>OY821785.1:0-10000000 GCA_963682175.1 Triglochin maritima
CCTAAACCCTAAACCCTAAACCCTAAACCCTAAACCCTAAACCCTAAACCCTAAACCCTAAACCCTAAACCCTAAACCCTAAACCCTAAACCCTAAACCCTAAACCCTAAACCCTAAACCCTAAACCCTAAACCCTAAACCCTAAACCCTAAACCCTAAACCCTAAACCCTAAACCCTAAACCCTAAACCCTAAACCCTAAACCCTAAACCCTAAACCCTAAACCCTAAACCCTAAACCCTAAACCCTAAACCCTAAACCCTAAACCCTAAACCCTAAACCCTAAACCCTAAACCCTAAACCCTAAACCCTAAACCCTAAACCCTAAACCCTAAACCCTAAACCCTAAACCCTAAACCCTAAACCCTAAACCCTAAACCCTAAACCCTAAACCCTAAACCCTAAACCCTAAACCCTAAACCCTAAACCCTAAACCCTAAACCCTAAACCCTAAACCCTAAACCCTAAACCCTAAACCCTAAACCCTAAACCCTAAACCCTAAACCCTAAACCCTAAACCCTAAACCCTAAACCCTAAACCCTAAACCCTAAACCCTAAACCCTAAACCCTAAACCCTAAACCCTAAACCCTAAACCCTAAACCCTAAACCCTAAACCCTAAACCCTAAACCCTAAACCCTAAACCCTAAACCCTAAACCCTAAACCCTAAACCCTAAACCCTAAACCCTAAACCCTAAACCCTAAACCCTAAACCCTAAACCCTAAACCCTAAACCCTAAACCCTAAACCCTAAACCCTAAACCCTAAACCCTAAACCCTAAACCCTAAACCCTAAACCCTAAACCCTAAACCCTAAACCCTAAACCCTAAACCCTAAACCCTAAACCCTAAACCCTAAACCCTAAACCCTAAACCCTAAACCCTAAACCCTAAACCCTAAACCCTAAACCCTAAACCCTAAACCCTAAACCCTAAACCCTAAACCCTAAACCCTAAACCCTAAACCCTAAACCCTAAACCCTAAACCCTAAACCCTAAACCCTAAACCCTAAACCCTAAACCCTAAACCCTAAACCCTAAACCCTAAACCCTAAACCCTAAACCCTAAACCCTAAACCCTAAACCCTAAACCCTAAACCCTAAACCCTAAACCCTAAACCCTAAACCCTAAACCCTAAACCCTAAACCCTAAACCCTAAACCCTAAACCCTAAACCCTAAACCCTAAACCCTAAACCCTAAACCCTAAACCCTAAACCCTAAACCCTAAACCCTAAACCCTAAACCCTAAACCCTAAACCCTAAACCCTAAACCCTAAACCCTAAACCCTAAACCCTAAACCCTAAACCCTAAACCCTAAACCCTAAACCCTAAACCCTAAACCCTAAACCCTAAACCCTAAACCCTAAACCCTAAACCCTAAACCCTAAACCCTAAACCCTAAACCCTAAACCCTAAACCCTAAACCCTAAACCCTAAACCCTAAACCCTAAACCCTAAACCCTAAACCCTAAACCCTAAACCCTAAACCCTAAACCCTAAACCCTAAACCCTAAACCCTAAACCCTAAACCCTAAACCCTAAACCCTAAACCCTAAACCCTAAACCCTAAACCCTAAACCCTAAACCCTAAACCCTAAACCCTAAACCCTAAACCCTAAACCCTAAACCCTAAACCCTAAACCCTAAACCCTAAACCCTAAACCCTAAACCCTAAACCCTAAACCCTAAACCCTAAACCCTAAACCCTAAACCCTAAACCCTAAACCCTAAACCCTAAACCCTAAACCCTAAACCCTAAACCCTAAACCCTAAACCCTAAACCCTAAACCCTAAACCCTAAACCCTAAACCCTAAACCCTAAACCCTAAACCCTAAACCCTAAACCCTAAACCCTAAACCCTAAACCCTAAACCCTAAACCCTAAACCCTAAACCCTAAACCCTAAACCCTAAACCCTAAACCCTAAACCCTAAACCCTAAACCCTAAACCCTAAACCCTAAACCCTAAACCCTAAACCCTAAACCCTAAACCCTAAACCCTAAACCCTAAACCCTAAACCCTAAACCCTAAACCCTAAACCCTAAACCCTAAACCCTAAACCCTAAACCCTAAACCCTAAACCCTAAACCCTAAACCCTAAACCCTAAACCCTAAACCCTAAACCCTAAACCCTAAACCCTAAACCCTAAACCCTAAACCCTAAACCCTAAACCCTAAACCCTAAACCCTAAACCCTAAACCCTAAACCCTAAACCCTAAACCCTAAACCCTAAACCCTAAACCCTAAACCCTAAACCCTAAACCCTAAACCCTAAACCCTAAACCCTAAACCCTAAACCCTAAACCCTAAACCCTAAACCCTAAACCCTAAACCCTAAACCCTAAACCCTAAACCCTAAACCCTAAACCCTAAACCCTAAACCCTAAACCCTAAACCCTAAACCCTAAACCCTAAACCCTAAACCCTAAACCCTAAACCCTAAACCCTAAACCCTAAACCCTAAACCCTAAACCCTAAACCCTAAACCCTAAACCCTAAACCCTAAACCCTAAACCCTAAACCCTAAACCCTAAACCCTAAACCCTAAACCCTAAACCCTAAACCCTAAACCCTAAACCCTAAACCCTAAACCCTAAACCCTAAACCCTAAACCCTAAACCCTAAACCCTAAACCCTAAACCCTAAACCCTAAACCCTAAACCCTAAACCCTAAACCCTAAACCCTAAACCCTAAACCCTAAACCCTAAACCCTAAACCCTAAACCCTAAACCCTAAACCCTAAACCCTAAACCCTAAACCCTAAACCCTAAACCCTAAACCCTAAACCCTAAACCCTAAACCCTAAACCCTAAACCCTAAACCCTAAACCCTAAACCCTAAACCCTAAACCCTAAACCCTAAACCCTAAACCCTAAACCCTAAACCCTAAACCCTAAACCCTAAACCCTAAACCCTAAACCCTAAACCCTAAACCCTAAACCCTAAACCCTAAACCCTAAACCCTAAACCCTAAACCCTAAACCCTAAACCCTAAACCCTAAACCCTAAACCCTAAACCCTAAACCCTAAACCCTAAACCCTAAACCCTAAACCCTAAACCCTAAACCCTAAACCCTAAACCCTAAACCCTAAACCCTAAACCCTAAACCCTAAACCCTAAACCCTAAACCCTAAACCCTAAACCCTAAACCCTAAACCCTAAACCCTAAACCCTAAACCCTAAACCCTAAACCCTAAACCCTAAACCCTAAACCCTAAACCCTAAACCCTAAACCCTAAACCCTAAACCCTAAACCCTAAACCCTAAACCCTAAACCCTAAACCCTAAACCCTAAACCCTAAACCCTAAACCCTAAACCCTAAACCCTAAACCCTAAACCCTAAACCCTAAACCCTAAACCCTAAACCCTAAACCCTAAACCCTAAACCCTAAACCCTAAACCCTAAACCCTAAACCCTAAACCCTAAACCCTAAACCCTAAACCCTAAACCCTAAACCCTAAACCCTAAACCCTAAACCCTAAACCCTAAACCCTAAACCCTAAACCCTAAACCCTAAACCCTAAACCCTAAACCCTAAACCCTAAACCCTAAACCCTAAACCCTAAACCCTAAACCCTAAACCCTAAACCCTAAACCCTAAACCCTAAACCCTAAACCCTAAACCCTAAACCCTAAACCCTAAACCCTAAACCCTAAACCCTAAACCCTAAACCCTAAACCCTAAACCCTAAACCCTAAACCCTAAACCCTAAACCCTAAACCCTAAACCCTAAACCCTAAACCCTAAACCCTAAACCCTAAACCCTAAACCCTAAACCCTAAACCCTAAACCCTAAACCCTAAACCCTAAACCCTAAACCCTAAACCCTAAACCCTAAACCCTAAACCCTAAACCCTAAACCCTAAACCCTAAACCCTAAACCCTAAACCCTAAACCCTAAACCCTAAACCCTAAACCCTAAACCCTAAACCCTAAACCCTAAACCCTAAACCCTAAACCCTAAACCCTAAACCCTAAACCCTAAACCCTAAACCCTAAACCCTAAACCCTAAACCCTAAACCCTAAACCCTAAACCCTAAACCCTAAACCCTAAACCCTAAACCCTAAACCCTAAACCCTAAACCCTAAACCCTAAACCCTAAACCCTAAACCCTAAACCCTAAACCCTAAACCCTAAACCCTAAACCCTAAACCCTAAACCCTAAACCCTAAACCCTAAACCCTAAACCCTAAACCCTAAACCCTAAACCCTAAACCCTAAACCCTAAACCCTAAACCCTAAACCCTAAACCCTAAACCCTAAACCCTAAACCCTAAACCCTAAACCCTAAACCCTAAACCCTAAACCCTAAACCCTAAACCCTAAACCCTAAACCCTAAACCCTAAACCCTAAACCCTAAACCCTAAACCCTAAACCCTAAACCCTAAACCCTAAACCCTAAACCCTAAACCCTAAACCCTAAACCCTAAACCCTAAACCCTAAACCCTAAACCCTAAACCCTAAACCCTAAACCCTAAACCCTAAACCCTAAACCCTAAACCCTAAACCCTAAACCCTAAACCCTAAACCCTAAACCCTAAACCCTAAACCCTAAACCCTAAACCCTAAACCCTAAACCCTAAACCCTAAACCCTAAACCCTAAACCCTAAACCCTAAACCCTAAACCCTAAACCCTAAACCCTAAACCCTAAACCCTAAACCCTAAACCCTAAACCCTAAACCCTAAACCCTAAACCCTAAACCCTAAACCCTAAACCCTAAACCCTAAACCCTAAACCCTAAACCCTAAACCCTAAACCCTAAACCCTAAACCCTAAACCCTAAACCCTAAACCCTAAACCCTAAACCCTAAACCCTAAACCCTAAACCCTAAACCCTAAACCCTAAACCCTAAACCCTAAACCCTAAACCCTAAACCCTAAACCCTAAACCCTAAACCCTAAACCCTAAACCCTAAACCCTAAACCCTAAACCCTAAACCCTAAACCCTAAACCCTAAACCCTAAACCCTAAACCCTAAACCCTAAACCCTAAACCCTAAACCCTAAACCCTAAACCCTAAACCCTAAACCCTAAACCCTAAACCCTAAACCCTAAACCCTAAACCCTAAACCCTAAACCCTAAACCCTAAACCCTAAACCCTAAACCCTAAACCCTAAACCCTAAACCCTAAACCCTAAACCCTAAACCCTAAACCCTAAACCCTAAACCCTAAACCCTAAACCCTAAACCCTAAACCCTAAACCCTAAACCCTAAACCCTAAACCCTAAACCCTAAACCCTAAACCCTAAACCCTAAACCCTAAACCCTAAACCCTAAACCCTAAACCCTAAACCCTAAACCCTAAACCCTAAACCCTAAACCCTAAACCCTAAACCCTAAACCCTAAACCCTAAACCCTAAACCCTAAACCCTAAACCCTAAACCCTAAACCCTAAACCCTAAACCCTAAACCCTAAACCCTAAACCCTAAACCCTAAACCCTAAACCCTAAACCCTAAACCCTAAACCCTAAACCCTAAACCCTAAACCCTAAACCCTAAACCCTAAACCCTAAACCCTAAACCCTAAACCCTAAACCCTAAACCCTAAACCCTAAACCCTAAACCCTAAACCCTAAACCCTAAACCCTAAACCCTAAACCCTAAACCCTAAACCCTAAACCCTAAACCCTAAACCCTAAACCCTAAACCCTAAACCCTAAACCCTAAACCCTAAACCCTAAACCCTAAACCCTAAACCCTAAACCCTAAACCCTAAACCCTAAACCCTAAACCCTAAACCCTAAACCCTAAACCCTAAACCCTAAACCCTAAACCCTAAACCCTAAACCCTAAACCCTAAACCCTAAACCCTAAACCCTAAACCCTAAACCCTAAACCCTAAACCCTAAACCCTAAACCCTAAACCCTAAACCCTAAACCCTAAACCCTAAACCCTAAACCCTAAACCCTAAACCCTAAACCCTAAACCCTAAACCCTAAACCCTAAACCCTAAACCCTAAACCCTAAACCCTAAACCCTAAACCCTAAACCCTAAACCCTAAACCCTAAACCCTAAACCCTAAACCCTAAACCCTAAACCCTAAACCCTAAACCCTAAACCCTAAACCCTAAACCCTAAACCCTAAACCCTAAACCCTAAACCCTAAACCCTAAACCCTAAACCCTAAACCCTAAACCCTAAACCCTAAACCCTAAACCCTAAACCCTAAACCCTAAACCCTAAACCCTAAACCCTAAACCCTAAACCCTAAACCCTAAACCCTAAACCCTAAACCCTAAACCCTAAACCCTAAACCCTAAACCCTAAACCCTAAACCCTAAACCCTAAACCCTAAACCCTAAACCCTAAACCCTAAACCCTAAACCCTAAACCCTAAACCCTAAACCCTAAACCCTAAACCCTAAACCCTAAACCCTAAACCCTAAACCCTAAACCCTAAACCCTAAACCCTAAACCCTAAACCCTAAACCCTAAACCCTAAACCCTAAACCCTAAACCCTAAACCCTAAACCCTAAACCCTAAACCCTAAACCCTAAACCCTAAACCCTAAACCCTAAACCCTAAACCCTAAACCCTAAACCCTAAACCCTAAACCCTAAACCCTAAACCCTAAACCCTAAACCCTAAACCCTAAACCCTAAACCCTAAACCCTAAACCCTAAACCCTAAACCCTAAACCCTAAACCCTAAACCCTAAACCCTAAACCCTAAACCCTAAACCCTAAACCCTAAACCCTAAACCCTAAACCCTAAACCCTAAACCCTAAACCCTAAACCCTAAACCCTAAACCCTAAACCCTAAACCCTAAACCCTAAACCCTAAACCCTAAACCCTAAACCCTAAACCCTAAACCCTAAACCCTAAACCCTAAACCCTAAACCCTAAACCCTAAACCCTAAACCCTAAACCCTAAACCCTAAACCCTAAACCCTAAACCCTAAACCCTAAACCCTAAACCCTAAACCCTAAACCCTAAACCCTAAACCCTAAACCCTAAACCCTAAACCCTAAACCCTAAACCCTAAACCCTAAACCCTAAACCCTAAACCCTAAACCCTAAACCCTAAACCCTAAACCCTAAACCCTAAACCCTAAACCCTAAACCCTAAACCCTAAACCCTAAACCCTAAACCCTAAACCCTAAACCCTAAACCCTAAACCCTAAACCCTAAACCCTAAACCCTAAACCCTAAACCCTAAACCCTAAACCCTAAACCCTAAACCCTAAACCCTAAACCCTAAACCCTAAACCCTAAACCCTAAACCCTAAACCCTAAACCCTAAACCCTAAACCCTAAACCCTAAACCCTAAACCCTAAACCCTAAACCCTAAACCCTAAACCCTAAACCCTAAACCCTAAACCCTAAACCCTAAACCCTAAACCCTAAACCCTAAACCCTAAACCCTAAACCCTAAACCCTAAACCCTAAACCCTAAACCCTAAACCCTAAACCCTAAACCCTAAACCCTAAACCCTAAACCCTAAACCCTAAACCCTAAACCCTAAACCCTAAACCCTAAACCCTAAACCCTAAACCCTAAACCCTAAACCCTAAACCCTAAACCCTAAACCCTAAACCCTAAACCCTAAACCCTAAACCCTAAACCCTAAACCCTAAACCCTAAACCCTAAACCCTAAACCCTAAACCCTAAACCCTAAACCCTAAACCCTAAACCCTAAACCCTAAACCCTAAACCCTAAACCCTAAACCCTAAACCCTAAACCCTAAACCCTAAACCCTAAACCCTAAACCCTAAACCCTAAACCCTAAACCCTAAACCCTAAACCCTAAACCCTAAACCCTAAACCCTAAACCCTAAACCCTAAACCCTAAACCCTAAACCCTAAACCCTAAACCCTAAACCCTAAACCCTAAACCCTAAACCCTAAACCCTAAACCCTAAACCCTAAACCCTAAACCCTAAACCCTAAACCCTAAACCCTAAACCCTAAACCCTAAACCCTAAACCCTAAACCCTAAACCCTAAACCCTAAACCCTAAACCCTAAACCCTAAACCCTAAACCCTAAACCCTAAACCCTAAACCCTAAACCCTAAACCCTAAACCCTAAACCCTAAACCCTAAACCCTAAACCCTAAACCCTAAACCCTAAACCCTAAACCCTAAACCCTAAACCCTAAACCCTAAACCCTAAACCCTAAACCCTAAACCCTAAACCCTAAACCCTAAACCCTAAACCCTAAACCCTAAACCCTAAACCCTAAACCCTAAACCCTAAACCCTAAACCCTAAACCCTAAACCCTAAACCCTAAACCCTAAACCCTAAACCCTAAACCCTAAACCCTAAACCCTAAACCCTAAACCCTAAACCCTAAACCCTAAACCCTAAACCCTAAACCCTAAACCCTAAACCCTAAACCCTAAACCCTAAACCCTAAACCCTAAACCCTAAACCCTAAACCCTAAACCCTAAACCCTAAACCCTAAACCCTAAACCCTAAACCCTAAACCCTAAACCCTAAACCCTAAACCCTAAACCCTAAACCCTAAACCCTAAACCCTAAACCCTAAACCCTAAACCCTAAACCCTAAACCCTAAACCCTAAACCCTAAACCCTAAACCCTAAACCCTAAACCCTAAACCCTAAACCCTAAACCCTAAACCCTAAACCCTAAACCCTAAACCCTAAACCCTAAACCCTAAACCCTAAACCCTAAACCCTAAACCCTAAACCCTAAACCCTAAACCCTAAACCCTAAACCCTAAACCCTAAACCCTAAACCCTAAACCCTAAACCCTAAACCCTAAACCCTAAACCCTAAACCCTAAACCCTAAACCCTAAACCCTAAACCCTAAACCCTAAACCCTAAACCCTAAACCCTAAACCCTAAACCCTAAACCCTAAACCCTAAACCCTAAACCCTAAACCCTAAACCCTAAACCCTAAACCCTAAACCCTAAACCCTAAACCCTAAACCCTAAACCCTAAACCCTAAACCCTAAACCCTAAACCCTAAACCCTAAACCCTAAACCCTAAACCCTAAACCCTAAACCCTAAACCCTAAACCCTAAACCCTAAACCCTAAACCCTAAACCCTAAACCCTAAACCCTAAACCCTAAACCCTAAACCCTAAACCCTAAACCCTAAACCCTAAACCCTAAACCCTAAACCCTAAACCCTAAACCCTAAACCCTAAACCCTAAACCCTAAACCCTAAACCCTAAACCCTAAACCCTAAACCCTAAACCCTAAACCCTAAACCCTAAACCCTAAACCCTAAACCCTAAACCCTAAACCCTAAACCCTAAACCCTAAACCCTAAACCCTAAACCCTAAACCCTAAACCCTAAACCCTAAACCCTAAACCCTAAACCCTAAACCCTAAACCCTAAACCCTAAACCCTAAACCCTAAACCCTAAACCCTAAACCCTAAACCCTAAACCCTAAACCCTAAACCCTAAACCCTAAACCCTAAACCCTAAACCCTAAACCCTAAACCCTAAACCCTAAACCCTAAACCCTAAACCCTAAACCCTAAACCCTAAACCCTAAACCCTAAACCCTAAACCCTAAACCCTAAACCCTAAACCCTAAACCCTAAACCCTAAACCCTAAACCCTAAACCCTAAACCCTAAACCCTAAACCCTAAACCCTAAACCCTAAACCCTAAACCCTAAACCCTAAACCCTAAACCCTAAACCCTAAACCCTAAACCCTAAACCCTAAACCCTAAACCCTAAACCCTAAACCCTAAACCCTAAACCCTAAACCCTAAACCCTAAACCCTAAACCCTAAACCCTAAACCCTAAACCCTAAACCCTAAACCCTAAACCCTAAACCCTAAACCCTAAACCCTAAACCCTAAACCCTAAACCCTAAACCCTAAACCCTAAACCCTAAACCCTAAACCCTAAACCCTAAACCCTAAACCCTAAACCCTAAACCCTAAACCCTAAACCCTAAACCCTAAACCCTAAACCCTAAACCCTAAACCCTAAACCCTAAACCCTAAACCCTAAACCCTAAACCCTAAACCCTAAACCCTAAACCCTAAACCCTAAACCCTAAACCCTAAACCCTAAACCCTAAACCCTAAACCCTAAACCCTAAACCCTAAACCCTAAACCCTAAACCCTAAACCCTAAACCCTAAACCCTAAACCCTAAACCCTAAACCCTAAACCCTAAACCCTAAACCCTAAACCCTAAACCCTAAACCCTAAACCCTAAACCCTAAACCCTAAACCCTAAACCCTAAACCCTAAACCCTAAACCCTAAACCCTAAACCCTAAACCCTAAACCCTAAACCCTAAACCCTAAACCCTAAACCCTAAACCCTAAACCCTAAACCCTAAACCCTAAACCCTAAACCCTAAACCCTAAACCCTAAACCCTAAACCCTAAACCCTAAACCCTAAACCCTAAACCCTAAACCCTAAACCCTAAACCCTAAACCCTAAACCCTAAACCCTAAACCCTAAACCCTAAACCCTAAACCCTAAACCCTAAACCCTAAACCCTAAACCCTAAACCCTAAACCCTAAACCCTAAACCCTAAACCCTAAACCCTAAACCCTAAACCCTAAACCCTAAACCCTAAACCCTAAACCCTAAACCCTAAACCCTAAACCCTAAACCCTAAACCCTAAACCCTAAAACCCTAAAACCCTAAACCCTAAACCCTAAACCCTAAACCCTAAACCCTAAACCCTAAACCCTAAACCCTAAACCCTAAACCCTAAACCCTAAACCCTAAACCCTAAACCCTAAACCCTAAACCCTAAACCCTAAACCCTAAACCCTAAACCCTAAACCCTAAACCCTAAACCCTAAACCCTAAACCCTAAACCCTAAACCCTAAACCCTAAACCCTAAACCCTAAACCCTAAACCCTAAACCCTAAACCCTAAACCCTAAACCCTAAACCCTAAACCCTAAACCCTAAACCCTAAACCCTAAACCCTAAACCCTAAACCCTAAACCCTAAACCCTAAACCCTAAACCCTAAACCCTAAACCCTAAACCCTAAACCCTAAACCCTAAACCCTAAACCCTAAACCCTAAACCCTAAACCCTAAACCCTAAACCCTAAACCCTAAACCCTAAACCCTAAACCCTAAACCCTAAATATACCCTAAACCCTAAACCCTAAACCCTAAACCCTAAACCCTAAACCCTAAACCCTAAACCCTAAACCCTAAACCCTAAACCCTAAACCCTAAACCCTAAACCCTAAACCCTAAACCCTAAACCCTAAACCCTAAACCCTAAACCCTAACCCTAAACCCTAAACCCTAAACCCTAAACCCTAAACCCTAAACCCTAAACCCTAAACCCTAAACCCTAAACCCTAAACCCTAAACCCTAAACCCTAAAAAAAAACCCTAAACCCTAAACCCTAAACCCTAAACCCTAAACCCTAAACCCTAAACCCTAAACCCTAAACCCTAAACCCTAAACCCTAAACCCTAAACCCTAAACCCTAAAAAACCCTAAACCCTAAAAAACCCTAAACCCTACACCCTAAACCCTAAACCCTAAACCCTAAACCCTAAACCCTAAAACCCTAAAACCCTAAACCCTAAACCCTAAACCCCAAACCCTAAACCTTAAACCCTAAACCCTAAACCCTAAACCCTAAAACCCTAAACCCTAAACCCTAAACCCTAAAAAACCCTAAACCCTAAACCCTAAACCCTAAACCCTAAAAAACCCTAAACCCTAAACCCTAAACCCTAAACCCTAAACCCTAAAAAAAATAACCCTAAACCCTAAACCCTAAACCCTAAACCCTAAACCCTAAAAAAACCCTAAACCCTAAACCCTAAACCCTAAACCCTAAACCCTAAAAAACCCTAAACCCTAAACCCTAAACCCTAAACCCTAAACCCTAAAAACCCTAAACCCTAAAAACCCTAAACCCTAAACCCTAAACCCTAAACCCTAAACCCTAAAACCCTAAACCCTAAACCCTAAACCCTAAACCCTAAACCCTAAATAAACCCTAAATAAACCCTAAACCCTAAACCCTAAACCCTAAACCCTAAACCCTAAAACCCTAAACCCTAAACCCTAAAAAAACCCTAAACCCTAAACCCTAAACCCTAAAAAAACCTAAACCCTAAAAAAACCCTAAACCCTCAACCCTGAACCCTGAACCCTGAACCCTAAACCCTAAACCCTAAACCCTAAATTGTTTAGGGTTTAGGGTTTAGGGTTTAGGGTTTACGGTTTATCCATTTTTGGGATAAAATCCAAAAGTTATAGCTCACGAAATGTGACAAAATTACATAGTTTCCGAATTCCTTCCATTTCTTAATAATTTGAGTGGTCTCATGTTGCATGTCATATTTGAAGATTAAAATGCTAAACATATGTGTCTCGACTGCGATTTTAGTTAGATTTTCACTTTTGTAATAAAATCCAAAGGGTGTAGCTAACGAAAATTTATAAAAACACATAGTTTTTTAAATTCCTACCATTTATTTATTTTTTGAGCGGTCTCATGTTGAAAATAAATATTAAAAATGAAAATACTAAACATGTGCATCTCGACGGTGAGATCACTTGGATTTTGATTTTTTTGATAAAATCCAAAGGCTATAGCTCACGAAAAGTGCTAAAAGCATTCAGTTTTGCAAATCCTTATAATTTATTATTTTTAGCGGTCTGGTGATATTAAAAGATAAAATGTTAGACAAATTCGTGTGAATGGAAAAAAGTACATATATTTTCATTTGTTTGGTAAAATTCAAAGGCCATAATAGCTCAAGAAATTTGATAAAATACCTAGCTATTAAAATTATTACCCTTTATTTATTTTTTGAGCGGTCCCACGCTACAAATAAATATTAAAAAGGAAAGTGCTAAACATACGCGTCTCGACAGAGAGATTACTTCGATTTTGATTTTTTTGAAAGAATCCAAAGGCTATAGCTCACTAAATGTTATAAAAACACTAAGTTTTGCAAATCCTTATGATTTATTATTTTTGAGCGGTCTGGTGGTACAAATGAATATTAAATGATGAAATGTTAAACATATTCGTGTGAATGGAAATATTACATATATTTTCATTTGTTTGATAAAATTCAAAGGCCATAATAGCTCAAGAAATTTTATAAAAATACCCAGCTTTTAAAATTCTTACCCTTTTTATTATTTTTTGAGTGGTCTCACGCTACAAATAAATATTAAAAATGAAAATTGCTAAACATATGTGTCTCGACAGAGAGATTACTTCGATTTTGATTTTTTTGATAGAATCCAAAGGCCATAGCTCACGAAATGGGATAAAAACACTAAGTTTTGCAAATCCTTACGATTTATTAATTTTTAGCGATCTCGTGATATAAATGAATATTAAAAGATAAATGTTAAACATAGTTGTGTGAATGGAAATATTACATATATTTTCATTTTTTAGATAGAATCCAAAGGTTATAGCTCACGAAATGTGATACAAACACTCAGTTTTGCAAAGCCTTACGATTTTCTATTTTTGAGCGGTCTCGTGACACAAATGAATATTAAAAGATGAAATGTTAAACATATTACATTTACTTTCAGTTCCTAGATAAAATTCAACGGCCATAATAGCTCAAGAAATTTGATAAAAACACACAGTTTTTTTAAATTCTTACCCTTTGTTAATTTTTTGAGCGGTCTTATGTTACAAATAAATATTTAAAATGAAAGTGCTAAAAATATGCAACTTGACGGAGGGATTACTTTGATTTTGATTATTTTTATAGAATCCAAACGCTATAGCACATGGAATGTGATAAAAACACTCATTTTTAAAAAGCCTTACGATTTACTATTTTTGAGCGGTCTCGTGATAAAAGTGAATATTAAAAGATGAAATGTTAAACAAATTCGTGTGAATGGAGATATTACATATATTTCCATTTTTTTGATAAAATTCAAAGGCTATAGCTCACGAAATGTGAAAAAACACATAGTTTTCGAATTGTTTCCATTTCTTAATAATTTAAGCGGTCTCATGTTACATGTGAGTTTTAAAGATTAAAATGCTAAACATATGCGTCTCGACGGAGATATTAGTTAGATTTTCACTTAATATATAAAATCCGAAGGCTGTAGCTAACGAAATTTGATAAAAACACACAGTTTTTTAAATTCTTAACCTTTATATATTTTTTGAGCTTTCTCACATTACAAATAAATAATAAAAATTAAAATGCTAAACATATGCATCTCGATGGATGGATTACTTCGATTTTGATTTTTTTGATAGAATCCAAAGGCTAGCACACGAAACGTGATAAAACGCTCAGTTTTGTAAATGCTTACGATTTATTATTTTTGAGTTGTCTCGTGATACAAATGAATATTAAAAGATGAAATGTTAAATATATTCGTGTGAATGGAGATATTACATATATTTTCATTTTCTGATAAAATTCAAAGGCCATAATAGCTCAAGAAATTTGATAAAAACACATTATTTTCCAAATTCTTACTATTTCTTTTTTGAGCGGTCTCCTGATACAAATGAGTATTAATAGAACAAAATGCTAACACAAATGACTGTCAAAGGAGATTTTAGTTGGATTTCCATTTTTGGGATAAAATCCAAAGGCTATAGCTCACGAAATGTGTCAAAAACACACAGTTATCAAATTCTTTCCATTTCCTAATAATTTGAGTGGTCTCATGTTGCATGTTAGATTTGAAGATTAAAATGCTAAACATATGCGTCTCGACTGAGATTTTAGTTAGATTTTCACTTTTTATATAAAATCCGAAGACCGTAGCTAACGAAATTTGATAGAAACACATAGTCTTTAAAAATCTTACCCATTTTTTATTTTTTGTACGGTCTCATGTTTCAAATAAATTTTAAAAATGAAAATGCTGAACATATGCGTCTCGACTGATAGATTACTTGGATTTTGATTTTTTTTTATAGAATCCAAGGGCTATAACTCACGAAATGTGATAAAAACACTCAGTTTTGCAAATCCTTACGATTTATTATAATCTAGTGGTCTCGTGATACAAATGAATATTAAATGATGAAATGTTAAACATATTTGTGTGAATGGAGATATTACATATATTTTCACGTTTTGATACAATTCTCACGAAATCTAATAAAAACACTTAATTTTCAAAATTCTTACTATTTGTTTTGAGGGGCCTCATGATACAAATGAGCATTAATAGAACAAAATGCTAAACAAATGGCTGTCAAATGAGATATTAGTTAGATTTCCATTTTTGGGATAAAATCCAAAAGTTATAGCTCACGAAATGTGACAAAAACACATAGTTTCCGAATTCCTTCCATTTCTTAATAATTTGAGTGGTCTCATGTTGCATGTCATATTTGAAGATCAAAATGCTAAACATATGTGTCTCGACTGCGATTTTAGTTAGATTTTCACTTTTGTAATAAAATCCGAAGGGTGTAGCTAACGAAAATTTATAAAAACACACAGTTTTTTAAATTCTTACCATTTATTTATTTTTTGAGCGGTCTCATGTTGAAAATAAATATTAAAAATGAAAATACTAAACATGTGCATCTCGACGGTGAGATCACTTGGATTTTGATTTTTTTGATAAAATCCAAAGGCTATAGCTCACGAAAAGTGCTAAAAGCATTCAGTTTTGCAAATCCTTATGATTTATTATTTTTAGCGGTCTGGTGATATTAAAAGATAAAATGTTAGACAAATTCGTGTGAATGGAAAAAAGTACATATATTTTCATTTGTTTGGTAAAATTCAAAGGCCATAATAGCTCAAGAAATTTGATAAAATACCTAGCTATTAAAATTATTACCCTTTATTTATTTTTTGAGCGGTCTCACGCTACAAATAAATATTAAAAAGGAAAGTGCTAAACATACACGTCTCGACAGAGAGATTACTTCGATTTTGATTTTTTTGAAAGAATCCAAAGGCTATAGCTCACTAAATGTTATAAAAACACTAAGTTTTGCAAATCCTTATGATTTATTATTTTTGAGCTGTCTGGTGGTACAAATGAATATTAAATGATGAAATGTTAAACATATTCGTGTGAATGGAAATATTACATATATTTTCATTTGTTTGATAAAATTCAAAGGCCATAATAGCTCAAGAAATTTTATAAAAATACCCAGCTTTTAAAATTCTTACCCTTTTTATTATTTTTTGAGTGGTCTCACGCTACAAATAAATATTAAAAATGAAAATTGCTAAACATATGTGTCTCGACAGAGAGATTACTTCGATTTTGATTTTTTTGATAGAATCCAAAGGCTATAGCTCACGAAATGGGATAAAAACACTAAGTTTTGCAAATCCTTACGATTTATTATTTTTGAGCGATCTCGTGATATAAATGAATATTAAAAGATAAATGTTAAACATAGTTGTGTGAATGGAAATATTACATATATTTTCATTTTTTAGATAGAATCCAAAGGTTATAGCTCACGAAATGTGATACAAACACTCAGTTTTGCAAAGCCTTACGATTTTCTATTTTTGAGCGGTCTCGTGATACAAATGAATATTAAAAGATGAAATGTTAAACATATTACATTTACTTTCAGTTCCTAGATAAAATTCAACGGCCATAATAGCTCAAGAAATTTGATAAAAACACACAGTTTTATAAATTCTTACCCTTTGTTAATTTTTTGAGCGGTCTTATGTTACAAATAAATATTTAAAATGAAAGTGCTAAAAATATGCAACTTGACGGAGGGATTACTTTGATTTTGATTATTTTTATAGAATCCAAACGCTATAGCTCACGAAATGTGATAAAAACACTCATTTTTAAAAAGCCTTACGATTTACTATTTTTGAGCGGTCTCGTGATAAAAATGAATATTAAAAGATGAAATGTTAAACAAATTCGTGTGAATGGAGATATTACATATATTTCCATTTTTTTGATAAAATTCAAAGGCTATAGCTCACGAAATGTGAAAAAACACATAGTTTTCGAATTGTTTCCATTTCTTAATAATTTAAGCGGTCTCATGTTACATGTGAGTTTTAAAGATTAAAATACTAAACATATGCGTCTCGATGGAGATATTAGTTAGATTTTCACTTAATATATAAAATCCGAAGGCTGTAGCTAATGAAATTTGATAAAAACACACAGTTTTTTAAATTCTTACCCTTTATTTATTTTTTGAGCTTTCTCACGTTACAAATAAATATTAAAAATGAAAATGCTAAACATATGCATCTCGATGGATGGATTACTTCGATTTTGATTTTTTTTGATAGAATCCAAAGGCTAGCTCACGAAACGTGATAAAACGCTCAGTTTTGCAAATGCTTACGATTTATTATTTTTGAGCTGTCTCGTGATACAAATGAATATTAAAAGATGAAATGTTAAATATATTCGTGTGAATGGAGATATTACATATATTTTCATTTTCTGATAAAATTCAAAGGCCATAATAGCTCAAGAAATTTGATAAAAACACATTATTTTCCAAATTCTTACTATTTCTTTTTTGAGCGGTCTCCTTATACAAATGAGTATTAATAGAACAAAATGCTAACACAAATGACTGTCAAAGGAGATTTTAGTTGGATTTCCATTTTTGGGATAAAATCCAAAGGCTATAGCTCACGAAATGTGTCAAAAACACACAGTTATCAAATTCTTTCCATTTCCTAATAATTTGAGTGGTCTCATGTTGCATGTTAGATTTGAAGATTAAAATGCTAAACATATGCGTCTCGACTGAGATTTTAGTTAGATTTTCACTTTTTATATAAAATCTGATGGCCGTAGCTAACGAAATTTGATAAAAACACATAGTCTTTAAAAATCTTACCCATTATTTATTTTTTGTACGGTCTCATGTTTCAAATAAATTTAAAAATGAAAATGCTGAACATATGCTTCTCGACTGGTAGATTACTTGGATTTTGATTTTTTTTATAGAATCCAAGGGCTATAACTTACGAAATGTGATAAAAACACTCAGTTTTGCAAATCCTTAAACCCTAAACCCTAAACAATTTAATACCCCCACCCTAACCCTAAACCCTAAATAATTTAGGGTTTAGGGTTTAGGGTTTTTTTTTCAGGGTTTAAGGTTTAGGGTTTAGGATTTAGGGTTTTTAGGGTTTAGGGTTTTAAGGTTTAGGGTTTAGGGTTTTTAGGGTTTAGGGTTTAGGGTTTATGGGTTAGGGTTTAAGGTTAGGGTTTAGGGTTTTTTTATTTATTTTAACAACCAAGTTTCCATTTCTTAGCAAAAGAAATAACAAGTGTAGCCTATTTGTGTGTGGGTCATATAAGCGCAACACACCTTACATTATATGTGTCTATCTGTTTTTAAAAGAATAAAACTGTGCTAATGGGCTCGCAGTCCCAATTTCTATCCCTATATTAAATCTTTTTCCTGTATCCACCAAATGGGCTTAATGGGCTGAATAAAAGTCAGCAGCGTATTGGGCCCAAAACGGCTGGGCACCAAGGCTAGGCTTGTATGGTTAAATGCTCTGTTACTGTTCACCTGGACTGGTTCCTGCACCTGTGTATCAAATACTCTAGCATAGTAAAATATTTACACTACTTGATAATTTTACCTCTAATCTCCAAAGTCAAAATGAAATCTTGCGCATATGAAGTCTTTGAGATCTTCTTGGCTCAACTTGCACGTGTAGTGGAGTTTTCAACATTTCTTTCAAAGAAATTTCTGGCTCATACTCACTTTCCTCTTGATTTCCTTTTGCATTGTCTTGATATGATCCATCACTTTCAAATTCTTCTTCTTCTTTTTCTTCTTGCTGCAAATCAGATTGTGTAGTATCCGATTTTTCCATTTCCTTATCTTTAGGGTTTAGGGTTTAGGGCCCAATACGCTGCTGACTTTTATTCAGCCCATTAAGCCCATTTGGTGGATACAGGAAAAAGATTTAATATAGGGATAGAAATTGGGACTGCGAGCCCATTAGCACAGTTTTATTCTTTTAAAAACAGATAGACACATATGATGTAAGGTGTGTTGGGCTTATATGACCCACACACAAATAGGCTACACTTGTTATTTCTTTTGCTAAGAAATGGAAACTTGGTTGTTAAAATAAATAAAAAAACCCTAAACCCTAACCTTAAACCCTAACCCATAAACCCTAAACCCTAAACCCTAAAAACCCTAAACCCTAAACCTTAAAACCCTAAACCCTAAAAACCCTAAATCCTAAACCCTAAACCCTAAACCTTAAACCCTGAAAAAAAAACCCTAAACCCTAAACCCTAAATTATTTAGGGTTTAGGGTTTAGGGTTAGGGTGGGGGTATTAAATTGTTTGGGGTTTAGGGTTTAGGGTTTAAGGATTTGCAAAACTGAGTGTTTTTATCACATTTCGTAAGTTATAGCCCTTGGATTCTATCAAAAAAAAATCAAAATCCAAGTAATCTACCAGTCGAGAAGCATATGTTCAGCATTTTCATTTTTAAATTTATTTGAAACATGAGACCGTACAAAAAATAAATAATGCGTAAGATTTTTAAAGACTATGTGTTTTTATCAAATTTCGTTAGCTACGGCCATCGGATTTTATATAAAAAGTGAAAATCTAACTAAAATCTCAGTCGAGACGCATATGTTTAGCATTTTAATCTTCAAATCTAACATGCAACATGAGACCACTCAAATTATTAGGAAATGGAAAGAATTTGATAACTGTGTGTTTTTGACACATTTCGTGAGCTATAGCCTTTGGATTTTATCCCAAAAATGGAAATCCAACTAAAATCTCCTTTGACAGTCATTTGTGTTAGCATTTTGTTCTATTAATACTCATTTGTATCAGGAGACCGCTCAAAAAAGAAATAGTAAGAATTTGGAAAATAATGTGTTTTTATCAAATTTCTTGAGCTATTATGGCCTTTGAATTTTATCAGAAAATGAAAATATATGTAATATCTCCATTCACACGAATATATTTAACATTTCATCTTTTAATATTCATTTGTATCACGAGACAGCTCAAAAATAATAAATCGTAAGCATTTGCAAAACTGAGCATTTTATCACGTTTCGTGAGCTAGCCTTTGGATTCTATCAAAAAAAATCAAAATCGAAGTAATCCATCCATCGAGATGCATATGTTTAGCATTTTCATTTTTAATATTTATGTGTAACGTGAGAAAGCTCAAAAAATAAATAAAGGGTAAGAATTTAAAAAACTGTGTGTTTTTATCAAATTTCATTAGCCACAGCGTTCGGATTTTATATATTAAGTGAAAATCTAACTAATATCTCCATCGAGACGCATATGTTTAGCATTTTAATCTTTAAAACTCACATGTAACATGAGACAGCTTAAATTATTAAGAAATGGAAACAATTCGAAAACTATGTGTTTTTTCACATTTCGTGAGCTATAACTTTTGGATTTTATCCCAAAAATGGAAATCTAACTAATATCTCATTTGACAGCCATTTGTTTAGCATTTTGTTCTATTAATGCTCATTTGTATCATGAGGCCCCTCAAAACAAATAGTAAGAATTTTGAAAATTAAGTGTTTTTATTAGATTTCGTGAGAATTGTATCAAAACGTGAAAATATATGTAATATCTCCATTCACACAAATATGTTTAACATTTCATCATTTAATATTCATTTGTATCACGAGACCACTAGATTATAATAAATCGTAAGGATTGCAAAACTGAGTGTTTTTATCACATTTCGTGAGTTATAGCCCTTGGATTCTATCAAAAAAATCAAAATCCAAGTAATCTATCAGTCGAGACGCATATGTTCAGCATTTTCATTTTTAAAATTTATTTGAAACATGAGACCGTACAAAAAATAAAAAATGGGTAAGATTTTTAAAGACTATGTGTTTCTATCAAATTTCGTTAGCTACGGCCTACGGATTTTATATAAAAAGTGAAAGTCTAACTAAAATCTCAGTCGAGACACATATGTTTAGCATTTTAATCTTCAAATCTAACATGCAACATGAGACCACTCAAATTATTAGGAAATGGAAAGAATTTGATAACTGTGTGTTTTTTACACATTTCGTGAGCTATAGCCTTTGGATTTTATCCCAAAAATGGAAATCCAACTAAAATCTCCTTTGACAGTCATTTGTGTTAGCATTTTGTTCTATTAATACTCATTTGTATCAGGAGACCGCTCAAAAAAGAAATAGTAAGAATTTGGAAAATAATGTGTTTTTATCAAATTTCTTGAGCTATTATGGCCTTTGAATTTTATCAGAAAATGAAAATATATGTAATATCTCCATTCACACGAATATATTTAACATTTCATCTTTTAATATTCATTTGTATCACGAGACAGCTCAAAAATAATAAATCGTAAGCATTTACAAAACAGAGCGTTTTATCACGTTTCGTGAGCTAGCCTTTGGATTCTATCAAAAAAATCAAAATCGAAGTAATCCATCCATCGAGATGCATATGTTTAGCATTTTAATTTTTATTATTTATTTGTAACGTGAGAAAGCTCAAAAAATAAATAAAGGTTAAGAATTTAAAAAACTGTGTTTTTATCAAATTTCGTTAGCTACAGCCTTCGGATTTTATATATTAAGTGAAAATCTAACTAATATCTCCGTCGAGACGCATATGTTTAGCATTTTAATCTTTAAAACTCACATGTAACATGAGACCGCTTAAATTATTAAGAAATGGAAACAATTCGAAAACTATGTGTTTTTTCACATTTCGTGAGCTATAGCCTTTGAATTTTATCAAAAAAATGGAAATATATGTAATATCTCCATTCACACGAATTTGTTTAACATTTCATCTTTTAATATTCACTTTTATCACGAGACCGCTCAAAAATAGTAAATCGTAAGGCTTTTTAAGAATGAGTGTTTTTATCACATTCCATGAGCTATAGCGTTTGGATTCTATAAAAATAATCAAAATCAAAGTAATCCCTCCGTCAAGTTGCATATTTTTAGCACTTTCATTTTAAATATTTATTTGTAACATAAGACCGCTCAAAAAATTAACAAAGGGTAAGAATTTAAAAAACTGTGTGTTTTTATCAAATTTCTTGAGCTATTATGGCCGTTGAATTTTATCTAGGAACTGAAAGTAAATGTAATATGTTTAACATTTCATCTTTTAATATTCATTTGTGTCACGAGACCGCTCAAAAATAGAAAATCGTAAGGCTTTGCAAAACTGAGTGTTTGTATCACATTTCGTGAGCTATAACCTTTGGATTCTATCTAAAAAATGAAAATATATGTAATATTTCCATTCACACAACTATGTTTAACATTTATCTTTTAATATTCATTTATATCACGAGATCGCTCAAAAATAATAAATCGTAAGGATTTGCAAAACTTAGCGTTTTTATCCCATTTCGTGAGCTATAGCCTTTGGATTCTATCAAAAAAAATCAAAATCGAAGTAATCTCTCTGTCGAGACACATATGTTTAGCAATTTTCATTTTTAATATTTATTTGTAGCATGAGACCGCTCAAAAAATAATAAAAAGGGTAAGAATTTTAAAAGCTGGGTATTTTTATAAAATTTGTTGAGCTATTATGGCCTTTGAATTTTATCAAACAAATGGAAATTTATGTAATATTTCCATTCACACGAATATGTTTAACATTTCATCATTTAATATTCATTTGTACCACCAGACCGCTCAAAAATAATAAATCATAAGGATTTGCAAAACTTAGTGTTTTTATAACATTTAGTGAGCTATAGCCTTTGGATTCTTTCAAAAAAATCAAAATCCAAGTAATCTCTCTGTCGAGACGCGTATGTTTAGCACTTTCCTTTTTAATATTTATTTGTAGCGTGAGACCGCTCAAAAAATAAATAAAGGGTAATAATTTTAATAGCTAGGTATTTTATCAATTTTCTTGAGCTATTATGGCCTTTGAATTTTACCAAACAAATGAAAATATATGTACTTTTTTCCATTCACACGAATTTGTCTAACATTTTATCTTTTAATATCACCAGACCGCTAAAAATAATAAATCATAAGGATTTGCAAAACTGAATGCTTTTAGCACTTTTCGTGAGCTATAGCCTTTGGATTTTATCAAAAAAATCAAAATCCAAGTGATCTCACCGTCGAGATGCACATGTTTAGTATTTTCATTTTTAATATTTATTTTCAACATGAGACCGCTCAAAAAATAAATAAATGGTAAGAATTTAAAAAACTGTGTGTTTTTATAAATTTTCGTTAGCTACACCCTTCGGATTTTATTACAAAAGTGAAAATCTAACTAAAATCGCAGTCGAGACACATATGTTTAGCATTTTAATCTTCAAATCTGACATGCAACATGAGACCACTAAAATTATTAAGAAATGGAAGGAATTCGGAAACTATGTGTTTTTGTCACATTTCGTGAGCTATAACTTTTGGATTTTATCCCAAAAATGGAAATCTAACTAATATCTCATTTGACAGCCATTTGTTTAGCATTTTGTTCTATTAATGCTCATTTGTATCATGAGGCCCCTCAAAACAAATAGTAAGAATTTTGAAAATTAAGTGTTTTTATTAGATTTCGTGAGAATTGTATCAAAACGTGAAAATATATGTAATATCTCCATTCACACAAATATGTTTAACATTTCATCATTTAATATTCATTTGTATCACGAGACCACTAGATTATAATAAATCGTAAGGATTTGCAAAACTGAGTGTTTTTATCACATTTTGTGAGTTATAGCCCTTGGATTCTATCAAAAAAAAATCAAAATCCAAGTAATCTATCAGTCGAGACGCATATGTTCAGCATTTTCATTTTTAAAATTTATTTGAAACATGAGACCGTACAAAAAATAAAAAATGGGTAAGATTTTTAAAGACTATGTGTTTCTATCAAATTTCGTTAGCTACGGCCTACGGATTTTATATAAAAAGTGAAAGTCTAACTAAAATCTCAGTCGAGACACATATGTTTAGTATTTTAATCTTCAAATCTAACATGCAACATGAGACCACTCAAATTATTAGGAAATGGAAAGAATTTGATAACTGTGTGTTTTTTACACATTTCGTGAGCTACAGCCTTTGGATTTTATCCCAAAAATGGAAATCCAACTAAAATCTCCTTTGACAGTCATTTGTGTTAGCATTTTGTTCTATTAATACTCATTTGTATCAGGAGACCGCTCAAAAAAGAAATAGTAAGAATTTGGAAAATAATGTGTTTTTATCAAATTTCTTGAGCTATTATGGCCTTTGAATTTTATCAGAAAATGAAAATATATGTAATATCTCCATTCACACGAATATATTTAACATTTCATCTTTTAATATTCATTTGTATCACAAGACAGCTCAAAAATAATAAATCGTAAGCATTTGCAAAACTGAGCGTTTTATCACGTTTCGTGAGCTAGCCTTTGGATTCTATCAAAAAAATCAAAATCGAAGTAATCCATCCATCGAGATGCATATGTTTAGCATTTTCATTTTTAATATTTATTTGTAACGTGAGAAAGCTCAAAAAATAAATAAAGGGTAAGAATTTAAAAAACTGTGTGTTTTTATCAAATTTCGTTAGCTACAGCCTTCGGATTTTATATATTAAGTGAAAATCTAACTAATATCTCCGTCGAGACGCATATGTTTAGCATTTTAATCTCTAAAACTCACATGTAACATGAGACCGCTTAAATTATTAAGAAATGGAAACAATTCGAAAACTATGTGTTTTTTCACATTTCGTGAGCTATAGCCTTTGAATTTTATCAAAAAAATGGAAATATATGTAATATCTCCATTCACACGAATTTGTTTAACATTTCATCTTTTAATATTCATTTTTATCACGAGACCGCTCAAAAATAGTAAATCGTAAGGCTTTTTAAAAATGAGTGTTTTTATCACATTTCGTGAGCTATAGCGTTTGGATTCTATAAAAATAATCAAAATCAAAGTAATCCCTCCGTCAAGTTGCATATTTTTAGCACTTTCATTTTAAATATTTATTTGTAACATAAGACCGCTCAAAAAATTAACAAAGGGTAAGAATTTAAAAAACTGTGTTTTTATCAAACCCTAAACCCCCAAGCCCACCTCATTCCACGAAAAAATTTCTTGCTCTGGCGATTTTGGCGAAATTTTCGCCCAAAAATCGCCTCTCAAAATCCGGCCAAGATCTCCACCACACGAGGAACTTGGGGTTTCATACTCGTGGATCAAGGCAAGGAGATCATCCCCCACACTTCCAGGCCACTCAAGGCCCAAGCAGCTCGCCGGAATCAAGCTTGAAGCTTCAAAACTTCAACGCCGCCTCCGCGCGTTTTTTGGATTTTGGGCTCTCATCACCACCTCCCAAGCTCCAATCCCGCTCCATTCCACTCCCACATCACCCCAGGAAGGTCGTCGACGCATCAATTTGGCCCCAACACCAAAGAATCAGCCGATTGGATTTTCGATTTTCCGGGTTCCGGCGAAATCGCGAGTTTCGGTCGACCGAATCAGGGGACGGTCGACCGATCAACCATACAGCACTTCTCCAACTTACGCCAACACAAAGATTCGGTCGAACGAAATTAATTTTTCGGTCGACCGAAATTGGGCAGGAGATTCGAGCTACCTGTTTCCGGTCGAACGAAGCAGATTCGGGCGACCAAAATCTTCTTCCGGTCGACCGCTAGAGAAATTTCGGTCGACCGGCGCGCGCGTCTTCATCTACCAATCCTATGCCAGTCGACCGAAACACAGTGCATTTCCAGCTCAGAGCCGCATCTGTCAAAATTCGGTCGACCGAATGTTCACTTTTCAGCAGTCGACTGAGGCAAATACTCCGGGTTTCTTCACACAATCCACACCGATAAACCAACAACATCCATGGTGAAGAATCCAACCTTTCTTTGAAGCACACATCCGCCCTAGCCGACATCAAGATGGGAGTTCACGAAGGATCACTAGCAAGCCATTTTGATCGGCTGAGCTCCATCTCAAGCCTACGGACGGTGAATGTGGACTGTGCAACTTCGAAAAGTTGGTGACTTCTAAGTAGAAGCCAAGGGGGAAAGTTTGGAAAACGTTGAAGGTCTCCACCATACTTGTCGAATTCAACATGCACTTTCTGTCGAGCGCAACAAACAGTGGAGGTTTGTTCTTTTGCTACTTGTCCCCTTTGCTAAAATGGTGAAGAATCTTGGCTTCACGAGTAACATCAGTTAGTAGCCGCTATTTGGAAGAGTGCCTCACGCCGGTGAAAGCTTTTGAAGAAAGTGGAGTCATGTTTGACTTCTAAATGGACAGTAAAGGTGGAGAAGACTAGGAAGACACAAAATCTCCCCATTCCTAATCTTGGCATCACACCTTGGATCAACTGGAGTGGCACTTCCAGAAATCAAACTCATACTTCAATTGGAGGGAGGTACATGTGATTGACTTGGTGACTACTCGATTCCACACTCGGATGGCGTATTTGGATGAAGACTTATCGTCGAGCGTACCTTGGAGCATCTAGAATACGAGGGAGTCTCCTACGATCTTAAAGCAGCCAACGGGTGGAAGAATCAAGAGTGGGCAGCTCGTCAAATACAGGACGAAGTTGGGTAAGGTTTTCATCAAAATCTCTTGTAGATTCAGGAAACAGCATCATTCCGGAAGACCGGACTCTTTGTTTCGGTTGACCGGCACAGTAACCAGGGGAATCACTGTCTGTTTTCGGTCGACCGGACCCTTGTTTCGGTCGACCGGATCATACAGTGGATCTCATGGAAGGTTCGGTCGAACCGAGTTCCACTCGGGTCGACCGGACCACTTCGGTCGACCGAAGTAATTTTCGGTCGACCGAATTTACATTCCAGCAGACAAAAAGGCCATGTTGGCCATAGCTTTTACTTTTTATTGGGCTTAAAGCCCATTAGCGTACTTTCCAGGCCATGTTGGCCATAGCATACTTGTATTGGGCCGCCTGTGGCCTCTAGGATCCTAGCATGTATTATTTGTTGATGAAATGCAGGCAGAGGAAATCCCGGCCTCTATAAACTTTCGGGCCCGCAAAAAAAAACCCTAAACCCTAAACCCTAAAACTAAAAACCCTAAACCCTAAATCCAAAAAAAACCCTAAACCCTAAACCCTAACCCTAAACCCTAAACCCTAAAACCCTAACCCTAAACCAGAAACCCTAAATTGTTTAGGGTTTAGGGTTTAGGGTTTAGGGTTTAGGGTGGGGGTATTAAATTGTTTAGGGTTTCGGGTTTAGGGTTTAGGGCTTAAGGATTTGCAAAACTGAGTGTTTTTATCACATTTCGTGAGTTATAGCCCTTGGATTCTATCAAAAAAAAATCAAAATCCAAGTAATCTATCAGTCGAGACGCATATGTTCAGCATTTTCATTTTTAAAATTTATTTGAAACATGAGACCGTACAAAAAATAACAAATGGGTAAGATTTTTAAAGACTGTGTGTTTTTATCAAATTTCGTTAGCTACAGCCTTCGGATTTTATATATTAAGTGAAAATCTAACTAATATCTCCGTCGAGACGCATATGTTTAGCATTTTAATCTTTAAAACTCACATGTAACATGAGACCGCTTAAATTATTAAGAAATGGAAACAATTCGAAAACTATGTGTTTTTTCACATTTCGTGAGCTATAGCCTTTGAATTTTATCAAAAAAATGGAAATATATGTAATATCTCCATTCACACGAATTTGTTTAACATTTCATCTTTTAATATTCATTTTTATCACGAGACCGCTCAAAAATAGTAAATCGTAAGGCTTTTTAAAAATGAGTGTTTTTATCACATTCCATGAGCTATAGCGTTTGGATTCTATAAAAATAATCAAAATCAAAGTAATCCCTCCGTCAAGTTGCATATTTTTAGCACTTTCATTTTAAATATTTATTTGTAACATAAGACCGCTCAAAAAATTAACAAAGGGTAAGAATTTAAAAAACTGTGTGTTTTTATCAAATTTCTTGAGCTATTATGGCCGTTGAATTTTATCTAGGAACTGAAAGTAAATGTAATATGTTTAACATTTCATCTTTTAATATTCATTTGTGTCACGAGACCGCTCAAAAATAGAAAATCGTAAGGCTTTGCAAAACTGAGTGTTTGTATCACATTTCGTGAGCTATAACCTTTGGATTCTATCTAAAAAATGAAAATATATGTAATATTTCCATTCACACAACTATGTTTAACATTTATCTTTTAATATTCATTTATATCACGAGATCGCTCAAAAATAATAAATCGTAAGGATTTGCAAAACTTAGCGTTTTTATCCCATTTCGTGAGCTATAGCCTTTGGATTCTATCAAAAAAAATCAAAATCGAAGTAATCTCTCTGTCGAGACACATATGTTTAGCAATTTTCATTTTTAATATTTATTTGTAGCGTGAGACCACTCAAAAAATAATAAAAAGGGTAAGAATTTTAAAAGCTGGGTATTTTTATAAAATTTCTTGAGCTATTATGGCCTTTGAATTTTATCAAACAAATGAAAATATATGTAATATTTCCATTCGCACGAATATGTTTAACATTTCATCATTTAATATTCATTTGTACCACCAGACCGCTCAAAAATAATAAATCATAAGGATTTGCAAAACTTAGTGTTTTTATAACATTTAGTGAGCTATAGCCTTTGGATTCTTTCAAAAAAATCAAAATCGAAGTAATCTCTCTGTCGAGACGCGTATGTTTAGCACTTTCCTTTTTAATATTTATTTGTAGCGTGAGACCGCTCAAAAAATAAATAAAGGGTAATAATTTTAATAGCTAGGTATTTTATCAAATTTCTTGAGCTATTATGGCCTTTGAATTTTAACAAACAAATGAAAATATATGTAATTTTTTCCATTCACACGAATTTGTCTAACATTTTATCTTTTAATATCACCAGACCGCTAAAAATAATAAATCATAAGGATTTGCAAAACTGAATGCTTTTAGCACTTTTCGTGAGCTATAGCCTTTGGAATTTATCAAAAAAATCAAAATCCAAGTGATCTCACCGTCGAGATGCACATGTTTAGTATTTTCATTTTTAATATTTATTTTCAACATGAGACCCGCTCAAAAAATAAATAAATGGTAGGAATTTAAAAAACTGTGTGTTTTTATAAATTTTCGTTAGCTACACCCTTCGGATTTTATATCAAAAGTGAAAATCTAACTAAAATCGCAGTCGAGACACATATGTTTAGCATTTTAATCTTCAAATCTGACATGCAACATGAGACCACTCAAATTATTAAGAAATGGAAGCAATTCGGAAACTATGTGTTTTTGTCACATTTCGTGAGCTATAACTTTTGGATTTTATCCCAAAAATGGAAATCTAACTAATATCTCATTTGACAGCCATTTGTTTAGCATTTTGTTCTATTAATGCTCGTTTGTATCATGAGGCCCCTCAAAACAAATAGTAAGAATTTTGAAAATTAAGTGTTTTTATTAGATTTCGTGAGCTATAGCCTTGGTATTGTATCAAAACGTGAAAATATATGTAATATCTCCATTCACACAAATATGTTTAACATTTCAACATTTAATATTCATTTGAATCACGAGACCACTAGATTATAATAAATCGTAAGGATTTGCAAAACTGAGTGTTTTTATCACATTTCGTGAGTTATAGCCCTTGGATTCTATCAAAAAAAATCAAAATCCAAGTAATCTATCAGTCGAGACGCATATGTTCAGCATTTTCATTTTCAAAATTTATTTGAAACATAAGACCGCTCAAAAAATTAACAAAGGGTAAGAATTTATAAAACTGTGTGTTTTTATCAAATTTCTTGAGCTATTATGGCCGTTGAATTTTATCTAGGAACTGAAAGTAAATGTAATACGTTTAACATTTCATCTTTTAATATTCATTTGTATCACGAGACCGCTCAAAAATAGAAAATCGTAAGGCTTTGCAAAACTGAGTGTTTGTATCACATTTCGTGAGCTATAACCTTTGGATTCTATCTAAAAAATGAAAATATATGTAATATTTCCATTCACACAACTAAGTTTAACATTTATCTTTTAATATTCATTTATATCACGAGATCGCTCAAAAATAATAAATCGTAAGGATTTGCAAAACTTAGTGTTTTTATCCCATTTCTTGAGCTATAGCCTTTGGATTCTATCAAAAAAATCAAAATCGAAGTAATCTCTCTGTCGAGACACATATGTTTAGCAATTTTCATTTTTAATATTTATTTGTAGCGTGAGACCACTCAAAAAATAATAAAAAGGGTAAGAATTTTAAAAGCTGGGTATTTTTATAAAATTTCTTGAGCTATTATGGCCTTTGAATTTTATCAAACAAATGAAAATATATGTAATATTTCCATTCACACGAATATGTTTAACATTTCATCATTTAATATTCATTTGTACCACCAGACCGCTCAAAAATAATAAATCATAAGGATTTGCAAAACTTAGTGTTTTTATAACATTTAGTGAGCTATAGCCTTTGGATTCTTTCAAAAAAATCAAAATCGAAGTAATCTCTCTGTCGAGACGCGTATGTTTAGCACTTTCCTTTTTAATATTTATTTGTAGCGTGAGACCGCTCAAAAAATAAATAAAGGGTAATAATTTTAATAGCTAGGTATTTTATCAAATTTCTTGAGCTATTATGGCCTTTGAATTTTAACAAACAAATGAAAATATATGTAATTTTTTCCATTCACACGAATTTGTCTAACATTTTATCTTTTAATATCACCAGACCGCTAAAAATAATAAATCATAAGGATTTGCAAAACTGAATGCTTTTAGCACTTTTCGTGAGCTATAGCCTTTGGAATTTATCAAAAAAATCAAAATCCAAGTGATCTCACCGTCGAGATGCACATGTTTAGTATTTTCATTTTTAATATTTATTTTCAACATGAGACCCGCTCAAAAAATAAATAAATGGTAGGAATTTAAAAAACTGTGTGTTTTTATAAATTTTCGTTAGCTACACCCTTCGGATTTTATATCAAAAGTGAAAATCTAACTAAAATCGCAGTCGAGACACATATGTTTAGCATTTTAATCTTCAAATCTGACATGCAACATGAGACCACTCAAATTATTAAGAAATGGAAGCAATTCGGAAACTATGTGTTTTTGTCACATTTCGTGAGCTATAACTTTTGGATTTTATCCCAAAAATGGAAATCTAACTAATATCTCATTTGACAGCCATTTGTTTAGCATTTTGTTCTATTAATGCTCGTTTGTATCATGAGGCCCCTCAAAACAAATAGTAAGAATTTTGAAAATTAAGTGTTTTTATTAGATTTCGTGAGCTATAGCCTTGGTATTGTATCAAAACGTGAAAATATATGTAATATCTCCATTCACACAAATATGTTTAACATTTCAACATTTAATATTCATTTGAATCACGAGACCACTAGATTATAATAAATCGTAAGGATTTGCAAAACTGAGTGTTTTTATCACATTTCGTGAGTTATAGCCCTTGGATTCTATCAAAAAAAATCAAAATCCAAGTAATCTATCAGTCGAGACGCATATGTTCAGCATTTTCATTTTCAAAATTTATTTGAAACATAAGACCGCTCAAAAAATTAACAAAGGGTAAGAATTTATAAAACTGTGTGTTTTTATCAAATTTCTTGAGCTATTATGGCCGTTGAATTTTATCTAGGAACTGAAAGTAAATGTAATACGTTTAACATTTCATCTTTTAATATTCATTTGTATCACGAGACCGCTCAAAAATAGAAAATCGTAAGGCTTTGCAAAACTGAGTGTTTGTATCACATTTCGTGAGCTATAACCTTTGGATTCTATCTAAAAAATGAAAATATATGTAATATTTCCATTCACACAACTATGTTTAACATTTATCTTTTAATATTCATTTATATCACGAGATCGCTCAAAAATAATAAATCGTAAGGATTTGCAAAACATAGTGTTTTTATCCCATTTCGTGAGCTATAGCCTTTGGATTCTATCAAAAAAATCAAAATCGAAGTAATCTCTCTGTCGAGACACATATGTTTAGCAATTTTCATTTTTAATATTTATTTGTAGCGTGAGACCACTCAAAAAATAATAAAAAGGGTAAGAATTTTAAAAGCTGGGTATTTTTATAAAATTTCTTGAGCTATTATGGCCTTTGAATTTTATCAAACAAATGAAAATATATGTAATATTTCCATTCACACGAATATGTTTAACATTTCATCATTTAATATTCATTTGTACCACCAGACAGCTCAAAAATAATAAATCATAAGGATTTGCAAAACTGAGTGTTTTTATCACATTTCGTGAGTTATAGCCCTTGGATTCTATCAAAAAAAATCAAAATCCAAGTAATCTATCAGTCGAGACGCATATGTTCAGCATTTTCATTTTTAAAATTTATTTGAAACATAAGACCGCTCAAAAAATTAACAAAGGGTAAGAATTTATAAAACTGTGTTTTTATCAAATTTCTTGAGCTATTATGGCCGTTGAATTTTATCTAGGAACTGAAAGTAAATGTAATACGTTTAACATTTCATCTTTTAATATTCATTTGTATCACGAGACCGCTCAAAAATAGAAAATCGTAAGGCTTTGCAAAATTGAGTGTTTGTATCACATTTCGTGAGCTATAACCTTTGGATTCTATCTAAAAAATGAAAATATATGTAATATTTCCATTCACACAACTAAGTTTAACATTTATCTTTTAATATTCATTTATATCACGAGATCGCTCAAAAATAATAAATCGTAAGGATTTGCAAAACTTAGTGTTTTTATCCCATTTCTTGAGCTATAGCCTTTGGATTCTATCAAAAAAATCAAAATCGAAGTAATCTCTCTGTCGAGACACATATGTTTAGCAATTTTCATTTTTAATATTTATTTGTAGCGTGAGACCACTCAAAAAATAATAAAAAGGGTAAGAATTTTAAAAGCTGGGTATTTTTATAAAATTTCTTGAGCTATTATGGCCTTTGAATTTTATCAAACAAATGAAAATATATGTAATATTTCCATTCACACGAATATGTTTAACATTTCATCATTTAATATTCATTTGTACCACCAGACCGCTCAAAAATAATAAATCATAAGGATTTGCAAAACTTAGTGTTTTTATAACATTTAGTGAGCTATAGCCTTTGGATTCTTTCAAAAAAATCAAAATCGAAGTAATCTCTCTGTCGAGACGCGTATGTTTAGCACTTTCCTTTTTAATATTTATTTGTAGCGTGAGACCGCTCAAAAAATAAATAAAGGGTAATAATTTTAATAGCTAGGTATTTTATCAAATTTCTTGAGCTATTATGGCCTTTGAATTTTAACAAACAAATGAAAATATATGTAATTTTTTCCATTCACACGAATTTGTCTAACATTTTATCTTTTAATATCACCAGACCGCTAAAAATAATAAATCATAAGGATTTGCAAAACTGAATGCTTTTAGCACTTTTCGTGAGCTATAGCCTTTGGAATTTATCAAAAAAATCAAAATCCAAGTGATCTCACCGTCGAGATGCACATGTTTAGTATTTTCATTTTTAATATTTATTTTCAACATGAGACCCGCTCAAAAAATAAATAAATGGTAGGAATTTAAAAAACTGTGTGTTTTTATAAATTTTCGTTAGCTACACCCTTCGGATTTTATATCAAAAGTGAAAATCTAACTAAAATCGCAGTCGAGACACATATGTTTAGCATTTTAATCTTCAAATCTGACATGCAACATGAGACCACTCAAATTATTAAGAAATGGAAGCAATTCGGAAACTATGTGTTTTTGTCACATTTCGTGAGCTATAACTTTTGGATTTTATCCCAAAAATGGAAATCTAACTAATATCTCATTTGACAGCCATTTGTTTAGCATTTTGTTCTATTAATGCTCGTTTGTATCATGAGGCCCCTCAAAACAAATAGTAAGAATTTTGAAAATTAAGTGTTTTTATTAGATTTCGTGAGCTATAGCCTTGGTATTGTATCAAAACGTGAAAATATATGTAATATCTCCATTCACACAAATATGTTTAACATTTCAACATTTAATATTCATTTGAATCACGAGACCACTAGATTATAATAAATCGTAAGGATTTGCAAAACTGAGTGTTTTTATCACATTTCGTGAGTTATAGCCCTTGGATTCTATCAAAAAAAATCAAAATCCAAGTAATCTATCAGTCGAGACGCATATGTTCAGCATTTTCATTTTCAAAATTTATTTGAAACATAAGACCGCTCAAAAAATTAACAAAGGGTAAGAATTTATAAAACTGTGTGTTTTTATCAAATTTCTTGAGCTATTATGGCCGTTGAATTTTATCTAGGAACTGAAAGTAAATGTAATACGTTTAACATTTCATCTTTTAATATTCATTTGTATCACGAGACCGCTCAAAAATAGAAAATCGTAAGGCTTTGCAAAACTGAGTGTTTGTATCACATTTCGTGAGCTATAACCTTTGGATTCTATCTAAAAAATGAAAATATATGTAATATTTCCATTCACACAACTAAGTTTAACATTTATCTTTTAATATTCATTTATATCACGAGATCGCTCAAAAATAATAAATCGTAAGGATTTGCAAAACTTAGTGTTTTTATCCCATTTCTTGAGCTATAGCCTTTGGATTCTATCAAAAAAATCAAAATCGAAGTAATCTCTCTGTCGAGACACATATGTTTAGCAATTTTCATTTTTAATATTTATTTGTAGCGTGAGACCACTCAAAAAATAATAAAAAGGGTAAGAATTTTAAAAGCTGGGTATTTTTATAAAATTTCTTGAGCTATTATGGCCTTTGAATTTTATCAAACAAATGAAAATATATGTAATATTTCCATTCACACGAATATGTTTAACATTTCATCATTTAATATTCATTTGTACCACCAGACCGCTCAAAAATAATAAATCATAAGGATTTGCAAAACTTAGTGTTTTTATAACATTTAGTGAGCTATAGCCTTTGGATTCTTTCAAAAAAATCAAAATCGAAGTAATCTCTCTGTCGAGACGCGTATGTTTAGCACTTTCCTTTTTAATATTTATTTGTAGCGTGAGACCGCTCAAAAAATAAATAAAGGGTAATAATTTTAATAGCTAGGTATTTTATCAAATTTCTTGAGCTATTATGGCCTTTGAATTTTAACAAACAAATGAAAATATATGTAATTTTTTCCATTCACACGAATTTGTCTAACATTTTATCTTTTAATATCACCAGACCGCTAAAAATAATAAATCATAAGGATTTGCAAAACTGAATGCTTTTAGCACTTTTCGTGAGCTATAGCCTTTGGAATTTATCAAAAAAATCAAAATCCAAGTGATCTCACCGTCGAGATGCACATGTTTAGTATTTTCATTTTTAATATTTATTTTCAACATGAGACCCGCTCAAAAAATAAATAAATGGTAGGAATTTAAAAAACTGTGTGTTTTTATAAATTTTCGTTAGCTACACCCTTCGGATTTTATATCAAAAGTGAAAATCTAACTAAAATCGCAGTCGAGACACATATGTTTAGCATTTTAATCTTCAAATCTGACATGCAACATGAGACCACTCAAATTATTAAGAAATGGAAGCAATTCGGAAACTATGTGTTTTTGTCACATTTCGTGAGCTATAACTTTTGGATTTTATCCCAAAAATGGAAATCTAACTAATATCTCATTTGACAGCCATTTGTTTAGCATTTTGTTCTATTAATGCTCGTTTGTATCATGAGGCCCCTCAAAACAAATAGTAAGAATTTTGAAAATTAAGTGTTTTTATTAGATTTCGTGAGCTATAGCCTTGGTATTGTATCAAAACGTGAAAATATATGTAATATCTCCATTCACACAAATATGTTTAACATTTCAACATTTAATATTCATTTGAATCACGAGACCACTAGATTATAATAAATCGTAAGGATTTGCAAAACTGAGTGTTTTTATCACATTTCGTGAGTTATAGCCCTTGGATTCTATCAAAAAAAATCAAAATCCAAGTAATCTATCAGTCGAGACGCATATGTTCAGCATTTTCATTTTCAAAATTTATTTGAAACATAAGACCGCTCAAAAAATTAACAAAGGGTAAGAATTTATAAAACTGTGTGTTTTTATCAAATTTCTTGAGCTATTATGGCCGTTGAATTTTATCTAGGAACTGAAAGTAAATGTAATACGTTTAACATTTCATCTTTTAATATTCATTTGTATCACGAGACCGCTCAAAAATAGAAAATCGTAAGGCTTTGCAAAACTGAGTGTTTGTATCACATTTCGTGAGCTATAACCTTTGGATTCTATCTAAAAAATGAAAATATATGTAATATTTCCATTCACACAACTAAGTTTAACATTTATCTTTTAATATTCATTTATATCACGAGATCGCTCAAAAATAATAAATCGTAAGGATTTGCAAAACTTAGTGTTTTTATCCCATTTCTTGAGCTATAGCCTTTGGATTCTATCAAAAAAATCAAAATCGAAGTAATCTCTCTGTCGAGACACATATGTTTAGCAATTTTCATTTTTAATATTTATTTGTAGCGTGAGACCACTCAAAAAATAATAAAAAGGGTAAGAATTTTAAAAGCTGGGTATTTTTATAAAATTTCTTGAGCTATTATGGCCTTTGAATTTTATCAAACAAATGAAAATATATGTAATATTTCCATTCACACGAATATGTTTAACATTTCATCATTTAATATTCATTTGTACCACCAGACCGCTCAAAAATAATAAATCATAAGGATTTGCAAAACTTAGTGTTTTTATAACATTTAGTGAGCTATAGCCTTTGGATTCTTTCAAAAAAATCAAAATCGAAGTAATCTCTCTGTCGAGACGCGTATGTTTAGCACTTTCCTTTTTAATATTTATTTGTAGCGTGAGACCGCTCAAAAAATAAATAAAGGGTAATAATTTTAATAGCTAGGTATTTTATCAAATTTCTTGAGCTATTATGGCCTTTGAATTTTAACAAACAAATGAAAATATATGTAATTTTTTCCATTCACACGAATTTGTCTAACATTTTATCTTTTAATATCACCAGACCGCTAAAAATAATAAATCATAAGGATTTGCAAAACTGAATGCTTTTAGCACTTTTCGTGAGCTATAGCCTTTGGAATTTATCAAAAAAATCAAAATCCAAGTGATCTCACCGTCGAGATGCACATGTTTAGTATTTTCATTTTTAATATTTATTTTCAACATGAGACCCGCTCAAAAAATAAATAAATGGTAGGAATTTAAAAAACTGTGTGTTTTTATAAATTTTCGTTAGCTACACCCTTCGGATTTTATATCAAAAGTGAAAATCTAACTAAAATCGCAGTCGAGACACATATGTTTAGCATTTTAATCTTCAAATCTGACATGCAACATGAGACCACTCAAATTATTAAGAAATGGAAGCAATTCGGAAACTATGTGTTTTTGTCACATTTCGTGAGCTATAACTTTTGGATTTTATCCCAAAAATGGAAATCTAACTAATATCTCATTTGACAGCCATTTGTTTAGCATTTTGTTCTATTAATGCTCGTTTGTATCATGAGGCCCCTCAAAACAAATAGTAAGAATTTTGAAAATTAAGTGTTTTTATTAGATTTCGTGAGCTATAGCCTTGGTATTGTATCAAAACGTGAAAATATATGTAATATCTCCATTCACACAAATATGTTTAACATTTCAACATTTAATATTCATTTGAATCACGAGACCACTAGATTATAATAAATCGTAAGGATTTGCAAAACTGAGTGTTTTTATCACATTTCGTGAGTTATAGCCCTTGGATTCTATCAAAAAAAATCAAAATCCAAGTAATCTATCAGTCGAGACGCATATGTTCAGCATTTTCATTTTCAAAATTTATTTGAAACATAAGACCGCTCAAAAAATTAACAAAGGGTAAGAATTTATAAAACTGTGTGTTTTTATCAAATTTCTTGAGCTATTATGGCCGTTGAATTTTATCTAGGAACTGAAAGTAAATGTAATACGTTTAACATTTCATCTTTTAATATTCATTTGTATCACGAGACCGCTCAAAAATAGAAAATCGTAAGGCTTTGCAAAACTGAGTGTTTGTATCACATTTCGTGAGCTATAACCTTTGGATTCTATCTAAAAAATGAAAATATATGTAATATTTCCATTCACACAACTAAGTTTAACATTTATCTTTTAATATTCATTTATATCACGAGATCGCTCAAAAATAATAAATCGTAAGGATTTGCAAAACTTAGTGTTTTTATCCCATTTCTTGAGCTATAGCCTTTGGATTCTATCAAAAAAATCAAAATCGAAGTAATCTCTCTGTCGAGACACATATGTTTAGCAATTTTCATTTTTAATATTTATTTGTAGCGTGAGACCACTCAAAAAATAATAAAAAGGGTAAGAATTTTAAAAGCTGGGTATTTTTATAAAATTTCTTGAGCTATTATGGCCTTTGAATTTTATCAAACAAATGAAAATATATGTAATATTTCCATTCACACGAATATGTTTAACATTTCATCATTTAATATTCATTTGTACCACCAGACCGCTCAAAAATAATAAATCATAAGGATTTGCAAAACTTAGTGTTTTTATAACATTTAGTGAGCTATAGCCTTTGGATTCTTTCAAAAAAATCAAAATCGAAGTAATCTCTCTGTCGAGACGCGTATGTTTAGCACTTTCCTTTTTAATATTTATTTGTAGCGTGAGACCGCTCAAAAAATAAATAAAGGGTAATAATTTTAATAGCTAGGTATTTTATCAAATTTCTTGAGCTATTATGGCCTTTGAATTTTAACAAACAAATGAAAATATATGTAATTTTTTCCATTCACACGAATTTGTCTAACATTTTATCTTTTAATATCACCAGACCGCTAAAAATAATAAATCATAAGGATTTGCAAAACTGAATGCTTTTAGCACTTTTCGTGAGCTATAGCCTTTGGAATTTATCAAAAAAATCAAAATCCAAGTGATCTCACCGTCGAGATGCACATGTTTAGTATTTTCATTTTTAATATTTATTTTCAACATGAGACCCGCTCAAAAAATAAATAAATGGTAGGAATTTAAAAAACTGTGTGTTTTTATAAATTTTCGTTAGCTACACCCTTCGGATTTTATATCAAAAGTGAAAATCTAACTAAAATCGCAGTCGAGACACATATGTTTAGCATTTTAATCTTCAAATCTGACATGCAACATGAGACCACTCAAATTATTAAGAAATGGAAGCAATTCGGAAACTATGTGTTTTTGTCACATTTCGTGAGCTATAACTTTTGGATTTTATCCCAAAAATGGAAATCTAACTAATATCTCATTTGACAGCCATTTGTTTAGCATTTTGTTCTATTAATGCTCGTTTGTATCATGAGGCCCCTCAAAACAAATAGTAAGAATTTTGAAAATTAAGTGTTTTTATTAGATTTCGTGAGCTATAGCCTTGGTATTGTATCAAAACGTGAAAATATATGTAATATCTCCATTCACACAAATATGTTTAACATTTCAACATTTAATATTCATTTGAATCACGAGACCACTAGATTATAATAAATCGTAAGGATTTGCAAAACTGAGTGTTTTTATCACATTTCGTGAGTTATAGCCCTTGGATTCTATCAAAAAAAATCAAAATCCAAGTAATCTATCAGTCGAGACGCATATGTTCAGCATTTTCATTTTCAAAATTTATTTGAAACATAAGACCGCTCAAAAAATTAACAAAGGGTAAGAATTTATAAAACTGTGTGTTTTTATCAAATTTCTTGAGCTATTATGGCCGTTGAATTTTATCTAGGAACTGAAAGTAAATGTAATACGTTTAACATTTCATCTTTTAATATTCATTTGTATCACGAGACCGCTCAAAAATAGAAAATCGTAAGGCTTTGCAAAACTGAGTGTTTGTATCACATTTCGTGAGCTATAACCTTTGGATTCTATCTAAAAAATGAAAATATATGTAATATTTCCATTCACACAACTAAGTTTAACATTTATCTTTTAATATTCATTTATATCACGAGATCGCTCAAAAATAATAAATCGTAAGGATTTGCAAAACTTAGTGTTTTTATCCCATTTCTTGAGCTATAGCCTTTGGATTCTATCAAAAAAATCAAAATCGAAGTAATCTCTCTGTCGAGACACATATGTTTAGCAATTTTCATTTTTAATATTTATTTGTAGCGTGAGACCACTCAAAAAATAATAAAAAGGGTAAGAATTTTAAAAGCTGGGTATTTTTATAAAATTTCTTGAGCTATTATGGCCTTTGAATTTTATCAAACAAATGAAAATATATGTAATATTTCCATTCACACGAATATGTTTAACATTTCATCATTTAATATTCATTTGTACCACCAGACCGCTCAAAAATAATAAATCATAAGGATTTGCAAAACTTAGTGTTTTTATAACATTTAGTGAGCTATAGCCTTTGGATTCTTTCAAAAAAATCAAAATCGAAGTAATCTCTCTGTCGAGACGCGTATGTTTAGCACTTTCCTTTTTAATATTTATTTGTAGCGTGAGACCGCTCAAAAAATAAATAAAGGGTAATAATTTTAATAGCTAGGTATTTTATCAAATTTCTTGAGCTATTATGGCCTTTGAATTTTAACAAACAAATGAAAATATATGTAATTTTTTCCATTCACACGAATTTGTCTAACATTTTATCTTTTAATATCACCAGACCGCTAAAAATAATAAATCATAAGGATTTGCAAAACTGAATGCTTTTAGCACTTTTCGTGAGCTATAGCCTTTGGAATTTATCAAAAAAATCAAAATCCAAGTGATCTCACCGTCGAGATGCACATGTTTAGTATTTTCATTTTTAATATTTATTTTCAACATGAGACCCGCTCAAAAAATAAATAAATGGTAGGAATTTAAAAAACTGTGTGTTTTTATAAATTTTCGTTAGCTACACCCTTCGGATTTTATATCAAAAGTGAAAATCTAACTAAAATCGCAGTCGAGACACATATGTTTAGCATTTTAATCTTCAAATCTGACATGCAACATGAGACCACTCAAATTATTAAGAAATGGAAGCAATTCGGAAACTATGTGTTTTTGTCACATTTCGTGAGCTATAACTTTTGGATTTTATCCCAAAAATGGAAATCTAACTAATATCTCATTTGACAGCCATTTGTTTAGCATTTTGTTCTATTAATGCTCGTTTGTATCATGAGGCCCCTCAAAACAAATAGTAAGAATTTTGAAAATTAAGTGTTTTTATTAGATTTCGTGAGCTATAGCCTTGGTATTGTATCAAAACGTGAAAATATATGTAATATCTCCATTCACACAAATATGTTTAACATTTCAACATTTAATATTCATTTGAATCACGAGACCACTAGATTATAATAAATCGTAAGGATTTGCAAAACTGAGTGTTTTTATCACATTTCGTGAGTTATAGCCCTTGGATTCTATCAAAAAAAATCAAAATCCAAGTAATCTATCAGTCGAGACGCATATGTTCAGCATTTTCATTTTCAAAATTTATTTGAAACATAAGACCGCTCAAAAAATTAACAAAGGGTAAGAATTTATAAAACTGTGTGTTTTTATCAAATTTCTTGAGCTATTATGGCCGTTGAATTTTATCTAGGAACTGAAAGTAAATGTAATACGTTTAACATTTCATCTTTTAATATTCATTTGTATCACGAGACCGCTCAAAAATAGAAAATCGTAAGGCTTTGCAAAACTGAGTGTTTGTATCACATTTCGTGAGCTATAACCTTTGGATTCTATCTAAAAAATGAAAATATATGTAATATTTCCATTCACACAACTAAGTTTAACATTTATCTTTTAATATTCATTTATATCACGAGATCGCTCAAAAATAATAAATCGTAAGGATTTGCAAAACTTAGTGTTTTTATCCCATTTCTTGAGCTATAGCCTTTGGATTCTATCAAAAAAATCAAAATCGAAGTAATCTCTCTGTCGAGACACATATGTTTAGCAATTTTCATTTTTAATATTTATTTGTAGCGTGAGACCACTCAAAAAATAATAAAAAGGGTAAGAATTTTAAAAGCTGGGTATTTTTATAAAATTTCTTGAGCTATTATGGCCTTTGAATTTTATCAAACAAATGAAAATATATGTAATATTTCCATTCACACGAATATGTTTAACATTTCATCATTTAATATTCATTTGTACCACCAGACCGCTCAAAAATAATAAATCATAAGGATTTGCAAAACTTAGTGTTTTTATAACATTTAGTGAGCTATAGCCTTTGGATTCTTTCAAAAAAATCAAAATCGAAGTAATCTCTCTGTCGAGACGCGTATGTTTAGCACTTTCCTTTTTAATATTTATTTGTAGCGTGAGACCGCTCAAAAAATAAATAAAGGGTAATAATTTTAATAGCTAGGTATTTTATCAAATTTCTTGAGCTATTATGGCCTTTGAATTTTAACAAACAAATGAAAATATATGTAATTTTTTCCATTCACACGAATTTGTCTAACATTTTATCTTTTAATATCACCAGACCGCTAAAAATAATAAATCATAAGGATTTGCAAAACTGAATGCTTTTAGCACTTTTCGTGAGCTATAGCCTTTGGAATTTATCAAAAAAATCAAAATCCAAGTGATCTCACCGTCGAGATGCACATGTTTAGTATTTTCATTTTTAATATTTATTTTCAACATGAGACCGCTCAAAAAATAAATAAATGGTAGGAATTTAAAAAACTGTGTGTTTTTATAAATTTTCGTTAGCTACACCCTTCGGATTTTATATCAAAAGTGAAAATCTAACTAAAATCGCAGTCGAGACACATATGTTTAGCATTTTAATCTTCAAATCTGACATGCAACATGAGACCACTCAAATTATTAAGAAATGGAAGGAATTCGGAAACTATGTGTTTTTGTCACATTTCGTGAGCTATAACTTTTGGATTTTATCCCAAAAATGGAAATCTAACTAATATCTCATTTGACAGCCATTTGTTTAGCATTTTGTTCTATTAATGCTCGTTTGTATCATGAGGCCCCTCAAAACAAATAGTAAGAATTTTGAAAATTAAGTGTTTTTATTAGATTTCGTGAGCTATAGCCTTGGTATTGTATCAAAACGTGAAAATATATGTAATATCTCCATTCACACAAATATGTTTAACATTTCAACATTTAATATTCATTTGAATCACGAGACCACTAGATTATAATAAATCGTAAGGATTTGCAAAACTGAGTGTTTTTATCACATTTCGTGAGTTATAGCCCTTGGATTCTATCAAAAAAAATCAAAATCCAAGTAATCTATCAGTCGAGACGCATATGTTCAGCATTTTCATTTTTAAAATTTATTTGAAACATAAGACCGCTCAAAAAATTAACAAAGGGTAAGAATTTATAAAACTGTGTGTTTTTATCAAATTTCTTGAGCTATTATGGCCGTTGAATTTTATCTAGGAACTGAAAGTAAATGTAATACGTTTAACATTTCATCTTTTAATATTCATTTGTATCACGAGACCGCTCAAAAATAGAAAATCGTAAGGCTTTGCAAAACTGAGTGTTTGTATCACATTTCGTGAGCTATAACCTTTGGATTCTATCAAAAAAATGAAAATATATGTAATATTTCCATTCACACAACTAAGTTTAACATTTATCTTTTAATATTCATTTATATCACGAGATCGCTCAAAAATAATAAATCATTTATATCGAACATGAATTGTTTCGATTGTAGATGGTAAACTAATATTAATTATATAGTCTAATCATTGAAAACATGAACTAAAAGCTCTGATACCACTGTAGGATTTCGTGTCCCTATGTATACATATATTTTAAAATTTTAATACATGCATACGTGATCGATTTCATATTTTCAACAATTTTATATGCATTACTTTGTGTTTATTCTAATATTATGCAATCCTACATATATTAAAATAAATCACAAAGAGAAAATCATACACAAAGGTTCTCTAAAACCTTTTGAAGATCCGGAGTCGCGTTGCCCGTTGAATCGTCCGCCGATTCGCCTCTAAGTGTTCACCAAACTCTAAAGAAGATTAGAGGGAAAAGAGCTAGCCAATCAATCTCTAATTAGGCTTAGAATCTAGCTAATAACCCCTCTTTAAGCTCCTGATATTTCTATCTCCAAAACTCAAAACTATTAAGAGAATTTTGTGGTGATTAAGGGACAGATTAATGAGAGAAAGAATTTTTGTATTGACATAAACAAGTAGGATGAGGCGTCCTTTCATAGGCTCCCAAAACATCCTTATCAAAAATTATTCTTTAATCATGATCTCTTGCTTATTCTCTCCTAAAATTAATCTCAAAGTGTCACATAAGCACCCATAAAAACGTTTGATTAAATCAGGATTAATCCAACCCATGATCTAATTATTCTCTTAATAATTCAGGCAAAAATCGCACTGTTTGGTTGACCGAGAATTGTTCTCGGTTAACCAAACCATTCGGTTTTAACACATGTTCGATGGACCGTGAGCTAGATGGTCGACCGAATATGCATGAGAAAAATTCTCTGGAAAAATTAGGACGGTCCGCATCTTACTCTGGTTGACCGTTGACCCACCAAAATTTCTCCTGGCGAACATTCATCGGACGACCGTGTCACCTTCGGTCTACCAAAAATATTCTTTCCCGGTTGACCGTTCACGCTCGATTAACGAAACCCAATTGCTCAGGCACTCCAGACAATTTTGGTCAACCAATTGTGTTTATTCGTTCCCCGTTCGGTTGACCGTTCCGAAAATACCTCGGTCGACCGAACCCTAAACGGTTTACCGTGTTTGACCCCGATTTTGCCATTGTCAAATTTTGTATTTATTTCCAACAAAATTTGATATTCTGGGGTGTTTAGCAAATTCATATCTTATATAATATATTATCCTATGTAATATTAAATTATTACACCCCATAATATATACACCTCATATGAATTTATTATGATTCTAATTAAGTCAATTATCATGACATATTGATTTTATTCATTCACCACATGTGTCCATTTTTCACATGAAACCCGACACATCATATGAACATAAAATCAAGCTTCTTGTTTCCCAGTTTTGTGGTGTGACCTATAGGAGGATCTAAGCTAAATTGCCAGCGATATTAAACACTTAAATTCTCAAACTATAAGCGGTATCTAGCTACACATTATAGTTACCCAATTAGCATATGTGTCTTTGTTCCACCCGAACCAAAACACGATCCATTTAGTGATGTAAGTGCACCACTTGTGTCCGTCCCTTGCCTCATGATATTAAGAATATATACAAAGTAGAAGTGTGTCACCTTTGTATTATATCCATTTCTTGATCTCTTTAAGCTAATTATAACTATGTAACTTAACTCAAGTTACATTGTGCACATTATAATTTTGCTTTATCAAGGGGCCCACCAATATCATCACTCAATTAAGATGGGCAATGATAATCGTTTGACTAGCTATCTTTTCCAACACAAGTCATGCTCAACCAATTATTGCCTTTATCACTATACTCATTGATAGCTTTTGACAATAATCAAATTAAGCACTTCTTAAGTGAAAAGATATAAGTCTCATACCTTAGGATCCAAGACACAGTACACAATTCCACAATGTTTTACTTGTTAGGTCTATTCAATATATAAAAGTAATCTTTTCCTCTTTTATATACTCGTGTCGTAAATTATTTGTAGAGCTACAACAATCGATGACCAACACCACAAACTCATCTCGGTGATTAATGTTCCATGTTAATTACCATGATTGTAAATAACTTTTGATTTATGTAAACCATTATCTTTTAGAGCTCTATGGTTAATGACCAAACGTCTCTTCCTTAACATTTCCAAAAGACGAATATCATAATCAAGGAACAAAATGTTTGCAAATCCAATTGATAATAATTGACATGTAAAAGTAAAACTTTTAGAACACATTCCTTTAAATCGCCCACTTGTTATCAAAGTTTTCTTTCACATACATTCTCAATGTATAAAACAATAATAACTAGGGTAACCCTCTCTAATCACTCATCAAGCTAATTCACATGGTTCCTCAGACCCATGGACTCAAAATGCATTTCGCCTTTTGGCTTGTTATGAGGGTTTCTTGAATGGATCATTTGTGTTGTTGTTTGTGTCCACCCATAATAAATTTATTTTGCCTTCGTCGGTGGTTGAGTCAGCTGTAGTGATTTGACTCCAACTACGTTAGCTCATGGTTGCACCTTCCATAATGATAACATATCAGTATTGCGACCTCCTATTGTCGGTATCACTCATGAAACTCGCATCTGAATAACCCTCGCCTATTAACTCTTTGTCCTCCATAAACAAGTAACTTATCTTTGGTCCGGTTAAGGTACCTCAGAATATTCTTGACCGCAGTCCAATGCTCAAGACCTGTGTTGGATTGGTGACGACTTGTCACGCTTAGAGCATACGAGACATCGAATCTTGTGCAAGTCATCGCGTACATGATCGATCATATTGCCGAAGCATAAGGGATATCTTTAATGTACTCCAAGTCTTTACGTGATTCAGCACGTTGAGACTTCTTGAGTTGCACACCCATACTCATTCGCACATTGTCCTTTTTGGAGTTGTTCATGCTGAATTTTTCCAAGACCTTGTCAATGTTTGTACGTTGACTTAGGCCAATGAGTCTACGGGATCTATCTCTATATATCTTGATTCCCAAGATGTATTGAGCATCACCCATATCTTTCATCAAAAATGCAGATTTCAATGAACTTCTCGTTTGCTCAAGCAAAGGTATATGATTTTCCATGAGTATGTCATCGACATATAACATCAAGAACATTATGTGGCTCCCACTAACCTTCTTGTATATACAAGGCTCTTCCTTACTTTGGACGAAGTGAATTTTTTTGACTTCTTCCTCGAAGCACTTGTTCCAACTCCTTGATGTTTGTTTCAATCCATAAATGGATCTTTGAAGCTTGCATACTTTCCTGGTATTCTTTGGATCTTCAAAACGTTGAGGTTGTACCATGTACACATCCTCCTCCAAGTTCCCATTTAGGAACGATGTTTTGACATCCATTTGTCATATCTCATAATCATGAAATGCGGCAATAGAGAGCATAATCCGAATAGACTTGAACATGGCAACCAGTGAAAAAGGTTTCATCATAGTCAATTCCTTGAACTTGAGTGAAACCTTTTGCTACAAGTCTCGCTTTGTAGGTTGTCAAGTTCCCATTCATGTACATCTTCCTCTTGAAAATCCATTTATTTTGAATAGTCTTTTTCTCTTGAGGAAGGTCAACCAAGTTCCATACTTGATTATCATACATGGATTCTATTTCAGATTCCATGGCCTTAAACCATAGTTTGGAGTCCTCTCTTTCCATTGCTTCTTGAAAGGTCGAAGGATCATCGGTATCTAGTACCATGATCTCATGAAGTCCCAAATACATATCAGGTTTCTTCCTTTCCCTCGTTGACCTTCTAAGTTCTTTTGGTTATACGTGCACTTCTCGAACTTCTTCCACAATTTCTTGCGGAATTAGTCCGTGTTCGATTCTCGAACGTTCACTAGGTGGGGAAGATTGAGTTTCTCTCACAATTTCTTGCGAGGGTCTCTCACTCACGCTCCCACAACCAAAGGAACCTCGGTTGGCCTTCATTATCTTAAATGTCATCATTCTTATCATGATCTTGTAGAATATCTTGAGTCTCTTCAAGCACAACTCTACTCCCACTACTTTTTATTCTTTCTAGAAATTCTTTTTCTAGAAATACGGCATCCATCTCTACAATCATTCGATTGGAGGTTATATGCCAAAAGTAGTATCCTCTTGTCTCACGAGGATAACCTATAAAGAATCACTTATCCGCTTTTGGTTGAAGTTTAGTCGACATCAAATCTCTTGACGTAGGCCTCACAACCCCAAATCTTGAGAAAATTGAGCTTATGTGTTTTACCACTCCATAGCTCATAAGGTGTTTTCTCTACGGATTTGGATGGAACATTATTTAGTGTGTAAGTTGCAGCTCCTAGTGCATAACTCCAAAAGTAAAGTGGCAATTCAGCTTGACTCATCATTGATCGAACCATGTCGAGTAATGTCATATTCCTCCTTTCGGATACCCCATTCCACTGAGGTGTATCGGGAGGGGTGAGCTGCGGTACAATACCACACTTCTTTAAGAATGAGTCAAATTCGGTACTTAAGTACTCACCTCCACGATCCGTTCGTAGAGACTTGATCTTCTTGTTGAGTTGATTCTCTACTTCATTCTTGAATTCCTTGAACTTGTCAAAAGATTCACTTTTGTTTCTCATTAGATAAATATAGCCATAACGACTATAGGTATTCGTGAACGTAATGAAGTATCTAAAACCGTCTCTTGCACTAGTACTCATCCGACCACATACATCAGAATGTATCAAATCCAACAAGTCATTCGCTCTCGGTCCTTTCTTCTTGAAAGGCCTCTTGGTCATTTTGCCCATTAGGCAAGATTCGTACGTCACCAATGATTTAAAATCAAGTTGACCAAGAAGGTTAGCTTCTTGCAATTTCTTGATGTGTTTTTCATTTATGTGACCAAGACGATAGTGCCACAAGAGTGTATCATTCACGTGAGTAGTTTTAAGTTTTTTGTTATTGATGTTTAAGATTTGTTTATTATTCAATTCAAGCAAATAGAAATCATTCCTCACGAATGTATTTGCATAGTGATGCATTGCATACATTGCATCATATGTCTTTCATTTAGATTACTTTTACATCAATAAATGCTACTAAGGTATGTGTTTAGTCTTATTTACAGAATACAGGGACCTGAATGCAATTTACCCACATCCCGAGCATAAACGCGTGCAAAAGATTCATTTCTATCATAAAGACCAAGTTCAAGTTTATCGGGTTACAAATGGAAATGTATCCAAGCATAAAAGCATTCAAGACCTAATTACAAAAAGAACAAGGACTTGAGCACAAAAGTAGCCGGGGACTTAATTGCAAAAAGACAAGGACCTAATTGCAAATCATGAGTAGCTTTTATTATCTTGGAGAAAATATATATAAAAATCAATGTGTATCTCCAAATATATGAAGGAATTAATCCGGAGCTCAAAAGAATGGAAAGAATCAATCCAGACGCGCAAAGAAGGATCAAATCATACCATAAACATTCAACCAAAATCCGGACAAAATCAGGCCAGATTGTGCGGCGTTTCCTTCGCACCACACACACAATGTGCGGCGTTTCCGCCACCCAAGCATCGATCCGCGTCTCCCAATTTCGTCCAGTCGTGTCTGGACACGTGTACTTTCCAATATTATACCTAGATCCCTTGTAGCAACTATAAATAGACCCGAGAACGATGTTAGAAGGGTCCTTAGTCTTTGGTGGTAGTTTTTATTCTTAATCTTAGTTTTGTATTCTTCTTTTCATTAATAAAATTCTGTCTTTTATTTCTTACTTTTAGTTTTCTTTTGTAATGTCTCAAGGACCCCTTCTTCCTCCCTCTATGAGTTTCTAACTCCTTCCAAAGGGTGGAGGTGACGGATTAGGGTGAAGAGAAGATGAATGAATGTTATTATTTTAATTTCGTGTTAGTATATTTTGATTACTTGAGTTTATGTTAAATCATTTATCATGTAATGCTTTATAACTAATATGATTTATTATAAGTTTCTAAATTCTCTAATCTAAACCTTAAATCTAAACCTCCACCCGATGGAATTCATATCTTTGTTCTTGTTTTAGTTTTAATTGTTCTTGTTTCTTGCTTTAAATAACTAAAACCCAAAAATCTCAAAACCCAAATTTATTCTTCTCTCTTCTTCTTTTCCCTTAATCGAAATCACACAAATAACAAATCTCTCCCTCCTTGTGTTCGACCCGTACTTGCCACCGCTTCATCGCGGCCGTGCACTTGCGGTATAAATTTAATTCACATCAAGTTTTTGGCGCCGTTGCCGGGGAGGCGACGCAGATTTTGTTTTTTGTTGATTTCGATTCTATTCTGTTTATCTTGTGCGCGATCTAAGTATTTGGATTTGTGTTTCCGGAGACAACAGAGCGCGCGGCGAAATCTGAACGCATGCGGAGCAACAAGGGCGGCGGAATCGCCGCATACCAAGAGCACCTTGCGGCGGAATCGCCGCACACCTGAAGCTTTTGGGCTTCAAATTTTTTTGGGACGCGACTCATCTCTGGGTGGACGCGTAGAGCTACTGAAATTTCGAGAGCGGGCGGTGAACCCGACTGAGCATTGCGTAGGTAACTTTTGTTGCCTTTTTCCTCGTAATTTCTATTTTCAGAAAATTTCCTTTTCATAGAACTGCATGTCTTAGGGCAAAATTCCATAAATTGCAATAATTCAACTCTGACCTAAAATTGGCAAAATTAGAAAGGCCTTAGTGCATGCATCATCTAGTGTTTTGTATGCATTATTCTTGCTAAATTCTTGCAAATTAATTCTTGTTGAAGAGTGCTGGAGTCAAGGTACGTATCGCGATTTTTATCGATTGCATTTAGGCATATAATTTAGTTTGCATACAACCTTGCAATTGCCCCCCTCTAAAGACCATTGTTTGACTATCTTTGCTAGATCTAAGTTAAACTATCTTAAGGGCAACTCCGTAGGCAAAGATACGGTGGGGATTTCATCACCTTTCCGTGGCCCACAAATCACAATCCTAAAGTGTCACCCAAGCCTTAAATTAAAATCAATTAGACATTGACCCCTAAGGACTCGGACTCATTTAAGGAGAAGAATTGGTTTGACTTGCTATGACCTGAAGCCGATTGAATTTAATTTGGTGTATAGAAAGTGTTTTTGTGTTGACGTAAGTCTTCCAAGCGAAGTGGTTGTCTAATTGGCACCGACTCTGTCGGAAGCGCCCCCACTAGCTATACACGGCCTGGCCAAGTTGGTTTGATTAGTGAGGGAGGTGAATCAAGAAAATCAATTCGACTCAACCAGTTAGGAGTCGTTTAGATCTAAGCGACACTAGGTCTAGGATTGTTTGAACCGTGCTTTCTTAGGAATTTTCTGACCAACCCTCTTTCTATCTTTAGAGTTAGGTTTCCCTTCTCATCTGAGTCTTTTTTCTCTTCTCACCTAAATTCTCTAGATTAGGATTCATTTCTCATCTTGCCCCATTCTATTGTTTGTTTCCCTTTTGAAAAAAAACATTAAAAAAACGAAAATTAAAAAAAACGAAAAAAAAAACTATTTGTAATTAATTCTTGAAATTAAATTTGGAATTTAAATTTCGAATTTGAATTCAAAAATTGATTCAACCCGGTGCACTCAGATTTGGATTCGGGACTTGAGTAATCGACTCTCACGAGTTCATCTAGATTCCAGTCTGGAACTTAGCCCCAATCCACCTGTTGCACCACCTCACCCAGATCCAATGGGTGAGAACGTAGTGGACCCACCTGTTGTGCAACCCATAACTCTGAGGGATCGATGCTATCCAGCGATGGCTGCTCAGCCATCGTGCATCGTTATGCCCACCATACCGGGTCGCGACTTCGAACTCAAGGCACAATACATGAGTATGTTGCCTAAGTTCACCTCTAGGGAAGACCCATATCTCTTCCTTAGAGAATTTGAGGAAATCTGCTCTCTTATACAATACCAGCATATCCCTGAGGAGGCAGTGCGTCTGAAATTTGTGCCTCTGGCACTGAAGGACGACGCTAAGAAATGGCTATATAGTCTAGCCGAAAGATCTATTAGGAGTTGGGCTGAGTTTGTTCAAGTATTCCTGAAAAAATATTTTCTCAACCATAAGACTATGAGGATTAGGAATGAAATTGTTGCATTCGTTCAGTCTGAGAGCGAGCCGTTCTATTCCTATCTAGAAAGATTCAAAAGTGTTCTGACACAATGCCCTCATCATGGAATTCCGAGATGGCAGTTATGCCAAATTATTTATGAGGGATTGACACTCACATCTAGGGTTATGGTAGAATCCGTAAGCCAAGGGAACTTTATGTCGAAAAATGAAAATGATGCCTGGACTTTTCTTGAGGAATTAGCTGAAAACAGTATGCAATGGGACAATGCTAGAACACCGCTTAACCCGAGTATTGGATCTAGAATAGCAAGTCAACCCAAACCAGGTGTCTTAGCTGTAGATGCCAACATAGCGGCTGAAGCAAAACTAGCTACCCTTATGCGTAGAATGGAAAGTTTAGAGCTACAAACCCAAAACCGAGTGAATCAAGCCTCGTCTATCCCTTGCTCTAGATGTGGTCAGACTGGTCATGTAATGGAGGATTGTGCGGACTGGGACCAAGTTAATGTCATGTATAACCATGCTAGAAATGACCCATACGCATCAACCTATAACTCGGGTTGGCGTAATAATTCCAATTTCTCATCAAACCAACATGGTCAACCTCCTAGACAACAACCAAACTCGTATAACCAAAATAATACATCATCTGGGTTTAGTAACAATAACGATCATGAGGTTAGGTTGACAAGCTTGGAAAATTTGATGAAAACCTTTATACAAACAACCAACCAGACCTTCCAAATGCTTGAGACACAAGTCAGCCAACTAGCACAAATAGTAGGTGAAAGAGAAAAGGGTCGGTTTCCAAGTCAACCTGAGGTGAACCCAAGATCTAATAATTCATATCAATCCTATCAAGCACCTTCAGGAAATAACAACCCTAGACCGGTTCAAATGGTTAATGAGGAAGGACCGTTCTAACAAATAAATGTTGTAGTATCATTACGGTCCGGAAGACAAGTTGATAACAATGTGGTAAATCCTAGAACGTCTAATCAATCTAGCCATCAAACTACCACATATGACCTAACCATTGCACCCGACATCCAATCTGAAACGCCCAACCCACCTACTCAACCTGAACCTATAGCTCAACCTGAACCTGAGCGAGTCTATGTTCCTAAAGCCACATTCCCCAATAGACTCAAAAAGAACTCAAGTGCACAAATAGAGAAAATCTTGGAAGTATTTAAGCAAGTTAAGGTGAACATTCCACTCTTAGACATGATTCAACAAATACCTGCTTATGCCAAATTCTTAAAAGATTTGTGCACTAAAAAGAGAAAAACGAACGTACCAAAGAAGGCATTCTTAACTGCAAACATAAGTTCTATTTTGTCCAACACATCTCCTATAAAATATAAGGATCCTGGATGCCCCACAATTTCATGTGCAATAGGAGATACTTTTATCAACAAAGCCCTTCTAGACCTTGGTGCTAGTGTTAACCTACTCCCGTACTCTGTCTATGAGCAAATGAACCTTGGTCCACTAAAACCCTCTAAGACAACCCTTCAATTTGATGATTGTTCTATTAAGAAACCAAGAGGTATAGTAGAGGATGTTTTGATCAAGGTTGGTGACTTCATTTACCCAGTGGACTTTGTCGTACTAGATACCGCACCTGTTGTGAATCCTAATCGACAAATCCCTGTAATTCTAGGCAGACCATTTTTAGCCACTTCTGAAGCATTGATAAACTGTCGAAATGGGCTCATGCAATTATCTTTTGGGAACTTAAAAGCTGAATTTAATATCTTTCATATTGATAGTGAGCCAGAAATAACATGCAATCAAAGTGATGTTGTGATGAAATCGCGTATCTATAATAATTCTGAATCATCACAAAATCAAAAAGGAAGTAAGAAAAATGGGAGGAATTCATCTACACACCCATCGTCACTCGAGCAAATAAGAGAACCAATTTATGTAAGGGGTGTGGAACCTGTAACTCAGGACTCTCATTACAACATGGGGAACAATTCAACTGGATACATGCACCAACATGGTGTTATTCAATCAAGTTCTGACTATGGTTGACTCTGAGCAAGTTCAACCCCTCTACCGCAATTTGACTCAGGTAATAAGTGCATTTGCTTTATATTTGCATACATTGAGGACAGTGCATGATTTAGGTGGGGGGGGTGTTTATGTGTATATTTATCTATATATTCTGTCTTTTATTAAAAAAAATTAATGTTTCATGGCATAGCTTAAGATTGAACTGCTAAAACTCATGTACAAATTGCATTGAATTTTTGTTCCTTATTATATAGTTCTGCTTGTAGAAATTGTGACATAAATCTAAGTTCCAAAGAAATAACCCATTGCCCTTTAAGACATGTATGCACTTAAATTGGATGAATCAAATCTTTGAAGTGGTTGATAAAAAATAGAGGTTGAGGAAAATATACCGGGAAGTGTGGACTTCTAATAGCAATTAAGCCTTGAGGAAAATAAAAATAAAAATAAAGGAATAAAGTGAAGAAAATACATTTTGCAAAATGATTACAAAAGCCCAAGCCTTTGAGTCACTGGTCCGTAGGGGTATCTTGAAACCCGGTAACTTGAGTCTACCAGCTCGGGATTATCGACCAAACTCGCTACACGAATGCAAAAAGGGTAAAAGTGTCAAAAAGCAAATGTGTTGAATCACGGAAGAAAAGAAAAAGAAAAAAATAATATTCAAGGCCCAAAGCTAAAAGAATGATCCATGCCATGGTTGATCCGAATGATACTTCACCACCAGAGGAGGCGTGCAAAATAATTCAAGTGATAAACATGTGTAGAAGGGTTAGTGGTGTGAATGTTGGAGGAGCAAAGACCAAGTCAGAATTTTCATAAGCTAGATTCATATAATGAGCATACAAGAATTCTAAGTGAGATGTATAAGGTTGAGGTGGAGATATTAAGAGCTATTAATGGAATGTTGATTTAAGACTTTGTGGGTGTGTCAACTGAAAACCCTCACGAGACAAAACTCGTCCTCTAAGGAAACTTGGAGGTTTAAAGGCTTGTTGCACATGCTAAGTGCAACCGTGATTCCTACGAAAGTGAGTTAGGATTTCCCTGTTTTTATTTTTCGTATCTTATGTTTTGCTAGGGACTAGCAAAATCTAGGTGTGGGGGTATTTGATGCATTGCATACATTGCATCATATGTCTTTCATTTAGATTACTTTTACATCAATAAATGCTACTAAGGTATGTGTTTAGTCTTATTTACAGAATACAGGGACCTGAATGCAATTTACCCACATCCCGAGCATAAACGCGTGCAAAAGATTCATTTCTATCATAAAGACCAAGTTCAAGTTTATCGGGTTACAAATGGAAATGTATCCAAGCATAAAAGCATTCAAGACCTAATTACAAAAAGAACAAGGACTTGAGCACAAAAGTAGCCGGGGACTTAATTGCAAAAAGACAAGGACCTAATTGCAAATCATGAGTAGCTTTTATTATCTTGGAGAAAATATATATAAAAATCAATGTGTATCTCCAAATATATGAAGGAATTAATCCGGAGCTCAAAAGAATGGAAAGAATCAATCCAGACGCGCAAAGAAGGATCAAATCATACCATAAACATTCAACCAAAATCCGGACAAAATCAGGCCAGATTGTGCGGCGTTTCCTTCGCACCACACACACAATGTGCGGCGTTTCCGCCACCCAAGCATCGATCCGCGTCTCCCAATTTCGTCCAGTCGTGTCTGGACACGTGTACTTTCCAATATTATACCTAGATCCCTTGTAGCAACTATAAATAGACCCGAGAACGATGTTAGAAGGGTCCTTAGTCTTTGGTGGTAGTTTTTATTCTTAATCTTAGTTTTGTATTCTTCTTTTCATTAATAAAATTCTGTCTTTTATTTCTTACTTTTAGTTTTCTTTTGTAATGTCTCAAGGACCCCTTCTTCCTCCCTCTATGAGTTTCTAACTCCTTCCAAAGGGTGGAGGTGACGGATTAGGGTGAAGAGAAGATGAATGAATGTTATTATTTTAATTTCGTGTTAGTATATTTTGATTACTTGAGTTTATGTTAAATCATTTATCATGTAATGCTTTATAACTAATATGATTTATTATAAGTTTCTAAATTCTCTAATCTAAACCTTAAATCTAAATCTCCACCCGATGGAATTCACATCTTTGTTCTTGTTTTAGTTTTAATTGTTCTTGTTTCTTGCTTTAAATAACTAAAACCCAAAAATCTCAAAATCCAAATTTATTCTTCTCTCTTCTTCTTTTCCCTTAATCGAAATCACACAAACAACAAATCTCTCCCTCCTTGTGTTCGACCCGTACTTGTCACCGCTTCATCGCGGCCGTGCACTTGCGGTATAAATTTAATTCACATCACATAGAAAATATCATTCTTCGATATAGACAAGCAAGAATTTGAAATATTTATATTAAATTATCCATATCCAAACATGATACAGAAATAATATTCTTGCTAATCGAAGGCACATAATAAACGTTCTTTAAACATAAATTTAAACTACTAGATAACTGAAGCTCCACAGAACCTTGTGCAATCGTAGCAACGCTCGCACCATTTCCGACCTTCAAAATCATCTCGTTCTTCATGAGTTCCTTCATATCCTTTAGTAGCTGCACATTAGAAATTATGTGAGCACAATACCCGGTATCAATTACTCAATCATGGACAGAGTTGACTAAATTTATCTCAATAACAAATATATCTTTGGCCTTTTGGGGGCGCTTACGTTCAATCACTCCATTGTCAATGTCTTCCTTGTACTTGTGGAAATTTGGCCGGATATGTCCCTTTTCACCGTAGTGAAAGCACTCCATGTAGGGAGTCGGAGATTTGGAAGATTTCCCCCTTGAGGCACTCACACGAGCACCTCCTACTGCTTTGCTCTTGATTGATGTATTTTTGGTGAATTTGCATTTACCTTTGGTGATCTTCTTGCTCCTCTCATGGACGGCTAGGACGTGCTTGTCCCGACACTTGCCCATGTCAACCTCAGCCATTTTGAGAGCGTTGTGAAGTTCCTCAAGACTCACCCCTTTCTCACGCACATGATAGTGCATAATGAAATTCTTGTAGGATGGGGCTAGAGAGCCAAGAATCAAATCTTCCGCAATGTCATCGGGCAACGGGGAATAGAGCTTCGACAACTTCTCAAGGTATCCTTGCATCGTGAGAAAATGCATGGATACCGATGTTCCCTCCGTCATGTGGCACCTTGTGAGTGTGATGGTGGTCTTATAGCGCTCTTTTCTAGCACTATCTATGAACATCTTTGTTAAAGCCTCCACCATCTTCTTGGGGTTTGAATCCAAGTATTTCGCTTGAAGCGAGTGATAGAACGTTTTAGTTATAACCGCAAGTGCACGGCCGCGTTGAAGAGGTGGAAAATACGGGTCGATCCACAGGGAGGTGTGTCAACTTTAGTTTGTTCGAAGGCGAGTAGGAAAGAAAGGAGAGAAAGATTGATTACACTAAACTACACTAAAATGCAAAAGGAAATTGACAATAAGCAATAAAACTAAACCCCATAGGGGGTAGAGAAAAGAGTGTGAATACAAAGACATGTGTATGCGTATGTTCAATTATGCTCATCACAACATGTAGTGTATGAAAATCATAAAACTAAATCCAACTTTGCCTCCACATGAAATTAGATAAGATCATATCATTAAAACATACAAGACAATAATTGGAATGAAGTTAGATGAATCACAAACCCCACTATGCCTCTACATGAAATAAGATTTACCAAATAATTAAAACATACAAGACATTAATAAAGGTAAGGGCAACAAGAGCACATACACTACAAGTCATGTTTCCTTTATCAATTACATCCATATCCTCACCTTATCATTCCCCATAAAATAGGTCCACTAATCTATGCATAAGCTAAGCTTCATTCAAGAGCATTAACATATCAAAGACAAGAGTGAAATCTCATTAGATGGTTATGGAAATCATATAAGGCTCAAGGGATTAAGATAACACACACCTAATACATCACATGATCGTCTCACATATTTCTCCACCCCCCAAATGGGGATGGAACTACTCACTCATATTTAAACTACAACCTACATTAAAAAATGAAACATTCGACTAAAATGAAATTAAACTAAGCAAACAAGAAATATTAAAGAAGCTAAATGAAAAGAAATCAAACTAAAGAAGCATGCAAGAATTAAAAGACAAGACAATATTAAATGAAACTAAGAAAAAATATTTTATTAAAATGACTCACATTGAAGGTAGCACTCTTCTCCACCTTGAGTTTTGTTTCAAGTCTTACTCCAAGTAGAGAGAATGCCACCAAGCATTGTGTAGAATACAATGGAGGAGGAGGAGTTCTATTTATAGTCATAGAAAAAGGTAATCCAGGACAATCCCTCGGTATGGGACTAAACACATACCATAAATGGACTAAATACATACTAATACAACACCTGACCAAGTCTTATCGGGTTTGGATCCAAATGGACCACCAATTGGCGGTCTTGGACCGCTAATTGGCGGTCTATAAGTGTTGGATCGAGTCTAGATCTTGGTGGCTCGGTTCTGGATTGATTTCTTGGTGTTTGATGAACCTAATTCGGTTGTTGATAGTTGTGCCCGGATTTAATTGCCAAAATACTCCTCATGATGGTGTGGAGTTTCTTGATTTTCTCATTGGTCCATTAGGCTTTCATCTGGGTCCTTCCCTCTTGCATTTCAGTCCCCAAGTCTTGGAACTCAGTCATTTTCCTTGCTTTTGAGTCTTTTTTGTGCATCTTCTCCTCAACTTGCTTATTCCTGAAACTTAAACATAAAACTCATTACGTAACATTGTTTAGGTGAAATATAACGGATATAAGACACAAATGTATGCATGAAATGATGTCAATTAGCGAGTCACCCATGGAGGACAACCTTAGACCGTGAACTTGGTTCTCTTGGTCTTCCCACTTGGCTTTAGCCTCTTTCTCGCTATCGGTTGCCTTCTCATTTAATTTTAGGATTTCATCATCCAAAATATGAGATAGTTTTTCAAACTTCAACACAATATTGAGCTTGAGTTGCCAGCTTATGAAGTTTGAGTCATCATTTGTCAAAAGATGTTTTTTAATCATAGATCGCACAATATGTTGAATATTCGACATTTCTACATAATAAATTATAAGGGATTTAATGTCAATTTTATGTTTAAAAAAATCAATACCGCAAATAAAAATTTGACCATAAATGCAGCAATTCAAGATCCTATCAATTATAATATGAACTAGCTAAGGGTTATCGGTTATATTATAAAATCAAGGTAAGAAAACATTTTTCTAATCATAATCATTTCGAAATATTGCAACATTTGCATTTTCAAACTCTTATGACTCTTGTCGTTTTAATTAAGAGGAAATTTGACCAATCCTCGAAAGAAAAACTCTCTTTCTCAAAACTGAGCTAGGACTCCGGGTCTTGTTAAGAAAATTTACTTCATTTGATACGAGATATGTTTATCCATTGTATTCACAAACAAATATACTCGGTCTCCACTAAGGGTGAATCGCACCTCGTACATCTATTCATGGCACAACAATAGGCAACCTTATATCTCCGACTATTCCCAAAGATGGAGGAAGTTATCTCCCGTTAAGCTTGCCCACTATTCCCAAAGAAGAGGAGATCAGTGGTGACCGGGCAAGCTTGAGAGTCAAATTCAAAGCCGGTTGCATCACCGAATGGAGATTAGAACCAAATTCAAAGCTTCAAAGTGGGTATAAATTTTTATCTTCTAAATTTTTGAATAAATTGGTTCTAGTCTAGGTTTTAATATGCTTAATTGACATATCATATATTCATTCATTGCATATCTTGAAATTTGAATAACATCTATTGCTTAAGTGTCAAATTCGCAAATGGATGTCAAAAGGGGGAATTAATACATCACATGCCTAATTGATATATTTTGCTTGATGTTAAAAGGGAAGAATTAAAATTGAACTTAATCAAAACATCATATTCATATTGATAAGGGGAGCTAAATGAATATCATTTACTTAAGAGTAATGAAGTGCAAAAGTTAGGGGGAGCTACTTCATTACAAGACATCCAAGTTCCATGATTATCTTATGTTTTTTTATGGATGTCAAAGGGGGAGAGATAATTAAGGGGTAACTTGAAATGATATTATAATTGAACAAAAACTATGCACATCCATAGGGGGGTCATTTATATGCATAGTTTACAACTAAAAATTTCAAGTATTAAGATATAGGTTAACATCATAAAAAATGGGAAGATTGTTGGTTTTTTGGCCTTAATCTATGTTTTGATGATTTAATCAACCTAATCTTAATTGTAATCAATGTAGAGTAGCACACATATTGCATAGCATATATATTTCTTTGTACTAACTTCTACAGGTGGTCATGACTCAATGAAGAAATGATTCAAGTCAAGACACGTAATCAAGCTCATTTGAAGACATGTAATTTGCATTTCTTTTGAGTCTTAGGAACATTGTGTAATTGAGCATACTTGAGTTAAAAGCAACTCAAACACACACTAGATTCCTTATAGAAGACACACACAAAAAATTTCACATCAATTGGATTTCAATAGATTACCCAAACTTATACCGGAACACACTAACACTAAACCTGAACTGTCTGCCCACATTCGGTTGACCGAATCAACATAATTTTCGGACCGTTAGATTTGTCGTATTATACCAACGGTCGTATTCGAATTATTAACAAATACCCCAATATACATAATTTCCTATCGGTCGACCGTGGACCTGTTCGGTCGACCGAACCCTATTCGGTGTTCGACCATTAACTTAAGTGTACCTAAGTTATAGCCTCACCTGGTCGACCGTTCCATTATGGGTCGACTGAACCTTGTTCAAAATTGCCAAACGGTCGACCATTCTGCCTGATTCGGTCGACCGAACTTATCCAGAATTGCATCCTGCAAGTTGCTGTTTTGTGTATGTTACACAAACACTTACCAAACTTGTCCCAACGGCTATAACACCTTAGGAGCTTATAAATAGAGTTGTCCAACATCATTTCACCATATACTACAGAGAAACTTCCAAGCTCCAAATTCCCAAATCCTACACTCTAAACCTAAATTACACACATTTTATCATTGTCAAATCATACTCAAAGTGTGGTCAAGATTTACAGAATGTTGTCTCACTCAAATGTTGTTCAAGAAGCAAGGATTTGCAAAAGTTAGTGTTTTTTTACATTTCGAGAGCTATAGCGTTTGGATTCTATCAAAAAAATAAAAATCAAAGTGATCTCTCCGTCGAGACGCATATGTTTAGCATTTTCATTTTTAATATTTATTTTTAACATGAGACCACTCAAAAAATAAATAAAGGGTAATAATTTTAAAAACTTGGTGTTTTTATCATATTTCTCGAGGTATTATAGCCTTTGAATTTTATCATAAAAATGAAAATATATGTAATATCTCCAGTCACACAAATATGTTAAACATTTCATTTTCTGTTATTCATTTGTATCACGAGACCGCTCAAAAATAATAAATCGTAAGGATTTGCAAAAGTTAGTGTTTTTATCACATTTCGTGAGCTATCGCCTTTGAATTCTATCAAAAAAATCAAAATCAAAGTAATCCCTCTATCGAGACGCATATCTTTAGTATTTTCATTTTTAATATTTATTTGTAACATGAGACCGCTAAAAAAAATAAAGGGTAAGAATTTTAAAGAATGTGTGTTTTTATCAAATTTGTTGAGTTATTATGGCCTGTGAATTTTATCAAAAAATGAAAATATATGTAATATGTTTAACATTTCATCGTTAGCTATAGCATTTCGATATTATTTTAAAGGTAAAAATCTAATTAATATCTCAGTCGAGACACATATGTTTTGCATTTTACTCTTCAAATCTCACATGCAACATGAAACCACTCAAATTATTAAGAAATGGAAAGAATTTGAAAACTTTGTGTTTTTCACATTTCGTGAGTTATAGCCTTTGGATTTTATTCCAAAAATAGAAATCTAACTAATATCTCCTTTCACAGTCATTTGTTTAGCATTGTGTTCTATTAATACTCATTTGTATCAGGAGACCGCTCAAAAAAAGACATAGTAAGAATTTAAAAAATAAAGAGTTTTTATCATATTTCTTGATCTATTATTATGGCCTTTGAATTTTATCAAAAAAATAAAAATATATGTAATATCTCCATACACACGAATATGTTTACCAATTTATCTTTTAATATTCATTTCTATCCCGAAACAACTCAAAAATAATAAATCGTAATGATTTGCAAAACTGAGTGGTTTTATCACGTTTCGTGAGCTATAGCCTTTGGATTGTATCAAAAAAAAATCAAAACCGAAGTAATCCATCCGTCGATATGTTTAGCATTTTCATTTTTAATATTTATTTGTAACATGAGAAAGCTCAAAAAATAAATAAAGGATGAGAATTTTAAAGACTGTATGTTTTTATCAAAATAAATAGCATTTGGATTTTATATAAAAAGTGGAAATCTAACAAATATCTCCGTCGAGATGCATATGTTTAGCATTTTAATTTTTAAAACTCAAATGTAACATGAGACTACTTAGATTAGTAAGAAATGGAAAGAATTTGAAAACTATGTATTTTTGTCACATTTCGTGAGCTATAACTTTTGGATTTTATCCCAAAAATGAAAATCTAACTAATATCTCCTTTGACAGTCATTTGTTTAGCATTTTGTTCAATTAATACTCATTTGTATAATGAGACCGCTCAAAAAAAAGAAATAGTAAGAATTTGGATAATAAATTGTTTTTTACAAATTTCTTGAGCTATTATGGCCTTTTAATTTTATCCAAAAAATGAAAATATAGGTAATATCTCCATTCACACGAATATGTTTAACATTTCCTCTTTTAATATTCATTTGTATCACGAGACCGCTCAAAAATAGTAAATCATAAGGATTTGCAAAACTCTGTGTTTTTATCACATTTCGTGAGCTATAGATTTTATCAAAAAAATCAAAATCAAGGTAATCCATCGAAACACATATGTTTAGCATTATCATTTTTAATTTTTATTCGTAGAATGATACCGCTCAAAAATAAATAAAGGGTAAGAATTTCAAAAATTGCGTATTTCTATCAAATTTCGTTCGCTATAGCATTTGGATTTTAAATAAAAAGTGAAAATCAAACTAATATCTCCATTGGGACACATATGTTTAGCATTTTAATCTCTAGAACTCACATGTAACATGAAACCACTCAAATTATTAAGAAATGGAAAGAATTTGAAAACTACGTGTTTTTTCGTGAACTACATAACCTTTGCATTTTATCCCAAAAATGGAAATCTAACTAATATCTCATTTCAAAGGCATTTGTATAGCATTGTGTTCTATTAATACTCATTTGTATCATGAGACCGCTCAAAAAAAAGAATAGTAATTTGGAAAACAAAGTGTTTTTATCAAATTTTTGAGTTATAGCCTTTGAATTTTATAAAAAATGAAAATATATGTAATATCTCCAGTCACATGAATATGTTTAACATTTTATCTTTTAATATTCATCTGTATCACGAGACCGCTTAAAAATAGTAAACCAAAAGGATTCGCAAAACTGAGTGCTTTTATCACATTTCGTGAGCTATAACCTTTGAAATCTATCAAGAAAATCAAAATCAATGTAATCTCTCCGTCGAGATGCATAGGTTTAGCATTATCATTTTTAATATTTATTTGTAACATGAGACCGCTCAAAAAATAAATAAAGGGTAAGAATTTTAAAAACTGTGTTTTTATCAAATTTTGTTCGCTATAGCATTTGGATTTTATATAAAAAGTGAAAATCTAACTAATATCTCCGTCGAGATGCATATGTTTAGCATTTTAATCTTTAAAACTCACATGTAACATGAGACCGCTCAAATTATTAAGGGAAAGAATTTGAAAAGTGTGTTTTTCGTCACATTTCGTGAGAGCCTTTGGATTTTATCCCAAAAATGGAAATATAACTAATATCTCCTTTGACAGGCATTAGTTTAGCATTTTGTTCTGTTAATATTCATTTGTATCATGAGACCGCTAAAAAATAAATAGTAAGAATTTGCAAAATTAAGTGTTTTTATCAAATTTCTTGAGCTCTGGCCTTTGAATTTTATCAAAAAATGATAATATATTTAATATCTCCATTCATACGAGTATGTTTAACATTTCATCTTTTAATGTTCTTTTGTATCACGAAACCGCTCAAAAATAAGAAATCGTAAGGATTTGCATAACTACGTGTTTTTATCACATTTCGTGAGCTATAGATTTTATCAAAAAATCAACATCGAGGTAATCCCTCCATCGAAACACATTTGTTTAGCATTATCAATTTTAATTTTTATTTGTAGAATGATACCGCTCAAAAAATAAATAAAGGGTAAGAATTTCAAAAACTGTGTCTTTCTATCAAATTTTGTTCGCTATAGCATTTGGATTTTAAATAAAAAGTGACACTAACGGTACTTAACCGTCGGTGATTCTTTTTAACATTTGTTGGAGATTAATGTAAGATCTACTTGCCCCTAAACTTAGTCTAAAGGGGGGTGAATAGACTTATAAGGTTTTTAAGGGAACTAAGCCAAATTAAAAGATAAGACAATAAATATGAAAGAGAGAACAACAAATCACAACTTCGGATGTATAGAGATTTGGATCCAACCACCGGATCCTAGTCCTCTCTTACGAATTGCTCTTACTCGAGGAACTTCGCGTCCTCCACTAATCCGATCTCCGTTGCGGACCGAGATCACGCCTTTACACCACAAGCTTTGTGAACACTCTTGCCTAGCTTGGACCACCTTCTCACAATTCGAGAAGAGCTTCTCTCCAGAAGCTTTATACAACTCTTGAAGACAAATACTTCATCAACTAATCTTGAGCACTTGAAATAAATGATGCAATCAAAGGATGGTGATTTCAAATGAGAAGATGTGAGCACAAATGTTTAGAGCAAATTGAGAGTAGTAATGAAATTTGAGCTTAGAGAAAGATTGATGAGTCTTGTATGAGTGTTCTCAGCTCTATTTATAAGCTCTAAACTAGTTCTAGCCGTTGGAATTGAAATCGTGAAAGGATGTGCAAGAAAACACAAGTCAGGAAGTGACAGGACACATTTCAGGACACGAACGATCGACCGGATCGAGTAACACGGTCGACCGGAATGCAACTGTGCAAGGATCGGTCGAGCGAAGATGCAAACGGTCGATCCAATTTGACTAGAACTTAAATGATCGGTCGAACGGTTTGGATCATCAGTTCGACTGAAATTGACCAGTAGGACTGGACGGGAAAATATGTAAGTATCGGTTGACCGTGAGAAGAGTTTCGGTCAACTGGTTGTCGTGTTGGATTTTAGACAGGATTAAAACAAATGCAATCGGTCGAACGGAATGAGATTATGGTTCGACCGAAAAAGCCCAGTAATAATGGGTCTGGGAAGTTTTCAAGACTCGGTCAACCGTGAAGGAAAGTTCGGTCGATCGGAAGACCAAATCTAAAAGAGGGATTAGGTGAGAAATGTGTATACGACCGTTGGAGTATACGACAAGTATAACGGTCATATTTAATACGAATACGGAATGTAATGGGTCGAACAAAAATAAGGTTTCGGTCAACCGAAAGTCTCACTAACCAGACACGTGTCGACAACTGATAGGCTGAGGGATTTGTATAAGATAAACTAAGTCTTATCACTTGACAAGGTGAGACGGTCGAACAAAACAAGTGTTTTGGTCGACCGATTTTAGACAGTCAAGAAAGGATTGATGAAACGGTCGAATAGAAGGTATATTCCGGTCGACCGATTTCAGACAGGCAAACCAAATAGAAGGAACGGTCGAACGGAAAATGTTAGTCGGTCGATCGTTTTGGACAGAATATGTTTTCTGGGAAGGTCTGTTGAAATTCGGTCGAACCAAATGGTTCTACCGGTCGACCGTTTGAGTGGGGATTTCCTGTTCTACGTTTCTAATGAGTTTCGATGAATTTCTATTGAAGTCTAAGATAGTTGGAATGTTGTGTGAGACTTCTATAGGTATTCTAAATGTTATGCAATGCAATGAATCAAAGATTTCAAGTGCCAAGTTACATTCGTAACCTAAATACATGGAATTTAAACCTAGCTACGCTTCAATCTTCATCTTTAATTCAACTCAAACTTGATTCCTGAAACGTTAGATAATACACGAATATGCAAGCAATGATCTTTTAATTGATACATGTCTTTATTGATATGTTGATTAATTATCAAAATGGATTAACGATTATTAGCCAAAAAACCAACAATTAATACGTAAGGGTCACATTTCAAAATATTCACTGACGGTAGTTATCTGCAGTGAATTGAGTCACCGATGGAGTTTATCCGTCGTAGTTGGTTATAACATCCGTCGGTGATTGTTTTGCACCCAAATTATTATTTTTGCCGTCGTTTGTGTATTCTAAGACTTATACCGTTGGTATTTATCTGTCGGTGTTAGTTTTCTTTTCGACAATTAAAATGAAAAAAAATTAACCGATGACATTTATCCGTCGATGTTTCTCACCATATTTGTAAGTTATAAATTCCACCGACGGTTATTCATATTTGTCGGTGTACACCAACGTTCTCTGACGGATGTTGCACGGACGGATAACGATTCGTCGGTGTAGCCTATTTTTCGAGTAATGTAAGATTATAAAACATAAGTTTGGATTCAAACACAACTAAACCGTAAAACCTTCAATCTGAATCAAGACATGTATAAACTCAAAACCCTAACTCCCTAAAAGTTAACACCATGAACCATAAGTGTGGACCCAGACATATAAATCCTAAAACCTAAATCATAAACCAGACATAACGATGCTCAGTTCCCTCTAACCAGTAAAAGGACGTTGAGCGACTCCCTACATTTTGATATAAAATAGTGATTTGCAAGGGGATGAAGATGATGATCACATACTTGGAGAGAGATGTGATGATATGTCATGCACGAGTGAAAAGTGAGGTGATGATTTGACATGAGTTGAGTTCTGGCTTGTGGGTGAGTTTTGGTAAAAGGAAAATGATTTATGAACGCAGCGCGTCACGGACGCGCTCTACGTGGACATCCATGTCAGCCCTTACGTGGCCAAAGCATGAATGTTTTTTTTTGTTTTTTCTTCCTGATGTCCACTCAAATCACATTAAATGCGTTTCAACTCAGCACGTTCTCTCTCTCCACCCAAATACAAATATGATGACTTTCTTTCTTTCTTCTTCATTCTTTCTCTCCAGAATAAATCACCATTTCGAGCAAAATATTAGGTCGAAGAAGCGTCTGATGCTGACTCCCAGGATTCTTCACAACGTAAGCAGCGTGAATGGGACGGTGCGAAGACTTCCTGATGTTCTACATAAACAGGAAATCTGAGATGCTATTTTTTTCCTAAACGTAATTCTTGTGGGGTAAAATATACAGTGGGAGGTTTGTTGAGTTTGTGCGGGGGTGGCAGGGGGCGGCAGCCCCTGCGGGGGACGTGAGCGAGCGGACAGAGGGAGCGGACAGAGGGAGCGCGCTTTGCGGACGTTTTTTTGTTTTGACATCATATTATTGCATTCCATATATTGATTCGTTTATTCCGACAATAATGAAGCCATATATTATTCCGGACTGCAAATACACTTATTCCGATTTCGGACAGCAAATACACTTATTCCGGACAGCAAATACACTTATTCCGGACAAACTTTATGTTCTGTTTCTGGACACACTTTATTCTTAAACCGGACAACAAATACACTTATTCCGGACAACAAATACACTTATTCCGGACAAACTTTCTGTTCCGTTTATGGACACACTTTCTTATTATTCTGGACAACTACACTTATTCCGGACTGCAAATACACTTATTCCGGACATCAAATACACTTATTCCGGACTGCAAATACACTTATTCCGGACATCAAATACACTTATTCCGGACAACAAATCAACTTATTCCGGACAAACTTTATGTTCCGTTTCTGGACACACTTAATTCTTAAACCGGACAACAAATACACTTATTCCGGACAACAAATACACTTATTCCGGACAGCAAATACACTTATTCCGGACAAACTTTCTGTTCCGTTTATAGACACACTTTCTTATTATTCTGGACAACTACACTTATTCCGGACTGTAAATACACTTATTCCGGACATCAAATACACTTATTCCGGACTGCAAATACACTTATTCCGGACATCAAATACACTTATTCCGGACAACAAATCAACTTATTCCGGACAAACTTTATGTTCCGTTTCTGGACACACTTTATTCTTAAACCGGACAACAAATACACTTATTCCGGACAGCAAATACACTTATTCCGGACAGCAAATACACTTATTCTGGACAAACTTTCTGTTCCGTTTCTTGACACACTTTCTTCTTATTCTGGACAACTACACTTATTCCGGACTGCAAATACACTTATTCCGGACATCAAATACACTTATTCCGGACAGCAAATCCACTTATTCCGGACAAACTTTATGTTCCGTTTCTGGACACACTTTATTCTTAAACCGGACAACAAATACACTTATTCCGGACAACAAATACACTTATTCCGGACAGCAAATACACTTATTCCGGACAAACTTTATGTTCCGTTTCTGGACACACTTTCTTCTTATTCTGGACAACTACACTTATTCCGGACTGCAAATACACTTATTCCGGACAGCAAATACACTTATTCCGGACAACAAATCAACTTATTCCGGACAAACTTTATGTTCCGTTTCTGGACACACTTTATTCTTAAACCGGACAACAAATACACTTATTCCGGACAACAAATACACTTATTATGTACAACAATATACACTTATTCCGGACATACACATAACGTAAACAGGACAAACACATAATGTAAACTGCACACACACATAAAGTAAGCTAGACAAATTAAGTTGATCCAACGTAAAACTTAAAAACAAATATTTTATTATGATAAGTGTGGGTTCTGCACGAATAATGAGACTGCACGATGTCCTAGGGTCTGCACACTGTCTTATCTGTGTATTGGGAAATGAATCGTTCAACTTAAAGAACCGGCGTTTTTTAAAAAGATCAAAACGCGCGAAGAGAAATTTCGCTGACTGGACGCTGACTCAAAGAAAAATATCTGAGCTGTACAGATCCACGTAAGGCGCGTCCGTGACGCGCGCGCCCGTCTATCACGGTTCTTGGTAAAATTGTGTATTATCTTGCAAGATGTGAATTATTTATTCATTTAGACCACGTGTCAAGAATTTATTGGTGTAAAACAACCAACCCACTGAGTTCCGAGCACAATGAAAAGCCCAATACGGAGCCCATGTAGCATTATTCTATGATTTTCCATCCATGAGCCATGCATCATCATTTTATCATTGACGTTGTCAACATCGATGGATACCATCTATGAACAATATAAAAGTTTCCAAGGACGAAGCAAAGAAAAAGTAACAACGAACAAGAGGAAAAAGACGAAGAAAGAGAGAGAGAGAAATATGCGGATTTTGTTGTTCTAGTGCAAGCTGGAGTACTGGCATTGGTTAATCCTGGCATCAACATGATTACTGTTGGCACATCCTCATCAAAATGAGAGAGGCCGGCAAAAGCCAAATTAATTCAGAAACGACAAACACATGAAGTTGGCTAATATATTAATTAACTAATGGTGAATGATTTTGAGATCAACAAACTAACATGTAGAGTACGTAGGATCCGCAATATGATAAGGGGAATGGAAACTGCAGTGCAATTTTTGCCTCATCGGCAAGCCAATGAATGGAGGAAAGAAAGAAAGAAAGCTGATTGTTACTTTAATTTGTTAAGACAATTTTTTTTGTTTTTTTCGTAAACAAGAAAAACCTAAAAATTATTATAAAAAAAACTTTTCTCCTCCTCCATCACATACACCCCCACTTGCACCAAATCTCTTTTGTCGCCTTCAACCGATGGCCTTCGCTTCAACGTTATCTTCTTAACCTGATAATATTGTAAAAAACCTATGTCATGTTGTGTGGTAGGGTTGTGCATGTTTCGGTCTGGTCTTGTTTTTTGGACCAGATCGGGCCGGTCTGGATCTCGGGACAAGTTCGGTTTTCTGTCTAATTAATCTGAATCTGGTCCAAAATCTGATTCCCCCCCATAAACCTTGTCTGGTCTGGGTTTTTGGACCGGACCGATCAGTCCGGATTCGGTCCGGACCGAACCTAGTCAGTCTGGTCTTCGATTCGGACCCCGGAGAGCATCCGAGTCCGGTCCAGGTTCGGTCGGTCTGCTCCGGGTCCGGACATGTTCAGTCCTAGTTGTCAACATCGATGGATATCTTTTTGTATATGATGTTTTAAGTGGTATTTTTAGGTTTTAGTTAGAATGTGATGTAGTAACATTGGAAATTTAATGCACATAATAACATTGTTGAAGTTGATATAATGCATACAATATAAGCAATAATTTCTAAAATATTTCCTCAAAAAAAATACAATACATACAATATTATACAAACGGTTTTTGACATCGAAAGTGTTTACTTTAGTTTTGTAATACTTTTATTAGTATTGAAACATTAAAATGATATTAAAAGTCTATTATACAAAAATGGTGATTTGGCTAATTTAATATTTTTCCTTTTTTCTCTTTGGTGTTTTATCCAAATGAGAGAAAAAGAACAAAGTTAGTTCTTGAAATGCATATCCATTTATAAGTAGAATAGAAGAAAAAATATTGCTGAATTTGAAATTTATTTCCTTGAAATTCGACAAAGACAAACCATTATTATAGTACACGGTATACTTGTGAGTGTCTAAATATAAGTAGAATTTACATCCGGGGAAGGAAAAATAAAAGTGAAAATCGTTGATTTAATTTTTTATGACAAATTAATCTTGTGTTTGGTATCTTGTTTCTGGGGTAAATAAGGTATTTTAAAGTGGTAATTTTGAAAATTTATAGGTTTATTAACTGAATTGTTAAACGTTGTCCCAAAATTACTTAAATTGTCCGTATGAATTACCGTTTTTCTTTTCTCTCCTTTTTACTTATTTCTGCTCCCAATAGGCTCTCCTCTTTTCATACTATAACAAAAAATAACCATGAAAAATAAAATCAGAGTAAGAATGCGGTGGCAGGGGCAACCCCTGTGGGTGACGTTTTTTTTCGACACCCTATTATTGTACTCTGGATATTGATATGTTTACCTGTTTATTTACGTTTATATTTTTTTCCACCACGTCGCCACTGAAATCTTGTAACGGGACCTGAAATAATTTGAAATAACACACCGTATAAATTCAAGATAAAAAAGACGTCCTAACCAGACGTCCCAATTTTTTATTTTTTTACGGGACATAATGTGTATTAAATGGATTGTGAATGACAAAATGGTAATTGAGACAGACGATTTAAGTAAAAACTGAACGACGAATAGTAATTAATGATGTGCTTTAGTAACAATGGAAATGCACATAATATTTTGAGGTCGATAGAAATGCATTCGAATTTATGCAACCATCTAGAGGTTGCACCCTCATCGAGATTTTGACGTTTAAAATAACTTGTACAGGTTGAAGAGGTTTTTGACATTAAAACGTTTATTTTAGTTTTGTGATTACTATAAAGTATAAACATTAAAACGATAGTCACATTAAGATGTAAAGAAATTAAACTGATATTATCCTATTTCAATATAGAAATTGATGGTTAGATCAATTCAACACGATTTTTTTCTTTCTTTTTTCTTGATGTTGCACGTTATGCATTAATTGTGGGGAAAAGAACAAAGTTCGTCAAAAGCGTAGACAACTATCAGTTGAATAGAAGAAAAAAATGTTGAGAGTAGAATATAAAACAACTCACTTTTATTTTATTTAATTTACTCTATCTCATCCTAATGTATAAAACCAAACACCCAAAAATATGTGAATGGAAAATGTTTGTTGAACGCAGGCGTCACAGACGCGCTCTACGTGGATATCCATGTCAGCCCTTACGTGGCCAAAGCATGAATATTTTTTTGTTTTTTCTTCCTGATGTCCACTCAAATCACATTAAATGTGTTTCAACTCAGCACGTTCTCTCTCTCCACCCAAATACAAATATGATGACACTCTTTCTTTCTTCTTCATTCTTTCTCTCCAGAATAAATCACCATTTCTAGCAAGATATTATGTCGAAGAAGCGTCTGATGCCGACTCCCAGGATTCTTCACAACGTAAGCAGCGTGAATGGGACGGTGCGAAGACTTCCCGATGTTCTTGTCAGCGTTAGCATCGTGAATGTTCTTCCCTATTTTTTTCCTAAACGTAATTCTTGTGGGGTAAAATATACAGTGGGAGGTTTGTTGAGTTTGTGCGGGGGTGGCAGGGGGCGGCAGCCCCTGCGGGGGACGTGAGCGAGCGGACAGAGGGAGCGGACAGAGGGAGCGCGCTTTGCGGACGTTTTTTTGTTTTGACATCATATTATTGCATTCCATATATTGATTCGTTTATTCCGACAATAATGAAGTCATATATTATTCCGGACTGCAAATACACTTATTCCGGACTGCAAATACACTTATTCCGATTCCGGACAGCAAATACACTTATTCCGGACAGCAAATCCACTTATTCCGGACAAACTTTATGTTCTGTTTCTGGACACACTTTATTCTTAAACCGGACAACAAATACACTTATTCCGGACAACAAATACACTTATTCCGGACAGCAAATACACTTATTCCGGACAAACTTTCTGTTCCGTTTCTGGACACACTTTCTTCTTATTCTGGACAACTACACTTATTCCGGACTGCAAATACATTTATTCCGGACATCAAATACACTTATTCCGGACAACAAATCAACTTATTCCGGACAAACTTTATGTTCCGTTTCTGGACACACTTTATTCTTAAACCGGACAACAAATACACTTATTCCGGACAAACTTTCTGTTCCGTTTCTGAACACACTTTCTTCTTATTCTGGACAACTACACTTATTCCGGACTGCAAATACATTTATTCCGGACAGCAAATACACTTATTCCGGACAACAAATCAACTTATTCCGGACAAACTTTATGTTCCGTTTCTGGACACACTTTATTCTTAAACCGGACAACAAATACACTTATTCCGGACAACAAATACACTTATTCCGGACAGCAAATACACTTATTTCGGACAAACTTTATGTTCCGTTTCTGGACACACTTTTTTCTTATTCTGGACAACTACACTTATTCCGGACTGCAAATACACTTATTCCGGACATCAAATACACTTATTCCGGACAAACTTTATGTTTCGTTTCTGGACACACTTTATTTTTAAACCGGACAACAAATACACTTAGTCCGGACAACAAATACACTTATTCCGGACAGCAATATACACTTATTCCGGACATACACATAACGTAAACAGGACAAACACATAATGTAAACTGCACACACACATAAAGTAAGCTAGACAAATTAAGTTGATCCAACGTAAAACTTAAAAACAAATATTTTATTATGATAAGTGTGGGCTCTGCACGAATAATGAGACTGCACGATGTCCTAGGGTCTGCACACTGTCTTATCTGTGTATTGGGAAATGAATCGTTCAACTTAAGAACCAGTGTTTTTTAAAAAGACCAAAACGCGCGAAGCGAAATTTCGCTGACTGGACGCTGACTCAAAGAAAAATATCTGAGCTGTACAGATCCACGTAAGGCACGTCCGTGACGCGCGCGTCCGTCTATCACGGTTCTATGTGAATGTGTTCTCAAGACAATAGATATCAACTGACGTAGTCCGAATCGGTAATCAACTCAGTCTTCAGCAGTGTCTGTGATTCTATCTACCACCTGTGAGACTTGTGCTGGTAAGCTATTAATTGGCATTAAGTTGGGTACCTAACAATATATCTTCACCCATCGAGTACTGATTGGTTTCATTTCAACACTGCTTGATTGGATGTGGAGGGCAGGAACAGGGGCAGAGCTGACTAATTGGAATATGATAATAGGCGAAAGATATGATTAATGAAAATGACAAACAGAAAGCTAGAGCAGGTGAAGACGAGAGTTGAAATGATAGGTGAATACATACACTACGTGGTGTTCTCAATCTCAATCATGCATGACAAAGAGATACACACACTACTATTCTTGATGATTCATGAATATGGATTTGTCGTCTTATTATGGAATGCTGATGCAATGTGATTTTTTTTTATATAACAAAAATAGGCATGAATATTTTATGAGTAGGCAGTAGAAGAAGAAGAAGATTCGAGCAAATATTGAAATAAATAAATGAATAAAGAGGTAGGTAGGTGGGGATACAGATATATGGACAAATTAAGTAGGCATGCAATAATAATCACCCAGGGGTAAGTTAAGGATAGGGCCCTATATATCTAATATATTCAATATTCTATTCCATGTAGGTATGTATTTATGCTCATGCAATGCATGAATAGATAGAGTTGGAGATGGCGTTGGAGATGGAGTACTTAGTGTTGTTGTTAACGGCAACTGGAGTAGTGTTATTACTATCCACCACTACCTGGCTATTAGTGTTGGTGTACTTGAAGAAGAAGAAGAAGAATAGTGGAAAAGCAGCGTTGTTGGCAATGCCACCGGACGGGGGAAGGTGGTTGCCGGTGGTGGGGGAGACGTTGAGCATGATCTCGGCGTACAGGACGGAGGAGCCGGAGAGGTTCATAGACGAGAGGGTGGAGAGCAGTGGATCGAAGGTGTTCACGAGCCACGTGTTCGGGGAGACGACGGTGTTCTCGGCTGATCCGGACGTGAACCGGCAGGTCCTTAAGAGCGAGGGGAGGCTGGTGGAGGGGAGTTATCCCTCCTCCATCTCCACGTTGCTGGGGAAGCACTCGCTGGTTCTGGCCAAGGGAGCGCACCACCGCCGCATGCACTCCTTCACTCTCTCATGCTTCTCCAACCCCTCCGTCCTGAGAGATGTCCTGTTGCCCGACATCCACAACGTCGTGATTGCTCATTTTGCTTCCCTTAGGCTTCAGAAGCAGGAAGCAGTGCCGATGATGGACGTGGCTAAGCAGATAACGTTCGAGTTAGCGGTGAAGCAACTTATGGGGGCGCAGAGCCGGGAGTGGACGGAGGGCCTCCGGAAGGAGTATCTCCTCCTCGTCGACGGCTTCTTCTCGCTCCCCATCCCCTTCTTCTCCTTCACAACCTACGGGAGGGCCCTCAAGGCCCGATCCAAGGTCGCCCAAGCACTCTCTTCCATCGTAAGGCAAAGACTCAACACCACCGCCGACCAACAACAACAACAACTGATCAAGAGTGACAACGTCGACGTGCTCGGGATGCTGCTCGCCGAGGGCATCACCGACGAGGAGCAAGTGGTGGACTTCTTGTTGTCCCTCCTGGTGGCTGGATATGAGACCACCCCCACCGCCATGACCATCGCCGCCAGATTCCTAGAGCACAACCCCACAGTCCTCGCACAACTCAGGGAAGAACACGATAAGATAATTAAAAGGGATGATGATGATGATGATGATGGATCGCCGTATTTGTTTGGGTGGAACGACTACAAAACCGCAATGCCCTTCACACACTGCGTCATCAACGAGACCCTCCGGATGTCCAACATCATAAGCGGGGTGTTCCGGAGGACTACCGCCGACCTGCCCATCAAACTCAATAATAATGCCAATACCATTAATGGAGGCTCCTCTTCTTCTTACACCATCCCCAAGGGATGCAAGCTCTTCGCGTCCTTCAGGGCTGTCCACATGGACCACCAGTACTTTCAAAACGCCCGTACCTTCGACCCATCCAGATGGCTCAACCCAAACGTCGTACGTATCCTATATATATATATATGCTGTCATGCACTCACATCCATGCATTTACCATTTTACTATTGTACGTACGTATTCAAGATTTCAATCAATCATTCATATATATATATATGCATGCAGGATCCCCACAGCAGCAGCAGCAGTACTGGAAGCAAGAACACCAACAAGAACCCCTACTTCTGTGCCTTTGGAGGTGGAGCTCGACTATGCCCCGGATATGAACTCGCCAGGGTCGAACTCTGCGTCTTCCTTCACCACCTCGTCACCTCCTTCACCTGGGAGGCCGCCGAGGACGACTGTCTCCTTTTCTTCCCCACCACTCGAACCCTAAAGGGTTATCCCGTTCGTCTCCACCACCGCTCCATTTCTTAATCTGCATGCTTTCTGTATCTTTCTCTTCTATTTAGTATTTACTGCATGCATGTAAAAAGTAGTAGCAAAGTAAATCCCTTAATTTGTATTGTGTACGTGTGTGGGATCCAACTCCAACTCAAACTACATAATTACTTCAACATGAATGATGATGGATGGGTTGGTTCAACGGACCTGCACATTAATTGCATGTCTGCATCTGTGCGTTCTTTCATTGCAAAAAAAAATTAATACTGAACTACATTTCCAAGTGCAGAGGCTCCTAACAGGAGGTACTGATCACTGAAGATTTATTATATTATATTTGGATATAAAAGGGATATCAACACATCAGAGCACGGCGTAACATATACAAGGCAGTCGTTTGCACAAACAAAAATGTTCTAAGTTAATTACATCAAAAGCACGCAAACATGCCATCGTTGGTGAAACATAAAATTGTCCACTGTATTTGTTCCAAAGGAACTCTGTCCTAAAATACCCGACAAAAAAATACACTCAGATGCCTTCAAATAAAACACTCAGAAATCTTTAATTCAGAAAGAATCTACATCATCAGAACCAAAAGAAGGTACGAAAACTTATGAACAAAAATCAATTGCGGTAACTGGTAGTCCATAAACCATCATATCCTGCAACATAATTAGACTTGCATCATATTCAGAACCACGGCAAATTGCTAGGGTTGAAGCTTTAAATAGTCACTTTTCTGAAACATGTCAGAGTAAAAACAAAAAGGAATTGACATTCACAGATCGAAACTACCAAGTCGAGTCCTCTTTATTATAGATCTTCATATCCTTTAGATATTAAAAATGCAATCTTTTCAGGTAATTATCAATTTAAAATATCACCACAATTTTTTGTCTACCGATTATGAATCATCTTTAGAACTTATAACAGCCTCAGTCTACTTTTGCTACAAGGCGTCCAAATGAACGAGGACAACTCAACCATTTTCAGGTGGTATATGGTACCGAGTTGTTTCTGATTATTACCAGCTGTGCTGGGTCTTTGTATCCACATTGACTGATTCAGGAATGAATCATGATAAGCTTAATTCGGTACTAAAGACACAAATGTAGAGCTAAATATATTTTTTTTTGAAAATCTAACCTTATTGAAGTATGAGTGTGAGATCCTAATCCTAATTGAGCTCTAATTGGTTGTTTAGGTGGTGATTAGGAGGAGATTGGGATGAACGGCTGAGATGGAGTGGAGTTGGATGGATGGTTGAGATGAGGTGATGGAAGGTATTTGGTGGATCTCTCTCTGTCCTCACTCTCACTCTCTCACACGTCTCTCTCTCTATCTCGCAGTGGAGCTCTGGTGAGGCTGGTGGTGTTTCTCCGGCGAGAAGAAGTGTAGACAAGTGTTGGTCGTGTTGCGAGGTGAGTCGATTTCTAAGCTAAACTCATCTCACTTGCTTTGGTTCTCTCTCTCAGCCCGTCTCGTTTCCAAATGTTGTGGTTGGAGAAGTGATCAACGAAGGTGATTGTGTGGTTGTGGATCGACGAGGAGTGGTGATCGTTGATCGAGCGAGAAGTTCGTCGGTGGATCGTGATTTTTGGGAGAAGTGCTCGTGGAAGCGTCGTTGAGGTTCTTCGAAAGTTTTTTCGGACCTTCACGGTATGTCAAACTTGTTATTGTAGCTTACTTATGTTTTGTGAGTAATTTGGAAGTCGACGGTAGGCTGAAAAGCTTGTCGCAAGCAAATGTGCAGCAGTTTTACTGCTGGATCGGTCGACCGATTGGTGCAACAGTTAACCGTTCCTAGTGAGAATTTGGGATTCTGCCTCACGTCGGTCGAACGATGCCCTTGGGCGGTCGACCAGTGGTGCGTTAGAGGCAAGTCCTGGTGGTTTCTGGTCGAACGGGTCCCCTTTGTCGTTCAACCGTGTGCACTGTTGTAGGTTGGTCGTGGGCATTGACCATCTAAACGGTCGATCGTTCGTTGACTTGTTCGACTGATCGTACATGAGTTAAGTCGGTTGGAGCCTAGACCATCTAAACGGTCGATCGCTTATTGATCGTCGACCAGTGTTGATTGGTTTCATTGGTGGATTTTACTGGTGGATTTTACTGGTGGTTTTTGGTCGACCGAGAGTGCTCGGGGGTTCGACCGGTTGATTATGTTGAGTGATGGGGAATTTTACTGATGGTTTCCGGTCGGACGAGGCCCCTTTGTCGTTCGACCGATTGTTGGTTGTGTTCATTGAACCTGGGAGGTGACCTTCTAAACGGTCAACCGGTCCCTAACTTTGGTTCGAGCGAATGTGTGCTTTTGGTGGGAGTTGTTCAACCGATGGTGTCGGTCGAGGCAGTTGCCCTGTTTTGGTGAGAGTCGATCGACCGGGACTCTTGGTTCGGTCAACCGATTGGGTCCAATTTTGCACATAGGAGGTGTGGTTGTTGTGGTCGTCCGTGTGAGACGAGTTGTGGTGTCGATGTTCTTCCGGCAAGTGTGCTAGTGAGCATGGTTGTTGCGGTGGTTGGGTGAAAGAACTCTAGAGTCCTGTAACTGTTGTGAGAGTTGCGGTTAGGTGAAAACGTCCTGGAGCTCAACTAGTCTGTGTGGGGTTAGGTGAAAAATGCCTGAAGCTCTGTAGTGAGTTCAGGTTGGGTGAGAGAGCCCTGGAGCCTGAGCAACGACTACATGAGAGCCCTGGAGCCTAGAGCCCCTAAAGCGTTCGGGTTAGGTGAAAGAACCATGGAGCCCTGGTCGTGTCGTGGTAGTTGCGGTTTGGTGAAAGAGCCTTGGAGCCCAGTTTGACGACGTTCAATGTTGCGGTGGTTGAGTGAAAAAGCTTTGAAGCCCCGTAACTGTTTGTGAGAGTTGTGGTTGGGTGAAAAAAGCTCTGGAGCCCAGTCTTGTGTTATGATTTTCTTTGTTGATAGAATTGCATGATAGGATGTTCGAGTTTCATGCATTGTAGAGTTTGGCATACGGGATTTTCTTCTGGAAACTCGCACATTGTTGCATGTTTGCTTTTCAGGCCGTGATCGGTGTTAGGGGTGGTGACCGAGGAGAGGGACATCGCTACCAGATCCTGATTTCTCTCATTTTGAGGTCGAGTGATTACGTGTACTTTGTATATTCTTTTGATGTAATTACACTTTTGAATACTCGGATATATATTTATGATATATGTTGGTGCACCGTTCTTTGTTGTTGCGTGATATCCTCTGATTATTGTATGTTACAAATTTTAAATTCTTCTGTTTTTTGAGGATGTTACAATGAGTATCCAACTCTCTATCAATTGACGATAAGTGGAGAAATCCTACAACTTATAACTCATGAGAAAGTCCTCATTTTAACTGATGTGAGACTATTCTCTAACAAACCTAAATGTGTTGTGAATAAACGTCATATGGACTAGTGAGTAAATTCATTGTTTTTTTGGAGCACTCAGGTAATATAGAATGGCCTCTGTAGATACGCTACCAGTTGATCTTGATAGGGACAAATGATGATTATAGGCTGGGAAAACCAAGGCCCTTCATCTGAAAAAAATTATTATAACCTTCCACACCACCCATGGTAACTTTCACTGCAAAAGCGTATCCTAGAAAATTCTCTATTTACTGAGCGAAAATTTCATCAAACACAAGGTGCACACCCATTTTCCTTCCTTTTTGTTGCTGCCAATGTTTCCCACAATTTTCTAACTCAATATCAAAATATACAACTATAAGAACATACATAATATACACGTTATTAATTTAAAAGACGTTTACCTTAAAAAATCAGAATAGACTGTGGGTCTTTTTCAGACGTTTCTGTCTCCACAAAGGTAACTTGTAAAATGCATCTTTCGTCATCCCAAATATCTCTTCAAACTCTTTGCTTGATAGATAAGCCTGTTAGTTGGAGATACATGTCAGCTCATGTCGGAAATTCGTGAATCCTACATTTGCAGAAGATTAACTAAAGCAAAATGTTGTGTTCTAGTCAAAAAAGCCAACTAGAGTAACCTAAAATCTATCGTGTGAACTATTTCACATTATAAATAGATGGAAAAAGAGTGATGTCCATTTTATGAACTGAAGGTTGTATATAAGGACACTTGGGGAACTCCAAGTTTGGTGTGATGAAAAACAAGATCGCTGATTAAAATAGCTCGCATATTCACGACACTCAGACTAGTGACCATGACATTGACTATGTCTACAACTCAAGCCAATGAACACCAAAAAAACACATGTTACCAAAAGATGAGTGCACTCACAGAAAATTAGAAAAACAAGCATAGTGGACAGCTATATGCGTAACCGGGATTATTTTTTGTGCCTACACATAGATAATTGTTCGTAGATTTCGACCCAAATTCCAACCATATCCGACTTCCGTTTCGATCCAAATTTTCACGTAAATATAAGTTTAGGAGTGTATTAGAGATACAACAAAATTGAGAGAAAAAAACATTGAGTGTGTGTTAAATAGTGAATTTTTGAATTTCAGAAGGCAAAGTGTTACAAAATGAAAATTCACGGGAGATAATTGTTAACTTTGAAAATTCAGGAGTGCAAAGTGATACCAAGGCATAATTCAGAGGACAAACTGTAATTAACCCAAAAGAATAATGTGGCAAATCATACAACCTCTTGCCTAGATGGCTCACTAATTAGCAAACTTAGTACTAGAAACATGACATCGTACAATATCCAAGGTGTATTCATCACCTTGTCCCCGTATTCATTTCAACTAGCACTAAGGCAACAAAAGGTTAGTGAAAGAAACGACGTATTTGAAACTTCGAAAGGTTTTTCCTATGATATTTTTCAAAAAATATCTTTAGAACTAATATCTAGATTAAATAAAAAAGAAGCACCACCCAAGATTACCAACGAAATTGCCCAAGGTAAGTCTTAATGCCTCATCGGAAATTCAATCTTTAATTTCTCATGTGAAGTCTCAAAACAATAAATATGATAGTGAAACAAATTAGCTTGAGAGTTCTAGCTTGAGAGTTCCATATAGATATTTATATCTGAAGATTTGAGTATTTGGGTTTGCAATAAATATATTTTAACATATTTGCTCACTCAATGGAAAATATGGAGCCAAAGCAGAGACATAAATATGAAGCTGAAAATACCTCCCTCTTGTCCATGTCTATGCCCGTTACTATGACCTCTGCTGGAAATTTGAGAAGTTCATATGGGAAGGTTTTCAAACCATTCTCTTCTCCATTTTCTGCACCAGGAGTTGTCACTACTGCCACTTCTGGTGGTTTCTCATCAAAATGATTTGATGGCAAAGTTTCATAAGAACGATCTGCAGGAAATGTAAAGGTAAAACCATTAATAGAAGTTTGGCAACTAGAGCAACATGTTAGAAGTTACGTTCAGGGTGTACAGAGCTACATTCATGGATTTCATATTCAACTTCAAAAGTTGGCACAAATATGAATGGTGTAATTATGTTGATGTAAGCACCTTGAGTAGTTGCGTCTTTGGTCTGCGTAGTACCGACGTAGGTAGGAGAATCAGTAGGTCTATTAACAAAGGTAGGAGAATCAGTAGGTCTATTAACAAAGGTAGGAGAATCAGTAGGTCTCTTTGAAACAAATACTGGACTCTGGGAACGACTACTTTTGGGAGTTTTGATATGTGAAAGTTCACTTGGTGCAGGTGAAGTGCTTCTCATTCTTGACCTTTCCGAACCATTTGGTTTTCTTCTTTCAACAGGGCCGAACTCAGAGGGTCTTGCATTAGTCTTTGAAGGACTTCTGGGACACTGTACACGAAAGCTATCAGTTAAGAGTCTGAAAAACGGTCATGTTCTCACTATCAAGTTGTACAAAATTTTTTTAAAAAAAAACACTGTACGATCTGCTAAGTCCAGTACATCATGATGATTTGGATGTGTTTCATGCCTTGAACTGTCTCCTTCCTGTTGCATGCTTGCAATAACCTCACTTTCTTTCCTTACGAAATCACAAAACATGTTCATATTCTTTGAGTAGATTCATGTAAAAACGTAGCATGTTGCTAATTGTTTTATATCAATTTATCCATTTAATTTATTCACTTTTCTCATTGTTTTGTGAGACATGATAGTAGATCTAGGGTTCCTAAGTTACATGTGCCCTCCATTTCATTTGTTTTTCCAGAACCTTTTATCCTTCAACATCTAAATCTCTAAGATCTGACCCATAGTAGTGTTCATTCAATGCATTCGCTTGTTATTGTTGCCGAACTTGACTTGTGTTTCCATCTGAATTGAAGTGTGAAAGAACTGAATAAAGACTCAGATATTTGTCGACACAAAGTGAATCTGTTCGTCTTCTCCAATGCCCATGTGTTTACAAACAATTTAACTCGTCAACAGCACCTAGTAGATCTTGACTTAGCTATATGATACTACCAGATGAGAGATCATAATTTATCTTTCCGAATTTGATATGGCTATTTTACTAGTGCAAAATTAAAGGAGGTGCAGATAATGGTGAAGGCTTTTACCTTCTGATTTGTCAATCCATTCAAAATAGCAAGCTTCCTTTCAAAGGAGTTCCCATGGATCTGCAAAGAAACAATAACCATTATTAAACAGTGGACATAAACAGTGGAAGCTAATTTTCAAGAGCATAATTAGAGTATCCACTTACATAGATTCTTTTTTTTATCATTCAACTTATGTAGAATTGCAAGCAACAATATATATATAATCGCAAAAGCACCATTGGAAAATACATTGATGACGAGAGAGAAAAATTCTCAACTTGGAATTAATGAAAAAAATGACTTACGGAAGCCTTTGAGAAATCCCACTCGAAGAAACGAGTGAAAAAAGGAGGCTCATTTCCTTCAGTAACAACATATATGACAGTATCTAGTGATAAATCCTCTAGAAGAATGTCTAACTCAAGAAATTTCTGCATAACAATAGAAAACAACAAAACATCAAGCATAAATTCTATGAGATATCTGTATATAGCTTCAATTTAAGAGCATCAACAAGCATAAAAATGATATGGCTAAGTTTTTCGAGCTCAATTTGTAACTGCAGCATGGCCCAAAAATGTTACTCTACTACCTGCATACAAATAATCAAAGCTAACATTGTTTGCCTACGAAAATGTTGGCAATGACGCCAAAGGATGAGATTTAGGAAATTCTTCAACAACAACAAAGCATTTAATCTCAAACTAGTAAGGGTAGACTAAGATTAGGAAATTCTTTGATTGGAAAATATCCAAAAGGAAAGACTATTGTTACTTTGTTAGGTATATTGGGAGAAGGCACAAAATTGACTTTGTTGTTGGTTTCCTTATCAGAAGGATATGATGAATATCCTTGAACATTTTTTATTGGCAATGAATATTTTCATTTGTTCGAGATTAGACTAGATACTCTTCCTATATATAAACAATTATGTATGAGTTAATGTTGCTATCACTGTCGAGAAATTGAATCCCCCTTTCTCTCCCCTCCCAATTTCACGTTGCTATCATTGTTTTTAGAGTTAACGTTCTGACATGATGGTAATCCATTAAGTTATTTGAATGTGATTACGAAACTATATTGTTCGATCTTAATACATCAGTGCTTTGGGCACACAAGTTTATTGGTTGACTAATTTCACAAATTTGAAGAAAGAAAGGTGGAGTTCGTAAGTTACGTAAATTAATAATTCTATATCTGAACTGCTATTTATCGTCGGAAACTACTTAAATCGTCCGTACAGATTACCTTTTTGCCCTTCTCTCATTTCTACTGTTATAACGTGATATTTTACCCTCCCATCACACATCTCTCTTCATCTTTCTCTTATAATCATAAAAAATAATGTTTTAGAGGTCAGTAATAAGCCAACGGACGTCCCGGTGTACTCGAATCTGGTAAAATATCCATCTTTTTAATAATAAAAAATAATATAAAAAATAGCAGGCGTTCGCTAGATCCGCCCCTCCCATGGGGGTGGCGTCTGGCTAAGACGCCTCCACCATGGGGGCATCTCCGTCGGACGTCCGCAATTTTTTATATTTTTTATATATTTTTATTAAAAATATAATTGTTTATAAATTAAGATAATTGCTAAATTAATTAATTAATAAGTTAATAATTACTATATTCGGATGACCGATACTCATTCGGTACACCGAATAGAAAATTCCAGAGAAATGTTGAAGCTACTGAGAATAAATATTCAAATGACCGGGTAGAGATTGGTAAACCGGTCAATGATTCCAGGAAGATCAAATCTTATTGTCTTTACGATCACGGTGGACCGATGGAAACTCGGTCATCCGCATGGAACATGTTCAGTAGACCGAGAAGCAAACGGTCGATCGTCCGACATCTCACCTTACAACGAGTTTTTGCAAGTGATGAAAATTCAAAAATTTCCAGATCCAACAATTTCAAAATCCATAAAAAATCTAGGGGACGCTGCCCCGCCACCTCACTGGCGAGGTGGAATGCCGCTCGCTCACCGGGGAGCGAGACCCCCGAACGACTTGTCGAGGTGGTATTTATAAGGCGTGATGTTTTACCGCCGGGGGATTTTGGATCTTAAAAATTGTTGGATCTGAAAAAAAATTGAATTTTTATCACTTGCAAAAAAACTCATTGTAATCCGACCCGTTACCACTGAAAACTTGCAAAGGAACGTCAAATAATTTGAGATAACACATCGTATAATTTTAAGATTTTTTTTTATTTTTTTAGGATGGGACGTCTTAGTCAGACGCCCTCCCTGGGTGCCTCCCCCATGGGGCGTTTTACCTAGACGTCCGACTCGAAAAAAAAATTGTTGGGCTTACTTCACCGAATTCAGGCGCTTCACCAGACATTTTCGTGGTATTTGTACTGGGAAAATGAGGAAAACGTAGGTAGAAACCTTATTTTAAGAGACGGGACGAAATGGATATTAAATGAATTGTTAATGGAAAAAAAGTAATTGTTGGAACGATTTAAGTAGTTTTCCGACGACGAATATTAACCCCTTCTATATTGATGTCGTAAAAAGTCTAAATTGTATGATTGTGTTTAAGACGTATTTTGACAGATAAATATTGTTGATAATATTGAATTCATTAGAATAAGCAGTAAAAAATTAAATTGTAATTGCAAAACGAATCTACCTTAAGCATTCATGTCCTAATAGGTCCCTGGATTTAGAATGTAATGAAGAGATTCGCATGGGGGGAAATCCAGATAAATGCCAAAAAAACAGTGATGACCTTGCCAATAGATAGTGCTTCTGCATGTGCTATGCCTGCAAGTTGCCCTACCCAAACATAGATCTCAGAATAGCAATCCAGGACAAGCACTTCTTCTGTGTTAAGATCATCTTGTGAGAAAGTAAAAATCTCCTTCACCTGTGAAGTGATACAAATGAAACAAGATACGTTCCTGATATAAGAAACAACATCCAGCGCCTCTATATTCACATACAAAGAAGGAAACTATCATGCTCCCAGTTGACCCTTAAATATTATATTTTTGGCTGCAACTTATAAAGATTTGCTTGTCCTCGTGACATTTTCATTTAAAACCATTCCAAGGTCATAACTAAAATTTATGCTATAAATTTAGGAAGATGGCTTAACATTTTCTCATAGTTAAAATTCAAAAATATACCTTAAGAGCAAACCACAACCAATATAGTAAATTGGTTATATTGGTTGTTTAATCCTCTAGTCTTTTGGTCCTTCAACACCTGATTTTTCTTGTTCTCAAACTATAATCACTACAACAAACCACAAATACCTCTTTACTCTCTCCACAGACACCTCTTTTAATTACTCCACTAACAACAACAACAAAGTCTTTTATCCCAAAGTAGTTGGGGTGGGCTAGAAATGAAACTTTAAGAAGTCACGGTTCAGACACGTGAATCGTCTTCTTCCACGCGTTTCTATCTCATGCAAATTCCCGAGAAACATTCCAATCTTTTAAATCTCTTTTGACTGTTTCCTCCCAAGTCAATCGCGGTCTATTTTTTCCTCTTTTTATGTCTTCGATCCGATTCAATACCCCTCCACTAACACATGTTTTTAATCTAGCCCCATTAAAACCTTCTTTAATCCTCTTTATTAGTTATCTAAACATTTTTTTAACCTAGAACCCCATCATCACCTCTTTCTCCTCCTCTCCTATATAAAGATGACCTCACAATACACTTTCTCCACCATCGCCAATGATGGAGTTGAGGGTTCCAATAATTTCATTTTTTTCATATTTATTCTTTTCTTAAATGTATTTTTTTTATATTAATATCGTTACTATTTTTTCATATTTAGGTGTCTTTGTTCTTTTGAAGTAAATTGGAATATTTGTTTATGCAATGCACGAAATCAAGACTAGTTTTCTAATATAACATGATCATTTTCTATGCTCTATGCCTCTATGTTATCAGGACATAACAATGGTATGCTCAATGTTATCAGGACATAACAATGTAAAGGATGGTTTTAAAGGGAATAAACTTCTACTTTCGATTATAGAGGTTTATGCAGGTTTCTTATCTTGTTTCCATTTTTAGATTGTTTCAAGGTCAAGTTTTCCCTAGTTAGTGAATCCCCCCACGAACTCACACACAGATGACTAGGTGGAGACTTTAGACGCCTCGCTTTTCTTACAACATGTACACCGACACCATGACATGTAGCAAAAATGCATAATAAACAATAGGTATCAATCAAAATGAATTCTTAAAGCATTACCTTAAGATCATCTGAAGGGAACGTATCAAGGACAAAAAAAGCAGAATCTTGCGTTAGCCAACCTCAAGCAAATTAGAGCCGAAAATTCTAAAGTACAAAACAACTGCATGACAACTTGTTAGCGAAATAACAATTTAAAGATTATGCATTCACCTTCCTTCAAAATGCAAGAGAATAAATGTGGATCCTCGAAATGTAACTTATTTTCTTTTTCCTTGGGGTACTGCATTTTTTCACCAATTGCATTCCAGAAAATAGCTGGTTCAGTGCCTTCTCTTACTGAAACAGGCTGCTTCACGGGCTGATAATTTAAACAAGATAATAATTGAAATCAAGATGTGATGCATAGAAATACTCAGTGTATAAAAAAGAAAGGAACACCAGGAGGCAGAGAGAATCATATACTCAGTGGAAGTATGTATTCCAATGAAACTCATGGCATTATAATGAGGTGGCTCTTAATGTTTGGACTTTAGATAGATGGCTTTGAGTATTCCAAAATAAGTTCTTTCTTGCTTATTGTATATGAATCAAGAAAAAAAGAACACAAATTGGATGAGGCGGAAAATTTCATACCGTTGATTTTGTGGCACGAAAGAGGCACTTTTACCCTTTTGTGGTTACGACTTCTGGATGGTTTTAAAATTTATAGTTCGGTTCACTAACATAAAGAGGCATGGTATACACAGGGAAGCAGCAACTTCTGACTTGACACAACCAACACATGAAACAGGTTGCAGCCTGGCCTAACAGGGAGTCTAACCCGTCCCATATATAAGTGTATGGGTCGGGTGATGCAACCCATTTACAACATGTATATGCTGACAAGTAGTTAAAGAAGTACTGGTGGGCGGTGACCAACGTTCACATATCTCATGTCATGTTTTCTTACTTGTGAAAATGTTCCACACTTGCATGGATAAGGAGTACTTTGTAATTTTGTGAACTCATCTCATAAAGATGAACATGATACCATTTAAAAGTGCAGCTGCCAAAGATAATTGACACAAATGGGATTCAAAAAGAAGTTTCTTGTTATAACTATAACTAACTGATATGTTACCTTATTGGTTATTATGATCCTTAAATCACAAATATTATCCATTTAGTCGACATGCATGAAAATTGAAAATGATCTCATTTGAGTTTAAAAGAATGAAGGTTAATATATAGTTAGTGTAAGTGGAAGATTAGGATTGTACTCACCTACTCAGACACCTTGATGTAGTTCGGCAAGTTATGTTGATGACAATGAATCATAATTGCATAGAAAATCTCAAAATCCTTTTGTGACAAACGGACTGCTAAAGTTTTTGGCTCTGAGTACCATTTGGTGTGTGAAGCTAAAATTATAAGTTTTGGTACATCTTGACCGTGAAATATGATGGACCATTTTCTCCGAATCTTTTAATTTTATAATCTATTTATTCAATTGATCTACTTTTTCATTTCAAAAATTAATATTTGCTATATATTTTTTACCATGGTACTCATAATTCCTCTACCATCATTTTCAAATTTCCATGAAACACATCTTCATAAATGCATAGAAGGTCGATACCCAGTAGTTGGTCCAAATATAGATCTTTAACTCTTAATTATGCAAATGAACAACAATTTTATCATTGTGTTACAAGTTACCACTTTACTAAGGAAATAATATATCTTTCCATGAATTCTTATATTTTACCTTGTTAGGGCAGTGATAACCTTAAGAACCAATCTAATCCAACTATGCTTTTGGGGAATATATTTACCTTGGTCAAAGTGAAAATTGCTATATCCTAGATAAAACAAAGTTTATCGAAGGCTCGGCTTGATGTGATAAAATATTAGACGCTTACTTTGTACATGACATAAAAAGGAATTTTTTTCTAAGGAATGTCCTCAATTATTAAGTAGGGAAAATAAACAGAGGCAGAATTTTGAAACTTCGTATTAAAAAAATAAAAATACTAAAAACGTACATACGTTTATAAAGTCCATCATACGGTGTAGGATAATTTGGTCACACCGAGATGACAAATTTCCAGTCCATGAAAACATAGCTTCTTCATCTTGCAGGATATAACAGTACGATGAATTAAGGGAACTTGAAACCTGAAAAATGTTTTTATTTGGGAACATAAATAAACAATAAACAACACAATCCGAAAAGCACAACAGCAACACATTAATGAAGTTGAAATAGACCGTTTTTGTTGTGGTTAAGAAGGCAATGTGTTATTACTTAGCGATAGCAGTCCATATGGATGGAAACAACTCCAGTTCAAGTCCTTGACAATGTGAGAGACAGGCAAGTGATCGATCCATGAGAAGAAGAAAAATTGTTGAGAGTAGTGCCACAGACACTTTAGACTATTCCTGTGACTAAATGTCTTTCCAAGAGATTCAAAAAATGGTTTGATAAATATCCAAGTTGACTTAAAATTGGAATCTCATTACTACCGGAATGAAAAGTTTACTAACTTTTGGCTTTTGGTTTATAAAATGGACTCAATTACAATGAGATGTGATCTTGTGACTTGTAAAGTCTAAGATGGTTAATAGGTTATTATGATGTTGGTAGTTGAAGATTTTAAAATCAGACGAAGTGCAATGTAAATCTGATAGAATTTTTGGATCAGAAATCAAGTCTTAATTATATTTAGAATTAAAAGCTAAGAACCTATTTGACATCTCAGATAATATCCCAAAGAAAAACCCCTAAAAATCCCATTATTTGCCCATTTTGCATTGAGAGAGATTCTGTTATGCAATTGCCAACCCTGATTGGTCTGTAATTATTTCTAGCAAGTATCCTTTAACGTAATCTTTTATAGGGCTCCCCACATATTTATGAAGTATCTTAGAGGCTCTTACCTTAAAGCCAGCATTGCAAAAGAAAAGTGTTACTTTTACATCATCCTTCTACCCTCCAATGTGGCTATAAGGTGTACGGCTTCATGATTGGTGGAGGCAACAGTATAACTTGACTAAGAGGATGATATAGTCAAAAGCTTCACTGCTCCAGTTAACTGATTTAAATTTTGAACTACTAAGTAATTAAGAAAACTAATTGACCCTGGGACAACTACCGACTGGCCAATGAGCATAAGAAGAAACCAGCAAGGGGCTGATCTGAATGGGTATTATTCAGTGTATAGCCTCAGATATTATTGAGCCCATATGTTACGTGACTGAGCCAATTTGAATGGGTTTGGTACATCCACTTGAATTGGCTCACGATCTTTTAGCACCTGAATTCTTGAATTGGTTGCACCACTTCCAACATTCTTTTGATACAGCCAGATTGCTTCTCTTGGGCCAAAATCTCATCACCGGCTTGGGTCTGGGCTTGATCCCCTTCCGTATTCTTTATAAATGCAACTTGAAACCTTGATAACAAGAAAGTACATCTATTCCCTTAAATCCTTATTGTTACATGTATATACCTTTCTCTAGCTTTAGTGTGAAAAAAGGGATCTTGCTCGACATAAATGTTACACTAGGACTTGGGACTTCTATATTCTGAGTAACTGTTCAAAGATAATCAATGCATCTAGGACAACATATCAAACGATCATATGGATAATTGTTTGACAGAAAACTACGAATACACCAAGAACAATGCCTCTAATCCCAAACTAGTTAATGTAGGCTAGAAATTAACCTCGTCAAGAATCACGGTTTGGGGTAGAGAACCATGGATGAATATAAGGGCAAAATGGTCAAAACGTATTATTATATTTTCTTCGACAATACTAGCATAACACTATTAAAGATTGCTACATCTGCATATACACTAAAGATTTTAAGAGGTTAGGTTATTTGTGATTACTGGCAATGTATGTATATACTCAGATTTACAATGGCACTATACTCAGATTTACAATGGCATATATGCAAAAAGCCAAACAAGTAAATAGTAGTTAATTTCAATCTAGATGTAACTAATACAAGGAAAAATCGATTCGCCAGTATGATGTCAATTGGTGTAATTTTCAAATGGCACACTCGGCCTTTGATCAAAACTAAACATACCAGATCAACTTGGATCCCTTGCATATTATTCCGACCAGATCCTTGAACTCTGAAGAGAGCCTTTTTGTCTTTATTGTATGTTTCATCAGCACAACCACTTTCAGCAATCAATCTCCTATATCCCGAACTCATTCCACCCTACATGAAATGTTATAAGAAACGTAAACAGATATTATGCACTGGTAGGTAAATATAATATGAAAAGTAATATAAAATAGACTTTTTCTTCTCACTTTGAGAATGAGCAATGCCTGAAAGATATCAAAGAACTGAATTGGCTCCTTGCTTTCGTATACTTGCGCCTACACCATGATTGATATTAAGTTACTATTCAGTACGAGCATAATTTTCTTTAACACAACCATTGATAATTACAATAAAAAAGGAATGAACAGAATCAACAGATCAAGACATGTATGAATGAGAATCGCTATAGAAATAAAATGAATTGAGCATTCATGAAGCAACAACCAACATGCTATAATTAGGTGAAGTCTTGGAGTATAAAAGAATAAGACAACAGACAGAAACAAACCATAACAGGATGACCCTTCATTGATTTGACAATAGTGCTCATACGAGAAACTGCATAAATTTGGTCTTCCTACAAGAAAAAGTGGACCAAGAAATTGTCAGATACAAGGCGCTTATGCTGTTAACAATTAAGATTTGAATATTGGAGACTAAAAATCAAACTGAAACTGATCCCAAAATATCCACCACACCAAGTTTGTGAGTTCTTTTAATGTGATTTTATCTCTCATATTCAATTGTTCATATTGTTCAACCTGTATTGCTCAACTTACAAGACTAATATTTCTTTTTACTACCTACTTGAACCCACAACCAAGCCTCGCAAAATATTCCTCATTTGAAAAAGATGGAGAGGGGAGTTTCACTATTTCACATACTGTTAGCAAAAAAAAATTACATGTCACAGTAAAAACACAAAGTGGAACATATAAAGGCACAGATAAAGATTATTTGTTTTAATAGATATCAGAAAGAAAAAGCAGAGAGAACAAACATCTTATGCTCACAAACTTCAAGAGGCAAAAAATAGGTCCTTTCTGAATGAAGGTTGTGTGTATATTTCAGGTGGGATCTATTACCATTGCACTGCCATGCCCATGCCATGTATAGATCAAATGATAATTCCTTTCACCACAAGGATAACTATATTGCACAATATAACAGTTTCCACTATATAGTTTAGCTTGTTCAGCAACAGGAACAAGAGAAATATCACCAGAATCTACCAACCACACCTGCAAAGAATCCAAATGTCAAATAGGTCATTGCAGTGAACTCTGGTTACTCCTCAAAAAGATTTGACATATAAAGTTTGTATGGGGTTTACTTTAAGAGTCCCACAGCAGTCTATAAATGATTCAAGGTTATCTTCAGGAATTTCCCTTACATCGTACCCTTGAAATTTAAATATTGCTACATAAAGTTGAAAAAATATACATTAGCACAATGAAGTAATTTACTTCTTAAGAACATGAATTATCCAACAAGACACATACCTGCTACCTTTTCTTTGCCTTCCTCATACAAGCTTGCAGCTGCGGCAGGGGGCCATTCATCAAATTGCAACTTGAACTGCGGAGTTTCAGATCCTTCAGTCAAAATAAGTATGCGAGTGTTCATTGATCTGTCTTGAGACCGAACAAGATCCTGTCAGAAAATAAATATAAGTCTACCAAAGGAAAATGTTACATGCATCAGAATATAATGACATAAGCATGTGAAATTCTTCCTCCCATGATCGTCTATCATCTTAAATATAGAACCCCATGAAAGCACAAAGGACAACAAATGCAGAAACTCAGTGATGCAAATACTTATAAAACAATTTGCGGAACATGTACATAGAGTTACACATCTTGGGATATTTATGGAGAGAATTCAGGAAATAAAGTATTTTACCTCTGTAGCAGTGATGGCCATTTTTCTTTCAGTGACCAAAGTGCCCCTTCCCATCCAAATAAAGATTTCACCACCACAGTCCAACATATAACACGAGTTCGGCTTGAAAATTGATCTCTCCAACTTTTCAAACTCAAGTGGGCAAATCTTTCCTTTATTGATCCTGAAAGTTCATTAAATGAGTGTGCAAATGCCCCACCTCCAAATTTTCCCGGGGAACTATGATGTTAAATGTAAAACAAGAAAAGAAATTATGTTTTTGAGGTTAAGAAATTAGGTTTTTGAGGTTTCAAAGAGATTACCAATATAACTTTTTTGATTCGTTAATTTGGACCTCTTCTTTTGATTTCCTTCCAAGGGGGGCATAACCACCAAATAAGCTCCAAAACTGGCCAACATTGGGATCATTGGCAAATTTCCCATCATCTGCATTGGGAATTGGTTAGTGGCTGTAACATGATTCACAAAGTAGTTCACTGATCTTTATTGTGCCATGTTGTCTTTGGCCCAATACACTTGCACATCGTTGTGATCTAATTACCGATTAAAATTAAGTATTCATTGCTATGTAGAGCATATACCCCCTCCCCCCACCCTATCCTCAGAAAAAGTAAAGGTATTTTCTAGTTTTTGGATTTTGACACATTCTAGTCCCTATCTTTCCGTAAACATTCGGCTTCGTTTTCAGATTAGAATTATTGGATAAGGTATAGAGTATGTCTTGTATCAAGTTCATGTGGAGTATGTGCACCAGGCCAATTTGCATTAACACCAGCTTTTGGTCTCATTGTTCCCCTCGTAACTGCACATCCATGCACAGTGGCAAGTTTTTTTGTTAATTTTCACCAAGTGATGTGTACTTCTATACTTATAAGTTGAAATAGATGTAAATGGTAAGAATAAACTATATACACCAACCCAGAATATCATAGTGTTTGTTATCATGTATCTGAGCGATAAAAACAAGTTACTATCTAATTGTTTAACCTACCACTCATCTTACAATACAATATCAAACCTTAGCCTGCAATGAACATTTTCTGATTCCTACCTACATGTGAAACTTCACACCTCCCACCGTAGTTATTATCTTTAATGTATTGGACTACCTCCAAAGCTTTAGCTCTTTCTGGTATGCTGGACTTGGATCCGCAGAAGAGATAAATTTTTTCTTCTGTATCAAGTATGAATACATCATTATGACTCAAGGAAGAGCGGGAAAAAGGCACCTGGTAAACATGAAAATCATAGTCAATTGTTCTGAGAAGAAGAATAAATATAATATCATTCGACAATTTCGTCTGTGCTCTTTGTATAGATAAGAAAGGCAAAAATGTACATGATTCTGATGCATTTGTTATTAATCATAGGGCAAAATTTGAGTTCAGGTGTCTTAGTACAAGAGGAGGAGGAGGAGGAGGAGTTGTTTCTTCCTGACTTGCTGGTTTTTTGTTTTTGCATCACTGTGGTGTCTTCTTGACTTGATTTTTGCTTCCTATCACTTTTTAAACAATACCAAGTTGGGTTCTTCTCCTACCAATATTGAACAGAATGTGTTGAACAACCTCTCTTCATCTAAAATATGTTATACGATGGAATCCCATTTTGTTTTTTTCATTATTTGAGTATCTGTATTTAGCTGATAACTCTGAAGTTGAACAATAAATTGGGTACAACGGCATGTAAATTTTAACGGAATACTGGGCCGGCAAACTCATTGAGTTTCAGAATGTGACACTCAATAATGAGTAATCCTGAACAAGGATGACTTGAGTGAGTATATGGTGCGTAGTTGGACAAAGAAGCAGACAAGTAAAGTGATTATTAGTGTTTTGAGCAGTTTGATGATTTCTTTTTGTGATGTTTTTTTCTTCCCTAATCTTATAGAGCTTCAATGGTAAGTAAGTAGCAAGTAGTATCCCTGTGTTGTAGAAGAGAAATTGAGGTGATGGGGCAAAGATGTGAGAAAGTTAGGATTGCGGTGCTTACTTGTGTGACGGAAATAGCGTGGTCTCCCTTGCACCTTAACAAGCTGGTGTGGTAGTGTTTCTTTAGGGAATGCGTGGAAGAGAAGTTGCCTTGGACAGGTATAACGCACGGTTTGAAGTAGGAGAGGAACTTTTCAGATTCAGAACCTTAAACCTCTCGATACTGGACGGCGCACGATCCCAGTACATCGTCCAGCTCAAGCACTTTCTCTGACGCTAAATTTGCATCGGCCTGAGTGGACTCTAATCCGATCCAGTAATGAATGTCGTGGTGGGACGACTGGGAGACCCCCGGAAAAGTCTGGAAATATGTAATACCATTGGGTGAGGTGAGGTGAGGTGATGTGATGATCATTATTAGTAGTAATAGTAGTCTCAAGTGTCAAGGAAAAGACAATTTATGTATGGTTAACATAATAATTACGCTGAGGACGATATAAGCGCTGCCGGAGTAGAATTTGCCATGGGAAGAGGTTGGAAGAGGGTAGAGTCGGTGGTTGTCTATGCCCCAGATTTGCAACCCAAACTTCAATTTACTGCCACTGCTGCTGATGGATGTGAGGTATAAAAAAATTGAAACAGAAGAAAATATAACATATGGATAGTAATACTAACATGAGTCCGGCGAAGGCTTCGTCCATCTTTGTTTTCACTCTCGATCAGTCACAGCTTAATTAATTTAGCAGGCTGCTACCAACACCCAACACCCAACAGGAAGGAGAGAGGTCTTCTTCATCACCAACCATTAATTTGCGATCTATCTTCCTTTTCTGTTGTCTAGTCAAACATTTTTGAAGAAATAAATAAATAAATAAAGATGACCGATTTGGGATTTCAGATTTGGAAAAAGTAAACAACTACCAAAAGAAAAGCCCAACGGAAAACGACTATCTTCTTCGTAAATAATATATTCCATTCCATTCCAGTTGAGTTGTGAGTTGTGTTTGTGGTGTGCTGCCACTCACGCCGCCCTGACGCATGATGGGCGGCATTGCAATGGCATGAAGAAACCCTTTCATTTCCTTTTATTGTTTTGTTTGAAATTAAGAAAGAAAATATAAAGAGTAATTCATCTGTGACCCAGGAGAAAATCAGAGAAAACGAACAGAGAACACAATTATCAATTATCATGTTTATATACAATACTATCAACGTACATCGTCACATAGAGTGATCGGTTGACAATTTTCCTCTGTCAATAACTTCCGTTAAGATAATGCATGCTATATATATATATGGGACAAGTTATCAACAAAGTTGCAAAATAATTTTTAGAAATAGGTCTCCCATTGCCATTGGACAGTTAAGATTAATTAATAAAACCTATGGTGATTAAATACCAACAACAACACTCCCACTAGACCAAGCCAGAAATTACTTCAATCATGCGCAATGAATTTAGTCCTACATCGGACTACACGGAAATCCAACTCATCCTGTGGTTTATGAATATGAAGTAGTAAACTTGCTAAAAATTCTTTTGCCCAATTGCATAGAGGGAGATTGGTTTCGAAATATCGTTCTTAGTAAAGTTTCAAAACAAGAAGAAAATTTTCTTCGTAAGCTCAAGCTAACTAATCAACTCGAGCAGCTCGTGAATTCAACTCGAGTCGAGTTCGAGCTTGAGTAGTGCGACTAGGTTAGAGTTTCGAGCCAAACTCAAGCTGCGTAAATATTAATAAGAACTCTGCTCGTTTACACCCTTACTAACAATGGCAGATTTCTTGATTTTTCTACTTCGAAGGAATACTTAAACTCGTGACTCATTCTGATTGCGATGTATGTTTCTGTCGCAACTTTCTTTCCGTCAACAATATAAACATGTCTTTGTCTTACCTCAACAAATAAAAACAACCATATCAACATGTATGTCCAACAGCAATATTTTCATATTTCATCTACCACAGCTCACTTCAAATTTGTGACGCCAATTATTGTTCTCATCTCTTCAACTTCCCAGGAGAGTGACAATTTCACCAAATAAGGGAAAATAGAAGTCAACAATCAGTAATTTTATCTGCAAAAGAAAGCATGACCCACTAAAAATAGAGTACAAGGCAAAATCATTTACACAACTTCAATTCTCGGTAGGTCCTAAACTAGTAAATGGAAAAACATGTATATACTGATAAGTATGCTACCAAAATTCCTAAAGCCTGCCTTGCTTGCCTGCCCATGTGTATGAATGAAGCAAAGAATTTTAGAGTTCCACCATGTTCAGTGCCTCTGTTGAGAAAGCAAAGGGATATGGTAAGCATATTAGCAGCCCCAAGAGCAACACTGCTACACCAGCCAAAACATACTTCTTCTCTGGATCTGTTATCTCCTCCGACAGAGGCGCAATTGGTCCTCTTTGTAAGAAGAATATTAAAACCACCCAATAGAATGCCACGTCATTGAACAACGACGATACACCAAGAAGCGCCAGGGTGATGCTTGTAATACGATTACCAACCTATCATTTGTGTGTGTGTGTGTGTCATCAAAGCAAAAGGTAAGCCAAAAAATTCACTAAATAGCTATAAGAAGTTGTTTTTCGTGAACCTTATAATAGATAGCAAGGTGCTACCAGATCAAATTATAACTTCACATATGTCAAGGTCGATGTCCATCTGAATGTATACGATAAATAATTCTGTTTTGCTAAATATTGTCTATTCCATCTCTAACTGGCTCAGTAGTTGCTGAGTGATAGTTTATACGTAAAATGATAATTTACAGAATTAGGATTTCAAATACCTTTCTTCCCCACAATGAAAAGGCTATGCGGCCTCCATCAAGTTCTCCAGCAGGAATGCTGTTTATGGCATTTATGAGTAGCCCTGCCCAAGCCCACAACACAAGAGGATTGATTGACAGAGAGGTACCTTCTTTTAGAGCATCTCCAAGAAGCAGCTTGGCTGGAAAAATGAATCTGTTAACTTCTTGATGCAGTAATATGTTTGTTGAATAACTTGTCACGATGCAATTATGTTTTCAATGTGCATGACAGATACTTTGTTTTACGGCCTCCATGTTAGATATTAAGAAGATTTATCTGTTTTCGTAAGAAGATGTGAATAACTGAAGATGTATATAACGGCCATTCACAGTTTGGAGTCAAATAAGTTATAACATGATAAATTTAAATAATTGGTTCTGTAGCTATCAAGATAGGGAAGAATCAGATTGCCAGTAAATATTAAGGACCATCAGCAGTGACTGTATTGATCAGTAAGGTAAACATTACCTATACCCCCCACAAGAAATGATTCATGAAAGACGGCTGGATCAACAACAATGCCAATGCCATCACTTGGAGGTAAAATAAATCCAGCAAGAAGTAGAAGAAACCCTACTACAAAGCCAGGCAAAGGCCCTGCAGCTGCCAGCTTCAGGAGATCCTGACGATTGCGCACGATGTTCACAATCCTTGTAATTGCTCCAAAGGAACCTACCTGCAACAAGTAAGATGAGCCCTTTGGAAAATAGAAATTATTTATGTGAGAAATATGCAGTTTGAACCTTTAATTATTGAAGGAACCAACAGTCTTTTCTAAAGACATAGGAACTTCCAAACAAAAGGAAATTTTCAGTGAAGCTAAATCAAACCAAATAATTCAAATTGTTAAAGTAAGCATCAGGTATATCAAGCAAAAGCGTCAAAAGGTAGACAATCACAATAAACACGTAAAGCCAAAGATCATAACTCACTCTAAGAAATAGAAGTGATATTAAATAATATGAACATCAAATCGCAACAAATATTGACTCAGATAGTCGGTATAATTATGCATTCTGGCAATCAAAAGCCGAATACACACGTGCCTCTGAAATTTCACGTGCACATTACGTTTTACTTTGAAATCGTCAACTTTTTGGATACAAATGTGCAATGAAATGCGATGACAGTGAGTTGCAATGAGATGATGGTGAGTTAAAGATCAGTTCCGCACCTGCCAACTGGGCACAAAGTAGGGAACACCAAGTTTCACTCCAATGTCTTTCGCAACAACAAAATGGCCAACTTCATGAACACCCAAAACAATTAGGGTAGTGAGAGCTCCAGGAAGACCATCATTTAACAATCCTAGATTGTCAAATGTAGATCTGAACAATAAAAGGCTCACTAAATTAATGGCAAACAATGTATGAAATTTAGAAAATCTAATCGCCTTATCTATGTTTAAGCTTAAGAGAAGAAGGATGCAAGTGGAACACAAGCAACCAAAATAACATCTACATGCATTTCGAAGCAAGCTGTTATGAATAAATTGAAAAGTAGAAATGAAAGGAACCTTACAATAAGTTTGATTGCAGAGCAGGAACATTCCGAAGCAACAAAGTGAAAACAGTAACTAATCCGAAGGTCGCAGCGGCAAACCATTCCGGGACAGCTGAACATATTTTTGCAGACAATTAAAAATCGACAAACAAAATAGAGACACATTCTTCATATACTAAAATGGCACTGCTAGTTATATGCAAGAACTGGGAAACAATATGAATAACATAGTTCTTTGGTCATGAATTGAAATTTGGTTGAACAGAAAATTAAGATGTGAATAATATGAAAAATGACAACGGAAAGGTATGTTACCAGTTGACACTGGTTCCAGAGTTTTCCTGGGAACCACCACTGCAACTGGCTTATCGTCCTCAGGATTGATGAGAAGGAAGAGTCTGTATTCATCTCCGAATTTATCCTGACAACAGAGTCAGCTAAAGGTTAAAAACAAAGAAACCTTATTCTTCCTGCAACCTAGAATTGTAATAAACTGTTATTTTCCTTTACCTGCATTCGCGTCATTATCTTTTCATAACTTTTAGCTGCTGTTCCTCTTAGATTTCCTTTAAAGAGGACTCCCCCCTACCAACAAAATCAAAACAATAAGAACAATGCACTGTAAACAACGAATGATATCTTGAAACGTGGATAATGAACAACATCCCATCCACCACTTTCCTGCATATCAACATTCAGGTCTGACAAGAAATATGATGATGGATGCTTGCTGTCCATGTAGCTTCATGCTGAGAATGATTTGTGTGGTAGAAGAAAATGTTTCGAGTGACTCATGTTTAAGCCTAATATAATTAATTCTTCTACACTTAGTGATGGACTTTGTGTGGCATCTACACTGTGTCAAAGATTAAGTTGTTTTTTTTGACATTTGGAGCATCATGGATTATATCAAAGGGCTATTTAAACGATCTGCATTTCTTTTATTGTGGAATCGCAAATGGTCAGTTGCATTTGCATCATTTGGGTCAATTGGAAACAACCTCACTATTTTACAGTGGTAGGGTCGCGTACATCCGACCCCCCCTTACCTCGCTTAGGCGGGAGCCTCTTCTGAGGCATTGGGGTTATGTTGATGTTGATGATGTTAGTGATGGACTACTATCCAGATGCAGTGGAAGTGCAGTAGGTTGTATCATGGGATATTGTCTTTGCTCATATTGAGACTACAACAACTAAAAAATGGGAGCACACTAATGAACAACAATACTGCAAACTTCCGATTCTCAAACAAAAATAATAAGAAGAAAACTGGGTACGATGAATCTCGATATTACCTCATATGGCTCTTGACTGGTAATGAAAAAACTGTCAAAGCCAAAAACTTGCTCTTTGAGAATATCAATAGTTGCTTTTGGAATTCTGATACTTTCTCCAAGTTGCTGCAGTATGTTGTTTATTCAATGGTCAAAGACTTATCGTCGTAATCAATAACATATAGTGACCCAAAGAACAAGAATCGAGAGAAAGATATATGAACCTAATTAGTTTGAAATTTTATGAAACTCCACTTCTGGTGGTAATCACCTTCATTCCGGGAAATGGAGATCCAGCTGCAATCTGTGCATCCCCTTCCTCCTCCTGTGGATAGTTAAATACTATGGTCATTTGTTACAACAGGTTATACTCTTCAATTTATAGGAAACACACAATTAAAATGTGGCACTTTGGAAACAAAACAATTTTAAAAAACTACAGTTATGTGGAACTAGTAATATACCTCTCCATCACCTCGAGTTACTTGACCCTCATCACTTTTCTCCAAGAACTTCTCCAATTGTGGAATTGAGGATTGATCCAGGCTCTACATAAAGATTTTTCATGTCAACCAGTGCTATTTTTCATTCAATATTGATACCAAAATAGCTCACCGTAATTATTTTTTAACTTGAAAGATAAAACTCTGCAATCACGACTCGAGTTACAAATTTTAATGAGAAGCTATTGATATGTTTATTGTTGAATTGTTAAACCTTATACTAGCACCAATCGGCAAGAAAGATGCCTGAAGGCCCTGAACATTTGTTATTGTTTCTCTCACCCACAAATAATTCTAGGTTACAAGTGTACCTCTGTATCACCTAGATTTTCTGGACCACCCTCATTCTTCTTGAAGTAGTTTTCCAATTGTGTTATTGAGGATTTATCCGTACCCTATAAAGAAAGTTTCCACAAAAGTTAATTATTTTCTCTGCAATTATCAACAAGCATCGTGGTCATTTCTACCGACCATATATATTACTGCTAGTACCTCCTGGCCACCTGGGGTTGTCGCATTGGCAGCATTCTGTTCAAAATACTTGTCCAACAGCTTGATCGAGGACAAATCCTTACCCTGTGATAAGCGAATTCGCGAGTCAGAAAAAAAAGAACCACGCAAAAGAAACTTGTGGCCAAAGGGGTAAAGCCTACAACCTGAAAGTAGACATAATCACCTTACTAGTGATGGGTTCGGAGATGGGAGTCACATTGGTTTGTGTTGTTTTTTCTGTAGGAATGTTACGTTGTTCCTCGCCAGACGCCTCTGTCTACATCAATATACTACATTAATCACTCAGAAGTGAATTTTAGTTTTGGGAACTAAACTTCTGAAAAGTAAACTTCACTTAAATACTACTTCCTACAAACGTGTCATGCTCTATTGGTACTTTAAAATTGGGAACCCTTACCTTGCCTTCATGTTCTGAGTCATCCATGGCCAAGCATGTCATTCCTCGCCTCCACGGTACAACCCGCCTAAATTAGATTCCAAGAGAAACATCACTCAAAAGAAATGGAAAAAACAACCTTTTTTCTGTTTGCTGTTCTGATTTTAGTTGACAGAAAGTAAGAAAAGAGGAAGTAGAAACGGACCTGTGAGCTGAAGCCAACATGGGATAAGGTAAGGTGTTGTTAGGGCTTCGGAGACAACAAGTCTTCCTGGGGACATTAGTGGGAAGCAGCAGAGAAGAAGCAAAGAAGACGGGTAAGCTTCGAGATGAAGATGGCAATGGAAGAAGACAGCGCGAAGCAGAGGGAGACAACAATTCCCTCTCCATCTTAGTCGTCCCTGCTTAACCCAAAACCAATACTGCAACTGGAACTGAAGCGAAATGAAGTGGCCACCTTATCTCTTCTGTTCCACCTAAGAGACATCCAATCAGACTTACCAATGTCCATTTGCCACGTATCTTATCAACCACCCCCACACTCCCAATCATTGATTTATTTTATTATTATTATATATATTACCTCTCCACTCCACTGCTTCAACAATTCGAGCATATATACATAATATTAAGGTTTTGACTTTTGAGTTCTCAGATGAAGAAAGTTCAGTTAGATTTACAACACTTGGGTCCCACCAAGGCACCAACAACAGAATGCTTCGAAGGATCGACTGCTAAAGTTAAAGAAGATCAGATTCGACCAAGCAAGAGTTTTTGAGACACAAAACTTGAGAAATATCATCACCACCATACTTCACCGTTTAGCTAATGCTTAAAATATTTTTAGAAAGAACATACTAAAAGATATCACATGCAATGCCCATCAATCATTTTCATTCCGTTCAGCAGCCAACCAACACAACAATTGGTAATTTGGTGCTTCAATTACAATAACACCTCATAACCAATCGTATCCCAAATTCCCAATCAGAAACGAAAAACCACAGTGCATCAAGCAAGCACAAAAACAAAGGGAACAAAAAGATGATACTCAATGTATTCATAAAATCTAAGGTTTGACTACAAAAGTTAACTAAGAGTGTGTAGAGTCCAAAAAGACAATTGACTACACATACACACGTGTATGAGATCCACAAGTTGCAACTGGTAACTGTTTTCTTAAATTAACTACTTTTCTGTCAACTAAACATGTTTTTCAGTGTGCCAAAAAGAAGATACTGCAGCCATGACATGAGCACCATCAGCATTGATCTTCAAAAATCTCAGTAGATGTCATGTTAGTCGTGCATCAATTCCTGAAATTAGAAGGACCAATTATCAATGCTCATTGCTCAATTTAACAAGGAAAAAGAAGAATGTAGCTATTCAAATATTAAATGAAAGGAATGGAATAAGAAAAGAAGCAAACGATTTTCACTGTAGAACATCTATTTCCTTCTACTGCCTCCCATTTCCACAGGCACAAAGTCCCTACTCTCATTTTTATGTTTGTTGGAGACAAAATCATGAAGTTCTCTAAATGGATGCACTTGAATTCGGCATCCAGATTATATTCTATTCTTTTTTAACCAGAAAAAATAACTCAAAACCTATTTTTCTCTGTAAATTTGATGCTCTTTTTTTCTGAAATTGTTTGAAGTCCTGAACCCCACATCTCAATGGTCCTTCTGAATTGTCATTGCCAATCAATCATATAACAAGTAAATATGGTGAAACATTGAGAGAGAGAGAGAGAACATGTTTGAAGGGCCAACATCCCATCGAGTCCTGCGTTTTCTGGTAAGGTTGGTTTGAGGACGATCAGTCTGGAAACGATTTTTGTATTGTTGAAAGATGAGGTGAGAGTGAGCATCAGTTTCTTCGTCGTAGTTGTAGTTGTCGTGGTGGCAGCAGACGATCCAGCCATAGGCATAAGTGCGAGACAGTTTGGTGGTTGGTAGATTGGCTTCCTCTTCCTCTTCATTGAAGAAGTAGTCGATCTCGAGACCTCTGCGTTGGCATGCAATCTGAACCTCAAGCTGAAGCAAAGACATTGATAGGCACGGTTAGTGAAAAGCAGATGAGGAAATAGTAAGTAAAAAAGAGTACGTACAGGGTCTTCTAGGAGTTGTGGGGGTTGTTGTTGTTGTGGTTGGTTGTCTTCGAGGAGTTGTGGGGGTTGTTGTTGTTGTGGTTGGTTGTCTTCGAGGAGTTGTGGGGGTTGTTGTTGTTGTGGTTGGTTGTCTTCGAGGAGTTGTGGGGGTTGTTGTTGTTGTGGTTGGTTGTCTTCGAGGAGTTGTGGGGGTTGTTGTTGTTGTGGTTGGTTGTCTTCGAGGAGTTGTGGGGGTTGTTGTTGTTGGTTGTCTACGAGGAGTTGTGGGGGCTGTTGTTTGTCTTCAAGGAGTTGTTGTTGGTTTTCCTCTAGGTCTTCGAGGATGGTCTCGATGAGAAGCTTGTAGGAAGCTTCTTCGATGAAGATCCATCCCTCGTATCCTTCGTAGACCTGAAATGAAAGGAAAGGAAGGAAAGGGAAACGGTTGATGGTTAGGGTATTAATTAGGGTTTCTGTACCTTGAGGAGTTTGTTGACGGTTTTGCAAACCAAAGTCTTGGAGAAACCAAGCGGGCGCATGGCGTCGACGGCGGCGTCAATCCTCTTCAAACCAACCTTCCTCTGTCTTCCTCGGGGAGCCATCTTAACTTTATCTTTCAGGACGAGACGAGACGACGACTGGCCTTGGCGATTGTAGAGAGAGAGAGAGAGATGGAGGATGTAAAGTAAAAGACAATGAATTTCCTTTATTATTATTATTATTTATTTATTTATTTATTATAGAGATCAGAAAAGGGATTAATACAAAAAAAAAACCTATTATCATATCATCCAGGAGCAGGAGTAGCAGGAGCAGGAGTAGGGGTAGGATAGGAAGGATTAATGACGAGGAAGATCTCCCCGGCTTGGAGTGTCCTGATGTCGTCGAGGAATTGGATTAGGTGTTGATGGGTCCGGAAGGGAACCGGATTGGGAAGATCGCTGTCGAGATTGTACCAGAGACGACCTATCTTCCTCAAGGCCACCCAATGCCTGCTCCGCCACAGCCCACCCAATCTCCTCACGGGGACGTTCAAGATCATCCCCACTAATGTTTCAGATTCAGATTCAGATGGCAACTCGAATTTTCTTCGTCGGTCGTGCCATATCACGCTCATCCCCTTCGATTCCACAGCCCACATCAGCACGTTCACGTCGTAATTCCCGGTGAATCGGTTGTGGTGACCAATACTGTCCGTCAGACTCAGATTGGTGGCGATGGCGTCCAGTTGGGCGCGGGTGAACACCACCGTCCTTTCCCTTTCCCTTTCCTGGACAAGAAGATTGTTTAGGGCGTGGAGAAGACACAACTGAAGCCTCTGTCTCTCGTGGTACACCTCCACCACCTCCTCCTTCTCCCCTTCCATCCCTTCCTCCCTCACAGAGTCACAGATCAGATCAGAAAAGGATATTTAATTGCTTGCGTGAAACAAACTAACTAACAAACATCACCACGCCGCTGAATCATTCATACATAATGTAAATAATAAACATTTTTAAATTGTATTTCCTACAAAAGGCCAGGGTAGGTACTTCTTTACAACTGTTTAATAAATATTTCACATTTTCTGTATTACATGAAATCATATCGTACTAGTAAATAATGTACATCAATAATTACATGCACATCCAAATTAACATTTCTTTCCAATTACCATCTAACAGACCATCAACTTCCACTTCTGTATCCAACTCTGCTGTCAGGGCTCACACTCAAAACACATGGGAGAGAATGGATCTACTACCTATATAGCAAGCAATGGACTTTCCAATTTATAGTCCATATCCATCTCATCTCTTCTCGATAAGATGCTTAACCTCTTCTATTCCAAATAATTAATCAAACATAAAACAATTTTAATTTGATAACGTTAGCCCAGCAGCAGCAAAAGAAACTCCCATCTTCTGAGTGATAGATTAACACCTGCTCCATCCATCAGATTGAGACGAGGCTGCGTGTTTAAGTGACACCCAAGGGCCGGGAAGCATTTAATCAAATCCTAGCGCCCATCGTCAAGAGCTTCATTTCAACCGAAGCTGATCCTCATGCTTTCCACTTATGAACTTCGTCAATTCGGTTGGTGCCACAACCAACTTAAGCCATTCCTGCAGTTCTTCACCTTCAACCTTTTCTTTCTCTGCACCAAACCAAAACACATCGCGTTATCAAGACTGATGCATATCATCATATCCATCAACGTGAATGGATCTCTTTTATCTATCACTATTTTTTTATCCACAAACAAACCAACTAATAGCATTCTCATCATAGGGAACTATGTCATACAACATTTCACGATAATATAGTTTGCCATACACCACCCATATGCACGTCCCAACATACGCCGTGTATAAACTACACGATGCTCTAAATTCACACCCTTAGCTTACACTAGGTTTTTCGGTCATAACTGTTCCAGTTTGACCTCACAAAATTGTCTTATGCCATTTTGTTATGTAGATATACATCTTGAACATTCTTAAATTTATTTAAATCTTTACTCTTTGGAAAGAACAACCATTTCACTTACCATCCCGGGTTCCATTAAACTTTCTTCAATGAAATAAGACTACAACAGTAGCATTGTAAGACTTCTACAACTTTAAGATTAACACTTCCCGCATTTTATTTCATTCATTTTTGGTCTAGCAATTCCAATACTAAGCTGTGCCTCATCCACAAATGCAAAACACCTAAACTCATCCAAGCGATGCATTGCTTCACTTCGAAATTTATTATTTCCACTTGATAATGAACCTCAATTACAATATATCTAAAACCTTAACAAGGAAAAAGTCGAGAACTAAGTAATGAACCAAGCCTGACCTTCCAAATGAGCCCCAAGTCCTTCTAAAACAGTTGGATTGGCACGCATAACAGAAAGTGCGACTTCCAGCGCAGACTGCAGCAGTGATCTGACCTCCCCTTGAACCAAATCCACCAGACATCCCTGTCATTAGTAAATCTTGGTAAGAACTCGTATCAAAACAGGAGATCTCGAAGAAATCAGAAAATTCACCTGATCCTTTGACCAAGGTGCACCACCAGACTCATCAAGCCCACCACCAGATAATGTGGCCAATGATATCGGACCCACTGTCGGACTAAGACCGTATTCAGCAACTGCTTTATATGCCATGTCTGTTGCTCGTTTTATATCATCAAGGGCACCAGTAGACACACGACCAGAATACACAACTTCCTCCGCAGCCCTTCCTCCTAGGAGTGTCACCAAGCGTCCACGTAATTCATCAATGAAAAGTAGGTATCTATCTTCAGTTGTGGGAGGACTATAAGTAAAACCCAGGGCACCTCCAGACCGAGGCAGTATGCTGAGTTTCTGATGAGGCAGTCAAACATAAGCATCTAAGCTCTCAATCTCATTAAAAGAAAATACTCCACGGAATAAATAAAGCTACTGCAAAGAAGAAAAATAATAGCAAAAGGTTTACCTCTACACGTGGTTGTCCGGGAAGTAAATTTGCCACCGCAGTGCCCACAACAGCATGGCCTGCTTCATGACGAGCCACCACAGCTTTTTCACTACCCTGCAATTTCACATGTTTTTTCTCTATGCCCTGGAAAACAAAGTTAAATTCTTAATCTTAAAAAAAATAGAATTAAAAAACAGTGTCCAAAGTTACAACAAAGACTGAAACAAGACTTCTTTGGATTTTTAAATAAAAAAAGAGCAAAGGAACTTACGGCAATCGAACGTTCTACAGCTTGGATGAAGTCTATTTTCTCCACAACAACTTTATTCAGCCTCCCAGCCAATAAAGCTGCTTCATTTACAAGATTAGCTAAATCTGCCCTGAACGATGTCATAAATGTCAATGAGACTTCCCAATAAATTGGATAAGTGATACTAAACATCAAGAGAAGATATCACATACCCAGTGAAACCAGTGGTCATTGCTGCTATACCAATGAGATCCACATCTTTTCCCAAAGGAAGCTCCTTCTTAGAAACATGAACTTTTAGAATGGCTTCTCTTCCAAGTTTATCAGGGGTTTCCACCTAATTCATATTATTCACTAATTAAAATATGCACCTCAATGGTTAAACCACTCAAAGTCTCACTACACTGAAAATACAAACCATCACTACACGATCAAATCTCCCTGGACGACGAAGTGCAGGATCTAAGACATCTGCACGATTAGTTGCTCCAAGAACAATCACTGCAGAATTACTATCAAACCCGTCCATCTCCTGCATGATCCCAAGCCTAAGAACTAAGATTATTTGCATATCTATGGAAAATCTGAAGGAGTTTTAAAAAATCTCACAGTAAGCAGTTGGTTGAGTGTCTGCTCACGCTCATCGTTGCTTACAATACGATAGCGACCATCACGGCTTTTTGCAACAGCATCTATCTGGTAATTGGATGGGAAAAGGCTGAATTCGGACGCTTTTACAAATAGAAATGTGAGATAACAATTAAAGTATTTTTCACCTCATCGATGAAAATTATTGATGGGGCATCCTTCTTGGCCCTTGCAAATAGGTCTCGCACCCTTGAAGCTCCCATACCAACATACAGTTCAACAAACTCACTTGCAGAGCAACTTATGAAAGGAACTTCAGCTTCCCCAGCCACAGCTTTTGCCAGAAGAGTCTTGCCCGTCCCAGGAAGACCTACCTGTAAATCTCCCAAAGATATATATATATATAACAAAAAAGTGCTTACAAAAAGAATCATAGCAACCATTAAGCAAGTTCAAATAGACCCACCAACAAGACTCCTCTAGGAGGACGAGCGCCTAGACGTACATATCTGTCTGGGTTTCTTAGAAACTCCTGTGTGAGAAAAATCATTAGATTAGAAATATACCACTATTTGTTTTTTTTTTTAAACACTATGGAGTCTTCATGATGTCAAGAGCAGCATACGTACAGACATACCACAATTTCTTCAAGTTCCTCTTTAGCCTCGTCAACTCCAGCAACATCAGAGAAAGTTACAACATCAGAAAGTTCAGATTCTTTTGATCCACCAGAACTAGAGACCTTTCTGTTCCTAAGTTGTCCAGCTGTTTGCTGAAAGTTGTAATTTTAGCATAATGCATTAAATACTAATGCTAGGAAGCAAAATCCTCTCACTGAAAAGAGCCAAAATATATATTACAAAAACAAACAAAAAATGCAGCATTTGAAGACCTGGGAGAAACTGATTGGAAATCGCTGAAGAAAACCTACAAGCACAGCAATGTAGAAAAGAGCAACCTGCAAGAGATGACAGTCCACATTACATTTTAAAATCCTGCCACTAGCATGAAGTTGTGCAGCAAATGTCAATTTAGAGAAGTCAATAGAGATTACCAATGCAGAGTTGAAGAATCCAGTACCGGAGCGCTTATCGGGGGACCCAAACTCAACATCATTCTGAAGCATCTTGTCGTAGGGCGTGTTGATATCGGCTGGACGTGTGGTAGTGTAGACGACTCTCTTGGTTGGGGCGACAGTCCTGAGCAAGGCCTCGGCTTCGGGGGAACGGGCGGTGGCATGATCAATGGCAGAGGTGACAAGTGAAGGGTCGGGTCTCAACTTGAACATGATGTGGACGCCGTCTACCTCGACCTTGTGGACTTGACCATTGTTGACCTTGGTCAAGAAATCGCTGAAGGGGACGCTAACGACAGACGTTGGGTTGCGGGGGTCGGAACCGGGGAAGGGAATCCCAGGCCTGAGAAGCCTCATGGCGAACATGACGATGCCAAGTTGGAGGAGCAAACCCCCGACCTCCTGGGCCTGGATTAGAGGCTGCCACTGCCACTTGCCCTTCCTCCACCACTTGTTGTTCTTGTTTGTGCGAGGCGGAGGTGGTGGAGGAGGAGGAGCGGAGGGGGAAGAAGGAGGAGGAGGAGCGGAGGGGGAAGAAGAAGAAGAATATGAACCTTCATCGTCGTCGTGGACGGTTGTTCCATTGGTATTGTCATCTGAAGAAGAGGCAAAGGCGCGGATGGTGGTCCAAAGGTGGGATGATCTTTGGAGTTTGTGCGGCGAAATGGGAAGAGGATGTGGAAGAAAAGCCCTGGAGCGGAGGAGGGAGGAAGAGAAAGAGGGTCTTCTTATTGGCCGTCGGATTGTCGATTTCAGGCCGGAAAGGGGAGTAGGAGGGATTTTCAGGGGAACTACCACTTCCATCATTTCGATTCGATTTCAGGAACCCTAAATTAAATTATGATGTAAAAGGAAGGGAGGGAATTGGAAGGAGAGACGAAACCACCGTCGCGGGACAAATAAATGGATGGATTGAGATAAAACTTATAAAAGAGAAGAGGACCAACACAGAACACAGAAGTAACACAACATCTACTACTACTAACTTGTGCTGGGCGCCGCCTCCTTACAACCGTCCGATTGTCAGACCAAACCAGACCAGACTGGACTTCCACTCGATCACACAAATCAAATGAAATTCAACATGTGTTTCTTTTCATCAATGATTCTCATGTGTTTATTCGGTGTTTTATTTTCATCGATCCATTTCGTGATCATACAATACATACATCAACCACGTCTACTCTCCTTCAACACGTGTTTCTTCTACTTTCTGCCTATTATCTCTGTTTCTCATTTTATCCCACAACTGCTCGCTCTTCAACAGCAACGCCATATGTACAGATTTGGTTAATAATTGTTCGCTTTTCACTTCCACACCACATTATTATATAATTTATACATGCATCATCCCCTAATAATATTTATGTTGTAAAACAAACAAACAAACAAACAAAAAAGTGCAATGTTGCAATTAACAGTAAAAAAATAAATACAGGACAGAAACATTAACAACAGTCATCGATCTATAAATCTGGTTACACAATGCTCTACTTCTTCATCTTCTGATCATAAATACATACAATTCACCTTCGGATGCTCTACAATGAATGAGGTTTAGATATTCCATTTGGATGATGGACGGTGGTTATATCGTGTATGCTGGATCTCCTCTTCTCCTTCCCTCCTGAATTCAGCCTGATGAAATACTTCTGTGCATGGCTGGCCACTTGAGTTGGTGTTCTGGACGTCACAAAATTCCTCGATATATTTCTCCAGTCACCTTTTCCATATTTTTCCAGACCCATCAAAAACAACCTGATCGAATTATAATTTTTTTTAAAAAAATCATGACTATCATCAAATAATAGACTGTACGTACGTACGTACGTACGTACCAAAAGCAACACCATTAATTGCATGCCATTTATCGATCTAAATCCACACATGCGCGCATGTGCATATACCGTCTATGGAAGGAATTAAGAAAGTGAGAGATGCACGTACTTGTGTTCTTGTTCAGTCCAAGGAACACCCTTCTTCCTCTTGTGATCGGAAGACATCCTCTCCCATTCCAGTGTGAATGAAGAGGAGGAGGAGGAGGTGGTGTAGCCTGGAATTGGGACCAATCCTGCCTCTATGTGGCTCACATCATCCACAAGTTCCTTGTAGTGCCTCCTCACTTCTTCCACAGACTTGCCCGGTATCATCTCAGCAATCTCGTGCCATCTCTCAGGTGTCTCCTTGTCGTGGATCGCCAGACCTCGCTCGAACATCTTGTTCTCCTCCATTGTCCACCAATTTGAACTTGAAACATCAATCCCCAACCTCATCATTTTCATGCAACCAGCTGACTGCACAATCTGTCTGACCAACCAATTCACAGCCTCAGCCTCTAGATTATTCAGATTGCCTGGTCTGAACCGTCAGGCATGACAAACCAATTCAATATGACCCACTCAAGGAATCAAACTAATTGAGACCCCAAAGATCAAAACTTTACTGAGTTTAATTTGGAGGTTTTCATGAATAGATTGGAGTAGTGGTCCTAAATATTCCAAAAAGAAGAAAAGGTTTGCTGAGAAAATCTTGAGAGAATATTAGGAGAACAAGCAAAAAACAGAATCAAAGCAGAGATATTTATCTCTCTTTTTCCCGTCTATATGCTTTGAAGGCCCAAGAAAAAGACGAAAAAGAAAGATGGATCCAATTGCACTTGTTTTATCTCTCTATTTTGTGGTGGAGGAAAAGGGGATGGATGGTGAGCTATGACTAGGCCTAGTTTGAAAGTTTGTGACTCCCTTCTTGGAAACCTTTCGACAGACAAGAGAATATATACATTAGATAAGCTATGGCTACTCCATGACCACATGAATGTGCGCACCATTAGGTAGACATTTTACAAATCTCAATGCCATATTTATATATTTATTAGAAAGGTGGTGCTGGTTCATCACCAATCCTTATGTTAACTTTGCCAGATCAATATGATGGGCAAGGCAATCTTTCTTCCAGGTGTTGTGATTAGAAATGGGAAGCTATTAACTAAATAATGAAAGAATCGAATCCAGTTTGTGTTCCCATGCATTGCTGACAATAAAGAAATGGTTCTTTGTTTTACCTTTCCATATTAACCCATTAATTAATGGAAGGTGAGAGGCTGAGAGGTGATGGATAAGGATGTGCGTGTCTCTTCCTCAGTTCCACAACCTCCCAGGTCAGGTCTCAAAATCTTTTACTTCCAGGTAACCTCTCAAAACTAGCAAGACTATATTAAGAGTTGTGATAGACGGACGCAGACGTCACGGACGCGCCTTACGTGGATCTGTACAGCTCAGATATTTTCTTTGAGTCAGCGTCCAGTCAGCGAAATTTCTCTTCGCACGTTTTGGTCTTTTTAAAAAACGCCGGTTCTTTAAGTTGAACGATTCATTTCCCAATACACAGATAAGACAGTGTGCAGACCCTAGGACATCGTGCAGTCTCATTATTCGTGCAGAGCCCACACTTATCATAATAAAATATTTGTTTTTAAGTTTTACGTTGGATCAACTTAATTTGTCTAGCTTACTTTATGTGTGTGCAGTTTACATTATGTGTTTGTCTTGTTTACGTTATGTGTCTGTCCGGAATAAGTGTATTTGCAGTCCGGAATAAGTGTATTTGTTGTCCGGAATAAGTGTATTTGTTGTCCGGTTTAAGAATAAAGTGTGTCCAGAAACGGAACATAATGTTTGTCCGGAATAAGTGTATTTGCTGTCCGGAATAAGTGTATTTGCAGTCCGGAATAAGTGTATTTGTTGTCCGGTTTAAGAATAAAGTGTGTCCAGAAACGGAACATAATGTTTGTCCGGAATAAGTGTATTTGCTGTCCGGAATAAGTGTATTTGCTGTCCGGAATCGCAATAAGTGTATTTGTTGTCCGGAATAAGTGTATTTGCAGTCCGGAATAATTGTAGTTGTCCAGAATAAGAAGAAAGTGTGTTCAGAAACGGAACAGAAAGTTTGTCCGGAATAAGTGTATTTGCTGTCCGGAATAAGTGTAGTTCATGTCCGGTTTAGGAAGAAAGTTTGTCATGTTTATGTAGAAAGTTTGTCCTGTTTTGTCCTGTTTATGTAGAAAGTTTGTCCTGTTTTGTCATGTTTATGTAGAAAGTTTATCCTGTTTATGTAGAAAGTTTGTCATGTTTATGTAGAAAGTTTGTCCTGTTTATGTAGAATGTTTGTCCAGTTTATGTAGAAAGTTTGTACTGTTTATGTACAAAGTTTGTCCTGTTTATGTAGAAAGTTTGTCTTGTTTATGTAGAATGTTTGTCCAGTTTGTGTAGAATGTTTGTCATGTTTATGTAGATACAATGAGAGCACAATGAGATATTGATGGTACATATTATTGATGATAATTATTACACAATAAGATACAATGAGAGCACAAAGACAAACAAACAATACAAGCACAAACACAAACACACAAAAATTACAAAAATAATATATCTTCTCCCAGTAAATCACACACAAACAAAAAATACAAACACACACAAATTACAAAGATAATATATATTTTCCCAGTAAATCAGAAAGAAGATGTAAGACTTAAACATGATCATCTCATTCACGCTGCTTACGTTGTGAAGAACCTTGGGAGTCGACATCAGACGCTTCTTCGATGTAATATCTTACTCGAAATGGTGATTTATTACGGAGAGATGTACGACATAAACCTAACAGACGTAAGTCTTCACCACGGAGCGTTGTACCTCTCTCCGGAATAAATCACCATTTCGAGCAAGATATTATTTCGAAGAAGCGTCTGATGCCGATTCCCAGGGTTCTTCACAACGTAAGCAGCGTGAATGGGGCGGTCGATGACACTCTTTCTTTCTTCTTCCTTCTTTTTCTGTCATGAGCACTCCAACAATGCAGCAAAGATGTTGTGGTGCGAAGTCTTCACCACCGGATCGTCACATTCACGATGCTAACGCTGACAAGAACATCGGGAAGTCTTCGCACCGTCTCATTCACGCTGCTTACGTTGTGAAGAATCCTGGTAGTCGGCATCAGACGCTTCTTCGACATAATATCTTGCTAGAAATGGTGATTTATTCTGGAGAGAAAGAATGAAGAAGAAAGAAAGAGTGTCATCATATTTGTATTTGGGTGGAGAGAGAACATGCTGAGTTGAAACGCATTTAATGTGATTTGAGTGGACATCAGGAAGAAAAAACAAAAAAACATTCATGCTTTGGCCACGTAAGAGCTGACATGGATATCCACGTAGAGCGCGTCCGTGACGCGATGCGTTCATAAAACATTTCCCCTATATTAATTGCACACGTGTGTGCAATTGATCTATCTACATTGAATACGAAGAAGAAATCTTGTTCCGGTGGAATTCATAGTGTTAGAACCCTAAATCCTTTTAGGGTGCTAATTCGTGATTAAGGGGTGGATTTGCATGGCGAAGAGGAGGAGCACAGTAGAGTGCGTGGGAAGTTAGAGGAGGTGAGGTGATGGGGGTGTAGTGTAGGGGCTGGTTACTGTAGACGAGGAGAGTGTTGGGTTTAAGAAGATGTTTTTGTTCTTTCTCTCTCACTCCCATTCTTTCCTTTCTTCCGGCGAACCATAGGCTGCGGAGACGACTCCGGTGGACGGTGAAGAGCGCGGTCGTGCGGTCCCGGCATGAGGCGTGCAGAGGTGGAGGCGCGAACGAGGCTCCAGCGTGTTTCGTCGTTCTCTCGAGGTATGCCGGTTTCTTAGTGTGTTTTGTTGTTGCTCACCCTCGTGGGAGGGTTTTGTTGGTCGGTCGGGGGAGGTCGGAGATCTCTCCGGCGACGTGTTTGCGTAAATCTTTGGCTGGTGCAAGGTTGAAGACGACCAACAGTCGACCGGGTCCCTTCGGGCGGTCAACCGATGTAGTGTGTTTTAACCATCACCGGTCGAACGATGTCTTGTGGCGGTCGACCGGTTGTGCATTGTGCTAGTGAATCGGGGCCTTCTATTGTGTTTCGGTCGACCGGTTCCTTGGGGTCGTTCGACCGGAACTTAAGTGTACTGAATAGAAATGCATGTTTGTTCGACCATTTATTGTTATGCGTTCGACCGTTATATGACTTAGAACTGCTAGGATGCCCTGGCAGTTTTCGGTCGACCGAGACCCTTGAGTCGGTCGACCGGTAGTTTTGAATTGATGTTGACCAGATTCCGGATTTTGACCTCGTATCGGTCGACCGGTTTTAGATCTCTGTTCGACCGTTGGGACTTAGGTTTTGTGCAGAGAGTTCGACCGTTGTAGACTTTCGGTCGACCGATTTCCTTGTGGAAGCGGTCGACCGGGTTGCCTCTTTCGGTCGACCGTTCGTGCACATAACTGAATTCCTGGTCCTCTTAGGATGCCAACTCTGTCCACGGAAACCCGTGTCCTCGCCTTGTGCGTGAGCTGGGAGGTGACGGTGGGTGCGTACGCGTGTCTGCCCAGGGACCGCCGTGTGGAAGAGTGTGGGTGTTCGGGACGTGTCACCTCCGTGTATGGATGGTGACTTGATGTGATGGATTGATTGGACTCATTGTAGAGTAGCAAACATGAGGGATCGTGGATCCCAATGTATGATGATTGTGCGAGCACGCAACTGTCGTTGGGTGAGGTGACTACCGGCCTGGATGGCTACGGAGGTCGCTGTCCTGCTTTTATAGCGGCGCGGTTGGTGTTTGTGGCTCGTGGAGCCTAATGACCTGGCAGACTTCGGTATGGACTCGTCTGATATTGTGCCGGATGTATTGATGGACCACCGATGTTGTGCCGGTGATGCCGCCGGTGCTGTTCCGGCGATGATGATTGATGGGTCGATGTTGTTTCGGCTATGTTCCTCAAATTGGCACCTACTGAGATGATGATTGATGGACCGACCGAGCGACGACTCCGTTGATGTGGTTTCGACCACGAAGTTACAGATCTGTTTCTTATGACACGGACTTAGCGAATGCTCCTTGCCGAACCTCGTGATTAGTGTAGCCGCGTGTGGGGAGTGTCATGTTCTGTTAGACCGTATGTGTCTACGGTAGGTCTCCTTGGGAGACCCGATGATGATTGTCGGATTGATGTCCTATGTTACCCTTCGGGGAACTATTTTCCTTACTGTTGATGACATGACATGCTACTAGTATGATAAGTTCATTTGTACTACTACATGCATATAGGTGAGCTTGGCATACGGGATTGCCTTATGGAAACTCAGGCATTGTTGTTATATCTTTTTCAGGACCGCAGTAGGTCCAGTTGGGTGGTGATCAGTGGACGCGCGCATCTTGGGATTGGATCCTCTCTTTCGGACCACTGAGGTCGACATGATTACTTTTATCTCCCTTTATTGTTCTGTTGTAATCATGTATCGTTTTAACAAACTCTGATGTAATATGGTGCACCGCTTATATATTCAATGAAAAGTAACAGTCACGTCTTTGATTATTGGTCTCTGTTATATTGATGAATTTTTTTAAATTTCTGTTGTTTCAGGATGTTACACATAGTCTACTTCTTTTTCAACTGTGGACTAATTTATTTTATTTCTGTACTTTTAGGATAAATAAATAGGTCGTGAATCTGAAAAGAAAAGTGCTCGTGATAAAACTTTGAACCACAAACACAACAGCCTCCGTGGGTTGAATACGATTCTTACAAAACAAAAGAAAGACTACTACAATTGAGAATTCAAGTAAATTACTTATACGTAGTTCTGAACAATATAAAAAATATATATTACATCTCCTTGAAAAGTCCCGTAATTAGCACTTAGGCCACCCTTTAGTGTTTTTAACTGGATGGTGTGTCATGTGATGGGTATAAGAAGTAAAATTTTAATGCAGAAGAATGATTGAAATGAGACAGTGTTTTTTCCTTTTTAGCAGAGAGATTTGTTGTCTGATTCATTCAAAATGCGTGAGACAAATCCACTAAATGCATGAGATGAGCAGTTAAATCAAATTGAGCTGTTATTGTCAGTTGTCACGGCATATATTATGTATATATAAAAATATAAAGAGGGTGAAAAGGATTGGAGCAATCTGAAAGCTAGAGATTGATTCTTTAGCTTATGCATTATTGACTAGTTGCAGTAGTTAAAGAATTGTGTTGCTATTGTCTGACACATGCTTCCTATTAGAAGAAAGATACTAAACACTTTGTAGCTACAGCCCAACTGGGATGAACAAAACATATTCCTTTTAAGTGCATGAACATAATAATAATTCACATAACACAAGCCAGAAAGAATCGTTGTGGGCTTCTAAGCGTGATGTGGTCTGTTGCTGGACTCCAGCAACAGACTTCAATCCGATGATTGCATTGGGGGAAAAATTGATTTTTTATGTTCTAATTACTGATACAAAATCAATAGAAAAAATCACACTTCGACGTCTTCTAAAAAATATGTTTATCTTTTCATTTCTCTCCAAAATACTCATGCATAAATCGTGAGAACATTCCTTTCTAATCATTCTTTCTCCCTCAAAAATCGTGTCGTGAACGGTCGCATTTTTCTTGGCTAGATGAATTCGATATGACCTCGATTTGAAATTGACTTCATTTTTTGGAAAAAAAATGTGTTGTTCATGGCACGGTTTTAAGACTTTTTTGACTGTTCAAAATTCAGATCGTTTGAGTGTGGAGAATTATAACCTCGATGAGCTCGATATGAACTTGATATGTGCGTAATATGATGAAGTAGATATTCTTCTTTATTGAACTCGATATGACCTTGATTTGAAACTGTCTTTATTTTTTGAAAAAAATGTATTGTTCATGGCACGGTTTTTAGGACGCTTTTTTACAGTTCGGAATTCGAATAGTTTGAGTGTGGAGAGTTGTAACCTCGATGAGCTCGATACTAACTCAATATGAGCGTGATATGATGAAGTGAGATACTTTGTTTTCTGAGGCTCGACGACCTCGATTTGAAACTGGTTTCATTAATTGAAAAAATGCATTGTTCACGACATAGTTTTTTATGGAGAAAAAAAGATGAAAATGATGGAGAAATGGAAGGATTAGAAGGAAATAGTCACACGGTTTATGTAAGAATATTTTGGGGAGAAGTTGAAAGATAAACATATTTTTCAGAGGATGTTAAAGTGGAGGTTTTTTCTCAATTTTGGGTCACTTAGAGTATAAGAAGTCAAATTTTTACTAAACTGTTATTCGTCGACATAAAACTACTTAAATCGCCCGTAAGATTACCATTTTGCCTCTCTACCATTTCTACTAATATAACTCCTCATTTCACTCTTTTAACACAACTTTCTCTTCACATCACTCTTCTATTCACCACATAAAATGTCTCGGAGGCCAAGAAAAGAACCAGCGGAGACCCCTGACTACTAACATCTGGTAAATTACCTTGTTTATTTCAATTAATTAAAAAAAAAATTTAGTCGGGCGTCTCCCGCGGACGCCCGACCCAAGGAACAGACGTCTGCGGGAGACGTCTCCCACGTAGGGTAGGCGTCTCCGGCAGACGCCTACCACGTAGGGTAGGCGTCTCCCGCAGACGCCCATTTTTTTTTAATTTTTGTTAAAATTGATTATAAATTGTGATAAAATTTAAATAAATTGAATATTATGTTAATAATGAGTTAAATTAGTTTAGTAAATCGTTTATTGATTATAAATTGTGATAATTAATAAATAAATCGCTAAATAAATTGATTATTATGTTAGTAATTAGTTTTGTACGATTTTAGTAAAGGATTATTGATTAATTGTGATAACTGCTAAATAAATCGATTATTAAGTTAATAATTAGTTTAATTATTTTAGTAATTCCATTAATAAATTTGTATTCTTAAAATTGAATTAATAGTCATCGGGTTACCGTGGAGGAAAGGGGAAATCAATTCCTTTACGCGCGGTACGTAGTATAGCAGACGAGTCAGGTCCTCGTCATCCACGTACACGTGATATTTCTGCTTCAGTTAGGAGAGAGAGATCTGTTACGTTGTCGTCAGACACCTGGAGAGTCTTTCGACGACGAGGATGATTCAGATGAGGTGAGGAGTCACGACGACAGTGACGATGGGGGCCGATACAACTTGGGGCCACAGGAGGAGGCGGTACATCAGTCCGGTCGAGGACGGGGACGACACGGTGGTCCTTCAGCTGAGTGGATCATTAGGAAGGATCGAGGTGGCCGGTTTGTGACCGATGATTCGAGTTCGTGCACTGCAGACGCCCGAGCTCAGAAGAAGAAGAGGGGTGATGACGAGTCTTGGATCGTCACGGATATTATTCCCGGTGGTCCTGTAGATGGCAGCGTCATTCCGAGTTTCGGAGGCCACGTCGCCAGACGCATCTGAGATGGCGAGGAGCGGAAGGTTTTGAAGTGCCATAATCGGCACAAAGCCTGTACGACATTGCAGGCATGGCGTTCAGTGATGACTGAGGATATGACGGCGACCGTGGTTGACAGTGGATTGGGTCACTTGCCGTATAACATGTTTTCCTGCATCGACATGCCGTTGATTTCGGCATTCGTGGAGCAGTAGCAGCTTGACACCAACACTTTCCACTTGCTGTTCGGAGAGATGACGATCATGTTGCATGACGTCTTTCAAATTCTGCACATTCCTGTTGAGGGTCTCATGGTCAGTGCGCAGGCGCCGACATCTGAGCTGAAGTTATATGTATCTGAGTTGCTGGGTGTCAGCCTGGAGGGTCTTGGGCAGGCTAGCTCATTTTGGAGTGGCGGTGGTGTTAGTATCGACGCTGTGGACGAGTGTTGCAGACGGGGGCGACCACCACGGACTGAGGATACGCAGATGACTGCTTATCTCTTCTTACTGCTAGGCTGCATATTGTTTGTCGACAAGAGCGGTTCCAGACTGAGACCACGCGACTTATTGGAGGCGAGGGACCCAGATACCATTGGTCAGTACTCATGGGGGTCGGCGACGTTGGCATATCTGTATCGCCAGCTGGGCGTATCTAGTTGTGCTGATTGTGGTCAGATTACGGGTTGTCTTACACTGCTGCAGGCTTGGATATATGAGTATTTTCCTGCTTTCCGCCCACATCATGAGCGGAAGATTGTTGAGCGTGGCCATCCTCGTTCGCGTATGTGGGCTGTCCGGGCGGAGGATAAAAGCGAGAGTCGACTTCTTTCTATTCGTAGACGGCTAGATCAGATGACTGCATCGCATGTATATAATGTATATATCATTCACATTTATTTAAATTTAACTTTATTATTATTAACGTATAAACGTTTAGGTGGAGTGGTTACCGTATGGTCCCGAGCCTGCTGTAGCTGTGCCGAGGACTACATTTGCCGACATTATTCGTTATAGGGATATCACAGAGCCTTATATACCTGATCGCGTGTTACGTCAGTTAGGTTACGTTTAGGTGATCCTGGTTGACATCCTGATGCCCGAGCATGCAGTACGGTCTGCGACTGCGACGATGTACGACGTCAGGCACAACGTTTCGTCTGCGGAATCGGTTTGGAGGACATTTCCGAGAGTAGGACGACTACACCTGGCCGATCTGAGTCGTAGCCGCGACCCCTCCACTTGTGCTCCAGATTATTTGCAGTGGTTCGGTAGGTGCTCACATCCACTACTCGTACGCGATATCATTCCGAGACCGGAGAGACCACTAGATAGGACATGTGCCGATGCGGTAAGTTTATCTAATTTTATTTTTAATTATAAAGTTATTTTGTTATTGTACGCTAATTTTTATTTTACATACAGTGGATGAGTAGGGTGATACGGTGTACGCAACCGTTCTTGCGAGAGAGATACATCATGCCGACTGAGGCGACGAGACTTGCATGTACAGATTGGGATCGCCTGATCGAGGATTGGAACAACCAGTTGGGCATTTCGGACCATGATTCTGTAGGATTTCTAGTTTAATTGTACATATATATTTTCGAAATTTTTATGCACAATAAGGATCAATTTACAATTTTCTATGATTTATTTCATGCATGCATCAATTTGTTTCAAAACTTTATTAAAACAAATATGGGCTCCGAAATTCATACCTAGAAGTTCTCTAAAACTTCTTGATGATCCGGAGACGTTGAGGATGCTTGTCGCTGCGCCGGATGCCTCCAAGTATTCACCAAACTCTAAACAAGATCGGAGAGAGGGAAACTAGTCTCTCAATCTCCGATAGGGTTTAGAATCTAATTACTAACCCCTCTTTAATTCCCTTGAGAAGATGATCTCTTTAAGAACTAAAACTAAACTTAAGAATTAAGGAATTTTCGTGGAGAATTATGGAGAGAGAATTTTGCACAAGAAAATAATGAATGAAATTAATGAGGTAATGAGATAAACTTGTATTTATAAGCTCTCTCCAAATTACATATTCATGTGCAACCCCTTGCCCATGATCTCATGCAAAATTCCATCTAACCATCCATTATTTGCTAACAAATAATCTTAGCCACGAATTAAATCAATTATGGACCAATTCCATGCATGATCTAATTAATTCTTAAATTAATTCTGCATAAAACCGTCTGGCCGGTCGACCGTTCGCGAGGTCCGGTCGACCGCTGAGACTGCGTTTCGGTCGACCGTTCGACATTCGGTCGACCGTTCTAAACAGTAGAATATTCCATCGCAATGTTCGGTCGACCGACCGATAGATTCGGTCGACCGTTCCGAACAGACAAAAAATTCCTGTTATCGGTCGAGACACTACCGGTCGACCGTGCACCTACCGGTCGACCATTTACTGTTGTTCGGTCGACCGGTTGTGCACTGTTTTGCAGACTTGTCAAATTTCGGTTTAACCCCTACAAAATTTGACATTTCGGGATTAGTAGTAAATTCACAACTTATGTAACATATTATCCTATGTAATGATTAATCATTACACCCCAAAATATTTACATCACATATGAATTTAATTTAGATTCTAATTATGTTATTAATCACAACATAATTTTGATTTTGCTTGTTCACCACATGTGTCATGTTTTCTACATGAAACCCGACACATCCTATGAACTCAAAATCCTCATTTCTTGTTTCCCAGTTTTGTGGTGTGACCTATAGGAGGATCTAAACTAAGTTGGCAGTGATATTAAGAAATTAATATCACAAGTTATAAGCGGTATCTAGCTACACATTATAGCTCCCAATTAGTTAGATGTCTTAATTCCACTCGAACCAAAACCCGATCCATTTAGTGATGGAGTGCACCACTTGTGTCCGTCTCTTGCCTCATGATATTAAGAATACACACAAAGTAGTATTGTGTCATCTTTGTCTTAGTATTCATTTCTTGATATCTTTAAGCTAGTTATAAATATGTGACATAACTCAAATCACATTGTGCACATTATAACTTTGCTTTATCAAGGGCCCACTAATATCATCACTCATTTAAGAGGGGCAATGATAATCTTTTGACCTATCTTCTCCAACAAAAGTCATACTTAACCAACTAATGTCTTTACACTACACTTATCGATAGCTCAAGACACTAATCTAATTAAGCATTCCTTAAGTGATTGGATATAAGTCTCATATCAAAGGATCAAAGACACAGTAAAATATTAATGACACAGAAACACATTTCTATAATATTTTACTTATTAGGTCTATTCAGTATACAAAAGTAATATTTTCCTCTTTTGCCTACCCGTGTTGTCACTCACTTGTAGAGTGATGGGAATTTTATTTATACCGCAAGTGCACGGCGTCTATGAAGACGTGGTAAGTACGGGTCGAACACAAGGAGGGAGAGATTTCGTGTTTATGTTGTTTTCAATTAGAGGGGAAGAAGTAGAGAAGAATCAATTAGGGTTTTTGGAGTTTTTGGTTTAATTAACTAAAGTACGAAACAAAAGTAATTAAAATTAAAACAAGAACAAAGAGAGAAATCCGTGGGGTGGAGGTTTAGATTTAGGTTTAGAGTAGAGAATTACTGAAACTTATTATAAATCATGTTAGTTATGAAGCATTACAAGATAAATGACTTAACATAAACTCAAGTAATCAAAATACACTAATCATGAACTTAAAATAATAACATGCATTCATCATTCTCTAACCCAAATTCCATCACCTCCACCCTTTGGAGAGAGTTAGAAACTCATGGAGGGAGGAAGAGGAAGGGATCCTAGAGACATTAAAAGAAAACAAAAACAAAAGAAATCAAAACAGAATTTTATTGCTAATGATCCAAGACCAAAGGTTCAAAGATGTGTTACATTCGTCCTACAGGGCTATTTATAGCCGATACAGGGGATACCAATACATAAAAGGATAGTACACGCGTCAACCCAACACTGGACAAAATTGGAGCACACAGATCCTCACTAGTGCGGCGAAATCGCCGCACAATGTATGGGAGATGTGGCGGAATCGCCGCCCAAGTCAAGGATTTCGCGCCCGGATTTCTGTGGTGCGTTTATGGCATGATTTGATCTTTATTTGCGCGTCTGGATGGATTCTTTCCATTCTTTTAAACTCCGGATTAATTCCTTCCATTGTTGGAGATTTATATTTGACTTTTCTTTTGACTTTTCCAACAAAATAACTTGATCCTTTTCTTTTGCAATCAGGTCCTTGGTATTTTGCAATTAAGCCCTTGACCTTTTTGTAATTAGCTCCTTGAATGCTTTTATGCTTGGATGCATTTCCATTTGAAACCCGATAAACTTGAATTCGGTCTTTATGATAGAAATGAATCTTTTGCACATGTTTATGCTCGGAATGTGGGTAATTTGCATCCAGGTCCCTGTATTCTGTAAATACGACTAAACACATACCTTAATAGCATTTATTGATATAAAAGTAATCTAAATGAAAGACATATGATGCAATGTATGCAATGCATCAAATACCCCCACACCTAGATTTTGCTAGTCCCTAGCAAAACAAAATATAAGAGAATGAAAACAGGGAAATCCTAACTCACTTTCGTAGGAATCACGGTTGCACTTAGCATGTGCAACAAGCCGTTAAACCTCCAAGTTTCCTAGGAGGAGGAGTGTTGTCTCCTGAGGGTTTTCAGCGGATATACCCACAAAATCCTGAATCAACATTTCATTAATAGCTCTCAATATCCCTACCTCAACTTTATACATCTCACTAAGAATTTTTGCATGCTCATTATATAAATCTAACTCATTAAAAATATGACTTGGTCTTTGTTCCTCCAACATTCACACCACTAACCCTTCTACACATGTTTATCACTTGAATTATTTTGCACGCCTTCTTTGGTGGTGAAGTATCATTTGGATCAACCATGGCATGGATCATTCTTTTAGCTTTGGGCCTTGAGTATCTTAAAGTATTTTTTTCTTTTTCCGTGATTCAACACATTTGCTTTTTCTTTTTGACACTTATACCCTTTTTGCATTCGTGTAGCGAGTTTGGTCGATAATCCCGAGCTGGAAGACTCAAGTTACCGAGTTTCAAGATACCCCTACGGACCAGTGACTCAAAGGCTTGGGCTTTTGTAATCATTTTGCAAAATGTGTTTTCTTCACTTTATTCCTTTATTTTTATTTTTATTTTCCTCAAGGCTTAATTGCTATTAGAAGTCCACACTTCCCGGTATATTTTCCTCAACCTCTGCTTTTTATCAACCACTTCAAACATTTGATTCATCCAATTTAAGTGCATACATGTCTTAAAGGGTAATGGGTTATTTCTTTGGAACTTAGATTTATGTCATAATTTCTACAAGCAGAACCATATAATACGGAACAAGAACTCAATGCAATTTGTACTCGGGTTTTGGTAGTTCAATCTTAAGCTATGTCATGAAACATTGATTTTTTTTTTTTTTTTTTAAAAAACAAAACAAACAAATAGATATATATACATGGATAAACACCCCCCCACACCTAAATCATGCATTGTCCTCAATGTATGCATAGATAAAATAAATGCACTTATTACCTGAGTCGGCTTGCGGTAGAGGGGTTGAATTTGCTCAGAGTCAACCGTAATCAGAACTGGATTGAATGACACCATATTGGTGCATGTATCCAGTTGAATTGTTCCCCATGTTGACTTGAGGAAAAGATTCCACTCTTCTCACTTGAATTGGTTCGTTTATTTGCTCGAGTGATGGTGGTTGAGTAATTGAATCACTCCCTTTTTTCTTACTTCCTTTTTGCTTATGCGATGATTTATTTGATTCAGAATTCTGATAAATACGTGCTCTCATCACAACATCACTTGGGTTGCATATTGTTTCTGGCTCATTATCAATATGGAAGATATTAAATTCTGCTTTTAAGTTCCCGAAAGATAATTGCATGAGCCCATTTCGACAGTTTATTAATGCTTCCGAAGTGGCTAAAAAGGGTCTACCTAGAATTACAGGGATTTGTCGGTTAGGATTTACAACAGGTTCAGTATCAAGTACGACAAAATCCACTGGATAAATGAAGTCACCAACCTTAATCAAAACGTCATCTACTATACCTCTCGGTTTCTTAACAGAACAATCAGCGAATTGGAGGGTTGTCCTAGAGGGTTTCAGTGGACCAAGGTTGAGTTGCTCGTAGACAGAAAATGGGAGCAAGTTAACGCTTGCACCAAGGTCTAGAAGGGCTTTATTGATAAATGTATCTCCTATTGCACATGAAATTGTGGGACACCCCGGGTCCTTATATTTTATAGGAGATGTGTTGGAAAGAATTGAGCATATGTTTGCAGTTAAGAATGCCTTCTTTGGTACATTTGTTTTTCTCTTTTTAGTGCACAAATCTTTCAAGAATTTAGCATAAGCAGGTATTTGTTGAATCATATCTAAGAGTGGAATATTCACCTTAACTTGCTTAAATACTTCCAGGATTTTCTCTATTTGTGCACTAGAGTTCTTTTTGAGTCTATTGGGAAATGGGGCTTTAGGCACATAGACTCGCTCAGGTTCAGGTTGAGCTACAGGTTCAGGTTGAGTAGGTGGATTGGGCTTTTCAATTTGGACGTCGGGTTCAATGGTCAAATCATATGTGGGTGCTTGATGGCTAGATTGATTAGTCATTCTAGGGTTTACCACATTATTGTCAATTTGTCTTCCGGACCGTAATGATACTACAGCATTGATTTGTTGGAACGGTCCTTCCTCATTAACCATTTGAACCGGTCTAGGGTTGTTATTTCCTGAAGGTGGTTGATAAGATTGATATTGATTATTAGTTCTGGGGTTCACCTCAGGTTGACTTGGAAATTGACCCTTTTCTCTTTCACCTACTATTTGCGCTAATTGGCTGACTTGTGTCTCTAGCCTTTGGAATGATTGGTTGGTTGTTTGTATAAAAGTTGTCATTAAAGTTTCTAATTTTGTCAACCTAACCTCATGATTTCCATTGTTATTACCCCCAGATGATGTATTATTTTGGTTATATGGGGTTTGTTGTTGTCTAGGAGGTTGTCCTTGTTGGGTCCACGAAAAATTGGGATGATTACGCCAACCTGGGTTATAGGTTGATGCGTAAGGATCATTTCTAGAATTGTTAAATGTGGCATTAACATGTTCCAGGTCCACACAGTCCTCCATTAAATGACCAGTCTGACCACATCTAGAGCAGGGGATAGACAAGGGTTGATTCATTCGGGATTGATTTTGTAGCTCTAGGTTTTCCATTCTACGCATTAGGGTAGCTAGTTTTGCCTCAGCCGCTATGTTGGAGTCTACAGCTAAGACACCTGGTCGGGGTTGACTCGCTATTCTAGATCCAATACTCGGGTTGATGGGTGTTCTAGCATTGTCCCATTGCATACTATTTTCAGCTAAATCCTCAAGAAAAGTCCAGGCATCATTTTCATTTTTGGACATGAAGTTCCCTTGGCTCACAGATTCTAGCATAACTCTAGATGTGGGTGTCAATCCCTCATAAATAATTTGGCATAATTGCCACTTCGGTATTCCGTGATGAGGGCATTGGGTCAAGACACTCTTAAATCTCTCAAGATAGGAATAGAACGGCTCACTCTCAGACTGAACGAATGCAACAATTTCATTCCTAATCTTCATAGTCTTATGGTTGGGGAAATATTTTTTTAGGAAAACTTGAACAAATTCGGCCCAACTTCTAATAGATCTTTCGGCTAGACTATATAGCCATTTCTTAGCGTCGTCTTTCAGTGCTAGAGGCACGAATTTCAGACGCACTGCCTCTTCAGGGATATGCTGGTATTGCATAAGAGAGCAGATTTCCTCAAATTCTCTAAGGAAGAGATATGGATCTTCCCTAGAGGTGAACTTAGGCAGCATACTCATGTATTGTGCCTTAAGTTCGAAGTCGCGACCCGGTATGGTGGGCATGACGATGCACGATGGCTGAGCAGCCATCGTTGGGTAGCACCGATCCCTCAAAGTTATAGGTTGCGCAACAGGCGGGTCCACTACGTTCTCACCCATTAGATCCGGGTGAGGTGGTGCAACAGGTGGATTGGGGTTATGTTCCAGACTGGAATCTAGATGAACTCGTGAGAGTCGATTACTCAAGTCCCGAATCCAAATCTGAGTGCACCGGGTTGAATCAATTTTTGAATTCAAATTCCAAATTTAAATTCCAAATTTAATTTCAAGAATTAATTAAGTTTTTTTTTCTTTATATATTTTCGTTTTTTTTTTATTTATGAAAATGGAAACAAACAATAGAAAGGTAAAGATGAGAAGGGAAAGAAGACTCAGACGAGAAGGGAAACTTAACTCTAAAGGATAAAAATTAGGGTTGGTTAGAAATTTCCTGAACAAGCACGGTTCCAAACAATCCTAGACCTCGTGTCACTTAGATCTAGACGACTCCTAACTGGTTGAGTCGAATTGATTTGCTTGATTCACCTCCCTCACCAATCAAACCAAGTTGGCCAGTTAGTGTATAGCTAGTGGGGGCGCTTCCGACAGAGTCGGTGCCAATTAGACAACCACGTCGCTTGGAAGACTTTCGTCGACACAAAAACACTTTCTAGACACCAAATTGAATTCAATTAGCTTCAGGTCATAGCAAGTCAAACCAATCTCCTCCTTAATTGAGTCCGAGTCCTTAGGGGCCAATGTCTACTTGATTTTAAATTTTAGGCTTAGGCGACACTTCAGGATTGTGGTTTGTGGGCTACGGGAGGGTGATGAAATCCCCACCGTATCTTTTCCTACGGAGTTGCCCTTAAAATAGTTTAACTTAAATCTAGCAAAGATAGTCAAACAATGGTCCTTTTAATGGGGGCAATTGCAAGGTTGTATGCAGCTAAATTATATGCTCTAATGCACTCGATAAAAACCTCGATACGTACCTTGCCTCCAGCAATCTTCAACAAGTATTAATTTGCAAGAATTTAGCAAGAATAATGCAAGCAAAACATTATATGATGCATGCACTAAGGTCTTTCTAATTTTGCCAATTTTAGGTCAGAGTTGAATTATTGCCAATTATGGAATTGTAACCCTAAGACGTGCAATTCTACGAAAGGAAACTTCCAGTAGCTCAATGCGACCACCCAGAGATGCCGACGATGCCCCAGAAATTTGAAGACCAGAACCCACACTGGTGCGGCGATTCCGCCGCAAGTTACCTTGTAGATGCGGCGATTCCGCCGCCCAAGTGTCTCAGAACGCTCCCGGATTTCGCCGCGCGCTCTGTTGTCTCCTGCTACACAAATTCAAATACTTAGATCGCGCACAAGGTAGACAGGATAAAATCGAAAACACAAAAAACACAAAATCTGCGTCGCCTCCCCGGCAACGGCGCCAAAAACTTGATGGGAATTTTATTTATACCGCAAGTGCACGGCGTCTATGAAGACGTGGCAAGTACGGGTCGAACACAAGGAGGGAGAGATTTCGTGTTTATGTTGTTTTCAATTAGAGGGGAAGAAGTAGAGAAGAATCAATTAGGGTTTTTGGAGTTTTTGGTTTAATTAACTAAAGTACGAAACAAAAGTAATTAAAATTAAAACAAGAACAAAGAGAGAAATCCGTGGGGTGGAGGTTTAGATTTAGGTTTAGAGTAGAGAATTACTGAAACTTATTATAAATCATGTTAGTTATGAAGCATTACAAGATAAATGACTTAACATAAACTCAAGTAATCAAAATACACTAATCATGAACTTAAAATAATAACATGCATTCATCATTCTCTAACCCAAATTCCATCACCTCCACCCTTTGGAGAGAGTTAGAAACTCATGGAGGGAGGAAGAGGAAGGGATCCTAGAGACATTAAAAGAAAACAAAAACAAAAGAAATCAAAACAGAATTTTATTGCTAATGATCCAAGACCAAAGGTTCAAAGATGTGTTACATTCGTCCTACAGGGCTATTTATAGCCGATACAGGGGATACCAATACATAAAAGGATAGTACACGCGTCAACCCAACACTGGACAAAATTGGAGCACACAGATCCTCACTAGTGCGGCGAAATCGCCGCACAATGTATGGGAGATGCGGCGGAATCGCCGCCCAAGTCAAGGATTTCGCGCCCGGATTTCTGTGGTGCGTTTATGGCATGATTTGATCTTTATTTGCGCGTCTGGATGGATTCTTTCCATTCTTTTAAACTCCGGATTAATTCCTTCCATTGTTGGAGATTTATATTTGACTTTTCTTTTGACTTTTCCAACAAAATAACTTGATCCTTTTCTTTTGCAATCAGGTCCTTGGTATTTTGCAATTAAGCCCTTGACCTTTTTGTAATTAGCTCCTTGAATGCTTTTATGCTTGGATGCATTTCCATTTGAAACCCGATAAACTTGAATTCGGTCTTTATGATAGAAATGAATCTTTTGCACATGTTTATGCTCGGAATGTGGGTAATTTGCATCCAGGTCCCTGTATTCTGTAAATACGACTAAACACATACCTTAATAGCATTTATTGATATAAAAGTAATCTAAATGAAAGACATATGATGCAATGTATGCAATGCATCATAGAGCTACAATGATCTATGACCAACACGACAATCTTAACTCGGTAATTAATGTCCCATGTTAATTATCATGATTGCGAATATCTTTTGTTTTATGTAAACCAATATCTTTTAGAGCTCTACGGTTAAGGACCAAGAGCATCTTCCTTAACACTTCTAAAAGACGAATAACATAAACAAGGAACAAAATGATTTCTCATTCGATTCATAATAATTGGCATTTAAAAGTAAAACTTTTAGAACACATTCCCTTCAGATTCAGATGCTGAGCTGTAGTTGTCTTGCTTTTACTTTCGTTTTGTTGCACTGTTACTACATTTATTGGTATTTGCTTATGTTTATTTGTGTACTCTTTCTTATTATTTATTTCTGACGAACATATCTTCTACATATTCCTCTGACTATCGTATTTTTTAATATTTATTTTTCACGAAAATATTTTCAACTTATTTCTTTAGATATGAAATAATATTTAAATTTAAAATACGGTAAAAGAACAACACGATATAAGTAGAAATACACGATATATTATACATTACAAAAGCATTACAAATTACAATCAAAATGTACCACGTAACCGGTTCCAATACTCCATCCTACTTTGGTACTGATCCTCCCATCCAACACTCTCATCTCGCATTTGATACCATAAGGTCGCTATAGGAGGTACTTGGAAATCATCAAGTAATTCCAAACGAATAAAATGTCTATAACTCCCTCAATGAGCAATGACCAACTCTCTGACAGGCCTCGTCATGGCAGACAGACACTCCCAGGGTAGAACAGTAAGACACGGGAACAACGAACCATCTGTTCCCACTGCGAAATACATGACCGCACACTTGTAAAAATTCGCAATAGGAAACAAGTCGGACCAAACCTCCATATAATGATCCTCACCACAAACTCCCCCGCCCCAATCAATTCGTTGACGAGCCTCTCTCACATTGCCGAAATAGACACTCTCATAAATAGGATGTACACCTATCTCATTAGAAATCGCACGACGGGCGTACGACCAGTTCTCCTGACAACCATGAAAGACATCGGCAACACATCGAAATCCACAGTTGCCATCAGCACGTACGTCATTCCACCTTTCCAGAAATGGTAAAATGATTCCTGACAGTCTATCATTATATGGGAAGTTGTCCACGTCAACCCGTTCAGACACTGTAAGATAGGTAAATAACAATTCATTAAAACAACAAAATTAGGAGATAATATATTCAACCCCATTTAAATTACTGATATATATTAAATAACATAACAACAAAGATATCGACATACCAGAAGATCTTGTGCCCGTATTCACGGACGATCCAGACGAATTAGACTGACGACCCCTGCTTCCACTACTGCCAGACCGACCACGACCTCGCTCAGCATACTCGAAGGCACTCGGTTCCCGACATGTCGACTTTCCCCTAGGTCGACCTCATACCTTAGTATTTTCTTCAGGTTCTCCATAGTTCGACTGATCAGGGTGTAATTGTTCGTATAAAATACGAGAGGCACTACGAATTACTGCAGGGTCGCTCTGCGAGTTCTCATCCACTAGCTTCCGAAAATGCTTGGCGTCTTGTGCTGACTGATCAACAAACTCTGACATCTGGACTCCTTCTCCGATAACAAGTGTTTTCCAGAATGGATGAATCTGCTCTAAATAAATTCCATCACCTGACGCCAAACACTCGTACATGGTACATGCACAAGGAATCTCATGTGTTGTCAGGAAAGCACACCCACAACGATATTCAATTTCATCACTTAAGTCCTCCATTCTCTTCAACTCATGAGTCATTAACGACAAGCAGTGATGCGAAACTCGACCATTTATATGCTGCAACAGAGGACCTATGTACTGTGCCAAATTTCGATGTCTCGAATCTTCAAGAAAGTTCCGAATATTCGTCAGCTGCATTTCAATAGACGAGTTCACGCGGTCGAAAAGAGTGTCGAGAGCGGCAGTCAATGTAGTGATCCACTCTTTCAGAGCCGAATGTGCACTTTCCACCCTGCAGTTCGTAGTGATGCCGAAATGAAAAGCTTGATTCGTCCAATTCAACACGAATTTTTCCGTATGCACCAACCACGTGTCTTCCACATACTTCGTCAGCACTGGCCAGGAACTGTAAGAATCCTTCAGATTACGGACTGCTCTATCATAATCCATCTGTGAATCAGAAAGCATGACTCTCCTCCACTTTCCACGCCTAAAACTCTCTGCAAGCTGCTTCTCCTTGCCGAATACGTGGTATGCGTAGTTGTACACGTTTTTGTTGATATGCCAGGTGCATAGTAAATGAGCTGACTCAGGAAAAACCTCTGTCACTGGTCGCATCAGACCCATCTCCCAGTCCGTAATTATTGCTGTCGGGCTAACAATATCCAATAACAGATCTCGCAACCTTTCCAACACCCACCGGTAACTAGACTCGGTCTCATCCTGCAAAATCGCATATCCGACGAGGAAATTCATATTTGTTAGAGTAACCCCAACCATCTCAAACAAATGCATCTTGTACTTGTTCGTCTTATACGTCGAATCCATACAGATTACGAATGAGTATGTACGCAACAACTGAACTGAAGTCGGATGTGCCAAAAATACGTGAGTCAAGACATTAGTTTCTTCATCTGCCACAATCCAATGCAAATACTTATGCTGCACTGCCTCCCTGAGAAACTGCTGCGCGGGATTCCTGTCTTCAGATTTCGTCCTCCTCATGTACTCTCTGAAGTTGTAAATGTGTCTTTGATTCAGATTATCGTCCGGGAATTTCTTCTTTACCGCCAACAAAATGTTACGGGGTCTTGCTTGTGCCTCTGTTATATCCCGAACAATTTGCTTTGCCCGAGCACTAAGTCCGTTGACCTGTCGGTGACCCTCTGAATAAACTGCCAATGGGTGGTTGTGCTGCTCATAGATGCTACTAGAAACAATAACCCATCCATCACGATCTCGTCGCTCCACCACTTTTACCAAAAACCGACAACCGCAACCTTTTCTTTTCGTATTCTTTCGCAGTGCAATACTTGTATCACGAGAACTCGTCTCACGTCTGCGATCACATCTGAGGTAACAATCCATCCGGTTATCTACTTTTGGTTTGTATGATGATATAACCAAAAAAAATCTGACTCCTATTGCAACTTGTTTCGCCTATTTACAATCTTCCTCGATTGTTGTAAATATTTCTTTACTGTCAAAAATCTCACTGTAATCTACTCTATCACCACCAAAATCTTGCAACGGAACCTGAAAAATTTGAATTTAACAGAAAATTAAAAAAAAATGGGCGTCTGGCTAAACCACCTCCACCAAGGTGGAGGCGTCTGCCTAACACGCCTCCACATAGGTAGAGGCGGTTTAGACAGGCGCCTCCACCTTTGTGGAGGCGTCCATAGGAGACGCCTGTACAAAGGTGGAGGTGTCTGTCTAAACCGTCTCCACCTATGTGGAGGCGTGTTAGGCAGACGCCTCCACCAACCCTCCACCTTGGTGGAGGCGGTTTAGCCAGACGCCCGAGTCGAGAAAAAAATTCCGCCCCCGTTACCTCGCCGGATTCAGGTGCTTCGCCAGACATTTTCGTGGTGTTGGTACTAGGAATGTGAGTAAAACTGAGTCAAACACCTTGTTTAAAGACACGAGACGAAATCAGTATTAATTGATTTGTTAAGGGCAAAAAGGTTCTTTTTGGGGCGATTTAAGTAGTTTTCCGGCGACGAATAGTAGTTCCCATTTGGTGGTTAATTTGAAAATAATAGTTGGAATGTGTTGTCCTTGGTTGGGTGTAGGAAAGGGGGCAAATGCAATTGCCAGTTGGAAATGGCCACAATTTCACCCAAAGAAAGGAGAAGGAAAAGGAAGGGATTTGGGCTCTGATGAACTTGTTAGCGTACAAGTGTGTTTTAACATCACACCACTAATTGTAATCGATAGGGTTATCAAATTCTACTCGAGCTCGACTTGTTTATTAAACGAGTCAAACTCAAACAACAAAACCCACTCGTTTATTAAGCGAGTCGAGCTGTAGTTCAACTCGGTTAGCTCGATAAGAGTTCGTTTGGTTCGTTTAAGTTTATACACATATATTTCACAAATAAACATATTATTTCTTATATCCCAATGACCTAAAAGTAGACCATAAAATTTCTCATTTATATGCTAATGATGTTTATAAAATGTGAATAGTATGTTTTATAATAAGTTAATCAAATTTTAACACAAGCTTGAACGAGCTGAAAAACTTGTTGAGAATATTATTAAACGAGCAAACGACGAAACCAACCGAGTTCAAACAAAAATGATTTTGACTCGTTTTATGACCGTTTACACCCCTAGTAATTCATAACAAGGTCATTTCATACGTTGTTTGTGATCCATGGATTAGTATTTTTTGGGTTAAGTCCAGCCCATTTAACCATCATTATCTTTAAAGGCATAACCAACTCACAACCCGTATTTTTTTTATATAATAAAAAATAAATTCAAATTTCGAAATTTAAGAAATATATTATCTTTGTAATGTGTGTACACCCTACGAATTACCAATTTTTTGTTTTAATTAGTTTTAGTGTTTGTTTAAAATTTAGTTGTAAATAATTTCTTATTCTGGTTATGAAATTTTATTTTTTTATTATATAAAATACCCTAACATTTCAATACGCCCAGTTTATCGACGTGATTTGGAGGTCGATTTTTGAAAAAATTAAAAATAAATTTAAATTTTTTTAAAAAATAATATCAATTAGAAAACATATTTTGAAAAAAAAAGATTTTAAAAAAGATTACAAATAATTGTAATAAAAAAGAAAAAAAATAAAACTAAAACAGAAAAGTTAAAAAAATAATTTTTAAAAAGAAAAAAGAAAAAAGAAAATAAAAAAATTTAGGAAGAAAAAAATTCGAAAAATACTCGGGCCGCGGTTCACACCCGCGATCCGTCCCCCCAAATTTTTTTTTTTACGGATCGCAGGTGTGAACCGCGATACGTGGAAAAAAATAAATAAAAATTGACGGATCGCGGTTCACACCCGCGATCCGTCAAAAAAAATAATTTTGGGGGGACGGATCGCGGGTGTGAACCGCGACCCGAGTATTTTTCGATTTTTTTTTCTTCCTAAAATTCGAAATTTTAATTTATTTTTTATTATATAAAAAAATTACGGCTCACAACTCAGCAACCATTTCTCGTAAATAATACTCTTGACTTGCATCATGCATGACCACATGTCACATGGACATCCATAGATCATTTATTATTGTTTAATTCGTCCACGTTCGCATTATTATAGATTCAATTAACTTTCATGCAAAGGAATGTAGTGTACAACAAGGTTGACGTGACGTTTTTTGTTTTGTTTTGTTTTGTTTTGCAAGGAAGACCCAGAGGCATAGCAATTGTATTTGTTGACCAAGTCATCATCTTCAGTTGATTTCTACCGACAGACAAAGTTTTTTTGAAGAAAATTACAAATCGTATATTCTCCTGGATCAACTGATATGCTATCTATCTTCTAGTTGGAAATTTGGGTTAATCATCATAAAGTATAAAATTGGTATGCCAGTTGAACCCGTCAGTCACAGTACGATCATGTTTATGTTGAGAGAGAAAAAAACGTGCTTTATCATATTGAAGTAATGGAGAGCATGAAAGTTTTCCACATAAAAGTTCTTCTCTCTTAAATTAATTAAAGTGCATACATTGAATAGAAGTATATACCTGAATGAATCCCCTCATTCTACTACAGAAAATTATTCAACTCAATGCCCCTGATATGAACGTGACCCCACGACATCATCAATTCAGTCGTTACCAATCATACAATGTAATAATGCTTCTGGAAGAAGAAAAAAAGTAATTGTATACATGAAGATGCGGGATGATGATTTGGTAAATCACTCGATAAAAAAGTCAAATGTCCCAACTCAGGAACTCCAACTTACTTATTAGTCTCAAAACACACAAAAAACACAAGGATGAAGAAGACAAGAACAAATTAAGTCATTGGATATGGAATATATTTCAATATTGCACAGACAAGGCGCGTACGTACCTTGATGTGGAGTGGTGGATATTTGAGAAAATTAAGCAATAAGAATTTGTTGGAAGGAAAAAGTCCATGTCCACTCGATAATGATGATGAAAGGGGGGAAGGAAATCCAGTCTGTTACTGCATATATTTTAAACAAAAAACTAGTAAATTCTTAGCATCCACGATATAATATGATATCATACTACTACCACACGGTTATTGAAATGGTCGTTGGGAGAAGAAGAAGAAGAAGAAGAAAGAAGAAAGAAGAAGACGATAAGCAGGAAATGTCAGGAATCTCATCTCTAGCTTGATCTTAAATAATTATTCCAATAACAATCCATATGCAGCAGCAGCAACAAAGAGGTTGTCCGATGAAATTACAGGGGCCTGGCCTCTCCACCCGCAACAACCAACATAGTTCGGAGTTGTCACAAGCATCAACAACAAGTATCAGAAGCACTAAACTAAGCAGAAGACCATCATCTGCATCCTCAAAGTCTTTCAAAGTTGCAGCTCAACAGGCTGCAGGATCACTTATCACCTGTTTCATCCCCTTCAGCCACAATAAAAATAGTAATCCGGTTGAACAACATCAGGAGGATGGTAATCCTTAAGTCTTCTTCTTCTTCTTCTTCTTCTTCTTTGCTTGTTAAATATAATGTACGATTTTCATAATCTATCAATTCATAAATTTAACATCAACTGCATGCATGCACTTCGAGAGGATATTCCTGAAAGTAAATTAGAGGATACCTCTAATCTTTTTATTGGTTCGCTAATAAAAATCTGTTGTTCATCCAACATGCAGCTGCACTACCACAAGTATCGACACCACCAAAAGTTCCCCAGCTCAAATTCAAGCCCCCTTCACAGGAACAAACATCTCAATTATCTATTCGGGATATTATTAAGGCTACTAATAATTTCTCCATGGCCAATAAAATAGGGGAAGGCCATTTTGGGACTATTTTTCAAGCAATCCTTAAAGACGGATCTGTTCTAGCCGTTAAACGAGCAAAGAAGGTACAGAGCAAGTTATAATATGATACTTAAATTAGAAAAATCAATAATTTTTCATGTCCCTTTCTTAATTTGTTGCAGAATGCATATGAAAAGCATATCTTATCTGAATTCAAGAGTGAGATCAAAACATTATCATGTATTGAGCACATGAACTTAGTGAGGTTCCTCGGGTATATTGAGGAGGAGGACGAACGGGTGATCATGGTTGAGCATGTCAGCAACGGGAATTTGAGAGAACATCTAACCGGTGCGTTGAAAATATATCTGTGCTAAAATTGCATATAAAAGGTATTGGAGCTACACTACCTAGAACCAAGCATTAACCACTGGAGAAAAATATAAACTAAAATAGTTTGGTAATAGCTAGCTAAGTACTCCTGAGCCCAGAGAACTACCTGCCAAAATTTATTGGACAGCCTGCAGCTGGTCCACATTTAAATTCTTCAACTGCATTGCATAGAAACGACTTCTTTGATGGATTGCGAATGAGAAATTCATCCAACTTTATATTCTTTATTCACTTCATTTCAATTAAATATGTTGAAATGTGCAGGATCTCGAGGGACTGTATTAGAGATTTCTGAAAGGCTGCAAATTGCAATAGATGTGGCACATGCCATCACTTATTTGCATACATATACAGGTTTTGCTCTCAAACTCACCACTAAGTAATGAACCAAAAATGTTAAGCATCTTAAAGCTCGACTGGCACCATACAAATGCATCAGGTATGTGTCATTTTAAATGTGGCGTATGTCATTGAAACCGGAAAGAGACGATTTGCCCACTTTAAGAAAGGGGGTACTCGATTGCCAAGTGTTAAAGGATAGTCTCACGTCGCCTAAAAGTGAGCATCCTCCTGGGTCATAAGTCACTGGGTCCCTCCACTCATTGTCAATTAGTTTTGAGTTTGATACTCAGTTCTAACATGGTATCAGAATCCGTAAGGTCCAACGACCGGTTTGACACTTCACCATTTGTTCCCACACGTAGACACGGAAAAAATTACCCAGTCACGCGTGCGGGAAGTGTTAGAGGATAGTTTCACATCGCCTAAATGTGAGCATCCTCCCGTGTCATAAATCCTTGGGTCCCTCTACTTATTGTCAATTAATTTTGAGTTGGATACTCAGTTCTAACACTAAGAAATCCACAACCAAGTAGAATCCTTTCCAACATAGGGTTATGGAGTGTGCATCTCTGGAGATATTTCCTAACTTTCAGAGCCTATTTTAAATTTAAAGGGTTGAACTCTCAAATAAGTGGCTATCATGTTAGAACTTGGTGAAGTAACCGTGGTCATAGACTCATACCTTTAGGGTTTTCTCTGATTCAATAACAAATCTCATCCAAAGTTTTCTATTGCAGAACATCATTTTGCTATATGAGGTGGTCAAGTTCTTACTCCTGTGCATAATAGTATGCAATTTCAATAAAAGTATATAAAATAGATTCTAATAATAGATGCAATGGTGACAAACATACTTTGCTTGACCAAAATAGTTGTTCTGGTGATGCCTATATAAGTATACGACTCTTGTGATTGTATCAAGAATGAGACTAAGATATATATATATATAGCAGTATTTTCGTAGAAAGTTGTCATTTATTCTACGTTGGCGCGCAGATAAACCCATCATCCACAGAGACATAAAAGCTTCGAATATTCTCATAACGGACAAACTTAGAGCCAAAGTGGCAGACTTTGGATTTGCACGGCTTGCCCCAGATGGACTAGATGCAAGTCATGTTGTTACACAGGTTAAAGGAACTGCAGGTTACTTGGATCCAGAGTACCTTAAGACATACCAGCTTTCAGAAAAGAGTGATGTCTACTCATTTGGTGTTTTGCTAGTTGAGATTGTATCCGGAAGACGACCTATTGAACCAAAACGACCAAAGGAGCGAATGACCATTATATGGGTATCAATTTACAACATTTAACCTTTCAAAATATTTTTTGCACTTTTTGTCTGGTGTTGCCCCTGTTTCACTTAAATACAATTTTAAGCTTTTGAATTTTGATAGGCAGCTTTTGTTTTAAAACAACAAAAAAAACAAGGATTTTATAAACAGCGCGCGTATAGTAAGTAAGGCGCCTGGTGTAATTAATATTTGTGCATTATTGGCATTGCTCATGCAGGCGATGCAGAGATACAAACAAGGAGATGTTGTAATGGTGATGGACCCAAGCCTAAGAAGGAGTTCATCGTCGCTTAGAGTGGTGGAAAAGATGGTGGGGTTGGCTCAACTTTGCCTTGCGCCATCAAGGCATGATCGACCATCAATGAAGAAATGTGCAGAGGTATTATGGGATATCCGAAAGGAATTGCACAGACAAGTAGATGAGGAGTTAGAATGGGGTAGTTCGCGATACGAATCAGAAGTGGAATCAAGTAGCCCCATAACAGCATGGGAACTAGAGGATGTGCGTCAAGCAGCTACCTGGGACCTCCATTCTCCACTTCAACCCCCAAAAAGTATGGGAAAGAGACCATCTTCTTGTTCAACCTTAAACAACCCACCACAGTCTCATTTATATGACCTTCAATAAATGATTCTAATTAAATTACCAAATCCAAATCCAATGGGTGTGTATATATTACTGGGACCTATATACAGTTAGAGGTGAATTACGTACGTACGTGCAAATACTATTACTGAAAATTATGTGTGTTGTAGTTGACTGAACAGTACTATGCATGCATTTCGATAGAATAGAATATTAAGTTGAATTGAGTTTATGCAGTTATATCATACTTTGTTTTGTTGTGTGCACGAAATGGTAGGTTAACACATGAAAGGTGAAAAGGATGGTCATAGTTGATGGGTTGATTGTGTGGTACACAACGTGGTTAATTTGTTTCGATCTGAATATACCAAATAAAAGTGTGTTGGTAAACTATCAAATAGCTAGTAATGGTCGGTGTGTTAATTATCTCATGTGGCATCTATATGTCATTACCAATTGTCATTTGTCAGTGCTTCCGCTAGATAGGCTGCGCGCGGACTTCATGTCTGTGGACAACACAAACTCCCAAATTAAATTTCAAATGTAACGTGCCTGATCGATCTCATATATATATATATATATTAGTTGAATAAGAAGATGTTGAAATATGGCAAGAAATACCCGTTAGAAGAACATACCTGTTATGGAGACAATCAAGCAAATCCTCCATATCACACGATCTCTCAATGAAGGAAACATCAAGGAAATCAAGCATGATTTGTAACCAACGATGAAAACTTACAACGGCTATGTTTTTTGTAATTCCCTTGTATAAGTAGTACACCAAAACCCTAAATCAATAATAATAATATTTTCACTAATACTATTCAAATCAACATGGTATTAGAGCATGCGTTCTAAGAACAACAAAACCCCACTCAGCACAACGAAAACCCACACCCAAATCCGGCCTCAGAGGCTCCCCTGAGCTCATCACCGGCTGACAAGCTAGGCGGTTGCGACCCCGTTGCCCTCCACACCTAGCTATGACAGACAACGGTGGTGAATCACAACGCCTCACCACCCAACCCTTCAATGGGACAAACTTCCTCACCTGGGCGCGAGTCGTCTCCCTATCCCTCAGCGGCAAAGGGAAGTTCGGCCACCTCACTGGGAAAGCCACCAAACCCACTGAACAAGGAAGCGAGGCAAAGCAGGACGAGTGGCAGAACACCGATCACCTCGTGATGTCCTGGCTACTCCAATCCATGCAACATCAGATCGCGGAAATCTTCATGTACAAGAATAGCGCAAAAGAACTCTGGGACTCCATCCATGAACATTATGGTAAGCAACAAAACTTTGCGCATATCTTTAAACTAAAATAAGATTTGTCGCAGATCAAACAAAACCAAAAATTTGTGACCGAATATCTCGGCCTGCTGAAACGAACATGGGATGAACTCGCCATCTACGAGCCACCCACCAAAGATCCAGAAATAATACAGGCAAGAGCTGAACAAGATCATATTTATACGTTCCTTGTTGAGACTCAAGTTACGAAGTGCTCAGATCGAACATCCTCATGGCGCCGGAACTCCCCACTCTCTTGACCATCATAGCGATGGTTAACCGGGAAGAAACCCTCAGGAAAAGCCACACCGCTCAGTCAGAAAACCCCCACGAAAATCAGGCGTTTGTCGCCGCAAAATCCAACACCAACCCTCGCGACAAAGGTAAAAACAAATTCGGAAATAAAAGCAACGAATATTGCGATAACTGTAAGAAATATGGACACAACCGGTCGACGTGCTACTTCCTCTACCCACATCTCCGACTGGGGCTGAGCAAAACCCGGACCGGTCTAGGTTTCGGTCCGGAGAATTTTAAAATTTCGGTCCGGTCCGAACCGGTCTTTTTTTGTTTTTTATTTAAAAAAATTAAGTTTTTAACCGGTCCGGTCCGGTCTTCGGTCCTTAGGGATTCAATCCGGTCTGGTCTTCGGTCCGGACCCCGGACAAAAATTCGGTCTGATCCGGTCTGGACCGAATGCTCACCCCTATCTCCGGCCATCTAAGGACGACTCAGAAAGGTGGGATGGGAGGAGCGGCAACCACATAAACCCTGGCGGGAGAGGCGGCGACGGTGCTCAAAGAGGAAACCCTAGCAACCAAGGAGAAGAAATGAAATGGGGGACAATCGGGTCGAGTTCGGATCAACGCGGGTTTTATAGCAACCACGGTGGAGCACCCGATTCCTCTCCCTATCCAGAGCTCCAGATACCCGACTCCAACAAACATCCAACAGTGGAGAATCAACACAACTTGGTGCCCTCATAGCCCAATTAAACTCCTTTTTTGCAATCCAACACCCCAAGTAAAGGTAATTTCTCAGGTATGAGTTCCTTCTTAGATAATTGTAATGCTTATTCTTCTGAAATTAATTCACATAACTCTAGTTGGATTATAAATTCTGGTGCGACTGATCACATGACAGGAAACTCCTCGTTGATAAATAACATAAAAACTAGTTAAAATTTTTTAAATAAATTCGTCACTGTTGCCAATGGAGACAAGTGAAAATTAAAGGTACAGGAGAATTTGGGGACCCGCTCCCGTAGAATCCTATAATGGGTTCAAGTATTTCGTTTCGTTTATCGATGATTTTTCACGAACAACTTGGTTATATTTATTAAAAGCTAAATCTGATGCTTTCTTGGTTTTTTGCGAGTTTGTAACCTTCGTTGAAAATATGTTTGACTCTAAAATCAGTATACTCAGATCCGATAATGGATCCGAGTATACCAGTAACAATTTTCAAAACTTTCTAAAACAAAAATGAATTTTTCATCAGACCACATGTATAAACACTCCTGAACAAAATAGTGTCTCTGAAAGGAAAAATCGTCACCTTTTAAATATCACCCGTTCCTTGCTTTTTCAAAACAATGTTCCAAAATGTTTTTGGTCAGATGTTGTTTTAACTGCTACTTACCTTATAAATCGCTTGCCCAGCTCAACAATTCAAAACAAACAACCCTTAGAAATTTTACATGGTAGAAGAATGAGGCTTAACCATCTTCGGATATTTGGTTGTACTTGTTTTGTTCACAGGAAGCATCTGGACAAACTTGATCATAATTCTATCAAATGTATTTTTTAGGATACTCTGTCAAGAGAAAGGGGTACAAATGTTATGACCCCGTTAATAGTAAAATTTATGTCTCTCGTGATGTATCTTTTTTCGAGCATATCTCCTACTTCCACAAACACCACAATCCTTCCGCTGCACCCAAAGCTCCTCTACCGGTTGTAGACATCCTCAATGCTCCCACAGCCGCACCTCCGGTCACCGCTACACCTACTCACGAAGACCTCGAACCACATCCTTAAGTGGACGACCAAGGGGGAGATGAAGGTATTCCTCCAAGAAGGACCACCCGTTGTACTTGTCCACCCTCTCAACCCGAAGACTATGTGGTATCCCATGTTACCTACCATATCGAGGACTACTTGTCATACTCCCAAATAAAACCTACCTACTATGCCTTCTTAAGTCAAATAGAGAAAATTAAAGAACCCACCAACTTTCATGAGGCGTGTCAACACCCTAAGTGGATTAAGGCTATGAAAGATGAACTAAAAGCTTTAGAAACCAACAAAACGTGGAGTCTTTTGTTCCTCCCATAGGAATAAAACTAGTAGGTTGTAAATGGATATACAAAATTAAGTACAATAGTGATGGTACTATAGAAAGATTTAAAGCTCACTTAGTTGCTAAAGGATACACTCAAACATACGAGTTAGATTACCAAGAAACATTTGCCCCTGTCGTAAAGATGAACACCGTTCATGTTCTCCTCTCTGTAGCCGTTAACTCAGGATGGAATCTCTTCCAAATGGATGTTATGAATGTTTTTTGCAGGGCAACTTAGAAGAAGAAGTCTATATGACTCCTCCCCCAGGTTACAAATCTGATTCAGGCAAGGTATGCAAACTCCACAAGCCCATATATGGGCTTAAACAATCTCCTCGTGCATGGTATGCCAAACTCAATCACTCCCTACTTCTCTATGGTTTTTCTAAGAGTTCTGCTGATGCCTCCATGTTCACTAAACGTTCTCCTAAAATCACTATAATCGTCTTAGTATATGTGGATGATATTATAATAACTGGAAATAATGATGAAGAAATATCGTTAGTCAAACTTTACCTCAAATCCAAATTTGATATCAAAGATCTAAGCACCATGAAATATTTCCTTGGAATTGAAATTACTTACTCGAAAAAAGGACTCTTTCTATCCCAGAGGAAATACACTCTTGACCTTCTACATGAAATCGAGAAAATAGGATCTAAACCAGTTAACACCCCAATCGAAACAAATCGAAAGGTGAATCTAGATGATGGTGAACCAGTTCAAGACTTAGGACAATTCCAAAGATTAGTTGGTAAACTCATATACCTCACGGTCACTAGACCCGACATCACCTATGCAGTTAGCGTAATAAGTCAATTTATGCATGCACCTCATAAAAGTCATCTAGAGATAGTTGACCGGATTCTCCACTATCTTAAGAAAACCCCGAATCAAGGTCTTTGGATGATAAGAAACAATTCTAACACAATCGTTGGTTACTCTGATGCAGATTGGGCAGGTAGTCACGATCGGAAATCTACTACCGGATTTTGTACGTTCGTTGGAGGAAATTTGGTCACATGGAGAAGCAAAAACAAAACGTAGTGGCACGATGAAGCGCTGAAGCTGAGTACCGTGCAATGACCTCCACAACAAGTGAGCTAATATGGCTCAAGCAGCTTCTCAAGGACATGAACATAAGTAACCAAATCCAATACAAATGTTTTGTGACAATAACGCCGCAAGACACATCGCCTCCAACCCTGTCTTTCATGAACGAACAAAACACATTGAAGTAGATTGTCACTTCATCCGTGAGAAGATACAAGCTAAAGAAATTGAAGTTCCCTACGTCCAGAGTAATGATCAACTGGCAGACATCTTCACCAAAGTCCTTGATCAAAAACACTTCCAACACACTCTTCACAAGTTAGGTTCCTTCAATATCTTCCGGAGTCAACTTGAGGGGGAATGTTGAAATATGACAAGAAATACCCGTTAGAAGAACATACATGTTATGGAGACAATTAAGCAAATCCTCCGGATCACACGATCTCTTAATGGAGGAAACATCAAGGAAATCAAGCATGATTTGTAACCAACAAGGAAAGTCTACAACGGCTATGCTTTTTGTAATTCCCTTGTATAAGTAGTATACCAAAACCTTAAATCAATAATAATAATCTTTTCACTGATACTGTTCAAATCAACAGAAGAAGAAGTACACTTACAACTCGAGGCAGACGTGCGTCATACTGGTTGACATGTTGTTCAATCCCTTCCACCACCGAAGCAAACCAACCAGCAAGCCAGTACCATTGCATGCGTGTTATTTTTAATTTGAATTCCACATCCAAATCTATTTAATGTATGGTCGTATGGACACACATTAATTCATCCAGTTTTAGAAACGATTTGCAATTTTAACTCCAGAAAATGAGTTTATTGGATATTTAATTTTATGACGTATTTGAATTTCTTTTGTTTTCGCTTTAATTTAAGTACTGTGTTAATATAAATTTGATGAAAAATATGTTTGTACAAAGAGATAATAAGATTCGACAAGTAAAAGAAAAGGTAAAAATATATACTTCTTAAAAATACGAATGAATCAACGTAGGAAAAATATGAACCATGAAATCAAATCAAATAATTCCAAACAGATTAATAGGATCGTCAAAGTGTACCTACTTAGTTAATTATTGACGTACGAATTCCCTATTCAATGTCTCATACGTATATGTTTCCATTCCATTCCTCGTAGGGTTGGTTGCGATGGAAGAACTATTCCTTCCATAACCGTTTCTGATCACTCTCAAATATCGATCTTCTATAATACACACATATATATATAACACAAACAAACATAAAAATACGATGAATAATCCTCCTTCTCCTTCTCCTTCTCCTTCTCCTTCTTCTTCTTCTTCATCATCGTCATCTTATTGTTTTTCTACATGTTCTTCTAATTCCGACAAGACCGCCAGCACCATGCCGGTCACCTCTTCCAACCCATGCGGTGGTACTGCAAAAAAAAAAATTAAAAAAAGTTTATTTTGAAAAAAAAAATCCTACTTTAAATTGCAGAATGCAGATCTATCGGTGATACAAGAGATTAGGTAGAGTAGAGTATTGTTTGTATTGAGCCTGCGTGCCCTTGGCCCATGGGCCGGTTTAGTACGTAAACCCAACTATTCCTCTTATCCATATAAAACCTTATGGTTGTGGTGTGAGGTCGGTCACTTACGAAACTTCTCTCTTTGAAGATCCAAAACTAAAAATAACGTTTGTGGTTTTCGGCGGCGGACGTGGTGGTGCTAGTGATCGGACTAATTACCCCGACAACTACGACCGCTTGCCGGCGGTGGTGGTCATGGAGGAGGAGTTGCATCTGCATGGGGAGGTGCAACATCAAAAGTACAAAACCTTGCAAGTACGTATATACGCTTTTGTTTAATTTTGTGTCCAGGACCAGAATAGTAAGTAAAATCTTTGGTTAATTAATACGTACATGTGATCGATCGATATCCTTAATTTTAACAGAAGGTTAATAAATAATTAATTTGATAGATTCCTCGATTCTTACCCGAAAGAAAGAACGTAAGCTACGACCACTGCATCAGTAATTCCAAAAGAAGCCGCACAAAGGAGACTCAGGAGAGGGCCACAGATGGTTACATTATGGTTCGTGCCAATGGTGGACTCAACCAGATGAGAACTGGGGTACGCATACGTATGTGTGTATATATACATACATATTTGCATGCACCAACCCATCGATTTAATTATCAACCTAGCTCGACCAATTAATTAACATATATAATATATATAATTGAAATTAGTATACTCTTGCAGATATGTGACATGGTCGCGATCGCGAAGCTGATGAACGCAACACTTGTTCTTCCATCCCTCGACCACACTTCCTTCTGGACAGATCCAAGGTACGTACGTAATTAACATTTCATATTGTTAATCTGGTAGACAATTAATTAACACGACATTGATTTTCTGAAAACAAAAACATGTGTTAATTAATTGAACGTGAGGACAAAATTGCAGTGAATTTAAGGACATATTCGATGGGCGCCACTTTATCGATATGCTAAAGGATGATGTCCATATAGTGGAGTCCCTACCACCTCAGGAGTATGCATCCATCAAACCCCTGAAGAAGGCGCCGGTTTCCTGGTCCAAGGTTAATTATAGTTAGTATTAATTCAATCAATTAAAATTATGTATATATATATTGATGGGTAATAATATGAAGTGAATGTACGTACCGTACAGAGTGGGTACTACAAGAAAGACATGAAGAAATTGTTGAAGAAGCAGAAGGTGATCCAGTTCACCCACTCAGATTCTAGACTGGCCAACAACGGCATCCCACCTTCGTACCAACGTCTGAGGTGCTTTACCAACTACAAGGCCCTGCGGTTCGCAGAGAGCATCGACACGCTGGGAAGGAAGCTTATCGAGAGGCTTAGGGAACTAGGAGGTCCGTACGTTGCTGTGCATCTGAGGTACGAGAAGGACATGCTTGCGTTTACAGGATGCAGTCACAACCTGACAGCATTGGAGGAGGAGGAACTCAGAGACATGCGCTACAACGTGGCTCACTGGAAGTACAAGGACATCGTCGACGGAGAAGAAAAGAGAAAACAAGGTCTGTGTCCGATGACGCCTAGAGAAGCTGCATTGTTCCTCAAGGCCATGGGCTTCTCCTCTGAACTCAACATCTACATTGCCGCCGGAGATATCTACGGTGGATTAATGATGAAGGCTTTTATAGCTGAATTTCCAAACATCCACACACACAACACCCTCCTCACACCACAAGAACTAGACACGATCCGAAAGTACAACAACCGACTAGCGGCAGTCGACTATATGGTAGCCTTGGAAAGTGATGTGTTTATGTACACTTACGATGGGAACATGGCCAAGGCTGTACAAGGGCATCGGATGTTCCAAGGATTAAGCCCCACCATCAATCCCAACAAGGAGAAATTTGTGGAGTTGGTGGATAAGCTTGACGGTGGTGAGCTGAGATGGGAGGAGTTTGAAGCAGAGGTAAGGGATTCCCACCCACAACATAGACTTGGCACTCCACACAATAGGAAACCTGGATTACTTCCCAAACTCGAGGACAACTTCTACGCCAATCCTTTCCCTGACTGCTTCTGTTAATAATTACCTTCCAATTCTTTTCTTTTCTTTTCAAAGCTTATCTTATACTGTTTCCAAACGACCGGCTAACCTCGCAGCGATTTCATATATACCACACGGTAAGAAGGGAAAAAATGTTTGGGTGTTTTTTTATAGAATGGAATATATATATGTGTGTATCTCAGACATGCAATTCAACTCAAAATTAGAAAACATCTTTCAAACTAATGTTGTGACCAGGGTATGTATATTTACTTCAGCATCTCAAAACCAATGCTACGGTGACCAGAAATATAACAAAGTAAAACTAAAAATTAGGAAGCACGAATTAAGTAGAGACCAAATTCATATTCAAGTAGAAAAAATATATGAAAAAAAGAAAAAGGCAAAAGGATTAAGCCACAGAGGTTGGATTTTTTTTACTGATAGTAGTAAAGTTTTAGATATCATTATTTAAGAATAATGTAAATAATTATTAGTTTTTCAGATTTAAGATTGTTTAAGGTTAATTTAGTATTAAAAATTTATAATAATAGATCCTCCGATTCATGATGACATGTAAAATAATAAATAAATAAAAACAAACAAACAGGAATTTGCTCTTAAAAAACTGTTCAATGGTTCAAAAAAACCCTGCAATATTTAACCTAATTAACAACCTAGGGAATCGGACCAGTCCGGTCAATTTTCCAAAAAAAAAAACGGTACTTCGAATTGAAAGTGGTATTTTCTTAAATATGTTTTTTTTATCGGTAAACAAGAGTTTTTTTTATAAATATATTAATTTTGTGATTACAATATTCTTAAATTAGTCCCAATCTAATCATAATTTAAAACAATTATAGTAAGTTAATATTACCTAGTAGTTTTTACTAATGAATTATGACTTCAAATATGAACCATAGTTTTATTCCGAGGAGTGGTCCGATAGAGCCCATCCCAGCCCAGTCCAGCCCAAGTTAGGTTCTTGTTGATAATCGGGTCGAAGAAACCGAGGAATGAGAAATTCCAAAGAAAGAAAGAAAGAGAAAGAAAGAACGAACTTAGGCTAGGGTTTGGGTGTCATCGTCTGGACCACCACGGCACCACCACTCCTCCATCACCACTCCTCCATCACCACCACTGCTCCTGGTCGGTCTTCAGTCTTCACCAAACCCTAAATCCATACTCGTTTGTTCACACGCATTTCGACCTCCTTTCCTTTGTTATGTCTCTTTCTTTATCGCCACCACTCGATTCGTAGTCTTCTGTTTTTCTTCTTCTTCTACTAACCTTACTTGCATGTTGCGAATCAACTTCGGTGTTGATTTTGATTGTAATATGTCATTATGACTAATTTGATAGGTTGAATTGGGTTGGGTAACCTGCTAATTCAACTAATTCAAATTCGGGTAACCAGAAACTCTTGCATAAACCCAACCCGAACCCGATCGATTTGTCCAAAGTACAGTGATATGTAAATATTGGAGACTATTTTCCCCTACTTTTCTACTATCTCTTTATATTATGATCCGTCCACATTTTTTTTTAATTTGGTAATTCTAGATTGTTCACGTCGGTAAAAACCACAAATTATGTAGTGAGAGTTATAGTTTAGCAGAGTATATAACATTGCCATTGTCCACCAACTAACTACGAAATTATACCTTGAGTGAAGTTTATGAAATGGCTACCACACTTTTCTGACCAACTTTATTGTCTTATATCAGAGAGGCAATATCCACCACTTCCATTTACTTATATCGGTTTATTTTCTTTCTTTTTATTATCATTTTTGTCAGTTTAGGATGATGTCAACTGGTTTCCGTGCACGACGTTTTATTGTTCCATTTTTTATTTTTTTTTGAGTTCACCTTCTTTTCCTTCGGCACGGTAGATATAACAGCTGCTAATTTTGAACTGCAAACTTAATGGGGGTATTCCTTTCTTTGTAGGTTGGGTTATACTGACTGTTTGAAATCATGGGGTTTGATAATGAGTGCATATTGAACGTACAATCTCTTCCTGGTGAATATTTCTGCCCAGTTTGTCGCACGCTGGTATACCCTAGTGAAGCCTTACAGGCACAGTGCACACACCTGTATTGTAAACCCTGCCTGGCTTATGTTGTTGCAACAACTCGGGCTTGCCCATATGATGGGTACCTTGTGACAGAAGCAGACTCCAAGGTTCCTTTTTCTCTTTTGTTTGACACAATTACTTACGATCAGACTTTGTAGTTGTTTACATGCAGTGATTTGATTTTCAGCCTCTGGTTGAATCAAACAATTTGATTGCTGATGGCATCAACAATATACAAGTGCACTGTCTTTATCACAGAAGTGGCTGTTCATGGCAAGGCATGTTCTCAGAATGCATTACCCATTGCACTGAATGTGGTTTTGGTAATTCCCCAGTAGTGTGCAACCGATGTGGAACACAGATCATACATCGTCAAGTGCAGGAACATGCACAAATCTGCCCTGTAAGCTTCAAGATTTTAAAACAACTGTTTCCAATGCTTCTACACTTCCATTATTCAAGTCTTCGAGCAATTGGGATTTTACATATGTCAATATTGTTTATAGGGTGTCCAACCTCAGGCACAGCAGGTGGAGGGAACTTCGGCTCTGACGTCTGCTGGACAAAACCAGAGTGCTCCTCTAGCAGTGGCACATGCTTCTCAAGTTTCCTCTTCGCAGAGTGCAGCAGTAACAGCTGCTGGGACCTCGTCATCTGCTCCTATTACTGGAGTTTCTGCTCCTATATCTTCTGCAACTCAAGCAGCTAGTTCTGGTCAAACTCAACCCCAAAACAGTGGTCTTGCACAGGCCACCCCAACTCCTGAACAGTGGTATCAGCAGCAGCAGCAGCAGTACCAACAATATTATCAACAATATCCTGGTTATGATCCCTATCAGCAGCATTATGAGCAATCTGGCCAGTATCAACAACAAGCTCAGTTACAGTATCCACAACCTTACGTGCAGTCTAATTCACAGCAAGCGGTTCAAGGGCAGCAGCCTTTGCCATACACACAGCTTCAGCCCCAGGCACTTCCTGTCTCCCAGACCCATTCACTCCCCCAAATTCCTCCCGTTGCTCAGAGTCATTCCCAGTCGCAGGCCCAACAACCAGTACAACCACAAACTCTTCCTCAATCTCAACTTCATGGACATCCACAGACCCAAATGCATGGTCCTGTACCTCAACTGCAGGCAACACTCAACCCTCAGCAGCAGTTGCCTCATCTTCAAATGCAACCTCAGAGCCACTCTGCTCCACCAACTGGGCTTCCTCCATCCCAGCCATTACATCCTTCTACTCAGGGCACTCAGATCCAAGCCCCTTCACACCCTCTGTTTCAACACACATCAACACCACAAAGTTCACAATCTCATGTCCCACTGACACAACCACACTCACAGTCACATACCCAAGCATATCCTCTGCAGCCTCCTCAACAGCAACCACATTCCCGTCCTCATCAAATTCCTCCTCAATCTCATCCCCAACATCCTCCTGCACACGCTGTATCAGGTCACCAGTCCTATCCTCAACCCCAAGGGCAACAACAATTTCCTCCTAGTGATGCACAGCAGCACCCGGTGCACTATCCTCAGCAAGGACGTCCATATCAACAATCTCAACTTAATGTCCAGATGCATAATCAATTTCCTCACCAGCAACCTCCTCAAAAGAGACCAGCTTTGTCCCAAGTTCCAATGCAAGCACAAATGGGTATGCGTCCACCTCATCCGCATCAGCCTCCGGTCCAGCTGCAAATGCATCATCATCCAGGCCGGTCCCACATTCCCTCGGCCCAAGTGCAGTCACAACAATCTGTAAGGCCTCAAGTTCTGCCATATTCACAGCAAGTTCCAGCTGTTGGACAAACTAGGCTCCAACAAGCACCGCCATTTCTCCAGGCTACTGTGTCGTCTCATTCCTCTTCTGGTCAACATGTCGGTTTGGCACCGCAAGCAGCTTTACAGCCATCTGGGGGCAACAGTTCTTCTACATTGGTGGCTCCTGGTAATCTTGAAAATGCATTTGATGGTAGGAAAAATGAGTATGCAACAAATAAAATAGAGCAAGCAGCTGCCGTAGACGTTGATGGAACCTCTGCTTCTAAGATACAAAAACAAGAAGATGCTAAGCATGGAGAAGAAAAATCTGCAATTGTGGCTGAGGATAATACTACACAACCTTCTGACGTTGAGTCTGTTCCAGAGTCTTCTTTTGATGGCAAAGAGAATAAAGAGGGGATATCCACTGGGTCAAACTACAAAGAGGAGACCAATGGTTCAATGGAATTCGCTCGATCTAAAGAACATCAACTAGATGACAATCCGGCGTCCAAAGTTATTAATGGTGAAAAGGAAAGTGAAAAATCAATTCATGGATCTGGTGTGGAAGAACAGAAAATGCTAAAAAGTCCCAATCAAGGCACAACTCAATGTGATGGTCGGAGTTTTGACATACAATCTAAAATCTCCGGAACTTCTTCGCTATCGCGTCCACCCCCTAATGACATGCCAAACATTCCTTATGGGTCACAAAATATGCAGGGCAATGTTTCACTCAGAGCCCCTGCTCCTGACTTGATGATGCCTCAGCAAATGTCTCATGGCCCTCCCTTTGGTTCCAACTTTCCAAGGCCTCCAGTTCAAAGTTTCCCACAAAGCCTGCCTCAACAGGGACCAGGACAGCCGATGTCTGTGCCTGATCCTTTTCATCAACCCAGTAGACAAGCACCGGGTGCTTTCCCTGCTGTGGCTGGTACACCGTCGCTTGGAGGAGCTCTCGGGCCTGCTGGCCCTGGGATGGCTGCACAGCTGCATGCTAAGGGTCAGAATCACCCACTCAATGCTGAAAGCAAGATGCCTTATGCGGATTCAATGTCTGGACTTCCTTCGGGGGGTCCGCCTGCAGGTTCATTTGACACTTCTACAACAATGTTTCATAGAGGACACGAAACTGATGGACAGAGATACCGACAAGGCCATCCTGATCTAGGCCACCGTGGGCATTTTCATGATAGGTCACCTGGCTTCTACAATGCTAGACCTCATGGGCCTCGTCCGTCCTGGCCTTTGGAGAGAGGACCATTAGATCAACAACCTGGGGCGCAGCATAACATGTCAATAAATGGACCCCCTGGGAATGCTGTGGAACCGTCATTTCATGGTTCAGCTGATGATAGATTTAGGTTGTTGCCCGATGAGAGGTTCCGGCATCCTACTGGTGAGAGGTTCAGGAAGGAGTTTGAAGATGACCTGAAACAATTTCCCAGACCAACTAGTTTGGATAGAGAAGCTGTTCCCAAGTTTGACAATCACTTCCCATCGGCTAGGATTCATGAGAGGGGCTCACGTAACTTGGGTCCTGATTCTGGATATAGGTCCTTTGACAAGCCATTTGATGGCAATGCTGGTGCAATTCCATCTAGAAAATTGCCACCTTTTCCATCTGATGCCCCCCATGCAGACAGCATTAGTGCTTCATATTTTCACTCATTAGATGCTGGAGAAAGACAAAGGTTCCATGATAACTTTGCTAGAAATGAATTTGGTCATCCAAACTTCAACAGACCCTCTGATTATGGGCCCCATCGCATGGATGGCCGTTCTTTTAGAAGCTCAGGACAAGACTTTGCCAATATATCTTCAAGTAGATTTGGCCCAGGTGGAATGTTGCATAATGATGAATATCATGAAAGAGATTTGCGTGGAATGGGGGAACATTCCCGACTGTTTGGCCATCCTTCTGAGCCACATGGCAATATATTTCATGACGGTAGATTTCCCAATTTGTCTCCACCTTCTGGGGTCTCAAGCCATTTTCGCAGAAACGAGTTCAGCGCTTCTGGGGATATGCTTGATTTTCCAGGGTCACGTATGCCTGGTGTAGGTCCAGGAGGATTCAGTCATTTGCGCCACGGGGAACCAGGATTTAGTAGCAACTATTCACCACACAGAGTAAGCTATGTTTCTATTATATGAAGAATCTCATACTATTTTACTTCATCTACGTTTATTATTTATGCATCTTTGCTTTCAGGGTCCACTTCATGGTGATCCATTTGACCACTCAAGGAAGAGGAAGCATGGTAGTGTCGGCTGGTGTCGTATATGCAAGATTGATTGTGAAACCGTTGAGGGTCTGGATCTGCATTCTCAAACAAGGGAACATCAAAAAATGGCCATGGATATAGTTTTAAGTATCAAGCAGAACAATGCAAAGAAGAAAAAGCTGTAAGTTTTTCGTGAAGGTGCCTTACTGCCTTGTGTTTGTTCATTGTCCGGGAGCTGTGTGAATCTATGTGTTAGTTTTTCTCCATTTGCTATGAAAGTTGAAAAGAATAAGTTTTGCATTTTCTTATGTTAGAACTATGGAAGGCAACGTGTCACTTGATGAAGCAAGTAAAGTGAAGAAGCCCAGCACTGACGCCCGCTAGAATAAGCATTAGGGCGTCTCCCATGACCATTGATTGGCTGATATAGGTGGCTATTGGTTATTCGTTTAGTAATTTTTTTGTTAGATGTCATGTAGAAGAAGCGTTATGAAATGACCTTGTGTGTGACATCTTTCACATATGTGGTTTATTTGCCTTTTTTTGTTTTTCAGGTTGAAGTGTTTCGTGGAGTTGGTTTTGGGGCCGATAATTCACTTAAGTTACTGTACCAGATGATCGTGAGTTCTTAAGCTTGCGACCAGCTATTCAGATCTACCTTTTGTTTTTTGGTGTTTTAGCAGATGTTATTTTGCCTGTTATTTTTTGTTTAAAATTGGAACTTAAGGTTGATGCTTGACTATCGTGCCTACTATTTCATCTAATTTTCACTCACTGCACTTCAAAATTTAAGTTCTATTGAAAAATTAAGATGCTAATATAATCTTTTGTTGTCTGTGTTTCATATAAAGTGGATGAGCACCAAATTTGTTCATCCTGCTATTTCCCTTAGCAAGTTATTCAGTTATTTCAACTATTAAGATGTTCATGAATATATTAAGATTGCTTATGTAAATATTTGAAAAACTTTTATAACAGCTTGACATTATTTTTCTCAAATACATACTAAAACCCAAATCTTAGATGGAAGCAACTTTAACTATGACAAATCCTATCTTTATTGCTGCTGTTGGTTCGTACACCTTGAAGTTCCTTTACAAATTTTGCGCATGATATTGATAAAATAAAAATTTAGGCATGACAAAAAGTCTTGTTTAGTGTAGTAAAGCTCTGCTAAGCAAGATAATGTGGTTGCCTTTAACTTGGTCGATAGAGATTTTCTCCCTATTCCTCTAGAAATTACTGGAAAACATATGATAGGATGTAGTTAAGCACAGAAAGGGGCAGCTATTCAGTGGTATTTTACATCCTTCGTTGAGTGGCATACTAAGCCTATTTTACGGTGGTATGTTTAAAAAAATTGTGAAAGCCCCTTCCTCTTTCTCACTCATGACAATTCTGGTAACTATACTTCTATGGCTGTATTGGTTTCTCTGTTTGGTTATACCATTAGCAATTTTATGTTGATTGGATGCACGGTATTTGATTCGTTGTAATATATTTATAGGGATTTGGTGTTTCAGACCTTGTTGGTCAAATAACAATTGCTTGGTGGACGGGTCAAATAATATTTGTTCTGAATAAGTTGATGTCTTATACGGATTACTAAGGGAGTCTTAGTTGTCATTATTTTCTTACTATTACTCCTAGGTCTGGTGGAGTAGATTTTACTCAATGATTTCACAGAGTTAATGAGGGCATTCTTTTGGGGTTTTCCATTCTCTAGGTACCTCACTTTTGTTTTTAATATAGCCAATATAATAATTTAAATTACCAACAAATGTGTACTTTTAGGTGTTCTATGCTTCACTTCTAAATTTCCAAGAAGCAAACGTCTTGACCTTTTGCAAACATCTTGACCTTGGCATCATTGTGATGATTTTGTTACCGACTTACAAACGGAAGCCTAATGATAATAGTGCATTTGATAGCATTAGCTTTCTAGAAGTCAATAACAAGACATCGTGCGTAGCTTTCTAGGATTCATAAAGTTACAAACAGATTGTGAGTTTTTGTAGTTAGTACTGGAAAGAGTTTGCTGCATCATCTACATTTGATCCCCCTCCATGTTGTTTCTTCGTGGTTCGGAATTTTTTAGTGTTTATAGTCCACCATTGGGAAAATCCTAGGTCATGCAGTGAAAGCTTGAATGGCCTATCTTCTATTTCTCAATCTGCAGAGTTCACCTTTTTGTGCTATCATGTTGCCAATTTTTTTCCTACTTGTTCCTTGAAATTATGTGTATTGGATAAATATTCTACTATAGCAGTAAAGAAATGGAAAAAAAGAAGTTTATGGAGCTGCATTCTTCTTGTTTAGTAAATTTCATACAAATACTCTTCTGTTTCAGTTGGTACACTGGGTAGTTTGGAGCAAGTGTTGATCAGAGACCTAAAATTAAATTTCCTCATTCACTAATGAAACCAAGAAGGATTATATGAGCAGGTAACTTGGTATAGATGTTAGTGAATTGATTATTTGAACAATGCCTTCTTTATTTGTTTAAACTTTAATCTCTTTGGTAAGTTTGATATATTGTTTTCTGGTATGGTATTAGTTGTTTGTTGTTAATTTATTTGATAAGCTGGCGATTTAGTAAAGGATTGGCTGAAGTGAGTTTTTGGGGTTGGTGTCCAAAGTGCCATTTTTTATTTTTATTTTGCTGATCGTCCAATAATATTTTTGGATCAATATCAAAGTGCATGTAGGCTTTGGTTTTAATTGCCTCAAGGACAGCTGTTTTAGTTGCTGTTGTGGTATTACATTTACCATGTAATTTATAGGAAATATTTGAACAAAATAATGATATAAAAATATTTGATCAAACTACTTCCTTAATGATGCAAATGAAGAAGGAAGATGGTATAAAACATGCATATGGCGAATGACATGATGACTAGTCTTTGGAGGGTGGAGTAGGACATGCCAACTGCAATCGATATATAAAGCTAATTGCAGGTGTTTGAGAGTTGACATTAGCTGCATAGCTAAATGGCTAGTCCTGATTCCTGAGATTATAGAACACCTACTTGCAATGAAAGTTTATTCTTAATGAGCAGTAAATATGAAAAAAAATTAGTTTCTTTTTTTATCTTGACGTTTGCAGGAAATGCTATTGTAGTTCCTGTTCTTCTTAGAAGAAAGTGGAGTGAGCATGATTAAATAGCAACACTTGAGGGGGTAGGAAAGTTAATAGGATTCTTGGTGAAAATGTGCGATGAATAGGTGATAGCTAGTTCATATCAATTAGTGGCCGTTACAGTATTTAGCAGAATAAACATTATTCCTTCTCCTTAGAAACTGACTTGCTGCTAACATATAATTTTATCAACGAACCACCACAACAAAGCAAATGTAGTAGAGGAGGTATGAGCTTAAGAAGCATGTAATGATAAAAATAGGAGCATCCCACCTTCCCTTTCATATGTGGATATGCTGCACAGTGGTTTTCTATGTCACTCTTACCCAACTGGCAACTTAGTTACCTTCAATTGTGTTGTGAAAACCAAATTAGAAAAATAGAATTTCTGTCCCATAGCTATTTTGCCTTGCAGTCAGTATATAAAATATAAGTTAGTAACGATGAAAAGTTTGACTTTCATTTGGAGATGATTAAAACCAAGTATCGGAACATGTATCTCACGATATTTTGATAGTTGAGATTAATATTGACAGACTGATAAAAAACTTGCATGTTGAATTTTAGTAGATTTTCTCGTCTATCAGTCATAATGGTTTGAGCAGTTTTGTTTGTTTAAACATACTAGTTGGGGTTTTTGAACACACTACACTGTTTTAATAAAAGAATGTTAACGTACCTTGATTGCTTTTCTGGTTAACTTTTCGGCATGTCCATGGATAAGCCAAGTTAGTGTCTTTTTATTCTTTTCCATTTTCTTTGGCACCTTTTTTCCATAAAGATCGGTTTCTTGATGGGTTTTTTTTAAAAATGTTTGTCCGTTTTACATGCTTCATACTTTCAGGCTACCTTTAGGGCAAATTTAAGCATCCATAAAGTTGTATTTCACCAATGAATTTGGTCAGTTGTATTGCAAAACTAATTTTGGCCTTAATTTCTGTATGTTTTGTCATGTGATTTACTCGTCCATTTATTTAATTCTCTTTTTTAACTTTTGCTTGCTTTTGTGATCCTGGCTTGAACTGTAAGACCGCTGATTTTCCAAGAAATAAAAAAACAATTGCTTAGAAGGTAAATGAGTTAGTGAGCTGGTTAGTAGTTCTCATCAAGCATGAAGAAACTATCTTCAACTCTGCCTTGGTGTATTAGTTTTGTGCTTTCTAAGACAATAGGGACCTGAAGATTTACGATTGAAATGTTTTACATAGGGTGTTATTGATATTAGCTCTAATATGGAGGCCGAGTACTAACAAATATGTTGTCTAGAGATTAAAAGAGTTTAGGTATGGAGAATACTTGGTTGTGCCAACTAGTTTTATGAAAAGTGGCAAAAATCTCCAAATAAAAGTTGCATTTCCTTGTTGATTGTGTACTGATTATCATATGCATGTATGACCCATTTAAGAGTAAAACCGAATCACACGAGAATTTCAAAGCTAGTTTTCTACGTTGAAACATGCTAACTGAATGTTTTGTTATGCCTTTAGATATTTTACAATCAGGAATAGAAATTGATTTGTTATTATGATCTAGATGATTTTTGAATGATTTGTTTTGATTAGTTATGTATAGAATCAAATTAGCTCGGTCTTACTGTTGAAATAGCTGAGCCCAAACCTTTTTGGCGATGTAATCATTTTGACTGGTCCATCCTTTGGTTCGAGCTGCACCAGACCCTTGGTTCCTGTTAATTTTCCTTTAGGACCATTTTTATAACATTGTCTTCAGTAGATTGGCAAGGTAGCCAAGGCTAGCCATTCCTAGATAAGAACAACTAGACGGAATGAAGAACTTTGGGCATATATTGTGACCAGATTGGCAGGGTATCCAAGACTAGCCATTTCTAGACAAGAACAGCTAAACAAAACAAAGAAGTTTGGTTCTGTTTAGTTCAGGTCCATAAACAGTGGCCATATTGGTTGCTATTTTCTTGTAGCCAATATAGATGAAGATTTTTCTCAAAGAAAAGCAAAATAAACAAAATATGTGTTTTATTGGGAAACGTTGGTGATAGTGCATTGGTGCGTGTTAAAATTTTGTGTAAGCTGTAGTTTTTGCTTGCTTCCCTGACGATAACACATACAAGAGTTTGTAATCCAGTTCTGATATAAGGATGAACTTGAATTCTGGTATAGTGATATCAGGCAATCTGGGTAGAGCCGGCGTTCTGTTGTTTGACGAGTAGATGGAATTTACAAACAAAATGTAAACGTATGCCTCTGGAGTCTGGTGGACTCTTTTCATGTTTTTGTGGGAAACAGAAAACAATGTTTCTTGTGTACTCTAATAGTATTATTTCTTGATATAGGAGCTTGATGTTTTTTATCTATTTATTATACACAAACTGTCGTTAATATTCTCTACCGTCTTGGCGCAGTCCGTCAATATTCTAAGTCAGGAGTCCTCATAGACTTGTTTGGGTTTATGTCCTCCAAGATTTGATTCAATGTTCGTTTTAATGTTTTGAGTTTGTTTTGCTGTGTTAGCCTGTTGTAGTATTGGCAGCTACGAAGCGTACGTACTTGTCCTATCTAGTGAAGAAGATCTGAGGGCAAGAAAGCTGTGTTTACTGTCTCCGTGTTCTTTCAGGCATGTCTTTGATAGGAAGGGTGTATGCCGGGTTGCTCTCGTAATATCATGTAGTTGTGCTGGTGTTGTGTTCCATCCACGGAAGATTTGTAACTTGGACTTGTGATGTATGGGTTACAATTACCAATCAAAAAAAGAAAAGATGTATAGGTTACGATTATGATATTATGTTCCCCTTTTATGAGATGACCGTTCGTGGTTAATAGACAGACCACAAGTTCTTACGTCATTGCTCTGGAATGTAGGATTATTTGTTCTCTCAATTTCCCCAAGTTCTAAGTACGAGTGACGAAAAAAGAAAAAGAAAAATCATAGAAAGCTGGGTAACTGGTGCTTCCACAATGACATGAGTTCGTTGTTCTAAAATATTTGTTTTTGCGACCAGCAGCAGGTTTGGTCATTCCCGTTGGAGAAGAAAAAAAAACAAATAATGTTTGACTTGAGAGGATTGTACGAAAATTCACTTGGTGGTTAAACAAACTGACAGGCTCTCATCCAATTTGGTGGTGGTGAGCAAGGTATTTCTCCAGCTCCTTCACCTCTTCCGGACTCCCAATGAAGATGGGAACCCTCTCGTGTATCTGCAAACCAAGTAATGTAATCAAAACTCAACAAGGGTAGTAAAAGTACTCAAAACATATATGTACTTGCTCGACGATAAACGAACCTCCTGAGGTTGTATGTCCAAGATTCTCCGGTAACCATCAGATCCTTTTCCTCCAGCTTGCTCGACGATAAAGCTCATGGGTGAGCATTCATAGAGCAGTCTAAGCTTCCCCTTCTTGCTCATCTTATTGAGCGGATTCCCATAGATCCCACCATACAACAACGTCCGGTGGATTTCCACAACCAACGATCCTATGTACCTGAATGAGTAAGGCGTTGGACTGGTGGCATCCTTGAGACGGTCGACATATTGTCTGAGTTTTTGGTCCCAAAGTTGGTAGTTGCCCTCGTTGAAGGCATAGATGTTGCCGGATCGGGGTATCTTCACATCTGCTTTCGTCAGAACAAACTCACCGTAGGAGGGGTCCAACGTGAACATGTACACCCCACTGCCGACGGTGATGACAAACACAATGGAGCTGGAGTACATGCAGTATCCAGCTGCTAGAAGGTTGCTCCCTGGTTGACAAACGTCCACCACGCACCTTGCTGCTGCTTCATCTAGCTGTTTTCACGTGTGCACTCACTTAGTAAGATCACATTATGTTGTTGTATTTATATGTACAAATGAGAAGTTGGGTTTTTTTTGTTGTTGGTTCTCACTCACAGACACAGTGAGGTCTTCTTCTTGGTCGACCAGGCAAGCTTGGGTGGGGCTATAGATTCCGAATATGGAGCCGGTAGGCAAGGCACAGTCGATGTTGGCAGAGCCATCAAGAGGGTCGAACACGGTGATGTAGTTGCCAGAGTAGCTTTCTTCAATTGCCACTGGAACTTCCTCTTCCTCGGACGCAATGACACCCGTTCGCCCGCTGGACCTCAAGCAATTACAGAAAACCTGTTCAACAATATTTTCAATCACAAAAAAGTTCTGTAGGAGTTTTATTCACACAATATTCAGTTGGTCGTTGAGTATGTCAGAAGTAAGTAGAATTCTACTGGCACACGTCTCTATGAACCAGTGAAGACAAAGAGCAAGAACATATATGTAACAGAGTCAGTTTTGACCTTACATTACCTGGTTGGAGATGACGTCGAGCTTCTTTTGGTCCTCCCCTTGGACGTTGACGGTGCCGTGAGTTCCGGTGAGGTTGGTTATGTTGGCCCTCTGCAGCAAAGAGGCGATCTGCTTACATGCTGTGGAGATACTTGAGATGACCACTCCCAGCTCTGAATCTATGTTGCCAATCTGTTCTTGCTTCAGAAGCCACACTGTGAGACTCTCCATGCTGTTAATATCTGTTACTATTCCTTTTACCGTTCCGCCCACCGCCACAGATGCTGTTCTGCTACTGCAGTTGACATATTTTAGTTTACCGGCACCAATTGATGGGGGTGATGAGATGGATGGGTGTAAGGTGGTGGTGGTTTGGAATAAGGAGGAGGGAGGGTGGTGGGATTTGGAGATGAAGAGGTTTGACAAGAATGTTGCTGTGGAAGAAGCCATCCTCTATGCAACTCCTTCCTTCCTATCCCGAAATATTCCTAGCTTATCTTATGTAGAGGAATTTTTCAGAACAAAGACCATATATCGTCATACCTCTTTACTTATTTATGTGGACCTCACATTTCCAACACAGTACTTTATCTTATCTGCTTCTTTGCCTTTTCTTTTTGAAGAGTGGATGTAGTACGTGGGTGTGGCCTTTGCTACTTGTGGACGCTTTTATGTTTGGAGTATCACCACATAGGCTTAATTATGTTTTGTGTTAATTAAGCACTTCACAATCACGTGTCCAATTTTTTTTTATCTCTTGGTACGTACGGATAACCTGAATGCTGTCATCAGCAAGGTTCACTATTTTTGCCTTTCTGAATCTCTGTTTTCTTACAATAGCATTTTCCAACTTTCTACCTCTATTTTCTTGTTTTTGACTCGTTTAAGCTTCATAATAGAAAATCGAGTTCTACAAAATCAAGATATTACCTTTTTGTCATTATTTAATTATGTAATCATAGTATGAAACACCCTTCATTTTGCATTTGCATCTGCCAAACGTACCTACAGTGCCTTTTTATTAAAAATTGATCATCTGAGTTAGTTCTGATCATGATCATAAAAGTGTGAGTATCATAATCCTTACTTAAGATAAATTAAATCTGTTAATGGATTAATTTAGTTAAGAGAGTGGTTAGTGAATTATCTGTATTTATCCTTGACGGGAGATGAGATAAGAATGATAAAAGGTGAGGAGAGGTGTCATGAGGTGATGGGTTGTTCAAGAGGTGTTAAGTTTAAAGGTAAGTATATAATGTTGTGTTGGTATTTATCGGATGAGGAGTTGCCTCAGACGTGAAAAACAAAAGAGAGAGTAGAGTTTGTGAGGTTAGAGACAGGAGGGGAAGTAAGGTGAGGTCCGACTAGAAGATCACCGGAGAAGCTAAGAAAGAAGTTGGGGTTGACCGGAGGGAGTGGAATTAGGCAAAGCAAGTGAGAAGATGGATTTCTATTAGCAAATTCAACGTCAACTAAGGTTATAAGGTATGCCAAGTTCGAATTAGTGACTCACACTAGGTGTGTGAGAGTTTAGATAGGTCGTCGGAGGTATGAAATCTCGTCAGTGCGAAGTTAAGTTTGAAATACATGGCAGAACGGTCGACCGATATGGGTTTCAGTCGACTGATTGAAGTGTAAAAGTTAAGATTTATCCCTCACTGGTCGAACGACGCGTGTAGCGGTCAACCGGTTAAACGTGATTTGGGATGAAGATGAAGACTCATGTGGTTTTCGGTCGAACGGGTCCCCTTTGTCGTTCGAATGTAAATAAAATAGTTTCAATTTATATTGTGACACGATTGACCGAATTAATGTATTGTTCGATCGTTAACTTGAATAATTAAGTGGATTGTTCGACTGATTATCAAGTGCGTTCGACCGATTGATGACTAGAAATTCTAGGTTGCCCTGGTAGATTTCGGTTGAACGGGACCCTTTCGCCGTTCGACCGTTGAAATGAATATTATAATGTGTTGTAAGTTTTGAAACGGTCGATCGAAAGTATGACATTGTTCGACCGTTTATGTTGTGTTGGTCGACCGAATACCTGGTAATGTTCGACCGTTTAAGAAGTTTGGTCGACTGATTATGTTAAGTAGTTCAACCGTTTATGTTGTTATTTCAGTAATATATATTGTTGTTATTATTCAACTCTGTGGGGGCGTGGAGAGACTGCCTGACCTTTATGGCGGCGGAGTAGATGGACTCCATGAGGTGAGGTTGTTGCCCAACATTGACGGCGGCGGAGTTGACCACAGAGTCATTATCATTCGGTGGATGTTATGTTGATTATGTATCCATTTATATGTGACCGATGATATATTCCGGCAAAGTATGCGACTGATGATTATTCCAGCAAAGTATGTGACCGATGATATATTCTGGCAAAATATGTGGCTGATGAGTATTCCAGCAAAATATGTGGCCGTTGATATATTCCGGCAAAGTATGTTGCTGATGATGTTTCCAGCTAAGTGAATGTTACAGGTGACCTTGTAGGCCTGCAATTATTTATGATATGTATGTTTTCTTCCATGTTAAGTAAAGTTATGTTATTGTATTATATGTCATGTATACTAGCATGTTAAGTTTTGTGAATATAGTTATCATATGCATATAGGTGAATTTGACATACGGGGTTTCCTTATGGAAACTCAGGAATAGTTCCGTGTTTATTTTCAGGTCCTGAGCGGCAGTGACTGGGTGGGGACTGAGGACGAGCACACTGTTACCGAATCCTGCTATCTTATTTTGAGGTTGTTATGATTACATGTGTATAGTCTATCTTGTCATTTTGAATGTAGTCATACTCTTGACAAACTCTTGTATATGGTACACTTTTGTTATGTTTATGAGTATCGTCCTCAGGTGTTTGAGTTGAATCTTTGTTTTCAATTTTTTTAAATTTCCGTTGTATTTTGGGGACGTTACAAAAAGAGTGTTTGCCTAAATTGTAAACATGTAAATCTCAGTCATATCTCAATCAGACATTGATACATTCAGCAGAAACTGTAAGTATATTATTTTCTCATAATATTTTACATATATATTTCCGCAATACAATGCAATTGAATGGAACACTAATTTAACTCATGAACTATTGTGAAGAGCTTGTGTATGCATAAGAGGCATCAAAACTCCTTCCTCTTCCTTATTGCTAAGATACATCGATCGGTCCTTATCTTCTCTTCACCATATTTATATTATATATATATATATATATATATATAAGTAGATGTGAGAAGTATGCAATTTCACTGTAGTTATGATGTTGATATACATCATATTAATAATATCCTTCACACGGAAGGAACAGATGCAACTGACATATCATTGAACTCCATTGAAGTTGCCGGAGCCATTGCCTCACCGGAGCTCATCAACTCTACCATGGAGCGGCGGGGGTTCTCTCGATTGGCATTGCAAAGATCAGGTAGATTTACACCTGCTCACAGTATATACGACCATTCTTTAGTTTGGATATTGACTGATAAGGTTTGGAGTCTCTTTTAATTTGTTCATGTTTTAATTAAATTAGTAGGTACGTACCTTCACCGGCAGAGAGGTTGATGTAAAGGTCGACGATGTTGGGGCAGTTGTTCTGGCAAGCTGGCGGGCATAACTTACTGATGAATTGAGGGTCGAGCAAAGTGTCGGAAGATATGCCCACATTTGTGCGGTCGAGCCCACATGCCTCCACGCACTCGTCTTTTTCAACCCAATTTGACATCTTGTCTGTTGTGACCACCTTCGACGTTGTGCACTGGTGTTGTGTTCCTCCATTTTCTCCAGGTGAGCTCTCCAAAATGCATCTCTTTCCCTCATAAGATATCGAAAAAGAACATATGCTTTCGGGCAACTCCTCACAAATAATCATTGCTACAACATCATCATCATCATGTTGTTACATTGATTAATCACATCATACATACATACATACATACATACATACATACGAGGTATATTGATTAATAACTTACGTACGTAGCATGATCAAAGTCATACCTGAAGAGGATGAGAGGAGAAGGCAAAGGGAAAGGAGGAGGAACACAAAGGTGGCCATTTCCTTAATTTCCTTTTCTTTCGGCTCTGATAGATGTTGTTGTGATTATTATGGTTTGTAGTTGGCATATTTATAAGGAACAGAAGTGTTATTCTTAGAATAGAAGGTAACAATTAGCAGCAGTGGAAGGGATGTTGGACGGTTTACATTGTTATGTTAAACTGTTTGTTATCTCCAGCTAGGTAGCGGACGGCATGGGGATTTCTTAGCTAGCTAATCACGTTGGGTTCAACTCTAACTTGGTTTGTTTTTTAAGTCGTTACATGTCTTTCTTAATTAACTGCCTCGTGTTATTTAAGGCCAGGGATGTTTCTAGAAATTCAGAAACCTTACCTTACTGCATCCGAAGATCGCTTAGAAGTTGAGAATATGTGTTGTTGCGTGTATGTAATTTGCATTTAATAGGTAGTCTACATTTTGTATTAATGTGAGATGAAGGTTAGATGTGTAATCATGTAAAAGGAGTTTAAGATGGATGGATTTGTAGGTAACTGGACTCATCCTATTTGTATGGGCTCATTTGAAAGCCCACACACTGTACTTAATTATTAGAAATAGTTATAAAATTAGGAAGTGTGTTAAGTATTTGATTGAAAGCATGCAGCCACTCAAACCAACACCACGAGAAGATAAGAAAGAAAGAGTACAGTGGAGAGGGAGAGAAAGATAAGCCTCAAAACGCCAACCTCACATTCCCAACTCATAGATAGATTGATAGATAGATAGATCATGAGAATAAATAAAACGTCATTCATTCCAAAGACACCATTTCTTTCTAATACATGCATGAATCGACACACATCAAAGTAATTATCTGAGATTAAAGTTAAGATGGCGGGAAGAATTAGCAGCCTAATCTCAACCACCACCACAGCTGCTTCCTCGCCGCGCCTCCCTTTCCTCTCTCGCTCGGTTCATTCCTCCTCTCTCTTCTGCTCTTCCACCAACAACCGCAGCAAGAATGCTGCGGTACGTGTGGTGGACACGACTAAGACAGCCGCAACGGAGGAGGTGAAGAAGAAGAAGAAGGGGGGTTATGACGTAGAGACATTGACGGTGTGGCTGCTTAAGCAGGAGCAAGCTGGGGTGATCGACGCCGAGATGACCATTGTCCTCTACAGCATCTCTACTGCTTGCAAGCAGATCGCTTCCCTGGTTCAGAGGGCCAACATCTCCAGCCTCACCGGAGTCCAAGGCGCCGTCAACGTACAAGGGGAGGACCAAAAGAAGCTCGACGTCATCTCAAACGAGGTACCATATATATATATATGACGCTTAATTTTGATATATAACTATAGTTAGCTAGTTAGTTAAGATTATATATGTAAATGGGAAGTACAGGTGTTTTCGAACTGCCTGAGGTCGAGCGGGAGAACGGGTATCATCGCGTCTGAGGAAGAAGATGTCCCAGTGGCGGTGGAGGAGAGCTACTCTGGCAATTACATAGTTGTTTTTGATCCCCTTGATGGCTCCTCTAACATCGATGCTGCCGTCTCCACTGGCTCCATCTTTGGAGTCTACACCCCCAACGACGAGTGCCTTGCCGACTTCGACGACGACGATAACACGGTAATTAATTAACCATATATGCACCTCTCTCTCTTTAATTAGTTTCATCATGTTAGTTAAATACATGCTTGTATGCAATATTCTATTTCTATAGGACAGTAATATGCATGCAATATATATATTGTGCAGCTTGATGCAGTGACACAAAAGTGTGTGGTGAACGTTTGCCAACCGGGGAACAACCTTCTGGCCTCAGGATACTGCATGTACTCCAGCTCCGTCATCTTTGTGCTCACCGTCGGCAAAGGTGTGTTTGTGTTCACTTTGGACCCGACGTATGGTGAGTTCGTATTGACGCAGGAGAATGTGAAGATACCAAAGTCGGGGAAGATTTACTCGTTCAACGAGGGTAACTATGAGCTGTGGGATGAGAAGCTGAAGAAGTACATGGATTCTTTGAAACAACCAGACCCCAAGCCCTACTCTGCTAGGTACATTGGCTCCTTGGTTGGGGACTTCCACCGCACACTCCTTTATGGTGGCATCTACGGCTACCCCCGCGATCACAAGAACAAAAACGGCAAGCTCCGCCTCCTCTACGAGTGCGCTCCCATGAGTTTCATCGTTGAGCAGGCCGGAGGGAAGGGCTCTGATGGTCACAATAGGATTCTCGACATCCAACCAACTGAGGTACTTCTTATCGATTCTGACCTCAACACCATAACTAATCTAACTAACTCAACTTGTTTTTACGTACGCACGCACGCAGATCCATCAGAGGGTACCTCTCTACATTGGGAGCGTTGAAGAAGTCGAGAAAGTGGAAAAGTACTTGGCTTAAGTTGCCGCTACCTTAACACCAAAAACTTGCTTAATTCTTCTTCTTCTTCTTCTTCACTCCATTTCCATTCACAAGGTTTTGTTTCGTCCTATAATATTAACTCTCACATAGAGAGTAAAAATTAATATGCTACGCGATGAATATTCTATATATGGTTTAAGCTAATCTAGCTAGCTCTCATGTAATAACTTAAGCCACTTTGAGCAAGTACTCTGGTTGCTTACTCCTGTTTTGCGAATGAGATTTTATTCCTTTTAAGATATTCCTCTGTTCACTTTGCTGGGTGGACGACATTGATATGGGAATTGCCATTGCAACTTACCAAGCAAACACCGCTTATGTTTTGCAATCCAGGATGCGGTTTGCAACCTTGTTGAACTTGCATGCATCTAACCAGAAAAGTAATGTGATATATGACACATGAAAGAGAATGAAAATATATATTGACACAAAATTATATATCAAACATTCATCTCAACGTAAGTAGGCATCAGAAGAAGAAAAAAATGGTTATGGAAGATACAAATAGACATGCCTATATGGGGGAACACAAAACCTGTGAATTTCAATTCTTGTTGTGATTGATTCTACCTTCCAGAATTGCCCCATCCTTCAAAGTTTCTTGAGCATCGGAGTCCATACCAAGACTGAGCAAAGCCGCAGCCTGAAGGTAAAAGGCTACTGGCCACTCTGGGGACAAAACTTGTGCTTGCATAGCATCTCCAAGAGCTTCTTGAAACATGCCGTTCATCAAATAACACAGGCATCTCCGAGCAAAAACGGTAGGAGAAGTTATCGTTCCACCATCAATAAACTACAATACACATGCATGGAACACAACAACCATTGTAACACAGCTCAAATGGTAAAAGAAATAGTTTTTGCAGGGAAAATGTGGTTTGGTATCACTGAGAAAATATCTGTAAACACAAAATTCATATGAACTATGTCAACCATAAGATGTAACTAAGAAAGAAAAGTGTCACTCATGGTAACAAGAGTCTTAAATACTTTCCAGTAGATCAACTCTGTAACCGAAGTTACGTGTGAACATATTTATAATATTTATTACGGGAAAACTCCAGACTAGACCAGTGATAAAGAAGAGGCATTCGCTTATAATGCTTGCGATAGTTTATTCGAGGATTTAGCTACGTACAGCTGGATTTCAGGATGAAGCGCCTCAACTTATATGAACTAAGTTAGAAACTTAAATCAAATAAATGAATAAAATGTCAGCATCTTCAGCCACATATTTGTTATGCAACTAATGCAGAATAATGAGACTCTAAACTCAACAATTACCTGACTAAAGCTTTCAATTGCGATTGTGAAATCTTTTGCCCGAAAAGCATTATCAGCATGCTTCCTAATATCTAAAGTGTCCTGCACTTGATTGGTCCAGAGCTGGAAAGAAAGCTGCAATAAAGTAATTAGTGATCAGGACTCACTGCACTTAAATTCAAATTATAAGAAAAATATCCTGCCAAATAAATAATAATAATAAAACTGGAAATCAAAATGTGTAGGATACATGCAATCCGAACATTTCCCACATGCTAGGATACAAAATTAGTTCCTGCGCTAATGATTTTCTAATATGGTAATGGAACACAAGAAATTATGCATAAAATCATGTTGGTGAGTCAGTTGTGACGATAAAATCTATACTATGAGAACTGAAGATCACACATTCAAAACTGAAAACGTAGAAAGGGTGAAGGGACACAAAGTATGCAGCTTACATCATTAGCAAATCCTTCATCATCTTTGTATCCAACATCCTCCAGTATTTCATGAATAGCAGTAAGATCCACTCTGGAACATGCTTCACCAAGAGGACCTAATGTTGGTTGAATCAAAGGTGGGTTTCCCTGAGCTATGCCCATCAATTCGTATGAAGGTATCTGCCAATCATAACATTAGGGAATCCAACAAAAGTGAAGTTGTACTAATATAAGATTTGAATTAGTTATGGCACTACTCACTACTAGAAGTGCCTGCTATTGGGATGGGAAGTGGGAGAAACACACACACACACACACCTTTAGAAATGAAATAGGATAGGAGTATATTTGAAGCATATATAGTAGATAAACAGATAACCTCAGTGTCCTTATGAAGAGGAGTTAGAGCAACCACTAGTGATCTTGCATTTGGCCTCTCTCGAGCTTCGTAGTGTAAGCAGCGAGTGGCTAATTGAACTAGTTCTGCACCATCATCATCTGAAAAATGTCCTTCCAAACATGAGTCCATCAGTGTTTGGAAGTTCTTGCCACGTATCAGATCAAGTGCCTGTAAATTAAGACCACACAAATTAAAAAAGACAAGGAGGAATAGTTTGAATCACACAAGCACACATTGATTCAGTAATCGACAATCATTATGTAATTTGTAATCTATCCACTATTTGTGATTGTAGGATCATAATCTACGTACTCTTGTCTTTAGTTTGATCATGTAATAGAGGCACCATCATATATATAGGTGGTTGTTCAAATGAATTATCAAAAAGAAGAAAAAAAGTTGTTCAAGTGTGAAACTGCCCTGGACAAGCAGAACTGAAAAATATATGGGTATTGATTGAAGGAAGGAGCAAGGCAAACCAGATGAAATAATAACGAGAAGAAGACTTATATATACATGACTTGGAGGTATATGTTTCCCACTGAGAAGATCAAGTAAAAGAGTGCCAAAACTGTAGACCACACTTTCAGGTGTGACGCGCCCTGCATGCCAATCAATTAAGACAGGAGGATCGCATCAATAATTCCTATATGATTTGTACGTGTTCATCGATCGATCATCTGCTGTAGCTCTTATTAGATAGATAACTGAATAAATAAATAAATACATACCTGTTCTCAAGTACTCTGGAGGTGTAAAAGCGAGATTGGTGCTGTAGCTCTTCCCATCTCTACTGTTCTTCATGAGACCGAAACATGAGAGCCTAGGATTGACATCCTGGAGATACTTGAAATTAATTAATTTAAGCAACCAAACAAAAAATCCAACAACACACACACATATATATGAATAATATATAGCTACCTGATCGAAGAGGACTCGATAAGCATTGAGATCGTGATACAAGGTACGTCCATTGTTACAACAATACTCCAGAGACTGTGCCAGATATAGGGCCACTCTTATCCTCATTTCCCATTTCATAGGCTGACTATCCCCTGTTTAGTTAGTTACTTAGTTAGTTAGTTAAGGTAGAAATCCAATTAAGATAACATAACAATTAACAAGATGATCCATGCATGCATGCATCATATTAATTACAGTGGAAGAGGTGCTTGGCGAGGGTGTCGTGTGGCATGAACTCGGCAATGAGGAGCCTCTCGTTGGCCTCGGCACAGCACCCAATCAGATTGGCAAGCTTGTCGTCCCGGAGCTTGCCGACCACCCTGGCCTCCTCCTGGAACTGCCGTCCGTCAGGCCAAGCCGACTTGTTGAACCTCTTCACGGCAATCAGGCTGCCGTCCGGGAGGCTACCCCGGTACACCACGTTTGGGGCCTTCTCCCCGTGCTCCGACACGACGTTGTCTGACGAGAACCCCGACGTCGCGCTTCGGAGCTCGTCGAACGAGTAGTCTCGGAACGACGACGAGTTGTTGCCTCCTCCGGTGGGTGGCGTGTCGTAGTGGGACTTGTTGTTGGATCGTGATCGGGAGGAAGACGACGACGACGACGGCGGCGACTTGATCTTCCCCGTCGTCGACGTCGGCTGCTGCCACAGACACATCGAACACTTCCCTCCCATTTCTGTCTCTCCCACAGAAACAACAGCAGCAACACAACAATGTGGTGCTCAACCACAACAATAACACATCTTCTTGTCTCTGTCTTGTTGGTTTCCTGCTCTGCTCTCTTCTGTTTTGTTCTGCTCTGTTCTGCTCTGTTCTGTTCTGCTCTACTCTACTCTGCTCTGCTCTCAAGGACGACGAAGAAAAAGAAGAAGGTCAAACAAACATCTGATCTGCTGTTATTCTTCTTATTGTTGTTGTCATTTGTTAAATCATTCGAGTTATGGTTCATACATATTTATTAGATTAAATCGGAAATAATGATGGACATAAACTAATACTCGGACACCACGACTCGCCTTGCTTTTATCCATTAAAAAACTACTGCCTTTGTTTAGTAGTTATTTAATCTAACGCTTATTATTTATATACAAGAGCTTGGACCCGCTTAAATATTGTTTATTTCTTAAATCAAATGTGATGGAGGGAAGGAAGTAGGGTAGGGCGGGGTAAGACTACAAGGGGAGATCTCAATTCTCAATCTTAACCACTCTGACTTTATAAACAATCCATTGATTACAAGAAATGTGAGCAGGTGTTGTTACCCTTGCTGTTTTTACTGAAATAAATAAATAAATAAATAGTGCACTGTAAATGTAATATAACCTGAACTGAACATATCTGCATGTTTTGACTTCAAAAACGGAGTTCAATTAAGATGTGGCCTGCTTTAACAGCAAGCATACATATAGAGAGGAAGGGAGAGAGAGAGAGAGCTGTTGGGGAGAGTTTGAATTCCATTTGTGGCACATAAATTAGTGCCATGTTTGGTCGGAAGTCAAAAGAGAAGTCCCATTTGAAAAATCATCAGACGTACGTCAGTTAAAAGCTGAACAGCAGGAGTAGGACGTGAGGAGCACAATCACAGAAGCTGAAGCATTTGTTTGTTAATTATTATGTTTATTTCACCACAAACACAACAATGGCAGTGATTAACTTACTCCAACAACATGAGCACCACCACCCACCTACTCACACCAACCACAACCAACCGCCTAACATAACTTCAAACGTGTTACATTACGTTGAGTGGTGTTTGTGCACCTAGAAACAGAACAAAAAGAAAATATATTCCTTTTAACCGGAACATTTCCTTGTACTTGTATCCGTCTTCGAAAAGAAAAATATTTTCCTTATGTTTCCCTTTAACATCTAGAATGCACTGAAATCTTTTCTTTCATTTTCTCACACCCTCCACATGTTGGATTTATCAAACCCAAAACTGTTGTCCTTGATTGCAATTATCAAGAAGATTGGGTTGGAAACGCAATTTACCCATTTTAATATCCCAAACGAAACTAACGACGGTTTTTCCTACTGTGCGTGAACAGTAACCGTCTCATCTGGATTCCGGTGCCGGCGGAGAGAGATATTTGGAGGAGAGAAAAGAATTGGTGATTCCAGGTCGCGTGTTGGTCCGATTGAGGTATCTTTTCTTCCTACGGGTTCCTTTTGGTGTTCCAGTCGTCGCCTCCTCGTCTTGGAGAGCTTTCGAGGTGGAAATCCTAGGGTTAGCTTAAGCCCCAGAGGTAACATTTGTATCTCCTCAATCAACCTATTTGGAGATTGCGTGCCTTGGATTTTGAGCAAAATCCGAGAGAGAAAACTCTCTTGTATCCCGTTGATTGATTAGTGAATTGGTTTGCCGGCTTGTCCCGTGGTTTTTCCCGATTTTGGGTTTCCACGTTAAATCCTTGTGTTTGTGTGTTTTGCTTGTTGTGTGCATTCTCGATCGTTTTTCAGACGTGTTTTGAATTTCCGCTGTGCGTATTTGGCTCTACTCGATTCGTAGTAATTTTGGCTACAATGGTTTAATTTCCTTTCACCACATTAAACCAACGAAAAGTACAAGAAAGTTGTAAAAAATGTACACGTTTATCAAACTTATTTAATAATTATCTTTATTATATAAAAACTTAACTACAAAAACATTAAAATCATATTTTTAAAAATAAACTATCTTTACAAAATCATGATAATATGTTACAAAATTATACCATAAGTTAGGTAATAAAAATTAAGAATACATCTTGAACTTCATATTGTATTGGTAAAATAAATTTTTAACATATATAATTTTATTCTTCAACAAGAGATATAGTATATACCATATAATTCACACATCATATTTTTTAGCTAAATTAAACTATAATGTGCAATGTCTATTTAAATTTTAATGTACAACATACTATTCATAATAAAATTATACATTTATATATACAACATTCATAAATAATATCAATTTCCAGAATTACAGTTAATGAATTGAATATTTTTTATTTTCAAGTGGATTCCAATAAATTGCACAAACAACAGAATCTTAGTCAAAATGAAACTAATATCCTGTGGTTTTTTATTTCCGTTGTTTTTCTTTTGACCACAAAATCTACTTTCCAATGGTTTCCTGTGCACATACACCCCTTGATATCTTTTTAGGTAGAGGTGAATGGGTGGTACCTTTTAAGATTGAGTAATTGGTTGGTGCTTGTATTATTAGATTAAGATTAAGGAGGTTATTAATATTAATATTGTGTGGAAGAGAGTGAGACAGAGCAGGCAGGAACATGCATGCTCTCTGCTCACTTGCTGCTGTATTGAGTTCAAAAGTACATGTGGTGTGGTGCCAAATGAATGAATGTTGAATCCATTCCAAACAACCACTCTTCACTTTACTCTTGCATGGATTATCAGACAGACAGATAGGACCAATCTGACTCCAATGAATGAATGCCTCACAACTTAGCTCAGCTCTTGTACAAAAATAGTTGTGGCATAGAGTACAACAGTGCATACATTGGAGGACCCACCATTTAAAAATTTAATACGATGGAATAGAAAAACACCAACCAAGCATTTGTCATCCAAAAAGTATTCAACCTTGGACTTTTTGGTTGGATTCGCATATGCTACATCGGTACCCCTATCCCTCAGTTTTGAATAAGGTCTAGGTCGTTATACTTGCTGAGACGTTGTATCATGTATGTGACGAGCATATTGTTTTCTCACGTTCGAAGGCAAGTTTAACAGTCTAATCTTATTCTGACCAATATGCACCAAACCATTTAATATTTAAGCACTTTTAATCTTTCACTTTCTCGGATCCTTTCAAAACAATTATGCAGTCAAATACGACATCTGGTTGGCCGTTAAGGTCCTTAACACGGTCAGTCAAATAAGAATTGTTCTTATATATACCCACACGGTCAGTGAAAAACTAGAGTGTCGCCTAATCATTGAAATGCTAAAGCTAAAACACCAGCAAATACGCAAACATTATGAAACAAGTCGTGTACCCGATCAGCAGTATCAAGACCATCCCCGTCCAACAGCTTATGGAGCTCTTCCTTCGATTTACTATCTTTATCTTTGTTGCTTAAGGTAGCAATGAGGATGATAAGGTCCTATCAGGCATTCCTGTGAGCCCAGATGTTGAAGTCAAATCTTTGATTTTCACGAATTTAATTTCCACATGTCAAGAGATCTCCAAAATTATATTCAGAACAATAACAAGTAGCATTTGGCAAGGAGTAGGTTTGAGGATCGGGATAGGTATGTAGTTTGGCCGGAAAGAGATGGATTACCCATAGAGAAGAGAAGAGAAGAAAATGAATATGAAGTATATATTGGTCCAGGATGGTGCAAGTAATCAACCCGGCCCGCCAGCTGCCAATCCATGAATATACAAACAGTCCCACTCTGTTTGGAAATTTTGGTTCAGAAAACTAAAACACACCCGGAGTTGCTTTCAGTAACAGAAAGATGATGGTGTATGTTGGGAGGCACTTATACGACACGGATTACATGTACCGCGAAAACGAATATTGAATGTGGAAATTATAACTTCTGACCCTCTCCCAAACTCAATGCAACAAGAAAACACTAATAAGATGAAATAGCAAGCAAACACACAACACACCTGAAGCAAACCACGACACAAGCGATTTTACAAGGTTCGACAAGATGCCTACGTCCTTGAGGGGTCTCCTGCGGGTTTCCTTTCCTTGAAGCTCTTCTCCAACAAGAAAACTCTCCGAGATTACAAACGTTTAGAAGCAATGTGTCTCCCAAAGCACTTTAGATCTCTCTCTGGCCTAATCTCTCTCAAGGAAATAAGTATTGTATGTTATGTTACAAGATTATGGCAAAAAACTTATTTATAATGGGCTAAATTCGTACAGACAATAATTCAGATCGTGCATAACTACCTCAAAACGGTCGACCGGAATTGCCCATCGGTTGCCCGGTGTTCGGTTAGTTCGCGTAACTACCAACTTTCGGTCGACCGCTCGTCCCGAGCCGGTCGATCGTTCCGCGCTTCTGAATAGCGCCCGAAGCTCTTGGACGTTTTCGGTCCACCGCGAGTCCAACACCGGTCGACCGATCTGCATGCCGATTTTCATCTCGCATCTACTGTCGCTTTTCGGTCGACCGCGTGCCCAGCACCGGTCGACCAGATCTCGATCGATCCTGAGCTCCAAATCTACTGACGTTTTTCGGTCGACCGAATTCCCAGAACCGGTCTACCGATCCTCGATCTTTTCCGAACCACATGGCTCCTGGAGTAATTCGGTCGACCGTGACTTAAGTTTCGGTCGACCGATTCTCCCAGAATTCCTGTATCAACAATTATAAAACAATTCCAACAATCTCCACATTGGTTTAGAATTGTTACCTTAGCCTTCTCTGCCCCTGCATCCGTTGTGCTTCCTAGAAGCAATTTTTAGCGCTACCCCCCGGAACGCTTCTCCTTCTCACTCTCTGAGAGTCTGAGGACATTGAGAAGCTTCGAGCACAACTCGAACTTCTCCCGATTGACGACTTTGGTCATCATATCTGCAGGATTCTCACTTGTGTCGATTTCTGGAGAACAACCTGCCCTTCTTCGATCCACTCTCGGATCTTATAGTACCTCACTTCAATACGTTTGGTCCTTGAATGAAACGTCTGATCCTTGGCTAGATAAATTGCACTTTGACTATCGCAATGCAATTTGGTCACTTCCTGTTCCATCCCCAAAGAGCTAACCAAACCCTTCAATCATATAGCTTCTTTTCCAGCATCGACAGCAACCATGTACTCTAATTTCCACTACATTGCCTTATGATTGTGACTTATATGGAACGTTCCGACGATGATGTTGATGGACCCGTTCCCCCTCCACCCGTCCATGCACATTCCGTAGAGAGGCAAGAGACGCCGGAAGCACACGAGTTGAAGGCCCAGCTGCCCCCGGGGCTGAACCGGGACGAGGTGATGGTGGAAGCGGAGGAGGGTATTAAATTTGGTTGGTCCACAACCTCAACAAAACATAAGCACTTAGGTAAAGAGTAGTTGATTCAACTCTATTATAGAATGTTGCACACAATTTGTGTTTAACAATGTAAGACTATTTTCTCAACAAAGGGCAACGAGCTGAAGATCTCCGGGAAGAGGACTCGAGAGAGGTAGCTGGAGAACGGTTACAATTGTCGTCACGTGGAGACGTCAAGGGGAACGTTCCTGACCAGGTTCCGGCTAACGGACGACGCCAGGCTCGACAAGGCCAAGGTGTCCTTCCACACCAACGACGGACGGTACGCTCACCGTCACGGTTCCAAAGGACCATTCCACAAAGTTTAAGATGATCAACAAACTCCGCAACACCTCTAAGACCATAAACATTTCCGAATAGTACCGCATGCACTGATGCACATGCATGCACACCATCTCGTATCAATTTATATCTCATCTGACATATATATAACAATGGAATAACTTAATCAGAGGAATATATATATATATATATATATATATATATATATATATATATATATGCCTTGTAAATTATTAAGTTGAAGCATACAGAGAGGTCAATGCTCTTCATTTAATTAAATTAGGCCTGCCATTTTTTAAGTTCTTATCTCTATTTCAACACCTAATTATTTAACGTATATAGTACGTCTAAACTCAAAACTAAAAGTTCGTACTTAACTCATAATTCCAAAATGAATCAATCCATGTCGTCCGGTTTTTGACACTAATTATTAGAGTAAGTGAGGGTGATGATCATGCATGCAATTAATTAATATACAATAATTAAGTTGATGAAATGAAGAAGAGGAAGTCCACCAAGTTGTTGAGGTGTCCCATAGAAGTGCCACCAACGGCAACAGCACGTCGAGCTTCTTCCCGGAGCTCCAAAGCCCTCTTCCTCATGACCTTCTGTAAAGACGTGTGAGAGAGAGGGTGGGAGGTATGGAGTGGAGTGTTGTGTGTAGTGGAGTGGAGTAGGGTGAGAGGTATGGAGGGAGTATGGGTAGATGTTAGGTTTTGTTATAAAAACCAAAATCTCACCCCTTTTTGCTCTTTTGTTGCCATTTCATTTCCACCCCAAAACTCATCCACCTTCCCCTTGTTGTCCGGCGACCAGAGGAGGAAGGAGAGGAGCTCCGGCGACGTGGTGAAGGCACAAGCAAAGGAGGAGCGCCGGAAACGGAGGAAAGAAGGAGAAGAAGCTAGAAGCGACGCCGGAGGAGGAGGAGCTCGCCGCACGCGTCTTCTTCGCGGTGAAAGGTATGCCAAGTCTTCATAGTAACTCCCCAAGAGGTGTGGGAGTGTAGGGGGCGGCGTTGGTGCCGTTTTCCCCGGAGTTAAACCACTGAACTGAGGTTGAAGACGACCTGTTCGGTCGACCGTTGGGTGCTTCGGTCGACCGAACATCGTCTAAATGATGCCTGTTCAGTGGCGATATTGTAGTGCCTCGGTCGACCGTGTGAGGTTCGGTCGACCGATATCAGTATATATTTGCTTACTGCCCGAAAACGGTCGAACGACGTCTGTGTGACGGTCGACCGTTTATGCCAAATTTTAGCGGGAACTTAAGGGTCATATTAGCCCGGTCGACCGATGGTTGTTTCGGTCGACCGAACCCTGTAGATAGAATAATCAGGCCTGCGGTCGACCGAATATGTGTATCCGGTCGACCGAACTGCGCAAAGTCGGTCAAGAGCGTTGACCATCTAAACGGTCGACCGCTCTGGATCCGGTCGACCGACCGCGTGCAGATTTCCTGTAGTGAAGTGTTTGCTGATCCGGTCAACCGAAAGAGTTTCGGTCGACCGAATGCAGTGGGCAGGATTCATGCAGTTTTCCTTATCGGTTGAACGGACCCTGGTTCGACCGACAGGATATATATGTATATAAAACGTATAGCGTAGACCTTCCAAACGGTCGACCGCTAGATTTGACCTTGTTCGACTGGTGGGTCGAATTATCTTTCCTTGGTGGATTTATCCACGTGCGTGACGTCGAGCAGAGGCGACTACCGGCTGCCGAGCCTACGGTCTCCACCGGACCTCGGAGCTACGGATTTCACCTACGACGAGAGCGTGTTGCTGTTGGACCCCTCGTGGATGCCGGTGCGGCAGAGGGATGCCTGCCATGCCTGTGTGGGTGGTAGATGCCTTCTTCCCTGGTGGGGGAAGGGGATGCACTTTCCCTGTGGGGGAAAGCCGAGACCTCCTCGTGTGGGCCTGGATTGGCAGGGGGGATGCCTCCCTTGTGCCCCTGTGTGCGGCTGGGAGATGAGTGCGGCGACCCCCCTCGTGTGGGCCTGGATTGGCAGGGTGGGGGATGTTTCCCATGCCCCTGGTGCGGCTGGGAGATGGTCCGCAGAGGTTGGGGCATGCATGGGGCCCGAGGCGGATTGCATTGCATGTGCATTCTTGGCATTTTCATCTGTTTTCTGTATATATAGGAGATGTTGGCATACGGGGTTCCTTTCGGGAACTCAGGCAGATTTTATGTTGCATTTTCAGGTAGCAGACAGTCTTAGGTTGGTGGTGACCGAGGGGAGTGCCTCCGGGATCGGGTCCTGTCTTCTCCATCTTTTTGTAGAGGTAGCGATTACTGTAGTTATGTATTAGACTTGTAATCGCTCTTTTTGACACTCTGTATTATGACTTCCACGTGGAGATATTTTATATATATATTCTGTTGACTTTTCCTGTAGCGTGCCCTTGTTGACCGTTGACGGTCGTATGTTTGTGTTTTATATTTGAAAATTTTATTCCGCTGTTTTGGGACGTTACAACTTGGTATCAGAGCCTTGATCCCGGCGTATTTTCCCAAAGAAACCACCATCGAGTTAGGATTAGAGTCTAGAGGTCCATTGCATGCATTCATGATCATTCTGATGTGAGTCCTTTTGTGCTGTAGAGTGATGCCTCCGAGACGGGTGGTGCCTGCAGCTGAGACTCGTAGTTCGAGTGAGTCTGCGAGAGAGGAGGCCCGGGAGGCAGAGCGCAGAGTCCTGTTCGATACCGTGGAGCGGTTGAGCGGGATGTTGGAGCGCCAGGCAGCGCAGAGTGCGCAGGCGGGGGCCGGTGCGATGCACGACCGGTTCATGAGGCAGCACCCTCCGACTTTTGCTGGGCAGATGGATGCAGAGGCAGCTGAGGAGTGGATCCTCACTATGCAGACGATCTTCAGGGCTATCGACTGCACTCCGGAGAAGAAGGTGGATCTGGCCACCTACGTGCTGAGAGGAGCGGCAGCGAACTGGTGGAGGTCGACTGCTGCTGTTGTTTTCACTGGTCGTGAGGATGTGTCGTGGGAGGAGTTCGTTGAGGAGTTCAACGAGCAGTACTTTCCGGAGCATGTGCGAGACGGGAAGCGGGTGGAGTTCCTGACCCTGGAGCAGGGGAGCATGACACTGGAGGAGTACATTGGGAAGTTTAACGCCCTTGAGCGTTACTGTCCGGAGATTTTCGTCACCCAGGCGCAGAGGTCGATGAAGTTTGTCGGGGGACTCCGGAAGCATCTGAGGACCCGAGTGCTGTCGAGCATGCCACGCACCTTGGCGGACGCAGTGAGGAGCGCCACTATCATGGAGAGGGACTACCGGGAGAATTATCAGGATGATAGGAGATCGGTAGGGAGATCCTCAGGGAGGCCAGGAGGGCAGAGTTCGGGGAAGTCGGGCAAGAGGCCCCGGATCGAGGCAGCAGGGGCGCCGCAGCTAGAGGCGTGCAGGAGCTGTGGCAGAGTGCACACTGGGCGCTGCTTTGGGTCGATTACTTGTCATGGTTGTGGTCAGCAGGGCCACATCGTCAGGAACTGCCCTAGCAAGGGCGCTGGACCGAGCAGACCTCCGGGACTTCCGAGTGTCAGTGGCGGCGGAGCTAGGAGACCTGCAGCACCGCAGCAGGGTCAGCGCACTGGACGAGTCTTCACTGTCCAGGCAGATGAGGCGAGGGACGCCAGCACCGTCGTGGAAGGTACACTTCTTGTGGCAGGTTTAGAGGCTAGAGTGCTTTTTGATTGTGGCGCGACACACTCGTTCATCTCGGAGCGATTTGCGGGAGTGTTGGGTCGTACCCCTGCGATGTTGACTGCCACTTTGGAGGTCAGCACACCCCTGGGTCTGGTGGGCACTGTGGGGAGCTTCATCCCCGGCACCACGATTGTTTCGGGAGACCAAGATTTTCCGGCAGATCTGGTCTTGCTACCGATGGAGGACTTCGACGTTATTCTTGGGATGGACTGGCTGTCCCGGCATGACGTGCGTGTCCTTTGCCGTGAGAGGAAGGTTTTGATTCCGAGGACTGGGTTGCCTGATATCATGATTAGGGGAGTCAGGAACAGAGGAGGCCGCATTGTGGTGTCAGCTTTGAGGGCTCAGAAGTTGATGCAGCAGGGTTGCAGAGCGTTTCTGGCGACGCTGGTTGTTCCAGAGGCTGAGTCCCCGAGGCTGGACGAGATAGATGTGGTACGGGAGTTTACAGAGGTGTTTCCAGATGATATTCCAGGATTGCCACCTCCGCGAGAGATGGAGTTTTGCATTGAGCTGGCAGCAGACACCTCACCGCAGTCGAAGGCCCCGTACAGGATGGCGCCCGCAGAGTTGGCAGAGTTGAAGAAGCAGCTACAGGAGCTGATGGAGGCTGGTTTCATCAGACCGAGTGTCTCACCTTGGGGCGCGCCAGTGCTGTTTGTGAAGAAGAAGGACGGGTCTTTGCGGATGTGCATTGACTATAGGATGCTGAACAAGGTCACCATCAAGAATAGGTATCCCCTACCTAGGATTGAGGACCTGTTCGATCAGTTGCAGTCAGCGAAGGTCTTCTCTAAGATCGACCTACGCTCAGGATACCATCAGCTGAGGATCCGAGAGGAGGATGTCCAGAAGACTGCATTCAGGACCAGATATGGGCACTATGAGTTTTTGGTGATGCCTTTTGGGTTGACGAACGCTCCGGCGGCTTTCATGGATCTGATGAACCGGACGTTCAGGCAGTACTTGGATAGTTGTGTCGTTGTCTTTGTGGATGATATCCTGATTTACTCACCCGATGTGGAGCAGCACAGAGAGCACCTGCGGATTGTACTTAGCATTTTGAGAGACCAGAGGTTGTATGCTAAGTTTTCGAAGTGCGAATTCTGGTTGGACAGAGTCGCATTTCTGGGTCACATCGTTTCTGCAGAGGGGATTTCGGTGGATCCGGCGAAGGTAGAGGCAGTGACTGAGTGGAGAGCCCCTACGAGCGTGACGGAGATCAGGAGCTTTGTTGGATTGGCGGGTTACTACCGTCGCTTCATCAAAGACTTCTCGAGGTTAGCTGCACCATTGACTGCCCTGACGCAGAAGGGAGTCACTTTTGTTTGGTCCCAGAAGTGCGAGGACAGCTTTCAGGAGCTGAAGAGACGACTGACGACAGCTCCAGTTTTGACGCTGCCGAGCGGCACAGGAGGTTTTGTGGTCTACAGTGATGCGTCTGGCATTGGTTTGGGTTGCGTGTTGATGCAGCACGGGAGGGTGATTGCATACGCTTCGAGGCAGCTGAAGACTCATGAGAGGAATTACCCGACGCATGACTTGGAGTTGGCAGCCGTTGTGCACGCACTGAAGACATGGAGACACTACTTGTATGGTGAGCAGTTTGAGGTGTTCACCGACCACCAGAGTCTGAAGTACCTCTTCTCCCAGAAGGAGTTGAATATGAGACAGCGTCGTTGGTTGGAGTTCATTAAGGACTACGATTTCACCATCTCTTACCATCCGGGGAAGGCGAATTCAGTTGCAGACGCCTTGAGTAGGAGAGTGGAGCTATCAGTTGCTGGCATGTGCCTTCAGGAGTGGAGACTGCTTGAGTCATTGGCAGAGTGGAGGCCGTTCACTGGGGACTCTGAGGGAGCAGTGTTAGCTGGATTGCGGGTAGAGCCACAGACTGTTTCACAGGTAGTACAGGCGCAGCATGAGGATGATGAGTTGGCCAGTTTGCTGGAGTTGACTGCCAGAGAGGGGTCAGATTTCAGTGTTGGGGTCGATGGAGGTCTGAGATTCAGAGGGCGGATCTGGGTGCCGAGGGTTGATGGGATGAGAGATGACATCATGGAGGAGGCACACAGAGCGAAGTACACCATCCATCCCGGGAGCACGAAGATGTATAAGGACCTGCAGCGGAACTTCTGGTGGAGAGGCATGAAGAAGGACATTGCAGAGTTCGTGAGTCGGTGTTTGGTCTGTCAGCAGGTGAAGATCGAGCACCAGAGGCCAGCTGGGCCTATGCAGAGCATCGAGCTTCCAGAGTGGAAGTGGGAGCACGTGACGATGGACTTCGTTACGGGGCTACCGAAGACGAGGCGGTTCCATGACGCGATTTGGGTGATAGTCGATAGACTGACCAAGTCGGCGCACTTTCTGGCCATTAGGACCACCTTGCCTTTGGAGAGTCTGGCGAAGCTGTATGTAGAGGAGATCGTCAGATTGCACGGAGTACCTGTGAGCATCATCTCTGACAGAGATCCGAGGTTCACATCCAGATTTTGGGGGAGTCTGCAGCAAGCACTGGGGACACGTCTGAGATTCAGTACAGCTTTTCACCCTCAGACAGACGGTCAGTCAGAGAGGACTATCCAGACTTTGGAGGATATGCTGAGGGCTTGCACGCTGGACTGGGCTGGACACTGGGATGAGCATCTACCTCTGATTGAGTTCGCCTACAACAACAGCTACCATGCTAGTATTGGGATGGCACCGTATGAGGCATTGTACGGGAGGCCGTGCAGATCGCCGGTATGCTGGAGTGACGTAGGCGAGAGGCAGTTAGTGGGTCCAGAGCTTGTGCAGATGTACGCAGAGAAGGTTGACCTGATCAGGAGGAGGTTAGCTACAGCACAGAGCAGACAGAAGAGTTATGCTGACCGACGCAGACGGACCTTGAGCTTCGAGGTTGGAGATCATGTCTTCCTGAAGATTTCACCAGCTCGGGGAGTGATGAGGTTCGGGAAGAAAGGGAAGCTCAGTCCGAGGTATGTCGGACCTTTTGAGATCTTGGACCGTGTCGGGGAGGTCGCCTACAGGGTTGCTTTGCCACCTCAGTTCTCTGGCCTTCACAACGTCTTCCATGTTTCTATGTTGAGGAAGTACGTTGCAGACCCGACGCATGTGATAGAGATTTCAGTGCCTGAGATCCGGCAGGACTTGTCACTTGAGGAGAGGCCAGTTGAGATCATCGATCGGATGGACCATCAGCTCAGGAGGAGGACCATTCCGATGGTCAAGGTCAGATGGCAGCATCACAGTGAGCGCGAGGCCACCTGGGAGATCGAGGAGGAAGTTCGGAAGCAGTATCCGGAGCTTTTCGGTGAGTTACCTTTCTGATTTCGGGGCGAAATCCTTTTAAGGAGGGTGGATTGTAAAGACGTGTGAGAGAGAGGGTGGGAGGTATGGAGTGGAGTGTTGTGTGTAGTGGAGTGGAGTAGGGTGAGAGGTATGGAGGGAGTATGGGTAGATGTTAGGTTTTGTTATAAAAACCAAAATCTCACCCCTTTTTGCTCTTTTGTTGCCATTTCATTTCCACCCCAAAACTCATCCACCTTCCCCTTGTTGTCCGGCGACCAGAGGAGGAAGGAGAGGAGCTCCGGCGACGTGGTGAAGGCACAAGCAAAGGAGGAGCGCCGGAAACGGAGGAAAGAAGGAGAAGAAGCTAGAAGCGACGCCGGAGGAGGAGGAGCTCGCCGCACGCGTCTTCTTCGCGGTGAAAGGTATGCCAAGTCTTCATAGTAACTCCCCAAGAGGTGTGGGAGTGTAGGGGGCGGCGTTGGTGCCGTTTTCCCCGGAGTTAAACCACTGAACTGAGGTTGAAGACGACCTGTTCGGTCGACCGTTGGGTGCTTCGGTCGACCGAACATCGTCTAAATGATGCCTGTTCAGTGGCGATATTGTAGTGCCTCGGTCGACCGTGTGAGGTTCGGTCGACCGATATCAGTATATATTTGCTTACTGCCCGAAAACGGTCGAACGACGTCTGTGTGACGGTCGACCGTTTATGCCAAATTTTAGCGGGAACTTAAGGGTCATATTAGCCCGGTCGACCGATGGTTGTTTCGGTCGACCGAACCCTGTAGATAGAATAATCAGGCCTGCGGTCGACCGAATATGTGTATCCGGTCGACCGAACTGCGCAAAGTCGGTCAAGAGCGTTGACCATCTAAACGGTCGACCGCTCTGGATCCGGTCGACCGACCGCGTGCAGATTTCCTGTAGTGAAGTGTTTGCTGATCCGGTCAACCGAAAGAGTTTCGGTCGACCGAATGCAGTGGGCAGGATTCATGCAGTTTTCCTTATCGGTTGAACGGACCCTGGTTCGACCGACAGGATATATATGTATATAAAACGTATAGCGTAGACCTTCCAAACGGTCGACCGCTAGATTTGACCTTGTTCGACTGGTGGGTCGAATTATCTTTCCTTGGTGGATTTATCCACGTGCGTGACGTCGAGCAGAGGCGACTACCGGCTGCCGAGCCTACGGTCTCCACCGGACCTCGGAGCTACGGATTTCACCTACGACGAGAGCGTGTTGCTGTTGGACCCCTCGTGGATGCCGGTGCGGCAGAGGGATGCCTGCCATGCCTGTGTGGGTGGTAGATGCCTTCTTCCCTGGTGGGGGAAGGGGATGCACTTTCCCTGTGGGGGAAAGCCGAGACCTCCTCGTGTGGGCCTGGATTGGCAGGGGGGATGCCTCCCTTGTGCCCCTGTGTGCGGCTGGGAGATGAGTGCGGCGACCCCCCTCGTGTGGGCCTGGATTGGCAGGGTGGGGGATGTTTCCCATGCCCCTGGTGCGGCTGGGAGATGGTCCGCAGAGGTTGGGGCATGCATGGGGCCCGAGGCGGATTGCATTGCATGTGCATTCTTGGCATTTTCATCTGTTTTCTGTATATATAGGAGATGTTGGCATACGGGGTTCCTTTCGGGAACTCAGGCAGATTTTATGTTGCATTTTCAGGTAGCAGACAGTCTTAGGTTGGTGGTGACCGAGGGGAGTGCCTCCGGGATCGGGTCCTGTCTTCTCCATCTTTTTGTAGAGGTAGCGATTACTGTAGTTATGTATTAGACTTGTAATCGCTCTTTTTGACACTCTGTATTATGACTTCCACGTGGAGATATTTTATATATATATTCTGTTGACTTTTCCTGTAGCGTGCCCTTGTTGACCGTTGACGGTCGTATGTTTGTGTTTTATATTTGAAAATTTTATTCCGCTGTTTTGGGACGTTACACCTTCCCTTCCTCCTCCACCATCACCCTCCTCACTCCCCTCTCCACCTCTTTCCTTGTGAAGTGATGATCACCCTCAACCTCAAGAGCCACCCCAACCCCAACCACGCAACACAAGTACCTCGAGTTCACCATCTGATCGCTGAAGTAAGGCCAGCAGAGCATTGGCAATCCGGCACACACACCCTCCAGAGTCGAGTTCCACCCGCAATGCGTCCAGAACCCACCCACCGCCCGGTGCCTCAGCACCTCCTCCTGAGGCGCCCACTCCACCACCTTCGCTCTATCATCATCGTCCTCCTTAATTACTATTCTTAATTCTTCCAGTACTGACCCACATGTTGACCGGAGAACCCATAGGAAACGTTGGCCACTGCCGGTCAAACCCCGTGCCATCTCCATGATATTGTCTTCGGTCATCCCCGCCAGGCTTCCGAAGCTGACGTAGAGCACCGACGCGCTTGGTTGCCGGTCGAGCCAGTCCAGGCAGGTGGTGTCCTGGGTCCACAGGCTACTGTGGGTGTCGGGCGAGAAGAGGTGGAGGGGGCCGACGGGGAAGAATGGGACTTCTTCTCGGAGATGTTGGCGTCGGAGCTCCGAGCATTCTTCCAATTCCAACGCCTCGAAGGTGTTCCATACTGCTGCTTTCGCGGTCTTGGTATTGTCGACGAGATTGGTCACGGCGGTGTAGACGTCGGTTGGACTGCTGGTGTGGAAGTACGGTAGGTCTTTGATTCTATAATGGGAAACTGCTGCCGTCCCTACTTTCAACGGACAATCACTACTCCGATCTAACACAATCATGTACAAGTCAACATTAATTGTGAACCCCCAACACGATTCATATATATATATATACACTTGCATGGACACACAACTCTCTCTGTACAACTATATACATATGGTGGTAAATTTCAACACAAAAATAACGAGTTTGAGTTTGACTCAGGAATGATTTGACTTTGTTGACTTTGTTGACCAATCTTTTAGAGTTAATTACAGTTTGCACCCCTGAACTATACATTGATATCACTTTGTACTTCTAAACTTTCGAAGTTAACAATTATCTCCTCTGAACTTTTATTTTGTAACACTTTGTCCACCTAAATTTTAAAAATATATTATTTAACACACATTCGACTTTTTTTCCATTTTTTGTTGTTGTACCCTAATACCAATCCGACCCAAATTCCAACAATATATGACTTCCGTTTTGATCCAAACTTTCACGTAAATATAAGTTTATGAGTGTATTAGGGATACAAGGGAAAAATATTGAATGTGTGTTAAATAATGAATTTTTAAATTTTAAAGAGGTAAAGTATTACAAAATGAAAATTCATGGAATGTAACTGTTAATTTTGAAAGTACATATATGCAAAGTGATATCAAGACATAGTTCAGGAGGTCAAACTGTAATTAACCATTTTTTAATACCTCCAAAAATATAAAAAAACTACCTAACATACCTAAATTACAAAAAATACCAGGCCCATAAGCCGAGCCTGGTACCTAGGTCTAGTTGGACTTCAACTCTACATGTGTGTAACTTAAACAAGGTCGTACGTGTATTATTTAATTTGATTTGGATTTTTTTTATTGGTGCAACCCAAAAGGTTGTCAATCTCCACAATACACTCACGTTTCCGAATTTTAGGTGAGTGTACATTGTGTCGTTTATCTTAATACACACATCGTCAGTGGGACCTACTTTGTAACTTTTAGTTATAATTTTTACAAAATAACTCTCTTAAAATAAAAACATCCTTAATCTAAATAAAAAAATTAGAAAGGAAAAAACAAAAACACTCAGCCCCTCTCTCACGCGGTTCTCACTTCTCCTCACTTCTCTCTCCTCTCTTTAGTTCTCTCTCACTTTTTTTTGGTAACTGGGAAAATCATCGAAACACTGTCATTTGGACGTCGACCATACTACAAATCCCGGGACTACTATGAACTCACCCCCTTTATTACCCTTGCCCGGATAAGGATCTCATTCACCGAAAGAGAGGTGTTGGGCACCTGCAACACCTGGGATTCAGACCGGCGACCCTCAAGCGGAGGAGTCATCACCACTCGAACACCAAGTGGGGGGCAGTTCTCTCTCACTTCTCTCTCGTCTCTCCAGTTTTCACACTCTCTCTCTCCAAAACTAAATATTTTATCATGGAGATAGAGATAGATAGAGAGAGAGGAGAGAGAGACATGAGATCACAAAAGAGAGTAGAAAGAGAGAAAAATGAGGAGAAGATAGAGAGGAGAGAAAAGTGAGAGAGAGAACTTGAGAGAGGAGAAGATTAGAGAGAGAACTGAAGAGAGGAGAGAAAAGCGAGAATGGGGGTGAGGGTGGGGTTGGATTTTTTTCTTTTTAATTTTTTATTAAGGTTAAAGACATTTTTATTTTAAGAGGGTTATTTTGTAAATTTTATAACAGAAAAAAGAATGACGGAGTAGGTCCGGCAGAATAGGTGTACGTAGGTAAAAATAAAAATACAATGTGCAACCAAATAAAATTCTAAAACACGAGCATATTCCGTTAATTGACATATATTCTTAGGTGCACCCAAAAAAAAACCATTTTGATTTTCCCTACGTATATAAAATTAGTTATTTACTAATTCACTTCACATCACAGTGTAAGAAAATCCATGCATCTTTTCACTTTACACATTCTCATCCAATAATTACTAGTTTTAGTAAATGGAAAAAGAAGACGAGATTAATTATATTAGGAGGTAATTATATATTAATTGGTACGTAGGTACCTTGGACGGGGTAGTAACCCTTGTCATACAGCTTGGGAAACAAAGCAAAAACGTTGAAAGAGGCGGCGCTCCCCGTTCGGAGCACGATCCTCGGCAACCGGAGCTTATCGGTGGCTGTCTTGGCCGACCACATGATGGCGTCGGTGACGAGGCAGACCACCTCCGGTAAGCCTTCCAAGACGGCCTCGAGTTGCCTCTCCACCTCGGCGTTGAGGGACAGAAGACGGGCGATGACGTCGGTGGCGGTGAGTTCCTGGATGGGGACGGGGACGAAGTGGAAGTGGGGATGGTCGGCGGTGTTGACGTTGGGGTCGGTGTGGAGTATGGTGATGGTGAAGCCACGGGAGTGGAGGAGGGAGGCCAGCTGGAGCATTGGGTTTATGTGACCTTGGAAGGGACAAGGTAGCATCGCCACTCGCCGCCGCTGCTGCTGGCCGTCGGCGTTCCCCACAACCGTGGTTGCTTCCATTAAGCACTGGACTGGAGACGACCAACCAAAAAAAACAAACAACAAACACAAATTAAGATGAGACGTGACGTGGATATACGTGTCATGCATGTGAACCAATCACGGATTCCCATGCATGCATACATACTCAAGAACATAACCTCGGAGGTTAATTAAGGGCACTCTCAACGGGTAGGTGCCCCTTGGGTGCCCGTGTTGGGCGTTCTAGGTAGACGCTCGGGCGTCCTCGTGTGGGGCACGTGTCTTTTCTATTCGTCGATTTTTTTTTAAATTATTTAGTTGAAGTTTTGTTATTAACGTATTGAATATTTGTTGTTAATGTGGGTATTAAATGATTTTGTATTTGGTGTTTTTAGTTAATGTAATGTATTTTGGATTAATGTATTGGTTATTTGTTAATAATGTATGTTAATTTTATTTAATCATGCCCGTCTTATTTAATCACGCGTGCACTGTTCAATCACGCGTCCACTGAGCAAACACGTGTGCACTGTTTCATCACGCTTCCACTGAGTAAACTGTGCAATCACGCGTGAACAGTGCAACAGATACATCCACACCCTCTCAACTATAAATACATCTATCTATCTCCTGACTCCTCACATTGCCTTAACTTGTTAACTTCTTCTCTCATCAATGTCGGATAATAGTTTAAACTACGGTCAATCTGACGATGATAACTGGAATGAGACATTAAATATAATGGACCGCGCTGTTGAATTGGCCGACCGGGTTGTTCACGAAAGGACTACATGTCCTAAGCAACGTCGAAGGAGAACGACGAACCTAGATAGAGATCGTGAACTAGGTTACAGACGCCTTATAGACGATTATTTCTCTGACAACCCTGTGTATTCTGATACTCTTTTCAGGATAAGATTTCAGATGAGAAAACATGTCTTTTTGCGCATCCACAATGCCATCGAAGCATCTTATGTCTTCTTCCAACGAACATCGGACGCAACTGGTAGGATAAGCATCTCCGACATACAAAAATGTACGGTGCATGAGTGCAGCAACATCCAGAAATGCTCTCCGCAAATTCTGTGAATGTGTTATTCACATCTTCAGTGTTGAGTATTTACGTCGGCCAACTGCAAATGACTTGGCACGCCTACTTTACGTTGGTGAGCAACGTGAGTTTCCAGGTATGATGGGGAGTATCGATTGAATGCACTGGGAAGGGACAACATCAAGGGCGTGCTGGGAAAGCAACTCTGATCCTTGAGGCGGTGGCATCGTACGACTTATGGATCTGACACTCCTTCTTCGGAATACCGGGTTCATGCAATGACTTGAACGTCCTGCAACAATCTTCGATTTTCGACGACATACTAGAAGGCCGAGCACCACCTGTAAATTATGAGGTAAATGATGTTCAATATGATATGAGATACTATCTTACTGATGATATTTATCCACAGTGGGCGGCGTTCATCCAATCCATACTTCACCATCACACCCCGAAGCACAGATTGTTTGCTGAAGTGCAGGAGGCAACAAGTAAAGATGTTGAACGCGCTTTCGGAGTGTTGCAAGCGAGGTTCGCGATCATCAGAAACCCAGCTCTTGCCTGGAGAAAGGACATTCTGTCCAAAATATTGACAACCTGTATCATCATGTATAACATGATAGTGGAAGACGAACGCGACTGTTACGCTAATTTTGGAGATATTCGTGAATTTATAGAAGATCGTCCTGGAACTTCAACTGAGAAAACGTTGTATTCGACTGATCGTATAACAGGTATTCACGAGTTTTTTGTCAATCAAAATCGAGTGCGTGACATGACCAACATTTGGATCTGAAAGACAATTTAATCGAGCATATATGACAACGCTACGGACGAGGAGCGGTTTGAAAATGGGTTAACGTACTTGCTAATGTAGTATTTGAAAATTTAGTTTATATAATATGTATTGTTTTTTCTTAACTTTGAGTGTAATATTTCATATTTCAGTTTATCTTAAATGTAATGTGGTTCCGCAATATATAATAATTTCGTGATTTAGCAATAATTATTAACAATATTTCGAGTTAAAATAGAATTGTAATGTAATTAGAATTAGAATTATATAAAATGTAATTTGTTAAATGTTGTGTGAAAATTAAAATTGTTTAATTAAGAAATGAGGCGGATGAAAGAGGGTGTAAGGAGGGTGGGTGGGGTAGCCCGGACATGAGTAAGGATTTTTTTTGGGTGGGTTGGGTGAGCTGACGTGGCAAAGAGAGAGTGCAGGACGCGAGACTGTTAATTGTGCTCTAAGATCCAATCCAGAGATTTAGTACTTCACTTAATTTCTCTTCACTTGTTTACTTTCTTTGAAACGACAAGTATATTGCAGAAAGACGGCCAAAATATAATTAATTAATTAGCCGTATCAGTGAGAATATATATCATTCGTTACCATGTCAAAAGTAAAGATCTCAAAATAATGATTTAGAACTTTTATGAATTAATTAAATTAACAAAGCGAAGCGCGGCAACGAGTAAGATTGTTTTAGATAAATAACACAAATATATACCACATCTAGCTGGTTGTCGATCCAGATGCACCCAATATATATCTATTTGACGGTTACTTGAGTTATATAAACTCGAAAATCAGAATATTGTGGATCGAAACCACGTACGTAATACGTTCTCTACGTCAACAGTCTACTTGTAGTTTCAGGCTTAACGTTTTAGCTCAAACTCGCCTATTTTTCATCAAAATCAGATGATTAGAAAACTTTGAGAGTTTTAGAATAAGAATAAAGAGATGAAGGGATTTGATTTGAAACATAGGATAGGGGTTAGATGGTTTATATAGGATGAGAGTAGAATATTTTCATAATTTTTTTAAATAAAAAAAATGTCGTTGGGCTTAACGGGTCCGGCCGGACCCGACCCAATCCCCAAGTCTTGCCGTAATGCAATTAAATTGGTCGTATCAGGATAAATCATTCGATCATTATAGTGTCAAGGGTCGGGATCTCAAAACAATAATCCCAAATTGTTATGAGTTAAAGAGGAGGTACTCATATAAATTAACAAAGTGAAGCACGTGCTGGCAATGGGCAAAAATTTTTAGATAAATAACACAAATACATATTGTTATATCCTAACACTTGATTAGTGGTTAATGGTGTTTATGTGGTGGTTTGGAGAGGTTTCGAGATGAACGGTTTAGATCGATTTTGAGAAGTATATGGTATATATATCTCTCTCTCATGCACTCTCATCTCTCTCCCGCCTCCTCTCTCAAACTCATTTCTCTTCCAGCATTGAGGCGTCGGCGACGTGTGGTGACCGGAGAGCACGTGTGTTGCGGTTGGAGTTGCCGGAGGTGCAAAGATCGTCGTTTGTGTGAGGAGTTCGTCAGAGAAGAAGAGTGGGTGCGAGGAGACGCTCGCCGTGGTCTTCAAAGGCATGTTCAAGCCTTAAAGGTATGTCAAACTTGCTTTTACGCTTACCTGAGTTCGTGTGGGTGTTGGAGCGGTCGACGGTAGGTCGAAATGCTCGTCGGACTTCAGTTCAGTAGTTTTCTGTTGTGTTCGGTCGACCGAATGATGTTTCGGTGGACCATTGGTGGTGTGATTTTGGGGAGCTCGCCTTGCACCGGTCGAATGATGCTTCGTGCGGTCGACCGGTCAAGCATGTTAGGCAAGCTCTGGGTGTGTTCGGTCAACTGGGTCCCTTTTGCCGTTCGACCGAAGCACTGTTTTAAATCGGTTGGGGGTGTAGACCACAAAACGGTCGACCGCCTTGAGATCTCGTTCGACCGATGACTTAACTTTAACTTAATGTCTGTTTGACCATTTGTTGTTTCGGTCGACCGGTATAGCTTGGATCGATCTCGAGTTTTACTGGCGACTTTCGGTCGAACATGTCCCTTTGTCGTTCGACCGATGGGGCGTTAAATTTAATATTATTTGTGGCGTAGACCATCCAAACGGTCGACCGTCAGAGACCTTTTGTTTGACCGATTGGTCATTTTGTTAGTTTTGTGGTTCGACCGGTCGTGGAGACAGTTGAACACCTTTGCGTTCTAAGGAGGAACCGATCGACCGGTTGGCTTGTTCGGTCGACTGTTTCTGCACAGTTTGGTATATTTTTATGTTTGTTTTTGATCGACTAGAGTGCAACGGGTTCACCGGCCCTTTTGGGGCAACAAACAGACATGTCAGCCTAATAGCGATCAATTGTGGCTCTACGGAGCAGATTGTATTGTTGTCGTCGTGGCTTCGGCAAATGAGGTAAGACCGTGACTCCGGCGAATAAGGCATGTATACGTCGTCGTCGTGGATCCGACAATTGATGCAAAACCGTGGCTCCGGTAACATTGAGGCAAAATCGTGGCTTCGGTAACATTGAGGCAAAACCGTGACTCCGGTGAAATAGACAATTTGTGGTGTTTTAATGTTGTTGGCTTATGTCGTTTGCAGTTGTTATGTTTGTTTCATTCATTTGTTAGGTTTGGCATACGAGGTATCCTTATGGAAACTTAGGCATAGTTTTGTGTTTGTTTTTCAGGCAGGGTGCGACAGTAGGAGGGTGTTGACTGTGGAGGAGAGCTCTCGGGGCCGGATCCTGTTTTCCTCATTTTGAGGTGGTTGTGATTACATGTGTATATTTTATTTTATGAGCTTTTGATGTAATCATCAATTTTGTAAACTCTGTTACATATATATATATATATATATTATATGTTGGTACACCTGGTTTCTTGTGTACACATGACATGTCTTGCCGTAATGTACTCGAGTCGATTGTATGTTTTAAATTTTAATTTTTTTCGCCGTTTGAGGACGTTACATATACCATGTACGTCTAGGTGGTTGTCGGTTAAGATGCAATATATATATCCATTTGACAGTTACTTGAGTTATTTATAATACTAAAAAATCAGAATACTGTGGATCGAAACCACGTACGTATTTACGTTCACTACGTCACCAATCACGTACTCAAAGTCTCAAACAACACGAATCTTGCCATGTTTGGTATATCCAAATTAATTAAGATCAACAATTGATTTTGTGTCAGAGTTTAATTAAGCCAATAATTCATCCACATGTACAATATATTGTATTACTCAATTATCAAAAACAGTACATCACCATTCACCAAGCAAATGTATAAATACAAAGTACTAACGATTAATTAGCATAAAAAACACCAACCAATTCATACATAGATTCATACACTTGATCGGTTGAAGCTAGCAAATTAGGCAATCAAGGGAATTAAGTGATGGATCACGGAGGTATGCATAATATGACGTCGGGCAGTGGTGGTAAAAAAAAGAGGTACACTCACATGACCTTCTTCTGGGGGAAGAACTCGGAGATCTTGTTTACGGGGTGGCCGGGGACGAGAGGGGGCTACTACGCGTTGGCGCTCATCTTTTGTTTCCTTCTCGCCTTGCTGGTGGAGTGGATCTCCACTACCAAACTGGCACGTCGCGGCACGTGGTGGCGGGTGGTGGTGCATGGTCTTAGAGTGGGGTTGGTGAACTTGATAATGTTGGCCGTGATGTCGTTCAACGTCGGGGTGTTGTTGGTCGTCATTGCTGGACATGTTCTTGGTTTCGGGTTGTTTGGATGCTCCAAACAAGCAGATACTACTTGTTGCACTGATGATTATAATAAGAAGCTGAAGCCTGAAGGATTAGCTGCCACCCAACATTGCCCATGAACAACATCTATCTCCATCTTAATTTACTAGCTTTTATCTTCGATCTGCTGATGACTATGTACATGCATTCGTGTGATAAACAAAACTACTGGAGTGTTGGTGTTTTTTTTTCTCTTACCAAAAAAGTTTGTTCATTTTACGGTATTTTTACTTGTTGATTGCCAGTTACCAAATATGTGTCTGTAATCAGTTCCTATTGAATAAAGTTCTCTTGAATATTATGTGTATGTATTAAGTTCCTATTGAATAAAGTTCTCTTGAATATTTGTAATCGATCGGTTCCTCATTTTTAAGAATCAATTTTTATCACTTGTTTTTTTTCGGGTTTTTATTTTTTATCTTGTTTGTAAACACACTTTTCAATAGCCTTATTTACAATCGTATTAGAGATATAAAATTAGATTGACCATGTAAGCTCTCCTATAAACATCATTGTTTGATTTTTGTGTCTTCTTACTTATGAGTTTATTATTATTTTCCAGTGTTAATTGTATTTTGATAAACATACTTTGCTGCGTTGTTTATTTGGATTGTCTTTCGGTAACAAGTTGTTTTTCGTTATTTGGTACAATGTTTTCGTAACAAAATTTAAACATTGACTAAAATTATTGGCTTTTGGTTGTAATAACTAAAATAATGGTATCGAGAGGAATTGACTGTAGACTATTTATTTAGTTTTACGAGAACTACTATTTGTACTTAAATCGTCCAACAATTAACATTTTATCTTTCACGATTCATTTAATACACATTTCGACCCGTGTCTTAAAATAAGATTTTTGCCTCAGTTTTCCTCACATTCTCAGAACCAACACCACGAAAATGTCTGGCGAAACCCCTGGATCTGGTGAGGTAAGTGAGACAGAGTTTTTTTCCCGTCTCGAGCATCTATCTAAACCGCCTCACCCAAGGCTGGGGCGTCTGGATGGGATGCCTCCTCCTTGGCGGGGCGGCTTAGCCAGACGCCCCATCTTTGGATGAGGCGCCTGACTTAGCCGTCTCCTCCATTGATGGGGCGTCCCATCCAGACGCTGTATGATTTTTTGTCCCTATGTATATGTATATTTTCAAAATATTTAATACAAACATACAAGATGCCACTATTAAATGTATATGTTTATTTTAATATCATGCATTCCTACACATATTAAAATAAACAAAAGAGAGAGGATCATACTCAAATGTTCTCTAAAACCTTTCAGAAGATCCGGAGTTCCGTTGCTCGTCGATTCGCCTCCAAGTGTTCACCAAACTCTAAACAAGATTAGAGAGAAATGAGTTAGTCAATAAATCTCTAATTAAGCTTAGAATCTAGCTAATAACTCAATTTTAAGCTCTTGAGATTTCTATCTTCAAAACTTAAAACTATTAAGAGATTTTGGTGGTGATTAAGAGAGAGAAATTAATTAGAGAGAGAATTTATGAATTAACATAAACAAGTAGGATGATGAGTCCTTTTATAGGCTCCTAAAACATCATTATCAAGAATTATTCTCTAGTCATGATCTCTTGTTTATTCTCTCCTAAAATTAATCCCAAATTGTCACATAAGCATCCTAAAAAACGTTTAATCAAATCTGGATTTTAATCCAACCCATGATCTGATTATTCTCTTAATAATTCAGGGAAAATCGTGTTGTTCGGTTAACCAAGAATTCTTCTCGGTTGACCAAACCATTCGGTTTTAACACATATTCGGTTGACCGTGAGCTAGACGGTCGACCGAACATTCATGAGAAAAATTCTCTGGAAGAATTCGGACGATCCTCGTTTTGCTCCGATCGACCGTTGACTCACCAAAATTTCTCCTGACGAATCTTCTTCGGAAGACCGTGTCACATTCGGTCTACCGAAAATATCCAAGATAGCTCCTGGATATTTTGTCTCGGTTGACCGATTAAGCCCGGTTGACCTAATCCAATTACTCAGGCACTCGAGACAATTTCAGTCAATCATTTGCTTTATCCGACCCTTGTTCGGTTGACCGTTCCTTAAGACACCTTAGTCGACTGAACCCAAAATGGTTGATTGTTTTGACCTTGATTTTGCATTTGTAATATTTTGGATTTATCTCTAACAAAATTTGATATTTTGGGGTTTTAGAAAATATATATCTCATGTAATATATTATTATATGTAATATTAAATTATTACACCCGATAATATATACACCCCATATGAATTTATCCATGATTTTAATTATGTCAATTCTCGTGACATATTGATTTTATTGATTCACCACATGTATCCCTTTTCTCATGAAACCTGACACATCATATGAACTCAAAAATCAAGTTTCTTGTTTCCCAGTGTTGTGGTGTGGCCTATAAGAGGATATAAGCCAAATTGGCAGCGATATTAAACACTTAATATCTCAAACTATAAGCAGTATCTAGTTACACATTATAGTTACCCAATTAGCATAGATGTTTTTGTTCCACTCGAACTAAACACAATCTATTTAGTGAAGTAAGTGCACCACTTGTGTCCGTCAATTGCCTCATGATATTAAGAATATATACAAAGTAGAAATGTGTCACCTTTGTATTATATTCATTTCTTGATCTCTCTAAGCTAATTATAACTATGTAACTTAACTCAAGTTACATTGTGCACATTATAATTTTGCTCTATCAAAAGGCCCACTAATATCATCACTCAATTAAGAGGGGTAATGATAATCGTTTGACTGACTATCTTTTCCAACACAAGTCATATTCAACCAACTATTGCATTTGTCACTATACTCATTGATAGCTTTTCACAATAATCAAATCGAGCACTTCTTCAGTGAAAAGATATAAGTCTCATATCTTAGGATCCAAGACACAGTAAAATATTAATGACACGAAACACAATTCCATAATGTTTTACTAGTTAGGTCTATTCAATATATAAAAGTATTTTTCTCTCTTTTATATACTAGTGTCGCTAATTATTTGTGAGTCCTTATACACGGACGCGGGCGTCACGGACGCGCCTTACGTGGACGTGTTGAGTCAGCGTCCAGTCAGCAAAATTTCTCTTCACGTGCTTTGGTCTTCTTAAAAACGCCGGTTCTTTAGGTTGAACGATTCTTTTCCCAATACACAGATAGTGCAGACCCTAGGACAGCGTGCATACCCTAGGACAGCGTGCAGACCCTTTATTCGTGCAGAGTCCAGACTTATCATAATAAAATATTGTTTTTAACTTTTAGGTTGGATCAACTTAATCCAAACAGACACACAACATATTCCGAACAGACAGTCTTCTTATTCCGAACAGACGCACAACTTAATCCGAACAGACAGACTTCTTATTCCGAACAGACACACAACATAATCCAAACAGACACACAACATATTCCGAACAGACAAACAACTTAATCCGAACAGACACACAACTTAATCCGAACAGACACATAACTTAATCCGAACAGACACACAACATATTCCGAACAGACAGACTACTTATTCCGAACAGACATACTTCTTATTCCGAACAGAAAGACTTCTTATTCCGAACAGACAGACTTCTTATTCCGAACAGACACACAACATATCCCGAACAGACAAACAACATATTCCGAACAGACAGACTTCTTATTCCGAACAGACGCACAACTTAATCCGAACAGACACACAACATATTCCGAACAGAGAGACTTCTTATTCCGAACAGACGCACAACTTAATCCAAACAGACAGACTTCTTATTCCGAACAGACACACAACATATTCCGAACAGACAGACTTTTTATTCCGAACAGACGCACAACTTAATCCGAACAGACACACAACATATTCCGAACAGATAGACTTCTTATTCCGAACTGACATACAACTGTTATACATGAAGAAAATGAAGAAGAATGTGATCATTCCTACATTTTTAAGGATGACTTTGGTCTTGTTTGTTGTATATGTGGAATTACACGCAAAAGCATAGAAAGTGTGTGCAGAAACGGAACAGAAAGTTTGTATTATTTATGTAGAAAGATTGTCTTGTATTATTTATGTAGAAAGTATTCCGAACATACACACCACTTAATCCGAACAGACAAACTTCTTATTCCGAACAGACACACAACATATTCCGAACAGACTGACTTCTTATTCCGAACAGACATACAACTGTTGTACATGAAGAAAATGAAGAAGAATGTGATCATTCCTACATTCTTAAGGATGACTTTGGTCTTGTTTGTTGTATATGTGGAATTATACGCAAAAGCATAGAACTTTCTGATTGAACTTTTAACAGTAGAACATCACGCCAAAATCCTCGGAAGCTTTGACACCATTGCATCTCGTTCCAGCACATTAACATCTGACCCAGAGGTAGCAAACAAACGGGTGTGATGCCTTTTCTTAACACAAAAACCACAAGAATCGGCATAAGCAACGTAAAATGTTTGGGCTTCTTCGAAAGAGGGGAAAAACATCCCCTCCTTAGGAACGTTTGTCGGCTGCTCCACTTGGAAAGACACATGAACGATTGAACTTTTAACAGTAGAACATCACGCCAAAATCCTCGGAAGCTTTGACACCATTGCATCTCGTTCCAGCACATTAACACCTGACCCAGAGGTAGCAAACAAACGGGTGTGATGCCTTTTCTTAACACAAAAACCACAAGAATCGGCATAAGCAACGTAAAATGTTTGGGCTTCTTCGAAAGAGGTGAAAAACATCCCCTCCTTAGGAACGTTTGTCGACTGCTCCACTTGGAAAGACACATGAACGATTTCCATCAAAGCACAGAGGTAGGACCACAGAAGAGAAGGGAAGAAAAATGAAGACGCATGTTGAGATTTATAACAAGTCTCCTGTGCTGTGTAGGAGAGCCAAAATGTTCATGGAAAATGAGTGATTTGAGACGCATTAATGAGGGATGGAGGGATGTAGACATTTGTACGAAACGAGGAATAAAATAAAAAATAAACTTTTTCTGTGGAGACTGCCAACTCAAACGCGTCTGCTGACTGGACTGACCACATAAGCGCGCGTCCCGAACGCTAGCGTCCACTAATCGTTTTCCATTATTTGTAGAGCTACAACAATCGATGACCAACACGACAATCTTATCTCGGTGATTAATGTTCCATGTTAATTACCATGATTGTGAATAACTTTTGATTTATGTAAACCATTATATTTTAGAGTTCTACGGTTAAAGACCAAACGCATCTTCCTTTAACACTTCCAAAAGACGAATATCATAATTAAGGTACAAAATGTTTGCACATCCAATTCATAATAATTGACATATAAAAGTAAAACTTTTAGAACACATTCCTTCTAGACGCCCTAATTTTTTTATTTTAAGTTTATTTATTTTGTGTTATTTTAAATTATTTCAGGTTCCGTTGCAAGATTTCGATGGTGGTGGAGTAGATTACACTGAGTTTTTTTATAGTAAACAAGTATTTACAATAATCGAGGAAGCGTGTAAATGAGCGAAACAAGTTGTCATCGGAGACAAATCAAAAGCATATAATCGGACAGATTGTTATCTGAGATGCGATCGCAGAAATAAAATGGGTTCTTGTGATATGGATATTGCATTACGAAAGAACACAAAAAGAAAAGGTTGCGGTTGTCGGTTTTTGGTAAAAGTAGTCGAGCAACGGGATCGTGATAGATGTGTCATTGCTTCTAATAGTACTCATGGGCAGCACAACCACAAACTTACAATTTATCCAGTGAGTCATCGACAGATCAACGGTTTTAGTTCTGAGGCAAAGAAAGTTGTTCGTGATATGACTGAGGTACAAGCGAGACCACGTAATATCTTGTTGGCAGTAAAGGAAAAATTCCCAGAGGATAATCCTAATCAGAGACACATTTATAACTTCAGAGAATACATGAGGAGGACGAAATCTGAAGACAGGAATCTCACTCAGTAGTTTCTCAGTCAGGCAATACAGTATAAGTACTTACATTGGATTATGGCGGATGAAGAAACTAATGTCCTCACGCATATTTGGCACATCATACGAAAGAGTATCTTTTATCATATTTTAAATTTAATTTACGTTACATATACCAAGCATGATTATGATATGTTCGTGAGAAATAATTATTAAAATACGACAGCTAAACAAATAGGTAGAAGATATGTTCGTCAGAAATAAATAATAATAGTACAACAGATAAGCAAATACCAACAAATGTAGTAACAATTCAACATATAATAAAATAAATAATTTGCAAGCCAACTACAACTCATCATCCAAATCTTGGTCCTAAATGCCCAACTGACTGTTACACTCCTCCATGAGGTCATCCCAATCTGTACATGCAGTTCTCGTCTCCTCGTTTACATCTGGTCCCTGTGGACCTGTGGTGCAAGAACGATTGTGTATATTGTATCTTCCTACTCATCCACTGTATGTAACAACAAAAACAAAATATACATTACAATTAAAAATTAAATTAGATAAACTTACCGCATCGCCACATGTCCTATCCAGTGGTTCTCCGGTCTCGGAATGGTACCGCGAACGATAATTGGATGTGAGTACCTACCGAACCACAGCAAATAATCTGCATCACAAGTGGAGGGGTCGCGACTACGCCTCAAATCGTCCAGGTGAAGTCGTCTTACTCTCGGAAATGTCCTCCAAACCGATTCCGCGCTCGAAGCGCTGTGCCTGGCGTCGTACATCGTCGCAATCGTAGACCGCATTGCATGCTCTGGCGTCGGGATGTCAACCGGGATCACCTGAACGTACCCTAACTAATGCAAGACGTGATCAGGTAAATAAGACTCTGTGATATACCCGATAACGAATAACGCCCATAAATGTAGTCATCGGCACAACTACAACAGACTGAGGACCATACGACAACCAATCTACCTAAACGTTTATACGTTAATAATAATAAAGTTGAAATTTAAATAAACGTGAATGATATATAAATTTTATACCTGTGATGCAGTCTTCTGATCTAGCTGTCTACGAATGGAATGGAGTCGTCCCTCGCTCTTATCCTCGGTCCGGACAACCCACATATGCAAACGAGGATGACCATCCTCAATGATCTTACGCTCCCGATGCGGGTGGAAAACGGGAAAATACTCATATATCCAAGCCTGCAACAGCATAAGACAATCAGTAATGCCAGAACAATCAGCACAGCTCACTATCCCCAACTGGCGATACATATATGCCAATATCGCCGACCCTATAAGTACTCACCGATGGTTTTGGGTCCCTCGCCTCCAATAGGTCGCATGGACTGACTCTGCAACCGCTCTTGTCGACAAACAAGACACAACCTAGCAGTAAGAAGATGTAGGAAGTCATCTGCGTATCCTCGATCTGTGGTGGTCGTCCCCGTCTGCAACAGTCGTCCACAACGTCGATGCTAACACCACCGTCACTGCATATTGAGCTATCCCTCCCAAGACCATCGAGGTTGACCCTGAGCAACTCTGATACATACATCTTCAGCTCAGACGTCGATGCATGAGCACTGACCATACGACCCTTAACAGGAATGTGCAGAATCTGGAAGACGTCATGCAACATGATTGTCATCTTTCCGCAAGGCAAGTGGAAAGTGTTGGTGTCAAGCTGTCACCGCTCCACGAAGGCCGAAATCAACGGCATGTCAAGGCTGGAGAACATGTTGTTCGGCAAGTGACTCAATCCACTATCACTAATGGTTGCTGTCATATCATCATTCATCACTGAATGCCAAGCCTGCAATGTCATACAAGCTTTGTGTCGATTATAGCACTTCAGAACCTTCTGATCCTCGCCCTCCCAAATGCGTCTGGCGATGTGGCCTCCGAAACTCGGAATGACGTTGCATCTAGAAGATCAACGGACATCATACCCGTCACGATCCAAGAATCGTCCTCAATCATCATCTTCTTCTTCTGAGCTCAGGCCTCCACAATGCACAAACTCGAATCACCGGTCACAAACCGGCCACCTCTACCCTTCCTAATGACCCACTCAGCCGAAAGACTACAATGTCGCCCCCGTCCTCGACCATATTGCTGTCTCGCCTCCTCCTACGGCTCCAAGTCATACCGACCACTATCGTCACTCTCGTCGTGACTCCCCACCTCATCTGAATCATCCTCGTCGTCGAAAGAATCCTCAGGTGTCCGACGACGACATAAAATCTCTCTCTCTCTCTCCTAACGAAGCAGAAATACCCCGTCTACGTGGATGACCGGGACCTGACTCATCTACTAAACTATGTACATCGCGTAAGGGAATTGATTTCCTATTTTCCTCCACGGTAACCGATGACTATTAATTCAATTTTAGAAATAAAATTTCGTTAATGGATTTACAAATTAATCATGAAACTAATTATAATAATTAATTAATTTAACTAATTACTAAACTAATTTAACTAATTATTAACTTAATAATCAATTTATTTAGCAATTATCACAAATTATAATCAATTAAAAAAATTTGAAAAAAAGAAGGGGCGTCTGACGGAGCCGCCTCCCCCAAGGGGGGTGTCTCTGGCAGACACCCCTCTATTGGGGTCGGGCGTTCGCGGGAGACGTCCGACCCAACAAAAATACAAAAAACTAAACAAGGCATTTTACCCTATTCGAGTAGGTCGGGGCGTCCGTTGGCTCTTTTTCGTGCATCCGAGACATGATTTTGGGTGAATATGAGTGTAATATGAAGAGAGAGTTGTGTTAGGAGAGTGAAATGAAGATTTATATAAGTAGAAAAGATAGAAGGGCAAAATGGTAATTCTTACAGATTATTTAAGTAGTTTTCCGACGATGAATAACAATTCAGTTTATTTAAAGAGGATGTTTTATTTCGATTGATTACGAGATACTTCCGGAAAGAGGTTCGGGCATTTGTCGACGCAAACAAAATAAGACAAGGGCGTATATGCAAAATGGCCTGACCTGAAGTTAAATCCATTGTTCTCAGATATTCCTTATTATAATTTACCCTCCTCCGGCTATCGTCGGCGTCGAATCCGAGCAAAACTAGGGTTCATTCCTTCGGCTCCCAAATCTCCCCTCGAAAGGTAACCCGTTTCCCCCTTCTTTTGCTTCCTTACGCACCAATTCCTCCCTCGATCCCGAAAATGTCGTCAAAATCGCACCTTATTCGACCTACTACGCCACGTGGGCCTCTTCTTCTCGTTTCAATTTTCAAAATTGCGTTTTTTCTTCCTCATACTCGTCTGAGTTAGCGGAAAGACAGTTTTTTTTGTGCTTTTCAGTTGGAAACCTCAATTTTGATGATATTATTGTGTCCCCAATTTGATGGAGGTTCCTGATCCTGTTTATTTTCTTCTTTTACAATTTTTTCCCGAATTACTGTGCATTTTGATGCTTCTTAGTTTCTGTATGTATTTGTGGGTTCACTTGATTATCATCCTTTTTATTTTTGTGTGTGCGCGCACTTGATTAAGAGTATTATTTATTTATTTATTTTTTCGGTTGATTACGAGTATTATTGGATTCGATCAATTCTCTATTCGTAGATGGATCAAATATCTACTACATGTGTTTCTGTATGAAAGCTAACACTTTGAAGTTGATTTTTTCGATCCACCGTAAGCTTCTGTAATGGTTGATCATCATACTGTAGTAGAGGCTGAGGGTGGCTGGACTGCGGGAGGGAAATCCCTTTTCCTCTCATGTTGTAATCTTATTTACCAAAATCACGCCTCAACCCCACATTTTGGGGGTTGTATGCTCACATCCACAGTTAGGCTCGCGTGTACATCTCTTCTCATCAGCTAATAAACGTCTTAGGTCCTGTTTATCTCCTTTATCTCTTCTCCAATTCCTAGAGATCTGTGCATTTCTAAATCGAAAATCTTGTCTGCGCATCCAATAAGCCATCTGAACCTATTCTCTCATTTTCTTATTGGCTGTTTGTAGTTTTTCATGTTTTGAACATCCTTATTTCTAGGAATATTTGGTGTGTGTTTGACATTATATGGTCCATGTTTATTAACCTTAAGTTATTGTACAATGATCCAATCCTGAATATCCCCGAGGGGGAGGGGTTTGTCTTCGTAAGTACTTGTCATGGATATTCGGTGGGATTGTGGGAGGAAATTCAGGATGTTGAAATTTAAGGTCTTTAAATTTAACTCTGAAATGGAACTTCAAGATAAATTCCATGTCTGAGAATTTGTTTTGTTGTACTTATGCTTGCAAATATCAATGATTTTGTTCTTCCATGCTTTCTTCATGCATTTGTCCAAAGGTGCATTCTGTGAAGGTGTGACTGTGACATGAAAATTTGGGGATTTGCTAGATTTTTCTGATTTGCATACCTAATTTGTCACTTTATTATTGTACTTTAATGGTATCAGGTTGTATTATTGCTGGTTGCTATGACCCTCCTGTTGTTTTGCATGTTTTTCTTTTATGAGATGTGAGTAGATTGTTTATGCTTGTATACTGGCAAGAATTGCCTGCACCTGGCACTGTTATGAGGTTTAAAAGTTTTAAGAACCACATTATTTTGAGATGGTTTCTTTGGTAATTATGATTTTGAGTTTTATAGAAATATCAGTGTTGTGTTTGTAGTTGTGCATGACAAACATTACTTGCATGCAGGTGTTATTGCAGCAACAATCAGATGGACATGAGGGGTGTAGAGATGGATATGGAGATGGAAAATAGTAATGTTACAAGAGGGGGCACAGGTGGGTCTGTTGCACATAATCATCAACAAGCAGAGCAAGTGCTTGGTGGAAATATGAGGGATCTGCTTGGAATGGCTCGGTACCTCGTCAGCCAGGGCAAGCCTTCACTTGCACTTCAGGCAGTTGTGATGGCTGTAAAATGTGAAGGTGGTGATACAGCAGTCTTCCAAACGCTACAGCGAGCTCGTGAAATGTACCTAAACAGGCTCCAATCAAACAACATGGTTGATCAGCTTGCATCTTTATTTGCCGAATGCGCCATCGCTGAAGCTCAGCCATTGACACCAACAACGTTAGTCACAAGAGACGACTCATCCATGGTCACAAGCATGGATGAAACCTCGATACTTGCAGAAAGCGGGAGAAATCAGATAGTGTTGGACGCTTATCTAGATGGAAGCAGCTTTGTCTGCTTGCAGTGTGGTGGACTTGTTAGTAATCTACGTCGGGATGAGCACTTGGCTTACTGGTGTTGTGGGCCACAGACATAAATATGTACATGATCAGAATTATCAGAACCTAATCGGCTTTAGCGTTTTGAGATTTACTTGGTTTTGTTGGAGCAATCTGTTGTAGTGTAAATTATTCCCTAATAGGGGAAGTGGAAATAGTAAAGAGTTAGCTTGGAACTCTTCTCATTGACGGGATGATGTAAGTTCTGCAGCTTATAGAAACACCTTAATAATTCTCTTGAGCTCGTTTGACTTGCTCTGTTTACACCCAAAATCATAGACGTATTGAGCTTTCTTGGTGTTTCTTGTACTACATCTAATGCTTTTCTTTTAGGTCTCATTTGCGCCTCAGGCATCCAAGAATGGCGCTTGAAGTTATTCTGTCTCATGTATGTATGCAAGTCTGTCTTCACTTCAAAACAGCTGTAAGTTAAGACTTTTGCACCTGCAGTTCTCCGTTTGCCGTGGATGAAAACTTAGTTGTGCTTCTTTGTTTAATCGTATCAGTGGTCTTTGATGTGTGACTTGACTTCATTAAAACTCCAATGCATGTACGTTATATATAATATGAATCCATGAACATGTTACATGTGATCCAACATAGATTTCTGTGTTTGGAAGTGGTAACCGTTGACAGATCTACTAGGTTGGTTGGACTAGAAGGGTAGAATCACAGACTGATATCAATCACAGGCTCACAGCCATAATGGGCGTCCATATCAGCTCTCGCCTTCTACTCCTGATCATCATCATTCTCTTTGTTGCCTCTACTATCTCACCCATCTCCCTCACATTGTTCTTTTCCCAGAGACCACATCCACCTTGTACTCCTCTGTCGAACACCTTACTACTCTCCGACCACCATCGAAACCAATCCATCATGGATCTACTGTCCCTCCCTTTTGCATGGAACCATCTCTACTACTCACCCTTTCCTCCCCTCAAAATCCTGAAGATTGCACTCTTTGTCAAGAAGTGGCCTCACCAGAGCCTTGCTGGTGGTCTCGAGCGGCATGCACTGACCCTCCACTTGACGCTCGCCAAGAGAGGACATGAGCTCCACATCTTCACCACCAACTCATCCTTCAAGTATTCGGATGTTAAGAATCTTCATTTCCATTTCTCGCGTCCCACGCCAGCTGGTCTTTTGAACCAGCCGCTGGCGTGGGAGCAATTCCAAAAGGAGAATGCTTCTAGGAGACCTTTCGATGTGGTCCACACGGAGAGCGTTGGGTTGTTCCATAGCCGAGCTGCGAATATTAGCAACCTCGTGGCGTCTTGGCATGGGATTGCCTACGAAACCATCCATTCTGATATAGTACAAGACCTTATTCGATCACCAAACGAACCACGACAACTAACGATAACCGAGAGAGTCCCAAAAGTCATTGAAGAGGTGAAATTCTTCCGGAAATATGCCCACCACGTCGCGACAAGTGATCATGTGGGGGATGTGCTTAGGAGGGTTTACATGATCCCCGAGAATCGGGTTCATGTAATCCTCAATGGCGTGGATGAAGAAATTTACAAGCCAAATGTCGCTCGAGGGGTTGAGTTCCGAGGCAAGTTTGGCGTCCCTAAGAATGCCACTCTCGTGATCGGAATAGCCGGAAGATTGGTGAAGGACAAAGGCCATCCCATAATGTTTGAAGCTCTCAAGCAGTTATTCCAAGAGGACGAGAGCTTTCGCGCGGGCGTATTCATTTTGGTTGCAGGTACATAATTAATGTTTACTACCACATTTTTGTAATTCAAAGATTAAAGACGTTGTTGTTGTTGTTGTTGATTGGTGACACCAGGGAATGGGCCATGGGGTGCCCGATACCGCGAACTTGGGTCGAACCTATTGGTTCTGGGTCCTCTAGAGCAGACCCAATTGGCCAATTTCTATAACGCGCTCGACGTTTTCGTGAACCCAACCCTCCGAGCTCAAGGTCTAGACCACACCTTCCTGGAGGCCATGCTATCTGGTGTTCCACTGATGGGCACGAGGTTCGCAAGCATAATCGGGTCCATCATAACTGGTCCGGAGATCGGCTACACATTTCTTCCCACCGTGGAGTCGTTAAAGGCTAGTCTTATTAAGATCAAGAGCGATGGGAGAGATGTTTTAAGAAGCAAAGGTGAGTTTGCAAGACAGAGAGCAATGCAACTCTTCACTGCCTCTAAAATGGCTGCAGCATATGAGAGATTGTTCTTGTGCATCTCAACCAAACTTACTAATACTAATGTTAATAGTGGGCAGGATTTGGATGGGTTTTGCACCTACACTTTGAATGATCATGATCATCACCCAATACAGACTCAAATTTTGCACAACATTGGATGGCACTTCTAGTCCTGCAATTCATAACCATTTGTTTGTTCTTCGGTTAGTGCCTTCTAATGTCATTTGACCGACCAGGTGTACCTCAATTAATCGGTCCTGGTTAATTTGAGTCTTCACAACAGTCTAAATTTTGTATTGAACATGTATTTAAAGGGAAATTTAATCGTGGTTTATTTAATATTGTACCTGTAATTGGTTGGTCAATGACCACTTTAGAATGGTTTCCTCTTAATCTCCTATACGTTACTAGTCTTATTGGTCGGATTTTGACGAAGACTGAAGATTTCACAGCATTGTTAATTGTTATTGTTATCTGTCTTAACGTAAGTAAGTAAGTAATTGGATTTGTCTGTCTGCTGAATGGAAGTTCCTTCCAATATCCTCATCATTTTAGTTGCAACAGTTAAATTAAATTAATTATATTGTACATCTAAGTATATGAGGAGCAGAGAAAAGAATATCCGAGCACTGATATCCTTTAATAACTCCAAAGCATCAACAATTAACTTCATATTATTCAAAATTCATGCTAATCTGTTTAATATACACCTCCATCTATCTACATATCCTTGTGTCGGTGTGAAAGATATAACACCCTGTAATATATGCAACCTTCTATCAGCAATTTGTCGCTTTCCTAACTTAATTATGATTAGAGTTGTGCAGCTAATAAATAAACAGCCTTGTCACGGGACCTACACGGCTACTAAGATGACATGCGTGATCCTTAGTTTTTCTTTCCACTTTAAAATTAAGGGATTATTACGTACAAGATGGTATCAACTATCAAGAGAATATCCAAATGCTTCGTCTTGATTAGAATATGTTCTTGCGATATATCGTTCTAAATTATGAAGCGAAAGAAGATTCCAATTCCACCCATGTGGTTGAGAAACACAGAACAATATATTTATTGTTTAAATTCAAGATGTTTCATGCCAATTTTTTCTACTCTTCTTTAATTTCATGTTAGAGGTAGTGGGCAACCACTTTCTTTTTCTTTCAATATATATTTATTTTCTTTCCCTCTACGAAACTATTTTTCGGTTGGTTTAGGGAGAGCATTCTTGCCTGGCAAACTTATTTTCATAGGGATTTAATTTAAAATCATATCACACAATAATGACAATATCCTCTTTTTCTTATGTTCATGACTTTATTTTCTATTTTATTTCGTCAATAAAAAGTAGATAAGACAGTTTTTTTTGTTGAAAATTCGTATCACTTGTACGAGAGAATGCCAACGCACAATTTCAAAAAAAAAAACTTTGTCACGCACTTACGCTTATGTAAGGTCGTGCGTGTAGACCTCACAAAATTATTATCATTTGAGCATTAAAAAACTGAACTGCTAAACATCGCCCCAAAATTACTTAAATCGCCCCTTGAAATTACCAAATTGCCCTTCCTCCTATTTTTGCTTATATATCTCACAATTTCACTCTTTTTTCAAAACTTTCTCTTCCTATACCTACTACACAAGATTACGAATGTCTCGGAGGCCAGGGAAGCAGCCAGCAGTTCCCCCGGTGTACCCGTATGAGGTAACATTACGTTATTTATTTGTTTTTTTAAAAAAAAAAAAAAAAAAAAGTCGTCGGCGTCCGAGGGAGACGCCCCCCGCATGGGGCGGGCGTCCGAGGAAGCCGCTCCCCCTATGGGGGGAGCGGCTTCCGAACTGCAAACAGTGATGCGAAACTCTACCATTTATGTGACGATATAGAGAATGTCCGAAATTAGTCAAATTTCGCCGTCTCGAGTCTTCAAGAAAGTTTCGAATATTCGTCAGCTGCATTTCAGTAGCCGCGTTGACGCGCTCGAAAAGAGTGTCCAGAGCTGCAGTCGATGTAGAAATCCACTCTTTTAGAGCCGAATGAGCACTTTCGACCCTACAATTCGTGGTGTTCCCAAAATGAAGGACTTTGTTCGTCCAATTCAGCACAAACTTTTCTTTATGCACTAACCACGTGGTGTCCAGATACTCCGTGATAGCCGGCCACGATCTATACAAATCTTTCAGAGCATACACAGCTCTATCATACTCGGCTTCTGAAGTAGAAAGCATGATCTTCCTCCATCTTCCACGCCTCAAAGTCTCTGCCATCTCCTTATTCTTGCCGAATACGTGGTACGCGTAATTCAATACGTCTTTGTTGATGTGCCATGTGCAGAGTAAATGAGCAGAGTCTGGAAAAACCTCTCTCACTGGTCGCATAAGGCCTAACTCCCGGTCTGTTATTATTGCAGTCGGGCTGACAGTCCCCAATAACAGATCTCTCAACTTCTCCATCACCCACAAATAACTGGAGTAAGATTCATCCATCAAAATCGCATATCCAATAAGGAAATTCATGTTTGCTGGTGTGACCCCAATCATTTCGAACAAAGGCATCTTATACTTGTTCGTCTTGTAAGTCGAATCCATGCAGATAACGAAAGGATATGTCCGCAACAACTGGACTGACGTCGGATGTGCCAAAAAAGCGTGAGTGACGACATCAGTTTCTGGATCCGCCATAATCCAATGTAAGTACTCACACTGCACTGCTTGGTAGAGAAACTGCTGGACGGGATTCCGATCTTCAGATTTTGTCCTCCTCATGTAATCTCTGAAATTATAAATATGCCTTTGATTTGGATTGTCCTCCGGGAATTTTTCTTTTACTGCCTTCAAGATGTTCCGTGGTTTTGCTTGCGCCTCTGTCATATCACGAACAATCTTCTTCGCCCCAGAACTTAGACCACTAATTTGACGATGACCCTCTGGATAAACTGCCAGTCTGTGGTTGTGATGTCCGTGAGCACTATTAAAAACCAAAACCCATCCATCACGATCTCGTCGCTCCACCACTTTTATTAAGAAACGGCAACCGCAACCCTTTCTTTTGGTGTTTCTTCGAAGTGCAGTATCCATATCCCGAGACTCCATTTGATTTCGCCGGTCGCATCTCAAATAACAATCCATCCGACTATCTGATCTTGTTTTGTACGATGACACGACCAAAAAAAACCCAGCTCCGATAGCTACTTGTTTGGCCCATTTACATGCTTCATCGATTGTTGCAAAGATTTGTGTAGTTTGAAATAACTCACTGTAATCCACTCCATCACCACCGAAATCTGGAACCTACAAAAATAAAATCAAAATTAAAAAAAATAAAAAAGTAAATTCGAAATTAAAAAATTTCAAAAATAATGTCGAAATTAAAAAAACAAAATCAAAATCAAAAAAAAAAAAAAAATAGGCGTCTGTGTTACACGCCTGCCCCATGGATGGGGCGTCTGTGTTAAACGCCTTCCCCAACGGTAAGGCGTCTGCGTAGGACGCCTGACCGAAGGGAAGGGCGTCTACTACAGACGCCTTACCCATGGGGAGGACGTCTACATAAGACGCCTATCCCATGGGGGAGGCGTCTGCGTTAGACGCCTAGTCCATGGGGAGGGCGTCCTACGCAGACGCCCTCACCATGGGGGAGGCGTCTAATGCAGACGCTCGGCCCAAAATTTGCCCCGCGCCAGGCTTACCTCACCCGATGCATCACCCTCGTCAGACATTTTCGTGGTGTTTTTACTGATAAATTATGAATATACAAGACCATATGCCTTATTTATAGACACGGGACGATATGGGTATTAAATATATTGTTAAGGGCAATTTGGTAATTTCAAGGGGCGATTTAAGTAGTTTTGGGGCGACGTTTAGTAGTTCCCTTAAAAAATGTATGTTATTATAATTTCAAAGGGAACCGATAGAATTATATAACCCATAAGAGCATCGTTAACGGCGCTCAGGTAGTTCCCGGGCGTCCTACTTTCTCTCTCAGCTACGTCAATTTCTCTCTCTGTCACGTCAGCACAAACCAACCTCCCTACAAAATCCTTAACCATTACTCAATCTACACAGTCACGCTACAGTATTTGTTGTCACGTCATTATTTTTATTCATCTCTCCAAAACTCTTTCAACAATCAACAAAATATATTAATTAATCATTATCGTAATTATTTAATATTAACAATTCATTCGTTTTTAATTAACATTTAATTAATAAATATGAAAATATTATTAAAATTTAGAAAACCACATTACATAGTACATTAACCGGAAATATAGAAACTAAAACTAAAAATACATGCTTAAATACTAAACTTAAATACTAAACTTCAAATACATCAAGACGCATTTCCTCCAAAGTGTTGCCATATATTGTCAACCAAATCAGCTTGAAAGTTCAAATGTGTGGTGCGATCACGTACTTGATCTCTCTTTCTCAAGTACTTGGTAATATCCAATACACGGTCAATGGAATACCGAACCACATCGTTCACGGAATTTCCAGGTTGATCCTGAACAAATTCGTTCCAATCTCCAAAATTATCGAAGGAATCACGTTCATCCTCCACTATCATATTATGCATTACAATGCAAACTGTCATTATTTTGTTAAGTACAATCTTACTCCATGCAAGAGATGACTTCTTCACTATCGCGAATCGCGCTTGCAAGACTCCAAATGCACGTTCTACATCTTTACGTGCTGCTTCTTGTCGTTCAGCAAATAATCTGTCATTCGGTGTTTGTGGATGAACGATGGACGGAATGAATGTTGCCCATTTTGGATAAATATCATCAGTAAGATAATATCACATATTATATCGAGAACCGTTTACATCAAAATTCACAGGTGGAGCTCGTCTTTCCATTACGTCGTCAAAAACCGGAGATCGTTGCAGGACATTTAAGTCATTGCATGAACCTGATGCATTTCTGCAGGCCAAAGATGTTCATCCTACCGGTGGCGTATGGATTACGTTGGAAGAAGACATTAGACGCCTCAATGGCACTCACAATGCGAAGAAATACATGCTTTCGTATCCTAAATCTTCTCCTGAAAATGTTGTCAGGATAAACAGGGTCGTTAGAAAAATAATCGGTAATCAAACGGTTGTAACCAAACTCTTTATCTCTATCTGGGTTCGAAGTTCGCATTCTACGCCTCTTAGGACGTTGGTCCACCACTTGGGAGACATACTCCGTTAATAAGTTCAACACTTTGTCGTAAACTTCGTCATTGGATGTTGAAGATGATGAAGACTTCCAACTAGAAGACTTATCGGGTGAAGACATTGTTCGTAGATGAATGAGAGAGAACCAACCAGGAGGAGTACATTTATAGTTGTGAGAAGTAACTTACAGTACACGCGTGACTCACAAAAGACGAGACGATTGGATCGATGCTTGGACTTCTCAAACATCGAGGACCTACAGTACGCACGTGACTCACTAAAGACGAGACAATTGGATCGAGAAATGGACTTCTCAAGCATCGATGACCTACAGTACGCGCGTGTAGGGGTGTAAACGAGCCGAGCCCACAATGTTTGAACTTGGCTCGTTTAATAAACGAGCCGAGCTCGGGCTTGGCTCGCTTAATAAACGAGCCAGATGTCATGTTTGTGCTTGACTCGTTTATTAAACGAGCCGAGCTCGAGCTTGACTCGTTGGCTCGTTTAAAATTTTCAACAAGTTTTTCAGCCCGTTTAAGCTTGTTTAAGGCTTGATTAACTTGTTGTAAATAATTACATTTTATAAATATCGTTAGCATATAAATGGAAAATTATATAAATTATATGTTATACTTTTAGGTAATTGAGATATAGAAAATAATATGTTTATTTATGACATATATGTAATATGTGTATAAACTTAAACGAGCCAAACGATCTCTTATCGAGCTAACCGAGCCAAGCTAGGGCTTGACTCGTTTATTAAACGAGCAGATTTTGATGTTTGAGCTTGACTCGTTTAATAAATGAACCGAGCTCGAGTTGAGCTTTATCGAGCCGAGCTCGAGCGAGCTCACGAGCTCGAGCAGAATTTGACAGCCATACGCGCGTGACTTACTAAAGACGAGACGATTGGATCGAGACTTTGACTTCTCAAGCAATTGTTTTTGTATTTCTTAATTTGTTTATGATTTTTTTATTTTTTTTATTTTTAAGTAAATCAAAAAATTGTTAATTAATTATAAAATATTTTTTCAATTATTTTGTAATACCTAATTAATTAAATTTCATTTACCTAATTAATACATTATCCTAATTAGGGTCAAGCTCTAGTGTGCCCAGGGCTCATCAAATTTAGTTTAAGCCTCCTACAATCTCGCCATTGGATTTTATTTACAGTTAATCTCACCATTCATTAGCATAACCGTTTTTTTTAATCTACCTTACAATTTGAAATGAGTGGTGGATATTGTGGGGGCTTAATTTAGAAAAGTTGAGCTCTGGGCTCACTAGAGAATTCCTGATCCTAATTATATATAAATAATTTTTATTTTTAAAACAAAAACAAAACAAAATCGGACGAATAGGGGGGGGGGGCACGTGGTCCCGGGAATCCGCCCAGGGCGCCCTACCCTGGGAGGGAGGGCGTGCCTGGGCGGCCCCGGGGGGCGCCCAGGCAAAGAGCACCGGTTAAGGGTGCTCTAATGTCTAACACAGGAAGAGTATTTTGTCAGAGGACATAAAATTTGGGTTTGAAGTATTTATTGTATTACGTGTGTTACTTATTCGTAGGCTAGGCTACAACTTAGAAAACAGTCCTAAAAATTATATATAATAAGTTAATAACTTTCAAGTTTCAACCCATACGAATCCAATATTGCTATTAACTTTATGAATTTGGCTTAGTTTGTACACATTTTTATGAATTCTGATTAATTTCTTTGGATTCCAACCTCTTTAGATTTCAACCTAATGAAAAATAAAAAAATTAAATATGTAATAAATAGTGTAAATCCTCCATGGAAAGTAAAGGAATAAGATAATAATATAGTGAAATAAAGCACGACGAAACCAATGATTAGGCTCCACGTGTGGAAGTGGAAGAACTATAAGAAGACATCATAATCACAACAACATATCAATTTCATTTCAAACAAACACAAACATGAAGATCATCAACTGCCAAACCACCAGAACACAAACACCTCCGACCATCTCCACGGCCAAGAGGACCAAACGAGAAGGCAGGCAAATGGGACACCTCCACCGCCCTCCTCCTCCTACCCTCAACCACAAGAAGATCAAAACAGACTCCCAACATGAGATGCTGCCATCTCCATCTCCGGCTCTGTCTCCGGCCGACCACCCCAAACCTCTCGTCAGTCGGAGGTCGTGCCAAAACCACCCCCATGTGACCAAATCCAAGGACAAGGCCAAGGGTGCCCGAAAGCTCCGATCTTGCGACGTCTCTCTCAACCACCACCTCGTCTCTTGGCGTGTCGTCGACTCCGGCGCCGACGCTTACGCCTACTCCGGCGTCTCCGCCACCGACTTCGTCAAGTACCTCTCCGGCAACCACCAGAGGGGTCAACCATACTACCCTTGTGATGATGAAGAAGAAGAAGAAGAGACCATGATGGAACAAGAAGAAGAAGAAGAAGAGGAAGATTTTTATGAGGCAAAACAGCAAGTTGAGGTTGCTGTAGAAAACCCATTTGGTATTTCGGGTGAAGATGATGACATGGGTTTCTTCGAGGTTGGAATAATTTGGGACTACGTGGATGAGGAAGATTGGTGTGTGGTGGCGGAACTGTAAATATCTCTCATTAACAACAACAACAACATCTCTGTTTGGTTTGTGTACATAATAAGGAGAGGTGGTCAGACAGGGGAGGAAGGACTTCTTCTTCATTTACATTCCATTCCATTACAACTTATATAATTCCTCTCCATTTCCCTTTGTTTCATTTCATCTCTTGTATGTATCTATTGATCATGTTAATTATGGTATGTGTTGCTGACAAAACAACAACAACAACAACAACAACAAAAATTCTATTAATAATTCAAGCCATCTGCTAGCTCTTCATTTGGCAGAAAATACATTTCCAATTGTGTTCCATTTCAATTCAGATGTTAGTACATGCCCACTATGTTTGTTTTAGTTTTGTGTTGTTATTTTGCTTTTCTTCCTTACATTTCGTTGGATTGTTCTTTGTGGTAGATGCTCGGTTGACTTCTCCTCCCCCTAAAGAAGATACTCGTAGTTTCTTTCTCCTTCTTTGGTTGCTTTTGTGGTGAGGGACATCATCTCATTTGCAGAAAGATGCTATACTCGCCTAACCAATTGTGGTCCATAGATTTATTATTATTATTATTTATTTGTAAGATTTGTATTTGCCTCAGGCGTGAAGGAAGTCCCAACCACTTGTTGTCACGTAAACAATTCTAGTGTACACATTTCTCTTGCTTGCTCCACCATTCATATATAAATATATGCAATGCACGTTAATTGTTGAAATCGCCCATTCTAAATAAAATAAAGTTCCAACAGAGCCGCAAAACTTAAATCACATGTCAAGTACCCATCTTAATGATTATATTGACTTGTTAGACATGAGATTGATACATAGGGTAGGGACTAGGGAGGGAGGGAGGGAGTTACAACAACGAGAAGAAGAAAAAACCATACACACCAAAGTTTCCTTGTTATCTTGACATATAATATTTACTAGGTACGTACGTACTGACCCAACAAACCCACCAACCCAGACGTTGAGTGATTCAGTCCATCACAAATTTCATGAGAACAAACCTTTTATTAATTCAGTAATAAAGGGATCCTGCAAAATTAACAAAGATGGTTGGTTATACTGGTATATAATCCAACTGAATTTGTATTTTGGGGGGTTGTTACTGTTTCATTTCATGCATGATTGGATAAATCAATACCTTCCCACCAGTTCCCTCTGGAACTTGCTGAACCATCTTCGCCATCCTTCTTGTACTGTAATGTGTTAGAATAAGAACAAAATGGTGAACAATGTATAATAATTAGTAACAGATGAAATCAGAATAATTGATTACTCACGTAGGTTTGAGGTACATTTGTCTTTGGATTTTGTGTCTGAGAGCAGATATCTTGACCACCATAGTACAGAGAGGAGCTTAAAGAGCAAGGATCGGTTTTTTCACTCTCGTATACCGAATAATCCCTTCCTTTGCCTGGTGATGTCACCCATGATTATGGAACATAATTAATTGATCCTGTTCTTCCATTTTGGTTTCTTAGCATTATAACATTCATTATTGGAGTTTGAAATGTATTAATGTTCTGTAATACTACTATATATTGACAGACTAACCAACCTTTAGCTTGACTTTGGCCATTTGATCCCTGCGCCATTGACGGTGCAATGATATCAGAAATGGATGAGTATCTTCCCATCACCTAACCAAAATCATGAACAAAATCAAAGGTCAACAGAATGCATATCCACTTAATTAAATCCCTTAATTCATAAATGGGCTGAACCAATTCTTATTCTTATGGGCTACGTCTGTCAACACAAACTGTGAATTTTTTCAGCCCATGCAAATAGAAATATAGACCAATTCTTATAAGCTACATCTGTCTATGTTATGACAACTGCAGCTCAACTTTGCCAACAAATTCTTATTCTTATTAACTGAAAATAAGATTATGTATTTTTCAAGTGTGCCAAATCCGTATGTAATATGTCATTTAAATATTATACTTATATAAACAAGTAAAACTTAATACACGTACGTACGTACCCATAAACAAAGAAGTAAGGTGGCAACAAGAAACAAACTACCAAATGAAATGTAAGAAGAAAATAGGTATATACCACAGAGGCAGGGGGAAAGACAGAGTTGAAGAGCCCAGCAGAGGAGGACTTGTTGGTGGATTCTTTACCATCATATTTATACCCACCAGAAGCAATTGAAGTAGAAGAAGAGTAAGCAGAAGCAGAAGAAGATCCATATGATTTCTTTCCTTCCATCACGTATTTAATCAAACAAGCAAGCAAGCAAGTATTGATCACTACAGCTCTAAATTAAGAAGTTTGTCAGTTAATTAGTTGGAGCTCTGGTTGGTATTGGTATTGGTATTGGTATTGGTGTTGGTGTCGGTGCTTCTTCCTCTTGCCCTTCACCTCTATTTAAAGCCTCACCTCCACCACTCCCTCCCTCTCTCTCTTTTAGATTTCGGGAGACTGCTTTAAAGTTAATTTGTTGATAGAGTAAAAACAAAAAGAAGAGGAACTACAATAAGAAAATTACTTGATTAGACAGACATGCACGTACATGTAGTAGTGTAGCATGAACACAACTACACAACACAACACAACCAAGTTGCTCTTCTATAAGCCCCGAGACAAACATGTTCTTAGATGGTCTTCAGCCTCATCTGTGTGATTTCGGAATATTCGACGCTCATGTTATGGATATGGAAAGTAAATAGTTTTAAATGTCAGCACCGATACGTATCTGTATATTGGGTCACCGAATCAATCATCAAGTCTTATCTTATACCACAACACAACTACAAAAGGTGGTAAACGTTGACAAGCTATCCAATCCATGACTAATTTAGGAATTAACTGATGCACAGCATGACCAATGAGTAAGTAAGTGAGTAATTAACATCTACTTTAATTTGGTTTACCAAAAGTATATGCACGGTTACATTTCCCACATAATCCGACAAGTAGTAGGAAACCAATTATAGCTAGTCGTCCAATTTGCGAGTAATTAAACTTGTAATTTGATTCATATATATATATATATGTATATATATATATATATATATATATATATATATATATGGATGTGGAGTCCACCACAGGTATGAGGGAGGGACACGTGAGAGCACGAGTTGATTGTTCCCTGTGGAAAAAGTTGCTGCGAATATTTTTCATATCGCAATACACATCACATGTGATTCTCCTTCCAAAGTCCAATTTCCACACGCATTCCTTTATTTTTCAACTAAACCCGTCAAAGATCCGGCCGGACCTGATCTCACAAACATTTCCACAACATGTGTAGAAGTAGCTAGTGTGTCTGTGCTTGCAATGTTTCATATGTATATATATATACAGGAATTCTCAAGTGAGCCCAGAACTTAATCAAACTAAATTAAGTTCCCACAATATCCACCACTATATATATATATATATATATTCGATCTAATCAAGTGGGAGAGTGGAAGGATGCTTCCTTATATATTTTCATTTGTTCATTATTTAGTATAATTTGACGATCAATATCACTCTTTGCAGATCGACCATATATGCAATATTGTAGCTTTTTATTCCGCATCCGTTTGCAGATCATGTCTGGATTGATGTTGATCATCTACCCACGAATATAATATTTATCCTTTGTTGATGTGACAGACACCATATAACATGTGGGTTTGTATTAGATTTTGTCTCTCCACTTAACAAACACCAAATTAAGATCGATATCATACGTTGTAATCCATACCTGTTCAATGTCTCTCTGCTATTAGTCTAGATATTATTCTCCTTGGTGAAAGTATATATGTTTTTAGTTACTTTTTTAAGTAGCATACAGATGCCTTATATCCCATGGTGATGGTGAAGGTGAAGGGCCGGAAACTGCACACTGATCAATATCATCCTTGGATATTGTATTTAATATATAAGTGATCGATGGATCAATTATTCCAAGCTATTATAGATCGACCGATCATTAATATATTAGAAATATTACCTACCAAACATATATATATATATGCATGGCGCCCTCCCTCAAAGTAGATAACGATCATGTCAACAAATGGATTGAAGTAAAGTGAAAGCTACCCATCACTGTAGTGACCCACCACCTTATTCTCCCATTAATCCCAAGTGAATCACAACTTGTCCTACCGATTTAATTCGGAACCAAAACAACTTGTGAGCTTAAGAGGTAATGCTTTTCTCAACCAGATGGACAGAATATTTTGACCCATAAAGATGGTTTGATCTGCATAAGATTAAAAAAAAGTTTCTGCCTTTCATGTAATTGCTAGCTTCCTGCCTAGTATATCTTAACACGTGGTAATTAAGGAGATTATCTTGATTGTCCACGAGCATACGTTTCCATTACGTCAAATATTATTATTATTTTTTGACATTTGGAATATTATAAACTCTATCAAACAAACGGCTAGTTAAACGGTATTTATTTTTTATATATTGTGAAATCACAGATTGTCAATTTCATTTTGTATCATTTGATCAATTGGAAAAACATCACTGTTTTACAGTGATAAAGTTGCATCCCCTGCCCGGTTACTAGACTCTTTTGGGGCACTAGGATAATTTTTTTTTTAAAGTCATGAGCATTAAGCAAACTAATAATTAATAAGCATCAAGGCCACTTGAAAGCAAGTTGATATATATACATATGCCATTGATTATCATAGAGTTGCCATGTGCGCGCTACAAGTGGCATGGATAGATACTATATACTATATAGGGATATAATATATATCCACCTGAGTCCTCGAATTAAGGGCATCCCTTAACGGGGATTTTCCCCGGTCGTGAGAGCTGGGTCGAAGATGACCTCGGTCATCTTCGCCCGGGTCGTCAACCCGGGCGTTTCAACGGCCGGGTCAACGGCCCGGTTGTCTGGGGTCGTCCAACCCGGATGCGCCACGTGGCGCGTCCGAGTTTTTTTTAAAAAATTTTGATTTTTTTAATTTTTGGTTTTGTTTTTGTTTTGAATTTTTTGTTAAAGATTTTTTTTATTTTTTTTATGAAAATACGTTTTATAATTATCTTGATTTTTTAGAATTTTTTTTTATTTTTTTTTAAATTTTTACCAAGATGGACTCCGAAATGATGCGGAGGAGAGAGATAGGTTGTTGTTGGTTTGTGGTTAAGAGGTGAATAGTGTAGGAAAGAGAAGAATGTGGGTTGAGGAAAGAGAAAGCTGATGTGGAAGAGAGAGAAAGTTGATTTTGAAAAGAGAGAGCTGATGACCAGGTCGTACATGTCATGGTTAGTGATGGTCGTGTACGTGTATTATCCTAGTGCTTAGACGTACATGTCACGGGAAACAGGTCGTACTGTCATACATCTTAGAAGCTCAATTTCTTACTCTTCAAGTTTCCCGTGAAATTCGTATCATTAAAAAACCCTTTAAGAGCATGCCCTGGACGGTGGAATACATTGAAGGATCTTAATTGCAGGATTATGTATGCGCTGGCCTGTTGAACGTTTTGGCTCCTATTTACTACATTTGGAACTGAAAACCAATTTGTACGTAGGATGCTATACCTGATAGTCCAATGTGGAAGTATTTCCAATATCCTCTTAATAGACCAATGGTTCTTGCACTCTTGCTAGAGTGCACATTCAAAGTATAATAACTCTAGATGTTTAAATACAAGGTAACATTTATAATTGAGATTTACAAAACTAAATCTTATACAACTGGTTTCTTAGATGTCTTCCTTTTTGTTGTAAGCAACCTCCCTATGCTCAACCTTTGGATTGCATAAGCAATATGGAATCTGTGTTGTACAGTTCAAGCTTGTCCTGATACATGATGTGGAGCCACTTTAAAAACTGGAATAAGATGGCAACATCTGAGTAGGACTGCAACGTTGGAAACAAGAGAACTGGTTGATCTTAGTTGCATAATGGAACCTGCAGGACTACTAAATAAGTGCATTACTGGTTTTGAGAATATTAAGGACTCTCATGTCAAGGTTGTTACCTTTCTCCTTCGAATATCACTCATCCATCTAAATCCTACCGACTACAGATAATATCTAACCGGTTGATTTAAAAGTCGTTTAAAACGGAAGTAAAAACATAAAACTTAATACATAACTCTCACTTGTATTCTCATGTTTAACAACTCCACATGGATTCAACAGCGAACAAGCACCAATCAAAACCCTAGAAACAAGATGAGGGTGGGGAAGGAGATGAACCTGTGAATCGGAAGTTAGGAGTGACGAAGGAGTGACGAGTGAGGGTGGGGAAGGAGATGAACCTGTAAATCGGAAGTTACGGCAAGAGGAGGTGCTGGACGAGGAGTTGCAGCGAGAGGAGGTGGTGGATGGGGAGTTGCGACGAGGGGAGCTGCTGGAAAGCGATTTGCGGAGAGAGGAGGTCCTGGATGGGGAGGGTGGCGACGATTTTGGGGATGGATAGTGTTAGGGTTGAGGGGAAGGAGATGAGCAACGTGGATTTCGTTAGGGTTAGGGAGTGAGGGAGTGAAGCGCATGTGAGGGGGTGAGGGTGAGAGCGTGAGGTGTTTAATTGGGTGAGGAATTTGGGTTGGGTTTAAGTTAAATTGGGTTGGGCTTTTCAGATTTTGTTAGAGTTAGGTTTGGTTTTAATTGGGTTGGGTTGGGTTGGTTTTAAAATTTGGGCTCATATTAGTCGGTTTGATCTAAGTTAATTGGATCGAGTAGTAACGTGTCTATCGTGTATCATGTATACCTTATAAACACGATATCCTTATCGTGTATGTTATCGTGTATTTCGTGTATACACCTTCATACCCGGACCCGACCCTATAAGGATTCGTGTATCGTGTCGTGTATGCTTATCGTGTATTCGTGTCTAGGTTCCCATACCCATACACTAAATTATCGTGTCGTGTTCGTGTCGTGTTATCGTGTCGTGTCTGATTTTGACAGGTCTAATCGATGACCATGAGTTAAGTTTGTCAACTAAGTGAAGAACACCTTGGTTTTGGCACAGTTCCAATAAAAGTGGAAACCCTAAATTCTTGAAGCAGCATCCACCAACAATTAATGGTTGCGCGGCCCTGAGAGAAGCCCCCACCCTCCAACCTCCCACTTGCTTCAAAGTTCAAACCATACAAAGATCTCTAAATGGTTAAACATAGAAAAATTAGTTGCAATTTCTCAATTTTTCAAATTGCAAATGACTTCATTAGTTTTAAATTGCGTGCTTGCCATCACATAAGCAACTTATGGCCCTTAAAAGTAAGAATGGTGAGTATCTAATATATGGAATCAGAAAGAGAATGTGTCTTTTCATGTTTAAGCAGGGAAATAAGAGAAATAGAAGATAAATGAATTCAACATGACCTTGATAGTTATTAGCATAAGTTACTGACACTCACATTTGGCATTAGGTAACCTAGAATTCCATGAAACTTGAGCGAATATATCTAGTATCTGAAAATTTGTGTATCGTTCTAATAAATATAAGGGTGTTATGTGTAGTCTTTTCCTAATTTCTATTTGTTTAGTCCATCTAGGGCTGTCAATTTTGATTCGACTCGAAAACACTCGACTCTAGTTTAACTTGAAAATGAAGGATCTTGATGAAAAATCAAAAAAACTTCAAACTTGATTCGGTAAACGAACCGCTCGAACTCGAAAAAATTGATGTTCGACTCGATAGCTTGTTCGATTTTTTTATTGCTTCGTTCATAAATTTTTTTATATTTGTTAATAATATAATATTTATTGCTCGAAATTTCGTTCGACTCGGCTCATTTACATCCTTTATACTTGAGAATTAAGAACATTCCAGCCACTTCAAATCATTGGGATTTGACTTTGAATTGCTCTAACAAAATTAAAGGCTTTCTGCTCTCAGTTTCCAAGCAGTTGGATCGGTAGGAATCGCATGAGTGTCTCTCCCATGCCATTGAAGTTGGATACTTAATTCTGATGTGTAACTAATTTGCACCTTGTGTTAACTCCATCATACCTCATTGAAAGCTTTCCACTTTTTACGTCAACTTCTCGACTGATTGTATGTGTATGTGAAGGACCAACGAAATCTAGTCGTCCAATTGAAATTTTGCAAGTCCCGTTCACTGAAGTTTGGACTTATCATTCAATGAAAAGAATGATTCTGCCTAAAGAAAATTTAATTAGAATTGGAGAAGTAACACTAGCGTTTCAAGCATGCATGCCTACGAGTAATTAATTGTGATGGTCTTCGATCAATGTGAAAACGAAAAGAAACGATAATTGTAGGTGTCAAGTCTAACAATCTTGGCATACTAGCAATTATGTTTCGACGTATGGGTTGGGTTGAGAGCCCTGGACACACCACCTTCCAGCTGTGCTAGTTTGAACCAAATTTGGTTCTTCCTTGACTAAATCTGTCAATCATGGTAAATTTGATTTGAGTTTCTAAATTTCATCGACGATGCCATGTAGAATAGAAGCTTCCTACTTTGTAATATATACTTGACCAATGGAGACCTCCCTGTGCCAAATCCCATAAATAAATAAATCCAACATTCATTCATTCATCATCATCACAAAAGGCAAGCAAGAGCAGTATCTAATCTCATCTATACCAGTTATCCCCCTCCAAACACCATATAAATTCATAATCATCCATGGCTTCTGTTACTCCTCCTAGGTTCTTCTTGATGCTCATGCTGGCATCTTCAATGGCTTGCACTAGCAGCAGAGCCGTCGTTGCTCAGCCATTTCCAGCCTCCCAACAACAGAGTAAGTAGTGAATGTTGGCTGCACGCATGTGTATTTATTTATTAATTAGTGAAAAACCAAGAATTAAATTCATCTTGTTCATAGCATGTTGAGCTGCTAGCAACACTTGGGATCACTTGTAAGTGTTGCGATGAAGCCGGAGTAGCATGCCGGAGCAAATGGGAACCACCTTGTAGCTTGAAGCTTGAGTGTCATCCGTGGAGATAGATCTCTTGGATTTGCCGGCAATAAAAGAACTCACCGGATGGGTCTACTTCATTTTATCATTTTATTTATGTTTGAACATAGCATGTCCAAATCAGGTGGTTACATAACATAGTAGGTCTATACAACTAACTATGTTGACAGGGTGTAGTCGGAACTACTACTAGTTGTTGCACTGAATATGCTTGGGATTACCAGCAATGGGAGTTGAAAATAATAGTTTGATGAGTTAAGGGTACTGTACTTAATCAATCGTAGACAGAAAAGTTAATCATGAAAAATAGAAAGACAGTAATCATGAAAAATAAAAGAATATACAGTAATTGATAATGAAAAAGTGATAGCAATGGTAGGTACCTTCCTTAAAGGAGGATGAGGAACCCATTCACAGGAAGGGTTATGGAATGGATGATTGATTAAATGTTGGTTGCAGACATATAAGTAGTGTTGTGTTGTTATAGATGAGAATACAAGTTCTTGGATACAACCACCACAGGCACAAACAAACATTCATTTGGATTCAACTCCAAATCCAACTGAAAGTACCATGTCAAACAATTATTGACTTGTACAGGCAGGCAGGCAGGGTTTATGATCCCATCTACTTACTGACCTGACATTGACAATAATAATAATAATAATAATAATAATAAAGCATTCCAGGATAGTTTGCATAAAATAAAAATGGACTAAGGATTAATGAGTTGTGGGTCAAAGCAGGTACCATTAAAAGTAAGTATGTAAGTAAGTCAAGTGTGGAGGTAATTAGCTGCCATCATCAACTCCAAAGTGATTTCAGGATCAATAGGGAATTCGGACTCCTTTCCACTGCATGAAATAGATAATAGAAAAAGAAAAAGAAAGAAAAGAAAAGAAAAACCAAAGCAAAGCAAAGCAAACCTAGCGAATTGGAGAGACCAGTAGAAGTATTGACAGATCTTCTCGAGTATTGGAGTGCTGATCTCCGGGAAACTCACCTCTCCATGAGATGTCTCAGCAAAATCACCTGTTTTGGATTTTATTTTATTGGATGGATCTTTTTTTTAATATAATTTATATATAGAAAGAAAATCCAAAGATCAAAACCTGGGGAAGTGAGCATGTTGCGGATGGTGTGTGAAACCATAGCGGCCTTCCTGTCGATGACGAACTCAAAACCCTCAGCGCTTATCAGCTTCACCGTCTCCTCCTTTTTCATCTTTCCCCCAATTTCAATTCCAATTCCAATTCCAATTCCAATTCCTTCTTTTCGTAACTTCTTTCCTCTTGAATGCATCACACAGTGTTAGTCTACTAAAGGGGAACCAGAAACAAGAAAATATTAACTTTTTAGATACAACACACTAAACCGTATGTCTGTATGAAAGACCAAACTGAAAAGGCAGGAGAGCATACCAAAGCAGAACACCAAGCAACAACTAAGTAACCAACACATCAGCGATTTCTATTTGAAACACTTGGATGCCCAAATCCCAGTCTCAAAAAATAAGAAATATTGAAAACTCAAACCTAACAATACGGTATAACTTGAAACAACATACTCTGATCAAAAGCCAGCCTCTACACTACAAGAAGGAATACAATAAGTACAAAGAAACCTTAATCTAACACTACGAACACAATTTTTTTTGAAAACAACTAGTCGATACTAAAACCATATCCTGCCTATGAAACACCAACATCTATCAAATTCCGATCAAGTCCAACAGCATACAACTAAGCCTATTAAGATGGATAAAATTCCGGTCAAATCCAATGACATACAAGTAAACCTACGCTAACATTGAACCGATGCCCTAAGGTTACGAAACCACCAAAATCGATCAAATTTCGAGCGAATCTAACAACACAATATAATTATATCGAACCAATGCCCTAAATACACAGAAAACCCTATTAACTTAAGCGATCTGAAACGGACCAGAATCGATGATTCTCACCAGGTGAACGAATTCGGGAGGGAATTTCTGGGATTTGAGGAGCTTGGCCTGTTTGTTGGAGAAGCGGGTGTCCTGATCAGTGATCGATCGGACGAGGTGCCCTAGAAAACAACAACAAACGCCACGATCATCTCTCTCTCTCTCTCTCTCCTCGATCGCGACTGGGATTAGAAAGGCCATTCGTAAGTACATATATGCCCCTGGAATTGGAGATAATTACGATGTTTTGTTGATGTTATCTTTTTTTGAACTTGATATAACAAAAAAAATTGTTTCTTTGTGCACGATCCATTTTTTTTACCACGAAATCCATTTCCGTTAGTTTTAGTGCACTAACCTCGTTGCCACAATTTTTTTTGCCTTGACTAACTAAAAAAATGTTTTTTCTTTCAAATTACTATGAGATAAACTAAAAGAACTAATAAATGCGTATTGATTGCATCCACCAGAATCTTGGAACTCTATATCGAAATTTTCAAGGAACTATAAGTTCGCGAGACTCAGAAATGCAACTCGATCGTACGTGGAGACGATGAATAATTATGTTCACACAACGTGTTAGCTCCATGACTGAATCTCAAATTCCCATGGTTGAGTGCAATCAATGTAGCCAACAACGTGTCGTCACAAATCCATCACCTCGCCACTTCTAACACATGCATGATATCATATTCGTATCACCCACCATATCTACTTGCTTATAAATCCACACTACGTACATTTGAAGCATGCATATATGCATCATCAACCTACAACCAGTACCACTTCAACTATAGTAATTAGGATGAAGACCACTATGTCGTGTTTGTGTTTGTGTTTGTACGTGACCTTGTTGGCCGCTACCAGCCCTCTGGTATTGGCGACCGACAACGGCAACTTCATAATCTCCGGTGAAACCTTGCGCAACGACCAGAACCTGAAGCAAAGTGGGTACTCGTTCGTCATGCAAGGCGACTGCAACCTGGTCCTCTACAGGGGGTGGCAGTCCAACACCGCCAACAGAGGTACCAATTGCTACCTCTCCCTCGATGAGCGTGGCCAACTCATAATCAGGTCCGGCTCAGGCTCACTCATCTGGTCCACCAACAAGTCCAACACCAAATCAGGCGAGCACGTAGCAGTCCTCCACCCCCACGGTAAGGTCGTCGTCTACGGTCCCAAAGTGTGGTCCACCAGAAACAATAACAACAACAACAACATCACATATAATAATGATAACCACAACAACAACAACAACAACGTGGAACAAGTTGATAACCTCTTGTTCTCCGGGCAAGTATTATACGACGGCGGGAAACTGGTGGGCGGAGGGTACACTCTGATCATGCAGGGGGACTGCAACCTGGTGTTGTACAAGGGATGGCAGTCCAACACCGCCGGGAACGGAAAGGATTGCTTCCTCAGGTTGGACCGTTACGGCGGTATCCGGATCAGTGACGGGATCAACTACAACAAGGTGTGGTCTAACAATGTCAAGTCTGGTAGTTATGGTGACTATGTTGCCGTGGTTAACTCTCGTGGCGACTTCAGTGTTTATGGTCCGGCCATTTGGTCCACTTCTGGATCGGTTACAGGGGATGAGGAACGTGATGATGAACGTATTCAGATGGTCGTCTAGTATTGCATGCATGCATACATGCATGGCCAAAGTTAATATATATGTACGTTTGGACGTACGTAGCTAGTATGTAAGCATGTTGTTGCTGTTGGAATAAACCATAAATAAAAGTCCACGTACGTACGCCTTATGCATGGATGGTGTCGATTAATTAATAAGTTACCTATAATACATGTTGTTTCGGCCATCGGATGATGATGCTTACTTGGTAGCTAATCAAGGGATAAGTACTGGTCCATGCATGATGCACAAGCTGCCCATCTCTCTTCAAAACTTCAGAAACCAAAATGCTGTCTTTTTTTTTTGGGATCGTATCTTCCGAGACTATTGCTAGCTGAGACGTCGTTGCAGAAAGTTTAAAATAAAAAAAACTAACTGACGGAGAAGACGAGTCAGTTTAAGCTTATATTATGACGATTAGTATCCTGTCCAAGTCATTACAAACTAAATTGGTGGCATTTAATTGTTAAAACACGATCGAGCTGTACTTTTTAAAATTTAATGGTTGGGGATGACTCAATAATGGCTTACCAAAATCAACTTAATCTAACTATGACGAAAACATTGTACATAAGTTTTTTTTCTCTCTCTCCAACTTCTCATTAACATGTAGCAGTAGTTGAAATAGAAATAAAAAAGATTATCGTCCAGATTTGTCCACTGAAATGGGCAGAAATTGCACCAAGCCTTTACATTCCACAAAATAAAAAATAATGTGTGCATCGTATTCATTTGGTGAGTAGTAGGATTAAGCGACAGACGGGAGTGAATATCGATCGAGCTTAATTTAAACGACTGCATTTGAATTCATATTGGGTTGGGGTTTGAAAAATGTTCACACCAAATTAAACATCATGATTTTGTCTAAAATGAGATGAAAAGAACAAGTCTTTGTAAAGATAACAAGATGACCACAACTTGAAGAATTAATTATGTCAATTAGTGGCCGCTAGTAGTTTAGTTGTATTAAAATTGATGCACCCTTCGGTGGGTTAATTGGTTGGTTGGTTAGTAAGTAGTGGGCCATGTTATTATGATGGGCCTGATCTGAAGTCTAGATGGGCCTGATGTGAAGTCGGCCCATGATGTAATGTAATTGGTCGAAGTCTCTCTCCGAGTCCGTCCGGCGCGGCAACAAAACCCATCAACCCTTTTTTGCTCGGCTCTGCTTGGCTCTCTCTCTCTCGCTCTCTCTCTGTCTGTCTTGTTCCGGTTAGGTTAGGGTTTCCGATCGAAGAAGAAGAAGAAGAAGTAGTAGTAGTAGTGATGGGGCGGGCGGACCCATGCGTCCTCTTCTCGCAGTCGTTCGTCCACGCCCAACTCGACGAGTACGTTGACGAGGTGAGAATACTTCGATTCCTTCTTTCTAATTAATTACATGTAAAAGCAATGCTTTCAAACCTATAAGCGTGCGTGCGTGCGAATTCTAGAATTCGTTCTGGATGTCTTTTGCTTTCTGAATTCAATCCGACTCCGACCTTTCTTTCTGCTTCTGCTTCTCTTTGCCACTCATTCAGGTGCTGTTTGCGGAACCCGTCGTCATAACCGCATGCGAGTTTTTAGAGCAAAATGCTTCACCATCTACTCCCACCGTGTCCCTTGTTGGGTATGTTATCATTGTCTTTCTGTTTTTAAGCTTCAATTTTAAGTTTTAACAACAATCACCCAATTTGACTGCACAAACCTCAAACCCATGGTTTGTTTTCTTTATTTATGCAACCCTAATGTATTGTGATTATTTATTGATCAGTGTTTTCCTCATTTCTTTACAATGTTTGAGATTTCTCATGTAGGGCCACGTCACCTCCTTCATTCGCTGTTGAGGTCTTTGTTCACTGTGAAGGGGAACCTCGATTCCGACGTCTATGCCCAGCTTTTTTGTATTCTCATTCCTCATCTAACCTTTTGGAATTGGAGGTATTTTATTTCTTTTTTCTGTCCCTTTCTCTTGTCAATTCTTTCTCCTGTGGATCAAACTCATTCCTATTATTGGTCCCTTATTAAAGTTATTTTATCTTAGGGTTATGAAACTCATCAAGTTCAGTTCTGTCACTTTTCTGATTTATGCTAAACAAGATAAAAAGAAAATGCACTGTTTCTGTGCACAAGCCTAGCATGTAGAGATCAGTTTGATTCATCATGTGTCAGTTACAAGCCATATTTCAAAATCTAATACGTTAATGTCATTCCTGTTTTAGTTGTAACACATCAATAAGCCCAAATATTTTGACACTTGTCAACTCATGTGAATCATATGAATCCAATACCTTTGGAACATGAAGTTAGTTGCCTTTACATGTTTCATTTGACCAAATTAGGATTGTGACTTGTGAGTTTCAAAAAGCACAATTTTAGTTCATAGGTTTTACATTTATCAAATGTCAACTATGTGCATCTATACACTTTTCGCACCATTATTGAAATTGGGTACAATCACACCAAATCGTAGTGGTCTCAAGACATACAACAATGTCCATTTGGTGGGGATAGTATGTTTATTCATTAAAAAATATTCTCCATCTACTTATTCTTAAGCCACTTGAAAGGATCCCTGCTGGTACCACTTATTAGTTTTTTTCTTGACTTCCATGGGTGATACTACCAAATGCATTTGTCACTAGTCGAAATAAGTGATATACTGATTTGTGAAACCCCTTTAACGGGCAGTCCAGTAGAGCATGCCAATATCCATAGTTCCTGTGGGTCTTACTGCCCAACCTTTTGGTTTCTTATATCATTGTGGGTTTTCTAGTCCAACTATTTAGGACACACACCCAGTGGCTCTAATTTGTTGTCAAAGTCCTGGACTCTGTTGCGTAGTTGCATCTGTTGACTGTTTCATCACATTTATGTATCATTGAACTGTAAATACTTGTTGTATGTGCATTATTGTGATATGTAGTACCATGTAACATATCTCACGTTGGGTATGCCTTAAATGCAGGCCGTGGTTACCAACCGTTTGGTTTTCCGGGGCAGTTATCGCAGTCTTACATTGGTCGTGTATGGTAATACTGCCGAAGACCTAGGGCAATTCAATATAGAATTGAACTTGGATAGTTCTCTGGTAAATTTGGTTAGTTCTCCTTCAGAGGAAAAAATGGAAGATCTGCCCCCGGTACTTCATTCAACCAAGTTGCCAATAGGGGAGTCAATCTCTGCTCTCATATCATTATCACTTCCAGTGATTGAACAAGATATTTCGAAGGAGATTAAAGAGTTTCTGCTAATAACGCTTAAGATTTGCCAACTTTCTGTTCATGAGGGGACAATTTGTAAACTTATGAATTCTGTCGTCTCAGCGATCTCCTCATATATCAGTTGTAATTTTCGTGGAGTGGACTGTGGGGACTTCGGCAAGGTGGGAAACACTGTGAAAGGAAGAAATCAGAAGGTTGTTACTGATCTCCTCATACAGGCTAGAAGTGAGCTCCTTGAACTGCTTAGAAACCATGGATCTGATTTGCAGAATTGTATACGTGGATCAGTGGAAGATGTAATTCTTGTTGACTCAGAGGAACTTGTTACGTCTGAACAACTAGTGTCTATGTACAACAAATGCTCAAAACTGGGTGGAACTTCTTCAGATTTTGTGGAGTCGTTGTCTCAAGTGAGTACCTTCCAAGTATCATCATAACTCATTTCATCTATACAAGCAACTTTTTGTCTTGCCCTTTTGTTACCATACTCTTAACTTTTTTCCACACTTTCCCTCAATTCCAGAACAAATCTGAACTTTTGAAGCTCGGTGTTGTACTTCTTTTGTGCTCTGCTAGAGAAAGTTGTTTCCATTTTGTTATGGGTGGTGGAATGAAAAATATTGTTCACATGTTATGTCAAGAAACACATAGATCGGCTACTAATTTCCTCATGCTGCTTGCGGTGATTGAGCATGGTACTCGACATGCCGTAGGATGTGAAGGATTTTTGGGATGGTGGCCACGTGAAGATGAAAATGTTCCAGTTGGTACTAGTGATGGTTATAGTCATCTCCTGAATTTGTTACTGCAGAAATCACGGCATGATGTTGTTTCTCTTGCCACCTATATTTTGCATCGGTTGCGTTTGTATGAAATTCTAAGTAGATACGAGGTTTGCATTATTTTCTTTCAGATACTTTACCAATTGAATTATCTTTGCATCCAACATACGTTTATGTATTCTTGTACAGTGTTCAGTATTGTCAGTTTTAGACAGTCTATCAAGCAATCAATGCATTACAGCTGATATATCACATCCACTTCTTCTTACCAATTCGATACTCAGGAAAATATTGGTACCTTTTTTCCAGCAAGTTCTGCTTTTCACAAATGTTAATCCGGTCTATGTACTAATTTTGTATTTACCTGCTGAATTATTTTCATGCAGAAATTGATAAATTTTGATGGAAATGTTGAAGATCCTTCACCAGTGACTTCACTTAAAACGTCCATGATAGGCCAAACTGAGGGTCTGTCCTATAAATCAACTGTTGACTTTATTGCTTCATCAAAGTACAGTTTTGGGGTACCTGATATTGACACACATCTATTGTTCCTTCTGAAGGTAATTTCTTCTTGCATTGTTGATTTCCATGGAAGTTGCATTTTCTTTCCTCCATAGAATTTAAAAATGTGCAAGGTTGCTTGTTCCCTTTTCAGATTTGTACTTGTAGTCTTGTCGTTGTAATATCAGGTTCCTGAATGACATCGTCCTTGCCACAGCATTCAGAAATTGGAACTGAAAGAAATGTTGACATGAGTAATAGTATTATGTCTGCTCGTTTAATATAATCACATGCTCTCTTTCTGTGAATAATGGATTTTTTTACCTTGAATGTTGAATTCTTCTGCCAGAACCTCTACATGGTGGTATTCTTCTTTCATTACCTTTTTTGGTTATGCCTTCGCCAATTCTGATTTCAAGATGACATTGCATACTTTTTTTCTTTAACCTGCATAAGGTTTTGATATTGTGTAACTAAAACCTAAGTACTACCTGGTACTTCAGAATTTTGTTACCTTGCATTTAGCAAATGAGCATCATCAGTAATCACCATCTGAGCTACTGCCTTTCTTGTTACCCTTTTTTTAACAAAGCCTTTCTTGTTACCCAGTTTTCATTGTCATCTTCAGAATCTGAACATGTTTTTCACCGTTATTGAACTTGTGAGTCTTGCCTGACTATCCTAGAAGCAATAATTAGGCATGCGAAAATGTCTAAAGAGACTGAACTGTCTTTCATTCTGTTGTGATAAAGCTCTAGTACTGTCATTCATGTTCTTTCAGTGCGTGGCCCTTGAATCTTCTGTTTTTTATGTTGCTTATTTTTATTGAGTTTCATTTCTAGCCCATCCCAATTAGTTTGGGATTGAAGGCTTTGTTGTTGTTGTTGCATATGTTATTTTTATGATCTATGGACGCTGTAGTTCCTCAAAAATTCATTCTTACTTTTATAAGAGATCAGGCAGTCCTCTAACATTTTACTTGTGTTGATGTACCGTGATATCAGGAAAGAGGGTTTTTCCCTTTATCAGCTGCTCTATTGTCACTGCCAATTTTGCGTTCAGCTAGCGACAACACAGTTGATATTTTTGTGGACATCACATCATCAGTTGAATTGATATTTCTATCACTTCTTCATTGTCGATCAGGTGATCATGTGATTTTTGTTTTTTCCTTGTAGCATTCATTTTCCCAGCTCCACTAACTTCTGTCATCATCTTATTGTTATGTTAATATACTTCAGGCCTCACGTTCCTTCTGCTTCAGCCTGAAGCTGTTGGAACTATAATACTTTCTCTCAAAGGAAACGAAGACGTGAAAACAACAGACTGCTTGACATGTAGAGAGGCAGCTGTTCTGATATCAAAGGGTTATTTTTGTCCTCCCGAGGAAATTGGCATGATTTTAGACCTTCATCTTAAAGTGGTTAGTTTTTTTTTCTGGCACTTATGTTGCACACTGTCATCGTTTTAGTGCCCTTGCATTCTATATTTCTGCATGCCTTTGAAACTTTGAGTAATGTGCGATCTCTGTGCAAAATGATTGTAGAGGCACATTTTCTATGCAGAACTTTTTATTATTATATGCATGATTATGAATGTCAAGTACAAAATTCTTGCCAAGTCAGTTTATTAGAAAGAAAATAGTATTCGTCATCGAGGTCTTGTGTGGATGAGAATGGGTGTCCAAACAGATACAGGAACTCCATATTTATAGGCGAAAGGTTTAATGATGTATAAAAAAGGCTTTCGAAAGTCAGGTTTGGAATTTAAAATTTAAAGAAAGCTCATATGTCACTAGTTCCTTACTTTAGTGTAGTGGGTAGTCCTATGTATGTTTGATTTGCACACGTTTGAATATAGCACAAGCCGTCGGTGTTTTATACGAGGCTACAAGCCATGTGACTCGCACTACATGTTCGTGTAGTCAAATGCTCCAAAGTGAAATGTTGGGAGAACCTTTAACTTGCATAATCACATATTTGGTAACAATTCGCAGTTCGTGCAAATTTGCACATGCGCAATGGTTGCATAGGTGACCAATTTTAGGTGCGCATGTTGTTACATATTGAACTCTGTCCACGTATGATTACACAATAAAATTAAAAATGCAGGGACAGATTTTTAGTCCAAGGGATTCTCCAATTTTCAACATTCAAACCTATCTGGCATGATTTTCCTTAGGAAGCACACTATTTTTTTTGTGTGTGGATTGGTAAGACACTAGGTATTTATGAATCTGCACCAGCATTGTTTTTAAATAATACACATAAAAGGTGGATTTTGGAAGATTTTGAACCAAGGATGGCAACTAAACTCGACATTGGGTTTAAACTTTTAACATAAGTAGTCTAATTGCTTCCGGTCTTTAATGCTTTGGTATCTGGTTGCTGTCAATATGATTTTGTTTTTAATTTTATCTTGTTCCAGGTACATTCTATTGATCGTCTGCTTGCAACTGCTAGTCAATCTGAGGAACAATTGTGGCTTCTTTGGGATCTTTGTGCTATTTCTAGGTAAGACATTTAACAACAGCAGTATTTGTGTTCTGTCAGTATTTGTTGTAGGCCAGCTAATAGAAATAGTATCTCTAATCTATTGATGTCTAGTTATATTTTTTATATTAATGCTATATTGCAGGTCTGATTCTGGTCGTCAGGCATTGTTGGTTATAGGGCGCTTTCCGGAGGTATTTTATCGCCTCTCCTTGATATATTTTATGTTTTCTTATACATATTTCTAACAAATTTTCACAACTCTTGTCACTTCTCTAACTATAAAGGTATTAAGCTCATGTGCCATATTATGAAATTGTGGGAAAGAGTAATTGAGCACCGTCTAAGGAAAGAGACATGTGTTAGAGATAATCAATTTGGTTTCATGCCTGGAAGGTCAACGATAGAGGTTATATTTTTTATTAGACAACTTATAGAGAGGTATAGAGAACAAAAGAAAGATCTACACATGGTTTTTATTGATTTAGAAAATGCATATAATAGAGTTCCAAGAAATGTTATGTGATGTGCCATAGAGAAGAAGAAGGTATCAACAAAATATGTGAATTTAATTAAAGATATGTACGAAGGAGTTCAAACTAGCATTAGAATTTGTGATGATGTGACTAAAGTTTTTCCGATTAAGATTGGACTTCATCAGGGTTCAGCTTTAAGTCCATATCTCTTTGCTTTAGTAATGGACGAGGTGACAAAAACATATAATGTGAGGTTCCATGGTGTATGCTTTTTGCGGATGATGTAGTATTAATTGACGAGAGTAGGGTAGGTGTGGAGAGAAAACTAGAGTTGTGGAGAAATACTTAGAAACAAAAGGTTTTAAACTAAGTAAATCTAAAACTGAATATATGAAGTGTTGTTTCGGTACCGTTAATACTGAGAAAGAGGATATTATATTAGATGAGCAAGTGGTGTGTACTTGGATCAATACTTCAATGGAGATGAAATAGCGACAAGCCTCAGCTGTCTTATGTGGCAAGAAAATTCCAGTTAAGTTACAAGGAAATTTTATAAAACCGCAATAAGACCTGCAATGCTATATGGTGCGGAATGTTGGACCACTAAAAGACAACATATACAAAAGATGAGTGTATCTGAAATGAAGATGTTGAGGTGGATGTGTGGTCATACGCGAATGTATCAAATTAGAAATGAAGACATTCATGAGAGAGTTGAAGTTGCTTCAATGGAAGAGAAAGTTATTCAACACAGACTGAGATAGTTTGGACATGTACAAAAAAGACCTATGGAGGCACCTATAAGAAGAAAGGTATTGAATCGGATCGAAGACATAAAAAGAAGAAGATGTAGACTACAATTGACTTGGGAGGAAGCGGTCAAAAGAGATTTAAAAGATTGGAATGTTTCTCGAGAATTTGCATTGGATAGAAACCCGTGGAAGAAGACGATTCACGTGCCTGAACCGTGACTCCTTAGAGTTTCATTTCTAATCTACCCCAACTAGTTTGGGATAAAAGGCTTTGTTGTTATTGTCACTTCTTATTTCATCATCATCTAAAGCTTTTCCCCCCATGGGTCAATAGTTTAAGCGAAATATTAATGCTGATGTTGCAGGCTATAGAGGTTCTTTTGGAAGCCCTGCGTTCTTCTAAGGACAAGGAGCTAACGGGTGCAAATGATGGTGGTCAGGATGTTTCCCATAACTGCTTCAGTGGCAGTCATTTTATTGTACTGCTATTGACTAATTTGTTCTTGTTTTGATTCTTTTGCGTTCTTTTTATCCCCTTCTATACTTTCAGGTACTTCACCTTTAAGTCTTGTGGTATTTCATTGTGCTGCGGAAATTTTTGAAGTTCTTGTTACTGATTCAGCCGGATCTTCTCTAAGTTCTTGGATTGGACATGCTGTTGAACTTCATGAGGCCTTACACTCATCATCCCCTGGATCCAGCAGGAAGGATGCTCCAACACGGTTGTTGGAGTGGATAGAGGGTGGTGTAGTATATCATAAAAATGGGGCTACTGGACTCCTCCGATATGCTGCTATTTTAGCTTCAGGAGGAGATGCTCACCTTACTTCAGGAACCATTCTAGAGTCCGACTCAATGGATGTTGAAAATGTTATTGGGGATCCAAGTAATGGTTCCGATTCACACATCATAGACAATCTTCTCGGGAAGCTAGTTTCTGATAAATATTTCTATGGGCTCACTCTTCAAAGTACTTCGATAGTGCAGCTTACAACAACATTTAGGATATTGGCGTTTATTTCTGAAAAACCTGTATGCCATTTTTTAAGAACGTTCAGTTTTTTTATGAGTGCTCGAGTTTAGTCTCATTTATGATGTCTCATGGGTTGATTACTATTTTTTCTTTAAGGCCGTGGCAGCTGCTCTTTACGAGGAAGGAGCTGTTTCATTAATTTACGTGGTCTTGGTAAATTGCAAATTCATGCTGGAGAGGTTATCCAACAACTATGGTAAGTGTGTATGCATTATGTTTCTAATTTCTTCATTTGTAAAGGAAATACAGCATTTTCCATGCTCTTCTCTCTTTCTATTTTTGGGGTTGTGTTTTTTGCAGACTATCTCGTCGATGAAGGGGCAGAATGCAATGCTACTTCAGATTTGCTCTTAGAGCGGTTTCATGAGCAGAGTCTTGTTGATCTTCTACTTCCTGCTCTTGTCTTGTTGAATAATCTTCTACAGAAGCTAAAAGTATGCAGTTCTAGTTCCCTTAAAACATTTATTTTTGAAAAATGTTTCAATCAAATCATCTCTTAGTTTTGTTGTCTGTAGTTCTCCCTTTTGACAATATACTAATTTTCTTGCATACTTGGTTGATCATTTCATTTTATCTAGTTGATAACTTCTTATCCAAAGTATGAGTTGCAAAGTCAAAATAGCCCTTAAAATGATTTTATAATTGTACATTTGTACTTCAACTGACACAATCCTTGGATAGTTTCAATTAAAAAGTTCATGTTTAACCTTATTAGTGGGGGTTAACTTGTCATAATTATTCCTTTTCATAAGTCATAACTTAGAAGTGGTACTCACTTTAGAATTGTGCATTTCATTGTGAAAATGTGGAAGTAGTTTGGAACCTTGACTCATTACTATGGGAACATACGTTCAATCTAAAATGCGAATTTGTCACTTCCCAACTTCGAGTCTGATGTTTGGGCAGCAAATTGACCTCTTACAAGGTTCCCAGCTTTGAGATAATGAGGAATCAGTTGTAGGGAAAAAATTGCTTGCTACTACGTCATTTGTCTTTTAAGTTTACCATTTTAATTTTCTGATTCTGTATTTGGATTCATGTTATCACGTTGAGGTTTCACATATTTATGTTGAGTTTAGTTTCGGATGTGCAGGAAAAAGATAAGTTCATCTACTGCTTACTTGCTTACTACTAAGGAGTAGAGCTTCAATTTTTATTTTTTTCTTACAAAAATCAAGTGCTTTAGCTATGCTACATGCCACTGATCCATGTCCAGGGGGATTTGGGTACTTACTGCTCGGTTTGTTGGAAATATATGTACCTTGTTGACGTGAGAAACACAGTAAGTGCACATGGATTAGGTCCATGTCGGATTATCCATAAAGATCTGTCATATGTTGGTTTATAGTTTCTGTAGAGTTGTTCTGTATACTGCATGCGTCTGTTCCCTGTATTACTTGTCTGTGCAATTGGTGAGGACAAGAGAAGTTAGCAGTAGAATAGGCAGAATCCTGTTAACATTTTGTGGGATGTTATTGTCTTAGGATGTTTGATGTCAAAGCAACTCATTTATGTGTGCTTCTGTAGGAGGCCAAGGTTCATTATAGAAATACAAAGTTGCTCAATGCTCTTCTTAATCTGCATCGTGAAATTAGGTATTAACCTCTAAAACCTTCGTATTTTTTGCCGTCAGATATTCTCCAACAGTGTACCTTCATGTAGTCCTATGTAAACATCAATTCTTTCATGTGCTGCAGTCCAAAGGTAGTTGTCTGTGCTGCGGAGCTGGCTCTGCCATATTCTAGTTCTGCTCTTCGTCTACATGCAGTTTGTCGTTTGCTTGTATCAGCTCTCACTTGTTGGCCGATATTTGGATGGGCTCCTGGTCTATTTCATTGCCTTTTGGGAAATGATCAATCTACCTCATTGTTAACTTTGGGACCAAAAGATGGTTGCAGCCTTCTATGCCTCTTGGTACATTTCGTCTCTCATTTTGCTGAATGCACTTTTTTTGTATTTTTTATTATAATATGTGCTGATGTAGTGTAAGACTGCTGCATAAAAGTATGGTACATTGTCCTTCCAGAAATTGGAACCTTGTTATGAAATGGACTTGTTTTAATTTTTTTCTCAGTGGAATATTGTTAATTTTTTTATATATGTGGTTTATATTTCTTTTAAAATCTTTGATGTTTGTTTTCCTATTTCTATGGGATTTATGTGTTTTCCTTGTCATTTTGTTTTATGTGTTGATTTTTTTTAAAGTTCGGTTGGTGTCTCCGTACTCACTCAAAAGGGAACTTCTACCTCCCTGTCTTCTGATTTTTAACCATTTAGTCATCGAGTGAACATTTTTGAGATAACAATGTGCATTTTTGTCTTGTTGGATGACATCTGTACCAGTGACATGCTTTTGCGAGTGACTAGCCTTATGTTTCCTTTATTCTCTTCTTTCTGGGAATTTGCTACTTTTATGAAGCGTATTGACATAAATCTGTTTTTCCAATTGTGATGGTGGAACTTATGGGTAGTTTTTTTATAGGAGTTGGAAAATGGAATTGTGTTATAATTCTGCTGTAAGACTGTAACCTCAGAATACCTATTTTCTCAAACTGTTCAAACTCCATCTCCCCGTCTTATTCTGTACTAGAATATTCTGTGAAAGTTAACTGACTAATCAGTATTTATCAAGGCTGATCTTTGTCCAGAAGAAGGGATATGGCTTTGGAAGAACGGAATGCCGGCGTTAAGCACTCTTAGAAGTCTCAGCATTGGTACAGTACTAGGGTCTCAAGGGGAGAGTTACGTGGACTGGTACATGCAGCCAGATTCGGAAGCAATATTGTTTGGGAGATTGAAACAACAACTTGATCAAATCTCTCAAATAGTCCTGCACTTTTCTTTTACTGTATGTCTTACCTAGATGTCCTTGTGCTTTGATATTGATTTGGTACTTTTCTAGACTAAAGACTAATGGAATGCAATCCCTTTTGATTGAGCAGGCCTTGAATGTTCTTCAAGATGCACTTAGAGTCTTCATAGTCCGGCTTGCATGTCGTCGGATCGAGTTTGCCAATGATGTGCTACAACCAGTAATTTCTTGGGTAGACAGTCGGATTCATGAAAGTTCCCTTTCTGATATTGATATTTACAAGGTATCCACCCTTTTCCTTTGTCTTTCCTATTGACGTTTCACAAAATGCTCACTTTTTGGTTGTTTTCAACACTCAGGTGTGCAGATTGCTTAGTTTCATTGCTGGCTTACTGGAACATCCACAAGCAATGGTAATTTCAGATTCTATTTGCTTTATTTTAACGACAATACCTTTTATGCTTAGTTATTGTGTTTCTTTTTTCTCACCACTAGTTCTTCTGTTCTTATTTATGTGCAGATATTGTTGATGAAAGATGACATTTATAGGATATTAGTTAAAGTGCTCCAACGGTGCTGTGAAGCATCTGTTCTAGATGGAAAGGTCATTCATGATGTCACATTTCAGCTGAAAACTTCAACCACCATGCTTAGTTGGTGCCTCCCTGTTTTCAAATCTTTATCATTGATTTTTTATTCTGATACCTCTATGGACAGTTCTGATGTTCTTCACAAGTGAGTAAATATGAAAATTTATATCAATTATCAATTGTAAAAGGTTTTATTTAGATTGATGATGATACTCATATGTGGTATAGGCAAAACATGGAAAAATTGATTATGGAGGAAAATTGTATTGTTTGGCGCCACTTACTGGCAGGATGTCAGGTTAGTTCATATACTCTGAAACCCAAGCATTTCTTGAAAAGGTTGAGTTTCTTTTTATGTTATAAAATCAACCGTGGTCTACAATTTAGCGTTTTCTCATTGTATTTTATTTAGCTCAACTTTTTGTGTAAAAAATCCAACTTTATATCTCTTCATACGAGAGGGTTGCAGAGTAGTTAATGCCTACTATAAATTTCCTTTTTTGTGTGTTTCCTGTTACTTTTATTCCATCATATTGAAATTTTTATGATTAAGGTGATGAAATTATTGATGTTAATTCTACAACATGGCTGTCTCTTAGCCCAGGCTGATTATCTGTGGACTTGCTGGATAGATTTTAACTATTTTAATTTCCATCTGTGGCCTGCCCAGCCATTGTAAAGTTGAAATCATGAAATTGCATATTACCTCATTGTTCCTCTCTGAATCACTTGAGTGATAAGATCATCAAACAATGTATTGGTGATGAATTTGTTTTACTCTCTTTGTTTTGACACTGAATTCCATATTCACTTTATTCTTTAGTTACTACCTGTGGGGAAAGAACTACTAGCATGTCTCGTAACCTTGAAAGATGTAGCTTCCTGCTCTGTGGGTAGAAGTGCTCTTTTATCTATGTTTAGGCAGATCAAGTCAAATTCCTTTGAGATTCTACCCGGTCTTCCGGACGAGTACAACTTGAATTCTTACCCTCTTTTAAGTTGCTGGAAAAGGCTCCTAAGTTCCTTTGATGGCGAAGGTGGTGTTTCGTACTATGCAGTTCAAGCAATTCATTTGCTGTCATTTGGTGCTTTGTGCCTTTCTGTCGAAGATAAAAGGTGATTTCTTATACATGTAGAAGCTTGAAGTTTAAAATTAGTTAGAATTTTCCTAAATTGGATTAATTTTCTTATTTTAGCGAAAAGCTAGAATCTATTGAAATTATTTGGGATTTTACAAAATTTTCAACCATGAATATCAGTTAATTTCTTTAAACAAAATGGTAGTTATATGATGCTTCGTGCTTGGGATTTGTTCTTTGAAATCTGTTTCCCTATAGCAATAATCATTTTTTGATGTAGAAAACCGTTTTTTTTTGTGTGCTTAAGAGTCACTGTCACTCTGACCACAAAAACAATGTCGTAAGAGTTTACAGCCAGGAATATATTTAGGCGTTTTTCTGGTTTAAACACCTAAAAAACTCAAGTTCAGCTGAAGAGTTAACAGCCAGGTATATATTTAGGTCTTAACAGCAAGGGATATATTTAGGTGTTTCGGTGGAATAATAAGTATGTCCAGTACACGATTAATGAACTATTTTGAGCTGGGGTATGTAGATTATGTTACGACATTGAGAACCAAGCATTTTATATTGAATAGATCACAAGTTAAAACACCTCTCAACACATGGTTAAGCTTTCAAAGTTGTCATTTTTAATTAAGTGTTGGATCGGGCCATTATCAGTGTCTAATAAGCAATTTGTAGGTATATAGTTACACAAATACATACATTTAGAAGACCATTTGAGGTATCTTTTGGATAAAAAGTAATGTGATACATGTGGCATTGAGAGAATGCAACCACCCATTCCTACAATATTTTCTGCTGAAATTCAAACAACTATTGTGGTTCACTATGAATAGAATTAGGATTGAGAGCGGAGAGCGTCAGTGTAATTCGTCTGATCTCCCCATGTAATAAATTGATCGATATCATGAGAACATTGACATTATCTTTAAAAATATCATGTTTGGTATTACAGAAACAGTACGTGTGTTTTCGGTTTCCTCACTTATTAACACTTAATATTATGTGCTTGCTCAGTCCGGAGGGTTTGAAAATTCTCAAATATCTTTTCGGGCTACCTTATGATCCGGTTGAAGATGAAGTTATATTTTTTGATGAGAAGTTGAAGGATTTACATGATACAATCACTCTATTTGATCATTTGATCAGTGGTGATGAGACTCTATCGGTATCATATGAGAAAATGAATTTGCACGAGGTACGCACTTGGAACTCTTTTATAGTTAGAAAAAGGATTTACTGATCGTAAAAGATCAAATTTAGATTTTGTACTTAAATTTGATAGTGTCTTCTGCAGGTTAAGGAATCTGTGGTAAAATTATTGGATCAACTACGAAGACCAAGTTGCTCTTCCATGGGTGAGGAGAATGCTGTTTCAATCAAAGCTTCTGTTTCTACAGGCACTGATAACTCAGAGAGTACTCAAAGGCAGCATTTGGCACCATCTTCCCCAGCAGTGCAGATTGATGATTTGCATGACGGATCTTCTGTAGACATCTTGAAGGTGTTTCAAGATGCAGAGAAATCCAATGAATTTTTTGTTGGAGGCTTTTCAGATAATTTTATATGGACCTGTCCTGATTCTTCAGTTGATAGGCTGATGGCATCATCCTTACACGTGAAGAGAAAACTTTCATTATCTGATGGTTCTAATAGGCGTATAAGAGACAATGCGGGGTTCGAAACTGTGGGTCCGAATGCATTTTCTCGAGGTGTAGTAGCACCAAGCATCACTTCTGGTCCTTCTCGTAGAGATACCTTCCGCCAAAGAAAGCCAAACACAAGCCGGCCACCTTCAATGCATGTTGATGATTATGTTGCTAGAGAAAGGAATGTTGATGGTGTAAGCAGTAATATAAATATTATGGGTTCTTCACGTGGAGGGTCTACAAGCGGAAGGCCGCCATCAATTCATGTTGATGAATTCATGGCAAGAGAAAGAGAAAGACAGAACCCAATTGCTGGGGCAGTTGGAGAAACAACACAAGTCAAGAATGCTCCTCTTGAGAACAGCAATGGCATTGAGAAGTCAGATACGTCATTGAGGCCAAAGACTCACCTTGATGATGATCTTCAGGAGCTTGATATCGTTTTTGATGAAGAATCAGAATCTGATGATAAATTGTCATTTCCACAACCCGATGGTGATCTGCAACCGGCTCCTGTAATTGCTGCTGAAAGCTCTCCAGGCTCAATTGTTGAAGAAAGTGAAGGTGATGTTAATGGTGTTGCACAGTCTGAGTTCATTCCTGAAACATCTGCCTCTCGACCAGAAAAGAAGCTGTTTCAGGAATTGAATGTTTCCTCAGACAAGAATATGCGGAGGCTTAACACAAAGAAATCATTCTTCCACGAGCGAAGTGATGAATCAAAATATGTCTCCCCAGTTAATAGGCCAGATGATTTTCCTGCAAAACCTTCTAACGGACAACCTCCAAATAAGTTCACTCAGCAAATGGTAGAATCTCAGCTGCCATCATCTAGCTTCTATCCAAAAGGCAGTCCTCAGAAAACACCTTATATATCTTCACCTGCTGGTTCTCAAGGATATTATGAACAGAATGTCCTTGCGAACCAGCCACCTTTACCTCCTATGCCTCCACCAACGTTGTCTTCCATTTCTCCTCAAGCAGGTGAACCTTATCAAAATCACCAGGTCCGTTATGGCCATTCAAGGGATGTACAGCCACCTCTTCCAGCTGGATTTCCGTCTCAGGGATATGATTCCAATCCACCTAAAACTGAAGCAGTGTTGCCAGCTAATAGCATTTACATGGCTTCTTTAGCTGCAAACCGGTCTCTGGACAGCAAACATTCCTGGCCTACAGTTTCTCCTGGAAGTAGATTACATGAAACATCTACCTCAAATGCTTCTGCTCGGTCTTTGCCACCACTTCCTCCTATGCCTCCTCCTTATCCATCTTCATCAATGCCTCAATCATCAGTTTTGAATTCTAGTTCTCAAACCAGTGGGCAGTTTCCTCCTTCAGCTTTACTGAACGATCCGAGATTGGGACTCTTTGCCACTTCTGGGAATGGTTCTTTTAATTTATCTCAATACACATCCCCTTTGATGCTTGCAAAGTCGGCATCTAATTCTGCAGCTCTAATTGGGTCATCACCACAACAGCAGGGTTTGAATTTTTCTGGCTTTTCCGTACCATTTCCTACTCCAGCGTCCTCCATCCAATCCATTCAAGCACAACCACCCCCACCTCCACCACAGCTTCCCCGGCCTCCAAATCCTTCGCAACACCTCCAGCAACCGTTCCAAGTTTCGCAAGCCCAGACAGAGATGGTGTCTTTACAACATAATACTATCCAAATGCAACAATTACAGGTCCCACAGCAGCAGCTTCAGGTTCCTCATATACATGTTTATTATCAAGCACAACAAGATTCTCTTTTGCGAATGCCACAGCCCAATGAACAGGCTGAATCTCTAAATCTTCATGGTCAGTCTGAGAGTATGTTTGAGCAGCAGCAAGATCCAGGGGCGGCACTACAACAGTATTTTGCTTCTCCTGAAGCCATTCAGGTACCATGTTCTTGCATTCTTTTTTGTAATTGCTTGGACGACATTCACCTTTACCTTTTTTCCCAGTCTCTGTTGAGCGACCGTGATAAGCTCTGCCAGCTTCTGGAGCAGCATCCAAAACTAATGCAGATGCTTCAGGTTTGATGCCCAGCAGTTAATCTCTATTATTTCGCTTTGATATTAGTTCCTTATTATTTATTAGCAATTGGAATCTTGATATTTCCAGAATATTTTTGCATAATTGTCTTATTTTCCTGATGTCTATGAATTAGTATCGATATGGTTGTTAGTCAGCTACATAATCACAAAATTGTAGGATCCCATATTTGCACTTAGGTAACCTGTAACTCTTCAATAGTAATGATAGGCATCTGAGAATTTCTTTTCTCAATAATACAAAGTCATTTTTGTCCACAACTATCATTTGTTCTTTTTGTACGCCCTTTGTGCTCCCATTTTGGTATGGGATTCCCGCAGTCTTATGTTGCTGTAGATGTTGTTCCTGAATAAGCTCTTTGTGCTGATGGATGAGCATATCACTCAAGCTGTAGATGTGACTTTTTTACATCGACAACATCATCATGTGTAAATGAACCACCGTCATATGGGTGATTGATATGAAGGGAAGAGAACCTCTCAACAGCAACACCCCCGACTTTGTAATAATAATCGAAGTTTTATTTTAAGACCTTTTTCTTCTTTTGTAGATCTCCTAGTTCATGTAATTTAGGTACCAGTGTTGCAATCACAAAAGTGATGTCTCCTTTTACTTGTTAAGTAATGGTATTATTTCTTCACATATTTCAATTTTCTTATTTTCATGGTGAACCCAGGAACGCCTAGGACAACTGTAGAGATCTAAATGGAAGTGGAAGCGTTCTCATGGTGGCTGGCAACTGCGAAGACTAAAGGGCAAACGTTATGTTCCGACATCTAATTGAGTTAATATATCCTCCAATTGTGAGCTTGCAATTTTGCAAGTGATATTTCAGTGTTGTAAAATGTGTCATTTTTGTTGTAATTTAGCGCTTAATGTTTGATGCTGAATTTTTTACGTTCAGTGGAATCAAATGTCATTTGCTGTGCTAAATTTCCATCTGATTTGTAGGACAGAAAAAACATCTAGGGTATTAGATTGATATCCGTTAATTGATCTTTGCTAATGTAACGTGTGTGGTAGTGCCATCGCTTTCACATTTTAATATTTGTAATGTATGTTGTTGATGATGATTACCAGGGGTGCTAATCGAACCAGTGAGTTCGCTGTCACTTGAGCTTGTGTAGGTTTGATTTCTGTATTTAATAAACCAGATATGACCTTGATTTTTTTGGTAGATAGTTTAATGAACATTTATCGAAATGATTACCGTGACAGTTTAACGTGACGAGCATGGATTCAAATTGGTTTAGTGGTTTCAACGACGGAGAATCGGTTCGATTGCTGTCTAAATATGATATTTATTTATTTCTGTTGCAATATCTAAATATACTACTGTCTGACGACTGTAACTTTTACATGCATTACAAATGTTTAATTGGTCGAAGAAGAGTTCCAAACACGGATCTTAACACGAAATGCACACGCATGCCCTGCTAAAATAGTAGTAGAGGCCGTTGAGCTAGCTGACCAAACATCAACTTCCGTATGACATTTTGTGAGTGAGAAGTACCAATTTGAATCCACCATCTGCGAGACCTCAAAAATGGTGTTCAAATGAATAATCTGAAGTAATCCTATAAGAAGATCCAAGACCCACCGTAACTTTTGCGAGAGAAATCCGACTTCAGAGCTAAAAATAGAAGGTTCCTTCAGAGCTAAATCCGAATCATTGCATGCTCACAAAGCTTTCTTGCTTCATTCTCATGAGCTTGTTCTCAATATTGCGTAGAGCAGGTTTGTAACTGCAGTACACAAGAAGGAAATCAGACCTCTTCAAGGAAAGCTGTGATCATGTCAACAAAGGAAAGAAATAAAGTGAGGTGAACGATAAACTACTACAGCAGTGTGAGGTGATTGTATGCTTGAACAGCGCGTTTGAGTTCTACAGATAGTTGCATGACCTCCGCGGACAGTGCTTCTGACTTGCTTTGCTCTTGTGCAAGTTGATCCTCAAATTGGAAATTAAAAAAGTACTATCAAATACAATTGCAAATAACTAATTCCCTAAATTTCAGGCAAAAGAAATATCAAATAAAACTGCAAAAAAGGAGAGCGAGAAATGACTGCTACATGTGACAATGGAAAGGTCTCATTATCATGCTGCCTGCAGTGAGACGTTGCAGAGTCTCTTTTGCAAGCGCATAGGCAAGATTCAAAGCTCACCATACACAGTCATAATCTCATCATCATGCTGCCTGCAATGAGACGTTGCAGGTCTCTTTCACAAGCGCATAGGCAAGATTTAGAGCTCACCATACACAATGATTGAGAAAGCAAGATAAGGCAACTGCATGGGATGGAAAGTTAAGCCACTAGAAAAATTGGAATCGTATAATATCCAAAAACAGTTTTGAGTATTTTCATGCAGTAAGTTCTAAAATATAGTCTTCAGCCTTTTCATCTCTAATGTGAAGTGCCAGTATTAGGACACAGGAGTTTCAGAGCCAAATTATTATTTTTTCGTGTTGTCAGCATTGATTTGGAGTTATGTTTCTTCTAATAAACTTATGCATTTCCCTTTGAAAGGATTTTTATACATCCATAAAAAATGTTTTAGAATTCTATGGCAAAGTCACCCTTTCCATAAAAACACTTATCATCAAATATCCACTGTTAGAACTCTGAATTTCTAGTTATCAACCTTAGAACTGATTCACTGTATTACGTTGAACCATAATATTACTACAAATGTTTTTTACTTATGTTGTTTGAGTTAAATACTGGGAGTGTTAAGTTCGTTTTACGTTGAACTTTGTTCAGATTTGCCAAGAAGTACATTGAACAGTCGAGACACTATAGCTAAGTACTGCAGTTATGCATTTGTCATTTGGCAAAGCTCATCAAACATTCTGAGACCAATATCCAATTTACCTTAAGCAATGGATTGATACGTTTTTGTGCAAGAGGATCTGGTATATTTGCAACATCTCTACCAGTTTCAGCAATGAAACTAGGGGCACTATCTGCTGACGACAAAACATTAGCCTGCTGGTATCTCAGTTTATCCAACTGGACTCGAAGCTCTTGGTTTTGTTTCAAACACTCCGAGACCTACAAACGGGGGATGATGAAACATGTACACAGTAAAATACCATTACCATATAAAAAAATGTGAATTTATGATTTCTATATAAATTACCATTAACCAAAGAAGATTAGCCAAGGTACAATCTTCAACTAAGATTACCTGAGTAAGCATTGGATAGGAAAGTCCAAGTCTAGAGCAGCATTTATTTTGTGTTTTCAATGTTAAAGTGTGCTTTTTTTAATCAAAATGTTGAGTGCTTAGTAGCAGGAGTAATAGATTATTGATTAGAATGGTTTACGAGCATATAGTTCATTAAAATGCCCATTAATTTTTTTTATCTTTGCAGCTATTTTCACTTACCCAGCTCACATGCGGTCTCTTTTATTGATGTCCAAAACTTCCATTGAACAGGTAGTCCCTTCTCCTCCAGTCCCGCTTCAGTACTAAATATTCACTATTCATGATATAGCACTCGTGGTAAATGACTATTGTAGGTATATCCTCCACAACCACTTTTCTTGAGGGGTTGACAGCAGTGAGTTCAAGTTTCGCACAATTTATGGATCGAAGGATGGGCACGTTAAAGGTGAAGTTGTGCTAGTACTCTAAATTTTATGACAGGAAATGCAGCTAGCTAACCAAAGGGAGGGGCAATACGCAAGGGTTGTTAAAGGTGAAGTAGAATAATTGTTTAAGTGCTCTTTCTACCTCCACATTCCACAACATGGCACGAGTAACTGAAGAGATGGCAGTAGTATATGAGTTTTGTTGTTAATTATGTGTTCTAAATTTCACTGACTAAACAATGTATTAAAAAAACTGGCCAACCAAACCACACGGAATTTTGCCAACCATGTAAAAGTATCGTGGAAACCAATCTTTTCTCCCACATCCATTAAAGTGATTACAAAGGAAAGCATACATATTGTATGTAATTCAAAATGAACCATTATCAACTTATGATTTCTTATTTTCTTTCTTTTGTCACTTGCATATTTGCAGGCCGTCCTAAACAAAAAATGTTTAATATTTCCAGAGGACAACATATGATTCTCCTATAGTACAAGTGCATTTCATAGACCAGACGGCTCAGACCACAGATATAAAACTTCAACAGGGATACCAGTGAGAAGATGATGGCACAGTGCCATTGCATGTGATATTAATATTGAAATGTCCATAGTTTTACCATCCGTAATCTAAAATGCATGTGATGCAAAAGAAATACAACATACCTGATCCTCCCACTGTTTAGCAGTAACAATTGCATCTTGACAAGAGGCTGAAAGATTAGAGTTCTCCTCAAAAAGCTTTTCTATTTCAGAAGATTGTGAATCGATCTGTCAGAAAGCTGTAAGATCAGCTTAGCCGACAACCTAACATATATAGACCTAAAATAATATGTAATAGAGAAATTACTTCCATTAGCAGCTTTTGCCGACTGTTCTCAAGCCTCTCAACCATCAAAGCCATATCATGCAACTGCTTCTCAACTTTCTCCTTATCATGCTATAGCAAAAAATAAAATATGATGTTAGTTTTTAACAATGTGCAGGCACTAAAGAAACAAATATGCATTTATATTAGATAGAAAAATCTATGACGTCGCATGGTTTATGTTCACATTATACTGATGGACAGTGCTAACATGACAACTAAACCCAACAATAGGTAAAACCATGAAATGATTCTGAAAAAAACCCAGATATTATGTCCCTGGGTTGGAGTCCCGCAAAAATGGAAAAGAAATTGATAAGAAAAGGCAAATATTTGATTGCATCAATCTTAGTTACCAAGAAAATTGCCTTGTTAGTAGCAGCATCTTCAGAGGCCTCATCTGCACCATATGCATAAAACTTGTTAGGGCAACCACAACACCTCTTGACAAAAAGATGTTATCAAATTTTACAAGGGAAAGAAAGACCACCTAGCATGCAAATCCGAAGGAAAAAAAAGTGGGGAATGTAGTTGCTTGGATGGGAAAAATTAATTAACAGCTATTAGCTTAATGGATTCCAAATAGGAATATTGATTGCTTATAAGCTTGAATGTTGGAAATGAAGACATAAACTCAACTTCTATTTTTCTCAAATGCAATAGCACCATGGCAACCTATATTGTAAGAAAATGCTCTTCATCTTCTACACATTGATATTGGAATTCGGACCATGTTTGGCTGTAAATTTTAATGATTAAACTCAAAGAAAATCTTCAAAAATTTAAAACGTCAAACTTATCTACCTTCACAGGTTTAATATAAGAAAGATGTGAGGGTTTGCCCCTGATATAGGGTGGCACTATTTAATAACATTTAACAATAGGTTGATACCTTTAGTTTTCTCTGACAAAGCCATCAGCTTCTCTTCCAGTTCTTGCTTTTCAGAAAGAAGGGCAGAAGTTCGTGTTTGCTCCTCGGAATTTTTTTCCTGTTCTTGCTGCCTTAGTAGGGATTCCCTCTATACAATGGAACAACAAGCAACACGATAAGGCCATCTGGAAATGTGCCTTAGTCAAATGCAATTGCAAAGTGATCTACCTGAATTTCAGATTTCAAATCCAATACTTCCTTCTCCAATGCCTGTATTTTATCCAATGAATTGCCCATAATACTTGTGTCAACAAATGTATTCCTCGTATCTTGTTGGTGTAAGGAATTCAATTCGGCTCTTAGGGCAGCAGCATCTTCTTCAGCCTAAAATTAGACGAACTTTGTCAATTGAGACACTTACAATGAATTTGTAAACAGTATAAATGGAAGCTCATACTTTATATTGCTCCTCTTCTGCCTCTTTCAAACGTCTTTTGGCAGTTCGAAGTTGTGATAAAAAATCCTCCTATACCAGATCAAATGGATAGAAAAATTATAAAAGAAAAAAATAAACGAGAAAACAGCTGCTCAATCTGTTGTAATGTAAGTCCAAACAAAAGTACCCGGGCAACAACAGCTGCATCTTTCTCTATTGTAACATCTCGCAGAGCTATCCTAAGGGAAGGCAAAGTGGTGGTTTCCTGTATTTTGCATGAAACAGTGAAACAAGACCACCAACAAGAAAAAGGAATAAACGAACAATGCCATCAACAACAGCACATTCCTTTGCAACGTGTTTGGGTTTAATTCAGTTGAAGTTTAAAGTTTCCCAAGATTTTCAATTTGCAAAGATGCAATGTAAATTATCTCTACAAATCTCAAGTCCACCAAATAACTTAGCCTTCCAAGATTTCAAGTCTCACTTGTTATTTGCTAAAAAAATGCTTCTTATACTTGTAACAGCAAAAATATAATATGAGCTCCAGAACCCAACTCACCAAATCATTCAGTCGTTTTTGCAACGAGTCCTTCTCAAGTTCCTTCTCCTCAAGCTGAAGATGAGAAATAGTACAGTCATATAAAAACAATCAATTAAACCGGTGCCAAGTAAAACTATCGAACCTTTGATAATAATTTCCTATTTGCATCATCCAAGTCTGCATTCTTCTCCTCAACCTCCCTAATTCGAGACAACAGCTTGGAAGAATCATTCTGGAAAATCACCACAAACAAAGACGAAAAGAAGAAGAAGAAAAATCAACTTTCCACAACTTGTTAGCAGGAAGGCAAGGCAACTCTGTTCAACGAAAACCTAATTGGATCCAAATGTGATCATAATCTCTTTTTCATTTGAAATACCAACTCAACACCACCAAAATGAATAGAACATCATGCATCACTTGAAAACATCCGAACCTAGGAAAAACCCGATGTTCACTTTTAAAAAATGCTTTCTCTAAAGTTGCTGAACAAAACGAAAGGAAGAGAAAGATGATGTTTTGGCATAGTGACCTCGGAGGATCTGCCCTTGCTATCTGCAAACAGAAGATGAGGAGAGTTATATTAAGATGAAATTGGGAAGCATGAATAGATGGAGTAGAAGGGAGGGACGCACCGGAGGAATGGAGATCTGAAGCGGAGGATGGGTTGTGGAGTCTCTCCGCCGCCCGCTTCTGCCGGATCTCTTCCAACTGGGATGGGACGTCAAGGCGTCGTGGTTGGTTAGAAGAATAAAATAAGGTTTTCAACGGAATGATTAGGGTTAGGGTTAGGGTTAGGGTTACCATTCGTCGGCCTCGGGACTGCGCGTCCATCGGGGACTGATTTTTGTGATTTTACAAAGTTAGTCCCCCGTCATTAAGCATGATGAGACCCCCACCTTTGGAGAATTTTTTTGGTAAAAAGGGTAGGAATTTTATCATATGTATATATATGATTCCAATGATAAATTGTGTGGACTTTTTTTGAATGTAAAACATCTCAAACATACAAATGAGACTACTATGATTCGAATATTCTTCTTAATTATCTCAGGACAAGAGATCTCCCAAGTTCAACTGAACTAGTCCCGGTTGATAGTGTGTGTCGAACGTGAGTTCTTTTTACCCCAAGCATTATGAAAGCATTTATTATTTTTCTAGTAAAATTGTATGTCTTCTTTTTCCATTTCCGATAACCATGTAATTTTAGCATTTCCACAGTGAACATCCTAGATGGATTAAACACTTCGAGCCCAATCCAACATTACCTTGGTGAACTCCACGATCCTCTGCTAAAATACAATACACACATGGACAGTGTATGACATTGTCTGTTTGACGAGACTTCTCATTGAATGACCATCCTGCTTGTTTGTTTGTTTGTTTGTGGCTAACGAGAAAGGCACAGCAAACAATTAATCTGGAGAACTGCAAGAGTTATGAACAAACAAACAAACAAACAGAGATATCAGCACCATGCAAATTTTCTGAAAATATCACCAGAAGCTACCCTATTACTTTCCCGAGGGATCTTCGGTTTCAGAAATTTAAGTTACAATTCCTAGTCACATTCTCTATTTACAATAAGTTAATCAACCCATCATAAACGTAATGCCATTGGCCAATGAATAACTGTACAAATAAATCACTGTGCGACGACAAAAAGTTGCTTCTAAAGGCTACGTTCGTTGTAATCCTTCAGGAGAGCCATCCTCTGTGATCTGTACTGGCTCTGCCTGTCGTTCAGCATATCCATGTACGATCGAAGCCGGTCTTTATCTGAATCCGTTAGAGAAAACGGAGGATTCAGAATGAGAGACGGTGCTTCGACAAGAAGGAAATACAGCAACTGCACTGCTTTCACATAGAAGTTTGTTGCCATCTCCATGTTGGCCATCAGCTCGTCCACCTACAATCATAATTAATTGTCAGAAACAAAAATCTGTGCACAACTAAAAATAAAAATTCAAACAACCAGCATGTAAACCACGTAAAACAGCAGAGCTTTATTTAACAATTTAAGTTGACAAAACAAGAACAGAGAGCAAGCAGAGCATGATCTGCATATTATTGCATTGCATCCATCTATAATTGATTGTTGTAACAGTTAGTTTTCACAGGAAGTCCGACAAATCACAACTTCTAAATTATTGCCATGACACGCGAGACTTAAAAGTTAAAAGTCTATCCCAACAGAAAAGCATCACCAACAAAAATTAGAAGTTAGTCCACATACCGCACCATTACGGCCCAATGCAAGAGCAGATTGAAAAATAAGTTCCATCGCATCAGGCATCTCTGTTGTTTCTGAATGTAATGAAATCGTGTCACAAACTAGAGGACTTCTCTACAATTGATATAACAGTTGAAAGATTGGTGGTATTTAAAGCATGTTTACCATCAACTGGTTCAAGATTCTTGGCAAGTTCCTCTGCATTTTCAACTTCTTGAAGAAATGCCCTCTCAATTTGGCCAGAATCAGGTTGTTGAGATTCAGTGCTGCTAAAGCAATCTTGAGAATTGACAGACTCTTCTCTGTTTATGGTTTGCTGCATTTTGATCTCTTGGGATGGACTACCTTCCATGGCTGAAGCAGCCTGTGCATGGCAGATATGCAATGCCTGCTTCCAAATAGCAAGGATTACCAGCTGCAGAGAGAAAGCCTCCAAATATTTTCCGAATTCCACCTTTAAAGTTCGCAGTGAGATTAGAAACAATATCAAGAAACATATGTGAGTGTCCTAGTTTGGCAATGCAAGCGAAAATTAAAACATCACAGGTTTAAGCACGATTTGTAGCCAAAAGCAATCTATTTTCAAATATATTCTTCTTTTAATCATAAATTATAGAAGTGTACATATGCACCAGAATACCAGAAAATAAAATGTGATGGAAGGCAAAGCAAATCCAACTCAAGTAAATAGAATCGTTACCTTTTCTTTCACCAAATAAGCTAAGGCAGACGCACACTGCTCCAAAGATTTAATCCTTGTCAAACAGTGGGATGATGGCTGCTCCAAGCCATACCCCATATCCACTGATCCATGTGAAGCCCCGGAATGCCGAAAACAATGGTGATCTTCCAGGCTCAAGCTTCCTATGCCACAGTTCTTACGGATTGATGCACCTATTGCCATCGGTGAGCTTATTGCATTAAATTTAGGTTGCATGGACAAAGTTTCTGATCCACATGATGAGTTTTGTTGCCTAGAGGCGCTAACCGATGAAGATGAGACCTCAAAGGGTGGCCCAGGCACAAGCACATATTCCTGGTCAATAAATTCCAGCGAATCCACCACTGCATGATCTATTTAAAGACCATCAACAGGCACCTTAGGCAAAAATAAAGAGAAAAAATAACACATGGAAGAGGTAACATAAGAAATGTAACCTGGAGAAACTTCCATATGCCTTTCATGTGCTGATGATTTCACTCCCTTGGTATTTTCAGATGACTTTTTATGCCAACTGATGCCACCACTATTACCTTCTGGTTCCAGTTTGGAGTGAGGCCTTGAAAGAGCATCTACCTCCATAGAAGGTTGGCCAGATTGTCGCTTGTCTGTCCTGGAATCGATAGAAAAGCCATAGGTAGACCTTATAGAGGATTTTCTCGAGGGTGCAGATGCCCTCGCATCTTGCTCTGCAGACACACCCTCCATGATGAAAGGGAGACGCTCTTCTTGCGCATCAGCATTTGGGGACCTCAACTGTCTGCATTCAGATGATGAGGATTCATTGTTGGGAGCAGTTGGCACAATGCTGGATAAGATATATGATAATTTCATAATTTAGTAGTCATTTAACAAAACATCATGATTATTAAGATAAATTCTGACCTGCGGGATTCCTCTGATTGTCTTTGGGAAAGGAATGGGTGGTTAAAGAACTCCTCGAACGTCATCCTTTCCACTATAAACAGAACAATACTATTAGAATTTAGAGCAGCGAGGGTTTCTAGCATGAAATAAAACACAGATACTCAGGATATAAAGCATCCATCTTCCATGAGTTTCACAGCTAGTCAGCTACTGCCAGAATACTACTCTTATCCCTTGATATCTTACCAAAAGTCTTATGACTCTAGCTGTGAAGCATCTACATCCCACTAACCTCATCTTTCTTACAAAATACAACAACAAAGCCTTTTATCCGAAACTAGTTGGGGTAGGCAATGGACAAAACTTAACAGGAGCCTTTTGACATTCTTAGTATACCGTCACTACAATTCCATGCCACACCATTAACACCACCCTTTCAATCCTCATGCCACTAATCATTCTTATGGCATGTGACTGACAAAGAGGAATGCATTACTATATCCATGAAACAAAGCTGCCCTTTCTTGCTGATAATCAATTATTACACTTCATGTGCCGCATTGTTAATAACGGAACTGCAATTTAGGGAGAAAAATGGCAAAAGGATAAATAGATAGTGAGAGGAAGATGGTAAATATAGAAAATTGTCTTTGATATGACAGTTAGGACTACAAACATTCCACAATTTGTTAGAGACCCTTGTAAAACACCCATTGAGCTGAAGGTAAAACAGAAGGCACTCTACCCTGTTACATACTACAGGAACTAGAGATGAAGTACTTCAGCTGCTATCCATTTCAAATTCCAATGCGGTTGGCATACAAGAAAAAAATTAGCTGTTCATAATGAACTAAACACTAAAACACAGACACTCTTAACAGTTTGAGAAACCAATTAGCTGCTAAATATATATTCAATAGAACATATATTTTTCTGTACCAATAGAAAACCATGATACTGAAAACAATAGATAAATGTTCTAAGGTAAGAGTTTGAACACCTCAGACAAATAAAAATGATATAAAAGAACCACATATATGCTTGCCACTATGAAAGGACATGATAATCATCATAACCAGTACGATAGATGATCAGTACATCATACCAGGATTACGGCGCAGCAATTTTTGGCACAAATCAATGCAATCAGGGCTTAAGTCAGTGGCTGTTTGAGGAAATTGCAATCCAGTAGCATTGATAATGTTATGTAACAGCTGATCCAAAAAGGACTGAAAAGTGAGTTCCAAGATGTGCAGCATAGAAAACTGCTATAGTGACACGATTAATAAATTGGGATTGCTTGTCTAGCTAAAAGAAGCAAAACAGAGAGAAATTATAATTCAGTTAATGTGTTCAGACCTCGATTTGATTGCCCCCCGTGAATGGAGTCCTCCCAGTCACAAGCTGAAACAAGATAGCACCAACACTCCAAAGGTCTGCCTGCATTATAGAAAGTGAAATGGCATTTAACCCTGCAAATTAATATTGTGTTGGTGCTTTGAAGTGTAAAAATGACAAAGTTCACCTTAGCATCATACTTATGGAGTTCCATTATCTCTGGTGCCATATAAAGAGGGGAACCACACAGTGTTTCTGCTAAACCTTTTTTCTCCAAGGTCCTGTTACAAATAAAACCACGTTAGAATGATTAAGCAAAGCTAGTCATTGAGAGGTTGAAAGTTTGGATTTAACCAAAGGACCATCATACCAGAGGTGATATTTATTGTTTTAGAAAATATATTAAGCCGGCCCTTTACTATTGGCAACAATCATCGGTCACTATTTATTTAGTATGATTGTATGAATATCAAAGAGACTCAGGGAAGACCCTGCTACCACAAGAAGATTTTGACAACCAAAAGGAGAAGATGAAATTATCAAACACCAAGCACCAGTCATTTCCCCCCTTCATGCACAAACCACTCCGTTTGAGTTAAAAATCATATAATAAGTGTAACGACCTGACCTGTTCTCCTTTAGCATTCAGCCAAAAACTTTTGATCGGTTTTGACCAAGTGTTGAACACTTACTTTTGAAGAACTACAAAATCATATGCACCCTCGTCTATCATAATCTTGTCACTCTAACTCAATAACAGCATATAGTTTTTCATGCTAAAAAATATATTATTAGTGAGGAAGTATGTGATCAGAGGTTCAAGGAAGTCAAAATGTAACAATAAATGAATCTGAATGGAATAGAAACATCGACATAACAAATCGTTATGTTGAATGGTAATGCAGCATTTTATTTATAAAAAACAGAAAACCGTAAATTACCTGGCAAAGCCAAAATCTGCAATTTTTAGTACTGATGAATTGTCATCCTTGGAAAGAAGCAGATTCTGTCCCATCATAAAATATAATTAGATTATGTACAATAGCATTTAAAACCTCAATGTCTCCTCTTAACATACATCATTAAGAGTTTATAGCAAGGGTTAAAAGTCAGCAAGTCGGATACTAGTTGGCTGGACAGTTCCAGTCCGACTATTCGGCGACCAGCCACCCGACTAGTTGGCCAAAAGATAGAATACAAATTAAGAATAGAATAAAAACACGTAAAAACAGAACAAAAACACATGGAGATGGTCTGATGTTGCCGTAGATGCTGCCAAGAGAGAGATTGACGTTGACAACATCATGTTGTCGAGTGTGACTAGTCAAACCTGAGCTAGTCAGCCCAGGTCTGATTTCCGACTAGTCGGCCGATTTTTTAATCATTGTCACTGCTAGACTAATTTGCAATATGATCAGAAAACAGCTACATCAGCTCTCAGGGATTTTTATTACATAATAAAGTGACAGATATCAGATAACTTAACTCTAGGTGAACAAAACTAGCAGGCAACTAAACTCCAAATAGACTTGAAATTCACGTAACATAAATACAAACCTGAGGCTTCAAGTCCCGGTGCATCAGGTTGTTCTCCCATAGCACCTTCAAACCAGAGGCTGAAAAGTAAAGGTTAAATTAAAAAGATATTGCACCAACAGAGTAATTATCTGCTTCCTACGAAAAAAATTATACCTAACTGTTGCATCAAAGACTTTGCTATTGCTTCTGGAACTCGTCCATGACGTTGTATGTACCACGATAGGTCACCACCTCTACAGTACTCCAACACAAGAAATATTCTTCCAGGAGTCTGCATTAATTATAAATGCAAATATTAACATTCTAATAGGCCCAAGTACTGTTAAATGTAGGATATAAAATACCAAACTTATAAGCCCCAAAAACTGATAAATGTAGCATATACCAAACTTATTTTCATTCATGACGATGGTTGTATAGCCAAGCAATATGACATCTACCTGATAACTTAAGCATATGACAACATTAAATTGCAACGTAACGACCATAACAACCCATGTTGTAACGGCTCTTCGTGTGAAGCCTGCATGTGATATTTCTCCTAACATTTAAACATCAAAATATACAATAGCAGTATGCCAAAAAAAACTTTTCCGAAATGCCAAAGTATACATCATTACTATGGAATTTTTAGTTCTCTTTTCCATCAAATGATGTAAGTAGTTCTTAGACAATATCAAAAAAAAGAGTTAAAGAAGGGGTTGGGCCATTGAGTGGATCCAGAATTAGGAGAAAACTAGTTGAGTAAAGAGCCCGAATAAAGCTTCCAGCGATTAAGAGATATACACAACAAATAACATGTAAGGCATTGCGATGAGAAAAGTACCTAGCACCCAAAGGGTCCAAGTAAAATATCCCCCATCAATATGTTGTCACTTTTCATATTTCAATATGGTGGGCAGAGATACGAAACACGAATTCCTCCTTGCCATTCACCAACCATTACATTACATTACATTACCAAGATGGGACTTCAGTTGGTAGTCACATTAAACCTCGGTGAATTAACACCATGGCATGAAAGGCGGAAACTTTGTTAAGTAGTATTAGTGAATTGAGTTGACCTGGATGTGAATGATATCGTGTAGGGCGATGATGTTGGGATGTTTGATGTTCTTGAGAATGACGACCTCGGAGAGGAGACTATCCCTTAGCTTCTTTGTGAGCTTGTCCATGGCGATCTCCTTGATGGCGACCTCAGTCCCTCGGATCCGATGCCTGGCGTGCCACACGTCCGCGAACGAACCCGACCCGATCTTCTTCCCCAATATGTAGTCCCCCACCACCCTCCCCCCGTGACCATGACCGTGGCTGCTTCTCCCCTCCATCGCCCCCAAACAAACAAACAAACCCTAGGTAGAAGTGAGTCAGATAGATAACTGCTTCTTCGACGACGGTAAGGGGAATTTATTTTTGGGGGGGTTTCTGTTGGATCCTTTTGGGTTGGAGACGGAAGAAGAAGAAGAAGAAGATTTTGGATTGGATTGGAAAGGGCCAACAAACCCAAAGGGGGGAGTTTTGGTTTTGGTTTTCTTCTCTCTCTTCTTTTTGGATTGTGGTTTCGGATTTTCTACTTTTTCTTGTCTGGAGTTTTTTTTGCGAATAACACCTCTGACTTTTTGGATTTTACTAATACTCAATCGTATGCTTCAAAAATCAAAATGTGCTTAATTAGCCCCTTTTCTAACTACTACTCTAATAGACATCTACCGTAACCACTTCTAACTAAAATGCAACTCCATGGCATTGTACGACCCTATTGGTGGTGAGATGGGATAATCATTTTTCCCTTGATCCTAATTGTGTTGGTCTTGATGTTTGTATGGAAGAAGAAGAAGAAAAAGAAGGTACAATATGGGTTCTTCGTTCAGTTGTCCCAACATGCAAAACAAAATAACAGAATATTTCGTGACAAATACCTAAAACAATATAAGTTATCAAATCCAGTCCCATCTTGATTTGAGTTCATCCAAACTTAGTTTATTCGGTTAATACCAATCACACCACTACAACCAAAATGACACGCAACAACAAAACAATGGTCAGTTGGTCACACACACACACATATATATTCGTGCTCGACTTGTTATCTCATCTCATATTACTGCTTTTACTTTTAATCCAATCATCGTAGATCCTGAAAATATGGTCCATATTGCAAACCGTTCCCTCAACTATTATATTAATTAATAACCCTGCAAAAAAAAGTGTTGGGAAGTCCAAAGAACTTTGATTTCATTTCAAGTGGAAAAGAGAAGACAAGTTCCAGACTACACATGGACAAGACATAGCAGCATGTGTGGTGTTCCAGTGCTCACACTTGCTTTGTTCTTCTTCTTCTGATGCACAACACCACCATTGGAAGCATTGGGCTTAGATTTGTTGGTCTATGACTCCACATGTTTCTGTTTCTGTTTCTGTTTCTGTTTCTGTTTCTCATCACTTCGATCTCTTAATTTTCCCCATACGACTGACTGAGTACAGCCCTATTATTATGATAGCAGCTCCAAATAAACTACAACATCAATTCGGTAACTAAAAAATTGATCAAAGCTGATGGTGATTGAGTAACATGTGTAATTGTTGTATGCGTACCTCCCAAGATAGAGGTGTTCGGATAGAATAAATGATCCCATGATTACCACCAGGGTCATGCTTAAGGGAGCAAATGTTGTGACAAAAACAGGACCTTTAGTTTTCTTTTCGTCACTGCTGCTTGAATATACCATGAGATACTGCAGAACCTATTACCCCCTTGCAGGCATAACAAAACTACTACTTAGCTGGAATTAAAACAGATTTAGAAACATATGTTGATTTATGCTCTCTGATAGGTCAATCAATTTGATATGATATCGATTGAAATTTGATCAACCCACTTCAAAACATCCTATATGATATCTTTTACATTTTCATTCATGTGAGTTTATATTTACAGCATTATTGTTTGCATGCTACTTGTGGGAAATGATCACTACTTAAACAACACAATTCAACCATAATTAACCAAATCAACCACTCACTTGAAGATCAATCATGAAAGCAGCTAGCCCAACAACACCTTGAGACCACAATGAGCACTGCACCCTTGGTTGGCTCTGCCTCCATGACACCTTGTTGGTGGTGAGTGGTGAGTGGTGAGTGGTGATCACTGCTTGCTGCATTCACTCACCCAAGAAAAATAATGGATAATAAGCAAGAATAAGTGCGGTTTTATTGTAGTTGGTGTTTTGAGGCAAACCGCAGTACGTACGAATTGGAGTTGGAGGTGATTCCATGATTAAGTTTGCTAGCTTAACGCTCCCGCCTTTAATTAATGCATGTTTGTTTTCTGTAAAGGTGTCACAATGACACGTCTTGCTCCAACGTGTCAGCTCGATCAGCTCTACTAAGTAGCAAGTAATTAGTAATGGTTAATTAGTACTTATGACATCGTTATAAGTAGGAGGTGCAAGTACGTGGAATGTGGATCTGATCTGATATGTTCGGGTCTCGAGGAATCGGACTCGATCCAACCCCGCCCGCCCGATAAATTTCGGTTCGGGTGGATTTCTAGGTCATAGAATTATAAGTAGAGTAAATGTTGATAATACCGTAAAGCAGTAACTTTATAATTAGTTTTGAGTTTAACTTACCAAAACGAAGTTCTTTGTGTTTCTCAAAATCCAATAGTCGGATTTTATCTGCCACGAGAGTTTGTTTACGTACATGGCAAAAAACACAAAGTTGGTGATTCGTACGTGTAAATGTTATGAAAAGTACAATATATATATATATATATATATATATATATATATATATATATATATATATATATAATATGTAACATGTGCTTATCCATTTTAAATTTAAGACGAATCTCCACTGGAGTTGGGCGACATAAATCTCAAAACCAGACTCGAACAAAATTTGTAGTGTCGTCTAAAGATAAAGGTCCGGACTTGGTCAGACCAGACATTTGAAAAAGGAAAACAAATTCAAAAAATTCACACAAAAAAGAAAATCCGAAAAATATGCATATCAGAAACTTAATTGACAAATTTAATTTTCAAAATAAAAACGACAACACAACATAGGTGCCGTTAAGACGAATCTCCACTGGAGTTGGGCGACATAAATCTCAAACCTAGACTCGAACAAAATCTTTAGTGTCTAAAGATTAAGGTCCAGACTAGGCCAGACATTTGAAAAACTCAACCTGACCCAACCAGTTCTATTAGAATTGGTTTCCGGTTCATCCAAATCGTAGCAAAATAGAAACCAAAAGAATCAACAAAGAAAGCAAATCGTGAGCGAAGTTTGAATTCCATTTAAAGCTGCTACAAAAGTTGCAACCGCTGCATGTCTCTATGAATCAACATTGCATGTTATTAAGTTACACCAACCATCCCCATCCCCATTCCCATCCCCATCCCATGGAACGCATGTACAAGCTTGTTCTAATTAAGCTGTACATTCAAACGTTACATTTACTGAAATTTTGACCGACTTCTGCATCCATTCACGCTTCTCACCCCCAATCAGCTCTCGATAAAATAGGGAAAAACTATAGTCCAAGAAACCCCATACCCAAACAAGAACAATTAACCAACTCCATCACAATTCCATAGTGTTTGCAATGGCAGTGATTGATCTCAAAGGTCTTGAGGGAAGTGAGAGAGAAAATACCATGGCTAGCTAAGTGGCAGGCAAGATGCTTTTTTTGAAAACCGGGGCTTCTTCCAGGTTAAGTTTCCTAATTTTATAAAATATAATTCTAGTAGTTTCAGTGCTAGCAATATAAGTACGATTATACGATAACTAGAGTTATTAATTTGTTGCTGATGGCTTCCTTTGATGTGTTTGTAGCCTTGTAGGTTGTGAACCATGGGATACCATTGGATGGCTTCCTTTAAGTGGTGAGAATGGTCCTTCTGTGGGCACCAAGGTAGCCATCCTTCGTGTCCGATATCTGAAATGGTGAAGGGCCTCCGAGGACATTTGTGATGTTCCTGGTTTGCAGTTCTTGAAGGCAGGTGAGTGGGTCGATATCCTTCCACTTCCCGGATCCATCTTCATCAACACTGGAGAACAGTTGGAGGTACCCTTTCCATATGTAAATCAAATCATGTTGCATAAGTTATGCACGTACGAATGTTTCCATATGGAAATCAAATCATGGTATGATTGTAATGCTCTTAATGTGTATTTGTTACTAAGGTCATAACCAATGGGAGAATAAAAAGCATTCCTCAGCAAGTGATCGCCAAACCTGACGGAGGAAGGATATCGGTGGCTACATTCTATAATCCAGCCAATGAAAGTCCTGCACCAAAGCCTATCTATCCGGAGAAGTATAATTTTGGCAATTACAAGAAGATCTTCACGAGCACAAAATTTGGCCAAGATTTCAGCTAGTTAAAAACATTCATGCTTGAGAAAATATCTCGAATGAGACAACGAGACTGCATGTCTAAATAAAGAATGTTATGATGAATAAAGAAACAGCTTGTATTGTACAACAGGTCTTAATAAATATAAATAAATGCATGGGCTCTTCTTAAGAAAAAGGGCGAGAAGCATGGAGAAGGTACAAGGTTTGATCTCAAAGGGTGAGTAATTTTTTTTTAATTCTAAATGCAGTTTTAATCCAAACATCACCTTTATGGTATCTATCACATATTTATGGTTTTGGAGCTGCAACCCTCTATATAGAGAAGTTCACCATGATAGGGAATTACAATAAAGTTTCATACATAGAAGTTCTTAAATATAAAAGCAACCACAGTTTTGAATGTAAACAAGAAATTCTATTAAAAGCCCCAAAAGAGAGGATTCCTCGGCATCATATTTTACTCAACAATGATGAAATATTTATCCGTAATGTGAGAGATAGAATTGGATGCCGAAACCCATGGAGCCTACTTACATGTACATGTGAAGGTAGCGTCAGCTTCATGTAGATATCTCACAGGAGGTGTATTAGGCGAAGAAGAATATCTTGATGGAGATTGCCAAAGCAAATTGCAGTAAAAAGGCAGCAACAACCACAACCATCAGATCACCTCTTTCAGTGTACGTTTTCAAATTCATGGTAATGAACGACCCTGATGAAGAACCAGCAAGAAGAACAATAATCCACTGGAGCATCCCCACAGGTATGATCAGAAGCAACTGCAAAATGATGATCATTTTGTACAATTACGACTACCTTTTCCAGAACTAATAAAATAATCTGTCAAGCATCACTCACTCTTTGGAGTTGGAACAAGAATTTGTGTGAAACTACTTATTAAAGATAAACTATTTAGTGATATAAATTTCATCTTGGATTTTAATTTTCAACACCTCAACAAGTTATTATCTTCTGGAGGACTGAAGATGTTGAGTCAGAAAATTGCTAAATACTACAAGATTGGTTGAAAAATGAGGTATTGCAAACTTCAAGATGGAAAAAAAGAAGACGAACTTACAGAGCTAGGGATGAAGATGAAAAGAGAATAACCCCAAATGCACCAAAGGCGTATGACACTTGCATGGCTAACACCAAAATACTGAAGCAAAAAATAGAACGCTGCTGGAACAATGAGTACATATGCATACAAAATGCATGCAGCCCAGTTGAAATAGCTAACATCAAAATTCCATGCAGTATTTGGTTGACTTCTCTTTTGAATCAGATAATTTGCGCAATTTCCAAGAGCAGCTAGCACAAAGACAAGAGTAGTTGAAATCCAGACAGGGCCATACCTACAATAAAAAATTACCTAGTGGCTGTTATTGGTGCTCCTCAGTACCGGAAACCAGGAAAATTACAACTCATATATTTCAATAACTTTAAAATGTTGACGATTGGAATTATAAGAGCATGAGTTTGATATCAAGATAATACAAGCTTAAGCATTTTATTGGTCTATTTGTGGTGTTTTGTGGTGAGATTGTCGTGGGTCAAGGAACTTAACGAGTAATGGAACAGAAGAACCTCTACACGAACCTAAGAACAGATAATTACGAATAGTATAAAAGTAATAAAAAATTGCCTTCGAATCAAGATGAAAGGGATAAGCTAGCCATCTTGGATGGAGATTTTTCTTGAGAGCTTGCCAGACCTGACCTCTCATCACTGATGATGAAGTCCTTAATGGGTAGAGGATCTACTGAGTTCAACAACATTTCCATGTAACACATTTTCAAAGAAATGATATGCATCACGTTACGAGAATATTTCAGCTACGACATAACAGTGTCTAGTTAATAATTGATACGAGAAGGTCGTATTGGATGTAGTTACCTTTTGCAAAAAAATAGCAACACAAAAAGACCGCATAATTATTCTCCCATCACTTAGATTAAGATGTCACAGCTGTTGTTATCAATTTACTCATAAAACTCTTGGTTTTTCTCTAATACAGAGAGATTAACTTACCATTTTAAGAGTGTTTTGAAAGGAAAGGAGAATGTAAGGAGGTGCAGTTTAGAGGACGGAGTGATGATATTAAAATCTCGAATTTACAAACACTACGGTTGTAATGTTTCTCTTAACCAAGCTCACAATGGTAACTCCGTTCTTATGCGTCCAGACAAATTTAAAATATTGTGTTCGAAAGATAGGGGAATCACATAGGTAACTCAAACCGTACAGGCACTATACCAAATTTTGGTTTCTTCACTTAATCAATTTCACAAATGAAGTGCATGTATGCAATTGTGGGTTATAGCCCCAACTGTATGTTGGCTGGAAGTTTGCAATGTCAGTGATTTGGGATCCTTTCAGTTCTTCCTAGCTAGAGAAAAATGTTACGGGAAGAGGAAAATTTTGAGGTGCACTCAGGCCACATTCTCAAATCTCGTGCAATGAAGATCAATAAAAAAATATTCAAGATGTATGGCATGATCAATGTCACAATGTTTGGGATTAAAGGCTTTGTTGTTGTTGTGTTGTACCAGGAGGAGAAACTTTTAAGTATCTAGTCTTGAGATGCAGAATAAGTACAATAGTACATCCACGCAACATTAACTGTTTAAGCCTTTACTGCAACTTACACGTCAAAAAAAGCTTATTAATTATTATTGCTAATCAAATACTATTTAATTATCGACTTGGAAGTTGCAGAGCAAAGTTACTTACAGATCAGGAGTAGCCTCAATTTTTCTGAAAAAGTCTCCCCCAAATGAGTTAACCGAACTGATAACTCTATCGACCACAATATCAGTATCCACGTTGAAATAAGGTTTGTATGATGAAATGCTAAAAACTCCAGTCCAGCTGCTTGACGCCTGCTCAACTTCATCTGCAAATAACCAGGAAAACAATCTAATAAGAATAACGAGCAGTTTAAATAAACAAAGTTTGTTAGGGAAAATCAGTATGGCTACTAGATCCATCCCACCCACCTCCTAAACAAAAATTTCCCTTTATAAATCTCCAAAACATAAAGTGTAAAAGAGAAGTATGAAAACATAAGTGTGTTGTGCAGAAGTGGTACCATTTGGTGTTCCATCACCCCCACCGGACGGCGTAAACATGTTGCGATTGGCCTGCGAAGCTGGAGAAGAGAACACCAAAAAAGCAATCACCACAACAAAAAATGGAGAAAACAGAAAGAAAGAAAGTGTTTGTTTGTTTGATTGATTTCATACATGCTCCCGAAGCGTAAGCATACTTGTTGTTGTCTTCGTTAATCACAGCCTGCACCCAAATCAGATCAGTAAACTAATCGGTGAATCAATTTTTAATTTTGTGTTCGTCAAATCAACAAAACCCTAAACAAATGACTGTAAAGTAACTAAATTGATGAGATGATGGGGGGCAATCGGACCTTAAACAAACGAAAAGAAATAGGAAAGATAGAGAAGTACGGGAACGGAGGCGGCGAGCAAGTGGGTAGAGGGAAGAGAGCCGTAACCGTCGGATTCCATCACCACTTCCGATTACTTCTTCTTTCTTCCGACGATAGATACCAAACGCATATTTCATTACGTGTGTAAAGTTTGGTCACTTTTATTGTAACCTTTTACTGCTTTACGTTACGTGTGTAAATTAATGTTTTGACTTTGGAGTACCATCCGGTTGAAATTATGGTAAACTATTCTCTAACTCTCTGGTATTATATTTATAATAACTTGTAAATTAGTTGAAATTTTAATTTTTTAAATATAATATAGTTAGGTATTAAATAAATGCAAAAAACATATTCGGTCCAGATAGAACCGGACCGGACCTACTGAACATATTCGGCCCAAATCAGAAGTTGGACGATCAATCATCATCATCATCATCTTCTTCTTCTCCTTTTCCATTCTGACTATCCTGATTGGAATTGGAATTGGAATTGGAATTGGGATTGGGATTGTTGGGGTTGTTGGGATGGAGGGCGGAGTGGGGGGATGGATTGTATTTTTGGGACAGCGTTAGGGTTATTAGGGTTGTGACTGTGAGTGAAAAGAAACGGAGATGAAGGTGTTGTTGGGGAGTCCCGGGACCCCCACAGGGTTGCTCCTCAGAATTCTCCAGTGCTTCTTCGCCGCCGCCTCCATCGCCCTAATGATCTCCGCCAATGGATTCTCCAATTACACCGCCTTCTGGTATGTTATAACTATAACTTCTTTTTTAAGAAATATATATATTACTTATTCCTGTGAATGATTTTTTAATAAAAAATATATATATTTCAGTTACTTGATTGCTTCAATGGGATTACAAGTTATATGGAGCATTGGTCTTGCCTGTCTTGACATGTATGCCTTGCGAATCAAGAGAGACCTACACAATCCAGTCTTAGTCAGCTTATTTGTGGTTGGTGACTGGGTAAGAATTAACATACATACATACATTCATAACACCATTCTCATTTTGAATCCTCAATTTACACTTGATTACTTCATCATGCTTATGAATCATCATGTCACACTAACATTTATTGTGCTTCTACAAACAAACAAACAAACAAACATAAATCACTTCTTAGAATCATTGTTGTATTTGAAGCCGTATCCCTAAATATGGAACAAGTGTTGTTGTAACTTCGTCCAATCATATTGACTCTGTTTAGGAAATGCAACAGAAAATAACGATTTCCCGTAGCTTTGTGGAGACTTTTCAAGTTGCTTGGTAAGTAGTTTAAGACCATGAACCAAGTGATGGGATTTATAATTTTATTACAACGAATTTTTAGTTGTTTGTTCCTCATTGCTTGTGGTAATGTACTCAATGTGCGGGTCTCTTTTATTATCTTGCAACAAACCAACAAGATTACATTACATTTATTTTATAGCATAGCGTCAATAGTCGCAGGTGATACGGTTCCTAGTTCAGTTCACTATCTTCTTCCTTCTCTGATTTGGCTCTACTTTTTTATATGAAATCCACATATCTTACACTGCAGGTCACAGCAACTTTATCCCTTGCTGCTGCATGCTCTTCGGCCGGTATCCTGGTTCTGTTTGCTCGGGATGTAGGTTTCTGTAAGACAGTTAAATATCTTAATTGTAGCAGGTATGAGATGTCCATATTTATGGCATTCATGACATGGATATTAATCGCCAAGTCTTCTCTTGTCATGTTCTGGCTTTTGGCTTCAGTTTGATAGCATTTGTACATGTATCTGAAACATTTGATACTTTGCAATGTTAAAACCATTTCCCACTTGGGTGAGCGATAAATGGTCCATTGTTTGTTTCCTTCTACTGTGTTTTGTCTTTCAAATCATAATTGATCTATGAAGATCACTCTTCAAGTTCTTATGCTGGATGGATAGCTTTGCTTACAAATATTTTCTAATGACACTTGAAATTCAATTCATTATCCCAAAGACCAAAGATCTTCCTTTCAACCCACGTATCCCTCACTTTACTAAACCCTCACACCAGAGTACATAAACGAGAGCTTGCATTTAGGGTGAGGTTGTGAACTTTTAAGACTCCACAAACGAACCTTGAGCCATCTGATTGGGTTGGAACTTATGGTGGAAACCGTCCGTCAAGTGATTGTTAGATTTTTTTTTCTCCAATACTACACTTTGGTTTCAAGGCCATGGACAGCCTAGAGATCCTAGCTTTGTTGATTAACTGGAAAACTCGGGACTTCGCGAGTTGTTTCTTAAGGATTGACGAAGAGATAAGCACAATGGATATGTTGTATGTTGCGCCTTGCTATTGACTGACACATCGCTGGAGTTGTAATACTACCTTCACCTATCAAACAAGATACTCAGCAAGAGTAACATGAATTAATCCCTCCAGCAGGTATCTTCATCATATGGGGCCTGAACACATCATGCAGCCGACACCATGAAATCAATAATTCATCGACGTGGAGTGGAACACCAACAAGCGAGACAACACACATCACTTAACTTCTTGGAAGAGGATGTTGAAAACGAAAACAGCCTTATTTCTCGCAGCCCATCTCCAATCACGACAACCGAATGAAGAAAACAGCAAGGTAGAATGGAACCGAAGCCTGGAGTAAGCATTTCTTTGGAAAGAGGGGTCAACTTGAAGTTTTTTTTTATTTGGAAGCAACTTGAATTTGAGATAGAATGTTTATTTTGTAAGAGTATTTTCAAAACGCAGCAATCATTAACCCACCCATTGAGGCATACTATTTTCAGTCAGCATGAACAAAAGTCGTACGAAGCAATAAATGTGCGAAACCCACACAGTTTGTTTCATCGAACACTTAATGACCAAACCTGAAGCGCACTTCTAAGCTAATATAAGCGTTTACAACTGAGAATATATACTGATACAAGATGTTAGGCTTAATCTTAGCATGTCCTGCTTGGAATTGCAACAAATATTTACAAGTCGGAAAAACGAATGGAACAACATACAAAATTGGGATACAACGACCATATCAGAGAAAGCCTGATTTAATGGTCAGGTAGATGGTTCAGCCATAACTAGTGTATGCCACCACCCACAGGAGACATTCTTCGGTTGATAACCATCTATTTGAACTTCCGATGGAGTGCTGCGATCTGTGGCATCTCCTAATCCAAGCTGTTTTCACAACCATATCCTCTTAGGATTAAATAAAATAAATGAATTGGAAAAAGAGAAAAGCTTTAGCATTCAACTAATACCTGCCCATACTTGTTCCAACCCCAACAGAATACGCTTCCCTCCTCTGTGCCATTAACAATTCAAAAGTTCAGACGCAGCAAAAATAATGTTTCTTTAGGAACAATTATTGTTTCTTCAAGTATAGTTGTTACTTAACACCACCAGTTCATCCCAGCATCATTGAAAACAAAATTACTCTCCTACCTAATACAAAAACCAGAATGAGAGAACAAGGGGAGATGCGCTTAATACGAGAACAAGCTATCTCAACGGCCAACCCAATTATTCGGAAGCTAGTACATCTGAACACAATCTTGCTACTTAACTACAGGTGCTTTCCTTTTCCTGACAGAAGCTGATTGCAAACCAGAATCCAAGTTTCCCACAACAGAAGGTAATAACTAATGCCAATTAGTATCTTTGTAGGGCTTATTTTCACTTCACTGACTAGAGTAAGAGTATATTTGGTAGTTTGACCGAAAAACAAAATCACAACACCTAGTTGCAAAAACCTGGGTCTACAATTTAGTTGTTCATGGAGATCGACACGGTTTCTTGTTTGCTATATGTCTCTCCCAGACATAGCTGTAACGAGATCTGAAGGAAATTTGTGGCAAAAAATTCCCAGCATACCTGTGATTACAGCAGAATGCCGAGCACCACACGACACTGCCTTTGCATTCTTGTTTTCCAGAGACCGTGCCTCCACAAGCTTGGGCAGCGTCTGTATAGAGAGAGAGAGCATGAACACACATGAGTAGATGAGCATCAAGCAAGATAAAGATGACAGACTCCATTCTGTTTTTGTGCAAGACTCATAATTTCACAACTGGTACTTAATGTTTGTCTGGAAAATACTTAGTTCTAATCTGAAGCTATCTATATAATTACAAATAAACAAGTAACACACAATTAGAACAACAAATTTTCAACAACGTTAATAATAAAACAAGACACCTCGAGAAAAGTAAGGATACCTCAACATGATCGGAACCCGTTCCTAGCTGTCCAAACTGATTTCCACCAAATGCATACACATCCCCTTCAACAGATGTGCAGACCGTATGCCACAAACCTGCAGCAATCCCCTGTATCTGAATACCCAAAAGAGACGAAACACATGTTGGGCTGAGCTCATCATCAGTGCCTCCTTGCCCGCACTAGATAAATGATCCACCATACAAGCCAAAGTGGCAAAACAGCAAACAAGTATGGTGAGTCCTTCCGTAAACATAGCTGTCCGACGTTACACTGATTAGACTTTGCTTCCCTCTCTTTTCTACAAAAACCCTACCAGTTTAAGTCTGGAGAGCAAGCTGATACTTAAGGGAGATCTTTCCACACCATTAGTTGGTGTGCTAAACATAATAAAGCATATTTTATTTTATAGGAAACAGGAGCCACCAACAGAAAGCAGGAAATACTTTCAGGATTTTCTTAAAGATGTATAATAGCTATGACACATCAAGAACTAAAATAAGGTGTCTAAGATGGCCTCCACTAAAATTTCCCATTCCAACTTCACCAATAATTACAGTCAAGTTGCGTACAAACCATTATTTGATTCTAGAGAGAGATGGACACAATTCACACACACACAATACATTACCATACTCTACCACTAAGTAAACAAAACCAATACTAAGAAAACAAGCAAGCGTTGTCTTTCAACAGATGCATATATTCTGCTTTGTGAAGTTAGTATTGCATAATATTTAATCCACGTCATTTTTATGTTTCACAAGTATAAGAGGAATAGAGGCTACAATAGGCTATCTACATGCATGACCTGCATAATTGACTGTTTCCAGAAATCTCACCTGGCCATGAAGTCCCCAACCAAACGTGAGAAGTGCCCCAGTATCTGAAAGCAAAATATAGTGTCTCGTGAACTAAAAAAATGACATAATTATCTGTGTATGATTTGGTAACATGCAACATACTTATAAGGAAACTCATAAGGGTATGGCAATTTTAGATACAACCGGCAACTGATCGGACAAATTTGAGCAATTGATAAGAGTAAGGATTAATTGCCAAAAAAGGATGCAATTGATTGGACAAATTTGACAGGAGGAAAAAAAAAGTCAATATGAAAACCAACTAAAGGTGGACAAATACATACCATGATACAACTGGTGATTCATTGGACAAACTTGACAGGAAAAAAATATTAGTACAAGATGAGTTGCAAGACCCTACCTGTGACTGCTACACTATGACGACCTCCACAGGCAATGGCTTTGACACAATTACCATAAACTCTGTTAGCCTGGCCGCCACAGTGGACTGCATCCTTTTTTGGCAATTCATCCTTACCCTGATGAGGTGGTTCAAGGCAAGGCACAGGCTGTGGGGAGGACACGGTTCGAATACGAGTTCCCAAGCCCAGTTGCCCTTCCCCTCCATAGCCCCATCCCCACACATGACCAGCATCTGGAACCTTGGCAGAAGGAGAAAGCATTATAGCTGAAGCATTCTCCTTACTTCCTAATATAAAAGGATCAACAAGAGGGGTGACTTGGGCAGCCAGTGGGCAAGCATAATTACCTGACAAAGCTAGTGTATGCCGTCCACCAGCAGCTACAGCAGTGATTCGCACACCGGCACCAAGCATCACCAAACATGGCACTGCAGAGGATGCTTCTTCATTTTCATCACTTGCAGGGCCTTCTGGTGCTTGCTTAGCAACCGATACCCGTCTACGTTTCTTATTATTCTCGCCAGCTTTCTTCTCACATCCAGAGACCACAGCAGTGCTATTGCTCTTAGAAACTTGATATTTGGGACTCTCTGTTGCTTTAAAAACTCCTTATAAATTAGAAATCGACAAATTAAGAACAATAAGTCTCTGTCAAATTTCTTTGTTAAATCAATCACCTTGCTCAGATTGAGAACCATTTTCAACAACTCCAGACTTTTCCATGGTTGCTCCAAAGGACTGGTCTACAGTGGATTTGTTAGTAGGAACACACTCTTTCCAACCCCAAGCATACACTTCTCCCTGGTCTAAATCCCAAATGACACTAATTTAACAATCCAACAAATAAACAAATGGATTTCATTCCTCAGTTTGACGCAACTAACCTGTGACAGTAGTGCAATGGGCCCAACCAGCTGCAGCTTTGACCACACGATCTTCTGTGGGCAGTGGAAAAGCTTCTGGAGTCTCCTGAAACAGGCAAGCCCAAACTCCACAATTTTGTCTCCAGAGGATTGACCAACATCACTTTTATAATTGTAATTGTAAATTAATTAGTACGAGTAGTGGTTACATACCTCATGCTTCCCCGATGTTAAATAACTTTGGCCCAAATCATCCGCCGAACCCCATGTAATAAGCTTCCCAGACTCTAATCAAAAGCCAAAAAACACATTTGCCAATGGAAATGCACAATTTTGAAGTGTTTAAAACAAAACTTCCACATCACCAGGCAATGTCTTATCAGGTGTTACTCAATATGTGGTCAGATCAGCTGGGGTCGCATATGCAACCCCCGCATAGTGACACCAAAAAGGGTGCGACTTGTGTGGCCTATACGCGGCTAGTTGCCCAACTAACCGTTGGACCAACAAGCCTATGCGACTGCACATGCCACACATGTGTAGGGGGGAATTTGCAATTTTCCACTATTTAGTCCTATAAATACCTTCCAACGTCTTCCCATTCCTCACACCTCTCATTCTCTCTTTCTATACTCTCTTTCTCTCTCATTCCCTACTTTCTAAGTTCTCAAGCACCCATCTCCAGGATTCTAGAAGAAACTGCTGTGGAGGAGGACTTCAATTCCATAAATCACCATGAGACATCTACTTTGGCAGCGGTTCGAGACATAGATGATGAATTCATGGGTACAAACGATGAGGAAACCAAGGAAGATGATACCTATTATGAGAACTTGGACGACTCAGAAGATTCTGATTGCATAGAGGATGATCCTAACTCTGACGTACTTCGGCGGATTAATGATCAAAACAATTCCACTGTAGACGTCGGTCACAGTTACTACCTACTACTATTTTATATGACATACATACCTTAGCAACTACTTGTGTTAAGATTGTCAGTGTTTTTATTTGGTGTGTTATACGTAAGACTCTAAGTTTACCTTTTTTCCTTGTACTAGTTGAAAGTTTTCCTGATTTTCCTGGCTCGTCATGTCTGGAAATACTCTGAAAATCCGTCTCTCTGACCCACACCTGAAGCCTGAAGGAGAATAAAAGAAAGTCCTATTCTTTTACATTCTATATGTAGTTATGTACTAAAAGCAACAATTATAGATGGCATTAAGATGGCCATACATTCTATCCCAACCCCACACCATGAATGCCGAAACACCCAGGCATGCCTCCGTTTGTTGTTTGTTGATTGCTAATTTCCTCTCCTCTCTCTCCCATCCCATCTCCTCCAATCCCCAAATTCAAATCACCAAACCGGCAATGATCAACACGAGGAGCACAAAAGTTGCATATCAAAAAATTGGCCGAATCACATCCGACACAATCCAATTCAAGAAGAAAATTAAGTAAAAATTAGATATCTGGAGTACCCATTCCACTTCGCAAGCAAGTAATTAAACCCATGAAAGAAGAAAACAAAACAAAACCGAAATCCCCCAATCAGGTTAAGTCGGTTAAGTGAGACTACCGGAGGTGGCCATGGCGAAGCCGCACCCTCCCCCGAACACATCCTCCCACCCGTCCGTCCCGAAATCCTCCGGCAACACCACCAACTCCGGCGATAACAACGGCGACCTCATCTCCGAAACCCCAGGAAGGTACCCACACATTAGTACGAACCTCTCCTTCCTCATCTCTCCCATAAATCAAATGTGATTTCTTCTCCTTCTGGATTCGGAAGTGGAAGTTTCTGGAGTTTTTGGGGGTTTATTTATAGTGGGATTGGAATCGGATCGTATGATCGTATCCATCCAATATCTAATGCTGAGAGAAGGGTGGTGCCAGCGTGGCGGGGACGTGGAGGATCTTGTCACGTGGCTTGATGTCGACCTGTTGTTTTGGGTTGGAAAGAAGGTTCTGGAAGCAGAGGGAAACGGTGGGTTTCCTTTCTGGGCTTCCTCTTCTAGAATCGTAACGTCTGGAAACCGTTTCTGGTCCGTCATGATGCTTCTACTCTTTTTTATTCTTTCTTATTTTGTTTTGATTTTTTTTTAAATTTCTCAGATGGGGACTTGTGCAGTCAAATTAATGAGATGGTTACTTAATTATGAGTTTCTAGACGGATGGAAACTTCTCGAACGAACTTCGTATATAATATAATTATTTATTATTTTGTTGCATAAATACATGGAAGGGAATTTAGGTGATTTTTGGTTGAAGTCTACAATTATAATACATACTGTTGGGACAACAATTTTTGGGTGTTCAAAGTTCGAGTAGTATATGCGTAAAGCATTCCAAATAATATTTGACGGTTGAACATCTGATGTCTAGCAAGCCAAGACCACCTTTTTCTCGAAATTAAGTAAATTAGAACTACATCTTAGACGTAGATGTCGGGAAATGGAGATAATGTTTCCCTAACTTCGTAGTTCCTTAAATGACACGCATATGTATCATTCATAAAGTAATTAACATATATAATTTATTTACCTTCCAAATAAAGTTTCAAGGTAAGGTAAAACCGTAAAAACGAAATACTAAAAAAGAAGATTTATGACATAATTTTTTGTTAATTATAACAGGATCGTATTCGTGCACCATAACCAGCATTTTTGTTAGTTTTCGTGATGTGATTCAACATTACAATAACAGAATATTTATCTTTAATTACGAAATGCAATGTAATGTACAGGAATGTGTGTGTGTGTTGGGAAATTAAGATGGTACCGGTGGTGGCGACGGCGAAGCCACACCCGCCGCCGTGGACGTCCTCCCACGAATCCCCACGTAAACACTCCGGCAGAGCCACGACCATCGGCGACAGAAACGGCGACCGTTGCGGGGAGACGCCGGGCAAGTACCCCCACATAAGCACCACCTTCTCCTTTTCCTTCCCGCTCCCGTCCATGTCGTCCCCGCCATCTTCATCTCCGTCGTCCATTTCTCCGATCTCCGTTTAGATTTAAGATTTAGATTCCGTCGGGTTTAATTGGCCCCCGTTTTGTTGGTGGAATGGATGAGCCAAGCAAGCAAGTAAGGCGTATCTTTTGGAGGGTCTTCGGAGTGCCACGTGGTAGGTGGACAACGAGATGGTGACCTGTGTTTTTTTTGGTGGTGGGGGGAACACTAGAAGCTTCGAGAAGGAATTCGATTACTTTAGAGGAATTAGGGGATATCATATGGGCTGGGCTGGGCTTATTAGATGAGTCAACTCTTAACCCCGCGAAAACCCAACAAACGACACCTGACGTCATCACCTCAAACGCGAGATCCATAATATCCACAACACTAACACTAACACTAACACTAACCAGATCTCATCTCATGACGAAATTGAAATGGTTGTTTTCCAAATCCCCGACGGCGATCAAGATCGCCGTCATCACTCTCGCCGCCGTCGCCTTCTTCTACCTCGGCAAGCACTGGTACGACGGCGACGCCACCGGATCCCCCACTCGTCCTCTCTACTTCCCCTCTTCCACCTCCCGCCCCACCGTCTCCATCTCCCCCAACTCCAACAACGACGTGGGGTTCCAGACCGGGAATGTTGAGAGGTTTGGAGTTTGTCCGGAGAGCATGAAGGAGTACGTGCCGTGTATGGATAATTTGGAGGCGATTAGGAAGTTGAAGAGCCACTCCAGAGGGGAGAAATTCGAGCGCCATTGCCCCGACGACGGCAAGGGGCTGGATTGCTTGGTTCCTGCTCCCAAGGACTACAAGATTCCCATCCCCTGGCCTCAGAGCAGGGACCAGGTCTCACTCAATCTCACTATTCCCCATGTCGTTGTTAATCTTATGTTCTCTTTCTTTTTCCCTGTCTGCATTTTGCATTGATACAGGTATGGTTTAGCAATGTGCCGCATACACGTTTGGTTGATGACAAGGGAGGCCAAAATTGGATTAAAAAAGTCGATGATAAATTCATATTCCCAGGTGGTGGAACACAGTTCATTCATGGAGCAGATCAATATTTAGATCGGATCTCACAGGTTTGCATTCCTCAATTCTAGAATGTTTTCTTATTTCTTTCTCCACTCATCTCACCTTTTCTTCATGTATATGCAGATGGTTCCACACATTGCATTTGGAGATCACACGCGGGTTGCGTTAGATATAGGGTGTGGTGTAGCAAGTTTTGGTGCTTTTCTTCTCTCAAGGAATGTTACAACCTTGTCAATAGCTCCAAAAGATGTTCATGAGAATCAGATTCAGTTCGCCTTAGAACGTGGTGTACCGGCCATGATTGCCGCGTTTGTAACACGCCGTTTATTGTATCCAAGTCAAGCTTTTGACTTGATACATTGTTCAAGATGTCGAATAAATTGGACAGGTTATGGTATGTCATCTTATCTCTGCTATCAATAAGGCCAAAAAAAGTTTAGTGAACAAATGAATGAAGGCCAAAATACTTTTATTATCTAACAAGAACTTGAGTATTGTTATTCACTTATTTGTGAGAATATGTCGCCCAACAGTTAGAAAATGGGCAATCTAGACTTAGATCTCTTCTATTTGACATACTAGTCACGTAGTAGTGTATGGTGAACTTGTTTTGTTATTTTCCTTTCATTTGCCTTAATTAACCTTCTCGTAGTGCTTATTCTGTTTACTGATCTAGTTCTCTTCTGCTGAAGACGGGATTTTGCTTCTCGAGCTTAACAGAATGCTCAGAGCTGGAGGATATTTTGCTTGGGCAGCACAGCCTGTATACAAGCATGAAGAAGCTCAACAAGAGGCATGGATAGGTATATTAGTATATAGATGTCACTTCTAAGTACTTTTCCTTTTTCAGCAACCAGTCCATAACTGTGTAAAAGGTTAAAGGCTTCACAAATGGATGCCTATGTCATATTCAAGATTTATCGGTTATTTGTCTATTCGTGATTGTACTTGGCACAGTGAAATGCAAATGATAGTTTAAGTCTGCACCATCTCAGTGGGAAAGAGCTTTTCTTGTCCATGTTTTCTGTAAGTGGTCATTTTCTGAGATTAGTTCCCTTCTAATATGATCTTGATTACACACAGAGATGGAGAACCTTACTTCTCGTATGTGTTGGGAACTTGTCAAGAAAGAAGGTTATATTGCCATTTGGAGGAAACCTCTGGATAACAACTGCTACTTCAGCCGCGATGCTGGGGTTAAACCTCCAGTATGTGACGAGGATGACGATCCAGATAGAGTTTGGTATTTAATACCCTGCATTTTCTTTTTAATTTGGTTTTAGTTTCCTATACCACTTCAATTTCATTAAGAGATAATGTTGGTGTTCCATGTGAAACATGGTCAAGCATGTGGCAAGTACCAACTGCATGCATGAGTGCATTGGTGACAAACTGTATACTGGCTCCATTTGCAGCAAATTTTACGCTTTGGCAATCTAGTTTCACTTCTGATTTGACAAAATGACCTTAAGTTTGCTAGGTCGGTCCCTCCTAGCTGCATATCTTCACCTTGCCTTTTCAACTGTCTTCTTCAAGTGGCAGTTTTGTTCCTATAACATATGCATTGCGATGTCCACATAGCATTACATATTATTCTTCCAGATGTTTAGACATCATTGCTTCAATTGTTTTTTGGTTCTATCTGGTACGAAGTGATACTTCTTGACCTCACCGAACCATATACATCATTTTCTTAAATTCCCTACAAAGTATGGGTTTACTCCCTTTTCCCCAATTTTTTCATGTCTTCCTGATATTGCAATGTGTGCAGGTACACTGATATGAAACCATGTGTTAGCAGAATTCCTGAGAACGGATATGGTGCAAACATTACAGCATGGTCTGCTCGGCTTTATAACCCACCAGATAGGCTCCAGGCTGTTAATATGGATGCATATATGGCAAAAAGAGAGCTATTTAAAGCAGAATCAAGATACTGGGATGAGATTATCAAAAGCTATGTCCGCTCTTACCATTGGAAAGAGATAAACTTACGCAATGTGATGGATATGAGGGCTGGTTTCGGAGGGTATGATACATTTTGTTTGTCTTGATTTTTATTCATAAAAAAGGCGAGGTCGTTCCAGGCACTTTAGAGTTGTCTGCACATAACATGATCACTATGATTTGCCATCATAGAAAATATCTTTTGATATTCACAATGTAGAGTATCTTGTCTCCCTATACCTTGCTCCTTCATCCTTGGTTGACATTTGTGTCTTAGGTGGTTATCAGGTTTCCGTAGATTTCTCACAACAATACCACTTCCGCTTTTGAAATTTGTTTAATTTTAGCAGATATTGCAATTGTGATTAGGTCAATATGAAATTAATTTTTGAAAAACAAATGTAATTAGGAATGAATTAAATTTGGTGCATTACTATGTTAAACCTTAACCTGAAGGAAAGAGTATTCGAAGGGCTACTATTTATACTAGTATCTTAGGATGAGCAGATAAAACCATTTGGATGATATTGAACATTGATTTCTACATTACATCTCTGCTAAAATCCTACTTCACCAATATCAATGATCAGGAAAACTTTTGTGATGCAACCAAGTTTCACGTTGATGACAGGTTTGCAGCAGCATTGATCAACCAAAATATTGATTGCTGGGTGATGAACGTTGTTCCTATCACTGAACCTAACACGCTGCCTGTAATATATGACCGTGGGCTCATAGGAGCTGCTCACGATTGGTACTAACTGGAATTTTATTGAATATATGTTTATCCCTTGGCTTTTCTGAGGTCATTTTTTTCTGATTTTTCTCCAGGTGTGAGCCATTTGATACATATCCTAGGACTTACGACCTGCTGCATGCAGCCTTTCTTTTCTCCAAAGAGAACAAACGGTGAGTTTTGCTGACTTAAAGATAGTCAAACAAATGCATCATGCAAAACGTTGAACTTACCTCAAATATCACAAATGTTGTATACACTTACATCCGTGAGTTCATCAAACTTTCTGCATTAGCATGATGTTTGTGTACAGCTCATGAACATATGATACAAGGTTGTCTTGTTTATTTTTTAAATATTAAGAATCTTGTTCTGATGTTGTCACTTGTCAGTAATTATCTTATGCATTGGTAGTCCTAGTCTCCTAGGCTCCTAGTACATGTGTTTTCAAGCCTAGATGGTCTTACATGAGTATATTCATGTATTGTTGTTGTTAGTGGTGCTTATGTTTCTCCTTAATAATATTTCTAAAGATGAAATAGAAGCTTTCTTTAGTCCAAAAACTAGTCCCCTTCCAATCTCTCTTCCTATGACACTCTAGGTCTCTCTTCCCCAAAACAAATCTTCTTAGCAATAGTGAGCGGATTACTTTTCTACTAATCACATCATGTTATTGGTTTATTGCCTTATTTGTCTTTAGTGCAAGCTCATTCCTGATGTCTAACATTTAATATACATTCATGATTTACGGTTCATAGATGATTACCACCCTTTTTTAGCCTATATGCTTATTAGCAGCTTTCGAAAATGTTCGCATTCCATTGCCTTTCCAACAGTAAAATCCTGATCTATGTGATTTTGACTTCAGATGCAATATAACCAGTATCTTGCTTGAGATGGATCGGATCCTCAGACCTGGTGGACGAGCATACATTCACGACTCAGTAACCATTCTTGACAAAATTAAAGGAATTACTGATGCAATGGGATGGAGAGGTCAGTTAAAAGATACTTCGGATGGCTCCTATGCAAACACAAAGGTGTTAATGTGCGAGAAGCAGCTGCTACAATATTGAGCAAAAACAAGATGGAAGATTGCTTTTCTCCATTGAGACCAGCGATGAAATAGTACATATGGACTCCAGCTCTTCAACCAAGGAGCTTGTTCACTTTGTGCTGCTGTTGGTTGTTACTCTGGTTCAATGCAAGTCGTTTTGTGGAAAAAGCTAACAATTCGAAAGAAAGCCTTCTCCAATGGATTTGGATGGAGAAAAATCAAAGTACAAGGAGAAAAGGTTTGATGAGGTTTTTATAATTATTTTTTCAAACTGTATTAGTTCAATTACCTCAATAGTGTCACGTATTTATTATGTACTATATTTTTTCCCCTTTGTCGATTGTAATTTATTTTATTACGACGACGCAAGTTGAATAGTGGTATTTTTCCATGTTTGTATTTAGAACAGAGTTCTTAGTTTCTCACCATGTAATGAAGTTAATTCTTCAGTCCACATGTTTGCTGTAATTCTACCGTTCTTTGTGCGCACACTTGTTAAAAGATGCAGATTAATTACCATAATGACAGAAGGGATGCTCTTCCATAGTTCCACAATCCACATCGTCACGGTGTTTCAGTGCCACGCTTTGAAAACCATTCAAATCCAAGCGGTAGGTTTTATGATCAGTTTTGATTTACTAGCGATTATCGATATTATTGAATTTAACATGGTACAAAATCAAACAAATGACCGTTACAAGCATGATGGTATCATACTTACAAAAGGATAATATTTCATGTAATGGTGGTCATGAAACAAAGAATTCATATAAATCAGTTAGTCGATATAACATCATCATCGAGCCTAACTCAAAGATTAAGTGATAAACTGTGGCTTACAAAAAGATCCAATTGGCAATCTACAGTGATGTAATCATGAGGTTACCAAATATGTTTCAAGAAAATGACGGCTTGTCAAGATTAATTGCGAATTTGTAATGGACCACTAAGCAGGCGTAATGCTTCTCCCTACCCAATCAAAAAGTTAAGACTGCATAAGTCAAGAGCATATAAACTACCAGTGCCGTCAATCAGCTTGGGGAATTCTTCGGCATCCAAACACTCTTACCTTGCTGTCGGCGAGATTTCGAAGAAGGCAGCTGCCTACCAGCATTTGGTTGTGACCCTTTCCCAACCTGACCATTTGGCAAAGACAACTGCTGGCTTGCACTACGTGGGGGTGCAGTCCCACCCCGTGAAGCTGACAAAGGTGGTCGCTGATTTTTATTTGGTTGCAATTTCATACCAACCTGAAAACTCGGTGAAGGTGATTGCTGCTTCATCCCAACCTGAGCATTTGGTAAAGGCAACTTCTGGCTTGCTCTAAGTGGGGGTGTAGTCCCACCCCGTGAATCCGACGAAGGAGGACGCTGATTTTTATTTGGTTGCAATATCATACCAACCTGAAAATTAGGTGAAGGTGATTGCTGCTTCATCCCAACCTGAGGATTTAGCAAAGGCAACTGCTGGCTTGCGCTAAGTGGGGGCGCAGTCCCACCCCGTGAATCTGACGAAGGTGGTCGCTGATTTTTATTTGGTTGCAATATCATACCAACCTGAAAAGTCGGTGAAGGTGATTGCTGCTTCATCCCAACCTGAGCATTTGGCAAAGGCAACTGCTGGCTTGCGATAAGTGGGGGCGCAGTCCCACCCCGTGAAGCTGACAAAGGTGGTCGCTGATTTTTATTTGGTTGCAATATCATACCAACCTGAAAACTCGGTGAAGGTGATTGCTGCTTCATCCCAACCTGAGAATTTGAAGAACTCGATCTCCGACCCACTTTTGGGCCTGATGCCATGCCGACCGCTGCATCAAAGCCACTTCTTGCACTAACCATATCACACGGCTGCATTCCATTTCTCTTTTTGCTTTGCATACTTTCACTGATGACGGGTCTAACTAGACAGTTAAGCAAGGACGCTCTTTTCGATAGCACCACTGCAGATTTAAGATTCACATGGGTTGACGAAATAGCATCTGATATAATTATCAGTTCCCTTGGACGAACGGCTCGAGCAGCATTGTCTGGTTGCTCAAATGGATCTTCTATCTGATGAAGAGGTGTTATAATACAAGGATATTCTTTCTCAGTTTCTTAACATGATGGTTAGAACATTACAAACATGAAGCAAAGAACGTACAATTAGACTGTAAGACTTTTCTGACCAATGGTTCTTGCTTGAGATTGCTTCCCATCTTCCAGTGTAAGTGCAAATTGCATAATGGGTAGATCTAGTAGCGATCTCTCGAAACTAGACGGAAGAAAAAAAGAAAAGGGAGTAAGATGCAGCCAATAAGGAAGAAAAACGAAGGCATGCAAAACGACGACTGGGTACTGTATATAAGATCTCGTTCACTTTGAAGTTAAATGGCAATGTTGCAGCAAGCAAATATTAAATACATAACAAACTTAAAGGATTAAATAAAACCCAAGGTTGAAGATCCAAAAGAAATAGTTTAGGATTAAATAAAACCCTTGAGACCAGCGATTAATTAAAGGATTAAATAAAACCCAGTAAGTCAATTAAAATACAGAACATGGGAAATCTACAGTTCAGCAAAATCACTGTTAAATTTTTTCAGCCCAAGCATCTGGAAAACGCAACCTCCCCTTTTATCTACAGAATTTTCATCCAACATGGAGTAATTTCTGTAAGATATCACTGTTCATTTGGGCCAATTCTAGGATCGTCGATGGGCAAGAAGAAATGCCACTTGGATCCCAACCATGCTATGAGGCTGAAATATAAACTCTATCATAATCTGATCTATTAACTCGTGTTTGGACTAAGTGTAGTATTTTTGTTTTTGTATGTTATATAACACATGGCCTCCGTCTCTTACGATATTTCCTTTATATTTGACCTACAGACTGGAAACACATTTGAATTATAACACATCAGCAGCTAATTGTGGACTTTGAATGTCTTCCACTAGCAGTTGTATTTACCTTCAACTTTTTGAATCCCCTAAGGTTTAAGGGATTGCTTCTCACCAATAAACTTGTAGGGCATTTATACATTAGTTTTTGAGAAAAAAACTTTATTAAAATGTAAAAAGAATGTTTAATCCTCAGCTCATGTGATATCATTTAATTTAACACAATTAGCTGCAGGCCAGAAAAATCTACAAGATATGAGGTGAGGCTAAAAGGCCAACCTCAAGTATTATGACATTTATGTTTATATTAATGCATAAAGAAAACATCCCGAATAAGACAATAACGGATAACTTGTTACCTTCTCAAAGAAGGAAATAAAAAGGTCCGAGAGAGAGCTTTTGTTCATGGTCTGAAATGTTGTCATAGATGAAGTATAAAAGTCTTTCATGTCCCTCTCATTGATGACAACTCTTCCTATTTAAAGTATAAGTAAAAAAATGAAGCATCTACAGATAAATCTAGCAAATAAGTAAAGATAAATTCTAGTGTAATGATTATAATTTTTTTCTAAATATCGAGTATCTTTGGAGTTGGCCAGTGCTCCACTGAAAGGAGAAAAAATCAAGGTCGAGAAGGGATAATAGAATAATACAATGTCAAAACATGAAAGGATCTTCTACAAGCGACATCATGTCCAAAGGAAAATTCTGGTCAATGGTATGCTTCGATTTTTGGGCTCCTGAGTAAGTAAATCACACTCAATTTTTTTTCCCCCAGAGCATGGGTGGACATCTATCTAGCCAATGGAATGCTCAATGAGAGTCTAGTCATGTAAAGAAATGTATGTATAAGTTCCTCTTATGCTATTTGATTCTGGTAATGGCACCAGCCTTATCACAATAGGTCAATGTAAGCCCCAAAGCAAGACAGAATTATGCTTCATCCGTGAACCACACATTCTTTCACTAAGAATAATGGTGTATAAGCTTTCATAAGCCTTTCACTTAGGATGGTTATCCTTGGGGAGCAATTTATAACTTAAGAATTATACAAACAATCTAGCTTAATAATTATAACTTAAGAATTTACTCTAATAAGCTGAGATCCTCTAATTTAGCTCTTACGTGAGCTATATTTAGCTAGGTAAACAAATTTACCCGAGAGCTTTAGCAAGATAGATTTCTAAGAGATGTTAAACAAACTCCTGTCTATGTAGGAGTATAAGAGTAGGTAGAATACTTACTCTTTCTTCAGCATTGGGTAACTTATAATGCCACAAGTGCATACCATATCATATTATCATGTGCAGTATAATTAAAACAAACTTTATCCACCACAAGGTATAGGTAAAACAACCATAGCAAGAAGGTATATTCACCTGTATCGTCACAGAGATTGGTGAACCCCACCAAATCCTTAAGGGGTGGTAGGATTGCAGGTTCACAAGTCTGCAGCAAAGCAACAAGTGACTAAACAGTGAAATGAATAGAATATGGCTAAGTGCAAGTCAAACATCTTTAGACGAGAAAATGAAACAATTGCCAAAAAAAGGATTGAAGAATAACCTGAAGATGGAAGATGACCAGCAAACAAAGAGAATAGGAATTCAGCGTTCCTAATTTTGGATTGTTAATTCCATGTGCTTTAGCCCATTCCTTTATCTGAAAAGAGAATAGCTTATACAACCTGAGCATAACCGCACAAAAACAATCTATATTAACGGAACAGAGGTTACAGTACACACCAAAAGAACCAAATCACGAAATCGTGAATCCATCTCAGTTATCCAAAGAAGAAATTTAGACTTCAGCGGACCACCAGGGTTATTAATAGAGATATCACAAGAAATATTCTTGTCATTGCTCTGGAATTTAAGAAGGGGAACCCTTGCCTGTGGAATAAATTGAAAACCACGTCCATTACCTGAAAACCATAATCATCTCAAAATTTATGAACGGGTGAACAGTAATAAATGGTATGACAAATAGCATCACAGAAATGAAAATGACTCACTAAAAGAAGCTGCTTCATATATTTAATTTGATTCCGAAAGTAGACGTATGGCATAGGTAAAAAGAAAACAAAACGGGAACGCCTCAGATTTTTTTTCCCCGAGAAATTTGAAAAAGGATCTGCAACCTGACACTTGATGATTCCTTCTTAGGAAGTGATATCTTACACTACGACCTGCGGCATAGGCTCTTTCCATGTTGTAAAAGTTAAAGATTCATAGTGTTAACTTATCTTTGTAGGATAATTAAATTATCTCTCTTAGAAGTTTTATTGTAAATTTGGTATTAATGTAATCATCTTAGAAGAAACGTATAACCTTTAAATTTATTCCTAAGGTCACACCATATAGGGCTCATAGTTTATTATTATTTTACTCTTGATATTATTGTGCTTTACTAGACATCTCTAGCGAGAAACAGAGTAGCCATATTCAAAATCAAGGAATAAACCAAAGTTATCCATATCAAAAAGTAAAAAGTTTGGAACAAGCCCTTTTGGAAACAGAAAACATACATTTCTGACCTCACTGAAATAGTTTCACTAAAGTTAATGTTGATTCACATCACCTTAAGATCATATCAGCTAACATAATATAAAATCACATCTAAAATAACCGTATGCGGAGAATATTATCCGCATTAAAGAAGGAACCAAGTTAAGGGGGATAATTTACCGGTTTTCCGCAGAACATTCATAATATCACACAACATATTCCTCTTGCGATTTCGCCCAATGGATCCCATGCCACCACTAGTACTGGACAACTCAATAGAAATGTCCAAATCTCCCCACTTGGAGTAGATGTTTGAGACAAATGACCCAAATGGATTAACAACAGCACCTGCATAGTGTTTTACATGTCTCAACTCTCAGCATTTCAAAATACTTATACTGTTCATACAAATCAATAGGAGCACATTTTCACTCAACAAGTGACATCAGAGTTCACTATGTGAACATCAAGGAGAGTGTAGTTTTTTACAAAGCATTAAACAATAGGCAAACATATTTGTAGTATGTTGAGACTAAATGACCTTTCAAACTTTCCACCTGGCGAATAAGAAGAGCAAGTTCATTGATGACATTTTCTCTTATAAGCCTATCTTCCCCTGCAGGCTTGATAACAGACAGGATCCCCTCCAAAGATGACTCTAAGAGTCTATAATCTCCACAAGTTACTTGTGAAGGGTCATGGTGACCCATCAGAGTTATAATCTACCTGTTCAATGTGACAAATGCAAAGAAAATTACAACAAAAAATAAAAGAAAAACTAATTTATTGTGTACAAATCTCCCCGGGATTTAGCATTGGATAAGAGAGTGTGGAAGAAGATCATTCACAATGCTTGAACTGTGAATTTATTTATTTTATCATTAATATAACAGAAACGAGGGGATACAAGAGGGAACCACAACAAGGAGCGGCAGTAGACTACCGGAAGTAGGACCAAAGCCGAAAATTGAAAAAACCAAAAAACTAAAAAAATCAAAACAAACAAAACAACACCAAACACCAGTCCAAAACCAAAAAGGGTCACCAGAACCACTTGAACTTGCGATGCATTTGAATGGTTCAAGATGAGCTAAGTTGAACTGTGATTATTTTGAGTTCATTTCTAGCCTATCCCAACTAGTTTGGGATCAAAGGTGGTGTTGTCGTTGTTATACAAATCTGCCAAATAGAGAAACTTCTTTAGTTCCAAACCATTACAGGAATGGCATCCAGAGACTGGAATGCAGCTTACAATAAAATGAAACTGATGGGATCAAGAAAATTGGTTTCGGTTATGATGAATATCAGAATATGATTAATTGAGCATGTCAGGCACAGGTATTTGTTTTCCTGTAAATTATGTGGGTATGCATTCTCGATTTTCTCTTCTGGTCCATTCAAAAAGTATCTATGTAGAAGATACACGAACATATAAACAGTTACATACTCAAATTGGTAAAGAAATATAGTCAATGCCACCCAAATACAGAAATAGCATGCCCAACCCATTTTAAGGGAGTATGAATAAAAATGTTGCACTAAGCAACCTTCCTAAGTAATACCGATAAAAATGAAAAGTGAAAAAAATATATCAAAATTCACCAATTGTTGAAGATGAACGTCTCCCTCTAGATAAACCTTGTAGGCAAGGGAAACCATGAACTGTAACAGAAAATCTTCCATAATAGTTTCATTGAACCCTACATTTCTCATAACCCATATTTAGACATATAGAGTCCGTTTGGAACTACATATTGATTTTCAAAAAACAAATGTGATTACTGATTACAATTGGCATCCAAAAGGCTATTGTAAGTTTGGGAACTGATTCTGAAAACTACTGATCAAATTTTGAAAAATCTTAAGTCAGAATGTAATTCCAAACAAACCCCTAAACACGGAACCGTCAAAGATTTGATCTTTCTAACCCTTTCTACCTAACTGACCACACAACATGCTCGTCAGGGTATGTTTGGGAACTAATCTGAGATTTGATCAAATTCTGATAATCAAAATGTGATTCTGAACCGATCCTAAACATAGAGACCGTCAAGATTAGAATTTTCTAACTCTTTCACCATCACAGACTTCAAATTTACATGAGTAAGCGATTTCATAACTCAACATGAGAGAGCAAAAACACTGCTTCCTTCACCCAATCCACCAACCAATGATGGTCTAAAAACAGAAATTAAAAAAAAACGGAAAAATACAACAAAAAAAGGAGTATACATACCTAAACTTGGGAGAATCCAACCAATTCGAAAGACGAAGTGGAGATTTTTAGTGGAATAGAAAGAGACTCAACTCGTTCGTTTCCTGCTTTACTCTTTCGCCTCTTCCGAAAGGGTTAGCAATAATAACCTCTCAAAATCCTGTATTTCGCGTAAAGGTTTCCAAACTTTTATCTTATTCTTTATTTGTAGGAGGGCAAAGGCAGGAAATTTCCCATATATGTTGTTTAACTATAATATTTAAATGCTACCAACAAACTTAAGTGGGCATTTGGTCTAGTGGTATGATTCTCGCTTTGGGTGCGAGAGGTCGAGTTCGATTCTCGGAATGCCCCTTTTTATTAATATTTTAACTTCTCATATTCTGTAATTTATTTTATTTTCTGAAATAAGACGTGTATGAGTAATGAGTGTAGGTAAGTAAAGTAAAACACACACTACTAACCTACCGTTCACGGTAAATATTCAATTTACATGAAACTGACAAATCAAACGTAGAATTACACGTTTTTCATCCAAACTCACATAATTCAATATTTTGTTCCTCTTTGACCCAAGTGTATGAAATTTAATAAGTTATCAAACGAACAAGACTCTTAAAGATCTTATTAGGTGAACAATTCGGACTTGAATTTTTACAGTGTTAGGTACAAATTCCTACAGTGCTATGTTATTATTGGCTTGATTTACAAATTCATCAAGGCTACATAACACATGCAAGTGGCACTACCAGTGGTCAACTATGGTCGTGCCTTGCAAGCTTCCTACATGCTGAATGGGAATCATTGAGAACTAATTAATAGTTGTTTAATATAAAAATTATTACATCAAAGAAAAATGGAACATGATAGAGTAATGATGGAGGAGGAAGAAACGTGAACCATTAACTCACACATCCTACAAATAAATCTAACACCAACGAACTGATGCTCACGTGGATTATTAGATGACACTGACATGACCCTCATGCATTATGTTCGTTTCTAATGTTAAGTAATCACTAGTCGGGCGTTCTTTCTCTTCTCTCTCTTCCATGTCAGTTTTCTCTCTCCTCAACTCAATTTCTTCTCTTTACTACACTATTCACATCTTAACCACAACTCACAACAACTTATCTCTCTCCTCCACATCATTTCGGGGTCTAAATTTAAAAAAAAATTAAAACAAATTCTAAAAAATCACAACAATTATAAAAACATATTTTCAAAAAAAGAAAATAAAAAAAAGATTCAAACAAAATTTTAAAAAAATCAAAACGAAAAAAAAATAAAAATATATTAAAATAATGGACAACCGGATCATCTCCCTCATGACCTGGTCGTGAGGTGTTTTTAGCACCGTTAGTGGTGCTCTTAGTATGATCTTGGCTCTTTCTCTGGGGATAACATGCATTGCATTGTCAATCACAATCAATCATTGTTGGCAAACCAAATGCAGATTCAAGGAATCTTTATTTATTTTAATACATGAACTATCTAGTGAATCTGGGACTTAATTTTTTATTTTAAATCCTCACCATATCCTAAACGTCGTCATTGCGTTATCCATTCCAAATAATATCTAAGTCCTCAAGGTTGACTATTTAATATTAGATAAAATAATCGATTGACCGATCGCTCCAAAATCATCTGATATGGGGTTAGTGTTATCCATTCGTAACTTTTTTTACTTGGGTATCCATCTAAAAATCAAAATTTAAGTGGTGTCAATGTTTCTGGTTGAAAATTACTTTTATGCACATCAATTAGTATGCAATCCATATCCGTTAGACTCCCGTGATGGAAATTGTTACAAAAGTCTTACGGGTGTGGATCTCACACTAATGGATGTGCAACCAATGGATAGGTACTAAACCAATATACACAGAAATACGCTAATTTTAATGTCTTCGATGGGTACTGAGCCTGTAATGACGCTAATTTTAATGTCTTCTTCTTTTTCAAACATTTCTCCTCTCCATCCATTCCTTCCTCTCCCTCTGAAACTCAAGCGGCGTAGTGGTGCGAGCAAGGCGTGCGTGAGGCAAGAATGCGGCGGGAAGAAGGCGCGAGGAGGAGGTGCGTGTTGCGCGGACCGGAGTTGGGTGCGGAGCTCCGGCGCTCTTCATCTCTTCGGAAGAAGGTATGCCAAGTTAGTGCTCACCCAAGTTGGGGTGGAGTTGAGGTCGGTCGCGGGAGGTCAGAGACCTCGCCGACGACGAGGAAACGACGTAAAATCCTTGGCTGACACAAGGTTGCTGTCGACCGAATGTAGTGTATTTTGACTGCCTATTGTGTTTCGGTCGACCGGGTCCTTGTGTTCGGTCGACCGGAACTTAAGTGTACTGGACCTTTTATGCATGTTTGCGGTCGACCGTTTTATGACTTAGAAATATTAGGATGCCCTTGTAGGTTTCGGTCGACCGAGACCCCTGAGTCGGTCGACCGATAGTTTTGTTTTGATGTTGACCAGACTCCGGATTTTGATCTCGTTCGGTTTTAGACTTTCGGTAGACCGTTGGGACTTAAGTTTTGCGCAAATAGTTTGACCGTTTCAGTCTTTCGGTCGACCGATTCCCTTGAGGAAACGGTCGACCGAGTTGCCTCTTTCGGTTGACCGTTTTTGCACAGGACTGAATTCCTGGTTCCGTTTAGGATGTCAACTCTGTCCACGGAAACCCGTGTCCTCGCCTTGTGCGTAAGTTGGGAGGTGACGGTGGGCGCGTTACGCGTGCCTGCCCAGGGACCGCCGTGTGGAAGAGTGTGGGTGTTCGGGACGCGTCACCTCCATGTATGGATCGTGACTAATATGATGGATTGATTTGACTCGTGTTAGAGTAGCAGCCAGAAAGATTGCAGATCTCATTGCTTCAGCGGGCACGTAACTGTCGTTGGGTGAAGTGACTACCGCCCTGGATGGCTACGGAGGTCGATGCCCTGCTTTTATAGCGACAGAGTTGGTGTCTGCACGTGGAGCTCGTTGACCCCGCGGACTTCGGTTCGGATCTGTCGATTTTCTGGCCTTTGTGTGGCGGATATGTTCGACTGGCCTTGATGACAGTGATTGCACGAGCACGTGCGGCCTGTGGGGCGGCGGAATGGCCCCTGTGCGGCCTGTGTGGCGGCAGGGAGGATCGCGCGTGGCCTGTGTGGTTACGGCGATGGACTGCCGATGATGTGTTCCGGCAGGTAGCTCGATTGGGCACCTATCGAGTGAGATACTGTGCGGTCTGTGTGGCGTCGGTGATGGACCGACCTGAGCGGCGGCTCCGTTGGTGTGGTGGTGGACCACGATGTTTTCAGATCTGATTCTACCTGCGCGGAAGTGCGAACGCCTCCTCACCGATCCCTTGACTTGTGTAGTCGCGTGTGGTGATGTGTTGCGTATTGACCGCTAGACCGTATATGCCTACGGTAGGTCTCTACGGAGACCCGATGTTTGGACCGTGCGGCCTGTGTGGCGACGGCGATGTTGTGGACCGCGTGACCTGTGTAGTACCGGTGGATGTGGATCGTGCGGCCTGTGTGGCGACGGCGATGTTGCGGACCGTTGGGCCTGTGTGGCAGCGGTGGCGGTTGTAGACCGCGGGGCCTGTGTGGCAGCGGGAACGATTGCAGGACAGATGTCTGGTTTTGCCCTTATGGGAATGTTGTTTACTGGTTTGCATTTCATGTCATGTTATACTAGTGTGATAGGGCATATAGGCGAGCTTGTCATAAGGGGTTTTCTTATGGAAACTCAGGCATTGTTGTTATGATTATTTTCAGGACCGCGTTAGGTTCCGGCGGGTGGTGACCGAGGGAGATTCCACTTTGGGATTGGATCTTGTTGTCTGTCTATTTTAGGTTGTCGTGATTACATGTATTATGTATTTTGTGTTATGATGTAATCACTCTTTTGACAAACTCTTATGTAATATTGTGCACGAGATATATTTGAGTATTTGTTTGAGTAATGTCTCCACTCTTGATGGTTTTATTCTTGTGGTTCCTTGACTTTAAAAAGTTTAAATTTTCACTGTTCGGGGATGTTACAGAGCCTGTATTGTTTCCACATCCACAATAAGTTGATGGTATTTGTACATGTAAGTGGTCATTTTGAAAGAGTACGTTACGATGAGATCTATTTTGTTGAAAGTTAGGTATTTAGAAATGCATCTCTTTTTGTATGATGTTTAAAGACGTACAATAACTGATCAATCAGGTAGTGTAACCCTTAGTTGGATTATATGTGCTATATTTACATATCTTTTGAAAGATTTTTGTAGGATATTGTTGTGCATCATTGGGAGTGATGTTTAATGAATTTTGGATAGACGTGATTGTATGCACAGAAAGAAAGAAATCATGTTGTTGAGTTGTATGCACAGCAAAGTTGCAGTAACAGTAATTTGTTTTGGGATCTTCAATTCCATGCAAGAAACAAATCAGAAACATACAACAAATACGAAACAAATGATTAATAGACAAAGAAAAGATGCTAAAAATGTCATTTTCATAGTCAAGTTCATTAATTGCATTGTTATTATATATCTTCAAATTAATGTACCCAACCCAACCCAACAGTTTGTAATTAATTAGAAAATCGAGTCTGGCAGTGGAACTGGAGAAGTGGCATTGGAGAGAGAGAGAGAGGGGTGAGTGTTGGGTTGTTGGGTTCCCTTCCCTTCCCTTCCCTTCCCTTCCCTTCCCGCGGGCTATATATAATATAGGTATATAAAAGGGAGGGGATTTGGGGATTCATTTGGATTCACTCACACGACACACTACTCACAACATTTGCGTTTTGGTAGTGAGAGTGAGAGTGAGAGTGAGAGTGAGAGTGTGGACTCACTCACATCACATCACATCACATCACATCACATCACATGCATGGACAGACTGTCCATCCATTTCACTTTCGTCGTCGTCGTCTTCTTCTTCCGCTGATCCATCCATTCCACATCCACTTCCACTTCCACATCCACTTCCACATCGATCTGATGCCGTCCTCCGCGCTCGAATCCGGATGGCAGGTACCTACGTCTTACTCTCCTTAATTTTTATGCGTCTAATTAATTTCAACCTCAACAATAATAATGCACTTCGTTTTTTAGTTTTCTACTTGTTGTTGATGATGATTATTAGAGTTCCAGAATCTCGATCCATCTCACCAAATCCTGCTCTTCTTCCATCGTTCTACCACTCTGCCGTTACTCTGGTGTGATTTTCATCTCATCCTTCCGACGTTGTGGTCTCGACACTTTCATTCCAGATCTCCACTACCGGATTCAACTTCTCCTACCTAGCTTTTCCTCGTCCCTTTCTGATCATTTTCTGTTTGTTTGTTTGTTTGTTTGTTTGTTGCTTGTGCTTGGTATGTAGGTAAATAGGAATTCAAGGGAAGTGTACAACTTCAATTTCACGATTTTCTCATTTTTAGAGTAAAAGTATGTGAACTTTATTTTCTCATTTTTAGAGTAAAAGTAAGTGAACTTAATTAGTTTAAGTTATCGATCTGGCGTCTGACTGGTAAGTAAAAGGTAGAGAGAGAGGGACTCAGTCCAAGTATCAAATTTTAGGTCATTGAATTAGAACTTCATAGGTCGAACTCAAGAATTCACTCCAACTTTAATTTTTACATCAAATTTATGTTACCGCTTTTTTTACACTTTCATTCACCTAAAAATCACATTACAAGTTTAATTCCCTACTTTAAGTTTTCCAGTCCTAGCTGCAAATCAACTGAAGTTTCAGAACTTATTAAGTTTCTCTGCCTACCAATCACATAGAGTTATTTTGAAAATCTATTTTTCCAAAGAAATCTAGACAGTTTTGAATGTTAATATTGTTGGCTTCGATGCTCAGATGAAGCTACAAAGTTCTCCATGTTGAAGGGTGTTGCACTATACGAGATTAATTTAGTTCCTGGATTTGGGGAAATTACCTACGACTACCTAGTTTACTTTATATCGATTTTGATTCAATTAGATTTCGATCCTTTGGGATTTTTTGTCCCTTTGTATTTAGACCTTCGTGGAATTTAACTTTTCAGATTTTGACCCGATTAAACTTTAGACCTCTTAGAATTTAACCTTTTACAAAATCTAGACTCTGTCCATGCCCCTGGAGATAGTGTGCAACTGCAAGGTTTAGGTTCTCTTAGTTTTTAAAGTTCGGGCGCAGAGAATCTTTATTAAAACGTACATCGTTATGTTTGATGACTCTCTATCTAGTTTTCGCTGTATCAGGTTTTTTTTACCTTTCCTAGCATCAGGTAATACTGTATAAGCGTAAGTCCCCACGAGACATTTGGTCAAATTTCATTTCACGTGCAAGCAGTCGCAGAGCTGTACAGAAGCAGCTGATGCATCCGATGATGCACATGCATGCACTGCTGCTTGGTATCAATTTGGACTATTGGTCTTAAATTACTCACTAAACAACGACAAGTTTTTTTTTTTGGTTGATGAAAATATGTCATGCTGTGCCAGAGTGACATCCACAAAACTGAGACTTCAAGCTTTTATTAGTATGGTCACCCAAAATTGCTTTCCCTAGAGTTGAAAGAATGCAGACCGCAACAGCCATTTCTTGCCTTTATACCATACACTGCTACATCCACTATCTGGGTCCAGTTGGATTTTATTTCAATGCAATCACCTATTTACTCAGAAAAAAAGTGTTTCTTTGGTAAATAGCATGTCAGATCATGTTGATTTGGTGTGAGATTGATTTTTCATTCTTTCAGTGACCTCTCAATCTAAGACATGCAAGTAAACCTTGACCTGAAATATGATTGGGCATCGAGGTGTGCTTCCACTTAAAAGTCAAATGTCGTAGAACGTTCTTTCAAATTTCTTGGTAGGAATATCTGTTTTGTGAAAACTCACCAGAAGAAGTTATTTGAGCTAGCCTTGATTGGCTATTACAGGTAAGGTCTGTTTCTAGTTCTGCTTTTCAAGTGTTTTAGTGGTTCTTATGTCATACAACCATTGAGGTTGACACTGTATTTCATATTTTACAACTTGAAATGGTTTTGTAATGGTAGCAGTTTGCAGCTGAACTACATCAATTTCTGTTTATTATAAGTAATTGATTTTCATTTTTATACTTCTACTGCGTGCAGCTCCTAGAAAATATATTTACTGCTCCAATTATGAGTTGCTGCTGTATTTGTGATGCAGTATTTGGTCACCCATTTCAGTGACTTCCAGTTGGCTACAATAGGAACTTTCATACTTCATGAAAGCATCTTTTTCTTGTCAGGACTACCATTCATGTTCTTTGAGAAGACCGGACTTTTCGGCAAGTACAAAATTCAGGTCATTTAACCGATTAGTCTTAAAAACATTGCAAGGTGCATGTGGTTGTCCTTCACAGTAAAATGTCCAGTATATGGATGTAGTCATTCATGTGTGCTCTAGATGTTTTCTTTGCCATTCATATTGACTATATTTAGCTTCACTAACCAATTTATAGTCCAGTATGTCATGTTTCACTATGAAGTCCAATTCTCTAATTTATCACGATTTCTTAAATGCACTATACTCTAATTCAAGTGGCGCATCAGTTTAGTCATATTTTAAGACTTTAACTGGTAGATGATTGGAATATATATATATATATATATATATATATATATATATATGTCATTTGTGTCTTACGAATACACTATATAAGGGAAAACATATTGAAAGAACTTAACACCAATCTATTTTCACAAAAGATCCATTGATATCTTGTTCTTTACTTCTCTTTATAAATAAATTTAGGCTAACTTCTACCTCATTTGATTCCATTATATGTTGGTAGATTTTGAGTGTCATTGTTGCATTCCTAATTGATATACGATAATACGATTCACTTTTGTACAATCCAACTTTCACGTATAGCTCTTTCTACATATATCAAGCATTTTCGCTTCTTTACAGGACATGTTCATTCAACCTGCAGTTTTTTCTGCTAGTACCCTACTTTCTTAGGTTTCTTGTAATTTTTTCTGCATATTTTCATAAGAGGTAGTTGTCTTATCCAGTTGGTACAAGTGCTCTCTGATTTGCAATTCTTTTCATATTGTCTTCCTAATTTTATCTGTTTGCATTTTAAAAATTAAATCCATGGTATATATTCTGAACTTTTTTGTAACCGGATTTGCGGATGTATTTTCTTTTCATTTAAATTCCCATACCCTTGTGAGCGCAATTGGAGTTGTTTCAGTTTAGTGAGATGTAGTGTTTTTCACACTTTGGCATTGCCAAGTAGTCGCAACCTTCCATTTCATCCTATATGTTTGATTTATGCATAGCACTAAATGTCTATGTTCACACCCTTTAATTCATGAGTTTTTAGTTCTCATTATCAGTTTTCTGTGGTGGTTGTAACAAGATTTATTTCGCTGCAGAATAGAAGTAACACTGCAGAAGCTCAAGAGAAGTGTATTCTGCGTTTGCTATTCTACCATTTTTGTGTGAACCTACCACTTCTATTTGTTTCCTATCGTATCTTTAAATACATGGGCCTAACTACCAACCCGCCACTGCCACCATGGTACTGAGCAGGCTTTTCTGTTTCTCATCAGATTTTTGTATGCCTTGTACTTCCAATTTGGTGAGACCATCATAAATTACATTTGGAGGTTTCGAGTTGTAAAAATTTATCAAATAATCATGCTTATTCCTCTCAGCTTTTCACAATATTCTTTCTGCAGGAACATTGTAGTCTCTCAAATAATTTTCTTTTTCATAGTGGAGGATTTTGTGTTCTACTGGGGGCACAGAGTTTTGCACACAAAGTGGTTATACAAACATATACACTGTGTGCATCATGAGTAAGTCTGACACTTATTGTGACATTTGAACTATTTCACTAGATGTGCTTACGTATTAGATACTTTGCAGGTTTGCCACACCATTTGGATTAACTTCTGAATATGCTCATCCTGCTGAAATACTGTTTCTTGGTTTCGCCACGGTTGCTGGTCCTGCAATAATTGGCCCCCATTTATCTACTCTTTGGCTGTGGGTGGCGCTTCGAGTGTTAGAGACTGTTGAAGCTCACTGTGGATACCACTTCCCCTGGAGCCCATCTAATTTCATTCCTTTCTATGGAGGGTAAGTAAAAAATATATTTCTTTTGTCATTATCTTTGTTGTGTAACTTGGCAATCACTTGCAACTGGTATTTTACAGTGCGGTTTTTCACGATTTCCACCACCGTGTGCTTTACACCAAATCTGGCAATTTTTCATCAACATTTACATACATGGACCGGTAAGTTATATCGTGTTATTTAAGGGAAACCAAATTGATACTGTTTAATAATTATAAGATAATTGCTTCGAGATATAACTATTTTTAGTGACAAGCAAGATGCTAGTATTTTTCAAAATTGTTCATTTTGCTGCATATGTAGTGACTTTTTCACATCAAATTTCTTTGTACAGTTAAATGACGAACAAGCTACCACTTTGTACATGCATCTAAATTTTTCCCTTGTTGACCGTATGAATTCTTCTTTATAGTTGAATATACAGAGGTTATTGGAAGCTAAGTGGTCTGTTGATGTGCTTCTGCTTATTAGGAGAAAACGGGTATCACCATGACAGAAAGTCATGGTTCAGTACTTACCTTCCTTGAGCAGCGAATCAGTAGCTGTCATTCATTCTCCTTGGCAATTATGCAAATTGAATGACTTTGAGAGTCTGGAAATATAGTGCAGCTGCACTTAGGTTGGTCTGTTTGTTTTACTGCATGACTTGTTCTGTTCTTGAATGAAGGATAAAGTGTAAATTTCTATAGCTCAAATTATGCTAATTATTGGGAATGCAGATAGGTGTAGGGTCAATTGTTAGGTCAGGCATATTATCTATTTAAGAAGAGAAATATTTGTTTGAGAGAAAATATCTGGTTGAGAGAAACTGGCACAAAAAAGCGAAGTATCCTTAAATGTCTGTCTCATATGACTTTCTTTGTTTTGTCAATTTTGGTATCATTCTGTTTTCCATTTTTTCCTTGGTCAGAAACTGTGTAATTTAAGCACACCTGCCGTGCTTTCGTTCTTTATCAAGCAAGCAAATTTTTATTTCGATTACTAATGACATTTTTTTCTTAATTTCAGACATGGCTTATACATACATCATCATCATGTTAAATTGTGCTTCTGTGAATTGATTCCTTCGTAGTTAATATTTTGTTCGAATTGTCTTGATAGGCTTACTCACTGCACATGTTCTGCGGAATCTCAGAAAGCCATTTTCATTTCACGTATTAATTTTTGTTCCTATTATCATGTCGATTCCCTGTCTGACTTTAACTAGGTTATTCGGCACCGATAAAGAATTCCGGATGCTGGAGTCTCTTTCGGATGGAGGTGACGAAGGTAGCAAATCTAAGGAATGAGATATGATTCTCTCTTCCATCTATTAATGACTCTCATGCCACCAGATCGAGCAGATGTTGTGATACCGAGTGATATATAGCATCCCTACCAAGCTAGTGTTCCATGCATTTCTGTAATAATTCGGATTTGAGAACTTGAAATCTTCTGCTTTCGATAGTTCCTCATCTGAATTATTGACGAGGAGTTTAATGCTTTGCTGTAAAGTACTGGAGATGTTTGGCTCCACTCCATTTGCAATTGAAAGCGAAGAGTCTTATGGTTTGGAAATGGAATGGAGCGCACTCAACTCACTCCAAGCAGTAGTAGTTTACCATTTCAAGTAAATTCTTCCTGTAGGCTTCATAGGTAAAATTCTGCTTCCAGCGACCACCAAAAGTATGTTATGCTTCCGATGTCGTGTCAGGCGGATGGCAACGTTAGGGACTTTAGTAGTTTCTAAATGTCCACCCGCACCATTTGACCAAGTAATTTTAACATAAGATGACTTGTAATCATCTTTCATGTATCTAATTATTATTATTAGATAGAGATGTTGCGTGTCCCATTACACGAATATTCAAGATGTTTTCTTTGTGATCTTTTACACCATCGTGTCGTCGAGCAGGCAGAAGGGTATACACATGATATATAATTCAAAATCAAAATGAGGAGGCCGCCGTGTTCTTCCACGACTAGTACTTAATTATAGCGCATAGTGTGCTTAATAAATGGTACTTCAGTTGTTGTCTTTTGAGTCGGCAATGAATCATTGAGACCAGAAAAGCAATAATATATGGTTTAGAGAAAGGTGTAGAGTTCTGAAAGAGTCGTCCCACTTCCTCAACACCTAACCAAGTGTCGGTCGGAGCTGTTGCTCCTCAGCTCCACTCCAAAACCCGAATTACTTACTCATCCATTGTTGGAGCCTAAAATCGAAGTCGCGGTCACTGGTAACAACTGTTACATACTCAACCTTGTCATCAACATTAGAACCAAAAGACCAACAAACCGTATCACGATTCACCAACACGCCCATTTGAAGTATGAACAGCTGTTACATGCTCCTCTCGGTCAACTTGGATGAAGTTGAGGAACGTGGTGAATCCATCCAGGAACCCGAAAACACTGGTAATTAAACAACATCTTTCTTTAGTTTGTCATATTAACATGAAAATGATCAAGTTCAAAATCAATATCATGAAACTTCTAATTCTCATTATATATTGATGCCTTCAAAAATTAATTGAACTTTAAGATTACCATCAGCATTACACCAATGACTAATCCTAAGTCTTCATCGTCTTGTAACATTTTGTTCCTTTTCATTTCCTCACATTGTTTCTCCATGTCGTGAGTTAAAGACTCGTAAAACAATCACTTCGTGTAAATATTTGGGTGTGGTTTGAGATAAAATGATGTTGTGTGGGTTTATGTTGAATTAAAATACAATATATGATGGTTGTAGATTGCTATACATGCATGGCTCTGTGCTACATGTTAGTGCCACTTTGATGCATTCCCACAGTTAAATCATCAATTGTACCAAGATGAGATTGGACAAGTGTTGGAGGGACCTATACATAATTCATTTACTTTAAAACATTATCTAATCCAACATCATAGTCAACAATATTACGTCTCACTTATTATATGAAATTAAATTGTGTCTCTCCTTACCTCATGTAGACTGATCAAATTTCCTATTGATCGGTTACCAACATTGTATGTTTATGTTTTGAAGGGATGGTAGAGGACAACGCAGATGTGGGAGTTCAAATGCCTGATGGGCCTGTGTTGGGGATCGACTTGGGAACTTCAAACTCTTGTGTTAGTGTTTCGGATAATAAGGATGTAATGATCATTATCGACGATCAAGGAAATAGGATTATACCATCCTATGTCGCTTTCACAGAGGAGGATGAAATTCTTTTTGGTGTTTCTGCCAAGTCTGACATGAAATCCAACCCTGAGAACACCATCTTTGGTTAGTTTTCTCTCAACTTTAATTTTGAATTTGGGTCATTTGGTTACAACTGCGTTAGCTTTTGTGACTAAAAAATGTTACAGTTTGGTATATAAAAAAAAAGGTTGCAGGCAAGCTTGAGAGATTTTATTAGTCCAAAACGTAAGCACTTAGATGAAAGACAATAAACACAATTCTATTATAGATTGTTGCACACATTTTGTGTTTAACAATGTAAAATTTGATAAACAAAGTTTACTTATGAATGTTTTGTTCCCTTTCTTTTGGAAGGGAAATGTTTTATTCTCCAACACCTATCGTTGAAGAAACGCAAGGAGTTTGTGTTTTATTGAGGATATTGTTTCTGTTTTCAACATTACATTTGAATTCAAAATACATTGTGTTTTATACGGGTGTAAATCTAAACGTTGGGTGAGCTGCCTCGGGGAAGAAGCGTTGCGTCCGTTCGGAGAAGGGGATGCGCCTGTTGAGGAAGAGGCGCCGGTTGAGTTCTCGATGTATCCTTTTTAACACCCCCCCTCAAGTTGGGTCCGGAAGAGGTTGAAGGTACCCAGCTTGCTGATGATTTGACTGAACGGCTTCTGACTTAGGGCCTTGGTAAACACATCTGCTAGTTGTTCTTTACTGGGTATGTAGGGGACTTCTATTTCTCTTGCTTGGATCTTTTCGCGAATGAAATGACAGTCCACTTCAATGTGTTTGGTCCTTTCGTGAAAGACTGGGTTGGACGCTATGTGTCGAGCAGCATTGTTGTCGCAGAACATCTGTATGGGCATGCTGGGAGATTGTCCCATATCGTTGAGAAGTTGTTTTAACCATATAAGTTCACTAGTTGTAGATGCCATTGCACGATACTCAGCTTCTGCACTGGATCGTGCAACAACTTTTTGCTTCTTACTCCTCCAAGTTACAAGGTTTCCTCCTACAAAGGTGCAGAAACCTGTAGTTGATCTACGATCATGACTTCCTGCCCAATCTGCATCCGAGAAACCAATGATATTGTCAGAGTTATTATTTTTCATAAGTATTCCTTGCCCTGTGGTTTGTTTTATATACCTTAAAATGCGATCAATGATACCTAAGTGTGGTGTTCGAGGTGCATGCATAAATTGACTAACTATGCTAACAGCAAATGTTATGTCTGGTCTAGTTACTGTTAGGTATATGAGTTTGCCTACAAGTCTTTGAAACTGATGAATGTCTTTGACGGGTTCTCCGTCAGTAGAGTTGATTTTGAGGTTTGTTTCTACTGGTGTGTTAGCGGGTTTAACACCAAGTTTTCCCGTTTCTGTCAATAGGTCTAGGGCATATTTCCTTTGTGATAAGAAGATGCCCTTTCTTGAGTATGCAATTTCTATTCCTAAGAAGTATTTTAAGAGGTCGAGGTCTTTTATGTCGAATTTTGTTTTGAGGTAGTGTTTGACTTGACTAATTTCATTGTTAATGTCTCCGGTGATGATGATATCGTCAACATAAACTAATACTATGGTGATTCCTTGTTTGTGGCGTTTAGTAAACATAGAAGCGTCAGCGGAAGATTTTAAAAAACCATAAGCAAGCAAAAAAAGACTGAGTTTCGCATACCATGCGCGTGGAGATTGCTTCAAACCATAGATAGCTTTGTTGAGTTTGCATACATGGTTTGAGGTGACGTTGAATCCGGGTGGAGGAGTCATATATACTTCCTCTTCAAGATTTTCTTGTAAGAAAGCATTTCGTACATCCATTTGATGGAGTTTCCAATTCTTGTTGACTGCTATGGACAAAAGAACACGAACCGTGTTCATTTTCGCAACAGGAGCAAAGGTCTCTAGGTAGTCAATCCCGTAAGTTTGAGTATACTCTTTGGCCACGAGTCTAGCTTTGTATCTTTCTATGGTTTCATTACTATTATATTTTATTTTATAGACCCATTTGCACCCAACAGGTTTTATCCCTTGTGGTTTTGGAATGAGTGTCCACGTGTTGTTGTTTTCTAGGGCGTTGAGTTCTTCACTCATGGCTTTGCGCCATTTTGGATCTCCTATAGCTTCTTGGAATGTCTTAGGTTCTAAGTTATTTATTTGGGTTAGGTATGTTTTGTAGATTGGGAGAATTTGTTCGTAGGAGATGTGTTTTTCGATGGGATAGGTGACGTGTGAGGTAACAAAGTCGTTAAACCTGGACGGAGGACGTCTTGGACGAGTGGATCTCCTTGCTTGAGGATTTTCTTGATTGTCTTGAGGTGGAGTTTCTTCTTCGTCTTCCTTCTCGTTTTCTTGTTTGCTCTCTTGTCCTTCTCTTTCTTCCATGTGGCTTTGTGGTAGAGTAGTTGGTTTAGCTGGGAGGGTCCCAATTGTATTCTCTTTGTAGTAGAACTCACTCTCTCTAAAGGATACATCTTTTGATATATACATTTTACAAGTATCGGGGTCAAAACATTTGTACCCTTTTTTGTTTACAGAATAACCAAGAAAAATACATTTTACAGAGTTGCTGTCAAACTTGTCTATCCGTTTCTTGTGAACAAAACAGACACAACCAAAAACTTTAAGATGATCTAATTGCAGTGCCCGGTTTAACAATATTCCTAAAGGTTGTTTGTTTTAAAGGACGGGGCTTGGTAAGCGATTAATGAGATAGGTGGCAGTTAGAACTACGTCAGACCAAAAATGTTTTGGTATATTACTTTGAAACAACAGAGATCGGGTAACATTCAAGATGTGACGGTTTTTTCGTTCAGAAATTCCATTTTGCTCGGGAGTATTAACACAAGTAGTTTGATGGAAAATTCCACGATTTTTTAGAAAAGTTTGAAAATTGAGACTGGTATATTCTGTCCCATTATCGGTTCTTAGAGTTTTAATTTTGAAATTATACATGTTTTCAACAAATGTTACAAATTCACAAAAAAATTTAAAAACGTCTGACTTATTTTTAAGAAGGTAAATCCAGGTGTTACGCGAAAAATCATCAATAAATAAAACAAAATATTTGAAACCATTGTAAGATTCGACCGGGGCGGGACCCCAGATATCGGAGTGAATTAAATCGAGCGGAAATTTAGATTTGGTTTTAGAAATAGGAAACGGAAGTCTAGTTTGTTTTGATAAATGACAAACATCACATGCATATTTAGGAGAAAAAGTAGGAAATAAGGTTTTTAGAACATGAGATGATGGATGTCACATCCGCTTATGCCAGAGGTCCTGATTAATGTTACTTGAAATATGAAAAGCATTTTTTTGAGTATCTAAGATATAGAGTCCGTTGTGGTTGACTCCTTTACCAATCGTCTTCCCTGTAGCTCGATCCTGAAAAAATACATCATTTGGGGTAAATACAACATCACAATTATGGTGTTTTGTTATCCTTGCGACAGACAGAAGGTTAGAAGAGAGGTTTGGAACATACAATATATCTTTGTTTATTTGGTTTAATAACATGGTTTCTCATATTCCCTTAATCTCAACTTGATTGTTATTTGCTACAGTTACAAATTTGTTAATCATTTTGGAACTATTTTTAATATTTTGTAACAAGGATGAATTTCCGGTCATGTGATCGGTGGCTCCAGAGTCAATAATCCAATGGTTGTTATATTTAGATCTTGTATCAAGCATATTTCTGAAAGTATCTACAGAAAAAGTTTGTGGGGAGTAAGTTATACCTGCACAATTACCTGATCTTTGGGGGGTTTGCTGCAAAAAAGCATTTAACTGGATCAGCAGCTGATCCAGATCCGGTCTAGACCCGGATCCGGGTCCACTGGATCCGCTGTTTGCGGATATAAAACCATCGGATCGGGTTCGGTTGTAGTTGGGTTGCCGACCATGAGATCCGTCCGATTGCGTGCTCATAAAAACCCGCTGATCCGCAAGAACACCCGATTCGTCTTCCCATTTCCTTTCCCCTTCTCTGCTAGGGTTAGCCACCGCCGCTCCATTTCCTGTCGCTCCGCCACTGTTTCTGTTTTGGTTCCGATGATCTCCCCTTCCGTCCCTTGTCGGTCGGAGATGTGGGTGTAGGAACCAGCAAGAGCTTCTATTATGACCTGTTTTTTTACAGTTATCGCAAGTTTCTTGTGGCTTATTTCCATATTTTTGTTTAGTTTTACTGGGTTGTGGTTTTCCGACGTAAAAAGCCTGAGATTCTGAGGCATGGTCGGTGGTCTGAGCGGTGGTCCGACGGGACTCCTCCCGTTGGATCATCGTGATGATGGTTCCGAGGTCCGGTAGTTCGGCGGTCATTAGGACTTGACTCCGGATGGCTTCATAGCTTCCGTCAAGTCCGATGAGGAACTGGTAGATGTGATCCCTCTCCGTGCGTTCGAGTATGGTTTTTGGGTCCATCGCCACTGGTTCGTAAATGGACAGTTCATCCCATCCACGTTGAAGTGCCCCGAGGTACTCCGTGATGGTCTGTCCTTGTTGTTTTGTCTGCGAGATCTCTTGTTTTAGTTTAAAAATATGAGCAAAGTTTTGTGATTTACCGAATATATTCTGGACGGAGTCCCAGAGCTCTTTCGCAGAGTTTTTGTAGAGAAAGATCGCCCCGATCTTTGGTTGCATGGAGTTGAGGAGCCATGACATCACGAGGTGGTCCGTTGCCTGCCACTCCTCCTGTTTTGTCTCGGTGCCCTCTCCATCTGGCTTTTTTGTATTCCCGGTGATGTGTCCGAGTTTTCCTTTCCCACTGAGGGCCAGCGTGACAGCTCGCGCCCACGACAGGTAATTTTGTCCGTTGAGTGGTTGAGAAACCAATCTGGGGGCAGCGATCGCTTCTTGATCCATCATTATTTTCCTTCCTTCCCCTGGGTATGGATGTTGGGCGGTTTTCCTTCAACCCCCTCGAGGAAGAAGAGGGTTGATTTTTGTGGGTTTGTTTGTGGGTGGTCTGAGGGATCCGATGATGAGTTCAGTGAACTCTGAGGATCACCGATGATGAGGATCACGAGCTAATATGCTCTGATACCATGAAGAAACACAAGGAGTTTGTGTTTTATTGAGGATATTGTTTCTGTTTTCAACATTACATTTGAATTCAAAATACATTGTGTTTTATACGGGTGTAAATCTAAACGTTGGGTGAGCTGCCTCGGGGAAGAAGCGTTGCGTCCTTTCGGAGAAGGGGGTGCGCCTGTTGAGGAAGAGGCGCCGGTTGGGTTCTCGATGTATCCTTTTTAACATTGTTTGGGAATAGTCTTGTTAAAAAATGACTTTATCTACACTCGAAGTGTAGGATCCTAATCCTAATTGGGTTTTATTGTTTATTTAGGAGGAGTTTAGGGGAGATAGAGTTGGACGGCTGGGATTGGAAGGAGATGGATGAGGGGCTTGGATGATTTGGATGAGATGAGTGGTGGAGATGGTTGGATGGAATGGATGGTTGAGATGAGAGGAAGAAGATATATTTAGAGGTGAGTCTCTCCCTCTCTTCTCTCACGTCTCTCCCCCTATTCTCTCACGTCTCTCTCTCTCCCCTCAGTTGGTGATCGCCGGCGTGGAGGCGCGGGGCTTCGGCGAGATTAAGGGCGTTGGTGGTTTGAGGTGAGTGTTACTCTCTCGGTTCGTTTCCGGCTCGTTTTGGTTTCTCTCTCTTGACCTCACTCGGGTTTCGGTGGTTGTGGTTGGCTTGTGGAGGTTGTCGGAGTTAGTGTGGTGTTGTGGATCGTCGAGGAGACGATTGATCGTCGTTTGGACGCGAGGTTCGTCGACGGATCGTGATTTGGGGAGACGTGCTCGTGGAGGCGTCGTCGCGGTTCTTCAAAGGTCTCTTCAGACCTTCCGGTATGTCAAGCTTGCTCACTTAATTACCGTGAGTATTTGGAAGTCGACGGTAGGCCGTTCGGCTCGTCGCAAGTAAATGTGAAGCAGATTTCACTGCCTGATCGGTCGACCGGTTGGTGCAAACGGTCGACCGTTCGTGAAGAAAATACGGGTTCTGCCTGAAATCGGTCGAACGATGCCTTGTGGCGGTCGACCGATTGTGCATAAAAGGCAAACCTGTTGAGTTTCGGTCTACCGGGTCCCCTTTGCCGGTCGACCGTGTGCACTGTCTTAAGTCGGTTGGGAGCGTTGACCATCTAAACGGTCGACCGCTCTTTGACTTTGTTCGACCGTGACTTAAGTGAGTTTGAGGGTCGGTTCGACCGAATGTGGGTTCGGTCGACCGGACCTGCGTGTTGAGCGTGAGGAACGCTCTGGATGAAATCGGTCGACCGAGGAGGTCTCGGCGTTCGACCAGTTCAGGACGCGAGAGAGGGATTATTCCCTGTGGGATCGGTCGACCGAAGGATGCTCGGAGTTCGACCGATCGGACGTTTTGTTCGTTGAACCTGGGAGTTGACCATCTAAACGGTCGACCGTCCCGTAATTTTGGTTCGACCGAACGAGTGTGGTTTTGGGAATCGGTCGACCGATGGAGTTCCGGTCGAGGTGGATTGCCATGTATTTGCTTGATTCGGTCGACCGGGACTTTTGGTTCGGTCGACCGTTTGTGTCCAGTTTTGCACTATAGAGGTGCTGTTGTTGTGGTCGTCCGTGTGAGGCGAGTTGTGGTGCCGATGTTCTTCCGGCAGGTGTGCTAGGGTGCACGAGTGTTGCGGTGGTTGGTTGAAATAGACCTGGAGCCCCGTAACGGTGTGAGAGCTTGGGATTGGCTGAAAAATGCCTGAGGCCCAGCTTAGAATTGTGGTGTTGCGGCGGTTGGTTGAAAAAGACCTGGAGCCCCATGACTGTGTGAGAGTTGCGGTTGGTTGAAAATAGACCTGGAGCCCAGCTAGTCTGTGCTGGTTGGTTGAAAAAGACCTGGAGCTCCGTAGTGCGTTCGGGTTGGTTGAAATTAGAGCTGGAGCCTGAGCAGGGACCGCGAGTAGGGGTTGGTTGAAAATAGACCTGGAGCCCTTAGACGTTTGGGTTGGTTGAAATTAGACCTGGAGCCCTTGGTTGTGTCGTGGTAGCTGCGGTTGGTTGATATTAGACCTGGAGCCCAGCTTGGCGACGAGTGTGTGTCGCGGCGGTTGGTTGAGATTAGACCTGGAGCCCCGTGACTGTGGTGGGTGCGGCGGTTGGTTGAGATTAGACCTGGAGCCCCGTACCTACGGTGTGTGTTGTGGTTGGGTGAGAGAGCCCTGGAGCCCAGCCTGGTTGTGATGCTTTTCTTGTTTAGTAGAATTGCATGCTAGGGTGCCTTTTCATTTCATGCATTTAGAGTTTGGCATACGGGGTTTCCTTCTGGAAACTCAGGCATTGTTGCATGTTTACTTTCAGGCCGTGATCGGCGTTAGGGGGTGGTGACCGAGGAGAGGAGCGCTGCTACCGGATCCAGCTTTCTCTCGGTTGAGGTCGTGTGATTACTGTTTCCTTTGTTTATGCTTTTGATGTAATCACAACTTTTGTAAACTCTGATGTTATATATATATATATATATATATACAGGAATTCTCTAGTGAGCCCAGGGCTCAACTTTTCTAAATTAAGCCCCCACAATATCCACCACTCATTTCAAATTGTAAGGTAGATTAAGAAAAAAACGGTTATGCTAATGAATGGTGAGATTAACTGTAAATAAGATCCAATGGTGAGATTGTAGGGGGCTTAAACTAAATTTGATGAGTCATGGGCTCACTAGAGCTTGACCCTATATATATATATATATATATATATATATATATATATATATATATATATATATATTGGTGCACCTGTGTTCCTTTATTTGCGTAATATCCTCTGTTAATTGAGTGTTTATAAATTTTAAATTTTCCGTTGCTTTGAGGATGTTACACGAAGTTATGTTGTAGTAATACCAATCAACATATACTTGGATAAAACATATGAAAAATCTTTAATTTGAGTGTAACATAAGAAATAAACTAGATTTAGTAAAATACCAAGAAAAATGCCAAATTGGATATAACCTAAAACGTTACTTAATGGTGAAGTACAAGATTATTTCCGATATTGGTTAAAGTACAAAATCATTTCCTAACTTGGTTAAACACCATGCTGTTAAAAAAACCCAAAACCACCCTTAAAGCTAAAATTCTTGTTCATGTACATGACGCCCCCAAACATACCCTACTTCCCTTTAGCTTGTTTATTGGTGGTTTTTGGCAAAGCAAATAAAATTTAGCTATACTTGTCTTTAAAATTTAAATACACCATCTTTGTTTTTCCTAACTTATATTGCACTATATATATGATCATCTCATTGTAAATAAGGGGTTTAATCGATGAAAAATAAGAGAATTTATTTTATTTAGTTACACATACTGTTGGTTCTTTGTAATTTAAAAAAATCAACTGGTCCACTAAATTCTTGTTCATGTAATTTTATAGCGACATTTATGAACACCATCATATATATGATATATATCAGGTACCAAACGTTTCTTTGGTAGAAAGTTCAACGATGAAAGCTTGCAAAGCGACATAAAGTCATGGCCGTTTAAAGTTGTAGAAGGGGATGACGAAGAAATCGAGATGGTTGTAGAGTTCATGGGAGAGGAGAAGAAGCATTTCAGCCCACAACAAATCTTGTCCATTGTGTTGCAAAATTTGAAAGAGTTGGCTGAGAAAAAGTTAAATCGGAAGATGATTCAGGATGTGGTACTGACCGTTCCAGTTTACTTTCACCAAAATCACAACGCACAATAATAACCAAGGCTGCAGAGGCGGCTGGATTGAAGATCCATCGGTTCATAAACGAGCCGACAGCCGCTGCAGTGGCATACGCATTTAAGTACAACTCTAACATGGAAACTAATACTGTGTTAGTGTTCGACCTTGGTGGTGGAAAGCTTGATGTGTCTCTACTTTCACTGCAAAATTCCATAGTGGTTGTCAAAGGTATGGAATGGATGGAGACTCACATTTGGGAGGGGAGGATTTCGACCAACGTTTGGTCCAACACTTTTGCAACATATTCTATGATAAATTAAATACCATGTCGACATCACCAACAATAAGAGAGCCGTTGGTAAACTGAGAAAAGAATGTGAGGAAGCAAAAAAAAAAACGGTTATGTGGGAAGAATAGGCAATATTCTTCTACCAGGGTTGAGGTCGAATCTCCTTCTTCAGAAGTTTGAGGAGTTTAATAATGATCTGTTTGAAAAATGCATGGAACCTGTGAAGCGATGCTTGGATAAATCTGGATTGATGTTAGACGATGTGGATGAAGTCATATTGGTGGGTGGGTGGGTCGTCTCAAATTCCCAAGATACGTAAGTTGTTGCGGGAGTTTTTCCAACGGGAATCGTTGTTTGACTCCCTCCAACCTGAGGAGGTTGTAGCTACAGGTGCAGCCATCGTAGGAGCAAAATTGGGTGGTGAGAAAGAAGAATCTATAGTGGAGTTTAATCTTAAGGATGTCACTCCTGCCTCCCTTGGTCTGAAGATGAACGATGGTAGCATGAAAATTGTTGTTCCTAGAAATACCACCATTCCAGTAAGAAAACATATTCTTCTACCTCTGTTAAAGCTTCCTGAAACTCTTGCAGTGTATGAGGGTGAGAAAGAACTTGCAGAAGATAATCTCTTACTTGGAAAACTCAAATTCTCTACCACTTCACATTCATTGCAAGGTATTTTAATTCTCTTTTTTCTGTTTTAATGATTATAGCCACACATAACTATGTATATCTTGATCAATATTTAAACTAGACATTATAAGCAATCAAATTACTGAAATAAATAGTAATGATAATGATATTCATCACTCTTTCATTTCAAACTTAGGCATGAATTAATTAAATTATAACTAGTGTTTGCTATATATATATATATATATATATATATATATATATATATATATATATATATATATATATATATATGAATTATCTAGTAAGTTAGGGACTTAATTTCTTATTTTAAGCTCCCATCATATTCATCGTTTATCTGAAATTGTATGGTAGATTAAGAGGAAAATGATTATGCTAATTAATGATGAGATTAACTGTAAATAAAATTCAATGGTGAAATTGTAGTGGACTTAAACTAAATAAGAAAAAATTTAGACTCCCTAGAACTTGACTACATATATATATATATATATATATATATATATATATATATATATATATATATATATATATATATATATATATATATATATATATATTGATCAACAATACATCAATTTGTATATACCCAATGTAATTAATTACTCCCTTATATTGCAACTTCAAGATTCTTTTTCTTTTTACAATATATATGTGATCAGTTAGAATTTCCAGATGCGACTTGTGTGCTGGAGGTATCCTTCTATGTGGACATGAATAACGTGGTGCAAGTCACAACAAAACATGCCAAGAGTGGCATCATAGCAAAACAAACCTTTTCCGATAACAAAGGAAGGCTACAAATGGATGAAATTGCCAAAATGATAAGGGAAAATGAGAAGATCAGCTCGAACCACAAGGAGACTCAGGAAAAGCTGAAGGCATTGAATGAACTGAAGGAGCTCACTCATTCACTGATTATCAAACTTGAAGATGAAAAGGTAAAAGCCAATTTGGGAGAGTTTGTCAATGGTGAACTAAATTCAGCAGTTAGTAATGCCATCAGGTGGTCGAATGATGAAGGAAGAAAAGCCGAAGTGGAAGCTATTGTTAAAAAGAAAGAGGGTCTTGAATTTCTTGTCCGACCATTTGTAAAAGATATTGGTCTCGGAAGGATTTAGAGCAGGGCATTTTTATGTTATACTCAATTAATTATGAGTTTCCTGTATCTTGTTAATGAAGTGGATATTTTTCACGATCTTTTATTTTGAACCTTATCTATTTCTATTATAGAATTGGTCCTTTAGGTGCACCTAGCTTAAACCTTGAAATTTACTCAAAGTTGAAATTTCAAGGTGTAATAACATTAATTAATTTTCAAATACCATGTTTCTTTGGCAATACAGTAAAATTCAAAAATTCATAGTGGTATTAGTCTACTCTTCACAATATAAATTCAAATTCAAGCCTTTCATTTGACAAATTCATGCAATTATTCTCGGACAAAAAAAGATCTACAATAATATAATTGTTTCTGCTTGTACTGCACGTTCAAAAACTCAAATAGAAAACAGCAGGAGCGCCTTTCCATACCATGCCCTTACAGGAGGAGAGTTAAGGAATAGCCTACACAACTTAAAATACGACATTGTTTCGTGAAAATTTCGATTTCTGGTCGCAATACTCGTCCACTCGATCTCAAGAGACTTGCTCTTTTTCCCCTCAACGGTTGTCTTGCAATACATATACCTCGTACCCATCCTTACACAAACTACTTCGAGCAAAAGCAAAAATATAACTAAATGGTTCAAATTGCTCTTCCGGGAAGGACAGGCCTTTAAGATGCCTGAGTTCGACCACTGACCATAAAAAGTCCCACTCGGTTCTGCTACTAATAGGCTACTTGTATATTCGAGTAAAGCAAAAGGCACTACCAAACCTAAAACAATAAAAGATTCACGTTCCAAGCGCCGGCCAATATGCCAAAATGACGAAGACTTTATCATTATCATACAAGAGTCGTCTTGCTCACACGAGGTAAAACACCTATCAACATACAAACAATCCCATGTGAAACTCATACCAGAAGACAAGTCGAATTTTAACGCCACTTCCACATGGACGAGAGCGGAAGTTCTTGGCAATATTCAAGAACGTAACGAATCAAATTGGCTCGTGATAATTATCAAAACAAATTACGCAATTATAAAAATGCTCTAAGCATTATGTTATGTCCAACATAGTAAAACCCATAATCGGCGTAAGGATATAAGACTCCTACAAAGAAAAGCAATTACGAAATTCACATCCAGATATCCAAGGAAAGGCAGATCAAATACTTTAAACCTTAGAGTCGATACTCACTATCCACGGACTGATTTCGAGAAATAAATATAATCTACCTCCTAAACAATTCAAGGATATGTCGAGCTACCACTAGATCACTAGAGGAAAAATCCATCCATCAGACCAACCGGGATCTAGAATCATACGACAACCATAGAGTACAGACCTGCTCCGAAGAAAAAGAAAACTACACCCAGCCAGGAAAATGGGCATACATTCACTAGGTTAGATTACACCACCTAAAAAGATCTGGAGTTTTATTTAAAATGTAACCCTACAAAGAACAAAACTAAACAAGTAGCTTTTATATCAAGCAGAAAACTAAGAGAAGATCCAGACATACAGATTCAATACATCAGGTTACCATATGGGGGGCAAAAATATATATATATATATATATATCATCATTCACCATCACAAATTTCAGAAAAAATGTTAAGAAATATTTGTCATTCTACTTTTAAACAGTCTCCGAGCAAATGACATCTAGGTGATTAATTCAACACAGAAAAAGGTCATACATTATACATATCGAACAGCTGCAAATAGGGACAAGACAAGAGGCGAAGAACTTACAATAAGTATGGGTATGTCGATGAGCCTGATGAGAATTAAGATGGCAATGTATTGCCTTCTGATAGACAGTATAAGTTCTGTTACAGACAACAATGGACAAGCTGCCAATGACCCAAAAGTTAAATATAGTAGGATAACATGAATTTAAATACTCATGCTTTAGCCCACATCTCTTTTTCTAGAAAGTCAACACTTCACCTGATTTGATGATCAAAAAGATTGTCATGCCAGCTCAACCAATTCACACACTTCACTGTAATTTCATCTATCAACCAACATAGAGTTCGTTTAGCATCAAATTAAACTAAATAAACTACCCAAGAACTTCCACATTGACTATCAGTGGACAAAGCTATCTATCTTGCAATTTAAAAGGACAAACATAGTAAAGCAAAATTAGAAGTATTCAGTTTACTTTTTGAAGTTTTACCAGAATCCTAACTAACAATAGTTACATCTACTGAAAATGGTAAAGGGAGTGAAATATTATCAGGACCCGAAACCACATCATGGAAGTGTAATTAGTGTAAGAGACCTTCAGTCATACAAATGCTTAAAACTCCAAGAGAGATGGAGTCCCTACAATATGAAGATCTGACATTACCAGAAAAAGAGCAGCAATATCAGCAGAGATTTCATCAAAAGAAATAGCTCAGGAATTCCTCATCTGATGTCAGCTGCCAGCAGTAAAAGAGTTGATTAAAAGGTAGTAAACTTTAAGCACAAGGTAATAGAAAAGTGTGACATTCAACATAATACAAGAACTTGGCTAATTAATATCCGCGGATAAATCATAAAAACGAAACAACTCATTATCATTTCAAAGTAGGTAAGATATTCAATGGGCATTGGTTTTCTTTGCCCTGAGAGATTGCAGAGCCTTTTCCCTCAGTTGGATCTCAAGCCTCTGTTGAGAATCTTCATCACCACTGGAATGCTCATCAGATCTCATCCTAACATCACTATCAGAAGCATCAGCAGTATTAGTATTTTTCTCATGGTCGGGAAGATTCATAGTATCTAAATGCTTGGCTTTCTTTTCAGCACGACGTTCCTCCTTTTTACGATGCCTTTCTTCACGCTTACGACGTCTTTCCTCTTTTCGTAATCTTTTCTCGTCCTTTCGCCTTCTTTTATCCTCCTTTTCACCAATAGGAGAATCATAGCCAGCATAATCATGCATAGCTTCTAATTCATGATCTGATCTTTTGACCCTCTTTTCAATGGTTCTCTGCTTGTATCTTGCATCATCTTCAGAACCGGAATCAATTTGGTCCCTCTTATTAAACCGATTTTTACGTTTTGTTCTCGTGCCAGGCAGAAAATCAGAATCATGGTCATCATCTTTGTAGTGTTTTGTTCTTGGACTGTGCCTGTTGTTGCCAGATGGGTGCCTCCCCTTAGAAGTTGGATCCTTCAACCTTGCTTCTCGAGGAGAAGATCCCGCCTCAGTTATTTCTTTGTTATCAGTAAAATCAGGGGATATATTCTCCGACCCCATTCTTCCAGGGCCATACTCTATTTCATCCGATGAGTTTGATTCGTTTTTGGCATGCCTCTCAGAAACCTCCCTGAAATGCAAAGAAGCAAACTGAATTATGACACATGACTCCTAAGCAATTTAGAAAACAATATGATGATATTAAATGAATCTTGAATAACTATCGTGATACAAGAAGTAGACTGATCTTCTCAACAGGTATCAATACTTGCAGTTAATTACAAAATCAGCGAACGTGTTTCTCCCAATATATGTCTAACGTCGTTGTATGTAGTATTGTTAACCCAAATTTAGTCCGAGACTCCAACTGGAGTAATTTGTAAGTGAGATCCATGTGAAATGACAATTACACAAAAGAGATTGAATCACAATAAAACGACAGTGTAAATAGATATCAATAAGAAACCATATTTTCTATTCAAATCCTAAAAAATTGGAGGTCCCCATATGCTCTTGAAGTCAATGGGTAACTGAATCTTACACGTCCAGGTTCATGCCATATTTTCTGCATGCAAGTCATACACATATAACTACCAAGGTCACTAGTTAATTAAATTAAACCATGTGGAGTGTGATTTGTTCATCTTAATACTCTTAGTATAATTCCGATAAGAGGGCCATAATGTCATCGACATTTGTCTTCATCACTCCTCTCGCTTTCCATGGGGGTATAGCACCGCATACATACAATAATAAACTGATATATGTATATATCTATGCAGTCCAGGTTATTTCGTGTAATCCGAAACCATTGCAACAATTCTTCATGACAAAACGATGAAAACTCCAATGATGACCTAATTTGCTAAACAATGGCACTGGTAAGGAGATCAGCTGGATGGACATATAAACACAAGACAGTTCTCCAAATCTCATAAAAAACCTCCTAATAACATTAGAGTTAGCATGGTCAACAAATATGATCATTGAGTAATCAAAAGTAAATGATATTTTTCAATCTTTCAGAGCACCATGTGGAGGAATGCAGGATCTAAATCGAAAGAGTAATCTTTAATAGAGCTAGATAAAAGAGTCTGAACATAAATCTACGAGGGGAGAATTCAGTACCATGATGTTAGATATCCAGAATAATTCAATAAGAATGAGTTATGCAATACAAGCATTTAAGTTGCCATGGACCGTCACCTGAATGTCATGTTATCAACTAGATAAAAAGATCATTCGGGTGATAAGCATTTCCTTAATCCTTTGGAGATCTCTGTTCGCCTACAATAACTTTTTTCAACTTTTCCACAGTAAATCACAAATCCAGCAAATCTAATTCTCCAAAGTTTCAATGCTGCTGTTGCTTTCCAGCAATATCACCACAAGCTAAACCAGTTTATCATTGCAGTGATATGAAAATTTATTTCAGAGTGTGGGTCTAAAGGTCAGCACAATCCACAATGAACATGTGTCGAACTGTCAATGTAACTACTGTATCTTTGGTAAAGTATAATGGGATAAGGAAGCATTGATGCAAGTCAGGTGATCTAACATAAATCAATTAACAGAACAAGCAAAACACAGTCTGAAAAAAATAAAATAAAAACAAAATTAAAGGGTTAAACACTAAAAAAACAGCATTTAGTGGAAAAATCATACAGATCGGCGAGCAGCAAAACATTTATCAAGTGCAAATTTAAAGATCTTTAGTTTCAGGTAACAAAAGTGGAAGGTAGAGAGGTTGACAAAAGTATTTATTGAAAAACAACTCAATTTACTATCAGTTCTCATTTCCAGACCCTATATATAAAAAATTGCTCCAGGATAACTGAGGAATTTGTCTTTTTAAGTTTTTTTAACGATGTTTGCCTTCCCCAAAATGCCAAAATTTGAGTTACAGATTACAATTGCGAAACATCACAATCATGGTTATGGGAAAGGCTCCAAAAACAAAGTGTAATGGAATAAGATCAGATCAGAGATGGTGCTGACTTTGAACCCATGGCATCCTCTCTCTTTTCTGTTTCTGGAGAATCAGCTGGAACCTTTCCAATTTCAGATTTTCTTGAAGGGCTTCTCAGTGAACTGTGAATCCTTTAAAACCAAACAACTAAAGTAAGATATCAAAGCCCATAGATAAACTATGATTAGTAACTCGGCATGGAATGCAAACCTTTTTTCATTTTCTTCCACCGATCTTTCCTGAAAAGTTTCAAAATTTTCAGACCTTAAGGGCAAAACATGGATCTTCTCAAGCAAATTAAGGATAACTACAGGATCGAGCTGTGGGGATCTTACAGAAACCAATTTACGAGATGCAGAATCCATCCTCCTCTTCTCCAATCGAGATCTCAAATCTTGTCTTTCAGAAATTTGATGAACAGGTGAGCTGTTTTGTACTCTTTGAGTGATTCTGAGAGAAATATCAATTATATAAACATAGGGAAAAAATACACCAACACTGTATGTTTACCTTTGATACCTGGAATCTTCATGTGCTTTGGATATTTGACCATTGGAATGACTATCAAGATCCCGGCTCAAACTCCTACGAGCTGGACTTGCTGAGCTCTGACTTCCTGAAGGACTGCGATTCCTGCAGCTATTATTAAATCAATACCAAGAAAACAACTGCTCATTAAACTCGGAAGACAGAATAACATGGATACACAGATCATTACCTGTTGTGGTCATATGAAGAGCGTCGTGGTTCTATTTCCCTTCTCATGGGAGAGTACACACGACGTCTGGGAGACCTAGGTAAAGGTGATCTTCTTCTCAAAGGAGATGGAGATCTCCTTCTCAAAGGAGGGGATCTGTGTCTTGAAGTCCGATGCTGCATTGGGGATCTACGACGTGAAGGGGACGGAAACCTCCTAAGAGAAGGTGGTGATCTTCGATGAAAAGGAGATCTACGACGTGGATAAGCTGGAGATTTGTATCGGCGAGGAGGAGACCTTCGACTTCCAGGGGATCGAAGTCCAACAGGAGACAGAAATCTTCGCCTTCTTGGAGACCCACGTCCAACAAGGGTAGGAGATCTACGTCTTGAATGTGAAATCGATCTTTGTCTCAGATGAGATGATCTCTTCCTTGTGGGTGACCTGGAGTCATGCCGAGGGGAGAGTGAATATTGTCGTGGAGATCTATATCGCCTTTCAGGAGAAAGTGAAAGCCTTCTGTGTGAAGGTGAACCAGATTGACTCCTTGAGCTCTTTCCTCTGAAAAACGAACATGAAGTCAGGTCATCCAAAACATGCACGCTCGGGAATTTGCTCTCTTGCAGAAAAGAGCATTCCAAAAAATCTTAAACCTGTGAGTAGTTGGCCGTTAAGAGACTTCATATTTTACAACAACAACAACAAGATGGGGTAGGGTAGAAATGAAACTTTGAGTCACGGTTCAGACACGTGAATCGCTTTCTTCCACGTGTTTCTATCTAATGCAAATTCCCGAGGAACATTCCAATCTTTTAGATCTCTTTTGACCGCTTCCTCCCAAGTCAATCGCAGTCTACCTCTTCCTCTTTTTGTGTCTTCATATTTTACGATGGAAAAATTAGACACAGAAGTCATGTGAATCTCGCCCGACCAGTAAAAAAATGTTGTGAAGCTTTTTGCATTAACGATGTGCAGCATATGATGATCGACATGGTCCTTGATGAGATGATTTAAGTAGGGGTGCTAACCAAGGTGAAATAGTTTGAACTCAACCTTGTTCAAGTTTATTTACATTAAATGATGTGCAGCCTATGACGATAGACATGGTCTTTAATGAGAATTTAAGTAGGGGTACTAACCAAGCTGAACTAGTTTGAACTAAACAATGTTCAAATTTATTTATATTAACAAACACAAATTTAACGTGAAATTGGCAATGGTGATCTCTGAGCATAACCCAGAAGAAACCTATGTGAAGCTAAACTCGAGCAAGTTCGTTGAAGCGGAAATCCTTAACTAAAAAACATCATGCTTTGGATGTTATTTTTAAAAGTTTTAATTATTTTCAGTTTATCAACTTCTGATATCTGTCAATCTAGGCACCACACTTCACGTGAAATCTCGTTTAAACTTAACAAGGTTCATTCTGATCAAGCAAGTGCAAAATATCACTAAGACACCAAGTGGATGACAAGCTTAACTAAACTATCAAATAAGGTAACTTCTGCTCATTTTTATTCCGTTTGGAAATGAACTGAAAAATTGGCTCATGCTCAGCTCATTTGAACTTCAACATGACTTGAATGAGCTCAAACAAAACCAAGCTCAAACTGAACTTGTATCTACTGAATTCCAGTTAGCAGCCCAAGATGCCAGATAAGGCAGGTATAGTTGGTTATTAATTGATAGTACAAGTTTGCAACATTAAGCATAACAAAGAAATAAATTTATACCCCGAATAGCTCCTTGAGTTCGAGAAAGACCTACTGCCCGACCTTGCTGGGGATAGTGAGCTCCTATATAATCACAAAGTTAGTCCTCTCTACTCAGAGCAGTATTCATATCTAGTGTTGCTTAAAACATATACTCGTAACAGAAAGACAAAAAAAAGGAAAAGGCATAAAACCTACAAAGCTATCACATTAATATCAGACATGATTATGATTGCATTTAATCCTTAAACAGAAAATTATATCTCTTCCAAGAAACAATATAAGATATAACCCAAGAGTTTTCAAGCATGTGTTTCTAAAGTCTGGAAAATGGTTCTTTATCAGCAAAAGGTCCGAATGAATTTAAGGTGCAACTGATCATACAATTAGAGAAGGGAATGGATGGACAAAGTTAAAGTGAATAGTGCTAGCCTTGCCTGCTCTTTCTTCTTGAATGACGTCTCCTGTCGACATCCTCCTTGCCTTCAAGATCGGCAATCGTAGATCTTCTGGAAGACTGTTTTAAAACAGTATCCGAAACATCATTTGTGTTTCTCAGCGTATCATTTGGTCCAAGGATGTCCGATTTCCCATCCTACAGTAGTTTGAGGTAAAGAAGTACATGAGCCCAAATAATCTGAGAAGCAGCTGAATACCAGGAAAAACAAGTAAGAAGACGCAAGAAAAGTTGATAAAAAATGCTCAAACTTAAACTAATAAGATTACCATCCTATTCTTTTTGTCCTGCTCAGATTCCCATCCCCCTCTTTCTTTCCTTTTATGAATTTCCTCAGCAATCTTATCTGTCTCGGCCTAAACAGTAAAAAATCATTTTGAAAATCAAAAGTGATACTTTTAATACATTGCAGATTCAAAACAACATAAAACGAGCTGTAAATCTAAATTGACCCACCTTCTTTTTCTTCATTTCCTCCTCCTTGGCATCCAAAAATTGCTGTGGGACACCACTGGCATTATTCTGTGCACTGAGAAGGAGACCCCAAAGCTCTTTCATGAACTTTCCTGTGTTCTTCTCCATGAACCCCGTAAGTTGAATCTGTATTTGTTTCCCGTCCACTTGCTGGAGCAAGGGAGAAAGAACACGTGTAAAAATATTTTCCAACAGTAGAAAGATAAAGCACTTAAACTGATAACACAAAACATACTTTTGCCTCCAGAAGACCATAAACAAAGTTTATAAGCACTTCATCTTCAAACCCTAGAAGCTCAGTAGCCCTACTTGCAATCCATGGACGTATCACATCCATCTTCACCTTTGTCATATCAACCTAGACATGCAGCACGTATCAAACACAAAATCTCAACAGAGAAACAACAAATACAGCACTAACTTCTATCTGAAGATTCTGAACCACCAAAATAGAACAAAATCACAAGCCTCATGAAGGCAAATAACAGAAACATGGTCTTGAATCACTAAAGGAACACGTGATTTCTATTTGAATATTCTGAGTCATTAAAACAAAACAAAATTTAATGCCTCGTGAATGTGAGTATCACACACAGTGTTAGCCTACTAAAGGGGAACCAGAAATAAGAAAATTTAACTTTTTAGATACAACACACTGAGCCGTATGTCTGTATTAAAGACCAATCTGAAAAAACAGGAGAACATTCCAAAGCAGAACACCAAGCAACAACTAAGTAACCAACACATCAGCGATTTCTATTTGAAACACTTGGTTACCCAAAGCCCAGACTCAAAAAATAAGAAATAATGAAAACTCAAACCTAATAATATGGTATAACTTGAAACAACATCCTCTGATCAAAAGCCAGCCTCTACACCACAAGCAGGAATACAATAAGTACAAATCTCAATCTAACACTACGAACACAAAAGAACAATTGAAAACAACTAGTTAATACTAAAACCATACCCTGCCTATGAAATTCCGATAAGTCCAACAATATACAACTAAGCCTACTAATATGGATCAAATTCCGGTCAAAATGTCAAATCCAATGACATACAAGTAAACCTACGCTAACATTGAACCGATGCCCTAAGGTTACGAAACCACCAACATCGATCAAATTTAGAGCGAATCTAACAACACAATATAATTATATCGAACCAATGCCCTAAATACACAGAAACCCCTAGCTTAAGCGATCTGAAACGGACAAGAATCGATGATTCTCACCGGGTGATCGAGTTCGGGAGGGAATTTCTGGGATTTGAGGAGCTTGGCCTGCTTGTTGGAGAAGCGGGTGTCCTGATCGGCCGAGGTGCCCTAGAAAACAACAACAAACGCCATGATCAGCCTTGGGGATCGAGCCAGAAGGGGTATACGAGCTCCTCTCTTACCCGGAAGAAACCACCGGACATCTTCTAGGGTTTGGATTTGGGATTTGGAATCTTCGACTTCAGACCAACTCGAGCGTAGCGATTTGGTTCTCTCTCTCTCTCTCTCTCTCTCTTAGGTATCCATCCTCGACTAGCGGCGATGGGGATTAGAAAGGCCATTCGGTAAGTATATATATATGCCCTTGGGATTGGAGATAATTACGATAGTGGTACTGGCGTTCAACCCGAGTAGACGATCCGAAATCCGAAGTCGTGTGTGTGGGGATTGTCCGGTAAGGATTTCGTTGGGCCTCGTCGGCCCATCATTCTACACAATTTTCTTTTTTTGTTGGAAAGCGTTTCACATGTTTTAAAATTTTAATTTAATTCTAAGTCACGATGGCATGCTTAATACTTTATTAAATCTTATCCAAACTGGGTCAATACTGATGGCTTAGGGTAATGTCATTATATTAACAGCAACAAGGTTACACACTTATATTGTTTTGAGGGTGAAAAGGGCATATATTAGGGTGGGTGCACTTTTATAGATTGACGTCGTTTCGGTTTTTTTATTACGGCTTTATTAATTCCATAGAATAATAAGTACAATAAAGAAATATCAGAAGTCAATTAGCTAAATAAATATATGATGGAAAACAATTTTGGATATTTAATTTTTGTATCCTGTCTAAATGAAGTCAATTTACTAAATAAACATATATTCTCTGTCGCTTCTCAACACCTTGGTAGTAGAAAGAGAGCTCCCGAGCTTAGATCATTTACAATAAAAAAATCACAAACTATACTAAAATACTATGACTAGATACTAAATAACTGACTTAATTACTTGCACAAAATGGGACATTGACTTTGATATATGACATTTCGATATCTACTTTCAATACAATACCACATTGTACCATTCTCGATCTCATGACAGTTTCCGAAACTAAAAATAGATATACAAAAATACTGCAAGAATTTGTCTCTCTATTTTTTATGAAGTTCATATCTCTACTCGATTAACATGTATCTTAATGGAGAAGTTATAAATAGCTTTTCCTGTGGCAGGAAAGAAGACATATGCAGTTGAATTAAGAATTGTCAAATTAAACTACTTCATACTTTCCTGTCACAAAAGGATTTTAAGACGTTCCATTCATGATTAATTGTGTTTTCAAGCAAACTCAGAGACTAACCAGGAAATAGAAAAGGCCTTTGTCGTTATTAGGCTGTCTTACGTTCGTTACGCGTACAATCACAGTATATATTAGATTAAGATTAGTGCGTTATTTTAAAAGTTGAGTATTCCATGCAGTGGATAAGTCTTTTCTCTTAACATCCAAGACTTTTTTTAACCTTCCAATCTAGGGGGGAGAATCTGGTCCGGTCCATGACCGGAATTTTTAATAAGAAAAAACAAAAATCGGACCAATACGGGCAGGACCTGGGCCGACCGGGCCGGGTTTTGGACACCCCTATTCCAATCATTGTCTCGTCAGTATGTTCCCTTTATCCTAGTAGACTTTTCCGAGAGGTATTTGTTTGGGTGTACCTAAACGTAATATAAATAATTTTTTATACTCGTATTTAAATTATTTCATTACGTGCACCTATATTTCCATTGTATCACATTTCATGCACCTACATTTCATCTTATTTGTTTGTATAGACCTACACTGTTAGTGATACTCATTCTATCACAAATTTCATCCATTTCCATTAGGATTTTTGCAATTTACGGTCTCTAAATTTTAAATGTTCTTAATGTTAAATAAAAAGTTAAAAAAAGTACTATTCTCTCTCTTCAATTCTATATCCTCTCTCTTCATTTCTCTCTCTCCATTTCGCTCTATAGCCAAGTCTCTATCCTCTCTCTTAAGTTTTCTCACTATCAATTCCTTTTTCTTTTCGTAACTTCTCTCCTCCCAACCCATCGTCGACAATGACAGTGGTAGTGGTGTTGGAGCGGGGAGGGAGAGGAAGTTGTATGGTGCAGGTCGTGACAGTGGCAGTGGTGGAGCGGAGTTCATAGCCGGCAGGTTGGCAGTTTGTCGTCGGGCACAACGACAGTGGGGATGGGGTCACGTGAGTAGAACCGGAAATAAATAGAGAGAATTATGGAAAAGAGAAGATAGAGGATTGGAGAGAGAACGTGAGAGAGGGAGATGAGAGAAGTGTGAGTTTGGGATTTTTCAATTTATATTTTTATTGTATTTTATTTAACATTAATGATATTTTAAATTTTAGAGGATGTAAATTGCAAAAATTCCAACATAATTAGACAAAAATCGTGACAGAGTGTGCATCACTAACGGTGCAGGTGCATACAAGCAAATATGATGAAATTGTAAGTGCGCATAAGGTCGAAATAATTGAAATACGGGTATAAAGAACCAATTATATATGGTCATTTGAGTGCAACCAAATAAATAATCATTTTTACAATTATGCAGAGATAAACTAGAAAGAAATGTATCTTTGTGCTTATGTAAAGACTATGATTTGTTTGAAAAGGTAGATATCGTTTGGTGTTGTTATGACACCCCACGGAGGGATGGTATAAAGAGTTAAGGATGTGGGGGTGGATTTATATATCGTGCTTCTTTGGAACTTGTAATTTTAATTATTTGATTCATCAACTCCATTATTATGCTTCAATTTGTGGTACTACGTACAAGCATGGTGAATGCACAAATACAACTTTTAAAGTGATGGATAAAACTTATAATACCTGAGCATCGTGTGAATTCTGAATTCCATCACAGCTGCAGGATCTAGCTTTCACATATATATATAGGATATGTTACCACGGAAACATGCATGAGTTATAACTATGGGCCACTGATTATTGAATCGACCAAACATGTAAAATATATAATTGAACTACAGGACGATCGATGAGCGGTATAGGTTACGCGTTGACTGACGTACGTACGTGCAATAAATAACATTGCATTGCATTGCATGTGAGATATCCATAATTCCCTCCCCAATATGGATGTGATAAAGTCAACCACGGCAGAGATCATTATTGGATAACGAAATCAATGGTTATTATCATCTCTCTCATCTTCAGAAATATATAACACCAAAACCAGCGTTGCCATCCATCGTATATGTATCATCACGAAAAACATCTGATTGTATTTCTGGTTTTCAGATTGCAGATCGAGACGTTTGTGTCGGTAATTAAGATTCATCCAATCGATATGCCATCGTCGATACTATATAGATTCATGCGATCTATGCATACATGCATGGCGTTAATTAACGGTTTGTGAACTATTATGGAGGAATAATCATGACATTATATTTAAAGGATTACTAATATATGTATATGGAATTTTGGAGAGTGCAAACTCGTAGGACTCACGAGTGTTTTTTTGCACTAAATTAAGATTCTCTAACTCATGATTAATTATATAAATCAAGGCGAAGACGTTTGGAATATGCTGCTGGTGACCATTTACGAATGATATATTTCATAGTATGTGATAATGTGAACATGATAATTATTAGTTTTTTTTTTTTTTTTTTGAGCGGAGAACATGACTAATAGTTGTTTCCTCACATGATCAAGTACTTAAGTCGGTAATCATGAAATATATATGGTTGGAGAAGTTGGTGCATGCAGCACATATATTCCGGCCAACTGCACAAACATAATCCAGCAAGATACCAAATTAATCTAAGTGTTCTTTGTTAAGTTACTTGCCTAAAAATAAATTAACATTTTTAGTGCGTGGTAAATATGTGATGGTGTATTAATTTAACCCGTTAATTAGTTACTCGAGTATATTTAATTGTCTGATCTAGCTAGCTAGTTTATGTTTATCTGTTTAGCTAATGTTCACGTTCAAATGTTTGGTAAAAACATCTGAATGAACTTAATTACTTTAGTGGCTTTTTTGGTTCAAGTGGCACTCACTTTAGTTAGTTACTTATGCGAGCAAATGAAACGAAACATCCATAAAGAACACGTAAGTTGACCCAAGACTAAGACGCCATTATCAGTCTTCTGGAATATAAAATATATAACCGTCCTTATCTTTGTTCAATTAATCAATTGCTGACATCCTTTGAAATCTTTACGCATACAATTATAAAATGTTCAGGAGATAAGTTGAACAATTGAATTCAACAATGATAAAAAAAATAAAAAATCAAAAAAATCGATGTAAGCCAGACTAGGTCTAAACAAATCCAACATGAGTACTTCACATGGACAGGTACAATAAAAATACACAGTTGATTATTTTTCTTAATCCTCGTCTTATTAGTTTGCTTGCACCCCTTTTAATATCCCTCCTCCCTAATCACCCCAACCAAAACAAAGGAATGGTGGCGGTCCCTAAGAAAACGTGGTTGTCGAGCGTCCGGGTCCGGCTGGGCGGATCCACCGCGCCATACGACCCGACCAACTGCGACCGGGACCCACTGGACTCCCGCCACGTTCTCGGCATCCTCGCCTTCGAGGCCGGCCGGGCCATGTCCCGCCTCGTCTCCCTCCACCGCTCCCTCTCCGATCCCTCCATCTCCGCCCTCCGATCCTCCACCCTCCGATCCGACGGCGTTGGATATCTCGTTTCGTTGGACCAACGCTTCCTCCTCCGCCTCGCCTGCGCCGAGATGGTCGACGACCTCGACCGCGCCGCCGACGCCATCTCCCGTATCGCCAGCCGCGGAGGGAACACCTTCCACCGGGGATTCCACCACGTCTACGCCGACCTCAAGGCTGGGAATCCCACCCCGGGGTTGGGGTTCCATCCCAAGGAGGTCGAGAAGAAGATGAGGAAGATGGAGAAGCTGCTGGGGTCCACGGCCAGACTCCACGCCGAGATGGAGACTCTGTCGGAGATGGAAGCGTCCGAGAGGAATCTCCACAAGTGGAAGAATTACTCCGGTCCGATGACTCCCAACCCGCCGGGAGCCGATATTTTGCTTAGGAATCTCGGATTGCAGAGAAGACTAGTTAGATCGATCCAGGACGAGTCGCTCTGGGGAGGAACTTACGACAAGGTGTCGGATCTGATGGCGAAGGCGGCCATCACCGTGTTCGCGAAGATCTGCTCGATTTTCGCAGGAATAGTGCCGGAGTTGCCGGTCGTCGTGGCGAATAAGGACGGGAGGTTCCGGTTCGCTCCCGGGTTCCCTAATCAGTTTAGAGTTTTTAATTACCCGAGTCACGCCTCCGGACCGCTTGAGAGGCAACAACCGGGGACAACCGGTGGTGGTTGGCATGGGAATTCGGGGCCAATTCTCCGGCACGGGGGGGCTTATTCCAGGAATCAGTGGGCCGGCGTGGCTCTCCAGCCTGGGCCGGACACGGTCGGGGGATCCGGTCTCGCCTTGCGGTATGCGGATGTGATCGATATGGCGGATAAAATGCTTTTTTCGCCGGGAGAAAATGAATCCCGAGAGGAATTGTACGAGATGTTGCCTGGGAGTTTACGAGCCGCGGTTAAAACGAAGTTGTATAAGTGCTGGAAGATGGAGTCCACCGCCACCGGGGCTCCGGCTGGATCAGATGATACCTTGGCGGAGGGGTGGAGGGATGCTGCCGAGCAGATGCTTAAGTGGCTTTCCCCAATGGCACAGGACACGAATAAGTGGCAGTCTGTTCGGAGCTGTGACAACCAGAAATTCCATACTTCACCAAAGGTTCTGGTGGTTCAAACTTTGTTTTTCGCCGATAGAGAGAAGACGGAGGCCGCCATTGTCGAGGTGTTGGTCGGGTTAAGTTGGGTTTGCCGGTATCAACTTACATAGTAATAATTATTATTATGCTTAGCAGGGGCCGGATTGATATGATATCGAGTCACACAATTTAGTTGGAATTTGAAGTTATTGTTGTTGTTCGTTTTAAAAACTTTTCTTTTGTTTTTTTTGGAGGGAAAGGTTGTTGATGTTTGTATTTATGATTTATGATGTTGGTTGGTTTGGTTGGGGTTGTGAATTAATTGGTAGTGCAAACTGCAAACACAAAATCTGCTGCTACTTTGTACTTGTAACTCTGGAATGGATGATGTGAATTATTTGTTGATTCTTTCTTCCATGCCAACAACAAAACCTTATGGATGGAATCATGGATGATGCAGATCTCTCTCGTCTTGTAGTCTTTGAATGGATATTGGTTATTGTTTATTGTTGTTGGAGTGGATTTTCCATTTTGGACATTTTCATGGTTTGACGAAACACAGCCTTTTTTTGTCTGCAGCGGTTCAACTAGGAGAATGTTTGAACTTTCAAACGAAAACTCCTGAAGTTTATTTAACTTTCAGTATATATAGTCTACAAACAAATGCACGTTGTCTTGTCTTGGGTGTACAATGTGGAGTTTCCGCCGTTGGAAATTTATTTAGATTCGATTGGAATCGTGGAATGTGTCTCTTGTTAATAGATTAATTACAGGGGGATCTAACTTGACATTACCTGGATTTTCTACATCTTCCGTTGCCTACTTTTTATTTTCAAATTTAGATTTTTTCACACTTCTTTCTACTAAATTCTTGGATAAAACTTCCTTCGTCGAAGCTGAATCCCTATTTTAGGCTATTATCCAGTAATTGAGTCAGCAACTTCCTTTTTTTCGAGGTACAGCACCAGCTTTATACTGTAGAGAAAAGAAGGGAGAACTTTAATTCTTTGTCTCCTTTTTTTTTCATTTTAACATGCAACTCGCAACCTTCTTTTCCTTTCCATGTATTACCACGTCAGATGCACATTATTTGGATTTCGTAAAGTAAAAAGCTTCCTTCAGCTAATTGCTTTCAACCGAAAAATCAGCAACATGACGGTAGATCTAAGAATTCGTGGTGTGGCTATGTTAGACCCTAACCTTGATTATAGACTAATCCTGTGATTAGTGGATGTTTTGCATTGGGAAGGGAAGGAGGAACAGTGACGGTGATAAGTGTAGGGGCCGATTACTGTTGGTGTGTTGGGTTTGAGGAAAAAACCATCATTTTTCTTGATTTCTTTTCTTCTTCACCCAAACTTCTCTCACTCTCTTCTTCTCTTCCGACGACCAGAGTTTGTGGAGGCGACTCCGGCGCGTGAAAGCGAGCACGGCGTTTGCGGAGACGCGGACGTGAGGTGCGTCGGAGCGGGGGTGCTGTTAGGTGTTGACGTTGAGCGGAACTCCAGTGTGCTGTTAGTATGGTTTTGTTGTTCCCCACGTTGGTGGGAAGTTGTGGTCGGTCGCGGGAGGTCGGAGGCCTCGCCGACGCCGGCGACGAGAAACGGCGTAAAATCCTAGGCTGACGCAAGGTTGCTGTCAACCAACAGTCGACCAGTTTTAGAATGTTGTTCGACCGTTTGGACTTAAGTGACGCGCAGAATAATTCGACCGTTGTAGACTTTCGATCGACCGAACCTATTGGGGATGGTCGACCGGTTAGGTTTTTTCGGTCGACCGTTTGTGCGCAGAACTGAATTCCAGGTCCTTGTGTTGTGTCAACTTTGTCCACGGAAACCCGTGTCCTCGCTTAGAACGTGAGCCAGGAGGTGACAGCGGGTACATGCTCGTGCCTGCCCAGGGACCGCCGTGTGGAAGAATGTGGACACTTGGGTCGCACCACCTCCGTGTTGGATCGTGGTGTGACGTGTTGTTGCCTTACTCTCTGTAGAGTAGCAGACCTGAGGGATCGCTGATCCCAATGCGTGTTGACGTTTGGCTCGTGGAGCATGATGACCCTGCAGACTACGGTCTGGACCCGTCCGATGTTGTGCCGGACGTATGTTGTACCGCCGAGGTTGTGCCGACGATGCTGCCAAGGTTTTTACCGACGATGATGGTGCCGACGATGTTCCGGCTTGTGGTTGTGTCGTCCGATATTGTGTCAGACGTATGTTGTACCGCCGATGTTGTGTCAGCGATGCCGCCGATGTTGTTCCGTTGATGATCCCCGATTGGGCATCTATCTTGGGATGTTGACCGACCGGGCTACGACTCCGTTGAGGGTGGTGTAGACCACGTGGTTCTTTGCGCGGAGGTGCGGACGCTCCTCACCGATCCATTTGGCTCGAGTAGTTGCGTGTGGGGGGTGCGTCGCGTACTATCCGTAAAACTGTATGTGTCTACGGTAGGTTTCCGAGGGAGACCCGTTGTTGTTGTTGGACTGATGTCGTCGTTATTGTTGTTGGACTGATGTCTCGTTTACCCTTGGAGGGATTTGATGCATTGCAGATGTGATATGACATCCTACTAGTATGATATGTTCATTTACCATACTGTTGCATTCATATAGGCGAGCTTGACATACGGGATTTCCTAATGGGAAACTCAGGCATCGTTGTTTGATTCACGTTTCAGGACCGCAGTAGGTTCTGTCGGGTGGTGACAGCGGGCACACACATTTTGGGGTCAGGAAAATCCCAATATGCCCATAATACCAACTAGAAAGATGGTAATGGTATTAGTTTCATAATTATCCATTTAAACAAAAAGGCCCAACCAGAGCCCAAAATGCAATATAGGCAATTAGTTAGTTAGTTAGTTAGTTACGATTTAGTTTCGGACTTCTCAGTTGGGGGTTCCGTTAACTTAATTGTAGGCGTGGAACTACACCAAGGTCGAGTGGTCGATGCAGAAGAACTACATGGATGCCTGCCTGCTTAAGGCTAAGTCCGAGTTAGGTTTCGATGATTATCCCATCGAGACGCATATGGGAGAGGATTTGTTAGAATTATGGTTATGGTAGTTATAACAACCATTCCATGTCGCTGTTTCATTATAGCCTTGTAGTCATGGAGTTCGATCCAAATTCCCTTTTTCAAGGGAAGTGTGAAATCTTGGATAAGCTATCCTCATTACCATAAGAGTCAGTTAAAATAAATTTTTATTTGTCATAAGCTACCAATTTACATATATAGCTGATTCAATTTGCCTGGTAAAAGTGTTGTTTTTTGTCAATACTCAATAGACTTGAATCTCTTAAGGGACCTCCCTTTCGAGTTTCGGCGGCAAAACAAAAAACCCTAACCAGAAACATGCTGTTGTCCTTCTATATTTACTTTCACTTTTATTGGTGTTTCCAGCCATTCCATCTGCAAGGGGATGTTACTGAGGGCCATGATACTCTTGAGGATGGTATCTTATCTATCCTGTGAATCTCCTATTTAAACAGAGATTCACTTTGAAGGAACATGGATGACCTGAGGTCTGGGTATGGATTCTTTGAACTGCAGCAACCATGAGAACGTACGACAACAGAAAGGACGGGTATATATATATATATATATATATATATATATATATATATATATATATATGACGTACGGAGGAAAGCTGTGTTCCCCTAAAGATTTTGGAGACTACACTACTGGATATGGATTCCTTGTTTTCCCTTTTAAAAAGCTTGAAATCTAATGATCAACTCTTCCAATATATTTCCCCCCTATTAATGTTGCTTAGGAGTAGAAGTTTTTCATGTGATTCATTTTCCAGCCATTGTATTTGTGACAAACAGGCATTACTTTTTCAGAAATATAAGAATTCTAAAGAATTTCTTGACATTGCAGAAACTTGTAAGAGAAATGGGTTGGTTCATCTATTTCTGCCTTTAAACTTTTATTTTAAATATGATATGATGGGAAAACGATGTTATGGGTTAAAGGCAGCTGTGCCTGTGTGATGTTGCAAACTGCTAAGTGTACACATGGTAGAATGTGATTCAAACATTGCCTGCACGTCCGTAGAGTATGATATTCGACAATTACTATGGATCTAGATTTCTGAAGGGACGTGGTTTCCATGTGAGCTTTCCAAAATTTATAATTGAAATCTTGAGACTAATATATTATTATGTATGTCATCTTCAGAGATTTCCCTTTGATTTGAGGCTATCTAGCTCTGTGATCCAGCTTTCATTTTAGGACCCAAAGATTTCAATTAATTACTTGGATCCAGCAATATATCGTGCCCATCAGTACCAGTCTTTCCTGTTGTTTTGGTAGTTTATTTCTCATGACAGTTATCTCTTGTCTATTAAATCGAAGACTATATGAATGGTTTTTTTTTCTCTGTTATCTTGATGGTTGCGTAGTTTGTCGATGAAATCTAGGACTATAGGATGGTTATTTAGCCTGGATTCTGTCACGCAGAAACAGGAGAAAAAACTAGTACACAAGATTCCATCGTGATCATAATAAGTCATAACCACCAGCGATTGATTGATGCAAAAAATCTCAAAATGTTAACAAACAAAGCATCACTTGAGTATACAGAACATGCTTTTAAGAATTAACCCATCCAAAAGATATCATCATCCTCCAAGACCATGATCCAACTAAGAACCAATCAATAACGACCCTTCTAATCCCTCACTTATTAAAACATAACAAAAAATGTAACAGAAACTATAGAACACCCCATGATAATTATTAACTAACACCAACTAACATTCCATATATATATATATATATATATATATCCCATAAGAAAAGAAAAAAGAGAACGTACGTACGTACCATAAATCCAACGTCAATCTACATGGGATTCACGACCACACACGTTGACTGAAAGAAGGACGTGAAGGCTGCTGCCGGCTTGGCTTCCACTCCGACCACGGCCGGAGCGCCTTGCGGTAACGCAGGGTGCCACCACCCATTCCTACCACTATCTGCCCCGTTGGATGTGTTACAATATTGGTCGTGCAAGTCGACGTTAGGGGACACCAAAGGCGGCGGCGAGACGACCAACGGAGTAAGGAGCGGAATGGGACCGTGGAAGTTGATGTCGCTGGCTTTCGCTTCTTGTTGTACCGACGACGAACGAGAACGAATGAACGTCAACGACGCCGGGGCTTGCTTCTGCAGCCTTGTTGGGATCTCCTTCTTGTTGGGCACTTGTTGGTCTGTTGTTGTGCACTCCATGATGGAATATTAGTGTTGTCTCTTGTTGGTTAATTTGGTCGTTGGTGGTGAAGAGATGGGTTTGTTGTGGGTGTTTTATACGAGAGAAAGATGGAGGTGTTTTGAGTGGTTTAATAGCCGAGGCTGTGGGCGATAGATATGTTTCATACTTATAAAGTTATTAATTTGTAGGATTAATTGCATAAAATCCCACTAATGGTCATTTTACATTAAAAAAAACCATTAATAATCTATCCCCCCCCTCCCCCTCTCCCTCTCAGTAATGGTCATTTCGGTCCATTTGCGACAAAAAAATTACATACAAGGGGGCTTCATGCTATTTAAAACTTAACTTTTCAAGCGTCAATAGGGTTGCAAGCGGGGCGGGGCGGGTTTGGCTCCGCCCGCTACCCGCCCCACCAAAGTCAGGCGGGCAAACGGGGCGGGGCGGGGCGGGGCGGGTAAAAAAAAATTGGGCCGCTACCCGCCCCGTTTAGTCCAGCGGGTTAACGGTGAAGGGAATGTGTTCTAAAAGTTTTAATTTTAAATGTCAATTATTATGAATTGAATGAGAAAATCGTTTTGTTCCTTGTTTATGTTATTCGTCTTTTAGAAGTGTTAAGGAAGAGGCTCTTGGTCCTTAACCGTAGAGTTCTAAAAGATATTGGTTTACATAAAACAAAAGATATTCGCAACCATGGTAATTAACATGGGACATTAATTACCGGGTTAAGATTGTCGTGTTGGTCATAGATCATTGTAGCTCTACAAGTGAGTGACAACACGGGTACACAAAAAAGGAAAATAGTACTTTTGTATACCGAATTGACATAACAAGTAAAATATTATAGCAATGTGTTTCTATGTCATTAATATTTTACTGTGTCCTTGGTCTTTTTGATATGAGACTTATATCCTATCGCTTAAGGAGTTCTTAATTAGACTAGTGTCTTGAGCTATCGATGAGTGTAGTGTAAAGACATTAGTTGGTTAAGTACAACTTTTGTTGGAGAAGATAGCTAGTCAAAAGATTATCATTGCCCCTCTTAATTGAGTAATGATATTAGTGAGCCCCTTGATAAAGCAAAGTTATAATGTGCACAATGTGATTTGAGTTAAGTCACATATTTATAACTAGCTTAAAGAGATCAAGAAATGAATACTAATACAAAGATGACACAATACTACTTTGTGTGTATTCTTAATATCATGAGGCAAGGGACGGACACAAGTGATACACACTATCACTAAATGGATCGGGTTTTGGTTCGAGTGGAATTAAGACATCTAACTAATTGAGAGCTATAATGTGTAGCTAGATACCGCTTATAGCTTGTGATATTAAACTCTTAATATCACTGCCAACTTAGTTTAGATCCTCCCATAGGTCACACCACAAAACTGGGAAACGATGTATGAGGATTTTGAGTTCATAAGATGTGTCAGGTTTCATGTAGAAAATATGACACATGGGCTGAACAAGCAAAATCTAAATTATGTTGTGGTTAATAACATAATTAGAATCTAAATTAAATTCATATGTGATGTAAATATTATGGGGTGTAATGATTAATCATTACATAAGATAATATGTTACATAAGTTGTGAATTTACTACTAATCCCCAAATGTCAAATTTTGTAGGGGTAAACCGAAATTTGACAAGTCTGCAGCACTGTGCATAAACGATCGACCGCTAAACCATAAACGGTCGACCGGATGTTGCGCGGTCGACCGAAATCTTGCACGGTCGACTGGATGTGCATTGATCGTAACAGGGATTTCGTCTGTTCGTTTTCGGTCGACCGGATTGTTTCGGTCGGTCGACCGAACATTGCGATGAAATATTTTTGTTACTAACGGTCGACCGAATATATCGATTGGTCGACCGAAACCTGGTCGAAACGGTCGACCGTACCTCGCGAACGGTCGACCGGCCAGACGGTTTTATGCAGAATTAATTTAAGAATTAATTAGATCATGCATGGAATTGGTCCATAATTGATTTAATTCGTGGCTAATATTATTTATTATTAAATAATGGATGGTTAGATGGAATTTTGCATGAGATCATGGGCAAGGAGTTGCACATGAATAAGTAATTTGGAGAGAGCTTATAAATACAAGCTTATTTCATTACCCAAAAACCTAATTCATTATTTCTTGTGCAAAAATTCTCTCTCCATAATTCTCCATGAAAATTTCTTAATTCTTAAGTTTAGTTTTAGTTTCAAGAGGGATTCTTCTCAAAGAAATTAAAGAGGAGTTAGTAATTAGATTTTAAACCCTATTGGAGATCGAGAGGCTAGCTCTTCTCTCTCCAATCTCGTTTAGAGTTTGGTGAAATCTCGGAGGCATCCAGCGCGGCGAGAAGCGTCATCAACGTCTCCGAATCTTCAAGAAGTTTTAGAGAACTTCTAGGTATGATTTCGGAATCCTTGGTTTGTTTTAATAAAAGTTTTAAAACTAGTTATTGAAACAAACTAGTACATGCATGAAATAAATCATAGAAAATTGTATAAGATCCTTATTATGCTTAAAAATTCCGAAAATATATAGGCATAATTAAACATGAAATCCTACAAATGGGTGGCGGGTTAACGGGTCACGGGTAGGAAAATTTTAATTTTAGAAGAAATGTTAGAAGTTTAATGAAATAATGAAAATTTTAATACATAAATATGTGTTTTTTTAATAATTATATTTGTAACGGGTAAACGGGTTAACGGGTTGGTAACACATTAACCGTAACTCGCCCCGTTTAGTCCGGCGGGTTAACGGGTGACGGGTAGAAAAATTTTCAACCGCAACCCGCCCTACGCGGGGCGGGGCGGGGCGGGTTGGCAGGTCAAACCCGCCCCACGAACAGCCCTAAGCGTCAAGCGTCCAAAGAGACCCATAGTCTAATTATGACTCTTCGTGAGTGCTAAATTCAGATATCACGAACACCGGTGGTATTGCCTGTAAATATTGCAACCAAATCTTTAATTGAAATTTGAAATTCCATCCAATCGTTTATATGTAATAAAAAATAACATTGAAAACTACGACTAATATACTTTGATTAGGTTGAACCTTGAAAGTTGAAAACTTAAAACAAAAAAAGCAGCAATGTTATGTGCACGACGATGACAAGGTGATCATATGGCTGGCATTCAAGGCCGAGAAGATAAGAGCGATCTACGAAAAATATTTATAATAATACATTATTTTTATTATTGCGGTCAAAACAGTTGTTATTAATTCTTAATCAAGGAATGACATGCTTTGGCTAGAAAATCGTAACTAAACAGGGGTCCTCGTCGTTCTTTTGATTAATAAAATTGAAGGTTGACGAAGTTTTGGGTGCTTTCACGATCCCAATTTTGGACCTCAGACTTTGGAATATCCAACTATGATTATTGCCTGATTCATTTGGTGTGCATTACTTTTGTGAATAATGAATACTTTGGGAAATAAACAAATAAAAACATAAAGAAGAGAAGCTTTGGAGGCCTATGTTTGGATTTCCCGTAAGAAAGTCGAGAGAGTCCAATACGGTATTGGCTATATTGATGATGGAAATGGCTTTTAATGGGCTCCGGAAAGGCCCAAATATGAAATGGCTTTTTTAATGGATTTATTTATTTAAAGTTAAATTTAAACAAAACAAAAACAAAAAAAACTTAGGAAGAAATAAAGAATGTTGGGTTGGGTCCCACTGCTTTACCAGGCCGGCGGGTGGTATAAATATTAAGGGAAATGTTTTATGAACGCAGCGCGTCACGGACGCGCTCTACGTGGACATTCATGTCAGCCCTTACGTGGCCAAAACATGAATGTTTTTTTGTTTTTTCTTCGTGATGTCCACTCAAATCACATTAAATGTGTTTCAACTCAGCACGTTCTCTCTCTCCACCCAAATACAAATATGACGACACTCTTTCTTTCTTCTTCATTCTTTCTCTCCAGAATAAATCACTATTTCGAGCAAGATATTAGGTCGAAGAAGCGTCTGATGCCGACTCCCAGGATTCTTCACAACGTAAGCAGCGTGAATGGGACGGTGCGAAGACTTCCCGATGTTCTACATAAACAGGAAATCTGAGATGCTATTTTTTTCCTAAACGTAATTCTTGTGGGGTAAAATATATAGTGGGAGGTTTGTTGAGTTTGTGCGGGGGTGGCAGGGGGCGGCAGCCCCTGCGGGGGACGTTTTTTTGTTTCGACATCGTATTATTGCATTCCATATATTGATTCGTTTATTCCGACAATAATGAAGCCATATATTATTCCGGACTGCAAATACACTTATTCCGGACAACAAATACACTTATTCCGATTCCGGACAGCAAATACACTTATTCCGGACAGCAAATCCACTTATTCCGGACAAACTTTATGTTCCGTTTCTGGACACACTTTATTCTTAAACTGGACAACAAATATACTTATTCCGGACAACAAATACACTTATTCCAGACAGCAAATACACTTATTCCGGACAAACTTTCTGTTCCGTTTCTGGACACACTTTCTTCTTATTATGGACAACTACACTTATTCCGGACAGCAAATACACTTATTCCGGACAACAAATCAACTTATTCCGGACAAACTTTATGTTCCGTTTCTGGACACACTTTATTCTTAAACCGGACAACAAATACACTTAGTCCGGACAACAAATACACTTATTCCGGACAGCAAATACACTTATTCCGGACAAACATTCTGTTTCGTTTCTGGACACACTTTCTTCTTATTCTGGACAACTACACTTATTCCGGACTGCAAATACACTTATTCCGGACAGCAAATACACTTATTCCGGACAAACTTTCTGTTCCGTTTCTGGACACACTTTCTTCTTATTCTGGACAACTACACTTATTCCGGACTGCAAATACACTTATTCCGGACAGCAAATACACTTATTCCGGACAACAAATCAACTTATTCCGGACAAACTTTATATTCCGTTTCTGGACACACTTTATTCTTAAACCGGACAGCAAATACACTTATTCCGTACAACAATATACACTTATTCCGGACATACACATAACGTAAACAGGACAAACACATAATGTAAACTGCACACACACATAAAGTAAGCTAGACAAATTAAGTTGATCCAACGTAAAACTTAAAAACAAATATTTTATTACGATAAGTGTGGGCTCTGCACGAATAATGAGACTGCACGATGTCCTAGGGTCTGCACACTGTCTTATCTGTGTATTGGGAAATGAATCGTTCAACTTAAAGAACCGGCGTTTTTTAAAAAGACCAAAACGCGCGAAGAGATATTTCGCTGACTGGACGCTGACTCAAAGAAAAATATCTGAGCTGTACAGATCCACGTAAGGCGCGTCCGTGACGCGCGAGTCCGTTTATCACGGCTCAAATATTAAATAGAGAAGCGTTTGCTCATGCTTTTTTTGTTTCCCTCTCTAGTATGTTTGTTGTTCTCTGAGGACAACACAACAACCACAAGAAGAAGAAGAAGAAGGTAAGCTTTCCGATCTCTCTTTTGTTGTGGTGATCTCAACTCAACCGTTTCCAACTTTCCTTCCAAATCCAACTCTCTCCAGTTACATTCCAAATCGCTGTTCATCTCCGACTTTCACTGGTTGATGTTGTTGATTCTCAACTTTCGTTCCAAATATATGTTGATTTCTATGTTTCGCTTGTTCTTATTGTTGATTCTCCATTCTCGTTCAAAATAATTGTTGATTCTCGAGTTTCGTTCCAAATCGTTGTTGATTTCCGAGTTTCGCTAGTTAATGTGGTTGATTTTCGAGTTTCGCACCAAATCCTTGTTCATTATGCGTTTCAGTTGTGATTGTTGTTCATTCTCTAGTTTCGTTTAAAATCCTTGTTGGTTTCTGAGTTTCGTTCCACATTGTTGTTGATTCTCGAGTTTTGTTCAGGATTTCCAATTTTCGTTGCTCATTGTTGTTGATTCTCGAGTTTCATTGAAGATCATTGTCTTTCCTTGCACATTGTTGTTGATTCTCGACTTTTTCCCGAAATAGTTAATGTTTTCTCAGTTTCTCTAATTGTCATTGTTGTTTCTTGAGTTTTGTTCCTAATTGGTGTCAATTTTCCGTTCGTTCATACTACTTGTTGATTTCTGAGTTTCTCTAGTTATCATTGTCAATTCTTGAGTTTCGTTCATCAATGTCGTGAATTTTCCATGTATCTTTCACTCTAGTTGTTCATTTCTGAATATCGATTTGAAATTGTTGCTGTCTCATCACCAAGATCTCCAAGTTCAGTTTGAAATTATTTGTTCATCTACCTTTGAAGGAACAATTGGCAGTCTAGTGTAACTGCAGTTTACTATTCTCCTTTCTGCAGCAAAGAAGTGGAGGAGTTGTGTTACCATTATATCTGAATTCGTTCGAGTAAGGTGCGTGGTGATTGAGGCCAGTTGGTATATTATCGAACTGAAAGGAGAGAAAATCATTTGATTCTTCTACCGTTCAGTGGTGTTAACTTTGATTTGGTCTTGTGATTAGTTTAGATTCCGAAGATATGAATTCGTGTGTGGATCCGTATTCGCTGAAATCTGTAATGGACATACCTGCTTCTTTCCGTTCTGCTTTCAAATTCAGGTTATGTATCCATACATCATTTTCTCAAGTGTTTTTAATTTGACCATACACTGAACCTGTTGTCTAAGATTATGCTCTTAAGAAGTTGCATTTGTAGCAATTCGTACTGAAATGCAAGAAATGGTCCTGATGTTCCTATTTGAGCATCAGTACAGTCCTTGCTTATATCTCTATCAGTAAACTGAAATTAGCTCTGGGATGCATCAATCTGACATTACAAAACGCACTTCAATGCATTACTTCCCAGTGATGTGATCTGATCTGATCTGGTGTATTTATTGATTGCATCTACACCACTGTCATGAAAACGAAGATAAGGAGTTTTTTAAGGAGTCAAATGACTCAGTGTTACATTGATAGACATAAATATTATCTTAAATAACAATTTTTTGGATAATCTTGAATGCTGTTATGACAAAAGAGCAGGATTTTATTAAAACATTAAAAGTAAGGTAATGCATGTCTTGTTTCTTAATTCAAATTTGAATACTAACAAGGGCAGGTCGCTTGCTCCTTTATGTGCAGATACTTCAATTCTCTGCAAAGTGAATGCTTTTCTAGTTGCTTCCTGTCTGATATGAATATGGTAATATCAGCACCAACTGGAAGTGGGAAAACCGTGCTATTTGAACTTTGTATTCTGAGGCTAATGTCAAGATTTCTCTCTCCAGAGGGAAGGTTTAACCATGTAAAAGGATCACTTAAAACAGTGAGTTTCCTAATGCCCATGTATTGAGTTTGTTTGGTGATCTGTTCTTGCTTGGGTAATAAAATTTAAAGGCTTCCTGGCTTTTCCCTTCTATGCTCATGTTTGTATTTTTCCACTTCCAGAGAAAGCACAATGTCATACTCTAATCCAATTTTCTACCCTTTGTTCTGTTGGCAGATTTACATTGCACCATCAAAAGCCTTGGTACAAGAAAAACTTAGAGATTGGAAACTGAAGCTTGGATCTTGGGGAATTAATTCTTTAGAGATGACTGGTGACAATGAAGGTTATACAAAGGATGATGTACATGAGTCTGACATTATTCTGACTACGCCTGAGGTCAGACAAATTTTTATCGCACTTCCTAATTTCTATCTTGATTTTTTGTTTCTTGAAGTCCAGATCAAATTCGATTAATCCTTGAATACATATTGTCTTTATAGAAATTTGATGCTGTGAGCCGTCAGCGTATAAATGATGGTGGCCTGAGCTTCTTTAGTGACATTGCTCTTCTACTTATTGATGAAGTGCATTTGCTAAACGATCCACGTGGAGCTGCACTTGAAGCAATAGTCAGCAGAATAAAAATGCTTTCTCACAGCCCAAAGATGAAATTTACTTCCTTGGTCAATGTTCGTTTTGTAGCTGTGTCAGCTACTATCCCAAACATTGAGGATCTCGGTATATATTTTCTTGTTGAGATCGGTCTCTCCATTTCATTTTGGAAAAACAAAAACTGAAGGGGTTCTTTCTCATCGTTTCCATTTACATTTGGGTTTGTAGGGGAGTGGCTCATGGCTCCCCCTGAAGGAATTAAAAGGTATTTTTTTATGATCCTTATGTTTGAGAATACTAAAAACGTGTTAATAGTCTTTGACCATAGTTATTATCTAACAACTTACTTTCCAGATTTGGGGAGGAAATGAGGCCTGTGAAGTTAACAACCAAAGTTTTTGGTATGCTCTTCATAGTTCACTTGCACTTTCTTACTCTGGAGTTTTTCATTTTTCTATAAGTTTGCCCTAGTAGCCGGACATGGGCTATCGAACTAGTGCTAATCGTTAGAGAGCATTAGGGAGAAGACTACATACTTTTGTTGTTGTTAAGCCGTACCTTCTAATTATGCAAGGCATACTAAGTTTCTAATCGGAATATTTTCTAAAAAATCAACAACGCTGTACAATTTTGTAGTATGATTTGATATTTATGGTTTTGTAGCTCAGAAGAGGAAAAAAAACTTTCATCATTTTTGCTGTTCTAGTCTTCAATTCCTTTTTAGACATAATCTTTAATTTCATTCTTTATGGGACATCTTCCTATTTGTTACCGTTAGAAACTCAGCTCAGTGATATTTAAACAAATATCCAACTATCAAAGTTCGATTTTTCTGTTTCACTTGCAAGTATACCATTTTATTTATTTCATTCTCAGAAGATCTAAACTTGCAGGTTATGCCCCTGCAAGAAATGACTTCTTGTTTGAGAAGGTAAACCCAATGCTCTCTTATTACAAGGATGGTCATAGAGTAATTTGTTCCTTCTTATTCTAGGCAAATTCGTTATCTTCTGCTGTTCTGATGGTTTCAATTGCATTGTTTAACAGCGTCTCCAAAACTTTATTTTTGGTAAGATGGACACATAATCATCTACTCCTTCAAATTTCTGAAGATCTAAGGCAAAGAACTGACTTCTGCCTATAGATGTAATCATGCAACATTCTAGGGGGAAATCTGCCTTGGTGTTCTGCTCTACCAGAAAGGGAGCACAAGAAGCAGCTCAAACCATTTCTCAGACTGCAATGTCCCTCGGTTATTCAAATCCATTTGTTAAATCAAAACAGCAGCAAGAGAGATTAAAAGAAGCTTCTCTATCATGCAGTGATAAACAAATGCAATCATTCATCATAAATGGTGGTATGTGCCTCAACTAAAGTTCCTTTCGATCGAAACAATATCAAACCGTTCTAGAATTTCAAAGCACCTCTATCCATGTCTTGACATGTTGGTCTCAGATAGTTTGGCTTCTACATTTTCTTTCTAAAAGAATCCATTTGATTTTCAGTTGGTTACCATAATGGTGGTCTTTCCCTTAAAGATCGGAATCTCATTGAAAGCCTTTTCCTCAAGGGTGATGTACAAATTTTGTGCACTACAAATACTCTTGCTCATGGAATCAATTTACCAGCTCATACAGTCGTCATCAAGTCAACACAATACTTGTATGTCAAAGTAATCCTATGCATTTTAAAAATCAAGCTGAAGAAGATCTCGATACTGCAATTCTCTTTTTCTTACTCAGGAACTCACTAATTATGTTGCATCATCATGTTCAGCAACAGGGAGAAAGGTCTTTATCTGGAATATGAGAGGTCCATGATACTCCAGGTTTGTTATGTAGTTTCCGTTCATCTTTTTGAAATTCACCTCATATGTATCATGTGCAGCTTTCAAGTCCTACTAGCTTCAACTCGAAATATTTATTGCCTGCTTTGCACAGCAACCCATTTATGTTTATAATTTACCGAGCTGGACATATTCTTATTATTAGTGCAATGAGCTTATTAAATTAAATTCCATATATCTTCAGTTAAGAGCTATTGAAAATACATTGATGTTGGACATGATTGCCCGTGATGTATATGCAAGGTCGTGGATGCAACAATTCTTGTTAATCAGGGTACTGGATACAAGAAAGACACAACGACAAATGATGTATTCCGATTTATTTAAATTATTCCAACTTATTGTAAACATTCAATAGACGACATTATACTTTTAGATATTTGCATAGTTATGAGCTAAAACTAGTAGATAAGCATCCATGTCACTAGCTAGATATTAGATTGCAACAAAAAAAGGTGGTAAGAATTATCTTTCTTGAAATACGTTTCTATAAATTATATAGCATGCGAATCACACTTCTAATGCTCTTTACAATGTAAAATTACGAAACAAGCTTATGAAGCCTGTGATAAAGATACTATGATTTCTTAGAAAAATATGACTCCAGAAGACTAAATAACATCATCAGTTTCAATTCATTCCAAATGTATAAATGATGAGAAGTTTTAACAAACAATATTTCATGGTTCCAAACTACAGATGTGTGGGAGGGCAGGCCGGCCTCCGTTCGATGATACTGGGACAGTTATAATTATGACGAGGCGAGAAACTGTAAGTTTGTTTCTGTGGTTAATATATTTTAGCTTAATTGTTTAACCTCTACTTAAAAGGTGAACCCCATTATTGTTTTCAACCCTGTTTGAGGATCTGATACTATGCTTGGGGGCAGGTGCATTTATATGAAAATCTGCTAAATGGATGTGAGATGGTGGAATCCCAGTATGTTTCTTTCTTCTCTGCTGACATTTTCCCATTAATATTTTCAAGACAAACATTCAACTAATAAAATTATTATAATAGGTTACTTACAACAATAACAGAGCATCTAAATGCAGAGATTGCCCAGTTAACTCTTCCTGATATCAGCATGGCTATAGAATGGTTGAAATGTTCATACTTGTATGTTCGAATTAAAAAGGCAAGTAACTATGATTTAATGTGATTGTTGTGAAATATAAAGAGGTTTTATGTGCCTGGGTGTTTGTTGTTTCATGAAATGTTCAGAACCCTGAAAATTATGGTTTAAAGAGAAACGTTCCGCAAGAGTATCTAGAGAAACACATGCAAGGTAAAGAATACAAAGCTTATCAGCAGATTATGGATTTTATCCTCAGCATGACAGCATGGTGCTCTCTTTTGACAAGTTATCATTGGTTTCAGGCATTTGTGTCCGGAAAATTAATGAGCTGTCACGCCATGGTATGATTTGGACTGATGAAGATGGGTTCCTTTTGAAACCTCTAGGTAAGTTTACTTAATTTGCAAGCAGCAGTAGAAAACAATACATTCTGTTATTTGTCCAACATGCTTTTCTCATTGGGTTTACAATATGATACTCTATTCTGTAAGCAGTTTTTTCCCATTTACTAATAAAGATCTTGCACTTTGTCATTACCATTTCAATATCATGTAACTATCTGCTCTATTTTCAACTCATTTTTTAAGGAAACAGTACCCTGCATGCTGGTGGTGAGATCCAAAAAAAGAGAAAGTTAACCTTTGGAATTATTAAAATATAAACATTAGGTATTTGAGAGTAAGCAAAAATATAAGGAGAACGCTTGAGTGGAGTGATCATATGAAAATTCGTAAAGCCATGCATAAACTTCTTAAAACTACCAGTGCTTAACTGGAGCCCATGGTTTTGGTAGCCAATTTTGTTCCACAGTTTGATCTATTGTTGTAAGACCATGTCTAAATGGGTACTTAACTACAAGTCCTATTATAACTAATATGCAGTTGAATCCATGGGGATGCATCACTTTTCTCATTGTTTTTTATTTCTAAATCCTACAATACAAAACTTGCATTTTCCCCATCAACTGCTTCTTAGGAACCGATTGTGAGTCATATAAGTCATGCATCTGTTTTTCAAGGCTTATGGATGGATCATGATGACCATTTATATCAGAAATAAAATTTCCAAGTATATTTCACTGGAACATGTTCAGCTATCTTCTGTGGAGATGTCATCTATATCTGCTTACTGAAATCAATTGTGCCTCCTGTTACCTCGTTTTTATCTTCTGCTGACATCCACATATGCAGATCCAGGGAAGTTGATGACAAAGTATTACCTAAAATTTGACACAATGAAAAGAATTGTGCAAGCTCCAGAAAGTTGCAACTTAGATGACTTGCTTCATATAGTCTGTCTCTCAGAAGAGATTAATTGTATGTATGCACCCTGCCATTCTGTAGTGATATTGGTTTCTACATCCAATCTGAAACGGATGAATTCATTGAAGGGATACAGTTACGTAGAAATGAGAAGAAGCTTCTAAATGATGTAAACTTTGACAAAGAGTGCCGTCTTCGGTTTCATGTACTTGCTGAAAATGGAAAAAAGAAACGACGGATCCAGACAAGAGAGGAAAAAATATTTATTTTGGTGAATGACTGCTTGACTGGTGAACCTCTCGTACATGACCTGTCACTCAGCCAGGTTTTTCCATCTTTACGTGAATCTGCTTATGCGCTTATAACCTTGTTTTTCTAACTTATTGGCATCTGTACAGGATACAAATTCCATTTGTTCGAACGGGTGTAGAGTCGCCAAATGCATGAAAGAATGTTTTTTGTATAGAAAGAGTTACAGAGGGGCTATAAATTCAGCAATTCTTGCAAAATGCTTGTATCAAAGGCTTTGGGACAACAGCCAGTATTTGCTAAAACAACTTTCTGGCATTGGAATGATAACTGCAAAGGTTTATCTCTACATAGTCTGAAGCCTGTTAAAACAGTGAATGGATGGATTTGTCACTGAAAATTGTGTTTTGTGCCAGGCATTGCAGGCGGGAGGAATTGATTCATTTGAAAATTTGATAGAAGCTGATCCAAGGAAAATAGAATCAATAACTGGTCGAAAATTCCCATTTGGAAATCATATTAAAGAATCACTGTCATCTCTACCTCCCAAGATCAATATTGATATTGAGGAAGTTGGGTATAAAAGACTAGGTAAAATCAAGTTGTCAATAACACTGACACGTGTGTCAAAGGTGATTTCATCAAGCAAGCGACATTATGCTGATATGGTAATCATTTAGAATTTGCTCATTATGTGTGCTTTTGTCATTAAGATGAATAGCTTTAAAACAAAAAAATGGAGAAAAAATCATATTTTATTATTTAAGGGAAGATTTAGTGTTTCTCTTCTCCAGGTTGTAGGTTCTGAAGAAGATAACATGATCCTTTTTCACGAGAAATTAAGGTTGCTTGCTTTAATATTTAAATCAAAAGCTGAGTTGGTATCAGAATGCATTTTCGTTGTTCTTTTTCCCTTCAGATTTAATTGTGTTATAAATTGCAGGGCGGAAGAGTTTTCCAGGTATGAAAATGAACTTCCCATTTGTGGTGCCATCTTTCTAGCATTCATGGTTTTGCTCACAAGCCACTTGGATGTTTTGATGTGATATTGGATATTAGATGGCTGACTTGTCGACAAGTAACAAACCTCGACGGTAGCATTCCCCACAACTCCAATCCTATAGTCTGGGGAAAATAATTCTATCTTGCAACCTCACCTAGCTAGTTTATTTATCAATGAATTGAAAGTCGTAAGCCTTGATAGTTGAAGAAATTACTGCTACAAGATTGAAGTTTAGATGTTAACTAGCTTTCCATCTCTCGATCTGTTAAACTCATATGCTCCATCTAGACTATAATGGCCGAGAACTTCGCAAGAATATTTTTAATTGTTCCATATAATGTTAATAATGCTTTAGTTAAAGAATGTTAAAAAAGGAATTTGTTTCACCTTGCACTAAAATTTCTGCACTCTTGGATCAATGAAAATATGGTCTGCATTTGAATTTTCAAAATAAGATTCTGCAAGCCTAACAAATTAGATGGCATATTACAGTAACTAAAGAGAAAAGGGATACTTCACACTTCAAGTACTTAATGATATAGTGATGTTTGCTTTCTGTAGTTGTGAGTCATGACGTCATTTTCTGGGAATATTTTTTTTCTTCCAGTCCATACAAAGTGATGGTTCTTGTATCATGTCCTCAACATGGAAAAGTGACCGTCAGAGCAAATATTATTTTTGAAGATTACGGTAAATAAAAAATATTTTTTATTGAAATCATCTTTCATAAGACCATGATATTGGCCTTTTGCGTAAATTCGTATCTTACCTTTCTTTTTAATTTGTTTTGTGTTTGGAGAAGTTGGAATTGATATTCATGAAAAACACATAGTATCGTGGGGTAGCATCGCAACTACAACTCGAGCAGAAAAACATTCTTCTGTATATCCGCTGAAGAAGGTCTATATTATAGAAGACGACAATGTCGACACTGAAGTCAGAACTGCAGAAAACCCCGTTTCTACTTCTTCCAAAAGACCTCTTTTACCCATGTAAGTTATACTCTATCCTCCAGCTACTATCCATCCCATTTTGTACATTTTCTGTTCATTCAAGACTTTCAATCAACATTATGATGAGGTGTTTTTGTCAGGCCAATGTTTGATCTGTTAGGCGATGAAGGGGGTAAAATTTCAGAAGAGGATTGCGAAGGATGTGATACAATTACTGAAGAAACGGTGTTCAGTCATATTAGGAAAAAATCCAAAAATCTTCCTGTGTTTTTAGCATCGAAGGCCATGGTTTTTTCGTATAAACCGTTGATACTGAAGAAGATGCCCATACCTAGGGTCCAGCTTAATTCTGAAATATGCGAAATTCAGCAAAATGTGGTTTCGGAGGATCTGTTAGCAGCTAAAAAATCTCCAGAATCGAATGTCGAAGTGCTCTCTGGATCCAGCTTAGCAACTATTTCTTCAACACACACTGATGGAAACTATGAGAACCATTTCCAAGGGACCTCAAGTAGCCATGGAAGCTTGAAAGTTCCCCACAGAGGAAAATATGTTTATCACGATCTAGCAGGAGAATACAAGCACTCATTCAACTCAGTTTTATTTGAAAATGAACATGTTAGTTTGAGCAGTAGTCAGTCATCTGTGCTGGATCTGGAGAAGCACATATTGCTCAAAGCAGATAAGCAAGAAAGCAAGAAATCATTCAATTCACTTTCATTTAAAAGTGAAGCTAATGCTGGTACGAGCAGCCGGCAATCATTCGTGCTAGGTCAGGAGACCAACACATCACCAAAACCAGACAGGCATGAAAGCAAAATGTCATTCAGCTCAGTTTCATTTGGAAGTGAATGTGGTGCTGGTGCGAGTAGTGAGCAGTCATTAATCTTCGATCAGAAGTACACACCACCAATAATAGATAAACAAGTTGAGAAGCAGACATTCAATTTGGTTTCATTCGAAAATGAACCTAATATTGGCTCAAGCAGTACAGAATCATCACTAAGCGATTGGACAGCAGAAGCAAACAAGCGAGACCCTTTCTTCCAGGAGTTTAAGAGCATCTTCTCATTTCTTTGATTCCTCCACAGCGAGCCCAAGAGGTTCCTCTTGGAATCTGAATTTTTGATAAATAAATTCTAATCATATCGAAATAACAGAACTTATTGGCAAAAATAACTATCCAACTTTGCAAAAAGTTTCATCGACACCTGCATCCAGCTTTGTACACCCTTCCATACTTGCAAGTTTTGTTTACTCTTTCTATCTAATAGCAAAGTATAATTGTTGAAGACAAGTGAAATGAATACACGACGGAATGGGTACTAGAAAGCAGATGGAAGGAAGGTGTGGTATTACCGGTGTGGTATTACCGGTATCGCTAGATGTTAAGCTCACATGAATTGCAATCATGATTGATCATGAGTTGGCTTCATTTCATCACCTCGATCAGGTCCGACCATTTGGGATTGTGATGCCTGCGGATTGGAATGGGACGACCTTCTAGCTCTGCACCCACTATATCGAATTGCAGCACTTGAAACACAAACAGCTATTACGAAGAGTGCAACGTATCTTTGCTGAGACATTGTTTGCCTGTGGAAGACCGGACGGAGTTCGCGATTTGCGGGGTTCTTCCCCCAGTTTTGATTGGATTATGGCCTTCTTGTCGCTATGTTAATCGTTGACCGGATATTGATAATGAATGTATACTTTGTATAAGAACCAAAATAACAAAGTCGTTGTAGTATAGTGGTGAGTATTCCCGCCTGTCACGCGGGTGACCCGGGTTCGATCCCCGGCAACGGCGTCTTATTTTGAAATTACCATTTTACCCCTCCAGAAGACTGTAAACTTCCTTCTCAATTCTCATCATTTGATTTTTCCCACAACTCAACAAGAGATTTCGGAAACATTGTCCCACTCTTCAGAAATCAGAACTAACAACACATACTTCCTCCCAACTTAATTCTTGCAAACTTTCGGTTTTATGAGGCGTACTAGTGTAAATGTGTAAACCAATCGTGCAAGAATCAATTTGATGTTGTATCTCAATTTCTATAAAAACAAAACCTTTTATCAGTTTACAGCATCTGCCATCTCTGAAGTATGTGAGCAACACTCCTATATAGTAGCATCCGAATGAAACCAAAAAACACTGAAACTGAAAGGTCTTGCCTAGTGTCAACCACTTCAATTTCATCTGCAGATAAGAAAATAAATCACCACAACTTCTTGAACTCAAATTTCACCATTATCACCACAGCATATGACCCTGGATCCTGGAAAAATATAATTTGTGTTGAAGGTTCTGAGTTCTGAAACATGCTTGGATTCACTGGAATTCGGCACACACGATGCGATATGATCATATGATGGCCGAAATTGGCAAGAATGTTTTTGCCTGCCCTCCAAACACAGAAGCAATCAACCCTTAAATCTTATCAACCACTCGGGCACCTTACAGTCCAACAATCTGGCTTGTTATACCCTTGAGGTGACAACTCCATGACTATCTGAAACAATGATTGTAAGTTGTCTTTGATTCTCTAGCTTGTACATGAACCATTCTTGATTATATACATGGGAATGAAAGGGAAAAATCCGGTTTTAGTCCGGTAGAAGATTGACCATCTATGTCATTCAACATGTTAAATATGAATTTTGATTCATAATTAATTAGCAGACTATCAACCCTCAACCCTGCTCCATCCAGGCTTCTTCTTTATGCCTTTTCTGCCCATAATCTTCTGAATCATGGCTGCATTGTCCCAGTGGCCCATCTCTGCAAACACATTAGATAGCAAAATATAAGTAGATGAATCATCCGGACAAAGTTCCACAAGACCCTCAGCTGCACGAATCGCCATATCTGTTTTCTTATGCAGCTTGCAAGCACTTAGCAAAGATCGGTAAACTGAAGGCCCAGGCATTATAGGCATGTTATTTACGAAAGACTCTGCCTCGTTAAGACAACCAGCTCGGCTAAATAAATCGACCATGCAAGCATAATGCTCCATTTCTGGAGCAGTAAGTAGACCGCAGGAGTGTTGTATTTTCATCATGTTGAAGTATTCCAGACCTTTGGTGACATAACCAGCATGTCCACAAGCAGAAAGCACACATAAGAAGGTGGTGCTATCTGGCTGCACCTTGAGCCCCCTCATTTGCTCAAAGAATTCCACAGCTTCAGTTCCATGCCCGTGTTGAGCACATCCAGAGAGAAGCGAGTTCCACGAGATCAAATCAGGCTCTATGATAGAAGCAAAGACACACTTGGAATCTTCGATCGCACCACATCTTGCATACATGGAAAGAAGACCGTTCTGAACACAAATAGTAGAATCAAAACCAGTTTTCAGCACCAAAGCATGAGTCTTCCTTCCTTCTTCTGAAGCTGAAAGAGTTGCAATTGCCCTCAAAAGGCTGGCAAAGGTGAAGTGATCCACACACCCCCCTTCCAACCTCATTTTCAGGAATTGATCAACAGCTTCCGAAGCATTTCCTGTGTGTGAGAAGCCTGCGATGACTGAATTATGCAGAACTTGGTCGTTGTTTGAATTTTCAGGAAGAATTTTGACAAAATCTTCTGAAGCACCACACTTTGAGTACATGCTGGTCAATGCAGTAGAAACATAAGGGTGTGTTTCGAGACCAACTTGAATAACCATTGAATGGATTTGCCTGCCACAAACTAAATCTTCAAATTTGGTCAAACCACTTAACAATGTGGTATATGTTACAGCATTCAGTTTAACACCTGAAAGGGTCATCTCCTTGACAAGCTTTGTTGCCTCATTTGGTTTCTGATTAGCAACATACCCATTGATCAAGGACGTCCAAGTGACTACATTCCGATCATGCATCCCATCAAAAACTCTCCTGGAGCTATCTAAATCGTAGCACTTCGCATACATACCGACCAATGCTGTCCCAATGACAACATTAAAACACAACCCACTCTTCAAACCGACGCAATGTACCATAATTCCCAAGTCTGATGCCCGCAAAGCTGAACATGCAGCCAACACACTGGAGACACTAAATGGGCTCGGACAAACCTCAATTAAAATCATTTCCTTGAAAAGCCACAGGGCGATCTCCGGGCAATCAGATTGGGAGTAACCACTTACAAGTGAATTCCACGACACGACATTTCTTTGGGGCATTTCGTCGAACAACTGGTGTGCAAGTGGAAGACTTCCGCACTTGCAGTACATATCGACCAGAGCTGTTGCTATAAATAAGTTGGAAGAGATTCCAACCTTGATGGTGGTGCAATGTGTGCTTTGACCCATCACAAGTGATGCAGACTTTGCACATGAATTGAGGACACCCACGAAGTGAAAGGTGTCAAGATGAGATTTTGATGGTTGGAGTGAGGTGAGGAGGCGATTATGGAAGTGGGTTTTGATGGAGAAAGGTGGAAGTTGAGAGTGGAAGAGAGGGGACATCATGGAACGAAGCATATTCTGGTGTTTTGTGTTGGTGTTGCATAACTGATTATACTTCGTGTCAGTTTTAACTCTCTTATTTTATAAAGTACATTCTTCAGTACTCATTATCAGACTAATTTTGAGATAATGATTGGTCCAGGACTTGTTGTACTTTATGTACAGCAAAAAAAAATTCTCTTAAGAGACTAATTAGACAAGGTAACACCAACACCATATTCTGCATGATCTGAAATTCTTAACTTTGACATACAACTTCAGCACGTTGGGGTGGAAAGATTTTGTATTCTTTTATCCGACGAGTATCACAAAAGTGAAAAATTGTCCCCGTACAATATTTGCAATGTGTTGTCATGATTTATTTAAATTCTATTATTGCATTTGAATTAAAGTTTAAGTGCAGACGATAGACTCACGACCGTCTGAAAAATAAATAAAAATGAACACATGCAAAACAAGTTGCCACCCATCAACTGAACAACGTGCGCAATTTTCTATCACTATCTACTAACCTTGCTGATGCTGACAAAATTTCATAATATTAACATCATCAGAATACGACCGACTGTCTTGTAAGAAAAAAAATGTCATTTTCCCAAGGTCTTCATCACATTAAAAATGTTGTCAACTAACCAAAAATATCCTACTCCCCTTCCCCTATAGCACATAACATAAATTGCCTATAGCAAATAACATAAAGTGCTCTATTTAGTAACTCATGACATAACAACATTAAATATAACAAACAAATGGAACCCATTAAACTTTGTTTAATTAGCATAATTGAATCATTCATGTGGCAGAAGTTCAGACTTCCATACTGTCTGTCCCAGCAAGATTTGCCTTAGGATTCTCATATTCATGTCTCATAATCACCACCACATATACATACATCACAATCAGACAATTGGGTTTACATAAGAGAAATCCAACAAATCTACCATTGCTCTTTACTTTTTTTCTCGCAAACACATATAAACTCCTTAGTTAACAATAAGAAAGTCAAGAACTCGGAAGTTGGAGAACAACATACATCCACCAAATTAACATGCAACCATTAATTAATGTGAACCATCGTTAAGTGCATAACAATAAAATCACATTCCGGCAAGCCAAATCCAAACAACACAAAAATCCAATAAGTTAAGAAGAAATTTTTTCCTTTTCATGTCTATAAATTTTCTATTCACTAAAAAACTAACTACAACATGACCCACAACAAATAAACCTGAACTTGAACTTGAATGAACGAAACCCTAATTCAAATGTTCAAGAAATTGTACTAAATTTTGTCATTCACTTATCCCCATTCTGATCATAATCAGCCGAATCCGCACAAGGTCTGTTTTCCCTCGACCTCGACTCCTCATCAAAATCCAAACGCCTTTCGTTACACACCAAATACCGATTATTCCAAACATCAAGATTAGTACCAAAACCACCACTTCCAACACCAAAATTTCTCATCATAATATCATCCAACCCAAGATAAGGAATCTCCGGACCGCCACCAAAACCAGGCACCACCGTCTGACGTGGCGACTGACGTGGCATCTGATTTCCAACGACCTTAGGACCATCTCCGGAATCCTTGGTTTTGAGGAAATTCCGGTACTTCTGGAGGTGACTGGCGACGTGCCTTCTCGTGAGACCTTTAACGTTCATCATCTCCGTTATGGACTTTGGAACGGCCTTGTCGACCCCCAACTGCTTCACGGCCTTGACGAACTTCAGGTGTAGCTCCGGCGTCCACGCCAGCCGTACCTTATTTGGCTTCGACTGGTTGGAGTTGGTGGAGGAGGCGTACTCGTTTGACGAGGTCGACTCCATTTTAGGATTCCGAAAGGAGAACGGAACTAATTATTAGTTCCATTTTAGGAAGAAGAAGAAGAAGAAGAAGATTTATAGGTTTTTTTAAGATCCATATATATACACGAGTCGGAAAAGTGCAAAGTGTGGTGGGCCTTTTGTCCGACGTGGACAGAGTGGGTTAGGTATTTGGCCCGTTTTTTTTCTTCTTTTTATTAGAAAAATATAACAAACCATTTTAAAGTCATAATTCTTTGATTTTCCATCATTTTTTGGAAACCGTTTTACTCACTTCACCGACGGATTTGAATTCGGTTAGTAAGAAATAATCATTAAATATAAAATTCATTTAACAAATTTCTTAATTTAAAGAATTTCACAAGTTTACGATTTTAAGAAAATCCAGTTCATATCCGAATCCCATTGTTTGTCTACACTATTTAACTTCAAACATGATGATGTATCGTAAAAATATATGATTCACATCGGATCCATTTTCAACCACTTACTTCCTACGAAGACAAGGACTAAGACCATTGTTAACGGTCGGGCACGTACCAGAACGTCATGCCACGTTACAAAATCACGACACCCACTGTCCGATTTAGGGGAGAGCAAAACCCGGTCCGGTCCGGGTTTGGTCCGGAAAATGTTGGTTCGATCCGGTCCAGGAAGTTTGGGTTCGGTCCGGTCCGGTCCGGACCGGTCTTTTTTTTGTTTTTTCTTTATAAAAATCTGGTTTTTGACCGGACCGGACCGATTCGGTCCGGTCCGGTCTTCGGTCCAAGAGCATCCGGTCCGGTCCGGTCTTCGGTCCAAGAGCATCCGGTCCGGTCCGGTCCGGACCCCGGATAAAAATCCGGTCCGGTCCGGACCGGATGCTCACCCCTAGTCCGATTTCCCACCTAGGTGGGTGGTTGATTTGGTTGGATGGGGGTTGATTTGATTTGGTAGCCCAAATTCTGTTGTTTATGGTCTAAGATAACTATCAAGGGCATAATAGAAAATTAGATGGAATTAGGAAAAGAAAATATTGAAGGACGTAAATTATGGTTTGGATATTTTAAAATAAGACTATCTTTGAAATTATGAGTTTCTTTTCCTGGGGTTAGGGAAAGAGGGAATATAGTCGTGGTAGATCAGGTGTTCGTTCGTTGGGACGTGGCAAGATGGGGTGGAGTAGAGGTTTTCCAACCGCTTTTTTTAAGGTATAATTTTTTTTTGTTTTTCTTTCCCATAAATAATTCAAAATATCAACACAATCTTCTCTCGACGTCCTAATTTCTTGAACACCAACTATTTGAAGCAGATTTTCATTCACAGATAGCTGCATAAGATGATTGACTGACATTAAAAACAGAAAACTTACAATAATTTTAATTTAACTGAATATTAAACATGACTGGGTATAAAGCTGCAAACCGATAATCACGTACGACGAACTAATATGTAAAAGTTATTGAACAAAACAGCTTTGTTAAGAAAAGTTTTTAAAGGTCTTCCCGGATTAAGGTGCAGGCCCCAGCAACAATGGGCTCTCTTTCTTCTCAGATTTGGCATTCGGGTCTCCGGAGGAATTTGAAGCAGCCCAGGCACGCAGCGGTGGCTCAAACAACTTCCCGGCTACATCGGGTGGTGGTGGTGCAGGTCCATCTTCGCCTGGGAGAACAATGAGACCCTTTTCTCGAAGAGTGGAGGGCTCATTGAAGCATGCACTCCACAGAGAGTCAATAAGCTGTCGCTCTTCCCTGATGGCCTTTAGCTCATCAGTTGACATTGATGAAATGTCATCGATACGACTCTGAAGAGCCTCCTTCAGTTTTTCATTTTCTCCTGCTAGCGTGGCTCCAGTTCCTGGCGTCTTGTGGTGGGCAAGCTCCAAAAGGCCCTGCAGCGCAGCCTCTCGCACCTCAAAATCGGCACTTGAGGCCAGGTGGACCATGAGCTTGGGAAAACCAAGCTCGGTGACAACATTGCAGTCGGATTGGTTCTCACGGAGCAGGTACTGGATAAGAAATAGAGCTTTCCTGGTTTTATGAAGGACACAAATATAGTGAACATAAGATTGACTGAAAACAACAAAATTAATGTAAAACCCTTGACCTCTCACCTGTTAACACAGGCAAACACAGTTGATAAGAAGGAAAAAAAGCTAAACTAATGAAGTCAAACCTTTGAAATCTAACATTTTCGGACACCAAAGCATCCTTTAGTGTGGCATAACCATTTGCTAGCTTGAAAGCTGAGATCCCTTGCTTGTTGTGCCTAATGAGTGCTGGAAGAAAGAAACGGAGAAGATATATCATGACCAGGACACAAATCAAATATTACTCTAGAAACTTACAAGACAATGGTCCTAGATCCATTAGGTCACTATGAAACAAATTCCTAGGAAAATCCAGAGTGCATGTTTACATGATAACGCTCCAAGTGCTTTGGTGCGGGAGGTTACATCAGGATCTGAACTGAAATTTGACAGTAGAGGCTCCATGCCATTTGCTTCCATAACAAGCTGTTGGCTCTTGGGGTTGTTTTGGACAATAGTTGTTACCACTTCTGCAGCTTTTGCTCGAATGCCAGCATTGGAATTTTTCAGGTAACTGAGAAGAGGAGCCAAGCCACCAATTGTATGGAGATCTATTACATTAAAAGTAACAAGTAAGAAACTAACGGAAAATAATAGCTGGGGCCACACAAAATCATGACAATTTTTTTAGAGTTACTGACTATCATGATGGTGCAACAACATTTTGGCAAGTGATACCTCCTCATCTACTCTCTTTTTGTTGTGATATGCACCTTCAGCTAATGGTTATGGCCTTAAAAAGTTTAGACAAATAATTCCCTTTCAATATGATGCAAATGACTTACCATTTGCCATGTCGATGGATTCAACATGCTCTTGAAGTTCATCTAGTAGACCTGAACACGAAACATGCATGTCAGAACAATACTAAATGCAATAGAGAAGCTTCGTAACTATAGTATGTTAGTCATTACATAAATAAAATAGTAACAAAATCGTAGAGGCATGGCATGCCAAAGGGATATAAAAAACACACCAACAATTTTACTCTACTGCTGGAGTACACGAAAGTAGCATACAACATAACTATAAGAACACCAAGTTAACAGCAGATACCTTCAATGTCTTCTGGTTTGATGCCTTGAGACTGAAGAACTTCCTCAGGTGTTTGCATGACCTGAGTTATCTCCTTCATTCGTTTAACAACATCAATAGTCTGTGCTTGCATTGCTTCCATGAACCATTTTCTATCCTCCTCGCTGAGCAACAAAAAGAAACCATGTCACAAACCACAACCAGTGTAGAAATAGTTCCACAAAATAGCTATCAAAACAAAGTCCAAAGCAAACAAGAGCACGGGAGATGTCATATTTTTAGTTCACCCGTCTCTTTGAATGTACAACGAGTAACATAGCCAAGCCATATTAGGGGTGTAGACTACTGAAATCAAAGTGTTGATTGTATTGGGAAGGTGCATGATCAGTCTTCCACTCCATGGACAACAGTGTCTCTAATTAATAGGTCATGTTTATGGATATTTTTTGCAAGTTTTAATGGTTACAGTAATTGCTGAGCAAGCACTAATGTAAACTAGTGGTGTAACATTATGCAGATGCCAAAGGAAGAAGTAATTTGAAAAACCAAGCCAATGCCACAATCACATCATCTGAGGCAATGCTTATACGTATTTGCAACTTCGTATGCACATTGAAAATCATTGCCAATAAGTAAAAAACACAAAGGCTACTCTGAAATTTTGTAACGTCTGATTGGTGTGGTGTGGTGTGTTGATTAGATTAAAACAAATCCTCGCAGCATAAGTACAAATAACGTCTGACTGGTGTGAGCATGTTTGAGTCAAACGTTGTGAACCAACGTTGTGAACCAGGAATTGAAAATAGGAATCGGAATCATAGGAATTGAGATGTTTGAGTCAAACAATTGAAGACACAATTAATATGACTTGGCCAATAATAAACAAAAAACATGAGAAAATAACTATAAAACGATACAAAATCAGAAAACACATCGATGAAGAGACAAGAGCAGAAAGGGGGGGAAAGATGGAATTTTTATAGAAAAGAAAAAAGGAAAAGAGAGGTACGTGATGGTTCGATTGGGAGGTGTTCCGTCGGATTGGGCGAGACTCCACTTGAGCAATCCATCCCACTTCATCCCGTCTTCTTCACCCATCTTATTCTTCACCATTTGGATTTGGATTTGGATTTGGATTTGAAACGGACGACGACGAGAACGAATCGTCTTATATATAATAATAATAATAAAGCCTAAGGGCGGGCGAAGACCAATCACTCCAGAACCCTCTAGACTCTTCGCGAATAATCCGGCCCGATTACCAAATAACCTTTGTTCGGTCCAAAAAAGAAGAACAATTCACACACACAATCTAAAGAAGAACAAGGAGTAAAATACAAAATCCCCGACAGGATAGGAAAAGATTGTTCTGTTCTCTTCGAACTCGAAGAGAACACCTCTCTCTCTCTCTCTCTCTCTGTCTCTCTCTGTCTCATCAACTCTCAAAAAACAATGGCGACTTGTGGTGGTCTCTCTCTCTCCGCACATTTTGTGACCCATCACAGATTCTTCCTCCACCACCTCTCAAATCGAGTTCCCCCTCATTCGACTCGGACCCCCATTCTAAAAAGTTCCCGCCTTTGGTCCATTTCCGCTTCCTCCGGTGACGTCTCGGCCCCCGTTCCTGTATCTGTGGTGGAAGAGGCCGTCCCACTCGCTTCTTCTTCTTCTTCTTCAGACGACGGAATCACCAACACTGTTGTTTCTGTTCTTCTCACCGTTGCTTTCGTTGGTCTCACCATCCTCACTATTGGGGTACTTACATACATCCAATTCTTCTCTTCGCTCGTCTTTATTTTGTAGGTTAGGATTTTGGGACGTGGGTTGGAGGAAAGATTTCATTTTGGGACGTCGCTTCGTATACAATTTATGAATGTTCATCTTTGACTTCCAATTATACCTGTTTTTAGTCCCAAAGTTTGATTTCTAAAATGTGATTAATTAACAACTGCATTCTGAGTAGATTTAATCAAATGATCTGGTAGAGAAATTGCTTGTCATCCTGATTTTGGGAGGTTTCTTTTCATGCTTGAATTTCTGATTCATTCTACTTTCACACGATTTTTTAGGCAATTATAACTTTTGTGGTCGATAACTTATGAATAGCAATTATAAAGTAAACAAGACTCAATTAGTTGGACATGAAAACAATACATTAATACATCATGCATAACTTTTTGAATCTTACACAAAATCGATACATTCATCATTTCCACATTTTTTGTAGGTAATTATCTTGTTGCTTACTTGATAAATGAAAATGTATGTTTAATCAAAGATGAAAATTTTCTTCAAATTATGCTTGACACGACAAACATGTTCATGATCGTTTGACTCAACACGATTAATTGTTCAATAAGGTCTTTCTGTTTTAAATTTAAAAGTAGGATTTCAATTTGGATTTGTCAGAAGTTCTGACCCAGAATGATTTGAAGATTTTCAGATTAGCTCCCAATTCTCCTTTATCCCTGTCTTACCTGGTCTAAGTTACTAAAGTGTAACTCCTATACTTGGTATGTGGATCAAGTGAAACTACATTATCTAGTTGTCGGGCATAATTGTGACTCTGAATAGCTTGAATCTATTGACATTAGTTCCACAATTCTCCTTTATCCGTCTTTCTTTTGTTGGTCTTCCACTGCTAAGTTCCCTAAGTGTAGCTTCTCTGCTTCTAGATGGTTGTTTTCCTTTCAAAAGGTTGATTTGATTTCGGGATGTGGCCATCGGGTAAGTGAAATCACTTCATTTGCAGAGTACTTGCTTGTTCCCTTTGGTGAAATGCCACTTGCCTGTTGATTGGTGCATATTAAAGCTTCTGATTGTCTATGTAGGTTATCTACATTGCTGTCACTGATTTCTTGCAAAAAAGAGAGAAGGATAAGTTTGAGAAAGAAGAGGCTGCCAACAAAAAGAAAGGAAAGAAGAAGGTGAAAGTCAGGGCAAAGACTGGTCCAAGAGGCTTTGGTCAGAAGATCGAGGAGGTGGAAGATGATGATGATTAAATTTTTGATGGTCCACTTAGTTCTTTGCAGATTTGAATGGTAAGTTGCTATTGACTTTTCTGTGTGTTGGATTCATCTTGATGTATATTTTTATCCTTTTTATGATTTGAGTCTGAATTATTTTACATCTAAGCAATGTTTATAAATAGCATTTCAGCTCCAATATCTTATTGTAAGTTTTGCTTCTGAACACTTCAAGAGTTAGTTTGAGACCTGTTCCGATTCAAAATTAACTTGGACAAGAAGTTCTAATATCCAATGTCAAGATATTGGAGCTGAAACTCCATTCTAGATCTTGCACGTGTTCTTGATTCCTCGCCACCGAGGATCGATGAAAATATGAAATCAATGTCCATTCCCAAAGTCAAAAATCAAACAATTTTTTGGCACTTTGGATTAAAATGGTTGTCAAACCATCTACATTTCTTATTTATTGTGAAATGAAAGATGATCGGTAGTGGAACACATTAATGAGTTGATTGGAAACAACTTCTTTGATTTACCCCACGCTCCGCAATGTTGACGTTGGGGATGAAATCCAATTTTGTTGGTGTCATAATATGTTTTTTTAATGATTGTTGTCGTATAAGTTTTTTGTTGTGTGTATTCTCTGTTCCTGGTCGTCTTGTGCGGTTCAAGGATAAAGTAGTCTTACAAATGGAGACAATGTGGAGAGTTGGTCGTCATCTTAAAAAGAACAATGGCTGATCAGCTTAAAAAGAATGTGGAGAGTCGGTATCCATTCTTTGGATACCGCTGTTTGTGGCTCAACAAACAATGGCTGATCAGCTTAAAAAGAACAAAATGAAGGAGATTAAGAAGAATACAATGAAGAACAAGAAAAAAAGTGTGTTATAATATAGACACTCATGGGTACCTTCTCTAGCTTACCCTTTGTCATCACATACATACAAGGGTTTGTAATCAAGGATTGTAACCTGTTAAACTTTTATGCATTGGTGCACTCTCCAGCTTAGCTTACTCTTGGATGTCAGACACTCACAAGTGATTGACACTGGTCATTAGAAGTGAGTAAACGTTTTAGCTCTTTATTGCTTTTAGTTTGATGTATGGGCATGCATATCAGATATTTCGCAGACCTAATCTTTGGTATAAGACTAAATATGAACATGTTAATATTTTATCCTTCGAGAGAAAAATAGCTTTTTGTTCTGCCAACCTGTGATATTTGTATAGATGCGGTATATTTACTCTATTTTTTTTACATATGTCAGGTTTTCCTGATAAATAAATTCGGTGCCGTATCTTCAAGTGTTGCCAATTCAAACTTTTTAACTGACAACGTAACGTTTTTGCGATTTCTTCAATATCTTAAATGGGAAGTAGATGAGAGTGTTAACTTACTACACCATGACCTCCAAATATTTTTTCCCAACGATTTTATGATAGCTTTCAGTTATCACAATCTATATGTTGGTCATCGCTTCATGTGCTAATTGTGTCGTCTATCAAGATAATTGTTTTATTCGGATCACTTTTACTCTCCGTGAGTTTTGCCTACTTCCATTGATGTCACGTACTAACCGCGTCTGACGTCAAAATAATTGTTTTTTACAGGATCACGCTTAAATCTATAATTTTCATTGATATAGTTCATGTACTTGGTGCTATAAGATCGATCAATGTTCTTCGATACTTATGGACAATTATGTGGACTGATGGAGTTGCTTAAATTAAATTGTTGTAGAGAACGAAACCATTGAGCCATATCAGTGAACATATTAAGCATCCTATTCTTGAGTCGTGTTATGTCTCTTGTCAAGAATTCTTCGTGATGGAGTTATTTCTACCAAACGACGTACGTCTGACGAAATTCATAGTGAAGAATTTGTAATGGTTGATTCAGGTGGCCTACCAAAACCAGTACCACCAATCCGAGGAACACAAATCAATAACGACATCCACAAATTGGTGTTTAGAAAATCAATTGCAAACCAACTTCATTCCTTCCATCCTATTCATCTTCCTCTAACCATATACCGAAAGTAATAATATTCAAAAGATGGACGAATGAACAAGTCATGATTTGCGTATTGACTTGGTATGTAGTATTTTATAGTTTTCAAAGTTGCACGTACTCATCTACCACACGTAAAAATATCCGATAAGGTCTATAGTATCATTTACCATTGATTAATTTAGCTTAACTGATTATAAGTTAGGTAAAATCTGGGTTATTTAAATAATGTAGTTGTCAGATTATTTTTGTTGCCGTCCAACAACTTGTTTTAAGTTATTGGATATGCTACGTTATACGAATAATACCTCCTGGAGATATTTTGAATCATCAACAATCACATACGGTAAAGTGGTGATCTAGTTTTCATAAATTGAGTATTTGGTATTACTTTTTTTATTTCTCATGATCTGACTGATATATATATATGGTCAAGTTCTAGTGAGCTCAGAGCTTATCAAATTTAGTTTAAGTCCTCTACAATCTCACCATCGGATATTATTTACAGTTAATCTCACCATTCATTAGCATAACCGTTTTTATCTTAATCTACTTTACAATTTGAAATGAGTGGTGAATATTGTAGGGACTTAATTTTCTAAATGATGTCCTAGACTCACTAGAGAATTCCTATATATATATATATATATATATCAAATCCAATCGCTAAATTATAATTGTCATGTGAATTATACTTTCAGATGATAAAAAAACCCTAAGATTTTTGTGATTAATGTAAGTTATATTCAATCTTAATGAAAATAAAAAATGTTAAGTTCATGTTCACCTCACGACATAATAAAATAGTTCATTTTGGTAGTGTACATTATATTACTTGTTATTTAGTTATATTATTATAATTTTCTTCCTCCCTATTTAATGCATGGTACAAATTAGCCGCACGTCAAATTTCAAGCAAATAAGATCTCCGCCAGCACACGTCATGAAACGCGTGTAGACGTGTAGTTGTAGATACACATATATATCTTAAAGTCAACAAACCCTAATGTTCAAACAAATCAGCCCAACAGCACTTAATTATTAAGAAACAAAAAAATATCCCCACTAAAAGTAGATAGGATTTGGTACGAGTTAGTAAGCAAATCTGAACCCCACCACCACTTGACGTGCATCACCACCCCCTTGTTAGTTGAAACGGTTAAACCCCCAAGAAACCACACACCCTTCTCCATACTTAAAACCCTAATCACCCTTCTCTTCCTTCCCAACTTCAATTAATTAACCAACCGCAATGGCAACACCAACATCGACCGTAGTGTCCGAATTTGAAGGAACTCTACTAAAAGAGGCCGACCCTTTTCCCTACTTCATGCTAGTAGCCTTCGAGGCTTCTGGTTTGATACGGTTCGCGCTTCTTTTGTTGCTATGGCCACTTGTCATGCTTTTCAACTTGGTTGGTTTGCAAGACTTGGGGTTGAAGTTGATGGTGTTTGTGGCGGTGGCCGGAGTTGAGGTGAAGGAGGTGGAGGCGGTCGCGAGGGCGGTGTTGCCCAAATTCTACATGGACGACATGGACATGGAGGCTTGGAGGGAGTTTAGCAAGCATGAGAGGAGAGTGGTGGTGACAAAGTCTCCTAGGGTTATGGTGGAGAGATTTGTCAAGGAGCACTTGAAGGGAGATGTGGTGATCGGAAGTGAGCTTCATGTTAACCGGTTTGGGTACGCGACCGGATTTCTACAGCGGTCGGAGCGAGACATTTGCGAGAGGGTGGAGAAGGTGGTTGGTGGGGAGAAGGTGGACATGGGCTTGGGAAGATCTACTACTACTACCCAACCTTCCTTCTTCTCCTTGTGCAACGTGAGTACACTTTCTAGTTTCTATATATATATATATATATATCTACGTGCATGCGAAGTGTGCAAGTATGATTTGATATCATAATTACTGATCATTTACTTGGACAATTGGCTAGTTAGATAATGGCTAGCTTGAAATTACGTACAAACTGATGGCATGCACGTAATTAAATGTAGAACGACAAGCATGTATAAGTTATATATACTAGCAGATAATTAACCTAAATACGTGCATTAAAGAAGGTACGTAGAAATATTAATTTCAAAATGAATCAAGATGAGGAGACCAAGAAGTTATGTCTAGCTAGGGTCGTTTTGTTAGTTTTTAATTAATTCAACATAGTATATATCAAACTAAAAACTTTAATCTCTTCGATGTGTCTGTTCAAGTAGAATTATTTGGAATTTTACACATAATTAATTTACCAAAATTAATTTGAATTACTTGAAAAGATGTTAATTGTGTATATGCATGCAGGAGAAGAAGCATCCACCCTTTCCTTCCGACTCCTCCCACAGGCACCAAATCGTCGGACCACTTCCGGTAATCTTCCACGACGGTCGCCTGGTTCCCCGCCCAACCCCCTTCACCTCCCTTCTCATAATCCTTTGGATCCCTCTTGGAGTCATACTAGCAACCGTTCGGATCCTTGTCGGTCTCATCCTTCCCATGTCTGTGATTCCTTACACAATCCGCATGTTCGGCGGCGAGGTCACAGTGAGAGGCAAACCACCGCCACCGGTGTCTGGGTCGGATTCTGGCGTGCTCTTTGTGTGCACTCATAGGACCCTCATGGACCCTGTTGTTCTCTCTATGGCCTTAGCACGTCAAGTCACGGCCGTCACTTACTCAATTTCGCGCTTGTCGGAGATCTTGTCTCCTATTCCGACCGTACCACTTTCGCGCAACCGGCTAGTTGATTCGGAGAGGATTAGGACCGAATTGTCTAAAGGAGACCTTGTTGTGTGCCCAGAAGGAACCACTTGCAGGTATATATAATTAAGAATCCAAATTAATTAAAGATCAAATACCTAAGAATACATTATACTGTTATCATTTAACAATGTTCAATGGAACTTATAAATAAAGATCAAATATAATTTTCTACTATTAATGAAATTGTAAAACAATTTATCAACCTAACAACTTAATTTTGAAGAATTAGTTAATTGCTAGATTGACACCAATCCATTATGGATAAGATAACTCAACTATATATGAGTTGCTTTTATTGAAGAGTAACACTTATCTTAAGTTGCACATCTTGAACACACAATGCATGCATTTAATAACATGCATTAGATGGTTATAACACGTTAGATGCCTTTTCTTTATAAATTTTGTATTGAATATTTGGATAATCGCGCCGTTAATTACGATCTTATATATGTATCTTGCAGAGAGCCTTTTCTACTACGGTTCAGCTCCTTATTCGCGGAGCTAACTGATCGTATCGTACCGGTAGCCATGAACTATCGTGTCGGATTCTTCCATGCTACAACAGCAAGAGGGTGGAAAGCAATGGACCCAATCTTCTTCTTCATGAACCCTAGACCGGTTTACGAGGTCACTTTCTTGAACCAATTGCCACCGGAGGCCACTTGCTCCACCGGCAAGAGCCCCCACGACGTGGCCAACAACGTCCAAAGGATTCTAGCAGCAACCCTAGGGTTTGAGTGCACAAACTTCACAAGGAAGGACAAGTATCTCGTGCTAGCCGGTAACGATGGGATCGTGGAGTCGAAATCCATGACGGCTGGAGGAAAGATGAAAAGATGGTTGGGAAGTGTGGCTACGTTGATGGGCCGGAAGGTGAAGGTTTGATGGAAGTATTAGGGTTTGTGAAGGTATATTTACATGCCTATAAGTATTTGTATTAATTAAGCATGTATGGATGCATGCGTGTTGATTTTGGAAGCATGTATATGACATTCTATTTGTTGTGTTTTGTTTTCTTGTAAGGTCTGGATGTTAAGTAAAGTTTGGTTTGAATAAAGAGGTTGTAGAGTTTCAAAAGTTTGGGAATCTTGTTTAATTTGTTAAGAAAACTATGTATAGTAAATGTTATTATATTTCGCATGCACATTATGGTTTTCACTTTCTGCGTCGACTAAAAACTCCAGCTGGCGTTTTGTTTTGAAGTTTAATTCTATATAATTTATTCTAATAAATCTTGTTAAGGTGCAACATCTTCCTCGCGCTCATTGAGATTTAACGTCAAAATTTCACCAACTAGAAAGGGATGATGGTTTAAATGGTTTTCAAATTTTGAGTAGTACATATATAGTTATTTTTACAATTTGATAAAAGACTAATAATTTGGGGGGAAATTAACCCCAAATGACACAAAGCAGATATCATATATGCTGCACGCACAAACAAACAAAAGGCATATGCAGGAATGGTGGAACATCTCTTTATTCACAATAAATTAAAGCAAAAGTCTAAGTCGCTCTCTAGCTAGGTATATGGCTCCCCACGATGGTTGCTTGGGTTTGGTTGGCAGGATATGGTGCACCCTTTGTAGCATTTTCGAACATAGGAAAATTTAAACTTTTAAAAACAAGAGAAACACGTGGATAAAACCATCAAGAGTGGGAACATTACTGAAATAAATACCCAAATACATAAGGTGCACCATATTATATAAGAGTTTATCAAAAGAGTGATTACATCATAACACAAATAGTACATGTAATCACGACAACCTAAAGTAGGTAGACGACATGATCCAGTCCCAAAGTGCAATCTCCCTCGGTCACCACCCACCGAAACCTAACGCGGTCCTGAAAAAGATGCAACAACAATGTCTGAGTTTCCATAAGGAAACCCCGTATGATAAGCTCACCTATATGCCCTAACATACTAGTATAGCATAACATAGAATATAAAGCAGTAAACATCCCACGAGGGCAAAACCGGACATCCGTCCTGCAATCGTTCCCGCTGCCACACAGGCCCCGCAATCTACAATCGCCACCGCTGCCACACAGGCCCCACAGTCCGCAACATCGCCGTCGCCACACAGGCCGCACGGTCCAACAACCACCGGTACCACACAGGCCACACGGTCAAACATCACCACCGCCACACAGGCCGCACGGTCCAACCTCGGGTCCCCGTAGAGACCTACCGTAGGCACATACGGTCTAACAGACAGTAAGCAACACATCCCCACACGCGACTACACAAGCCAAGGGATCGGTGAGGAGGCGTTCGCACTTCCGCGCAGGTAGAATCAGATCTGAAAACATTGTGTTCCACCACCACACCAACGGAGCCGTCGCTCAGGTCGGTCCATCAACCGGCGCCACACAAACCGCACATGATATCACTCGATAGGTGCCCAGTCGAGCTACCTGCCGGAACACATCATCGACAGTCCATCGCCACAACCACACAGGCTACGCGCGATCCTCTCTGCCGCCACACAGGCCGCACAGGGGCCCTACCGCCGCCACACAGGCCGCACGACACGTGCAATCACTGCCATCAAGGCCAGTCGAACATATCCGCCATACAAAGGCCAGACAATCGACAAATCCGAACTGAAGTCCGTAGGGTCAACGAGCTCCACGAGCAGACACCAACTCCGCCGCTATAAAAGCAGGGCAGCGGCCTCCGTAGCCCTCAGACCGGTAGTCACTTCACCCAACGACAGTTGCGTGCCCGCTGAAGCAATGGGATCCGCAATCCCTCAGGCTGCTACTCTAACGCGAGTCAAACGATCCACCAGATTTGTCACGACCCATACATGGAGGTGACGCGTTCCGGACACCCACACTCTTCCACACGGCGGTCCCTGGGCAGGCACGCGTAACGCGCCCACCGTCACCTCCTGGCTCACGCACAAGGCGAGGACACGGGTTTCCGTGGACAGAGTTGACATCCTAAGCGGAACCAGGAATTCTGTCCTGTGCAAACGGTTGACCGAAAGAGACACTCGGTCGACAGTTTCCTCAAGGGAATCGGTCAACCGCTGTGACAACCGGTCGACCACTTCCACAAGGAAAATCGGTCGACCGAAAGTGACAGCTCGGTCGACCGCTTCCACAAGGGAATCGGTCGACCGAAGCGTCTGCAACGGTCGAACTAGTTGCGCAACACATAAATCCAACGGTCTACCGAAGGTCTAAAACCGGTCGACCGAACGAGGTCAAAATCCGGAGTCTGGTCAACATCAAGGTCCCATCTATCGGTCGACCGACTCAAGGGTCTCGGTCGACCGAAAACTTACAGGGTCAACCTAATATTTTCTACGTCATAAACGGTCGACTGCAACCACACCAAGGGTCCGGTACACTTAAGTTCCGGTCGACCGAACACAAGGACTCGGTCGACCGAAACACGCCAGGTAGTCCAAAAACATTACGTTCGGTCGACCGTCCAAGGGACCCGGTCGACCGAAAGACGTCTTCAACCTCGCGCCAGCCGAGGTTTTGACGCCGAAACTCGTCGCCGACGAGGTCTCCGACCTCCCGCGACCCACCAAAACATCACCCCAACGTCGGTGATTACTAAAGCCTCTAATGCAAGAACTTGGCATACATCTCTTGAAGAACGACGAAGACACCGGAGAACTCCGAAGCTCCAACGACTACTCCGACCGGCCACACCGCACGCACCTCCTTGCTCCTTCTAGTCGGGCCTCAACAGACCCTGCACGCCTTCACCACCACAGCTCGAGCACCGGATGGATGGAGAGGAGAAGGATTGAAGAAGGAGAAGAGAAGAGAGAAGAGGGAAACATTGGTTTCCTCTTAAACCAACCAAGCAATCCTCACCCATCACTTCACAACCTCCTCCCTACACCCATGCCTCCCCATCACGTCACCTCCTCTTTCCTCCATTCCCATGCAAACCCATCATTAGCCACCTAAACACCCATCAAAACCTTAAGCAAGGTTAGGGTCATAACACCCTTAATTAGCCTTGCTAAATCTCCAAACAAATTTTAATTGGACCTTAACCTTCATTATGGTTCGTCAGAGCTAGCTTGGTTTATTTTAGTCATAAAGTGACAACATTGGTGTTGATAGTTTCGTTGAACCATAAAATACACCTTCATGAATAGTCAATGATACATGCATCTACCCTGTGGTGTCAAAATCTATGGCTCTATCTATCAACCCTAACTAACCGTAGCAGCATTCCAGGACCAATTTGGAATCCAATTAAACAAATTCGTAGCCAATCAAACAAAAGCACTTTCCATGGGATCCAATAGAATTAGACGAATGTGCATGCATGCTTGTGCTTTCTAACAATTGGCGTATAAGCAATACCAATATTGATTTTCTAAAATCAAAAGGTCGAATAAAGCAGTACTTGTTGTAATATCAAATGATGTTATTATTAACATCTAATTACCATGAAGATTTACTCCAAGAAATTAAGGGAAAACATTGCAATTGACAAGTATTAGATCGTGTTGACAACTGTACATACAGAAAGGTATTATTCTTGTAAAATTAACCACCCACGGTTTGAATCATGTTAGTTCTTGGTAAGTCAATTTTTCATGCTTTCAATTTTTTTTTAAACAGCAGCATATATTGTTCTAAATTAGTTGAATTGGCCAACCAAACTTTGAATCACATATACAGCTAGCAGATCATAAAGCTAATTGTCGGCTGTAAAAATAATAATCATTCTATTCCTTGCATAAGTGGCGTGTTGACATATCGCAGAAGTGATATTTTCCTTTAGTTAAGGATCTTTTGACTTCCAGTATATAATACTCTTTTATTCATTTCCCACTTGGTTTCAAACACGTACTTCTCATCAACTCTTCCATCTAACAATTGACAAGTAAGAATATTAAACCCGGAAAGAGTAGTAGTTTATTGTAATCATTTACAGATATTATAGTAGCTTTTCCTTTTCTTGATAAAGACTTTATTTTATATGATTATTGAGTTGCATGTGACATATTTTAAATTATCCTTTGCATTTATATAATTATTTGGTATTCATAAAGTGCAAGTGCATTATATTGGATGGCCAACTAAATTAGGAAGGAAAAAAGACATCCCAAATTTAAAGGGGATGGTGAAAATAATAAAATATTTAAGCACAATATCCCCCTTGAGATTAAAGTCACGGTTCAAAATTTAAAATAAAGAAAAGGTAATGAAAATAGGAATCTCTCTAAACATGTGAAGATTATTACAGCACATGTCTTCAACCTTCTTTTGTTTCTAGTGAAGAATTAAGGAGATGTACACAAATCAAATTCTATACATCACAAAATCACAAGTGCATAAAATTTTAAAAATCCAACTGTATTAAGGATTTCTTAGTCAATGAGATCTACAACAACTTTCTTCTCCTCCAAGTAACAAGAAACACTCATTGGAGTTCTGTTTAAGCTGTCCAAGAACATATAATAATTTTCCATTTAAAATGAGAACTTAATTTGTTGGGCACTTATCTAATTGTTAATCTGGTGCTTATTATGATTTTCTTTTCTCCTCTAATATCCACACGTTGTTGTTTAAATTTCTGACAATAGTTTTATTTGGATTAGTGAAGTGGTGGTGGTTAAGACTGCTGAGTTGGATCTGACTTATATTAGGTTAAAATAAAACATTGTGTTGCAATGTTAAAAGTCACAATCACAACTGGGTTTTGGAGTCCTTGTGTTTTTGCAATGTTAAAATCGAGCGTTAGTTCGTTGACCGTCATCATTGAAAAATGAAAAGTCTATTATTATAAATTTCTCCAACTCTGTCTCAACTCTCAAGTAGAACTGAAACATGTAAAAAGTAGTAAAGTGACTACAAAAATAGAAATTACAGCCGAACCCAAGGGTATATTTGGTTAACAACTTGATGAGAGAAAAGAAGAGAAAAGAAAAGAAACTTGGATTTTTCTTAGTTTTGATAAAGACTTAATGAGAGAAAAGAAATGGAGAGAAATGTTATAATACAAAATCCAATTCAACTTTCTCTCCAATTTTGGAGAGAAATGGAGAGAAACGGAGAGAAAGTAAATAAATAATATTTTAGTGACCAAAATACCCTTATTAAAAAACCTACCCAAAAATCCTAATTTGCTACATCTAAATACTCATTTCTCGTTCTATCTTCCGTCACCCAACCGTTCTACCTTCTTTTCTTCTCCACCTAAATATTTCATCATACTCATCTTCTCATTTCTCACTCCCATTTAAATTAGTCTACACCGATCGAGATGAGTTTTGTTAACACTATGATAGGAAAATTGTTGAAAATTTCTATCATGTTGTAATCATTTGTAGTATTATTTTATAATATTTCAATTGAAAATTTTGAGTTGGAATAGAATTTGTTTGTTTAATTTATTACGAATTTTGATAATTTAAATTTGATATATTCCTATTTATGGGTTAAGATCTATATCCAAATTAATTTTACATGAGAAATGTTTTTTTAATATTTTGCATATTACCTTGTTTGTAACATTTCTGAGTTTGTATGACTTCAAATTTTCAAGTTTGGTGGATATATTTTTATTTGTAATAATTTATAGTTCTGAACATTATAAAATAATATAGAAAGATGTAAGTCAAAAGTATAATACAAAATAAATGGTATTTTGGTCTTTTAAAATGTTTCTTTTCTCTCGTAAGATGTTAACCAAACAAGAAAAACATATTTGTTATAATGAGTATCCAAACAAGAGAAAAGAAAAGAAACACATTTCTTTTTCTTTCTTTTCTTTTCATTTCTTTCCTAAGTTGTTATCCAAACAGACCATAAAGAAAGGGAACTACTAAACGTCGCCCCAAAACTACTTAAATCGCCCCTTGAAATTACCAAATTGCCCTTAACAATATATTTAATACCCAGATCATCCCGTGTCTTTAAACAAGGTTTTTGACTCAGTTTTACTAACATTCCTAGTACCAACACCACGAAAATGTCTGGCGAAACACCTAGATCAGGCGAAGTAACGGAGACGGATTTTTTTTTCCGACTCGGGCGTCTGGCTAAGACGCCTGCACCATCGTGGAGGCGTCTGGCTAAGACGCCTCCACCATGGTTGAGGCGTCTTATCCAGACGCCTCCACGATGGTCCAGGCGTCTTAGCCAGACGCCTATACCATGGTCTAAGCGTCTCGCTAAGACGCCTCAACCATGGTGGAGGCGTCTTAGCCAGACGCCTCCACGATGGTACAGACGTCTTAGCCAGACGTCCCGTTTTTTTTAATTTTTTTGTCAAATTAAAATTATACGGTGTGTTATCTCAAATTATTTGACGTTTCTTTGCAAGTTTTCGGTGGTAACCGGTCGGATTACAATGAGTTTTTTTGCAAGTGATGAAGATTCAAAAAAATTCCAGATCCAACATTTTTTAAGTTCCAAAATCCCCCGGTGGTAAAACATCCTGACTTACAAATACCACCTCGACAGGTCGTTCGGGGGTCTCGCTCCCCGGTGAGCGAGCGGCATTCCACCTCGCCGGTGAGGTGGCGGGGGTGGCAAGGGGGCAGCGCCTACTGGAATTTTTTTGGATTTTAAAATTGTTGGATCTGGAAATTTTTGAAGTTTCGGTGTACCGAAGGGGTATCGGTCATCCGAATATAGTAATTATTAACTTATTAATTAATTAATTTAACAATTATCTAAATTTATAATCAATTATTTTTTTAAAAAAATAATAAAAAATAATAAAAAATTACGGCCGTCCGACGGAGCCGCCCCCACGTAGGAGGGGGCGTCTGGCTAAGACGCCTCCCCAATGGGGGAGGCGTCTTACACAGACGCCTGTCCCAAGGGCATAGCGTCTGGGTAAAATGCCTACTCGATGGGTAAGGCGTCTGGGTAAAACGCCTCCCCCATGGGGGAGGCGTCTTAGCCAGACGCCCTCTCCTACGTGGGGGCGGCTCCGTCGGACGCCCGTAATTTTTTTTTTATTTTTTATTATTTTTTTATTAAAAAGATGTTAGATATTTTACCAGATTCGAGTACACTGGGGCGTTCGTTAGTTCAATACTGACCTCCAAAACATTATTTTTTATGATTATAAGAGGAATATGAAGAGAGATGTGTGATAGGAGGGTAAAATGTCGCGTTATAGCAGTAGAAATGAGAGAAGGGCAAAATGGTAATTTCAAGGGGCGATTTAAGTAATTTTGGGGCGATGTTTAGCAATTCAGTAAAGAAATGGAAGACCGAGGACCTAGAAAATGGGATTTTAAATCGTGAAACCAAATTAAGCACAAATTATAGGTTTGATTCTGCAAATTATCCAAAGTAAGACCAGTCAAACACACCCACCGGCAGAAGAAGTCGCCGAACCAAACCGGGTACGAATCGGCGATTTTCAAAAACCATTCCTCCGCCGTAACGGAAGACCACTACACTCCACCAACGTCGTCAACACCCGACCAATCACGTACCTCCACGTGGATACGCACGTTAGCGACCAGAACACGACAGCCCACGCGGCTCTCCACCCACGACGATCTTTCCTACTCGTTTCTTCCCCCACTCTCTTCTGCTCTCAACAAAACCCTCACCTTCGCTCTCCTTCCTCTCCATAATTCCCCCAAATCCCACTCTAGGGTTTTCTAAATCTCCGTTTTGTCCGCTTTTTGTGTTGGATTTTTTTGACGTCTTAGACGATCTGATCTGATCTGTTATGTTCTAGAAACCAAGTTTTCAAAAATATTAGTGGTTTTTTTATTTCTTTTCTCTTCGGAGTAGAGATCCGGAAGCCAAAGATTTGATATTTTGTGTTCCCAAACCTTCTTTTTCGAGTCAAAAACTAACTAGAGAGAAAAGTTTTGGTTTTTCTTCAATTTTTTTACCGATTTGATTTCAGATTTCCACTTCAAATTTGTTTCGGGAAGTCCTAACTCGATCTTTTCCAGCAGCAGAAGAGTAGAAAACCTCAAAGTTTCGATCTTTCGATTTGTTTCCACCTTTTTTGGTTGTTTTAACACCACAAGAGAAGAAAAACCCTCAAAGAAAGATTCGATCTTTACCCAAAATTTCCCACTTCCCCTCGTGATTTCTCCGATGTCTTCGGCGGCGACGTCTTACTGGTGCTACCGCTGCAGCCGCTTCGTCCGAGTCTGGCCCCGCGACGCCATCGTCTGCCCCGATTGCGACGGCGGCTTCCTCGAGCAAGCCGACAGCCCTCCTTCCCCATTCCCAACCTCACCCCACCACCGTCGCGTCCCCGCCGCCCTCATGTGGCTCGAAACCCCCCGTGGGGCCCCACGCCGCTCCCGCCGTGCCCCTAACGCCGATCGCTACCCTTTTAACCCCGTAATTGTCCTCCGTAACCCTTCCGATCCCGACCCGGACAACGGAAATTTGGAGCTTTACTATGACGATGGCGAGGGGTCGGGTCTCCGTCCGATCCCGGCTAGCATGTCGGATTTCTTGATGGGGTCTGGGTTTGATAGGTTGCTTGATCAGCTCGGTCAGATTGAGCTTACCGGGGGATTGCGGAGTTCGGACCACCCACCTGCTTCGAAAGCGGCAATTGAGTCGATGCCGACGGTTTTGGTTGGTGATGATAAGGTTGACTCGCACTGTGCGGTTTGCACTGAGGCCTTCGAGGCCGGGGCGGAGGCTAGAGAGATGCCCTGCAAGCACATTTACCATAACGATTGCATCTTGCCGTGGTTGGCATTGAGGAACTCGTGCCCTGTCTGCCGTCACCAGATTCCGACTGAGCTTATGCAATCCGAAGGTGAGGATCAATCCACCGTGAGAGGGGCAGACGAAGAGGTTATCGGTCTCACCATTTGGAGGCTTCCTGGTGGAGGGTTTGCGGTTGGGCGGTTTTCCGGTGGGAGGAGAGTTGGGGAGAGGGAATTGCCGGTCGTTTACACGGAGATGGACGGTGGATTCAACAGTAGTGGTGCTCCAAGGAGGATCTCGTGGACCTCAAGAGGTAACCGATCGAGAGAAAGCAATGGGGTTGGTCGTGCTTTCCGCAGTTTCTTGTCATTGTTCCGGCGTAATCGACGGACGTCTTCACCAAGTGATGGTTCTGGATCAGTGGCCAGAAGCCGGAGTGGTTCGGTTTTCAGCAGGCGAAGGCGTGATGAGTGGTCACTGGAGGATGGAAGTGATAGAGAGAGATGGTAATCCAAGCTCTTTTATGCAGATTGTTCTCTTCTTTTTTATCAATTTAGTTTGTTGATGTTGCTGTTCTTTCACTACACTAAGAGTTCAATTGATAGCTTTAGATTAGAAGAAGAAGAGTCTGTAAGAACTTAACGACTTAATTCGGTTAGTTGTTTGTTTATTCAATGTATATAGAGAAGTACCAATTTAGAATTCTACTACAAATTGCCACTCTTCTTTCATGTTATGATTTGCAGATCATCTGCTACTACTTGTTCATTGAATATGACGTGAGATTTAGATTTCAAACAGATTTGTATAGCTTGAAATTGAAATAGGTATGGACGTATGGTGTGGTCTTCTATATGTTCATTATCTGAGGGCCATATTCGTTTATATCGTTTCGTCGTATCTCTGCCCTCTGCAACTTCTTATCAGAAGATATTGGAGATGTTTGGAGTTATAAATAGCCTTTTCAGGCAAATTCAGATTTTATTTGGTGAACGCTGATGTCTTCTGTTCATTTCCAGTGACACTGATAGGTAAGAAACCAAGAACAGAGGGTTGTCAGCTATTTTGATGTTAGACCGAGAAATATATTTACTTATCTGGGTTTTAAATTAGAAATAGGATATCTCAACCTGAACCAAGAAGATGAAAATGGCAGCTGGGATAATGTCTAGTCTAGTTTTGTTTGGTGGTAAATAACTTTTCCACCACTGTCATGTGCACTAAAAATGGCTGTAAACAGCACACACGTCCCATTGCCAACTCATTGTTGGGCAAGTTCTTGTCCATTTCTAATCTTTCTTGTTTACTTTATGACACTGTCTGTGTTTGTTTCCCCTTGTGTGTTTGCGTGTTTTTTTTATATTGTTTCTCCTTGTGTGGGTGATACGAAAGATGTTTTTTTTTAGAACAGATGTGCTCGGTGCTTTCCTCTAGCAGCATTCTCTGATTCGAATTTCCAAGCGTAAACAGCATCAATTGCCTTTCAGTCCTTGAGAGGGAAGTAATCTAGAATCTTGATGTGAAATATTATGTGCAGTGTAGAAGGGTTATTCAAAGTTTCAAACCAATTGCTCCCGACTTTGAAGGAGCTTTATTTCTTATGTGTGGCTATGTTTGGTCTCCATCAAATGTTTCAAAACCTCCAATCCTTGAAAGAGTCTCATCTTCCATTGGTTCCCCCGACAAACTGCAACGTCAGATTCATGTCTCCTGTGTAAAATTGCAGCAAAAATAACTTTTGTTCTTAGGGAGTAACACAATTTTTTTGTTTCGGCTTGGTTTGGTTAATATGAGGTCTTATTTGTTACTGTAACAAGCCTTGGGTTGAATAAGCATATAAAACGGACAAAAACCAAAACTGACGATAATAATAATCGAAGCAACACTTGCTTAGCATGGTACAACTTAGAGATCCAACATTACCAAGACACAGGTTTGATGAAGTCAACATGAAATATCCTTGCCCTCTACACATCTCGGGTGGCTTCCGTTGTCCGACACTTGTCTGCTACACCTCTTCCAATAGAATGACATGTTCCTCTTCAATTGGATTTTTGAGTATAATCGTTGGGTTGGAACTATGAACGATGAAAACCACTTCCCTTTCCTTCTTAATGTAAGAAATGCAGAAAATTATGTTTCTGTAAGTTAAAATTGACCAAAGGAAAACTAGGTACCAACAAGGTGTTCTCCTCACTCCTGTCAAATCCTGGGAATTTGAGGTGTCTATCCAAAACCGCGTCGAATGCCCTTGAACCACGTCAAGGTCTAAGCAAGTTGAGGTTACCAATAATAAAGGTCTTTAACCCAGTTGAGGTTTCATCGTTCTCTGACAATGAAAGAAGAGGTGATTTGGTTGTTTCCTCTTCTAGATTTACAATGGACGGACATTGTTGAATTTCCTTGCTAATCTCTTTTTATGAGGTTGCTTTTATTTAGAAGCCTATTATTATTGTAATCCTACTACAACTTCGATTATCAACGAGAATCATGGCTTTGCATATTTAAAAGATAGTACATTCTTATTTTTGTGATCTATTGTGTAAACGAGATTATAGATTAACATGGGCTATTGAGCTTGAACGTTGTTCTTGTTTCTGGGGTCGACTCACCCACATTTGTCGTGTTCAAGGATGTGGTAGTATATGCCACTACATATTCAAACTTGCAATTGATCCCATCTTTGTTCTGCTTGTAAGATCCTGAAATTATGAATACTCGTTTGTGTGGAGGACCATCTTGCTAACATACCTCTAAGTCATTTTTTATCAACGTAGTACAAGTACCATTAGTCTCTTTTAAAAAACCTCCTGCCAGGCCTTTACATTGTTTGACATGTTAATTGGCGATATAAGCTTGTTTCGGGACATGTAACTTGAAGGACAGATCAATGGAAGCTGTTCATGAAACACGGATTTTCTGAAGTTGATACACCTTTCATGAACATGAGGGCCTTTGAGATATAATTTAATTTTTGATGTCCATCTTGAACTTTCTTCCATTTGTAAGAATTGTCCAACACATAAAGCTGTTTCAGTAAAATCTTGGCATTGCATGTAACTGTTGCTGAATTGATGCACAACAGAATAGCACAAGAAACAATTATAATGTTTTCGACGGTAGGTTCTAGGGGTGTAAACGAGCCTAAACAAGTCGAGCCTAACATGTTTGAACTCGGGCTCGAGCTCGGCTCGTTTATTAAACGAGCAGGATGTTCTGCTCGAACTCGACTCGAATAGAGCTCGCGAGCAGCTCGGCTCGGCTCGTTTGCTCGTTTACCAATCTGTTCAACGAGTTTTTAAACTCGTTTTAAGCTTGTTTTACATGTTGTAAATCAAACTTAAAATATAATCCCTAACACATAAATCAAGTTTGAGAAAATAATCAAATGTACATAAAACTAAGAAACAAAGTATAAGTCCTGAATCAAACAAACATACAAATAGTTCAACAATAAGCTAATAGTTCAAGAAACATACAAATAGTTTAACAAACAAGTAAATACTTCAACAAACATACAAATAGTTCAGACAAAAGCAAATAGTTCAATTAAAAAACATGGAAAAAATCTCCAACATCCCATTCGCTATTCAAACTTTAATCTTCAACGTAAGTCCCGATTCCGGAATCATATTTCACGCCTACAATGTTAACACAAAATGTATAAATATCAATATTGAAATATGAAAAATAATATTACTAATTGAATTACTTACATTTAGTCCACTACATGAACATCATTGATAATTATATACCCGATTCTTTAGTGTTTGGAAGATGCACACCAACATCTTCTTCTTCCAAATAATCAAGCTACATACACAAATCAAAATTATTAAAATTTCATTAACAAATAACAATAAAAAATGCATGACATTGAACATAGACAAACACTTACACTTGGATCGGTAATATGACCGTAGTGACTTCGCAACCAACTTCCGGCACAAACTAATGCATTCACGGTATGAGGAGTCAAAGAGCTCCTATAAGGATCAAGAACTCGTCCACCACAACTAAATGCTGACTCAGAAGATACAGTTGTGATAGGTATTGTGAGTATGTCTTTCGCCATTTTAGAGAGAACTTTGAACTTCAAGTAGTTTCCCTTCCACCAATCCAAGACATCAAACTTGTCTTTTGCCTCTAACACAAGAACTCCTTCTTCTAAGTACACATCCAAGTCTATTTTTGATGGCTGAATTGTTTGTTCTGTCCTTTTCACATAATCTTCATAATCATCAACTGGAATGCTTGATGTTCTACAACCACTTGATGAAGATGCTTTTGACGTAAGATTTCGATTTTGTCCACTTCCTTCTTCTTGCATGTTTGCTTCAATTTCATCAACATAAAGCTTAAACAATTCTTCTAAAGTCTTCTTGACCTTGGACATTCGTTCTTTAAACTCACCAGGCTCACAAACTTGAGAATAGACATATTGAACTAACACCATCTTGTATCTTGGATCAAGAACACTTGCTATCGCCATCAACAAATTGCAGTCACCCCAATACTTATTGAATTTTGTAGTCATCACTGCAACCATCTTAACCATGAAACTATCGTCAGAATTTTCATGACTTAGTAGAAGCTTTTTCACGCGCCAAACCTCGCGAAGATAATGGTTACTAGTAGAATATGTGGATCCTGAAAATAATTTGGTGACATCATTAAAAACACTCAAGAATTCACAATTTTTTTCCACTTTCTCCCAATCATCATAAGTAGGCAACCATTTGTAATTTGCATCTTGAGCTGCATACTCAAATATCACATTCTTGTAAGTGATAGCATGATCCAACATCGTAAAAGTGGAGTTCCACCTTGTTGGACAATCACCACACAATCCCCTTGAGTTGCAAATGTCCAACTGCTTTGAAATTTCAGCAAATTTGGACAAACGTGTTGGAGATTTCTTCAAGTACTTGACTGTTTCACGAACATTATTGACTATGTCCTTTATCTCCTCCAAACCATCTTGAACCATCAAGTTTAGAATGTGGGCACAACACCTAACATGAAAAATCAGACCTTTCAGAAGCAATTTTCTCCTTGATTGAAAGTTGCATATCAAATTTTCAGCGGCGAGAGTATTGCATTGTGCATTATCCAAAGTGATTGTCTGAATCTTGTCCTGTATTCCCCATTCGTGCACGCAATTGCGAATAGCATTCGCAATATTCAGCCCAGAGTGTGGTGGATCTAGATCAAGAAAACTAATTACCTGCCTTTGCACCTTCCAATCTGAGTTGATGAAGTGAGCTGTCACACACATGTAGCCTATAGTTTGATTAGAAGTACAACAATCATTAGTAAGAGAGATACGGTCCACTTGCTTGAATGTAAATTTCAGATCTTCCATTTCTTTTTCATACACTTGTAAACATGCTTTTTTGATGGTGTTCCTAGAACATTTTTCATACCTTGGATTGAGATATACAAAGAGCCGATTAAACCATTCATGCTCTACTATTTTGAAAGGATACTCATGCACAATAATCATCTTGGCAATCACTTCTCTACCTTTTTTCGGCTCATAAGGTCCCTCAAAATGAAGCAAATCACTCCCACTAGCACTACCACTTCCAGTAACAATGTGCTTCTGCCTAGTAGACAATTGACGAGGAAAACAATGTAATATGTGACGCCTCATCCCTGTTGTAGTCCCATTCTTGTTAAAACTGAGAACACGTTTATAATGCTTGCATTTGACGCTACCGTCCTCTCCATCATTTGTTTGGACTTTTATAATCTCAAAATCATTCCACACCTTTGAAGTCTTTGCTCTTCCCCTTTTCCCATTTTCATTTTTCTTTTCTTCTATTAGTAGTGGTAAATCATCATATTCCTCACTCATACTATCATTTCTGTCTATGAAATCAGCATCATCCTCTATTGGTTTCGGGTGTGTTCCTGATGTTGACATATCTATCATACACACACCTAGCAAACTCTAACCAGCAAAATCAAAGAACAACTATCAGAGAACAACTATCAACAGCAAAATCATGATAACAATCAGGAAAATCAGTATGGCATGATTGGCACCTTGGGAGTTCGAAAATAGGCACTGGCAGCCGGAATGAAGGAGACGCCGGCGGAATTCCACACCTCCGCGGAATGGAGGATACGCCGATGGAATGAGGTGGCACTGGCAGCCGCAGGAGAAGAAGACGACGAAGGAGACTGACGGAGGTCGAAATGAGTTAATCGTAAGCACAAATCAAAAAATAGGGAGTTCGAAGGGAGTTGGGAGCTTGGGGCACCTTTTGTCGAAGATTTCGTTGAAGAATCGTCCGCGGAATGGAGGAGATGTCGGCGGAGACGAAGGAGGCAAATTGGAGGAGAGGTCAAAGACGAAGGAGAAGAGGGTTGGAGTGGAGTGGACGCCGGCAGTCGTGACTCGTGGTGCGTGGTGGAGTGGAGGCGGGTTGGAGATTGAAGGAGTGAAGTCGGCGGTGAGGTGTTAGGGTTAGGTTAGATTTTTTGGGTGTTGGGTATTTTGCAGTTTAGGTTTACATTTTATATAATATTACGGTTAGTCATTTAGGTAATGGTATTTAGGATATATGTAATATCTATAGGAATAAATTGCAAAATACGCATACGAGCCTAACGAGCCCTTATCGAGCTTACCGAGTCGAGCCCAGGCTTGGCTCATTTATTAATCGAGCGTATTACTGTGTTCAAACTTGGCTCGTTTATTAATCGAGTCGAGCTCGAACCGAGCTTTATCGAGCCGAGTTCGAGCGAGCTCACGAGCTCAAGCAGAATTTGACAGCCATAGTAGGTTCTTTCAGTCACTTTACATTTAATTTTGCAGTTTGGTTTCTGGTTAATTGCCCATAATACTGGGACTAGTAAAGAAGGATGGCAACAAAATTCCCGTCCAAAAATCGTAATAGTCAGTCTGCAATTCGGGTAAGTGGGGGAATTTTTGGATCCCCCGACCATCTTCAAGTTGCCTTCCCAAACTCAACGTCTTGGGCTGGTTAACTCTCATCAGTGGACTGCTTCATGCATAGGGCTGTTAAGGGGGCGGACAAAACCCATCCCGACCTGTATAAGTTGGGTAGCTGTAACATTCCCGAACAACGAAAAATTTAAAATTTTAAAATCAAAGGAAACACAAGGATAAAGACTATCAAGAGTGAGGACATTACTCATAGAATACCCAAAATATATCTGGTGCACCATATTATATAAGAGTTTGTCAAAAGAGTGATTACATCAGAATACGAAATACATAATACATGTAATCACGACAACCTAAAATAGACAAACAACATGATCCAGTCCCAAAGTGCAATCTCCCTCGGTCACCACCCGCCGGAACCTAACGTGGTCCTGAAAATAAACATAACAACGATGCCTAGAGTTTCTATAAGTAAAACCCGTATGATAAACTCACCTATATACCCTGTCATACTAGTATAGCATGACACGAAATACAAAACAATAAAACAACATTCCCACTAAGGGCAAAACTGGACATCCGTCCTGCAATCGTTCCCGCTGTCACACATGTCGCACAATCTACCACCGTAGCCACACAGGCCTGACGATCCACAACATTGCCGCCGCCACACAAGCTGCACGATCCACAATATTACCGACACCACACATGTCACACAGTCCACAAACATCGCTGACGCCACACGGTCCACAACATCGGGTCTCCGTGGAGACCTACCGTAGGCACATACGGTCTAGGAGACAGTACGCAACACATCCCCACACGCGGCTACAAAGGTCAAAGGGATCAGTGAGGAGGTGTTCGCACTTCCGCGCATGTAGAATCAGATATGAAAACATCGTGGTCCGCCACCACACCAACAGAGCCGTTGCTCAGGTCAGTCCATCACCGACGCCACACAGACCGTACTGTATCTCACTCGATAGGTCTACAATCACCACTGTATCTCACTCGATACCTGCCGGAAATCATCATCGATAGTTCATCGCCGCAACCACACAGGCCACGCACGATCCTCCCTGTTGCCACACAGGCCGCACAGGGGCCCTCCCGTCGTCATAGAGGTCGCACAGGCTCGTGCAATCACTACATACAAGACCAGTCGAAACTATCCGCCACACATGAGGGTCCAGACAATCGACAGATCTGAACCGAAGTCCGCAGGGTCAACAAGCTCCACGTGTAGACACCAACTCTGCCGCTATAAAAGCAGGGCAACGACCTCCATAGCCATCCAGACCAGTAGTCACTTCACCCAATGATAGTTGCGTGCCCGCTGAAAGCAATGTGATTCGCAATCCCTCAGGCTGCTACTCTAATGAGAGAAACAATGTACAAACTATGTCACCCTCTATAATACAGAGGTGACACGTCCCAAGTATCCACACTCTTCCACATGGTGGTCCCTGGGTAGGTACGAGCAACGTACCCACCGTCACCTCCCGGCTCACGCTCTATGCGAGGACACGAGTTTTCGTGGACGGAGTTGACACTCCACTAAGACAAGGATTCAATTCTAAGCCCAAACGGTCGACCGAAAAAGGTATACCGGTCGACCGCTTCCGCAAAGGAATCGTTCGACCGAACGCCTACAACGGTCGAACTCTGTGACCAAAACTTGATTCCCAATGGTTGAACAAAAGTCTAAAACCGGTCGACCGAACGTGGTCAAAATCCAGAGTCTGGTCTGTAAGATTTCGTGTCCCTATGTATGTATACATTTTAAAATATTTAATACAACATACAAGATCGATTTTCATATTTTGAACAATTTCTATGTACATTGCTTTGTATTTATTCTAATAACAGGCAACCCTACATTTATTAAAATAAATCACAAAGGTAGAATCATACCTAAAGGTTCTCTAAAACCTTTTTGAAGATCCGGAGTCGCGTTGCCCGTTGAATCGTCCACATATTTGTCTTCGAGTGTTCACCAAACTCTAAACAAGATTAGAGAAAAAGGAGCTAGGCAATCAAACTCTAACAAAGTTTAGAATCTAGCTAATGACCCATCTTTAAGCTCTTGAGATTCTTATCTCTAAAACTTAAATTTACTAAGAGATTTTCGTGGTGATTATGGAGAGATTAATGAGAGAAAGATTTTTGCATTAGTATTAAACAAGTAGGAGTATGAGTCCTTTTATAGTCTCCCAAAACATCCTTATCAAGAGTTATTCTTTAGCCATGATCTCTTGTTTATTCTCTCCTAAAATTAATCTCAATTTTCACATAAGCACCCACAAAAAACGTTTTAATTAAATCTGGAATTAATCCACCCATGATATAATTAATCTCTAAATAATTCAGGCAGAATCGTTCTTGTTCGGTTATAACACGTATTCGGTGCACCGTGAGCTAGACGGTTGACCGAATCCGTATGAGAAAAATTCCCTGGAAGAATTCGGACGAACCACGTCTTTTACTCGGTCACTCGTTGACCCACCAGAATCGCTCCTGGGACATAGTTATCGGATGACCGTGTCACATTTGGTCTACCGAAAATACTACTTCTTGGTTGACCTTGCATACTCGGATAACCGAACCCGATTGTCCAAACACTCTAGACAATTTCGGTCAACCCATTGCGCTTACCCGTTCCCTATTCGGTTAACTGATCCGAAGATACCCCGGTCGACCGAACCATGAACGGTTCACCGTGTTTGACCCCGATTTTGCCTTTGGCAAATTTTGGATTTATTTCCAACACAAATTTGATTTTTTGGGTTTTTTAGCAAATTCACATCTTATATAATATATTATGATATGTAATATTAAATTATTACACCCCATAATATATATACCTCATATGAATTTGTTATGATTCTAATTATGTCAATTCTCATGACATATTGATTTTAATTAATTCACCACATGTGTCCTATTTTCACATGAAACCTGACACATCATATGAACTTAAAATCAACCCTCTTGTTTCTCAGTTTTGTGGTGTGACCTATAGGAGGATCTAAGCCAAATTGACAGCGATACTACACACTTAATATCTCAAACTATAAGTCGTATCTAGATACACATTATATTTACCCAATTAGCATAGATGTCTTTGTTCCACCCGAATCAAAACACGATCCATTTAGTGATGTAAGTGCATCACTTGTGTCTGTCCCTTGCCTCATGATATTAAGAATATATACAAAATAGAAATGTGTCATCTTTGTATTATATCTATTTCTTGATCTCTCTAGGCTAATTATAACTATGTAACTTAACTCAATTTACATTGTGCACATTATAATTTTGCTTTATCAAGGGGACCACTAATATCATCACTCAATTAAGAGGGACAATGATAATCGTTTGACTAACTATCTTTTCCAGCACAAGTCATGTTCAACCAACTATTTCTTGAGTGAAAAGTTATAAGTCTCATATCTTAGAATCCAAGACATAGTAAAACATTAATGACACGAAACACAATTCCATAATGTTTTACTTGTTAGGTCTATTCAATATATAAAAGTAATCTTTTCCTCTTTTATATACTCGTGTCGTCAATTATTTGTAGAACTACAACAATCGATGACCAACACGACAATCTTATCTCGGTAATTAATGTTTCATGTTAATTACCATGATTGTGAATAACTTTTGATTTATGTAAACCATTATCTTTTAGAGCTCTACGGTTAAGGACCAAGCGCCTCTTCCTTAACACTTCCAAAAGACGAATACCATAATCAAGGAACAAAATGCTTGCACATTCAATTCATAATAATTGACATATAAAAGAAAAACTTTTAGAACACATTCCTTTCATGGTCAAAATCATACGAGTATATTCGGTCGACCGACTCAGGGGTCCCGGTCGACCAAAAACTACCAGGGGCATGCTAGTAGTCTAGGTCATCTACCAGTCGAACAAGACACAACAATCGGTCGAGCAACATACAATACAAATAGGTTCACTTAAATTCCGGTCGGACCAAAGGTCAGGAACGGTCGACCGTTTGGATGGTCAACGTTCGATCCAAGCGAAACACGAAGCAACGGTCGAACGACTCAGGGGTCCCGTCCGACCAAAAACATCCAGGAAAACCCCGACCCACTAGCACAAGCACGACCGGTTGACCGCCACAAGGCATCGTTCGACAGGTGTTGGTTAAAGTCGGGCAAAATACACTAAGCCGGTCGACCCCTGAAGGCACCGGTCGACCGTTGGTCGACAACAACCTTGCGTCAGCCAAGGATTTTACGTTGTTTCTCCCCACCGGTGAGGTCTCCAACCTCCCGCGACTGACCACAACTCCACCCCAACGTGGGTGAGCAACAAAGACATCTAATGCAAGAACTTGACACACCTCAACTCGCGAAGAACGACGAACTTCCCCAGAGCTCACGGCCTTGCTTTGCCTCCAATAGCCACCTCCTCGCACAGAGCTCCTTATCAGCCACAACTCCTCACACACGATCACCACCAGTACTCCTTATCACACCTCTTCTTGCTTACGTCCACCACCACCGAAGATGAGAGGACAAAGGAGTGGAAATGAGAGAGGGTGAAGAAGAGAAAGATGGAAACGTGAGAAGAGAGGGAGAGGGAGAGATGAAGATGTTGCTTCCTCCAACAAAACCCCCACCACAACCAGCCCATACCTCCCATACCTCCACCATCACATAAAACACCACCACCACCCTCCTATGCCATAGCCCATGCCTCCTTCACGTCACTCCACCCATACCTCCACTATTCTTCCCCCAAAACCCATGCAAACCCCTCCATTAACCCCACCTCATCACCATTAGTTCTTAAATAGGTTAGGGTCATTACAGTAGCAGTGTAAAAAATTCAACCTGCCACCCGCTTACCCAACTAATAAACGCGCGGGAGGGGGGGTTGTATTTTCTATCCGTCCTGATTACCCACAATAGAATTTAATAAATTAAATAATAAATATTACACACACACTTATAGGGCCAAGTCCTAGTGAGCTCAGGGCTCATCTTATTTTTTTAAGTCCCCTACAATCTCATCATTGGATCTCAGTTACGGTTAATCTAACCTTTAATTAGCATAACTGTTTTTCTTATATTCTACTTTACAATTTTAGATATGTGGTGGATATGGTGGGGACTTAAAATAAAAAATTAAACCCCAGACTCACTAGATAATTCTCGTATACTTATATACCATATACATATCCCTATTATCTAATCCCTAATTTACCAATGGTGTTATAAAGTTGAAGTTATTCATAATTTTATGGTGTTCATTACACGTGTCATGTTTTTAGGTGCTAATGTGAAATGTTTTTAATTTATGGTGTTATGTAGAGAAAGAAAAAAAATATAAAAAAAATGTTTATCCATTTACCCATCCCGCATACCCTGTTTACCCGATCTTAGGCGCGTAGGATAACGGTTAATAAAATTCACCCGACCCGACCCGACCCACCCTGCCAACCTGCCTACCTTAGACAAGTCGGGTAGTGGTGGGTTCAAAACCCGCCCCGATCCGTTTACAGTCCTATTCATGCACTCGATCGTGATAGACGTCTTCCTTCAAGTTGATAGACTTCTTTATTGGAATGAAATACGCTTCGACCATCGGCCGAACCATCACACAACTCTCTGTTCCTAACAGAGTCTTTGCAACCCAACCCTTAGCATCAATGTTCTTTTCCCACAACCACCAACTATGTCGCTTTTCGTCACTTGTCAAGTAAAGTTTGTTGGGAGGGGGATTCACAATGCTACTAACAAGATACAGATTAAACGCACCACGAAAACGAATATTGAATGCGGAAATTAACTCCTGGTCCTCTCCCAAACTCAATGCAACAAGAAACACACACAAGATGAAATAAACAAGCAAAATACAACACACTTAAAGTAAACCACGACACACATTTTACAAGGCTGTCAACGTGCCTATGTCCTTAAGGGGGTCTCCTGCGGGTTTCATTTCCTCCAATCCGCTTCTTCAAGAAGAGAAACAATCGAGGTTACAAGTAGATGAAGGCAATTGTCCCCCAAAGCATTCTAGATCTTTCTCTAGCCCTAATATCTCTCAATGAAATAGTAATAATGTGTTGTATATAAAATTAGGGCGCAATTCCCTTAAACAATAGGCTAAATTCGTACAAGAGAACATACAGATCATGGACAAAATCGTCTGCATTCGGTTGACCAGAATCCTCAATGGTCGACCAGTATACAATTGACTAGCTCAACTGCCACAATTCGGCCGCCCGTTGTCCAACAACTGGTCGACCGTTCTGCGCTTCTGAATAGTGCATGGGAGACTCTGAAAATTCACGTTTACCGCGTGCTGCACTGCTGATCATCGCCTTGAAGACTCTGGAAGTTTTCGTCGACTACGTGCGCAACACCGGTCGACCAATCTGAACTTCTCGAATGAACATGGCATGCCCTAAATATTTTCGGTCGACCGTATCCTCCACTGGTCGGCTGATTCTCCCATTTCCTGTACATAACAAATATAAACCAATTTTTCAACAGAGTTTTTCCTTCATAACTATGAGACGTCATGCTTTGTCTAGACTGCATAATAATTAGTCTTCACGAATGCTCCATTTAGTTGGGGCAGTTCATCTGGAAGACTAAAGGTCTTCACACAAATCAGATTGTAATCATCTTCAGATAATATCCACTTCTGAACTTTATTTGTGGATTCTGTCCCCCGGCCCGAGCCTCCTCCGCCGGCCGGCCTCCCTAACCCCTCCTCTCACTTTCCTCGGCCCCTAACCTCTAAAACGTGGGTGGATGACGTACCTCGAAGAAGAAGAAGAAGACCTGAGAAGGGGATGCTTCCCTTCTGTGCCTACGTGACTCGTCGGGGCTGAGGAGAAAGAGGAGATGGGTTGGGGTTAGGATTATGGATTTAAAAAAGAGGGTGAGAGACTGGGAGAGTTAACATAACCATTTTAATAAAATTTTAGCACCAAAAAAAGATCGATCAAATATGGCCATGACTAGAGCAGTAACTTGTCAGTGCCTGAAGTGGAGAAAATGTGTAGATTTTTTTTACAGATGTTCAGATCCGAATATGAATACAGTTGTATATTTTTCTCTCGAATAAATCTTTTGATTTCGGATATGGAGGTAGTTGGCTAGGTGGTCAAATAATTCTTTTGGTGTGTTAATTTTTTTGAAAGAGTTTATTGGACATTTTGATCACATATTCATTTTTTTTCTTTTTCTTCAATTTTATGAATGCATGACCCCAAAAAAACATTTTTTTCAATTTCACATTTATGTATGTTTATTTATTTTTATTCTCTCCTTATTAGTTTAAAAATCACCAAAAGTATTTTAATTAATCGTTTTCCTTCTGTGAAGGTGTCAATTGGTCCAACAATGCTCTCTTCCATATATAACCGATTGCACCAAATAAGGACCACGATGTAAATGGAATATAATGTTTTTTTAGTATTTAGATGCAAATTTTGCATTATTTTAATATATAACTACCATATTTCTTAACAGAAGTAGGACCCACATGTTCACATGTCCACCATTATCATTTTTGTGATTAATAAGTAAAATTCTAACTTCGCATGTGCGAATATCCAATATTGATGTTTTGGAAGTACACGTAAGCAAAAACCCAATAGAAAATGTTTTAATTTTACCAAATGTGTTTGCCTCTTCCCGAAAAGATTGGTTTCTCCCCTGTAAACAATGAACTCGAGTGTAATTTTGTTAAGCCTTTTTCTCGTACAAAAAGCCCCGCATGAGTTTTTTTAGAATGAATTTGAAGTGATTCTTATTTTTCTTTTTACCACGTCAAACGTATTCAGACAATATATACATGTTATATTCCATAATTGTTTGTCTGTCTGTCTGTCTTTTAAAATAAAAGGATAGTGACATTCGTAGCACAATCGGTGTGAGAGAGAGGCTAGAGAATTAGTTCGATCTCAAAGCCTAGAACAACATATGAAGGAGGAGATGGGAAACCCGACAAGTGGTCAAGTATCCATAGATTTTTATCCTAGAGATTTGTCGACCAATTTTTTTCTACAGGTGCCGGTTCGAGTCGTCATCCACATCGCCAAGTTTGTCTGTAAATCATGAAGTTCTCACATCTTTGACGACGAATTTGTAGATCTTCAATTCGGTGCCTCCGCCGATACGTAACTATTCTTTTTTTTCTTAATGTAATGATAATGAATATAGCACTGTTAGAGGATAGTCCCACATTGCCTAAATGTGGACATCTTTTTGGGTCATAAGTTCTTGGGTTTCTCCACTCATAGCCAATTAGTTTTGAGTTGGATACTCAGTTCTAACATGGTATCAGAGTCCGTAATGCCTAACTGAAGGGAATGTGTTCTAAAAGTTTTACTTTTAAATGTCAATTATTATGAATTGAATGAGAAATCATTTTGTTCCTTGTTTATGTTATTCGTCTTTTAGAAGTGTTAAGGAAGAGGCTCTTGGTCCTTAACCGTAGAGCTCTGAAAGATATTGGTTTGCATAAAATAAAAGATATTCGCAATCATGGTAATTAACATGGGACATTAATTACCGAGTTAAGATTGTCGTGTTGGTCATAGATCATTGTAGCTCTACAAGTGAGTGACGACACGGGTATGCAAAAGAGGAAAATATTACTTTTGTATACTGAATAGACCTAATAAGTAAAATATTATAGAAATGTGTTTCTGTGTCATTAATATTTTACTGTGTCTTTGGTCCTTTGATATGAGACTTATATCTAATCACTTAAGGAATACTTAATTAGATCAGTGTCTTGAACTATCGATCAGTGTAGTGTAAAGGCATTGGTTGGTTAAGTACAACTTTTGTTGGAGAACATAGTTAGTCAAAAGACTATCATTGCCCCTCTTAATTGAATGATGATATTAGTGGGCCCCTTGATAAAGCAAAGTTATAATGTGCACAATGTGATTTGAGTTAAGTCACATATTTATAACTAGCTTAAATAGACCAAGAAATGAATACTAAGACAAAGATGACACAATACTACTTTGTGTGTATTCTTAATATCATGAGGCAAGGGACGGACACAAGTGGTGCACGCCATCACTAAATGGATCGGGTTTTGGTTCGAGTGGAATTAAAACATCTAACTAATTGGGAGCTATAATGTGTAGCTAGATACCGCTTATAGCTTGTGATATTAAGCCTTTAATATCACTGCCAACTTAGTTTAGATCCTCCCATAGGTCACACCACAAAACTGGGAAACAAGAAAAGAGGATTTTGAGTTCATAAGATATGTCGGGTTTCATGTAGAAAATATGACACATGGGGTGAACAAGCAAAATCAAAATTATGTTATGATTAATAACATAATTAGAATCTAAATTAAATTCATATGTGATGTAAATATTATGGGGTGTAATGATTGATCATTACATAGGATAATATGTTACATAAGTTGTGGATTTACTACTAATCCCGAAATGTCAAATTTTGTAGGGGTTAAACCGAAATTTGACAAGTCTGCAAAACAGTGCTCAAACGGTCGACCGGTTAGCAGTAAACGGTCGACCGGTAGGGCACGGTCGACCGGACATGTCTCGACCGATAACAGGGAATTTTCATCTGTTCGAACGGTCGACCGAAAGTGATCGGTCGGTCGACCGAACATTGCGATGGAATAGTTCCTGTTACGAACGGTCGACCGAGCTATTGAACGGTCGACCGAAACTGGTTCGAGCGGTCGACCGAACCTCCAAAAACGGTCGACCGGTCCAGACGGTTTATGCAGAATTAATTTAAGAATTAATTAGATCATGCATGGAATTGGTCCATAATTGATTTAATTCGTGGCTAATATTATTTATTATTAAATAATGGATGGTTAGATGGAATTTTGCATGGAATCATGGGCAAGAGGTTGCACATGAATAGGTAATTTGGAGAGAACCTATAAATACAAGGTTATCTCATTACCTCCTTAATAAATTCATTATTTTTCTTATGCAAAAATTCTCTCCCCATAATTCTCCACGAAAATTCCTTAATTCTTAAGTTTAGTTTAGTTCTTAAGAGATCATTTTCTCAAGGGAATTAAAGAGGGGTTAGTAATTAGATTCTAAACCCAATCGGAGATTGAGAGACTAGCTTCCCTCTTTCCGATCTTGTTTAGAGTTTGGTGAATACTCGGAGGCATCCGGCGCAGCGAGGAGCATCCCAACCGTCTCCGAATCTTCGAGAAGTTTTAGAGAACTTCTAGGTATGAATTTCGGAGCTCCTTCATGTTTGTTTTAATAGAGTTTTTGAAACTAGTTTGTTAAAACAAACCGATGCATGCAATAAATTCTAGAAAATTGAAAATTGATCCTTATTATACATGAAAATAGAAAAATATATATGTATAATTAAACATGAAATCCTACACTAACAATCAGTTTGACACTTCACCCTTTATTTCCACGCGTAGACATGGAAGAAATTATCTGGTCACACATGCGGAGGAGTGTTAGATGATAGTTCCACATTGCCTAAATATAGACATCCTCCTGGATCATAAGTTCTTGGGTCACTCCACTCATAGTCAATTAGTTTTGAGTTGGATAATCAGTTATAACAAACACAAACCAATTAAAACTTTAATTAAGTTGCTTCGATCTTGAAATTGTACATGTATATATGTACAAGTTTTGAATTTCCAGCAATCGTTCTCTTCTTTCTTCCTCGATCATCTCTACAGGTATGTTGTCATATACCACAACGGATAAACAACCATCGTTTGTTAGCAACCCGATGTTGGTTAGTGTATTCCTCTCCCACTTTCAAATCCGATCAGTTCCACCACAACACTTATAAATGGTTTTGGGTTCGAACCCGCGTCCAAAACCTATGTTGTTCGGATGTAATGCTTGAGAGACCATATTAGCACCGAAAAAGGTTCGATATCGATTGTGAGGTATGTCGGATTAAGACAATTGGTGGTTGTACTGTAACCTCAACTTGGAGGAAGATGGAATTCTATTGTCGTCTGTAAATTTTTCGGTGAGGGAAGGTTGTAGTGGTGTCTACCTGCGAGGCCATCTTTACTGGCCTATAGAAGACATTAATTCTGAGCCCTTGATCTTAAGAGCGAAAAACTCAAGACCTTGAAGGCCTCAAGCTTTTTTCTTGGGTCGAGATCGTTGTTCGTGCTTGATGATTTTCGAGGAAGTCTTTGTATGATTGTATTTGACAACATGCACCGTGTGAATTTTAAGATTTGGGTGATTTATGGAGGAGAAAGAATTAGAAGTCCAACTTTGGAGGCATGAATCTCCGCTTCCCCAGGAGCATTTGAAGTTTAGTATCTCTCTTTTGCAACACGAACAAGTCCGGAATCACTTCAACGTGAAATTAAGCAGAGGGAAGACATGCAGACTGACCGATACAGTATTTTCGGTCCTACTCTTGTTAATTTCAAATTTTAGGACGCAAAACAAATTTTCGTGTTTAAGACGTTATCTAATTTAGGTGGATTTGTTTACCACCTTATCTTTTGTAACTTGTATCCAAATTATGACTCTGTCAAACAATTTCGAGAGTATCCTTGTTGTGCCTGCATTGTCCTATCATTACCTTTTTTCTTGTTTGATTATGTAACTTTGTGCTCGTTCTAATTGTAAATTCTTCTGAACTTATGATCGATATCCTTAACCATATGTTCAGAATCCTCAGTAGGAACCAGTTGGCTGAATTTGAGGTATCAATTCATATTTAAGTCTATGTCTTTCCTAAACCATGAGTGAGTTTACAAAACATAGAAGTACCACTTACACGAGACATTTGGAATAACAGCTGTGTGTGCTTGGGAACATGTAACGTCCTCAAATAGAGGAAAATTTTAAATTTTAAAATATACAATCGACTCGAGGACATTATGGCAAGATACATAAAATCAAATGCACAAACATATAATATATATGTAACCGAGTTTACAAAAAAATGATTACATCCAAACTTAAGAAGGGAAATATACATATGTAATCACAACAACCTCAAAAGAAGGAAAACATGATCCGGTCCTGAAAGCTCTCCTCCGCGGTCACAACCCTCCTAATGCCGACTCTGACATGAAATGGAAACATGAAACTATGCCTGAGTTTCCATAAAGAAACCTCGTATGCCAAACTCTAACACAAACATGAACTCTAAAACAATAATAACATGGCATGAACATCCAACTGTAAAACTACTAATTCGCCTCTCTCAACAAGAGTAGTCAAACCACCACATTGCCTCAATCTTATCGGAGCCACGATTTTGTATCTATCACTGGAGCTACAGTTTTTCCTCATTCACCGGAGCCACGATTTTCCAACAAACTCACAACTTACTTCGTAGAGCCACAACCGATCGCTATCAGGCCGACATGTCCGTCCGTTGCCCCAAAAGGGCCGGTAAACCCGTTGCCATCTAGTCGATCAAAAACAAACATAATATGCCAAAGTGTTCAAAAACAGTCGACCGAATAAGCCTACAGGTCAACCGGTTCCTCCCTAGAACGCCCAAGCGTTCGACCATCTCCATGACCGGTCGAACCGCAAAAACTAATAAAACGACCAATCAGTCGGACAAAAGGTCATAGACGGTCGACCATTTTGATGGTCTACGCCTCAACATTATTAACAACAATTGTCTCATCGGTCTAACGACAAATGGGACCCGGTCGACCGGAAACACGTAGGGACTCTACCGTTCTCAAGGTCCACAACCGGTCGAATTGAACATATACCGGTCTGATGGACTTTAAGTTAACTTAAGTAATCAGTTGAATGAAATCAATGAGCGATCGATCGTTTAGATGATCTAAGCTCCCAACCGACTTAGAGCAGTGCAATTGGTCGAACTGGTCAACGGGATGGTCAACGCCCCCAACCGACTCACTACAGTGCATTCGGTCGAACGGCAAAGGAGACTCATCGACCGAACACACCCAAAGCTTGCCTAACATGCTTAACCGGTCGACTGCACGAAGCATCGTTCGACTGGTGCAATGCAAAACTCCTTAAAATCACACCAACAACGGTCAACCGAAACACCAACCGGTCGACCAAATTCAGCAGAAATTCTGTTGAATCGAAAGTCCGACGAGCCTTTCGGCCTACCGCCGACCACTTCAACACTCACACGAACTTAGGTGAGTGTAAAAGTAAATGTTGACATACTTTGAAGACTTGTAGAAGCCTTTGAAGAACCACGACAAGAGTTTCCTCATGAATGTTAGACTCCGACGAACTCTCTGCTAAACCAACGATCATGAACAGCCGCCTCCACTTCATCGATCACCACCTTCTTCCTCGTCGAGCACACGAGGACCCAAGATTAGAGGGCTGAGTTCAGAGGGAGAGACGAAAGTGAGAGTGAGAGAGAGAAGAAAGGAAGGAAAGAGATGGGTTAACCGTTTGTACCCCTCACCTCAAAACCTCTCCATCCAAACCAATCTCAGCCGTTCAAACTAAAACCTCTCCAATCAACCACCTAAACACCATTAACCACTAATCAAGGGTTTAGGATATAACAGAACCTCTGTCCTGAAACAATAGAGGAAGCAATTGCAATGGTCCATCAATTAAGGTAACATGCTGCTTGAGTTCCATTTCCATCCTCATATCATCTCTTAGTATCAAATTATACTACTGAGTATGTAACTTGTTAGGACTTCTCAGTGAAGTATTTTAAAGGTTTTGTATTATGATGGCAAACCACATTACAACTTTTATTGTTTCTTGAGATAAGCAACATTTGGAATTGAACATAATCTCTCTTTGTGTGATTTAGAAAGCAATACCTGTTTTTAAGAGGCCTGGTGTTTTTTTAGTTACCAATTCCTGTCCCTTTGTTTTCGTTTAGCTATCAGACTATCAGACTTCTTAAGCTTTCATATAGCATGTAAATTTCATATAGCATGTGTTATAAGTTATGGATGCCCAATCCCACACTACCTTTTCTGTATTAATGTCTGTTAAGGATAGCAATCATTTATATAGAAGAATGTAAATTAAGAGTGGGAAGCCAAAGGATGTCTAAGCAGAATAGTGAAGGGTACTTCAATCTTCAACCATCAACAATAATTTCATAAATCTAAGTGTGCATTATATAACTATGAGTCCTTCAAGAGGGAAAATTAGATTGTAAGAATGACATTAACTTTTGGAATATCTATTTCTATCGTTACACTTCAATAAAACATCTGAAAATCTAAAAAGGTGTCTTATGAATAAAAGTTGATTTTTTACAATATTGATTCACTGTATATAGGCCTTTTGCGTTTCATGACTTCTCATTGAGTTTAAAAAGTTAAAAGTTTGAAGGCAAGATATCTGAGTTATCTTCCAAAAACAATTGCATTTCTCTTTCTTCTCTTAAAATTTTGTTGTGTTTTGGTATGTACTAAATTTCTATTTATCTTTGTTCGTTCAGACAAAGGGACGTTATCATGAAGATGATGGTATTGAGAAGATGCTGCATGATTTGTCCATGATCAAGAAGTTCGAATAGGTTTCATGCACCAACAGCTTCTTTTGGTCAACAGGAAATAAAAGTTGTAATGCTTCTCTTAGGTGATATATTTTTCGGAGATTACTCACATCTCATCTACTGAACTTAAAAAGGCGTCAAGCTCGAGTTTGAGGTTCGATTGTGAGTGTGATATGAGAAAGATGTGCTCTGTGCTTTCCTCTAGCAGCATTCTCTGATTCCAATTTCCAAGTGCAAAGTACATCTAGAATGTTTCTTGAAACTTGATGTGAAACATTACGTGTACAAGGGTAAAGAAAAATAAATAACCAAAAAATGAAAGAAAATCCACATGAGATGAGTATATGTTAATCTAATATTTATTAAATAAAACAGAAGAGCTAATGTCAATAATGAGTATGTCCTTTTCGGACCAGTACCTGAAACTGGCACCTTAGACATAGCCACCAGCTACGTACTTGCCGTCATAGCCACCAACACCATCTAATATTAGGCCTCCCAAGGATTTGATTTTTAGTGGATGTGGCCGTCATGCCTGCTCGAGCCAACACACACTACTTCATGTCAGACAATACACTTTAGAAAGAAAATGTATCAGAAATATGATCATGTGTTGAGTAAGTATGGATTCCATTTAAGAATTCTATTTGTGTCGCATTTTATCCGTAATGACTTGACAAATCTATTGATATTGAAGAAGGCAACGAGCATACCCATCATTGAAGATATATATAAGAAAAGACATAACTGGAGACGAAAGAAAATCCACGTGTTATGATTTTTATAAACAAAGTAAATGTCAAGAATGGGATTCGAACCCATGACCTTTCGGATATAATAAATACTAGAAGTTTCGCAGAGGAATATATAATAAATTTGGGTGTTGTTAAATTTCATCACTTCCGCAAGAGAAGAAGAAGCGATCGGAGGTTAAGAAGATGTCTGGCGAAGAGGAAGAGAACGCCGCCGAGCTTAAGATCCCCGAAGGTTTACTCTTCTTCCTACCAAAACCCTAACTTTTCCATCTCTTTTCTTTCTTTAAAACCAACCAATTTGCATCTTTTAGGGTTTCCTATCCTACCAATATGTGACTTCCAAAAAAGAACTACTTTTTGTAAAAAAGAAGATGAAATATTGCATCTTTGTTACAGCCCGTATTTTGTAGCGAAACTTTCTATTTGGAATGGAAACCTTTCAATTCTAATATCTTTGTGTCCTAATTCTGCTATAACAATGTGTTTGTAAAACCTCACGAGTTTTTTTTGTGATTTGGATTTCAACTATCACTGCCAGATTTTTTTTGTTTTTGAATAATTATCATCGTTATTGTGCATTTGAATGTTGTTCAGTATTGTGTACAGAATTTTGTAGTTTTATACATATAGTTTGGTTTTGTTGCCTTTTTTTAATGGTTATGGGTTATGGCCTACGGGAGGGATTTGGCATTTGATTTTGCCAATCATGGTGTGCTTCTTGTTAATTACATTTTAATTTCTTCAAGGCCTTATTCTCTATTTGATCGTTGCGTGTTATTTTCTTTAGAATTTTTGAAGGCCAAGTGTCTAATGAATGGTGAAGTGGCGATGATTCTTGAACATAAATATGATCAGCTTCAGCAAATGTCAGATGATCCTATGAACCAAATCTCTCAGTAAGCATTGCATTAGTCTCTTTACCTTGTTATGTTGCGATTAACAATAAGAGCTACTGTGAATACCTTCACAGATATAACAGCTTGTTCGTTTTTTCTGAACAAAAGTTACCATCTTCAGTTGAAACTTGAAAGAAGTTCCTCTAACAGATATAAAGGTCTTGCTCGAGTAACATCTCATTATTGACTCATGTTTCTTTTTGGATTCAGGGTATTTGAGAAGTCAATGCAGTATGTGAAGCGATTTAGTCGCTACAAAAGTAATGACTCTGTGAAACAAGTTCGAGAGTATCCTTTTGCTCTTTTACCTAGTATTAACTTTATGTTTATAGCATGCACGTTTGTTGTGAGCTGCATTGTCCTATGATTAGCTTTTTTTCTTGTTTGATTATGTAACTTTATGCTCATTTTAATTGTAAATTCTCTTCAATTTGTGATTGATATCCTTAACCATATGTTCAGAATCCTCAGTAGGAACCAGTTGGCTGAATTTGAGGTATCAATTCATATTTAAGTCAATGTCTTTCCTAAACTGTGAGTGAGTTTACAAAACATAGAAGTACCACTTACATGAGACATTTGGAATAACAGCTTTGTGTGCTTGGGAACCTCTGTCCTGAAACCGTCGAGGAAGCAATTGCAATGGTCCCATCAATTAAGGTAACATGCTGCTTGATCAGTTCCATTTCCATCCTCATACCATCTCTTACTAGCAAATTATACGACTGAGTATGTAACTTGTTTAGGACTTCTCAGTGAAGTACTTTAAAGGTTTTATGTTATGATGGAAAACCACATTACAGGTTTTATTGTTTCTTGAGATAAGCAACATTTAGAATTGAATATAATTTCTCTTTATGTGATTTAGAAAGCAAAACCTATTTTTAAGGGGCCTGATGTTTTGTAGTACCAATTCCTGTCCCTTTGTTTTTGTTTAGCCATCAGCCTATCAGATTTCTTAAGCTTTGCATGTTAATTTCATATAGTATGTATTACTAGTAATGGATGCCCAATCCCCCACTACCTTTTCTGTATATTAATGTCTGTTAAAGATAACAATCATCCATATAGAAGAATGTAAATTTAAAGTGGGAAGCAGAAGGATGTCTAAGCAGAATAGTGAACGGTACTTCAACCTTCAACCATCAACAATAATTTCATAAATCTAAGTGTGCATTATATAACTATGAGTCCTTCAAGAGGGAAAATTAGATTGTAAGAATGTCATCAATTTTTGGAATATCTATTTCTATCGTTACACTGCAATAAAACATCTGAAAATCTAAAAAGGTGTCTTATGAATAAAAGTTGATTTTTTACAATATTGATTCACTGTATTTAGGCCCTTTGCGTTTCATGACTTCTCATTGAGTTTTAGAAGTTAAAGTTTGAAGCCGAGATATCTGAGTTATCTTCCAAAAACAATTGCATTTCTCTTTCTTCTCTTAAAGTTTTGTTGTGTTTTGGTATGTACTAAATTTCTGTTAATCTTTGTTCGTTCAGACAAAGGGGCGTTACCATGAAGATGATGCTATTGAGAAGATGCTGCATGATCTATCCTTGATCAAGAAGTTCGAATAGGTTTCATCCACCAACACTTCTTTTGGTCAGCAGGAAATAGAAGTTGTAATTACATGTTGACTTGAAGTTGTAATGCCTTTAGAGGTTACGAAGACCTTCTCTTAGGTGATATGTTTTTGGAGATAACTCACATCTCATCTTCTGAACTTAAAAAGGCGTCAAGCTCGAGTTTGAGGTTCACATTGAGGTTTACAACTAAATTCTGTGGCCTATTATGCTTCTAGACCTGCAGAAAGCAATTCATAGATGTATCTGGGTTGGTTTATTTCATGTTGACTTGATTAGATATATTTTTCTTTATTAATCCCTCCAAAAAAGTTGAGATGGTTCAAAATATAGCCTGCTTCACAATTATGGCTGTGGTATAGTTTACTTTAATTCTGATTAAATGCATATCTTATGCTTAGCCTTTTCGAGTGAATGTCATTACATTATTATATTTCCATGCGCTCATAATATAATCCTCTCCAAGAGTGTTCCAAATATTAAATTCAGCTCAACCAATATGGTCAAATAACTCATTTTGTGTGTTAATTTCTTTTAAAGAGTTATTTGGGCATTTTGATCAAATATTCATATTTCTCTTCTTTTTCTCCAATTTTTTGGATGCATGAGCCTAAAAAAATTTCTCCCAAAAATTATGTTATTTTTCAAGTTCACATTCATCTCTATTTATTTGTTTTTATTTTTTCCTTATTAGTTTAAAAATCACCAAAAAATTATATCAATTAATGTGTCATTTGGTCAAATAAGGACTACGATTCAGGTCGATCCACCAAACTAAATGTGCAGTACAAACTTGTGGAAGACACTAATTAATAAATGGCTTATGTACTTGTTAGAAGTACAACATCTATATATGGTCCAACCAAATGATCGCATTTGGACTACCAAAAACACCCATAAGATTTGGAAAACCAAAAAGATGGAGGCAGGTTTGTCACAATCTTGTTCATATATGGCAACAACGTCATCTCAACTGCTCCTCCTCTTGTTTCTCATCCATGTTGGAGTAGTAGTACATGTGGGAGCTCACTCCGGCCATGACCACGAAGGCGACGATGGCGATCTTGGAACCAAAGGGCTCGTCTTGGTGAAGGTTTATTGCCTGTTGATTTTCCTGGTGAGCACTTTTGTTGGGGGTGTTTCTCCGTATTTCTTTCGATGGAACGAGAGCTTCCTCCTCCTCGGCACACAATTCGCCGGTGGAGTCTTCTTGGGCACCTCCCTCATGCACTTCCTTCCGGACGCTAACTCAACCATCCAGGTAATTAATTCACACATTTATTATCAGGTAGTTAATTAATTAGCACAAATTAACATAATTGTTAAAAATTAGAAAACAAATTATTGGAAGCACAAATTGTACATGTTGGTTTTACCCTTTTTGGATGTGATATTTCAAAATTATTATCAAACGTCCAAGCTTGAAAAATTGTTGGTTAATTTGACATCATAAAAATATCTCTGTCGTAGGACCTAACCCCGAAGGAATACCCGTTTGTGTTCATGTTGGCATCGGTAGGATACTTGCTTACCATGTTGGCAGACGTCACCGTCCATTTGGTTACCAAGAGGGCGGCCAAAGGACCGACGACGGTGGTGGCAACGGCAGAAGAGGAAGGGAGGGTTAAGAACACTGTGACTAATGGGAATGATATTCCTCCGAGTCTGGTCAAGGCAAATAACTTGGGAGACTCGATATTGCTCATTCTTGCACTTTGCTTCCACTCCGTGTTCGAAGGAATTGCTGTTGGAGTTGCATGTAAGTACATGCATGTGATGATGCTCTTAATTTTTAATACAACATAATATTACAATATAAACAAAAATTTCAATGAAACATTAACAAACATCTCTACTTGAGATAAAACAATTGGTCTTATAACAGTCGATAGAAAGAATCACTTCTTAACGAAATCGATGGCATGTCATGGATTAATTAGAGTAGAATAGAAACATATGCATCTTCCAAAAATATTGTCTTGATGCATGCATGGATGTTGTGTTAATGTTTTTATAGCTACCGAGGCTGATGCATGGAAGAACTTATGGACCATATTACTACATAAAATCTTCGCCGCAATCGCAATGGGTATCGCACTTCTTCGAATGCTCCCCAAGAGGCCTTTCATCACAACCGCATCATACTCATTCGCATTTGCGATTTCCAGCCCGATCGGCGTCGGAATAGGCATAGGCATCAATGCCACAACTCAAGGAGTTGTGGCGGATTGGATCTTCGTCATATCGATGGGCATTGCTACCGGGGTATTCGTGTATGTTGCCATCAATCATCTTATTGCTAAGGGTTACAAACCACAAGGAGAATGCTACTTCAACACACCCTTCTTCAAGTTTCTTGCGGTTACATTAGGTATTGGAGTTATTGCAGTTGTTATGATATGGGATTGATGCATTTATATGATTCCATCGTTCCATGTGTTTTGGGAACTAATTTGTTATATGATTCCCTCCGAGGTTTGAATTGTTTAATTCCAATAATCAATGTTCATATTTTACTTTCTTGATGGCTTGGTTGAGTGATGGTGTTTAATCAAAGGTCTAGCTGGATATATATTAATATATAGTTGAAGCTAGTCAATGCTTTTGTTTATTTCTAAAAGAGGGTTTGTGTCTAATGATGTTTTCAGTGGAATTCTTTTGGCCTTTTAAGTTATTCCGTAGAACAATGATTTTTACCGGTTTCGGTCGCAACAATATTTACTAAAATATTATTTTAATTTTTTCTATCTATCATTTCATCTCTTCCACTTCACAATTTTTTCTCTCTTCTTCTCAATCACAATATTTAATAAAAATATCTTTCTGTCAAATCAAATTTTCTTTTACCTCCAACTCATTTATCACTCTTTACAAAAACATATATTATCATTTAACTTTTATAAATTACAAGATACGCCGTCTGGAATATTGACCGTGAACCAGCGTTTGTTCCATTTCTACGGTTGTCCAAGTCCACCACCCACTGAAAATGCCTCAGCATCAGCATTTATGCAAGGCATTTATCCAATGGACCACTGGTTCTCTTATTGTGGGGGATTTGTTCACATTGAATTGATAGTTCAAGTTTCGTCTTATATTCAAATTCAGACTTGAGAAATTTCTTGTTGACTTGATTGTTTTTGTGAATCAAAACTTCATGCATTATTTCTATTGAAGAAAGATAAGCTTGATTTCACTGTCTTGCAACCAATCACAGACCCTACTATAATAAATTAGACTGATTTATCCAAGCTAGCTAGACTGAGACAAGTTTAATTCCAACTCTTTGAATGGGTGTGAGATGTGAAATTATTAATAGTCCAAAATTTAACCATAAATAACTAAATTACCAAAAACTTTTGGTGTTGGTGGTGATGATCACATTCACATTAACATTAATTATAAATTGCGAGAGAGGAATTAATGGATTCTTCTATTGTTTGTAAATATATGTTCTATTGTTTAGTAACAATACACATAGGTTACGCTCGACAAAAAAATTAAATATAGTTTGAAAGCAACGTTAATTAATAATTGATCCAGACTTTTGCATGCAGTACAACTACCTCAAAGTCAACTATTGTACTACACATGAACAAGTAAAGACAACTCATACCAATATTACCATTGTTCATGATATTAACTCCCTATGTGACTTGAAAAAGAAGATTAAGAAGAAACAAGAACAATAATGCTAGTATGGCACAATCTTGTTTAAGTTTTCAGCTTGTTGCACATTTGGTGTTGAGACTTGGGAGTTGTTACTGTTGTTGTGCGTTTTAAAAAAATCGACGTAATAATGATGTTGTAAACGTATTTTCCAGCAGTGACTACTACATTGTTCAAGTGTACTTGTAAGTTAGTTAGAATAAATGAATCTTATGAATGTTAATTACCAAGGTATTAACGTTGGAGCTTGCTTAACACTCGCTGCAGACTTTTCTTTTGTGGGGGTATAATAATCGTTCAAACCCATGACAAGCAAATAATTAAGGCACAAAACGATGACAGGTAATTTTGTTTGGAAGTCAGATTCCAATATTGAATCTAATTAATTAATAATGACAAAATAATTGTTATATCCTAATTCTAATTAAGGGTTTAATCTTGTTTAGGTGGTGGATTAGAGAAGGATTAGATGGACGGTTGAGATGGTTTGGGGAGGAGAGTATGGAGCAATGCTCCATATTTAAAGCATTACTTTGTATTTAAAGCAATGCTCCTCTGTCTCGGAGTTGTCATATTCCTCTTAATGATTGTGACAACTTTTATAGGATACATACCACCTTGGGGGCGCCTGATGGGGTTCGATCGACCGGGTGTGGTCTGCGGTCGACCGTTGCTGCACAGTGTTGTATCTATTGCTGGTGATTGTGTGTGTTTGTGATTGGTCGGGTGAGCAACAATGTCACCGGTCTATGAGGAAAGTGTGAAGGGCTTTCTAGCCCAATAGTGATCGGGGGTTGTGACTCTACGGAGTGTTTTGGACTCTAGATGGCCGTCCTTGTGAGGCAGTGTGGTTGTGGCCGAGACTCTAACCGGCGGTGCCTGTTGTGCACGATTGTTGTTGTGGCCGAGACTCTGACTGACGGTGCCTGTTGTGCACGTGTGTTGTGGTTGACACTCTGACCGACGGTGCCTTGTGTGCACAAGTGGGTTGTGTTAGCTGTGGTCGGGAGAGAGATCTCGGGAACCTAGTTGACGTGTGGTTGTTTTATTGCATATTCATTGCATGTTATGTTGTGTTACTTGTTTGCATTTAGAGGTTTGTCATACGGGATTTCCTTATAGAAATTCAGGTATAGCTTTATGTTTGCATTTCAGGCCGTGATCAGCGATATGGGTGGTGACTGTGAAAGATATCTCTAGGGACCAGGTCCTGCTTCCTTCCTTTTAGAGGTTGTTTTGATTACAACTGTGTATTTATCGTGTAGTTTTTTGATGTAATCACTTTTTGTAAATTCCGATCTATATATGATGGTGCACCACGTGTTGTTTTTCGTAATGTCCTCGAGTCTCGTTTGATTCAGTTGATTTTCTCTTTTGAAAAGTTTTAACATTTCCATTGTTTGAGATGTTACAAGAATAGTTCAAACAAGGCAGTTTAGTTGGTGCTTTTGGATTAGAATATCCAAATGAAAGTCAATCCACTTAAATTAACACATGATGTAAGCTAGTGCTTAATGACGTTGGAATGTATTGATTTGCAATCAACTAATCCCACAACAACTAGCACATCAATTGCTTCATTTTGACATTCCTAACTCATCACTAATGTTTGTTACACATATCACATCAAAATCCTCATCTTATTTGCAAATATATGGAAAAATGTACTTCTTTCACCTACCACTGATCTAGAAATCGCCCTAAAATTAAGTTCTAAGAAATGAAATTCATAAAAGCCAGCGAGATATGGATCCTGTTGTTAATGAAAGAAAACAGATGCTGATGTTGAATATACGTATACTTCTTTCAAAAAATGTGATATGCCACCAAACTGTCTTCAGATGATGGAAAGATGAGCCCAAACAGACTGGTATGGTCTGCTATGGTGCAACCTTAATGATAGTGGCTCTTTCGTTAATTATAATATCATAGAAAGGAGACAATTTTGACCTTATGTTAAGATGAAGCCTCCAAAAGTTTTGAATCATGATTCACAAGAACTTCAATTGTGTAACTGCTGGCAGGTGTTATTATCTTAAAATGCTTAATTAGTCCTTTAATAGATAAATATCTATCATATATCTAAGTCAGAATGTCACATAATGGTGACTAGAGGCACATGATCCAATGATTAACACATTCAAGCCATTAATTTCCTTGTATATCTCTAGCCCTCTTAACTCATTCAGCTCCGGAAGACATGTCGCGACTTAACCAGAAGTTGGGACATGAATCTTTTAACTTGTGGACTAATTTCCTCTCTTTTATCAAGTCTTTTTTATGTTATTACCTGCGGTGTTCATTTCTTAAATGCGCATGAACTAGCTAGTTCAAAATATTAGTAATACCCTCTAATATTTGCTAATATCTCAGATCAAAAGTTCTTAATCTGACCAAAATTTGAAGTTACACCCCCATGAAAACTAAAGTTTAAGCGTCGGAGGAGATAAATCGAATTATTAGCTACGGAGGACTTGGACTTCAATTGACTAATGAAAGGGCCGGTGTGATATTAGAAAGTTTTAGTCAAATCAGAAGGTACAAGATGTTACAAAATATCAGAGAGTATTAGTAATAATTTTATGCCACTTCCATTTAAGAACTTCTTTATTTGCTTAATAGAGATTGTTGTATATCTTTTATCGTGGTGGTGAATATTACACGTAGGTGTAGGAGTGCCCTAGAATTGAAGTGTAGTAGTTGGTGCAACAACACACTGTCCTTTTCCAAATCCTCTCGATCTCTCATGTCCATGGTTTGAACCAATTGAAACACGTCAACTTTACCTAATCAACCTCAACTTCGAAGTAATAAGATGTAATATATATCCATCGACATTGTCTCACAAAAACCTAATAAAAAACAATATTATTGCATTTTACCTCTATATGTTATTATGTTTGGCTCTTACTTCGGCCAACACGTGGTGTTGGGGATGTTCTTGTCGTGATAACAAAGTCTAATATAGTTAGAGAGAGAGAAGATAATAGAATGTTAGCATGTAAGGCAAAGAAAGCCTATATATATATATATATAAATGGTTCGTCTACTTTGTCTTCACCACCACTCTAAAGCTAAGTTATAACAACATCTTGTGACTCTTAGGCTCATGTCATGTGTATATAAATAACATCATGCATGCATGCTCTACTCCATCTAAACCAAGCTCCATTGCATTTGCTTCTCAACACAAAGGTGAGCATTGGTAGTGAGAGAAATAAAAGGAGATAGACATGCAGGGTTTTCTTCTTGGAGTTTTGCTCTTCTCAATGTGCTTTGTGCTTCAAGTGTCTGCCCAACAAACTGGCGTAACGAGGCACTACAAGTTTGACGTGAGTTTATTAATTTCTATTACTTTGGGATAAGCATTTCATGTTGTCGTATATATGATTCATATAATATATTATGGTATAAACAATAACTGATCAAACTTCATATATTGTTGAGTTAATATATTTGTGCCATGCATATGTTATACAACCTTCATGTTGTTTATGCTCTGTTCTTTATTGTTGTTCTTATTCCATATATATTTGAATGTCCAATTAGCCACCTATGATTTGGTACATCTTGATTTTAAATGTGATTAAACATCCATAAATTGAACACACACATACTAATCTAAAATTAAAGATCTACGTAGCGACTGAGTTAACCTAAGATCGATGATAACCCTATATTTTATGTTTTGTTGGATACAGATAATGCATGCGAACGTGACGAGACTCGGCCACACAAAAACCATAGTTGCGGTGAACGGCCAATTACCGGGGCCTACAGTTATCACTCGGGAAGGCGATCGTCTTCTCATCAAAGTTGTTAACCACGTTAAGGACAATGTTACCTTGCATTGGTATAGATATACTTAATTAAGTTTTTATAGACATGCATGAAATTAAGTTCAATAAAGTTAACTACTTAATTACATGTGGTAGTTGTTGTTTGATGATGATGATTAATGGAAACAATCTAATTAATTAATTAATTATACCCAGGCATGGAGTTAGGCAGCTTCAAAGTGGATGGGCTGATGGACCAGCTTACATTAGCCACTGTCCCATTCAGAAGGGGCAGAGCTATGTTTACAACTTCACTACTGTTGGGCAGAGAGGAACCCTTTGGTGGCATGCTCACATCTCTTGGTTGAGATCCACTCTTTATGGTCAAATCATTATCCTTCCTAATCTTGGTGTTCCTTATCCCTTCCCAAAGCCACACAAAGAAGTCTCCATGGTTTTTGGTAGGCAATTAATTAATTACACCATGTCTTTTCGAAGTCATATATAGTTTCATATACATATTCCTTTCAAATATATACCACCTAATATTTCTTAATAGGTTACATAGTACCCGGCCACCCATTTGATGTAAATTAAACTTCAACTGTAGTTAATTTGATGTCGAAACAAATTCAAAGCTTAGACAACAATCTAATGCAAATTATGATTATGATAGAGTAGCGGATTGATGCTTCTAATGTTGGATTCATATGAAGAAGAAAAAATAGTTTGCGTCCAATAAAAAAAAGGCAAATAGTGAGAATAACTAAATGTCTAAGTTGGCACATATGGTGCTTAATTATGTAAATTTCTTCAGGTGAATGGTGGAATGCTGACACAGAGCTTGTTATCAATCAAGCAACTCAAACTGGTGGAGGTCCAAATGTATCTGATGCCTACACCATCAATGGTCTTCCTGGACCTCTCTATAATTGCTCTGCGAAAGGTGACTATTCCAATGAAATTCTCTCACATCAAATTATCTAAGTAATAAATTAACATGCTTCATTTCAATTTTTTTAATCCACCACTTTTCGTGGTGCTCAAATACTTAGGCAAAAGAAAATATATATAGTGTTGGTACACTTTTAGTGTTAGAGTAATAACAGATTGTAAATCGATCGAACAACCCTTATAAATTAATCTCGTACGTCTTGATTACTTTGAATTACAGACACGTTTAGGTTGAAAGTGAAGGCCGGGAAGACATACCTCCTCCGCCTCGCTAGCGCTGTTCTAAATGAAGACCTCTTCTTTAGCGTCGCCAATCACACCCTCACCGTCGTGGAGGTCGACGCCGTCTACGTCAAACCCTTCACCACAGACACCATTATGATCACTCCCGGCCAGACCACCAACGTCCTCCTCCACACCAAACCCTTCGCCCCGGATGCAACCTTCCTCATGGCTGCAAGCCCCTACGTCACCGGTGCCGGCACTTTCGATAACTCTTCCACCGCCGGAATCCTCCAATACACCAGCAAGAACATTAAATCGCTTCCACTCTACAAACCAACGCTTCCCTTTTTGAATGATACGAATTTTGTTACGAACTTCACTAACAAGCTTAGAAGCCTCGCGAGTGCTGAGTTTCCGGCAAACGTGCCGCAAACGGTGGATAGGAGGTTCTTCTTCACGATTGGGCTCGGTACCACTCCATGTGCTAAGAACAAAACATGCCAAGGTAGGGGTGATCGATCATCATTAATCACATGTGTTTTAAATTAATCATTATAAGTATACTTATGTACATCAAAGAAAACGTATACATAATTTATGAATGTCATATGAATAAGTAATCATACCATCCAAAAAAACAAAAAACATAATAACACATGTAGGTTTTTCCCCCCTTCCGCTTATCATGAATCTATCAGTAATTCTTAGGAATGAAAACAGCTGAGTCATTATTGCAAGCCCTTGTAGTTATGATCATGATTCATGCATACATCAAATACTAATGTATATATATATATGATTCTTCATTCTTGTGTTTATATATATATACATATATACATCACATGTGAGTCGAAAATATTATTTTGCTGTGAAGGGCCGAATGGCACCCGGTTCGCAGCGTCGGTGAACAACATCAGCTTCGTGATGCCGACGACCGCTCTCCTTCAAGCCCACTACACCGGCCAATCGGCCCGCGTTTACGCACCGGACCTCCCAATCTACCCAACCATCCAATTTAACTACACCGGCATGCCACCGAACAACACGCATGTGCTTAACGGGACGAAGGTGGTTGTTCTTCCCTTCAACACCACCGTCGAGATGGTTATGCAAGACACCAGCATTTTGGGAGCGGAGAGCCACCCAATGCACCTCCACGGTTTCAACTTCTTCGTCGTCGGAAAAGGGTTCGGTAACTACCACCCCGTCAGGGATCCTCCCAACTTCAATTCGGTGGATCCCGTCGAGAGGAACACGATTGGTGTGCCGGTCGGTGGGTGGGTCGCCGTCCGCTTTAGGGCTGACAACCCAGGTGATGACAACATATTTAATTAATTAATGTTGGAAACATACATATATATATATATCTATATATAGTCTCACATTAGTTTCTATATATATAGAAACATATAAATATTGCTTGGGTTGTAAAACTATAGTGGAGTACTGATCAAATTTCTAATATAATTCACATTTGATCATGTATATATCAACATCGATCTTCCTAGAACCGGTAAACCTTAGCATATACAGACACGAGATGTTTTTAACAAAAAAATAGTTGTGGTGGATTAGTAGGTAATATTGCTGAATTCATTCCTGCAGGTGTTTGGTTCATGCACTGTCACCTTGAGGTGCACACAAGCTGGGGACTGAAGATGGCCTGGGTGGTGCTTGACGGCAAGCTGCCGTCGGAGAAGCTGCTGCCACCGCCGTCGGATCTGCCCAAGTGCTGATGGTTTTGATTCACCAACGGTCACGATGGTTTTGGAGCTCCCGGCCCGGATATATCGATCTTAATTTTCCTCTGCATGCCCACTTTCCATGGGAATAAGTTATGTTTTGATGTGAGGTTGTATTATCAAGTGTTCATTAATTTGAAGGTTGATTTTTTTGCTTAAAAGTTGCACCTACCAATAAGGCAATATGTATTAATATCTAATAAGAGTTTTGTTTCTCATTTCTCTCTTGTAACTGACGAGAAAGGTTTGGCGCCTGTAGACAATCTATATATTGTCTGAGAGGAAATCAAAAGGTTTTTTTACTATATATTTTTAGTCAGAGCCTTCATGTTATAGTAGATTTTTCATAAGGCGATTGACGATTGACACTAAACTGATTCTTAACACGATCGAGTCATGCACATTCTATAGGAATAACTCATATAAAGTAATATACATCGACTGTCGATTCTTCTGTCTTCATTTGCGTCTTAAATATACGAAATGATACAACTCATAATAGAGAAAATCTATAAGCATTTAGTTTTGTGTAAGTCGTGATACTAGAATTAAAAAATTTAAACAATACCTCAATGATCGTTCGTTAGATTTTAGTGCCAACAAACCAACAAGGTGTGAGCAAGGCTGTCAATTCTAATTTTGACTTGAGACTCGATTGATACACGATTCAAAAAACTTGAGTCGAGTTTGATCTAGCATATAAACGAGTAACATAATCATCTTCTCTAACTCAAATAATAAAAGGAGTCCGGTGAAATCCACAATGACAGTCTAAGCATAGGGGTCTCGTCTCAAATTGACCCGTTCATGCCTTCTTGGCCCCTAATCACTAAAACGAACACATTCAAATTCACATATTATCGAGTTGGACGGAAAGGAACTTATCCTTCACACCCCTAATACAACGGAGGGTTAATTACAGTTTACTTTTCTGAACTATATCATACAAACTTTAAAAAACGATAATTACATCTCTTATATTTTCATTTTGAAACACTTTGTCCTACTTACTGTCTCGAACTTTAAAAATTTCTTTATTTTAGCATATATTCTTCGTTATTTTTTTGCATTATTTGCCTAAAACACTCATAATCTCAACTTTATGTTAAAATTTAGATTAAATTGGAAGTCTAATTTAGTTGGAATTTAGGTTTGTTTGGTAGTTAATCAGACCGAAATTTGAACAATATCTGACCTCCAATTTGATATGATTAACATAAAAATAGGTATGTGAGTGTATTAGGTTACAACTAAAAAAAAGAAGAGAAATAACTACGAATATGTTCAAAAATAATAAATTCTTAAAGTTCAAATGGTAAAATGTTACATAACGAAAATATAAAAAGAGGTGATAGTCGCCTAAAAAGTTCAAAAGAACAATGAAATTGATGCATAGTTCACAGGACTAAACTGTAATCGACTCTTAATACAATTTCAACATTCTCCAAGAAGGATCAAGGAAAATAACCTAAAAAGTATAACACTGTAAACCTGTATACCGAGTCGAACCAGACCTCGACCAACCGGGCCGGGCCCAGCCCAGCCCAGCCCGGTAACATGTGTATGGCACTGGTTAGAGTATTCAGTTTGCAGTGAATCCAACAGAAATACAAAAACGAAAAGGGACCTACTTACAAAACGCCCATATAAAAACCAATCCTCTTCTCCCTCACACCACCACCATTCCAACACCCATCTCCATCACTCCCACCACCTCCGACAACCCAAAACCAAACCCTAACCCTAACCCTCCCCAAATTGGAATTCCCATAGATACCATACCTCTCTCATGGGTCGGCCTAGGTACGTCACGCTCCCGATCCTGATCGTCCTCGTCGCGATCGCGTACCTCTACTACGCCACCGTCTTCGTCGTCATAGATGTCTGGCTCGGCCTTGCCACCGCCTCGGGACTCGCCAACGCCGCCCTCTTCTCCTCGTTGGTCCTCATGTGCGTCGTCACCTACGGGATGGCTATTGCTCGGGATCCCGGTCACGTGCCGGCGTCCTTCGTTCCGGATATCGAGGATCCCGAGAGTCCCATCCACGAGATCAAGAGGAAGGTTGGTTTCGGCTTTTTTGTGCGGGATTTGGGGGGTAAAGGTTGGATCTTTACTTGGGATTTGGATTTTTTTTTTTTAAGTGTTCGTTAATTTGGTCTGGAAATAGTGGGAAAGGTGGGATCTTTTCTGATTGGTGGTGTTTGAGAATGTGATTGCCTTGCTGATTTTGTTGTAGTGTTAATTATGTGTGTGTGATTTGCTTTTAGGTTTTAGAGTTGTTTAGAGTGTGTTGAGATTGGAGTGATTAGTTTTTGCACTTTTTTTTACACTTCATAGACTTGAGGACAGAACAAACCTAAACGAACGAACCAGAGCAATTGGTACTGCAAATTTGAAATATTCAATGAAAGGGCATATTTGTGATGATATATTTAGGTTTCTATTTATTGATCTGAAAGTCAATTGACTCAATTCTAATTAGGCATCTTGTTATGTATACGGGTTTTCCTATCAGGGTGGTGACCTCAGATACTGTCAGAAATGTTCCCACTACAAGCCTCCTCGTGCACATCATTGTCGTGTGTGCAAAAGATGTGTTTTAAAGATGGTAATATGTAGTTATGTACAACCAATTACATGTTCATCCTTGCATATATTGTTTGAATTTGAAATAACTTGTGGCTTTGCAGGATCATCACTGTATTTGGATAAATAACTGTGTTGGGCACACTAATTACAAAGTCTTCTTTGTCTTTGTTCTGCACTCTGTGATTGCCTGTCTTCACTCCATGGTATGTTTCCCTATATCTTCCTTGTTCAATTTTTGGCAAATTTGTAACTCTCAATAGTTTGTGATTTCCCCCCTAGGTTCTTTTGTTGGGTAGTGCTGCTCATGATGCCTACAGAGACGAGCAGCATAGTGGGGGCTCTGTCAGAACATCATATGTATGTCCAGAAAAGCTTCTGTTGTAAACTTTACTTGGGCGTTTATGTTGCCTGTGTTTCCTGCAGATCATCTGTGGGGTGTTGCTATTTCCATTGACATGTGCATTAAGTATCCTTCTTGTATGGCACATTTACCTTATCCTACAGAACAAGACCACCATTGAGGTTTGTGAAACATGGTGATCCCCAATTATGTAATGGATGTTTGACTATTTTCCATCTATAAGTTATTTACAGTGATTTAGATATGTGTTTCATTGTCATAACATGCAGTATCACGAAGGTGTTAGAGCAATGTGGCTTGCAGAAAAGGTTGGCAATATATATAGACATCCATATCATCTTGGTGCTTTTGAGAATCTCATCTCTGTAAGAATTTGCCTTTATTTATTTTGTTTATAATCTCATATTTCTGGCAAATATTTTTGTGGCTACACGAGTCAGCTCAATAGCTACGTAGATCATATGGATTTGGTATAATTCTTGGATGTTAGAATTGCCATCTACTGCATTGTCAGTCACTCTTAATTTGATAATGTGTCTAAGTGATAAAAGTCTTTATAATATGGGTCCCAGTTAGTAATTGTCAGGAAATTTGTGTATGACTTGCTGTTTTTTTATTATACGACTTCCATCTCATGCCCATCGATTTGGACCCCATGTGTCGTCCAAGGCTCCAACCATATAATCCATTCTCACGTTACAATTTTGGGTGTTGGGCTTATTTGATGTCTTAAATTCGTAGTTTTTATTATTATTATCAAACCATGACAAACAATTGAGATATTGGGTTCTGTAAGTTACTTGCATGGAAAGTTGAGATTTGTTTCTGTCTTATAAAGTGGTAAGTTATCTAACAAAATTGCTAAAATAATTTTCAAGCAAGTCTGTGTTGTGTGTTAAGCAAATTGTGATCAAGGATCAGAATACCCGTACTACTTTGTGTAGCAGCTCCTATGTTAGCATACCAACCACCTATCAGTCAATCACTTTATTTCTTGTTATGACTGTACTTAACAATTGGAATGTTGTCAAAAGCAAGAGGAACTAAAGTAGACTATGTAGATAAGTGTCCCATCACCTATTCCAGCCATCGTCTAATATGAATCGTTGTTTATGTTAACAGGTGCTTGGTCCAAACATTCTATGTTGGTTATGTCCCACAACAGGCCATATCGGTTCAGGCCTCCGGTTTCGGACTTCATATGACTGTGTCGACTCTTTGCTGCCAAGATGATAACTAACAGCACTGAAGAAATTTTTCATACTCGGATTCGCCTAATAGTTATAGGCAGGAGCAAGTGCAATTATGATGCTGGTTTTGGAGCTTGCATGCACGGATTTTTAAGGAGGCTGACAGATTAGTAGTTAAGATGCTCGTGGCTGAGAGCCCAAATCTGCAGCAAATGCTTAAGGTATTCTCTAGATGTAGTGTTTCATTCCGCCATTTATACAGGTTTCAGGACAGAATTGCCATTGATAGTGTGCCGAATACATAGAGTGGAGAGACAAGGTTGACAGAAGAAATTGATGGTTGTATACTTTTACTTTTTCCTGTTAACTTAGTCTCTGAGTAGAAATTAAAATATTCGTATTTTTATTTCTGGCCCCTGCCTATTTACAGTTGTCAACAAGATTGTTAAACTCTTTCCTCCATGATTACCATTTTTCCCACAGAAATAGATCCTTCCTGTTTGTTCTTGACATATATAACATGTCTTCTTGAGCCTTTGCAGGTACGGGTGGCATTGGGCCAGTTTCGTTTGGGTTAAACAGTTATGAAATCTAAATAATTCAGATCAAATCGATTTGGATTGACTTTATTTTGAATTTGTTTAAATTTCAGTTTACATTTTATGTCTTTGTTATTGGTCAGAAGCAACAACTTAGGAGCACTAGTAAAAAATGAATGACTGCATATTGCAGAATAAGTTTCCATTTTCTGTAACTATTTTAGTACATTATAATGTTACCTGGTATGTGAATTCTAATATTCTGTAGTCAGATAGTGTAGATTCCAGATGTTAACAAGGTAATTTGTAGGTTTACTCCAGCCACAATATATTTATTGATTTCATTTCACGTGATGAATTGTGCATGCATTTCTTGGAACTTTGCATGCCATGGTCGTCTGGAAATTGCTTAGCTATTTCTGAAACCAGAATCAAACAGGTTTGGTTGCGTTAGATTCCTAAGCCAAAGAAAACAACTTTGCAGAAGACAAACTATTATTGCAGCTACAGGGTATTGAAATGCTTCTACTGAAAGCTTATCAAAATCTCATGAGAGACCCAAATGTCATCTCCCGGCAATACTGTTGGCCACAGTAGAATGAGCAGTGTATTCTTATCTTATACGGTTATACCTTCGTAGTCTTGGTCACGTTATAGTGAGCTGTGCGTCTATTATACTTTCAGTGGCGGAAAGGTACACAACTTGTGCCCGTTCGGGGTTCATCCTTTTGGGCTTTTGGCTAAGATAAGCAGCAGTATGATATATATGCATTCCGGTAGACCATAAGATCGTGTTCTTCGAAACTTCTAAGAAATAAATGTTGAGGAAATGTCTAACTTAACTACTTGTTGATTTAGATTACGTAACCAGTATTTAGTGAAGTCAGTGGTTCCTTTGGCAATTGATTCTGATGTTGATTCTAAAAAATCTGATAGTTGGGAATCAGATTCTGACATCCAAACATAACAAATGAGAATTGATTCTACAAAATCTGATTCCCTCCCTTAATTCCCGGTCTCACGGTTCTCTCTTTTCTGAGAATCATTTTGTTTTGATTCGTAACACTGTTCATGGATTTCTAGCCTGTAAAAGACCATTTTAAAATTTTAACCCTTTAACTTGTATTATTTACTAAAAGTAATTAGCCTTAAGCAAAAGACAGGAACAACTTTAGATTCACTTAAATTTAAAAACCGTTGGGACAATCGAAAAAAACCCCACATGAACTGGGTGGCACTAGAGGTCACACACTCACACTAGTGTTGAATGGGATATAAAGACCACACGAACTGGGTGGCACTGAAGGGTCACACTGGTTTTGAATGGGATATAGAGCGGAACACAGTTTAAATGGATGAAGATTAAAGGAGTGGATAAAGGTAATTACACGTATGTATGCAATTATTTTTCTATTGTAGTCGTATTGCTTAAGTAACAAATTACTTTTTGGCAGGCTCATCCTAGAAGTTGCATCAACTTTTGGCAATCCAACACCAAAGGAGAAGCTGAGCCCGTAAAAATTCTGTTGAACAACAAATGGAACAAGACTTGCACACCTTAGTTGATTAAGATTTGTACTCACTTGAGGTGTATGAGCTGAAGTTCCTGAAGATAGTCGTGGATATTACACGGCTATATTAAGGTTTGTTTCACTGAAAAATAGACAGATTTTTGTGAAGTTATCATCCAAGGAAAAGAGAGTATGCAGGTTGGGATAACTTTATTTTTATGAGAATGGCGTAGTTAACTTTTTGGGTTTGATGGAACATGTTATATGGATATAAAATTACCTATTCCTCCTCAATTTTGGACTATAAAAGTTATGGAGAGGGAACACTAGTACCTTGTATGCATTGCTTGACTCTCATGTTACGAGGATGGGATTTTGGAAGTTTGTATCCCAAACAATTATGTATGTATTTAAAATCTAACCTATTTTGTTTAGTCATTTGGTCGTAATTTCGGTAAATGTGTGCAATTTTTTAAATTGTAGGTTTGCATTTCAATTTAAGGAGATGTAAGGTTACAAAGTTTACAGGAATTCATTTGGAAGTCTGCATGATAATTGGTAGACTTGAAATTTCAAATGACGATTTCAAGTGTGAGAATGCATGAACTTGAAATGCAAATTTATATTAATAACAGAAATAACAACTATATTACTTTACCATCATTTTTGTTAAACAACCACAAAAAACAACTTCAAAATATATAAAAACATGGCCAGGATTTTTCAAAGAAAGAAAGAAAAAGTATGAGAAACGAAATGAGTACTTGTCTGTTAAACATGTTAAGGATATTTTGATAATTTACTTTAGTAAGGAGTGTACTCTCGTCCAAACGCATTAACCCATAATCAATTATAAAAAGAAGTAGAATTGATTCTTTAACAGAATCAATTTTGGTTTAACATCGATTCACAAGAATGAAACTCCAAACGGGCCAGTCTCTCCAGTGGAAGTCGAAAAAAATCCAGGAACAGAACAGAAAAAGTGGGACCCACGACCTGTCTCCCCCATCTGGTCTGAATCTGATCATAACACACTTTTTATTAGAGAGAGAGAGAGGACAGAACAAAACAAAAACCCCATAAAAAAATATCAACTGTACTGTAGCAGTGGAGTTCTCTCTGCTCTGGTCATCATATCATATGATGGGATTGGGAGGAGAAGATATCGACGATCCATCTCACAAATTCCTTCCCCCACTTGTTCTTCATCAAATCCCAACTCTAATCCACAGGTCTGTCTCTAAACTTCTACTCTTCTTTCTCAACTTTGTTGGTTTGATGATCAACACTTTGGCTCAGGGAAGTATGTTGTGTTTGCCTTCTTATCACTAAAGATTTAATCTTTCTGACTCAGAACCCTCATAGATCATGTGGGCCGGGCTTCTTTTCTCTGTTGATTTCCTATAAATTTGTGGGTTTGCCTTTCTAGAGAATTTCATCTGAAAGCTGTCATCTTTTGCACCGGAACCCCAATATCTGATCTGAGTTGTCATCGTTTTCTATAGTTTTATGCTATCAAACTGAATTGCCCTCATTTAGACTGTTGGGGGAAATCTGAGTTACCACTGAATTAACGTCTTTTTTCATTGTGCATATGCAAATTAGAGCATACTCTCAGTTACTCTAATTGTTCGAAGTTAGTTTATGTACTCGATCAAATCATAAGCCCCCTTTTGGTTTTTTAGTAACCTTTGAGCTTGATTTGGGTTATCACCGATCAATAAGTTGGCGTGACATGTTTCTTATGTTTGCAGTGCTGCTGTTTTAAACTATATTGCTCTGAAATATTTCTTATAACATTAATCTGGAACTTTTCCATTGGTGGCAATCTAATCAGGATTGGATTTGGTTCCCTTAAAATTAAAATTCTAACTCAATCAATCAGATATCATATAATAATGTCTATTTACTTGTTTTATAAACACTAGATGCTCTTCTTGGTTTCATTTTATTTATTTTTTCAATTGGTGCTGCAAAATTTGCTAGTTAGGGTAGTCCATTTTGCATCCCTTTGTGTAAGTAAGTTTTCATCGTTGTTCAGCTTCAACCTGAATGAAGAACCACCCGCCTCTCCCGATGTGTGCAAGAAACGGAAATTGCCAAATAAACAAGGGGGATCACCTTTGACGAAATTCAAATTTCGAGACCGTGTCTGTGGCCTCGATGACGAGTCATCAACTGAAGATAACATCGAAGTGGATGATGACATATCTTTTGAAGGAACTGAGGAGACACAGAACATCCACAACTCGCCAGTTGGTTCTGCCAATTCTGAGAAAGACAGCAATAGCTTTGAAGCAATGGGTGATACTTCGATGATGCTAGATGTAAGGAGGAAAACAGGTATCTCTTCTTGGGGTATTTGCTGCCAGGATGAAGCTTCTACTTCCTTAGGAAGCTGCAACGGTGATGCGTTTAGGAGTGTCCTCTATTCCTTAGACGGCCGAAGTCCGAATATTAAGCAGAAAGCAGTATTTGGTGCCAAAGTAGAGGGCAAGGTGCAGGGACTGCCTGATTTCGATGACCACCTTGAATTTGAGGCGTTTAATACTGGCAGCGTCACCTCAGAATCTGAGAGCAGTGAAATTTTGCCACTTGAAGATGCTAAGATAAAAGACGTGATGCTTTATTCTAATGGTGTTTTGCCTAATGCACCTGTTCTGACGTCCGAAAGTAAGAATTGTTTTGTTCTTCTAATTATGTTATCATTGATTTTTCGTACATCTAATGTGAAACGTTTATTGTCGATGCAGCTGGTAAACCGGTCATCCCTAAACAAACAATTGACCAAGAATTCGAACAGTATTTCTCAATGCTGATGCTGTAGCAGATGACATTGTCATGCCGTGAATGAGTGCTACTGTGCTTCTCTATCAAATGTTTTTTTCACTACTAAAATGTCTGTTTGACTTCGTTTTGAGCCTTCTGCTGAAGGCCAAAGTGTATATTAGCAATCTTATGAATAATTGATCCAATCTAATTAGGCTTCTACGACTTGAATTACTTTTTGTAGGTCAGAAACTGTTTTACTTTTTGACAATTAGTTGTTTTTCCTTGTGCTTTTTTGGTGTCCAATTTGTTTTGATGCATTTATGGATACGTGGAAGAGCTTGTTATTTGCAGCTACTTATTGTTAAATTTCCTCAAGTTGTACAATCAAATCCTGAAAGTCCGTGTAGTTTATATACATAAAAGATATTACATCCTGTGTGAATCAGCAATGCAGCAATGCTGCTTCTACGCTTATTATACAGGAAAAGGGGATGTCCATGTTTTGGCAGACAGATTATCAAGGTTGAGAATGGGATGTACCAGAAGGTATCGAGTACAAAACCAATAGGTCATCCTTATTTAGTGTGTGGCTATTCATAAATAACTATAGAAACAGTTGGAAGGAAAATAAACAACTTGGAAGGAATAAAATGGGAAAAGGATTTGAAATTTTTATGGTTATGAAGAATTCCTGTTGGAAGTATGATGGGTATATTCATATATATTATTGTGTTTATGTTTTTTTGGATGGTCTCTGTATTGTAGAGAATGATGATTGATGAATAGGAATTGTAAACAAAAATGTGAGCCAGCGAGTTGGGAAGAAATACTTTTTTAGACATATGTTGACTCGTAAAATTTTGTTCTAACAGAATATTCTAGTAATTGACCCTCATTGTCCCAAGTGGGAAGATGTCGATCTTCGTTCGCGTAACAACTGTAACAGTGGGATGTAGATTATAATTCACTAGTAATTAAAATTAATCATACCAAGTATCCTAAAAAACTAATAATGGAGGTTTATTGGGTTTTATTTGTTTTAACTATAATTTGATTTGAAATCTGTTATGCATGACAAAATGACACCCTTACCTTTGTCTTCCAAATGTTTTTTTCCCAGTGAAGTTGCTATGAAAACCGTTTAATGTTGATGACTCAAATCCAACACATCCACAGATTTTGAGGAAAATATCATTTTCTCATTATTTGAGGTGGTAAAGTCAATAGGCCCACAACAAGCCCACGTGAACTAAAGTGACCCGAATATAGTACGGTCCGGCCCACCACTTCACGTGAACTTGTCGGACGTCTAATCGGACCACCCGAAAAGATTCTCGTGACCCGAATGGTTCTTTCTGCGCCTCGGGCCCGACTTGTCGGATTCCACGTTGACCGCATGTGTGTAACGTGTGTTGCCTCGGGTCCGATTCTTTCCGCACAAAATAAAATAAACTAATTCGGGATCAATTTCATGTTGATTGTTCTTTTGTGATAACAAATAGTGCAGTTTTAACTAAGTTATCTGAAATTAACATGGACTATAAAATTAGAGTCAATATCAGTTACTTTGTAATCAACTGTGGGAATTGGTCAATTGCTTTTGACCTTTAAAATGTGATTCACACTGCTTTATTTTTTCAGTGGAATAAATGCCAGATGCAGAGTGACTTATGCTTAATAGTTGAATGGTCAGTGACTCGTTTTAAGGTAGGAAAAATTAACTTTCCTGCTGCTGCTCACGAGGAATTGTTGGGATTGACTCGTACTACTTTATGTGTGTGGTCCAACGAAACTCGATGAGTTCGATAGAAATACGATTGTTGTGCTCGATTTTTTTTCATGTGAGTTCGATAGGATTAGATTGAGTGTTTTGTGGAGTGGATTGAATCGATGGAAGTCAAACCGATCTTCTGTGTTTCAACGAAGCTTGATTGACTCGATAGATGTTCGATAGAAGCGCGATTGTTGTGCTCGATTCATTTTGCATATGAGCTCGATACGGCTCGACAATAATTTGTTGTAACTTAATGTTGAGTTTGTTTTGATGTACTTGATAAATGCTCGATGGAGCTCAATGTCGTTTTCATCGCACAATTTTTGAGGATTTTTTATGACGAATAAAATTTGAATCGTTTGGGTGTGGAGAACAGTAAACTCGATACGTTCGATATGTGCGCGATATAACCTTGATAATTTAGATTTTTTTTTGAAAAAATACTACTTTTCATCGTACAAATTTTGAGAACGTTTTATGACGAACGAAATTTGAATTGTTTGGAGTGTGGAGAACTGTAAACTTCAATGTGCTCGATGTGCTCGAAATATGCGCGATATGACATCGATAATTAAGATTTTTTGAAAAAGCATTATTTTTAACCGCACGATTGTTTAGGACGTTTTATGACGAACGGAATTCAAATCATTTGAGTGTGGAAAACTGTAAACCTCGCGATTTTTTATGGCTGAAAGAGAGAAAAAGAGAATGGTCCCATGGTTTACAGATTTAGGTAGAGATATTTTGGAGAGAAGTTAAAAGATAAACATATTTTTTAAAGAACGACAAAATGAAGTTTTTCTTTCTCAAAGATTGGACAACTTGAAACATAAAAACTCAAAATTTTCCTAAGGTATTAATATCTCACCTCGTAACACTTAATCATCGAATTCTTACACCGACGAAACCAAGAATAGGCATCCAAACACAGTGTAAAGACGTGAAGTGTGAGAGAGAGAGAATGTATGAGGTATGGGTGGAGGTATGGTGAGGGTGTGGGTCAGGTGTTAGGTTTTGCTTTAAAAACCAAAAATTAACCATTTTGTCTCCTTTGTTGCCCATTTCGTTTTCCACCCACACTCACCCATCTTCTTGCTTCCGGCGGACCAGGAGGAGAAGATCTCCGGCGGCGTGGTGGAGGCGAGCACGAGGAAGGAGCGTGAGGAGGTCTTCGGAGACGGCGGTGCGCGAGCGAGGCTCTGGCGGGTCTTCATCGTCTTTAAAGGTATGCCAAGTCTTCATAGTAACTCCCCAAGAGGTGTGGGAGTGTAGGGGGCGGCGTTGGTGCCGTTTTACCCGGTGTAAACCACTGAACCGAGGTTGAAGATGACTGGTTCGGTCGACCGTTGTGTGTCTCGGTCGACCGAACAACGTCTAAATGATGCCTGTTCAGTGGCGATATTGTAGTGTTTCGGTCGACCATGTGAGGTTCGGTCGACCGATATTTTATAAAAATAACTTGCTGCCCGAAAACGGTCGGACGACGTCTGTGTGACGGTCGACCGTTTATGCCAAATTTTAGCGGGAATATTTTATAAGGGTTATATTAGTCCGGTCGACCGGTGGTTGTTCGGTCGACCGATTCCAGTAGATAGGTTAGACAGACCTTCGGCCGACCGAGTGTGTGTCTCGGTCGACCGAACTGCGCAAAGTCGGTCAAGAGCGTTGACCATCTAAACGGTCGACCGCTCTGGATCCGGTCGACCGACCGCGTGCAGATTTCCTGTAGTGAAGTGTCTGCTGATCCGGTCAACCGAAAGAGTTTCGGTCGACCGAATGCAGTGGGCAGGATTCATGCAGTTTTCCTTATCGGTTGAACGGACCCTGGTTCGACCGACAGGATATATATGTATATAAAACGTATAGCGTAAACCTTCCAAACGGTCGACCGCTAGATTTGACCTTGTTCGACTGGTGGGTCGAATTATCTTTCCTTGGTGGATTTATCCACATACGTGACGTCGAGCAGAGGCGACTACCGGCTGCCGAGCCCACGGTCGATCACCGGACCTCGGAGCTACGGATTTCACCTACGACGATGGCGTATTTCTGTTGGACCCCTCATGGATGCCGGTGCGGCAGAGGGATGCCTGTCATGCCTGTGTGGGTGGTAGATGCCTTCTTCCCTGGTGGGGGAAGGGGATGCACTTTCCCTGTGGAGGAGAGCCGAGACCTCCTCGTGTGGGCCTGGATTGGCAGGGGGGATGCCTCCCATTGCCCCTGTGTGCGGCTGGGAGATGAGTGCGGCGACCCCCCTCGTGTGGGCCTGGATTGGCAGGGTGGGGGATGTCTTCCATGCCCCTGTGCGCGGCTGGGAGATGGTCCGTGACGGTTGGGGCATTCATTGGGCCCGAGGCGGATTGCATTGCATGTGCATTCTTGGCATTTTCATCTGTATTTCTGTATATGTAGGAGATGTTGGCATACGGGGTTCCTTTCGGGAACTCAGGCAGATTTTATGTTTCATTTTCAGGGAGCAGGCGGTCTTAGGTTGGTGGTGACCAAGGGGAGTGCCTCCGGGATCGGGTCCTGTCTCTTTATCTTTTTGTAGAGGTAGTGATTACCGTAGTTATGTATTAGACTAGTAATCGCTCTTTTGACACTCTGTATTATGACTTCCACGTGGAGATATTTTATATATATATTCTGTTGACTTTTCCAGTAACGTGCCCTTGTTGACCGTTGACGGTCGTATGTTGTATGTTTATCTTGAAAAAAAAATTCCGCTGTTTCGGGACGTTACACACAGTCTTGTACGTTTAAGTATTCATTTTATTTAGAGAAAAAACCAGAAGTTGACTGCTACCATATGCATTGACTATTCCCGGCCACCTCTGTTTATGGAAGTGTAAATAATTTTATTTTATAGCCACCTGTTAAAGATCCAAAATTTTGGTTTCACACACCGGAACTATATATAAAGAGTCCTTATACACGGACGCGGGCGTCACGGACGCGCCCTACGTGGCTTCAAAAAGTGGCTGAGTCAGCGTCTACTCGGATTGCCATGTCACGCTTTCCTTCCGAACACGCCTCAAATTGTTTTAAATTTTTTTTGACGGTTTTCGAAGAAGGACGGTTCGTTTCCAGATTAGACAGCGGCAGACACCCTACGAACGACGGTTCGGATACCGAGGAAGATAACATATCCAGAACAAAAGGGAGACTCTCGCTTTCTTTCTTTCTTACCTGTGAACATAGGAAGCGCACCTGTGAAGCTTTCCCGACTTTCTTTCCCTGTGAAGCGCACCTTGTAAACGATAATGGAATCTTCAACTCCGGCCGTCGATATCGAACACGTCCCAGAACCGGTGGGTCTCTAATTTTTTCTTTCCCTGGGTCGTTATTTTTTTTGATGAACTTCCGTTTATTAAATTATTGGTTTTAGGGAACCACGTACTACTTCCGGGAATCACGATGCTCCTGGAAGGCCATCCGAAAGCAGTTTGACCGGATGAATAAGGTGGAGAAGGAGGCTTTCCGTAGCACCCCATTCGGTCACTTCCTAAACCTTCCTAACATTACGACGGACAACGAAATAGTCGGTTGGTTCGTCGAGCACTACGATACGGAGGAGGTGGGGCTGAGAATAGGATCAGGGGTAGTTCCCCTTACACCGGAAGACATCGCCCTAATTTTGGGGTTACGTACGCATGGGAAGGCCGTGGTGATGGAACCATTGCGCGTCCAGAAGCGAGAGGGGGTGAACCTTGACAACACCCAACTTTTAGTTCATCTCATGGCAAACAGTACCATGGGCGAGACGGAGGAGTACGTTCGTCTCCTGATTTCTTTCATCTTCAACAATTTTTTGTTCTATGATGGAACGCTGCGACCGAAGGAATGGTTCATGCACCCTCTGAGGAACATCAAACGCCTAAGCAGCTACGCATGGGCAAGTGCAGTTCACAAAACCCTGGTTGGAGGCCTCGAGAAAGCAAGTTTAGAACTGCAGGAGAGGAAAAAGGCAGGGAATTTCATAATGCGGCAGGGGAACGTCGAAGGTTGTGTTGCCATACTACACGTAAGTTTTTGTTCCTGCTTCACACTTCCTCTCTTCCTCTTTTTTTGTTTTTGTTCTTTTCGGAAGACGATGTGTGTCTGTTCGGAATACGTTGTGAGTCTGTTCGGATTAAGTGGTGGGTCTGTTCGGATTAAGTGGTGGGTCCGTTCGGATTAAATGGTGGGTCTGTTCGGGTTAAGTGGTGGGTCTGTTGGGGTTAAGTGGTGGGTCTGTTCGGATTAAGTGGTGAGTCTGTTCGGAATAAGTGGTGAGTCTGTTCGGATTAAGTTGGGTGTCTGTTCGGATTAAGTGGTGCGTTTGTTCGGATTAAGTGGTGAGTCTGTTCGGATTAAGTTGGGTGTCTGTTCGGATTAAGTGGTGCGTCTGTTCGGATTAAGTGGTGCGTCTGTTCGGATTAAGTGATGCGTCTGTTCGGATTAAGTGGTGCGTCTGTTCGGATTAAGTGGTGCGTCTGTTCGGGTGAGGTGGTGCGTCTGTTCGGATTAAGTGGTGGGTCTGTTCGGAATACGTTGTGAGTCTGTTCGGAATATGTTGTGAGTCTGTTCGGATTAAGTGGTGGGGCTGTTCGGAATATGTGGTGGGGTTGTTCGGATTAAGTGTTGGGTCTGTTCGGAATACATTGTGAGTCAGTTCGGAATACATTGTGAGTCTGTTCGAAATACATGGTGAGTCTGTTCGCATTAAGGGGTGGGTCTGTTCGGATTAAGTGGTGGGTCTGTTCGGAATAAGACGTGTGTCTGTTCGGATTAAGTTGGGTGTCTGTTCGGTTTACGTTTAATGTATGTTCGGATTCATTTGTCTTTCGAATATGAAGGTACGTTGGTATAGTAGTTCTCATTTTTTTCCTTTCCATTTGAAGGTGTGGCTTTGTGAGAAATTTAAATTGGGGGAGCCCAGAACTGGAGTTTTCCCACGGATGAAAAGATGGACGGAGATGTTTGGGAAACGATTAACCCTGAGGAAATGGGAGGAACGTGGAATTACCTTACATCGGATTTACGACGGCACGTTCGACCTGATGGGGGCTCCATCAATGAGTGAAAGGGAGCTGCAACTTATTGGTCCTATTCGAAAGAGCTCAACTTCAACCGTCAGTTTGCCAAGGCTCCAACTGGCAGACTGCAGCATTCCATGCGACCCGCTGCTCCAAGAATTGGAGCTGAGTGAGGTGAAGACAAAATGGCTGAGGGCCGAAGCTGCCCTTAAGAAGGCCACAGAACAGGTACACGACCTCAGGGAAGAACTGAGGATTTCCCAGGAAGAGTGTGGGAGGCTCAGGAAAGATATTATATATCTTCGAGGGACAGGGACAACTGGTGTCCCTGGTGGGGAGAACGAGCGAGAGCAAGAGGAGGAGAATAGGAAGAAGAGGGAGGCAGAGGAAGAAGAGAATAGGAAGAGGAAGGAGGATGAAGAAGAAGAAGAAAAGAGGAGGGAGGAGGAGGAAGAAGAAAAGAGGAGGGAGGAGGAGGAAGAAGAAAAGAGGAGGGAGGAGGAAGAAGAGGAGAAGAGGAGGGAGGAGGAGGAAGAAGAAAAGAGGAGGGAGGAGGAAGAAGAAGAGAAGAAGAGGAAGGAGGAGGAGGAACGAGAAAAGAAGAAGAGGAAGGAGGAGGAGGAACGAGAAAAGAGGAAGAGGGAGGAGGAGGAATGTGAGAGAAAAAGGGAGGAGGAAAGGAAGAAGGAAGAAGAGGAGAAGAGGGAGGAGGAGAGGAAGATGGGAGAAAAGAGGAAAATGCTGGAGAAGGAGGAAGAGAAGAAGAAGAAGGAGAAGGAAGAAGAAAGAAAGACCCAGATAGCAAACTGGGTCGCGAAAAGAAAACGCTCGACGGCCACCGTTGAGCAGCAGCTGAAGGAAGGCGAACATCTGGCCAAGAAGAATAAGAAGGAAGAAGAGCAAAAAAGAAAAGATAGAGCGGCTCAAAGGAGCCTGAAGAAAAAAAGGCCGGATGTTGACATGCCTGCATTGGGCACGTTGTCAGTTGATGAGGTCAAAATGCTACTGAACCTGACCGAACCCAACAAGGACAATAGGGAGGTCATCTGGAGAGGCGATATGTGCAGTTTAAAACGCTCCGACCTGAAGGAGCTTATAACGCCTAGGATGGATATTAGCGATGAAACTATCGACGCTATGCTATCGGTGCTCGAAGAAAGACGCCACCCAGAAAAAGTTATATGCATATCCACATTCGAGTCGGGGCGAATTCTTGGAGGGCAAGGCAGAGAAGTTGATGATTTTATCCTCCCTAAAATCGTAGGTGCGTCTCCAACACAGACCGTGATCGCCCAACCATGCTGGTCTTCAGGTCATTGGACACTGGTGGTTGTCTATGGCCCGTCCAAAGAGATTTTGGCATTCAACAGTCTCTCTAGGGAGCTAGGCGAAGGTGATGATCCGGAGCAGACTGTAGGGCTACATGAATGTGCAGCAGCGGATGCGGCTGTATACTGGAGGGATCTACTCAAGGTCGACTGGCCCCTGAGAATCCTGAGGAAAGAGAGCCAACAACAACCACCGGGGAGCAACGATTGCGGCGCCTTCGTTTTATACTGGATAAGGTGCCTAATGTTGAATGTTGACCCTACGAAGGAGAAGGACCCCAATACGATCCACTCTATCAGGGGTGAATTGGCGGTCATGTTACTTAGGGATCGTCGGTCGTGTGTGCAGGTCTAAACAGACAAAGATATTTTTAGTTTTGTTTATTTTTTGGTTTACATGTACAAAATGTTTACATATTCAGTTCACAAACTATTTACATGTAAAAATACAAACATTACCAATGTCATTCTTAAGCTAACTTTATTCCGAACAGACAGTCTTCTTATTCCGAACAGACCCAACACTTAATCCGAACAGACGCAACACTTAATCCGAACAGACTCACAACTTAATCCGAACAACCGCAACATTTAATCCGAACATGCTCACAACTTATTCCGAACACAGTCTTCTTATTCCGAACAGACCCACCACTTATTCCGAACAGACCCAACACTTAATCCGAACAGACGCAACACTTAATCCGAACAGACTCACAACTTATTCCGAACAAACGCAACATTTAATCCGAACAGACTCACTACTTATTCCGAACACAGTCTTCTTATTCCGAACAGACCCAACACTTAATCCGAACAGACGCAACACTTAATCCGAACAGACTCACAACTTAATCCGAACAAACGTAACATTTAATCCGAACAGGCTCACTACTTATTCCGAACACAGTCTTCTTATTCCGAACAGACCCAACACTTAATCCGAACAGACGCAACACTTAATCCGAACAGACTCACAACTTAATCCGAACAAACGCAACATTTAATCCGAACAGGCTCACTACTTATTCCGAACACAGTCTTCTTATTCCGAACAGACCCAACACTTAATCCGAACAGACGCAACACTTAATCCGAACAGACGCAACACTTAATCCGAACAGACTCACAACTTAATCCGAACAAACGCAACATTTAATCCGAACAGGCTCACTACTTATTCCGAACACAGTCTTCTTATTCCGAACAGACCCAACACTTAATCCGAACAGACGCAACACTTAATCCGAACAGACTCATAACTTAATCCGAACAACCGCAACATTTAATCCGAACAGGCTCACAACTTATTCCGAACACAGTCTTCTATTTCCGAACAGACCCACCACTTATTCCGAACAGACCCAACACTTAATCCGAACAGACGCAACACTTAATCCGAACAGACTCACAACTTAATCCGAACAACCGCAACATTTAATCCGAACATGCTCACAACTTATTCCGAACACAGTCTTCTTATTCCGAACAGACCCACCACTTATTCCGAACAGACCCAACACTTAATCCGAACAGACGCAACACTTAATCCGAACAGACTCACAACTTAATCCGAACAAACGCAACATTTAATCCGAACAGGCTCACTACTTATTCCGAACACAGTCTTCTTATTCCGAACAGACCCAACACTTAATCCGAACAGACTCACAACTTAATCCGAACAACCGCAACATTTAATCCGAACAGGCTCACAACTTATTCCGAATACAGTCTTCTATTTCCGAACAGACACAAGTAAATCTGAACTGAACTTGTATAACAACCATTTACAGATCACAACGTATCAACAATTACAAGTTTCTTGGTTTTAGAAGAACGGGAAAAAACAAAAAAATGTAAATTAAGGAGGAAATTCCTCGTAATACAAACTCATGTCCCAATCGGAGAAATCAGGATCCGCGGGTTTTGGTGCTACTTCGTGAAGCGGCGAAGTAACCTTCATCTTCCACTTTCCCTTCTCTTGTTGGGCGTGTTTTTTATGGCTCTTTTTAATTATCTTCTCAGCTAAAGACACTCGACGTCTAGTCGGCGGTCTTCCTATACGTCTGACCTTTTCCGGATTAAGGACCGATGTACCCGAAGACTCAGGTTCATCAGGTCGAACCAAGTTTTGTGTAGTGTGCATACGTGCCTTAAGCATTTCAATACACTGCACGACCTCAATATACCTTTTGTGGGAGATGAAGGCTTCCTGTGCGATCCAAACGGCACGACCCATGATGTCGTCGTGACGACGTAGCGCATCCTTCGCCATTACACCATCGTCTGAGTACGTCTTATCTCGATAGCTCCTTCGAATATCCTTCCGCCATCGATTAAGGATGTAAGAGTCTGGAAGCAATGCATTAGGATTCAAGCGTGCAAGTACAACAAAAACGTGGCAGCATAGAAGCCCAACTTGCTGAAACATTCTGCAATCACATGTAAAATTCATGGATGTGTTTTGTACTAGGAAACGTTTCGACGGTAGCTGCTCACCAGCCAAAACACGTTCAGATATCTTGTACTGGAATGTTTCATTCGTATTGAACTCCTCCGTTATATCGCAGTATATCATCTTCCCAATTTGTAACTGCACTTTTTTGAAGACCCCTACGGTATACAACTCGCTCAACTGACTCTCGAATGGATAAATTGAAACCAACTGGGGTTTTTTATGAAGACAATCAAATTCTGATTGAGCTTCCTTCTCGTACTTGTGGCGGAGCGCAAGTTCGTATTGTTGAACAAACTGCTTAAGGGTGGTCTTCGAAGTAAGATACTTGTCGAAGAAGGCGTTCATACTCTCGCTCCTCTGAGTAGATGCCATTCCCGCGAAAAAAAAATCACCAATAAATGCAGGGATCCACGACTCTCGGATTGCATAAATGGATTTGAGCCAGCTGTGGTTCTGCAGGTCAAAATCAAGAAGGAAACCCTGCCAATTACGATCAAATTCTGCTGGGGTTTTGGAATCATATACAATCAATTTCAGATCAAATAATATGTGATCCCGATACTGCGTCGGCAACTTCACGGGAGCTTTGTTCATTATGTGCCATATACAGAATCTGTGTCTTGAATCTGGGAAGACATTCCTTACAGCAGCAGTAATGGCACCACATTGATCTGTTATTATAGCTGGGGGGGTATATCTGCATAAGGGACCCAATTAGAAAGGAGTGAGACATTATTCCGAACACAGACTTCTTAATCCAAAACAGACAGTCTTCTTATTCCGAACAGACACAACACTTAATCCGAACAGTCAGGCCACTTATACCGAACAGACACAACACTTAATCCGAACAGTCAGACTTCTTATTCCGAACAGACAGACTACTTATTCCGAACAGTCAGACTTCTTATTCCGAACAGACACAACACTTAATCCGAACAGTCAGACCACTTATTCCGAACAGACACAACACTTAATCCGAACAGTCAGACTTCTTATTCCGAACAGACACAACACTTATTCCGAACAGAACGAACACTTAATCCGAACAGACTCACAACTTAATCCGAACAGAACCACCACTTATTCCGAACAGACCGAACACTTATTCCGAACAGACCCACCACTTATTCCGAACAGACTCACAACTTATTCCGAACAGACTCACAACTTATTCCGAACAGACACAACACTTAATCCGAACAGACACAACACTTAATCTGAACAGTCCGACCACTTATTCCGAACAGACACAACACTTAATCCGAACAGTCAAACTTCTTATTCCGAACAGACACAACACTTAATCCGAACAATCCGACTTCTTATTCCGAACAAACGCAACACTTAATCCGAACAGAGAGACTTCTTAATACGAACAGACAGACTTCTTATTCCGAACATACACTCTTCTTATTCCGAACAGACAGACTTTTTTTTACGAATAGACAAACAAAAAAGAGGAAGATATGAAGAGGGAAGAAGGAAAAAAACTTACCGTTCATGCACGACAACCAGGTTTGGAACAACCATATGTAATTTTCAGTAGTCTCATAGGACAGCAAAGCGCAACCGAGCAAAACTGATTCGAAATAGTGATTGACTCCTACAAATGGGGCGAATGGCATGTCGTATTTGTTGGTAATGTAGGTTGTGTCGAAACATATTGCGTCTCCAAAGTATGAATATGCAGCTCTAGAACGACTGTCAGCCCAAAAAACGTTGCGTAGTCTTCCTTCGTCATCCATATCTATTACATAAAAAAACATGGAATCAATCTTCTGCATCCTAATGAAATAGTCCTGAAGAGCTTGTGCATCACCAGGTCCCATCTTCAAATTTCTGACTTGGTTTACAACATTCCTGCAAACAGGAACCAGTAAGACCGGGCGCAAAATGTTCAACTTCAATTATGTTAGACGGAAAGAACACAAACCTTAAATCCCTTTCGTTGAAAGTCAATTTGTCATAACCTCCAGCCTCGACCACAAGAGATTGCATGGTCTTAGCAGCCGATATCCCAGCTTCATCATTAACCGATATCCGTGCTACGACGGCCTCAGGGACGGTTCGTTTTTGCCTGAGAAATCGCATTTGCTCCGGGTCAAGCATGAGATGGTTATGGTTAAGATCCACAAAGTTAACGTTGTAACCCCTTGCTGTGTTTCCGGATACCCTTATCCGAGCAGTGCATTGTACTCTGCTGGATAACCTAGGCTTCAATTTTCCTTGCCCTTGGTCCGTTGGTGCGGTGCCCTCCTTGGAGCAAGTCAGCGTGACCCGTATAACAACACCACGATCGTAATGAGATTGTCTTGTCTTAACGCCAAAACCACAATAATCGGCATAGGCCACGTAAAATGCTTTGGCTTCTTCGAAAGAGGGGAAAAACATCCCCTCATGGGGAACGTTTGATGGCTGCTCCACTAGGGAAGGCACGGGAACGATTTCCATTTGGTACAGAGGAATGACCACAGAAGAGAAGGGAAGGAAAAGGAAGAGGCATCTTGAGATTGATAACAAGTCTTCTGTGCCGTGTAGGAGCGCCGAGCGCCAAAATGATGAAGGAAGAGAGTGATTTGAGTCGCATTAATGAGGGATGGAGAGAAGGATGGTGGAAATGATGAAGGTACGAAAATAGAGGAATAAAAAAACAAAAAACTGTTCATATAAATATTAGTGTCTTCAGTTTCCACGTGTCGACGAGCCAAAGAATTAAATGCTTGTTTGAAACGAAAGTGGACACCGTTTAACATACAGACATCTCCCATACCTTAACTACACACCCACGTGAATATCATGGCCTCTTTGCCTCACAATACACACATATCAACCTTAACTACACACTCACGAGTCGCAATGTATTTTTTTGTGTTTGGAATTTATTACTAATTGTGTACTCATTTTGTGTTACTAATGTATTTTTGGGCATAATGTGTTTTAAGCACATGATCACAATTAATGTTCTCTAATTGTTGTATAAATTGCATCTTGTACGAAACGGTTATAGAAAAGAGATATACAAGAAGAGGAAAAGGCAGGGCGTAACCCACATTAACTGAACATGAGTAAACATCGTGTGTTCTTGTTTCGTGATTTGTTCTTCATTTAATCTATGGTTTGTGTATGTGATTGGGTCTTGAAATCTAACAAGACATAATGAGTGTGATATAATAAAACACGTTAGATGTAAATGTGTTTGAAAATAAATTTATTGAAGTAACAAAACCAAAATTTGAAGAGTCAATTTAACTTAATCAAGCTAATTAAATATTAGTGTTACTACAACAACTTCCTATGACATAGCATACATGTTCCTTGTTTAGATGTACTGTATAGCACCAATCTACTGGGTAATCCAAAACCAAAATTATCTGTTTCATAGCTGAGTTGGTGTGTCTCTTTGATTAGTTTCTCACGTGTATAATGAATGAGTAGGAGAACTACTAGTGATGAAGAATCCTCAATTGTATTTCTACATTTCTTAAGCACTAACAGTTCATAAGACATATAGGGACACAGATGCATTACATAACAATTGCAGATTAAGAACTGTAATTATCTAAATGTGGTGGCTCATTGTGGGGCGGGGGATTGTTAGAACGGGTATCCAACTCAAAACCAATTGACAATGAGTGGAGGGACCCTTCAACTTATATGCCCAGGAGAGTGTCCACATTTAGGCGATGTGAGACTATCTCAAACACTCCCCCACACGTGTAACTGGGTAATTTCTTCCGTGTCACGCGTGGGAACAAAGAGTGAAGTGTCAACCCGGCCGTTGGGCCTTAACGGGCTCTGATACCATGTTAAAGCGGGAGCATCCAACTCAAAACCAATTGGCAATAAGTGGAGAGGCTTCCCAACTTATAACTCAGGAGAGAGTCCACATTTCTACGATGTGGGACTATCTCTAACACTCCCCCGCACGCGTGACCGGGTCTGCCGCGTCTACGCGTGACACGAATGGGAGAGGTTACGTCAGCCCCGGTTAAGGGTTCAATTTTGGCTCTGATACCATGTTAAAGCGGGAGCATCCAACTCAAAACCAATTGGCAATAAGTGGAGGGACCCTTCAACTTATATACCAGAAGAGAGTCCACATTTAGGCGATGTGGGACTATCTCTAACATTGAGTTGGATGCTCCCGCTTTAACAGGGATTAGATGGACCCAGTTTTGTTGACTCATTATAAGAATGTAATTTCCAACCCTAAGGATAATAACTTCAACACGTATGGATGAAATAGTTGTTAGACTTTTTTGATTGCCAAAATTTGAAGAAATTCAAGGAGCTAGTTATATATATATATATATAGGGTCGTTATACACGGACGCGCGCGTCACGGACGCGTCTTATGTGGATGTGTACAGCTCAGGTATTTTTTTTGAGTCAGCGTCCAGTCAGCGAAATTTCTCTTCGCGTGTTTTTGTCTTTTTAAAAAACACTGGTTCTTTAAGTTGAACGATTCCTTTCCCAATACACAGATAAGACAGTGAGCAGACCCTAGGACAGCGTGCAGACCCTTTATTCGTGCAGATCCCACACTTATCATAATATTTTTAATTATTAAGTTTTGTCCAGAAATGGAACTGAAAGTTTGTCCTGTTTATGTAGAAAGTTTGTCCTGTTTATGTAGAATGGTTATCCAGTTTATTCCGAACAGACCCACAACATATTCCGAACAGACAAACAACATATTCCGAACAGACACAACTTAAACCGAACAGACGCACAACATATTCAGAACAGACAGACAACTTAATCCGAACAGACACACAACTTATTCCGAACAGACTCACAACATATTCCGAACAGACACACAACATATTCCGAACAGACAGACAATTTAATCCGAACAGACACACAACTTATTCCGAACAGACAGACAACTTAATCCGAACAGACACACAACTTATTCCGAACAGACCCACAACATATTCCGAACAGACACACAACTTATTCCGAACAGACACACAACTTAATCCGAACAGACACACAACTTATTCCGAACAGACACACAACTTATTCCGAACAGACACACAACTTAATTTGAACAGACACACAACTTAATTTGAACAGACCCACAACATATTCTGAACAAACACACAACTTATTCCGAACAAACACACAACTTATTCCGAACAGACCCACAACTTATTCCGAACAGACCCACAACATATTCCGAACATACACACAACATATTCCGAACATACACACAACTTACAACTTAAACCGAACAGACATACAACTTAAACCGAACAGACACACAACATATTCCGAACAGACACACAACTTATTCCGAACAGACACACAACATATTCCGAACAGACACACAACATATTCCGAACAGACAGACAACTTAATCCGAACAGACACACAACTTATTCCGAGCAGACCCACAACATATTCCGAACATACACTCAACATATTCCGAACATACACACAACTTAAACCGAACAGAGACACAACTTACAACTTAAACCGAACAGACATACAACTTAAACCGAACAGACACACAACATATTCCGAACAGACACACAACTTAAACCGAACAGACAAACAACTTAAACCGAACAGACACACAACTTATTCCGAACAAACCCACAACTTATTCCGAACAGACTCACAACATATTCTGAATAGACACACAACTTATTCCGAACAAACCCACAACTTATTCCGAACAGACTCACAACATATTCCGAACAGACACACAACATATTCCGAACAGACACACAACTTATTCCGAACAAACCCACAACTTATTCCGAACAGACTCACAACATATTCCGAACATACACACAACTTAAACCAAACAGACACACAACATATTCATGTCCCAATCAGAGAAATCAAGATCCCCGGGTTTTGGTACGACTTCGTGAAGCAACGATGTAACCTTCATCTTGAACTTTCTCTTCTCTTGTTGGTGCGACTTCGTGAAGCAACGATGTAACCGACCCATTCACGCTGCTTACGTTGTGAAGAACCCTGGGAGTCGGCATCAGACGCTTCTTCGACGTAATATCTTGCTCGAAATGATGATTTATTACGGAGAGAGGTACAACATAACCGAACAGACGCAAGTCTTCACCACGGAGCGTTGTACCTCTCTCCGGAATAAATCATCATTTCGAGCAAGATATTATTTCGAAGAAGCGTCTAATGCCGACTCCCAGGGTTCTTCACAACGTAAGCAGCGTTAATGGGACGGTCGATGACACTCTTTCTTTCTTCTTCATTCTTTTTCTGTTACGGACACTCCAACAGGGCACCACAACATCTTTGCTGCACTGTTACGCGAAAAAGAATGAAGAAGAAAGAAATAGTGTTATCGACCGTCCCATTCACGTTGCTTACGTTGTGAAGAACCCTGAGAGTCGGCATCAGACGCTTCTTCGAAATAACATCTTGCTCGAAATGATGATTTATTCCGGAGAGAAAGAATGAAGAAGAAAGAAATAATGTCATCATATTTGTATTTGCGTGGAGAGAGAGAACGTGCTGAGTTGAAACACATTTAATGTGATTTGAGTGGACATCAGGAAGAAAAAATAAAAAAATAAAAACATCCTTGCTTGGGCCACGTAAGGGTTGACATGGATGTCCACGTATAGCGCGTCCGTGACGCGCAGCGTTCATAAATCATTTTCCATATATATATCGGAGGAATCCATTATCAATAGAATGTAAATAACTTAAATTTTGAATCCCGAAATGAAAAATCTAAACAGTAAAATCTACACACTATGCTGATGTGCAATCCTTCTTATGTAAGGATTTTCTTTCCCGAAATTTGAGAGGTGATTGTACACTTGCTATCAATAAGGATAAAGAAGTATTCAATATATTTGGTCGAATTTATTGCACATAATTGCTACTTTCTTCCAATTCCCTATAGTTCCAAGAATACATCTTAGCATGGATGTTGACTAGTCAATTATAATATTTTTCTTATAGTGTTTTTTCTTTCCCATTTTGCTACAACCAATTTTAAATTCCCATGCTAAGGAAACAAGTTTTGAGACTGTCAATAATGAGATGCAACTTAGTGATGGCGATCATGTATTGAGTTTAGCTAGTTGGATCGACTAATTAGGTGTCAAATTAAGGAAATTCCAAACTTGGGCTTATCTTGTTGGTAAATCTTCGGTTCTATAATATTGTTTGAAATAAGGATATCATTCCATTAAAACAGATCACATTCTCGATTTTAATTTTTATTATTAAAACGAGATAAAAATATTCAAAAAATACACCTGAAATTAAATTTAAAAATATGAACTTATTGTATTAGCTTTAATATATGTTTGAACTAAACTAACAAGTCCCATTTATTTAAGAAAGGCCTCGGGTCATTATATTATTTACATCCCGACCGGTGGTAAGTCAGAGCCTATCCTCCATTATTGAGCAAATAAGGAACCTTATCTCTATACTAATTTCTCTCTCCATCACCTACAAGGCCCCAACACATCCTTTTCTCTCCATTTTTTTCTTAAAAATGAAAAGGTTTTCTTAGTAAAATATGCAACTAATCTGCCCCCCACCAATAGAATATGCCCTTACAGTTATCAAATGTTTTGCTCCTGCTTGTCAACAGAAGGCAGTAATAATTAGTTCAATGAAGGAGGTTTTCTACACATAAAGCAAGTCTAATTATTTGCACAAAAAGACCCAATAAAACACATATGTTTATGGTGTTTATGGTAAACTTCTTATCATTATTTTTGCAAGATGTGGCATATACTTATGAAAATGATAAATAGATGTACTCAGAAATACCAATAATATAAATAACAATTATCAGGCTTCCTCGCAATTATGTCACTGTCCATGAATGTTTATAAATGGCATGAAGTTCATGAAAACCATGACATATGACCAACTATATATCTTTCCCACTGCCAACATTTAAAATATTATCCATAAAAGAAGCACCAAAGCATATGCACTTTAATCTGCCTTTTGGCATAAGAGAAAATCAAGATAACATATCTTTCTCTTTGTTGATCCTAATTTATACATGACATCAATATGAAGAAAATATACACAAGACACCATATGTATATCTTCATGTTCTTCTTCCTTCAATTTCTATATATCTTTTCTGATCATCACAACAGATTAAACCCTAACCCCTTCTTCCTCCTTGGACGGCAGTGAAGCCCAAATCACACAAGTAGAGGAAGAATTGAAAGTTTGGGTTCCCCACTCTAACTATCACCATAATCTCTCCAACAAACAAGCATAGTTACACACCTCCTCATGATGTAGAACCTTGCTCTTTGCTCCTTCACAAGAGAAGCACACCTTCTTGTGAAAGAACACCTTCTTGCCACCACTTTTCTTCCTGAACTTGAGGTCTTCAACATCACTTCTCCTCCTCCTCTCCTACTACAACTATTGGTGTGGATGGTGTTGCTTCCATTCTTGCTTCCCTTCTTTGAGAGCTTCCACTTCTCTTCCATGTACATCTCCATGGACTATTAATCACTACCTCTATAGGTTTCTTGATTTGGTTGTTTTTTGAAAGGTTTGAGAGCAATAGGTGAGGATGTGTGGATATTTATAAGGAGTGGGGAAAAATCAATTGATGTGGTATGGGGCAGTGGCTATTAAAAAGTTCATTAGGATATACTTATGTGTTATATAAAGTTTATTATTATTATTTGGAGCAAGTGGTAATTAATTAATGATGTAGGGCTCTCACCACCACCGACGTCATGGTCGTTGTCGTTTAAGCAAAACCCATAAGGAATCGAATCTCACACTCAACCAATCATTCTTTTTTTAATGTTTCTATTTTTCCTTTTCTTAACCTTGTTTTCTTTTTCTATGGGTGACCGTTTGGCCAATATTTTAAGTATCTTGTAAAGATGGGTTAAGGGAGTAATATATTAATGCATCGGATTCGTTTATGTTGTCTTGTGGATATTTTTTGCATGTTGGTTTTAGACCTAACCTTGACTAGCTTAGTAGTCATATATTAAGTGAGCCTTTGAAAGGAATTTGGCAAAAAAAAAAGAATCATCTAATAGAAGGTGAAGTGCTGAACAAACAATCATATGTTGTTTTAAAACCGTGAGTTATAAATAAATAGATAATAATATGTATCTTATTAGTCTGCATATTGCGTAAGTCCTTAAATTCAAAATAAAATAAAATTTGTATTAGTCGTTAGAGTAGTTACTCTGTGACATTTAATGTACATGTTAGGTATACTCAAATGGTTGTCATGATTGTTGTGGCCAAAAATCGCATCTATCGTGACCATACTACGCATCAAGTATATACACCTATCTACAAATGTATATTATACCACATATTATTGTCAATAGAAATCCAAATTCATTTAACTTGACCCCGGAGCAAGGTTTTTGAAACTGAACCGCATAGTGAATCGGTAAATGCTCGATTTGGTTAAAATGATTCAATTTGATCCAACAGATGATAACATCATCATTTTGTAAACCAAGAGTTAAACCGAACCGACTCTAGTATGACGGTCGAACGTGTAGTCTGATTGATTGAGTCAGGTTTTACATGTACTTTATCAAATATTTAAGTTCCTAAAGTCCTTATACAATATATAACTAAAATTAATAATGAAGTTTAAAAAATTTTTGAAACATATTAATTATTATATAGTGATCATCAACTATCAACAAAAATAAAAAAATGAAGTTTAAGGTTATATAATGTTAATTAAATTTATTTCATTGTTAACATTTTTTGGTCAAACCGCGATTCAACCAGTAACCAAATCGAGTGATTTTTTTTCAGTTTTTTCAGATTTAACCCTGTTCTATTCGGTTTGACGACGATTTCAATTTTTTCAATGAACCAATTGGTCAACTTTCAGTTTTCAGTCGAACTTTGGTCCGGCTGTCGGTTTGATTCAGTTCGATCGTATATTAGTTAAAAAATCTCCCTTTTGGATTAAATGACGGGATTGGAGCTTTGGTCCTGAAATAGCTACCTATATACAGAGGAGCAGATGGATATCCCGTATCCCATTCAAATTGCATTTGCATCCGAAATTTAAACTTTTATCCAGGATTTCCCCCCCATGACACAATATCCATGACTGATATTGAATATCTGGAAGTTAGCGGAGCAAATATGGATGTTGGTCCATCATATCCTAATAATATCCGTGAAGAAAGTAAATATCCGTATCATGGTATTCGTGTGTGTGTATATGTGTGTGTGTATATATATATATATATATATATATATATATATATATGATAGTAGGTCTGTCAATATTTTTTGAGATCGATGGATCGCTTGATGTACGTTCAATTTACTAGAATCAGTTAGTAATGTGATCATTTAGATCTAATGACACCAGACAATAGATTATGTTTACGTCGAGGAAAATTGTCTTATCTCCGAACGAAAAGAAAAGAAAAAGCAAGAAACATTCCATCGCCTATGCCACTAACCTACAGTTAGATACATGTATCGTGTATGGCCTTTTGTAGGGCTGAGCATCGGTCCAGTCCGGTCCAAAATCCGATTTTTTACCTTAAATTTAAAAAAAAAAATTGGACCGGACCGGACCGGATCCAATTTTTTTGTTTCGGTCCGGACCGGAACCCGGACCGGTTGGTTCCGGTCCAGTCCAAAAATCCGAACCAGACCGGGTTTTGCTCACCCCTGGCCTTTTGTAAGCAAACCGGATTCTAACTTTTGTTGGATTTAGACCATACGTCACTGCCCAGTCAAATTCCCCAAAACAAGACATAATCACTATCTCTAGACTAATTTCATCATCTAACACCTTTGCCGACATCCACTTATATTAGAAAACAACTTTTACACGAATCAATAGATTACTGGCCTGTTTAAGTTTTTAATACATTATTATCATTCCAAAAAAAAAGTAGCATGACTTTCAAAACCTTTTGGTTGGAGTTTGACGTTTGTTAACATGTGTTGCATACTTACATGTGTTCGACTTTAATTATTCCATCCAGTAAGAGTTCTACATATATGTGTGATGTGTCTTAGCTAGGTTGCCTTAATTTGCTTTCTACGAAGATAGATAGATGAAGTAGAATGTTTGGCAATCAATCGAAAGAAAATGTACAACGACAATTCTGATTACACATCCATAGACGTCTTAATTAAGGTCCTTCGAAAGCAAGTACTTCTATGGATGATTAAGTCTCTAGTAACACATCAAAAATAAGCATTGCCAAACAAGAGAGAGAGCCCAAGAAGTTTGTTTTGGATTAATGAGATATTCAAACAAAGTTCACAACGTCGTGTAACCCCTTTTACCATATTTCATATTCGTATGAAGTGGGTCCAAATTAAAGACTCAAATGAACAGGAGAACCGACCTCAACTCAATCACACATCAAAAATTGGTAACTTAGCCCAATTGGGTGCAGACCATTAGGTTGAGTGGGGTATTGAGAGCACTACTTTAACCGACCATACTTCCATCCCTGCATGACCTCTTCATGCGCCTCAATTGATGAACTCTCTTTTAATTTGTTTCTAGTCAATGGTCAAAAAGACTAGTCTCATCATCAATAAAAGAAGATTAAAATTCTTTAGAGATACTTTCCAAAATATTTTTGAACAATTCAAAATCTTATGCATGACCTTCAATATTTGTAATATCTTAAAACACCCTCTTTTAATCGAAGCTTTCAATTGTATCCTACCTATGATGGCCAATCATAACTTGTATATATGTATGTGTGATGTATAATTGTAACGTCCCCGAAAATACAACGGAAATTTAAAAATTTTGAACACAAGAATTCAACTCAAACACCTAAGGACGATATATAACATATCAAAGGTGCACCAATGTACATGAGTTTGTCAAGAGTATGATTACAATCAAAATGACAAGATGGACTATACACGTGTAATCATAACAACCTCAAAATAAGACAGAGAATCCGGTAACAGTGTGCTCGTCCTTAGTCCACACCCTCTCATTGCCGCTTCAGGCCTGAAAAACAACATCGAATTATGCCCGAGTTTCCATAAGGAAACCTCACATGCCAAATCCACTTATATGCATATGATATCTTATTGCATAGCACCAATCATACTAGTACACATGGCATATAGTACAATAACATAACTTTACTTAACATGATAAAAGAACATCCACATTATTAATAACGACGACCCTACATGGTCACCCGTCACATCCACTTAGCTGGAAATATCGTCGGCCACATACTTTGCCGGAATATATCATCGACCACATACGTTGCTGGAATATATCATCGACCACATACTTTCACTCCTAAAAGAGTACATACAAAAATATACATAAATCAACATAACATCCACTTGATAATAATACGGTGGTCAACTCCACCGCCGTAGAGGCTAGGCAGTCTTCACACCCCCACAAAGTTGAACAACAACATCATAAATCTCTGGAATAAAAGTATGAAAACGGTCGAACAAACCACATAATCAGTTGACCGAAACTTCTCAAACGGTCGGACAATATCACATATTCGGTCGACCAAAACTACATAAACGGTCGAACAACTTCACAAAACCGGTCGACTGTGTACAGGTTTCAAAGCATTATAATATTCGTATCAACAGTCAAACGGCAAATGAGTCCCGTCCGACCAAAAACTACCAAGGTATCCTAGAAGTTCCTAGTCATCAATCGGTCGAACTCACTATTAATCGGTCGAACATCCATTTAGTTATTTGAGTTACCGGTCAAACAATGCATTTAACTTACCGGTCGAACAATGCATTTAATCGGTCGACCGTTTAACTGTAAAAATCCAAACCGATTTATTTTACATTCAAACGGTCGAACGACAAATGGTCTTGTTCGACCAAAAATTACCAGGGTCTTCTTCTACTTCCTGCGAATCGTGCTTAACCGGTCGACCGCTAAGCACATCGTTCGACAGGTGGGGGAAGAACATCTATCTTTTACATTGTATTCGGTCGACCGAAACCCACGCCGGTCGACCGTTCTACCATGAAATTCCTACTGTACTTTTCACCGGCGAGGTTTCAGACCTCCGACGATCAATCTAAATTCTCACACACTTAGTGTGGGCTACTAATTTGAACTTGACATACCTTATAGCGTAAGTCGGAGATCGAGTCGTTGATGGAAATCATCTTCCTCACTTCCTTTTCCTAGCCTCTTAACACCTCCGGTGATCACCTTGCACACTTCCTTACTAAACTCCGGTCACAATCTCCTGAACACGTCTTTCACTCTTGTTACACTATCTTAATTACTCAGAGTGAGGTTGCTGAGGAGAAAAGATGGGTTGAGAGGGTGAGAGAGGTGCATGATCGATAAAAGGGAGATAAGATTAACTTTTATACTCCAACACCTCCCAAGCAACAAACCACAACAAGACACCTCAACCTCACCATCTACTAACGTTTCCTTATCTCCAATCCAAGGATAAATATAGATAATTCACTTAACCACTCTAATCAAGTTAATCCTCCTAATTAGAGTTTAGTAAATTTTAAGGTTCTAACAATCTACCATCCTTACAGAAGTTTCATCTTCGAAATTTAAAACAAACAACTTACCAAACAACTCTGATTACTTTTTCCAGACTTCCTCTTCAATCTCTCAGGTGGCCTCCCAAACACTGTGGTGTCGTCATCACTCATTTACCATCGGAATGGTCATCCTCATGAACTGATGCTCCATACGATCTACAATCTCTACAAGCCTTTTCTTCTAGTGATAAATTTTGCTAGATCTCTAGGACCTCTATCTCAATAATGTGTGACGGGTCCGACACATATTTCCTCAGCATTGATACATGAAAGACATTATGGAGACCTGAAAATTACGGTGGCATCGCAATACGATAGACGACCTCTCCGACACGATCCAAAATTTCAAAATGTCCGATATACCTCAAGACTGAGTTTACCATTCTTTCTGAATCTCATTACTCCTCGAGATGGAGAGATCTTCGAAAATACGTTGGATACTTTCCAAATGTATATATATTAGAAATAACAAGTGTAATTGGAATAAAGTACGGATTAAATCAAAGGACAAGTATAATATTATAATTATTATTTGTAGGTAGGATTTCGATCTCTCTCTCAAGCAACTCGACACAACCGTTTGGATTAGGATTCGAGTCTCAGTTTTTAATTCGTCACTCCTAATATCTCATAATCTTATAGTGCGTGCTAATTATTTATACTAAAAAATATAACTAATACATAAATTAAAGTAAAAGGTAACGTATCTATGATTATTGAACTTTCTACCAACAAAATTGCAGCAAGTATATATAGTGCATTAATTTTGTTATAATGTAAGTATAGAAAGTAGAAAGTGCACATAATCCTTAAAACAGGGCATCAACAATATTAACAGAAACTTTGTCAAATGAAAGGCACGAATTTGAATTGATATTGCGAAGTGTAGACTAATGTTTTTATTTGATCATTTTATTTGGTTAAATATTATGTACAACTTGAATTCAAACATTATCATCTAGTTTTCTATGGTTGTGGCCGAAAGCTACGTACTGCATTACGTCTCCATTGTATATTTTTTCCTCCTACAACGTAAAAGAAGTTAGGTACGTTTTCATGCATCAATTAAGTTGTGCAAGCAGTTCTAGACAAGAGTGTAGTGTGTGTGTGTATATTGGAAGTAAAGATTCCATACATAAATAATTCATCAATGCATGTGACAGTTGCAATGAGTAACAAACATCAAAACGATGAGAGATAGAAACTATTACATTCGTACTTTATGAACTTGGCATAATATCAAAATTATGAAATCAGATCACATAGTTTATGAAGAAAAATGGATTTCGTCTCTCTCACAAATCGTAGATTGGTATTTATAGATGAGCCTGCAAAGGCAGAGAAAATTGGTCAGGAATGAAACAAAACATCATCTCTAACAAAATGAAAATGATAGTGGATTTGATTTGAGCAGGGATGAAAGACTGGATATTCAGTTATGTGTAAACATACTCTTGTTGTCAGCAAACAATGTTGGAGTGGTATAAAGAGTTATCTCCAAGTCTTTCACGAGGAAACCAAGCCATGTCATTTCTGATGCAGCTCTTAGAGCTTGATTTAGCTCTTAGAGCTCCATGAAATACAACAAGGACCAAGAAACAAGCAGGTTAGTAACCTGTAGTGGACCTCCTTGTTATAACAAGAACAACCACCCCAATCACCATCTGAAAAAACATAAAGATTAAGCTCACCATGTTTGTAGAGCTGCAATCCCAAACTTATTGAACCACTCAAGTATCTTAGCACCCTTTTGACGAATTGAAAATGACATTCAGATGGCTTGTGCATGAACTGACATAAAAAATTCACATATCAGGTCTTGTTAGAGTTAAATTTTGCAAGATCCTAATAATTGCCTGAATAATATTGTGATGTCTTCAAAGTCCTTGGATGCAGCAGACAGAAGCTTACTCAGTTGGATGGCAGAGGTGTCTTGATTGGTTTACAACCAATCATCTGTTTAGTATGGAAGCAGCATTATCTTTCCTGACTTAAAAGCAGACCTTCTGCAGACTTCTTAATTTCTATGCCTAAAAAGTAAAGCACAACTACCAAGTCTTTCATGGAAAAAGCTTGGCTTACCTCTTTGACAAACTCAATAAACGAGAAGAGCTAGAGTACCTTCTTCAGAGTGCTTGATGAAGAGTGATTGATCAGCTGTACTACTCCAGAAGCCAGTTGAGGGAAGAAAACCACTGGATTTGAAATTTCACATCTTAGCAAGAAATTTAATATTAATTATTATATAAAAGTGAAGTTTCAAAATACCACTATGAAAATTTGAACTACTGTATTTGTAGGATTCTAGCCTAATCTTAATCCTAATTGTGCTTTGTGGTTGATTAGGTGGTGATTAGAGATGGATGGCTGAGATTGAGAGGGATGGATGGAGGGCTTAGATGTGTTGGATTGGTTGAGTGGTTGAGATTGAGAGGAGATGGATGGATGGCTTGGATTGATGTGGATGAGATGAGTGGTGAGGATTGGATTGGAGGAGTATTTGGGGGGGGGGGGGGGGGGGGGAGAATTCTCTCTCTCTCTCTCTCAGTTGCTCTCTCTCTCACGATCCCCTCTCTCCCTCCTGCTGTGAGCTCCGGCGAGTTGGTGCTCCGGCGTTGAGTGGTGTTCGGGCAAGCAGTGGTGGTGGTCGTTTGTCGGTGGCTTGAGGTGAGTGTTGGTTCCTTTCCTCTTCCGCACGTTTGGTTCTCTTCCCCTACCTAACTCGTGTGCTGGGGTTGTGGTTGTTCGGTGGAAGTTGCCGGAGGTGGATTCGTTGTTGTGGATCGTCGAGGAGGCGGTTGATCGTCGTTTGGACGCGAGGTTCGTCGACGGATCGTGATTTGGGGAGACGTGCTCGTGGAGGCGTCGTCGTGGTTCTTCTAAGGTTTCTTCAGACCTTTAGGTATGTCAAGCTCGCTCACTTAATTACCGTGAGTTTTGGAAGTCGACGGTAGGCCGTTCGGCTCGTCGCGAGTAAACTTGCAGCAGATTTCACTGCCTGATCGGTCGACCGGTTTGTGCAAACGGTCGACCGTTCGTGAAGAGAATTCGGGCTCTGCCTCAAATCGGTCGAACGATGCCTGTGGGGCGGTCGACCGATTGTGCATAGAAGGCAAGTCTGGAGAGTTTCGGTCGACCGGGTCCCCTTTGCCGGTCGACCGTGTGCACTGTCTTAAGTCGGTTGGGGGGCGTAGACTATATAAACGGTCGACCGCTCTTTGATCTCGTCCGACCGTGACTTAAGTGGACTTGTGGTCGGTTCGACCGAATGTGGGTTCGGTCGACCGGACCCGCGTGTTGAGCGTGAGAAACGCTATGGCTGAAATCGGTCGACTGAGGAGGTCTCGGCGTTCGACCGGTTTCAGGACGCGAGTGAGGGATTATTCCCTGGACTGATTCGGTCGACCGAGATGTGCTCGGCGTTCGACCGAATTCGTTGTGGTGTTGTGGGATTTGTTCCCTGGTGACTTTCGGTCGACCGGGACCCCTTTGTCGGTCGACCGATTGGTCGTTTTGTTCGTTGGACCGGGAGTTGACCATCTAAACGGTCGACCGTCCCTTGATTTGGGTTCGACCGAACGAGTGTGGTGTTGGGAATCGGTCGACCGATGGAGTGCCGGTCGAAGTGGATTGCCCTGTATTTGCTTGATTCGGTCGACCAGGACTTTTGGTTCGGTCGACCGTTTGTGTCCTGTTTTGCACTATGGAGGTGCTGTGGTCGTGGTTGTCCGTGTGGGACGAGTCGTGGTGCCGATGTTCTTCCGGCAAGTGTGCGAGGTGCACGAGGGTTGCGGTGGTTGGTTGAAAATAGACCTGGAGCCCCGTAACCGTGTGAGAGCTGCGGTTGGTTGAAAATAGACATGGAGCCCAGCTAGTCTGTACGGAGTTGGTTGAAATTAGACCTGGACCTCCGTAGTGCGTTCAGGTTGGTTGAAATTAGACCTGGAGCCTGAGCAAGGACCGCGTGTAGGGGTTGGTTGAAATTAGACCTGGAGCCCTTATACGTTTGGGTTGGTTGAAATTAGACCTGAAGCCCTTGGTCGTGTCGTGGTAGCTGTGGTCGGTTGAAATTAGACGTGGAGCCCAACTTGGCGACGAGTGTGTCACGGCGGTTGGTTGAGATTAGACCTGGAGCCCCGTGACTGTGGTGGGTGCGGCGGTTGGTTGAGATTAGACCTGGAGCCCCGTACCTGTAGTGTGCCCTGGTGTTGGGCGTGTTGAGATGCTTTTCTTGTTGAGTAGAACTGCATGCTAGGATGATTTTATTTATGCATTTAGAAGCTTGGCATACGGGGTTTCCTTCTGGAAACTTAGGCATTGTTGCATGTTTACTTTCAGGCCGTGATCGGCGTTAGGGGGGTGGTGACCGAGGAGAGGAGCGCTGCTACCGGATCCAGCTTTCTCTCAGTTGAGGTCGTGTGATTACTGCTTCTTTTGTATATGCTTTTGATGTAATCACAACTTTTGTATACTCTGATGTTCGGATATATATTATATATATATGTTGGTGCACCTGTGTCCCTTTTATTGCGTAATATCCTCTGTTGATTGAGTGTTTATAAATTTAAAAATTTTCCGCTGTTTAGAGGATGTTACAGTATTGCCAAAGAAACATGGTATTTGAAAATTAATTAATGTTATTACAATTTGAAATTTCAACTTTGAGTAAATTTTGAAGTTTAAGCGACGTGCACTCTAAAGGACCAATTTCAAAAGAGAATTAATAGAGAAGGTTTAAAATAAAAAGATCGTGAAAGATATCCACTTCGTTAACATGATACAGGAAAAGTCACTTGACCAAATAATCAACTGAGTATAACATAAAAATGGTCTGCCCTAAACCCTTCTCACGCCAATAGCTTTTTCAAATGGTCAGACAAGAAATTGAAGACCCTCTTTCTTTTCAACAATAGCTTCTACTTTGGCTTTTCATCCTTCAACATTCAACCACGTGGCATTACTAACTGCTGAATTTAGTTCACCATTGACAAACTCTCCCAAATTGGCTTTTACCTTTTCATCTTCGAGTTTGATAATCAGTGAATCAGTGAGCTCTTTCAGTTCATTCAACGCCTTCAGCTTTTCCTGAGTCTCCTTGTGGTTCGAACTGATCTTCTCATTTTTCCTTATCATATTGGCAATTTCATCCATTTGTAGTCTTCCTTTGTTATCGGAAAATGTTTCTTTTGCTATGACGCCACTCTTAGCATGTTTTGCTGTGACTTGCACCACGTTATTCATGTCCACACAGAAGGAAACTTCCAGTACACAAGTCGCATCTGGAAATTCTAATTCATCACATATCTATTGTACAAAGAAAAAAGAATCTTGAAGTTGCAATGCAGGGAAGTAATTAATTAGGTTGGGTATATACAAATTGATGTATGGTTGATCAATATATTTAGCAAACACTCAATAGAATTTAATTACTTCATGCCTAAGTTTGAAATGAAAGAGTGATGAATATCATTATCATTACTATTTTATTTAAGTAAGTTGATTTCTTCTACTAGCTATAGCTATATTGATCAAGATATACGTACGTGTGGTTATAATCATTTAAACAAAAAAGAAAAGAATTAATGTACCTTGCGATGAATGTGAAGCAGTAGAGAATCGGAGTTCTCCAAGTAATCCATTATGTAAAATCTCAAAAATTGATTAGTGCCTAATAGGAGATTAGGTGGGGCTAATTGGGATTTGACTTTGAGGTGAGGTGAAATGATGGGGTGTGTGGTGGTGGGATGGTGCAAGTATGGTGACCCATGCCTGTGTTGGGGTTTTGTTGGACGAAACCCACGACTCTCACACCACAACTCCACATTCCTCTTCAACTCTCTCTTCATTCTATCTCTCTCCTTTTCATTCCAGTTACCGAAGCTCCGGCGAGCGAGGTTGGCTGCTGGCACGACGGGTGTATGGTTGCGGCGTGGACATGCGCGACTTTGAGGCAAAGACTGAATCGTGGTGGTTGCTGGAAGAGGTCGTTGACGTTGATCAGAGCTCCGACGAACTCCGGCTCGCGACGAAAGGTATGCCATGGGTTTTAAGGTGTTGGGGTGAAGGTAGTGCGGTTGCACCACATTTTGGTGGTGGTGGAGTCAGTTGCACCACTAGGTTGGGCATGGGTTGGACATGCCTGCGGGACCGTGCAAGCTGGTTGGTCGGGCACTTGTGCGTGACCGTGTGTGTGGGTGGCTCGGTCTTGCTGGTGATGGGTCGAGGCGGGTCGATGCTGCTGGTCGGGGCTGGGCTCGGGAGAGGTTCCGGCGTGTGTTGCTTGCGGTGGTGTAGCCTCTCGGCTGCATCGACGTTGTGTGGTTTCTTGGGTTCATGTTAGAATATCTCATGGTTATACTGAGCACTTATCTTGCCTGTGTTAGCATTAATGTTTTGTTGTATTGGTCCTTTTGTTAGTAATATATGCATGAGTAGGTGATTGAATAAATATATATATGTACATGATTATTTGAATGCCTTCAACGCTGAAACCAATTTAGAAAAAACTATTCATTTGGTTGTACATGTAATGTGATAATGTGTGACAACTTGTGAATGTTTATAACATGATTAATGCATGAGTTGGAGTCATGAGTGTAATGAAGTGGAACAAGATATTATTCCATCGCTAGCCAAATGCATATCCACTACTGTGATGCTACTGCCCTTTCTTTAATATAAATTTTATGATTAGTGATGGTTATGGATGGGAACTTAGTTTAAGCATGTGGGCATTCCATTGGATTCCAATTCATGTGTGCATTAACACTAGTTGATTTCATATGCTGCGACGTTCACACTATCCACCATGTTGACATTAATATCACTTCTTGTAACGTCTCGAAACAGCGGAATTTTTTTTTCAAATTTAAAACACAAACATACGACCGTCAACGGTCAACAAGGGCACGCTACTGGAAAAGTCAACAGAATATATATATAAAATATCTCCACGTGGAAGTCATAATACAGAGTGTCAAAAGAGCGATTACATGTCTAATACATAACTACTGTAATCACTACCTCTACAAAAAGATAAAGAGACAGGACCCGATCCCGGAGGCACTCCCCTCGGTCACCACCAACCTAAGACTGCCTACTCCCTGAAAATGAAACATAAAATCTGCCTGAGTTTCCGAAAGGAACCCCGTATGCCAACATCTCCTACATATACAGAAATACAGATGAAAATGCCAAGAATGCTCATGCAATGCAATCCGCCTTGGGCCCAATGAATGCCCCAACCGCTGCGGACCATCTCCCAGCCGCGCCAGGGGCATGGGAAACATCCCCCACCCTGCCAATCCAGGCCCACACGAGGGGGGTCGCCGCACTCATCTCCCAGCCGCACACAGGGGCAAAAGGGAGGCATCCCCCCAGCCAATCCAGGCCCACACGAGGAGGTCTCGGCTTTCCTCCACAGGGAAAGTGCATCCCCTTCCCCTACCAGGGAAGAAGGCATCTACCACCCACACAGGCATGACAGGCATCCTTCTGCCGCACCGGCATCCACGAGGGGTCCAACAGAAAATACGCTCTCGTCGTAGGTGAAATCCGTAGCTCCGAGGTCCGGTGATCGACCGTGGGCTCGGCAGCCGGTAGTCGCCTCTGCTCGACGTCACGTATGTGGATAAATCCACCAAGGAAAGATAATTCGACCCACCAGTCGAACAAGGTCAAATCTAGCGGTCGACCGTTTGGAAGGTCTACGCTATACGTTTTATATACATATATATCCTGTCGGTCGAACCAGGGTCCGTTCAACCGATAAGGAAAACTGCATGAATCCTGCCCACTGCATTCGGTCGACCGAAACTCTTTCGGTTGACCGGATCAGCAGACACTTCACTACAGGAAAAACTGCACGCGGTCGGTCGACCGGATCCAGAGCGGTCGACCGTTTAGATGGTCAACGCTCTTGACCGACTTTGCGCAGTTCGGTCGACCGAGACACACTCGGTCGGCCGAAGGTCTGTCTACCCTATCTACTGGGATCGGTCGACCGAACAACCACCGGTCGACCGGACTAATATAACCCTTATAAAATATTCCCGCTAAAATTTGGCATAAACGGTCGACCGTCACACAGACGTCGTTCGACCGTTTTCGGGCAATAAGCAAATATATACTAAACTCGGTCGACCGAGACCAACTACCGGTCGACCGAAACATGCATTTTCCCTCTGGACAGGCATCATCTAGACGCTGTTCGGTCGACCGAACACTCAATCGGTCGACCGAACAGAGCGTCTTCAACCTCTGTCCAGCCGGGTTTCTCGCCGGGAAACGGCACCAACGCCGCCCCCTACACTCCCACACCTCTTGGGGAGTTACTATGAAGACTTGGCATACCTTTACAGACGATGAAGACCCGCCGGAGCCTCGCTCGCGCACCGCCGCCTCCTCACGCTCCTTCCTCGGGCTCGCCTCCACCACGCCGCCGGAGATCCTCTCCTTCCTCCTCTGGTCGCCGGGATGCAAGAAGAATGGGTGAGTTTTGGGGTGGAAACGAAATGACAACCAAAGAGTAAAAATGGGGTGAGATTTTGGTTTATATAAACAAACCCTAACCTAACCCACACCCTCACCATACCTTCAACCATACACACAACACTCCACCCATACCACCCTGATGCATTGCATACATTGCATCATATGTCTTTCATTTAGATTACTTTTACATTAATAAATGCTACTAAGGTATGTGTTTAGTCTTATTTACAGAATACAGGGACCTGAATGCAATTTACTCACATCCCGAGCATAAATGCGTGCAAAAGACTCATTTCTATCATAAAGACCAAGTTCAAGATTATCGGGGTACGAATGGAAATGTATCCAAGCATAAAAGCATTCAAGTCCTAATTGCAAAAAAGAACAAGGACTTAAGCACAAAAGTAGCCGGGGACTTAACTGCAAAAAGTCAAGGACCTAAGTGCAAATCACAAGTAGCTTTTATTCTCTTGGAGAAAATATATAGAAAAATCAATGTATATCTCCAAATATGTGAAAGAATTAATCCGGAGTTCAAAAGAATGGAAAGAATCAATCCATACGCGTAAAGGAGGATCAAATCATACCATAAACATTCAACCAAAATTCGGATTAAATCTGAGGAGATCATGCGGCGAAATCGCCGCACATTACATGCATCATGCGGCGGAAACGCCGCCCCCTAGTCGATCCGTGTGCTCCAATTTTGACCAGTCGTGTCTGTACACGTGTACTCTCCAATTCTATACTTAGGTCTCTTGTAACAACTATAAATAGACCCGAGAACGATGTTAGAAGGGTCCTTGGTCCTTAGTCTTAGGTTTTTATTTTTAGTCTTTGTCTTGTAATCTTCTTTTTAGCAATAAAATTCTGTTCTTTTAATTCTTGTTTTAGTTTTCTTTTGTAATGCCTATAGGATCCCTTCTTCTTCCTCCCTCCATGAGTTTCTAACTCTTTCCGAAGGGTGGAGGTGACGGATTTAGGGTTAGAGAAAATGAATGAATGTTATTATTCTAAGTTCGTGATTAGTATTTTGATTACTTGAGTTTATGTTAAATCATTTATCTTGTAATGCTTCATAACTAAACATGATTTATTATAAGTTTCTAAGTTCTCTAATCTAAACCTTAAATCTAAACCTCCACCCAACGGATTTCTCTTCTTATTTCTTGTTTTAGTTCTAATTGCTTTTGTTTCGTACTTTAGATAATTAAATCAAAAATACCAAAAACCCAACTTATTTCTTCTCCTTTCTCTCCCACAATCGAAATAACAAAAATAACGAAATCTCTCCCTCCTTGTGTTCGACCCGTACTTGCCACGTCTTCATAGACGCCGTGCACTTGCGGTATAAATAAAATTCTCAACAAGTTTTTGGCGTCGTTGCCGGGGAGGCGACGAAGATTTCGTTAGTTTTTGTGTTTTCGATTTTTCCTGTCTACCTTGTGCGCGATCTAAGTATTTGAATTTGTGTAGCAGGAGACAACAGAGCGCGCGGCGAAATTCGGGAGCGTTCTGAGGCACTTGGGAGGCGGAATCGCCGCATCTTCAAGAGGACTTGCGGCGGAATCGCCGCACAAGCTAGGGCTCTGGTCTTCATTTTTCTCTGGGATCGTCTACATTTCTGGGTGGTCGCATTGAGCTACTGGAATCTCCAAGAGCGGGCGGCAAACCCGACTGAGCATTGCGGAGGTAACTTTTCTTGCCTTTCTCGTAAAATCTGAATAGTTGAAAAGTTTCCTTTCGTAGAATTGCACGTGTTAGGGTTACAATTCCATAATTGGCAATAATTCAACTCTGACCTAAAATTGGCAAAATTAGAAAGACCTTAGTGCATGCATCATATAATGTTTTGCTTGCATTATTCTTGCTAAATTCTTGCAAATTAATACTTGTTGAAGATTGCTGGAGGCAAGGTACGTATCGAGGTTTTTATCGATTGCATTAGAGCATATAATTTAGTTGCATACAACCTTGCAATTGCCCCCATTAAAAGAACCATTGTTTGACTATCTTTACTAGATTTAAGTTAAACTATCTTAAGGGCAACTCCGTAGGAAAAGATACGGTGGGGATTTCATCACCCTCCCGTAGCCCACAAACCACAATCCTGAAGTGTCGCCTAAGCCTAAAATTTAAAATCAATTAGACATTGGCCCCTAAGGACTCGGACTCAATTAAGGAGAAGAATTTGTTTGACTTGCTATGACCTGAAGCCGATCGAATTCAATTTGGTGTCTAGGAAGTGTTTTTGTGTTGACGAAAGTCTTCCAAGCGAAGTGGTTGTCTAATTGGCACCGACTCTGTCGGAAGCGCCCCCACTAGCTATACACTACCTGGCCAATTTGGTTTGATTAGTGAGGGAGGTGAATCAAGCGAATCAATTCGACTCGACCAGTTAGGAGTCGTCTAGATTTAAGTGACACTAGGTCTAGGATTGTTTGAACCGTGCTTTCTTAGGAAACCTCTGACCGACCCTCTTTTCTATCTTTAGAGTTAAGTTTTCCTTCTCTTCTGAGTCATCTTCTTCTCACCTACTTATACGTTCTAGTCTCCTCCCCTTTACATTCTCTATTAGCATTTTAGGGTCGAGTCGAGAACTTGTGCTTGCTTAGCCTCATAAGGGTAAGAGTACTTGACTCAAGAGTGTTGTGATGGATGGTTACATGAGCAACCATTCATATCATTGTTGGGACCATGACAATGCTTCCTGGTATTCTAAAACCATGCAACATGGGGTGGCTCAGACCAACACCCCATATGGGTGGGACAATCCTAATTGTATGACTGAGCAATCTTCATATTGGGGTAACATGAGAGAGGAACCGACTGCTAGACCACAATCTAGTTATGTCGGATCATATGCTGGTCAACAAACTGAGAATTTACAACAAGCTTTTGCCTCTTTCATGAGTAGGACAGACAACATGAGTGCACCGGTGGCTCCAGTAGCCGTACCGTGCGACTGTTGTGGGTTGAGTGGTCATGTTATCGGGGAATGCCCTTATGTTCCCCCAGAGCCTGAGTATGAGCATACTTTTTCCCAAAACGCTCAAAATGACTATTACGCATCCGCGTACAACCTGAGAGTGATGGATTCGTGGAGAAACAATTCCTATCCAAATTCTTATACTTTATTTTCACCTCAGTATCCTCCTCCCGAATACCCAGAATTCTACCAACTCCCCACGTCAAATCATTATTCTCAGCCCATCAACACCCAATCCCATAATTTCACAAGCTCAAACTTGGACCTCATAGCTGACCACGTACCTAATTCCTTGGAAAAAACTTTCCTTACGTACATGGAATCCACTCAACGATCCGTACAAAATATAACATCGCATTTGAGTCAAATGATACAACAATTAGGTGAACGTAAGGAGAGTAACTTTTCGTGTCAACATGAGGATCCACCTTTTGATATCGAACCACCACCACATCCACAAATTCAAAGCACAATCTGTCAAAGTCAAACTCCTAGTCAGTCTGAAGAACTTGGGGTTTCAATTCACGATCACTTAGTGGAGGATTCGATACACATTGACCAATTTCATCATGAGTCGGCCCAGGATTGTGCCTTATCTTCGTGCCCCGTGGCCCTTCAGCCACATGATCTTCATGTTGTGCCTCTTAAGGACTCACTTCCGGTGGAGCAAGAGCTCCCTAGCACCCTCAATTTCAAACAACCTGATGAGAGTTTGCCTCTCACTATCGTTCCTGATCATCTTGGAAATGATGGAACATCAAACAACTACAGTGCTCATGAGGGTATTAGGAGTTCCTTGGAGGATACCTTGGGTATGAGACCCATTTTATGTTTACCCGGTGAGTCGGACTTGCCTAACGAGGCTCCTGACCTCGCTCCGACGCACCAGCCAGTTGGTTGGAGAGTTTGGATTGACGATCATGACTTCAGTACCGCAACGGAAGAAACTCTTCTTCCGTTGCTCCCTATTTCCCAAACTCCCGAGAGGTTCAAGTTCTTTCAGTTTGATCCTTTGTGTGAGACGCTTTTGCGTCCAATTCATGAACCTCTCATTTCTTCTTGTGCTCTTTGTGTAGGGGGCCCACGCATGAATATTCTGGCCCCGCGTGGTGTCATGTTCCCTTTTCAGGTGCACTGACCCACTCTTGAGGTTTCCATTTGATGTCTCTTGACAAATGAAGATGGGAACATATGTTTGTACATAGTTATATATGTATAACAATAAGTATAAAAAAAAAACCAAAAAAAAAAAAAAATCTGTTGTATTTATCCCTTCTTTAGCATCTCACAGGTTTTTGAGGGAATGCGAGTTTTTGTCCATCAACAGAGCCATGAACTTTCCTTTGTACTTCACGTTGGTGAGATCTTTCCTTTTTCATGCATAAATCCATGTACTATCTTGCTCGCATACATTGAGGACAATGCATGATTTAGGTGTGGGGGGGTGTTTATGTATCTATCTATCTATATATATTTCTGTTAAAAAAAATCAATATTCTATGACATAGCTTAAGATTGAACTGCCAAAACCCGTGTACAAATTGCATTTTTGTTCCTTATTATATAGTTCTGCTTGTAGAAATTATGACATAAATCTAAGTTCCAAAGAAATAACCCATGACCCGTGTAAGACATGTATGCACTTAAATTGGATGAATCAAATCTTTGAAGTGGTTGATAAAAAGCAGAGGTTGAGCAAAATATACCGGGAAGTGTGGACTTCTAATAGCAATTAAGCCTTGAGGAAAATAAAAGTAAAAATAAAGTGAGGAAAACACATTTTGCAAAATGATTACAAAAGCCCAAGCCTTCGAGTCACTGGTCCGTAGGGGTATCTTGAAACCTGGTAACTTGAGTCTGCCAGCTCGGGATTATCGACCAAACTCGCTACACGAATGCAAAAAGGGTATAAGTGTCAAAAAGAAAAGCAAATGTGTTGAATCACGGAAAAAGGATAAAAATAAATAAATACTTTAAGATACTCAAGGCCCAAAGCTAAAGGAATGATCCATGCCATGGTTGATCCAAATGATACTTCACCACCAGAGGAGGCGTGCAAAATAATTTATGTGATAACATGTGTAGAGGGGTTAGTGGTGTGAATGTTGGAGGAATAAAGACCAAGTCAAACTTTTTATAAGTTAGAACTGTATAATGAGCATGCGAGAACTTTAAGTGAGATGTATAAGGTTAAGGCAGAAATATTAAGAGCTATTAATGGAATGTTGAATTAAGACTTTGTGGGTGTGTCAACTGAAAACCCTCACGAGACAAAACTCGTCCTCTAAGGCAACCTGGAGGTTTAAAGGCTTGTTGCACATGCTAAGTGCAACCGTGATTCCTACGAAAGTGAGTTAGGATTTCCCTGCTTTCATTTTCTTATATTCTGCTTTGCTAGGGACTAGCAAAATCTAGGTGTGGGGGTATTTGATGCATTGCATACATTGCATCATATGTCTTTCATTTAGATTACTTTTACATCAATAAATGCTACTAAGGTATGTGTTTAGTCTTATTTACAGAATACAGGGACCTGAATGCAATTTACCCACATCCCGAGCATAAACGCGTGCAAAAGACTCATTTCTATCATAAAGACCAAGTTCAAGATTATCGGGGTACGAATGGAAATGTATCCAAGCATAAAAGCATTCAAGTCCTAATTGCAAAAAAGAACAAGGACTTAAGCACAAAAGTAGCCGGGCACTTAACTGCAAAAAGTCAAGGACCTAAGTGCAAATCACAAGTAGCTTTTATTCTCTTGGAGAAAATATATAGAAAAATCAATGTATATCTCCAAATATGTGAAAGAATTAATCCGGAGTTCAAAAGAATGGAAAGAATCAATCCATACGCGTAAAGGAGGATCAAATCATACCATAAACATTCAACCAAAATTCGGATTAAATCTGAGGAGATCATGCGGCGAAATCGCCGCACATTACATGCATCATGCGGCGGAAACGCCGCCCCCTAGTCGATCCGTGTGCTCCAATTTTGACCAGTCGTGTCTGGACACGTGTACTCTCCAATTCTATACTTAGGTCTCTTGTAACAACTATAAATAGACCCGAGAACGATGTTAGAAGGGTCCTTGGTCCTTAGTCTTAGGTTTTTATTTTTAGTCTTTGTCTTGTAATCTTCTTTTTAGCAATAAAATTCTGTTCTTTTAATTCTTGTTTTAGTTTTCTTTTGTAATGCCTCTAGGATCCCTTCTTCTTCCTCCCTCCATGAGTTTCTAACTCTTTCCGAAGGGTGGAGGTGACGGATTTAGGGTTAGAGAAGATGAATGAATGTTATTATTCTAAGTTCGTGATTAGTATTTTGATTACTTGAGTTTATGTTAAATCATTTATCTTGTAATGCTTCATAACTAAACATAATTTATTATAAGTTTCTAAGTTCTCTAATCTAAACTTTAAATCTAAACCTCCACCCAACGGATTTCTCTTCTTATTTCTTGTTTTAGTTCTAATTGCTTTTGTTTCGTACTTTAGATAATTAAATCAAAAATACCAAAAACCCAACTTATTTCTTCTCCTTTCTCTCCCACAATCGAAATAACAAAAATAACGAAATCTCTCCCTCCTTGTGTTCGACCCGTACTTGCCACGTCTTCATAGACGCCGTGCACTTGCGGTATAAATAAAATTCTCAACACACCCCATACTCTCTCTCTCTCTCTCACTTCCACGACTTTACACTTCTTTGGTTGACACATCACTTGATATTAAGTATGAGTTGTATTCAAGGTTGGTTGTTACATTGTGAAGTAGTATTGCATCCATGATTTATATAACATGATGTTTTGGTTGGGTTTTGCATGCTTACATATTAGTGACCTTGGGAGGACTTTTAATTATCTTGCATGCTATGTTGTTTTCGTGTGGGGACGTCTGAAGAAGGCGAGAGAGGTGGAGCTTCGACGAACTCCAGGGATCTCAAGAAGAAGGTATGCCAAGTTCATTATTGGTGCTCACCCGAGGAGTGTGAGGTGTTGGTCGGACGGTGGCTGGTGGCCTCGCCGGTGTTGTTGTGCAGCAGTTTGCTGCAATATTTCGGTGGATCGGCGTGTGATTCGGTTGACCGGTCGTAGTGTTAATTTAGGAATCTGCATTGCACTGGTCGAACGATGCTTCGAGCGGTCGATCGATTAAGCATATTAGGGAGACTCTTGGAGTTTTCGGTCGAACGGGTCCCCTTTGCCGTTCGACCGGTTGGTAAATATTTTGGTTGGACCAGACCTTTGTGTGTGGTTCGGTTGATCGCGAGGTTGGTTTGGTCAACCGTTTCTGCCCAGTTTTGAATTTGTTGCTTGTGATTGTTTATGAATGCGTTGGAGCATGATTTTGTTGGCTTTTTGGCCTTAATTTTTGTTTTGATGATTTAATTAACTTAATCTTAATTATGATCATGTAGAGTAACACACATATTGCATTGCATATATATTGCTTTGTGCTAACTGATGCATTGCATACATTGCATCATATGTCTTTCATTTAGATTGTTTTTATATAAATAAATGCTACTAAGGTATTGTTTTGAGCAATTGTGCAGAATTCAGGAGTTACAATGCAATTTACCAATATTCGAGCTAAAACGTGTGCAATGGACTCGGATGGATCACAAAGACCAATTAGCTAGAGATTCAAGCTCAAGTTGAATTCCAATTGATTGCATAAGAAGCCAGGGACCTGATCGCAAATTAGAAGGACTAAAAAGTTATTTTGGAGGAGTATTCAAGAAGAAATCAAATTCGGATCTCCAAAGATATGCAATAATTGATTTATACGCGTGGAGGTCACCTACAACATACCAAAAACACCCGCAAAAGCACAAATTAATCTGGACTATCCATGCGGCGATTCCACCGCATCCGACGGTTAATGTGCGGCGGAAACGCCGCACAGGTTGCGTTCCGTGCCTCCAATTTTCGTCCAATTATGTAATAGCACGTGTCCTTCCTTATGCATACTTAGGGTTCCTTGTATCGGCTATAAATAGTCCCGAAATATTGTTGTGACAAAAAAACTTTTGGTATTTCTATTCTATAAGCAATAAAATTCTGTCATTTTATTTCTCCATTGTCTTTGTCTTTTGTAAGCTTAGTTTTTGATTAATATTTCGTGTTTTTAATTCCAGTAGAATAATTTAGTTGTTCTTTACTCTTCTCTTAGAATAATTTGTTGCATGCTTAGAATAATTGCATTTGTTTTCGTAGATCGTAGTTTAGTATAATACTTTTTTTTCGTAGTCTCTCGATGATCTCCATGACCCCTTCTCCTCATCTTCTCCCCGTGGGTTTCTAAAACCTTCCAAAGGGTGGGGGTGACGGATTTAGGGTTATAGAAGAGAGATCGTTTTTATTTTAATTTCTTGTTAGTGTTTTGATCATATGAGTTTTTGTTAAATCAATTATCATATATTGCTTAATATCTCACTTGATTTATAATAATTTTCGTGATCTCTAATCTAACTCAAAGATTCATAACTCCCACCCAGTGGACACATCCTTATTTGTTTCTTCTTAGTTTTTGTTTTTGTTGTTCTTGCTTTAGAAAAATTAAAAATCCAAAAATCTCAAACCAACCCTATTTCTCTTTTTTTTCCTTAATCAAAAATCACAAAAAGATAAGAATCTCTCCCTCCTTGTGTTCGACCCGTACTTGCCGCGTCTTCATCGACGCCGTGCACTTGCGGTATAAATAAAAATCTCATCACTAACCTCTACAGGTGATGAAGACTCAAGGAAGAAAGGAAAATCAAGTCAAGACATGTAATCAAGTTCTTTTGAAGACATGTATTTTGTATTCTCTTTGAGTCTTAGGAACTTGTGTAAATTGAGCATACTTGAGTTAAAATCAACTTAAACACAAACTAGGTTCCTTATAGAAGTCACACACGAAATTTCACATAATTTGGACTTGAATAGATCACTCAAACTTAGGCCCAAAAACACTAAACCTAAACCCTAACAGTCTGCCCATAAGCCAAATGAACACTCGTTTCACCGATATTACTAACTTTCTTTTGGTTCTTGGAAGAAAAATCAATGAAAGAGAGATGACAAGGAAGTTTCTCCGGTCACTTAGCATCGATTGGGAAGATAAAGTCGTCGCAATTGAAGATGCGCATGATCTTTCAAAGTTAAAAATGGAGGAACTCATTGGAAATCTCATGGCTTATGAGCTCCAAATTAACCATCGAAAGGAGAAGGAAGCCTCCAAGAACAAACACACCTTGGGATTACATGCAAATATTGACCACAAGGAGGAGTGTAGAAGATGAGAACAAAGAAGGACAAAGACTTCTTCAAATACCTCAAGAAAGACAAAGAAGAAAAAGATGAAAGAAGAGGTAGAAGAAGTGAAAAGAGAGAAAAGAAGAAGGAGAAGGAAGAGAGTGAAAATGAGAGAGGTGAAGGGGAGAAGAAAAAGGAGAGAAGGGAGAGGAGAAGAGAAAAGGAGAAGAGCAAGAGAAGAGAAATGAAGGAGGTAGCTCACAATGTCAAATATCCAACCAATTGTGCGATCTATGATCGAAAAGAACCCTTTGCAAAATGATGGCTCAAACTTCATGAAATGGCAACTCAATCTTAATATCGTGTTGAGGTTTGAAAAACTATCTCATATTTTGGATGGTGAAATCCCAAAATTAAATGAGAAGGCAACCGATAAAGAGAAAGAGGCGATAGCCAAGTGGGAAGACCAAGAGAACCAAGTTCACGGTCTTATACTAGCATCCATGGGTGACTCGCTTCAAGCGAAATACTTGGATTCAAAACCCAAGAAGACCATGGAGGCTCTAACCAAGATGTTCATGGATAGTGCCCGAAAGGAGCGCTATAAGACCACCATCGCACTCACAAGGTGTCATATGGCGGAGGGAACATCGGTATCTATGCATTTTCTCACGATGCAAGGATACCTTGAGAAGTTGTCGAAGCTCTCTTCTCCAATGCTCGAGGACATTGCCGAAGATCTGATTCTTGGCTCTCTAGCCCCGTCCTTTAAGGATTTTTGATGCACTATCATGTGCGTGAAAAAGGGGTGAGTCTTGAGGAGCTTCACAACGCTCTCAAAACGGCTGAAGTTGATATGGGCAAGAGTAGGGACCATGAGGTCCTTGCTATCCATAAGAAGAGCAAAAATATCAACAAAGGTAAAGGCAAATTTACCAAAGATACGTCAATCAAGAGCAAGGGAGTAGGAGGTGCTAATGGCAGTGTCTCAAGGGAGAAAACTTACAAGTCTCCAACTCCCAACTCGGAGTGCTTTCACTGCGGTGAAAAAGGACACATCCGACCTAATTGCCCCAAGTACAAGGAAGACCTTGAAAATGGGATGATTGAACGTAGGCGCCCGAGAAACGTCATAGGTATGTTTGTTATTGAGATAAATTTAATCACCTCTATCCTTGATTTGGTAATGGTTACCGGATCTTGTGCTCACATAATTTTGATGTGCAGCTATTGAAGGATAGGAAGGAACTCGTTGGGAACGAGATGATATTGAAGATTGGAAATAGTACAAGCATCACTGCGATTGTACAAGATTCTATGGAACTTCAATAGTCTAGTGATTTAAATTTATGCTTTGTAGAATGATTGTTATGTACCTTCGATTAGCAAGAACTATTCTGTATCAAGTTTTGGATATGGATAAATTTTAATAAATATTTTAATTCTTGCTTATCTATATCGAAGAATGAAATTTTCTATGCAAATACATTCATATGGAATGATTTCTATTTGCTTGAAATAAATAATGAACAAACTCAAACAAACAATAACAAAAGAGAAACTAAGATAACTCACGTGAATGATACAATCTTGTAGCACTATCGGATTGGTCAAATAATTGACCAAGAGACTTTTCAAGAAGAAATGAACAAAAACGAACAACTAATTGGATATGATACATTCTAATGTATGTGGTCCGATAAGTACAAGTGCAAGAGACGGTTTAAGGTACTTCATTTTGTTCACAGACAACTATAGTCATTATGGCTATATTTGTCTAATGGGAAGCAAAAGTGAATTCTTTGACAAGTTCAAGGAATTCGAGGATGAAGTAGTGAACCGACTCAACAAGAATATCAAGTCTCTATGAAAGGTTCGTAGGGGTGAGTGCTTAGAATACCTAATTTGACTCATTCCTAAAGTAGGAATAGGATATTGCTCGACATGGTTCGATCAATAATGAGTCAATTTAAATTGCCGATTTTCTTTTGGAATTATGCACTACAAATAATGACAAACTCACTAAATAATGTTCCATCCAAATCCGTGGAGAAAATGGTTTATGAGCTATGGAGTTGAAAGACACCTAAGCTCAACTTTCTCAAGATTTGGGGTTGTGAGGTCTACGTCGAGAAATTGATGTCGACCAAACTTCAACCAAAAATGGATTAAGTGCTTCTTTATAGGTTATCCTCGTGTGACAAGAGGATACTACTTTTTATATCACCTCCAATCGAAAGATTGTAGAGAGGGATATGGTGTTTCTAGAATTTCTGGAAAAGGGAGAAAAGTAGTGGGAGTAGAGTTAAGCTTGAGGAAACTCAAAATGCTCTACAAGATTTGATGTGAATGTTGCATTCAAAATCATGAAGGCCCAACCGAGATTCACTTGGTTAGTGGGAGCGTGAGCGAGAGATCGTCACAAGAAATTGTGAGAGAATCTCAATCATCCCCACCGAGTGTACGTTCAAGAGTTGAACATGAACCTATTCCTCAAGAAATTGTGGAAGAAGTTCGAGAGACACGAGAAGAACCAAAAGAATTGAGAAGGTCGACGAGGTAAAGGAAGAAACCCAATAAGTATGTGAAACTTCATGAGATCATGGTACTAGATACCAAAGATCCCTCGACCTTCCAAGAAGCAATGATAAGAGAAGACTCCAAACTATGGCTTAAGGCCATAAAATCCGAAATAGAATCCATGTATGACAATTGAGTGTATAACTTGATTTGCCTTCCTCAAGAGAAAATATCATTTAGTATAAATGAACTTTTAGGAGGAAGATGGACATGGATAGTAACTTGACAATCTACAAAGCAAGGCTTGTAGCAAAAGGTCATACTCGAATTCAAGAAATTGACTTTGATGAAACTTTTGAGAAGTTACCATGATAGAATCTATTCGGATTATGCTCGCTATTTCCACATTTCATAATTATGAGATATGGAAGATGGATATCAAAATGGCGTTCCTTAAACAGGAACTTGGAGGAGGATGTGTACATGGTACAACCTCGAGGTTTTGATGATCCAAATAGTAGCGAGAAGAAATGCAAGTTTCGAGAATCCATTTATGGATTGAAGCAAGCATCGGGGAGTTGGAACAAACGCTTTGATGAAGAGGTGAAGTAGATTCACTTCATTCAAAGTAAAGGAGTACCTTGTATATACAAGGAGATTAGTGGGAGCCATGTAGTACTTCTGATCTTATATGTCGATGACATATTGCTCATGAGCAATCATATATCTTTGCATTAGCAAACGAGAAATTTCGTTGAAATCAGTGTATTCAATGAAAAGAAAAGGATGAGGCTCAACACATCTTGAGAATCAAGATACATTGAGATACATCCCGTAGACTCATTGGCTTCAGTCAACGTTCATACATTGACAAGGTCTTTGGAAATGTTCAGGGTGAACAATTCCGATATGGACAATATGCCAATAAGTATGAGTATAGGTGTGCAACTCAAGAAGTCTCAATGTGCTCAATCACACAAAGACTTGGGGTACATGAAGGTATCCCTTATGCTTCGGCAAAAGGAAGGACCATGTACACGATGGCTTGCACAAGACTCAATATCTCGTATGCTTTAAATGTGACAAGAGGTCACCAATCCAACGCGAATCCTAATCATATGATTGCGGTCAAGAATATTCTGAAGTACCTTAACCGGACTAAAGATAAGGTTCGTGTTTATGGAAGACAAAGGAGAAAATAGCCGAGGGCTGTTTTGATGCAATTCTTATAGGAATTCTAGACAAGAAGAGGTTGGAGTGATGATGCGTCATCATTATCGAAGGTGGAGGTATGAGCTATTGTAGTTAGGAGTAATATCACTACAGCTAACTCAACCACCAACGAAAGACAAAATAAATAAATAGGTGGACACAACAGTGGCACAACTGATCCATTCAACAAACCTTCATACCAAGCTAAGAGACGAAATATATTTCGAGTCCATGGATCCGAGGGTCCATGTGGATTGTCTTGATAGGTGATTTGGGAAGGTTACCCTAGTTATTGATGTTTTATGCATTGAGAATGTATGTGAAAGAAAACTTTGATAACAAGTGGGAGATTGAAGGGAATGTGTTCTAAAAGTTTTACTTTTAAATGTCAATTATTATGAATTGAATGAGAAATCATTTTGTTCCTTGTTTATGTTATTCGTCTTTTAGAAGTGTTAAGGAAGAGGCTCTTGGTCCTTAACCGTAGAGCTCTGAAAGATATTGGTTTGCATAAAACAAAAGATATTCACAATCATGGTAATTAACATGGGACATTAATTACCAAGTTAAGATTGTCGTGTTGGTCATAGATCATTGTAGCTCTACAAGTGAGTGACGACACGGGTATGCAAAAGAGGAAAATATTACTTTTGTATACTGAATAGACCTAATAAGTAAAATATTATAGAAATGTGTTTCTGTGTCATTAATATTTTACTGTGTCTTTGGTCCTTTGATATGAGACTTATATCTAATCACTTAAGGAATATTTAATTAGATCAGTGTCTTGAACTATCGATCAGTGTAGTGTAAAAGCATTGGTTGGTTAAGTACAACTTTTGTTGGAGAAGATAGTTAGTCAAAAGACTATCATTGCCCCTCTTAATTGAGTGATGATATTAGTGGGCCCCTTGATAAAGCAAAGTTATAATGTGCACAATGTGATTTGAGTTAAGTCACATATTTATAACTAGCTTAAAGAGATCAAGAAATGAATACTAATACAAAGATGACACAATACTACTTTGTGTGTATTCTTAATATCATGAGGCAAGAGACGGACACAAGTGGTGCACTCCATCACTAAGTGGATCGGGTTTTGGTTCGAGTGGAATTAAGACATCTAACTAATTGGGAGCTATAATGTGTATCTAGATATTAAGCTCTTAATATCACTGCCAACCTAGTTTAGATCCTCCCATAGGTCACACCACAAAATTGGGAAACAAGAAATGAGGATTTTGAGTTCATAGGATGTGTCGGGTTTCATGTAGAAAATATGACACATGGGGTGAACAAGCAAAATCAAAATTATGTTGTGATTTATAACATAATTAGAATCTAAATTAAATTCATATGTGATGTAAATATTATGGGGTGTAATGATTGATCATTACATAGGATAATATGTTACATAAGTTGTGAATTTATTACTAATGCCGAAATGTCAAATTTTGTAGGGGTTAAACCGAAATTTGACAAGTCTGCAGCACAGTGCACAAACGGTCGACCGCTAAACAGTAAACGGTCGACCGCAATATTGCACGGTCGACCGGATGTGTGTACATCGTAACAGGGATTTCGTCTGTTCGTTTTCGGTCGACCGAACATTGTGATGAAATATTTTAATGTTGCGAACGGTCGACCGAGTGTCTAAACGGTCGACCGAGTGTCTAAACGGTCGACCGAAACCAGGTCTAAACGGTCGACCGGACCTCGCAGACGGTCGACCGGTCAGACGGTTTTATGCAGAATTAATTTAAGATTTAATTAGATCATGCATGGAATTGGTCCATAATTGATTTAATTCGTGGCTAAGATTATTTATTAATAAATAATGGATGGTTAGATGGAATTTTGCATGGAATCATGGGCAAGAGGTTGCACATGAATATGTAATTTGGAGAGAACCTATAAATACAAGGTTATCTCATTACCTCCTCAATTAATTCATTATTTTTCTTATGCAAAATCTCTCTCCATAATTCTCCACGAAAATTCCTTAATTCTTAAGTTTAGTTTTAGTTCTTCAGAGGTCATCTTCTAAAGGGAACTAAAGAGGGGTTAGTAATTAGATTCTAAACCCAATCGGAGATTGAGAGACTAGCTTCCCTCTCTCCGATCTTGTTTAGAGTTTGGTGAATACTCGGAGGCATCCGGCGCAGCGAGGAGCATCCCAACCGTCTCCGAATCTTCGAGAAGTTTTAGAGAACTTCTAGGTATGAATTTCGGAGCTTCTTCATGTTTGTTTTAATAGAGTTTTTGAAACTAGTTTGTTAAAACAAACCGATGCATGCAATAAATTCTAGAAAATTGAAAATTGATCCTTATTATACATGAAAATTCGAAATATATATATGTATAATTAAACATGAAATCCTACAGCTTCATGGCTATTGAAGATCAAAGTGAGGTAGAATCTAACTCTTGCTCTAGTAATTAATGCCCAACTAAGTCTTATTATAATGATAGCTCAAACTCTAGTGCAAATAATGAAAATTATACACATGATGAGCTTCGAAATGCATTCCATGACTTAGTTAAACAATATGAGATCATTTGTGATAAAAATAAGAATGCTAATCAAAGATCTTGAAAGCTAAATTGAAACATGCATGAATGAGAAGAATGATGTGGTTGCTAAACTAGAAAACAATGCATCAACTTTTGATAAATTGAAAGCAACACCTATAGATTGTGAACAACTAGATCTTCAAGCTTTCAATATGCAATTAAGAAAAGATTTAGAAAGGTTCACAAATAGAACTAAGATGCTTAACATGTTTTTAGGTAGTCAAAGGCAATCGTTGCAAAAACATGGTTTAAGTTACAATGCTAAATTGAAAAACCATGTATCTCACACTACATTAAATGGAAAGCACTTAGTTGTAAACCATAGTTCCTCAAGTGTGTGGGCTCCTAAAACCAACAGTTGTTTAGGTACCTAAATCTACGTTTGTAGGTGCTTGAGGAAGAAATCGATGGTGACCGGGCGAGCTTAAGAGTTAAATTCAAATCCGGTTGCATCACCAAATGAGATTGGAACAAATTCAAGCTTCAAGTTGGTATAATTTATTATCCTCCAAAATTCTCAATCAAATTGGTTTTAATCTAGTTTATATGCTTAATTGACATATATTTTACCCATTCATTGCAAATCTAAAATGTTTGAATAACATCCATAGCTTTAGAGTCAAATTGTTTAAATGGATGTAAAAAAGGGAAATTAAAACATCATATGTTTAATTGTAGTATTTGTTTGATGTTAATAGGGGAGCAATACAATTGAACTAAATTGCAAAATCATATTCATAACGATAGGGGAGTTTATTGAATATCATTTTCTTAGTGTAATGAAGTGCAAAATTTAGGGGGAGCAACTTCATTTTAAGACATCCACATTGAACTTCAACCGTATAAGTGTTTGTTATAAAAATCAATTTTTAATGGATGTCAAAGGGGGAGAGATTATTAAGGGGGTAATACTTGGAATTTAATTTTACTTGATCAAAAACTATGTACATCCATAGTGGGAGCATTAATATGCATAGTTTACGTATATTTTCATATATTAAGACATAGTTAAGATATAGGTTGCCATCATCAAAAAAGGGAGATTGTTGGCTTTTTGGCCTTAATCTTTGTTTTGATGATTTAATCAACTTAATCTTAATTATGATCATGTAGAGTAGCACACATATTGCATTGCATATATATTGCTTTGTGCTAACCTTTACAGGTGATTAAGACTCAATGAAGAAATGAAAATCAAGTCAAGACATGTAATCAAGCTCTTTTGAAGACATGTATTTTGTATTCTCTTTGAGTCTTAGGAACTTGTGTAAATTGAGCATACTTGAGTTAAAATCAACTTAAAAACACACTAGGTTCTTTATAGAAGTCACACACGAAATTTCACATAATTTGGACTTCAATAGATCACCTAAACTTAGACCGAAAAACACTAAACCTGAACTCTAACAGTCTGTCCACATTCGGTCGACCGCAACAGGCAGTTCGGCCGACCGAGTGATCAAGTATCCTGTTTGTGTTTCACTGCTCGATTTCGGTCGACCGTGTATCCATTTTCGGTCGACCGTGTGAACTTATTTTTCCGACCGTTAGTTTTGTCGTATATATCCAACGATCGTATTCGTATTAAACCAAAAATACCTCAAATACATTTCATGTATCGGTCGACCGAGGACCTTGATCGGTCGACCGAATATCAGTCTCTTGACAAACCCAAACCTGCTATTGAAAAACGGTTGACCGCTAGACCTTGTTTCGGTTGACCGAATAGATCATTGTTTGTAAACCCAGAGTGCCTGGTACAAATCGGTCGACCGAACCCTTTCCTGAGTTCGACCGATCACTTAAGTGTACCTAAGTCGTAGCGTCGGGCGGTCGACCATTACCTAACCGGTCGACCGAACTTAGTTCAAAACTGGCAAACGGTCGGCCGTGAATCCCGATCCGGTCGACCGAATTAACTCAGAATTGGGTCCTGCGAGTTTCTGTTTTGTGTAACTTACACCAACACTCACCCAATCAATCCCAACAGCTCTATTATCTCTAATGCCTATATAAAGAGTTGTAAAACACATTTTAACACAACTCTCCCACTACAAACTTGTCCCCAACATTAGAGAGAATCCCAAAACACTTCAAGCCTCAAATTTCCACACTTAGTGATCAATTCCTTATTTTCAGTCAAATGTGCTCAAAGTAGAGAGTGTATTCCACTCAAGTTCTTAGTTGTAGAAGAAGCAAGGACTTCGGTGAAAGCCCGAAGTATTCCTCTCGGATTGTGAGAGAAGAAAGTCAAGCTCGCGAGGTTGTTTGCGGAGCTTGTTTTGTAAAATGCGTTCTCTCCCGACCCGGAATTTGGGAGTGGATAGTGAAGATGCGAGCGGAGCTCGAAGTGTCGAGCGGAACTTGCAAGAGAGGATGTAGGCGGTGGCCGAACCTCTGTAAAAACCCCCGAGTCCATTGTGGTTTGCATATTCCTTCCCTACTCGCTTGTTTGTTTAAATTACGCTGCACTTATCTTTGATAGTTAAACAAGTGGGTAATTAGGGATAAAAGTGATTAGCATAGTCGACCCTCACGATCCTACAGATTTTATATTATGTTTTCATGGTATGACATGCATTGAGACATTTGTCGTGGGATAGTAGATCTTTATGTATTGCAGAATTTCTTATCGAAATGGTGGTATTTCTAGGAACAACAATTTTCATGGTCCCATCGTTCATCATCAAACCAAGGGAGGCAGGAGTGACATCCTTAAGATAAAACTCCACTTTGGACTCTTCTTTCTCACCACCAAATTTCGCTCCTATGATAGCTGCACCTGTAGCTACGACTTACTCAGGATGGAGGGAGTCAAAAAACAACATTTTCGGTGGGAAAAGCTCCCGCAACAACTCACGCACCACGAAAATATAGAATATTGATTTGCGGAATTAACTTCTGACCCTCTTCCAATCTCAATGCAACAAGTAAATACAAATAGGATGAAATAGCAAGCAATCACACAACACACCTGAAGCAAACCACGACACACACGATTTTACAAGGTCCGGCAAGATGCCTACGTCCTTAGGGGGGTCTCCTGTGAGTTTCCTTTCCTTGAAGCTCTTCTCCAAATCTCTCTCAAGGAAATAAGTATTGTATGTTATGTTACAAGATTAGGACAAAAAACCTATTTATAATGGGCTAAATTCGTACAGAGAATAATTCAGATCGTGCATAACTGCCTCAAAACGGTCGACCGGAATTGCCCATCGGTCGACCGAGCTTCGGTTAGTTCGCGTAACTGTCAACATTCGGTCGACCGCTCGCCCCGAGCCGGTCGACAGTTCCGCGCTGCTGAATAGCGTCCGAAGCTCCTGGACATTTTCGGTCGACCGCGTGTCCAACACCGGTCGACCGATCTGCATGCTGTTGCAGATACTGTCGCTTTTCGGTCGACCGCGTGCCCAACATCGGTCGATCGGATCTCGATCGATCAGAGCTCCAATCCAAATCTACTGACGTTTTTCGGTCGACCGAATTCCCAGAACCGATCGACCGATCCTCGATTTGTTCCGAGCCCCATGGCTCCTGGAGTAATTCGGTCGACCGGAACCAAAATTTCGGTCGACCGATTCTCCCAGAATTCATGTGTTAACGATTATAAACCAATTCCAACAAGTACCACATCCTGAATCGGCTTCCGGTTTAACTTTTTTTCAGCCAACTTTTTCAAATTTTGCAACACGATGGACAAGATTTGTTGTTTTCTGAAGATACGCTTCTTCTTTCCCTCTTGCTCTACAACTATCTCGATTTCTTTGTCAACCCCTTCGACAACTTTAAATGGCCACGACTTTATGTCGCTTTGCATGCTTTCAACGTTGAACTTTTTACCGATAAGACGTTTGGTACCTGATATATATCATATATATGATGGTGTTCATAAATGTCGCTATAAAATTTCGACTTCCTCTCCCCCTCGTACTCAACAACCATCAAAAGTTCGTCATTCTGCCCTTCCGCTACTTGGAAATTGGCATCGTCCTCTCCAAAATCGCTATATTTCTGACCCGCAACAAAGTTCGAAACTGAAAAGGTGCACAAACACACCCATACAGTTTCTTTTTTAAAGCAAATAAAATTTTATTAATTAAGAAGACTCATGTTAACACACGTATAGAGTTTGGAGTCTTTGGACACAGTGCAACGCATTACCTTATTTTCTTGATGTTCATTTATTAGATTTTCATTTACAAAATCTACAAATCAAGTTGTTAATAAAGAGTTATTTATCAGAAGTGATAGTTTTCCTCAAAAAAGTGTGCGTTGTGGAAATCATTTCATCCAAAAGAGACGATGTCACATTTTGAAATCTAATATGATGAACACTTCAAAATTCTAATATGATGGATACTTCAAAATATAATATAAAAATCTAATATGATGAATACTTCAAAAAAATTAATTAGACTTTTTGAAAGTGAAATGGCGAATATTCCAAATCCTGTATCTATGTTGTCCTAAATTACACCACCTTATCCTTGTGAAATGTGCTCACGAAGGTATGAATGTGGCTCATTGAAACAAGTTATATGATATGGTCATATACCTCTAATGTTAAGTTCAGCCCTGTTAGCAATCAAAGATTATGTTCTAGAATAAATATAATTCGTTCAACTGGAACTGAATAATTAGTTCAGTCCTTGAATAATGAGGTAAGTAAAGATGAAGTACATAGTTCAAATCGAGTTTGAATAAAACATCATAATGGAAGTACATTCCATTTGAATTCAAATGATCTTGAGAAAACAAATACAAATAAGCATATCTAGTAAAAGCATAACTTTAATAACGATTAACATGACAACAACAAAGTTACTTAAGGAATGTCTTGAAGATCCATTCCTGATATTCTTCCATTTTGCTAATATCTTCCAACTCCGCATTCGGTCCTTCGTTGTCCAACCATGCTTTAGCCTTTGAACTTGCTATACTTAAATTGTCATATTTGTACTTTCCAAATTTTTCTCTTACATTTTCATTTTTTAGTTTTGCAGTCAATAAGTCCACATAGTCTTTTATTTCGTTTAAAGCAACCCGTTTTTTTTGTGCCGTCTTTTGCTCAAGATTCATCTTCTCATTTTCCTCGATCATCTTGTCGATTTCAATCGTGCTTAACCTCCCCGAATTGTCAGAAATAGTTGTTGCTGTTGGTTTCTCGTCACTATTGTAATACTTTGCTGTCACTTGCACCCCATTATTCGGATCCACTGTCAAAGTTACCTCCACAATACAACCACCTGAAAATAAAGCAAACCAATATATTTTAGCAACCGATAGGTGAGTACATGAAACAAGCACAATATATCTTAAGGTTTTAATTGTTCGTGTTGAATATTGTCGTGAAGTAGCAAATCATTCTTGATTTACATAACAAGTTTATGTTTTGGTTACGTGAGTTGATTTCGACTACTAGCTATAATTTACAAATTAGGAAACTTGACGACGTACGAATGACTAATACATTGATAATCAGAATATGAGATGTACCTGTTACTATTGATTCAAGCTCAGGGAGCTTGAGTTCCCATAGTAAACGGTTGTCGTTGGTCCTTTCTTTCTCACCCTCATACCCAAATAGAGTTGCTGGATGTTGGTTCCAGTAGATAGTGCTCACTTTTCTTACCGGAAGATTAGTGTCCTTTGGAATGATAACTTTCATGCTTCCGTCCTCCCTCCTTAAGCCGATGGAGGCCTTACTGGATACTACAGGTTCAACAATGGCGTCACCTGAAGCCACGACTTCCTGTGGTTGAAGATCAATATCTCTGACGAATGCATTGAAGATCAATTTATGATCTTGTTTCATTTTTTTAATAAAAGCCAACTCCGCTGTTAGACCCTCACTCTCCAACCATGCTTTGGCATTCGAATTTGCTCTATTTACAAAATCATAGTAATGGTCTCCCATCTTTGATTTTTCATCTTTCAGTTTGTCACTCAATGAGTCTACACACTCTTTGAGTTCATTGCAGGCCTCTTTCTTATATTGTAACATCTTGTTCTCCTGACGGATCTTCTCATTTCTTTTTTCCATCTCAGCGATTTCATTCAGGTTTAACTTCTCTGTAAAAGTTTCTTCTCGGTGGATTCCACTTTTGGTATCTTTTACTTTCACATGCACTGCATCGTTCTTATCCATGAAGAAAGTTACCTCCCATGCACAATCACCTGAAAACAAATTAATTTGCACAATTATTTATGTAAAAATCAATGGGTTAATATAGCAGAAAACCACTAAACAGAATCGAAGGTTTTGATCGTTTTGGCTTCATGGAAGGTGATTTCATTTCGAAAGTAATTCAATTGACGGATGCATAAGATATACCTTTTTGTGTAGGTGTGATGCTTGGCAACGTGAGCGTCCCAAGTAAGATATTTTTTTTCGCTGTTTCGTAGTCTCCCGCATACACATGCAGAGTCATCGGGCACTGGTTATGGTCCAACGTCGTCACTCCTTCTGCCGGGATTTGTGTGTTCCTTTGAATGACAACCTCCATGCTTCCATCATTCATCTCTATACCGATCGATACATAAGTGAGATTATTAGTGAGATTGAATTCTTTTAAGAAGTCATCCTCTTTACCACTAGAAAACTTTGCCCCTAGCATGGCTGCACCTTTTGCCACAACTTCCTCGGGTGATAGCGTATCCAACAACTTCTTTCCTGGGAAGAATCCCTGTAACAGCTCACGGATTTTCTGAATTCGACTTGATCCTCCAACCAGTATCACCTCATCAACATCTTTGGCCATCACCTTAGCTTTATTCAAGCATTTCTTCACAGGCTCAATGCACTTGTCAAAAAGGTCTTTGTTCATTTCATTAAACGATGATAATTCCACCGTTTCGCAAAAGTCCATGCCTTTGTACAACGATTCGATTTCTACCCGGGTAGAAACAGCATTCGGAGCACAGAGTCGCAACTTGGCTTGCTCACATTCTGCTTTTAATTTACCCAAGGACTTTTTATTAGAACTGATATCGACATTGTGTTTTTTTCGGAATATTTCAATAAGATGCTTGATCAAGCGGTTGTCGAAGTCATCACCTCCCAAACTAGGGTCCCCTGCCACGGCTCTGACCTCTACGATGGACTTTCGCATCTCCAAAAGAGAGACGTCTAGTGTGCCACCTCCTAGATCAAAAACCAAAACATTTGCTTTCTCGTCAGACATGTAGTTATCTAGGTATGCCACAGCAGCTGCAGTTGGCTCGCTGATGAAGTGGTCGATATTAAATCCCACCTGAGTTGCAGCTTCTCTAATTATTGCACGTTCTGATTGGCCAAAGTGAACGGGAACCGTCACTATAGCACCCTTAATCGGTTTTTTGTTTAACGTTTTCTCGGCCAAGTCCTTCACGTTTGTCAGCAACATGGACAAGATTTCTTGTATTTTGTACTGTTTCTTCTCTTTCTGGTGTTCAACGATGATCTCTGGTTCATTGTCTTCTCCTTCGACAACTTCAAAAGGCCATAGTCGTACGTAGCTTTGCAATCTTTTGTCGTTAAACTTTCTACCGACCAGGCGTTTAAGACCTGTCCATATGTATAATTACAGATGATCGTCACTTCCATGACCCCTTTGTAAAAATCAAAATGCTACTAATTTATGCCGACACCAACTGATTGGAATTTAACCGGTCCATTTTTTCCAAAAAATCTATTAGTAAATAAGGACTAATCAATTGAGATTATGTTCATAGAAAAAGTTCTAAATCTGATCGTTAGTCTTGAAACATCATCATGTAAATATCAAGGCAAGGACTTCTAAACATTCCATATAAACATGTTTCTTATCTTATTTTATAAAAGAAAATGATGTACACTTAACTTTTCCTATAGTCTAAAAGTTAAATCTTAATTTTATGAGTGATTACGTTGTTGTTAGGAAGAATCACAATCAGCATATCTGAACTGGTCCATGCAATAAGACCTCCACTTCTCCCACTCAATGACTCCGGTTAAGGACAAACTACTAGTGCAGAATAGGCTTTACTCGTCGCCTTATACACATCGGTTGTTATAACGACCGACGTCCAGTAGGGAGAGGACGGAATAGACGTCGGTCGTTATGCTGGACGACATGTATAGGGTATAGACGTCCACCCATAGACGTCGTCTATTGGAATACTCCGTTTATCCGATGTCTATAGGGTATAGACGTCCACCCATACACGTCGGTCGTCAGAATACACTATGCATCCGACGTCTATAGGGTATAGACGTTGACCTATAGACGTTGGATGTTATATACGACCGACGTCTATACTCAATGCATATAAACGTCGGGGTATAAGCGTCGGATATTTAGAACATCCGACGTCTATAGGTCTTAAAGAAAACGAACATACGCGTTTTCTGTCATTGATTTCAGACGAAAACCCACCCAAACCCTAACCGTCCCGCGACCGAACTCTCCTCCGCGACCAATCTCCGACCGATTTGCACCGTCTCCGGCACCACAGCGACGTCCCTTGTGCTCTCCTGCCCTTCTCCGTCCCTCTGCACCGTCTCCGTAGCCCACCGCGACCACCGTCACCGCACCCTCCTCCGCGACCGCCGTCACCGCACAACCTCCTCCTCCTCTGGTTCGTGCTCATACTGTTAATGTTCCTCGTAGTATGGTAGTGATAGTGATTAATAGTGATTTAGTGAGTATATGGGCTCTTAATTTGTGAACCAGAATGAGGCTTTCCTTTCGCAAATAATTTGGAACGAGAGGTTTACTAAGATATTTAAGAGCCCTTATGCGCAAATAATTCCGCAAAAATCTTGGTCAAGCATGTGGTTTGTTTTTGAAATATACTCACATTTCGTGAAATTTTACTCTAAATTCGGGTTGTACTCGCTATTTGAAAATTTTGTGAATGGGTTTTGAAGTGGTGGTAACGTGGTGGACCATCTAAGTTTAAATCCATTTTGGTTCAATCACTTCTATTGTTGGTCCAGCACTCCATGTATCCCTACAGGCTAGAATCCTTTGCCAAGATCAAACTCATGATTACTTGCCATTGTTGAACTTCAAAATTCTAAACTTGAAGTTTCTAGAATCAGAGATCCATATAACCGATGGAAAAAATAATGTAGATTCATATCCACTCTACTTTCTAACATTCCTTTGCTAGATAACGTGAGACTATCATCTAATTATTTGGAACGAGAGGTTTACTAAGCTATGAAAATTATTTAAATATTGAATTTTACTAAGATATTCTTGGAAGCTATGATTTTAGTGAAGGTAATGTGTTATAAAAGTTTTACTTTTAAATGTCAATTATTATGAATTGAATGAGAAATCATTTTGTTCCTTGTTTATGTTATTCGTCTTTTAGAAGTGTTAAGGAAGAGACTCTTCGTCCTTAACCGTAGAACTCTAAAAGATATTGGTTTACATAAAACAAAAGTTATTCGCAATCATGGTAATTAACATGGGACATTAATTACCGAGTTAAGATTGTCGTGTTGGTCATAGATCATTGTAGCTCTACGACACGAGTATGCAAAAGAGGAAAATATTACTTTTGTATACTAAATAGACCTAATAAGTAAAATATTATAGAAATGTGTTTCTGTGTCATTAATATTTTACTGTGTCTTCGGTCCTTTGATATGAGACTTATATCCAATCACTTAAGGAATGCTTAATTAGATTAGTGTCTTGAGCTATCAATAAGTGTAGTGTAAAGGCATTGGTTGGTTAAGTACAACTTTTGTTGGAGAAGATAGTTAGTCAAAAGACTATCATTGCCCCTCTTAATTTAAGTGATGATATTAGTGGGCCCCTTGATAAAGCAAAGTTATAATGTGCACAATGTGATTTGAGTTAAGTCACATATTTATAACTAGCTTAAAGAGATCAAGAAATGAATACTAATACAAAGATGACACAATACTACTTTGTGTGTATTCTTAATATCATGAGGCAAGGGACGGACACAAGTGGTGCACTCCATCACTAAGTGGATCGGGTTTTGGTTCGAGTGGAATTAAGACATCTAACTAATTGGGAGCTATAATGTGTAGCTAGATACAACTTATAGCTTGTGATATTAAGCTCTTAATATCACTGTCAACTTAGTCTAGATCCTCCCATAGGTCACACCGCAAAAACCGGGAAACAAGAAGCTTGATTTTGATTCATATGATGTGTCGGGTTTCTTATAGAAAATATGACACATGTGGTGAACAAGTAAAATCAATTATGTTATATATAACATAATTAGAATCATGATAAATTCATATGAAATGCATATATTATGGGGTGCAATAATTTATTATTGCATGGGATAATACATTGCATAAGTTGTGAATTTGCTGAAACCCTAAAGTTCAAATTTTGTTGGAAATAAATCCAAAATTTGAAAAGGCAAAATCGGGTAGAAGTTCGGTAATCCGTTAAGGTTCGGTCGACCGAAGGATCTGTGGATCGGTCCACCGAACGTGGAACGGATGGTCAAGTTGATTGACCGAACTTGACCAAAGTGCCTGGAACTCTTGGTCGGTATACCGAACCAGAAACGGTCGACCGAACAATGTCCAGTTCCGATATTTTCGGTTAACCGAATGGCACTCGGTCAAAGACGTGAATTCGTCCGAACGGTTAAACAAGAATTTTTCTCCTTAAGAATCGGTCATCCGTCAAGTGCACGGAAATCCGAACGTGACATATTCGGTTAACCGAGTATGTCTCGGAAGACCGAGTCCCGATCGATTTTCTACCTTTGATAATTAAGAGGTTAATTTGATCAATGGTTGGATTAGCTCCAAACTTGGTCAAACGTTTTGTGGGTGCATATAATGCATTATAGAATTAGTTTGTGAGAGAAAATGTCAAGAATTCGTGGCTTATGAATAACCATGATTGAGAGTAAGATTGGAGCCTATAAATTGGTCCTTATTCTCCTTAATTATGTTAGAAGAAGTTTGCTAAATATTTTCTCTCCTAATTCACCACAAAAATCCACGAAAATTCTCTTAGTTTTCTAAGTCTTTGGAAGGAGAAATCTCAGAGATTAAGGAAGGGGTTTGTAGCTAGATTCTAAGTTTGTTTGGAGATTGATTGGCTAGCTCCTTTCTCTCCAACCTTGTTTAGGGTTTCGGTGAACACTCGGAGGCATCCGGCGCAACGGGAAGCGACGATCGCCTTCTTCAGCATCTCCGGATCATCAAGAAGTTTTAGAGAACTTCTAGGTATGAATTTCGGAGCTCATGTTTGTTTTAATAAGTTTTCGAAACTAGTTATTGAAACAAACCGATGCATGCATGAAATAAATCGTAGAAAATTGTAATTGATCCTTATTATGCATAAAAATTCGAAGAATATACATGCATAATTAAACATGAAATGCTACTTGTAGAAGTCCCTTCTTTCTCACATGAAAACCCCCTCTTCTCGACACCCTTTATAACAAACTCTCTCTATCCTCTATATACAAACTGAGTTACATGAATCCACTTAAATCCAAATTTGAGATATATTCTACATTGATGGGCCAATTATATTCTACATCTATTGTTATTATGGGTATATATGTTCAACAAATTTGTCTCGATGTGCCCTTCTTTGAGTTAAGTTACAGAAAGGAATTTATTGTTTGGACATTTTGGTGGTTAATTACTGGTATCATTATCGAGTTACATGTTAGTATTTAATTTAAATTTGTTTTATATTGTTAACAATAAACTATGACATACTTTCTGTTGATTTGTATTTAAAATGTTTATTGTCTTGCTTTTTTGAATTTTCAATATTATGATAATAACTCATTGACCCCCTTAAGTAACTTGACCTTTAATAACCTAAAGCAAAAGATTAGACAATATTTGCTAAGTCATTCATCATATAGGATTTGCATTCATCGTATTTATTATAAATTTTACGATTTCTGTCGTAGATTGCTGACGTAAGGTACGTAATATCTTTCACTCATCATTCATTAGAAAGCACGCATTAGTTAATAGGAATTGCATTGGAACAAGAGTGAGGTGAGTGTTTGTTTGGTGTGTTGTTTGTTAGATTAAGATATAAAAAACACTTACGGGGCAGTTACCTATAGGAGATGAGGTGGGGGATTTCATCACCCTTTCCTTTGCCCAAAAACCACTTAATAAAAGAGCCTTAATAAAATCAATTAGACGTTGACCCCTACGGTTTTCGGACGCATTAAGGAGAGGAACCCGTTTAAGACCGTTATGGCCTGAATGTCGTCCATTTAGTCTCCCTGAGATTTTAGGAACCTCCGGGTTCTTGATTTCCTACAGATTAGTGGTCCTCGATGTTTAAGACCGTTTCGGCCTGAACGTCGTTGCCCATCTAGTCTCCCTAAGATATTAGGGACCTCCGGGTTCTTGATTTCTTACAGACTAGTGGTCCTCAGTGGGACCTCGAAGTTAGGCGTCGTCTATTACTAAGGACCTATAGTGGACTTTAGGTTGTTTTGACCTTGATTGCTTAGTTAGGTTTCTAATCTTCCTTATTCTCACGCTAGATTAAGGACTTCATCTCCTCTCCTCTGAGTCATTCTTTTCTCATCTTAATGTCTCTGAATCTTCTCATCTACGAACATATTCTTTTAAATTGAAAATTTATTTATTGTCTCCCATAATAACTATCATTTTTGTTAATGTTTAGATTGAAATAGATCGAGAGTGGATTGTTTCAAACAGATTGAGTGATGAGTATGAGAACGAAGTGAATATGTTCTTAGAGGTTGTCAAAAACATTCCAAGAAAATGAAAGACAACGACATGGCATATTGTCCGTGCAATAAGTGTCATAATATGTCAGTGCTGACTTTTCGGAAAATGAAAGATCGTTTGTGAATGATAATTTTAGAATGAATTAATTGCAAGTGTGTTGATGTCAATTGTGCATGCTTGTATGTTTGTGCATGTATGGTTGTATGTTTGTGCATGTATGCTTGTGTGTTTGTGCTTGTATGTACATGTGGATGAAATTGTGAGTATTTGTGAACAAATTTATAGGTGAACGAATTTGGTGCAGTTGTATGTACACGAATACGATGACTAAAAACAATTTCGTCGGATGCTATTTATTTATTTTTGTCCAGGTTTAGGAATAGACGTCGGTTGTTTATACTAGCCGACGTTTATTCCTCTGAAGAAAGGAATAGACGTCGGCTTTATGATGAATCTGACGTATATGCTTTAGGAATAAACGTCGTCTCTTATTGAACCGACGTCTATACCTAAAAAATAGACGCCGGTCTATATAACGACTGACGTCTATACGTTAAAGAATAGACGTCGGCTTATACATACAACCGACGTATATTCGTTAGGTATAGACGTCGGCTATATTACGGCCGACGTCTATGTATAGACGACACACACATAGACGTCGGATCTGGGAGTGCTTATATCCGACGTATATAGTCTCGTACATCCGACGTGTATTCCATTTTCTGTAGTACTGAACCTCAAACACAAGTAAATCGAATGAAATAAGTCAAAACATTCGATTACGTATGAAATGGTTCGCTGTGTTAATTTGTGGTTTGTTATCGTGTCTGAGACTTTTACATGTGAGTGATTGGGATGAATCCCACTAGGGTCGAATTCCTAGCACGATCAGTGACTTCATGGTGTTAACTGTATACAAGGCATAATCAAATGCACGATGCTGCGAACATATCTGATTCAGTATCTCCAGACTGGGCATTCGATATGTCAGTCGGATAAGAGCTAAGAACTTGACTTATTCTTCTATATGCTAAGACCGATCGATTTCGGGATGGTTATCACGCTGGACTAAATCCCAGGTTAATTTAACTGACACTTCAATGCATGGGTTTAACATGTGAGTTGAAGTACTTATGTTGGAAAAAATTAACAAATATCTCACTCTTGCATCTATTTGTTAGTAGATCATAAACATTTTGTGTTTAAAGTGCATTAATTGCAAAGGTATGTAATATCTGGACCATGAAAAATCTAATCAGAAAACACATGCTGAAAAGAAATTTATAACCTACATCATCTCCATTAATGTTAGTTCTAAATTCTAATTAGACAATCGGGTTTATATGTGAAGCGTTGAGTTGTTCATTAGGTTAAAGTTGGAAAAATGAAGATACGTTGTCAAAGATAGCCAAATCTAAGTTGTTTCTATATGGCAAAATACAATTAACAAATTAAGTCAATCCAAGAAAAATGGGAAAGGCTGACCAAAGATAGTGTTGAAAGGGTTGTTAGCCATCTGCGACTTAGCGGCATTGCCGACAAGCACGCCATCATCTTCATCTTCAACATCAGCATCAGCATCGGCATCGTCGTCGTCGTCGTCGTCGTCGCCTTTGGGGAAAGCAATGTAAGAAGGTATAACTCTATTACCTTCATCATCAGGAATGATCATTGTCTCTATGATGTCCCACACAGCTACGCAAGAGTTGCAGGTACCAAAATCAATCCCTATCACCGGTTCCGCATCTTCAAAATATACGACCATCATGGAGTCACAGAAGAAGAAAAAATTAAAGATAAAAACCCAGTAGAGTTCGAAATTAGTTTGCTTAAATAATTGCATGTGCTCATGAGAGGCTGATTAGCGCTTATTTTATTTAGAGTTGCCCACTATACCTTTGAGTACTTTGGTCTTGTACGTATTCATTCTTATAAAAGAACAATGTACTTAGCGACTACACATGCTCATGCAATCTTGTAAATAAAATGCAAAAGATTAAGATTTAATTCTTCAATTACCAGAATATATAGCCTCTCATATATACATAGACAATGTATAACTTAATTTACGAGAACTTTGTTGCAAAAGTTTAATACCACAAAATAAAATATCATTCGAAAATTCGGAATATTTTTGTTTTCATATAGCAATCATTTTAACTAGGAAATTTTGGATGTAATAACTCAAAATGAACAAAGTTAAGTTAATTAATAAGGTCTGCATCGATCTCTTCGACAATAATTCAAAGCAATAAAATATCATGAAATAATTAAACTTTAATGGTTGAGGATTTAGTTAAAACTGTAAAATGATTGCAAAAAAAAAAAAAAAAACAATTTCTCCATATATATAACGAGTTAGCTTTTATATAAAGTGTGTACCAGAGAGGGTTTGAAGTGTGTTGGTGGGTTCGGTTGAATTAGAATGGCCTAATATTAATTGTACGTTTTTGTTTGTCCTAAAAGAGAGAAGATATGATTGAAACGTAGAAAGGCGAACAAGTATATATACCTGTTGAGGCACCAAAAGGCGTCGTACCAGACCCAGTCATCTTTTCGGACAAATTATTTTGCGTTTCCTTTAATTCCTTCATTTTCTCTTGGAGGTGGTCGTAAGTCGCATCATTAGCCTCTTTCTCAATCCATCCATTGAGTTCGGTAGCATAGGCACGGATCCTGCCATAAGTTGACACCCCCATGCGCATCTTCAACTCCAAACTGTTCTTCTCAAGCTTGTTGACCATGTCACTCAGGTGTAGCTTAAGTTCGTTCTTGACGTAGATCCATTTCATAACCAAGTCCTTAACACTCCTCCACCTCCCCACTTCGGTTGTTTTGCTTGCCTCATCCTCAATCCTGACTTCAAATTTTACAACTCTCATGAAGTCGATTTTTTTTTTGTTGAGTATATTTGAAATGGGGTTTAGATATTGTAATCTTATTTAAGAGTATAATATTCAAGAGATACTCTAATTTTTTATATAATTAATTGATTTCTTTTTATGTCTTCCCTCAACGAGAGCTTTCATGTAAGTCATTCAAGAACCTCAACAAAACACTATTAATCTAATTGTCTCTTTTTTAATTGCACAATTTATCTTTTACAATGCTTACGTGTCATAACTAACTAATGGACAAAAATATAGTATGTGACCTTCCCTTAAGTATTTTAAGAGTTGGAGTGTGAAGGTGGGTTGAATGTAATTGAATTAGAATGGATGTTGGTACTTTTTTTTTCGTAGGTAGGGCAAATTGAAAAACAGAAAGGTAGGCAAGAATACCTGTTGTCGAAGCAACAAAAGGCCTTATTTTAGTTATGTTGACATCATTAGAAGACCAGGTCATTTTTTGCCTTTTCTTCAGTTCCTTTATGCGGTTTTGAAGTTCCTCGTAACTGGCATCCTTTACCTCCTTGTCGATCCATGTTTGGAGATCCGTAGCATAGGAAAGGATGTTGTCATAGGTGACGACCCCCATCCTTTCCCTCATACCATTCTTACTGAGCTTGTTGGTCATGTCATTGAGGCGCTCCTCAAGTTCATTCTTGGCGTAAAGCTTTCTCTTCACCAAGTCGTCATGAGGCTGCCATCTCTCGGCGTCCGATATCATCTTTTGGATTTGTTCGTCGCTCAACCTACCCGCATCCTTGGTCATCGTCACGCTCACTTCTTTTCCACCCTCTCTATCTTTGGCCGTCACGGTTAAGATACCATCCTCGTCGATGTCGAATATGAGGTCGACGACGGATTGACCGGCAGGTGCTGGAGAGATTCCTTTGAGAACCACATCGCCAAGGTGATGGTTACCTTCGACGAGACCCCTTTCGCCTTCATACACTTGAAACGTCATTTCCGTTTGGTTGTCGAAAGATGTGCAACGAGTCGTTGGGACGCGGATGGGAATTGGAGTGCAACGGTTCACAACACAACTCATTTTTCCTGTTGTTACAAATGTAAATGCATCATCGTCCATCGTTCAGAAAGAAGAACAAAAACTCCAACATATATAATGCTGACGTACGTACCTCCGTCGTTGATGCCGAGGGAGAGAGGGGTGGCATCCATAACCTGAAGACCCATAATGAGTGGATCTTCCACTTTACTTAGTATTGCATCGTTGATTTTAGTTATGTACACATAAGAAGACTTGATCATATTTTGCCTTCTCTTCATTTCCTTTATGTGGTCTTTGAGTTCCTCGTAACTGGCATCCTTTCCCTCCTTGTCGATCCATGTTTTGAGATCCTTAGCATAGGCACGGATTCTGTTATAGGTGACGGACCCCATCATATCCTTCGTACCCTTCGTACTAAGCCTGTTGATCATGTCATTGAGGCGTGCCTCAAGTTCATTCTTGGCGTAAAACCTTTTCTTCTCCAAGTCGTCATGAGCCTTCCATTTCTCAGCGTCCGATATCATCTTTTGGATATCTTCATCGCTCAATCTACCCGCATCGTTGGTCATCGTCACGCTCGCTTCTTTTCCGCAATTTTTATCTTTGACCGTCACGGTCAAGATACCGTCCTCGTTGATGTCGAATATGAGGTCGACGACGGATTTACCGGCAGGTGCTGGAGAGATACCTTTGAGAACCACATCGCCAAGGTGGTGGTTATCCTTCACAAAAGGCCTCTCGCCCTCGTACACTTCCAATTTTATCTCCTCTTGGTTGTCGAAATATGTGCAACGAGTGGTTGGGATGCTGATGGGAATAGGAGTGCAACGGTTCACCAGAATCGACATTCTCCCCGCTGGAAATTAATTATAGGGTCAGGATCAGAAATACAGTACTGATACATTAATTTAAATGTGAGACTATTCTCAAACAACAACAACAACAATGGATGCACAGTCGTACCTCCGTCGTTGATGCCGAGGGAGAGTGGTGTGACATCCATAACCTTAAGATGCATAATGAGTGGATCTTCTAGTTTAGCTAGTATAGCACCTTGGATGGCCGCACCGCATGCCACCGCCTCATCCGGGTTGACGGTGTGACATGGCTCCTTCCCGTTGAAGTGTTTCTTCAACACCTCCCGGATCTTAGGGATGCGAGTCGATCCCCCAACCAACAACACCTCGTCTATCTCTTCCTTTGCCATTCCAGCAGCAATCAAGCACTCATCAATCGGTTCGAGGCACTTCTCGAACAAAACCTTGTTCAACTGCTCGAATTTCTGTCGAGTTACCCTGATCACGAAGTCTTCCTCCCCGGAAAGGCTATCGATGTCAATGGTTACGGCCTTTTGGCTCGAAAGGGTTCTCTTAACCTTCTCCCATTCCTTTCGAAGTCTCCGCAACGGCTTTTGGTCTCCTCCTGTAATTAGGATATCAATTTTACTCTTTTTATTGAATTGTTGTGCTAGATAATCGACCATATTGTTGTCGAAATCTTCGCCACCCAAGTGCCTGTCTCCAGAAGTAGCTTTGAGGTTGAACTTATGCCCCTCCATCTCAACGATGGAGACGTCAAGAGTGCGGCCTCCCAGGTCAAAGACGAGGACTTTCTTTTTGTTTGTGCCGCCTCTGTGTTGCTCATGTTGGGCGTAGGCCAAAGCCGCCGCAGTGGGTTCGTTGATGACACGCACCACGTTGAGACCCGCAATTTTTCCGGCATCTTCTGTTGCACGACGTTGCGAGTCGTTGAAGTAAGCTGGAACGGTAATGACGGCGTTATGAACTTCTACACTCAGCAAATCCTGGGCATCTTCCTTCAACTTCTTCAGAATCTTAGAGGAGATCTCATGCACTGCAAATTGCATTTCTTCATCTTCTTTTCCGTATCGGACCACAATTCGAGGCTCGCCTTTACTTCCTTCGACCACCTTAAATGACCAAAGCTTCATGTCGCGTTGCACGATCTCATCCTTGAATCTTCTGCCGATTAAACGCTTCACATCTGAAAATGAAAATGTACGAGTACGTGTTTGAACATGGCGCTTGTGTAATCATCATCAAGTACAAAATTTGTTCCATCAAAATATTGAAAACATTAACGCCTACAAGGCTGCTATAACCATGCGAAGTGGACCGTTCCAGATAACAACTGCAACGTTGAAACGCGAGTTGACAACTTGAGTTCAAATGAACATGAGATCTTTTCTCGTCACATGTACATTTTTACAAGATTACGTGGACCGACTCGAGCTAGCTCAGTCGGGAGATTCGTTGGACTGAAGTAGCGAAGATCCGAGGTTGAATGCTAGTATTCTCATGTCCATGTTTGGGATTTAAAGTAGAATGAGTAGTTTAGTATAAAATCAAAAAAAAACTATACCTGGTAATTTCAATAAAAAAATATTGTTCTTGGTTTTAACCTAGTTGACCAGCTTAGAAGACCTCAACTAAAGGTTGCAGGCACCGAATAAGAATAAATTCGATTGGCATATATAATACGTATAAATTAAATGGTCTTTCTACCAATTGTATAATTTCGAGGGTCACTAATGTAAACATAACGAAATTTGGGGTATCTATCGATGCCAAACAAGTTTCTTCCTGACTTCATCGACCTACATCTTCTCTCTTTTTGTAACAAAGATTCCCATAGCACAAAACAAATACATGAAGGAATTAACAAGCTAGGATGCATAAATCAAGATTAAAGACATGAGAACATATAATACCGTAGATGGTGTTCTGAGGGTTGGAAGTGATCTGGTTCTTTGCAGCCTCACCCACGAGAAGATCACCGTCGGCGAAGGCGACGCTAGAGGGCGTGAGACGCTGGTTGATGTCGTTGAGGATGACTTCGGGTTTGTTGTTTCGCCACACTGAAACACATGAGTAGGTTGTGCCTAAATCTATTCCAATTATTGGCCATTCAAACTTCTTCCCCTCATCACTACCACCATCAACTCCCTCGCTTGCCATACCGGAAGAACAGAATGGGTCGGGGAGAGATGCTATTTCTTCTCTTTAAGGAGGATGATGAGTACTGACTTAATTTATAGGTCAAATCACACCAAATAATTGCACTGCCAACTTATGCAAATTACCCATTTTGTTTTTTAGCTGAAGAGAGAGGACATCTTACGGAGACTTTGTCCGTCCCGCTAACCTAGGGGTGCACATGGGTCGGGTTGAACCCGAACCTGACTGGTCGGGTTGGGTCGGGTTGGGAAGAAGTTCAGGTTGGGTCGGGTTGGAAAAATCGGAAAATCGAATTTTCGGGTCGAGTTCAAGTTGAGGGGTCGGGTTGACCCAACTCAACCCGAACCCGAAGAATATTGTTTTTAAGTATTTCATCCGAGAATAATCTGGGCCGTCTAAAGTAAGGCTCAAATCTGAGCTCTCCAAACCCAAACCATTTCCTTTCCTCTCCAAACCCTTTCCTTTACTCTCCAATTTGAGCCTCCTCACGCACTCCTCTCCCGCCCCTCTCCTCACCTCCTCACACACTCCTCTCTGTCGACCCCGCCCCACCACAACCTTCGACAAACTCTCCATTGATCCCTCCGCCCTTCCACAAGCTTCACTCCTCTCCGTCAATCCAGCCTCCGTCGATCCCTCCTTCAACCCCAGTCGTCACGCACTCCGAACTCTCGGGTCAGATTGGCTTTAGCTCTCTTCTTCAACTCCTCTGACTCTGAACCATGGAAATTTAATCTGGTCTCAAAGGGGGAAATGTTATTTTTTGTTATGGGAAGGATGGATTGATGTCTGCATTGTTCTGAGTTGTGAATGATGCTTTCCTTCAATGCAGATGTCAATTGATGTAATAATGGATTCTGGGTTGGCCTTTCTTTTTCATATTTTTCTATGATTTAGATTTTTTTCTTCTTCCCAGTTTTGCATTCATAGCTGAAATCTTCTCCCGACGTGTATTATGTAGACCTCATAAATAATAAGTATGATCTTATGATGTTCTTATCCCACCACTTTGCTTTATACATTAAGTTCAGTTAACTTAGATGTAACTTAAAAGTATAATCCATTCATGTTAGTTGTATTAACATTTCATAATTTGTGAAGAGCAACAATCCATCTTCTATTATAATGAGATGAAATCCTGATTTTTGTGGTTCTAACGTGAAAGTCGAAATTTGGGATGAAGTTTTGAACTTGGGTCCAACCCAACCCAACCCGAAAATTTCGGGTTGGGTTGGGTTGAACCCGAATCGGTTCGGATTGGGTTTTTCACAAACCCAAATTTTTCAGGTTGGGTCGAGTTCTTGCCCAAACCCGACCCATGTGCACCCCTATGCTAACCGACAGCCAATCAAGATGATTATTTTTATTATTATAAAAATTAATAGCTAAGATGATTTGCACCATGCCACCATGTAATGGGAAATTTGTACAGACTTCTCAAGTAAGTCGATATGGTTTAAACCCTTCACTTTTCATATTATCTAATATATCCTCAAATTTTACAACTTTACAGCCTTTAACTATACATTTTGGTATCTCATAATTATGACGTTAATTTCGACCTAAGGTCTAGTATTTCAAATGCAAACTAGTACCAAATAGCCAAAAACATAAATCATTTTAGTTATTTTTTTCATCGTATGAATACATGGACCTTCCAAACAATATCATAAATAGATTAGATCTCTAGGCTATATTTCTACATAACAATGAGCTTGAGCTGATTCACAAGCTCTATCTAACCACAATATTACAACGTAAGAGTAATTGTAAATTTTAGTCTTATTTTAGGTACGCAAAGAATCATGATATTATTGTACATTTTGGTCGAATGAATCAAACATTAAAAAATAATGTGTTTACTTTGAAAAATCATGGACTAAATTAAAATGGCTATTTTAATCGTCCGTGTTTCTTATTGTGAAATAACATACTGGATCAATTGTGCTTTGATCAACAGGTCAACAGTAAACTACAATCAACTATGATCAGTAGGAGCATGGCTGCGCATATTTGACCTATCATGGCCAGACGTAAGCCTCTTTTTAAGGTGTTTAACTGTAGGGTTAATATTGAAGTTTACGGAAGAATAATGATATTGGTGGTATTTTTTAAGTACTTGAAGTGTATTAATTGGTAATATTGTCCCTTCATTAATATTAACTATTAAACTTAATTTAATTTAACAAAAGGGTTTCAAAGACATGATAGACGAGAAACGTAGATTATAAAAAGACAAGGCCTCAGGATCTCGACGCGACGAAGATGTGACAATGACACAACAAACTTAAATAATACGACGGACTAACTTAACATTAATGTATTCTATTCATAGTTTCATACTTCATGGAGCAATGATCATTTATGGAGTTTTCAGAATATATTTCAATTTGTTAGTTAAATCACAATATCTAATACATATGGTTGAATTTAATCATTGATATAGGTTAACTGGAAATCAGGGAACTACCTTTGTAGTTGAAAAAATTATATGCAGAGCTACGTTCAGGTCAGAAGACTATGAGCGTCTTTTGCGACAGTCAGAGTTTCATTCACTTGACGATAGATCAAATGTATCACGAGAGAACCAAGCACATGTATATGAGATATCATTTCATTCGAGAGGTGATTCTAGATTAAAGTATGGTGACAATAAAGATTGGTATCGATAACAATCGAACTGATATGCACACAAAACCAGTCACATTGACCAAGTTCAAAGATTGTTTGAGCTTGGTCGGTTTAAGCTCAACGTAGATGGAGCAAAGGTAGAGACGAGAGGCACCACGAAGATAGATGAATGCGGGAGTTTAAAAAAGAAACGGTTTTCAAATCAAGGTGAAGATTGTTAGAAAGTTGCCTCGAAAACATCCTCAGGATCGGTTCACTAGACCTAGTTCAGTCAACCGGATCACACTAAACAAAATTAGATGGAAATTTACTGGAGTATTTGTATCGGCATACTGAGTCTCACTCGGTCCACCGCTACCCACTAGACGGAGTCTTCCTAAAGCGTTACTAGAACATCAAGTTCGGATGTCCGCATCTGGTCATCCTTCTAGCCAAGTTACCCGAAACCAAGTTAATCGTAGCAGCTGAAGATTCACTGTAATATGAAGATTCGTTGACCGACCCCTGGACGGTAGACTGAAATTTGTGCACGAGTAATTTTCATTAAAGGCAATTCGGGCATTCTTAAGCAATTTAGGTTTGTCCTAATCTTCGCCTATAAATACCTAAGTTTGCTTAGAACCCTAAAGTTAAGAAAATCTTGAGAGAAAAGGCGACCCATTCGAGGTAGGTTTAGCCACCGCAATTGTTTCTCTGCCTCCATTTTCCTTGTACTCTAACTATTCTCATGGTGAAGCTTGTCTGTCTGCGCCGTCATGGTTTTTCCTGATTTGGGTTTGCATGTAAATCCGGTGTCTCTTTTGTGTGTTTGATTGTTTGTGTACTTGCTAGATGATTGCTAGGTGTTCGATAGATTGCTTAATTTAAGTTCATTGAGTTTATTCATCATCTCCACATACGAACCACCGACTAAAGATCCTAACAAAGAGTAATTCAAAATCTTTTAGATGGTTGTGCAAAACCTATGCACAACATACTTAGATACTCATTTTATATGGCAATCCTAAAACTTACAACAACAAACTAAATAACTCATTGGTACGAGGGTCCCTTCAGGGTTAAGTTATACAAGTCAACACGAGTTGCACATTAATGGCGGACCAGACTCGGTTTCAGATCAGACCTAGGTGTGGGACGTTATATATAGACTAATACCTCTAATCAGGTTTTCCTTACAAGAATCTTAATGGATATTTTAGTTTCTTGAGTAGAATGTGCTCATGGATAAACTGCCTTCAGCTTAACCTTGCAACTTTTCCTATCATATGATTAAGAAATTATCATATCTTGTTATTAAGAATTCCTTAGAAATGACAGTTTCGTACGTTTCAAACAAATATTAAAAGGGGACTGACCAAAATGTACTATTCTTTGAAGTCCTCAATGTTTTCATATAAAAATGTCAAGTATCTTTCAACTGGAATTTGTTTATCTCAAACTCAAATAACTAAAATAACAACCTTCACCTTGATGTCAAATAATTGCATATTTAATGTAGACCGCTTAAAATATACAGTCTTTTATTTAATAAATATAAACGGTAGATGATATATCTAACTCTTTCTCAATGCTTGCGCCATCGAGGTCTTGTGAAATTTGCACTCATACCATATTACTTTATGGATTAAAGGGTAAATTGCACTTTCTCCCCTTGATCAATGTTTTAGTTGTACTTAATTTGAGCCATCACCTTTGGAAAAAGGCACTCAACACACTTGATTTTTGTTATTGGAGTAGTTTGCCTCAATGTACAATTTTTCTTTCCAAGTTCCCCGTAATTATATAAGGTAATGGTAATTGATTAGGTTTTTTGCTATTCTGCCTTGATTTGCTGAAATGTCATCAAGTTACGACTATTTGTCCAAGAGCAACTAAAATAAGTTTTTAACATTTGAATTTCCATTATAATTTATTTTTTGCCACTCCGTCAACCTTTTCCGTTAATAGTGTTAATATTCCATTAACAGTATTAAAAAATATATTTGATTGTAAATTTTACAATTTCACCCAAAAACTTAACAAACATTTCCTTCTTCTCTCTCTTCTTTCTCCCTCCTCTTTGTCCTCTCTCTTCTTTCTCCCTCCTCTTTGTCCTCTCTCTCCTTTCTATTGTTCAAAGAGAGAGAGATCAAGGAGAGCCAAAGAAAAGGAATAGAGGAAATAGACGAATGCGAGGAGAGAGGAGAGAGGAGAGAGGAGAGAGAGAGAAGTGAGAGGAGAAAAAGGAAAGGGAAGAGAGGACAAAAAGGAGAGAGAAGAGAGATGACAAAGAGGAGAGAGAGGATAGAGGACAAAGAGAAGATAGGAGGGAGAAAGAAGAGAGTGAAGAAGGAAATGTTTGTTAAGTTTTTGGGGGTAAAATTGTAAAATTTACCATTAAATATTAAAAAATTTAACGTTGTTAGCGGAATAATAACACCACTAACGGAAAATGTTAACAGAATGACAAAAAATAAATCATAATGACAATTTGAATGTTAAAAACTAATTTTAGTTGCTCATGGACAAATAGTCATAACTGGATGTCATTTCACCAAATCAAGGGTTTTGTGTAGTAGAATAGTAAAAACCATTATTGATTTATAAGGTCATTTTTATCATTATCATTTTAATTTTTCTTTTTTTCTTCTGTAAAGAATAATAACCAATTAAGGAAAAAATATTTTAGGAAAAAAAGAAAGGGAAAATAAATAAAAATGTCCTTAGTATTGTAAGATAATATTTCATTCTTCGTTATTTTTATTTAGTTCGCTTGTCCTTTTTTTCTCAAACACCTTTCTTTAATTCGTTATTATTCTTTTGAGAAACAAAAGAAAATGAAAAAAGCTAAAAAATTCTGAAAAAATGACCTTATAAAATTGTCACAATTCATTAGTTTATAAATTTATTTGTCAATTGAGAAAAAAAGTTGGATAAGAGTGCAAAATACCAAAGTAACAAAGATCAGAGGTGTTAAATGCCTATTTCCAAATGACATGGTTGTAAAGTGCAACTGTATCAAGTCACAGGGTAAACTACAATATATCCTTGACTAAACGAATGTCATCCACGCGTCTTACACTACAACAGAACTGGATTTTGCAGACAGTATCTAACCGTTAACTGTTGCCATGTCACATCATTGTTCTTCTTTGCTACCAATCTCCAGTCTAAATAACAAGGAGAAAGTATTCGTGTCCTCTTGGCTATCATCCCGAGGAAATTCTGGAATTGATGGGCGTTCTTTCCTTTCGGGACACCTTCCGGTGAAATTTGATCTCAATTTAAATTGTAGAGTTTCAATCCTCAAAAATTTTGGAAGTACTTAGGAACTTCGGATGTTTCGTCATCCATGCTATATAAATCCATGACAACATTCGCACAACGACCAACCATTAGTCAGAGTTTTCTCTTTCTTTGGGCTCTGCAACATAAAATAGTTCCTCCACAAATGATTCTTATGCTTCAGAAATTTATTCACGTTCACCAATGTAAACTCATATTCGTCGCTTGTAGTATTGTCCTAGCCAGAATGTCGTACCATTTGCACTTAAACAAAAAATATTTCAATTATGTCTTTTAATATACCAAAGTAGTCGACTGGTGATTTTACTCAATCTAATTAACACATCCCACTCATCCAAATCAATCTAACTAAATCAATTAATCAATCTAACAATCGACTAACCGATTCAACTAACAATCAACCAACTGATGCCAACTAACAATCAACTAAAGGGAGGAACAACAGTGCGACGAAAGAGGAGGTGGGAGAGGCGACAACAAGTGGGGGTTAGGGTTAGGAGGATGAGGGAAAGTGAAGGGGAAGCCCAAATCGGGCTACTGATAAATCGAATCACTGACGATCTATATCCGTCGGTGTTGTTTACGACTTCGTCAGTGCGTGGATTTGGAATCCTCATTAGTGGTCATGAAACACATGTGTGCTTCCTCTTATTGAGAGTACTCGGAGTTGGATTCCTTTGATGAGCTTGAGTCATCCCAAGTGGCCTTGAGGGCTTTCTTCCCATCATTCTCGCGACGATCCATTGTCTTGTTATCATCACGATCTCGTCTTCTAGGCCTCTCCTCTTTGTCTTTTTGTGATGGTCTTTCTTCTCTATCTCTTCTTGGTCTCTCCTCCTTTTCTCTTCTATGAGGATATTTCTTTTCCTCTCTTCGTTCACGATCTCTTGGCCTAAGCATGGGGCAACCTTTTTTCATATGACCGATTTTGTTGCATTCGTAGCAAGTGAACGTCCGAGATGATTCTCTTTTTCCTTTTGCAAATTTCCTTTTGGAGAGGAACTTCTTGAAGTTGCGGGTTAGGAAAGCGATGTCATCATCGGTATCCTCATCTTCGATTGCTTCTAAATCCGAGGTTGTTTTTAGAGCAATTGTATTTTCTTTCCGTCTTGACCCTTCCCATTCCTTGTCCTTCTCTCTTCTTTCTTCCATATGAATCTCATAAGCCATGAGGCTTCCTATGAGATCCTTCATCTTCAACTTTGAGAGATCTTTGGCTTCTTCAATTGTCGTAGCCTTTTTCTCCCATTCCAAAGTTAGTGACCGAAGAAACTTGCGTACCCTGTCACTTTCAACCAAAACCTTACCAAGGTTCTTCAAGGAGTTAGTGATATGAGTAAAGCGAGTGTGCATCTTGCTTATGGATTCATTCGATTTCATTGCAAACATTTCATACTTTTGCATGAATGAGTCTATCATAGTTTCCTTAACGGATGATTGAACTTCAAAGTGACTCTCTAACATACGTCATGCTTCAAATGTTGAATCACATGCCTTGATTCTACCATACTATTCTTCGGTTAAACCACACATTAGTATGTTCATTTGCACCATGGCTAATTCATCATCATTCAAAAGTTCTAATTCTTTGTTTTGAATGTATGGAATTTGAAAGAACACCCATAATTTAACATCATAAGATTATATGAAAATTATCATGTGTTTCTTCCAATATTCATAGTTGGTTCCATCAAACAATGGAAGTCTACCAATGTGGGATCCCTCGCGTTGTTAGGTCATTGCTACAAATGTGAATTTGTTTATATGCAACTAACAATACTCTAATACCAAATGTAGGATCTAATGTGCCCTAATATTTGTCTAAAGAAGGGTGAATAGACTAATTAAGTTCATCAAACAAGTATTACAAATTGAAAACTAGAACAATAAAAGTGAAGGAGATACATGCAAACCACAAACACCGAATCTATAGAGGTTTGGATCCAACCACCGGATCTTAGTCATCTCTTACGAACTGCTCTTCCTCGAGCAACTTCGTGTCCTCCACTAATCTGATCTCCGTTGCGGGCCGAGATCACGCCTTTACACCACAAGCTTTGCGAACACCCTCGCCTAGCTTGGACCACCTTCTCATAATCCGATAAGAGCTTCACTCTGGAAGCTAGTACAACTATTGAAGAAAATACTTCAGCAAACTAATCTTGGGCACTTGAAATGAATGATGCAATCAATGAGCTAGTTTAAAGTGGGAAGATGTGAACACAAGATGTTTATAGCAAAATGAGAGTAGTAAGAATGGTTGAGCTTGGAGAAAGATTGGTGACCTTAGAAATGTGTTCTCAGCTATATTTATAAGCTCTAAACTTAATCTAGCCGTTGGAATTAAATGGTATAGAGTTGTGTAAAAATACACAAAGCAGTGAAGTGGTGGACAAATTTGGACACCAATCGGTCAAATCTGGAAGTTATACTCAATTCCATATTTTTCACAAATTTTTTGAAACAATTTTTTTTCAAATTCTCCTCCATGATCACTACGAATAACGATTATGGTAGAGTCTTTTTCCATTTGAACATGTTTGCAAAAACATTTAATCATTCAAAAGTATCATGTTTGTTTGCTAAAAACAAAACCCAAATGAATCTTGTAAAATCATCCACAATAACAAAAACATATTTTTTCCCTCCTAGACTTACGGTCCGTGATGGTCCAAAAAGATCCAAATGCAAAAGCTCAAGAGGTTTTGAAGTTGACACCACATTTAATGATTTGAAAGAATTTAAATTGTTTTCCAAATTAGCACATCACAAAGTTTGTCCTTTTAAATTGTTTTCCAAATTGGCATGCATCACATCCTACCCAAATGCCCCCACCATGGGGGCGGCGGCTTACACAGACGCCCGGAACGGGAAAAAAGTTTGTTGGACTTAGTTCACCGGATCCAAACGCTTGACCAGACATTTTCGTGGTGTTGGTACTGGAAAAATGAGGAAAACGTAGACATAATACTTAGTTTAAAAGATGGGACGAAATGAGTATTAAATGAATTATGAAGAGCAAAATAGTAATTAGACGGACGATTTAAGTAATTTTGGGACAACGAATAGTAATTCCCAATATTGTATACCTTTTAACTATTCAATTTTTCTTCTTCAATTTAAACATGTTTGATACTCAAAATAAACACGTTGCCATCACGTCGCGACATGTTGCAACGACGGGTCTTATTTTTAGTGTATAGATAACTCGGCGCCTAAGTTACTTAGTTCTGTAGAAATATGTTTCTTATATAACTTGGTATTTGCAACGGGGAGTTCTGACACTTAAAAAATTTCTCACACAACCAGGATGGTGTACTACCAGTTTGGACTCCAAATTAATCTTGGTGCTAATAATGCCGACTTCATTTTTAAAGAACTCGACACTAGTAACACTGATTTCTAACAAACTGAACGCGACGTTGGTAACGTTAAGTTCATTTTTATAGAACTTGGTGTTGCCAATGCCAAATTCCAACACATTGAAAAATTGGTTCACACACCTAGTATGGTGCACTACCACTTTGAACTCTCCAAATTGAACTCATCATTGGTAATGCCGAGTTCTTTGGTGTAATTTAAACCGCACAACCCAAAACGTGCACATGCAGTTCCCAGTCTTATAATTCATAATGAACTTAACGTTTGCGTCACCGACTCTGTAATACATAACTCAGCGCCCATAGCGTCGAGTTCATTTTAAAAAAGTGAACTCGACATCTGAGACGTTGAACACTATCAGGCTAAAAGGCCACAGACAATTTCAAGGTTCCAACTCCAAACCTTAACCTTATTTTTTGGTCTACTACAACACATTCTTAAGCCGACGAGGGAAGTTGGCTCACAACCAGTAGACATGAATTAGCTTGTGGAAAATGTTGTTTTATTCAGCATTGGTTACACAAAAGAGACCTTTTAAATTGAACTCGGCATTGCCAGTGCCGAGTCCTTTCAAACTGAACTCGGACTTGCATGTGACGAGTTCAATTTTGACCCCATGGCATCATTCTAGGTGTGCAAGAAAGTTTCTTAGCGTCAGAACACGACGTTTCGAATCTCAAGTTCTATAAAGAAATCTATTTCTACAGAATTCTATGTCTTATACATCGAGTTCTCTATACACTAAAAAAAGACCCGCCCCACCAGCATTCTCGACATGGTGACAGCGAGTATAGTTTGAGAAATTCTTCACAAACAAGTACAAATTGAAGGAAAAAAATAAAAACAATTTTAATTCGAAAACTTTTCCAATTTTTTATTTGTCCTTTTGATGTTAATTTTTGATTTTGCGACTATTCAGTATTTCAGTTTGTTGTGTTATTTCAATGTCTACCGGTACAAATAATGCCAATAAACATAAAATCACCTTAAATACTCTTTGCATCGTAAGAATTACCTAAGTACATACCTAGTGTTGTTTGTGAATTTAAAGTAGTTCTAGAGGGGCTTTATTTCGATATATGTTGCATCAAGTGAAGACTTAGTGATCAAATGTAGACATGTCCCATAAAACAAAACCGGAATTTATTTACCTCCATAGGCCATGGTTTAGTTCCCCCCATTCTTTAAATTTTGAACCCTGTCTTTCACTCACATTTCATAGAAAACATTTGACATCACTTGATATAATAGCAAATTGATCTCTAGAAAATATGACCAACAGTTTAGATTTGTGGTTAAGGATTCGAATTTTAGAAAAACATAAAATGTCAACTACTTTTAATGGGTTTTAAATCCCTTCAATAATATTTGCGTGTAGAAACAAAAATTATCTACTTGCTGCTTCGATTTTTTTTGGTCCCAAAATATATATTATGACAATGACATTCTAACTTACATAAATTTACAAAGACCCTCTTAAAATAATCGGTCTTATATTTAATTATATAATGGACAGATCTAACCTACAAATAATTACGCAAAATAAAAAATCCTCACATGCCATCTTATTTTCCTTGCTGTTGACTATTCAGAAATAAAGACTCGAGGAATATGCCTTCACATTTGAACTAAAAAATATTTAACTAAAATATTTAACTAAAAAATATTTAACTTCGTGCAGAACAGAACGTGAAAACGTACATAGAACCTTTGATCCATCCGAATGATTTGTAGTGTTGGTGTCTATTTGTTTCTTAACAGGTAGATTTCCTTCTCAACGGTGTTGGCAGTGTTGAAGAATTCCCATCCATTATTTGCTAAATCTATATCTTCTCTCCTCCACTCTCAACTCACTACTATACATATGTGTGTGTATATATATATATATATATATATATACAGAAATATTACAATGAGACCAGGTCTCATTCTAAAAAATTGAGACCCTATATTTTCCTCCCTTAGATCTAGATCCAACGGTTGGTTTATCCAACATACAATTTATACAATCAAAGGATAATATGGTAATCTCCATCTCAAGATGCCAACACATCTCGTCTCCTCACCTCTGATCCATTCCTACTCCCTCCACCAACACATCTCCTCATTCTCAACCTTCCTCCTCCTTATCCTTCGCTGATCCTATCACGCCTCCGCAGCAGCCCAAGAGCTGCTCCACCTGCCGGAAGAAGGTGGAGCTCGTCAGCTTCCGTTTCCGAAAGACCTTCTGCGGAACCCACTACTACCCCAACCACCACCGCTGCGGCTTCGACTTCAAGATGGAGGGGAAGGAGTCCAACAAACTTGATAAGCTCTGATCAGAATATGGGAATGGGATTGCTGCTGCTGGTATGAATGGAAATGGATTGTGATGTTTGGTATGGGAATGGGATTGCTGCTGCTGGTATAAATGGGAATGGATTGTGAAGTGGGTGATGGTTAACATGCAGAGAGAGGGTGGCAGGGAGAGGGGATATGCATGCAACGCGGGGAGGTTGGAGAGTGGCATGATGAAGATTCGAAGCCAGCCATGGTTCCTCGAATTGCCGGAGAGGGTGAAGGTGATGTGCTTGGTGGCCCTCATCATGTGTCTTTGCAACGCTGACCGGGTGGTCATGTTCGTTGCCATTGTGCCCCTGTCCGTCAAGTATGGGTGGTCCAGCTCCTTCCTCGGAATTATCCAGGTACTGTCAACAAAAACAAAACTTAGACAGAAGATAGGAATTGCAAGATCATTAGTTTTGCCAAAACAATGTGCTGAAAGGTTTTTCTTTTTTAACTTGTCAATCTGAATGTAGACTTTTCAAATGGACAGCTGCATCTTTTCTTTTAATATAATAAAAATACTACTTTTAAATCATACACATTTTGCAACAATTCCAAATATTTGCATCAATCTTACACCAACTATCATATTATATCAACTGGTTTAAAGAACTTGTTGGGTGGGATAAGACGCGAGCTATGTCCCAACCCCAATAACGACCCTCGATGGTGGAATGTGTTTATGTAACAAATTGTAATAATCAAAATTAACCCTACGAATTATCAAAAGTAAAGACTATCATAAAAAACAAAGTTGATGAATGACTGGTGGAGTAAACACCAACAGACTATTGGTCTTGCAATTTTTCTCACTATTTTGAAATTAGTGGAATATGTACCCTGCAATTCTCTTTGAAAAACTACGTCTCCTTTGCAGTCATCACTAATCCCGAGAAATTGTAGTGCAATGTGTCTGATAGTGCCATCAAAAGCTAAAGCTGAAAGCCAGAGACGATGACCATATATGCCATTCTCAATAATGCAGGTGAAAGATACTTTAATACTGGATAATTAACGACAAGGACGTATACTGTTTGCCAGTGAGTCTTTCAGGGGATGGTTGTTTTCTGTATTAATTATTTAAAAAAAATTGTTGCTATTTTAATATTTGTGTCTTCCGTCTGGTGTTTGTATAACTCAATCCACTTGACCCATTTCCTTCGTCAAAGAGGGAGAAGATTTGGGATCCATTTCTTTCTTTCTAATATTGCTTGCATTTCTTCTTCATCATTTATTTTCTTAGAGATGTAATATTTGGAAAATTATTTTGATGATTTGGTTTTATTTTGTTTGGAATATATTAATCTAGTGATGGTTCATAACATTCAAGGTACTGAGATATGGTTTTTGCTTCGAGTCCTGTTATGCAGGATGAACCTACTTGAAGTGACCATTTTCCATGAAACCACAACTATTATCCAAGGATTATTACATCTCACACTTATTTCATTTCAATATCTATTCATCCAAATCGGGGTTTTTAAATGATAAGGTTACCTTGTCCTCTTTGTAATGCAAATCGATCCAATTGAATTTTTGAAGATTTCTGAAGAGATTAAAGAAATTAGTAAGGGATTAAAGAACAAGGTCTGGATGCACTGTTTGCTTAATAGTTAGTATTGAACTCTTGTAGTTTTGTATTGTAGTAATGTAGTTGTGTATTGTTATGTCATTGTTGTGTATGGAACTTGTGTAGTTATGTATTTCACCGAACATGAAGTGAAAATCCCAAAGATTTCTACATTTGCATTAAATATTTTGTATTTCTGCTTTCTGGGCTTTTGAATGCTGCATCTCAACTTATTAAGTATGCACATCTGCATCCCAGTTTCTGAACTTCTATATGATATTAGATTACATGTCTAGATCCTTAGTAGTTGTTATTTAATGTTGTCTTATTATAAAGTAATACTCAGTAGGTCTTCACTTCCAAAATTAAATTATTAAACTTCCAAGAATAAACTAATATTGTTTGGTGCCTAATTTAGAATGATATTTTTTCAGATCATCAACAAGGGCATCCATGAGTCCCAAGAGTTTGAACTGAGACTCATATTACAGGTTGATTATTCTTGACAGTGTTCTGGAGTTTCTGCTTTGTTTGGATTGATGGAGTTTCTCTTTGTTTGGACTGCTGGAGTTTCTGCCATATTTGGACATCTTGAGTTTTTGTCTTTGTTGTAAGGAGTTTTGCCTTTTGTGAAAGTAGTAATGGTGTCTACTAAAGTTCCTTGTTAGGACTGCCATGGTGGTTGCGGAAGTATTGATGATATATACTGACTTACTTTATGGAAGTTGTGGAAGTAGTGACCAAAAAGTAGTGATGCTATCTGAGTTAAGTAGGATTGTAGTAGATATCATCTTTTTTGTTGTTGTTATATACTTGCAACCAATATTGCTACATTTTGTATATAGTAGAAGTCACAACTATGTACTCACTTAACACATTTGATACGCCAATCCAACAGGTTACGATACATATTTTTGGTAGTTTTGATGTGGAGTGTCGATAATATTTGTGTTAGTAACTTTTTTTACAGGAAATGAGACCAAATATTTGGTTTATTTCGTAGTTCCTCTGGTATATTATATGCTTCCAATAAAGTATAATATATATACATGCGTTCAATACACAATATTATAAGTTTAATAAATAACTACATCATTTCAATACACAACAGTATCATTTTATTACACCAGTTCAAGAACTCTTTAATTCATAAAAATCATTATTAAAACACGCAATTGCATTATAAGTCGGATATAATGTTGTTTAGTATGATTTAACTTATCTACTAGATATTTTGGTTAGAGAAATTTTGGAAAAATCATTATTAAAATAAACAACTGCATTATAAGTTTAATATAGATAACTATAAAAGTTATATACAATTACTTCGTTAAAATACACAACCACATCACTTTCGTAAATAAAGCTTCCAGTGAATACACATCTTTATGAGTTCAATACACAACAGAATACGTTTAATACACAAATACAGTTGGTTGTCACCGGAGAGGAAGAAGTGAGCAACATATGATTTTAAAAGAGATACGTACATAAATATGAATTGTTGATCCTTGTGGAGGAAAGGAAGTAGATGGAGAGTTCATGATGTTGTACATGGTATGGGAGTTAAGATACACAATATTATAAGTTTAATACATAACTTATCATTTCAATACACAACCGTATCATTTTATTACACAAGTTCAAGAACTCTTTAACTCATAAAAATCATTATTAAAATACACAATTACATTATAAGTTGAATATAATGTTATTTAATATAGTTTAACTTGTCTATTAGATATTTTAGTTAGAGAACATTTTAGAAAAATCATTATTAAATACACAATTGCATTATAAGTTTAATATACATAACTATAAAAGTTTAATATACAATCAAATCATTAAACTACACAATTGCATCACTTTCGTAAATAAAACGTCCAGTGAATAGACATCTGTATGCGTTCAATACACAACAAAACACGTTTAATACACAAATACATTTAGTTGTCGTTGGAGAGGAAGAAGTGAGAAACATATGATTCTAAAAGAGATACGTACATAAAACAAATTGTTGATCCTTATGGAGGAAAGGAAGTAGATGAATGGTTCATGTTGTTGTTCATGGTATGAGAGTTAATGCATTAATTGGTATTGGGGTCCGGGGAGAGAGGAAACGTTTGATCTTGTATATTTTTGTGATCAGATATATAAACCATTAATTGAAATCAACTTAGAGAACTTGTGGACATCCCCACTTAAGCCTACCATTAGGGCTATAAATGGGTAGGATTTTACCCGCCCCGCCTAACGCGGGTTGCAGACAAAAAATTGTTACCCGTCAACCCGCCACCCACACAACCTGCATAATAAGCGGGGTGAATCCCGCAACCCGCATAAGCGTTAGGGGGTGAATCCCCTAACGCGGGTTGCAGACAAAAAATTGTTACCCGTCCTGCCCCGTTTACAGTCCTACCTAGCATAGATACTAACGGGCTCACATAAGACTAAATCACGATAGTATGACATATTTTTCTATAGGAAGGAGAGAGAGAGAGGAAAGAGAGATGTTGGAGATAGAAATAAAACTTCCAAATAAAACTTCTAGTGGAAATACACAACAATAAATGTTTAATACACAAATATATCTTTTCAATACACAATGATATCATTTTATTACACAAGTTGAACAACTCATTCATAAAACTCATTCACAAAATCTGTCAAGCAACAAAAATATTTCTAAAAATCTGTCAAGAAATTTGTCACTATCAAACCATACAAGTCTTGTAGTTCCCGCCTTTGGTCTTTCACTTTGTCCACTTCCTTTTTGTCTTAGAATTTCCGGGTTAGAGGATTTGAACTTCTGTTTCATCCTTTTGTCCTACACCAATATATCATTTTATTACACAAGTTCTTCAGAACGTATAACCAGATCTGAACACTACACCTAACAGTGACTAAATTACTATAGCAAAGCATATTTTTTATATAAGAAAGAGAGAAAGAGGAAAGAGAGATGTTGGAGATAAAAATGACATGGATCACTCTACAAAACTGCATCCCTTTCTTAAATAAAACTTTTAGTGAATATACATCTATAAGCGTTCAATACACAACTGTATATGTTTAATACACTAATATATCATTTCAATGCACAACGATATCATTTTATTACACAAGTTCTCCAGAACGTATAACCATATATGGACACTACACCTAACAGTGACTAAATTACTATAGTAGGACATATTTTTATATAAGAAAGAGAAAGAGGAAAGAGAGATGTTGGAGATAAAAATGACATAGAGCACTCTACAAAACTGCATCACTTTCTTAAATAAAACTTCCAGTGAATACACATCTATATGCCTTAAATAAACAACAGTATATGTTTAATACACCAATATTTCATTTTAATACACAACGATATCATTTTATTACACAAGTTCTCCGGAACGTATAACTGCCATGGTGGTTGTGGAAGTATTAATGAAATTTGACTCGATGTGTGGAAGTTGTGGAAGTAGTGACCACAAATTAGTGATGATATCTGAGTTAAGTAGGATTATAGTAGATATTATCTTTTTTGTTGTTATAAACTTGTAAACAATGGGACTACATTTTGTATATATTAAGAGTCACAAACTTAATACATTTGCTATGATAATCCAACAAGTTACGACACCTATTTTCTAAAGTTTTGATGGGGCGTGTCGACGAAGTTTGTCTTAGTAACTTTTATTTTCAGGAAATGTGACCAAATATTTGGTTTGTTCATAGTTCTTTTAGTATATCATATGCTTTCAGTGAAGCATATAATATATATATGCATTCAATACACAACATTATAAGTTTAATACATAACTTATCATTTCAATAGACAACTGTATCCTTTTATTACACAAGTTCAATAGCTCTTTAATTTATAAAGTCATTATTAAAATATATAATTGCATTGTAAGTTGAATATAATGTTGTTTAGTATGATTTAACTTCTCTATTGGATATTTTGGTTAAAGAATATTTTGGAAAAAATCATTATTAAAATACACAACTACATTATAAGTTTAATATAGATAATTATAAAAGTTTAATATACAATAACATCATTAAAATACACAACTACATCACTTTCGTAAATAAAGCTTTCAGTGAACTATTGGGCACTCGTGGACTTCATAAGGTGTAAATCAGATTCTTTGATCCTACTGAAACTTGTGCATTCCGTATAACATATTGTTCCTACTCTAAATTTGAAATGTTATTCTATTATCCTTGTTTTATTAACATGTTCTACACCTACAGTTATTCTGTCGGATCGGTTAGATACAATTGTTTAGATTTATGTGGACCTGCCAAATGCATTTTAGTTTCTCTTAAATGGAGAAGTCGTTTGATTTTGATGTTTGCGTTGGGTGTCATTCCCTATAGGAAAGAGAGAAAGGAAAAAGAGAAGTTGGAGATAGAAATGACATGGAACACTCTACAAAACTACATCACTTTCTTAAATAAAACTTTCATTGAATATACATCTATATGCGTTCATTACATAATAGTATATGTTTAATACACAAATATATCATTTCAATACACAACAATATCATTTTATTACACAAGTTTAGACCTTAGTGTGTATTTGTGACACATTTCTATATTTAGACACTAGAGTATGACAATAACTTTCAATGCAATGACTTCCATAAATCATCATCCATCAAATCAGATTCATATAAGAATCTAAAATACATAGGATTGTCGATCCTCAAAAACTCAACTTTCAAACACAACCACACACAAAATACCCATTGCTAGTCAATTCCCTAAGCCTTACAATGCATCTCATATCAAAATTTGTAATTTTATTATCCTACATGTTACCAACTCAATGATCACATCACAATTTTGGTTATTGAGTCAATATTTAAAAAACAAGACTTTGAGCACTACAATCTCCTCCCAACTAAAACTAAAAATACATCCAACCAAAAGTATCCAACATGCTCATTTCTTCAACTAAAACTAAAAATTGTACATTTAAACTAAAACTCACACCTCAAGTCCTTTCCCATCAGCACCATATCATGTTGTTGTATATGGTATGAGAGTTAAGGCATTGATTTGTGTTGGGGAGAGGGAAAATATTTGATTTTGTATTTTTTTGTGATCAGCCATATAAATGATTATTGAAGTCAACTTAGGAAACTTGTGGACATTCTCACTTAAGTCTACTATAGATGCTAACAGGCTCAAATAAGACTAAATTATTATAATATGACATATTTTTCTATAGGAAAGAGAGAAAATGAAAGAGAGATGTTCGAAATAGAAATAACACGTAGCGCTCTACAAAAGTGCATCACTCTCTTAAATAAAACTTCTAGTGAATAAACATTTATATGTGTTCAATACACAACAGTATATGTTTAATACACCAATATTTCATTTCAATACACAACGGCATCATTTTATTACACAAGTTCTCCGGAACATATAACTGGATCTGAACATTACACGTAACAGAAATGAGTAGTAGAAAAAAAAAATTTGCAGAATCAAGCAAGTTCAATCCAATCCCATTTTGAGCAGACAAGAGAGAAAATAAACAGAAACTTAATCAAATCCTTCAAATGCAACCAAAACCGCGAGAAATCTCGCAATACTTACAACGAATACATGACTCGAAAAAACATTATTTTGAAACACTAAATCGAAATTCCAGCAAATTTTTCCAATTTAACCTCATTTCCAGCAGACACAAGATCTAAGCACCCTCAACATCTCGTACGAATCTCCAAATCCAAACTCGATTAACTCCCTCTTGGTTGTCGATGGTTTGGTGAGATGGGGAAGGAGGGGAGGAGAGTGGAGGTCGATCTTCCATCGTCTTTTGGAAGGTTGCTGGAGGGGAGGAAGGAGGATGGGATGGGTGTGATTGGGAAAGAAAGAAAGAGGGAGGAAGAAAGAAGACGTGATGGGTGCGTATGGGAAAGATGGGAGGTAGAAGAAAGATGTGGTGATTACAAAACTACCCTTTTTCATTTTCACCGTTAGATTAGATCTTGATGGTGTATATTTGGGGTCTCATTACGTGTATCAAACTCCGACTGTATATGTAGATCGAAGGGGAAAACAGAGAAGTATATATAAAAACAGAAGTAACGATCCTTGTTTCCTTGTTTGGATTTAGCTTTTCGAAACCATGAACGGGCAAATTCCATTGGACACAACTACACAAGAGCAACGAATTGATATTTGAGAAGGACCCTTGAGATTTGTACCTTTAATAGATTTAAAAAAGAGGACCAAGTCCAAGACCATTTTAATTAAGAGGACCGATTTAAGTAATGGTCTCAATGCTCTGGCCACGTTTGGTGAGATTTAAGACAATTAAGTTGTGTATTTTAATGACATTTAATTTTATTGGTTGCATTGTTACAGATCTTGCTATTGAAGAGATGAAAGGATGATTCGAGACAATGGATAAACATAAAAGATATTCCTAAACAACATTACAAAATAAGAACCAATTGTCTGAAGTGTTGAACCAACACGTTAAGATTAACTTTAATCATGTGGCACGTCCCTGCGCTTAATCTGGTCGTCGACTAGATTTGGGACGATCGGGTCGTTCCAAATTTTTTTTGGGATGACCCGGTTGTCCTCGGGGTCATGAGTTCCTCACGACCCCGTTACGGGTGCTCAAACGAGAGTGTGTGATCTACGAAATTGGTCTCGTCTAGAAGATTTAATTTGTCATTGTACATAAAATACTTTTTGTTTTTCACAACCCCCCGGGCGAATATTAGCTCGTGATCCACATTTATCCAATAAAAGTCAACTACTGATACTGTAGGATTCTAGCCTAATCCTAATCCTAATTGTGCTTTGTGGTTGATTAGGTGGTGATTAGAGACGGATGACTGAGATTGAGAGGAGATGGATGGAGGGCTTGGATTGAAGATGGGTGGATGTGTGGTTGAGATGGAGAGGTGGAATGGATGGTGAGGATTTAGTGTGGAAGAGGTATTTAGGGGAGATTTCTCTCTCTCTCCCTCACGTTTCTCTCTCTCTCTCTCGCTGATCTCTCTCTCTCTCCAGCAGCAAGCTCCGGCGAGGAAGGTGGGGGTGATCTTCAGCGAGGTGAAGTTTGGCTCCGGTCGGTTGGTGGCTTGAGGTGAGTGGTGAGTTCTTTAGTTTTCCCGCACGTTTGGTTCTATCCCTCCACCTAACTCGTGTTCTGGGCTGTGGTGGTTCGGTAGAGGTTGCTGGAGGTAGTGTGGTTGCTGTGGATCGTCGAGGAGGCGATTGATCTTCGTTTGGACGCGAGAGTCGTCGACGGATCGTATTTTGGGGAGACGTGCTCGTAGAGGCGTCGTCGTGGTTCTTCTAGGGTCTCTTCAGACCTTTAGGTATGTCATGCTCGCTCACTTAATCATCGTGAGTATTTGGAAGTCGACGGTAGGCCGTTCGGCTCGTCGCGAGTAAATGTGCAGCAGATTTCACTGTCTGATCGGTCGACCGGTTGGTGCAAACGGTCGACCGTTCGTGAAGAGAATTCGGACTCTGCCTCAAATTGGTCGAACGATGCCTGTGGGGCGGTCGACCGATTGTGCATAGGAGGCAAGTCTGGAGAGATTCGGTCGACCGGGTCCCCTTTGCCGGTCGACCGTGTGCACTGTCTTAAGTCGGTTGGGGGGCGTAGACTATATAAACGGTCGACCGCCCTTTGATCTTGTCCGACCGTGACTTAAGTGGACCTTGTGGTCGGTTCGACCGAATGAGGGTTCGGTCGACCGGACTTGTGCGCTGAGCGTGGGAAACGCTCTGGTGGAATTCGGTCGACCGAGATGTGCTCGGCGTTCGACCGAATTCATGGCGCGAGTGAGGGATTATTCCCTGGACAGATTCGGTCGACCGAGATGTGCTCGGCGTTCGACCGAATTCGTTGTGGTGTTGTGGGATTTGTTCCCTGGTGACTTTCGGTCGACCGGGACCCCTTTGTCGGTCGACCGATGGGTCGTTTTGTTCGTTGGACCGGGAGTTGACCATCTAAACGGTCGACCGTCCCTTGTTTTGGGTTCGACCGAACGAATGTGGTGTTGGGAATCAGTCGACCGATGGAGTGCCGGTCGAAGTGGATTGCCCTGTATTTGCTTGATTCGGTCGACCGGGACTTTTGGTTCGGTCGACCGTTTGTGTCCTGTTTTGCACTATGGAGGTGTTGTGGTCGTGGTTGTCCGTGTGGGACGAGTTGTGGTGCCGATGTTCTTCCGGCAAGTGTGCGAGGTGCACGAGGGTTGCAGTGGTTGGTTGAAAATAGACCTGGAGCCCCGTAACCGTGTGAGAGCTGCGGTTGGTTGAAAATAGACCTGGAGCCCAGCTAGTCTGTACGGAGTTGGTTGAAAATAGACCTGGAGCTCCGTAGTGCGTTCGGGTTGGTTGAAATTAGACCTGGAGCCCTTATACGTTTGGGTTGGTTGAAATTAGACCTGGAGCCCTTGGTCGTGTCGTGGTAGCTGTGGTTGGTTGAGATTAGACCTGGAGCCCAGCTTGGCGACGTGTGTGAGTCGCGGCGGTTGGTTGAGATTAGACCTGGAGCCCCGTGACTGTGTGGGTGCGGCGGTTGGTTGAGATTAGACCTGGAGCCCCGTACCGGTGGTGTGTCCTGTGATGGAGTTGAGAGCCCTGGTGCAGGGCGTGTTGTGATGCTTTTCTTGTTGAGTAGAATTGCATGCTAGGATGCTTTTATTTCATACATTTAGAGTTTGGCATACGGGGTTTCCTTCTGGAAACTCAGGCATTGTTGCATGTTTACTTTCAGGTCGTGATCGACATTAGGGGGGGTGGTGACCGAGGAGAGGAGCACCGCTACCGGATCCAGCTTTCTCTCAGTTGAGGTCGTGTGATTACTGTTTCTTTGTATATGCTTTTGATGTAATCACAACTTTTGTATACTCTGATGTTCACATATATATATATATATATATGATATATGTCGGTGCACCTGTGTTCTTTTATTGCGTAATATCCTCTGTTGATTGAGTGTTTAAAATTTTAAATTTTCCGTTGTTTTGAGGATGTTACAGTTACGAAATAACAAATATATTATATAGACGAGTCACATTGTTTTTTTGGTGTTACAACTTCTTGTAACCTCTACATTCAAATGCAATTAGGGCAGACAAATTTGTGTTTCGTGTCGTGTTTGACACAAACACGAATTGACACGAATTGTTTTTCCTCGATGTTGAACGTTTTAATTAAACTGCATGTGCACGGCCTCGTTGAAACAGTGACAAATATGGGTCGTCCACAGGGAGGTGAGCAGTCTCTCGTTTGCAAGAAATCAAATGGCAAAAACAGGGAAGAGAGTTTGATTATCCTAATCTACGATACACTACACTACGAAATAACGCATACATAAGCAAACAACAAACGATTAACTAAAACTTAACTAAGAACGAAATAAGAGTGTTTGAATTCAGAAATGGAAAACCCCTAAGGGGTGAAGTGAGTGCACACATGCAAAGAGGTGGGTGTTGAACACATTTTTAAGCACAAATGAAGGTGGTGTTATCATGCATAGGAAGTGTCTAAATGTTATGGAAAAATCTATCAATCCATTTACCAACCTGGTTGATTAACATTTACATACACAAGTTGTTTATTTCAGAACCTAAACAAGCATGAGAGGTGTCTAATCATTTTGGCAAAACTCATCAAGTTATAAATTCTATCCTAAACAAGCAAACATACATTCATGTTTTATCAACACATTGGAAGTAAAACATTCATTCAATTCTCATTTGCATGTATGAACATCTACTCCACCCCTCAAAGGGGATGGAACTACTCACTACACATTAGACTAATTATTAAACTAAGCAAGGAAAGCATATTAACTAAGCTACTAAAACTAATGAAATTAAATTAAACAAAGTAAAACAAGAAACATGAAACAAACAACATAATAAAGAAACTTTTATTAAAATGACTTACAATTTAAGTAGCACCCTCTTACTTTAGTTTAGTGTGTGCTTCAAGGCCTCACTTCTAGTAGGAAGAATGATCACTCAAAATGTGAAGTGATTACAATGGAAAGTGAAAAGTTCTATTTATAGCCAAAGAAAAAGGCAATTCGGGACAATCCCCTGATGTGGGACTAAACAAATACCAGAAATGGAATAAACACGCTCTAATACACAAGCCACAAAAATCTCCGCGGATATGGAGAGATCCAGACCGCCAATTAGCGGTCCCAGACCACCAATTGGCGGTCCATAAAGTCTGGATCATCCTGGGCTTTCGTCTGGGCTTTCCATGTTGGTATTGTTTGTCTTTGATGCGATTACTTGCTTGCTGGAGCTCCGACCCGAATAGAATTGTCAAAATACTCCCCATGATAGTGTGGAGTATTTTGTTTTGCTCTTTGGTCCTTTGGTCTTACGTTCAGGTCCTTCTCCCTTGCATCTTAGTCCCCAGGTCTCACAATTCAATCATTTTTCCCAGCTTTTGGATCCTTTTTATGCTCCATCTCTTCAAACCTATTTATTTCTGAAATTCAAACATAAAACTCGTAACATAGCATTGTTTAGGTGAAAGATAATAGATATAAGATACAAATATAAGCATGAAATGATGTCAATCACTCGATCCGAACACGAATTAATAAGAAATAGTCGACACGAACACGGAAATCTAATATTAAACTCGAACACAAATTTGGTAACCCGAATACGACCCACGTTGACACAAATCCATTTTTCTTGTTTGTGTTGACACAGACACGAATTAACCCGAATAATTCGAACTGGCTTCTTTGACACGAATTTTTACAAACACGAATTAAACTGAACACAAAATAACATGTTTGACACCAATTATGACATGTTTGACACAAATTTACACAAACACGAATTAACCCGAACACGAACTAGCATGTTTGACACTAATTACACGAAACACAAACCCGACCCGAATTACAGTTCGTTATTCGTGTCAACCCGAATTACACGAAACACGAAATACACGAACCCGAACCCAACCGGAATTGCAGTTCGTGTCATTCGTGTCGACCCGAATCGTGATATTTAGTGTCGGGTTCAAGTTTCTGGTTTCGTGTCATGACCCGAATTGTCAACCCTAAATGCAATATAATTCTCTCATTGATATATATTATATGTCTTATTTATTAGTTTGTTATTGCATTGTAACATTTATGTTTCTTGTCTATATATAGAGACTTATTGTATTGTTTATGAGTTAACAATGAAAAGTCTTTATCCTTCTCCCCAAAATCTTCACGTCTCTTCATTTCATAAAACGTAAGAGGATTTCTGATTTCTTGGTTAGCATGAATGGTCTCTACTATTGTGAAGGTTAGCATGTACACCGATCAATAACCTCGAAATCATCCAAGGAAACGTAAGAGGATTTCTGATTTCTTGGCTAACTTTGTTACGCTACAAAACCAAAGTATGTGTTGGGTAGTATTACTTAAAAGGTTGCGTTACTTGATTGTGGGTTAATTTTAGATTAATATTTACACCACAAAGCTATGGCATGTAAGCAGACTTTTCGATTTGATTGGTTTTTATGTTGTTGGTTGGATACTCATCCTCCCTAAAGAAACTCATGATCAGGGACGTGATTCAGATCGGATTATTATCTCTAGTCTTATGCTTTTTAAATAAGTTTGTTTGACATACGATTAAATCATTTTATTGTTGAGATTACAACTTGTTAATTACATAAATGAATGCTTATTCACATGGAGGGATGGTATGGTCTCATGCTTTCTTGATCGTTACAAGACCCATGTTGGTTTGGCGTTTTAATTTCTTGGTAGAGGTTATCCTCACTTTAGAAGTGCATTGTTGAAATATTTTTGTTGGATAGCAAGAGTTTTTTTATATGTTTCCTGTTGTTTCCTATGCATGATGACTTGTTTTGTGTATTAATATAAATCCAACTTGTACCTAAATTAAAATAATTGAATTGCATGAGTAGATTTTTATATATTGATTTCGTAACTTTCCATGAAATGAGATCTATTACATGGCATGCTCATGCTACGTTTTTATTTGTATAAAAAATTCCATATTAAATGTACTTTTCATCTGGATGAGAAGGATTTTTTTTTGAGTTCACTTTCCTAGAGGCCTCGCTAAGAAATAATTGCATGATTGTGGGTTTTAATTTTTGCTTGACATTTTTAGTTATTAGTTGTCATTTAATTGACTTATTAGGTAAGAAAATTGAATATTGTGAAATACGATACTTTTGAATAAAGCAAACATGAAAAAAGAGAGTTAAATATGAATGCTATGGTGTTTATGATCCTTATAAAATAAATTATTATATTATGCAAAAGGAAATCATATTTTATGTGCATTTGTGTGCACTTATTGCGTAGTATGTCATATCCATGTTGTGATGAATTCATATCTCACTAAAGTGTTTTTGCAATGTATGATAAGCGTGAGATAATGATATGTCGATTTGTGTATAGATATATAAATTGTCTAGTTATGGTGCTATATTGTTATGCGAGGAGATAAAAGATTTACATTAGTGTGCTTATACGAATTGTTATGTATTCATTTCAAAAGAGTAATTTGTAGAGTAGTGCTAGCATGTGATTATTACTTCTGAATTTGTGCATTAAGAGAGGATTTTTTTTTGCTTAAATACTATAGTATTATATTTTCCTGATGAAATATTAGTTTCATAATATTTGACGCATCACATTATGCCATGCAAGATGTCAATGATATTTTGACGCATCACATTTGCAAGTATTATGAATATTCATCTCTTGAACACATGCGATTTATTTATAATATTTATGTCATCTATATGTTATAATGTTATATATGGAAGTAATCTTTTACTCTCAATCGTATTGATATTGAAAGAGAAGTAATTTAACCCAGAAGGTTGCAAAAACATTACTCTCAATGCGATGCATGTATATATTGATACCAAGATTGTATATTTACATAAAGAGGGTTATGAAAATGTATAACAATCCACGAAGGATTCTTATGAGCATCAAATGGATGTGTCAATGTCAAAGTTGCGTAAATGGTAAATCCATCCAAATATAACTCTATGGCCAAAAGACCGTAGAGAGTTGAGATGTAAAAGGAAAATCATCTATCAATTTTACAAGTTAATGACTTGATACTCCAGTAGTAGTACGAAGTCCAAAAATCACAAGTAATTGATTTGCTTCATTCCCTGAAGTGAATGTATGAGCGTGTCAAAGTAACCCTCCGCAATAACATATATATTCTAGTTTTGTGTGTTTTATTTGATATTTTGTATAAGTAATATATATACTCTATTTAGTAGATATACATTACTATATGTTGAAATATAAATATGACAAATGGGCATTATATACCACGATACAAATATTTTATTTAATATTCTTGAAGTTCGTTCAATTATCATATTTATTACCTTTAAGCTTTTGATTTAGTTGTTATTTCTGTTGAAACTATATATTTTATATTGGTTAGTACTCTCATTAGTCCAATATATTTCCATACTTGTGATTTTTATTTACTCGCAATGAGATTCTTCTAGATATTAACAATACACATGCATATGTTGCTAGCATATCGATATTCAACATTTTTATGTTTATCATGACTGTTTATGTATATCATTATAATGACTTTTAATGTTTAATAGAAAAGATAGTATTTGCATTTATTGTCTTAAAAGGACAAAATATACATGCATATGGTAATATGTTGATATGCATAATTTTTATCTAAAAGACTTGTATCAAGCTACATTGAAATTAATTGATCTTGATATGATTTTATGCATGGTTCTTATCTTGATTATATTTTGTCATTGGAAGAACATTTTCATTTATTTTGTAATAGTTGTATAAATAATTTATCTGCAATAAATATTTTATTTGGCTTGAAATGAATAGTATGAATATTATTCAGTCTCATATTTGATTTAAGATCAGGAAAGATGATTTATATATCATGTAAAGTGTTGTCATGCACATTATATTAAGAGATAAGTATTTCTCTAATTTGATAACGAGAAAAGTCAAACCACTACTATACAAGGTCGTACGAATCTAGTAGAAAGCTCCAGAAGAATCATATCTACTGTTACATTGGAATTATCTTGGCTTTAAATGATGTATTTTATATATTATGTCTCAAGAAGCTTATTAAGTTTCAAATCGCCAGAATGACTTGTATTGAGACTACAATTGAAGTAAAGAAGACTACAATCATGTCAGAAAGGAAAAATACTATTGAGAAAATTACATGACTTTTGAACGATGTGTCATTGCACACGTAGTGGCTTGGTCAAAAGACTTGCATTGGTGAATCAAATGAATATTGATTCTAATAACATATGGTATGACCGATTGGGTCAATGAGGACATATATCATGACAAATATTGCTGAAATTTCATATGATCATCCACCGAAGAATGACAAGATTCTTCAACTAAGGAGGTATCCACGAGCTCTATCTTTTTGTGAGATGAGATAACTTGTGTTATGCATTATTTGTGATTGAAAGTCATAAGCATAAGTTATTGCAAAATCACAATATGTGTTATTTTATTTTGGATCATGTGCCCGAAGCACACGTTACAAAACATCGATTTATAAAATATCTCTGAATATGGATTATAATGAGATCTTAAAATTTATACATGATACAATAATGTGCATACCTGTTGATATTATTCTTTCTTTTTTTAATTTTATATACATCATGTCATGAATGTTCTCCTATTTTACTTGTACGATATTGAATGAAATGTTTTCCATCTGCGATTAATAGATTACCACCTCCAAAATTTAGTAGCCTCAAATTAAATTGGACATTTCAACATGATTCATATTCCTGATAATATTAAAATACTTGAAGCTCCTGAACGTTATGTATTTTATTGTCCAGTCCAACATTTATATAGAGGCATATTTTTTGGCATTAGGGGGAGAAAGCGAGAAGCTTAAAGATGTTGGTTTTTCAGTTACTAATCGTTAATCCATTTTGATAATTAATCAACATATCAATAAACATATGTATCAATTAAAAGATCATTGCTTGCATATACTTGTAGTATCTAACGTTTCAGGAATCAAGTTTGAGTTGAATTGAGCGATGAAGATTGAAGCGTAGCTAGGTTTAAATTCTATGTATTTAGGTTACAAATGTAACTTGGCACTTGAAATCTTTGATTTATTGCATTGCATGACACTTAAAATACCTATAGAAGTCTCACACAACATTCCTACTATCTTAGATTTCAATAGAAAATCATCGAAACTCATTAGAAATCTAGAACAGGAAATCTGCACCCAAACGGTCGACCGGTAGAACCATTTGCCTCGACCGGATTTTAACAGACTATCTCAAAAAGCTTATTTTGTCCAAAACGGTCGACCGACTTTCATTTCTAGTTCGATCGTGCCTTAAATATGTTTTGCTTGTCTGAAATTGGTCGACCGACATATCCATTCTGTTCGACCGTTTCTTCTATCTATTTTGACTATCTAAAATCGGTCGACCGAAATACATGTTTTGTTTGACCGTCTCACCTTGTCGAGTGATAGGGCTTAGTTCATCCAATACAAATCATTCAGCCTATCAGTTGTCGACACGTGTCCTGGTTAGTGAGACTTTCAGTTGACCGAAACTTAGTTTTTGTTCGACCGATTGCATTACCGTATTCGTATTAAATATGACTGTTATACTTGTCGTATACTCCAACGGTCGTATACACATTTCTCACCTAACCCCTCTTTTGGATTTGGTCTTCCGGTCGACCGAAAGTTCCTTAACGGTCAACCGAATCTTGATAACTTCCCAGACCCATTGTTACTGGGAGTTTTCGGTCGAACCATCAATTTATTTAGTCTGACCGATCGCATTTGATTTTATCTTGTCTATAATCCAACACGTCCAACGGTCGACCGAAACCTACATCTTTTTCAGACCCAGTTCTACTGGTCATTTTCGGTCGAACTGGTGATCCAAACCGTTCGACCGATCACTTAAGTTCTAGCCAAATTGGATCGACCGTTTGCATCTTCGCTCGACCGAACCTTATACTACTGCATTCCAGTCGATCGTGTAACACGATCCGGTCGACCGTTAGGGTCCTGAAATGTGTCATGTCACTTCTTGACTTGTGTTTTTTCTTGCACAACTTCTTACTATTTCAATCCCAATGGCTAGAACTAGTTTAGAGCTTATAAATAGAGCTGAGAACACTCATCTAAGATCACCAATCTTTCTCTAAGCTCAAATCTCATCACTACTCTCATATTTGCTCTAAACACTTGTGCTCACAATCTTCTCACTTGAAATCATCATCCTTTGATTGCATCATTCATTTCAAGTGCTCAAGAATAGTTGCTGAAGTAAAAGTCTTCAAGAGTTGTACTAACCTTCCAGAGTGAAGCTCTTCTCGGATTGTGAGAAGGTGGTCCAAGCTAGGCGAGGGTGTTCGCAAAGCTTGTGGTGGACTTTTTCCTTATTCTCATAGTGTGATCTATCTCGGAGGATGGTCTCTCATCATTCTTTACCAGAGGAAACGGGAACGAGCCAACAAAACCCTATAGCCCTGTGCTTCCGCTATTTATTCAGGGAAGGGATTCTTTTGGCGTTCGCGATCTCGAGGAGCTGTGAAAGAATTGATTTTTTTCCTTTTAGCTCCAGAAGCATCCCTGCCTTAAGAAAGCTAGGCAGTGCTTTGTCGTAGGCTTTGAAGTTTCTCGTAGAAAAACCTGACAGTTGAATGTAGATATCATGAACGCGAGGTGCAGGATACCAGGTCGGCCGATCAAGCCGGGCAAATGCGTGATCTCGGCCTGCAACGGAGATCGAATTAGTGAAGGACGTGAAGTTGCTCGAGTAAGAGCAATTCGTAAGAGAGGACTAGGATCCGGTGGTTGGATCCAAACCTCTATACATCCGGAGTTGTGGTTTGTTGTTCTCTCCTTCGTATTAATTGTCTTAGCTTTTAATTTGGCATAGTTTGTTAAACAACCTTAATTAGTCTATTCACCCCCCTTTAGACTAAGTTTAGGGGCTAGTAGATCCTACAAAAGAATGTCAAGAAAATGTATCTGAAGTTCATAAGAGAATATACGTACAAGTATCGTTGAACCTGAAGTTCATAAAATCATTAACTTGCAATATCTAGCAAGTAATGATCATACATTTTTATTGATGACAAAAGAGTGACTATGTCTTGTATTACTAGACGTAAAACATATAATATAAAGTAGAGATCTCCACATGATAAAATATATTTGAGCTCAACTAACGCCAAAAGCGTGGACTATAACATATATTATTTGTGGAAATGAAAATAAAAGTTAGTCACTCATTATACCTCCTGAAGAGGTTATTCCTGAAGAATATATACCCGGTAAAATAAAAGCAACTGCTGACAAATGTAATAATTCTAGGAATACATAATGGTCAAATCCTAATATTTTGAGAAACGACGAGGATATGATTATTATAAAAATTGCAATCAACTGCGTTGATACGAGAGAGAAACATAAAATGTTTATCGTCGACGACTAATTCACCTTCTTAGAGCATGCTAATTCATGAGAAAATTTGGATCCAGAACTTATAATATTATAAGAATGCCAGAAGCATTCGTATTTGAAATGAATAAAAGAAGCCGAACAATATCGAACTAGACTTGCTTATTGGACCTGTAGTCCTAATTTCCGAAGAATGTGAATAGAATCACATTATAAAGCGAGTAGTAACACAATGATATTTTGCATGACCCAACATCCATTATGATATTACTCATTCTCTCGATTTGTATAATATTACGTTATGTTACTTGATCAATATGACATAAATATAGATAAGCATATGAGACATGTTGTGATTGCAAATTTGTATAATCGCCTGATATTGATATATATAAGAGTCCCTGGAGGACTAAACTGCCCAAGGCAAATTAAAATGAAGAGATGCGATATAATTTATGAAAACATCATCATATGAACAAACAAAAATATATGCATATCATCTGGAAGAATGATATGAAATGAACTTTTGAAAAGATTAAACACGTACCCGTTAAAATATTTGAATTTTGAAATAAATGACTGGAGAAATGTCAACTATTTTTCAACCTGTAGTTTGAAAATTCTCCAGAGTAGAATTGGTACAATTATTCAAATGTATAAAGAGATATTATACAAAGAAGTTCACTTGGAAACACATTAATGATAGATTGTCTGTACTGTGTAAACAAAGATCCAGTTATATATATGAGATAAAATTTTACTTTAGTGATGTTTCCTATATCTCTAATGCAGAACAATAAATCACAAATTATTTTGTGATATTGTAGAGATGTTGCAATTTTTATGCAAGTTGGTGAGTTACGTATTAGGGGCAGCAAATTTTTAATTATCTTTACTGAAGTATGATTATCCCTGAAGGATAAAGCCCAGAAGACCTATAGTTGTACTTTTTTCTTTTTCCAAGTTTTTGTCCCACAGAGTTTTACTTGGTAAGGTTTTTAACGAGACAACTTGCGCAATTGTGTTAACATATGTCATGTACTTTTTTTCCCTTAGCTATTTTCTCACTGAGTTTTTGTAACAATATTTTTAACGAGACATAAACATAACACCATGTTATTTAAAAGAGTTTTTGTAAATGTATATTAAATTGAGGGGAAGAATTATACGTTCTGCACTTTTTTTTTATTCATCAAATTTTTGTCCCACATGGTTTTACTTGCCAATGTTTTTAACGAGACAGACTAAAAAACGTATAACAAATAGTGATCATTGTTGAACGTTTTAATTAAACAGCAAGTGCACGGCCACGTTGAAGCGGTGACAAATACGGGTCGTCCTCAGGGAGGTGAGCAGCATCTCGTTTGCACGAAATCAAATGGCAAAAAATGGAGAAGAGAGTTGATTATGCTACTCTACGCTACACTACACTAAGAAGTACGAAATGCGAAAAAAAGAAACAAACGATGAAATACCAACTAAGCTAAGAACGAAATGCTGGAATTCAGGAATGGGAAAACCCCTAAGGGGTGGAGTGAGTGCACACATGCAAAGAGGTGGGTGTTGAACACATTCTTTAAGCACAAATTAATGTGGTGTTATCATGCATAGGAAGTGTCTAAATGTTATGGCAAAACCTATCAATCTATTCACCAACCTAGTTGATTTACATTTGCATATGCAAGTTGTTTATTTCATAACCTAAACAAGCATGAGAGGTGTCTAATCATTTTGGCAAAACTCATCAAGTTATAAATTCTATCCTAAACAAGCAAGCATACATTCATGTTTTATCAACACATTGGAAATAAAGCATTCATTCCATTCTCATTTGCATGTATGTACATCTACTCCACCCCCAAAGGGGATAGAACTACTCACTACACATTAGACTAATTATTAAACTAGCAAGGAAAGCATATTAACTAATCTACTAAAACTAATGAAATGAAATAAAACAAAGTAAAGCAAGAAATATGAAACAAACAACATAATAAAGAAACTTTTATTAAAGTGACTCACATTTCAAGTAGCATCCTCCTACTTTAGTGTATGCTTCAAGGCCTCACTTCTAGTAGGAAGAATAGTCACTCAAAATATGGAGTGATTACAATAGAAGGTGAAGAGTTCTATTTATAGCCATAGAAAAAGGTAATCCGGGACAATCCCCCGATGTGGGACTAAACAAATACCAGAAATGGACTAAATACACACTAATACGCGATCCACCAAAATCTTAGCGGATTTGGGCCAAAACAGACCGCCAATTGGCGGTCTATATGGTTCGGATCTCGCTAAGTTTTCTTCTGGGCTTTTCTGGATGTCTTTGGTGATCTTTGATGCATCTACTTTGCTTACTGAAGCTCCGACCCGAATAGAATTGCCAAAATACTCCCCATGATGGTGTGGAGTATTTTGTTTTACTCTTTGGTCCTTTGGTCTTACGTTCAGGTCCTTCCCCCTTGCATCTTAGTCCCCAGGTCTCACAATTCAGTCTTTTTTCCCAGCTTTTGGGTACTTTTATGTTTTATCTCTTCAAACCTATTTATTCCTGAAAACTAAACATAAAACTCGTAACATAGCATTGTTTAGGTGAAAGATAATGGATATAAGATACAAATATAAGTATGAAATGATGTCAATCAATCATCTAAGGGTAGTGTTATGAAATAACAAATATATTATATAGATGAGTCACATTGTCTCTTGGTGTTAAAACTTCTTGTAGCATCCACATTCAAATGCAATATAATTCTCTTATTAATGTATATTATATGTCTTATTCATTAGTTCGTATTGTAACATTTATGTCTTTTGTCTATATATAGAGACTCATTGTATTGTTTATGAGTTAACAATGAAAAGTATTTATCATTCTCCTATAAATCTCCATGTCTTTTTATTTCATAAAAACTACGACATTTTTCACATATGAAAAATATGAGTACTTCTGAATAAGAAAGTGGCGCTGACATAATCTAAAATACTGAGGACAAGCAAACAAAACATCTCTAAAAAAAGCGAACTTTGCTCCCTAATCTAAACAATGTTGCATAAAAAACTGAACTGCCATAGACTTATATATGTATATACGCTGAGGTGTAGCTCGATAAGATCGTGATTAAACAACTACGTACTCAGCAATAAAGAAACAAGACCAAACCGTTAGTCTTCAGTTTATTTCTCACATATATGTACAACCTTGATTGTAGTTGACGAATTGATTGATTGCCGACCAGCACAACTAAAAAGGGCCATATGCCTAATCTCCTCCGAAATGATAATTTCCGACGAAAGATTAGTCTGAAATTATGCAAGATGAGAATAAGAAAAGAAAAAAGAGGTGTTGCTGTGAATAGAATAGACTTCATCAAGTCAGTCTATGTTCCTAATTAACTAAAGTTAACGTGTTCTCTATATTTAATTTGCGTGACATCCTAATCCTTTTGGTATTTGTCTTTTCCTAAGTTAAAAAAGTCTTTGTCAACGCGAAGTAACTCGTCGTTGAGTATAATATTTTCCATTCGTAGAATGTGACCAAAGAGTACCACTGAGAACAAATTTCTACGAAGTTGTCTCGTATATCTCGCTTGTTTTGGCCAATAAACGAAAGTAAAACGACTGTGAGCGTGAGAAACCTATATATGATGGACAACATGGGTTAACTAGTATTCATTTTATTAATGATATCCCACGAGTTAGAATTTTATTTTCGTTTAAGATTCATGAGAAAATTTTAATCTTTAGTAGACAACATGCTTTCCAAATTAATCTCATAAAAATTCGGAACAAATTCAAACAGCTTGCTTATTACATATTTCTTATCAAGAACAAGATCACCAAACTGTAAGATAATTCTAAAAAACGTCTCGAAGAATTGTATGTTGTTGCCTAACCATCACGATTCCAATCTGAGTTCGTTGATGGGAATTTGTAATTAAAAAAAACTCGTGTTCCTTTTGGTCCATGTCTTGTATCAAAATCACATATCGAATGGTAACTCATAGTTGGACCTCCTCACAGATAACTATGAGTTCGAAACAACATAATGTTTTTACACAAAAGAAAAATGATTTGCAATCAACAGTTGCGCTAAATTAACTAACTAACTAGCACATATAAATTAGAATTAATATTTTGTTAAGATAAATTCACGAGTTGGAAAGTTTAGATTAGGCTAAGCCCTAACACAACCAGCTAAAGAAGGATTTTGACACTGCTAAAATTTTAAACAGATCAAAAAATCTGATTGCAACCTAGATCTACAAGGAAGGACAGATTAGCGCATTCTAACCCAGCATTTTTACAACCCTACTAATCATTTCCGCTCTACGACCCTAGTTGGAAGATGGAACACAAAAATGAAAGATATATATCATGATATGGCTAAGTCGTGATCGTTTTGTTGTGGACTGGACTTAATCTCTATCTTGGTCCACCAAACCCAATTTTGGGATTTTATTCCGTTTTATTTATTTATGAAAGCCAACAAAAATAGAATCCAAAACACCCAACGGCTAGTTTTTTTTCTTTTTTCCCTCTCTTCTCATCAAAACTCTGCCTTCCACCAAACCCCCAAAATCAACCAATAATGGATTCTTCTTCTTCTCCTTCTTCTTCTTCCAAGAAAGGTCTGAAGCTTCCTCCGACCATGAAACCGAACCTAAGGATCGACACCTCTCCCCGAACCCACTTCCCCAATCTCCCCAAGACGACAACACCTTCCCCCAACAAGACCACCTACAGCGACCGCTTCATCCCCTGCCGGTCCTCCTCTCGATTCCAGACCTTCGGTCTTACTGATGGATGCTCTCCGGGGAAGGAAGGCGGAGGCAACGACGCCTACGCAAGGCTTCTAAGGGCAGAGCTCTTTGGAGACGAGTTCTTCGGATGTTCTCCTGTTAAAGGGAGTCCTTCATGTTCTCCGTCTCCGGGCAAAAATATGAATATGTTTAGGTACAAGACCGAGCATTCGTCCCCGAGTTCGCCGTTGGTGGGATTAGGGGTATTGGGCGGGGATGGAAGTGGAGTTGGTGGCGAGGTTTCTACGCCACCTAAGGTTCCCAGGAAGATCGCCAAGACCCCCAGCAAGGTAGCTAGGAATCTTTTCTTCTTCTTTTTTTGGTGGTTGTAAGATTGAAGTTTTGAGATTTTGGTATTGAAGTTTGGAGGTTGGGTTTTTGAATTTTGGTGGAAAGATTTGATCTTGATCGGTAAAGAATTGAAGATTTTGGAGATTTGGGTTTTTAAGTTTGAAGGTTGAAATGTCTGATTTGGTTTAAAGGTTGGATTTTTATTAATGGAAGATTAACGATTTTGAGATTTTTAAGATTTGGATTTCGAAGTTTGGAGGTTGAATGCCCAGATTCTGATGGAAGGATTTGATCTTGAGCTTCAGGATTTTCATATTTGGGTATCGAAGGTTGGACATGAAAGGTCTGATTTTGTCATGAAGATTGGATGTTTATGAGATTGCCATGACGCCTTTTACGCTGAAGATTTTAAAGTTTGGAAGTGGAAAGACGTGATTTTGGTTTTAAATGTTGGATTTTTACTAAAATCTGAGGGTTTATGTCTAATGGGTCTAGATGCTAGTTTTGTGATTAAGGTTTAAAGATCCCAATCCGGAAAGCTGAAAAAATGGTGTAAAGATTTGATAGTAACATGGTTGTTGTTACTAAGGATTTGATGGTAAAAAGGTGAAAAAATGGTGTAAATTTGTTTTAATCATCACTCAATTTTGTTTTTTGTATGAGATAGTATCAAGTGATTCAAGTCTTGTTTGATCACAACATATGGTTACAACTTTATTGGTTGGAATTTTTCCAAAATAATAAGTTAATAAAATAAAATTGGAAAAATATGCACATAAGAAACTTAATTGACAAAATATGTACTTTAAAATGACACATGTGGTGTCGTTTTCATTAACTAAAAACGACACTGTAGATGTCGTTTTTACCCTTAATGAAAACAATATCACCGATGTCGTTTTTACTTGGGAATTTTTTTTTCTTGGTTTCAATATTTTTTAACTAAGACATGTTGAACTAACAACGGGTCGGTCGTGGGTCGAAAAATACATTAGTAACCAAAATTAGTAATAAAATCTCAAGTCCAAAAATACATTGTGTTTGACTTTCGTTTTTAAGGTGCATACTTTACCAATAAAGTTTCTCATGTGCATATTCTTTAAATTTTATTTTTTTAACTTATTATTTTGAAAAAAAATCATTATTGGTTTGGTTGTAGGTCTTGGATGCGCCTTCACTTCAGGACGACTTCTACTTGAACCTTGTCGACTGGTCTTCACAAAATATTTTAGCAGTTGGTTTGGGCACTTGTGTGTATCTTTGGACTGCAACTGACAGCAAGGTACCAATTCATACAGACTTACTTGTAGGCTGGCTGTCAAGGTATATCATATATTACAGTGAGGGCTTACCTTATTTCGTCGTCTACAGGTGACAAAACTTTGTGACTTGGGCCCTACAGATAGTGTATGCGCAGTCCAATGGACAAGGGAAGGATCTTATCTTGCAATCGGTACGACTCTTGGAGATGTCCAGGTCAGTGTGAAGATGCTGTTGATTTTGATTTTTTTTGGTTTTCTGTATAATCTGCCATATTATATTTTCTCTAAAGAACCTTGGTTGGTTGCATTCTTACTTCTGGATTCTAGATTTGTTCCAAAGCTACCTCTAGAGCTATATTGTCCTTGGTTGTCAAAACATTTGAATTTGAAACCGTATTACTTTGAGAAATCGATTTGGAAATCTCGGAGCACAGCTTATGCTGAATTTGTTCGTAAGTAGTATCAAATGTATCGAAGTAATTGGCATATGCATTTACATGCCTTTTTTCTCGTTAACATAAGCTTATATAACTTTCATTATCAACCTCATTTGAACTGTAGCCGATTTATATTTTGGCAGATTTGGGACGGAAGTCGTTGTAAAAGGATTCGAACGATGGGAGGGCATCAAACTAGGACTGGCGTTTTAGCCTGGAGTTCCTGTCTGTTGTCTTCTGGGAGCAGAGATAAACATATTCTTCAGCATGATCTCCGTGTTCCTAGGGATTCCATTAGCAAGCTTATAGGTCATCGATCAGAGGTATCACTTTTATGATCAGGAGGGAGGATCTCGTAACGATGCCACTTGATGCACTGTATACGGAAATAATTGATTTCCCCTCATGAATTCCAGGTTTGCGGTTTAAAATGGTCCCATGATGATAGAGAACTCGCGTCGGGGGGTAATGACAATCAGGTATTGCACCATGTTTCTGCAATAGAATCACTCTAATGATATGAGCTTTCCAAAATGTACCAAAAATACGTATTAAGACTTGTGTATGTTTTTCTTAATGCGTGTCTCAGCTCTTGGTGTGGAATAGATACTCGCAGAGCCCTGTCTTGAGATTTACGGAACACACTGCTGCTGTTAAGGCTATCACTTGGTCGCCTCATCAGAGCGGAATTCTTGCTTCTGGTGGTGGAACGGCTGACCGCTGTATTCGCTTTTGGAACACTATAAGTAACAATGTTCTCAATTGTGTGGACACTGGCAGTCAGGTGAGCCTGGTTAAAAATTTCCGACCAATATTATGATATTGCTGGCTTTCTTTGAGTTTCTGAATTTCTCCCCGCTTGAAATTGAATCTGGCAGGTCTGCAATCTAGCGTGGTGTAAGAATATTAACGAACTTGTGAGCACTCATGGGTATTCGCAGAACCAAATAATGGTTTGGAAGTACCCGTCGATGGGAAAGGTATGATACACATCTAACCGACGATAAAATATGCTCCTTAAGTATTTCAAAGAGTTAAAATTCACAGAAGAAAATACAGCTAGTTAATAGTTTGCTTCTTGAAACATTGTCTTTCAGTTCATCAAAGCAATAATTAAAACATGGACATATTTTATGTCAATATACGTTGCTTGACGATTCGTTGAATTTCTTCTTCTTTAATTGTTGTGTAGGTCGCAACTTTAACAGGTCACACTCTTCGAGTACTGTATCTCGCGATGTCACCGGATGGCCAGGTCTATTTTTTTTTTTCCTTGTTAACCTCATTTCTACTTCTAATAAAAAGTTCTTTTCAACAATTTGAATGTCTAAAGCAAGAATTTGGATGTGCAGACAATTGTGACAGGAGCAGGAGATGAGACACTTAGATTTTGGAATGTCTTTCCTTCTGCAAAAGCACAGGTAACATTATTTTCCATAACAAGATTAACCTCGCTAATCTTTGTTTTCCTTTATTCAAGCTAGTTAAAAAACCAATACTGTTTTGGATGATTCAGGCGACCGTCAAAGACAGCGGTTTATGGTCAATGGGTCGAACTCATATCCGATAATGACATTCAGAATTGAGTTGATGAGTGGTCCATTCCCCCCCCCCCCCCCATTTTCTGGTGTAGAATATTTATTCATTAGATTCTTTTGTAAAGGTGTGATGACATTGAGGAAATTTGGGGAGATGAACTTGCTAACTGACATTGTTTCAGGTGTTTGTTCATTTGGTAGTCTGATATTGGTTGTGGATGGAATTGGCGTGTGCTTAAATCAAAGTGGATGGTTTAATGGAACTTGTAATTGTTGTAGTGGTAATTCTTGTCTTTTAAAAAAATTATGTGGGATTTTCTACCGTGATGATAATCATGTTCTCTCTCTCAATCTGTAGCCTCCTTGGATTGCCTCTCCATAATTATGAGTCCATAATCAAGTTAGCAAGTATGTATGACAAATTCTTGCCAAACTGCAAAGGAAATGATAACATTATGGTGGCCTGTGAAAGTTCTACAGATCATAGGTTTGGTTCGGACACACCAGGTGAATGTTAGCTACATTAAATTATGACACCTAAATAATACCTAATGACCTAAATGAATATAAAAATAAACGTGAAATCGATATTAAAATTTAAGAATCCTCCAACCTAGAGACAATAACATTCTTAGAGAATATTACGTGGAATTTACAAGACATGAATCTTCTATCGTAATAATGAACTTCAACCTTGCTAGTTTCAAAGCGTATGTCAAACAACACGTGACTGTTGAAACTCAAAATAGTTAACTTGGTTTAGCTTCGAGACGTTAGTCTTAACTTTTGAGTTACGGATAATGTCCAACGAAATATTTGATTAGATAACATAAAATAGATATATTAAATTTAACGTACGAAAAGGAATGATGAAAACTGAAAAGATAAGGTGATGAGGAGTTGATACAAACAAAGTCGGAAGCTGAAATAGAAAAGCTTATCTTCTCTTCTCTTCTCTTCTCTTCTTCTACCGGAGTTGGAGTTTGTGATGTTGACGCTGCCACGTGTCTCGTTTAACACTGACAACAGCTTCTTGGTTTTACAAAATTCGGCTTTCTTCCCATCAAAACAAAATACTTCTTCTTCTTGTGGTTCTGTTTCGGTCGGAAAAGGAAGGAGCTGTGTTGGATCTGTGGCTATGGCGACCACTGTTCTTGTTACCGGTGCTGGTGGTAGGACAGGTATATCAATCAATCAATCAATCCTTTCTTTTGGGTTTTTTTTTGGGTGAAAAATTAGATTATTTTAGTTAAGGGATGATTTTTTGAGGACCTTTTCTTCTTGATTTTCAAAATCTCGTGGTGTTATGGTGTTGTTTGGATTCTGGATGTGGGTTTTTTGCTTTGTTCTTTCTTATGTTTATTTTTAAGGATGAGGACTTTTGTTGGTAAAGAAAGATTGGATTTTTATGTTCGATCATTTATTTATTTTTATTTTGCGTTTCGATGTGGAGGAATAGTTTTTTCTATGTGAATATATTGATTCTGCTTAAAGCATGTTGGTCAAGAATGCATTTTTAGTTTTCTCTTTGCTGTTTTTTTCTGGTCCAAGTTTGACATTTGTTGCTCAATCAGTGTGGATTAGTGGAGTAAGATGGTATTTTTCAAGCTTAAGAAAACTGTAGCTTCTCAATGTCATGTTCTTGTGATTTACCAGGTCAGATTGTTTATAAGAAGCTGAAGGAGAGATCGGATCAATATGTCGGAAGAGGCTTAGTCAGGACGGCCGAGAGCAAGGAGAAAATAGGAGGAGCAGACGATGTTTTTATTGGTGATATTAGAGATCCTGAAAGTATATCTCCGGCAATCCAAGGTATCGATGCCCTTATCATACTTACCAGCGGTGTTCCAAAAATGAAACCTGGATTCGACCCAACCAAAGGTGGGAGGCCGGAATTTTATTTTGAAGAAGGATCATTCCCTGAGCAGGTTTGATACTGTTTGTAAGTTTTCCTCTTCGGGCATGGATTATTGGTGCTTCTCCATTTCTAAACTGGGATGTGTTTGTTGCAATTAGGTTGATTGGCTCGGACAGAAGAATCAAATTGATGCAGGTAGATGTTGTTTGATGATTGCAACTGTATTTAGTTTTGTGTTGGGGTTTCGTTATTAATGGTTTCATTCAATTATATAGCCAAAGCTGTTGGAGTGAAGCAAATTGTTCTTGTTGGTTCCATGGGTGGAACAGATATCAATCATCCTCTGAACAGCCTTGGCAATGGAAATATACTGGTATGTAATTGATTTTCCCCCCTTTGTATGTACATAATGATACTTTGTGAAGGACATGTTCGTTTGCCTCTAGATCCTCAACCAAATTTATTGACCGATACCTAATGATTGCTCTAAAAAAACTGTCAAAGATAGCTTCAGCTGGGGGAAAAAGATGCTCTCTCTAATGTTACATATACCAATTCAGTTAAGGTTTGAAAGGGTTTCTTTGGTTTCAGCTCACAAGAATAGATTGCTCATATTTGTGATGCCAAAATTACTATTCAATTTTAGAAATGTGTCAACTAACTTGAGAGCGAACGTGATGGGTATACAAGATATTAATTTTCACATCTTGGATGTTACATACAGGTCTGGAAAAGAAAGGCAGAGCAATATCTTGCAGATTCTGGTGTACCATATACCATCATTAGGTAATAGTTCTACTAGAGTTACATTACAAATCCTTTGAGTTAAGCACCATCATCAAATGCAATGTAAATCATTTTTATGTGGAACAGAGCTGGAGGACTACAAGATAAAGAGGGTGGGATACGAGAACTGCTAGTCGGAAAAGACGACGAATTACTTAAGACAGAAACAAGGACGATTGCAAGAGCTGATGTCGCTGAAGCCTGCATTCAGGTATGGACAGCATGATTTCTCATTGTTTATGTGCTAATTTCCAAAAATGCGTACAAAATTATCATTGTCTTGGTCTGTTTACAGGCATTGCAATTTGACGATGCAAAGTTCAAGGCATTTGATTTGGCATCAAAACCAGAGGGCACCGGTACTCCAACAACGGACTTTAAGTCTCTCTTTTCCCAGATTACTACCCGGTTCTGAGTTCATAACTTCAGCCAAAACATATTGGATTTTGTTGGTGATCGAGCTAGACAAACTTGAAAAATAAGTTGGATCTGTGTTAAACATGAATCGCAGTAGAATAGATGCTTGTCATCAATTAGACCAGTCCTCATCTCATTTATATATACTATATGTTGTACTTTTGAGACAGAAGAGTTGAAAAAAATTAGAAAGATTTTGCAACTTAATGGTTGCAAGGCAATGATTTGTGAGATGCTACTGCTGCTGAACATTCATTCATATTAAAAGTTCCAACTCTTTTTCAAGTCTTACACAAGAAGTTAAACCAAATTCGGATAATCACTGTACTCAGTACAATTTAACTGTACCAACCAACACATAGAAATTGCTGTTATTGTTTGCTTAATATTATTATTCTCTTCTCAGAATCCGACCAACAAGAAAACCGAAAACCCTAGTCGAAGCCAACAATAACCACCCAACAACCATCTCCACCTCCAACAACAGTTCTCAGCAAGGTAAGAGAAACATCCCCTCTCTCCTTTTGTGTTTCTGCTCTAATTGACCAGTAAGAATATGCAAAGTTTCCATGTTTAATTGATTGACACTTGACAGAGGAAGCGGAGGAGGATTTGGGGGTGAAGGTCGCCCTCTCCATGCTCAGATTCTACAAAAGTGAGTGTGCGCTTAAATAAAGTTGTCATTTTTCTTTGTTATTATTTATTTGACAAAAAGTAAAATAAAAATGGATGTGATGTTATGTGATGAAGGGGAGATATCGCCGTTGATGGCGTCGAGTTGTAGGTTCGTGCCGACGTGCAGTGAGTACTCCATGCAGGCCTACAAGAAGTACGGCGTCGCCAAAGGGACTGTCTTGACGGCTTGGCGTCTCTGCCGCTGCAATCCTCTTGGTGGATCGGGATTTGATCCCCCTCGATGGTTTGGTGACGACAATAACAATAATCATCCAACCCAACAATAAATATAATAACGACATGCTGAGTATAATTAATATGTATTGATTGCAACAAATGCTGCATTTTTTATGCAGTTTAGTGCATGGTTTTTTTTATTCTTCACGTCACAAATTATTCTTCTTCTGCGAAATATCATTTTATCAGAAACATCCAATTAACCTTTTGGTCCGGGGTGATACCTTCACTCCCACAACGAGAGTCGAGCAAAGCAAATAGACAAGATCATACGCTCAATTAATTGTTTATTTATAAGAGGAAAAAAAAACAATCTCAGGAAAGAGAAGATGTGCAACAAAAGTGTGCAACATTACGGCACTGTAAAACATTCACAATATATGGTAAAAAGAGAGATTAACAAAGTAACAGAAGCCTGCCTATGCTAATAGGTTAAACCATAAATACAACAAAAAAACAACTAAAACCCATAAAAGGAATCTAAATAATCTTTAGATGGTTGTATTTGTTCGGAAAAATACTATGTAAACAATCCTAGAACCACACCTTAAACAAAACAATTTCTGGAGATAACATAGTGATTCAGGGCTCATGTTGCACGGCATCAAGGGGATAGAGAATAAAAAATCAAGTAATATACCGAATTTTCACTCTGCAGACAAATCGCTAAACTGCCAGGGATTGAATTCTATAGATTGGACATCCGCCTGCTCAATGACATCAGAGCGATCTATTGCAGCTCGATGCTCGGTGTATTTACCATTGTATTCATATACTTCCAAATCACCCCAAGGTGTAGGAGTAACTTCACCGGAACGGTTGAACCATCTTGGTGTAAACTGATCTCCCTTGGTGTCGCGATTTCTTTTTTCTGCTCTCTGCCTCTCCTCCAGACTGTCAATGCACAGATGGACCAAGTAGGTAGTCAAAATCGGTGCACCAATGAATAACCTCAACATATTGAAATACCTTAACACAAGTACCATCACTACAGATAAACATAGCATAAAACACTTACTTGCTTTTCTCTGCACCAGCTTTGGACATATCACCCTTCTCAAGGGCAAAACGATCGGGGCGTAGGCGGGAATCTGATGCTAATAGCTTCTTGGGTGCAGTGTCAAAGCTGTTTATCTTATGTGCAAAATGTGTGTATTGATACTTGTCATTTGCTGGAACTGAAGCAACCCTCCAGACCTACAGTTTTAAATCAACCAATTACCCTAAGGACATTAAATTGAAGGGTATTATATGTACCAAATACCAATTATCCACAGACCATCAGAATAAAAACCTAAAACAAAGGGAAAGATATAAACGCTCTATGTCACACAACATTATAAATTTTATAAATTAAGGGGAAACTTAGTATCAATGTGAGCGGTCACTGTATAAAATCAAGCAGCAGAAAGTAAAATCTGAAAAATATACCTCTTTCATTTCAGTTCCAGGAAGAGGTTCTCCTTCTAAATCACATGGCTGGTAACTCATCGACTCATTCCACTTTCCAGTCATTAATATCATGGGTTCTTCAGCAGCGTTATATACATATCCATCCACTTCGTACCGACCAGCCCTAACAACACAGAAAGCTACTGGTTACCACGACTGTGCTACAGGTTTCCAGCTTCTAATTAGAGGGGCAAAAATGAGTAGATATTTGTGTTGTACGCCATTTTTTCTATATATCAAAAATCGCAATTGGATAATACTATAACATGTTTCAATTCACGAGCAGGAAATTGTAATCGCCAACAGAACCAAGTCAATGGAGTGGAAACATAAGAAGCAAAAATCTAAATATAACAATAAGAAATGATAAAATTCAAGATATCAACTTTGTGATTATGATCTAATTATGGGTGACATTTCCTGTCCTTAGTAAAACAGTACCATCATGCTTCAATTAAAGTGACACAAAGGAGAACACTATGTGAAACGGAAAATATACATACCCAAACCAACCACATGGCTGAAAATAAAGCACAGCTTTGTCTCCAGTTGTCAAATTCGTCATGATCATCTCCCCTAGGGAGTCCACCCATGTCCGACCAAATATAAGGTTGTTAATCTTGGTGGCTGGAGGCACCAAATCTAGGACAACACCAGCTTTCTTGAGAGTGACTCTTGTCCTGCAAAACACAAATATTTCTATAAGCATGTATTAGGCTTTTATACAGCAGCACCTTATAGAGTTCTGGCCATGTAAATAAACATTAATAAAATGCTAATTTGGATCACATTAAGTCATAAAAGGGGATGACATATACTTCCAATACGTTGTGGAATTTGAAACCAGAGCATCAGAATCAAGGCCAAATAGAAACCAGGACCCCGGCTGCACTGAGTCTTAGACCACAATCCCACATAGAAGGCTAAAAAATAGCATGTATGCGTCCTTATATGAAACATGATTGAGGGAGTGTAAGCTCACTTATATAATGATTATTAATGGTTGGTTATTTACTTATTCTTACTGCTTAGTTGTTGGTCGGGTTGAAATTGCATTTATTCAGCGTGAATTTATGTGTTAGCCAGACAGAAAGCTTGTTATATTAATGTAAAATGACTTCCGAATTATTAAATTTTAAATTACTTGACTGGCATATATTCCCACAATTATGCTATGCGGTAACTGCGTAGGTCGTAACAATTGAAGGCACGTGCTGCATATCCTTGCTTTAAGTAGTTGTACTTGTAAAGAAAAAGTGAGTATGAAAAGTCAAATTGATACATACAGACATGTGTGCGCATGCTACATCAGTTCCTTCAATAACAATTAAAATCTCCTACATGAACAATTAAATTACAAAGAAAGGCATAACAGGCAAATTGTGTGTCTTAATGAAAATTGAAAAGTACTATAACCATGATGAGCGTCTACAGAACTAGCTCACCTGCCGACAGGATAAACGTCTACAGAATTCCCTAGGAACTTAGTCTTCACTTTAGAAGTCACATCATAAGTGAAATGGTCATTTTCAGCGTGTCCCGAACTCATTGGAGGGTGATGACTGACCTGAAACAATAAAAGGCAAAGTTTTCAACTACTGTTGAAGTGCACAAATGGACTTGCTGTTTTCACAGGCAGGATATTGAAATATGACTTTATTAAGAAAAATAAAGTGCTAATCACGCTCTGGCAAATGAAGAAAGTAAGACCTTCCAGAATGCAGTTAAGGGAAACAGAGAATTTACTAGCTGTGATAAAGAAAATGCTGTAAACCAACCTGCTCAGCAAGAAACGTAATTCCACCATGATTGACCATTTCATATGTCTCCCCAAGGATTGGATTGAAAGGTTTCCATGTTCGTTGGTATGCATAGTAAACTGATATAGCCCAAGATGCTGTAACATAGAACAAAAAGGTCAATCAACGTTATATAACCTGCAGTGAAGGTCTAGATATAGCCTTGAAGACACTTACTAGCATACACTAAACGCATGTAAGGGTCCTCGCATTCATCTGCCAGGTCTAACAGGTGACTATATTCCATCAACTGTTACAGAAAAGAAAGATTCTGATACAAAGGAATGATGTACTGCAAGCAAAAATTATACTTTCTTAAAATGCTTATCCGATAGAGGAACATATATTCCTTTTCACGGAGAATGAAGGTCTTGTGATTAGCAAGACAGACATATTACTAGTACTAGTCTACAACCATGATATTGGAGATCTAGAAATGAGCCAAAAATAACTTCAACCTATTGTTTACCCTTTTCTGATTGATTTCATTGGTACCGCCTTCTACCTCAGCAGTTAATTGAGAAGATGTTGGACATTTTGGGATCGATAATAAGGGACTAATACTAAGTTTTCTAAATAATTTGCAAGCATCTTAGATTCCATAGACAATGACGAAGACAACAATGTCATGGTAACATGTGGAAGTAATTTGTCAAAAGAAATATTGATCTTTCTCTACATTAAGGTATGGCTGAGGACATCAAATTACGCCCACACTTACAGTTTTTGAATTACTTGAAGGTATGGTTGATGACATCAAAGTACACCTATACCTATAGTTTTCGAAAAACAGCTCCTTGATCTTAGGGTGTCATGACTCACAAAGGCTGATGTTCTTAGGTATATAAGGTGTGAATATCTAATCTGGGATTTTTTTCCGTTTAAATGCACTAACCTCTGCCATAAACTGAAGCATGGTCATAGGTTCAAAGATGATAACTGGAAGTGTCACCATAGATGTGACATCTGAACCTATGTATTTTTGCATCATCTTCCAGTAACCATCCCTATCCTGTAAGAGAAAATACACATGGAATAAGACTAGCAAAACAAACAAAAAAGTAATTCGATTACTAGTATAAAGCAATCTCACTACACCATAGGGGCGTGAATGGAGACTCTTGTATTACTATGAGAGTACAAGAAGAAGAAAAATTGATCTGTGAGAAAACAAGAAAGACAACTTAAGCTTTTGATAGAAACCAACAAGCCAGCCATTACCAACAATAACAGTAGCCACTAATCTACTATGTATTGATCACATAGGTACGCTCTTCACTTTTCAATTTTCAAAGCTAACCTTTGCATGACAGGTTATTCTATACCAGTAAACAACCGCAAAACACATATTAAGCATTGCTAAATCTTATCTAAGACATGATGATGCATTATTTCAAGCATCACTTTGATGATCAATCTTATCTACAAGTATGAAACTTACAAGACTACAGTATTCCAGTAATTTTGGAGATCATAAAACTACAGTGTGTGTGTGTATCAAGTATCTTTTTGGTTTACATTTCTTCATGACTTAAATAATAACTAAGTTAGGTCTTTGTAATAAGCATGTGAGTTTGAAAACCATTTCACAAAGAACCTCCATCATAAACGACAAAAGATTCTGTCTCGGTAATATTAGTATATTTCTCTAACATTAGCAACTATACAAGAACATGAAAAATGAGATCTTTAAAAAAAGAGGAAAAGAACCTCTTGCTTCCAGCGACCACGTTGAGCTTCTTCCTCAGCATCTTCAGTGCCTCCTTCAGGATTTATAACTTCCAAACCTTCATAACCTAACAATCTACAAGAAAGAAAAATGTTAAAACTAGCTTCATATCCACCAGATAAAAAATAAAAACTGAATGGATATCCCAATCACTTTTGGTTTTTGAAAATCTGACCATAGTTTCATTTCCATTCCTTATTCCACTCAACTACAACATGCAAAACTACAACCACTGGCAAATCCCAAAGTGGTTATATAAATGTATGCAAAGCACACTATTATTCCTATGTAAAATTTTATTTTATTATTTATCCATAATCAAGGGTAGAGCCACATAAACCCACCAAATGCCATGACCCACTGAAAATCAAATTCCATCTTGCACCTTAAAGGCACATCTATTAGACATATCTGAGACAATACCAAATGTAAACCCTTTCATGGTTCAAATGTCATGACGTAAAATCCGTCACGTGTTTACTTGATAAAAAACCTTGGATTTCAAAATGTTAAGCGATATTAGTTTGGGTTTCGGACTTCATTCTAGAATATCAAATGCCAGGCTTATGCTTCAATTCGATTTTCAATAAACAAGGGTGGATCCCATAGGACCCACCAGAAGACATGACTCAATTGAAATTCGAATCCAGTGTTGTATCTCTCTTAGAAAGCAACCATAAGATTGTTTAGCCTTCTCTGACGTCCAATTCCACAATCTAAAACCTTTTCGGTTAAAAAAATGCAATAAAACCCCTTTTTGTGGCTTCTTGAATGGATAACCCTTGGCCATTAAGTTTTAAGCTTCCAAAAGCTCAACTGATGTTGGGTTCGGCCTTCAATTCAGATTAACACGTGTCTAGCTCAAACATGGATTGGAACGAACTCAAAACTGCAAAAGGCCATTTTTTCGCAATAAAAAAGGAACAAAACAACGACCTCAAATCCAGAAAAATCAACACGAATCACCAAAAAAGTACTAAAAAGCCGCTTAAACTCGAGATCGGAGAAAAAAGAGGCTTACCCGTTGACGGATTTGTGCATGGCGATCCCCCAATTGGCGATCGGGGAGAAGAAACCACCTCCGCTCGCCTTCTTCTCCTCTCTCGAGCCCATGCTTCCGAGCTTCGGAGATTCGATCTGGAGGAATCGGTGCCGGATTTGGGGATTCGAGATTTAGGGTAAGGGTTTGGGTAGGGAATGGGAATAGGAATAGATCGGAACGGAGCGGAGATTTTTTCCTTCTACTAATTTTTTTTTTTGGCGCTTTCGAATTTTATTATCCGTTCTACTACTATTTATTATCCGCTGGAACGGGAAGATGTGTAGATAACGGGGGATGATTGTTCCCAATTACCCTTTTGCCCCTCTGTTTATTTCTTAATTAGTTGGTAATTTTGTTTTGTTTTTATTGTTGGTACGGGACGACTTCAAAGTCATTCTTAGACGAGTTTGTAATTGACAAACGATGGTCTAATATTCTGATTTTTAAGTTGAGGTAATAATCAAATATCTTAATGGACTAATTAAGATTATTGGATGATTGTGTGGTTTCAGGAGAAGATGGAATTTTGAGAAGAATATAGAGAAGAAAAAGATGGAGATTTTGAGCAAGTACTGATTCGTTATTATTCAGTTTCATATCATGTATGTCTCTCTTAATATTCGTAGTTGCATGCATGTTGAGCATTAATATTGATTTTATGGATATGCATATGATTGCATGGTGGTATTTCGGTTGACATGTCATGTGGTTGTGTGTATGTTTCTGATAGAGCAACTTAGGAAAGAACTGCCTAGCAGACAACGTGGAGCCACCCGAGAGAGGAAAGGGCTGCATGTCGTTAGTGTGGAGCTACCAGGTGTGCGTCTGACAGATTGATAGATTTCAGAAGCACATGATGTAGTCGAATCTAAATGGGGGTTTCAGATTGTTGTGCATGCATTTTATTTGTGATGCATGTCTCTTGATTGTGCTTATTGACTGAATGTCATATTCTGTATTATTTTCCACATGATTATGATTCTGATTGATTGACGGTTGGAACTTGCGGGCTGTCGAACTCACAATTTGTTTGATTATATTTTTCATATTATTATGGGCCTATCAGATGGATTTAAATATCAGAGTGCGCAGCGGTCAGGTTCGTGGATCGTATCTTAACGCACCGGGTTCGGACGGGTGGGCAGTTGTCCGAACTCGGGGCGTTACAGATGGTACATACATCATGTTATCATATCAAGTTTGTGGTTGGTGACCAGATAAATTAGAAGAAATTGAATCTAATTAGAAGATAATACAATCATCTCTCGAGATTATTTGATCACGTCTTGATTAATAACCCTAAGAATTTATGAAGTTGCTGTGACAATAACAAGCAACGCCAACTTTAGTTGGGGATTTAAGCAACCGTCAAGATTAATAGCTCGTCAATTTTTTGTGGCTTTTTCATACCTTGGCTTTTGTCTTCTTATATTTTAACTCGTTATATTTGGATTCATACATTTTGATTTTTGACGTATTTATAGTTCGACCCATTACAAATCCCAACCTCTTGAACCTGTGGTCCCAACTTATTTCAGTCATCATATATATTCAAAAAAAAATTACTTAAATAATACTCACGATGACATCAAAGGAAAATGAGTTTGTTGACGTATCTCCATTATTTGTTTCTAGAGGGATTGAATCTCCAATCTCATCTGAGTTAGAAAAGTCAAAGAAGGTGAGTTGATCCAAACTTGACCGTTAAATCGTTTCAACGTTGAAACTTGATTCACGAAGACAAAAAAAATATCCCATTCATTCATTTTTCTTCTAGAAGCCATTGACTCTAATCATAACGTATCACCATATCACTAAAAAAAATATCAACACAAACTAAAGTTTCAAATGAACAACATGCGCTTGATGGCAGGTTGGGAGTGTAAAGATGGAATTTGGAAGGACATGCTCATATGGTAATGAAGAATTGATTCGGTTATAATATTGTTTAGTGAGAACAGAGAAGATGGAAGCACATGGTTATTAGTAGAGCAATATTCCAATTATTATGATCTGGCAAGACATGACTGGAACAGCTGGAGATCTATTAGATATTGTCCGCAGAATCTAAAATTCTACATACTCTGGGTTTGTGGTTTATGATTGTAGCTTCAGTCTTCCAATCAGTCAAGCACTTCAGTTTTGTTTAGGTTTCTTGAGGAGTAAGGTTTGAATATGTGTGTTCAGATTTCAACTTTGTTAGATGTTGTCAAGAGAATTTTAAGACAACAAAAATCATTCTATAGATCCTATGTCACTGCTAGACTGTAGTTTCATCGTTATTTCGTGTTAACAAACAATTTATGCTCGACTCCTTCAAGTGCAAGTTAGTCTTGCTTGCATGAAAAGATAACCAACGGATCACAACTAAATTGGTAGCACCGCGTTAAAGGTATTGACCAAATGATCGGTGATAAGACTGTCTTTGACTAAATCAAAAAAAATCTCACTACCAATAAGGTGTTTACATCTATAAAGTTAGATTATTTGGAGAAAAAAACTTGTAATTAATATTTGTTTGCAATACCAACATGTTATCTTCATCACCAATGTCATATCAGGTATTTGCGAGGCAACATAAAAGAACTGTTACTCATTATTAACAAGGAATACATTGTTCAAGAACTAATAGCTGCTGTTATTCAACATATATAAATCTGCTTAGAGCAAAACATATATGATCTTGTAAATCTTATCATTTGTAAAAAACCTTTTCATAAAATAGATCCTACGTACACATTCATTAGGTATGTCCATGCCCATGATCCTCATTCAGAGTTCAGACCTGGCATACACCACTACCAGATAATGGACGCCAATGTTGAACAGGGATACTTCTCCGCTTCTTTAAAAGAATTTGCACTACCTCCGTGCATATTTAAGGACACAAGAGTCGTTTGAAGATCGAACTTATAGATTACTTTACTGAAGTTCTGATGCTAATCAACAACCTATGGAGTTAAGATCTAAAACCATTATATTTTACAACAATATTAGACCGTGGATTATTTATATGCATGCCTTTGCAACTTTGCCTCACCCCGCCTTCATAAAGTCTTTAATTCATTCATTTGATTACATGCTGAAAACACATCGACCACGACAGATTTGACTTAAATAAGTTCAAGTTCCAATATGGTTTTGTGCATGACCATTGGTCTGATCTGATCTACAATAAATAAAGGAAGAACGGAACCAACATCTAAATCTCATATTATGAGACCATAAACTATGAAAATGCAAAACTGAATCCTACTGAATTATGATAAAATGTAAATAAATTACTGGTAAAATTCCTTGAGACTTTTACCACAATTCCAGGCACCGATGAATATAGAAATAGAATCCTGCAAACATTTCGGAAATAAATAAATAGTTTGGGCATACATATTTTATTCATCTCTTTTCATCAGAAACATCATGGCATCTCCATAATCACAATCCACATTAACGTACAATGAGGCTCTATATTATGGTTAATCATAATAACCAAGTTCCCCACCAATAAAGATGATCTTGATTGCTAACGGTAAACAATGGACTATATATTCATTCATCTATATACTGCTAAGTAAAACTGGCAAAATTGGAAATATCTTTTCAGGTTTCAAAAAGGTTGTTTGGGCTATGTTTACCTGCTCTAAATCTACCTGCAAGGCCTGCATTTGTTTGGTTTGAAGAAATACTGATCCCACTCATGGGGCCCTTCATTTCCCACAAGAGCATACTTCCAGCTATTCTTCTCCAAAAACCTGCTAAAGTTCCCTGCCCCTCTCATCTCGCTTCTCAATCCGTCCACCCTCTGCAGAATGCCATCCATCGCAACATCAAATGCGTCTCTGACAACTTCTAGCTTCGATCTAGGATCGGCGTACAACAGTCTAGGGATCATTTGTATGACCTCCTCCCTCATTTCCCTTACTTTCTCTTCCTTGATGCCCGACAGAACTGCTTCTATGCTCACATTTCCCGCCCTTATCCCATCCTCAGAAATGAATACTGAATAGCGGGTGTAATCCCTCGGCAGGTGCCACAGGTACTGGATGTATGCTGTCCCCGGATGGAAGAACACTGGTATGCAACCAGCCATCATCGAGTCGAACACTGAGCGCCGAGTGTATGAGTCCCCCTGGGGCTGCAGGCAGAAAACAGAAGTCTGGAACATTTTTGTTACGGTATTCGGAGAATGGCACTTGCTTTCGCCTAAGTCACACTCCAACAGGGAACATTTTTGCGAGGTTCGGCATTGGCCCATGATTCGATCTCGAATGGACACTGTTAGATTGGGGCGAGGAGCACCAGCAAAGGAGAACAACCACGGCCTCTCCAGACCCCTCATTCTATCTTGCCACTCAAAAACCTCACTATCCTTGGTTGGGTGGAAATACGTTGGGTAAGGGATGCCATAGTCATTGCTGTTCCATGGGCTGGCTTCTATAACCAGTGCGGTCATGTTCTGGGATTCGGGGAGGACCAAGAATTTGGTGCCCCAGTCGTTCTCCTCATCAGTGAGCCTCCTAAAGTCCCAAGTGATCCTTCCAGCAACAAAAAAGTGATCTCTTCCTCCCATCACTTTCCACTCCGGTTTTGACATCAACCACTTGAGCAATTCTATCGGTCCAGAGTCACGCACTGAGGTGGGGTAATCCCAAAGATAACGGGCAACGTCAAGACCCGGATAGTAAGGTACAAACACGGCCGAAGCAATTGATGAGTCTTTTGTGAGGCATCGATATTGTTTCATTCGATTATGGAAGATGACCTCAACAGTGAATTGATTGGTATTGTACCATCCAGAATCAGAGAAAACTCCATCAGAGTTATCGATTAGAGGACCAAGGCCAGCATTGGCTAAGAAGATACACATGTTGGTCCACTTGTTAAGTTTCCGACAATCTTTGCGAATGTCAGAGTTGAATCGACTAGGGAGGTCGTGTATGTACACATACTTGCCGGCACATGGGTCAGATGTTTGCCTTGATTGGCTTACAGGTACCACCTTACTTGTTGTGGATACATTATAGCTGAAGCTGGCAGTCAGGTCAGACGGATGAGCACAGAGCAGGATGAACCAGAAGATGCAGGCGGCAGGAATGGCGTACCAATAGAAGCTGCGGCCACGCTTTGTGCGACTCAATCTATCCATAGCTTTTGTACGGAAACGGCAACCGAGCCTTGCATGAGGAGTTGAATATCAAACATCATTGCCGACATAATTTAAGTAATGTAAATGCAAGCTCGTAGATTTATGATTTATCAATGCTTAAGAATCAAAATATCAAATGAAGACATATGAACACAGAATAAAATGAGCAAAAAAGAAGATCCCTAAATCAAAATGTGCAGTTAAAGTTTCACATGGATAAGAGAACTTACATTTGAGTGGTAGCATCTATGACTGGTAACAGAGAAAAACTTGGCCTTCCATATATAAAAAACCCTGAAATTTGTCACAGATGAAACAAATGAAAGTGAGAATCAGACATTCCCTTGTTGCAAGAAATCAAAAGTCAAAACCATAGAAAATGCTGTCAACACTATATCTGGAAAAAGAAACTATTATTACAAGTAGATATGGAAAAATCGATAATAATAATAATAACTCAGATCAAACATTCCAAGTTAAACAAAAGGAGAATTCCTCCAAGCATATAATTTTGACATCAAAATGCTAACTTTTTCCAGTATTTCTTCAGCACTAGAAATTTCATCTCTAATGAGGACAAAAAAAAAGCAAATACGAATTCTTAGCAAACAATAAATTCCAACAAAAAAAATCATAATAATCCCTAAACGAGAAACCAAACGAATCTAAAACATCAGACACACAAAAAACATGTTTTTTACACCTGAAACAACACTCAAAAATGATTATTTTGACGGGAACAAAAAGACGAAATCTAAAGCCAAAAGTCCACTAAAACCAAACAAGAAGAAAAATCTCACAAAATGACCTGAAATGGGGGTCGGATCTGAGAACTTTGATCGATTTCACGAACAAAACCACAGGTTTTGGTCTCAGATTTCACGAAAATTTTCGGGTTCTTATGTCGTCTCGTCGCCGCTCGAATTTTATAGTAGGTTCGACTTGAACCCGGTTCGGTGGCAGTGTGGCACCAAACCGGTTTTTCTTGTCGGTGAACCGGTGACCGACACGAGGGCTGCGGGTGGTGGGAAACAGCCACGTTTCGGTAAACTTTTAACATTTCTTTGTGTAAATTAGTGATCAGGACCTTTACTTTTACTTTTAAAAAAATATGATTTTTCTCAGGAATGACACGAATATATCCAAAATGAAACTTAAGTTCTTTTTTATGTCTTTTCAGAAGGACCTTTAGCCTTTATATTATTGATTAGATTAAAGTACAAAAACTAGGGGAGCATATAAATGTCTCCCGCACCAAACTAAGAGCACCGTATTGTTTCCTCTAAGAATGAAATTGTATATGACTTTCCACAAAGACCAGTACAAAGCAACCAAATTGAGTAATTAAGGTATGATTTCCTCTTAGAGAGAAAGATGTTAGGTGAGGTGATCTTTAAAATAACATTAAGGTATGCTTTACGATTCGAAAATGTGTGACCCGATTAATATCGCAAAAGGAAACTGAAAGAGAATGTGTTCTATAGTCTTGACCGTTTCCGCACAAAATGAGAAGACGTACTCAACTCTAGGTGGTATACAAAAGACAAGGTTGTTGATTGTAAGTTTACCAAAATAAAAATATAAAAAAACGAGGTGGTAGATGTTTTGTTTAAAAATAAACATGTTGTTACCATCTTTTAGACAGTATACTGTTTTTTTACTACATAACATAATAACAATAACATGGTTGTGGAGGTATGTTTTGAAATTTAATTATTGAAGGTGTTTAAATTAACTTTAAAGTGAGTGAGAAAATAACTTGGCATGTGTGCATGCATCTTCTAGGGTGATGAAGTAATGATGAACGTGAAAGTAGTTATTAGATTATGCTTCTCCTCATCACAGACCATAAAAAACATGATTGGTGTTTCGAAGTTATCATCACCACGTGATCATGTTCCATGACGTAATTTGTTATCGTTAATTAAGTCATTCCGTAGTTGGCGGAAGAACAAAGTTTTTGGTAGAAGTTGGAGTCAACATCATTGCTGAAGACATTAATCTGATTAAACGAAAATTAACTCCAATGCCCCCATTAATTAGCAACATGACAATAAACCAGAAGTAGCATGATCATTAATCAAGCAAGTAAAAAATTGTTAGACAAGACCTAGATGTCTAAGTTTACGTTTTAGTATGTATTACCATTTAACAAAACACTCTCTAGCTTCTTTTGGACCAAATAATAACAATACTAGCATTAATAGATAATGACGGTGATAATAAGAATAGTACAAAACAATTTTCAGGAACAAATGAACGTGAACGGCACGATGGAAAAAATTAGCAGGAGTTGACTAACAAATTAAAGTGTGTTAGTGGTAGTTAAGGCACTGTCATTTTGAATCCAAATTAAGTCTAAAGCTCTAACACGAGCCATGTTTAAAAAATATGTCACACTCATTTAACATTTTGACAATGATAACTGATAGATGAGATCTAGGTTATCATAAGAATTGTTTAATTTACTTAAATCAGACGTATCATATGCTGTAACATCCCCGAAACAGCAAAAAATTTAAACTTTTAAATAAATGATAATCAAAGGATAAACATCAACCCAGGGGACGCTACTCGAAAATATAAATATAATATATATGGTGCTGCACCGTATACAGGAGTTGTCAAAAGAATGACTACATCAAAATACAATATACAGATATACAAGTAGTCATAATAACCTCAAAACCGACACGAGGACCCGACTCCAAGATGCACTCGTCCTCAGTCACTACCCAAGCAGCTCCCGAAGAGGGAACCTGAAAGCAAACAACAATGCCGTGAGTCTCCCGAAGGAAACCCCGTATGCTAAACCCACCTACATGCAATGCAATCATGACCTATCATACTAGTATTATGCCAAACGTAAATCATAACTGGTCATTCCCCAAACGGGTCATAAGGTCATAATAGTCATTTCCCCAACCGGGGTTCATTAGTCATAAGTCTAGTTTTGGACATCCGTAGATACCCACCGCAGGCACATGCACGGAAAATACGCGACACACCCTCACTCGCAGCTACACTAGTCATATGGGTTCGGTGAGGGTCGCACGCAATTCCAAGTCATCATCAGATCTGATCAGTGGTCGAAGACCACAATCCGCCAGAGTCGTCGCTCTGGTCGGTCATACTCGTCAGCCGTGCCACAGCTGGACGATCATAGTCGCCGGAACAACATCGGTCGAGCACATCCGCCGGAACATCATCGGTCGGTCATCTCCGTCGCCACACAGGCTAAGGCACAGAACTCTGCTGCACAAGGGCTAGCAGTCATCTCCGTCGCCACAGGCTAAGGTCATCTCCTTCGCCACAAAGGCTAAGGTCATCTCTGTCGCCACACAGGCCAACAGTCATCTCTGTCGCCACACAGGCCGACGGTCATAACAGTCATCACATATAGATCATGAAAAGGGGAATATGGTCCCACAGGTCTACTACTTAGGTCTCAATGCACATGTCATATCATGGGAACCATAAGCAATAAATGCAATCCACGCACCAACGCGCTTATAAACAACCAATGCAAATACTGGGATCCAACGGTCGACCGGAAAAGGTCATACGGTCGACCGGTTGGTCGTTAAAACCGGTACTTGGTTCGAACCACAGTCCAACGGTCGAACCAATGAAATCATCGAAACGGTCGAACAAAGGTCTCTGGGCGGTCGACCGTTTAGAAGGTCTACGCCACAAATAAATAATAAATAAAACATCCCCAACGGTCGAACGGCAATGGGTTTCCGGTCGACCGAAAAACATCAGGGACTTCAACATTCTACAAGGTCATTACCGGTCGACCGAAATATGAATCGGTCGAACCACACTTAAGTTGTCTTAAGTCATCGGTCGAACGGGATCTCAGGGCGGTCAACCGTTTAGAAGTCTACACCCCCAACCGACTTAAACCAGTACATCCGGTCGAACTTGGTCAAAAAGGCGGTCGACCGTTTAGAAGGTCAACGCCCCCAACCGACATACAACAGTGCATTCGGTCGACCGACAAAGGGGACCCGGTCGACCGAAAACACTCAGGGTCTTCATCTTCTCGCTCACACGAACAATCGGTCGACCACCCATGGGGTATCGTTCGACCGATTCGAGCGAGAACGCCCGAATTACACTACAACCGGTCGACCGAATTGAGCACCGGTCGACCGAAACAGAGCAGAACTTCTGCCACACTATTCCGACGAGCCATTCGGCCTACCGTCGAACACTCAAACACCCACACAACCTTGGTGAGCGTAAAAGCAAGGCTTGGCATACCTTGGAAGCTTGAAGAAGCTTCCGAAGAGCAACGACGATCCTCCCACGCAAAAGGGCGTATCTCCGGCAAACTCCACACCTTCCTTGATCTCCGACGACCTCGACTTGCCGGCGCACCCGCAGCTCCTCCTTCTTCCACCGACGGACTACAAGGGAGGGAGAGAAAGTGTTGAGGGAGAGAGTGAGATGAAAAAGATAGGAAAGGAAAATGAGGAGAAAATGGGTTGGTTTAGGTTTATATACTCTCACTAATCAGGGTTTAAGGTTCTTAAACTTAATTAACCTTAATCAAGGGATTAGGTTCTCACATATGCAATCAATGTTGGGATTAAAAGTGTCTGCTGAATGGGGTCGAAGTCATGAAACGCGTCAAAACCTGTTGTCTAATTATAGATTGTATACTTCACCTACCTGTTTGTTAGGAATTACATTATTATTCTACGTATATATATCACAAAATTTGGATTGAGAATTCAACATGACCTATAACTCAACCCAACAAAATTGAATGTAATGACATAAAATTAGAAACCCATGATCAAGAACTGGACCTTTGAAGAATAACAAGTTGCCTATTTTCAGACAGATGAGACAATGTTCAGCCTCAATTCGGGGGGGGGGGAGAATCATACCCATTGTAAGAGTATTTAGTCCATCGAAACGTCTTTAAAAAATTATGATAATTAGTCCATCGAAATGTTGCACTGCAGTTTAACTCAACCTGAATGAAGAAGTTAATTAAAAGTCATTACTTAATCTGACCCTTGTGCTTTGATGCTGCTATTTTTGAGGCCAATAGAATATGGCAGGCACACCATGAATGACTGACTAATGCTTATCAAGAACTAAAACATACGACCACTTCATGGTTAATGAAAACATTACCAATACCTTCCATTTCATATGAACATCATCTAAGCTCTAATTATGGTTCAACATAATGCTATCACTGAAGATATACTTGGAAGAAAGATATTTATTTACAAGATTAACTGAGGACTCCTAGATTAGCATACCTAAAATACACTTCCTCGTGATCTTAGGACAAGAGTGCGAAATTAGACACTCGCCAAACGCATTTTGAAGTTTGAACTATCTCTATCTACAGTATATAAAAAAACAGAACAATTTGGACACACGAATTCTCAACCTCAGCCGGAGAAACAAAACAAAAACAGAAGACGCAAAAACATAGAAGTGTTTTTCCAATAAATCGCTTTCCGTAAAAGCAAAGAAAGTTATTAGAAAGCGGTTTGGTTCAACAACTCCAACCAACCATATTTAGATCCCGCGCACTCGCAGTATCATACGCCACCTCTCACCTCCCATTCCCACCAATACTCAACACCAAAAATATCTCTAAACTCCGCCGTGACCTCACGAGCGGTGACCACATCCACCTGCCCCGTTCGAGCCCTCCACCAAACCCTAATCCCCCTTCCACCTCAAATCCCCCAAATTTCTCCCCCTTTTCTCCACCTTTTTCGCCCAATTCTTCCGTATTCTTTTTGGGTTTTCGGCGAGCTCTCGATTGGTACCCGAAAGGTGTCGTCTTTATGAGGAAGGGAGCTTCGCCGGAGGTTTTGATTAGGGTTAATTCCAGGAGATCGGAGAGCGCCGTACACCCGTCGGAGGTCGGGCCTCCTGTGGAGCCGGGGGTGTTCCGGCCGTTCCGGAGATGGTTCCCGTGGTTGATTCCCGGGATCGTGGTGGCGAACACGGTGTTGTTTGTGGTGACCATGTATGTGAACAATTGTCCGACGAATTCGGGTGATTGCATGGCGACGTTCCTCGGGAGGTTATCGTTCCAGCCTTTCAAGGAGAATCCTCTTATCGGTCCGTCTTCGATGACGTGAGTCGAAATTTTGTTTCGTTGATTAGTTTTTACTTGTGTTGTTAATTTGAAAATTGGGGGGGTTGACATTTATGTTTTGTTGATTAGAATGTCCGGAGATGACTAGGGTGTGTTTGGTTTCTAAGTAATTCAATTCAATATATTTTCATGTTGTGGAATTGGATTGGATGATTAGGGGTGTTTTGATTCAGTTTTTAAATAACTCAATTGTATAAACAAAAGTGGATTGGATTTTGGTGTGCGAATGGACGATTGTTATTCATGGCTGAGTTTTAATGAGGATCATGGAATCATCACAGGCTGTCCACCTAACTGAATATGCTACTTTTATAGCCATCAATGAATGTTCCCTAGCAATTAAATTTGCACACCAAAAATGTTGTGGGTCCTAGAAGTTGTAATTGTTTGGCAGGGCTGAGTTTCTGACCAACTCCATTGTTGTTATGGATTATAGTTGTTTGGGGAAACTGGATTTGAGTTGGATTTGGTGCTTTTAAAATTAGTGATTTTTTTTGTCTCAGGTGAATTTCGTAGCTGGATCGATTGTGTGTAATTGTTATGTTTGGTATATCTGGATTACAACACTTTTTTAGAATTGTGAAATATGAGTTCAAAAATACAATGTTTGTAACTTATATTTGATTATTGGATGCTATGGCTAAATTTATATCTAAACCTGTGGGGTCTGCAATTCGTGATTGTCTTTGTAACTTACTATATGGATTTTACAACACATAATTGGTTTTCGTTGACCAATCCTGAATCAAAATGCTATTAATCAATCTGAAAAATTAGAAGTTACAATATTGAGAAGATTATTTTTAGCTACTATGTTTGGTTGATGACGACCTAATCTGAAAGTGTATATGCATCATCACTAATCACTTTTTTCTTCTGATATTTCAGTTTACAGAGAATGGGAGCCCTAGATGTGAGCAAAATAGTTGAAGGACACCAAAGATGGCGCCTTATCTCCTGTATTTGGTTGCATGCTGGTGTTTTCCACATACTTGCAAATATGTTGAGTCTTCTTTTTATTGGAATTCGACTAGAGAAGGAATTTGGATTTGGTACGTGTGGGGAGATAGTGCAATTAATTCCCGTTGATATTACAATATACTTTTCAATCATGCTTTTCTTTTGCATTGTTGCTTTTGTTTAATAGGCATCCAACAAACCATTTGGTATAAACTTTTCACTCTGATTCATGCATCATACATGAAATTGATTATTGGTAAATTATGAGTTCAGCTTGATTAACGTTTGTCTTACTTAATTCACAAGCATTTTTTCATCCTTTTGATTAAGCATATGGTAAGATAGCTGTGATGCATGTCATATCTCACACTCTAATCTTGCACAACTTCTTTCAATTGGACTGTCATGAACAGCACCACTGTTTAGCCTTTTGTGTGTGTGTGTGTGTGTGTGAGAGAGAGAGAGAGAGAGCTTAAATTCCGTCTCATGTGGAAAACTTAATGACCCGGTTAAAGATAATCAATATTGATTACATTGTCTTTGTGCTACTTTTGTTGTACCATTGGAATTCACTGTCAAACAAAACAGAACACTTAATAATTCTTTGTTTTAATGTTCTTCTCACTCAATCTGAGGCATTGATGATTGATATTTCATATCTATATTTTAACTTTAGAATTTTACAGTGAGAATTGGCTTACTTTACGTTATTTCTGGGATTGGAGGAAGCCTTATGTCTGCCCTCTTTATCCAATCAAGTATCTCTGTCGGTGCATCCGGTGCTCTTTTTGGTTTACTAGGAGGCATGCTTTCAGAACTCATAACAAACTGGACAATCTACGCGAATAAGGTAGTCTTATCCATCTTGCCTGAATCTTCTTGGTTTTTTGGCATGTTGTTTTGATACTAATTCTACTTTTCCAGTTTGCAGCTTTGATTACTCTTATTTTGATTATCGTGATAAATTTGGCTGTTGGTATCCTTCCGCACGTGGACAACTTTGCTCATATTGGTGGGTTCGTCTCAGGATTTTTTCTTGGATTCATCTTCCTTATTCGCCCTCAGTTTGGATGGGTGAGCCGGAAGAGTGTTTCTGTTACACAGAGAGCAGGTCCGGAAGTAAAAAAGCACAAGACATATCAGTATATCTTGTGGATAGTTAGTGCCATTCTCCTGATCTGTGGGTAAGTCAACGACACACTTGTCAAGTTTGCTTAGTGTTGATTCATTCTTAGCAATAAGCAAATTCCTTTCCTCATATGATTATATTCTGTAGTGATGCCCAATTCCATAATGTCATGACCTAGACTTGAAACCCAATCTGCTAAAAAAATAGTGATACGTTGTTTATTCTTTCACGTGTTCCTTGTTGAATTCTTAAAACATATTTGCAACTGTGAAATCTCATTTTCTGATTGTAAGCTACCCATTGTTAATTGTTTGATACCTGAATTCGTTTTATTTTATGGTTAGTTTTCCTGGCTCTTCTTGCCAATTGAAAGTGAGAGAAACATGTCGTGTTATTTATTCCCTTCTTGAACATGGTTTTTCAATATTCTTTTTCTGCTTTTCCTTAATATTTTTCTTCATATACAGGTTTACTGTTGGTTTGGTGATGCTTTTCCGTGGGATAAATGCAAACGACCACTGCTCCTGGTGCCACTATTTGAGCTGTTTTCCAACCTCAAAATGGAGCTGCAAGCAACGCACTACATCCTGTTTGGTAAGATCTCATAATGTGTTGTATATGTGCTACTCCTTGATTTTCTGCAGTGTCAACGCCTGTTTGGATTGATATCCATGGAACAGCAATCGAACACTACACTAGAATTTCCCAGTTCCAATTTTGAAGAGGGTTAGTGCAAGGTAGATTAGACCAGATTTATTAAGGTGATTCTGAAAAAGGAGTCATTAAAATTTAAAACCAGTGACCCTCATGGTGTTCTGCTCTCAGGTTACGCATTGTTTTAACATGCATAATGCCCTCGAAGTATTTTTGGTTGAAAAAGGAACTTCTGTTGTAGTTCAGTTTTTGTTGTTGTGTAGGCCAATTTGGCTTTTTTTCTTTTCAGAACCAACAAAAACTGAGAACAATTCGTGTATGTTTTGCAGACATCTTCAAACGGGTTTCAGTTCAACTTAACTTGTGCAGACAATGGGAGAACACGCACTTATCAACTCACAAATCCTTCCAGTGGACAAGTAAATTCGTTGTGTGCCCAACTTTGTCTCTGATACAAGTACAGTGCTTTTGCCGAGGCCTGAGGTATTATATGCTTCACTGATTCAACTGTAACACTTCGCTATTCCTTGTATATGTATCTAAAGTCATACTACCTCTACATTTTTCAGTGTATATTGTTCTTCCACCATCAATAAAAAATTCTATACATGCCTAGTTGTCGAAAAAATCCAGGAAAGATTTCATCTCTCATTCTTTAATTGGGCAATTTGTTTCCTTATTATGTATTCCACGTGATATATTATTAGCTTATGCATACTGATAAAAGAAATATCGCTAACATCATGGTAGACAATGAAGTAGCTTAGAAAACTAGAATCATGTCTACTTACTAATACTTTTGTACAAATGTAGTCGGTATTTTGATTACAGTTGGAGAAGATGAATGGAAATAATAAGGTAGTTCTGGTGGAATATGAAGGAGCAAAGCAAGAAGTAGTTACTTGTTCAACTAACCAACAACTTTGAAGGTAATTAGAATGCTTTTGAGGTTGGGAATGGGACCAATGGTTTGTTGGGTCTCACTTATGGCACCCAATTTGCACCATGCAAGCTCACAATTTTTGGTGTACATCATGTCAATAGGACATGCTTGCTTCAGTAGCACCAATAATAGTAGCACCAATAATAGACAGGGGACAAGAATCTATTCCATCCTTTCTCCTTTTTTATCTTTACCCACCCCTACCCATTCCATCATCCTTAGGAAATGGCTACATCATCTTCAATCAACGTGAAAGCAAAGCAAATCTTTCCACGTGTACCTCTAAATATGCTATTGGGTTTAATGTTATGCTATGGTTGTTAGAACGAGTTTCAATTCCCACTTTTGACACAATTTTTCCTTCAAAAATTACTCTACTTGATGTTTTTTTATAATTTCTACCCTCTTCTAGCCACACTATTTCAATTATGAATCTCATCGTTGGGTTCCCATAAATAGTTTACACGCAACAAAATAAAAAAGACACCATTTGGTGAATAGGTTTATACAGCAAGTGACATGTTCTGTTGAAGATCTTTTAGGTGTATGACACGAACATAAAGCCCATCACATCAAATCAATGGATATAAACTACTGCAGGGCACTTTGGTCTAATGATCTAATCTGATCTGTGGAATAGAATCAATAGATATAGATATGATATCGGCATATTTTAGAAGACTTATAATTATAGTGTAGGGTGGTGTAGCATGTAGATAGGGGCACACGGTTCCATGGAAATCTGATTCTGCATGCGAACAGGGGACTTCAGATTTTGACCCACTTCGGGTTTTTGGGGATTGCCATTTTTCTTGAACTTGGTGAATAAACTTGTGAATACTTTGTTTAATTTCTTAGCAATCATTGACCATTTAGATCTGAAATTGTCTATTGACTCTATTCTGTTGGCGCACTTTTGAGAACTTCATCTTTAAATCTAACGTTTTAGCTGAATTACAAATACGAGTGGGTTAGACTATCTTAAGATCAGACCCAAGCGTTAGAGTCCTAAAATAGGAAAACTGCAAATAGAGCCATTGTAACATTGCTGTGACTCTCACAAGGATGGTAGTCCTTGATTCATTATTTTATAAATTTCTCAAAACTCTTAATCTCATAACAAACATCCTTCAGGATAAAAAAAGTAATGTTTTAAGAAATAGAAAAGGACCCAAGAGAACTTGTTATGCAAGCAAGAGTCTATTTTAGAGTCCTTTGGTGCCTCCATTTATTTTATTTGATCCTTAGCAAAAGAAGCAAGTTGAGAGAAAATGATAGGATATAAGTGGGAAAAAGACAAAGAGCACCTAAGTTTGGAAGTGAGGAAATAGTATGGTATGCAGAGAGGTAACATGGGAAGATAAGAGTTGTGGATGTAGTTTGTCATTAGTGTGAAGTAAGTATGTATGTATGTATGTGTCTGTATCTCTGGCAATGCCCCCACTCCCACATGCCCACACATATTCAACACCACATGCAGTGTTCAGACATATAAGAGGGCATATTAGGAGTTCCATGACCATGAATTCATCACCTTGGAGTTGGGGACCCTTCTTCGCCTGGATCTATTATTATGCCTATTCCTTCATTATTTTTCCCTATATGTATGTGGTTATGTATTATCACAAAAGAATTACTGACTCAACAATTTTAACTTTTACCAACATAGTTGGGTTTTTAAGTTGGTTCACAAACTACATTTCTTCTTTATCCTAGCTTGAGACAGACTACGTTGAAAACTACACAGATGAAGTTGAAATTCTACGGCTGAAAATAAGAAAAAATATCAACTGATGAGACTATATGGTCGCCTATTGAGGTTGTCAATTGCTGGGCTATTGAACTTAAACCGACCCAAATAGAAATGTTATCATGCCTTCCTAGATGAGTTGATCATTTAAGGGGGCACCTAAACCTCAATCACCAAACACCTCGAAGAAATTAGGGGACGATCGATCAGCCTCACAAAGTTAGAATAAAGATTCATGCTTGAAAAATGAACCATATCGACGATTCGTATAATTACATTGCATCTATAGTTAAGCATGATATTTCAATATGTCTTGAATCACTTTGATAATTTGTTTGAATACGAAAAGTTTATTATATTTGCGTGGGCTCGATCTGGATGTAACTAAAGCCCAATTAGGAGATATATAACCTGAATTAAGCTACCTTGACTGGGAAAATTTAATTCTCGTCTTATCTCCTAATCAAAATCTCACAAGTTAACTCAAACCTTCTAAATATATTTATATATACCTTAAGTTCACCTCGAAGTAATAGCATGGCCGTTGATAACCAAATCGTGCACCTAATAATTACATTACATGAACATAAAATTGGTAGGATAACTTTTCATCTATATTTGTGTTTTGTTTGTGAAACAAAGAAAGTAAAAAAAAAAAAAATCATGAAATCAGCCGTATCGGCACAACTTGACTTGGAAGCAAAGTCCATTTTTGGGTCCATAATTAAAGCTGATCCTCCAAAACATCACCCTCGGCGATCCGGATATTTACGGGAATACCAATTTTAGTTAGCATCTATCTCGTGGGCATTTTCGCCCTTACAAAGAGCAAAGAGAGAGAACAGAAAGAAAACCAACACTCTTCTCTTGTGAGTCTCACTCATCACTTTCTTTCTTCAGTTAATAAGTATTTTTCCAATTTCTACCCATACCTATACGGTGTATAATTCCAAACGAATTAATTGTTTACGCAAGAGAGAGAAGAATATTATTATTGTAGGAGAGGTTTTTCAAGAAAACATTCAAATTATAGTTTTTGCTTTGTACAATATTAGATTTTATCTCTCATCAAAATCTTTAGGAATTATACCATATAAATCTATCTAGCAAGATAGTTCCTTCGAGTCTGCCCAATTTTGGAATCAAGATTCTTATAAATTGTTTTTTCTTCTTCTGCTGATCCAAAAACTGGTTTTACAGGGGAACCACAATTAGGAGAAGCTAGCTCCATCGATTTTAAAACCATAGGACATGTCCTTTCGTGGTAGCACTTATTCCTGTTTAGTTTCAATCATATTTGTCTTACATATCTGAAGTATGTTTTCCCTTAGTTCGATTTGAAACTCATTTCTAATTTTCAATCTTTGTAAACTTGAAAAATTATTAAAGTATGCACTAAGACCTATGTATTTTTTTGAAAACCCCAAAATATTGCTAGAATTAACAACCCTGACGTTGAGAGCAGACCTTAACCAACCTCCTACTTGTGGTTCAGCTGGTAAGGTCTCACAAAAAATAAAAGGTCATTGGTTTGAATCTCGTAGATGCATTTAGTCCATCTTCTGGTGAGTGGAGTTCTTATTGGTCAATGGGTAATAAAGATGTGGCCCTCAGATCTCGAGGTTTGTAGCATAGTCGGCGTCCAATAGGTGGTGGTCCAATAAGTTTTCCGATTATCTAAAAAAAAGAGGGTGCTAACCCAAAATCCTAGAATGAAAAAATACAAAAAGTCAAAAAAGAATTAGAAAGAACAAAAGCAAAATAGGACGAAGATGCAAAAGAGCCAATTAATTGAAAATCAATGTAAATTGCAGGAATTAATTCCAAACACAGCAATCTGAAATTCTGACTACACCTTTTATATCTTCTATTATAAGTAGCAGTTGGATATATAATACACCTTACCACCACCACCACTGCACTCTCCCATTCCACTTCCACAATGGCTTCAGCTTTGGCCTATCCTCTCACACTCCTACCACTTGCTTTCTTCTTCTTCTTCTTCTTCTCTCCGGCGAACGGAAGAATTCCGGGCGTTTACACCGGCGGGCCATGGGAGAGCGCCCACGCTACCTTCTACGGTGGAAGCGACGCCTCTGGCACCATGGGTACGTATATATATACATACTTGTAATTGATTAACATGTATGTAGCTTTGTTTGTGTTCTACAAATTACCACGACTAGTGTTGTAACCAAGGAAGCAGTGATACAACACACGAACACGGGATACGACATTTTTGTAAAATGTAGGATACCGATATGGAATTCAAAATATAAATAATATATTTAATTTTTTTATAACTTATTACAATATTTAACATGCAAATATTACCAAATTAGCAATTGTTAATCCAAACAAAACATTCATAATTCCTTTATAGAAGTAAAACGTATTCACTAATACTACATACAAGTCACAAATACGTGTTTCTCCATCATTGTTTCACATCCAACCAATCATCTTCATCTTAACACTATGCCCTTAAGAATTTCAAAAATCTATGAAACAACTTAATTTTAAAGAAAACCCCTTAACGTTTAAAAAATACAAGCCACGGTGTTTGTGCCGGATCCGGTACAACACGACCCGTACCCCAGGGCATGCCGGTCCTGGGGTCCTTCCGGCTGGCTGGCCCGACGGGCTCACGGTACGACATAAGTCCCAGGTTTGACCGTGTCCATGAAGTATCTAGGTGTATCCACGACGTATCCGATAATGTGAATTGTCCAAACTACCCTGGACACACCATGTGGCGTGTCGGACATATATATGTGCGTAGGTATCCAATATGAGTACGACATGGATACCGTATCTAACAAGTAACGAAGGTGTTTTGAAGTACCGTGCTTCCTAGCTAGGTTGTAACAACTAACAAGCATGATGTGATTTGCAACAAAAGGGTGGTAATATATGCTAATTACACGTTAATGTATGAATGAGGTAATAGCTACGAAGTATCATTTATGTATGTGAGCGATTTAAGCGCTCGTGTTGTTGATTAGTCTTTGGAGAAAATTAATTAAAGCAAATGATTTATCACTGTTAGTAGTGGGTAGGTTTCATTATCAGCTAAAAACAGGAAATCTCTGTCACAGACATGTACGACCATTGAAGTCAAAACTATACGTGAGCTGTAAAGTTTGTCATGATCTTTATTAATGCGGACGAAAGCAATCCCCAGCCAGTCAGTCATGCATGTACAGCACATCGAATTCAGTCGTGATACTTACTTTAGTTCAAGCTCAAAACACAAGGGCTGTTGCAATTCAGCTAGGATTCGAGTCAAAACCAAGCTTTACATTAAAACTTTCACTAGGTTAAGATCCGCAATGACATTATTTTTATACTTTTTGAATGGTCAATTTCGACTTAAGGATATATATATATATATATTAGTAAGAGAATTTTGTAAACAACTTTTATCTTCCACTACCTTCCAATAAACCTTTCTACCTCTTAACCTTAATAGTTAAGGGTGCAGTTCAGACATACAAAACATTATTTTGTAAGTTGTTAGACTTTTATTATTTTCTTTTTCTCTCTAAGCTCATGTTCAGAAGAGTGATTCAATATTAGACATCCCACATCATGTTTAATTAATGTGGTTATTCTTGGTATCTATCTATCTATCATCTATGTGTAGAGAAGATGGACCAGGTAGAATGAGCTTCATAATTAAGTATATCATTATTGTATATAATGTAAATATCTTAATGGGCTTAATAAATTGGTGGGATTGGATCAGGAGGGGCTTGCGGGTACGGAAACCTGTACAGCCAAGGGTACGGTGTGAACACGGCGGCGCTGAGCACCGCCCTATTCAACGACGGGTATAGCTGTGGGTCATGCTTCGAGTTAAGGTGCTCCGACGACCCCCGGTGGTGCCACCAGGGTTCAATTGTCATCACGGCCACCAATTTCTGCCCTCCGAATTTCGCACAACCGTCCGACAATGGCGGTTGGTGCAACCCTCCTCGCCCACATTTCGACCTCGCCATGCCGATGTTCCTCAAGATCGCCGAGTATAGGGCCGGAATTGTGCCTGTCGCCTTCAGAAGGTTGGAATTCTTGTTTTTTTTACTGTTTGGTAGTCAATCTTTGCTCGTGACTGACTTGTCGGACCCGCTTTCCGCGTTTTTTATTTACTGCTCTTGTTTCATGATTATTTAAGGGCATTACTGGGGATTTGTTTTATGTCTCCGATTTCAAATTCTTTTTCTACTACTTCACCGGTAATTAGTCAATATTGCTTCCAATACTTACCATGTATACATAATTTCCTACTTGAGTCTATTTGTTATACATGGTCATGTAAGAGCGTTAGAGACACACTAGTTGATAGAAAATTAGCAATCTTATCTTGCATTTGCCATTTAAACATCATTATATATAAACGCGTTTATTAGTATTTGGTAGAATACCCTTTTTCCTACTACCATAGAACTTTGTTGTGTTCGTCTTTTATCTCTATCCTTTGAATTTTGATGGCTTTCTATATTTTGACTATAATCGGGTAATTTGTCGGGCTTTCTTTAGGGTACCGTGTAAGAAGGCAGGTGGGATCCGATTCACCGTAAACGGGTTCCGGTACTTCAACCTTGTGCTAATCACCAACGTTGCCGGTGCCGGCGACATCGTCCGCGTTAGCGTCAAAGGATCCAAGACAGGGTGGATGAGCATGAGTCGGAATTGGGGTCAGAATTGGCAATCCAATGCGGATCTCTCTGGCCAGACACTCTCATTCCGCGTAACCGGGAGCGACCATCGCACCTCGACATCCCACAACATTGCTCCGGTGAACTGGCGGTTCGGCCAGACGTTCACAGGAAAGAATTTCAGAGTGTAGAAGTCTATGATTCGGTTGTTCTTGGTCTAGTTAAGAATTTGAGTAAGATAGTAGTAAGGTGTGGTTTGTTATTGTTGTTGTTATGATTATACGGGTAATCGGATCTTCGTTCTGCCTAGGGGCTTGTGAGGAGATGGGCCGAAGTGGCTGCAAAGAAAATTTGATATGTAGCCCGCGGCTTCCTATTGCTGCTGTTTTATATTTGTAGTAGTGAATTCGCGTTGTATTATGATTTCCAATTTCAATTAGTAGAACATATTGTTGGTTTCTTTCCTGTGATATGCCTTGAATAAGGAGAATTCACCGGCCACGATCAACGATCCACTTCTGTCTTGTGACGATCAACAAGAGTAGTCGGGTCGAGGATCATACCGGAGAAACTGATCGCATGCTGACATCCTGAGGTTCATTAGAGTACTTTTTATCATAAATAACCCTATAAAAGCAGACCTATGAAACGGGCAGTTCACATTTCAGTAACATTAAGGATCCAAAATATGGTCTGTATTCAGCATGGGTTTTCAGTTTCAGTACATTCAAGCATGCCCCCACAAAGCAAAGGTAATTTAAGTATAGTCAAAGCCAAAAAAGGGTAACATGTATAACTCATATTCCTAATTCCCTGTAAATTATATAAACTACTATAGTGATCCTGTTAGTCCTGATAAATCTATGGTCATCTTACGTCCGCCAGGCTCTTTTCAACTGAAGCAATAGAAACTCAAGCCCTTCATAATTGGTTGCTTTCCGCCCATACCTGAAGTTCCAAACCTCTTGCATGGCATGCTTCCCGCTGGGGCCATTAGTCTCCAGCAAAGCTGTGCAAACTGCCCTGTAAACTTCATCGCCCAAGTCAGCCTTTAACTTTAACAATTTCTCATCGTCTTCATCTACAACCACCTATAGCAACACAAAATTAACATACACAAAGTTTACATACATTGAACAGATGTCCAGATTCACATCTTCACTAGCGGAGCTAGATTCAGCATCATCAATTCCTCAGGAAAATAATAAAGATTATATGTTGAAAACCAGATGATGAGATAACAAGAACTAAAATCATTTCAATATGTAATTACAAGAGTTTAATATTTCAAGAAAGCAAGTACTTTGGTATTTTCTTAAATAACCATGTGAATGCAATCACTTGCTAGGTTTCACAAGGTGTCTAATTATCTAAATTGGAGGTTTGTCGACACACCTTAACTGTCCGCTGGATGATTTCTGGTTTGTAAGGACGCCACTCCACGTTTTTTATTTGCTCTTGCAACAGAGAATGGTATTCCTTAGCTTTTTCCAAGTGATCCTTCATTCCGAACTTTTCCTTGCACGCATGCTGAAAAGGCTTGACATCAAGCTCACCCATTGTTTTGATTCCAATACTAGAATTCCTGCTTTTCACCATTTTGGACAGAACCTACCTTGCAGAGAAGTAGAGAACAATGCAAATACAATTTTTTTAATATATAAAACTAACGCTAGTTATATGCCAACTAAATGGAAATGTGAGTGGTTAGCTAGTAAGACGAAAGCAAGAAGACAATACTGAAATCAGCTCTTTGCGAGCATCCTCTAGCTCATCTTTAGTGAGCTTTTCTTTAATTACTAGAGCTTCATTTAAGGCCTCCTGTGCTTCCAGTTCTTCTAATTTTTCTTGCAGCTCTTCAGTAAGCTTGGACACCTTCATCACGGACCCACCATCTTCTGCGCTTTCCATATGTGACACCACCTGTATATTTCCTTTTAACTTCTCTACTTCTAATTCCAACATCTGCTTTGCATCCACTTGTTTTTCCAGATAAAGAATTTTCTGGTGGGCAGCCTCCTTTTCCCTCTGCAAGATTATAGTATGGGAAGCATTGGAAATAACTGTGACAAAAACAGGAAAAAGTTAGGGTACATGAACTCAAATTCATGCATAAGCCATACCTGCTGCACTTTTAGGAACTCCATAATATCTTCATCAAGCTTCCTGTGCTCTGAAGTGGCAATTTCAAGTGCAGCCAATTTGTTCTGTAAGGAAACCACGGGAAATATAACAGCTTAGCTTCACATTCGTTTCCTGACTTATGATGGAACCATGTGTCAAATAGAAGTAAATAATCATACTAAATATTGTATAATGTATAGCAACATCTATCTTATGGTTGCGAGTACAGAACCCACTTAAATGATCACTAAGTTTCATTTGTTAAATCAACTTAAATTACTATAGGACCATAGTAACTGGAGTAAAAAATTCTCCAAAGTAGTTGTATATATCTCTTGTACAAATGTAAATAAAATAAAATAAACACAGACAGTACATGATAAACATTTGGGGTACAGATGGAGGAATCAAATAGCCCTTATTTTATTACTCTACCAGTTCAGCTCTCTCCTCTTTAATAGAACATTGCATTAATTTTCAAAACCATTAAATAGAATATATTTTATCATCTAAATAAAACTGGAAGTACCATCAGCTGGTCGTTATCTGAAGCAGTTCTTTTCACACTCTTCTCTGCCACAAGAACATCAAGTTGGCTGCGCTTATTCTCCAGCTCTAGCTTTAACCTCTCATTTTCTTCAATGATTGCACGAGAATGATTAGAAGCATAGCACTGCAACTTCTGAAGATCTGGAAAACCCAAAGAAATAATCATTCAAGACAATTAAATAATATTTGTCTTAGCAAACCTGGATGTTCCTCCAATTGAAGCATAGCCAATGCTTACTAAATTGAAAATACAATGATATAGATTAGATTGCATATTGGAGTCAGAATTTTAAAAAGTTCCTCTGTGAGAGAAGAGAGTGTGATTGGTTTCTTCAAATATCCAATTTCTTAGTGAAAATGGGATGATTTCCACATAAGCCCAACTTAAGAGGTAACTCTTTTTAGCCACTTTTCATACCAATCACCAACTTATGAACTCCACCACTCTATTAAATTAAAAAAAGGCTCCATATTAAAGTACAAATACATGTAAATTCAAAGATGGATGAATGCGTTGAGTCGGCAGTTGAGAAATTAAAATTTAATACATATTTAGTGTGGACTTCCAACTTAAAATCATTTGTTGTTGAGTAAACTAGGTCAAGATCTCAGAGTCAATGAGAATGACCGTGAGTGTTCCAACACCGAACTTATCTCATCTTCTTCCTTTTCTCCAAAGCATTAGTATTATATTAACGAAAAGAATGTAATCACACCCACACGCTGAAAAATATAGGTATAAGGTGGACAAACAGAAAATCCTAGCTTAGAACCATTGATTGAGTTCAATCCAACAACCCAGGTTAAAGCTACTCTAAAGTGACCAGCTGAACTAACTAATATGTCAACCTTGGACGTACTCTTCCCACCAACAAGAACAAAATTTACCAGGGTTTGCGAAACCAAAACCTTCCCAAACATCCACAAATCAAATACCAAACAAACACCCATCAAGTATTAGAATAGTACAATAGGGAGAAGTTGAGATAACTCAATCGGTCACCATGGAGTCTGCAGGTTCGAAACTCACTAGCTACAATGCAGCTAGGATCTTCTTTTGGTTCTCAGTCTTCGAGGTTTACAAGTGTTTACAACTTGACATCCATTTCGTTAAATAAAAAACAAACATGAAAAACAAACTTGATTTGGTTTACAAACCTTGATGGTACATCTCCATCCTCTCCTTACTCCTACACATCGTCTCCTCAAGCCTAACCCTATTTTCTCCATATTTGGCCTTCAAAATCTCCACACCGCTCTCCCTCTCCTCGATCTCGCTCTCCAACCTCGCCCTAAGCAGACCCCTCCTCCTCCTCACCCCCTCCTCCAACGTCTCCAACGTCTCCACCGTCATCACCTCCCTATTCCGCCTCATCACCGCCCCGACCACCCACTCCTCCGTCCAGTCCCCCGCCCTCGCCATCCACCCGCAAACGACCGCTTCTTCTCCCATCCTCCTCTTTCCAAACCCTAGCCGGGCGAAGTGGCGGTCGAAAGCCATGGCGTTCGCGAACCCGGTCCATCCCGTCCCAAAGTCGACGAGAGCGAACCCGGTGTGGCCCGAGTCGGTCCAGACCGGGGTGACGCGGGCCGGGTGGAAGGCGGCGAGCAGTTCGCGCCACCGCGAGCCGCTGACGCCGGTCCGGCGGTCGGTGGTTGGGTCCGGTTGGGTCGGCAGGTTGGAGAGGATTCCAGTCCAGGGGTAGACGAACCGGTCTGAATCGGACTGTTCGGGTTTCGATTCTGTTTTTCCCATTGCGGTGGAGTTGGAGTGGAAAGCGAAGTGTGTTTTGGTTTTGGTTGGTGGTGTGGTGTGGAGAAATGGCGGGGTTTTGGTGTCATACTAAGTAGGGGTTGGGAATTGATGACACGTGGCGAGATGGACGGTGGTTTTTTTTTTGGGGGAAATTTTGGACTTTTGTTCGTGGGTGATTCTAAATTAATTAAGAATTTCTGTATTTAGAAAAAAGATTAGAAGTTAGGATGGGGGGAAATGTGTGTGAATTGTTTGGATATTATTCGTTCTTAGTTTGTTTCTGTTGAAAAGTTTGATTTTATGAAAACTATGTTATTTAAACCAAAAAATAATTTTGAAACGGCAAAAATAGTAGGTCCAGACCCATCATCCCATTTGTCCGACTCCGGCCACTTCTTCATTAATCACTAATCACTAATGAGTAATGAGTAATGAGTGAGAAAGGAAAGTAGGAATGGCGGGTCAGTCGGATCCGGTGGTGTGTGTGTTCTCTCCGGAGGAAGTTGAGTTCGTGGCGGAGGACGAGATGGTGGAGATGGTCCCCAACATGAGGATCGACGCCCTCAACATGATCTGCGTGAGTGCGTGCGTGCGTCAGTTTGTAACCCTTTCCTCCATTTTTTTTAGATTGGTTTACCCTCCGATTGGTTATTTTTCAGGGGGATTTCGGACCGTTTTACCCTCAGATCGCCGCCGAGGTTCCCCTCTGGCTCGCCGTCGCACTCAAAAACCGTGGCAAGTGCTCCATCCGACCTCCCAACTGGATGTCCCTAGGTTGGTCCGTCTGTCCATCTCATTTTTTTATTCCACGTCGTCTTTCTTATCCGGCAATGTTAATGTGAGGTGGTAATTCCAATAATTACCGAACAAACGTTATTAAACCTGTTATTTGTAGTTAATAATCAACGGGATTGGCATTGCTTGTTAATTTTCATCAAGACATTTCCAGATATGTGATTGTTGTGACATTTTTTGCAGATAAGTTAACTCAGGTGCTGGAAGCGGAGCGGGAGTCTCCTCGAGAATTTCAGCCGCTGCCGTTTCATTACATTGAAATCTCTAAACTTCTCTTTGATCAGTAATACTTGTTTGTCAAATGTATCCTTTTGTTTTCCTCACTGTAAGGAATATGGAATCATTCTAACAACTTTTTCTATGACAGTGCACACGACGACATTCCAGATGTGTATTTGGTGAGACTGGAGAACTCTCGTTTCACTGTTCATGCATTGTTATGTTTCTTTGTTCTTCTCATTTGTAGTTTTGACAGGTGAGATCGATGATTGAGGACATTAGGGATGTACGATTCCATAAGGTTGAGACTGGATTGGAGACAATATCTGGTCGAACTCATGCTGTGAAGGTATAGTTACCATTTCTTGCTGTGTTTGTTGATTCCTCAAACAACTTAGAATTTTTCAGAGCATCTAAATACTTTTATCACACATTACCGTTCCATGGTCTCTCACTAGTTTATGTAAAATATCATGCCAGGTGATTATGGTATTTGAAAACTAATTGTCTCAGACTTTCAGTACTGCTTCTGTGCATATCTTACTAAATTTCAAGATTCAATGTCTAGCATGAACCCATAAAATTATCAATATAAAAGCATTGGACCTGCTCTTTTCGCTTTCTGGTTGTTCACTTGCCTCTTCAAAGGCATCATATTTTTCTTGAGTACAGAACCAGTGAGTCTTTTAGTTTCTAGTTTTTTTGTGCTATTTTTTGTTTAACATGTGGAAAAGCCAGAGAGCTTCCATGTAGCTGAGAAAATTCAAAATTCCCTTGATTACTGTAATCCTAAGTGCAAATGCGTATTTTATGAGGGACACCTCAGCTAATTTTTGTTTGACCCATGTAAAGTTCCACCCTTTCTTGCAAAACAAAGTGCTTTCATCTTTTAGGTTCACCTTCTGTTTCAGGCAGCTATATACTACATAAAATTCCATATGCCTCTTGTGTTGAACTGTGATGCTTACTATTTCTGCAGTTGAAAAACTTGTCTGCGATGGAAGTGAACACAGTGCGCCCATTCATGGTTAGAGCATTGCAAGCATTTTATAAACATGATAGCCCCCAAATGATTCAGCAACCAGACGCAGCTGGAAGTAGACAACCTCAAGTAGTGGATCGCGGCCCTCGAGTAAGTTGGATGTGCATATTGGAAGTTTGGAAACTACTACTGCTTGTGCTCTCATCATAGATAACCAATTTTTTTCCCGTTCAATGTTGACATAAATGTTCTGGTAAAGCTTTAACAGATAGTCTATTTTATTAGCCGTGGATGATTTGTTGATAAGTGTCTTTATCAATAATTTTTCAAGTTCTGATTATTATAAACATACAGCTTTTGTCCACAAAATATTTCACTTGAGTAATTGTGGTTGCTTCTGTAAAATTTTATGTGAAATTTTAGCAATTAGCCTTTTTGTATCTTATGTAAAAAACAATACTATCGCACATCTTCTGTTTATACTGTGTATCACCCAAAAATGATTCTGAATCATCAAACTTTTTATCATTCTTACTTCATCTACGGTGTTCATTTCAAATTTTGTCATGGACTCTTTTAGGTTTTCCTAGACTACGCTCAAGTTCAGATGTGAAATTACCTGTAAATGTGGATTTATGCTTGTATGCGGACCTCTAACTCTTTATGCTCTAGAAACACAAATGATTTTAAAATGTCCAAAATCCTGAACATCCAAAAAGAGCAATTAAGACTGGCTCTAAGTACTTTTATGTATAATGTTGGGAATGCTTTTTGCATTTTCCTGATCAATTTTCCTATTTTTTCAGCGAGATCTTCGACCTCGATAAGCAGCTGACTTTGTGGGCGTGTCTCCCATGTTGTGCACAATTGTGCTTCTGCTTGGATGGATATGTGATGATACACCCTTCACAGATCAAAGGTACAACATCTACCTTGGTTTTTTAATGGCGTTCAACAAAAAAATGCATTGTGAGACTGGTAATGGCATGGTTACTGAGGCAGGTCTGGTGGAAAAGATATTCTCTGGCTATTTGTTTCCATTTTGTTGTCATAGCCCTTCTTTTCCCTATTAGTCCATTGCTTATTATAGTTGTAAGGTAAAGAAATATGTTTCCTTTTGAACACCTTGTAACATGCTTGGGGCTATTCTGAACCCTAATGAATTAATCGATCCTTCAACCTACAACTCTGCAGCTGATCCTGAAGTTGGCTGAGTGAGAAGAGGGCCTTCCTCTCAAGGCTTGAAATCATGACACATAACTAGCACATGTCCCTAATATTTATATCCTAACCTTACTTAAGTAATCTATACATACGACACATATGTTTTTAGGGTTTTGTTTGAAACTACAATCTCGGAACGAGGAGCTGACCAATGTGCTTAGCATTTGAAATGAACTTAAATTTCCTTCATTTACAATCCAAACAAGCTGGATTCTAAATTCTACATCTTTGATATACCTAAAATGTGTCTTTTGCATCAAAAAAGAAAAATGGGGGTGACTTAAAAAGAGAGTAATTACTCTTTTTCTGGCTATTGATTCTTTGCTTGTTTGAGATGACAAGGAATTGATGAGAGAAAAAGGAAAAAAAGGAGTTTAAATGTCATCCTACAAAATACTAATAGTTGGCCTATCATTTTATTGAAAAGATTGATCAACAGATTGAACAGAATCTATTGTAAGTGTCGAGCTTCATCTCTGTGACCAGATATAGAGCGAACACTCATTTGTCCTGGGATCTTGGGTATACTGAGGGGACTTTGACCAACACCAAGGATACTCCAAATATACATCCTTAGAGCAGTTAGCCAAGGGTCATGATGAGTGGCTGTAGGCGATCCTCTTAGTTAAATAGTGTTGTTCTCTGATTTTCGTCTTCAGTCTTCACCGAGGTGTGGAAATTCAGGATAGCATGCTTCATCTGAAACCATCTAAAATTTCTTGCACATTACATTACATCCTGATACATATGGCCTAAAGTTGAGTTCTCGACTTTATGGAAGATACATCTTGCAAGGATCTCGGATCTTGTCTACCAATAGGCAGAGTCCCCTGAGTCCTACAAACATACAATTGTCTATGCCTTTGTTTTCTGTCTTTTTTTGCCTAAAAAGAGGTTCACTACCCACTACATCCTGGAGTTCTACCCTGTTTTCAAACCTTGTGGGTCGGTTGATTGACACTCATAGGTTATTATGTGCACACATGATGGGAGTAGCACAGTCATTGTTAATGTTTTAGGGCATCCTTAACGGGGAGGGCGCCCGGGCGACCATCGGGCTGGGGTCACATGTTGGCCCCCTCCCTTTGTCGATTTTTGTTTTGTTTTTTTTATATATTTTAGTGGAGGTTTTGTTATTAGAGTTAATTGATAATGTATTGAGTATTTTTTAGTAATGTGGGGTGATAATTTTTTATTATTGTGGTAACGGGTTGGATTACAATAAGTTTTTTTGCAAATGATAAGATTCAAAAAAATTCAGATCCAAAAAATTTCCGCTCGCTCACCGGTGAGCGAGACCCCCGAACGACCTGTCGAGATAAGTTAATAGTATGGTTTAAAATAATTAACTCATGGTCTAAACACATGGTTAAGGTTAATTGATAATGTATTGAGTATTAATTGATAATGTAGTAATTTCAATTAATACAAATGTAAATTGTTAAAACGTGGTGTAAGAATTAAAATTGTTTAATTAATAAATGATGCGGGTGGGTGAGGGTAGCCTGGGCATGAGTAATGTTTTTTTTGGGTGAGTTGGGTGAGCTGAAGTGACGGAGAGAGAAGCTGACATAGCGGAGAGAGTGAGTATGGAACCCGGGGTAGCCCGGGCATGATTAAACATGGTTTTAGTCCACATGGAATAGCAGTGTCGCAGAGAAGTGAGGAAACAGAACACAGCCATTGTTTTTGATAAATTGCTAATGCTGACATCTCCAACTTTTGTCGCTGTATGTTAAACTCTACTTCCATCTGTTCCCATTCTCTATTAATACTTCCCAAACTGACTTGCACAAGCATAGAATAAGCTGATGCTTGGCATTATGATATCAGATATGAACTTGTGCTGTCAGAGCTTTGAAGTTGGGCTCATTATTACTGGCAGTACAAATTAACTAGCAAGTAGCTCTTTTTATATTAAAATCGTATTAGTTTCATTATAGCATTAACTTGTCCACATGTTGAACTTGGTATGAGCCCTACCAAGTGATCATATGTCTTGTTATTGCATCAAAGCTGGCAATTCGTCGAATTCGATCATCTTCTACACTAAAATGGTCATTACTTCCATTACTAAATGATATTTACGTTGCAAGTATCAGCTACCTCCTGATTAGTCATGTACAAATTGATTTGTCATCCCAATTTTGTTTCTCACTGTTGAGCAGGTTTGAGTTCTCCACTGGGCAGGTTTCCAGATGACGTTTCTTTGCTGGAATGGTACTGTAGCTCTGGTAGGTTGTGACATGCCCCATGCATGCATGGTCCTAACTCTTCACATGAGCTTGTCCCTCCAATTATATGATATTATGATGTTGACACATGAACTTAGAGTGTTTTTTTCTAAGTTTTTACCAATCGGTCGCATCACATCACATGGTTGTGTTACTTCTCAAGATTTGCAGCGTCTCTTCTTCAGGCTGACACCATGAAATCGTCGAAATCATCTTCATTTCGACGATTTCGTGTTATGCCATTCCCTATTCTTCTTGAAATTGCCGGACGTTACCATCGTATTTTTCTTGGATTAAACAAATTTAAGTGTGAGTGTGAACGTCTCGTATGAAGTTAGTTATTTGTGACGTTTGTATATTCGTAGTAACGGAACGTAGATTTCACTATTCCCGCACATTGCCCGTTACAAAGAATCCCACAACGAACACTCCAAACTTCGTTTGTTGGCTTGTCCATAAATTCCCACATCTTCGTGTCTCTTTTTTAACATGCCAATTCAAAAGACAAAGAAGAGTAAGAAACACGCCACGGATTTGGACTTCTTCGTACCGTGTATCTTTAGGGACCGTGGAATAATTAACACTGTTTATTTTTGCATACATATCCTCTGTTTTTTCTCTCCATATTTTTGTCCATTCCATTATTACTTTTTCAATTGCACTCCTAGTTGACCTTCAATTAGATGCTATATTAATGTCAATAGAATAATACCCTGTAAGGTCTGGTCATGTTATTTTACATCAATTTCCATATTTGAGTCAAATTAGCGTTTATACCTTCTATTTCAGTGTTTATAGTTTCTCTACATCATACGCTTTTCTTTCAACCTACATATTGGACATCTGGGCATAAAAGGATCAAAAAGGGATAATAAATATTAGTACTTTATGTTTTTGTTTTGAAGTACTAGTACTTCATTGTTCTAAAAAGGAAACTAGTACTTTATATATGTTGATATTAATATAAATACAACCATAGCGTGGGTATAGATGTAATAATCCTCAACACCAACTAGGCAACAACTAGTGTGGAGTAATTAACTTTCAAAAAAGAAAAAACTAGTGGAGTAATTTGTTGTGTGAGACTGAGAGGTAATCAGTGAAGTGGGAGACAATCGAATCTTTGAACAGAATCCTTCCTAAAACTTACGGAGACCAGAAAAGGACACAACTGAAACGTCACATCATCGAAACAATATATATATATATATATTTTTGAAACTTTTTTGTTTGCGATTAAATAAAAAGTCATGCTATAAACCACACCTCTTCTTCTTCTGCTGCTTCTTCTTCTCCTCACTTGAGTTCCCACCCTTACCCCGACACATATTGCCCTCGAGGTTGGAAGAAACTACGGAGGTGGGAAGATGGGTGGCATGTGGTTAATAGGATGATTTGAGGCGTGGGCAAATAGTGTGTGTGGTTGAGTGAGAGTTGAAAGCGACGTGAGATTAGAATCAGACATGATGATGATGATGATTTGTTGTGCCCGCCAAACGCGGGACACCTCTGTCTGTTTCTTTCTCAGACCCACATCACACGCCACTAATATAAACGGTCATTACCATTTACCAACCCCACCTCCTCTGCTTAATTGTTTTTCCATAATATTTTTTCAATGGGATGGGAAGTTTAGATTAGGTCAGTTTTAAAAGAATTTCTGGATTAATATCGTTTTTGAAGGCTGACTTTATACATTAAACATTTTGTGTATCAATGAACTACCTGCAGTACAGGTGTTTGTATAATAGTATTTTTGAGATATAATTTCTCGATATAAATTCGTCATCAAGTTCTCTTCCATTTTATTGCTTCTCACGGGAAAATAAAAACTCATGGATCCACTGTTCATCCACAACCATATTTAGGTTAGCATATTGTATCTTTAGGTAGAAAACATTTTCTTATGAAAAGGAAATTCAAAACACATGAACCGAGCATTTTATCCTGGATAATAAGATTGCACATCGGGTAAGAATGAATGGGAAACGATGTTTGATTGACGTTTTAAGTTAACCCATAAAAAAAATTGATTAGAACCAATTGAGGTTATTCATACCGACTTATAAAAGAAAGGAAAATGTGCAGAAAATATTTCCTTATGCTACTATGTCACGACATCCTGGCGACTACCAAGACAGTAAAACGTTACAAATCCCATGACCAAGTAAATAACGAATCCTATACCATAATCTCTTCTGCACACCTAACAACTGGACTATCCCCAGTCAGGAAAAATATTACTTGAAATTTCATTTGCATGTGTATTTTTTTCTTGCTAAAAAATCTTTATCACTTGTAAACCGTGTTAGTTATTAGTCTTTCTAAAGAGAGAGAGAACACAATCACATGCAACACTACAGTAGAAGAGGGTGGAGTTGGAGGAGTGAGTGAGTGGCATTGCTTGTTGTGTTCCTCCACTACTTCAACAAAGCATCGCGTGCCCGTCTTTTCTGCTTCTGGAGTTGTCAAAAGCTCTCTCTCTCTCTCTGTCTCCCTTCCTCTTTTGCTTTCTTGGGTTGAGGCTTTGATGGGGTTTTAACCCGACTGGGTTTTAGGGGTCTCAAGAGGATTTGCCATGGAAGAAGAGTTATACTACTGATGTAAAAATCTTATCTTTTCTCCTTTTTCTTTGTGTTTCTGTTCTAAAGATTCAATCTTTTTTTGTGGGTCTGTGGTTCTCATTCGGTTCTTAGATTCTGTAATCTGTCTCTGTTGTGTTTTTCTGAATTTTTTTATTTTTTTGTGTTTTTTGTTGCTTGTGGTTTGTTGGTTCTTGTTCTGTGTTTGCTCCCTTATGGTTCGTTTTTTTTTGGATTTTAAGCTTAAATATTTGTGCTAGGAATAATGTTTTAGTTTTTATTTATGTGGCGGTATGGCGAAGAGTTCAAACACTTTTATTTTGTAGAATGTAATAAAACAGGATTGGTAGAATTTTACATGCTAAACTCACCCTATTATGTGTTTGCTTAATAATGGTAATCATAGCCTTGAGTTTTGTTGTTGTAATTAAGGTTTGTATACATGTCAATGCCACAAATCTGTGATATTCTTTGAAATATCTAATTTAACACTTTGGGATGCTTTAGCCAACTGTTGATAGGATGCATTTTGTTGCTTAACCATCTTTTATCAACTGATAGCATGTTTATCTAGTTGGATGTTGCTTGATTGTCCACACCATTCTTTGCTGTACATGTTCCCTTTCAAGTTTGTCGTTTAGATTTATCGGTTTCAATCGGATTACTAATGCATGTGGATTGGTTCAAGCTGTTATTCCTTAGATTTGCTGAATTACTCATGATGCCTGTAGTTTATAGCTAGCTCTAAATTGTGGACATTGTTGTGTTTGTGGGTTTTAGGTGCATGTTATGAGGAATTCAAAAGAATGGGCATTGCCGCTACAAAATGAAGGAAAGACAGCGTTGGCGATCTGAAGAAGACGCTCTCTTACTCAGCTACGTTAGGCAGTATGGCCCTCGCGATTGGAACCTCGTCTCACAACGCATGAACGTACCCTTCCATAGAGATGCCAAATCGTGTTTAGAGAGGTGGAAGAATTACTTGAAGCCCGGCATTAAGAAGGGTTCCCTCACCGAAGAAGAGCAACGCCTTGTGATCCTTCTCCAAGCCAAGCACGGCAACAAGTGGAAGAAGATTGCCGCCGAGGTACCCGGTCGCACCGCCAAAAGACTTGGAAAGTGGTGGGAAGTTTTCAAAGAGAAGCAACAAAGAGAGCTTAAGGAGACCAATAAAATAGCAACCGAACCCCTCGAGCAAGGGAAGTACGATCGGCTCCTTGAGAACTTTGCGGAGAAATTGGTGAAAGATCGTTCGAATATTCCGTTCCTCATGTCCACGCCGTTGCTTCCACCGTGGCTCTCGAGTTCAAACAACCAGGGTGTAATCAGATCACAGTCACCTTCGGTTACTCTCTCGCTTGCGTCCTCCACTGTTCCAGCAGGATCCAGCTCTTGGGCTCGGAATGAACGAGTTGACAACAACTTGGGTTTGGCGTGCCCGCAAAATGGGATGGTCCCAAGAGCTTTCCCGGTCGATAGCCTCTTAATCACTGAGCTCACGGAGTGTTGTAGAGAGTTGGAAGAAGGGCACCAAGCTTGGGTGGTGCATAAGAAGGAAACTGCATGGAAACTACAGAGGTTGGAATTGCAACTCGAGTCTGAGAAGGCGAGGAAGAGAAGGGAGAAAATGGAGGAGATTGAAGCTAAGGTTAGAGCACTTAAGGAGGAAGAGAGGCTTGCACTTGAGAGGATCGAAACTGAGTACAGAGAACAATTGATTGGTCTTAGGAGGGATGCCGAAGAAAAGGAGCAAAAGCATGCAGAGCAGTGGTCTGCGAAGCATGTTAGGCTGTCGAAATTTCTCGATCGGATGGGAGGAACCCAACATTAGTGGTCATGAACTGAATGAGTAGACCCAAGTTTTTCATAGTTTGTGGAACGCCAACATCAGTTGATTGAATGCTCAAGAGATGATATGCTGTGCTGTTTCTATGTATCGCAATTGCATCATATATATATTTTCTGTTTACATGAACTTTGGAGTTTCGGGACCATCTTGCTGCAACTTCATGCTTTTACTTGTAACTTACCTTGTCTTTGAAATATTTGTGCTAAAAAATTGCAAGGTAATCATCCCAGACCAAGTATGGAACTCTTTTGCTCTTTGAGAGTATTACAGCATTACAAGTCTTTTATGAGAGCCTCCTCTTTATGGCGACCTTCATTTGCTTGTATTCTCCTATCCCTAAGTCTTTTAAGCTTCATAGACAACCACGTCTCCCCTTCTCTAGCCTCTCTGAGCTGAGCTGAACTTGACATTCAGGACTTAGGGTTTGGCGGAGGAAAAAAAGTGAAAAGTGCTAAAACAAGTTTACAGAATTCCCATGTCCCTTGAGAACCTCTTCACTCATTCACAACACACGACTGATGATGGCTCAAGACAAAATTCGGTCCAGTAATCTTTTCCAAGTTAAATTAGGTATAAGATTAAATAAAATAGATGGTGAATGAAAGAAATTTACTTTTGTGCAATTAACTCTATACAAATTTAATCGTAGAAGTTGCTCTAACATATTAAATTGCTCCCATCACTTCAATTTGCCTCCAGTTTCTTCTGGAAGTTCCATTTCATCGCCTACACCTTCAAGGAGTGAGTCCACATCCTCGCCCAACTCCAGTAACTTCGCACTCAGCTTCTCCACCCTGCTCTGCTCCTGACCAAGGCAAACAAGCAGATCATTCAATTCAATTTCCCCCTCTTTCTCCGCCTCCTCCCTTGCCTCCGCCTTTACTGCCTCGATGTCTGGATATGGTTCCTTCCCTGCTTTCCTTAAGGCATTAATTTCCGATTCGAGACGAAAGTTGGCTTGTTCCAAACTGTTGTAAGCCTCCGACAGACTTCTAAGATCAGACTCCATCTTCCCTGCTAAATTCTTGTACATACCAGCTTCTGCTTCGATCTTAGCCTTTTCCGACTTCAAAGTTTCAACACGTTGCACTGCTTCTTGAAGATCCCTACGCATACTTTCCAATTGCATTTGATCCCTGATGTTGTTTGGTTTGTGATCTCCATCTAAAGATGCACCGCCAACTCCTGATTTGGACACCTCTTCAGCTAAAGTTGCATTCCGACCAAGAAGACCCTATAAAATATTAACAAGCAGTCAGTACTCAGAGGAGACATATTAGCATATGCAGAAGAAACCCTTTACAAGCAAATTAAGGAAATAAAATGGTTGAAAATCAATTTTGGTCGAAAACATGATGTTGAGAATGGGAGCAGGAAATTACAAATTGTAACTCAGCATGACTGTCCTAATTAAACAAATGGAATAAATGATAATGGTTTAGGAGGTGAGTTCTATTCACCAAAAGGATCAGTCCTAAATCAAACTTCAAAGCAATTTATGAGAGGAGGCTAACACTAAAAAGTGCAAGAATGCCTCTCAATACTCCAATAAGTCTTACACAACAAGATAATGCATGATGATGTCCCCATTCTTGATTACAACATCCAACATATTAGTCAAAATTGTTCATTTTTTATAGAAGTGTGATGAAATAAAACAGCCCAAATTCAGGTGCATAAAGAAGCAAGTAAGAATAAGAAAGCAAAGGACTCAAGTTCATGTATACTGACCTGCATCTCACTGCACTGTTTTTGGATGAATAGCTTTAACCTTTTCACATAATCACCATCATGCTCCCCGTCATTTTGCTCCAGTTCTTCTGGGATTACTATGACCTTGTTCTTTGAATTACTAAAAATCTGCACAATGGCCTCTCTGATGTTTACCTCCAATTTTCTGATGAAATCAATAAATTGAGCATCAAAAACAGCCAACAGGATTGGATGTCTATGATTTTGTTCAGCTGTATCAATCTCAGCATCTTTTATTTCTGTCGTACTTGCAGAACTAGATCTTGCCAGTGGTTTCGGTTGATCGTGAGATGCAGCAGCTTGGTTAACAAAAAACTTGTGTATGTCGTCAAAGTTTGAAAGATATGATGAAAGGCCTATCTTCTGACTAACAGCATCAACCACGGCAAAAGCATCTGCACTGCCCTCACCACTTCTCTTATTATAGATGATACATTCGCCTAAAAGAATGGAAGCCAATCCACGAACTGATACACTGACATTTGGACTCAAAACCAACTCTAAAAGATAACTCAGATGTGCCGCTGAGTCGAAAAAACAATCAACAGCAGCAGGGAAGTCTGCCAGCCACACAAGTAGCAGACGAAGGTAAAGAGCCTGAACGTATGCCATAGTAGTATTTTTCTGACCATCTTCCCTGCCACTGGCAGAGACTGCAAGAGCCAAATATTTTATTATACGATGCAGCAATGGTTCTGGAGAGCCTAATGATGGCACTGGTACATCAAGCTTAACCTGTAAAACCTGGATTTCAAATACACCAGAAAAACAGATTGAAGTTCAAATTACTGGATCTTCCAATGGTGCTTGACTTTCAAGCTTGATGCACAAGTAAGCTGAGTGATCATCTTTCAGTCAAAAGAGAGGGGTTTATTCTCCAGAGAAATCAGAATACAAGTGATGACCCACAACACTTCTGTCCATAGACTTGGTCTAATAAAGGTCCATAATTTTTTTATTTAAGGATGAAGTGCATATTTTTTCAACACTTCTTGAGGGGTGTGAATTCATTTGCCCATACGGCTTTGCCATTGTGTTTACATTTTTAAGCATCGAATTTATTTCATATTTGAATTGAACGACGAAAATGAAGGGAAACAAAGAGAACATATCTTTCTTTTTATTACGTTTGTGCCTCATTTACAGTGTCAAACATGTCCATAATTTTGAATATACTGCTAATAAGGATTTTGATACCAAAACTCTATAGATTAACCAGGAAAGAACGAACTAAAAACATCAAACTAAAAGTCTTCATGTAATTTCCTCATAATGTATGTTGTCTTCCAATATATACTGAAATCATATGCATGAAAATGGTATAAAGTATATTTGAAGGAAATGGAACGTTATGAAACAAAGCACGTACTTGCTCTTTGCACTGGGTGTTGTCCTTCAAAATATGTTAAAGCACACCAGCAGCTCGGGAAGATGTCTGCATTCAGAACAATATGGAATGTCATTAGTAGATATAAAAAAAATTTAAAAAAAAAGGAAAAAACCCCAGTGATCATTATAAGTTTCATGCTAGGATAACAAAGGTTCTGGTTTTTGGATAACTAATCCCCAGAAAAACCGGTCCCTAGCAGAGAAAGGGATGGGTTTAGACTTTAGAGTTTAGAGAATGATCTTTTGCCTCTGGATGGGTTAACCTGATTCTCTCTCCAGTTTAAAGTCTCATGTCTTCATGTTCAACAAGTAGGCTCATCAATGTAGGCTAATTTCAAATGCAATTTAAACATGACCAGAACTTCTACAATTTACGCATTACAACTAAAATTCATTTTCTAGATCAGGCGATAATATGAGTCCCCGTATATTTGAATAAATCACTGAAGATTGTAGATTACCTCCAGATCACCATCGTTTTCCTTGAATAACAGACTTTGTAAGAGCATACTGCAAATGGTTGTTTAGAAAGCACAATTTATATAGATGGAGCTTAATCCTAAAAAATAGGTAGAAAGCAAAAACAAATATTCAATAGTGTGCGAAACAAATATATGGAAACCTTCCAAATGACATGTTGCGATTATCACGTGAAGTATGGAAAGTGGTATGTGGCTGAAAGATCACAGTAGATGCTAGCATTGCTTGTCCATCTTTGTCATTCTGTTATCATAAACAAATGAAAATTTGGTTTACTAACTACAAGAAAATGTAAAAGTAGCAAATTGGTGAGCTAAGACTGAAAAGACACAAATATTCTAGGTGCATATGAAGAAGCAAAATAAGTTGATTAACCACACAAACCTAATTGGCTAAATTCATTTATAATTTTAAATTGATTATCCACAACTTGATGATAAGTTTTCAGCTAGAAGATAAAGAAACATGTGCCAGCTAACCAGCTAGAGCATTTTTCTTACGACAAGCTTTAACCCCTACAGAAAGAAATAGGTAAGAATGCATCCAATTTACCTTCTCTTATAGAAAGATTGTGACTGTTTCATTTGGAATCCTATTGAAAAAAGGTCTTTAATATGATGGCAATGTATATTTGCCAGATTCAGTTGGTAAGCATTCTAAGGAATTTGTGCTTGTCACTCTGATATCTTGTGCCAATGGTATTAACATTTTAAGTTTTAGACTCGAGCTCATCAGAAACTTTTTATCTCTTCAACATTCTTAAAGATATCTTGCATTAAGAAACAAAATTCATTCCATCTGAACATTGACGTAAGACATGTAACCAGAAGAGGATAAAATCAGGCTGAACTGCTTAAGATTATTTGAAGAGCACATGTATCGAAGCTGATCTATTAAGAAAAGGTTAGCAACTTAAGTCTGAACCAAGTTTAGAAAATAATTATTTATAACAATCTTGAGAATCAGCACTACTGCCTCTAAGTTGCAGGGAGTAACCTCACAGAAGCACTTGAAGATATGGTCCGCAGCAATAAATTCTTGCACGGTAGATGTTTGTAAGATGATTCGCAGAATGGAATTCAGAGCAGGTTCTGCTTGAGGTTCCTCTCCTACTAATTTGTTTGCAAGAGTAGTAAGATTTTGAGGATTCATGAAAACCAAATTACCTATGCAACGTAGTGCCTGAGATATTATTAAAATTACAGGTTAGATAGGCAAAGCAGAAAATAATTAAACACCTTGGATGATAAAAGGTTCAAAATATAAAATATTGCTCAAAGCGAATGGTGATAGTAATTTGAACAAAAAAATATAGGTTCTCCCATCAAAATAGGATTTGCTATAACATTCCAAATGTTTGGCAAGGTTGACACCAACCATCATTCCCACAGAATCTTAGTCAAACTAAAACAAAGTAGGGAGCCTAATATAGTAATATGTATTTTAATGCTGGATTGTGCAGTAAGGATGCTAATAAAATACCTCCAAATTTTAAAAAAGTCCAGAAGAAGAGAAATAAAGAGAGAGATGAGGATGACTTTAAGTAATAAAGTGTAATCACAGCATGGAAATGCAAACATGAAAGCAAGCTTACTGCAGAAGTATGTATAGTGACATGTTCAAAGAAAATGTGCAAAGTTGGAATTAGACTATAGCTTACCGCACATCTGAGAGAAAGGGAAGCCCATTGGCTTTCGACTCCTATCATCAAGAGATGGTCCAAGATTTTTTTCTGCAAAACGAGATGCACACGAAGCCAGGGAATGCGCACGACATTAATTCAGAAATTTAAGGATAAGGAAGAAAAAAGTATAATAAGCACCTGTCCAAGTGCACTTTGATTGGCCAACCTGTTGGCATCTTTTCCCAGATCACCATCTGGACCTCCCAAAAGAAGCAACTCAACTGTTTCCAATGCCCTGAGTAGATTTACTGTCTACTGGCATGATATTTATTTCAGAAATTTAATGATATATACAAGTGAGGATCAAGTTAAAAAAATGGTTTCCGTATGGAGAATGCAGTTGATTTCAGAGTTAATACAACAACTGATCCTTACAAATAACATATCTACTTTACCTTTTGCTGGGTAAAATTATAGGCACTGCCTCTGTGAAGCTTTAAAATGGATACTAGAGGTTCAAATCCTATAGTTTCTTTCAGCAATATCTGCAAGACATAAATGGTAAAGTATTGCAGAGAACATGCTTCCAGTTGTACATTTAGCAGAAAATTGCTTACCTGATTTGAAGCAATTTTACTAATGAGATTATTGAGCAGTTCAAGGCAATCCTGTGTGCCAAATTTCAGTTACGTTAGACAAACATAAATCTTTCAGTGTATCTGTAGTCATAAATCAGCTCAGCTCTTCCGTTTAACAAAGAAATCCTTGACAAATTTTGTTTAAAACTTTAAATATAACTGCTGCAATGTATACTGCCCTTATTGAAGTCCATGGAGATACTAAAACGTCGGTACTCATCTTTATTGATTGAAAAACAGCCAAATTGAAATAGGCTCTTGTAATTCTTTGCAGTTTAGAGGGATATTACTATCTTGATCAATTTATCAACTAATTCTTAACTAACTAAATTATTTATATCGTTGGCAACTGATGCATGTGATGTGTATCGTGAGACCTTCCATATTTATAATATTACTAATTTAGTCCATTTTAGATACTGATACTCAAAGATACTTACTGACATATTACTTAAGCCTGTAAATAAGTAAATAACTCACCTGAACAACAACGCCACCTTCTGAACCTCCTTCCTCTCTAAGAATACTGAATATCTTGTCAAATGCACCCTCAAAAACAACAATTTTTTGAATCTCCTGGAAAATAGATGGTTTCAAAATTAATAAAAAAAGCAGAAGCCAAAGTGATTCTACCATCAATCTCCTAAAACTGTAAATCTTACCTCTGCTTCTCTAGTAACATGCGTGAGAAGCAATAAAGCTTCATTTCGTATGACCTGCAAATATAGTAATTAATCAACAGACTGGGAAAAGGATGAATTATCTTCAGTTTACTGTAAGAGCGTGAGTTGGAGACTTAATGAACAACAATTACAACAAGAAAGTAATAAAGAAACTATAGTAAATTAGGACCTCCCGATCCATTAACATGTCCATAAGTCGAGTTATGCCACGTGGAATAGAGAGAATGGCTTCTTGTAACCTGAGGAAAAAATTAATCAAGAAAATCATGAAAAGAATTTGAGAAAGACATTTGGAAGCAGCAACTGAAGAAGACCAAAAGAAAAAGAAATACCTTGAAGGCGAGTGTGTGAGAAGTGCAGTTAAAAGCTGAAGAGTGTAGTATCTCACATAGAAATCATCATCCGACTGCAAAACGATATAGTTTTCAGAAGAAAGAAATCATGAATACAGATAGCAGCGCCAAACATTAGCATGAAATTATAGAAGAAAATCAAGGACTTGCCAACAGATTTAAGAGGAGGGCAATGCTTTCAGGTTCCCTAGATAACAGGTCAGAATTCAATGAAGCTGGCTGGACTTCATTATTCTTCCCATGTGAAGCATCTAAAGAAGTCAGTGCACTAACAAGAGTTTCAAGTGCACCTCGGATCAGTTCAATATCATTGCGCTCTTCATTTAATACTTTCATGAGTACAGGGAGGCCTAAAACCGGAAAAATAAGCAGATAAATTAAAGTAACCCGAGTTGAAAACAATTGATTTTGCTGCAACTTTTTTTTCTTTTGGGGTTTTAGGGCTACATGAACCTTGAGTCCTTGACTAAAAAGGAAAATGGGTATAGAAGCCAGCATCTACCTGTCGCACCAAATGCTAGTTGAGCTGAACGGCTTTCTGCGACAAGGGATTGAAGTTGAGACATTGCAACACGTCTATCTTCTGCTAAAACACCACTGCTTATGCGATCTAGATATCTCTCCACGTAGCTTTAAAAAACAAAACACATGTTAGGTGAAAACAAACACATAGTGAATACTGAATACTATCCACTACCCTGGCAGTATCCTTAGGTGCTGACAAATTCAAGGTCAAGGAAAAAGAGAAATTCCAAAACGCAAGTGTATATGTAGAAATGTTTTCCTATCAGATATCATTGCATGACTGATCCAACCTTCTAAATCTAAAAAACAATATCACTTCAGAAGATAATCGTGTCTTACTTGTCCTCGTTGGAAGCCTGATTTTCATTCCGGAAGACAAGACCTCCAACTCCCTGCATAAAATCCTCAATTTAAAAAAAGCATGGCATTTATAACTCATGCGTCAGCTACAAAGATAATCTGCTCAAATTTCTCATTATAAATAAAATCCAAAACTATGAAAACATATTGTAACATGGCAAGGGTTTAATCTCTATTGTGAAATGGAAGTTGCAAACAATCAAGTATGAATAGTCTTATAATATAATAATGTTAAATTATTATTTCCTGACGAAACACAAACCAAGCATGAGAAAACATTAAATTTGTGAGGCTAGTAAGTCAAAGTTCATTTTATACCACCTACTATTTTTTGAGCAACAAATGAACCTTCGGAGGATCCAACTCTAGGGGGAACGAGGAACAAAGCTTTCCCTTGACCCAATTTTGGATTTCTCCAAGCATGTTTTGGACCAATTTTTATTTGGATTGGTATGTTTAGGACCAATTTTGAGGGACTGGAAATTCTTCAAAGAGTATATATAACTTAAGTGTTGGTTATAGTATTGTGCCACAACAATAAATAATACCAATACTAATACTAATAATAAGAATCCGCTAATATAATTAGAAAAGTTGGTTCTTATAACTAAACTATCAAGGAGATGGACATCGTGAAAAATGATGCGAGTCTTGAAAGGGAAGTTGGATCGAGTACACACATCATCATCATTCAATCGACATTTAAATTTCCAACATTTGACACTGACAAAATCTACAACTACTCAAATGCCTGTCCAATTGAAAATCAACCATCAACTTGACAAAAAAACAACTAAAACGGCGAAATCATCGAAGAGACGAGCAACGAATCGATTGACCTGGGCGACGGCGTTGAGGTTGATTCGTCCAAGCTTGAAATCCATGGAATCGCTCGATCTCGGCCTCCGATCCGTCGGAGATCGATCGGCGAGACCAACTCCGATCACCGGAGAAAGAGAAGATGTGATCGACTTTTGGGTTAATCCATTATTAAATCAGGTTCGGCTGAAGTGGATCCAATTGATCCTGGCCCAGGGCTCGTCGTGTCCGATTAATTGCGCAAATGTCAAAAGGTCAACTGAAAACGAGTATAAATTAGATATTATTTTGTAAATTTTACGAAAAGCTATAATTTTGAGAAATCAAATGCGAATACAAATCAAGTGTTTTCGTACACTTCTAACGTCTTAAATGTCATATTTGAACGGATTCATTTGCGATTATATCCTACCCGACTAATTCAATTTAGGTGAACTATTTTCACTACTACAGTCTACTTTACACACACAAAAACTTACGACGTGAATTCTAAAAAGTAGGAGGGGGTATTTGAAAGTAGTCACCTCCCAAAACACCACACTCTCCGGTCGGCGGTCACCAACCGGTCAACCACAACTCTAATTTAATTTGGTTTTTCTGTTGACCCATGAGACAGCAGAGAAGACAGCCCCCACACGTGGACGGAAGCTTTCCTCCGATCTAAACACCTACCAAAACGACCACCATCATCTAAGCTCCACCTCTCATGCAAACCATCCACGTACATGAACGACAAACCCCCTCTCAAGGAAACCAAATGGTACAACACCCTTCCACCCCTTCTATAGTCTTGTAAACAACACAATCTAGTTTAGTTTCAAAGATAAACTAAACACTCCCCACACCCTCTTCTTCAACAATTATCTCCAAACTGATTGTTGGTTCGGATTCAGACTAGGCCAGGGTTAGGGTTTTGCAAAGATGTCTTGGAGCAGGCTTTCGGGTAGTGTGGAGTCTCCAAATGTGGATTTGGTGATCGACATGGGACACCCTTTCCTCAACCGCACCGTTGATGGTTTCTTGAAGATTGGAGCTGTAAGTAACCAATCCATTGAGTATACTCGTACGTATGTTGTTCTTACTTGTATTTCCTTTTTCTTCTTAACAATATATATGTAGTTCTAAAGTACTCTGTTTGATATGGCGTTGTTGTTTGAGCAATGTTTGTGCCCAAAAAATATATTTTAAGTGTAGTGTGCAACGTTTGGACAATATTTTTTTTTCCTTCTGATTTTGCCTTTTAGTTTAATTATAATTAGGCACAATCCATTCGACTGTTTTCAAATTTGTGTTTGTTAATTGTTGTATCATGTGATGCTTGTATTTGTGTATACAGGTAGCGGCTTCGAGGGCTGTTGCGGAGGAGGCATATCAGAGCTTAAGCAGAGGTTCTTTCTATTCATAATCATTAACTACAACTTCTTTTGAATAGGTTGTGCAGTGTAATTTGTAGATGTCTAATGAGACATCATCAGCTTTGAATATGGTGAAAATTTGTAATAATCTTAATACGTTTAATTTTCACAGGGAACGTGTCGAAAGAGTCAGCTGAGCATGCGGTATGCTTTTTCTCTACCCTTATGATCTAAAAATAGTACGTTAAAATGTTAACGATAAAAGGCAAATTTGTATGTGAGAATACAGAGTGTTATGCCCAATATAGTTTGTGTCGTATTGAAGTTTTTGTGAGCCAAGTAATGTTTTTAACCTGAACATAATTTGTTACTACGTTTATACATATAAGAAGCTTGTGCTTAAAACACAGACATGTGTGTTATGATAGATACATTATTTTGACAGATAAACTTTCAGTGGGGTGTTATAAATCCCAATGTTCTATTTCGTTTAGTATCAGGGATATATGTGTGTTGAATTATCTGCCCAAAGCAAGCTAGTTTTCATAAACTCCATTGCTGTTGATAAATACAAGCTGAAAAAACAAATAAAGCTCTTTTCTGGAGCATGTCAGTTCCACTTAGTTTCATGATGGTTTATTAAATTCTTCTGTTATTGCAGTTAAAAAAGATGTGCAAGGAAGGTGCCTATTGGGGTAATCATCAATTTTGGATAAGATATCTTACATGTTTGTGAGTTGATTAGTGTTTATGGTTTTTATGTAAGTGTTTCCCTTTTTTGGATGTTGTTCATGGCTGTAGGAACAATTGCTGGGGTTTACACAGGAATGGAGTATGGGATGGAGAGAGTCCGTGGCACTCGTGATTGGGTGATTAGTTTTGATCATTCTTGCTAGAACATGTTTTAGAGTTCATTGGATTTTTATTTCTAATCCAAAATATGGTGCAGAAAAATGCAATGCTCGGCGGTGCAATAACTGGAGCATTGGCATCGGCCGCGAGCAATAAGAGCAAAGACAGGGTAGTGGTGGATGCCATCACCGGAGGAGCCATCGCCACCGCCGCTGAGTTCCTCAACTACCTCACTTGATTCGACATGGACAGCTCTGCCGGACCGACTGGTCATCCAAATCCGGATGGTCCTGCGGCTGCCATGCACTGTGGTGGAGACCAAGAAAGCATTTCAGTTCTTCCATGTTATCCTGCGTTACTTTAGAGTCATGTTTTAGTTTGGTTGTTGACGTTTGCTTGGCTAATGGCTAGTGTAGTTTTCTCATACTTTTAGTAACAATAAAAGAAAAAAAGAGAAGGGGACTATTCATTTTGTTTTTTGACGGGTAAATTAAAAAGGAAAAAGACAAATAATCCATCAATTAACGCCCACCGTGGGGCTCGAACCCACGACCACAAGGTTAAGAGCCTTGCGCTCTACCAACTGAGCTAGACGGGCTCCCATGCAATTATTGGTATATTAATAATGACAGCAACGAGAGATGCTTAAGAGGATATTCACTCCTATGCTATGAGGTGAGGGAAATTCATTGAACAAAACATCACATGGTATTCAAGGACAATGAATTAAAGTCCCATTATCTTCATTCTTACCCACAAAATTAATAATTCAGCAACACAAAATTACACTCTAATTTCCTACAGTTAATCAACGTTTATAGCATCTAATTTTAAACTAGGGGATTCTTTACATTCCATTAGGCTACGAAGACCATCTTTGAGTTGAGGAATTCCTTCCTCCAATATAGCACAAACAGGAAATACGGGAACACCTTGAATCCTTCTCTTCAGTTCCTCATACACATCCTCTGCACCCTTCTCGTCGATCTTGTTGGCTACTACCAGAGACGGTCGATCTGATAGGCCTTCCTGGTAGTACTCGAGTTCCATGACTAAATCTCTTAATTGCTCCCATGGTGAGATACCATTCTTACCATCCAATGCGGCCGACAAGTCCACAACGTAGGCGAGAACCATTGTTCGTTCTATGTGACGCAGGAAAGCATGACCGAGTCCACGATTCTCGTGGGCACCTTTGATGATACCAGGAATGTCGGCCACCGACACAGAAAAGAAATCTTTGTAGTTTAATTTGCCAATATTTGGCCTGAGAGTGGTAAAAGCATAATGGCCCACTGCTGGCTTTGCCCTCGAAATGGACCCAAGAAGAGTGCTTTTCCCTGCATTTGGCATCCCAACAAGCCCAACATCCGCAATACTTTTGAGTTCTAGGATGAGGACTGCCTCTGAACCGGGGGGATCCAGCTGCAATCGATGTCCGAGATTCATCATCGATGTTGTAAGGGTTACTGGATTCTGTCGGAAGCTTTGGTTTCATATGGTGTTTCGGGCCTTTCCCAAGACTTGCATTACCTAGACCTCCTTGCCCTCCATATGCAATGACTAGTTGCTGACCTGATTCTGTTAGTTCCGCGACATCATATTTTACAATCTCCTCATCTGATTCTGTTCCAAACGAATCCATGTCGTCATCTTCGTTTCCATACTTGGTCTCTTCTTTTTCCATATCTACCTCAGAAGAGGGTGAAGAACTCCACGATGTATGTTCCATCGCAAGTTGTTTAGAATTTAGAACTGTATGTTCGATATGCGGTAGTTTATCGTATCTTGTTTTGGTTTCTAAAGTTCTGCTATTTGGTTGCAAACCAGACGTTTCTGCGTTGTCGTCAACAATGATATCTACAAGACCATCAGCTGCTGGTTCCTGATCTTCACCAACATCTTGAATCTCCCAAGGTTGTAAGTCTTTTTTGGAGGTAACATCCAAGAATGATGGAGTTTCTCCACTAACTAAATGGATTACAGTACCAACCGGCACTTGAACAAACTGCAAGTGAAGAGTAAGCTTGGTTAAGAAGCAATCCACCAAAATCGAGATGGATTACACCTCTAACAATGTTTGGTATTATATTTTACTACTTGAACAAAATCTCTTCTTTAAGAAATCGAAAGTCTTATTTCACTAATTATAGAAGCTTCTACTTAACTATCACTGAGTAGAGCAATGGACGATTTCCAGAAAAGGAATGGCAGACCAACCTTATCACGTCCCCGGCTACCTGCCATCTTCTTAGAAGCACCATGCCCCCCTTTCTTTGCATTCTGCAAGGCAACTTGGTTATGATCAGAAGTGGTTGTTTGAGACTGCTTTGAGGTACAACTAACTCGAATCATAGGTAGCAATTTAAATGTTATTATCCTGATGAGTATATCAACAATTTATAACAATTCAATGCAATGAAATTTGCAAATATGTTCAATATTGCATATTCATTAAATTTTATGGGTATATCTGACATTGCAACATACCAGGTGATGCTGAAGGTTGCTGAAATCCCAAACTGCAGCAGAGCATTGTAGAATAACATCACCACCTCTCCCCCCGTTTCCACCTGTCGACAGAGTTCAACAAGAAGCTGGTCAGATTCGTTAAATAATACCAATACAAACAAAAATAAATCTATGGCTGAAACACCCAAACCCTGCATTATATCATAACTGTTGCTGGTCAAGTAAGTTCAAGAACATAGACTATACAAGGTGATTGCTTAGTTGATGAAAATGTAGATTACATTAGCAACTTAGTGTAAGTCACACAATTGTATTTGAAACCAACCAAAATTTATTAACACATACAAGTGCATCATGTCAGCATTGAATTTTACAAAGACCAGGTAATTCAAATTTGCTAGTTTCCAAGCAAACATATAGATAACTAACACAAAGATGAGTTGTTATTATTATTATTATTATTTTGAATGCTGACTTAAGTAGGGAGAGGTATCAATTACCATCTGGTTTCCCACGCCAATCAGTTCGGCTGCGACGGACACTACAACACCCATTTCCACCATCACCTCCTTTTGCCCATACCCTGAATTTATCCACCATCTTCCTTTCCTATAAGAAATCAAAAAATTTAACATAAACTGATAATTAACATAATAAATAAGAAAAAGCATGATCACTAATATAAAAAAACACACCGACAGCAAGAGTTGAGATTAATACTTAAAGACGTTAGAAAAAGTTAAGAGACCTGTAAAGGCGCGGCCTTTCCTTTGTTCCCCGTCTTGGAAGAGTAAGAGTAAGAGTAAAAGTAAGAGAAGGTGGTGGAAACGAGGCATTGGAGCTCTTGCTGAGGCCCCACCAGTGTCCGGAAGACGACGTTTCGCCCTCCTCGACACCACCACATGGACTTTTCTGTAAAGGAACGCCAGTCGTCGTCGGTGGCACTCCGGCGAGCGAGAAAGGGTTTCAGGGTCACGTTTTGTTTTTGTCATGGGCTTTTCGGCCCAACTTCTTTTTCACTCTCAGATTTGGGCTCCTTAGAAGGGTCAGGTCAGGTTTTATGTCATAATTTCTGGAATCATAAGAATGTATTTCTTCAACATATATAATCATTTTATTCTGAAATGTGTTTTTTACTTGTTTTTGCTTTTTTCATCACTATATATTTTATTAACATACTATTGTTTTAAGCTTGCTAGTTGAGATTTTGTAAGACAGTATTTTAATTACTTATTGGAATTCAAAGATAGTAATGCCCATAAAATAATTTGGATCGTTTGGGTCAGTTTTGTGTTTACTTTAGTATGTTACTTTGCATAACAATCATAACCTAAATTTTTTAAAACAGTTGATTTGTTGATTGGACGTTTATTTGCATGCCTATCGCAGTATTATCTACAAAAAAACTGCAAATTTGTACAAGTATAGAAACACAAACCTTATGTTCAGTTTATTTCTTACAAGAAACACTTCAGTTACAACCAATACTTCTCACAAACCACAACAGCTTCTATTTTTGTATTTGTCAAAATTGATTTACAAACTCTTCTCACTAATTTACCAATACATAATTTGCAATATGCTAATTACCAACCCTATATTTACCTGTAACAACGGCTGTATGTAAAATAACAAAATTAGAAAACAAACGAAACACACCAATCTAATGAAATAACAAAACATAAATTTGATGGAACCAAATCTTAGGCCAGAGAGATGGCTTCATCAATCAATTCATCCAGAATCAGTGACTCCAACTCCTGTCTTATGAGCTTGGTTTGATATTTGAGATCCATCCACTGGTCATTCTTCGACAGATCCCGGGCAATAGCATTTTCCAGAGAAAATTTGAGTTCAGATTGGTGATTGCAGTGCCAACTTATGCTTTCCCATACCTCCTTCAGAACTTGAGATTCTGTTGCTACTCGTGGAATGCAGTACCCGAAGCACGAAATCCACGGGCTCAATGTAGAATTGCTTTTCTCCAGCAAGACTTCGTTGATTAGATCGAACAGAAGTAGGTGGTCAAGATTTATGTCGGGAACGTATATATCGACATCAAGAAGACACTTATATCCTTCGAACTCCTCAAATACTGAAAAGAGAACTGGTTGTTCAGACGAGCTCAATGCATCGGATAGTGCATGGCCACTCAAACCAGATTTTTTTAAGATTTCCTTGACATAGTTAAAATCATCATCCATCTTGCTGTCCATCTGATTGAGTTCAGAGTGAAGGTCAAAATGATACAATGAATTATTGATATCCTGTACTTTTGAACTCGATTGCGCAACTTCTCGCCATTCCGGTCTAAAATCTAAATTTTCTGCAATTATGTTTACAAAAAAAAAACGAACTTAGTTCTCAAGAAGAAACACTAAAAGGCTGAATCTGAGGTAAGAAGCAATTTCTGGTTATGGTAATTGACATTACTTTGTAATCAAAATTTTCTAAGTAACATTCAAGGGGCAAACATAACTAGTACCACTTTTAACAAGAGTAATGAAATTAGACACGCATAATACTTTATAGTCTTTACCTTCGAAGAGAGATAAATTTGATGTTGCATGTTCCACAAGATCCTCTTTGAAGTGGATATCTGCATTGGGAGGTGAAATCTGACTTTCTCCATTGTAACCAATATCAGGTTGAGGATCAACCTCATCAATCCTCTCCAACATCTCATATGGCAAATCACACTTCTCACAGGCATCACCTTCGACACCGGTCGTTTCTTGCCCTCGAGCAGTATCACCAATGAGCACATTCTCTACTTTCGCATCTCCAAGACATTGGCTTTGATCATCTACACAACCTCTGTGTTGTGCGACCTGTTTAGAACTCCCAAGACCACCTTTTATCTTTTCCTCTTCAGAGATACTTAAATTCGTAACGGAGGATTGAAATAAAGACAACCCATTTGAGGCTTCAGGCTCTGTAGTTTTTTGTGGAAGGTGTGGTTCAGATTCACGGATAGAAATAAGTCTTCCGAATGTTTTTTGACTATGCATATATGAAAAAGAACCGTCATTGTGAACTGACTTCGATCTGTTAAAGATATTTCTTTTGGACTCTTTGCCTTTATTAGACTCCAGCAAAAGAGAATACCTATCGACGGATTCCGATAGGGATCTAGATCTTCCAAAATTAGGCTTGCTACTTTTATCTGGACCAGGTGTCCTTTCAACCATCAGAACTTCAGGTGTCTTTTGACCATAAGGAATTTTATGGAGAATTCCATCCAATGAAATTCTGTACTTCTGTTTCATGTTTTCTTTGCTCGTAGCTTCTTCTTTGTCTTGGTTACTAGAATCAGTCGAAGAAGGGATGGCAATCTTAATAGGTACAGCTGACTCCTTTCCTAACAATTGGGATTTCTCTTCTTGATTAATTGATCGTATGTTGTCTTTCCTTACGAACTTAACTCCAGAAAACAACGTGTTCGATCTTGCTCCTGGGTACGAACCACATTTTGTCAAGATCGAGTCTGGACTTTGATCCTGCCGAACTGTATCCTCACTTGCACTGAACAAACTCTGTCCCGACGTCGCAATGTCTTTCGTAATGCCTTGCTCCTCCTCGGAATTTGAAGTTTGCTTCATTAAGTCTGAATCTTTTGTCTCAGTGGTCTGGTTTTCAACTTCAGCGTCTTCCTCATCATTCGGGGACTTGAGCCGTGCCGATGCCGGTGATGTGCTCTCACTAGTTTTTTCAACGTAATCGTTGCATTCCCAATGATGTATGGAAAGAGTACGTGTCAACCTCATTCCTGAAGGTATAGTTTTGCTCCATCCCTTCGGAGCTCCAACGTTAATTTTGTTAATAGCGTTAGCATCTCCAAACTGAAATAATAAAGATGGGTAAATATTATCTTGTGTATTCATCTGGTGTTTTTTTGTTTGCGTTAGTTTCCACAAATCCACTGGAAAACTATACTTTACTTACAATATAATTCAATTCACCATCCATGAGGCCATGCTCCTCGACTTTTGAAGGATCATCTTCATTTATTTTAGCATTTTTAAACCCTGCACGAATAAAGGAAAGTAACAATGAGTGATGAAACTATCTGCCTATATGGTAAAAGTCTAACTTACACTTGAAGATCAAGCTATATAGTAACACCTATACGATTTTACTAGAAAATCCAACTACGATCAACTTAATGCATGGGAACCAAGGAAGTCGGATGGCGTAAGAATTTTGCATTACGTTATTCTAGATATAAAAAAAGTCCATCTCTTTAAGTTTCAAAGTTCCAACATCTTGCAGCAATTCAAAGTTTCTCTTGGACCAGCAGAGCATGGAAGACACTCACCAGAAGCATCTCGATGCTTGCGGTGCCTCCTGTCTGTAAGCAACCTTCGAGGGCGGAATCTGCGAGGGAAATTGAAAAGATGGATCACACCTCCCATGCAGCCATGTTGATTGGTCTCATAGGAGATGCTGGAGCTCCTTTGCCTCAATTGTTTCTCCAATTCCATGATAGATGGATCCCAATCCAACACCAATTCCTCTACACTTTGTCCTCTTCACTACAATGTTTTTTTCAAATATCTTAAAATGGAATCTGTTCCCTACAGAACATGAACATATTAACCAATAAACAAAGACAGCCAATACAGAGAAAGGTTTTTTTTTCCTTTTCAAAAACTGATGTTCACACCATTAAAAAAACCAAACCAGAAACATGAACAATTTTAGCTTCTGAACAAATTGATCAACTGAACTTCTCCAAAAATTAAAAATACGACTCTGTTGGGTATCAGAAAGCACTCCACAACATGTTTAATTCATCCACAACAAACATGTTACAACAAAATCAGGGATATTGAAGACATAACTTTGCTCATATCTCTCACACCAAGAACCAAATAGAATTATTTTGCCTTGTAAATTCAGATTAGAACTAATCAATACAAAGTTTTAAGGGAAAAATCGTACCTTTGAGAATCAGAGCAATTGAGGGAGTCCTCCAAATCAGAATCTGTTAAGATGGGTATGTTTGAAATCACGGGTAGAAAGAGGATAAACGTTGGGTGCTTATGCCGGATCGAGAAATCTCATAATTTCCCTCTCATCACTTATCTCTCTGTTTCCATAACACACTTCCTAATTATGCACATAATCTTACCGCCAAGTGGGAACAAACTGAATCCCGTCCTCCGCGGTAAGATTACCATCTTGAAATGATATTCACAACTTTTTGTTGGAAAATAGAAATACCGAACCTATGGTTTAGTTGAACTTGAAACTTACAAAAATTGCACTGATTGCGTCGAGCTTTGGAGTTTATTTGATTTGACGGATAATAAAATCCCAAAAGTGATATTGAAATATTTTTTAGGTGACTCTAGTCTATATAAAATTGCAATTCAAGTGGACTTTTATTTTGGGACATAGCTGCTATCAAACCACCACTCCACCGTACATGGTCTTAGTAATAGGTATACAATGTCTTCTCCACAATAGTCATCCATTGTGTTTGAACACATGTACTAGTAGATTATGTATTGTTATGATTGTAAAATCTGATAGTAGAGAAGTATGTATACTCAAATCATTTTATTAATGTGTGATAATGAGTATTATTTATAAAGACATAGACCCAAACAGAACAGAACAGAACCACTGATTTATTAAATTTCACTGGGTCATTTTGAGTCATTTCTATTGGAAGTTGATTGCTTTTGGTATTTTTTTCTTTTCAACCGCGGGTTAAGTGAAAGAAAGTAGATCCAGAAGACACTCACCGGTCACCACTAATAATATCGACACATAATTATTATTTTATGCTTGCTATGCCGTGTCTTTTGTGGTGTTTGTGGACCATTCCATGCTGTTTATTCCTCATTCTATGCTCTTTCTTTCTCACCCACTCTTGCTGTGGTGGACGGCATTGACCTGGACAACTGCCATGTTTTCATAGATCTGTTCTTCAACCCTATGGAAACTTCCTGACACTTGGATCGTTTGACAAGTTCAGGAGTTTCCTCCAAAGTTTGGATTTGTTGTGTGGCTTGGTCAAATTATTAACCTAGCTTGTTGGTACTTAAATCTTTTGAGTGGTCATAATGAATAGTGAATGTTGGTTTTTATGGAGTATATATATATATATATATAATCACATCTTCGTACTCTGAGCAGTCATAAATAATTGTGAATGTTCCATTTGATTGAAGAATGAGTGCAAGCTTTTGTTCATGAGGTTTGCCATAACTGCAAGGTAACTTCCAACATGTTAACACTCAACAATGCATAATTGATCTAATGCAAATTATGGAAATTGTAAGCAAATAATGCAAACAGTCATTGGATAGCTAGCTATGAAATAAAAATACGAGTCTTCGAGTGATCTTAATTAATGATGACGAGGGTGAGAGACACATTCTCTTTGTTATTTGTGGATGCTCTCGGTCATAATTTAGCTTCATTTTCATAAATTATCGAAATAGTTGTGATTTTGCACCTTTGGTTAAGATTCATTATTGAAGGTTTCTTTAATTTCTACTCACCATGTGCACGTCGTTGTTCGTAGTTTGGAAAATGTTTTTTCTGATAAGAAAGAAATATTTGAAATAAAATACTTAACGAATGAATCATGTTGTAATTTCAGAAAATCACATGGTGATGGAGACACAGGTTTGACAAATCATATGCGTGTTTAGTTTTGGCTCATTTAGAAAACTCCAATCGAATCTCCCAACTGTATGTCTGTATCAGGCTATTATCTGTCTGGACTTTCTGAGTTCACAGAGGAATGAAATTGAGACGTCAATCAAGCAGGAAAGAAATCTTGAGAGAGATGTGTTGACTACTTGGGGGTGTGTTTGGATAAACTTTAGTTTTGAGGTTTGAAGTAGTTTTGAGTTTTACAAATCTTAAAATTCATATTTTGTCGTCTAAACATACTTGTGTTTTGCAAATTGAAGAATTAATTCCATAATTATCAATATATTTGTTTTTGAGTAATGGTAGGCAGTGTTGATGATGTAATTAGTGACACCAATCAGGCTTAACTTAATATGTCTTTTGGCTCACACCAACCGATTTTACAAAGTGATGTTAATTTTTACAGAAATCAACTCTTATAAAAACTTGGTGACCACGCTATGATAGTTAAGCGTATGATATTATCTATACAGCCACACTGTTATTAGGTTGAAGTTCATCTGATCATCTCATACAAACATGGCTCCATAACTTTCACAAGTCTTTCCACTCGTTGATTTGAACGTTTCTGAAAGAAATCTGATATCAATTTGCATCCCTGTCAAATGGAACCTTATAATTAATATGACTTCTCGTCTAGATATGAACAATCATTAATTAGTATGTCAGTACGTATGTGTGCGGAGTCCTAAGCCTCTGGATCGAGTTTACTTTGGGCTTTCTGATGTGATTCGGAATTGTTTCTTGTATAACCAAAAATCATGTCTCGAATACATAGTGTGCTTATATTGTCTTAATTAGCATAATAACGGAAACATTAGTTGAAGAACATGCTTTTATGCAAAAATTCAAATTGAGGAGGATATAAAACGAGGAATCAAATAGCACGCAGGAAAGTTATTCGGAACAACAATACTCCACCAACAGTATGAGAACGAAACCAGCCACGCACACGCATGTTTATTATTGTTAGTTCATCATGACCAAACATGCATGTCTTCTTGTTCAAACATAACAATAATATCGATCGATCTAGTCCAAACTCGAGGACACTTAAAAATAATTCAGAAATTAAGATCGAATTCACCAACTGAAACATAAACGTACGTATGAAAGAATACATGTTTCTCTATCGATCATATATCGAAAAGCTCCAATTCTTCTTCGTATGGTCTACACATAGCCTGCAAATTCTCTTTCATCGTCTTGAACTCCACTTCTTCCGTCTCCAATCCTCTTCCTTCCGCCCAAGCGATGGCTTCATTAGCTGCAGACTTCACTTGATTTCTTATAAACTCACCCAACTTCTCTTCCGATGACCGATCAACTTTTCGGATGACTAAACGTGCGTAATCTTCGAGGTCGTTCTTTGCCAGCAATTTCTTGGCCTTTTTCTCATCCTCAGCTTTGAATTTCTCTGCCAATTTTATCATTTCTTCAATTTTGTCCCTGCTCAATCCTCCAGACCGTTCGTCGACCCTAAAAGCTTGAGCATTGCCGCACCTGCTATCCTTTGCCGTCACTTGCAACATGCCATTCATGTCCACAACGAACGAGATCTCTACTTCAGGAACACCTGCAAACAATAAATATTATTGAAGTGTCAGTATCCAACTCAAAACCAATTGGTAATAAGAGAAAATCTTTAAATTAATCGATGTGAGACTATTCTCTAATACACACGTAGTTAATTACCAGTAGGTGCGGGTGGGATGCCAGTAAGTTGAAAGCGTCCAAGAAGGTGGTTATCCTTGGCAATGAGTCTCTCCCCCTCGTAGACTTTGAAGTTCATTGTGGACTGGTTGTCGCGGATGGTGGTGTGTATTTTGTTCTTCCTAATTGGAATGCTACTACTCCTTTTGATGATAACGTCCATGATCCCTCCTTTGGCCTCCACACCAAGAGATAGAGGGGTGACATCCTTGAGGTCTAGGTCTTTCAATGCAGGGTCGTCTTGATCTTCCTTGATTAATTTGGCCCCGAGGATTGCTGCACCCTGTGCAACCGCTTCGTCTGGGTTCAGAGTGTGACACAACTCTGATTCCCCTCCAAAGAACTCCTTTAATAGCTCTCGAACACGTGGAATGCGAGAAGACCCACCAACCAACACAACTTCGTCCACGTTGGCTCTGTCCATGTTGGCATCTTTCAGGCACTGTTTCACTGGTTCTATACATTTCTCGAAAAAATTCTCGTTCAACTCTTCGAACTTGGAACGGTTTATTTTTTCAAAGAAGTCCTCATCTTTGTATAGCGATCCAATTTCCAATCTAGCAGCAACATTAGTTGAGAGATTCTTCTTGGTTTCCTCGCAGACGCTCTTAAGCTTCCTCTGGACCTTGGGGATGTTGGAAATGTCATGGTTGGTCTTATCTTTGAATTTTCTGATGACATAATCCACCAATTTGTTGTCCAAGTCCTCTCCCCCCAAGTGAGTGTCTCCGCTAGTGGCCTTAACTTCGACAATAGAGTTTTGGATCTCCACGAGAGAAACATCAAGAGTGCCCCCACCCAAGTCGTAGATCATTATGTTCTTTTTGCCATCATCGGAGTGGTGTTTTTTATCCAAACCGTATGCCACAGCTGCTGCTGTGGGTTCGTTGATGACACGTAGGACGTTGAGACCTGCCACAGAGGCAGCATCTTTGGTTCCCTTCCGTTGTGAATCGTTGAAGTAAGCAGGAACGGTCACGACAGCGTTCTTTATGGGACCTCGATTTAGTTTTTTCTCAGCCTCTTCTTTCAACTTCGACAACACCATGGCTGAGATTTGCTGTGGCCGGAACCTCTGATCTTTACCTTCGTACTGGACCACAATCTCAGGCTCATCGTCCTCTCCTTCAACCACTTTAAACGGCCACAACTTGATGTCATCTTGCACTCTTGGATCGCTGAACTTCCTACCAATCAACCGTTTCACGCCTAACCACCATTTTTTTTAATATATAACACAAAATTAATTAGTTTTTACCACTCGTATATATGTGCAGAATGTACGTATAATAAATCACAACAACAATTATCACAAGAATTTCATTTAAAGGAGAAATATCAGCATTTAAAAATATCAAAGTTCATAATACTAAACAAATTTTTGAAACAAATCTAGATATCTATGTACCCACGCACACATCCAGACATCAACGCATCAGATATCTAGATATCAAATATGTAGTAATGACTATAAATAATTTGATATAACTATATTTATTTATGTTAACGAGTAGAAACTTAAAACTCAACCATTTTCAATCTTCAAGCTGCTAGGGTAGATTTGGATTGGAAAAGTCAGTCATTTACGGAACCGACTAAAGATCCTTAAAAATGTAGGATTAGTAATCGTTTAGGCATAAATTTTAGACATATGTAGATGTAGAATAATTCAGACCAGACGAATAGATTAATGAAGAAATTTTCATGACTTAATAAAATGAAGTGTTTTCGTTCAAAACAAAGGGGCCGAGCTGGATTTCAACAAACCTAAGGTTTAGATCAAATATTAAGTCTCAATTGACATGATTCGATTGGTCAGAACATAATTAGAATTTACAACGGGGTGTTGTTAAAACTTAAAACTGTTTTAGAAAACGCAGAATAAAATCAACATATATAATAAACTTCCATATACACAAAAAAAAACGAAGCAAAAATTCAACATACCATAAATCTCAAGTACGTGTTGAAATGTTGACGATCGATGACATGGAAGAGATTAATATATATATATATATATAAAAGATGAAATGGAATGTATACCAAAGATTGTATTTTGGGGGGCGTGAGAGAGTTGATTCTTGGCAGCGTCACCGACGAGGGTCTCATCTTCTTCAGTAAAAGCGACGTAAGAAGGTGTGATCCTGTTGCCGTCGTTGTTGGTGATGATCTCTGCACGACCGTTGTCCCAAATTGCCACACAAGAGTTGGAAGTTCCGAGATCTATTCCCAACACTATCTCATCACTTTTGCTGCTTGCTTCCGACTCTCCCATATTTCCTTCCTTAATTTTAATTACTTCTTCACCTCACCTCACCTCACCTCTCTCACCAAATCACAATACAATTCCTAAGTTATGATGTATGTATATAAAGATGAAGTTGAGTCGAGATGGCCAACCATTCTTTTCTTTGGAAGAAGTTTGCGGAAACACCCTTATAAAATTGCAATTACGCATTTGTAGATATACCTCTCATTTTTACATTTATATATCTTTGAATACCCTTTCCAACGTCTATATATTTGTTCAATTTTCTCTTGTTTCGGTAAACGTCTAATATTATTCTTTCTTAATAAACTGTCGGTTACAATGTCACATACAAAAGCTTTATATCATCCCCTCTCCACGTTCCAACTTGTTGTTGTGATGTGGATGTGGTTAAAATTAATGTTTTATTGGGAGCAAAACCAAGTATATATATATTATATAAACTGAAGTGGAGGTTTTACAAATTCGGAGATTTAGGAGGATTTCTAAACTAAGAAGATACAAATACATATTTTTGGAGGGGTTTTTGGAAACATCCCAATATTTTAGTTGATAGATGATAAGATGAGTAGATTCATTTGAAATAGGTAGATATTGTACAAAAAACCATTCAATTTTGCATAATATCATAACTGACCTTTTACTTTGTGTTACAATCTGGGATCTGGCTATTTGGATCAGGATCAGATTGTGTTTTATGTATCAACGAGGAGGAGTAGAGGACCAAGTGTTATTCTATATTAATTGTTGAGATACATATATAAAAAATTCTTCAGAAATGAGGATACTCAAGTAGTACCTTGAACTATAATTTAGTAAACTCCAAGAAAAACAATAATGTTAAGAACATGGTCTATATAACAAATATATTTTTCGTAGCAATTATTATTCACAGACTAAATTGCTATAAATTGTGAAGATAAATGCGTGCTTAGTAACTATAAGAACTCTTTGGAAATGAGGAATTGAGGATACTCAAGTAATACCTTCAATTATAATTTATTAAACGTCAAGAAAAACTACAATGATAATAACTTGGTCTACACAACAAATATACAGTAATACAGTATATTCTTTATAGCAAGTCTTATTTACAGACTAGATTTTTGCAAATTGTGAAGATAAAAATGAAAGAAGCAACCCAACTGAATGAAATGGTATTTAACTCATTTTGAGGAGTTAACAGCAGGGAAATATTTCCTGTTATCATTAATTAAATCAAAGTATTTTACAACAGAAACTGTCCCTTATTTTAGTCATTCGAAGATGAGATCTGAAGCAGAGCTGTCTGCCTTGTTTACAACCTTATTTCCCTTTAATTAATTGTAACGACGTGCTTTCCATGAACATGGCAACTTCCTGTTTAGAAGTATTTAGTCAATGGTGCGGGAAATCCAGGTTTGTATACACATTAAGAAAAAATGGCTTGAGAGACATGCTTCAAATTAAAATCGGAGATTTAAAAGTCAACAATGCAACAAAAAGAGAGGAAAATAAGAGGTTTAACACAATAGTGGAAGCAAGAGCTGACGTGGATGTAGGATCATTTCCAATGACAACCTTAAAAATCATAAAGCCAATTGTCAATCTAACGCCTAATTTTTGTGATATGAAAGTGAAAGTTGCCGATGGGCTTGTTATCTAATTCTTAATTAAACCATTCAATTTGTTAAAAACAATAGTACAATCAATTTGCGTAATTTCTGTCGATTTCACCCTCACATATTGATTAATTAGACGCAACATGTATGTAGTAAGTTTTGGCTGGGTCATATAAGAATCCTACTCTTTTACTTGAAATCCTGCTTCTATAATCACTTACTTGGAGTTAGCTAGAATAGTTTTGAATGCTATAGATTTTATTTTATTTTACTAATTATATCTTCTATGTTCTTTTTTCTTCCTACTTACATATGATCTTGCTCTACTTTCTTATGTTCTTCAAATTTATATTCTCTTCTTTTTACTCTACCAAGCTTTGTGTTCTTCATTTTTGACATCAATATAAGTATCGAAATAACCTATAATTATCTTGACTTTCTCATATTCTTGACATTGGAAAAGACAACTCCTTGATAAGATATTGGAAATAGGGAGGAAAAAACAACAATGTAGATTAAGATAGAAGAATAGGATTACATATGATAAGGAAAGTCTGAAGTTAAAATTAAAAAACTTAATAGAGCTTTTGGGGGGCAAACACCCCCCCCCCCCCGGTTAAGGGAGCCGGGAGCACGCCGGGGCGCCCACTCAGGCACGTTTTTGCCTGTCAGGCATATGGATTGGACACCTGGCGCGCACTCCGGTGGGGACACGTGTTGCCTCCCCGTTGGTCCAATTTATTTATTTATTTAATTTTAGTGGAGGATTTATTATTAGAAGTAATTGATAATTTATTTGGTATTTCTGATTAACGTGGGGTGATAAATTTGGGTATTGTAGGATCATTGTTCAATCACGCGTGCACTGTGTAATCAAACTTCTACTATTTAATCACCCGTGCACTATGTAGTCACGTTTGCACGGTGCATTCACGCGTGTACTATGCAACAGATACATCTATCTACTCTCAACTATAAATACATCTACCTATCTCATTTAACCCCTCACATCTTCTTATTAAATTCTTCACTCTTACTAGCTTCTTCTCATTGTCGGATAGTAGTTCAAACCACGTTCAATCTGACGATCATAACTGCAGTGAGACATTCGATATGATGGACTGTGCTATTGATTTGGCCACCTGGGTTGTGTACAAACGGAGTACACGTCCTAGGCTTCGTTGAAGGAGAACGACGAACCCAGATAAAGATCGTGAACTTAGGTACAGACGCCTTAATGACGATTATTTTTCTGACAACCATGTGTATTCTGATTCTCTTTTTAGGAGAAGATTTTGGATGTGAAAGCATGTCTTTCTGCACATTCACAATGCCAATGAAACATCTGATATCTTCTTCCAACAAACATTGGATGCAACTGGTAGAATGAGCATATCTGGATTACAAAAAACAACGGCAGCAATACGAATGTTAGCCTATGGCATGACAGCTGATGAGATCGATGAGTACTTACGAATGAGTGCATCATCATCCAGAAATGCCCTCCTCAAATTTTGTGAATGTGTTATTAACATATTCGGCCCTGAGTATTTACGTCGACCAACTGCAAATGACTTTACACGACTACTCCACGTTGGTGAGCAACGTGAGTTCCCAGGTATGATGGGGAGTATCGATTGTATGCACTGAGTTTGGAAAAACTGTCTGCCTGCTTGGAAGGGACAACATCAAGGGCGTTCTGGGAGAGCAACCATGATCCTTGAAGTGGTGGCATCGTACGACTTATGAATCTGACATTCCCTCTTCGGAATTCCAGGTTCGGCCAATGACTTGAACGTCCAGTTTTCGATGACATACTGGAAGGTCGAGCTCCACATGTAAATTATGAGGTAAATAGTGTTCAATATGATATGGGATACTATCTTACTGATGATATTTATCCACAGTGGACCGTCTTCATTCAACCCATCCTTCACCCTCAAAACCCGAAGCACAGGTTGTTTTCTGAAGTGCAGGAGAATCTAGTTTGATCGATTTCATTACTCGTTTTAGTTTTAGTTTTAGTTTTAGTTTTAGTTTTAGCACTTACCACTCAGGCTTAATTCCTATATACAGATCAATCATCCCAATCCATTGATCAAACCTAAACGCCAAAAAGTCGAAGTCAACTTTAGCCTAGTCACTTGTAAATTCCTAATCAACCAACTTTAGCCCAATTATTTCTTGTTCCACTGAATCTTATACTTTTTTTTCGTTTCACATTGAGGTCATTGCCGTCTATTATAAAATTGCATGAATTAGGATGTTGAAATAGAAAAATAAAGCAAGCTAGCTCATGATGAAGATAACCGAAGCATAAAAAAAGATACGTAGAAACGAAAGATAAGGATTACATATGAAAAATTATAACTGGATAATTTTTTAGATCTAGAAAATTAAGTTTTTGGTATTTGTTAGCTAGGATATATGAGCAAGATCTCATAAAAAAACGATCGTGACTTGAGAACAATATGACCTGGTCAAAGGTGTTAATTATAATTACCCAAGACTGTGCAACATGCAGATGGAAAATTGTAAAATAATTTTTAATAATTTTCACCACTGCCAACACCATCACTAATTTTTAATTACTGGAAATCTACTTATTAAGAAACAAATTAATAGACACCAACACTACAGATCATTCGGATTAATCAAAGGTTCTATGCGTGTTTCCGTTCTGTTCCGCAAAAAGTGTCACCACACAAAAAACTCAAATAAGTTACAAAGAACCGCATTCTTTTTCTTCGTCTCGAGATGGATTCAAACGTCGACTACTTCCCCCTCCTCACCGACCAACTTCACCACGACAGCGTCGGCGTCCTCACATTCCTTAAGACTCACTCTCGCGTTCGTCTCTTTCGACTTTCCTCTTCCGATCTCGTCTTTCACCGAAATAAAATGATGGAGAATAAAACGTTTTGGGGATAATGAAAGGTTTCATTAAGATACGTACGATGGAAATTGAATGTCGCATAGTTACGTGTGTGATTTGACTTAAAATAAATAATATGTGATTTTATTAATCTTTACTTCTCCGCTTCAATTTTTCTATTTTTTATTAATATAAAACGTGAATTTTCACACAAGCCCCTTGATTTGTTTGGTTTGCAATAAATATGTTTAATTCCTGAAATTACACAGTAAAATCTGTTGTAGCAGTTTATATGGATATTTTACTAAGTATAACAGCAAATTGAATGCATTAAATGCAACTTAACATATATTTCTCTCTAAAATCTTAAATGTATAGAAATATTTGCCTTTTGTTTCCTCTCAGAAAGCAAATGAAAAATACTGGAAATATAAATTATGTAGAGACCTGACAAATAACTTAACAATTATATGTAATATAATTTGTTAATAACAAAAACCTGGAAGATACTTTTGCAAAATACAAAACTCATTAGATGACTATATTTAAGCATTTTTTATAATAAAAAATCATACAAAAATTATTATAAGGCTAGAAATTACTCCTTATAATAATATGACCTAAAAATTTAGTTTTTTGATAGAATCCCGTAACATGCACAAACACTAGAAACTTGATCATAGATAAAATAATTCTACCATTTTCATTTTCCAATACTTTTTCTTTAATCCATTCCAAGTTAGTTTCTTCGGCACAACCGCACAATCAACCCGGACCTTACTCTTGGTTAAAACCGATATCCGAAAGAAATGATTAGCACTAGTTTACGGTCGCCCGGAAAAAAATCTGATTTACACAATCTTCTTGATGATTTAACGGAGAAGCAACCACAATTTTCTATTACACTCAAATACGTTTTCAGGTGTGAAGCGGTTGATCGGCAGAAGATTAACAGAAGAAGTTGTAAAAAAAGACATGAAGCTTTTGTCTTTCAAGGTGGTCGAAGGAAATGAAGGTGAGCCTAGAATTCGTGTCGAAGACCAAACATATCTCACTGTGCAGGAGATTTCGGCTATGGTACTCTAGAAGCTGAAGGACTCCGCCCAATAATTTCTTGGCGTCGAAGTTAAAAATGCGGTTATCACTGTCCCGGCTTACTTCAACGACTCGCAACGTCGTGCAACAAAAGATGCCGGGACAATTGCGGGTCTCAACGTGGTGCGTGTCATCAACGAACCCACTGTGGCCGCTTTGGCCTACGCCCAATGTAACGTCCCAAAACAGCGGAATAAAATTTTCAAATATAAAACACAAACATACGACCGTCAACGGTCAACAAGGGCACGCTACAGGAAAAGTCAACAGAATATATATATAAAATATCTCCACGTGGAAGTCATAATACAGAGTGTCAAAAGAGCGATTACAAGTCTAATACATAACTACAGTAATCGCTACCTCTACAAAAAGATGAAGAAGACAGGACCCGATCCCGGAGGCACTCCCCTCGGTCACCACCAACCTAAGACTGCCTGCGACCTGAAAATGAAACATGAAATCTGCCTGAGTTCCCGAAAGGAACCCCGTATGCCAACATCTCCTACATATACAGAAAAACAGATGAAAATGCCAAGAATGCACATGCAATGCAATCCGCCTCGGGCCCCATGCATGCCCCAACCTCTGCGGACCATCTCCCAGCCGCACCAGGGGCATGGGAAACATCCCCCACCCTGCCAATCCAGGCCCACACGAGGGGGGTCGCCGCACTCATCTCCCAGCCGCACACAGGGGCACAAGGGAGGCATCCCCCCTGCCAATCCAGGCCCACACGAGGAGGTCTCGGCTTTCCCCCACAGGGAAAGTGCATCCCCTTCCCCCACCAGGGAAGAAGGCATCTACCACCCACACAGGCATGGCAGGCATCCCTCTGCCGCACCGGCATCCACGAGGGGTCCAACAGCAACACGCTCTCGTCGTAGGTGAAATCCGTAGCTCCGAGGTCCGGTGGAGACCGTAGGCTCGGCAGCCGGTAGTCGCCTCTGCTCGACGTCACGCACGTGGATAAATCCACCAAGGAAAGATAATTCGACCCACCAGTCGAACAAGGTCAAATCTAGCGGTCGACCGTTTGGAAGGTCTACGCTATACGTTTTATATACATATATATCCTGTCGGTCGAACCAGGGTCCGTTCAACCGATAAGGAAAACTGCATGAATCCTGCCCACTGCATTCGGTCGACCGAAACTCTTTCGGTTGACCGGATCAGCAAACACTTCACTACAGGAAAAACTGCACGCGGTCGGTCGACCGGATCCAGAGCGGTCGACCGTTTAGATGGTCAACGCTCTTGACCGACTTTGCGCAGTTCGGTCGACCGGATACACATATTCGGTCGACCGCAGGCCTGATTATTCTATCTACAGGGTTCGGTCGACCGAAACAACCATCGGTCGACCGGGCTAATATGACCCTTAAGTTCCCGCTAAAATTTGGCATAAACGGTCGACCGTCACACAGACGTCGTTCGACCGTTTTCGGGCAGTAAGCAAATATATACTTATATCGGTCGACCGAACCTCACACGGTCGACCGAGGCACTACAATATCGCCACTGAACAGGCATCATTTAGACGATGTTCGGTCGACCGAAGCACCCAACGGTCGACCGAACAGGTCGTCTTCAACCTCAGTTCAGTGGTTTAACTCCGGGGAAAACGGCACCAACGCCGCCCCCTACACTCCCACACCTCTTGGGGAGTTACTATGAAGACTTGGCATACCTTTCACCGCGAAGAAGACGTGTGCGGCGAGCTCCTCCTCCTCCGGCGTCGCTTCTAGCTCCTTCTCCTTCTTTCCTCCGTTTCCGGCGCTCCTCCTTTGCTTGTGCCTTCACCACGTCGCCGGAGCTCCTCTCCTTCCTCCTCTGGTCGCCGGACAACAAGGGGAAGGTGGATGAGTTGGGTGCAAATGAAATGGGGAAGGAAAAGAGAGAAAAGAGGGTTGGGTTGGGTTTAAATAACCAAAACCTAAACCTACCCCCATACCTCACCATACCTCCTTCCACTACACACAACACTCCACTCCATACCACCCCACACCTTCACTCTCTCTCTCACTTCACGTTCCACGTCCTTACAATCCACCCTCCTTAAAAGGATTTCGCCCCGAAATCAGAAAGGTAACTCACCGAAAAGCTCCGGATACTGCTTCCGAACTTCCTCCTCGATCTCCCAGGTGGCCTCGCGCTCACTGTGATGCTGCCATCTGACCTTAACCATCGGAATGGTCCTCCTCCTGAGCTGATGGTCCATCCGATCGATGATCTCAACTGGCCTCTCCTCAAGTGACAAGTCCTGCTGGATCTCAGGCACTGAAATCTCTATCACATGCGTCGGGTCTGCAACGTACTTCCTCAACATAGAAACATGGAAGACGTTGTGAAGGCCAGAGAACTGTGGTGGCAAAGCAACTCTGTAGGCGACCTCCCCGACACGGTCCAAGATCTCAAAAGGCCCAACATACCTCGGACTGAGCTTCCCTTTCTTCCCGAACCTCATCACTCCCCGAGCTGGTGAAATCTTCAGGAAGACGTGATCTCCAACCTCGAAGCTCAAAGTCCGTCTGCGTCGGTCAGCATAACTCTTCTGTCTGCTCTGTGCTGTAGTCAACCTCCTCCTGATCAGGTCAACCTTCTCTGCGTACATCTGCACAAGCTCTGGACCCACTAACTGCCTCTCGCCTACGTCACTCCAGCATACCGGCGATCTGCACGGCCTCCCGTACAACGCCTCATACGGTGCCATCCCAATACTAGCATGGTAGCTGTTGTTGTAGGCGAACTCGATCAGAGGTAGATGCTCATCCCAGTGTCCAGCCCAGTCCAGCGTGCAAGCCCTCAGCATATCCTCCAAAGTCTGGATAGTCCTCTCTGACTGACCGTCTGTCTGAGGGTGAAAAGCTGTACTGAATCTCAGACGTGTCCCCAGTGCCTGCTGCAGACTCCCCCAAAATCTGGATGTGAACCTCGGATCTCTGTCAGAGATGATGCTCACCGGTACTCCGTGCAATCTGACGATCTCCTCTACATACAGCTTCGCCAGACACTCCAAAGGCAAGGTGGTCCTAATGGCCAGAAAGTGCGCCGACTTGGTCAGTCTATCGACTATCACCCAAATCGCGTCATGGGACCGCCTCGTCTTCGGTAGCCCCGTAACGAAGTCCATCGTCACGTGCTCCCACTTCCACTCTGGAAGCTCGATGCTCTGCATAGGCCCAGCTGGCCTTTGGTGCTCGATCTTCACCTGCTGACAGACCAAACACCGACTCACGAACTCTGCAATGTCCTTCTTCATGCCTCTCCACCAGAAGTTCCGCTGCAGGTCCTTATACATCTTCGTGCTCCCGGGATGGATGGTGTACTTCGCTCTGTGTGCCTCCTCCATGATGTCATCTCTCATCCCATCAACCCTCGGCACCCAGATCCGCCCTCTGAATCTCAGACCTCCATCGACCCCAACACTGAAATCTGACCCCTCTCTGGCAGTCAACTCCAGCAAACTGGCCAACTCATCATCCTCATGTTGCGCCTGTACTACCTGTGAAACAGTCTGTGGCTCTACCCGCAATCCAGCTAACACTGCTCCCTCAGAGTCCCCAGTGAACGGCCTCCACTCTGCCAATGACTCAAGCAGTCTCCACTCCTGAAGGCACATGCCAGCAACTGATAGCTCCACTCTCCTACTCAAGGCGTCTGCAACTGAATTCGCCTTCCCCGGATGGTAAGAGATGGTGAAATCGTAGTCCTTAATGAACTCCAACCAACGACGCTGTCTCATATTCAACTCCTTCTGGGAGAAGAGGTACTTCAGACTCTGGTGGTCGGTGAATACCTCGAACTGCTCACCGTACAGATAGTGTCTCCATGTCTTCAGTGCGTGCACAACGGCTGCCAACTCCAAGTCATGCGTCGGGTAATTCCTCTCATGAGTCTTCAGCTGCCTCGAAGCGTATGCAATCACCCTCCCGTGCTGCATCAACACGCAACCCAAACCAATGCCAGACGCATCACTGTAGACCACAAAACCTCCTGTGCCGCTCGGCAGCGTCAAAACTGGAGCTGTCGTCAGTCGTCTCTTCAGCTCCTGAAAGCTGTCCTCGCACTTCTGGGACCAAACAAAAGTGACTCCCTTCTGCGTCAGGGCAGTCAGAGGTGCAGCTAACCTCGAGAAGTCTTTGATGAAGCGACGGTAGTAACCCGCCAATCCAACAAAGCTCCTGATCTCCGTCACGCTCGTAGGGGCTCTCCACTCAGTCACTGCCTCTACCTTCGCCGGATCCACCGAAATGCCGTCTGCTGAAACAATATGGCCAAGAAATGCGACTCTGTCCAACCAGAATTCGCACTTCGAAAACTTAGCATACAACCTCTGGTCTCTCAAAATGCTAAGTACAATCCGCAGGTGCTCTCTGTGCTGCTCCACATCGGGTGAGTAAATCAGGATATCATCCACAAAGACAACAACACATCTGTCCAAGTACTGCCTGAACGTCCGGTTCATCAGATCCATGAAAGCCGCCGGAGCGTTCGTCAACCCAAAAGGCATCACCAAAAACTCATAGTGCCCATATCTGGTCCTGAATGCTGTCTTCTGGACATCCTCCTCTCGGATCCTCAGCTGATGGTATCCTGAGCGTAGGTCGATCTTAGAGAAGACCTTCGCTGACTGCAACTGATCGAACAGGTCCTCAATCCTAGGTAGGGGATACCTATTCTTGATGGTGACCTTGTTCAGCATCCTATAGTCAATGCACATCCGCAAAGACCCGTCCTTCTTCTTCACAAACAGCACTGGCGCGCCCCAAGGTGAGACACTCGGTCTGATGAAACCAGCCTCCATCAGCTCCTGTAGCTGCTTCTTCAACTCTGCCAACTCTGCGGGCGCCATCCTGTACGGGGCCTTCGACTGCGGTGAGGTGTCTGCTGCCAGCTCAATGCAAAACTCCATCTCTCGCGGAGGTGGCAATCCTGGAATATCATCTGGAAACACCTCTGTAAACTCCCGTACCACATCTATCTCGTCCAGCCTCGGAGACTCCGCCTCTGGAACAACCAGCGTCGCCAGAAACGCTCTGCAACCCTGCTGCATCAACTTCTGAGCCCTCAAAGCTGACACCACAATGCGGCCTCCTCTGTTCCTGACTCCTCTAATCATGATATCAGGCAACCCCAACCTCGGAATCAAAACCTTCCTCTCACGGCAAAGGACACGCACGTCATGCCGGGACAGCCAGTCCATCCCAAGAATAACGTCGAAGTCCTCCATCGGTAGCAAGACCAGATCTGCCGGAAAATCTTGGTCTCCCGAAACAATCGTGGCGCCGGGGATGAAGCTCCCCACAGTGCCCACCAGACCCAGGGGTGTGCTGACCTCCAAAGTGGCAGTCAACATCGCAGGGGTACGGCCCAACACTCCCGCAAATCGCTCCGAGATGAACGAGTGTGTCGCGCCACAATCAAAAAGCACTCTAGCCTCCAAACCTGCCACAAGAAGTGTACCTTCCACGACGGTGCTGGCGTCCCTCGCCTCCTCTGCCTGGACAGTGAAGACTCGTCCAGTGCGCTGACCCTGCTGCGGTGCTGCAGGTCTCCTAGCTCCGCCGCCACTGACACTCGGAAGTCCCGGAGGTCTGCTCGGTCCAGCGCCCTTGCTAGGGCAGTTCCTGACGATGTGGCCCTGCTGACCACAACCATGACAAGTAATCGACCCAAAGCAGCGCCCAGTGTGCACTCTGCCACAGCTCCTGCACGCCTCTAGCTGCGGCGCCCCTGCTGCCTCGATCCGGGGCCTCTTGCCCGACTTCCCCGAACTCTGCCCTCCTGGCCTCCCTGAGGATCTCCCTACCGACCTCCTATCATCCTGATAATTCTCCCGGTAGTCCCTCTCCATGATAGTGGCACTCCTCACTGCATCCGCCAAGGTGCGCGGCATGCTCGACAACACTCGGGTCCTCAGATGCTTCCGGAGTCCCCCGACAAACTTCATCGACCTCTGCGCCTGAGTGACGAAAATCTCCGGACAGTAACGCTCAAGGGCGTTAAACTTCCCAATGTACTCCTCCAGTGTCATGCTCCCCTGCTCCAGGGTCAGGAACTCCACCCGCTTCCCGTCTCGCACATGCTCCGGAAAGTACTGCTCGTTGAACTCCTCAACGAACTCCTCCCACGACACATCCTCACGACCAGTGAAAACAACAGCAGCAGTCGACCTCCACCAGTTCGCTGCCGCTCCTCTCAGCACGTAGGTGGCCAGATCCACCTTCTTCTCCGGAGTGCAGTCGATAGCCCTGAAGATCGTCTGCATAGTGAGGATCCACTCCTCAGCTGCCTCTGCATCCATCTGCCCAGCAAAAGTCGGAGGGTGTTGCCTCATGAACCGGTCGTGCATCGCACCGGCCCCCGCCTGCGCACTCTGCGCTGCCTGGCGCTCCAACATCCCGCTCAACCGCTCCACGGTATCGAACAGGACTCTGCGCTCTGCCTCCCGGGCCTCCTCTCTCGCAGACTCACTCGAACTACGAGTCTCAGCTGCAGGCACCACCCGTCTCGGAGGCATCACTCTACAGAACAAAAAGACTCGCATCAGAATGATTATGAATGCATGCAATGGACCTCTAGACTCTAATCCTAACTCGATGGTGGTTTCTTTGGGAAAGTACGCCGAAATCAAGGCTCTGATACCAAGTTGTAACGTCCCAAAACAGCGGAATAAAATTTTCAAATATAAAACACAAACATACGACCGTCAACGGTCAACAAGGGCACGCTACAGGAAAAGTCAACAGAATATATATATAAAATATCTCCACGTGGAAGTCATAATACAGAGTGTCAAAAGAGCGATTACAAGTCTAATACATAACTACAGTAATCGCTACCTCTACAAAAAGATGAAGAAGACAGGACCCGATCCCGGAGGCACTCCCCTCGGTCACCACCAACCTAAGACTGCCTGCGACCTGAAAATGAAACATGAAATCTGCCTGAGTTCCCGAAAGGAACCCCGTATGCCAACATCTCCTACATATACAGAAAAACAGATGAAAATGCCAAGAATGCACATGCAATGCAATCCGCCTCGGGCCCCATGCATGCCCCAACCTCTGCGGACCATCTCCCAGCCGCACCAGGGGCATGGGAAACATCCCCCACCCTGCCAATCCAGGCCCACACGAGGGGGGTCGCCGCACTCATCTCCCAGCCGCACACAGGGGCACAAGGGAGGCATCCCCCCTGCCAATCCAGGCCCACACGAGGAGGTCTCGGCTTTCCCCCACAGGGAAAGTGCATCCCCTTCCCCCACCAGGGAAGAAGGCATCTACCACCCACACAGGCATGGCAGGCATCCCTCTGCCGCACCGGCATCCACGAGGGGTCCAACAGCAACACGCTCTCGTCGTAGGTGAAATCCGTAGCTCCGAGGTCCGGTGGAGACCGTAGGCTCGGCAGCCGGTAGTCGCCTCTGCTCGACGTCACGCACGTGGATAAATCCACCAAGGAAAGATAATTCGACCCACCAGTCGAACAAGGTCAAATCTAGCGGTCGACCGTTTGGAAGGTCTACGCTATACGTTTTATATACATATATATCCTGTCGGTCGAACCAGGGTCCGTTCAACCGATAAGGAAAACTGCATGAATCCTGCCCACTGCATTCGGTCGACCGAAACTCTTTCGGTTGACCGGATCAGCAAACACTTCACTACAGGAAAAACTGCACGCGGTCGGTCGACCGGATCCAGAGCGGTCGACCGTTTAGATGGTCAACGCTCTTGACCGACTTTGCGCAGTTCGGTCGACCGGATACACATATTCGGTCGACCGCAGGCCTGATTATTCTATCTACAGGGTTCGGTCGACCGAAACAACCATCGGTCGACCGGGCTAATATGACCCTTAAGTTCCCGCTAAAATTTGGCATAAACGGTCGACCGTCACACAGACGTCGTTCGACCGTTTTCGGGCAGTAAGCAAATATATACTTATATCGGTCGACCGAACCTCACACGGTCGACCGAGGCACTACAATATCGCCACTGAACAGGCATCATTTAGACGATGTTCGGTCGACCGAAGCACCCAACGGTCGACCGAACAGGTCGTCTTCAACCTCAGTTCAGTGGTTTAACTCCGGGGAAAACGGCACCAACGCCGCCCCCTACACTCCCACACCTCTTGGGGAGTTACTATGAAGACTTGGCATACCTTTCACCGCGAAGAAGACGTGTGCGGCGAGCTCCTCCTCCTCCGGCGTCGCTTCTAGCTCCTTCTCCTTCTTTCCTCCGTTTCCGGCGCTCCTCCTTTGCTTGTGCCTTCACCACGTCGCCGGAGCTCCTCTCCTTCCTCCTCTGGTCGCCGGACAACAAGGGGAAGGTGGATGAGTTGGGTGCAAATGAAATGGGGAAGGAAAAGAGAGAAAAGAGGGTTGGGTTGGGTTTAAATAACCAAAACCTAAACCTACCCCCATACCTCACCATACCTCCTTCCACTACACACAACACTCCACTCCATACCACCCCACACCTTCACTCTCTCTCTCACTTCACGTTCCACGTCCTTACACCCAACACCAGGAACACAGATGCAAAGACAAAAAGAAAGTCCTCGTCTTCGACCTTGGAGGCGGGACACTTGATGTCTCCATCGTTGAGATTGAGGGGCCTAAGTTCAACGTCAAAGCTACTACAGGAGACACCCACCTGGGCGGAGAGGATTTCGACAACAAGGTTGTGGAACATCTTGTTAAGGAATTCGGAAAGAAGAACAAAGTTGATAATGATATTATTACTGTAAATGCCAAGTCCCTGCATAGACTTCGGAAGGAATGGGAGAAGGTGAAGAGATTGCTTTCGAGCCAAAAGTCTGTAACAGTGGAAATTGATAGTTTTTACGATGATATTGACTTACACGTCAAGGTCACTCGTCCCAAGTTCGAGGAGTTGAACAAGAGTTTATTCGGTGAATGCACTGGTAAGATTGATGAGTGCTTGATTGCTGCTGGAATGGCAAAGGAAGAGATAGACGAGGTGTTGTTGGTTGGGGGATCGACTCGCATCCCTAAGATCCGGGAGGTGTTGAAGAAACACTTCAACGGGAAGGAGCCATGTCACACCGTCAACCCGGATGAGGCGGTGGCATGCGGTGCGGCCATCCAAGGGGCTATACTAGCTAAACTGCAAGATCCACTCATTATGCATCTTAAGGTTATGGATGTCACACCTCTCTCCCTCGGCATCAACGACGGAGGTATGCATCCATTGTTGTTGTTGTTTGAGAATAGTCTCACATTTAAATTAATGTATCAGTACTGTATTTGGAACAACAGGAAAAATGAGTTGTGTGGTTAACCGTTGCACTCCAATTCCCATCCGCGTCCCAACGACTCGTCGCACCACAAAGATGAGGTTTGAAGTGTATGAAGGTGAGAGGGGTATCGCCAAGGAAAACCATCACCTTGGAGATGTTGTTCTGGAAGGAATCACTTCGGCCCGTGCTGAAGAAGTCGAAGTGGAACTCGTCTTCGATGTCGACGAAGATGGTATCCTGACGGTGATAGCCAGTGAAAAAAACAGCGGAAAACGAACCGAGACCAAGATCACCAACGACGCTGGTAGGTTGAGCGACGAGACAATCGAAAAGATGATGAAGGAGGCTGACAGGTGGAGGCCTCACGACGACTTGCACAAGAAGAGATTGTACGCTAGGAATGAACTGGAGGCACGCCTTTCGGACATGACCAACAAGCTTAATGATGAAAACTCCAGTTTGTTGAAGAGAAAGATGGGTGTTGTCACGTGAGAGCTTTTATTTCTGATCTCCACAGATGGATGGAGGGGGAGGAAAAGATGCGAATTACGAGCACCTCCACGAGAAGATAAAGGAAGTGAAGAACAAGCGAAAACTATTACCGCTCAAAATATAAGGCCCGGCGCCGTTGTGCCGTAGCAGGTATATACGTGTTCTTGTCGTGTCTCTCCGGTTTCAGAATATTCATCCGTTCGTGTCGATCAATAAGATGATGTGGTTTGTACTTAATTTCCATAAGAGGTGTTTACCTGCTGTTGTGATCTGATTGTGGTGTGGCCTTAGAAACTTGAAGCTGATGTTCCCTACTGTTCTCTTTGATAGACTCAAAATTTCCCGACACCTCCGTCGGTTTTGTTGCGACGATTAAGTTTTCTAATGATCTATTTTTGAATAATACACCATTGGTGTAACGTACCCGAAAACAGCGGAAAATTTAAACAATAATAAAGACCGTCAACGGTCAACACTGGGCACGTCACGGGAAACAAACCAACATATATAATATAAATATGATCCACGTGGAAGTCAAATATACAGACTGACTGTGATTACGACAAAAGCTATACAATATGTAATCACCTCAAAAGAAAGAGACTGACAACTACAGGATCTGATCTCGGGGGCACCGTCCTCGGTCACCACCTCAAACTCTAACCCTGCTCGCTACCTGAAATGCAACAACAAACATGCCTGAGTTCCCTGAAGGAACCCCGTATACCAAACCTCCTAAAATATAAAAAGGAATTAAATACAATGCAATGCTATGCACATGATCATCCGCCTCGGGCCCACAATAATGCCCTCACCGCCTCCGCGGCACTGAACCACTCCTGCCACTAGGGTCAAGTCAGTCCACCGCTGCCTCACAAGGGTCAGTCGACACCACTGCTCCCCAAATCGTGCAGGAAGGAACCCCTGGTACACGCCGCACCCAAGGAGCGAGTCAGCCCGCCGAATACACAACTCGGGTCAGACGACAGCCACTGCTCCCCCAAGAGTCGCCTAGCGCGCACCCTGCCGGAACATCCTCGGCCTACCGCTAAACCCTCGCAAACTGCCCAAGGTTTACGGTACACATCCCTCACACCCCGCTCGGTAAGAGAGGAAAAGGGTACAACAATAATACGCCTTCGTCGAAGGTGAAATCCGTAGCTCTCAAAGCCGGTAATCAACCGTCGCCTCGGAGCCGGTAGTCGACCTGACATCGACGGATCGCGTGTGGATAAATCCACCAACCTGCGGTAGATCGGTCGACCGCTACAAGCACACCGGTCGACCGGTCCCCCACACAGTACACAGTACTGTACAAACAAATCTACCGGTCGAACCACGCCAACCGAATTACCGACCAATCGGTCGAACAAAAGTCATCTAGCGGTCGACCGTTTGGAAGGTCTACGCTATACCATTTTATATAATATATATATCCGACCGGTCGAACCAAGGGGCCGTTCGACCGATAACAGGACTTTCAATATTTTGCCCAAGTCTCGTTCGGTCGACCGGAACTGAAATACAGTTCGACCGAACCAACACAAGCACTCTACCGCTTAATTAAATGCTCAGTCGGTCGACCGAGAGTTAAAGAGCGGTCGACCGTTTTGATGGTCAAAGCTCCCAACCGACTTAGCATCGAATGGATCGGTCGAACAAGGTAAGGACGTTCGACCGTTTAATAAGTCAAAATCCCCAACCGACCCATTCTCATCGTTATTCGGTCGACCGGCTAAGTGGTCCCGTTCGACCGATAACAGTATAATCCCCTTTTTCCCGCACAATCTGGCATAACGGTCGACCGTCTAACGACATCGTTCGACCGTTCGCGGGTAAACAACAATATAATAATAGGATCGGTCGACTGCCCACAGGCACCGGTCGACCGATCGTCGTCTTCAACCTCTGAATTGATTGAATTCCGACGGGGAATTCGACACCAACGTCGATCCCCAACACTCACAAGGCACAAGTGAGTTATATTGAAGATTTGGCATACCTTTTGGTCGAGTGAAGAAGCCTCCCAAGCTTGCACCACTTCACTCCACTCCTTCTTCTCTTCTTCTTCTTCTTCTTCTTCTTCTTCACCTTCTTCTTCTTCTCTCAAAAATCTTCTCTCACGTTCTGGTTGTTCAAATGAAGGAAACCTTTCTATTAAGACTTCATCTAACTATATATACCAACTTTAATTAATCACCTCTAAATCATCCAATCCAATCCCAACACCTCATTTCTCAACCTTATCCAATTCTCCACCTCATCCTTCACTAAACATGGTTTAATTAAGTTATTTAGGTTTAGGTTTAGATAATTAAGGGATTTAGATTAGGTTATTACAATCTACCCTCCTTAAAAGAATTTCGTCCGCGAAATTCGAAACAACTGACTTACCGAAACAACTCTGGATACTGCTTCCTGACATCCTCTTCGATCTCCCAGGTAGCCTCTCTGTCAGTGTGATGCTGCCACCTGACCTTCACCATCGGAATCGCTCTCCTCCTGAGCTGATGTACCATCTGATCCACAATCTCAACTGGTCTCTCATCTAATGACAAATCCTGCTGGATCTCCGGTACTGATATCTCTATCACATGAGCTGGATCGGCCACGTACTTCCTCAGCATAGAAACATGGAAGACGTTGTGAAGTCCTGCGAACTGTGGCGGTAAAGCAATCCTATACGCCACCTCACCAACCCGATCCAATATCTCAAACGGTCCGACATATCTCGGACTCAACTTCCCCTTCTTCCCGAATCTCATCACCCCTCTGGAAGGCGAGATCTTCAGGAAGACATGATCTCCTACCTCAAAAGTCAGCTCACGCCTCCGCGTATCAGCATAACTCTTCTGCCTACTCTGCGCCGTAGCTAGTCGTCTCCGAATCACGTCGACCTTCTCTGAATACAACTGGATAATGTCAGGTCCAACTAGCTGTCTCTCGCCCACATCACTCCAGCATACCGGCGATCTACACGGTCTCCCGTATAATGCCTCATAGGGTGCCATTCCAATACTCGAGTGGTAGCTGTTGTTGTAGGCGAACTCGATCAACGGCAAATGCTCATCCCAATGCCCGGCCCAGTCAAGTGTACACGCTCTCAGCATGTCCTCCAATGTCTGTATCGTCCGCTCTGACTGGCCATCTGTCTGTGGGTGGAAAGCTGTGCTAAACTTCAGACGTGTCCCCAGTGCTCTGTGTAGACTCTCCCAAAATCTCGAAGTGAATCTGGGATCTCTGTCTGAAATGATACTGACTGGTACGCCATGAAGTCTGACAATCTCCTCAATATATAACTTAGCTAGACCCTCCAGAGCAAGAGTGGTCTTAATAGCTAAGAAATGCGCCGACTTGGTCAGTCGATCGACTATAACCCAAATCGCATCGTGGAATCTCCGTGTCTTCGGTAGCCCCGTAACAAAATCCATCGTCACGTGCTCCCACTTCCACTCGGGCAACTCAATCCTCTGCATCTGCCCTGCTGGTCTCTGGTGCTCGATCTTCACCTGCTGACAGACCAAACACCTCGACACGAAGTCTGCAACGTCCTTCTTCATACCTCGCCACCAGAAGTTCCGCTGCAGGTCTTTGTACATCTTGGTGCTCCCTGGATGAATGGAATATCTCGATCTGTGTGCCTCCTCCATGATATCCTGTCTCAGGTCCTCTGTCTTCGGCACCCAGATACGATCTCTGAATCTCAGACCTCCGTCCACTCCAACTCTGAAATCTGACCCATCTCTGGCAGCTAACTGTAACAAACTGCTCAACTCCTCATCTGTAGTCTGAGCATGAATCACTGCTGATACTGTCTGAGGCTCTACTCTCAATCCGGCAATCACTGCGCCCTCAGAGCTATCAGCAAATGGCCTCCACTCTGCCAAGGACTCTAGCAGTCTCCACTCCTGAATGCATAGGCCTGCTACTGATACCTCCACCTTCCGGCTCAAAGCGTCTGCAACTGTGTTCGCCTTCCCCGGATGGTAAGAGATAGTGAAGTCGTAGTCCTTAATGAACTCAAGCCATCTGCGCTGCCTCATATTCAGCTCCTTCTGCGAGAACAGGTACTTCAGACTCTGATGATCTGTAAACACCTCGAACTGCTCGCCATAAAGATAGTGTCTCCAGGTCTTCAGTGCATGAACCACTGCTGCTAACTCCAAATCATGTGTCGGGTAATTCCTCTCATGGACCTTCAGCTGTCTGGATGCGTACGCGATCACCCTCCCGTGCTGCATAAGTACACATCCTAAGCCAATCCCTGAAGCGTCGCTATAAATCACGAATCCACCCGTGCCACTCGGCAATGATAAAACTGGTGCTGTGGTCAACAGTCTCTTCAGCTCCTGAAAGCTGTCCTCGCACTTCTGCGACCAAACAAAAGTGACTCCCTTCTGCGTCAGAGCTGTCAGTGGTGCTGCCAATCTCGAGAAGTCTTTGATGAAGCGACGGTAATAACCCGCCAGTCCAACAAAGCTCCTAATCTCTGTCACGCTCGTAGGGGTCCTCCACTGTGTCACCGCCTCTACCTTCGCCGGATCCACTGATATCCCCTCTGCCGATACAATGTGTCCGAGGAATGCCACTCTGTCCAACCAAAACTCGCACTTTGAGAACTTAGCATATAACTGCTGAGTCCTCAAGATGCTGAGTACAATCCTCAGATGCTCTCTGTGCTGCTCCACATCTGGTGAATAGATCAAGATGTCATCCACGAAGACAATCACAAATATATCAATGTACTGCCTGAATGTCCGGTGCATCAGATCCATGAACGCTGCCGGAGCATTCGTCAATCCAAATGGCATCACCAAGAACTCATAGTGTCCATATCTCGTCCTGAAGGCTGTCTTCTGGATGTCCTCATCTCGGATCCTCAACTGGTGATATCCTGAACGCAGGTCAATCTTCGAGAAAACCTTCGCTGACTGCAGCTGGTCAAAGAGGTCCTCAATCCTAGGTAAGGGATACCTATTCTTCACCGTCACCTGGTTCAGCATCCTGTAGTCTATGCACATCCTCAAGGATCCGTCCTTCTTCTTCACAAACAAAACTGGTGCACCCCAAGGCGAGACGCTCGGTCTGATAAATCCAGAGTCCATCAACTCCTGCAACTGCTTCTTCAACTCTGTCAACTCAGCAGGTGCCATCCGGTATGGAGCCTTCGACTGTGGTGTAGTGCCAGCTACCAACTCAATGCCGAACTCCAACTCTCGGTGTGGTGGTAAACCTGGAATCTCCGCTGGAAAAACATCCGCGAACTCCTGCACCACCTCAATGTCCTCTAGCCTCTGGGACTCTGCCTCCGCAACTACAAGTGTCGCCAGAAAAGCTGCACATCCCTGCTGTAACAGTCTCTGAGCTCTCATAGCAGATACAATAATGCGACCCCCTCTGCTTCTGATCCCTCTAATCAGAATATCAGGCAAACCCTTCCTCGGGATCAAAATCTTCTTCTCACGGCACAAGACTCGAACATCATATTGGGACAGCCAATCCATCCCAAGTATGACATCAAAGTCCTCCATCGGTAGCAAGACCAGGTCTGCCGGAAACTCCTGATCTCCCGAAACAACCGTGGCGCCGGGGACAAATCTCCCCACAGTGCCCACCAGACCCAGGGGTGTGCTGACCTCCAAAGTGGCAGTCAACATCGCAAGGGTACAGCCCAACACTCCCGCAAATCGCTCTGAGATGAACGAGTGTGTCGCGCCACAATCAAATAACACCCTAGCTACTGAACCTGCGACAAGAAGTGTACCTTCCACGACAGCGCCTCCATCCCGAGCCTCCTCTGCCTGGATGGTGAAAACTCTGCCAGTGCGCTGCCCCTGCTGGGGTCTGAAAGGTGGTCTACCTCCGCCTCCTCCTCTGCCTGGTGCGGGTAAACCCGGTGGTCTGCTCGGCCCAGCTCCTCGGCTCGGACAGCTCCTGATAAAGTGACCCAGCTGGCCACACCCATGACATGCTCCGGGGGTGAAGCACGGCCCGGAGTGAAACCTCCCACAAGTACCACAAGGCTCTGGTCGTGGTACTGCAACTCCTGCTCCCTCGTATCGGGGCCTCTTGCCCGGATTCCCTCCAGTCTGACCTCCTGGCCTCCCAGAGAACCTACCTGATGGCCTCCTCTCATCCTGGTAGTTCTCCCTGTAGTCACGATCAAGAACAGAGGCACTCTTCACTGCATCGGCCAACGTGCTCGGCATGTGTGTCAGCACCTTCGTCCTCAGCTGCTTCCGGAGCCCTCGGACGAACTTCCCTGCCCTCTGCTCCTGTGTAACATACATCTCGGGACAGTAACGCTCAAGGGCGTTGAACTTCCCGATGTAGCCTGCTAGGGTCATGTCTCCCTGCTGAAGACTCAGAAACTCCTCCCTCTTCTGATCCTGGACATGCTGCGGAAAATACTGCTCGTTGAACTCGCCAACGAACTCCTCCCAGGCTATATCATCTCTGTCCGCAAACACCACTGCAGATGTGGACCTCCACCAGTTGGACGCAGCACCGCCCAAAACATAAGTAGCCAGGCCCACTCTCGCCTCTGGAGGACAACCAATAGCACTGAAGATCTTCTGCATCATGAAGATCCACTCCTCCGCAGCCTCTGCGTCGTACTGCCCCAGAAAGGTAGGCGGATGCTGGCGCATAAACCGGTCATGCATAGCACCAGTCCCCGTCTGCCCAGTCTGTGCTGTCTGTTGCTGTAGCATCTCTGTCAGACGTCCGACCGTATCGAACAACGTCCGACGCTCATCCTCCCAAGCCTCATCCCTCGCAGTCTCACTCTCACCGCGAGTATGGGCAACCGCCTTCCCCCGTCTAGGAGGCATCTGCCAAAGGAAACAAGACAATATCAATATAATCTGTGCATGCATGATCCTCTAGACCTAACTCCTAACTCAAAGGTGGTTTCTTTAGACAAGTACGCCGAGATCAACGCTCTGATACCAAATTGTAACGTACCCGAAAACAGCGGAAAATTTAAACAATAATAAAGACCGTCAACTGTCAACACTGGGCACGTCACGGGAAACAAACCAACATATATAATATAAATATGATCCACGTGGAAGTCAAATATACAGACTGACTGTGATTACGACAAAAGCTATACAATATGTAATCACCTCAAAAGAAAGAGACTGACAACTACAGGATCTGATCTCGGGGGCACCGTCCTCGGTCACCACCTCAAACTCTAACCCTGCTCGCTACCTGAAATGCAACAACAAACATGCCTGAGTTCCCTGAAGGAACCCCGTATACCAAACCTCCTAAAATATAAAAAGGAATTAAATACAATGCAATGCTATGCACATGATCATCCGCCTCGGGCCCACAATAATGCCCTCACCGCCTCCGCGGCACTGAACCACTCCTGCCACTAGGGTCAAGTCAGTCCACCGCTGCCTCACAAGGGTCAGTCGACACCACTGCTCCCCAAATCGTGCAGGAAGGAACCCCTGGTACACGCCGCACCCAAGGAGCGAGTCAGCCCGCCGAATACACAACTCGGGTCAGACGACAGCCACTGCTCCCCCAAGAGTCGCCTAGCGCGCACCCTGCCGGAACATCCTCGGCCTACCGCTAAACCCTCGCAAACTGCCCAAGGTTTACGGTACACATCCCTCACACCCCGCTCGGTAAGAGAGGAAAAGGGTACAACAATAATACGCCTTCGTCGAAGGTGAAATCCGTAGCTCTCAAAGCCGGTAATCAACCGTCGCCTCGGAGCCGGTAGTCGACCTGACATCGACGGATCGCGTGTGGATAAATCCACCAACCTGCGGTAGATCGGTCGACCGCTACAAGCACACCGGTCGACCGGTCCCCCACACAGTACACAGTACTGTACAAACAAATCTACCGGTCGAACCACGCCAACCGAATTACCGACCAATCGGTCGAACAAAAGTCATCTAGCGGTCGACCGTTTGGAAGGTCTACGCTATACCATTTTATATAATATATATATCCGACCGGTCGAACCAAGGGGCCGTTCGACCGATAACAGGACTTTCAATATTTTGCCCAAGTCTCGTTCGGTCGACCGGAACTGAAATACAGTTCGACCGAACCAACACAAGCACTCTACCGCTTAATTAAATGCTCAGTCGGTCGACCGAGAGTTAAAGAGCGGTCGACCGTTTTGATGGTCAAAGCTCCCAACCGACTTAGCATCGAATGGATCGGTCGAACAAGGTAAGGACGTTCGACCGTTTAATAAGTCAAAATCCCCAACCGACCCATTCTCATCGTTATTCGGTCGACCGGCTAAGTGGTCCCGTTCGACCGATAACAGTATAATCCCCTTTTTCCCGCACAATCTGGCATAACGGTCGACCGTCTAACGACATCGTTCGACCGTTCGCGGGTAAACAACAATATAATAATAGGATCGGTCGACTGCCCACAGGCACCGGTCGACCGATCGTCGTCTTCAACCTCTGAATTGATTGAATTCCGACGGGGAATTCGACACCAACGTCGATCCCCAACACTCACAAGGCACAAGTGAGTTATATTGAAGATTTGGCATACCTTTTGGTCGAGTGAAGAAGCCTCCCAAGCTTGCACCACTTCACTCCACTCCTTCTTCTTCTTCTTCTTCTTCTTCACCTTCTTCTTCTTCTCTCAAAAATCTTCTCTCACGTTCTGGTTGTTCAAATGAAGGAAACCTTTCTATTAAGACTTCATCTAACTATATATACCAACTTTAATTAATCACCTCTAAATCATCCAATCCAATCCCAACACCTCATTTCTCAACCTTATCCAATTCTCCACCTCATCCTTCACTAAACATGGTTTAATTAAGTTATTTAGGTTTAGGTTTAGATAATTAAGGGATTTAGATTAGGTTATTACAATTGGTGTCGTGTAATTTATCAGTTGGTTTTTTCCGCCCGATTCTTTTTCCAACCTTACAAATTTTCAAAAGCGTACACTGACCGTAGTTATCCATTGGTGTAAGTTAATCGTACGACGAATTTGATGAAAATATATAGAGATGGAAAATATCCATAGTATTAAATATCATCTCCGTCAATGATGGACGGAGAGGGAGGCAAAACATGCGAATTACCAGGACCTCCGGGAGAAGATGAAGGAAGTGAAGACTTAGCAAAAACTAATACCGCCCAAAATATGAGGCCCGACGCCGTTGTGCTGTAGCAGGTATATACGTGTTCTTGTCGTGTCTATCCAGTTTCAGAATATCCGTTAGTGTCGAATAAGATGACGTTGATTCTACTTAATTTCAATAAGAGGTGTCTACCCGCTGTTGGTGTGATTGTGTTGTGTACATGTTGTTAGGAATTAAAACCAATTCCAAATACGCAGCAGAACCAAAAATGCGAATTCAATTGGCTAAACTTGAGAACAAAATGCAAATCCGAAATCCAAACCACACAAAACACGCAAGATTTAACGTGGAAACCCAATGCGGGAAAAACCACGGACGACACAACTCAAATCCACTATAGAGAAACGTATTACAAGAGATGCTTACAGGAGACGCGAACGAACCGACGAAGAACCCGGCTCAAATCTCTCCTACCGAAACACAAGAATGCTCTCTCTCTCTTTTCTCTTAAAACGAAAAAGTGGACAATAGAAATAACTTCTGTTACAAAAGGGACGAAATTGCCTTTATATATGAGGCCAAAACAAGTATAAGTTGCACCAAAATCGGGTGGAGTAATGTGCAAAACGTGGGCAGAACTGGGTCCAAACGGTCGACCGATCGGGTGCATCGGTCGACCGATCCAATAACTGTATTCCAACGGTCGACCGAAATTGGAGTCTCGTTCAACCGAAAAACGACAGTAACTTTTCTGACTTGCGCGAGTGCATAATCGGTCGACCGTACACTTAAGTTCTGGTCGACCGAAATTCAACAGACACTTTTCTCCCAGCTCCTCGAACGTTTCCGGTCGACCGAATCCAAGGTTCCGGTCGACCGAAAAACAACAGTAACTTTTTGCCCAGCTCCTCGAACGTTTCCGGTCGACCGAATCCAAGGTTCCGGTCGACCGAAAAACAACAGTAACTTTTTGCCCAGCTCCAAACGTGTGCCTGGTCGACCGAATCCTAGATTCCGGTCGACCGAAAAACGACATGCACTTTTGCTGAGTAAATCAACACACGTCCGGTCGACCGAATCACTCCATCCGGTCGACCGATTGTCTGTTTTTCTGCATGTATACTTTAAACACTTATTCAAGGTAAACAACAACAATCTCCACCTTTACCTTGAATAACCCCTGTAACTCTTTGAAGGAAACACTTCCTTCCTCATTGTGTCATCGTCTTAGCTCCACCTAATCGGAACTCAAACCAACCAAGTTCACGCATACCATAAACTTAGTCGAAATAACTGGCTTCGTCAACATATCAGCCGGATTATCTTCAGTGTCCACCTTCTTCACCACCACACCTCCTTCAGCAACAACTTCCCGAATGAAGTGATAACGGACGTCGATATGCTTCGTCCTTTCGTGGTACATCTGATCCTTAGTCAGATGAATGGCACTCTGACTATCCCTCGACCACAAAGCCCTCCGGCTGGGACATGTAAATTTGCTCCTCTAATTCTCTATGTAAGAAAGCGGTCTTCACATCTAATTGCTCCAACTCTAAATCATGAATTGCAACCAAACTCAACAAAACACGAATAGAAGTATGCTTCACAACGGGTGAAAAAATATCGCTATAATCCACACCCTCCACCTGACTAAAACCACGAGCAACCAATCGAGCTTTGTACCTCACATCTGAAATACCCTCGATTTTCTTCTTGAAGACCCATTTGCAGCTAACAACCCTTTTTCCTTTTGGAAGTTCTACCAACTTCCAAGTTTGGTTCTTATGAAGAGACTCCATCTCTTCATTCATTGCACCCACCCAAGCAGCTGAATCGGGTGCCGAAATTGCCTCTGAATACTTGCTCGGCTCACCAGAGGCTCCAATATCTTCAGCTGCACTAAGAGCATATGCGAGGACTGATTCGGCATATCTACGGGGTTTCTTTTTCAGCCGTCTCTCTCTGTCCCTCGCCAACAAATACTCTTCATCTTCCTCAGATTTCGAACTCTCTCCTTGTGTCACACCGGTATCCTCATCAGCAGTCACTACCGGTGGCTCCACCTGAACTGGAGTCCCACTTGACACGGGAGTAGAAATAACAGTGTCTTTCCTGGAAGGTAACATAACAAGCTCATTAAAGACAACATTTCTTTCAACCATGAGCTTCTGAGATTCCTTGCACCATAGACGATAACCCTTCACACCCAAATCGTAGCCAAGGAATATACACTTCAAAGACCGAGCATTCAACTTTCCTTGATCTACATGTGCGTACGCTGGACAACCGAAGACTCTCAACTTGGACAAATCTGAAGCTCCACCTGTCCAAACTTCTTCCGGTGTTCTCATATCCAAAACGGTGTGAGGTGAACGGTTCACTAAATAGCAAGCGGTACACACTGCTTCTGCCCAAAAATCTTTAGTCAGGTCAGCATTCAGAAGCATACATCGAGCTCTCTCCAAGAGAGTTCGATTCAGACGTTCCGCTACTCCGTTCTGTTGTGGTGTGTGACGTACGGTTCAGTGTCTCACGATTCCTTCATCCTTGCAGAAATCGTTAAATTCTGAGGAACAAAACTCCAAACCATTATCCGTCTTAAAAACCTTAATCTTCTTTCCTGTTTGATTCTCAATCATAACCTTCCAGTGTTGAAAATTCTGAAACACATCGCTCTTCTGTTTCAGAATATAAACCCAAGTCTTCCTGGAGAAATCATCAATAAATGTGAGCATGTAGCGAGCTCCACCTTTTGATGGAACCTGAGAGGGTCCCCATAAATCAGAGTGGACATAATCTAAAGTAGCCTTGGTGGTGTGCTTAGCTGCTGAGAAGTTAACCCTCTTCTGCTTCCCAAAAACACAAAATTCACAGAAGTCCAGACTGCCGATTTTCTGACTTCCAAACAAACCACGTTTGTTCAACACCGTCATGCCTTTCTCGCTCATGTGCCCCAACCTCATATGCCAAAGTTGGGCATTCTCCTCACCAGACAATGATGACGCTACAGCTGTGTCACCCACAACAGTTTCTCCTTTAAGCATATAAAGCTTACCGGGCCCAAGCTTCTTCCCCTTCATCAGAATAAGTGATCCTTTGGTGATGGATATGCAGTCATCCTCACCACTGAATTTGTAGCCCTTTGCAGTCAGGCTACCTACTGAAATCAGATTTTTGCTCGCCTTCGGAACATGTTGCACATCCGATAAAATCTTGACTAGGCCATCATGGGTCCTCAATCTGACAGAACCAATTCCTGCAACCTCGCACCTGTCACCATTGCCCATCACAACCATTCCACCTGACATTGTTTCATAAGATGAAAACCAGTGTTTATTCGGAGTTAAGTGGAATGTACTACCCGTGTCAATCACCCAACCGTCGGAAGCTTCAGAAGAACCTGTAGCTGCCAACACAAAATCAGAATTAGACTCCGCGACATTCGAACCTGACTAATCACCGCTACTAGAACCCCTTTGCTTCTCTCTGTTCTGTAGCTTAAAACATTCTGAAATCTTGTGACCATTCTTCTTGCAGTAATGACAAATAATATCTTTGTCCCTCGACTTGGTCTTAGAGGTGTTCTTTGAGAAACTCCTCTCCTTCCCCTTACCACGAGCAACAAGTGCCTCACTTTTGCTCGTCTCAGAACCATCAGACCTCTTCTCCATATCAGATTTGGAGGAGAGTGCGTTTTTGACATCCGCAAGAGAGATGTCGGTCCTGCTATACATCATCGTCTCCACGAAGTGATCATATGAAGAACTCAACGAGCAAAGTAAAAGGATCGTCTGATCCTCATCAGAAAACCTTGCTTCAACCTTCTCCAAGTCCATGATAATTGCATTGAAATCATCCAAGTGTTGCTGAAGGGAGATACCCGACTTCATCTTGAATAGGAACAACTTCTTCTTCAAGATAATCCGGCTAGCAAGTGACTTCTTCATGTAGACCTCTTCTAATTTCTTCCACATACTTGCAGCCGTCTTCTCCTTCAACACTTCTCTCAGAACTTCGTCGGACAACGACAACTTAATGGTTGACATCGCCTTTCGATCAAGCTTCTGCCTATCTTGATCGGACATTTCTTTTGGCAACTTATCCAAGCCCTCAAGAACGTCCTCCACCTCTTGCTGCACCAGAATTGCGTGCATCTTCACTTGCCACAAGCCGAAATTAACATCTCGGCTCAACTTCTCAATTTTCCAATTATTCGCCATGAGTACTTGACAAAAGATCGACGAAAATTCCCCAAATTCGGACCCAAAAGCTCTGATACCAGTTGTTAGGAATTAAAACCAATCCCAAATACGCAGCGGAACCAAAAACGCGAATTCAATCGGCTAAACTTGAGAACAAAATGCAAATCCGAAATCCAAACCACACAAAACACGCAAGATTTAACGTGGAAACCCAATGCGGGAAAAACCACGGACGACACAACTCAAATCCACTATAGAGAAACGTATTACAAGAGATGCTTACAGGAGACGCGAACGAACCGACAAAGAACCCGGCTCAAATCTCTCCTACCGAAACACAAGAATGCTCTCTCTCTCTTTTCTCTTAAAACGAAAAAGTGGACAATAGAAATAACTTCTGTTACAAAAGGGACGAAATTGCCTTTATATATGAGGCCAAAACAAGTATAAGTTGCACCAAAATCGGGTGGAGTAATGTGCAAAACGTGGGCAGAACTGGGTCCAAACGGTCGACCGATCGGGTGCATCGGTCGACCGATCCAATAACTGTATTCCAACGGTCGACCGAAATTGGAGTCTCGTTCGACCGAAAAACGACATTAACTTTTCTGGCTTGCGCGAGTGCATAATCGGTCGACCGTACACTTAAGTTCTGGTCGACCGAAATTCAACAGACACTTTTCTCCCAGCTCCTCGAACGTTTCCGGTCGACCGAATCCAAGGTTCCGGTCGACCGAAAAACAACAGTAACTTTTTGCCCAGCTCCTCGAACGTTTCCGGTCGACCGAATCCAAGGTTCCGGTCGACCGAAAAACAACAGTAACTTTTTGCCCAGCTCCAAACGTGTGCCTGGTCGATCGAATCCTAGATTCCGGTCGACCGAAAAACGACAGACACTTTTGCTGGGTAAATCAACACACGTCCGGTCGACCGAATCACTCCATCCGGTCGACCGATTGTCTGTTTTTCTGCATGTATACTTTAAACACTTATTCAAGGTAAACAACAACACATGTTACCCACGATAGAGATGTATATAAACAAATAAGATGAAAAATGTAGGTGCATACAAAAAATAAGATAGAAATGTAGGTGCACATATGAAAATAGTTGGAAGTACGTGCGTAAAGAACCAATTATGACCTGTTTGAGGTGCACCAAACAATTAACCCTTGATGTTATCATGGTTATGTTTATGTCGTTTATTTCTTTATATGAGATAGTTTATTTGATTGCTTTGTATAATCACAGTAAGCAAATCTGCATTTGAGTTGTGTATTAATTTGTTGCTTGAAATGTAATCACTTTGGGCATATTTGTTCTGTGATCCTTGCATTATTTGCATTTTACAACATGTCACTCGTGTAACAAGATCAAAATATCACAAGAGGTTTGTCAGAGCACCCTTAACGGGTGCTCTTTTGGGGTCGGGTCTGAGGGGACCCGACCCCAGCCCCCCTTAATGGGGGGCGGACCCAGGTCGGGTCCAGACCTGGGTCTGCGACCCGACCCGGGGGCGGACCCGGGCTGGCCACGTGGCCAGCCCGGGTTGGCTGAAATTTTTTTTTTTGCTATTTTTTTTGTTTTTATATTTGTTATTTAATATATATTTGATATGTATAATAATTTATATAATTAGAATATATTTGTGAAAATTAAAATAAATGAAAATAATTAATGAAAATTAGTAAGATAAATGTAAAAATAATAATTATTATAAATGTAAGTAATTAAAGGAAATTAGTAAGATAAAAATACCATAAAAATAGAACACACGAATTTATCTAGGTTCATCCCAAAATACATTAGTAACCCAAAAAATCGGCGAGACCCCCGACCGAGACGTTGGGGGTGTGCATTATAATTACAACTAATCAGTAAGAAAAAGGAAATTAAATAAATGTAAAAATAACCCAAAAATAAAGGAAAATAAATTAACATTAACTGCTTACACAAACAAACACACATAGATAGGACTACTTCCATAACTGGAAATACGAAGGAAATGTACTTAAACCAAATACATCATTCTAAAAATAAAGTTCAACTGATTAACAACAAAGTACGTAACTAAACCGATTAAAGATGTCCATTTTTCTCTGCCCAATCCAGTAACTTTGCGAGTGTCTGATCTTCCACTTCTGTGCGGCTCGACTTACTAAACAGTGTGTTCATCAATGCTATCTTCCCCGTGGCTAGCTTCAACATATGTTTTCGCTCTGATTTTTCACCTATAATTTGTGAACAATGTTCAAGTTTTGAACACAGCTCCACAACCCGGTCGTCCAGTTGAATTGGTGCTGGGGCTTTTCCCTTCTTCTTTGCCTTTTTTACCCCTTCTGGGCGCTGAAAAGGTTGTTGTGGAGTTTCATCTGGTGTTGTTTCGTCTAGCGGAGATGACCGGGTCGAAGAGCCTTCCGTGCTTTTTCTTTTAGTCCCGCTTCCTGATGTTGGAGTACTATCTACTTCCTCACGTTCAATTATTGTTGGGCGTGCACGTGTTCCCTTTCCTGAACCGGGTTTTACCAACGACTCCCACTTTGGATACTTGCGTAACATTTCCCATGCATGGAGGAATGAAAACTTGGTACCGACAGTGGATTCGTAAATATTGTGCGCATCACGAACGACGTCTTCGTGGTTGTATCCGCTCCTTTTCCGTCGTAGAGCTTCATCATAGCAACCACTCCACTTCATTACTAATGGCGTAAACCTTCTCCAACGACCTTTCAATGAGTCCGAGAGGCGTGCGGTTATCATCTTGTTTGAACTAGCAGCCTGCTCGTACACGCGTGCCACTCTACCCCATAAAGCTCCGGCTTTTTGCGAGGTGCCTACAACGGCATCCATACTAACTTGCATGTAAGCCGAGATCAACGCTTCATCATCCAACGTGGACCAGGCCTTCAGCTTGTTTGGTTGTGGTGATCGTGTTGGTGATGGAGATGACGTACGTCGTCTTGGTTTTGTGGAGGGTTGGTCGTGATGTTGATCCTCATCATCAGAAGTTGAGATTGGGATAGTAGGACATGCATGTCCAGTAAGTAGGTTCGCATACATTTCATAAGGCGGTAATGGATTGTAATATTGTTGTGGTGGTGGATATTGTTGTTGCGGGTAAGGTTGTTGTGGTTGTGGATATTGTTGTTGTGGGTAAGGTTGTTGTGATGGTGGATATTGTTGTTGTGGGTAAGGTTGTTGTGGTGGTAAATATTGTGTGGGTGGATTTTGTGAAGAACTTGGATTGTTGTAAGGGTCGAACTGGTAAGGGAAGGGTGGTGGAATATGTCCATAACCACTGGAAAATAATGGCTGAGGGGTGCCTCGTCCGCGTTGTGAGTCACGATTGTGGTCAGGGGACGACATTCTCTTGTAAGTTGCGGTAGTGCCTTAAGGGTTGTTGTGGAAAATGAAATCCAAAATGTTAGTTTATATAACCTTCTTCAAACCATCGCATGGATTTACTGGACAAGTTTGAACAATTAAGATTCGTCCGACAACGCATGTTGCATGAGCAGTTAAGATTCGTCCGACAACACATGTTGCGTGAGCAGTTAAGATTCGTCCGACAACGCATGCTGTGTGAACAGGTAAGATTCGTCCGACAACGCACGCTGCGTGAACAGGTAAGATTCGTCCGACAACGCATGCTACGTGAACATGTAAGATTCGTCCGACAACGCATAGTGCATGAACAGGTAAGATTCGTCTGACAACGCATAGTGCGTGAACACGTAAGATTCGTCTGACAACGCATGCTGCGTGAACATGTAAGATTCGTTTTACAAGATGGATTAATGTTACAAATAAGAGGTCATTGTAACGGGAACCTTAAACTGCAACTTCTCCTCAAACGCAAAGTCTCAAGTATGTCGGCTGACAATACTTCTAATTCCAAGTCTTCCTCTTCCTCATCTGATGACGTAGATGAGGCAATAGACCAAGTAACCGACGGAGTTGTTGAGTACATCTCCTCTTATCTCAATACACAACGTCCATGTAGGACGAGAAGGCGAACTTCTAACCCGGACAGAGATCGGACGGTTGGTTATAATCGTCTAATTACAGATTATTTTACTGACAGTCCGGTGTATTGTGATCGTATTTTCAGAAGAAGGTTTCGAATGCGGAAGAATGTCTTCCTTCGAATTGTAAACACGCTCGAGGCTACCGATGTATTCTTCCAGCAACGACCAGATGCGGTGGGTCGACTTAGCATATCAGGTATCCAAAAATGTACTGCAGCGCTGGGGATGTTAGCATATGGCGTAGCAGCAGACGCGGTTGACGAGTACTTACGTCTCAGCGAAGCAACCGCAAGAATGTCCCTCCAAAAATTCTGTGAAGGCGTCATCAGCAATTTCGGTGCTGAATATCTACGAACGCCTAATCCAGCGGACGTAGCAAGATTGCTCCAGGTTGGTGAACTACGAGGGTTTCCAGGCATGATGGGCAGCATCGATTGTATGCATTGGGAATGGAAGAATTGTCCAGTTGCTTGGAAAGGGCAATATCAGGGCCGAAGTGGAAATGCAACACTTGTTCTGGAAGTTGTTGCATCTTATGACTTATGGATTTGGCATTCATTTTTTGGGATCCCAGGATCGTGTAATGATCTGAATGTCCTCCAACGATCTCCAGTTTTCGACGACATTATGGAGGGACGTGCACCACCTGTTAGATATGAAGTGAATGGCAACTCGTATGATATGGGTTACTATCTCACAGATGGCATTTATCCAAAATGGGCAGCATTTATGCAATCAATCATTCTTCCTCAGACACCAAAAGATAAATTGTTTGCCCAATTTCAGGAAGCAGCAAGGAAAGATGTGGAACGCGCATTTGGGGTACTTCAAGCAAGATTCGCCATCGTGAAAAGGCCTTCGCTAGCATGGAGTCCAGAGATTCTCGGTAAAATTATGACTGCATGCATAATATTGCACAACATGATTGTGGAGGACGAACGCGACTCTTACGAGCAGTTGGTGGATGTAAACGAATTTCTCAACGACCGACCTCAAAACACCGCCGGAAGTTCAAACGAGTCAGGTTTTCCGTATTCCACTGATAGTATCGTAGATATTAACAAATATTTGCGTAACAGAGATCGGGTTCGGGACGCCCGGAAGCATATAGCATTGCGAGCCGATTTGATCGAAAATATATGGCAACGCTTTGGAAGGAATGCAAGTTAATTTTGTTTGTAATACGTATTGTAATAATTTAATTTAAAGTTATCGTATTATGTATTTATCGAATTTTAATTAAATCTACTTTTTTGAAATTATTTGACAATTAACGTAATTTAATTAGATTAAGTTACTGTAGAAATAATTTATTTAGTAGTTTATGTGTTTTTGTGATGAAATAGAAAATGAGGTAAAAAAAAATTATGTGGATGAGAGAGAGTGTTGAAAGTGGGGTTGGGGTTAAGAAGTGAAAAATGGGTTGGGTTGGGTGGTGGGTTGCATAGTGTTTTTTGCTGATGTGGCGGAGAGAGAAACTGGGTTGGAGGAAAAAATGGGGTTGGGGTTAATGATGCTCTCAGGGGTTCACGGGCGTGGACAACACTAGGCAGCTACCTAGGGGCCCTCAATGATAATTACTTATAGGTATGTAAAATTATCTTTCTAGTATATTATATTTGTTTTAAAAAAATCAATCGACTTTAATGCTCTAATTTCTCTCAACAATAATAAAATTCGTATTCAACTCTCCTAACTTCAACATTTAGTATGGTTTACTTACAAATATACAATATGCTCTTTATAATTGTAACTTGCAAGGCATAAATCAAAGAAATGGTATTTAGTCATTTCTGTTCATAATATTCAAATATGCTCTTCTTAATATTTAAAAGTAAAAGTGAGGGTGTTTTAGAAAAGATTTTTACGTAGATGTCACTGAAAAACAGTCGCTCTACTCTTTAGTAGGGTTGTAAATGGGGCGGCTAAAACCCGCCTGATCTGTCAACCTGACCCGTTTAAGTCGGATAGTGGTGTAAAAAATCCAACCCGCCACCCGTCTACCTGAATACCCGCCAACCCGACTAATAAATAGGGCGAGTAGCGTTTGTATTTTCTACCCGCCTCGTTTACCCGATTACCCGCATAAGAATAAATTAATAAATTAAATAATAAATATTATATATATATACCCTTGTATACCATATACATATCACTATTCTCTAATCCCTAATTTACTAATAGTATTATAAAGTTATAGTTATTTATAATTTTATGGTGTTCATCACATAAGTAATATTTTTAAGGTGCTAATGTGTCGTGTTTTTAATTTATGGTGTTATGCAGAAGAAGAAAAATCATATAAAAATCTATATATCCATCAACTCACCCCGCATAACCCGTTTACCCGATCTTAGGTGGGTCGGGTAGCGGTTAAAAAAAATACACCCGACCCGCCAACCCGCCTGCCTTAGACGGGTCTAGTAGAGGTGGGTTCGAAACCCGCATCGATCCGACCCGTTTACAGCCCTACTCTTTAGTGCGTTCCATAATTTGGCCGTAGAGTCAAGATCCCTGCTCTCTGCAGCATTTAAGAGATTATGGTCCACTGGTTCACGACGGTTGTTGTAAGGCCTTCCGAAACAAAGTGATTTACAAAAATGTAATCTCGATTTTTTTCTCTGTCAAGTAATGTGTTTCATTTCACAATATTCAACCAAAATAATTATTTTATCTAGTCATCTACAACAACATTTACCAAAATATTATCCTAATTGTATCTCTCTATCACGTCATTTGTTACATCTGAGAGCATTTAACCCACAATTTTATTCTATTTTCTTCTCAATCACAGTATGTAATAAAAACGGCTTCTAGTCAAATCAACTTTTTTACCTCCAACTAAGTTCTCACTTTTTACAAATAAATATTTATTATCATTTAACTTTTATATATTAATGTTAATTATTAATAAACTTGAATACTAATGATTTTCCTTTCTTAATTTATTTTAAAATCATTGTTGGACAAATATTCGTAAATAATTAATTTATTAATTAAAAGTTGAGAATAATAATTTAATAAACGAATATTATTAAGATTACCTTAACGATTACATATAATTAAACATTACAACCATTAAGATGTAAATGATAAATGTATTTTTAATTATCACTCTGTATCGTTGCTAAATATTCTCAAGACAAGTTGGTGGGGAACATAATTGTTTGAGAGATAGAGTTGTTGGGATAAAGATAAGTTGGAATAAAATATTTTGAAAAGTTAATCCCAAGAATCTAACAGTTTAAAGAGTGAAAATGAGGAATATATTCGTTTGATATCTTGGAATTTGTCTCATTTAAATTAAGTACATAATATTTGGAATTTTTAAATTATCAAATTTATATAACAATATGGGTGACCATTTGTAGATATTGAGAAGATGAATTTTTTGGTTATTTTTTTAAAATTTAATAATTTTTATTTAGCAAGATAAATAGTTTACTAAGTTTCTTAGCATTTTACTTAGTCGTTGGTCCCACACAAAGAATGTGTTCTCTCCTGTCTATGAAAACAACCCAACAAAAGAATCCAAGTTACTCTCTGGTGTTGAAAGGTTGAGCCTAAGATTTTTCGCATGAACTTTTTTGTTTGGAATTTTAAAATTACAAAATTTTATAAATAATATGGGTGTCTATTTGTAGATCTGAATAATATGGGTGTCTATTTGTAGATTTGAATTACAAAATTACAAAATTTTATAAAATAATATGGGTGTCTAAAAGAGAATTTCGTTTTTAATATATATTTTAAACAAGATATCAACACTACAAAATCTCATATTATTTTTCTCCTCTCAATCATTGGGTCCCACAAGTCACTAAAAAAACAAAAAAGAGAGTCAAGTGGTCCTGCGGCACCTTGTGTCCCAATAACAATTTTTGTTAATTGATGCGTGTAGAGAACTTTGCCATGGAAGGTTATCCCAAGGCATTATTTCATGATTCCATTGCCGAAAATGCCTTGGCCCCACCATTCTTTGATTTTTTTTTTTTTTTTGGGTTGTCACCACTCACCAGTGATGCCCTTAGAGGAGAATGTTAATTATTAATTAATTAATTAATTGTACATGTTGCAGGTTGGAATTGGGCTGATGTTGTTTAGAGCCTATAAACTAAAAACCCTATATCCATAACTTTTGGAAGAGTGTGTGTGTGTGTTATTTAGTGCCTAACCACCTACCACTTCAGTACCTTTCGTCATCTTGATCGATCGGTTGGGTTCAGAAATTTTGGGTGAGTATGGCCAGTGAAAAGGTGGTGCCGGATTGGCCAGTGATCGGAATAGATCTTGGTACCACCTACTCATGTGTGGCAGTGTGGCGAAACGGTCATGCCGAAGTCATCCTCAACGATATCAACCAGCGTCTGACGCCCTCTAGCGTTGCTTTCACCAAGCATGGGCTTCTTGTCGGCGAGGCCGCTAAGAATCAGATCACATCCAACCCTGAGAACACCATCTACGGTAATTAGTTCTCTCCTTCCATCTACTTAGACCCTTTTGCTTCTATGTGTAAATATATATATATATATATGATTGTGTGTGCCTACTCGGACCAGGATACTCTCCAATTCGAGGTTCAATTCTAAAGATCTAAATAAATCTAAACGAATTTAAATTCAGATTTGAATACAACTTAACTACAAAATTACTTTAAGACCGATTCTCACAAAAAATAAAAAAATGGTGAATTTGTTGAAAATTAGCATTTTTTTGATACGACGAAAGTAGGGGCGAACCTGTTGAAAACCAACTCGAAACAAGAATTTGGCAATTGGCGACCAGACTGGCTGCCTGGGTACGTTTTGGAATCGGACTGGACTGACTGGTCCGTTTTTGGAATCGTACCGAGACGTTCGGTACAGATTTGATTTTTAATTAAAAAATATATTTAATAGTGTTTTATTGTTGAAAAAAAAAATTGTTGTAAAATGCCATTAGAAATTAATTAAAATACATCTAAAAAATAAATCAACTTAAACCGGACCGGATTTCTTGTCCGGTTCCAACCAAACCAACCGGCTCATGTTCACCCCTAAACGAGGGTCTAAAGTTCAGGGGTTAAACTGAAATCAAGTCATATTTGAACAGGTTAAACTGTAATTTATCTAAAAAAATGAGCATTCCATTGGAGTTTTCGATTAGAGGTTCTATATCTTTTTTGTCAAGTATTAAGAGGTTCCATAGCTGGCATATCTTAAGATGATCCAGAATTTCAAGGGACTTGTAGACCATGTGTTGGTAGTTTAATATAAACAGCCACAACTTTTGATAGATACTAATTTCCACGATCATAAAATTCACGTACGCACACGTATAATTTCAGATGTGAAGCGTTTGATCGGTAGGAGATACTCAGAGGATGAAGTGCGAAGTGACATTACGCTTTGGTCCTTCAAAGTGGAGAAAACGGAAAAAGATGAACCACGTATTTTGGTCATAGACAAAGATGAAGAGAGAATACTCACAGCCCAGGAGATCTCTTCTATGGTTCTTCATAAGTTGAAGAGTTCTGCAGAGGAATACCTCGGCCTTGAAGTTAAAAACGCAGTCATAACTGTTCCCGCTTACTTCAACGACTCGCAACGGCGTGCAACTAAAGACGCAGCTAGAGTTGCTGGTCTGAACGTGGTGCGGGTCATAAACGAACCCACTGCAGCCGCATTAGCCTACGCCCAGGATGAGAAGCATAGAAGTAACGAGAACAATAAAGTTCTCATATTTGACCTTGGGGGTGGAACATTTGATGTCTCCATAGTTGAAATTAATGGCCCACAATTCAATGTGAAGGCCACCCAAGGAGACACCCACTTGGGTGGTGAAGATTTCGACAACCGTATCGTTGAATATCTTGCTGAACAATTCAAGAAGGAACACAATATTGACATCATCAAACACCCAAAGCCCTTACGGAGACTTCGGAAGGAATGGGAGAAGATGAAGAGATCCCTTTCCTACCAGAAGGCCGTAACCATTGACATCGATGCTCTCCACGTGGAAATAGACTTTTCCACGAGAATCACTAGAGCGAAGTTCGAAGAGCTAAACAAAGATTTGTTTCGCAAGTGTCTTGATCCAGTCACTAAGTGCTTGGCTGATGCTGCATATACAAAGAAAGACATCAATGAGGTCGTGTTGGTAGGCGGATCGAGTCGCATTCCAAAGATCCAACAAATTCTGAAAGATTTTTTCGAGGGGAAGAGGGAGTTATGTCACACTGTTAACCCGGACGAGGCAGTGGCACTTGGAGCGGCAATCCAAGGGGCTATACTAAGCGGGGTGGCTGACCCCAACATTGCACATCTTCAGGTTAAGGATGTCACCCCTCTCTCCTTGGGTATCAACGACGGAGGTACGTAAGTACGTACGTCAACTAGAATATATAAATGTTTTAATTTCTTTCTGCACGATGGACGATGATGCATTTACATTTGGAACAACAGGAAAAATGAGTTGTGTTGTGAACCGTTGCACTCCAATTCCCATCGGCATCCCAACGACTCGTCGCACCACTTTTGACTACCAAACAAAGATGAGGTTCGAAGTGTATGAAGGTGAGAGGGGTATCGCCAAGGAAAACCATCACCTTGGAGATGTTGTTCTGGAAGGAATCACTTCGGCCCGTGCTGGCGAAGTCGAAGTGGAACTTATCTTCGATGTCGATGAAGATGGTATCCTGACGGTGATAGCCAGTGAAAAAAACAGCGGAAAACGAACCGAGACCAAGATCACCAACGACGCTGGTAGGTTGAGCGACGAGACAATCGAAAAGATGATAAAGGAGGCTGACAGGTGGAGGCCTCACGACGACTTGCACAAGAAGAGATTGTACGCTAGGAATGAACTGGAGGCACGCCTTTCGGACTACATGACCAACAAGCTTAATGATGAAAACTCCAGTTTGTTGAAGAGAAAGATGGGTGTTGTCACGTATAACAAGGTCAAAGTCATCGCTTCGGAACTTAAGGAATGGATGGATAGTAATGCAAGAGATGCAAATTACGATGAACTGCAAAAGAAGAAGATGGAGCTGAAGAAAATGGAAAGCCTGATATCTCCTGCATTCTCTTGATCTGCCATTACGTACTATGGATGTCTCGCTCCAGGAATGTCTTAATATTTTTATTTTCCCTTTCTTTTACGTACGTGCCAATTATATATTCCAGTTGTCTCAGTGATTTATCATGATTATGTTTGTGCGTGTGCTTTGAACAATTAAAGTGATTGTGTATTTGTTTGAGATATTGTTTGGTTCAGTATAAATAATTTTGGCGGTAGACGTACGTTCTTTAATTTTTTTTAATTTTAGGTCACTTTCAGGTTGTTCTCCCTTTATCTTTACATATTTCATTTGTAGGTAACATGTTTCTCATGTTACAATTAACAGTCAAAATCTATATTATTCTAATCAATAAACTAACCTATATTTATACATACATAACATAGGTGCCTCAAATTAAATTTCCTATTAGTATCACATTGCCAAATATTATGCAACACCATATATAAAAAATTAGATCATCGTCAATTACCTAAGTACTTGGGTTTTCAACGAGGGAGATTCACAGTTGCGTTGGCATAGTAGTTGTGCTCTTTCTCTAATTATTAGAGTTTGGTCCTCGAATTTAATTCCTTTCCCATTGCATGAGCTAGTCTTTTTCATCTCCAACCAATTTAGGTTAGGAATCAAATTCTCAAATAACTCATGCCTTGATATTGATAGTCCACTTCAAGAATTTCTTGTTATGCCAATGTGAGATTATGATCGAACTATTACAACTTACTCCACTTAAAACACCAGATTTAACGTTCGTTAAGGTGATGCGGGAGCCCAATCACTCGTATCTTGAAAATTTCGATTGGGATAATTGGCCAAAACAAATTGGTTAAAAACATCCTAAAATTAAGTAACCAAATTAACAAAGTAATATATATGAAAAATTCATCCTTGAAATTTCGTAACCTTATTGAAATTTTCCTTCTGTCCACTGCAAATAAAAGGGCAAATCTTCCTTATTCAATTATCTTTCCAAAGAATCCATTACGATAAGATTTCGAAATTGGTGGTGGTAACCCAAAACCTTCATTATTTTGTTAACTCAACTGTAACATCCTTAATCCGCACTCGAACACAACAATCAATCACGATTAATAACAAGCGAAAAATGGGCATTAACAAAATATGATCAAATCGATGTCTCAATTAAAAACACACACAAGCTCAATGCTAGACTACAATGCGGAAGGAAATATAACAAGTAGAAACCTACTACATCAAACTACGAGATACAAAGAAATAACTTTAGCTGAGCATACGATCTGATCCAGTCCTCGCGTCCCAAGCCCACCTACCGCCTACCACGTCTCAACTGCACATAGGTCGACCAGAACTTAGGATTCGGTCGACCAGGCACACACGAGGAGCTGGAAAAAATGTGCATGTTGATTTTCGTTCGACCGAGTATGCACTCGAGCAAACAGGAAAAGTGCTTGTCCATTTTCGGTCGGCCGCTACTTAAGGTCTGGTCGACCGATGAAACCTATTTTGCGCTACGGTTAGAAGATCGGTTGACCGAAGCATCCGTTCGGGCGACCGTTTGACCAAGTTCTGCCCACGATTTGCACATTTCTCCACGCAATTTTGGTGCAACTTATAATTATTTTGACTTACTATATAAAAGGCAATTTCGTCCCCCTTTGTTATAGAGAACAATTAGATTAATTGTTATTGTCTACTTTGTGTTCTTAAGAGAAAAGAGATAGAGCATCCTTGTTGATTCGGTGTGAGCAATTTAGCCAGGTATTCTCGTCGGTTGTTCGTGTCTTCTGTAGGTCTCTCTTTGTAATACGTTTTCTCTATAGTAGATTCGAAGTTGTGTCGCCCGTGATTTTTTCCATATTGGGTTTCCACGTTTAATCTTACGTATTTTGTATGGTTTGGTTTTAGATTTGCATTTGTTCTCAATTGCCGTCAATCGAATTTGATATTTTGATTCCGCTGCGTACTTGGAAAAATGATTTTATCCTCTGACAAGATTAGGTATATACATATGGGAAAAATATAAATTGAAGACTAAGGTTTGGTCTTGTTTTTTTACATATTTCATCGATCGTATCGATCTACAGCCCAGTCTAAGCATGTTAGGTTAATGACCAAGTTTTAGTTTTTTAGAGTTCTTTGTTTGCTTGCGCATACGACAAGTTAACCTGACAATCCGTTTCCTTTTGTTTATGCTGCCTGCGGTCATACTTTACAATCTCTTTGCTCGCCACCCTGCTTAATAAATGAGATGGATTTTGTTTTGTTCCAAATTGCCTCCCCAACCCTATCAATCCATTTAATATGTATTTATTCGTTATTTCATATAGATATATATTATAAAATATAATTAAAAAAATTAATTTAGAGTTGAGTTTTGAGACCCAACTTTACTACCTTGGTGACCTAACATGTACTTAGTTTTTGGTTACTAAGTTGTAAAGGCAATTACACGTCTACTCTTAACCTTAAATCCTAATTTAATAACAATATTATTAACAAAATGTAGGACCCTTAATTCCATAAAAATGTAATATTTTTTTGGTTTAGATGTTTTGTTTTGTTGTCTCATGATGCTTAATCACATGTTTTGATTTATATTGGTACAAACATAATGTTTATATCGATGTAGATAAACACAATTATTGACATTATGCAGACAACCCGTTTTACAACCAGCAAACCACGAATTTGTGAAAGAAACCCAATTAGCAAAATTCAACAAGTTGACCCACAAACCTTCCAACCCACCTAATCCACCTTTGAGTGACAAGTTGTGGGACATTTTTTTTTTAATTTGTCCGGCCCCATTCACCGACTAACTTTTTGCAGGACGAGTAGTCGAGCGGCTCCAACCCATGATGCTCTGTTTACACCCTTACTTGTCGCTACAATATTTAATTAGATTATTTAAGCTCACTTTTTGTGTGTGCAAAATTACTCATATTTTTTCTATTTCATAAAATGTCTTAGTTAACTTCGATTACACCTATCTAGTTGTAAAATTAGGTGAACTTTAGTAATATAAAAAAACATACGGTACTGACATACAATGACAATAAGTATGGACATGCAATCAAAGAAATGTGTAGATTGAGGAAGGCAGTTTTACAAATACAAGACAAATGAAGGTTTTTTTAGCAAAACAAGTAATTCTATAGTAGTCTAATAAAGGGTTTGTGTGGGTAAAGGGGACATCTGTGTAATTGCGTCCTTTCAACTACGTCTACGTGGCATTATATACTTGGTGTGTGCCTAGAACGAGGTAAAAATTAGAGAGAGAAAGATTTACAGTTAACCATTAGCGAAGTAACCTTTTAGGGGGTAACAATAGTTTTTTGTTTGTTTTTAGTGTTCATACATTATATTTCTACCAAATAGATGATAAGAAGTGAAAAAAGAGAGAAAATTTTAACCCCATCGGCAAGGTGGAAATGTATTACCTTGGTTGCCTAAGGATTGAAACCCTAACAATTAATTGTGTCACACGTAAATGAAGAATATGATAGGAGTAAAGGATAATTTGCCCTTCGAAGTTTGTTGTTATATGAAACATCTTCCCTCTGTACCTCCACATCTTTCTCGAGCTTCTTTGCTTAATTAACTGCTTCTCATTCACTCACCACAATTCATCTTGAAATTAGTAATGGCAGAGAAGGATTCATCTTCATCTTCATGTTCATCTGCGAGTGGGCCTGTGTTGGGGATAAACCTCGGCAATTCGAACTCTTGTGTGGCCGTGTGGGTGGATGGACGTTTGCAGGTCATTCCCAACCAGCAGGGAAGCCGTATCACACCTTCCTTTGTGGCATTTACCGACGAAGGGATTCTCGTTGGAAGCGACGCGCGGCAACAGTTCCCTGTCAATCCTAAGAATACAATTACCGGTTATTCTTTCGTTATTCCATATGATCTTTTGAAATTCTTATAAGAATTTCATTTTCAGCTCTGAATTTTGGTTTTAATGCATGGTTGATTGGATACCTAGTGTTGATTCTTTAATTGAGGGGATCATGGTTTGCTTGGTCGAATATTTATTTTCTGGGCTAACACTGCAACTTCAAATTCTACTGCTCTCAACTTCGAATAATAGGATATACTTCATGTATATCCTATTATGATACATTAAATAAGTTATCATTCACCACAAAATCAATATTTACTATTGAAATATCATCTGCTTGCATGATATATATAAAAAAAAAGGTTTTTCAAGAAAATATGATGTATCTCCAAAAAAATATTTATCAAAAATATCATTTTATCGGGAAGTACCATTTATTACAAACAAAAAAAATAAATCTATATTGGTATTTTGTGACTTATAATTAATTTAAGATTTTTTTTCAATTAAGGATTAGTTGTATTATGTTGATCTTTACAACATAACAGTTATCTCCCACCCATTTGAAATACTGATTTATGTCTTCATGTACAGGCATGAAACGTCTAATTGGGAGGAGAATCAATGACCCACTCGTGCCCAAGTTTGTGAACGAGTGGAGTTACAAGGTCATTGAAGGAGAGAACCACCTACCTCTGATTGAGGTGAATCTGAACAATGAAAAGAAGTTCTTCCCTCCAGAGCAGATTTTAGCATTACTTTTGTCAGAATTAAAAGCTGCTGCAGAAACTTACTTGAAAGTTCAAGTTAAGGACGTCGTGATGACGGTTCCGGCTCACTTCAATACTTCTCAAAGAAAAGTCATAGTGGACGCGACCACTATTGCGGGATTAAAAGTCCTAGTTGTCACAAACGACCCAACTGCTGCTGTTTATGCTTACAAGTTGGAAGAACAGAATCTTGGTGAGACAAAGAAAGTTATGATCTTTAACATCGGCGGTACCACGCTTGACGTGTCTTTGGTTGAAATTCATCATGGTACGATGGAGGTGAAGGCCACGACCACAGACCCCGATTTGGGAGGGAAAAAGTTCACCAAAAACATGGTGGACTATTTTGTCAAGAAGTTCGAAGACGACCACCACCAAGACATCATTCACAATCTGAAGGCCACCTGGAAACTTCGACAAGCATGCAGGGTCGCCAAAACCCTGTTGTCTGTCGAGAAAACGGATTCCGTTGCCGTAGAAGTTGAAGGTTTATACAAAGGTATAGACTTGCTTGAGAAAATCACACGTCAGAAGTTCGAGGAACTAAATTACGATCTGTTCCAAAAGTGCTTGGAGCCTGTGGAGAGATGTTTGAAAGATGCTAACGTGAAGAGAGACGAAGTTGACGAGATTGTACTCGTAGGTGGTTCCTCTCGTATTCCCAAAATCCGTGAGTTGTTGCAGGATTTCTTCCCAAATAAGAAACTCAACGACTCCCTCCATCCGGATGAAGCTGTGGCTTGTGGTGCAGCAATTCAAGGTGCCAAACTTCGCGGTCAAGGAAACGAGTTCATAAAAGAAATGAATCTAATTAAAGATGTCACACCTTTCTCCTTGGGTTTGGAAGGAAAAGATGGAGGAATGGATGTTGTTATACCGAAGAATACCACTCTCCCAGTGAAGAGGGACATCAAATGGCAGACTCTTTACGACAACCAAACCGTCGTGGACTTCAAAGTGTACGAGGGCGAGAAGACCTTCGTTAAAGACAACCACTTTCTTGGGTGATTGCAGCTTAGTAACATTGCTCCCGCACCCAAAGGTCAGTACATCATCCCCTGTTGTTCAATAAAAACATCCCAAATATTCTCTGATCGATCTTTTATAATTGCAAATTTCTGCGAAGAAATTTCAGAAGCTTCTCTCCTACAATTATGAGACTAAAATAGTAATTTAAACTTGAGTCGATTTCTTATGAGTTCAACTGAAAGTTAACTTTAATTTGTTCGAATATATATTATGATATTTCGAATAGTTAAAAAGTACATTAAATTTTGATTTATTAATTTCGAACTAAAACTGTGGAATTAATTGTGCTCATTTTACTGAAAACTATTAAACAGGTGCTGGAGTGGTGGTAACATTTTTCATCGACGAGAAAGGTATGTTGGAAGTAAGCGCCACGGACGAGAAGAGTGGGAAAACCCAAAGAAGGCCAATTAGCAAAGATGCTGGAAGATTGAGCGAGGAACAAATATCTCAGATAATTTCTAAGACTGATAAAATCAAATCTGAGGATGAGAACATGAAGATCATATTGTCGGCCAAGAACGAACTTGAAGAATTCGCCACCCTAGTGATTGACCAACTCAAAGAACAAAGTGTGGTATCAAAGCTGGGGGACAACAAGCTGCAGGACAAAATCATGGTTGCAGCTAAAGATGCTCTCGAGTGGTCTCACAGACAAGATTTGGAGACAGACAAGAAGGAATTTGAAACAAGGATGGATAACCTCAAGGAGATATGCAAACCGTTCATTACCGAAATATAAAAGCAAAATTCATCCATCCCCGTGACATTATGTTTTCAATAATTACGCGCACTTGTGCATGTGTTCACGGTTGTTTTCTTTGTTTTTAGTGTTGGACCTAAATTATCATGTTATCTGTTCTTACTTATTAATGCTGCATGCATATTTGTTTTATCCGTAAAATGCAATTTAATTAAGTGAACAATCAAAGGTTGATCAATGCTCTGATTGAGCTGAAATTTGGTAAGTTCGTCCGTTTTGACTCATTGTTGTCGAATCTGAAGTGTTTGATTCTCGTTCGATGTGTTTTTTTGGCACAGTTCGATCCTATGTTCCTTAGAATCTTGATGGTCCAATAGCTATGTTTTCCGAACGTATATTTTGTATCTTCTTGTGAAGTATATACTTTTGCTCAAAAAACTCTGCTTAATGTTATTGTTGTCATGTACCTCTAACAGAAATTACATAATTTTTTTGCAATACAAAACAAAAGGTGAAAAACTCATTCTTTACATATTTCATTTGATAGTAAAGAAGTGTGTAAACAAGACTAAACAAGTCAAGTTTCACATGTTGGAACTCGACTCATTTAGCAAGCGAGCTGCTTGTGAGCTCCGCTCATTTCTCAAATAAGCACAAACACTTGCTCAAGCTCGACTCATTTTGAGCTCCCGAGCTTGCATGTTTAAAATTCAACATCAGCTCAAGCCCAACCAAAAAATTTCAGCTAATTACTTGACTCAACCAAAAAGTTTCAGCTCAAGTATTGTTACATGTGTTTTCATTAATACAAGATCAAACGAAATTAACGAATTCTAAAAAATTCGGACAATCCTTACAAAATGCTCACCTAAAATTTTGCCTTTCTTGCACCGACTTGCTTATGCTACTCTAGCTTAGTGTTTTAAATGTTGTATTTTAGAAATCTAGGTTAACCAATTAAGTATATTAAACTAATCTTACTTTAGATTAGTAATTTCCTTAAATTGTAGCAGAAAACATTGGGTTCTGTTATCAACAAAGATGTAAAATTTGAAGACAAATGGTATAAAGAGTATTTTGGCATAATAATAGATACATGAAGACATAGGGTCTTATCACGGGGATAAAGATATTATTTTGACAAAATGAAGATGCAGGCATGGAAGAAATTTAGAAAACGTGCAGGAGAGCAAATCTCAGAAGACTTCAATAGTCAATAGCTAGCGCAATTAAGTTGGCATGTGAGAAATGCTTGATATATTATTATCATTTATCATTAAATAAAAGACTGTATATTTAATAGGTCTACTTGACATTATTATATGCAATTATGAGTTCATAGTGGAGGTTATATTATTGTAGTGATTTGAGTGTGATATTAAAAATTCTAATAGACTAGGCATTTCTACACAGAAACATAAAGGACTTCGAAGAATAATATATTTTGGTCCGTCTTCATTTTATATTTGTTTGAAACTACGAAGCTGTCATTTCTAAGGAATAATTCTTTAATCATAAGATATGAAAGGGATGGAAGGGTTAAGTTGATCAATCCCAGCATGCGTAAACCAAACGTAATTAGAGGTATTATTACTGGTCCGTCAACTTTCCAGTCAAAATATGAAATATGAAACATTTTCTAGGGGTGTATGTGTATCTACAAACAATTAACAAGTTGGTATTATTTTGGATTCATCTCAGAACTAATGTTGGTATGAAAATAAACAAGTTCCTTCCCGAACATCACCACTTAATATCAAAAAGCTTCGAATTTAGTTTGATCGATTTCATTACTCGTTTTAGTTTTAGCACTTACCACTCAGGCATAATTTCTATATATAATTCACCAATCAACACAATCCATTGATCAAACCTAAACGCCGAAAAATCGAATTCAACCTTTTAGCCTAGTTAATTGTAAATTTCTAATCAACCAATTTTAGCCCAATTAATTTCTTGTCCTACTGAATCTTCTACATTTTTTTTTCGTTTCACATCTATTATAAAATTGCATGAATTAGGATGTTGAAATAGAAAAATAAAGCAAGCTAGCTAATAGATGAAAAGTAGCCTTAAAAAAAAGAACTAAAGAAACGAAAGATAAGGTCATACGAAAATTTATAATTGGATAATTTTTAGATATAGAAAATTAAGTTTTTGGTATTTATTAGGATATATGAACAAGATCTCGTAAAAATAATCGTGACTTGCGAACAATCTGAGCCGGTCAAAGGTGTTAATTATAATCATCCAAGTCTTAAAGGATTCACATGTAAATTACAAGTGCAACGCTCAGATGGTAAATGTTTCCGTTTTTCCTAACTGACTATGCTTGATTTGGATGAGACTTTCAGATATGAACTTCTGAGAATTCGATTTCTGAGAATGTGGATCTAAGAACAACTTCTTCCTTAGAGATTAAGAGATGTTTGGATGAAGAGAAGACTTTTGAAAATCTCAAATGTCTTGTCGAAATAAATTCTCAAATTACTCTCAAACTCTGATTAAATAAAAACGTATGCATGTATATGTTAGAATCAACAAGAATAAAATCGTCACAAAAATTCAACAAGTGGCGGAGCGTCATGAACTTCTTCATCCCAATACAAAAAAACATACATTGATTGTCATGTCGGAGCCCACCTCCTGGGAATCCCTCCCCATGTTTGGATGATATCATCCCATCGTAGCAGCTCCATGACGGCCCCTCCCATCCAGACCTCCTCTGAGTCGACGACGCTAATAATATTTTTTAATAATTATCACAACGAGAAGGAAATGTACTTATTAAGAAACAAATAGACACCGACACTCCAAATCATTCGGATTAATCAAAGGTTCTATCATCTATGCACGTTATCCCGTTCCGTTCTGCACGAAGTATCTACGATAATTTTTCAACTTATATATGTTTTAGCTCAAATGTCATATCTTAGTTAGAGGATATTCCTTAAGTCTTGATTTCTGAATGGTCAACAACGAGGAAAATAAGATGGCATGTGAGGATTTTTTATGTTGCGTAATTATTTGTATGTTAGATCTGTCAAGTATATAATTAAATATAAGACCGATTATTTTAAGAGGGTCTTTGTCAATTAAAAAAAAACTGTAGTGGATTTTCACTATGTAAGTTACAATGTCATTGTCATAATATATATTTTGGGACAAAAAAAAATCCAAGCAGAAGTAGATGATTTTTGTTTCTACACGCAAATATTATTGAAGGGACTTATTAGCATATATATGTTGTCCGAGGGGGGATTAATTACAACCCATTAAAGGTAGTTGACATTTTTCGTTTTATCGAAATTCAAATCTTTAACGGTAAATCTAAACTGCTGATATTATTTTGTAACATATGTCAAAATGCATGCTAAATTTTCTTAAGTTTAGAGATTATTTTGCTATAATATCAAGTGATATGAAATATTTTAATAAATCCGATGCATCGATTTTTGAGTAATTAAATATATTTTCTATGTGATGTGAGTGGAGGACGACGATTTCAAAATTTAACATATAAATTGCAAAACTTCTAATAGAATCGGTGATGGAACGAGAAACACTAAACAATAGAGAAATATACAATCAAATAAGATGACACAATTAGGGTGTAAAGAATCAATTATGACACAATTGAGGTACACCAAATCAATTAATCATTGATGTTATGGTTATGTTTATGTCGTAAATACATTTATTTTTTAATTTATTTGTTTATGTGAGATAGTTTATTTGTTGATTTGTTTTGTATAATCACCGTAATCATATCTGCTCTTGAGTTGGGTATTAATTTGTTGCTTGAAAGTTGAAAAGTAAGCACTTTGGGCATATTTGTTCTTTGATCCTTGCACTATTTGCGTTTTACAACATGTCACTCGCAGGCCCGGCCCGTAGCAGGAGCAGGGTGAGCTCCTGTTCTGAGCCTCATTCTGAAGGGGGCCTCAAAAAAAATTATTGATGCATATGTGCTTATTGGGTTACAAAGAGGATTAGTCTTAACACATAAATAACACATAAACATTGATAAATTTACCTCAAAGAATGATAGGATGACAAATTTTCAAGTGATATTGCACTAAGTTAGTGAAATTTTTATTATTTAAACTAGAAGAACAAAAGTTTTCAAATTTAAGAGTCTCATTGTTGATTTTCGCACAGGACCTCGAAAAATCCCGAGACGACCCTGGTCACTCGTGTAACTCAATGATCAAAATATCACAGGAGGTTTGTCCAGGGATAACACAACACAGCTTAATTAGGGGCTCCCCAATGATAATTACTTATAGGTATGTAAAATTAACTTCCTAATATATTATATTTGTTTTAAAAAATCAATCGACTTTAATGCTCTAAATTCTCTTAACAACAATAAATTTCCTATTCGACTCACCAACTTCAATTTAGCATGCATGATTTGTTTACAAATATACAATATGCTCTTTATATATGGCTACTCTTGTTTACGGACTTACGATTGTTGTAACTTGTAAGGCATAAATGAAAGCAACCAACTGAAATGGTATTTAGGTCATTTTTTATGAGTCATTCTAAAATTACGGACTTCCCATTATCATTAACCGAACTGTTAAACATCATTCTAAAATTACTTAAATCGTTCATACGAATTACCGTTTGTTTTTTTCTCATTTATACTTATATATCTCTTCATTTCACTCTCCTACTGTCACTCTCTTTTCATCTTCCTCTCATAATCATCAAGAAAAATGTCTCGGATGCCAGGAAATTAGTCAGCGGACGCCCCGAAGTACTCGAATCTGGTAAAATGTCTTATTAATTTAAATTTTTAAATTTTTTTAGAGTGGGCATCTGCGGGATGATTAAATTTTACCTTGGGGGCGGCGAGACGATAAATAAATAAATGTGACATTTTACAAGATTCGAGTACATTGGAGCCTCCACCGACTCTATTTCTGACATCCGAGACATTGGGGGCGGTGGGACGATTAATAAATAAATAAATGTGACATTTTACAAGATTCGAGTACATCGGAGTGTCTGCTGGCTCCATTCCTGGCATCCGAGACATTGGGGGCGACGACTTACACAGACGCCTTGGGGGCGTCCTAGCCAGACTCCATGGGGGCGGTGGCTTACACAGACTCTCGACATGATTTTGTTTTTTGTTGGGCTTACTTCACTAGATTTAGATGTTTCGTCAGATATTTCGTGGTATTGGTACTGGTAAAGTGAGGAAAACGTAGACAAAAACTTAGTTTAAGAGACGAGACGAAATGAGTATTAAATGAATTTTGAAGGCAAAATGGTAATCAGACGAATAGTTTTAGTAATTTTAGGACGACGAATAGTAATTCTCTTGTAATTAATCAAATCAAAGAGTTGACTATAGAAACGAGCCCTTGTTTTTACATTTTGGAGATGTGATCTCGTGCATAGCTTTCTGACTTTTTTTTAGCATCTATATTGTGGGGATTGTGCTTTAATTAATTGCAACGTGCCTTCAATGACAACTTTCTGTTTAGAATTAGTGTTCAATTCTGCGGAATCAAAGCTCTTGTGCACCTAAAATTATGGCTTGACAGCATATTTCGGATTATAATGAGAGATTTAGAAGTTAATAATGCAAAAGATAATGTTTACCACGATAATAGATGCAAGAGCTGACTTGGATCCAGAAAGATTTTCCCTTGATACCCTTAAAAAATCATTACGCCAAATGTCAATATGCCAACGTTTGATTTGTTTTCAATGTGAAAGGTGCCGACAAATTTGTTATCTAATTATAATTAAACCTTCAAGTTTCTTAAAATTAGAAGTACAAATAAGAACATGAATTTAGATGAAGGAGGTGGATTACATGTGATTATAAGGAATCTAGAAATAAGTAAAAAAAAGTATATCTACTTAGTAGAGCGTGATTATGGGTTTTCGGGTAGTATATAAGCAAGGAATACTAACTCAGTAGAGTTATAAATAATTTGATATGGTCAAAAGGTATAGTTAGAATTACTTTCTTTTGCCATGTTTGATAAGCAAATATCTATTAGGTCATCAACTACATCAACCACAAATCCAAGCAGATCCAATATTTTTCTCTCTACCAATCTTTTTCTTCTACCACATCAGGACAACTACAAATCTAAACCAACCCAAAAACCTTCCACTATCACAACCCAACTATTCATCACTCCCCTCCACTTCATTTTCTTTTACTTTTTATAATTCTTTCGTAACAATCCAAAAACTACATAATAAATTATTTTTTAATTACTTAATATAATTAAATAACAATATTCCTATTAAACCACAAAAATATTGATAAATAAAAAATTACAACCACATACGACAATAATCAAGATTAACAAAAATTAAGATAAACACAAGGTAAGATTAATAAATTCTAAAACTACCAAAAAAAAGATTTTAATAAAGTATTAAAAATGATTTAAAATATATATGATTTAAAAAAACAGATCTACAAAACATATTTATAAAACAAATTAAAAACAGATTTAAAATGATGTTTAAAAAATCAAAACAAAAAAAATAAAGGGGCCAATTGAAGGGAAAATAAAAAAATAAACAAATAAAAGAAAATAAAAAACATACTTTAGAAAAAAACAAATTCAAAAAATATTTAAAAAAAGATTTAAAATGATTTTTTTAAAGAAAATCAATACAAAAAAGGCCAATGGCCCTGGGGGAGGCGGCTCCCGCGACCGCCCGAACTCCATCCTACTTTGGTACTGATCCTCCCATCCAACAACACTCTCATCTCGCATTTGATACCATAAGGTCGCTATAGGAGGTACTGGGAAATCATCAAGTAATTCCAAACGAATAAAATGAGCGTAACTCCCTAAATGAGCAATGACCAACTCTCTGACAGGCCTCGTCATGGTAGAGGGACACTCCCAGGGTAGAACAGTAAGACACGGGAACAACGAACCATCCGTTCCCACTGCGAAATACATGACCGCACACTTGTAAAAATTCGCAATATAGGAAACAAGTCGGACCAAACCTCCATATAATGATCCTCGCCACAACCTCCTCCGCCTCAATCAATTCGTTGACGAGCCTCTCTCACATGGCCGAAATAGACTGTCTCATAAATAGGATGTGCACCTATCTCATTAGAAATCGCACGACGGGCGTACGACCAGTTCTCCTGACCACCATGAAAGACATCGGCAACACATCGAAATCCACAGTTGCCATCAGCACGTACGTCATTCCACCTATGCAGAAATGGCAAAATGATTCCTGACAGTCTATCATTATATGGGAAGTTGTCCACGTCAACCCGTCCGGACACTGTAAGATAGGTAAATAAAATTCATTAAAACAACAAAATTAGGAGATAATATATTCAACCCCATTTAGATTACTAATATATATTAAATAACATAACAACAAAGATATCGACATACCAGAAGATCCTGTGCCCGTATTCAAGGACGATCGAGACGAATTAGACCGACGACCCCTGCTCCCACTACTGGCAGACCGACCACGACCCCTGCTCCCACTACTGCCAGACCGACCACGACCTCGCTCAGCATACTCGATGGCACTCGGGTCCCGACGTGTCGACTTTCCCCTAGGTCGACCTCGTACCTTAGTATTTTCTTCGGGTTCTCTATAGTTCGACTGATCGGGGTGTAACTGTTCGTATAAAATACGAGAGGCACTACGAATTACTGCAGGATCGCTCTGCGAGATCTCATCCACTAGCTTCCGAAAATGCTCGGTGTCTTGTGCTGACTGATCAACAAACTCTGACATCTGGACTCCTTCTCCGATAACAAGTGTTTTCCAGAATGGATGAATCTGCTCTAAATAAAATCCATCACCTGACGCGAAACACTCGTACATGGTACAGGCACAAGGAATCCCATGTGTTGTCAGGAAAGCACACCCACAACGATATTCAATTTCATCACTTAAGTCCTGCATTCTCTTCAACTCCTGAGTCATTAACGACAAGCAGTGATGCGAAACTCGGCCATTTATATGCTGAAACAGAGGACCTATGTAATGTGCCAAATTTCGACGTCTCGAATCTTCAAGAAAGTTCCGAATATTTGTCAGCTGCATTTCAATAAACGAGTTCACGCGGTTGAAAAGAGTGTCGAGAGCGGCAGTCGATGTAGTGATCCACTCTTTCAGAGCCGAATGTGCACTTTCCACCCTGCAGTTCGTAGTGTTGCCGAAATGAAGAACTTGATTCGTCCAATTCAACACGAATTTTTCCTTATGCACCAACCACGTGTCTTCCACATACTTCGTCAGCACTGGCCAGGAACTGTAAGAATCCTTCAGATTACGGACTGTTTTATCATAATCCGTCTGTGAATCAGAAAGCATGACTCTCCTCCATCTTCCACGTATAAAACTCTCTGCAAGCTGCTTCTCCTTGCCGAATACGTGGTATGCGTAGTTGTACACGTCTTTGTTGATATGTCAGGTGCATAGTAAATGAGCTGACTCAGGAAAAACCTCTGCCACTGGTCGCATCAGACCCATCTCCCGGTCCATAATTATTGCTGTCGGGCTAACAATATCCAATAACAGATCTCGCAACCTCTCCAACACCCACCGGTAACTAGACTCGGTCTCATCCTGCAAAATCGCATATCCGACGAGGAAATTCATATTTGTTGGAGTAACCCCAACCATCTCAAACAAAGGCATCTTGTACTTGTTCATCTTATACGTCGAATCCATACAGATCATGAATGTGTATGTACGTAACAACTGAACTGAAGTCGGATGTGCCAAAAATGCGTGAGTCAAGACATTAGTTTCTTCATTTGCCACAATCCAATGCAAATACTTATGCTGCACTGCCTCTCTGAGAAACTGCTGCGCGGGATTCCTGTCTTCAGATTTCGTCCTCCTCATGTACTCTCTGAAGTTGTAAATGTGCCTTTGATTAGGATTATCGTCCGGAAATTTCTTCTTTACCGCCAACAAAATGTTACGGGGCCTTTCTTGTGCCTCTGTCATATCCCGAACAATTTGCTTTGCCCCAGCACTAAGTCCGCTGACCTGTCGGTGACCCTCTGAATAAACTGCCAATGGGTGGTTGTGCTGCCCAAACATGCTACTAGAAACAATAACCCATCCATCACGATCTCGTCGCTCCACCACTTTTACCAAAAACCGACAACCGCAACCTTTTCTTTTCGTATTCTTTCGCAGTGCAATACTCGTATCACGAGAACTCATCTCACATCTGCGATCACATCTGAGGTAACAATCCATCCGGTTATCTGCTTTTGGTTTGTACGATGATATAACCAAAAAAAATCCGGCTCCTATCGCAATTTGTTTCGCCCATTTACAACCTTCCTCGATTGTTGTAAATATTTCTTTACTGTCAAAAAGCTCACTGTAATCTACTCCATCACCACCGAAATCTTGCAACGGAACCTGAAAATTTTGAATTTAACAAAAAATTAAAAAAAATTAAAAAAAGGGCGGCTGGCTAGGCCGCCTCCACCAAGGTGGAGGCGGCTGCCTAACACGCCTCCACATAGGTGGAGGCGTGTTAGCCAGACGCCTCCACCTATGTGGAGGCGGCCTAGCCAGACGCCCGAGTCGGAAAAAAATTCCGCCCCCGTTACCTCGTCGGATTCTGGTGCTTCGCCGGACATTTTCGTGGTGTTTGTACTGGGAATGTGAGTAAAACTGAGTCAAACACCTTGTTTAAAGACACGTGACGAAATCGGTATTAATTGATTTGTTAGGGGCAAAAATGTCATTTTTGGGGCGATTTAAGTAGTTTTCCGGCGACCGAATAGTAGTTCCTAAAAAAAATCGTCGTCAGAACTTTTAAAATGTCTACGGAGCCGCTAACCCCAAAGACAAGAGGTGTTGTCTACACGTTCTGTTAAAACAAACACTATATATTAGGCTTTTGCGATTAATTGCCATTCATAATCTTAAGTTTGCCAAAACATCGGCCACGACGTTGTATTATCAAAATACTTGATATTATTTCATTGTCATGTTTGCCTATCCGACGATGGTCGAACTCAACACCTTTATCTTTCAGCAATCGTTTTAAGAGAATTAGTAACTTAATCGCAACTTAATTAGTCACCAGGGATCCAGTCGACTACTTTAGATGTTACAAACTAGAGAACGTAAGCATGGAGTCGGCATCTTTCAGCTATCGTTTTAAGAAAATTAGTAACTTGATCACAACTTAAATAGTTACTTGGGATGCCAACGACTACTTCAGAAGTTTCAAAGTAGAAAACAAAAGCATGGGGTCGGGGGACTCCCTTGAATGTTTTTCCTCTTTGAATTTTTCACTCTTAACCTTTTCGTATTTCGATTGTTTTTGTAAATATACTTCTTGTTAATTTTTGACCCTTAATATTTCAAATCTATAACTATATTTTGAATACCAATAATAAGATATGTAGATAAAAAAATCAATTAATTTAGTAGAAGAGTATTTATTTACGCTTTATGATAAAACGTAATCACAATCCAAATCCAACTAAACCAACTGTTGCCCAATTATTTTCTGTCTATCTTTACGAAATCAGACTCATCTAACCTAAATTCATGACATCCCCCACCTAGGTTACTGCACTTTAATGTTCCAATCGGGGATTAGTACACTAACTTGAGATTATATTAGTAACTTCCTTAAATGTATTTAATAATGTTGGTTCTACTATCAATAAAGATGTAGAGGGTATTTTAGCAAAATAATATATACATAAAAGGTTTAGGACAATATTTTGACAAAATAACATCTTCGTTATAAAGTAATGAATCGTGACTAATTTGAAAAGTGAAGGGTATAAACCATATCGGCTTACTTGAACAAATTTCCCATCACAAGGTGTGGCATGCATGGGGCAAATCATCTTAGCTATTATTTTTTATAATAATAAAAAATCATCTTGATTAGCTGTTGGTGAACAGGAGGGACAAAGTCTCCATGAGATGTTCTCTCTCTTCAGCTAAAAAACAAAATGGGTAATTTGCATAAGTTGGCAGTGCAATTATTTGGTGTGATTTGGCCTATAAATTAAGTCAGTACTGATCATCCTCCTTAAAGAGAAGAAATAGCATCTCTCCCCGACCCATTCTGTTCTTCCGGTATGGCAAGCGAGGGAGTTGATGGTGGTAGTGACGAGGGGAAGAAGTTTGAATGGCCAATAATTGGAATAGATTTAGGCACCACCTACTCATGTGTTTCAGTGTGGCGAAACAACCACCCCGAAGTCATCCTCAACGACATCAACCAGCGTCTCACGCCCTCTAGCGTCGCCTTCGCCGACGGTGATCTTCTTGTGGGTGAGGCTGCAAAGAACCAGATCACTTCCAACCCTCAGAACACCATCTACGGTATTATATGTTCTCATGTCTTTAATCTTGATTTATGCGTCCTAGCTTGTTAATTCCTTCATGTATTTGTTTTGTGCTATGGGAATCTTTGTTAACAAAAAGAGAGAAGATGTATAGGTCGATGGTGAAGTCAGGAAGAAACTTGTTTGGCATCGATAGATACCCCAAATTTCGTCATGTTTACATTAGAGACCCTCTAAATTATACAATTGCTAGAAACACCATTTAATTTATACGTATTATGCCAATCGAATTTATTCTTATTCGGTGCCTGCAGCCTTTAGTGAGGTCTTCTAAGCCGGTCAACTAGGTTAAAACCAAGAACAATATTTTTTTATTGAAAATTACCAGGTATAGTTTTTTGTTTTGTTTTGATTTTATACTATACTATTCATTCTACTTTAAACCCCAAACATCCCAAACATGGACATGAGAATACTAGTATTCAACCTCGGATCTTCGCTACTTCAGTCCAACGAATCTCCCGACTGAGCTAGCTCTGAGTCGGTCCACATGTAATCTTGTAAAAATGTACATGTGACGAGGAAAGATCTCATGTTCATTTGAACTCAAGTTGTCAACTCGCGTTTCAACGTTGCAGTTGTTATCTGGAACGGTCCACTACGCATGGTTATAGCAGCCTTGTAGGCATTGTTTTCAATATTTTGATGGAACAAATTTTGTACTTGATGATTACACAAGTGTCAAGTTCAAACACGTACTCGTACATTTTCATTTGCAGATGTGAAGCGTTTAATCGGCAGGAGATTCAGGGATCAGATCGTGCAAGAAGACATGGATCTTTGGTCATTTAAGGTGGTCCAAGGAAGTGGAGGCGAGCCTCGAATTCGTGTCGAAAACCAAAAAGATTTCACAGTGCAGGAGATCTCCTCTATGATTCTGAAGAAGTTAAAGGAAGCTGCCCAGGAATTGCTCGGAGTAGAAGTTCATAATGCCGTCGTTACCGTTCCGGCTTACTTCAACGACTCGCAACGTCGTGCAACAAAAGATGCCGGGACAATTGCGGGTCTCAACGTTGTGCGTGTCATCAACGAACCCACTGCGGCCGCTTTGGCCTACGCCCAACACCAGGAACACAGATGCAAAGACAAAAAGAAAGTCCTCGTCTTCGACCTTGGAGGCGGGACACTTGATGTCTCCATCGTTGAGATTGAGGGGCCTAAGTTCAACGTCAAAGCTACTACAGGAGACACCCACCTGGGCGGAGAGGATTTCGACAACAAGGTTGTGGAACATCTTGTTAAGGAATTCGGAAAGAAGAACAAAGTTGATAATGATATTATTACTGTAAATGCCAAGTCCCTGCGTAGACTTCGGAAGGAATGGGAGAAGGTGAAGAGATTGCTTTCGAGCCAAAAGTCTGTAACAGTGGAAATTGATAGTTTTTACGATGATACTGACTTACGCGTCAAGGTCACTCGTCCCAAGTTCGAGGAGTTGAACAAGAATTTATTCGGTAAATGCACTGGTAAGATTGATGAGTGCTTGAGTGCTGCTGGAATGGCAAAGGAAGAGATAGACGAGGTGTTGTTGGTTGGGGGATCGACTCGCATCCCTAAGATCCGGGAGGTGTTGAAGAAACACTTCAACGGGAAGGAGCCATGTCACACCGTCAACCCGGATGAGGCGGTGGCATGCGGTGCGGCCATCCAAGGTGCTATACTAGCTAAACTAGAAGATCCACTCATTATGCATCTTAAGGTTATGGATGTCACACCTCTCTCCCTCGGCATCAACGACGGAGGTATGCATCCATTGTTGTTGTTGTTGTTTGAGAATAGTCTCACATTTAAATTAATGTATCAGTACTGTATTTCTGATCCTGACCCTATAATTAATTTCCAGCGGGGAGAATGTCGATTCTGGTGAACCGTTGCACTCCTATTCCCATCAGCCTCCCAACCACTCGTTGCACATATTTCGACAACCAAACAGAGATAAAGTTGGAAGTGTACGAGGGCGAGAGGCCTTTTGTGAAGGATAACCATCACCTTGGCGATGTGGTTCTCAAAGGAATCTCTCCAGCACCTGCCGGTCAATCCGTCGTAGACCTCACATTCGACATCGACGAGGACGGTATCTTGACCGTGACAGTCAAAGATAAAAAGGGCGGAAAAGAAGCGAGCGTGACGATGACCAACGATGCGGGTAGGTTGAGCGGGGATGAAATCCAAAAGATGATATCGGACGCTGAGAAATGGAAGGCTCATGACCACTTGGTGAAGAAAAGTTTTTACGCCAAGAATGAACTTCAGGAGCGCCTCAATGACATGACCAACAAGCTCAGTAAGAATGGTGTGAGGGAAAGGATGGGGACGGTCTTCTATAACAACATCCGTGCCTATGCTACGGATCTCAAAACATGGATCGACAAAGAGGGAAAGGATGCCACTTACGAGGAACTTCAAGACAACATAAAGGAACTGAAGAGAAGGCAAAAAATGATTAAAACATAACAAATGGAGCGTGAATAACCTACGCCTTGTTCTGACTGTTTCCCCCAAGTTCAACCGTGTATCCGTGCCGAACAAGATATTTGTTTGTTTTTATTTTTCTTATTTTGTTTAATGTTTTACTTCTTGTTGTTGTTGCTGCTGCTGCTGCTGTGCTGTATGATGTTGGGAACTGGTGTTAGTTCCTGAAGAGTGCAATATTGTTATCATGATATATTTATGTCTTTAATAAGAGGGAACACATGTAATTGTTTGACTTTTTACTTTATTTGTCGTTTGATTTGATATTATAATTACTTTCTGCATGCATTTGAATTTTTGTTTTGTTTTGCGCAGTGCACCTGTTTCAGCAAATGCAAAATTTGGACTTCTCCTTTTCTTTTCTAGACTTGTGTGCACTTACGTCTTCGGATTTATTCAGTCACTTTTTCCGTTAATTTTTTTCCAAAAAAAACATCCTAAATAAAATCTTTAATGTTAAATAAAAAATTAACAACACAAAAAAACCAAACTCATTCCCACTTCTCTCTGACTCTCTCTTCTCTTCACTTCTTCATCACTTCCCTCTCACTAGTTCTCTCTCCCGTTGTTCCTCTCTCTCTCTTCATGTTAAAATGCGTGGATTTAGAGAGAGAACATATGAGAGGCTAATAGATTGAGTTTATTCATTTTTTTATGATTTTTTTAACAAATTTTCTAACGGAAAAAATGACGGAATAAATCTTATTGTTAGTGTAGGTAAAACGAGAGATGTAAATTGAGCATTTGCTAAAACACGGGTGTACAAAAGAAAAATCGTTCTTGTCAAAATAAAAGCATGACCAAGCAAAAAGACTTTTTTTAATCTTTCTTTGGTCATGCTTTTCAGTTCTAATATTAGAGAGATTGATTGAAGTAGAATTACTTTAGGCAAGTTTATTTTGTTTATCGAGATCTTTTCCGTATTTATGTGTATATAATATGGAATCGAGTGTTCTTGGCTTCTAATATCATGTACAATTCAATTGCTCTACCACATCAATAAAACCCAAACCCTCGTAAGATAGATAATAATACAACTTTATTATAAAGTATTAAGTATCTAGGATGTTTAACTGTAACGTCCTAAAACAGCGGAAATTTTTTTCAAATTTAAAACATAAACATACGACCGTCAACGGTCAACAAGGGCACGTTACTGGAAAGTCAACTGAATATATATATATAAAATATCTCCACGTGGAAGTCATAATACAGAGTGTCAAAAGAGCGATTACATGTCTAATACATAACTAGTGTAATCACTACCTCTACAAAAAGCTAAGAAGACAGGACCCGATCCCGGAGGTACTCCCCTCGGTCACCACCAACCTACGACTGCCTGCTCCCTGAAAATGAAACACAAAATCTGCCTGAGTTCCCGCAAGGAACCCCGTATGCCAACATCTCCTATCATAAACAGAAACAAATACGAAATACCATGAATGCACATGCAATGCAAATCCACCTCGGGCCCACTGACTGCCTCCACTCTCCAACACAAGGAAAGTGCATCCCCTCCCTACACAAGGAAGAAGACGTCTCTCGGCCGCACAGGCACAAGTGACCTCGCTCTCCGACACACGGGAAATGCAACCCCTCCCTACACAAGGAAGAAGGCATCTACCACCCACACAGGCATGGAAGGCATCCCTCTGCCACACAGGCTCAAAGGGTCCAACAGAAATACGCTCTCGTCGTAGGTGAAATCCGTAGCTCCGAGGTCCGATGATCGACCGTGGGCTCGGCAGCCGGTAGTCGCCTATGCTCGACGTCTCGCGTGTGGATAAATCCACCAAGGAAAGATAATTCGACCCACCAGTCGAACAAGGTCAAATCTAGCGGTCGACCGTTTGGAAGGTCTACGCTATACGTTTTATATACATATATATCCTGTCGGTCGAACCAGGGTCCGTTCAACCGATAAGAAAGCCTGCCTGAATCCTGCCCACTGTATTCGGTCGACCGAAACTCTTCCGATCGACCGGATCAACAAGCACTTCACTGCAGGAAAACTGCACGCGGTCGGTCGACCAGATCACAACGAGCGGTCGACCGTTTGGATGGTTAACGCACTTGACCGACTTCGCGCAGTTCGGTCGACCGAGACACACACTCGGTCGGTCGAAGGTCTGTCTAACCTATCTACTGGGATTCGGTCGACCGAAAGAAAACCACCGGTCGACCGACTAATATAACCCTTAGATTCCCGCTAAAATTTGGCATAAACGGTCGACCGTCACACAGACGTCGTTCGACCGTTTTCGGGCAGTAAGTTAATATTCACTGATATCGGTCGACCAAACCTCACACGGTCGACCGAACAATACATAATCGCCACTGAACAGGCATCATTTAGTCGATGTGCGGTCGACCGAGACATACAACAGACGACCGAACCAGTCGTCTTCAACCTTGGTTCAGTGGGTTCTCGCCGGGGAAACGGCACCAACGCCGCCCCCTACACTCCCAAAACACTTGGGGAGTTATTATGAAGACTTGGCATACCTTTCACCGTGGAGAAGACGTGTGCGGCGAGCTCCTCCTCCTTCGGCGTCGCTTCTAGCTTCGTCTCCCTCTTTCCTCCGTTCTCGTCTCTCCTCCTTCGTTTGCGCCTCCACCACGTCGCCGGAGCTCTTCTCCCTTCTCCTCTGGTCGTCGGGATGCAAGAAAAATGGTGAGTTTGGGTGGAAAAAACACGAATGGCAACAAGAGAGAGAGAGAGAGAGAGGTGAGTTTGCTTCATATACCCACAAACCCACGCATGCTACAGTAGCCGGCCTCACCCTAAACCCTAAACCCCATCATCTCTCCCCTCTTCCCCATGCAAGCACACTCCAATCCATGCCTCCTCCCTAAATTCGTGGGTTTAATCCCTAATGAGGGATTAGGTCTTAACAATCCACACTCCTTAAAAGGATTTCGCCCCGAAATCAGAAAAGTAACTTACCGAAAAGCTCTGGATACTGCTTCCGAACTTCATCCTCGATCTCCCAGGTGGCCTCGCACTCATTGTGATGCTGCCATCTGACCTTAACCATCGGAATGGTCCTCCTCCTGAGCTGATGGTCCATCCGATCGATGATCTCAACTGGCCTCTCCTCAAGTGACAAGTCCTGCCGAATCTCAGGTACTGCAATCTCTATCACATGTGTCGGGTCTGCAACGTACTTCCTCAGCATAGAAACGTAGAAGACGTTGTGAAGGCCAGAGAAATGTCGTGGCAAAGCAACTCTATAGGCGACGTCCCCGACACGGTCCAAGATCTCAAAAGGTCCGACATACCTCGGACTGAGCTTCCCCTTCTTCCCGAACCTCATCACTCCCCGAGCTGGTGAAATCTTCAGGAAGACGTGATCTCCAACCTCGAAGCTCAAAGTCCGCCTGCGTCGGTCAACATAACTCTTCTGTCTGCTCTGTGCTGTAGCCAACCTCCTCCTGATCAGGGTCAACCTTCTCTACGTACATCTACACAAGCTCCGGACCCACTAACTGTCTCTCGCCTACGTCACTCCAACATACCGGTGATCTGCACGGCCTCCCGTACAATGCCTCATACGGTGCCATCCCAATACTAGCATGGTAGCTGTTGTTGTAGGCGAACTCGATCAGAGGTAGATGCTCATCCCAGTGTCCAGCCCAGTCCAGTGTGCAAGCCCTCATCATATCCTCCAAAGTCTGGATAGTCCTCTCTGACTGACCGTCTGTCTGCGGGTGAAAAGCTGTACTGAACCTCAGACGTGTCCCCAGTGCCTGCTGCAGACTCCCCCAAAATCTGGATGTGAACCTCGGATCTCTGTCAGAGATGATGCTCACCGGTACTCCGTGCAATCTGACGATCTCCTCTACATACAGCTTCGCCAGACTCTCCAAAGGCAAGGTGGTCCTAATGGCCAGAAAGTGCGCCGATTTGGTCAGTCTATCGACTATCACCCAAATCGCGTCATGGAACCGCCTCGTCTTCGGTAGCCCCGTGACAAAATCCATCGTCACGTGCTCCCACTTCCACTCCGGAAGCTCGATACTCTGCATAGGCCCAGCTGGCCTCTGGTGCTCAATCTTCACCTGCTGACAGACCAAGCACCGACTCACGAACTCTGCAATGTCCTTCTTCATGCCTCTCCACCAGAAGTTCCGCTGCAGATCCTTATACATCTTCGTGCTCCCTGGATGGATGGTGTACTTCGCTCTGTGTGCCTCCTCCATGATGTCATCTCTCATCCCATCAACCCTCGGCACCCAGATCCGCCCTCTGAATCTCAGACCTCCATCGACCCCGACACTGAAGTCTGACCCCTCTCTGGCAGTCAACTCCAGCAAACTGGCCAACTCATCATCCTCATGCTGCGCCTGTACTACCTGTGAGACTGTCTGTGGCTCTACCCGCAACCCAGCTAACACTGCTCCCTCAGAGTCCCTAGTGAACGACCTCCACTCTGCCAATGACTCAAGCAACCTCCACTCCTGAAGGCACAAGCCTGCAATTGATACCTCCACTCTCCTACTCAAGGCGTCTGCAACTGAATTCGCCTTCCCCGGGTGGTAGGAGATGGTGAAATCGTAGTCCTTAATGAACTCCAACCAACGGCGCTGTCTCATATTCAACTCCTTCTGGGAGAAGAGGTACTTCAGACTCTGGTGATCGGTGAATACCTCAAACTACTCGCCATACAGGTAGTGTCTCCATGTCTTCAATGCGTGCACAACGGCTGCAAACTCCAAGTCATGCGTCAGGTAATTCTTCTCATGAGTCTTCAGCTGCCTCGAAGCGTATGCAATCACCCTCCCGTGCTGCATCAACACGCAACCCAAACCAACGCCAGACGCGTCACTGTAGACCACAAAACCTCCTGTGCCGCTCGGCAGAGTCAAAACTGGAGCTGTCGTCAGTCGTCTCTTCAGCTCCTGAAAGCTGTCCTCGTACTTCTGCGACCAAACAAAAGTGAGTCCCTTCTGTGTCAGGGCAGTCAGCGGTGCAGCTAACCTCGAGAAGTCTTTGATGAAGCGACGGTAGTAACCTGCCAATCCAACAAAGCTTCTGATTTCCATCACGCTCATAGGGGCTCTCCACTCAGTCACTGCCTCTACCTTCGCCGGATCCACCGAAATACCCTCCGCAGAAACAATGTGACCAAGAAATGCGACTCTGTCCAACCAGAATTCACACTTCGAGAACTTAGCATACAACCTCTGGTCTCTCAAAATGCTAAGTACAATCCGCAGGTGCTCTCTGTGCTGCTCCACATCGGGTGAGTAGATCAGGATATCATCCACAAAGACAACGACACAACTATCCAAGTACTGCCTGAACGTCCGGTTCATCAGATCCATGAAAGCTGTCGGAGCGTTCGTCAACCCAAAAGCATCACCAAGAACTCATAGTGCCCATATCTGGTCCTGAATGCTGTCTTCTGGACATCCTCCTCTCGGATCCTCAGCTGATGGTACCCTGAACGTAGGTCTATCTTAGAGAATACCTTCGCTGACTGCAACTGATCGAACAGGTCCTCAATCCTAGGTAGGGGATACCTATTCTTGATGGTGACCTTGTTCAGCATCCTATAGTCAATGCACATCCGCAATGACCCGTCCTTCTTCTTCACAAACAACACTGACGCGCCCCAAGGTGAGACACTCGGTCTGATGAAACCAGCCTCCATCAGCTCCTGTAGCTGCTTCTTCAACTCTGCCAACTCTGCGGGCGTCATCCTGTACGGGGCTTTCGACTGTGGTGAGGTGTCTGCTGCCAGCTCAATGCAAAACTCTATCTCTCGCGGAGGTGGTAGTCCTGGAATATCATCTGGAAACACCTCTGTAAACTCCCGCACCACATCTATCTCGTCCAACCTCGGCGACTCAGCCTCTGGAACAACCAGCGTCGCTAGGAATGCTCTGCAACCCTGCTGTATCAACCTCTGAGCCCTCAAAGCTGACACCACAATGCGGCCTCATCTGTTCCTGACTCCTCTAATCATGATATCAGGCAACCCCACCCTCGGAATCAAAATCTTCTTCTCACGGCAAAGGACACGCACGTCATGCTGGGACAGCCAATCCATCCCAAGAATAACGTCGAAGTCCTCCATCGGTAGCAAGACCAGATCTGCCGGAAAATCTTGGTCTCTCGAAACAATCGTGGCGCCGGGGACGAAGCTCCCCACAGTGCCCACCAGACCCAGGGGTGTGCTGACCTCCAAAGTGACAGTCAACATCGCAAGGGTACAACCCAACACTCCCGCAAATCACTCCGAGATGAACGAGTGTGTCGCGCCACAGTCAAAAAGCACCTGCTTCTAAACCTGCCACAAGAAGTGTACCTTCCACGACCGCGCTGCCGTCCCTCGCCTCCTCCGCCTGGATAGTGAAGACTCGTCCAGTGCGCTGACCCTGCTGAGGTGTTGCAGGTCTCCTAGCTCCGCCTCCGCTGGCCACCGGAAGTCCCAGGGGTCTGCTCGGTCTAGCGCCCTTGCTAGGGCAATTCCTGACAAAGTGGCCCAGCTGACCACAACCATGACAAGTACCCGACCCAAAGCAGCGCCCAGTGTGCACTCTGCCACAACTCCTGCATGCCTCTGGCTGCGGCGCCCCTGCTCCCTCGATCCGGGGCCTCTTGCCCTGATTCCCCAAACTCTGCCATCCTGGCCTCCCTGAGAATCTCCCGACTGGTCTCATCTCCTCCTGGTAGTTCTCCCGGTAGTCTCTCTCCATAATCGTGGCACTCCTCACGACATCCGCCAAGGTGCGCGGCATGCTCGACAGCACTCGGGTCCTCAGCTGCTTCCGGAGTCCTCTGACAAATTTCATCGACCTCTGCGCCTGGGTGACGAAGATCTCTGGACAGTAACGTTCAAGGGCGTTAAACTTCCCGATGTACTCCTCCAGTGTCATGCTCCTCTGCTCCAGGGCCAGGAACTCCTCCCTCTTCCTGTCTCGCACGTGCTCCGGAAAGTACTGCTCGTTGAACTCCTCAACGAACTCCTCCCACGACACATCCTCTCGACCGGTGAACACAACTGCTGAAGTCGACCTCCACCAGTTCGCTGCAGCTCCTCTCAGCACATAGATGGCGAGGTCCACCTTCTTCTCCGGAGTACAATCGATAGCCCTGAAGATCGTCTGCATAGTGAGGATCCACTCCTCGACTGCCTCTGCATCCATCTGCCCAGTAAAAGTCGGAGGGTGCTACCTCATGAACCGGTCGTGCATCACACCGGCCCCCGTCTGCGCACTCTGCGCTGCCTGGCGCTCCAACATCCCGCTCAACCGCTCCACGGTATCGAACAAGACCATGCGCTCTGCCTCCCGGGCCTCCTCTCTCCCGGTCTCACTCGAATCGCGAGTCTCAACCACAGGCACGACCCGTCTCGGAAGCATTACTCTACAAGACAAAAAGTTCACATCAGAAAGATCACAAATTAATTATGAACCGCTGTTCATCCAATTTCCAATGGAAAGATGAATCGCAGTTTTTCGGTTTTGTTGATTCTCTTACAAAATAATCGTTTATACTAAAAACGAAATTGTTGCAAGTTAGACTTATGTCTAAATCATAATTCTAATAATTATATGTCATGTTTTAAACATTCAAAACATTTAAAACGAATTATTATAAAGAATTATTTCAACAAACATTTAAAGACCGAAAAACCGGTAAAACGAATTGTTTAAATCCTAGATGGTAAACTAGATTTGTTTACAGCCATAAATCATGAGAAAATTGAACCCTAAGCTCTGATACCACTGTAAGATTTCATGTTTAATTATACATATATATTTTCGAAATTTTTATGTATAATAAGGATCAATTACAATTTTCTTTGATTTATTTCATGCATGCATCAGTTTGTTTTAACATCTAGTTTCAAAACTCTATTAAAACAAACAAGGGCTCCGAAATTCATACCTAGAAGTTCTCAAAAACTTCTTGAAGATTCGGAGACGTTGGGGATGCTTCTCGTCGCGCCGGATGCCTCCGAGTGTTCACCGAAACCCTAAACAAGGTTGGAGAGAAAGGAGCTAGCCAATCGATCTCCAAACAAGCTTAGAATCTAGCTACAAACCCCTTCCTTAGCCTCTGAGATTTCTCCTTCCAAAGACTTAGAAAACTAAGAGAATTTTCGTGGGTTTTTGTGGTGAATTAAGAGAGAAAATAATTATTGAATTGTGTGTCCTAATTAGGGAGAATAAGGACCTATTTATAGGTTCCAATCTTACTCTTAATCATGGCTATTCTTAAACCACGGTTTTATGACAATTTCTCTCACAAATTAATTCCATAATGCATTATATGCACCCACAAAACGTTTGACCAAATTTGGAGCTAATCCAACCATCGATCAAATTAATCTCTTAATAATCAAAGACAGAAAATCGATCGCTGTTCGGTTTACCGAGTCCCACTCGGTTAACCGAATTTGTCACGATCGTTTAACCGAGTACGTGACGGATGACCGAATCTTAAGGGGAAAATTCTCCTTAACCGATCGGACCCATTCACGTGTAAGACCGAGTGCTATTCGGTTAACCGAAAATATCGGAACTTGACATTGTTCGGTTGACCGTTTCTGGTTCGGTACACCGTACCAAAGCTCCAGGCACTTTGGTCAAGTTCGGTCAATCAATTACGATTATCCGTTCCACGTTCGGTTGACCGATCCATAGATCCTTCGGTCGACCGAACCTCAACGGATTACCGAACTTCTACCCGATTTTGCCTATTTCAAATTTTGGATTTATTTCCAACAAAATTTGAACTTAAGGGGGTTTTAGCAAATTCACAACTTATGCAATGTATTATCCTATGCAACAATAAATTATTGCACCCCATAATATATGCATCTCATATGAATTTATCATGATTCTAATTATGTTTATATACAACATAATTGATTTTACTTGTTCACCACATGTGTCATATTTTCTATGAGAAACCCGACACATCATATGAACCAAAAATCAAGCTTCTTGTTTCACGGTTTTTGCGGTGTGACCTATGGGAGGATCTAAACTAAGTTGGCAGTGATATTAAGAGCTTAATATCACAAGCTATAAGCGGTATCTAGCTACACATTATAGCTCCCAATTAGTTAGATGTCTTAATTCCACTCGAACCAAAACCCGATCCATTTAGTGATGGAGTGCACCACTTGTGTCCGTCCCTTGCCTCATGATATTAAGTGTGACTTAACTCAAATCACATTGTGCACATTATAACTTTGCTTTATCAAGGGGCCCACTAATATCATCACTCAATTAAGAGGGGCAATGATAATCTTTTGACTAACTATCTTCTCCAACGAAAGTTATACTTAACCAACCGATGCCTTTACACTACACTGATCGATAGTTCAAGACACTGATCTAATTAAGTATTCCTTAAGAGATGAGATATAAGTCTCATATCAAAGGACCTAAAGACACAGCAAAATATTAATGACACAGAAACACATTTCTATAATATTTTACTTATTAGGTCTATTCAGTATACAAAAGTAATATTTTCCTCTTTTGCATACCCGTGTTGTCACTCACTTGTAGAGCTACAATGATCTATGACCAACACGACAATCTTAACTTGGTAATTAATGTTCCATGTTAATTACCATGATTGCGAATATCTTTTGTTTTATGCAAACCAATATCTTTTAGAGCTCTACGGTTAAGGACCAAGAGCCTCTTCCTTAACACTTCTAAAAGACGAATAACATAAACAAGGAACAAAATGATTTCTCATTAAATTCATAATAATTGGCATTTAAAAGTAAAACTTTTAGAACACATTCCCTTCAGGAGGTACTCCCCTCGGTCACCACCAACCTACGACTGTCTGCTCCCTGAAAATGAAACACAAAATCTGCCTGAGTTCCCGCAAGGAACCCCGTATGCCAACATCTCCTATCATAAACAGAAACAAATACGAAAAGCCATGAATGCACATGCAATGCAAATCCGCCTCGGGCCCACTGACTGCCTCCACTCTCCAACACAAGGAAAGTGCATCCCCTCCTACACAAGGAAGAAGGCGTCTCTCGGCCGCACAAGCACAAGTGGCCTCGCTCTCCGACACACGGGAAGTGCAACCCCTCCCTACACAAGGAAGAAGGCATCTACCACCCACACAGGCATGGAAGGCATCCCTCTGCCGCATAGGCTCAAGGGGTCCAACAGAAATACGCTCTCGTCGTAGGTGAAATCCGTAGCTCTGAGGTCCGGTGATCGACCGTGGGCTCGGCAGCCGGTAGTCGCTTATGCTCGACGTCTCGCGTGTGGATAAATCCACCAAGGAAAGATAATTCGACCCACCAGTCGAACAAGGTCAAATCTAGCGGTCGACCGTTTGGAAGGTCTACGCTATACGTTTTATATACATATATATCATGTCGGTCGAACCAGGGTCCGTTCAACCGATAAGAAAGCCTGCCTGAATCCTGCCCACTGTATTCGGTCGACCGAAACTCTTCCGGTCGACCGGATCAACAAGCACTTCACTGCAGGAAAACTGCACGCGGTCGGTCGACCAGATCACAACGAGCGGTCGACCGTTTGGATGGTTAACGCACTTGACCGACTTCGCGCAGTTCGGTCGACCGAGACACACACTCGGTCGGTCGAAGGTCTGTCTAACCTATCTACTGGGATTCGGTCGACCGAAAGAAAACCACCGGTCGACCGACTAATATAACCCTTAGATTCCCGCTAAAATTTGGCATAAACGGTCGACCGTCACACAGACGTCGTTCGACCGTTTTCGGGCAGTAAGTTAATATTCACTGATATCGGTCGACCAAACCTCACACGGTCGACCGAACAATACATAATCGCCACTGAATATGCATCATTTAGTCGATGTGCGGTCGACCGAGACATACAACGATCGACCGAACCAGTCGTCTTCAACCTTGGTTCAGTGGGTTCTCGCCGGGGAAACGGCACCAACGCCGCCCCCTACACTCCCAAAACACTTGGGGAGTTATTATGAAGACTTGACATACCTTTCACCGTGGAGAAGACGTGTGCGGCGAGCTCCTCCTCCTTCGGCGTCGCTTCTAGCTTCGTCTCCCTCTTTCCTCCGTTCTCGTCTCTCCTCCTTCGCTTGCGCCTCCACCATGTCGCCGGAGCTCTTCTCCCTTCTCCTCTGGTCGCCGGGATGCAAGAAGAAATGGTGAGTTTGGGTGGAAAAAACACGAATGGCAACAAGAGAGAGAGAGAGAGGTGGGTTTGCTTCATATACCTACACACCCACACATGCTACAGTAGCCGGCCTCACCCTAAACCCTAAACCCCATCATCTCTCCCCTCTTCCCCATGCAAGCACACTCCAACCCATGCCTCCTCCCTAAATTCGTGGGTTTAATCCCTAATGAGGGATTAGGTCATTAACAATGTAAGACTATTTTTAATTTCCAACAATTCTCCGAAAGCTTGACTTTAGGTGGTGTCAAGTATATATTGAGATATCCTGGATTTATAGATTTCACATTGTTTGTAATGAACCCTTACGAGTTTTGACCTCTATGAGTTTTGACCTATTTAAATTTTGATTCCCTAGATTATCCTTACCAATTCACATCTTTGATCTAAATTTGTAGTTTGACCTTTATCCAATGATTCAAAACATTTTTTTGTGTCTACACGGCTGTATCATGTGAAGAATCCAATCATACATAAAGTTAGGATGTATGAACAAATTAAACGATATTCTAATCTCTAAATAGATGGATTTTGGAAATATTGCTTCGATATCCTCTAAATAATAATTAAAAAACATTGCATTGTATCTTAAAAATATCAAAATTTCTACTAGAACTTACGAAAGTGGCCGTGTAAGCTCCAACTTACCATATGGCGTGACATCATATTAATAGCAAGCTTAGGAGGCAACATGCTGTAACCTCATTTTAAGAATTAACATTACAACTTAAAATTTTCGCTTGGAATGGAGCCTATCTTAGACATTATGAGAAAAGATCCAAATTTTAGTTAAAAGCAGTTGAATTGTATTAGTAAAATTATTCCTTCCGTGATCTGAAGCCTTGAAGCTAGTTAATAATATAGACAACGGATTAATACTCAAAGATACCGCGTTGACAAGGACTTTAACTTAAGAAAAGACAAAGACCGAAAGGATTTGGATCTCACGCAAATTATATATAGAGAACACGTTAACTTTAGTTAATTAAAAACATGGACTGACTTGATGATCTATTCAATTTAGGGGTGTAATCGATCTCTAAACGAGCGATCCGAGTCTGCTCAAGATCGGCTCGTTAAGGGTTTCGAGCGGAAAATTCTGCTCGTGTTCGGTTCGATCTGCTCGCGAGCGGCTCACGAGCGACTCGTTAATCTAAACCTTTTTTTTGATATTGAATTCCTAATAATGTTGTCTTAATAAGTAAATTATAAAATTACTTAAGACAAATATAATAATAGTTACTAACACAATCTTAAAATTAACACCTAAAATAAAACACAATCTTATAAATTATACGAGAACATTAACATCTTATAAATAAAATTATACACTTGGATCAAACAAAATCAACACAATATTAAAATCAAACACAATCTTCTAAATTGTAGGACAACTCACAACATCAACATCTTATAAATAAGATCATCTACCTGATCCAAACCTTAATTTATTTGAACTTTTGGTGTATAAAAGAATGAGAAAAAAATAATAATGAAAAAAACGAAAAGTTTAGTACTAATACGGTTTTGATTCTAATGAGTATTTTGGTTTGGTTTGTTAAATGGATTGTTGGGTTTGGTAAATTAGTTTATTTAATGAGTTTAACATGGGTAATTGGATAGAATATTCAGGTTAATCAAATAATTGGATATAGTAATCAGGTTTCGAGCGATAATTGAGCGAGCATCGAGCGAGTATCGAGCGAGCGGGGTCTGCTCGTGCTCGGCTCGTTACTAACCGATCCGATCAATTTCGAGCAAAATCAGAGCGAACATCGAGCGATCTATCGATCCCGAGCAGAACTTGACAGCCCTAATTCAATTCACAGCAGAACTCTTTTTTCTTATTCTCATCTTGCAGAATTTCAGAATAATCTTTCGTCTGAATTAATCATCATTTCGGAGGAGACTAGGCATATGCCTTTTTTTGTTGTACTGGTCGGCAATCAATCCATTGGTCAACTACAATCATGGCAATATGAAAATGGGCAACGTGAATTCAACTAAAGGCGGCGTATTATTTTTTACGATGACGAAAAATCTTTAATCCCAAAATAATCGAAGTATATACAAATAAACTCAAAAGAATAATGACACGTAAATAATTTTCCTCCATGTTCTATTATCCAACGCAAATCTCTAGGAATATTTCATTCTTTTAGCTAGGTTCTTTTATTCATTTCATCTCAAGTTATTTTTTGTCTGCTTCTTTCTTTTTTATGTCTTCGTCACAACTTAACATTTTTTTTATAACTAGTGTCTACATAGGTCTTCTTTGTATATGAGTCTGTTGTATAAGTTCATTTATTTGGGCAACTCCAACTCTCTTTCAAATTTCCTCATTTCTAATCTGATCCATGTACGTATCCACATATCCACCGTAAAATCTCATTTTAGTCGCACTCTATCTTTTATATACGTTATCTTTTGCAAAAGATAGCGTGTTGATTTTTATGATTAATAAAATTTACTTTACCATATATAAGAGATTAAGAGGCAACAAGCTGGCACGTAATGTCGTCGAGCTGGAATAATGAAGAGTGAAGGCAACTCTTGCAAATTCCAAAAGAACCATGGACCAAACGAAGTTGTACATATATATGAGTAATAAATTGAAGACTAAGGTTCGGTCTTGTTTCTTTATTGCTGAGTACGTAGTTGTTTAATCACGATCTTATCGATCTACACCTCAGCATACATATAAGTCTGGCAGTTCAGTTTTTCATGCAACATTGCTCGGATCAGGGAGCAAAGTTCGTTTTTTTTAAAGTTTGCTTGTCCTTGTAATATTTTGTGGTCAATGATCTCCACTAAAACAAGGGATACCATCATTTAATTTTTATATATTAATTTTAATTATTAATAAAGTTAACTATTAATGTTTTTTTCTCTTCAAAATCATTGTTGGGCAAACATGCATAAATAATTAATTTATTAATTGCAAGTTGATAATAGTTATTAATAAACAAAACTAATCGAGATTCCATTAAAGATTACCTATAATTAAACAGTATAACGACTAAGATATAAATGATAAAGACATTTTTAATTATCACTCTACTCGTAGTGTTTCCAAATATTCTCAATCAAATTCGCTTTAAAAGTCAAATTTGTCTCTCTATCACAAACTTGATCCTTATTAACGTAAATAATGAATCATTCATTACGTAATTAATAAGATGTTTACGAACAAAATGTTCAACGCGTGATGCAAAAGTCCTGGTAACGTTCGATATCGATGACAAGGGTACGTTGGAAGTGAAGGCGGAGGATAAGAAAAGCGGTAATGCAAGTTAATAAGAAAATTATGAACCGAGAATATTAAAATTGATGAACTGGGGGTGAAGATCGAACGAACTAGAAGAATACGGCCACTCACTGATGAACAAACTTGACAACCAAAGCGACGCAATGCAGTTCCGGAGACACCGAAAATTAAGCAGGAAAATCAGGGCTGCAGCTAAAGATGGTATTGAGTACTGGTCTCAGAACCAAGATTTGGAGACTAACGTGAGTGAATTTGAAACAAGGATGCGAAACCTCGAGAAGATATGCCGATAGAACTAAAGATGCGAAGACGATATCGTTCAAGCATTTGCACAACTTATATGTATTCATGCATGCATATCTGGTGTTGTTTGTGTGTGTACTTAATTGTTGTTGGTGTGGTGTTTTTTTCAAGGGCAAATTTATTCCAACTTTCATGTATGTAATCTTACGTTTGGCGTGCAGTTTTATTTTATAATAGAATATAATCTATGTTATTATATTCTAATTAAACACAAATAATGGAATTTGATATAGTTATTATATATTCATTGATTAAATAAATAATTGAAGAGGTGGTTATGGTAACTATCCATCATGTTGGGGTTGTTTAAATGCGGAGAAACTTTTTCCATACCATAAGTCAAATACCAAATCATTTCTCCCTCTCTTTTATTTGGTTTTGGATTTTTACTCATTCGCTTAGATTCTTGGTCTAACGTCCCGAAATAGCGGAAAATTTAAACTTTTAAAAGATATACAAATCAAATACCGGAGACGTTACCAAATCCACATATATAATATAAAGTAATATACCGTATAATACAGGAGTCAAAAGATGATTACAACAACAAAAGTATACGAAATATACAAGTGTAATCACCAACCTCAAAACTACAAAAGACATGATCTGTACCCTCAGTCATCACCTCCTAACGACGATCACTACCTGAAATGCAAACACGAAACTAAGCGTGAGTTTCCAATAAGGAAACTCCGTATGTCAAACTCCTAAATGAAGGAATAAAACAAATACATGACGTGATATGAAATGCAATAAAATCACAACCACCACCGTCCCACTGGGTTCCCGGGACCTCTCTCCCAACCCCAGCTAGCACAAACCAAACCGAGTCTCAAGGGTCCTCTCACCCCAACCACTCGTGCACTCCAGGCACCGCCGGTCAAAGTCTCAGCCACAACACACGTGCTCACAAGGCACCGCCGGTCAGAGTCTCGGCCAGAACACACGTGCTCACAAGACACCGCCGGTCAAAGTCTCGGTCACAACAAACACACGATCACTATCAGGCCGAAATGTTCGTACTGTTGCCCTAAAAAGGTCAGGGACCCGTTGTCTTCAAGGCAGATAAAAAACAAACTCAAAACCACAACATCACATGCACCCTATGCATAACTGCCCAGAAACGGTCGGACAAAACCACACTCCGGCCGACCGAATCCTCATCCAGAGGACTGACCCAACCGAAAAACTCACCAACCGGTCGAACGACAAAGGGGACCCGTTCGACCGAAACCAACCAGTAAAATCCACTTCACACTCCAAAATGCACAAACGGTCGAACAACACGAAATCAATCGGTCGACCGGAAAGAGAAAGTAAATTCAGATATGGAATAATTATACCGGTCGACCGAGGCAACAAAAGGTTGAACGAACTTTAAATTAACTTAAGTCATCGGTCAAACGAAATCAACGAGCGGTCGAACGTTTTGATGATCAATGCTCCAACCGACTATGCTACATGTATGATCGATTGAACAAGTCAACATGGCGGTCGACCATTTTGATGGTCCACAACCGACCTACAATAGTATTTCGGTCGAACGGCAAAGGGGACTCGTTCGACCGGAAGCACCCAGAGCCTTCATCTTCTCGCTCAAAATGCAAATCTTGTCGACCACCCAAGGGTATCGTTCGATTGGTGCGAGATATAACGCCCAAAATATACTACCACCGGTCGACCGTTACAGTGCTGAATTCTGCTGCACAAGTCCGACGAGCCTTTCGGCCTACCATCGACTACTCGAACACTCACTCTAGCCTAAGTGAGCATAAAAGTAAAGTTTGACATACCTTTAAGACTTGTAGAAGCCTTTGAAGATCATCCACGAGCGTTTCCTCGAAAAATGCTAATCTCCGGCGAAACCCAACTTCGAGCTCGATCACCGCAACACCGACCACTGCCCGAGCTTGCTCCTGTCTCACCGAATCCACGCCTAACTGGAGCCTCCAATGTCTGAGAGGGAAGAGTAGAGAGAGAGAATTGAGCGGGAGAGAGAGAAAGCCACCCCTTTCATACTCTTCTCCACACCATCCTCACCATCAACCTAATCTTCTCCGCTCCATCCCAGCCGTCTAAACCAAAACTCTCTCTCATCACCCACCTAAACATCAATTAACCACTAATTAGAACTTAGGATCTCACACTTGGAATCAAGAAGAACAAGAGTTTGTGGTGTTCATATCAAAAGGTTCTTCAAGTATCATTTATTTGTGATAATAAGGTATGTTTAGCATTATTATGAAAAAAAATCCAATCTTGATTATTTTTTTAAAATATTTGAATTGTATTAGTTAAATTATATATTCCTTCGATGATCTAAACCCTTGAAGTTAAAAATATAAAGGAAGCCTCGAAAGAAATCGTCGATAAGGACTTCACAAAGACTGAAATTATTTGAATCTCACATAGATTTAATAGAGAACGCGTTAACTTTAATTAATAAAGAGAACCAATTGACTTAACAAAGTCTATCCATCAGCGGGAGCTAGCTCAATCAGATATTCTTAATCTAACGGTGAAGACTATGAATCAAATCTTGTTTCAAAGGATTGTAATTGGGGCAGGGCGGGGGCGAATTCTCTTCTTGTAATCTTCTCTAAAAATATCTTACATAATTCTCAAAAACTTTAATAATTAATGTGAATTTGTGTAACAAACTAATCTTTCGTCTGAAAGAGGTTAGGCATATTCATTTGGTTGTGCTGGTCAGCAATCAATCCATTTGTCAACTACAATCAAGATAATATGAAAATGGGCAAGAAATCAACTAAAGATAGCATGTTAATTTTTATGATTAACAAATTTAATTATATTATATATAAGAGTTAAAAGTATCATAGACAATATCAAATAACTATTTAAATGATCTGTATTTCTTATTTATTGTGAAAACACAAATGATCAGTTGCATTTACATCATTTGAGTCAATTGAAAACAACCTCACTGTTTTACAATGGTAGAGCTACATACATCCGACCCCCTACCTCGTTTAGCCGGGTGTCTTTTCTAAGGTATTAAGGTCATGTTGTTGTGTGTGTATACAAGAGTTAAAAAGGCAACAAGCTGGCTCATAACTTCGTCGAGCTGGAATAATGAAGAGCGAAGGCAACACTTGCAAGTTGCAAGATTAGAAAATATTTTTGCTAAAATGTCCAAAAGAACCACCGACAAAGTTGTACATGTATGAGAAATAAAATGAAGACTGACTACTGACTAAGGTTTGGTCTTGTTTCTTTATTGCTAGGTGCTATTTTTAGATTATGTTAGGGGGTTTCTGTAAAAACCGAAAGGTATTTGTACAATAACAAAATAAATCATGGAGTTACGTTCAAAGAAATATGAGAATGCTGAAGGTATTTTTACAAATAAAAGTTCAATGAGGGTATTTATGCAAAAACTTATTTTATTGTTGGAAAAATATCAGTTTTATAACAATCTTTGGAGCGACAAGTAATTCTACAATAGTGTAAGGGTTTGTGTAAGAGAAGATGGCATTTGCATCTCCTCGCAGTCTCGCTTGACAAGTGGTGTGACAATGAAATTTTACTAAAACAAAAAAATAACGCTACATACTCCCCTTTTTTCCACAAAAAACGTCACTTATTGCTTGGATAATCTCACATTAGTTGCACTTTCCTAAAATTTCTCTAGGTAGCTTTCCAATATCAATGATATGAAATTATTTGTAGTCAGGTAAGATACAAAAAAGTAACTAGAACTTGTGGGTATGATATCAACAATTTTGTATGTTCGTGTGATGCAAAAAATTAGTGTAGTTGAAGATTTTGAGAAACTATTTACGTTGAGTTTCCCAAGTGGAAATAGGTGTCGAAAAATTCCGAGTCATAATTTTTTTTTTTTTACTTTAGTCAAGTAACACAGGCTTACAAATTATTGTGTCGAACGTAAATGAAGAATCCGAAAGGAGTAAAGGATAATTTGCCCTGTGAATTTATTATATGAAAGGATCATGGGGCTTGGGGAATGGTTGATTGGATTTGGTTGGCACAATCTCTCAAATCCACCTCTCTCCCTTCTTTTCTTCACCACAAATAATCAACTCCAGCCCTGCCCGGCCTCATCCCTCCCCAAGTGCATATCTCAAGCCGTCACCCTCTCCGACCCTCTCCAGCCCCGCTTCATCCCCTCCGGTGACGTCTTCTCCGGCCACCTCCGGTTACGTCTCATCCGGTTGGTATAAACATTTGTCCATCTTGCTGTTAGAATAGATTCTTTAGGTTGCTGCATATGTTCAGAAATTCAAGCTTAATATTGCCTGAGAATTTTCATTTATTGCTTTCTCAAAATGATTCTGTAAGAACTTTAAACTGGCATCATGTCATTCCTTAAATGAGAAATATTCAATTCAGTTTCAGCATCAAAATCGATACATGGGATTAAAACCGTTTTGATTGAATTATTTCTAAAAATTCCTATCTCCCATTTGAAGTGTTTTAAAGTACCAATTTCAGTTGTGAACAGTTTGTATAGGAGAAATGATTCGCATTCTTGATAACCAATCCCAAAATCTATCATCCAAATGCACAAAGTAGTGATTGTTGTTTGAGTTTTAGTTCCTTTCGTTTTTTAACAAGGAGTGAGTTAGGCAACAACAACATTTGAAAGATAAAGCTTAAGAAATCAAAGTCTGGTGGTTATCAAGTTTTGTGATTTTAATGTCTCAGTTTCTCGAGGCCTACTTGCAGTGTCAAAGTATTAATGACTTGCTTCAACATGTTATTCGCTTTGGTCTCCTCGTTTGCACTTGTGTCTTCTTGTCTTAAATTCCAGGATGTTTCCCATACCATGACAATGACTACAAATGATAAGAAATATCTATTGTACATCACAAAGAAAATGTGCCAGGTATCGTTGGTGTTAACTTGTTCTGTTTAAAAAGACAACGAATTATGAGTCAAACTTTCCCTTTGTTTATTTGGTTTTTTTATATATGTGGTTTTATTTGGTTTATATGGATGTGAGGTTATTTGGTTTTCTGACAATCTAGAAAACAATATTTGACTTTAATTGTTAATTTATGTTGTTTATAGAATTTGTAGTTACGAGTAAAGACAAAATTAAGCAATGAAGAAATTTTATGTGGAGTTCTAAGACCAAAAAACTTATGCTAGAATATTTATGTGAGGCTATTGAGAATTTTAGGTATCGTCTTCTCAATTGATATATTGTTTTTGTATTAGGTTTGGTTTAATATTCTTTTATCTTCTTCGTTATTTGTAAATATCAATAATAAAAATACATTGTTTTTGGTGTTTTTTGGATAAATTTAAGTGATATGTACAAATAACAGAATTTTAATTCCATCAAATTCAAATTATAGGCACAAACAACATAATTTGGTCAAATGGAATTTAAATTCTGTTAGATTCTATTTTTCATTGTTTTCATTTTCATTCCCAGAATCTACTTTCTACCTGCTTCTTGTACACAACTGAAAAGATGTCATCTGAGGGAGGGGTTGTGTTGGGGATAAACCTGGGCAACTCCAACTCCTGTGTGGCCGTGTGGCAGGACGGACGTGTAGAGGTCATCCCGGATCAGCACGGCCGCCGGATCACACCTTCCTACGTGGCCTTCACCGACGAAGGCCTTCTATTTGGCAGCGACGCACGGCAACAAATCTCCATCAACCCCGAGGGCACTATTTCCGGTTACAACTTAATTCCTATCCATTTTATCTAATTCAAAATATTGGTCATTTCCTTATAGTTTGTATGCTGGATTGAAAATCATGTTATTGAATGTTTTCCGGTGAAATTCACAGAATTGACTCTCTATGTTTTTCTTTAATAAAATGAGCATGGACACCATAATACAAATATTGGGGATACTAATTTCAGTATAGATATGGTAGCTTTAGGTAGGAAATTAAGGGAAGAAAATTGATTTGGAGACAAGCAGAATAGTGGTGGACGATTGTTAATTAGTCAAAGTTGGTGATTTTTTTACAGTTTTTTGCATAAATATCTTTCTTATTATACGTCAGCATAAGATATAATGAATGGCCATGAAAAGGATCTCAGGCTTTCGGCTATAATTGTACTGTTGAATATTGTTATTTCACATAAATACCCTTCTTAAGCATCAAAATATCACGGATGACCTTGAAGATTCTCACCAAAACTCTCCCATTTGTTTTTCTACCTCAAATATACTCTCCTTCAATTAACCTTTTTTTGTTACCTCAATTAACTGGCAGAGCTTAATATTTTGAGGTAAAAACTTTAACGACCAGTGCAACAGTGCTTACTTGGGTGTGATAGTGACACCTTTTTGAGTAAAAATTATCTTTCATTGTAGTATTCACATATCAACCCATGATTATTTTTGACGGCGTAACTAGTTTCTCTTTAACTAGTTGTTAGGTTAGAATAAGATAAAACAGTACACGTAAAAGATTTTTTTCGCTGTTGTGACTTATTTGGTATATTAAAGCTTGCCAGTTGTCACTATCTTATTTTGATAGAGATTTGTTGTGATTCTTATCGCAAAACGTTTCTAAAGAACAAAAACGGGTTCCAGAATTTCCAGGTACCACCCACACTTGGGTTATGTGAGTTGTAGTTTCAAACTGGAGGTTGTCCAATATTATTTTGACTGAGGTGTAATTAATTACTTAGCTGGGGATTGAATTTGCGTTTAAAGGGTTGTGTTTCACTCCCCTCAACCAACTCCGTTACGCCTAGAGGAGAGCACATTTCGGTCCGGATCAGATTCGAAGTTGGTCTGGATTCCGGTCCAAAGCGGATCCGACCGGTCCGGTCCCTGACGACGGACTGGTACCGGTCCAGTCAGGTCCAAAAACCTGGATCGGGACTGGGAATGTTCTCAGTACTCCCCATTATTGTGTTAACTTTGCCAAGAAAGGAAGACATGACTAGGACTAGGAGAATGCATGGCATTTCTGCACGTAAATCTCTGTCCACCAACAACTAATTAATTTATTTGTTCAGGCATGAAACTTCTGCTTGGGAGGCGATATGAAGATATTAAAAATAACTCGAAGGAATGGAGTTTCATGGTCCATGAAGGAGAGAACCACCAACCGATGATCGAGGTGAATTCCAATGACGTAAAGAGGTTCTTCCCTCCAGAGCAAATCTTAGGGTTGTTCTTGTCGGAATTGAAAACCGTGGCGGAGAAACACTTAAAAGGCTCATCAGTTAAGGATGTCGTGATGACTGTCCCAGCCTACTTCAACACTTCTCAGAGAAAAGCCATTGTGGATGCCGCCACTATCGCCGGATTGAATGTCCTAGTCGTCATAAACGAGCCCACCGCCGCTGTTTTGGCTTACCGGTTGGAAGAGATTTATGACTCTGATGCGAAGAAGAAGAATGTGTTGATTTACCACATGGGTGGTACCACGCTAGACGTATCGCTAGTAGAAATCTGCCATCGTACCGTGGAGATTAAGGCTACAACAACCGACCACACCTTGGGAGGAAAGAATTTCAGTGCTAACATGGTCAAGCACTTTGTCGAGGTGTTCAACGAAAAGCACCACAACGTAGACATCAAAAACGACAATCGAAGGCCCATCTTGAAACTTCGAGACGCATGCGAGGTTGCCAAAACCCTACTCTCGGTCGACAAAACGGTATCCGTTGCGGTAGAGGTCGAGGCTTTATACAAAGGAATTGACTTGCTTGAGAAGATCACATGCCTAGAGTTTGAGGAACTGAACAAGGATTTGTTCGAGAAATGCATGGAACCCGTTAGTAAGTGCTTGGAAGCAGCTAAGATGAGAAAAGAACAAGTAGACGAGATCATACTCGTAGGTGGTTCGACCCGCATTCCCAAAATCCGTGAGTTGTTGCAATACTTCTTCGAGGGTAAGAAACTCAATTACTCGCTCCACCCGGACGAAGCTGTGGCTTGTGGTGCGGCAATTCAAGGTGCCAAACTTGCGGGACAAGGGAACGAATTCATTCAAGAATTACATCTCAAAGATGTCACTCCTTTCTCGTTGGGATTGGAAGGAGAAGATGGGGAAATGCAAGTAGTTGTCCCAAAGAACACCACTCTCCCAACCGAGAAGCAGATTACGAGGACTACTATATACGACAACCAAGTCATCATGGACCTTAAAGTGTACGAGGGTGAGGGAGACTCGGTGAAGGACAATCACTTTCTTGGGCGATTGCAACTTGATAATGTTACTCCCGCTTCAAAAGGTTAATTAGTCTTTCATCCTTTATCATTCATGCATATTCATATAATAATAACTTGGTTTTCATCCCTGTCATTTGAAGTGAACTTCCAACTACACCGTAATGCATAAATAAATTCATCATGCATGATGAAAAGTTACGGTTTTGGTTGAGGTAATTAAAAATTGTGAATTAATTTTCAACTTTTAATTTCGATTTCATGTGAACTTAATTAATTCTACTTTAAGTCAAATGGGTAATTAAAAGGTAGAGTTATTGAAAGAAAAAAAGTTTACTTCAACTTCAAGTTGGAGCTGGGTGGTATTAATTTGTGATATTATGAGTTATTAATTTTAGTGCATATTTAAGAAATGATCACCTACAATTTATATCTATTTTGAGCTATATAAAAACAAATTAAATGTGCAATAGGTGAAGCTCAAGTGGTGGTAACATTCACCATCAACGAGAAGGGTATGTTGCAAGTGAAAGCAGAAGACAAGACCAGTGGGAGCAGCACGGCTAAGCCAATTAGTGAAGATGCTGGAAGATTGAGCAAGGAACAAATAACTCAAATAGCTTGCAATACTAAGAAAATCAAATCGAAGGACGAGAAGAGGAAGACCACACTGACGATTAAGAACGAACTCGAAGAATACGCCACCTCAGTGATTGCCAATATTAACATTGAAAGTTGTAATCTGCCATCAGAGCTTACTGTTGGAGACACCAACAAGCAGCTCGAAGCAAGGAATGCAGCTGAGGAAGCTCTCGAGTGGTCTGAAAAACAAGATTTGGAGACGGACAAGAAGGAATTTGAAACAAGGATGCAAAACCTCGAGAAAATATGCAATCCGTTCGTTACGAAAATATAATAGATGCCAAGATGATGTTTGCTCAATAAAATTCATGCATCCTCACAACTTGTGTCATGGACGTTTATCTGGTTTGTTTCAATAAACTTATTTGTATTTGTGTTCAGGGAGATTTGTTGTTGTTGTTGCTTATTTTCACCTTTGATGATGACAATCATTCATGTAATGTATTCTTAGTTTTGGCAAGCGCTTTGTTTTGGTCGTAGAAAATAATAAATTGTGGTTGAATGAAGCATTGACTAAAACTCATTATCAGTTTGCCACCATCTTGGTGTTACACCATAAATTTGTTTAGAGACAATTAAAATGCAAGCTCAGCTAACTCAGCTTGACATTAAGCAATTGACTTTGAAAGAAGGCATCCTTTCGTTGAATGGGACGGTTTGGTTGAATTTTTTGCTAATAAAACATTTTGGATTGCACAAAGAAATAAAGGAACAAAAGTGACTAGGCAAAACAAAGATAAAAGTGCCATTTGTGATGGGAAAACGTAGAGGACATGTGCACAAAAAAGAATATGGTGTTACTAATAAAATAGAAAATGCAAAGAATGGTATATTGGAAAATAGTCATTTACATTTTACAAGAGAATATATTTAGAGGAAACATATAAAAAAAGAATTCAACCATTTTACAAGAGAATATATTTAGAGGAAACATATAAAAAAAGAATTCAACCATTGGACGCTTTTAAGAAAAAAATTAGTGAATGAAATTGTTTAAGCATAAAAATTTGTTGTGAAGATTTAAGATTGGTTGTTGCATTATTCATTTAAGTTTTTAAATTTCAACGATTACCTAATAACTGGATCCACTAGAGATCTTCTTTGGACTTTCACTTTTGTCTTCATCTGAAATAGAACGTGAAAGAAAACGACACAGTCAATTTTCTAATAAATATACAACTTATACTAGTTCTTGATATGACCACTAATTCGCAGTCCAAATAGAATATGTATGGTCAAGTCAATCCTCCAAATTAAATTAATCTTCTTGATTCGTTTAATTTTTATTTATTATAAATATGGTTTGGATCTCTTATTGTTGTCTGAATAATTGCTTAAGAAGCTCCAAATAATCCAATATAAATCCTATGTTCCTTCACTTTCCATAAGATTCTATAATCCTTCTCGAAAATGTTAAATATTTCTGGGGATGTTTTCGAAAATGTGGAAAATCTGGGGTTTTAAACGCTTAGTTGAGCCAATTGATTATGCAGTTAACTAATATGAGATTAGTCAGTGATTTCCTAAAACATGTAACCAAAGATGATATGTTAAGGCTTTACAAAGGCTATTGTGCTACCGTTGGGCAATGGAGCTTGTCATATTCCACGTTACATCCATCCAAACATATCTAAAATTTCACAATATTGCATTGTTAGGGGAGAATTGGTTTGGTGCTCTGGCTAAAATTGGTCGTGCACATGTATTTTTGATAATTAGCCTAGTGCACCTAACCTCCTTAAATTTTTACCTTGGTGCACCTTGGGACGTCGGTGGGGCCCACATATGCTTGTACAACGATGCATGGATAATCATGTTTACCCTGTTATTAAGAAGCTCCTATATTATTACTTGCTGCTCATACCGACCCCAATCACATTGGTTAAAATTTATGCTATTACCTCTGAACCTAATCATCCCACTAGTGAAGAAAAACTCATATACGTTGAATATACATGGCTATAGACGTCGGATTTCGGTCATCCAAGTACCCGACATATATTTTCCCGTCGCCTATTCCTTGTGGTATAGACGTCAGTTATATACGACTGACGTCTATTATACGTTCAATTAATCCAAAAATACATTACATCTTATATCGGGCATTCTGCACTCACATTAATCAAGCCCAAGATGCCTAAGTACCCTAAGTGTCAATCTTTTGACAAATAAACACGAATATCAAGCCCAACGTGCCCAGATGTCCCAACTCATTCGCGTTCAGCAGTAAAGGAGTGGTGGAGTACATCAACCACACCAACAAAAGTAAATTATCTGATGTGGGACTAAACTATTACACCCTATAGACGTCGGATATATAGGTTGACTGACGTCTATACATACAACACAACCTATAGACGTCAGTCATGCTATACATCCGACGTCTATGCATTGAAATAACAATAATTAATAAAAAACGCCCTATATCCTATACAACCGGCGTTTATACATGAGTAAATAGTAAAAAAAATTGCAACTATTTTAAACCCAAGTTAATAAAAGAGAAAGACAACCATTCTATGCATTGAAACGACCATAATTAATAAAAGAGAAGAAGCTAAATTAGAGAAAGACAAAAAATCAAACCATTGGCCGTTAAAAGTACAATTGCTATAATTTTAGCTTGTTTAATTTCATGTAATTAACAAAAGAATATCCTTTATTCTATAAAAGGATGCCATAAAAAAATAGAAACTAAGTTAAACAAAAATACACGATTCGCGCAAACAAGTATGGTAAAATATCTAACTAGCTAGCTATTTTGAACCATTTTTATTCTTAATGTACATACTAAAAGGACCTCTACACCTACCTATATGCTGAAGTTGCTGACATTTTCGGATTTGGGATAAAATATATCCTGAAGTCGGACCTCATTTAAAAATCACCCGACCCTCCTAGCATTTTATTGGTTTCTAGTCGTGTTCACATATTATCTAGCAATTTACCACTGGACGGACCTGGTATATTTTATCAAATCATTGTCATCCACAGCTGGTGAGCAGATGAAGGCAGGGCACCGCACCCACCCAATAATCATATCCATCATAATCTAGTGGTGGTTTTCTTTCTTTCAATGTCCTCTTAAAATATTCATATCACACAAATATGATTTTCATACTCTTTTGCATGTGAATCCAGCCAAGCCATAAAAAAAAAATTGGGTGGAAAATTGTACTTTCGACCAGAACAGGATGGAGTCAACGTTACGACCCTGATCTCAATGACAAATGAACTTGAAGGGGGGGAGAAAACATAACTTTACCAAATATATTCATATTAATTACTCCGGCATTGGAGTTAATTGGGTACATTAAGATTTTTTGTCGTCGTCGTTGTTCTCAGAGATCACTAGCTAATTTAGATCATCGGTGCGTAATGGCAGGAGAGAGTTCATGTGTGGAGGGAGTTGGTGAGTTTGTGGTTGGGATAGATCTTGGGACGTCCAACTGCTGCGTGGGTGTGTGGATTAAGGGTCGTTTAGAAATCGTACTTGATGAGGAAGGCAACAGGATCGTACCTTCCTACGTCGCTTTCGCCGACGATGAGATTCTTGTCGGCAATGCGGCCAAGAGTCAAGCCTCCGCCAACCCCAAAAACACCATCTTTGGTTAGCTCTTCTTAATTGTCAATTTTATCAAACTACCTTTAATTTAGTTTTCCTTACTTATGTTTTATAGCTTATTTAGCTTCTCCTACCTATTGTATGCGGTGTACCGGCTCGTCACCAGATTATGATCTGGAATTTGATGATTGGACTGGAATGACTCTAAAACCACTGTTAACAACGCCTGGGCACTTTTTAGGTGCTCGATTTTCTCTCTCTGTCACGTCAGCACAACATTCTCACAAAATCCTTAACTATTATCCAATCTACTCAATCACGCTACAATATTTGCTGTCACGTTATTATTTTTATTCTCTTCTGTGAAAATCTCACAACAATCAACAAAATATATTAATAATCGTTATTGTAATTACTTCATTCAATTTTAATTAACAATTAATATAATTAACAAAAAATTATTCAAATTTAGGAAACCACGTTACATACTACATTAACTGGAAATTTAAATACTAAAACTTAAAAATACATCATTAAATAATAAACTTAAAATACATCAAGACGTATTTCCTCCAAAACGTTGTCATATATTGATGTGTAGTGCGATCACACAATTGATCTCTCCTTCTCAAGTACCTGTTAATATACAGTATACGGTTAGTGGAATATTGTACCGGGTCGTCCATGGAATTTCCAAGTTGATCCTGAATAAATTCATTCTAATCTCCAAAATTAGCGTAGGAGTCGCGTTCATCCTCCACAATCATACTATGCATTACAAAGCAAGCTGAAATTATTTTGTTAAGTACAACCTTACTTCATGCAAGAGATGACTTCTTCACGAACGCGAATCGCGCTTGCAAGACCCCAAATGCATGTTCTACATCTTTACGTGTTGTTTCTTGTCGTTCAGCAAATAACTTGTCCTTCAGTGTTTGTGGATGAACGATAGAAGGAAAATGTCACCCATTTTGGATAAATATCATCCGTAAGATAGTATCTCATATCAAATCGAGAGTCGTTTACCTCAAAAGTGACAGGTGAAACTCGTCCTTCCATTACATCGTCGAAAACGGGAGATCGTTGCAGGACATATAAGTCATTGCATGAACCTGGTGTGCCAAAAAAGAGTGTTATATCCACAAGTCAACCGACACCACTGCCTCAAGGACAAGAGTGACATTACCACTACGCCCTTGATATTGGCCATTCCATGCTACCGGACAATTTTTCCATACACAGTGCATGCAATCGATACTTCCAATCATGCCTGGGAATCCACACTGCTCACCAATGTGAAGTAGTCGTGCTAAATCACTAGCATTGGGTTTTCAGAGGTACTCAATGTTGGTTTTTTGGCTAATAATTGTTAATCCGTTTTGATGATTAATCAACATTTCAATAAAAACATGTATCAATGGGAATATCATTGCTTGCATATATGTGTGTTATCTAACATTTCATGATTCAAGTTTGAGTTAAATTAAAGATGAAGATTGAAGAGTAGTTAGGTTTAAATTACATGTATTTAGGCATCAAATGTAACTTGGCACTTGAAAATCATGATTCATTGCATTACACATCACTTAGGATATCCTAGACTTCATTAGAAATTCAACCAAACTCTTTAGAACCGTACAACAGGAAATCTGCACAAAATCGGTCGACCGGTAGAACCTTTTCGTTCGACCGATTTTCACCAGACCTTCCCAGGCAACAAAATTTGTCCCACACGGTCGACTGATATTCTTCACCTGTTCGACCGTTTATTCTATCTGGTTTGTCTGTCTTGAATCGGTCGACCGACTATTCATTCTGTTCGACCGTCTCACATTGTCGAGTGAAAAATTAGTTTACCCAATACAGATCTTTCAGCCAATCATTTGTCGACACGTGTCCAGTTAGTGAGACTTCCGGTCGACCGAAACTTGATATCTGTTCGACCGAATGTTTTCCGTATTTGTATTTATTATGACCATTATACTTGTCGTATACTCCAACAGTCGTATACACATTTTTCTAACCAACCTTATTTTGGATTTAGTCTTCCGGTCGACCGGATTTCCCTTTACGGTCGACCGAATATTGATTCTTCCCTGTCTCATTCTTACTGGGCTTTTTCGGTCGAACTTTGCACTCACCTCGTTCGACCGATTACATTTGTTGTTATCGGGTCTCAAATCAAACATGACAACCGGTCGACCGAAACTTTACTTACGGTCGACCGATACTTAAGTCTTTTCCAGACCCAGTCCTACTGTCTCTTTTCGGTCGAACTGGTATTCCAAACCGTTCGACCAATCACTTAAGTTCTAGCCAAATAGGATCAACCGTTAGCATCTTCGCTCGACCGAACGGAGCACTGCTTCATTTCGGTCGACCGTGTAACTCGATCCGGTCGACCGTTTGTTGCCAGAAACGTGTGCTGTCATTTTTGAATTGTGTTTTCTTGTACATATTTTTGACCACTTCAATCCCAACGGCTAGAACTTGTTTAGAGCATATAAATAGAGCTTAGAACACTCATACAAAGCCACCAATCTTTCTCTAAGCTCAACATCTCATTACTACTCTCAAATTGCTCTAAACCCTTGTGCTCTTATCTTCTCACTTGAAATCACCATCACTAGATTGCATCATTCATTTCTAGTGCTCAAGATTAGTTGCTGAAGTATTGTTCTTCAAGAGTTGTACAAGCTTCCGGAGTGAAGCTCTTCTCAGATTGTGAGAATGTGGTACAAGCTAGGCGAGGGTGTTCGCAAAGTTTGTGGTGTAAATGCGTGATCTCGGCCCGCAACGGAGATCAGATTAGTGGAGGACACGAAGTTGCTCGAGTAAGAGCAATTCGTAAGAGAGGACTGGGATCTGGTGGTTGGATCCAAACCTCTATACATCCGGAGTAGTGGTTTGTTTGTTCTCTCTTTAATATTATTGTCTTATCTTTGAATTTAGTATAGTTATCTTAAAAACTGTAATTAGTCTATTCACCCCCCCCCCCCTTTAGACTATGTTTAGGGGCTAGTAGATCCTACACTCACTACCGAAGTTGTTAATTACATCGTCACAGAATTTTTCAAGTGTGTTTCTTGACGTGGATTCGCTTAGCCTTAAGTATTCGTCCACCTCATCAGCCGCTACACCGTACGCCAGTATACGGATCGCCATGGTACATTCTGCAGGCTGGAGATGCTTATCTTACTTGTGGCATTTGGTACACGTTGAAGAAGACATCAGAGACCTCAATGACACTCACAATGCGAAGAAAGACATGATTTTGCATCCTAAATCTTCTCTAAAAAATATTGTCAGGATAAACAGGATCATTAGAAAAATAATTGGCAATCAAATGGTGGTAACCAAACTCCTTATCTTTATCTGGGTTCGTAGTTCGCCTTCTATGCCTCTTAGGACGTGGAGTTTGTCGATACACCATTTCAGAGATGTACTCCGTTAAGCAGTCCAACACTTGATCGTAAGCTTCGTCATCGGATGATGAAGATGATGAAGACTTTGAATTGGAAGACTTATCAGATGAAGACATCGTTAGTAGATGAATGAGTGAGATTTGGTAAACCAACCATGAGGATCGTACTTATAGATGTGAGAAATAACGTTTACTCCGCGCGTGACTACTCAAGCATCAAGGACCAACAGTACGCGCATGAACACGAAACACAAGACGATGACATTGAATCTTGGACTACTCAAGCACCGATGACCTACAGTACGTGCGTGACTACACGAAACACAAGACGATGACATCAAATCTTGGACTAAAGCACCGAGGACCTACAGTACGCGGGTGACTACACATCGAATCTATATATACCCCTACTAACTTACTTCTATACTCAACCCAATTCCTATCTTACTTCTTCCACCCCCACCTTACAATGTCTTCTTCAGAAGGCAATGGTTCACCAAAGTACCGACGATCTCCACGTCATCCACCCCCAACCCAACAATTTTTCCAACACCCAGGTTTCCACCCGTCCTACCAAAACCAATTTGTCCCACAACGAGGATTCCACCGGTCCTACCAAAATCAAATTTTCCCACACCCAAGATTCCACCCAGACCATCAATACCAACAATTCCAGCACAATCCACACCACCTGCCAACCCAGGAAGAATATCAAACCCAATTCCCATTTGGTATGTACACTCACCTCCTAAGTGGAGAAAGTAGTGCAAATGTAAGCTGCATATAATACATGATGTGAATGACGAAAATGTCGTTCAACCTCCAAGTCGTCAAGGAACACGCAAAAGACGTGGTCCACACAAGAGGATGAGAGACTCGTCTCGGCTTACATAGTTGTTAGTGGTGATGTTGTGGTTGGGACGAACCAAAAAATGAGGTCCTTCTGGAGACGTGTGGAGCGCCTCTTCAATGAATCAGCCGAAGCAGGTGCAGTAGAGCGTAACGATGAATCATTGAAGGGACGGTGGCAGCGTACATTGTCGTGTGTGAACCAATGGGTCGGTTGCTTCAACCAAGTCGTGCGGAGGATGAGAAGCGATTTCAACGAGGACGATGTCATAAAAGAAGCGCAAATCATCTACGAGCGAACACACAACACCAAATTTCAGTACATTCATGTGTGTACCCTAAATGGGAGTCTGTTGCGCTGGGAGCTACCACAAAAGACGTCGCCGAAGAAAGTCTGGAGAGTTTGAGCAGCGGGAAAAGAAAAAGCACCGACGATGATGTGAGTCACGCGACATTGTCGACAGACGAAATGATGTTTGAACGTTGTCCTCGTCCAGAAGGTGTTAAAAGAGCCAAAAAGAAGGGGACAACCAGTTCAATCGCAACTTGATCCCAATATGTTAGAACTGAGAAATCAAATTGAATATAATGCCAAAGTGGGAGAAGACAAGTACATGCATTACCAAAACGGGTAGAGAGGAAACCCATTGAAGTTGAAGTGAAGTTTCAAAGGGAACTCAACACCAAGAAGTTTGACGTACTATTTTCTCTGATAAAGAAGGAAAACAATGATGAGTTCGATAAAGAAACACTTGTTGAACTCAATGTATGAGCTAAATCAGAAGGATTTTTGTAGGTGCTTTTGTTTTAATTTGGAGTTAAAGTATGTTTCGTAGTTTATCAGTATTGTTGTACTAGCATCTATTTAAATTTTGTATCCGTATTTGTATTGTATTTCGTGTCCGTATTTCTGTTGTATTTTGTATATGTATCTGTATTGTATTTCGTATCCGAAGTTTATGAGTATTGTACTAGTATTTTGTGACTTATCTCAATTTCGTATATGATTTTTAAATTTTTAAATTTAATTAAATCTTAATAATCGAAAACAATTTAATTAATTATAAAATAATTGTACAATTATTATAAAATTCAAACAACATCAATACATTAACCACAATTAAATTACAAAACCTAATTAATTAATTACAATTTAACCAATCAATACATTAACCTAAATATATATATATCTAATATTTTTCTTTTAACTTAATAAACAAAACAAAATTTTCAACCAATCTGGGGGACCACGTCGCCCCCAAAACGGGCCCCAGGCGGGTTTCCGGGCGGATATCCTTCCGAAAAAGTGGGGCATCGCCCTCCCATTAAGGGATGACAAATTGGGCACCCAGTCCGGGCGGGTTTCCAGGTGGATACCCGCCCGAAAAGGTGGGGACACCGCCCTCCCATCAAGGGAGGGCAAATCGAGCACCTAGCCCAGGCGCCCGATAAAGAGCACCCTTTAAGGGTGCTCTAAATCTAGCAAACTCGACCGCTCTGGACTGAACCAGCTGATTGGAGACTTTGAGTGGATTTGTTTTTTTCCTTTTATAATTTATTACTTTTATTCATAACACTATTATATAAGGTTAGTATGTATTTTGTTCAAATTATATTAGTTTAGGATTTATGGTTAATATGCTGTTAACTTAATTAAGACTAATTTAAGGTTAATTTAGTGTTACAAACATTTAAGAAAATAGAAAATTCAACAAAATCATATGAAATATAAAAGTAAAATATGAAATAAAAGACTCAAACCAGACAGGACGGAAATTGGAAAATCCTGCACCACGACATCACCCGATTTTGTACACCCTCATATATATCTATATCATTTGTTTTTTATATATATGCATGCATTTATTGATTTTCTAATTACAATTCTTCATATGATTTATGTAGTTTTTATCCCAATTTGAACCTTGTTCCCTTTACAAGAGAAATTAGCTTCGAAGTTGGCAAAACAATTTTTTTTTGAAATTTCGATTTTATTACTACTTGCATTTCTATGACTTGTGAGGTTTGTGGCATTTTGAAATTTGATGTTTTTAGTACAAAACCTTTGCAGTGCACTTAAATTCTTTTTGTTTGATTAGTAATGCGATGGAAAGCAAAAATTCGTGACAGTGAATGATAAACATAATTATCTCCAGGGATAAAACATTTGATTGGTAGGAAATTCAGTGATGAAGCAGTGCAAGCCAAGAAGAGTTTGTGGCCATTTGAAGTTGTCGAAGGAGACAATGACGCGCTTGAAATCGTGGCCGAGTACAACGGCGAACTGAAGCGGTATCCACCACAGGAAATATTATCCATGATCTTTTCCAAGCTGAAGAAATCCGCCGAAATTAACCTGAAACAACCAATTAAGAAAGCCGTTCTCACAGTTCCAGCTTACTTCGACCACACACAACGAGAGGCGACCAAATCTGCCGCCACAAATGCAGGCCTGGAAATACTTGAAATCATCAATGAGCCCACTGCTGCAGCAATCGCTTACGGTTTGGATCAAAAAAAGAATGATGGTAGTGACAAAAAGAGGAACGTATTGATATTCCACATGGGAGGTAGCACAATCGCCGCTTCTCTAGTCGAAATTCAAAATCTTGACGTGGAGGTGAAGGCCACGACCGTCGATCCCAACTTAGGAGGACACGATTTTACGGATAGCATGGTCAAGCACTTTGTGGAGGTGTTCAGGGACAAGCAAGACATCACCAACATACCCAAGTCGATCTCGAAACTAAGGAAAGCGTGCGAGACTGCTAAGATGCTTCTTCAGGTTGAGGGTACTGATGCTGTGGCTGTAGAAGTCGAGTCGTTATACAAAGGAATAGACTTGCTCGACAAAATCACACGTTTGAAGTTCGAGGAACTGAACATGGACTTGTACAACAAGTGTTTGGATCCTGTTAAGGAATGTCTGGAGAAGGCCGGGATGAGCAATAAGGATGTTGAAGAAGTTGTGCTGGTAGGCGGTTCGTGTCGCGATCCGAAGATTTGGAAGATGTTGGGGGAGTTTTTTGTAGGGAAAAAGTTGTGCAACACCCTCCACCCGGAGGAAGCTGTGGCTTGCGGTGCGGCCATCCTTGGTGCCAAGCATGCTTGTCAAGCAAATGCAAATGTGCCACAAGTTGTTACTAATGATGAAAAAAACCCGCTCGCCTGATCTCGGGAATAATTATATATAAGGTTCATCACTACAAATACAATAAGATTAATGTTGGTTACAAAGAAATGCAAATCATGCATAAGTACGTTGGTTTTGGTGTTCTTCAGTGTGTTTTAAATTTTTAACCAATTGATGCGAGTCTTACTCTTGATTTAAGGATGGGAGCGTTGTTGCTTCTTGTCCGAGTTTGGTTTCAGTCGAACTGTGATTTGGTATGTACTGTTCACGGAATAAAGCTTGCTTGGTCTCTGTTTTCTATTGTAATTTTCTGTTCTCTTTGAGAATGATACATATATTATCAAACATAATTACGTTAATAGGTAAATGTGAGAATCCTAAACTCGAATTAATTATGCTTTGGATGGTTTTTAGTTTAATGGATTGGTTTGATCTTTGAAAAGATAAGACTTAAGCCAAAGGTAATAATTGGAAGATATGGAGGTGAGAGTAAAAGTAAGTATATATTTAGGAGATAAAGTTGGTGTAAATCGGGAGAGAGCTGATGTGTTGGATGAATGGAAAGAGAGGTGATAGACTTGGGGGGATGAGGTGTTGGTGTAGGATTTGAGGAGGTGGAGGTGGTAAGTTAAATTGTATATATATAGTGAGATAAGGTTAAGCTAAAGAATGTTTTTGCTGGAGTGTGAGGGAAACGTTGGGGAGAGTGAATTGAGAACAAGTAGAGAGTGAGAGAGGAGTTTTGGAGAGGAGAAGAAGTGAAGGAGAAGAAGTTGGGTTGAGTTTGCCAAAACTTGGGAGGCGTACACGAGCTTCAATAAGGTATGTCAAGTCTTCATAGTAACTCCCCAATAGGTGTGGGAGTGTAGGGGGCGGCGTGTTGGCTTTTTGGCCATAATCTATGTTTTGATGATTTAATTAACCTAATATTAATTATGATAATGTAGAGTAGCACACATATTGCATTGCATATATATTGCTTTGTGCTAACCTCTACAGGTGATCAAGACTCAAGAAAGAAGAAAAATCAAGTCAAGACATGTAATCAGACTAGGATTGAAGACATATAATTTTACCTTTCTTTGAGTATTAAGAACTTATGTAAATTGAGCATAACTTAAGCTAATATGCATGTATTCACACACTAGGTTCCTTGTAGGAGTCACACACAAAATATCATAACTTTTGGACTCCATTAGATCACCCAAACACCTAAAACATTGGTCGCAAGTCTGCCTGAGTTCGGTCGACCGTTCACCTTTCAGTCGACCGGTTATACACAATATTTGTTATACCAGACCAATCCGTTCAACCGATCACACTTCGGTTAACCGTTTACCCAGACATGTTCGGTCGACCGGTAGACCTTCGGTCGACCGTTTAGTTTGCTATTTCTGGTAAAAATACGACCGTTATATTTGTCGTATTATACAACGGTCGTATACACATTTTTCTCTTAACACACCCCCAAATACTTTTGAACCGGTCGAACAAAATACCTTGTTCGGTTGACCGTTCCATTAGGGAAAATCTATCTGCTATCGGTCGACACAAGTTTAGTTCAACCGATCGAGTTTTCCCTCTACCGAACCCTGTAGTGCGGTCGACCGGTACCTGTTCGGTCGACCGCTGACTTATAGAACTTAAGTGTTAGGTCGACCAGTACCTATGTTCGGTCAACCGATCCATTAACTTACTCAAGGGTTCGGTCGACCGATACACCTTTCGGTCGACCGTTTCTGGACAGATTTGCAGTCCGATTTTCTGCTTTGTATATCTTGCACAAAACTCAATCAAATCTTGTCCAAACGGCTAGAAATCTTTAGGAGCTTATAAATAGAGGTTCACACTTAGTTTTCCACAAGATTTCACAACTCCAAAGTGTCAAACTTATAGTGAGATTTTCCACAACCTCAAAGCTCCAAATTAGCCATCCAAAGCCTAATTTCCACATCCTTCATCAATCATCATACTAGCAATTGTTGTGCTCAATTAGAGAGTGAGTTCCACTCAAGTTACCATTGTTGTAAAGTGAGCAAGGGTCTTGGTGAAAGCCCAAGACAAAGAAGCAAGGATTTCGGTGAAAGCCCGAAGTGATTCTCTCGGTTTGTGAGAGGTGGTGCCAAGCTCGGCGAGGGTTGTTCGCGAGCTTGAAGACTTGTAAAAGGCGTTGCTCCCGGCCTGGAACGGGGAGGCATAGTGAAGACGCAAGAGGGGCTTGAACGGAGATTCGAGAGGTACTTGTAAGAGAGGACGTAGGCGCGGTCGAACCTCTATAAAACCGACGTGTCGATTTGTGGTTTGCATTATTTTCCTTTACTTGTTTGTTTGTTTAATTTCCGCTGCATTTACTCGATTGTCTAATCAAGTAGGTAATTAGGTGATTATATTAAAAGTTATTAGTGGACCCATAACCCACACGATCCTACACGACGTTGGTGTCGTTTCTCCGGTGAAAACCCAACTGGACGGAGGTTGAAGACGCTCTGTTCGGTCGACCGATTGCGGGTTCGGTCAACCGAACGACGCCTATATGATGCATGTCCAGTGGGAAGATGTATTGTTCGGTCGACCGGTAGTTGGGTCGGTCGACCGATATTTATAAATATTAACTTACTGCCCGAAAACGGTCGAACGATGTCTGTGTGACGGTCGACCGTTTATGCCAAATTTTAGCGGGAATTTAAGAGTTACATTAGCCGGTCGACCGGTGTTGTTTCGGTCGACCGAACCCAGTAGATAGGTAGACAGGCCTTCGGCCGACCGAGTGTGTGTCTCGGTCGACCGAACTGCGCAAGGTCGGTTAAGAGCGTTGACCATCTAAACGGTCGACCGCTCTGGATCCGATCGACCGACCGCGTGCAGTTTTCCTGTAGTGAAGTGCTTGTTGATCGGTTAACCGGAAGAGTTCCGGTCGACCGAATACAGTGGGCAGGATTCATGCAGGCCTTCTTATCGGTTGAACGGACCCTGGTTCGACCGGCAGGATATATATGTATATAAAATGTATAGCGTAGACCTTCCAAACGGTCGACCGCTAGATGACTTTTGTTCGACCGATTGGTCGGTAATTCGGTTGGCGTGGTTCGACCGATAGACTTGTTTGTACAGTACCGAGTACTGTGTGGAGGACCGGTCGACCGGCGTGCTTGTAGCGGTCGACCGATCTGCCGCAGGTTGGTGGATTTATCCACACGCGAGCCGTCGAGTATAGGTCGACTACCGGCTCCGAGGCGACGGTCGATTACCGGCCTTGAGAGCGACAGATTTCACCTTCGACGAGGGCGTATTATTGTTGGCCTCTCATATCGAGCGTGATGTGAGGGATGAGTGTCGTAAACCTTGGGCTGTTTGCTGGGGTTTGTCGGTAGGCCGAGGATGTTCCGACAGGGTGCGCGTCTGGCGGCTCTTGGGGGAGCAGTGACTGTCGTCTGACCCGAGTTGTGCATTCGGCGGGCTGACTCGCTCCTGGGGTGGCGGCGTAGTGCCAGGGTTCCTTTCTGCACTTTCGGGGAGCAGTGATGCCGACTGACCATTGTGAGGCAGCGGTGGACTGACTTGACCCTTGTGGTGGCAGGAGTGGTTCAGTACCGCAGAGGCGGATAGGGCATTATTGTGGGCCCGAGGTGGATGATCATGTGCATTGCATTGCATTGCATTATCTTTAATTACATTTTGTATTTTAGGAGGTTTGGCATATGGGGTTTCCGCAGGGAACTCAGGCATGTTTCAATTGTTTGCATTTCAGGTAGCGAGCAGCATTAGAGTCGAGGTGGTGACCGAGGAGGGTGCCCCCGGGATCTGATCCTGTCTTCCTTGTATATCTTTTTGTTGAGGTAGTGATTACCCGTTGTATACATTTTGTTGTAATCACAGTTGACTCTTATGTATATTTTGACTTCCACGTGGATCTATATCTTATATATATATTATATATGTTGGTTTGTTTTCCCGTGATGTGCCCGGTGTTGACCGTTGACGGTCTTTTATATTGTTCAAATTTTCCGCTGTTTTCGGGACGTTACAGTAAGGGTCGATGAGGTCCCAATGAAATTTTAACAAAGTTACGAAATCTTAAAACAAGGTTCTTAGATGCCCAATTATATCGTAAGTAGCAAGGTTACGTTTCTTCAAGTTTCATCTAAATTGTACCTGAATTCAACCAACATAATTACGACTCTACTAATTAGAGTGTTAGTGAGAGAGAGAAAATTATATTGTATAACTCCTAAATTGGAACTCAAGAAGTTGTATTTTTTGTTTTTCAATAATCCAGATCACAAATTTATTTCAAAAGTTTAATTCAACCCTTCCTTAAAATATCTTTCATAGCTAGCAATCACACTCTTAGCAAAATCGAGTGTTGATTTTACAAACTTAAAAAATTTACCAACTAAATTAACCCGAACATATCCTACAGTAAATGCTAGGGATGTCAACGAAACTAATACATATATCAGATATAAGTATATCGATATACGTATCTGCATAAATTTTATAAACGTGGATGTAGATGCAGATTGCTTAGGAATATGAAAAGTCTGTACTTGCACGGATATTTGACGATTCGAATGATACTGATAATATTCATATATGTAAACATAATTACCAACTTCGTAATTTTTTTCACAATTATTTTTTGGTACGTAGCCAATTTTATTTTGTTTGATATGTTAATTCAATGTATGTTAATTTGTAGTTTCATATTCTGAAAATAATAACAAAATTCAATGCTTAAATAAGTGGAATAATTGGAAGCATGTTTTTGATAACTTAAAATATATTCAAACAATGGGAAAATATGGATACTTGTAAGTATAACAACGTTGCCTATCATATAAGTACATAGATACAAATATGTATAGAACTAGAACGGATATTGTTTGCATCCAATATATCAATATTTATATTCTCTCGGCGGCGAGTTAGACAAATATTCTATCTTAGATATAATTTATTTTGGATAAAATGTTAAATTTTGAATACGAATGCAATTTTTAATTTTGAAGATCGGTCACAGCGTCGTGCCTGGTTAATGATGCACGAGGAGGATCCGCGTAAAAACAGAATAAGAAAGAAAAAGGCGAAGTAGAAGTAGAAGAAGCTGCTTTCCTCTTTCCCTCTTCTTCCAACCAACGGTTTGGCTCCGCGTCCGATCGCGTTCTCTTCTTCCTTCCTTCCTTCCAACAACTCTTCCATCCAAATCTCAATCTCCGATTCCAGTCTTCGTTCGCCATGAGTTTCCTCTTCGGGAAGAAGAAGACTCCTGCAGGTACTTTCGAAATTAGGGTTTTGTTGTTGTTGTTGTTGTTGATGTCGAGTTTGGTTTGATGTAGAATTGCTTCGGGAGAACAAGAGGATGCTGGACAAGTCCATCAGGGAGATCGAGAGGGAGAGGGCTGGGCTTCAAACCCAGGAGAAGAAGCTCATCACCGACATCAAGAAGTCCGCCAAACAAGGGCAGATGGTATCAAAATATCACCTTTTTTATCTTGAATTCTTGATGATGTTTATTTTGTTCTCATTTCGATTTTAGATGAAAATTGGTTTGCTGTGGTGAATTCTGGAGAATTGCTTTTATGCTGGGTTTTTGTTTTTTTTAATTAGGAGAACTTTTGCCTAATTGGTGATCGATGAGTATCGTATTGAAAACACGTACAAAAAATATCACTTTAACTGACATTTGTACTGTCGAATCCCAGTACTTATAACTCTATGGGTAGTATTTTCATGAGCTCATGGGAGTTTGTCTAAGAAATGCTGGAGTAGAGAACATATTGACCAAACCACTTTCATTGTTTTCAAATTTACTTGGAACATCAATAGGATTTCACTGTCTAGGATTTTTGTTGTGTATTGTGAAATAGTACGAACATGGAACTTTAATTTACAAATTTACTATATGATTTGATACGCTAAAACTTTCTTAGACCGTATCACCCTATGAAAGGACATTAAATCAATGATCTTCTACATACTTTGTACGATCAACATTGACAAAACTAACGTTGTATGTATATACTCTTGCTTTCCAACAATGCAATATTGTGAAGATTTAGATATCTTTGGATGGAACTCTAGTTCAAGTTTGCAACGTAACGTGGAATATGACAAGCTTCATTGCCCAACCGAATACCACAACTACTCACCCCCATTGCCATAATGTTCCAAACACCTCTCGACTTTTAGCTTTCTAGATTCCATCATTGTTCCTTCTTTATTTCCACACATCACACCCCTCCACCCAAACAATTTTTTCGCAAGCATTACATTCTGTAACTTTTTTTGTCTTATCTAACAGGGAGCTGTCAGAGTTATGGCTAAGGATCTTATTCGAACTCGGCATCAAATCACAAAGTTTTACCAACTCAAGTCCCAGCTTCAAGGAGTATCACTTAGAATTCAGGTGAGTGGCCCCTCGACTTGGTCTTTCTCATTATATGGTGGAATTTTAAACAACCGTGTAATTTTCCCTTGCTGAAAATTCAGTATGAAAATTCACATGTTAATCCTTCTTTTCCAAGTCCATTTCATAAATAGTCTATTGAAATACAAATACATATAAGCTTATCAAAACAGAAATTCAAATACATGTGAAGTAATCAGAAGGAACATTTTGTACCATGAAATAGTGTCATTTGCCTAAGTGTACTCCATTGAGAAGTCATTGCATATGCAGTGATGAATTTTACTATTATTTCTATGAATTCGTTTTTTCCTTGGATATGTATTAGTAATTGGGCCCCTAAAGATACAGCTTCTACCAACTACCGGTAAGGTGTAAGAGGAGAGTTGTTGTTGCCTCTTAGGTCTTGATTGACTTGAATTATCAACATGCCTCTATACTTTGTTAACTACTCTTTTTTATCACTTCTTTGCTAACTACCTGAGATCAGAAAATAAGGAACAAAACGATCAAACTATATATATTCTTTCGTCATTGCATATTATTTGGTAATGGTTGATATATGATAATATTAATCCATACCATGTTTAAGTCATCATAGCAGGAGCTCTGTTATTAATTCTGTCTGCAATCTGTTATGCCAATATAACTTTTCATACTCCAGAAATTTGCAATTGTATTGACTTATTTGCGACAATGTATTTTTATTTCTGGTATAAATTGGCTCTTCACTTGGTAATGCTCTGGTGGCTAATTTATATTTAGACCTTGAAATCGACCCAAGCAATGGGTGACGCCATGAAAGGTGTTACAAAGGCAATGGGCCAAATGAACAGACAAATGAATCTACCAGCCTTACAGAAGATAATGATGGAATTTGAGAGGCAAAATGAAAGGATGGAGATGACTTCTGAAGTAATGGAAGATGCAATTGATGATGCTTTGGAAGGAGATGAAGAGGAGGAAGAAACAGAAGAGCTTGTGAGTCAGGTTCTTGATGAAATCGGTATAGATGTAAACCAAGAGGTATGTCGTGATATTAATCATACTTTGTTTCAAAAAAATCAATGTTCTCTTTGTAGTACATTGCAGAGATAAAAATCTTGAGTGACGACTGTTCGTGATTTCAGCTGATCAAAGCCCCTTCGTCAGCTGTTTCTGTTCCTGCATCATCAAGCAAGATTGCTCAGGCTGAGGCCTCAGGGAATGGAGATGGTGGCATAGATGATGACCTACAGGCAAGATTGGATAATTTGAGGAAGATGTAAACTCTTCTCAGTGTGCAACTCAAGATTTGAATTAAGACATTGGATTTTGTTGCCCAAAATGTATATCCTTTATTTATCACTAACACTATATTTAGCTTGATTATATCATAACGTGTGCATGCCAATTACTAAACAGTCATGCTCATGCACCTCTATTTTTAGTGGGCCTCTATTTTCAGTTTCTGTTAAGCAGGCCACTTTTTTCTGTTGAATTTTCAACTCTCTTAATTATATGTATAGAGATCTCACTTTTTCAGCAGTTATGTTTTGAAATTTTCTTAAAATCATCAAGCAAAAGATCTTAAAATAAATTTTCTTATGAGGCCTCAGGGAATTCTCGTATATTATGCGTAAGCACTATCTGCTGAAGAAAATACATTTTTAGTGATAAGCACATGCAAATTAATCATTCGAAAATCCAAAAACTTATATTCGTATCCCTTAGTCACACAATTATTTGTTAGTTTTAGTGATTGAAGATGAACTTCCGTTTGTTAGAAATGGAAAGAATTCGATTCACCATTAAGCTATTTTCCTCGAGGATATCATCATAAACCATGAAATGATACAAAAATCAAACTCTCTTTCTCCTTTAGTATGTCATAATTTTTTTATTATAAAAAGTTTCTCCTCATCTAACGTGCAACCAAGTTCAAATACGATAATCAAGGTATCATCATTGAATTTATTTTTTATATTTCAAATTTCGTGAACTTGTTTCGGTGTCGAGGAACTCCTTCAACCCATCTCGCACGAATCAAAGTCTCAGCAATAACGAACGGACTGATAATTCCCCTATGGTTACTTAGACCTTTAGCAATTAATTGACGACCATGTAAATCGAAGTGGTTGTTCAACCCAATACAATTATTTAATTAATGGTAAATCGGAAACGGAAGTCAAATACTCAAAAAAATTCACCTCACCATCTCCTCCTCCCACAACTAGGGGTGAGCTTCGGTTCAGGACCGGACCGAACCGAACCGAAACCCGAATTTTCGGAAAGTCCGGACCGAAGACTGGACCGAATAGGTTCGGTCCGGTCCGGGTCGGTCCAAAACCCAGATTTTTCCCTTAAATTTTCGGTCCGGTCCGGACCGAAGACCGAATTTCCAAAATTTTGTGGATCGAAGACCGGACCGAATTTTGCTCACCCCTCCCACAACCATTTCCGTACTGCTTTTGTGGGCCTAGATTAGAATACACGATTGGTACGTAGGAAGTGGAGAGAAATCTTTAGTTTATTCTAAACAGAAAGTGAAAATAAAAACTGAACTTGAAGTTAAAAGTCATAAAATTCCTATTAGTTTATCCTCGTATTCACATTTCACATCCTTTGAATTTTCAATTTAAAAATAAATATTTACACGACACCACCAAACCAACCAACCCATATGAACATAACATATAATAATGTAGCTCTCTCTCTACGTGTTTCTGTCTCGACCGAAGCCCCAAATCGGAGGGATCGATCGCGAGCAACATAGGTCCTATAGACTTCAGATCCCCGTCTACCCACTGCCTGGTAACTCCTCCATCACATCCTCTCCAAATCGCCTTGCTTAGGGTTCTACGATTTTTACCTGGTTCAGGTCGAGTTTCCAGATTTTTCGTTGAATCCAATCCGATTGTCGGTTCGAAATTCAAGTTGTACGATATTATTCCATGTTGTTTTTTGGTTGTGATTTTGTTAGAAAGATTAAGCTTTCTGGGAATTTAATGGGGGATTTGTGATTATAATAAACCGGTACAATACTGTTAACGTGTGTAAAAGAAGACTTCTTTAATGATTTTTCATTTTTGTTTCTGCAATCTATTAGATGTGTGAGTAGGATTTGTCTTTTTTGATGGTAAGAGCTGCCTTCTTTCTTCCTTTCCGGCTTTGCGTTGCCAAATTTGAAATGTTCCGTGATCAAACCAATTAGAACGAAGAACTCGTGGAGGTATCACGTTAAAATGCTATCCTGTTCAGTCCTTCCAAATGGAAGTTACATCTCGCCATCGGTCACAAGTCTCATGACTGAGTTGAGTTACTTTCAGTCTTTCACAGTCTCTGAACACTCGGTTCACTCTCACTGAGGTGTTAACATTTGTGCATAACATGATTCGCAAAGTCCAGATATAAAATCTGCATGGACCTCGGAGATGAGGATAGACCGTAGGCATTGTCACATAAGGCAGACATGTGTATAATTTTTTTTATGAAGGTTGAAGCAAAAGATAATATCTAAAGCTTCAATTTTATGTGATGACAATATGCTTGCCCCTAGCATTGCTTGATGTTTTTACCCACATGTATGATGCGCTCATGTGTTTTTCTTAGTAGTTTTTGATTATTCCGTGGACATATTGAACTCGTTACCATTTTAAATTCTTCTATACAGGTCAGTTTTGGTCATGCTATGCTATGGGAGGGTCTTTGTCAAGTTCATCGCCAACATATTTTCTGGGAGTGGTCTAATTTATGATTCTAAAATTTTGCTGACTTACTGATATGGGAGATCGGGTTCATGTCCCTACTTCAAGCACGAAATTTGGAAAATCCAGTGGAAGATTAATAGAATCATGTTCAGAGACTTCTCCACCAAAGATTATTGTGGGCAACAATTTCAAGCGTTTGAAACACTTGAAGCTTGGTAAACAACCTTCACGTGATATATTGTTATTTTTAGTGAAAGTTGTAGCCTTGGAGGCTGTTCGAAGAGTTTCCAAATGGAGGTGTCCGTTTGTGTGGCATGCACTTCAATCTTTACAATTTCTGACTTATCCTCCGTTCAAGTGGATTCAGAGATGGACACCTCTCAGAAACATTGTGAAGGGAATAAAGGTCTTGTCCTTCCTCATATTTCACTAATACTCTTCCTGAGTTCATTTGCATATCTGCTTGTAATATGTCTGCTTGAACAAACTGAAAGTTGTATTAGAGATCGAATGGGAAATATACTTTCTCAGAAATCTAAACAAGGCTGTTGTTGAAGTCAAAACTTGTTTTCTTGGATATCATATTAGAATTTCCCTCCTCATATAGTTATATTTTCTCCCATTTTCTAAATTAGGATCTTGAGCATAGTTAGAAATTATATGATAAATGGTTTCGTACACTGTTTTTAATCCTTTATAATCAATTCAGTAGTCATCTTAATGCAAATGTTGATTAATTTTCTTCTGTTATCAGATGTTCTCAAGGCCATTACTCTTTCTTTCTCTCGCAACGACTTTCTATGATCATCTTCAGAATTCTAGGGAAAAATCAGATGTTGTGGACGATCCTCAAGTATCCGAGTCGCCTACGACTGATACAACCTCTGAATTGAGGTACATTGTCATTGTCTGGACTGGTTACTCATTTTTTTACTTAGTTGTATGGTTTGACAATTGGGATTTCGGGGGATATGTTAGTCTACACTGCAGCATCTCGCTTGAATGACGGATAAGTGTTCCCACTTATTCCTCATTTTTAGAAGAAACTGAAAGATAAATTATGTTTTTGCCCGTCACCTTATGTCTCGGCTCTCTTTATAATTGCTGTACATTTCCACTCTTATGTTAACTTCTTCATGAACAATAACTCTTTCTTTTTAACTTCTCATGAATTATGACCTACAGTGTGGCCAATACGGGTAATTTTAACCTTTTGTCTTGTACGAATAAACATAGTTTAGATTTCTGATCTAGGATCGATCTCATTAAACTTCTGTCACATACTGCACAACAATATCTTTAATATCTGCCCAACAACATCTTACTATTAAAATTCTTTAGAGGACAATGTGATGTACTCATACACAGTTGACCTGTTAAGGCCATTTAGCTGGGAAGCCTTCCTTCGTTTAATCCTCTGCAAAAGGGGGAATAAAGAAGAGAAGGTGGTGCATTTTTCATGCTTTTCTAGTGTAAAAGTAAAAGACCAAAGTCCTAAAATACTTTTCATTTCATATATTTGGCTGAATTTTTATTCAAATCTATCACAATTTTATCAGACAATGTCATACCTAAAGACAAACTTTGTATTTAAGACTACAACGGAAAGGTATTACTAGGCCTAACGAGTGTTGGCCATGATCAATAGTAGAACCTTTACCCGTCAAGCTACCTTTGTTCTATTGCTAGTTTGCTTGCCATTTTCCTTCCACTATTTCATCGCCAAAAGCCACCAGAGAAATCTCCCTGTTTTCAGCCACTACATTGTTTCCTTAAGCCACCTGAGAAATCTTGTGAAAACAATATCTATACTTAATGGCCCAGGCCTCTTTTTTAGTTTTGAAAGTAATATCTATACTTCATGAATTTATCTCTGTTGCCATCCTTGTTGTAATCAGCTCAAGAGTGCTAAATAGGACTCCCGAAGAAGCTGTTGGGACTCCCGAAGAAGCTGTTGAATACAATTCGTCAAACAGCTTGTTGTTGCAAGTGCGCAAGGATCTAGAAAAGCAGGGAGTGGCTTTGCCTGAGAGGTAGACAGTATTGTTTATGATTTTACATTCTTTTGAATCTCTTTTATCTATGTCCATCTAAATATGTTAACCTGAATTTTAGATACATGTGATCACTAATAAAATGCCAAGTCTCATATTCTCTTTAAATTATACTTGGTCTTTCAACAGTTTGGTATTCGAAATAAGAGGGAAATTAAATTAACAATGAGTTTCTAGACATGTTTAAATCCACTCATGACTTCTACCACAATATCTTGTTTTCAGTCAGTTACTGATTCTTGGAAATTCTTTATTGATTTGTTTTTTCTATGTTGTTTTCATTTTTTAGGTGATTTGTTGTCATATGTCCTCATTTACTTTTCTCCTTTCTCCAAGGCTGTTTTTTTAATATAAATTGTGCCAACTTTCCTGACAATATCCAGAATTGATGATGATGAACTCAAGAGATTTTACACCTCCACAAATGGTGATTTTTCTCATCTACTTAAGTCGATAAAGAGGACTATTCATTGGAGGGAAACTTATGGTATCCTTTCACCAGAAGAGCTGGAGTCATGGTCTCACTTGACTTTTTGGCATGGAACTGATATGGAATTTCGACCTTGCCTTGTTATCCGCCTTGGTCTTGCCTGCTCTAGTATTGAGCCCCATGATAGACCTCGCTTAACACAGGCAATCGGTATGTATCATGAGAGTATGCATCAGCATGGTGTTTTCAGTTTAGTAATTGTTATCAGATAAACTTATCAACATCATATATGAACACATTTGATACCGTTGTACGACATGTACTTCTCATAATGTATGACATGGAAAAAGGAATTGTGATACTGGGATTAGTAGAAAGCAACTATTATGGTATGCCCTGCAAGGTGACTGTGTAGACGAAACCCAAGATTCTATAATAAAGAGAACAATGAGAATGAAAAAAATATAAAGAATAGAGAACAATTGTACATAGCCTGTCCCAAGCCAGGATAAATGAGGAGGGTTGTGATAGGTGTTGCGAGCCAGCGTAAAATCCTAGCTACTCCCATGGAAATGAAACTTAAAAGAGAATCGTGTTTGGGGCGTCACCCTCTTAGCGACGCGCTACATCGGGCCCCGGGTGTAGTGATTCAAAGTAAGCAAGAGTCTACGCATCATTCTCGACGGGTGCGAGCGATAAGGAAGCTAGTCGAGGGACGCCACCACCTTAGTGACACACTGCATCGACGCCCGGATGTAGTGCACAAAGAGTTAGGGTCCTCATACTTTACTCAACGGGTGCGACGGGTAAGGAAGCTAGTTGAGGATAGTAGGATACGCATAGGTAGTTGGAATGTTGGATCTTTAACAGGGAAGTTGAGAGAGTTAGTGGATATGATCACTAGGAGAAAAGTCAATATTCTATGTGTTCAGGAGACCAAATGGGTAGGTGAAAAAGCTAAAGAAATTGAAAACACGGGGTTTAAGTTATGGTATAGTGGAAAAGATAAAAACAAAAATGGAGTAGAAATCTTAGTAGATAAGAGCCTAAGAGATGAGGTGGTGGAAGTTAAAAGGCAAGGTGACCGAATAATTTTGATTAAGGTAGTTATCGGAAAACTGATTTTGAATGTCATTAGCGCATATGCCCCACAAGTAGGTTTGAGCGAAACAGTAAAAAAACAGTTTTGGGAGGACCTTGACATTATGGTGAGAGAGATTCCTAGTAGTGAGAAACTTTGTATTTGAGGAGATTTTAATGGTCATGTTGGTAAAGATAGCGAAGAGTTTGAACGTATTCATGGAGGGTTTGGGTTTGATATTAAGAACCAAGAAGGAGAATATTTTCTAAATTTCGTTGTAGCGTGCGTATAGGGCTGTAAATGGGCGGTTCGTGGGCGGTTATAGGGCTTACCCACGACCCTACCCGTCTAATTAAACGGTTCACGGTTCGGTTTGAAACCCGTTTATTTTTACCTCTACCCATGAACCTACTCGTTTAATTTAATTAAACGGTTTTGGACGGTTAAATGGTTATATGATTAAAACTTAATGGATACTAAAATTGATGATATAAAAGTTGGGTAAATGGTTAAATGGATAAAAACTTGTCAAACTTGATAAAAACATCATAACATCCATATTTTTATAATCAAAACCTCCCAAAATTCATAATCTAAACATCAACAAATTCATATAAAACAACATCAAACATCCACACAATACAAACAATTATATGTATATAGTATATATATCAAAATATTATATATATTCATTATGTTTCGCGGTTAAACGGTTAAACGGACGGGTTAAATCATGTAACCTTATCCGCTCATTTATTAAACGGTTATGATTTTCACAACTCTTATCCGTCCGTTTATTAAACGGTTATGATTTTTACAACCCGTGACCCTACCCGTCGGTTCGGTTAGGATGGTTAAACGGTTTTTACCCAACTCATTTACAACCCTAGTAGCGTATGACCTCATGGTAGCAAATACTTTCTTTAGGAAAAGAGAATCTCATTTGTTACATTTTGTAGTGGTCAACATCGGAGCCAAATTGATTTTGTGCTTACTCGAAGAGATGATCGAGGATCTTGTATAGATTGTAAAGTAATACCTGGAGAGTGTGTGGTGACTCAACATAAGTTGGTAGTAGTGAACTTTTGTTTTCGTATTGGTGTGGTACGAAATAAGTGTAGTAAAGAGGTGAAGATTAAGTGGTTGGATCTTAAAGGAGAAAAATGTATGAGATTTGATGATAGACTTATGACAGACGAACATTGGGATGTTGTAGGAGACACTAATAATATGTAGGAGAGTATGTCATCTTACATTCGACAAGTAGTTAAAGAAGTTTGTGGGGGAGAGTAGATGATGTATATTGGATTCGAGAGACACGTGGTGGTGGAATGATGATGTGCAACATGCAATTAAAACTAAAAAAGAATGTTATAAAATGTGGTTTAAAGATAAAAATGAAACTAACTTAGAAGAGTATAAATTAGCTAATAAAAAAGATAAGAAAGCAGTAAGCGATGCTAAATGGGTTGTTTATTAGAATTTATACCAAAAGTTGGGATCAAATGAGTGAGATGTTGGAATATGTAAGTTGACTAAAATAAGAGAGAAGAAAACTAGAGACCTTAATCAAGTCAAATGCATTAAAGATGATAATAATAACTTTTTACTTAAGGCGGAGGATATCAAAGAATGATGGAGAGAGTATTTTGATAAGTTGTTCAATGGAGAAAATGATAACGACACTTTCGAAGTTGATGATACAACTGAGAAATCTAATAAACGATTTGTACGGAGGATAAGAGAAGTTGAGGTTAAGGAAACCTTAAAAATGATCAGAGTTGGTAAGGCTTTAGGACCAGACGAGATCCCGATTGAGGTGTGGAAATGTCTTGGAGATAAAGTAGTAAAATTGTTAACTAAATTGTTTAATATTATCTTTGAGAAAAATAAAATACCAAATGAGTGAAGAATGAGTACTTTGGTGTCAATTTGCAAGAATAAAGGGAATATTCAAAGTTGTACTAACTATAGAGGTATCAAGCTCATGTGTCATACTATGAAATTATGGGAAAGAATAATTGAACACCGTCTAAGGAAAGAGACATGTGTTAGAGATATTCAATTTGGTTTCATGTCTAGAAGGTCAACTTATGGAGAGATATAGAGAACAAAAGAAATATATACACATGACTTTTATTGATTTAGAAAAGACATATGATAGAGTTCCAAAAAAATGTCATGTGGTGGGCCCTAGAGAAGAAGAAAGTATCCATAAAATATGTTACTTTAATTAAAGATATGTATGAGGGAGTTGAAACTAGCATTAGAATTTGTGATGGTGTGACTAAAGCTTTGATGGTGTGACTAAAACTTTTCCGATTAGGATTGGACTTTATCAGGGTTCAGCTTTAAGTCCATATCTCTTTGCTTTAGTAATGGACGAGATAACAAAAAACATACAATGTGAGGTTCCATGGTGTATGCTTTTTGCGGATGATGTAGTATTAATTGACGAGAGTAGGGTATGTGTGGAGAGAAAACTAGAGTTGTGGAGAAATACTTTAGAAACAAAAGGTTTTAAACTGAGTAGATCTAAAACTGAATATATGAAGTGTTGTTTTAGTACCGTAAATACCGAGGAAGGTGAGATTATATTAGATGGACAAGTGGTGTGTAGAAAAAAATATCTTTAAGTATCTTGGATTAATATTTCAAAAAGATGGAGAAATCGATGAAGATGTTAACCATAGGATTAGAGCAGGATGGTTAAAATGGCGAGAAGCCTCAGGTATCTTATGTGACAAGAAATTTTCACTTAAGTTAAAAGGAAAATTTTATAGAACCGCAATAAGATCTGTAATGTTATATGATGCGGAATGTTGGGCAATTAAAAGACAACATATACAAAAGATGAGTGTCTCTGAAATGAGGATGTTGAGGTGGATGTGTGGTCATACGCGAATGGATCGGATTAGAAATGAAGACATTCGTGAGAGAGTTGGAGTTGCTCCAATAGATAAGAAAGTTATCCAACACAGTCTGAGATGGTTTGGACATGTACAAAGAAGACCTATGGAGGCACTTATAAAAAGATGAGTATTGAATCAGATCGAAGACATAAAAAGAGGAAGAACTAGACCACGATTGACTTGGGAGGAAGCGGTCAAAAGAGATTTAAGAGATTGGAATGTTCCTCGGGAATTTGCATTGGATAGAAACGCGTGGAAGAAGACGATTCACGTGCCTGAACCGTGACTCCTTAAAGTTTCATTTCTAGTTTACCCCAACTAGTTTGGGATAAAAGGTTTTGTTGTTGTATTAGAGAACAATTGTAGAAGTCGTCCAGCATAATGTGGGAAATGGATGTGCGTGCTTAAGTGTGTAACCTATGCCCAAGATTATGTGGGCTTGTGCCAAACATCATATTGTGCACTACTAATAAGACTATAAGAGTCATATTATGCAGTATGCACAGCCTAACTTAACATTGTTTGACCACATAAGTGGAGAATTTATGGCAACTACATTGGTCACAGATGCCATACCATTAAAGTATGCATCATTATGCAACAACTGTACAATGATCAATGCAAACTATACGTGGAGATTCTTCTCTGACTTATTTATTATGAATTTTCAATTATTTATTTATTTATTGCCCAGGCAAGAGGATGCATCCTCCAAGTAGATTGACGAAAAAGGAAGGTTATAATATGTCATAGGTGGTATGCCTTCAGACCACTGTCACATAGTCATCTCAAGTCTGCCAATCTCTAGACACACCGCATACATTACATCCTCCTAATAAAGAATTTAGTTTAACAAATCTGGTATTTACAAGACCTCTGAAGTTTACAGCATATCGTTTTGGAGAAAATTTTCAATAAATTGGATTCACGTTGTCATCTCTCATTATTGATGCATAATACTATATTTTCTTATATTTAATTGTTAAACGAACTTTTGTAGAAGACAAAGTGCATCCGATACAGGAATATGATATAGGTAATAAACACACTAGGAAAGTAAAATTAGTGCAACCTTAGGCTTCCATTTTTATCCACTCATATGCTCTAATCAATGCCCAATCGCCCATACATAATATACTGCTATAAGACCTTATTGTTGCTGGGGGTTTTTTTGGTTATGATGTTGTGTTTAAAGTTTCAGACCATTACTTTCATCATGTTTTCACATGTTTACTCCTCATTTCATCTTCTTTTATCTCATTTCTTCCTTTATGATGTTCACTCCTACATAGATACCTTAATCTTTAAGTTATTGACATTCTTCTATGATGTTTCTTACAAAGGGAATGTTGTTCTTTACGACCCTGATAGGTTTTTTCTCTGACTGTGCAGTGTCTCAGGTCGAACATGGAGTGGTATGCCTGGTAAATGGTGATGACCGAAGATTCACGGTGTTGTTGGACTGTGCGGGTGTGTCACCTCTTGGTTTCCCAGTGCAAATGCTAAGATCTTGTTCAACACTCATGCAAGATCATTATCCGGATCGTCTTGCATCATTGTTCATTCTAAGGCTTCCTCCGATTGTTCGGGTACTAGCACATACTATTATTCAGGTACCTTTCCCCGTTTATAATTACAAGGGTTACCTGCACAGAAGATTACCTTAAAAGGTGTCGATAAAAAACAGATAACCTTAAAAATTGAAGCTAATATTGGTCACTGGTAAACATATAATGTTTAGATGTTTTTGTATGAAGTATATATCCTTTACATGAAATATTTTAGGAAATATATCCATCCCAAGTGCATGTGCAAAAGTACAGCTTTGATAAGCATTTAGCTTCTTAACATGCTATCTTGTTCTTAATTCAGGTTTTGAAGCCTACAACAAAAGAAAAGATTAGGATAGTGGGAGAACAAACATCTCGAGAAGTTCTCTCGAGCTATGTGAAATCCATCCCTTCCTTTCTTGGTGGCAAATGTGCATGTTCGAGGTGTTGTACTTCCCCTAGGCCCTCTACAAGTAGATGCCGGCACATCATGGAGGCTGATCTGAGTGAGCATAATGGGTGTGAGACAAATTATGAGTTAAACGAACCATCATGGGAGGCCTACACCGACACACATGAATCCAGCAGTTACGAAAATGTCCTCCGAACTGCAGTTATGGGCATGCTCATGCTTTGGATCTTAATGGCCTTTATCATATGGGTAAATGGTTCGGATGACTTCCAGTAATCCCTTTATGTTAGAAAGTGTAATATTTTTACCAGTTTGTTTTTTGTGATCTTGGATTTGTAAAGTTGAGTACAATTGAACGGAAGAGGAAACCATGTTGTGAACCCCATATTGGGGATTATGATCTTTTGCTTCCTGTGTAGTGTAGGCATGTTTCATCTCAGCATTGTAAAATCTTGATGTTGGCAGGGGCAAGTTGAAACCTTGACTTATAATTGTTTCATTTTTTTTGTAAAACATAGTACTTTGCTTCGGGGAAGAAGGTGTTGTTTCTCTGGAACCTCCTGATTGGATTTGTATGGAAAAAAATATCTTAAAGCCTCAGTCTTAGTACCATAGCGTGTTAGTAAGTAATCGTCCATAAGATGTTAAGATATATGTGATGCTAGTAATACAAACTAAATTTTGCAAGATGTTAAGCATAACGTGGAATATCATTATTGGAAGAAACATAATCACTGAATTAATCAGTCCGAAACAAAAACATCTAAATTTCAACAAACAAATAAAATTTTAAAAAAGTCCACTTCTCTGTGAAGTCTTCCAATTACGATTGACTTAGTTGGTCGACGATTGACTTAGTTGATCGATTTCTAGGATTATATTCCAAGAGTAGAAAATAACCGACGCGTAAGCCAGGTCTTGTAATAAGTAGAAATTTAAGAAAACTTCTAGGATTATATTCCCACTAATTTCTGGTCCTTCAAGTTAATCTCAATCATCCATGAAGATCTCACTAATTTTTTGTCTCACAAATCGATCTCAACAGTACAATTATGATTATTTCTTTTTGCTCTCTCAATCCATCACTAAAATCAAAAAATAATTTTTAGTTTTCAATAATTAACTCGACCCGTGATCTTCCTTGAACCCAATGATTTCACTTTAACTTGAAAAAATCAATTCTTATTCGTTAAAGAAAACAAATTTAAATTTTAGTAATATTTTTTAGGAATTTTTTTCAAAATAATAACCTAATAATAAAAAATTGGAAGAATATGCACGTTGAAAACTTAATTAACAAAGTATGCACATTGAAAATGATACATGTGATGCCGTTTTCATTAACTAAAATCGACATCACTAATGTCGTTTTTATCCTAAATGAAAACGGCATTAGTGATGCCGTTTTTACCTAGGTAAAAAAGAAATCCAAGATCTTGTGTTTTATATGAAACCAACGTTGTAAAAATGAAAATCTGAGATGTTATTTTTCCCCTAAAAGTTATTCTTGTGGGTAAAATACAAGTGGGGGACTTGTTGAGTCTATGAGTTTGTGCGGAGGTGGCAGAGGGGCGGCAACATATTATTGTATTCCATATATTGATCCATTTACCGACATTAAAAATATAAATTGGTAAACGCAGGGGTTTAAAAATTTAAATTGTTTAGGGTTTAGGGTTTACCCATTTATATTTTTAATGTAGGTAAATAAATCAATATATGGAATACAATAATATGTTGTCGCCCACTGCCACCCCCGCACAAACTCATAGACTCAACAAATTCCTCACTGTGTCAGTAATCATAACAATATGTCTCTCACTGTGTGGCAAGTAATAATCATAATTATCCGCAAAACGTTTTACCCCACAAGAATTACTACTTTGATATAATAATTTGTGTTGATTCATACAATTTTGATAAAGATTCGACGTAAATTACATAAGATGTGTATCTTAGCTGACTTGGTCACCAACTAGATGAGAGTTCTGTTACCACTTTCATAACCATAACAAGCTAGGATTGACGTATTTTTAAATTTAAGTTAATGCATCGATTGATATTTTACCCATTTCCCAGAGGACGAGACCCTTGATCGACCCGTCACTATTTCTTTTTTACCTAGGTAAAAACGACATCACTGATGTCGTTTTCATTTAGGGTAAAAACAGCATCAGTGATGTCGTATTTAGTTAACGAAAACGACAACACAGGTGCCGTTTTCAACGTGCATACTTTGTCAATTAAGTTTTCAACGTTCATATTCTTCCAATTTTTTATTATTAGGTTATTATTTTGAAAAAATTCCTAATTTTTATCTTGTTAATAAAATAAATAAATAAATACAAGAATTCTCTAGTGAGCCTAGAGCTTAATTTAGAAAAATTAAGCCCCCACAATATTCACCACTCATTTAAAATTGTAAGGTAGATTAAGAAAAATACGGTTATGCTAATGAATGATGAGATTAACCGTAAATAAGATTTAATGGTGAGATCGTAGGAAACTTAAACTAAATTTGACGAACACTTGGCTCTAGGGCTGTGCATCCGGTCCGGACCGGACCAGATTTTTATCCGGGGTTCGGACCGAAGACCGGACCGGACCGGACCGGATGCCCATGGACCTAAGACCGGACTGGACCGGACCGGACCGAATCGGTCCGGTCAAAAATCGAATTTTTTAAGTTAAAAAAAAATTGGACCGGTCCGGTCCGGATCGGACCGGAAAATTTAAAATTTACCGGACCGAAACCCGGACCGGACCGGATTTTTTCAAAAATTTACGGACCGAACCCGGACCGACCGGTCCGATCCGGTCCGGTTGACCGGTTTGACCCGGTCAATGCTCTCCCCTACTTGGCTCACCGGAGCTTGATCCTAAATAAATAAATAAATAAATGCAGTGGTTTGCACATTTCACTTTCCCCATTTTGTTTCGCACCAAAACTCGTTGTCCTTCCGTCGAGCTCCGATCCCGATCATCGTCGGATCCGGCGATGGAGTTGGAGGCAATGCGCCGGAGCGACCGATCCTGGCATCCATGCCGCGTTTCCCTGCGACCGTCAGTTTCTCAACGCCGTTGCTGATTGAAAAAGCTTTTTGTCTGTTTGTTGAGTTTAGAGTTGCATTTCAGTTTTGGAGGTCGGATTTGCTATTTTTTTTACTGTTTTGGTTTCTCAACACTTGGATTCGGAAGGTTATTGGTAACATAATCTTTTTAGTAGAAAATTAAGCATTCACATTGTTTCGGAAACGCAACTCTGGCGTTACCATCGTGAAATTTCTACTGATGGTGAACTTTAAGGCTGAAAGCGGTGTTCGATTGTGAATGTTACTGTTTTTTGGAGTTTACAATGCACTTCCATATTTGGGATAAAAGAATGTTGATAACAATTGGGAATGAGTGTGAATCGGATATTATCGTTTGCACCGCAATCAGATTCCAAATGGGTAGATAACAATTGGGTATGAGTGTGAATTGGGTATGTAGATAACAATCGGATTCCAAATGGGACATCGGTATACACATACTTAATCGTTAGCACCGCAATTGCCATACTTGTTACCATTTTGCACGGATTTTATATTTAATAGTTGTATCCCACCAACGGATCCAATCGGTTGGGTGGACTGGATATTATCTAATCCGCTTTTAGCATAAGTCGACTAGTGATTTTTCTGATCAATGTCCACTGAATGAGGAAATGAATGACTTAAGGTTTACATTTGTGTATGTCTATAGGTGGTGAAGCTTCCAAAGGAACTAACCACTTACCTATAACTCTTTGCATTTTGTGGTTTCTGTGTAAATTGTGACTCACTATGCACGTCACACAAAGTGGTCGTGGGTAATGTAGTTTGTTTGCCTTTCACTGTTGCTGATTCCTGGTGTCCTTGTTTCCAGTGCAACCACTTCTTTTCTTCCTAGTATTGTCATTGAATTTGGAGACTTAGAGGAGGAAGATATCATATCAGATAGAGAAGAGGCTCTGAGATGTATCCGCTATTGTTCTGCTTCTCTGCAAGATGGTGGGTGCTCTAACATTGAAGAAGGAGAATGTGTTCTTGCGGTGAACAAAGATCATTCCAAGACACTTCTTTTTGATGCTATGGTCGAGAAGGTACTTTTTTCAACATGAATCAATCTACCAATTACTTTTTCTCTAGTTTCCCTTCCCGAATCAGATGGATTGTCTTGTCTAGCATTTGTTTATTTTTACAACTCATGTTGCATCTTACTCTTGCAATCATTAAAGTTATGATATATTTGCCTTTTAAGTATACAACTTTTTTAGCATATCAAGCTTAAGTAAATAGTGTAATGTGTAAATTTCGTAAGATGAACGATCTGACAATAAACAATACCATGGAAAACTGGTCATGCTGCTGAGACTTTTGTTGAATATTGGCTTATATTTGTTAAGGAAGCAAATCCAGGAAGAGTCGGTCGACCGGATTGGATTCGGTCTACCGACACACAACCCAGGAAATTTTCGACGAAAATGGGTCGGTCTACCGAATCGGATTCGGTACACCGAACCGAGGATTCCAGGCACTTCGTATGCAGCTGGGATCGGACGACCGGATTGGATTCGGTCTATCATCAGAAGGTTTCAAGTACTTCGGAACAACGGTTTCGGTAAACCGTTGAGGAGATTTTTGGTGTTCCGAGAATCTGGAAAGTGCCTGTCCAAGTTGGCACGGATCACCGAGGGGCACTCGGTCAATCGGAGGGTTGTTAGAAGATTCGTTAGTTCGTGGAAGAATCGTTCTCGCGGTCCATCGAGACGCGTAAGAATCGTTCCCTCGGTCAACCGGGAAGGATTCGGTTAACCGAATCGGAACAAGAATCGTTCCTGTTGAAGCAGTCACGGTTAACCGAACGAGCATCGGTTAACCGTGTCCCCATGAATAGTTCTATTCAGTTTTGCTTAATTGTAGCTCGGTTTTTTGAGTCTATAAAAGGACTTGTTTGCTCTTCAAATGTAACACACGAAAATTATCAATAGTTTCCTTCATTGTGAGTTGAGAGATTAAGGCTAGAGATAGATCTAGAGTGCTTTGGGAGACACATTGCTTCCAATCATTTGTAATCGGTTGCTTCTCTTGTTGGAGAAACGGAAGAAGGAAAGGAAACCCGCAGGAGACCCCCCAAGGACGTAGGCACGTTGCCGAACCTTGTAAATCGCGTGTGTCGTGGTTGTTTCAGGTGTGCATTTGTCTTTGCTTGTTTTATATCCATCTTATTAGTGTTCTTGTTGCAATTGAGTTTGGAAGAGGGTCCGAAGTTAATTCCGCATTCAATATTTGATTTATTATTCGTGGTGCGTGTAATCCGTGTCGTGTTAGTGCATATTAGATCCCCCTCCCAACAACTTTGTGGTTGGATTGTGGCATCATTGAAGTGGCTATAGATGTCTAAATACACCATTCGTGGTTACATTCTCAACAAGACATCTTACCTATTCTATTTAGCGACTTATTCTTATACATGGGTATGCATATATAATGTTATTGTTTCTCTAAGTTGCATAATTTGAGTTACATATAATTACTGCAGAATTTTTTTTGTAAGTATATCCTGAACTGCACCATCATCTTGAATTCCTATGTCCACTCTCCCTGTTTGCAGGTATGGAGAATGAAACACTCTAAACGAGTCTTCTGCAGGTGTACTTTTCAAGTTAAATGGATCCAATCTAAATGGAAATGGGATGCCATGACTCTCTCATCTAGTGCGATTATGAAACTATCATCAAAGAGCATAAGCAATCATCCTGTTATTGAAGAGTTTTTGAACTTTACACCTCCTGCTAGCTCGTTTGATGTTCCATCGTGTCTTTCCTTCATAAAGGAAAGGATAACTGAAGATGATATTCATGAGTCATGGGAGATCGAAGTAGAAAAAATTAGTACTCTAATTGACGAATATAGAGGTGCTGAGGAGGTAGTTTCAGGACTTTCTGGAGGTATGAGCATATGCATTATTCGTTTAGCCATTCCTGATATGGAACTGAAAATATCCTCCTAAAGAAAATCAGAATTGCGTCTAGTAATATTGTGGTAATATTTTACTGATTTAGATTATTATTATGGTAATTTGAATCGTTATCTTAAGACCATGTAATTATTTTGTAAAACTATAAGTAAAGTTTAGCATCTTTAGCCACTTCTGTACACATTTACCTCTTCGTCTTGCTATACAATCACTGTGAAATCATGAGATATATGCTGGAATTCACAGTTGTATGATCATGTAGGACCAAAAATTGAAAGTATACGTATTTGTCCCAAGTAAGCCAGGTTGTTTGTTCAGATAAAAATCTAAATGGCTGTGGAATCATCAGTTTGTATGATGAAGCTAATGTTTTTTCTCCATGTACAGCTAATATTGGTGATTGCACAAGTAAGCTGGCTGAGTCAGAGCCATACACCTTCCATGCTCAAATATTTCGCAATAAACCCAGTGAAACTCAGAGGACCCTACAATTTGGCAAAGAAGTTGAGAAGCATTTGGAAGAGAGGGCATTCCTTAATCCCCTTGCTGCTCAAGCTGCTTTGGCTTCACTAGTATATGAACTTCCTCAGAAACGAGAACTCACGTGCCATATGAAAACAAAATCTCCTTTGAAAGAACGCTGTTTGATAGGTGATTTTGATGCATCTACGAAGGATGAATTGTCAAACTCTTCTGAGTTCAATGCGAGAAAAAGGAGCAATCACTTTTGTGAACCAAAGCAAGCACATGTTACCAGTCAGGAGGAAATGGAACATCCACGGACAATTAAGGTTTCTCCTGATGTGCTAAAAAAACAAAAACTGAAGGAGATGTTCGAAAAATCTGATGAAAAGAAGTCGGGAAAACCAAGCCTTGCTAGTACTCCAAGAAATGCCGTTATAGAAGAAAGCGCCAAAAAATACACTCTTGGTAGGAGGCTGACCAGGTCAATGATTCAGAAGTTGAAAGAAAAGCAGGCTGATAAAAGTTAACCAGAAACAAAACTGGCCCAGACAACACAGATGGAGATGTTGCACAACAACCCAATACATGTGAGCATTTTAGAGGCATAACTAATATGGTCATGACTAATGTAAATATGATTCAGTATCCATGTAGCTGGTTTCATTTACTTGCTTAGTAACCAATTAAAATGCCTCGCAGGTGGAACTCGTCGGACGATGAAGTCATGGAGAAAAAGAAGGTTGCTTCTTCCAGAAAGTCAGAGGTGCAGTTATCACAAAGGCTTAATTCCCGTCCTCGTACACGCTCGGAGATAAATAAATCATATGTCCACTGATAAAATAAACGACAGATAAAAACTCGATTATTATTATTTTTTCCCTATGTGTTAGGTACGCAATCTGAAGGTGATGTAGTTTTGTATCACGATCTGGTGGATTAGATCAGACAAAAAATGTGACTAAACCTTTACTGTTAGTCCTGAAATGTATAAATTGCTTTCTGCACTACGCGTTTAGCGTAATAGTTACTGTTACAGAGGTTTCCTTAAATCATTGTCACTATTGGAGCTTGCTAATGAATAATGATTGTTTGCTCTGGCTGTCACTAGTCGCGGCGACCGAAAACATGATATTTGATTGCTAAAACGAGAACTAAATGTTATGCATAGTACTTATGCAAATAATTCATAGTAATTATGTTCCCATGAAAAGAAGTTGATGGTGTGCAAGTTTTATGTTGTTGCCACCATAGACATGGAATGATGGAACTACTGATTAATGTTTGTTCATGGCCTACAAGAAGAAATATTCGGGAAGATTGTAGAAGTGGCATTAGTATTTAATACGACAGAGATGTATAGAACAGAATAAGTGGTTCCCCTCGAGTGCCATGTAGCTCAAGGCAAAAGGACAGCTTGTTTTCATCGAAGAAAAATAGAGGAAGCGGTTAGGAACCAAACCAGAAGGAAAAATCTCAGGTGGTATAGATGAAACTACAGTTTTCTGGTAAAGGTTTGTATTTGATAACAGGACTTTTGAATGCATAGCAAGTTTTATAGAGTACTGAAGAAAATATCATGACTTTATTATCTGAAACATTGTTTGGGAGTTGATCACTTTATTTTCTTATTCTTACTTTGTAATAAATGCTAATTGTTTCTTCTGTGGTATTCCTTAAAATTAAGGTGATAAGAGGTGAATCGTGATCAAGGGAATAAAAGTTGTATCGAAGGAAATAATAATAATTGAATTGGATAAGTATATCCTTTAACCATTCCTCTCCTATTACTGTACTGTCATTCCAAGTGATGTCTTGTTGGAAATCTTCTTGCATGGATTATGTCATTGCAAATGTCATTATTTTCGGAAAACTCAACCTTGGTTTACTTTTTACCAAATCAAGTTTGAACACCATGCCTAACATCATAACGAAGTTCAGATAACTCTGCCCATCTTTGCTCCCGTCTCTCACATGATCAGTCGCATCCATCTTGGAAGACAGTGGCACACTACATCGGAAAATATTACATTGCTTAGAGTAGGGGTGAGCATCTGGTCCGGACGGGACCGGACCGGATTTTTATCCGGGGTCCGGACAGAAGATCGGACCAGACCGGATGCCCGCGGACCGGATCGGACCGAATCGGTCCGATCAAAAACCAATTTTTAAAATAAAAAAACAAAAAAAGACCTGTCCGGACCGGACCGGATCGAAATTTTAAAATTTTGTCGGACCGAAACCCGGACCGGACCGGGCCGGATCAAATCTTCCCGGACCGAACCCGGACCGGTCCGGGTTTTGCTCTGTCCTAGCTTAGAGCAACTTCCCAGGATTCGTCTCCCACGACGTAGTGGAGTGGTTAGGGATGAGAACGTGAAGACGTAAGTTCGAATCTCGTTCTGCATGTCAAACGTTCTGGTGAAAACGGTGTGGACTACTTCAAATTTAAAACTGCAACCTGACTAATTCAAGTAGAAATAATAAATAATTGCCAGGATCTGGAAGGTGGAATAAGGTATCTAAGGCACTACACCCACAACTTGGATAGTGTTTTAGATTGTCAGCATCCACCTACTTCTCATAGTACACAGAAGTCCTTCTGGCCACGTCTCCACCCCTAATGCAAAAAATAAAATAAAAATGGTTTGGCAATTAGCAACGTAGTACTTACAAATATTTACGTCTGGAATACTTCTCCTAATATATCTTATAAATGACAAATATTGAAGAGAAAACAACCCTTTTCAGTTTCCAGGCACAAACACCCTACTAACATGCAGAGGGAAAGAAAACATTTTCCTTTAAGTATGAACAAATATAAAACTGTAGGAACACTCCATGAAGTGCTCGATCACCAACCATGAATACCATGAATACTTTTACGCAGATCCTACATCAGATCGCACCAATTCTGGTGCATAAGGTTGGGCTTTGATGATCTGAATCTAGACTCTGCCTCTTCATGGCACAAGAATCTCTGCTCCAAGTCCAAGTGGGACAATGCTATCCACCTCGACTGAAAATCCACAACTAGTGGTGGGGATTAGAGAAGCCGATTCAACTCTTAGTTACAACAACAGTTTGTATTTAGTAGAATGTGGTGTTTCCATTTGCAGCAAATTCATGTGGATTATTATATGTATAACATATGTATCCTTTATAATTATTCATCATACATAACACAACACTTGCATGGCCTTAACGACCTCAATACTGTAAAATTTAGTTGGTCCATCACCTCAATAAAACTTAAGCACTTAGGTGAAAGGTAATGGATCCAACTCTATTATAGAGTGTTGCACACAATTTGTGTTTAGCAATGTGAGACTATTTCTCAACACTCCCCCATACGCGTGACCGGGATAATTTTCTCTGTATCTACGCGTGGACAACATAAGTTGGAGTGAGCCCTCACAGGTCAATCGACCCGCTCTCATACCATGTTAAATTTAGTTAGTCAATCACCTCAACAAAACCTAAGCACTTAGGTGAAGGGTAATGGATCAAACTCTATTATAGAGTGTTGCACGCAATTTATGTTTAGCAATGTTGTAAAAAAACATCTCTCTCTCCCCAAATCCCTAACCCATCTCTCTCTCCCATCCTCACCTCTCTCACCCAACTCCAGCAGCGACGACGAGGAGCTCGACGAGTCTGGAGTCCGCGTGTGTGCGCGAGGGGGAAGGTGTCCCCTTCTCCGGCGAGATATTCTCGACTCGATCGAGTCAAGGTACGCCACCCACCCTCCTTAGTTAGAGTTCCCTGAGTCGGAGATGAGTCTAGGGCATTCGGGAGAGGGAATGACGCCTCTTGTGGCCGGATCGACGTCGGCGATAGGGGAAGCCGACTGGACAGTGCGCGAGCTAGTGTCGCGTGCGTCCTGGTCCAACCGAGCACTCCCCGGTGGCCTCATCAAAAAGGGGGAGATTGTTGGCTTTTTGGCCTTAATCCTTGTTTTGATGATTTAATCAACCTAATCTTAATCATAAGTAATGTAGAGTAGCACTCATATTGCATTGCATATATATTGCATGTGCTAACCTCTAAAGGTGATCAAGACTCATGAAAGGAAGGAAATCAAGTCAAAATTTGTAATAAAGCTATATGAAGACTTGTAATCTTGATTTTATTTTGAGTCTTAGGAACATGTGTAAATTGAGCATACAAGAGTTAAAAACCAATCACTTACACACTAGGTTCCCTGTAGGAGTCACACACAAAATCTCATATCATTTGGACTCCATTAGATCACCAAAACCTTAGTCGGAAATCACTTAAAACCTAAATCCAGAATTCCTATGTGAAACCGGTCGACCGAACCAGTTCTCAGTTCGACCGGTTTATAACAGACTCTCCACAGTGATTTTACCGAACTCTACCGGTCGACCGGTTTTACCTTTTCGGTCGACCGATCCCGGATTTTAATATGGCCGTTTTTCTTGTCGTATTCCTATAACGGTCGTATTCGTATAAAACAAACTTAACCCCAAAATACATTCGGTAACCGGTCGAACGACGACCTTGTTTCGGTCGACCGGTTGAACATTTCTTCAAGAAACAAAATTCCCTGCTATCGGTCGACTCATTCTTCGTTCGACCGTTGCACCTTTATCTCAACCGAATCCCCTGAACGGTCGACCGCCCCATACTTTGGTTCGACCGTTTAACTTAAGTAGAGTTAAGTTCTAGCGTATTTGTCCGACCGAGTATTCTTTTGTTCGACCGTTCTCCTTGAAATCAAGTGAACGGTCGACCGGTTTAGTAGTTTCCGTCGACCGGTTCTGGACAGATTTGCAGCCCGATTTTCTGCCTTGTGTATCTTGCACAAAACTCAATCAAATCTTGTCCAAACGGCTAGAAATCTTTAGGAGCTTATAAATAGAGGATCAAGACATGTTGTTAACACAACTCTCCAACTCCAATTGTCCCAACTCATTAGAGAGAAACATCAATCCTCAAAGCTCCCAATTCTACACTCTATAAGCCTAAACTTCACACATTTGATCAATTACTCATCCTACTCAAATTGTGCTCAATTAGAGAGTGAATCCCACTCAGTTACAAGTGTTGTCAAAAGAAGCAAGGACTTCGGTGAAAGCCCGAAGTGTCCCTCTCGGATTGTGAGAGGAAGAATTCAAGCAAGCGAGGGTTGTTCGCGTTGCTTGTGGTGTAAAAGCGTTCTCTCCCGGCCCGGAACGGGGAGTGGTTAGTGAAGACGTAGGCGGAGCTCGCGGAGCTTACAAGAGAGGACTAGGACCCGGGTGGGGTGTCGAACCTCTATAAAAACGTCGTGTCTTCTTGTGGTTTGCATGTTATTTCCCTACTAGTCTTTAAATTGTTTCCGTTGCGTTTATTGTTTGATTAATTAGGGATTAGCGTAATTGTGATTAGTGGACTCATAACCCACACGATCCTACAGCAGTTCGACCGGCGGCGGCGGTAGTTGTAGGGCCGACGTTGGGGCTGTTCGGTTGGGGTTGAAGATGGCTTGGATATTTTGCATATAAGGGTTGAAGTTATTTGTAATTGATTAACTAATTAATAATTAAAATAATTGTTGAAAGAACCCTAGATTTACTTGTATTTGATTAAATAAGTAATAACTTGATTAATTGTCTTGAAAACCCTGAAATTAATTATATTTGTTTAATCAATTGATAATTGGAAAATTGTTGGATAAACTTTGAACTTTTCATTATTGTGAGAAATAAGTTAATTTGGGAAAATTGCTCTTTTGCTATGTATTTTTCAGATATTGTCGTATTTTCATTAGTGGGTAATTTACGATTTTCCCCTCTGGATTTATGTTTATTGTTATACAATCGTGGATGCTTAGTAGAGCTTATGAGATGTTTTGTTGGAGGCGCGTGACCCGTAGGTTTGGGGTAAATTGCATTTACCATTGCTTAGCGTCTGTGTGAGAGGTTCGTGGAACTGATCGTTCACATATGTTGTGACCAGTGATCGTTGGAGCGTTGCTCACGGACTTGGGCGTGTAGTCGAGTAGCGAGATTGGCGTGTGAGGCACGTATAACTAGATGTTAGGGTATTCCCTTGTTGGGCGGTCAGGATGGTTTACCAGCGTTGTTACGAGTGACCGCTGGAGCTAGGCTCGCGGGCTCGGGCGTTGTGGTTGGATTCCCGGAGTCGGTTTTCCCCTTGTGTTGCGGTTCGGAAAGGTCCACCCACGTTGTGGCGAGTGACCGTTAGGGAGCGTTACTCACGGGCTCGGGCGTGTAGTCGGCTTCCAAAGCCGGATGCGGAACTGGTCAGCTCACCAACATTGTGACAGGTGGCCATTTTGGAGCGTTGCTTACGGGCTCGGGCGCGTGGTTGGAGTAGGGCGTTGCCTTGTGGGCTGGATGCGCGATCTTGTCGAGGGTGCACGTTCGACCTAGCTGGGCGCGTGGTCGTCTTGGGACGTGTGACGGTTCTGTCGTGAGAGCGGGTCGAGTGTTGCCTTGTGGGTTGGATGCGTGGTGGGGGTTGAGGTGCATGCTCGACCTCACTGGGCACGTGACCGTCTTGGAACACGAGACCAGTGTGAGTCGTCAGGGACGGCTAGACCTTGTTCGGTGTCGGGTTGTGGTGGTGTACTGGGTCTTGATTTGAGACTCAAGCGTGCCCGTTCGTGTGCAGGTGGGACGCGGTAAGTGACTGTAGGCGACTTGGGTTTGGGACGCGTGGACTAGATCTGTTGTGTAGTAGGATTCAGAGTTCTTGTATTTTCCTTCCGCATTGTACTTTGACTTTGAATTTATTATAAATTTTAATTGAGACATCGAGTTGGTTATTTCAGTTAATGTTTCTTTTTCGTTTTTTTTTGTGTTGTGATTATTGTTGTGTCCTGAGTGAGGATTCTGAACGTTACAAATGTGTGACTATTTTCTCAACAAAGACCAAGCATAATCCAAACATAACTCAAGTTACAAAGTTTGAAGGTGAGTGGTAAAAGTAACTATATGTCTATCAGTATATGGCATTGTTAAAGATATACACAAAGTTGACAGACAATAATGTAGAAGAAGTTCGTCTTATATATGTAATGTTTTGACGGAGACTTGGTCAAGTATCTTAACGTAAAAGCAAGTGATGAAAGGAGATTAATTAAGGGCTTTCTCTATAATCAAGTAGAAGCGGGATTTTCAGAAAGCTGCGTTATGTACACTTACCTCTCAAGCACGCACTGCTACATTAAACAAACAAATTTCTCAAGCACAAAGCACAAACCCAAAACTTACCAACTGCCCAAGTTTATTCTTGTACTCTTCAACGTAAATATACACCAACTTGCTTAGTAGTAACACGCCATTAAGGAAGTGGAAACCACTGATCATGTCCCTATCAACCTGACCACGACATGATAACAACAGGGTATTTCATCTTTTCATGAAATTAATAACATGTTATTGTATATTGCACATATATTAAAGAGCATAACAAACACTTTTAATTAATACAAAAACTAATTCAAGTAATGGGATTGCAGTGTAACATAGGTAAACTGTTTCAATGATGACAATCGATGACTTCAAGGCGAGCCGAGATCAACTATACTTGTTTGCACCACAGCCAGTCCTCCAGACACGTACCCTCTATATAAAGGCATTCTTGGAAGCCATGTATATATGCATGTGGTTATATTAGAGTGCTAAATATATACAACTCAATAACAATCTCTAGCATTTTACGTTCCCTTTTAGAATCAAATACACATTCGACACTACATCATGCCAATCACTGCTTCTGGTACTTGTGTAAGTGTTTGTGGTGCAACCAAAGAGCCCACCCAGCATGGCAGGAACATTTTCCGGTCGCGTTTGGGATCCGGCCTTCGGACGGCCCTCGCTTGCATTATTGTTGGTTGCATTACCATATACGGCCCTGAAACTGTCCGGCTTCAAGTAGAATTCCCGGCATTCTCCTACGTGACTGCGGTTCTCATCGCCGGGGAGGCCACAGTTGGAGACTGCCTACGTGGGTCGGTGCACGCTTTGTATGGGACAATACTGGCGATGTTGCCGGCCATTTGGAGCCTGAAAGTGGTTGGTCACCGGAGTTTCTCGCTCGCAACCACCACGCTTGCAGTGACTTTTGGATCATTTGTGGTGACTTTGCCGGAGTCAACGCATTTGATCACCAAACGTGTTGCGCTTGCCCAGATAGTGCTCGTTTACGTTGCAGCTTTCAGGGAGGGCAAGGTCGACGCAGGGCCAGCTGTGTCGCATCCAGTGCATGCGGCGGCAAGCACGGCTGTCGGGGTGGTCGCGGCTGTGCTCTCCTTACTGCTGCCTTTTCCACATCTTGCCTGCCTAGAGGTAATACACTCTTTTTCTTTGATCAAATTTTTATGATATAACATGTCAAATTTACTTTGTGACTCCACCTCATTAAAGACTCAGCATATATAAGTACGATCGATATAGTACAAGTATTACACTCTTTTTCTTTTGAATAATGTCTTGAGTATATTTTAATAATGAATTTATACTTCGATCAGATGTGATTCAGAAAAAAATAAAATTGTTATAGTGTTTTTGGAATTGTGAAATTAAATCTACCTTGTTTAATTAGAGAAGTTGCATACTAAGTTGCTTGACTAAGAATTGCATGCCTGATCTAGCTTGTTGAAATAAAAAGGCCGGGTTTTGTCAACTGTTACTCTCAAACGCACATCAAAATGATATTTCTTGATCAGAAATTAAACCTTACATCACAATTGATAGTTGTTAGTTTTTGGTGGACCAAAGAAACTCCAATTAAGTTATAATAAACTAATATGCATGATGCAGGTGAAGGAAAAGAGTGAAATTTTCACAAAAATATCACTGGAGAAATTAAAGCTCTTACTTGGTGCATTCTGTGCACTTGACAAGACCAGTGCAGTTGCTTCCATCACCCAGGCCCAATCCATGTCAACTGAAGAAGCCAAGCTTCTGCAAAGCATAAGGATGAAGCAAGTAAGCCAAGCTTCGACTATTCCCACTTCTTTTGATTAAAGTTGTATTTAGCCTGTAAGTATATACAATGAAGATCTTATGCCAATAAAAGACTGCAAGACCTTTATAAAAAGCTTTATAATATCTGCTGCTCCAAATTTCAAGATTTGGAGAGTCCAACTAAATTCTCCAAATTTTCATAGGAAAGTAGATTTCAAGTAATTCAATAACAACATTTTGAGAAGAAAAGGGTATTAACCAAGGAGAACCACCATGTTTCTTTTTTGCCCGTAATATTCTCAAAAATGAAGAAAGTTTTTTCAGTTTTGCTCCATTGTGCATTTATTGATGCTAGTTATGTACTATTTGTGTCCTTGCCTTATCACCATACATGATGACCTTGGTCTGAGGGTCTTTGTAGTTAGGATAAAGTTATGAGAGAAACATAAACTAAACCATAAGCTAGCATGATAATGACATTTTTATAATAGGGTTAGCTAATATATAGCTTCAAATTTTTTGGATGACAAGGTTTTTTGGAAGACGCCATACATTATTTCTCTTATGAATTGGCAGTTGCGTTTTCCCATTATTTTGCACAGACAAGTAGATATGCTAATTCATCTAAGTAAAAGAACATTCAAAAATTGCCAACTTTATCAAAGCAATAAATAGGTGACAGCCTATTACTATGAAAAAAATGTTTGCATAGATTCAGAAACAAAGTAAAAACTTGAGAAACATCATCAAATTGAGGTACTTAGGCTTATTTTAATTTTTTACAGGGAGGGGTGCAATGGGAGAGACCTCAAATCAGTTTTTTCTCGACTGAATTCAGATCGCCAACAGACAGGCTGGAGGCAATCAGAATCCCCCTGAAAGGAATGGAAATTGCTCTTTCATCCACCTCTTTCTTTCCTGTCAAAAAACTAAACCAAGACCTCAAAAATATCCTTCACAAAATGGAAGATGACATTAACCTCACCCTAAACAAACTCAAACCAACCACTGTCACTGATGAAGTACCAAATGGGGACGACATACATGAAGAATTAATGCTGAATCAGAGCATTAATGCAGTAGTTTCAGGTGAGACAGATGACTTGGCTTTCCTCTTCTTCCAGTTCTGCATGAGACTTCTCTACAATGAATTGGTATGTATAAAAACAACCTCAAATTCGATACTAGAAAAAAGGGCGACACTCGACAAAGACCAGGTGAAGAAGAGGAAACTCCCTTTTGGTTGGACCTCAATTACCATAAGCGGTGAGATGTTCAAAGTAGCACTAAAGTGCTCAATTTCAATGGGCCTTGCCGTGCTATTAGGAATTCTGTTCGACAAAGAAAATGGGCATTGGTCAGGACTCACTGTGGCAATGGCCATCACAACTTGGAGGGAATCAACTTTCAAGATGGCCAACTTGAGAGCACAAGGAACTGCGATTGGTTCGGTATACGGAGTCATTTGTTCCCTCATCTCACAGAATCTTATGGAGCTCAGATTCTGCGCTCTCCTCCCTTGGATTATCTTCACCAGTTTCCTGAGGCATAGCCGGATGTACGGCCAAACCGGAGCCACCGCAGCTGTCATATCTGCACTTATAATATTGGGTAGGAAATATTACGGTCCATCTAATGTTTTCGCGATCCAAAGACTCACGGAGACTTTCATTGGACTGTCGTGCGCAATTTTAGTGGAGATCACCTTGCAGCCAACTAGAGCTCCTTCACTAGCAAGATCTCAGCTTTCGCGAACCGCTGGATTTCTCAATGAACACTTGGAATCACTAGTCGTCTCTACTACTGCAAAGGTCGAAGCAACGACATGTTTCTTGGATGTCAGAGAGATGGGTAAGAAGGTGTTTTCGCACATAAATCAACTTCAAAATCTCATAACAGAAGCAGAAGCAGAACCGAATTTCTGGTTCCGACCATTCCTCGGCTCTTGCTACCATAAGCTTAGCGAGACTCTCACTAAGATGGAAGAACTTGTCATCTTTCTGACTCATGGACTACACTTCCTAGAACAAGAGTTGGATCAAGAAGACATCAAGGAAGCGGCTATAAATGGCATTATTGTAGAACCTCTCAAGTTGATAACCAACTCAACCAAGTGTTTTGCTGACATCTTGCACATAAAATCTCTAACGAAACTCGACAAAGAGATGAGGCGGAGAACATCACCTCTCGATGTAGAGGCAGGAAATGCTCCGGTTGATAGCGTGCATCGAACGATTGGCATTGACGAAGAGGAATGCGATAAAGCACTTGCACTTTTTCTACAAAATGCAGAGGAGTTGATGAGCCGAATTGGCGATGAGGAGGAGGAGGAGCACAACAAGACCACAATTGTTTTGTGCTTGGGTTCCATTGGATTCTGCATCCGAACACTGATGACAGAAACATGGGAAATGGAGAAACGGGTGCTTGAACTGCTTCAGTGGGAGAACCCCACCAAGCACATCGACTTGTATGAAATTTGTAGCAAAGTTAGAAGTGTACCTGCGTTCTAATTAATTATTACAGCTCTGATCGAAAGTTTATTTGAATGTACTAATAGATGAAGTAGAAATTCTGCAATCTACAGCTTGCCAATTTGTATTGGGTGTTGTTTATTCTTCAGCTCATTTTCTACCGTTCTAATGGCATTCCCTTTTTTAGTTTCTAAGACATGGAAACAACCAAACTCACACTTCGATTGTATTCATGTTTCACAAATACCCCAAACGACAAAGGTAAGGTTGAAATTTTACAAAGTTCAAATTAAAATCTCAAACCCTCAACAATCATCTCAAACAAGTGATTTTTATAGCTACTATTGGGGGATGGACTACTGTATGTCATTGATGCTTGCCATATATATAGGTAGAAATTCTCTCCCGTCTCGTTGCCACAGTGTGGAGTGCAAAAAGAATTTGAACAAGATAAAATTGATTATAGTTAATAAACTGAATTGTTATTCATGGTCGGAAAACTACATAAATCGTCTGTACGAATTATCATTTTGCACTTCTGTCATTTCTACTTATATAATTCTTCATTTCACTCTCCTAACACCACTTTTTTTTCATATTACTCTCATACTCATCAAAAAGAATGTCTCGGATGCCAGGAAAGGAGTCAGCGGACGCCTCGGTGTACTCGAATCTGGTAAAATGTCTAATTTAGTTTTTGCCTTTAAAAAAAATTGTGTCGGGCGCCCGCGGTTAGGAGAGAGAGATATTTTACGTCGTCGTCAGACACGTGAGGATTTTTTTGACGACGAGGATGATTCAGATGAGGTGGAGAGTCACGACGAGAGTGACGATAATGGTCAGTATGACTTGGAGTCGCAGAAGGAGGCGAGACATCAGTATGGTGGAGGACGATGCGACATGGTAGTCCTTCTTCGGCTGAGTGAGTCATTCGGAAGGGACGAGGTGGTCGGTTTGTGACCGGTGATTCGAGTTCGTACACTACAGACACCCGAGCTCAGAAGAAGGAGGGTCGAGGACGATTCTTGGATCGTGACTGGTGTGATGTCCGATGGTCATTTAGATGACAGTGTCATTCCGAGTTTCGAAGGCCACATTGCCAGATGCATTTGGGAGTGTGATGATCGGAAGGTTCTGCAGTGCTATAATCGGCACAAAACTTGTACTACATTGCAGGCTTGATGTTCAGTTATGAGTGATGATATGACAGCGACCATTACTGATAGTGAATTGGGTCACTTGCCTTACAACATGTTCTCATGTCTTGACATGTCGTTGATTTCGGTCTTTGTGGAGCGGTGGCAGCCTGACACCAATTCTTTCAACTTGTCTATCGGAGAGATGACAATCATGTTGCATGACGTCTTCCAGATTCTGCACATTCATGTTGACGGTCGTATGGTCAGTGCTCAAGCATCGACGCCTGAGCTGAATATTTATGTATCAGAGTTGCTCAGGGTGAACGTCGATGATCTTGGGCGGGATAACTCATTTTGGAGTGACGATGGTGTTAGCATTGACGCTGTGGACGACTGTTGCAGACGGGGACGATCACCACAGACTGAGGATATGCGGATGACTGTCTACCTCTTCTTACTGTTAGGTTTCATTTTTTTTTGTCGACAAGAGTGGTTGCAGAGTCAGACCACGCGACCTATTGGAGGAGAGAGACCCAGATATCATTGGCCAGTACTCATGTGGGTCGGCGACGTTGACATATTTGTATCGCCAGTTGGGGATAACGAGTCGTGTTGATTGTTCTAGCATTACATGTTGTCTTACGTTGCTGCAGACTTGGATATATAAGTATTTTCCTTTTTTCCGCCTGCATCGAGAACGGAAGATCATTGAGGAGGGTCGTCATCGTTCGCGTATGTGGACTGTCTAGATCGAGGATAGGAGCGAGGGACGACTTCATTCCATTCGTAGATGACTAGATCAGATGACTGCATCGCAGGTATAAAATTATATATCATTCACGTTTATTTAAATTTTAAGTTTATTATTATTAACGTCTAAACGTTTAGGTGGAGTGGTTGTCGTATTGTCTCTGAAGTTATAAATGTCTCTGATTGAGATTATCATCTCGGAATTTCTCATTTACTGTCAATAAGATGTTACGTGGTCTCGTTTGTGTTTCAGTTATATCACGAACAATTTTCTTTGCCCCAGAACTAAGACCGTTGATCTGTCGGTGACCATCTGGATAAACTGCGAGTATGTGGTTGTGTTTCCCATTAGTACTATTAGAAACTACGACTCATCCATCACGATCCCATCGCTCGACCACCCTCATCAAAAAACGACAACCACAACCATTTCTTTTCGTGTTCTTCCGTAGTGCAATATCCATATCACGAGAACTCATTTCATTTCTGCGATAACATCTCAGATAACAATCCATCCGATTATTTGCTTTTGATTTGTAGGATGATATTACCAAAAAAATCTGGCTCCGATGACAACTTGTTTCGCCAATTTACACACATCCTCGATTGTTGGTAATACCTGTTTATTATAAAAAAAACTCACTGTAATGTACTTCATCACCACCAAAATCTTGTAACAGAACTTGAAATAATTTAAAATAACACAACATAAATAAATTTAAAATCAAAAAAAAATTGCGGCGTCTGGCTGAGACGCCCCCTCCATGGGCACAACGGATTAGAGAGGCGCCGCCCCCCAGGGATGGGGTGTCTGGCTGGGACGTCCGACGGCTTAGCGAGACGCCCGAGACGGAAAAAAATTTCCCACCACTTACCTCACCAGATTCAGGCGTTTCGTCAGACATTTTTGTGGTGTTGTACTGGAAATGTGAGGAAAACTAAGACAAAAATCTTATTTTAAGACACGAGACGAAATGTGAATGTCAAAATGGTAATTATTAAGACGATTAAATGATAATTATTAAGACGAAATGAGTATTAAATGAATTGTGAATGTCAAAATGGTAATTATTAAGACGATTAAAGTAATTTTTCGACGACGAATAATAATTCTCTTAATAAATTGTTATTTTTTGATCGCACGAAGCGGTCAAAACCATTTACTTCAGTTCAGCTCTAATAGGGAGGTCAGCATAACTACACCAATACCTAATTAATATAAACTCGGAGAGAGTTACAGAAGTTTTCTTACACAAAAGTAAATAGAAATGGATGGAAATGCGCAAGTGAAACAAGTGAACCATCATATAGAATATTTCGTCTCTGATAATGAGCTGATATTTGATTTATTAAAGAGTTGAGCCAATACATTGCATCCAACAGAATAAGTGCAAGATTTCAAAATACAAAAGACTAAATGTAGTCTCTTCGTGCCACGAAGTTATATCTATGCTTCAACCTTTAAACTACAAAAAGAGTCATATGGATTGAATTCCCTCAAATTTAGGGTCAAATCGAAATAATATATATATATATATGCCTTCACTTCCTTAAGAACACATAAGGACATAAGGATTATGATAGCCGCATTGCATGAGGATGCAAAATTGGGACAAAGACATAGTAGAAAGAAACATTTTTTTATTTTTTTAGAACTAAACCATATAATAATAATAATAATAATAATAATAATAATAATAATAATACCCTTCTTTTAACCATTCCTGCAGATTAAGCACATCACAAGAGGTACCGAACAATAGAGTGAATCGATTTTTTTTCTTTTTTTATTATAAACTTTATTAGGTTAAAAGTTGGAAGTGTGATTTAATCTCACCTTCTGCGAAGATGGGATGAGAAGGATCAAATTGCTCTTGCTTACAAACGCTAACTGATTAGGCGAAAAATTTGGATTAAATAAATAAATGGTTTGGTAATTTTATTACGTGTTTTTGGCACAATTCTGGTTACAACCCTAGAAACCTAATTAATTATTTGTGACTTCCAAGTATAACGTCTTGTTTTTTACAGAGAGATGAGAAAATAATTTAATGGAGTTTGTGGGTATGAGTTTAATTCATAAGTCCTGGGATTGAATCTGCAACTTTGTCATTTAAGTATAATGCTATTTGGTATCACGTCGTTCGACGTTCTGTCTGGGTTAACATAAAGTATTGTCAAATCCCACGTGATTATTTCAGAATCGTTGGATTTAGAAATGGTAGGGTGTTGACTATATAATGATATTAAAAACATGTACACACTGATAATGCGAACCTAGCTAGGAAATACATATTCTAACAAGCAAATAATTAAAGGTTACGTGACATTTTAAGTCCCCGCATTTGTAGCCAAGGTGTTACTATTATATTAGCATCATATGATCATATCCAACTAGATGTGTATGACCAAAATCAATGGTGTCGATCTTCAAGAAAACCAAAGAAAATTAACACAACATAATCAGATTATGCGTTTTTTCTTCTTCTTCTTGAAGGTGACAATGCGTTCTTTTCGGAATGTGAACTTGTATTTCTTAATTATATATTAATTATGACCACGTTTCGATCCTTCCAGTACTTGGTTTTTAATGCGTCTCGAACCAGGTAGATAGACTGACTTTCCCGTTTTTCGAATAATTAATCAAACATCCATATAAGAAAACACCGAATAATTTATCCCAAAGCAAAATATATACATATTAATTTCGTAGAAAAGTGCCTGGCAATACATTTCAGCACGACGTACGGCCAGAGAACAACACACGAGGAAGAAATAAACCACTGAAAGATAACCGATTTACATTGTAAGAATCATGAGTTTACGTATGGATTTTTTTGCTGCACCTTGAAAAGAACATATTTATTTACTTACGTGCACCTGTGTTTCATTATACACTCAATTTACACCTATATTTTTCATTTTACTACTTGTGTACACCTACGCTGTAAGTAGACTCATTCCGCCACTTTTTTTGTTAAAATAATTGCAAAAAAAAAACCAACATCTCTCTTTCTCTCACCTCGTTCTCACTTCTCTCTCTCTCTCCTCTCGTGCATATAAGGGAAGATTCATAGGGCAAACCGGCCACAACAAATTATAGCTAGGTAGTATGATCCATGCAATGGATTGGCCTAGTAGTCATGCTGTGAGCGAGCTCAGGCAAGGGCTTCAGCTCGTGCTTGACCTCCGAGATCTGAACAATAAGGATCAAGCTTGGAGTGGACAAGCCTATGCTGGAGAGATCATCGAAGATGTTCTATGCTTCATGACTAAAGCTTTGTCTATTCTTGGAACAAATAGTACTCAACGTGCTTCTGAGGAAGAGAGAAGATTTTGTGGGGAGAAGAGACAAAGGCAAGAAGAACAAGACAACGCCGAATCACCTCGTAAAATGAGGTGATCTATCGTTTTATAATTATTAGGGTTTCCATCTGCTTGTTTAAGATGCATGTTCTTTGCATTTGAATTCCAAAGGTTTTTCCTGAAATTTTATTAGTATTTTTTGTATTGTAACTAATAAATCTTATGTTGCCACTAGATTTGCTGGATCTTGCGTGGTTGTTATAAGGTTATGAAATCAATCAAACGGACTAACAAATTAAGCCGTATTGGCATTTACATTACTATATCGTATATGTTTTGTTAATATTTATTCCAAATATTGATGTAAGTTGAAGTTCTAGAATTTGTACATACATGCAGGAAGCCACCGGCCGATGTAAAGAAGATACTAACTACAAAACTATATGATAACGATGGGTACGTTTGGAATAAGTATGGGCAGAAGCACATACAAGGTACCAAACACCAAAGGTTGGTTACTATCCTTATTTCTATATATCTAACATCTTAGGGGCTGGTTATGTATGGTTCATTGCATCTCAATCCAACCAACTAGAAACGAATAGAAACATCAAAATCTTGAATGGTGACTCAAGTAATTTAAGTTGTTCAATGCACACGAGGAACCATTGTGGTCAACCCCAATTGTTATTTCTTCATATATATCAACCGGGGTTAACCTAGTTGACAGATCTATGATCTTCGATTAGCTTTGAGCAAAATTTGAGTACTATCACTACAAATTACACATTAAGATTTAATTAAAATTGTGACTCAAGTAATTTAAGTTGTTGAAACCATTATGGTCAACACCAATTGTTATTTCTTCGTATCAATTGAGATTAACTTAGTTGGTAGATTTCTGATCTTCGGTTAACTTAGAACAAAGATCGAGTACCATCGACGCAAATTACACATTAAGATTTAATTAAAAGTATGAAACTTAAGTTTTTCGAAAGAAAAAAATGTGTTAATTGTTCCTCCATGCTGAGAGAATGTAATTTGTGTAAACGTACAGGAACTACTACCGATGTGCGCAACACAAAGATCAAAGTTGTGGAGCGAGAAAACAAGTTCAAAAGGCTGATGATGGTTCTCCTACGTACAATATCACATATCTAGGGCGACACACATGCCGTAACCTAATATACTACCATGATCCCAACACAGACAACCATGAACATCATGGTGCGCTCGGGAAAAAGCCATGCATTCTGAGATTTAATTGCAACAACACCAACAACTACACGAATGAAACAAATAGGTTATCCACACCAAGTCCAACACCCCAAGGAGTACAAGAAGAGCATACGTTTAGCCCTACGGACTCGTGTCAATGGTCGGGTCGACAATCGACAAGTCAGAACATCGATCTGAGCTCATCGGCGACATGTGATCTCGACTCTTTTGATGATTTTGTCGGATATCTCATCGATGGCTTTTGGGTAAAGCCAGAGGACCATATGACTCTAACAATATAGATTCATGTATGGTCCATCACCATTCACCAGCATATCCACTCCAATAAAATACAGGAAACTAACACCTCAGTTAGCGTGGTTAGTGGATGATCTTGAATCAAAAATCATTTTTTCAGCAAATATATTACGTTTTAGGATTTAAAAAACGTATTTTTGTCTTTGGGTCATCATTTTTGTTGTAGGGTGGTTGTGTGTGTGTGAAGATGATTATAAACTACTATATTTTTATTTTGTCGTGTTGTCACGTCGACAAACGTGATTACTAGACTGGTATTCTTAATCCAATTTTTTAAACGCAATTTCATGTGAGTAGTCATATATGCACATTGTTCATTGGGAGTTGTAACAGATGCACATGATTAGATCTAGTCTAATGACGATAATTAAACACTAAGCAAGTAAATTGGAACGAACATGTGATGTTCCTTTTTTTCTGGGAAGTGCCTAGGCTCTGGGATTATTTACCATTTTTGTTTATGACAAGTAAGTTGGAGCCATCACATGCTTATCCAGATATCCTATAAAGAGCTGTCAGAACTTAATTACTGTGATTAAATACCTTTTGCCGCTTTAAAATAGATGGGATGCATGCTCAAGATATCGCCAACACATGGACATAAATAAGTTAATTCTTCCCTAATCGCCAAACTTGGGACATAAATAAGTTAGCAAACATGGATATATCAATTATGTATAATTCTTACGGTGGGGTACTATTTGCTAGTTGGTTGTTTATAAAATCATATTACTAGCGGCATGTTATTACGTCTCCCATCATAGAAAGCAATGTTTAACTTGTCGCAGTATAATACAACATATATCAGTCTTTTAATGTGAGACCGCATAAGCATTTATACGGTCGCACAAATCGATATTTGGCCCGGGGTTGCATATGCGACCCCCGCATAGTCGCACCAAACCCGATGCGACTTATGCATCGCATATGCGATACGTGCGACTTATGCGTCGCATATGCGATCTGTGCGACCCAACGACTAGTTGCCCAACTAGTCGTTGGGTGAATAGTGTTGTGCGACGCACAGTGCGGCATGTGCGTCGCACAACAGGATTGTGCGGTCGCATAATACACTGTGCGACCGCACAACTCCAACAACTATATAGTCGTTGGAGAATAAAAACAGGAGGGAAAATTACATCGCCCCCCTTGTTTTACAATATAACCCCCCCCCCCCCCCCCCCCCCCCCCCCCCCCCACACACACACACACATTACTCCTCACAACTCACTCATTCTCCACATTTCTCTTACATTCTCACACAATCTTCATATTCCAAGAATCCAAGTGCTCAAGTTTGGTTGAAAAGAAGACGGATTTGGTGATCATTGTGTGGGTTTGTGAAGCAAAATCTCTCTGAATCTTCACTTCACCGCAACTTTCTTCCGTCTTCCACAAAACAAGTGCACTCTTTTCATCCCTCTTTTAGTGTAATACTTAATTTTAGTGTAAAATGACATATAACAGACCTAGTGGTGGCGAATATCCCATGAACCATGAAGAATTTGATCATCTTCGTCCCACAAAAGTTACTGACCCAGGATGGAGAACCGCACATTACCTTAGCCTTGAATTTAAATCCAAACTTGTATGTGAATTATGTGATTACGTTAGTAGTTGTGGAATAAATAGACATAAACAACATATTACTCATCCTGATAGTTCAAATGCTAAACCATGTGCATATGCATCTGTCATTTATCGTGAACAAATTGAATTGAGCTTAAGATCAAAATCTATAGCATATCACAATGAGAAAGCAATTTTATATGAATACATAGACTTAGATGATGTAAAGGGGTTAGGGGTCGGATCCGGTTCCAGTTCCGGTCGAGGACGTGGTGACGGTAGCTCATCTTTCGCTCAACGTCCCGTTCTTCAACCTCGAAAGATCCAGAGGAATCGATCGAAATATGGACCAATGAACTGTTTCCCCACCATTTGTCGTGGACGTCCGACCGACGTCGTGGAAAGAAATGAAGGTCCCGTTCAAATCACAATACACAACCATTTTAAAAAAGGAGAAAAAAGAAGTAAACCAACTTTGGGCTAAATTTTTCTATAGAAATTGTTTGTCTTTTAATGCATGAAAATTTAGAGAATTTAAAGATGCAATTGATAGAACTGCTAGATTTGGGCCGGGTTTAAAACCCGTTACTCCACACGAGATTGTCGAACCATGTCTAAGACGGGAACTTGAATCAACCAAAACCTTATTAGATTCTTATAGGACAGATTGTACAATAATGACTGAAGGGTGGACTGATGGTTGTGGACCTGTGGTTGTAGTATAATTAATTTTTTAGCTAACTGCCCCCATCGACACCATTTTTTTGAAGTCTATCGATGCCTCTTCCCACTCGCACACCGCCGACTACTTGTTTAAGTTGATTGATAAGGTGGTGGACGAAGTGGGGGAGAAATATGTCATCCAGATCGTCACCGACAATGCCGTTGCCTATGTATCCGTTGGTAGGATGTTGATGTTAAAAGAAAATCGATATTCTGGACTCCGTGCGCAGCTTACTGCATCGATCTAATCTTGGAGGACACAAGCAAGTTGTACATCAGGACTGTTACTACAAGTCAGAAGATTGTCACCTATTTCAAGGCGCACAGTCAACTGAACAAGCGAATGACTCAAGTCATTCAAAGGAATCTAATTCGTCCAGCCGTCACCTGTTTTGCAATTGCATTCCTTACACTACAAAGACTTTGGGTGAAGCAACAAGCTTTGAAGACATTCATCGTTTCAGAACAATTTGTCGATCCAAATGCTTTCTGGCAAAAAATGCCAAGGTGAAGATAAAGACTGATCAGGTTTAGGAAGTCATCATATCGACCGTCTTCTGGAACAACGTGACCAATGCTTTGAAGGCAAGCCAATCGTTGGTGACTGTTTTTAGGTTGGTGGATGGCGATGAGAAACCCACAATGGGTTTGTAGGATTTCATGTTTAATTATACATATATATTTTTCGAATTTTCATGTATAATAAGGATCAATTTTCAATTTTCTAGAATCTATTGCATGCATCGGTTTGTTTTAACAAACTAGTTTCAAAAACTCTATTAAAACAAACATAAAGGAGCTCCGAAATTCATACCTAGAAGTTCTCTAAAACTTCTCGAAGATTTGGAGACCGTTGGGATGCTCCTCGTTGCGCCGGATGCCTCCGAGTATTCACCAAACTCTAAACAAGATCGGAGAGAGGGAAGCTAGTCTCTCAATCTCCGATTGGGTTTAGAATCCAATTACTAACCCCTCTTTAATTCTCTTGAGAAGATGATCTCTCTAGAACTAAGACTAAACTTAAGAATTTCGTGGAGAATTATGGAGAGAGAATTTTTGCACAAGAGATAATGAATTAATTAAGGAGGTAATGAGATAACCTTGTATTTATATGTTCTCTCCAAATTACCTATTCATGTGCAACCTCTTGCCCATGATTTCATGCAAAATTTCATCTAACCATCCATTATTTATTAATAAATAATATTAGCCACGAATTAAATCAATTATGGACCAATTCCATGGATGATCTAATTAATTCTTAAATTAATTCTGCATAAAACCGTCTGGACCGGTCGACTGTTCAAGGTGCGGTCGACCGCTCGAACCAATGTTTCGGTCGACCGTTCAACATTCGGTCGGCCGTTCGTAATAGGAATTATTTCATCGCAATGTTCGGTCGACCGACCGATCACTTTCGGTCGACCGTTCGAACAGATGAAAATTCCCTGTTATCGGTCGAGACTCGTCCGGTCGACCGTGTCCTACCGGTCGACCGTTTACTGCTATCCGGTCGACCGTTTGAGCACTGTTTTGCAGACTTGTCAAATTTCGGTTTAACCCCTACAAAATTTGACATTTCGGGATTAGTAGTAAATTCACAACTTATGTAACATATTATCCTATGTAATGATCAATCATTACACCCCATAATATTTACATCACATATGAATTTAATTTAGATTCTAATTATGTTATTAATCACAACATAACTTTGATTTTGCTTTGTTCACCCCATGTGTCATATTTTCTACATGAAACCCGACACATCTTATGAACTCAAAATCCCCATTCCTTGTTTCCCAGTTTTGTGGTGTGACCTATGGGAGGATCTAAACTAAGTTGGCAGTGATATTAAAGGCTTAATATCACAAGCTATAAGCGGTATCTAGCTACACATTACAGCTCCCAATTAGTTAGATGTCTTAATTCCACTCGAACCAAAACCCGATCCATTTAGTGATGGCGTGCACCACTTGTGTCCGTCTCTTGCCTCATGATATTAAGAATACACACAAAGTAGTATTGTGTCATCTTTGTCTTAGTATTCATTTCTTGATCTCTTTAAGCTAGTTATAAATATGTGACTTAACTCAAATCACATTGTGCACATTATAACTTTGCTTTATCAATGGGCCCACTAATATCATCACTCAATTAAGAGGGGCAATGATAATCTTTTGACTAACTATCTTCTCCAACAAAAGTTGTACTTAACCAACTAATGCATTTACACTACACTCATCGATAGCTCAAGACACTAGTCTAATTAAGAACTCCTTAAGCGATCGGATATAAGTCTCATATCAAAGGACCAAAGACACAATAAAATATTAATGACACAGAAACACATTTCTATAATATTTTACTTATTAGGTCTATTCAGTATACAAAAGTAATATTTTCCTCTTTTGCATACCCGTGTCGTCACTCACTTGTAGAGCTACAATGATCTATGACCAACACGACAATCTTAACTCGGTAATTAATGTTCCATGTTAATTACCATGATTGCGAATATCTTTTGTTTTATGCAAACCAATATCTTTCAGAGCTCTACGGTTAAGGACCAAGAGCCTCTTCCTTAACACTTCTAAAAGACGAATAACATAAACAAGGAACAAAATGATTTCTCATTCAATTCATAATAATTAACATTTAAAAGTAAAACTTTTAGAACACATTCCCTTCAGGGTTACCTATACGATGCAATGGAGAAGGCGAAAGCACAGATCAAGGAGAACTACAACTTCAGATCACAATTATATCAGCTTGTTATCCAGGTCATAGATCGAAGATGGGGACACCAAATGTCAAGTCCATTGTACTCTGTCGACTTCCTCTTGAATCTGGTCACTTTCTTTGGTGCTGAAAATCGAGTAGAAGCCATCAACACACACTTGACAGGCTGGTTGGATGTTCTGGAGAAGATGGTCCCGAACCCGGAAGAACAAGACCACATAACAAGGCAACTTGATCGTTACAAGAATAGCGAAGGATTGTTCGGTCGAGAAATTGTTAGGAGGCAAAGAAACACGAAGATCCCAACTAATTGGCGGTCTGATTATGGAAGTGAGGTTAGTAGCGGGAATCGATCTTTGAAGGAGTTGTCACTTAAAATTTTGGGACTCACTTGTTCAGCATCCGGATGTGAGAGAAACTGGAGTGTGTTTGAGCAAATACACACAAAAAGGAGGAATCGGTTACTACCGTAGAAGTTGAATGACCTGGTGTATGTAAACTACAACCAGAGGTTGAGGCAACGATTCATAGAAAGGAGGGAAAAACCATGTTTCTACGATCCTATTAGCATAGATTATGACTTGATGGAGGATCATCCGTGGTTGGTGGAAACAGAGGAGCCGGTCTTTGCAGGAGATGATCTGACTTGGGCGGATGTGGAGGAGGCTACCTTTGGTCCATCACGAGGACGCCTACGTCGTGATGCAACATCAACCTCTAGGACATTACAAACTGCTGTGGAGGAAGATTTCAACTTCAGACATCACCACGAAGCATCAACTTCATCAGCGGTGCCACAACAAGACATAGACGAGCAGTTTGTTGGTACAAACGATGAGGTAACCGAGGAAGAAGAGACTTATCATGATGACCTCAACGACTCTGATGACTCAGACGACGTAGAGGAAGACATTCGTCAGTGGGTTCATGACCAAACATATCCATTGTAGAGTAGAAATGTAGACTATTAGTATTATATGAGATCTAAGTTTATTCTGTATTTGTTTTATCACTTTATGGTACTTGTACTTGTAATACATATGGTTAATTAATGAAAATAAACCTAGTAGTTTGGTGGGCAAATGAAGTTTCCAGTGAGGCAATGACGCCGATGAACTGGTTGTTTTGTCAAAGCCAAACAAACTATGTTTTTATGGTACACATTGTTTTTATTTTTCTTGAATTTTTACGATTTTTCCTGAAATTTTTACTATTTTTGAAAAATATTAATTAAAAAATAAAAAATTAATTTTACAATTGTGGGCCGCTTATGCGACCGTACAATCGATTATGCGATCCTGGCGGTCCGGCCACACAGGATCGCATAATCAGTTTTAAAACCTTGACATATATAATTTAGAAAATGACAACTTGCTAAATATATAAAAATTAAGGCTACAAGGCCACCTCTTTCTTTCCGAAAAAGAAAGAATGTCCTAACCTCCAATTCGATATATATAATATTAAAGGTAATTCTTCTTCAAGTAAATTAAAATTAAATCGTGATACATAAAGTGAATCCGCATAAAAGACCGTTCTAACAAAAATTATCATTCTAAAGGGCATAATGGGACTATTAGTCATTCATAGTCATCTTGCTTATGGTACTATTAGTCATTCATAAAGTGAATCCGAAAATGAAATTGTGTAGTTTACCTTTATCGTGTATAAGTAATATCTGGTAAAAGAATTCGAATTAATTGGATCATTATAGACCACGACCCAACCACTTCAATTTAAAAAAAAATTGTACTCGTTCCAATTTGGACACTTTAGGCCAAACAATGAAATTAATTTGGATTGATCTAAATTTTTAATATTTATTAGATTAATAGATAAAAATGCATGTGATTTAGTTAGATTAGAAAAATATGAATTTCTAGTCACTAAAAATTAAGTACCATAAAAAAGATGGTTATAAGTTACTCATAGCCACATATTTCCTATTACTATAAACTAATGACAGTGATAAAGGAAACCAAGGTGGGCAACTTGTATTGGATGCTCGGGAATGCAGTAGCAGGAAAAGGTGCATCAAATGTTGCACACGACGAAGACAGCACCGTACTTTGGCATATGAGGCTTGGTCATATGTCGGAAAAGGGTTTGTGTGAGCTACACAAACAAGGATTGCTGAAGGGTGTTAGGAGCTGCAAATTGGATTTTTGCAAGTATTGTGTCTTCGGTAAACAACACAGGATTCGATTCAAGACGGCTATCCACAAGACGAAGGAAATTCTGGAGTATGTGCACTCAGACGTCTGGGGACCGGCTCAGGTTCGGTCAAAGGGTGGAGCCGAATATTTCGTCACATTCATAGACGACTTCTCAAGGAAGGTATGGGTTTATTTTCTGAAAAATAAATTTGATGTCTTTGATAAGTTTAAAGCATGGAAGGCCCAAGTAGAGAAGAGTACAGGAAAATTTGTGAAGTACTTACGGACAAATAACGGAGGTGAGTACACCTCAAGGGAGTTTGCAAGTTTCTGTGAGAAAGAAGGCGTCACGAGGCATTTCACTACCCCGCGGAGTCCGGAACAAAACGGCGTAGCTGAAAGGATGAACAGGACACTATGCGAACGGGCAAGGAGCATGAGGCTTCATGCAAATCTGTCGAAGGATTTCTGGGCGGAAGCAGTAGATCTTGCATGCTCTTTAGTAAATATCTCACCGTCATCAACACTTGAATTAAAGACGCCTCAGGAAGTGTGGACGGGTGAGCTATTTGATTACTCAAGGCTTAGGATATTTGGATGCAAAGCCTATGCGTTGGTCGATGAGACACAACGGTCGATGCTGGATTCGAAATCAAAGGAGTGCATATTCCTTGGTTACGATAGGACGGTGAAAGGATATAAGCTTTGGGATCCGGTGAGCAAGAAGGTACTCCTACGGAGTAATGTGGTCTTTGACGAGACAAGTTTGCTCAAGGGCCTTGAGGAGAAAGAGCAGCAAGAGGTTCCCATGCAGGAAGACGAAATCGAAGTTGGGGTCACGACTTCAAGGGAAGAATCGAATCAAGAGGTTCAGCAGGAAACAATTGACTCACGAGTAGAGGAGGAAGCTGAGCAAGAGAGTATTGCTCAAGGAAGACAAAAGAGGATCACAAAGGCACCGGTGAGGTATGGTCACGATGATGCTAGTATTGCGTTTGCACTTGTTACCGAATGTGGGGACCCTTGCACATTCGAAGAAGCTATTGAGCAGGAGGACAAGAACAAGTGGATGGTGGCCATGACCGAAGAGATGGAGTCTCTTCATAAGAATCAAACTTGGGAGTTAACGGAGCTCCCCAAGGGAAAGCGCGCGATTGGGTGCAAGTGGATCTTCAGGAAGAAGGAAGGGTCATCTCCTATGGAGGAGATAAAGTATAAAGCAAGGTTGGTGGCAAAAGGATATGCTCAGAAGGAATGGGTCGATTACAACGAGATCTTCTCACCCGTTGTAAAGCATACCTCTATTAGAGTGTTGTTAGCTATGGTAGCTATGGATAACATGGAGTTAGAGCAGATGGACGTGAAGACAACTTTTCTTCACGGGCACATAGAGGAGGAGATCTATATGAAGCAGCCGGACGGGTTCATCACACGAGGCAAGGTAGGACAAGTATGCAAGCTGAAGAAGTCCCTCTATGGACTTAAACAATCGCCGAGGCAATGGTACAAAAGGTTCGATTTATTTATGATTAATAATGGTTTTGTACGTTGCGATTATGATAGTTGTGTATACTTGCGGAGTCTTGGAGACGGCACACACGTGTTCTTGCTTTTATATGTCGATGATATGTTGATCGTGGCTAAGGAGATGAAGCATATAGATGATCTCAAACTGAAACTTCACGGGGAGTTTGAGATGAAAGACCTCGGGAGTGCAAAGAAGATTCTCGGTATGGAGATCTCAAGGGATACCGAGAAAGGTGAAATTCTGCTCACTCAAAGGAGTTATATCCAGAAGATACTCGAGAGGTACAATCTCGAGAACGCCAAGCAGGTGGCCACACCTATGAGTGCTCACTTCAAACTCTCGTTGAAGTGCAGCCCCTCTACTGAAAAGGAAAGGAGAGATATGGAGAAAGTTCCATATGTTAGTGCAGTCGGATCCGTTATGTATGCTATGATCTGCACTAGGCCAGACATTTCACACGCAGTTAGCCTCGTGAGTCGTTATATGGCTAACCCCGGAAAAGAGCATTGGGAAGCGTTGAAGTGGCTGCTGAGGTACCTGAAGGGAACCATGAATGTTAGCTTGAAGTTCACCAAAGATGAAGCACAAAGGCAGGTGGAGGGGTACGTCGATTCAGATTACGCTGGAGATCTGGATAAACGGAGGTCCACAACAGGGTACGTGTTCACTTTGGGTGGAGGTCCAGTGAGTTGGAGATCGGTTCTCCAACATACTACCGCGTTGTCAACAACGGAAGCGGAGTACATGGCTGTTGTCGATGCCGGAAAAGAAGCTATATGGTTGAAGGGTTTGGTTAGCTCTTTGGGGATGGAACAAGAAGTGACCAAATTGCATTGCGATAGTCAAAGTGCAATTTATCTAGCCAAGGATCAGACGTTCCATTCAAGGACCAAACATATTGAAGTAAGGTACCATAGGATCCGAGAGTGGATCGAAGAAGGGCAGGTTGTTCTCCAGAAAATCGACACAAGTGAGAATCCTGCGGATATGATGACCAAGGTCGTCAATCGGGAGAAGTTCGAGTTGTGCTCAAAGCTTCTCAATGTCCTCCGAAGGTGAGAAGGAGGGCGCTCCGGGGGTATCGCCAAGTGGTGTCTCTTGTAGACACGAAGGATGCGGGTTAGAAGAAGACTCATGTAACAAATCTAAACCAAGGTGGAGATTGTTGAATATTGGCTTATATTTGTTAAGGAAGCAAAACCAGGAAGAGTCGGTCGACCGAATTGGATTCGGTTCACCGACGCACAACCCAGGAGATTTTTGGCGAAGACGGGTCGGTCTACCGAATTGGATTCGGTCCACCGACCCGAGGATTCCAGGCACTCCGTGTGCAGCTGGGATCGGACGACCGAATTGGATTCGGTCTACCGTCAGAAGGTTTCAAGCACTTCGGAACAACGGTTCGGTAAACCGTTGAGGGGATTTTTGGTGTTCCGAGAATCTGGAAAGTGTCTGTCCAAGTTGGAACGGATTACCGAGGGTTACTCGGTCTACCGAAGGGTTGTTGGAATAGTTCGTTAGTTCGTGCAAGAAGCGTTCTCGCGGTCTACCGAGACGCGCAAGAATAGTTCCCTCGGCCAACCGAGAAGGATTCGGTTAACCGAATCGGAACAGGAATAGTTCATGTTGAAGCATTCACGGTTAACCGAGCGAGCGTCGGTTAACCGTGCGCATGAATAGTTCTGCTCGGTTATTGCTTAATTTTAGCTCGGTTTTTTGAGTCTATAAAAGAGTTTGTTTGTACTTGCTCTTTCATAACATTGCATACAAGTTAGTTTCCTTCATTGTGAGTTGAGAGATTAAGGCTAGAGATAGATCTAGAGTGATTTGGAGGACCTATTGCCTCCAAGCGTTTGTAATCTCGGTTGCTTCTCTTGTTGGGGAAGCGGAAGAAGGAAAGGAAACCCGCAGGAGACCCCCCAAGGACGTAGGCACGTTGCCGAACCTTGTAAAACGCGTGTGTCGTGGTTGTTTCAGGTGTGCATGTGTTATTTGCTTGTTTTATTTCCATCTTGCTTGTGTTCGTGTTGCAATTGTGTTTGGGAGAGGGTCCGAAGTTAATTCCGCAATCAATATTCTATTTTACGTGGTGCGTTTAATCCGTGTCGAGTTAGTGCATTATTAGATCCCCTCCCAACATTATCTACCCTATTTTAATTAACTCTTAAGTTTTTTTTTGAAATGGGCGACTCTTAACCATTACAATTTTCAAACACAAACATCATCTGTGAGACGGGGGACTGCACGCAAGCAAAAAGCAGTACCTGATAATCAATGACTTACTGTGATGTTTTTTACTGGATGAAATATGAATGAACCATGCATTTATCATTGATTCTCATGAAATATACAATCACATACCAAATGTGTTTTTATGTTTAACACGCGACCTCAGTGAATTAAAGATTTTCAAAAAAATCACGTACGGAAAATTATCTCTTGTCTATTTAGGACAGGTGAGTTACGTCTTTAAACTAAAGTGATCCAACTTCATTTGCACTAAAACACATTTTATTAATCACAAAATGAATTCAAACACGCATTATTAAGGAATATTATTAACGTCACATTAACGTCTCCGTTTAGAAATCCGTTCACGCACTGAACGTCACACTAACGTCTCCGTTTGGTTCTGTTCCGTCCATCGAACCGGGAGATTCCTCCCACACTCCACTATAAATAATCCAAACATACACTACTAACCTACGCCATCCCCAAAGATTCCACTCCCGGACCAACAATGCCGGCGCACGATAGCAGCCTCCTCGGCGCCCCCCTCCTTCATCCTCGCCGCCGTCCCCTCATATCCCTACTCCTCCTCCTCCTCCTCGCCTCCCTCCTCTGCCTCCTCGCCTTTACCTCCTGGAAGCTAACGGGAGAAGAAGAGAAGCCCCGCCGGAGGGGACAGGCGATCGAGGCGAGAAGAGAAGTCGTGGCGGCGGACGACGGGAGGTGCTCGGAGGTAGGGGTGGGCGTTCTGAGAATAGGAGGGAGTGCGGTGGATGCGGCGGTGGCGACGGCGTTGTGCGAGGGGGTTGTCCATCCGATGTCGAGCGGGATCGGAGGTGGGGCCTTCGCCGTGGTGAGGTCCGGGGATGGATCGGAGGTCGTCGCCTTCGATTCCAGGGAAATCGCGCCCTTTGCAGCTTCCACGGTGAGTTCTACTTGATTCGCTGTTTGGTGATTCAATTGATTGGGTGGTGTGTTTTTTACTTTTCAATGGGTAAATTGCTGTTTCGACCCTTTCACTTTCTGGTGTCTAATTTTTTTGGTGTTTTAACTTCGTTTTTTTATATTGAATTTGAGATTTATTAGATTCCGTTTGGGTGCTTTTGTGTTTTAACTTTTGCTTTAACTTCGGCCCAGATGCTTTTGGATTGTGATAAATGGGTAAATCGTTTTTTGGGCTACTTTAGTTTTACCATTGATTTTTTTTAGTGTGCTTAACCATTTATTGTTTTAAGTTTTAACATAAAAGATTCAACCTAACACACTTTGGATCAAAGCTTGTCTCATTTTGTTTGGTTAATTTACTTCAATTAGTTATTGCTCCTGGATTAGCTATTACGATACCAACAAACTATTGCTAAGATTAGACCATTATCTGTGAGTCTTCAAAATAAGTTTTTTTTATCACATCTCATGGCCTTTTACTTACTAAAAGTAATAAATTTACAATTATTTGTCAAATTTGAAGTTGAGCACTGCTTTGTAAAAATTGAAGAACACCATTTTCATACCAGAACTTTTTGAGCAACGTCAGACTTTTGTGATTATACGTTATCCTGCGTGCTTCGCGTGTCAACCACTTTTTATTGATCAATGGATGGGGATAGTTCACCTAATCGTAGTTTTTAAGTCTTTCAAGTAAAAAGAAAAACAATATTTTTGATTGTGGTAGGACCTGTTGGTCGGAATTTATGCTTGTAAATGTGGGAAAGATTATTTGTGAAAAGCCACGTGGTGATATGCCTGAGTGGAGTTGGTTGTCGCGTTTATTATCAAACTTTGTCCAACTAGATCAAATGATTAAATGAATAAAATATGTTTTTCCTGTGTCTATAATAAATAAATAAATAAACCTTGAAACAATCACGATAAAAAAGTTAAGAGTAATTTACCCACGATTTTAACGATTTAGTTATACAAGAAGTAGTTTAACAACTCGACCTTTTGCTATATGTATTCAAATACTCGCAAAGTACTTGTGAAAATTCATAATTACAAACTGTAAGGGTATGTAAATTTTCAAATTCCGCGCGCAAATAATCATAATCCCTTCTGAGTTCTGACTTAATTGGGTTGGGCTCTGGGTTTTTTTTGAAATAATTGCATGATATTAAATCAAAATTAGTGCTATCAAATCAAGAAGATAATATATAGTTGGATTTAGTTTCTTGAGGTCTATGCTTAATTAATTGATTGGACACGTAACGCACATTTGGATTCTGTTATAGTTGTTCTTACCTCCTATAACAATCGCAATCTCTGCAGAACATGTATGCAAAGAACCCATCATCCAAGAGGAAAGGTGCACTCTCCACTGGTGTCCCAGGAGAGATCGCCGGCCTTCACGCCATGTGGTCTAAATTCGGGGTGCTTCCCTGGAAAGTCCTCTTCCAACCAGCCATCAGACTCGCCCGTGACGGATTCAAAATTGTTCCGTGTGTTGAACGCGCCATTCAGTCGTCGAAAGACGACATACTAAGTGATCCCGGTCTGCGAGAGTTGCTCGCACCCAATGGGAAGTTGTTGGCCACCGGAGATGCGTGTTACAATCCAATGCTGGCCAAGACATTGGAGATTTTGTCTGATGAGGGGCCAATGGCATTCTACAATGGAAGCCTTGGAGAGGCTTTTGTGAGTGATGTGAGAAGTGCTGGTGGAGTGATTACAATGGAGGACATGAGGAAATATCAAGTTGAGGTGACTCCAGCAATGGAAGGACATATTATTGGGGGATACACTTTGTTGGGGATGCCTCTTCCTTCAAGTGGAACTCTTGGAGTGACTATGGTAATTGATATGTTTGTATTTTCTCCATGGTACAAAATTATCGAAGAAAGCTATTTTATGTGCTTTAATACACTTTTGACATGAAAGCAAATATTAAAATTCGTTCCTTTTTTCGTAACAACAAATCATCTTTTGTTTATCCTCGTTCAACATTTCATTAGTTCCTATATGGACCACTCATCTGACTATGCCATTTTGCAAATTTTGAAATGTTAACTAAGCTGAATTTCACCTCCTTTTACACATTCGCCTTACATCATTCAGTTGGTAGGAGACAAATTGGATAATATATAAAAGACCTAGGGTTGATAAGAAAAACTAGGTTTTGGATAAATGGTTACTTGGGTTCTGCAATTTTTTTCTTTTCTACTGAAACGAGCTTGTTTTGTGGATTTAGTAGATTCTGAATATGTTAGGCAGCTATGGAACGGTGGATGCTTTAAAGGGTCCGCTTGGTGCACATCACATTGCCGAGGCAATGAAACACATGTTTGCAATTCGAATGAATCTTGGAGATCCTGATTTTGTCAATGCCACAAATTATGTTTCAGAAATGCTTTCCACTTCCTTCGCTAAGAAGCTAAAAGGAAAAATACTTGACAACACCACCTTCGATCCTAAGTACTACATGGCTAAGTAAGTCCACTAAAAAATTATCTCGCCCTTGTTAGATATCCATACTTAACCAAGGCTACTTTGGTTACTTAGATGGAGCCAACTAGAGGACCATGGAACCAGCCATTTTGGCATTATAGATTCTAATAGGAATGCAGTGGCAATGACAAGCACAATTAATGCCTTCTTTGGTGCTGGTGTGCTCTCACCCTCTACTGGTATAGTCCTCAACGATGAGATGGATGACTTCTCGATGCCGACCGACATCTCTCCAGATGAGCCTCCTCCAGCCCCTTCCAATTTTATTGAGCCCAGGAAGAAACCATTGTCCTCCATGGCACCAATTATCATACTGAAGGTATAAATTGCACTAAAAAGGAAGAGAACCATGAAGCGAAATTTTTGTGTGAAAAACTTCTATTTCTTTTATGCAGGATAAACAGCTTGCAGGTGTTATTGGAGCCAGTGGAGGAACATGCATAATTCCAGGAATTGTACAAGTTTTTATAAACCATTTCTTACTGGGGATGGATCCTTTGGATGCTGTTCGACGACCAAGGATTTACCACAAGGCAAGCTAATGTTCTCCATTATATTCTCAATGTTATTTACAGTGTGGAAGAGGGAAGAGTTAGCAAGATCATTATCAGTCCATCCGATCGTTAGTAGTCACTTCAAGTTGCTTCTGTAGAAAGAATATATACAAGATAATTCTTATGGCCCATTTGAAAAGAATAGGAGTAAACAAAATAAATGAAGAGAAAAATAGTATAGAAATAAAATATGTTGACTACAAGTTGCTTTACTTATGACTACTGGTGCCAACAAATTATTGATTGTGCCAAACTTCAATTCTGTGCAGCTGATTCCCAATGTGTTGAGATATGAAAATCTAACAACTGCTTACGGTGAACATATTGAGGTTCCCAAGGAATACAGAACATTCCTGGAACGAAGAGGGCACAAATTGCAGACGGAAGGACCTTGTTCCATATGCCAGCTAGTCGTGCAGAATCTAAACGATCCTGTCCAGCAAAATGGTGGATCGAATAGAAAGTTCGGAGGAGCAGACAAGAACGTTTTCCATGGAATGCTTAACGCAGTTAGTGATCCCAGGAAAGAAGGCTTTCCAGCAGGAATGTAATTATACAACCATTTCCTAAAATTATAAAGATTCTTCTGCGTGTCAACGATCGTGTAACCATATTTGTGAAACACGAATCATAGTTGCGCGTCTAATGCTTCTTAAGTTCTTGAGAAACTTTAGCAAACCAATTGGACAGACGTTGCACCATTGCAGAGAGGATATCTCGGACAAAATTTTAATGGATGGCAAAGTACTACAATTTTCCATTCTTCAACGAAATTCACAGTCTTAAAGGGATAATCCGAATGTGACCTTCTAAACTTTTACTGGGATGCCGAGCTCCCAGGAATTACCAGGACTGCAAGAATTACATGCTGAAAGACATTCAAGATATAACAATTGGCACCACTCCAACAGCTCAGCGATTTTTTATTTTATTTTAAACTCAGCGAAATTTATAAAAAAATCAAACCACCATGCAATGATTCTCCCTTGGATTAATCAAAAGCCAAACATAAACATCCAAAAATAAAGTGAAGGATCAGTTTTGAGTATACTATTCCTCGATTCTTATTTAAAGAGAACACAAAACACCCGAGAGAAGATCACAGAGAGAGCCAAGAAGATCGGGGGTCTAATCGAAGAGAAGACACTTCACCTGCAAAGCATTCAAAATTCTTCTGAGATGATAATACCAAAATGGAAACTGAAAATGAATGATTACTGAATGAGTTTTGTTTATGAAAGGAAGTAACGAAAGGATGTCTAAGACAGTTCAGCTCATCAACCAAGATTTACAGATCAAGCGAAAATTTAATAAAACAGTGCAAGTTTAAATGAAAATATGGCTCGCTACTGACCCGTGGGAGATATAATTTCAACGTAGTACTTCACAGTCTCAAGATGTAACCACATCATGAGTAAAGGTTAGCAGGAAAATTCATCAAAATATGAGATGCAATACCTCAATAAAGTAGTAAGTGTTTTGTAAAGCAACATCCAGCCAACAGCCCAAGAAAGTTTTTTTGAGCGGCATAAGCAGAAGAAAGTTTAACCTTGTCCTCCACAATTAACACCCCATCACATCCTCTTGTAAACCATGGACTTACACATCATGTTTGTTGTTTAGATCCAGTAAATGTAATTGAAAAGGTACTTGCCAAAAACAACTATAGTTCAAAAGGCCTCACAGCAGACCAATAACCCACATCATGGGTTCATTATTTCCTTCGAATATTCCTTTTCTCTACTTAACGGATTCCCTACTGGGAGGGGGGGAAAAGAATGCAACATTGCCAACTCCTATGACTTTTGAGACTTCTTAATTGTCCCCAGACGAACAACCACAATTGGCTTATAAAATAAAATTTCCTAAACATGATCCAAACCCAATTTGAATATATCATCTCGCCATGCACAAATTCCTATACAAGGGCAAAAAATCACATTTGTCTTCTCATTGTGTGCTAATCCTTCAATAAGAGAACGTATTTCTTATTACCATTTACAAACTGCAGCTTCACATGACCCCCTCATTTCAATTTAGTATCACATTGAGTTTCTAAATCTACCACAATAAGTGATAATAAATTCTAGAAACCAGACTGCCAACATGATTGGAATCACTCCCCGATGCATATACCACAATTTGAATCGAGTAAAATGAAATAGGCTCATAGTTCAAGCGGGCAACTTGCCACTCAACTTAATATCAATTGCACCTTGGATGATTACAATCCCGACAATTGCTTTCCAAAGGGCCTTTTCCGCATTACGATTACCAAATCCATTCCATTATCTTAGCATGGCAACCGGTCAAGTTACGTATTCTTACTTGAATCATACTAAATCATCTCTACAACTTGAATCTTACATACACGAAACTACTGCAAAGCATGTCACATCCTAATAAAGCGCTTTATGAACAACAACAAAAATCCCAAATCGACGAATCAACACCACGTAAACAAAAAATGGCATAAAAACCAGATCTTTAAGGGCGAAAAACTCACATTTTCCCGTCGCGCCTCTGTATGTACTTGGAGTTCTTGGCGTCCTCCTCTGCATCACCAAACACACACGAGATCAGAAAAAAGATTATTATTATTTTGATCAGATCTGAGAATAGTATAATACCGGTGAGTCCGAGGGTGAGCTTGGTGATGATGGCGCCGGTGACGGCGAATCCGACGAGGAACGGCCAATTGCGGCCCCACTCCCTCTTGAAGAACACCGGCCACGGATCGAACTGCCTCATCTCCGATCCAAATCAGATTCCTCCTCTTTCTAGGGTTTCGAACGACCAAAGCGAGGGCAGATGGGAATAAAGCCACCATCTTTTCTGCCCCAATTTGTATGTATCTTATAACGGATCCGATTATGGGTCCGATTAGGAGATACCGGGCCTTGTGGATTTGGTTTCTTGGTCCGGTATTTGTTGCATTAGAGTTGTTCATTTCATGTTCGAAAAACTTTTTGTTGGTTCTTTTGATAATCTGTGCAATTGTTATATCTAAAACATATTAGTTTGGAATTATGTTTGTATTACGAAAAAAAATCATGATTTATGGTTTCAGATTTATGTTCATAATGTTGTGTCGTGTCAAATGATTCAGACGTAAATTAGATTAAAGTGGTTGTAAGTGTAATTATGTTTACAGTTTACCTATCGTTCCAATCTTATCATGGAACAACTTAGAGCACCCTTAACAACTGTTCTTGCATGGGCGCCCTTCTGGCAGCCTTGGGAGGACGTGCCCTGGGCAGGGCGTCAGGGTGTATTTTTGGGCGATAGACCGTCCGGGAATGCGCCCTGGGCGCCCAGGCGGGGGCCACGTGGTCCCCTCCCATGGGTGCAAATTTTTTTGGTTTTTTTGTATTTTTTGTTTTAAAAAATGTTTTAAAAATAATTTAAAATCGTTTTTTCAAATTTTATTTTATGAAAATAAGTTTTTTATTTGTTTAGATTTTCTAGAATTTTTTGATAATTTTTCGTGTTTTGCCTAGAATTGATCCTGAAATGACGTGTAGGGGAGAGAATGTAGGGCACTTGGGTGTTTTTGGGTGTAGTTAAGAAAAATTTAGGGGGATTGGTTTGAACTGACGTGACAGAGAAAGAAGCTGACGTGACGGAGAGAGAAACCAGTATGCTCAGGAACTGCCGGAACGCTGATAATGATGCCCTTAGTGTACGAGCGAGCGAGCGAGCGACCGAACTTAAAAATACTCTTTATGGTTATGTTGGCGACATGCCTAACGGGGTCACTCTAGAAGGCACCAACTGTTTTGCACCACCTAATCAACTACATCCTTCATCCAAAAAAAAATACATGAGTCACGTGTGTAACTTAATTGTAGTGTAGCTGATGTGGTTGTGATGGTTTAGTATGTGTTGTGTGTTCGTCTCTAGCTATTGTTCCACAATAACCAAGCATATATGTGAATAGATAGACGTGTAGCTTTGTAGGTTTGGTTTTTGTTATTGATTGGATTTAAATCTTACACGAATTAATGCCCATTTTGTGGGGGTTTGGTTTGTGTGGACTGGTAAGAAGTTTGGAGATACCATGGGGATGATGATGATGTGTGGTTGATGGGAGGGTTCATGCTTGTTTGGACGTAGAGAAGTAATGGAAGCAAACTCCTTTATTGGTTCCCAACAGAAACAAGACAAAGATGTCTTTGCTGGCTAATCTGTTTTCTTGAGAGTGATCCACCTAAAAAAATTCCAATTTAATCATGTCACAACGTAAGACTTGCAATGCCCCATGCGTACTATAATATCTTTTTGTGTTCCAACAAGAATCTTTGCAGTTTGTTTGCTTCTCACTCACTTAACCTACATTGGTTGAATTTTGCTAGCTTGCTTGGAGGAACTTCAACTAACATTTTTTTGATTACGTGGGAGGGGCTAACCTTATTCCCAGAACTAAAGTGCAGCTTGATCACGAAGTTTGTTAGGAAAGAAAATAGAATTACATCACGTCTTCCAACTGGTAAGGTGCTTACGAGCTAAGAATTAGAACACACTAGTGTATAACGACAAATTATTCTTGAATTACATTAATAGAAATACTAAACCGATATTCCTTTTTTTACTCAGTGTGCCCGTTCAGAAGTCTAACCGATCATCATTGTCCGATCCAGGAGAGAAACTATGGATGGGCATAATAAAAATACATTCTTCGTAAAAATAAGTATATAAATATTTGAAATATAGTATTATTTAAAACAAAAAAATACTTTTTACTTCTTATTTACTTGTTACAATTTTCTTCGGTGAGTTTTCATACTTTGAATTTGTTACCTATAATTTCCTTGTCAATCTTGTAAAAAATCTCATTTTCAATAGACATAATCATGACATCATCAATCAAATTATCTCCTTTACAATATTCAGAGTTGAAAATGTTCTCTCAACATTTACTAATGTAAATAAAAAAGTAAACAAACCATAAGTTTCATGAAATATTTATCCGAAATTTACTAATGCAATGTCAGTTACTTGTTTATGTTATATACCAACTCTAAAGGTGAAAAAAAAACCCACAAAAATGTTCATCTAGTGGCTTGTGGTGTGGTTGGCTGACCCTTGTTGTTTTACACGTTTCTTGTTAGGATGCTACTTTGGTAATTGTCGAACAGTCAAGTGGGATATTTGTATGCATGTGTTGTGTGGTTGTGTCTTGGAGTTGTGAAGGTTTTGCATTGCGAGAAGAGATAGGTGTTTCATTTTTTTCTTCTAATTAAATATCTTTTGTTGTTGAATTTGAAAAATTGTAAGAGAAGATTAAGGTATAACATCTTGTGTTATTGGGAATAAGAAATAGATATAGGAATATTTTATGAAAAGGAAAAACTTGGAATCAGAGGCAAATGAAATTTGAAATTCAATTTTAGGCTTTGTCTTATTGTTAGGCATGCTTTTGTGTTTATTTAATTTTTTAAAATAAATGTAGTGCACTAATAAACTTAATAAATACCAAAAGTAATAATACATGAGTTTTTTTCTCCAATAGACACAAGACATCAAGTATACTATTTAAATAAAAAATAGAATCCACACGTTGATACACGCCTACTCGTACCTATCCTTGATCGACACTTATTTTGATCTGCAACACGTTGATGCAAATGTTACCAAGATAGACTATGCTATTGAAATTAATCTCCGAAATTTGTTTAGAAGGGAGAAAAAAACAAAATACATAAAAAACAAGTAACTTCTAATCCGAAATCAAGACCGCAGATGGTATGATGGGAACCCAAACCTCCACCGTCGATCTCCAACCAACCTCGCGAAAATGCTACTAACGTGCGCCCGCCGCACGATTACACCCAGATAGATAGAGATAGACCCGATGATGTGTACGCCACGTGTCTCAATTCCGTACTATATATATAACTCTCAATTCTACCAACACTCTCATCAGAGCTGAAAAGAGAGAAAAGTAGCGACGTTCGAGAGAGTTGTTCGTTTGGAAACCCTAGTTAGGGTTAGGGTTTGGAGATGATGTCGGGGGAAGACGACGCGGTGGTGGTGGAGATGGGGGAGAGGAATGACGACCCCAGCGTCATCACCGTCAACTGCCCAGATAAGACCGGCTTGGCCTGCGATCTCTCCAGAATCGTCCTCGAGTTCGGCCTCCGGATCACCAGAGCAGGTACTTGCTTCTGTTCACCCATTAACGAAAATGGAAGTTTCGGTCAAAAAGTTGGCATCTTTGGTTGTTTTTCTGTCAAAAAGTTGTGATTTTTAGGGCTTCTTAAGGGTCTCTGTGGTGTGGGTTGTTCCATTTTGGTTTCAATTTCACCCCAAATGGGTTTTTTTTTATAAAAATGTTTTAGTGTTTGGAGTTTGGAGTTTGAATTTTATCCAAAAATTTGTCTTTCAAATGTGTTAGATCTATAGTAACGAAGTCGGTTTGTTGGTTTCACTCTTTTGGTTTCAATTCGGATTTTTTTTGGTTAGATTTTAAAAAATGGCCATGCTCTTGTTGCTGTAGTTGTATGGTCATCTTTTCATTAGGACAACATTTCAACAGGACTAAGATCTTGTTTCCAGTTATGTTGTAATCTTGTCTGTAGTCTCCATTCTTTGTCCTTACTATATTTTCATAGATGTGCTGATTTTTGTGAAATAACTAATGATTTCTTTTTTCTCCTAAATCTGAAATCCTTGTGATTTGTAAAACCTTTGTTATGGATGATATGGGACCTTGCAGTGTTGACTTTGTGTTTGACCAAATGATTTTTTGTGCGTCTTAGTGATGTCCTATCGTTTAGAATCCTAATGTTTTTTTCTCTTGTTTAATGTGTGTGAAAGATGTGTCAACCGATGGAAAATGGTGTTTTGTGGTTATCTGGGTTGTTCCACGCAGCAGCTCGACCATTGTAAGATGGGGTAGTTTGAAAAATCGGCTTGTTTCGACATGCCCTCCGAATTCTCTTTCTTTCTATCTGAATTTGAGCCGTCCACCTGCGGAATCACCAATGTACCTTTTGAAATTCTTTGGAATGGACAGGAAAGGATTATCACATGGTGAGGCCTTGATGCTTGCTTCAAATTTTCTGGTTTATGCTTGATTATTTGTTTCTATGTTTCTTATAGGGTTTTGCCCTTTATTGCAGATGTTACCCACGTTCTCTCTGAACTTGAACTCTTGATACACAGAGTGAAGGTGTCTACGACTCCAGATGGAAAAGTGATTGATCTGTTCTTCATCACAGATGGCATGTGAGACTTATAAACTGGTCCTTTTTGTTCTTCATTCGGCTTTTCCTTCGCTAATACTTTAGCCTTAAAATGAAAACTACATAAAAATATAAAATATTGTTCTTAATTCTTCCTTTTTCATTATAAATTACACGAGTGGTTGGAATCTTAATAATAATAAAAAAGGTGCTCAGAATCTATTTCTCTTTGATTGTGACATTGTGATGTTTGTCTTATATCTTTTAGATAATGCTCTTGCTTGTCAGTTTGGTGAAATAATGATGCGGAGTACATATTACATGTAAATAAAAAAAATCTCAAGCATCATCCTTTTCTGTTTTAGGATGCTCATGCACAAAAGAGAAAGACAACAAGAATTGTGCTCACGATTGATTGATAGCTTGGGCGATTCGGTTCGCTGTGAACTTCAGTTGACCGAACCAGAGTATAGAACTTCTGAACAAGGTTTTTGTTCGTTACCTTCATCTGCAGACAAGGAACTATTTAGTACTGATCTTCTAACTATCGGAGAACATTCCGGTCTTGATTTTAGTAAGACAAGAAATACCAACATAAACTTGGACAATTCTTTGAGCCCTTCCCACACTTTGCTTCAAATACAGTGTACGGACCAGAAGGGGCTCTTTTATGATATTCTGAGAACCTTGAAAGACTGTAACATACAGGTAATATTTTCTCTCTATTATATTAAGTCGTATTATTTGAATATCCATCTATTCTCTTCTCTACCCATAAACTAAATCATCTTAGTTATTAAATGCCTATATGATTATTTTTTACAAGACTGGTATTCTTACATGGATATTTGCAGAGCTAATACACACCAAAGTAGTTTCGGGTGTCATGATATAAATTCAACAAGATCATTTGGAACAATGGACTTTTTCTGCAATAGTTGACATTAATGCTAACACTACACCAAAGCCTCTAACAAGACTTGGTTAGGACAGGGTAAGGGGGAGGGTTGATGTGTTTGTTTCCGAAAATCAAATATGACTATCCCTTTCCTACATTAAAAGAAAGAGAAGGGACCCTCTTGCTGCTAAAGTATATTAAACTCGGACTGGTCTTTCATATACGCTGTAAGGTATATTAATTTGTCCTTCATTTATTTTATGTCTAAAATGATTTTTGTACTTCCTTCTCTAGATTGCCTATGGCCGACTTCTTTCCAACTCCAAAGGCTGTCGTGAGGTAGATCTTTTCATTCGGCAAAATGATGGAAAGAAGATAGTGGATTATGAGAAACAGGAAAATCTACGTTATAGGTTAAGAATGGAGATGCTTCACCCAATGCGAGTTACAATCGTCAACCGTGGTCCTGATGCAGAACTTCTGGTTGCCAACCCAGTTGAATTGAGTGGAAACGGAAGACCTCGCGTTTTTTATGATGTCACACTTGCACTGAAAACTCTTGGAATCTGCATATTCCTGGTATTTGACTAAGCTTGTTTCATATATAACCACACTGAATGACTGAATGTTATACTCTTCTAAACAATTGTCCCATTTACCTGAACGTTCCAGGCTGAGATCGGAAGGCACTCAACAGCAGAAAGGCAGTGGGAAGTCTATAGATTTCGTTTGGATGAAAATTCAAGATTCCGACTCACAGACAGCAATGCTAGAAAGCAAATTATTGACACAGTGAGGAAAACCTTGATGGGATGGTGAACAAGCGGTGGTGACTTATCTCTCTAACATGCAATAACATGTTGCGTTGGTGTCAACTTCTATATCTAGCACGAGATTGATATGAACACCATGCTAATTGGATAGCAATGGTAACGACAGCCTTCGGTGACTGGTCCTGTAAATACTTTGAATTCCTCTTGAAGAGTATATGTATATAAACAGATGGAAACCATCCTTATTCTCAGTGGAATCTGTTTTTGATGATCGTGTTTGTAGGCGTGTCTGAGGTTGGTACTTACTTTTTCCAACAATCTGGGATCAGTTTAGAAGTGTATGTACTATTTACTTGAATGAATAAAAGTAGTTATATTAAATAAATGATTCGAATCAGTCAGAATGACCATTCACCGATGTACTTACATACATTGGAATGCCGGAGTTGGTTGACCATATTATAGAGGAGAGAACCAAGTTCATATCGTGCCTTTAAAGCACTATTTAGATACATTTTCTTGAATTTTAAGTGCTTAGTTTTGAATGTAAAGAGAAGTGTAATCGAATATAACATTATTCTTTATAGATATTTTACGTAAATATAGCCGAAGTGCATATTATTATTTACAACGTTAAATTGAAAGAAAAAAAACAGATCATTCCAAACTGCCAGCATTGGCGATAGGCATGTCGACTACTGTCGTAGATTCGCCATCAATCACCATAGTGACCGGAGTCTCCTCCGAGTGCATCATGTCGTGCTGTTGAACAATAAGAACGGAAGAGACCACCCCATGTTTTGTGGAGGCCAAAGCATCGCCAATGGGTCCTATTTCGGCATTTTCCGCGACCCTGTTGGCCAGACCAGCTACCATTGGCGTTGGAAACCGGCCCTTTCCGACCACTACAAGCTCGTGTTCTCCGCTCCGGCCAATGCCCAAGACATCCTCCAAGATGTCGGCGGTGGTTCTCTCCTCCAGTGTTGATGTTAGTCCTTCTGTTCTTTGTTGGAACTCCATTACTGCCGCTTCATCCAACTCCTACATAAACGCTCAATATGAAACCACTACAATAATGCTCTATCGACATTTCCATATTTAAACCTTAAGCACTTAGGCAACATAAGCATTTTATGAACGTGAGATTATATTTCCAACATTCTTCAAAAAAATGTCTTCAAGTTTAATACATATGGATCAGTCTGATGATCAACCTAACGTAAAACATAACGACACATGTCTTAGGTGGATGGTAAATTAGCTAAAGTATATATGATTTGAAATGATAGTAGCAGCTGATGCAAGTACATTGAAACCAGCTCGCAAGTAATGCTTCCCAACATATATATGTATTTACCAAAGGACTTGTACGTACCTTCTCTCTTTGGAGATCCATTTCAGCAGTGGAGAAGCTATAGTGGCTCTCATTGCTTTTGCTTGTTGATGGCCTTAGTCTAACACCACCATTACCTTCTCTTTCCTCTACAAATCTCACCAACGTGACTTTAACACCAGGGTGCTCTGCCATCCTTCCGGCGAGCTCCAACGCCTCTCGGTCATCCGGCCCACCGAAAAACACCATGCAAACCCCATGAGATACCTCTGCCGATCCCAACCGCTCGCCGCCGCCAAATCTACGATCAACCAAAATTGCAACTGAGCAAGGTGCCTCCTTCATAACCTTTTGATTCACTGCTCTCCACCCTGGGCCCACTTGCTCCATCATCGTCGAGTCATCTTCACCGTCACCTCCCTAACGACATAAGTTATAACACAAAGTTTCAGGGATTTTTTTATATCGATCAGAATTAAATCTCAAGATACAACTCGTTGTTTCTAAATGTTCATGTGATCTTAGCTACTAATGTTTCTTCAACTGTTACTAGCAATTCTAAGTGCAATGTGTTTGAACTTGGCGAATTTTTACGTTTACCTTTGCGTGCTTGTGGAAGGGTATGACCACCAAGGCCACCTTCTTCTCTTCGGCCACATTGCACACATCCTCATGCATGGTGGACATGGCCGAGATGGCAGTCATGGCGTTGACTCGAACACGACCTAGTTGCCCATACGCCTCGAAAGCAACCAAAACCTAACACGGTAAAGAGTGTGAAATATGGTTAGTCCACCGTTTATTGAAAATTTAATCAATAAGACATGTAGGTAACAGTGAACACAACGTACTATCCTATAAAGTGTATGTATGTTATTGTCAGGCAAAACGGAACTATATTTTCAAGTGTATGACTAGAATTATAGTTGGACAATAGGAGTACAAGCTAATTAATTTCACAAGTGAGAGCTATAGATTTGTTTATATATCATGTTGTTTACCTTGAATATGTGTTTTAAGTATTCGTGCAGGAAAACAGACATTCGGTCGACCGGATGTGTGTTGTAATTGGTCCAATAAAAGTGTCTTTCCATTTTCGGTCGACCAGAATCTAGGATTCGGTCGACCAGGTACACAATTAGAGCTAGACAAAAGTGTCTATCGTTTTTCGGTCGACCGGGATCTAGGATTCGGTCGACCAGAAACATTCGAGGAGCTGGGAGAAAAATGTCTGTTGTTTTTCGGTCGACCAGAACTTAAGTGTACGGTCGACCGCGTATGCACTCGAGCGAGCCAGAAAAGTTACTGTCGTTTTTCGGTCGACCGGTACTCCAATTTCGGTCGACCGGTAAAAGCTGGTTCGCGATACGGTTATTGGATCGGTCGACCGAAGCACCCGTTCGGTCGACCGTTTGGACTCAGTTTTGCCCACGTTTTGTACATTACTCCACCCGATTTTGATGCAACTTATACTTGTTTTGACCTCATATATAAAGGCAATTTCGTCCCATTTTTAATAGGAGAACAATTAGATTGTTTGTGATTGTCCACTTTTGCATTCTTAGGAGAAAAGAGAGAGAACATCCTTGTGATTCGGTGGGAGAACTTTGAGCCGGGGGTTTCGTCGGTTCGTTTGCGTCTTCTGTAAGCATATCTTGTAATACGTTTCTCTGCAGTGGATTTGGAGTTGTGTGGTCCATGGTTTTTCCCGCATTGGGTTTCCACGTTAAATCTTGCGTGTTTTGTGTGGTTTGGATTTTGGATTTGCGTTTTGTTCTCAAGCTTAGCCAATTGGATTTGCGATTTCTGTTTCGCTGCGTATTTGAGATTTGTTTTAATTCTGAATTTTGACTGGCTATAAAGTTTTCAATTGACTTGCTCTTTATCTTGAACATAAATCTTGATCCCCAGTATGATTCACTAATTTTCACCTAAGTACTTTCCGTTAAAGAAAATGATACTATATATACCTGGTTACGAGTATCCTTTCTTAGAGGATTCATGAAGGGCAAACCATTCTTGCGGGCACGAAGCGCCGTTAAGATAGAAGATGAGCGCTCTGTGAGCTCAATAAGGTGCATGATGTGGAGCTTTAGAGGTGACTCCTTGATGCCTCCACGAATGAACTCGATGAGATTGATGATCGAGGGGATGTCGCGTGGACCGTGTACGCAAACAAGGACGCGAAGCTCCTCGGCTATGGTTGCCTCGCCAGGGGCATCTTTTTGGAGCCTACGCTTGCCCGAGCTTGCCGGTTTATAGATGGCCATCACGGCCGGAGTGGTGATGAAAGTGGTGAATAAAGCCATAAGGACCAATATGGCAAATATCTCATCGTTAAGTACCTGAATGCAACATTCCCAAGCATTTGCATTAGCTTTAAGAATTACTAAATGATTATAAACTTACACATTGATCTTAGTGGGTCATCCTAAATTAATCTCAAGCAAAATTGCAGCTTTAAATCTCAATGGTTGACTTATTTATTTACATTCGTTTCGTTAATATTATGTATACTAACTTCATAAGAAATAAAATAATGTCACCAAGGTTTTTTTTTAAATTTAATTTGGTCACCAACAAGCTTGTGATGTGCATCTCGTATCCTTTTTTAGTGGAGAAAAGAGATTGTAGCTTAATTATATCACGGATTCATCTTATTTGATCACGAGAAACTTGTAAGGAAGAAAGCAACACAAATAAGTCATCGAAAATATCCACAAATTTCTTCTTACCTCGTCACGGATTTCATCACATTTGGCAGTGCCTTTCACACTTCTTGATTTAAAAGAATAAATAGCTCCAATATCCATATAAATGACTTAGATTAATATTACCAATGTACTCTTTCATTCTTTCGATCGATTTGAGTAGGAAGAGCACAAGAAGAGCGCTGGCCATTAACTTTTGTTAAACGTGAGTATATAATTGATTAATTGAAAGATTATATACTAGCAGTGCTATTACTTATTTAGAGAGAATTTGTATAATATTAATAATTGAAATGATTCTTGCATTGCATGCCTTAAAAGTCCAAATTAAGAAATTCTCCATATGTAACTTGTTGGACTATCAAGTGATTTAATTTAATGAAGTGTTCAATTCAAAATAATGTAATTAATTAACCATATATAATTGCAAGACAAAGTTTCTTGCAAATAGTGGTAATTAATTACCTTCTTCTCCTTCCCAATATTGAGAACAATGAGCTCCACCAATCCTTTGGTGTTCATCAACACTCCCAGGGTGACAGCCACCCTGACCGGCATCCGGCAAGCCACCGCCATCCCAAACGTGCCCAAAATCTTCCCAAAACACGCTGTCGCGATCACGAGAAAAAGCAACCCCCATTCCTTGCCTGAGTGGATTTTTGTCACGTCGGTTTTCAACCCGCTAGAGGCGAAATAGAGAGGCAACAGAAGCCCAGACACCAAATCCTCAATCTTCTCGATCAACCTGCCGGCGAATTCTCCGTCCTTGGGTATGGCTAGACCGAACACGAAAGCCCCGAAAATGGAGTGGACTCCAATGACATCGGTGGTGAATCCGGAAGCCAGAACCCCACCCAGGGTTAAGGCGACGTAGAATTCACTCTCCCCCTCGACGGACCGCCTTGCTACCCACACCATTGCCCGCTTCACCACGGTTAACATGAACGTTACGAACGCGACACCGCTTAGAAGGACCTATTTGCAAATAAAATTTAATTTCACATAAAAATATAATTACAAACGAAACAATTAATTAAGTTGATCATAGTCATACGCGCGTACGTACGTACGTACGTACCCAGAGGGAGATGAGAGGTGATTTCTTCTTCTTTTGTCCGTCGCCTTCGCCGGAAAGGGCGACCGCAAGGGCAAGTAAAACCCAAGCTGCAATGTCATTGAAGGCGGCTGCGGCCATGGCTGTCTCTCCAAGGGAAGTTGTAAGTAGCTTAAGCTCTGCAAGGATCCGAGCAAGGACCGGAAAGGCGGTTATGGAGAGGGAGACGCCCATGAACACAAGAAATGGGCCATAACCCGCCTCGTCCGCCCCATCGATCGTGCTACGTAGAACGAACGCAACACCGATACCGCAAACAAACGGAAGGGATATTCCGGCGGCCGCTATTAGAAATGCACGGCGTCCACTACGTCTTATGGAGTTGAGGTCGAGTTCGAGCCCGACGAGGAAGAGGAAGAAGAGGAGGCCAATGCTTGCCACCGTTTCGAGGATCGGAATGCTCCATGGAGGGAAGACGTTGTGGAGAAAGGTTTGGTTTCGTCCGATAGCCGACGGACCGAGAAGAATTCCACCCTTAATTATCAAATATATGATTTCAAACTCATGGATAGCTAGAAATATACATAACGTTACATGACAATTAATTCAAGAGCTGCTGATATGATCCATTTCAAACTTAATTATGGAAATTAATTATATAAAACAACTTTGAGATTGAGAGGAATTAATTACATACGAGTATTTCGGCGATGACCTTAGGCTGGCGGAGAGGCTTAAGAAGGAAGGCAAAAGATCGACTAACGACGAGGACGAGAAGCGTTTGAATGATGAGGAGAGGGAAGGCGAAACGGGTGGGGTTGTCGCCTTGCCACAACCCATCCGACGCAGTTTTGATAGAGGTGATGTTCATCATCTTTTCGTCGTCGTCGTCGTCGCCGTCGTTAAAACTTCACTCTCATATATACCAAAGAGGCAAAGCCACCGGAGTTTGTATTGCTAATTCTATTCTCTTACAAAACCTCTGCGGTTGTATATGTATATATATATATATATGTAATGTGCTTTTGAACTTAAGAGCTAAGGTTAATACCGTCTTTTCAACGCCAATTAATCACAACCTTTGGGATGCATGCATGGTATCTTTGTTTGACCGCGCTAATGGAAGCCATCACTTGTCTAATTTTTTTATTTTTTGTACCATGCTTTGCTGGCTCATGGAACTTGATCTAGGGTATTGCGGATTAAGAATATATTAACCTTGATTAGATGTAGTAGCATATATATGTTATGGTCAACTATATAATATTTGCTCTATTGGTTGTGGGCTAACTCTTCTTCACACGTTTGTTATGTTGACTACTATATGTTGGGTTGCACCTCCTTGCCACTCTGTTCACGTTGGCTTAACGTAAGCATACATGCAAATCACAATTACCATTATTTTCAATTAACAATAACTAAACGTGACTAACACTATTAAGCACCAATCTAATTAAGTTCACAAGAATCACTTATCACCTGGTAGTTCGCAAGTTCATAATGGAAGAGAAATTGATCGAGAATATGCTGTTATGTTTTCCATTTCCATTCGAAACATGCGAGCGTCATGTTTTCTAGTTATTGGTCGACACATTATATGTATGTAACAGCTAATCTCTTGAGTAAACGAAGGCCATGTCTTAATGAGATCCATAAATAAAATAGAAACAATATGTTATGGCTTTTAGCAACATATATTGATTAATTAATAAGTAATTAAGACCACGTGGCATGTGTTTCGTGATGTTGCTTTCCTTGCTTCAGATATGCATGTGTACATCATATAATACATATGCATTCTCACTAATAAAGAATTAATAAATCAACTCAAGAAACAAATGTAATGCTTAGATTAACACCAGCTAACCCATTTCATTTTGACATATCTCTAAATTATCGATACGTGTACAAAAATCGAAATGTCAAGCGTATATGGAAAAACCCAATGTGATGTTTAAATTCAATTACTTTGACTATCGAGGGGACGTTTGCTACTACTACTCTTCAAAATAAATAAAAATGTCGACCGATCAATTAATCGTCATGGTATTAGCGTAGTTTGTGGAAAAACCATGGGTGTGAGTTGTGGGAGAGTAAGAGTCAAATGACAAGGAAAGACAAAAGTAAGTCAAAGTCACGAGAGGAAGTCGTGCTTGAGCTCCATAACTTATACTCGGGATTGGTTTGGTTGGTAAGAGTGATGATGGTGAGGAGAAGAAATGTATGGTTATTGTGCTGTCTGTTGTGGCCACAAGTTGGAGACTGGAGAGGACTCACAATAAGTTCTTGAGTTAGAAAAAATGATCTGAAGAGTAAAGATAATAATAAAATGAGATTGTTGATCTCGTGGAAGTCTGTGTTGCTTATATATTTGTCCAGTCCTGAACCACACCAGATCAATCGACTCAACTGGTTCAAACCAGTTTTTTTATAATATATTTTAACTAGTTTTTGGTTTAAAATATTATTTAATAGTACTTTATTGTTAAAAATAAATATAAAAATTGGTATAATTAAAAGCAAATGAAAATATTCAAGGCAGTTATGGTTGACGGACCGAACTGCAACCTATACATAGAGGTGTAAAAAGGTGGGTTTGACCTGCTGTCTCACCCCGCTTAATGTTGGTTGTAGGTAAAAAAAGCTTACCCGCCAACCCACATAATAAGTGAAACGGGTTGTAATTTTCTTGCAACCCATCCCGCATAATTTGCATATATAGTTGGAGATATTCATGTAAAGTCTTCTATTGCAGTGACACAATTTCACATTCCAATATTTTTTGGAGTTTTTTTGTTGGTTTTAGGTTTTCAGTCTTACCTTTTTGTGTAGTTAAAATGATTTGGGTCAACTTTGTGGTTTTTTTTTTAGTATTCTTCGAGATTGAATAAAGTATCTACGTAAACACCCAAAAAAAATATTTTTAACATAGTAAAATGTTTGCCATGTTCAATCTTGTTGCAAGCAATGTTCAGGTAGGCGACTGCCTAGGCGATCGCCACTCGCGGTGGTCGCCTGAGCGACCATCGCCTTTCGCCCAACAAAGTTGGGCAAAATAGGCGGTCTCCTAGCCTAGGCGATAGCCGTTGGAGACAACTTTTTATTTTTTTATTTTTTAAAAAATTACAATATTGCCACTACCCCAAATCCTATATAAACCCCTCCAAACTTCTTTATTTTTCACACATCTCTCACTCTCTTCTTCTTCATCATTCTATTCTAATCTTCTAGTTTCCTAATCTTCAAGTTTTCGTGATTAAGTCTCCGGTCTGGTGTTTAGTTTTGATGTTGGAAAATGAAGTCTCTGATCCGATTCTTCATTCTTCAACCGCCAAAATCAAGTGCACCCTTTCTAACTTCTCTTTTAGGTGGAAAGTTAACTACTTTTGTAATTGTACTACTAAGCAATAAATTGTATACCTAAGTGGGTAGAGAGGGTGCCTAGTGACACCTTGATCGAGGAACTCAGTGTCTTTTTGAAACATAAACATGTATGATATTTTTAGATAATATTTGTATATTTTTTTCCTATTTTTCCCGATTTATCTTGATTTTTTTAACTATTTTATCAAATTTAATTGATTAAAAAATATTAAAAAATGACCACCGAGAGCTAGGTGATTGCCCAGGCGATGGGACGCACCCGGTCGCCTAGGCGGTGCGTGAACATTGGTTGCAAGTCATATTTCATAAGACCTTTATTCAATGTTATTATTAAAAAGTAATTATAGTACATCATTAATGATAATGTCACACCTAACCCGTACTACCAATTCAACCCTTAGACGTTATAGGTTGCGGATTTTTATATTATTTTTTGGTCTCGCCCTTTGCCCAGTTTACACCCCCTACTTGTACATAGAGATGCAAATGGATCTTTTCGAATTTAATATAATATGTATCCGAATTCGAAATAAGCATTCTAAATCCGAATTCAAATTCAAAATTTTATAGTTTACCAATTTCATATCCTAATTTGAGAACTTTTCGAATTCGGATAATGTTTAAATTACTATAACATATTTATATATCTTTTTTGTTGTATAATTTAAATATTTTGGAAAATTATTTTAAGAGAATTATATTATAATTTCCTTTTACATTTCTGTTATGTTTATATTTACAAAGGAAATAACTTAGTTTTTTATTAACACAATACAAATATTAATAACCACGTATATTGGATGTCAAAATTGATATTTTCGAATATTTGGATATCGTTTGTCCTATATCCGAATTCATATTCGAATTTGAAAATGGTATAAAAAATTAAACCAATTTCAATTCCAAGTTGTATTAGGTAAAAAATTATTTACAAAATATCAACTAAATTGTATTTTTCGAATCAGATAATCGATTAATATTTGCATCTTACTTCACTCTCAAACGTAAATAGATAAAGCAAAAGAACAAAAAACATTAAAAAAAGAAGGAAAAAAAAAAAGAAAAGGAAAGAAATGTACTCGAACCGGAGACCTTGAATAAGGTGTGTTAAGACTGACGTGACGTTATAACCAACTAACTACACCACTAACTTCAAAAAAACAGAACCAACTTTCATCTCTCGTCTCGTCTCGTTTCTCCCTCACTTCACTACTACTACTACTCCACGACAATGGCGCCGCCTCCGCCGACTCTCGACCTCCACAACGCCCTCATCAAAACCAAACCCTTCCGTCCCCGTCCGGCTCCCACTCGCCGCTTCCTTTCCGACCCCCCTACCCCAAGGTTCCCACTTTTCCGCTCCGACACCCTAACTAACTTTTCCTTTTCTTTTCTTGACTTCGACTTCTTTGGAATAGCCGGCACCGGCACCGGAGTCCACGTGGCAGCACGACTTGTTTGACGATCACTCCCCGCCGGGGAAATTGGTTCCGACGCCCTCCGAGATCGAGGGGAAGCTCCACGTCTCCAACCTCGACTACGGCGTCTCCAACCAAGACATCAAGGTTCTTTCCTTTCCCTTTTCGGGTCCGGATTCGTTATAACTTTGGTTGGAATTAATTAATTAATTAATTAATCATAATGGGTCCTATATCACAGATTGTTCTAGAACTCTGGTTCTCGAAACTCAATTTGTGGTGATTGGTACAATGTGTATGTTATGCTAAAGTGAAGAAAAATCTATTATTTTTTCGAGTAAGTGTTCATAAATCCTTTTTTAAGTAAAACAAAAGGAACCGGAATACATTTGATTTTTAAGTTGAAGCGGGGAATAATGTAAACACATTGTGACACACTTTGTGTTGATCATCTATAGGACAATTAATGATGGATAATGTGGCTCCAAAATGGTTAACAGGTAGCCACAATTACCTTCAATATACTTGCTATGGTTGCGGAGGAGTTGACTCGGTTGTGGGTCCCACTCCAAACTTGTATGGTCTATGCATAGATACGGGGAGTGCGATGTACTGTCCCATGTTGTCAAATTTAACTCTACCAAAGTGATCAGTGTGTTTTTCAGTTCGCCCCCTTAAACAAATGTGGTACATTTGTAAACACAGTTTTATCATGCGTAAGAGAGAGTATGGAATTTTTGTCTCCTATTACTCAGACTAAAATTTACCTTGATTGAAAATGATATTGGTGTTTGTTTTTGTAGTTTGTAACCATCAGCCTAATGCTACTGTTGTTTGGAGAAGAAGTAGCTATTGTGTTTCCTCATGTTATTGCCAATAGAATGAAAGTTTGAAACTCTTTTCTATTGTGTTTTCGATTATGTGTGAATATGAAACTGTAACATTAACTTAGTATTAATTCTGAGAAGCTAAACATTGTGATTTAAACATACTTAATTTATCGCTGCTCGGTTGTTTCTGCGCTTCTTGTTTCACTCAACTAATGCTTTATTATTTTCCGATAGGAACTCTTCTCAGAGGTTGGTGTTCTTAAGCGCTGCTCAATTAATTACGATAAGAGTGGTCGGACGAAGGTACTTACAAAACGCTCACAAGACATCTTAGTTCTTACAATCACATCTTTTGATGGAAATCTTCTGTAGAGGTTCTAAGTGCTTAACTACACCAACTGAATGTCCGTCAGGGTACAGCTGAAGTTGTTTTTGAAAAGAGAAGTGATGCTATGGCTGCTGTGAAGAGATACAATAATGTGCAACTTGATGGAAGGCCCATGAAAATAGAGAATGTGGGTGCTCACATTGTCACACATTTACCGCAAATTTTAAAAACCTTGCCTGGAAATCCAAATAACTTTCCCAGAAGGTTTGCTTTTTACTCTTTTGTAGAATTTATAGGTTTAATTTTTTTTTTAAATAGCATCTCAATTTTCAAGCATGAAATAGGGTAGCACCTCATTTAGTGGTCATGATAGCTTTGACTTCTTTACATGTATTTGCAAAAATCTCAGGGAACTTCCCTTAGACACACATAAGGTCGAACTTCTACAAAAAAAGCAAGTCATGAGTTCTGATGTCTTCCTTTTACAAACAGAGGCAGTCATCAGAATTATTTCACGTCGACCAATCGATTATACTTTGAGTGTTTTCTTCTTCTTAACTTGTCCATATTTGTTTAGTAAATCTACTTTTTTTCATGCATATCTTTCTTTTAATTACAAAACAGCGTTCGCGGTAGAGGTGATCCATCTGGGTATTGTCGAGGTGGTGGTGGCTTCTCTGGGGCATCACGTGGTGGAGGTGGCTCATGTGGTTATTCTCGAGGTCGAGTTGGTGGCTTCTTTGGGCCATCACGTGCTGGTGGAGGTGGCTCATGTGGGTATTCTCGAGGTCGAGTTGGTGGCTTCTTTGGGCCATCACGTGCTGGTGGACGTGGACGTAGTCATGGACGTTTTGGTGGTGGACAAGACAAAGTTCAGAAGACCCCTGTCTCTTTGGAAGATCTTGATGCTGACCTAGATAAATATCGTGGAGATCCAATGCAAACCGAATGATATTGCTGTTTGGCTCCTAAAGCTGTCGTTTCACGTTCCTCGGTGTTCGATTCAGCTGTTTTTTGCACCCTTTCTGCTTCGATACCCAGGTTCGATAAAAAAAAAGTGTTGGATTATGAAGACTGATCAAGACTTGGCCCCAGTAGCCATATGATATGCCGATACCTTAGCATAAATACCAGTATTCTACTAGACTAACCGAACAAGTTAAAGTAGAACTTATTGAGTCTTGATTCTTTGGTGATGATACAAATACAAGTTTTTACAGTTTGGTTGGTTTATGCATTGAATTGTTGCATGTTCCCATTATCTGCAAACTATGTAGGATAAGTTTGAAAAATGATGTTTTTGATGGAGAATGGGTGCACGTCGTCCATATAGGAGAACCATCGCAAGAAAATTCTCTGGTTTGACTTCGTGTATTTATATGTACTAACATGACTTAATAAAATTTTAAAGTGACGCTGTTGTTGTCACTTTTAAGATAAAAGTGGGAAAACAAACAGTAGTAGAGGGCCCAACCGGGTTCGAACCGGTGACCTCTTGATCTGCAGTCAAATGCTCTACCACTGAGCTATGGACCCGTTGTGTCCACTATTCAATAGAGACTCTAAAATCACACTAACTATTCGCATCTAATTTGCAATATATTTGCACGTCGAGTTTATATTTTCTGTCTTTTATGTGATAAAACTTGATCATTAATGAAATTTGACTCGTTCGAGAAACTAAGAAGTTAATAATTGGATGTATAGATTTTAAGAATTTTTCTTTTTAAATTGTCTATTATGATATATATTTTTAAATAAGTCAATCAAAATTAATAAATGGCTGGAAGTCTGGAACTAATAGAACGAGTGAAAAAACATAACAAATCATCTCATCTCATCACATCTTCCATTAAAACAATTATGCCAGTTTTATCTAAACAAAAAAATCTATATAAATTCATCAAATCACTACTTACTAAAACATTTATCTGTAAATTAGAAATTAAAAAGTAACAATTAAAAAATAACTATTTTTAGGGTAACAAAATTACCATCCGAAATATTTAAAACACTAAACATAAATAGATATTGTTTTAATGATTAACCTTTAACCCAGAGAGCGTTTTTCCCAGAATAATTCACATTTACCAAGGTTGCGCTGCGTGGTGGTTGTTGGTAGGGCAGGCAGGGATCACACACCCAATAAAAGATTAGCAGAGGGTTGAAACGCAAATACCCCAAACGATATCTCGCATTTCCGCGAACCCCAACCTATAAAACCCCAACAAACCCCTCCTCTCCCCAACTCCTTTTTCCCCTCTCTTCCGACGACCAAATCTTTAAACCCTAAATAAACCCTAATTTATCCCCCAAACCCTAATGGCCAGTGTCCAAATCAACATCCCCCAATCCACCCCCAACACTCGAAAATGCGTCTCTTCCCAAATTCTAGAACCTTCCGTCGGGTCGGACGAGCCTCCGTGGAAGAATCCCCCGGTTGAGGGGTCCGGGGAGGGTGAGATGCGAGACGGGAATGTGGGAAGCCCTGGTCAGGGTTGTGGTCCCGATGAGGCGGAGAAAGAGGATGTGAGGGTGGATTTGAAAGTGTTCAAGAAGAATGTGGATCCAAATAAGCCGCCTTCCAACATCCGGTGCTTGCTTTCGACGGGGATTTTTGAGGGGATCTCGATCAAGTACAGGTTTCAACGGAAAGGGGTAATGCCACTGCGTTCGTTTCTTGTTTTTGCATTTCATTTGGTTTTCAAGGTGTAATTGGTTTGTAGGATGTGACGTGTAAACGAGAAGTTTAGTTCTAGAGCAACAATTCCCTAATGATTAGTATAAAATTAAAACTTAACGCTTTCGTTGTTGAGTGAGAACTAGATTTTTGAGTCATGGAAATTTAATTGTGGAATTCTTTAAGTTCTCTTGCAGATCACTCTTGCACCCAAAAATTTAACCTTGAAGTCTTGCAAGATGTCTGGTTTCCGATTTCATTTAAGTGTTCTTAGAAATCAATCACTCTCCTGAGAAAAATTCTCATACTATTTTTCTGTGTGCCTCTATACGCAGGTAGAGCTTCCGGGATATATTAAAGGTGTGGGGTATGCTTGTGGGTGCTCTTCTTGTAACTACGCCGAAGTGAGTGCACAGATGTCCTTTTCTCAAATCAGCTTAGTTTCAATTAATCAGTTTTAATGAATCTGCGTAGTGTTCCGAACACAAAAGCTGAACTCTCACTAGGTTTTGTGCATTATAGATTGACCATTAAAAGTTTCACATGAATGCTTCAATAAGAAGTCTTCGATTAAAATGTTTTTTGTTAAATAGTGCATGTCAACCTTTTCGAACTTTGTGACTTGCATTATTGTTGAAAAAGATTGTCAAAGATCCGTTAGGCATTGCATCTCAATGATTAAGTATTATGTTTTTCATTCAGACAGTAGATAGCTCGTTGGTGTTTTGTTTCTATCCAATGTGATTCGAGGGAATTTTCTGTTTCTACCATTAAATGGTGGGTCATGACTTCTGCCACTCTCATACTTGTTTGAATATTTGTCTTAATTGATTTTATTTCACCTACTTTTCAACTTTGTCCTGCCAAGTGCTCTATCAAATGTTACTAAATGTTTTAGTATTATTTCTGTTATACTAATGTAAAATAGTTCTTTGCTTCAATGTAACAGGTGCTCAATGCAATCGAATTCGAAAGGCATGCTGGAGTCACTTCGAAGCACCAAAACAACCACATATTTTTCGAAAATGGGAAAACTCTTCATGTAGTTATCAAAGAATTGAAGAATACTCCACTCAATGAATTAGGTTACATTGTCGAGAATGTGATTGGTTGTCAGCCTAATTTTGCAAAATACGAGGCTTGGAAAGGTCATCTATTAATTTCTCAGTGCATGATATATTGGAATTATTCTGACATGCGCATCTCCACTGTTTTACGTTCCCACCTATATCTAGTGTTTTTTCCCCCTTTTACAGAATCATTCAAAAAACCAGATTGTGTGTCACCTTCTGCATGCAGTAGTGCTTCTAAGAGACACCAGCCTTCGTTGGATGTCAGAAACTTGCCTACTTCAGGGTAATGTTCATCCATGGAGAAATTGACTAATGCTTTACAGGCTATATATTTTTACTGCATTACAAAGGAGGATTGTTCATGTTTATTTGTTTCATTATTATACTATTGTCTTTTTAAATATTTGGTTATGTGTTTCTTCATTCAGTTCAGAATCAGTTAATGAAGAAAACACATCTTCAGATTCAGGCTTGTTCCATCATGGTTCTCCTTCTGACAAAATCATGTCAAATTGCACCACTGGAAGTTCATTTCTCGATGAGAAGCATTCAACTAGTAATCTTGGTTTCCCGTCGACTTCATCAAACTTGCTTCAAGGTTTACCCATCAAGGAGAGAGCTCATGGGTCACAAGATTATAACATGTTGAAGCCTTCAGATCCACCTCAAGATTCTCACGTAAAAGAGTGTCGTTCTACTCAGCGTGAGCCACTTCAGAAAAATCCCCCCAAAAAGTTAGCCTTTTGCTTTCATTCTAGTCACATTTCTTGCATATGATGTGCGGAAATTGGTTAGTCCAATTTCTTGCATATGTAGTGGACAAGGAACACAACTACATTTTAGATTGTTTAGGCTTTTGTTTTAGTAAGGTGAGTTCCAGCGTAATGTTAGGAAACCTTCAACTGTGAAGTATTCTACGGCTTTGTTAGTCATTACAATTCAAGATTTACCTCTCAAGGGTAGCTCAAGATTGTTTTGAGAAAAGATGTTCGCCTCTTCTATATAAACTATTTATTATAAAAGGTTCTCTTTATCCCCCAATTTAATTTCTTTCTTATTTGTCTAAGACGTGATTCTGTTCCGCAAATCTATACGGATGAATATGTTTGACATGTAATTATTTTAAACAATTTCTATTTTATGTTTGACTTCCAGAATTCTTTCTAGCTTTTCATTTGATTTAAGATATATCTTGGTCATTCTAGTTATGCATTTTCCCATATATGTCGTCATTCTGATATGTTATCATGCTTTTGGAAAAAGCAGGTTCAAGCCGAATTACGTATCAAGTGAGCAGGAAGTTATGATGCAGTCATCAATGGTAGAACAGAGTCGGGGAGTAGCACAGAAAAGGTATTTGAATTCATCAAATTTTACCACTATATTCTTACATCTATTTGTCGCGACAATCTTTTCTTGATATTAATCTGTTTCTCCTTCTAGAGATCATGAGTTGCATCGCAAAATTTTCAAGCATTTGCCTGATGGATCTATCTTGGCATATCGTGTCAAAGGAGAGGTGTGACTTATATGTTCATTAATGTTTCCTTATACTTCTTAAAAAATGCAACTAAACGTAAAATTTCTTTTTAATCAGAAAGCTCTTGAAGGATATAAAAAGGGGAACGGTATAATATGCAATTGCTGCAATGAGGAGGTATGTGTTCTTGCCTGTTATCCACCAAAAAACCTATTTGTGTACTCAGGTATGTACCTGCATGTGCAAACAAAATGTCCTCTAGTAGTGTGGTCCATTTCTTTTGCGAAGGCAAAAGGCCGGAACGTCCTTGAGTGCACATGCTCCTATGAACGTGACCGGGCTTGGGTGTCTTTGCAAATTAAAATATGTTTTAAACCTCACAATCTTTTCTATGATGCCAGTTAAGTGCTTCCAAGTTTGAATCTCACGCCGGATATGCAGCTAGACGCCAACCGTGAGTGTTTTGTCCTTTATTCTTTTTGTGAGGTACTGTCAGATGAATTGAATTTAGAAAAACTATTTATATGCCTATCCTTTTGTTGCAGTTACCATAATATATACACTGCCGATGGATTATCGCTCCATGAATTTGCAATCTCGCTATTGAATCGTCAGAACTCAACAAACATTTGCAGTGATGCCAAGTGCACAATTTGCAGTGACGGAGGTGAACTAATTTTATGTGATTTTTGCCAAACTAGATTTCATCCAGGTAAGCTGGGATCAGCTGACGGCTCTTCACGTTTAAATACTAATATTTTTAATTAAATAAAATCTGTGTTCTGTCTTTGAAGCCTCTCTGTTCAACCTTCTTTTGCCTGTTACCTTATTAATTTTTCACTATAATGCAGCTTGTTTGAAATTAGATAGTGTGCCTGTCGGAAAATGGCCCTGTCCAAATTGCAAAGATAGAGTTGCACCCAGTGAAACCCTGCCAAGCAAGTTTACGCCAGCCCAAGCGCAAGTTATGAAGATCATCAACTCTCCAGCAATTGAAAAGGGTGGTTGTGTGATTTGCAGGTTTGTGTTCTCTATGAATACTTTATCATGTTTAATGATAGTTAGAAAATTCTCACATATATTCGGTAATGCAGTGTACTGCTCTACAACCATTTCAGAAAGACTTCTTTCCATATATTACAACAGTGTGGAGGTTTATAAGAAATACAAAGTGGCATTTGGATCTTTTGTTTGTAAAGTTACAAAAAATTAAATTGACAGGATTTACAATTTTAAGATTTAAAATTACATAATTTATATTTTCTTGTTTGGATGTGCATATCATTTTCAAAAGATGATGATTAAATTTTCAAGCGTCAACGTATTGTTTGTGTTTATCTGAACTCCAATGAAGTTTAAAATTGTATGTAAGCCACAAAACATATACTAATGAGCTGCATGAGCATTTTCTCATATTTGGACCAATAAAAAGATCATCATATTTGGATTATAACATTTCTATTTCACATTAATATGAAATTACTACATTTCGTGGAAATTCCCCCCTCCAATCTAGACTACAACTTTTGCGTAAAGATGGTATCTAAATGTAACATAAAAACTATACAAATTTTCAGATCATACAAGTTGTTTTGAAATGACATATTTCCAAATCCCAAACTGAAATGCAATTCCAAGTTAACTACAACATCTAAACACAATCTAAATGCATCTATAAACAATTTTTTTGTATATTTCATTTTTTTGTATTTTTCAGCCTTATAGCTTAAGCTCCCCACGAGAATGTGCAAAGAGACCAAAAAAATACCAATAGACCAGTGGCTCTCTGAGTAGATATATGTCATCAATTATTTTTATCAATTTTTACTTCTCTATTGCAATGCAATGCAGGGGTGATCACCTTAGCTATAGAGTTTTTGATTCTTACACAATAATGCTGTGCTACCAGGTACCTCAATAGACCATCTGTTTACTTTTCTACATTCTTTGATGTTCACAGAACTTATAATTTCCTTTTGCAGTGTGAAAGAGAGTACCACGTTGGTTGCCTAAGAGACAGAGGAATATGCAACTTAAAGGTAGCAATTACAACATTCTTTAACTTGATCGACTTGCAATTTTTTAGGTTGAGTTTGGATGTAGTAGACCGCAGAATCATGCTTCAACTTGGGATTTGGTAGAGTATCACTTGTAAATGACTTATTTAGATTAGTTTCCTTAAAATTTGTACATCCTTCACGATGTATCATCAAATATATTTTATGGTTTGCTTTCAGATTTAGTTTCATGTGAAGTTCAAACAAGTTTTTTTTTTTTTGATCGGGGAAGTTCGAACAAGTGTTGACAATACACTATTCGATGAAATTTGTAATCAGGATCATTCGAAAATGGCAGTTTACCCAAATACGAGAAACACGAAATCATGATATTCGCAAATTATGGCATACTTACAAATGGCAATCATAAGATTTTGTTTAATATCTTTGGTTGAAAAATATGTATAATTTACAGATGATACATTCAAACATAACCTTAAGGCCTAGTTAGCTTTATATCTCACATGACTATGCTATTGTAGGAAGTGCCTAGTGGGAAATGGTTCTGCAGTGTAGAGTGTTCCAGTATCTTTCAAACACTGCAGCAAGTTATCTCTGGTGGACCATTTTGCATTTCTCGATCAAAATTACAATTAATCAAGGGGAAGCAAGATGGTGATGTGAAATGGCAAGTACTGAGTGGGACAGTCCAATCTTCTAAGAATCACCCCTTACTTTCTAAAGCTGCCGAACTATATCGAGTAAGTTTCCTCGTCATAATGTGGGGATCCTCTTTTCTTCATAATCTCATGTTTCATCTACTTCACCAATTCCTTTTTTTTCTGTTAGCAGCGTAAACTTATATGAATCAATACGGAAAAGATAAATCTTATGTGGTCTTTATTGATCTGAAAGACTGCAACCGTATCCCTTTTTGGTCTTAGAGACTTGAGTGTACTCAACTTACTATGGGCATTCAACGTTATGTGATTAACTTTTAATCATCTTTTCACCGATTAAAAAAAACGTGATTAACAATATAATATCACGATACTTTGTTCAAGACTATCACTAGAGTATAAAAAAAACATTGTTAAAGCACCTTTTGCTTTTATTATTTACTTTTTTCATACCCGCACTTCATGAAGAAAAAAAAGTCTGATCCATATTTATTGAAAGTTGACCTTATCCTTTTGCAAATTTGTTTGTGGTCGTGTATGTCTCTAGTTCTGTTCATTATGAAACTGGAACTAATGAAATAACTGATATTGCCGTGTTGCTCTTTAATCGATAGTACTGCACTTCTTGACTACATTATAATTTGTTTTGTTGGTCTTTGCAGAAAAGCTTTGGCCGTATGGTTGGACGGCTTGGCACTGATTTGGTTCCTGAAATGGTATATGGGTAAGTAGAATGGAAATGGTGAATTACAATATGCTCTCTAAGCAAGTCATCTTCTTTTCCAAGGCATTATTTATTCTTTCCTACACATGTTCGGCTTATTGTATTAATTATTTCCTGGATATGTGATGCTTGCAGTGGAGATGATGGAGATCACAATTTTGCCGGAATGTATTGTGTAGTCCTCACTGTTGGGTATTTATTTTCTTTCTTTTACTGTTAGTGATGACTTTGTCAATACCACTATACCAGGCTTCTGAACTACCAATGCAATGTTAATGTGAACCCCACACCTTATTTTTCTTCTGCGTTTAATTAATGCAGGTCTGAGATAGTTTGTGCAGGGAGCCTCAGAATATTTTACACACAGGTTGCAGAGCTTCCGTTGGTTGCTACAGAAGAAACAAGTAGAAGAAAGGTTAGTAATGAACTTCCGAAGGCAATGTTGTTAATAAAGTTATGCTAATTCAATTTGGAATCTTCTGATCTTTCACCAATGTAACCAATGCTGCATTCAGGGATTCATAGAAGCTAAAAACAGATAACACATTTGCATCCATAGAATGTTAATCTAGCGGTAATCATCACCTCAAATGCTGTATGCTTAAGGAGTGAAGACTTGTGTAAACAAGCTGTATATAGGCATTATATTCATAATTGGTAAGCTGTTTTTCGTTATGTGCTTGCAGGGTTATTGGCGATGCCTATTTTCCTGCATTGAGAATCTCTTAACTCATATTAGAGTCAAGAAACTCGTACTCCCAGCTTTTGAAGATACAAAGTTAATGTGGACAAGAAAATTTGGTTTCAATCTTATTGGATTTGAACAGGTACAAACATAAATGAGCACTAACTTGAAGTGGAGTTATATTTACATGGGATTCTTAATCCTGTATTGTTTTTCAGTTACCTTGAATTTGTTGGTTTCTCTGGACAAACCTAAAAAATGATGTTTCTTGGCAGTTGGTGAAACACATACAGGAGCTCCCGATAGTGATGATTGGTGGGACAGTATTATACGAGAAGCAAATTTCTCAAACCTCAAGTTGAAAGATATCATTTGTGCATATTACGATTCTTTATTCCATTTATTTTTACGTTCCAAATTTCACTTTGTACATACAATTTCTCAAAAGATGTGTATATATATGATTTATTTCAAGCAATGTGTACAGAATTTTGCTTGATATTATGATGTTTTACCACTCATCGGAGGTTTAACACTGCCGATGTAACGCCCCGAGTCCGGACAGGTGCTTACCCGTCTGAACCCGGTGCGTTAAGATACGATCAACGATCCTGACCGCTGCGCACTCTGATATTTAATTCCATCTAATAGGCCCATAATAATCTGAAAAATATAATCAACAAATTGTGAGCTCGACAGCCCGCAAGTTCCAACCGTCAATCAATCAGAATCATAATCATGTGGAAAATAATACATAATATGACGTTCAGTCAATGAGCACAATCAAGAGACATGCATCACAAATAATATGTATGCATAACAATCAAGAACCCCCATTCGGATTCGACCACATCCTGTGCTTCTGAAATCTATCAATTAGTCAGACGCACACCTGTTAGCTCCACACTAACGACAGACAGCCCTTTCCTCTCTCGGGTGGCTCCACGTTGTCCGTTAGGCGGCTCTTTCCTAAGTGGCTCAGCCAGAAACATACATACAGCCACATGATATGTCAACCGAAACACCACCATGCAATCATATGCATATCCATAAAATCAATATCAATACTAAGCATGCATGCAACTACGAATATCAAGAGAGACAGACATGATATGAAACTGAAGAATAACGAATCAGTACTTGCCTCAAAATCTCCATTTTTTTCTTTTCTATATTCTTCTCAAAATTCTATCTTCTCCTAAAACCACACAATCATCCAACAATCTTAATTAGTCCATTAAGATATTTGATTAACTAAAAATTCATCAACCTTACCTTTATTTTCTCTCTCAATCTTAATTAGTACGTACCCTTATATATACATATTCACTTTAACATTTCACCTCTCCATCCTCCAATCACTTTTCCACATCTCAATCTTTACACCAACACCTCATCCCCCAAACTTCTCACACGTCACCCCCTCCAAACAACAAGATGAGCATCAGGAATTCCTCTTAAACCTAATTAATCATTCATTAAGTTTATTCTATATGCAGTGGAGTTTAAGATTCTAACAGCCGATGACATTCAGTTATCTTGGAGATATTGTACTTAATTTGCTGCTTCTGTTTGTTATGGTATGCGAACATTACGATACAGGTTATGAGATTCGGTGAAGCTAATTGGACACTCCTTATTAAATGTTGGAAAGTTATTGTGTACAAGTATTTAAGGTTTCAATGTTATTATTATGTGGCCTATATTATTCCATTAATAATTAATTAAAGTCATGCATATCCATTAAGTGTGTTAGTGGGTAGTTATTTTGATGGAAGAAACTACCACACACAAAATTCTATAAATAAAGGTTTTTGGTCCCAATTGTTGCCCTAGTTAATTTTCATCATCCTCTCTCTAAATTTTCTCCCAAAATTCAAGAGGATCATCCATCATCAAGTCTAAGGAAAACAATTGAAGATCATTTCCCTAAAGTTTCGCTTCCGCTTTACGTTCTTCAAGATGTCTTTGACATCTAGTTGTAAGTATTTCCTTTATGTTATTTTATACAGAATTTAATATAAGATCTTGTTGTTTATCATGTTCTTAATGTATTAGAACATACTTATTCCTAACATTTGGTATCAAGAGCCAAACTAAATTCGTATAAAATACATTATTTTATGGTCACGTCAAATATAACAACCATCAAGGATCATGTATTTGCGTCTTTTTCCTTATGGATTAATCATGTTGTTTTGATTCCCAAATCCTAATTAAGCACCACTTCAATTGTGCGTTTAGAAGTAGTGTTCATGAATCATACGTTTTGATTTCGAATCTTAAGAAAATTGAGTTTCTTAGGCCACGTGATGATGGACTTGTGGTTGAACTATTAAAATATATATACATATTTTGTAACCGTCGATGACATGTTTGTTCATGTTAGAATGTCTCGTATGTGCACATCGTGTCCATACTGTTACATATTTTATTTTTCTAGTTGTTAAAATTATATTGTTAAATATGTATTACATAGAAGAAAACATAATGTGGACATGCTTATAACGTGAGATCATGTAGGATTGTTCAGGCATTTTGGTTTTGCCTTTAAATATATTTTTTCTTTCCAATTATTACTCTAGTTGGTTATTTCTGGATTTTAATTTAATAAGGAATTGGAAATTAATGTAGATCACGTTGAAAATGTCATAAAAGTGTACTGATGTTATGATATGCATAATTATGGATACTGAAATCATACATTTTATTCCAAAAATATATATAACGTATGAACATGGCCTTATTTCATATTGTTAACGTGGTCAAGACGTTATTGATGTTGGGTTTCCTTTTTTTTTGCAATTAAGAATATTAGGTTATCCATTATTACATTTAAGTTAGTTTTGGATTATGATATAATGACGTTGATCTTATGACTTGATCTTCCTACATTTATGTAATTTAGAGAAATTTAATGTCACGATATTATGAGATTCATGCTCATGCAATTCTAAATATGTTTTATGCATTTTATGAAAAATGTAAAATTATGATTATCATGTATAATAATTGACCCAACGGAAAATTATTGTACATGTTTGCCTTATGAAAAATTATTAACCATATTATGATATATTTAACGACTGATTATCGTCAATTTTACCAACTTTAATTGTCGATTTTCTTTTGTTAAATAAAATTTTGTGATGGTTATCTTGTGGTGTTAAATCACAATTTTTATGTATGATAAATCATGGACATAATTTTACCAACTTTAATTATAGACATGATTTATTTTATAAATTCTCTTATGACTAATGATTTTGTAAATCAATTTATTTTCTGCCCAACGGTGATGTAAATTGATTTATAAATGCATATTAATGTGCATGTTATTAATCGTACCAACTTAGATTAATAATTATGCAAAACGGTTATGAATTAACTGAAATATCTTTGAGTATTTAATGTTAATTTCAGTTTGTTAACTGTTAGATTACAGTTAATTAATGTTATTATGCCATTTGTTTCTCGTGTGGTTTATATGGTTAATGAAAGTAAGCATCATATTTATTTTGATAATTATGCAGCATTGAATACATCACATATTACATCACAACTATCTGGAATTGAACCCTTAATGGAACAAATTTTCTTACTTGGAAGGAGCAAATAGAAATATGTCTAGGTGTTTTGGAACTTGATCATGCTTTTCGTATGGATGCTCCCACACCTCCTACAGCCACTAGTTCCAACGAACTAAAGGCCAGTTATGAAAAGTGGGAGCGTTCTAATCGCATGTCACTAATGATTATGAAGAGTTCTATTACTCCTGCTATCCGGGGAGCAATCCCTGAAAAAGATAGAGCTAACAAGACATTTAATGCAAAAGAGTATTTGACTTCTGTTGAAGAGCAGTTTAAGGGGACTTCCAAAGCTAATGCAAGTGCCCTTATAATGAAAATGCTCACAACCAAGTATAATGGGACTAGCGGTATACGTGAACATATCATGATGATGAGCGATATGGCCGCAAAACTGAAAGGCATGGATATGACAATTTCTGAAGGTTTTCTTGTTCATTTTATTATGACTTCTCTGCCTGCGCATTTTGGTCCTTTCAAGATCAATTATAATACGCAGAAAGAGAAATGGAAAATGAGCGAATTAATTGCTATGTGCGTTGAAGAAGAAGAAAGACTTAAAAATTGAAAAGCCCGACTTTGCACACCTTGCCTTTAATGGTCCAACAAAGAGAAAATTTAATGGTAATGGTAAGGGGATAAAGATAATGAAGGCAATTGTTGCTAAAAACAAAGCAAGCACCTGCGGTGCAAATCATGCTTTACTCCTAAATGTTACTGTTTAACGAAATTAGACATTTATTGAAGGAGTATGATGTTTTAAAGCATGACTTGTTAAAAAGATAATAAAGTTAACCTTATGATTTATGAATCCTTTTAAGTTAAGGTTCATTCATGTACCTAATGGATTGACATCTGCACCATTGTGCACATTACGAACTCGTTGTAAAATTCCACTTATGGCATTTACCTCTTGTTTCAAAATTTAGAGGATGACCTCTATATGAGTTGCATTTGAGTTTTTCATCGACTAATGGTTTTATCGATGAACATTATTGGTGTCAATAATTATAGAAGTGAAATCAAGAGAAATCATGATAATGGAAACTCATCGTCATTATGTTATCGTCGTTTGAGATATATTTCAAAAGAGAATATTATGTCTCTTTATGATTGAAATTCTTCTTACATTAAATTTTCTGATTTTTTAATGTAGTAAAGACAAGTATGTGAAAATGAACTAAAAAATGAGTTACTTGAAGTGGTAATTTTTTTAAAAATTATCCAATAATGTATGTGGATAATGTCCTACTTCAAGTCTTAAGGGTCATAATAATATTCATATTTTGCTTTGTTTCTTCATGATAACGATATCTTCCATCAGCTTTTATTGTTGGGACATCCCAAAGAATAATTATGTTGGCTGAGAAACGAAATCGTACACTTATGGATATGGTACGAAGTATGATATCCAACACTGACTTGCCTGATTATCTATGGATGGAAGCATTAAAGACAGCCACACATATTCTAAATAGGGTTCCTAGTAAATCTGTCCCGAAAACACCTTATGAATTGTGGACAGGTCGAAAACCCAAATTGGGATACTTACGTGTTTGGGGTTGTCATGCTGAAGCTAAAATCTTCAATCCACAAATTAAGAAACTTGACCCTAAAACCATTAGTTGTTATTTCATCGGTTATCCAAATAGATCCAAAGGTTTTCGTTTTTATTGCCCATCTCATACCATTAAAATTGTTGAAACGAGACATGCTGTATTTTTAGAAAATGGCAAGAATAGTGGGAGTAGTGAAATTAGAAAAGTGAATCTCGAGGAAAATCGGACTTACGTTCCAATCCCGATTATCCGTGAGGTTTCAAGTTCAACACCTCTTTTGGATGTTGTAGACACAACTAATCCACTACTTAATGAAGAACCCCACACTAATGAAGCTCCTGAACCTCCTGAAGAACCTTTACGTAGGTCGCAGAAGGAGCGAAAATCTGCAATTTCTAATGATTATATTGTATACCTAACCGAAGGATGCGATATTGGCAATGGAGAGGATCCTACCTCATTTAATTAAGCCATTATGAGCGATAAATCATTTCAATGGCTAGAAGCCATGAATGAAGAGATGAAATCGATGGAAATTAATGAAGTTTGGGACCTTGTTGATTTACCAACTGGATCTAAGCCAATAAGATGTAAATGGGTCTATAAGACCAAGACATACTCCAAAGGTAACATCGAAAGATTTAAGGCCTGACTTGTCGCTAAAGGCTTTACACAAAGGGAAGGCATCCATTTAGATAATATATTTTCTCCAGTCTCAAAGAAAGACTCACTTAGAATTGTTTTAGCCTTAGTAGCTCATTATGATTTAGAATTACATCAGATGGATGTAAAAACTGCATTTCTTAATGGTGACTTGCAAGAGAAACATTTTATGACACAACCAGAAGATTTTGTCGTAAAAGGCAAGGAACATATGGGATGTCGATTAAAGAAATCCATATATGGCTTAAAACAAGCATCTAGACAATGGTTTCTTAAGTTTGATGAGGTGATAACTAACTTTGGATTTAAAGAAAATGTGATTGATCAATGCATATATCTTAAAGTTAGTGGGAGTAAGTTTATCATTCTCGTCTTGTATGTGGATGATATTTTGCTAGCCAGTAGTGATTTAGACATGTTATATGAGACCAAACGATTTCTTTCAAACAAGTTTGAAATGAAGGATCTTGGTGAAGCCACTTATGTTATTGGCATTGAAATTCACCGAGATCGGTCTCGTGGGATTTTAGGATTATCTCAAAAGGCATATATTGAGAAAATGCTTAAAAAATATAACATGCAAACTGCTCCCCAAGTGTTGCTCCTATTGTAAAGGGTGACAAATTTAGCAAATTACAATGTCCTAAAAATGAATTAGAACGTGCACAAATGAAGCAAATTCCTTATGCCTTAGTGGTTGGAAGTTTAATGTATGCTCAAGTTTGTACACGTCCTAATTTGGCATTTGCAGTTGGTATGCTTGGTCGATATCAAATAGATCCAGGGATGGATCATTGGAAAGCTGCCAAAAAGTTTTACGTTATTTACAAGGGACAAAAGACTATATGCTTACTTACAGAAAGTCAGATAACCTTGAAGTTATTGGTTATTCTGATTCTGACTTTTCTGGATGCATTGACAGTAAGAAATCCACGTCGGATTACATATATATGCTTGCAAATGGACCAATATCATGGAAGAGTGTCAAGCAGTCTTTACGGGCATCTTCCATAATGCAAGTAGAATTTGTGGTATGCTATGAGGTTACTGCTGAAGTCATTTGGTTAAAGAATTTTGTACCTGAGCTTCAAGTAGTTAATAGTATTTTTGAGACCACTCACATTATTTTGTGATAATGAAGCTGCTGTTTTCTTCTCTAAAAAACAACAAGTCAAGTGGTGCATCCAAGTGGATTGACATCAAATATCTTGTTGTTAGAGGCAAAGTCAAAAATGGTACTATTGGCATACAACACATAAGAACACGAGCAATGTTAGATGATTCACTAACAAAGGCTCTACCACCCAGTCTCTTTAGAGAGCATGTTGCCGGCATGGGTTTGGTAAATGTAATGTAATGTTGTTAATGACTAATGTGTATGACATTATATGTTGAAGCTTCAATGATGTGTTTGACTTTGATTTGTAAAAGTTTGCTTCTTATTTCTTGTGCACAATATTATTATTTAAGCAAACAAATTTATGAACCTAATGACTTATGTTGACTGAATTTGGAAAGATTACCAAATACCATAATTGATGGGGGTCAAATAATGACGTTAATTATTTGACTACATTGGTTTGGCTTGGTGATTCTGACTGAGTGAAGTATATGTTTTAATGAAATTATGTTGGCCAATTTTGTATGTACTTTTGTAAATGGAACTAATGATAATTGATGTTACGGCCAAGTGGGAGAATGTTATTATTATGTGGCCTATATTATTCCATTAATAATTAATTAAAGTCATGCATATCCATTAAGTGTGTTAGTGGGTAGTTATTTTGATGGAAGAAACTACCACACACAAAATTCTATAAATAAAGGTTTTTGGTCCCAATTGTTGCCCTAGTTAATTTTCATCATCCTCTCTCTAAATTTTCTCCCAAAATTCAAGAGGATCATCCATCATCAAGTCTAAGGAAAACAATTGAAGATCATTTCCCTAAAGTTTCGCTTCCGCTTTACGTTCTTCAAGATGTCTTTGACATCTAGTTGTAAGTATTTCCTTTATGTTATTTTATACAGAATTTAATATAAGATCTTGTTGTTTATCATGTTCTTAATGTATTAGAACATGCTTATTCCTAACATTCAAAACTCACTCTAAATCGTCAGAAAAATCCTTTTGAACCGAACTTGTGATTATATGAAGAACGCAAGCATAACATATCCAGAGAAACAACCAATTAAGGAGGGTATATGTTAGAGGGCTTGTATGTCAAATAACCAATAACGGTCGGTACATATGGTAAATATAAGATATAGCGAGGGTATATATGTCAAATAACAATTTACGAAGGGTAAACGGTGTAAATATAACATTTACCGAGGGTATATATGTCAAATAACCATTTACATAGAGTACACTACACAGGGTAAATATAACATATACCGAGGGTATATATGTCAAATAAAACCATAAGCCGAAGGGAGGTTTTGTGATTGGAAAATGTTTAGTGGACGCGCGCGTCCGGGACGCGCGCTGATGTGGCCAGTCCACTCAGCAGACGCTGCTTAGTTGGCGCGATGGGATATGAAAAGTTTTTTGTTTTTTTATTCCTCTATATTTTCGTACCGTCATCATTTCCACCATCCTTCCCTCCATCCCTCATTAATGCGACTCAAATCACTCTCTTCCTTCATCATTTTGGCGCTCGGCGCTCCTACACGGCACAGAAGACTTGTTATCAATCTCAAGATGCCTCTTCCTTTTCCTTCCCTTCTCTTCTGTGGTCATTCCTCTGTACTCAAATGGAAATCGTTCCCGTGCCTTCCCTAGTGGAGCAGCCATCAAACGTTCCCCATGAGGGGATGTTTTTTCCCTCTTTCGAAGAAGCCAAAGCATTTTACGTGGCATATGCCGATCATTGTGGTTTTGGCGTTAAGACAAGACAATCTCATTACGATCGTGGTGTTGTTATACGGGCCACGCTGACTTGCTCCAAGGAGGGCACCGCACCAACGGACCAAGGGCAAGGAAAATTGAAGCCTAGGTTATCCAGCAGAGTACAATGCACTGCTCGGATAAGGGTATCCGGAAACACAGCAAGGGGTTACAACGTTAACTTTGTGGATCTTAACCATAACCATCCCATGCTTGACCCGGAGCAAATGCGATTTCTCAGGCAAAAACGAACCGTCCCTGAATCCGTCGTAGCACGGATATCGGTTAATGATGAAGCTGGGATATCGGCTGCTAAGACCATGCAATCTCTTGTGGTCGAGGCTGGAGGTTATGACAAATTGACTTTCAACGAAAGGGATTTAAGGTTTGTGTTCTTTCCGTCTAACATAATTGAAGTTGAACATTTTGCGCCTGGTCTTACTGGTTCCTGTTTGCAGGAATGTTGTAAACCAAGTCAGAAATTTGAAGATGGGACCTGGTGATGCACAAGCTCTTCAGGACTATTTCATTAGGATGCAGAAGATTGATTCCATGTTTTTTTATGTAATAGATATGGATGACGAAGGAAGACTACGCAACGTTTTTTGGGCTGACAGTCGTTCTAGAGCTGCATATTCATACTTTGGAGACGCAATATGTTTCGACACAACCTACATTACCAACAAATACGACATGCCATTCGCCCCATTTGTAGGAGTCAATCACTATTTCGAATCAGTTTTGCTCGGTTGCGCTTTGCTGTCCTATGAGACTACTGAAAATTACATATGGTTGTTCCAAACCTGGTTGTCGTGCATGAACGGTAAGTTTTTTTCCTTCTTCCCTCTTCATATCTTCCTCTTTTTTGTTTGTCTATTCGTAATAAAAAGTCTGTCTGTTCGGAATAAGAAGAGTGTATGTTCGGAATAAGAAGTCTGTCTGTTCGTATTAAGAAGTCTCTCTGTTCGGATTAAGTGTTGTGTCTGTTCGGAATAAGTGGTCGGACTGTTCCGATTAAGTGTTGTGTCTGTTCGGATTAAGTGTTGTGTCTGGTCGGAATAAGTTGTGAGTCTGTTCGGATTAAGTGTTGTGTCTGCTCGGAATAAGTGTTGTGTCTGTTCGGAATAAGAAGTCTGACTGTTCGGATTAAGTGTTGTGTCTGTTCGGAATAAGTGGTCTGACTGTTCGGATTAACTTGTTGTGTCTGTTCGGAATAAGAAGTCTGACTGTTCGGAATAAGTAGTCTGTCTGTTCGGAATAAGAAGTCTGACTGTTCGGATTAAGTGTTGTGTCTGTTCGGAATAAGTGGCCTGACTGTTCGGATTAAGTGTTGTGTCTGTTCGGAATAAGAAGACTGTCTGTTTTGGATTAAGAAGTCTGTCTGTTCGGAATAATGTCTCACTCCTTTCTAATTGGGTCCCTTATGCAGATATACCCCCCCAGCTATAATAACAGATCAATGTGGTGCCATTACTGCTGCTGTAAGGAATGTCTTCCCAGATTCAAGACACAGATTCTGTATATGGCACATAATGAACAAAGCACCCGTGAAGTTGCCGACGCAGTATCGGGATCACATATTATTTGATCTGAAATTGATTGTATATGATTCCAAAACCCCAGCAGAATTTGATCGTAATTGGCAGGGTTTCCTTCTTGATTTTGACCTGCAGAACCACAGCTGGCTCAAATCCATTTATGCAATCCGAGAGTCGTGGATCCCTGCATTTATTGGTGATTTTTTTTTCGCGGGAATGGCATCTACTCAGAGGAGCGAGAGTATGAACGCCTTCTTCGACAAGTATCTTACTTCGAAGACCACCCTTAAGCAGTTTGTTCAACAATACGAACTTGCGCTCCGCCACAAGTACGAGAAGGAAGCTCAATCAGAATTTGATTGTCTTCATAAAAAACCCCAGTTGGTTTCAATTTATCCATTCGAGAGTCAGTTGAGCGAGTTGTATACCGTAGGGGTCTTCAAAAAAGTGCAGTTACAAATTGGGAAGATGATATACTGCGATATAACGGAGGAGTTCAATACGAATGAAACATTCCAGTACAAGGTATCTGAACGTGTTTTGGCTGGTGAGCAGCTACTGTCGAAACGTTTCCTAGTACAAAACACATCCATGAATTTTACATGTGATTGCAGAATGTTTCAGCACGTTGGGCTTCTATGCTGCCACGTTTTTGTTGTACTTGCACGCTTGAATCCTAATGCATTGCTTCCAGACTCTTACATCCTTAATCGATGGCGGAAGGATATTCGAAGGAGCTATCGAGATAAGACGTACCCAGACGATGGTGTAATGGCGAAGGATGCGCTACGTCGTCACGACGACATCATGGGTCGTGCCGTTTGGATCGCACAGGAAGCCTTCATCTCCCACAAAAGGTATATTGAGGCCGTGCAGTGTATTGAAATGCTTAAGGAACGTATGCACACTACACAAAACTTGGTTCGACCTGATGAACCTGAGTCTTCGGGTACATCGGTCCTTAATCCGGAAAAGGTCAGACGTATAGGAAGACCGCCGACTAGACGTCGAGTGTCTTTAGCTGAGAAGATAATTAAAAAGAGCCATAAAAAACACGCCCAACAAGAGAAGGGAAAGTGGAAGATGAAGGTTACTTCGCCGCTTCACGAAGTAGCACCAAAACCCGCGGATCCTGATTTCTCCGATTGGGACATGAGTTTGTATTACAAGGAATTTCCTCCTTAATTTACATTTTTGTGTTTTTTCCCGTTCTTGTAAAACCAAGAAACTTGTAATTGTTGATACGTTGTGATCTGTAAATGGTTGTTATACAAGTTCAGTTCAGATTTACTTGTGTCTGTTCGGAAATAGAAGACTGTGTTCGGAATAAGTTGTGAGCCTGTTCGGAATAAATGTTGCTGTTGTTCGGATTAAGTTGTGAGTCTGTTCGGATTAAGTGTTGGGTCTGTTCGGAATAAGAAGACTGTGTTCGGAATAAGTAGTGAGCCTGTTCGGATTAAATGTTGCGTTTGTTCGGATTAAGTTGTGAGTCTGTTCGGATTAAGTGTTGCGTCTGTTCGGATTAAGTGTTGGGTCTGTTCGGAATAAGTGGTGGGTCTGTTCGGAATAAGAAGACTGGGTTCGGAATAAGTTGTGAGCCTGTTCGGATTAAATGTTGCGGTTGTTCGGATTAAGTGTTGCGTCTGTTCGGATTAAGTGTTGCGTCTGTTCGGATTAAGTGTTGGGTCTGTTCGGAATAAGTGGTGGGTCTGTTCGGAATAAGAAGACTGGGTTCGGAATAAGTTGTGAGCCTGTTCGGAATAAGAAGACTGGGTTCGGAATAAGTTGTGAGCCTGTTCGGATTAAATGTTACGGTTGTTCGGATTAAGTGTTGCGTCTGTTCGGATTAAGTGTTGCGTCTGTTCGGATTAAGTGTTGGGTCTGTTCGGAATAAGTGGTGGGTCTGTTCGGAATAAGAAGACTGGGTTCGGAATAAGTTGTGAGCCTGTTCGGATTAAATGTTGCGGTTGTTCGGATTAAGTGTTGCGTCTGTTCGGATTAAGTGTTGCGTTTGTTCGGATTAAGTGTTGGGTCTGTTCGGAATAAGAAGACTGTGTTCGGAATAAGTAGTGAGCTTGTTCGGATTAAATGTTGCGTTTGTTCGGAATAAGTTGTGAGTCTGTTCGGATTAAGTGTTGCGTCTGTTCGGATTAAGTGTTGCGTTTGTTCGGATTAAGTGTTGGGTCTGTTCGGAATAAGAAGACTGTGTTCGGAATAAGTAGTGAGCCTGTTCGGATTAAATGTTGTGTTTGTTCGGAATAAGTTGTGAGTCTATTCGTATTAAGTGTTGCGTCTGTTCGGATTAAGTGTTGCGTCTGTTCGGATTAAGTGTTGGGTCTGTTCGGAATAAGAAGACTGTCTGTTCGGAATAAAGTTAGCTTAAGAATGACATTGGTAATGTTTGTATTTTTACATGTAAATAGTTTGTGAACTGAATATGTAAACATTTTGTACATGTAAACCAAAAAATAAACAAAACTAAAAATATCTTTGTCTGTTTAGACCTGCACACACGACCGACGATCCCTAAGTAACATGACCGCCAATTCACCCCTGATAGAGTGGATGGTATTGGGGTCCTTCTCCTTCGTAGGGTCAACATTCAACATTAGGCACCTTATCCAGTATAAAACGAAGGCGCCGCAATCGTTGCTCCCCGGTGGTTGTTGTTGGCTTTCTTTCCTCAGGATTCTCAGGGGCCAGTCGACCTTGAGTAGATCCCTCCAGTATACAGCCGCATCCGCTGCTGCACATTCATGCTGGCCTACAGTCTGCTCCGGATCATCACCTTCGCCTAGCTCCCTAGAGAGACTGTTGAATGCCAAAATCTCTTTGGACGGGCCATAGACAACCACCAGTGTCCAATGACCTGAAGACCAGCATGGTTGTGCGATCACGGTCTGTGTTGGAGACGCACCTACGATTTTAGGGAGGATAAAATCATCAACTTCTCTGCCTTGCCCTGCAAGAATTCGCCCCGACTCGAATGTGGATATGCATATAACTTTTTCTGGGTGGCGTCTTTCTTCGAGCACCGATAGCATAGCGTCGATAGTTTCATCGCTAATATCCATCCTAGGCGTTATAAGCTCCTTCAGGTCGGAGCGTTTTAAACTGCACATATCGCCTCTCCAGATGACCTCCCTATTGTCCTTGTTGGGTTCGGTCAGGTTCAGTAGCATTTTGACCTCATCAAATGACAACGTGCCCAATGCAGGCATGTCAACATCCGGCCTTTTTTTCTTCAGGCTCCTTTGAGCCGCTCTATCTTTTCTTTTTTGCTCTTCTTCCTTCTTATTCTTCTTGGCCAGATGTTCGCCTTCCTTCAGCTGCTGCTCAACGGTGGCCGTCGAGCGTTTTCTTTTCGCGACCCAGTTTGCTATCTGGGCCTTTCTTTCTTCTTCCTTCTCCTTCTGCTTCTTCTCTTCCTCCTTCTCCAGCATTTTCCTCTTTTCTCCCATCTTCCTCTCCTCCTCCCTCTTCTCCTCTTCTTCCTTCTTCCTTTCCTCCTCCCTTTTTCTGTCACATTCCTCCTCCTCCCTCTTCCTCTTTTCTCGTTCCTCCTCCTCCTTCCTCTTCTTCTTTTCTCGTTCCTCCTCCTCCTTCCTCTTCTTCTCTTCTTCTTCCTCCTCCCTCCTCTTTTCTTCTTCCTCCTCCTCCCTCCTATTCTCCTCTTCTTCCTCCTCCCTCCTCTTTTCTTCTTCCTCCTCCTCCCTCCTCTTTTCTTCTTCCTCCTCCTTCCTCTTTTTTTCTTCTTCTTCTTCATCCTCCTTCCTCTTCCTATTCTCTTCTTCCTCCGCCTCCCTCTTCTTCCTATTCTCCTCCTCTTGCTCTCGCTCGTTCTCCCCACCAGGGACTCCAGTTGTCCCTGTCCCTCGAAGATATATAATATCTTTCCTGAGCCTCCCACACTCTTCCTGGGAAATCCTCAGTTCTTCCCTGAGGTCGTGTACCTGTTCTGTGGCCTTCTTAAGGGCAGCTTCGGCCCTCAGTCATTTTGTCTTCACCTCACTCAGCTCCAATTCTTGGAGCAGCGGGTCGCATGGAATGCTGCAGTCTGCCAGTTGGAGCCTTGGCAAACTGACGGTTGAAGTTGAGCTCTTTCGAACAGGACCAATAAGTTGCAGCTCCCTTTCACTCATTGATGGAGCCCCCATCAGGTCGAACGTGCCGTCGTAAATTCGATGTAAGGTAATTCCACGTTCCTCCCATTTCCTCAGGGTTAATCGTTTCCCAAACATCTCCGTCCATCTTTTCATCCGTGGGAAAACTCCAGTTCTGGGCTCCCCCAATTTAAATTTCTCACAAAGCCACACCTTCAAATGGAAAGGAAAAAAATGAGAACTACTATACCAACGTACCTTCATATTCGAAAGACAACTGAATCCGAACATACATTAAACGTAAACCGAACAGACACCCAACTTAATCCGAACAGACGGACTTCTTATTCCGAACAGACACACGTCTTATTCCGAACAAACCCACCACTTAATCCGAACAGACCCACCCCTTAATGCGAACAGACTCACCATGTATTTCGAACAGACTCACAATGTATTCCGAACTGACTCACAATGTATTCCGAACAGACCCAACACTTAATCCGAACAACCCCACCACATATTCCGAACAGCCCCACCACTTAAACTGAACAGACTCACAACATATTCCGAACAGACTCACAACGTATTCCGAACAGACCCACCACTTAATCCGAACAGACCCAACACTTAATCCGAACAACCCCACCACTTAATCCGAACAGACGCACCACTTAATCCGAACAGACGCATCACTTAATCCGAACACACGCACCACTTAATCCGAACAGACGCACCACTTAATCCGAACAGACACCCAACTTAATCCGAACAGACTCACCACTTAATCCGAACAAACGCAACACTTAATCCGAACAGACACCCAACTTAATCCGAACAGACACCCAACTTAATCCGAACAGACGCACCACTTATTCTGAACAGACTCACCACTTAATCCGAACAGACCCACCACTTAACCCGAACAGACCCACCATTTAATCCGAACGGACCCACCACTTAATCCGAACAGACCCACCACTTAATCCGAACAGACTCACAACGTATTCCGAACAGACACACATCGTCTTCCGAAAAGAACAAAAACAAAAAAAGAGGAAGAGAGGAAGTGTGAAGCAGGAACAAAAACTTACGTGTAGTATGGCAACACAACCTTCGACGTTCCCCTGCCGCATTATGAAATTCCCTGCCTTTTTCCTCTCCTGCAGTTCTAAACTTGCTTTCTCGAGGCCTCCAACCAGGGTTTTGTGAACTGCACTTGCCCATGCGTAGCTGCTTAGGCGTTTGATGTTCCTCAGAGGGTGCATGAACCATTCCTTCGGTCGCAGCGTTCCATCATAGAACAAAAAATTGTTGAAGATGAAAGAAATCAGGAGACGAACGTACTCCTCCGTCTCGCCCATGGTACTGTTTGCCATGAGATGAACTAAAAGTTGGGTGTTGTCAAGGTTCACCCCGTCTCGCTTCTAGACGCGCAATGGTTCCATCACCACGGCCTTCCCATGCGTACGTAACCCCAAAATTAGGGCGATGTCTTCCGGTGTAAGGGGAACTACCCCTGATCCTATTCTCAGCCCCACCTCCTCCGTATCGTAGTGCTCGACGAACCAACCGACTATTTCGTTGTCCGTCGTAATGTTAGGAAGGTTTAGGAAGTGACCGAATGGGGTGCTACGGAAAGCCTCCTTCTCCACCTTATTCATCCGGTCAAACTGCTTTCGGATGGCCTTCCAGGAGCATCGTGATTCCCGGAAGTAGTATGTGGTTCCCTAAAACCAATAATTTAATAAACGGAAGTTCATCAAAAAAAATAACGACCCACGGAAAGAAAAAATTAGAGACCCACCGGTTCTGGGACGTGTTCGATATCGACGGCCGGAGTTGAAGATTCCATTATCGTTTACAAGGTGCGCTTCACAGGGAAAGAAAGTCGGGAATGCTTCACAGGTGCGCTTCCTACGTTCACAGGTAAGAAAGAAAGAAAGCGAGAGTCTCCCTTTTGTTCTGGATATGTTATCTTCCTCGGTATCCGAACCGTCGTTCGTGGGGGTCGTGGGGTGTCTGCCGCTGTCTAATCTGGAAACGAACCGTCCTTCTTCGAAAACCGTCAAAAAAAATTTAAAACAATTTGAGGCGCGTTCGGAAGGAAAGCGTGACATGGCAATCCGAGTAGACGCTGACTCATCCACTTTTTGAAGCCACGTAGGGCGCGTCCGTGACGCCCGCGTCCGTGTATAAGGACTATTTGTGATTTGGGTTTGAGAGGGTACACAGGTAAATATGTACCTATACGAAGGGTATATATGCAAAACGAAAAATACCTGAAAAGGGGTTTTCGACCGACTCCTGAATCGTGATTAGGGTTTTTGTTCTGACTTCGATGGCGATTTCTTCTTCCATTTCGATTGGAATCCGGCGGTTTCTTAAGGAATCGCGTCCTTCTATTCTCCACTTGCGCAACTCCACCTCCACCGCCGCCGAGAACGCCACCAACGACGCTCCCTTGAACACTCCCAAACTCTTCGTTAGTGGTAACGACTTTTTTCTTCCAAAGTTTGGATTTTTATGTGTTTGGTTGCTGTTTTTTTCGTTTGAGGGTCTCAAATTTGGATAAATCAGTCTTTTTTTTTAATGTAGAATTTCGACGTTTAAGTGTTTGAATCGAGTTGTGACTTCTTAGGGTTCGTTTAGAATCACATTCTGATAATCAAATTTTGATTTCCAAAGATTAAGAATCAAATGTGGTTTAGGATTTGACATAACGTTGAATCTTCTTACTTTGGGTAGGGTCCTGAATTTTGATGTTATCGAAAAGTGATTCCAAACAAACCCTTAGATGTGGTAATTTGGAGCAAAAGAAATGTGTTTTGCTTTTGGCTTGTGAGATCTGTGATTGAAGTGCTTTAAGAATTTGTTAGATTACTTAACCGTTAGAGAAGGCCTTAGTTCTCGCTTTCTAATGGAAAAAATCATCTAATGAAAGGGAGCAGACGAGCAGTTGCATGGAACAAATCATAAATTCATTTAATGCTTTGTAGTCTTTTCTTTTAGTTACTATGCTTCTTCTCAATGGAATATGCTTGGTATGAATGTTTTTATTCTAGTGTGGGAGATAGTCTGAGCTAACCTGCTAATGTTTTTAAGGGTATTGTTCTTTTTGTGGATGGTTGTAGTGAATGTGTATGAGATAATGTGTTTCTAACCTCAAATTGTTGTGTAGCTTGCTAGCTGGTATTTAAGTTTTTCTGTTTATTTGGTAAGTTGCATATCAACTCTAGCCCTGCTCCATTGATATAAATATGAAATAGTGCTACTGATAATATTCTTTTCTCTGCCTTCATCTTTAAATTTTAGTGGAGTCACCGTAAGAGTTTGATTCTTCCACTGTAAAGTTGTTAAAACAATGGTACCAAATACCAACATGTGACTAGTATCATTATGGTATGCACACAGGCCTTTCAAGGTTGACTACAAATGAGAAGCTGAGAGCAGCATTTGCTCCCTATGGACAACTTCTTGAAGGTACTTCTTGGTAGATACTCTGTGATCCCCTTATCCTCATAAGTTGTCCTTGCTGATTGATTTGTTTTGTTTCAGCCCAAGTAGTTTCCGATAGGGTCACTGGAAGGTCGAAGGGGTTTGCATTCATCAGATATGCAAGTATTGAAGAAGCTGAGAAGGCCAGGCAAGGAATGAATGCTAAATTTTTGGATGGTTGGGTCATTTTTGTGGACCCAGCAAAACCAAGACAACCCAGACCTCAAGCTCCACCAGAACCTGAACAAACTCAAACTGGATTCAGGGTAAACAAAACTGTCGGATGGTGTGGTTAGTTTGCCCGATCGATATACTTCTGTAATGTGATCCATTGAAAACACAATTAGGATAAACTTTTGTCACGGAGCATGTTCCGATTTTTTTGTCCAAGCCTCCAAGAGGACCGTGCCTTTATGCAAACAGAACTATGTTATATTGGAAAAATGGCTTATTTACACAATGGTTTAGGCTTTTGCTGAATTTTATGTGCTATTATGTTTTAGAATCCTGTTTTCTCGCGCTGAAACAAAAGCAATTCACGGATGCAGTTGGCCCAGTTGCCATCGTTGTTGAAGCAGCCTCGTTACGTTCTATTTTTTTTCTCTCCCTGAAAACTGATTCTTGGAGTTTGGTCTATTGAGAGTAATCGAAATCTTTACTGTCACTGCAGATTTAGATTATAGATGGACGTGGAGTCCGATTCTAAAAGACTTGCTTGAAGAACCATGTTTCTTGTTCTCAGTAGAAGAGATAACTGCCAGGGAATCAGATCGAACCACTAACTCACAGGACGTAGATTCAAGATGTAATACGGGGATTTCCCTTGGAAGGAAATTAAAATCGGTCTTGCCATATAACTAGAATGGTAATGATAATCAAAACATAGTTATTTAATATTGTTAAGCGACAAAAATAAGTAGACTGATTTTATTGTATATCTTGACACCAGATTAAAGTACATCAAACATAATAATTTCCACAAATTGGAACTCTTCATAACCATCACACGTGAGAAACACTTGGCATGGGAATGGCCACAGTTCATTGTTCATGTATTTAAATTTTTACTGTAATGAAACCACGATACTGATGAAAGACGATCACATTGAAAGGTTGTTATGAGACCCGTGCGTAGGCTATGTGCTAGTAGGACATCCAGAGACCACCCCACTTCTGAATTTAGGTTCATCTTCAAGGAACCCCAAATCTTGCTGGGTGAAACCATCAATCAATTTTTTTAAGGGTGGTGCCTCCTGCACACTGCAAGTTAAGAAATGGTCAATATCATGCAAAACAACATGATGAAACACAGAGAAGAGAAACCGATAGAAGAAAAATAAAGTGAAAAGTTGCAACCTCGTGAAGGAATGGATAGCAGTAGTGCTACGATAAGCATGCTTCTTATGAGCAGCTGAGCTTCGTGAAGACTTGCCCTTGTATCTATGCTTCGTACTGCTACTGTCCTTTAGCTTTGGGCGCCTGCGAGGATTCTTAGTGGTACGGGACTTCAGTGTGATAGGTGGGTCATAGACATCAGGTGCCCATTTTACCTTCAGGTCTGAAATCAAAGGCTTCCCCTTCTGTTTCCTACCCCCTTTCATGGCAGAAACAAGTCCTGAAGCAGACTGAAATGGTACACAGGAATAAGGTCCAGTCAATTTTCTTAATTCAACATTCTCAATTTTTTATTCATCATGTTAGTAATCTTAATCACTTCAAAATGTATACTAGTTTACAATCTTTGTCCGATGTACAGTTTTAAAGTTTCCTAGGTCTCTAGAACAGATTTTCAACAATCAAAATACCAACCGGTCCATTAAGAGGTTCGCAAACAGTAGCTACAACTGTCAAAATATTGATTTCATGAAAATTTAAAGATTTTTTTTTTCAATCGGTACAAACATTTAAAGGTTATCAGCCTTGGCATGCCTAACTACTTCAGGTTTCTTATCTAAGCCAACAAACAGAACTTACATCTTCAATGGAACTTGAGCCCCATGTAAAGGCTATACGAAAACATGATTAAAAACTAAGTTATTTCAAAATTCAAACTTTCAGCTAAAAATTAAGTAGCAACACGCCTAAAGTTTTAAAGAAAAAGAAATTCTAAAGAAACAAAATGCAAGGGAAAGTGGGAAACTCCTCATCTGACGACTGACATATGAATTAAGCTCCACGAATTGAAATTAAGATGTTAAAACTCACAGGCAAGGAGCACGGCTGGGAAGCATTCTTAGGTTTTGATAACCCAAGATTTTGTGGATCTGAGCTGCTTCCCCTTGACATCGGCATTATTGACATTCCCTCCAGTTCAGACTTGGAGCAAGGAAACGTCAAATGCCTCTCCAATATTTTCTTTGTATTGTGGTTGCGATTGTCTTCTAGAAGGGATTCGTGCTCAGGGCCTAAACCAACATCATTTATCTGGACCATCTTACTCTGGCTTGAATAGAGGTCATGGGAAGGTCGGCGCTCATCTTTAATCTTCACAAATCTTTCTAAAGCAACCTCAAGTTCTTTGATCTTCACGTTTTCTATCTCGGAGGAACCCAATCCATCAGCAAATTTTTTATCCGTTATGGAAAACAAATCAGTACTGCTATGAGACCATTCTTTGGGCAGCACAGAAGATGACTCTGACTTGAAAGTGTACAGTAAATCTTTACAGCACATGCCAACAGAAAACACATCTGATAACAGGCAAACGTCCATCGGCGGGAAGAGTTGGAAAAAAGGAACCTGGAGAAGACACAAGATTAAGAACTTAACTAACACCCATAGAATAAAGGACAATAATTACTACTTAGCAAGTCCAAATTCAATGAATTTTCAAAATTTGGATTTACTTATTATCTCGAGTAACTAAAAATTATATTTAATTAAAAGTCACCTCCAGTGTTCATTCCTAATGGAGCCAAAGATTAAGTTATTTTTTGGCTTTTGGGTTAAATTGGACTAAATCAACATGGTTCATATAAACTGTCTACAATTCTTATTTATTGTGAATTGGCAAAAAGTTGTCTAGACATCTATATAACGGGTCAATCGGAAACAACCTCTACTTCACAAGCTAATACTTCAGCATGAAAAATTTCACCAATTCACGTTAACGTAACTTCAAACCCCTTTTCTAGATCAGTACAGAACAAATCTTTACTCCTTTGAAGACCAAAAAACAAAGGCTTCCATAAAAACACACAAATTCTACAACAAACACAACCTTTTCGATTTACTTTTCAATTCAGATAAACTTAAACACCACTAACCCTTTTCAAGACCAATAAAGAACAAACTTTTTTTTCCCTTCAAGAAAAAGAAAAAAAAAACTCCAATCAGAGGTAACATAAAAAAACGAAGGCTTCCATAAACACACACAACATCAATAACAAAAGCTGCAATCTTTACTGTTTCCACCGTTACAAAACAGAAAAACAAAACCTAATAAATTACCTGAAAAATAAAACACCCAATCGTCGCAAAACCAGCAGATCCCCGGACTTCGGGACTCTCCAAATCCAGAAAACCCCTAACGGACTCGGACGCGTGGATCCCCAACGGTCAACTACTAAGATTTCCACGACGACTCCACTTCTCGAGGTGCTTGAGACGGGAGGGGCACCAGTCGACGTTGGAAGCGGCGGCGGAGTGGAGCGGGGTGGGGCGGCGGAGAGGCATCGTGGAGAGGTCCAACGGACCCGATCTGGGACTGGACGGCGAAATCGAGGGCGGATTTGGGGGATTCGGAGCGGATTAGGGTTTCGGAGGGGAAATCTGAGATTGGAGTTTTGGGGTCGAACGGGAAAAGGCGAAGGTCGGAGGGAAGTATGGGGTATTTATAGTTTGGGAGGGGTTTTGGATTATCACAAATTCGGCTTTTGTGCTGTTCTTCGGTTAAATTCAACAACAAAATCTCAAAAAAAAAAAAAAAAACTTTTTCGTTTGGGAAGCTGACTTAGGTTTTAGAATATACAACGATGAGTTTTCCTTGAGTTTAGCTTTTCTACCATTTTTGTTAAATGTAACATCTCATGTTAAAAAATCTTCATTTAAAATAAATAAATAACTTGATCACATAGGATGTTTGGCTGTTGTGGCAATTACAAGAAAGATAAGGTGTATTTTGTGTAAGTATTTTCATAAGTACGTAGTTACTCTTGGGAGCTTAGTAATGATCATCCAAAGCTCCATCATGATCTATAGGAGTTTCGTCAGTACAAAATAAAATAGGGTTTTTATGTGATTTTTTTTGGTCAACTTAGTATTGTAACATGTTGGAAAGAAAATATTGAATTTGGCCTAGGTGTAGCTAAACGAACAAATAACGGGTCAAACAAGACAAAATATAGATTTTTGATATTTTAGCATTGATTTTGTGATTCCATTTTTATTCGTTGTGGTTGAATCGGTCATCCACGAAACAAAGAATTGTAGATTCTAGTATAGAAATTTTCATCCATGTTAAACTATTCTGTTTAGGTATTTCGAAAATCCCATTAAGTTTACCTTTAAATTTTATTTTTTTGCCGGATAATACCTTTCAATCATGTTATTTATATAAAAAATTGCCCTGGATTTCGCCATATGTTCAAGTTCATCACCACATCCCACATTGACCAGTGCTCGAGAAATGGATTCGTCATGCATGGTAATCCACTATAGTGATTGATCTTTGTGAAAACATGCATTCAAGTCCGATAAGGGTTTTATTTTTTCTGCTTGACGAACCTGAAACAAACCTTAGGTCAGACTCCAACCCATATTAATTTTGAACGGCTAAACATCGTTCCAAAATTACTTAAATCGTCTTTTGAAATTACCAAATTGCCCTTCGTCCTATTATTGCTTATATATCTCACCATTTCATTCTTTTCTCACAACTTTCTCTTCCTATACCTACTACAGAAGATCACGAATGTCTCGGAGGCCAGACAAGCAGCCAGCAGTTCCCCCGGTGTACCCGTATACGGTAACATTTCGTATTTTATTTGTTTTCAAAAAAAAAATTGGTTGGCGTCCGCGGGAGACGCCCCCCGCATGGGGCGGGCGTCCGAGTTACCAGCTCCCCCATGGGGAGGGCGCGACCAGGCCGCCCGGGCGGGGGTCACGTGCCCCCCCCCATTCGTCCTTTATTTTTTTTGTTTTTGTTTTAAAAATAAAGATTATTTATATATAATTAGGATAATGTATTAATTAGGTAAATGGAATTTAATTAATTAGGTATTACAAAATAATTGAAAAAATATTTTATAATTAATTAACAAATTTTTGATTTACTTAGATATAAAAAAAATATAAACAAATTAAGAAATAGTAGTACAATACTCATACATTTCGGAAACAAAATACAATACAAATACAGAATACGAAATACAGCAGAAATAAGGAAAGGAAAGACAATCATCCTACGGATACGGAATTTAAACTACCAGAATACTGATAAACTACCACAGACATATTGAAAACATAAGCACCTACAGATATCCTTGTGCTTTAGCCCACTCCTTGAGTTCAGCAAGTGTTTCTTTATCAAATTCGTCCTTGTTTTCCTTCTTCATTAGAGCGAAGAGGACATCAAGTTTCTTGCTGTTCAGTTCCCTTTGGAAATTCGTCTCAGCTTCGATGTGTTTCCTCTCCATCCGTTCTTCGTAACGCAAATATTTTTCCTCTTTCACTTTTACGCTATATTCAATTTGTTTCCCCAGTTCTAACATGTCAGGAGCAAGTTGTGCCTGAAATGATTGTTTCCCCTTCTTCTTTTTGGCTTTTTTAACACCTTCAGGACGAGGACATGTTTCGAACACCATTTCATCTGCTGACGATATTGCCTTACTCTCATAGTCGTCAGTGCTTTTTCTTTTCCCGCTGCTAAAACTCTCCAGACTTTCTGCAGCGACGTTTCCGGTGGGAAGTCCAAGCGCAACAGACTCTCATTTAGGGTACTTGCGTAACAAAAACCAAACATGCATGAACTGAATTTGGCGTTGTGTGTTCGTTCGTAGATGATGTGTGCTTCATGGATGACATCGTCCTCGTTGTAACCGCTTCTCTTCCTCTGCACCGCCTGGTCGAAACAACCGACCCATTGGTTCACAGATGGCAATGCACGCCTCCATCACCCCTTCAATGATACATCGTTACGCTCTACTACACCTGACTCGCCTGAGTCATTGTAGATGCGCTCCACACGTTTCCAGAAGGACTTCATTTTTTGGTTTGTCCCAACCACAGCATCGCCACTGACAGTCATGTAAGCCGAGACGAGTCGTTGATCCTCTTGTGCGGACCACGATTTTTGCGATCTCATCGTCGCGGTTTTGCGTGTTCTCTCGGTTGCGGTTTCGTCATTCACATCAGTTGTATAGCGGCTTGCATTTCCACTACTTTAGCCACTTAGGAGGCGAGTATACATACCCATTGGGAATTGAGTTTGTCATTCTTCCTGAGTTGGTGGTTGGAATTGATTGTGTGGGTAGAACCCTGGGTGTGGTAAAAATTGGCTTTGGTGGGACGGGTGGAATCCTGGTTGTGTGGTAAATTGGCTTTGGTATAACGCGTGAAATCCTGGTTGTGGAACATTTTGGTAAGGGAAAAAGTGTTGGCTTGGGGGTGGACGACGTGGAGATCGTCGGTAATCTGGTGAACCATTGTCTTCTGAAGATGACATTGTGAGTAGAGAGTAGAGGTGAGTAGAGAATTATGGTGGAAGAAGTAAGATTGGAATAGAGGTGAGTAGAAAATTAATGTGGTTGGGGTATATATATTGAAGTAGTCACGCACGTATTGTAGGTCCTCGATTCAATCGTCTCGTCTTTTGTGAATCACGCGCATACTGTAGGTCTTCGATGCTTGAGAAGTCCAAGCCTCGATCCAATCGTCTCGTCTTTTGTGAGTCACGCGCATACTGTAGGTCTTCGATGCTTGAGAAGTCCAAGCCTCGATCCAATCGTCTCGTCTCTCGTGAGTCACGCGCATACTGTAGGTCCTCGATGCCTGAGAAGTCCAAACCTCGATCCAATCGTCTCGTCTCTCGTGAGTCACGCGCATACTGTAGGTCCTCGATGCCTGAGAAGTCCAAGTCTCGATCCAATAGTCTCGTCTTTTGTGAGTCACGTGCATACTGTAGGTCCTAAATTTTAAATTTTAAATTTATTAATTTGTGGTTTTCTAAATTTTAATAATATTTTCGTATTTATTAATTAAATGTTAATTAAAAACGAAAAAATTGTTGATATTAAATAATTACGATAATGATTATTAATATATTTTGTTTATTGTTGAAAAAGTTTTGGAGAGAAGAATAAAAATAATGACGTGACAACAAATACTGTAGCGTGACTGAGTGGATTGGGTAATGGTTAAGGATTTTGTAGGGGGTTAGTTTGTGCTGACGTGGCTGAGAGAGAAAGCAGGACGTCCGGGAACTGCCTGGGCGGCGTTAATGATGCTCTAAAGAGATCAATCCACGTGACAACAGAATCAAGTGCGTTCGCACATAGGATTGAATAAAAAGTACAAATAGTTTTATTACCAAAATTAAATTTGGTCCACGATAATCTAAAAGGCAGAAAATAGTAAATCTTTGGATCCCATAAGGGAGTCTTAACTCTTTTAAGTCTTAATAACCAGTTCAAACGCACCAATATATTTTCAACGTACAAAATAAAAATTGTGATATTTTGGGCTAAGCATGGCAACATATACGTATATATGGGCCTTAATGGACCGTCACTGGCTTGAGTATTTCTATTTAGATAAAGTATATAATTTCTATAAAGAATATATATATATATATATATATATATATATATATATATATAATGCTTGTGATAATTAATACGCTTTAGAAGTTGTAACTACTTATTAGGACTATAAACCAAACTTACGTACTAAGAAATGTGTGACAACTTTCCTCCATTATAGACACTCCCAGCTGGTTTTAGTGAAAACAATCATTACACGTACGCAATTTGTTTCCATTTCCAAATAATATCTTGATGTCTAAGAATTTAAATGTGAAACGGTTTTTCATTAGCTGGCTAGGCAAGTTCCTAGAACTAACCATCTTTGATTCCTATAAGGTCTTCTACAAAAATTGACTCCACGTAGAGTCATAATTTAAGCTAGACGATTTCTGTAGTGTTTTCTGGAATTTAATTTGGGCGACCACCGACTAAAAATGTGATCATTAAATATTCGCCATATTAAAGTTACGTAACCTTTTTAAAAAAAAAATCCAAGAAAGAGTAAATATGACTTGAAATAGTCTGTGGTCATAGATTTGAAGGAGACATCGATCCACTTTCAGATGTAATAAATTAATTGGTCCTGTCGTTTAAACGTGATAAACACACTGATGTAAGCCCAGAATATTCCAATACACGTTTGTAGTTAGTATTTGACTCGTTTTAGCCTGAATTTCATTTCATTTTTTCTTGTCTTAGTGGGTATATTTTGCAGTGTCGTATTAGAAAATCAAGCAACAAAACATCGTTTTAAACGAAGTTGCGTTTCGCATCATCAAAATGAACAAAGAAATGCCGTAATTTTTTAATATAATAAAAAATAAATTAAAATTTCGAAATTTAAGGGGGGGGGAAATCGAAAACTAGGTGGATCGCGGGTGTGACCCGCGATCCGTGGGGCACGGATTCTAAATTTTTACCTAAATTTGTAATACTATATTCTAAAATGTACCTAGTTAATGTACCTAGTTAATACTATACTATAAAAAAATGTACCTAGTTAATACTATATTCTAAATTTTTAAAATTTGTAACGTTGTCAAAAATTCGTAGGGAGAATACACTTTATAAACAGTTTTGAAGGTCGATACTGCAAAAAATTTAAAACACAATTTTTTTTAAATTTTTTTTTATAAAAATTAGAAAACATATTTTGAAGTATATATATATAGCATAGTTAAAATGATTTTAAAAAATTCAAAACATAAAATCAAAAACAATAAAAGAAAATAAATAAAGTCACGGATTTTAGTTGAAGTGTTTTATGTTTTGAATTTTTTTAAATCATTTTAATTAAGTTTTTTTATTATATTTTTTTCAAAATATGTTTTGTAATTGTTATTATTTTTAAAAAAAAATACATTGTGTTTTTAATTTTATGTTGTATCGACCCTCAAAACTGTTTGTAATGTGTGTACACCCTACGAATTTTCGACAACGTTATCATTTTTTTGTTTTAATTAGTTTTAGTGTTTGTTTAAAATTCATTTGTAATAATTTCTTATTTTTGTTAAAAAATTTTATTTTTTTATTGTATAAAATACCCTAACATTTCAATACGTCCAGGTATCGACGTAATTTCGAGGTCGATTTTTGAAAAAATTAAAAATAAATTTTTAAAAAATAATATAAATTAGAAAACATATTTTGAAAAAAAAAAATTTAAAAAGATTAAAAATAATTATAATAAAACATAAAACATAAAACAGAAAACTTAAAATTTAAAAAAAAATTAAAAAAAATATTCACGGAACGCGGTACAGTACCGCGATCCGTGAGATTCTTTAAATAAAAAAAATTTGGCTGGAGGGAAGGATCGCGGGTCACACCCGCGATCCACCTAGTTTTCGGAATTTTTTTTTCCTATATTTCGAAATTTTTATTTATTTTTTATTATATTAAAAAATTACGGCAAAGAATGTGAGGTAATGCGTTTTTTTTACAAAATCTAGAATTACCCATTAATACTTGGGGCGTTTGTGGACAAATAAAGAGAAAAGAAAATAAATTTTTTTCGACCAGAATTTTTTCTTTGCTTGGTGTTTGTTTGTGTAAGTTTTGGAAAATGAAAATATTTTCTCTCTGTGATAATTATTTTTATGCAATAAATATTAATTATAAAAATATTAAAATTATATTTTTTAAAATTAAATAATACGACTATCATTAAAAAATCATGATAATATGTTACAAAATTATACCATAAACCAGATAATAAAGATTAAAAGTACATCTTGAAGTTCATATTGTCTTGTTAAAATAAAATATTATTCAAATTTTAATTTATTGTATTGTTTAAAGTGCATGACTATAATAATTTGATATATTAATTAATTTACTTTTTAATAAGAGGTATATGTATATAGTATAATTCACATATTACATTTTTGAGTTAAATTAAACTAAAATGTGCAATGCCTATTTAAATCTTAATGTATAACATTCTTCACAATAAAATTATACATTTATATATTCAACATTTACAGAAAATATCAATTTTCAGAAACGACAGTTAATAAATTTAGTTTTTTTGTTTTCCAATGACTTCTAGTGATTTGTACAAACAACAGAATCTTAGTCAAATTAAAATGAATTTCGTCTAATTTCTATTTTAATTATTTTCTTTTTTGTTTCAGAATTCATTTTGCAGTGATTTCAATAATGATTTCGAGTACTTACGAAAATCACATATATACATATATAGGAGAGAGAGAATCAAAACCGTCTCTCTTAACTAAGTACATTAATAAACGAAAGAATACAATGATCATGATCATATCAATGACACCAAAACCACTAACTAAATATATACACAACTAAACTCTCAAATCATTAAACCAACATTTATAAACATCATGCGAGCTTATAAATCATTAACCATGGCCGGAAGGCCAAGAGTGAAGGCCAACAACCGCCCGTCACCGTCACCGTCGACAGGTGGAAAGTTCAAATCGAAATCGAAATCCAACTTCTTCTCCTCCATTAATCTCTTCTCCATCAACCTATCCCTATGCCTTCTCATGTGCCCACCTAGTGCTTGCCTGATCGGAAACTCCAGCCCACATATCGAACACTCGTGTACTTTCGACTTCCGAACCGACCCGTTTACCGATCCAAGTCGATAACCATTTCGGAGCCTTGGCTTCTTGTGGCTCGTCCTGTGCCCACCAAGAGCCTGAAACGAAGAGAACTTCTTGAAACACGTCTTGCACTCGAACGTACGTGAACCTGCATCAGAGAGGAGCATTAGGGTTTGGGCCATGTTGTGGACAACTTCGTCTTTGTCTTGTGCAATATTGCTCGTAGTACGTTTCATGGTCATGGTTGAATATATAGATGGTTGTAATAATTAGAAGTGGTACGTTGTGTTGGTGTGTATATATAGACTATATAATATATGGAGGCCAGGTGTACGTATGCATGTTTGGAGAAGTTGGAATTGTGTAATGAGTTTTCGGTCGTTGAAATAAATAAGCCGTGAAGTGTTGTGGTTGCTTAGTGGAGTGGGGTTCCTAGCTAACTCTGAGTTTGCTTCTCTATTGGTGCACTTCATGGTTCCGAAGCTTCTTGAATTTATTGGTCTTATATATTAATGTGTATATATATAGTCATAAATATTTCATTAGTATTTTTTTAATTTTGTTCCAAATATATATCAATAAGTTTTAATTTCTCATAATACTATAGACACCCTTCAATTAAAAATTATATGGTAATTGTGTATGCTTTATAGGGAAATTGCAATTTCTTCCCATAACTTTTGGCCTTGCCGCAATTCGTTCCAAATATTTTTTTTGGAAATAGGTACTTAGATTCCTGGTTTTCGTTACCCTGACAACTTACCTCTTATATAATTTTTTGGACAAGATTGTCTTACGTTTCTACAACATGAGATTCATTTTTTCTACCTCATCCTTTTCCAGCACAAGTTAGAGTTAATTTGACTATAAACAGAAGTAAAGCAGAATAGTTTTCTCACGTTGAAGGTGAAAAATGTTATTGCCCAAAAATTTGACAATTTTTAAAAAAAGGGAAACTCGTTGAAAGTATAAAAGTGAGAAGATAGCATAAATATCTATTTTCAAAAGACAAAAATACATATTCTATCTGGGTCAAAAATAAAAGGACAAACTGCAATTGAACTTCTTATATATATCATAAATTTAGAGGGGATCGATTGTAGTTTGGATTATTTGGAGGATATCAAAGAAATTATCCCATAATATAACATTTGGTTGCGGTTGTGTGGACACGTTTTGCCATATGCTACATGAATACGTGTCTTAAGTGCGTTATTGCATGGTTCCGTTTTGGACGTTAATTATAAAATAGGAATTGTTGTATATAAACTTTGTCTTGCGAATCAAGCAGACTACTTTTAAAAGAGCGGATAAGAGTTCGGTAGCCGGAGAAACATACGGTCGGTGATGAAACCGACACGATATGTGTTACTCAGTAGCACAATTAATGCGCATGATTTAATGTTAAATAAATATTTAAACTTTTTTTAAAGAATATTGGTGCATTCTCTTGTCATCATGGCGTCTATATATACATGCATAATAGACGACAAATACGAGATTCAATGTCTACGCGGCTGTGTTTTATGATTATGGTTAGGATTAAGAGTCAACAAGAACTTGTTATCGTATAGAGTTTCACGAAGTTCAAAACATTAGAGCAGTGGTATATATGAGCATGTGAGTCTGTCTGTGACAATTATCTTCGAATTGAAACAGGAGACAAACCGAATTCATCACCCCAAAAACTAATTCGGGAGAAAGAAAGTCAATATGTCTTATAACCCCAAATTAAATACATCCCTAAATCCCACACGGTGTTGGATTATTTGTTAGGATATATTATATATAATCTTAAACTTCTAGGTTGTAGCTAGCTAGCTAGATTCCAAGAGATAAGTAGTGAGTTGGACTTTTGTTACCACACGTGTTCAGAAGTGTTGTTGTTGTTGTTCATATCTATGTAATTAATTAAGAAAATGGACACACGGTCTTAGATATATATGCTTAGAAGTTTTCTTAAATATATCAGATAAATGGTTAAGCACAAGAAGAGACGAGCACACCACACGTACGTACTTGTCACCTCCAATCACGCACGCAGTGGTTTGGGCATCTATTTTCTTATATATAGTCATAAGTTTGAACTTGATTAGGTACGTATATAAGTTGCAAGCTAGAGAAAGAGTATACTTCAACTGATACATGCGCGCAGCCACTGCATGCTTCAACACTTCCATGGAGGATTAATAATTACTTTCGTGATTTAGAAGTTTTGCACGCAATGCTCACGTCAAAAAGTGGTAATTGAGATGCTTATAGATAGGCCTAAGAGTATGTGGGTGGTTGCAATCAAAATATGACAAATCATTGTGGCTAGCTTATCTAACTTATGTTGAAAAGTTCTATATAGGATGAGGGAACACGTACGTAATAATCCAATCCAATCCAATCCAATAGGTTCAAGTCTTGAACTTTTGTCATTTAATGTCAATTGTATATATACTTCTGTTTTGGGATCTTTTGACAGTATAAACATGCAGGTAGGTAGGTGTTGCCAACCTCTAAATCAACAGTATTAATTAAGTTATAAATGAAGGGGGTTTCTATCATGATATATACGTTTGATTTGAGTGTGCATTTTAATTTATAAAACAGCGAGTTGGCTAGTAATTTATATATTATATATGATTCATTTTCATCATATAATTGAAAAATCGATTATAACACGAATTTAGTAGTACTAAACGGAGAAAGCTCGTCAGAAAAATCACATTATGATACATTTTTTAATGAAAATACTGTCTAAACTTGGTCGAAAACATAGTAACTATACTTGTTGGACTCACTTAACTCATACTAATTGCGAACACTTAACTCATACTAATGATCGCACACAAAGTCATCAAGAGCAATTTCAGTAAATTACACACGTCCAGTTGGGCGTAGGAAATATAGACTTATTAAACTTAGGGACAAAGCGTGTAATCTTGTTGATTTGATAGTCAAGTCATTTTCTAGCAACCGTCATTTGGATTAGGTGATGAAGAGCTAATAAACTATAACGATCGATAACAGGATAAAGTTTGACTCATCTTGTGAAGTGAATTAATGAAGTTTCTCATTAACTCATCAGCTTGACTTTTTGCATCTTGCGTAACGAGATCCAGTTTTGGAAGTTAGGTTCACCTAATATACAACAAGTTATATATATGTGAGAAAATGTTACAAAATATTGTTGGCCATTAATTTCAAGCTAAGTAAAAATAACTATATTGAATAGTATATACTATAATATTTACTGGATGCTTCCTATTGTGACATGATCAGTAGATAGAGTAGTAGTATACTTTGACTTGTATTCATATGCTGTTCACATTTTTTTAGTTCATACAATTTTCAAATTTAACATTGAATTCCTAATTAACTATGTCCCTTCAAGTAGAGACATATGGTACGAAAAGGAGGAAAAGATGGGTGGAATTTCTATCGATTTTAGAATTGTAATTGAGGAAGAAGTGAGCTTAATTTAGAGTTAAGGATACCGATAACCAATGGCGGATCTAGAAAATTATTATTCCAAGTGGGGGCAAACTTTTGATAGATAGTACGTATATCTTTAGAAAGCTCATCCAGATTATATATGAAAGGGATGTTTTTTTCTTTTGATTATTTACTTGATTTTTCAATATCGTGTTTTTTATATTTCAACTGAAAACTTAGCCAAATTTCAATGCTCTAAAACAATGTATTATTTATTCTTATTTTAGGTGAAATTTCATACGTCACCTTTGTTTTGTGTATATTATAATCCAATCAATTTGTAGAAAAATATTAATATCTCAGGGGATTTTTTTGAAAAATCTAGTGGGGATTTGTGCCACTAGCTAATTGAGTAATCGAATGCGATCCGTTTTTCCTAACCTTGTTTCGCCTAATTTGTTTACTGAATTGCTAAACATCGCCCCAAAATTACTTAAATCGCCCCTTGAAATTACCATTTTGTCATTCTCTCATTTCTACTGCTATAACGCGACATTTTACCCTATTATCACACATCTCTCTTCATATTCCTCTTATAATCATAAAAAATAATGTTTTGGAGGTCAGTAATGAACCAACGGACGCCCCAGTGTACTCGAATCTGGTAAAACATCTAACATCTTTTTAATAAAAAAATAATAAAAAATTACAGGCGTCTGACGGAGCCGCCCCCACGTAGGAGGGGGCGTCTGGCTAAGACGCCTTCCCCATGGGGGCGGCGTTTTACCCAGACGCCTTACCCATCGGGGAGGCGTTTTACCCAGACGCTCCGCCCATGGGACAGGCGTCTGTGTAAGACGCCTCCTCCATGGGGGAGGCGTCTTAGCCAGACGCCCCCTCCTACGTGGGGGCGGCTCCGTCAGACGCCCGTAATTTTTTATTATTTTTTTTTATTTTTTTAAAAAGATAATTGATTATAAATTTAGATAATTGTTAAATTAATTAATAAGTTAATAATTACTATATTCGGATGACCGATACCTCTTCGGTACACCGAAAATTCAAAAATTTCCAGATCCAACAATTTCAAAATTCAAAAATTTCCAGATCCAACAATTTCAAAAATCGGAGACCCCCGAACGACCTGTCGAGGTGGTATTTGTAAGTCATGATGTTTTACCACCGGGGGATTTGGAACTTTAAAAATGTTGGATCTGGAATTTTTTTGAATCTTCATCACTTGCAAAAAAACTCATTGTAATCCGACCGGTTACCACCGAAAATTTGCAAGAAACGTCAAATAATTTGAGATAACACACCGTATAATTTTAATTTGACAAAAAACATTAAAAAAAACGGGACGTCTGGCTAAGACGCCTGTACCATCGTGGAGGCGTCTGGCTAAGACGCCTCCACCATGGTCGAGGCGTCTTAACCAGACGCCTAGACAATGGTATAGGCGTCTGGCTAAGACGCCTGTACCATCGTGGAGGCGTCTGGCTAAGACGCCTCAACGATGGTGGAGGCGTCTTAGCCAGACGCCTCCACGATGGTACAGGCGTCTTAGCCAGACGCCCGTGTCGGAAAAAAAAAATCTGCCTCTGTTACTTCGCCTGATCTAGGTGTTTCGCCAGACATTTTCGTGGTGTTGGTACTAGGAATGTTAGTAAAACTGAGTCAATAACCTTGTTTAAAGACACGGGACGATATGGGTATTAAATATATTGTTAAGGGCAATTTGCTAATTTCAAGGGGCGATTTAAGTAGTTTTGGGGCGACGTTTAGTAGTTCTCTTTGTTTAATGCTATTCTTTGAACTGGTCTTTTGAGTTTTAGATACAGACAGGGATGTATTTGGAATAAGAGTAATAAGAATGAAAATATTGAGAACTAACATGTATCCAACCAGCATGTTTGTTTTGTGATCTACGAATTCTTCCTCCACAAAAAGATAAACTCTTAAGAAAAATATCGGGGTTTTTACCATAAAAAACATAATAATAATATGATAATAAATGTGTCATTTGAACATAAACCCAAGACAAATTACAATAATATATTAGATTATAATTAAACAAAAAGTTTTTCTTTTGGCGAAAATGTTGTCATTTGAAATATTTATTACCAATTACCATTGATCTTAGATGTTTCCTTTGAAAAAGTTAGAGTTGGTTTAATGAGAAAACATAGACTTAATAGCTATAACATCAGAGTTGGTCTTGCACTGTAATAAGTCTTTCTTTTTAATTAGTTGGTACGGTCGATTTTGATCAGTTAGTCAAGTCCAAGATGGGTGTTTCAATTATTGTGTAAATTTCCAAGGTTTAGTTCAATCGAAAGTTAATATTCACCGGAGAATTTTTTTTTCCTATCTACAAAAGGTGGTGGAGGTTTTTTAGTAGACAACAACTGACAAATTAATACAAAGTCAATTACGTAACACATCGATTCCGCCAAGAAAGTAGAATTTATGCTGGAAAATATTCCATCGCGACGTCGGAGAACAAAAAGCACAATATTCTTATGTATCCGTGCATCCAATTAAATTGCATCAGTAATTATATATATCTGTTGTATATATAATTAATTACTATATATATCTTGTTCCCTTATCTAATTTATTTCATTATGCATCAACTTTGGAACAGTCTGAAAGGAACTGGTACAATATAAAGCTAATTAATTAACTTAAAATAAGATATTTGAATGGATATACGTGAAAATGATTGATTAATGCTTGGTTAAAATGTCAAATTCTTTCACAAAACTCTACTCTAGAGTCCAGTGTCCATTGCATCACACAAACCTTCATGTCTATCAAGTCTTCGTTTGGTTATGTTAGTAACTGACTTGTAAGACTTTTTAATTAGTATAACTAATTGCGAGACATTGAAGTTGACAAAATTTCCATATTCTCAAATAATTATCAATTGCATGAGGGCGCCCCTTTCCTTTTCCTAAACTAAGTCTAATTATGAATTTCGCGAGATGATTCTTTAGGTTCCTGCTTTGTTTTACAGAATGCCCTTTGAATTTATTATGGTACTTGGCAGATAAAATGAAATAAAAATCGTATTTTAAAAAGAAATTAAGAGTTGTAAGTAATTAATACAAGCTAGAATCATATGTATATAGAAATGCTTAAGAAAATTTTAAGTGGTAATAATGAAATGGAATTCGCTGTATGTATATTGATAATTAGTGTGACTTGATGACCATTGCAATCAGCAATTTGATCCGAAAAATAATTAAAAGATGAAAATTTCGTTGGCTTTTCGAACCTCTTATGTGTTATTACACCTTTTCCATCCCGAATGATATATAACATATGTAAAACCAACAAAATGTCAAAGACAATCATTAAACAATAAGCGATTCATCTAATGGAAATGCCATGAACATCAAATTTCCTCCCATATATGCACACAATGAACATATCAACTTTCCAGGACTCAAAAATACGGTCGTAGTTAACCTAACCAAACCATGCATCCAACACAAACAAAATCGAAAAAATTAAATCAAAATATCTAAATTCTTTCTTCAAATTAATAAACAACTTAATATGCTATATATTCAGTATTCACTTAATTACATATACCTTGTGAAATTACAAAACTGAATTGAATTTAACAATCAATGAACCATAGAGCCACCAAGGCTGAACTCAAGCAATCTTAGCTCGGCCTCGTTCTCAAATGGAGTCAAGTTCAAGTCTAATTCGACCAATAATCTTTTCTTCTCGTCTTTCGTCTCTCCTCCTCCACCAATATTAGTATTAGTATTAGTATTAGTATTACTACTACTACCACCACTACTACTACCATGAGACAGGACTCTATCGGGGGTCGAGACTCTATGTCGTCTCATATGACCCCCGAGAGCCTGTCCAAGGGCAAACTGAAGCCCACAAATGGAGCACTCATGCACCCTAGGCTTCGACAATTTTGCCGAGTGCTGCTCCTCGCTCAAAACCCTAGGTTTCTTGTGGCTAGCCCTGTGGCCACCTAATGCTTGGAAAGATGAAAATTGCCGGTTGCAAGTCTTGCACTTGAAAACCCGGCCGGACGGCTGAGCCACCGATGTATCGGTGGCGGCACCTCGAGAGAGAAGCATCAAAACATGAGCCATGTTGACGTCCAAAACCTCACGACCACGCTTCATCGTTGATCTAGCTTGTGATTATGAGTGTGAATTGTGATGTAGGTTTGTTTGTTGGAATGGAGAAAGATGTGTTGTGTACATGTTATTTATAGGGTGGATTGTGTTGAATCGCGCCTGGTTGTTTACGTATGGGTGACATGGTTGGTGACGTGGGCGCCGGCAGCCACATGTTTTAGGTCAAACAGTGGAGAACCACGTAGGCATATATATAATATCCCTGTCATATATAACAACTTCACGTATGTCCTTTACTTTGATTATATTTATGCTGCTACTCTTTAAGTTCAATTATTGTCTTTTACGTCCTTGAATTTCGGAAGGTTAACAACTATCTTAGCGACTTTTTCTAATTCCTTTCAAATCCATAATGCCACTGAAAACTCCTTTCTTAAGACCAACAATGTGCCTTTTAATTTTATATTTACGCACCCTTGGGAAAATCTCTTGTTATTTTTATGTGTAAATGTAAACAATCTCTCATGGTCATGAAGATACAGGTGTAAAGAACCTTTTGTCGATGTGAAGATTATGTAGGTGTAATGAAGTTAAAATGTAGTGCAATTTTGAAGTGAACTATGCATGACAACAATCAACATATCTGTCGTAATGACATCCAGTAAGGGGATATCAAAGTAAATATGACATAAATGACATTTAGCATTACTAATACGTAAAGTTTAAGGGCATAATCAACAACTTTGTTCGAATTTTGGGAGCATGTTAGAAGAGTTTTAATTGGAATTTAGAAGTTGTGATGACAATAAAATGATAAAAAAATGGTGGGTATATATGCAAAAAAGCTCCGATTGGTGTCACTATGATATTATCATATTCTTTTGAAGATATTATTATTGTTTTTGGATCATAATTTTGGAATGGAAGAATTCGTACACCACTTGGCGAGTCCAAGTACGCGGTTTGGGTGAGATCGATCTAGATACATATGTGACTTGATGGTTCACACATGGTTGTTTACTTACTAGTGTATCAGTTTAGACTTCAAGAATCAAGATGTATGTTTCAACTAATAATATTATTAGTCCAAGAATGTTAGGTAAGTTGAGGTCACTTGTGGGAGTGTGTGACTATGACATGGTTCAGGTGTTCAAGTTGTCTAAGTCATCGCTACTCAAAAGGTGATATGTCTTTTCTTTTTTAGGTATATATTTTCTTTGAAGTAATACATGTTGAATAATCTCTATGGTGCTGTGTGGGTTTCCCCCAATAATCTTCTGTTTGAGAATAATCAAGCGTGAGAATCACTGTCAAAACAAACCATCTTTTAGTTGAAAATTTTCTCACTCCGATTTCACTCAAACTTTTTGAATGCGATAATGTTTTTGTAACATCCCGAAACAACGAAAATTTAAAAATTTAAACAATCAAGAGATTATCAGATAAACTCATCAACGGGAATGTTACTCAGATAAATCAACAATCGGTTCACCAAATAATACAACAAAGTTTGTCAAAAACGTGATTACAACAATATAACGAAAGACAGGTACAAGCAATCACGAGGACCTCGAAGAGTCCGAAGAGGATCCTGACCTCAAAATGTGTGCGCCCGCTGTCACCACCCGACAGAACCTACTGCGGTCCTGAAACACGAATCAAACAACGATGCCCGAGTTTCCCATTAGGAAACCCTGTATGCCAAACTCGCTTGTATGAATGCAACAGTACGGTAAATGAACCTATCATACTAGTAACATGTCATATCACATCTGCAATGCATCAAATCCCTCAAAGGGTAAACGGGACCTCAGTCCAACAACAACGACGACCCTCAACAGGGTCCACAAGGACATCAGTCCAACAACAACAACAGGTCTCCCTCGGAAACCTACCGTATGCACATACGGTCCTACGGAGAGTACGCGACACACGCCCCACACACGACTACTCGAGCCAAAGAGATCGGTGAGGAGCGTCCGCACTTTCGCGCAAAGAACCACGTGGTCTACACCACATCGACAGAGTTGTAGCCTGGTCGGTCAACATCCCAAGATAGGTGCCCAATCGGGGATCATCAACGGAACAACATCGGCGGCATCGCCGACACAACATCGGCGGTACAACATACGTCCGGTATAACATCGGACGACACAACCACAAGCCGGAACATTGTCGGCACCATCATCGCCGGCAAAAACCTCGACGGCATCGCCGACACAACCTCGGCGGTGCAACATACGTCCGGCACAACATCAGACGGGCCCAGACCGTAGTCTGCAGGGTCATCATGCTCCACGAGCCATGCGTCAACACGCATTGGGATCCGCGATCTCTCGGGTCTGCTACTCCACAGAGAGTCAAGCAACAACACGTCACAACACGATCCATCACGGAGGTGGCACGACCCAAGTGTCCACACTCTTTCACACGGCGGTCCCTGGGCAGGCACGAGCACGTACCCGTCGTCACCTCCCGGCTCACGATCTATGCGATGACACAGGTTTCCGTGGACGGAGTTGACACAACACGAGGATCAGGAATTCAATTCTGCACACAAACGGTTGACCAAAAAAGCCTAACCGGTCGACCGTTCCCAATAGGTTCGGTCGACCGAAAGTCTACAATGGTCGAACTATTCTGCGCGTCACTTAAGTCCAAACGTCGAACAACTGTCTAAAACTGGTCGACCTAACACGAGGTCAAAATCCGGAGTTGATCAAAATCAACAAGTCTATTCGGTCGACCGACTGAGGGGTCCCGGTCGACCGAAAACTACTATGGTCATCCTAATAGTCTATGTCATATAACGGTCGAACAACATATGGAAATCAGTCGAACAACATGCATAATCATCAAGTACACTTAAGTTCCGGTTGACCCAAAAACAAGGGACGGTCGACCGAAATCCGACAGTAAGCCTCCAACCCACCAGCACATATGCAACCAGTCGACCGCCACATTGGCATCGTTCGACCGGTGTTGGTTAAAGTTGGGCAAAAAGGTAAAACCGGTCGACCGCCCGAAGGCATCGGTCGACCGTTGGTCGACAACAACCTTGCGTCAGCCAAGGATTTTACATCATTTCTCGTCCCCGACGAGATCTCCGACCTTCCGCGACTGACCTCAACTTCCCACCAACGTGGGGAACAATAAAACCACACTAGTAAGCCGGCATACCTCAAGACGAAGACGGAGCACGCCAAAGTTCGCTCAACGTCGCCCACCGACCTCAACTTCCGATCACGCGCGCCTCACGTCTGCCTCCTAGACTCCATGCTCGACACCACTCGTCGGAGCCGCCGCAACGCGCTCTGGAACGACGGAATGGGAAGAGGAAGTGAGAGGAAGGTTTGGGTGAAGAATAAAGAAGGAAAGGAATAGAAGAGGGAAGAGAAACGTTGGTTTCTCCTTAAAACCATCCCAGCTTCAACGGTAACCGACCCCCAACACATCAACTATCACTATCCTCTCTTCCATTTTCCATGCAAAGCACCTCCACTAATCAAGAGATTAGTCCTAAACAAGATTAAGGACTTAACAGTTTTACCTCTAGTCAATGACTGTCCTTAATTCTATCTCGTAAACATTTTGTGTATCGTCTTTCTTATAAATATGAATGTCAAGTTACTTACTAGAGTAATAATTTGAATACAGTCTTACGGGATGTGGTTTCCAATAAAAATACGGTATTTATCTGTCAAACATCCTGGTAAAAATAGTGTCTTACCTTCGATTTAAAATTGCAATCTACTTGCTTAAAGTAGAAGTGAGTACCAGATAATTTTAAGTTGTAAAAAATATAAAATAAAATGAATCTACAAAAAGAATCTTCCACACACTAAACAAAAGAATTGCTACGTACACGACATAATTAACATAAGCACACATCACCTAAATAACTAACCAATTAATGTGTATGCGAAGACTATATGTTAGAGCAATGTGGATCTTAACGTGTGTGTTGGCCATTAATGTGCATCTTAGAGCCGTCCATGAAACTATATGGGTCAAAGCAGCCAATTAGCATTAATGGTCCGCATGTATATGATTAATTAAGATGATAAGTAAATCTAAATATAGAGCTTTAAGATGACAACCCGATCACAAGCTCAAAGGCTAAATAAAAATCAAACTTACCCTTGTGAATATTAGTTAGCTAACCTTACCGGCATTTGGAAAGTCTGAAAATGCCTCCAAGTTATTATCTAGACTAATAATGTGATAAACACCATGTAACAGCAAGCAATGATGTTGAACTTACTTATTATCCTTTGTCTTTTAGTTACAAGTGGGCATCCACCTGTATTAAACAATGACAACATAGGTATGTATGCTAATTTAGCACTAATATTGTGGCCTTTGTTATTCTAGTAAGTAAGTCAACCAAAATAGTTTAAGCATGTGAGAGTTTTGAAATAAATCAAAGTCTTCTGGATTAAGCAAACCACATTATGACGACATCTAGGATGTAGAAATTTGAAATTGAAGAAGAAACAAGAAAGTACAGTATAATTTTCAATTTCAATTAGATCTCTAGCAAAGGTGTTATTAACTCTAAAGAAAAGTTCGGTGGGAAACATTTTTATTATCTCAACTGTTTCTAGAATTAGTTAGTTGGGGTTGAGATGAGATCCATGTTTAAATCTCATTCTCGTTAAAAACTTATGGTTGGTATGAGTCTACTTTAATAATTAAAATTATCACCAGACGTTTACTAAAAAATAATATGTGGCATGTAACATGGCATATTTGAAACATTGGCAAAACCAATAATCGTTTCAAAATCTTATGTTCCGGCTTTATGTGAGCTCCTTCCAATGAGTAGGGCCGCTTGATTACTTGTCAAGTACACTGAGCTCTTAAAATAGTCAAATGATTATCTTCTTGCTTAATTAAGATGTTCGATAATTCCAATTCTGATCTGGTACACCAACCGTGTTTCTTTCAAAAAAATGTGCACATTCGAGGAAATTGTTCTGGTGTACTTGTTGTGTTCAACATGAGTCAATTATTTTGGGGTATTGTAATGACTTTACTTCTTCAAACTCCCTACGTAATATGTTTGAAGTAAGTGTTGAAGTGGGCTTAGTTTAGACTTGTCTACTTGCGGATTAATTTGAAAACCACTAACAGTTCCACACCTATTAATCTTCCTCAAAATGAATGGTTTCATATCATGCACTTTGGGATAAGTTTTTAATATTTCTTCGATTTTCAACTATTGAAAGTGATATGTACGATAAACAATTTCTAACTGCCACTTGTTTTACTGATAAGATCGCTGATCATATTTAATTTAAGTCAACAGGAGTGTTAATCGAAACACCATCCAATTTGAATATTTGATAATATTTTTACTTATTCGAGAAAATATTTTGACACTGACATGAAATGGGAGGACTTATGCAACATTAGTTTCTAAAATTTTCTGGTTAATTAAAACCCAAGGAAAGTGTTGTATATATATATAATAACAGGAACAAGCTTTACTGAGTCCAGGGTTGTCAAATTTAGTTTAAGCCTCCTACAATCTCACCATTGGATCTTATTTACAGTTAATCTCACCATTCATTAGTATAACCGTATAATATTTTTCCCCTAGTATATGAAAGAATGAAAAAGTACTTTCGTTGTTGTGGAATAAGAAGTCCTCGTATCTTAATGCATGTATTTAATTTCTTCGGAGCTATTAAAGCGGGACCCATTTTTTGCGGAAAATGAGTCGAAACAATAACAAGAATATTTCTAGTAGAACATCTTTCGAATTTAATTCCCGGAAAGATTAAAATATAAAGAAAATGAATGAAAAAGAGATCCAAACGGATCACAATTTCGAATCCAAATAGTATCCGGATCCGGAAAGCACAATCCGATCAGACGACGCCCGGTCGAACCAAGTCGTCGCGCCTCCAACGTTTTGCTCTTCTTCTTCTTCTCCTCCACCAAATCCTTCAGATTTCTTTGAGTAAACTCCACTTTTCCACCGATTTTCCGTTGTTTTTCGCGTGATTACGATTTCCGATCTGACGTTTCCAACTTCTCCTCAGGAAAGTAGCGGTTTCGGATCCGTGGAGTGGTAGAAATGGTAATTTTATTTTATTGTACATTATTTTACGGGATCTGGTTGAATCTGTAGTTTGATAGGAAATGTGTTTGTTTGATTGAGTTCGAGTAGTGATTTGTGGGAGATTTTGAGTTTTATTTGTTTTTGCGTTAGTTTTCGTGTTGAGATCTGGAGATTTTGGTGTAGAATTGGCAGATTCAACATTTTTAGGTTCGTTGGGATTCTGAAATGGTGAATGATTCGGTTGAATCGGGAACGTGTTCTTAGTTTTGATCGAGTTGGAATGAGAGATTTTAGATTTTTTAATTCAGAAAATTTAAACACGTTCGATTTTGTTTTTTGTTTCCTGGCTATTAGAAGCATATTTTAGTTCATTTACTTGAATTTTCGCAGCTTCGGATTTAATCTTCATTCCCTCTGTAATTAGTAAAAAAACATGGTTAGAAGTATATATCATTGTCTTACATTTCACCCACCCTCTTTAACAATATTAGCTGACACTGCAATAGGTAGCTGTATTTCTCATTGTCTTATGGTAGAAAATATTAAAGTTTTAGAGATATGGCAGTTAACCCTTATGTACTTGGGCCAGACATTGAGAATGTATCAGAGCATATAACTCAAGGAATTTTTGAGTGTTTTAATCAAGAGAAGTCCTCTGAGAATGTAAACTGAAAAAGTATGATGAACCTAGGATTTTATTTTATTTTTTATCAGAAGGAACTTGTTTAGAATAGTTTCATACAATAAGTAATTTTGTCAATATTCACACATTTGACAAGTTTGGAGGGCATGCTTGTTATTCAAAATATTTGTTCATTTCTCAATGTTGATCAGTTTGTAAGTTTTGATTCTTTTCTCATTAAAGGCCACACTTCTTTAATACAATTGAAAATGCAGTTCTCTTTATATTCAAAGTTTTTGTTGTATTAGAAGATGCTGATTTGCAGTCTGTTATGAAATAATTTATGTAGTGTACTCGAGACTTCAAACTCTGTGAGCCTTCTAACATCACATAATGCTCACAAACCAGAAAATTTATAAAACATGCATTAGTTTGATTTAATAAGTGGAAGAATTGTTCGCCTTCCAGCCCTCTGTAACCTTTGAGCTTATGAACAGGATTGCTGTCCTTTTGTAAAGAACATTATTCTTTTGGACTCCAAAGGGAAACGTGTGGCTGTCAAGTACTACACTGATGACTGGCCAACCCATGCTGCCAAATTAGCATTTGAAAAATCTATATTTACTAAAACTCAGAAGATTAATGCGCGAACAGAAGGTAATTCCTTGCCTTCGTTGATAGTTTGATTATTTCATCTCAGCATCTGCTTTTAGCTATTTAAACTTATGGGTGAGTTCCTCACGTATCGGTTTCAAACTTCTGTCCTTTTAACATTGCAGTTCACAATTTCAGCATAATCTTCTTGTTTTTAAGTTTCAGTTTTTATTCAAGGGAGTAATTAAGAAAGAAAGAAAAAACTATAGGCCAGTAGGTGGTCATTGTGATTTTGACGGAACATGATTTGCTCACTTGCAGCGGAAATAGCCATGCTTGATGGTTGCATTATTGTCTACAAGTTTGTACAGGACCTGCATTTTTTCGTAACGGGAAGTGATGATGAGAATGAGCTCGTCTTGGCCACAGTTCTCCAGGGATTTTTTGATGCAGTTGGCCTTCTTCTTAGGTATCTGGATTATTTTCATTAATGATACTCTGCTTCCCATCCCATAAGAACTTCTCTTTCTTCCTGTCCTGCCCTTTTGATCTATAACATAAGTTGGTTGTTTTCATCCCCAGGAATAATGTTGAGAAAAGGACTGCTCTTGAGAACTTGGATCTGATCCTTTTATGTATTGATGAAATCATCGATGGAGGGTATGAAATTCTTCTATACAATTGCACCCTTAACAAATTACGTAGAGAAGTACCAATAATATCTTTCCAAGTTACTTGGTCTCCAGTGAACTGCAATATTACTCCTCTTCCCTAAGTTATAATATACCTTTCACACTCTTAAAAGGACCATGACATTAAAAAATTTACACAGTAGTATTTACACGTGTGGATATGAAATGATAGAGATGAATTTGCTTGTTTCCAGGGTCATTTTAGAAACAGAAGCAAGTGTTATTGCCGGGAAAGTTGCAGCAAATGGTCTAGATGGTGGAGCAACCTTGTCCGAACAGGTATTATTTTCCGACTTCAACAAGCCAACACGACCTCGTTGCATATGTTATCACTCAAGTTGAATCAGTTCTTAACAGCTTTGGTGTTTGCTTTGTTTTGCAGACAATTACTCAAGCCCTGGCCACTGCACGAGAACATCTAGCAAGGTCTCTTCTCAAGTGAAATTAACACAACGGTTATCAATATATTGCTTCTCGTCATTAGAACAAAAAACAGTATATGTTTTACTTTTATTCTGCCTTTCTACCAGTCATTGGACAAGTCCAGTAGGTAGTGTCGGTTACAGTGGAATCTGAAGTGCTGATCGCATGATGGAATGTAATTGTGACATTTGTTTACTTGTCATTCTCCCTATAGTTTCGGATAGGAATCAGTGATGCACTGATGCAGAAACTAATGATTTAGATATAACAAGTAAATTGCCACTCAGATCATTTTAGATGGTAAACCTGATATTATTTAATCCATAATTATTCATTTTTAGCTAGTGAGTATTAAATTATTAATGTCTTATTTTGTTACAAAGGAACTTGTATGATCCGTCTTATCAAATTTTAGTAGTTTTGGGAACATATTCATACGTATGATAGATTCCCACCACTCGGCCATTCAAATCACCGCTAGTCATGAAACCTTCCGAAGTAATTACAAAAGTAGATGAATCATTAGCTTCTGATTTATAACCAACTTTGAAACAGATCACCAAAATATCAATCACTTCATGGTACCTAAATTCCAATAACTAGAATTCATATTTCATAGATATTCTTCAAACCATACACCATTGCCCATAGGCGCAAGCTCACTAAGAATCTCTGTAACATCATTGCCTTTTCATTTGTCACAGCAAAAATGTAACTTGGATCACATCCAACTAAAAAGAATCAATATGATTTATAGACTCTAGACTCGGCACCTTTGAGGCATACACATCTGATTTGCCATAATTACACATTTGTCATAACAATAACACCTCATTGTCACAGAAAAGCATGAGGCAGCAGTTTCACCATTCCTTAAAAGATTGTTATTTGAGTATGATTGTGTTAGTGTGCTACATTGTTCATTTGACCGTGTCCGTTTGTTATCACAACTTACTCCTTTGATAACAGAGCTTCCACAACCTCTGCTCCGCATCTTAAGATTTGAAAAGTTTTATGCTGGAACAACTCCACTCTGCAGTGGCAAAACAAATCTAAGAATCAAAATGCAACAGAGTAGTCGTAATCGTTAAGCAAAGTATAGATTCTTCGTACTTAGACAAGGACATTATTGTGTTTTACACCTCAAAAGTAGATAGAGGAGTGCAAAGCTGAAAAGCAAAGAAGGGCAGCATCTAACTTCAGGGCATTGTGTTTTGTTTGACACACAAAATATCGGCTCTTCAGAAAATTGCAAGCCTAGTACATCTATAACAAATATTAGAAACATGTAGATTGTAGAAGAATTGAAATTCTACAAAAAAAGGACCCTAAAATACTATTATGCATCAGTTGTGATAAAAATAATAATCACAGAGCACTATTAGTTCACCAACTTATAGTATAATTAGTTAAACAGAAACATCACTCTGAATCACAATTCGGCATTATAATCTACAAAGTGTTACTTCTATGAGAGTGTTGATACAGTAACAGTAATGTGCTACAACAAGATACAAAAAATAACAACTAGGATTTGACTACACAATTTGTGATATGTTCAATAAAGTGTGGTTTATAAAAATAAAAATATGACCAATTAACAATAAAATGAAAGAGCAAGTCGTATCAATATGAAAACAGTAAACTTGGTTATCTGTAGTATAAATCAATTCAAATCCGACCGTTGTGAAATTCATGAAACATGTGGCATTTCCGAAACATGGTTTAGGCATTCATATGGAAATTGAATTTATGTTAGGTGAATATATTATAAGATGAGAAGGAAAGTACAGAAGATGGTTGGGTCAAGAACAAGAGTAACCTCTAATAACAAAATAGTTGTAACATGATAATCCTTTTATTTTTTACCCAAAACTTCCTAGATTATGGGTATTACTTATTGTCAGGGTGGAAAAAGAAAAAAAAGAAAACCCCGAAAGATCGAAGAAGTTACCGGCGATGGTTGGGATTAGGGTTAGGAGTGGCCGTTTTCGGATTGGGATTGATCGGGAATTTGTTGGAATTTCTGTTTGAAAGCGTCCTGCTTCTGGATCCACGACATGTGCCACTGCAATCGATCATATTTTCATTTTTCAAATCGATAATCAAACCTTTTCTCTCTCTCTCTCTCTCTCTCTCTCTCTCTACAAACCTGCGGCCCAAACGACGAGGACCGTCGCCATCCACAACTTCTTCTCTCTCAAAACCTTCCCCACTTCCATCCTCTCAACAACTATTCAACTCTCTCTCTAGTCTCTACAAACCTGACCTTACGATTGAAAAATTGGGCCCGAAATGGTCGGCCCAGTCAAAGCCTCCAGTAATGGACTGGGCTGGGCTGGGCTGGGCTGGATAACCTCGCTTTTCAAATAAGGAGAGATCTTTTTCCCATTGGGTCAATAATACTTCATCTATTGTTTTGTTTTATTATATTTTTTTGAAAACCTAAAGAAAAAAAGTAAATTTTCAAGCCATTAACATCGGAAGAAGAAAAAAACAATTTCATGAACTTTGAAAACCATTCCATTAAACTAAGTTAAGCAAGGAACGAACCAAGTTTAGGAGTTATTAACTTAAAAGGGTGTGGCTTGCCTGTGTTGACAATGGTTTGACTACTACACCATCCTGAATCGGTGAATCCTCCTCCACACGTTTCTGAATGGGCGGGGCCCATACGAAATAACTAAAAACTCACTCAACTCCTGCAAAACATTACCAGCCCATTTTTCATTTTGCACTTTCCCCACCTTTTCTATCTACTCTCATACTTACTACTCCTATACCTTTTTTTTGATTTTTTTGTTTGTAATGCATTCTTCACTTTTTATAACAATAACGAACCAACTTTGCTTTTTCCATATCTTCAACTAAGACAACAATGTCTTCTTATATGCTATTTATATATTTTAATATAAGACCCTAAAGTTGGTCAGACAGACATGGAACCTGAACTTTGTGGATGATACCCGAAATTATTTTTTCCAAAATTACTAAAGATAATATTCTTCATACTTACCGTTTGTGTTATTATATGTTATATTACTAAAGCAGGCCCAACTTTGTTTTTAATACTAACCAGACGAGGTCTTTCATCTTTGGTCATGTTCCCAAAGATGGAATTCTTCCCATCTAACTAATGCTCACATTCATTCCCATCTCTCTAATCTACCACAAACATCACAACTTCAATGGATACTTCTCCAAATTGCTTTGAAATATAATTACTTTTTTACCCAATAAATCCTGACATCATAAAACAGAAAATCCCAATGACCCAAATTCATCTCAAAATTGTACCTTATGTCGTTAGATATTTTCATGGATCTCTTTGGTTACAACCAATATTCATAAAAACCAAAAAGAGCCAAAATTGATGTCTCTGACCTTAGAATAGTATGAATCAGAATCGAGCATCGAGTCGCATCCTGAGGATAGGAAAAATTCAAGAAAATAAATAAATAAATATTCAGAAAAGATGAGAGAAAGTTTTTTAAAGAAACCTTTGCAGCCAAATTAAGCGGTGTTATTACGCATGGCATTAGCATACCATTAGCTGCATTGGCCAACAAACAAACATGAGATGAGATGAGAGAGAAAGAGAAACAAAAGTAACAAAAACACACCAATCCATCCATGATTTATCCATGAGATCTTTCTCTCTGCATGTCACTCCCACAACACAATCAAAGCCATAACCACATCAGAAGCAAGCAACTATATATAGAGATATACACATGTATACCATTCCTTATTGAACCAACAAAACCAAACCAAACCAAACCAAAACCATCTCTTTCTTTTCAATTCCATTCCATTCCCTTCCAAGTTCCAACCCCTCGTCTGCATGATCCTCACAACCACTGACCCACTACTACTCTCTGCTCCATCCCACCCCTCCTCCCACCCTCCCCTTCCTCTCCCCAAAAGACAATTTGGGTTTCGAGCTCTGGGTCTCTTGTTCACCTTTTCACCATAAAGATTGAATCTTTGGTTTTCTTGGTGTTGTTTTCTTTCTAGTGTTTTTGGCATGGGACCCATTAGAGGGCTGAGGAAGAGAAAGAGGAAGGAGAAGAGGGATGAGGAGAGAGAGGACATGGACATGGACAACCCTCATGTTGGTTCTGATTGGTGGGACGAGTTCTCCAAGAGGATTACAGGTTTGTGTTCTCTTGCTTTTCTTGTTTCAGTTTGTTGTTTTGTTCCAAATGTGTCTCTGGTCACTTCTTCAATTCGTTTCTTGGATTCATCCTTAATGAGTTTGGTGTTTGTGTGTTGTGAATCTGTTGTGGTGTTGATGTGGAAAGTCAACACAGGTTGCAAGTCTTGTGGGTGGTTTAATTTAGGTTTGTGGTTTTTTTTCTTCCCGTTTTGGAGTTCAATCGTATACACGGTTGATGGTTACGATAAAATCCATGGCGATTGGAAGGAGATTCTTGTCGTATTGGGCTCTCAGATTTGGCATATGATGTAGATTTGAGGTGTATCTGTTGTTATCCTAATTTGATGTCAAGTGGTTTCTTTTCTTGGTTCAGATATAACATGCTCTCTTTTTTTCTCCCTGAAACTTTTGCTGCATTCTGCATTTACTTTCAATAATGTTGGTGCTAACCATCCGTTCTTCGATTGTACTTTTTAGTTTTTATGGCGTCTCTGATGATGCTTAATGTAGGCGTTTACTTAGTTTATATGAGGATCAACAGTGTATACATGGTAGATTCTTTATTATAATTGATTTCATAGGTAAATAAGAGCAAGCACATTGTGGATATATCTGACAAATAAAGAATGATGATGGTAAAATTTGGGCATTTCCGTAAGTTATTCAGTGAACCTCCAAGAAGGTGTCTGCTCTAATTCATCCCTGCAAGGGTCTTAGGAAATGTGCTATTTGTGCACAAATTAGTTTATTTCCTAGGGTTTGAATGTGGTTTTGAGACATGTTATGGCTACTCCATAAGAAATCGGGCCCTTGCGGGTTTGACACACTATCCCTCTATTCAGAAAATGTTTTTTTTTCAGTTATAGCAATCAAGGTAAGTACAATATATTTCGACAAAATATGGAACCTATAAGAACTTAAAGAAGTGATAAAAGAACCCGAAACAAAAAAGGGTTGAGACTCCATTTTAATAAGTGTTAGGATATTTTATAAGATTTTGGATGCTATTGAAATATAACTGAACTTCTTGTAAGCATTGATATCATTTTCACATCTATATGTATCAGACTTTGTTTGTGCCAAATTGTGATTTCAAAGATGCTTTTTAAATTTCGTTTGGGTACTGCAACACACTACATTGTCGTGTGAAGCATCTTGCTAATATATGCTCCAAAAACCAACCTTGATAGTTCATTTGGCCAATGACTATATGTAATCTGTTAGTTCTCGCCTTGTTATATATTGTACTCACTACATGGCCGTGAAATTCAGATTTTCCTACTTGAAGACAAAAAAGTACCTTTCTAAAATGTACGTGTTTTTCTCGCATTTCTTTGTGGTTTTAGTTATAGCAATAGTTATCACACAAATTCTGTGATGATGCAACCGATGAGATCAGGGGAAATTATCTGCGGAAAATGTTGTATGGTTGATGATATGCTGATATTCCCTAAATTCTCTGTCATCTATATGTTCAATTGGCTATTCTTTTTGTAATTTTGTTTTCATAAGATCAGGTCACACAGCAATTGGATAAACATATATCACAAGATATGGGTTGTTGCCAAGAATCAGTTGATTATTATTGCTATTTGTAAACTGCATCGGGGTGAGCAACTGATCTGCCCTCATTTTCGAATCCTCCAATTCAATGTTCACTTAAGATTATACTTAAATATGACAAAACATTGACTTTCAAATATGTTTATTAAATTTTCAAGTAAAGTTCACTTATCATTCAACAACTTGATAAAACTCATTAAGATTTTTCAAGAAATATAAAAGAAAGCTATGGTTTCAGTTCTTCGTAATAGCAATATCTGCTACGATGTTATTGACCAATGTGAATTTTACCAGTCTAGGTCTGGCATTGATTATCTGACCTAGATTGGGGTGAATTATCTTGGGCCGCAGCATCTACTGAGTTGTTAAGGCATCTGTTTTTTATTTGCTTACGGTTTTTGAATAACCTTGAGATGTTTCCTGTATATCAATCTTCATCTTAGCCATATAATTAAGTATCATGAATATTTGTGCCCAAAGAAGACTGAAAACATATCATTTATAAATACTGTTTTCTCATTATGATAGTTCTTATCATCCCTGTAAGCCTATCAATTGCACCCAATCATCAATAGTCAAATTTGGAGCTTTCATGTATTTCTTCTGCAATGAAGAAAATATATTTGGTGCAGACTTTATAGTTACAGTGCTTTGCATATTCTCTTATCCTTCTTGCAGCTGATGTATTGAATTAGGTGTTGTTTTCTCCATCTTACTTGAATCATCAGCTTAAGTTAAGATTCATGCATTTCTTCTGCTAATCATTTCAGTCCTTCGAGGAGTTTAATACAACGAAGTTTTAATATGGACTCCAGCCAATACCGTGCATTGTTAATCTAGTGGACATTATTTTTTAAGTGATTCAAAAGAAATACCTCTGCCTTTGCTATTAGCTATTGTTGGTAATCAAGGAATGTTAACACAACATCACCCTTGAATTCGTGAGGTGGTCTGAATCACCAGTTTAGCATTTCTTGCACAATTGTTTGGTTTTGGTTTATGGATTATCTTGTTGATATCTCGTGGCCAAGTATAGATCATGCATATCTTATCTCGTAACCAGTTACTAATGTTCCATTTTCAGGCTGGTTTTAACCTTTTCACACTCAATGCAGGGCCATTGTCTACACCAAAAGAAGGTATGAAGTTCGAGTCCATCTTCAAAATTACTAGAAGGACTTTCAACTACATATGTTCCATTGTGAAAGACGACATATTGGCAAAGCCGGGGAATTTCACATGTAAAAATGGGAAACAGCTATCAGTAAACGATCTAGTAGCAATTGCCCTCAGAAGGTTGAGCTCCGGGGATTCTCTACTAACTGTCGGGAATACATTCGGCTTGAACCAGTCAACCGTCTCCCAAGTAACTTGGCGTTTCGTGGAGATCATAGAGGAGAAAGCAATTCACCACTTAAGTTGGCCCGATTCAGACGAAGAGTTGAAAAACATCAAAGTGAGGTTCGAGAAGATTCATGGTCTACCCAACTGCTGTGGAATCATAGACACAACTCATATTGTGATGTGCTTGCCTTCGGTGGACTCGACCAACGACATCTGGATCGATCGCGAGAAGAAACACAGTATGGTGTTGCAGGCAGTTGTGGATCCAAAGATGAGGTTCCGGGATATAGTGACCGGGTGGCCAGGTAGTATGAGTGAGCCCTTAGTAATGCGGAACTCGGGTTTCTTTGATCTTTGCGAGAAGGGCGTACGACTGAATGGTAAAAGGTTGGAACTTTCAGAGGAATCAGAACTGAGAGAGTACATAATTGGCGATTCGGCATTCCCCCTTCTGCCTTGGCTCATCACTCCTTATCAAGGAGCGCATCTTTCTGACTCGAAAATCAAGTTCAATGAGCGTCATTGTGCAACAATGGTTGTGGCGCAAAGAGCTTTCGCACGGCTAAAAGAGATGTGGAAAATACTTCAAGGAGAAATGTGGCGGCCAGACAAGCACAAGCTACCGAGGATGATTCTCGTTTGCTGCATTCTGCACAATATCACCGTGGACATGGAAGACGAAGTGTGGAACGAGATCCCACTGTCCGTCAACCACGACACGAGATACAAACAACAATTTTGCAATTTTACTGACAAGAATGTGTCTCGAATGAGAGATGAATTGTCACAGTTTCTTTCGAAATGCCACTATGACAGTGATAAACATTGGTTGTGATTTTGTTCTTCTCGTGTGTAGTTGACTGATTAATTGTACTTGCTGAGAGCGAATTTCTATTTGAGTTTCAGAAAACTCAGATGAGTATGCCTTTCTTGGATTTTTATCAATTGAATTATTCTTGTGCAAATCCCATTGTTCTAGTTGGATTTTATTGGTAGGTATGCACTCAAAATCAACCTAAATGATAAATGATCAAACAAATTCATTACAAAGTGGTTTATGCTTTCTTTTGCAGCTGTGATGGTCTCCAATACACCATAGTCAAACCATTATATATATGTCATTAAAATGCCTAAGCTCAATTTACTACAGTACTAAGTCCTCATATGATTCTCATCAAGTTCTTCCTCATTGCTGAGAATACAATCATGAGTGTCGCATCCAACTCATTTGAAGGGTCGATGTCTTCTTCTTATTAATTAGTATAATGTTTAGTTCTCACAATTTCGACCAGTTAAATATTTTTGTCATTCGTAGCAATTTGTTGCACGTGTAATTGTGTGGTAAGGTCTCATCACAGAGTTCATCGACTCAACTAGCCCACAACAATCTTTAAAATGTTTATACTTAAACTTGACCCCATATTATTATAGCTCCCATCTTTTTTTTCTTGCCTTGTGACGTGAGATGTGTTGATATAATGCCCAAGCTTACATTGATATTCTATGGTTGATACTTATGCATTGCGTTTCTAATGACATACGTGTAATGTTCGATTCTTTGAGTAATTTTTTCCTAACACAGTAATCTCTGGTGTTGTTGAGTAGATTTTGTCCAGCATATATCAATCACTGCTCATGCATTAAGATAAGATTCGGGGTGGGTTCTTCTTCTTTTAAGAGGAATAATAAGGTTCTTCTTGTTGTTATGGTCATTGGAGATTGATTGGCCATGTTTTGCTTTTGTCATCGTCATTTAAGTTTTGTTACACGATTGTAATAAGATTTTTCGCAAGACGATCCTGTCGTCTCTTGTCTGATAGAAACTTAGAACAAGTTGCCAATTACAACATTATCATAATAAAAAAATGCCAAATAGTACCCACTATATTTGCAGTGACTGATTCTGTATAGTTTACATCAATAGGCCGAGTCAGCCCATATTTGCGTCTATTACAACACTTCCGAACCCAAAGGAATCTTTCGGCCCAAAACACACGTGCCGTGAAAAAAAAAGTCTCTCAAGTCATATCAGTTTGAAATTATAATCGACTAGTATTTCATTCGTTAGATATTAACATGAAAGATGGATGATTAAAAAATATTAAGTGATGTGAATTATCTGCAAAATAGAACAAGCAAAGTGTTAAAAATGACTTAAATCCTTTTGATTTCAACTTTTATTTTATATATAATTTTATATTTGATATTTTGCTCTGTCTAGAATTGGATTTGAGTCTTTAATTGACGAATAGATTTTCTCAACTTACCCTCCATTTTTGTGCCTTTAGTAGGCCTAGTGTTTCCGACAATTGCAATGTCTTCTTTATTTCTTCATGTACAAAAAAATAAAATTGTCTAAATCATACTCATTCACTAGCTAGCATAACCCAAAGGCTCTCAGATGGGTGGTATAGTTTCACCCCTTATTTCCCAATAGTTCCTCTTTTGAGAATAATTTTTTTATAATTTTCCTTGCGAGAACTCACAAGTTAATTTAATTATTAACAAAACTACAAACATTCGAAGAATCCAAATTTGTTACTTCATTATCCTTTTCTTCTTATATCCCTCTTCTCCTCTTTTCCATTCTAATTTGGCTTCACAAGCACTCTTTAAATTATAGTATAATCCAACAGTCAACAGTTCAATTCAACACACACATTGATACACTTATATATAACAATGGGGTAGTTTTAAAAAACAAAATAAAAAAGTAAAAAAATAATACAAAAGAAAGCAAATCTTGGATGACTATAACTGACCTTATGGAATAAACTATCTGTTAAAAAACAAATTCAAAGATGAGTCCAAAAGGCTGCTGATCTCCAAAAATAGTTCTGCCTTTGTTGCATCCAGTGTGCCCATTGCCACTCTGGAAAGCAAAAATCCAACTTCAAATGTCTCCTGAATTAATCAGTTGAGATATTATTTATCCTCTATTAGGCATCTGAAGAAACAACAGCAACAGTACAACTGAAGCATTGCTAATTCTGTGGGGGAACAAAGTGGTCAGGCCCTGCCTTTATTCATGTTCATATGGTGCATGTTTATCATATATATTTCTTGATAAGGACTATCCAATGCAACAACTCCTCTGGGATCAAACCACCACTTGATGGCAATGGGACTTGCATATTTAGTGCTTTTGCACATCCCCCACTTCAACTAGTTTTGTCCCCCGTGGGTGTAGTGGAGTGGTTAGGGGGTTAATGCATGAAGACGCAGGTTCAAACTCTCACTTCACATATCAAATGTTTCCGTTGCAAACGATGTGGACTACCTCTAATTTAGAGTCGCAATCTGCCTAACACAAGTACATGCAGGTACCGAAAAAATCTGGATCATCAACAAAAAAAACTAGTTCTTCAAAAAAGTTTGTGTTCTAATTCAAGATATATAGTAAATTAACACAAACTTAATTGATTAAGATAGAAGATCAACTAGGATCCATTGTATTTGGAACTCTCAATAGTGCACAAAAACATGTTAGTAGCTAATTATTATCTAAAGAACATGCAAGAAGTGAACTACATACATAGAATAGTGTTGTGGCGTGTGAATGGTGACTCAAAATATACTTTCACAAAATTAAATAATGCATGAAAAGCATAAAAAGATATATCACCACAAGAAATGCTTCTCATTGGATAAGGGCTTGTGGTTAATTAGACTCTTTTTCAATTCAAAACACAACCTTGAGTTGTTATATTTTTGCTTGTATGTATGTATCTACTACACTTTTTTACTTTCATCTTGCAATGTCTCTTCTCTTACTTCCACAAGAAGGTAAAGTAATTGTTAATGCATCTATCCCTGAAATGAACAAAGAAACCCGTAGAAGTAAAAGATGAAAAATACCTCAAGATATCTTGTTGTGATATTGAATCTTGATAGATATCATTACAGATGTCGATCATTAATTAGTACCATCTTATGCTTCCCTACTCATCGGTTGTGACATTAGAAAAAAAATATTATATATATATATATATATATATTAAGATGAGATATAAAAGGTTGGAAGTGGTGTGCCCACATTGAAGTTGGTGGAATCCACGCCCAAAAACTACAAATTAAGGATATTCCCCACAACCACAAATCCATGTATATATGCATTAATTAATTCCACAACACATCAAATTAATTTTCTTTATAGGTTTCCTTTCCTTTCCACCCTACAAATTCCATTGGCTCCTTATTGTGGGTAATGTGTCTCTATCACCAAGAGATTCAAATCCAATCTCTTTGCAATACATCAAGTGTGCTCTTAATGCTTAATCACATGGTGATGACAAATCGATCTAGATATGTTATATGTCCTATTGTGGTCAATAATTGAGGATTCATAATTGACTACAATAACTTATCTTGATGTTGTGTTGAATGTTAATGTTTAGAGTTTAGACCACCACCGCATAATCGAGAGATGGAGTTTGTGAAGTTACTATTATTTAAAAGCATCCACAAGAAAGCAGCCCACCATGGATTGTTGTTAGTCTCATATCCTACGTAAGCTCTAACATGATAGCTAGTTATATAGTTAATCCCCACTATATATATCATCCTTTCGTTCTCACTGCTTCCACTTCTCTTGATATCAGAAGAAGAAGAAGAAGAAATGGTCCAAAAGCTCCACATTTGGTGATCTGAAAGGTGGTCGGTTAGTGGGCACCACAGTGGAACACGTTCATTCATATATATATATATATATATATATATATATATGAGTGTGGGAAAATCCAAACATGGATCTTTGCGTTAATCAAGGATGTTTGTGGCATAAGAAACCAACTCAATTTCTCACTCACGACAGATGACAACCTTAAAGTCATCATGGATGTATACTTTCCAAATGTGCATTATGCTCCAGAGACTTAAAACTTAACTATATATCGAGATTGTAGCCTTGTTGGTGAGATAATCAAATAATAATAATAAGAACATCTTACTTTTCTTTGTCACCAAATTAATGTAAGTGTTGGAATGACTCGAGAGAAGTGTTTCTGAAGTCAACCATTAAGAAAACCAATATTATTATTGAGCCAAGCAAAACTCTTGAGCCAAATGGAGTGGCTCATTCCAACTTGATGAGATTTTTTTTTTGGTATTGGAGACTTTGTCAATCAGCTCTCATTTTGTTATGCGCAGACTGAAGTACAGAATAACCTAAACAGGAGAGGAAGCTCTACGGTCGGTACTCGATCTTCTTCATGTACCACCTTGAAGTTCGAACTTGAGTAGAATATCTTAGGACTTATTCATATATACCTCTAACCTTTCGTCCCTCAATTGCTCATTTCTCTTAAACATTTGGTGAACTATCAAAAGTGTTCAAAATTGGTTGAACTTGAAAGCTTCATGCATTATACATAATGTACTCCCATGCATACATAGCCATTAGGCCAACATACATGGTAGAAGAAATAATGGCAAAACACAACACATTTCTGGGTTTGATAATATGATGGCGTACGTAAAGTTGACATGAGGAGGTGAAGCCTTTTGAAACTAACATCTCTCTTCTTTCTCAAAGTACTTGAATTTCAATCCGACAATGATTGCTCAATGCTCAGACAATGGATCCTTGTCAGCCCTCTGCCACGTGCAGCGCACGCGTTGTGTTGTCATTTTAGTGCTTTTCTCCTGCTAAAAAGGTAGAGTCCTCGCATTTTAGTAATAATAAGTTTTTTGTTTTTTAACTTCAAATTTTAAATATGCTTAAAACGATTTCAAATTCATCCACATTAAATAATTCTGTCAAGGCAATTACAGGGAAAACACTAATTAAATGGTATATGTATATTGTCAAGAGTCAAGACTCAAGACAGAAGTTAATTAGACGAAAATTTTATAATGTCTACAAAAGAATTTTGAATTCAACACACACTATATAGACGACGTCAGCTCTCTAAGACATGCCTCTATAAATGCCTACTACATATATGTCCACACCACACAGCTTTGTCCTCTACTCCTTCCTTCCCACAAACAAAATAAGGCGCACATCAGCTAGTGAAAGAGCAAGAAATTAATTTCGTCAAGAGTGAGATGGTGGTTGGAAACGAAGAGGAAACAAGAAAAGGGCCATGGACTGAGGAAGAAGACATGCAACTAGTTTGCTTTGTAGGTCTTTTCGGAGAACGTCGTTGGGACTTCATAGCTAAAGTCTCAGGTTCGAGGGGTGGCGGGGTATAAACACAATCATTAACTACGTACCACTATTACCTACTACGTATATCTTAATTATTAAGTGCTACGGACTATATATATATGTCACTACTACTAACTGCACACACACACACACACATATATATATATATTAATATTATATGCTAGCTATATATGTAGTTACATGAATCGATCGAGTACTATGTATATGTTGTGTTGACAGAGATGGTAGTGTTGGAATGATTGTAGGTTTGCGTAGAACAGGAAAGAGTTGCAGGTTAAGATGGGTGAATTACCTTCATCCTGGTCTTAAGCGTGGTCGCATGTCTCCACAGGAAGAAAGACTGATTCTCGAGCTCCATTCCACCTGGGGAAACAGGTTCGATATTATTATTTACTACATATAATGTATAATCATGAATCAATACTTGTTATTTTGTTTTGAAACGAGTTATGTATATGTTGTGTAGACATAGATGGTACATACATACATAGATACAGACATACATGTATGTACGTACTTATCAATCAATATGCATGTATCTTTAATTCAGATGGTCTCGGATCGCCAGAAAGCTCCCTGGCCGAACCGACAACGAGATCAAGAACTATTGGAGAACACACATGAGGAAAAAAGCTCAAGAGAAGAAGATAAATAGTGATCATGATCTGGTTGTAGGGACTACCATTTGCTCATCGTCATCGTCGTCGTCCTTGTACTCCAATTCCATTAACGCCCGAACAACCGAGGAAACCCAACCCACATTGATGCACAATACAATCGACAACATTAATGATGTCGTGCTAGGGTACCCTATGGAGAAGATTTGGGACGAGATCGCGTCGTTGTCGGAGATGATGATTAATGAAGAGCCAAATCATAACGAAAGTTGGGCACTTCCACCACCAACACCCAATATAGTCACTAAATATTCCTCAAATATGTGGGGATGTGGTTCTTCCTATGGCTCTCTATGGGAGATCGATGGGGAGTCACGCATCGATCAACACTTAATTAATTATGGTATCTAGTCAGCATCCATAAGATCGATCTAGCTAGAGACTTAATTATGCCAACAACCTAGCACTAATTATGCGTACGTAGTTTGTGTTATAAAGTGTTTGGTCGTGTATGGTCTGACCAAGTATAGAAGAATGGTCTCTTAATTTTGAGATCTAGATGTCGTGCGTCATGTGAAGATTAATTGTCTACACGTACGAGTATTTGTAATACTTAGTAGCTGTGTTATGGTGTTTAACCATTTTGGACGTTAATAGCGTTTTCCATTTGAACTAATTGATCTTCTTTTTGCATCATTTCATGTTTGACTACGATATATAGATCCATATTCGGGCAGACATGCAAGTAATCAATTATAATCTCTTAAATTTGATCATTGACATTATAGTACGTCCATCGGTTCAATACCATTACGAACTGCACACATGTCGAAGTTGAATTATAAGCATACTTACCAAATGAGGCTAGTTAGCTCAATTGAATCTTTTATTATTATTATTATTATCATAAAATAAAAAATAAAAAACCCAAAAGCAAATTGAAAATCCAAAAAAATGAGGTTCCCATCCCGCCCACTTCCCCCAGCCACGACCCACCTTCTCCTCCACCACTCCCACTCCCAGACCCTTCCCTTCCAACCCCTCCTCCAACTCCACGCCCTCCTTGTGACCTCTCCACCACCAACTCTACCCCCCAATCTCGTCGCCGTCCGCCTCATCACCTCCTACTCCTCCCACGCCAACCTCCGCCTCGCCGCCCTCGTCCTCCACTCCCTCCCCTCCCCTAACCTCACCACCCACAACGCCCTTTTGAAATCTCTCTCCTCCCACAACATCTTCCTCCAAACCCTATCCCTCTTCAGATCCCTCCCTTCCCACCCCCCCCCCCCCCCCCCCCCCCCCCCCCCCCCCCCGACGCCTTCTCCCTCACCTCCGCCCTCCTCAACCGCCCCAACAGAAAATCGTTGCATGGTTATGTCTTCAGAAGAGGGTTCGATGGTGGTAGTGTTTTTGTTAGGAATTCGTTGGTTGATATGTACTTTAAGTTCGGGGAGACGGATGTTGCCCACCGCCTGTTTGATGAAATGTCAATTAAGGATGTTGTGTCGTGGAATACCATGGTTACCGGATTGTGCTGCGCGGGTGAGGTCGAGAGGGCCAGGAGGGTTTTTGATGGGATGGAGGAGAGGAGTGTGGTTTCGTGGTCAGCCATGATTGCCGGCTATGCTCGTGCTGGTGATGTTGTTAGGGCTAGGGAGTTGTTTGATGGAATGCCCGAGAGGAATGTCGTCTCGTGGAACGTGATGATTTCCGGGTACGCGCAGAACGAGAGGTGGGCTGAGGCCGTGGGTTTGTTTAGAGAGATGCAGAGGGTTGGGGGTGTTGTGTCGAATGATGTCACACTTGTGAGTGTTTTGTCCGCGTGTGCGAATCTCGGGGCGATTCACTTGGGAAGGTGGATTGATGGGTTTGTTAAGAGGAGGAAGATGGAGCTTAATCTTTTCCTTGGGAATGCACTTTCGGATATGTACTCGAAATGTGGGTGCATTGATGAGGCAAGAGGAGTGTTTGATAGGATGGAGCAAAAGGATGTCGTCTCGTGGAGTGTGATTATCTCTGGTCTCGCCATGCACGGGGATGCTCATGAGGCTTTGGCTTGCTTCTACAAGATGTTGGATAGTGGGACGAAACCCAATGATATAACTTTCATGGGCATTCTATCCGCTTGCACTCATGCCGGATTGGTGGACGATGGGATGAGGTACTTTAACATGATGACTGAGGAATTTGGGATAACTCCGAAAGTTGAGCATTACGGATGCGTGGTTGATCTACTTGCCGTGCAGGAAGGCTTAATCAGGCAGAGGAGCTTATCGAGTCGATGCGAGTGCCTCCAAATGTGATCGTGTGGGGAGCCTTGCTTGGTGGTTGCAGAATACATAGGGATTTTACTCGAGGAGAGCGCGTTGTTCGCCGGATACATGAATTGGATCCTGAGCATCCAGGGAGTTATGTGTATCTTGCTTACATTTACTCTCTGATGGGAAAATTGGAAGAAGCAGGGAAGTGTAGGCTCAAAATGAGAAGTCAAAGAGTGGTCAAGACTCCAGGTTGTAGTTGGATTGAGGTTAACAACACTGTATACGAGTTCTTTGTTGGAGACAGATTGAATCCTCTTTCAGATAGGATTTGCCAGAAGATAAGTGACCTTTTGCCCAAGATGAGATTAGCAGGTTATAGACCTAATACTAGCGCCGTGTACCAGAGTATAGACGAGGAAGAGAAGGAAGATGCATTGTCTACTCACAGTGAGAAATTAGCACTTGCATTTGGCCTCATAAGCACGAGCGAGGGGACACCAATAAGGATCGTGAAAAATCTACGTGTGTGCAACGATTGCCATGATGCGATGAAGATTAACTCAAAAATTGTTGGTCGCGAGATCATTTTGAGGGATAGAAGTCGGTTCCATCATTTCAGGGATGGAGTATGCTCTTGTAAAGACTATTGGTAGATTTTGAAGATCTACTGGTAAGCCATGATTTTGTGGTATCCAATCAACCCCGTAGTTGTTTATCATGAAAAATATATAGTGAATATTAGATTTTGGTAACATCCAATAATATTAAAGGGATGCATCTTCAAAAAGTGCAAGAATGAAATTTGCTGAAAATCTCCATCAAGGTAAGGCTCCTTCTGATCTATATCTTCGAGTTTGAGCCCTTTATTCTTTGCTTGTTTACCTAATGGTTGAATTTTTCTGACCAGAATTTTGTACCTGATAAAATGTTGTCTCAAGCTTCTTATATGGTAATCCCTATATTTTTGTTTTTATTATCTACTGGCATGAAAGTTCTAACCTCATTACCATAATTTTTTTTAGTAATTTTACATTTGCATGTAGAGAATATAGTCTATTGAACAGGTAAATGCTCATCAGTTCAGAGTTCACAGACATCTCATTTTTTTGCTTGTGAAGGTTCTTTATAGGGAGCTCATGGAATGATCTAGTATGAAAGTTGTTCCTCTTCACTGGGTATGTTTATGAAACAAAGGACATGAGCCGCAATTGGTACAAATTAAGCACTTTATTCTGATAAAGAACTTCTCAGAACCATAATTCGTTGATACTGTAACTATCTCATACATCCAGTATCTTCTTTAGGATTTAAGAACAAGAGTACAAATCTGTGTCCGTTACTAAGCATACATAGAGAAACAGATAACTTTACGAAAACAAGAAAAATAGAACAGAATAACACAAGTGCACAGGAACATAGCAGATGTATGAAAACCAAATTGGTTTCCTTCCATGTTATTCCACAAACCAAATTCACTCTTGAATCATGTGCATGCAATTAGAAGTCTGTGGTTGGGAGCTGTTCATGTGTGTTTTGATCAATGAAGATGGTGTCATACACAAAAGCAGCAATGGCAGCACCAGCGAAAGGCCCCACCCAGTACACCCAGTGGTTGCTCCACGCCCAGCTTACAACAGCTGGTCCAAAGGAAACAGCCGGATTCATTGATGCACCGTCAAATGCACCACCAACCAAAATGTTGGCCCCAACAATGAAACCAATGGCTATAGGTGCAATTATGCCAAGATCACCCTTCTTTGGATCCACAGCCGTGGCATACACAGTGTAGACTAATCCAAAGGTCATGACAATCTCCATCACCACAGCGTTCCATGCTCCTACACCGTCTGAGAGAGCAAAATAACCTACTTCCTGCATTCAACAACATCGTTTTACTCCCACATCGTTGAGTAAGTCTTTATATGATTATCTTCACTCCATGGCTGAAGATATCAAAATCATTTGATAAGATCATCTTACATGGGCAAATCCAAAACCATCATTGATTGTGTACTTTATTATTTTATTATTTTTGTTCAAGATGGATATACTGATTAAAAACATCTGCTTCGTTATAAGGAAAGTGCAAAGGTATGAGTTATTTTAGTCAGCATTTGATTATGAAAGTTCTAGTGTATGTGCATTCATTCATTTCTAGTTGTCTAGATAATGGTCATCTCATCTAGAGACTTCTAATAGTCTCTGTTAACTTTATATAACTGAAAATTTGAAGCCCTTCTCGATCCAGCTCAAACTTGAAGAACAATGACCTTGGCCGATGGTCTGGTTATTTATTTTATTAATTTTCTTAAAACATAATCCCCATTCGTTCTTGAATAGTTGAATTCGATCATAATCAAATTATTTGGACTCCATTTAGTGCTGACTATTTGCAATAAACTCAAGAGGAATTGAAGTTGCATGTTTTGTCTTTTTACCAGTCCACCAGTGGAGAATTTGAGAAGCAAGCAAGCCACAACCGAGCCTAGAAGTTGTGCGACCCAATAGAGAATGGCTCGGAGAAAAGTGATGTTTCCGCCAAGGAATGCCCCAAAGGTGACAGCGGGGTTAACATGGCCACCTGAGATGTTGGCTCCAACTGAGACAGCAACAAAGAGAGCAAATGCATGTGACAATGCTGCTGCCACGAGACCTGCCGGTGTTGTCACGCCGTCCCCGGTTATCTTACCTGTAGAAACAAGGTGAGTAGGATTAGAATAATATCCTTAGATGTCGTTATATCTTTATCATCATTTACTCCTATATTACCTACAAGTTTTGAAATTTTAGTTCCGATATCTTTAGATTTCAATATATCGTGATCACGCCTATTTTGAGTTCCAAAATCTTGTTCATCTTGCATTGATAAATAAATCACAAGCTTCTTCACTTGACATTAATCGGTTATAATTTGAAAATGATATATTCTGATAGAACAGAAGTTAGTTTAAAACTTTGTTATATTTACCGAAAGCGATGCCAGAGCCTTGGCCAGCGAAAACAAAGATGATCATGGATATGAACTCTGCAAGAGCAGCTTTGAGAGCCTCAGGGTGGCTCGCCTCCCCTGGAGCTCCGATAGCAATCCTGCTGATTGGCATTTTAACCTTAATTACAATCCTCAAACCCTTTTTTTTACTTTTGTTGTTTAATCTGTAGTTTGTACCAATTGATTGAAGAGAGACTATCTATATATAGAGGAAGCAAATTGGAAGCGTGGGAAAATTTCAACTCTACTACGTTTTTTTTTTTTTTTTTGAAAATTAAGTCTACTATTTTTTAAGCCCTTAGAAATAATTGGAGGTCAGTAGAGTTTTTCGGGGGCCCACTTTTCCACGTCCAGACACCTCATTGTCAGGCATCCGGATCACTCTGGGAGTGACACGTGTACTTCTGACCGTAGGAGGATCTTCGTGGCCGACCATGTGGTCAAACAGTTCCAGACCCCAATTTTATTTTATTTTTGGATAAAAACATTTCTCATTTTTAATAAGGTGTATATATACACACACATACCATTATTCAAAATTTTAGGAAAACGGATTTTCATAGCTGCGATATTCAAATTAAACGTCGATACGTTTGATGGCTCCCTTCGTTTCCCCACTAAAATCATGGAAATTCACAAGAAAGTCCAAATCAATTTAGTTGGACAAGTCTTTTATTTCTAACTTATAGTTGACTTTGAAATCTCAATTGTTATATTTAGGTTGAATTTGGAAAATTCGGAGAAATCTTTCGATCATGTCACAAAATATGCATTCGTTTTTTTTAGTATTGCTGATTTAAAAATAGCTCCTACATTTCAACACTTGGTCACCTCTTAACTCGTTAATAGCTACAATAACACTAAGGAAAAATAAGCAAATCTCTATAGGTTAAGCTTTGTGATATAATTTCAAAGAGATCATGTATCATATTTGGTGGAGTGGAGCAATTGGGGACTAATATTTATATCATAATTGATGCCGCCCATTACTTTATATTTTTTGGCATTGTTACGAAGTTTGATGTTTTATTATTTTTTATTGTTATCTTGGGCATTTTTGCTCTTGTCATTCCCTATATGGCTCTGCCAACTCTTTCTAATTGTAAAATTGATTTGCTTTGTCATGAGATAATTAGTGATTCAAACAATGACCGGGCCTTGGAGCCGATGGACTCTAATAGGCCCACAGATTGACACAATGGACCAAGGTTCATTTATATGGAAGACATTAGGGGAGAACAACTTTCGGTCCGGGTTTGGGTCCGGTCTTCGGAAGTGATTCAGGTTTCGGTCCGATCCGGTCTCGGACCAAAACCCAGAAATCCCCACAGAAATTCGGTCCGGTCTGGGTTTTTGGACCAGACCGGACCGATCGGTCCAGACCCCGGCGAGAATCCGGGTTCGGTCCGGACCGAAACTCTCCCCTAGAAGACATATATTAAATACACAATAAAACATTTGTAAGACAGATCGTAGTATAATCATCGATCCAGCCGCTTACTTTATGCAAAAAAAGGACATCTTGATCTTGAAAGTAAAAATACAAACAAACAAGAGAAACCCACTAAACTTCGAAAAGTATAAGTCTAGGAAGTCTCAATTTCTTATCCTTGCCACCTAATACCTGCCTCATGTGGTGGGATTGTTATTGCAAATATGGTTTCAATACACATACGAACAAATGAATGCATTTTAAATAAGTTTATACGAGGAAGATAATACTTATAATGGAGAGAAGGGTGAGGATGCGCTAAAGAACACATGGGGCTGAACGTCTTAACTAAACATGATGTTCCTACATTCCAAACACATGACAAGAGAGACACTCCAATGCTCACTAATCAATAAAACAACTACCATTTCTTACAATTATTTATTATTAAAAAAACAGTTATTTAACGTCTAATTAAAGTATACAGATGCGAGTTCACTTGGTTTCGAATCCTCACGACAAATCCAGTTTGTGCAATCAGTGGAACACGTGCACCGATGCCACGTTAGTACGATACCGATGTAAACGATGTGAAAATCACAATTTGCTTAAGTCATGCAGTCACTTGAAGAAAGAAAATCCACTGTTAAAGAAAAAATGACAAAAAAACAACAACCTTAAGATGATCTACTCTTATATCACTTAGGGTCTGCTTGGCATCGATTTTAGATAGTCTATTACTCATACCGTCACTTATCGTATTTTTCTTGGACGCATTACCAGTGTGTAGTATTTTTATTTTTAAGGTCCCAAGGTATTGACAATAACACGTAAAAATTTCAATATACCTTATAATTATATATTAACTATCTTAACCGCAAAGCTATCAATCCATTAGAACCATGTAATTAAGTTAACCACTACCTAGTCCCTACACACTTTCATTACATGCCCGATCTAACCATGGAGTCCTAAAAATGTCCACACACAATTCCAGGAGGTTCGTACAAACCACTAGTCTTTGGACTTACATGAATTGTATTTATATTTTCTGAAACTAAACATAAACAGCCGCCCACCCTAAGAATTTAAGACGACTCTATGGATTATGGCCACGTGTGACCTTATGAGACGTGCATGTGCCACGAGATACGGATACAGACTGTGCAATAAGAGGATGCCACGTTGGAGTAAACGGGCGGCAAAAGTTTTGCATGTGTTCTTAACCTTCATCTGTACATGTTTAGAAATAATTATACTGATAACCCTCAAATGATTCAGAATAGGATCATGCCTCTTTAGTTTTCTTTTGCCTAATACTTTTAAGTACTTTCTAGTTTTCGATCAATAATGTTGTCTTGGCCGGTTAGAGATTGTTGGCAGTATCGTCTCTAACACATAACAATTGGTTGCTTCAGGAATCCAAGTCCTGAGAGTTGAAATTTATAAGGATAATCTAACATTTCAAAATCTAAATGTGTGAAAAGTCCAAAGGATTGGAATCTCAAATGGTCCTTACAAGTTAAGCGAAATCACAAAATGTTAATAATGACTTAAGATCCTCAAATGTCCTTACAAACTCAGTGAAATCCAAAATTCTAAGTGAGTCATCCGACCTCCCTTGACATCTCCCAACACCTAGTAGTTTTCTAGCAACACCCTGATTTACCACTCAATTTGTGAAATAAACTCTTTCAAAAAAAAGTAAAGCACAAGTACAAGTATGATGAAGTTAATTGAACGGGTCTCTCTAAGTTGCATTTGTGATTAAATGTGCGACGAATGGATGAAATGCAAAAGTTGGCCAAATAATGTCGTTGTTTATATACTGAAAATTAAAGGGTGCTTTTGATATTTTTGCTTATTTGAAGGGTATTGATGCAAATTACTCAAGATGTAATCATATCTATAATGATTAAGAAATCAGCACACGTAAGCCTGGCTTAAACCTCCAGCCTTGATTTGGTTGTAATCTGTCGTTGTACTTCAGATGCCTACAGTTTAAATCTTCATTTTTAGTTTTATTTTATTTATTTTTATGACACGTATGATTATTCGATTTGTTGCATCCACGTACATACGACCTCAGTCCTCAAATGTGGTCGTTTTGCTTTTTAATTGAGATCATTAGGCCGGTTATATCTCCGTATTATTTAGAGCATATATAGCACTACCCGAGCTACCCTGGGCGTCATCCTCCTTCTCTCTTCAACGTTAGTTTCTCTCTCTAGCACGTCAGTTCATTCAATCCACCGAAAAATTCTCCTTAACCACGTCCGGACTATCCCATCCTATACTTTCACATCATTTATTAATTTCACAATTTTAATTCTTCTACAACATTCAACAAATTTTATTTTATATAATTCTAATTACTATATTTAATTAATTTAACTCGAAAATATTTAATAATTACTATTAAATCACGAAAATATTATTAAATATTAGGAAACCACATTACATATTAGATAAACTGAAATTTAATTTAAATATTACAATTATTATTCAACTTAAATAATAAAAAATATTATCCCACATTAATCAAAAAAATTGGACCAATAGGCGGGAGACAAGTGTCCCCCACCCAGTGGCCACCCAGGCGTCCGACTCGAGTGCCCGGTGCTCTTAGTGTGATTATTCTCCCGCACACTTCCTTGTTGATAGTGTGTACATGTATTAATAGTTAATACCCTTGCGTCTTGTTGGAAATTGAGAATTTCACATAAGCCATGGAACGATTATAAAAAGAATATTTAAGAGAAAATTATTGTGAGTCGATCGGCAAAGTATCTTTGCCAACATGAACGTACATACCAGGCTCTCCCAAAAATGGATAAATAAATTATTGGGTGTTTGTGGTGTCATCGTTCACAGTTAGAGGATTACAAAGCCATAATCAGTTCAAGTCTGAGTGCAGACGACCTAATGATCACAAAATATGATTGGCTTGGTCTATTTCGTAATTTAAGTTCTATATTTCAAAGTGGTGATAGGTTAAACTTTTTCCTATTGCTTGAAGGTGTGAACTGAAATAAAAAATGTTACAAGTACAGCTTGTCCAAAGGTGCAATAGATTCGTTTATGGGTCAATCAACACATAATAGCTCTTTTGAAATATTTAACAACATTTTATATAATTATATGTTCAAAGATGCATGTTTTGAAAAATCAAAAAGAAAAAAAGAGATGCATGTTTAGGATAACAAGTGGAATTGATATCGGTGCTAGAAATAATACTTTCTTGCCTTTTTTAGTGTATAACAAGTACATTACTATATTGTATTGTATATATAGTAACCCAAAGATCCAACATTATATTCAATATGTGTTGAGCTTAATTATTAATGTTTTCCACAAATTTTCATGCATTATTCAAGTAAAAAGACAATATTTGACCTCTTGATTTTGGTGAACTTTGACACCTCGATCGATTTGTTGAGTGATGTATATATATTGACTTCATACACACATCTACTACTTAGTTATATATACACCCTAATAATTAATTATGCTGCTTCTCTGTATTGTGGGGGTAGGTAGGTGGTATACTTTAGGAATTAGGATGGAGCATTTTGTTGTGTTGTGGCTCTTGTTTAATCAATATCAACAAACCCGAACTTCTATTTCTTGATAAATTAAGTTATAAGGTACGAGTTCAAGCACATGATTTGGTGGAAAAGTGATCGGAAAAGCCGATCGGTAAACACTTCTCTTATATCGTCTCTTTCACGTTAGAGGAAAATAGTAGATTCCACTTTGCAGCAATTATCTTCCCAAATATATTATACACAACTATATTGTGTTATGTGGTTAACTAATAACAATTTTGAGTGATACTAAAGTTAACATTGCAAACAAAAATATAAGTATAACTCCTATAATAATAATAACAACATAATGCCGAGAGTTTGAAGCTTGAATCTTTTATCCATTTCAACAAATTTTATTTCATATAGATAATATTGCGTCAAGAAAATACTTCAACAAAATACATAATACCATCATAGATATACAAAAAGAAGCATAGTCCTCCAAACTCATCATTCATAGGTTTAAAATCATAACAGTTGAATTACTATTTGACTGGGGGGAAAATCTCTGATCACAAAAGAATTTAGGTGTCGATACCATTTTAGGTGGCTTTTCCATGTTGTCGTACTCCTACTATCTTTTGTAACCACCAGGTACCAACATTTATCATCATGTAGATATTTATAATTTGATTCAAATGATTGACGAGTTAATGATAAACGTCTTACTAAATTAAGTTGATAAGATGATTAACTATCAAACATCAAAACTAATAATCAAAATGCAGCATCAGTCATGCATGTAAAATTCCAAATGATCAACATAGCTACAGTTGATCTAACTTAATTACTTAACCTAGATTAATTCAGATAAGAGTTTTATGTTCATGCATGTGAGCTCAATGACCAACTTCGAAGGAGTAGTGGATATTACATTTCTAGGCTACCACATCTATAGGGGTTACCTATAGCCACTGATAAGTGATAACAATCATGCATAACATGTACCTACTCATGCATATAGATTGAAGACTTGACTTGGTTGGATGATGAGGTTCTTAAAATATTAGTAATAATAATATAATATGTATGACAAATTATCTGTTGCCCCCTCACTTCATGGATTGGTCTTAGCTAGTTTACTCCATTCGTTTCTTTATATGTAGCACTTAGGAGTGTAATGCGTTAATCTAATATTAGAATAAAATTTTCCATTAAAAATGATAACTACTAATTAATTTTCTTCAATGACATCACTTAAGAGTGAAGACAACATCGATACATTTACCATCAACTCCTTGTTGTAAAAGGTGACTCGTGTATGTTACTTGATAATGTCTCTAATTTTTATTGTCCGACACACTCTCCTCACTTTCTTTCTCATCATTCTTTTCAGTGGAGATAAAAAAACTAGTAATGCAAAAGGTTATTGAAGATGTCAAGTAATGTTTATCAGAGAAGAGATGTGTTTGCAATGATCAAGAAGTCGATCTACCTTGACAAACATGCAAGAGGTGGTATTTTGGTCAATTCAAAGAACAACAAAAATTCACATTCAAAGATGACTCTGAAGTTTATGTATAGTTAAAACATTTAAACTTAAAGATTTATGTACGATATCTAATATTTAAAGTGATAAGTTACAAATTATCCAAATATATTTAAAATACAAGATCCAACGAACAAGACAGCTCCGGATTTGCATGTCCAATAGCGTTTTGTCTTCTTCTCAACCGAAAGAAAGAAAAACTCGAAACCCTAGATTTTCTCTCTAAACAAAACCTTCACACAGAATCTAAGGATGTGATTTGTTTATGAACACCTACAAATGCTTACAATGATGTAGCTTTATTAAAACATCATATGTGCCTTTCGTGTCTCTGTTTCCACTGTTTGTCCACGTTAGACTTTCTGAAAATATATGTTTTTTATTTTATTGTTTTAGCTTGTATTAGTATTTTTTTGATAATTAAGTGGGTTTCATTTCATAAATAAAAAAACTGAATTGCTAAACATCGTCCCAAAATTACTTAAATCGTCCCTTGAAATTACCAAATTGCTCTTCTCTCATTTCTACTGCTATAACGCGACATTTTACCCTCCTATCACACATCTCTTTTCATCTTCCTCTTATAATCATAAAAAATAATGTTTTATAGGTTAGTAATGAGCCAACGGACGCCCCAGTATACCCGAATCTGGTAAAATAGCTAACATTTTTTTAAATAAAAATTAATAAAAAAAATAATAAAAAATTACGGACGTCCGACGGAGCCGCCCCCACGTAGGAGGGGACGTCTGGGTAAGACGCCTCCCCCATGGGCGGGGCGTCTTACCCAGACGTCCCCTCCTACGTGGGGGCGGCTCCGTCGGACGTCCGTAATTTTTTATTATTTTTTATTAAAAAAATGTTAGATGTTTTACCAGATTCGAGTACACTGGGGCGTCCGTTGTCTCATTACTAACCTCTAAAACATTATTTTTTATGATTATAAGAGGAAGATGAAGAAAGATGTGTGATAGGAGGGTAAAATGTCGCGTTATAGCAGTAAAAATTAATTAATTAATAAGTTAATAATTACTATATTCGGATGACCGATACCCCTTCGGTACACCGAAAATTCAAAAATTTCCAGATACAACAATTTCAAGTTGGTATTTGTAAGTCAGGATGATTTACCACCGGAGGATTTTGGATCTTAAAAAATGTTGGATCTGAAAATTATTTGAATCTTCATCACTTGCAAAAAACTCATTGTAATCCGACCGGTTACCACCTAAAACTTGCAAAGAAACGTCAAATAATTTGAGATAACACACCGTATAATTTTAATTTGACAAAAAAATTAAAAAAAACGAGACGTCTGGCTAAGACGCCTCCACCATGGTTGAGGCGTCTGGCTAAAACGTTTGTACCATGGTGGAGGCGTCTTAGCCAGACGCTTGTACCATAGTTGAGGCGTCTGGCTAAGACGCCTGTACCATGGTGGAGGCGTCTGGCTAAGACGTCTGGGCCATGGTGGAGGCGTCTTAGCCAGACGCCTCCACCATGGTACAGGCGTTTTAGCCAGACGCCCGAGTCGGAAAAAAAAATCCGCCTCCGTTACTTCGTCTGATCTTGGTGGTTCGCCAGACATTTTCGTGGTGTTAGTACTAGGAATGTTAGTAAAACCGAGTCAAAAACCTTGTTTAAAGGCACGGGACGATATGGGTATTAAATATATTGTTAAGGGCAATTTGGTAATTTCAATGGGCGATTTAAGTAGTTTTGGGGCGACGTTTAGTAGTTCCCTAAAAAAATTGGGTTGTTGCAAGTCACAACAAAAATTTCCCTTCGTAAGGGTAGAGGATTTTTAAAGCCTCCCCTCACCCACCATAACAAACATTAAGGGTGCACACGGTTCGGGTTGGGTCGAGTTGGGGGTGAAACCCGACCCAACCCGAAATTTTCGGGTTAGGGGAAAACCCAACCTGAACCCGAACCGGTTCGGGTTGAACCCAACCCGACCCGAAATTTTCGGGTTGGGTTGGGTCGGGTTGAACCCAAAAGTGCATGAAGTAACATTTAAATAAGTTCCACCAAAATCTCTTCCTGTTTCACAATTATAGACCCATACGTATACATTACAACAAAGAAAACAATACATAACTTGATTAGTTGTTCTGCTAATATTCGAGTAAAAAGGTGAAAGCTCTTTGAGAAAGCCAATTTACACCAGTACTTCATTTGTAACTTAAGGTGCAAAAGGCAAGCATTTCCAGTTTTATTTTGAAAAGAATTTACTTAGAACCGAAAATATCCAACCTTGGGATGGGCCACAGACTGACAGATCCCACTTAGAACCGAAAATAACACACACAAATATATATATTTCTTCCAAAAGGAAGGATGTTATCTTTCCCAAAGCCGTGACCTACTGATTGGAAACCCGAAAGAAGCATAAAAATCGAACCTTGGGCCTGAGATTCGTGGACAGATCGGAGAAGGTCCAACCCCCCTTGAGATAGGGAAAGGAGGAGGAGCTACGGGAGAGAAGATGGGCGTCACAGTCGGAAGAAGAAGAAGAAGGAGAAGAAGAAAGCACGTTAGGAGGAGGCGCCGCGTGAGGGAGAGGAGAGGGGAGGAGAGGTGGAACGTGGAAATGTGTTTTTTTGTTAGGGTTAGGTGTAGATTTTGCTTGATGGACGGTCAGGATTTATTGGGGGGAAATATAATAAAAAAATCTTCGGGTTCGGGTTGGGTTGGGTCAACCCGACCCCTCAACCCGAACCCGACCCGAAAATTCGGTTTTCAGATTTTTCCAACCCAACCCAACCCGAATCTCTTCCCAACCCGACCCAATCCGACCCGACCAGTCGGGTTCGGGTCGGTTTCGGGTTCAACCCGACCCGTGTGCACCCCTAACAAACATAGCCCACCGCTATTCTTTAAAGGAGTCGATTAAGTGTCGTCTGTCGGACCGAAGCTAAGGCCTGCGGGAGTACTACAAACAAACTTGTATTAGTAGGTAATTAGGTATTGTCTCTGGTCTCTATAATCTTTATTGAGAGTAAAATCTGTTAATCCACGTCAATTAATTTAGTCATAATAATCAATCAAAATTTGAAATTTTTCAAAAATCCGTTAAGTTTGGAAAATTAAACTTGATTTTCCCAAATATAAGCCATTGAGACCTTGATATATAACACGTGAAGTGATGTCAAATTTGTAATGAATCTCGTGTCTTGATTTTTTTTGTTACTTGAAATATAAAATAAAAGTGACTTCAAAATTCTATGATTTGTATCGTGATATAAAAGATCTACGGTTTGATTTTTCTATTCATGATTTATATTTAAGTTATCGATAAAGATAATTTGATGTCACGTTTTTTTCAAGAGACAATAGATCCCTCTTTAATTATAACAAGAAAAAAAGATAAAATAGCTATCTAAATGAGCTCGTAGAATGTGGACCAATTAATATAGCATCCCATATTGGCATTGTGGTATCAAAACTCTTACCACCATTAATTTCTCCCAACCAAGAAAATCTCCATGGAGGCATGATTGACACAACCTCGTTAGCTAGGTTTGACCAAACAGGGACCCACTTACCTTTTTGACAACTATACTAATACCACAAATCAAATCAAAACCACAATCCACTATTCAAATTTTAGAAACCAAATTAAGTAATCAAAAACGTTTTTGAAACATCCACTTGTATTTCTGGGAGAAGAAAAAAAAAAGAGACAAGAACTGCCTTTCCCTGTCTTTTTCTTCTATTCCTGTTATTTATATTTTTATTTTTATTTATGTTATGTTATTTATTTATATTTATATTGTTTTTCACTTGTATTTCTTTCCTTTTCTTTGATTTATATTGTTTTTCTTTTCACTTTTTACTCTTTTGTTATGTTATTTTCCCCCAATATCTTGTTTTAAAGGGTTCTTTGCAACAATACTCCTATCATATCAATGTCCATGTTTGCAAACACGAAACATGTACCTCTTTTTAATTTTTATTGCCTCATTGGTATTATCATTTATCAATTTTCTTCTCAAAGTTAATTTTTTTTTATCAAAGATAGTGAAATCAAATAGAATGTATGTCTCTACTTATATAATCAATAAGCGTTGTGAATTTCTGATGGATATGGTCATTAATTAATTAGTGGTAGGCTGCTAACATCAATAAGAAAGTTTATTGATGATATTGTTCTTTACTAGTATACCCTTAAGAATTCGATTGATTTCTACTTTTGAAACCTTATACACCTTTTAGTATTGTTAATTAATTAGTGAAGCATAACTCATATATTAGTTACCTGAGAAATAAAGAAGTTATGCACACTCAATCCCAAGTGCAAACTGACCAAAATAGAAACTAGAGGACCCAAACGCATCACAATGGTTGAACTACAATTATTATTTTGTGGGCAATGGGATCAACTTAACCTACATTCCACAAACCTTATCATCAAATGAGACGAGAAATGCTTTAACACTTCATTTGTTTTGAGTGAGAATGACCTTATCATCGTATTTTACTACGTACAACTAATACATGTACAATAAAATTTAAAAATCCAGTAGTAAATATATGGTTGGACAATGTAATTAAAAAACTTAGTTGTAGTTTGTATTAATTCACAACATGAGTTACAAAACTCTGGGCCTTAAACTAAATTCCGTCTTGTTTTGGACTTACGAATAAATACCCACGAGAGTTTTGATTATATAAGATTGCACTTTGTAGTTCCTCCTGCTGTGAAGGGTAATGGAAGGAAGAATGGTTTCTGTTTGGGGGTATCAAGAGGTCACTCACTCTTCTCCTCAACTCTTCTTCCAAACCTTATCAATCCCAAATTAAATTCTTGGGTTTCTATCTTAGTTGTGGGTTTTGGGTCACGATTTGTTTCGCTTTTATTCGCCTCTTTTTGAGAAATTTATTGCTATTATGCATGGAACTTTTCAAAAGGGTTTTTGCAAGTTCTGGTTTTGGTGCACTTATATGTTTGATCTATTTTACTCCATTTTTTCTTTCGTTTTGGTCTTATGTTGTCGTTTTTTGTGTTGGGTTTTCTTGTTTATTGTTGTTTCCAAGAATTGGGAGCTTTGATGTCTGAAAAGCGACATAATAAATCTTATTCACTCGAAGTGGTGTGGTTTTAGTAGCCATAATACTTCTTCCTTTAATTTGTTTCTTTGTATTTTCTGCATCTGTGAATTAGTAATCACGTTGCCAATTAACACTTAGAATGATATGATATGTTTTGTGGTGGTTCCATAATTCTTAGCTCTTTTTAGTAAAACAGCATTATTTTTATTCGGAAAACAGATTTTTGTTTTTTGAGTATTCTAAAATATGGAAATTTCACTCTCTTATTAATTCATGTAATTTTTTATTTTTTTAATGTGGACAATAGGATAGGAAATTACAAACCAAAATGGAAGGTTTCATACCAGGAAAGTGTATGTCGCAAGAAAACTTTTGGTTAAATATACTGTCTTTTACTTTTTCTTTTCCATATTTGGAAATTTCTTCAATCCCTTTATAAGTATAACTCACTGGAACAAGCAATTGACCACTTTTCCTGGTTCAATTAAACCAATCACTTTCATTCCAATCAATTTCTAAAATTTCCAATTCCACAGGGCATTGAGGAGTTGAAACAAAAACTTCTCTACACAACATTGGAATTAGAAGCTGTAAAGACCAAAGCACAGGAAGAAATCAGTAAAAGCAAAGAGAACATCAACCATTTGGTCCAGCTTGTACAATTAGCCAGCAATGAAAGAGATGAAGCAAGAAACCAACTCCAATTCATCCTCAACAGGCTTGGTTCGGTCGAATTCGCTCCGGTTCCGTTAAATATCCAACCCGAGACCCCACAAATTCGACCCACTAGAGGCAATTCAAGCATAACCGAATCCGATAGCCATTCCGATACACGCAACCAATTATTGTACACTTCACCCTCACCGATTAATTCCTTCATCGACCCGATCGGGTCACCTGACCTATCGAGCATTAATGTATCGGATTCGAGCCCAATTGACTATGGTTCGATTGTTATCGATAATCTTTGTGCTAACAAGGCTTTGCCTGAGAAAGGAAGGCTTGTGGAGGCTGTTATGAATGCGGGACCACTTTTAGAGACACTTCTCGTGTCGGGATCGCTCCCTAGATGGCGAATTCCGCCTCCAATACAGACTATTCATGTCCCACCAATGCCCATTAGAGGTGGTCATGTCGGAATTCGCACGATCGGTATGGCGAGTTGTGTTGGGCAGAGTTGTTCTGAAGCTGTTATTCCTCAGGTTTATAGCGACGATTCGCAATTTGGGTCGAGAAAGAGACCATTCATGGCTTCTTGTGTTGGGAGTTTGCAGGGTTACGTGAGTAATAGGCAAAGGACTCAGTGAAACAACTTTGGATATTGGAAGCATTTTGAGGAGATGGTGGTGATTTACAACCACAAACTTTTCTTCTTTTTATTTGTATATTTGATTTTCTGAATTATGTAAATTAAAAGGTTTTCGTTTTGTTCTGCTATATGAGATTATGAGGTCTGACTTGATATGATAGGTTTGGTTAAGATAGGATAACCATTGGGTCTGTATTGGTCTTTGCTTTGATGTGGACTAGAAGAATTTCTTCCTTGGAATGCCATTTACTGTGTTGCCAATTTGCCATTATCTGTCCTTGTATAGCCACATATGATATCCTTCATGTCAGTTAATTATGGCTTGATAATGATTCAGTCATTTAGATGTTGCATTCCTGCATGTTGCCATTTTTCTTTTGACAGATAAAATACAACCCTTTGTCCACTTTTTATTTACCTTTTTTCTCTCTATGATAACCATTTTCTGAATGAGTCTAGAGCAACCACAGAAGATGAAGATATGAGACCATCTTCTACGCTGTAGAGTGTAGACTCATGATTCAAGTTCTGATCTCTAATATGATTTTGAAGCACTGGGACTGACGTTTGTCGTAATTACTTAACAAATGAAGAAAAAAGTTCGATTTTCTAGCATTTAATGTGGTTTCAAAGATAGTCGAGATTTGTTTTCCAAATCCTATGTGTTGATGGATATTAAATGCCATGTGGAGGAGTCTCCCTCTTAGATCGTCGATTGGTTCAAGCTGAATATAGTCTTGGAATAGGTTGGTATTTCGCAACATACCCTCAGGCAAATGATTTAATTTTTTTATGGCAACAATTGTAGAATTTAGATTTATAGAAGCTGAGGAAAAAAAAACAATAGTGCTAAAAACTAATCAAATTAATTAATTAAAAAAACTTTAGCTCCGAACCATCTGAAGACCTCACTAGGACGTCTATCCTGCAGAAGTTCTTACAGAGTTCATTGCACAATACGCACACTCCCAGAATTGTTTCTCATGTAGTGTCAACCAGTGAGGTTACTCTTTAGTCCTAATCTAAAAGACTAGAACAATAATACATATGTTAACATCTGTTAAATTTGATTTACATACCATCTTTTTTAAAACCCGCATACTCGGACAAGTTGGTAAACCAGTCCTATTATAATAGCGTTAAGAAGCACTTAGCTTCATGCAACTCGGCATTTTACTCCCTATCAATCAACAGTATATACACGTTCTCAGCAATGGTTAAACTCAAGAGAAAAATGGATTTTGTTAATTATCGTAATAACAATTACAAACTTCCCTAAAAAATGGATGAAGACTACCACTCGAAGTTAGGATCATTTCCTCTTTCCTTCCGATCACGATTGTGCATTAAGGCATATAAATACAACTATAAACAGCTGTTATATTACACAAAACCATAAAGATACACTGGAGTTCACCACGAAAAAGGGGTTGCTCCAAGCAGGAAAGCATCGTTTTCTTGATCCCTGATCCACTGGCAAACTCGATTGCAAATCTTTATGGCAGCTGCCTGAAAAACCATAGAAATAAAGATCACCAACAGTATCACAGGCAAACGGTATCAATAATTGTATGATCGCAACATATCTCAGTGCAATCAGTATAAGTACTCTTATACTGTGAAATTGTGAAGGTAAGCATGTCCAAATAAGCACTCTTATAGCAAATTACACTAATTATACAAGAATATACTTGTAGTGAAGAGCCAAGAAATTTTGGAATCTGATGAATTCCATCGGGCTACCACAACATCAAACAAGCTTTTAGGAAAGAATCTAACAGGTATCATGTCTCATACTTGTTAAACAGTCAAAACAACATACAGACTGTGTTTACTGTACCTTTTCGGCAAGTGGATCAAATGCTGCATAAAGCTCAAAATCTTGAGTGATCCAACAAAAAAGAACTGCAACATAAACAAGTTGGATTAACAATGCAACGTTAGAACTTACATAGAATATGACAAGTTAATGATAACTCAAACTAAAGAAAAAGTGGTAGCACGCATGAATCATAATCAGAAAATGATGACGTTGGCTACTGCCACATTCACAAGTACAATTGCAATGGAACTAACAGTTAAAACCATAAAAAAGTAGATGGCTGGATTGCCGGGTCGAAACTGGAAGGGGAAAACACACATGGGAAAACACACATCTATACGTAAGTTGTGGACATTGGAATCAATCTAAATGCATATAACAGGGAAAGAATCGAGAAAATAAAGGATCACATAATCACAACAATAACAGCAACAAAGCCTTTAACCCCAAACTAGTTGGGGAAGGCTAAAGGATGAAAATACAATAGATTAATTAAAATATATACATAAAAACAACATTGTACAGCTATCAGCACTATAATTACACATCCAAACTTCTAATATGCTGCCTTGTTGTGTTGTCTGACTTGTCTCAATGTGGTTGGTGAGATTTGTACATTTGGAATAAACAAAGGGCAGTTATTGTGGTCAATAGTAAAATAAGGGTTGGTCAGAAACTTAGAATGTACTATGCCCTAATCAATATCCGTAAAATACAATAAAGAGTCACTTAGCAAAAATCTTTGGTCTACCGATAATAATAAAACCTTCCTTAAGGACTGACCCTGTTTTGTTCATCATTAACTGCCCCACAGCTTATGACTAGGGCATGTATAAATCTTATCCCACCAAAGTAACAATAGTTGAGCAAACCATTTATCGTATGCCAACCATAGAGTAAAAAGAAATATGATTTTTCAATAAAAACCTCCACAACTCAAAAATACTACAAAAATGCTGTCATCAGAAAATATTCATACCATAGTTTTCATCTTTTCTAAATTGTGTTTTATGTGGCCCGGTTTCTTTGTCGTGCATGGAAATGTATAGCTTCTGATAAGATCTGTATAGCCTGCAAATAATGGTTCAATCATTAAGAAACCAGCAGTCTGCATGAATATCAGAAACAGCAGTGAGATCTAAAGAGAAGATACCTTTTTTGTTGTTTTATATTGTTAAGGGGCGAGGAAAAGTCTGAGGATACATATTGGTCCAAATAAAGACTCCGATATATGAAATGCCAAAGCCCAGATGGCCCACCAATCCCTGTGTTAACTTGATCATCTTTCTCTGTCGACCCAGCTCGAAGAGAAGAGCCAACAGGAAGATCCTGCACTCGGAAACCACCATCAAGCATGGATTTCTGAATCTCACTGAGGGCATTTGTCTTCACAAGCACGGACTCAATGCGAATCCTATGTTACGATATTGCAGGATGGTCAAACATATAACAAAACCAACAAGATAGGATGCAAAACTAAAACTACCCCTTTCTTCTAACTGTAACTAATGTGTTGTCTTGCATTAAATTGAAGCTTGATACATCAAGAGAGAACAGTGACATGTCCACTGTGTTTTCTCAAATCCAGGTGTGCAATATAGGACTATATCGTGGACACATTTACATGATTGGTGATTCACTTGATTGTACTTAGACAACATTTAAGAAAAAGTTTGTTTGCCGGCTTGCCCAACAAATTTTTATTTTGGCAAGTCACATGTGGTTGGACAATGGACATCCCTATAGAAACTAGTCCATCAGCTACTAATAAGCACCATAAGTTCATCTAAACTTGTAAATCGCGAAAGGTTCTATTACTGGGCCCCGAATAGCTTAAGGCCTAGAGCAAACTCGATAAGCACACAAACAGAAAATGTAAATTGCTAGACGTCAGTTTATGACTGCAGGCTCTATGGTCGATGTAAATGGTTCCCGCTGTCATAGATACAAACGTGGATCTAACGATTGGAGAACATTAATTGACTTAAAGAGCTACTAAAGTCTTAACCCAAAAGGCAAGAAGCTGACCTGCAATCCTTCAGATGGAAGAAAGAATCTGGATTGGTAGAGAGCAATATCAAATAAGTATCAATCTGTGAAGGGTACAAAAATAATATTTTTACAAACAGAGACATCGTAACAACAATAAAGTACACAAAGTATACGAAGATGAGATGTATTTATAGGAACAAAAGTGGAGAAATGATCAGAGAAATGAAATAACAAGAAATCTAAGTGAGCTTTTTGCCACTTACATCAAAGTAATGAACATAAGCATACAGGAATGCCATGGCACTGTATCTCGGCAAGCATATGGGTGAGAAAGACTCAGAAGTCCTGCATAATAGAAATATTGGATGTTGTACGCAATTCCGTCGTCATAACGTTGATTTCAAGTTTTATGGACCCCCCCCCCCCCCCCCCCCCCCCCCCCCAAAGTGTAAGCACACTTCTTAATAATACAATGCACTTAGTGGCAAGCAGTCAAGCACAAAGGCAAATGAATTCCAGTAACTAAGAGGCACCAAGCATGTTAATAGGACATCTATTGGGGGCATACTTCAAGAGGCATATGCATAATTTACAAATTATCAAACTCAACAAAACAACTATCTAAAGTAACAGGGAAGAAAACTGTGCACTTACCTAAAAGATTCAGATGATAGCACAAAATTGGAAAGCAGAAGCATGTCATCAGGATGAAGAGAGGCCTTCTGAGCTCCTACCAGGCTTACCACCTAAAAATTCCATTAGGTAATGTCAACCAGTAAACAAGTTCTACATAAAAAAATCGGAGACAGTAAACAACTTCCTTAGAAGGAATATTGAAAGGATATTAGAAAATGAAAATTAATCATTAAGAAAATTTGATCATAATCTACCCAATTTAGTGGCAACCTTTCTGACAAATTAAAAGGTTTTCATTTTGAAGCTATTTTCACAACCTATTTCTGCTTGTTTAGGGCACCACTTTGCAGAATCTACTATTCTAACATTGTTACCCCAACATTTCATAGTCCTCAAGTTAGTCAAGTCATCAACGTGAGTGTGTGACATTCAACAGAATCCCAAAAGCAAGGAGAGGAAACAAGTATAGGGGGGAAAATAACAAAATTATATTTGCACTCAAATGAATGGATTGTATCAACGAGGCAACAAACAAGTGACGTACCTTATGCTTACACATCAAAGTCGCAAACAGAACTCCAGAATCTGCGACATCTTGCAATATAGCACCAGCAGCTTGTCTTGCCGAATACGCAAGAGGAAGGCATGTATATGCATGGAGAAACGTTGCTGGATTCCTTGAATTTTTTTTATAAATTATAAACATCTTCCATGGTAAAGTGACATAGAAATTGTACATAACAAAAATAGACAAAGAACACACCAAAAATGTTAGTCTACCAAACACAATGACATGAGAACAAGTGCTTCTTCGATTTAAGTCAAAGGAAAAACTAAGGATTTTTGGAGTGTAGAGCATTCAACGAAAATGGAAGGATCGGTTTATGAAGGCCACATAGACTATGTCACAGGAAGATCAGAAGGCAAATACGCGATGTGAATTTCATATCTGAATTAATTATCCCTTCTCTAACCCAACAGTCCAACACCACGAAGCTAAGTTTTTTCCTGAACTAATTGCAAAATATAAAATTCAGCAGCAAGTTCTGCATTGTTTGAGAAAGAGCGGGACATAAAATACATCCGAAAAGAAGACACCAATCAGGAATTATATATTGAAAAGGAAAATAACTAAGACATTTTTTCTATTAATAGGTATATTAAAATGCTCAAATGTCTAACTATTTTAAGAGATTTTTTTTGAAAAGGTGTAACAAGATTAGAGATACAAACCAACTAAAGGAATGGATTAGAGATGAGAACACGGCTTCTGTTCCTCCTAGCAATGGTGTCATATCGAACTTAGGATTTCTCTCAAAGCATCTGTTGACCAATTTTGTTAATATAAGCAATATCTGCACCCACAATACGAAAAAAGGGAACGAATAAGTAAAAATCTTGATTGGCGTTGTTGACCACGAATTTTAAAGTATATAAAAGAAGACATACTTGGCCATAGAGAAGCTCCAGTTGCCCCTTCAATGCATCATATGGTTCATCAGTGCAGCTAATACATACTAGATATATTGGACCTTTCACAAGAAAGACCACCTGGTATATTTGACAATCAAAAGAAACATATGAGCATTGATACCGCGTTATAAGAGGATTCAGTATTTATATAAAGGGTACTGGTAATGACATTTCAATCCAAGACTCGGTATTTATCTACAAGTAACAAGTCACTACCTTATGTAAGTTTAAAAAAGAAATAAAATACATTATAAGTTTATATCACTATTAAATACAAAGTTATTAATCAAATTAGAGAAAATGTTAATGCAAACTCTAATGAAAATGTATTGGCGGGTAGATTATATTTGTATTGAGATTAACAACTTTAAAAACCACTACCATAAGGTTCAAAACTTAGACTTCTTGAACTAAATAATGTTCATACTTCGTATGCAAGCAATTCGAATATAACAGGTAAAACAGCTACAAATGTCGTGTCTATATGTCCATATGTGATCCACGTTGTTACAGGGTTTTTACGTGTATGGGATCCATACACCTACGAAATTTATACCATATTTTCATTCCAAACGAATAAAATTTTAAGAATATGAAGATCCACATTCAATCTGTTTGCAATCTTAGTAAAAGAGACAGCTGGCTAGATCTGCACCGTGGCATGCAATTTAGGAGATATGAACCTCCAAATAAATAAATAAATAAGTTGTGATTACTGAGATACCTGAACACAAAAAGGTTCATGGAAAACAAAGGCTTAATTACCACCCTACAGGGCCCTCTAATGTGCATTACAACATCACAAAATGGTGAATAATACTACAAACAAAACTCAAGGAAATATTCATCCAACGATAAATTAGTAGAATAAAAGGCTGACCTGGTGTTTACCTGCCCTAACAAATTTGACATGGTCACCACTGCATAGCAAAATGCATCAAGAAATCACTCAAATCCAACTACGAAAATCTACCATGGTGGTTCAAAATGGATAAGATACAGTACCTATTTTCAACAAACGAAATGATAGCTTGCAGGGTTGCAGAAAAACCAGCAAGCTTGTGTTCATCACCATACCTGGGGTATACATTGAATAAGTAAAATTAGTAAATCTTAAGTCCTGCAGCAAGTAAGTGGGATAGTTTCCCTCTTGCAAAGATATACAGGTAATAAAAAAAGCTAAGCCTAATTCTCACCGAGAATAAATAGGTTTCCCTGAATGGCTCAACACAAAAAAGTGTTTCTTTCGCTTCCTCCACGAATCTGAAGCTTCATCCTGAATCCCGTAAAAGTACTAACTCATCAGTTCATCACAAAAGAACAGGCATGGACCTTGACAATGTGGGATATAACACTAGTTACCATAAATTTTGTGAGGATAAAATATACTCACAAGTACGAAATGCCATGAAAAAAAACATAAACATGTCAATTTGATCTGTACGTGTTCCAACTGCTGAGCATCATGCAGGACAACCAGGTTCAAATATCGGCTCAATCTAACAAGGTCACCTACAGGCTACTACCTTTTACTTGTAGTCTATCTTTATGACAATCCAAAATCTTAACCAAGAACTCAGCAAACTTAATTGTGAACCAGAAATCGATAAATAGAACTATGAACAATTTCTAAGGTAGGCAAACACCACATCAATTGATTAATTATAATTACAACACAAGATGTAGCAATCCTAATTTTACATGCAGAACAACAACCCCGCAGCTCCAATTCCTAAGTTCCTATAATAGTGAGTTTATACCACAGGGACATCTACAGCTTTACAAAAACTTGGGTGTGACGCTCAGAGATACATTTTGCCAAAAAAACAGCAATTTCATTAAAAATTAAGGTAGGCAAACACCACACCAATTGATTATATTACAACACAAGCTATAGTAATCCTGTTTTTGCATGCAGAACAACAATTCCCGCAATTCAACTTCCTAAGTTCATATAACAGTGAATTCATACCACTAATACCATCTACAGCTTTACGAAAACGTAAGAGATAATATCTACATTTCGCTATCCAAAAACAGTCAATCCGCAATCACGCCTACATATCATATTTTCTAAACAACAGCAGTTTCATTAAATCGCGAACAAACTGAACACCACGATCGAATGACGAACCTCATCGAGCCTTCCTTTCCCGCGAGCCCACTCGGAATCCGCGGAATCGACGACCGCACCCTCCCCGTCCTCCTCGATCTCCTGGATCCCACTCGAAACGCCTCCGCTACTCCCCCTCTCGCCGGCGTACCCGCTGCTACTGGGACTCATAGTCGCGTCCTCGTCCCTCTCCCAGTTCTCCACCCACACCTCCGCGGACGGTTCCCCGACCTCGATCTCGGGGGAGGTGCCGTTGGGGGAGGGGGGGAAGTTGAGGGAGTGGTGGAGGTTGGCAGCGAGATCTTGCGGGGTGGGGTCATCGGAGGCCATGGATTAGGGTTAGGATTAGGTGTTTGGAGGAGGGAGACGAGTAGAGGAGGAGTTTGTTGGAATTGGATCGTGTGTGAACCGGAATAGTTAGTGTTGGATGGGGTCTGACTTCTGCTTCCAAGGATCTGATTAATTGATCTACGGGGTTAACGGGTTGAGTCGATCTAAGTTCGAGAAACAAATTTCAATTTAAAATAAATATTAATTGAACAAGTTGAATCTTTCGGTCGAATTTTCAAGTTTATCAAATCTAAGTCGAAAGATTTTTTTAATTTGTCATCATATTTTTTTTGTTTTTAAGCTAAATTAAAATTTTATTTTGTTATTTCCAACCAATCTGATCAGATTTGTAATGGTTCTCCAATTAATTACGAAATTAAGTACAGCGGTATTAGTTTGATAATCATGAGATTAGTTTTTATAGAGTGATAGAGAATATTGGAACCATGTTTGTAGATTGATCCTATGGTGAACTGTATGCTAAAATTGACTAAATAGGACCGCCTGTTTTTTTCAATTTTACATAATCCTTTTGACGTTGCACTGGATACATACTATGTGTAAAGAAATACGTGTTCTCAATAGAAAATGACTAACTGTTGAATTAAACTCAGGTTCTTTTCAACACGTAATTCGATAGTACGACAATCTACATCCTATTGCGGTTCCTTGAATCAAATTACTTTTATAAAATACTTTATGTTCTGCGCAAGTGGTGAGACTTTCATAGCCTAAAAGCCCTAAAGAAGATTTATAAACCTTGGAACTCAAAAGTACCATATAATTTCACTGTCACATTATGTAGTTTTTTAGAGTTGGGTGTCAATTCTTTTAAACTACTGCAACTTATTAATGCAGCAAGATTTTGACAATATCATAGATAACATCTCATTCTCAGCCAAACAAACCAAACCAAATCAAACAACACCATTGGATGAGAACAGAAAAATCCAATCCAGCAGCAGCACTAATCATAGACCTTAAGACCTTGATACTCCTGTCCAGAAATGGTAGCTCTCATGACATCCCTCGGCATCAGAAGCCCACCCTCCTCCATAAACACCTTCATCATATTCTTAGAGAATCCACTGACCAAAGCCACCCCCTTCTGCTCCGCCGTCACCGGCGTCGATTGTGAATCCCTCAGGTTCCAAAACACCATCTCTGGGATTGCCTCACCGTATCCGCATTCCCTGAATTTCCTCTCTATCACCATGTAATCTGTCTCCCACTTATCGACACTCGCACCGCCTGCCTGATCAAATTCCATATCGCTGAACACAAAAATTGTCTTGATCATGTCTTTAGGGGCCAACTTTCCCTCCACGGCCACTTTCAAAATCTGGTCGAACACCTTCTGGAAATCTGTGTTATATCCCCAGTTCATGTCTCTAACGAACGACACTTTGTCGAGTAATTTATCGCCGACGATCGTATGCATTGTCGGGGTCTCGCTGAATGTGATGACATGGCCTTTCCAAGGCTCGTCGCTAAGCTCGGATATTAAAAGCCCGAGAGCGATACAGACATCCAATGGCTCCCCATTCATGCTTCCCGAAACATCGCAAACCGCGATCGAGTTGGAGAGCTTTCCTTTGGATGACAAATCCTTAACCATCCGAATCCACTGAAGTTCAGCTACTTCATCAGAGTCGTCATCTCCTAATTCGTAGTCTTCGTAGTATTGCTGGTAGAGCTTGTGCATTGGGAGTGAGGCGATGATCTCGTGGGGGAGGAGTGCGCCCGCCGCGATTGTGGTGGTGCCAGAGCGAACTTCCGATAAGTAGTCGAAGAAACGGGTTTTGTCGTGCTTGATGAAGTGGGGTTTGTAGTTTTTCATGGCGACGGAGGCGACTCGGTTGTAGGGGAGGATGTTCCATTGGTTTGCGCTCATGTAGACTTCCGGGAGTTCGAGGAGCTTTCGCAGTGGCACTAAGACTTCCTTTCGGAGACGATCTCGAACTCTGCAAGTTCCGACCAACAATGTCATTTTTCGCTTGATGATGATCTCTATCACTATTTCATATTGAAAATCTATAAAATATGATGAAATGAAATTGGTGGATGGTTCTGATTAATTGTTTTCCCCCTAAACCTGCTTATTATGTTTTCAATATGAATTGAACTGTTTTTCTTTTCCCTTTTGATGAAATGCTGATCAAGTTATTTTTCTTTTTGGTGATATCCAAGAATGGATGAAGATTTTGTTTGACATGTAGATTAATTAGCTAAAAAAACAAATGAACTCACTAACATTTAAAATTCTTTGGTCAACAACATAGATCACTAATCTTCTAGCTCCCAGTTAAGCTATCCAAAATCCAGAATATCAATTGTGATAAAAGCCAAAACAGAGTAAAACTCGAATCAAACTTTCTACTGAAATTTTAAAATAAAAAAACAACCCTACAGTAAGATTAAGCTTAGCATTATTCCAATTAATTACCTGTAAGCATAGTGTTCCTCCTGGACACCGTCGTATTCCGGGCAGCTCTCCCTGGGAAACACCCGCCTGGCGATACTCTCGCAGATCAACGTAGTCGTATCGAAAGACGAATCTAAAGACGGGCACCATTTGGCCGCCAAACTAATCCCATCTTTCTCCCCTCTCCCCACAATTTCCATATCCTTAACCAACAAACCCGCAAACAAATCCGCCGTCGCATCGTGAAGCCTCCTGAACTCCTCATCGGAACCAAACCTCTCCAAAACCCTCCTCGCCATCCCCACCCTCTTCTCCCTCCTCGGCACAACGGCACACGTGGCATTTCGTGATTAATCATTCTTCTTCCTCTTCTTCTTCACTAATTTCTTCGTCATTGTCATTCTTTTCCGGTACCGGCCGGGATGGTTTTGTCGGTTGATTCTCCGAACATCGGGACCGAGCATGAGCCGGTAGAGGATCTCGAGGGGGTCTTTGAGGTACCCGAATTGGGAGATCGCCGGGAGGTTGAAAGCCAGGGTTTTGGGGTGATTTTTGTGGAGCCACAAAGCGGAGGTGTAGAAACTCTCCTTGTCGGACTTTCCGGTGCCGCGGACGCCGCGGAGGTGGCAGATGAGTTTGAGGGTGGTTAGAGGGTCGGAGGCCCAGGAGGAGTGAAGGAGGGTTGTTAGAGTTTGGGTCGGGGTGTTGGGGACGACTTGGAAGAAGAAGTCGAGACAAGGGTCGCCGGAGGAGAGGAAGGTGTAGGAGTTGTTTTCGGTTAAGCCGATCGGAGGGAGGTTGTTGAAGGTGGAGGTCATTAGGGACATGAATGGTTGTTGTTGTGGTGGTGGTGACGTGGAAGGTGACGTGGTGGTGGAGGAAGGTGTGTTTGGGGGGCCAACGAGGATGGACATGTTTGCCGGTTGGTTGAAGGTGGTTGAGATTGGTGGTGGGGTTTTTTATGTATGTATATATATATATAGGTTTTTTGAGATTTGTGAATGGTTTCTTGGGGTGCAAGAGTTTTTTGCATTTTTTTTAAATTGGTGAATGATCCTAGTTTTATGACGATTGTTGGTTTTTGTTATTTCGTTGGTTTTATGACGTTCTTAATTCATTACCACTTCGGGTTTCCTTGATTGAATGATTTTATTAAGGTTTGGATGGTAAAAGACAACTTGGTAAGCAAGGATTACTTTGATAGGCCGTGGATTAAGGCATATAAAATGTTAGTTGTCGAATGACCAAGCTAAGCAGGGGAAACATAAGGTCAACCATACCATAGACGACCACATGGTTCCTTAAGATATCTTCAACAAGTGCGAACCATGCATGACCAACAAGCTTTTACACTTCCTTGACAGATGCGCACGTTCCGTTACTTTGAATCTATGTTCCTAAAAGGCTGAAGCGGTCTTCTACCAGTAAGCTTCGACGGTTCTCACTTAAAATGTAGAAGTATCAAGCTTAACTTTTATATCGTAACTTGAGCTCAAATATAACAAATCGGTTTGAGGTAAATAAGCTTAATGCAAATGACAATATATATAAGAGAGAAACAAAAGGAATGACATACCACATCGGTAACAATCGGTTTTTCAACGAGATGCATTAAACGGATAAAATGGTCTATTTAGTTCACACCCAAACATACTACCAAAATATAATGTCTATTTAGCTCGCCTACTGATCAAAGCATATCGGAAGTGAGTTCCAACGTAGATAAGGAACACAAATTAGTGACAGCACAAATCTGATTATGGTAAAAACATGCACCAATGTACAGGTGTCAGGAGCTACAAATAAGCTCAAATATAACAAACACTGCCTAGAGTACAATACAACCTCTGATGGCGTCGTTTTGATTAAGTGATCCACAACTACGCTCTTCGCATGACTTGCCTTCCATATTTGGCCTCTCGCAGCCAGAACCATATCAGGAACAGTTATCACTTGACTAATATCCATAACCGGCCCCATAGCCAGCATCATATCCATAACCACCACCACCTCCAGCACCAGGTGGACCTGAATTGGCAGGAGTGGACATATAACCTTGACTTTGGTAGGAACCATAGCCTTGGCCAACTGGTGTTGTCGTGCTTGCCGGAGGAGCCCCAGCTTCAGCCATGAAATTCTGCAGCATATAAAGCACAGGCAAGACAACAATTTCAATCAAATATGTGGAGATATGTCATTGCTTGCATGCAGATAATCATAATATAGTAGATGGCAGATGACAGTAGCAAAAAAACAAGCAATAAGACATGCCTGTATCAACTGTTGAGCTGTTTGAACTTGAGTTGCACTTCCATTTATCTCAACAGTCATCTCACCAGGAACTCCTCTCGTCTCCTGTATAGTTATCGTTGCTCCACTAGCACGACGAATATAGCTAATATTTGCACCAGCTGTTCCAATTACAGCATCAGCGTATGAAAGTGGAACTTGCATGTGCTGTGTCAGCTGCTGCATGAAAATAACAAAATATCAACCACAGTAAAAATAGGAGAATAAAAAGCTTCACACATGCATTCAACATAAGCAGCAGACAAAGGGGTTAATGCCTGGGAACCAGCTGCTGACTGATTATTTGAGGAATGGCCTCCCATATGTGGTGGCTCCCTTCCGTATGCAGAGACACCATGATGAGGTTGTTTTTCCATGGGAGGGAAGTCAGGTGGGGGGTAGTAGTTGTCGTGTGGAGGGCGTGATGGCATGAAAGGAGGGTTACCACCAAAACCACCACCAGCTGGAGGAGGTGGACCTTGAGGATGGACCCATGATTGAGGTGGAGGCATGTTCGGCTCCATATGGGGATTTGGCATGGACATCTGAACCATGAACAGAAAAATAATTCTGAGATAAGCAAACTTGGGTTTTATCTAGCGAACCCCAGAAATAAGATCACGAAACTACTGACATGCATCTCAAAAAGGGGAAGCACAGTGTGATCCACCAAAAATTTCCTCAATTGACCTGCAATCAGTTCAACAGCTTTGTGTACCCCAGTAGGTTCCCCTTGTATCTCAACAACTCTGTCCTCGTGCAAAGCAAAAACTGGTAGGTCCTCTGCATAAAAACAAAATTAATAAGACAAAATCGCACATAACTCTCTCTTTGGTAATACATCAATTTAAGATCGAGTGAAATACCACACCTTTTGGGTCATATTTGGCAAAAATAATACTTCTAAGGATGCATTTAACACATAAATATCTAGTACATACCAAGAATGCGAACAACACAACCAGAAGCCTCTTGAATGGATTTGATAGTTGCACCCTGCTTCCCAATTAGGCTTCCAGCTTGTGAAGCTGCCACGAGAAGGCGTGTCCTTATTGTATTTCCAGCATTCGAGTTACCATTTTGGAGCTCCTCATCTAATCCATCAGCACTGCGTTTATGGACACGCAGTAAACCATCCATAGCTGGAGAAATGGAAGCCTCTGCTTCCTCTTTTGCAGAAATCATTACCTTCAATGAAGAAGAAAAACAAATGAGAAGTCGAAATACTGTCAAGTGCCAACAAACTTGGGATTGGGACATGCTAAATAGCTAAAGGCAGTTCAAAAAAACTATTTGTATAACAGGTGCCAACTAGTTTGGGATTAAAGGCTTTGTTGTTGTTGTTGTACAATATCATGTTAAAATTGTTCCCTTGATTTATCAACTGCAACTGTTAAAGCTTGCGCACTAAAGAACAAAGATACAAAGTTAAGTGACATCTTTTCTTGTTTATCTGACAATGAATGCAGACATATGTCTTGCATGCCGCATGCACGTTTGTAAGTCATGCAGCACTAAAACTGAGCATTAATAAGAATGTCATCCACTGGTACCTTTCTAAGATCCACTTCCATTTATGCAATTCACATGAGGGTGAAATTGCTAAGAGTGAAATTCACGCATGTTGCAAGCAAAATATTATTAAAGTTTAATGAAAACCATGAAAGTGAAACACTGACAATGATAGTGAGAAAACTCCAGGATAAGATGGAGCCGTAGTCAATATGTGACTTGTCCACTGAAAAAATAGATATTTGCAAATTTTCAAAGAAATACAAAAAAACAGACAGCAAGAAGAGCATTACCCCCAGACAAAAAAGAACAAACTTAAGATCCAAAACTAATAGCAAAAGTGGATAACTATGCTAATTTGACAACGAATTCAGGCTTAGATTATCATTTCAAATAAATTGTCTAACTACCTGTAAGCCCAGCGAGTCTCATCCTTAAAGATTTAGGCAGATTGATAAAAGACTGTGACTCGCCTTTTAGAGCCAAAATTAATCATACAAAAAATCAGAAGTAATAGTTCTTTAGATCATGCAATATCTAATAAACCACAAAACAACATAACATATTAGATTAGTAAATATGGAAAATAAATTCCAAATTCGACCCCCCACTCTTAGTGGATATAGATAATAGAACATTGTCTAAGTTATGTTGAGGAAATGTTAACCCTCAGAGAGTTCCGAAGGCAACCTCAATACCCCCACAGCTTAAAATCAATTTCAATAATGATAGCCATATCATGATAATGTCTTTCTTGACACACAAGCCCATCTTCAACGGAGATTTAACGAAAATTAAAAATCATACAACCCTTTGATTAAGATCATTTATATGAATTCTGTGCACAATAATTTTAAAGCAATTTGAAAGGCATGCTCTTAACTTATTTCTCTGTTTTTATTTGAGCCTACTCGAGTTCAACTTTAACACCTTTTGTTCCAATTATACAGTTAGTTGAGAGAAATTATTACAGAAATTGTTATAGTCACTTTAGGCATTTTTAGATGCACAGAATTTGGAGATTTTGTTATATTTTGCATTATTAAAGCACAAAGAGTGACATAAGGGATGTTCTTTTGTATAGATTCCCTCCGGTGTCAAAAATCAGCCATCTAGGGTGTGAATTTACCAGGAAACACGGGAGCTTCTTAGTGGATGTTTGCTGAGAATAAGGTACTTAGACAGATGAACTGTACAGCAGTACAGCTCTAACATTGATCCCCGCAACCAGAATCTTTGTTCTTCTATTTTGAGGTCACATTGATGAATGATCTGTTGACTAAGTGTCTGCAGAAAGAACCTGCACAGATTCATCTTGGTTACTTTGGCAAAAGTGTTGTAATTTGAATAACAATATTTCTGTTGTTATCTAATTAATAGTGTTGAGTTTTTTGGATTGCCATTTCTTTTTCCCTCTAGTTTTATTTTCTTAATTGATTATCTATTATACATCCGTGTTCTATTTTATGTCTTGTGAAAGTTATTCATCGTAAATTTCTTCCCAAAAAGATCTTTTTAAGAGAATTTTGTCGACTTCAAACAGGGAACTCTTGAGAGCTCTCTCCATCCATTTGACGAATTATGCACCAAACAGAAGTTAATGACTGCATCAACATAACATGCATTCCTCCAAATGTATGTCAGCAGCAGACGCTACTATTCATACATAAAAAAATTAACTGGAATCCAGTCACTACTAACTGATGAACCTGTCACCATAAGCACAGCATATTTAGATACAACCTAAAGAAAATGGTTTTATCATAACATCATATTAACAAATAAACGGCATAAGTTTTGCGTTTGTAAAAAATTAGAGGCATGCATGCGTGCAATTATTTTTACGAAACTTCATAGACTTACAGCTCTTTCTGGTGCACCAGGAGGTCCATCAAGAATCTTGATTCGGGATTTGGATTCCTCACACATTTTCTTGATGCTCTCTCCCTTACGACCGATGATTCCACCAACCTTCTGGGAAGGAACCAATATTCGGAAAACACTATGTCCTGGCCAGCCAGGCCACCTTTTTTCAGCACCAACTGGTTCTAACTCACCATCATGTGCTTCATGTGCCTGAAGTGCTTCTTGTGCCTGAAGTGTTTCTCGTGCCTCAAGTGTCTCATGTGCATCGTCTACCTCATGTACCTCCTGCTCATTTGGGGCATCAACAGGTATTTCAGTCACCTGGCCCGCATCAAGCTCTGGAAAAATCTCCTCGGGTGCAGCCATTACTCTTGACACTTGACGACTCTGAAAATGATTTTTTTAATGAGATAAGAATATAACCAACGTGAGAACCACAGTTTGGGTAGATACATCAATATCAACACTGGATCCAGAACATCCACAAAACATCCATTCAAGTTTTAAGACAACATCAATGCTTAGGAACTGCAAGAACCATTTACTCAAACAGAGATTGTAATACAAGCAAATTCAAATGCAGTCGGCTACATCCTCTCACATAAACACCCAATTCACAACTAGTACATCCTCTCATAGAAACCCCCAATTCACAACTAGTACATCCTCTCCTAGAAACACCCAATTCACAACTAGTCTATTCTGAATTCTTACCCAAAGTATGATTGTGATGCTTGTTTCCTCAATTCCTGAAGACCCCACTAAAAAGTACCAACGAAGCAAATTGACATAGTAGTTCATAGCTAATTTCTCAAAACTATTCACTAGTCACGGACAAGAAAATACATCACAAGGCACAAGCTTTGAAATACAAACGCTAAACCATAAGCCGCAAAGTGATTACTTTCAAAGGCAGACAAAGAACTACAAACCGAACCAAAACAAAACCTTTCCATCGAAAAACACAACAAAACAGACGAATTAAACATTCCCATCAATATAACCAACAGACCGCTCACTAAAACCCTAATTCCACCTCAAAGACAATCAAACCAACCTTATCTTCCTCCTCACAACCAAAAATCCGTACGAAAACCAGAAACAAAGCCACACGACCCTAATTCCAAGTTTCCAACTCAAACACCACCAAAGCAACCCTAACTTCTCTCTGACCACCAAAAATCCAAGACAAAAAATCCCTCATTCCACCTGAAACATCGCCAAAACCACACAAAACCCGTATGGAAACCTAGAAAACCAACAAAAAAACCACAAACCCCTAATTCCACACTAAACATCAACTCTATCTTCCTCCCTCGCCATCAAAACCCCAAAAACGCACCCCAAACCAACGGATTGGAGCCCCGAACCGGCGATCGAAACCCTAACAACCCGAAAAAAGCAAAAACGGGAAATGGAGACTCACGGTGGGTGGGAGGAGGCAGGAGTGGAGCGGCGAAGGGATTGGAAGGGAATGGAATCTATTAGGGATTTCCAAAGATCCGATTACGGATCCGATATTCTGGGCCGTTTCGGGTACGGAATTCTGGGCTTTTCAAGGGAGTTCGGGTCAGAGATCTGTTTTAGGACGGGGTGCTTTTTGTCTTTTTTTTGTCTGTCTTAGGATGTAACAAAATCACGATAATTTTTAGCTTGTCCCACGGTGATTTGACATAAAATAAAAAATCAATTTTGTGTCCCCTAAAACGAAGATAATAGCCAAAAAATTGTCTCTCACTCAGTTTTTTTTATTTTTCATTAGAAAAGTCAATTTTACTCTCCTCAAATATTTCTTCTATTATAAAAGTACCGTAAATATTCATCTCGCCAAATTGTATCACCTCGAAAAAACTAGAAATAGTTATTTTTTAAGTTTTTGAGTTTTGTTGGAAAATTCTCCCCCATAAGTAGGTGTTTGGATGTATGAGAGAGAAAAGTTGATTTTTCAAAAAACTTAACCAGATTTTTGGTCTTCCAAACGTAGCTTTCGGGGGGTTTTGTTTTTTGTTTTGACATTGTAAGTATTTAATTAAAATTTGATTACGATCGACGTCTTACTTAAAGTACCAAGGTGGTCTTTGCGGTATTCAAATTCTTACTTTCTGGGTATCATCCTACAACTTGAACAACTAGACAAAACGACAATACCTCGTTCGCGATTTTTGTTATTGAAAGTGAGATATGCTTAGGGTTGTCAATCGTGTCGTGTTGTGTGTCAATCGTGTCGTGTCAACTCCTATATATAAACTCTAGTTATATAATAATCGTGTTGCTAAAATTCTGTTGTATCCAACCCATTTATAATCGTGTTGTCATATTCAACTCATTTATACCCAATTATTAAACGGGTTACTTCGTGTACACGTTAACACCGCCACCGTTTTCACCATTTAACACACGTTCAACACACGATTATCCACTCGTTCAGAGTTCAAACTTCAAAGTTTCAAACCACTCATATATATAATTGGTAAAATTATAAATATGACATTCAGTTCTTAGAATTTGTTTATTATAATTTATAACTTATATATTACTTATAGACTTGTCAGTATTAGTCGTGTATTAATCGTGTCGCATTCGTAATCGTGTGCCTAATTACCCAATTACTTATCGTGTTTTTGTAGGATTTCGTGTCCTTATGTATGTATATATTTTAAAAAATTTAATACAACATACAATATCGTTTTCATATTTTCAATTTTTTTATGTACATTGCTTTGTGTTTATTCTAATAACATGCAACCCTACATTTATTAAAATAAACCACAAAGATAGAATCATACCTAAAGGTTCTCTAAAACCTCTTTGAAGATCCGGAGTCGCTTTGCCCGTTGCGTCGTCCACGGATTTGCCTCCGAGTGTTCACCAAACCCTAAACAAGATTAGAGAAAAATGAGTTAGTCAATCAATCTCTAATAAGGTTTAGAATCTAGCTAATAACCCATCTTTGAGCTCCTGAGATTTCTATCTCCTAAACTCAAAATTACTAAGAGAAATTCGCGGTGATTAGAGGAGAAATTAATGAGAGAAAGATTTTTGCATTAGTATTAAACAAGTAGGAGTAGGTGCCCTTTTATAGGCTACCAAAACATCATTATCAAGAGTTATTCTTTAGCCATTATCCCTTGTTTATTCTCTCATAAAATTAATTTCTAATTTCCACATAAGCACCCTAAAAATGTTTTAATTAAATCTGAAATTAATCCACCCATGATTTAATTAATATCTTAATAATTCAGGTAGAATCTTTCTGTTCGGTGGACCGATTACTCGTTCAACCGAACCATTCGGTTTTAACACGTGTTCGGTGCACCGTGAGCGAGACGGTCGACCGATCCCACATGACAAAAAAATCCCTGGAAATATTCAGACGAACCACGTCTTTTACTCGGTGTACAGTTGACCTACCAGAATTTCTCCTGGGACATAGTCTACGGATGACCGTGTCACATTCGGTCTACCAAAAATACCTCTTTTCCCGGTGGACCGTACACACTCGGTTAACCGAACCTGATTGTCCAGACACTCTAGACAATTTCGGTCAATCAATTGTGCTTACCCGTTCCTCATTCGGTTAACCGATCCGAAGATTCCCCGGTCGACCGAACCATGAACGATTCACCGTGTTTGACCCCAATTTTGCCTTTGTCAAATTTTGGATTTATTTCCAACAAATTTTGATCTTTTGGGTGTTTTAGCAAATTCACATCTTATATAATATATTATCATATGTAATATTAAATTATTACAGCCCATAATATATATACCTCATATGAATTTATTATGATTCTAATTATGTCAATTCTCATGACACATTGATTTTAATTAATTCACCACATGTGTCACATTTTTCAAATGAAACCCGACACATCATATGAACTTAAAATCAAGCCTATTGTTTCCAAGTTTTGTGGTGTGAACTATAAGAGGATCTAAGCCAAATTAACAGTCATATTAAACATTTAATATCTCAAACTATAAGCGGTATTTAGTTACACATTATAGTTACCCAATTAGCATAGATGTCTTTGTTCCACCCGAACCAAAACACGATCCATTTAGTGATGTAAGTGCACCACTTGTGTCCGTCCTTTGCCTCATGATATTAAGAATATATACAAAGTAGAAATGTGTCATCTTTGTATTATATTCATTTCTTGATCTCTCTAAGCTAATTATAACTATGTAACTTAACTCAAGTTACATTGTTATAATTATAATTTTGCTTTATCAAGGGGCCCACTAATATCATCACTCAATCAAGATGGACAATGATAATCGTTTGACTAGCTATCTTTTCCAGCACAAGTCATGATCAACCAACCATTGTCTTTATCACTACACTCATTGATAGTTTTTGACAATAATCAAATTATGCACTTCTTGAGTGAAAATATATAAGTCTCGTATCTTAGGATCCAAGACACAGTAAAAACATTAATGACACGAAACACAATTCCATAATGTTTTACTTGTTAGGTCTATTCAATATATAAAAGATTTTTTTTCCTCTTTTATATACTCGTGTCGTCAATTATTTGTAGAGCTACAACAATCGATGACCAACACGACAATCTTATCTTGGTGATTAATGTTTCATGTTAATTACCATGATTGTGAATAACTTTTGATTTATGTAAACTATTATCTTTTAGAGCTCTACGGGTTAAGTACCAAACACCTCTTCCTTAACATTTCCAAAAGACGAATACCATAATCAAGGAATAAGATTTTTGCACATCTAATTCATAATAATCGACATGTAAAAGTAAAACTTTTAGAACACATTTCTTTCAGTTTTATCGTGTCTTAATCGTGTTAATCGTTTTTGCAGCAGAAATCCATATACAACTCATTTAATAATCGTGTTGCCGTATCCAACCCATTTATTAGTCGTGTTCAAATTCTCAATCCATATCCGCTAACTTCGTGTCGTGTCGTGTTATCGTGTTTCGTGTCAAATTGACAACCCTAGATATACTGCTTGGAAAGTACTTGTTTTGTCAATATTCTTTTCACTTGTTACGTGGTATTGTGAAACGTATCATGCATTCGAAGTGGTTCAAAACTTCAAACATCATTGTGTTGGGTGCGACATATGTTTCAATCCTCGTCTATGTAACAATTTGTAGTTTGCGAGATCCAGATACCAAATGAAATCTACCAATAATCAACAAAACTATACTAATCTGGAACATTATTACATGTATTAACACATAAGTACCGGTACTCTAAGAAGAACAAGTCAAAGTTATAACGTTTGTGAAGGTTTATTTTGCTCGTTTTGGTCCGATTTTTAGACAGTTGTGCTGTATTTGTACATGAAATGCGGTATATTTCAAACGAAATTTTGTTTTCAAAGAGCAATATAAACAATTAAAAGATGGTGATGATTTGGCATAAAAGATTAATGTTGGGTAAAAGTGAGAAGTCCAATAATCTAACTTAACAATGTTCAATAGAGTTATATGTGGAATTTAAGTATCAATAACTTTATATACGTTATCTTGAAATATAACAAGATAACGTAGGTGTCTATGTTGTAACATCCCGAAACAGCGGAAATTTAAAAAAAAAAATAATCGAGACAATCAACTCAATACTCAAAGGCGGGACTGTTATTTCTCATAAATCATAAAAGTGGTGCACCAAAATACATCAGAGTTTATCAAAAGATACATGATTACAGCAAAACGACAACAGAAGATAAAAAGTAATCATGTCGACCTCAGCGGTCCGAGAAGAGGATCCAACTCCAAAATGCGCGTCCCCGCCGATCACCACCCAACTGGACCTACTGCGGTCCTGAAAATATATAACAACGATGCCTGAGTTTCCAGAAGGAAACCCCGTATGCCAACTCACCTATATGCATGCATCACATAATGAACCTATCATACTAGTGGCATGTCATGGCATTAACAGAAAGTAAAACAGTTCCCCCGAAGGGTAAAACAGGACATCAGTCCGACAATCAACAACGAGTCTCCCGAGGAGACCTACTGCAGGCACATGCAGTCTTACAGCACGCGACATCGCACCCCCCACACGCAGCTACACTACTCAAGGGTTCGGCAGGGAGCCTCTGTCACGCCTGCGGGCCGATAGAATACAGATCTGCAAATCTCAGTGGTCGGAGCCACAGGGACCAACGGGGCCGTCGCCCGGAAGGTATAACAACATCATCTCGGTAGGTGCCCAGCCGAGGAAAACAACATAGCCGGAACAGCCTCGGCTCAATGATGCATTGCATACATTGCATCATATGTCTTTCATTTAGATTACTTTTACATCAATAAATGCTACTAAGGTATGTGTTTAGTCTTATTTACAGAATACAGGGACCTGAATGCAATTTACCCACATTCCGAGCATAAACGTGTGCAAAAGATTCATTTCTATCATAAAGACCGAATTCAAGTTTATCGGGTTTCAATTGGAAATGCATCCAAGCATAAAAGCATTCAAGGAGCTAATCACAAAAAGGTCAAGGGCTTAATTGCAAAAATGCCAAGGACCTAATTGCAAAAGAAAAGGATCAAGATATTTTGTTGGAAAAGTCAAAAGAAAAATCAACTATAAATCTCCAACAATGGAAGGAATTAATCCGGAGCTCAAGACAATGGAAAGAAATCATCCAGACACGCAAATAAAGATCAAATCATACCATAAACGCGTGACAAAAATCCTGATTAAATCCGACCAACGTGGGAGGCGAATCCGCCGCACAATACACATGATGTGCGGCGATTCCGCCGCCCATTGGTTGATCCGTGTGTCCCAATTTCGTCCACTCGTGTATGGACACGTGTACTATCCAATTCTATACCTAAGTCCCTTGTAGCAACTATAAATAGACCCGAGAACGATGTAAATAGGGTCCTTGGTTGTTGTTCTTATTTGTGTACCTTAGTTTTATTAATAAAATTCTGTTCTTTTAATTCTTGTTTTAGTTTTCTTTTAATGTCTCAAGGACCCCTTCTTCTTCCTCCCTCCATGAGTTTCTAACTCTCTCCAAAGGGTGGAGGTGATGGAATTAGGGTTAGAGAATGATGAATGCATGTTATTATTTTAAGTTCATGATTAGTGTATTTTGATTACTTGAGTTTATGTTAAGTCATTTATCTTGTAATGCTTCATAACTAACATGATTTACAATAAGTTTCAGTAATTCTCTACTCTAAACCTAAGTCTAAACCTCCACCCCACGGATTTCTCTCTTTGTTCTTGTTTTAATTTTAATTGCTTTTGTTTCGTACTTTAGTTAATTAAACCAAAAACCCCAAAAACCCAAATTACTTCTTCTCTCCCTTCTTCCCCTCAATCGAAATCACACTAACAACGAAATCTCTCCCTCCTTGTGTTCGACCCGTACTTGCCACGTCTTCATTGACGTCGTGCACTTGCGGTATAAATTTAAATCTTCATCAAGTTTTTGGCGCCGTTGCCGGGGAGGCGACGTAGATTTTGTTTTTTTGTTGATTTCGATTTTATCCTGTTTATCTTGTGCGCGATCTAAATATTTGGATTTGTGTTTCAGGAGACAACAGAGCGCGCGGCGAAATCTGAGCGCAGTCTGAGCAACAAGGGCGGCGGAATCGCCGCACATCAAGAGGAACCTGCGGCGGAATCGCCGCACAATTGAAGCATCTGGGCTTCAAATTTTTCTGGGGTTAGCACCATCTCTGGGTGGACGCGTGGAGCTACTGAAATTTCGAGAGCGGGCGGCGAACCCGACTGAGCATTGCGTAGGTAACCTTTGTTGCTTTTTTTTTTCCTCGTAATTTCTAGTTTCAGAAAATTTCCTTTTATTAGAATTGCATGTGTTAAGCTTAAATTCCATAATTGGCAATATTTCAACTCTGACCTAAAATTCGCAAAATTAGAAAGACCTTAGTGCATGCATCATATAATGTTTTGTTTGCATTATTCTTGCTAAATTCTTGCAAATCAATTTCTGTTGAAGAGTGCTGGAGGCAAGGTACGTATCGCGGTTTTTAACGATTGCATTTAAGCATATAATTTAATTTGCATACAACCTTGCAATTGCCCCCATTAAAAAGACCATTGTTTGACTATCTTTGTTAGATCTAAGTTAAACTATCTTAAGGGCAACTCCGTAGGAAAAGATACGGTGGGGATTTCATCACCCTTCCGTGGCCCACAAATCACAATCCTAAAGTGTCACCCAAGCCTTAAAATTTAAAATCAATTAGACATTGGCCCCTAAGGACTCGGACTCAATTAAGGAGGAGATTGGTTTGACTTGCTATGACCTGAAGCTAATTGAATTCAATTTGGTGTCTAGAAAGTGTTTTTGTGTCGACGAAAGTCTTCCAAGCGACGTGGTTGTCTAATTGGCACCGACTCTGTCGGAAGCGCCCCCACTAGCTATACACTAACTGGCCAACTTGGTTTGATTGGTGAGGGAGGTGAATCAAGCAAATCAATTCGACTCAACCAGTTAGGAGTCGTCTAGATCTAAGTGACACTAGGTCTAGGATTGTTTTGACCGTGCTTGTTCAGGAAATTTCTGACCAACCCTAATTTTTATCCTTTAGAGTTAAGTTTCCCTTCTCGTCTGAGTCTTCTTTCCCTTCTCATCCCTACCTTTCTATTGTTTGTTTCCTTTAAAAAAAAAAAACCAAAAAAAAAAAAAAGAGTAATTAATTCTTGAAATTAAATTTGGAGTTTAAATTTCGAATTTGAATTCAAAAATTGATTCAACCCGGTGCACTCAGATTTGGATTCGGGACTTGAGTAATCGACTCTCACGAGTTCATCTAGATTCCAGTCTGGAACTTAACCCCAATCCACCTGTTGCACCACCTCACCCGGATCTAATGGGTGAGAACGTAGTGGACCCGCCTGTTGCGCAACCTATAACTTTGAGGGATCGGTGCTACCCAACGATGGCTGCTCAGCCATCGTGCATCGTCATGCCCACCATACCGGGTCGCGACTTCGAACTTAAGGCACAATACATGAGTATGTTGCCTAAGTTCACCTCTAGGGAAGACCCATATCTATTCCTTAGAGAATTTGAAGAAATCTGCTCTCTTATGCAATACCAGCATATCCCTGAAGAGGCAGTGCGTCTGAAATTCGTGCCTCTAGCACTTAAAGACGACGCTAAGAAATGGCTATATAGTCTAGCCGAAAGATCTATTAGAAGTTGGGCCGAATTTGTTCAAGTTTTCCTAAAAAAATATTTCCCCAACCATAAGACTATGAAGATTAGGAATGAAATTGTTGCATTCGTTCAATCTGAGAGCGAGCCGTTCTATTCCTATCTTGAGAGATTTAAGAGTGTCTTGACCCAATGCCCTCATCACGGAATTCCGAAGTGGCAATTATGCCAAATTATTTATGAGGGATTGACACCCACATCTAGGGTTATGCTAGAATCTGTGAGCCAAGGGAACTTTATGTCCAAAAATGAAAATGATGCCTGGACTTTTCTTGAGGATTTAGCTGAAAATAGTATGCAATGGGACAATGCTAGAACACCCATCAACCCGAGTATTGGATCTAGAATAGCGAGTCAAACCCGACCAGGTGTCTTAGCTATAGACTCCAACATAGCGGCCGAGGCAAAACTAGCTACCCTAATGCGTAGAATGGAAAGTCTAGAACTGCAAAACCAAACCCGACAAGCATCCCCTACCCCTTGCTCTAGATGTGGTCAGACTGGTCATTTAATGGAGGAGTGTGTGAACCTGGAACATGTTAATGCCACATACAACAATTCTAGAAATGATCCTTACGCATCGACCTATAACCCAGGTTGGCGTAATCATCCCAATTTTTCGTGGACCCAACAAGGACAACCTCCTAGACAACAACAAACCCCATATAACCAAAATAATACATCATCTGGGGGTAATAATGGAAATCATGAGGTTAGGTTGACTAAATTAGAAACTTTAATGACAACTTTTATACAAACAACCAACCAATCATTCCAAAGGCTAGAGACACAGGTCAGCCAATTAGCACAGATAATAGGTGAAAGAGAAAAGGGCCAATTTCCAAGTCAACCTGAGGTGAACCCCAGAACTAATAATCAATATCAATCTTATCAACCACCTTCAGGAAATAACAACCCTAGACCGGTTCAAATGGTTAATGAGGAAGGACCGTTCCAACAAATCAATGCTGTAGTATCATTACGGTCCGGAAGACAAATTGACAATAATGTGGTAAACCCTAGAATGACTAATCAATCTAGCCATCAAGCACCCACATATGACTTGACCATTGAACCCGACGTCCAAATTGAAAGGCCCAATCCACCTACCCAACCTGAACCTGTAGCTCAACCTGAACCTGAGCGAGTCTATGTGCCTAAAGCCCCATTTCCCAATAGACTCAAAAAGAACTCTAGTGCACAAATAGAGAAAATCTTGGAAGTATTTAAGCAAGTTAAGGTAAACATTCCACTCTTAGACATGATTCAACAAATACCTGCTTATGCTAAATTCTTAAAAGATTTGTGCACTAAGAAGAGAAAAACGAATGTACCAAAGAAGGCATTTTTAACTGCAAACATATGCTCAATTCTTTCCAACACATCTCCTATAAAATATAAGGACCCGGGGTGTCCCACAATTTCATGTTCAATAGGAGATACGTTTATCAATAAAGCCCTTCTAGACCTTGGTGCAAGCGTTAACTTGCTCCCATTTTCTGTCTACGAGCAACTCAACCTTGGTCCACTGAAACCCTCTAAGACAACCCTCCAATTCGCTGATTGTTCTGTTAAGAAACCGAGAGGTATAGTAGAGGACGTTTTGATTAAGGTTGGTGACTTCATTTATCCAGTGGATTTTGTCGTACTTGATACTGAACCTGTTGTAAATCCTAATCGACAAATCCCTGTAATTTTAGGTAGACCCTTTTTAGCCACCTCGGAAGCATTAATAAACTGTCGAAATGGGCTCATGCAATTATCTTTCGGGAACTTAAAAGCAGAATTTAATATCTTCCATATTGATAATGAGCCAGAAATAATATGCAACCCAAGTGATGTTGTGATGAGAGCACGTATTTATCAGAATTCTGAATCAAATAAATCATCACATAAGCAAAAAGGAAGTAAGAAAAGAGGGAGTGATTCATTTACTCAACCACCATCACTTGAGCAAATAATCGAACCAATTCAAGTGAGAAGAGTGGAATCTTTTCCTCAAGTCAACATGGGGAACAATTCAACTGGATACATGCACCAACATGGTGTCATTCAATCCAGTTCTGATTATGGTTGACTTTGAGCAAACTCAACCCCTCTACCGCAAGCCGACTCAGGTAATAAGTGCATTTATTTTATCTATGCATACATTGAGGACAATGCATGATTTAGGTGTGGGGGGGTGTTTATATATGTACATATCTATCTATTTGATTTTCTGTTCTGCTTTAGTTTTTAAAAAAAAATAAAAAAATAAAAAATAAAGTCAATATTCCATGACATAGCTTAAGATTGAACTGCCAAAACCCGTGTACAAATTGCATTGAGTTTTTGTTCCTTATTATATAGTTCTGCTTGTAGAAATTATGACATAAATCTAAGTTCCAAAGAAATAACTCATGACCCTTGTAAAACATGTATGCACTTAAATTGGATGAATCAAATCTTTGAAGTGGTTGATAAAAAGCAGAGGTTGAGGAAAATATACCGGGAAGTGTGGACTTCTAATAGCAATTAAGCCTTGAGGAAAATAAAAGTAAAAAAAAAAATAATAATAATAAAAATAAAGTGAGGAAAGCACATTTTGCAAAATGATTACAAAAGCCCAAGCCTTCGAGTCACTGGTCCGTAGGGGTATCTTGAAACCCGGTAACTTGAGTCTTCCAGCTCGGGATTATCGACCAAACTCGCTACACGAATGCAAAAAGGGTATAAGTGTCAAAAAGGAAAAGCAAATGTGTTGAATCACGGAAAAGAAAAAATACTTTAAGATACTCAAGGCCCAAAGCTAAAAGAATGATCCATGCCATGGTTGATCCGAATGATACTTCACCACCAAAGGAGGCGTGCAAAATAATTCAAGTGATAAACATGTGTAGAAGGGTTAGTGGTGTGAATGTTGGAGGAACAAAGACCAAGTCATATTTTTAATGAGTTAGATTTATATAATGAGCATGCAAAAATTCTTAGTGAGATGTATAAAGTTGAGGTAGGGATATTGAGAGCTATTAATGAAATGTTGATTCAGGATTTTGTGGGTATATCCGCTGAAAACCCTCAGGAGACAACACTCCTCCTCCTAGGAAACTTGGAGGTTTAACGGCTTGTTGCACATGCTAAGTGCAACCGTGATTCCTACGAAAGTGAGTTAGGATTTCCCTGCTTTCATTTTCTTATACTCTGCTTTGCTAGGGACTAGCAAAATCTAGGTGTGGGGGTATTTGATGCATTGCATACATTGCATCATATGTCTTTCATTTAGATTACTTTTACATCAATAAATGCTACTAAGGTATGTGTTTAGTCTTATTTACAGAATACAGGGACCTGAATGCAATTTACCCACATTCCGAGCATAAACGTGTGCAAAAGATTCATTTCTATCATAAAGACCGAATTCAAGTTTATCGGGTTTCAATTGGAAATGCATCCAAGCATAAAAGCATTCAAGGAGCTAATCACAAAAAGGTCAAGGGCTTAATTGCAAAAATGCCAAGGACCTAATTGCAAAAGAAAAGGATCAAGATATTTTGTTGGAAAAGTCAAAAGAAAAATCAACTATAAATCTCCAACAATGGAAGGAATTAATCCGGAGCTCAAGACAATGGAAAGAAATCATCCAGACACGCAAATAAAGATCAAATCATACCATAAACGCGTGACAAAAATCCTGATTAAATCCGACCAACGTGGGAGGCGAATCCGCCGCACAATACACATGATGTGCGGCGATTCCGCCGCCCATTGGTTGATCCGTGTGTCCCAATTTCGTCCACTCGTGTATGGACACGTGTACTATCCAATTCTATACCTAAGTCCCTTGTAGCAACTATAAATAGACCCGAGAACGATGTAAATAGGGTCCTTGGTTGTTGTTCTTATTTGTGTACCTTAGTTTTATTAATAAAATTCTGTTCTTTTAATTCTTGTTTTAGTTTTCTTTTAATGTCTCAAGGACCTCTTCTTCTTCCTCCCTCCATGAGTTTCTAACTCTCTCCAAAGGGTGGAGGTGATGGAATTAGGGTTAGAGAATGATGAATGCATGTTATTATTTTAAGTTCATGATTAGTGTATTTTGATTACTTGAGTTTATGTTAAGTCATTTATCTTGTAATGCTTCATAACTAACATGATTTACAATAAGTTTCAGTAATTCTCTACTCTAAACCTAAGTCTAAACCTCCACCCCACGGATTTCTCTCTTTGTTCTTGTTTTAATTTTAATTGCTTTTGTTTCGTACTTTAGTTAATTAAACCAAAAACCCCAAAAACCCAAATTACTTCTTCTCTCCCTTCTTCCCCTCAATCGAAATCACACTAACAACGAAATCTCTCCCTCCTTGTGTTCGACCCGTACTTGCCACGTCTTCATTGACGCCGTGCACTTGCGGTATAAATTTAAATCTTCATCACTCAACAATCACCATCGCCGGCACAACCTCGGCGGCATCACCGGCACAGCATCGGTGGTACAACAGTCCGGCACAGCATCGGACAAAACCAGACCGAAGTCTGCCAGGTCATCAGGCTCCTCGAGCCGCAAACACCAACCGCGCCGCTATAAAAGCAGGGCAGCGACCTCCGTAGCCCGTGGGCCGGTAGTCACCTCACCCAACGCCAGTTGCGTGCCCGCACAACATCAACACTGGGATCCGTGATCCCTCAGGCCTGCTATATGATGAAGATTTAAATTTATACCGCAAGTGCACGGCGTCAATGAAGACGTGGCAAGTACGGGTCGAACACAAGGAGGGAGAGATTTCGTTGTTAGTGTGATTTCGATTGAGGGGAAGAAGGGAGAGAAGAATTAATTTGGGTTTTTGGGGTTTTTGGTTTAATTAACTAAAGTACGAAACAAAAGCAATTAAAATTAAAACAAGAACAAAGAGAGAAATCCGTGGGGTGGAGGTTTAGACTTAGGTTTAGAGTAGAGAATTACTGAAACTTATTGTAAATCATGTTAGTTATGAAGCATTACAAGATAAATGACTTAACATAAAATCAAGTAATCAAAATACACTAATCATGAACTTAAAATAATAACATGCATTCATCATTCTCTAACCCTAATTCCATCACCTCCACCCTTTGGAGAGAGTTAGAAACTCATGGAGGGAGGAAGAAGAAGGGGTCCTTGAGACATTAAAAGAAAACTAAAACAAGAATTAAAAGAACAGAATTTTATTAATAAAACTAAGGTACACAAATAAGAACAACAACCAAGGACCCTATTTACATCGTTCTCGGGTCTATTTATAGTTGCTACAAGGGACTTAGGTATAGAATTGGATAGTACACGTGTCCATACACGAGTGGACGAAATTGGGACACACGGATCAACCAATGGGCGGCGGAATCGCCGCACATCATGTGTATTGTGCGGCGGATTCGCCTCCCACGTTGGTCGGATTTAATCAGGATTTTTGTCACGCGTTTATGGTATGATTTGATCTTTATTTGCGTGTCTGGATGATTTCTTTCCATTGTCTTGAGCTCCGGATTAATTCCTTCCATTGTTGGGGATTTATAGTTGATTTTTCTTTTGACTTTTCCAACACAATATCTTGATCCTTTTCTTTTGCAATTAGGTCCTTGGCATTTTTGCAATTAAGCCCTTGACCTTTTTGTGATTAGCTCCTTGAATGCTTTTATGCTTGGATGCATTTCCAATTGAAACCCGATAAACTTGAATTCGGTCTTTATGATAGAAATGAATCTTTTGCACATGTTTATGCTCGGAATGTGGGTAAATTGCATTCAGGTCCCTGTATTCTGTAAATAAGACTAAACACATACCTTAGTAGCATTTATTGATGTAAAAGTAATCTAAATGAAAGACATATGATGCAATGTATGCAATGCATCAAATACCCCCACACCTAGATTTTGCTAGTCCCTAGCAAAGCAGAGTATAAGAAAATGAAAGCAGGGAAATCCTAACTCACTTTCGTAGGAATCACGGTTGCACTTAGCATGTGCAACAAGCCGTTAAACCTCCAAGTTTCCTAGGAGGAGGAGTGTTGTCTCCTGAGGGTTTTCAGCGGATATACCCACAAAATCCTGAATCAACATTTCATTAATAGCTCTCAATATCCCTACCTCAACTTTATACATCTCACTAAGAATTTTTGCATGCTCATTATATAAATCTAACTCATTAAAAATATGACTTGGTCTTTGTTCCTCCAACATTCACACCACTAACCCTTCTACACATGTTTATCACTTGAATTATTTTGCACGCCTCCTTTGGTGGTGAAGTATCATTCGGATCAACCATGGCATGGATCATTCTTTTAGCTTTGGGCCTTGAGTATTATTTTTTTCTTTTTTTTCCGTGATTCAACACATTTGCTTTTTGACACTTTTACCTTTTTGCATTCGTGTAGCGAGTTTGGTCGATAATCCCGAGCTGGTAGACTCAAGTTACCGGGTTTCAAGATACCCCTACGGACCAGTGACTCAAAGGCTTGGGCTTTTGTAATCATTTTGCAGAATGTGTTTTCCTCACTTTATTCCTTTTATTTTTATTTTTATTTTCCTCAAGGCTTAATTGCTATTAGAAGTCCACACTTCCCGGTATATTTTCCTCAACCTCTGCTTTTTATCAACCACTTCAAAGATTTGATTCATCCAATTTAAGTGCATACATGTCTTAAAGGGTAATGGGTTATTTCTTTGGAACTTAGATTTATGTCACAATTTCTACAAGCAGAACTACATAATAAGGAACAAAAACTCAATGCAATTTGTACACGGGTTTTAGCAGTTCAATCTTAAGCTATGTCATGAAACATTGATTTTTTTTTTTTTTTTAAAGAAGAAAACAAGCAAATAGATATATACATAGTTAAACGCCCCCCCACACCTAAATCATGCATTGTCCTCAATGTATGCATAGATAAAATAAATGCACTTATTACCTGAGTCGGCTTGCAGTAGAGGGGTTGAGTTTGCTCAGAGTCAACCGTAATCAGAACTGGATTGAATGACACCATATTGGTGCATGTATCCAGTTGAATTGTTCCCCATGTTGACTTGAGGAAAAGATTCCACTCTTCTCACTTGAATTGGTTCGCTTATTTGCTCGAGTGATGGTGGTTGAGTAAATGAATCACTCCCTCTTTTCTTACTTCCTTTTTGCTTATGTGATGATTTATTTGATTCAGAATTCTGATAAATACGTGCACTCATCACAACATCGCTTGGGTTGCATATTATTTCTGGCTCATTATCAATATGGAAGATATTAAATTCTGCTTTTAAGTTCCCGAAAGATAATTGCATGAGCCCATTTCGACAGTTTATTAATGCTTCCGAGGTGGCTAAAAAGGGTCTACCTAAAATTACAGGGATTTGTCGATTAGGATTTACAACAGGTTCAGTATCAAGTACGACAAAATCCACTGGATAAATGAAGTCACCAACCTTAATCAAAACGTCCTCTACTATACCTCTCGGTTTCTTAACAGAACAATCAGCGAATTGGAGGGTTGTCCTAGAGGGTTTCAGTGGACCAAGGTTGAGTTGCTCGTAGACAGAAAATGGGAGTAAGTTAACGCTTGCACCAAGGTCTAGAAGGGCTTTATTGATAAACGTATCTCCTATTGAACATGAAATTGTGGGGCACCCCGGGTCCTTATATTTTATAGGAGATGTGTTGGAAAGAATTGAGCATATGTTTGCAGTTAAGAACGCCTTCTTTGGTACATTCGTTTTTCTCTTCTTAGTGCACAAATCTTTTAAGAATTTAGCATAAGCAGGTATTTGTTGAATCATGTCTAAGAGTGGAATGTTTACCTTAACTTGCTTAAATACTTCCAAGATTTTCTCTATTTGTGCACTAGAGTTCTTTTTGAGTCTATTGGGAAATGGGGCTTTAGGCACATAAACTCGCTCAGGTTCAGGTTGAGCTACAGGTTCAGGTTGGGTAGGTGGATTGGGCTTTTCAATTTGGACGTCGGGTTCAATGGTCAAGTCATATGTGGGTGCTTGATGGCTAGATTGATTAGTCATTCTAGGGTTTACCACATTATTGTCAATTTGTCTTCCGGACCGTAATGATACTACAGCATTGATTTGTTGGAACGGTCCTTCCTCATTAACCATTTGAACCGGTCTAGGGTTGTTATTTCCTGCAGGTGGTTGATAAGATTGATATTGATTATTAGTTCTTGGGTTCACCTCAGGTTGACTTGGAAATTGACCCTTTTCTCTTTCACCTATTATCTGTGCTAATTGGCTGACCTGTGTCTCTAGCCTTTGGAATGATTGGTTGGTTGTTTGTATAAAAGTTGTCATTAAAGTTTCTAATTTTGTCAACCTAACCTCATGATTTCCATTGTTATTACCCCCAGATGATGTATTATTTTGGTTATATGGGGTTTGTTGTTGTCTAGGAGGTTGTCCTTGTTGGGTCCACGAAAAATTGGGATGATTACGCCAACCTGGGTTATAGGTTGATGCGTAAGGATCATTTCTAGAATTGTTAAATGTGGCATTAACATGTTCCAGGTCCACACAGTCCTCCATTAAATGACCAGTCTGACCACATCTAGAGCAGGGGATAGATAATTGTTGATTCATTCGGGATTGATTTTGTAGCTCTAGACTTTCCATTCTACGCATTAGGGTAGCTAGTTTTGCCTCAGCCGCTATGTTGGAGTCTACAGCTAAGACACCTGGTCGGGGTTGACTCGCTATCCTAGATCCAATACTCGGGTTGATGGGTGTTCTAGCATTGTCCCATTGCATACTATTTTCAGCTAAATCCTCAAGAAAAGTCCAGGCATCATTTTCATTTTTGGACATGAAATTCCCTTGGCTCACAGATTCTAGCATAACTCTAGATGTGGGTGTCAATCCCTCATAAATAATTTGGCATAATTGCCACTTCGGTACTCCGTGATGAGGGCATTGGGTCAAGACACTCTTAAATCTCTCAAGATAGGAATAGAACGGCTCGCTCTCAGACTGAACGAATGCAACAATTTCATTCCTAATCTTCATAGTCTTATGGTTGGGGAAATATTTTTTTAAGAAAACTTGAACAAATTCGGCCCAACTTCTAACAGATCTTTCGGCTAGACTATATAGCCATTTCTTAGCGTCGTCTTTCAGTGCTAGAGGCACGAATTTCAGACGCACTGCCTCTTCAGGGATATGCTGGTATTGCATAAGAGAGCAGATTTCCTCAAATTCTCTAAGGAAGAGATATGGATCTTCCCTAGAGGTGAACTTAGGCAGCATACTCATGTATTGTGCCTTAAGTTCGAAGTCGCGACCCGGTATGGTGGGCATGACGATGCACGATGGCTGAGCAGCCATCGTTGGGTAGCACCGATCCCTCAAAGTTATAGGTTGCGCAACAGGCGGGTCCACTACGTTCTCACCCATTAGATCCGGGTGAGGTGGTGCAACAGATGGGTTGGGGTTAAGCTCTAGACTGGAATCCAGATGAACTCGTGAGAGTCGATTGCTTAAATCCCGCACCCAAATCTGAGTGCACCGGTTTGAATTAATTTTTGAATTTGAATTCGAAATTTAAATTTCAAATTCAATTCCAAGAATCAATTACTCTCTTTTTTTTTTGAATTTTTGAATTTTAAATTTTTTTTTTTTTTAAAGGAAACAAACAATAGAAAGGTAAGGATGAGAAAGGAAAGAAGACTCAGACGAGAAGGGAAACTTAACTCTAAAGGATAAAAATTAGGGTTGGTCAGAAATTTCCTGAACAAGCACGGTCAAAACAATCCTAGACCTAGTGTCACTTAGATCTAGACGACTCCTAACTGGTTGAGTCGAATTGATTTGCTTGATTCACCTCCCTCACCAATCAAACCAAGTTGGCCAGTTAGTGTATAGCTAGTGGGGGCGCTTCCGACAGAGTCGGTGCCAATTAGACAACCACGTCGCTTGGAAGACTTTCGTCGACACAAAAACACTTTCTAGACACCAAATTGAGTTCAATTAGCTTCAGGTCATAGCAAGTCAAACCAATCTCCTCCTTAATTGAGTCCGAGTCCTTAGGGGCCAATGTCTAATTGATTTTAATTTTAGGCTTGGGTGACACTTGAGGATTGTGATTTGTGGGCCACGGAAGGGTGATGAAATCCCCACCGTATCTTTTCCTATGGAGTTGCCCTTAAGATAGTTTAACTTAGATCTAACAAAGATAGTCAAACAATGGTCTTTTTAATGGGGGCAATTGCAAGGTTGTATGCAAATTAAATTATATGCTTAAATGCAGTCGTTAAAAACCGCGATACGTACCTTGTCTCCAGCACTCTTCAACAAAAATAATTTGCAATAATTTAGCAAGAATAATGCAAACAAAACATTATATGATGCATGCACTAAGGTCTTTCTAATTTTGCCAATTTTTAGGTCAGAGTTGAGTTATTGCTAATTATGGAATTTTTGACCCTAACACGTGCAATTCTACGAAAGGAAACTTTTCGAAAATTCAGATTATACGAGAAAGGCAAGAAAAGTTACCTCCGCAATGCTCAGACAGGTTCGCCGCCTGCTCTCGGAATTTCCAGTAGCTCAATGCGACCAATCCACGATGTAGACGACCCCAGAGAAAAATGACGCCCAGAAGCCTTACTGGTGCGGCGAATTCGCCGCAAGTTGTTCTTCAGGTGCGGCGATTTCGCCGCTCGTTTAGCTCCAAATGTGCCCGTATTTCTCCGCGCACTCTGTTGTCCCTTGAAACACAAATCCAAATACTTAGATTGCGCACAAGATAAACAGGATAAAATCGAAAACACAAAAACAAACAAAATCTTCGTCGCCTCCCCGGCAACGGCGCCAAAAACTTGATGAAGATTTAAATTTATACCGCAAGTGCACGGCGTCAATGAAGACGTGGCAAGTACGGGTCGAACACAAGGAGGGAGAGATTTCGTTGTTAGTGTGATTTCGATTGAGGGGAAGAAGGGAGAGAAGAATTAATTTGGGTTTTTGGGGTTTTTGGTTTAATTAACTAAAGTACGAAACAAAAGCAATTAAAATTAAAACAAGAACAAAGAGAGAAATCCGTGGGGTGGAGGTTTAGACTTAGGTTTAGAGTAGAGAATTACTGAAACTTATTGTAAATCATGTTAGTTATGAAGCATTACAAGATAAATGACTTAACATAAACTCAAGTAATCAAAATACACTAATCATGAACTTAAAATAATAACATGCATTCATCATTCTCTAACCCTAATTCCATCACCTCCACCCTTTGGAGAGAGTTAGAAACTCATGGAGGGAGGAAGAAGAAGGGGTCCTTGAGACATTAAAAGAAAACTAAAACAAGAATTAAAAGAACAGAATTTTATTAATAAAACTAAGGTACACAAATAAGAACAACAACCAAGGACCCTATTTACATCGTTCTCGGGTCTATTTATAGTTGCTACAAGGGACTTAGGTATAGAATTGGATAGTACACGTGTCCATACACGAGTGGACGAAATTGGGACACACGGATCAACCAATGGGCGGCGGAATCGCCGCACATCATGTGTATTGTGCGGCGGATTCGCCTCCCACGTTGGTCGGATTTAATCAGGATTTTTGTCACGCGTTTATGGTATGATTTGATCTTTATTTGCGTGTCTGGATGATTTCTTTCCATTGTCTTGAGCTCCGGATTAATTCCTTCCATTGTTGGGGATTTATAGTTGATTTTTCTTTTGACTTTTCCAACACAATATCTTGATCCTTTTCTTTTGCAATTAGGTCCTTGGCATTTTTGCAATTAAGCCCTTGACCTTTTTGTGATTAGCTCCTTGAATGCTTTTATGCTTGGATGCATTTCCAATTGAAACCCGATAAACTTGAATTCGGTCTTTATGATAGAAATGAATCTTTTGCACATGTTTATGCTCGGAATGTGGGTAAATTGCATTCAGGTCCCTGTATTCTGTAATAAGACTAAACACATACCTTAGTAGCATTTATTGATGTAAAAGTAATCTAAATGAAAGACATATGATGCAATGTATGCAATGCATCACTATACTACAAGGTGCCAACAAACAACTCAAAGGTCACGGTCAATACATGGAGGTGACGCGTCCCGAACACCCACACTCTTCCCAACGGCGGTCCCTGGGCAGGCACGCATCACGCGCCCACCGTCACATCCCGGCTCACGCTCAAGGCGAGGACACGGGTTTCCGTGGACAAGGTTGGCGTTCAAAAGGGAACCAGGAATTCTGTCCTGGGCCCAAACGGTCGACCGGAAGAGGTGATTCGGTCGACCGGTTCCAGGAAGGAATCGGTCGACCGTACTCCTAAAACGGTCTACCGCTGTGCTCAAAACAGAACCCCCAACGTTCGAACAAGGGTCTAAAACCGATCGACCGAACGAGGTCAAAATCCGGAGTCTGATCAACATTAAATTCCACTCTATCGGTCGACCGACTCAGGGGTCTCGGTCGACCGAAAACAGACAGGGTCAACCTAGTATTCTACGTCATCAAACGGTCGAACGTAAACATACTACCGGTCGAACAAACATGCAATCGGTCGAACGCAATATAAATCGGTCGAACAATCATGCAAAACTAACAGGTACACTTAAGTTCCGGTCGAACACAACACGGACCGGTCGACCGACAACAGGTAGAAAAATCCCAACTCACCAGCAATAATGCACTACCGGTCGACCGCCCCATGGCATCGTTCGACCGGTGAAGGTTAAAGTCGGGCAAACAGTGCTAAAACGGTCGACCGCCCGAAGGGTCCGGTCGACCGTTGGTCGTCTTCAACCTCGCGCCAGCCGAGGATTTTAGAAGAAACGCATCGCCGGAGAGGTCTCCGACCTCCCCCGACTCGACCAACGCATCCCTCACATGAGGGTAATAAACAAACCACACTAAGGAGCGGCATACCTCAACCACTACGACGAAATGCCGGAGCTCCGCTCACGCACGTCGCCTCCGGTGATCTCCCCGCGCGCTCGACTCCGCACGCCTCACGCCGCGCGATCTCCGGTCTCCTCCTCCGCTGCTTGCCACCACACGCACCAGCAAGGAAGGGAAGGAAGAAATGAGGAAGGAGAAATGAGAAAGAAGATGAAAGAAGAAAAGGAGGGGGACTTATTAAAACCCGTTGCTACAGTGACCGACCCTTCACCTTCCCATGCAGACACCTGCAATCCCCACTTCCCCATGCACCCACACAACCCCATGCAAAGCCACCATAATCCTCCTCTAATCCAAGTTTAATCCTAATCTAGGGTTAGGGTTCTAACATATGTTCTAATAGAAATTCAAAAAATAAAATCAGAAGGTAAAAAAAGGAAGACTGTTGGAAAGCTAGAATGTTATAATTGCAAATAGGGATGAGTACCGGATCGGATCGGACCCGGATGCTCCCTGGGATCCGCATCGAAGACGGACCGGTTAGATTCAGTCCGTACTGAACTCGGACCAATCAGTCTGGTCCAAAAACCCGGACTTGGCCAGATTTTCGTGGAAAATTTTGAATTTTGGACCGGACTGAAACTCAATCCCGTTTTGGGATTCGGACCAGAAAATACTCTTTCCTAATTGCAAATTTTGAATAGAAAGATTTAGGAAATCTGATTTTTCTCAAACTCCAAATTTGAGAAAAAAAACAGATTTTTCCTAAAATCTCCAAAAAATGTTTTTTTTGTGAAAATCGATTTTCACCTTCTTCTTTTTTAACTATCTAGATTTTGATTTTTCAAATATTACCAAAACAACCTTTTAGCCAAAGCTGACCTTTTATTAAATATAACAATTACTTGCAAGTAATAATAATGATAAAACATTTTTTTTCGTTTACTTCTTTAATTATTTGTTCTCTACACGCACAAAAAATCACTAACTTTAACACTTAAACATAATATAAACTTTAACAAAAACCAGTGATCGGAGATAAGTAATTTTATTAACAACCTTTCCAAAATGAAAACACACGTAGAAAATTAAAATTTACCCGTAAAACCAACTTTGATGACATTATAATAAAAAACTATGATATAATATTAACCAGGAATTATCTAGTGAGCTCGGAGTTTAATTTTTTATTTTAAGTCCCCACCATATCCACCACATATTTGAAATTGTAATGTAGCTTATAAGAAAAACGATTATACAAATTAAATGTAATATTAACCGTAAATAAGATTTTAATAGTGAGATTGTAGGGAGTTTAAACTAAATAAGATGAGTTCTGAGTTCACTAGAACTTGACCATAATATTAATATTCAAAGGGTAATAATTATGATAATATTAATTTTTAGAATAGTATTGATTTATAATATCGCAAATTATAAATATTTAAAATCATACTCTAATGTAAGAATAACGAGGGTAAAATAGTAAATTCAAAGTGTAATAATAGAAAAGTAACAAAATCAGCCTCAAAATAACTTTAGATGAGTGATAAATGTATGCGAACCGACTACCGAGGGTTTAAAAAATCAACTTTTTCAAAATTTCTTCGGTTATTTTTTTCGTTTGAAAAATATATTTCAAAATATCTCTAGATTTTTCAAACCAAACTAAAAAGTTGCTGTCATGGGTTTTCTTTAGAGTGTGATGTGGTCCCCACTTGATCTGCGACACGTGTCGCCGTAGAAAACGTGATCCACAAAACAAGATAACTACCTTTCCGAAGTTTGTACAAAAACCCAACATGTTTTCGGAATTACTGTGGAGTTAGTTTTCTTCTTGGACCTTGACTCATATTTGCAATAATAAAAAAATGTACATTTCGTTTTCTTTTGTTATGTATGTTAATCGAGTCCAAGTTTTCTTATTTTTTAAATACTATCTTGAGTTTTTAAATGATTAGATGAATATTTTGTAAGTTTACATTGGGTTATAACAAGTAGAAAATGTCAATTTCATTCTCAATTGACTCTCAAACAACTTTGATGTTAAACCGTATTTGAAGACGTGTGTTAGAGGAACTCATCGAACTTCAAGAATAAAAAATGTACTTCTTATATATTCATATACTAAAAATATATTATAGATCTACGAATGCAATTCTCCTTCCAGAGTTACTTTTGTGAAAAAGCAAATCATTTTCTGAAATCTTCGCACCAACATTTTTTATTTCCACTCTGAACAAGTTTTCAATTTCAAACTCCTTTACGTCACCCTCAGAGTAAATGCATATTGTTTACTCTTGTCTTCATTAGCTCTTTACTTTTCGGATAAGTCATTAATCATGTCATGAAACTTTTTTCTTTTGATATTAAGGTTGTACCACAAGAGACTAGAGATTATCATGACAAGAAAAATCTATTTTATTTGTACCAAGACAGTAGTTGTCCTCCATTTTAAAGTTCAAAACGGAAACCAACAAAAGAAACAAAGAAAAAGTAGGACTAAACCGCAAAAGAAGGATTTGTCAAAAAGTAGTTGAGCCGAAACGCAAAATCCACGACGGCGACGAGGGAAAGAAGAAAGGTTCCGACGAGCCTCCCGGAACGAACTCGATCCTTCCTCTCGGATTCTAGGGTTTCGCCTCTCCAATGGAGAACCCCTCGACCTCCCCCGACGACGGCGCCGGCCTCCTCCTCGCCGAGTCCGGTGCCTTCCGGGAAGCGTCGTGGCGGCTCAACTTCGACAGTTTCCGGCGAACGGATTCCCCTCCCAAACGCCAACCCCGGGGTGGCGTAAAAACCTGCCTCGGGGGCCTCACCCAAGGTTGAAACTTTTTTCACATTTCATTGTCCTCTGAGCTTTTAAAAATGTCTTTTTTCGAAGCTTTATTGTTGTCGAACGGCGAAAAGAAGCCCGGAAAATAGCCGAAAGGAACGTAACCTCCGATGCTACGAACATAATAGAATTATATCGAATGAACGATTTGGAATTGTGTTTTATTCATTCAAATTACCCTATTGGAACAAATTTGTCTTTCATTCATTCAAATGAACGATTTGAACACAAAAATGTTGGATATTGGGACAAGACACATGATATGATGAGTTTTCAGGTTGAACCTTCAAACGGTAGTATACTAGTATTTGGCATTGCATTTGATATTTGATCAGGTGTATGCGTGTAGCGGTGCATGGATGGTGGATGATTTTAAGAGTCTATATACGCCTGAAATCCGGCTATTCTTGTTGTTTAAGAAGCTTCCGTTTGTTTGAGATTTTGTGTCATGTTTATCGTGGACATTTTGATGTCATTTTATACGATCTGGATTAACTCTCTCATTATGTCATTTTATTTCTAATGGGCATCATTTATTGTGTTTCTCATTATTGTTTGCCAGTATCAATCTCTTTTCGCACATCAACCGTGATGTTTCAATTTCCATGTAACTTGTGTGATTGGGAATTTCAGGGATGTTACGTACATATCATCACGTGTTAACATCCAACCTTCTCCTGATTTTTTAAATGATCATGTCTACTTGTTTAGTGGTATACACATGCATTTGTTTATAGGTTATTCTCATTTGTGTAGTTTTTGATCCTTCTCACTCAATTTTCTTGACCTATAGTAATAGAATCTGGTGGTTTGGTTGTGGTTTGGAGTATCTGATGCTCTCCGTCTTTGCATACGTTCTTTTGGTTTTTTGGGGATTGTTTGGTTATAAAAGTTTAAAAGTTCGGGAATTCTGGAAGTGGACTGTGGGGCTTTGTGGTTGGAGAATAAATTGTGTACCTTTTAATTGGAGAATATATATGGAGTGTGGTGGGTAAGGTTAATTGCGAGAGTTTGAGTCTGTTTGTTCTTTTGTGCTGCAGAAGTTTGGGGTTTGGAGTTCCCCTGAAGGTGACGGGAAGGTAGTAAGTTTCTGACTGTCAATTGATTTGATGGGTGGAAATGGAAAAGTGTGGTTGTGAACTAATGTTTTGAAGATGTTTAACTTGATTCAGAAGAAACAAAAGGAATGTCATGTTCGAGTCCCTGATTTAACTGTCTTCATGTGCATGTTTTCTCATTCTCTTGCTTATTCTATTGGATTTGTATTATTTTTTTCATCAGTTTCACTCATTTTGAAGGTAAGAAATTCCAGAAATTATCCCTTCAATATTTTTTTTTCTGGTGTGCAAAATAGGATTCTATCAGTTGGTAGTGGACATGTTAGTTATGTTTATCGATCTGGGTTTTGTGTTTAATCATCTTTTTGCATCATCATGCACGTTTTGAGAGAACAAAGATGTGCTTTCTTAGAAGAACTCGTAAATAATGGCAACAAGGTAAGGAGTGGATGTCTGAGTCTGTCGTCTGCAACTGAAGAGGGGCACTAATCAACTAGAAGCCTACTTTCTCCTTGTAATCTTCCTAGTCTTCTTTGGTTCGCATTTCCTACTACTATATTAATGATAGTCATCCCTCTGTTTTCTATATACTCACACAATCCATGGATATATTATGTTTACAGAGTATACTTGGAGAATTTTTCATTATTTCCTTTTCCATGAATTCTTTTCATGCTTCCTGAAAACAATACTTGTTTTTTTCTTGATCAACTTGTTTTTATGGTTTGCTTGTTGGGTAGGTAGTGCAAGTATTTTGGAAGAATATTACCAACAGCAAGTCGAAATGCTTGAAGGATTTAATGAAATGGACACCTTGACAGACCGTGGGTATGTCCCTGGATTGACAAGAGTAAGTCTCCCCCCAGGCCCCAGCTGACAAGTAGTTGTTATGAAATTGCCACTGCTACATATTGAATTGAGCACCATTTTGCAAAGAAATACCACACCTGTCTCTCGAGAAAATATAAAAAACTTGCTTTGCTCTATTTTGTATTCTACAATAATTTGTCAAGTTCGATTGGAGCATTTTTTTCTGTTGGTTGTTCAGAAAAATGTCTGTGTGACGTGGTTTTGTAAAATAGGAAGAGCACGAAAGGACCGCAAGGAGTGAGAAAATTGCAATTCAGATGTCAAATATTGCAAACTTGGTTCTATTTGCTGCAAAGGTTTATGTTTCCGTAAGGAGTGGTTCTCTTGCAATCATAGCATCCACCTTGGATTCCCTGCTTGATCTTTTATCGGGTCTTATCCTGTGGTTTACTGCATTCTCCATGCAAACTCCAAATCCATATCAATATCCAATTGGAAAGAAGCGCATGCAACCACTAGTAAGCGACATTTTCTACCACCTTTGCTTCATAATGGTTCTCCGATACCTACCAGTGCAATCAATAAAGAACGTCCAATATATTTTCTGTTTCCACTTTTATTGTAATCATTTTCCTGTTGAGTTTTCCCCGTCGTATTCTTTTCTCAAGATCAGAATAGGATTTTATTTTGAATATTTTTCCTTGTCAATGACCTAAAAGAAGTCTACTGATCCATCTTTTACTGTCTTTGAGTGACATGAAACGTGATAAATTGCTGATTCCTTTGTACGTAAATATTCAGAATTGACATTTCATGACAATTTTTGTGCAATTAATTCACAGGGAATTCTTGTTTTTGCCTCAGTCATGGCCACACTAGGACTGCAGATAATTCTGGAGTCCATGCGCTCTCTACTCTCTGATGTGAGTCTTCCTTTAAGTTTCATTCTCTTATTGATGATCTACGATATTTACAAAACTCGTTTCATCAACCATCTATTGTATTGCCTTTTGTCTTGCTTTCTGTGCTCAGTTTTAATTGGTTTTCACCTCAGGAGGGAGATTTCAATTTGTCTGGTGAACAAAAAAAATGGGTTGTCGGCATCATGCTAACGGTTACAGTCGTTAAGCTTGCTCTTTTTGTGTATTGTCGCTCTTTCACCAATGAGATTGTCAAAGCTTACGCACAAGATCATTTCTTTGATGTTGTTACCAATATCATTGGCCTAGTAGCTGCCCTTCTAGCCAATTGCACCAAGGAATGGATTGACCCACTTGGTGCCATCATAGTAAGTACTTATATCTTGTGAACGTCCTCATAACCACCAACAAAGAAATATGATCTCATTTTGTATGCTCGGGTGTTTGCAGCTAGCATTGTACACTATCCGCACCTGGTCAATGACTGTGCTTGAGAATGTGAACTCCCTAGTTGGTCGGTCAGCCGAACCTGAATTTCTGCAAAAGTTGACATATCTTTGCTGGAATCATCACAAGGCTGTGAGGCATATTGACACAGTTAGGGCCTACACTTTCGGTTCACATTACTTTGTCGAAGTTGATATCGTCTTGCCTTCGGAAATGCCCTTACAAGAAGCACATGACATAGGTGAAGCACTGCAAGAGAAACTTGAACGATTGCCTGACATTGAAAGAGCCTTTGTGCACCTCGACTACGAGTACACTCACAAGCCAGAGCATGCACAAGCCCATGATAACTAATCAATCAAAGCATTGTTTGTTTCAAGTGGCTCCATAGGATAACCTCATGCCTGCTTGGGGTTGTTAAGACCGTCTTTAGCTTCGACTTGGATTAGCATCTAGCATACTGTAATCCTTATAGAAGTGAATTGTCATTTGGAACGTTTTTAAATAGAGTTTCTTTCTTTCTTTCTGATGATGATGAGGAAGAGTATGTCGTCATCCGATTATAAGAATTGTAAATGAGAAACCCTGTAATTCTATTGTTTCACAATGATTTCGCAATTGATGTTGTTTCAGAGCAGTTGATTACAAACAGTTCGTGCATACCCTGGCTGGTGTCCAATCCAACATTCAGGCCAAACCAGCTAAAATAACATGGACCTTAGCGTTCACTCCGAAAGAACACAAGTAATATGAAGATATGCATTATATATGCCAGTGCACAAGATTTCTAAGATCACAAAATACGAAATGATATGGTTAGAAGGATTCATACTATAATAAAAAAAATTGAGGATAAATTGACAGCATTTTCAATAATCAGTACAAGCTTTTCATCTTCAATTTTGCATGGCATGGCGACTAGGCATACTCACATTAGATGTAATACGTACTATCCGTGTTTCTCGCGTAGCCTACTCGCGTCCCTATTAATTCCCTGGACTAATTTTTAATGACGGGAGACTATTGTTGGAAAAACCGTGGGAGTATGAATACCTTCGGGCATTTTACCAGCTCCTAAGGTGATTATCCCGATAAAATTTACAAATTCAATTCTGAGTGTTTATCTGGCAAGATTTTATTTGGAATCCATAACAAAAAATTCAACAAGGGTTGATTGACTTTTATAATGGCATGAACATAGATACACAAAACGTAATAACATAAAGTGGAATAAACTATTTTGAAGTGGCACACTCGCAAAAAACCAAAAGTCGGGGATATACATGGGAGAGAAGTTTGTCTTTCGAACATCGAATAAAAGTTACTAATGAAAGGGTGCAATTGCAAATAATCCAATTCCACAAATTTCCCGCGTCTCCCCTAATTCCACGAAATCGACGAAACCCTAATCTCCGTCGAGATCGATTCCGATCCCATTCAAGTCCTCTCCTTCCGATCAATCTTCGCCCCGAAGGAAAAAAATCCATCGTACAGATCGATTTCGAACAGTGTCGAGATTTTTGGGTACTAATTGGTGAGGTCTATTTGCTTCGTACGTTACAGTGGATTCGTTACCCGTTTTTCTCTGTTTATGTTGTTTTAATTCGGAATAACTGTTGAACGTTTCGTTTTCCTAAACGTGGGATCGGTTGCCTCCACGAGGAAAAAGCCTAAAATTTGGGGGCAAACGTCATCTACTATAAATTCTTGACATGTACACTGTGAGTTGAGATAATGTGGTGTTGGTGTGTCACTCCTCTTGTTTGTGTTCGATTTTGATTTCGTAATCGTTCCCTGTGGTTTCTGATGTCGCTACTTTCGGGAGAGTGGTATTGGCCCTCTTGTGTGCACAAAGGTGTGATTTATTTAGAGTGTGATTAATTTGCAGGAAATGATGGAAAAATCAAAACTCAATTTCATAACTTCTTGGAATTAAGAGTGAAAGTGGGGAAGTCATTCTTGGAACTCACTAAACTTAGTTCCAGACTACTTCCAAAGTTATTTTAAGTTTTCTGCAAACAAATTACTAGAAAAATATTCTGGAAGTTAGTTCCCGCTTCTAAATTGAGTTCATGCAAACCAATCACTTCCTTATAGGGAGTGATGGGAAGTTTAGAACTCCATTTCTACATTCTAGTTTCCAGAACTTAAGTTCCCAGAATCCCAACTTTTAGTGACTGGTACAGATATTTGTTTTATGGTCAAGAGAAGAAAAAACATTCTTTTCTCTGACATGATGAAAAGAAATATTTTTAAGGTGAAATACATGAAATAATGTTCCTAAATGATTCTTTGTAAGTTACAAGATCCTAAGTCTCTCTACTCATTGCCAGTTGATTTTGAGATGAATGTTTATATTGTACACTGGATTTTCAATTGATAATACATGTCTCCAAAAAAAATTCAGTGCGCTCTCCATGTTATTGGGGAAGAATATAATGCATGCAAAACCACAACGTTGACATAGAGTAGGTATATACTACATGTTATATGTGATTGTACGTGTTGATACTTGCAAATGTGTTCCTATAAGAATACATATTGTAATACAATACAATCATACTTCTACTAATGATCAAAAAAAGTTATACAATCATACTTCACTAATGATCAAAAAATGTTATACAATCATACTATGTGTTAGGTGTCACTGTCGTGACATTGTGGTTGGGGGTTAGAATCTCATATCGTGGGCTTATCTAACTCATGTTGTAGAATGTGTTAGGATTATCATGAAAAAATGGCCTCGCATTTGGGTTACTCTTCATGGGAAATAATTTTCTAGTTTATACATTGGATTATTGGAAGTGAATGGGAGATTACAATGTCCTTATTTGCCCATGATAAATACTAATTTGACGTTGCTTGGAGCTTGGGGAAACATTTGAATCATAATGTTAATTACAAGGAGGATTGGGGAAGATTTATAGATAGCTGAACTAAGATGTTGCTGCCCATGAAATGATTGTGTCTTATACGGTACACAATTTCTAAATTATGAATACCACATCATTCTTCTTAAGTTACCTTAGCTTCGCGTGTCTTTTGCTTGCTATTCTTAAACTCTACCTCCTATAATTGAGAGAGAAAATTGAAAATTGATTTATTGTTTATAGGTTTGTAATGTATATTGTTAGAGTTCTAGCACTGAACAGGAAAGTTGCAGTTATCTAATCCAAACCTTAATATACATGACATCTGGGAGGCTTTAAGAGAACCACAAAACAAACTTAACTAAGTTATAGGTCTCGGTTAAGTGGGCGATATCTGGCTGCATTTTTGCTCTTCCATTGGGCTGCATGCTTGCATCACGAGTTTATTAAGCGCTCATGAAATATTATCATGAGCTTACCTCAAAGATATTTATGAGTCTGATGCAGAAGTTGAGCTATACACATTAAAATAAGATATAAAAGAACATCAAATCTACAATGTTAGTTACTGAACACGTGTTGCTGGTTGCCTCTTAGATCTTAGGTGATATCTGAAATGTAATATTCGGAGCAGGACCATGTTGTGTTGGATCTGCCTATGCTCTGACACTGCAAATATCTATTAGTTGCTTTCTTTTCTTATCTCTTCATTTTCTTAAGGAATTTGTCAATAGTTGTGGTTGGTGGTGTTAATGTCAAGCAATTATGTGCTAGAAGGTCAATAGGAAGAAAATATCACTGGTGCACTGTATTTGCAGCTAATCTATTTTTGTGAATTCTGCGGTCATCTAGAATTTATATGGAGAATGTTTCTTGCATCATGCTGTAAAATGGAGAATCTTTAATTCTTGCACCATGCTGTGAAAGTGATATCTACTTTGCATGTAGATACAACACAAAGGACAACGAAATCTCTTCTGGCCACTAAGATTGGATAGACAGAATTTCTTCTTCATTCATTGGTTGAGCCATCCATTTCCATTCTTTTTTTACCTTCATAAAGAAGACCAAGAAACCACGTTTCTCTTTGTTCTCTGACTGTTTCTTGGCAGCAGTTGTGGTAGATTTTTTCTTTTAAATTAGCGATGTTGGATACTTCCACTGTGGCTGCTGTCCGTGACAACATGTTGAGTTTCCTTGTCACTACTGCTACAATACATCTTGTCTTGTTTTTATCTTTGCGTATAATCACGTAGTTAGTTGTTAATTTGTTATATTTGCAGGAAAGAGTGTTGAAAATGCATGTCACGGTAAAAAATTCTACAAGATCTACCAGAAAAGGTTTGCTCCTGTAAGAGACGTGTAATGGTCCAAGCTTCGGAGATGCCAAAAGCGAAGGCTACTGTTGGGAACAACTTTGAAGGGGACAAGCGTATAAGCATAATATAATTGTGAAATGGGACAAAAGCCAAGGGTTGGTCGGTTGGAGCATCTAAACGAAGGGAGACACATGTGGTGCACAGCATTGGCTCCTGCATGTAATGGTGAACACTGAAGACCTTCCTGATGATATTATCCTGTCAATAAACCTATTAATATTTTCAAAGTGTAGCTTGTTCTGTTGTTCAGATTATTGCATATCTTTGCTTTACTTCGCATTCTTTGTGTCATCTTCGTTTAGAATTTAATGTACGGTTAAATATCAGTATTTTCCCCCTCTATGATATGTTTTTTTTCTTCAATTGGTATTCATTCATCTTAGATTTCTTGGCAATGTTGTTTTTACTTGCATTCATCCTGAGTTGATTAGATCTATTTCTATTTTCACATTTGACTTGACATTTTGTTTATATTTTGCTTCTGCATGTGCACTCTCAAGTTTGGTAGATTAAAACACTCAGGCACTCTGTTTTCTACCACTGGAAATGGATTCTGGATCTTACATGTGCAGTGGATAGTTTCAGAGGCTTATATAACGTTATGCATGTTTGATTATTGTTAGGTGTTATTATTGAAGTCATACATTGAATTCTCTAGTATATCAATTGGCTTGTCTATTTGAACCTCTCTATTAACTAGAACTGCAGCATTCTTTTATTCATCAAATATGAATCGGTAAGAAGTTTCTAGAAAAAGAGAGAGCAGAAACTGCCAACTGAAAATTCATTTCATGGTGGTAAAAAGTCATTTGTGTGCTGGGTGGAAAACTGGAGATTAAGGGTTTTTTTTCCAAGTTAAACATAAGGGAGCTATAAGTAATAACTATGATTTTTATATTGTTGAGAAGCCCAGCCCTGTCTTCCTACAAATATAATGTAGGAACATTATAAAATTAAACTTCAATTATAACTATGAGAGAGTATTAAGGCTTACTGTTGTAGGAGAATGGCTAATACTCTAATTTCCAAGAGGATTCGAAAGACATTGTTACATTAAGCTTTCCATGACTTAGTTTGTATTTGGTTTGTTATTGGTAAGTGGTAACACTTACTACCGAAAGCCTAGGTTTTCCCCCTTTTCCGAATGATATTCATGCTAATCATAGTTATTTTCAATATTTACAACAGATGCAAGTTGTAGAAGTTATGTTAACCTGAAGTAAGGACGTCAAGATGTTAGGATCAAAACAGACCACAAGTAGAGAAACCAAAACATTGTCGATTCTGACTCATGCATAGTCTTACAAGGAAAGATGCTTCGTAAAAATCCACCAATTCAGATCTCAGTGGTCTGAATGCTGCCTAAGATAACCCAGGTGATTAGTGGTTACTTCACAATGATTACGGAGCTTAAGGCAGTAGAATGATATAATCCTTCGTGTTTGAGTAGTAGATTCCAGAGGAAGTTGCGTGCTGGAATGTGGGGAAGGGAATCAGGAATGGTCCCACTGTCACGTGGGTGTTTAAGAACTGAGTAGTACTGCTCTTAGATCTTCTCATCACCTCTCAACCAATCAACTTCCTCCAACCACGTGACATCATGTCCCACATGTACACCATCTCCTCGTATATGATCCCCTCCCCCATCCCCCCCACACTTTGACCACTCTCTCACCTCTTGTTAATTCTTGTTTTTGCTTTTGTTATAGTTTTTTTTCCCTTTCTACTAACCAAGCATGGGGGAATCATCTGCTTCATACATCCACATGGTTAAGTAGTATATCAGCTTTAGCACTAGTTTCATGTTTTGTTTGTGTGGTGGATCAAAAATTTGTAAGAGCATTAATAGTCTCTTAATTTGCTTCCTTGCTCTACTTCTTTAGGTGCAACACTTGATTGAGCAGTGCCTTGTTTTCAACATGAACCAACAGGAATGCGTCGAGGCCCTCGATAAGCACGCTAAGATCACTCCAGTGATCACAAACACAGGTATGTCACTCTGCTCTCAGCATGTTCATAACAATTATTCTGTGCATGCATTGTGCTCACCATTGTTCGAACATGTCGGTATCTACGATCCCAACTAATCTCTTGCTCTGTTTTGTTTGTACCATGTGGAACAGTTTGGAAGGAACTGGAGAAGGAAAACAAGGAATTCTTTGAGGCCTACAAAAAGGGTAGAAAAGATGGAGTAGTAGACATGGAAACAAGAGAGAGAGTACAGAAAATGCTTGCAGAGATTGCATCCAAAGACAATGGCAACTGAAGGTCTCAATTACACAACAACCAAGCATTGTAATAGTTGAAGGAAAAGTAGATAGGGATGTCAGTTAGTTCCCCTTGTATTATTCTCCATCTTCTTGAATTCCCTCGTGATAATTTTAGTAGCCAATATTGACTACAATAGCATTAGCAGCATGTGGTTATATTAATCCTAACCCAAGAATTTGGGTATCTATTGTACGGCTCCAAGATCATGGCACTGGTTGTTTGTCACGTGCTGACGACATGATGTGTATACACATCTAGTTCTCTGTATGTCAATTAGGAGTGCAACTCGGATAATATGACTCGGATACCTATTGTATTCGAATTCGAATACCATATTCCATTACCAAATTCGAATTCGAATTCGAATTCAGTAGAACTATCCGAATCCGAATCCGAAACTTCAAAATTTTCGAATACTAATTGGTATTCGGATATTATCCGAAATTGAATATATATATATATATATATTGTAATTAATTTTCGAATTAAAATTTTCGTATTAAAATTTTGGAATACTAATTTGTGTATTTGAGCATGTATTCGAATAATTCGGATAATTCAAATTTTAAATAGTTTGTATCCGAATTCGTATCCGAATTCTAATTGGTATTTTTTTTAAACCAAATTCGTATCCGAAATTAAATTGGTAACATTGAACTTATCAAATACCAACTAAATAGAAATTTTCGAATTGAATACTCGGATAGTTGGTAACCATTTGCACCCCTAATGCCAATTGATTTTGTCTGCACGCATCAAGAGGTTTCATATGTAACTAGATCTGTAATTATAACATGTTGATATATACCCCTACTAGCTAGGTACTTTGTTATTATTGTACGTGATGCATGTTCTGTGCTGCTTAAAGTTTTCCAAGTTACTTCTCAACTTTTAAGTTATTGTCTGAGCTAATTCAACTTATCTCGTGTCACTTAAATCAGTGAATATGAGGTGTTGTGTACTTGTGTTAATGAAAATAAAAGAAGTCGTGTGTTTGATTATCTATAAGACTTTTATATTATAGGTCCACTATAGTGATACAAAGTATCATTTCTCATATATTATGGTTCAGTTTCCTGTTATTTCTTCTAGCTAGTGGTAATATTTTCATAACTTGATTGAAGTATGTACTACCTTTTTAAAATCATAATTAAACCAACACCGGCCACCCAACAACTACTATTACTTTCGAAAAGGATGGATAATCATATATGTGCGGACTCTATACCTCAACCATTCAAAATCACACCATTGACTTATAACCGAACAAGTCACAAACCTCAGCACTCCAATGAACCACCCCAATCTGCATGGCTAAAATGGAAGTTGCCATTCAGACCAAAACACAAACATGCACAAAAAGATCTATATAAAAGTCTTGTTGAAACAACGTATAAATGTCGAGTAGTGTGTGATATTGACGTTTACGGTGAGTTGGAGTTTGGATCATTGGGGTTGCCAGCTTTTCACGTACGATGGTTATGGAGTAACTTTAGAGAGTGATTTAACATTTGGATTTGGAATGGTTCCAAACAGCACCAATCGAACCACTTGGAGATTCTTTCATCCTCTAGAATCATGAATTTCAAGATCCTCCTTTAAATCAAACAATCTATTGGATTGGATGGTGTCCCATCTCAAGTTCAGTCAAGAGAACTAAATAGGCTTCCTATACTTTATGAAGATAATTAGTGTTAATTACTCACTAAACATTGAATCAAATTGTATTTGAGGCCATTTCACGAGATTATCTTTTCCCCCCTAAAGATTGATACTAGTTTAGTTAGATTTTGTAACTCCAAATGTTGGAATTATCGATGCTCTCATTTTCAGTTTCACCCTGGGAAATATATAATAAGACCAAGGATTAATGGCTTAGTTAACCGATGGTTTTTTGCTTGGACTAGTAATTGTCCTAATTAGCGATATGTACCTGAATTTTTGTTATCATCGGAAGTGCACCTATAAGACGAACATATATATATCTGCTCATATCACCTCTACTGTTAGTGGGTCTACTCCATTACCGTTTTCGTCCAATCCCATTACGCAATTTGTAAATTGAACATCATAAAATACAAATATATTTAATATTAAAAAAATAAAAACATAAAAAAACAAAATCTCTCTTCTCTCTTCCCATCGAGGAAGAGGAGGGCATGGGTTGGGCGCTACCGTCGGGACAGGAGGGACACATTGCAGTGTATATCGTCAATCAGGACACATCTAGGTAACATTTTACGAGGTTCAATTTGCAAATTGTCCAACAAGGTTGGATAGAAAAGGTGACAGAGTGAGCCTCACTACGGTAAAGGTACATATGAGCAAATATGTGCACATCCGGCAATAATAAAAACTCAGGTGCATATCGCTAATTATGACACCTACAATGTGCACCCAAGCAAAAAAAAACCATTTATTTGAGCAATTTTAAATTTTCATTGGCTTAAAAAAAACAAATGTCACTTTAATTTACTTGTTATTTTTGTCATATTTACAAATCATACCGTTCTCTTTCTCCCAATTTTACTCCCTCCCAGCATATTTCTCCCCAGCCCAAAACCTTGAACCTCACTCCAAAGTCCAACCACATATCCTCCATACACCAGTCGACCGTCCTACATCTCCGGGCAACTCCGATCCTACTTCGACAACCACCTCCGATGGTCATATCTGCACATATTCCAGTTAAGGCTCCCGAGTGGGTTTTTTAATCCATTTCAGGATTTTGTTTGGGTTATCTTCTGCTGGGTTTGGATCATCACCAATTGAGTACGTCTTAGTTTTTAGATTTCGATCTCACTTTTAATTGTTTTGAGTTCTCACATCAAGTCACAACTAGTTGCTCGGGTGATTTACTTTTTATTTTCATATATAACCAAATTGATTGATTATCTTTACTTGAATTAGATGAGTTAGCAGCAAGTTCAAAACAAGTTATATTTGTTTTCTCAACTAATAGTTTGTGAGGGTACGAAACAAGTTGTATGAATTGAGTTTTATTCACAAATTAATTGGTGAATTATATTTGATTTAGATTTGTAAGAAATAAAAAGGTTTAAAGTTACTCATATATATATATATTTCATATGCATATATGTTTATGTATATACATACATGTGTGTACATGTATATATACATACATTTGTGTGTGCGCGCGCATTTGGGTGTGTGTGTATAATCCCTACCTCTCCTCACCATACCTAATCTCATATTGTTCTTGTTCTTCTTCAAGTATGGGTGACTCTTCTCGTTCCTGCATCCACATGGTAAGCACCTACTATATACAATCGAGGAAAACTATATCAATTAGTAATTATGCTACTGTTAGTTTGATTTGTTATAACTCTTGGATTATTGAGTTTGGACTAGACTCGTGAATAACTCAACTGAAGAAATCCAATGTTGAGATGAAGATGAGAACTATTGCCCCATGTGTCATGTACTCACCTCACTTTTAGTCTCACATTGGTGAAGCTAACAAGTTGAAGGATGTTGATAAACATTCTATTCACTTGACTCTTTGTAGGTGGAAAGAGAGGAGGAGATAATTCTCCACACACACGCGCGTGCCCGTTCCGTCCCGGTCCGTGGCGTGGGATTTGGGGGAAATTAGAGGCTTTAGCCTCAGGGTGACGGGTGTATTTATTTTTGGACATTAAGGTAATTGTTTTTTGCAATTAAGTCATTGACGGTTACAAAAATAAATAAATACACACACACACACACATATATATATCATGACGGTTTCCTCCTGAAAATACACGTCTTATTTCCCATCATCTCTCTACGTAAACTGTCCCTCTCCGGCGATTTCCTATCTCCGAATCCAGAGTTGTTCAGTGTCTGATTCTTGTGAGGTTCCGCGCTGCATGCTTTCGTGGTCTGTCGACTCCGGTGTGCGCCTGATCGACGGTGTGACCGTTCTATCCAGGGAGAAAACCGGCAGACCATCAAACGCACTGGTATGTGAGCCGATATTTTCTCTGAGGCAAGTCGCCTTCCGACTGCTCGGTCTTTGAGGTCCTCTCTGATCACTGTTCCTTCGTTTCTTATTTTCCTTTACATGTTTTTGTATGTTGGCTTTATCTGGACCCTTACGGAATATTTATTCGACCTATGTAACCCACTGTATTACATGATTATGATTATATTTGTAATTGTTTCAACATTTAGGTGCACAACTTGATAGAGCGATGTATTGTTTTCAAAATGAGTCAACAGGAGTGTTGTGATGCCCTCCAGAAGCACGCCAACATCGATCCAATTATCACCAATACAGATATCTTTTTCCCTAAAATATAAGGGATTATATTGGTGTATATTATCACCAATATAGATCTCTTTTCACGACATCATGCAATATAATCTTCATCAGTTGCCGTAAAAGAATACCATTATATGGGTATAAACAAGCTGATATTGATGTATAGTTCAAGCCACCTGCAGATTTTTTAAAATTCTTACATATCTAATTGAACTTAGAATTTCCATCCTCTCAATACTTTTTGTGTGTGCAAATCTTCTATAATAACTTAAGATTTTGAAAGACCCCACAAAGATAAGTGTTTGTAAATCTATCTTGTAATTCAAATTAAAAGTTTAAAAAATATTCTACAAAAAAAATCTAGAACATATTTTTTTGTAACCTTAAATGCCAAAAATCTGTAAAAGAAAACAAAATGCTTAGTACAAATGAGACATCTTATAACCTTTACTAATCCTAGCTAGTCGGCGGCCCTTAAGCACTTGACGCTCCATTTTCATTATTTCACCTTTTTTTAACAAAGTCCTTGTATTGATCTTGTCGACTTGTGGTGGTAGAGGAATTTTGGACTTATATCACTGCTCTACCTTTTCACTTTCTATGTTGGTAAATTTTTAATATATATTTAGTCAAAATTTGTACTCACTTTGGTGTTCTTTAAGTCATATATTCTTTCTTATTATCTAATTTTCTTTTTGTTGTATATTAAATTTGATATTTGTTGAATTGAAAATGGGATTATTAATTTCACTGCTTTGTTTTCCTGGTAATTGAGATTGTTAAGCCGATCTTACAAATTCTATGGTTGTCTACCACAAGAATAACTTGCTGAATTTGTTTTTGAACTTCTTACAAATTCTAAAGAACTTGCTGAAAATTTTGAACTTGATCCGACTGTAGCTACGAAATTTCACTGTACGACTGTAGCTACGAAATATTCTTAACTTAAAGAACTTTCCTGGTAATTTCACTGCTTTGTTTTCATAGCTACGAAAGAACGTCTATCATTATTTTTAAATTAACAAATTTGATGTGGTTTGGTTCATGTATTTCTCATATTTTATTACAATCATTGCTACAACAATTGCTCAGCTTGCAAATACCTTATGCATTTATATATACTCACGTACTATTATACTCACATCTTACACAAGGTCAGATATAATGGTGACTATTGTTAAAATAATCGACGCTGACAACAACTGAAAACGAGAGAGGTTTAAGGTTAAATAATACAAAAACGAAAGCCATATGTATATATGTATAGACGTGGAATTCCCTTAACCTTACAAGTCCTCACTAATGCTATATATCCATGCTTATGTTGCATCTATATATATTAACGTGAAACAGTGTGGAAGGAGTTAGAGAAGGAAAACAAGGAGTTTTTCGAGTCCTATTGCAAGGATAAGGGAGAAGGATCAGAACCACAAGACATGGACGTCAACAAATTAAGATGCATGAAAGATAGGCATCAAATAAATAATGAATAATGGCCGACCTGAGTCCTGAATAATCTCCATACAGTATAGTTAGTTGGAAAAACAATCCGCGGACAATGTTTCTACCAGCTAAATAGGTAATTAGGATAATATATATGAGCCTCTGGCCTAAACAATGTATCATATGCATATTGGTGGACACGCAGGTCCACCAACCAATTGCTCAACAAACATCATACCCTCGCTATCGTACAACTTAAAGGATTTGATTTTATTTGATTTTTGTCACAGTATTTCATGAAAACCGTACATATGATCAAAGTCATATGGACAAAACCTTGGACAAGTTCTGATTGCTTCCACCTCCCACGTCAATTGTACAGGCACATAAAGATAATTGGTTGGTTTCCAACGCCCATTTGTGACATTGACGTCTACGATTATTTATACTGTAGTACTAGTGTAGATGTAATGGATTTGTTAATACAAATCTTACTTAATCATCTTTGATGAGAATGTGACCCTTAAACTTAAAGGTCGGCCTCCTGTAGCCCAATCATTCGGCTCAATCCAGCCCGAACCCATTTGGCTATAAGTTGTTCGGTAGGCACACACAGGTAGGGGTAAGCTTCGGTCCAGGATCGGACCGAAACCCGAATTTTCGGGAAGTCCGGACCGAAGACCGGACCGAATAGGTTCGGTCCGGTCCGGGTCGGTCCAAAACCCGAATTTTCCCCTTAAATTTTCGGTCCGGTACGGACCGAAGATCGAATTTCCAAAATTTTGTGGACCGAAGACCGGACCGAAAAAATTCGGTCTGGTTCGGTCCGGACCAAAAAATTCGGTTCGGTCCGGGTGCCCGGACCGGACCGAATTTTGCTCACCCCTACACACAATGGTGGATCCATGATTTTCTTGCGGGAGGGTCTAAAAAATCATACAACTTTTATATATAATATTTTTTGTGACTTCATGTCTTGAAATTATTTTATAATTATTTCGTCATCAATATATTCAAAATAACATTTTTCATGTATGTTATGAGACGATCATTCAGCCAACCGCGTCACTCATTTGAATACAGAACTTAATTAATCTTGACAATCTTTATAGTTGAGAATGTTTTTTAAACAGTTACGGTTGCTACTGGCAAGGTTAATGTTGTTGTTTTTTTGTCTTAATATATGTTTTGATGATTTAATCAACCTAATCTTAATTACAATCAATGTAGAGTAACACACATTATGCATAACATATATATTATTTGTGCTAACTTCTACAAATGATCAAGACTCAAGGAAGAAAAGAAATCAAGTCAAAATATGTAATAAAGCTCATTTGAAGACATGTAATCTTGATTTATTTTGAGTCTTAGGAACTATGTGTACCTGGGCATACTTGAGCTAAAAACTTATCAAACACACACTAGGTTATTATAGAAGTCATATACAAAATTCCACATTATTTTGACTTCAATAGATCACCCAAACTAGGACCGGAAAACACTTAAACCAAACTTGAACTGTCAAAACCAAATCGGTCGACCAGAACGAGTTCATCGTTCGACCGATTGGGTCTGTTTATTATGTTACAGATTCTAGTGTTAAACCGGTCGATCATTTTGACCAATTTGTTCGACCATTTACACGTGTCACATTACCGTTAAACTTGTCGTTTTCTCCAACGATCGGATTTCCAAAAACCCAATTTTACCAAACTTTCGGTCGACCGAAACATACCTAGCGGTCGACTGATCAAACAATCTTTGGTCGCCCTGAACAATCTGGAAATTTCCGGTCGAACGTTTCCTAGACCCTGATCGACCAAAACTCAATTTCTTCTTGAACTCAGAAGTGCCTGGAAGTTTCCGGTCGAACCTACAATTTTCCTAGTTCGACCGATCCATATTTACCAGACCAAAATATCTAGGACGGTCGACTGATCCCCATATTTAGTTCGACCGTTCACTTAATTGAACTTATGTTATAGCCGGATTTGACCAACCGGTCGACTGTTTCTGTTCTGAAATGTGACCTACACTTCACTGCTTTGTGTTTCTTACACAGTCACTTACCCATTTAATCTCAACGGTTATAACTCACTTAGAGCTTATAAATAGGTGTTGTCTTGACACAATTGCACAACTCTTACACTTCTATTTGTCATATACATCCAAGAGAAACTCTCAAGCTTCAATTCTCCAAACCTACACCCACAAGCTTACACTTCCACACATTAGATCATCTATATATCATAATCAAAGTGTTGCTCAAGTTTTAGAGAGTGTGTCTCACTCATTTGTTTGTCGAAGAAGCAAGGATTTCTGTGAAAGTCCGAAGTGTTCCCTGTCAGGTTGTGAGATGAAGAAATCAAGCTAACGAGGCTTAATCTTAGCCCAGAATGAGATTGATAGTGAAGACGTAAACGGAACTCTAGGGAGATCGAGCAGAATTTGCAAGAGATGAAGTAGGCAGGATGCCAAACCTCTATAAAATCTTCCGGTGCATTTTGTGGTTTGCTAAATTTTCTTGCTTCTACTTGTTTTGTCTTGTTTAATTCTGATGCGCATCTATTATTTAAACAAGTAGGTAATTCTGATGCGCATCTATTGTTTAAATGTGATTAGAACTAAGTCATACACGATCCTACAAATACTAACTTGACGAGCAAACAAACCAATTGAATGTGGTTTGTGGTTGCAAGTTGTTTTTACATGAACTTATTTTCGATTTAGTTTCTTCGGGTTAATTTGGCAATAGCATTTAGAGTGACATCTCACTACCTAGCATTTAGAGTTTAGTTACAATTTACCAAAAATGCAATGTCCAGTGATAACTCAATACTAATAGTTTATCGATTTTTATGTAAAATCTATACGTCATAAGTTAGACATCGAACTACCAAAAAACCGTTTAGCTGCATAAACTTGCTTTTAGATGATTTGCAGAAGCCACACACCAAAAATTACGATTCTCAAATGAATTCTTCAGTTAACTTGAAAAAATATAAATAGTATCCAAGTTCATTTGTATAAGATGAAGCCATGGAATTACTAATAAAAAATTTATTTTTTGCAAATTTACTAAAGATTTATTTTATCATTCGATTTTATTCGTTGAGCCAAATACTCTATGTTATGCACCCTTCAATTTGAGCATATTTTATATTTGGTCGGGTCATGTCATTTCATATGTTCTAATTATGAGATTTATCAACTAATTAAATAACATAGTTCTAAAATAAATAAAAAATCAAAACAAAACATTCAAAATTTTAGTGGGTGGGCACAGGCCCACCCGGGCCAATATGTGGTCCACCCATGGGCACATACGTACATACCGGTAATTGTTCATCAAGATTGGGTTGATGATTAACTTTTATGTATGTAAATCATCCTATGAACTTTCGACTTGTAAGGTTTAATTTGCACAATTTTCCATTGGAAATCTATATGTGCGCCGTTATCTTTTGATTTGATGACGCACTCGCCAAGAATGTATATAATCTTAGTTCTATGATATAGTTAATATCAAATCAGATTTTAGATTAATTTCAATTTTGAATCAGATATGATACCAGTATGTATGACGCAAGCATTGATTTATATGATGTAGCTAAGCACAGATTAATTGAGTTGCCACCTAACTACAACAAATGTGTTATGTGATAAGGATGGATTAAATGCATCCTGCCTTTAACTAATTTCCTTACTATAAGTCATACATTCCGTTGTAACGCCCGGAGTAAATTCAAATCTTCATCTTCTTCAGCCCATCCATCTATAAAAATGGAACTGAGCTCATGACCGATCCATCACAACATCACAAGAACAAAACCAAAACTTGTGTTAAGATGTCGAAGTTTCTCTCCCTCCTTGTTTGCAGCATGGTTTTGTTTCTCCTTGTCGTTCCAAACACCGGTCGTCGTTTGCCAGCAAACGAACCGGCACCTCCTGGTTTGGCAGTTGAGTATGTGAGCTTAGAAAATGTTGGACATCCTGGACCCTCCATCCCTCCTTCTGATCACCATTTAGGGTTGGAAGCTGTTAATCACCCTAGGAAATCCATCCCTACTCCTCACGGCCCTATAGAGTTGGAAGTTGTTGGTCACCCTGGACCTCCACAACTAGATTAAGTTCCGAGGAACTTAATTAGCTTATCTTATTGTCGTGTATGCGTGCGTGCATGTAATGCAATGGTGTGACTAATAATGATCATGTTATCATATCTATAATAAAAACCATTCTGGTTCTTCTACATATTTTGATTTTTTTTGGTTTAACATGAGAATAGTAAGGGTAGCAATCGTAAGGATAAGATCATATCCGTGTCCATACCTGCTTCCTAAAATAAGTATGATAGTTTTGTGTGTAGGGACCAACTAACATTAATTTTGTGGTAATTAACATATAACTGAGTGTTGTGGGACAGTAACCTAGCTATAACCGAATATGCTTATAGTAGACTGATTAGATAAGATATCTATTGGTTTTTTATCGAAATCTAAAACAATAAAAAAATCATAAGGGTTGAATATCAAAATGTTATTTACTAATTAGGTGAAATTCCAAAATTCGAATGGGTTGCTCAATCCAAACTCTCAATACTAACACAGCCTATGTGTAGGTATGCGCGCATGGAAGTTAAGAATGGTGGTCTCGTGTTAGACTATCAGAACGAGTGTGATAGGGGGTATGCGGGTCAATGTATCTACGGATCAATATTTAAATGAAATATTTGTACCTGCGAAGGAATTAATTACTAGTGGCATGCGTATCCTCAAAAGATGAATTAAGTATATATAAATGGAATCCAAAACATAATCTTCCTTGTAGCGAAGCACACAACAATTCAATTAATAGCCGGTCACGCGTGTATTTGTGTACGTATATATAGAAGGGAACAATTAAGCAATTCTTATCGCCAAAACAAACAACAAGAAGACCAATGTTCAACATGTCGAAATCCAACATGGCTTCTCTTGTTGTGATGCTTGTTTTACTCTTTGTGACTCCAAACTTGGCTCGTGTTTCGGACCCCAATAATGGCTTCCAACATGGTGAGTTGAAGATAAAACCAATTTCTCCATCTCAACCTTCTTCTCCAACATACGGCAAGAAGACGTTAGGTTTTGAATATGGCAAATTGGCAAGAAGCCTAATTTCTCCATCGGGACCTTCGGCTGGTGGTAACTTAGAACCCTGTCTGGGTTAGCTTATGCACGTATACGTGCTTCCATTGATAAAATTAGCAATAATAAAATATATATGAACGGGATCACTAATTAATTTATTTCTTCTTCGTCATCAACACCATCGTCGTCATCATTATCATTGTTCGGACGTCTAGTTTTGAGACGTCTAGTTTTGAGAGATACGACGCAAAATATTGTCAAAATAATGCAATTTTAATTAAAGCAAACAAAAGTTTTCAATATATGCCCGAACATATATATAATAAGTAGTAAGTACCCTTGGTTAACTTGGATTAGGTTTAACCAACCAAACAAGCAAAGTCAAAACTACTCCAACCTCAATATTAGTGAAGCTAGCAAACCTTCCCATCTCCACTCCATATTCTGAAACCTATATAAGTACCTCAAACTTCTCTAACCATACTCACCACTAGACATCTTTGTCCATCACTAGCAAGAAGATCCAAAATCTAAAGCCAATATGTCTAAACTCGCCACTTCCAAATGCCTTCTACTCCTACTTGTTTCCATCACAATCCACACACTTCCCTCCTTTGGTCGCATGTTGAATGAAGTCATAACACCACCAGCGCAACCCGATGCACCGGTCCCTCCAATTGACCCCGTACCAGTTTCACCCCCTCTAGAATCCAACAACGCTCCATTGACCTTCTACATGCATGATGTGCTCAACGTAGAAATAGGTGAGGAAGTCATTCCATTACCCGAACCAAATGCTCAACTCCCCGTCGACGATGCCAAAAACAACAAAGGTATCAATATCAATGATGCCAGCATTTCTCAAAATGATGAAGATAATCTCTCAGATGAGAGCACTACCACAACCAACACCAATGCCAACATTAATATCAACAACAATAACAATTCACCATCACCCGTGGGCACCATGACTGACCTTACGAGCAACGACAACCTCGACAATCCCCTTACTGTGGGCCCCACACTCCAAAACCTGATGGTGGGGACCACGATCGAGATCGACGAGGACCTAACGGAGGAGCAAAAGCCTGGTGGGGCGGTGGTGGGGAAAGCGAGGGGGTTCTACGTGGCAAGTTCGGAGGAAGAAAAGAGTCAAACGGTCATGTTGACCGTGACAATGGAAGGTGGTCAAGAGAATCATGAAGTCGGCGACTCGATCAACTTCTTTGGGGTTCGCCAATTGGGTCCGGTGGACTCACAAGTGGCTGTTGTTGGTGGAACTGGGAAGTACGAGGGAGCTAAAGGTTATGGGGCTATTAAGAAAGTGGAAGGTGGAGGTGATCAGGGTTTGGTGCAACTCTGTGTTTATCTACTCTAAGAGAAGTGCCTGTAGCGTTTGTTGTTCCTTTGATGTCGTTTAGTGCATGTTATGTTGTGTCTGGGTCCTAGTTGTTTGACTTCTATCTATCAATGAAGAGTAATGTTATGGTATTACTATTAGAAACATAATCTGTGCGGTAGATCTTTTGCCTTCGAGTTAAAAAGTATGATTTAGAAAAAAATGGTGGATCTACTAGTACAGTTAACCATTAATAATTGTTTACTTTGCATTTCCACCTACATTCATCTTCCAACAATATTACTTGATATATATGTCTGTTACGCATGAATAATGCGTTACATAATGAAATAAGTACTTGTCAAGTAATCAAGTATTGTGTCAAACTATACCACGTACCCTCACAATGATCATATTATCACTTCAAATCCATATTCTCATTCCAATTTTTATTTATAAAGGTGTTATTTCAAAAATATTTATTGAGCATTAGAAGGAACTGAAGTTACATTCCTTCTTCAATGAAGGAGTAAACTAGAAACCCATTTCTATATACCAAACTCAAGAAAGACATGCAGTTTATCCTTGATCACAATTGTGTATTAATGTTACAAAAGAAGCATCAAACAAGTTAGAGTTCCTACGTTTTCTTCTTATTTTCCACGTGCATATGCCAATATTTGATTTCATGTATGGGCAACACCGATCTATACTTTAGACCTTTAGTAGATCATAGGGGTTTTTGCTACAGTACACCCCGTAGGTGTCTAAATTGATAATATGTACCTGTTTTTTCGGTATTGTCGCATATACACCTAGAAGTCATTCCTAAACAGTTTGGATATGCACCCGTTTCTAAGTGTATATGCGGTAATACTGAAAAACGGGTGTATATTGCCAATTTGGATAATTACGGGATGTATTGTAGCAAAAATCCCTAGATTATATCACATGGATGTAAAAGTGCTTCCGATTTAGAGGAATTGAAAACATCTATTTTCTATTTGTATTTACACAAGTTCATATTTTCTTGTTTCCCTATGTTGCTTCTTGTACTGTGGGCTTAAAGATAAAGAATGGACTAGTTAGTATTATCTACTTTTGAGGGTTATTTCGAAAAAACAATAACACGATTTTATTGTATCTCTTCAATTTATTGTTGTGGTTGTAACAAACTTTTGTCATCATTTTATATTTATCATTTTAATTTGCTGCTACCAAACCAGAAAACTCAAGCTTCTCCTTAGTTTTTGCTCTATTTTTCTAGCCAGAAAATTTAATCAAGTTTCCATCAAATTGTACCATTTGCGACGCCTCAGATGAACAGACCATGCACAATCACAATGGATAACCAACATTTTCTACGTAAAACAGATAATTGAAACCACAAATATATAGCACTCAGTAATCATCACAATCATACATTAAAAAAAACAACTTTCACCAACACGTACGTACCAGTAGTCCAGTACCACATTGTGGCTTCAAATCTCACTCACAGGTCACAACCACAACTTGTCGATCCAAACACACATATGGCGACACAAATTTACATACATGTAAATTAACCTACACAAGATAGACCGTGAATTGCACGATCGTCTCCATCCCATCCGTCGCCTCATTGTTTCCCGACGGAACTATCTGAAGTGTTGCGAATCCTTTCGCATTAACGTACTTTCCGGTACCACCCACCACAGCCACATGCGATTCCGACACGGCAGTCATGTGAACCCCAAAGAAGCTAAGGCTATCGGCGTACTCTTGTTCCTTGAATAGCGTCGTGAAAGCCATCGTCTGGCTATTTCCGTCCTTCGAACTCGCAATGTAGAACCCTTGAGCCTTTCCTAGTACTGTTGACCCCACCTCGTGACCCTCAGTCAACTCATCGTCGATCACAGTCATCGTGCCAAAAAGGAGCTTCTCTAGGGCCCCACCCGCGGGTAGATTTCCACCGGTGAAGAACGGTAGCCCGTTTGCGCCACCACCGTTTGCGAATTGGTTACCTCCTCGCTTGCCAAACGTCGATGTTGTACCACCAAGACCTGCCAAAGTACGTAATTTATTTGGAAAATTAGTAGCCAATTATGGTTTTAGTTAAATTTTAACATGTAAGAGATTCAAACCCATCTATATATATGTGCTAATTCAAGACCAGAAGAATATATATAGTTGCAATTAACTCGACATAAGAAACAATTGAGTTTCTAGCTACATTCAGTGTTTACCTATAAATTTCTTGTTGCTTTTAAAAAAAATGGATTTTAGAAAGATAGAATATTACCTGTTAAGAAAGGAACGTTGTTATTGTTGATGATACCATTGTTGGCACCATTAAGGGGAATACCATTGTTTACCGGGAGGTTTGCACCATTAGGCTTCCCAAATGGGATTTGCCCGTTAACCGCAGAGTTTGTCACAACTCCTGTCACAACTCGAGCGGAAGGGTTTGTTCCTCCAATGATGTCATGCATGAAAAATGTCAGAGGGGCATCTTTCGAGGTGATAACCGGAGGAACAGCTGACGTGGCACCGCCAGATGTCGTGGTGGCTGCAGAGGTAATTGTGGTGGCAGAATTACTTAATGGTTGGGTCAATGTGTCCACGGGTGCAACAGGTGGATCTGTTGACTCGGCCGTAGTCGGAGCTATGGGGCCCACAGGTGGATATGTTGAGTCGGCTGTGGTCGGAGCTATGGGGCCCACCGGCGACCCGATCGGGATAGACGTGGTTGGGGCTATAGGGTCCACTGGAGGGACCTCATCATCAAGAACCCTAGATGACATGGCCCCACAAACGAACAATGCTAGAAATAAAAACATGTTGATGGTGTACTTTTCCATTTTAATTGGAATTGAGTCTACAAGGCCAAGAGTTGTATTGGGATTGTGTGGGATTAGGCTGAAGAATGAATGATGTGTGGTAGCGTATGTATGTATATATGTAGGAATCAAACAGATTGAATTGAAGTTGTTGTGATGGAGTTAGTTGATTTGGGTGTTTGGATTTGTTGAGAATCACAAAGTAAAGAATGATTGTGTGGTTGCATATATGAGACACAATACATCAGTGCCAATATGTGACTGCAATTTAATTAGTATTGTTATAGTCTTACATACTTAAAGTAGTTGGTGCCATGAAATGCATTAGGTACACCCAATACACAGAAAATTGAAACCAGACTAAATTGTAGTTAATCAAAGTCATAAACGGTTAGTAACATGAGTACATAAGTCCATTACCATGAAGGTTATGATTTGAATATTGTTTTCGGAAACTTACAGTTGAAATTTATCCCCTGTATATAGAGTGACATTCAAATTTTTACAAAAGAAAAGAAATTTATCCCCTGTATATAGCTATCTATCTACATATTGGACTACTTGGAATTAATTAGCACTTGAAGAACCAATCATTTAGCTTTAGACTTAAGGAGATAGTTATCACTTCTTATCATGTCCGGCCTTTTGTTCCATCTCCGAATGGATGCCGGCTTTGGTCGTTGATCTCTCATCTAACCATGTGATTATATCCGCAAAGACAATGTTGATGTTCTCTAATTGTTCCCCCGAAGTAAGTGCGTGCCACATTTTCGGGTAAAGCTTAAAGGTTTTATCCGTACTTGAGGCGGATTTGAAGAGTAATTCGCTCACAGATGGATCGGTCACAATGTCGTCTCCTCCATGGACGACAAAGAAGGGCAATGAGACCTTCAAAAGACATAATTAAGCAAATTAATATAATCATCATTTATCCCATAGAATTACATAAAAATATATGCATGGGAGCTTTTATGTTACCTTATGAAGATTCTTTTCAATGTCCATGCTAACCCTAAGTAGTTCGTTACCAGTCTTCAAACGCGGTTTTCCCTTGTAGCAATAAGGATTTTCTCGCACCTATAAATTACAAAATGAGAAGATTTTTTTTATTAAAAAACATTATAAATCAGGAAATATAATTTTATGGCTTAAATCAAATTTAGCTTGTAGATCTATTAGCTTTCAACTAAAAAATGTAAGCTGAATTAGGACAGTTTTAAAAAAAAATATAAAACTAGTAACACTGAACATTTCTTTTAATTATAATTAGAATCAGATTTAAGTGGATGTGATCATGAGCAGAGATACCTTTTGTCTCCATTCTGGGATTTTAATGGCAATATCAAGGATGTCCTTTGTCGGAATTATTTTCCATGTTGGGATAAATTTGCAAAGCTTGTCCAGAACACTGATGACAAGAGGATGTGGCTTCATGTCATCTGCAATCTACTCATGAGGAAAAATACAACATGAAAAACAATTATTTAGCATCTCAACCGCAAAACTTTCAGTTTAGAGGAAAATGTAGACTTGATAAACTATCTGCATGTGATAGCTAAATCAAAGGACGAACAATCAGCACTATGATGAGATTCGCCCAATTAAAATTCAATTTGACCCAACTTGCTTAAAACCCACCTAGTTTGGTCTGCAATAGTAAGGTTGTGACTTTATTTTATAAGTATGCCATTTGGTATCACAGGACAATTACAGAAATTTTGTGCTCATGATGCATACATGTCAAGGTTGAATATGGACCGCTAAATAAAAGCATGACCATGTAGTTCATTTGATAAAATCATGACCACTTTTACCTTGAATATGTGATTAAAGTATTCGTGGAATAAAACAGACAATCGGTCGACCGGAAGGAGTGTTTCGGTCGATCGGATGTGTGTTTTGATTTGTCCAGCAAAAGTGCATGTCCATATTCGGTCAACCGGAACTTATGATTCGGTTGACCAGGCACACACGAGGAGTTGGGCAAAAGTGTCTGTCCATTTTCGGTCGACCGGAACTTAGGAGTCGGTCGACCAGACACACACGAGAAGTTGGGCAAAAGTGTCTGTTGGTTTTCGGTCGACCGGAACTTAAGTGATTCGGTCGACCGAGTATGCACTCGAGCAAGCAAGAAAACTTAATGTCGTTATTCGGTCGACCGGTACTTTAGTTTCAGTCGACCAGTAAAAGTTGGTTTGCGATACGGTTAGAGAATCGGTTGACCGAAGCACCCGTTCGGTCGACCGTTTGACCTATTTTCTGCCCACGTTTTGCACATCTCTCCACGCGATTTTGGTGCAACTTATACTTGTTTTGGCCTACTATATAAAGTCAATTTCGTCCCCTTTGTAATAAGAGAACAATTAGATTAATTGTTATTGTCTACTTTGCATTCTTGAGAGAAAAGAGAGCATCCTTGTTGATTCGGTGGGAGAGTTTGAGCCGGGTATCCTCGTCGGTTCGTCCGTGTCTCCTGTAAGCCTCTCATTGTAATACGTTTCTCTATAGTGGATTTGAGACTGTGTCGTACGTGGTTTTTCCTGCCTTGAGTTTCCACGTTAAATCTTGCGTGTTTTGTGTGGTTTGGTTTTTGGATTTGCATTTGTTCTTAATTTCCGTCAATTGGATTTGCTATTTCGATATCACTGTGTATTTGAAATTGGTTTTAATCCTTAACAATATTTGAGGCCAAAATGTGCTCTTTTATGTTTATTTGTTAGTAGATATGACTTTACAATAACGAGGCAAACAAGGAAAAATCGTTATATTAATATTTATACATACATTTATTGGAGAAATTAATATTTGTGAGAATGTATATTCATGATTCCGGATTGCAATACAACTATAGGGAAGTATAGGTGGATATATTATATTTTATATGCATATCTTGGAAACATGCAGACAATAATTATGAAATATAATGGTATATATCAAAAACCTTATGTGTTCACATATATAATAAATAAATAAGAATCTATTTGCGTGATGGGTGCATTAATTAAACTGATTGGATTAAATATATTTGTTTTTTCGGGAATATATATAGAATTATATGATTGGAGGTTTAATTAAGTTGAGGTTGTGATTAATTACCTTGCACATGGGAGCTACAAGAACAGCACCACTCCAATAGTTTGGATCTTTGCGGTGGAGAAGAAGAGCCACAGCTCCACCCATGGATTCTCCCAACAGAAATCTCTGCTTATTCTTGTTCTCAGCCCTCTCTGTCAAAAAACAACAAAACATAAATATTCCAAACCAAACAACAAAACATAAATATTTCAAACCAAACATGAGCATCTTAAGGATTGGAACATACAAATTTATGTTTTATTAGTAATAAAAAAACAACAATTAAATATTATAAGACTAAAGCTCTAAAAGTATCTTAGAATTCAAAGAAAGCTAGTGAATCAATTTCATGAAAATTACTTCAGACTGTAATTTTCGTAACCTATATGTTAGGATAAACCAATAATCTCTCAAAGAAAAAAAGAAACTGGAAAGGCTATTTTAGTACTTAATTTACTGAAATCAAAATTCAATGATTCAAAACTAATCGGTATTGCATGGAGCTTTGTTAGGGTAATTACTGCAAACACTGGTGAAATGAGCGTAGCAATCGTCGACAAGCTTGTCGAATTCGGCGACGTAAGCTTGCAAGCCATCGGATTTCCCATGACCCTCGTAGTCGATTCCATAAACACCGAATCCCACCTTTGCAAGTCTAGTTCCAGTACCTGCGGGGATCCAAAAACAATCCAAATTAAACATTAAAAACAACCCACCATTAATTAATGATCATGTTTCGTTTAATTTAATTGTCGATCAAGATTCACCTTCCATTGATATACTGCATTCCATGGCATATCCTGTAATGTATATACACAAACATCAACATATAATCAAAAAACAACACCAAGAGAAAATGAAATAAAACCAATCGATGTATAAAAAAGCTAAATAAATTCTTGTTTAGTATGTATACCATGGCATAAAAAGATTAGAGCTTTTGGTTCTCGATTCGCTGGAACCCATCGGCATGTAAACATCTTCATTCCCCTTGCATTCGTGATAAATTGCTAATTAAAAAGAAAAAGGAAAAAATTGATTAATTTCTGTATACGAAAAAAAACCCAAAAAAACTCCGTGCACGTATATACGTAAGTGTACGCACAAACCTCATCATATTTAAAGTTTTCATGATCTTCGGATGCCTGAGACGAAGCCATGGAAACCAAAGGTGAGGTAATCACACCAAATAATTGTCAACCGCGGGTAATTAGTTAAGGAGATTAGAACGAATAAAACATGTTTTCCCGGGGAAATAGGAGGTGTGTTTTGAAGAAATCGACTTCGAAAACTACTTACCATGTCTAAGGGAGGAAAATTGGATGCAATTGGTGTAAAGATCGATAGATAGAGAAGATGGAAGTGATAAGGAAATGTGTGATGGAGATCTTTACGGATCCAATGGATTTTATATGCGCCAAATAAGTTGAGAGAGAGAGAGAGAGAGAGAGAGTTTGGATTGGAGGAAGCAATACGGGAAACTACTTACTAATTGGTTGGCATTGTTTGAACGCATTTAATTAATGGGATTTGAGGAGGAAATTGACAGGTCAAAGAACATGAGATCTTGTGGAAGCGTGTTACGTTTTTGGTTCTTTTGTAAGCCAGCTTGCTAACACAGTAACACTAATGATCATCTTATAAAAACATCAATCTCTAAGTATTCGATCTGTACTTTGATGCTCTTATAACTCAACCAATGTTTTAGTTACATCTTTGGTCGTACATTAACGCACCTAAGTGTGATATAGATTAACGTACATTAAACTTTCAAAGAAACACTTAATATATATACATGTAAATATCTACCATTAACCGGAATTACATTTCTCATCTCATAAAGAGAGCATGACAAAGTCAAATGTTTAATATAATGTAATTAGTAATTATGAGTTTATAAAGGAAGGAATTATCACTTGTGGATACAGGGTACGTGTAAGGTATATAAAGATGATGTGCAAAAGTCAAAAATAATGTGCTAGATTTTCTTTCAGTACGTAGGACCAATAAAATGTATGTTTTACTGTGCTGAAATGGTAGGTTCTAAATAATGTCGATTGTCGATGACCAATTAAGTTCAAACATTTGGAATATATAAAAAGGAATTTCGCACGCATATACTCCAATTTGTTTTAAGTTCAAGCATATAAGCTATAGCTAGTGGTTTGAATGTTGACCTTATCTTAGGTGGGTTCAACATGTCCATACAATGTGCACCAATAATTGGTTAGGCAAGTCAACATTTGGAAAATAAAAGGAACCCACTTGGGAAAGCTTTAAATGAATACTATCTCGTGCATTTTGCCCATAGATTAGGACGTGTGGGCAACATATTGACTATTCTCATATGATGACGATAAGAATCTTAAAGAAGGTTTGGGTTGGAGAGTAAAGACTTGAAATGAAAACACCAAGGTCAACTTTGTAATTGTAATGTATTTGTAGTGATAAGAAGATGGGGAAAAAAACTTACGTGAGTCCGTACCCCTAATAACAATGATACTACCATTTTTGGTTGAAAATACTCTTAGTTGGTTAATTAAATTTAGGGTTATTTGCTTGGGTGTCACAAAGAAACAACTAAATTGGCTTTATGCCACATCGTTCTGACTATTTGGCTCAATACCATAGAAAAATCAAACTATTTATCTTAATTTTTAGAATAAAAAATTATTGAATTTCATTAGTTTAGTAATCGAGACATTAAGTTTAGTGAGAGACAAAGAAGAAACGAAAGTTGAAAGATAAAGATGAAGGAGTATAGATAAATTTTTTGAGTAATTTCTTGTAATTTTTACTACACATATAATGAATTTTATGAATTTTTGATTTATTTAAGGTAATTCTGTAAAATTTTCATCCAATATTAATATACTTAACGTAGTTAACAGAAAAGTTAACGGTTTACCGACCGAATAACATAAAAATAAATATTTTGTTTTCCTATAACATTAAGATAAATAATTTGATTTTTTCTATGACATTATGCCAAATAGTCAGAACGATGTGGTATAAAGTTAATTTAGTTGTTTCTTGGTAACACCCAAGCAAATAACCCTTAATTTAACTTTATAATTTTGTTATTGATGACGTGACACTCAACAACTTACCAGACGACAACATAACCTCAACTAACCACTTTGGACATCACGATGATGCAAATCTCCAAAGCTAAGTTTGTGCCTAAAGAACAAGGGAGACGACATTCAATGATTGATAGGTTTATGGCCTTTTGACAATTCGCATGGCCACAATCGGTTGTGTTACAAATTTACAATCACATAGGATTCCCAATAGCTCATAAATTACAAGTGCCATATATTTCAGTTTTTAAAAAAAGATCATGACATAATTATATGGCATACAATTTATTTTAAATATAGAAAATGGCCACAAGGATTGTATTGTTAGATGAATAAGCTGTATAATATTATATTACCATGATAGGACCGCATAGCGCAGTGGATTAGCGCGTCTGACTTCGGATCAGAAGGTCGTGGGTTCGACTCCCACTGTGGTCGTTTCAACTATTTTTTGCATAGATAATATTTATTTTTGTATCTATAGAAAATTAGAAGTTAATAATAATAATAATCCGTTGGGTTGGGTCTCTCAGATGATAGCCGAGAATCCTAATCAATATTAATTTTGTATCAGTTTCTAAAAGACTTTTCACTTACCCCCTTTAATTCATCTTAGATCGGTTTACCTCACTCTAAGTGTTAGAACCCTAACCCTAGATTAGGATTAAACTTGGATTAGAGGAGGATTAAGGTGGCTTTGCATGGGGTTGTGTGGGTGCTTGGGGAAGTGGAGTTGCAGGTGGTTGCATGGGAAGGTGAAGGGTCGGGGTCACTGTAGCACGAGTTTTAAATAAGGCTCTCTCTCTTCTTCTCCTTCTTTCATCTTCTCTCTCATTTCTCCTTCCTCATTTCTTCCTTCCCTTCCTTGCTGGTGCGTGTGGTGGCAAGCAGCTGAGGAGGAGACCGGAGATCGCGCGGCGTGAGGCGTGCGGAGTCGAGCGCGCGGGGAGATCACCGGAGGCGGCGTGCGTGAGCGGAGCTCCGGCGTTTCGTCGTAGGGGTTGAGGTATGCCGCTCCTTAGTGTGGTTTGTTTATTACCCTCATGTGAGGGATGCGTTGGTCGAGTCGGGGGAGGTCGGAGACCTCTCCGGCGACGCGTTTCTTCTAAAAACCTCGGCTGGCGCGAGGTTGAAGACGACCAACGGTCGACCGGACCCTTCGGGCGGTCGACCGTTTTAGCACTGTTTGCCCGACTTTAACCTTCACCGGTCGAACGATGCCTTGGGGCGGTCGACCGGTAGTGCATTATTGCTGGTGAGTTGGGATTTTCTACCTGTTATCGGTCGACCGGTCCTTGTGGTGTTCGACCGGAACTTAAGTGTACTGATTATTATTGTTTGATTGTTCGACCGATTTATATTGCGTTCGACCGATTGCATGTTTGTTCGACCGGTAGCATGTTTGCGTTCGACCGTTTGATGACGTAGAATACTAGGTTGACCCTGTTAGTTTTCGGTCGACCGGGACCCCTGAGTCGGTCGACCGATAGAGTGGATTTCAATGTTGACCAGACTCCGGATTTTGACCTCGTTCGGTCGACCGGTTTTAGACCTTGGTTCGACCGTTGGGGGTTCTGTCTTGAGCGCAGCGGTAGACCGTTATAGGAGTACGGTCGACCGATTCCTTTATGGAACCGGTCGACCGAATCACCTCTTTCGGTCGACCGTTGGGGCACAGAACAGAATCCCAGGTTCCCTTTTTGAACACCAACTTTGTCCACGGAAATCCGTGTCCTCGCCTTGTGCGTGAGCCGGGAGGTGACGGTGGGCGCGTGATGCGTGCCTGCCCAGGGACCGCCGTTGGGAAGAGTGTGGGTGTTCGGGACGCGTCACCTCCATGTATGGACCGTGACTTTTGAGATGATTGTTGGCACTTTGTAGTATAGCAGGCCTGAGGGATCGCGGATCCCAGTATTGATGTTGTGCGGGCACGCAACTGGCGTTGGGTGAGGTGACTACCGGCCCACGGGCTACGGAGGTCGCTGCCCTGCTTTTATAGCGGCGCGGTTGGTGTTCGCGGCTCGAGGAGCCTGATGACCTGGCAGACTTCGGTCTGGACCGTCCGATGCTGTGCCGGACGTTGTGTTGGACCACCGATGCTGTGCCGGTGATGCCGCCGAGGTTGTGCCGGCGATGATGATTGTTGGGCCGAGGCTGTGCCGGCTATGTTGTTTTCCTCGGCTGGGCACCTACCGAGATGATGTTGTTATACCTTCCGGGCGACGGCCCCGTTGGTCCCTGTGGCCCCGACCACTGAGATTTACAGATCTGTTTCTATCGGCGCGTAGACGTGACAGAGGCTCCCTGCCGAACCCTTGTGTAGTGTAGCTGCGTGTGGGGGGTGCGATGTCGCGGGCTACTAGACTGCATGTGCCTGCAGTAGGTCTCCTCGGGAGACTCGTTGTTGATTGTCGGACTGATGTCCTGTTTTACCCTTCGGGGGAACTGTTTTACCTTCTGTTGATGCCATGACATGCTACTAGTATGATAGGTTCATTATGTGATGCATGCATATAGGTGAGTTGGCATACGGGGTTTCCTTCTGGAAACTCAGGCATCGTTGTTATATATTTTCAGGACCGCAGTAGGTCCAGTTGGGTGGTGATCGGCGGGGACGCGCATTTTGGAGTTGGATCCTCTTCTCGGGCCGCTGAGGTCGACATGATTACCTTTTTATCTTCTGTTGTCGTTTTGCAGTAATCATGTATCTTTTGATAAACTCTGATGTATTTTGGTGCACCACTTTTATGATTTATGAGAAGTAACAGTCCCGCCTTTGATTATTGAGTTAATTGTCTTGATTATTATTATTTTTTTTAAATTTCCGCTGTTTCGGGATGTTACACTAAGAGAGAACAATATACGAACCATTAGGTAATTTAGTCAAGTTCATGATTGTCGTTCATCAAGTAAGCTTGAAAATTGAGCTATTTGATGCATATGTCTGTACGACTATCATACTTCACTTAAGTGGGTATGTTGTTTGCAACATGTATCCGCAAAATTGTATATTAGTTTGGGTGAAGTAGTTATTATCAAGCACATGACCCTTTAAATAGCCCCTCATTGTTAAGGGATAAGAACAAATTAATAAGTGGTGAATGTGTTTTAATAGGCAGTCGTGTTTACAACGATTTAAGTTGGAATAAGTTAGATGACATGTGATCAAACTTTCCCTGGCACAAAAATCACGTGTGTTTGTCTGAATAAAATTTAATATTAAAAATTAAATAGAGACGAACAGCGATAGGACCACCACCTCCCTGTATATATTTTCACAAGGTTAGGTCCACATTCATCGTTGCACAGTCCCACGAAGAAGCAAACAATATTATTCACATATGATACATGTGAAGTAATCATATATAGCTAGAAATATGTTGGAGATAATGACACAAGCACAATATGCTCTTCTACTAAATTTCAAGTGGTATACATATCTTACTAATTAAATGTCACGTTGCTACATTTAATGTTGCTATTTCTTGATGTCTATTATATACATATAATTAATATATATAAAATAATTTGGAACTTTAATGTTAAATACTAGAGCTAATTATTATTGGCAATACAACAATTCAATCAAGAAATTAAACACTTAAGTCGTTTCCTTGGATAAGTTAGATTTTTTTTTTGGAACCAATGGCTTCGGGGAATCAATTATCAAGTGATACGCGATCACATCATTCTATTGTCAAAAGGAAGAAGGTAGAACACCATTGTTGACCTGACCTATATAGTCTAGAGAAAAGTCGGAATAGTTCATGTGTGGCGCACGTTTGAAGAGATAATGCCATGGTAGTTCAGTAGTCACTAATTTAAATTTGTTTTGGATACATGTCGGTAAGATGCCCTGCCACTGCATCCGTTGGGAAAATCCCGTTTTTATCATGTAAATCATGTCATGTATTGAATATGGTTGATCATGTACATCTGGATTGTTAAGTTTTAATGAAATTTAACAGAGTATTAATATTATATCCACGTAGGAAAATGAGAGAACATCCATTAATACAAGTTTCTAAGTCGTCTGAAATTTTCTTTTCATATGGCACTCCCTGACTTCTTCACAATATGTTTATCTATAATATTCGTCGTCTGATATAATCAATATTTTTTTCCAGAAAAGGACAATAGAAGTGTAACCACACTAATATTACAACCTGGTCAGAAAAAAATGATGACAACGGAAAACTAGATATCGACTAAATTTCAAAATCTCATTCATAAATATATATCATATTATACTATGCTAAAAGATATATGGATGCGCCGAGAGAGAACGTACGAGGTTAACAACAAAATATGTCAATGCTTCAAACCACAAATATACAAAAAGTAACAATATATATATTTACGTTGAATAGAACATATTATATTATTATGTGATGTCTAATCTAATGTCCATGTCCAATTGCATGGCTGTTTTGCTGATCCATTTGTTGGTGGTCCCCTTCTGCAACAAAAATATCCCCCTTTTATTGGTCTTTCTAGAAGTCTTCTAAGTGGAACGAACTAGGCCCCACTTACCTAAGCCGCCCGCAACAGCTCGGACGTCTGCGGGCCCCACGTCGGCTTAGTTTTTTCTTCGTGTTTTGCACTAATACCCTGGTAAGATGACATCTACTGCATATACACCTCTTTTTCGTCCATTTTCATTGATATCCTCCTAAAGTTCAGTGCGGAGCATGCCAACTCTATATTCACATAAGTATTAGGGGGTAAATGGGGCGGGTTTGACCCACCGCCCCTCCCCTCCCCAGCTTGTCCCGCTTAATGCGGGTTGCGAGCAAAAAAACTTACCTATCAACTCCCAACCCACATAATAAAAGGAGTGGGTTGCGAGAAACAAATCTTTGTATGTAAAACTCGCATAACGTGATAACCTAAATACCAGAGATGAAACAAATCTTTGTATGTAAAACACTAAAAAAATCTCATTTTAACAATATGATATAAAGATAAATAAGTAAAATTGGAAAAATGGCATATTATAAGGGCATGTATAATACATAGTTAAAAGTATGGATATATTAAATAGAATTATATACGAACATTACAATGTTAAGACCAAACATAAAAAGGGGAATAACCCACCCCACCTAATCCACCATTAACGGGACAAGTAGTGAGTTTTTTTGCCTCACCTTGCTTAGTCGCTTAACTTTAGAGGGGGATAGTGGTGGGGCAAAAGCTCGCCCCGCCTACACCCCTTATAAGGATTGCCTCCAACGGTGACGAAAGAATAAACTTATTTCTTTATGAATATCTAAATTTACAAAAAAAGAATTTAACGTCCTTTACCTAAAATCACGTCTATTTACATGATAAAGGCACCAGTAATGGGGTCGTGAGCTTCTCACGATCCCATGGACGACCAGGTCGTCCTATTGTTTGGCGGGACGACCTGATTGTTCCCCGACCAGGTCGGGCGTTAAAAAATAATTTATTATTTTTTTGTTGTAAATTTGTTTAGAGTGTAAATAGTTGGGAACATTTTGATAATGTGGATGAGAGAGAAGAGTGTGGTTAAGAGATGAATACTGTTGGAAAAAGAAGAAAGTGAGTTGGGGAGAGAAATCTGATGTGGATGAGAAAGAATGTGATGTGTAAGAGAGAGAAAATTCATGACCGGGTTGAACCTAATCATGGTTACAGATACCCTAAGAATATGTTAGGTGACATGATATTTTACTTTTTTTCAAAAAAGAAAAGAATCTTCATTATCTCTCTTATTTCTTTTTACTCTTGCTCCTAACGGCTGTAACATCCCTTAGTATGAAAACTTTTGTGTTTGTTTTTGTGGCATACCCACGTAGATCATTGAAAGCTTATAAGTTACTATTTTTGATGTTGTCTTACATCCTCAGAACATATTAGACAACAATTCCCTATAGAAATTTGACATGATTAACATATGCATTACTCTTTGAAAAAAAATTACTTAGTTTTTCGATTTTTTCACACCGACGTAAATCCTTGTTCACAACAAAACTACTACATAAAAAATAAACAAGTAGTATTTGCAAAAATTAAAGGTACAAACACAAAGATTAAAATTTGTACTTACTCACTCTCACAATAATAATACTAACGAAAAGTGGAATGACTCATTGCTAGTGTCATCATATTCTAGTCTCAATATAATAAATTAATTTTTTCTCCGAAAATCAATTTACGTCTAATTTCTGTAGATATTAGCGCTCATTATTCGTTACGTAAATGTTTGTTCGGCCCAAGGCCTAAGGGTCTCAACTTAGATAACATACTTTAAGAGGTCACTTGTGCAAATAGATAAGAACAAGAGATTTTTACAAAACCAAAATTAGATATTAACGGCAAATTTCAATTTGACCCTTTTCAGCTTGTGATAAGTGATGTCCCATTCTCTCTCTCATCTCTGATCTCTCTCTGTTTCCCATTCCCATCCACTGGTCGCCAGAGAACATCCCATTCTCCCACCCAATCTAGTGTGGAACATGTTTTTCTGTGTCCAATCGTACCAAAACTCGTCTTAGGTATCCTAAAGATTCGATTTTTATGGCTTCTGCGTCCCAACTGCCACAGGAAGATCCCAAATTCGAGGTAAACTCTCAGATTCTCGTTCCGTTCACTGTCTCTGATCACGTCCTGTTTTGGGTACTTCCCGGAATCAGCTCTGGAGCTGAAAATTTCCCCAAAAGTCCCACCTTTGTTTGTGATATTGATGCCAAGGAGTGGTTTGGATTGGTTGGTTGACGGGTTGTGTTCCATCCCTTTTTGGAGCATTTAATTTGGGTCGGGAGAATCTTGTTCTGTTGGTATCTTTTGTGGTTTGTTTGGTTGTTGTAGGCAAAAGTGTCTTTTTCTAGTGGGGGAATGATTCGGACCATGTGGGTTGGCTTTCTTCTTTTGCTTTTGGCTTTCTTTATTTGTGTTCATGTGGAGGTTCCATAACCACCGCACTTTGTTAGTTTGGTTGAAGTGGTCTTCCTTTTTATTTTGCCTTTGGTTGTGTTTGTTGTTCCACTATTCTCTTTACTTACGTTGTTTTTACCATATTTGATATTTTCCTTGTTTTTGATGGATGCCAAGAGTTGTTCGAAAGGTGAAATCTCTTGTTCTTTATATTTGGTTTCAACTTTATTGGTGTTAAAAGTTTGTTGGCTAATTGCCATAATCCTTAGAAGTAAAGTTTTTCATTGGTTGCTTAGCAGTAAATGATAAATGATATCCTTTTTGTGGGTTGATTTCTGATTTTGAGATATTTGCAGGTTTGGTGTTGGGCTCATGGTAGGTAATTCTGGGATTTGATTGTTTTCTCTTTGATTGGGAAGATCGATCTTTGCCGAGAACTAGAATGGATTCGCCAGTGGCCCAACAGGGTTCGCGTTGGAAGAAAGTAGCGAGGCAACTGATCGCAAAGAGGGATGACACAGATCTGCACTCGGCTGCTAGATCAGGAGATTTGGATGCCGCCAAGCAGGTTATCTTAGCCAAAAAGGAGGAGGACTTGAAGGGTTTTTTGTGTAAACAGAATCAATCCGGGGAAATTGCCCTTTATGTTGCGGCGGAATACGGATATGTTGATGTAGTTAAGGAGCTGATACAGTATTATGATGCTGCCTTGGCAGGAACTAAAGCTAGAAATGGATTGGATGCTTTCCATGTTGCAGCAAGACAGGGTCATACAGGTATCAACTCTTCCATATGATATTCTTCTTATTACTGTTGGAATTGGTTATAATTGTTGATACAGGAATTCTGGGAGAATCGGTCGACCGAAACTTAAGTCACGGTCGACCGAATTACTCCAGGAGCCATGGGGCTCGGAAAAGATCGAGGATCGGTCGACCGGTTCTGGGAATTCGGTCGACCGAAAAACGTCAGTAGATTTGGAGCTCAGGATCGATCGAGATCCGGTCGACCGGTGCTGGGCACGCGGTCGACCGAAAAGCGACAGTAGATGCGAGATGAAAATCGACATGCAGATCGGTCGACCGCGAGTCCAACACCACACGAGGCAAGTAAGGACAAGTATGCAAGCTGAAGAAGTCCCTCTATGGACTTAAGCAATCGCCGAGGCAGTGGTACAAAAGGATCGATTTATTTATGACCAATAATGGTTTTGTATGTTGCGATTATGATAGTTGTGTATACTTGCGGAGTCTTGGAGACGGCACACACGTGTTCTTGCTATTGTATGTGGATGACATGTTGATCGCGACTAAGGAGATGAAGCATATAGATGATCTCAAACTGAAGCTTCACGGGGAGTTTGAGATGAAAGACATCGGGAGTGCAAAGAAAATTCTTGGTATGGAAATCTCCAGGTATACCGAGAGAGGTGAAATTCTGCTCACTTAAATGAGTTATATCCGGAAGATACTCGAGAGGTATAATCTCGAGAACGCCAAGCACGTGGCCACACCTATTAGTGCTCACTTCAAGCTCTCGTTGAAGTGCAGCCCCTCTACTGAAAAGGAAAGGAGAGATATAGAGAGAGTTACATATGTTAGTGCAGTTGAATCCGTTATGTATGCTATGATCTGCACTAGGCCAGACATTCCACACGCAGTTAGCCTCGTGAGTCGTTATATGGCTAACCCAGGAAAAGAGCATTGGGAAGCGTTGAAGTGGTTGTTGAGGTACCTGAAGGGAACCATGGATGTTAGCTTGAAGTTCACCAAAGATGGAGCACAAAGGCGGGTGGAGGGATACGTTGATTCAGATTATGCTGGAGATCTGGATAAGCGGAGGTCCACAACAGGATACGTGTTCACTTTGGGTGGAGGTCCAGTGAGTTGGAGATCGGTTTTCCAACATACTACCGCGTTGTCTACTACGGAAGCGGAGTAAATGGTTGCTGTTGATGCCGGAAAAGAAGCTATATGGTTGAAGGGTTTGGTTAGCTCTTTGGGGATGGAACAAGAAGTGACCAAATTGCATTGCGATAGTCAAAGTGCAATTTATCTAGCCAATGATCAGACGTTCCATTCAAGTACCAAACATATTGAAGTGAGGTACCATAAGATCCGAGAGTGGATCGAAGAAGGGCAGGTTGTTCTCCAGAAAATCGACACAAGTGAGAATCCTGCAGATATGATGACCAAGGTCGTCGATCGGGAGAAGTTCGAGTTGTGCTCGAAGCTTCTCAATGTCCTCCGAGAGTGAGAAAGAGAAGCGCTCCGGGGGGTAGCGCTAAAAAGTGCTTCTAGGAAGCACAACGGATGCGGGGGCAGAGAAGGCTAAGGTAACAATTCTAAACCCAGGTGAAGATTGTTGGAATTGGTTTATAATTGTTGATACAAGAATTCTGGGAGAATCGGTCGACCGAAACTTAAGTCACAGTCGACCGAATTACTGCAGGAGCCATGGGGCTCGGAAAAGATCGAGGATCGGTCGACCGGTTCTGGGAATTAAGTCGACCGAAAAACGTCAGTAGATTTGGAGCTCAGGATCGATCGAGATCCGGTCGACCGGTGCTGGGCACGCGGTCGACCGAAAAGCGACAGTAGATGCGAGATGAAAATCGACATGCAGATCGGTCGACCGGTGTTGGACTCGCGGTCGACCGAAAACGTCCAGGAGCTTCGGGCGCTATTCAGAAGCGTAGAACGGTCGACCGGCTCGGGGCGAGCGGTCGACCGAATGTTGGCAGTTACGCGAACTAACCGAACATCGGTCGACCGATGGTCAATTCCGGTCGACCATTTTGAGGCAGTTATGCACGATCTGAATTATTCTCTGTACGAATTTAGCCCATTATAAATATGTTTTCTGCCCTAATCTTGTAACATAACATACAATACTTATTTCCTTGAGAGAGATTAGGCTAGAGAGAGATCTAAAGTGTTTTGAGAGACACATTGCTTCCAAACGTTTGTAATCTCGGAGACTTCTCTTGTTAGAGAAGAGCTTCAAGGAAAGGAAACCCGCAAGAGACCCCCCAAGGACGTAGACATCTTGCCGAACCTTGTAAAATCGTGTGTGTCGTGATTTGCTTCAGGTGTGTTTGCTTGCTATTTCATCTTATTAGTGTTTTCTTGTTGCATTGAGATTGGGAGAGGGTCAGAAATTATTATTCCACATTCAATATTCGTTTTCGTGGTGCGTGTAATCCGTGTCGTATAAAATGTATTGTTAGATCCCCTCCCAACAATTACTTGGTCATATTTTTTTATTTCTCCACAAAATTTGATTTTAAATGCACGTTCTTTATTTCTTTTCAACACTCTCATGGTTGATGGTGCTTGCATTAAAAATGCAATTTTTTATAGAACTTGATGTATAGAAGCTTCTGTTGCCTTCAATATTTCAACTCCACAAACACCCCTAAAGTTAAAGAGTGTTATTATTTTTCTTGATTGGCAATCCCGATGACTCAGATATGGTTTTTTTTCCCATGAAAATTATACATATGTGGAGGTAAAAATTTAAAAGTTGGTACTGGCGGTTATGATTTTACTTTGACGAGGGAATTGTATAGGTTTTCTGCCTTTTGCTCAGTGTTTCATGGAACGTGCCTTATTACTTGTGGCAAAGTTTAGATCGGAACAAAACTACTCAAAACTTTCAATAAGATTAGACTACATACATTTGCCTTTTTAGTTGAAATCATTGGATGGGCATGGTTTGTATTATGCATCTACTGATAAAAATAAGAAACTGGTATTAGAAAGTTACCATACAATATTTTAATCTGAACTTCAACAGATAATGATGAATTTAGTCTACCACACCTCTATATTTTATCCTTTGCATCGTTGTAATCATTTGATGTATCCAGATGTCGTGAAAATCCTGCTTGAGGCCCTTCCCGAGCTCTCCATAACCGTAGACTCATCAAACACCACGGCGCTACACACAGCTGCAACGAACGGCCACGTTGAGGTTGTTAAACTTCTCCTTGAACCTGATGGTGGTTTGGCGAAGATAGCTAGAAGCAACGGAAAAACCGCTTTGCACTCTGCGTCAAGGAATGGACATGTAGAAGTTGTTAAAGCCCTCCTTAGTAAAGAACCGAGTTTTGCTATCAGGAATGACAACAAGGGCCAAACAGCGCTTCACATGGCAGTCAAGGGTCAGAAGCTGGAGCTGGTTGAGGAGCTTATCAACTGCCAACCATCTCTAGTAAACATGGTGGATTCCAAAGGAAACACGGTGCTACACATAGCGGCTAGAAAAGGTCGAGCTCAGGTAATGCCTCACTGCATAAGTTATATTTGTTCTTTCTTACTGAGAAACTTGATGATGTTATATTTGTTCTTGGATGCATAAGTGATTACCGTGGTTGGTGGAATTTTTTGCTGGAGCTTTATCATGTTTATTTCATAATTTTAGCAACAAATGAAGTATATATCAATGGCACCTGTGGCTGTCCAAAATCCAGATTCGTAAGTTAATGCAATTTAACAGATATTGTGATACCATATGGAGATAAAATTAAATATAATTTAATGATGTCCGATTATATAGTGAAAATCGTTTGATATCATATTTGCATAAAAATACTAGTTCATTGTTCTTAATTAGCATTGGCATTGATCTTGTTCTCGTGAATCTAACAAAGAGTTGAGTTATGATAACAAAACATGCTGTTTGGAACTTGAAGTTTGCCTTCAAGTTGATTTTCTGAGACCATAAAATTTTCAGCTTCTCTAATTATATATTTTGCAGAATGAACCAAATTTTAATGAAACCTGGATTGTGAGGTGACTTCTTGGAAGCAGCAAATATTTATTGTTCCGAAACTTGGTGTTCTTTAAGAAAGCAAAAATCGAATTCCTTAACGGAAAAAACAAGCATAATCTTTTACAACTCTTTCTTGCATATAAAACTCAATCCCAATCTCAGTTCTGGAAAAACCCCACACTTCAACTTATTTTATGTTGTTTAAATCGATGTTATTGCTCCTTCAATCAGTCCATTTTTTTCTTGTGTAAATAGGCTTACCTTCAATTTAAATCAGTACCCGTAAACTGTGGACCGTTTATGTCGGACTGTATCATGTGGTGGTGGAGAGTACTCGCATGACTTGGTCTAGTTTTTGTTCTAAGAAAATTCTAATCTAATTCAATATCGTCAAATGCTAGTTTTTATAACAACAATGAATTGTTCATCTGATGCAGTTTGTGAAGAGATTTCTTGAATTCAAAGACATGGAAGTCAAAGCCATAAACAAATCCAGGGAAACTGCACTTGACACAGCAGAAAAAACTGGAAATGCAGACATTATAGCAATCTTAACTGAGCATGGAGTCCCAAGTGCACGAAACATCAAGAATCCTAATCCTGCCCGGGAACTTAAGCAAACTGTGAGTGACATAAAACACAATGTCCATTACCAGCTAGAGCACACCCGTCAGACGAGAAAACGGGTCCAAGGCATCGTGAAAAGGCTCAACAAACTCCATGCGGAAGGCCTCAACAATGCGATTAACTCGACCACCGTCGTTGCAGTCCTCATAGCAACTGTTGCTTTCGCTGCCATTTTCACTGTCCCTGGTGAATATGCAGGTGGTCAGAATGACGTACCGTCTGGCTTCTCACCTGGTGAGGCCAACATAGCGAAACACGGGGCGTTCATGATATTTTTCGTCTTCGATTCAATCTCGCTGTTCATATCGCTTGCGGTTGTGGTTGTCCAAACCTCTGTTGTGGTCACAGAGAGGAAGGCCAAGAAACAAATGATGGCTATTATCAACAAACTGATGTGGTTGGCTTGTGTGCTGATATCCGTATCGTTTTTGGCGCTTTCTTTCATTGTGGTGGGTCATAGTGAACAATGGCTTGCGATAGGGGTTACAGTTATCGGGACAGTGATATTGGCAGCCACTTTAGGGACAATGTCTTATTGGGTGATTGCTCAGAGGATGGAGACCAGCAAGAGATTGAAAAGCCTTAGGAAATCGTCTTTAAGTCGATCACGCTCAGAATCGATTTCTCGGTTGTCAGATACCGAATTGTTGAACGAAGAATACAAGAAAGTGTATGCTATATGAAATCCATTTGCCGGTGTTTATAGGCTGGTTTATCTGTTATGCTATATGCATATTCTCTGTGCTTTTGGAGATGTTTTATTCTCCTCAATATATGCTCTTTGTGGGAAACGACTAATGCAGAAGTTGGCTTGGGCATGTAGCTGGCTATAGAAAATTAGGGAGTATATATGTGTAGTTGCCAGAGTCATTTGCAAATTCCAAAGCATGATTAGATTAGATGATCGAACTTGTGATTCTCTTGTTCAGATGAATGTGCCATTTACAGTCCACGGTAATTTGAAATGGTTAATATCATTATAAGTGCATGGCTAGATTATACGTATAGTGGTAAAACAATAATCGAGTAGTGATCTAGTACTATGGTTTGAACACTCATTAGGATTCAATCGAGATTTTTTGTGTGTGTTCAGATAGTCAAGATCGTGATAGAACCCAACCATCACGACGTATGTTTGAGATATTGATATTTAAAATGGGGGTGAGGTAGATAAAATATAAAAAACATTCCTTTGGACTCACTCATAGGAAATCGAGTGCGTCTACGGAGTCTCTCTTTGGACTTTTGCTCTTCACAACCATGCACTTCTCTACTTTCCACTCCACTAGATCCGCACAAGTACCCATGAGTCGATCCAACATGATCATGAAAGGCGATGAGGTACTTCCTGCAGATTTCCAACTAAATGTCTTGACGTGGCTCCTTTCGTCGATGGTTCACAATTTTCATTCCGTCTCCAAAGTGTCGAACATCGACATCTTATCCACATGTTCAAGATAAAAGTCCAGATCAATTTAGAGACCAAATATGATTTGGATTTTCATCACAAGTATCAAATATGAACCAAGTCGAACCAAGTTGATCCTCGATTTGATATAAATTTTATCACAATGTTACAATTAAAGTTATTCTTAATAACGAACACAAAAGCAAATAAAGTGAAAAACTATAAATATGTTGAAAATTAGCAAATTTCTAAAAGAAAAGAATATCAAAGTGTCAAAAGTTCAACAAGGTTCGACAAGTTCAAATTCGCTGGGGCAAATTTATATCAAAACTAAATTGTAATTTACCAATTACCAAAGAAGATATTTACAAAATTATCCCCGAGAACGGAGAGGAGAACATGTAAAGTTTACAAATCTCTCGACTTTTTAGTAAAACTCCCACAAAACCATCGACACGAACAAGACTTTCTCCTCTCCCGATCTCTCTTCTTCTTTTCAACCGAACTCTCTCTTCGCCGGAGAAAAACCCCAAACCGATCGATCCGTGCTGTCGAAGCTCCGGCGATGGACGCGGAACTTCTGGAACTCCAGAAGCAGTTCGAGTCGGTGCAGCAGGCAAAGTCGAGCGTGCGGTTGTCGGAGCGGAACGTCGTTGAGCTCGTCCAGAAGCTCCAGGAGTTGGGGTTCATCGACTTCGATCTCCTCCACACCGTCTCCGGCAAGGAGTACATCACTACCGTAACCGCCTTCGTCCTTCACCCCCTTCGTGCTTTGCTTTCCGCCATTTCAGATGGATTCATGCGATTTAGGTGTTTGACGAGTTTTTTGTTGGGAAATTCGTGAATCTGTTGACGATTGGTGAATTTTGAGAATGCTGCTTGGTTTGGTTGGATATAATGATTGTTGATTAACTGAGGTTTTTGTTGTGGTCTGGCGTTCTAGTTGAATCATGTGGTGTGAGTTTTTTTTTCCAGAAAAAAATGAACCTAATAGTTTCTGCGTTTTTCTGGTTGAAAGATTCTGTTGAAAATGCTATGTATTTCACTATGTTTTAATGATTTGAAAGTTTAAACATGCATTTTATTTGGATTTGTGATAATACTTTGGTAGTGTTTGGATATACAACTTTGAGAAGCTGGATCCTTAAGAATTCAGATTCATGTCAAAATCAAGATGAAGTTCTTCAATTCCCATAAAATCAAGATAATCAAATCATCTTAAAATGTTCATCTAGTAGCTGCCTGACAATTGACAACTTTGCCTTATCTTTTGTCACAACAGGAGCAACTGAGGGTTGAAATATTATCAGAAGTGAGGAAGTCTGGTCGTGTTTCTCTAATAGATCTCTCCGACATCATAGGAGTGGACCTTTATCACATTGAGGGGCAGGCAAATGCGATAGTAGCAGATGACGCAGGGCTGATGCTAATTCAAGGAGAAATAATATCACAGTCTTACTGGAATAGTGTTGCAGAAGAAATTAACGAGAAGTTACAGGAGTGCAGTCAGATTGCTATGGCTGAGATTGCTGCTCAGTTGCATATTGGTTCAGAGTTGGCAAACTCTGTTATAGAGCCCCGTCTTGGAGTTCTGGTAGGTCTATCTTGTATCCATCGCACCGAAAGAATATAGAGCAAGATGGTGTATTAGTTTTGCTTCTTCCGATATGCATCACTTCCCTTTCTTGTTTCCTAAATGTGCATTAAATTGGCTTTTAGTTGTAATGTTCTAAACTTCACACTATTTTATTTCACACATTAGCTTATTAGTTGTACCTTACAAATATTTTAACGGTGAGTTTGCCATGTATAGTTTACTATTTATGCAGAAAGGAAGTATGAACATAGACATTTGAAGATATGGCATAATAAGGCCCAAAGATACAACATTTTGTAAAAAATAGGACATGAGAAGACTTGGAAATCACTAACAAAATACTGCCTATAATTATATCTAAACTAGTTGAGACGTTTCCAGAATTAACTTTTGATGGTGTGTCTATTTATTTGCTGCAACTTTCTGGCCGCTTACTCTCTTCAATGGGTTATGGGATATAGCTATCGAGGAAATATAATTTTTGAAGTGCTGTACTTGGACTAAAACATGGATTTTCATGTGCGTTCTTTGCTTAAGCATTTGGTAGTATGATTCACATAAACTGATTGCACTGTCACCCTACCACCAGATAACTTATTACTTATTTATATTCAGTATTCAATATTGTATAGTTCACATCCTTGTTTATTCTGTCCTTATGGTATACCTTTTCTTTTAAAAAACTTCCTGTAGGTTAAAGGGAGGTTGGAAGGTGGACAACTTTATACTCCTGCATATGTCGCTCGTATTAATGCGATGGTTCGTGGGGCTGTAAGGAGTGTTACAGTTCCAACAAACCTATTGACTGTCTGGGGCTCTTTGCAACATCTACTGCAAGAGCTGAATAGTGCTAATGGTGTTTCTGTGGAAAGTGCTATGTTTCAATCTCAGTTCAATGGATTAACTAAGGAAGGTGCAATGCTTGGTTCACTGCGTGGAGGAAGTCAGTGGACACCAACTGTAAGAACTACATGCCTTTTCCTCTCATATGGTTATATGTAATAACCACATTACTCTTCTGTAACAATACATGATAAATTTAACAGGTCTTTGCCCATGCACAGAGAGAAAGTGTGGACACATTCTTCTCGCAGGTTCGAGGATGCACAATCCACATCTTGGCAATTACCTTCGCTTGGAGATGTTCTTTACTTACATTACGTTGTGTAACTAATTTAAATAAATATTTTTAACTAGTGTTTACCCTTACACACAACGAAAATAATCCAACCCTTGTACCTTGTCACTGAAAATAGTCCGTCTATTAAAACTGGTCACTGAAAATTAATTTAGTAGCTTGACACTTTCAGGTGGAGCCAAAATGAAGAGAGATGTTTTTTTTTGACTTCTTTTAATGGCATTCAGACATTATAGTTGTTGATGCCCTTATTAGATATTAATCTTGGATGTAGTTTGTATACGAGGAATGTGCATTTTTTATGAAGAACAGGTTGTAGTATATGGTTGACATTTGTTTTCTTTTACAACATTTTGAAAGTCAAAATGTTGAACTTTTCCCCCCTGTCTCTAGTCAATAAACAGAACATAGTCTAATTCACAGTTTGTTCGGTTAAATGCATCTATCACCTACTCGTGTAGTCATATGGTGAGATTTTGTGCAATTATAATGTAATTTTAGTTGTCCTCCATCAAGTCAGTATGGTCTGCTTGTTTTCATAATAATGATATACGTGATGACTTTTGTTCCACATTTTTTTCTTTAACAGAATTCTTTTATCACCTATGATGTCCTTCACAAGCTTTCAATTCCTCAGCCAAAGCAGTACCTGCAGGTATTTTGTATTTCATGTCAGACTTTATTGTCATTGGCTTACTATCTTAGTGAGATTTTAGTAATCGTTAATGATGTGTGTGAAACATGCAAGTTCATCGAACAACTTGCATCATCTTAATATTTTCCCTATTGTATGTAGTCCAGGTATCCTGAGGGTATAGCTCTGGATAATACTTTTGTCCATTCATCAATGGTTGAAATGATGGACGCTGCAATAGAGGATGCTGTTGAAAACGGAAACTGGTAAGCTGAGAAGCTGTAAAGAAATAAAAATTACATTATGTTTTCTAAGCATATTCCGATTAGCAATTTGCCAAGCAATTTTTAGTTGACTTGTCCTTTCTGAATAGTTTTCTAAGCATATTGAACGTAACTTAGTTTTTATGAAAAAGATATTATCTAACTTCTCGATGAAACAAACAGTCTTTTGGAATTAAATAGTTAGCATTTGGAGCATCTTGGATCTAAGACTTTATCTATGTCTTGGGAAAAAATGAACATGAATTTCACATTTAAATGGAAAGTATGTGAAATTGGCAAAATGCTATTTCCCAATAAGTTTTATTTTCCGTTTGACCGTGTCATGTTGTTTATATGTGCTATAGATTCCTTGTGCGTGGCAGACATATGCGTTAATTTTGTGATGCCACATGTAGCAATTTTTTTCATTTATCCAGAAACAACCCTTTCATTGCTGTAGTTACTACAAGGTCAGGTCTAAAGGAAATACAGGTTCAGAAACAGAGGCACCTTTGGCATCTCAAGTGGAGTTGTAAGTTGGAACTGTAAATATGGAAGTATTAACACTGAAAGAATGGAGGATGTTCTCTGTCAAGAAAATCCAACCTTGGTGTCCAGAAGTGACCCTATTTAAAGCTAGCTTTTAAGCAAAGTGCTCTTAATTCTCTTTACGAAATGGTTTCCCCCTTTAGCCTATCAGCAGGGAAGGGTAGAATTTTGTTTCGTTTTAATTTTAAATTCAACCTTTTGGTCTTTCTTTTCTTTTCTTTTAGCTGGTCAACAAGTTTGATCATCACTTCAGTTATATCTTTCTATTTCCAAAAAATAGTCAAAAGGCGTTTCCATTGTCGGTTAATAGCTTGAGACTGCTACTCACTCATGTTAGTTCCACGCCCGTCTGACTTCACATTCAATAATGTTATGGTCTTTCCTACTGTAGGATTGACTGTGCTTCAGTTCTTCCCACGCATCTTAGTTCCCAAGATGCTGCGAAGCTTCTGACGGTTTGTCCATCCGTCCAAAAGGCATGTAAGGTAAGTAGGAGGAAATCATTCAACAGTTTATGTTCTGATAACATTAGGTTTTTATTCTTGTCTTGTTTGTGTCAGTCTTCAAAAGCAGTTGTATTGGGAGAATCCTTCATACTCAGCAACCTCTTTATCAAGGTGATTTTTCTTCCCACCTTTTCTTGATTTTTGCAATATGATATGCCATTTTGTTTCTTTCATGCCTTTGTATTATCCCTTTCTCTCTCTATCATGTTATTCTTATGTGTTTAATGTTCTTTTATCATGTTAATTGATATCATAAGTGGTATTCCCTTTTGAATATGTTGAGTTTAATGTTCTACATAATCTCTTGAGTAGTGATAAACATGCTTAAAATTGGGCTCATTTTTGGGCTCCAAACATTTCCTAGTAGTGCACCTAGTCGTTTTTGCAAAATACCCACCCAAATAATATCCAGATATGAAGATGACCAATGAGGAAATTACCCAGAGGCAACTGTTTCATAAATATAAATCATCTTCTTTCTAATCTTATTTCAAATTTCAAAATCAAATTCCTTCACCTCCTCCATTCCCACTTTTGTCATCTTTCAACGTCCTCTCACTTTCCTCCTCCTCCTTCGGCTTCCCTTTCGGTATCTTCACTTCTCCAGCTTCATCCTCCGGCCTTCTCCACCAGCTTCGTCCTCCGTCAGCATTCTCTTCCTCTGGTTTCGTCCTCTGGCATTGTCCTCCTCTGACCTCCCACTATTCTCTTCTTCGACGTTCTCATTTGTTTTTGAATGCTGTGAGACATGTCTGGGATGAAATTGCATTGGTTTTTTGTTGGATAGAAGTTGAGTGAGAGCATGAATAACTACAGATTTGACATCTGGATATTTGATACGTTGATGTCTGGATGTGTGTGGGTATGTAGATATCTAGATTTGTGTCAAAAATTTGTTTAGTATTATGAACTTTGATATATTTACTGTTTTTGTGTCATAACATTTTATCTGATGTTTTTAATGTTCATCTTGGTATAACCACATGTTGTGTCTGAATGAGTATTTTTTTTATGATATTGTACATGTTTGGATTAAATTTTTTGAGGTTTCATAGATGATAGAGTGTTTTGTAATAAATTTGTATATCTGGATATTTATGTGGATATATCTGATCAAATACAGTAGATACATCTGAATACCTTTTGGAGTTTGACAAGTTAACGAAATACCAAAAAATAACACATATGATATATGTCTGGATAAGTGATGATACAATATAATTGTGTATTGTCCAGTTATTTGATACATTATATGTATGTTCAGACAAAGACAATCCAGACATATTTGACATGTCCAGCAAGCACAAACATAAACGTAAGGCAATAGAACTGTTATAGGTGGACGCGGGGGTCCATGATGCGGGTTCCGTTTTAAACATTGAGTTTGTCATTTTTAAGTCAGTGGTTTATCCTTTTTAAGACAATGATTTTTAACCTTTTAGTGCTTACCATTTCAGTTTGAGGTACCTTTTTATACTTACTGTTTATCCTTCTTAAATGGAGGCTTTGTCCTTTTTAATTATTGGTTTGTGTTTTTTAATACAATGATTTGTCCTTTTTAATTAGTTGGTTTGTCGTTTTTAAGAGCGTCACATAATGGGCGTCCTTAGGAGGGGCCACTAATCATTTTGCAAGGCAATATATTTGGATAGAAAGAGAATAATGTGTGCAATGAAAATTGTGATACAAGTTAACTGACAACTTATATGTCTGGAATAGTAACGATACAAGTTTTTTTGTAGGTGTATACATATTACCAATCTATATCTGAATACCTGGATATCCAAATATTTGATTACGATATATCTTGTTCAAACATTTGCTGACATGTCCAGCAAACACAAGAAAATCTGATCTAGAATTTGAGGACATGTCAACGTCTGAACGAGAAATATCTAGATATGGCTTGTGCATTGTATCATCTTTTGGTAAAGATGTGTTCTCCTCTACGTCAGCGTTATCTTTTGTGTCATCGATATCTTCGTCCAAGTCTCTACTGAGGTTCTCCTCTACGTCAGCGTTATCTTTAAAACATTCGTAGACATAGACAAGTCAAACATCAAACCAAACCAAACACCAAGTCAATGTCTACGTAGACATGGACAAACAAATTATGGATAAGTCTCTATATCCGGATAAACCAAAGCATGTGAAAAAAGTGATTTACTTATGAATTGCATTAATGAGTGTTTGGGGAAGGTAATGAGAAGTGACTTTGGTGGAGTTTTGAAGAAGGATGATTGCCATTAAATTAAGGGAAAAAATGTCATAATCACCACCATCACCTTGCATTACATATGGTGAGAGAATGTCACGATTACAACTATTTACTCTATAAACAATAGGGAGAGATTGTGGTTTGGAGCTTATTTGGCATAAGCCGAGGGACTTACTGTAAATTGCCCAATTTTTTTCACATGGAGCGCTACGTGTGGATAGAGCCCCACGTGATGATGCAACCATTGATCACTTCTCCATTGGAGCCCGAAAATGGAGTCCGCCTAACATTTTCTTAATCTCTTTTTAACTATGTTCTAGTAAATTATTGTGCTGCCTACATCCTGTGTACAGGTACAACTGAAAGTTGTTGGTTGATTTTGTTGCTATTGTTGTTAATTTGGTTCAAATGATTTTAGTTTATATATATTGTTGGTATGCAAGAGACTTGTAGAAGACTTGTTTGTACACATTTTGCTGTTCTTGGCGAATCACAATATCTCAGTAGATATCCTAGTAGACATGTAACACCCCAAAAAGTTTGGTCACACATCAGCTAATAAGAAATCAGTAGTGTGGAATATTAAGACACGAGTCTACTACTACAATAACCAACCAACTTAAGTTTTGTGGCAAAAATTTAGGAAGGGTGTTGTGAGCTAGTGGACTCATGCGTGACAAACCGGACTCGGTGCGGGCTCGGAGACAGGACGTTACATAATGATATTAGAGTCTGAATCAGTTGGAATTGTAGTAACTAAGTGCTACACCAAAGGGTGTGAGCCACCTCTAGAATCCCACAACGTCCACCTCTAGAATCTCACAACGCCTGGTGATTGATTGATTGGTTTGATCCCGATGATGACGTCAGGTGTTCATGTGGGTAGGTTGTAACACCTAAATGTTTAGTCCCAGGTCGGCTAATAAGAAATTAGTAGTGTGTGATATATTGATGACACAAGTCTACTATTACACCATCCAACCGGCTTAAACTTTTGTGGCAAAAGTTAAGGGAGGGTGTTGTGGGCCAGTGGACTTATGGGTGACTGACTAGACTCGGGCTCGGAGTGGGATCGGGGACAAGACGTTACAAGACATCCCTAGAATGGGGTTAACGTGTCTGATGTCTTGATTGATCTTTTTTCCTTTTACATTCTATAACTATTTATATCATCAAAGAATCATCATTTTATTTTATAAAATAATTCTGCAACAAGAATTTGCAAGTGGCTTTTTGTACAAATCATGCCTTTTAGCTTTCCATGATATTTTTATTGCCAGGACATGTTTGATAAGTTGGAGAAGGAGCTGGAAACACTTATCAAAGCTAGTCTTGCTAATCAAAGGTCATCTGAGGATTCACAACGATCCATGGATCGTGAGTCTGCTCAAGCTTTTGATTTAGATAAAGCTGGTGATGATGGCGGTGTCAGCAAGCATGCTTCTCAGAAAGGATCAAAGAAGAAGGGAAAATCTTCAGGATCTTCTAAGACAACAGTAACTGAAACTGATTCCGACCTCCGTGATAATGTCTCCAACAAGACCAAGAAAAATCAGCGGAAAAGCAAAGATTCTGGTCCTAAGGATGTTTCTGATATAAAATTGGCTGGTAAAAAGGGCCCCAATAGTGCTAAAGAGGGACCTTTGAATATTCCATCCGAAGAGTGGGTTCTAGAACGAATCTTGTTTCTCTATCCTGATCTTGAAGACCTTGGAGGTTTATTATTCTTACACATGAGATTTGCTCAATGTTAATATTTTCTTTAGTTTTCTTAATTGCAAGACTGTTATGCAGGTCCAGAAGATCCTCACGAAGTGGTTCAACATCTATCCTCTCATCTAAGACCAATGCTTGTGAATTCTTGGAAGGAAAAAAGAAACTCTCTGCTTATGGAAAGTGCAGACCGAAGGCGTCGCTTGATCGACAATTTACAGAAGCAATTAGATGAGGTTCGCCCCTTTGAGTTTTTTATTGTTATTGTGTGCCCCTTTTACTTGTTTTTTTTACAAGAAAGAGATAGGGTCAGTGTCGATGAGACGGAGTAAGAAAGTGCGGTCAATGCGGTCATGTTTTGATTTATTTTATCTTGTGATGGTACTTGTAACACCAGTTCCTTTCTTAGCTTGCTGTTATTTTCAGGGCTTTACCTAGGACATTTTTTTTCCAAATTAGTAACTCATGTTTTTTTCAGCCATTCTTAGATCTACAGCTACATGACAAATCCCTGGATCTATTTGAAGATGAACCTACAATCAGTGTAAGTTTATAAACTGAACTGATTGTTCATTTTCCTCTAAATATTTAGTATTGATTTTCCCCTTAAAATCCTCAGAGCGTCTTACACAAACATCTGCTCAGAACATCAGCTACACGTATCGTTGACAAAATTCTTCTGAATCTGGTATGATTTCGCAATAGACTTCTTCTGGATTTTTTTTTTCTCTCAGCAAGGCCCGATATCCTGATCTTAACAAACCATCATTTCTTCTAATAAAAATCAGTTTTTATCCTGTATACTCGTGATTTGAGACTCATATACATAAAAATAAAATAAAAAAATGAGATGTTTTTTTCATAATAATTTTTCATTCTTCCTTGAGGGTTCTTATTTCTCAATATTTAAACAATGTTTCTTGTTGATGATATGATACATGATCCTGCTGTTATTTAGAAGCCGAAGCCATTATTCATATTTGTTCTTTTAATATTAAAAAATGCAACAGAAGCATAAGCACATCAGTATCCCTTTCTGTTATATTCTCCTTGAGTCCCTTTTTTTGCTGTATCTATTTTGCTTGAATCTGCATATCATGCTTGAATATGATTTTTATACATGATTCTGGTGAAGCGAACTAGTTTGATTTTCGCTTAGTTTGATGACTTTGATCTGATTGATTTTCAAAATTTGAAAGATTTTCGTCCTGTCCAAAAAGCTCTTCCTTGGAGGATTCTTGTTTAAGTTTTGATCTACAGTATAGCACGTTAAGATAATGATATATTCTACAAGAAAATGATTGTGGTATTTGTTGTAAGGCTTGATGTCATATTCTACAAGAATGATCGTTGTATTTGTTATTAGGCCTATGGTCAATTTCATTATGAACATGGTTTTGGGGTATAAGCTCCCTGTGGTTCCTTGTCCAACAATTTTTTTGTGGGGTTCTAAAGACACGAAGTTCATATGTTTCCATTTGTTAATTAGCTGATTTTTTTTTTGTAGGATATTGACAATAAATTGATGAATGGGCTCAACGTTGACGAGGCTGCAGATCTAGACACCAAGACTCTTGGTTCTGCAGATCGTATTGCCATTGTATGCTTTCTTCCTGAATCATTTGTTATCTTTAGCTCTATGCTTGGCTATTTGTCAGATATAAAAATTTACAATATATACTATAAAGAGTTGGGTGAAAATCAATCACCAAATCCCAAACGAGTGGCCCATCCACACCCATCAACCATGATGACTAATATAACTATAAAGGCACAATCTGTTATCCCTGTAAGGTGAATATGTCATATACATTGTGTCAAATGATACCCTTGAGCTGGTTTCATCGCACCTTTCAGTGCATGAATCAAACTTTAATTATTAACTGAAAAAAACATTGAATCTCATTTGCTAGAAAGAGTTTCTCCCAGAAGATAAACAGTCAATTATGTTTTAACAACTCTTTCTTTGACATTCAGTTGACATCACGATTGAAATAAATTCGTTGGGGTCAATGTTGAAGCTCAGGTCATGTATCTCCTCCATTCATCTCCACCTCTTATTAATGGTGGCTTTACGTCTCGTACCTATTCTCAGTCCCGAACCTTAACCATTCTCTCTTATTCTTACGTAATTGCTGTACCCTGTAGGCAAGATACCCCTTATACCAATGTTCCAAATACTTATTTATTATCAAAAAATAGTTAACAGAAAAATAACTATTCAATATTCTTTTAATGGTTTGTTACCAGTACTATTTATGTGAACAGAGATGAGTATCAAAGACACACTGTTACTATTTCTGACTTCTAATGCGTGTCTTGGGTATCATTTCATATATATTTTTCGTATAAACATTCACTGAAATAAAATATTTTCATGGTACCATTTTTTACTTGCCAAGGTGGAGTTGGGACAACATGATCGTTTTGTTCTTAAATGGGGACATTCATTTTATGTTTTGACTTTTACATTATATAGGCAAAGGGACTGCCAGGTCCCCTGTCTATTAAAGCTCAGGCCGTAACTGAAGCACTGGAAGGAAAGGTAAATGCTTGCTTACAAGTGATTCAATGTGTCCATTAATTCAATGTTGTTCATTTTTATTATCGTTTCTTTTTGTTAAGGCATGTGTCATCTGGCCCTTTAGAGATTAACAGTATGATGTTGCCTTTTTGTTTGTCCGAGTTAATTTTTCTTTTTTAGAAGTTTTCTTCTTTTCTGTGTTTGCGTTTTGAGTATCTTTATAACTTTTAATGTACAGCAAGTGAACACATTTGTTGCTGCATTAAAAGAACTCACAGATGAAAGGTATGTGCAATATCTGCCAAAAAAATCGCAATATGTTTACATTATGTTGGGCATCTGAATGACATTGGTCCTAGACTAACACACTTTCTTTTCCCGATATGTTTATATACTGTTGAGCAACTGAATGACATTGGTTCCAGACTTACACACTTTCTTTTGCGATCTGCAGTGGGCTTGTCTTGAAAAAACTTGACAAAAAACTGGAGCGAACACTTCTGCATTCATACCGTAAGGTATGCTCTATGGTATCCCTGTGATTTTGGAATTGTGGCTACATAGTGTGGTAGGCTGGATGGCATGTTATCAGTTAGCTAGGTATATTACTGCATTTGGTTCATTTTTGACAACTACGTGTGTTAACTTGAAGATTTCCTTATTGATAGAATATCATGTCGCAAATTTCTGAGGAAACAGACCCAGTGTCTCTTCTACCGAAGGTCGTTGAGCTGCTCTACTTAAAGGTTAGTTTAATTTGCCAATTGCCACTGTTTCTCTGTTAAATGTTGGAGTTTGAACTATAAAAGTGACATGCATTTCTACTATATCCTAGGTTCACAACAAGGCTCTGCAAGCCCCTGGAAGGGCCATTTCTGCTGCTCTTACTCGTTTGAAGGTAATGATCCAATACATCCCGTACATGTTTAAAACTTCTACCATTTTCTCTTTTAGTCAAGAAGTTTTTCTGTGACCATCAAAAGTAAATCATTATCTGATTTATTAACTTATTGATGTCTATTATGCTTGCTTTTTTAGTTTTTCTCATGCAAGAAGCTTGTGGGCATTAGATTCCGGAACAAAGCAGTACGATAATTTTACGGTTGATGATCATCTTTCAGTTTTGTAGTGAAAATAATAGACAAATTACTGCTCCCGAGTCCCAAGTGTCTCATGAGAATGGATTGAAGAAAATGCTCAATATATGTATAAGATTAGGTACTTAAAGATACCATATATTCAGATGGTATTTGTTTTGGCTAGAATCTGAGACAATAGGATAATCTTCTGGGCCAGAAATTGAGATTACAATATAATTGTTTTAGCCAAAAAATGATGTTAAAAGTGGTATTTTGAAAGAATGTAGTATTATTACATTTCTAGATATAGTACGTTACCATCTTCTATTTTGTTTTGTTTTGGCAGGATAAATTGCCTGCTTCAACATATAAAGTCTTGCAGGATTACCACACTGCAACAGTTACTCTTTTGGCTCTTTTAGCTGCTGCAACAGAAGATGTAAGTAGCTCTTGTTTGGTAAAGTTGCATCATAATTTTCATCGTTAGTGCTATAAACTGTCTACTTAGATTACTGATATTGAAAAGTTTCAATACTATGTACTTGTGTGTACCGGTTTTATGTGATTTGGTCTTGCATCTGCGTTCTCGCGAAAGTTACGTCTGAACTTGTCCTTGGGTATTTCATTTTTATTTGCTATTTTGCATTTTCCAGCTACAATTACTTTGGTGTTTTGCAGGAAGAAGATTGTACGGAAGATAGAATTCTAAGTAAAAGAGAGTTGCTGGAAAGCAAGATGCCGGAGTTGAAGGGTATGGTATTAGGCACATCAGAACCGCAAGAATGAATGATGCTTAAGTTCAACGGCGAAGAAGAATTTTTTTTTTTGTTCTTGAGCCTCTTTTTTTATTATCATAATATATAATTCTGGTATTTTAAGAATGGTGCTGCGGTGTTTGTATATCATATAGTCCAGTGCTATTATTATAGAATGAACGAGATTATGGCATAGTTACATCACGATCATAATTATTGAGAGCTTGCACATTGTATCTCGTATCTCTCTATCTTTATTGGTCTCTTTGGATGGAAATGGTGGAGAGAAAAGAATAGATAGAACAAGAGAAGATAAAGAAAAGAAGTGTAACTTGATTTGTTTTCTTTATGTTTCTGTGTGTTTAGATAAGGACAAAGAGAGAAGGAGATATTGATCATGATAATTGATCAAATATTCTTGAAAGAAAGTAAAGAAATCAATATGAGATGGTAAGTTGAAATAACAAAGGGCATTCCGCGCATGTAAAAAGTAAAAACTGGTTGCGACTCTTTTTCTTTTTTCTCTCCATTTCTATTTCATATCAAAGAGAAAGTTGATGTTCCAATTTATAATATATTTATGTCCGTCTCTATAAAATTTCTACTCAAACAAGAGAAATTCCAATATTTTTTGTCGATTTCTCTTATTTCCTCTCTATTTCTCATTTATCCAAACACGTCGAAAAACAATGTATTAAGCCAGCGATGCACGGAAGAATGTACTAACGTAACTAATTGCCATGGATCATGTAGCAAAATTCATCCAGAAAAAAATATTGCGATATTTAGACGGTCGTGCATGACAAAATCAAACAAGAAATTGACGAAAAAGCAAGCATATATTCGCTTTCGTTCAAGACATGCAACAACACCATTGGACTCGTGTGAACGACACTTCCAACTTTATTGGATACACAATGCATACAGTACTGGAACGGTGACGACAACAAACAAGACAAGCAAAGCAAATAAATACCTTTCATGGAAGAAAGCCATCCTTGTTTACGTCATTATTTTTAGCTTTTTCTTCAAGTCAAACACCTTCGTTAATCCGAGAGTACATGGCCCCTGGTGCTCTTTTTTTAACAAGAAGTTGACCCAATATTGTAATTTAGACTCAGCAACGAAATAACTCTCTTGAAAGTAAGTTGTAATACTTCTGAAAATTGGTCTCGAGTATATAGTTCGTTTGAATGTTCATAACATCCACACACAAAAAAAATTTTGAATGAACAAAAACAGTTGGTACAAAAAATAACAATAAGATATAAAATTTTGATCTATACATGTTTTTTCTTTTAGTTGTACAATTTTGATGGACTGATATCTTAAAATTCTCTTTTAGGTGTCTCAAACAATAAGCACGATAAAACTCAATGAAAATCCTTAGAATGATGCCAAATACATGTTATTTTCAATTTTAGATCAACTATTTACTTTAGGTTCGTTAGAAATCAACTCTAATTGTCGTCGGTTTCCAAATTCACTACAGCACGTACCAATGAAAATGCTCCATTCTCTCGATTAAAACCAGTAACAACAAATAATGTCCTTGGATTCAAAAGAAATGTCTTCCACGAATAATAGAGGTCACACTCACACCCAACCCAAAACGAATAAAATCCCGACCCTAAACACTTAGTATTCCAAATCCTAAAAATTACCTTAACTCCCACCCTCAGCCGCCGTCCTCCAAGCCAGCCTCGCCGTCCCTACTCCGGTCGTCTCTCCTCCGACCATCCCTTCTCCGCGAGACCCACCTCCATCCCTCCCTCCTCCGCACGTCCCTCCTAAGAAGTCGAGGAGAGTGGAGGCTTAACTTGGTTGCCATCTCTTGCGACTTGATCTTGCTTCGATGGGATCCAAAACAAAACGCTTCCTTCGAAGGGTTCGTTAGTTCGCTCTCTTATCTATCTTAATCTGCAGAAGTAATTTGTGGAACATTTTTGTTACAGCTTTTTCTTTTCTTTCAAAGTTGTTGTAGCATGTGGTGGTGGAATTGGTTTTCCGATTGTCAGGTTATTTAGTTTGGTGGATTCAATTAGAGTTTAATTTGTTCCTAAGGATTTTATTTTGCTTTCTTTCCTAATTAATTAGTATATATTTTTGAAAGAATTTTCTTTATTTGCATATTGCAATTTTCTTAATTACAATATTGCTGTTTGCTTGGTTTTATCAGATCTTTAGAGGAAGCGAAAACTCGGACGATTCTTTGGCATCTACGTCTGGGTATGTCCAGAGATCTGTGCAGAACATCGACATCGGTTACCGGTTCTCTTTGGCTGTGCTGCAGGAAGCAACCGATGACTTCAGCCAGAGATGCATCGTCGGCAGTGGAGGTTTCGGAAAAGTCTACAAGGGCGTGTTAGCGAGAGATGGCACCACAACATATATAGCAGCCAAGAGAGGGAGCCCAGAATCCGAGCTGGGTTTCAACGAATTTCTAAATGAAATTGAGGTTCTCTCACGACTTCGACATCGGCATTTGATCTCCCTCTTAGGTTACTGCGATGAAGACCACGAAATGATCATCGTATATGAGTACATGGAGAAGGGCACTCTTAAAAGTCATCTCTATGGGTCGGATTATCCGACTCTTAACTGGAAAGAGAGGCTTGAGATATGCATTGGAGCCGCACGAGGACTCCATTATCTCCACACAGGTCAAGTGAACGCTATTATTCACCGTGATGTGAAATCCGCCAACATTTTGCTCGATGAGACACTCATGGCAAAGGTGGCTAACTTGATGATAGCAAGGATCGGTCCAGGACCCGATGAGTCCCACGTTAGTACAACTGTGAAAGGTAGTTTCGGATATCTCGATCCTGAGTACTTAAGACGACAACAACTCACAGAGAAATCAGACGTCTACTCCTTTGGGGTCGTGTTATTTGAAGTGTTGTGTGCTAGACCTGTTATTAATCCTTCTCTCCCTAGAGATGAGATTAATCTGGCCGAGTGGGCAATAAAATGGCAAAAGAAAGGGCAATTGGATGAGATAGTGGACCCCAAAATTGCTGGAACATTGCAACCCGAGTCTCTTAAGGTATTTGGAGAAACTGCGGAAAAATGCTTAGCGGAGTATGGTGCCGACCGACCCACGATGGCCGACATTTTGCGGAACCTCGAACACGCACTCCAACTCCAAGAAAACGACTCGGCAACTAAAGGTAATCATGGCATTTCTAACTCACAGGGAATGATCGAGCTAACGTTTGCTCTCACCTAATCAGTTTAAAATTGTCAGAAAAATATAGTAATCACTTATTTTGCTACTTATGCAGTAAGTTGTCACATCATCCTGCATCACATTTATAATATTTATGATTACCAAAAAAGCTTTTTACAAATACGATTAAAAATTATTTAACTTGAGTTGAAGTATCACAATATTAATATAGGAGTTATTTTCTTGGGTGCACCTCCAAAACATATCAATAGTCAGAATACACGTGTGTTTTCAAATATTACTTGGGTGCACCTTACGCTTTTGTTTTTCTACGATGTTACACCTCGACCGACCGTCAAAAGGACCCACTCCATTAGCCTTTATGTTAGCAAAATTACAAAATAATCATCCTAAAATGCAAGAGAGAGAGAGAGAGAACTCACGAGAGAGGGGAGAGAACTCACGAGAGAGAGGAGAGAGAACTCACGAGGGAGAGAAGTGAGGAGAAGAGAGAGTGGGTTCCTTTGACGGTCGAGGTATATCACGATAAAAAAACGAAAATGCAAAGTACACCCAAGTAATATTCAAAAGTATGGGTGTATTTTGGCATCATTTGGAAGCGTACCTAAGAAAAAAAATCATTAATATAGCATGCTACAACCTACCTGAAGTGCATTCTTAGATACAAATGAAATCGAACATGACTGAATTTTAAGGAATTTTTTTTATCAAATAAGAAGTTAGAGATGAGCTAGTAGCTAAAAATGTCTCTTGTGAATACATTCAAATTACATACGAATCTGGTAATTGGAAGGATTGACTTTGTGATGGTTTTGCATACCTTGAAGTTGAGGACATAGAAGAGGATGAAGAAAAAACAAGTATAGAGGATGATGGACCTGTAATAGGAATTGACTTGGGTACTTCTAACTGTTGCGTGGCGGTGTGGCACAATGGGGATGTCATGGTTATTCACGATGATGAAGGTAACAGGGTTATACCTGCATATGTTGCCTTCACAGAGGATGAGGTACTCTTTGGAGACGCTGCAAAGCATCAATTATCTTATAACTCCGACAACACCGTCTTTGGTAATTATTTAATCTTCTACCCGCTTTATCTACAAGCATCTATTTGTTTTTTTTACTACTTCGGTTTTGGTGACCGACTTTGTTGAAACTTATCATGAACTACAATGACTAAAACTGCAAGTAGAATGTAAATAATGATTATTAAATTATTACTAGGATTATAAATACAATTGCGAAACTATAAAATGTCAACTGAAATATATCAAAAACTACAATTACGGAACTGTAAAATATCAAAAACTACAATGGTGGAACAGTAAAATACTAAAATGTAGTGTAGAATGTAAACTGTAAATTGTAACTAGCAATTGCGGAACACAAAGAAATATCTATCGGCTTAATTACAAATAATTATAATGTTAGATGTATGAATTGTTTTACTAAACTTTTTTGCTTTTAGATTTTGTTTGGCAACTATGTTTTATGCGGTTTCCTAAGTTCCTAAACGCAATGATTGTATAAAACTTAGAATATGGTTGTGGGTAGAATACAATATTCTAATATGGTTGGGTAGAGGAAAAAAAACTATCTAGATTTTTGGTATATACAAGAACTTAATATGATTCGGTAGATTACTATGAATTAATTAGAATGTAGGTAAATAAAAGAAATTAGTGAGACTGATTAAAATACAACTCTGATGAGGTTCTAGGCAAAATACAAGTAATAATCTGATATCAAAACGGAATTGAATCAATATGATAAGGTCGGCAAAAATAGGAAAAAGAAACTAATCACTTGAAATCACGTCCTCCAAGTACAACCACAACATCACAAAGATTGTTTGCTTGGACTAGAAATGCATGTGAAAATTGCAAAACGCACCACACCCCTACCATGCAAATGAGCCCTTGGACTATTCAATTTCTCAAATGCAAATTAACCTTCTAATTAAGATTTTCGACCAAGATATTTTTCATTGCACTTTTGAAGAATATATAGATAGTCTGTAGATTCATTTAGTCATACAGAATTTTAGTAGAATTTTGATTTGTACGATAAAAAGTAAATAATCCCTTTATGGTCAGGTGTCAAACGTTTGCTTGGTAGGAAATTCAGCAACGAAACAGTGCAAAAGGACATGGAATTGTGGCCTTACAAGGTTGTTGAAGAAGATAATGATGAACCTGAGATCATAGTTGAATATATGGAAGAGGAGAAGCGGTACAAACCACAAGATATCCTGTCCATTATGCTGCAAAATTTGAAGGAATTTGCAGAAAAAAAATTAAATCAAAGTCCTATAAAGTATGTTGTGGTGACTGTTCCTATCTACTTCACCCAATCACAACGTATGATAATAATTAATGCAGCAGAAGCAGCAGGACTCAAGATCCGCCGATTCATCTATGAGCCAACGGCTGCTGCTTTAGCTTACACGTTGAAGTACAACTCCGATAAGATAAAGAATGTTTTGGTTTTCGATCTTGGTGGTGGTACACTCGATGTCTCTCTTCTTCAAATGGAAAAATTTATCGTGGAGGTTAAGGCAATAGCGGGAGACCACCATCTGGGAGGGGAAGATTTTGACGGACGCCTTATCAACTATCTTTGTCAAGTTTTCTCTGGTCAACACCATGTCGACATCACTGGAAATAAGAGATCCATCGCCAAACTGAAAGAAGCATGCGAGTCAGCTAAAAAACACCTCTGCATGAAGAAGGGACGGTCTGCTAAAATAGAGATTGAATCGTTGTACAAAGGAATAGACTTCTGTGAAACAATCGAACGTTCCAAGTTTGAAGAGCTTAATGAAGACCTATTTTTGAAATGCTTGGAACCTGTGAAAGAGTGCTTGAACCAATCAGGGTTGAAGGTAAACGAAGTTGATGAAGTAATTTTGGTAGGTGGATCGTCTCAAATACCAAAGATTCGTGACTTGTTGCAAGAGCTTTTCCAAGGAAAAACATTATTTGATGCTCTCCAGCCTGAAGAAGTGGTGGCATCAGGTGCGGCTATTCTAGGGGCGACATCAGGGCATGGAAATGATCACTTCCTGATGGAATTTAATCTCAAAGATGCCACTCCTGCTTCCTTAGGTGTGGCAATGAAGGACGGGAGCATGAGAATTTTCATCGAAAGAAATAATCCAATCCCAACAAAACAAGTTACCGATCTTCCTCTAAACCAACTCCCAATTACTCTCCTTGTGTACGAAGGTGAGAAAATCATAGCAAACGAAAATCACAAACTTGGGCAACTTGGACTTCAAGATTTTGCATCATCAGGTATGATTCGTATCATTTGGAAAGTAATTATTCACAAAATTGTAGTTAAGAATCTTGATTTATATATAGTTGTAGTAAAAATCAAATCACTAAATGCTTGGATTGGGGAACTTCAAGAGATTTATTATAAGGATGAGCATACATCCACCTTAAAGTGTTTGAATTCGTAGAAAATAAGTAGGTTAGGGGATCTATTACCTCCATACGAGGGTAATCTCACTACCTGCTACTTATGTCAATTTCTATTATCTAAAATGTATATTCAGTCGACTAAAATCGAAAAAAAAAACTATTATCATTTAAGTAAGATTGGATTGACATTTTAGAAGTTGGAAAGTAAAGAATTACCTCAATATTTCAATTTTATTTGATGGGAATGATTTCCTCTTAAAAGTTACTTCCATAACAATCCACTCTCAGAACTTCTCCCCTGTTGATTAAACTCACCACAAGGGTACCCAACGTGAAAGTGAAATACAAATAAGCAGGAACTTACCTTTTTGCTAACAAAACATGGAAGTAAAATGACCAAAATGCTCTTAACTTATAGACAATTATATGTTGTTTGATATATGATAAAGTAATTTATATATATGTGTGTTTGATCGATAAATTGCAGTATTGTACATAATTCAAAATTACAATTGTTTGGAAAAAATGTCTCATCAACTAAAATTAAACTCTGCAGGTGATTGTATATTGGAGGTATCCTTCAATGTAGATGTGAATAATGCAGTACAAGTGACAGTAAAAGATACCAAAAGTGGTATAAGTATAGGAAAAACATTTTCTGAAGACAACAGAAGATTGACCATAAATGAAATTGCGAAGATGGTGGAGGAAAATGAGAAGATTAGTGCTGAGAAGAAGCGGGAACAAAAAAAACATAAGGCTGTAAACAAACTCAAGGCGTTGGTGCACTTGGTTGATACCAAGCTCAAAGATGAGAGTAGAAGAAATGTTTTGGGAAACTACCTCCATCGTACCCTAACGTTTGCAACGATGGGAATGTTGGAGTGGCTGGAAAGAGACGTACACAAAGTTGGGGTGAGGGATGTTGAAAGAAAGATGGCCGACTTCAAGTTGATCATAGAGCCATTCAAAAATAGAATTGGCATATCATTATCATCCGCTTAATAATACGTGTAAAATGTTCTCATTCTCATGCAAAGTATTGTCAAAATCGTGTAAATTTTCGTTTTCGAATGCAATTATTTGTTGTTATTTGTGTAGATATATGGGGCGTAAATCGTAACATGGTATTTACCTTTAAATTCCGCCGATATTTCTGTGTCTTACAGAGACACTTTTGACTAGATTGTTGGACTTCTCACTTGTACCTTAATATATATTTGACTTTTATGTCCAAACTATCCCCACATGTTATTTTTATTTTATTTTGTAGAAACAAAACATTATGTAAATGATACATCAACATGTAAAAATTAGACAAAAATGTATACAAGACCTTCAAAATCCTAATCTTCCAAGAAAAACAACTTCCAACTGTTAATCCGAAATAATATTTCGTGTTTCATCATGTGAAGTATGATTTGTGGCTACATAGTGTGGTAGGCTGGATGGCATGTTATCAGTTAGCTAGGTATATTACTGCATTTGGTTCATTTTTGACAACTACGTGTATTAACTTGAAGATTTCCTTATTGAATAGAATATCAAGTCGCAAATTTCTGAGGAAACAGACCCAGTGTCTCTTCTACCGAAGGTCGTTGAGCTGCTCTACTTAAAGGTTAGTTTAATTTGCCAATTGCCACTGTTTCTCTGTTAAATGTTGGAGTTTGAACTATAAAAGTGACATGCATTTCTACTATATCCTAGGTTCACAACAAGGCTCTGCAAGCCCCTGGAAGGGCCATTTCTGCTGCTCTTACTCGTTTGAAGGTAATGATCCAATACATCCCGTACATGTTTAAAACTTCTACCATTTTCTCTTTTAGTCAAGAAGTTTTTCTGTGACCGTCAAAAGTAAATCATTATATGATTTATTACTTATTGATGTCTATTAGGCTTGCTTTTTTAGTTTTTCTTATGCAAGAAGCTTGTGGGCATTAGATACCGGAACAAAGCAGTAAGATAGTTTTACGGTTGATGATCATCTCCGCACGTCCCTCCTAAGAAGTCGAGGAGAGTGAAGACTTAACTTGGTTGCCATCTCTTGCGACTCGATCTTGCTTTGATGGGATTCAAAACAAAACGCTTCCTTCGAAGGGTTCGTTAATTTGCTCTCTTATCTATCTTAATCTGCAGAAGTAATTTGTGGAACATTTTTGTTAAAGCCTTTTTTTTACAAAGTTGTTGTAGCATGTGGTGGTGGAGTTTATTTTCTGATCGTCCGGTTATTTAGTTTGGTGGATTCAATTAGAGTTTAATTTGTTCCTAAGGATTTTATTTTGCTTTGTTTCCTAATTAATTAGCGTATATATATATGAAAGAATTTTCTTTATTTGCATATTGCAATTTTCTTAATTACAATATTGTTCTCTGCTTGGTTTTATCAGATCTCTAGAGGAAGCGAAAAGTCCGACGAATCTTTGGCATCTACGTCTGGGTATGTCCAGAGATGTGTGCAGAACATCGACATCAGTTACCGGTTCTCTTTGGCTGTGCTGAAGGAAGCAACTAACAATTTCGTTTGGTTAACATGTTTGTGTTACTGTCGATGAAATAGAAATCATAATTTATGTAGAAAAATGTATTTAATGACATGTCAGGAACTATTATTCTTCGTTGGAAAACTACTTAAATCGTTTCCAAAATTATTTTTTTGTCTTTCACAATTCATTTAATATTCATTTCGTCCCGTCTCTTAAAATAAGATTTCTGCCTGCGTTTTCCTCATTTTCCCAGTAACAACACAACGAAAATGTCTAGCGAAACGCCTGAATCAAGTAAGGTAAGCGGGGAAAAAAACTCGTCTCGGGCGTCTGGTTTAAACGCCACCAAGATGGTGGCGGCGTCTAGCTGGGACGCCCCCACCATGGTGGAGGCGTCTAAACCAGACGCCTCACCCATGGTGGGGGCGTCTGGCTGAGACACCCCCACCATGGGTGAGGCGTCTGACCTAGGCGTCTCATTTTTTTATTTATTTAAGTTTTTGTTAAATTAATTTTTTTAGGTTCCGTTACAAGATTTCGGGGTGATGAAGTAGATTATAGTGAGTTTTTTGATAGTAAACAAATATTTACAACAAACGAGGAAACTTATAAATGAACGAAACAAGTTGGCATATGAGCTGAATTTTTTTTGTTATATCATCATATAAATCAACCTCACTATTTTACAGTGGTAGGGTTGCGTACATCCGACCCCTCTTACTTCGCTTAGGCGGGAGCCTCTTCTGAGGCATTGGGGTTATGTTGATGAATGATGATATCATCATATAAATCAAAAGCAGATAATCGGACAGATTGTTACATGAGATGTGATCGTAGACATGAAGTGACTTCTCATGATACGAGTATTGCATTACGGAAGAACACAAAAAGAAAAGATTGTGGTTGTCGATTTTTAATAAAAATAGTCGAGCGACGAGATCGTGATAGATGAGTCGTCGTTACTAATAGCACGCATGAGCAACACAACTACGCATTTGTCGTTTATCCTGAGGGTCATCATCAGTCTTAGTTCTGGGGCGAAACAAATTGTTCGTGATATGACTGAACCATAAGCAAGACCACAAATTTTTTTGTCGACAGTTAAAAAGAAATTTCCGAATGATAATCCAAATCAGAGACACATTTATAACTTCAGAGAGTACATGAGGAGGACGAAATCTGAAGATAGGAATCATGCTCAGCAGTTTTTGCATCAGGCAGTGCAGTATTGGTACTTACATTGGATTATGGCCGATGAAGAAACTAATGTCATAACTCACCCATTTTTGGCACATCTGACGTCAGTTCAGTTGTTGCGCACATATCTTTTTGTTATCTGCATGGATTCGACCTACAAAACAAACAAGTACAGGATGTCTTTGTTCGAGATAGTTGAGGTGACTCCAACAAATATGAATTTCCTCATCGGTTATCCGATTTTGAAGGATGAGACCGAGTCTAGTTACCGGTGGGTGTTGGAGAAGTTGTGAGATATGTTATTGGAAACTGTTAGTCTGAATGCAATAATAACAAACTGGGAGATGAGTCTGATGCGAACGGTGACAGAGGTTTTTCCTGAGTCTGCTCATTTACTTTGTACCTGACATATCAACAAAGACGTGTACAACTACGCATACCACGTTTTCGGCAAGGACAAGCAATCTGCAGAGACTTTCAAGCGTGGAAAGTGGAGGAGAGTCATGATTTCTGATTCACAGATGGAATATGATAAAGCAATGCGTAATATGAAGGATTCTTTTCGAACATGGCTAGTGCTTACGGAGTATATGGAAGACACGTGGTTGATGCATAAAGAAAATTTTGTGTTGAATTGGACGAATAAAGTCTTTCATTTCGGGAACACTACGAATTGTAGGGTGGAAAATGCTCATTCGGCTTTGAAAGAGTGAATCACTACATCGACTGCAGCTCTCGACACTCTTTTCGACCGCGTGAACACGGCTATTGAAATGCCGTTGACGAATATTCGAAACTTTCTTGAAGGTTCGAGACGTCAAAATTTGGCAAACTACATAGGTCCTTTGTTTCAGCATATAAATGGTCGAGTTTTGCATCACTGTTTGTCATTATTGACTCAGGAGTTGAAGAGAATGCATGACTTAAGCAATCAAGTTGAATATCGATGTGAGTATTTTTCTGACATCGCATGAGATTCTTTGTGCATGTACCATGTACCATGTACGAGTGTTTTTACGTCAGGTGATGTAATTTATTTAGAGCAGGTTCATCCATTTTGGAAAACACTTGTCATTGGAGAAGGAGTCAAGATGTCAGAGTTTGTGGATCAATCATCACAAGACGTCGAACATTTTCGGAAGCTCGTTGATGAGATTTCGGAGAGCGACCATGTAGTAATTCATAGTGCCTCTCGTATTTTATACGCACAGTTACACCCGGATCAATCGAACTATCAAGAACCTACAAAAAATACTAAGGTACGAGGTCGACCTAGGTGAAAGTCGACACCTCGGGACCTGAGTGCCATCGAGTATGTTGAATGAGGTCGTGGTCGGTCTTCCAGTAGTGGGAGCAGGGGTCGTGGTCGTTCTTCCAATTCGTCTTGATCGTCCATGAACACCGGCACAAGATCTGGTATGACGATATGTTTATTGTTATTTAATATATATCACTAATCTAGATGAATGAATAATTTATCTCTTAATTTTGTTGTTTTAATGAATTGCTATTTTTCTATCTTACAATGTCTGGACGGACTGACGTGGATAACTTCTCATATGGTGATAGACTGCCAGAAATCATTTTACCATTTCTGGAGAGGTGGAATGACATCCATGCTGATGACAACTGTGAATTTCGATGTGTTGCCGATGTCTTCCATGGTGGTCAAGACAACTGGTTGTACGCCCGTCGTGTGATTTCTAATGAGATAGGTGTGCATCCTATTTATGAGAACGTCTGTTACGACAATGTGGTACAAGCTCGTCAGAGAATTGATTGGGGCGGAGGACCGTGTCACGATGATCACTATATGGAGGTTTGGGCCGACTTGTTCCCGATTGCTAATTTTACAAGTGTGCAGTCATGTATTTCTCAGTGGGAATTGAAGGTTCGTTGTTCCTGTGTCTTACTGTGCTACATTGGGAGAGTCTGTCTGCCATGACGATGACAGTCAGAGAGTTGGTCATCGCTCATTTAGGGAGTTACAGATATTTTAATCGCTTGGAATTAGCTGATGGATTCCCAGTACCTCCCATAGCGGCCATATGGTATCAAATGTGAGATGAGAGTGTTGTTGGATGGGAGGATGAGTATGAAAGTAGGATAACGTATTGGGACCAGTTACGTAGTACATTTTGATTGTAATTTGTAATGTATAATATATCGTGTATTTGTACATCGTGTATTTGGACGTCGAAATTTATTTTCAGTTACTATGAGATGTTCGTGAGAAATAAGTATTAAAAATACGATAGCTAAACAAATAGGTAAAATATATGGTCGTTAGAAATAAACAATAAGAGTGCACAGATAAACAAATACCAACAAATTTAGTAAAAATTCAACATAGATAAGAGTACACAGATAAGTAAATAATGTGCAAGTCAACTAGAACTCCTCATCCGAATCATGATCGGATATGCCCAACTGATTGTTCCACTCCTCAAAGGAGGTGATCCCAATCTGAACATGCAGCTATCGTCTCCTCGGTCGGCATCAGGTCCCTCTGTCGCAAGAACGGCTGTGTATACTGTATCGTCCTACTCATCCACTGTATGTAACATAAAAATTAGCGTACATTGACAATAAAAACAAAATATACATTACAATTAAAAAATAAATTAGATAAACATACCGCATCGCCACATGTCCAATCCAGTGGTCTCTCCGGTCTCGGAATCGTACCACGCACGATAAGTGGATGTAATCACCTACCGAACCACTGCAAATAATCTGCATCACAAGTGAAGGGGTCGCCGCTACGACTAAGATCGTCTAGGTGAAGTCGTCCTACTCTCGGAAATGTCCTCCAAACCGATTCCGCGAACAAAACGATGTGCCTAACGTCGTACGACGTCGCAATCGCAGACCGTACTGCATGCTCTGGTGTCAGGATGTCAACAGGGATCACCTGAATGTAACCTAACTGACACAACACACGATCGGGTAAATAAGGCTCTGTGATATCCCTATAACGAATAACGCCCATGAATAACGTCATCGGCACATCTTCAACGGGCTCAAGACTATACGATAATCACTCACCTGAAAACGCTTTTACGTTAATAATAATAAAGTTGAAATTTAAATAAACGTAAATGACATATACATTATATACCTGCGATGTAGTCATCTAATCTAGCCGTCTACGAATAGAAAGGAGTCGTCCCTCGCTTTTGTCCTCGGTCCGGACAACCCACATACACGAACGAGGATGACCACGCTCAATGATCTTCCACTCCCGATGCGGGCGGAAAGCAGGAAAATACTAATATATCCAAGCTTGCAGTAGTATAAGACAACCCGTAATGCCAGAACAATCAGCACGACTCGTTATACCCAGCTGGCGATACAGATATGCCAACGTCGCCGACCATCATGAGTACTGACAATGATATCTGGCTCCCTCGCCTCCAATAGGTCGCGTGGTCTGACTCTGGAACCGCTCTTGTCGACAAACAAGACGCAGCCTAGCAATAAGAAGAGGTAGACAGTCATCTGTGTATCCTCGGTCTGTGGTGGTCGTGCATGTCTGCAACAGTCCTCCACAACATCGACGCTAACACCACCACACTCCAAAATGAGTTACCCCGCCCAAGACCATCGATGCTGACCCCGAGCAACTCTAATACAAAACACTTCAGCTCAGACGTCGGCGTCTGGGCACTAACCATAGGACCCTCAACAAGAATTTGTAGAATCTGGAAGACGTCATGCAACATGATCATCATCTCTCCGAATGACAAGTGGAAAGTGTTGGTATCAGGCTGCCACAGCTCCACGAATGCTGAAATAAACGGCATGTCAATGCAAGAGAACATGTTGTAGGGCAAGTGAGTCAACCCGCTATTAGTAATGGTCTCCCTCATATCATCAGGCATCACTGAATGCCAAGCCTACAATGTAGTACAGACTCTGTGCCGATTATGACACTTCAGAACCTTCTAATCCTCGCCCTCCCAGATACGTCTGGCGATGTGGCCTCCGAAACTCGGAATGACGCTGCCATCTAGAGGACCACCAGACATCATATCTGTCACGATCCAAGAATCGTCCTCAACCCTCTTCTTCTTCTGAGTTCGGGCATCTGCAGTGCACGAACTCGAATCACCGGTAACAAACCGGCCAGCTTGACCCTTCCTAACGACCCACTCAGCTGAAGTACTAATGGATTTAAATTACTAAATTTACAAATTTAACGATCGATAAATGAAACTAATTATTAACATAATAATCAATTTAACTAACAAATATAACTAATTATGATCAATTTAACTAATAATAACAAATAATCAAGGGTTTAACTAATTACGCAATCAATGAAACTAATTATTAACTTAATAATCAATTATAACTAATTATGATCAATTTAACTAATAATAAAAATTAATCAAGGAATTAACTAATTACTCAATAAATTAAACTAATTATTAACTAAATAATCAATTTATTTAGCAATTATCACAAATTATAATTAATTTAAAAAAAAAATTGGGTTAGACGTCTTCCGCGAACGCCTACCCCTAGGTGGAGGCGTCTGCAAGAACCGCCTCACTTATGGGTTTCTAAATGCAAAATTACTTTCTCACTGTAACATTTGATTTCCACGTGCAACTTTTACTTTTCCCAACACAACTTTTGGTTTCTTCATGCATGTTTTAGATACAAAAGTAAAATGAAGAGTTTATGTTTTGTTTTTTTAAACATATAAGTCTGACTTTTTTAACATCTATGTATGTCCTTTTTACATAAGAATTTGTCCTTTTAAACATATAAAACTGTCCTTTTTAACATTTACGTCTGTCATTTTTAACATAGGAGTTTGTCATTTTTAATGTATGGTTTGTCCTTTTTAAATAGTAGTTTGTCCTTTTAAAGTATGTGTTTATCATTTTTAAGTACCGGTTTGTACTTTTTAAGTATGGTTTTGTCTTTTTTAACAATTGGGTCGGACCTTGTTATATTGGTGGGTTGTTCTTTCTATGTCGAGATTTTGTCTTTTTTAAGTAATGATTTTTTTAAGTATTAGTTTGTCATTTTTAAGTATGAGTTTATTATTTTTAAGTACTGATTTGTACTTTTTAAGTATGGTTTTGTCTTATTTAGTGTAGATTTGTTCTTTTTAAGTATAATTTTGTCATTTTTAACAGTTGGGTCGGTCATTCTTATATTGGTGGGTTGCCCTTTTTATGTAATGATTTGTTTTTTTAAGTACGAGTTTGTCTTTTTTATCACATGCGTTTGTTCTTTTTATCATATTTGTTGTCTTTTTAAACAATCCAAGTTGAAATTAGCAAACAAGAACATGAAATCAAATCAACTCCATGAAAAAAAATCAGAAATCCCAAAAATATCTAATATTAAAGACAAACCAATATTAGACAAGAACACCACAAACCGAAATAAAAAAGAACCAAACTTTCAACACAAAAACACCAACAACCCAAAAAAATCATCACCACAATCAATCCATCACAGGAAAAAACAGAAACTTCGAATCAACCACAAAAAACTAAATTTCCCAAAAAAAACACCACACAAAAAAACTCAAATCAGCTACAAATAACCACATTCCTCCTCGTCTCGGGACGTGCTCCAACGACGACTACTTCCTCCCCCTCCTCGCTGACCAACTTCACCACGATGTCCTAACCAACGTCGTTGGCATCCCCACCTCCCTCAAGACTCACTCCCGTGTTCGTCTCCCTCGACATCTCTCTTACCAATCTCGTCGCCTTCCACCGGGAGAAATCGATGGAGAATGAAACATTTTGGACGATAATGAAAAGTTTCGTTGAGATATGTATGGTGGAAACCAAATATCGCATAGTTATGTGTGCCTGTGATGTGACCCAAAATAAATAAATAAATAATATGTGATTTTATTTTTCTTTGCTGACTGGGCTGCTTAATGGACTGTCCACGTCAGCCAGCGTCCGGGACGCAACATGCACAAATCATTTTTGTTATGAAATCCAAAGGTCTTATGGGTGATTCACATTCCTTAACCACATCATTCAAATAGATTTTTACTCTTATTAATATGGTGTAATTCCATTTATTTGATTGTAACCCGTACTACATTATCATCCTATATATATGAGACTATTGTATACATTTGTAGAGACAAGATGACAAAATACATATCTTTCTCTCTTCCCCAATCTTTCATTTTTGGTTTGTTTGTTTGTTTTACAACACACAATTTTTATTTTTATTTTAGTTTGAAAGGGGGTATTATGATCGTAAAAAACTCCTTTATCATCGTTAGCTCTTGCTTCCATTATTGTGGTACATATATAATTATTCTCTTTCTATCCGGTTTTAAACATCCCATTTGTTTGAAAATACACCTCACAAGCAACCATGCATGTTTTTTCATGATTGTAAAAGTTGTAGCTCTCTGTTTTTGAGAGGTACAGGTTACCAAATACTACAATATTGTTGTCCTTGGCTCCATATGCGCTTGCTTCAAAAGTTTTGTAATATTGTAATGACATCCTATACAGGTATGACCTAACATCAATAATATTAATTGTTATGAAATGACAACTTGTTTTCTCGATGCCGATCACTTCCAAAAACACAAGAAATAATTAAGCTTTGATTACACATTCAAATGCGTAGGAAAATTAAAAAATAAATAAATGGACGCATGTGATCATGTTGCTTCACTTTCTAGGATGCTTATCTTCCGTAATGACTCCATGTCACCACCATATAGAGTCTAAGCGCGCGTGCAGCTTAAAAGTATCAATACTGAGAAGTCGAGGAGAGTGGAGACTTAACTTGGTTGCCATCTCTTGCGACTCGATCTTGCTTCGATGGGATCCAAAAGGACCAAAACAAAACGCTTCCTTCGAAGGGTTCGTTAGTTCGCTCTCTTATCTATCTTAATCTGCAGAAGTAATTTGTGGAACATTTTTGTTACACCCTTTTTTTCCTTCAAAGGTGTGGCACAATGGGAATGTCATGGTTATTCATGACGACGATGGTAACAGGATTATACCTGCATATGTTGCCTTCACTGAGGATGAGGCACTCTTTGGAGACGCTGCCAAGCATCAATTATCTTATAACTCCGACGACATCGTCTTTGGTAATTTTTTTGGATATAAATTTAATATTTTACAAAGTCAAAATCGGAGTTAACACGGTAAATCGTTTAGGTTCGGTCGAACGAGGTGTCTTCGGAACAGTCAACTGAACGGGGATCGGATAACACAATTGATTGATCGAAATTGTCTGGAGTGTCTGGACAATTGAGATCGGTCAATCGGACGTAAACGGTCAACCGAAGGAAAATATCCAGGAGCTATCTTGGGATATTTTCGGTAGACCGAACGTGACACGGTCGTCCGAAGAAATTTGCCAGGAGAAATTTTGAGGGTGCTCTAAGGGAAAAAGTTTATGATTTGAAGGTTCAGATGAGACCCATGTCAGTACAGTTGGGATGGGTACTCCGGCTTATCTCGATCCTGAGTACATGAGATCAGGGCAACTCACGAAGAAATCAGACGTCTACTCCTTTGGAGTCGTGTTATTTGAAGTGCTATGTGCTAGACCTGCTATTAGTCCTTCTCTCCCTAGAGATGAGATTAATTTGGCCGAGTGGGCAATAAATTGGCAAATGAAAGGGCAATTGGATGAGATAGTGGACCCCAAAATTGTCGGAACATTGCGACCAGAGTCTCTAAGAAAATTCGGAAAAATGTTTAGCGGATTACGGTGTCGACCGACCCACCGTGGGTGATGTTTTGTGGAACCTCCAACACGCACTCCATTTCCAAGAAGACGACTCCGCCACTGAAGGTAAATATTTTGATTTTTCCGTAGCATTAGGCTAAATAATTACTATCAACGGTATAAAGTCAATTTTGTTAATTTCTTAGGGGCACCACGCAAATATCCCTAATATCACTAAGAATAAACGTTGAAAAACACAAGAAAAACAAAAAAACAAATGAACGCATGTGATCTTGTTGATTCACTTTCTAGGATGCTTATCTTCGCTTTCTAGATTGACTCCATGTCTACCATCAGTCCACCACCAAACGGAATCTAAGCGTCCAGCTTAAAAAGTATCAACACTAAGAAGTCGAGGAGAGTGAAGACTCATCTCTTGCGACTCGATCTTGCTTCGATGGGATCCAAAAGGACCAAAACAAAACGTTTCCTTCGAGGGGTTCGTTAATTTGCTCTCTTATATATCTTAATCGGCAGAAGTAATTTGTGTAACATTTTTGTTAAAGCATGTGGTGGTGGAGTTGGTTTTCCGATTGCCAGGTTATTTAGTTTGGTGGATTCAATTAGAGTTTAATTTGTTCCTAAGGATTTTATTTTGCTTTTTTCGTAATTAATTAGCATATAATTTCTGAAAGAATTTTCTTTATTTTGCATATTGCAATTTTCTTAATTACAATATTGTTGTTTGCTTGGTTTTATCAGATCTTTAGAGGAAGCAAAAACTCCGACGAATCTTTGGCATCTACGTCTGGGTATGCCCAGGGATCTGTTTACCGGTTCTCTTTGGAAGAGCTGCAGGAAGCAACTAACAATTTCGATGAGAATTGGGTTATTGGCATGGGAGGTTTTGGGAAGGTCTACAAGGGTGTGTTAGCAAGAGATGACACCAAGATAGCAGCCAAGAGATTTAAGTTGGATTCATCGCAGGGTTTCAATGAATTCCGAACCGAAATTGACCTTCTCTCACGACTTCGACATCGGCATTTGATCTCCCTCTTAGGTTACTGCGATGAAGACCACGAAATGATCCTCGTGTACCGGCTCATGGAGAAGGGTTCTCTTAAGAGCCACCTCTACGGGTCGAATAAACCGACTTTAAGCTGGAAGCAGAGGCTTGAGATATGCATCGGAGCCTCCCGAGGACTCCATTATCTCCATACCTGTGAAGACAAGGCTATTATTCACCGTGATGTGAAATCCGCCACCATTTTGCTTGATGAGACGCTCATGGCAAAGGTTGGTGACTTGGGGTTGGCAAGGATCGGTCCAGGACCCGATGAGTCCCATGTCAGTACGGTTGTGAAAGGTAGTTTCGGATATCTTGATCCTGAGTATTTCAGACGACAACAACTCACGGAGAAATCAGACGTCTACTCCTTTGGGGTCGTGCTATTTGAAGTGCTATGTGCTAGACCTGCTATTAATCATTCTCTCCTTAGAGATGAGATTAATCTGGCCGAGTGGGCAATAAATTGGCAAAAGAAAGGGCAATTGGATGAGATAGTGGACCCCAAAATTGCCGGAACATTGCGACCGGAGTCTCTAAGAAAATTCGGAGAAACCGCGGAAAAATGTTTAGCGGATTACGGTGTCGACCGACCCACCATGGGTGATGTTTTGTGGAACCTCCAACACGCACTCCAGCTCCAAGAAGACGACTCCGCCACTGAAGGTACGTAGTCGTCATATCTCTTACTCACATAGAATGCGCACATGAGCAACGTTTAATTTTCTCTGATCAGTTGGTCATATCATTTTTTCCCGAAAACTATATAATCATCTCTGTACATAGTTTGAAGGATTGACTTTGTAATGGTTTGTATACACCATGAAGTTGAAGATATAGAAGAGAATGATGGAATGGATGAAGAAAAACCAAGTATAGAGGATGATGGACCTGTGATAGGAATAGACTTGGGTACTTCCAACTGTTGCATGGCGGTGTGGCATAACGGCGATGTCATGGTTATTGAGGACGACGATGGTAACAGGATTATACCTGCATATGTTGCCTTCACTAAGGATGAGGTACTCTTTGGAGACGCTGCCAAGCATCAATTATCTTGTAACTCCGACAACACCGTCTTTGGTAATTTATTTACCTACTCCCCGCTTTATCTACAAGCATCTATTTGTTTTTTTACTACTTAGGCTTTGAAGAATATATAGATAGTCTGTAGATTCATTTAGTCATCAACAATTTTAGTAGAATTTTGATTTGTTCGATAAAAAGTAAATAATCCCGTCATTATATGTATATATATATATATGGTCAGGTGTCAAACGTTTGCTTGGTAGAAAATTCAGCAGCGAAACAGTGCAAAAGGACATGGAATTGTGGCCTTACAAGGTTGTTGAAGAAGATAATGATGAACCTGAGATCATAGTTGAATATATGGAAGAGGAGAAGCGGTACAAACCACAAGATATCCTGTCCATTATGCTGCAAAATTTGAAGGAATTTGCAGGAAAAAAATTAAATCAAAGTCCTATAAAGTATGTTGTGGTGACTGTTCCTATCTACTTCACCCAATCACAACGTATGATAATAATTAATGCAGCGGAAGCAGCAGGACTCAATATCCGCCGATTCATCTATGAGCCAACGGCTGCTGCTTTAGCTTACACGTTGAAGTACAACTCCGATAAGATAAAGAATGTTTTGGTTTTCGATCTTGGTGGTGGTACACTCGATGTCTCTCTTCTTCAAATGGAAAAATTTATCGTGGAGGTTAAGGCAATAGCAGGAGACCACCATCTAGGAGGGGAAGATTTTGACGGACGCCTTATCAACTATCTTTGTCAAGTTTTCTCTGGTCAACACCATGTCGACATCACTGGAAATAAGAGATCCATCGCCAAACTGAAAGAAGCATGCGAGTCAGCTAAAAAACACCTCTGCATGAAGAAGGGACGGTCTGCTAAAATAGAGATTGAATCTTTGTACAAAGGAATAGACTTCTGTGAAACAATTGAACGTTCCAAGTTTGAAGAGCTTAATGAAGACCTATTTTTGAAATGCTTGGAACCTGTGAAAGAGTGCTTGAACCGATCAGGGTTGAAGGTAAACGAAGTTGATGAAGTAATTTTGGTAGGTGGATCGTCTCAAATACCAAAGATTCGTGACTTGTTGCAAGAGCTTTTCCAAGGAAAAACACTATTTGATGCTCTCCAGCCTGAAGAAGTGGTGGCATCAGGTGCGGCTATTCTAGGGGCGACATCAGGGCATGGAAATGATCACTTCCTGATGGAATTTAATCTCAAAGATGCCACTCCTGCTTCCTTAGGTGTGGCAATGAAGGACGGGAGCATGAGAATTTTCATCGAAAGAAATAATCCAATCCCAACAAAACAAGTTACCGATCTTCCTCTAAACCAACTCCCAATTACTCTCCTTGTGTACGAAGGTGAGAAAATCATAGCAAACGAAAATCACAAACTTGGGCAACTTGGACTTCAAGATTTTGCATCATCAGGTATGATTCGTATGCTCATTTGGAAAGTAATTATTCACAAAATTGTAGTTAAGAATCTTGATTTATATATAGTTGTAGTAAAAATCAATTCACTAAATGCTTGGATTGGGGAACTTCAAGAGATTTATTATAAGGATGAGCATACATCCACCTTAAAGTGTTTGAATTCGTAGAAAATAAGTAGGTTAGGGGATCTATTACCTCCATACGAGGGTAATCTCACTACCTCCTAATTATGTCAATTTCTATTATCTAAAATGTATATCCAGTCGACTAAAATCGAAAAGAAAAACCAAACTACTATCATTTGAGTAAGATTGGATTGACATTTTAGAAGTTGGAAAGTAAAGAATTACCTCAATATTTCAATTTTATTTGATGGGAATGATTTCCTCTTAAAAGTTACTTCCATAACAATCCACTCTCAGAACTTCTCCCCTGATGACTAAACTCACCACAAGGGTACCCAACGTGAAAGTGAAATACAAATAAGCAGGAACTTACCTTTTTGCTAACAAAACATGGAAGTAAAATGACCAAATTGCTCTTAACTTATTTACAATTATATATATGTTGTTTGATATATGATAAATCAAATTATATATATGTGTGTTTGTTCCATAAATTGCAGTACTGTACATAATTCAAAATTGCAATTGTTTAGAAAAAAATGTCTCATCAACAAAAATTAAACTCTACAGGTGATTGTATATTGGAAATATCCTTCAATGTAGATGTGAATAATGCAGTACAAGTGACAGTAAAAGATACCAAAAGTGGTATATGTATAGGAGAAACATTTTCTGAAGACAACAGAAGATTGACCATAAATGAAATTGCGAAGATGGTGGAGGAAAACGAGAAGATTAGTTCTGAGAAGAAGCGGGAACAAAAAAAACATAAGGCTGTGAACAAACTCAAGGCGTTGGTGCACTTGGTGGATACCAAACTCAAAGATAAGAGTAGAAGAAATGTTTTGGGAAACCTCATCCACTGTACCCTAAAGTGTGCAACTATGGAAATGTTTGAGTGGCTGGAAAGAGACGTACACAAAGTTGGGGTGAGGGATGTTGAAAGACAGATGGCCGACTTCAAGTTGATCATAGAGCCATTCAAAAATAGAATTGGCATATCATTATTATCGGCTTAATAATAATACGTGTACAATGTTCTCATTCTCACGTAAAATATTGTCAGAATCGTGTAAATTTTCGTTTTCAATTGCAATTATTTGTTGTTATTTGTGTAGATATATGTGGCGTAAATCGTAATTGGTATTTACCTATAATTTCGGTCGATATTTCTGTTCGACACTTCTTTGCTAGATTGATGGACTTCTCAATTTTAGCTTAACATTTGACTTTTATGTCCAAACTATCACCACATGTTATTTTTGTTTTATCTTGTAGAAACAAAACATCATGTAAATGATACATCAACATGTAAAAATTAGACAAAAATGTTTACAAGACCTTCAAAATCCTAATCTTTCGTGTTTTAGCATGTTAAATATTATTTGTCTACAGTAAAACTTGTATACAAACAATTGAACCCAAGATCTGCTCGAAAAACAAAACTTTTATGGAAGATACTGTTGATCTTGGAAGAAAGGAGGGAACTACTAAACGTCGCCCCAAAACTACTTAAATCGCCCTTTGAAATGACATTTTTGCCCTTAACAATATATTTAATACTCATATCGTCCCGTATCTTTAAACAAGGTTTTTGACTCAGTTTATTAACATTCCTAGTACCAACACCACGAAAATGTCTGGCGAAGCACCTAGATCAGGCAGAGTAACAGAGGCGGATTTTTTTCCGACTCGGGCGTCTGGCTAAGACGCCTGTACCATCGTGGAGGCGTCTTAGCCAGACGCCTGGACCATCGTACAGGCGTCTTAGCCAGACGCCTATACTATCGTGGAGGCGTCTTAGCCAGACGCCTCCACGATGGTATGGGCGTCTTAGTCAGACGTCCCGTTTTTTTAATTTTTTTGTCAAATTAAAATTATACGGTGTGTTATCTCAAATTATTTGACGTTTCTTTGCAAGTTTTCGGTGGTAACCGGTTAGATTACAATGAGTTTTTTTGCAAGTGATGAAGATTCAAAAAATGTCCATATCCAACATTTTTTAAGATCCAAAATCCCCCGGCGGTAAAACATCCTGACATACAAATACCACATCGACAGGTCGTTTGGGGGTTTTTGGATTTTGAAATTGTTGGATCTGGAAATTTTTGAATTTTCGGTGCACCGAAGGGGTATCGGTCATCCGAATATAGTAATTATTAACTTATTAATTAATTAATTTAACAATTATCTAAATTTATAATCAATTATCTTTTTAAAAAAATAATAAAAAATTACAAGCGTCCGACGGAGCCGCCCCACGTAGGAGGGGGCGTCCGTCTTACACAGTCGCCCTTCCCATGGGCGGGGTGTCTGGGTAAAACGCCTCCCCCATGGGCGGGGCGTCTGGGTAAAACGCCTCCTCCATGGGGGAGGCGTCTTACCCAGACGCCCCCTCCTACGTGGGGGCGGCTCCGTCGGACGCCCGTAATTTTTTATTTTTTTTATTAAAAAGATGTTAGATATTTTACCAGATTCGAGTACACTGGGGCGTCCGTTGGCTCATTACTAACCTCCAAAACATTATTTTTTATGATTATAAGAGGAAGATGAAGAGAGATGTGTGATAGGAGGGTAAAATGTCGCGTTATAGCAGTAGAAATGAGAGAAGGGCAAAATGGTAATTTCAAGGGACGATTTAAGTAGTTTTGGGACGATGTTTAGCAATTCAGGAGAAAGAAACGTAAAAAAGTAAAACCCCACCAAGTCTACCATTATAAGGCATTGTTGTTCAGCCTTCGGTTGTCGTTCACACTCGGATTGGGTGTTCAAAGATGTTTGATATGAGAGTATGGGTTTTGGATTAGAATTGAGTTTTTTTATAGGATCTGGTATGTGATGAATTTGTTACATGTTTTTTATGTGAATTTTTCACTACATTCTTTTTTTCTATTTGAAACACTGTACAGTTAAAATAGGAAAATGTTTGTTGAACGCTCGCGTCACGGACGCTGCTAACCCAGTCAGCACACTCGCTGATGTGGGCAACCCAGTCAGCAGACGCGGCTGAGTGCGCACTCAGCCCAGAAACATTTTTCCTTTCTTTGTTTAGTTTATTCCTCGTTTCGTACAAATTTCTCCATCCCTCATTAATGCGTCTCAAATCACTCACTTCATTTTGGCGCTCCTACACAGACAGAAGACTAGTTACTCAACATCCGTCCTCCTATTTTTATCCCTTCTGTTTATTAATAAATTCATTTTTTTCGGACACACACATCAGTCATTTTCTTTAGTTTCTGGACTAGCGCATAACTTATTCCGGACACAGTTACTATTTATTCCGGACAGTTAGAACACTTATTCCGGACAGACGTACTACTTACTGCTGATATTTTTTGCTGTTGTTTTATTTTCCCGATGCGTCCACCATCGCATTTAATGCTTTTCAAATCAGCACGTCCTCCGTCTTCTTTCTTATTCTTTGGCGCTTCACGGAGATACGAATATGAGTGTCTTGGTTATTCCGATCCTACGAACCATTCCTTCTTCTCTCCTTCCTCCATTTGTGTTGTACTGTAATGACACTCGTAAATGTGTCCTCACAGCCGGCTCATGCCTCCAACGTCTCTCAAGTGATGATGAATTTTCCTTCCTTCGAAGAAGCCAAAGCATTTTACGTTTCATACGCCGATTCCTATTGTTTTGGTGTGAAGATAAGGCAATCTCATTACGATCATGGTGTTGTAATACGGGCCACTCTTACTTGCTCAAAGGAGGGTAATGCTCCCGGAAACCAAGGTGAAGGTAGACTGAAACATAGGTTATCCGGTAGGGTCGAATGCACTGCTCGGATTATGGTCTCCGGTAATCCATCCAGAGGCTACGTAATTAACTACGTAGATCTCGAACATAATCATGCCATGCTGTCGGAAGACCAGATGCGCTTCCTCCGACAAAAACGATCCGTCCCGGAGTCCGCCAGAGCACGCATTTCGTGCAATGATGCTGCCGGTATATCTGCCGCCAAGACCATGCAATCTTTTGTGGTCGAAGCTGGAGGTCACGATAAATTGTCTTTCAACGAGCGGGACCTAAGGTTATTTATTCTCCACTTAACCTGGTTGAAGTTACGCATTTAGCTTTGCCATAAAAATTATGTTTCGCAGGATTGTTGTGAACGAGGTTAGAAACCTCAAAATGGGACCAGGAGATGCGCAAGCTATCCAAGATTATTTCATCAGGATGCAGAAGAATGATTCCCGCTTCTTTTACGTAATGGATATGGACGACGAAGGCAGACTACGAAATGTGTTCTGGGCCGACAGTCGTTCTCGAGCTGCTTACTCTTACTTTGGAGATGCAATATGTTTCGACACAACATACATAACAAACAAGTATGACATGCCTTTTGCCCCATTTGTGGGGGTAAATCACCACTACCAGTCCGTCCTACTCGGTTGCGCACTCCTCTCTTCCGAGACGACACAAAATTACATTTGGTTGTTCCAAACATGGTTGACGTGCATGAACGGTACGTGTTTTATTTTGTTCGGCTTTGTCCGTTTTACGTTATGTGCCTGTCCGGTTACCCTTTACGTTTGTCCGGTTTACGTCTTTTGCTCGTCCGGTTTATCCCTTACGTCTGTCCGGTTTACGTTTTTTGCTCGTCCAGTTTATCCGTTACGTCTGTCCGATTTACGTTTTTTGCTCGTCCGGTTTATCCCTTACGTCTGTCCGGTTTACGTTTTTTGCTTGTCCGGTTTACCCTTGACGTCTGTCCGGTTTACGTTATTTCTGTCCGGATTAACATATGTTTTTATCTTTATCGCGTTGTGTGCAGATACAAGCCCCCCGGCGATCATAACAGACCAATGTGGCGCCATAGCTGCGGCTGTGAGGACTATGTTCCCTAAAGCGCGGCACAGATTTTGTATATGACACATAATGAATAAGGCCCCTGTGAAGCTGCCCACGAAGTACCGGGAGCATACGTTGTTTGACCTCAACAACTGTGTATTCGATTCCAAGACTCCGGCAGAATTCGAGCGGAATTGGCAGGGTTTTCTAGATGATTTCGAGTTCCACGACAATAATTGGCTCTGATCCATTTATGCAATTCGAGAGCGCTGGGTACCTGCATTTTGGCGGGATTGTTTTTCCGCAGGAATGACATCAACCCAGAGAAGTGAGGGTATGAACGCCTTCTTCGATAAGTACCTCACATCAAGGACGACACTTAAGCAGTTCGTTCAACAATACGAACTCGCAGTACGCCACAAGTATGAGAAGGAAGCTCTGTCTGATTTCGATTGTCAGCATAAGGCTCCGCAATTGATTTCGAAATATCCATTCGAGAGGCAATTGGGCGAGTTGTATACGGTGGGTGTCTTCAAGAAGGTGCAGTTAGAAATTGGGAAGATGATGTACTGCGACATCAAGGATGAGTTCAACGAGGACGACACATTGCACTTCAACGTGACCGAACATGTATTGACACATATCCTCTCATTGTCGAAACGGTTCACAGTGCAAATTAGAGATGAGAAGTGGGTATGCGATTGCAGAATGTTTGATCACGTCGGTATCCTATGTTGTCACGTTTATGTTGTTATTGCCCGAATACGTCCAAACGCGTTGCTCCTCGAGTCTTACATCGTCGACCGATGGAGGAAGGATATCCGAAGGAGCTATGGAGTGAAGTTTCCCCTTCAAAGTGGCATAACGGGGAACGATGCGCTTCGTCGCCACGACGACATAATGGGTCGTGCGGTTTGGATCGTCGAGGCCGCTTTCAACTCAAACGACATATATCTTCAGGCGGTAGAGGCACTTGAGTTGCTTAAGGAACGTATGCAACGACCTGATCCTGTGTTCAATGGTACATCCGTTCTCAATCCGGATAAGACAAGACGGAAAGGCAGACCGCCGAGCAAATGACGGATTTCTTTGTCTGAGAAAATAATTAAAAGTAACGTTAAGAAAATCATCAGGAATAAGGTTCTACCCCCGTTACACCCTGCAGCACCCAAACCGGGGGATCACGATTTCGATGACTGGGACATGATTTTGCATTACGAGGGAGTTCCTCCTTGATTATTGTATTTGTCCTTGGTTGGAATTATTCCTATGTAATTTTGTTGAAAGTCATGGTATGTCTGTCCGTATTATTGCATAAGATTCAACTCTTTCTTTGCTTGTTCGTTTGTGAATTAATTTCTGATGGCGACAAATATATTTAAGTAATTTTGGTTTGTTGTATGCCTGTCCGGAATAAGTTATATTTATGTCCGGATTAAGTTACAAGTATGTCCGGATTACGTTATATGTCCGTCCGGATTACGATTCATCCATGTCCGGAACATAAAATTTGTCCGGAATAAGTGTATTTGCTGTCCGGAATAAGTGTATTTGTTGTTCAGAATAAGTGTATTTGTTGTCCGGTTTAAGAATAAAGTTTTTCCAGAAACGGAACATAAAGTTTTTCCGGAAGAAGTGTATTTGCTGTCCGGAATAAGTGTATTTGTTGTCCGGCATAAGTGTATTTGTTGTCCGGAATAAGTGTATTTGTTGTCCGGTTTAAGAATAAAGTGTGTCCCGAATAAGTGTATTTGCTGTCCGGAATAAGTGTATTTGCTGTCCGGAATTAATGTATTTGCTGTCCGGAATAAGTGTATTTGTTGTCCGGAATAAGTGTATTTGTTGTCCGGAATTAGTGTATTTGTTGTCCAGTTTAACAATAAAATGTGTCCAGAAACGGAACATAAAATTTGTCCGGAATAAGTGTATTTGCTGTCCGGAATAAGAGTATTTGTTGTTCAGAATAAGTGTATTTGTTGTCCGGTTTAAGAATAAAGTTTTTCCAGAAACGGAACATAAAGTTTTTCCGGAAGAAGTGTATTTGCTGTCCGGAATAAGTGTATTTGTTGTCCGGAATAAGTGTATTTGTTGTCCGGAATATGTGTATTTGTTGTCCGGTTTAAGAATAAAGTGTGTCCGGAATAAGTGTATTTGCTGTCCGGAATAAGTGTGTTTATTGTCCGGAATTAGTGTACTTGCTGTCCGGAATAAGTGTATTTGTTGTCCGGAATAAGTGTATTTGTTGTCCGGTTTAAAAATAAAGTGTGTCCCGAAACGGAACATAAAGTTTGTCCGGAATAAGTGTATTTGCTGTCCGGAATAAGTGTATTTGTTGTCCGGAGTAAGTATATTTGTTGTCCGGTTTAAGAATAAAGTTTTTCCAGAAACGGAACATAAAGTTTTTCCGGAATAAGTGTATTTGTTGTCCGGAATATGTGTATTTGTTGTCCGGTTTAAGAATAAAGTGTGTCCGGAATAAGTGTATTTGCTGTCCAGAATAAGTGTATTTGCTGTCCGGAATTAGTGTACTTGTTGTCCGGAATAAGTGTATTTGTTGTCCGGAATAAGTGTATTTGTTGTCCGGTTTAAGAATAAAGTGTGTCCCGAAACGGAACATAAAGTTTGTCCGGAATAAGTGTATTTGCTGTCCGGAATAAGTGTATTTGTTGTCCGGAATAAGTGTATTTGTTGTCCGGTTTAAGAATAAAGTGTGTCCCGAAACGGAACATAAAGTTTTTCCGGAAGAAGTGTATTTGCTGTCCGGAATAAGTGTATTTGTTGTCCGGAATAAGTGTATTTGTTGTCTGGAATATGTGTATTTGTTGTCCGGTTTAAGAATAAAGTGTCCGGAATAAGTGTATTTGTTGTCCGGAATATGTGTATTTGTTGTCCGGAATATGTGTATTTGTTGTCCGGTTTAAGAATAAAGTGTGTCCGGAATAAGTTTATTTGTTGTCCGGAATAAGTGTATTTGTTGTCCGGTTTAAGAATAAAGTGTGTCCGGAATAAGTGTATTTGCTGTCCGGAATAAGTGTATTTGCTGTCCGGAATTAGTGTACTTGCTGTCCGGAATAAGTGTATTTGTTGTCCGGAATAAGTGTATTTGTTGTCCGGTTTAAGAATAAAGTGTGTCCCGAAACGGAACATAAAGTTTGTCCGGAATAAGTGTATTTGCTGTCCGGAATAAGTGTATTTGTTGTTCGGAGTAAGTGTATTTGTTGTCCGGTTTAAGAATAAAGTTTGTCCAGAAACGGAACATAAAGTGTTTCCGGAATAAGTGTATTTGCTGTCCGGAATAAGTGTATTTGTTGTCCGGAATTAGTGTATTTGCTGTCCGGAATAGGTGTATTTGTTGTCCGGTTTAAAAGTATTGATAATTTATACATGTCCTTGTATTGATAATTTAACCCAACACCAAATGTCCTTGTATTGATAAATCATTCAAATAGTCTATGTAATTTTAACATGTATACATGTATAACTTTGTAAAAAAAATTAAAACATCCAGAGTCGTTTATTGTTGATCGCACATCCCAGAGTCTTCGAGTAAGAAATTGGCCAAATCGCCTCTAAAACGGTGAATAACCTTGCTCTGCTTCGGCTGAGTCGGATCAGCATTCTCCATCAAACGCTTCATCCAGTACAAAACGTATGGCCCGCAGTCGTTACTCCCCGGTTGCTGTCGTTGGCTACCCTTCCTCTCAACTCTCAGCGGCCACTCGACCTTCAACAACCCTCGCCAGAATCCCGCTATCTTAGACGCGGTGCATTCATGAGTTCCGACTAAACGGTTAGGATTGTCACCTCTTTTAAGTGTGCGGGAGAGGCTGTTGTACTGAATGAACTCTGATCGAGGTCCGTGGGCAACGAACAGAGTCCAGTGGCCGGCCAAACAGCATGGTTGTGCGATAATGACTTCCTCCACATTTATTCCTTCAATTTTTGGGAGTAAATAATCTTTCCTTATATCTTCTCCCTGTCCCTCCACAATCATTTCCGATTCGAAGGATGATAAGCAGACCACCTTTTGTTGCCCTCCTCTTCTGAGGAGTACCTCAATTAGGCCATCAATAGTTTCGTTGGTGAATTCTGTTTTTGCCGAAATTATTTCCTTCAGATCACCCCTGCGGATATTGCTCAGACCCCCCCTCCAGATAATATCTTTGGCTTCTCGTTCGGGAGCCGTTGCATTCAATAAACGACGTACCTCATCATTGGTCAGCGTTCTCAAGGCGGTCGCATCCACATCGGGCCTCGTGGACGAAACATGGGCGGTCAGTTCATCTTTCGCTGTTTCGTCGGCCTCGTATATTTCTTCACTGGCTTCTTCGGCCCCCTTTGTTTTTGTGGTGGCTTCTTCGGCCTCCTTTATTTCTTCTTGTTTTTCTGCGGCATTCTTCTGTGCCTCATCTTGGCCAGATTTGCTTTGCGCTTCGTCTATATGTTCTGTGCGCAAGCGTGGTTTAATGGTCCGCATTTTTTGAGGGTGCAAAAGCGGTAGCGATACCACAGCCTTCCTCTTTCTTTCCTGATGTCTCCTCTTCTCTTCCTCCTCCCTCTTCTTCCTCTCCTCCTCCTCCTCCTTCCTCGTCTTCTCTTCCTCCGCCCTCCTCTTCTTCTCTTCCTCCTCCCTCGTATTCCTCTCTTCCTCCTCCCTCCTCTTCTTCTCATCCTCCTCCCTCTTCTTCCTCTCTTCCTCCTCCCTCTTCTTCCTCTCTTCCTCCCTCCGCTTTTTTCTCTCTTCCACCTCCCTCCTCATCCTCCTCTTCTTCTCTTCCTCCTCCCTCTTATTCCTCTCTTCCTCCTCCCTCTTCTTCTTCTCTTGCTCCTCCCTCTTCTTCCTCTCTTCCTCCTCCCTCTTCTTCCTCTCTTCCTCCCTCCGCTTTTTTCTCTCTTCCTCCTCCCTCCTCATCCTCCTCTTCTTCTCATCCTCCTCCCTCCTCTTCCTCGCATCCTCCTCCCTCTTATTCCTCTTATCCTCCTCCCTTCTCTTCTTCTCATCCTCCTCCCTCTTATTCCTCTCATCCTCCTCCCTCCTCTTCTTCTCATCATCCTCCCTATTCTTCTTCTCTTGCTCCTCCCTCTTCTTCCTTTCTTCCTCCTCTCTCTTCTCCATCTCTTTCTCCTCTGTCTTCTTCCTCTCCTCCGCCTCCCTCTTATTTCTCTCTTCCTCCTCCCTCTTTTCCCTCTCCTCCGCCTCCCTCTTATTTCTCTCTTCCTCCTCCCTCTTTTCCCTCTCTTCCTCCTCCCCACGGACTCTCAGCCTACGACACTCTTCTTGAGAGATCCGGAGTTCTTCCTCCAGGTTGTTAATTTTAACGGTCGCCTCCCTAAGTGCTGCTTCGGCTCGCAGCCAATTCGTCTTCACCTCACTAAGTTCCAACTCTTGTAGCAGTGGGTCACATGGAATGCTGCATTCACTGAGTTGTACCCTTGGTAGAGTGGATGTTGAAGGTGTTTCCTTCGAGACAACCTTTGCTGCGGGAGTTGCTTCTGCAGTAGGAAATTGATCCTCTGACAACAGTGAATGCTCCCGTGCACTGAGTTTTGGGGTGCCCTTCAACTCAAATTGACCCGAGTAAATCCGGGACAAGTTGATGCCTCGATCTTCCCATTTTCTAAGGATTTGGCGTCTGCTAAACATTTCCGTCCAACACTTGAACCGTGGAAATGCTGACCGGGGATCCTCCAATTTGAACTTCTCGCAAAGCCACACCTGAAAACAGGAATGAGTTAAAACCATAAACATAACTTCCCCAGGACAGACACAACTCTTATTCCGGACAGACGCAACTCTTATTCCGGACAGACGCAACACTATTCCGGACAGACAAAATACTTATTCGGACATAAACCAACTCTTATTCCGGACAGACGCAACACTATTCCGGACAGACAAAATACTTATTCCGGACAGACGCAACTCTTATTCCAGACAGACGCAACACTATTCCGGACAGACAATATACTTATTCCGGACAGACGCAACTCTTATTCCGGACAGACAATCTCAATTCGTTTTCCGAAAAGACGCAACACTATTCCGGACAGACAAACTCTTATTCCGGACAGACAAAATTCTTATTCCGGACAGACAAAATACTTATTCCGGACAGACACAATACGTATTCCGGACAAACAAGATACTATTCCGGACAGATAAAATACTATTCCGGACATACGTAATACTTTTCCCGGATAACCTCAAGACACTTATTCCGAACAGAGACAACACTATTCCGGACAGACACAAGACCTATCCCGGACAGACAAAACACTTATTCCGGACATAAACCAACACTACTCCGGACTGACACAACACTCATTCCGGACCAAGATGCTTACTTGTAATACGGCAACGCAACCATACACGTAGCCCTGCTTCATAGAGAAGTTCCCTGACAATCTCCTCCTCGAGAGGTCCCGTTGGGCTTCCTCCAGTCCTTCAACCAAGAAAGTGTGAACCGCATTTTCCCACGCATATCTCTTGAGGCGCTTGAGGTTCTTAAGGTGCTTCGTGTACCACGTTTTACTTCGCAGTGATCCATCGAAGAACAAAAAATGATTGAAAATCATAGAAATAAGGAGTCGGACGTGCTCCTCCTCCTCGCCCATCTTGCTCGTGGCGGTAAGATGACCCAGTAGTTGGGTGTTGTCGAGGTTCACCCCGTCACGTTTCTCTACGTACATTGCTTCCATATCCACTCTCTGCCCATGTGCTCTTAGTCCAAGTAGAAGGGCGACGTCTTCTACCGTAAATGGGACCACCGCAGTGGCTATTCTCAGACCGACTTCAGTGGCGTCGAAGTGTTCGACGAACCAACCCAGTATCTCGTTGTCAGTTGTGACGTGAGGAAAGGAGAGGAAGTGACCGAAAGGCGTCCGTTGGAAGACATTTTTCTCCTCCTCCTTCATCCGGTCGAACTGCTTGTGAAGGGCCGTGAAACCGCACTTGGTTTCGCGGAATTAGTACGTGCTTCCCTTAAACCACCAAAAAAAATTGTTAGAGGCCAATAATGAACCTTAAAATGAACCAGAAAGAACGTGGTTGACACAACACCTGCGCGGCTACAATTTCAGGAGCGATGGAGGTTTCAGGTAGAGAAGGATCCATTTTCGCCTTGTTATAATTTTTGTTCGACTAAAACAGGAATGAATGTTTTGGATGAGCGTATGGAAAGGAACTCCGGCTGAAATGGGGAATGGAAAAGGAGAAGACTTGTGAGGAAAGTTACTCGAATGTTGTCCCGCCGCTAATGATGTACGTGAAGTTTAACCGTCTAATCGTGATTTCGGGAAATGAACCGTCTAATCGTGATTTCGGGGAATGAACCGTCGCACCCAATAATTCGTAATTTACTTTTCCCCGCGCAGAAGTTTTGGTTGACTGGACGCTGAACTGGCAGCTGAGTTGGCCGTCCACGTAGGAAGCGTCACGGACGCGCGCGCGTCCGTGTATAAACTACTCTTTAAAATATCATTGCGTTTTTATTATTATCTCACAAATGAAATTAAAATGAAAAAACGCGGTGTTTTTTTCCTACTTTCCCCTCAGTATTTACAAATTTTATACTTAACACCACTAGAACAACAATTCAAGATCCCAAAGCCAATCAGTCTTCTCTTTCACTCTACCCTCGAGAAGAGGGTTTCCGCTAGGGTTTAGCCTCTCCGCCACCACCATTACCAATGTCCGGCGTTCTCCTCCGCCTCCGCCGCCTCCACACGGCCACCACCACCACCACCACCATCCCAATGGACGAATTCCTCTCCCGCTTCACCTCCACGATGCGAACCCACATCCGCAAGTCCAACCCCGACCTCGATCGCGCCACCCGCGAATCCCTCCTCCTCTCCTTCTCCCGCACCCTTGCTGCCAACCTCTCCCTCTCCACCGGCCCCAACACCTCCCCTCTCACCCTCGCCGCCGCCGACCCTAACCGCCTTCTCAGCCCCCCACCTCTACACCGCTGCCGTCGACGTCGCGTCCTCCGCTCTCGAATCCATGCGGCGGGATCGGAAGCGGAATCTCATGCGGCACTTCCTCCACTCCGATGACGTCAAGGCCATGTGCCGCTTCGCAGCCGATGTCGGGATCAGGGGGGAGATGATGAAGGAGTTTCGGTTTAAGTGGGCCGAGGAGGAGATGGAGGAGTGGGAGGCGATGCAGGGGTTGGGGAGGAGGGAGGAGGTGGAGAGGAGCGTCGAGGCCTTGCCGGAGAGGAATGGGAGGATCGGGTTCGGGATGTACGGGCTCGATTTATCCGGGGAGAGGTGGGCCGAGGCGGCCGAGACGATCAAGGAGCCCGAGAAGAGGAAGCCGGTTGTCGGGGAGTGTAGGGCTGTCATGGAGGGGATTGTAGGGTTGAAGGTGGAGGAGGAAGAGGGGGAGTTGGTTCGGCTGTTGGAGGAGTTGAAGGACCTCTTGAAGCCGAGGAGAGTCGACTGGGACGGGTTGCTTTGCCTGATCAAGTACTATAATCCTGCTTTATATTTCAAGGTCAGGTTCTTAGCTCGGTATTGATTTTCTCTGTTTATTGTTAGTTCCCATTCCTGAATGTTCATAGTGAATGTGTACTTTTGTTAGATTAGGAGGGTGGATATTTTGTTTGTTTTAGTGAAGTATGTTTAGTTGCTGGTTTGCATGCACTAATATGGAAGGCGTAAGTACATTTTAGAATCAGTAACTGTTATACTGCACAAGTTTTGGTCTATTCTATTTCTACCCACACAGGTCTCTGCTATGCTTCTCCCGCCCACCACCACCCCCCTGCCGGCATATGTCGCATAACTGAACATCGGAACTTCTGCCTGATAGCTTGGTAATTTGTGACCTACATATGATTCGTGACGTATCTTATTGCACTAGTTATTATTTAAAGTTGTCACTTCTTATCATTACGATAAAACTCTAGTTCAAAGGAGCTGTGCTGCGATCATGTTCTTTGTAGAATGTAGATATCCCATAGGTGTCGTACACATTTGTTTAATTTGCTGGGGGCAAATAATCTATTAAAGACGTTTCCATTATTTCTATTTTTCCTTTCTGAGGAAACACCTGGGTCATTTCCTGTGACCTGTGAGTCTGTGAACTTCATCACACTTCCGGTTTCAATAAATGATATCTCTTGTTAGTCTTCCCCAGTTGGTACTTGTTTTAGAGCTTGGAGGTGTAATCCTTCGCTCTATCTCCTTATATGGTTATTGATCTTTAGCGTCATCAGTAGCACGATGAGTCTGAATTGGAGGAGATTGTAAATTGGTAGCTTTTAGAATTATATAATAAACATTTATTCTCTAGGTATTACAGGTATGGAATGGATGGATAGTGGTATTTGGTGAAGAACGTCTACAAGTAGTATCTTGAATTTCTAAATGACCATCAGTTGTGGTCCTTTAAATCACAGTTTTAGTGGTTTAATTGTGTAAAGTTTTGATGTTGAGAAGGCCAACACAACAAGAAAGAATAAGAGTTAAGTGCTTTTAATTGAACATATTTATTATTTAAAGTTCACGATATGTTGTATTGAAGTTGATGAGCGATGTAGGCTGCTGAGCTTCTCTTGGATGAAGAATCTTTTCAGACAGATATTCGTGATTACTCATCGTTGATGGATGCCCATGTTAAGGCTGACCGGTTGGACATGGCTGAGAGAACTTTCCTGAAGATGACAGAAAAAGGAATCAAACCAGACATTCTTACATCCATCATTTTGGTTGACATGTATTGCAAGTCTGGGAATCTTGTTCGTGCGGAAGAAGAGTTTAATAGTTTGAAGAAACAAAATTTTCAACCGAATCATAAGGTCTACAAAGCAATGATTAAAGCTCATCTGCAAGCAGGACAAGCGAAGGACGGGGAGAAATTGTTGTCAGATATGGAACTTCTGGGTATGAAGCCACCCAAAGAGATATACATAGAACTGTTACGGACGTTTTCTGAACATGGACAATGCGATGAGGCCAAAAAAACATTCAACAGGATGACATTTGCTGGTATCCAGTGTACGCTGGAGGCAAATACGTTCCTTATAGAAGCATTTGAGAAAAGAGGTGATTTTGAAGATGCTCGGAAGCATTTTGACAACATGATATCCTCTGGCACGGAGCCAGATGATCGTTGCACATCGAGCGTCATTTCGTCATACGAGAAGAAAAACTTTCTTGACAAGGCCCTGGAGTTGTTGTTAGATCGAGAGAAGGCTGGATTCAGACCAGGGATTGCGACATACGCTGTTCTAGTTGACTGGTTTGGCAAGTTGCTTTTGGTGGAAGAGGTAGAACAATTAGTGGAGAAGATAACACATATAGGTGATCCACCATCTAGTGTGCACATAAGCCTTTGTGACACGTATGCTCGAGCTGGTCTTGAAGACAAGGCACAGAAGCACCTGGGAATTTTGTTGGAGAAGAAAGAAACTATAAGCGAGAGCGAGTTTGAGTGGATTGTGAATGGTTTCTTGGAAGGTGGATTCATCGGAGAAGCAAAGAGAATCATTGATATAATGAAAGGCCTAGGATTAGATTGTTCTGAACGTACTAAAGTTGCTCTTATGTCTGCTGAAACCATCCCCTCTTCAAGGTGGAATTCAAAGTAGCAAAAACTAAGTGTTTGTGGGCCACTACTCTCCAGAGTTTGCCCGAGCATGCCTTATGTAATTCTACTTTATTATCTATCATTTGCATCCGTGATCTCCGAGCTGAAGTTGGCATTTATGAGCCTACTCAGCTGCACCAAATTTGAAGTAATAGTGGAAGCTCACTTTGGGTTTTCTTCAATGTCAATTTATTCACAAGCTTGTCGCTGATATACTTTTTATTCATGGGGAATGAATGGATGCTGCTTGTCGAGAGCATCGTTTCCTTACAACCTGTTATTTCAGGCGAGGTTAGTGAACATTTACTCATGCCTGAGGTGTGGTATCATTTTATTTGTTCTGAAAAACTGCTGTTATTTTTATGCTCAACTATTTTGACATGTAGAAGTAGAAGCCAATGGTCTTGTTCGCAACATTTTAAATTTTAATGCAATAATACAGTTTGCTATCACAATTCACAACTTCAAAAATGGAGCTTAAACAAGCCTCTGTTGTCGTTCAGAAGACAATTCTCCTTCTCAAAAATAAGTTGTGTGCAGTACAACTGCTGAAAGGCCTTCCGACCCTGGCTAGTTTAAAACGCCCTAGTCTAGATTTTAACAAGCGAATAGGAATCAAAATATATTTGGGTGACTGATTTATAGATTAAAACTTAAAAATAAAAATAGGCTATATTAGAATCCAGATATTTACAAGTGCATAACTCTTTCTGCTAAGTTTATTTATGATACAAAGGGTACGCACCGAGACCGACCACATATATCCAACAAAGTCCGAAAGACAAAAGATTTTGGAGTGCAAAGCCCCAGCTCCCCCCTGGCAAACAAAAACACGGACCAAATAAAATACCACTGCCTAAAGTACCTCTTAGTTTTATCATTTTATTGTCTTTTGCCCTTCTAGGCTCAATCTTAAAATTGGTATTTAAACAGCAATTAGTCCACATCATAATATCCAACCACATGGAATAGATAACAACAAATCATAACTAGTCCGCATCTAATCTAAGAACATGGTGGGTCTGAAAACAGATTGGAGCAAAGAAGTTTCTCCATCTCACAACCATGCCATACGGGATACGGAACATAGAAACAAATTAACAACAATAATGTCCAACTCACCACATCACCAAATCTTACCAATCTGTTCTTTCAAAAGTCAAAATTTCCTCGAACTATTGCTTGTACGCCTTTTCTCGTACAAATAATTCTGATGGCTTTCGTTCCTTCTTGAATTGCGCCTCCACCGTACTTTATATTTCATGAGTGAGGCACAAGGAAGTGACACGGGAAAAAAAATTGATCCGAAGGAAATGAGTAAGTGCAAATTGGTACGGGAAACTATATTCTGAACTGTGAAATTCGTAAGTGGAAAATCTACTTGTAACTATAAAGCCCAAAAAAATGTGCTTAGCCTAAATTTTTAGTGGTATATCATACATGACAAAACTTTGGTCATGCGGCCGTCACTGTGCACATCACACTGTGCACATCACAGAAGTAGTCGAATAATGTCACACACGTTTAGACATATTTTATCTATCATTAACGTCAACTTTTCTTTCTACAATGTCAACACGAAAACATTCCAATTTTTTCTTAACCACACCCAGAGAACAACCCAAACATCCTACATTTTCTCCCATTCACGTCTTTTAGGATCAATTTTAGGTAAAACACAAAAAATATTAAAAATATAAACAAATAAAAAATATGTTTTCATTATTTTTTTTTGAAAAATCAATTTAAAATAATTTTTAAAATAATTTTAAACATATTTTATCATAATTTTATATTTAAAAAAAAGTAAAAACCCAAACGGGAATCCACCGGTTTTTTCTGACGGGCAATCTTGGGCACGTCGTTTTTTTGTATTTTTAAAATGTTAAAAAAAATTAAACAATTTAAAAGAAATGAAAATATGTTTTTTATTTGTTTATATTAAAAAAAATATTTGTTTGTGATTTATCCAGAATTGATCCTCAAATGACGTGGAAAGAAGATAACGTAGGACGTCTGTGTTGTTTCTGGGTGTGGTTAAGAAAAATTTGGGGAGTTTGGTTTGTGCTGATGTGGCGAAAAGAGAAGCTGACGTGACTGAGAGAGAAAATATGACGTCCGAGAAGTATCCGGGTGTTAATAAAGATGGTCTAACGGTTGCATATGACTACATGAGTACAATTTTTATTGTGCCGGACAGGTACAACTCCAATTTAACCAAAAACATGAGCAAGAGACTAAATTTAACCTATTTAATGGATGCCCAAGTAATTAAAAGATATCTGACTCCGACAATCATATACAACAAAAGGGAATGCCACATCTTATGGGATTTAAAGGTCTTTTCCTGATTTCTTTGTTTGTTTTTTGGTGCAGTAATTGATCGTTAGCAATCGCCACCCATAACTTCATTTTCGTTGGTTAAAGAAAAAATATACTTGTTATGCATGAAACAAGTCCTCCAGGATGCAACCCAAGTATTTGGGAGAGTGGTTTTACATCTTCCAAGTGCATGTTCGAATCTTAATTGTGACGAAAAAAATATATCCCGATTCAAAGATAATAATTGAGATGATAATTGATTTTTAAGCAATCCAGCTGTCCTAATCGAAAACTAGCAAAAACAGTCACACGGACGAACGTGCAGAGTTTCGAGCAAAAAAAAATTCCGACAAGATTTTTGAGAAAGTCTTCTTTGTTGTCGGTTGTTTGTGTATAAGATTTTATTCGTCATATACGTTATGTTTAGTTAGTTTGATATAAAAAGGTTTTTATCTGTGAAAATAACATTTTTAACATACAAAAATTGAAATCGTCACATTTCCCTGTGTTTCCACCTAAGGAGATGAAATAATATTTACCAATAATTAATGTAGAGTTACCGTTTAAACGCACATGTTTGGAATAGTTTGCAAAGCACATGTGTATTATGGATTTTAAAGGTGTCAAAAAGAGCCAGAGCTCGTGCGTTTGTTTCAGTTCAGCTTATTTAAAACTCGAAGAGCCGGAATACGGTTTAAAATTCAGTTGGAATTATTTTCCAACATATTATTAAAATCTAAAATTAAAATCAAAACTAATGGATATGTTGGATCAGTTGGATCTTGGATGTATATGATTCGCGTTGTATGAGACAAATCACAGATAAAAATTAATCAAATTCTCAAGCTTTTTTAAAAATCATTCCTGAGTAACATCAATTCCGAATTTATTTAACTTCAAAAGTAACTATCTACATAAAATCACGAAAACACATTAGATCGGATGCTAATCGAACAAATAAATTAATAGTGATTAGAACGCATGCAATGCTATGATACATATTTTTAAACAACTAAAATTCCGGATTGAAAACAAGAAAAAGCTATTTTCTAAAAAAGACGTGCAAAGTCATGGCCGAAGTCTTATTTGTTGTGAGTTGTTTTTAGAGAGGAACAGTTGATAATTAGCTATCACCACCATAGAAAATCCAAACGCGCAATGTATCAATTTTAAGTTCAATTGGTTTATGAAAAAGAAGTAAAATTCAGGACTTAAACTCGCATTTATTATTGACGGGTTTCATTTGACTAGATCTGAAGCAAAATATTTCCTTGAAACGGTTTGTTTCCTCTCTCGATCTTAATCTCCAAAACTACGTATTCAGGAACAGTTTCGATCTGCCAAAGCTTCTCTTCTTTTTCTTTTTTTGAAAGTTATTATTCTACAAAATGAATGCTGAATAAACTTGTATTCCTATTATTTGGTATTTAAATTTTGTTTGTTAATTATCAACTAGTTTCAGTTAGCGCCTACCATGCACGCGTGCAAGATTATCTTCCTAATCTCTACTAATTATTCTGATCAACTAATCAATTTTGCTGTTATATATGCCTGCCTATTAATCAGGAAGCAAATTAATCTCCCCGGTCGGCCTTGAGATGATAAGCTTGAAGATGGGCAGGAGAGAGTTGAAGCTGCAAATCATGGTTTTACTCTCTTTACTACTACACATTAGCTTTGCTCAATTCAAACCGGCCGATAACTACCTTATCGACTGCGGAGCTTCATCAAGCACAACTATACACCCAAGAATTTTTGTCGCCGATACGTCGACGTCCGACTCCTTGACCGTCTCCGCCCCGAAATCCGTCACCAGAACCACGACGACCGAGAGCTCTTCGGCGCTCTACCAGACAGCCCGGATATTCCCGGAGACGTCGAGCTACACCTTCAAAATCAAGAGTCGTGGTAGGCACTTCGTAAGACTCTACTTCTTCCCGTTTCCCGACCGAACCTACGCTCTCGCGGACGCGAAATTCTCGGTCGCTACGCAGGTGTTCACTCTGCTGAGCAACTTCAAGCCGAAGCGGTCGTCGGCCGAGATGAAAGAGTACTTAATGAACGTGACCTCAGACAATCTGGTGCTAACTTTCACGCCTTCAGAGAGCTCATCAATCGCCTTCGTTAACGCCATCGAGGTCGTTTCGGTCCCCGACAATCTGGTCCCGGAGGACGCCAGAACAGTCAACTCGCTGGTCGGTCCGTACCAAGGCGTACTACCTTCTACGGCTTTTGAAACGGTGTTCAGGATCAACATGGGTGGACCTCGGGTTTCGCCTTCCAACGACACGTTGTGGAGGAATTGGGTTCCAGATAAGGATTCCCTAGTCAACGGAAAACTAGCCGAATCGGTTAGCTTCTCGAAGGAGATCGTGTATCCCATAGGAGGAGCGACTCGCGAGATTGCACCGGATCCGGTCTACGGTACCGCAACCCAGATGGCTGTCGCGAACATCACAAATGCCAACTTCAACGTGTCTTGGGAGTTCTTCGTCGACTCAACTTACACCTACTTTCTCCGACTTCACTTCTGCAATATCGTCAGCAAAAGCCTGCATCAGCTGGTGTACAACGTCTACATCGCCGGTTTCGCCGCCCTACCAGATTTCAACCTGGACGTGGCGACCTCAAACACGTTGGCAGCCGCGTATTACGTGGATTTCGTTCTCGATGGCTCCGATGCGCATGCGGACAAGCTGCGGATAAGCATATCACCCTCGTTGTCGTCCAGAATTGACAACCCGAATGCAATCTTGAACGGGCTTGAGATCTTCAAGATGAATAATTCGGTGGGCAGCCTCAGCGGTCAGTCGTTAAATCCGGGCTCGCAATCCGGCTCGTCTAGCAAGAATATGGGTGTCATCATCGGGGCGGTCATCGGAAGTGTATTCATAGCTGCTGCTGCTGCTATTCTTTTCTTATTATTAGCATGTAGAAAAAAGAGGGCAACGGCGAAGCAGCAATCAGGAACATATAATGATAATAATAATAATCCATTTTCATTTACCAGTTGGGTGTCTAGTACCTTCGGAACGAAGAAATCGACCGGTAGTGCGGCCGGGACAACCGTCAATCTCGGGTACCGGTTCTCTTTGGCAGTGCTGCGAAAAGCAACGGACGACTTCGACGAAAAATGTGTCATTGGCAGGGGTGGTTTCGGAAAAGTCTTCAAGGGTGTGTTAGAAGATGGCACAAAGATAGCAGCCAAGAGAGGGAGTCCAGAATCCAACCAGGGTTTAAACGAATTTATAAATGAAATTGAGCTTCTCTCCCAACTTCGACACCGGCATTTGGTCTCACTTCTTGGTTACTGCGACGACAACGGCGAAATGATCCTCGTATACGAGTTCATGGAGAAGGGTACTCTCAAGAGCCATCTTTACAAGTCGAATAAACCAACTTTAAGTTGGAAGCAAAGGCTTAAAATATGCGTTGAATCCGCCCGAGGACTCCATTATCTCCACACCGGTCAAGCCAAGGCTATTATTCATCGTGACATAAAATCCGAAAACATTTTGCTCGACGACACGCTAACGGCAAAGGTTGCTGATTTCGGGCTGTCGAAGACTGGCCCAGAGATGGATCAGACTCACGTTAGTACAGCTGTGAAAGGTAGTTTCGGATATCTGGATCCTGAGTACTTCAAACTCCAACAACTTACCGACAAATCCGACGTGTACTCGTTCGGAGTCGTGTTGCTTGAAGTGTTGTGTGCTAGACCTGCTCTCGATCTCACTCTCCCTAGAGACGAGATCAATTTGGCAGAGTGGGCGTTGAAATGGCAGAAGAAAGGACGATTGGATAAGATAGTAGACCAAAAAATCGCCGGAACATTGCGACCGGAATCTCTAAGGGAATTTGGAAAAACAGCCGAAAAATGTTTGGCGGATTACGGTGTCGACCGACCCACGATGGGTGATGTTTTGTGGAGTCTTGAGTACGTGCTGAAGCTTGAAGAAGGAAATAACTACTCTTTCGACCCCGATGGTGATAGCATAATAACTCTTCCGGAGCCGCCTTCTCACCCTCTGGCAACGCACACCATAATCCAATTCCAAAACGAGCAAGGTGGTCAGAACAACTCTGATGCGAGCATCAACAACGCTTTCTCTCAGATGCTTCCGTCTCAGGGCAGGTAGAGCTAGAGAAGGTCGATCGTTTAATTTTGTTAAAAATTTGATTTTTTGTGGTTTGATGATATTTGTTGGCACCAAAAATTTGTATTTGATGATGATGAGTTTGTTGTGGGTTTTTTAATTTGTTATTTCCTAAATTCAAATGCGTGTTCAAGAATTTCCTGGTTTATATATGTGCTTCACGTTCTGATATATATATATATATATATAAAATTTGTTTGTTTGTTTGTTTGTTTGTTGGGGACTTTAATGAGCTTGTAGGTATGATCTTCAATGTATGTGCTACGGTTTGGCTGTAATCTTATACTTTATCTTTGTCATGTATAAATGAATCTTAATTAAGATTTTAAGGTCGAGTCTATATGAGGCATTTCAATTTGAGATTTGAAAGTGTGTAATTCATTGACTTTTATCTTCATAATTGCATGTGCGGTTGTTACGATTTATTGACTTCTCGGATATGCTTTATTTCGTTGATCTTTATCATATAATCATGGTTATGGAAGACACAGGTGAGGGAAAGATTATGGCTCGGTGGTTTCGAAAAACAAAGGAAGATAGATGGAGAATAAGGAAAAAGAGTAAGATTTCTATTATCTTTTAAAATAAAAAATAATTTTGGATCAAAAGTTTGGACAATCGGTGCAACTTGTTGAAATCACAAAAGTAAGGAAATGTATGTTTGATGATTTTCTCAAAATTTCTCTAATAACAATGACACCAACCAAGCATCTATAACTTGAAGATTAAGAATACAAATTAATTTGAATGCTAATTGAACCAATAAAATTTTATTAACTAGAATACATGCAACGATATTCTTTTAAATAACGTCCCAAAATTACTTAAATCGTCCGTGCGAATTACTATTTTGTCATTCTCTCATTTTTACTTATTTCTGCTCCTAACAGTCTCTTATTTTTTCCATAGTACAACAAAAAATAATCATGAAAAATAAAATAAGAATAAGAATGCAGTGAAGGCATCCTAGTCAGACGTTGTGATTTTTTATTTATTTGTTACGGGACATAATAAATATTAAAACGAGCAATCAGCATCCCAACGGGCTTTATGGAAGGGAACTACTATTCGTCGCCGGAAAACTACTTAAATCGTCCCAAAAATGACATTTTTGCCCTTAACAAATCAATTAATACCGATTTCGTCCCGTGTCTTTAAATAAGGTGTTTGACTCAGTTTTACTCACATTCCTAGTACCAACACACTACTACAGAAAAGGTCATATACGTCGGATGTTAAGGCCTATACACGTCGGATATCAGCACCCTCACATCCGACGTGTATTCGCACGACGTCTATTCTTAGACGTCGGACGTATAGACATCCGACGTCTATTGTCCAAGGAATAGACGTCGGATATTCAAGACATCCGACGTCTATTGTCCAAGGAATAGACGTCGGACATGCAAGATATCTGACGTCTATTGTCCAGTCCAAGGAATAGACGTCGGATATTCAAGATATCCGACGTCTATTCCCCGACGTCCAAGGAATAGACGTCGGATATTCAAGACATCCGACGTCTATTCCCCGACGTCCAAGGAATAGACGTCGGATATTCAAGACATCCGACGTCTATTCCTAAACATTGACAACAAAAAAATAGCATCATGCACAAACACAAACATACAAGCATATATAGACACTCATTCATTCATTCATTACAAAGAAATGTACAACACAAGTCTTCAGTTGCCATGTCGAGAATTTCCTCCATGTATCTCATCACGTAGTGCGGGCTGAAAGGAAAGGAAAAGGAAAAAGTTGTTAGTTAGTGTATTAATTAGGATTTTAGCTAGGTAAGGAGGAGACACCTTGAGGAGTTTGTTGACAATTTTGTAGACCAAGGTCTTGGGGAAACCAAGCGGACGCATGGCGTCGACGACGACGTTAATTCTCTTTAAATCTACCTGCAGACAGAGGAAGGTATGTTTAAAGATGATTGACGTCGCCGTCGATGCCATACAATTACTTGTACATCATTGTTCGGCCATATCGATGTAAATAAAATGCTGAGCAGACCGTATCGCCTTCACATACCCCGTGTGAATGTTTTTATCTATCTAATTATTCAAACATAATTAGAAAAGTGAACACATCATTGTTAGAGGAAATAAACTACAAATGAACAAAAATAAAGTTTTACTTACATGGAATCTGACGTCCCCATAGTGGAACTGTAGTGGCGGAGGAGATCGCGGGATGGATCGGAGAAATCAGACGGGATGGATCAGAGGAATCACACGGGATGGATCAAGGAATCGGATCACGGCGGCTAGGGTTTCGTATTTTCTGTTTGGAAAGAGTGAAAGAAAACGCAACTGTCTGATTTCTTTTAAAGATATATAGACGTCGGATATTGCATATCTCCGACGTCTATTCCCCGACGTCACCAATAGACGTCGGCTTCTGTAAAGTCCGACGTCTATTGAATATAGACGTCGTATTATAACAGACGACGTCTATTCCCCGACGTCTATTGGGTATAGACGTCGGAGTTATATGCGGCCGACGTCTATTCGATCTTCTCTATATTAGACGTCGGCCTTTGTAACAGCCGACGTCTATTAGGCGACGAGTATTCCCAATTCTGCAGTAGTGACACCACGAAAATGTCTGGCGAAACACCTGAATCTGGCTAAACCGCCTCCACCAAGGTGGAGGCGTCTGCCTAACACGCCTCCACATAGGTGGAGGCGGTTTAGGCAGACGCCTCCACCTTTGTGCAGACGTCTCCTATGGACACTACCAAAAAACAATTTCAATGCGCGATAAACACATTAAACACAATTTACCATGCGAAAGAACACATAAACAACACTAAGCATAGAATATGGAAAACTTTTTGAGTTTTACCAAGATTATTCAAATTACTAATTTCTTTTCACTAACCTCGACTAGTGTAGATAATATCATATTTAATTTGTAAATGAAAAGGAAGTTTACAATATTATTAGTTATTACAACATCCAATGGAAATACTATATAATTTTTCAGTCCCAACAATTAGACTCTGGAGACCTTTTACATTACATTTAGTAAAAAGACATTGTCCGCCAAAAAAAAAACCCAACGACGGGTATTCCATTTCGTGACGTTCTTGTTCTAATTGCACCCAAAACACACAACATGATTCACATCCAACTCCCTAAGTATTTCTGACTCTCCACACTAGGCTTAGAAACAAACAAAGTAGAGAGAATGGACCGACAGACAAATTCACCTGGGACAGAAGACAGATATTTGTTTTGGAAAACAGCTTCCATTTCTGTGTGAACATTAATGCGTAACCACTGCTTATATTTAATACCTGAGAAATAATATATATGGCAAGTGAGAGAACCTTGTGTTATCATTCTCAGCTGGAAAGCATCAGTTTCAGTTCCCACAAAAAAACAAGAACACAGCAGGAACTCTCTCTCTCTCTCTCAACTTGGGGGTTTCATTCCAGACCACAACTCCAAACCAAACCAAACCAAACCAAACTTGTGATTTGATTTCGAGTTGATTTCGTGCAAAAGTGGAGACCTGCTGACATACCCTTCTTTCCTTTGGTTTTGGTGCGCCTTAAAGGTGCCTCCTTTTGCTGTAGATCTCCCTTCCTAAGGAGAAAATTGAAGAGGTAAATCTCCCAAAGATTCCATCTTTTCGTTTCTCTTTGGTTGATTTGGGCTTTTCTCGTGATGGGTTTCTTTCTAATCCCTAAAAGATTCCATCTTTGGGAAGAGCTCGTGATGTACACTCCCTAATAGAGCTCAAAAATTGGGTTTTTACTTCTTTTTTTGTTGTGTTTTTTTTTGGGGGGGGGGGTTTGTTTGAGTTGGGTGACGTGTTTTTTTCTGTCACTGGTTTTGATTTTTTGTTGATTCTACTATTAAGGGGTTTTATTAGATCTAAACCAAAATATTTGCTTGGGATGGTTTCTTCTTGGCTTGCTCTCTTATCTTAATAAGCTGCAAAGGTGTTTGGGAATAATTTGTGTTAAAGCATTTGTTTTTACAAAGTTTCAGCATGTGGTGGTGGAGTTGGATTTCCTAAATTAGTCTGGTGGATTTAGACATTTGTTCCTCAAGTTTTTTATTTGGGTTTTGTTTCCTAATTGTAATAGATCCGAACTCCACAATCTCTTTTAAGTGTTTTAATTTTCTTAGCTATGCACGATTTATTTTCGAAACTTTCCTTCCGAAGTTCGACAACTTATACAATTTTGGTTCTTTGGTTTCATTAATTCATTGCAGAAATCCTATCTCTGCTTGTGACGATTAGCTTAAAGATGGGCAGCAGAGACCTGAAGCTGCAATTCATGGTTTCAGTGATCATATGTTTACTACACATTAGCTTTGCACAATTTGATCCTACTGATAACTACCTTATAAACTGCGGAGCATCCTCGAACGCAACCGTAAACAAAAGAACTTTTGTTGCCGATACCTCCAATATCTTGTCCTTTTCCGCCCCAAAATCTGTCATGGGAAACACCTCTCCGGAGTCTGTTTCTTCTGCTGAGAGCTCTGCGCTCTATCAGACTGCTCGAATCTTTCCAGAGACGTCAAGCTACACCTTCCCGATCAAGCAGACGGGTAGGCATTTCGTAAGGCTCTACTTCTTCCCATTTTCGTTCCAAAGCTTTGCTCTTGCGGACGCTAAGTTTTCAGTCTCCACGCCGGTGTTCACTCTGCTCAGCTCCTTTCAGCCGAAGAAGTCCTCGGCTGTGATGAAAGAGTACTTGGTGAATGTGACCTTGGACAATCTCGTGCTCACTTTTACTCCTTCCAAGAGCTCAATTGCTTTTGTTAATGCGATTGAGGTCATTTCAGTGCCTGATAATCTGATAACAGACGGTGCCCAAGCCATCAACCCGACCAGTCAGTATCAGGGTCTATCCCTAACCGCATTTGAAACGGTTTTCAGGATCAACATGGGTGGGCCTCGGGTTTCTCCTTCCAATGATACATTGTGGAGAAACTGGGTTCCTGATAAAGATTTCTTGCTCCACGGAAATCTCGCTGAATCAGTTAACTTTCCGGGGAATGTTGTATATCCAGATGGAGGAGCAACTGTCGAGACTGCTCCAGAGTCTATCTATAATACCGCCACAGAGATGGCTGTCTCAAATGTCACCAGTGCAACCTTTAATGTTTCGTGGGAGTTCTCCATGGATTCAAGTTACACGTACTTCATCCGATTGCACTTTTGCGATATAGTCAGCAAAAGTCTACATCAGCTGGTGTTCAATGTTTACATTGCGAGTTTCTCTGCTATTCCGGATCTCGACCTGTCTACTGCAGCCTCCAGCTTGGCGACCGCGTATTTTGTAGATTTTGTTCTGAAAGGTGCCGACATGCCCAACAAGTTGAAGATAAGCATTGGACCTTCAACAACGTCCAATGTAGATCCGAATGCCATATTGAATGGGCTTGAAATTTTGAAGATGAATAATACTGCAGGCAGCCTGGATGGTCAGTCTGTGACTCCGGGCTCGCAGTCTGGTTCATCAAACAATATGGGTATCATTTTGGGGGCAGTCTTTGGGGTACTCGGGTTCGTAATCTTAGGTGTTATTCTTTTCATGGTATTTAGAAGAAAGAAAGTAATGAAGAAGCAGGAAACCAAAACATGGTTGCCGTTCTCCACCACAGGTGGAATTTCTCACACCTTTGGAAGCAAAGCCTCCAATGGAACTTTGGGATCTACTTCCGGTCTGAACACCAACCTTGGGTTCTGCTTCCCTTTTGCTGTGCTGCAGGAAGCAACTAACAACTTCGATGAAAATTGGGTTATTGGCATAGGAGGTTTTGGGAAGGTCTACAAGGGCATGCTAAGAGATGACACCAAGATAGCAGCCAAGAGAGGAAACCCAAAATCCCAGCAGGGTCTTAATGAATTCCGAACCGAAATTGAGCTTCTCTCACGACTTCGACATCGGCATTTGGTCTCTCTTATAGGTTACTGTGACGAAGGGACCGAAATGATCCTCGTATACGAGTACATGGAGAAGGGTACTCTTAAAAGTCATCTCTATGGGTCGGATTATCCAACTTTGAACTGGAAACAGAGGCTTGAGATATGCATTGGAGCCGCACGAGGACTCCATTATCTCCACACCGGTCAAGTGAAGGCTATTATTCACCGTGATGTGAAATCCGCCAACATTTTGCTCGATGAGACGCTCATGGCAAAGGTTGCTGATTTTGGACTCTCAAAGACCGGTCCTGAGCTTGATCAGACCCACGTTAGTACAGCTGTGAAAGGTAGTTTCGGATATCTCGATCCTGAGTACTTCAGACGACAACAACTCACGGAGAAGTCCGACGTGTACTCCTTTGGGGTTGTATTGCTCGAAGTGTTGTGTGCTAGACCTGTTATCGATCCAACTCTACCAAGAGAAATGGTCAATCTAGCCGAGTGGGCGATGAAATGGCAGAAGAAAGGGCAATTGGACCAGATAATGGACCCCAAACTTGCTGGAACATTACGACCGGAGTCTCTAAGGAAATTCGGAGAAACCGTCGAAAAATGTTTAGCGGATTATGGTGTTGACCGACCTACTATGGGTGATGTCTTGTGGAACCTCGAGTACGCTCTCCAGCTTCAAGAAGCATTAAACTCGTCAGACCCCGATGGCAACAGCGCCACACAGATTACCGGGCTGCCTTCTCAGATTCAGGCATTCCATAGCATCGAAATTGAAAGTGGCGGGGTGGGTCAGGGAACATCCCAAGCGCAAGCTGATCATGACCTATCGGATGTGAGCATGAGCAAGGTTTTCTCTCAGCTAGTGAAATCTGAGGGAAGGTAGAGGCCATTTTGATTTGCTTTGATTGTTTAATGAAACCAAAGAGTTGTTCTTTTTCCCATTGTACAATATGCTCTAGCTAGTATTTATTCATGAATTTTTTGTGTGTTTTTGTTATTTGTGTGTGCTTAAGCAAATCAAGTTTGGGTTTGTAATTTTCCTGTATTCACTTGTTTGATGGAGAATTTCTTGTGATATGCGCTGTGTTGAGGTTTTGGCATTTCTGTGCTCTATGTTCCAATATGTTTTTTTTTTTTGTTTGGTATGACTTGTGAGTTGGTTTTAATTTGTTTATTTATAATTAATGTTCTTTCTGATTGCCATGCTTATTAGTTTGTATGTAACCCTAGTCAAGGCACGTGCTATGCTGGGGCTCTAATCTTTTATTTTATGTATTCCTTTTCTTCTTGTATAAATTAATCTAGTTTAGGATTGTAACTTTTGTAAGGTTTGAGTCTAGTTTGGGATTTGGAAAGCGTCAAAAGATACGTGGACCAAAATTAACTTATGAAGCAGTCACGGAAGACTAAAAAGAAACATGAAAGGTTTTGACTTTTGTTGGGAAGGCGTGGGAATTAAGTCGTCTGTCAAAAGCATAATCTTAATTAGTTTGGGATTAAATGTTTTCTTGTTGTCTGATTTTGGATCTTCAAGTGTCTAAATTATAAAGAAAATGGAAAGAGAAATTTAGAATTTGTGAATTAATCACGGTGGTAAAGCACAACTTGTATTCAGAAGTCGTCTAAAGCAATTCTGAAATCAAACAGGGTAGGATTTGAGAATTTCACGACTGAATCCAAGTTAAGTCATTTCAAACTAATGTTAAATCGTAAGTGTTACAGACTTCAAATATGATAATACGTACACCAACATGGATTGCATATGATTGACTCCATGAGAGTCAAAATAAGTGCTCTCAATAAACAACCAGATGAATTTTAAATAGCTGTCATTCGGGAAAATATGTTGGTCAAATAAAAAATGACACAACCAAACACATCAAAAAATAATAATTTGCATGACTTGTTCTACCTTCAAACAAATAAAATCTAAATGACTTGTTCAAATTTCAGAGTTGGTTTTATCAAACCATGATGTATATAACGGGCTCTTCTGTAGTCTGACATCAAAATCTACATCTTCCAGCTTCAGAGTGGGCTTCTGGAACCATGATGTATACAATGGGCTATTCTGCAGTCTGACATTATATTATATAACTTGTATTGCTGGAACTTGAGTAACTTGATGCTTTGAATTAACATAATAATAAAAACGATTGATAAAATAATAATAAAACGACTGATACAAGGCACAGTACCACCCCCGACACACGATGGAAATCTGAGTTCATGGGAAAAACTATGGTAGTATGGTATCGTAGAAGTATTGGCTGTTCTCTATGTGATAGCAAATCTGAAAGTGAGTATTCCTGCCAATAATTGTTACTTTTGCTCGAGAGTTCATGGATATAGGCATATAGCTTCTTCCATTGGTTGATAATTGTCATTATATATACAAATCGGATGAATTTTAGATGTTAACACACTAAATGCACAAAGAAAAGAAATTTCAAGTAACATAAATATGAGAGAAGCGCTGTGGTTTTAAATCGTGCACATCCACAAATATAGCATCTGAAGAAAACAAAAAATTATTATAAAAATGGAGCATCACCATTCACTGTCATCAGGCATAAGACTACTATGTCAGCGTATTAGCAATAATAGAAGTTTAACAGTCTATAACCACATAATAATAATAATAATAAATCTAATGGAAAAAGATGCATCAATTCCCGCACCTGTGAACCTTGAAAAACAAGTTCAAAAATGGAAGCAAATTGGCCCTCCACTGTTAAATTCTTAGGAGTGCCCAATTTCTCTTACCTTTCTAGTTCAACAAGTGACAATGCAAGAGAGTGAGGATTGACAAGTCACGTTTGAATTTGTTTCTGTTACTGAGGTTCTCTGCATTGGCTCCAATTGAACTACTACGCTTTACTCACGCTTTTGCTTATCAGAGAGTCTTCTAGCATGAATCGAGTTTTTGCAACGACCGATGAACTTGAGGACTTCATCTATGAGTATAACTGGGAGTGCAACCGCCAACACCAGAAGCCACTCATTAAAGCTAAGAGGCACGATTCCAAAAACTTGGGTGAGGAACGGTACATAGAGGATCATAAAATGTAGCCCAAATGATACAGACATAGCCAGAAGTAACCAAGGGTTCACCCATGGAGGCATGGTCAAAAGGCTTCCATCCTCCGATAGGGCATTGAGGGAGTTGAACATCTCAATGGCAACCAAAACAGAGAGAGACAGTGTCGTGGCTTTAACCTTTCCTTCCTTGAAATAGTCACATGGATCGTTGAAAGAAATGAGACGGTTCCCTGCTGTGAAAGAAGACGCCTTGAACCCATCCCAAGTAGAACACTGATCCCAGTTGGAGAGTTGGCTGTATGTTACAAGCGTGTGGCCGTCACCACTCAAGTCAATGCCCAAAAAGGAGCCATGTGTGTACCATATAACAAAAACACCCACTGTTGCGAGACCTACATAAAGTCCGATAACCTATATGGAAAGGCATATATATCATTAAACCAAAATATAAGCACCATTGTTTTGATGATGGATGTAAACACAAAAGTGAATAATTTAGATGGTGATCATAGATTAATAGCACACCATCATTTAGATTTACCCCAGACTTTTTAAAACTAATTCTAGCAGTCAGACATCATATCACCTATCACATTTTCTCACCTTACCTATGGAGCAAGACTTGATGTGTTCATGTTGATCCTCAATGCATTCCACTCACCATCTAAAGATTTTCATATGTACTGACTAAAGTTCTGTAATCTTGTATTTTGATGGTCTAATAAGTGGACCCATCTTGAAATTGGATGTACTAGGAGCATTTTGGATGAAGAACAAAGGCCAATAGGTTCATGAATTATTGCATTCAAAGTCTGATGGAACACAAAAAAAGGTTAGCAGGTTCCTTTTACAACATTTTTTTAAAGGAATGTGTACTTTTAAGGAATTTGCATGAAATCAAAAATTAGTTCCTCAATCAACAAGTCAATGGAAATGAAACCTGCAAAAAGGCTCCTGGACGCAGTTGCGAAAAATGGTAAAGAAAAATGATAATTGTATGAATGCAAAAAGGGATGGGTAGTGATTTTTTGTCATCCAAGGTAATACAAGTAAAATGTCCCACCAGGTAACGGAACAAGATCCATGCACTGATCAGTGAGTCATTACTTCTCCTTGGTGGTTTTTTCATCACATCTTTCTCTGGCGGGTTGAATCCTAATGCTGTCGCGGGAGGACCATCGGTAACCAGATTCACCCACAGAAGTTGAACGGGTATAAGACCTTCTGGAATACCTAAAGCTGCAGTTAAAAATATGGAAGCCACCTCACCCATATTGGAGGAGATCATATACCTGACGACAAAGTTTCACGCCATAAGTAAAAGAGTACCAAATCTTTTAGAGTTTGCTATATGAACAATAAAAAATAAAGGTATTCAGAGATGCAAGCTCATTACTTCATAAAAACCTTAAAAGCTATGAAATAGGATATTATATTATACCACTTCCAGACAAACCAAAGAAAAACTTCTTGCAGGCATAACAAACACTTTTATATGAATATGAAAGTTGAAAAGGTTAAGAAAAATTTAACGCCGGTGACATTTAGAACAAAGATATTTGGATAAGAACAATATTAACTATCGGAAGATTATATTCTGCAGTAAATTTTATTACAAGTTTACAATTGACGGCCACTCAAAGGTCTGTATCCAAATAAAGAGGTAAAGAGGAAAACTCTAAGCCAAACCTGATAAAGGCTTTCATATTGTTGTAAATAGATCTCCCTTCGGCAACAGCTGCAACTATCGTACTGAAATTGTCATCAGCTAAAACCATGTCGGAAGCTTCTTTGGCCACCTAAATAGGTATTAATTCAGTTTAACAATATGTTCTACAGAAAATAGGATGTCATATTAAAAGAAGAAACTCTGGTATGACTTAAATACAACTTTGGGACATGAATTCAAAAGAAGAAAGTCGAGGGAAGAGGATAACAAAGCTGATGTCAAAGCATACAGGTAAACAAGTCCAATGATATCAAAAGGCATACAGCTAAATAAGTCCAACAATATCAAAAGATATAAATAGAACTCAAACTCTTCCAAGTTCCAACATATTAAAAATGGTTACATTCAAGATTGGATGAAAAACAGATCTAAGTGGAATTCCACAAAACAGTTCCACGAACATTTCATACAGAATTTGTAAAAAGAACTACGTAAAGAAAACAAATATCAGTTTCCGCTAAAATAAGTATAACATATGAAAATTCATTATATCATACCCCTTTAATAAAAATAAATAACTCACCTCTTCAATGCTTTCATCCAACACTTTTACACATTCTAGATTTACCCTTACATCTCTTTCCGTTTTTGCCCTTCTAATATAATAATAAATTCAACTTTTTTCTTATTTCAATTTCCAAGACAAACAATTATAATATTATTTTTGTTCCTTTTGTTGTAGTTTATTACTTTCATAGTGAATGTTGTATTATATCAAGTAGAGTTGAGTATTTGTAGTTTTAATCCATGTTTATCATCGTACAATTTGATCAAATAGTGCACAATTTGATTTAGTCTATGGCAAAATATCATACGACTTACTGACCTAACGTTAACGTGATATCACATGTATGCCAGGTTTCGTTATGTTTAGTAATCAAATTATGTTATATTATTCAATACACCATCACGAAAATATGGATGTATAGCTAATAAAATTTATTCAATAGTTAGGACAAAGTATGCATGCTGACATAAATCCGCAACTAGGACTAACAAAACATCGTAAGACTATATATAAGCGGACGTCTTAACAATTATGAAATTTGATCGGTACTCATTTAGTGTCATTACAACGTAAAAATCTGTATATGTAAATAATAAATAAAATGTTTAACTACTAAATCTTTTGTTCTAGCTAACGTCAATACATGATTGAGAGATTCTACAACCTATGACACATAAAGCTAGTATGTGGAAAAGAGAGTCGTGGAATTGTGCCTTCCCATGACTCTTAATTTTGTAAAAGTCATTAACTAATGGACTAAAAGTCTCAAGCAGTTAGAACAGAGAGCCCAAAATAACAACAGTCAGCAGCCCTACATGATTACAGCACAAAGGGTCATCAAAACATCATCAAGTATATTGACAGATGAGCTGAAAATTTGATACTCACAGTGAAACAACTAAGAATCGTATTAGGACAGATATAACCCTTAAGAGAACTGTGGTGATGCCGAAACATGTGAAATTATTCATTAGGACAGCTCCACAAGATGCAATTAGAGAAAACAAAATATCCAGTAACAAGACGAGTACCCACAAAGAATATGAAAAATCATGTTTATTTTGAAAGGTAACTGAACTGAAAACAAAATTACCTCAGTCCCGGCGATTCCCATTGCTATACCAATATCAGCCAATTTCAAAGCAGGTGCATCATTCACTCCATCACCTGTCATAGCAACAACTTCACCTTCTTCCTTCAGTAATTTCACAATTTCTTGTTTATGAATAGGCTCAGCCCTTGAGAAAAGGAGACCCCCAGGTTGCCTCAAGATATCTTTTTTGTCAGAAAATAACATAAATTCTTTTCCTGTGAAACTCTTCTTGGTAATATCCTCGTTAGAATCAAAGACGCCTATTTCACGACAAATTGATTCAGCGGTGCTTTTATTATCTCCTGTTATGACCATGACACGAATGCCAGCTCTTCTGCAGTCTTCAATTGCTTTGTGGACCTCTTCTCTAGGAGGATCCTGTAGGGGAGGAGGGGGAGGAGTTGATAAATCTCTATTTATCTATCATAAAAAAAATACAAACTATGAAGGGATATGCAAGTTATTTGTCATTTACCCTCAATCCAGCAAACCCGACGAAAACCAGATCACTTTCAATTGAGGAATAGTTACTTGGATCCAGAAGAAGAGCATGAGCAGGGTGATATTCACCATCATAGGTTGCAAACTCTTTGGTATCATCCTTATATGCAAATCCCAAACAGCGTAGAGCATTCGATGACATTTCATGAAGTTCTTTTAGAATGCGGTTTCGCAAAACATAATCCAGTGGCACAATAGAACCATCTTTTAGCTGAAGGTATGCACTTCTCTCAAGTAAATTTTCAACAGCACCCTGTCAAAATGTTAAATTAGAGAAGGAACCACAACTTGAAGACAATACATGAACTTGCCTTACAAACCAAGTCATGTGATCATTTGCAAGTGTCACCTACAATAATGTACTCAAAATTTGAAAATGTCGGCCTAGAAATTGTAGGACGAGTAGATTATGGAGTAAGAGAATCAGACAACAAAACCTTTCAACTAATGACATTACAAGTACAGAAAGTACAGAAAATCTGAACCATGTTGCTAGAAGGTGGGCATTATGTCAAAACTTCAATGGTCCCAGGTGGAATGAGAAAATACAAATTCTGGTACCATATTCAATCAGTTAAGGACATCCAACAGACCTTTTGTAGTCCACAAATCAAATGTAGCTAAATGTCACAAATAAGGCACAAACTTGAATCATTCAACTATGGAAAAAAATTGATGGTCGTGATGCTTCCACCAATAATAATGAGTAACAAAATGAAAATAAGTAAAATCAGCATCCAATTCTGGTTTAATATTCAGCAACAAAAATAAAGTACTACACCTTCATGACTCCCCTACTGCCTGTTTGAAAATCTCAAAATGGTATTTTTCATCAACTTTCAGGGAAGGGCCGTTCACCCAACTTTGAAAGCAGGTCAATTAAAATCTCACAAATCAAAATACCAAGCAATGCCCCCAGAATAGTAACTAAAATACCACTTCCGTACCTTTACTAACAATGAATTGCTCCCCGATTTTGATTTCACAATAACACCCATGGATTTCCGTGTACGATCAAATTCAAGAGTTGCAACTCTCTCTGAAACCCCATTCCACCACTTACAACAACCTAGGAATGCAGAAAATCGTTAAAAGTAGATATTGATGAGAGTGCATGGGAAAATTTGTTTGTGGCAAATAATTTGTACTCATATAATACCTAGTACATCCGAATGGCCTTGGGGTGGTTCTCCAATACCATCTGGCAGTCCCATTTTCTCAACAAGGACCTGAAAAGTTAGAAGATGGAAATGATTATCAAACAGAGCCACTAAAAATGACAGGATTTCAGAAAAAAATGACACCTTAAATTCCTAAACAAGAAATAAGTGGAAGCCCAAAGTTGAAAGAAATCAGATATCAATGGGTGGAAACCAGACATTCCTCGACTCGTACAACAAAAATAGTTCAGAATAACAGTTACGAGATTTGTTCAATAAATAATTGCACCAAAGACAGGCTTTACCTTCAAGGACGCCTCTGTTGGCATTCCATTAGCAAAAAACTGGTGACCAGAGTGTGTGATGCTGGCGTCATTGCAAACTGCAGCGATCTTAGCTATTGTTTGAAGATTTGCATCCAACTTATCGGTCGGAAAATCGTCAATCTTGCCATCACATGGATCATAGGTGGTTCCTTCCACTTTAAAAGTTCGAATTGTGTCTGTAGTGTCGTCAATAGCCACAAGTTTTGCCACTGACATCTGATTTGTTGTGAGTGTCCCTGTCTTATCGGAGCAAATAACAGTTGTGCATCCTAGAGTCTCCACACTTGGAAGCTTCCTAACCAAAGCATTCTTCTGTGCCATTTTACGGGTGCCAAGAGCCAAACAGGTGGTTATGACTGCCGGTAGACCCTCTGGGATAGCAGCAACGGCTAAGGCAACAGCAATTTCAAAATAGTAAGTACATTTCTCAAAAGAAAACTTGAAATTCCTTGGCCATCCATCAACATACTCCCATGTTAAGAAGTACTTCACATTGATTAGCCACACCAGAGCACAAATTACACCAATTATTGCAGTAAGGGCCTCTCCAAATTCATTCAGTTTCTTCTTCAATGGTGTATCCTCCTCATTCTGAGAAGCTTCATGGATCTGCATGTGCACTTTGCCAATCTCAGTACGCATGCCTGTCTGGGTAACCAAACACACACAGCTCCCGTTCACAACTGTTGTTCCAGCAAATACCATGCAACTTTTTCCTTGGATATCAGCGTCCAAATTGACCTTGTGAATGGACTTATTACAAGCTTCGCTCTCACCAGTTAGAGATGCCTGTTCCATCCTCACCGTTGAACTGATTAGTTGCAAAATTCTCATATCAGCAGGTACCTTATCACCAACTCTGAGTTCCACAATATCCCCAGGAACAAGCTCCTTTGCTGGCAAACTAGAGATTAGTTTCCCATCCCTTCTCACAGCAGCATGTTCTGATTGTATTTCCTTCAGTGCTTCAAGTGCCTTCTCAGCATTGTTCTCTTGCCAAACTCCAACGATCGCATTCAATATAAGAATCAAAAAGATAACCAAGGGTTCAACGAAAGCCGTAATCCCCATCTCACCACCCTCGTTCCCGTCATACCAAGCAAGAACAAACGAAACGACCGCAGCAACAAGCAGGATCCGGACTAAGGTGTCCTCAAACTGCTCGAGCACCAACTTCCATATCGAAGGGCCAGAGTGCTTCTCAAGTTCGTTCAACCCAAAGGTCTCACGACGCCTAGCAGCCTCATTCGTGGAGAGACCACGAGAGGCAGAAACATCAAACTCCAACAAGCACTCACTTGCTTCCTTTGCCCAAGCTGGGAATGTTGGAACTGATCGAACTGGTTCCTTCGTGACATGCTGACCTTCATCTTGCCCTCCTTTCCCCATCTTCTGAACAACTAAATATAAAAGTTCAAAAAACGGATCGCAACAGAAAAATAAATTAAGCGAACCACTTTTCGCACAAATACTTCAGAAAACACAATTTTCCATGATACTCCTTACAAACATTAATTGTGGATCCTCGAAAATCACAATTTCCACATGAATTTCTTAAAGATCGCAACTTTCACACAATTAACAACACGAACTCGTTAAAAGGGAACAATTTTCACATCACAAAAAACATAAAAACCACACCTTTCCCTAAAATCATCAGACAAAACCCTAATCCTTAAACACCAGAACCTTCACTAAAAACTAACTACACACAACAAAAAAACAGATTTCCACATACAACACTCCAAAGATAGAAAATTTCACACAAATCCCATCCGAAAAACGAATCCAACTGCCACAACTACAGTAAACAGAATGCACCACAAAAACCACAAACCAAAACACGAATCCCTCCAAAACCCTTCCAGATCAGACCGTGGCCGCACCAGATCCAAACCCTAAACGACGAAACGACAAAAAAGTGCAAACCTTTCTCAGTCCCACCTTCAATTCAGAGTCTAGCAACAGGTTCCGACCGGATCAGCGCCCCCGCATCAAAAAACCGCCTCTGAGAGCCGAGAAACCCAAGATTGGGGTCGATTCGGAGCGCGGAAAAGAGGGGGTGGTGGGAGGAGCAGTTGGGGGCAGGAAAGGGGGGATTTCTAGGGTTTAGAGAGGGGAATCGCGGTTGATTCGTTGCTTGTTCCGCTTCGCCTCTGCGACGAGACTTCGAATTTATGCCCCGAAACAGAATGAGAGAAAAAGAATATGTGATTAATTAATTGTTTTTTTTTAATTATAACTAATTGTTGGTTGTGTTGGTGGTTTATAAATTATAATTGTTCTGTCTGGTGTTTTGTGGGCCGACCCTTGCCATTTCTCTTATATCTGAAAAGGTGTTAGATAATTGGTGGCTTTGTAGGTAGGAAAAGTCCTACAAAGATGTTAAACTTAACCCATAATTGTCTTAGTAGACAATTGAGAGCATTGTAGGACTTTGATGGGTATGAGTAAGAGTCAATCAAATATAAACTTTCTTGAATCTGAAAAAAAATGATCCAAAGTAACTTTTTACTTGATGAATCATTCATCCAAGTTTACTTTGAAACATATAAATTGAGTTCAAGTGCAGTGATGTTTTTTTTTTTTGTTTAAGAAAATAATTTGTTGTTATGCTAGGTTTGTAGTTGAGAAAAGAGGTAGTAGAGTTGACATGTGTAGTTTACTAGGTGTTTGAACAACAAACTATTTGATTTGGGAGTGAATTTTGGATGAAAAATATCAAACGCTACCTTATGTAGAAACCAAATGTTGTGGAAGCATATGGTTTGAATACAATTCAGATAAGAAGTAGATAATATTTTCACGTAGCATATGGTATATAACAAAAATTATGGATTATTTAATAAATCCCCATTCCAGAATAATTTACAAAAAGTGGCCCTTTTATAGTTTAAAAAATGAGGTGATTTTCCTAAATACAATGAAACCAATGGTCTCGCACAAGTATTTCGACCCAACTTAAACTAAAGATCGCATTAAAGTCTCCACACGTAACATCGATATTTTATTTTCCGTAAAAAGCATATAATATTATATTATTTAATTTATTTCTTCTCCTTTAAGATCTTTGGTCGTTGGTGAGATGACAATGGAAGTTTCGTGGTTGCATCCTCGCAAATAAAAATACACTTTTTGGGGTGACGTGGAAAAACCATGACCTTTGATTGAGGTTTGGAATTTCTTTTTGTGGTCCGTTGCTCTTGCGGGAACTTTTTATGATTATCGTGGTCCACAACGCAAGCAATGACTCCTACGTTTTTTTCATGAATTTTGACTACTTTATCTCTCTGTGATTTTATCATGCAAAACAAGATATGATTTTTTGGGATTTTGCCAAGATCCAAATTATAACAAAAAATTATTGATTCGTACGAGATTGAAAATTATTTTCATGACTTGTTTGATTTTTAAGTATATCGTGTGATGCCTAAATAATACAGTATCAGATGTATATATGTCTAGGTCTTTTGAAACTTTAATATGAAAAATTTCAGATTAAATGATATTTTTTCACATGAAAATTACATAAAATTATTCTTTTTGTTTCTTTTGTCCTCAAAAGTGCAAAATATGCAAAATGATGTCCCTTTCCACCAAAAGCTTTTGGAAAAAAAAATAGAGCGTTGGGCAAAGAGTCAAAGTAAATAACTGGTGCATAATTCAAATTACATTGCTTGTTAAAGACAGTGACACTTTCAGAATGTACGAGTAAAATATTCAATGATTAGTTAGTTGCACAAACTTGTTGCTTCTAACGTTGCGATGATTTAGACATTGAAGAATATGATATCTCCAATTAACTAATCATCATTTATTTGTAAATGTGGTTGATGTTTATTTTGATCATTTTCACCAACTGTAATTTACCTGCAAAATAGGATCGAAGGTCCACTAAATTTTGACCTTTTTATCATGGCTATTCGAACGCCGAAGATCGAACAACATAATTAATACAATTTATTCATCTTGGTGAGGTTTGATGTCATCCTTGACATATCTTATAATTTCGTGTAGCTCATGAGGAATAATTATATTCCTTCCTAAACTAGGAGATATAAACCCCACCTTCCTAGAACGTTCCGATTGATTTGTTTAAGCAAAAGCAATTAATAGCAAGCGTGAGAGAATGACCAACAAACACATCTGAGTTGGTAAAATCAATCGAAATTATTGTGTCACGAGATGACGAGAGGAGAGAAAAATACCATGAAACAGAATACTATATGTGGAAAGACATGTGTTGGAAGTTTCCTGGAGGAGAGTTTTTTTCAACTTAATATTACTTTTATGATTACTACGTATGCTCAGTGTCTTGAAACTAGGGGTGAGCCAAGATCCAAATTTTCGGAAGTCCGGACCGAATAAATTCAGTTCGGTCCGGTCTGGTTCGGTCAAAAACTCGAATTTAATCTTTAAAATTTTGGTCTTTGACCAAACCGAATCGGATCAGACTGAAGTCCGAAATGTCGTGGTCTCCTGGACCGAAAAAGTTCGATCGGATTCAGTCAGTCCGGACTGAACTGAATTTTGCTCACCCCTACTTGAAACTATTAGTTGGGCGAATACGGGAGGAAATAATTTGATGTTGTAAGTACGACCATTAAGTTACATGTGCACATGAAAGTTTGAACTGTAATATACTCTTGGGGAAAATTCATAAAAAAATATTTTGAAACCTACATAAGCTTCGAAAGCCGATCTTCTTTGGATCCAGGGCCATAACAAATTTTGAAATTGGAGGTCTGACCCTAAATTTTGAAATCAATTTTTAATAGGTGTCCCTTATGGAGTGTTAAGTATTATTACATAATTTATATATACTTATAATTATAAGATCATGCTGCCAAGTAAGGATTTTAAGTTGGACATAATGTAGTAACGTATTGAAAGACTACATACCAATTAAAATATGATTGCTGACTACACACGCAAGGTTTTTCTTTACTTTTTGAATTGAATACAAATGCCAATTTCTTTTGAAATTCTTTTGTACCTTGTTCTAATTTAATTCTATAATAAGTGTCATTTGCGAGGTGTACAGATATCCTGTCTAAAGTTATCATCTACCAACTAGAGATCCTGATTAGTTAAATGCGTGTTGAATTAAAAATAACAACTCACGGAGTTTAAGTTCATAACAAGCTTTCAAGAAGCATTATACTCTCGTATCAATACAATACTATACTAAGTATTGTCTTTTTGTTTGTTTATTTTCATGCGTAAGAGTTGGAGATTGGAAGCATTGGTTGGATTTGGATGTTCCCAATTCGTAAAGTAATGCGATTAATGGATCCGTTGTCCACTTGGTATCTTACCACATTTAAATTATCAACCTTACATACAAAAGATTTCATCATTAACAACATTTTATATTATCAACCTCACATCACAAAAAATTGCATCATTACCCAACAAACACAATCTCATAAATGGATGTTTTGGTCGTTTCATGACTAAATCTTCATTTTTAAGTTCAACTTGTTGCAATCAAATGACTACATAAAACATCTGATAACTGAAAAGACAAATTGGCACTTACTTCGTCGTCCGGTAGGATAAATTGTGTTTTACCTGTATATTAAACAATTTATGAATGCTTAATTACCAACCTTGCAACAAATATGACAGTTAAGATATGCTGACTAATGGTATCAGTGTAATTCATACTTAATTTGTTAGTACTTAATTCGTTTTTTCCCGAAAGATGGTTAATACTTAATTCATCAAGTTACACATACATTACTTCTAACAGATAGATGTTTAAAAAATGTATGGTTGAGTAAATAATCTAACTTGCATCCAATATAAAACCAACCAGGTATAGTATCAAAAGATCTAGAAACTGCAACAACTACAATTTTTGCTTCGTATTTACTCTTATCTATAGAAATTAGTATGTAGATATTTGTTCGATTTTAAATTTATAAACCGTAAGTGCACAACCGCGTTGAAGCGGTGTCAAGTACTGATCGAACCGCATGAAGACTAGTTAGCTAAGAGAACCCCTTTCATACTCAGATTGTCAGACAGGAAGGGGAATTTTGGATTTTTATAGTTTTCTACTCTAGTTCTACACTACTCCTAAATTGTTGTACCGGCTGTAAACTAAATGCAATTGTGAATGGATAACCCTAAGTGGTAGAGATTATAATGAACCGGGTTTGTACAAATAAACATATTGTTGTGGTTTTGAATTAAGCGTTCATCATTAAAATCATGATAACAAATAAGAATGAAGGCATTATCCTAAACGAACATCTAGCAGAGCATGCATGAAGAACATTGACGGACTTTCAAGCATCAATATACAGAGAACTAGTATTAGAATAAGAAACAAACAATACATGCATCATAATTAAAATTTATTCTAACTTATGATTTCAACACATAAAACATAGTACCCATAGATTAAAAATAAAATAGATACTAATCTATACAAGATATACATACACAATTAAATATGAAATTAATCTAAAACACATAAAATCATGCAAGTAATCACAATTAACACATTCATCAATTAAACAATCGATTCACATATCTCCACCTCGGAAGGTGACGATCCAGTTAAGAATACAAACACATGGAAAATCAAGAACTAACTAATCTACCAAACACATGGAAGAAACTGCCTAATTAAAATCAACTGAAAAAAAGAGGAAAAGCTCCAAGATACGATCCACGATGACGACGCGGTAGTACTTCGCACTCCCCAGAAAAGAAGAACAAGTGAACTGCAGGAACCATATCATTTTCCCGTTCACCTCATGAGCCTCTCTCTCTCTCTCACCAAAATCTTTTTTTATTTAATATTCACATGAACTTAACATACATATGACACCCAAGTTCTCCACTTTCTTTTTGACTTTTTTTTAAATTAATAGAAAAGTACAGTACTCATTCCGATCTCACTTCTCCTTTGATTTTCTACAAAATCTTATACTTTTGTCCTATTTAGTCATCCTTTCGTGTATCTGTAATAATTCCGTTTAATTAAATAAGTACGAAGCAAATAAAATGCATGAAATGTGACTTAACAATTATTTTAAAGACGTGTGGAATGTGGATGAGTAAATAATTTGACTCGCATCCAATGTAAAACCAACCAAGTATAGTATGAGTAGATCTAAAAGCTACAACAAGTACAACCGTGGCTTTGTATTTACTCTCAACAGTAGAAATTATAGTGAATATATATATTTATAAAATATTTTGCATGCATGACAGGTTTTGGTACGTGTTAGGTTGGGGACATAACTTAAGAATCACGACCAGATCCATCCGACACGATCTGGAAACTTTGGGTCTTCCTAGAAAAGAAACTACTTGCAAGTTGGAAACACCCATGTCGTGAACACCATATATTGTTGACAAAAAGCAACCAATTTCTGCTATTTCTGCTCAAATGTCATGTGCCGTAACAACGGGAGAGCATCGGTCCGGACCCGGATGTTCTCCGGAGTCCGGATCGAAGACCGGACCAGTTAGATTCGGTCCAGACCGAACCCGAATTGGACAAGATTTTTTTTGGGGTGGGGGGGGGGGGGGGGGGTGAATTGGATTTTGGACCGAGTTTGGACCGGACCGGAACCCGTCCCGAGGTTCAGACCGAAACCTTGACCGGTCGGATTCGGTCCGGACCGGTTCATGCTCTCCCCTAGTCGTAACAACCCTCCAAAACCCAATAAACCAAACCAACCTTGGTACAATCTCTAGCCATCATGTGAGCCCAAAGCAGGAATTTGATGGCGGGAAGCCTGGAATCGAATTGAATGGAGTTGTACACAGAAAAATTGTCTGTTGTTTTTAACTTCTTATTGTATTATTTCCCCAAGGGTATATAAAAATTAAACAAAAGGATAAGAAAACTAAATTGTTATTCGTCGCCGGAAAACTACTTAAATCGCTCGTGTGAATTACCATTTTGTCATTCTCTCATTTCTACTCATATATCTCGACATTTAACACTCCTAACATCATAACACCCATCTCTCTTCATCTTCCACTCATAATCATAAAAAAACAATATTTTCGGAGGTCAGGAAATGAGCCAACGGACACCCCAGTGTACTCGAATCTGATAAAATATCCAACTTCTTTTTAATAAAAAGACATAAGGGACATCCGCCGGAACCGCCTCCCCCATGGGGCAGACGCCACCCCCATAGGGGAGGCGTCTGCCCCATAGGGGGCGTCTTAGTCAGACGTCTGCCACATTGGGGAGGCATATTAGTCAGACGCCTGGCTAAGACGCACCCTATTTTTTTTAATAATAAATTTAAAAATTATACGGTGTGTTATCTCAAATTACTTCAGGTTTCATTCCAATTTTTTGGGTATTAATTAGTAATTATACGGGTTGGATTATAACGAGTTTTTGCAAGTGACGAAGATTCAAAATTTTCTAGATCCAACAATTTCAAAATCCAAACCAAATCGGGATAATCACATTCCAAAATTGCAAGTGATGAGCGAGACCCCTGAACGACCTGTCGGGGTGGTATTTGTAAGTCGGGATGTTTTACCACTGGAGATTTTTGGATCTTGGAATTTTTGAATATTCATTACATGCAAAAATAATCATTGTAAGCTGACCCGTTACCACCGAAAATTTGCAACGGAACCACAAATAATTTGAGATAACACACCGTATAATTTTAAGATTTTTTAAATTTTTTTTAGACATGCGTCTTAGACAAACGTTTCCCCATAGTGAGGGCGTCTGGCTAAGACGCCTCAACCATGGATGAGGCGGCTTAGCTAGACGTTCGAGATGGAAAAAAAGTTCTGACTCCCTTACCTCACCAGATCCAGGCGTTTCGTCAGACATTTTCGTGGTGTTGGTAAGGGAATATGAGTAAAACTGAGCCAAAAATCTTATTTTAAGACACGAGACGAAATGTGTATTAAATGAGTTGTGAATGGTAAAATGGTAATTGTTTATGCGATTTAAGTAGTTTTCCGACGATGAATTATAGTTCGCTAAAACAATGTAGACATCAAAGCAGCTAAATCTTAATTGAGTTCACTTTATTTTGATTTAAGTGTTATTATGTTTTAAGGGATCTCCAATAGTAAATTCATTAATATTGACAGAAAGAGATGCACCAAACACTACCAAAGCGAGGCAAACAAGAAAAAAGAGAAAATTACTCCAATTATCATAGTTGTATGATTCTAACTGAACTGCTATTCGTCGCCGTAAAACTACTTAAATCGCCCGTAAGATTATCATTTTGCCCCTCTACACTTTCTACTAATATAACTCATCATTTCACTCTTTTAACACAACTTTCTCTTCATATCACACTTTTATTCACCAAATAGGATGTCTCGGAGGCCAGGAAAAGAGCCAGCGGACACCCCGGACTACTCACATCTGGTAAATCACCTTGTTTATTTCAATTAATTTTTTTAAATTTTTTTTTTGAGTCGGGCGACCGCGGGAGCCGCCCGACCCATGGCATAGACGTCTGCGGGAGACGTCTCCCACGTAGGGCAGGCGTCTCTGGCAGACGCCTACCACGTAGGGTAGGCGTCTCCCGCAGATGCCTGGGTTTTTTTTTAATTTGTTTTTAAATTGATTATAAATTGTGATAAAATTTAAATAAATTGAATATTATGTTAATAATGAGTTAAATTAGTTTAGATAATCGTTTATTAATTATAAAATGTGTTAATTAATAAATAAATTGATTACTATGTTAGTAATTAGTTGTGTACGATTTTAGTAACAAATTATTGATTAATTGTGATAATTGCTAAATAAATCGATTATTAAGTTAAAAATTAGTTTAATTATTATAGTAAAATCATTAATAAATTTGTATTTTTAAATTGAATTAATAGTCATCGAGTTACTGTGGAGGAAAAGAGAAATCAATTCCCTTACGCCCGGTACATAGTATAGCAGACGAGTCAGGTCCTCGTCATCCACGTACACGTGGTATTTCTGCTTCAGTTAGGAGAGAGAGAGATCTGTTACGTTGTCGTCAGACACCTGGAGAGTCTTTCGACGACGAGGATGATTCAGATGAGGCGAGGAGTCACGACGACAGTGACGATGGGGGCCGATACGACTTGGGGCCACAGGAGGACGCGGTACATCAGTCCGGTCGAGGACGGGGGGCGACACGGTGGTCCTTCAGCTGAGTGGGTCATTAGGAAGGATCGAGGTGGCCTGTTTGTGACCGGTGATTCGAGTTCGTGCACTGCAGACGCCCGAGCTCAGAAGAAGAAGAGGGGTGATGACGAGTCTTGGATCGTCACGGATATTATTCCCGGTGGTCCTGTAGATGGCAGCATCATTCCGAGTTTCGGAGGCCACGTCGCCAGACGCATCTGGGATGGCGAGGAGCGGAAGGTTTTGAAGTGCCACAATCGGCACAGAGCTTGTACGACATTGCAGGCATGGCGCTCAGTGATGACTGAGGATATGACGGCGACCGTGGTCGACAGTGGATTGGGTCACTTGCCGTACAACATGTTTTCCTACATCGGCATGTCGTTGATTTCGGCATTCGTGGAGCGGTGGCAGCCTGACACCAACACTTTCCACTTGCCGTTCGGAGAGATGACGATCATGTTGCATGACGTCTTTCAGATTCTTCACATTCCTGTTGAGGGTCCCATGGTCAGTGCGCAGGCGCCGACATCTGAGCTGAAGTTATATGTATCTGAGTTGCTGGGTGTCAGCCTGGAGGGTCTTGGGCGGGATAGCTCATTCTGGAGTGGCGGTGGTGTTAGTATCGACGCTGTGGACGAGTGTTGCAGACGGGGGCGACCACCACGGACTGAGGATACGCAGATGACTGCTTATTTCTTCTTACTGCTAGGCTGCGTATTGTTTCTCGACAAGAGCGGTTCCAGACTGAGACCACGCGACTTATTGGAGGCGAGGGACCCAGATACCATTGCTGATTACTCATGGGGGTCGGCGACGTTGGCATATCTGTATCGCCAGCTGGGCATATCCAGTCGCGCTGATTGTGGTCAGATTACGGGTTGTCTTACACTGCTGCAGGCTTGGATATATGAGTATTTTCCTGCTTTCCGCCCCCATCGTGAGCGGAAGATTGTTGAGCGTGGCCATCCTCGTTCGCGTATGTGGGCTGTCCGGGCGGAGGATAAGAGCGAGAGTCGACTTCTTTCTATTCGTAGACGGCTAGATCAGATGACTGCATCACAGGTATATGATGTATATATCATTCACGTTTAGTTAAATTTAATTTTATTATTATTAACGTATAAACGTTTAGGTGGAGTGGTTACCGTACGGTCCCGATCCTGCTGTAGCTGTGCCGAGGACTACATTTGCCGGCATTATTCGTTATAGGGATATCACAGAGCCTTATATACCTGATCGCGTGTTACGTCAGTTAGGCTACGTTCAGGTGATCCCGGTTGACATTCCGACGCCCGAGCATGTAGTACGGTCTGCGACTGCCACGTTGTACGACGTCAGGCACAGCGTTTCGTCTGCGGAATCGGTTTGGAGGACATTTCCGAGACTAGGACGACTACACCTGGCCGATCTGAGTCGTAGCCGCGACCCCTCCACTTGTGCTCCAGATTATTTGCAGTAGTTCGGTAGGTGCTCACATCCACTACTCGTACGCGGTATCATTCCGAGACCGGAGAGAGCACTGGATAGGACATGTGCCGATGCGGTAAGTTTATCTAATTTTATATTTAATTGTAAAGTATATTTTGTTATTGTACGCTAATTTTTATTTTACATACAGTGGATGAGTAGGGCGATACGGTGTACGCAGCCGTTCTTGCGAGAGAGAGACGTCATGCCGAGTGAGGCGACGAGACTTGCATGTACAGATTGGGATCGCCTGATCGAGGATTGGAACAGCCAGTTGGGCATTGCAGACCATGATTCAGATGCTGAGCTGTAGTTGTCTTGCTTTTACTTTCGTTTTGTTGCACTGTTAGTACATTTGTTGGTATATGCTTATGTTTATTTGTGTACTCTTATTATTTATTTCTGACGAACATATCTTCTACATATTTCTTTGACTATCGTATTTTTTAATATTTATTTTTCACGAAAAGATTTTCAACTTATTTCTTTAGATATGAAATAATATTTAAATTTAAAATACGGTAAAAAAACAACACGATATAAGTAGAAATACACGATATATTATACATTACAAAACATTACAAATTACAATCAACGTAACCGGTTCCAATACTCCATCCTACTTTGGTACTGATCCTCCCATCCAACAACACTCTCATCTCGCATTTGATACCATAAGGTCGCTATAGGAGGTACTGGGAAATCATCAAGTAATTCCAAACGAATAAAATGAGCGTAACTCCCTAAATGAGCAATGACCAACTCTCTGACATGCCTCGTCATGGTAGAGGGACACTCCCAGGGTAGAACAGTAAGACACGGGAATGACGAACCATCCGTTCCCACTGCGAAATACATGACCGCACACTTGTAAAAATTCGCAATAGGAAACAAGTCGGACCAAACCTCCATATAATGATCCTCGCCACAACCTCCCCCGCCCCCAATCAATTCGTTGACGAGCCTCTCTCACATGGCCGAAATAGACTGTCTCATAAATAGGATGTGCACCTATCTCATTAGAAATCGCACGACGGGCGTACGACAAGTTCTCCTGACCACCATGAAAGACATCGGCAACACATCGAAATCCACAGTTGCCATCAACACGTACGTCATTCCACCTATGCAGAAATGGCAAAATGATTCCTGGCAGTCTATCATTATATGGGAAGTTGTCCACGTCAACCCGTCCGGACACTGTAAGATAGGTAAATAACAATTCATTAAAACAACAAAATTAGGAGATAATATATTCAACCTCATTTAGATTACTAATATATATTAAATAACATAACAATAAAGATATCGACATACCAGAAGATCCTGTGCCCGTATTCAAGGACGATCGAGACGAATTAGACCGACGACCCCTGCTCCCACTACTGGCAGACCGACCACGACCCCTGCTCCCACTACTGCCAGACCGACCACGACCTCGCTCAGCATACTCGAAGGCACTCGGGTCCCGACGTGTCAACTTTCCCCTAGGTCGACCTCGTACCTTAGTATTTTGTTCGGGTTCTCCATAGTTTGACTGATCGGGGTGTAACTGTTCGTATAAAATACGAGAGGCACTACGAATTACTGCAGGATCGCTCTGCGAGATCTCATCCACTAGCTTCCGAAAATGCTCGGTGTCTTGTGCTGACTGATCAACAAACTCTGACATCTGGACTCCTTCTCCGATAACAAGTGTTTTCCAGAATGGATGAATATGCTCTAAATAAATTCTATCACCTGACGCGAAACACTCGTACATGGTACAGGCACAAGGAATCCCATGTGTTGTCAGGAAAGCACACCCACAACGATATTCAATTTCATCACTTAAGTCCTGCATTCTCTTCAACTCCTGAGTCATTAACGACAAGCAGTGATGCGAAACTCGGCCATTTATATGCTGAAACAGAAGACCTATGTAATGTGCCAAATTTCGACGTCTCGAATCTTCAAGAAAGTTCCGAATATTTGTCAGCTGCATTTCAATAGACGAGTTCACGCGGTCGAAAAGAGTGTCGAGAGCGGCAGTCGATGTAGTGATCCACTCTTTCAGAGCCGAATGTGCACTTTCCACCATGCAGTTCGTAGTGTTGCTGAAATGAAGAACTTGATTCGTCCAATTCAACACGAATTTTTCCTTATGCACCAACCACGTGTCTTCCACATACTTCGTCAGCACTGGCCAGGAACTGTAAGAATCCTTCAGATTACGGACTGCTCTATCATAATCCGTCTGTGAATCAGAAAGCATGACTCTCCTCCATCTTCCACGTCTAAAACTCTCTGCAAGCTGCTTCTCTTTGCCGAATACGTGGTATGCGTAGTTGTACACGTCTTTGTTGATATGCCAGGTGCATAGTAAATGAGCTGACTCAGGAAAAACCTCTGCCACTGGTCGCATCGGACCCATCTCCCGGTCCGTAATTATTGCTGTCGGGCTAACAATATCCAATAACAGATCTCGCAACCTCTCCAACACCCACCGGTAACTAGACTCGGTCTCATCCTGCAAAATCGCATATCCGACGAGGAAATTCATATTTGTTGGAGTAACCCCAACCATCTCAAACAAAGGCATCTTGTACTTGTTCGTCTTATACGTCGAATCTATACAGATCACGAATGGGTATGTACGCAACAACTGAACTGAAGTCGGATGTGCCAAAAATGCGTGAGTCAAGACATTAGTTTCTTCATCTGCCACAATCCAATGCAAATACTTATGCTGCACTGCCTCTCTGAGAAACTGCTGCGCGGGATTCCTGTCTTCAGATTTCGTCATCCTCATGTACTCTCTGAAGTTGTAAATGTGCCTTTGATTAGGATTATCGTCCGGAAATTTCTTCTTTACCGCCAACAAAATGTTACGGGGCCTTGCTTGTGCCTCTGTCATATCCCGAACAATTTGCTTTGCCACAGCACTAAGTCCGCTGACCTGTCGGTGACCCTCTGAATAAACTGCCAATGGGTGGTTGTGTTGCCCAAACATGCTACTAGAAACAATAACCCATCCATCACGATCTCGTCGCTCCACCACTTTTACCAAAAACCGACAACCGCAACCTTTTCTTTTCGTATTCTTTCGCAGTGCAATACTCGTATCACGAGAATTCATCTCACGTCTGCGATCACATCTGAGGTAACAATCCATCCGGTTATCTGCTTTCGGTTTGTATGATGATATAACCAAAAAAAATCCGGCTCCTATTGCAATTTGTTTCGCTCATTTACAACCTTCCTCGATTGTTGTAAATATTTCTTTACTGTCAAAAAGCTCACTGTAATCTACTCCATCACCACCGAAATCTTGCAACGGAACCTGAAAATTTTGAATTTAACAAAAAATTAAAAAAAAAAGGGCGGCTGGCTAGGCCGCCTCCACCAAGGTGGAGGCGGCTGCCTAACATGCCTCCACATAGGTGGAGGCGTGTTAGACAGACGCCTCCACCATGGTGTAGGCGTGCATCTAAGCCGCCTCCAGCTAGGTGGAGGCGTCTGTCTAAACCGCCTCCACCTAAGTGGAGGCGGCTTAGCCAGACGCCTCCACCTATGTGGAGGCGGCCTAGCCAGACGCCCGAGTCGGAAAAAAAATTCCGCCCCCGTTACCTCGCCGGATTCTGGTGCTTCGCCGGACATTTTCGTGGTGTTTGTACTGGGAATGTGAGTAAAACTGAGTCAAACACCTTGTTTAAAGACACTGGACGAAATCGGTATTAATTGATTTGTTAGGGGCAAAAAAGTCATTTTTGAGGCGATTTAAGTAGTTTTCCGGTGACGAATAGTAGTTCACTTCTATAAAGTCATCCACTGTGTTACTTCTCTCTTGCGTGTACATTAGTCTACTATTTATATATCTATTTTAAAAAATCTCCACAACCGCATCTCATTTCCCAACACTATTTTTTTCACGTCATTAATTTTTACCTCCAGTCTATTACGTGAATAAAATCAAAAAAATAAAATGATTTTTTAAATAAAATAAAAAAAATTATTTTAGATTTTTTTCGTTAAAAACATTTTTAAATGATTTTAAAAGAAATCAATACAAAAAAAAGAATTAACAAATGAACTGGGAACACGTGGATCCCTAGACCCTCCAGTGGGGGCGCTCGATTTTTGGGCATAAGCCATGACTCCGTACAAAAAAAAGTGACTTGACGTGTTGCATAAGACAAATGTGTATGTTTTTTTTTGTCACTTTTGTTAGTGCTGTTAAAGTTAAACTTGTGGCATTACTACCACGGTTTTTACAAGTGTGTCAACGGTTAATTTCATTTATTAACAGTAAGATGCGACTCAAATTCCACTAACTCCAGATTCTTCCAGTAGTTACTAAGGTCCTGTTTTGTTATTGATTCCGAGAGTGGATTTTTGAAAATCTGTCGGTAGAATCAGATATCACTTCCCAAACACCATATCACAAAATTGATTTTCAAGAATCAAGTGATTATCTAGTGTGAATCACGCTGTCACACGTTATCTCTCATCGAAAGAGGAACCGATTTTCGTTACTGCAGATGATTTTGGATGTGAAAAGTCTACATTGTCCTCACAAAAAATACTTTATTTACTTGTACTTATTTTCCAAAATGTTACATATGTCTCTTTTCTCTTCCACAACCTCACCCACCTCCTCATCCTTTGCCCTCCTATTTAGTCTCACCATCCCTAACTTCTCCGGCCAAGTCCTCGGCCTCTCTATCTCCTTGCCGGAGTAAGTGGAGTTTAATGTCTCAACCAACCTGAGTCACAAAGGAGTTGAGAACAATGCTATGAGGCTTAGGTTTTTGATATGCGTTTTTGTCTCTTGTTGATTTAGAACTTACATCTCATATTTGGGAGGAAAAACAATCTGTTGTGTATTGTTTCGTTGTTAAAGTTATTTTGGGTTTCTTGTAAACCAAGGAGGTCTTGACGAATATGGTTATTTTTGTCATTTCCCTTACTGTTAGAATCATCCTTCACCAAACATTAAATAAAATCCATCTTTCACGAGAATGAGATTTTTTTGTGGTGCATGCAGAATCAGATCTTCAAAGAATCTCTTTCTGAAAATCATTACCTTAATGGTTAATTACACCTCGTTACAAACAGTATTTACCACTTACTGTTTAGAACTGCCGTCCAGGTAGGAGCAAGTACCGAAGAATTTTCGATCATCAAAAAAAAAATCATTACCCAAACGGGACCTAAGAATTTTCTCACGAAGGCAAGTTTAAGTTAGTTCAACTAGTCATCTAACAATGTCTTCGAGCAAAATTCAAAGGGTCAAATTTCGTTGGCGTGCAACCAATCAAGGATTTACTCCCTCCAAATTAAGAGTTTTATCGAAAAGTAATAGCGAACTATTGTCAAGTGGTCCACGGCAGGCCATACATTCGGAATTATTGTCAAGTGGTCCACGGAGAAGTTAAACTAGTTAGGAACATGTGAACTTATTCGGTTCGACAATGTGATATTCATACTTTGTAGTTGGTGAATAAGTTTGTTGAGAGCTGAGAAATGTGAGTGAACCACTGATGTTATTCTTCAACAATACTGTACACTCAGTTAGAAGTTTGTTTGACGTACCTTTATTTCCGACAAATAATTTATGCTGTCAAAACAATCGTGATTCGTGACATCAACTGATTGCTTCAGGTAAAACATAAGTACAGCAATTGCATCATGAATGCACGTTCTTTCTAAGACGTGTCGAGTTTGTTAAGAAAACAATATACCAAGTGGAAGTATGAACTAATAAGAATTTATGCCAGTAGTCTGCAACTGCAAGAACCTAAAAATATTGTATTTTTGACTTTTCAACATCACCTGAAACCCAAGAGAAGTAACGACAAAACTTTTGAAAATCAAGTTTTTTCTCACAAGAGTTCTCAAAACAAACGTAATGCTCCAAACCAAGCAAGAAGTTGATATAAACTTTCTAATTGGTACCTAGCTATCAGAAACATTAATTTGTAATAAATTTTAGAAAATTGATGTCACGCTAAAAGTTCATGGGTGAATTTGGAAAATATCTGAACTCTTTTACTAATTTCTAGGGATGTCAAAGGAAATCCGAAAATCCAACCGCATTGGTATTTGAAATTGAACATTTTATCAGAAAACAAACATATCTGGAATCTTGATGGAGTATCTGACAACTCGCAAAACGAATATAAATATTGATGTATCTGATCTAAATAGTATTCACTCCGAAACTACATATCTATATTTTAACATCTGTATCCATATTTGTATATGTATACTTATATAATACATTATACAGCTAAAAGTATCAACATTTCCACGATACATATTTATATTTTGAATATATAGTATTGGTTTGTTAACTCTTATAAACACACATCCACTAATTCCACTAATTTAAACATTTAATATTGTTATAATTTCAAGATACAAAGTTAGAAGCTAACGTCCATTTAATTAACATTTGAAACCAAATAAAGATGACTACTATAACTATTTTTCTGAGTAAAAACAAAAAAAATGTTATGGGATCGGCTCTGAAGCAGACATTATCCATATCCGCTCCGAATTCGTCAAATATATATATGCAAATGTAGACTTTTCATAATTGTAAGCAATCTGTATCCAAATCCGTAAATTTATGCGAACACAAATATGGATAATACCTATATCCAATCCAACAAATATGGACAATACCTATATCCAATCCAACAGGAAGTAATTGTTTTTCCTCAAAAAGAAAAAAGAACTGTTGCTGATCGTAGGATTCGTACCTCAAAATTAAGTCACGACGATACTTTAATGCTAAACTTCAATCGATCATTCTCTCTTATCTTCAGGACTCGTTTTAGCAAGTTCACTGGACCATTACAATTCGCAAGAAACCACAGGTCGGAGCATGAACTGGTTTATATTAGTTAAGCTAACACTTACGACACATTACATGGTAATCTTTGATCATCGGTTATAATTGTTTAGCTGCTGCATATGTGCTAGAGCCAATTTAATAATCCACAGATGTCGTTCCACTAATTTTTTACGTTACGCATCCTTAGGAGTCATTTTCCACAAATCAAACTTTTTTCTCCCTGAAACTCATTCGTCATAATAAGGACGTGGAGAAAATTGAAATTTGTTGACTATAAATAAATCACTTACCTATATTAGTGAAATAGATGTCATTTTCAGTACAGAGAGAAGTGCACTCACGCTTCGGTCCTCCATTACTTTTCTTGGGCTGCATGAGAGGTTCAGACGAGCACTCCATAACCACAAGAGCTTTCAGGACAAAGAAAGCAGCATTTGGAGGTTCATAAAATGGGACAGTGACCGTACAACTTCTGTATTCATCAGAAACTTCAAATTGAGATAAATCCAGGAAAGAGTGTTGAACGGAGCTACCTACCACCATTTTAAGCCAAAATCTGTTTCCTTTTGCTGCATTGTACAATTTAATCTGGAAGGTGATGCCGACAGGTAATCCACATTGGAAGAGGATGGGGTTTTCGGAATCATTACCGGGAACTTGCGAGTCTGCTTTGATATGTAAAAAGTTTCCGGTGAATTGTATTTGCTGAAGCGAGAAGAGTTTTAGTAAATTGTTGACAGGGAAACTAATGCATGTCTGATTCGGCTCTACTTGACAACATATATCTTTTATTTCCTTGACAAAGTTAGACAAGTTGGATAAATCTCCTCCAGAAAGGTACTCCATACGAGATAATGTGGCATTAATCCTTCTTAGTAAGCCACTCGAGCACATTCCAAACCTACAAGTTTTCGCCATGAAACAAAGTAAATTTAGCTCTAAGACATGGAGCTCCTCTTTTTCGCTGAAGCCTGGAAACGTGTACCTCATTCTTCTGAGAGCGATCTCGAGCTTCCCCAGTACCACATCCAATATCTGCATTCCTACAAGCTGACATTTCCGTGGCAGGATTTGACACCATGCTTCTGTTATGAGAAGGATCACATCGATATACTGTGAGATAAAGGCTGAAATTGCACTAACATGTCCACCACAATCTCCAATAATCTTCAACTCTTCCAGCCAGACCCTGAAAATTGTAGCTAAGGATTAATGAGCGCGTTGGGGGCGAATGACAAAAATCCGCACAAACAATTATCATGAAAAGGGCTTCTTCTTAACAATTGCCATCACATCTTCAATATTCTAAGGACAGATTTATAACTAACAAAGACAAAGGATGATTGGAAATTATAACACAATGTTGGATGTGCTAGTATGCTTTTAAATCATACTTAACTAGTTTTATTTAGTGCATGACACTCCCATATCTAAAAAGTAATTGTTCTTAAACGGGAGATAATTGAAAGACGTGGAGTGATGCAACTTAAATGGAAGGTAGAACAAATCAAGTATAGTTTGAAACCAAACTAGCAAATTCAAGACATGCATGCAACTTTTAATGGTAAATCTCATTTCAACTCTTTGTTTGTAAACTAGAATAGAGGTAGGGGAAAGAAACCTTGATGCGCACTGAATTTTGTATAGGTTGTTCGACTTGACTAGTGACCATGAGCCTATAACTGTTCTTAATAAAAGCCCAAGACATTCGATAACATCCACACTTGGGGTGTCTTCAGTTGAAGGTTGCAAAAGGCCACCCAATGCATGTTGAGCTTCCATTGCGTCATCTTTGGACTGCATCCATGGGGTCTCAGAAGCTTGAGATGTAGAAATATGAGAAGAGTACAGGTCCATGCATGTATCACTTGAAATGTTGTCAGCTGGATGCTTCAACTGTTTTCCCTGAACCAGGCGTGAATCAAATGATGCAAAGGGCACTCCACTATGATGACACAAGTAAGCCATAAGCTGATCTTGGTTCATGAACCTTCGCAATGCTGGAGCAATTTTTCCAAGGAAAGAAATAGCATAGAAAAATATTCTCTGTGGAAATGGACAGGTGCTCCCTTCATTTGAAACTTTTGCAGCAATGGCCAAAACCAGGAATGCTGCTACTCTAGGTCTATGCAATCTCATTTCGTCACATGAAGGCTCCACCTGAAAAACACAATATTGTGTGAAACAACAATACATCCACCTAATGAACCATGCCTTTTCAACTGCTAGGAAGGTTGTGCTCTGCACTGATTTTGAGTTTGTTTGAGTGAAATTTACCATATAGGAAGACATTATTCATAAGTCACACAAATGGGAACCCTTTCAGATGCAAGTTCATTACCTCCTGAACGAACTCTACCAGGTATCTGGCTGTGAAATCCCCATGATTATTACCAATTTCAAATAGAACAGAGAGAATTTTTTCTTCATCCTGGTAAAGACGAACAATATCAACTATAATAATGCAAGAGAAGACATCAAAACTTTTCAGCAAATGAGAAGAAATGCGCATTCATATTACTTTGGCATGCCATTTGAAAAAGGTCAATTGTTCGGTCCCCATTCAACTGAATTAAATAAACTACCGCACAGGTGCATGGGATCAAATATATTCCGGGTTATTATTGGATTTTAAAGATAACTTAATATTTTTGAAATGTTTTGTCAATAAAATAAATGATAATTCATAAGAAATAACAAGTGAACACAAGTATTTTTCGATTCGTTTAGTACAACCAATCACCAACATTGCATCCAGCTGAAACTGAATGGCCATGTTCTGGCCGTGTCACAGAAGTTCTACTTATTGAGGTTCTTCCGTAAACATTTTTATTGGTAAAAAATAATCTCAAACAATATCATATTCGTTTTTTATCAGTCAAAGAAATGCGGCAAGTGCCCAAAGAGCTTGCGAGTATGCAATTGCACAAAACTAAACACATTCTCATTTGATGGAAAAGATAGTTAATTGGCATATAGAAAAAAAGCAATACATAAGGAAATACAAAGGTCATATTTTAAAACAAAAAATATGGACTTTTAAGACATCCAAGAAAGAAAGAAACAAACAATAGCTAAATTTTTTCTTCATGTGGTCTCGCAATTGTCTTCCCATGTTGCGTTATTTTCTCATTAAAGACAATAAAAATAATTGCAAGAATACAGAGAATGTATATTTAGGAAATGATGGAAGCACTACATTGCAAAATGTAGGGAGCCTAGAATTGTTGGCACATTAGGGAAAACAACTGAATGGAATAAACTATAGAAGAAAATAATCAAACCAATAACTAACATGAGTTGTGCGTACCAGCCACTGGAGTTGACACATACTCTTTTCAGTGAGAATTATCATAAAGAAAATTTTCTGTACCCAGGATAACCCACGTCATAAACTCTGAAAATTCAGTCACAAGTACCAGTAACACAACAAAAAAAAGTACCAGTAACACAAGGGTGGTGGACAAATGTCACATATTAGTAACTTTGAGAAGGATAAGAAAAACCCTTTTGGAAACCATATTAGTAATTAATTATAATAATAATAGAAACAAAGAAATGTGGTGTTCTACATCTAGAAAGTAAGCAGCTTAAAAGTATATTTACAATGAAAAAAAAGCAGATAAGTATGGCAGATTAATGATTAATAAACCTCAGGGTACATGTCCAAATTCGTGAGGAGGCTAGAAACTGATGACTTGAACATCTTCAAATCTGGAAGTTCCATTACACAAAGAACCTTTCTTGCCGCATGCCTAATTGAAGCACTAATATCAGCAAACATACCAAGAAACTGCAAAGTTAATAGTATCGTTTAAGACAGTACATTAATTTATTGTTGAGAAACACAACAAATGAAGGCAATATTATTGTAAAGTATGACAATGACGCAAGATGGGAGAATCATCTATTTAATTCTTTGAGTTTAATGTAGAAGTTTGGTACACATGAAAACAATAATATGCCAGGAGTCATCATCATACCATGTGCATGTGTATGTCCTGCACCTTCAATCGATCATGTCTTGCCATATCAAGAAATGTTTGTAAGGTTTGACACTTAACATCCTTTCTATCATCATTCAAAATATCCATCAATAAGTTCAAGGCTCCAGTAGAAAACTGACTGGAGAAAACAGAAAGCATCCCCAATGAACGACAAGCTGCTCCCCGTACCTTAAAATAAGATCATATAAAAAAAACTTTTTCACGGATAATATGGTTGAATTACTTTTTTATCATAGTACATGGAACCAAAAATTAACACAAACAGTAAGCATTAGTGAGAAAACAAGTGCACCAAATGTTAATACGAGTCATTTACTTTCACAACTTCCTCACCGTTAAGGGATAACATGGGCAGCTTCTGTAACTAGTTACTTTGAATGATAAAACGAACCTACAAAGATAGCCTCAATATACCTCATAGAACTCATCCTCCAGCCCGTGCACAAAAGCTCCTGCAGCACATGATACGTCACATTTTGACTCTACCATTAAACACGCAGAATGTTCATCAAACATCTTTTTTCCCTTATTGCACCCTAGGACTTTTTTGGAAAGTGATTGCAGTAGCATGCCTTCAGACACCAACTTAACTTTTCCAAGAGCAACAAAAGCCTCATTCCTCACCTTCATATCCATATCTCTCGCCATAGCGCATATCTAAAGAACATAACATGGAAAGAGATATCTTTTGTAAAAAGATAAACTATCATCTGACTGGCAAGAAAGTAACACAAAGCATCACATAGACACACAAGTTAAGAATCAACAGCCAAAATTCACACACTAACATTCTAATGAAAAGCTACTCGGCAATCTTAATTCTATTAAATGAAGTTCAAAGGGCATTCAAGTCACTGGTCATATTTTAAGTTGCCAAACACACAAAGGTAGGGCCAAGAAGTATTAAACTGATCTGAATTTATTTGAGTGAATTGTAACATCACTCTGCAAACTTTTTTTTTGGGCTCAGTTTCACTCTGCTAACTTAGTGTTAATAAGGAAACATCTGAAAACTTACCATTCAGGAACATCAGAGTAAGTAGGAGACCTTTACAGATTAATTGAAAGCAAAACACTGGGAAGTACCTGAACAAATATGGCATCGGATAAACCAGCAACATCCACTCCTTCCACAGGATTAGCCGCTAACATCTGCCCCCACTCACTCATCTGAAAGCAAAAACAACCACATTTTGTCAACTAAAACAATAATTAAGTTTTTAAGAAACCAAGTTAGCACAATTGGTCACATTAGAAACCCCAACCAGAGGTTGCAAACTCAAACCCCAGCAGTGGGTTTGCAGCTAAATTTTCCTATCCTTGTTATACAATTATACCTTTGCTATTCTGAACCTATAAACTTTTCCATATACTTTGTTAAGGTAATACTATAATGCTTTCAAACAAACAATCAAAATCTTAACCACAAACTTTCAGCGTGTGATTGGTTTGCTGGAAGTTAAGGAACTTCAATTCCATTACACCCCTGGAATTTGAAGTGGAAGTAGGAGAACTCATTCCAAGTACAACTTTATAATTTTATGCAACTTTCACAACTAATCTTCCACTAACTTCATTAAACTTCCTGCAAACCAATCATCTAAAAGTCAACAAGTTCAATCCCTCTACTCCTATACTATTTTCCTACAAACCAATCACAGCTAAGTCATCAGCATCAACATTACCCCAGTGCCACAAATTTGTCTTCCACCTGAGCAAGGTAAGGGGAGATCAGGTGTACACAACCATGCCACTGTAAAAACAACGAGATTGTTTCCAATTGACCCAATAATGTGAAGTACAACCGACCATCTGCGATTTCACTATAAGTAAGAAATTCAGATAGTTTAGATGGCTATTTGGTATAGTCCGTAATGATCCAAATGCCAGAAAACAATTTAATCTTTGACATAGTGGAAATGGACATCCAATCACACCTAAGCAAGCAACAAAAGCACGATCCAATCCTCAAACCACAAACAGAATCTCACCAATCGAATGGAAGCCATCCGCACATTCCAGTCCTCATCCCGCAGCGACTCACTCGCAAGATCATACACACCACCCACCATCACCAACCCCAATACCTCATCCTCACCACTCCCTCTCCGGCACAACCTTCCCAACCCATCCAACGCCGCGCGCCTCACGGACGGGAACAAATCCCTGGAGAGTCCGAAAAGAACGCCGAACACCACCTCAACCCCCACGCCTGCCGCCTCATAGTATCCGGCGAGGGAATCGGCGACGCGGGATCGGACGGAGAAGGCGGGGCTGGAGGCGAAGGAGAGGAGGGAGTCCCGGGAGGAGAGGTCTAGGGTTAGGGTTTGGCGGGGATTAGGGTTTTGGAGCTCCATTTGGGGATCGAAAACGAGGATTTGGTGGCGGGAGAGAGTGGGGAGAAGAGAAGGCTTCTAACTTCAGGGGGTTTTCTGCAGAGAAAAAAATGTGAATTTGGTGGAATTGATATTTTTCCCCAATCCGGCCCAGTTGGCCCAACTTGTTTTGCTATTCAACCACTATTGTGGGCCTTGAAATTTAATTTCGAAGGCCCAAAGTCGGCCCAATCCAAGATGGTCCACTTGATCCAACTCATTTAGTCATTTTACTCTCTCAAGTCTCAACCGTACAGAGAGGTCACGAATATGTGAATAACACATTAACTTTGAGTTATTTTCTAAATATTCTTGTTTTTAACTATTTTCTCTCAAGATAACGACATGTCAAGCCTTTGAAATGAATAAATAAATATATATATATATATGGTCAAACTCTAGTGAGCTCACGACTCATCGAATTTAGTTTAAGCTCCCTACAATCTCATCATTGAATGTTATTTACAGTTAATCTCATCATTCATTAGCATAACCGTTTTTTTCTTAATTTATCTTACAATTTGAAATGAATGATGAATATTGTAGGGGTTTAATTTAGAAAAATTAGGCCCTGAGCTCACTAGAGAATTCATATATATATATATATATTGATGGAGGCAGGCTAAGACGTTTAGTGCTGGTTATTAGTGTGTTATGTAATGTTAAGTACTACACATCTATTGTCATCGGGAATAAAAAAAATATACATATAAAGATGGATCAACTAATTCAATGAGGTGCAAATTCCGACATCACCACAACCCACTTCATTTTCTCTCTCTTCAAATCATCGTCAGACATTCAGTCTTCTGAAATATCTCCTCACAAACAGGCAACCAAGTTGGATCGATCTTCATCTCTGAACTCACCCTCTCTAGAGAAGCTAAAGACGGCACTCTAGCTATCGTCTTTGGTGTAACTTTAGATAATCCCGGTCCAAACATGTAGGTGTTAGTTTTACAAATCGTGGATCCGTACGAGGAAAAAGATTCTTGGATGGAGGCTAAACAAAATCATATAAACTTATTAATGCGTCACCTAAGAGTATCAATTATGTACTGAGGTAGTTCAAGTAGTCAACTAAAAACATCGCACATTACTTTAATGGAATTAATTAAATCTAAATTTAAGATCAAGACTCACTCAATCTGTTATCACTTCTACAAAAAATAGATGTCGTAATTAATCTTGCATGCATGCTTACGTGCATGCCTAATAATCTCCACGAAACCGTGAAAACTTTGCCAATAAACTTAACACGTTTCCACGGAAACAACTATCAAACATGCGGATATCAAACATGCAAAGCCTTTTTTTCCCAACAAATAAAAGTAAATCTTACAAGTTTACTACATTTCTTATTATTACTTTGACAAACCAAAAAAAATAACAACATGCATTCTGACTCTTAGAAACAGTTGTACAGATTTAGAATGTTACCGAATATATACACTATGTAATACATTATTCTCGGTTGGTTGAGTTCTTGACGCAACTATACGTAACTAGCGACGTACATAAATTATATTCTATTAACTTCATTACCCTTAAGGAAGTAAAACTTTTTTATTTAGGAAATATAGTTGTAATAACCTTAATCTAAACACCCTAATTAAACTAAACTAAACCTAATTAACCTTAATTAAGCATGTTACATTAAAGAGTGAGGTGGAGGTATTGGATAAGAATTGTTTTTTCCTATAAATAGAGGTGTTAGGGTAAATTAAACGTTTTTCCTCTTTGCTTGGGTGATCAGAGAGTGAGAGAGACGATTTTGGAGGAGAAGAAGAAGGAGAAGGAGAAGAAGTGAAGGAGAAGTGTTGGGTTAGGATTGTCAAAGCTTGTGAGGTTTCCACGAACTTCAAAAAAGGTATGTCAAGTCTTCATTATAACTCACATGAGCCTTGTGGGTGTTGGGGATCGACGTTGGTGTTGAATTCCCCGTCGAATTGCAACCTATTCAGAGGTTGAAGACGACAATCGGTCGACAGGTGCCTGTGGACAGTCGACCAATTCTATTATTATATTGATTTGCACCAGCAAACGGTCGAACGATGTCTGAGGACGGTCGACCGTTATGCCATATTCTGCGGGAAAAAAAGGTTTAATGTTGTTATCGGTCGAACGGATCCACTTCGTCGGTCGACCGAAACAATGAGAATAAGTCGGTTGGGGATTTTGACTTATTAAACGGTCGAACATTCTTAACCTAGTTCGACCGATCTATTCGATGCTAAGTCGGTTGGGAGCTTTGACCATCAAAACAGTCGACCGCTCTTTAACTTTCGGTCGACCGACTGAGCATTTTAAATAAGCAGTAGAGTGCCTGTGATGTTTCGGTCGAACTGTATCTCAGTTTCGGTCGAACTGTATCTCAGTTCCGGTCGACCGAATATGACTTGGGCAAAATGCTGAGATCCCTGTTATCGGTTGAACGACCCATTGGTTCGACCGGTCGGATATATATATATTATAAATATTGTATAGCGTAGACCATCTACACGGTCGACCGCTAGATGACTTTTGTTCGACCGATTGGTCGGTAATTCGGTTGGCGTGGTTCGACCGATACACTTGTTTGTACAGTACCGAGTACTGTGTGGAAGACCAGTCGACCGGTGTGCTTGTAGTGGTCGACCGATCTGCCGCAGGTTGGTGGATTTATCCACACGCGAGCCGTCGAGTATAGGTCGACTACCGGCTATGAGGCGACAGTCGATTACCGGCCTTGGGAGCGACTAATTTCACCTTCGACGAGAGCGTATTATTGTTGGCATCTCATATCGAGCGGGGTGTGAGAGATGAGTGTCGTAAACCTTGAGCCGTTTATTGTGGTTTGTCGGTAGGCCGTGGATGTTCCGGCTGGGTGCGCGTCTTGCGGCTCTCGGGGGAGCAGCGGCTATCGTCTTGCCCGAGTTGTGCATTCGGCGGGTTGACTCTCTCCTGGGGTGGCGGCGTTGTGCCAGGGTTCCTTTCTGCGACTCTTGGGGAGCAGTGGTGCCGACTGACTCTTATGAGGCAGCGGTGAACTGACTTGACCCTCGTGGTAGTAGGAGTGGTTCAGTACCGTGGAGGCGGAGATGGGTATTATTGTGGACCCGAGGTGGATGATCATGTGCATTGCATTGCATTGTCTTTAAATTCCATTTTTGTATTTTAGGAGGTTTGGCATACGGGATTCCAGCGGGGAACTCAGGCATGTTTTAATTGCTTGCATTTCAGGTAGCGAGCAACATTAGAGTCGAGGTGGTGACTGAGGAGGGTGCCCCCGAGATCTGATCATGTCTTCTCTTATTTTCTTTTTGTTGAGGTAGTGATTACCGAATTGTATTTATTTTGGTTGTAATCACAGTTGACTCAAATGTAGTTTGACTTCCACGTGGATCTATATCTTATTTATATATATTTTTTATCTTGTTGTCTTGTGACGTCCCCGGTGTTGACCGTTGACGGTTTTTTATATTGTTTAATTTTTTCGCTGTTTTCGGAAAACTTTAAGTTGCATGTGATCTATCAGAAATTATTAATCCATAACTCTGAGAAATGAGAACCCGTGTTACTACTTCGGAAAATATCCTCCAACTATTAATTTACTCATCTAAAATTAAGATTCTTGCCAAACTTCTTTCAGTAGTTACTGAATTTCCAAATTAAGCAGTTTAATTAATGTTACAGCACAAGCAGACAAAATTAGAAGTACAATTAGCAATAGAGAATAATTGGGAGACACATCCAGTAAGGTCAAACAAGCTTTACCAAAGAATTAAAAATTATAAAAAATAGAAACATCTAAACCAACCACATCCAATCCTAAACCATATTCTACAAGATTTCTTGTGGTCCGAACTTCCATCAATCAATGGCAAACTCTCCGAAGTAGATAAACACCCCTCACCTAAAAAGCCTAACACATCAACATTTCCATCCCACCACCTCCATCTCAGCCCTAATGCACACATCACAAATCTCTTCGAGAAGAGGAATACTGTGGGGCTTGTCATTAAAAAAAGAAGTGTGTGGGGCTTTATAAAATAAAATGCATTTTTGCAATGTTACCCGTTAAATTACTGAATTGCTAAACATCGTCCCAAAATTACTTAAATCGCCCCTTGAAATTACCATTTTGCCCTTCTCTCATTTCTACTGCTATAACGCGACATTTTACCCTCCTATCACACATCTCTCTTCATATTCCTCTTATAATCATAAAAAATAATGTTTTGGAGGTCAGTAATGAACTAACGGACGCCCCAGTGTACTCGAATCTGGTAAAACATCTAACATCTTTTTAATAAAAAAATAATAAAAAATTACGGGCGTCTGACGGAGCCGCCCCCACGTAGGAGGGGGCGTCTGGCTAAGACGCCTTCCCCATGGGGGCGGCGTTTTACCCAGACGCCTTACCCATCGGGGAGGCGTTTTACCCAGACGTTCCGCCCATGGGACAGGCGTCTGTGTAAGACGCCTCCTCCATGGGGAAGGCGTCTTAGCCAGACGCCTCCTCCATGGGGAAGGCGTCTTAGCCAGACGCCCCCTCCTACGTGGGGGCGGCTCCGTCAGACGCCCGTAATTTTTTATTATTTTTTAAAAAAGATAAATGATTATAAATTTAGATAATTGTTAAATTAATTAATAAGTTAATAATTACTATATTCGGATGACCGATACCTCTTCGGTACACCGAAAATTCAAAAATTTCCAGATCCAACAATTTCAAAATCCAACGACCTGTCGAGGTGGTATTTGTAAGTCATGATGTTTTACCACCGGGGGATTTGGAACTTAAAAAATGTTGGATCTGGAATTTTTTTGAATCTTTATCACTTGCAAAAAAACTCATTGTAATCCGACCGGTTACCACCGAAAACTTGCAAAGAAACGTCAAATAATTTGAGATAACACACCGTATAATTTTAATTTGAAAAAAAAAATTAAAAAAAATGGGACGTCTGGCTAAGACGCCTGTACCATCGTGGAGGCGTCTGGCTAAGACGCCTCCACCATGGTCGAGGCGTCTTAACAAGACGCGTAGACAATGGTATAGGCGTCTGGCTAAGACACCTGCACCATCGTGGAGGCGTCTGGCTAAGACGCCTCAACGATGGTGGAGGCGTCTTAGCCAGACGCCTCCACGATGGTACAAGCGTCTTAGCCAGACGCTCGTGTCGGAAAAAAAAATCCGTCTCCGTTACTTCGCCTGGTCTAGGTGTTTCGCCAGACATTTTCGTGGTGTTGGTACTAGGAATGTTAGTAAAACTGAGTCAATAACCTTGTTTAAAGACACGGGACGATATGGGTATTAAATATATTGTTAAGGGCAATTTGGTAATTTCAAGGGGCGATTTAAGTAGTTTTGGGGCGACGTTTAGTAGTTCCCTTAAATTAACCATGCATTTACACCCTTGTCATTTACCAATATTATTTTTCAAACTCTTAAAATTTAAAACTTGCAAATTCTCTCCTTATGTAAGTTATTGATTTGGACGTAATCAACTTGCAAATATTGGTTCAAAGAATTGTGGTTGTAAGTAAGCTTAGAATGCAACTCGTTATTAATGACGTTTGATCTATGGTATTGACTATTCTAATATTAGTGATATGTTCACTAATTTGAATTGTAACATTCATTTTGGTCGAACGGAAAAAATAGATGTGTATGAAATGCACCCTTTCGTGTTCGTACATATCTCAAGTCTTTTTATAGAACTCCTTGCTTGCAATCCACTTGGATGGTTTCTCGGAACAAAATAGCTCAAAAGTATTTTGGTATATATGCATAAGTAGCTAAAACAATTTCTAAAAACAAATAAGAAACCCATGAATACAAACTTTGATGTGGACACATTTGCAAAACAAAATAAATATGAAATATGTGACCAAAGAAGTTAGGAGGTGCAGCTCACCGTCACAACCATCAACCAACAAAAAACAAGCAATATCATCTCCCACTTCAACTTTCTCCAAACCTCTATATATATAGAAAAATCCATTCCCACTTCCAATCTAAGCTCATCACACCAAATCCTTCACCCTCTCTTCTCTCCAACTCTTCACCAATCCACTCTACTACACACCCATGCATGCCTTTGTGTCTCATGTGATATTATAGAGAGAGCAAAACAACATCAGAAACATACACACACACACTAGTACGTGTAGTTACTACTCCAACCCTCTATAATTTGTTCATCACTACAACAAAAGGCACCTTTTGCTACACAAATCGCCGATTCGTCGCGAAAAATGGCGAATATTTTGAAGGGAAAACTGAAGGATCAACAACATGAGCTCGCGAAAAATGGGCTCCAAAGCCTACGAGGCGATGGGCCGTCCCCGACGCTTGGGGAGCTCTTCAAGCGGGTCGGGGACGCGACGTTGGACGATCTCGAAAGATCGCCCAACCACGTGGTCGAGATGGACTACTACCATAACACCAACCAAGTTTACCTTCCATTCACGTTGGCCTTCAAGGACCTCACCTACAGCGTCAAGAACTCGAAAAAGCCTCCGAGTTGCTTCGCCCGCCGCCGCTCCATCACGACCCCGGACGAGCCGACCCTGGAAAAAGCGTCCCGGACCAAAATTCTCTTGAATTCGATATCCGGGGAGGCGCACGAGGGCGAGATCATGGCAGTGTTGGGCGCGAGCGGGTCGGGTAAGTCGACCCTCATCGACGCGTTGGCCAATCGCATTTCAAGGGATAGCCTCAAGGGGACGATAACACTCAATGGTGAGCCGCTCGACGGGCGGCTTCTTAAAGTGATTTCGGCTTACGTCATGCAAGACGACCTGTTGTACCCGATGCTGACAGTCGAAGAGACTCTCATGTTCTCCGCCGAGTTCAGGCTTCCGCGGTCTCTCTCGGCGTCGAAAAAGAGAGCCAGAGTTCAAGCGTTGATCGAGCAATTGGGGCTAAAAAACGCCGCGAAGACGATCATCGGGGACGAGGGACATAGAGGCGTGTCGGGTGGGGAGAGGAGGCGGGTTTCGATAGGAATGGACATAATTCACGATCCGATAATCCTTTTCCTCGACGAGCCGACCTCCGGGTTGGACTCGACCAGCGCGTTCATGGTCGTGAAGGTCCTCCAGCGAATCGCGCAGAGCGGGAGCATCGTCATAATGACGGTCCACCAGCCGAGTTACCGCATTCTCGGTCTCCTCGACCGGCTGATATTCCTCTCGAGAGGGAACACGGTTTTCAGCGGTCGGCCGGACGATCTCCGGCCGTATTTCTCGGAATTCGGGAACCCCATGCCGGAGAACGAGAACCGAACCGAGTTCGCGTTGGACCTCATAAGGGAACTTGACGGAACGCCAAACGGGACAAAGAGTTTGGTTGAGCACAACAAGGCTTGGCAGCTCATGAAGAGTAGTACATCCGATCATACCAGAGACACAACCACGACCACGACTACTTCAAGAAACGGAGTGTCGCTAAAAGACGCGATAAGCGCGAGTATTTCGCGGGGTAAGTTGGTCTCTGGGGCCACCGACGGGGCGGCAGGGACGGCCGCCGGGGCGGGTGCGATGCAAACGTTTGCTAACCCGTTTTGGGTGGAGATTGGGGTGCTATCAAGAAGGGCGTTTGCTAACACCACTCGTACTCCGGAATTGTTCGCGGTTCGGCTAGGCGCGGTATTGGTGACAGGATTCATCCTCGCCACCATATTTTGGAGGCTCGATACGTCTCCGAAAGGCGTCCAAGAAAGACTTGGGTTCTTTGCTTTCGCTATGTCTACTACTTTCTACACTTGCGCCGATGCCCTCCCGGTGTTCCTCCAAGAGCGCTACATTTTTATGCGTGAGACTGCTTATAACGCCTACCGACGCTCTTCCTATGTGCTATCCAACTCAATCGTCGCAATTCCGTCGCTAATCATATTGGCCATTACCTTCTCCTCCGTTACGTTCTTTGCGGTCGGCCTAGCCGGGGGACCACATGGATTTCTCTACTTTTTCCTCATAATCCTCGCGTCGTTTTGGGCCGGAAGCTCCTTTGTAACCTTTCTCTCTGGCGTGGTGTCTAACGTAATGGTTGGTTACACGGTGGTGGTGGCGATTCTCGCGTATTTCCTTCTCTTTAGTGGATTTTTCATCACAAGAGAAAGAATTCCAACCTATTGGCTATGGTTCCACTTCATTTCTCTTGTGAAGTACCCCTATGAAGGAGTACTTCACAACGAATTCGACGATAGCACGCGTTGTTTCGTTCGTGGGGCTCAAATGTTCGATAATTCTCCGCTCGGTGGGGTACCGGAATCGGTTAAGGTGAGTTTGCTTGAAGCCTTGAGTTCTAGTCTTGGGATGAAGTTGAACGTGAGTACATGTCTAACAACTGGACCGGATATCTTGAAGCAACAAGGGGTCACTGATCTTAGTAAGTGGAATTGCCTTTGGGTTACAATTGCATGGGGTTTTCTCTTTAGGATTCTTTTCTACTTCTCTTTGTTGCTTGGGAGCAAGAACAAGAGGAGGTAGTGAATAGTGATGATCAGTGAATTATCTAGCATTTGGTTGATCAAGAAGATCATGAGGAGAAGATTGAAGAGATGATTGTGATGAGAAGATTGCATTGGCTTGTTTTTTTTTTTTTTTTTCTTTACTTTTAGGGTTTGGTTACTGTTTTAATGGTGTAATCTTACTTGGCTTTACTTGATTAATTTCTTCTTGATGGGTTGTGGAGTTTATGAATATATATATATATGTTGTGGATGGGGAAGTGAATTGTTATATATGTTTCGTGTAATTAAGTTATGATGAATGCAACTCCAAATTTGTAAGTTGCTAGCTAATTGCTAGATTTCAAATTCCATAAGCTCACGTCCAAATTGACAGTCAAATCAGAACTTAACCAATTCAATGTATAAGCTTGAATTTACTAATGCATAAGTTAATGCATACTGTGAAACGTTACTCAATTTATGCAAGTATACAACCATTTCAGCTATTTGATTTTTGAGTTTAAAATCTGAATATATCAGAAGGGGTTTGTTGGACCATGAAGAAGCCATGCACCACATTACATGCATGAATGAGTGCCAATTTTTTAAAGTTTCCGATATAAAATATAATAAGACTATCATTATTATTCAAAGTATATACACCCACCAACCACAACCACAAAATAATCCAATTTGGACTTTTTTACCCACTTGGATCATTCAAAAAGTTCAAACCAAAGAAGTTGAAAGCATGCAATAGATGCTAACGATGACTTGTGCACTTCGGTTGCTTCGTATTGTACGTAACGTATAATGTTTATAATTGTAATTGTTTAGCTAATTGGTTTTGCAAGCTGATGTCTTCGAAGAAGAATATTTGTCTGGATTTGATCAACAAACCCAACGGTTTACTTAGAAGCTTGGTTGGTTAGCGGTTTTGGAACAAAATATTGCAGTGTGTCATGGACCCATGTACATTAAGTTTTTCTTAATTGAGTTTAAAACTATATATTCGTTAACGTACATACTAGAACGAATTCTTAACTTGAACAAATTTAATAATATGGTATTAAACATCTTTGTCGCAATTAAAGTGTAATTTTTTATCCTTAAAAATTATAAAATAAAAATATTTCAAATGACAATAAAATCAACTTCATACAAATTTAGCACATCACCTTGCTTATAGAGTTATAAGTAGGACATGCGAATTGCAATATTCATACATTATCACTTTGACTTAAACTTGGACCATTTTTCTCCATCTACTATAACTTATAGGGTATTATTGTAACGTACCCGAAAACAGCGAAAAATTTAAACAATAATAAAGACCGTCAATGGTCAACACAGGGCACGTCACGGGAAAACAAACCATCATATATATAAAATATATAAGATATAGACCCACGTGGAAGTCAAACTATATAAATGAGTCAATTGTGATTACAACAAAAGTGAATGTACATGTAATCACTACCTCAAACAAAAGAAGATAATAAGGAGAACATGATCTAATCCCGGGGGCACCGTCCTCGGTCACCACCTGACTCTAAACCTGCTCGCTACCTGAAATGAAAACAAACAAACATGCCTGAGTTCCCTGAAGGAACCCCGTATACCAAACCTCCTAAAAATATAAAAAGGAATTAAAGACAATGCAATGCTATGCACATGATCATCCGCCTCGGGCCCACAATAATGCCCTCACCGCCTCCGCGACACTGAACCACTCCTGCCACTAGGGCAAGTCAGTCCACTGCTGCCTCACAAGGGTCAGTCGACACCACTGCTCCCCAAAAAGTGCAGGAAGGAACCCCTGGTACACGCCGCCACCCAAGGAGCGAGTCAGCCCGCCGAATACACAACTCGGGTCAGACGACAGCCGCTGCTCCCCCAAGAGCCGCCAAGCGCGCACCCTGCCGGAACATCCTCGGCCTACCGCTAAACCCTCGCAAACTGCCCAAGGTTTACGGCACACATCCCTCACACCCCGCTCGGTAAGAGAGGAAAATGGTAGTACAATAATACGCCTTCGTCGAAGGTGAAATCCGTAGCTCTCAAAGCCGGTAATCAACCGTCGCCTCGGAGCCGGTAGTCGACCTATACTCAACGGATCGTGTGTGGATAAATCCACCAACCTGCGGCAGATCGGTCGACCGTTAAAAGCACACCGGTCGACCGGTCCCCCACACAGTACACATTACTGTACAAACAAGTCTACCGGTCGAACCACGCCAACCGAATTACCGACCAATTGGTCGAACAAAAGTCATCTAGCGGTCGACCGTTTGGATGGTCTACGCTATACAAATTTATATAATATATATATCCGATCGGTCGAACCAAGGGGTCGTTCAACCGATAACAGGACTTCTCAGTATCTTGCCCAAGTGACATTCGGTCGACCGGAACTGCTATACAGTTCGACCGAAACATCACAGGCACTCTACTGCTTAATTAAAATGCTCAGTCGGTCGACCGAAAGTTAAAGAGCGGTCGACCGTTTTGATGGTCAAAGCTCCCAACCGACTTAGCATCGAATGGATCGGTCGAACAAGGTTAAGGGCGTTCAACCGTTTAATAAGTCAAAACCCCCAACCGACCCATTCTCATTGTTATTCGGTCGACCGGCTAAGTGGTCCCGTTCGACCGATAACAGCATAACCCATTTTTCCCGCACAAATCTGGCATAACGGTCGACCGTCCAAGGACATCGTTCGACCGTTCGCGGGTAAACATCAATATAATAATAGGATCGGTCGACTGCCCACAGGCACCGGTCGACCGATCGTCGTCTTCAACCTCTGAATTGGTTGAAATCCGACGGGGAATTCGACACCAACGTCGATCCCCAACACTCACAAGGCATAAGTGAGTTATATTGAAGATTTGGCATACCTTTTGGTCGAGTGAAGAAGCCTCTCAAGCTTTGGCAACCTCTACTCAACTCTTCTTCTTCTTCTCCTCTTCTTCTTCTTCTCTTCTTCTTCTCCTTCACTTCTTCTTCTCTCCAAACTCTTTTCTCACTCTCTGGTTGTTCAATTGAAGGAAAACGTTTCTATTAAAACCTTATCTAACTATATATACCAACTTTAATTAATCACCTCCAAATTTACCAACCAAAGCAAGCCACCTCATCTTCCCATCCTTATCTCCTCACCTCTTCATTAGCATGCATAATTAGGGTAAGTTAGGTTTAGTTTAGTTTAATTTAGGTGTTTAGATTAGGTTATTACAATTATTGATTTGAATTTTTTTTTCTAAATTTTTGTTTTATTATGAAGTTCCTATACATTCTGATGATTTAATATAAAGAAAAACCATTTCATGTCATGTATTAACTTTAAAATAAAAAAGCAAGATCGAGAACTTCAAACCAGAAATCCACACAAAAGATAAGGTGACGCTTTAACAAATGAATATAATCCATAAGCTCACCGACCATACGCATCATGCGCGTATTTAAACAAGTAAATTTGTCATGCATGATTAAACTTAGCAACATGAGGTAGTCACATCTGACTTGTGTTGCCCGATTTCTTTACTTTTATGTGGTCGTGTATCCAAACATTGGTTTAACCATTTTTTCATGCATTTCGCACCGCTGTTTTGATATAATTTCGGTTGTTTAGGACATTAACTATCGAAACGGTTATCATGCACAAACCATTGACATGTCAAATATGTGAGTTTATGAAATTTCTATATCCTTGTAGTACTGATAGTCCAACTTGTTCTATGACTAGTAAGTTATAAGTATACTAAGAAAATTAAGAAACATGAGGGAAACATAGTTAACCAACCGAAATTTTCATGTCACAATAATCATATCTAACACATTTGAACACATTTGAACGATTGTGATCAACGGTCATCTAACAATCGTTCAAATCGAATCCATCGATAAGGTCATAGTAGTATGGATTTGCCTTTATTATATTTTTAAATTGAAATTCTCTCTATTGAGCAACAGCTTAGAATGTTTAGTAGTCAATCGTCAATAACTTTCCAAATGTAATTGGAAGAGTAATCATGATTCAACTGAGACTAGCTCAATATGCAGATCTCTGGCCAAAATCTGAGATCAAACCAAACTGAGACTAGTTTAGTTGCTTTGATTATTTAAGATGTCCATCTGCTTCCCCTTGTCAAGAGGTTTTTCTTTCAATTCGTGGCATGGGTCGAAAATTTTGAGTAGGCATCTGACGCGAACAGACAAGAGTATCGACTAGGTTGGGTGACTCAGATCAACAAACCCAACTGTTAGCATTTAAGATTTGAAATGCAAAATGCTGAAGTGAGTTCTAGATATATACAAGTAGCCGCCACATAATTAAACATAAGCAAGAGATGATAGCTGGCAGTAAGAAAGTTGGCCAAGCCTACTGCGACATGGTTCTAACCTTCTGATGAAATTTTCCTATAATCAGATTGGAATAACATTGTTAAGGATCAACATGATGCATAAAGAACATTAAGAAATCAATGAATACTAAGGGTCTGTTTCAGACTGCTAACTATTAAAAAAACCTCGAACTTAACAAATACAAGGGTACAATGCAAGACTACTCTTTTAGTAACAGTAGGCACTTGCAAAATAGATCAACCAAATGGAAATATACTCAAAAAACAACATATTCACCGAGATCAAAGGTCTACAGCTTGGTATCTTTGAACGTTGTGGGGAGATATTTCATGAGAAACAAGTCAAACAACTTTCAGGGAAAAAAAATACATTTAACACAAGAGACGATATCTACCACAAACCACTGAATGAATTCATGAGAGGCAGATCCTAATAATTCCAGAATCCTCAACTTTCGACAAAACGATCAACACTTAATTGCATTGAACTACTGTACAATCTAAGGCAACGTGTTAAGCGATGACTAATTACCAAAATAAATTACAACATTCCTAGCCCCTTGGGTGAAGGAGACGAAAAGATTCCACATAGAGAGTCAGGTGGAGACCAGTAATGTTTTGAATGTTTCACGAAGATGCACTAGCTAGCTGCAGCTGCGACCATGTGTTATCTTGTTTTCGATTTTGATCTACATTCTACAATCTTGTTTTTTCCCACTGAGTTTGCAGGCTATCATACAATTGTAAAGCTTGAATCATTTGTCAAAACTGCAGTGACTTTCTTCACATCAAAAGAATAGACATAATCACATAACTAAAAAAAATACAATTCAATATTCACCTTTACGATGTTCGTGTAAAGAAATCATCAACTGCAAGGGTTGCATCTCCATGAGAAACAGCATCTTCTGGCTCAGGCATGAAAAGTGTGGATGACGATGCCTACAATGGAAGATAGCAACAGTTGGAGGAAGAAAAAAAGTACTTAATCAAAATCATCTCAAAATTCCATTATATTCCAAATGGGTTTGTTTACTAAATTGTCTACCAACTAAATATATGATATATCGATCTTCATTGACACACTATTCTGAAAACTGGACCGGACCGGCCGGTTGAACCGTGAACCGGAGGCCTGTCCGGTCCGGTTCACCTCCCAAACCCGTTTTTGCATTGAACCGAGTTGAACCGGCGGTTCAACTACCTGTTCAGGAAAAAAATCTGTTTTTTTTTTGTTTTTTTATATATCAGTACCCGATTATGTATTCAGTTATTCAGATTACTACATATCCAAAAAAACCAAACCCAAATCTATACCCCAACCCTAAAAATGTTGATATTATAGATGTTTTGAATATTTTTTTGCTTAATAAATAATTAAATATAATTATTATATCTATAATATATATTTATGACGTCATGCTGATGTCACCGGTTCAACCGGTTCAATTCCAATCTGATCCCGGTCGAACCTTTGAACCTTTGACGTTGCCGGTCGACGTCCGGTTTGGTTCTGAAAACCTTGCATTGACATTTGGCAGGAATGAGGGGAAAAATGAAATCATATACAACAAAACACTAGGAAATAGCATCTGTCAGTTGCAAGTTTTAATAGAAAACACAAAACGTTATAATAGCTCAAATGAACTCTACTTCCACCTCTTTCATCCTTAAAGATATGACAAACGAGGTGTTTATGAAAGATGAGAAGACTACATGATTACATGAAGAATCTGTATAGATCCAGGAGTTTAACTTCAAATTTTACTTCAACTTAGAATCTGCAACTATATAATTTGAGTGACTTATTTAGATGGTGTTCCTTCCAACATTAAAATCATTCATGCTACTTTCAGACATCAGTGATTCATTTCTATACAGAAGTTCTCAGAGGCAAACTACAATAAATATAAGAAATCTGGAAAGTCCATGTGACTTAACTCACCTCTAATCATTTAAATCGGTGCAAAATGATATATTATACTGTTACAGTCTAACATATTGTAATACTTACATTTTAATACATATTTACATCGAGCATATTATTTTCATATAATATAGAATATAAGTGTACCAATAACAAGGTTTTATGGTTTAGTTACGGTCCATCGATCGAAAATACCATAATAATTATCATCACCTGAAAATAAAATGTCTATCCAGATCAATGAAATCCCAATCACATCACATGTACATTTTGCATCGTAAATTACACCATTTGTAAGATTTGTGGTATTTATAAATGGTGCATCCAAATGCAACCAAGAATGTTTCATAACACATACCTTTGAATCCAGTTGCATCTCTCCAGTATCACTGGCAATAAGAACAGCACCGTGTGCCCTTAACCATTCATCACATCCCTCCAATCTCTCTGTTTCTTTGTTATCTTCAGGCAGAAATACTTTGGAAAAACCTAAGACTTGGGTAACGTACGCAACAGGAACGGATGGGCGATATGATTTGCACATACACTTGACAGCCTCAAATCGCATTTTCTCAACATAGAGGTCTGTACCATGAAAGAATTCCAAACATGAACAAAACCAAAAATAGGTGTAACTAAAACAAGTAAAATCACATATACAAGTTCACATACCCATAAAACATGTGTTTAAATTTGGAGCTTTCTTGTAAAGTCTGAAAAACAAGATGTAGTTTCCAGAGGTAACTGCAGAACGAACTGCAAGTGCATGCTTCACAGCCTCGTCTTCTCTTGCTTTGGAAGACAATCTGACATTAAAGAACATTCCCAACTGAATTAAAGGGGCTCTGAAAACGTTAAACGTGTTGCAGAGCATATGATGTCATTTGCTCATAGATAAGTACCAAAAGGAAGAGTCACTAGCATACTATTGTATATCTATTGTCAAAGTTCACGATTGATATGATATCCCTGAATCTACCAGCAGTTCATGTTACAGACATACTGAATTTCATATTGAAGAGATCAACCATATCAACCTAAGAAAATGACTATGTAATGTAACATGTATGTGCCAACCTGTATAAAGAAAGAATAGACTAGCAAGAAGATAACAAAATAAATGGAAAATACCTTGCCATTGAAGACAGAAGTTCCCTATTGTTTGTCGAATGCAGGATAACGCACAGTAAACTATAGGCAGAAAACTCCAAGTGGCATCCTAGAATGCCATCTGAGTAGAGATTTTTCAGCTGTGACTGACACTACAAGAGGAGAACATACATTTAGTTACATTACATAATTATTTACCGAACAGCATAAAACATTTCCAAGTTGTTAAATTAAATAAGTTTATTTGAAATAGCGAAACTAATTATGGTATTATACAAATCTTGGTAAAGTTATTCTACATCTTTTTGGTGGTAAAGTTGGAGTCATAAATACAAGAGTGAAATAAAAATAATGATGATAACCTGATTGTATTCAGCCATATCTCCAGCTTCTATTGCTAGACGTGCATGGGTTTCATATACCTAAAGAACATGAAGGGCGAGTGCAGAAAGTCAGAAGATACTAAGTAGGAAAAAAATCAGTAATTTCAACCACGTGTAAAAAAATGCTCATATACATCATCTCTAACATTCACGTAGACTCTAGAATAAAGTATAATGGGAATCAAAAGCTTCTAACGTGTGTTGTGTGAGAGGAAAACCTTGACAGTGAGCTCATTCCGTATTCGCTGTACTGTCAAATCCTGGCGAATAGATTTTAGCTGATCACATTTGTATAGATAGTTCTTTTGTGAACTCCGAACCATCAGTAAAGCACTCTCTAACACTTCCTCTGGTCTTACAGTAGCGGGATCAGGTGCAGACGTAAGACGCAAGTATCGTTTTTCAATTTCCTGACAAGTTCCTTTTACAGTAAGAGAATCCCAATCAATATCTTCCACAGCCCTATTGGTAATGTCATCATGCTTCTTGGCGAGAAATAGTGCATTTGTTCTTCGAGTGTACAGATTCCCAGCTCCCGCACTTTTCATCTTGAAGCTCTTGGACTCATATGATCGCTCCTGTCCTTTTTCAAAACGCTTGGACCTGTTTTCACGTTTCTTCCTCTCCTCGGGTGTACTGGCCAATGTAATTGCACTTGAATAATATTTAGTTAAATTTTGTTCTTTATCACTATCACTAGATGCATCACCATTTTCAGTTATGCTAGAGTTGGTAATTTTTTGTTTTTTAAGTGGTCTCATCATGGTGTTAGTTGACAGGGGTTGCTGCTGAGCAGGAACAAACTTCATTTTGTTCCAGCCATTCTCCTTACGCACATGATTTGCACCATCAGCCTGCATAAGAGGAGCCTTGTGAAAAAACAAATAACCAGAGTAAATAAGTTCATATGGGACAAGTTAATGCTGAAAACTATATCAGTGAAATGTAAACAGAAGATAGAAGTACAGATATACAATAGTTGGGCAGTAAAGGAACTAAATGGTTTTCAGTAAAACAGGATAAATGTGCTTTCTAAGTAATAAATTTGATCTGGAGCAGAAGACAAATTTAAGATAAATGTACCGCTTTCTTGTTGCCAATAGAATTCCATGCAATTTTTTTAGTTGATCTATGATCAACAAACTGCAATTTTTCAGCTAACTTTTCCTCCGGAAGAGGCTCCCATCGACTTTTAGTACGTTTGCTTGGACTTCTCCTTGGCTTAGTCAAGGTAGGCACAGAAGACGAATTTTGCACATTACTGCAAATATATAAAGCTCATTACAATCGTGATATTTCATGTCTTAGTGAATAAAATAAAGGATTTTTTTCAAAATAATCACCAAATATAAAAAAAATGAAAAATATGCACATGTAAAACTTAATTGGCAAAATATGCACCTTAAAAACGGCATCAGTGATGCCGTTTTCATTAACTAAAAACGGCATCACCAATGCATAAGACTTCTGACATTCTCCTCAAAAGTCGAATCATTCCAAAATTGTTAAGTAGAGCTGACTTTCATTAACTCGTGTAGGTGCAGGTACTTGATTTGTTACTAAATCAAGAGCATTTGCTTCCCGTGAATTAGCTAGCTAAAATTGTGCTACTAGTAATACCATTTTATATGTTTTCATCACAAGCCACAAGTTCAGCTATTACACATGGGGCGCCAAGGAACAGAAGATCTACGAATGACAAAAACATATTTAATCTAGAAATAGCCACATCAATAGGTCCTAATAATATTTCCCTTGCCTTGATTCTTTAGATGGTCAAGTAAGACTAAACACAAATAGTGTAACAAATGAATACTATTTGAGTTATTCTGTTGACTTGCAGCCCTCACATAGGCGAAAGGGAAAGCTTTTTTTTTGTTAAATGTAGTAAAAAGGCACTTCTACGAAAGGCACTTCTACGCTCTGTGGGAGCTGAAAGGGTGTTACATTCTAAGTTCAGGTTTATGTTTGATTGTTTTTTTAAATCATTGGGTTTATGTTTGATTGTAAAACTAGACGGTTAGAAAGGTAAACAGCTGAAAGATACCATAAAAACAACAATTGTTAACCAGAAACACAGGAAAGACAAAACAATGGATGATTCAAATGAATATTTAATAAGTTATACACGTACTTATCACCAGCATCCAGCTCCAAATTTGGCAAAGGAAAAAGTGGTTCCATGTCCCAATTTCGAGTGAGAAGTGTACCATCTGCAGATGCTTGTGTAATCACCTGAGATAAGATAATATTAATAAAAACCTTGCATGCTACCATCAGCATCAACCAAAGACTCACCATGTTTTCAATATGAAAACTGTACAGTAAACGAGTGTATCGCTTTTTGTGCAGATAAATCTTAGTATGGTATTTCAACCTAAAGTGTCAAAGAGTAACACAGGTACTTTGCTTCTCAATAATTTAGGGATTTTATCGAACATTTAAAAAAAGGCATATCATTTCTCCAAAGATAAGAACTTCAAGAAGAATTCCCAAAAGTAGTCTTCCATACGGATCTACACTGCAAGCAAATGGATTTTGATACCACTAGGTAACCTTTAGCATGCATAGTCACAACTAATCTTCACATTCTAGGAATCAATGAGAATCATTGATAAGCTTTTCTCATACATAGTTCTATGATCAGTGTCCTTCCTTTTCAAATTGACACCAACAATAACAGTATAAATTACAATTAATAACGATCGTTTACCTAATACCATTTCTCAGGAAAACATAAATCGATGGTTGAAAAGCTATCCATTACATAAACAAAAGCATATATTACCATGCAGTACATAAGCAATTTAATCTTCAGCATTTCCACATTTACCATACTAATAATCATGAAAAATTGGCCAACCTTGATTTAAAACAAAAATTACCGACAAAAATATTGTGGTTTACATCAGTTGGTTAGGATTACAGGCATGTTGGTAAAAAACAAGTTTGAAAAATGTTACTTTTACCTCTTTCATAATCTTCTGGTTTGCAGCCCTTTGAGAGTCATCCTTGCATCGAGAAAAAATCCTCTCCACATAGGAACAGAGAGATGGAGGAAGGGCACCCTAGTGGAAAAGGTCTTAGAATATTTAGAAATTTTCAAACATTTAAATGTATATAGCATTAGATGGACTGTTAAGAGAAAATTGTAACAGATACACCTTCAAAACGTTTAGCGGAAAAAAGAAGAAAACCTACAGCAGCTAAAATATGAACGGCCAACTTTAAAATGAAGCATTGCAAAAAAAACCAACAAATTAGTTTTTATTAGAACAAGTACCACAAACAAGTAGCTCTACTCCCCAAAACTCGACTTGTTGGGGGATTCGTGGGCCTTATTACTTATAATACATACTTAGTTTAACCCATTATGGAACTATTCTAACACACACATAGAATGCATGATCATCACTTGACCACGGGTGAGAACATATCTGGTTCATGTGGAGCCCACACATGATAATCATCCGAATGACCCACAACATGCACTCAGTTTTACCCGATGTGAAAGTATTCTAACCGTGTTCCTGTTCTACCCATCTATTATTCACATGGAGGGGTTTCTAGAATACCACCCACTGTTGATGCTACAAAAATGAGAGATGATTCAGTATATCTTACCTTATATATCAACAAAGCAAGCATACAAACCGACATAAACAAGAAAATATAATTAACAAAGAGATTAAGTAGAACCAAATAGAAGGAAATGGCAAACCATCACTGCATTTTCAGAGGAACCACGGGACGCTGCTTTGTTATGAAGATTTGGGGGCCCAACACTGATGTAGGCCGGTTTCATTGCAGATGCTGATGTAACGGAGACAGTATTGTTGTTGATTTTTGGTGTGTTGATGACCACGTTTGCAGCAATTCTAGGATTTGTTGGGATTTGGATATTACTTGTCTGACATGGATCTTGTGTAGAAGCTGTTTGTGAATGTGTCTGGAAATTTTGAGAAATCTGATTAGTTAAAGGAAATTGCAAATTAGAACTATGAGAATGTATAGTTGTCTGTTGACGATCAGCATTTGCATTTGAAAATTGAGATGAACTCAAAGGCTTTTGAAGATATGGCGTTGTTTTGTCTCCATTACTAAAGTCATGCTCTTGGGAGCTCCAGTTATTGGTTTGATTGTATCCCACATGGTCATCCTTCCCCTGCTATAAAAGATCCAAAAAAATAATTAAATTGAAGCACAACAGACTGCTGCAGCTTCTCAATGTGAATCTCAAAAACATCAATCAGGTTAAAGGGTAATGTACCTGTGATTTAGACATTCCAGATGAGGTAAATTCTTGCCTCCAAGCCGTGGTACCGGGAGGAGGAGGCTGATTGTTTGCATAGTGATAACCACCAGGAGGAATTTGCTTTGTGTTCTCCACTGTGGAATGACAGCTACTCGGTGTAGCCTCTGTCCCTGGAGCACATAGAGGATTGGTAGACGTAGTTTGACCATAATAACCACTCCACTGATTGTACTGCTGTTGATATTGAGGATTTCCAGTTGCATTATTGGTATTATGAGCAGAACTGGAGCTTGACTGCAAGTAACTTGAGTAGTCATAGGTAGGATAGCTTCCACCACTGTTGTCACTCCAGTTGTTGGTTTGGTTACTGAATCCACTGTTTTGATACCCAGTTGTTTGATAGCCTGATGTCTGATAATCACCATGATTGTGGTAAGTTCCTGAATAACTTGTAGGACCCTCAAAAGAGCTTGCATTCTGAAATGAGCTAAGAGGCTGGTAAGGAGCACCTGTAGTTTGACCTGCTCCCACTTGCAGATGAGAGGGAGCACTGGCTGGTTGTTGATACTGTTGAGTCTCTGGTTGATGATACTGCTGAGAGGGTGTGTTGCCTGGCTGCTGATATTGATGAGCGGAAGCATTTGCTGGTTGCTGATATTGTTGAGAAGCTGCATTTGTCGGTTGCTGATACTGTTGAGAAATTGCATTCGCCGGTTGCTGATACTGATGGGAGGAATCATTTAGAGTCTGCTGGTAGTGTTGAGAGGGTGCATTTGCAAGTTGCTGATACTGTTGCGAGGATGCATTTGCCGGTTGCTGGTACCCATAATATTGATTTGAGTACTCCGTGTTGCTATACCCATAAGAAGCTGAAGAGTATGGATAACTTGCGCAAGCCAAGTAGTCTTGCGTTCCATGTGCCCCTGCACCAGCAGGGGGATGAGATGTTGTATTCACTTTGTTTGGTGCCTCCCTCGGCATGGTTGTCTCACTAGGCTGATCGTGACGGTAACCGGAACTCAAGTGATACCCATTCTCAGTTGACGCATAAGTTGTATGTTGCAATGATTGTAAAGGTGCACCAGCTTGAGTCGTCAAAGACCACATTTGAGCGGGTGCAGCCGCATATGCAGACACATGACCTTGATTCACATCAGCAACCTGATGTTTCTTTAGAAATTTTAAAAAAAAATTAACTCAGCTCAAGACATAAAAAATATTAAAACTGAAGTGAAACACAAGAGCATGGAGTGCCGATTCCATTGAGATTCATTCAGATCTAGAGTAAGAACTCCTTCTTTTTATCAATTTAAGGCTTATCGTTTTGAGAATCAAATCAACGATGCTAACTACATGAACACAAGGAGGCATATTTACCACTCTAAAATCAGGAATATCCAACGTTGGGAATTTTAAGGTTAGGTTCTAATAAAATTAACAGCAATTGACTAAAACTTCACAAATTGAAGAAATCAAGCATAAGACTCAAACTAATTAGGTCAAACCTCGACCGAATTGGCAATCTCCGCCGCGTAATCTCCTCCAGAAGCCATCACACCGTCCAGCAACCACTGCAAACCTAATCACAAGTAAGAAAACCAAACTCCATCGCACAAACAGCAAAAGGAGTGAAACCCTAGAATCGAGATAAGTTTCTACCTTTCCGATCCAACGCGGGAGATCCCACCCTGACCAATCCAATCCCAACTCGTACTCGAGAGATCACAAGAACATGGATGAAAAACGCAAATACCAAAAAACAAAAAAGAGAATTAACAGAATCGAAGGGGCGAAGAGATGAGAGAAAGGTGAAATAGTGGAGATTTGGGGAATTAGGGATTTGGCGATATGGGGGAACGGAAGAGTTGAAATTGTGGTTTCCTGATAATTTTTTATTACGGCTTTGGGATTTTTGTTTGGGGAAAATATCGACGCCGTGTTTCTATACTCTCTATAGGCGAGGCCGAAGAGAGATTTAGGCCTCACGTGCTATCCCTAACGTGCCGACGTTTTTGTTGGGGTTCGCCCAATTCCATACAAAAGTCCACGGTGGAACTGGACCGAGCTTAGAGTCTGTTTTAGAGTCCATTTGTACAGTCATCGTCAAGTCCACAACACAACTGGAGGACTCTTTCAATTTTTTAAAAATAAAACTGCACAATCTCCTAAAATCAATTGCAAAACGATCGGAAAATGAATAATTGATCCATTATAGCATTTCACGCTTTTTTTAATCTTTACTGGAACTTAATGCAGCAACAAACACCCAGCCGAAATTTTATCTTACCATCAATTGAAACAATCAAAACAACCACAACTGTCAACTTTTCGAAATTAAACAAACTTCAAGTCCACAACAGAAAAGTAAAAACCAACAGAAATTGCGAACCGATACCTCAGATTTTCATTAACGAAACAAGTAACAATCTGACCCCTACAACTCATCACCAACAGAAACAACACTCAACTCCACATCTATCAACACCAAATCACGACACAGAGAGGGGGAAACTCCAACACACGAGACTAACAGTAATTCCCAACGCCATGTCTTGAACTCACGACATCCGGAACCCGAACACTACCCTCCGAACCCGTACAGAGTCCTTCCCTGCCTCTTGAGCGCGTACACCACGTCCATGGCAGTAACCGTCTTTCTCCTGGCGTGCTCCGTATAAGTGACGGCATCACGGATGACGTTCTCGAGGAAGATCTTGAGGACTCCTCGGGTCTCCTCGTAGATGAGCCCGCTGATGCGCTTCACGCCTCCACGACGCGCCAGACGACGGATGGCCGGCTTCGTGATGCCCTGGATGTTGTCGCGCAGCACCTTCCTGTGCCGCTTTGCTCCCCCCTTGCCGAGTCCCTTCCCGCCCTTGCCTCGCCCCGACATCTTGAATCACTCTCGAATCAAACGTTTCCTGGCGCGAATACGAAATCGAGATCAGAACAAAAACCCTGATGAGGACCCGATTTGGGGATTTCGACGGGAAGAATTTGAAATCTTACAGGAGAGAGATGGTGTGGGAGAGGAGCTACGGAAAGAATTCCGGGGAGGAAGATTTTATAGGGTGTGGTGGGGAGGGGTGATCCGTGTGCATGTGTGGGGGTGGATCTGGGCCGTTGCGTTCTAGATGGATGGACGAGTGAGAGTGATAGTGGTTAGGTGCCACGGATCGGTGACGTGGAGGGGCGGATTGTGTGTGAAATTTGGGGTTTGGGTTTCGGAGAGGGAAATTAGTGGAGGGAAAGTGTGTTTTTGCAAAGAGCGGGAATTTGGATTTTTGCTGAGATTCTATTGGTTTTTAATTTAACATCGTGTGTTTAATGGCTATGTTTGTCTTAAACATAATCACTAAATTGAGATTTTGATAATGAACTTTTTTTCACTTTCTGGAATGCTAATTTTTAGGAAATTGACTTAAACATAATCACTAAATTTAATAAACTCGTTATTACAAATCAAACAACAATACAAATCTTTAAAATGATTGTTTGAACCAACAATAATATAACCACCAATGTTTGTACGAGGACGGGATTTGTCAACAACATTGACAGGGGAAATTACAATTCGAACCAAACACTCAGTTGGGATTCTAAACAACACTGGGGAGTAGGACCCATCAACCCAACCTGCTTAAGTCGGGTAGCGATGTAAAAAAACCCAACCCGCCTATCCGAATACCCACCTACCTGAATACTCACCACCCCGACTAATAAAAGGCGGGTAGCGATTGTATTTTCTACTCGTTTCGTTTATCCGATTACCCGCATAAGAATTTAATAAATTAAATAATAAATATTATATATATACACTTGTATATCATATACGTATTCATATTCTCTAATCCATAATTTACTAATAGTGTTATAAAATTGAAATTATTTATAATTGTATGATGTTTTTTCTTCACATGGGTCATGTTTTTACGGTGCTAATGCATCATGCTTTTAATTTATAGTGTTATGTAGAAAGAAAGAAAACATATAAAAAATCTATCTACCCGCTCCGTCCCGCATGCGTAATCTGTTTACCCGATCTTAGACAGATCGAATAGCGGTGAGTTCAAGATCCGCCCCTACCCAACCCGTTTACGGCGGGGAGTGACTTTGGGAATTCACACGGAATCCAATCCACTCGTGAAGAGAGAAAAAACTCTTCACCTGTCTTCTCATGAATCGTTAAATCCACGCTCCTACGACATTGTGTTATATAACACCACCAAAATTTACTGCCACAGTCAAGTTGTGATGCAGTGAAGCAAATAGGCACGACATTCAATCATAAAAACTCTCAAAACCACCCTTCAAATCCGATCTATAAAAATCACTAAATACATAAAACCATTATTTATCCAACTCCACAGTGCTGCTGCGCATGAGACATTATTTGTCCGGAATAAGTGTATTTGCTGTCCGGAATAAATGTAGTTGTTGTCCGGAATAAGTGTATTTGCTGTCCAGAATAAGTGTAGTTGCTGTCCAGAATAAGAAGAAAGTGTGTCCAGAAACGGAACAGAAAGTTTGTCCGGAATAAGTGTATTTGTTGTCCGGAATAAGTGTATTTGCTGTCCGGAATAAGTGTAGTTACTGTCCGGAATAAGTGTAGTTGTTGTCCCGAATAAGAAGAAAGTGTGTCCAGAAACAGAACAGAAAGTTTGTCCGGAATAAGTGTAGTTGTTGTCCGGAATAAGTGTATTTGCTGTCCAGAATAAAAAGAAAGTGTGTCCAGAAACGGAACAAAAAGTTTGTCCGGAATAAGTGTATTTGCTGTCCGGAATAAGTGCATTTGCTATCAAGAATAAGTGTAGTTGCTGTCCAGAATAAGAAGAAAGTGTGTCCAGAAACGGAACAGAAAGTTTGTCCGGAATAAGTGTATTTGTTGTCCGGAATAAGTGTATTTGTTGTCCTAGGGTCTGCACGCATAAAGTAATCCGGACAGACACATAATGTAAACTGCACACACATATAAAGTAAGCTAGACAAATTAAGTTGATCCAACGTAATTGTGATAAGTGTGTGCTCTGCACGAATAAAGGGTCTGCACACTGTCTTATCTGTTTATTGGAAAAGGAATCGTTCAACTTAAAGAACCAGCATTTTTTAAAAAGACTAAAACGCGAAAAGAGAAATTTCGCTGACTTGACGGTGACTCAAAGAAAATAACTGAGCTGTACAGATCCACGTCACGGCGTCAGTGTATAACTATCCTTATCTTATTCCTCTGGCTTCCTTCCATCGCCATCTCGCCTCCTCTCCTCTTCGATTCGCCGTTTCTACGAAGGTCCGATTCCGTTCTCTTCCCAACAAATCTCTCGTTTCACACCAGTTCGTGTACTTCCTTCCGGTTCCCGTTTTGGATCGTTCCGATGTTTATTTTCCCCCATCGTAACAGTTAGATTATTGCTGTTTTAAGAGAGTTTGCAGTAATCCGTAGTGTTGTTTTAGCTCGGATCTGATGTTGTTTATGGTTTCGGTTCGATGTGTTGTTGTGGATTGCAATTCGGTTCGGGTTCTCCTCTTGAACCGGTCGCTGGTTGGAACGGTAGTTGTTGTATCTAACCGACCGAAACAATCTCACAATTCAGTGGAGAATGTGATAATAATGTGGAGAACTCGTCCCTAAAGTTAGCTATCGGTTTGGTGGTTGTATTTAACCGATCGAAACGATCTCACAATTTGGTGGAGAAGTGATAAGAATGCGTGAGAACTCATCCCTAGAGTTAGTAATCGAGGTCGGAGATGGAGAGACTAAACTATATCAACCCTCAGCTCACCTTATTTGCCGCATACAATTAGGACGTGGGGCTAGGCTATTGGCATGGACTGTAACAGTCCATCGTGTTTTTATCTGACATCTTGATTGACTTCAATCCAAACAATCTCGAGTGTATTCACACTGGTTTAGCCTGCCAGCAGTGGAAAGCTAAATATTGAGGTGAGGGAGCTTAGGGTGTGTCAATTTACGTTGGTTACATACATCAGTGATGTGCTATCATCATTATCTTGGACTAAAAAGCAGAATTTAAGAATCCCTGTGTCAGGAATTTGATGGTTTGGTACAGTTTTTTTTCCATTCTAAAATCTTTAATCGTTCACTGTGTGAAACCGGTGGAAGTAATTCAGAAAGGGAATCTTGCAATTTGGATGTCATTATTTTTATCAATCTTCTTGCATTTTTCTTTCTCAAATTGTTAAACCTTTTAAAACTGATGGAATTGATCCATACCAAGACATCAAACACACGGAATGATGGAACCATGCAAGTTTAGTCCCAGTGGAAGTTTGTTTGCTGAATTTTAATGTGTTTTGTGACTTTTGTCTCAACGTCATACTAATTGGGGTAAATGCAATTGACAATCGTTTATAAGAAGAGATTAATTGCAACTCAAAGTTTCAAACCATGTAGTGCTGCAGATAAGAGAACTAATGTAAATGTTCTACAAGCCATAACTTAGATAGTCCACAACTGAAACTGTAAGTATCTTTCCAATAAACGGTAACCAGAGGTGGCATTCGTGCATTTCAAAGGAAATGGGGTGGATGGTGAATAATAACTTAACGTATGGTCATTTAGAAACATGTTAGTTCCGTAAATACCAGACATGGAATCTGCAAGGTCAAAATCGGACACTACGGAACATTCACTAATTCATTAGTTCGTGCAACTCTTTCACATTTTGATCTTTAATTTCCGATGTGGTATACTGGTATCAATGTATGGTAATGTTTCTTCTGCCTCGACAGGACTCTTTACAGTTAAATACGGACCACAGTGCTTTTCTCCCATGGTTGCGGCAAAAAACTGGGGAAGAAATATCCTCAAAAGTTTCAATTGGTCACTCTACTCATGGCAGGTTGTTACACATGCAGTCAAATGTAGTTATTTTCTGACTTCTATCTTACACTCATTAGAATGTGATTATAAATCTGTTGTTCTCTTGTGCTAGCATGTTGTCAAAATTGAACATCTTACTAAAGCTTATAAACTAAAATTGGAAAGACACATCCAGCCAAGCAGACTAGTTCAGTTTTTTCAAATTAAGTTAGATAAAGAAATTAATATGCTTCGTCACAATCCTGGATGTTGATTAAAGAAAGACACCCAGTGTTAATTTTACTTTGGGATTTGTCCAGATTATGTGATAATACTCCTTTTCAATTTGTTGTCATCACTATAAAAATGTACAATCATGTACAATCTTGTCTATCGTATATCGTGTATACCTGATATACACGATTCCCTTATCGTGTATGTTATCGTGTATTTCATGTATAGACCCTCATACCCAAACCCGACCCGATAAGGATTCGTGTATCGTGTCGTGTATGCTTATCGTGTATTCGTGTCCATGTTTCTATACCCATACACTAAATTATCGTGTCGTGTCTGATTTTGACAGGTCTAAATACCACAGTCACTGCATGCATTTTCTCGAATTCTGTCTGCAACAACTAGAGAAGGTTTTAGGTTTTGGTTTCTTATTCTGACACAATTCCTTTTACCCTGTAATATTAACTTACTGATGTTTTTTCTTATTCTAGAATTGGATGATATGGTACTAGAAGCAGCTGAAAATGATGGTCGATTGGCTCGACGGCCTCTGAAAAAAATAGTCAGAGAGATTCAGGCTCACAAAATGCTAATATCTCACATTACCCATTTGATTAGAGGTCATGTATCTTCTATTGAGGTAAAAAGTGAGAGTACTACATTTCGTAGCACTAATTTTTCTATTTTATTGCGACTCTATTGGACATTTAGCATAATGCCTCACAAGCCACAAGGTCACGCATTGGCATTTTGATGTAATTTTTGTGCTGCTCATTACCATATGTCCGTATCATGTGATATTGGCAATGCACAGTAGTTTAGCTGTTTGCCTGTTTGCTAGAGCAGTTTGACATGCAAAATTTATTTATTAAGAAGACATGCATACAAGCACATATTTAGTCTGGTTGCGTAAGAAGGCAAAATTTGACTCTCACTGTTTTAATAAACTACAGAAATATAGCTGCTTCATCTCTACCACTGTTATCTTGCTTGGTCCTTTTCCCTTTAGGGAAATGTTTGTTGAACGCAGCGCGTCACGGACGTGTTCTACGTGGACATCCATGTCAGTCCTTACGTGACCAAAGTATGAATGTTTTTTTGTTTTTTCTTCCTGATGTCCACTCAAATCACATTAAATGCGTTTCAACTCAGCACGTTCTCTCTCTCCACCCAAATACAAATATGATGACACTCTTTCTTTCTTCTTCATTCTTTCTCTCCAGAATAAATCACCATTTCGAAGAAGCGTCTGATGCCGACTCCCAGGATTCTTCACAACGTAAGCAGCGTGAATGGAACGGTGTGAAGACTTCCCGATGTTCTTGTCAACGCTCCGTGGTGAAGACTTACGTCTGTTCGGTTTATGTTGTACATCTCTCCGTAATAAATCACCATTTCGAGTAAGATATTACGTCGAAGAAGCGTCTGATGCCGACTCCGAAGGTTCTTGACAACGTAAGCAGCGTGAATGAGACAGTCATGTTTAAGTCTTACATCTTCTTTCCGATTTACTAGGAAAATATATATTATTTTTGTAATTTGTGTGTGTTTGTGTTTGTAATGGAAATCTGAGATGCTATTTTTTTCCTAAACGTAATTCTTGTGGGGTAAAATATACAGTGGGAGATTTGTTGAGTTTGTGCGGAGGTGGCAGGGGGCGGCAGCCCCTGCGGGGGACGTGAGTCCCCCCCGCAAAGCGAGCGGACAGAGGGAGCGCGCTTTGCGGACGTTTTTTTTGTTTCGACATCATATTATTGCATTCCATATATTGATTCGTTTATTCCGACAATAATGAAGCCATATATTATTCCGGACTGCAAATACACTTATTCCGGACAGCAAATACACTTATTCTGGACAACAAGTCCATTTATTCCGGACAAACTTTATGTTCCGTTTCTGGACACACTTTATTCTTAAACCGGACAACAAATACACTTATTCCGGACAACAACTACACTTATTCCGGACAGCAAATACACTTATTCCGGACAACAAATCAACTTATTCCGGACAAACTTTATGTTCCGTTTCTGGACACACTTTATTCTTAAACCGGACAACAAATACACTTATTCCGGACAACAAATACACTTATTCCGGACAGCAAATACACTTATTCCGGACAAACTTTCTGTTCCGTTTCTGGACACACTTTCTTCTTATTCTGGACAACTACACTTATTCCGGACTGCAAATAAACTTATTCCGGACAACAAATACACTTATTCCGGACAACAAATCAACTTATTCCGGACAAACTTTATGTTCCGTTTCTGGACACACTTTATTCTTAAACCGGACAACAAATACACTTATTCCGGACTGCAAATACACTTATTCCGGACAAACTTTATGTTCCGTTTCTGGACACACTTTATTCTTAAACCGGACAACAAATACACTTATTCCGGACAACAACTACACTTATTCCGGACAGCAAATACACTTATTCCGGACAGACTTTCTGTTCCGTTTCTGGTCACATTTTCTTCTTATTCCGGACTGCAAATACACTTATTCCAGACTGCAAATACACTTATTCCGGACAGCAAATACACTTATTCCGGACAACAAATCAACTTATTCCGGACAAACTTTATGTTCCGTTTCTGGACACACTTTATTCTTAAACCGGACAACAAATACACTTATTCCGGACAACAAATACACTTATTCCGGACAGCAAATACACTTATTCCGGACAAACTTTCTGTTCCGTTTCTGGACACACTTTCTTCTTATTCTGGACAACTACACTTATTCCGGACTGCAAATAAACTTATTCCGGACAACAAATACACTTATTCCGGACAACAAATCAACTTATTCCGGACAAACTTTATGTTCCGTTTCTGGACACACTTTATTCTTAAACCGGACAACAAATACACTTATTCCGGACAACAAATACACTTATTCTGGACTGCAAATACACTTATTCCGTACAACAATATACACTTATTCCGGACAGACACATAACGTAAACAGGACAAACACATAATGTAAACTGCACACACACATAAAGTAAGCTAGACAAATTAAGTTGATCCAACGTAAAACTTAAAAACAAATATTTTATTATGATAAGTGTGAGCTCTGCACGAATAATGAGACTGCACGATGTCCTAGGGTCTGCACACTGTCTTATCTGTGTATTGGGAAATGAATCGTTCAACTTAAAGAACCGGCGTTTTTTAAAAAGACCAAAACGCGCGAAGAGAAATTTCGCTGACTGGACGCTGACTCAAAGAAAAATATCTGAGCTGTACAGATCCACGTAAGGCGCGTCCGTCTATAACTACTCCTCCCTTTAAAGCACTTCTTTCCAGGAATGAATGAAATAGCCGTGAAACAACTTCTAGGGAACTTGCTGGTGTAGTGGTGTCCCATTAAAACATTAAGAATAAACTCTCTTTCAAAACCCTTTCTCAAACCAGCAGTGAAGTTGGAATCAGTGGCTGTCGATGTAATATGGAGGTGTATTCCAATGTATCCTTTTCTATTTTAGTGGTTCTATCGACTGACAAATGCATGTTTTACTGCCTTTATTTGTTTTCAATATAGTGTTTTACTACCTTCATGACCTTGTACATAAACAGGTTGGTGTGTTTTGACATTACCGTTCTTTGCAGTCCCTAGGATCTTTGGAATCTCTTGTGGAAAGTGGTCAGAAGTCCTTCAGAAGAAGAATGGCAAGAGATCTCCTGGTTGGCAAGCTGCGGGTGTTGCATTCAGCATGCTCGTGGTTAGAGAATTACACCAGCAATTTGCTGGCTGCTTGTTGACATCTTCAGTGAGATTTAAGTTTTTGCCGGTAATCGGATATGCTGTCTGTGCACATGAGAACCAAGGAACCACTGTAACAATAGGTGAGCGGTTGAAGATCAGACTGAGATTTGGTGTACACCACGATTTACGTACAGGAGATACCAAGAGCGAAGGACCTTGGTTTTTTTACTGCCACATTATCATGTTACAAGAGATACTCGACCGGTAGCTCGACCTCTTGATTTTACTTGCCATGTCTTATTTTTCTTTCGAAAATTGTACGATACGTCTAGGTAGGTTCAATAAGAAACCATAAAGGTCAGAAGACTAGAATTCTAGGCAATGTTTTATTCTCGTCTGCGGCTTTGTTTCATTCCACCAGATCTGAGGTAATTCTTTGAAAATGAAAAATGGAGAATTCCCTCGTCCCACGCCGAGGCGATTGCTGCACTCGTCCATAAACCACGTAGCGGTAGCGCGCGTGTGAACACTTGGTTCTTTAAAATTTGTTAAAACTTTCACCACTACCGTGGCCGGCTGGAAGAGAAATGAAATATAAATAGGCATCTCTTAACGCAAGCACATTGACGTATTCGACTTTAGTATGGTCGAAGCTGCGCTGCACCACATTAACAACAGTACAACCACCAACATAAACGCGAAAGATAGTCCCAAGCACGTTCGAATCGTCATAAGTCCAACTCACAAGAAACAAAAATAAACAGCAGTACAAATAAGTATTACGTCTTATGTCTTTAAGCAACATCTCCAGCGACTATCACCATATTGTACACAAGCAAAGCTCAGTCACAAGGTGATGCACTACCTCTAGGCGATGCTCGAGCATCCATCTCGCCGTCTCTTGGACCGGGGCTACGACCATTTGCCTCTGGGCTCAGAGACCGGCGACCAGCAGCTGGACTATCACCTCCCTGACTCATTGGAGTACGGCTGCGACTGCGGCTTTTCTCCCTTTGTGGGCTCTGACTATATTCAGAACCATTAGTCTCCCTTGGGGCAGGGCTGCTTCTCTCTCTCGGGCTCCTGCTACCATCAGGTGAAGGGCTGTGTTTTCTTGCCTTGGGAGGAGGTGAGCCCTTTGCAGGTGAAGGGCTCCTGCTATCTGGGCTTCTCGAGTGTCTTCTATCACGTTCCATGCTTCGCTCTCTCCTTGGAGCTGGGGATCTGGATCGGCTGACAACAACAAAACACGGAAAGAAATTATTCACAAAACACACAAGACCAAGGCATGATGTCTAAGAAATGAACCCCAAGAATCTCACAAAAACCAGAATATAACTATATAGCAGGAAAAATACCAAGAACTAAATTTTGCTACACATAAGATGGGTTAGTGAAAACCTGTAACTGCGGCTGCGGCTGTAACTTCTGCGGCGACCCCCCCCACGGCGAGGAGATGGTGATCTTGATAGTGATCTTGAATAGCTATGTCCCCGTCTGGAAAATTGAACAATGATAATTTTTATAATCTGCTATCACAATGCTTAATTCAGAGCATAAACTAAAAGCAGAACGAAGCATTACTTCAAACTCTTTGGACTGTTCTGGCAGTTCCTCTCGATGTGGCCTCTTTCACCACAGCGATAGCACTTATTTTTCCAGTCACCAGCTTTGCAATCTCGAGCCCAGTGTCCATCAATGCCACAATTAAAACAACGTCCAGATCCAGGAGGTGGGCCTCTTCCCAAGTACTCACGCGAACCTCCAGAACCACGAGGTCCCTGGAAAAGTAAAGAAAATAAGATGTGAGACATAACTTGTGAAAATGCATGGAGTGGAGTTAGTGACTGGCAATGATGAGGTCTAGTCAAGACGGAGTGACTGCCAAAATAAGTGATTAGAAGTTTGAAATACAAAAGCTGAAGTTCACCTTTCGTACTAAAATGAATTTTAAGATTTAGAATGAAAAAAAAGTAAAAAACAGTAATAGTTTACACGATTGGGCATGAAATTAACACATCGATCAAGAATCGAATAAAGATGGTAATTGACAAGGCATCCTTGTTAGAGAAAACATATAGAAAAGAAGATGGTCAGTAAATATGCCTTTGAATGGTAGTGTGCCATCTTAAATTCACAAAAAAAGCCAAACAATAGATGAGTGTCGATCTTTGGCATATCAAAGTAAAAGACTTACTCCTTTGGCAAATTCAACCAGTATACGACTTCCATCAAAATCACGCCCATTTAGGCTATACCTCGCATCATCTGCATCCCGAGGATCACTAAATTCCTGTAATTTAGCCAAAAATCCAAAACACACACCAACCAACTTATATCCACATAAGGAAGTTTGAGACACAACTCAATAGACTTTTTATCACATGAAAATTTCATATAACGGAGAAAGAAGACAACATGAAAAGAAAGGAGATACGTACAACAAAGGCAAAGTCGTGCTTCATATCCACATCTCGTACTCTGCGGAAACGGTTGCCAGAAACAATAAGGCCATCAAGACTTAAGTACGGAAGGGTTTTGATATTTCGCCCTCCGAAGACGAAGTAAACACCACTTGTGAATGTTGCCATTTCCATTAAAACATGCAATAACATTACAGAAAGAACCGCCAAAGTCTCCTACAGACATTGCAAGAAAAGCCACCAATTCCACCAAGGCCACCCTCACACCATAGACCTCCAGGTTGGGTAAACCCCAAAAACCTTCAACAAGATCATTCAAGTTAAGAAGACCGACACCTATGGTTCAACCTACTCATACATATAACAATAAGAAAAAAAATGCATACACCCAAGCACATACTGGTGTCTCCCAAGGCCGGCACTCTTTTCTTTTGACAACCAATGACACTGTAGTTATGATCTTCAACAAGCACGTTTTATTAACGAGTTGCAAAGATAACACTCCAAGAGCTATCTATGGGCAGGCTAAGAACTAATAGCACATCAAAACATGACTTCTTAATATCTAAAATTTTAGATATGGTGGACAACCTTCCACTAAATTACTAACATTTCGGAACTAAAACAAAACTTGGCTCATCAAGATGCATAATTGATCAACAAATAGATGCAAGATCTAAATCAAGAAAAAAGTATTTAAGCAAAAATAGTGAACATGAGCAACAATATTACCTGCCATATCGAGAAAAGAGATCTTCAAGATCACGGGACCTTGTACGAGAAGAGAGACGGCCGACGTACAGCCTTGTAGTGCCGCCACCGTAACGATCATCGTAGCGAGGCATTTTCTACCTTGAAACAAGCAAAATTCACTGGTTAAAAAATAGAAGTCAAAACAAGCAAAATTCAGAAAAAAAGAATCACACATTAAAACAAACAACTAACAAATACGGAAATGCAGGTACAGGAACAGTTTTTTTGTGGATGAACCCACTAACGGGTATGTATTGCTCAAGACGGGAAACAAATCTGAAAACTGAAGGGTGACCGAAAACTGAAAACCTAACATGGTAAGTGGAGATTATACCTAGAACACAAAAAATCATTATTACACATCGAGACTCACTAAAGAGATTGCTACAGAAAATCACCTTCCCAAATTGAAGGAGAATTCACAAGACGGTAAAATCTACGTGAATTCACGAGAGGGTAAAAACAATGCCTTGATTTTGCAGTGCTAAGGTTGATAACAAGAAACCACGCTGCAAGTTTTCTAACTGACTCCTATTGTCAGATTCTTTTGAAGTATAAATGTAATGCATGATGAAAAACATAAAATCCACTTGAAACTTTGATAGCTAAACCTGCCCAGAAAACATAAAAGAAATTGCTTTACTTCACGACAATAGCATCGACATGTCTTAACCTCTTCAAATCACATGTGAATTCCAGATCTCCAACGAAATTTACAACATCACGTATGCTTATTTTGTAGGGATAAGAGAAACAACCTAATGAATCTTAATGTACGATGCTAATCACATATGCTTATCTTAATTAAAGATCCAAATTCAATCCAAGCAAGTATTTTACTAACACGATTTCGTCATGAATTGGCAAATCAGATCTTCCCCGAGTAAATAAGCATCTCAAAACCTCGAAATCAACGTAAAGTAGCTAACTTTCCAACGAATCCCCCTACGAATAGCAAAATCCACAACGATTCATCTCGATTACGACAATTCCGACCCAAATCGAAGCGAAACCACCTCAGATCCCGCAAAATCTCACCTTTTCCCAAATCGAGGTGTCGATTCGAAGCGCGCGAGGGGATCAGACTGATTCCGGCACAAAAAACAAACGAAATAAGTAAGCGACGGGGTCGGAATCGTACCTTGGTTGAGATCCGGAACTCGAGGCAACGAACCCTAGAATCCACGAGCGAGGCGTGACGACGCATGGCGGCCGAGGAGATCCAGTATTTATATGGAGGTGGGTGAAGATGGGCGGTCGGATGGGATGAAACGGACGGCAGGGATTGCGCCGTTGAGATGAGGGTCCGTTGACTGTCTTTGTCGGGTAAATGGGCGACCCGATTTCCGAATCCTGTTCAAATTGGCTTGAGATTATTTGCCATTTTAAAATTATTGCAACAAAAAACTAATAATCATTTACCGGGTATATTCATCGAACGAAAGTGGTATGGATAATGTTTGATTTGTCGGAATGATTCTAATTTTTGTTATCCAAAAATATCGAAAGGCCAAGCTAGGGGTGAGTATCCGGCCCGGATCGGACCGGATTTTTATCCAGGGTCCGGACCGAAAACCAGATCGGACCGGATACTCGAGAACCGAACACCGAACCGAATCGGTCCGGTCAAAAACTAATTTTTTTAATTAAAAAACAAACAACCGGACCAGTCCAGACCGGACCGAACCCGAAAAATTGAAAACCTCCGGACCGAAACCCGGACTGGTTCCAACCTCTAGGCCAAGCGGCCCAAACCTTCTACTCCCCCAATGTATATCTCCAATGGAATGACTTGTCAATACGAGGAATCCGAGGGTACACATGCAAAATTTCGGGAAAAAAGAACATAACAAAAAATGGCGTGTAGGAAACGCGTAGGATTGCCCTCACGAAACGTAACGAGTGCGCGTTCGCAAACCAATCCTTTCTTCGTGGAGAATCTAATCTCCCTCTCATCACCATCTATATATAACCAAACCAGCGGAAACAAACGCAACACTTTTCTGGTTCTCACCCGACAGCGACAGAACACCGACACGAATCCGTATGTTCATCTCACGTTCCGTTATTTGTCGTCTAGTCAAATTTTGATCTTTGCTGCCATAAAGTTGATGTTGTTTTGACTTTGGAGATTCGCTGGTTTTTTAGTTTTTGTGGATTGATTTGATTGGTTTTGTTAGGAAAAGCGTCTGTTTCTGAGAGGACTATGATTAAAATTGGATGTTTTGGATTGAAATTCAAGGGGGTTATTAGTTTTTTGTGAATTGGTTTTGTTAAAAATAAACGTTGCATGGATGAGGATTGTAACGTGTGGCACTTTGGTTTTTTATAGGACTATAATAAGATTTGTTTTTTTCAGGTGGTATGTGATTTTTGTGTTGATGTGATTTGTGGGGGCAAAAGAAAAGTGTTTGACCATGTTGATTTATTGAGTGTTTGAATTAATGGTTACATGTTTATGCTCACCACATTTCCTAGTCTTATCCTACAAATTAGTGAAATATTGGATCAAGGGTTTCGTTACGTAGTGTAAACCCTGAGGGTGTTATGTCATGTGGGTCGCTTAGGGATAAGGAAGAGGATGAGTTTTTGTTGCCCATATAGTATTGAAAGTTTTTGATCTATCATTCTATTGTGTCCTATGATAATCGTTGTTGATCAATTGTTCTGTCTTTTGTCCAAGTGGTATGTGTACATGGAAATATGTATGTCACTCGTTTTGATTTTAATCTTGTGTGTATCGCTTCATCATGCTGCGAGAGGAGCATTGACCATCTCAACCATTAAAATTAGAAGTTATCAATGAGAATATGAGATGCAACCGCACCCTCTGTATTTATCTTCTGTTTTTGGTGACTATGCTACATCAAGCTCAATTTTAAGTATATTAGTTACTTCATACTAGCCTTATCATATTATCATACCCAAATATATAGAAGCTATAGGGTGTGTTTTGTGACTTGGCCATTCTAAAAATACACGGACAATCTGATACTGAAAATACTTGTTTAAATTCAGTGAACGAAGATGGGTGGTGGGCATGGAAATCCCGACGATACCAATGACAAAGGACTGTTCTCAAGCCTTGCTCACGGTCTAGGTGGTCATGGCTACCCTGGTTATCCACCACCTCATGGCGCATATCCTCCTCATGGTTATACCCCACACCCGGGTGCATATCCGCCACCACCTGGTGCATATCCCCCACAGGGATATCCACCACAAGGTTATCCTCATGGTTACGGACATCCACCATCCGGATATCCTCCCGCAGGCTATCATGGACCATCGTCCCATCACGGTATACCTTGTTCTTAAGACACACCATTAAATTGTTTTACCAAGACCACTGATGAGGGATGAATAAATGAATGTACATGAATCTGTTGATTAGCATGGATTCAGCTCAAGTTCAATAAAACTAGAATGTCTTATCTGAAGCTACATTTAAAAATAATTAATGCTCATTTTCTTTGGTTTGTGAAAACTCAACACATCACCTAGTATTGTAGTACTTTTGCAGAGCAAGATAAGAATAAGCCAAGCTCCCTAAGTGTCCTATATTCTAGCACTTATTTGCCTAAAAGCAGTAATTATTCCAATACTTTGCACACTTCCACTTAGAAAATATTACGTTTAACTTGTAACTATCCCATCTTTTACAATTTTCCATCTAAAGAGATGCTCCATATCTGGCGTGGCCTTGTTTGATGTGCCACAGGAGCTTTGCTCCTACCTGTTCTGGTTTTTGATAGACCCAAACTTTTGCAGGGCATGGGCCTAACATGGAGTCAATGCTAGCTGGTGGTGCAGTGGCAGCCGCAGCTGCTTATGGAGCTCATCAGTTGTCCCATGGCCATCATGGTCATCATGGGCATGGAAGCTTTTATGGCCATGGTTTCGGACACCATGGCAAGTTCAAGCATGGAAAGTTCAAGCACGGAAAGTTCGGCAAGCATGGGAAGTTTGGCAAGCATGGAATGTTTGGCCACCATGGCAAGTTCAAGAAGTGGAAGTGATTAAGTGAATGAGTGGCAAATGATTGTGCACTTGCTGCTTTAGCCATTTGTTTTGGATCATATTTTTCTACATAACGTACTTAGCTTGTATCTCCAGAGTACTATCTGATGGATGGTGATAGACTTTGTGCCTTTTTTGCTATATAACTGGGTGAGAAATTTTATACCACTCATTACTGTAGTTTGTTGGGAAAATAATTATTAGATTTGATATCTGTGATGACTTATCTCTTGGTCGTAGATTGCTCTTCAATTGTTTTGCCTTGTTTGGTGGATACCTAAGACATTGATTGCTTGGTGAATAATTTGAACTTTGACATCTCTATCAACCGATCTGATTTATAATATACCTCTTTGCTCTTTGGTTGGAAATTGGCTCGATGGTTGTTAGCATGGCTCCACTTGTGTTTGGAGGTGGTTTTGGACTAATTTTGCAGTTTCGAAAATGCAGCGAAACTAGCGTACATTGTGCGCAATCAATCGTGCTTAAATTGTATCACAAAAATTGTGTCTTGTCATGTTATTGTATTGTATCACAAATTGACGGAGACATGTTAAAGACGCACACCACAATGGAAATACAAACTCTTTCTCTTGGTCATAACAAAAATAATAATCTAGATTCACATCTATACCACTAAGTGTGCCTGCAAGCCTTTCTGACTAAGTATTTCAAATTTTCAGTAGTCCAAAGTCCAACCCAAGAGCTTAAAAACATTAACTTCTTGGGTTTTCTAGCTAAAACAATGGCAACTAAGGCACGTTAAGTGGTTGATCTGATGTCCTTAGTCCCCACCTACTCTTCATTAGTCGTCATTCTACACATAATATAATGATACAATGCTACATTGGTGCATAAAGTCAACTAAGACATTTGATCTAATTTATATGTGCGAGCACAATGTTGAAATGAAAATATCTTGGCATTTGGCAAACAGAAGAGAGAGCTTCAGATATGTAAGACTCTCTTAAAGTCTCTTTTGCTGTTGATTTATGTTCCAAGCCAATGGATCCTGTCAACCTGTTTTATCCTGAATTTACGTTCTAGTTTTTGAGGTAATGGGTGGGTTTTGTAAGATCTATGTCTTATTGTGGATTCTAAGTTGTGGGTATTGCTAGAAATGGGTTGAGGTTTGGTTGACTTAGAGATAATAATCTGCCTTGTTTGGGAAAACTGTGACCTGATAGTTTTAGTTGTTGGATTTTGAGATATTGGTGTTGACTTTGAAGTTTCATTGATATTACCAGAAGGTATAAGAACATGTTGGAACTGATTCCAAATCTGAACTTTGGCTTTCTAGTATCAATTTCAAGCCTGAAACACAAGCTATATCACACGATAAGTGAATAAGAGTGAAGAGAATCTCTGTAATCTATCGCCTGTGTCAAATGGGTCTTCGCGATTACACGATTTCGGATTCTTCCATAGTTCCTTTTTGCAAAACAAAAGGGATATATCTTGCGAGCCTCTGCAATTCGATGGTGAAAATTTGCGTGTAAATGCACTTGCATAGTTGATCATTTAATGACTCTTAAACTGCTTCCTGGTATTACTAACACTACCTCTACCTATACGATTCTAATGTCTTATCTATGAAACCTTTATGTTTCTAATGTTGATTCAGGTTTATGTTTCGCTGTTGCTTCAGTCATAACTCATTAAGTGTTTCTGGTAACAGTTAACTACATTTTACTATTTCTGTTGGTACCATAGACGGATTATACGATTTGGAATAACATTTGTGAAATTCAACTAAAACTAGATCTTTTTATTTGCATGAGAATGATGAGATGTGTCAACCTGTTTTATCCTGAATTTTAGTATGCTGGGGGCATCATTTCCTTTTTCTATCAAACTGCAACCTTAACGACTGTCGACATGTTTCGTATCAATCATGGTTGCCATTATTTTTCCAGTGAAGTACAATGAGCGGAGGACATGACGGATCGGACCCGAGCAACCGAGGACTGTTTTCAAACTTAGCACAAGGTCTGCCAGGCATGGGGCAGCATTCTGGATACCCACCTCAGAATTATCCTCCGGCACCCGGTGCGTATCCGCCACAAGCTGGCTACCCTCCGGTGCCTAATTATCCTCCAGCCCATGAAGGATACCCTCCAGCGCCAGGAGGCTACCCGCCGCCACCAGCTGGGTACCATCCACAAGGTTATCCACCTGCACCCGGGGCGTACCCTCCTCAAGGCCATTCAAGTTATCCTCAAGAAGGCTACCCACCTCAAGGATATCCTCCAACACCCTATCCTGGCCAACATGATCTTAATAATGGTATGTCTACTTCCACTTGTTAAGATAACTAAATAGTAGTCTAGGAAAGCTATATGTTTGGAGGTGACTTAAAAAAAGATAGGCTAGTATTTGTTTCGGATCATACTCGACTAGTACCTAATTTGCTCTTCAAGTAACGTACCTAATTTGCTCTTCAAGTAACGTATCGTCGTGTGTAATAAATAGTATTTATTTCTCAAAAGAAGTTGAATAACAAACACGACTGACTCACACAAAAAATAGAACTAACAAAATAAGGTAAAATCCTTTGAAAATGTAGTTCAAATCACTTGTTTTGACTTTGAATCAATTTAGCTCGAATTTAGACATCTATCAAAACTTGAAGAACTGTTAAAGTTTCAGGGAATCGGTAGTGGTTTCTGTTTTTTACATTGTATATGATGTGTGATAATGTTTGATATGCAGAGAGAGGGCGTGGAGGGCATGGTAAGATGGGGATGATGCTTGCTGGAGGTGCAGCTGTTGCAGCAACTGCTTATGGTGCCCACCACTTATCATCTCACCATGGTGGCCATGGTGGTCATGGACCATTCCCTGGACATGGTGGCTTCTCAAGTCACAGTGGATTTCCTGGCCATGGTGGAGGACACCATGGCAAGTTCAAACACGGCAAGTATGGCGGCAAACATGGGGGTCATTACAAAAAATGGAAGTGATTATGAGGATTTGCTTCTAGCTTTTCATGGTTGTGTGCATAATATCCTTCTATAATTCGGCAGACCCTTGGGCTTATTTGTCTTTGATGTGTCTCGTGAGGTTTTATTTGGGGTTGGGGTTGGTTTCTTAATCAAGTATCGTTTTGTGTGGATATGAAACTTTTATCGGATTTGGTTTGCTTATGAGATGCATTCTTGCTATCCTTTTTACCTTTGGGTTACCTTTGGGTTCTAGCATCTTGTGCTTTTATTTGGTTTGTAAATGTGTCTTTCTCATTTCTACTCTAAAACAAATGCAAACCAGGGAGTTAACTAGTTAGGAGTCCTGAACTTTATTCCACATCTTGTAACAAGGTTCACTTGGCAGAAATAACACACATTTTGCTAAGTTTGCAGTCATTTCCCCTTCGACAGACATCATGAGTTTACACGTCTCTATTAGCTTGGGCACAGTAACACAACACATCCATCTTTGTCAAACAGCCACAATGGACAATAATCTCAAGTAGTTTCGTCCAGAAGGAATAATAATACGCTATGACAACTTGACAGATTGACAGTAAGAAACATAATCATGTAACCAAAAATTGTAGTTATGCTAACATGCCATTTGATACAATAGCTAAGAAGAGATTCAAATTTCAGTTACCCTTTGCAATTCGAGAAAAGTCAACATTGTTAAACTCATAGTGCAATATTATTTACCAAAAGAAAAGATGATGTTAGCAGTACAATCCACCAAACCTAAACAAAAAATCTTAATACCCCAACAATAAGCAATTGAACAAAAAATAGAATTTGCGTTTCACGTGGGACTTCGACTAAGGCAAAATTGCTGTTGCTCAACATGATAACTGGGCATCAGCTAACTAATCATCATTTTTGCCAGGTTTCCGATAAGTTTCCTCGAGGTGCTTTGCCACAAAGAGCCAGGTATTGACAAACTTTTTCACGTTGGGAACATTGTAGTTCTGGGCAACATAGATTCCAACCCCTGTGCCCACGAGGAAAGTGAAACTGCTTCTTATGATCCCCATCGATCTCGTCCACCTGTAAAGAGAAAGCAAGCATGAGCACTTGATAGATGACGCATATCAATCATGTCCTTCCTTGTAAGTAGAAATTGGGGGCTGGAAGCACATCTCAAGACCAGTGAGACATTCTAACTCCTGATAAAAGGTAATGTTATTTGGATCAACCATATAAGCAATCAAGCATGGTTAACAGTCTTATCTTCCCTACATTTTTCAGAAGTTATCTTACTTTTGAATGCAAAGACAATTCCACCTATCAACATGCAATCCGCTTATTGCATATTTCAACTGAATTACCATAATAAAACACTTGATCGTACATATGTTCATCTTATGAGAGAATCATTCATTGCAACCCAAACTCAAGTTTATCTCAGGCACACCAACTTTTAGAGCTACCCTAATTAATGTCTCTTCTACAAGCAATTTACTGCTAGAACATTAACAACCTTTATAATGACAACTTCAATCCCAAACATTTCACAGTAAATGTGTGATTGGTTTGCAGGAACTCAACTCAGTTTAGGAGAATTGACTACCATAATGGTTTTCTGGTGATTGATTTGCAGAATAACTTAAAATAATTATGGGAACCGAGTTCTGTGCATTTCAAACCCTTATAAAATTGCAAGGTGAAATATTTTTTCCACTTCCACTCTGAATTCTAAGGAAGTCATGAAATTGAATTCTGAATTTTCCAGGACTTCCTGCTAACCAACCACACCATAATATAAGATTCTAAACCAATACTCGTATATAAATTCCAACACTTACAAAAACAGATCCACAATTGTATTTCATTTCTTTCAAACTCAGAGTAACAAAATGGAACCTCAAACAACATCAAAACAAACAACTTAATCAAAATGAAATCAAATTCCACCCAAAGATCAAAACTTTCTCATTCACATCCAACGTTCACACCGAATCTAACCAAAACGTCCAACCCGACACAGCGTCAGAACCACACGAACCCTAATCAGGACCAAAAGAAGGGAGATTTGGAGGAGGTGAAGAATTCCGTACCTGATTCGGACCCTAACGAAGCCGAAACCCTCGAATTGGAAACGAGTAAAACCCTAAAATGGAGAAGAGGAGAGAAGGTAAGGTTAGATGACTTGGTTAAGTCCGTCCGTCACACCAAGAGAAAGTCGGTCCCTTTCGGCCTTTCCTGCGCTCCAAGGCTTCATTAATTATTTTGCAATTTGTTTGGACAATTTGTGAGAAAACTACTTTTAGTTTTTGAGAATAGGAAAACTACTTTTATAGTTTGTAGTTATTTTCAGAATGAAAATTATGCAGTGACGAGTGATGCGAGTGCGCAATGAGAATTTTGGTTGTGAAGACAAGTCCAAAGTCTAACAGTCGATTTTGTGGTATGAAGCAAGGTTTTAAAAACCGGACCGGACCGGACGGTTCGACCCGGTCGAACCGGGAACCGATGGTTCAACGGCCGGTTCAACTAAAAAACCGAGCCTCTAGTCGAACCGTTCTGAACCGGATTGAACCCGGTCTGACCGGGTCAAACCGTTTGGTTGGACCGGTTGGTCGGATCGGACATAAAAATATTTCAAATTTTCTTAATTTTTAAAATCAGAAAATATGATGATTTTTTTCTATTCTTACAAAAAAAAATCCACCACCCACAAACCCTTCTCTCCCTCACCAAATCCATTCGTAAGTATGATGTCATGGGTAATATTGAAGATTGATTTTGATTTTAGATTCTTAATCCAAATAATGATTTCTCTAATTCGTATTCAAGCAAATTTGTTCCGTTAAGTAAAGATAGCAAATTTACTGAGTTAAGCAAATTGTGTTTGATATCATGAATTATATTTAATGTTTGGTGTGTATATATTAAATAATTTTACAAAAATCGGTTCAAACCGGTCCGACCACCGGTCCGACCGTTAATATTTATTCGGTCCGGTCTAACTTCGGGTCTCAAAAATCCTGATGTCATGCTGACGTCATCAACGGTCCGACCGTGGTGGGACCGTGGTTCGACCACATTGAACCAAAACCGAAGCTTTATCGGTTCGATGACCGGTTCAGTTACGAAAACCTTGGTATGAAGTACTATAGTTGCATTTCTCATAGGTAAAGTAAAAGTACCGTAAGGTAGGGGCAGAGCATTGACCGGGTCAACCCGGTCAATCGGACAGGACCGGTCGGTCCGGGTTCAGTTCGGAAATTTTTGAAAAAATCCGGTCCGGTCCGGGTTTCGGTCCGACAAATTTTAAAATTTCGGGTTCGGTCCGATCCGGTCCGGACCGGTCCAATTTTTTTTTACTTTAAAAAATTCGGTTTTTGACCGGACCGGACCGGTCCGGTTCGGTCTTCGGTCCGCGGGCATCCGGTCCGGTCCGATCCGGATGCACAGTCCTACCATAAGGAGTTCGACGTAACGATATTATTTTTGTGTGTTTGTTTACCTTTATACTTTTAGTGTATTTATCAAATGGATAAAAAATAAATATGGTCTTCTGCCTTCCGACAAGAGGATGTTAGGGGTTGCGAAATTGTTCGTGATGATGTCGTAGATGTTGACGCAATCCACCTATAATTTTTGTAGGAGGATGTGGGTTTAAGTTGCAAAGAAACTGACATATATTTCTTTTTTTTATCTACTCTAATATCACATTCCCATTTTAAATCCCAACCTCTAAAATATTAGAATAAGATTGTTGAAATTATATCATTGGTCATGACTATCTTAAGAGTTAAGACAATGAATCTTTCAATTGAACTAGTCTTGGTTGGTGTCTATATTTTTTTTTAAAGTTTGTAGAGAAACTAATTTATATTTAAGTGAAATATGTTTTGAGATCATACGTTTGAATCTCAACGTGAACTCGGAATATGTTTAATTTCAATGCACAATAACAATTTAAAAAATAAATACAGCAAACTACAAAGTTGGGTCGGGAAAAATATCAAAAAATAAAAAAGTAAAAGAAAAGTTGTTTACACAAGTTCCTCACTGGGGCATATCACGTATGTACGGCCGGCCCAGCTCACAAATACAAACCAACCGTCATGCCTCCACCCGCTTGGCGCCACAAATACTAGAGTTTCTTCATCATCTCTATCTGCTGCTGCTGCTGCTTCTCTGCTCACAAAATTTGAATTTTTGGCTTTTCTTTACTGCTGCTATAATCTGTAGCTCTGTACGAATTTATATGCTAGTTTTGTCCTCTTTTTGTTGTTGCGAGGAAAACAAAATGCTCGTTTCTTAAGCCCTCCTTGGTGTTACCATTGTTTTGCCCTTTTGGTAGTTTTGCATCTATATCATGTGTCTTGTTCTGTCGAGTGATGATAGTTTTTGTTAGGGGTGAGCATCGGTCCGGACCCGGACCGGACCGGACCCGGATTCTCTTCGGGGTCCGGACTGAAGACCGGACCGGTCAGGCTCGGTCTGGACCGAATCCGGACCGATCGGTCCAGTCCGGTCCAAAAACTCGGACCGGACCGAACTTTTGTGGGGATTTTTGGGTTTTGGTCCGGAACCGAACCGGACCGGACCGAAACCCGAATCGTTCCGGTGGGCCGGACCGGTTGGTTTCGGTCCGGACCGAACCCGGACCGGACCGGAAGTTGCTCTCCCCTGGTTTTTGTTAGGGGTGCACATGGGTTGGGTTCAACCCGAAACCCAACCCGAACCCGACTGGTCGGGTTGGGGAGGGGTTCGGGTCGGGTCGGGTTGGGTTGGGAAAATCAAAAACCCGAATTTTCGGGTCGGATTCGGGTTGAGGGGGTCGGGTTGACCCAACCCGAACCCGATTTTTTATTTTTTTTTATTTTTTTATTTTTTATTTTTTCCCAAATAAACCGGTCGACCGAACATCACTCGGTCGACCGTTTCCAACCCGAAAATTTTGGATTTTCAAGTCACCGTCGACCGTTTAAGCACCGGTTGACTGAACCCGACCAAGTTTGGGAGAAAATTTCCGAATTCGGGTTCAACCCGATCCAACCCGAAAATTTCGGGTCGGGTTGGGTTTTTTCCCAACCTGAAAATTTCGGGTTGGGTCGGGTTGAGGCCCAAACCCGACCCAACCCGACCCATGTGCACCCCTAGTTTTTGTGGAATGTCAAGTATGTAAACGTATCGATAAGCATATTGACTTGAGCGTCGTTGGATTTGAAATTGTGGAGCGTTTTTTCCGGTAGTAGCTATCAAGTTATGGGGCGAAGTCGAACTTATTTAGGAAGCTCCTAACCATAGCTAGTCTTATTAGCGCGCGCATACACACACAGTTGACTTCCGTATTCGTGGGAGCATTTTGATACAAAAATTTCCTATTTTTGGATGCAAGAAAGGCACAAGAAGTTGATGTCACACAAAACAATAACAATTCCTTCGTACCTTCTGAGTTTAATGTTTCTATTTTAACTGAATTGCGGGATCAAGAATCTAATGTAGAATACTCATAACTTGGCTTACATGGATACAATGTCTCCGGAGATGCAATCTCAGGATCCTTCTATTTCTCTCTGATTCTCAGAACAACAAATACATATCTATATCTATACCTATGATAAACTGACAAGGAGCTAGTAACAGTACTAGATATTTACAAAACTAGACTTGTAACCTTGCTGTTTCCCAATCAGATATCTATAACAGCCTGTAGAATTTCTCCTTGAGGAGCGTACTCCTTGTTTCCTATACGATTGTATCACATTCGAAGGTGGCGCGACAATACCTAGAAGTTTTCCTTGTGGAAGTGGAATCGAGTTGTGGTGCTATGACTGAACTCCTTAGCGAGTTCCATCAAATGCTGTGTAAGTATGGGGGATCCGCAGTAAAACACGCCTGCAATGGTTAGATATTTAGTGAGCTATTTATTTAGCTTTATACCAAGTTGGATTAGCAAAGGTCATACCTATCCGGGACGATTTGTGTCTATGAGCAAGTTCACTGTACACTTTCTTCCAATTTGGTCTTGCAAAGTGTGTCCTAATCTGTGAGTAAAAATATGGATATAACATAATGTAGCTTAATTGTGTTCTACAAACTATAGGTAGGAAGAATAAACTATAATTACCCGGCTTCCTGAGACAACGTCTAATCCATTTTTGGCATGTTGCAGTGACTGAACCATGGCAATAAGGGCTGAGCGTGCATCACCTTCCTCATACACGCTACTCAGGTAGTTATGCATTTCAATGACATTCTGAAAAAAGTTTGTTGGTTAATTTTTTCATGCCAGGAGATTATCATGAAAAGAAATAAAAGTACCTCGCGATCACACTCAGCGACTTCATTCATCACGCCTTTAAACCATTCAAAAGAGCCTTGTTCCCTTGTGACCCAGTAGAAGTAAGCTCTTTCAGGACCCTTTTCCTTGTTTTTTGCATCAAAGGAAGGCTGATCTGAAAATTCCTGGGGCAAGATGTCAGCTGTTTTAGATTCTTTGATTATTATTTTTATTAATCCCTTCTACTATCTAGTGTGTGATTTTGAACCTGTTTGGCCTTATTTGATCTCATGTTGTTCAAGAGATCCTTCAGTATGCTGATGAAAGGCGTTGCGCCGATTCCAAGCCCGATTAATAGAAGAATGTCGTACTTTTTGTAGTTCTGAGCTGGGGCACCATAAGGTCCATCGATATAGAGCCTTGGGAATCTGTCGAATTGAAAGATTCCAAAGATGAGCTTCAAAGTTCATTATGATAATCTTTGAGGAACTAATTCTGCGAACTGAAGTACTGCTCACCTTGTTTTTGAAAGTTGTTCTCCCTCCGCCACAATTGTCGTGTCTAGCCTTACTAAGTTGGCACGCTTGGTAATAATCTCGGTTTCGCAAGCCTACAAACATGAAATTCGCCTCGTACTAAATTTCTCTTACAACATTAGGCTCAGTTAATATTTTCTTCACCAACCTTTCCAAAGAGATTTCTAAGTTCTGTTGTCCAATCACCTAATGTCCGGATGTGTACACTCAAGGTATCATCTCCAGGTGCTGATGTAATGGAGAACGGGTGCCTACAAAGAAATAATTATACGACTTCAAGCTGAACGATAAATAACATGGCATGGAGTAATTTGTAGATATACCATTCAAATGAAGAAACGTTGGGGCACTTCACGAACATGTACATCCCACTTTTGTACTTGAATCCTTGGGGTTTCTTCATGTGTATCGAAAGAACATCTCCTGGGTATATTGTTGCCTGTAAATTGATGGAATTAGCAAAGAAGTCTACATAGCAATTTTAACGATCCATCGCGAAGCCCCTGAAAAACCTGGTTTTGTCTATTAGTCATGACTCACGAGCCTACTGACCAAGAACAATCTCATCGTGATTAGGGCTTTGTAATGTTTAAGTTGAATAGTAGGTGCACATCTTTATGTCTCCCATCAGTTAATTTGCTATAATTGGCGCTATCACAACATGCAGAAAACTCTTGACTCACCTTAGTGATGCTCACTTGGTATTGCTCTGTACGAAATACCCTGATAAATCTTTCGCTGACATAAAGGACGAGTGGAATTGCAATATACATCCACGTCTGCAGAACCAACAATATCGTCATGATTATTATCCATGCGAAAGTTGTCGCAAACTTGGACTATATCAAGAGGAGGAACACACTCACTGTCTTCTTGTACCATTTGTTGGTAAGAAAGATGAAGTAACCATGGACAACCAGGAGAGCGTAGGCGATAACTAGAAGATGGTGGGCATACCAAAAGGAATTGAATCCAGCAAAATGATGCAAAGGTGAAGGCAGCTTGATGACATTCCTCCGGAACAAATGGGTCGCCAATGTGAAGGAAAATGCCATTAGCACGGTTATCGTGATGCCCGTTATCACAACAGTGGTGTCTAGCAAAGTTTCATAAGTTGGTTGTTTGTAATTGAAATTGGGACCTAGTGATTGCATGAAGATCGATTTCGAGCAGTTCGTTAATCTTGGAAAATCACATGCTATGTGAGCAGTTGCATGAACCGCAACCCCAATTGCAACTGCCGTTGCAACAACCTGCACTTGTATGTTAATAGAAGAGCATCATAAGGCCAATTGCCTTCAGTTATTTACTGAAAGAATAATGATGAATATGAAGTATACTTGTAGACCTTGTGGAAGTTGATGTTGTCATCAAATGGGATGATCGAGCCAAGTGCGGTCGATCTGAGCGAGGTAAGTATGTTGCGACAAACCGTGAGAAGTATGAATGCCATGTTAAATTTTGTTGTTTCAGCTGCTCCTTTAGCGGCACAGACGCAATATCCCATGATTTCAAATGCTGGATGCACCTTGTACTCAAAGAACTTCCATAAAAACAGTAGACTGTTGGCAAGCAGCCACAGAGCTACAAGCCATATCCTCTTCCAGTTCTCGTGAACTCGATCTGCTGTTAGGTTTATAAATTTGCTGACAGGGTTTCTGTATTTTTTTGGGATCATTGTTTTTGTAAGGCTCAATTTTCCAGCGAAAGATTTGTCTTCTTCTTGCGAGCCCACCATGTCCGTCAGTAAGGTTTGTAGCTGCCATATCTGTTGTTGAAGTAAGATTCACAATTTAGCCACCAAATTATACACTAAATCTGACATATTTTTCTCGATTTTGGTTGAAACAAAGATGTGAATGAAACCTCTATGAAGCCATGATTGTCAGGGTCAAGCTTCTCCATGATCAGAGCTGAGTATGTTGCCGCACTCCTTTTCAGCTTCGCAAGCTTGTTAGCAGAGGCACTCAACACAATGATCTTCAGAAGATGGTACTCATTATATCAAAAAAAGTTCAAACATCGTGCGAGGGAATTTTTAACTGACATAGATTTTCGAAAGTGAAGAGCTAACTACTCACCTCTTTCACTTCTTCCTCTGAAAGTCTTCCATCACCATTCTTGTCGCACCTAACACATTTGACCACCAAGTCTTTGTTTTTTCAGCATAAATATTACTTTGCTGTTCGTAAAATTTGAAACTTCACTTATTTAGTGTGTGGGGTAAGAGAAATTATTACATGTCGAAAAATATTCTTAGCCGGGATTCAAAATCCTGATCTGTCATAGCTTCCCAAAACAGCTTGAGCTCTTCCTTTGTTATTCCATTGGTTGTATCCAACTTCCTGCCTCTTGCCAGAGCATCGAAAAGCTCTGCTGCGAACTCCTTCGATTCCGCCATTCCTTCAAAGCAAATACCAAACAGTGACCTGTAAAACCCAGCATTCTAGCTGAATTGCCTAATAAAAAAACCCAAAAAACATATCTCCCAGATAACCAGCTATCTCTATGTCAAAAATCAATTTTAGAACTTTTAGTAAATTTTGTGTACATTTACAGCATTTAGTTCATGAGTTGTTTTTTAACTGAAGATGTTCTTGATTTGTTTTGTTCCACTCACCAATGCAGGTTCCAAAATTCTCTCTTGAGAGCCTCCCATCCATTGCCGACTCCGCAAACCGCTTCTCCACTGCCTTCCATCCGTCACCCACTTCCCCACCGGATTTCGTGTTGAGAAACCGAAGGCTGTTAAGCCCCGTTACAGTCTTCCGCCGCGTCTTCTCATTTTCTCCACTCTTTTTGGAATAATCAAAGGAGACCAACCTCTTCATGGTGCTTACTATCCTCGAGGGTGGTCGTGGCGAAACATTACTTGCCAAAGGTTGCGGTGGTGCATTAGACCCTTCATCGTCCCCGCCAACCACCACAATATCTTCCGGTTCTTTCGACATGTCGTGGTTCGGAGGGTGTTTATGGAAGAACTAGAAACACCATGGTGAGTGGTGGTGGAGGTGGCAAGAGGAAGACATGTTCTAAAATAGGAAAGGTGGTGGAGAGAAGTGTGTGTGGTTGGTTAAGAAGGTGTGCATGTTAACTTATAACCATCGTTACAATGGCGCCAAACACATGTTACAATGTTTGGTTGGTGTTGTTACGTAGATCTTGTCTTGTCATTGGTCTCCAAAACACTACCGTCTCTTTCTCATGTTCAGCAACTAACTGCCTTTTTTGGAATGTTGTGTTTGCATGACCATATTCGAGGTTATATTGTGAAGTTGGTTTTGGAACTTATATTGCTTTGTAATCCGAGGTTATAAAGCAATGCTGATCAGAGGCTCATATGATTTACACATACCATCTTCTCTGAACAGTATCAGAGAATCAGGTTAAGTTCTTGTTGACACACCTAAAAATATATAATTCAGATACACTCTTTCTCAAGATATATTCTTTATTCCCTTTTCTTCTAGTTTCTTATGCTAGAAACGTTAAAATCGGTTTTACTCGACCTTGTCACTGTATATATAATATATGTACCTTAATTACTACATTATTATTCATCTTTTTATATGAAATAATAATGAGCTTGGTTAACGCACTAATACTCTCACATCACTATCTTTTCACTTATTGAAGTTTGAAAATTTGGCAATGTCGACAGCAAGGCTACCATTTCTACTAAGCATGTCTAAACCTTTTGTATAGTTGATAAATATATCTGTACAACCACTCGAATCTCTATGAACTTCAACCTCAATAATTTTTTGCATAAACAGCTGGAACACGAGAGATTGGAATATGAGAAACTCACTTTTCTTAGGTGAAAGAAAACTGAAGAGGACATGACCTGTCAATTATGAGCTATAGTGGGAGATTTGGTATAGAATGAGACTTTCAACCAAAAAGAAGCATCTTTATTTGTTGGTTGTTACCGTGAAAAAAAACATTTCCACAGAGAATGTAGATGAAAATGGTTGATATAGATGATGTCCCAAATCCACCAAATTGGTCAACTTTCTTGAGCTTCAATTATTTGCCATTATTGTACGTCACATCTTCAAAAAATGATAGCAGACATAGTACTATAGGCAGAGACAGAGCCAGGAAAGTTTCCAAGTGCGGGCTAAAAATATATATTGCCAAATAATTTTTCAAGTGAGTCAAAAAGATGAATTTTTACTACTAGTCTTGCCGATTTTAACTCGTGTTAACTTATTTTAGGGTGAAAAGTTAAAATTAGGAAGTTTTACATATAATATGTTCCTCAATCCTCATGGTTAAGTGGGTTGAATTAGAACTTATGCTCTAGGTAGGGCTGACAAATTCGTGTTCGTGTCGTGTTTGACATGAACACAAATTGACACGAATTATTTTTACTCGACCCAAACACGAACACGAATTAATAAGAAATAAACGACACAAACACGAACACGGAAATTTAATCTTAAACCCGAACACGAATTTGGTAACCCGAACACGACCCACATTGACACGAATCCATTTTTCGTGTTAGTGTTGACACGAACACAAATTAATCTGAATAACTCGAACTGACTTGTTTGACACAAATTTTTACAAACACGAATTAACCTGAACACAAAATAACTTGTTTGACACCAATTATGACATGTTTGACACAAATTTACACAAACACAAATTAACCCAAACACGAATGTTTGACACGAATTGCACGAAACACGAACCCGATCCGAATTACAGTTCGTGTCATTCGTGTCGACCTGAATCGTGATATTTAGTGTCAGGTTCGGGTTCGAATTTCGTGTCATGACTGAAATTGTCAACCGTAGCTCTAGGTAGTAAACTTTTACTTAGGCATACGGGGGTTTTAAAGTAATTACACATATTACATCGATTAATTGTCAAATTGTTATGAGCCCCCTCCAGTCCCCACCAAGTCCCGTATCTGGTGAAAGGTTTTTTTATAGTGTTGATAGCATCTGTTTGATTCCGGGGATGATGATTTGTTCGGATCTAATAACACCTTTTAATTGATGTTTTGATATTCTTTTTGCTTGTTTTTCAACTACTTTATTTTAAATTGGTTTGTCCTCTATATTTTCTAGATTCTAGAACTAAGAATCTAAGATACTGAGAAGAAAAGTAGTGGATGTTATTATTTTTGCATGTCAATCGAGTCACTCTGACGTAGATTCTAAGGATTGGTCACTATTCCACTACACAAAGTGGTGCTTTGATAAGGTGCAATTACCACACGAAACGCTTACCCCACACATGATCGAGTCTTGATGGGTGTCGACGTACCCACGCAATCCCTTCATCTCCACACAAAAAATTATTCGAGTTATTGGTGAGATTTTATCCCACAACTTCTTGTGATATTATGTGAAATTGGTTGGTTGACCATCATCTCTTTGGAACTCGAATATTGATCTATTGTGGATGGATGTAGACTTTTTAAATTTTATACTTAATGAAGCGAGAGTTTTCCAACTATAAAATATACAAGAATAGAACATGGAGTTAAGTTATTTATAAAATCGCAAATAAAAAAACTTAAGCTATATAATAATCAATGACCCATCCTCTTAGGAAATGAAATCTACGCTCGAATCATAATTTTGGGATATGCAAATATATGAACTTAGGTGAAGAAATCCACAATGTACCAGGTTTGATATCATCATCGCATTTTTCAATTGTAATTGAAAAAAATGCAAAGTTTGAATTAAGTGAAACGTTTGAAACTTATCCATTTCATGGTTATATGATGTCTGTCTTACATAAAACAAATTAAATATCACCAAAAGTTTGAAAGTTATCTCAATGTAGTGGTTAAAAACTCTTGTGGAGTGGGTGGTTCCCTTGAAATCTAACTTGTGAAAACACTAGAAAATAAGAGCTTCTCATAAAAAGAAGACGGGTGCCTAATAAAATATAAAACATGGTCATCAGTTTTGTAATCTCATGCATCAGCAATATCACAAGGCTTATTTGGCACAATTAATCCATTGATAACGACATTTGGTTATGTGGTTTGTGATTTTCTGAAGTAGTTCTTTCGATAAGATCTTTTTGCAGAATTACATAGCAGCGGACTTTATGTATGAGTCTTAAGAAAACATTATCAAGCAATGAGTTTCAAAATGTATAGAATTGAGGAAAGTGGATAAAGTAGTGCATCAATAATTTCACCTAAATGAACTTAATCAAGTAGTCTTTGTTTGCGTCGATGTCATGTACTACAATTTCAAGCAATATTCACTATTGGTTCTTAGTGTGCCAGCATGAACTTCATCCTATTTCCATCCATTTTTTCTATCTCCGTGCGTACACATGAAACAAATAACCAAAATACTTTAAAAAAAATCTTATATATGTTAGAAGAAGCCTAGATAAACACATGGTTGAATATACTTGTAAAAAAAACATGGTAAATTAAAGCAAAATTGATGCTTGGAGTTTCATGTGTTGCATTGTTTTGCATCTTAACCAAGACAAGATAATGTTTGCAGTTTGCAGCCTTGCGTTGATCAACCTTGCGTTTGCAGTTGGGCTGCTGAACTTAGGCCCCATCTCAAACCTAAAGTCAGTCGACTGATCCAGCCCATTAGTAGCCAGAACGGCTGGACTCTGTTGACCGGAGTAATCTGTAGCTGTTTTACTGGCTGGGCCGGGTTGGATCCTTTATTATTCCTTCAAAGGTATTATGTTGTCTATTTTCCAACTAAATTACAGATAATCCCTTTCAACTATGAGCCAAATTCACTTAATCTCCATTAATTTTAAAATGTGACACCTACCTCTCAAATTTTCATTTTCTAACATTTTATCCTATTTTCATATTAAAAAATTGGTTGTTTTTCAAGATATCCATCATTTTTTAATATTTTTTTGCATTGTCTATATAGATTATCCTTAATACTAACACTACGACAAGTGCATGACAGTAACATATTACATCAAGGGTGTGTTTGTACAGAAAAAAAACAGGAGAATGAGAAAAAAAACGGCATATTCAATGCCAATCCTAAATTGTATCGAGTTGATATATTTTTTCTCAAATGTTTTTTTAAAAAGCTATTTTCTTCTTCACTCTACCGACTCTACGTTAGTAGAATAAAAAGAAATAAGATCCTCACGTGGTATATTGCAGAAAGAATATTAAATACTTCTAAACCAGAGTTCTTATTTTAGTGTTAATGAGTAATGAACACATAATCATCAAGCAACCTTAAACAACAAAAGGAATTTTATTTATTTCACACCATCATGACGCAATAACTTTACTTGAGCATATCTGTAATTTGAAATTATTCGAACAAGTTGGAGTTAGAATTCACTGACAGCATAATAACTTAGCCAAGCAAGACACGAGTCAACCCTTATAGTTATATATAATTACGGATCGAGTGAGAAACATCAAACAAGTGAAGTATCCAGCAATCGGGCCGGACAAGATCCGACCCGGATTCCCACTTCAGTTTATTTATTTTTCCCTCGCCTTCTTCCTCCATTCCCTCTCATTCCCCCGTCTCCCGATTTTACCCCTACAACCTCCCACAATCCCCACTTCTGCCACCCTCTATCTCCTTCCTCTCCATCATCATCATAATCACACCGTAACACGCCCATCGCCATCTCGTCCTCCATCCGACGGCTCTCATTCATCCACGTCGTCGTCTTCCTCTTCCCCCTCTCTCCCCTCCCCTCTATATATATTCACCTCCCCTCCCCCCTTCCCCCAAATTAGGGTTTCCCGCTAGGGTTTCCGATTCCTCCCCGATTCCTCCTCCTCCGTCCTTGTCGCCCTGAGGTAACCTCTCCCTCTGTCTCGTGATCGCCGTTTTCTCCCGTTTTCTGTTCGTTTTTATTGATTTTATTGGTTGTTTTGTTTGGAAGGAGTTTGTGAGGTTTTCGGTTGGTTTGGATGGTGATTGTGGAGAAGAGTGTGGAGGAGTGTGGTGTTTCGCCGTTGGTTAGTGGGATGGAGTTGAGTGATGGAGGTTCGGAGGTCGGGTCGGAGAGTACATCTTCGGACTCTAACTGTTTTGAGGAGGAGTCGGAAGTGGACTCCGGGATGGAGTCGGATGAATATGGTTATTCGGAGGTTGGAGAGGCTGGGTCGGAGTTGTGTCGTGTTGGGGAGTGGAGCTGCATGGTTCCTTATGAGTTGTATGATCTTCCGGATTTGACGTCGATTTTGTCGGTTGAGTCGTGGGATGACTGTTTGACTGAGGAGGAGCGACTTAGTTTGAGTCAGTATTTACCTGACATGGATCAGGAGTTTTTTGTTCGGACGATGAGGGAGCTTCTGTCTGGTGGAAATTTACATTTTTGCAGTCCGGTGACTAAGTTTTTCGATATGTTGAAGGGTGGGTTGTGTGACCCCAAGGTTGTGGACTACCGGGAGGGATTGCATTTCATTAAGAAGCGGGAATACTATAATCACATGCACAGGTATCAGAATTCAATGGTTGTTGGCTTTGTTAGTGCGAAAAATGCTTGGAAGCGATTAGCAAGCTATGAAATTAAGGAAAGGATTCGGTTCCTGAACATGTTGAGGAAGCAAATGTATCTGAGACATAAGGGGAATGGGCGTGTGAGTTCAGATACTGATTCAGAAGATAAAGAAGCTGATGAAGTTCATTGGAGAAAAAGGCTTAAGAGGGAACAACATGATATGTCCTCAAACAAGCCTTTAGGTGTTATGCCCCCTTGGTGCAATTTTGAGAAAGAAACATCAAAAAGAATCTCAAATGTTTCTACTCCAAAATCTCTGATGAAGAGTTACATGCATCATCATGCTCCGGGCATTAAAAGCAGGCTTCATGCATCACCTGTTGAATTTCATCATAACGGATCCGAGCATGAGTCCGGACGGAGAAGCAAAACTAATATAGAGAATTACGATGATGATACGGATGTCGATGGGCAGGTCAATGCTATGGGTAAGCATCACGGAATTAGGATGAAACATGGGAAGAAGAATTCCAGTCAGAGGCAGATGGCAACTGCTGCTAATTACAGCTCTAATTCTTATAAGAAATCTAGGCATCTTGAAGGAGTATGGGATGATTCATGGCAAGGAGAATGGGTTAATGATCAATCTGGACCTGGGCACTCTAAACAAGGCGATTCTTACCGGGAATTTTCACCTGTTGAGGATCCAGGTAAGGGTCTTTTTACAAGGAGTACCAAAAGCAAGAAATTGGAAATGGGAGGGGAGAGAAAGTCAAAGACCCAGAAAAGAGAGCCCCCTGGTATCAGGAAACACTCTTCAAAAATGCATGGAATGGCAGCCTTGCAACACCCAAGAGATTGGAATTCGTATGATTTAGATGAGACAGAATCTGGTTCATCAGATCACATGGAAGAAGAGGCAGAAACTGTGGCTTTGCCTAGCAAGATCATATATCCAAATCAGACATCGGAGGACCATCAGTTTGCAACAGATAGGTCATCTAAAAGTTCTGCTAAAAAACCCAGGGCCGAGTATGCTCAGCCTTATGTTGAAGGCCTAGATTCTTGGCGGTCTAATAGAGCTCTGCATCCCTTTTCTGGTTTAGCACACAGTGAGTTGATGTTAAATAACAGACAAGCATATAAAATGATTAGCAAGAATCAAATGCAGGGAAATTCTCATGTGGGAAGTCAGCTACCATATAATATCGAGAAGAGGAGCGAAAGGTTCAATCCTGGTTACTTGGTGTCTCAGTCAACGCAAATGCATGACTATGCTAATAATGGTTTAATGGAAGATGTGGGTCTATCTCCTGAGATAATGAATGGTATTTCACATGCTAATTCACCAGCCAGCAGACAACAATTCATGGAAGCTCATGTTAATGACCAGGGTGAGTACTTGAATAAACCACTTTTGGGATGCATATCTGGAACAAAGAAACCAAAGTCTAAGGCAGAATGTAAGATTTCAGATGGACAAGCTAAACATGAGCTGACTGATGTGAAGATAAAGGGAAAGAGGAAACAAGATTCTGCAAAGGGATCCATCTCGATGGTGAATCATGCCAAACTTGTTCCAGAGAAGGAAACAATAGAAGTTGAGCCAGAAGCAAAACCAGCAAGGAAGTCATTTACACTGATAACTCCGACTGTTCACACAAGTTTCTCATTCTCTGTCGTACACCTTCTTTCTGCAGTTCGAAGAGCTATGATTACTGTAAGTTCAGAGGAAGCTAATGGTGTTCAAAATCTTTCTAAAGAAGTAAATGGAGCTGGTGTGGCATATCCTACTGAGAACTTGAATTCAACTGCAGCACAGCAACAAAAGAACCTACCTTCTCTTACTATTCAAGAGATAGTGAACCATGTAAGGTGCAATCCTGGAGATCCTTGTATTCTTGAAACACAGGAGCCATTACAGGACCTGGTACGAGGAGTTCTAAAGATTTTTTCATCCAAAGCTGCTCCTTTAGGAGCAAAAGGATGGAAAACTCTCGTTCTCTATGAGAAGTCTACCAAAAGTTGGTGCTGGATGGGTCCAGTTTCTCCTATCTCTGCAGATCCAGTCGAAGAGGAAACTTCTGCTGAAGCATGGGGTATTCCTTATAAGATGCTTGTTAAGTTGGTTGATGCTTTTGCTAACTGGCTAAAAAGTGGTCAGGAGACCCTCAAGAAAATAGGGAGCTTACCACCACCTCCTCCTATACCCATGCCAAATTTAGATGAGAAGGAAAGATTCAGGGATTTAAGAGCTCAAAAAAGTCTCAGCACCATAACTCCGAGTTCCGAGGAGGGCAAAGCATATTTTCGGTTGGAGGAATTTCTGAGATATCAAGTTCCAGACAGAGCCTTTTCCTACACAGCTGCTGATGGCAAGAAATCTATTGTTGCGCCACTAAGAAGGGGTGGTGGTAAGCCAACATCTAAAGCTCGAGACCATTTTATGCTCAAGCAAGATCGGCCACCACATGTTACTATTCTTTGTCTTGTAAGGGATGCAGCTGCCAGGCTGCCTGGAAGTATTGGAACTAGAGCAGATGTATGTACCCTTATACGAGACTCCCAATACACTGTCGAGGATGTTTCTGATACACAAGTCAACCAAGTGGTGAGTGGTGCTTTGGACCGATTACATTATGAACGAGATCCGTGTGTACAATATGATAATGATAGAAAATTATGGGTATATTTACATCGGGAAAGGGAGGAGGAAGATTTTGAGGATGATGGTACTTCTTCCACAAAGAAATGGAAAAAACCAAGAAAGGATGCAGCTGCAAGTCCTGATGTGGTAGCTTCAGCCAATGGAAACTGCCATGAGAATGAAAATCAGGTTGAAAATGGTTCTGCCAGATTAGATCCCTCTGTTCCGAACATGAACATGTCCTCCACAAATGCTGCAAACAAGCCTGAATTTCTCTTTGGTGATTTAAAGCCTAATACTGACAACCAGGAAACACCTACTAATCCCGTCCGGGGTGGTCCTCATGGAAATCCAATGGTTTGGGAGGTCATGGGATCACACCAACTACGAAAAAATGAAGTGCTATGCCAAGAGAACTCAACCAACGAAGATTTTGACGATGAAATATTTGGCAGGGAAAGGACTGTTGGGTTGCTAAAAACAAATCTCTTGTGATAAAAGTGGCCTTTGTGATTTGACTACGATTGAGGTAATTCTAGTGATACATTTTCAATAATTTCTTGTGGTTCCAATTTGACAAATTGTTGTTGTGAGTTTGTGAGTGTTGCTTTATTGTATAGAGACAGGAGGGCATTATTTCTTTTACTTGTTGTTTGCTATATGTCGATCCTTGTTTTTCTCTTTCATCAATATCATTTCTCCACTGCTGTATGAGAAGTATATGTATTGCAAGCCAAGCCTCTTCAGTTGGGATTTAGCTGGACTTTTGTGTGGTGTTTAGATATCTTTCTCTATAGGGAAAACTTTCTTGGCTTCCCACATGTGAGATGATGCCAATCTCTCTTTTCGACATCATAGAATTAAACAATTACGGAGTCCTCTATGAAAGGTTTTTATTGATACAAACAGCATTCTACCTGTGTTTATTTTTGGGTTGGCTGCTTAGAATTTCTGTGGTAGTTTCAAAAGTGCCATGCTCATTCTGTTGATGCTCAAAAGTACCATGCTCATTCTGTCTCCTAACAGGTGGTATGTTCTTTGTTGTCCATGCAGGCTTTTCTCGTTCCATCAGTTTCACCCCATCTCTGGGCTGGTTCCTGTGGAGGGTTTGTTCCTCGTATGTACATTATTACACTTCATATTTTGTGAAGTAGCATTTTATTTTTAGATTTGATATTTGACACAGTCTTAATGCCATGATGCTATTTGACTCTCTGTAACATCGATCTTTTCATTAGTGAAATCTTTTGATATTCAGAGAGCATTTAATTCTTTTCTATCAAGTTAAATTCTTTACTGAATACTGCCCAGTTTCGGAATATCGAATATTTTTAGCATGTTAGTACAGTGAGGCCATATTATTATACCTCTTGTTCTCTATTGACTACCAAGCAGAGTATTGCTTCATTTTACTTATTTTGAACTGGCTCTTTTTTTTTGCCATAGTTTGGTTACAATTATGTTGTTCCTACTTTTTTTTGGGAGCAAATTCCTCTATTTTGCAGAATAGATGAACCCATAAAGATCCATATCATTATCAAGTATCTATTTTGGATAGTTATTGATGATTGGCAGGATCCCATACTTGAATTTGCTTAAATTTAGGGATCATTTTCAAGATCATGATGTGAAAGCGAAATGTGATTAATACGATCGTTGATCATATTGATCATCAATTTGTCACTGTCTTAGCCTTTGATTCTGTGGTTGCACAAACGTTTGTTTAATTGTTGTCATTTTTAGGGAGAAGATAAATTTGTGATCGTTAGGTGAAAACAAAAAAATTACTCACTATCATTGTCAAGTTTTTACCTTTGGATGTAGCTATTGATCACTCATAGAAATTCATATCTGCACTCACTTCTAGATCTAATTTTGTGATATAATCACCCATTCATCATTGCTTCCTTAATTCAGTAATGGAGTAAAACTTAGCAGTAAAAGTTTGAAACCAGTAGGGTTTTTTTAGCCTATGTTGAATGATTTGTGTTTTATGTGGCAAAAGAGGATGGTTCTTGTTGCTTGCTGTTTAGGTCAATCTCCCATAAAAGTTGAACTTGTTTTAGAATGAATATCTATTGAAACTCATATGATTTCTAGATTTTCAGCATGAGTTTTTTCTTTTAAAGATAAAAGAGGTCTTGGTATGTGCGCTTGTTACATTGTTGGAGTGGAGTGTTTTGGAACAAATGTAATCATTGCAACAAATTGTTTTACTGAACTTGCAATGTTAGATTTAAACACTAAGAATTTTTACCTTCAAACTAGCTTTGTATCAATTTCTACAGCGTGTGTATTTTTCACTTTGCAATGTTACATCCACGTTTCTACTGCCGTATATTCTTTTAAGGTAATCACCCTGTCAATTTCTATGGGCGAAGTTGTAATGCTATTTTGTTCTGGATAGTTAATTAACACCGAGCTGTTCATTTTTGTTCTTGACATCTCAAATGTATATTGTCAGGATCCAGCATTTATATCACAGCTTAAAGATACTCCGATGCTGTTTGATTCTCCCAACAGCTGTATGTTAAGAAAGCCAGAAAAATCATCAAATTCAGATGAATCTGGTTCTTCTCTGAACGGTAACTTCAAGTCTTCAACTCCTTCCAAGTGGATGCCCAGTTCGCGGCCTCTGCTTTTTAAACTCCACGAGTTCGGTTTCATACTTGTTGACTCTCAAGTGATTCCAAGTTCCAACCAAACTCTCGCCCTTTTCTGGGAAAGTACTTGGAAGAACTGTGTTGTAGTTTTTTATTTGCGCTTTCCTTTACATAGCCAATCTGGGTAGAAATAATCTATATCATCCAACAGTTTCTTTGACATAAGGGTGGGTATAATGTTACTGAGTTACGACTGTTTGCAAGTTGCAACGGATTTAGCAATCACAAGGTCTTTTTTTTAGTTAGGAATCACAAGATTTTTATTATTATTTTAGTTTCCACAAATAGAGACTATGTTGCTGGAATAATGGTAAGCTGGTTAGAAGTATTGCATGCTGACTTGTTATACCCGTGACTACAAAATTAATAATGATGTTGTATACCAATTAAGGTTAATTTAGATGGTAGATTTTTAGTCTTGGATTAGTTTAGATTGGTAATATCATTATGTGTGTTATATGTTATGATACGATTAAAAAGGCACTAAATCTTAATTAAACATTTGAGATCTATAATATGTAATTCGATCTAACTGAGATGATAGATCTCTGTTCTTGAATTAAATGTAATACGTTTAGAATTATCTAGAAAATACGTTTTCTCTATCTCTACTATTATAAAAGCAAAGGTTTCTTCTTGGCCTGCGCCGCTTTTCGTCAACCAGGTTAGTTTACATTCGCACTCATTCTGCAATAACATATTTGGAGCGGGAGGTGACGTTACACCAGGTAGCATTAAAATATCTTTAAAGGTGATTTTTGCAGTAGGGTGATTGGGTGAATCTCGCATTAAGATAAGATCCCTTTTATGACAATACTACAATTGCTCCTTAGTAACTCATATCAACAAATAAGATTGTTAACCAGTTTGTGTTCTCAAATTTCATGTTGGTTTTCATTTATACATTACAAACATGTATATTGTATTGCTTTGTTTAATTTACAGAATCAAATGCCTAAACAGACTTGTTGGTTGTCAATATTTAATTTTGTTGCAGAATATAAATTTTATTTAATTGTACCAGTTTGATACTTCGATGCCCTTTTTAATAGTAAGGTATAGGAAAAAATTAACACGCTTCAGAATTCTTTGAAGTATCAGAGAGGATTTTATCTTAATTTGTTTTTTGTTTTTGAAGTTGAACCAAAATCCAAAGCAAAATAAACAAATGAGAACATTTTTTATTGGTAACATTTGTTGCAAAATTTCTAGTAAAAGGAAAAATCTATCCATTTTTGAAAATTATGGGAATGGATTCTCAGGTGTCTTGTAGTTTCCATTCCTAGAGAAAATTTTGCATCCTAGAATAAAATTTTCTTGTGTATGCTAACTCCAGAGATTGGGAGAAACACTTTGCGCACGTGTTTTGAAATCTTTGTTCCAATTCGAGGATTGGATGTTATTTTGCATTATTATGTTATGCTCTGTGGTCAATTTTATGATGACAGATTTTGAAAATTGGCTCTATCGCAGAGACTTTTATTACTTCTACTCATATAGTCGTATGTCTGCTATTAGAAGTTGTATTAGCGATTTCACAGTTGTATTTATAATTTGTAATTTTATCAATGTGTACTAATGTGAATTTCACGAATGAGACTTCATTTCACGTCTTAAGAGCATTGTAACTTAATTTTCTTTAACTTCCAGCAATTATATAAAATTTATAACTATTTAAATTTCACGTCCGTATTCCGAGCCACTAGTCCTTAAAAAATGATGATCAAGTGTGCAAGTTCTGTCAGCTTCGCAAGCTTTACTGGTCACAAGCCAAACTTGAATCGACTCCTCTGCATGTGCAACTCTATACATGAGGATTGAGGAATCGCCTTTAAATCATTAATTGGTCAAACCCAGCGATTAGCCTAACCTCCTAATCTCGTTCCGTGTCACCATTAGCATCATATGACAAGTAGTTTTTTAATTTTTTCCTTCTTTAATTTATCCGAAATTGCATCATCGAAAGATGATAGGATGTACTAAGAATGAGCGAGAATACCGATAGTTGCTGAAATGTGTTGCACTCACCAATCAATTACTAACTCAATACAAACAAATACAATAGTATTCATCAAATATGATTTGACCGAAGAAAAGCACAGGACATATACAGCAGAAAGAATGCCCTGTGAATACAATAAGGAATGAACACATGCTAGTTCCCAACTTCTCATGCTCTCTATGTACACACGTTCCTAGCGGCTACTGTGGATTTGAACATCTGCCTAAATCCTAATTCATGGTGGAAAGAGGCATCCTAGCATCTCTCCAAGCTTGGACATGGGTCTCATGTTCACCAAGCGCATATTTTGTGTCCCCATTTGCTAATTTGCCACTGTTGCTCTCCCAGAACACCTTCAACAACTCTTCGAAATCCGGAGTTCTTAGCTCTTGGATGGATTCCCTGCTTGGCAGAATAATTTCTCTTTTCCTTAGTGTTGAACAAGATGATTGATCCACCTGTTTAAGCCAAGAAAGACAAAGCAAAGCTTTAGCATCAAAATGCTTGTCGATCCCTTACAACAAGGTTTATCGAGAAAAGGAAGATATCGTGATTGTACCACATAATCTTCCTCCAGACATTTGCCAGCGGTTTCTGTTATCTCCACGATACGATGATAATGGCCACTCTTCAATTCCCTTAGGTCTTTACGGCATGGAACAATCATCGAATTGTTGTTCTCACATGCATCATGATCCAGCTTCAAGTTATCTGTTCAGCAAAAAATCATGTTGGATATTATGTGTAACAATATATAAAGCTTCAAAATAAACTATCCCGGTGTATCTTACAGTCAATGGATGAGAGAAGGTGTTTATTTGCAACATCCACATCTCCAAGAACACTAGAGGCTGCAGTAGATACTCTTTCCCTCAGCAATCGATTAGCTTCTGTCCCACTCCTGAGGAAATAAGTCGGTCAGGAGAAGACATAACCTATAGTTTCGTGGGCTGTTAGTCAGAGAAGATTTTGGTGAAGATTGCAAGTACCTGACAATAGAATCAACTGAAGCTTCGTTGGCCTTTTCTATTGTGAGAAGTGAATTTTGAGCATGCTTCCATTGTTGGGAACTCAATTTAGTTTTTGCCACGCTGCATAAAATGAATAAAAGCAATTCTATGTGAATCTTTTAGCCTACTTGATGTAACAAAGAGATTTTGTACTAGAAATATGGTGTCCATGTTCCCAAACACTTGCCAGTCTTTAAGTCCTTCGTCCAAACTACATCGACCACTTTCTACTGAAGCAGTGTTTTCACGGTAATGGTTTTCAGTCTCATTCATATGAACATTCAATTGCTGCTTAACGGAAGATGAGAAGGCTTGTGCACTGCACATTTCTTGCTGTAGTTGTTTGGTTCTGTCCACAGCACTTTCCCTGAGTTCATCTACAGCATTTTGAACCTGAAAAAACAGACACCGGTGTTAATGTAGGTAAATGTGATCTCATTGTATTTGGTTTCCACAGATTCGGGACTCCAAAAGAAATCTGAACACTAAACAATAAGATATATCAATGAGTTGCTAGCATTAGGATAAAGAAACATATAAAACTATATCCAAGAAGATGTAAGTATTTGGAATTAATAACTAAAACAAATTCCTAGAAACCATTAGCAGGCTTTGGTATAAAAAAGATGGTATGGACATTTTCAAATATCAATGACTTCTTTTTAAGAAATTTTAAAGATCCACAAATACTGATATTGGATGATGGTTAAGTACAAACATATTTGTTATTATTCTCAAGAGATTTTAGAATTTGTTTATATATTTCAAGGGGATTTTCATTTCTTAAATTTGTATGTAATGTTATCTCTAAAACACGCGAATGAAACTACAACCAATTTTCGCAGACCAACTCAACTATAGATTGTATCATACATGACTGGACCGGTGTATTAACTTTTTTCCCTGCTGGTTTTAGTGATACTTACCAGCAATTTTTTTCTAGCACTTGATTCTGCTAGCATTTCGGCCACCTTTTCTAGTAGTTGTCTTTCTTCATTAGCAGCGCACTCCTACAGGATCAAGGATATAATGAAAACAACGCAATTATCTTGCCATAGTTCACCACATCCAATATGCCAATCACCTCAAACTTCTTCTCTAGTTCACCCAGTTTGTGATCTTGGGCAGACTGTGTTTCTTCCAAGATACTGCTCAACTTCGACTCATGAAGCTCCAAAGTTTGGAAAAAGTTGTTGCTGATTTTTGAAATTGACCTTGTGGTCTCAACTGCTCTGACATGTCCCTGCTTATAACATGAAAACATGACATTTATCAGGGAAAGTGATTCCAGCTAATGAGAGAGCAGAAATGCTACTAGTCATTTTTCCCCATGATCAGATTTACGACCTCACGTTGCTGTTGAGCAAATGCAGCTAGTTTCTCTTTTTGATCGGATAGACCATTCTGAAGCTCACTGAGCAATTGATCAGCCTCGAGAGCCATCTTTTTGAAACACTGAAACACAGTGGTAAAGAAATAAAGATGTGCCTTCAGAATAAATTAGATTATTTCCTTAATATAAAGAAACCCATCTGAAGCTAAATAATGCAGAACTTACATCATTAACTGCAGAAGAGTGTGCCGACACTTGGCCATTTAAGTTTGTCAAAGTCAATTGAGAATTCCCATCAAGTTCATCTGCCAAATCATCCAATGCTTTAATACCAGAACCATACAAGGTTTTAAGTTTCCCAACTCGTCCACGAAGATCTTCGGTTGCCTGAGCATAAAAAAACAAGATTAGAATATTTTCAAGTACAAAGATTTTTTTATATTTTAAACAAGCTTATTACCAACCTCAGATTTTGCTGTAACAAAATATTGCATATCGTCCTCCATTCCCTTGAGTTGATTTTCCTGTTCAACTACTGAAGTTGAGACTGTTCTATGCAACTGATCTAGCTGCTGGGTTAGTTGACACCGGAACTTCTGAACAAGAATCTTGTTTCCATCTTCTATCTTATCTTTCCGTTCTGAACATCAGAGGACATCCACATGTTTATGCGTCCGGGTAAAATTATTAGAGCTGAGTATGTTCTCAAAGGATACCTACCTATTTTTGAGAACAGGCCAGAAACATCAGATGCAGCCTTCTCCAACTCCGACCGGAGCTCAAAAGCATGCTCGACAAGTGCTCTTTCTGACATTCGTTACAGGGAGAAAGTTTAAGCAATAATACACTAACTGAACTTTGTATAAATTATATCTGAGAAACGGCAATTCCTCACCAGATTTGAGAAGATTAGCAATCAAGTATTCTTTTTCTCTGATTGTTGAAATTGCTTGTTTGTATCTTTGCTCTAGGTCATAAAGTGCACTTTCAGTATCTGTCAAACGTTTCTGCAGTAAATGCCAAAATCAAAATTAAGCTCTTCGGATTGGCAAGTAAAAAGGGGAATATACCAAGTATAATGCACCTGTGTCTTTTCAAGTTTGTCACTTAAGTTTGCAGTCAATAACTTCTCAGCATTGTAAAGTTCCTGTACAGCTAGTAATTGCTGCAAGTAACATAAAGTGGCATGATGTCAAGTTTCTGATCTTTCTTTTTTTTTCAAAAAATAGGAGGCAACGGATATCCAGCACATTTAGGATTACCTTGTCTTTTGAATCCAAGTCAAGCTCCAAACGTTCAATCTTCTCTCCCATAGCCTAGATGGAAACAAAGAATTTGATGGTAATTTTTCTATAAAAATCAACATACAAACTTCTGAAAAATGGATCTCAACCTTTTTTTCAGCTTCTTCCTGGAGAAAACGGTCTCGAGGGATGTAGATACCGTTCTTCTCTCTTGCAGCAAATACCTCTGAGCCAATATGCAAAATAAATCAGTTGGACTTCATGGAGTCCTATTGTCTGATTTTACACAAAGTGTTTTTGCTTACGCTTCCGATCATAGAAATTTATTAAACCTTGCTTAATATTATAAAAAAATGGTAAACTTTCTCATGAAAGTGTATTCTTATTCATGTAACAGGCTACAAATTCAGCCTTTGACAAAATTGTTCCCTGTTGTGGAAAGTCATGAATTGAACTAAGAGCTAGCAGAAAAACTTTGACCTTGCTTGAGGCGTTCCATTTCAGAATACAAGTCCTTCATCACGGCTGATTTCATCATCTTCTGATTGATCTGGAAATGGAACAAAATCACTTAAGTACAGCCAATTCACACAATATAAGTAAGGATCTTTAGATTCTGACCTCAGGCCTATTCTTGATATTTTTAGCACGGTTGGCGTAGTCTAAAGTACTCAGTGTCTCTTCCAAGCAGTGTATTGATGGTGATACAGTTGCAATGATGCATGTCTTTGTTTTTCCTCCCAAGGAGTCTCTCAGTAGTCTTGTCAATTTGCTGTCTCTGATGAAGTAAACCATAACATTCATAAATTTGATAGCATAAACGTGCATTCTGCAGGTGTGAGTATCAGGAAAACCCAAGAAAAGGTATGTGCCTGTAAGGAATGTGCCCAGAGTGTTCAACAAGAGTGTTAATGACACGGCCAAGCGTAAGCAAGCTCTTATTGATCTCCCCAGCCTCCCGTGCTCTACCCTGTGGCAACAGTCAATTCAAAAGCTCTGTAGATCCCTAAGAGTAAGATTGCTTTACAGACCCACTTATGATCATGGAATACAAAAAACTCTTACATCTCGAGCACCTGAGCGAGAGATGTTCTCTGAACCAGCAAGATCCACAAGATTGAGCTTCCCACATTTTATGATCTCCTCACCCTCAGGGGTGCACTCCTTGATGTGAATAGTGATTGAGAAAATAGAATGTGATCTGCTGCTTTGTTTGTTGAGAAGAGTCTCAGCAGTGCGCCTTTTTGCCGTCCCTTTGTCCAATATTTTATATATCTCACTAGCGGAATTTACAATTTCCTCTTCGAGTCCCCTGACAAAAACACCTCCTTTCCCGTCTTCCATTAGGGCAATAGGTTTCTTGGACTTATCTTCTGTAACAAACTTTGACTCATCTGGAGCCAGAAGATCGGTAATCTCCTCGTTATAGAGTTCCAGAAATGTGACCTTCATGCTGTACTCAGCAAGTTGAGCTTCAAGTATTTCAAAGATCTGCCTGACAGATCGAGGGATAACACCAGCATCACTTGGAAATTCTCCATTCTTCAGACATTGCAGTGCAAAAACATGGCAATCAGCGCTAAATCCTTAAACAAACACTGCAAATTTCGAGAGGATAAAGGGTACCTTCATTTTCCTTCCTCCTTCCATGGTATATGTCTTCCCAGTGCCAGTCTGGCCATAGGCAAAAACTGTGCAATTATAGCCTTCAAGTACCTCATTCACAATAGGAGCGATGGCTTGATCAAACAAATTCTTTTGCTTGGATGCAGGACCAAAGACCTGCCACAATATTGCAAATTTCAATATCCTATTCATAATAATCAAGACATGTATGTTCATATAAAATCGATATTCGACCATGGTTGGGTATTCCTGTCATATCAGATGAGGATGGAGCGAAGTCCTGACCCTATCAAAGGCAAAGGTTCTATCAATCTGCTTGTTGGCAATGTTCTGAGTGGCAGCAACTTCACGCCTGTGCTCGTTACAGGTAATGACCACTGGTGTCCGCATTCGAATTTCATCCTCATTCAATGGCCTAAATTACAAAACAATAAATCAGTGGTTCTTTAAAATACAGATTTGCACCAACTGAAAGATTCACTAGCTCACCTACACCTAAGGAGGACCTGAACATTGACTCCCTTATCCTTATCCTTATCATGTTTGTTGGAAACGTTTCCAGCTCCATCATTGTGCCGGAAGCTGCCCAATTTCTCCGTCGACCTCGGGGTATGAGAGGGAGAAATCGGAACCTTCTTCAAGGAATCCATCTCCAAACGAGCCCACAAAATCAAATTTTGAATCTCTCTTGTTCTAAAACAACAAAATGGCAATCTTTTCTTTCAAAAATTCAATCTTAAGTTTCCTTAACCACATCATAAAGAACAATAACCAAATTCTCTAGTAAACATCTAATAAAGACAACATTTTCGAATCCAACGAATTCAAACGTCAACTTATAACAACCTTCAGTTGAAAAACTCACATTATTAGGAAATCATCTAACGAATTCAAACGTCAAAATACAACAATCTTCAGTCTAAAACTCACATTTTAAGGAAATCACAACAAACTTTTCTACAAAAGTCAATCTTTTAAACTCCAACAAACCCAGATGCCAATCCGCTAACAATCTTGAGGGTAAAAACTCAAAACTTTACGAAATTCAAAACCACAAAACCAGATCCAAAACCCCTCCAAACAACCCACATTCTGAGATTTCTGAGCGGAAACAGCAAGAACTCCAATCGAGAGCGAACCGGAAGAGTGAAACCGACTTGAGACGCCAAATATCCAGGAGTAAACGGATTGTAGGCGAAAAAGACGGAATCGAGTGGACTTGGCTTACTTGGATCGGATCTCGCGGGGATGGATCGGATTTTGGAGATGAGAGAGAGAGAGGGAAGCGTATCACATGAACAATGAAATATTTATTGTTTTGGAGAGAAAGGTAAGTAACGTGAATTGGGGGGGATTTTTTTTGATTTTTGAATCCATTTTGAAGATCGAGGGTGGAATCTTTTGCGTCTTGGAATTAAATTTTGAGTACACGTTCTAATATGAATCGGGTGTATTAAAAATTGCGTGATTTCGTAAGATTATTGATTTGTTAGTTTGTCTGTGTATTTTCTAACGTAAAATAATAATTCTACTTTGATGACTTTTACGGTGGTGGATGTTAACTTGTTAAGTACACGTTCGAAGAGTATCGAAAAACTTCACATTTGATATGGCGATCGTCGAACGTTTTACAATCAAAGGCGGATTTAATAGTGTTGATCAATTATATTTAGACAATTGATAGTTCATAATTAAAAATAATAATAATTCTCATGAGAATAAAAATTTAATGGTGCAGAGCCACATTGAAGATAATTTTTAAAGCGGTGGTAGAGATTGGAGACAAACACTACTTCCATGAGTCCATCTTAAAACTGTCCACGTTGCAAAAATTATATTTAACTATTTAGACGTGACAATTCTCTAGAACTGCAATGAACTTGTTAGGTAAAATGGATAGATCTCAAAAGTTTTTTTTTTGGTTGAAAATTGATAGATCTCAAAAGTTAATGATCGGTACTATTCCTTCTTAATAATAGTAAGTGAAATTAGAAAGAAAAATGATTTGGTGCCCATTCCTTCAGAATTTTTATTGAAATTCTAAAATTAGAATTGGTTAGAAATCGAAAAGAGCGTCTCACATGCTCACTCTGCCACACACTGGTGCTTTTATTGTTTCGTTTGGGTCAAGTTCCCAACTTTGACCCCCAATTGCCATGATATTTGATTATTATTACGATTTGCCACTCAACTGGTAATAATAGTTAGCTAATAACTGCCAAGGCCATTATTCTCGCATGTTATTCTCACATGTGATTAGGCTGTAACAGCTTTGCTAACTCTTGACTTCAAACTGATCTTAACACTTCTTTTGGTAAAAACGCACATCACTATCCTATATTCGTAACAACTACTTAAAACAATACTAATATATATTAATACAGTAAGTAATAACTTATGATTAAGATATTTTTGCGTTGTGACTTATGGAGATAAGAGGTTTGAGGAAGGCTGGAAGGGTGATGATTTTCGTCTACAGTTTTTTTAATATAATTTCTTGTAAAAAGAATTCTTTAAATATTGGGAAATAATGGTGAAATATTCCAAATTCTATCCATTTGGTCTCTTTAAGTCAGAGAGAAACTTAAACAGTCTTATCTTTCCATCTTTCCTTCCTCTTTTTTTTTTTGGAAAATCATATGTAGGATAGTAACATAGTCTTTGTCGAATGGTAGACTACAAGATTCTGCCTTTAAATTTTTATCTTCATTCGGTTTGCACATCATTTTTCTCATCAACACAATCAAATCCTCCAATTCCTGTCACCATTTCATTTATGAATTGTTGGTAGCATATTAACTTCAGATAGAATGGTTGAGTGTAACATGAAGAAATACACAGTTCGTGATTCATGTGGGATGTGGCTCATGTGGTCACCAATAAGACAGTGTGATATCAATAAATGAATCCATATATATATAATTTATTTTTTTACAACTTGTCTTAATTCTCAAAATTCCATAAAAACATTTGTCAAGTGTATTGTTTTAAAAGGTGACAGTCATATCTAAAACAGGTCAATGGTTGATATGCTTAAACATGGTTTCTTTGGGCAATTTAATCCCAACAACTACAATCTACAAATGACGTTGTCACCCAATATATCTCTAATTAATGCAATAAGACATGAAAATTGCTTACACAAAAATTTAATGATGTAGTATAGTAATTTTTTAATAATAACATGGACCAACTTTCATGTAAAGATTAATACTTAGAATCCTTAAACCACACTCCAACATCACATGACAATAACAACTCCTTTATAAAAGGGCCCAATGGCTCTTCGATTTACATGGCATGCGTGATGCGTGGTTGATTGATGATTGGTTTCTATCTGGAGCAAGGCACCAGTATGGCCTAAACCTGCTGAAAAGTTGAGTTGATTAATTTGTGTTAGGTGTATTTTACTAAAATAAGAATATCACTGATTTATGTTGGTCTAAATCAGCCAAAATAAGAATATCAGGTTGTTGAAAGTTTAATAACACTGCTGAAGTTGACAGTGTACAATTTGGCAATTAAAAACACAGGTATACAGTTCTATTTTTTATATTAAAGTTACAGAACTGTTAATGCTCTGTTGATTATATTCCAACTTGTTCATTTTTTTATGTTTGATCTTAACATTGTAATGTATGTATATAATTTTACGTAATATATCTATACTTTAAACTATGGATTATACATACCTTACAATATTTTTCAGTTTTACTTATGTACATTTATATAATATTGTTAAAATAATGTATTTTATGTTTTACATAGAAAGATCGTTCCTTCTTGTTTATATCCAGTGACAACCTATCCATACTGAACTTTATCAAAGTAGAAATCAAAAGGTCTTTCAAAATTCTTATATGCAAACAAAAAGAAAATTTTAAATAGTTCCATTGATAAGAAATGGTGTTAGATCCTTGTCCATGTGACATATCTACCTTTAATTGTTCTCCACCAAACTCTGACTTCTCTTTTCCTTAAAACTGACATCCTCAAATGACTACACTTCAGTGCATGTCACCATCCGAATATCCTACATCTACACAGTAACATTTTTAAAATATTTATCCATATATATATATATATTATTGTTATGATCTACTTGAAATTTGAAAGCCATATCCATTAACATGTATCACACGTTCATACTTAACTTTATTGATCAAATTCATTTTACTTTTGCTCTTACAATTACTATATCGTCGTGGATCATGTTTACAATCACTACTTGTCAAACATGACAATAACAAGTCTACAACAGCAAACTTGGACCCAGAAGTTGACTTATGTCTTTGGATTTGGTACTGCTCAAACACCACTAACTAGGCAGTAAGCACTTCTTGAGATTGAATCTCATACTTGAATCCTTCAACCTTTGAATTATCAGCACACCATATGAAGATCCCATGAAGCTTTCCCTCCAATTTTAGCCGCCGACATGCGTCGAAAAACCCATTTTCCGGCATTAATCCGCGACTTCCATCGCTATTGAAGCTCACCAACACCTTTCCATTGTCGTAATTCATGGTTTGAGTGTTGTAATAATCCAAGAATTGGGCCACTGTGGTGCTTTTGTCGTAAGCGTAGAATTGGAAGTTGACATAGTCTATGACTCGATTGTATTTGCTCCATAAGGCTTGGTAGTACCTTTGGACATCATCGTTGTCAAAAGGAGCAATAGACGCGAATGATATCACACCGTTTTCCTTTAGCTTTGTTATAAGTTGCCCGATGCATTCAGCAAATACATCAGAGGTAGCAGAGAAGTGTTCGTAATCAATGTCAATTCCATCCAAATTATATCTGAAAGCCAAATAATAGTTTTTTATTATCACAAGATAGAATTATAGTAATCAGTTGGGATTGTATCTTATACCTTTTTATGATGTTAGTTAGAGAAGATACTGCGTTGGTCACCCACGAGTCTACGGAAGTTGGTTTGAAGTAGGCAAGGTCATTTCCAACACTGTCGCCTCCGATACTAACCGAGACTTTGACATTAGGATGCATGGATTTGATGGCAGCGACATCCGATGGACTAAGGTCACCAATGTCCCAAAACTCATTGAAATTCCCATTGGTCGAAACGGCAGGCGAGGAGGTGGTGTAGTCTATTGCAAAGGAGAGGATGAAGTTGAAATTGACACCTGAATTTATCGGAACATCGGAGAACTTAACGTTCTTAAAGTTGGCTCCGATGTACTCCATAAAGAGGTTCGATTCTCCGATGACGAAGGATGAAGATATGAGAAGGATTGGGAGGAGAAAGTGGTGGTGGATGGAAGCCATTGGGAATGAACAGGGGAAGGCAATGAGAGGAATGGCATATATATATAGAGAGAGAGGAGAAGACTTCAGGGCATCCGGAACAGGGGGTCGTCGCCCCCTTAACGGGTCGACGACTCGGTCGTCCCAGGTCAACTCACATTTAGAGTTTTTTTTTGTTTTCAATTTTTTTTTAATTTTTTTTGAAAATATGTTGTTGTTTTTTTGTAGAATTTTTCAGAAATTATTTATTTATTTTTCTCCAAAATCGACCCCGAAATGACGTGGATGAGAGAAGAAAGATGTGATGGGTTGTGGTTAAGAGGTGAATAGTATAGAAAAGAGAAGAAAATTGGTTGGTGAGAGGAAAAAGTGACGTGGAAGAGAGAAAAAAGAAGATAAAACTCATGACTAGGTCGTCGAGACCGTGGTTACCGAGACCTAATACTTTCATCACAAGAAAGTTCAAATAATTGAGCATGTTGAGATGTTTTGGTCCACACAAATGGACCAATACTCCTTGATAATAATGGCAATTGATAGTTCTTTATGGTCCATGATTGGTCTCAGTCACGTGCTTTAATGTCCGATCTGACTTAATTTTCAAAATTTTAGAAAAGTAGAGAGTAGTTCGTTCCCTAGTGGGGCTCATATAATGCTAATCACATCATTCTTAAAAAACACCTCATAATACTGACAAACCACGTATTAGTGCTCCAAAAAGTCTGCCAACGACAGAAGCAGCCATCAGCAAAAACGGAAGCACCAAGCAAAATTTGGCCAAAAGAATAGAGTTCAGTAAATGGGGTCTACAACATCTTAAAACAACATTGACCATAATCATATGAAGGAGAGTTTCAGACATGTTTTCACTGCAAATGTGGTGTCTGATGGAGTGAGGGATTTAAAATCTCTACATTTTAAATACAATGGATGTGTACGTTAGACTGACCATTAAGTATTTGAATTTTACATGTCAATTGGTATGAGTAGAAATACTCCAAAATCTTTTAAATTACAACTTCACGAGAAGATGTACAGGGAATTTTTTTGATGTAAGAAATAAGGATTATCTTAGTAGTAGCAGCGAGACATAAATGAAGGAATAGTAATTTGGACCAAGTCTACTCAAGAAGCTGAGGTAATTTGTGTTGTATCAACTGATAACAAAATATTGCAGACTTTAGGGAAATAAGCACACAAACACATAATAATGGAAGCTTACTGATTCTCGAGCTTACAGTAGTACTGTTATATCCTAATCCTTGATTAGTGGGTTAGGACGTTACAAGTACATCACAAATACAGCATTACAACTGGTCTACAACTGACATGATTTATTATTGGTTTAACTAAATAAATGTTTTTTATTTGGACCACAACTTGAACTCTGCTCCTCTACTATTTCCCATTCCAAAGTTCTACTGCTGCACCTGATAAAAGGTCAAAATATTACAATTATCAGCGAAAGACCAATAGCATAAAAAGATTGCCAAAGAGAAGGATTCAAGATTTTATTTGTTATACATATAGATGTCTGTTGGAAATACAACTCTGCATAAGTGGTATATAAGACTTCATTCAGGAGTTGTTGCCACTACTTCTTACTTGAGTATTTGAATTTTACAGAAATGGTGGACCAACCAAATTTCATACAACATCAGAATGAGTCGACTGACACTTCATGCATAGTTATGAAGAATAATCATAGCACACGCATAAGAAGGGATTGTAGAAAGTATAGATAGTCCCACTTAAAAGTACAAGTATATACCGTTGAATGGAAATTGGTGTCTACTACCTCCAACCTAAGTATATAGTTCTTTAAAAAGTGGTATACTGGCCAAATCTGCCGTCGGAAATTCTCAAGGTAGGGAAAAACTTGACATGGGAATGAACCTTTCATGAATATAAATTGTAATACCTTTGTCACAAGGATAACATGAACTTCTAGAGGACCCTTTAATAGGAAGGAGCACCTTTAAGATCTTACAACATTGTGGTTGATTAAATTATGGTTTACCTATAAAGAGAGTGGACATTGTTTAAACAGGGTAGATTGTAAAATTTTAATATCCTAACTAAAGTCTCACATTCACAACAAACAAGAGAAGTTGGCGCAGTTGTAAGAACATGACACTAGTTATGGTGATCTGCTTTAAGATTTCTCACCATCTATTGCAATAAATTATCAAGTTGGAGTTATCACAAGATAGTATTTGCAGTCACAGTTTTACAAAATGTGTCTGAGAAATTGATCTTGCATAAAAGAAGGTCAAATGGTTACCTCAGATAGATTAGCCTTTATTTAATCTGGAAAGACATGGAGACCTCCTTAATTGATCTGCAGCGAAGAAGTGTCATTAGCAGCCATATATCTCAAATATAATCCTAATCAAATTGTTTAAGTACCAGGTTGTACATACCCCGAACTTTTGTTTGAGCGCTGCAAGCAGTACTCGAGGGTCATATTTTGTTTGCACGTAGCAATCCAGTTTGTTCAATTCCTACAAGAAGGTTCACATGAACGGTCAAATCTTTATCAGGATTGAACAGAACATGTTTTATTGAAGAGCGAAGTCTGCAATCACAGAGTTTTTTTGCCTAGGTTCGGTTAGTAGCTATCTGTACTCATGATATGTACTGGCCTAGCAAGCTTTGTACAAAAACAACTGAAAATGGAAACCAAAAGGTTTTGTAGTGAATTTCTGTAGTAGGATTAAGGTTTTTATATAGACATCTGCTATCTCTAGCAAGAATATATTTTAGTCAATCCAGTTACTTGGGTTAAATACTCAACCTAGCTAGTTTCAAAATTTTATGCTCAAATGTTCCGAAATCCACCATATGTGTGCACAACATTGAGGAAAAAATCAATGTCATGTCTAACAAATAAAAACCCATTGAACGAACACGTTAAATTGGTTTTTCTTAACATTCTTATGGTTTCCAATAGATGGTATGCTTGTATTATACCTCTACCCACGTCGCCAGCTTGGGTCTGCCGTTTGTGATGTCATAATTCCTGTCTTCAGCATAGAATGGTTGGAACCTCTCAATAAATGGAGCATATACAATGTCCACCTGAAGATTGCCGCATTTCAGTAGACTAAAATCTTCATTGACAAACATAACTTGAAAACAACAATTAAATACCAAGAACTTCAAATTCACACCATGCTGAATCCTCCAAGGAAAAATGGTCCGTCCTCAAATTTTGAAAGAGCAGCTTCTAGTTTGTCATATGCAGCACCTATTGGAAATCAGCAGATTATTGTTGTGTTTGCACTAATTACTATCGAGTCAAATTAGATACAGTAAAGACAATTCTCAGGAGAATGCGGAACTCAATATAGTTATTTCTTACCAACTGCGGTCTCTGGGTCTCCTTGGGTAGCAAAGTAGCTGTAATTGGCCTTGTTGAACGCATCACTATATGAAAGTAATTCTTCTGCAAACTCCCTTTTCTCAACATCCTGCATATTTGGAGCGATAGTTCAAATTACGATCTATTCCAATTTCCAAAGGTTGATATAATTTAGAATGGAAATTAAGTGCCACTCTTACATCAGGAAGAAGTGCAGGCCCTTCGAAGTGGCTATCAATGTATTTGACCAAATCAAGACTTTCCGATTTGACTTCGTTGTTATGCTCCAGGGCAGGAACCTACACAAAAACAATACCCACACAAAAACGAAGCGCATGAAGAGAGTTGCTTACCATTATTATATTTATTATTTTGTTCAGAGGAAACAATGATCGATGATGGATAGTTAAAGAGATCGAGTAGTCCTACAAATCCCAACCATTTTCAATATAAAAAACATGTCCATGTGCTTATTTTCCTTATACCATGACATGACATGACAAAGTGGGAACCTAATGTTACCTTGTTTGATGGAATTACTTTCTCCTTGTACCAAGCAGGCCTGTTACCCAGATCAAGGGGGACTAATTTTATCTTTTCCTGCAAGCCCTGAAAAACCATAAAAATAAATTGAAATTCTCAAGACAGCATCCACACCCAATGCATCTCGACCGGGAACGTGAAGTGATATGGGACAGGAATGGAGTACCTTGTAGTTTCTCGCGATCCACGGACGCTGAGCGTATGGGCAAATATAAGCGATGTACAACCTTCAGTGCAGAGGAGAAAATGGATCCTATTAGAGCTTATGAAATGCTCAAATTCTTTCGCCATGAATTATTAGATCTTGTACGTAAACAAGTGTTTTATGAGAAGACTACCACATCATGATCACTGATTCTTATTGTTTCTTAACATACTTCAGAGAACTGGTGTGAATCGAAGCATTCGCCACTACAAAAAAGAGTGATGTAGCAAGAAACAGTTTGATCTAAACATATTGGAACTAAACAGGTTCTAGTCCAGCAGAGTGTGTTAAGTGAATTATCCACACAACCAATATTTGACCCATGATTTGGAATTGGCCTATACTACTTCTGAACATGATCTTGGAATTGCTTCCCATATGTAAAAAATTACCTAAAGGAAAGTAGTATCTAATAAAACCCCCTATACAAATATACCATATGATAATCAAATTCATTACAAATACCTAGTGGTTCCATCAAAAAGGGATGGTGGGTCTGAAGTGGCATCCAGAGTTGGGGGCAGAACCTCCTTCAAACTTCTGAATCAAAAAATAAAATTAAAACATGGAAAATTCAAATTTTCACATGATCAATCTCAAAGATAAAATCTTGCTCACCAATTACCACCAAAATAAAGAAAAAACAATAACAAGAATTACAAGTTTGGTTCATTGAAACCATGAAAAATTCACAAAATACATCAACAAACAAATATGATTGTTTTTCACTCACTCAACTTGAGCTTCCATTATTGTGTCTTGTGTCTTCTAAGAAAGATGATCTGAAGAATGATTTGGAAAGTGAAGGATTTGGGCAGAATTTTATAGTTTGGATCAAGGCTCCAGCTCAAAACTTCAATAGCAATAAATAATAGTGAAATCAATAATGTAGTGTGTATTATTGTACAGTGACAGCTAATCCAAAAGAACATGTGAATTGCATTTGAAAATGAGCTTGGCTTTGATAAGTTTAAAAAATTCAATAAACAATGCAAGTGTCAGATTAAGTTGAGCATCATTAACGACGCCCATGCAGTTCCTGGGCGTCATGCTTTCTCTCTCAGCCACGTCAGTTTCTCTCACAAACCAACCCCCTACAAAATCCTTAACCATTACCCAATCCACCCAGTCACGCTACAGTATTTGTTGTCACGTCATTATTTTTATTCTTCTCTCCAAAACTCTTTCAACAATCAACAAAATATATTAATAATCATTATCGTAATTATTTAATATCAACAATTTATTCGTTTTTAATTAACATTTAATTAATAAATACGAAAATATTATTAAAATTTAAAAAACCACATTACATAGTACATTAACCGGAAATTTAGAAACTAAAACTAAAAATACATACTTAAATACTAAACTTCAAATACATCAAGACACATTTCCTCCAAAACGTTGTCATATATTGTCGACCAAATCGGCTTGAAGGTTCAAATGTGTGGTGCGATCACGCACTTGATCTCTCATTCTCAAGTACCTGGTAATATCCAATACACGGTCAGTGAAATACCGAACCGCGTCGTTCACGGAATTTCCAGGTTGATCCTGAACAAATTCGTTCCAATCTCCAAAATTACCGAAGGAATCACGTTCATCCTCTACTATCATATTATGCATTACAATGCAAGCTGTCATTATTTTGTTAAGTACAATCTTACTTCATGCAAGAGTATGACTTCTTCACTATCGCGAATCGCGCTTGTAAGACTCCAAATGCACGTTCTACATCTTTGCGTGCTGCTTCTTGTCGTTCAGCAAATAACCTGTCCTTCGGTGTTTGTGGATGAATGATGGACGGAATGAATGCTGCCCATTTTGGATAAATATCATCAGTAAGATAATATCCCATATTATATCGAGAACCGTTTACCTCAAAATTCACAGGTGGAGCTCGTCCTTCCATTACGTCGTCAAAAACCGAAGATCGTTGCAGGACATTTAAGTCGTTGCATGAACCTGGTGTGCCAAAAAACGAGTGTCATATCCACAAGTCAGCCGACGCCATTGCCTCGAGAACAAGAGTGACATTGCCACTACGCCCTTGATATTGGCTCCTCCAAGCAACATGACAATTTTTCCACACCCAGTGCATGCAATCGATACTTCCCATCATGCCTGGGAACCCACGCTGCTCACCAACGTGAAGTAGTCATGCTATGTCATTTGCATTAGGTCTTCGGAGATACTCACCGCCGAAGTTGTTAATTACACCATCGCAGAATTTCTCAAGTGTGTTTCTTGCCGTGGATTCACTTAGCCTCAAGTATTCGTCCACCTCATCAGCCGCAACACCGTACGCTAGCATACGAATCGCCGCGATACATTTCTGCAGGCCAGAGATGCTCATCCTACCGGTGACGTCTGGATTACGTTGGAAGAAGACATCAGACGCCTCAATGACACTCACAATGCGAAGAAATACATGCTTTCGCATCCTAAATCTTCTCCTGAAAATGTTGTCAGGATAAACAGGGCCGTTAGAAAAATAATTGGCAATCAAACGATTGTAACCAAGCTCCTTATCTCTATCTGGGTTCGAAGTTCGCATTCTACGCCTCTTAGGACGTTGGTCCACCACTTGGGAGACATACTACGTTAAGGAGTTCAACACTTGGTCGTAAACTTCGTCATTGGATGTTGAAGATGATGAAGACTTCCAACTGGAAGACTTATCGGGTGAAGACATTGTTCATAGATGAATGAGAGAGAACCAACCAGGAGGGGTACATTTATAGTTCCGAGAAGTAACTTACAGTACGCGCGTGATTCACTAAAGACGAGACGATTGGATCGAGGTTTGGACTTCTCAAGCATCGAGGACCTACAATACGCGCGTGATTCACTAAAGACGAGACGATTGGATCGAGACTTGAACTTCTCAAACATCGAGGACCTATAGTACGCGCGTGATTTACTAAAGACGAGACGATTGGATCGAGACTTAATTTGTTTTTTATTTTTTTTATTTTTAAGTAAATCAAAAAATTGTTAATTAATTATAAAATATTTTTTCAATTATTTTGTAATACCTAATTAATTAAATTTCATTTACCTAATTAACACATTATCCTAATTATATATAAATAATCTTTATTTAAAAAAAACACGGACGAATGGGGGGGGGCACGTGGCCCCCCGCCCGGGTGCCCAAGGTGCGCCCTCCCGTGTTTGGTATGCTTTTATTGTTTCTACACATTTGGATTAATCTCGAATTTGCTTTCACTCTATTTTTATCGTACTAATTTACATAATTCTAAAATTTTCTTCTGTCACCACCAAGACGAAGACCACTGCCTTAGTTAATTGGGCTGCATTTTGGTGATCTTTGTCTATTAATAGTAAGAAAAGGTGATGTCAAAATAATTTGAAGGTCCACAAGATTTGGACATTAGAAAAATAATCGGACTTAAAGTTCTATTTATTTATTTTAACACAGCTTTAATTTACTCTACAATACCGCAACACCAGATGAAGTACATGATTGTGTGAAATTCAAACTTACAATTTGATTTTTCTAAACCACACCAAAAGTACAAACTTGACTATCCCAAACTGATAATCAGATTCGGAATACTCGAAGCCCCTTACTTCAGGTCATAATTTTTTTTAGAAAAATCAATGGCGTGATCTACAGACACGTTGGATTCCAAAAACATATACAACTACGTTATCGTATCTCACTACTGAATTGTATTGTATACTTAATGATAATGGAATCAATCGTGTGTGGAGTGTATCATTTTTCAATGCTTTCTTATCCGGATAATATGGGCTTTGCTAGATCCAATGGAACATTGGAGATAATATACTAAACGTACTTGACTAAACTCAACTCCTCTCTTTTATACTGTACAATTTCAAAATGCAATAAATAACACACAATGCAATGTAAATTTATTTTGGCACGTAATAGTAAGAGATAGGGAAAGTATGAACCTGTTTTTTTCACTATTATTAGACAAATGTCTAAAAATTCGTAACTTTCACTCAGGTAATACCATTTGTGTCACTTACTGGAGCACGATATGATGGTAATGTGAGGGACACGAGTCTCTCCTTACCCGATAACACATGGTCGGTTGCTAAAGTGAGAGGTATAAGTCCCTTTGAACTCAAATTCAAATTTTGACTTACACGAAAGGTTGACTTTATGGCCTCAATCAATTACCTTACTCTCTTCCGTCATCACACTACACCACAAACTACTTTTAAGTTTTAACCTAGTACGAAGGCAAATTTCTTAACTCATTTTTCCAAGGACAAATACTTTTCAGGCCTAACACATCATTCATTTGCAAGAATGGTAAGTGACAAATGTCAATTGGCATCCCATTCAAGTTCAATACCTAAGAGGACCAAACACCTCACGTTGAGGTGCAAATCGAATATATAATATATCCGAATTTGAATTTTAATTCCGTAATTCATTATCAAATTCGAATTCGAAATCAATAAAACAATCCGAATTCGATTTTGAATCTTTAAAATTTTCGAATATTATTTAGTATTCGCATATTATATGAAATTGAATATAATATGTATATTGTAATTAATTTTCTAATACTAATTTTCGAATCAAATTTTCGAATACTAATGTGTGTATGTGACCATGTGCGTGTATCAGTATATGTATATATATGTGCATATTGTAATTAATTTAGTATTCAGATAATTCAAATTTGAAACACATTGTATCCGAATTCGTATCCGAATTCTAATTGGATTTTTTTAAAAACCAAATTCGTATCTAAAATTAAATTAGTAAGATTAAACTAAAAAGATCCAAATAGTTGGTAACCATTTCCATCCTTAATCTCGATCCTTATTTACCTCAAGGATGTGATTTGGAACTTCAATATTCTTCCTGGTTTGCAAGGGCCGAGAAGTAAAACCTATTTCAGGCCCAATGGTCCTGTAAAAAAAGAAAAGCAGTCCAAGTCCTATTAGTCTCATTTTCCTTCTTTTTTTCCTCCATCTCGCGGACGCTATCGACCCTCCGAAGACGCCAATGGAGCCCAAAAACCAACCTCCGGCGGAAACCCTAGAAACGAACCCCTCCCACGGCGGACCTCCTCCCCAACCCACCTCCTCCAAGTCGAGCGAGCCCCAGGTCGAGGTCGCCGGAGACGACAAGGTCGGCGAGAAGCCGCCGGAGTCCCCCACCTCCGAAATCCAGAAGAAGCAGCGCCGCGCCGAGCGGTTCGGCGTCCCCGTCAAGCTCTCCGAGAAGGAGAAGCGCAACTCCAGAGCCGAGAGGTGGGTTTTCGTGCAATTTGGGGCTTTGCGGTGGAAATGACACTACTAGAGTTTGTGCTTGCTTTTGCTCTACCTGTATATTTTTTAGTGTTTCGGTTGTAAGTTTTAGTTACTTGTTTAAGATCTATTACAAATCTGGATTAGTTTGTTGCTTGCTTGTATGTAGGGTGAGTGGTATGCGGAAAGTAGCGTATATGCGTGAAGTTTAGAACTCATAATTCCCAATTCATTAGTGATTGGTACAAATGTACACTTATGTTGAAGTGAAGGGAGGTGAAGGGAACTTGGTAAACATCCATTGTGTTATATGGGATAGAAGCATGATTAATTTTTCATTAGAATTCTTAAGTAGTTTGTTGGCTTGTTGTGTGTGGGATGTGATTGTTATGCGGAAAGTAGTGTTTTGGCGAGTAGTTTGGAGCCTTCAACTCCAATTCACTAGAGATTGGTGCAAATGTATGTTTATGCTGAAGTGAAGGGGACTTGGCGAACATCCACTGGGTTACGTAGAAGAGAAGCATACATTACGCTTTGTTAGTAGGGTGTGTTGGTACGAGGAAAGCGGTATATAGGGGAAAAGTTTGGAACCTATTAACTCCAAATTACTAGCTATTGCCGCAAATGTATATTTTTGTTGAAGTGAAGGTAACTTAGCGAACACCCATTGTATTATATAGGAAAGAAGCATAAATTAGGCTTCATTAGATTGCTGAAGTAGTTTGTTGGCTTGTCGTGTGTGGGGTGTGATTGGTTTGCAAAAAGTGGTGTATAGGCAAGAAGCGTAGAACCTATAACCCCAATCGCTAGCGATTGGTGCAAATGTATATTTGTGTCAAAGTGAAGGGAATTTAATAGATATCCATTGTGTTACATAGGAGAGAAGCGTAAATCAGGACAAAAGGTATTACCATTTGCTTGTAATTTTTTGTTCCTTTCTTGCCACAACTCTTTCCTTTTTTTTATATTTTATCTTGTCCTAAAAGATTATCATCTTAATTTTTTTATTAATAACTAATTCTCTTAGCATAGCATCCGAGTTTTGATCAATTTATGTCTATGCATGAGTCTTTCTTTACCTGAAGACATTAAATCAGTATGTTACATTTATGATTTATGGAGATTCGTAGTCGTAGTATGGTTCCATAATATGCTGAGTTATTTCTAATAATGGAGCGATGACCATTCAAGTGATTTTGACACTATACATTTCAAGATTCTAATATTTATGTTTAGCAATTGAAATCTCAATCCTACTTTTTGTCCAAGCATGTGAAGGTGCTAAGCATTTTATGACTTGATTATATTCTTACTAGTTTCAGTTTTTTTTAAATGACTTGTTTAGTTTTAATCCTCTTTCTGCTGTTTGTCTATTATAGCGTATAGCATTGTATTTTGTTAATCATTTGATGGATGGTCGTGTTTATTGTTTGAATATATATTTTCTGATGTTTCCTTTCAATGGAGACAACAACACCTTATTGCATGTATGAACAGTTGGCAAGTTGAGTGCATTTATAACTTTTCTGCCACCTAATGTATCTCAGATTAGGGCCTATTGCTACAATATAATGCTATGTTCAGTAAACTTCATTTATATGCCGCATATCATTTTTATTGTCATTTTACTTCTTTTTCATGTGGGTAGTGTTGGACTTGATATTATTTCACTGCAGTGATCCAATGACAGGGGCTTTTCTTTGTAATGGCTAAGTGGCTTTGAATGTCATATTGTCATGAATTTCTGGTTCTTTTTCTTTTTTCAAGGGAATATGTCTTTGGTACTAGCTACGGAACTTTATTGCTAATAAGTGCTTATTGGTTCAAAATGACACTTGCTTTTGTAGGTTTGGCACTGGTCCTTCACTTCAAACAAGCTCAGAGGAACAGAAAAGGAAAGCAAGAGCAGAAAGGTTCCTAATTCTCATGCGTAGCCATGCTGTTGTTTACTTAATTTGTTTGAATAATGCAAAACATCAAATTCATTTGCTTTTTTACATCTTATTTTTTATTATGTCATTATTTTTTTAAGAAGTTTGTTTCTTGTTGCTTGTCAGGTTTGGGTCGGCTGGAGATTCCAAAGCCAATGAGGAAGCCAAAAAGAAAGCCAGAGTAGAGAGATTTGCCCAGAAAACTGAGATATCTAGCTTAGAAGAAGAAAAAAGAAAGGCAAGGGCAATCAGGTAAGAAGAATCTACTTTTGTGTTTTACTCCCTTTCTTGGGTGCACTTTTCTTGAAAAATGTTAGGCAACGAGTTGCTGTACCATGTCAAGAGCTAACCTTAAGCACTCTTCTTGGCTTCTTGCCAGGTTTTCACAACCTGCTGGTAATCCTGCATCCGATACCAAGGAAACAAAACTGTCTACCGAGGTAAGAGATGTTAACTTGGTGGCTCTAGTAGTGTTTATTTATAGGTGATCGGTGGTTTTATCAAAAGCATGTAATGATAATGCTTATTCAATCTAGGGGACACTCAGTGCGGATAAAGCTATTGGAGGAACGTAAAATTTGGGCTTGGGAGTGAGGTTATGCTCCTACATGAAGGTAAATTGACCAACTACCCTCATTCCATACATAACTTATTCCTGGTTGGAGTGGTGATGTTGGAGAAGGGTACCAAAAATTCTGAAACTCTAAATTCTAAAGGCTAAAAACGCCAAATCTATTTATGTACATTGAATATTTGTATAATTTGGGGCTACTTCTTATACACGTTTTTTCCTTTTCTTTTGCAGAGGTCTTTGGAGCATTTTGTACTCCCCCAAAAATTATCAAGCATCGTTTTTTTCAGCTTATGCTCAGAATTAGTTCTGGAGATGGAATCCTATCTTAGATCAGCTAACACTATTATAGCAGGGTTTTAGATATGAGGATTGATTGCCAAGTTGGCAATGTACATCGGCTTTTAGATTGATCCTTCAAACTATGGTGTATTCAAATTGAACGTCCATCGTCCTGTTGATACATGGCTTGTTCTTCCCTTTTATTTTGGGACCCTTTGGTTTAATGTAGGAGAATGTCATCAGTTGAAATTGAGGGTATTTGCCGGCTTTTCCCAAATTTTCAGATACGTTGTTATGTTATGAACAATCGCCTGTTTGTGGTGAATGCTACTCGGTCCAACTAACTATAGATAGACTGTATTCTTCTAATCTCTGTGGTGGTCAATGTTTTTTTTTTTGAAATAAACTATAGTGGTCTATTTAGAAACAAAACCTTTAAATCATTACGGTACGAGAAACCATGTAACGTATGAACGTATCCTTATTTGAAATAATGGCAGCGTAACAAAAAAAATGCAATTTTATATGGGAGTTGTGAAACTATTTAGGAAACATGAGAAATATGACCACAAGTCATTTTTTGAAAAAGCTATAACAGCTATTGATCACGTACCAATTTTGAAAGGTGAAAATATTAATTTCAATACATTTTTTCGTGTATATTTTTAAGAAATCAAGCATTCTAATAAAAAAGAGAGGGCTGGACTAATCAGGCTCTGTATGAGCGATAAAGGTCGTTCATGGTCGCCGTTCTGTCTTCCCTCCCCCTCTCGTTTGCATGTCTTGCATGTTAATACGTGCTGCTGCATATGCACCTTTCCTGGCCCCCTCATCTAGACAAGATCTCCTTTCCACCTGGTGTCCCTCGCTTCCTTCTCTCCAAATCTTACTTGGATTTCTCCATTTCACCAGTTTATTACCATTTAAACCCTGATGCTCCTATTCCCTGACCTTCCAATAACTCCTCCTTCCATTGGCCTAAAGATCTCAAATATGGTGCTCGTCCACACTCATTTGGTCTCACACTTGCACCCCAGGACAGTGATTCGACGTCGACCACCTTCGACGAGGTGGATTTGGCCATATGCTTTGTGAACGCCGATTAGCCAACCGCCCGACAAAACCCGTTCAATTTTCAATCTAAGTTCACACGTGGCGAACGTGCATTGATTCCCTCCACCCAAGGCAAGGGCAAAGAAAAGCTTGGAGTCGCTTTTCGATTGCTTAAGCCGCCACTCTGTCGGCTCTTGCTTCAAGAATGCTTATGTTCCACCTGAACACAAGCCAACTCCTCCACGTGTTATCACTCCCGTACAGAACGTTCCAACCTTGCACAGATGATGATTTATGGATCTCTCCGCCCGTCAACTTTAGAAAGGCGTTCAGAACACCCCCACTTTCAACTTAACATCTACCGTACGTTCTGTTGAAATATTGAGTTTGGGCTATGCCCATGAATAGCTCAATTGAAGAAATCCAATGTTGAGATGAAGATGAGAACTATTGCCCCATGTGCCATGTGCTCACCTCTACTTTTTAGTCCCACATTGGCAAAACTAACAAGTTGAAGGATGTTGATAAACATACTATTCACTTGTCACTTTGTAGGTGGAAAGAGAGGAGGAGAGAATTCTCCACACACGCGCGGGGCGAGGCGGGCGAGGCGGGGCGAGGCGTGACGTGGCGTGACTAATTGTTTTATTTTTGGACCTCAAGGTAATTGTTTTTGCAATTAAGTCCTTGACGGTTACAAGAATAAATACATATATATATCATGACAGTTTCCTCCTAAATAATACACACGTTCCAATTTCCATCATCTCTACGGAAACCGTCCCTCTCCGGCGATTTCCTTCCCCGAATCCAAAGTTGTTCAACGTCTGATTCTTGCGAGGTTTCGCGCTGCTTTCGTGGTCCGTCGACTCCGGTGTGCGCCTGTTCGACGGTGAGACCGTTCTATCCTGGGAGAAAACCGGCAGACCATCAAACGCACTGGTATGTGGGCCGATATTTTCTTTGAGGCAAGTCGCCTTCCGACGGCTCGGTCTATGAGGTCGTTTCTGATTCATGTTCCTTCGTTTCTTGTTTTCCTTTACATGTTTTTGTATGTTGGCTTTATCTGGATCCTTATGGAATATTTACTCGACATATGTAACCCACTGTATTACATGATCATATTTGTAATTGTATCAACAATCTCAGAGAAAATATTGTTAATTATGTCGTCTAATAATTCGTTTGCGCCAAAAGTGGACATGTCAGGCATGCCGGAAAAATTTTCCGGGCAGAATTTCAAACGTTGGCAACAGCGTATGAAGATCTGGTTGACCGCTATTGGTTTAGTTGACGTAATTGAAAAGGCTTTCCCACTTTCTGAAACTGAAGATCCCCAAATCAAAGCAGCACAAGATTTGTGGATAGAGAAGGACAAATTATGTCGAGGTTGCATTCTATTGGCTTTGTCCAACGTGCTCTTCGATGTTTATAGTTCGTCCTCCTCTGCTTCTGTGACTGCAAAGGATTTGTGGGATGAGTTGGATAAAAAATATAATACTGAGGACTTAGGTCATGAAAAGTATTATGTTGGAAAATTCCTGAAGTTTCAAATGGTGGAAAGCAAGTCAGTTACTGAACAAGCTCATCAGTTTATGATTCTAATCCATGGCTTAAAAGAGGCTGACATGAAGCTTCCTGAGAAGTTTCTGGTAATGTCAATCATTGAGAAGTTCCCTCGATCCTGGGAGGACTTCGGGATGTCTCTAAAGCATAGGAGAGGAAAACTAACTATGGATGACCTCATGGTTGCTATTGCAATCGAGGAGGAACATCGGGGTGAAAAACCAGTGATGCCTGTAGAGTTCCAACCAAAGGCAAACATATTAATTGGATCCTCATCTAAGTCACATTTTAAAGGAAAACCACAACCTATTAATAAGACTAAACCCAAGGTCAAAATCCAGAAAAGGCCAACAAACAAACCATGTTGGAATTGTGGACAGGTTGGGCACTAGGCTAAGGATTGTCCATCCAAGAAAGCCAAACGCCAACAAGGTACCACTGAATCGACTCCACATGTCAATGTATTGACTGAGGTGGATGAAACCAACAGTAAGTTTGTTTCTGTTAATCCTCATGTTTTTTCCATTTATGAACCACGTGAGTGGTTGGTTGACACTGGGGCTAATGTGCATGTATGTGCTGACAAGTCCTTGTTTGTCTCTTACCAGCCTGTTGAGCGTAGATCTGTGGCGATGGCCAATGGGAATGTTGCAAAGGTGCTTGGAATTGGACGTATCGACTTGAAGTTACCTTCAGGACGAGTTCTTTCACTGCACAGGACACATCATGTGCCTGCTGTTCGTCGCAATATTATTAGTGGTCCGTGTCTGGTAGTTGAGGGTTATGAAGTAACATTTAAATGTAACAAAGTTGTGATTACTCTTTCTGGTACTTTTATTGGCAAGGGGTACTTGTCTTGTGGTGCTTTTTTAATTCATGTTGAACCTGCTTTTTATAATCGCAATGCTATTTCTGTTAAAGATGTGTCTTCTCCTGTTGTTTATTCCATTGAATCTGGTGATGTTTGGCATAAACGTTTAGGACATGTGAATTATCAATGTTTGAAAAGAATGATGAATTTAAATATGATTCCTAAGTATGCTATTGAAAATAAAAAATGTCAAGTGTGTGTACAAGCTAAACAACCGAAAAGACCGTTTCATTCTGTGACTAGAAATACTAGTATTTTAGATTTAGTACACACTGATACTTGTGAATTCAATGACATGTTAACTAAGGATAAAAAGAAATATTTTATCACTTTCATTGATGATAGTTCAAAGTATTGCTATGTTTATCTTTTGAAAAGTAAAGATGAAGCGTTATTTAAGTTTCTTATTTTTAAAAATGAAGCAGAGACACAAACTGAAAAGAAACTTAAGAGGTTGAGATCTGATAGAGGTGGTGAATATACGTCCAACCTGTTTGAACAAGTGTGTCAGGATTCTGGCATAGTTCATGAGGTGACGGCGCCGTATTCTCCACAATCTAACGGAATTGCTGAACGGAAAAATAGAACATTATCTGATATGATTAATGCATTATTAGAGAGTTCAGAATTACCCAAATATATGTGGGGAGAAGCTTTGAATACGGCTTGCCATATTCTGAATAAAGTTCCTCAGAAACATAAGGAGGATAGTCCATTCGAACTCTGGTGTGGTCGAAAACCTAGCCTTAAATATCTTAAAGTTTGGGGTTGTCTTGCAAAAGTGTTAATCCCTGAACATAAGAGGAAAAAGCTTGGTCCCAAGACTGTTGATGCAATATTTATCGGATATGTGATTAATAGCTATGCGTACAGATTTTTGGTAATCAAGTCCGAGATATCTGGCATAGATGTTAACACAATTGTTGAATTTCGTGATGCCACATTTTTTGAGTATGTATTTCCCATGAAATCTAGAGTTCCTCAACAAGTTTCTTCTTCAGTTGATCCTTCTACGTCTGGTTCCATCCACGAACATGTGGAAAGGATGACAAATGTGGGGGCAGATTTGTCTATTGCCGATTTTGAGTCTTCTCAAACTCAAGTTGAAATTGAACCTAGAAAGAGCAAACGTTCTCGAATTGCCAAGGATATGGGAAGTGATTTTATCACATACCACATCGAGGGTGATCCTAACACTTTCAAGGATGCTATGGCTTCATCTGAAGCAAAGCATTGGAAAGATGCAGTTAAGGTCGAGATGGACTCTATTGTCTCTAATGGGACATGGGAGTTGGTAAATCTTCCTCCAGGTTGTTCAACAATCGGTTGTAAATGGATATTTAAAAAGAAATTAAAACCAGATGGTTCCATCGATAAGTATAAAGCCAGATTAGTTGCCAAGGGGTTTAAACAAAAGGAAGGAATAGACTATTTCGATACCTATTCTCCAGTATCTCGTATGACTACTATCCGAGTGCTATTAGCATTGGCGTCTGTATATGATTTTACAATCCATCAAATGGATGTAAAAACTGCTTTTCTTCATGGTGACCTTGAAGAAGAAATTTATATGGACCAACCTGAAGGATTTGTAGCTTCTGGAAACGAGAACAAAGTTTGTAAACTTGTTAAGTCTCTTTATGGACTTAAACAAGCCCCAAAAGCTTGGCATGAGAAATTTGACAAAATTATATTATCATTTGGATTCCAGGTTATTGATTCTGATAAATGTGTCTATTGCAAAGTTCAAAGTAATGCTTGTATTGCATTGTGTTTATATGTTGATGACATTTTACTGTTTGACTCTAATTTGAATATAATACATGAAGCTAAGTTCTTCTTGTGTACTAAGTTTGAGATGAAGGATATGGGTGTTGCAAATGTGATCTTGGGTATCAAACTGACTAGGTCAGTTGATGGTATTTCCATATCTCAATCTCATTATGTTGAGAAGATTCTTGAGAGATTTGGCTATACGAATTGTAGATCTGTGAAAACACCATATGATTCATCAAAACCTTTGTACAAGAACAAGAGTGGTGTTCCAGTTTCACAACTGAGATATTCTCAGATTATAGGTAGCTTGATGTATCTTGCAAATTGCACACGACCAGATATTTCATTCTCGGTGAGCAAACTTAGTAGATACACAAGTTGTCCTGATAGTACTCATTGGGAGGCTTTGGATAGAGTACTTAAGTACTTGAAGGGTACTTCTACCCTTGGGCTGCATTATGGGAAATTCCCAGCTGTACTAGAAGGGTACAGTGATGCAAGCTGGATAGCCAGAAACTCTGGGAGTAACAGTGTTACAGGGTATGTTTTTACTCTGGGTGGATGCGCAGTCTCCTGGAGGTCTACAAAACAGACCATATTGTCTCGATCTACATTTGAGGCTGAACTTTGTGCTTTGGATACAAGTGGAATGGAAGCTGAATGGCTGAAAGGACTCCTTTCTGAATTGCCAATGACTAGCAAACCAGTTCCTGCAATATCTGTACATTGTGATAGTATGACTACTATTGCAAAGTTAAGAAGCTCAAAGTATAACCACAAACAAAGGAGACACATCCAAGTCAGACTGAAGTCTGTAAGGGAATTGATCTCGGAAAGGGTGATAGCTGTTGATTTTGTTGGTACCAAAGACAATACAGCTGATCCTTTCACCAAAGGACTTGATCTAGCTCAAGTTCTGAAATCCAAGTTGGGGATGTGACTGAGACCCATTACATGACTCATCTAGAATGGCAACCCAACCAATCTGAGTGGAGATCCCACGAAGTTGGTTCAATGCGGTAATAACAAGTTCTTGAGTGAGTCAAGTGCAACTCATTGGTGATACATTGTAGGTCATACATTGTATCTGTGTCAATACCCCAAAGAATGGATATGTTGCTGAAACTGCAAGTTTAGTAAGAGTGTAGACTCTGAATGGGTTCAAGTCTTTGAGACAAGATGTTAGCAGTGCATCTTTGGAGAAGCCCAACTATGTGAATGCAATTGTGTGGCCGCAATTAGAGGAATGGGGGTCATTCCTTGAAAGCATTCATGAAACAGGATACGGATGCATGGCCGTAAAGCATCAACCCTGTAGATTGCAGCATAACCTGCTTAGTGTTGTTCTCAATGGACATCTCCACACAAAAGGTTCAAGTTCAAGACTTCGTTTCACTTAGTTCCTGTGGGGGTAAAGTTGAAGGACTCAGGTCGTGGTTCAAACCCGAAAGGTACCATTACTGAAAGCACTAGGCTGCAAGGTTTGGTCGCTCCATCAACAATGGATTTGTGGGGGATTGTTGGAATATTGAGTTTGGGCTAGGCCCCATGAATAGCTCAATTGAATAAATCCAATGTTGAGATGAAGATGAGAACTATTGCCCCATGTGTCATGTGCTCACCTCTACTTTTTAGTCCCACATTGGCAAAGCTAACAAGTTGAAGGATGTTGATAAACATACTATTCACTTGTCACTTTGTAGGTGGAAAGAGAGGAGGAGAGAATTCTCCACACACGCGCGCGCGCGCGCCCGTCCCGTCCCGGTCCGGGTCGAGTCGAGGCATGACGTGACGTGACGTGACGTGACAGCGGGGGATTTGGGGGAAATTAGAGGCTTTAGCCTCAGGGTGATGGGTGTATTTATTTTTGGACTTCAAGGTAATTGTTTTTGCAATTAAGTCCTTGACGGTTACAAGAATAAATACATATATATATATCATGACAGTTTCCTCCTAAATAATACACACGTTCTATTTCCATCATCTCTACGGAAACCGTCCCTCTCCGGCGATTTCCTTCCCCGAATCCAAAGTTGTTCAACGTCTGATTCTTGCGAGGTTTCGCGCTGCTTTCGTGGTCCGTCGACTCCGGTGTGCGCCTGTTCGACGGTGAGACCGTTCTATCCTGGGAGAAAACCGGCAGACCATCAAACGCACTGGTATGTGGGCCGATATTTTCTTTGAGGCAAGTCGCCTTCCGACGGCTCGGTCTATGAGGTCGTTTCTGATTCATGTTCCTTCGTTTCTTGTTTTCCTTTACATGTTTTTGTATGTTGGCTTTATCTGGATCCTTATGGAATATTTACTCGACATATGTAACCCACTGTATTACATGATCATATTTGTAATTGTATCAACACGTTCAGCCTCCATTCATCTTTCATGCAGGGGCTACTTCGGGTCTTCTTTCTCATCTCATATGTATCTCCTCTTATTACAATTCATGAGGTAATATCATCTTCTTGCTATTTGGTGCCCGGTCGAAGTCTTCTCGCTATTCTCACAAATACTGCCTCCGGAGTCTTATAGATCGAGCATCTCTCTGACAAAGACGATGAAGATCACACAAGGGCTGATGCAGTGTTGTGTTGAATTCCCAGAGGTCTTTATATAGCACACATCATAACCTGTTATAATATATCATACTACTACTTTACCTTAACGTGTTTCCTAATAGACTAGTTTACTCAAATCGACTGGGTTAGTCAAGACACCTTTAGTTGGACATTAATACTTTGAGTCTAACAAAGAAAACGTACCAAAGAGAATAAACTCAAAATCCTTCCTTATGAACCTGTTGATGATGAAGCTGAGTCCCCGACATCGGTGGCCCCTCCACCGAAGCTTCCAAAATGAAGTGCTTGGCTTGGAATTGTCGTGGAAGCGGAGGGTCACGTTCAATTCGTCACTTATCTATGTTACTCCGTTCGGTTAATCCTAACTTGGTATTTGTCTCTAAAACTCATTGCGACTTCGACGAGATTTTTGTCCCACTCGAGTCAATACCAATATTATATAATTCCCTGTAACGGTTATTCACTTTTTGCAGGACCTAACTTTATAGTTGCTCGGGTAATAACTCACATGGATTGGATTCTCTCTTGTGTATATGGCCATCCCCGCTCTCATCTTCCACATATCGTATGGGGCAGACTCTTCTTAATATTTACTCTTCCTATTATCTGTATTTTCAACTTCAACTCCATTCTTCATCATGCAGAGAAACATCATGTATTCGAATTTTTCTTTCTTTCTCATCAATTCAAGTAGCACGTTGTTATAGTTTGGTTAATTTTAAAAATGGAAGTTTCTATGGATACAAACTTTTCATTCAACAAACACAATAGCAAAGTGATATTTTAATCAAAGATAAAAAGAAGAAGAATTTGAACGTGTTAAATCTAAAATTAATTCTGTTAGACCAGATATCATGTATACCTTAAATTGGCACGTCAAATGTGTAGAGTAAATAGTCTAATAATGTCAAAAAATGAGATTATATTGCAAAATTTGCAGCAAAACCCATCCACGCATGGAAGCGTTTATACACCACCAGACAGTTGCGACTTTCCCGCCACGCGCTCCTGAATCAACAGATAGAAGAGAAGAGAGAGAAAAAGAAAAAAGAAAAAGAAAAAGAGAAATGGGTTTCCGATCGGGCGAAATCTAGGGTTTGGTGGTGGTGGGGCGGATCGATCGAGATCGGAACTTGATGATAGGGTTTGGAGGGGAGAGGAGATGAGGACCGGCGGGGCTGTTCTGATGCTTCTCGCCCGAGCATTCCACAGCAGCACTCTCAGATGGAATGGCAGATCCCGTTAGTATTGGGAGGAATCCCGACCGAGACACCGAACAGGTATATATATATATATATATATATATATATATATATATATATATATATATAATCATTCTCCATTCCGTCCTTTATTTCGTTTTCAGATTATGGTGTTAAGAGTAGTTGGATCGGTAATCATAATTAATGGGAGGAAATGCCGGAAGCATAATTAATCTGACCGATTGTTCATTTCGGGAAATTTGAAATAGTAGTCTTTGATAAAGTTGGCTCTACTAAGTGACTTAGGCTTGGTTTAAGAGGTGGTGGACCGGTGTGCAACCGATGTGCTTGGTTTAAGAGTAGTTGGTTTAAGAGGTTGTTCATGTGTGGATAAAAAAATACACAGTCCCACTTGCTCGCTAATTAAAATATATATAGAACTCTACGATAAAATTACAGCACCACCGGAGCACTGTAATTTTAAAGAGGTGGTGGACCAACCAAATTTACTGTTAATGATGTCGTTATGTGCTTGACACATGTTTAGAAAGTTTTTTGTTGTGGGATATCTTCATTAGTTAGCCTTTGATTACTTTTTATGGAAACAATGTTGAAATTTATAACTTCTTGTTTTGTAGTTAGGTAATAAATGTAGCAACCTTTTCATGTACTAGTACTTGGTACGCTGTGTGTCTACATTTCAATTGACCTATATACACTTCTTAGTATATCAAAATGATCAAAATACTACATTTATATTGAAGCCAAATATTTTGATTGGACTAGGAAGTTTCCACTATAAAAGTTGTCATCAAACTAAACTCTGTATGTTTTTTTCTGAACTGTTTGCCTTTCATGCTTTTTGAAGGCACTCGTTGCATTGAAAAAAGGCTCTTCCTTAATCAAGTACAGCCGAAAAGGGAAACCTAAACTTTGTCCGTTCAGACTCTCCACGGTGAGTTTCTATTTTCATTACAAGTTGAAGTGTATATGTTTATGTGCCTTCTATGTTTCATGTCTGCAATTTAAGTTCTACATATATATATATTTATAATTTTAAAATAACATTCGATGTTGTCACTTTTTTCTATTTTCTGTGAACTCCATAGCTAGAGACGCAATCCAGATATGAGATAAGAGTATCATTGCAATCCTTCCTTGATGATTAATCATGTATTTGAGTAAAAGTTGCCAGAGATAATTGAAGAGAATGATTTGCTTATCTCATAGAAACTCCAACAAGGTTAAAGAAGCTTCAAAGTTCATATTCCATCATGATGATAAGCAGGCACTTAAAGAATCTTGACCGCTTCATGAACCCCTCCATTATTTTCATGAACTCCAATGAAGGAGCTTTGAACATCTCTTTGGACTTTTCAATGAGGCACACATACTGCTTCTTCATGGAAATTTTATGGTGTGATGGTATTATGGGCCGTAGAATGACATGGTTGTGCCTTTGGTGACTGTCTCTTGAGGGACAAGAGGTTGAAAGTGCTGCTTGATATGGTACAAAAAAAAGTGAATGAGCTCAAAATGGGAGGGAAAAGTGAATATGTTGCAAGTGGAAAAGTATAGACCAAATTAAGTGTTATTTCCTAGATATCAAAAATTACGCTAAATTAGCCAAAATCTATTTGTCCAACGTAATCAAATCAAGTTCATTAAACAGCAGTCTGGTTTTTGGAGTAGATAGATTATGGGAAATATTGTTGTTTTTTTATTCATTCGAACAGCACCAACTGTTCTTTCATGATTGATGAAGGCGAAGACCGCATACATGCTAACCTTCAGGTTCCAGCTTGGATCATATGCACATGAAAAGATGAGGTTCAGCTTTTTATCACATAAGTATTAGCATTGGCCCATTAAAAATAATGACAAATGAGTCTCTATTTTGAGTATCTTCTATTGACATGATATTTAGATCTGGACAAGTAGCCAGAGCTCACATTGCTTTCGATCTTCCAGACTCATTTTATTGTTTGAGAGAATTATTTTTCTCTCTACCACACATCAGCTATAGCCATAACCTTCAGTATATATTATTTTTCAGGATGAGACGTCATTAATTTGGTATTCACGTAAAGAAGAAAGGACTCTTAGGTTAGAATTTGTCTCGCAAATTATTCCTGGACAGAGAACTGTGAGTTCAGCATTCTTTGGATTTAAACAGGATTTTATTTCCTTTTATCTGCTTATTCTCAATGGGACATTGTCCTGAATCTTGCAGGCTAAGCACATTTTTGCAAACTCATTTACTTCTGGCATTCTAATTTCTTGCAGGCTGTTTTCAGGAGATTCTTTTGTCCAGAAAAAGATTATTTGTCATTTTCTCTTCTTTATAACAACGGTGAACGATCTCTTGATTTGGTGAGCCAACAGCATATTTCTTTTTCCTTCTGTTGCCTGAAGATTTAGAGCTTTGAGAGGGGGGGGGGGGGGGGGGGGGGGGATATTTGATCAGTAATTGTTTTTTCCTGGTTAATGTAGATTTGCAAAGATAAAGCAGAAGCCGAGGTATGGTTTGCAGGTCTTAAGGCCTTGATTTCTAAAAATCAACGTAAAACACCCAGAAGTGAAGCACGCAGTGATAGGTTATCTGACGTGAGTTCGCTACTACACCAGTCTTTTTTTCTACTCTACTTAGGGTTACATTTTACAGATTATGTTCTAACATCAAAACTCATCCTCTTTAATGACATATATTTAACACAAACACTATCTATAAATTATTTTAAAAAATTAACACAAAAGCCTACATAACATTGTTGATCATTCCTTAGAGCATTTGATTCTTTTTATGAATATCATATTCATGCTGAGCAGCGTCACTGCAACATACCTTAGCTAAGAAAAACAAGTAACTGCATTTAGAGTCTTCAGTCAATTGACTGAAATGTTGACCTATCATCTACTAATGGAATGGGGAAATACATGATTTTATATTCCAGTTTCCCATCTTATGTTCTTTTCAGGATGGTAGCTCACACCATGGGCATCCTTTTGGTATAACATTAGACCTCGCTTCAAGTATATCTCGTAACCACGAAAGGAGATCTTCAGTTGACTTAGCTTCTAGGGACCCTTTGAATCTGGGAAGATCAGATGTGAGGCCGGATCGTGCAAATATGCAACTAAGAACAAGCAATGGAGATGGATTTAGGATCAGCGTTTCGAGTGCTCCTAGCTCTTCGAGTCAAGGTTCTGGTCCGGATGATTGTGAATCTTTGGGCGACGTTTATGTTTGGGGAGAGGTTTGGTGTGATGCAACTGATTCACAGACCTCGTTTTGTTCGAGAACCGATGTGCTGCTTCCTAAACCTTTAGAGTCCAATGTGGTTCTGGACGTTCAACAGATATCATGTGGTGTTAAGCATGCTGCTCTAGTAACAAGGCAAGGAGAAGTGTTCACCTGGGGGGAGGAATCCTGTGGCAGGCTTGGTCTTGGAACCGATATAGATGTTTCAAAACCACACCTGGTTGAGCTGTTGGCCGCCTGCAATGTGGACTACGTTGCATGTGGCGAATACCATACATGTGCTGTTTCTGTTTCTGGGGATCTCTTTACGTGGGGAGATGGGACCAATGTTACAGGACTTCTTGGCCATGGCACTGATGTCAGTCACTGGATGCCCAAGAGAGTTTCTGGTCCCCTAGAAGGAGTTCAGGTGCTGTCAGTTGCATGTGGTACATGGCATTCTGCGCTTGTTACCTCCAACGGTAAATTATTTACGTTCGGCGATGGGTCATTTGGTGTTCTAGGTCATGGAGATCGAGAAACGGTTGCCTATCCTAGAGAAGTTGAGACTCTAAGTGGATTGAAAACAATCAAGGTTGCATGTGGAGTGTGGCATACTGCAGCCATTGTGGAGGTTTTAGGCCATGCGGCTGCAAATGTGGTTTCCAGGAAGCTTTTCACTTGGGGGGACGGAGACAAATACCGATTGGGTCATGGGGACAAGGGACCGCGGTTAGTTCCTACCTGTATTCCATCGCTTATTGACTACAACTTTCATCAAATTGCCTGTGGGCACACTATAACAATTGGCTTGACAACATCAGGACGTGTTTTTACAATGGGAAGTACTGCTTATGGTCAGTTGGGGAATCAGCAGTCTGATGGTAAGTTGCCTTGTTTGGTACAAGATAGATTGGCAAATGAACTTGTGGAAGATATTTCGTGTGGATCGTACCATATTGCCGTATTGACATCAAGAAGCGAAGTCTACACTTGGGGTAAAGGTGCAAATGGAAGACTGGGTCATGGTGATGTTGAAGATCACAGGACTCCCACTCTTGTCGAAGGCCTGAAAGATAGGCATGTTAAAAGTATTTCTTGTGGGTCAAATTTCACGGCAAGTGTATGCATTCATAAGTGGGTATCAGGTGCAGATCAATCAGTGTGTTCAGGTTGTCGACAAGCATTTGGATTCACAAGGAAAAGGCACAATTGCTACAATTGCGGCTTGGTACACTGTCATGCTTGTAGTTCCAAAAAGGTGATGCGCGCCGCATTGGCACCAACACCAGGGAAACCACATCGTGTATGCGACTCTTGTTTTGCAAAACTTAAAGCAGCAGAAGCAGGCAACAGCTCCAATATCAATAGGAAACGTGCTGTCCATCGTCGCTCCATTGATACAAGGGAGAAATCAGAGAGGGGAGAAATAAGACATTCAAAATCACTATTTTCTCCTATAATTGAGCCTGTTAAGTATTTAGAGATGAAGCCACCTAAACAGGGCATGAAATTTGAACCATCCTCGCAACTCAAAGAAGTGTCTTTTCCTAGCCCATTAGGTACTTTACATACTGCTTTAAAACCTATTATTACAGCTAACACTTCTCCACACTCCTCAAGACCTGCATCTCCGTACTCGAGGAAATCAAGCCCACCACCTTGTGTAACTCCAGTGTCCGAAAGTGTTGTTGATAGTATTAAGAAGACAAATGAGCTTCTGAACCAAGAGGTTCTGAATTTGCACGCACAAGTAAGTGGCAGGGCTTCCTTCTTTAATATACTGCTTGCATCGCTATTTCTATTTTGTCTGTCATCATTGACCGTTTTCCTTCAGAAACCAGTTCTGAAATTTGGTGTTTTAGGTCAGAAGCTTGAAACAAAGATGTGAAATTCACAATGCAGAACGCAAAAAATATGAAAAGAAATTCAACGTTGCTGCTTCTCTAGCTGCAGAAGAAGCCTCCAAGTGCAATCACGCTGTAGAGATTGTCAAATCCCTTACAGAGCAGGTAGTCAAGATCCCAAAATCATTTTCATATGCGACATCTAGTTTCGTTTAATTCTTATCTTGATTTTTCCCCTTTCGATGCTTGCTTACACTGATTTCCCTCATTATATCTGTTCTGCAATATATCCAAAAAATTGAATTGCGTGGATAATGTATTTTGTTTGTCTGTTTGAAGTGCATGATTTAATTCACATTCAGGTGAAGGACATCTCAGACAAGCTGCCTTCGCAAGTCAATGACAACTTGACAGCCATACAAGCCCAAGCAGAAACGTTGCTCAAGAATTACACAAGGGTGAACACTTCAGGGCTTGACCAACATGATCAACTCTCTGAAGGATCTTCTCTGGCAGATGATCACAAGTCGGAAAGTTCTAAGGATAGTAATGATTTACAATTGGCTGCTAATTTTGATAAAAATAACCAGATTAAGACTCCTTCTATCCCTGGTAATAAGGAAGCCTCGTCTAGCCAAGGTTCAGAGAATGCTTCCAAATCACCAGGATCTTCAAAATCAAGGAGCAGTATCGAGGAAGGGCAATCCGTTGAGCATTTCGAGCCTGGAGTGTATGTAACTGTTCTGAGGCTTCAGGACGGCACCAAAATTTTCAAACGGATTAGATTCAGGTACACACCACCTATTTCCTTGCGTATATCTCAGGACACTTTCTGTGTACTATACATGTTTTGATTTTGAAAGTTACAACCAATCTTTCACTTCTGATTAGTTATTATCATTTTTCCCGTGTTGCATAATAATAGAATGGTAGAAATTCTATATCAATCAGTATCTACCCTGTAAAGTTGGATATCTTCTGCAGCTTTCTACGTCCTTTAATGTCACTCAAATATTTTTCTCCTTCTAACATTGGTGCTCAATTTAACATGAGGCAGCAATTGTCTCTCTTGGTGGTTAAGTTTTCTTTGTTATCTTTAATTAATGTATTTTGACTTTTCCATCTTAACCCCATCATTTCTTATAGCAACCTTTTGAGAGTGTAGATTTTAGTACCTAGCTGATGTATCCTTTTTGGTTGTAACTTCAAAGTGTATATTTACTATTCTTCTCATGCTAGTAGTGAATTTTCTTAGCCTCTGTTTATAGTGCCATTCAAGCGTCTTTAGTCCTTAAGTTGCTCGTCTTCCCCAGTTTTACCCTACACTTATTTTTCTACTAGCGTATATAATGTTCATCATATTCTCCGTCTGTTCATTGCCGTGCTTATTTTATCTTTCACTTGCATCGTGATGCACAACAAGTTTAAATGCACACTCTGGACTTCGTTCTAATCTTGAAAAATGTAAGGGTCCTTAAAACTAGCAGAACCAATCAATTCAACCAGAATACGTTAGTTCAGCTCCCTGCATGCAGTACATTCGTTAATAATATGTTACTGCACTTTCTAATATCCAAATTAGATCCTAGGACTTAGAACAGTGAAGACTTGAGATCGAGGAACGGTAACATGTGCTCGTGATATGATGTATAATTAGAGTATAATTATTAGTAGGGAAAACTATGCGTATATCATCATATATGTAATATATAAGAACTATCAATCATGTAGTCTCGTATTGTTTCAGTTCCTGTTTTGATGGATTATTAACTGATATATAATATGTCTGCAGTAAGAAAAGGTTCGCCGAGCAACAGGCAGAAGACTGGTGGAGGGATAATCAAGAAAGGGTATTGAAAAAATATGGTTACCCAGTATCAGGAACATCTTCGCCAACTAACACCAGTTAGAAATTATGGTTTGCCTCCACACATGTTGGAAATTTTCTTCCACGATCTTCACGTGTTTACTGGGAAAAAATGTCCAAGTACATAGTACCACCGGCTCAGTTGCAGTCAATCTAATGTTTGGTGATAAAAACTCTTCAAATGTCATTTTTTCACTTTTTCCCCATTTTGTCGATTAGATTTTTTTACGAGCTTCCATGAATATATCTGTTATTATTGTAAATTGGCTCACAAGTCACAGCACATGTAGGATAATTATTCAATGTAAAATTTTCATTCGATTTAAGTATTATATTTTGAAAAACAATGAAATTGGACATGGTCACACGGGCAATATGCAAGGTCCCAGATGACACATAAGTTCGAATATACCATCTTCTTGCGACAGAAAAGGTTGATTGGCGTTGCAGACTTGCAGGACGTATTCTTTGTTGATTAACTCTATAGGTCCATCCTTTGCCGTTCAAATTATCTACAGGTAATAAAAAGGCGAAGAACGGATTACCAAATGTTCCTATAATACACATTCTCGGGAAGTGCACTATTTGACGTTGCTATCTCAGTGTCTGCAGCCATCATACACGGCTAGCAAGAAAATCACAAAATGGATAATTTGTTCTCGTTTAGTATTATATTTTTACTAAAAAAATCTAACTAACACGTCATACGATCTTTGCAAATAGTTTTATGACCCAGGTAATATTTGCAAATAACTGTGGAATTATATAATTTGCATGCTAGATTGTAAGAATAAAAAATGAATCCGTTTCCATGAATATTCAATTTTTTGGTCATCCATACCGGTATCAGACACTAGAATTGCCACCTAAAGATATTTCCGATTCCGTTACATTACACACAACCAATGTTCCGAAATTCTATGGTAAAAAGGGCTTCTGTTGAGGCGTTTCAACGGCTGTGGTGCCTATGCTGCTCCACATATCCGCTTCCAAATTCCAGCTTCTCATATGAATGGTATGTATGCTCGTAAGAAAATCCCAAGTAGTAGGGCATCAAATGCAATTACCGACCTTTCCATTATAAAATGTCCATAGGGGCCTCTTACGTTACATTATTGAAAGTACATGACATTATTAGAAGCTATCTAGTATTCAATTAAGAATATATTGACTAATTACAGAATCGTCTTACAAATAATTAAACAATTACCACATGCATCACTTTGTCAGTTTGAAATTATTCTTGAATGACATGAACCATTTCATCAGTTTGAAATTATTCTTGAATGGATACAAAGCCTGTAGTCGGATCCCTCATGCGGGAAGAAGCTGGGAAGTAACTTCAACTAGTCAAAGTGCCGCAGTTATACCATAAATACTTGGCCTTCGATGCTGTAAAAGAAATCATATTAAAAGGGATTAAGATGTTAAAATAGAAATAGGAGCCACTTGTGCAATTTGTGACATAAATCATAAGAAAACCACCTCTGAAAGTGGCATTTTAGTTCGAACAGCATCAACCACTGATAGATCAATATCAGCCATGGCAATGCCAGTCGTCAGCCGATCTGCAGAACAAAAGGCATAACATCAAAAACTTATTAGGACATTTTAATTCTAATATTACAATTTTGAAGTTTGAACCCAACTAACAAGTGAATTCCATGTAAAATTCTAGTAAAGCTTGCATATTGCTTTGAGAAAAGTCTTAACACTACGAGCATTATAACCTATCTATATAAAATCATCAGAGACACAACATTTGCAAAGCTAGAGGTAAAAAAGATTTACTTGAACTTAGTGATTGCACAAACATGGATAAAATGTAATGAGGAAAAGTTATTTGTTGTTAACCGTAAGGAGAGTGAAGGTGGTTTCATATTGTTTTTCTTTTATTTTTCATATTGTTAAACTAAGAAATCTGCAATATATTTAGGCTGAAATTCTACAGTCAAAAACCTCTATTCATTCACTCCTTACGATAGTTAATAACAAACCAAGCAATAAACTGCAAACATATTTTCACCTGGAAGACGAGCAACAATGGTTCCCCATGGATCAATGATCATGGAATCCCCGTAACTCTCTCGCTTCATGTTATGTTTTCCAGCTTGAGCAGCAGCGATAACCTATCTTGTATCAAACATTCACGAGTTATCAACAATCTACAGCTTTTGACATAAAATGCAAAAGGAAGAATATAAAGATGAAAGCACAACAGAGTTTCCATATAAAGATTATCTGAGACAATAAGAATTAGATCCTAGATATATATGTACAGGAATTAAGGTACTAATACATGATAAAAATGGAAGTGTGGAACCTTCTATGAAAAGGTTGTGTGCTTTCAGTCACTTCAACAGAGCAGGGTTTTGTGAAGAACGTGATCATAAATGGTGCAAACTTGTGTACGTGCAAATATAATTTCCTGATACCATTGTGGGATAAGAAAAGTTTGTATTATCCGTTTGGCATAAGGATGGTAGTTTCAGAACTTGGTTGACCATATTTGTTTACCATGCCTGATTTGGGAATAGTCTTAATATTTCTGACAAAAATACAGGGTTCTTCAATTATCTCCCATTAATTCAACATGCATTTAGAAATTAATTTATCTAAAGATAAAAATCTGCCAGTTTATAATTAACAGAAAAACACGACCTTGACGAACAAATATATCTAAGGGTATCATAATTAAACCACTTACATAACACTGGGTTTCTATTGCCCGTGCACGAAGAAGAATTTCCCAGTGTGCCTCTCCGGTTACTTTTGTAAAAGCCGACGGTACCAACAAAACCTTCATTTGCAGTTGCAGAAGTAACGATAACAATCACAAAAATGATTGGGGGAAAAATACAATATGACAGCATGATCCCAAAACATCTGGCAATAAAAAATTGTGGATGTAAATATTGCTGCTAGTCGATACCTGTGCATTGTGCTTAAACCTCAGTCGTTGATAAAGTTCCGGAAATCTCAAATCATAGCAAACAGTTGGACCAAGGACTCCCATAGGGCTGTCTTGAACCAAAACATCAGTCCCTGCGATCTATGAATGAAAAATGAGGACATAATACTATAACGCAAGATCGCTCGAACAGAAGTGACAAGATATCTGTTGTATCCTTAAGATACTTCATGTAACTGCACTAGAAATGGCAGAGCTATTAAGCAGACATGGATTTCAACAAGTGTTCACTATGACGTAAGCTTAAAAAATTACTGAGCCCATATGTAGATACCCTAAGGAGAGTCCACCAGCCTCGAAATAGTTTGACCAAGTCCCATCCCTATCTAAGCACTTGCAAAACCTCAAATCTTCAAACAATTAGGTAGCCTTATTTTTATGCCGAACCTACCTAACTCGCTTAAGGGGTGCAAGACATGATCTTTCACTTACTTATCTAACTCTAGCTAGGTCATGTCAAGCATAATGGATTACATGCACCGAGGCCATTATTTTTGCAACTTCTCATCTTAGAGGTTCATTACCACTTGAGTCTTGAGGAACTCAAAACCAAAAAAACAAACAAAGAGTCCAACATATAAAGCAACGAGAATGCAGACACGAAACAACATGAATGTTTGACAATTGGTTAATGTCATCACCAATTAAGAAACACATATTACACACCTGCAGTCGTGAAAGCACTCTCCTCGTATCTCATGTTACCAGGGACATTGACATCAAACCTTAGAAGAGTAAAATAAAAAATAAGATTGATGCCTTTCTAAGATAACTTTTATTATAAATAAGATTCACATCATGGCAATTCATAGCATAGAACATTTTACGCCAGTTCATGGAAACAAACCAACCACAAAAAGATACAAATAGTTCTGTATTCATGGTAAACACTAAGCCAAACAAATTACACAAGATATCCTCAAATGGTTAATACACATAAACAAAAAACCATACTAAAAATTAAATTACTATTACTACAGAGTATGCAATTATGATTTCACAACAAAATGCACTACACAGAGTAAGATCATCAAACAGTCCAACTTACAAGTGTATCTTGCGATACGTGCTTCTTATAATCCCCAAATCATCGACCAAAACATGTGTGTTGCACAAATGCTTATCATCCTCACCTTTCTCCTGGAACCCTCCCAATGACAGCCACATCTTCGACGTGCTGCAATAAATCGAAATAACAACACAAAAATCCCCAAAAAATATAAAAACAAATCTCATATCATGCGTCGTCCAAACCTTGCGAGATAGCAGTACTTCCGCATCAGAGGCCCTTCCAGCTCCTCGGCGATGGAGAGGGAATCGCCTTCTCTGGCGCCGACGAAGGCGAAATTCTCGGGAAAGCACAGGAATTTCGCACCGGATGCCGACGCTTCCTGGAGAAGTCAGAAAACGGTTGGATCTCAACCGGTTGGGAGATGGATATTCGGGTGGGGTTTGGTACCTGCGCAAGGCGAGAGCAGAGGTTGAAATTGGCGTCGAGGTCGTTGGTGGAGGTCATCTGCGCGACGGCGACTTTGGTCTGAGACATGGAGGAGTTGCAGGTGAAGGATCGGAGACGGAAGATTTTGGGGATTAGGGTTTTCGGTCCGAACTGGAGTGGCACTGCCATGGGAGCTGAAGGTGAGGAAGATGGTGGCGTTGTTGAACTCCTCGGGTTATCGGATCGGATTTCGGATCCGGATTTATTTTTTCTTTTTGAGCTCCCCGAGTCCCGACCAACGTCCCGACTATTTTTTTTGGAGCTCCCCGATCTTCCAAGTATGGTTTCAAATCATATATATCTTGTTCTAAAAAAATGCAAATCACATTAGTTTGTGTTTTCATTTATTTATCTCTTTAAAAATGGAATTATATTTTAGACAAGTTTGGTATAAGTAACCTATTAAAATAAGTATTAACCGCATCAGATATTAAAAACTCGTACAAACTGATCTTAATTCCTTTTCACATGAGTGCATATGATTACAACTCAATAAAATGAAGCATTTGCTTAATGCAATTATAGAATATAGATGACAAGCCTTAAATGTTATACTTTATTATAACAGGAGGTAACAATGGTTAAAAGTTACTTTGCTTAGTGTAATCTTTTCTTAAAGTGCATTTCAAAGTCAAATAACACGGCATTTCAATTATCACAAACTCAATATGCTTAGTTTATTTTTCACGCTACTTTATAATAAAAATAAAAGGCTCAGGACATCACGACAGAGCAAATTTCAACTTGAGATTTGTGAGTATAGCACGTCTTCATAAAACTATAGCAACTTTACTTGCAAATTTAAATTCACTCTCTGTATTAGCGTGAGAGTCGACAAAACTGTGAGTAATCCAGATAGAATACAAAGTTACAACCCATTAATTCACCGTTTGCTTGGTTAATTCTTAAACATCATGACATGACTATATATACATTAGATGGCCTGAAAAGGTAATAACATGATCAAACCACCTAGGACTCTTACCAAAAATCTGGTTATCAATAAAAAATTCAAGACTGAATATTATCTCAAGTTGTGTAGTCTACTCGGTTAATTTAATTGTTCTACAGAATAAATACCCTTGTAACTGTGTAAGGTATGACGTACGAGACACCCTGAAAAAGGAGGTAACACTAGCAACCTCTAGTCTAGCTTAGAAGTGCCCATGTATCTTCAGACCGGGACCTTAATCGACAGAGGATCCAATCAGTGACTCAGCTTTCAGCTTTCTATCCTTTGTCAAACATTGTTATAACTTAAAAATGTGTCAGCGCAATGTTTTGCTATTCACAACTTAATAAGGACGATCACTTCATCAAAAATCTCCATATTTTCCTCACGTACACGACCAATGACCACACACCAAGCCATGCCGAAATATAAAGCAAGAGAACACCAGAACCAACAACAGCATCCAGACCTGCTAGGCTGCAAATAATGGAAAAGAGATGGAAAATAAACATCAACGCCGAGAGATAGAACAAACATAGATAGATTGAGGGGATAAACCTTGCATCTCTTGAAGCCAGCAAAATTGTCAGGGCTGTCATTTGTGTTGCTGTTTTCCACTTGCCCAGGTTACTCACAGCTACAGCCTAAAAACCAAAGCCAAAATATCAACAAGCATTAAGCAATTACAGGCTAACGTGGCAGCAGATTGAAGCTTATGGTACTTCAAAGAAGCAGATGTTCAATATAGAAGCAGAGGCTCTGGAGATTTACCTCGAGAACTTGGGTGCCCTGAGCTGCTGCCCATTCTCGAACAGCTGATATTGTTATCTGAATACACAGAAAAGGTGAAAAACATGATCGCTTTATATGTAATGCATATTAGATTAGCTTCCATCTCAGTTAAACCCATGTACAGCTCTGATTGTCAAAAGAATGAACTTCCCTTAGTGACCTCTAAGGCTTTAAATAATTGGATTTAATGCAGTATGAAGACTGTCATTAGTTTCTTAGACGTGCTGAATTCACTGTAGTATGATATGTGTACAAGCTCCATGTTGCAAAATGACGTCCTGCAAGGATCTAAGCAGTGCCTTCCCATGTTACATAGACAATAGCCACTAAAGTTGGCTCAGCTTCTATTTCTGTCCACGTGCAAGCTCTTGATAGAAGAAAACAGTTGAGTGCAAGCCCACGAGTGAAGACGTTGGAGGCACTGACGGGTCAATAATTCGTGTTACAAACAAATACCTAGTAAGTTCTCTTTACCATTTCTGATACTCCTCTGAGATGTTTAGTATTCTGAACTTCTAGAAAATATAGCATACACATGACCATCGTTCAACTACAATAACTTTTTTATTGAATTTTCTATGACTGAAAGCTGTGACAACACACTAAGGGCCTCCTTAACGGAGGCCCTTTTCGGGTCGGGGCGAAATTCGCCCCGACCTGGCTCCCCTTAATGGGGAGCGGACCCGGGTCGGGTCGAGACCTGGGTCTGCGACCCGACCCGGGTCCCGACCCAGGTCTGGCCACGTGGCTAGACCTGGTTGGTTGAAATTTTTTTTATTTTTTTTTATATTAGTTAAATAATATGTTAATAAATATATATAATTAAAATAAATTGTAAATAAATATAATAATTAATAAAATAAATCAATTGAATTAACTATAATAAATACAAAATCAATATTGAATTTAATATCAAATTTGAAATTGTGTTTAATATCGACCTTTTAAGGAGTCCGACAGGCGTGGGGCTATGTTCTTGTTCGAGCGGGCAGCATGCTCGTACACACGTGCCACTCTACCCCATAAAGCTCCGGCTTTCTGTGAGGTCCCGACAATGGCATCCATACTAACCTGCATGTAAGCCGAAATCAACGCTTCATCCTCCAACGTTGACCACGCCTTCACTTTATTTGGTTGCGGTGATTGTGTTGGTTGGGAGGAGGGATGGTCGTCGCTCTGATTCTGATCATTCACATCGGCATCATTCGGATCATGGCCACTAATTAGGTTGGCATACATGACATAAGGTGGTAATGGGTTGTGATATTGTTGTGGTGGTAATGGATTGTGATATTGTTGTGGTTGAAAAAATTGTGGTGGTGGATTTTGTGGTAAGCTTGGATAGTTGTAAGGATCGAACTGGTAAAATTGTGGTTGGGAAATACCCCGTGCAGGACGTGAGTCACGATTATGGTCAGGAGAAGACATGTTTGTTTAACATGCGAGACTAGCTTTGGATGAGTTGTAGGAAATGAAGTTTGAAGTGTTAGCTTATATAACAATGAAGGGTGAAGATTTGTCGACAACGCGTGACAACCAACAGTGGAGATTCGTCGACAATGCATGACAACCAACAGTGAAGATTCGTCCGACAACACGTCACAACCAACAGTGAAGATTCGTCCAACAACGCATGACAACAAAAAGTAAAGATTCGTCGACAACGAGTGACAACCAACAGTGGAGATTCGTGTGACAACTAACAGACAACACATGACAATCAACTTTGAAAGTTCGTTTAACAACGCGTGATGATGAACAGTCGTCCGACAAAACATTATAAATAGAAGGTCATTTGCAAGTCTTCCTCAAACCTCAAGTCTCAACTATGTCGAGTGACAAATCTTCTAACTCTAATTCCTCGTCTTCATCATCTGATGACCTAGATGAGGCCATAGACCAGGCAACTGAAATGGTTGCCGAGTGCCTCTCCTCTTACCTCGAAGCACAACGACCACGTAACAGGAGGCGACGAACTTCTAACCCAGATAGAGATCGCACTGTTGGTTATAATCGTCTAATTGCAGATTACTTTAATGACAATCCTGTGTATTGTGATCGTGTTTTCAGAAGGAGATTTCGAATGCGGAAGCATGTCTTCCTTCGAATTGTAAACACGATTGAGGCTACCGATGTGTTCTTCCAGCAACGACCGGACGCTGTGGGTCGACTTGGCATATCAGGTATCCAAAAATGTACTGCAGCGCTCCGGATGTTAGCATATGGTGTAGCGGCAGACGAGGTGGACGAGTACTTACGTCTAAGCGAAGCAACAGCAAGACAATCTCTCCAAAATTTCTGTCAAGGTATCATTACCAATTTCGGTGATGAATATCTACGAACCCCTACCGCAGCGGACCTAGCAAGACTGCTCCAGGTTGGTGAGCTACGAGGGTTTCCAGGCATGATGGGGAGCATCGATTGTATGCACTGGGAGTGGAAGAATTGTCCAGCTGCTTGGAAGGGACAATATCAAGGTCGAAGCGGAAAACCGACACTTGTTCTGGAAGCTGTTGCATCTTAGGACCTTTGGATTTGGCATTCATTTTTTGGGATCCCAGGATCGTGCAACGATCTCAATGTCCTCCAACGCTCTCCAGTTTTCGATCACATTCTGGAGGGTCGCGCACCACCTGTGAGATACGAAGTGAATGATAACTCGTATGATATGGGTTATTATCTTACAGATGGTATTTATCCAAAATGGGCAGCATTTATGCAATCAATCATCCTTCCTCAAACACCTAAAGATAAATTATTTGCCCAATTTCAAGAGGCAACAAGGAAAGATGTGGAACGTGCATTTGGAGTGCTTCAGGCAAGATTCGCCATCGTGAAAAGACCGTCGTTAGCATGGACTCCAGACATTCTCGGTAAAATTATGACTGCATGCATAATCATGCACAACATGATCGTGGAGGACGAACGCGACTCTTATGAACAGTTGGTGGATATAAACGAATTTATACATGAGCGCCCTCAAGAAATCGGTGAAAGTTCAAACCCGTCGGGTCTCCGGTATTCCACTGAGCGTATCGTGGATATTAACAAATATCTTCGTAACAGAGATCGAGTTCGCAACGCTCAAAAACATATGGCATTGCGAGCCGATTTGATCGAGAATATATGGCGACGTTTTGGACGGAATGAGAATTAATTATGTTTGTAATATGTATTGTAATATTTTATCTTTGAATTATTATAATATGTAATTGTCGAATTTTAATAAAATCTAATTATTATGTGTTGTTCGTAATTATTGTCAGTTAATTAGATTAAGTTATTATAAAAATAATAAATTTAATAGTTTGTGAATTATTATGTTGATATAGAAAATGAGGTAAAAAGAAATGATGTGGAGGAGAGAGAGTGTTGAAAGTGGGGTTGGGGTTAAGAAGAGAAAAATAGGTTGGGTTGGGTTGTGGGTTGCATAGTGTTTTTTGCTGACGTGGCAGAGAGAGAAAGCTGACGTGTCAAGATATTTGGGGTTGGGGTTAAAGATGGCCTAAGTGCAGGATTTTAAGTAATCTAATACACTAAATGCAGTAGCTTTAGGGTTCAAGGGGTTGGCTTCTCAGCACATTTCCTTCTCTCCAGTGTACACTAAACAATTTGGCATGATAAATGCACAAAAGAATTACCTCTCTACCAATAATGGCAATAGAAGGTATTGTCAATATCCATGGTGCATCACCAAATATAGAGGTTTCCAGAGGTCGGGTGCATAATAATACCAACGTAGCAACAACCATTAGCTGCGTAGAAACATCAATAACAAAAAATAAAATTGTAATCCTTCTTGGCTTCTTAGGCAGATAGACAAGTAAGTTCACGAAGATATATACAAAGAGAGACATGATCAATCTAACCTTATCAGCTACAGGATCCAGAAACGCACCAAAGGTTGTCCTAAGATGCATCTACAAATGCATAACTGATTAGCAGAGTCCTTGTCAGTTGCAGTGAAAACTCTAAAGACATCATGCTACAAATCCAGTTCCTCACAGGAAAAAGATACACACCTTCCTTGCAATATAGCCATCAAGCCAATCTGTGACTGCGGCAGCAAGAAATATACTTGTTGTGGCAGTAGTAGACCACCGAGTTTCCATGTAAAATGCTGGCACAGAAAATAACGGCACAAAAACATATTAAAGAAAAAAAATCTAATAGAAAATAAGGATTGGAACGATTGAAAATATATGTAAAATAGCTATCTTACAAGTGCTGTACTTATGGAATGGCCTGGTGAAAGTTTAAAAAAAATAATCAAAGAAGGATGGTACGAGGGAGTATATGCAAAGTGCTATTTTACAGGTGACATACATAAGTTAGAAGTTGTGATCCAGTGAGTGAAAATGTGAACTGCTTAAACAAATATAGACCCATGCTTAATATACTTGGATTTTAAGACCTTACAAACATATTCAGAAAAGTACTCTTACAGACACAAAAACATATTAAAAGACAAATTAAGAAATGAATATGAATAGAAGTAGTGGCTGCAGCCTCATTATCAATGAGAGCAGTCATAGACAAATTAACCAGTAGGAATCAGGAAACAACACTTATTGATGAAATTATAGAGATAGAGTGTAGGATTCTAGACAAATCCTAATCCTAATTGTACTTTGTGGTTGATTAGGTGGTGATTAGAGGGGATTAGAGATGGATGACTGAGATTGAGAGGAGATGGATGAAGGGCTAGGATGGTGTGAATTGGATGAGGGGTGGAGATTGATGGATGGATGGATGGTTCAGATTAGAAGAGGAGATATTTATTGGTGAGCTCTCTCTCTCTCTCTCTTGCGGCACTCTCTCCCTCACGTTTCTTTCTCTCACAGAGGTGATCTCCGGCGTGGTGGTGGTGACCTCCGGCGAATTGAAGATCGGCTCCGGTTAGTTGGTGGAGGTGAGTAGCGTGGGGTGTGTGTTCATCTCTTTTGAGTTGGTTTTCTCTCCCTCGACCTAACTCGTGTGCTGGGGTGGTGGTTGTTTGGTGGAGGTCGTCGGAGGTGAATTCGTGAGTGTGGATCGTCGAGGAGGAGTGGATCGTCGTTTGGACGCGAGGGTCGTCGACGGATCGTGATTTGGGGAGGCGCGCTCGTGGATGCGTCGTCGTGGTTCTTCTAAGGTCTCTTCAGACCTTTAGGTATGTCAAGCTCGCTCACTTAATTACCGTGAGTATTTGGAAGTCGACGGTAGGCCGTTCGGCTCGTCGCGAGTAAACTTGCAACAGATTTCACTGCCTGATCGGTCGACCGGTTTGTGCAAACGGTCGACCGTTCGTGAAGAGAATTCGGGCTCTGCCTCAAATCGGTCGAACGATGCTTGTGGGGTGGTCGACCGATTGTGCATAGAAGGCAAGTCTGGAGAGATTCGGTCGACTGGGTCCCCTTTGCCGGTCGACCGTGTGCACTGTCTTAAGTCGGTTGGAGGCTTAGACCATCTAAACGGTCGACCGCTCGATGATTTTCGTCCGACCGTGACTTAAGTGAGCATAGTGATCGGTTCGACCGAATGAGGGTTCGGTCGACCGGACTTGTGCGCTGAGCGTGGGGAACGCTCTGGTGGAATTCGGTCGACCGAGGTGTGCTCGGCGTTCGACCGAATTCATGGTGCGTGTGAGGGATTATTCCCTGGACAGATTCGGTCGACCGAGATGTGCTCGGCGTTCGACCGAATTCGTTGTGGTGTTGAGGGATTTGTTCCCTGGTGACTTTCGGTCGACCGGGACCCCTTTGTCGGTCGACCATTGGTCGTTTTGTTCGTTGAACCGGGAGTTGACCATCTAAACGGTCGACCGTCCCTTGATTTGGGTTCGACCGAACGAGTGTGGTGTTGGGAGTCGGTCGACCGATGGAGTGTCGGTCGAAGTGGATTGCCCTGTATTTGCTTGATTCGGTTGAGCGGGACTTTTGGTTCGGTCGATCGTTTGTGTCATGTTTTGCACTATGTAGGTGCTATGGTCGTGGTTGCCCGTGTGAGGCGACTCGTGGTGTCGATGTTCTTCCGGCAAGTGTGCTAGGTGCACGAGGGTTGCGGTGGTTGGTTGAAATTAGACCTGAAGCCCCGTAACCGTGTGTGAGCTTGGGATTGGCTGAAATATGCCTGAGGCCCAGCTTAGAATTGTGGTGTTGCGGTGGTTGGTTGAAATTAGACCTGGAGCCCCGTAACTGTGTGAGAGTTGTGGTTGGTTGAAATTATACCTAGAGCCCAGCTAGTCTGTACGGAGTTGGTTGAAATTAGACCTGGAGCTCCGTAGTGCGTTCAGGTTGGTTGAAATTAGACCTGGAGCCTGAGCAAGGACCGCGTGTAGGGGTTGGTTGAAATTAGACCTGGAGCCCAGCTTGGCGACGAGTGTGAGTCGCGACGGTTGGTTGAGATTAGACCTTGAGCCCCGTGACTGTGGTGGGTGCGGCGGTTGGTTGAGATTAGACCTGGAGCCCCGTACCAGTAGTGTGCCCTGGTGTTGGGCGTGTTTAGATGTTTTTCTTGTTGAGTAGAACTGCATGCTAGGATGATTTTATTTATGCATTTAGAGTCTTGGCATACGGGGTTTCCTTCTGGAAACTCAGGCATTGTTGCATGTTTACTTTCAGGTCGTGATTGGCGTTAGGTGGTGGTGACCGAGGAGAGGAGCGCTGCTACCGGATCCAGCTTTCTCTCAGCTGAGGTTCGTGTGATTACTGCTTCCTTTGTATCTGCTTTTGATGTAATCACAACTTTTGTATACTCTGATGTTCGGATATATATTATATATATGTTGGTGCACCTGTGTCCCTTTTATTGCATAATATCCTCTGTTGATTGAGTGTTTATAAATTTAAAAAATTTCCGCTGTTTTGAGGATGTTACATAGAGAACGTTATTGAAAACTGAAACTTAAAGAATTATAAAAAAATATAGGGAAATAATTGTGCTTGTGAGTTATGATATGCACTTGTTGACTCCAAGTCCCACTTAGAATCATCTCCTGCTTCAAGCTCCTTGTTAAAGATTAAAGTCTCTATTATTGCCTTTTTTAAAAAAATATTTTCCCTTGTGTTGTCTCGACAGATAATGGAGTCTACCTCCACCTTCCCCCATCTCCTTCACCTCAACCTCATCTAGAAAGATTTCTTCAGGTGGTTGTAAAGAAGGCACATTGACATTGTCATGGCACAAATTATCTTAGGAGGTCTAATCTTGTGTCTCTAACAACAACTTCACCTCTTTTAGTGCAAACATATCAATACCATGAGGCCACAACTATTACATAATTGAGCAGAAACTATATAGCATAGCCGTAAAACTTCTCTTCTTCCATGCCAATATGAGACCCCGATGAGTCTTATCTCTACTATCTACTCTGGGACTATAATTACACCAAAATGGACATTTTCTTACATTTGAGCTCACATTTCTAACGAATTTTCCTCCCCTTCTTATCGCTCAAACTTGCTATTTAAACATGGAAACACAACTACTTTCCTAATTTTCCCCCTATTTTCACTTCTCTCTTTACAAATCACAAACCATTGTCTATAAGCATTCTCGTATCAAATCCACATAATCCGAAAGACAAACATAAAAAAACAAAACCGACAGCCGACTAGAAGAGGAACGGCGGCGACCCGTCCGAGCGTGAGCGCCGTCGGAACCGTGATCAACCTAGACTTCGGCACCACCTTCTCCTCCTCCTCCTTCCTCCCCTCCCCACCCGCCAGAGAAGCGTGCGCGCGCGCCCCCATCGCCCTCCCCCGATCCCACCCGCGGGACCACCATCGCCGTAACGAGAAGGACACGGTGGTTGAGGTGTGGCGGCGGAGGAAGGCGTGTCGGGAGTGGAGGGGAGAGTGGGGGAGGGATTTGAGGAGGGAGAGGGCGACGGCGGGTGGAGGCATCGGAAGATTGGGTTTGAGGTTCGGAAGGGGTCTGGAAGGAATTGGCGCAAAATTACTTTTTATCATTTATACGGTAATTCTGGTTCGGACTCTCGTGACTCGACTCGGAATATCTCAATTTTTTTTTTTTTTTTAATGATCCAGAGTTATTTCGAAGAATAATTGTGTGAAATGGGTCTCTATGATAATTGTGAAATAACTCTCCCAAATATATTTAAAAAAAAAGCGTGTACTCCACCAGTCCAGCAGCACTCGACATTCACTATAAAATCAAGCCAAATAAAAAAATCTCCACTTTGGGCAACCAATCCGGCCTGACTTTCTCCGGCGAAGAGACGACAACCAAACCACCGTCGCCGGCCATCTCAAACCCTAACATGCGCCCCAACCACCCCACCTTCACCATCAACAACCTCATCCGCGCCGCCGCCCACTCCTCTTCCCCTTCCACTGCCATCCTCCACTTCCGCCAAATGCTCTCCTCCAACCTCCCTCCCAACCACTACACCTTTCCCTTCGTCCTCAAGGCCTGCACCCACCTTGCCGACCTCCGCCTAGGGGAGGCCGTCCACGCCGCGCTGCTGCTCCGCGGCTTCGGCGAAGCTGACGTCTTCGTGCGGACCGCACTGCTGAGTTTCTATGCTGCGTGCGGGTCCATAAGGACCGCACGGAGGGTGTTCGAGGAATGTCCGAGACGGGACGTGGCTGCGTGGAATGCGCTCATTAAGGGGTATATACGGTGCGAGAGGTATGCGGAGGCTGTGGGAGTGTTCAGGGCAATGCAGGTCAGGGTGTCAACGAGTCAAGTCGGCTCGAGTTGAAATATGCATTGCTTTAACTCGAATTTCGTTGGACCAGACTAATTGGGACAGGCTAGTTTAGTTGCCAAAATTGAGAATTCTTCTTCAGAACGTGTCTTGAGGTTTAACTAGAAGAAGATGTAGGAAAGTATTCAAAAAGAAGAAAAAAGATTCAATTCAGTTGGTGAGCTTAGGATTAGGCTCATGTCTGAAGATAGACAATGCCCCGTAATCTGTAGTTAATTTGGTGTATTGTAATGGTTTCATCGTAGTTGCGCATAAAAGTTACTTATGTGTTGTCATGTATCTCCGACTGAAATCAAAATTAGACTAGGGTTTAATGAGCACACTGCTGCAACTAACCTAAAGTTAGGCTTATGGTTCTGGTTGTGAGAAATTGACATGATCTTGAGAATAAGTTTCTGGTTAAGTCAAGCATGTTAGCAAATCAGACATTCTTTTTAGTTCTTGAATAGTTTTATATACTTTGAAAAAAATAAAATAAAATGGAAAAGTGATGCCTTTAACATGCTATCTGGAATCACAAGTTTTTATATTTAATATTATAAATGGATGTTACGTCTTTGGCATATATATAAAAATAGAAAATAGTTATTTAAATATAAAGATACCTGTGCTAGGACAATTTGGTATGCCTCTAAACTTTTGTGAGCCTTAAGCTTAAAACAACACTTCTAAATGCAGGTTAAAAAACGTAAGGGTGTTGATGCTGATGAAATCACTGTGCTGAATGTGGTCTCAGCATGCGCTCATTTGGGAGCATTAGATATGGGGAGGTGGATACATGCCTACTTTGATAGAAAGAAGATGAAGCTCTCCATAAACCTTGGAACGGCTTTTATTAACATGTATGCTAAGTGCGGTGAAATCGATGCAGCATGGTCAATCTTCAAAGAAATGGTCGAAAAGGACATCAGGACCTGGAGTGTAATGATTGGCGGGTTTGCAGTCAACGGGCTTGCAAGTAGGTCTCTTGATTTGTTTTCCAAGATGCAAGGAGTTGGCATACGACCAGACTCTGTAACCTTCACTAGTTTGTTGTGTGCATGTAGTCATGCTGGATTGGTGCATGAGGGGCTTCATATTTTAGAGGAAATGCGTACAGTTTACTTCATTAGGCCGACCATAGAGCACTACAGTTGCGTTGTTGATCTCTTGGGCCGTGCAGGGAGACTAGCTGAAGCGATCGAACTAATTAAAGGAATAGATTTGCAACTAGATGTGGTTCTTTGGGGGTCTCTTTTGGTGGCATGTCGTATTCATAATAATGTAGTCATGGGAGAATTGGTTGCTAATGAGATGCTAAAGTTGGATCCTTGCAATGCTGGAGCCCTTGTGTTTCTTTCCAATTTTTATGCTTCTAGAGGGCAATGGGATCATGTCGAGGAGGTAAGAGGCTTCATGAAGGAGCGTATGATTGCTAAGCCCCCCGGTTCGAGCTCAATTGAAGTGCTAGGTGTCATTCATGAGTTCTTATCTGGAGATTGCACTCATCCTCTGATGAACCAGATATATGCTATGCTTGATGAGATTGTTAGACTTAGGAGCAGCCTCGAGGTGCAAAGTCCTAGGGCAATTGATGGGGTCTTGTTTGATTTAGACGAGGAAGACAAGGAGCAATGTTTATCTCAACACAGTGAGAAACTTGCACTTGCTTTTGGTTTGATCAAGATGCAACCAGGAAGTACTATTCGCATAGTAAAGAACCTTAGGATATGTGAGGATTGCCACTCTACCATGAAGTTGGTCTCCAAGGCTTTCAGTCGAATGGTTATAGTGAGGGATCGCAGCCGTTTCCATCACTTCAAGGACGGTATTTGCTCTTGTGCAGATTATTGGTGAATGAACAAATCAATTCAGCTGATTGTTATTAACGTCAAAAATTAAACAAATTAGCGACCCTGATCCCCAGAAAGCAAAATGCACGTGCATGGAGAGGATCTCAGAAGATTCCTATGATTTACTTGGTGAAAACCATGAAAAAATGAATGCAGGAGCTGCTCCAGATCCAGATGTCCAGTCGGTGGGGCTACTCTGTGGCAGATATTCAAAGTCTATTGTGATTTTCACGATATCTCCTATTCAAATACAAGAGTTCCCTTATGGGTTCAACTAATTTGATAGCTTACAAGACCTGATTCATCTGTACACTGCAGTTGATCATATGAAGCACATGTCAACAACAGGGCAAGCGATCTGATATATTTTGCATTTGAATTCGCAACTTAATGTAATGGATTTCCATTTAGATAGTACGATAAATTCAACATCAATGTGTACATGCAGTATGATCATACGAGCTTTATCTAGTTCCACCTACCCTTGCTTAAAACATGTTCGGCGCATTCACTTTCAGAACAGATCAATTCAGCTTCATTCACTATGGAGGATTTTCCTATGAAATTGTTATGTTATAATAAAAAATCTTCTGTTCTTTCCCTTTTTGTGCTTTTTTGTTTTTTTCTATATGGAGGTTTTGATCCTTTTCTCTATTCTCTCTGCTGACCTGAAATGTTGTTTTTGCTAATTAACTGCTTTTTGTAATGATTACCCAAGAAAGCTGCATTCTCTTGTGTATTGGATAATGATAGAACTGAGGGAATTGAGTCCAAAATTTTCAGATTTTGATACTTGGAAGTTGTTGGTATTACCTCTATGTTCCACCAAAGTATTAGCCTTGCAGAGAAACAGACTACCATTTTCATTTTGTGAATGAGGATCTTGGTGGACGATTTTTGAAGTAAAGACGACATAGAGAAAAGATTTACAGCTTTGTTGGTTTGTATAGATTTCTCACAGGTACTGCTTTTATATTACACATTAAACATTCTATTAAAGGATGGTTTTAGCAGAAAAAAAGTTTTGTTTGCACCAATCAAGAACAATGATATTTGCTACTTTGAAGTAGATCTTGTATATCCATTTAATACTCCTAGTAACTTTGGAAAAGATGTATTGCTTTTAGCAGTTTCTATTTTTATTAAATGAAAATCCTATGCCATTTTCCTTTAAGGCAAGTTCTGCAGCTCATTAATTTTCTTTCCTCTTCTTCTTTCTTTGCTACTTTGGGTCCAATGACTGACTCTGAGATGTAGCTGAACTTGGGTTCTCACCTGGCTTTTTGTGGTTGTGTTTTCCTTCATAGGTCGTAATGAGAGATCTTTGGTCATCTAACGATCTCTCCACATGTTTGCGTGCACTGCAGCTGAGGCTTGTGCATCTGTAATAACTTCTGCGACACCAAAATCTTGAGCTTAAGAAAAAGCTAAAACAGGGTAATTAAAGACATGAAGAGGTTGAGATGCTTGTGGAACTGGTAAGTATTCACCTTGAATATATGTTTCCTTTCACAACTTTCTGTCCATATTTTCTCCACCTATAGCCATCTCCCGAGATATCAGAATCTGTGCAAGTTTTCACCATAATTTGAGGTTGTTCTGCTGCTTCGGGCATTTTTGAACTTGTTCCTACTTGACGAGAGGCACCCTCAATCTCCCTGGGGTGAAGAAGGTATATACAATCAGTTTAGATACAGTATAATTTGCAAATATGTTTATGAAATTTTCATCACCGGTAAAGGTTATAATGATATACATAATCAATGATTAGATTAAGCAAAGACCTTCGTTTAAATTGAGGCTCTTCTTGATCTTCAGTGGTTTCTTTGCCTCTAGACAACCATGTTTCTTCGCAGAGTCCAAAAGATGCACTTAGTTTTCCAGTACCTCTAGCATAAGCACACGACAGATATCCGCTATCAGTGGAAGGTACTGTTAAATCTGCTTCTTCTGTTCTTTTGATTCCACCATCCAATCTTTCATTCTTCTCCACTAGAGTATTATTCCACAACAAGTTGTTAATTCCAATATCTCTACCTTCCCAATGTGTTCCTTTACCTTGAATATTTTGTCCCAAAACAAGGCGCTTAGGAGGCTGAGGCTTGGGGTGATTGTGGTTTCCAGTGTAGACAATTTCTACTATCTTACCATCAAGTAAGCTCTTCTCAACCTTCTTCTTCACCAAACAGTTGGGGTGTGTGCATTTATAATAACTTCTTGGGTATTCACTCCCTTTCACTTGTTTCTGCCCATATTTTCTCCAGTTATATCCATCATAAGAGAGTCGGTCCTCACTTGATGTTGGTTGTTGGATACTCAAATTTGATTCCAAGTTCAGAGAAAAAGATTTTGGTTGCTCCATTGTAGGCTCTATATTAAATTGTGGTGCGAGGTTTTGAGGACTTGTTGAAAAATACGGAGTCTGGCTGAAATATTTGTCATGTGTTTCTTCTGAAGTTTCTTGATGGCTCGACTCCCAGTTCCCCTGGAAACAGAACATTTGTTGTTTCCACACTTTAAATTGACTAAAAATATCCTCACCAATTTGTTTATAATTTCTTTAAATTTGTGATGCTAGGTAATAAGGAAAAGTAAGCTTTTCAATAGGTCATTATTTTGAAAGATTATTCTAGGCACTGGGGATATTGTTATGGATGGCATTCCAAACAGCAGTTCTTTTTATTAGGCAATAGGTTTTTGGGCTTTCTTCCTTCCTACTTGTAATTTTTTTGTGCTTCTGATCTTTTTTAGGTTACAGGAAAAAATGAAATGGGTTCTATTCTACTCCCGCAATACTTATTCAGTGTCACCAGAGAAACCAAATGAAGTACCAACATCCCGATCCGATGTATGTATGATATGGCAAAGGAAATCTTCTCACCATGTTTGCTAAGAGCAAAGTGGCTGTCCTGGACACAGGCTTCGCCACAGGTTTGTATATGATATGGGATGTGCTCTCAGTTTGTTCAGATGAGCAACTTGTTTCAGAATCAGAAGCATCATCCTGCAGAAGTTTAAACTTTGATAAAATCAACGAAAAATATTCAAAGAATGAAGAATAGAAAGATTCATAAAGCAAATGGTATTCTTACCAGAGAATCCGTAATTTCAATTGGAGAATGACCTCGACCAACCAGAGGTCTCACCCTGTAAGTTTTCGGTCTAATGGGCAATGTTCTTTCAGAAGGTGTGGACGACGAGGCATTATCATCTTTGCCAAATGTTGGGAGAGGCCCGATATCTGAACACTGTTTTGAAGCTTCTTGTTCAGCCACAACTATCTTCTCTGTATCTTTACTTTCCATTGGCTGGAAAACCACAAATGCTGCTGCTTTCTGGATCAAGTGATGCAAGTAAACAAATCTATGAGTTTGTCATTTGAAATATAGTAGAATTTACAACTTCCAACGGTTGGACATCCAGTAAATTGCTTCAGAGTTATCATTTATGGCATGAAGCTGCCATGGTACCATTCTACCTGGAAAAGCCAAATGATAAGGAACCACCATTATTACAATGTCTGTTGAAGTTAAACTTAAATCCTGAAGAACAGCTTTTATGAGGTATGAATCTATAATACCTTCAGATAATTTTCTTGTTATCAAAAAATTTCTGGCACACTTGGCAATCCTGTTTGCAATTTCAAGTCCTTCAAAGAAATGAAAACTACATCAATTTCCCAGGGCATAGTTTGAACCATCTAAATTAACGTAAGTTCAAATTAGATAACAAATTGCAAGCCAAAAAAGAACACCCCACGAAGTCAAGAACCACAAACTTATAGGAGATTACTATCCTTTTTGAGTTTTTCTGTTATATTTATTAAGAGTCGTTTCGTGGCTTCGATTCGTAAGAGCCAAATCAACAAGTACAACATCAATGTTGTTTATAACTAGCAATTATATAATTTAGTGTAAGAAATCAACAATATAGCTTATTTAAGAGGATGCACTAGAATGGAAATACAAAACAGATCTATAAAGAATTCTGGTTTCAGAACAAACTCTACCAACAGTGAATATTTTGAAGATTGTGTAGGAGAAAAAATACCAATGGATTGGCAAACAGCTACCATCTTTTCATTTTTGTTAGCTACCTGTAATTATCAGCGAAAGTCAGAACATGAGTGAGAACGGAACACAAATATTCTTTCTTTCAACTGTTTCTATGGAAAACATAACCAGAGAAGGCACAAACCTCTGCATGGGAACAAAACTAAGGAAAACTCAACTATTAATACTGAAAGTATTACATCCCAACAACAGCAGCAAGGAAATTATTACATGGAGATGAATGTGACTTCAGTAACCAGCAAACGATAAGAAAACTTGTGGTTTTTTCATCAACCAGCAAATAAGAGAGAAAAGATGGAAAAGAATGTGGAGGGTTGATTTATTAGTTTTTAATTATGAGTAACGGAGTGCAACCCTACGAATTTTATCCTCTAATTGATGCTTTAACTAGTAGGGATACACTTGGTGTGTGAAAAGAATGTGGAAGTTGGGTAGGAAGGCGGAGTGACAAAACGACTCTTAAGAAAAACTTACATACGTACGACAACAGTTGGAAGTTGTTCAGTGTTAGGTTCTCAGGATTTAAAGACTTCAACAATAGTTCAACCATTTTATTTGAAAGCCTTTTATTAGTAACTTCCACAAAAAAAAGTTAAGAAGATGGATATAACATATATAAATCCTCGATTATTTTAATGATCACGAGCTATTAGAAGCAAAATGGGAACCTGCATCTCACGATCCAACTAGTTCTTCAAAATCAGCTCAAGAACTAACTACGGTTAGTTTCCATACTATGGTTGCAACAATAAAAAATATCTGACAATGAAAACAAGATCAAACCAAAAAATGGTAGGTGTATAAGTGTTACTGTAAACATGACCAAAAAAATTTAATGCGGACTTAAGAGTAAATGTTTCTATTCTAGGTATCTGTCGTTCAGGAGTCTTAGATTTGGTTAAAAAAACATGGTTTATTTTGGTACGAAGGGTTAGTTGAGCGAACGAGGAGGAAATTTTGGTAGAAGAAACCCAACCCCCATGCATCCAATGGAATGGAATTATGGAAGACTGGCAGGTGAAATCACATGCCAACAACTTAAAACCACATCAAAACCATACCTCTCACCCAACAACCTGGTTCGAACCCTCATTTATACTAAATTATTGTTCCTGGGGGGGGGGGGGGGGGGATACTTCAGCTGTTCCTAGTGGTGGAACTAGAATTTTGGTGTAGGGGGGGCGGAAATATAAATGATGTGTCTATATGTATATATATATACAGGGTCAAGCTCTAGTGAGCCCATGGCTCATCAAATTTAGTTTAAGCCCCCTACAATCTCACCGTTGGATCTTATTTACAGTTAATCTCATCATTCACTAGCATAATCGTTTTTTTCTTAATCTACCTTACAATTTGAAATAAGTGGTGGATATTGTGGGGACTTAATTTAGAAAAGTTGAGCCCTGAGCTCACTAGAGAATTCTTGTGTGTGTGTGTGTGTGTGTATATATATAAGGATGAATCCGTTATCCTAAAATTTCCTTGACACGGTTGCGTTTGAGAATAAAATTAAATCTAAACTTCAAATTGAAAATTCAAACCATAGATTTTGATCTACAACACATGTAGATTAAAAATATCAAAAATCATAAAATTTGGAATATGTTTCATGCAGTGGCGGAGCCACGTCATGGGCAGGTGGGGCAACTGCCCCACCCAGATATTTTTTTTTATTTATTCAATCTCATATATTTAAGTGTATTGGCTTGAATTTGGTGGTATAATTGTTTACCTATTGTTTTATTTCAGAAGAATTAAGATAATATTTTCTAAAAATTGATTTTAGAATCAATTTGATTCAAATTGGGGTTTTGAAGTTTTTTTGAACAACTACATTTGGAAAATAAGTTCTAATCTTTTGGACTTACATTGTTGTGTAAGTTTGATAATTTTTAATTGAAAAATGAACATTGCATAGATTTTAGTTAGTTGTTGTTGATGTTTGGGATTTAACTTTTTTATTATTATAACGTGCAATCTTACTTTTCTAGTACAATTATGTTTATTGGCATGTTGTTATATCTCACTTTAATTTCAGAAGAGTTAAGATAAAATCAATTTAACTGATGTGTCGTGTTTTATTGTTGTAAAAATGTCTTTTGGATTTTTGAATTTTAATATATTCAGGTTTGGAAAAATGTTAAAAATAGGAAAAATATTTTCAATCTTTTATTTTTTTAATTAATTAATTTATTTAAAATATCAACTTAAAGTTGTGGATCCTCCACACAAAAATCGTGCCACGTGAAGAAATTATGCCCTACCCAAAAAATATTTCTGGATCCGCCCCTGGTTTCATGCAATATCTAGATATATAAAAATGAACGCACTATGTTCGGTAAAAAACTCGATTTCTGGATCTTATATGAAATGATTACTAAATTTTATGATTTTGCGATATTCTTAATCTACTTATGTTGTAGATCAAGATTTACGGTTATGATTTTTAAGTTGAAGTTTAAATTTGATTTTATTATTAAACGCAACCGAATGTCAACAAAAGTTAAGAGTAGTGGATAATTTCTAGAAAAATACAATTGTATCATCATTAACTTTACCAAGTAAATCTTTTTCAATATAAACCATCAAATTGTCGTTCAACAAAGTCATTTGATTGTGCAAATATTTTTTAACAATATTCATTGTCGAAAATGGCCTTTTAACGGTTGTAGTTGCGACCGGAAGCGTTGAAGCCAATCTTACCTGTAAGTAAACCAAAAGGTATAAAGTATCTTTTTTCTTCTAAACTATTTTCTCATATAAAGCACAAATTCCTTCCAAATTACAAAAGTAATTTGAACTGTGCATGTCAAATATATATGTCTAAAGCTCATCAGGAAGTCTAACACGATCTATACTGGAGAATTCGTTAGGATGATATTATGCTAAACATAACTAGTTTGTCTATAGCAAAAGCACAGGAAAAATAATCATTAAGATTTAAACACGACATGCAAATGAGTAATTCTATATTTGTTTCATTGCAACAACTGTTTAAGTCTTGAAGTTGTGTATCTATGATATAGTAAAACAACTCAACTCGATAACAAGCCACGAGCTGAGCTGGTGAGCGAGTCGAGCAGCTCTTAAGTTGTAGAGGAGCCTGGATTTCTTGCTCATGTCGATTATCGAGCGAATCTCGAGCCTAAAGTTTTTTCTCTCTCCGTTATACCCCTACAGCCATGTTGCCGTCCGAGTTGGGAAAAAGGAAAAGCAAGAAACAAAAGCCATCCCTCTACTCTTCACTTTCTTGTGTTTTTTCCAGATATTCTCCCCGACATATAACCCACATGGATTGGTTTCTACAAACATGGGGTACTTATAATAAAACTGCAGGAAAACAGAAAGAATTTCACTCGCATAATTTCAAGCATAATAATCAAACCAAATACAAATATGGCAAACAAAACATGAGTTCCTTGTAAAGAAAACAAGTAGTTGCCTAGCAAATAGTAGTAGCAAATAAAAAAATTTGAAGAATGCAGGTTTATAATCATGTAGATAAAAGTTCATGATATGAAAAGGAAACTACTAAACGTCGCCCCAAAACTACTTAAATCGCCCATTGAAATTACCAAATTGCCCTTAACAATATATTTAATACTCATATCGTCCCGTGCCTTTAAACAAGATTTTTGACTCAGTTTTACTAACATTCCTAGTACCAACACCACGAAAATGTCCGATGAAACACATAGATCAGGCGAAGTAACGGAGACGGATTTTTTTTTCCGACTCGGGCGTCTGGCTAAGACGTCTGCACCATCGTGGAGACGTCTGGCTAAGACGCCTCCACCATGGTTGAGGCGTCTTATCCAGACGCTTCCACGATGGTCCAGGCGTCTTAGCCAGACGCCTATACCATGGTCTAAGTGTCTCGCTAAAACGCATCAACCATGGTGGAGGCGTCTTAGCCAGACGCATCCACGATGGTACAGACGTCTTAGCCAGACGTTTCTTTTTTTTAATTTTTTTGTCAAATAAAAATTATACGGTGTGTTATCTCAAATTATTTGACGTTTCTTTGCAAGTTTTCGGTGGTAACCGGTCGGATTACAATGAGTTTTTTTGCAAGTGATGAAGATTCAAAAATGTCACGTTATAGCAGTAGAAATGAGAGAATGACAAAATGGTAATTTCAATGGGCGATTTAAGTAATTTTGGGAAGATGTTTAGCAATTCAGTATGAAAAAGGAAAAAAAAACAGAACAGAATTTCTAACCGAAGGCCAAACTTACGGTGAAGTCATTTTGCTTATGCCGAAAAAGAACTCAACATGGTTGTTATCGTATGAATCTGTAAGAAACTAAAATACCATAAAAACATACAACAAATGGTATCACATCAAAAAAATCCGTTGCAACTCCACCTTTTGCAGATGCTATATGTAATGCTTCCACTGGGTTTTTTCGCCACCCAATTACTTTTGTAAACTCACTGCTACTAATAAAAAATTTAAGGGGAAGCCCGGCTTACTCGGCTAAAGAAAGTGTCGTTGCATGAGTCGTTACATGTTTATATCTTTAGACGCACATGGTCACTATCTCAGCTTTTGTAATTATAAAATGGTAGTTCTTTGGTGATTTTTCTGTTGTAGAACTAAACTTCTGTGTTGGGCGTGTACACAATGTAACTGGGATACACATTTAGTAGAACCTACTACTTGCAGCCGCCCATCGAAGATGTTGGCAGGTTTAGATTGTTTTTGTATCCAACAAGCCCCAGTTAGAAACTACTCGATGTTTTGAAAACCAATACACTTGTCATGTTTCAACCTATTAAACTGTTTATTTCAATATATCTTATGGTTTTACTATCCAAAATTAATTGAACTGTTAAACGTCGTCTGCGAATTACTTAAATCGTTTACACCAATTATCATTTTGCAATTCTCTTTTTTTTTTACTTATTTCTACTCTCAACATGCTATCTTCTGTTCATACAACAACAACAACAACAACAAAATCATGATAAATAAAATCAGAATATGAATGTAGGGGTGACCTTGCGGGGGACATGACAAGTGTTGATTCATTTACCTGTTTATTTACGTTTGTGTTTTTTTTTCTACCACGTCCCCACCGAAATCTTACAACGGATCTGAAATAATTTGAAATAATACACTATATAAAACAAAACAATTACGGCCCCGACATCACACAAAGAGAATCTACTCATCTATCCAATCCGTGCACCCCAGAGAAAGCAACATGCTCATACAGAATCTCACACCCTTCTACGAAATGTTCTGACCACATTTGAGGAGTTTTATGCGCTACAATATGACTACAGATGGAGGCCGAAGTTTTATGAATCTTGACGACTTGATGGGGGCCAAAATTACTCAAATACTGCCCTCGTTCTAAACCTGCTCATCCCATGTGTCCATGAGACTACATAGCAAAAAAGAAATGCGAACCCCGTCCCTCACTGGTCAACCCATCTGTCATACACAGCCGCTTTTGGTCCAACCAAAAGTTCGTTGGGTTGTACGGAACTAACCACATTGTTTTTATACTCCTTTCTATTTTGACGTCTGGGTTGTGGTTACATTTTTTTGAAATTAGGTAAAAACCTACACTACATACACAGGTACCCTCGCTGGTGCTGAAACCGGTGACCTTTTGGCGGAACGCTTCCAGACAAACGGGTTGAGCTGCACCTCTTGTGTTGTGGTTACTTTTGTTAATTTGTAAGATTAAGATCCATGTACATAATACAACATGGAACCAAATACTCCACCTTAATTTAGCACAACCTTTACAATGTGTTCTGACGAGCAATACATACATCTACGAGAAAATTAATATTCACTGACATACCGGTTTCATGTCCTACCACCAACTGATCAGAGAGAAGAGTACCAGATAATTAAGCTCCTATTGGCAAACAAATAACACACATATAGCCACGCCTGCAACCAGATACAGAGGTTTATGCAATACCAACTCTTATTAAGTACAGACAAGCGAGCAACAAATAACAGAAGCCGATCACCTCCTGCCTTTTTACTACACGTTCACGACATTTTGCTTATGTACTAGTAGTTCTCCTTTATTGCTCACACCGAGCTCCACCGCTGAGACTATCGAGCTGAGGACGCGCAGCAGTTAGGGAAGAAATGGGGAATTCAGGAGTGGCTGCTGAAGAGAGCAGCGGCAGAGAAGCACCACGTGCTTGCCATGCCCAATTGGAGACATTTTGCGGAGCACTGGCCATCTTATTCAGTGCTTTCCCCTGTTATTGAGAGCATTAACAGTAAGAAAGTCGCAGTCGGAAGATCTCATATGGATTTGGATACCTTCTGAAGTAATAAAGTAAAAATGCGAGTGATGTGGGATATGAAACTAATTCAGACTTCTACGATTAGCCATTAACAATAAGAAAGTAGCAATTGAAGAACTCATATGGAATTAACGTCTTTTGAGATGGTATCATTGAGATGCAAAAATAAAATAAAGTGCTGAAATAATCTGAACCTTTCCACTTAACATGATACTATCTTGTAGTGGTGGATTGAAAATTTGAAACAAAAGGTTATGTTACAGCTCAATTTCGTCCTATTGCTTGTGCTTGTCTGAGGTCTCAGTGTTTTTACTGGAAGGTTAAAACAGATAAACGAGACAGAATAATGATTACAAACAAGCAATAAGGTTAGGGTTCCACCAATTTTTATTTTCATGCATCTCAATGAAGAGGGTCAGATTCTTCAGAATTCATATCAAGTAGACATTCACATGAAAACAATCATAATTGTTAAAATAATTTTGGGACAACAAACAAGAACAATCATCTCGGTTCATACACATAAGAAATCATCAGAAATAACAAATTGTATCTTACTTGAAAGTATAGTTAGTTATAGGTAAATGCAAGTAAAAACAAAAAATTACGTTTTGCCTCTTATAGTTTTAAGTTTTAACATTCATAATTTAGTTCGTCCTGAATTTTTTAAATATTCTCTTTAGGTAATGTTATTTCATCAAATCAAATTTAGGGATAAAAGATTAGAAAATTAACAAAAAAAGAGTATTGAATTGAAACCATTCAAGATATACATAGGATTATTTTTTTGTATAGCGAGTTTAGTGAAAGTGGTCTTAAAGCACATGTGCTATAACTTATAATTTATCTTACTAGAATTTAGAAATATGTTCGATATGAGTAGATATTGTAAGGTGAAATATGCACATAAATGCCCATTGTCTTGACAAAAGATATTACTACTTCATGTGTGACAATTTTTCAAAGAGCAACCCGCTATCTACCTATGTTTGGGAGAAATAGTATGCATGAAAAAAAGTCATGTCAAATAGAAGAGCCCAAAAATTCACATTATGGTGAAAGAGAATAGAGATTGCATGCGAGGAACAGAGAACAACCACGAATAATACCTTCAAATTAGGACAGTAACCTGTGCAAGGAGTACTCCAGGGATGATCAGCTGGCATCCCCAAGTAAAATGGTAGAGCAGCTAGAGAAGTGGCTTCAGTCTGCCATTAGTGCAAATAAAGCTAATATTAGACATCACTAATTTAAGGAGATAGAACCTCAATAACCAAATTATGTGGCATCCATGCTTAAATTTCCTAAGAGAGTCAGATATTCTGAACTAAACAAAACATAACGTGAAGAACACAGTCATTCTCAAGATGATCAACTGCATATCGCATACCTAACTACCTAAGTGATGGTGATGACCAACTAAAAACAGAAAAGACTTACTGTTTTCCTTTTGCATTAGCACCCAAAAAAATTAGATGGCACTAACTTTAGACCTAAAACAATCCACATTTACGGAACTAAAAAGCCAAAGCTCCGACTTCAAACAGCAAATCAGATAATAGAAACTAAAGAGGGCAAACCCCTTAACTTTTTTTATCAGTTTTTGCTGTAATTTGCTACATATTTGAGACAGAATATGATTATCAAGTTCATTAAAAACGCGAAGGAGCCAAAACTAGGTAAATATATTTTTCCCCACTAGAAAAGAACAAAACTCTTAACAGATATTACTACTTTTAGGAAAATATGTGATAAAGTTGCCATAAGGCTATTCTTTCCTGTATGTTTGGGACACAACAAACATCGAATCATTTCAGCACGCTGAAGGTTGTAATTTTTACATAGCACTAATTTAAGGAGATAAATGTGAAGGCGCGATATTTACCTTCAACTTTCTGGAAGAAGGCACTTCGAAAAGGGTAGATTGAAGTGGACCACCTGGCAGACTGTCATTACCCTTCCGGCTATCAGGAATTGGTTGGGAGATTTTCAGGTTCAAATCAAGGTCTTGGTGTTTACCTGAACAATACATGAAAAATAAAACACAGGAAGCACCACCCAACCTAATGATCTTCTGAGGACCAATAAAGCTCGTAATGAGTTTAATTAAGTTCTTTATTGAATTGAATTATTCATATTTACAATACTTTAGTCTTCTCTTCAGTTATCCCTGTAGAGTTTTTAAATTCTAGAAACATGATTGCTCCTCTTCTTGCATTCCTAAGCTAAAGATATTTGAAAGGTTAATGTAGTTCCTAAATAATCTCGAAATGCTTACAATTGAGCTAGCTCGATCAGTGTGATAAAGATTGAGTTTTTAAAGACCATGTTCTTACATTCAGTGTCTATGTCAAAGCTGATCTCCCTTTCATAAATACTTGGTTCAAAATTGGTAACAGCGTCTCTTCCGTTGCATCTGATAGCTGCCTTGTCATAAGCCCTAGCATTCATAAGAACATAATTGTTGAATGCGAATTATTATCAAAATAATTAAGCAATTAAGAAACGGAGAGAATAAATAAAACCAATCAAACCTTGCAGCTTCTGCTTCACTGTCAAACAACCCAAGGTACATGTACCTGCACATAAACAAATAATCATCATACTATTGAGGTCATAAAATACATTATCAATACCTTTTGCTTTATTAATATGATTAAAAAGATTGTGGATCCACGACCAATCGACTTTAAATAATTAAGGATAGTAAATGCAAGAAACTTGGTTACCTAAATACCAAGCACATGTAGACCTTAATTTGGACCATGGGGAAAAAATCCAGAACTGAAAACTCCCAATGTGCAACATGAAAATTATGGAATAAATTTCTTTGGAAAATAACCATCAACAAATGAATAGGATACCAAATTGGCAAATTCCTTACTTCTTGCCTAGCAATTGGCCCATTCTAGCTTCCCAACGGCCACATTTGTGCAGAGTCACTCCTCTGTATTTGGAACTGCCTCTTGAGAACCCAGTGCTATTGCGACGTAGTATGTGCACAAATTTGTCCTTGCTTAGATTCCTTATCTGCCAAAGTCATTTTAAGTTTTTAACTTCACAAAAGCACCCTCTGTGCATAAAAAATTCAACAGCATGATGACAAAATACCTGTGTCAGATCTTCATAATAGTCGCTAAGATTAAAATTGATGTCAGCATTAATTCCTCTAAACTTGAGAGCAGCTCGGTCATATGCTCTGTTGCCAATATACATATTCAAAAGGATAATTCATAAGCACATAACATCATAAAGTGTATTAAAAAAACCAAACCAACCTGGCTGCAGTATGAGCAGTATCAAACCCTCCTGTACAGAGACCCAATCAGCAATATTAGCATAATGTCATGAGAATATGTTGAAGGAAAAATTAAACAGACTAGAGAAAGAACCCAAAATTCACTCTTACCTAAATAAATTTGCTTTCCACAATCCCTACACAAAGGAATGACAGATAAATCAAATGTAATAGGAGAACAAAGCACAATGCAAAACACCAATTTGTCTTCTCAAACTAACCAGATGTGTGATTCCCATCGGCCGGTTCTCCTATAAAATGTGATCCCATGATATTGTGAGCTCCTTGACCTTGGGCCACGCCTGCTTTTTTTAACCTGTTGCTGCCCATTGGCCTGGCAGAAGTTGAGATCAATCGATTGTGGCCTGGATGTCGACGGAGTAATGCCCAATTGTGCCAGCACAAAATCATTAAGACCGTTGACCTTTGAGATCTCTTTCGACCAGGAAATCTCCTTAGGTGATGGACCCCTCACCGAAACAGCACTGGTCCTCTCTTTTTGATCTCCCCTGCCCTTTAAAAGAATGTCAAACTGAAAAGGGGGCTGTGCAACACCATTACCACCAACAGGAGTAGATGAATTCTCATAGAATCCATTACTAGGAGCCTCGACATTAAGGACAGAGGATTCAGACGTTCCCGAATCAACCACCGAGGCATCCACAGCCTTCTCACAACCATCCACAGCAATCACACAAGGATACCCAAGATTAAGATCCAACATACCAATCCACTTCCAAATCCCAAGCAGCAAAATTCTATTTTAACTCGATCAGATCAACAAATTACGGCAGAAAACAAATGGGTAAACCCCAAACTCAATGAAAAACACGAAATTAGCAACACCAGGTTAGTTTATGTGCCGTTTTCTTCAGTTTTCAGAAAGAACTGCCAAAGGAGGAAGAGGTATCTACAGGACAGGGCAGACTTGTTCTTACGAAACATCAGACTTCGGGGTTGTGATCAGTACAAGCATCTATTTCAATCTAACTCCAAGAACAAAGGGAGCCCCCACTGCCTTCCCTGGGAAGAATCAATCAACATGGAAAGTCAATATGAGGGAAAAAGTGAGTATCAACTAGAGATCAGGTGAAGACTGACGTTGGATTACTAACCTTGAATTAGACGAGTAGTGGACTCCAAGATCCGATCGGAGCAAAGAGGAGATGGAGAGGAGTAGTGACCCTTTTTTTCTTTTTAGAGAAAGAACAAAGTATCGCTTTTAATAGAGAAGAACGTGGAGAATTTCTTTAAGATCCAGTGGTTTTTGATATAAGATTTTTGCTGGTCAAGGAGAAGAAATATCTCACCGGCGAAAAGGCTTGGTCATTTGGTTATATGACCCCAAAGATTGATGTTTTGCTCCTTTGCTACCATAGTTTCATTTCTTCTGCATTTAAATAATGATTGAAGATCTCTATTGCATCTACAAAATGCAATAAAAAGGGTATATTTGACTTCGTTAGATCAAAAAGGCGTTCAAGTCGAAACGATGTGTTAGAAGTCATATCTGCATTTGGAGAGAAAAAGAGGGAAAAACTATGGGTTATGGGTTTCGAGAAGTTGCAAACTGTAGCTAACTAATCACAACTACCATTTGCTAAACATGTCCCTCTTGTTCCTCAAATCAGGGAGAACTTTATTTGACAGAAGCACAGCAAAAACAAAAGAACCATCATTCTAGAAGACAACATTAACAAACACCAAACTTCAAATCCTGCAAGAACCACTCTTTTTATGAAATGGCATTGTGACTTAAACAAAATGAGGGCACTGTGATTCACCATTAGTTAAGATCAAAGTAAACTCTTGACTTGAATAATGGTCGTGCCTAACTAGAATTCTAAATGTCTAACTAGTAATTGTGAAAAAACATTTGTAGCTATGATGGAAAATTTTGTGCCTTAAGAAACATCAGGTTGGTGGTTGCAATCAATTTTTAATTTTAGTTAATATATCTAAGAAGCAATCTCAAGCTTTATATTATCGATCTAAATTCTCAATATGACAATAATGTTTCAAATGTAAATTTATAAAATTAAGGCTTAATTTCAAACTGAACTCTTATTATATATTAACTAAAGGACAAATCTTAAACACGTCTAATACCTTCCTATTTCCAGGACCCAGTTTTCTCCTGTCATACCTCTCTTTATGCCATTGTCTCTTTTGTTAATATGTTATAGACTAGGTTGTTTTATAACAGGTCTTATTTTAGTAAGTTTCGCAAGGCCAGACCTTTTAAAATGCTGCATGATTGAAAGCATCACGAGGGAGATAAGAGCCGTACACGTCCAATAGTGAAAATGTCAACGTCAACTCTACTTTCGAGATTTAATATGTTTGTTGCTATAAATAATACACGATTGATGTCTTTATTTTGTGGAAGATAAGAAAAGATTAGTTGTCACAGGTCTGGTCCAGCAAAGGTTGACAAAAAAATACCCAACCATAAAATGGTTAGCATTCTGTTGTGTATTCCAACCCACCTTCCGATCTAAAGCCACCGCTGATACTGACAGACTTATATGGAATATAAGCTTGCTATGCTAACCTTGAAGACGAAGTTGTATATTATGGAACCATTAAAAAAATCAATGACTCTAGAACATACACAATACGTTGAGGAATCCAGACGCATATTCACGTGTAAACTTAAATTTTCCAGAAAAGTCATTTGTCGAACCTACGAACAGATGTTTTAAAGGGAAATTTGAGAAAAACGAAAAAAGAGATTCTCCTTTCGGTGAATATGCTAAGCATATTACTGTTCTTAATATCAATTCAGCCTTCCATCTAATCAGTGTATTCGCTTGAAAAGGAATCGGTCTACATGCTTTACCGTGTTCTCTCAACCTGTTTGGCGTCAAACTATGTACGAGCTTCAATATATTAAATAGTTTTGAATTAATTCAGTAGTTAAATAAAATCAATTGGCTAACTTCATGTGAATATTGACAAATAAATGTAAATGCAACGATAAAATTCATGATCTAAGATTCCAATGATGTCCTAATCATAGTTTAGACATCCAACGGAAGCATTATACCAAAAAACTAAAATACGACTGAAATAACACTTCAATAATAGTTTAGATTTCATAAAATTTTATGTTACCAGCATGTATTCCTTTCCGAACTTCTTTTGTCCATGGTTTATGTAACACATGTAGCTCTGATTTGATTGGACCAGGAAAATGCAGCAGCACCACCACCAAAATAGTATTGACTATTAACATAAGAAATATGAGCTAGTATGATAAAACTCACTTTAATTAACATTTTAAAATAGGATAAACTTTAATGTATCTAATTTAATATTCAAAGTTTCAAACTAAAGTTATTTGTATACTACGATTTTCTTTTCAGAGATAAGATGCTTCCTCCATCATAGATCATCAAACATATTGGACTTGTTTAAGGAAGGTTGATTTAGAAATCACAACTTAAAATTCCATAACTCGTGTGCTTGTACTGTTTTCTTTCTTTTTACTATTCCTATAACTGCAAATGGTCAGCCACAGGCCCACAGACCCCAATAATACGAGTTTCTTGGTATTTTTTAAGTGGTGGAGTTTGAGACCCACCACCCACCTATAAATAAAGAAATAAATAAACTAGAATATGGACCCATGGCCATGTCGTAACTCTGTCGATATTTTAAAGACCGACAAACTGACTTTCTGTAGACAAGTTTGTATTTGGGCTGTGTTCGTTAAACGCAGAGGAAAATATTATAAAGGTAAGAAGCTCGCCTCTGAAACAAAAGTTTTCTTCTTAAGAAGCTGTTAGAGTTTGTCCCTAACTACTGCCAATTTGATAACCAGTCACCATTCACCACGAGTAGCTGTGAGGGCTGTTTGTTTTCCAAGACTAAATATACAAAGAAAAGGTTGCCCTTTAGCCTTTAGAGCACAAATAACAGCGCTCGGGCTACCCCCGGGCGCCCTGCACTCTCTCTCTCTGCCACGTCAGCTCACCCAACCCACCCAAAAAATCCTCTTACCCATGCCCGAGCTACCCTCACCCACCCTACACTCTCTTTCCTCCACATCATTTCTTAATTAAACAAATTTAATTCTCACACAACATTTAACAAATTACATTTTATATAAATCTAATTCTAATTACATTATAATTCTAATTCACGATATAATTATTATTACTATTAATTAATTAACAATAATAATTATTCATTAACAATATTAATCACTATTAAACCACAAAATTTTGAATATTTGAAATTTGAATATTTGAATTTTGAAACGAGCGTGAATGCACAGTATACACGTGAATGTACAGTATACGCGTGCGTGAAAAGTAATCCGCGTGATTGCACAGTATCCGCGTGAATGTACAGTATACGCGTGCGTGAAAAGTAATCCGCGTGACTGCACAGTGTCTAATTTTTTCTCTATATATACCCTACACAAAACTCAACTTACATCCCATATCTTTTCCACAAAACACAACGTTGCAATGTCTTCTCCGGATTACAACCGTTCCCCCCCTCGTCCACAATCAAATCTGCATCCACGCTATCCACAAGGATACCCCTCACGTCCATTTTACCAACAACCATTCCAACAACCATACTTCTCCCACTACGCACCACCATTCCCACCACCAGACCAAAACTCACCATTCCCACAATTCTCCCACTACGCACAACCAGATCAAAACTCATCATTCCCACAATTCTCTCAATATGCACCATCATTCCCACATAATCAATCGCAATTCCAGATGTTTGGCCGACACATGCCTCAATAAAATAGTCAGAGTATGGCGGACACTGAAGAAGAGGGTCACGACGATGATGAGTCCCCACCACGACACACCGCCACACCACCATCCCCACCTCCACAGCGTCGCCACCGCAAGCAAGTCCAAACTGCCAAAGTCAATCCAAAGTTGTGGACCACAGCTGAGGACGAGAGACTTGTCTCTGCATATATGGAAATCAGTTGCGATGCGGTGACAAGGACAAACCAGAAGTCTACTTCATTGTGGGCTAGAGTGAAACGTGTGTACGACATCTCCGTGGAAGGCACAGGCCTACCTGAAAGGAATGCATAGTCCTTAAAAGAACGGTGGAGGAGAATTGTACCTGCTGTGAACAAGTGGGTCGGGTGCTTCGATCAGGCATTCCGACGGAAAAGGAGCGGCCAGAATGACGACGATGTTGTCCGACAAGTGCATGTGATCTACAAGCGAACTCATGGGCCTAAATTTCTTTATTTTGATGCTTGGGTTATGTTGCGTAGGTACCCAAAATGGGAGTTTGTGATATCCGGAGCTAATGCCGTGCGTGTTGACTGGGAGTCCCCGGAGTTGCACGATGAAAATAGTCCCCAGTCAGGAAGCCTTGGGAAAAGAAAGAGCACGGATGACTCCATGACGCAATCACCCTCGGATGCAGAAGAGCTGATGCCGGAGTCGTCTACACGCCCAGAAGGTGTAAAGAAGGCTAAGAAAAAGGCTAAGAGTGCATTACGTCCCGAAAGAGACACCGATGTTAGAGAACTTGCACAACAGATTCGATACACTGCCCAAGTCAAAGAAGATGGTTTCTCCAAACAAGAGAAGTTTGCGGAAAGGAATTTCCAGAGGCATTTAATAAAAAATAAGTTGGACATGCTTCACTCTCTGATGAGGAAGGACAACCCGACGGAGAAGGATCAAAAAGTAATCGATAAACTTCTCGCCTGGGCAGAAGAGAATGTGTACGTGTAGTTTGTTGTAGTCCGTATTTCGTATGGTTTGTATTTCCCTTAGTTTGTATTTCGTGTTGTAGTAGTCAGTATGGTTTGTATTTCCCTTTAACATATGTTTCATGTGGTTAGTTGTATTTCGTATTTTAGTATTATTAATGTATTGTTCTTATGGTATTGTTGTATTAATATTTTTCTATTTAACTTGATTTTTTTAATTTTTACTATTAAACCACCTTGACAGTTCGTTCGGGGGTCTCGCTCCCCGGTGAGCGAGCGGCATTCCACCTCGCCGGTGAGGTGGCGGGGGTCGCAAGAGGGCAGCGCCCCCTGGAAATTTTTTAGATTTTGAAATTGTTGGTTCTGGAAATTTCTTAATTTTAATCACTTACAAAAAATTATTACCCCACATTTATAACAAATACCCAATCCATTAATAACAAAACATCCACTAAATAATTAAAAAAATAACCAATGGGAGGGGGACACGTGTCCCCCACCCTTGGGCGTCCCGGGCAGACCGAGCACGCGCCCGTTAAGGGTGCCCTTAGGTCGCCTGAGGAGACACTGCATGCTATAGAACAAGGTAATGATGTAGAATATAAAATTGGGTGGGGGGGGGGGGGGGGGGGGAGTTAAAATAGAATGGCCTGAACAGTCTGGTCTACATGACCACATGTTTGAATAAACGAAAGAAAAAATAAATTCATCTCCTCAGAATTTATTTTTGTCTTTCAAGAAGTTTATAATAATTATCCTAATTATATGCACGACATGGACCGCTGGTAGAACAAAGGTTTAAATTGGGGGGAAAACCTCCCGTGCCCTGAAGATGTTGCAAGATCATGTTCTAGCATCTATTATCTATTTATGATCGGAAGAAAATGGTAATCAAATTTAGTAGAACATAGATGCTTATTGAAATTTCACGTGACAACAATTAAAACTGTCAACAACTTAAATTTCCAATCCTTGATTTTTTTAACCATAACTACAAGTATTGTTTTTATGGTGATCTGAGGATCAGCGGGGCCATCCCCAACCTTTTGGAATGAGGTCAATCACAGATCCAAACTTGGACTCGTAGCTAGAACACCACCAAGTCATCCCCAGGTAAGCATTTTTTAAATCCATTAGATGTGAGATTCAAGCTGGGTTAGCTGAGAATTCAGTTTACCCATCCTACTCTAACCAACCCTAGTGGCTAGTGAAAGTTGATATAAACATAAAAGTGCACAAACATGTCGAGCCACACTCATTGTGCACCCTAACTGGTGTTGTCTTAGTACCAGTTGGGCTCGAGTCCTGCCCTACAACCCATGGTTGGGGCCTTGGGGGAATACAGGTACACAACTCACCTTAAATAACTAAAACTGATCCCTACAACTTACCAAGAAAAATCTCAGGTCGCCACATGAACCAGTTGGATGAAATTAATTCGAGTTTTGTTTAAGTCATAATCAAAGACGATCCCAAAAGTTTGAGAACAAAAAAAATAAAATAAAAATAGATATGATCTATAGCTCGAGTTATCTGCCCAACCTGAGAAGCAATACTCTTGTACATATGTCTAACCGAACCTAAACCCAATTGCTAGGTTTTTTTTATTCTCCAAGACTCCAACCATGTAATAATGACTAAACACATTGCTTAGAGTTAAAGAGTACAATACCTAATTAAGTGGCTGAGAGGAATTTCTTTCTTAAGCGTTTGGATACATGTTGATAATGGAAAAGCTTGTGTCATCTATATGCCTTAATTAGCATGCAGTAACGACAAATGAATTCTAGATATTTCAAAAGGCTTGTCAACTCCAACTGAACGTCGATTCTGTTAGAGATAATCTCACATCGTAGAAATGTGAACTCTCTTCTAGGGTTATAAGTTGGGAAACCTCTCCACTCATTAACAATTGATTTTGAGTTGGATGTTCCCGTTTTAACATGGTATCAGAGCAAGTAAGACCCTTAACTGGGCAGACGTAACATCCCCCATTCGTGTCACGTGTAGACTCGGGGAAAAAAATATATACTCTGTCACGCGTGCGGGGGAGTGTTAGAGATAGTCTCACATCGTAGAAATGTGAGTTCTCTCCTGGTGTTATAAGTTGGGAAGTCTCTTCACTCATTGTCAATTGGTTTTGAGTTGGATGCTCCCGTTTTAACAGATTCTGCTAGGTTGGGTCTGACTTTTGTCGAATATCCAGAAAGTGGAGATGATGTTAGGTCTTCCACGAACCAGAGTCAACTGGCCTGTTGTGAGTTCTACTATCTTTTGAATCTTCTAAAGTTACCACCATAAAAAAACTAAATTTATGAGTTAATTTTTCTCATACTTTAACCATGAATTCATGATCTTAGATTTTCCAAAATAATGATTTTTCAGGGCATCTATATTTCAAGCACTAAAGTACGTAAATCTAGTAAAGCCGTGAAGAAAAACATTGTTGTAAAATGCTTTTTATTTTTTCTCACGACTAACATAAGAGTATAAGACTATGCTTTGCAATACTACGTGAATACATAATCAATATTCCATATCTGCATGTTGACAATATATTACAGTAAACATTCACAGGTGATATAAAGTTAGATTTGATTAATTCACCATTGCCTTAAAATTCTAAATATGTGGTGGGAGGTCTTTAACAAGACTTCGTTATAAAGTTAGTTAGACTCTCTCTCGGGTCAAGGTAATGTTTCCAATAAAACCTCCACGTTCATCAACCACATATAGTAGGAATGAAGGATATCCTCTTTACGCACATATCAATGTCTAAAAAGGATGAATTAATGAGCACAATGCATCTAAATTTGTGAATTTAAACCCCTACCCAAGAATTCGTGTGCGCTATCCCATGTTTATGCCCAAGGATGTTGCCAAATATTGGTAGAGTGATCATTGTTTAGTCTATCCGATGTTGTAGTTATAATAATTCCTTGAAGAGGAAGAGAATTGTATGTTGGTGGTTCGACTCTTCCTGGAAAACAATGTTTCTAGAAGTAAAAATCTCTACCTTACGTTAGTATGCAATTTTCTAGAAAATATTATACATTAATACATTGTAAATATAGGACGAGAAAGGCTGACTTACCGTTACCACTCACCAGCTCAAGGATTAGGGTACCTCCGTTGGCTGTTGAATCAGAACTGCTGCAACTTGTATTGTAGAAATGAGCCCAGGCAACATTAATCCCTTCAAGGAATCATATATAATCTGCACATTATGGAAATTTGAGCTAGCAATTGAAAAAGATAATTTTCAGAGCACTGTACAAATGCATGCTTAAATTATTGACTTTTCGAGTGAGGACTTTTGCACACAAAACTTACCACAATATTTTTTTTCAGCTTCCCTATGATAATGCTGAAACTCTTTTATGTAAATATAATATACAGAGTCTATCTGTTCCTTTGATTAGGAATCAGCTAAGACAGAAAAGCTCTCTTCACTGGTGATAGGATTAACTCCAACACAAGAAAAGAACAGTAAAAGGATTTTCAAAGTCAACCATGCATGGTCTGTACTTAGTACAAGATGGTATTAGTGTAGTATAAGAAAAAAATCCCAAGCCTAAAAAACAGGGGAATGGTGATTATTTTTTCGATTGGAAAGAGGAACGCAGCTAAGCATATAATAATACCTGGCTAGCATCATATGGAATGGTAAAATGATCCATAAAAAATCAATAAAGCAAAACATTAATAATCCAATAGATAAGTAGACGAAAAAGGAACACCATCAATCTGCCTCAACTATGGGACTGAAAGGTGTAATGAAATTTATCAAGATTGTTCAGACCATGTTTGAGAAGCACATAAATGTGATCATTGGGGTACCTATATTATGCAACCTCAGTTGATCAGTGTCCTTTCAAAGGAAGGCCCAGTCTCACATAGAGGAAATTGAGGTATTTAATTGTATCCGGTTTTTAGTAACTGCTGACTTGGATGCTCAGAGAAACGCTTCATGGTAAAAGTTCGGTTCCTTCTAAAATGATATATAATTATACAATATAGCATATAGTTTTCAGTTTTTCACCAATGCATACTTTGTACTAAACTGATATTCAATTATCCTATGAAACTATAATGAGACCCAGAAGGGCGAGCTCTACAATGCTAACTGCCCGTGCTCATTAGTTGCATATGGATTGAAAATGACATTTTCGTATTGATTTCGTGTCCCACTTGCTGCCCCGCATATTGACAAGTTACTGGGTCCAAAGAAGTACATATATGCTCAGATAAGACATGAATATCTTGATATGATGAAAGTGGATCTCTTTATTGTCAAACTTACCCCGGTTATTTCCCATCTTTGTGAATCCACAAGATAGAAAGGTGTCACTAGAAACTACCAACAATATGAAGTCAATCACATCCGTAATGGTGCCAAGAGAGCAATTATATTCCTCCCTGCATGAAAATGAGATTAGTCATTTTCCCCCCATGTTAATGCCCATAACAAGCATTGTGTGAAAACACAACTGTTCTAAAGTGCTCGACAACCCATAAAGTGCATATGCACATCAAAAGATAACTCAAAAGAGATAGGTAGAGATAAATGCCAGTACCATGTCATCTAATCCTGAGCATATTTCTGCTTGAATGAAGAATATTGGTTCTATCATAAATGTAAACAAGACACAGAAGATTGGTACTTGGTACTATTGCTTTGTGGTTTATACTGACTGAACTTCCTAAAATTCCATTGAAAAAGCTGGAGGCTTTTTTTCTTCTTTTTTTGCTGCAGACTTTTTCATGCTAGGTTTGGGAGTTTCCAGCCACTCATAGGATAACATAAATCCTAAACATCTGCTCGAAACTTCAAAGTTTTTTCTACCACCTAGGTAAGATGTTCCCATTGAGAACTTAAAAATGGCTGTCTTAATAAATTGAATTCTCAAATCATTATTTATCAGAGAGAGAAAAAAATATTATTGTAAAAAATAAAAACATAATCTGAAGTGCATTTCATAAGCTTTTAATGAAGTTAAATTGAAGGAAAATGAGATAAAATGAGAAAAGGCATGGGCAAGCACTTTGAAATTGTCAAATCAAAAGAGAATTCATGCTTCCAGAAATAATTATAACAATTTGTCCTCTGCTAACAAATTGAATCTATCGTGTCATATATATGATATATAACTCCAACATAATGTGTAAGACAGGTACTTTACTACTTGGTTCCCAACTTGAAACCTGATATTACCTATGTCTTCCAAGTGTCATACTTGCTTGTAAAACATGACTTGAAAATGATTTTGATGCATATAATTTTTTAGATAAATATTAGTTAGACTAACGATGTTTGGAAGTCTTGAATCTCAAATCCAACTTCAGGTTATGCTCAGTTTTAGTATAACACCCAAGGTCTCGTGGGCAGTTTTTGTTACTGAACACTAAGAATTTCGATTTCTGGATTAAGTCAATCACCCAACATCAACGTAAAACTAGAATTCGACCTGCAGCACCTGGTGTCTGTTACTGAATTTAGAACACCTCACATGGATTTGATAAGGTACATAGCAACTCTTGGTAATTCAACAAGGTAATGGATTAAATAATTTACCTTGCCCATGCTCAAGTTAGAATATAGGTGTAATCAAAATGTGCTAATAGTATCTTGATATTTCTCTTTAAAATGAATTTCATAACAAAATGTAATTTAAACAACTGCATCAACTTTAAGATCGGGATTGGAACCAACCGTTAATTGCGGGAATCAATTTCAAGAAACTCAAATAGATCGGAGTCGGAACCAACCCGTCAATTGTGGAAATTAAAACATGCAAAATAAGCATGAAATATCACAGAAGACAAGGATGACTAAGAGATAACAATAACAACAACTTGTAGTTTAAGTGATAGTTGCAACAGATATCAATACAGTCTTTAGATATGATTGGTGTATTAGCAATTTAACTAATACAAGAATACAAAATGAAGTTATGCAGGTTAATAATAAAACTGCACTTGGATATAACTACAAGACACATTTGATAAAACTATAGCAATAGAATTTGCTCATTTGACAACAATAACTGCATCAACTTAAAGATGGATGTCTTCAGGAGCATCATTACTTTGCCAAGCTTCATAAGTGGCATTGCATGAAAACTTATGAAGTGAATAAACAACTTTGCATCACACCAACATTTTGAATCATGGAAGCTTTACAAATGTCTACTGTGCAACGATATTGGACTAGTTTCACAACATACCTACAGAATCCACCCATCAGAATCTTCAACAAATAACAAATCATTGGGTTTCGAAATCATAGAAAATGGAGCGCTACCAGAAAATGGTTTCAATTCAAGTTATAGATTATGTATAAGGTAAAAAATCTGTTTAATAGATCAATTGAAACTTGGACATCTGTTTATAGAGCAATTCAATTCAAGATAATGACTTTGTGCAGTTTTATCTTCAACTTCTCTCTATGAAAGACATTAAAAAGAAGCTTCAGGATTCATACAAGATTGATACATGTACAAACCCTGGTCGCTACAAAATTCTGGTGCTCCCAATTTTTTTGCTCAAGGACCCAGTTGATGAGAAGAAAAGCATGAAGGCTTTGACATAGGCATATCATGGTGATATTACTCGAAAACATTTGCTCATTATTGGGGAGAAAGCCATTTGAAGATGCAGTTTCACAGAAAATTTTAGCCCTTTGAAGACCATGAGGTTATCTTATTGCACAAATAATTTGGTGCATATCAACTAACAAGAAAGTTATATTGAACAGTTATAAACTTATTAGATTGTAGTTTTTATAATCACTCTATAACTTAGGATGATTGTGGTAGATAATAGAATGCCCCTTGGTGAACAAAACAAAAGATGGGTTGTTGCAAGTGTTGTAAAACTGTAATAGAACCTAAACTAATAAGTACTAACCAGACTCTTAGTTGTTCCAAAGAAACAAAGTACAATCTAAGTTTTGTGGCCGCAAGCCACAATTGTAAATCGTAGCTAGTATATAACAACAGGAGAGACTGATAGAAAACCAGATTTCAAGTGACAAACACCCCTATATACTTATGATGTATGAGGCATTTCTACCTCTAGACAGAAGTTTGGCATAAGGAAATGTTAACTAATACTCTAATAGTAATAGGTATATAATTTGCAATTATGAAGAAGATTTTGTTTTGCAGATGAAACATCTCAACCAGCTCATCCAAATCCCTTGCCATATCCTTCATAAGTCGAAAATCGTATTTTCTGAAAAATGCAAAATTAATTTTGAGGAAGAAAGAATGTGCATTATCAACATCACAGATCTATTATCACTAACAAGATAACCAGATCAATAAGAGTGTCTACCAGTTTTGTATTATAAGGTATCTACTGAGAATCTATCACCATATCATATGATAAGATACATAATGTAAACGAATGGTTGATTTTTTATGGTTTTATAGCCCCACGTTGCTAAAAAACTTAAGTGGGACACTTTACAATAGATTCTCATCAATTATCTCTAGATAAGTGTTTAGGCCTAAAAGAGGTGGTGAAGCGTCCAATAATATAGTAGAGCAGTGTGTTCAACCTATAGGGGCCCAGTCCACTAATACTGTTCCCATAACACAGAATTCTTTTGGTCATGTTGTGTCGGGGAGTATCATCAAAATTAAAAGTGTAGAACACTATATACAAAGTTGAGTTCGTAATCTTGTACCCAAGTATTTGGGTTTCAAGGGATAGTGAACTGACCAAGTTCGACAATTTGATAAAAATATTACTTTTTAAGGGAACAAGCTGAAACTAAATTAATCTCTTTAAAGTGTCACATTCAAAATTTATAATCGCCAACAACGCTAACATTGCTCTACTGGCATTTTCCAAAGGTCTTCTCGTAGAAGTCATACTTGAGGTTGTATACCAAGACAAGTTGAGGAGTAAGAAAATATTCAAATGTGTTGCCACTAACAGTAAATAAATTAGACAAAAACAAATATAGATACTTAGAAACACTTATAAAATGTCTCAATCTTGTCAAAATATGAGCCGCATTAATCTTGGCATTTGACAAACAACTGCTAAGACTCTTTCAGTGACCCAAGTGAGAAAAAGAGAGAACCATTTTTTTATGATATCGAAAGGAGGGAGATACTCACAGATGGCTCAAGACCAGGCTCAGATAAAAAAATTGTGAGGTTCCTCGTCAAAAGTAAAACCTGAATAACAAATCAAATAGATATGAAGACGGTACGAAACTATTGAAAAGATATAAAAATGATTTTAGTTTAGAGGGAAGACCTGAAGATAAATATGGGCAACTAGCATTAGGATATGTTACAATCTAATATTAGGACATGCAGATTTTTATTTCTACCAAAATAAGGTCAAGAGAAAAGTCCATGGTGAATTGGCAATTTCAAAAGGCCACTTAGGCAGTTGGGCCTTTAAGCACATGTACGTACTACCGCTAATTCCACAATTACATAGTACTCATGGCCTTAAAGCTTCATCAAAACAATGCACGAATCATTTTCATGATAATTTGTACTAATGGTACCATAAGATGCCACTTCAACAATATAAGATGCTTTTCGTGATCAATTTTGGTTTATTTTTTTGTCACTACATGATCCACTACTGTGTGCTGAACTGCTAATTACACCTGGAGATTTTTTAGTTTATCTTCTATGAGGATTTGGCTCTTTAACTGTCATTGATTATTGCTAATTGAATATTGAAGCAATGTGGTGGCACTTTCATGGCCTGAGAAATACCATTTTAAACAATGAACACTACCAACAAGACTATTTAGTATTTATGATTAAACGAGTAAAATGTTCATGAATAAACAGATAACGTTTTTCATCAACTTACTAATTCAGAATAAACAACATGTTACAACTAACAGGAAACCACATGCATTTCAAAATCGATCCACAAAATTGAGGAAAAATTGGAATTGCATACGAAGATATTGAAAATTACATCACCGGACTTAATCAGCATATCACTTGAAGAAGTTCTTACTCAACAAAGGTTAGAAAAAAAATTGAAAATAAGAAGTGGTTTGGAATTAATCATACTGGAAATAATATTATTATAGTACGAAAGCTCTTACCATGTTGATGTTAACAGGATCCATCTCTTTCAATTTTTAAGGCAACTTACGAAGTGATCATCATGGTCCACTTCAAATAAGCTCCCAATGAAATTGTAGACTTTAGCAAACTCTGGTGCCACTACACATATAAAAAGTTGATTGTCATGCCAAGATGTGTAGTCAATCTGAGGCTTACAGGCCTATGATGAAGTATTAACGTAAATATAAACCTATATTATTCATGATTTTCAAACACTGCAAATCCTAAACTAAATTCCATGTGATCATATATTGATATGAAATGTGATTCCAAGCATTTGACACCAATGTCAAAATCAAAGGCAAAATACATAACTCCCTAAAACCATGAGAAATAAATGATAAGGACAACATGCTAATATTAGCGTTTGCACATGATCATATATATAACAGTATAAAGACTAGGTAAATTTTAAGTTTGGCTCAAATTTAGTGACTTTCCACTTTTTGAAATTGAGTGGCAACATACCTTGGCTTAAGACATCATTCACTAGGCTAGAACTAGATAAATTTAATTATAAAGTGCAGTTATATACAAAAACCATGTTGAAGATGCATACGTTCAGAACCTAAATGGATAATTGTTATAGAAGTATCGTGAAAATATATGCACACGAGAAAGGGAAAAAATACGGTACTTCTACATTTGACATTTGAAAATATAGCAATTTGCCCATCACAAGGAAATAGTCATTACAGCAATGGATGACAAAAGTAGGTTAGTGTTTGGACAATAATCAAATTAATGCAAACAAACGATTGCATTATCTTCTTGTAGAACCAATACAGAGAATGAAAAGAACTAAACAAAAACAGGACTATGTTTGACTTTACTAGGCACGACAATGTTTGGCATGACCGTTGTTTCTGATGAAGCACATTATGATGATTGGTGAAGCATCATTACATGAATGAAACAAGTGACTTGTGAAAAGAGACTAATTAGGAAGTGGTACCTTTGACTTTACCACACGCAAAAGTGTTCCACATGGGTGTTGTTTCTGATGAAGCAGATGCATTGATTGGGGAAGCATCATTCCAAGAAAAGCATGAATGAAATATGTGACTTGTGTTAGGAGGACAATACGTGGAGGTCTGAAGTATAGCCAAATCTACAATAGAGTTCAACAGGCAGACCAGCTTAATTTACAATCTCAAATTCAATGCCAATTAGAAATTATGAGCTTGACAAATAAGGTAAAAATAACTATCTTTTGACGCTCCGTGTGGGTAAGGATTAGCTATTCTTCGTTTAGGACGATGGGGCATTTCTGTAGTTATTCCGTTTCTTTGAAGCTTGAGAAAATACTTTTGAGCATGGCTTCGAATCTGTAGCAACAATATTAATGGGTTTTAAAAGTAAATATTTAAATACAAGTAGATCCTATCACCATAGGCATGTACCACAGTATCAGAAAGTTCACAATGCAGACTTGTCACTCAGTAGAAAAATATCCACCATAATGGCTAGGGAAACACAATCCGTCAAACCACACACTGTAAAAGTATGGCTACTAATTAACTGGCGAAGTATCCAAATAAATGATTCCCAAGAAGAAATGTAGCACGCAGCCTTGCACAGGCATTTCCCGAGGCAGGCTAGCCAGGATAGCATCACACCAGACACCAGCTTCTATGACCCCTTTTGACTTGGCTGCGGTTTAATAGTAATGTAATAAAGAATTTATGTAGTTATAGAAATGCAAATTATGCAATGCCGCTTGTGGTTTTTGTGTGTTTTATTAGGGGAAATATGTAAGTTGAATCCAAACGTTGAAAGCGGTACAGAATATAAAAACATTTGAAATTCTTAGGAGTGCTGCATTAATAAAAGTCGAAGGTTCACCAGTGTGGCATGATCTTTAACTCTCCCGTAACATTCCCCACATTCTCATTCTCAAAAAAAAAACATTCCCCACATTCTCTGGTGTAGTAGGTGCATCATGTGGTGTTTCATTAAATCAGTGATCTAGTTATGCACCTTTGCTTGCTACCAGCAGTTAGAACTTAGAAATTACAACAGTGTCTAGTGTAAACATTACATTGCTGACTTCCCATCCTTCAATCGTCATGGTTGAACAATTCAGACATATTCCTAGCAGTTCAGCAGCAAAAATAGCAACAAATTAATACCTGGATTGCAGTCTTTGATCCGACGAAATCTTTGATCCTCTTCCAGTCACGTCCATACCTAAACCAAATTCAAACCAACTCAACAAAAAAAAATCCATCAAAATCAAAAACCAAAGCAACATCCAATCACGTCGACGCCCAAACCGCAACCAAACAAACTCAAAATTTCAAAAAAAACCAACTCTCTCTCTCTCTCATCAATCAACCAACAAAAACATCACATCACAAACAGAGATTGGGGATCCGACCGTTTTCACATCCGAAGCGCTTTGACGAACCGTCTATCAAAATCAAAAGCTAAAGCTCGATCCCCAAACCAACTCAAATTCCCCAAAAAAACAAAAACCAACTCTCTCTCTCCATCAATCAACCAACAAAAACCACAAAAAAAATCACATCACAAACAGAGATTAACGATCCGATCGTTCTCACATCCGCAACGCATCGACGAACCGTCTATGCTCCTCCTCCGTCCAGCACTCCCTCGGCTTGGTGATCGTATAGGGTTTCCTCGTTTTCCTCCAGAACATCCCCGACGCCGACCCGGACGACTTCGATCGGTGGATCGACCCCGACGAGCTCATCGGAAACCTCTAGAAGATCGAAAGGAGTGGAGTGGAGAGTGGGAGGTTCGGGTTCGCCTTTTATAGTGGGGGAGGGTTTTGGGGGTGGAAGTTGGCGGGAGCTTTGGGAGTGCCACGTGGCAGGCTGGGAGTGGTTGGGATGAGTCGTGTGGGGCGCATTTGGGTTGGTGTGGGTTGCAGTGGCCGGACCGAATTTCTGGAGTTTGGCGAGTTAACGTATCATGTCGCGTCCGATTCGTACATTCCGTTGGTTCGATGGGAATTTGTGTCGAGGTGTTTGGTGGAGGTTGCAATTGGACTAACGATTTTGGTGTTTCTTGTGTTTGGTTATGGAGTGGGTTGTTTGGTTTGATTTGGATTGAATATGGTGTGGTGTAACGGGAAGTTAAGAATACACTGTTGGAAACTTTGTGAAATAAGTTGGTTTCATACCCCCAAAAAAAATCAATTTTTTTTTGGTTAGATGTCTTAAATGTTTTAATTATGATATCAATTGGTGTTAATATGATCTTTGTTAATTGTTTTGTTGAGTACAAAGAATACAGTGGATATTTTGTGGAGAGATCTTGATTGTATGTGTTACGTTTTGTTTTCTATGGTTTCATCGGAGAGTGCACAAGGATATGTTGTGGTTACAGATGTGACAAGGTACGCGTTACATAAGATGTGCACCATCATACTCTATTATTATTCTCATTTATATCTATTAAATCCTATCAATGTTGGTCTTGTAGGGAAAAGGTGTAATATCCTAACCTTGCTTATGGTGCTAATGTTGTTTAGGAGAGGATTAGTGGTGGATGAGATCGACGGCTGAAATCGTTTCGGGGGAAAAGTATATAAGGTTTGGATTTCTCTCTCCCCTTCACTCTCTCCCTCTCTCACAATCTCTCTCTTTCTCACGCGTCTCTCTCTCCCTAGTGCTTCGTCGGTGTTGGTAGAGGCGAGGATCGGAGTGTTGGAGTCGCCGGAATCGTCGTAGAGTTCGGGAATCGGAGGTTCGCCGGAGTTCGAGCTTTTCCGCGAGGAGGTGCTCACCGTGGTTTCTTCCAAGGCTTCTTCAAGCCTTAAGGTATGTCAAACTTGCTTTCAAGCTCACCTATCTTTAGTGTGGGAGTGGGAGCGGTCGACGGTAGGTTGTTTTGGCTCGTCGGACCTGCACTGCGGTTTCTGCACTAAAATCGGTCGACCGGTATTTTGGGTTCGGTCGACCGGTCGTAGTGTATTTTTGGGCGATTCCCTTGCACCGGTCGAACGATGCCCTTGGGCGGTCGACCGGTTGTGCAATTTTAACAAGAGGAAGACGTCCTGGTGCTTTTCGGTCGACCGTGACCCCTTTGCCGGTCGACCAAAAGTACTGTTGTAGGTCGGTTGGGGGCGTTGACCATCTAAACGGTCGACCGCTTGTTGACTTCGTCCGACCGACGTTTAAGTTAACTTATTGTCCGGTCGACCGGTAGTGTTGTTTCGATCGACCGTGGAGATCGTTTGTTTGGAGGTTTGTACTGGTGGTTTTCGGTCGACCGGGGGTGTTGGGTCGGTCGACCGTTGGTGTTTGGTTTGCGAAAACGTTTTCTTACTGTTGCTTTTCGGTCGACGGGGTCCCCTTTTGCCGGTCGACCGTTTGACGGGTTTTTCGGTTGGGCCAGTTCTCTAGGTGAGAATCGATCGACCGATTAACAGTTTTCGTTCGACCGTTTCTGCTGTTTTTAGCGGATTCGTGGTTTTATGAGTACACTTGACTGCGCCTCGTCTCTCCGGCCTCACGGGGGGGCAACGGCACGGACTGACGCCTGATAGTTGGGTGCTCGTACGCTTGAAAGCGGCTCGTCTCTCCGGCCTTTTGGGCAACGGCACGGACTGTCCCCCGATGGTGGTGCGAGTGTTGTGGGGTTGGGGTGAGAGGACCCTTGAGACCCGGTTGTGTGTCCGTGACTGTACCGGCGGTGCCGTGTGTGCACGTGTGTGTTGTGGGGTTGGGGTGAGAGGACCCTTGAGACCCGTGGCCGATGATTTTCCGGCGGTGTCGTGTGTGCACGTGTGTGTTGTGGGGTTGGGGTGAGAGGACCCTTGAGACCCAGTGGTGTGGCCGTGACTGTACCGGCGGTGCCGTGTGTGCACGAGTGTGTTGGTGGGTTGGGGTGAGAGGACCCCTGAGACCGGATCGTGTCTGTTGTGCTATTCATTATTCATTACATATTTCATTATTGTTCATATATGTGTTAGGGTTTGGCATACTGGGTTTCCTTCTGTAAACTCAGGCATTTATTGTCTGCTTTCAGGCCGTGAGCAGCGTTAGGGGGTGGTGACTGCGGAGGAGAGCTTCTGGGACAGATCCTGCTTTCCCCTCCTTTTGAGGTCGTTGTGATTACGTTGTACATTTTATCTTATACTTTTGATGTAATCACCTCTTGTTGTAAACTCAGATATGTATATATATATATATATGTATATATATATATATATACGTTGGTGCACCTAGTGTATTTCTTGGTAATGTCCTCCGTTGTTTGTATGTTTAAAATTTAAAATTTTCCGCTGTTCGAGGACGTTACAATTTGGTATCAGAGCGGTCGGTTCCTGAGTCTTTGTCCAAAGAAACCACCCTTAGGAGTTGAGTTTGCATTTTAGTAGGTCATGCATGCATTTTCATTGTTGAGTCGAGCTCTTTTGTTCTGCAGATGGCTCCGAGACGTGTGAGACCTCCCACGCGCTATCGCAGTTCCAGTGAGGAGTCTGCTGGGGCAGCTGAGGCGGAGGAGAGGCCATCTGAGCCAGTGACGCTGAAGATGTTGGGCGAGCTTCTGGAGAGCCGCGCCGACCAGACTGGCGTTATGCATGATCGTTTTATGCGTCAGCATCCGCCGATTTTCAGTGGCAGAGGTGACCCTGAGGCAGCAGAGGACTGGGTCTTCAGGATCCAGAAGATCTCCCGGGCTATTGGAGTGACACCAGAGAGGATGGTGAGCCTGGCCACCTATGTTTTGGACGGGGAGGCGTCCATTTGGTGGAGGACCACATTGGTAGCCGTGTTCGACGACAGTGATGACGTGAGTTGGGAGGACTTTCTGGTGGAGTTCAACCAACAGTACTTTCCGCAGCACCTTCGTGATCGGAAGAGAGAGCAGTTTCTGGCCCTCGAGCAGAGGGATATGACTTTGGCTGCTTATATCAGCAGGTTCCATGCTTTGGAACGATACTGCCCGGAGATTTATGTGACCCAGGAGCAGAGAGCTCGGAAGTTTGTGCGGGGTCTGAGGCCGCAGTTCAGAGCTCGTGTCACGACCAGTATGCCGCAGACTTTAGCAGATGCTGTGAAGTTTGCGACCATCATGGACCAGGATAGTCAGGAGATCCTGGAAGATGCTAGGAGGTTGCAGGTGAAGCCTGCAGGACGTCCAGGAGGACAGTTACAGGGGAATCCGGGCAAGAGGGCCAGGATAGACGGAGGTGGAGCATCGCAGAGCGGGTCGTGTAGGTAGTGTGGCAGAGTTCATCCGGGACGGGGGTGCGGACACCGCCCGGCGCTTGTCACGGTTGTGGTCAGATGGGACACTTCGTCCGTTCTTGTCCGAGCGCGTTAGGTGGGCCTAACGGATGACCGGGACCATCCACGTCTGGTGGAGGTGGACCGAGCAGACCTGCAGCACCACCTCAGCAGGGGAGGAGAGCTGGTAGAGTCTTCACTATCAGGGCTGATGAGGCCAGGGATGCCAGCACGGTAGTGGAAGGTACGCTGCTAGTTGATGATTTGGTTGCTAGGGTGTTGTTCGACTCTGGGGTCACGTACTCGTTTATCTCTGAGCAGTTTGCGAGTGTGTTGGGTCGTACCCCTGCGATGTTGACTACCACTTTGGAGGTCAGCACACCCCTGGGTTTGGTGGGCACTGTGGGGAGATTTCTTCCCGACGCCACGATTGCTTCGGGAGACCAGGAATTCCCGGCTGACCTGGTCTTGCTACCGATGTTGGACTTTGATGTTATACTTGGGATGGATTGGTTGTCCCAGTATGACGTTCGAGTCTTATGTTGTGATAAGAGGATTTTGATTCCGAGGCAGGGTTTGCCTGATCTTCTGATCAGAGGATAAAAGGACCGCGGAGGTCGGTTGGTTGTTTCTTCTGTTAGAGCTCAGAAGTTGATTCAGCAGGGTTGCAGGGCTTTTGTAGCCACTTTGGTAGTTCCAGATCCGGAGTTGAGGAGGTTGGAGGACATTGAGATTGTTCAGGATTTTCCCGAGGTGTTTGCTGATGATGTCTCCGGTCTGCCACCTCATAGAGAGATAGAGTTCGGCATTGATTTGGTAGCTGGGGCTACACCGCAGTCGAAGGCTCCGTACAGGATGGCGCCTGCAGAGTTGTCGGAGCTGAAGAAGCAGTTACAGGTTCTGATGGATACAGGGTTTATCCGACCGAGCGTCTCGTCGTGGGGTGCGTCGATTCTTTTCGTGAAGAAGAAGGACGGCTCGTTGCGGATGTGTATAGATTACCGGATGCTGAATAAGGTTACCGTGAGGAATCGATATCCTTTGCCCAGGATCGAGGACCTGTTTGACCAATTGCAGTCAGTGAAGGTGTTCTCGAAGATTGATCTGCGATCCAGGTATCATCAGTTGAGGATCAGAGAGGCAGATGTTCAGAAGACAGCTTTTCGGACGAGGTACGGGCACTTTGAGTTTTTGGTGATGTCGTTCGGGTTGACGAACGCGCCTGCAGCATTTATGGATCTGATGAATAGGACTTTCAGTCAGTATCTCGACCGTTTCGTGATTGTCTTCGTAGACGATATCTTGGTCTATTCACCAGATATGGAGCAGCACCGAGAGCATCTGAGGATCGTACTTGGCATTCTGAGAGATCAGCAGTTGTATGCCAAGTTCTCGAAGTGCGAGTTCTGGCTTCATAGTGTAGCATTTTTGGGGCACATAGTATCGGGAGCTGGGATATCAGTGGATCCAGCGAAGGTCGAGGCAGTGACACAGTGGAGAGCCCTGACGAGTGTGACTGAGATTAGGAGTTTTGTTGGATTGGCGGGATATTACCGTCGGTTCATCAAAGACTTCTCGAGACTTCCTTCACCCCTGACAGCGCTGACGAAGAAAGGAGTGAAGTTTGTTTGGTCCCAGAAATGCGAGGACAGTTTTCGAGAACTGAAGAGTCGGTTGACGACTGCTCCAATTATGACGCTTCCCAGTGGTAGTGGCGGTTTTGTGATTTACAGCGACGCCTCAGGTGTTGGTTTGGGATGTGTACTGATGCAGCACGGGCAGGTAGTAGCGTATGCTTCGAGGCAGCTGAAGGTGCACGAGAAGAATTACCCCACTCACGATTTAGAGTTGGCAGCCGTGGTTCATGCTCTGAAGATTTGGCGTCACTATTTGTATGGTGAGCGGTTCGAAGTCTTCACTGATCATCAGAGTCTAAAGTATCTGTTTTCACAGAGGGAGTTGAACATGAGACAGCGCAGATGGCTTGACCTGATTAAGGATTTTGATTTCACCATCTCCTATCATCCGGGGAAGGAGAATTCAGTTGCGGACGCGCTGAGCAGAAAAGTAGAGGTGTCAGCTGCGAGTTTGTGCATTCAGGAGTGGAGGTTACTCGAGACATTGTCTGAGTGGAGGCCGTTCGCCGAGAACTCGGAGGGGGCAGTGATTGTGGGACTTCGAGTGGAGCCGCAGACCGTCAGTCGAGTTGTTCAGGCTCAACACAGTGATGAGGAGTTGACTAGTCTGCTACGGTCAGCTGCCAGGGATGGATCAGACTTCACCGTGGGAGTGGATGGAGGTCTGAGGTTCAGGAGTCGGATCTGGGTGCCGAGGGTCGATGGATTGAGGGATGATATCATGGAGGAGGCACACGAGCGAGATATTCCATTCACCCGGGGAGTACGAAGATGTATAAGGATCTGCAGAGGACTTCTGGTGGAGAGGGATGGAGCGTGATGTGGCCGATTTTGTGGCTAGATGCTTGGTTTGCCAGCAGGTGAAGATCGAGCACCAGAGACCAGCGGGACCGATGCAGAGTATAGAGCTACCTGAGTGGAAGTGGGAGCACGTGACGATGGATTTTGTCACCGGGTTGCCGAAGACGAGGAGACATCACGACGCGATTTAGGTTATAGTCGATCGACTGACCAAGTCTGCACACTTTCTGGCCATCCGGACTACTTTACCTTTGGAGGGCCTGACGAGGTTGTATGTAGGGGAGATCGTCAGACTATATGGGGTGCCAGTGAGTATCATTTCATATCGAGATCCGAGGTTTACTTCCAGATTTTGGGGGAGTTTGCAGCAGGCTCTGGGGACTCGTCTGAAGTTCAGTACAACATTTCATCCACAGACCGACGGCCAGTCCGAGAGAACTATTCAGACGTTAGAGGACATGTTGAGAGCATGCACTCTGGATTGGGCAGGGCACTGGGATGAGCACCTGCCGTTGATTGAGTTCGCCTACAACAATAGCTACCATGCGAGTATTGGGATGGCGCCGTACGAGGCTTTGTACGGGAGACCCTGCAGATCACCGGTGTGCTGGAGTGAGGTAGGCGAGAGACAGTTAGTCGGGCCTGAGATTATACAGATGTATGCTGAGAAGGTTGATGTGATCAGGCGGCAACTAGCGACAGCTCAGAGCAGGCAGAAGAGCTACGCGGATCGACGTAGGCGAGTGTTGATTTTTGAGGTTGGCGATCATGTCTTTCTGAAGATCTCACCGTCGCACGGGGGTGATGAGATTCGGGAAGAAGGGGAAGCTCAGTCTGATGTATATTGGACCGTTTGAGATTTTAGACCGAGTTGGAGAGGTCGCCTACCGGATTGCACTGCCGCCACAGTTTTCTGGTCTTCATAACGTCTTCCACGTTTCGATGCTGAGGAAGTACGTGTCAGATCCTTCACATGTGATTCAGATTGAGGTTCCAGAGATTCAACAGGATTTGTCTCTTGAGGAGAGACCAGTGGAGATTGTGGATCGGATGGATCACCAGCTCAGGAGGAGGACTATTCCTATGGTTAAGGTCAGGTGGCAGCATCACTCTGAACGAGAGGCTACTTGGGAGGTTGAGGAGGAAGTCCGGAAGTCGTATCCGGAGTTGTTTGGTAAGCGCTGGATTTAATTTCGTGGGCGAAATTCTTTTAAGGAGGGTGGATTGTTATATCCTAACCTTGCTTATGGTGTTAATGTTGTTTAGGAGAGGATTAGTGGTGGATGAGATCGACGGCTGAGATCGTTTCGGGGGAAAAGTATATAATGTTTGGATCTCTCTCTCCCCCTCACTCTTCACTCTCTCCCTCTCTCACGATCTCTCTCTTTCTCACGCGTCTCTCTCTCCCTAGTGCTTCGTCGGTGTTGGTAGAGGCGAGGATCGGAGTGTTGGAGTCGCCGGAATCGTCGTAGAGTTCGGGAATCGGAGGTTCGCCGGAGTTCGAGCTTTTCCGCGAGGAGGCGCTCACCGTGGTTTCTTCCAAGGCTTCTTCAAGCCTTAAGGTATGTCAAACTTGCTTTCAAGCTCACCTATCTTTAGTGTGTGAGTGGGAGCGGTCGACGGTAGACCGTTTTGGCTCGTCGGACCTGCACTGCGGTTTCTGCACTAAAATCGGTCGACCGGTATTTTGGGTTCGGTCGACCGGTCGTAGTGTATTTTTGGGCGATTCCCTTGCACCGGTCGAACGATGCCCTTGGGCGGTCGACCGGTTGTGCAATTTTAACAAGAGGAAGACGTCCTAGTGCTTTTCGGTCGACCGGGACCCCTTTGCCGGTCGACCGAAAGTACTGTTGTAGGTCGGTTGGGGGCGTTGACCATCTAAACGGTCGACCGCTTGTTGACTTCGTCCGACCGACGTTTAAGTTAACTTATTGTCCGGTCGACCGGTAGTGTTGTTTCGATCGACCGTGGAGATCGTTTGTTTGGAGGTTTGTACTGGTGGTTTTCGGTCGACCGGGGGTGTTGGGTCGGTCGACCGTTGGTGTTTGGTTTGCGAAAACGTTTTCTTACTGTTGCTTTTCGGTCGACGGGGTCCCCTTTTGCCGGTCGACCGTTTGACGGGTTTTTCGGTTGGGCCAGTTCTCTAGGTGAGAATCGATCGACCGATTAACAGTTTTCGTTCGACCGTTTCTGCTGTTTTTAGCGGATTCGTGGTTTTATGAGTACACTTGACTGCGCCTCGTCTCTCCGGCCTCACGGGGGGGCAACGGCACGGACTGACGCCTGATAGTTGGGTGCTCGTACGCTTGAAAGCGGCTCGTCTCTCCGGCCTTTTGGGCAACGGCACGGACTGTCCCCCGATGGTGGTGCGAGTGTTGTGGGGTTGGGGTGAGAGGACCCTTGAGACCCGGTTGTGTGTCCGTGACTGTACCGGCGGTGCCGTGTGTGCACGTGTGTGTTGTGGGGTTGGGGTGAGAGGACCCTTGAGACCCGTGGCCGATGATTTTCCGGCGGTGTCGTGTGTGCACGTGTGTGTTGTGGGGTTGGGGTGAGAGGACCCTTGAGACCCGTGGCCGATGATTTTCCGGTGGTACCGTGTGTGAACGTGTGTGTTGTGGGGTTGGGGTGAGAGGACCCTTGAGACCCGTGGCCGATAATTTTCCGGCGGTGCCGTGTGTGCACGTGTGTGTTGTGGGGTTGGGGTGAGAGGACCCTTGAGACCCGTGACCGATGATTTTCCGGCGGTGCCGTGTGTGCACGTGTGTTGTGGGGTTGGGGTGAGATGACCCTTGAGACCCGATGATGTGGCCGTGACTGTACCGGCGGTGCCGTGTGCGTACGAGTGTGTTGGTGGGTTGGGGTGAGATGACCCCTGAGACCGGATCGTGTCTGTTGTGCTATTCATTATTCATTACATATTTCATTATTGTTCATATATGTGTTAGGGTTTGGCATACTAGGTTTCCTTCTGGAAACTCAGGCATTTATTGTATGCTTTCAGGCCGTGAGCAGCGTTAGGGGGTGGTGACTGCGGAGGAGAGCTTCTGGGACAGATCATGCTTTCCCCTCCTTTTGAGGTCGTTGTGATTACGTTGTACATTTTATCTTATAGCTTTTGATGTAATCGCCTCTTGTTGTAAATTCAGATCTGTATATCTTATAGCTTTTGATGTAATCGCCTCTTGTTGTAAATTCAGATCTGTATATATATATATATATATATATATATATATATATATATATATATATACGTTGGTGCACCTAGTGTATTTCTTGGTAATGTCCTCCGTTATTTGTATGTTTAAAATTTACAATTTTCCGCTGTTCGAGGACGTTACAAAAGACGGTTGGATCCATGCATGAGCTCTTGACCGATGATTGTCCTTTATTGCACTTTGATTATATTGCCTAAAGATGGTTAGTGCAGAGAATGAGATCGGGTATATTGGAAAACTGACTCAGATTGCCGCATCCACCGTGTCTAATTGGGAGTCCACCTCCCATAGGGCTGTAAATGGGTAATATTTTACCCGCAACCCGCCCCGCCCCGTCCCGTCTAATGCGGGTAGCGGACAAAAAAATGTTACCCGCCAACCCGCTAACCCGCCACCCGCATAACCCGCCTAATAAGCGGGGCGGGTTGCGGTTGTCTTGCAACCCGCCCCGCATAACCCGCAACCCGCCTAATCAAATATATTATTAATTTTTTATATACCAAAATCATTTTAATGTTTCAATTTTACTCATAACCATTAATCCACCTTACCAAATCATTATTCAACACTAACCAAATGTCTAGTTTTTCACTCAACACACATCTAATTTCCCAAAAAATACAATGAGTAATTACTATTTTTCAAGTTTTGATGTTCTTTTATTTTTCTTAGAAAAAATCAAAAAAAATTTAAAAAACCCGCCAAACCCGCATAACCCGCCCCGCCTCACCTAGTCCATCCTTATGCGGGGCGGGTAGCGGTTTTTTTATTTTTGACCCGCCCCGCCCCGCCCCGCCCCGCATACCCGCTTAACTTATGCGGGGCGGGTAGCGGTGGACCAAAAACCCGCCCCGCCCCGCCCCGCTTACACCCCTAACCTCCCACTTTCCTAATTCACATTGTTTGTTTCGTCCTAACTTTTGTTTTCGAAATAGATATTTTGGAATTGAGCAACAAGGTCATGGATCGGATTCGAATCCGACATTTCGATCGCACCGAGTACTATACCAAATAGGCAGGGTGGTTGTATATTAGGAGCAGATCGCCAGTGAATCTTCTACGCATAAGGGTCGGTATATGTTCTGAGAATGACAATTGTGTCTCCTACCTTCAATCACAAACTATCTCCTCTTTATACCTCTTTTATTTATTGAATTTTCTATAAAATATAAGTCTGAACATACTTATTTTCCAACATATACAAGAAGATAATCGCTCATCAAATATTAAAAAGTTCGTCTAGTCGGTCATCAATGACAGCAAACTTAACTTTCGATGATATTACTAAAAGAGGCGTTCACGGCCCGAATCATTGTCCCCTGTAAATTTGAGTGTAAAACTGTAAATCATACATTCTTAGGATGCATAATTACCTACCCCTATTATTAATAAGATCTTAGTTCTCCGGATGTCACCTCAACATTCAGTAGTCACACGACCTTCTAATCGCTAATGGATCAGGTTGGCACATTGTAACATCTTGGTGCTAAGCTGGTAGAATAAATATGTTAAGTAAATAAAGGAATACAAGAAGTGTTAGTTGTGGACTTAAGCGAAATAAGTGATTGTTTTGAACTAACTGGACATAGTGGATTATTCGGGGGCTAGATTGCAATTTTCTCCAAGACTTTATCCCCATCCAGCGACCGACCGAGAGAAGAGGGGGTTTTGGGGGTTTCTTCGATTAGAGAGAAGGAGAGGGTGAGAGAGAAAGGGGGATCAGAGAAGAGGCGTAGAAGCTAAGAAGATCAGGAAGAAGGGAGATCAAGGGGTCATCGTCGACTTCGTCTCACTCCGACGTCATCTCGGCTTCTTCTACTGTTGTTATTTGGCCAAGGTAGGCAATGATTCTGGTGGGTAGGAACCAAATCCACATTACCATGTGGGTTAGAACTTCATTGATTTGGTCTAAAAAGTCGTAAACACTAAGATTTCTTCACTAGTAGGAAATTGGAGTTATAATTGATTTCGGGTGTTCTCACGATTGGTTTGCAATAGTGGAGTAATTAGTAGATGGTATCTTTTATTGGAAAAAAATTTATTTAAGTGTGCATGTTGATTCTGGACGGTCCTTGCTTTCAACCAACTTTTGGTTGGTATTAGTGTAAAAATATCTATCTTACTTTGTATAGGAGTAAAGAAGTGATATTGCTATTTGGTTGTTTAAATTTCAACATATAGGCAAATTTGAAATTGTTATTGCATGTTTGTTGATTAGTAGCATATCATGCATTATATTCATGTTATATATCATTTATTTTACCCCAATATTGTGCTACTCGGGTTGTTGCTTGTAGTGTTTCAGGAATTAGGTAATAAAAAAGAGGAATTGAGCAAAAAGAACCTAAATGTAACAAGTATGTACTTATTTGGAAGGTTCTGGACCTATTTGTAATGCATAAAGACAGTATTGTAAATCAGGAATGACCTAAGTGCAAACCCGGAGGGACCTGATTGTGAAGTGTGAAATATGGTGACACATGACTTGAATCAAATCAGTATTTCGCCAATTAAACTTAAAGTGATTTGAGCCAGAAGACCAGGACTTCACCTCACGTGCCAAATGAAGAAATAAAGTGGGACGCAAAATTTCAACCGGATCGGGTGCATTTGATCCGCCAGTGGCGGATCAAAACACTCCAATTGGGCTGCAATTTTGGTCGTGATTCGGGTTGTCAGGTCAAAGCATTCTTGGACTATTAGATGTGATTTAGAGTCGTCCGATTATTCCCAGATTATTCCTAACCATGTATTAGTCTATATATACCATTGTAATCCCTCATCTCCCTCTTCTTCTTGCTTCTCCATTAGTTTTAGGTTTTATTTTGCTGCTGCTTAGTGTAGTTGGAGGAGAAGAAACATACTTTGTAATCCTTTTATTTCAATCAATAGCGAGTTTTGTTCTTTAAATACATGTCTGTTACTTTGATGCAATTCTTTTGATGTTGTTATTTCTTTAATCTTGTCTTCTTCATTTCTTTTATGAGTTCATGTCATTTTTATGTTTTCTTTAGTATAGAGATGAGTAGAGAGTAGTCCATCCCCATTGGGGGTGTAGAAGAACGTGATTTGATTATGTGTGTTAATCTTAATCCTTTGGGTTTTACATGATTTCCATAACCATCTAATGAGACTTCATTCTTGTCTTCGATGTGCTAATGCTCTTGAATGAAGTTTAGCACATACTTAGATTAGTGGACATATTTTACGGCGAATGATGAGGTTAGGATAAGGATGGAGTGGAAGAAGGGAACAAGGCATGTGCATGCATGTGCTCATGTTGACTTTATCCAAATGAATGTCTCGTATATTTTAATGATTGTGATAAATCTTATTTCACGTAGAGACATAGTTGGATTTGAGTCATTTTTCATGTGAACATATTAGATTCATTTTAATTATTGTCTTGTATGTTTTAATGATAATGTCTTATCTTATTTCATGTGGAGTCAAAATTGAAATTGAGTTTTATGGATTTCATGTATGACATATTTTGATGTGCACATTTGAACACACACTACACTGCACATTTTCAAATTCACATTCTTTCTCTACCCCCTGAGGGGTTTAGTTTTATTGCTTTTTTTCCGCTTTTTTTCGCATTGTAGTGTAGCATCGACTTCATCCTTTTTTCTTTTCCCACTCAAGTATCACGAATCCGACTCGCACACGCTCCTTGAGGATCGACTTGTGCTTGCCACCGCTTCAACGCGGCCGTGCACTTGTGGTTATTAAAATTGTTCAATCATTTGTGTTTATGAATGTTGAGTTGATTTTGTTGGATCGTATGGGTTGTGGGTCCACTAATCACTTTTTAATCTAATCACCTACTTATTTAAGCAATCGAGTAAATGCAACGGAATTAAAACAAACAAGCAAGTAAGGAATAGAAAATGCAAACCACAAGAAGTCGGGGGATTTTTATAGAGGTTCGGCACCCCACCCGGGTCCTAATCCTCTCTTGCAAGCTCCGCTCGGATCACCGAGCTCCGCTCACGACTTCACTAACCACTCCCCGTTCCGGGCCGGGAGAGAACGCCTTTTACAAAACAAACTCCGCGAACAACCTCGCGAGCTTGACTTTCTTCTCTCACAATCCGAGAGGAACACTTCGGGCTTTCACCGAAGTCCTTGCTTCCTTTGACAACAACAATTTGAGTGGAGCAACACTCTCTAAACTTTGAGCACACTTGAGTAGGATGAAGAAATGATCACTAAGTGTGGAAGGTTTGTAGTTTTGAGTGTTTGAGATTCTCTCTAATGTTTGGGACAAGTTGATAGTGGGAGAGTTGTGTTAAAATGTGTTTTACAACTCCTTATATAGGCATTAGAGAGAATAGAGCCGTTGGGATTGATTGGGTATGAGTTGAAGTGTGATTACACAAAACAGAAAGTTCAGAACCCAATTCTGGCTGAATTCGGTCGACCGGATCGGGACAATCGGTCGACCGTTAGGCAGTTTTACACTCAGTTCGGTCGACCGGTTAAGCAACGGTCGACCGCCCAACGCTACGACTTAAGAAAACTTAAGTCATCGGTCGAACACACTAAGAGGGTTCGGTCGACCGATTTCGTCCAGGCGCTTTGGGGTTGACAACAAATATGTGAACGGTCGACCGAAACAGGTTCTTCCGGTCGACCGATTTTGGACAGGAGATTCTGGACTGTCTGGACACGCTCATTCGGTCGACCGATCTTGGTCCTCGGTCGACCGATACATAAAATGTATAAGGGGTATATTTTGATTAATACGAATACGACCGTTGGGTATATACGACAAAAGTAACGGTCGAGAAAATATGATCTGACGGTCGACCGAAAGATATGGTGCGGTCGACCGAAACTAGACAGGGAAACACAAACAGGATTAATTGATCATCCGGTCGACCGAATGTGGGCAGACTTTTGCAATTCAAGTTTTGGTGTTTTCCGGTCTAAGTTTGGGTGATCTATTGAAGTCCAAATTATGTGAAATTTCGTGTGTGACTTCTATAGGGAACCTAGTGTGTGATTAAGTTGATTTTAGCTCAAGTATGCTCAATTACACTTTGTTCCTAAGACTCAAAAGAAATTAAGATTACATGTCTTCGATTTAGCTTTAATTACATGTCTTGACTTCATTTCCTTGTTTCTTGAGTCTTGATCACCTGTAGAGGTTAGCACAATACAATATATATGCAATGCATAGTGTGTGCTACTCTAATTAAGATTCGGTTGATTAAATCATCGAAACATAAGATTAAGGCCAAAAAGCCAACAGATTTCTAATTGTCATTTAACTCTCGTTACCTTACTTTGTTATGTCATATTGGCTTGAAGAATTTATAATATCTCTTAGTCTTTAATTGACTGTAATTTCTGAAATTTTTAGAATGCCAATGCATTGAGATGATTTTGATTTCTTCTTATGCCTAGTTGCTTATTTATATTGTTTTTACAAGTCTTTTAAAACTTGCTCTTGATTCCTGAATTTGTTCTTAAGATAATTGTGGGTTTAAAGGTTCTTTTTTAGTCGTATGATCGATCTCTTAAGTTCATATGTTGCCATTGATTTTCTCAACAATATGGAACATGCTTTCTGTGTAAACCGTAGATATCTCAAGTCGTCAATTAGAAAGACAATTGATTTTCCTAAATGTTTACAGGATTTAAGAGTCAATAAGCTAATCATTATATTGATTTGATCTAAATGAAATGAATAAGAACTGGTAAACTGATAACTGAATTGTCTGGCACTACGGGCTCTTCGGAGCATACCGACTCTTCGGAGTATACTGACTCTTATGAGCATAGGCCGATGGGCTGGCCCGACGAGGCAACTGGATCCCTAGTGGATCGTGTGGAAACGATAAGTCCACAAGACTCAGATCTGATGTTGACTGACTGATACATGTAGTGTATGAGGGCCTTACGAGTGTCAAAAGTTAGAAAAATTGAAAAACAAAAATTCTGGGTGTGAGGTTGGCTTATGTGTTGACCGAAGACCTCAATGTGCCTGCGGTGGGTGGTTCGGGTAAGTTATTAATGGATTTTCTGAATTAATCTGAATGAAACATAACTGAACCGACTTCGAACTGTGATAAACTGAAAATTGACTGCTTTTGGAACTGGTGGCAATTAATTAAAATGTGATATGTTTTGAATTGTATGAGTTGGTAGATTAAAATGTTTGAAGTTATACTTGTTACCTCGTTTCGTTTAGCAGTAATGTTGAGAATTACTATTTCATTTCATGTTATTGTACTGATTTAACTTGTATATTTTGAGACTAATTGAAAAATCTTTGTAGCCTAACCTAAATAGTTCGGTGGATATGCTTGCTATTGAGTAATTAATTTAAAGACTCAAACAGAGTTTTCTATCTTTTTTGCAGATCATAGATCATGGGGAATAATAAGTTTATTTTTGTTTAGCATTTGCATGTATAAGACTCTTCTGCTGATGGACAATGTTGACCAATTGTACACGTGAAATCTTTTTCTGGTTGTGTATTGGTTGATAGAGTTTTTTGGTTCTATCGTGTCAGGAGTTTTTAGAACTGAATCCCATATAAATTGTAAAATATTCTACAGAATTTTGTATTGTCCCACATTTGTATACAATTTTCTATATATTACTGACAGATAACATCCCGAGTCTTGTTTTAAAAAAAAAAAAAGTTTACTTCCGAATTTAAATTTGAAATCAGATGTTACACACATACTTGGGCTCGGTGAACACTACTTTTCCCCTATTTCTGGGCCGTTTAGAGAACTAGAAATGATTACATCTTTCGAGTTGTCACCCCTCTCGCTGGCTCACGACGAGGGACTGTTGCTCCAACACTTCCTTTTGGATATCGACGCTTCAGAACAATCGATCTCCCACTCTACTTTTCGATGGTGCTTTGGCAAAGATCCTTCTTGCTATTGGAAACTAGTCGCTCTTCAGTCATCACTGTTATAATATCTTATATACACATTGTATCATTCTTACGTATGAGTTATGACAAAAAATGTCTTTATCTTGTTATTCTGACTTATGTGTTGCCATTCACCAATGAATAAATAAAATTTTAAATGTTTAAAAAAACACGTACAAGAAGATGAATGTACACAATGATGGGATTAAAAACATTTTCCTGGATGGTTGGAGTGAAAGCTTTAGATCTTGCACGAGAAACCAAAAAAAAAAATTGAAAAATAAAAAGAACTTTCTTGTGCGAATTAAAAAGATTCTTTCTCCAAAACTGAAAAAAGTATGTATGAAGCTTTTTAATTCCAACTTATTTCTACAAACTTTGGAGACAGAGGCGGAGATGCAAGATTGCTGCCAGGTGTGAAAAGATATTTTTTTTTGGTGGAAGTGTTGTATTTAAGAAATTGCGAGGATCCCCATCATGAACTACTTCTTAGTCTTAGATTTCTCAGTTTAAACACAAACAACATGAGTTGCTGGTTTACGAACCGTGAAGCAGTCACGGCTCATTTCCTCCGACGCACATTCTTTCCAACCTTATACTCCCTTTTCGAGGCCCATTGACATGGAATCAATGGATGAATATGAAATTTCTGAAGTAGATTAAAGTCATGAGGAAAGCTTCTTCAAACTAGTTGGTGGTTATTGTCGTGTTACTTACCCATGATGTTAGTGTATTGGACCCAAATCGAACTTGTTTACAAGCAATGTAGCACGCCCTGATTCAATTACTAATTTACTACCACGCATTAATTAACTTAGCGAAAAATAATTTACACTTTTACTTTCGTTGATTTGGAAATGTAAACTTATAAAAGGGAATTTCTACACTAAATAATAATAATAGTAATTAAAGTTGCCCTAAAACCCCGATCTCTCTACATGACCACACCGACCACGCCACTCCACTCCACCCCTGCCCTAACCCTTCCCCTCCCCTAGCCGACGCCGTCCACCACCTTCCCTACGTCCTCCGTGGCATCCAACGAAAACCCAATCTCACCAGTCCCCTCTTCATATCTAAAGCCTCTCCAACCTCCTGCGCAGGATCGACCACGCCGGCGCTCGGGCGGCCTCCCTCAGTCCCTCTTCCTTCGCTGAGTTGCCAGCTTCCACCCTCTCCCCTGTGAGTTTTCGGTACTGATGGTGTTTTTTTGTTTAATTTTCGTGGTTCGTTAGATTAGTTGATTAATTGACTAATCAGTAGTAGATACGATTTCTATTGAAATTAATAACTTCGCTTGTGTTTTATTTTGGTGTCATATGTTTGTTGTGGTCCAACCAATCTAAAAACAAGAAGAGGAAACGTTTGTTGTGGTCTCTTATTGCTGAAATTAAACTGAAATTTATTTCCTTGATCTCTCTTCTTGTTTGTGTTTTATTTTGGTGTGACGTGTTTGTTGTGGTCTAACCAACCAAAAGAAATTTTTGTTGCGGTTTCTTCCCGCTGAAATTAAACTGAATTAGCTTTGTAACATCCCGATACAGCGGAAAATTTAAAAATTCATAATTAAGACAATAACACAAAAATCAAAGGTGAGACTGTTACTTCTCATAAACAAATAGCGGTGTACCAGAATACATCAGAGTTTGCCAAAATGAATACATGATTACAACAAAACGACAAAGGAAGATAAACGTAATCATGTTGACCTCAGTGGTCCGACTAGAGGATCCGACTCCAAATGCGCACGCCCGCCGATCACCACCCCACTGGACCTACTGCGGTCCTGAAAAAGATGCAACAACAATGCTTGAGTTTCCAGAAGGAAACCCCGTATGCCAACTCACCTATATATGCATGCATTACACAATGAACCTATCATACTAGTAGCATGTCATGACATCGACAGAAATGGAAAACAGTTCCCCCGAAGGGTCAAACAGGACATCAGTCCGACAGTCAACAACGAGTCTCCCGAGGAGACCTACTGCAGGCACATGCAGCCTTACAGCACGCGACATCGCACCCCCCACACGCAGCTACACTACTCAAGGGTTCGGCAGGGAGCCTCTGTCACGCCTGCGCGCCGATAAAATACCGATTTGCAAATCTCATTGGTCGGAGTCACAGGGACCAACGGGACCGTCGCCCGGAAGGTATAACAACAACATCTCGGTAGGTGCCCAGCCGAGGAAAACAATATAGCTGGCACAGCCTCGGCCCAACAATCCTCATCGCCGGCACAACCTCGGCGGCATCACCGGCACAACCTCGGTGGTCTATCACAATGTCCGGCACAACATCCGGTGGATCCAACACAAACGTCTGGCACAACATCAGACGTATCCAGACCGAAGTCTGCCAGGTCATCAGGCTCCTCGAGCCGTAAACACCAACCGCGCCGCTATAAAAGCAGGGCAGCGACCTCCGTAGCCCGTGGGTCGGTAGTCACCTCACCCAACGCCAGTTGCATGCCCGCACAACATCAACACTGGGATCCGCGATCCTTTAGGCCTGCTATACTACAAAGTGCCAACAATCATCTCAAAAGTCACGGTCCATACATGGAGGTGACGCGTCCCGAACACCCACACTTTTCCCAACGGCGGTCCCTGGGCAAGCACGCATCACGCGCCCACCGTCACCTCCCGACTCACGCACAAGGCGAGGACACGGGTTTCCGTGGACAAAGTTGGCGTTCAAAAAGGGAACCAGGAATTCTGTCCTGGGCCCAAATGGTCGACCGGAAGAGGTGATTCGGTCGACCGGTTCCAGAAAGGAATCGGTCGACCGTACGCCTAAAACGGTCTACCGCTGCGCTCAAAACAGAACCCCCCAACGGTCGAACAAAGGTCTAAAACCGGTCGACCGAACGAGGTCAAAATCCGGAGTCTGGTCAACATAAAATTCAATTCTATCGGTCGACCGACTCAGGGGTCTCGGTCGACCGAAAACGGACAGGGTCAACCTAGCATTCTACGTCATAAAACGGTCGAACGCAACCAACAATCGGTCAAACAAGCATGTAATAAAATCCAGTACACTTAAGTTCCGGTCGAACAAAACAAGGACCGGTCGACCGACAACAGGCAGAAAAATCCCAACTCACCAGCAATAATGCACTACCGGTCGACCGCCACAAGGCATCGTTCGACCGGTGAAGGTTAAAGTCGGGCAAACAGTGCTAAAACGGTCGACCGCCCGAAGGATCCGGTCGACCGTTGGTCGTCTTCAACCTCGCGCCAGCCGAGGTTTTACGAAGAAACGCGTCGCCGGAGAGGTCTCCGACCTCCCCCGACTCGACCAACACATCCCTCACATGAGGGTTAACAAACAAACCACACTAAGGAGCGGCATACCTTTCACCCGCGTGAAGTCGACGGTGCCGGAGCTCCTACGCCTCGCCTCCGGTAGACCTCGATTACGCGCCGCGCCTCTCCCGCACGAGCACCTTCCTCCGTCGCCGGTGTCGCCTCCTCTGGTGCAGCCGAAAAGAGGAAGAGTGAGAACCAAGGTGAGTGAGGAAGAAGAGTTGGAGAAGAAGAATGGAGGAGAGAATGTTTTTGCTTTTAAAACAAAACCCAACCCAAGGCACCACTCCCCACCATCCCCTACACTCCTAGCCCATACCTCCCTTACCTCCCATACCCTCTCACATCAACCCCACCTAATCCGGGATTAACCCTAAACCGGGTTAGGGATTTAACATGCTTGAACTTGTATCTTATTGTTTATGTGGCATCAGTCAGGTGGAGGCAAAATCCTAGCCTCCACCCGATTTGTGCTTTTTTGGATTTTCCTTGCAAATTCCGACCCTTCTAGACTGAAATGCTAGCACTGCTCCTGACCGTGGGCATTCATAGATCACAATTAATAACCAAAAAGGAGCTCGACGTAGAGCTACGAGGCTAGCAAATATATTTTTTGGTTTGGATGGTCAAGTTAAGAAGAAATCCTATTCAAACTGGCAAATATCCCCCAACATCCGAACCTATCTTTATTGAATAATTTGGTTTTGTCAATACTTTGTTATATAATATACTTAATAGTGCATTTCTGAAATGAATGGAAAATTTGTGTTTGCCATGATGCAACATTGGTATCTCGTAGAAGTAGACATTCATGTTCTGTCATTGTTTTAAAAATTCCGTCCGAACCAAGTCATGCATAATATCTGAAATGGACCTGATCAAATTGCTGTACAAGGCAATATAATCTCTGTTTCTCTGCTAGTTTTTGAATTATGCACGACAGCACGAGGGGTAAATAGATTAATGGGTAGTACTCATCGACATCATGTTCCTTCCTGGGTTCTTTTTTGGGCTCCAGCTGTGGGGAGGTTCTCCACCAGCTCTCCTCCATTCACTTCTCCACAGACAGGAAGTACACTCACTCTGTTTTTAGAAGACTGATATATGTGGATTGAGTATTCTATCTTGAAATTAGCTCTTGATAATGACCTGAATTAGCTTCAAGATGTACCAGTTAACTAACTAACTGTAGTAGAAAAAACGTTTGCACTTTGAAGTTGCAAAGTGGATGCAACAAGAGCTCGTTAAGTGATCATACGGAGTTGAAGTAACAAGACCACCATGTTTAATTAAACGCAGCAATGACTGTCCTGTTCATCTTAGGTCATAGATTGACTTTGGTGTGGCAGAGGTTGTTTCATCTTTGCTGTCCTACATAGCCTTTGTTATGCTTTTCCCTCGTTCAAGAAGCTGAAGGCATGTAGCCAGCGAGAGTTAATACCATCCCATTTTTAATGGAAACTTCATATTGTTTCTCTATCTAAGGTGGTGAGTAGCTCACATGACTTCTCACTAGTTAATTCCATTTTTCCCCTTATCACTGCATTCCTATATACCATGCAACTGTTGCGGTCTGGCTTCATTTCCCTCCTATGCTGTCTGTATTGACTGATGGACAGCCTTTTGTATGGCCTCCCGAAGGCAGCCTAAATTTGGAATGTGGGTGTTTGGGGGACTCAATGTCAAAGTTTTTAAAATCAATACATGGTACTCTTCGGGGTGTCGGCCAATAATCTTCAAGAATCAATACTGAAGAAGGCACCTTCGTTATTAATTAATCTCATTTATCAACATTACGGTAACCTTATTTATTCAATTTAACTACAAAAAGAAATTGTTATTATTTTTCTTCGATGGTATTTTACCGTCAAAATTAATGATGTAAACATATGCACTGCTTGACATTCATTCAGTTTGTGACATTGCATTGTGGCAATAGTTTTCTGTAATCAGCATTTGTTTGCTAACCTGCAGGTATCCAGCCAACCACTGCAATATAGGTGCAAGTGAGTGGAAATAATGAGGTTTATTCCATTGTTGCGAACCTTGAGCAACCATCTTGTGCAACCTCAGAGACCAGTTGCATTGCTTCTGAAATACCGATGCTTCCAGCACGATTTTGTTGCTTCAGATCCAAATGCCAAGCCGAAAAAGTACAAATATCCTGAAGTTTACAATCCATATGGCCCAAGACCCCCTCCCTCTGAAAAAATCATCCAGCTTGCAGATCGTATAGCTTCTCTTCCTCCCGAAGAGCTTGAACAAATTGGTCCCACCTTGCAAGAGCGATTACAACATCCAAAATTGCAGCAGATCTCATCCGATGGCCTTGACACAGGGCCTCAAGCTGGTGGTTCTGCTACGAAGGCTGAGGAGAAGAAGGCAGAAAAGACGGCTTTTGATGTCAAGCTAGAGAAATTTGATGCTGCAGCTAAGATTAAGGTCATCAAAGAGGTCAGAGCATTTACCAATTTGGGATTGAAGGAAGCAAAAGAGTTGGTCGAGAAAAGCCCAGTCTTGTTGAAACAAGGGCTCACCAAAGAAGAAGCCACAGAAGTCATAGAAAAGATAAAAGCTGCTGGTGGTGTTGCAGTTATGGAGTAACATGACTCCGATTTTTGACCTTCTGAATGCTTCTTTGGTTGTTAACAAATAGAAACCTTACTTTCTGCCTTGTTGAGAACTTGAGATGTATCTTATTGTGGTAGAAACATCATATAATTTCTGGTTCCAAGTGGCTCTTATGTTTTATGAAAATTAGTTTTGCAGTTATACATGTCCATTGAGGTCATGATCATTGTCTGCACACTATTGTGTAAAATGTCCTCAAGTTTTGGGTATTTTAATGGATTGAGGATTCTGCAACCCTCTACTTGAAGCAGAGACAAATCAATAAGTTCGTATTTTGCTTTACTTTTGCAGTTCAAAATGCTGGAATAAAACATGGATAGATGTTTTGGAGTTCATGTTGTGATCTCGACCGACAGTAATTCTCAAACTATATTGGTACCAAACTAGGTTCTCGACAGTAATTGTCTACAAGAACTCGGCACTGAAGGCTATAGAGGTCCTATTTGATTATTGCTTGCGATTGGTACACGAGTTTATTGAAATACGAAAATACATATCACGTTATTGATAAATCGCAAAATCTTATTTCAGTAATTTTTGGTAAGTTCTCCATTCATCTCAAATTCAATAAAATTTACCAACAATACATTCTAAGTGCAGCCTAAATGATCCATGGTTATGGACCAACTTCCTCCAACTGCCCAATCCAAAATCCTCCGATAATTAGAAGTTAAGGAACCGTAATTTTTTTATATAATAATAAAAATAAAAAAATTTCGAAATTTAGGAAAAAAAAAATTTTTTTTCCAAAAGTACTCCGATCGCGGGTGTAACCCGCGATCCGTGGAGGCACGGATCGCGGGTGTGACCCGCGATCCGTGGAGGCACGGATCGCGGGTGTGACCCGCGATCCGTGCTCCACGGATCGCGGGTCACACCTGCGATCCGTGGAGCACGGATCGCGGGTCACACCCGCGATCCGTGTTCCCGCCAAAAAAATTTTTTTTTTTTTTGATTTTCGTTTTTTTTTTGTTTTTTTTTCTGTTTTTCTGTTTTTATTATAATTATTTGTAATCTTTTTTTAAATCTTTTTTTTTCAAAATAAGTTTTCTAATTTATATTATTTTTCTAAATTTTTCAAAATTATTTTTAATTTTTCCAATAATCTACCTCCAAATCACGTCGATAACCCGGCGTATTGAAATGTTAGGGTATTTTATACAATATAAAAACAAAATTTCTTAGTCAGAATAATAAATTATTTACAACTGAATATTAAACAAACCATAAAACTAATTAAAACAAAAAATTGGTAACGTTGTCAAAAATTCGTAGGGTGTACACACATTACAAACATTTTGGAGGTCGATACAGCAAAAAATTAAAAACACAATTAAAAAATTTAAAAAATTAATAACAATTACAAAACATATTTTGAAAGCAAATATGATAAAAAACATAGTTAAAACGATTTTAAAAAAATCAAAACATCAAAACACTACGACTAAAATCCGGGACTTTTTTTATTTTCTTTTATTGTTTTTGTTTTTTTCGGTTTTCTGTTTGTTTTTATGTTTTGTTTTTTTACAAATCATTTTAACTATGTTATATATATATATATATTTGAAAATAAGTTTTGTAATTGTTATTAATTTTTAAAAAATTTTAATTGTGTTTTTAATTTTTTGCTGTATCGACCTCCAAAATGTTTGTAATGTGTGTACACCCTACGAATTTTTGACAACGTTACCAATTTTTTGTTTTAATTAGTTTTATGGTTTGTTTAATATTCAGTTGTAAATAATTTATTATTTTAACTAAGAATTTTTTGTTTTTATATTGTATAAAATACCCTAACAATTCAATACACACCGAGTTATCGACGTGATTTGGAGGTCGTTTCTTGAAAAAATTAAAAACAAAATTAAAATTTTTTAATAAATAATATAAATTAGAAAACATATTTTGAAAAAAAAAAGATTTCAAAAAAGATTACAAATAATTAAAAAAAAAACAGAAGAAAAAAAACTAAAACAGAAAACCGAAAAAAACAAAAACAATAAAAGAAAATAAAAAAAGTCCCGGATTTTAGTCGTAGTGTTTTGATGTTTTGATTTTTTTAAAATCGTTTTAACTATGTTTTTTATCATATTTGCTTTCAAAATATGTTTTGTAATTGTTATTAATTTTTTAAATTTTTTAATTGTGTTTTTAATTTTTTGCTGTATCGACCTCCAAAATGTTTGTAATGTGTGTACACCCTACGAATTTTTGACAACGTTACCAATTTTTTGTTTTAATTAGTTTTATGGTTTGTTTAATATTCAGTTGTAAATAATTTATTATTCTGACTAAGAAATTTTGTTTTTATATTGTATAAAATACCCTAACATTTCAATACGCCGGGTTATCGACGTGATTTGGAGGTAGATTATTGGAAAAATTAAAAATAATTTTGAAAAATTTAGAAAAATAATATAAATTAGAAAACTTATTTTGAAAAAAAAAGATTTAAAAAAAGATTACAAATAATTATAATAAAAACAGAAAAACAGAAAAAAAAAACAAAAAAAAAACGAAAATCAAAAAAAAAAAAAAAAATTTGGCGGGAACACGGATCGCGGGTGTGACCCGCGATCCGTGCTCCACGGATCGCAGGTGTGACCCGCGATCCGTGGAGCACGGATCGCGGGTCACACCCGCGATCCGTGCCTCCACGGATCGCGGGTTACACCCGCGATCGGAGTACTTTTGGAAAAAAAAAATTTTTTTTCCTAAATTTCGAAATTTTTTTATTTTTATTATTATATAAAAAAATTACGGGTTAAGGAACCCAATTACCATTTCTGATAATCGCAAGTCCCAAAGTCCAACATCACGACTCTCTTACTTCTTCTCCACTGCTCAAAACCCAGACCCATTTGGAGTTGTGGACCTCATCCCTCCACTCCCCAAAATGTTGAGAGCCCTCGCGGGTCTCAAAACCCTCTCCCGTTCCTTCAAAACCCTGACGCCATCTCTCCCCTCCCTCTTCCTCCCATCCATCGCCGGAATCCAGCGGAACCACCTCCGCCGCGCCGCCGTGTTCCCCCTCGACGCCTCTCTCCGCTTCCGGACCTCCTCGTCGATATTTCCTGGGCAGGAGAAAACGGCCATTCCTAGCTCGGTGGTCGAGGACGAAGGTTACGATCACCTCCTCGAGGTGCAGCAGGAGAAGCAGAGCCGTTTCGTGTCTGTCAAGGCCTATTTCCTCTGCACAAGGTTCGCGATATCGTCTTCCTTTCGGAATAAATACGTGTCAATAAACATGTATATTGTTTCTATTTGACTTAGTTGTGATTATTAGTTTCATGTTATCAAACATCTATAGGGTTTCAACTTAAGACCTTTGAAAATACCCACTACACTCTTAGCGAACTAAGCTATGGAAATTTGAACTTAAGACCTTTGGCAAAGGAAACCTCTATTGGATTTGCTAAGTATTCCTTATGCTAAATTTGACACAAATGGGTCTTATTTTTGTGCAATTGTTCCAAATTTCAAGCTGTGCTTGTCGAAGCTAGATTGCAATAAATGGTTGTGATAGGGCTATAGTGCTAATTGAGTTCAGTTTGCCTTTTGAGTTATTGTGAGCTCATTGTATTATGTTTGCTTTCTGGTTGTTGATTAGTTGTTTGGGGGATTTTGGTTTGTAGTATCGATTTGAAAGGTTTACAGACACAGAACTCCTTCAATGTCATCCCACCAAACTCGCGTGCTACGAATTATGTTGTCCTCCGGTTCTGCGATCTCAGGGATGATCTTGTGGTATGAAGCCTTAACCTTTTCCTGACTTTATTCTGCAAGTAACTTAGTAATGTTGTGAAAGATACAACATGTGACTGCTAGCGTTGTTTTTTTCATCATTAGTTTGTTACTTTGTGTTATTTAGCATTTGTAATATTTCATGTACTAGTGATCGTGTAATGACGGAGTGGGATTTGAGACTCTTGTTTACTTGGAGTTTCCTCAGTTGTGGGGCATAAAGATAAACTGTTCAATTTGAAGTCTTTGTCAGTCTCCAGGGCAGTTATAGGTTATCTTGAGTCTATACACAATGGTTTAGTTTTGTAAGCTGCTTGTTCCTTTCTCTTTTGTTCCCATTGGATATTTGGTTCTGATTCCAATTGTAATAAGTTTCAACATCACTATCCCGTACTTGTTACAGCTGCTGATGCTGCCCCTTATAGACTATATAGTGTTACAAAATGTTGTGATAGGGCTATAGTGCTAATTGAGTCTGCCTTTGAAAAGAGAATATGATCTTGTGTGACTAACAAACTCACAATACAGAGGTTTATATACAGAAACTTGTCCATATTGCATATCTGAACTGCAGAAATAGTTTTATAATGATTGTATTTTTCCAATTATAGGGATTAGAAGCTGGTCTGGCAAATGAAAAGAATAGCTGTTATATGGTGGTTTTCCAATATGGTTCTGTAGTTCTGTTCAATATACTTGATCATGAGGTCCATGCATATCTTAAAATTGTTGAGAAGCATGCTTCCGGATTGCTACGTGAAATGAGAAAGGATGGTAAGATTTTGTAGTTACATCATTCTAGCATACATATATTTTTGTCTCCTTATGTGATTTTTGTTAAATCTATCACCAACCACAAAAGAATAAACATAGTTTTGGCATGTATATGCAAGAGCATTAAATTCAGAATGATTTAGTTATGAATGGATTGTTTGTCTTTATACAAATACTGTAGATTAAGGAAACATGTGAGCATCTGGTTTAAAGTTTATTTTGGTAGTAGAATGTTACAACTGGCAGGAAGGTACCTTTTCTTTTGAAGTTTTTCCTCTTATGTTGATCATGGAAGGATGGGCAAGTTTTCTATAGTAACCTGTAACCTGATTTCTGGCAGTTTCTAATTTGATTTATTTAAATTTGGTTATAGATTATGCTGTAGTAGAGAAACCCACTCTGGAGACATGGATGCAAGGTGGCCTTGACTACATAATGCTGAGACACTTAAATGTTGATGGGATCCGTACGATTGGCAGTGTTCTAGGTCAAAGTATCGCACTTGATTACTACATCCGGCAAGTGAGTAAAGTCGTGCAGCATAATATATTTCATCCATATTCTTTTAGTCGGAGATGACAAGGAAATAACTTTATATTCTTAGGTTGATGGAATGGTTGCAGAGTTTACAGATATAAATCGGGGTATGGAAAAGACTGGAACCTTTACAATGCAAAGAAAGAAACTTTTTCAGTTGGTTGGAAAGGCCAACTCCAACCTGGCTGATGTTATACTCAAGCTTGGGCTTTTCGAGAGGTAACTTCCATTACATCTCTTGATGTTTAGTCTGATTTTATGTTGCATTCTTACACTATATCCGTCTTTGGTTTGCCACCAGTGGAATTATATGCCTAGCCTGGCCTCCAGAGCTACATGGAGAGTTAATTGTCTCTTCCTGTAGTCCCACTTGAACACCTGAAATTTCATACATGCAGGGTGTAATGCAATTAGAATTTTGGCTTCATGTCGTGCTACCATTTTTTAGCCTTGCATAAATTCTCTCTGTGTTCGACAATGGTTAGGTAAATAGACTACAAGTAATGAATTGACATAACTCATCCAAATCCAATAATAACCTTGTGTTTCCCCTCATTCTATATCATTAGTTTTTGATATAGAAGTTGCAAATATACTGATGATCAATGAATTTCATCTTTTAATCCAGCTTATTGGAGTATCTTTGGTGATTAGAGCGTGCAAACATAAGCTGTGGCTTAGGTCTTAATATGTTCTGTGGAACTTTTCCAGGTCAGATATTGCATGGAAAAATGCCAACTACGCTCAGATATGGGAGTATCTTCGAGATGAATACGAGTTGACGCAAAGATTTGGAAGCCTTGACTTCAAATTGAAGTTTGTGGAGGTATAAAATCTTAACCTTCTTCCCTCTTCTCAAAATATGTTTTGTACATTTGTTTTACGTCTGATTGGCAAATGCTTCCCTTCTATGTGCAGCATAACATCCGATTCTTGCAAGAAATTCTTCAAAATAGAAAATCGGACTTCCTGGAGTGGCTGATCATCATTTTGATTAGCGTGGAGATACTTATATCTGTTTACAATATTGCTCGCGAATCAGCACTATAATATGACGACATAGAATTTTGGCTTTTACTTTTTTTATTATGAGATATATATACTTTCGCTGGTTAATGTCAATCTCAGAAGCCCCCAGCATTAAAAGGAACCTGAGGTCGTTCGCTTTCAAAAAAAATTCTAGATGTAAATTATTTATGCAATTATGCTGTTATTCAGGTAGAGTGTAGCACGTTCACGGAATTTATAACAAAGGCTTATTTACCCTCAGTTATCTAGACCTGTAATTTCGTCCATTTGCAGCTCAAGACTTTGCCGTCAATTTATTTCATTCGATAAATCCTAACAAATAAATCATCACCCAATTACTTAATTATCTTTTTGAAGAAGCCTTCGGCGTCAAATTCCATTTCATCATTTTTATTAAACTCTAATCAGACTAGAAGGTGTACTCATCCGTTTCCTTAAATACTAATCCGAAATTGTCCTTCCTAAAAGTCCAGTAATAGAATACAGTTTGCTCCTCCCATGTCCCCGTTTGAAAATTCCATTAATTCAATTGAAAAATCGAAGTCATGGTCAAGAAAAAGATACAAAAGCGAATATCCAACGAAATCGCGGAATCAACCAATCACTTTCCACATTAAAATCACGATATTGCTGACGTGGGCAAAGTTCATGCCTTGCTCGCTTCCCATCCTCCAACTACAAAAAATGGAATCCGCATCCTCGCGTTCCCACCTAAGCAGCAACAAAAAGACCAAACTACCCCTCCATCTCTCCTCCTCCGACCATCCAGATTCCAGTCCCAGATCCATCGGGGGCATATTTGTCATTTTATTATAACACTCCGTTTCCCAAACCGAGACGCGCACCCATCATTCTCGGATCCACACTGTCGACGTGCAGGCAGATCCTGACCGTCCAATCGGGTCGGACGTCACTATAAAAGCAGGCGAGAGGTCGTCCCTCCACAAGCGTACTTGTGCTTTGCTCGTGTTTTCCTCATCCTTTTAGGGCTATTTCGAGGTAAAATTACGCTCCCGAAGCGAGGAAGACGAAGTGGAAATCTTAGTTTGTTGCTTCGATCAGTGCTTTCGCTTCGTCGAAGCGTTTGTGTTTGGGACTTTTGGTTGATTTGGCGTTGACTCGTTTGTGTTAATCTCGGTTTTGGTTGATCCGATCGGTTTCGGTTGTTTAGCGAGTTTGATCGCGTCGTTTTGGTATTTGATGCTAACTTTGACGTCGAAACGGTTTGTGTTTGACTCGAATCGAGTTTTTTCGTTTCTGTTTATTTTTGTGCATTTGTAATCTGGTGGATTTTTTGAGGATTTGTATCTTAATCGATGTTTTCACCAAATGGAGTCGATTAGTTGACCTGATCTCGCAATGTTCTTGATTTTTGTGGTTTTCCATGTATCGAGCCGAGTCGTATTAGTTGAACTTGATGTTGCATTCCTATCGATGTCTGTGTTTTTCATAGTATCAGGTCATATGAGTAGATTTCGATATTTCATTTTGTTTCTGGTTTTTTTCTTCGACTTTGTAGATCGGAGTCTTATTTGTTGACTCTGATGTTGTGTTTCTATTAATCTCTTTGTTTTGTTTACTCTGTGATATAATGCATGTGTTTGTGGTCTATTGGCTTACCGCCGTCGTGGACTCGTTGTGGTGGAGTGGAGTGGATCTACTTGATGAATTACATTTACTATGATTTTGATTGATTTATTTATTTTTGCAGTTTGACTTGTTCCGATCGCTGCCATGGCTAAGTGCTACCCCGAAGTCGAGCCGGAGTACCTGAAGGCGGTGGACAAGTGCAAGAGGAAGCTGAGAGCCCTCATTGCCGAGAAGAACTGCGCTCCTTTGATGGTCCGCATTGGGTGAGTTTCCTTAATTGGCATTTCGTTTGGGCTGTTTTGGTGCTTGCTTGAATTAGAGTTGGATTTGTATGTTGTCTGTACAGGTGGCATTCGGCTGGGACTTATGATGTGAGGACCCAGACCGGTGGTCCGTTCGGAACCATGAAGTCCCCAGCTGAGCTCGCCCATGCTGCAAACAATGGACTCGACATTGCTGTTAGACTTCTTGAGCCCATTAAGGAGCAGTTCCCTATTCTCTCCTACGGGGACTTCTATCAGGTCGGATTTTTTCCCCCACCTCGTGCCGTTATATGTAGAACTGCAATTTGGCTAATCCTGTCGGGCGTTTTTTGTTGTATTTGTGCAAAAAGTTTGTTATTGGTTACTGATACGATGACAATGTAGTTGGCTGGAGTTATCGCTGTTGAGATCACCGGTGGACCTGAGATCCCCTTCCATCCTGGAAGAAAGGTAAATACATTGTACCATATATGTCGGTTTGTGTTTTTTCAGGGTTTTAGGCTTTTAACAATTTTGGTGATGCTAGACTGAGTATTTAAGACGTGATTAGCTAGTTTGTTGGAACTCAAAACGTTTGGTTTCTAAGTTGATTTTCTAACTTTGAAGACAAAGTAATCTGTTGCAAATCATTTTGTCAATCATATTGTGGAATGTACTAGTTTGGGATTAGAAGTTTGATTACTGTTGTATATCATTTTTTTCCACTGCACTCGTCCATATGCAGCTGCACTTTTGTTGAGTATATAATTATATCATTCCATTTCAGGACAAGGAAGCACCACCAGAGGAAGGACGCCTGCCTGATGCCACCAAAGGTCCTGTTTAACGTGGGTTTTTTGTTCTTTTTGTTTTTATATATATTTGGTGTTGCGAAGACCTCTCAAGAATTCATGGTGGAATTCCGCACCTTACAACTTCGTATAGAAGAATGCCTCATCGTGTCATACTCATATCATTCATTTGTACAGGAAATTAAATACATGTGAAGAACTGGCAGAAAGTAAATAAGTGCAACATTTTCTTTCATTTCATTAAATAGAATGAATGAATATGAAATACAATAGTTGACATATTTATGCATTGCACAAATGGAAGATATATAAGCATCCGTTTGCGAACTATAAACCAAAATTGTTGTTATATTTAACAATTTCAGATATATATTTTATTAATAGGGTTTTTATATTTCGATATATTAGGGACGGGGATTTATCGATTCGTGCTTTGATCGATTCGATAATGATCTCCCTTTTGTTGTGATATATTGTCACAATATGATCAATTTAGCCTCGTAACCTAGGAGGGTTTTGTATATGTTTAGGTTCTTCAACTTTATGATGAATACACCGTGTTAATTTATCAACGATAATTCTGATATTAGAATATCGTAAAAACGGTTAGTTTAGCCTCATAACCTAGGAGGTGTTGTATATGATTAGATTTAGAGAATTATTCGTATATCATAATGTTTTGGTCAATTTAGCCTCATAACCTGGAGGAGATTTATGTTTGATTTGTCAACGATGATTCTTATATTAGAATATCGTACAAACGGTTAGTTTAACCTCATAGCCTAGGAGGTGATTTGTGTATATGTATCTTTATTATATTGCCGATGATTCTTATGTATAAATATCATCAAATAGTTAGTTTAATCTCATAACTGGTAGAATATTTTATATACTCAATTTGTTGAGTGTCTTGGACAGTTTAGCCTCGTGACCCGGAGGGTTTTATGTTTGTATTATTTGACTTATTTGGACGATTATCCTTTTGATCGATATCGTCACATCTTGGTCAGTTTAGCCTCGTAACCTAGGAGGGATTTGTGTGTGCATCTTTGTTATATTGTCGATGATTCTTATGTATAAATATCATCGAATAGTTAGTTTAATCTCATAACTGGGAGAATATTTTATGTATATAATTTGTTATGTGTGTTGGACAGTTTAACCTCGTGACCCGGAGGGAATTTATGTTTGATTTGTCAACGATAATTCTTATATTAGAATATCGTACAAACGGTTAGTTTAACCTCATAACCTAGGAGGTGATTTGTGTATATGGGATGTTGTCTCGTATTATCGGAGACATCGTAAGCATTTTATTCCCCTGTTCGGGACAACATTGTGTACATGCTTTGTTTGAGTATGACGACTTTAGTTTATCTCATTACTAAATATCGCTAAAGGTTAGATTAGTTTAGCCTCGTAACCTAGGAGGTGATATTTATGTGTATTTGACTGGTTTGGATAATTATTATTTTTGATATAGATATTATAATGTTTTGGTCAGTTTAGCCTCGTAACCCGGAGGGTTTTATATATATATGTATGTTATTTTGGTTTTGTTCATTTGTTTGTTAAATGAAGACTCCATCGCCTGTAAGAGAGAGGGAACCCAAGATCATGCTTGGCGTGCATCCTCGCCTACGACTAAGGTAGTCTGTATTTTAATTTTGACTACTCCAACGATAAGAGAGAGGGAACCCAAGATCATGCTTGGCGTGCATCCTCTCTTACTATTAGAGCAGTCAATATTTAGGTTTTATGTTTGTTTTCGATTTTTAGGTTGGTTGACATATTTTATAACTTTAAAGGTTTATTTTGCAATTTACCCACCACGAGAGGTAGATCTATGATTTTGTCCATTTAGGTGGATTATTTATATTTTAGGATTGATTTTATAAATCAATTTGTACCAATTATATATTGTTGCAATTTATCCACATTTAGGGGTGGATTTATAGTTTTGTCAATGTAAGGGAACTTTTTGTATTTTAAAATTGATTTGCAAATCAATCGGTACAACTCATATATTGTTGAAATTATCCACGTTTAGGGGTGGATTTGTGATTCGTCCATTTAAGGGACTATTTGTAATTTCATCATTGTGTTATTGTGGTGGTGTCCTTTTCCTATGGATTGTCTTACATGGAGATTTGCATTTAGTTGAATCTGGCTTGGACTAAATATGCAAAAGGATCCCACTTGCACGCTGAAATACATGACTCCATGCACGTATATGTATGTTAAGGAAATGCTACTAGTTTCCTGTCCTATTTTAATTCTTCTCATTGTATTATTTTATATATATATGTATATATTATATTATCCTCTTGATTCTTATAACAAAATCCAAAGAGGAATTCAATCGATCTCAGATTCCGATCTGGATGTCTTCCAAGTTTGAAGGCTACTTAGGATATGGAAGAATTCACCTTTCAACATAAAGTAAACCCACATATGTTGACAATATAATCGTATTTAACTTGATATTTATAAACGACATTGGCAGGATTATGCAATGTTCCCGAACACATGATGGTGTTTGAATCTTAAGAAACCAAGATGTTGATTTCTAAGTAGTGTTTTAATTTATGTCTGATGAGCTTCCAGACTTGATTCACCAATTAAAAATAACATTTCACATGTTTCTTTCGGTTACTCAAATTTTCCATTAGTCGAGTGAACCAAATCCAATTGAATATAGGTTTCAACATTAATTTTTTGGTTTCCTCCCATTAATATTTATGTTTATGGGAGTAACAAGTTTTGATCTTGAAAACTTGCCTGGGTCAGTTACTTTGTTTAATTTTACTGTTCATATTGGGTCCATATGGAACCATAATATTGCAATAGTGACCTATTATATATGTTGATATATGCCGATTTGATTTGATGTGGTTTTTGGTTATTATTTTTTTTTATTAGCAAACTTAGAACCATTGTATTTATTTGGTTATGGCTAAATTTCGGCAGCCTTCCGGCGTTCTCTTATTTTTTGTCAAATTATAGTCGATCAAACCGGGTTCGATCCTTCAAAAAGGAAGAGGCCGGAATGACGTATTTTTCCCAAGCCAAACGGGTACGATTCCCCAAGGGAGGTGGCCGTTTGGCTAAACGGGCGACCGTCCGGGTTCGATTCCTTAAAAGGAGGAGGCCGGAACGGTCGTTAAGTACACGGATGGGTACGGATCCCCAAGGGTGTGGCCACCCGTGCACATTTAGTTTAATTATTATTATTATTACAGAAAATATTCGCCGGAATTTGCACTTGCCGGAGTTGCAACGGAGTTGTTGATGAAGCCGGGGTCGTCGAATTGTTGTCAACGTTGTATGTTATCCGGAGTTGTCGAAGGTGTATGCCCGGAGCCGTCAGGTTGTCGTCGACGTTGTATGTTGTCGGGAATTTGTCGAAGTCTTCGTGGGCGATAGCGTCGAAGTCGCCGCGGGATTGTTATGAAGACGACGTTGTTGCCGGAGTCTTTGTTGTTGGAAGTTGGAGCGGCTGCGGAGTCGGAGTCGTCGTTGCCGGAGTTGTCGCGGCTGCCAAGTTGGAGTCGGCGTTGGATGAAACCGGAGAGGCCGAATTGTTGTCGGTGTTGTATATTGTCCGGAGTTGTGCGTATATGTACTGTAATTGGTTCCTTTCTTCTCTCCTTTTTTCACGATTATCTCTCGTCGAGATATGAGTTTATGTGTGTATGGAGTTTTTGGTGGGTGTATGTATGGATTTGTCCGGAGTTATGTGTACGTGTTGTTACTGGCTTGGAGAGATCTGTGTTGTTGTGTATGTATATTCTTTTATAGAGGAAGAGAAATAGAAGTGGGAGGAGAACGTGTGATGATGGATCAGATCATGGGCATGATCGTGGGGATGAGAGGTAGTGAGCATGGGGTTGACGTGGAACATGTCATGAAGGACGTGAGTTGTGAGGCTTGAATCTCATGCATGCATGAGGTGAGAATTTGCAATATGCATGTTGATTATGAAAAATTACTGACGTGAGATATGCATCATCTTTGTATCTATTTATTTTATTTATGTTCTCAATGGTAAAATTTCATTTTTACCTTTGAATCATGTGAATTTCCACATCTCTTCCGGTTTTGACTATATTTTCATGTTTAATCGAATAAACTTAGATCAAGAGATTGATCTATGAAATACTACTTCATTTTGATGATATTGCTTAATCTGTACTTCAATAGAGTTCCAATTTCCACTAAGTTGGGATGGCAATTGGTCGACGATCATTAGAAAAATTGTATCGATTTGAGATTATTTTTTTGTGTGTCAACATATACTTCAATAGAGTTCCAATTTCCACTAAGTTGGGATGGCAATTGGTCGACGATCATTAGAAAAATTGTATCGATTTGAGATTATTTTTTTGTGTGTCAACAGTTTGCCCCCTCAAGAAGATATGATGAATATTGTGAATCATAACTTCTTGAGAAATAATAATAATAATAATACTTCCAATATTTCAGAAGTACACATTTGTTTGCATACGAGGCCATCGACGTCGAAGCATGTAAAGCTTGAATAAGTATTTTAACTTGTATATGAGAGTAATGAATTTTCTCATATGAGTCATATCTTGCTACATATCAATATGCTAGTATGTAGAGAAATACGTACTCAAACCAATGAGACATTTGATGTTGGAGTACCAACAACGGTAGGGTGACAATAAAGATTCTTCTATCTTGAATCTTACATGATACTCACATTTCATATGGTTGTTTGACCAACAACTTATATGTCCCTACAAATCTTATATATGTTCCGTAGATTAGTGAACATTTCATTTTAACATCTCTTTACCTCAAGAACCCTCTTATGGTAGAGTGGTGACTTGCAGGATATTCCATCGTAGGTAAAAAGTTGAATCATCCCCTTATAAACTCCATATATGTTTCATATATTTGAAGAGTGTGTTTGAGAAAAAAAAAGTTAATCTCTCAGGAGGATTTTGTATATTTGATTTTTTTTAACGTTTTTATAAACTCCTCTAATGACAAGAGAGAGGGAACCCAAGATCCAGCTTGGCGTGCATCCTCTCTTACTATTATAGTTGTTTGCGTATCCTTTTTTTGTAATTTTTTTTACGGTCTTTTTTTTTAATACAATTTTTTTTAATATAATTTGTAAATTTGTAGAACAAATGTGGCAGACACCTTCATCAAATATTTGGAGCAATGCTGATATATGTGAACAGACTTATTGTTGCTACCCACAGGATTATGATATATATATATGTATATATGAATAGGTTTGGCCTCATTATTCGGGAGGACAATATATGAGGTGAGTAGACTTATGTTACTACTCAGAACATTAGAACACGCATGGATAAGTTTAGCCTCGTTACCCAGGAGGACAGGATTGTTTTACATCATGACAACCATCAGCTGTGGAGCCACAGTAAGGATCTCATCTTTGAAATCGTACCGGATGCTCGCTCTTCATATGGATGTCACCCAACAAAGTTGGAAAGTTCTTACAAATCTCAGATATGCTTCATAGATCTGTAGAACTTTGATAACCCCTTTCGCCTCAAGAACTCTCATATGTGGGAGAGTGACCCGAGGGACGTTCCATCGTCAGCGAAAGTTTTATATTATTATTGTGCTTACAAATCTCAGATGTACTTCATAGATTTGTAGAACATTTCTATCGAAAAAGTTTTACCTCTTATTCAGGAGGTATATCGAAAAGTTTCACCTCTTATTCAGGAGGTTTTTTTTATCTGATTATATATGTGTGTATATATATATATTTTTGCAAACTCTTCTAACAATAGGAGAGAGGGAACCCAAGATCGAGCTTGGTGTGCATCCTCCCTTATTATTAAATTTGTTTGCATTTTTTTGTATATATGAGAAGTACGCTGAATAAATTTCTCCACCTGATTCAGAGGTTGAAGTGTATGAGTAAATTTATCCTTGTTCTTCGCGAGATGAAACGTGTTTGAATGAGTTTATCCTTATTATTCAGGATTTTGTTGTATGAGTAAGTTTATCCATGCTACTCACGAGGTTGAATATATTCAGAAAGTAGTCTTATGATTACTACTCAGACGATTTGGATATATGGATAAGTTTAGCCTCGTTACCCAGGAGGAAGAAGAAGAAAAAAATGAGAGTAGACTTATTATTGCTATTCGAGGATTAGGGCGTGCATATAAATTTAGCCTCGTCGCCCAGGAGGCTTTTTTTATTTGATGATTTTTTTTTTAAAATTTGTTTGTTTATTTGTTCGTTATAAAACTCCTCTAACAACGAGAGAGAGGGAACCCAAGATCTAGCTTGGCGTGCATCCTCTCTTATTATTAGAGTTGTTTGCATTTCTTTTTTATTATTATATATTTTATTGACATATATATATTTTTTTTATACAAATTTTATATGGTTTTGTAAAATTTGTGGAACAAATGTGGCCAACCCTTTTACTTGATATTTAGGGTGATGACGGTATATGTGAGTAGACTTATTATTGCTACTCATGAGATTAGGACATATATGTATGTATGAATAAGTTTAGCCTCGTTATTAGGAGGATGGTGATATGTGTGTAGACTTATTATGGCTACAAAAGAGATTGGGCTATGTATGTATATATGAATAAGTTTAGTCTCGTTATTCAGGAGGACAGGATTTTTTACATCATGACAACCATCAGCTGTGGAGCCACAGTAAGGATCTCATCTTTGAAATCGTACCGGATGCTCGCTCTTCATATGGATGTCACCCAACAAGGTTGGAAAGTTCTTACAAATCTCAGATATGCTTCATAGATTTGTAGAACTTTGATAACCCCTTTCGCCTCAAGAACTCTCATATGTGGGAGAGTGACCCGAGGGACGTTCCATCGTCAGCGAAAGTTTTATATTATTATTGTTCTTACAAATCTCAGATGTACTTCATAGATTTGTAGAACATTTCTATCGAAAAGTTTTACCTCTTATTCGGGAGGTGTATTGAAAAGTTTCACCTCTTATTCAGGAGGATTTTTTTTATCAATTGCACCGCCCTTTCGGGTTTTCGCCACAATTGACCCCCACTTGTTTTTTCCTACAAACCCTTTCGGGTTTTCTTGTAGAGGGGTACCCAATTTTGCCTGTCGTCGACAGCCGAGTTTTAATTTTTTTTTACCCTTAGCGCCCTTTAGGGTTTTCACTAAGTCCGTAGGGTCTCATTTTTTTAACCCTTTTTTTTTATTTTTATGAATAATATGGCTTGAGGAATTTTCCATTTAGTGGGGGGTATGGCCTTTTCCCTTCATGATCGGTTAAGAGATATGCCCCATTGTCATATGCTAGCTCAACAATATATGGACCTTTCCATTTTGGGTCTAATTTCTTTCCATAACCCTGAGCCATGCAATCTTTGGACATTACCCAAACAAGTTGACCCTTCTTGAATGCTCGGGGACGAACTTTCTTATCAAAAGCTCTTTGCATTCGGGCTCGATATAGCTCAAGGCTTTGTTGTGCTTTAAGTCTTCTTTCGTCGGCGTCTAACAACTCTTCGAGCCTTACTTTGATGTTGAGGTCGTTAGTCAAGTCAGTCATCAACGCTACACGGAGGGACGGTATTTCAATTTCTAATGGTAGTACAGCTTCTGCCCCATATACCAAGGAATACGGTGTACAACCAGTTGGAGTCTTGTAGGTGGTTCGGTAGGCCCAGAGTGCTTCATACATACGGTCGTGCCAATCTCGCTTATTTGACTCTACAGTTTTAGCTATTATAGAACAAAGAGTTTTATTGAAGGCTTCTGCCAACCCATTTGCAGATGGGTTATATATAGTGGAATAATTCCAATTAATATTATATTTATTAGCAAAGCGATATACTTTTTGACTTTTGAAATTGGTCCCATTATCGGATTGGACTCTATTTGGGACTCCAAATCGATGAACAATATTGTTGGTGAAGAACTTGACGACCGCCTCAGCTGTGACTTCACGAAGAGGAACCAATTCTGCCCATCTAGAGAAGTAATCTGTTGCAGCTAGTATGAATTTGTAACCCCGAGATGTAGGAGTGAAGGGTCCAACGACATCTGTTCCCCACTCCGCAAATGGCCAAGATGCAATTGTTGGATGAAGTTTTGAGGGCGGCCTGTGAGATAGATTACCATGTTCTTGGCATTTGACACATTTCTTTGCATACTCAAAGCAATCTTGAGTCATAGTGGGCCAATAATAGCCCATAAGTTTAATTCGATGTCGCATTTTTGGTCCTGCTTGATGGCCGCCACATTCCCCTGAATGAATTTCCTGAAGAATCTTTCGTGCTTCGTCCTTTGAAAGACATCGAAGATACACAGAATTGTGGTTACCGGGCGCTAATCTATAAAGTGTGTCATTTTCAAACACGAATGATGGAATCCGCCTTTTGAGTTCCATTCGATCGGCTCTATTAACAGGTTGTTGACCATGCTTAAAGAAGTCCACAAACACTTGTCTCCAATCATCATCTCGTTCATCATTTACAATGCTGACTTCTTCTATTGCTTCGTCTTCACGTAGCGTCGCTATACTTGGAAGAAGACGACGATCTTTTATAACAACTTCCATTTCTCCTTGGGGTGGAAGGGTCAGACTAGTTGCTAACTTTGCAAGGGCATCCGCATGAGAGTTATTGCTTCTTGGAACGTGTGATATCTTCAAACTATCGAACCTTCGAATCAGACGCAGTGCCACATCGTGATATTGTATCAGCTCTTCTTTTCGAACTTCATATACGCCGTTAACTTGTCGAACAACAAGTAGAGAATCACCATATGCTTCAAGAGTTTTGATGTTCATATCGAGGGCCATTTCTAATCCAACTATTAGAGCTTCGTATTCGGCTTCATTGTTGGACTTCTCATCGACAAGTGCGCACGAAAAATGAATTATACCGCGTTGTGGAGTGAAGAACACGATCCCTGCCCCAGCTCGAATCGTCGGACCATCAACGGTGATCTCAGTACGGCAAGCCCCATCAAAGTAGAGTTCCCAGCAAGCTTCTTTGTTAGCTCTGACAGTCATTATTTCTTCATCCGGGAGATCTGTTGCCAATGGGGAATCGCTAGACAAAGGGTGAGCCGCAAGAAAGTCCGCTAAAGCTTGTCCTTTCACTGCCTTCCTCGGAACATATTCAATGTCAAACTCCATCAACAGAAGGGTCCATTTGCCAACACGTCCAGCCAAGGTGGGTCGTGTCATGATATATTTTATGGGGTCCACGTTTGATATGAGATGGACTTTATGAGCTAACATATAATGACGCATTTTTTTAGCTGCAAAGACCAATGCTAAGCATATTTTTTCGATTGCAGAATATTTAAATTCCGCCCCAACTAGCCTCCTACTCAAATAGTATAAAGCTTGCTCTTTATCATCATCAGTTTTTTGAGCAAGCAATGCTCCTAATGAGCAATCTTGGGCGGCGATATATAATATGAGTGGCCTGCCTACCTGTGGTGCCCTTAACACAGGAGGATTAAGGAGATACTTTTTGATATCTTCAAAAGCTTTTTGACATTCTTCATCCCATTCAAATGCTACACCTTTCTTCATGAGGCGAGAAAAAGGCTGGCATTTTCCAGACAAATTTACTATAAAGCGCCTTATATACGCCAAACGTCCTTGAAGTGATCTGAGTTGTTTCAAATTCTTTGGAGGAGGGAGTTCTTGAATTGCCTTGATTTTTGTTGGATCAACTTCGATGCCCCGGTGTTTAACCACAAAACCTAAGAATCTGCCACTTGTGACTCCAAAGGCACATTTCAATGGGTTCATTTTGAGGTTATACTTCCGAACTCTTTTAAATATCAGTTTAAGATCGGATAGATGTTCGATCTTCTTTTTAGATTTGACTACCAGAACATCTACATAACATTCAACTTGTTTATGCAGCAAATCGCTGAATATTTGTGTCATGGCTCGTTGATATGTCGCACCAGCATTTCTCAACCCAAAAGGCATGACTTTATAACAGAAAACCCCCTTCGGTGTACGGAACGCTGTATGTACTTTGTCATCCTCGGCCATCATAATTTGATTATATCCAGAATATCCATCCATGAAACTAAGGATTTCGTACCCAGTTGTAGCATCCACCATCTGTTCAGTGATGGGTAAGGGGAAATCATCTTTCGGACAAGCTTTATTGAGATCACGAAAATCTACACAAACCCGAATCTGACCATTTTTCTTTCGCACTGGAACAATATTTGATAACCACTTGGTATACATCACGGGCTCGATGAACCCAACATTGATGAGCTTATCAATCTCTGCAATCACTAAATCACGAATATCCGGGTGCATCCTGCGAGGCCCCTGTTTTACTCCTGGATGTTTGGGATCGATGGATAAACGGTGATCAGCGACATTTCGGTCTACACCTGGCATTTGTTTATAATTCCAAGCGAAACAATCATGATTTTCTTTGAGAAGAGTTATGTATTCTTCCCTTTCTTTAAGACTAAGAGAAGCACTGATAAATGTTGGTTCCGGGTCATCATTAGATCCCAAGTTTATTTCTAAAAGTTCATCAACCGTCGCTTGTCCCCCTTCTTCCATTTCTCGTGGAGCTGGGAGAATACCCTCGACATCAGACTGACCTTGAAGCAATATCTCTTCACCCTCCGATCCACTATCAGTCTGATTTTCATCGACCTGTGATTGTTGAGTACCGAAAGATCCTTCGACTTGCGCGACATCCTTTGACTCAACATCTGCAGAGCTTACCGTTATATGTAATGTTGTTTGCTTCTTTAAGTGGTTTGAGCAACCAAGACCCCTGCGATCTTTCCCTTGCCGCGTACTATCACGTCCCTTGTCATCTTTCGGACGCCATATTTGTTCATATTTTTGTTGTTCCTTCTTCTTATAGGGACGATTCTCTCTTCTATTTCTGAAAGCTGTCAAGACCTTCGGATTGATGGTGAAATCATCCAAATCAGCATCATCATCAATTTCATTTGTTTTGCCAAAGGGAGTATTTGACTCGACACGTTGTGGTTCGCCTTTATAGAAAGTTATCTTCCCACTATTTTTCTTTGACGGAACAATGAAAGTCTTCAAAGACTTTACTACGTCCACTTCTCGCTTTTCGAGTGCCTTTATAGTGCATGGTGGCAATGTCATCACCGTATTAGAGTCTATAGTATATGTTGCCTTCACCTTCTTACTATCTGATTTGATAGTTGGACATGAAATCTTAACCTGCTTCTTGGTGTTTAGAGACTGCCTCATTCCGTCTATTCGCTTGGGAGGTGTAACAACTTTGAATGCAGGTTCTTCATCGTCATTACCGAGTTCTATTATTTCCGGGAGTATATTACTCCTCATATTGAACTTTTGTATGAGAGGGGGGGGCTTTGCCTTCTTTAGGTTCATCGAGAAAGTAGCGAGCGTCATGGAAATGTACTTCATGAGCTTCAAATGGTTGGCGCTCTCCAAAGAATCTGTGATCCCTCCCATTGTGTATGTATTTGAAACATTGGTGGACGGTAGAGGGAACAACAAAATTTTCATGAAGCCAAGGACGTCCCAACAATGCTTTATATGATGTCCCCACATTCAGCACATAGAACGTTGCATCGGTCTCAAATTCTCCAAAGACGAGTTTCAACACTACCATGCCAATGGGAGTTTGTGAATGTTGATCAAACCCGTGTATGACTATATCGGATGGGCTTAAATTTGTCCTTGCGATGGAAAGCTTTGCTAGTGTGGTCATCGGTATGAGGTTTACTGAAGAACCAGGATCAATGAGTATGCGCCCCACAGGATGACCTTCCATGGTTCCTTTGCAATAAAGAGGGCGATTATGATCTATATGTTTCAGAAGCATATCTTCCTTGCTGAAGGTGATTGGCGTGATTCCTTGCTTGAATACGGATTGGGTCTCGGCCAGATGAGCTTCGTATATTGTTGATCTTTGCAAAGCTTGAATGAGAGCATCCTTCAATTCGGGTGCCAGTTGCAAAGCATCATATATACTAAGGAGAGCGGGGATTTTCTTCAAATGAGCAATGACATCGTAATTGACTTTCGATTTGGTGTCATTAGGTTCATTGTTTGAAGATTGCTTTGTTCCTTCAACTGCTCCCTGATCATTATTTTTGTTTCCTTCGGTTTCACCAACCAACTGCTTGGACGAATTAACTTCTTTACTTTTGGGTTGTTTTGGAGTAGATGACAGGATTTTACCTTTCCTTAGTTGGATGAAATTTATTCCTTCATCTTCATCACTGGGTTCATCGCTCCACGAAAACATTTCCTTGATTCCTGTAGGTGAACCAACACTGTTGACTGGAGATGAACCCACCATTCGACACTCGTGCACAATTGGTTCCGTCTTATCTTCGGGTTCTTCACCCGAGGGCTCGTCCCTTCTCTTTTCCAGCAATAGTTCCCATGGCATATAATCTTCCAAAGTTATATTTTTCGGGGTACCCTGTTCGTACTCCTTCAACTTGTTAATTAGTTTTTGCAATCTTTCCAACGGGCTTAGCTCATTTGGTGTTTTCTTTGGTTCCACTGGCTTCTTTGCTTTACTTCTTTTCTGTAGGTATTTAAGGGCTCGACGAAGATGTTGTCTTGAATATTGCTTTTGTGGCGGCAGTGGCGGTGCTTGAGGCTGAGAAGATTTCTTTCGACGTGTCACAACTTGCCAACCTTCGTCGTTGTCACCTTTTGATGTTGCCCCACATGAGGTAGAAGCAAGACTAGTACAAACACACCCCTTCATCTCGTTAACAATATCTTCCATACTATCTTTTAGTTTCTGTATTACATGAATTGTTTCTTTGATGTTGGTTGGTTCCTTGACAATAGGAGCCTTACCCTTCCTCGGATCCCGAACGATTTCCTTCACTGGCGTTTGATTAGTGGGAGTTACTTCTTCTTGTTGAACAGTCACCCAAGGCATGAATTTCATCATTTGGCATATTAAATCTTCAATACGGCATGGTGGAAAAGTAATGTGAGTAGATTCAACAACATGAACAGTTTCCTTTTCACCAGGATGATGATGAGGTTGCGGTGGATCAACCCTAATTGAGTTATTGAGCTCAATTTCGCCCTTTTCTATCATATTCTGCATTATATCTTTAAAGACCCAGCAATCTTCGACTATGTGACCCAACATCCTATGGTACAAGCAATAATTTGGTTCACTTGATTTGTCGACATCTCTTGGCCGTTTTGGTTCCGGGAGGCGAAGCTTTCCCACTTCTATTGCGCGTTGAAAGAGCTTCTTTACTTTATCTCTTCGGAAAGAGTAAGGTTTGTTTCTTCTCTCTTCTATGGTGGTTCTGGGTCTTGGAGCTTGTTGAGGTGTTTCCTGCTTCCCTTCCATTCTCCTTCCTTGGGCGAATGTGTTGTGACTCTCCTTAACCTCCTTTCTCTTTTCATCCTTTTTGACTTTGGAAGTCCCCGAAGATGAAGGAGTGGTAGGAAAAATGTTCGGATATTGCTGTAAGAATAATTCGACATCTCGAGCTTTAGTGTTCAAACGCTCGAAAGTTCGTATATCTTCTCCGACCAATTTCCACCCAAGTTCAGGCCTAAAGTTGCTTTGACAAAGACGAACGGCTTCAGCCTGTTCAATTTCCTGTGAGCAATACATCGAAGTATTCCTCCATCGCAATATAAAATCGGTGGATGATTCTCCGATTCTTTGTTTAAGCATGCTCAATTCTGCGATTGAGACTTTCCTAACGGTAGTGAAAAACCGCTGAATAAACAGTGTTTGCATGGTACTCCAATTGGGGACAGAGTTTGGTTTTAACGTCCCATACCATTCAAAAGCTGGTCCACTCAATGAAAGAACGAACAACTTTAGCAAGTATGACTCGTCGTTTGCGAGGTCTCCACACTGAGCTGTAAAATGAGCTAGATGTTCTCGCGGTTCTCCCGTCCCATTATATTTTGTGAATTTTGGTTGCACATGCCCGACAGGTAATCTGGTCTCCAAATGCTTTATTGGATATGGAACTGTGTAAGGGTTTAGGAGATTTAACGGCCTCTGATCAGTGTTGCTCATTTCCGAGAATCGAGCGTTCACGGCTTGTTCAACCATGTCCCTTTGTCCGGCCACTTCTCGTTCTTTTTCCAAGTTCATTGACTCGATGGTTGCAGACAGTTGCAAGACCATTTGTTGAAGGTCTTCTATTTGTTTTTTGAAATGTTCTTCTCTTGAAGATTCTCCGGTTGTATACACAGTCTGAACTGGTACTTCTTCATCACCGCTAGCATACCCCTTCGATATTTGCTCATCCACAAAAGTTGGGGTGTCGTCCTGTCTTGAATTCCTAAAATCTTCTTCGGGTATTGGTTGTTTCTCTAGATTTCTCAACTTCTGCCTAGCCCGTTCTTTCCTCCTTGTGTCCACACCTGGTTGGGAGACTATGTCTTGGAGTTCTTCTATAGTGTTCGGCAGGTCATCATTTGTTTCTCTCCTTGTTTTTTTGTAGGGATTTTCAGTTATTTGTACCATATAACAACTGTGAGTAAGGGTATCACTATCAGCTGTAGACCCTGTACCCTCCAATCGATCATCGGATTTGACTAACACTGTTAGAACCTGCCTTTTGGATAGATTAATCCGTTTGATTTCCAACTTACTTGACTTTTCTTTCCGTCGTACCTCAGGATTTGTTTCAATTTCGAGATTTCCGTCCCACTTCATTTTAATACTCCGGGTTTCAGACCTTGTCTTCGGATGACGAGAAATGCGTTCGAATACGGACGTACGCGATGTGCCGCTACCGATCCTGTCCCAAACAGAAGTCCGGGCACATTTCTTTCTTCTTAACATAGGCTTTTCCTCGTCTGTTCTCCTCAGAATATCGTATCGATTATTCGTCGATATATTCACAGAATAGTCAGGTTCCATTATTTCTAGCTTGTCGCTTGTTAGACTGAAACGACTCCCATCGATCAAAACTGATTTCCCACTTCGGGAAACTTTCATCCTCTTAGGATATGGCCTGAAAGGATTTCCGTTAAGTGGGGAGGACGAGATAACTCTACATTCCATTGGGATGAGAGAACTGCTAAAAACAGGCGAAGATATTAAGTTGACACCCAATTTTTGCGCTTTCATTCTCAGTTTAATTGCACATACCAACACGCGAGCTGGAATTGTGAAGCAATCATTCATCGAAATGTTTTCGGTCATGTGTACTCCAGTAAGACGGTAGACGTCTCTACTAGAGAGAATCACCATCTCATAATCATTAATTTTATTCAGGATGAGCGACATTTGTTTGTCGTTAAGTGCCTTCGGGTTCACTCCAACCCTTTTATGAGCCTTGAAATTTCCCAATAATGACTTTTGGGGTCGTACATGACACTTAACTAGTTTGCTTGGTGAACCAGGCATGCAAGGACTCTTTGGTGACTGATTGGACGATGATTTGGCTTCTTTCACCTTTGGCTTGCGTGTCTTGTTCCTTTTCTTCTTCGAAATTTTGGCATGTGCTTCAGGAATTTCAGCAATTGCAAACTCAGGATGCGTCCTTTCCAATCGTTCCTTTTCTGAAGCGACCACGATGTTGCCCACCGGACTAGGAGTTGAGGGCTTGATGGGTACTTCAATCTCATAACCCGTCACGAGGCCGTGTTCAAAAGAATACTTGAACAAGGCTGGCTCGAAGGAGCCAAAAGAGACGGGAGCCGTAAATATCACCTTCATGCTAGTTTCCATCGCAAATTTTCGTTCCTATACAACGTGGAAGGTTTTATGTTAGATTAATGACACGAAACATGACTACGAGGATGAGAGGTCCCACCGGGCGTGCCATTCTGTTTAACGTGGGTTTTTTGTTCTCTTTGTTTTTATATATATTTGGTGTTGCGAAGACCTCTCAAGAATTCATGGTGGAATTCCGCACCTTACAACTTCGTATAGAAGAATGCCTCATCGTGTCATACTCATATCATTCATTTGTACAGGAAATTAAATACATGTGAAGAACTGGCAGAAAGTAAATAAGTGCAACATTTTCTTTCATTTCATTAAATAGAATGAATGAATATGAAATACAATAGTTGACATATTTATGCATTGCACAAATGGAAGATATATAAGCATCCGTTTGCGAACTATAAACCAAAATTGTTGTTATATTTAACAATTTCAGATATATATTTTATTAATAGGGTTTTTATATTTCGATATATTAGGGACGGGGATTTATCGATTCGTGCTTTGATCGATTCGATAATGATCTCCCTTTTGTTGTGATATATTGTCACAATATGATCAATTTAGCCTCGTAACCTAGGAGGGTTTTGTATATGTTTAGGTTCTTCAACTTTATGATGAATACACCGTGTTAATTTATCAACGATAATTCTGATATTAGAATATCGTAAAAACGGTTAGTTTAGCCTCATAACCTAGGAGGTGTTGTATATGATTAGATTTAGAGAATTATTCGTATATCATAATGTTTTGGTCAATTTAGCCTCATAACCTGGAGGAGATTTATGTTTGATTTGTCAACGATGATTCTTATATTAGAATATCGTACAAACGGTTAGTTTAACCTCATAGCCTAGGAGGTGATTTGTGTATATGTATCTTTATTATATTGCCGATGATTCTTATGTATAAATATCATCAAATAGTTAGTTTAATCTCATAACTGGTAGAATATTTTATATACTCAATTTGTTGAGTGTCTTGGACAGTTTAGCCTCGTGACCCGGAGGGTTTTATGTTTGTATTATTTGACTTATTTGGACGATTATCCTTTTGATCGATATCGTCACATCTTGGTCAGTTTAGCCTCGTAACCTAGGAGGGATTTGTGTGTGCATCTTTGTTATATTGTCGATGATTCTTATGTATAAATATCATCGAATAGTTAGTTTAATCTCATAACTGGGAGAATATTTTATGTATATAATTTGTTATGTGTGTTGGACAGTTTAACCTCGTGACCCGGAGGGAATTTATGTTTGATTTGTCAACGATAATTCTTATATTAGAATATCGTACAAACGGTTAGTTTAACCTCATAACCTAGGAGGTGATTTGTGTATATGGGATGTTGTCTCGTATTATCGGAGACATCGTAAGCATTTTATTCCCCTGTTCGGGACAACATTGTGTACATGCTTTGTTTGAGTATGACGACTTTAGTTTATCTCATTACTAAATATCGCTAAAGGTTAGATTAGTTTAGCCTCGTAACCTAGGAGGTGATATTTATGTGTATTTGACTGGTTTGGATAATTATTATTTTTGATATAGATATTATAATGTTTTGGTCAGTTTAGCCTCGTAACCCGGAGGGTTTTATATATATATGTATGTTATTTTGGTTTTGTTCATTTGTTTGTTAAATGAAGACTCCATCGCCTGTAAGAGAGAGGGAACCCAAGATCATGCTTGGCGTGCATCCTCGCCTACGACTAAGGTAGTCTGTATTTTAATTTTGACTACTCCAACGATAAGAGAGAGGGAACCCAAGATCATGCTTGGCGTGCATCCTCTCTTACTATTAGAGCAGTCAATATTTAGGTTTTATGTTTGTTTTCGATTTTTAGGTTGGTTGACATATTTTATAACTTTAAAGGTTTATTTTGCAATTTACCCACCACGAGAGGTAGATCTATGATTTTGTCCATTTAGGTGGATTATTTATATTTTAGGATTGATTTTATAAATCAATTTGTACCAATTATATATTGTTGCAATTTATCCACATTTAGGGGTGGATTTATAGTTTTGTCCATGTAAGGGAACTTTTTGTATTTTAAAATTGATTTGCAAATCAATCGGTACAACTCATATATTGTTGAAATTATCCACGTTTAGGGGTGGATTTGTGATTCGTCCATTTAAGGGACTATTTGTAATTTCATCATTGTGTTATTGTGGTGGTGTCCTTTTCCTATGGATTGTCTTACATGGAGATTTGCATTTAGTTGAATCTGGCTTGGACTAAATATGCAAAAGGATCCCACTTGCACGCTGAAATACATGACTCCATGCACGTATATGTATGTTAAGGAAATGCTACTAGTTTCCTGTCCTATTTTAATTCTTCTCATTGTATTATTTTATATATATATGTATATATTATATTATCCTCTTGATTCTTATAACAAAATCCAAAGAGGAATTCAATCGATCTCAGATTCCGATCTGGATGTCTTCCAAGTTTGAAGGCTACTTAGGATATGGAAGAATTCACCTTTCAACATAAAGTAAACCCACATATGTTGACAATATAATCGTATTTAACTTGATATTTATAAACGACATTGGCAGGATTATGCAATGTTCCCGAACACATGATGGTGTTTGAATCTTAAGAAACCAAGATGTTGATTTCTAAGTAGTGTTTTAATTTATGTCTGATGAGCTTCCAGACTTGATTCACCAATTAAAAATAACATTTCACATGTTTCTTTCGGTTACTCAAATTTTCCATTAGTCGAGTGAACCAAATCCAATTGAATATAGGTTTCAACATTAATTTTTTGGTTTCCTCCCATTAATATTTATGTTTATGGGAGTAACAAGTTTTGATCTTGAAAACTTGCCTGGGTCAGTTACTTTGTTTAATTTTACTGTTCATATTGGGTCCATATGGAACCATAATATTGCAATAGTGACCTATTATATATGTTGATATATGCCGATTTGATTTGATGTGGTTTTTGGTTATTATTTTTTTTTATTAGCAAACTTAGAACCATTGTATTTATTTGGTTATGGCTAAATTTCGGCAGCCTTCCGGCGTTCTCTTATTTTTTGTCAAATTATAGTCGATCAAACCGGGTTCGATCCTTCAAAAAGGAAGAGGCCGGAATGACGTATTTTTCCCAAGCCAAACGGGTACGATTCCCCAAGGGAGGTGGCCGTTTGGCTAAACGGGCGACCGTCCGGGTTCGATTCCTTAAAAGGAGGAGGCCGGAACGGTCGTTAAGTACACGGATGGGTACGGATCCCCAAGGGTGTGGCCACCCGTGCACATTTAGTTTAATTATTATTATTATTACAGAAAATATTCGCCGGAATTTGCACTTGCCGGAGTTGCAACGGAGTTGTTGATGAAGCCGGGGTCGTCGAATTGTTGTCAACGTTGTATGTTATCCGGAGTTGTCGAAGGTGTATGCCCGGAGCCGTCAGGTTGTCGTCGACGTTGTATGTTGTCGGGAATTTGTCGAAGTCTTCGTGGGCGATAGCGTCGAAGTCGCCGCGGGATTGTTATGAAGACGACGTTGTTGCCGGAGTCTTTGTTGTTGGAAGTTGGAGCGGCTGCGGAGTCGGAGTCGTCGTTGCCGGAGTTGTCGCGGCTGCCAAGTTGGAGTCGGCGTTGGATGAAACCGGAGAGGCCGAATTGTTGTCGGTGTTGTATATTGTCCGGAGTTGTGCGTATATGTACTGTAATTGGTTCCTTTCTTCTCTCCTTTTTTCACGATTATCTCTCGTCGAGATATGAGTTTATGTGTGTATGGAGTTTTTGGTGGGTGTATGTATGGATTTGTCCGGAGTTATGTGTACGTGTTGTTACTGGCTTGGAGAGATCTGTGTTGTTGTGTATGTATATTCTTTTATAGAGGAAGAGAAATAGAAGTGGGAGGAGAACGTGTGATGATGGATCAGATCATGGGCATGATCGTGGGGATGAGAGGTAGTGAGCATGGGGTTGACGTGGAACATGTCATGAAGGACGTGAGTTGTGAGGCTTGAATCTCATGCATGCATGAGGTGAGAATTTGCAATATGCATGTTGATTATGAAAAATTACTGACGTGAGATATGCATCATCTTTGTATCTATTTATTTTATTTATGTTCTCAATGGTAAAATTTCATTTTTACCTTTGAATCATGTGAATTTCCACATCTCTTCCGGTTTTGACTATATTTTCATGTTTAATCGAATAAACTTAGATCAAGAGATTGATCTATGAAATACTACTTCATTTTGATGATATTGCTTAATCTGTACTTCAATAGAGTTCCAATTTCCACTAAGTTGGGATGGCAATTGGTCGACGATCATTAGAAAAATTGTATCGATTTGAGATTATTTTTTTGTGTGTCAACATATACTTCAATAGAGTTCCAATTTCCACTAAGTTGGGATGGCAATTGGTCGACGATCATTAGAAAAATTGTATCGATTTGAGATTATTTTTTTGTGTGTCAACAGGTCCATTGATCTCTTTCTTTTTGTTTTTAACCTGAATCCTATCAGAGTGATATTCAGCTTGTGAATAAGTACCAGGTGTTTTAGGAAGCCATCCCTCGTTGGTTTAACAGAATTTGAGTCATTTGCCCTGTGTTGTACATGCTGTTTAAAGTTCTACCTAGTAGGCGCACTAAAATAAAAAAATTTATTGCATTTCAGGTTGTGATCATTTGAGACAGGTCTTTGTGACTCAGATGGGTCTCACAGATCAGGACATTGTTGCTCTTTCTGGAGCACATACACTGGTAATTTAGACATGGATACACGTTATCACATTTCTTCTCCTTTTCATGCTGGCTTTTTTTGAGTTTTACTATTTTGCTGTGTTGTCGAATTTCCTCAGGGACGCTGCCACAAGGAGAGATCTGGATTTGAGGGAGCTTGGACCACAAACCCTCTCATATTCGACAACAGCTACTTCACGTAAGCTTGCATGCCTTCTGCGTGTTTGCACCTTGTGATTATTTGAACCATAAAAGTTTTGATACAAGCATGTTATCTTCCACTCAGGGAACTTCTCTCTGGAGAGAAGGAAGGTCTTCTCCAGCTCCCATCCGATAAGACCCTCCTGACTGACCCAGTGTTCCGTCCTCTTGTCGAGAAATATGCAGCTGTATGTCCCGATCTTCGTCTCTTGGATAATTTTTCACTTAACCAAACTAATCACTTGACTTTGCAATTTATCTGAAGGATGAGGATGCTTTCTTCGCTGACTATGCTGAGGCTCACCAGAAGCTCTCTGAACTCGGGTAAGTGGTCTACAATAAAAAATTCTGCATTCAAAATGATTGTTTCTTCTATCCTAAAGGACTTGTTTTTGGTCTTCCAGATTCGCTGATGCTTGAACTATGCGACACTCTCTGTGATAGATGGAGTGGAGGAACGCTTTTTGCAATAAGAACTGAAGTTTTATGTCCCATTTTGTTTCATCGCAGCTGCAATGTAGCGGTTCCATCTGCTCTACGCCTATTTCCCTTAAAACATATTTTGTTGACTTCAATGAAATCTGGATATGATGTTTTCCCTTCAGATGTCTGCATTGCCATTCTATCTTAATTACTGCAAGATTAACAGGTTAAGTAGCAAGAAATAAACAAACGTATATTTTAATCTTCAACTTTCTAACTATTTGATGTCTGGAAGAGAAATCTAACTTAAAGAATCAAAAGGATATTGGGAAGTCATGATTGTGAACCAGATTATACAATCTCTGATAACTTCATTCCTCATCTTCACCAGGATGTCTGCGAATAAGGTGCGCTCTAGAGAAGCAAGCATGGATGGTTCCATGATCCTGCCAGAATGACATACGGTTGCAAAATGGCTGCATCAGCATAAATTACGATAACCTACTCTCATCCTTAGCATTCTTATATCAAGCTTTTGAAGAAAAATAAATCACGTCGTGAATTTTAAATTAGATTTGATTCTTGATTTGTAAGAACCGAAATGTGATTCCAACGTGCCTAGGTAACGGCTATAGAGAACAAAACACACCGTGAAATGCAACTGACGTAAAAATTCCATATATCAACTGCTTGTAACCTTAGTAGATAAATTTTCGTGAGACTTTAACTTGCTTTTCTTATGACACGTAAAACATCTGTATTGTTACCATTCAACGTAGATATTTTCTTAATTCAAGGCTCAACAGTGATTTTTATTTGCTTAAGTTATCGAGTGTTACAGTTCGAAGAGTATTAACTGTCGTTAGACCAAACAGTAAGGAAGATTACCGAAGTAGATTCACGGAAGATGGGACATGGAAGGACAATGCTGCATTTTTTTATTTATTACGAAAATCATACTTGACAAATCATAGAAGGGATCAGAAAGTGAATGCAGCTTCTCAGTCATGGTTTATCAAAAAGACAGGACCGATACACCATCATCACATCCATCGTCCATAATACAGAATCACTAAATACTTCTCAACCCTCGCCAGGAAATGTAAGCAGCATTTGTTAGTAAACGTCCAGTTAAGAACACTGGCCAAGAAATCCATCGAAGATATGAGCCGGATAACACATCTACTTTAGGATTGCAGGGAATGGCCAGTTGAACGCACAAAAGCCAACCCGAAAAAGATAAATAATGCTGCTCGCAACAAACCCCAAAAAAGCATATTGGTTACAATTTTCCACATCTACTTCTATTTATAATCATAATTAAAACAAAAATCTACTGCCTCGAAAGGGGGCATGTATATGACGAGGACCTTCTTGAGATCCTAATGGCTGCAATGCTGCATTACAATTCATCGTGAGCTTCTGATTCTGCCTTAGTGTCGGAGGAAGTTTCTGTCTCTTTTGGCTGATCTTTTGGAATGTCGTCTCCTGATGTGGTGTTTGAGGCATTGGAGCTTTCTTGCTCGGTCGTTTTCTCATCCTTGGGTGGTTTCTCAATTTTTGGTTTTGGTTTAGGAATTCTGTTGATGGCCGCAACCTATGGCAGAAGTTATTGTTTGCGTCAGCCCGTTATTGTTCACGGAGCAGTTCACGTCAGCTCCCACAGGAAACCAGTGGACATGACAAAAGTGAGAGAGATAGTACCTTGTCCTGAAGATCAAAAATCTTTTCATAAACATCTTCCGACGTGAATGCTGGGGCATTTAATGTTGGTGTCCTGGAACGGAACTCATTGTCAGATCTTATCACAATAATTTAGATATTTGTCACCAGATGTTTCACAATTTTGACTAGGAAGTGTAGAAACTAGTATTGCAAGAGCAGAAGTCAGTCGGATTCTGTGGAACAATTGGTGACTAAATCTAGATTAAAATTTAGGTTCATTTTAAAAACGATATATCACAAAGATTACTTAAGGATTGAAAACGATTCTCCAATTTCTTTTAAACATTGTTCAGTTATTGAAGGTTCAGTTAATTAAGAAATCAATGCAATGAGTTTAATGAGTTTGAGATTTATGACCCAATTAAAAAATAAGGGCTTCACCCTGGAGGTAATTTGGTTTTGAAGTTGGATGTCACAATCTAAAGGCCCGACAATATCATGCAACCGCCAACCACAATTGATACACCTACAATCTAAAGGTACACGCTAATTGGATACATATGTGTGAAGATGTATGTATTTTCTACAGATTTGTATTTAGGCCTTATGCCATAGAGTTTCATATTCATTAGTAGTGGCTGATAAAATGGGCAACACAATTAAAATAGGAAGTAATGGGTGCCAAATTCAGGAGAAGGATTAGGGACTACAGAATTAAAGACCAGTAGGGAAATGTCTTACTTTTCTTGTAAAGCCTCCTTCAATTCTAACCATGTTTTGACCCTCTCAGCACTTTCAAGTACCTGAAATGTAGATAACAATAGTCCATCACAAACAGCTTGGACTTAAATATGTTTATTTCTGCAGAGATAATCCTATCTAACAACAACAACCAAAAAAGACACGTAAACATACCTCTTCAGTCTTGGACTTCGGAAGCCAAGATTTGTTTTTCTCCCAATCGTTTACTATCTGCACGTTTGCGTAATACAATTAATAAAACAGAGTTTTTCTTTCTTTCAATCTTGAGGTTCCTGGAACCAGTGTTCAATACTATATTTTATAGTAGAAATAAGTCGCCTAATCCCGAGACCAGTAAAACTGCATTTTATTGGTTCCAGGGGGTAGTATGGTTATATGTCTATACCAAGACAAGAGACGCTATTTTGCATGAGTATGGTTAAAGATGTACTAGCCTACAAATTTTAGGTTCTGTTTCCATCATTGACATATTATTGGTTCCACATTGTGCAAGCACATGACTTCCACGAGTGCTGGACAATCCATTATGGTTTCATGCATGGTTGCATATGGAAGATTTTTAAAAAATACAAGTATACAGAAAGAAACCACTCAAGGTATTAAAAGTAAAGGAATAATAGTTTTTTAAAGCAATGATAGCCTGTTAAGTGCATCTTCATGCTAACCAGTATTTAGAAACAGAAAAGATGGCATGAAGCTGAAAAGTATAGATCGAAATTACTAAGAGTTCAAAGACACTTTTTTTATGTACACCCTTGTTATTTATAAGTATGACGTATATTATACCTTCTTCAGTTCACCAAGATAATTTTTAGCATGTTGTGAAGCAACTGGACGAGCATCGAGTTCTTTCAATCTGCATAAGAAATCAATCAACACATCAAAAAACCAGACTCACAAAAGAGCATGATAAGCAGCTAAGACAACCCGGTACTGCTGTCTCATGAGATTTGTATTCAACCAACTACAATAATTATGCTACCTGAAAAAAATGGGATCCCCAATAGAATTTAGCATGCTCAGACGTTCTTGGAATTCACTGGCAGTAGCATCCTCCCCGTCAGTGTACAACCACTCTTGAACCTGGCATGTAGTGTGGGTAAATGTTGAGGAAATTAGCCAATTAGGTGATAAATAGGAATTACAAAATTCATTAAATATGACAAAGTTGTCAGTTGTCACTCTAATACCTCTTCAAGCTTATCCATGAAAGATTTGCGCTCCTTCTCTGTTGAAACTTTCTCAATCTCAGAAGAATCTTCTAGCTGCAGAAATAATAAAAAATGAATTGAAGATGTACAAAAATAATGAGATATTACTAGGGTCATGGAGGTAAAAATGTAGCCCAACGGGAAAACAATGGCCGTTTAGATTATAGTTCTAAGAAGATCAATAAAAATGATTAGGGAGGTAGAAAAATAACAAGAATTATAAAGCATGTATGAATACTGCATGTAGCAGGAAACTAGAGGAATTGGAGGATGCATCATGAAAAGGGAGACAACACATGCATGATATCAGAGGGAATAACTCAAGTATTAAATACCACAGCTTTAATTTGCCATATCCAGATAAATGTAATGGACATGCAATAGAACTAATAGAAGTGTGGAAGGAGTCGTACACCTTACTTAAAACAAAGGTAGAAAATGATAATGTCTTTTCAAGCATTGTGGGTAAAAGAACATATATTTGAAAGAATATGGTGAACGTTACCTTTCCTCTTGTAGAATAAATGTATTCTTCCAAATTATTTTTGAGTTCAGCAGTTCTTCTTCTTTCAGAATCTTTTTTGTTCAGTTCGTCAAGTTTAGTTTTGGCTTCTGCGAGGGATTCTTTTGACAGTGCTGCAGCAGGACCCGTGGTTTTATCAACAATCTGCAAATGGCATGGTAGAGGTGAGGATGAGAAGTGTTTGGTGAACTAGCCATTTCTATGTTTTCATTAGAACCCAATTGTGGTAAATAAATGGAAATATCGATGCAAGCCTTATCTCACCTTCAATGGAACACGGAAAGTTCTCTTTTTCAACTTCTTTTCTGGGGCATGTTGCTCAGTGGTCTGTCCTCCAACAGTGGAGTTATTAGTTTCACTCTCAGTATTGACCTTTTCCTCACTCTTTGTTGAGTTTGCAGAAGATGTGTTAGTAGTAGTGTTTGTTGAAGTTTCAATCGTTATATTTTTTTTTGGAACTTCGATCCATTCTGAGTATTCAATAACAGCTTCTGCTCTATCAAATGATAGGATACCGCTTCGGCTGAGTGAGAAGTGCATATTTGCCTTGATTGGAGCAGACAAGTTGCGAGATGAGTATCTAAAACAAGGTAAAAGAATGAATTAAATAAATACAAGTTGTGCTGGAGTGACTGGATAACCGAAAGAAACTAGATGTTTTTAGGAAATTGCCATATGGTTCGAAACTAAAATATGAAAAATATTAAATTGAAGATGTTTAACAAAGTCGCAAATGCTTACTTCTCCACAGCATCAGTAAGACCAGTTACTGCAAATTGACCAAAAATTTGAGAATAAACCCCAGGAGGCAGAAGTTTTTTACTCTCATAACCAAGTGAAACTTCAAAATCTTTTGAATGCTTAATAGACCTGAAAGCCTTCAGCAAGTAAACCACAATATGTTGTTAGCAAAGTTTGAAGCATCTAGGAACGACATTCATCAGTTACAATATCATACACTTAAGACTATTTTCTCACCTTGCTAGGTAATTTCTTCATGCGCTGCACAAGCAACTGTTCAGTACTATCCTCTTCCGCTAAATCAGAACCATCCAGTTTAATAGTAAAACCGTAGGATGAACCGTCAATCATCCCAAGTTTACGATTCAACTTGATTCCATCACTTAAATTTGCAGCATGTAGTGCAGAACCAAGTACAATACCTTCATCAGCATCAATATGCCTACCTAGGTCATTCCTACTAAAAAATTCCTGCAGTTTGCTCTGCAAAAGATTTGAACTAGTCAATACCTTCAAAAGAGTATCTTAACTAAACAATAAATTTATTAAATTTATTAAGTTAACCAAAATGAGAAATCTATCTATACCGTTTAAAAACAATGTCTATTACTTTGATGGGGCCTGATAAAATCTAATGGTAGGAAAGAGCATGAAACACTGTTAAATCAACTAGGCAATATTGAAGATACAAGTTTTGGTTGATGAAGGTCAATTCATCATCTATTTTCTGTAAATATTGGCATATCAACCTTTTTTATTTAATTTAATATGCTTGGGAAAACTAACCTGTAGTTTGGGTACACGTGTTGCACCACCTATGAGTTCCACAGTTACTTCATCCTTTTTCAAATCAGAATGCTCAAACAATTGTACTAAAGGATCGAGTGCTTTTGTCCACAGATCTTCGCAAAGCTCCTCAAATTTCTCACGGGATATTGTGCTCCTGTAGACGAACAATTGAAATATAGTGAGATTAAGCAACTTAGAACAGAAAGGAAACTCTACAACGCCATATACTACCATAGGTGAAACCAACTTGCACTGATGTTCAAGGTAAAACAAAGATCACTTAGCACGTGATGTTAGGACATGCAAGTAATATTTCATCACAAGAAAAGATGATGCTTAGGGTAAAACAAAGTTTACTTAACACCGGGTAGTAGGACATGCAAGCAATATTATGGTAATCTATAGTCAGTGTGTGTGCATGCTGGAGATCCAAAATATAATCTCAGTGAAATGGTTCGAATTTTTTTTCCAAATCACTTTAAAGGTTATAACTACCTCTCCAGACGAAATTCAATGTAAATTTCATAAACAAAAAAAATCTAAATCATCAACAATCTATTAATCACACCTACGGTGTGATGCCTTAACTCTTGCAATTAGGCTTTCAATAATTACCTTCAGCGATATCAATAAAAAAACCTTCAGCCTCGACAGGGTAATTAATATAAAGTATAACATCCATAACTTAAACAGAAAAAAGGACGAAAGCTCAAAGTAGACCAAGGAATTGATCTCTGGGTATGGTCATTTAGGAAGTAATCCTGTCCAAACATCATCACAAATTCACAACACGAACTACATTCATGCATGCCACATAGTCTAATATTTAAAACTTTTAAATACATAGTGGATTCATGCAACTGTATATGATAAATGAAAAAAGAAAACATATAAACAAATCAGGATGCCATTGGTTTATGTTTATCCCATTGGAATATCTGGGAACAATATTTGTTTATTATTATTATTATTTATTATTGCTACTAAAGATCATTTAGAATTTAGATGCAAAATAAAATAAGAAAGGGAAAGGTCAAGAATAGTAAAGATAATGCTTTATATATTTAATTATTTATTGACCAGAATTTTTTTTTATAAAATACACATAGATTTGTTATTTTAAGCTCACCTAAAATCACGATCATCATGTAAGGATTCAACAGATATCGGAGCTGCAGTATTTGCACTCAAAATTTCTTTGGTTCGCTTGACTTGTTTTTTCAATTTGGACATAGCCTTTGGGGAATTCCTCACATCCACACTATTTCCAACTTGCTTATTGAATTCATCTGCAAAATACTCAACCAGACGAGATTCCATAGTTTGGCCACCAATATCGGCATTCCACTTCACATCTATAACCTGTAAGTTTTTATATAAAAATGAAATCGAGTGGTTAATGTCAATACGTTAATGTTTGAACTTCAAACTTCAAAATGTGTCATCTATCGTAAAGGTCAAAGCCAAAGCAAAAAAAATTAGACTGATACAACAACAACAAAGTCTTTAATCTCAAACTAGTTGGGGTAGGCTAGAAATGAAACTCTAAGAAGTCACGGTTCAGGCACGTGAAATCGAGTGGTTAATGTCAATACATTACTGTTTGAACTTCAAACTTCAAAATGTTTCTTCTGTCGTAAAGGTCAAAGTCAAAGCAAAAAATTAGACTGATACAACAACAACAAAGCCTTTAATCTCAAACTAGTTGGGGTAGGCTAGAAATGAAACTCTAAGAAGTCACGGTTCAGGCACGTGAATCGTCTTCTTCCACGCGTTTCAATCCAATGCAAATTCCCGAGGAATATTCCAATCTTTTAGATCTCTTTTGATTGTTTCCTCCCAAGTCAATCATGATCTACTTCTTCCTCTTTTTGTGTCCTTGATCGGATTCAATACTCATCTTCTTATAGGTGTCTTCATAGGTCTTCTTTGTACATGTTCAAACAATCTCAGTCTGTGTTGTATAACTTTCACTTCCATTGGAGCAACTCCAACTCTCACGAATGTCTTCATTTCTAATCTGATTCATTCGTGTATGACCACACATTCACCTCAACATCTTTATTTCAGATACACTCATCTTTTGTATATATCTTTTAGTGGTCCAACATTTCGCACCATATAGCATTGCAGGTCTTATTGCGGTTCTATAAAATTTTCTTTTAACTTAAGTGGAATTTTCTTGTCACATAAGACACCTGAGGTTTGTCGTCATTTCATCCATCATGCTCTAATCTTCATCGATCTCCCGTCATTTTGAAGTATTGATCCAAGATATCTAAAAATATCTTTTCTAGGCACCACTTCCCTATCTAATATAATCTTCTCTTCCTCGGTATTAACGGTATTGAAACAACACTTCATATATTCAGTTTTAGATCTACTTAGTTTAAAATCTTTTGTTTCTAAAGTATTTCTCCACAACTCTAGTTTTCTCTTCACACCTACCATACTCTCGTCAATTAATACTGCATCATCCGCAAAGAACATACACCATGGAACCTCACATTGTATGTCTTTTGTCACATCGTTCATTAGTAAAGCAAGAGATATGGACTTAAAGCTGAACTCTGATGAAGTTCAATCCTAATCGGAAAAACTTTAGTCATATCATCACAAGTTTTAATGCTAATTTTAACTCCTTCGTACATATCTTTAATTAAATTCACATATTTTGTTGATATATTCTTCTTCTTTAGGGTCTGCCACATAATATTTTTAGAATTCTATCATATGTCTTTTCTAAATCAATAAAAATCATGTGTAATTTCTTTCTTTCGTTCTCTATACCTCTCCATAAGTTATCTAATAAGAAATATGACATATATCGTTGACCTTGCAGGCATAAAACCAAATTGATTATTTTTAACACATGTCTCTTTCCTTAGACGATGCTTACTTTTTCCCACAATTTCATAATATGACACATGAGCTTGATATTTTTATATTTAGTGTAAGTTTGAATATCCATTTTATTCTTGTAAATTGGCACCAAAGTACTCATTCTCCACTTATTTGGTATTTTAGTTTTCTCAAAGATACTACTAAACAATTTAGTTAACCATGTTACTGTTTTATCCTCAAAACATTTTCACACCTCAATCGGGATATCGTCTGGTCCTAAAGTCTTACCAACTTTCATCATTTTTAAGGTTTCATTAACCTCAACTTCTCTTATCTTCCTTACAAATCGTCTATTAGATTTCTCAATTGTATCATCCACTTCAAAAGTGTCGCTATCATTTTCTCAATTGAACAACTTATCAAAATACTCTCTCCACATTTCCTTGATATCCTCCGCCTTAACTAAAAGGTTATTATTATTATCTTTAATGCATTTAACTTAATTAAGGTCTCTAGTTTTCTTCTCTCTTATTTTAACCAACTTATATATTTCAATTTTTGGTGTAAATTCTCATAAACAACCACTCTAGCCTCTCTTACTGCTTTCTTAGTTTTTTATTATCCAACTTATATTCTTCTAAGTTAGTTTCATTTTTATCTTTAAAACACATCTTATAACATTCTTTCTTAGTTTTAATAGCTTGTTCTACATCATCATTCAACCACCACGTGTCTCTCGAATCTAGTATACCTCCTCTACTCTCCCCACAAACTTCTTTAGCCACTCGTTAAAAGTAATATGACATACCCTTCCACTTACTATGAGTGTCTCCTACAACATCCCAATGTCTATCTGCTATAAGTTTATCCCTAAATCTAATACATTTTTCTCCTCTAATTGGACTGATAAACAAAAGAAATTCTAAGTGTTGTTGAAAGAGGTACAGGAATAAGGAATCGTGTTCTGATTCCTTGTGAAATTTTTGGAACTACAAAAAGGGCTGCAACAGAGATCCAACACAAATACAATGCAGAAATAACCAACCGGTTAAGAGAACTCAACTAGGAAGCTAATACAGAGAGCAAAAACTTGACAGATATAATAAAGAATACAACTTGTTGAGATAGCAACACAGTCCATTCTACACATAAAAATATACAAGAATTTAAGTTCAAGGTAGTTGTTAGTTAAGAGAGCCAGCCAACGAAGTACCCACTCATTGACAATCTTAAGTTTCAACTAACTGTTATGAGCATTTGTTGTACGATGTGTTGCAGTGAGAGCATCATGGGGTTTTAGGAAGGACGAACGCACACAACTGGTACATGTGACGTTGTGAACATCCAATGCGGATGTTTAATTTCCACTAATTTGGATTTGTAGAATGTAGATGTGTATAAGAGTATAAGACTAGTTACCAATCACCATAATATCTAAATATTTGTCATGATATGAGTTTCAATCCTTACAAGTTCTCCATTTCCATACCTTTCTCACACAAACAAAATACTTTTGACCACCTCTGTCTCTATTTTTCTTAACAATTTCCCGATTCTGACTCCAATTCTTGGCATCATCACTAATATGAGGAGTTACCTTGTGGCTTAGTGACCTCCTGATCCTTTTTTTTAAACTAATTTTACGTCAAACATATCATCTTCAGACGTGCTACCAAACGACCTAAAGACAAGGCAACAAACAAGATGAATCTCAACAAAATATGAAGTTGATAACAATTAACAAGGAACTCCCGATCCATTTAACAGAGAGGTGATTCAAAGAATGTTGTATTTGTACAAGAGTCAATCTCAAAATACAATCCTCTCTAGTTTGGTTCTCCATTCGCCCATTCCAAGACTTAAATCAAAGTGGGAAGACAGCCTACATCACAATAATCCACTCCTTCAATTTCCTAAATCACATACATTATACAAGATCTAGAATTTCTATAACACCCAAATGATTTTATAAACAAGCTAAAGAATAGGTCCTTCTAGACAATCAGGTGTAATAATATACACTAATGATCTTACATTAGAGAATCACTCTAGCTTTTTTGTTCCATCCTCTGTCTCTACACTTCCAAGATCGTTAGTTCATGTTTCAACGAACTCAGTTTGTGGATCAATTACTCTAGTGGTTTGAATCACTGTCAATAATCAATATGCCGTTCTCTTTTGGCCATCCCATCCAAAGAGCACAAAACCATCTTAACTTATTAGAACTAAAACACAATAACACTTTGTAAAACAAAATGTACCATGATTTACCTGGAACTGATTGACCGACACAGTCTTCCCATACTCCTTAGCCGAGTAAGCTGAGAAATAGACCAAAGCGGCATACGTGCTTCCAGCACCCATGTCATAAAACACGACATACTTCGAATCGTTCGCGAAATTCTTATCAATCCCATACTGCAACGCCGCTCCAGCGTGCTCATTAATCAACCCCAACACATTCATACCCGCTAACTCAGCCGCCTGCACAACTCCCTTCCTCTCCGCCTGCCCGAAGTACAGCGGGACCGCAACAACCGCATCCTTCACCTTAACCCTCGCGTGCGCCTCCGCCAACCCCATCCCGTAACCGAACACCATCGCCAGCAACTCCTCTGCCTTATAAACCGTCACGCCGTCATCGATCCGGATCGAGGCCGCCCCCCTCGAGTCCTCCACCAGATCAAACGGCAGGTAAACCTTCTCCAGAGCCTTCTTTACGTGGTCGTAGGGTTTCCCGATCATATCGCGCACCAAACTGTAGACCTTGTCAGGGTACCTGGCGGAGATCCCGGCGGCCTCCTCGCCGATGAGGCGGTTCCCACCGTGGAAGGCCACGAGCGCCGGCGATTTCCGCTTCGACATCTCGTTGATCGCGACGGAGATCGGGCTCTGTCCCGGCTTGAGGTTGACGACGGCCACCTTGAGCCATTCCGATCCGAGATCGATGCTCGAGACTGCCGACTCCGACGCGGGAATCGAGAAGAGGACGACGAAGACGAGGAGAAGCGGCAATGCCGATCTCATCTCGCTAGAGTTCGAGTTGGAATTCTCCGATCAGACCCGAGAAACAGGGTTAAGGTCTGGATCGGAGTGAAATAGATCGAAGTGTTCGAGAATGGAGAAGCAGAAGAAGAAGAAGAAGAAGAAGAAGAGGAGGAGGAGGAGAAGTTTTTCTCGAGAGTTCGAGGTGTTTTTTTTCTGGGGGATATTTATATTTATATATATTGTGGGGTTTTTGTTTGAGAGTTTAAAGAGCTGAGGAGGAGAAAGTGAGGTTGGGATGGCGAATGGGAAGACGAAACGTGGAGTATAGTGACACGTGGAAGAAAGTGGTAGGTTTGGTGCGCTGGAGGTTTGGGTCTGGGTTCGTTGGGGGCGTTGACGGGTTAGTATGAGTCGGAATTTCTGCACGACGTGAGATTAGATTCGGAATTGTTCACGTGAACGAGATTAGGGTCCTAAAAGGATAGGCTAAAATCAATTTACCATCCTAATCATTACCGAGTTAGTAAGTGCCTGTAAATTACAACCGTTTAATAAATATGATGCAGATTTAAATCGTTTAACAGTGAAATATAATTAATACATAAATATATTATTATATATAAACAACATATATAGGTAGATTTTGATGATTCGCAACTTGTTAAGCAATAAGTCAAGGATGAGTTCTAAAATTCCTCCAATTTCATAATACTTATGATGTTTCTATGTATGTTTGTTGTATGTGGAACATTTCGTGGATGTTTGATTATGAATTTGTGGATATTTTTATTATAATTTTGTAGATGATCAATGTTCAATGTTGTAGTTATTATAACTTCTAGCTACTTATTTATTTTTTTCATTTTAATAGGTTTTTACATATTTTAATTATATATGATATGTAGCCTATCTATCCATTTTCGTATCTATTAAGATACTAAAATGGATAGATACTGTTTTAACCACTCGAAACTGTTTACTTAAATGAGATGAGTAAGGTCATGAGTGGAGATAAAAATAAACAAGTTTTTAATCAAGTCGTTAATCGTTTAATTACACAGGTAGGGTCATCAGTAAGTCTTATAACTACCCATTGACAGCCTTACACGAAATGGTTTCTATGTTTTGGATCTGTTTGGTTAGTGATGTCCAAGAGAAAACAATGTTGTTAGCTTTGGAACGAGGTTGTTAGAAATCGACATTATTAAGCCAATGGTCTGAGTTTGTTTATTTTAGGGTTCGATCAAGTGCATTTCGTTTATGACATGGAAGATTTGTACTCACAGGATTCTAACAAGAAATCGGCTTATGAGATGTGGGATGGTGCTAGATAGCTGGTGTGTTTTAATGTGAGAGTGAGGAAGAGTCCATTGACTATTTATTTCTCAAGTACCTTTTTGCTCAAGAGGTGTTGACTTCCTTTGCAATGACTCTAAATCCCGGTGCTCAATGGAGTGACTTTAAGCGCCTTCTCCATGGCCGTTGTAGGAAAGGTGTTTGCTCCTATCTACTCAGAGTAGGGCTGTAAATGGGCGGTTCGTGGACGGTTATAAGGCTTACCCATGAACATACCCGCCTAATTAAACGGTTCGCGGTTTGGTTTGAAACTCGTTTATTTTTAACTCTACCCGTGAACCTACCCGTTTAATTTAATTAAACGGTTTTAGACGGTTAAATGGTTATATGGTTAAATCTTAATAGATACTAAAGGCGATATAAGAATTGGGTAAATGGTTAAATGAATAAAACTTGTTAAAAACATCATAACATCCATAATTTTATAATCAAAACCTCCAAAAATTCATAATCTAAACATCTACAAATTCATATAAAACAACGTCAAACATCCACACATATGACAATAATAATACAAACAATTATATGTATGTAGTATATATAACAAAATATTATATATATTCATTATGTTTCGCGGTTAAACGGTTAAACGAACGGGTTAAATCATGTAACCTTATCCATCCATTTATTAAACGGTTATGATTTTCACAACCCTTATCCGTCCATTTATTAAACAGTTATGATTTTTACAACCCATTACCTTACCCGTCGGTTCGATTAGAACAGTTAAACGGTTTTTACTCAACCCATTTACAGCCCTAACTCAGAGTATTGGTTGTTTCGTTTGGTGGCTGCCTGAAAGTGTGGTATGTGTTGTATTGTTTTAGAAGACGATGAGTTTTTTAGCAGGTGTGTATAACAGCTTACCGTTAGTTTATTGTGAAGGGTTGTAAATGGGTCTTTTAGTCACATTGTTCGTTTTGTAACTCTTCATTTGTTAAAATTTTACACGGGACAATCCAGTTTCCCTGGCAATAAAAAATATCAGTAGATAATAAAAAGTTAGTATATGGGAACTTCGAATAATGTTACATGTAAATATGTAAAATTGTCGTGAACATGTAGTTGACACGATTTACTGTGTCGTGGGCTCGTGGCAGGGAGAAGGTTGTGCAAAACATGCACGGTTGTAAGTTGCAACTAGTTTGCAGCAACAATGGAAGAAATGTTGGACTTTGTGGAGGCGCTGTTGGGTCCACAAGCCATTTATATTTTGAAACTGGTCCAGCCCGTTTAGGCCTTCATGTGACAGACGGTGGACTCGAATTTCAACTGGCCTTCTCGTGAGCCCATTACAAGCCCAAACAAAACATTAAAACAGGAACTCAACAAAAACTTTATAATATCCACTTACTCACGAAATAAACAACCTATCGTATATAATAACCATATGTTATTATCCCAAGGTAGAATCTTAGTACATGTAAACTTCTATCCTCACACAAAACAACCTATTGTAATGTTCAATATATCGCATTGATGAACTTAAACACAAGAAGAAACGTTTTCTCACGATTAGTCACGGAACTAACTTCAGTTGATATTTTTTGACCGCTACAAGTTATGAAGGAACGCTCATGAATCATGATATTAACCATGCAATCAGATTTAGATTTATTCTCGCTCTTCCAAACAATAAGTGAACACTTTTAGGCATTGTATTAGAACTTAGAATCCCATGCACAATAAGTGAAGTCCATTGCAAACGTGGGACATCCACCGACATTAAAAAGCCGAACAACATTCTGAATTTCGAACGAAACAATTCAGGTGAAACACTAATTGGCACGAGGCCAAAACGGCTCGAGGGAAGGGAATCGGGAAGAAACCGAAGGCGGTGACCGTTTGCTGTCGTGGGAGGTGGTAAACTCACGCGGACGGTGACCGGCTCTCTGGGGGATAAGAATAATAACATGCCTTTGCCCGATGCTTTTCTTCATGCTCCGGCAAAGCATTTTGTAGCATAGGATGATAGGAGTTTTATAACGAGTTTCATGAGTGTGTTTTTCATGGGAGATATGTTATTTTTTTGAAAATGGAGACAATTCCTGCTTGTTATTGTATTTCCAATTTGAGATTTTTATATGTATTTTTTAAGCAGTATGGTTAATTTTGATAATTATAGTAGGTTCATTGAATCCTTTCACTAATAAAAGATTGTCACGAGTGAGAATTAAACTTGTGTCTCAATCCTACTTTGTTAGCACTTGGACCTATTTAAATACGCATTGGTTGGTTTCAGAATTTTATCCAGCAAGCAATCACACATAGTCATAGATCATAGAAATGATTTGTTTAGCATTAACAACTGAGCACGTTGCAATGCAAAATACAAACAGTCTTATATGGTAGTTCAACTTTTGAGACTCATTTTATGTTCTCTTAAAAGATTATTTGAGGATGTCAACTGAGTAAAGAAATTTTCTTCTTCTGTATTAAATGCGAGTATCATACGTAAGCAAGAAAGTAAAGAAAAAAACATTTGATAAGGTGCATAAATATAATAACATCAGGCAGGGGTTGTATGATTGTATCTGTCATGGAGTGATAGCTATATGCCTTCGAAGCTTTTACACGTAATTTTTTCTTCACAATAATTCGGTCAAAGTTCAGCTGTTTTCAATCAGAAATCGTATTATTATTAGTTGGTAAGGTGCAAATATCTTTTGCCCTTCTCTTAATCACTGAAATTCACTAGCAACTTATACGATGACATATTCATACCAGGTTAGTAGTGACCAGTGACAATGTTTCGGTCATAATCATGTTTTAACAAGTTTTATTTAAATATATTTGGAGATCTTAGGATAACCTTGTCAGTAGTACAAAACTCAGAAGGAGACAATAAAAAATCATGAGTCGCTAATAACAATTACGGATTACGACAAGGTGGTTAGTGAAAACATTCTCTCCTCTCCCCTCCCGAAATATTCTCTTGTCCTTTTCCAACAAATAGCCCAACCTCAACGTCCACATCGGTGTAGGCCCCGCTTCCCGACAATTGGACCGACATATCTTTGTCAGGTGGGACCCACAAGCTGCTGTTCCTTATTATCCCCGTCGGTTTCGTCTCTATTCCTCTCTCCAACCTCGAAGAAAACATGGCAATTGGTAATCGATGAGACAAATCCCTGCACTGGAATGTGGAAAGGACCGGGATTTGACCGGTCAATTGTGGTCTCTGACGGGTGACGAACCCCACCAGGGCCCATGTCACTATCTCAAGACGTGATCTGTCTGAACACGCTTATGGTATGGGTTCACACCTGATTAACACGTAATTGTACTCCAAATTACCATATTTTGGCATCTCGTTTTGTTACCAGCGTCGTGGCTGGGGCTGACCAAAACCCGGACTGCACCGGTCGGTCCGGGTTTTGTCCGGAAAATTTTGTTTCGGTCCGATCCGATTTGGGTTTCAATTTGGTATTCGGTCTTTAGGAATTTGATTCGGATTCTAGATAAAAATTTGGTCTGATTCGTACCAAATACTCACCCCTAGTCATGGCAATGAAATTGATTTTGAACTAATTTAGACTCGTAGGAATCAGGAAGCAATGTTGAATATATTTTGACGGGTGTAAGAGTTTAACTTTTAACTTGTGTTTTAATTTATCTAATCTACTATTCTATTTTGATTTTAAATCTTAACATCTTAAACATTAGAATGTTAATGCTCAGAATCTCAATTTAGCTAACCTGAGTTGATGGATAAAATTCTCTGAAACTATAATGACCGCATAAAAGGAAATTGTGCAATGAAGTTCTATAAATTCACTTCAAGATGTAATTTCTTTTTATATTTCTCCCGATTCTATTAATATACTACACATTTTGGTATTTCTGGTGTTGGAATCGTTAAGTTTTACCCGTCTATCAAAAATCAAATAAAATGGTAATACGAGACACTATCTCGAATAAAATCAAGTAGTAGACAAAATATACGCTTCTTCTAATAAACGATGTTAATGCATATCACATCATATATCACTATCATATATATTTTATAGTATAGTCGAACATTGTATTGCGTCTAAAGGTAAAAGGTCTAGCGAAACATTGCAATATCATATGTATATGTATATGTATATGTATAGTATAGTATAGACTAAGATGTGACATTGCGATTGCATCTTAGTTCTATACAAATGTTATACAAAATCATCAAACAATATTTAATCTAGTCAAAATATATACACAGCTTGCATAAAATCAAAACATTAACTACGCCAAAACTTATGAAATTTGTTGGATCATTATGTGCCAAAAATCCTCCAAAAAACTGATTTAAGAAACCAAACTTTCGTGTTAAATAAAGATTCAAAACAAAACAGCACAGTGAGCGGAACAGCGGGCAGAGAAGAAGTGCCAGCCAATGTGAGAGGAGGCAACTCTGAAGCGGTTCAGTGGCTAAAGCATCGGACGGCTCACAAGATTCGTTGGATACGGCGTTAGAATCTGGGCCGTCGGTTTCCGAACCCCAAACAAGGACAAAGTTCGTTCCTCTGATGGTTGGTTTGGTAGAGGCGGTGTCGCGAACCCACGCGCGGGACCCACACGACATGTCGTGCTTTCTCTGCGTGCAAGGGAAGCACATCAAACGACCGGTACGGACATTGGTCAAATGTTTTGTTTGTTTCTCTATCTACTTTCTCTCTCTAGAATTTGTTTATTTATATGCGAAGAGCTCAAGGAGAGGTGCACCTATTCCTCTCTTGCTCTGGTGGTATTATTGTATATTTGTATTCCACAGCGTTGGCTCTTGTTTCTCTCTGGAGATTATTAAGGTAATTCCGTTGGGACTCAAAGAGCAACTGATCTTTTTCTTCTGTTTGTTTCAAATTGTGGCGTTTTGATGTATTTTACAACTTGCAAATTGCAATCATAATAACACATCGGGTCAGATGTTGTCACCTTTATTCGTTTCTACACAATCTGGAGTCTTTCCTCCTGTGGCTTATGTTTTTTTAGATCAAATACTTTCATTTTCACAAAGAACAACACTTTTACACATGAAACTTTTTTCGGTTTTTATCTTTTCCTCAAACACATGATCACAAATGGTACGTTTGTTGTGCAATTAAGCTGCCAATTCATTTGCCCCTTAGTTCTGCCCACCATTGATTATTGTGTTATAAAAACATGTTTATTTATTTATTTAAGAAAATCGAATTTTTATTATGGTGCAGGCAATGGACAGCAGCAGCAACACCACAGGCTCCCTAGAAGAGGTTATGGGATGTCCGAATCCAGAACAACAAACCCACCAAGAGAAGAGACCAACAAAGCCAGTCCCAGAGCAGTCCCTGAAGTGCCCAAGATGCGAGTCCACCAACACCAAGTTCTGCTACTACAACAACTACAGCCTGTCGCAGCCGCGCTACTTCTGCAAGTCATGTAGGCGCTACTGGACCCAAGGTGGGACCCTCCGGAATATTCCCGTGGGTGGTGGTTGCAGGAAAAACAACAAGAGAACAACTCCAATCCTAAGAACACCTACACTGCCAACACAACTAGACCAGATCACTACAATATCATCATCCCAAGTGGGTCCCACAGCCACACCACATTCTTATTATTATGATGGATATGGATGTTTCTCTGGGTTCATCAATCAGGCTGGACCTGCTGGTTTTCTTGAGATATTGAGAGGTGGTGGTGGGGGGTATGTGGAGAATAATGGGATGGAGAGTAGTGGATATTATGGGTATGTGGAGGAATGTGGGAATGTGGAGTTTGGTGGTGGGAAGCCAGAGTTGGGGTTGGAATGCGGCAGAGATTTCTGGGGTGGTGGTGTTGCTTCCTCTTTTCATGGGCTTCTTAACAGCTCCATGATTTAATTAGGATGTGAGTTGAAGTGCATGTTATGTGTGAATGAATTCTCAGGTTTTGTTTCTTTTGGAAACTAAACTTCTGTTATGGTGGGTCTTCACCAGTCTAATCTTTGTCATTAGTCTTACTGTATCAATGGAGTTACTTTTGGTTGTGAAATTGGCTTGTAATCAGTCTGTTGCTTGCCAACTCACTTGGTGTTTTGTTTTACATTCGTAGATTTGCCTGATTTTAAGAAGTAATAATGTGTCAGTCACATTCTCCATCTTAGAAGATAACATATTCAATTCGTGTCATCATTCTTATCTATTTGTCGTCTTCGGTTTTTAAACTGTTGCACCAGGGATCCAGATCAGATTAACTAGGTAGTAGCATCAGTTGTTCCATGTTGATAGCCATGCTTATGTTTTTTGTTTGTTCTTGTTTTTAATTAGTATATATATACAACTACCTACACTTTCATTAATAATAATAGCTAATATATGCTAGTCCACTAATACAAGCTAGTTCCGTAGCTGGAACGAACAGAAGAGAAACACATCATCATAGAAACTACAACATGAGTACATTTCATGTTTGGTCTTCTAAATTTACTGCGATTGAATCGATGGCAGGCTTGGTGTTAATTATATATTTGAGGTTTGTGCTTTTTGTACAATATCTCATTCTCATGTTTTTCTTCTTTGCAATTGGCGTGCCATCTTTGGTGTATCACGCTTACAGTGCAATTATATCTCATGTTTGAGCAGTGAGCAGTTCACTTTAGACCTGTAAAAAGCATGTGTGTATGGAATCAATAGTGGGACCACTATCATATTCTATAGCTATTCAAGCAGAAGCAGTAGTGGTGTTTGGTGAAGAGCTTTTGCATAATTTTTTTTAGATGGGATTGCATGTTGGATTTGTGTTATCTTTCGTGAGCTACGTGAAACTATCGGATCGTGTTCCCGATTTAGATTCTTGACATAGTTGTGAGTTGTGACTTACTAATTAAGTACGTCGTCCAAGTGGATGTTTGTCATTCTTGACAATTTGTCACTTGAGTTTCAAGTTTCGACGTGTGAAGTAAATTTTCCTACGAGGCTGAGGGGCGACGGAGGGCTAGGGCTGTAGGCGGGGCGGGTTTTCGCCCCACCACTACCCGCCCTGCCAAAGTTAAGCGGGTAGGCGAGGCGGGGTCAAAAAAAAAATCCGCTACCCGTCCCGCGTAAGGATGGACTAGGCTATGCGGGGCGGGTTGGCGGGTTTAATCTTTTTATTAAAGTTAAATACAAAAAATCAATTTATTTTCTTTAATATTATCTATTTTAATCAAAGTTAAGTACAAAAATGAAGGAAAAAATCGATCAATGTATGTTTTTAAAGCTACATATAAAAAAATTAAAACTAAATACAAAAAAATCAAAACCATGTAAGGCTTACGCGGGTTGCGGGTTATGCAGGGCGGGTTGGGAGAAAACCGCAACCCGCCCCGCTTATTATGCGGGTGGCGGGTTGACGGGTAGCATTTTTTTGTCCACAACCCGGGTTAGACGGGACGGGTTGTGGGTAAATTTCAACCCATTTACGGCCCTACGGAGGGCCATCCTCAACAAATGAATATCTATAAACCATGAACAAATGTTCCTACGAGTAATAACTAATCAAGACCTGCATTTAAATGAAAAAAAACCCTAAACATGGCCCTTTGTAGTTAGATCTTTACTTCTATCACGTTCCTAAAAATCGATATCAATATATTTATGCATATTTATCTTGCTTATGGTGCATTCGAAATTCCGAACTCATCTAGAGTGAAAATTCCTCCACATATGAAAACCATGTGAATCACGAACAAATGTACGACGTGGATTTCTCCAGTGTTTCTTGTGAAACATGAAGATCGCAATTCAAATGTATACATAGTTTATTAATTCCAAACTTCCAGATGTGGAAGTATATTAAATATTCAAGGTGTTTCAACAAAGGGATGACTTAAAATTGTCGTGGTTCTCTCATTTCAAGTTAAAGCACTAATTTTATCTGAGTTTGTTGCCAGAATCCAAGATACAAGGAGACCTATTCCTATTCATACCACCAGAGAAAGAAACATTATAAAATACACATATAAAAGTACATATATCCAAAGAATCAGCCTTACACTGCAATTTAACTTACACTGCAATTTAAGGAGGGATCTAACGTCCACTAACCCGACACGGATTAAACGCACCACAAAATACTAAATATTGATTGCGAAATTAACTTCGGACCATCTTCCAAACTCAATTGCAACAAGAACACTAATAAGATGGAAATAAACAAGCAAACACAAATGCACACCTGAAACAACCACGACACATGCGATTTACAAGGTTCGGCAACGTGCCTACGTCCTTGGGGGTCTCCTGCGAGTTTCCTTTCCTTCTTCCACTTATTCAACAAGAGAAGCAACCGAGATTACAAGTATATTGAGACAATAGATCCTCCAAATCACTCTAAATCTATCTCTAACCTTAATCTTTCAACTCACAATGAAGGAAACTATGTTGTATTCAATTGTGTGTGAAAGTAAGAACAAACAAGTCATTTTATAGACTCAAAAACCGAACTACAATTAAACAAAACCGAACATAACTATTCATGGGGACACGGTTATCCGATGCTCATTCGGTTAACCATGTGTGCTTCAATGGGAACGATTCCTGTTTCGATTCGGTTGACCGAATCCTTTCCGGTTGACCGAGGGAACGATTCTCACGCAACTCGGTGGACCACGAGAACAATTCTTCCACGAACTAAAGAATTCTTCAACAACCTCACGATTCCACCGAGAACCCCTCGGTGAACCATTCCAAATTGGACACACTTTCTAGATTCTCGGAATACCAAAAATCTTCCCAACGGTTTACCGAACCCGTTGTTCCGAAGTGCTTGTTACCTTCTGACGGAGGACCGAATCGAATTCGGTCGTGCGATCCCAGCTGCACACGGAGTGCCTGGAATACTCAGGTAGACAAACCCGTCTTCGCCGAAATTTCCTGGGTTGTACATCGATAGACCGAATCCAATCCGATCGACTGACTCTTCCTGGATTTACTTACTTAACAAATATAAACCAATATTCAACGTGCCTCTTTGTACAGTGTTAAACACCTAATTTAACCAAATCTACAGCTCCTTTTCTAGTGCTTGCCGAAACTGTCTATGATCTAAGATCCAATTTTACAGCATCATGTTTTGTGATGTTTTATCAAAATTCTACAGCACCATGTCAGTGTATATACATGTTTGCGACTTTCACTGCCAGAACCATTTAGATGTAGGTTTATGTTTGATCTTGGAGAAACGCACGTCACCGTTAAGAACAGAGCTGATAAAACCCTCAACCTCTTCTAAAACCATGCCATCTCTGAAAACTGCATACTTCCCCTTGCGGGGTTTGTACGCAACGACAAGTCCATCTGAGCTTCTGAATCCAGATTCGTCAAAAGACTCTAGGACTGAGGGCTGACTGTTGGCGTCTAGTAAAGCGTATTGGACCGAATCTTTTGACCCTTCTGCGAGGTTTCGCCGTCTGGTTAATGTCTTCCGAGACACCTGAAAACAATCAAGTTGAATAAAATTAATCCTTTAGTTTGCACTACAGATTTTACAGAACGTTACAAAACATTTACTTACCAAAGAAAGATTGGTCTCGAGTTTGCTTTTCGCTTTAGCAGATCGATAGACGCCTATAACACATAAGGTAGTCTCATCACCGCACACACTATCCAAATTCGAGCTCTTTAGATGTGGAATTCTTCTATCTTGATCATCTGTCTTACTCTCCTTTGTAGCACGTTTGGAACCCACCTTATTTTTCTTCTCAAAACTGTTGAGCAAAGAGCTTATCTCAGAGATTCCTGTTTTCAAATCTTTGACGGTGATCCTTTCTTTAAGAACAGCTAATTCCCCATCCGTCGTTCGTCCAACCAATGCAGGAAGTGCATGAACCCCAAACCTGTTCAAGGTTTTGTGAGTCGTGTCATGGGCCTAAGCAAGACAATTGATACACATTAATTCTTCTAATAACATATTTTACATGCTGTGTGAAAGCTTCTTGTGTTAGAAGGAGGGTACTCACTTCAGAATCAAAAAGGATGAATCGCTTGCGATATAGGCCGCTAATGGTGCGCCACATAACTGGTGTATCTTTCTTAGTTGACAGCAAGAGAACCTGAGGCAGGTCACTTTTTGTCTCAGAAGAAAATTCGAAGTTATTCAGATCCACACGTTTTGAAAATCTGGGCAGATGATCGAGGCAGAAATTCTTCAAACTCCTGGAGTCCAATTCACCTGTGTATTGAACCAAGGTCGTGCTTCCATCAGGCTTATACGAATAAAAAAATACTTTTGCTGACTTGGTGGAGCGTACCCCAAGTTCCTTGCAGAGAGCTGGCTCAGCTTGACAGTTAATTTTACCACTCTACAAAAGCAAACAAGGTGGTATTTTAGTGCCATGGAGTTTTGAGGCATCACAAGATACATGATGGCAAACATTTGAACATATGATGAAACTATAAGTTAGAGAATGCTCAATTACCTTGGTTGCCCCTTGAAGCAAAATTGCCACATCATTTATAACAGATTCCCAGGCATTATAGCCGCTCGAGTATGGATTATAGAATAACAAAAGGCACGTGAGACCTCGATCTACTATTTCGTTCTTATAAGCCTGCGAATCAAGTCTACGTATGCTTGTTTGAGAAGTCTGCCCAGACCTCTGTCCGGCAGAGCCACCAAAATTTCCGAATCTACTGCCACTTCCACTGGATTGACCTCCAAAAAAATTGGAAAACATATCACCAAAGTCAAATCCAGAAGAACCACCACCTGCACCATGATGGCCACCAAATGAAAACGAGAAAGAATTTCCTTGGCCACCCATCCCCTGCCAGGTATCAGGGCCTGGGCCGCCACCACCACTGGTGAAATATGTGTACCCATCACGACCACTAGAATGTCCGTGGCCAAAATTTCCACCACCAAAACCTTGGTTGCCGCTCTCATCACCGTACATATCATAATTCTTCTTTTTCTCTTCATCGGATAAAATATCATATGCTGAAAGGATGATTTTATATTAGGCAGAAACCAAAACCAAACAAAGAGGACACATAACAGATCTTGCAAAGAAATAAAATAAACAAAAACAGGATACTCAAAAATTTGATTCAGCAAGTTGCGTTGCAGTCATTAAAATAGAAGATTAAATCCAACAGTTACCAACATGCCTGAACTTGGACAAATTTAGGTAAATGATGGCACAACATGTCAAACAAGAAAGATAAGGTGCTTGCAGTACATAAAGGAAGTGCCAAAACAAACATGAAAAGGACCACAAGTTCAACAAAATCAGACGTTAAGAGTTACAAGTATGATGTGATGCAAATAAAAGAAAGAAAATCAAGCATGCCATGCTTAATGCTCTTTGCAATAATCGACAGTGGAACATGTCTGACTTGTCAAGAGAAATAAGAACATTTGATATTATTGAGTTGTTGACAACAATGAATTCCAACCATTAGTTGGAATCAAATACAAAAGTACATTTAATTAAATTTAGAAAATGTGATTGAAAAGGTAACTGCCACAACCGAGAGTAAATTGATTTAATGAGGTAGCAATGGATTATGGCCATAAAGCTACTTATCAAAAACAGTTTGTGTCACAGAGTTCAATTAGCATGTAATTTTAAGGAGAAGTTTGGAGCTCCAGATGAAAAATAAAATAAATCATGGAAATTGAGACCCTGACAAGGAAAAAATAGTATACATCAGTTTGTTTTCTCAAGGAAAAGGGAAAAAGTCTTGGACAAAGACAGCTTCATACCATTATTAATCTCGGAGAATTTTTCTTCTGCACCTTTGGCTTTATTCTTATCAGGGTGGTACTTGAGAGACAATCTGCATATACAAAGTCAAAATGTAAGAAAAATCAGAACAGTTTGTTGTACATAATCAAAGAGTAAGGAGGAACTCCAATGTGGAAGCTTCAAAATAATATTTGCTGGAGAAACAATAAACCAAGGCTCTTGAGAAGTACGTACTTGTGGAAAGCCTTCTGAATATCACGTTGACTAGCACTTCTATCAACTCCAAGAACCTACAAAGAAGTTGCAAGCGAGGCATCAGCACTAGCTTGGTGAGTTTGAACATGCTGGTCTTTCGGGCAAGAAAGAGGAATCCACCAGGATCAAACTCAGATTTTGACCCAATAGGGTTGAAAAGAGCATAGGCCTCGGGTAATTTGACAAGAAAAAACAAAAACGGTGTGTATCTAGGGATGCAAATGGTAACCGATTATCCGAGTATCCGATTCGAAAATTACAATTTGGTTGGTATTTGGTAAATAAGTTTTTACTGAATACAATTTGGAATTGAAATTGGTTTAAAATGTTTTACCGTTTTCAATTTCGGATACAAATTCGGATATAAGTCAGACCATATCCGAATATCCGAAAATACCAATTTTAACATCCAATATATGTGGTTATTAATATTTGTATTGTGAGTTAATAAAAAACTAAGTTATTTCCTATGTAAATATAAACATAATAGAAATGCAAAAAAAATATAATATAATTCTCTTAAAACAATTTTCCAAAAGATTTTAGATTATACAACAAAATATATATAAAAATATGTTATAGGAATTTGAACATTATCCGAATTCGAATCCGAATTCGAAAATTTCTCAAATTCGGATATGAAATTGGTAAGCTATAAAAAAATTGAATTCATATTCGGATTTGGTATGCTTATTTGGAATTCGAATTCAAATTCGGATACAGGTTATACCATATTCGAAAAGATCCATTTGCATCCCAGTGTATCCACTCGGCGGAAATGAAGACTTTGCCAATCGTCGATTATCATACACAATGTAGGATAAATATTATCTTCAGATGTCACAACTCAAAACTATCGATGAACATACAAGTCAAAAACCTATTTTTGTGGCATAGCACTTCAATTGATAGATGACTAAAGCAATACAAATGTCCCCGTTACAAAAATAAGTGTTCTTTTAGTTCACTGAAAAATACCATTTCCAAAGATTCAGCACATCATGGCTACATTTCAGTAGTACAAACCCCAGGACAAATACCAATACCATTATTTTTTTACCGTTTGCAAAATAGTGGATGAGGGTTTGAAACGGCGGTGGTTTTCTCCCGAAGAGTTTCCACGTAAAAATCGTTGTCTTAATTGCTCCCGCAGGTCGAATTCGCCAACATAAAGTTTCCAATCTTGTTCAAGAATACTTATTCTACGTTCACATGTCACTCTAAACAATCATCTTCGAAGATCCCAAATCATATTCCAACACAAAAATAGAAACTAAACCACAACATTTCCTTCAAGACCTAACAATCCCTAACCCGACAAAACCCTAATCATTCAAGAACCAACAAGAACTAGGTCGATCGAGTACCTTGTAAGGGTCGAGGGGCTTCTTCCCCCAGGCAATGAAGACGAGAACGGAGAAGAAGAGGACGAAGACAGCTCGGCGACGATCCATCGAGACGAAGAACCCCAAAAGATTCCTCTCTTTCTTGGCGTTCGAAATCTTTTATGGTTTTTTGTTTTCTTTTTGGTTGCGATTTGGGAGATATTGTCGTAGTTTAGCTATTTATACGTTTCTCGATTGTTCTAGAGTTTAGTTACACGTGGCGTTTTAGGACAATATCCAACGTGTTTGGCGTATTGGGGTTCGCCACGTCGGACGCTGACGTGGTAGACTGAAGTTATAGACATTTTTTTACTATTCTTACTGAAATAATGCAACGAACGTAGGCTTGACGGGAAATAAAAAACGAGAAATGTTATTTGTCGTTTTAAAATTACTTAAATTGTTTTTTTAATTATTCTTTTGCTATTTACAAGATATTATGTAATACTCATTATGTCTTGTAAAAAATAAAAAAAAATTGGGACATCTAACTAAAACACCTCCCCCATAGTGGGTGTCTGGCACAGACGTCTTAATTTTTTTTATAATTAAATCTTGAATTTATACGGTATGTTATTTCAAATTATTTCAGGTTCCGTTGCAAGATTTCGGTGGTGACGGGGTGTAGAAAAAACACAAACGTAAATAAACATGTAAACGGAACAATATCCGGCGTAAAATAATAGGGTGTCGAAACAAAAAACGTAAATAACGTCCCCCACAAGGGTTGTTGTCCCCTGCTATCCCCGCATTCTTACTCTGATTTTATTTTTCATGGTTATTTTTGTTGTAGTATGAAAATAAGAGAGCCTATTGGGAGCAGAAATCAGTAAAAATAAGAGAATGACAAAACGGTAATTCGCACTGACGATTTAAGTAATTTTGAGATGACGTTTAGTAGTTCAGTAAAAACAATTGTAGCCACTTTGTAATAGTATAGTTTTGAACTTGCAACTACGCCTGGGTAACGGACCGAGTTCCCAAGGGTTGAGCCCGGTCCGTGGGCCCGCAGGAGGCGTGTCGGGCATGATATTTTTATATATATTTAATATTTTAAGCATTTTTTAATGTATTTTAAAAGAAATTAATTTGCCATCAGGTTTCTGAATTTTTATTTGAGGAATAATTGTTTTGCGAGCAGCTTAACATTACCACATTATTACTTGCAAATTTCTTAGGTGTATTTAGTTTTGCAAGAAGGTCCCTTCCAATTCACATGGATTATAACACAAAGGTAGTAATGGTTTTCACTAACTATAGATTTTCCATTTACGAAGCAACATCCTATCGTTCCAATTAAAGAAGGGCGTTGAACATATAGATTCCGTGATCGATTGATGTAATGGGATGGCTATATATGTTGCGATTAATATAACGATTGTAGTAGTGTAATTAGTAGACCCATGAGAGAATCAAAAAACCCACCTTCACTGTTAAATTAAAACAAAAGGATATGGACTAGATTGAGCAATTCTATGTTTTAAAGGGTAGGTTATTTCGAAGGGAAATGGGAGGAAATATGGTCTTCAGCATTTTCATCCTGAAATAGACCCACTTTTTTTTGTAATCGAGACGAACTCAATGGTCCAGTCCAACCTACTGCTTTATACAACCAAAGGTTCAAAGCATAGTAGTTTAAATCCAGAGAATTCATATATATATATATATATATATATATATATATATATGAGTTTTCTAGTGAGTTCAGTGCTCAACTTTTCTAAATTAAGCCCCCACAATATCCACCACTCATTTCAAATTGTAAGGTAGATCAAGAAAAAAACGGTTATGTTAATGAATGGTGAGATTAACTGTAAATAAGATCTAATGGTGAGATTGTAGGGGGCTTAAACTAAATTTCATAAGCCCTGGACTCATTAGAGCTTGACTATATATATATATATATAAATTCTTTCCAATCCAGCCCTGATGCCCACTGTTTTGTAAAATTCGAAATTACGTGCAATTTCAGTTGGAAGAAGTTTCATGGCAACAAGGGTGGAAAGTTGAGCTGATGCTCTAAAGTTGACTATCATTTCTGGAGAATTCAAGACATTTTTTTCTTCTTCCATGTGAAACCTTCTTAAGATAGTATACTGTTCAAAACAAGATTCTAGAGAAGTTCCGTTAGATATCTTCTACTAGTTGCATGAGAAATATCCTCTTGGTTGTTGGACTGGAAATTCCTTCCATGAGCTTCCACAGGAATATGAGTTGACATTTGGAAGATAGCTCCTACATGGATTCAGCTCCAAAGTATACAAAACTGTAATATGGAACTTTTTAAGTGAAGCACTTGGAACAATCTAGTTTTCCTCCAACTACAGTAACAAATAAAAGGTCGACAATTATATATACTGGGTTTAAATAAAAGTTTGGAATCCTAAAATGAATGAATTTCAGAATGTATATATGTATAAATGTTTGACTATCTTTATACTTTATACTTTGTACACGTTCAAATTAGATGAAATTGAAATGTGTTTCTGTCCTGAATTTAGATTCTTTCTTCTTCTTTTACCATATTTATAATAAAAAAACTGAGGGGGCTTGAGTAGAAAAAAATAATTCTGCTTTATTTTTCAAAAAAATAATTTTTGCTTTTGGTTTTAAAAAATGCACTGAATTGTTCAAGTGACTGTGAATAATCGAAGCATGCATGACCCACTAAAGGGTGGTCTAATGTGCCCCTCTCATCAGCAATCACAAACACCACTAAACTTTTTGTACCATTTTCAATTCCTAAACTGAAGTCAACTTAAATCACAAGTCTAATGCAGTCCATCTTTATGTTGATTAATAATATAGCTGAATGTACGATGATGTGTGCTGAACTACTGATGTAATCTAAAATCCTCCGTTTTATGGATAAGTATGGTCACTGATTCACTACTGCACTCGTGTGGAAGTTTGCTGATTAGTTCCACTACATTCGGCCTAAAAATCTTCTTAACAGAGTTGCTACTATTGGTTTCTGAGAGGAGTCCAATTCGACATGAGAACATGCTTGTTCTGTATCCGTTGGAAAACATCACATCCTTGGATCACAACGTATATTTCCAAACACTATCAAGTGGGACCGCAAAAAAGGGATAGAATCGAACATATTGGCTCCAATCAAGTTTGATAGAATAAAGCGTGGATATGTATAAACCATTACCACACGAAATACCAATAACCACAACATCGATTGCTCACACTCCTTCCAACTTTGCTTCACGTCACTCTTTTGGTGGTCACAAGAACCACATCTAGAGACCAAAACTAAATTACAACTAACCCCCGAACCCGAGTCCCAACTAAAATCGGGGCTCGAGTCCAAGTCCGACTCCAAATACGAATCCGAACTAAAATCAAGCAAATCAAATTGACACCGGTCAGTTTCATCTCCGACCGGCACGCCTCCTCGGACGACCTCCCATCCGTCCCAATCGTCGTCCCAATCGACACTTCGCTCCGCCGCCAATTCGGCAATCTTCTTCCGGGCCTCGGCCGGACAAATACCAATTTCAGCCTCCAAACTCCCACCGCCCACCGAAGACGACGTGGAATCGTCCTCGAACCCGGTCCAATCCATAACGCTCCTCGGAGACCACCAGTCGACCGGAGCGGGCCCTACCAAAAACTCATGGCCCAACAACTCCTCACAACTCCACCTCTCCTCCGGGTCCCACCTCAAACACTTCCCCACAAAATCCCTCCCCAACTCCGACAACTCCTCCGGCAACTCTGGCATGTTTCCGGCGAGAATTTTAACCAAATCACTCTCCTTCCACGGGGCCTTTCCAGTGACCATCTCGATAATCGTACATCCAAACGACCAAACGTCCGACGCCGGCATTGGAGGCACTCCTCTCATAACCTCCGGAGCCATCCACAGCGGGGTTCCGGACACGAACCCCAATCGGGTCGGATCCCGGATCCGTCTGGAGGATCCGAAATCCGACAGCTTCGTGAACCCGGCTCGGGACCCGACCAGCACGTTCCTCCCCTTCACGTCGCCGTGGACGATCCCAGCGGCGTGAACATCCTTCAAACCCTCCGCCACACATCTCGCGTAACACCTCATCTCGTCAAGCTCCGGCGAACTCCTCAAGACGACGTCGGTGAGGGTCCCAGCTGGCATGTACTCGAGGTGGAGGTTCCGGTGGGGTACGCCGGAAGAGGCGTCGACGGTGAGGTCGTCACCGAGGTAGGATACTACGAACGGGGACGAGATGGATTTAAGGATTTCGATTTCGTTCTCGAGGGATTTGAGTTGGGTGAAAGAGGAGGGAGTGGTGGAAACGGATTTGACGGCGAAGATGGAGTTGGAGGACTTGGAGATCGCCACGTGGACGTCGGAGAAGGAGCCGCGGCCGAGAAGGGTGCCTTTGAGCCATGGGCTGGTGGTGGTGGAAAAAGAAGAAGACATGTTTGGGTTGTGTTGTGTTCTGTTTTTTTTTTTGTTGTTTGTGAGATGTTTTCTGTTTTGAGTTCAGACTGGTTCGGTATTTATATGTGTGGAAAGAGAGAGGTTTCTGAGTTCCCAACGATAAATTTGGTTATCCCCATGCTTTCGGGGGATCTCAACCGTTCATTTGGGCGGGTAGATGTTCGGCTTTATTGTTTGTTAAATAATTATTTTATTTCTTAATTTATTACCTAAGTTTCGGTTTCGGCCTTTCGAGGATGGAAAACTGGTTTCACGTGTTTCCTTCAAAGTCGGCCATTCGGCTCCATATTCATGAAATTTCACTTGATATTTTATTTTTCTATGACTCAGAAATTTCACTTGATATTCCACTTGATATTTTATTTTTCCATGACTCGGAAATTTATCTTGAAATTTCACTTGATATCCGTCCCACATTGTAAACGAATTGAAGTTTCAAATTGAGATGATCCAACAGTAGGTACACACACCATAAAATTCAATCACAAGAGATAATTTCACACCCTTAACCAACTGCACCACACTCTATGAGGTAGCATCTGATGTTGTTGGATGTCGATGCCTATTTAAGGGGAAAAAAGGTAGGCTACGAGGATTTAATGCATGTCCAATGACCGAATTTGCACCGCAATTGTCCTATATTGGTGCTTTCAAAATAAATGTCCTAGAATAGTGGATAAAATTCATTATTCCATCCAAAAAGTTCAAAAGGAAAAAGGAGAAAATGTTTTATGGTAAATCATGAATATGAAATTAGTTATCATTGTCAAATTGAAAGCAACTCATGAAATATTCAACATATATACTATTGTTTTTCTTTTTCTAAATATATGAGATATAAACTATATATCATCGTCTATAGAATTCCTTTTTCCTTTGATTACGATTCTCCTCGAGTTGTAGATATAACGGAAATTAGGAGGTGTTGTAGGATTAATAGACGTCGTAGAAGGGATTTTATACGTAAGGTTTAACGCGCTTTGTTACTTGTTAGTATCATGTTCGACAAATAAATAACACATAAACCACAATTGTGAGCCGACTAGAGCAATTATAATAAGTATTAGAGTACTAAAAATTCTGTATTTTAAAGTTGACGACCTACACATAGAATTAGAACACTGAAAAATTCGGTTGCTTTGTGCTAGGGAGTGTGCTAACAAAACTAATGCTTGCGGATCATATGTGAGATTAGGAAACACATGTAATGACAGTTGGGTGTGATTGCTATCTAAATATATTTATTCAGAATAAATTTTGGACTTTGACTGCGTTCCAAACAATGCTGAAGTCATAACTCAACGGATGTTGCCCAAGACTTCATAAAATAAAAACGGTTGTTGCAAAAACTGGTTCACTACAAATAGTCAAATATAATTCATGGATACGGCAATGATGAAATTGTCCGGAATCAAACTTTAGGAATACTTTGACCGACTCACTTTTGAAATGAGTATTCTTAATTCGTAGAACTTTGCTTATCAAAAACAAATTGTAGGACTTTGCATAAAAATGACACTAAGTCTTAAATAACTATTATAATGTTTGGATGATATTAAACGAAACCAAAGAAACAAACCTTCTCGGTCTAACACAAATGACAAACCACAACTCATAACATCCACAATATTATAAACATGATTCCAATGATAAATTGATAATTATAATAACAATAACGGTGTACTTACATTTAAAATAACCACATAAGCAGGGCACATCTGATGGCTCACCAATTTGGTTCTCCAAAGTGGTCCTTCCTTGGAGCCTATAAAGTTAGCTCCATTCACCATCACTAATTAATATTAGAATAAGATGCATATTGACAGGCGTGCCCCAGATTAAACCAAGAATCAAATTCCTAAAGTTTTAAGAAAAATCGATCTACTTGCAATAACTGAACAATGTTCAGAAAAGCAAAAAAATAAGAGGAAAAAATTCAATATAAAGGTATACTCCAACATTTTTCTGCCAAAGTGAATAAAAATGAACGGAATGATGTCCATCTAAATTTTTTTGATCCGTTATTATTTTTAGTTTAAACATTTTTATAATTTTATTGAACCCTCTTATGACCATATAAAAGAGGAAGATAAAACTTTCACACGGAACTTCTTTCAATTTCAACTTTATAGACAAACCTAGAGCAAATGATTGGCATATGAATTTATTTCTCTGAACCTCAAAATTTTATTACTAGTTTTCTTCTATAGTCAAACTTCTTAAATAGCTCCAGTCAATAGATTCAAGTCTTAGATTAATTTGAACTAGAGATAAATTTCAACATCACAAATTACATCTTGTGATTTAATCAAAAACTTAAATGTTTTTTGTTATTGCCCTTCCAAACCAGCCTCTCCAGAGGACCACACACACCCAAGTCAGGCGCGCTGAGCTGCTGCACATCTGAGTTTCAGAGAAGGCAAAAAAGATGGAAAAAGTAAGTGGTAACTTATTTAGCTGATATTTTAACAGAGACAAAGTGAGGAAGATATTGGATAGCTGTTTATCGCAAAACAACAACTTGCACTGGATTGCTGGAGACAGACTCAAAGCCAGCGAGAAAAAGTGGTAATTAAGTTGAATGGCCGAAACTCCTGCACATGCATGTATGTGACCAAAGTCTGTGCCTGTCTTTGACAGTTTACTACCAATCCTGATGCAGGTCTAGATACGTTCAACTATTTTTGTAGTAACAAAATATATTTTCTCGTGTTCCAAGGAAGGAAAATAACATTTATCTCTAGATTTATTACACAGGAAAACAACTTCCTTAACTGACTCATGATACCTAAAGAGGTCATACAAATTCCGTATCAACAAATCATAATATCGTGTCGAAGAAATTTCTGTAAAACTGTAATTAACACAGCAGGTTGTAACTTATATCATACTGGAGAACTTAAGACTCCATTTTTGGTATTAGACTTTAATCTATCGAAGATCCTTGAAAAAACTACCAAGATACAAGAGTGATCAAAGTTGGACCATGCAAATACTTTAAAATGCCTTTCTTTTATTATTATTATTATTATTATTATTATTTAAGAGGGGAGAGACCGAGAGAGGATGGAAGTATACGGCTGTAACGGCTCCGTGCCCCATGCAAGGTTTGAAGAGGCAAACCACCAAACCAGTGTTGTAGGAAGTGGTGTTGGATATTTATGGGGTTTGGCATTTTCTATTACCTCATCATAGCCACCAGAGGTTAACTTAAATCAGAAGTCACCTTAAATAGGAGGGAACTTCTGGTCATAGACTTCCACATTTGTTTCCCATTTCTAGTGATCCTTACAAAACTAGTGATCCATTGCTAAGGGTGTGATTGTTTTTTTTTTCTCTCTCTAGAAAAGTTGATATTGCATAGGTAATATCAAAACGGCAGAGGGCCGTTTTTGACCTCAGTATGTTCCAAGTACATATTTACAAGACATGTAACTCAACTAAATTTTTTCTTTTAATTTTTTTGTAGGCTATTACTAATAGCTCTGTTCAATTCCTTACTTCCTTTAAATTTTCTTAAGAACCAACGACACCCTAAATTAATGTCACACACTTACAACAATACTAAATGACTAGCACTCAATCACTTTTTGTTGATAATTTAGTTTTCAACGTATTCCGCATTGTTTCTCGATTTTTCTATAGTTTTCCACGAACACTTATAATCTTAACTTTTAAATAAAGTGAAATTCAAAAAAATATGATGCAATTTCAATCTTCAATTTGGTACAAATTTAAAATTATTCGTAATAAATAAAATAAGAAGTAATAATGAATATATCGATAATGAACAAATTATCAATGAAAAAGTGTTACAAATAAAAAGTTTAATTCGTGTAAAGATGACAGTTTTCAAAATTCAAAAGATCTAAATATCACTGAGGTATAATGCAATAATTGAGGGAGATAAATGTAATATATCCTAAAGTAAAGCTAGTTGCACAGCCGCACAAGAAGATACCCTTCCATGTGCTTACATGAATAAATTATAGGGTTGATACCTCTTCGGGTCATTTTCTCACATAAGCATTCCACATAGAAATTGACAAAATACATATACAATATCTAACTCCACGTCTATGTCCATACATATACATATATACACTGCATCTTGTAAAGGCAACAGTGACCATACTAATATATATATATATATATATATATATATATATATATATATATATATATATATATAGCAACGGTAACGATTTAAAAAAAATGTGTTTTTTGTTTTTTCGGCTCAATCAACCAAGTTGGATTCCTGATGAGAATTATATTTATACCGCAAGTGCACGGCCGCGATGAAGCGGTGGCAAGTACGGGTCGAACACAAGGAGGGAGAGATTTCGTTGTTAATGTTATTTTCGATTAAGAGGAAAGAAGGAGAGAAGAATAAATTGGGTTTTTGAGATTTTTGGGTTTTAATTATCTAAAGCAAGAAACATGAACAAATAAAACTAAAACAAGAACAAAGATGGTGAATTCCGTTGGGTGGAGGTTTAGATATCGGGTTTAGATTAGAGAATTCTGAAACTTATAATAAATCATATTAGTTATAAAGCATTACATGATAAATGATTTAACATAAACTCAAGTAATCAAAACATACTAATACAAAATTAAAATAATAACATCTTCTCTTCTCATCACCCTAAATCCGTCACCCCCACCCTTTGGAAAGAGTTAGAAACTCATAGATGGAGGGAGGGAGAAGGGGTCCTAGAGAAACTAAGAAAAGAAATTAAAAACATAAAATAAAAGAAACAGAATTTTATTGCTAAATTATGGAACAAAAGGAAGAACTACAACCAAGGACCCTATTTACATCGTTCTCGGGTCTATTTATAATTGCTACAAGGGACTTAGGTATAGAATTGGATAGTACACGTGTCCATACACGAGTGGACGAAATTGGGACACACGGATCAACCAATGGGCGGCGGAATCGCCGCACATCATGTGTATTGTGCGGCGGATTCGCCTCCCACGTTGGTCGGATTTAATCAGGATTTTTGTCACGCGTTTATGGTATGATTTGATCTTTATTTGCGTGTCTGGATGATTTCTTTCCATTGTCTTGAGCTCCGGATTAATTCCTTCCATTGTTGGAGATTTATAGTTGATTTTTCTTTTGACTTTTCCAACAAAATATCTTGATCCTTTTCTTTTGCAATTAGGTCCTTGGCATTTTTGCAATTAAGCCCTTGACCTTTTTGTGATTAGCTCCTTGAATGCTTTTATGCTTGGATGCATTTCCAATTGAAACCCGATAAACTTGAATTCGGTCTTTATGATAGAAATGAATCTTTTGCACACGTTTATGCTCGGAATGTGGGTAAATTGCATTCAGGTCCCTGTATTCTGTAAATAAGACTAAACACATACCTTAGTAGCATTTATTGATGTAAAAGTAATCTAAATGAAAGACATATGATGCAATGTATGCAATGCATCAAATACCCCCACACCTAGATTTTGCTAGTCCCTAGCAAAGCAGAATATAAGAAAATGAAAGCAGGGAAATCCTAACTCACTTTCGTAGGAATCACGGTTGCACTTAGCATGTGCAACAAGCCGTTAAACCTCCAAGTTTCCTAGGAGGAGGAGTGTTGTCTCCTGAGGGTTTTCAGCGGATATACCCACAAAATCCTGAATCAACATTTCATTAATAGCTCTCAATATCCCTACCTCAACTTTATACATCTCACTAAGAATTTTTGCATGCTCATTATATAAATCTAACTCATTAAAAATATGACTTGGTCTTTGTTCCTCCAACATTCACACCACTAACCCTTCTACACATGTTTATCACTTGAATTATTTTGCACGCCTCCTTTGGTGGTGAAGTATCATTCGGATCAACCATGGCATGGATCATTCTTTTAGCTTTGGGCCTTGAGTATTATTTTTTTCTTTTTTTTTCCGTGATTCAACACATTTGCTTTTTGACACTTTTACCCTTTTGCATTCGTGTAGCGAGTTTGGTCGATAATCCCGAGCTGGTAGACTCAAGTTACCGGGTTTCAAGATACCCCTACGGACCAGTGACTCAAAGGCTTGGGCTTTTGTAATCATTTTGCAGAATGTGTTTTCCTCACTTTATTCCTTTTATTTTTATTTTTATTTTCCTCAAGGCTTAATTGCTATTAGAAGTCCACACTTCCCGGTATATTTTCCTCAACCTCTGCTTTTTATCAACCACTTCAAAGATTTGATTCATCCAATTTAAGTGCATACATGTCTTAAAGGGCAATGGGTTATTTCTTTGGAACTTAGATTTATGTCACAATTTCTACAAGCAGAACTACATAATAAGGAACAAAAACTCAATGCAATTTGTACACGGGTTTTAGCAGTTCAATCTTAAGCTATGTTATGAAACATTGATTTTTTATATATATATATATATATATATATATATTTTTTAAAGAAGAAAACAAGCAAATAGATATATACATAGTTAAACGCCCCCCCACACCTAAATCATGCATTGTCCTCAATGTATGCATAGATAGAATAAATGCACTTATTACCTGAGTCGGCTTGCAGTAGAGGGGTTGAGTTTGCTCAGAGTCAACCGTAATCAGAACTGGATTGAATGACACCATATTGGTGCATGTATCCAGTTGAATTGTTCCTCATGTTGACTTGAGGAAAAGATTCCACTCTTCTCACTTGAATTGGTTCGCTTATTTGCTCGAGTGATGGTGGTTGAGTAAATGAATCACTCCCTCTTTTCTTACTTCCTTTTTGCTTATGTGATGATTTATTTGATTCAGAATTCTGATAAATACGTGCTCTCATCACAACATCACTTGGGTTGCATATTATTTCTGGCTCATTATCAATATGGAAGATATTAAATTCGGCTTTTAAGTTCCCGAAAGATAATTGCATGAGCCCATTTCGACAGTTTATTAATGCTTCCGAGGTGGCTAAAAAGGGTCTACCTACAATTACAGGGATTTGTCGATTAGGATTTACAACAGGTTCAGTATCAAGTACGACAAAATCCACTGGATAAATGAAGTCACCAACCTTAATCAAAACGTCCTCTACTATACCTCTCGGTTTCTTAACAGAACAATCAGCGAATTGGAGGGTTGTCTTAGAGGGTTTCAGTGGACCAAGGTTGAGTTGCTCGTAGACAGAAAATGGGAGCAAGTTAACGCTTGCACCAAGGTCTAGAAGGGCTTTATTGATAAACGTATCTCCTATTGAACATGAAATTGTGGGACACCCCGGGTCCTTATATTTTATAGGAGATGTGTTGGAAAGAATTGAGCATATGTTTGCAGTTAAGAATGCCTTCTTTGGTACATTCGTTTTTCTCTTCTTAGTGCACAAATCTTTTAAGAATTTAGCATAAGCAGGTATTTGTTGAATCATGTCTAAGAGTGGAATAAACAGCTACCTCGCATACAACCAGCTACAACGGAAACAAAACATCATATATATACTCATCAGTTCAAATGTAATAAACAGACAACAAAAATCAAATATAATCAGACTTTCCTTTCTTCATTTTCTTCTCAAACTCGAGTCTAGAATTCTTCATGGTATCAGAGCATCTCTGATCCGATCTCAGATTCCCCAAGAATCATCACTGATCTTCACCTCATTGAGGGGGTTGAAGGCGCAAAACCCACATCCAGACCCTCAAAAACCACCAAACCACAAGAAACACCAAAAAAACCATGTCGGGAAACCACCACGAAAACCCCTCTCGACTTGTATCAACATTGCTCAACGGGACAAATTACCTGTCCTGGGCGCGGGCGGTCTCCCTCTCCCTCAGCGGCAGGGGGAAAGTCGGCCACATCACTGGAGCCACAAAAAAACCGGATGAACCAGAAACGGAGGCAAAACAAGAAGAATGGCAGACCTCCGACCATCTCGTCATGTCATGGATAATCGCGTCCATGCAACCTCAGATAGGGGAAATCTTCCTCTACAAAGACAACGCAAAAGAACTCTGGGATGCGGTCCAAGAACACTACGGAAAAGCGCAAGACTTTGCACACATTTTCAGACTCAAACAAGAGATCGCTCAAGCCCGTCAAAACCACAAAACCATCACTCAGTACCTCGGTACTCTCAGGAAGGCATGGGATGAGTTGGGGATTTATGAACCACCAACAAACGACGCACGAACAATCGAGAAAAGAACTGAACAAAACCGGATCTACCAGTTTCTGGTAGGTCTAGACCCATCTTTTGAAAACATCAGAAGTCAGGTGCTCATGGCTCCTGAACTACCACCTCTTACCGCAGTCATCGCGATGATCCTTCGCGAAGAATCGCGACGAAGGACCATCACTCCTTCACAGACCCAATCAACAACCGAAGCCGAGAACCAAGCGTTTTATTCCAGAAAATCGCAAAACCAGCATCAAAACAACAAAAAACGATATGGAAACCAGAAGGACGAGCACTGCGAAAACTGCAAAAAATCCGGACACAACAAAAACAACTGCTGGTTTCTTCATCCTCATCTCCGACCACCAAAAGACAACAACAGAAGAGGAGGAGGAGATGGGAGAAGTTCATCGCACGAGGGATCATCGGGCGGCAGCGGCTACATCGCCACCACGGGAGGCAGCAGCGGCAGCCACCACCCTAACCCTAACCCTAATATTTTTTCGCAGGAAGCATTCGGAATGTCAGCAGTCGGATCGAGAGGTTTAAAAACTTCGGCGAATCCGGATAGCACTATCGGGTCGGTTCCGAACCCGACCACCAGGAACCTATTCTCACCATACAAACACGTAAACCAACATGTCGCGGACCAAGCAAACACAGGCCCAATGGGCTCAGAGGAGAACATCCACCTCCTTATAAACAAATTGAATGACTTTTTGCACAATGGACCATCGACTCCAGGTAATTCGGCAGGTATGATACAAACTCTGGAAAATTATTCTTCAGCCTTCCAATCTGAAAAAAAGAAAAATAATATATGGGTTATTGATTCCGGTGTCACTGATCACATGACTGGTAATCAAAATTTACTAGTAGATCTTAAAAGGAACCTATCTCTACTAAGTAGTTTTGTGAGTGTAGCTAATGGAAACCAAGTAGAAATAAAAGGAAAAGGAAATATGAAATTACTTGATAAAATTGCAAAAAATGTCTTGTATGTCCCCTCTTTTGAGTCAAACTTATTATCTGTTGCAAAAATCACAAAAGAATTAAATTGTAATATTATCTTCTCACCCGTTGATGTTGTATTTCAGGATCGTACCTCCGGGAAGACGATTGGTAGGGGTCGACTTGCTAATAATCTTTATATTCTAGATCAAAGTATACATACATTACATGTTGGAAATTTATCCAAACATGAGTTATGACATAAAAGGATGGGACATCCGTCGCATTCTGTTTTAAAATCGCTTTTTCCTTCTATTAGAACGGATTTATTATGTGATGTATGCAATTTCTCAAAACAAACTCGATCACCATTTCATTTATCATCTATTAAAACAAAACAACCATTAGAACTAATACACTCTGATATCTGGGGACCAGCCCCTACTGAATCCTACAATGGGTTCAAATATTTTATCACCTTTATTGACGATTTTTCTCGTATTACATGGATTTACTTATTAAAATCAAAATCTGAAGTTTTTGATATTTTTTGCACGTTTACAAGGTTTGTGGAAAACATGTATGATTTCAAAATTAAAATTTTAAGGTCAGATAATGGATCCGAGTACACCAGTAATGTTTTTCAAATTTTTCTAAAACAAAAAGGCATCCTTCATCAAACTACTTGTGTTGACACACCACAACAAAACGGTGTAGCAGAAAGGAAAAATCGTCACCTCTTGAATGTAACACGTTCACTACTTTTTCAAAATCACGTTCCAAAAAGGTTTTGGTCCGATGCTGTTTTAACTGCTGCATACCTTATTAATCGACTACCTAGTCCTCGTCTCCAAAACAAACAACCCTTAGAAATTCTGACTGGTCGAAAAACTTTACTTGATCACCTACGAGTTTTTGGATGTATTGTGTTTGTTCACAGGAAAAGAGATGACAAGCTTGATTTCAATTCTCGCAAATGTATTTTCTTAGGATATTCTTTTAACAAAAAGGGGTATAAATGTTATGACCCAGAAAATTGTAAATTGTATACTTCTCGGGATGTACAGTTTGTAGAAAATAGTTCTTTTTTCGGCCCAGAAGAAGAAAACAACATACCTCCAGCACCACCCAGCTCCGCTGACACGCCAATACCCATCACCTGCGATCCAGAGATCACCGCAAGGACGCCTGACCTTCAAGAAGAAGACAATGAAGCTCCATCCGACCACGAAGAAGAAAACATTCTAAGAAGATCCACTCGACCAACTCGTCCACCAAAATATCTGCACAACTATATCACCTCTCACGTCACCTATCCTATCCAGGAATACCTATCATACCAACAAGTAAAAACACATCATAAAGCCTTTCTAGGAACTATAGATACTCACATAGAACCAAAAAATTACAATGAGGCCATAAGAGATCCAAAATGGCGTAAAGCCATGGAAGAAGAAACCCAAGCCCTTGAGACAAACAACACCTGAATCCTAACCCCAGTCACAAAAGGAATTAAGCCCGTAGGATGCAAATGGGTATATAAAATCAAATATAATAGTGATGGGACAATAGAAAGATATAAAGCAAGACTAGTAGCAAAAGGATACACACAAAACCTATGGTCTAGATTATCTAGAAACCTTTGCCCCAGTAGCAAAAATGAACACAGTCCGTGTTCTACTCTCTATAGCCGTAAATAGAAATTGGGAACTCTATCAAATGGATGTAAAAAATGTCTTCCTTCAGGGCAATCTCGAGGAAGAAGTATATATGACTCCTCCACCCGGATACACCTCGACGAATCAGGTTTGCAAACTCAACAAAGCAATCTACGGGTTGAAACAATCCCCTCGTGCCTGGTATGCCAAACTTAGCTATTGTCTCCTTTTTTACGGTTTTAAAAAGTCTTCCGCTGACGCATCTATGTTTACCAAACATCATCAGGCTATCACCACCATCATTCTAGTATACGTAGATGATATCATAATCACTGGTAACAACAGGTATGAAATCAACCAAATAAAACAATACTTAAAAGAAAATTTTGATATTAAAGACCTAGGACAACTAAAATATTTTCTAGGAATAGAAATTGCACATTCAAAAAAGGGTCTCTTTCTCTCTCAGAGAAAATATGCCCTCGATCTCTTAAAGGAAACAGGCAAACTTGGAGCCAAACCAGCAAATACACCCATGGAAACTAAACTAAAAATAAACATCACTGAAGGCGAACCCATAAAAGACATTCAACAATATCAAAGACTCGTCGGGAAACTCATATACCTCACTGTAACAAGACCAGACATAACCTATGCTGTTAGCATCTTCAGTCAATTCATGCATTCACCTCGAACACCTCATTTGGATATAATCACTAGGATACTTAGATATATTAAGAAAACTCCAGGACAAGGATTATGGATGAAAAACAACAATTCTAACTCAATAACTGGTTTCTCTGATGCAGATTGGGCAGGAAGTCACGATCGAAAATCAACTACAGGTTTCTGCACATTTGTTGGAGGAAACCTTGTAACATGGCGAAGCAAAAAGCAAACTGTTGTTGCCAGATCCAGTGCTGAGGCTGAATACCGGGCTATGGCATCCACTACCAACGAACTTATATGGCTAAGGCAGTTACTCCTTGACATGGGACAACCTTACCACCTCCCGATAAAAATGTTCTGTGACAACAATGCAGCTCGGCACATAACTCAAAATCCAGTGTTTCACGAAAGAACCAAACACATTGAAGTCGACTGCCACTTCATCCGTGAAAAGATCCAGGTCAAAGAAATAGAAGTTCCTTATATCCCTAGCAAAGATCAACTCGCCGATATCTTCACCAAAGCTCTCGATCAACCTCAAGCAAACTACATCCTTTCCAAGTTAGGTCTCTTCAACTTATTTCAGGACCCAACTTGAGGGGGAGTATTGAAGATAACGGATAGATTGAAGAATCCAAAGCGACCAAAAATAAAGACACACCTCCTCGACAACAACAAAATAAAGACACGCCTCCTCGCATACAACCATCTCCAACGGAAACAAAACATCATATATATACTCATCAGTTCAAATGTAATAAACAGACAACAAAAATCAAATATAATCAGACTTTCCTTTCTTCATTTTCTTGTCAAACTCGAGTCTAGAATTCTTCAATATATGTGTATATATATGTGTGTGTATATCTATATATATTATGCATGGACCTTAGGTTCAAAGTGAATTGATGATTAAAAAGAGAAAAAAAATATATAAATGGGATTAGATTTTCTAAACTTGAAAAAATAAAGTGTGCGTGGACATCAAATCCAATAGAATCATGTGTAATAGTAACAAAAAAGTAATCAAATGCTTTAAGATGGCTCCACCAAAAAAAAAAAACTCTAACATAGAAACCCTGAATCAACTGTGTACTATTTTTTTTAATATCCTCGACCGACCCATGACACATATCAAATATATAGAGCCTATACCCATCTAGATGGTGGTGCAAGTTGGGTCATGGGTGAGAGCAACCACCACAACTCTTCTTTTTTAAAAGAGGTTCTGAATTTCTTCCCACCAAATTCCATGATAACCTTTTTGGTATCAAAGGGCAGCTGGGTTTTAAATTTTTAATGTTGACCCATAGGCCATAGCTTTTCATTAATTATTATTTTATTCCCCTTGTGAGTTGCGAAGTTTCTTCTAATTTAGACATTTAGTTAGAAGACTCTTAGTCTCCGAATAACAATCATAAGAGATGTATATATTTAATATTCAAAATGGAGAATAACATAATAGATAAAATCAAAAAATTACAATTTTTTGTTTCTTCTTTCTTGCAAAGAACTAGCTGGACAATACCAAATGACGATGCGATAATATACCTGAAAATGAAATCCAGGCTATCTCAAGCCAGTTACCAAGATTCTTTAGGATCAATGTTTGAAACCCAAGTGTGACTACTAACACATTTATAATTTGACTACTAACACATTTGCACGTTCGAGTGAAAAAAAGGAAAAAAATTGTGGAAGTAATTTCTAACGTAGCCATCAAAAAAGTTTTTCTAGCTTACTTGAAGATGCAACAAGAACCACTTCATCGTGGCATCAGTTCACGTGATATGAATTAGACTATTAATTAGGTCGATCTAAGAGATTGTTTATTACAACATTATCCTATGAATAAGACTATAATGATCTGGTATTTACTATGAATTAGAGTTACTTGATATTGATTTTAGTTCAACCCCATTCATATTAAGTATATATTACAACACTATCCTATGAATGACTATATGAAATGGTATTTACTATGAATTAGAGTTGGTGTTTATTTTTGTTCAACTCCATTCATATTACCACTTGTCTTTGTCACTACTTTTCTGAAAATAAATGACCATAAATGCTCAACAATATTGGAGTTCAAGATCTAAGTATTTTATAATCTAAATCATGTAGTCACACAGCCTCAAGCTACCTAAAAATATACATGAGTTTTAACTGTGAAATTCGACTAACTTGGGCACCAAAATTTACAAGCTGATACAAGGATCAGAAAGATCGAGGTTTTATCATGGATACAAATCAAATAAGATAGTACTCTAAAAACTTTAGAGGGTATCAGGGATGATTTGAACTTTGAAGGCAGCATGGTCCCTACAGAAAATGAGATGGTCCCCGGAGAAATTATGAGAGTCCAGTTTGATAAGTTTGAATACAGTATATAAGATTTTGAAAAGGACAAAATAATACCATTTATATAATATTAATATATTGTTAAAGTGGCACCCACAGAAAGTGTGGATCGTTTGAGTTTTGATCGTGATGGGAGATTCTTTTAGAATCTTACCAGATGCCATTGGAGAATACATGGTGCTTGCTCTATTTTGGGTATGACATTAAATATTCCACTACGAACACCAACCTCTTAAAACTTATCAAAGAAAAACACCAACCTCTTAAGTCTTAACCACTACTTCCATTTTTTTTTGGTTAAATATAGAATCCTATTTATTATAAATCTTCGAAAGGAAATAACTTAAAATAAATCATATGAAAGAACTGGCATGTTGAATAATGACTAACGAATATAAATTTTGGAAACGCAAAGGGATTGTTTTTTGTGAACTTGATGCAGATATGATTAATACATGTCCGTATGCTTGGTTTGTGGTTTTCCATTTTGCTGTTGAACCATTCATGTTTATCTGAAATGTGCATATTATTCTATGGTAGAACTTTAGATATAAAGATGATTTTTGTCGTGAAGTGATGTAGATAAGTTCTCGGCAATAATGTGTAATAATGTAAAGTTCGGCGTGAGCTGTGTTACGAGATACTAATGCATCTTAAATAATTGCATGAAGAGAAGTTTCATTACGGAGTTGAATACAAACTTTTTTATGGCTATCCAGAAAGATTAGCATCTGGTATAATACTCAAATAAAAAGTTCCAACATTGTATTGCGCCAAAAAATAAAATAAAATTGTATCATACCTTGTGCCTGTTAGCTTTGCGTGAAAGAAAGAGAAGAAAAACGCGTTTAGACTTTAGAGTTGTCATAAACTTGTACATTCTGCAACATGTAACATGTGAAAACAAATAATGATCATTAACAAAGATTCTTCTTAGCCGACGAAATAGGAGGGATTTATTAGAGAGCTCTATTATAATCCACCGAAAATATGTATACTAGTTCTGAAGATCATATCTATGGACTATGGATATGATTCCAAATATTGCAGTATATATAACCACTAACTATATGGATCCAACAAATATATTTGCATGTCACAACTAGCACTGGTGGATGGATGTGCTACAGCTACAACATGGGCGGCAGTTACCCATGCATATGGCCTCATACATACATTATGAGTAAATCAAAACCACCCAAAAACCAGACCACATGCACCTTATTGCTTATGAAACATTAAAGTTTGTGGACCACACAACAAGCCAATATTAGTGCCTGGATTACATCATATTTATTCAGGAACTATTAGATGAATATTTATTTCAAAAAAATTATTAAATACATGCCATATTGCCATATTATGTTTAAACAAATTATACTTAATAATTTGCCATGTCACAATCAAGGATGGAACACATACTTTGTTCTGGCATGACATTTGGTTCCAAGGAAGGATCCTTAGTGATGAATGACCAAACTCATTCAAATTGTGCAAATATCAATTCATAACGTTAGCAACTTTCTTCCATGGTGAGGTATTCGAACAAACATGGTTAAAAGGGAGGTTCAAAGGGAACATCTCGGATGAACATTGGATGAACTTATACAGTGCATATATAACGTTCTCACCTTATCATGGGGACAACATAAGGTTGTGGAAACCAAAGGCAAATGTGAAGTTTACAACCAAAAAATGTTATCTATTCCTTATCGATGGAGGGGAGCGGTATCCCACCATGAATGAAGTGTGAAAAACAACTCGTCCACCAAAGTCAAAGCATTCACTTGGGTACTTACCTTAAACAAAATACTAACAAGAGATAGGCTAATAAAGAAAGGTGTGAACACCGACCCAATGTGCGGGGAACATCAAGAAACCATACAACACTTTTTTTATGATTGTGAATTGGCATCGTTATTTTGGGATAGAGCTTCCATGATTGATCTCAATCTCATACGTGACAATAACATTGCATTCCGAACTAGTGTTCAAAATTGTCTCGATTTAGGAACCAAAGATTGGAATGTGTTAATAAATTGTTTTTCTGGATAATTTGGTGTGAAAGAAATAACATAATTTTTCGTGAAATTGCTCTCACCTTTAATATGCTTATGAATAAATTGTTTGATCATTTGGAATTGTGACTATGTACTCTGAAATGAACTGGAAATCCCCCACAACAAACCCACAACATCAAAAGAGCATTAACAATCCTCGCAACTGCTCTTCCTCCTAGCAACTTCCCAATGCAGCTCGACCCACCATCTTACGGTGCACTACCGCAGGATAACCACCCAACAATCACAGTCCGCACTGTCAGACAAGATGGTGGCAACATACCGACGGAGAGTGAACTCCAACGAATCGAGGAGGCTGATAGACTGAGGAGGGAGGAACATGAGCTGACAGACCATCTTCAGGCACTAGATATGGAGAGGGAGGAGCGAAACCGGGAATTCGAGGAATACGAAAGCTAGAGTGACTAGACAAAATTATCTAGATTCGTATGGAAGAAATGTATGTAAAGGAAAACATTTTGTATCCCACAAGACTATTTGCTTTGTATGACTACTAGTTTAGTTGTGGATCGCGGCTAAACTATTTTATCTATTGCAATACCATGCTTGCTATAAAAAAACAAATTATACTTAATATCATAAACAAGTAATCAACTTGCACATTTAGATAAGCCATATAGTTTATGGAAAATTATAAATGCATGAAAACGTAACATAGTGACCTTTCATATATTTATTCTGAAGCCGTCAACTATAGTCTCATATTGTCTATAAAGGAAATTATGGACTACATGAGAAAATTGCATCAACATAATAATTCCTAACTTGAGCACATTAAAGACCCAACATGATACATTACCCTACAGAGACTCAATTCCAGCCATCTAATCTGTGTGATATGTATTTTTTGCGTTGACTTCACACCCAATATAAAGCCATAAAGGTCATCAGAAATCAAGCCTCTCTAAGTCAGTGTCATATCCTTAGTATAATAGAAAGGGCATCTTCCTCATATTTCTTTTTATTATTATAAAAAACTCTAATGTCATTTTCACAAAAGGCCTCTAACATATTAATTATTGTATGTTCTCAATGTTTCATTGAGATTTCACTTCTACAATTACATATATAACATAGTATAAAATTCACCTTCCTCATATTGATATATTTTAATAACTTCAATAACACATTAACATAAAATCCCTTAAACAAATTAATTTTTGTAGCTTCTCAATTTTTATTCACAATTTCATAACCCACCAACTCGCTAACCCACATAATATTTTATAGATAAATTTAAATTTTAGTTATGTTTATTTTTTTAAATTTATTTTGATGGAAGATCTATGAACTTGCTTTCTGTTTATGACTTAATACGTTTATGTAATGAATTTCTTTTTTAGAATTTGATTTGTTTATATAAGACTTTGTATGTTTATTATCCTTTGTAAAAATATCAATACGTTTGTTGATCCGTTTAACCAATCTTCTTCACAAGAAACTCAATCTGTTTTAACCTGACCTGAATGCGTTTGACTCACATGTTACAGGTTGGATGTTGGTTAGAAATTTATGAATCATACTTAACTAACTCTGGTAGGTCCAGTTGCGGTTGGACTTCAACCGTACCGACCTGACACATTTAGAACTCCATGGTGTACAACAAACGAATGGATTTCTTTACCCCCAACCTTTTAATGACATATCTACATAAAAGCTCCCTACGTATTGGATTTTTTAGTCTTTTTTACCAAAATTATTACATTTAATTTACATATTTACAAATCCCCGTCATATGAAATGACTAACCTTGCCTTAATTTTTTAAAATTAATGCGTTTTTATATAAGCCATTAAAACATGTTTCCATGTGTCCTTATTTTTTACATCAACACTCTTTTAAGTTTTTTTTATGTTAACATATTTATGTTTTTAAAAGTTTTATCAATTTTGTGTAGTAACAACCCTGATATATTGATTTACATTTTTTGTTCTTTTCCATCGGTACCCTCGTTAAAAATTCTTTTGTCCTAAGCCGTTTCATTTTATTCCAGATGCTTTGCCTACTCATCATTTTCCCATTTTTTGGACTCTTCTAGCAATATCTCAAAAATGATTTTCTGTTAGTTTTTTTTTCTGGTGCATCTGGAGCTTTCTAAACTTCAATTTAGTTTATCTTTTGCTTTTGCGAAAATAATATCTACAGAGTTAAGTTGTATCAATATATTTCTATTTTTTATTTGTTCTCTAAACCTCATCTATATGTTTCCTATTCTATTTTTATCAAATGTTATTTCACTTGTGGCGTTTGTCATTCCCCTCCTTTACATCGAAGTGCAATTTTTTTAGAACATTCGATACTGGAACATAAGGGTATATGAATTTACAAAATGCTATAACCATTTGTGTATATTTTAAAATGTGCCTAATGTATTTTGGAAAAATGATTCACTGGAATATTTAGAAAATTTTATTTCGGTATAGTTTATTTTTATTATATTTTCAAAATACATGGTATATTGGTTTATTTTGTAGGATTGTGAGAGTCTCTAATTGTAATCACTTTTAACCCTAATTACCTACTTGTTTAACGATCAAAGATATGCAGCGCATTTTAAAACTAAACAAGCAAGTAAAGGAAAGACAAATGCAAACCACAAGGAGTCGGGGGATTTTTATAGAAGTTTGACACCCCAGTCGGGTCCTAGTCCTCTCTTGCAAGCTCCGCTCGGATCACCGAGTTCCGCTCACGACTTCATTAACCACTCCCTGTTCCGAGCCGGGAGAGAACGCATTTACAATCTTCAAACTCACGAACAACCCTTGCCGAGCTTGGCTCCTCCTCTCACAACCCGAGAGAGATCACTTCGGGTTCTCACCAAAGTCTATACTCTTGTCTTGGGCTTTCACCAAAACTTTTGCTTCTTGAACAAACAATGAGTGGAACAACACTCTCTAATCTTGAGCACACTTGAGTGAGAATATGATTTAAGACTAAAGTGTGGAAGGTTTGAGGCTTGGAGTTTTCTCTCTAATGTATTGGACAATATGGAGTGTGAAAGTTGCGTTAAAATGTGTTTTACAACTCTATTTATAATCTCATAAAGAGTTATAACCGTTAGAGATAAATTGGGTAAAGATTGTGTAAGATACACAAAATAGAAACTGACAGGACCCAATTCTAAGCAAGTTTGGTCGACCAGATCGGGCTGAACCGTCGACCGTTTGACAATTTAGAACTCGATTTGGTCGACCGGTTAAGGAATGGTCGACCGCCAAAGGCTATGACTCAAGTACACTTAAGTGATCGGTCGAACACTGAGATAGGTTCGGTCGACCGATTCACAATAGTTTCTTTGGGGTTGACAAACAAGATCATATTCGGTCGACCGAAACAATATCCACAGTCGACCAAAAACCGACAGACACTTTGGGTTTTTCAAGGAACATAAGTTCGATCGACCGAACAAGATCCTCGGTTGACCGATACACTAAATGTATTTAGAGTATATAAAAATAATACAAATACGACCGTTAGATATAATACGACAAAACAAACGGTCAGAAAAATATGTTAACTCGGTCGACCGAACTTGGACAGTTAAACACTAATAGAATATATTATTACTCGGTCGACCAAACAGTCTGTTTCGGTCGACCAAATGTGGGCAAACTGTAAGTTTTGGCTTAATGTTTTCCAGTTTAAGTTTGGGTGAGATATATTGAAGTCCAAATTATATGAAATTTCGTGTGTGACTTCTATAGGGAACATAGTGTGTTTGAGTAGTTTTTAGGTCAAGTATGCTCAATTACACAAAATTTAAGACTCAAAGAAATACAAATTACATGTCTTCAAATGAGTTAGATTACATGTCTTGACTTGATTTCCTTTCTTCTTTTAGTCTTGATCACCTGTAGAGGTTAACACAAAACAATATATATATACAATGCAACATGTGTGCTACTTTACAGGATCATAATTAAGATTAAGTTAATTATATCATCAAAACATATTTTTTCTTTTCTTTCGATGCATCAAAACATCCTTCAAGTTGACATTCAATGAGTATCTTTACTATTGTAAATGCATTTTTTTTAAAATTTATTGTCAATACAATATTGTGCAAGTGCAGATATTATCTATGCATGTCACAGATACTGGTTGTGCATTTCAAATTTTATGTTCAATCAAGAAGAAATTTTATTTAGTTTTAGTTTAAAAAATGTCAGGTAGGTTTATTAGATTTCTTTTCAAAGGATATTCGCATTATCTTATGATTTTATATAGCGTCATAGTATTTGGGTTTATCAACATATTGCAATTTTTTGTATATTCAAACCCGTGCAAGGCAAGTATTAAAGAAATGGGATACATCCCACTTGGAGGCTGAACTCGACTCTGGTATTTGAAATCCCTCTGGTTTGCATTGAAGAACTTTATTATTATTTTGGGAAACACACACTGCCACGCCTACCCAGGCATATAAAATGCTACATTGACAATTCGGGGACTTTCAAAACCAGAACTAGATACCACAAATCTACAACTGGAACATACTTCATAAAGAAAATATCTAATGTTTTTTTATAACCATGAAATAACTTAAAGTCTTGGGCTCTTGGGCAGATGCTTTTATTCTAAATTCCAAAATTTGTGCCTTTATGATATGTTCTTCACAAGTAACGAGGTTTTTTTTCTTATAAAAAGAAAGTTAATGAAATTTCTTCACAACCATGGATGTGGTAAGAATGATACTTTAAAAGGTAAGACTGGTAAGTTCGGGCACAATTGATCTATTTGTGTGCCAAATAACTCAAATCAAGCATAGCTAACTGAAAATATGGTTCTACTTGATAAGCACAAACACCCTATGTTCTATAATAATAAATATGTAAACTACCTTCCAAGTACTTGGACCTTAAATATGAGATGGACCAACCAAGTCCGACATGATATCAGCAGAGTATAAAAGACACAGACTGGCCCAAGAAACTCATCTATCTGGGAAGAATTTGGTCTTACTTGTTACAGGGTGCTGTGAGCGTAGGAAAACACCAATAATAGTGACGAAATCATCTGATGATTTACATTTTCCTAGGAATTTAGGTTGTTTTAATGCATTTGCTCCTGAAATTTCTGCTGAACAACAGTTAGATCCTAGTATCCTAAAACTGTCTGTCTTAGATCCAGGTTTTTGCTTAGTACTCTTGTTAATAACCGTTTTACAAATTTTATCCAAAAGTATCATTGTTCACCAAACATTTTTTTCCATGTGGTCGATCATCTAAATCAATGTTGAATCACTCGGTTGTTTCGATCCAAGCCATGAGCAATTGAGCATAAGTCAATCCAAATACCAAATTCAAGGTCACTGAATTGAAATAAGACTGAAAATAGGAGCAATACTTCATTGGTCCACCATCAGTGAAAAAGGAACCTGACCTCAATTGGAAGCATTAGAATCTCAAATCTCTGAAGCTGATAGAATACAATCTCCGTCTCTAGCCAGCATGACATATAACTTCTAACTCCTGAAACCAGAGAAAGGAAGAGTTTGTAAAGAATAAAGCATTTGAATCATCTAAGGACTAAATAATGTAGCTTATCTTACAGGGCCAAGGGCCCTTTAGTTGGAATTCTATTTGCAGGACAGATCCACTGCGGCCACAAATTGAGCAAGCTGCACTGTAATCTACTCTCCAAGTTCCCGACATATGGTGTCGGGATGCCTTGAGAAGATAAAACACATTGGGGGATCGAGATAGAGACTTCAGGCTTGCATTGATGCCACCATTTCACTCACAAAACAACTAGTGTACAACAAATGGTTCCAATGAGCCTATATCAATAACCTCTCGATCACATCCTTTATTGACCAGACAATTGCAATCTTCATTACATGGTATCTTACGTGAGAGTTAGTGAGAATCATAGTGTGCCCTTCAGGCCAAACCATCTCTGCTTTGTCTAGGCAAAGTACAAACTCTCTACATCTGGGAGTTTCTCCTTCGAGTTGTAAAGCTGGACGTGTTCAAGTTCGGTAAGTTTTCACTCTGAATGGTGGTGAGTCGTAACATATTGAACAAGCACCAATTTGGACACCATGGATACACTAGAAATATGACTCGATACACTGAGAGTATTTTGCAGCAAGGTGGCATCCACCAGGCCCTGACAACAGTTGTGACATTAAGCTGTTGAATTGGCCTCTGGATCATAAGGAAAATTCTAAAATTGCAGGATTTTTTTATTTAAAGTCAGCTAGAAAAAAATCTTATATTCATGCGTTCATTCAGCAACCAATTGTACTTTATATCATAAATAAGATATCAACTTGGAAAGTTAGATAAGCTGTGTAATGTATAGAAAATTATAAATGCATGAAAATGTAACAAAGAGATATACCATTATGTTCGTTTTGACGCCGTCAACTATAGTCTCACACTGTCTATATAAGAAATTAATGGACTGGATAGGAAAATTGTACCAACATAATATTTTCTAACTTGAACATTTTAAAGACCCAAAATGCTACCTTACCCTTCAGAGACTCAATATTTCATCTGTCTGTCGTATGTACATTTTTGTGTTGACTTCGCACCCATTATAAAGCCATAAAGGTCATCAGAAATCAAACCTCACTAAGTCAGTGCCATATTAAAGAAATGGAACACATCCCACTGGGAGCCAACTAGGCTCTTGTATTTGCAATCCGTCAGGTTTTGCTTTGCAGAACTTTGTGTTTTTTTTGGGAGACAGACACTTTGTGAAGCCTATGCAGGCATATAAAATGCTAAAGGGGCTTTCAAAACAAGAACTAGAAACCACAAATCCAAACCCCAACATATTTAATCAATATAAAATATCTAATGTTTTTAAAACCATGAATAACTTCTTTGGGATTAAAGGCTTTGTTGTTGTTGTTTAAAACCATGAAATAACTTAAGTATTGGCCAGATGCTTTTATTGCTAAATTCCAAAAGACCGTGCCCTTGTGATTTTCTTCACAAGTAACGAGATTTCTTAACAAAAGGGAGCTAATGAAAAAAATTCAACACATCAACGCATGCGGTAAGAAAAATACTTAAGAGCAAGACTGTAAAGTTCCGGCGCAAATGGCCTATTTGTGTGCCAAGTAACTCAAATGAAGCAAAACTAAACTGAAAATATAGTTCCACTTAATTTATATTATCATAAACCTAAACACTTTATAATAGAGATGTTAATTACCTTCCCAAGCACCTGGACTGTTGGACCTTAAACATGTGGTTGACCAACCAAGTCCGACATGATATCAGTCTAGAAGACAGAAAGACTGGCCCAAGACATTCATGTATCAGTTTGCGTGTATATTTTGGACTTTCAAGGTGTTGTAAGCGTGGAAAAGCACCATAAATAGTGTCAAATTCAATGGATAATTTCGAGTAAATTCTAATGCATTTGATTCTAAACACATCTACTGAACAACAAAAGTTACATCCTAGTATCCAACTACAGTTTGATTTAGATATGGGTTTTTGCTTAATGCTCTTGTTAATAGCAGTTATCATAGTGGAGCTGCGACTTCTTTCAAGTTTGCATGTATAAAAGTAGATTAAAAGGATTTTTTTTGTATGACATGATAATTGATGTTCATCGAGATATCATACCACAATTAATTGATTAATAGAGTGGAAATACAAGCAATGAAGATGGGCAGTGCAATTAACAAGCAGAGCTGAAGGAAATAACTAAACTGAAAATGTATGGACTTCAAAATCATTCATCAATTTGTAAGAAAGATTTTACAAGTTTATGACAGGTAATGCGGAGGGGAATTGCCCTTGGAGCATCAAAGAGAAGAAAATGCAAGAAATTTAGAAAGAAGTTTCCTGGAGTTGGGAATTATAAGTTTTTAACTTGCTTCGTACTGGTCACCACAAAGTGAGGGGCATCTAAATTTGTTGTGAGTCACTCTGCACCCTATCCGAAGCAATAGCCCCAAATTTCATTCGATCGAATCATTAAGACAATTGCCATGGCAGCGGACAAAAGGACATATGAGGGAACTTCCTAATCCAATGATTTTTTTCTTCTAGAAATCATCTCACAGTGTAGCGTACAGCATGATTCCTCTATCTAAAGATCCAACGTTCAAAACTTCTGTTCGATAACACTATCGAAGCATGTGACAGAACTTCCTAATTCAAAGTCCAACGCCGCTTAACACATGAAATCTAGAAGTGTTTCATTGGTGTTGGGATTACCAAATGCGGGACAGTTAGGGTTAGGATCCAACGGCTCGGATACATTGTAACTATTTTCTTTTGCAATATACTTGGTAGTACCGAACCTTTTTTTTCTCGAAAAAATTTACTGCTATCCTCTTTTCATACAATGTAGTTTAGGCTGTCAAGTTCTGCTCGGGATCGATAGATCGCTCGATGTTCGCTCGATTTTGCTCCGATTTTGCTCGAAGTTGCTCGGATCGATAAGAAACGAGCCGAGCACGAGCATACCCCGCTCGCTCGATGCTCGCTCGGTGCTCGCTCATTTATCGCTCGAAACCTGATTACTATATCTAATTATTTGATTAACATGAATATTCTATCCAATTACCCAATCGGTTAAGTATTAAACTCATTTAATAAACTAATTTACCAAACACAACAATCCATTTAACAAACCAAACCAAAATACTCATAAGAATCAAAACCTTATTAGATGTATGATCTAAGTGTATAATCTTATTTATAAGATGTTGATGTTGTCGTATAATTTATAAGATTGTGTTTATTTTAGGTGTTAATTTTAAAATTATGTTAGTAACTATTATTATATTTGTCTTAAGTAATCTTATAATTTAATTGTTAGGACAACATTATTAGCAATTCAATACAACAAAAAAAGATTCAGGTTAACAAGCCGCTCGTGAGCCGCTCGCGAGCAGGTCGAACCGAGCACGAGCAGAATTTTCCCCTCGAAACCCTTAACGAGCCAATCTTGAGAAGGCTCGGATCGCTCGTTTAGAGATCGATTACACCCCTAATGTAGTTAGCAGTGTGATCTGAATTGCCCACCAAGATGTTATAGAACATATTCGACGAACAACGGAACTCATAACCTACACTTATTCCATATTCTTAGCCACGCCACCCGCATTCTCTCTAAACATTCGTCTCGTCGAACCAAAGCCCGAACTACGGTAATAGAACTACTTGAAAATTTAAAACTAGACGAATCCAAATCCAGACCTCTTTTTTCCAGTTTCCAACCTCTGGATCGTTAAATTTTCTCGTCATACTTTGGATGAAAACAAACCATATATATATTTGAAAACGGAAAGCATGAGTGTTGTTTACCTAAAACAGAACACCAAACGAACCTGCAGAGCCGTCGGATCAAAACCGCAATGGCCGATCCGACGGCGGAGAGGAAACGGAAAGTAGAGGAAAAGGAGTTCGATCCGTCGACGAGTAGTGGAGGAGAGGAAGAGCGTGGAAGGCATGAAAAGGTGAGACAAGTGGAGTCGGTTGAGGAAATAAAAGAGCTGGAACGACCAGTTCGGACAACCAACCAACCACATATCGAATTCTAAAGATCCTAACAATTTTTCTTCTTTATTTTACATAAGTTGTAGTGATCTCTTGTATGATTGATTATTTGATAGCATTTTCGGATGAATTTTTAGGGTAGATGCATTCGTTCTAGGCAACATACCCAATCTTTGGGATTGCAGAGTTAGCTCAAATCAGGCTCGTCATCCGCTTTTAATGTTCCCTCCCGTTACGTAGCCTCATCTCATCTCATCTCACATTCACCGCATCAGTCCAAGCCCACTACGTACAGTGAAAACTTAAATGGGCTTAACCGGAGTAATCTCGAAACTCAGTCCCAAGTAAATTCAAGCTACTAAAATCCAACCAAATAAAAAGTCCAATCCAACCAACAAAATACATTTACCGCGCATGAAGTCCAACTAGTCACCACGTGTTATCCCCCACAAACTCCATGCAGACTCGTGTCGTCCTGAACCGCACGTGTCATGTTACAAACACTGGTCCCCTCTTCTGCTCCCCTCGTGTCACCACCTCTCCTCACTTCCTTACCGCCTTCGGCCCCTACAAATGCCACGTCCCTCCACTCCACTTCTTCCGCATAGTGAAGTGAGTTCTCAACAAAGCCAGTTATTAAACACTAAGCAAGAGAGTTAAAGTAAGAGCTTGAGAAGAATGGCATCCCAGCAGCAGGGCAGGAAGGAACTGGACCAGAGGGCAAGGCAGGGGGAGACTATTGTCCCTGGTGGGACTGGTGGGAAGAGCCTTGAGGCTCAGGAACACCTTGCTGAAGGTAAGTTTTTGGTTTTCATTTCATGTTTGGTTTGTGTTTTTTGATTAATATATACTAATAATATGTGTGTATTGTAACAAAGATGTGTTTTTAGGTTCTTTGGTGATTAATATTTATGAGAGATTGTGTTTTTGGTTTGCAGGGCGAAGCCGTGGAGGACAGACGAGGAGGGAGCAGCTGGGGACCGAAGGGTACCAGGAGATGGGGAGGAAGGGAGGGTTGAGCACTGTCGACCAGCCTGGAGGAGAACGTGCTGCTCAGGAAGGGATTGACATAGATGAGTCCAAGTACAGGACTTGAAGGAGTAGCTAATGGTTTGACATCAAGTAGTAGCGGGGTGTGCCTGCAGTTTGCAAGTGTCTTTTAGTGTCATCCTGTAATGTATATCTGGTGTTCGTCATCGTGGCGTCTCAGTGTTGTCATCCTTTAGTTCGTAGGTGGTTGTCTCATCTATGTAACAGCAGACTTCCAGCTAGTAGTAATAATTTATGGTATCTTCTTGTTGTTTGTTTGCCTTTGGTTTTATGGTAGATTCAACTAACAACAATTATCACACACTGATGAGATTCGAGGAATAACACTGGGAGAGGTCCTTGCTACCCTTGAAAAAAAAATCGACATTCCAACTTTGTTGCGCAGTGAAATCACCATAATTAGACGTAATGTGAGAGCATAAAGAATAATGTACTGCATATAAAAATCAGCATAATTAAACGCGTTATATGAAGAGCATAAAGAACAATCTGCTGCATATCTAACCTTATTTTGGCTAGATTGTAAATACATTACAACAAAAGCTTACACTACCTAGATGCGTTGTAGGCAAGAGGGGTATACCCTTGTGGATATCGTTGAGTGGTTTCTCGGTTTCTCCAAAAAATTTACTTTACGGCATTGTGGGGGCAAATTGATCCGACTTACTGTTGGTCACGAGCTAACCTGTTTTTTATTTATTAAAAGGTGCTTGCATTAAATTAAGACATCGAAGGGCTATGGAACGACCACCCTAGTCGCAAAAAGTTTTCCGAACATGTTGGAAAGCTTATGGGAGTTCACTGGTAGTGATCCTGACTTGCAGCCAGAGCATTCACCAAGAGGCCCAGCACCATGAATGGCTGGGCGCTAACCTGTTTGTGGGGACAAATGGCCGAGAGTTAAAAAGACTGATAATAGTTTGAAATGAAATTGTACAGTTGGACTGGTAAATGATTGAAATGAATCGTCACCCAGGAAAACATTCACCTGATACTTTACGTCGTATTTCATTGGATCCTTCAATAAATATTTATGCTGGGAAGATTTTATATACGTGAAAACAAGGTAATCATGTAAGAGGGAGGGCAGGGAAGGAAAAAATGATCTGTCAGAAGCATGTCCATACCTGAAAATATGCTTGGGGAACTAGAAGGCCAAGCAAAGTTAGTGCATGGTAAGGTTTTCCAGCAGCAAACAAATATCCTGGAACAGTCAATAGATCATCAAAATATTGTAATCATATTAGTCCTAGCTATCAAGTCATGTTGCTTACGGATCTCTCCGACTGAAAAGTACAATTTCTAGAACAGGTGCGAGAGTGAGTTTGATTCTTTCGGTTCTCCCAACCCTTTTAACTGCTAAAATTGTCTTAAGTTCAACTGAATCACGATCCTTAACAACTAAAATGTCGATTAGCTAAGCTAAGTTCAAGCTGGATTTAGCCTAAACCAGATCTAGTGAAATTTTAGATTTCCATAGCTGGATTTACCTGGATTCAGCCAAATAACTTGATCGATACCATTGGTTTATGGAGCTATAAATTTCCCCCCAAAAAAAAACTCAGTGTCATGCGTTGATAACATTAGCATCTGTTCATAATTTTAACAAACATTATGTAATCAACTACAGTTGGTTCAAAAGAAACTTAAGAAATGTATGTAGAAGGTGCTTATGGTATACATGAACGTAAAGAATGGTTCCAATTCTTAGACTAACATTACTTGAAAGATCTCAATTCAATAGATTTAGATTGATTCAAATCTCGAATCAACTTTGATCGATTCTGACTCCAGTCAAGTCAGATCGACTCAGTTTTAACTTTTAAGTAATCAAATCGATTCGGTCATCTGGTTATCATTTAATGCATGGAAATCATGTGATCACTCTTAATTTTGCTTTTCACCTTTGGTTGAGAAACCAAGTGGAGATCCCTCGTTTTCAATTTTGTTTTAAAACCCAAAGATTATGGCAGGAAGTATCTGTAAATACAAACACAAGTGAATACTGGGCAAAAATTAAACATGAAAGAGAAGCTGGTGTCCTTTATTCACACACCTGCAATAGATATCTGGGTTAGGTTTATGGCGCCAACACATATCCATTTTGCAGTATCCATACCAAATGCAACAGGAAGTGACTGAGACAGCCAATCAATAACATTAAGAATCTTATATCCAAAAGATGCAAACGATAAAGCTAGAGAATGATATGCAAAAGATGGGGACAGAAAAATACCTGCAAACCCAATGCCTTGTCTCCTTCTATACTTTTGAAGTCATTTACTAAGCCAATTCCTAGCTGGACAAGTAAAATATCTTTCTACTTGTATATAGTGCAACAATTTTGCAACGTACCCCAGCTGTACTATACAGGAGAGTGAGCAGCACAATATCAAGAGTGAGAGTACCAAATAGAGCCTGACCCGCCCACCTATCATTGGAATCAGTTCATACAAAGTATTAGTCATGGATCATTGGATGTGAATGTCAGAATGTGATACAAAGACATGGATGATAATAGAAATGCCCAACAGATGTTGGATCGATCATCAAACCGACAAGATTAAATGATAGCAAATACTTGCTATGAGTTGTACAAAGTCAACTTTACTAGTTCAGTTCAGGAGCAAAAGTAATCAAAATATGAAAATAATGCAATTAAATGGACTAACAAGCTCCACCAGAATCCAAGAAAAAAATATTATAATTTCATACCTCTTTCTCAGATATTACTCCAGAAGGAATTGGCCGATAAGGTTCGTTAATTGCATCAATGTCTCTGTCGTACCAATCATTTAGTGTCTATTAGCAAGAAGAAGATGATTGAGAGAGAAAGAAACAAATCAATATCAGGTTATATTTACAAAATAGCACTAAAACATAACGGAATGCATAATTACATATGATATGAGCATTTTTATTACGACCAAAATAGAACCTGTGTGTAGCCAGTAAGGAAGGGACCCGACATAAGCATGCAAACTACAGATTTAGCCACATCCTCAAAAGTTCAATGAAAGTTTCCTGATAAAAGTCATGTGACAGCAAAATATGCGATTAGTGAAAAGGCACAATTCTACTATTTTTTTATCGGAACAATTCTAGTATTTTTAAGCACGTCAGTGTTATTGCTTAGAAACGAAAAGGGTTTTAAGATATGCAAGCCATAAGTAGTTTACCAGAAGCAGCAGCACCACAGACCACTCCCCAAACCAACGGTGGCCAAGTCACAGGTTTCGTGAGCTGAAGACGAATCTTCCATATATCCTGTCAAAATCCAACTGAAAAGTCAATCTACAACAGAATTCAATCCAAATCGCCAATAAGACTACATGCTTCCAGCAACTCCTAGTAACATCTAATAAACATATGGAATATACTCTCACATTGCTCAAATTTAAAAGAATGACATAGAGAGTCATGTTTACGCTCTATCATGCAAGTACTTTCTTTTCAAAGAGGTGGTGACCAACCAAAGTGAACATGGTATAAGAACATGTTGATAAGTTTGCAGACCTACTCCAACCCTCGTTCAAAATCATAAGTGTATCACGACCTAAGGAACCCATTAACTGTTTATCTATGTAATTGAGTTTGCCGAAGTGCTTCTTCCTGCACACAGATCCTTTGTTAAGCGGTTTGGGTAATCCTTTCTTCTTCATCAATACTCTTGCACAATTATTAACTTCAATGAATGAGGCATTTGACGAAGTGTGGTAACATACTGTCATTTGTTTTAAATCACACTTCTGTCTGGAAGGGGCTTGTGTATTTTTTAATTAATTATAAGTAATATGTGAAGAACAATAACATGGCTTCTGCTTGGTTTTTGTCTTAACCGTGCATGCTTAACGTTGTGCTTATGTAAAACATGTATTTGAGATTTTTCATCTTTGGTGAGCAGTTTAAAGTCTAAAACTTCTATTATTAAAACCTTTAGTGGTAGACCAAACAACTTTAACATAGTATTATCTAAGTTATCGAGTTTCATAGAAGTGGTAGACAAACATAATTAACATAGCATAAGAGTAATTTGATTGGTTTATCGAACATAGGTTGCACTGCATTCCACACCATACGACGTAAACAATCACAACCACATGTGCAGGGTGTGTTGCAATATTGCCCCAAATTAGCCAAAATTAGAAGTGCACAAGACCCATAACAGAGTTGCTTCCACTATCTTCTAAGTATTCGGATACTTAAGGATTCATTGGACCAACCAACTCAACACTCATTTTAGTAGCATCCATCAAACTGCTTCAAAACGCACCAAACATCTCCCAACTTTGGTCGGTCTGCTTACTCTACAAAACCTAAACACTTAAAAAGTGGACACTGAATCCAACTCTATCATAGAGAGTCACATGCTTTGAGTGTTCAACAAGCCCTGTCTTATCCAACAAACACGACTACATATAAATCTCAGATGCAAAAACAAAAAAAAGGCAAATCCCCCACCGTTTCTCTGGAGGCGCCTTTGATCCCAACTCCCAAGCAGCTGATTCAAACTCGAGTTTATGGTGATATACATGTGTCAGCAAAATCCTGTATAGCTCACAAGCACCTGTAAATTTGTTATGGATTCTTCTGCCCTTCAAATTCCAGTATGTTCTTTTGCACATAGAAGAAACAATAACATATCACCCGGTTAGAAGAAAAGATCATATAATAACAATAATGTAAGGAATGGACGATCACTCAGGGTACTTAAATATGTCATGACCGTATTTGTAAAAGATCTTTACAATATTTAGCGCCGGAAACTTTTTGATTTTGCTCTGACAATTCAGTAATTTCTATCCTTTTCAAGGGGCGAATCTTATCACTGCTACGAAAACCTCTATGCAAAACTTTGGCCTTTACTTCTGAAGTTAGTAAACAAAAAGGCTTTACATGTGTGAAGAAAGTTGTTAGAAGTTAAATATCCTCCCATGTTACTCACGGAGTTATGTTGCTGCTTCATCTGCAAGGTACCAACAATGATGGCCTGTGTGAATTTGCTGATACTTCTAGCACATTTAGTACCAACACAACTAAGGTCCTGATCAGTATTAGGAAAATGACTGTTTCATACTTTCCTGGAGCAGCACTTGGGAGTGTGGTTAGTGCGAGAAAAACAGGGAATCAGCTTATACGATCTTCATTCGTCTGTAAAGAATAGGCAGACATGCAAGTGAGGCTTCAGTTTGAAGCTTCTTTCCATGCACAGGCTTAACAAGACATTTGTGGGGGAAAGAATCAAGTAATGACTGGGTGATCAACTGCATGTAGTTTTTGATATCATCAGCACGAAAAGTCCAAGGATTGCACCTCATTGAACACATCAGAGACAACAATCTGGTTTTCACAATCCATCTCATCATTGCTCGGGTCTAAGGTTCCTAATAATTTATTTGCATTATCTGCGAACATGAAATTAAAGTTCAGATTACCACAAAGGAATATATAAAACCACATCTTCTAAGGAATTCACTTGCCATACCTCTTGATGGGTTTGATGTTGGACTGGAGGATCTAAAGTGCTTTAGACGTTTTTCACACATAATAGTTCCTTGGAAATTAAGAAAAATGTACTCCGAAAGCATCGCCCTATCAGACCGTGTCATCTTTGTGAACCCAAATGAATTTGTCCATGTTTCCAGAAGTTGTGGAATGGCTGGTAATAAAAGCCTATCTACTCCGAGTGATAGTAATAACTGCAAGAAATGAAATAATGTTGATAAATTAACATTAAAATAGATAATCAAGTTCATTGAGGTGACAATTTTATAAGCATGTCTACAGATGGGGAAAAAGTTACATACCTTTTCCAATTCATCTACGAGAAGACGACACATTCCTTGTCGTCGGTATTGTATGGAAGTACCAATAAAAGGCAATTCGGCAGCCTTATCGCCAAACACTCTGATATTATTTGCATAAACATGGTAAAAAAAATCCTAATGGTAGCATCAGAACAGGATAAAACTACTACACAGGAGCATGTGTCATACCTAAATGTAGCCACACAAACAGGTTCTTCATCCTTCTCCAAAATCATGGTATAAAACCCCCAAAAATTCCACCTCCTTAGCCCGGACCTGCACAAAAAGTATATATCTTATTGTATAAGAACACCAGTAAGCAAATTCAGTTACTCGTGACTTATTGACTTAGAGCACTTTATTAGACAAGTTTGACCATCTTTTGAACGCACGTTACATTTTTTTCAAGGCTAGCATGACTTGTATTGACAAAGCTCAAACAAGAAGACAGGGGAAACATTTGTGAGTGACTAATCAAGAACAAATAAAGTGCTGATGAAATAAAGTGCACGATTGGTCAGTCAACTCGAAAAAATAGGATGATTTACCACACGTAAATTACTTAACAGCTAGCAGAAAGTGATACTAAGAATACTCATTGACAAAAATACCTTCTTACAAGCGAAATATAAATGAAAAATAACAGCTCCTATGTCCCAAAGAAGAAAAATTAGTGTCATGAAATACAAAAGCCTGTTTCTGAAAGAATGTTCAACTTTTATATATTGTTATTCCTACAAGGCAAAACATCCCATTTCATCATCAAAGTACATATCTCTCACCAAAACGTACTGCATAATTGCTACATACAGTAACTAATCATGCATGAAAACTGTCGTAGTGGTTTAGATCCTGTAGTTGTATGACTTGTATCTGTTAAACTGCACTAGGAAATGAAGCCTAATGATGAGAACTTATTGCTGACTCTAATGGTAGTAAGATAAGGCTGAGCATTGTTTATGTTTTAAAGCAGCATCGCCTAGAAGATAAGCATTTGGAAGAATGGCATCACCTTAGAAGAAAATAACCAAAAAAGAACTTTCAACAACAACAATATATATAACCAATAATAAACACTTACTCCTCGTTGAAAACAAGATCATCAACATGATCTCTCTTGGTATGTGGGTCAATAAATGTTGCGAAACATTCATGCAATATATCTGCCGCAATTTGAAGCTTGGCATCATGCTCAACCCTTGTTTCAGTGTCGAATCTATCAAAGTTAAAATGATCTTCTTTACTTGATCTCAGCAGAGTCCATGAAAGCCCATTCATGGATGTCGGGTTCAACTTGCCAACATGTCCTTGAAGGCGACAAAATATCTGGAGAAAAGGATACTGCTTATATACTTTTCAAGAATTTCATCTAAAATGGAAGACATAATCACCCGAGTAATCATTCACAAGAATCATTAACCATACCTTCTCACAAGTCATATTGCAGAACCAATATCCCTTAGGACAACTTGCTAACTCTGCCGGACTGTTTATTTTCAAGCATCCGACATGGTCTGCAGATAATTACAACAAAGAAATTTTAATTGCTAGGAGAGTAGGTCTAACACTTCAAACCTTCTTACTAAGTCAAGAAAATCAATTGAAAGAATTGCAAAAAGAAGTAAACATACATTCGCGTTCGCACTGATCACAATATAACTTTGTTTCATCTACAAACTTATTGTCGTCCTTGTTATATTCACCTAAGCCACAAATGGTGCACCTACAAGAAGAGCAATACCAACTTCCTTGGGGCACATCCTACAACACCACCAATAATTTATCAGTTATAAGTTGAATATTAGCAATCAGAATATCAAAAGCACCTAAACATTACAGAACCTCAAGGGATACACATGATATAGTATGTAGACATAAGTGAAATACGTAACAAGAATGTAAACAAGGTTACCTCCAAATCAACACACTCCAAGTGGAATGAAGATGGGCAAGAATCACACATCACTAACATGCCTCCCTCTTGACACACTGAACAGACCACATCACTTGGATAGGTAGATAAATCACCCTTTACTCGTCTGTGTGGGAAATTTTTGCGCTTGTTCTTCTGTAACACCCTCTCATGATACTTTAGCAATGATCTTCGTATAAGGACAGATGAACCAATATTTTTCTTTGCTTGTTGTCTTGTTTTATACGATGTCTTTAAAACACCATTGCATGACTTCTCACATAGTTTGATGCGTGGCTGAGTTCTTTTCCTCTTTTTGGATTTGTGAGAGCAAATGCAATATTCTGACAATGAGCTTTGAGGCATGTCAGGTAAATCTGAAGAGAATGATGAAAATACTGGACCATTATTTCTTCTTTCAGGGCACCTGCTAGCAGGCCCTTTATCTAGCTCCTTGACTCCCAGTTCCTCACATTGCAAGAGGTCAAGGAGGAGCGTGAACTCGGAGGAGTTGTCAACCACAGTTTCCCTTAGGCATTCTTTGCAAGCTGAGAAAAGGGAGAAAAGGCGCTTACCCTTAGGAGAGATGTAATGCAGTATACGCCTTCCATTTTTTACCTTGGACCCGATCTTCCATCCCAAATAAGCCAGATGTTCCTTTGCCTTGATTCCTTTCTCTATGGCCACCTTCTTCAGTGCACCTCGCTCTTGTTTTCTCTTTTTCATAATCATATAGCGGATGTAATCACATAAGCTTTGATGGCCATTTCCATGTAGAGCAGCCTCACTAGTAGAGAGTTCCCTTTCGGGAGCTTCAGAGACAGGACTTGCCACGGATAAATAGTCTGAATTATTATGACTATGTCTAACATCTGCACCACCTTTGACATTTTTCTTTTTTGGTTCCTTTTCTCTTGTCAAATATAAGCATACTTTTTTAAGAGAAAAGAATTTTTTCCCAGAAGGTGAAACATACAGAAATTTTGACAATTTGTTGACTCCCAGGAGCCCAAAATAGACGTTCCAACCCAAAGCAGCAAGATGTTTCCTTACCTTTGTCAAGAGTCCTCTGGAAATAGCCGTAACACCTCTTACTCTATTCAAACCAGGATTCCTTCCCTTCAAACAAAGTAGAAATTCAGCAATAGCATCATTGCAATACTCAGCACCAACAACTTGCAAGTGCCAAAAAGTTTTTCCAGTTTTGAGTAACTTCTTGCATGGCATGCTCTCTTTATCTTCAATTAAACAAATTTCATCTAGATGTTGTCCATTTTCTACGCTTCTGGTTTCTGCATCACCAACAAATCCAGATAAAGCCTCTGCAGTTTGTCCCTGAGCCACAGTTAACGCCTCTTTAATTGCTTGCAATGCAAAAGTTTTCCATGTGGACCTTGACCCCAAGACCCAATATCCAATAATCTTTTGGAATGTATCTGTGTTGGAGATGTCATACCAAATTTCCCGAACAGAGACGGGCAACGGTTCTTCCTTTTCAAGTTTCTGCAGCAATTTGAGCAATATCCAGCAGCCACGGGGCCTCCAATCTCCAAGAGCCTCGCTCCAGTCAAAAGTATGACGCATCGATTTGATGTTAAATTCACGCTGGTCACCTTGGTCCGGAAATAGGACGTATCTTACAGGTGAACCGTCATTTTCATCAAAAATCACCCCCTCCCACCATGCATCCTCAAAATAAACATCAACACACATCCCATACTTTATTTCTGTTATATCAACATTGCGATGGGGTGGCAGAGGTCTTATGTTGCCACGATGATCTTTCAGCATTTTGTCACCACACCCTTCAACTTCATTGGATACTGTAATTTCCTCAACAAGCTTTCTAGAACTATTTTCTTCATAAATATTATCATATTCAACATATCTCAAGCCTTCAGCACAACCAACGATCACACCTGTGTTCCACGACCCTTTGAGGCCCTCATCAAAAGAACGGGTCTGCAAAATACATGGAATTAGGGTGAAAGGTCCTCAAAAAAGCGTTATGATTAAATTGAACTTTTATGACGGAAATTAGGGATGACACGGAAGAGGGAGTAAAACAGCATATATGCCATGAGATCTATGTGAACCATAAAAGTCTTGTGAACTTCATCTCTGCAGCAGAAGGGGGAAAAGGGGAACTCGTATACCCTAGAAACCCCAAAATTCAAACAAAAAGAGCAAATGTGACATATTGATGATGACCTGAATCGCCCAAAAAAAGCAAACCAAGACAACCAACAAAGGCCCCAAACGCTCTACCACCAAAACTTAACAATTCCATACTCCAAAACCCTTTCAAATAAAAAAAACCAAGACTACCAACAATGCCGCAAAATCCATGGTGAATCAAACCATAAAGATCAAAACTTCACGACACAAATAAAAAACCAATGATTTCCCCTCCATTCCAAAAACACCAAGACCCAACAATTCTGTATTGCCAAATCCTTTCAAATCGAAAACCACGACAACTAATAATGCCACCAAGTCCACAATGAATCAAACCAAAAAAGATCAAAACCTTCGCAACCCAAATCAAAATCCCCGATGAATCAAACCATAAGGATCAATACTTTCACAACCCAAAACAAAACCCGACGATTCCAACGCACCAAAACCTCAATAGTTTCGGACTCCAGAACCCAATCCATCCAACAATGCTGCCGAATCCCCACCACAAACCTCCCCAGCCCGATCCAAAACCGAATCAAAATCCAAAAACCCAACAATTCCATACTCCAAAACCCAATCAAATCATAAACCAAGACACCCAATAATGCCGCCAAACCCACAACGAACTAAACCGAAAAGATCAAAACTTTCACAACCCAAATAAAAAACCAATGCTTTCCCCTCGATTCCAGAACACCGAGACCCAACAATTCCGTACTCCAAAACCCAACCGAATCAAAAAGGAAAAAAAACCCAAGAAAACAAACAATGCTGCTAAATCCCCAATAAATCAAACCAAAAAGATCAAATCTTTAGATACCCAAATCAAAACCCAACACTTCCCCCTCGACTCCAGAACACCAAACCCAACAATTCCATACTTCAAAAGCCTTTTCTAATTAAAAAAACCATGAAAAACAACAATGCCGCTAAATCCCCAACGTATCAAACCAAAAAGATCAAATCTTTCGCTACCCAAATCAAAACCCAACAATTCCATACTCCGAAACCCGACCAAATAGAAAACCATACATCCAACAAACAAAATTCCAACCACAAACCTCCCCAAAACCGAATCAAAACGCAAAAAGAAAAAATCCCAACCACAAAGCGACAAAACCCAACAACCAATCACAACCCCAAGAAACCACCAATGCCTTCAAGCTCATTCCTCCAAACCCCAATCCAATCCAAAAACCAAAGCAAAAACCAAAGTTTTCGACCGGATCCGAACCCTCACCTCGACTTTCTCGTCCAGAAGCAGCTTCCTCCTCCTCTTCCCCCCGGATCCGCTCCCGCACCGGCGCATCGAGAGATAGGGTAAAATCTAGGGTTTGGGCGAGTTAGTATTTTTGGAGGAGACGGGGGAAGGGCGGAGATGGAACGAACGAACGACGCCACGAAGGTACAACCGAGCGAGTATGGTTGCGAAGCTTATGTTCCGGAAACCAAACTTCGGCGTTTAAAACCCGGGGATTTTCAACCCACGCCCCTAAGGTTGTGTGGATTTCGGTTTCCACCCTTCGATTTTGGGGATTTGCTGCTTCCAAGTCAACCTTCCAAGTCAAGTAGTCAACCACTCGAAGATGATGTTTTTGTTTATTTTTTTAAGTTTTTGTGGTTTTTTGCATATGCTCTAATATATTCAAGACAAACAAATGTCACCACTTCGACTCCTCCCATGTGTTTTTGATTTTTTTATTTATTTTACTTTTGTGAGTATTTTACACCTGGTACCCATGAATTCTCCACTATCGATTTTAAATCTAATCCACCACTTAAAAAACACAAAAAAACTTAATTACCTTGTTAACCATCTTGTTAACCCACATGCATCTTTATCTGTCTACCGTGGAATGGATGATGGAAGATTAATCATGAGCATCAGGTCTTAAAAACTTATGAAAGTAGTCAAATCCTCAACTTTTCAAATAGTTCTGATTTTTTTGCACACACTCTAATTATATCTCAAGAGAGACCTTTGTTTTCTACGTGTCAAAAGTCATACTTGACTCTTAGAGAGCGATAATGTACTCTGGATTTTATTATCTTTTGTAACCTCGAAGAGTAATATCTCCTAAGACAACTCACACTCATTAGGAGTTCGATATGTATTTTCATACAAATTAGGAAATGAGATCCATCAATTGTGTTGGTAAGCTGGGCACTTTTTAAGTTTGGTATGTATAGGCATCTTAAGATTTTTTCTTCTTCTAACGATGTGATTCTAATAATCTTGTTAGAGTTTGGTAATATGAGGGGTAAACTGAGAGTAGCATGTGATTGAATGCAATTTTAAATATGTGTTATTATTTGTGTCGTGTCATTTTCGTGTTAGCAGTTGTGTTGTCTAAGAAATTTGGAAATTTAGCGTTGTCAAAGTTTTTTGTCTTTTTTTTTCTTTCTTTTTGCAAAATTGCATCCTACTATCCTACTAGATACTGCTATGCTACTCAAGGGTAAAAGAGAATGTTGAATGGGTAATCTAGAAGAATGTTTCACATCTATACTTTTATTTTGTCGTACAAGATAGAAGCCAAACTTCTGGATTTGTTGAATTTATATATCAACAGTCCAAATAAGAGGGAAATCTAGAAAAAAACTTTCGCGCCTAAATAATTTTATTGAAGAAGAGGCTACAAAGTACAAATTTTCTTAATTTTTCGTATATATATTTTGCCCAATTGTTATGTAAAATAAAAAAGCAAGTTCTTGTATGTTTGGTTGTGTTGCTATAAAATAAGAAAGAAATTAGAAAAATGACTAATATCTAATTAACTTTGTCGTAGAAAAAGGCTACAAAACTTCTTACCTTTTCTCATGATATTTTACTCAATTGGGTATCTATATTACCGGTTCCAAAAAATGTAAATATACGTTAAAGAAGGCTACAAAAAAGTACCTTTTTCTTGCATATTTTTCTAAGTTGTGGATTGGTTACAGACTTGGATTTCTACCCTGTCGGTTCAAATTAGAATATGTTTATCTACACATTCTATTCATACATCAGCGCATTTGTAGTTGAAATAATGATTCTTCGTTTCGTTGAATTTTTCCATTATATATACCGTAAAGCTTCCCTCCATCTTGTTTCTATGTTAATATATTTTATGTGATCATTAGTTTCCAAATATATAGTTCTTACTAAGACAATAGGTGAATACTTCCAAGGGGTTTCAACCAATTTCGAGACATTTCCGGGGGAACATTACAATATTCTAATGTTACATGCCTCCAAGCTTCTAACCGCTCAAATTACAACCATAATTAAAGTCGAACCATATGAAATCATTAAATATTAGCAATTGGTTGCCGCTTAAGATCTTTTATATATGCACATTGCACTGTTCATCATTTTCAAATGCCTGACGACGTTTAGAAGTGTTGACTAAAACTATGAGATCTCAATTCGTGTGGGATAATTTATCTTGATACCTATAGAGACGTAAAATGTTAAGATCTTATGTTTCAGTATCAGGTACACGCTTTGATATCCTAAGTCGCACGAGTAAGAATAGGTGTAGAGATAATGTTGCATAATAATAATAATATAAAAACCTATAACGCAAATATCCTTACTTAATTACATGTATAATGGTGTAATTTCATCTAATGATGTGAATTACAAGTTGTAACTTACAACACCTTATAATTTGTATTCATCCTTTTCTAGAAACATGATTTCTAATAACGATATAGTCGAATTTAATTTAGGGGCGACACTATTTCTGAACGATCAAAGGAAATATAGAAAATGAATTTGGTATAATTCCGAATGAAATGGGTCACAAATTGGTTGATCTGCAAGTTTATAGGGTTTGGTTTCGACCTGACACTTGTTAGGTTTAAATTAACAAATTAATAGATGGGTTAATTTTAAGCTTATTTTTTAATCTGTATAATAAACTGGTCGATTTGGACTTAAGCTTATACAGAGATTTGCTTGATCCGTTGACCTTCGTGGCAAACTTATCTTACCTTGCATGTGACTTTTCGAGCTCGAGGGCAACTTTTAACAATTTAATAAAATAAATAGAAAAATATACTCACATAGCCATAGGACAGTGATTAATGGAAAGAACCTATAAAATGCTAAATCACAGCAAAGCACTAAAGTGGGTGGTCCCATACTCGGAAACTCCCAATCTGGACTTTCCAAAGCGACAAGATTACAAATAATTGTCTTTGTTTTTTACTTTTTTTTTAAGAATATTTTCTTTTTCACTTTTGGTTTCATCTTTCTTCTCTACCCGAAGCTATAAACGACAGATATATTCTATCCACTAATAAGTTTGGACTTTGGACCATACACATGACATGCCGCGCTTGTTAGGATCGTGCATTAAAAAAATATTTTTTAGTTTTAATCTTAGTTTTGTTTTTGTTTTTGATGGTTGTGGGATCATTTTTATATTGTAATAAATATAATAAAAATGGAGAATTGTATTGTTTTAAAGGAAGATATTATAGAAAATAAAAATTATAAAAATCACTAAAAAATCTTATTTTATTGTATTTATGAATAGACACCCATATAGCTATATAAACATTATATTTTCGAAATAATATATTTTCGTATTACCAAAACTGACAGTTATATTCTCGTATTACACTTTTCCAACAATTAACTTAAAGATGACAATTACCAAAACTGAAACAGTTATATTCTCATATTACACTTTTCCAACAATTATATTTTTAACCATCTTTAAAAAAATATTCTCAAATTTCACTTTTTTTAGGTTCTTATTCTCACAACTTCAACTTTCCAATTAATAACTCATACATAAAAAGAGATAAATGATGATATTTATTTATTTAGTTACTTGTAAAATGTAAGAATAGAGTTGGAGGAAAGAAAATAGTTGATTTGACAACAAAATCTTTTTATGATGTGTTAACGTTGTGGTTGAGAAATATTTGACTAAAGTATGATGACATATTCATCCTAGGAAATATTTGCATTTCTGTCTTATATAAGATTATAATTTATGAGCTTGTTTCAATACTTTTGGATTCAATTAACAATTTCTTAGCCTTAAACTCTTTGGTAGCGAAAGGGTCAACGAGGTTGTCAATACACAATCGGGAGAATGAATGCTGAGATATTTAGCTTATACGCCATAATTCCAATATCTGCTTAAGGTTTGAGGAGGCAACATCAACATCAACATCCCCTTATAATAAAAAAACCATCTACCTCCCCTTTTGAAGACAAAACAGATACGATCACTAAATAATCAAATCAAAATTTAATCAATAATATTTCAATGTAAAAATGCAAGATCTAAATATTCTAACTTGTTTTATTACAATCGCCTAATAATGTTAATGTTGAACTCCTAAGGAATTAGGTAAAAATAGTATACATGTGTACGCATAAAAGAAGAAAACTGCACACCTTAATTGAGAGGCTTACTCTGGTTAGACTTTCTGATTCGAAATCAAGGTAAGTCCTACGCCTGGAGAAGTCAATCACGTTAACAACCCCAAATCACAATATTTGGAGTTCTCGGAAGAAATTAAAGCTACACCTCTATTTTGATGCAAGTTTTTTAATGATAGGTAGATACAAACAGTTGTCTTAATTATTATCATGTACAATATCATATTCTACCAAACATCAAGTTGAAAGGCTTGGGAGACGCAACAAAATCCCAAAGTAGCATTGACTTTGATTTACAGACGTTCTCCTGCCGAATGAGGTGTTGTAGTCTTATATTTATTATAGCAACAATTTGTGGCATGCAGATTGCAGACAACTTGCCATGCCAAACAGGCAAACAACTTATCATCAAAACAAAAACAAAAAACTTTTTACCAAACAACCACCATGAGAAGTAGAGCGGGCATTGAAATTGGAACATATACTACGGAAAGATGCACTTCTTAATGAGCAGTGACTATTCATGTTCTGTTCCTTGACTAAACCGGAAGAGAGAAGGGTTTTTAATTCGAACAACCAGTTTCGAATTACACCATGTTAACAGACTTCCAAGAAAACTTCAACCAAACGTCTCTCTTTCAATACTTCGGTGGTGGTGATTGTGTTGGAAGCAATCCAAATCGCTTCTTCAGAGTGACTCGCTGTCGGGAGTACTTGTCATCAGGCGAGAAGCGAGCTGCATTCAAAAGATAGAAATGATCACAAACTAAAGTTCTGTTATGTTAGACAAAATCAATGCCTAGTTTTGAAGTATGACTTAAAGGTCCCACACTCCAAACGTTCATAACTTTCACAGTTTTGAAGTATAAAGAATTCAGTAGACTCACTAATCCCACAAATATTATGTTGCATTAATAAAGAACATCTGCAGCTTCATCACAATTTAGCAATTTATACTACGCCGGGGGTCACATCTCCTAACAATGTCAAAAGCTATAATAGAGGATTGATTTGGCTTGAAAATTTTCAAATGACTGTTACCCATAAGAAACACTTATGACCACCATTTCAAATATAATCTTTTCCATGAAAAGGTCAATAGTGAGTGTTTCCTCAATTCAAAGTCAAATTAGCACCAGCCCACATAAGGATGCTTCCATAAGAAAAATTGAGAGAAAAAATGTCAAAATGATGGAAAGTTCCTGATACCGTAGTAACTACAAAATATCATATAAATATCAATTTACATGAGCTTTTTATAAATGCAGGGTTTCCGTGGAAAATTAGAAAACAATATCATAAAAAGAGAGCTAACAACTAACATTTGATCAAGATGGAATGATCATTAGACTAGGATGGCATGGCAAAACTAGAATCTGAGTCCATGCAAATTTACCTGGATGCGCTGATTGTGTAGGAGACCCCGATGGCGATTCCTTCTGTTAAATAGACACAGAAGAGCATCAGAAAAATGCAACATTTGCACGTCGAGTAATTGCTATGTGGTCTTCTTTACCAGCCACATCTCGAATATTTACGAGATCATCAAGATTTATTGCAAAAATAAAATCACTCTACATAGACCCTGAAGAACTCCAGGTTAAATGAAAAATCATGGCATTATACAGAAGGCTGCCTAATAGCATCCAAAGCTGCTTAAGAAAATATGAACTTAAAAGTAGATGATAGTGTTTTGTATACGTTGTTACTTCAGGATCCTACATAGAGGACGCAAACCAGCCTCATGGAATCAATTGGCTACTTCTACTTGCCTACAAAGTTCTTTATTCAATAGGGAACAGTAGGTCATAGATTTTAGCTAACTGGCTTATTATCAACAGGTGTCATGATATGAAATTGACCAAAAATGCCTCATGCAGTCATGCATGATGCTTGAAAATATTATAAATCTCCGAACTGAATGATTAGCTTCATGTCAGTACATAATGAACATGAAATAGATTGGTAACTTTGTGTAGAACTTATTACACAACTAAATCCCAAGACTAATATTGAGGAACCCACAAGGTATTGTCCACATCAACAATCTGATATGTGCAACTATGCAAGTGTTGGACGATTAATTTTTAAGTTAAAAACTCGATTACCTTTGTGGTGTAGACTTTGTCACCATTATCATTGATGTAACACTGAAGATACATGGTCTGCAAATCAACACAGGAGTACCAATTTAAGAAAAGCAATCACAAAGACCTATGAGGTAAATAAAACTAGAAGAAGAAAATATAGTGACAGATGTAGTACCATTTAAATAAAATTAATACCATATAAGTATATAACATTTACAAATGTTTCTTCGATCCAGTGAATTCAATATTACACATAGCCCTCAATTTCAAGAACTCAACAATAGATAACCCATTCTGCAATTGCATCATAGCAGCATTAGTTTCATTTTTATGTCTACCTTTTTACCAAAAGATGCAAACCAACACTTGTAAATTTCAGATTGGTCTCCTTTAACATTGGAAAATCTACAAGAACTTAAACCAATATACAACTCAGGTAAATCTACAAGAACCGCAACATCACAATATTGATACAAACTATGAAACCACACAAATCACATAAAACCCAAGATATAACATTCCAACAAGTAAAAACTAGCAAAGCACATAAAAAACATTAAGAGTAAGAAACCATGATTTCTGTTTCCATAAACATGAATTAAACCAACCATTAAATTTTGACCCAAAAAATCATAGAAATCACAACCCGTAAGCTAGAAAATTCCAACTAGATTACGAATTTGAAATGAAGAACACGATTTTTCTCGAAAAACCAAACATTCGAACCACGAACAAACAAAGCATATGATTAGTACGAACAAATTAATTTAAAAAAAAAACTTGAGAAAATCGTTACCGGTGGTGGAGCGTAGACGGCGGCGATCAAAAGTGGGAGTTTGGTTTGGTTGGAGAGAAGATGGGGAGGTGAGGAAGGGAAATTTAGGGTTTGGTGGTGTGGGGTTTTGGGTCGCGGATCCGACTAGACCGATTCAAGCCTAATCGGTCAGAGTAGGCCTACTGGAGCCCAAGCCTCAAGGTAGATGCTTTAAGGCCGAATCTGGTTTAAAATGTGAATGTGGTCCAAATGTACACACCTCAACAACATAGAAATTGGATTTTATTTTATTTAACCATAATAAATTATCGGCAGCTAAGCATTCCTAATAATGAAAAATCGATTCTAGATTTTAAAATTCTGATCACGCGTAAGTCCACTCATTATACCAACAAAAAATCTAAGTATTAACATTGAATATGGTTACATGGTCAAATATATTTTCATATCTTTGTTGGAGTTGGGAATAAGTAAGTCTAAATTAAATTATAACGCATTAAAATAGCAAAATGTTAGCATATTCAACATGTCAAAATAAAAAAAAATAAAAAAACCATGCAATATGCCAACCAAAGGACGTAGTAAAATCGGCTGAACAAATTATTTGGAAAGAACATGTCGCAGACGCAAATCAAAACTTTCACACAATTAGACCCCTAATTAGTTACAATAAGTAACCCCAATCGCACTAATCCGGTAATCCCAAGATTCTAGTTCTAGAGAGAGAAGAATAAGAAGAAGTAAAGCGAGAGAGAGAGAGATTAGAGAGAAATCCAATTTCCAAACCAAAGGGGGTTCGTCTCTTTGCTCTCCACGCAACCCAAACACCCTTCTTCTTCTCCCACGTTTTCGCTCTCCAAATCCCACCTCTTCCCCTTCCTCGTCACCAAGCTTCAATCCACCTCCGCCAGCCGCCGCCCCTGTCTAGGGTTCCACAGGTGACTCCACTTCAATCTCCGCCTCTTACAGTTTGATCCGTTGTCCGTTGGTTGTAAAAATCGAGTCTTTTTTCCGATTTTGGATGAGAATTGAGGGGGGTTAGGATTGGAATTGGAATTCCGAGAATTCGGGATGTCGAGGGGCTTAGTTTTTTGTAGGAGAAGTAGAGGTACGACTTTTTTAAGTAAGTTTTTTGGCTTTGGACGTGTCGGAGATATTGTCTTTTTCTTGTTGGATTTGAGATTTTTGTTGTACGTAGGATATTAAGGTTTTGAGTTGATTTGGGCGTTAGTGGTGTTACGCATTAGAGGTCGCTACGGCGATTGTGAACTTGTATGGATGGAATTCTAGTTCAGTCCCTGCTGCATGCATGACTATGTGGGTGTGTTTTAGATTCTGTATGTTATAGAGTATGGCAATACGTCAATTCATGCGTGGCATTACTTTAGAGAAGAAGAGGAGAAGCAATTCAACTAGGCTTTTATATTTTCGTCGAATGTGGGTCTTCCCTTCCTGTAAGCTTCCTGCCCTCATCATGTTGGATAAGTGGGTGGATTGAATATTTTTTTTGTATGGTTAGAATTTCGACTAATATAGATATTTTAGTTTTTTTGCTTACCCCAACTAGTTTGTGATAAAAGGCTTTGTTGTTGTTGTATAGATATTTTAGTTTTTTTGTAGGATTTTTTCTTCTTCTTATTTTGAGGGGAAAATCATTTTCTCACTCTTTTCATGATTTTGTTAGACATACTTTAACTAATTATTTTATTTTTATTAGGAGCGGATATTGAACTCTGCACATGATTACTTAAGGAGAGAGAGAGAGAGAGAGAGAGAAGAGACACGATCAGGTTTTTCAGTGAATGAGGGTTTCCTCCTAAATTTCAATAGGCGCCCTTATCTGATGTTTAGTTAGTGGAATGGACTGCCGTTGTTCACACGGTTTGCATTTCAACAAATGATGTTAAGTGGTTGGAAGAGAGATGCAACAGCTCCCAGCATATTCAAGTGGAATAGGCGAGGCAAATCTTCCCTGCACACCGGGCTACTTGGTGGTGTCCCTTCAGAGATCGAACTATCGGATTACCAAAGATTGCCAAGTCCTGGTAGTGACAGTCCCTCTGGACTTCTTCATGGCGAAGGCCTGAAATTAGACACTATTGCTGATTTAGATGTGTTTCTTGAAAGGGTATATAATTATCACTGTCAAAAAGGGCTTCGGTGCATTATTGTTAAGTGGATTGTTGAGCTCCTGAGTTTGGGTTTTACTATTGCATTTTCTTGTTTCATCCTATTGTTTGTCGATTGGCCTGCTTTGTACAATACAAAATGTGGGAAACGTGCAGTTGAGTCGGGAACTGAAGACTGCGACCTGGTGAAGATTGCTATTCATAAACATCCATTTGTTCCTTTTACATTTGCCAAGGCTATTATTGTTGGATATCTGGCTCTATGTACCATCTTTTTGCTGTTCTGCTTTCTGCGGTTCTTTACTCAGTTAAAAGGCACGTTGGGCACACATAGCTTCTTCTACACTCAGTAAGAATTGTTATTTAATGTTACTTGAAAGTTTCTTTTTTTCCTGTTTTTGAAATTTTCTTTCTCCAGTCTCAATATTACAGATCGTGAAGTTCAGACTACACCTTGGCCTACTATTTTAGAAAAAATTGTGGAAATTCAACAATCCCATCGACTTTGTGTCGTCAAGGATCTCTCTTATCATGATGTGGTGATGCGGATAATGCGCAAAGAGAATTACTTGATTGGTATGATAAACAAAGGCATTCTGGCTTTCCCGATATCTCGATGGGTTCCTGGTGCAGGTCCTGCTACTGGGTCTAGCTCAAATGGAGAGAAAAAACGTTTGGTGTTGACAAAGACCTTACAGTGGACCTTAAATTGGTGCATACTTCAGAGTATGTTTGATAGGTTCGTGCTAATTACCTATTTATTATGTTCTACGGGTTGCGGTTCCTTTTTCTCTCATTGGAAGAAACACCAAGTTACCGCATGAATGAGAACACAATGTTGTGTCACTGTGTAACTCATGATGCTATTGTTAATGGCATGCTTGGTTTCTGTGACATCCATTGACAATATAGTTTTCATAATTTTTGCAACAGCAATGCCTTCAGTCCCAAACTGGTTGGGGTGGCCTAGAAACCAAACTCATAAGTAGTTTTTTATTTTTTTATTTATGTTTTTTCATCATTGGTGATTTTGTTCGTCAGAAGCAGTTTTTCCTACTATGCCTGACAAGATTTGTATTTCTTCAGGAATTATTGCATACGAAGTGACTTCATTTCAAATCCTTCTTCACTGAGAAAGCAGCTTATAGTTGTTGGGATTGTGATGTTCCTTCTCTCCCCATTTTTAGTTATTTTTATGTTAATGTATCTCTTTTTGAGGCATGCTGAACAATTCTACAACGACCCCAGAACAGCGATTTCACGAAGATGGTCTAACCTATCAAAGTGGATTTTCAGGGAGTTTAATGAGGTCAGCATTTGTTCTTTAGATATCTAGGCACTAACAATTACTTCTAGACATCAAATTTATTTCTTTGGTAACGATAGCGTATCACAATCTTAAACATTACCATATCACCATTACTACAATCTCTATTTTCTAAAAGTGAACAAAATGTAAAACATAGATCATGATCAGTACCTTTACACCTGGGTTTTTTTGTTTTTTTAAAGTATTTTTGTATTTTTTGTGGTATTTCAGTTATTTTTTAAGATTTTTAAGGTATTTCAAAAAAAATAGACACCCGGCCCGGCAACGCACGGGCCCGTCTAGGCATGTGTCCCTTAACGGGCCGGGCCTTGGGCCCAGCCCGTCTGGCTGAGATTAGGCCCGGCACCCAGGTCTAAGTACCTCTACAAAAGAATAAAATATTCAATGTCCCTTTTTGTTGTCATCGTGTCGGATCTCCACATAGTCAATCTGTATCCTCCAAAATATGTACTATATAGCATTAAGTGTTCTTATTATCAATTTAAACGCTTCACAAACTGTCTCAAGTTGACAACTTATATTGTGATAGAGTTTTGCATAGGTACATATCCATACAATTTTATTTTTTATCGGTATACACCTCGGGTACATGGTGTTGGGTCATCTCTAGTTTGGAACCACGACCCGCCTCACAATATGGGACGGTTGCCGGGGAATTTTAGGTAGTGTGGGGTTGGGATGCAGGTTCAATCCCCAACCCGATAACAACGTGGTTGGTGGGATGCGGTTATTTAATAATTAAACCCTACCATTTATCAAAAATTATGGTGCACAATCGCTTGACAACTTCAATGGAATTCTTACCTCATTATGGATCCCTAGAATAATACCTCGTGATATCTTTGAACAACACAAACTAGTGGTCACCTCATTTGTGTTTTTTGTCTAGTGGTTTTCTTTTCCGTTTTTCTTTTGCATCCACTTTTTTATGATTATTTTTATTTAATACTCTTCCCCTAATAAATCTATTCTATTACAGAGTAAAGAAAAAAGTTGTAATAGTTAATTTAAAGTTCTTCATGTTATGGATGGTTTGAAAGTTAGAGGACGCCGAATTTCAACAATATTATTTTATATAATCCCCGTTTAGAAAATAGATTTGTGCTTTCTCAATATCAATTGTGCTGACAAAGTCCTCCCTCTACATGCCGCATGATTTTTTTATTTATGAAGCCGTAAAATATTGCAAAGACCATCTCCATGAAACAATACACTATTCATCTGCATAAAATGATAGGATAAATGTTTTTAATATTCATATCTATAATCTTGATCAAACGTCTCCAACAAATTGATTTGAGCACTGTTGATTTTCTAGAAAATGACAGCTTCCTTTCCGTCAAGTTGTAAGTAAAACACTCGTGCTCGTCTTTGTTCAAATAGAAACTACTATTCCTTTTTATTGAGCAAAGTTTGTTTTATAATTCTTATTTGGTTCACACTCGTGCACCAACCACTCACAATTAAATGTCTCCATCAAAGTTGACCTCCGTACTGCTTTCGGGAAATGATTTTCTCCATTCCTCTCAGGTTGAACATTTGTTTAAACAAAGGATGAACAACAGTGTGGATCATGCCTCTGATTTCCTGAAGCAATTCCCCTCTCCAATTGTTTCTCTTATAGCGAAATTCATTTCCTTCGTTTCCGGTGGTTTGGCTGCAGTATTAATCATCATTGCTTTCCTGGAAGAATCTTTGTTTGAAGGACGTGTAAGACTGCCAACAATTTTTTTATAAATCTTTATGATTTATATCATCTTCTCTTGCCTGAACTTCTCTGATGTAAACATGCAGATCTTCGGTCGAAATTTGTTTTTTTATGGTGCTCTCATTGGAGCTACGCTAGCTTTTAGTCGTTCTTCTGTAGCAGATGACTTGCAGGTTCATGATCCTAGAAAAGCATTGTCACTAGTTGTTCAACACACACATTACATGCCGAAGAGATGGCGGGGTAAAGAGAACCTGGATTCAGTTAGGGTGGAGTTTGAATCTCTATTTCAGGTTTAATTTCTTACTGGTGCTCTCTGTTTTGGCAAGGTTTTTGTCTATCTTATTACTTGATGATCTTTGCTATTCCTTTATTATCATATGATTGCATATACTAGTAGGAGAAACAAAGCATTTTTGAATGTGTATTTCCATTTTTCAAAGCAATTTTTCTTAATTTTCGAAGCCATATGTATCCATCGCGGCCATTTATGTAACGGCATGTTTCGTGAGCAAAAAACCTTAATCATGCTTTCCCAGTTGTAAAATTCGGAGAGTTTTCTGCGAGCTAATGCGAAAGAAAATCTTGATATAATGGTACCCGTTCAGTTTAAATCTCAACCAAGTGGAGTAGATATCCATATAATTTGATAATTAATTTCCCTTGGTAGCACTATAATTTTCTGTTTGGCTCCTTCAATACCATATAGACCACTGAAAATGTAAGTATAGAACTCCATGATGAAAATCAGCTGAAAATTTACCGATAAAAAAAATCAGCCAAAAGTTTGATTGTTGTAGAGACCAGCCGTTAGCCTTTGATTTTATTTGCAATCTAACATGTTAAAGAACGAAAAAAGTATGAAGAATCATAAGAAAATTGACTTGAGATGATTGTACAATCTATCTCTACTGCAAACAAGTTGTTTATATGGGTCTGTATTCCTGGGTTGTTCCTAATTCGTATCAATTTTTTGACACTCAATTTGCAGTACACTGGGATGATGTTATTAGAGGAGATGGTCTCAATCTTCCTGACCCCATATTTATTAATATTTGTTGTCCCAAAGGTAAAAAGGACCATTTTCTCATTACCGTTGGAGTTTAGTTTCATCCTATTTGCAGTAAATTGAGCCTTTCCCACATCTTTCAGCGTGTTGATGACATTTTGCAATTCATCTCGGACTTCACAGTGGATGTTGAAGGTGTTGGTCATGTTTGCAGGTAACAAGAGTACAACTGGTATTTGGTTCAGTCATAGGAATTCATTATCTGTTTTTCTAGTGAAGGCTTGTTATTTTATGTCTTAATACCAGCTTTTAACACTGCCTCAATTTCCTATTGTAGCTTTAGCACCTTTGACTTTGAAATCCATGGCAATAGAAAATATGGTTCTCCTTTTAATGCATCACGTGATAGAAGAAGTTCCCAAGGGAAGATGGAGAAGTCATTCTTAAGGTAAATTTTGTTAATTCAATTTTCTGACATTTGATGTGTCAATGTATTTGGTTTATTGGTGTTTATACGGACTTTCATAGAAGAAATATTCTGTTGGTTTCAGTTAAATATTATGTACTGCTATTGCCAATGGTGGAGCCACGTATAGGGCAGGTGGGGCACTTGCCCCACCCAGATTTAGACCAAATTAGGCTTAGTACATTATTGTTGGTGGAATGTTGTTGTTAGAATGAGTTTTAGTTTTTACATTTAGACTTAATTTTGTCGTATTTGAGGTGGGATGAAGTTTTGGAGTTTAAAATTTTGATCTTGGAGTCTAGATAGAATAATGACTTCAAATTTTGATTTTGAGGTGCTTGGTGTGGTTTTTGGGGAGTTAGGTGTGTTGGGTTTGTGGTGGAATGAGATTTTGGGGATTTTGATTTTGGAGAGATTTGTGGTGAACATTTGGTTGAGTTGGTGGATTGCTATTGTCAAAATTTAATCTTTAAGTGTTTGATTTTGAGAATATTGGTGATGAGCATTTGGTTTGTTGGTGGTTTGGTCAAAATTTAGACCTCTAATAAGTGTTTGGTTTGGTTGTTGTGAAGTTGGGTCTGATTATTGCCCCACTAACCAACTTCTTTTGGATTCACCCCTGGCTATTGCTATAACTAGTAGAATTCCGATTTTAGTTTAATATTATTAAAAAGACTATCACAGCTCCTGGCTCAGAAATTGTAAGATTTGTGGTTAATGCAGAATTCCGTTTATTGTGGTTGGATGTTTGCCTAATAGGAAAGAGAAAAAAATAATAAGCTACACTTAAGTCAAAATTTGCATTACGAGGTGTCTTTATCTTCAATGGTGTTTTTCCATTCTAACTTTCAAACCTGTTTTTTTTTAAATGTTGCTTTATTTCTGGCTGTAATGGCTCAACCACTGAAGTAGTGGCATCCTGATAACATTTATTTTTTTCTTTTCTTATGCGTTACTTTTGCAGCTTCCAGAATACCTATCCTTCATGGGAACCAAACAGCCATGGACAGCAATTACTATCCAATTTGTGTAGTTTTGAAGAACAACAAGCGCATCAAGACACACAATGCACATCTTATGCGGCTTCGTCTTGGAAACCAGGCTTGATTCGTAGAGACCAATGTGAAGTTATCCGCAGATTCTGTTCTCCAAGAGACGTGCCTGGATATGAATATAATATCGGTGCACATGCGATAGGAAATCATGAGGAAAGTGCTCATCCGTATATACTTGAATGTTTTTATATGGCTCAGCCTCTTCATGCAGGAAATGACACAGCAAACTCTACTTTGCAACATGATTTACATGCAAGGACATCTGATGACTATTGCAGGGTAAACATACCCCAGAAGTTCGAAGAAGGAACCGAAGAAAACTGGAATTATCATACTGTTGACAGATTACGGTCACAATTTGGGGCGTCATCTTCGACGCCGTTAGCTCATGGCAGCATCTTCCGTCACCATAACTCACCCCAACCTGAGGAGCGTAAAGACAGCCACTGGTGGGCACGGCCTGCCCCACGGTCATCTGGTCCCGAAACTAGTTTTCTCGAGCCTCCTAGTTTTGGCCAAAAGCCGCCTGCTACTGAAACTAGTTTCCTTGAACCCCCTGACTTCAGCCATGCACACTTTGCACACCATGACAACATTTCAGATGCATCTTTAGAGAAGCAAGAAGACCTCGCTGCAACCGTTGGTCCGAAAAACCCTGAAATGCCATCTCGAACGACATACTTGCCTGATGATGAAGACCATGAATTCAGCCTCCCATTTGGTGATCTTTACACAGGCCCTTCAAGTAATCTCCCTTTTAATGTTAATCAAACTGGTGATTAAGTTCTACAGAAGTATTTGATTTTCAGGCTATGGTGACTACACATCAGGTTAATTATAAGTTTTAGGGGATGGTATGTATTATATATTCTTTTGTACATAAATTGATTCTCTCTTCTAGGAAAAAAATGTCATTTTGGCACAGCTCATCCAAACAGGATCTGGCCAAAAATAAAAAAAGGTGTGATGGACCTAATTTCTAGTGAGGATTGTATTTGATTTCAAATCCTAATTTCTAGCACATGTGAAGATATCACTTAGTGTATAAAAATAGTAAACATGTTTTGTACAAAAATAACCTTAAAATTTATTAGTTAACAATTAATCAATTAAGGTATATTTTATGCAATTTGGTTCTAAATAAAGTAAGTATGGATCTAATTGTATTGTTAGATTTTTTTTAATATATGTACTAGAGTTATACATACATGTGTCTCTATGTAACTATTATGAGGCCTTGCAAATACGAATGTAAATATTACAGTAAGGATAGAGACGAATATACGTATTTCATCCTTGAATTTACTAATATTCAAGTTCGGATGCGAACACAATTTAATTGATTGTATATTTACAAAAAAAATTGTCTTGGATTTCTTATGAAAGCAAATTACAAACTTCCCCTACACTATTGGATATGTGACCAATATATTTACCCCTTAAATTAGCACATGTGCTTATTCTTGTCTACCTTCCAGGTTTTATAATGCTCCGAGTCTTTGACTAACTTCGTCAAACATCTAAATCACTAGGGTTGTGCATCGGTCTAAATCTGGATCGGACTGAACTCGGACCATCTCCAGAGTCCAGATCGAAGACTGGACTGGTCGGATCCAGGTTTGGACCAGACTAAATTTTTTCTATTAAAATTTAAGAAATGGATAGGGCTTGTACCAGACCGGGACCAGTCCGTCGCCAGGTCCAGACCGGCAGTTGCTCTCCCCTATAAATCACAATGATATTTCTTTGGGATGACCAAAACTCTTTTTTTATATTACTAGTGACCAACGCATGACTCATATGGTGTTGTTTTTGTGAAGCATGGAGGTCTATTTTGTCATTTTAGAAATATTAGGTCATGATATGTTATAATTGACCTCATTTCAAGGGGCAACATGTGGTTTACCCATCTTTATGTCCAGAGTTTAACCGTTCAGAAAGGTTCTCAACGAGTGTGTTTAAATTATGCCTGAGTCGTAGATGATACATGATCAAAGTAAAAACTCCAGACGCATAAGTAACCCATACTAGTAGCTTAAGCTTTAAATATAAATGGTTAATTATAGTTTGTTCTACGTACTTTTAACCTTTTAACATTTTGCCTTCATATCATTTGAAAGCAGCTATCCCTTATCTCTAAACTTTGCAATTCTTGAAACTTGCCTCTCTACTCAATCTATTGTCAAATTACTCTTGAACTTTAGAAAATAAAACTTAAAACCAACTTGATTTACCCTTGAAACGTATTTAATAAAACTCACATGCTTGAACCATTTTTTTTCTTATAAGGTAGAAGTACTGAACTGCTATTCGTCGCCGTAAAACTACTTAAATCGCTCGTAAGATTACCATTTTGCCCCTCTACACTTTCTACTAATATAACTCCTCATTTCACTCTTTTAACACAACTTTCTCTTCATATCACACTTTTATTCACCAAATAGGATGTCTCGGAGGCCAGGGAAAGAGCCAGCGGACACCCCGGACTACTCACATCTGGTAAATCACCTTGTTTATTTCAATTAATTTAAAAAAAAAAAATTGAGTCGGGCGACCGCGGGAGCCGCCCGACCCAACGATCGGGCGGTCGCGGGAACCGACGTCTCGAATCTTTAAAAAATTCGTCAGCTGCATTTCAATAGACGAGTTCACGCGGTCGAAAAGAGTGTCGAGAGCGGCAGTCGATGTAGTGATCCACTCTTTCAGAGCCGAATGTGCACTTTCCACCCTGCAGTTCGTAGTGTTGCCGAAATGAAGAACTTGATTCGTCCAATTCAACACGAATTTTTCCTTATGCACCAACCACGTGTCTTCCACATACTTCGTCAGCACTGGCCAGGAACTGTAAGAATCCTTCAGATTACGGACTGCTCTATCATAATCCGTCTGTGAATCAGAAAGCATGACTCTCCTCCATCTTCCACGTCTAAAACTCTCTGCAAGCTGCTTCTCCTTGCCGAATACGTGGTATGCGTAGTTGTACACGTCTTTGTTGATATGCCAGGTGCATAGTAAATGAGCTGACTCAGGAAAAACCTCTGCCACTGGTCGCATCAGACCCATCTCCCGGTCCGTAATTATTGCTGTCGGACTAACAATATCCAATAACAGATCTCGCAACCTCTCCAACACCCACCAGTAACTAGACTCGGTCTCATCCTGCAAAATCGCATATCCGACGAGGAAATTCATATTTGTTGGAGTAACCCCAACCATCTCAAACAAAGACATCTTGTACTTGTTCGTCTTATACGTCGAATCCATACAGATCACGAATGGGTATGTACGCAACAACTGAACTGAAGTCGGATGTGCCAAAAATGCGTGAGTCAAGACATTAGTTTCTTCATCTGCCACAATCCAATGCAAATACTTATGCTGCACTGCCTCTCTGAGAAACTGCTGCACGGGATTCCTGTCTTCAGATTTCGTCCTCCTCATGTACTCTCTGAAGTTGTAAATGTGCCTTTGATTAGGATTATCGTCCGGAAATTTCTTCTTTACCGCCAACAAAATGTTACGGGGCCTTGCTTGTGCCTCTGTCATATCCCGAACAATTTGCTTTGCCCCAACACTAAGTCCGCTGACCTGTCGGTGACCCTCTGAATAAACTGCCAATGGGTGGTTGTGCTGCCCAAACACGCTACTAGAAACAATAACCCATCCATCACGATCTCGTCGCTCCACCACTTTTACCAAAAACCGACAACCGCAACCTTTTCTTTTCGTATTCTTTCGCAGTGCAATACTCGTATCACGAGAACTCATCTCACGTCTGCGATCGCATCTGAGGTAACAATCCATCCGGTTATCTGCTTTTGGTTTGTACGATGATATAACCAAAAAAAATCCGGCTCCTATCGCAATTTGTTTCGCCCATTTACAACTTTCCTCGATTGTTGTAAATATTTCTTTACTGTCAAAAAGCTCACTGTAATCTACTCCATCACCACCGAAATCTTGCAACGGAACCTGAAAATTTTGAATTTAACAAAAAATTAAAAAAAAAACAAAAAAAAATGGGCGGCTGGCTAGGCCGCCTCCACCATGGTGGAGGCGTGCATCTAAGCCGCCTCCAGCTAGGTGGAGGCGGCCTAGCCATACGCCCGAGTCGGAAAAAAAATTCCGCCCCCGTTACCTCGCCGGATTCTGGTGCTTCGCCGGACATTTTCGTGGTGTTTGTACTGGGAATGTGAGTAAAACTGAGTCAAACACCTTGTTTAAAGACACGGGACGAAATCGGTATTAATTGATTTGTTAGGGGCAAAAATGTCATTTTTGGGGCGATTTAAGTAGTTTTCCGGCGACGAATAGTAGTTCCCTAGAAGTATCACATAGTATTGACGGGTAATTTGAATCTAACGAGAGTTTTTTGATGGTCGGTTCAAGGATAATTTTAGGAATAAATAAGACTAACTTTGAAAAATATAAGGATGCGTGACGATATAAGATCAAATGTGAATGAAACAAACTGCAAAGAACCCAATACAAAATTGCAATCGAAAATATCGTTTGCTGGCTTGTTTGCCTTTCCAACTTAAAAATATGTCCGGTCATTCCACCAATCCCGCGGAGCTGTCCCTTTGTGCTTCCTAAAAACCTTTAGTTCTCTTTAGTTAAATGTCGCCTTCAACTTCTATAGTTCTATATAATATTTGTTATAAAAAATATAATATTTAGGGTTAAATACAATTTGACCCATTAAATTATACATTGATATCACTTTACACTCCAGAACTTTCAAAGTTGACAGTTACCCGACCTAAATTTTTGTTTTGTAACACTTTATTCCAATGAACTTTAAAAATTCATTATTTAAATTCACATTCACTATTTTTTTGTAAAAATGTTTATTGCATCCCTAGTACACTCATAAACTTATATTTACATGAAAATTCAGATCGAAGCGGATATCAGATTTGGTTGGAATTTGAGTTGGAATTTAAGTAATATCAATGTATAATTCAGGAGAGACAAACTGTAATTAACCCTGATATTTAACTTGAATTGTGATAATGTCAAGGCATAATTCGAAAATTATGTAAATTTTTGGATAAGAAGAAATTGGGAAGATACAAAAACAAATTGATAAATTTGTTCAGTCACTCGGTCACAGTAGTTTCAACTGGAATGAGGAGATATATACAAAAACAAATTTGTTATTTTTCATTTTTCAATGACAAAGCTCCAATTTAGTTTAAAACACTTTTTATTTGGTATTATTTTTGTGACTGTGATTTGTATTATATGTTCGTTTTGCTTACTCGTCACCTTTTGCTTCTAGAGAAAATATTCAAGTACGTTACGACAAAATCACGCATTTACTATATTTGACTGAAGTTAATATTTTCCGAGAAAGAGTCGGTCCGTATATATCCAGAGGGACGCATTTGAGCTATAATGAGACAATCCAAGTAATACACACACTACAATTTAGTACAAATTGCATTCTATTTGGTTTTATTTTGTGACTGTGGTTTGTATTATATGTTCACTTTGCTTACCCATCACATTTTGCTTCTAGAGAAAATAATCAAGTACGTTACGACAAAATCATGCATTTACTATATTTGATAGAAAATAATATTTTCCCAGAAATAGCAAGTTTGTATGTATCTAGAGGGACTCATTTGAGCTATAACCAGACAATCCAAGTAATACACACACTACAATTTTGTACAAATTTTGTGATTGTGATTTGTATTATATGTTTGTTTTGTTTACCCATCACTTTTTGCTTCTAGAGAAAATAATCAAGTACGTAACGACAAAACCATGCATTTACTATATTTGACTGAAGTTAATATTTTCCGAGAAAGAGTAAGTCTGTATATATCCCGAGGGACGCATTTGACCTTCAATGAGACAATCCAAGTAATATATAATTATATATACTACAAACCTAAGAACGAAAAAAAAACCCATACAAAATGTCAAGTCCTTCCAATAGCCCCATAACATACTTGATAATACCAACCAAAACACCAACCTCTCCCTTTGCCATGGCCTCCTCCTCCTTGCCACCAGCACCACCTCCAACCCCATCCAACAACCACCACTCCGATCCCGACGCCACCACCATCTCCGGCTTCCTCCGCCAACTCACCCCAAAGCTCTCCCTCCCACCCCAACTCCGCCACCGCTAGTCTCCAGCTCCATACACCATACCCCTCCCCTTAAAACCATCTCTTCTTTTGGAATCTGCTTCGATGCATGGTTTCTTTCACCTTAGTGGGCATGACCTCTCCTGGGAGCTCCTCGCGTCTGCGTCTGAGGAGGCCAGGGGAGTCCTGGGGAAACGAAGCGGTGCCAACCACATGGTTAACGTTCTTGGATTTAAGGATGATGAGAGCGATGAAGAGAGTGATGATCATGAGTTTTTCGTCTTTGATATATGTTGCATGTTTGGATTCTGTAAGTGTTCCGGCAAAGTTGGCCGAAGCTGCTGGAATGATGGGGAGAATAGGAGTTGAGGTTGTGGACATGCTGATGGACGCCTCCGGTCTTGAAAATCCTTCTAAGGTATATATATTTTTCTCATTTTCCACGGATATTTTAATGATCAACATCAACCTGTCTGTGGACGTAAGTTTCTTTTTTGGTTTCAAATCTTACTACTCGTCATAAAAATTTCCTTGGAAGATATTTTGCAATACAACTTATTTAAGGAGGGTAAAGAAAAAGAAAAGAAGAAAAGGGCTTACAAGCTAATTATTAGCTTGTAAATTGTAAAATTTGAGGCAAAGAAAGATGTATAGTTAATGTTATTGCGGTTGACAAGAATATTATCCTTAATTTTGTTAAATCTTAATTAAGTATTGGAGAATACATCTCTCTTAACTTACTCGTGCTTCTTCTACACATTACACACTACTAACAAATTGTATAAATATTAATAGCTTGACCGCACGAACATAAGTGCGCCGTGAAGTACTTGTGTTCACATGCCACGCTTGCATATCAATGAAAAACGATTGAGCAATTTAGTGTATTCTTTTTCCAACAACATAATAATACGTAGTGATATGCGTAGCCCTATTTTAGGGTTTTCTTGTTATCATGTATGTTTGTTTTAACTTTACGTTGTGACGCGTATTTTTTTATGACTAATTAGAAAGAAGAAAAGAAAGGATTGCGATGCCTGATGTGGGTGTCATATATCTTCCGCAATAACCAGTGACGTGGAAGAAAAATGTGTTGCATGGGAAAACAAATATCCGTATCTGGTCTGTTTGCACTACGAGATGAAGAGTTACACCAACTTCAAGCTGCATCTCGATGATGACCTGACCGAGGTGACTGTTGCAGTTCAGCCTGACTCGATTCTGATCACCATTGGCGACATTGCTCAGGTAACAAACTAATTAAGAGGTCCCCCGGGGATGGTGGGATGGTAAGGGAGGAGGTTGTAGACATGAGACCCTGGTTTGAATTCCCATCCTCCTTGTTAAAATCTTCCGGTGAAAACGGTGTGGACTATCTCGGGATTTGTAATTTGATTGGCGTCCAAAAATTTGTGGTCCGGTAAGTTCCCCGATCATCCCAAAAAAAACTAATTAAGAGTTTGATCCGGTCCATCTTAAACCCATTGAGTTTGATGTAATCCTTATCATTAAGAAACAATTAAGTACAACATTTAGTTGGAGGCCCACGATTTAATACGACATCATGGCTTACGAGATTTAATGGTTGTCCCAACACATCTTCTCGTATTTAGACACACGTGTTCATATACCCATGAGATGTCACTTTATTGATTTACGTTAAATAACTTGAGATATTCAACTCGGGGAAAATCATGTTTTCTTATAAACAACATGTTACATGTTGTTGGGCAATGTCAATTTCATAAAGTTTGAAGAACCAACTTTGTCATATATTATAAACCCATGCTTGACAAATACCCTATTTAATTTAATAAAATTTGGGGAGCTTAAATCTTTCTTCTTTTCATATGCTCGCTTTCATGTTTCCATTCAATTTTGACCCTACTTTATGAGGTCAATTCCTGTTTTTGCTTCAACAAATACTAATTTTGGCAGTTTTCATTCCTAATTGCAAGAAAAAAATCACATTGTTTGAAATTGAAAAATAAATTGTTTAATCTCTATAAAATAGTTTCCTCCATTATCTTCCACTCGAGTATAGAAAATATTTATTTTGAACATGTATCAAACAATTTTCACTTAACGCGTCGGACTTTTTTTGAAGGTCTGGAGCAATGGAAAGTTCAAGAAAGTGATAAGAAAACCAATTCCAAGTTTCTCTAAGGAAACAAACTCAACTGAAGTTACAATGTCATTGCTGGTCAATCTTCCAATGGACACCATTGTCTCCCCACTTCCTCGAATCGGACGATAACAACGACGACGATGATGATAACAAAGAAGAGGAAGAAACTGAAAAACACAAGTACAAGCCATTCAACATGGATGAGTATGCTTCGAGGGTCTACTATGAACTTCTGACTCTCAAAGATCCTCTGAGTGAGTACCTTAATGTGTGACAGTTTTGTCACAATTTTGGTGTCTTGTGTTGTGTCTATCATATATATATATACGCTCCCTATTGTTGTACATTTTGAAATTTTTGGGACTAAAATGTGGGTGTGAGTGCATCTTTGTAGTCAAAATTCATAAGCGGAAAGTGTAGCTTTAGGGAGTATGTTTCATTTGATAGGATATATATTAATAAGAAATGAAATGAAATGAAATGAAATTGGGGCCTTTTGGGTTTGAGACCCAACCAAAAGTGTTGCTTCAATATCCCTGGAATGGTTTGAAATGTAGATATGTCGAACTTCAGGTTGGGGTCCATTCGATTTGATTCGGCTCGGCTTCTTACAAGCGGAATATGACTTGATTTCTAACCATATTTGCTTGGTTTTATCTTGCATTTGAACCACATAATCTCATGATTTTTAACATTAAAAATACGTTATATAACTATACCTTCAAATCCACATCCATAAAATCTTGAATCTTATTTCTTATATCAACAAGCATCCAAAATCATAAAGTTTGTAATGATTATCTTGTTGATCGTTTGACTATAAAATCATCACCAATAAATACTATAACATATAAATTTCATTGCTAACTTATTTATTTGCTTATCTCTCAATGCGGCTCTTTGGACATTCCAGATTGATCGACCAACCAACATTGCTTTTGAGGAGTCCCCGGGGGGATGGTGAGGTGGTTAGATAGGGGGTTGTTAAGTAACCAAGTTCGAATTTCTTTCCTTTATGTTAATTTTCTCCGTTGCAAATGGTGTGTGTCATTTTGGAATTCTGATCGGTGTCCAAAAGACGGTTCGGTAAATTCCCAGGATATATATAATAAAACAACAACAACTGCTTTTGAGGATATTTTAGCCAAGTCATGAGTTCTGTTAGATTCTAGCAATTGTTTATTCCCCATCTACCTTAGTTTTTTTAACATAAAATATCTTAAGTCTTATTTATCCCTATTATCGTTAATTGTTATCATTAATACTGTACTGACTTACAAACACAAAATAATATCACAACCATCTTCTTGATGCCCTCCAATATATCTCCCGTTATCTTTTTTTTCAGTTAAATTGCTATCGTAATTTTACATAGCCGCAAAGACACGACAAATAGAGAAGTTCATCGACTTGAACACAAACACATAAAAAAACGAAGCCAATTTCTAAATATGTGCACACCCAAAACATAATTTTGACTTTTTTTAGAATAAATAATTTTGACACCAAACAACTTCCACCCGTCGGATCCGAATCCAACGTCCGTCAAAGACCATCCCTTCCAAAGCAAACCTGCAAAGGCCCATCACCCCTTCCACCTTCTCTCTCTCTCTCTCTCTCCACACCTGAGATCGAACTCGTCTCGCGGCGATCGAATCCACGTCCCGATCATGTTTGCCAAACGCCTCCTGAAGAAGGCAATGATCTAAGAACACCACCACCAGGTTAATCTCGCGATTTCTCTGGTCAAATCGCGTGTCGGATGCGAATTTGTGTTTTTTCCCCTAAAAAATCTGTTCCAATGCCCTTTTTTAGGAGATTTTGTGTTTTTTTCATTGAATTTTGTGTTGACATGTTATGGTGTGTGTTTGGAGATTTGATGCGTTTGTGATTTTGACTTTGTTTGTTTAGAAGAGTCCGCCGGAAAGAGGTTTGAAGTTGTGCGACTTTGAGATGCAGATCGCGCTACATTACGGGATTCCGACGACCTCGTCCGTCCTTGCTTTCGATCCGGTTCAGCGCTTGCTTGCAATCGGAACACTGTGAGTGGGTGAATTTATGTTTAAAATCAGTTTTAAGTGTAATTGAAACACAAAGTAGTTTTTTGTTTTAGTTCAGGTAGGATGTGTGCCAAATTTATATGGTAAAGTGTCGTATTAGTTCTGCGGTGTCATCCACAAATTACAACTGCAGAACAGCATCGACTAATGTGAGTGATGCTGCAGGTTCATCGTCTTTCCTTTGCTGATAATAGCAATTCCTTTATAGTGCCACTAGAGCTTCTAGTTGAGATTCAGCTTCAATTTGAACTATACAGCATGTACTAGAAAATTATAGGGGACAATCAAATTTTATTTCCTAGATGATATCTATAATTTAAAGTCAGAATTTACAATAATACTAATCCAAATTGGTATTTGGATTGTATTTGTTTTTTATACCACAAGCACATTTATTTTTTATGTCAAAAATTAATTGGTTTTCTGCAGGGATGGTAGGGTAAAAATAATAGGTGGTGGGAATATCGAAGGACTGCTCATGTCTCCGAAAAGATTGCCGTTTAAGAACCTTGAGGTTTGTTAAAGATCAATACAACAATAATTGTTAAGCATGATATGCCATGGATATCATCTCACAGTTGCAGTTAAGAAATGATTGAGTTCGAAAGTTTGATCTCTTGTTTGTTTTTCTTTAATCGGTAAAGCTTGAGGTCTTGTTATGTTTTAGATGAGTCTGGTGCTCATCATACGTGTTATCACTCTCTTATTTTGCTAGTTGAATTACTTAAAAGAGCAATTTGTTTATAAGAACTTTGATAGAGTGAAATACTTTTCAGTGAAGGTTGGAAAAATGTAACTATAATCACTCCAGCAAGAAGACCAATAAAAAAAATCACTCCAGAAAGAAGTGCTCAACGAGCGTAAAATAATTGTGGTTTAACATATGTTGGTCTGTCATGTGGTGATATCAAGGAATTCGAAATGACACCTCATTGTTCGATTGAGCTTTGGATGAAAATGAAGTTTCTTCTGGATTTTTCACCCTCCGTCCTATGTCTATCTGTACTAATTTTCAAAGAAGCATATATCATCATGAGAAAGCGTGCTAAACAGAGTTTACTACATGTCTTCAACATAATTAGGAGAGAGATCTTAGTGTCAAAGATGACCATATTGATTAACGAAATAAACTTAACGTCTTAACCATAAAAAAGTCAGCCTCTAAGTTCTTTCTGCTGAGTTTTTGCAGATTGCTTCTGTACAGTGAAGGAAGACAAGTGCAATCTTTTAGTTCCGTTGATGTCTGCATTGTGTGCTTGTGGGTGTGAATTATTTACTAAAAGCCTTATACATCTAGGAGACTAAGAATCATTTCTGAATATCCCGTAGTTGTCCAGTAGAAAACCAGTTCATTATGGTGTTATCATTTTTTCTGTTGTAGTTGGTACTTTATGTTATTTTCAATTTGTTTGACACTAGAAAATCTTTACAAGTGATGAAATTGGCATTTTAGCAAAGCTTCCTTTGTAGTTCAATTAGTTACCAGTGGTAATATCTCTTTTCTTAGAAAATGTATTTGAGAGCCATATTTTTTATTTAATAGGTAGAAATAAACATAAGTGGCGTACATTCCTAACAATTTATCCTAAGATTCAGACTCGATCAATATTTGAAATTTCCTGAAACGGGCTGCAAAAACATATGAATGATTATTTTTGGTTAAATTCTCTCCCGTCCCATAAACTATACATGTGTATAATAGTTGAATGATTGTCAAGTGATCAAGAAAGTTTCTTGGGATATTAGACAGTCATGTTGCCTGAGCATGCTTTTTATGCATAAAATAAATCAAAATATTTTTGCAATACTGACTTCGGATATGTTTTAACCTTTTCTGCAGTTCCTTTGCAACCAAGGATTTCTTGTGGGTGTCTCCAATGAAAATGATATCCAGGTTTTAACCGTTTGCTTCTCTTTGGTTTTTTTAAGCACAAGTGTTAGTTATCAGGTTCCATCTTATTGTGTAGCCTTTTTTTTGTTTGCCTTATTTTCTATTAGTGATTTAATCACCTTTTACTTTATGTAATGACATTAAGATAGTAAAAAAGAAAAGATACAGTAAGCTACTCAACACAATTATGTGTGCATCAAACAAGCTGTCTCTTGAAATAATTAAACATGCAACAAAAAACTTCATGTAAATGTAGATGAAAACGACAGTGTTAGTTTTATTTTCTGATTCTAATCATGCTAACATCTTTTTAGAATGTCATTTCGTGCTTTGCTTTAAAATGCCTATGAAGAATCAATATTCTTATGAAGCGTGATATTTTCCCTTGTGAATATATTCAACTATTTTTCCAAGATGCCAATTATGGTCCTTTATTATTCAGAGAGATATCACCACCGACTAATGGCGTTTTGACCCCAAATTAGGTGACATTATCAATTGGCAAGATCCTTTTAGAAAAACATGGGCAATGCAATAGTATCTAGTTTTATTATATTTCCGGTCAAATCGATAATTTTATGCTCAACCCTCAATATTTCTTTAGGTTGAAACCGCACAAGTAATATCACGGAAATATACAATTTTTGTCCCATAACCTATAGTAAATTAGAGAAAGAGATGAATTTAGGGAACAAAGCGTGTCAAGTACAAATAATGACTCTTAGATATATAGAGTGAAATTATACATTATAACTTGTAATTATTTGTATTTCTTATCTATTGTGAAATTGCACATAGTCAGTTGCACTTCACATCATTGAGTCAATTGGAAACAACCTCACTGTTTTAAAGTGTTAGGGTTGCGTACTCCCAACCCCCCTTACCTCGCCTAGACGGGAGTCTCTTTTGAGGCATTGGGGTAATGTTGATGTATAACCTGTAATTGTATAGTGCTAAAAGGTTCTAAGTAGCGTCCTGTGAATATGTTTAATAGTATATTTGTACCGATAAAATTGAACTCACTTGATTTGTTTTTCTGAGTTGTCTAGATGTATAATCTGTGAAAAAAAATCCACAAAGTTCAATTGAGGATTCAATTTTGCAAATTAAAAAGTCTTGAACTTCTTTGTGTATCTTCCCCGACTTCTTAGTTTTCTAGACATTACATTTAGTTGTATTATCTGAGCATTTTTTGAGGTTATAATTTATAAAAAAAATATTTCAAATATTTATTAAAATGCTGACCTTGCAGGTCTGGGATCTTGAACATAGAAAATTGGCTTGTTCTTTACAGTGGGAAAACAACATAACAGCTTTCTCAACAATAAGGGAAACCTGCTTGATGTGTGCTGCCTACCTTGCCTCTAAGCCTCTTCCTCCTGGTTGTATTGAAAAATCTATTTGTTGTCTTCTACTAAAGCTGTTATTTTCTTACTTACAGGTATGTTGGTGATGAGGAAGGGTCAATATCAATATTAAAATATGCTGCTAAAGAAGAAGAGCTAGTGCGGCTGTCCTATCATATCACGTCAAAGTCCCTTTCTGGTATCTCATTGTAACACCTTTTATTATTATCGGTGTATCTCATTGCAACACTAAATACTCATATCCTTAGCAGTTAGCATGTCCACTTTTTAACTGCTATATGGTCTTAACTACTAAAATTGTTCTGGCTGTTTTCCCCATAACATAAGTAAACCTTTACAGCTCGTACTTACTTCTAGCTCATTCATCTTTAGTTGCTTAGAAGTTATGACCACCACAAGCTACGAGGACCTAGGAAGCACGGACACTTCTAAATGGTCTTCGTGTCCGAGTCGTGGCCGTGTCGGACACCGACACTCCTCGGATACGCCTTGGACACGTGTCGGACACGCTAGGTGGCATGTCCGGTGCAGTTTTGACATTTCGTAGTGGTGGACACTCCTCGGACACACCATGGACACTCCTTGGACACGGTGTCCACATCTGGACACGCCGCCAACGACCCCAGCAACACCCCAAGCAACACTCCATTATACTGAAAATGAACATGATCCACCAACACCAACCCGGGGGCCCACAGAACCAGCAAGTAGACAGTCCTTGGGATCCGGATCCAGGAGAGGGAGAAGGTGAAGAGAAGGTCGGAGAGGATTACAGAGAGGCGGTGAAAGAGGAGGGAGGAGAAGAGTTGGGAGGGGTAGGAAAGGAGAGGAGGAGCAGGAAGTAGGCGAAGAGAGGGTAGTCGAGGGTCCAGATGGAGGAGGTGTTGACGTACCATTTGGAGTCTTGTTTGGGTTTTGACATTGGAACTGATCTTTTGTCGGATGTTGCAGTAGCTTTGCTTTCAAATCCGGATTTTTTAAGGGTTTTTGCGGCTGTTGCTTTCAATCGGCTATTGCGGGTGCAGTGGTGGTCGAGAAGTGATTGAAGAACTTGATAATCTGACTTATGTTGTATTAATTATTTCATTTGAATGTTGTCTTTGTTTTATAATCAACATTTAACATTTATGAGTAATTATTTTTTTACAAATATATTATTTTTTATTATATATATTATATCTTTTAATTATAATTTTAATGCCGTGTTTGTGTCCTACTTTTTAGAAAAATACCGTATTCCTGTGTCCGTGTCCGTCTCCGTGCTTCTTAGACGAGGATTGATCTCCTCATGTATTAGTTTTCAGTTTAACCTCTGAATTTTATGTTGTTTTCTGATCTCTCTCTTATCAAATTGCTCTCCCTGGAAAGCTTACATCTCTTTGTTGTCAAATTGCTGAAAAATTTGGTCTCCTTAATCCTTATTGTCGACTTGCATTTACTAAAAAAATTCTTCATTTTCTGCTGTTCTTTCCAGAAAAAGCTGGCATTTCATTACCCAGCCATCAATCAGTTGTCGGTATCCTTCCACAGCCATCTTCTTCTGGAAGCAGGTAATTTCTAAAGCAGGTTCCTTCTTCAAACGGTGCTTTATTATTTTTATGCTATTTCTTCTTTCCTCATATACGTTTTTACTTAAAATGTTTAGTAGCAAGGTACTATCGTCTACATTTATTAGATTCCCTTTTGCTTGTTAGTTCCTATCCTAGGCCCACAAAAGCTTCCTTGTTTACTGTAGTGGTCCATGACACAACACTTGAACTCAAAGGCTCAAGCCCAGTTAATGATGTTCTTTAGTTTAATAGGCCCTGTTTACCTTACCTTTTATTTTATTTTATTTTAAGCATTGTTACACTGATTAGGGTGTTATAGTGAGCTTACTTGGTATACACCTAGTTTGAGATACTGTGGTCTTGTTTTGACCAATTTTTTGCTTAAATGTCTTTGAAAAAAATTCACTCTTTTGCAGAGTATTGATTGCATATGTTAATGGTGTGATAATACTTTGGGATGTCTTCGAGGACCAGGTTGTTACCCTCAGAGGCTGTTCAAATCTCCATTTGAAAGGAGATGCAGTGGCAGATGATTCCCCAAATGTAGTGCATGGCGAAGATCAAGATGATACAGCTGACTGTGATCAAGAGGACAAAGAGATATGTTCTCTTTGCTGGGTATCTAATTCTGGATCTATACTTGCTGTGGGTTACTTGGATGGAGACATTTTGTTATGGGATATCTCATCAAATTTTATGAAAAGTAGACAAGATAGAAGTCACAGAACACCATCGAAAGATGTTATTAAACTCCAGTTATCATCAGAATGTCGAAGGTTGCCAGTCATTGTTTTACACTGGTCTCCTGATATCAAAACAGATGATGGTTGCAAGGGGAAACTTTTCGTTTATGGTGGAGATCAAATAGGATCTGACGAAGTTCTCACGGTGTGTCTTTTTATTTGATTCTGTGAAAGGACTTTAGGCATGTTCTTCTTTTGGAGTTCACATCTTCATATAACTGTGGTGATACCTATAATAATACCAGTATACCACTCATGGTTATGCCATGAAGTGTGAACTTGATTGCACTTTCTTTAAATAATTAGTACCAATTTATTTTGTGAGCTAATCATATAGTTATATAAGCTTTTAGCATCTTGTTCTCATCTACAGACAATTTGTTAATGATATCTTAATGCAAATATTTGAATGACAACATTGTTGCTTTTGCACCTGTTAATCGTTAGGTAAATAGTGAAGCATCGTGTGATAAGAGAGTGCAATCATTGTCTTCATTTGGTGGTTCACTTATATATATCGTACTCCTACCATTCTCTTCACATCTAGTTTAAAGTAATTAGGAAGAATATATCATTTTCCTTTTCAAAAACAGAATTAATACGAATTAAATGTCCTATCGACAATAAATGGCATGAATATGGAAAATGCAAGATTCAATTGTTTCCTCCCTAACAAGAACTTCTATAATTCACCGTCTTCAGTTCACATTTATTATCTATAGTTTCTTGGATTCTTTAATCAGAAAAATAACAGTATGAACTGATTGTTATAAATATTTTTAATCAATTGGTAACGATCAGGTTAATCCTTTCAGGTCTTAAGTCTTGATTGGTCAGCAGGAATAGAATCTATTTGCTGTGTTGCTCGTGTTGACCTCACTCTTAATGGATCCTTTGCTGACATTATATTAATACCTAAAAGTGGAATTACAGAGGATAGTTCAACAGATGCGGTCTTTGTGCTGACAAATCCAGGCCAGCTGCATGTGTATGATGGTTCTACACTTTCCAACCTAAAATGTAAAGGAGAAACTTCTTTTATGGCAGAAAGCTTCCCCTTGACAGTCCCAACTATTGATCCCTCTATCACTGTCTCGAAGCACTACATAATGCCCATAGATGGTGACTATTTGAAGGTCTTACTGGAGGTGTGATTTTTTCTTCTAATTCTTTTGTCACATTTGCTTTTTATGTGGGATACATTTGGCACTGGATCTAGGCTAGCACCTTTGGCTCTGCTCTGATATGAAATGGCATTGCCTTCCTGCATTTTGATCCTTTGCATATTCTCTGTCTGAAATCACTTTTTGGAAGCAAGTTTAACTCCTGTGGAGACTCTTGTGGCAGGCGAATTGTTGGTGCTTATGTAAATAGGCCTCTGCAGGTGTTTCATCTTTGCCATTAAAAGACTAATTTTAGGATTAATTTGTTGCCAGATGGAACTTAATTTTTCAGTAGGGTCTTATTAGCACACTTACCTTCTGAAGTCATATCATTGAATAAAGATATTTTGGAGAAGAAAAAATATTTTTTCATAATTTTTGAAGTAGTGCTTGCTATCTTTTACAAAAATCATGTTTGAAACATGATCTCATGAGATTGCGGCACTTGGCATATCCTTGTATGATCGCATCCTATCCACTTGTTTTAAAAACATCACATTCATCTTGTTATGTTCAACTCATTATATGGTTGGCTAACAATGATATATTATGATACTAGAAGTTTGAATTTTGGCTGTTTTCTGTATGTGAGCACTTCGAAGTGGTGTTGAATTCCTCGCTGGAATGTGTTACATATTCTGAGCTGAGAACCATAGAGTAGCCGTATATTCTAAGACCCCTGGAAGAATTAGTGGGTAAAATATTTTACCTTAAAGTAAAATTTGAATTTCTTAGAATTTATTTTTGAGGAGCGATCAATATCACAAAATTTGTACAGTGTACAAACAGTTTTTTTATCGTCATTATCCTGTCAAGTATCCTTTGTACTTTATTATATATGCAGGAAGCTACAAGCAAAAATGGAGCAACTTATGCAGGAATAAAATGGTCTTTGACTGGTGGAATTCCGGGCAAGTTACCTTTTGCCGAAGGTCTTGGATTCGAGAGGATCTTTGTTGCTGGTTATCAAGATGGATCTGTTCGTATATGGGATGTAACAAATCCTATTATGACACTCTTGTACACCTTTGAAGGGGAGGTCATTACCTATCTTACATCATAAAGAGTCAACATTTTAAGGATTTTTTTGATGTTCACTTAGTTGAATTGTTCAAATAACTGAAATGCTTGTTGCATTCAGGTAAAGGATTTCAAAATGCCCGGTGAATGTTCTTCTGTTTCAGCACTGGACTTTTTCCCCAACTATCTTTTGTTAGCTGTGGGCTGTGTATCTGGTTTGGTTAGGATTTGTCCTTTTTTATTTGAATGTCTGCTGAGTAATCTGATACTAGTTTTCCTTACTTTTAATTCTTTATGCTCCTCAGATTCGCATATATAAGCTTCATGATAGCTCCAAAGAATCAACCGTGCACCTCTTAAGCGAAGGAAAACAAGAAGGTAGTGTGTAACTTGAAGTTAATGGTTTTCTTCTCCTGAAACCTAACTTGTTTTGTTGACCCGATTGTTACTAGCTAGACCCTTACCTGGTTGTCTTCTTAGATAAATGCAATCATTTTGATAACTTAAATCACACAGCTCTTTGCGCCTTTGTGGTGAAGTATGATGTGATTGTGCTATTGCACATATTTGTTTAAGTTGTTATAGGAACACATCCATGAAAGGATCTTCCAACGTGGTTTTAAACCATACTTGGCTTGTATTTCATTAGCTGAAGACATATAATCATCTGCAACAAATAGTTATTCTCAAAAGAGGGATGTATGGAAAATATGAGGTGATGCAGTTTACATGCAAGGTAGGACTAGCCAAGTATTGTCTGAAATCATAATAGAGATCCATTGGTCCATATCCAAGGTGAAACTTAGCAGTTAGTATTAGTATTAGCAAAATCTTGAAACTCTTAGGACAATTTATTCTGATGTGAGCTATCATTTGAATTTACCTGTATAAGCAAAAGTTTTTTTAAACAGTCCCCTTCAATTAACTTCTGCCAAAAGCTCTGCACTTTTAGCTGTGGTTCCATGTATTATTTTTGGCCATGTTACCCATGGCCGTGTGTGTAGATGGTTTTGTGTGTCATAATGCTGTCTCTTGCCATTTATAACACATAGTGATATGCTGCTTCCATTATTTAAGCATCTCATGTACGTGCTCTTTTCAATTCAAGCCTCATTTGCATATGCATAGTACGACTATTGCTGTGAATCTAACGACTGCTTCACAGTTCATGTTGTACATCATGGAGAGAAATCAGAAAATGCTCACCTTGTAGCAGCCTTCTCTGTTTCCAAATCTCCCATTCAAGCTTTACAGTTTGTCTGTTCTGGAGCTAGGCTTGCTGTTGGATTTAAATGTGGCCAGGTTATTATCCTAGTGTGGTGCAATCCAATCTCCACGTGTCTTTAGAATAGACATTTACATTGTGGTTGTGTCAATTCAGGTTGTAGTTCTGGACGTGAATGCCGCAGCCGTTTTATTTAGTTTTGATTACCCATCAAAAAGTTCGGAACAACATTCTGAAATCATTTCCTTTGCAACAAAAGTCATTCCTTGTGTAGCAACAAACAAACCGGAGTTGCAATGCCAAGAGAATCCTGATGATTCTACAAAGGAACAGGAATTGCTCCTTATTTTAACTAAGGACTCACATGTCATTGTTGTTGATAGCTTCACTGGTGAAATGATCAGCCCGAAGCCAACAAATCCGCTGAATGAATGCACTGCAGTTTCCATGCATGTAATAGGCAAGTACCTTTTTATGGTTTCTAACAATTTCACTTTTTTAGGTAGATACTCCGAAGGATATATTCTTCACTACTGATGGAACCTCTCTCTGAAATGCCAGATAGGAAGATGGCAGAGCATCTTGCCAAAAATGTTCCTTTAAAAAATGAACCTGAAGTGCGTAATCAATTCAGCGGAAACAAATCTGGATTTCAGGAAATCCCTGCAAGTGATACCTCATCCTCAGGAAGCACATCAGTGGACTCAATTCTTGTTCTGTGTTGTGAGAATGTGTTATGGTTATACTCCTTAGATTCTGTGATACAGGTACGTTGATATTATATTCTTCAGTTAGTTGCCACATGTTTCTGGCGTTCATCTATGAATTTAATGTTTTCCAATTTCTGAAATCTGCTCTTTTTAGGGAGATAATAGCTACATTCGGAAGGAATCCCTTCCAAAATCTTGTTGTTGGTCCTCGATCTTCAAGCTGAAAGAAGAGGAAGCTTATGGAGTGCTTTTACTTTATCAGACAGGAGTCCTAGAGATAAGGTACAACACATTAAAAAAGGTCAATTTGGCTCACTTTGTCAAACAGGCTGCACTATAAAATTTCCATCTGATTAAAGTTTTCTATTCTTTGAAAATAGTTACAAGTAGGTTTTTTGGGGAAAAAATGGTTGTTTCAGTTATTCACTTATTTGTCCCTGAGCAGATCATTTCCAAACTTGGAGATGTTAGGAGAGAGCTCTTTGATGTCTATCTTAAGATGGTCCTTCAAGTTGAATATGCATAGAACCTTGAGTTCTACTTACAATGGTGAAATTTCTTTGGTAAGTGTTGTTTCTGAAGTTTATTTTAATATATGTTTATCGATCTATGTAACAGTAACTTGGAAGCTTGTGATAGCAAAAGGCTTATAATATTAATCTTTAATTTTTTTATTCATTTATTGAATTATATTTACTGTAAAAGAGTAAAAAAAGGGCGAAAAGAGAGAACAATTAAGTTGGTGACTTCTTCTTAAAAAGGAGAGAGGAATCCTTCACACTATCATCCATGAACTAAAGGTAAAACGTGCCAGAAGCAATGCAATGAGCCAATGACCCGACTCTTGAATGCTTGTTCATTCCTAAAAAACACGTCGCAAACAAACAAAAGCACCCACCTTTTTTTATTGTATGTTATATGGTCAATCAAATCTAAACAATTGTTTGACTGTAGCCTTCTAGCCATTACATGGTCGTATTCAGAAGATTGAATTCCTTACATGTCCATAATTTCTTGGCATGATGAGGTGAATTGGTGTCCGGCAAGGCGGAAAATATAATGAATCTTCATTAACCAACCAGTTGGCCTAGATCATGAGTAGAGAGATATTCCTGGTGGTGATTTCTCTATATTTCTTATGGAGTATATTATAGAATCTATATATGTCATGCACCAAGACAAATGTTAATGGTCTCTTTTACTAATGAAGTCCAAGACATTGTTGTGGTGAGAATGTCGGCTGGCTGCAGAAGTCGGTCTTTTTTTCATGTGCTCCATTCATGTTTTATATTAGACATGGAAGTAAGCTTTGAAGATGTCGGGAACCATTATGAATTCAACTCTAGAGGTCTGTCGATTTATTTTTTTAAGACCATTTCTAGATCAATCAACTTGAGACATGCCAAGTTCCCACTCTCATCCCATGTCATAATATCCCTTCTTAAACTTTGGTTGTTCAAATGTATATTAGTTTTAGAATATCCTTCTTATATCGGTAGAAGTTGGATGTATTTTCATTTTGATAACTACAAAAGAATATAAACACATTCTCATGTTAAGCGAAAGCCTTTTGTCAGCTCCTGTCCCATCTTTATGCGAAGAAGAATAACCTGAAATTTCTTGTCCGCTGGTATCTCTCTGAATCTCAAAGATGAAGATTTGCATTCTCAAAAAGTTTGGGTGTGTTAGTCTTGAGAATTTAGAAGGCAACACAGATACCTAAATTAGGTAGTAAGAACTTATAAATGATTTGATGTGCAATTGTGCATGAGACATCACATGCCCTTACCAATGTTTGTTGTTAGAGCGCCTAACCTCCTAAATGTGGATATCGAAAAATCGTGGATGTTTTTTATCATTAAAAAATGAGGGCATGTAAGCATTTATTTCTGGAGTTATTTGGCAAACGCGTATGTCATTAAAGAAATATCTTTTTTTATCGGTTGCAATCCTTTCGAGTTCAATTTAAATTTATCTATCGTACTTGTACAAATTCAAATGTGTATAAAAATTTCATGATTTTTTAATGTGTTTACATTTATGCAACTGAGTAAATTCGCCATCTAAATAAATAGTGATTTTGGAACCGACGTTTCATGTAATATCATTTTGCTTGGTATTCTGCATGATCAGTGTCCAGCTACCGTCACATGCAGCATACGGGGTCACGTATGTGGCACTACTGCCAATATTTCACATAATTTCGTGTGATTTGGTTTGTCATGGTGAAAATAAAAAAAAATCACACAAAAGAAATTTGTGTACCACACATTGCAAAGTACGAGGTTTCTATAGTAGAGTAGGAAATTTATTTTTAGGTTCTTTGTCTGTAGTTTAAATATGTCAAGCTTTTCCAGATTGTATACGTGTGGTAACAGTTGGTAATATGACCTTGAGTGTTTGTTAATATGGCCACTTCTGATTTTAACTTAAAATACAGGTGAACGGATGTGAAATGGCTTTTATTTCATTTCTTGTTTTTGGAAATGATTTCAGGTACCAATTTGTCCTTCAAGTTGTTTTGTTCCTTTTCAAAATGACTTTTATCTATAAGTGAAGGTATGAATTTCTGTTCTAGGATACCAGAATCTCTACCCTGCCTTCATGATGAAGTCCTTGCTGCTGCAGCTGCAGCTGCCCTTAGCTTCTCTGCAATTGATAAGAAAAAAAAGGTGTACCTCATAGTTCACAGCCTTTCATGTGCAACTATTATTGTTTGTTCCTAAATCCTACAGGATATCATTCCTTGTAATACTTTGTTGATTGCAGGATGGAACTCCTGGAGTGCTTGGTGGTATAATTAAAGGATTAAAAGGAGGAAATAAGCAGCAGACTGACAGTATAACTGCAAACTTGCCTGAATATAGTTCCATGCAACTGGAGGAGTATTTTTCAAGGGTTTCCTTATCGAACCCATTGGTAACCACTCATGAAGAAGATGATGAGGATCTGAGTATCGGTACAGCTTTGGTTTATTTTATCAGTGTCCCCTCTCATTTGGTGCATTTTATACCCCAGGCTTTTAGCACATTCTCACTCGTCAGTATTGTTCTTGCAGATGATATAGAAATTGACGATCCCTTGCCTGTAATTCCTAGTTCTCATCTCAGCAATAAACAAAATCAGAAAGGTGTGGAATTTTCACATGGCTCCTAGTTTCTTAGATATCATTTCAGCTCTTGAAGATTTTCTCCTTTTCACAACTATACCTGTTCCCAGATGACAAAAAGGAGAGAGAGAAATTATTCGAGGGATCAACAGTTGATCCTAAGCCAAGACTAAGATCGCAGCAAGAAATACTAACTAAATACAAATTTGGCGGGGTAAAGAAACAAATTTCCTCATACTAATGGGTCATTATCTATGATGTCTTGTGATTCCTTTTTTTATCCATAATCAGGATGCCTCTGCTGCAGCAGCACATGCTCGAGATAAGCTTGTGCAGAGACAAGAAAAACTCCAGGTTTGGAATAAAAACAGTTTGACGTTTACAATTTTAGATTTCTCTAAATTGAATAGCTCCACAAATATGCGATGTCTTATTTTGTTCTGTAATTTGACATCTTTTTTGGCTAACCAAGAACAGCTCGTATGGCATCGGAAATTGTGTTTTCGTACTATATTCAAAGAATTAATCATTTGCTAGTGGCTTCTAGTGATCCTTTTCGAAACTGCTCTTACCTAATATTCTTGAGTCTTGACTTGGTTTGATTCATGTTACAGAGAATGAGCGAACGAACTGAAGAGCTCCAAAATAGGGCAGAAGATTTTAAATCTATGGCAGATGAACTTGTGAGGACAATGGAAAATAAGAAATGGTGGAAGCTATAATTGGAAAGAGGTTTTTGCATTTTGGAGCTCATTTTCTCTAGATCAATGTTAAACTCTGCTTCTTCTGATTGAGGTATCTATGCTATACCAGTTTGATTTTTTCCTGATTGCAGTCTGGTATACGGTCCAAAAGAAATTTAGATTGGAAAAGTACCAACTTCTATGGTGTAGGTACTTCTTGCACTCGTGATTCCACCCCAGAAATCTAAACTAGAAAAGGGCAACATCCTGCAGAAAAAAAGAAGCAAAGAAGAAACCATTGCTATTGGTATCATTACAATTGCAAATTGTGTATAGCTTGTTATATTTCCTGTTTTTAAAAAGCATAAAACATTACACTGTCGCCATTTTTTGTTGTATATCCGCGTACCCTAACATCACAATTTTTTACATTGTAATGTATCTACGCATGTAAATTATGTCTTTCTTTGTTACCACTTATTTTAATGCAATAAGAATAGAAGCTGGTATAATACCACTTATACAACAGTTTATGGTTTTCATGACTCTTAGACCATATCAATGTTTAGGATTTTAGTTACTAACTAATTAATTAGAAGTATCAGCGATGTAAGATCTTAAAATACTATTTTAGTCTAAACGTTATCAGCATCCATATCTTTTTAGAAACATACCAGAAGCTGGATCTAGAACCGTTGGCATCCTACTACTTTTGCTTCTTCATGCTATCTAAGTTTCAAGACGAACAATGTTTCTGTAGATCAAAGCACTTATTGGAATGATATTATCACGCAGAGATATCATTAAGAAACACATACGAGATTAGCAGTTAGGCTGCCATAGCGACCCTTAACTTGTGTGACGCACTCTGTTATGGAGGAAGAATTAGTTAAAAAACAGTGTATTGTTTCTACACTCTCTCTCCTTCTCTTCCCCTAGCGATTAATTTCTCACCGACCCTTTGCAACATGACCACGTTCACATGACTGCTAAGATATATCAACGAGTGTTTGCGCAACCAAAATTATGGGGAGTGATGTACTTGGAAATACATATCCAGACTAATAATTAAACCATACATCGCTACTATTATCTATCTTGCTGCGGATATTTTTTCATCATATAATGACAACATCCCGGATAGTTAATGGGATTGTATTGTGTCGTCGATATATTTGGCTTGAGCCGTCATCCGATTTTTTCCATTAAGTAATGTGATTTCTAAATGAGCGGAGATATATAGAACTCCAACAAGGAAGACATGTGACACTGGACATAATGGTTCTCAAATTTGAAAGTAAGACATATGAAATATATGTAGTTGATAGTAGATATATCCTGGTACGAAAACTGGGTACAGATAACATTTGAGGTTCTACATTGCAACATTATAGTTACATTATTGTATGTATAAAAGATTTTTTATAAAGTTTGTTTAAATAGTGACAGAAATATAAAAGTTACAAACATATATTAACCACACATATACATTATTTCCCTACAGATTACAAATATTTTGGAAGGTAAAACACACATCCAACCCTCACTCTTCTGGTTTGAATGTGGAAACAAATATTGCAATCACCATCTCCACAAACTCGGCGCCCAACTCTTTGTTTTGTTTAAAGTGCATCCGGTCAAAATGTCTTTCATGTTACCTACAAAAAAAATCAATCAATCAACAAATTAGAACCCAACTGCCCAGATATATCCGCAGCTACATCTTTCAGTATATCCACTAAATTTGTGACATAAAAATTATGATATAAAAACGGATGTTCAAGTATGTATCCCGATCTCTTAATGAGTAATAATCGTTCCAAACAAAATCACAAACACGTCGGATTTATTGTTGCTGACAACAAACACAACATTGTTAAGATATATTTGATTTCAAATATTCATAGAACTAAACATTAGGGCAAGAAACAACCAACACTCCTCCAAACATATCTGAAGATAATTAATTAGGATATACAAAGCACTTAAAAGGGGACATCACGAATACTAAAAGATATATTCGTGACCAACAAATCATAACGATATATCTATGTGAGACGAAAACAAAGTCGAAAACAAACGAGACACATGGATATATCTGTACCCCTATTAAAGTTCTTCATGTTGGTTTTAGCATACTCAGACTCGCACATCGAACCTATAAAAAACAAAGTCGACTGTACTAGGGTTTTTATATCTAACATCATTTCCATGCGAGTATATTTTATTTAGATATATAAAGGAGAACAATATAAAGATTCTAAGTAGATATTGTTATATCCTAAACTTTTTTAATGTTAAATTGTGTTTAGGGGAGGTTTAGAGAAGGATTGAGATGGACGACTGAGATGTGTTTGTGAAGAGTATTTAAGGTTTGAGTTCTCTCTCTCCCTCTCTTCTCACTCGTTCTCTATCTCCCGCTCAACACTCTCTCTCTCCTTCAGCTACCTGGTGCGTCGTGGTGTGGGTTCGGCGAGGAGGAAGACTCAGTGGAGTACGCAAGGGATCGGGTTGGTCGGTTGCTCGATTGGATTTACCGGAGAAGGAAAAGAGTTGCGTGGAGAAGCTCGTCGTGATTCTTCAAATGTTTTTTCAAGCCTTAAAGGTATGTCAAACTTTACTTTGATGCTCACTTATGCTTTTGTGAGTGTTGGAGTGATCGACGGTAGGCCGAATGGCTCGTTGGACCTGTGCATCAGTTTTTCTGCATTATAACGGTCGACCGGTGGTTTGGTTCGGTCGACCGGTTGTAGTGTATTTCGGGCGATATCCCTCGCACCGGTCGAACGATACCCTTGAGTGGTCGACCGGTTGTGCATTTTGAGCGAGAGATGAAGACTCTAGGCGTTTTCGGTCGAACGAGACTCCTTTGCCGGTCGACTGAAAGTACTGTCGTAGGTCGGTTGGGGCGTTGACATCTAAACGGTCGACCACCTGTTTGACTCATCCGACCAACGACTTAAGTTAACTTAAAGGTCGTTCGACCAGAAGTGTTGTTTCGGTCGACCGTGTGGTGTGGGTTGATGATGAGTTTTACTGGTGGGTTTCGGTCGACCGGATGTCTTGAGTCGTTCGACTGTTTGATCTTTTTAAGCAAAGAGGATTTCTTTTACTGGTGCTTTTCGGTCGAACGGGTCTTCTTTGTCGTTCGATCGATTGACGGGTTTTTCGGTTGGGTCAGTCCTCTGGAAGGGGATTCGGTCGACCGGTGTGATGTTTTTGTTCGACCGTTTTTGCACAGTTTGGTGTTTTTCTTTTTTTTGTTGATCGGCTAGAAGGCAACGGGTTCACCAACCTACGGACATGCCGACCTAATAGCGATCAGTGGTGACTCTATGGAGCGGATTGTGGTTGTAAAGTTGTGACTCTGGCGAATGAGGCAAAGTTGTGGCTCCAGCGAATAAGGCATGTAAACGTCGTCGTCGTGACTCTGGAAATTGATGCAAAACCCTTGCTCTGGTAACATTGAGGCAAAACTGTGGCTCCGGTGAATGAGACAATTGTTGGTGGTTTGCAATTGTTGGGCTTATGCTCTTTTATGGTTTTCGTATTCATTGTTTCATTCATGTGTTAGGGTTTGACATACAAGGTTTCCTTATGGAAACTCGGGCATAGTTCACGTTTGCATTTCAGGCCGGGATCAGCGATAGGAGGGTGTGTTGAATATTGGCTTATATTTGTTAAGGAAGCAAAACCAGGAAGAGTCGGTCGACCGAATTGGATTCGGTTCACCGACGCACAACCCAGGAGATTTTTGGCGAAGACGGGTCGGTCTACCAAATTGGATTCGGTCCACCGACCCGAGGATTCCAGGCACTCCGTGTGCAGCTGGGATCGGACGACCGAATTGGATTCGGTCTACCGTCAGAAGGTTTCAAGCACTTCGGAACAACGGTTCGGTAAACCGTTGAGGGGATTTTTGGTGTTCCGAGAATCTGGAAAGTGCCTGTCCAAGTTGGAACGGATTACCGAAGGTTACTCGGTCTACCGAAGGGTTGTTGGAATAGTTCGTTAGTTCGTGCAAGAAGCATTCTCGCGGTCTACCGAGACGCGCGAGAATAGTTCCCTCGGCCAACCGAGAAGGATTCGGTTAACCGAATCGGAACAGGAATAGTTCATGTTGAAGCATTCACGGTTAACCGAGCGAGCGTCGGTTAACCGTGCGCATGAATAGTTCTGCTCGGTTATTGCTTAATTTTAGCTCGATTTTTGAGTCTATAAAAGAGTTGTTTGTATTTGCTCTTTAACAACATTGCATACAAGTTAGTTTCCTTCATTGTGAGTTGAGAGATTAAGGCTAGAGATAGATCTAGAGTGATTTGGAGGACCTATTGCCTCCAAGCGTTTGTAATCTCGATTGCTTCTCTTGTTGGAGAAGCGGAAGAAGGAAAGGAAACCCGCAGGAGACCCCCCAAGGACGTAGGCACGTTGCCGAACCTTGTAAAACGCGTGTGTCGTGGTTGTTTCAGGTGTGCATGTGTTCTTTGCTTGTTTTATTTTCATCTTGCTTGTGTTCTAGTTGCAATTGTGTTTGGGAGAGGGTCCGAAGTTAATTCCGCAATCAATATTCTATTTTCGTGGTGCGTTTAATCCGTGACGAGTTAGTGCATTGTTAGATCCCCCTCCTAACAGGGTGGTGACTGCGGAGGAGAGCACTCAGGACCGGATCCTGCTTTCCTTTCTTTTGAGGTGGTGATTACATGTGTATATTTCTTGTTATGAGCTTTTGATGTAATCACATTCTTTTGTAAACTCGGTCACATATATATATTATATGTTGGATTCTTTAATCAGAAAAATAACAGTATGAACTGATTGTTATAAATATTTTTAATCAATTGGTAACGATCAGGTTAATCCTTTCAGGTCTTAAGTCTTGATTGGTCAGCAGGAATAGAATCTATTTGCTGTGTTGCTCGTGTTGACCTCACTCTTAATGGATCCTTTGCTGACATTATATTAATACCTAAAAGTGGAATTACAGAGGATAGTTCAACAGATGCGGTCTTTGTGCTGACAAATCCAGGCCAGCTGCATGTGTATGATGGTTCTACACTTTCCAACCTAAAATGTAAAGGAGAAACTTCTTTTATGGCAGAAAGCTTCCCCTTGACAGTCCCAACTATTGATCCCTCTATCACTGTCTCGAAGCACTACATAATGCCCATAGATGGTGACTATTTGAAGGTCTTACTGGAGGTGTGATTTTTTCTTCTAATTCTTTTGTCACATTTGCTTTTTATGTGGGATACATTTGGCACTGGATCTAGGCTAGCACCTTTGGCTCTGCTCTGATATGAAATGGCATTGCCTTCCTGCATTTTGATCCTTTGCATATTCTCTGTCTGAAATCACTTTTTGGAAGCAAGTTTAACTCCTGTGGAGACTCTTGTGGCAGGCGAATTGTTGGTGCTTATGTAAATAGGCCTCTGCAGGTGTTTCATCTTTGCCATTAAAAGACTAATTTTAGGATTAATTTGTTGCCAGATGGAACTTAATTTTTCAGTAGGGTCTTATTAGCACACTTACCTTCTGAAGTCATATCATTGAATAAAGATATTTTGGAGAAGAAAAAATATTTTTTCATAATTTTTGAAGTAGTGCTTGCTATCTTTTACAAAAATCATGTTTGAAACATGATCTCATGAGATTGCGGCACTTGGCATATCCTTGTATGATCGCATCCTATCCACTTGTTTTAAAAACATCACATTCATCTTGTTATGTTCAACTCATTATATGGTTGGCTAACAATGATATATTATGATACTAGAAGTTTGAATTTTGGCTGTTTTCTGTATGTGAGCACTTCGAAGTGGTGTTGAATTCCTCGCTGGAATGTGTTACATATTCTGAGCTGAGAACCATAGAGTAGCCGTATATTCTAAGACCCCTGGAAGAATTAGTGGGTAAAATATTTTACCTTAAAGTAAAATTTGAATTTCTTAGAATTTATTTTTGAGGAGCGATCAATATCACAAAATTTGTACAGTGTACAAACAGTTTTTTTATCGTCATTATCCTGTCAAGTATCCTTTGTACTTTATTATATATGCAGGAAGCTACAAGCAAAAATGGAGCAACTTATGCAGGAATAAAATGGTCTTTGACTGGTGGAATTCCGGGCAAGTTACCTTTTGTCGAAGGTCTTGGATTCGAGAGGATCTTTGTTGCTGGTTATCAAGATGGATCTGTTCGTATATGGGATGTAACAAATCCTATTATGACACTCTTGTACACCTTTGAAGGGGAGGTCATTACCTATCTTACATCATAAAGAGTCAACATTTTAAGGATTTTTTTGATGTTCACTTAGTTGAATTGTTCAAATAACTGAAATGCTTGTTGCATTCAGGTAAAGGATTTCAAAATGCCCGGTGAATGTTCTTCTGTTTCAGCACTGGACTTTTTCCCCAACTATCTTTTGTTAGCTGTGGGCTGTGTATCTGGTTTGGTTAGGATTTGTCCTTTTTTATTTGAATGTCTGCTGAGTAATCTGATACTAGTTTTCCTTACTTTTAATTCTTTATGCTCCTCAGATTCGCATATATAAGCTTCATGATAGCTCCAAAGAATCAACCGTGCACCTCTTAAGCGAAGGAAAACAAGAAGGTAGTGTGTAACTTGAAGTTAATGGTTTTCTTCTCCTGAAACCTAACTTGTTTTGTTGACCCGATTGTTACTAGCTAGACCCTTACCTGGTTGTCTTCTTAGATAAATGCAATCATTTTGATAACTTAAATCACACAGCTCTTTGCGCCTTTGTGGTGAAGTATGATGTGATTGTGCTATTGCACATATTTGTTTAAGTTGTTATAGGAACACATCCATGAAAGGATCTTCCAACGTGGTTTTAAACCATACTTGGCTTGTATTTCATTAGCTGAAGACATATAATCATCTGCAACAAATAGTTATTCTCAAAAGAGGGATGTATGGAAAATATGAGGTGATGCAGTTTACATGCAAGGTAGGACTAGCCAAGTATTGTCTGAAATCATAATAGAGATCCATTGGTCCATATCCAAGGTGAAACTTAGCAGTTAGTATTAGTATTAGCAAAATCTTGAAACTCTTAGGACAATTTATTCTGATGTGAGCTATCATTTGAATTTACCTGTATAAGCAAAAGTTTTTTTAAACAGTCCCCTTCAATTAACTTCTGCCAAAAGCTCTGCACTTTTAGCTGTGGTTCCATGTATTATTTTTGGCCATGTTACCCATGGCCGTGTGTGTAGATGGTTTTGTGTGTCATAATGCTGTCTCTTGCCATTTATAACACATAGTGATATGCTGCTTCCATTATTTAAGCATCTCATGTACGTGCTCTTTTCAATTCAAGCCTCATTTGCATATGCATAGTACGACTATTGCTGTGAATCTAACGACTGCTTCACAGTTCATGTTGTACATCATGGAGAGAAATCAGAAAATGCTCACCTTGTAGCAGCCTTCTCTGTTTCCAAATCTCCCATTCAAGCTTTACAGTTTGTCTGTTCTGGAGCTAGGCTTGCTGTTGGATTTAAATGTGGCCAGGTTATTATCCTAGTGTGGTGCAATCCAATCTCCACGTGTCTTTAGAATAGACATTTACATTGTGGTTGTGTCAATTCAGGTTGTAGTTCTGGACGTGAATGCCGCAGCCGTTTTATTTAGTTTTGATTACCCATCAAAAAGTTCGGAACAACATTCTGAAATCATTTCCTTTGCAACAAAAGTCATTCCTTGTGTAGCAACAAACAAACCGGAGTTGCAATGCCAAGAGAATCCTGATGATTCTACAAAGGAACAGGAATTGCTCCTTATTTTAACTAAGGACTCACATGTCATTGTTGTTGATAGCTTCACTGGTGAAATGATCAGCCCGAAGCCAACAAATCCGCTGAATGAATGCACTGCAGTTTCCATGCATGTAATAGGCAAGTACCTTTTTATGGTTTCTAACAATTTCACTTTTTTAGGTAGATACTCCGAAGGATATATTCTTCACTACTGATGGAACCTCTCTCTGAAATGCCAGATAGGAAGATGGCAGAGCATCTTGCCAAAAATGTTCCTTTAAAAAATGAACCTGAAGTGCGTAATCAATTCAGCGGAAACAAATCTGGATTTCAGGAAATCCCTGCAAGTGATACCTCATCCTCAGGAAGCACATCAGTGGACTCAATTCTTGTTCTGTGTTGTGAGAATGTGTTATGGTTATACTCCTTAGATTCTGTGATACAGGTACGTTGATATTATATTCTTCAGTTAGTTGCCACATGTTTCTGGCGTTCATCTATGAATTTAATGTTTTCCAATTTCTGAAATCTGCTCTTTTTAGGGAGATAATAGCTACATTCGGAAGGAATCCCTTCCAAAATCTTGTTGTTGGTCCTCGATCTTCAAGCTGAAAGAAGAGGAAGCTTATGGAGTGCTTTTACTTTATCAGACAGGAGTCCTAGAGATAAGGTACAACACATTAAAAAAGGTCAATTTGGCTCACTTTGTCAAACAGGCTGCACTATAAAATTTCCATCTGATTAAAGTTTTCTATTCTTTGAAAATAGTTACAAGTAGGTTTTTTGGGGAAAAAATGGTTGTTTCAGTTATTCACTTATTTGTCCCTGAGCAGATCATTTCCAAACTTGGAGATGTTAGGAGAGAGCTCTTTGATGTCTATCTTAAGATGGTCCTTCAAGTTGAATATGCATAGAACCTTGAGTTCTACTTACAATGGTGAAATTTCTTTGGTAAGTGTTGTTTCTGAAGTTTATTTTAATATATGTTTATCGATCTATGTAACAGTAACTTGGAAGCTTGTGATAGCAAAAGGCTTATAATATTAATCTTTAATTTTTTTATTCATTTATTGAATTATATTTACTGTAAAAGAGTAAAAAAAGGGCGAAAAGAGAGAACAATTAAGTTGGTGACTTCTTCTTAAAAAGGAGAGAGGAATCCTTCACACTATCATCCATGAACTAAAGGTAAAACGTGCCAGAAGCAATGCAATGAGCCAATGACCCGACTCTTGAATGCTTGTTCATTCCTAAAAAACACGTCGCAAACAAACAAAAGCACCCACCTTTTTTTATTGTATGTTATATGGTCAATCAAATCTAAACAATTGTTTGACTGTAGCCTTCTAGCCATTACATGGTCGTATTCAGAAGATTGAATTCCTTACATGTCCATAATTTCTTGGCATGATGAGGTGAATTGGTGTCCGGCAAGGCGGAAAATATAATGAATCTTCATTAACCAACCAGTTGGCCTAGATCATGAGTAGAGAGATATTCCTGGTGGTGATTTCTCTATATTTCTTATGGAGTATATTATAGAATCTATATATGTCATGCACCAAGACAAATGTTAATGGTCTCTTTTACTAATGAAGTCCAAGACATTGTTGTGGTGAGAATGTCGGCTGGCTGCAGAAGTCGGTCTTTTTTTCATGTGCTCCATTCATGTTTTATATTAGACATGGAAGTAAGCTTTGAAGATGTCGGGAACCATTATGAATTCAACTCTAGAGGTCTGTCGATTTATTTTTTTAAGACCATTTCTAGATCAATCAACTTGAGACATGCCAAGTTCCCACTCTCATCCCATGTCATAATATCCCTTCTTAAACTTTGGTTGTTCAAATGTATATTAGTTTTAGAATATCCTTCTTATATCGGTAGAAGTTGGATGTATTTTCATTTTGATAACTACAAAAGAATATAAACACATTCTCATGTTAAGCGAAAGCCTTTTGTCAGCTCCTGTCCCATCTTTATGCGAAGAAGAATAACCTGAAATTTCTTGTCCGCTGGTATCTCTCTGAATCTCAAAGATGAAGATTTGCATTCTCAAAAAGTTTGGGTGTGTTAGTCTTGAGAATTTAGAAGGCAACACAGATACCTAAATTAGGTAGTAAGAACTTATAAATGATTTGATGTGCAATTGTGCATGAGACATCACATGCCCTTACCAATGTTTGTTGTTAGAGCGCCTAACCTCCTAAATGTGGATATCGAAAAATCGTGGATGTTTTTTATCATTAAAAAATGAGGGCATGTAAGCATTTATTTCTGGAGTTATTTGGCAAACGCGTATGTCATTAAAGAAATATCTTTTTTTATCGGTTGCAATCCTTTCGAGTTCAATTTAAATTTATCTATCGTACTTGTACAAATTCAAATGTGTATAAAAATTTCATGATTTTTTAATGTGTTTACATTTATGCAACTGAGTAAATTCGCCATCTAAATAAATAGTGATTTTGGAACCGACGTTTCATGTAATATCATTTTGCTTGGTATTCTGCATGATCAGTGTCCAGCTACCGTCACATGCAGCATACGGGGTCACGTATGTGGCACTACTGCCAATATTTCACATAATTTCGTGTGATTTGGTTTGTCATGGTGAAAATAAAAAAAAATCACACAAAAGAAATTTGTGTACCACACATTGCAAAGTACGAGGTTTCTATAGTAGAGTAGGAAATTTATTTTTAGGTTCTTTGTCTGTAGTTTAAATATGTCAAGCTTTTCCAGATTGTATACGTGTGGTAACAGTTGGTAATATGACCTTGAGTGTTTGTTAATATGGCCACTTCTGATTTTAACTTAAAATACAGGTGAACGGATGTGAAATGGCTTTTATTTCATTTCTTGTTTTTGGAAATGATTTCAGGTACCAATTTGTCCTTCAAGTTGTTTTGTTCCTTTTCAAAATGACTTTTATCTATAAGTGAAGGTATGAATTTCTGTTCTAGGATACCAGAATCTCTACCCTGCCTTCATGATGAAGTCCTTGCTGCTGCAGCTGCAGCTGCCCTTAGCTTCTCTGCAATTGATAAGAAAAAAAAGGTGTACCTCATAGTTCACAGCCTTTCATGTGCAACTATTATTGTTTGTTCCTAAATCCTACAGGATATCATTCCTTGTAATACTTTGTTGATTGCAGGATGGAACTCCTGGAGTGCTTGGTGGTATAATTAAAGGATTAAAAGGAGGAAATAAGCAGCAGACTGACAGTATAACTGCAAACTTGCCTGAATATAGTTCCATGCAACTGGAGGAGTATTTTTCAAGGGTTTCCTTATCGAACCCATTGGTAACCACTCATGAAGAAGATGATGAGGATCTGAGTATCGGTACAGCTTTGGTTTATTTTATCAGTGTCCCCTCTCATTTGGTGCATTTTATACCCCAGGCTTTTAGCACATTCTCACTCGTCAGTATTGTTCTTGCAGATGATATAGAAATTGACGATCCCTTGCCTGTAATTCCTAGTTCTCATCTCAGCAATAAACAAAATCAGAAAGGTGTGGAATTTTCACATGGCTCCTAGTTTCTTAGATATCATTTCAGCTCTTGAAGATTTTCTCCTTTTCACAACTATACCTGTTCCCAGATGACAAAAAGGAGAGAGAGAAATTATTCGAGGGATCAACAGTTGATCCTAAGCCAAGACTAAGATCGCAGCAAGAAATACTAACTAAATACAAATTTGGCGGGGTAAAGAAACAAATTTCCTCATACTAATGGGTCATTATCTATGATGTCTTGTGATTCCTTTTTTTATCCATAATCAGGATGCCTCTGCTGCAGCAGCACATGCTCGAGATAAGCTTGTGCAGAGACAAGAAAAACTCCAGGTTTGGAATAAAAACAGTTTGACGTTTACAATTTTAGATTTCTCTAAATTGAATAGCTCCACAAATATGCGATGTCTTATTTTGTTCTGTAATTTGACATCTTTTTTGGCTAACCAAGAACAGCTCGTATGGCATCGGAAATTGTGTTTTCGTACTATATTCAAAGAATTAATCATTTGCTAGTGGCTTCTAGTGATCCTTTTCGAAACTGCTCTTACCTAATATTCTTGAGTCTTGACTTGGTTTGATTCATGTTACAGAGAATGAGCGAACGAACTGAAGAGCTCCAAAATAGGGCAGAAGATTTTAAATCTATGGCAGATGAACTTGTGAGGACAATGGAAAATAAGAAATGGTGGAAGCTATAATTGGAAAGAGGTTTTTGCATTTTGGAGCTCATTTTCTCTAGATCAATGTTAAACTCTGCTTCTTCTGATTGAGGTATCTATGCTATACCAGTTTGATTTTTTCCTGATTGCAGTCTGGTATACGGTCCAAAAGAAATTTAGATTGGAAAAGTACCAACTTCTATGGTGTAGGTACTTCTTGCACTCGTGATTCCACCCCAGAAATCTAAACTAGAAAAGGGCAACATCCTGCAGAAAAAAAGAAGCAAAGAAGAAACCATTGCTATTGGTATCATTACAATTGCAAATTGTGTATAGCTTGTTATATTTCCTGTTTTTAAAAAGCATAAAACATTACACTGTCGCCATTTTTTGTTGTATATCCGCGTACCCTAACATCACAATTTTTTACATTGTAATGTATCTACGCATGTAAATTATGTCTTTCTTTGTTACCACTTATTTTAATGCAATAAGAATAGAAGCTGGTATAATACCACTTATACAACAGTTTATGGTTTTCATGACTCTTAGACCATATCAATGTTTAGGATTTTAGTTACTAACTAATTAATTAGAAGTATCAGCGATGTAAGATCTTAAAATACTATTTTAGTCTAAACGTTATCAGCATCCATATCTTTTTAGAAACATACCAGAAGCTGGATCTAGAACCGTTGGCATCCTACTACTTTTGCTTCTTCATGCTATCTAAGTTTCAAGACGAACAATGTTTCTGTAGATCAAAGCACTTATTGGAATGATATTATCACGCAGAGATATCATTAAGAAACACATACGAGATTAGCAGTTAGGCTGCCATAGCGACCCTTAACTTGTGTGACGCACTCTGTTATGGAGGAAGAATTAGTTAAAAAACAGTGTATTGTTTCTACACTCTCTCTCCTTCTCTTCCCCTAGCGATTAATTTCTCACCGACCCTTTGCAACATGACCACGTTCACATGACTGCTAAGATATATCAACGAGTGTTTGCGCAACCAAAATTATGGGGAGTGATGTACTTGGAAATACATATCCAGACTAATAATTAAACCATACATCGCTACTATTATCTATCTTGCTGCGGATATTTTTTCATCATATAATGACAACATCCCGGATAGTTAATGGGATTGTATTGTGTCGTCGATATATTTGGCTTGAGCCGTCATCCGATTTTTTCCATTAAGTAATGTGATTTCTAAATGAGCGGAGATATATAGAACTCCAACAAGGAAGACATGTGACACTGGACATAATGGTTCTCAAATTTGAAAGTAAGACATATGAAATATATGTAGTTGATAGTAGATATATCCTGGTACGAAAACTGGGTACAGATAACATTTGAGGTTCTACATTGCAACATTATAGTTACATTATTGTATGTATAAAAGATTTTTTATAAAGTTTGTTTAAATAGTGACAGAAATATAAAAGTTACAAACATATATTAACCACACATATACATTATTTCCCTACAGATTACAAATATTTTGGAAGGTAAAACACACATCCAACCCTCACTCTTCTGGTTTGAATGTGGAAACAAATATTGCAATCACCATCTCCACAAACTCGGCGCCCAACTCTTTGTTTTGTTTAAAGTGCATCCGGTCAAAATGTCTTTCATGTTACCTACAAAAAAAATCAATCAATCAACAAATTAGAACCCAACTGCCCAGATATATCCGCAGCTACATCTTTCAGTATATCCACTAAATTTGTGACATAAAAATTATGATATAAAAACGGATGTTCAAGTATGTATCCCGATCTCTTAATGAGTAATAATCGTTCCAAACAAAATCACAAACACGTCGGATTTATTGTTGCTGACAACAAACACAACATTGTTAAGATATATTTGATTTCAAATATTCATAGAACTAAACATTAGGGCAAGAAACAACCAACACTCCTCCAAACATATCTGAAGATAATTAATTAGGATATACAAAGCACTTAAAAGGGGACATCACGAATACTAAAAGATATATTCGTGACCAACAAATCATAACGATATATCTATGTGAGACGAAAACAAAGTCGAAAACAAACGAGACACATGGATATATCTGTACCCCTATTAAAGTTCTTCATGTTGGTTTTAGCATACTCAGACTCGCACATCGAACCTATAAAAAACAAAGTCGACTGTACTAGGGTTTTTATATCTAACATCATTTCCATGCGAGTATATTTTATTTAGATATATAAAGGAGAACAATATAAAGATTCTAAGTAGATATTGTTATATCCTAAACTTTTTTAATGTTAAATTGTGTTTAGGGGAGGTTTAGAGAAGGATTGAGATGGACGACTGAGATGTGTTTGTGAAGAGTATTTAAGGTTTGAGTTCTCTCTCTCCCTCTCTTCTCACTCGTTCTCTATCTCCCGCTCAACACTCTCTCTCTCCTTCAGCTACCTGGTGCGTCGTGGTGTGGGTTCGGCGAGGAGGAAGACTCAGTGGAGTACGCAAGGGATCGGGTTGGTCGGTTGCTCGATTGGATTTACCGGAGAAGGAAAAGAGTTGCGTGGAGAAGCTCGTCGTGATTCTTCAAATGTTTTTTCAAGCCTTAAAGGTATGTCAAACTTTACTTTGATGCTCACTTATGCTTTTGTGAGTGTTGGAGTGATCGACGGTAGGCCGAATGGCTCGTTGGACCTGTGCATCAGTTTTTCTGCATTATAACGGTCGACCGGTGGTTTGGTTCGGTCGACCGGTTGTAGTGTATTTCGGGCGATATCCCTCGCACCGGTCGAACGATACCCTTGAGTGGTCGACCGGTTGTGCATTTTGAGCGAGAGATGAAGACTCTAGGCGTTTTCGGTCGAACGAGACTCCTTTGCCGGTCGACTGAAAGTACTGTCGTAGGTCGGTTGGGGCGTTGACATCTAAACGGTCGACCACCTGTTTGACTCATCCGACCAACGACTTAAGTTAACTTAAAGGTCGTTCGACCAGAAGTGTTGTTTCGGTCGACCGTGTGGTGTGGGTTGATGATGAGTTTTACTGGTGGGTTTCGGTCGACCGGATGTCTTGAGTCGTTCGACTGTTTGATCTTTTTAAGCAAAGAGGATTTCTTTTACTGGTGCTTTTCGGTCGAACGGGTCTTCTTTGTCGTTCGATCGATTGACGGGTTTTTCGGTTGGGTCAGTCCTCTGGAAGGGGATTCGGTCGACCGGTGTGATGTTTTTGTTCGACCGTTTTTGCACAGTTTGGTGTTTTTCTTTTTTTTGTTGATCGGCTAGAAGGCAACGGGTTCACCAACCTACGGACATGCCGACCTAATAGCGATCAGTGGTGACTCTATGGAGCGGATTGTGGTTGTAAAGTTGTGACTCTGGCGAATGAGGCAAAGTTGTGGCTCCAGCGAATAAGGCATGTAAACGTCGTCGTCGTGACTCTGGAAATTGATGCAAAACCCTTGCTCTGGTAACATTGAGGCAAAACTGTGGCTCCGGTGAATGAGACAATTGTTGGTGGTTTGCAATTGTTGGGCTTATGCTCTTTTATGGTTTTCGTATTCATTGTTTCATTCATGTGTTAGGGTTTGACATACAAGGTTTCCTTATGGAAACTCGGGCATAGTTCACGTTTGCATTTCAGGCCGGGATCAGCGATAGGAGGGTGTGTTGAATATTGGCTTATATTTGTTAAGGAAGCAAAACCAGGAAGAGTCGGTCGACCGAATTGGATTCGGTTCACCGACGCACAACCCAGGAGATTTTTGGCGAAGACGGGTCGGTCTACCAAATTGGATTCGGTCCACCGACCCGAGGATTCCAGGCACTCCGTGTGCAGCTGGGATCGGACGACCGAATTGGATTCGGTCTACCGTCAGAAGGTTTCAAGCACTTCGGAACAACGGTTCGGTAAACCGTTGAGGGGATTTTTGGTGTTCCGAGAATCTGGAAAGTGCCTGTCCAAGTTGGAACGGATTACCGAAGGTTACTCGGTCTACCGAAGGGTTGTTGGAATAGTTCGTTAGTTCGTGCAAGAAGCATTCTCGCGGTCTACCGAGACGCGCGAGAATAGTTCCCTCGGCCAACCGAGAAGGATTCGGTTAACCGAATCGGAACAGGAATAGTTCATGTTGAAGCATTCACGGTTAACCGAGCGAGCGTCGGTTAACCGTGCGCATGAATAGTTCTGCTCGGTTATTGCTTAATTTTAGCTCGATTTTTGAGTCTATAAAAGAGTTGTTTGTATTTGCTCTTTAACAACATTGCATACAAGTTAGTTTCCTTCATTGTGAGTTGAGAGATTAAGGCTAGAGATAGATCTAGAGTGATTTGGAGGACCTATTGCCTCCAAGCGTTTGTAATCTCGATTGCTTCTCTTGTTGGAGAAGCGGAAGAAGGAAAGGAAACCCGCAGGAGACCCCCCAAGGACGTAGGCACGTTGCCGAACCTTGTAAAACGCGTGTGTCGTGGTTGTTTCAGGTGTGCATGTGTTCTTTGCTTGTTTTATTTTCATCTTGCTTGTGTTCTAGTTGCAATTGTGTTTGGGAGAGGGTCCGAAGTTAATTCCGCAATCAATATTCTATTTTCGTGGTGCGTTTAATCCGTGACGAGTTAGTGCATTGTTAGATCCCCCTCCTAACAGGGTGGTGACTGCGGAGGAGAGCACTCAGGACCGGATCCTGCTTTCCTTTCTTTTGAGGTGGTGATTACATGTGTATATTTCTTGTTATGAGCTTTTGATGTAATCACATTCTTTTGTAAACTCGGTCACATATATATATTATATGTTGGTGCACCTGTGTGCATGTCCTTGCAGTAATGTCCTCAAGTTGATTGTATGTTTAAATTTTAAAATTTTCCACTATTCTGAGGACGTTACAGATATTACAGAGAAAAATGCAAGCCCACGACGAGATGAATGTAGAAATAGCCCCCCTGTCCATAAACATACATACAGGACAAACTCAATCAAACCCTTATTCTTGAACTTCGTGGATAGAATAATCGGTGACTGATGAAAACCCAATCGTGGATCACCTTTAATGTTCCAAAAGCAGATCAATCTACCTTCGAAGAGAAAATAATTACTGACCTACCCATTGGAAAAGCACATAAAAGAACAAAAACTGGTAGAAAGTGGAACTCATAAACCGTTTGAAAGTAAAACCCTAACAAAAGAGAACCAACATGATACTAATCCACAAACTCACCTGGAACACTCTTCTGAAACCATGGGGAACAACGACGGCAAAACAAACTATTGGGGTGGGGTAGTTGCAGTCGGAGAAGAAAAGGAGGGGAAGGTGGTGTTTTGAATTTGAGGAAGTGGAGAGACATAAATTTGGGAAGCATAAATTCTCTTCCTTATCATTGTTGGGAACATTACCACTGCAAAATGAAAAAACGTGGGTTGCATTTCGGGTTTCGAACACATTTAAGCCCAAAGTGGAGCCTCATAATTATCACTGTTCTTTCATTTACAACAGGCTTTAGCATTATGGCTATAAATGGGACGGGTTTTACCCGCAAACCCGCCCCACTCCACCCCACCTAATGCGCGTAGCGGGCAAAAAAACTCAACCCGTTAATCCGCCAATCCACCACCCTCAAAGCTCGCATAATAAGCGGGGTGAGTAGTTGTTTTCTTGCAACCCGCCCCGCATAACCCGCAACCTGCATAATCAATAATTCATACAAATGTTTCACTTTGTATTAGGTTTGATCCTTTTGTATTTAGTTTTGATTTTTTATATTTAATTAAAACATATATCAATTAAAAAAATTCTTGATCAAAATGGAAAATAATAAGGAAAATTGATTGATTTTTTGTATTAGTTTTGATCAAAATGGAAAATATTAAGGATAGTTTTTAATTAATTTTTTGTATTAAGCTTTGATTAAAGAATAAGCCGCTATGCCCCCACATAGTTCAACCTTAAGTGGGACGGATAACGGGTTTTTTTTTTGCCCCGCCCCACCCTACTTACATGCTTAATATATGCGGGGCGGGTAGCGGTAGGGGCAAAATAGGGCAAAAACTCACCCTGACCCGCTTACACCCCTATTTAGCATCTTAAGTCACTAACCCTCGTGTATAGTAGGTGTTTTTAGTAGGTAAATTGCAATTTACCTTGTTGACTTTTGATCCAGTTGCATTTTGCACCCTTAGCCTTTGGAAATACGTACTTAACACTCTTGATCTTTGTTATTTTGACAGTCTGCTCCATGTGTATCTTTTCTTCCCAAATTGCCCTTAATTTTATATGGTAACTATTGGTAACTGATTTTTAAGGTTATTTTCCATCATTTAAAAAAATCAAAAGAATAATAATGAATTAAAGAAAGATGTTTGAGAAAGAAAATAAAAGGTAATAAATAAAAAATATGAAGAATGACACATTATCTTGCAATATTAGGGGCATTTTTATTTATTTCACATTTCTTTTCTTGCTCAAACATTATTATTTAATTCGTTATTATTCTTTTCAGAAAGAAAAGAAAAAAAATTAAGATTAAAATGATGAAAATAATCTTATAAAATCAATTGTCATATGTTACCTTATAAAATTATAGGTAATTTGGAGAAAAAAATTAGAGAGGGTAAGCCGTTAAAATAACAAAAATAAGGGTTGTCAAGTGCTTAAGGATGGTGGTCCAAATCATGTTTTGATTGTAGCCCAATCTCGGAAGGACATGATACTCAACTACCCCCTTGTTTTCTGTGCATTTGTTTTGCTTTCAACAGAATTTGTACTTCGGAACTATTGGCCTTAATTATCAAAAGCAAAGCCATTTAACTTGTGGATACGCACTGTAAGTCCATAATCTGACAGGTAATGTGTAGTTTTACTTCAATCACGCCGTCATCCTACAAGTCTACCTTTTCAATTCTCTACAAATTTTCAGCCAATCAAATAACTAAACACACATTCACACACTTATGTCAGCTCAACCAAGGTGCGTGGACAAATATGCATGTTTCTTACGGAAATTATACTGAACTGCTAAACATCGTTCCAAAATTACTTAAATCGTCCCTTGAAATTACCAAATTGCCATTCCTCCTATTTTTGCTTATATATCTCACAATTTCACTCTTTTTTCAAAACTTTCTCTTCCTATACCTACTACACAAGATTACGAATGTCTCGGAGGCCAGGCAAGCAGCCAGCAGTTCCCCCGGTGTACCGGTATGAGGTAACATTACGTTATTTATTTGTTTAAAAAAAAAAAAAAAGTCGTCGGCGTCTGAGGGAGACGCCCCCCGCATGGGGCGGGCGTCCGAGGAAGCCGCTCCCCCTATGGGGGGAGCGGCTTCCGAGGACGCCCGACCCATGCGGGGGGCGTCTCCCTCGGACGCCGACCCGTAGAGGGAGACGTCTGCGAAAGACGTCTCCCCGATGGGGGAGACGTCTTCCGAAGACGTCTCCCCGTAGGAGGAGGCGTCTCCGACAGACGCCTCCACCATGCGGGAGGCGTCTCTCGCAGACGCCTCCACCTTTTTTGTTTTTTTAATTATTAAATATCATAATTACTTTAATAAATTGTGATAAATCAATAAAATTAATTTAACAAATTCTTATTAAGTTTAACATTTGTGATATTTTGTTTTAACAAATTTTGATTTAGTTTAACAATTGTTTTCATTTAGTTTAACAAATTTTGATTTAGTTTAACAATTTTGATAATTTAGTTTAACAAATTTTGATTTAGTTTAACAATTTTGATAAATATGATAATTTAGTTTAACAAATTTAACAAATTTGTATTTAAAATTTCAATTAATAGTCATCGGGTCACAGTGGAGGGAAAGGCAAGTCGATACCATTACACGCCTTCCGTTCTTTAGTTGATGATTCAGCACCGCGTCATCCACGTAGACGGGGGATATCTGCTTCGGTCAGGAGGGAGAGGGAGGCATTACGTCGTCGTGAGGAGGAGGATGATTCCTTCGATGATGAGCATGTGGATAGTTTCGACGACGAGAGCGACGATGATGGCCCGTATGAGTTAGTGCGGCCGGAGGTGGAGAGGCAGGGGGATTATAGCGGAGGACGTGGTCGAGCGGGTACTTCTACTTCCGCGGGATGGATGGTGCGGAAGGGTAGGGGTGGGAGGTTTACGACCGGGGATTCGAGCTCGTGCACTGTTGATCCCCGCGCTCAGAAGAAGAAGAGGGTCCAGGACGATTCTTGGATCGTGAGCAGTATGACGCCTGGTGGTCCTTTAGATGGGAGCGTCATTCCTAGTTTCTGGGGTCACATCGCTAGACGGATCTGGGATGGAGAGGATCGGAAGGTTCTGAAGTGCCAAAATCGGCACAGAGCCTGTACAGCACTACAGGGTTGGCGGTCTACACTGAGTGCTGATATCAGAGAGGAGATTAGTGCCATGCATTTGGGGCACTTACCGTACAGCATGTTCCCTTATCTCGACATGCCTTTGATTTCTGCGTTTGTGGAGCGGTGGCAGCCTGACACCAACACTTTCCACATGCCTTTCGGAGAGATGACGATCATGCTTCACGATGTTTTCCAGATCCTGCGCATTCCTGTGGATGGTCGTCTGGTTAGTGCTCAGGGGTCGACATCTGAGCTGAGGTGTTATGTGGCAGAGTTGCTTGGTGTCACACCTGATGACCTGGCGAGAGATACAGCTTTATGGAGTGGTGGTGGTGTCGGCATCGACTCCCTTGAGGACCTATGCAGACGGGCACGACCTCCGCGGGCCGATGATACACAGTTGACGGCGTACCTATTTTTGATGCTCGGAGCCGTCTTGTTTGTCGACAAGAGTGGTTGCCGGATCAGACCACGCGATCTATTGGAGGCTAGGGACCCGGAGACTGTTCGTGAGTACTCGTGGGGCTCAGCGACGTTGGCATACCTGTACCGTCAGCTTGGGATAGCTAGCCGTGCGGATTGTTCTGGGATTGCAGGTTGTCTTACGCTGCTGCAGGCGTGGATATACGAGTACTTTCCCGCATTGCGCCCGCATCGTGAGCGGAAGATTATCGAGGAGGGTCATCCACGTTCGGGTATGTGGGCCGTCCGGAGCGAGGACAAGAGCGATGGACGATTGCGTTCCATCCGCGCACGGCTAGATCAGATGACTGCATCAGAGGTATCAAACTTTACACCATTTACATTTATTTATTTAATTTTAAGATGTATTATTATTAATGTGTTAAAGTTTAGGTGGAGTGGTTACCCTATGGTCCTGACCCAGCAGGGGATGTCCCGAGGACTTTATTGATGAGCCTTATTCGTTATCGGGATATCATAGAGCCTTATATGCCCGATCGTGTCTTGCGTCAGTTGGGATATGTTCAGGTGATCCCGGTTGACATCCCGACACCAGAGCATGCGGTCCGGTCTGCGACTGCAACGACGTACGACGTCAGGTTCCCCGCTTCTACAGCGGAATCGACTTGGCGGACATTTCCGAGATCATGTCGACTGTTCCTTGGCGACTTCAGACGTAGTCGCGACCCCTCCGAGTGTGATGCACGTTATCTTGATTGGTTTGGTAGTTACTCACATCCTGTCATTGTCCGTGGTGCCTCCCGGAGAGCAGATCGACCACCAGATAGGACGTGTGGCGATCTGGTAATTTTTTTCATTTTATCTATACTTATTTGTACCGTATCTTTTGTTAATGTACGCTAATGTTAATGTTATGTGCAGTGGATGGGTAGGATGATACGGGCTGTAGAGCCAATCTTGCAGAGGAGGGATGAGCTGCCAGACGATGCCAGAGCTGCATGCGGAGATTTGGATGAGATCATACAGTCGTGGCATACTCAGTTAGGCATATCCGACCATGATTCGGATGATGAGTAGGCTGATCTGTTGTACCGTACTCTTAGTATTTGCATTTATATTTGTTTATCTGTTGTACGCTTAGTATTTGTGTTTGCTTATCTGTTGTACGCTTAGTATTTGCATTTATATTTGTTTATCTGTTGTACGCTTATTATTTGTATTTGTGTTTGTGTTTGCTAACATGTCGTACGCTTATTGTTTGTATTTGTGTTTTGCTTATCTGTTGTACCCTTATTATTTGTATTTGTGTTTGATAACCTGTCGTACTATTATATATAATGCAAATAAAGCAAACATATCAAAACATATTACATAATAAAGCAACACTATATAATGTACAAACATATCAAAACATATTACATAATTATACAAACATATCAAAACATATTACATAATTGTTGCCAATATGCTATCCTATTTTGGTACTCCAGCTCCCATCCAATAACACTCTCATCTCGTATTTGATACCACAGAGTCGCTATAGGAGGTACGGGGAATCCCTCATTCAATTCCAAACGAATGTAATGAGCGTAACTCCATAAATGAGCAATAATCAACTCTCTGCACGGTCTCGTCACGGTAGGCGGACTCTCCCAAGGTAGAACTGTAAGACATGGGTACAACGAACCATCATTTCCGAGAGAGAAGAACATAACTGCACACTTGTAAAAATTTGCAATGGGAAACAAGTCCGTCCACGTCTCCATATAGTGATTCTCGCCACAAGGTCCCCCGCCCCAATTAATCCGGTGACGAGCCTCCGTCACACCGTCGTAGTATACGTGCTCATAAAAAGATGGGTTCGCAGCTATCTCATTTGAAATCGAACGACGGGCGAGTTGCCAATTGTCTTCACCACCGTGGAAAACATCGGCGACACATCGAAATCCACAGTTTCCATCAGCACGTACATCATTCCACTGGTGTAGGAATGGCATAATGATTCCTGGAATTCTATCTCCATATGGGAAGTCGTCTACGTCAGCCCGCCCAGTCACTACAATATGAACAAAAAATACAGTTACATATAATAACAAAAGATACATATTTACTGAAATAAATAACAAAATTATAATAATAATAAATATAGGGATGGTATACCTGATCCTCCCCTCACAGACGAAGAACCAGAAGATCGACCACGACCTTTGCTTCCACTACCGGAAGAACGACCACGACCTCTACTCCCACTACCTGAAGATCGACCACTACCTCGCTCTGCATACTCAAACGCACTAGGGTCCTGTCGTGTCGACTTTCCCCTTGGTCGACCTCGTAGCTTTGTTTTTACTGCAGGCTCTTTCAAATTCGAATGTTCGGGGTGTAGCTGCTCGAATAAAACCCGAGAGGCAGATCGAATTACGGTAGGGTCACTTCCTGCAATCTCATCAACCAGACTGCGAAAATGTTCGGCGTCTTGAGCTGCCTGAGACACAAACTCTGCGTTCCCGGCTCCTTCCCCAATGACAAGTGTCCTCCAGAACGAATGAATCTGCTCTAAGTAAATTCCGTTTTCTGATTCAAGACATCCACGGATGGTACATGCGCAAGGTATCCCATGAGAAGTCAGAAAAGCGCACTCGCAACGATATTCAACTTCATCATCTAACTGTTGCATTCTCTTCACCTCCTGACTCAGCAACTGCAAACAGTGATGCGAAACTCTACCATTTATGTGACGATATAGAGCATGTCCGAAATTAGTCAAATTTCGCCGTCTCGAGTCTTCAAGAAAGTTTCGAATATTCGTCAGCTGCATTTCAGTAGCCGCGTTGACGCGCTCGAAAAGAGTGTCCAGAGCTGCAGTCGATGTAGAAATCCACTCTTTTAGAGCCGAATGAGCACTTTCGACCCTACAATTCGTGGTGTTCCCAAAATGAAGGACTTTGTTCGTCCAATTCAGCACAAACTTTTCTTTATGCACCAACCACGTGGTGTCCAGATACTCCGTGATAGCCGGCCACGATCTATACAAATCTTTCAGAGCATACACAGCTCTATCATACTCGGCTTCTGAAGTAGAAAGCATGATCTTCCTCCATCTTCCACGCCTCAAAGTCTCTGCCATCTCCTTATTCTTGCCGAATACGTGGTATGCGTAATTCAATACGTCTTTGTTGATGTGCCATGTGCAGAGTAAATGAGCAGAGTCAGGAAAAACCTCTCTCACTGGTCGCATAAGGCCTAACTCCCGGTCTGTTATTATTGCAGTCGGGCTGACAGTCCCCAATAACAGATCTCTCAACTTCTCCATCACCCACAAATAACTGGAGTAAGATTCATCCATCAAAATCGCATATCCAATAAGGAAATTCATGTTTGCTGGTGTGACCCCAATCATTTCGAACAAAGGCATCTTATACTTGTTCGTCTTGTAAGTCGAATCCATGCAGATAACGAAAGGATATGTCCGCAACAACTGGACTGACGTCGGATGTGCCAAAAAAGCGTGAGTGACGACATCAGTTTCTGGATCCGCCATAATCCAATGTAAGTACTCACACTGCACTGCTTGGTAGAGAAACTGCTGGACGGGATTCCGATCTTCAGATTTTGTCCTCCTCATGTAATCTCTGAAATTATAAATATGCCTTTGATTTGGATTGTCCTCCGGGAATTTTTCTTTTACTACCTTCAAGATGTTCCGTGGTTTTGCTTGCGCCTCTGTCATATCACGAACAATCTTCTTCGCCCCAGAACTTAGACCACTAATTTGACGATGACCCTCTGGATAAACTGTCAGTCTGTGGTTGTGATGTCCGTGACCACTATTAAAAACCACAACCCATCCATCACGATCCCGTCGCTCCACCACTTTTATTAAGAAACGGCAACCGCAACCCTTTCTTTTGGTGTTTCTTCGAAGTGCAGTATCCATATCCCGAGATTCCATTTGATTTCGCCGGTCGCATCTCAAATAACAATCCATCCGACTATCTGATCTTGTTTTGTACGACGACACGACCAAAAAAAACCCTGCTCCGATAGCTACTTGTTTGGCCCATTTACATGCTTCATCGATTGTTGCAAAGATTTGTGTAGTTTGAAATAACTCACTGTAATCCACTCCATCACCACCGAAATCTGGAACCTACAAAAATAAAATCGAAATTAAAAAAATTAAAAAATAAAATCGAAATTAAAAATTTTAAAAAATAAAGTCGAAATTAAAAAAACAAAATCAAAATCAAAAAAAAGGCGTCTGTATTAGACGCCTGCCCCATGGATGGGGCGTCTGTGTTAAACGCCTTCCCCAACGGTGAGGCGTCTGCGTAGGACGCCTTGCCGAAGGGAAGGGCGTCTACTACAGACGCCTTACCCATGGGGAGGACGTCTTCATAAGACGCCTCTTCCATGGCGTAGGCGTCTGCGTTAGACGCCTAGGCCATGGGGAGGGCGTCCTACGCAGACGCCCTCACCATGGGGGAGGCGTCTAATGCAGACGCTCGGCCCAAAATTTGCCCCGCGCCAGGCTTACCTCACCCGATGCATCACCCTCGCCAGACATTTTCGTGGTGTTTTTACTGATAAATTATGAATATACAAGACCATAGGCTTTATTTATAGACACGGGACGATATGGGTATTAAATATATTGTTAAGGGCAATTTGGTAATTTCAATGGGCGATTTAAGTAGTTTTGGGGCGACGTTTAGTAGTTCCCAAATTATAATATTATAATTTTACGATTCACTACTTTATCTTGTAGCCTTGTAGGTTCATTTCTACCTAAAATAACTCTTGTTTGAGAGATCCTAAAAAAGAATGTTCAATTTTTTTGATACATCCATTTCCAATTAATTTGGGACGGATGAACTGTAGTTCCAAACTGTGATGACCTAGTCTGTTCCATCAAATGGACATTACCCAATATCACTACAGGAGCTGACTAACAAGTAACAACCTCGTGAGTGCGAAACCACAAGCAACGCCAATTGAGCTACGCTAACACAAAACAACTCTAGTTGGTCAAAGAAGACAGACATATTAAGTAGTTTGGTTGCATCTTCCCACCTTAAAGTAAGAGCTTTGAATGGCATTGGGCACTTGATTCACCTCCACATGTCTTGCTTGCACGATTGAATTGTGGTGGTAAAACTTCCACCAGTTGAAGTGGCATGTAGTCCGTGCACTCACTTAAACCACCAATCAATTCTTCCCTTTAAAAAAACATTTCAAAAAAAAAGAGGCAATTCCTTCAAGAAAAAGGAAATCCAATCAATTCAGAAGAAACTGGACCATCCATTCTTCCAAATATCTGTTTCCTTAATCAACCAACCAATCAATATTGTTCTCAATCAAACACCAATGCATGGGCGGCAACACCAACATAATAATAGGTCCCCAATATGTGGAAGTAGTTTCTCAGCCAAACGAGTCACATCGAGTTTTGTTTTGGTGTAATTTAAAGTATTATTTCTTTTGAAAATTTACCTTAAGAGTGTCTTAGACATACCAGTTGTTTATTTGTATCAATTATTATTATTTACTTCCATTTAGATTTTGTATCGTTTGTTAAATATACTTTCTAAAAGGATTTTTTTATTTATTGCATGCCACTATAAAATAACCTCACAATACGATCAATTTTATTGAATTGTAATCATTAATCTTGATTATTCTAAAATAATAAATTTAATTGAATTTCTCCCGGTAGACATCAAATATTGAATTTCTTATTGTTTAAGCATCTCTACCGCACACATTCTTTTAGGAGAGACGCCCTTCCTTGGAAGCCTAGTAAGTAATACAGCGTAACCATTTGGCTGTGTGATCCTTTGCATTTTCCTCTTGCTAAAAACTATTCCACATTTGTTCTTGTAAGTTTCATTAAAATAGTGTCTACACATGGTTTGTACACATACCTCATTCTAGTAAAAATATTACAATCGGGGCCAAGATTATAAATTCCAAATTTAAAGAAGCATTCGTTCTACTTCTACGCAACACAGTAGGTAATTACATATTTATATGACCACTCACTTCATTATAGAATTGATTTTTGAAATTAAACAAACAATAACTTATAACTCCATTTATAATTTGAGTACTTAGTGTATAGACCACTTATATTATAGGTAGTTGGAAGATCTAAATCTAAGTTATAATGTTGCATGTGGATTCTTTAATTACAAATTCAATTCAGAATGGATACTGAGATCATGTCATCAATCTCAAAATAAACTGTAGAGGCAATTTTATACATTTTCTGAGGAATCAGGTTTTAGTCGTCCAAATTCATAATAAAAAACTATTTTAGATGACAATTCCTATTCTTACAAAGTTATATATTCCTATCTCTTATGTAGTCCAATTTGTATATTGTGTCCCCTGTAGAAAAGATTCCGAATTCCAGCTCTACGTAAAGAAATAAGATATTCTGTTTGGAAGCTAACTCTCAAACGTGATAATAAACTAAACTCCAACATATATAACTATACTTTTTTAATCTTTAATTTATTTATAGTCTACGTTAATCTATGCTTGTAATAAATAATTAGCACCAGTTATTTATCTTTTTGCCATAATCAAAGTCGTTTTCATGATGTATCTAACCAACTAGGGTTAACTAGATACTAGAAATCGAATTTCAACAATTTCATTCTAATGTTTAGGATGTTGGGATTTAAAATGACGTGGGGAAAGTAGAATAGATTAAAAAATAAAAATTGATGTCTATCTAATATTTGATTTTGTTTGTGTGGATTTTTCTTTTCGAGTAGAACCAAATTCTTGGATTTTGTTTTCCCTTTCTGTGGAAAATATGGATCCAGTATAGTAGGGAATACGAAGATTGTAAGATATGATTTGCTGTTTCAACAATACAGGCTGTTATCTGCACGACTTCATTCATTTATCTATATATTCTCATTCCAAATATGGAAAATAATTATTTAAAGGCTTAAAAGTGATGTTACATCCGTGTCTTCACCTATGTTTAAAAATCAGACCGAACCGACGGTCGGACCGAGAACACGAGGTAAATCAGTCGGTCCATGGAAAAAACTGGTCTCCCACTTTAACCAGTGCAAACCGAAAAAACTGATCGGTGTTGGTTCGACCGGGTTCGATCGTTTTGTTTTTTAATTAAACAAAAAATACAAAATCAAGATTTTTTTCTAATTTTTCAGTTTCCATTTTCCCAATTGTGCCTAGTTTGGACTCCACCATCGCCTCCTCCATTCTCGACTCCACACCCTTGGCCTGCCTCCCGAGTCTGACTCCATCAGTCCACCCCCGCCTCCTGACTCCTCCCTCGACTCCACCACCACCCTCCTTAGTCCTGAATCCACAAATGCTTAGTATGTGTGGTTAATTTTGTTAAATTTCTGGGTCACTGAAATTGTGGTATTCAGGGTGTTCAGAACATTCTTATAGTTATTTATATATTTGGAGCAATGTGGTTTAGTGTTACATTATTTATCGAATTTTCTTCTCCTCATTTTCAACTAAATAGAAACCAAATGTTTCTTGGTTTTGAATATTACATCTTAAGATTATTATATGTTTATCTGAAAACCAGATCAATCGGTCGGATCGTCGATTAGACTGTCGCTACGGAGTCGGTTTGATTCAATCATCCTTTCACAAAATGTCGACGTCGTCATCGGTTGAACTAGATTGATCTGTCGTTTGTACAACTTTGAACCAAATCGAGTTATTTTCGATTTACTTCTCGATTCGGTTTTTAAAAGACCGGCATTCACATCACATGAGAATCTTCCAAATAGATATCCTAAAACGACTTATAAAGCAAACCATGACAAATACCATTTAATTACAATCCAATTGGAAATCTCGAGCTTGAATCCTTGATTTCTACAAAAGAGATTCTTTCGAATTTAACACAAACATAATCTCTTTTGAATTTTGTTTGAAGCAGTGTTAGTTATGGTCAAGTATAATTCTTAACTAGCAAATGTTTTGTTGCTCTGCTATCATGCTTCGTACGTCAAGATACCAAATCATATACCTAACTGTTACAAAGCTGATCGTGTCGATTCCAAGGGCCCAAGCATTATTGGTTGGATATAATCGCTATTATTTTATATCGAGAACCTCGACCATAACTATCTTCTTCCATTCATACGGTGAAGATCTCCCCCTAGCTAAGGGGTATTGTGATTGATATAAGAGATAATTGAGGAACATAAGATGAAATTCGTTGGTGTGATTTAAAAGGAAAAATAGGATAAGATTAATTAATTTTGCTTGTAGGAGTTTTGCTTTTAAAGTAGACCCAAGTTTTTGGATTTGTTTTACTTATATTGCTATGGAAAAATTAGAATCCGATACGGTAACGAACACGAAGCTTGTCAAATATGATTTGTCAAGATGGGCTCCTATAGTCCCATTCGTCTATATTTTCTCAATCCAAACATAGTCATTAGTTACAGTTCAAAGTTTAAATACGTTAGGTGTCCAACTTTATATAGGTACCTAACTTTCCCACGATATAAATCCATTTTAACAAAAAATTGCCAGACTATATAGAAGCTTGTATAAAAAAGGAATGATACAAATATTAATAGCAACAAAGTACTTTTGCACTTAAGTTTAACTAAAATATAACCTTTTGTTTAAAGCGGTGTCAATCGTCAAAGTTAATTGCTCAACATACATTAACAAACAATGAAAGGAGGTATATTCAACATTCTATTTCTTGTAGAGAAGTTGAGATAACTTAAGTGATCACTTTAGGACTTCCTCGATCATTCAAATGTTACAAGCTAATTAAGTGTGTTTGCTTTCATTCCGTTAAATAAAGAAAAGAGTCCTCAAAAAATGTTTACTCCTTGTAGCTATGCTCGTCATCTCCCTCAGAAAGGGATAGTTTGGTATTATGACTTGAGACATGACAAGGGTAGAGAAAGAGTTCTAGTTGTGAATCAACATCCTAGGATCTGATTATGCAAGTTATGGTTGTGGGGGAACTTATTTAGCCACTGGAGCCAACTTAAATGTTTAAGTGGCTATAGCAATAATTAAACCTAAATCTTATGAAGAATTTGCAGCCGGTAAGTATTTCCTTCCTGAGTATCACTTTTAAGTTTCACTCGAAAAAGCTGATACAGTAAGAATTTGCAGCTGTAAATTTTGACTCGACTCGAAAAACGTTCAACTTTGGTTTAATTTGAAAATAGAAGATATCAATGAAAAATATAAAAAAAATTCCAACTTAGTTCGGTAAACTAACTGCACGAATTCAAAAAAATTGATGCTAAATGTCAATACGTTTACACTCCAATACGAACTGCACGAATTCTTAATGCTAAACGAACTCCACTCGACCGTTTCAGTCCACACGTCAATACAAAAAGTTGAAAGAAATAAAAACAATAATTTTGAAGAGAGAAGAAGAAATAAAGAAACATAAGAAGCAATTATTGGTAGAGTAATAATTCATGCATGAAATAGTGGGCGGGAGAATCAATGGTGTTAAGTCTCCAAGCTCTACTGCCCAATTTAGTGGAGATCTCTTTCTCTCCATGCGACTCTCCTTTGATAATCCTTTCTCATTCATTCTCTCTCTCTCTCTCTCTCTCTCTCTCTATATATATATATATATATATATATAGTCAAATACACACCACTCTTCTACTCCACCACCACCACCAAACGCAATGGCGGCCACACTCGTGCAAATGAAGAAGAGAGAGGAAGAGTACGACCTCTCGAAGAAACCGCCTTTTGGTATAGGCGAGATCCGTGCCGCCATCCCAAAGCACTGCTGGGTTAAGGACCCCTGGCTCTCGTTGACCTACGTCGTTAGAGACTTGGCCATCGTTGCGTTGCTTGCCGTCGTAGTGACTTATCTCGACCATTGGGCCGCCTGGGCTTTCTACTGGCTTTCTCAGGGAACCATGTTCTGGGCCATCTTCGTTCTCGGCCACGACTGGTGCGTGAGATTGATGTACTTTTTTTTTGTTGTTGTTTTTCACTTTTTTATGCAATACAAAATATCAAATGCACGTACGTAAAACATATGGTGTGATTTCATTGTAAAAATGTGCGTACAAAATCATATTAATTAGCTTACTTAATTTGAGGGTTCTTTTCGGAAGTGAAGATTTTGTTGAGTTATGTTAAATTTTGGCTGTTTTTTGTTGTGTTGAGGTGTTTTTGTTTGTTTGTTGTTTTTGTGCATGCAGTGGGCATGGGAGCTTCTCAGACACTAAGAGGCTCAACAGTGTGGTGGGTCATTTGCTTCACTCCTTCATTCTAGTACCTTACAATGGCTGGTATTTATCAATTTTCATATTCCATTGTCTCTCTTTTTCTTTTCTTTTTTTCTTTTTTTTAGTGTACGTAATTTGAGTAGTTAACACTTATTGATACATATATTCAGGAGGATAAGCCACAGGACTCATCATCAGAATCATGGACACGTCGAAAACGACGAGTCGTGGCATCCGGTTTGTTGCCAACAATTTCTTCTTATCTTAGTTGTTTTTATACTTACCTCTAAGCAATTGGTTGGTATTTCTAAATTTCATGATAGACACCAGAATCATTATACAAGACATTGGACGAATCGACTCTAAAAATGAGATTCACAATGCCATTCCCCTTGCTTGCTTACCCAGTGTATCTGGTAATTAACTGAAATCTCTTTGTTGGGCATTACAAATTTGTAATGTCTATGTTGGTTGATGTTTCTTAATTAATTCTAATTATGTCCTTGTTAATTTGATTGGTAATGTGACAGTTGTGGAGAACCCCAGGAAAGACAGGTTCCCACTTCCATCCTTACAGCAAGCTCTTTTCTCCCAATGAGAGGCTGGATGTGGTGGTGTCCACTGCTTGCTGGGCTGCAATGGCGACTTTGCTCGCCGGACTCTCGTGGGTTTTCGGACCCCTCACAATGATAAAGCTCTACTTCGCTCCGTTATGGGTGGGCTACTTTCTGTGACATTCTTGTGTATATCAACTCAGCCGGTTGCTTTAATTTTTGTTGTTTGTTTTTAGTTTTTACCTTTTGTTGTTGGATTGCAGGTCTTTATTATGTGGTTGGATCTTGTTACTTATTTGCACCACCATGGGCATGAGAAGAAGCTTCCCTGGTACAGGGGAAACGTATGTCTTCAAATCTTGTATGGAAATTCATAGTTTTGTACAAGTTTTGATCTGGTTTTTTCACAAGGAGAATATAGCCATAATATGAATTTACCTAGCTAATGTGTTTTCCTTCTTCTTTTGTTAGGTGGAATAATCATGAATTTAGATATCTTAAGATTTAGAGTGATAAATAATTATGATATTTTTCAAGTGAATTACGAAAACAAGGCAATTTAAGATTTTCTATAGCTTTTCTACATAATTTGTAAATGACTTCTTTTTTTTACTCAATCTTGAGATTTATGATAACACAATGGTAACTAGAAGATGATCATTCTAAGATGTAGGGTGTTAAACAACTATATATGATCAGAAGATTAAGAATGGCATATTTGATTTATTATTCAGGAGTGGAGTTATCTCAGGGGAGCATTGACAACAGTTGACAGGGACTATGGGATATTCAACAAAGTCCACCACAACATAGAGACTCATGTTATTCACCATCTTTTCCCACAAATCCCACACTATCATTTGGTTGAAGCAGTAAGCACTCTTTCTTGAAGACAACATCTGAATGTGTTCAGACATGTTAATCATATGAATTACGATTCTATAAATGTTTCAGACAAAAGCTGCAAAGCCGGTGCTAGGAAAATACTATCGGCAGCCGGAGAAATCAGGACCCTTGCCATTCCACTTGTTAGGAGTCCTGGCGAGGAGCTTAAGGATCGACCATTTCGTGAGCGACGATGGGGACATTGTTTACTACCAAACCGACCCGCGATTCAATGAAGACGCGAAGGCGAAAAAAAATTAAAGCATTGGATGGGCAACAATAGAGCATTGATGTCGAATATTAAGATGAATGGTCTTTATTTTTTCCCTTCAAGAAATGGCTCGTGACCATGTCTGTCATATGTTGTGGCTCTACATTGTAATGCTTCTACAACAATAACATCTCCCATTAATTTGAAATTCTTCAATCTGTTCTCATTGGTGGCCATAACCAAATCTGATACTGGTGGAATCTCAGCAGGAATCTCAGCAGTGACTGGGATCAGGAAAGGGACAGATATGGAGCAATTATTAAGGATTTACTGGACCACTTTTTGTTTGTCCTCTGTGTTTGTCTACTGGACTGGATTTTTTGTAACTAAATAAAACAGAGCTAATAGAGTCTGCCAGCCAATCTGAGGTAAGAAAACAGAATAACATGTTTGTAACCCACATGAATCACCCATGTTCTCTGCCTGACATGTTCATGAAGGGACAACCAAAAAACCCACAATAGCCTGTGAAATACTGAAATGGGCACTTTTCTTCTAGTTTGTACATAAATTGTGGTAGGTTGGAGGGTAACCTTCAGAATTAAACATCAGTGGTGGTAATTAACACTAGGGGTTTAGGTTTGATTATTAAATGTATTGTTTTGTACTATGTAGGTGTGCTACTATCCAAATAATCAATATAAGGACCACTTAATCCTTCGAAAAATACAAATTGAAGAAGAATTACTTGTTGTGGTTGCTGAATAATTGAATATCTGATTAACTAGCAACAAACATGTGCGTTGCACAGAAGTTTTTATTTTATTTTCTAAGATGGTTATAGAATGTAGCTGTATCTTTCGAGTTTGTCGTGAAAGGTGGTCCAAATTCATCACGCAAATGAGCAAATCCTTGGGTACAGAATATTATGGTGGTTTTATATATTTACAACTTCTTTCAATACCAACACAACTCAACTAAATTGCTCATCAACTTTAAAACTTGCCGACCTATTAGTTCTATATATGTTAAAAACAATTAGTGTCAAATTATAAAACAATTACCCAAATTGAGATGAGCAATTATAAAACAATTTTATAATTTTGTATGTCACATCTATCCACGTGTTGAGCCGTTGCTTGTCCAAATAGGCAACCAATTACTCACAAAATCAACCAAAATATAGGTATCTTAGTATGAATTTGTCATGGACTTCAATCCTCCACCTCGTACAACATCATGGATTGTGAAAATGCAATCATACTATATAATTTTCAAAACACATACCAAATTTCACCCTTGGCAAGCTCAATGTCATAATGATATGATATATATGACCTAAGCTTGTACCACCGATTATTACTCCAATCATATTGTTTCACATAATACTGTAATACCTAAACAATACCCAAATAATCATATAAACCCGATAGTACAAATTCTCCTACATAAATCCTTGAACATGAATGGAATATCCTCAACCAACAACTCTTTGTTGATCCCATGTTTCCTTTGAGCACCAGAAATTGGTCATTGCAGTGTCCTACCACCTGCGACGTTGAGATAACAAAACAAAGAAAGCAACTTTAAAATATCGACATGTTATCCAAACTTTGCCTATGAAATTAAGCTGCACCATTGTTATAGTTGATAAGAGATACTAGCTAGTTTGATTTTTTGTGGATGGAGCTCTTGTAGATCCCTGCATAATTGTTAACACCCAACAAAAGGTCTCCACGTGGATATGTCGATAAATTGTCTTATCACTTCAATGGGAATGACACTAACGCCACCAATTAACTCTGTCTAGAGTAATTGTGTTCGGCTTAACTTAATAAATCAAGCCAAAAGTAAGATATCACTGTTCTGAGCTAGTAATATCTGAACAATGTACATGTTACCTCTCTAACTTCAATAGTTAGTATATCATCACGTTATCGCATGCAACACATAGACGATGCTATGTAATGTATATGATTGGTCTTGCTAGTTAGTTTCTTCGTCGCCAAGGTCAAATTTCAATATTCTCCGAGTAAATAACTACTACCTTTATTTTTTCCAGTCCCTCAAACTGATATCATCATCCTTTCTTAAGGTTCATATAATGACAATTCACAACCGTCCAGTCATTTAGGACAAGAAAAAAGTTACCACATTTGTGTAAGTAAAAATTATGGTTTAATTTTAATATCTACATGTATATTATGCATAATGATAGAAGTAAAAGTTTTTGCAGACTTGATGGTACAAGCAACCTCCGAGTCCAGGTCCTCCACGAAGGCACAGACCAGTCCTTGATGTGTGAGTTGGGCTTGGGCCCAATCGAGTGAGTTGGGCTAAGTCGCAGAATCACCGGGCCCAATATCGTCTCTCTTCTTTTTCTTATTTAATTGTAGAAAAACAGGGATAATTCCATAAATTCTAAATTCTATCTTTAACATACAAAACACATTTTCAATTAAGAAATGTGTTTGGTAATATTTAGAATTTTAGAGTCCTCTTGTACCAACTATATCGTCTAAATAGTGAGTTGAATCCTATAATGTCGATTTCACACGAAATCATATACAACACAACAAATAGAGCTACTAAGGTAGATCAACTTACATGAAAATGTACTTTACATTTGCTTGAGAGAAAAATTAGCGTCTTAAGTGTCATTTGGTAGTAATGAAAGATGAATGATTAAGGTGTAATGGGAGTATTAAAAAAAATATCTAATCAATACCATCCAATTACACTCATTCCATTGGTTATCTTAAGTGTGACAATTAGCCGATAAGATGCAGTAAGCATGTTTTTTTCTTGGCTATGAAATAAGCCTCAAAACCCAATCAGCAACCTCGTGCTAGCTCGCTAGCCCTCAAGCAATACCCAAAGGATAAGGCCCTGCGAAACTGAGACCCTGCCCGTTACTTTTTAAGTTTAAGTGGTTAATAAACACTAATTCACTCTCTCACAAGTGATTCTCTCTAGTCCACAACAAAGTAAGTACAAACACCAAGTTTGGAGCAAATATCTATGTTTTCTATTACTCACAGAATTACAAAAAATACAATGCTCACAGATGTCTCTCTCATAGTGTTGAGTATGACAAACTCATACCTCAATGCCCCTTATATGAGTCTTCTGGTCTATAATTGACCCATATTGGTGCATTCAAACTCCATGAATGCTAGGATTCTTGAATCCTTGTTGATGCTCCTTGCTCCAGCCTTGTTGTCTCATTTACTGAAGAGACAACCACGAGCTGCCTAATTTGGATGTGTGCGTTGGCATGCTTTCAAGTGTTTCTGAAGTACTTGGAGGCACCACGAAAGCTTCCTTATTTGCCCGGCCACATCCCTCACATTTGAATTTCGAAGATTCATTGCATTTTGCTCGTGAGATCCTCTAGATTGCAAGTGGTCCCTTCCTTCTATACGTGCACACGTGCGTTGGCACAAATTAAATACTTGTCTCTTTTACTTAAGTGTGTCGTTCAACTTTCTTTATGTACCAAAGACTGTGTCCTAAGAATCCATCCTGCCAGATAACATCTCCACACTTCTTGCACACAATGTTGGTTGTTAAGTCCCTGACCCGAAAATGGAAGTGCCTCTGGACTAACAATAAATAGTTGCCCTATGTGCTCAAATTGCCTCACTTTTGTGCACCATGTGCCTTCTGCCGAATTTGCTTGGCCCGGTAGCACTCAAAAACTCCCTGCCTTTGTGCTAATGTGCCTTGTGCCCCAATACACTCCTTTGAACTCATCTTATGGCTAGGTTCAAAGGAACCATGGGCGTTACCAAGCCATAATGGTCTTAAAGGTGTAACAAATGACATCTTATGTTGGCCTATATCAGTTAATTGGAACACTAAAGCATAAAAGTGGAAATCTAATTACATAATGTCTATGTAAAAAATTAAAAGTTAGTTAGAAAGTTTGTCCTTATTTTTGCAATGCAAAACAGGAAAAGGAATAAAGGATATGTAATATTTCATCAAAACAGCAGTTTTGTTTTTATATTTCAATAAGAGAAACGAAGAGGGTTTAATCGATAGTTTTCCATCTGCGAAGCCGACGCTTCCGAGTACAAACCCATCCGACCCTAAACCCTAAACCAAAACCCTCACCAATCGTCGAACACCGCCACTCCACTCTCCTCCTCCTCCTCCCCCGCCGCCGCCTCGATGACCAACTCCGACGAGGAGACCCCTTCGGCACAGGTATCTTTCCGTTTTCCCCAATTTGCCTAGTGTCTTCGCCAAATCCTCCGATCTCTTAATCCACGTGTTTTTGTGGTTCCAGGAAGCGTCGAGCCAGGAGGTGGAAGATCAGGAAAGAGATGGCGAGGTTGCGGCCGAGGAGAGTGATTCCTCCGAAGACGAGGTAAAAAGTTTGGATTTTGATGTTGAAGTTAGGGAGTTTAGTTTGTGGATTGTTGATTGTTGGAGTGTGATTTGGGGTTCGGTTGAATCGTAGGTGCCGGATAGGAATACCGTTGGTGAAGTGCCCTTGGAGTGGTACAAGGAGGAGGAGCATATTGGTTATGACATTACTGGGAAGAAGATTAAGAAGAAGACTAGGAAGGATGCGATTGAGTCGTTCCTTGCTGGAGCCGATAACACCGGAAACTGGTCGGTTGCTGTTTTTGTGTTTGTTGTTGTTGAGTTTGAGTTTTTTGTATTATGTTCTTCAGCTAAAACATGATATTGGTTGTATTGCTTTTCGCTTGAGACTTCAATTTCCTGTGGAATGTAGCGTTACGAGTATAACTTAATGAACTTTTCCTGATTGGTCATAATCTATGCTAATGTAACTTTTTACTTTTTAGGCACGTCATTTGTATTCAATCACGTAGTTTTCTTCAGCTTCTGTCTTAAATTATTGCTTTGTTTTTGGTATTTTTGTTGAGCACAGGAGGAAAATTTACGACGAATACAATGACGAAGAAGTAGAACTAACGAAGAAGGAGACTAGACTGATAAGAAAAATGCTAAAGGGAAGGACACCACATTCTGATGTCAATCCGTATGAGGTTTGAATCTGTTGTCATATCAAAGTCAATGTTAAAGGTTTTGTAGACAACCTTTTTTATGATTTAGGTACACCTGATCCAATCTTCATTAAGATGAATTACTGAGTAAACAACATGCGTTTTCCTAGAAATATAAAGTGCTTTGGACAACTCATTTGTTTCAATCAAAAGGATTATCCAGCAACTGCAAATAATTTGCAACTAAGAAAAATAATCTGATATCGGATGCCAATTTCTGTCTGTTTATGAAAATTCAATATTGATTTGATGGGAACCCTCTTGCTATATCCAATCATCTAATGAATTCTGACATCCACATTTTGTATTTTTATTAGTCTCCTAAATGTTTTGCCCATGTAACTAACCATGTTTGATGTTTACAATGGTGTATGAAATGTTCCTCATGCAGCCATATGTAGATTGGTTTGTACATGAAGACAAAGACCATGCCCTCTCAAATGATCCTGAACCAAAGAGGAGATTTGTTCCTTCTAAGTGGGAGCATGAAAAGGTAAGAGTATCAATGTACGGTCCTTAGAATTGTATAAATAGTCATTAGTCACAAGTCTGTTATATTGGTGACTGCATTTCTTTTTTCCAGATCTAATTTTTTTCAACAGCATAGACAGAAATGATATCTATGCTTATACTCTGTGGGCTACATAAGACATTTTCCTAATATAGTTTGATTTACGAATTTGGTGTGATTTTAGACCTTGCAAAACTCTAAATACTTGCTTTTTATTAAGATGTTTTGCATCTGAAAAATATCTTATTCCTTCAGTTTGGTGGATGTTCTTTATGTAGGTTGTTAAACTGATCAGAGCATATCGAAATGGATGGATAAAGTTCGAACAACCTGAGGAGGAGGAGGAGGAGCCACTTGTGTATGACCTGTGGACAGACGATACCGATTCCAATGAAAATAGACATGGGCTAAGTTATTTTCCACCACCTAAACCAAAGCTTGCAGGTATACCTTAGTGCTGTTTGGGTTGATCTGAGTTGGTGCTCAATTTCTTTGATATTTCTCTTTCATCTTTGGAGACCAGAAATCTAATTTCTTTTTGCCTCCAGGACACGAAGAATCGTACAATCCATCTGTTGAGTATATTCCTTCACAGGAAGAAATCAATGCCTATCAGCTGATGTACGAAGAGGATCGTCCAAAATATATTCCAAGAAGGTAATGCATTTTTCTTGTTCTAATCATATTTAGGGTCCAAGTTCTCAAATTTTGAGAAACATCTTGTGCAGATATGGGTCTCTTAGAAGTGTACCTGCCTATGAAAAGGCCCTGAAAGAAGGATTTGAGCGCTGTCTGGATCTATACTTGTGTCCCAGAGCTAGGAAGAAGCGTGTAAGTTAATGACATGCAACCCTAAATGTTTTCTCTTTTTTCACTTCGCCGTTGCCTATATACATATGCAATGTCTCTTAAATTGGTTATTGTTACATAATGAATATGATCAAATTAAATATGTTTGTGTCCAGATCAACATAGATCCCGAGACGTTGAAGCCTAAGCTACCTAGCCCCAAGGATCTGAGGCCTTATCCATCTACATGCTTTCTTGAGTACAAAGGTCACCAAGATTCTGTTACATCAATCTCGGTCAATGTATCTGGTGAATGGATTGCTTCAGGTGCAGTTTCACACTGTCATGTTTCTTCTTTATTTGTTTTATCTACTATAATGGTGGGTACCATGTGGCTTTTATTCTTTTCAATAAATTCTGATGTGACCGTTTGAATTCTTGAAGCCTCAACCGATGGAACTGCTCGCATTTGGGAAGTTGAAACTGGTCGCTGCCTCAAAACATGGGAATTTGGTGAAGCTGTCCGATATATTTCGTGGAATCCTCAACATGCTCTTCCTATTGTTGCCGTTGCTGTGTAATGCAAAAAGATCTTGATACACCTTTTTTTAAAATTTGGCCAAACTTTACTTATTTTTCCTTCCATATACTGAAGCGGGCAAGATGTGCTGCTTTTGGACTCGGGACTTGGAAGTGCAGAACAACTTCCAATGATCAAAGAGTTGCTCCACATTCAGGAACCTGTGCTACCTAATAATTCAGGTATGTATGACCTTATGATAACCTTGTAACTCTTCGGTTCTGTGGAAGGATTCTAGTTGGAACAGTGAGTCCTATGTACCCCATATCAACTTGGATTGATGACACTCCATCATCAGCTAATAGCTGAATGTTTTTTCATGAAATGTTGAGATTGATATGTATGTATCCTAACCAGGGAACCTATGGTAGAACACTTTACTCAAATGGATCATTTTGGACCATTATCCAGTAGACTTCAAATTTCAGTGAAATAGCTTCGAGCTTTTTATGTTAGATGAGCAGTGTAAAATATTTGGATTCTTTTTAAGTTTTGGTATGAGCTATACCTGAAGAGACATGGACGCATTTATTCATGTTACTCAGTTAACACAAAAAAAGGGTTTAATGAACTAGAATCAGAGGTCCATTAACTAAGATGGAAATTCTCTACTTTATGCTTTTTATCTCTTCCATAATCTAGTATTTAATCTTAGACCAATATTTGCAGATGGGAGCACCACGTGTCTTGTGACCTGGACCCAACATGAGAAATTCGATGGTCTTAAGTTAACGCACTTAAAGGTAAAAATTTCTGTTAAATGTGAAGTTCAAATGAAAGTTCAATTATTTTTGTAAATTTGGCAACTTTAGCCACTGTTTATATTATTTAGTTTGCGTCTTTCCTACAGACTGTATCTACAATTGAATGGCATAGGAAAGGAGATTACCTCTGCACAACTGTTCCAAGTGATATCCTTGAATATTGCCACAATGTTCTCCGGATTCTAAACATTTTCTGTTGATATAACATCATCTTTGAATTTAGATTTGCAATGGGAATTTAGTGGTGGTCGTTGGGAATTACAGTGTTTTCTAATGGCATGCAAGCAAAAAACCCTATTATCTTTGTAATTTATGGTAACAAAATATAAAGCTGATTTTTTAAATTAACAAATATAAATATGACTTGAATACTGCTAAAATTTAAAAGCTCAATATAGTGTGCCCAGTGAATGAGTGCAGGAGTAGTTGTAGTAGGTGTTCTAAAAGGGCCCTTCTGTAAACATACAAATTTCATAACAAAAGATATTAGATTATCATGCCTTTTTTTCTAAAAAATGTTGCAATAGTTTTCAAGGAAGCAAACTAAGCTGAAATAGAGGTTTTGAAATGGAAAGTAATCTGGAAAACTATAAGTCTATAACAATGGATACTTATTGGATAATTGTTGTTTACAAATTACAAGAAATGTATTTAGAATTATGCATAGAGAATGCATTAAGGTTATGGTTGAAATTTAATTTAAACTGCTTGGGTAATTTATTGCATTCTCATCTACTTGGTGACTTGAAGTTGTTTGAGTGGACATGTAGATGTGGTTACTATGTTAACTTCAAAATATTGATCGATATCATTGAGATAAATAATTACGCAGTTCGGAACTGACTAATGTGATGATGTCTCTTTTGTATGTTTGAATTTTTTATGCCGATTTCTTTGGTGTTTCTGTTCATTTCATGAAGCAAGCTGTTCAACAATGAAATCATTCATCTTGTTTTGGCTTGATATTCATTTGATTCAATAGACTTATTGAATATGATCTTTTTTCCCGACAATTTTCTTTTTCTTTTTCTAACATCTGCAACTTTACTTTATAGTGTTTGCTGATTCAACCGTTCTTTGTTAAGTAAAAATCTTGTAGGTCTGTTATGTCTTGTTTTATATCATCTTTTTTCTCTTTGCTGTAGATTGCTAAGACTTATTACTCAATTTGGTCTGTTTTTCAATGTCTCATCTTCGATTATTCCTTTTTTCGTAGTCTGACACTTCAATGGTTTTCTTCTTCTATACCTTAAGCTGTCTTTGAGTCTCTTCAACCCTACATCTAGCCTTTGTGGTGGCATGGGATTTTAGGCAATTATCGTGTCATGTCTGGTTAAAACATAGTTCTTCCATGTGATGTCCGAGTGGCTTGCCTGCAGTCATTTTTTATTCTTTCGTGTGTGTGTGTTTTTCTTTGTTTCTTTTCTTTTTACTTGATAAATGAGAGACTCTTCATTGGAGTTGTATTTCTTGATCACAATTATACGCGAAAGTAGAGCTATATTGACACATCAACTGTCGAAGAGAAAAACTCAAAATACTATAAAGAAGTTGCATGGACTTCCAGTTGCAGCGGTTTTTCATCCATCACGACCAATTTTTTTTGTTGCAACAAAAAAGAACATCAGAGTTTACGATCTCCAAGCCAATAGGCTCGTCAAGAAGCTTGAAACAGGGCTTCGTGAGGTTTCTTCCGTTTCGATTCATCCAGCAGGTTAATAATCCCACTAATGCTTCTAAATACTACAAAGTCGTGTCAGGTTATTTCATTGTATTTACATGTTTGTCTACTATGTGCAGGTGACAATGTAATTGTAGGAAGCAAGGATGGGAAACTTTGCTGGTTTGACATGGACCTATCATCTAAGCCATACAAAACACTAAGGTCTATTGTACTTTTGCCTGTTAACCTTGAGAAATCTGACCATGATGCATGTTGTCCATGGCAACTTTTTTCCTTCTGCATTTTCGTTTGTATTCTGCATTTTTGGGAGGTTATAATCGTAACTTATAGGGCCTTGAAGTATTCCCAGATTTTACATGGACGGAGTTTAAAAGGAGAGAGAAGTTAAATATGTGGTTAACATGAATTATTAACCGCAGAATATCACGTGTTACAACCTTTCTCCGGTAGTGAGAAAAGGCTCTACAATTTTGCTTTATTTTTATTCTATTAGAAATTTTTGTTGCAACAAAAGCACCAGAAATCTACTGCCTTGGCAATCATGTCTGTTATGGGATTCCACTCTGCAGGAAATCATGAATGGAAACATATATCTGTCCACATAATATAACTGACAAACATCTTGAAGTTGCTATTATTTGTTTTTGTCACCAATCAACACTTTTCGGTCATTAAAAGTTGAATTACGCATTCAAGGTAGTTAGTTTAAGATATTGCTGTTTGAGATATCAGAAGAGTTATATTGAGATGAAGTCAATTATCATTATCTTTCATTCATGTCAGTTTTGGATCGTATCTGACGAATTATTGTTTTTATTAATGTTGCAGCAATCACCAGAAAGACATTACAAATGTGGCCTTCCATCAATCATACCCTCTTTTTGCTTCATGTTCAGATGATAGTACAGCATATGTTTTTCATGGCATGGCTTACTCTGACCTCAACCAGAATCCTCTTATTGTTCCATTGAAAATTCTACACGGGCACACGAGAACAAACGGTAGAGGTAAGGCAACAAACAGGACTTTGTTTGGAGCAAGTATAATAATTTTATCATCTTGTTATTCTAATTGCTATTTTGGGATCTTTAGAAGACATTGCACTAATAAATAAACCCCATACTGCCAGGACTTGGATCTTAGAAGCACCCATGATCAGGAAAATAAATTTATATATGAAATGAATGTTGAAAGTTAAAGGCTTAAGTGGGGCGGGTAGCGGTTGTCGCATTTTTGCCCCGTCCCACCCTGCCCCTCCCCAATTACTCACTTAACTTAGGTGTGCGGGTAGTAGTAGGGTTAAATCCCGCCCCAGTTGCAGCCCTAAAGAGAAGGGTGTAACACGATCTATTGCATAGGTAACAGCCATCTTGATAAATTCCGGAGCTTGGTAAAAGGGGTGTAAGAATACAGTAATTGTCAAGGAAAAAAGCCAGGCAAAAGATGGAATCCCTTATCAGACTATTGATGTGTATAGAAGATTAAAGGAAAGAAGGCAAAAACTATATCTGATACAAGCTGTTGGCAGCATCTCATATAACGTTGCTAATGCATTCATTTCAACCCAATAATTTTTATGCTTGTAGAGCAGTCAGCGGTATGTGTGTTTCCAATACATCATAACTAATGGTTGAAATACAACATTATGCAGGTGTTCTAGATTGTAAATTTCATCCAAGGCAACCTTGGCTTTTTACTGCCGGTGCTGATTCGCTGATCAAGCTATTTTGCAACTAGAAATATAAATAACTCGGGGTCTGCCCCCAAAGACTCCACGGGAGGGTGAAAGTTAAGCAACAAAAAGGACAGTGGTATTGTATTTCCAAATCCACGGTTCAGATCTTGAGGTTAACTATAATATATTAGAGCTTTTATGCCTAATTTTTTATGTTATTTACCGCTGAACTCTTTCTGTTCAGTATTATCATTTTTGTAGTAGGATGGTATATTAAAGAACATCTCAAGTGTAAAATGTAACCTGTTACGCCAAAATCAGTAAAAAACATGTTTGTCTTGGCTCTATATTGGTTCTGACGAAGCCTTGTAACAGTTTTCCTCTATGGATGCATTTAGATGTCTTAGGGTATGTTTGAGAAGTGGGCAGGATAGTGTATGGGAGGAGTAGCTTGCATGCAAAGGTGCAGATGGACAAGCGAAGTGGCTGGAGTTTTGGGGGGGTTTCGTTTTGGCACTTGAAGCCTCGGATGTGTGGTGGGTGGGGAAAAGAAAAATGACCCAAACACTGCTTCACCAGTTGCTCCCGAACCTAGTTTGCCCTTGGTTCAATTTGTGATGTACATGAATTTTGGATTTGAAGTGTGATAGTTATTTGATTTTCGATAAGAGAATTATTTGTATAAACTTATTTTGTCCCAGAGCATGTGAAAATCTGTGGAGTTGGTATTTTGCATGATCTTAAATTTTGTTTGCTTAGCATGCTTATCCTTTATCATTCTTCCAAGTTCAAGGAAAAACTAATGGATACTGAAAGAGTAAGAAAACAAAGGTTAGAGAAGCTTTACAAGTGATATCCCAGATTCCCAGCATGTCTAGAGAACTAGGGATTAGCTGAAATGACGAAGTTAAGGTGTTAGTGTTATCGTCGGATTGAATTACCGAAGGTGGAATGGGAGGCGCAATCAATCAGGTAGTAAACATTTATCGAACTCTTGGGTCGAGTCTTTCTGCAAACTCCACGAGAGATAGGCTCTCTTCAAGACTAGAGGACCCCCAAGATGTTTTGGAGATGATAAACTGCAGCAGCCGAGGGATCTCTAGAATGATCTGCGTAGCAAACCTCAGATGACTCCGATAGATGGAGTGGAATCAGAATGAAAAATAGTCATGGATTATCCTATGTTTTAAGATACTAATAAGTAATGAATTGTCCACCATCCCTGCTGGTCCCATCAAGAATCAATCATGCATACAAGGAACCATTGAAATGGATTGTACCAGAAGTCTTAGTGATGTGATATTTTATTTGTTGTTAGTCGAGATAAATTCAAACTAGCGGTAAACATCAGTGTCAGCTGGAATAATTTGCATAAAAGAACGACTATAATGGAAAAATGCTTTGACCAATTAAATGAATAATTTAATATTGCCCAACACCTTACGCGGAGTTCTTGGTAAGTTCCACTATGGAACATATGTTTATTATTGTGTCCGACCTGTAATCCTGTTGTAGCTCAAAGAAACTGAAAGTTGGGCATCAAATAAACATAAAAATATGAATTCATATCCCATAAATATATTATCCATATAATTCTCTCCTCAAGTCTCTATCCATATCTTAGGAATTAATGTTTTGCTTTGGGAAATTTCCATACCATTCTTATCCTAAACCTTGTGCTTAAATTAATAATAAGATTCGTAATTTCATATTATATGGTCATGCCGTCATGCGTGTTTGATGATTTGGATCCTGAGGTGGACATGCGCAATAACAGGACAACACTGAAAAGATGTGAAGAACGAATCTTTCTACAGCATCCACTCAAAAAAGAAACCACATCTACAAGGAATAAAAAGGAAGCACAATATGTGACCACACAGTCACACACAATCCACCACAAACAAAAGATCTACCATATCCACTGCTAACACAAGCAATACTTTAGCAAATCCAACCATTTTACATTAATAAGAGTGCAAAAAAAGAGAAGACATAATACATTACATAGTGTAATATTCTTTCATCCTATCATGAAGAATAATCTCTGTGGTGGAAACAAATGAACTTAACAGCAGTGAGTTCCCTCTTGGTGGCTGTTTTGTTTTCGCCTCTCATACAAAACAAATTAATAAAATAATATTCATGAAAAATTATGAAATTTATTGGGTGTTATGTTAATCGATGGTCTGATTATTGGATTCTGATTACGCCACCATCTGTTCCTGCTCCATGTAGAGCTGATCTGCCCATGAAGGAAACATCTCACCATACTGATGGTTCCTATTGCTGATCCTCCTCGGTTCGAATTCCGGCCCGTCTTTCAGCACTGATTGCACCCAAGACACGTCCGGCTCGCCGGTCGGCCCACGAGAAAAACCGGGCGGGGCGGCAGCAGAGCGGATACCGAAAGACGCCGATTTCCTAAGCTTATTAATCTCCTCTCCCTGAATTCCCCAGTCCAACTTTCCATTCGGCGACGCCCACTCACAATTCCCATTGGGAGACCCCCAATTCGGAGCCTGTCTGGACGCAACCCGACCGACCGCCCCACGGTCGATAAAACTCTGGCTCCGTTTCGCGAAAGCCGCAGCCCGCGTCATCGCGGACGGGGCCAGCTTAGGCGAGGACGGGTGCACAAACCCGGAAGACGAATTTCTCAATATCTCAGCGTAATCGGATTCCCTCCGGATATCATCCAGCAACTGCTGCTGGAACTCATTCAACTCAAAATCCCTAGCACTAACCGTCGAATTGAGCCGACTCCTCGCCGGAGTTCCCAACCCGGTCCGGTCCATCCAGACCGGACTCCCAGTCTGCAAAGGCGGCAACGCCAGAGTCTTTCTTGGACTCGAAGTTTCAATCTCAAACGTCTGGTCGATCGGAGCTCGCAATTCCTCCGGCTTATGCGCGAAGAAACAAACTCTCCTCGAGCACGACGTCTCGTCCTTACACAGCCTCGTCCTGTACTGCGACGGGTGGAGCCAAGACTCGAACACGCCGTGAGCGTACTCGCAGGCGTCGCCGTTCCGGCACGACCCCTTCCGGAACTCCAAACAGGGGACACAGCTATAACTGTACTTCCGTGGATCCCTCCTCCTCGCATTCTCGCCGGGATGGACAAACGGACATTCCGTCCAGTCGTGGGAGTAAGCACGTGTGCAGACTCTCACCTTAAACGAATACATCCGGAACTCGTCGGAGACGAAGATTCCAGATTTTATATCCGGTAGAGTTACATCTACCGGATATTCTTTTTCTTTTTTAATTTCTTTTCCGCCGAGCAAGGGGGAGAGTTGGGAGGAGCGGAGGCGGGGGAGGAGGTGGAGGGGGAGGAGGCCGGAGGAGTTGGGGATGGAAGGGTTCGCGCCGGAGGAGAGAAGGAGTTTGAGGGAGGTGGAGTCCCCAACGGAGGCGGCGCAGTGGAGGGCGGTGGAGGAGTCGGAGGGGGAGGGGAGGTCGAGGTGGAGGGAGGGGAGGGAGAGGAGGAAGGCGAGGACGGAGGTGGAGGAGTGGAGGGCGGCGACCATGAGAGGGGTGCGGTGGTGGAAGGCCATGGAAGGACTACCAAAGGAGCGGTGGTACCAGAGGGAGGTGGTGTTGGGGGAGAGGTTGGAGTGGAATTTGAGGGTGGACTTGAGGGTCGGGAGGTCGTCGGAGGCGGCGGCGGAGAGGAGGAGGAAGGCTGGGGAGGAGTCGAGAGACGGGAGGGGAAGAGTCATGGTTGAGTTGAGTTGATTTGGTTTGGGAATGGAGTAGGTTTTAGTTTTATTTGTAGGGGTGGGAATTGAATGCTGGTTGGAAGGAAGGAAGGAAGGAAGGAAGAAACGACGGTGGGAGGATAGGAAGGAATGGATAGTGGAATGGTCAAGTCAAAGATGGAAGGCACACTCGCTTTGCCTTTTGCCTATTTTGCAGTTCCGCCCTTTCAGTTTTCTCATGTTTTTGGGTTATTTGTTTCGTCCATTAAGATTTAAGAATAATAATAGCTCGTGTTGGGGAAAACCGGAAAATACAGCTCGTATTGTTTTTGTGTTTTTACACTAGTATTAAACATACATTTTTTGGGGTTCCATTTTTTTTGTTGCTATAGTTAAGTTTCAGTTTGTCTTGAATGCGAATATGAAGTATGTAACTTTTTTGGTTAGATATATGTAATTTCATTATTACATGAAGATGTTGTATTGGATTGTGGATCTTAACAATATCAATTTTGTGTGTAAAATGTAAATGTAGATGTACATGTTTTTCTTATGTGTGGAATAAAATATTACTTTTGGAGAATTAAAAAAAGTAGGTTTGAGATAGGGATGTAAAGGAGCCGAGTCGAGCGCAATTTCGAGTCATAAGTATTATATTATGTTATTAACAAATACAAAAAAATAATTATGAATGAAGCAATAAAAAAATTGAACGAGCTATCGAACCGAGCATCTAATTTTTTCGAGTTCGAGCGACTCATTTACCGAACCACATTTGAAGATTTTTTGATTTTTCATCAAGATCGTTCATTTTCAAGTTAAACTAGAATCGAACATTTTTCAAATCAAGTTCGAGTCGAGCTATCGAGCCGAACCAAAGTCGACAATCCTATTTAAGATAGTACAACGGATTATTTTCACTTTATATCAAATGAATCATGGGATGGAGGATGAGAGTGAGTGAGTGAGTGGTGAGTTTTATCACAATTGGAACCAGAAAAGATTTCCACTAGCATTTTTCTCTCTTTTTATATAAGTGGTATGGTTAATTTTAATTAAAGTGAGTCAGTGTAATCATATTCTACTGATCATTTGTTGTTACCAGGTTTTTATTCCCATTCAACTAGTCATACAATCATTTAGTATACACATCTTGTGTAGCTTGATTTGGGAATGGGAAGTAGAAATATTTATTTTTGTGATACTAAATGATCTCGGTTTTTTTATATTTGTTCTTTTGATTTATCTTCTTTAATATGAGTTTCTAATGTTTATTTATTTTACCACTAATCTGTGGGTGATTGCACTTTCTTTTGTATCTAATGTGAATTATGGGATTACTTTTTTCTGTAATTATTAATAACAAATACAAAATAAAATAAATCCTGATAATTGTTAGATAGATTATAGATATCGCAGATACTTCCCCAAGATGAAACCACAGACATGAATCAAAATTCATGCAAAGTGTGGGAGTATAACCCCACATCATGTATGGTTTTACCCAAAATAAATTGTATAGTAATGCGAACAATCATTGAAGTTTGTTTGAACTACTTCAGAATCTTTAATTAGTTGATAGTTTCGAGATTGGATTAATAAAACTTCTACAGCATGTCGTGATGTACAGGTTGACTATTAAGAACGCACCCAAAAAAAACAAAAACGAAGCCACTTGTGGATTAAGACCATCACTGACCATGACCTGTACGACCCGGTCATCAGCTCTCTCAATTCAAAATCAGCTTTCTCTGTCTTCCACATTAGCTTTCTCTTTCCTCAACCCACTTTCTTCTCTTTTCTATACTATTCACATCTTAACCACAACCCAACACAACCTACCTCTCTCCTCCACATCATTTCGGGGTCCATCTTGGTAAAATTTTAAAAAAAAATTTAAAAAATTTCTAAAAAATCAAACATTCAGATTCACACGTGCATTTGTTCAGAGTGCAGGGCTATACAGATGTGAGCGTAGAAGTTGGGTCATGTGATTTGGTCCAAAGTAGTCAAGAAGAATTCAACATTACCACTTCAACGTGCACCCAAGTAGTCAAGAAGAATTCAACATTACCACTTCAACATGCACCTACTCACGCAAGTGAATCATTCGATTGAAAAGTAGGTACCAATTACACTCCCTAAGCTTGCTCAAGAAGCTCAAATACAAGAAGTTTAACTATAAAAGAAAGAAAGAAAAAACTAATCACATTAGAAATGCTGATTGCAGAGTCAGCGCTATCTACTATTTCTTGTGAGGGCACTGAAAGCTGAGCATACTACAGAGGTCATTTTTAAAGATGGATACCTGTTTAAACGCAACTAAATACTAAGTTTCTTAAAAATGATAGCTTACGACCTTATGTGAGAAAGTTTATCTTTTATTATATGTTGATGCTTAGATTTTAAAGAAGCGGTAGACCAACAATATTCCATAAAGAGTTGACTTAAGAATATTCTTTTAACGAAGAAGATAGAACATAGTGACTAACTCAATACTTTTTTACATCAAATAATTACTAGCAACATTGCAATGGTGCATCCCTTAGTCCTAACCCGACTTCCAACAATCATATCCGGGAAATACAAATAGCAAAAACCTTAGGGGGTAATATACAAATTAAAGACCTGCGGTGCGGTAAATGCACCTCAGTCTAGTGGGCGGTGAGTATACCATCAATGGTAGAGGACGCGAGACCATTGGACCGTCCAAAGTGCAAAGAAGAAAAGATAGAAAGCAAAAATATACTTTGCAAAAACAAATATAATTATTTATCTTATTATTTTACAATAACAAAATTAAGGTAGGTTCCAATTCCACTTGTTTCTATGTCGTCGCTCCAATTCATTCCACGTGTACCCCAGAATCTTTCGTTTTGATCTTTTTCGTCTGAAATCTATTGTAGACATCTGACTGACCATCACAAGATGGAATTATCATTTTTCTTTTGAATAATAAGATGGAACGAATATTGATTCTGAACTTGAGATGGGCATGTTTTTCAGTATTTTATTATCTTCTGAGAATAATAATAATAATAATAATAATGTGTTGGTTTCGACTACGAATGATTATATATAATTCAACTCATTTATTTTCTCCTCTTCACGGTAGCCTTTGGTTAACTATTCTATTCACGTACGTACATTACAAAGGTACAAATTTATGACATATTCTCGTGTCTTTGACCAATCTAGTCAAAGTGATATATTAGATAACTTCCAAATCACATTTTGGAAAGCCTTAAGGCCACCCTTAACGGGTCGGGCGCACCCTCGCGCCCGACCCGGGTGCCCTCCCCGTTACGGGGAGGGAGGTGCCGACCGGGCGGGCAATCGGGTGCCAGAGCACCCTAATTGGCGTTTGGGCGCCCATTGGGCTGGGGGCACGTGTTCCCCCATCGTTGATTTGTTTTTTTGTTTTTTTATATATTTTAGTGGATATTTTGTTATTAGAGTTAATTGATAATGTATTTGGTGTTTTTTTTAGGAATGTGGGGTTATAAATTTTTATTATTGTGGTAACGGGTTGAATTACAATAAGTTTTTTTGCAAGTGATTCAGATCCAAAAAAATTCCAGCGAGACCCCCGAACAACTTGTCGATGTGAGTTAATAGTATGGTTTAAGATGATTAATTCATGGTCTAAACATGATTAATGTTATTTGATAATGTATTGGGTATTAATTGATAATGTAGTAATTTCAATTAATACAAATGTAAATTGTTAAAATGTGGTGTAAGAATTAAAATTGTTTAATTAATAAATGATGTGGAGGAAAGAGAGTGTAGGGTGGGTGGGGGTAGCCCGGGCATGAGTAAGGGGTTTTTTGGTGGGTTGAGTGAACTGACGTGGCGGAGAGAAAAACTGACGTGACGGAGAGATGGAGCAGGGCGCCTGGGGGTAACCCGAGCATGGTTAAACATGGTCTAAGATATAACTGAAGTATAGGAATCGATAACAAATGTTAATTTTTTTGTAGGAAGCAAACTTTTAGATTTTTGTCACGAGAAACTGTTTCTATTTAGTAGAAGTCGAAACTATTTAGATAACGAGAAACTTGATTGATCCTCAGATGTATCAAACAAAATCTCTAAAGTGTCTTCACATCAGATATAAACATGACATAAAATAATGATAATTTTTCCCAAACTCACCCATTGAGCTTCTCCAATTAATTAAAAAATATCATGAGGATACGCATAGTAGGAAGCTCAAATTCTGGAGAGCCGAAATCTAACCCCATCCAAACACCCCCATCGAGGAAAGGGAACACATCCATTCAAACACCAATTATTGTACCGCAACCACTTTCTCTATCCTTTGGCACCGGAGTTGTCATGTTCCCCACCCACCACTCTCCAAAGTCCATACTATTCCAAATCCAAAACAAAAAATTGCATAAGTTATTAAATTCATTTTCATTCATGACCAACACAACAACTAGTCCACACCTTCAAGCCTTGCAGTGGTAAGTCTGTATTGGAAGAAGAAGAAGAAAAAGGACACCAACAAGAATTTCAGACTAAATTTTGGATTATTAAATCAGATGATCGAAATGTTAATTGCGATGAAACATCCAACTTGAGATTGACAGAGTTCTATGTGGTAGCATAGTGTATGACTCTTTTTTTGTTTTCATTTTCATCACAGACTTCTTCCGTGTTGTTTACTAAAACAGACTTACAGAACTTCTTGTTTATGTTTGTCTGACGATGATTACTTTGTTTTGTTTATATCTTGGACGACAAAGTGTTTGGCCGGAATTCGACCCTTGGTTCCAAATTAAGATATACCATTGTTATCGAAATATATAAGAAAATGAAAGATGAAAATCCTTCATGTGCATATATAAGGAAAATCTGATTTACGGGATCCCATTTCCGAGATTTATTTGAAAGAAAAAATCTAGTAAAAGATGTAGTTTGTGGAAGTAAAAAAACAAAATCAGAAAGAAAAAAAACTTATGTGCTAGTTTCAGCCTTTTTTCTAGGGCTGTAAATGGGGCGGGTAAAACCCGCCCCGACCCGCCTAAGTCGGGTAGCGGGGAAAAAAATTCAACCCGCCACCCGCCAACCCGAATACCCGCCAACCCGACTAATAAACGGGGCGGGTAGCGGTTGTATTTTCTACCCGTCCCGTTTACCCGTTTACCCGCCTAAGAATTTAATAAATTAAATAATAAATATTATATATATATACATTTATATACCATATAAATATACATATTCTCTTATCCATAATTTACTAATAGTGTTATAAAGTTAAAGTTATTTATAATTTTATGGTGTTCATTACATTGGTAATGTTTTTAAGGTGCTAATGTGTTATGTTTTTAATTTATAGTGTTATGCAAAAATAAAGAAAAAATATAAAAAAAATTCATTTATCCATCTACCCACCCCGCATAACCCGTTTACCCGACCCGCCCTACCAGCGTAACCCGTTTACCCGATCTTAGGTGGGTCGGGTAGCGGTTTAAAAAAATTTCACCCGACCCGACCCGACCCGCCAACCCGTCTACCTTAGACGGGTCGGGTAGCGGTGGGTTCGAAACCCGCCCCGACCCGTTTACATGCCTACTTTTTTTCCCCGAAAAACTATGATAAAGGCTTATCATGGGCCAGTCCACTTAATTACATTATTTCACTGGGCCGAACTTAGGCTCAGAGTATCTGCTGTTGGGCTTGGCCTACCCTCGGTAGGCTTACTGCCACTGATTTTATGTATTACTTGGGCTGGGCCGACCCTAGAAAATTTTCTTTGGTAGGGTGTGTAATGCAACAGACTACTAAGCTAATTTTTTTTAACAAAAAGAAAACGTGTTTTAGAATTTAGGTTTGGTGGTTGAATTAATAAAACCAATAAATAGTAATATGGAGAGTGATATATAGATAACAGGCGAGTAGGTTTGTCTTAAAAAATGCCAATTGAAAAAGAAGCTTTGGACGAACAAGAATATCCACACAACAATATAATAGACATATATTAATCGTTCCAATTAACAAAAGTCACATAATAAAAGAAAAAATAAACAACAGGCTGAGAACATAATCTCACTTATTGGATTCAACCCAACACAAATTAAGACTCACTCGATCAAACCACCTTGAGAGATTCAACTTGGGACTTGCCTCTGGTGCCTTTTGATCTAATATAGAGACGGTACTCGTTGAACGTCATCGGCAGATACAACGGAGGTTGGCCCAGAGCAGTTAGCTCCTTCAACGGTCCAACTTGTATGTCACCCTTTGGGTTGCAAAAGAATGCAATTGAGAGGCGTTCAAGGTCCGAATTGACGACGACCCGATGTTCCACACTCTTGTATATAGCATTGCTCAACACCTGGTTAATTTGTTGTCATATTGTTTAGGACGTACATCATCAACATAACCCCAATGCCTCAGAAGAGGATCCCGCCTAAGCGATGGGGGGGGGGGGGGGTTTGAATGTACGCAACCCTACCACTGTAAAACAGTGAGGTTGTTTCCAATTGACGCAAATGATCATATTGTTTAGGACGTAAACTCTATAATTTTCAATGGCAAAGGCGTGCCCAATGTATATTTCTTACATTATAAATAAATGTGGTGGATTAACTAAATTTATCGTTGCTAAACCACCCACAAAAAACAAAACAATTAAAAATTAAAGTTCACTATATTTTATTTAGAGGGGTATATAGTTTATCCATATTGTAACTAATGATAGCGAGATTGTACCAACGGGGTTATATAATACGTACGTCATTTGCAAATATTAAGACGGCAAAAGCAAAAACAACTATTATTTAGGAGTAGATACGCAAAAAGAAAACCTTCTGGACATTGACTTCCCCCTTCCTTTTTTTATATTATAAATAAAATATGATATCAAAGGCATCATAAAATTGGCATAACATAATTTAATTGGAATCGTAACCGCATGAGTTCATTCCGCTCGAGCTAAACCACGTTCTACCCGTAAGAACCGGTTTAGCCACGTCAGACGTTGACCTTCTCGATCAAAATTTCATCAACCAATTAGTTGGAATTATTTTGCATCAGAGTTCAGACGTCAAAATGAAGGAATAATATTTTGGGACAGAATAATTTTGACCTGGATCTGGTCACCGATGTTGACAATTAAAGCGCCTTTCACCGGCTGAACCGTCACCCATCCGTTGCCTTTCCGGACTTGAAGGCCGGCTACCTTATCGTCCGGGAGGAGCACTGTAACGTACCCGAAAACAGCGGAAAATTTAAACAATAATAAAGACCGTCAACGGTCAACACTGGGCACGTCACGGGAAATAAACCAACATATATATATAAAATATATAAGGTACAGACCCACGTGGAAGTCAACTCTACCTACTATACCGACTGACTGTGATTACAACAAAAGCTATACAACATGTAATCACCTCAAAAGAAGAAGACAACTACAGGATCCGATCTCGGGGGCACCGTCCTCGGTCACCACCTCAAACTCTAACCCTGCTCGCTACCTGAAATGCAAACAACAAACATGCCTGAGTTCCCTGCAGGAACCCCGTATACCAAACCTCCTAAAATACAAAAAGAATTAAAGACAATGCAATGCTATGCACATGATCATCCGCCTCGGGCCCACAATAATGCCCTCACCGCCTCCGCGGCACTGAACCACTCCTGCCACTAGGGTCAAGTCAGTCCACCGCTGCCTCACAAGGGTCAGTCGACACCACTGCTCCCCAAAAGTGCAGGAAGGAACCCCTGGTACACGCCGCACCCAAGGAGCGAGTCAGCCCGCCGAATACACAACTCGGGTCAGACGACAGCCACTGCTCCCCCAAGAGTCGCCTAGCGCGCACCCTGCCGGAACATCCTCGGCCTACCGCTAAACCCTCGCAAACTGCCCAAGGTTTACGGTACACATCCCTCACACCCCGCTCGGTAAGAGAGGAAAAAGGTACAACAATAATACGCCTTCGTCGAAGGTGAAATCCGTAGCTCTCAAAGCCGGTAATCAACCGTCGCCTCGGAGCCGGTAGTCGACCTGACATCGACGGATCGCGTGTGGATAAATCCACCAACCTGCGGCAGATCGGTCGACCGCTACAAGCACACCGGTCGACCGGTCCCCCACACAGTACACAGTACTGTACAAACAAATCTACCGGTCGAACCACGCCAACCGAAATACCGACCAATCGGTCGAACAAAAGTCATCTAGCGGTCGACCGTTTGGAAGGTCTACGCTATACAATTTTATATAATATATATATCCGACCGGTCGAACCAAGGGGCCGTTCGACCGATAACAGGACTTTCAATATTTTGCCCAAGTCTCGTTCGGTCGACCGGAACTGAAATACAGTTCGACCGAAACAACACAAGCATTCTACCGCATAATTAAATGCTCAGTCGGTCGACCGAGAGTTAAAGAGCGGTCGACCGTTTTGATGGTCAAAGCTCCCAACCGACTTAGCATCGAATGGATCGGTCGAACAAGGTTAAGGACGTTCGACCGTTTAATAAGTCAAAATCCCCAACCGACCCATTCTCATCGTTATTCGGTCGACCGGCTAAGTGGTCCCGTTCGACCGATAACAGCATATCCCCTTTTTCCCGCACAAATCTAGCATAACGGTCGACCGTCTAACGACATCGTTCGACCGTTCGCGGGTAAACAACAATATAATAATAGGATCGGTCGACTGCCCACAGGCACCGGTCGACCGATCGTCGTCTTCAACCTCTGAATTGGTTGAATTCCGACGGGGAATTCGACACCAACGTCGATCCCCAACACTCACAAAGCACAAGTGAGTTATATTGAAGATTTGGCATACCTTTTTGACGGTTGAAGAAGCCTCCCAAGCTTGAGTCACTTCACTCCTCTTCTTCTTCCTTCTTCTCCTTCTTCTCCTCTTCTTCTACTTCACCTCCTTCTTCTTCTCCGACGTTCACCTCCTCTCACTTTCTGATAACAAGCAATGATGAAAGAAACGACCAAACCCTTATCTCTTAACAACATCACCTTAAATAGCCAAATCCACCTACACCTCATCCAATCACACTTAACCTAAAACTCAACCAACCAAAGCCATCCACCTCAACCTCCACATGTCCAACACCTCCACCTCTCCATGCAGGATTAATTAGGGTTAATTAGGTTTAGGTTTAGTTAATTAATATGTTTAGTTTAGGTTATTACAATCTACCCTCCTTAAAAGAATTTCGCCCGCGAAATTCGAAATAACTGACTTACCGGAATAACTCTGGATACTGTCTCCTGACATCCTCCTCAATCTCCCAGGTAGCCTCTCTGTCAGTGTGATGCTGCCACCTGACCTTCACCATAGGAATCGCTCTCCTCCTGAGCTGGTGTACCATCTGATCCACAATCTCAACTGGTCTCTCATCTAATGACAAATCCTGCTGGATCTCCGGTACTGATATCTCTATCACATGAGCTGGATCGGCCACGTACTTCCTCAACATAGAAACATGGAAGACGTTGTGAAGTCCTGCGAACTGTGGCGGTAAAGCAATCCTATACGCCACCTCACCAACCCGATCCAATATCTCAAACGGTCCGACATATCTCGGACTCAGCTTCCCCTTCTTCCCGAATCTCATCACTCCTCTGGAAGGCGAGATCTTCAGGAAGACATGGTCTCCTACCTCAAAAGTCAGCTCACGCCTCCGCGTATCAGCATAACTCTTCTGCCTGCTCTGCGCCGTAGCTAGTCGTCTCCGAATCACGTCGACCTTCTCTGAATACAACTGGATAATGTCAGGTCCAACTAGCTGTCTCTCGCCCACATCACTCCAGCATACCGGCGATCTACACGGTCTCCCGTATAATGCCTCATAGGGTGCCATCCCAATACTCGAATGGTAGCTGTTGTTGTAGGCGAACTCAATCAACGGCAAATGCTCATCCCAATGTCCTGCCCAGTCAAGTGTACACGCTCTCAGCATGTCCTCCAAAGTCTGTATCGTCCGCTCTGACTGGCCATCTGTCTGTGGGTGGAAAGCTGTGCTAAACTTCAGACGTGTCCCCAACGCTCTGTGTAGACTCTCCCAAAATCTCGAAGTGAATCTGGGATCTCTATCTGAAATGATACTGACCGGCACGCCATGAAGTCTGACAATCTCCTCAATATATAACTTAGCTAGACCCTCCAGAGCAAGAGTGGTCTTAATAGCTAAGAAATGCGCCGACTTGGTCAGTCGATCGACTATAACCCAAATCGCATCGTGAAATCTCCGTGTCTTCGGTAGCCCCGTAACAAAATCCATCGTCACGTGCTCCCACTTCCACTCGGGCAACTCAATCCTCTGCATCTGCCCTGCTGGTCTCTGGTGCTCGATCTTCACCTGCTGACAGACCAAACACCTCGATACGAAGTCTGCAACGTCCTTCTTCATACCTCGCCACCAGAAGTTCCGCTGCAGATCTTTGTACATCTTGGTGCTCCCTGGATGAATGGAATATCTCGATCTGTGTGCCTCCTCCATGATATCATGTCTCAGGTCCTCTGTCTTCGGCACCCAGATACGGTCTCTGAATCTCAGACCTCCGTCCACTCCAACTCTGAAGTCTGACCCATCTCTGGCAGCTAACTGTAACAAACTGCTCAACTCCTCATCTGTAGTCTGAGCACGAATCACTGCTGATACTGTCTGAGGCTCTACTCTCAATCCGGCAATCACTGCGCCCTCAGAGCTATCAGCAAATGGCCTCCACTCTGCTAGAGACTCCAGCAGTCTCCACTCCTGAATGCATAGGCCTGCTACTGATACCTCCACCTTCCGGCTCAAAGCGTCTGCAACTGTGTTCGCCTTCCCCGGATGGTAAGAGATAGTGAAGTCATAGTCCTTAATGAACTCAAGCCATCTGCGCTGCCTCATGTTCAGCTCCTTCTGCGAGAACAAGTACTTCAGACTCTGATGATCTGTAAACACCTCGAACTGCTCGCCATAAAGATAGTGTCTCCAGGTCTTCAGTGCATGAACCACTGCTGCTAACTCCAAATCATGTGTCGGGTAATTCCTCTCATGGACCTTCAGCTGTCTGGATGCGTACGCGATCACCCTCCCGTGCTGCATAAGTACACATCCTAAGCCCACACCTGAAGCGTCGCTATAAATCACAAATCCACCCGTGCCACTCGGCAATGATAAAACTGGCGCTGTGGTCAACAGTCTCTTCAGCTCCTGAAAGCTGTCCTCGCACTTCTGCGACCAAACAAAAGTGACTCCCTTCTGCGTCAGAGCTGTCAGTGGTGCTGCCAATCTCGAGAAGTCTTTGATGAAGCGACGGTAATAACCCGCCAGTCCAACAAAGCTCCTAATCTCTGTCACGCTCGTAGGGGTCCTCCACTGTGTCACCGCCTCTACCTTCGCCGGATCCACTGATATCCCTTCTGCCGACACAATGTGTCCGAGGAATGCCACTCTGTCCAACCAAAACTCGCACTTTGAGAACTTAGCATATAACTGCTGAGCCCTCAAGATGCTGAGTACAATCCTCAAATGCTCTCTGTGCTGCTCCATATCTGATGAATAGATCAGAATGTCATCCACGAAGACAATCACAAATATATCAATGTACTGCCTGAATGTCCGGTGCATCAGATCCATGAACGCTGCCGGAGCATTCGTCAATCCAAATGGCATCACCAAGAACTCATAGTGTCCATATCTCGTCCTGAAGGCTGTCTTCTGGATGTCCTCATCTCGGATCCTCAACTGGTGATATCCTGAACGCAGGTCAATCTTCGAGAAAACCTTCGCTGACTGCAGCTGGTCAAAGAGGTCCTCAATCCTAGGTAAGGGATACCTATTCTTCACCGTCACCTGGTTCAACATCCTGTAGTCTATGCACATCCTCAAGGATCCGTCCTTCTTCTTCACAAACAAAACTGGTGCACCCCAAGGCGAGACGCTCGGTCTGATAAATCCAGAGTCCATCAACTCCTGCAACTGCTTCTTCAACTCTGTCAACTCAGCAGGTGCCATCCGGTATGGAGCCTTCGACTGTGGTGTAGTGCCGGCTACCAACTCAATGCCGAACTCCAACTCCCGGTGTGGTGGTAAACCTGGAATCTCCGCTGGGAAAACATCCGCGAACTCCTGCACCACCTCAATGTCCTCTAGCCTCTGGGACTCTGCCTCCGCAACCACAAGCGTCGCCAGAAATGCTGCACATCCCTGCTGTAACAGTCTCTGAGCTCTAACAGCAGATACAATAATGCGACCCTCTCTGCTTCTGATCCCTCTAATCAGAATATCAGGCAAACCCTTCCTCGGGATCAAAATCTTCTTCTCACGGCACAAGACTCGAACATCATATTGGGACAACCAATCCATCCCAAGTATGACATCAAAGTCTTCCATCGGTAGCAAGACCAGGTCTGCCGGAAACTCCTGATCTCCCGAAACAACCGTGGCGCCGGGGACAAATCTCCCCACAGTGCCCACCAGACCCAGGGGTGTGCTGACCTCCAAAGTGGCAGTCAACATCGCAAGGGTACAGCCCAACACTCCCGCAAATCGCTCTGAGATGAACGAGTGTGTCGCGCCACAATCAAATAACACCCTAGCTACTGAACCTGCGACAAGAAGTGTACCTTCCACGACAGCGCCTCCATCACGAGCCTCCTCTGCCTGGATGGTGAAAACTCTGCCAGTGCGCTGCCCCTGCTGAGGTCTGAAAGGTGGTCTACCTCCGCCTCCTCCTCTGCCTGGTGCGGGTAAGCCCGGTGGTCTACTCGGTCCAGCTCCTCGGCTCGGACAGCTCCTAATAAAGTGACCCATCTGGCCACAACCATGACACGCTCCGGGGGTGAAGCACGGCCCGGAGTGAAACCTCCCACAAGTACCACAAGGCTCAGGTCGTGGTACAGCAACTCCTGCTCCCTCGTATCGGGGCCTCTTGCCCGGATTCCCTCCAGTCTGACCTCCTGGCCTCCCTGAGAACCTACCTGATGGCCTCCTCTCATCCTGGTAGTTCTCCCTGTAGTCACGATCAAGAACAGAGGCACTCTTCACTGCATCGGCCAACGTGCTCGGCATGTGCGTCAGCACCTTCGTCCTCAGCTGCTTCCGGAGCCCTCGGACGAACTTCCCTGCCCTCTGCTCCTGTGTAACATACATCTCGGGACAGTAACGCTCAAGGGCGTTGAACTTCCCGATGTAGCCTGCCAGGGTCATGTCTCCCTGCTGAAGACTCAGAAACTCCTCCCTCTTCTGATCCTGGACATGCTGCGGAAAATACTGCTCGTTGAACTCGCCAACGAACTCCTCCCATGCTATGTCATCTCTGTCTGCAAACACCACTGCAGATGTGGACCTCCACCAGTTGGACGCGGCACCGCCCAACACATAAGTAGCCAAGCCTACTCTCGCCTCTGGAGGACAACCAATAGCACTGAAGATCTTCTGCATCGTGAAGATCCACTCCTCCGCAGCCTCCGCGTCGTACTGCCCCAGAAAGGTAGGCGGATGCTGGCGCATAAACCGGTCATGCATAGCGCCAGTCCCCGTCTGCCCAGTCTGTGCCGTCTGCTGCTGTAGCATCTCTGTCAGACGTCCGACCGTATCGAACAACGTCCGACGCTCATCTTCCCAAGCCTCATCCCTCGCAGTCTCACTCTCACCGCGAGTATGGGCAACCGCCTTCCCCCGTCTAGGAGGCATCTGCCAAAGGAAACAAGACAATATCAATATAATCTGTGCATGCATGATCCTCTAGACCTAACTCCTAACTCAAAGGTGGTTTCTTTGGACAAGTACGCCGAGATCAACGCTCTGATACCAAATTGTAACGTACCCGAAAACAGCGGAAAATTTAAACAATAATAAAGACCGTCAACGGTCAACACTGGGCACGTCACGGGAAATAAACCAACATATATATATAAAATATATAAGGTACAGACCCACGTGGAAGTCAACTCTACCTACTATACCGACTGACTGTGATTACAACAAAAGCTATACAACATGTAATCACCTCAAAAGAAGAAGACAACTACAGGATCCGATCTCGGGGGCACCGTCCTCGGTCACCACCTCAAACTCTAACCCTGCTCGCTACCTGAAATGCAAACAACAAACATGCCTGAGTTCCCTGCAGGAACCCCGTATACCAAACCTCCTAAAATACAAAAAGAATTAAAGACAATGCAATGCTATGCACATGATCATCCGCCTCGGGCCCACAATAATGCCCTCACCGCCTCCGCGGCACTGAACCACTCCTGCCACTAGGGTCAAGTCAGTCCACCGCTGCCTCACAAGGGTCAGTCGACACCACTGCTCCCCAAAAGTGCAGGAAGGAACCCCTGGTACACGCCGCACCCAAGGAGCGAGTCAGCCCGCCGAATACACAACTCGGGTCAGACGACAGCCACTGCTCCCCCAAGAGTCGCCTAGCGCGCACCCTGCCGGAACATCCTCGGCCTACCGCTAAACCCTCGCAAACTGCCCAAGGTTTACGGTACACATCCCTCACACCCCGCTCGGTAAGAGAGGAAAAAGGTACAACAATAATACGCCTTCGTCGAAGGTGAAATCCGTAGCTCTCAAAGCCGGTAATCAACCGTCGCCTCGGAGCCGGTAGTCGACCTGACATCGACGGATCGCGTGTGGATAAATCCACCAACCTGCGGCAGATCGGTCGACCGCTACAAGCACACCGGTCGACCGGTCCCCCACACAGTACACAGTACTGTACAAACAAATCTACCGGTCGAACCACGCCAACCGAAATACCGACCAATCGGTCGAACAAAAGTCATCTAGCGGTCGACCGTTTGGAAGGTCTACGCTATACAATTTTATATAATATATATATCCGACCGGTCGAACCAATGGGCCGTTCGACCGATAACAGGACTTTCAATATTTTGCCCAAGTCTCGTTCGGTCGACCGGAACTGAAATACAGTTCGACCGAAACAACACAAGCATTCTACCGCATAATTAAATGCTCAGTCGGTCGACCGAGAGTTAAAGAGCGGTCGACCGTTTTGATGGTCAAAGCTCCCAACCGACTTAGCATCGAATGGATCGGTCGAACAAGGTTAAGGACGTTCGACCGTTTAATAAGTCAAAATCCCCAACCGACCCATTCTCATCGTTATTCGGTCGACCGGCTAAGTGGTCCCGTTCGACCGATAACAGCATATCCCCTTTTTCCCGCACAAATCTAGCATAACGGTCGACCGTCTAACGACATCGTTTGACCGTTCGCGGGTAAACAACAATATAATAATAGGATCGGTCGACTGCCCACAGGCACCGGTCGACCGATCGTCGTCTTCAACCTCTGAATTGGTTGAATTCCGACGGGGAATTCGACACCAACGTCGATCCCCAACACTCACAAAGCACAAGTGAGTTATATTGAAGATTTGGCATACCTTTTTGACGGTTGAAGAAGCCTCCCAAGCTTGAGTCACTTCACTCCTCTTCTTCTTCCTTCTTCTCCTTCTTCTCCTCTTCTTCTACTTCACCTCCTTCTTCTTCTCCGACGTTCACCTCCTCTCACTTTCTGATAACAAGCAATGATGAAAGAAACGACCAAACCCTTATCTCTTAACAACATCACCTTAAATAGCCAAATCCACCTACACCTCATCCAATCACACTTAACCTAAAACTCAACCAACCAAAGCCATCCACCTCAACCTCCACATGTCCAACACCTCCACCTCTCCATGCAGGATTAATTAGGGTTAATTAGGTTTAGGTTTAGTTAATTAATATGTTTAGTTTAGGTTATTACAAGCACCGTAAGACCTCCGGGATCTGAGTGGGCCGACAATCCCAGCGTAAGCTCGGGTTGCGGGCATTTTGGGTAGAAATTGACTCGCAAACATGTCTCTAGATCGTGCCCACCAAATCCATCTTGAAGGCGATCTAAGTCTAATCCGAGTCCCATTGACAAAACCTTCATTAGGATATGGCACAACCTCGTCACTTCTTTGCCATATTCTTCGATTGTATCCCTGCACAATAAAACTCAATCGCATTTTTGGTACGAAAAACACAATTTATAAGCGCATATTTCTTTCTACACATGGTAATTATACCTGTGAAATCGTAAAACAAATTGACACGACACGATAATATATTACAACAAACTCATGCATATGTAAGGCCATATGCTATAGCGCATAGGACGCTTACAGGATTCATTATTGCCTTGTGTTCAGTATTCACCAACTCAGCTATAAAAGGGGAAAAAAATATTACATGGCTATTCTAACTATAAACTGAAAATAAACAAATGTATGCATGTCTTTGCTTTTGATATATTTGTGTGCTCAACTGGTAATTTTCGTATAAAAATTTGTGTGATGTAAAGTTTTAATCAACCTGGCATGATTTAATCAGTGGTTAATTAGCGACTCATATGATAAACACAAATAAACCACCATGCTGATCGTTACCATCTCGACAATACACCTCTAGTGTTACATGCATCATGCATAATTCTGGCATATATAATTTTATTATAGTTGTTTCCATGTCTAATGTATATACTTCCACTAAATGATGATCGATCACGTACGATGTGAACAATGGTAATGATGAATTGATGATGGTATTTGTATAAAATTTAATAATTAGGCATGTGAAAATAATACAATACCTGCAATCAGAGGGGAGGGAAGGCCATTTGTTTGGATCTTTGAGGCATTGAGGAAGGAGATGGAGGAAGAAGAAGTCTCCCCAATCCAAAATGGCTCCTTTTTCGACGCCGAGACGACTCCCGTACCCCTCGTAGGTCTTCGGAGAACTCGCATACCTTTGTTTGTGCACCATTGGAAGGTGGAAAAACTCCCTCCAAACATCCATCATTTTATTCATGAGTTGGGAGCTTATACCGTGATTCACTACTTGAAAGAATCCCCATTCTTTGCAAGCGTTCGATACGACATTTATCGTGGTTCGACACGATAACGAACCTCCCATGAGCCCTCCAAGGTCGATTGTTGGAATGTCAATCAGTTTTAGTGCAATTCCATCTGTAGCTGGTATTGGACGGTCGGACGGTGGCTTGACATAGCGATCAGGGATCGTTGTTAGGCCACTATCAGCTACCGATTGGACTCGGACAATCGGTTCGGGCCATTCTTGGAGGGTATCCATCCTTGAGGAAATACCAAAATGAGTTAGTATTTATATATAGAGAAAATAACTACACATCCACCTTCAAATAATTTAAATATATTGAGAGATTTTACCAACCAGTAAGGATGAAGTCATGGAGATATTAGATCATGAGATGTAGTGTTTTTTTTTTCTTCTTCTTCTTAGATTTAATTAATTTTAGGAAGTGATGCTTTAATGTATTATTAGGTTATGGCCCCTTAGGTTATTGTATAATAAATAACTAAGGGGTGACATGCTGATTGTGTTCTTACATGTGCTTCTTACATGCTGATGTTGACCTTTTTAAAGCTTATATATATATACTTCAAAAAAAAATCGAGACACGGATTTGTAGAATTATACAAAAATGGAGTTCTTGATCTAATGATGAAGAAGTGTTTGGTCAAATCATAAATAGAAATTAAAAACATACTGATCAAATTGACACCTCATGATGAATACTAAGGAATAAGTTCCTTAATGATATATATCAATTGAGAAATGAGATCTCCGATTATAGACCATTTCTGAAAGTAAATATATCGGTTAAAAGAATAAAATCAACAAATAATTAATACGTGCAATGATGTTGTAGTAGCATATCAATTATTTATGAAAAATAAAAAGAATTCTCATTAGAAATTAGATTCCTGTCATTCTCAAAATTTGACTCGTGAGTCGTATCTTTATTTGCTTAAATTTCTCTCTGTGGGCGTTCCACTACAATTATCTAGACTACCTATGCATAAAAATTGACGATGGAATGCCATGAGTTTTCTTGTTAGTTAGTTCATGATACTTCATCCATAAACTAACATTTGAAGGATTAGTTAGTCTTTATTATGATGTCATACTCTCAAGCATGACGAATCAATCAATGATTTAGTCGACAAGCAAGAGAAATATAAACATTATTTGTTTATCGTATAATAACAACGTATATAGTTTATAGAAGGTGTCTACCAAATGATGAAGTTGTTAACGTAAGGAGTGTGTAACTTGTATATAAAACTTCCATATCTACGTTGAGTCTGATTCAAAAAAATTAATGACGTCATTCATGACGAAACCAGAACTATATAAGCAGGTTTAAAATAACAGTGGATATATCATATGTACGTCGAGAAAACGAGAATACGTGCATGCCTCATTGTAGTACTAGTTGTGTTCGAACTATGGTATATGTTAAGTAATAAATATCTTCAAACTTGGTTCAGTAAACGAGTCGTATTAGTTGATGAAAAACAAAAATATCTTCAAACTTAGTTCAGTAAACGAGTCGTTCGAATTCGAATTTTTTTGATGCTCAACTCGATAGTTACTCGAAATTTTTATTATCCTATTTATATATTTTTTTGTATTTGGTAATAACATAACATAATACTTAATGTTCGAAAATTTTCTCGACTCGGCTCGTTTACACTCCTAATTTAGAGTTATAATTAGTCTCTTATGTACACAACTGTGTGCTTTATTGGCTTATTATGATCACTAATTCATCTACCCATACCTGGCAACTATATTGTACAAACATATTAGCGATAGATGAGAGAATGGATAATAAAAGCAAAGCTTGCAAGTTGCAAGTGGAAGAGGGGAACCAATTCTTGGCTCTGGAAGTTGATTAAAGTTCCACAAACCAAACGCGATTGAGGAATCTTTGTATCCTCGACAGTCGACAGGAAAGAAAACACAATGACAGGAAGGGACTTACTAAAGACCAGGACACAAAATCTGTACCTCAAATTAAAGGATTTTTATACATTAATAGTTTGAAAACTAGCAACATATAAATAGTTCTACGAAAATTAGATGGGTACATATCAACTTCACTAATAATCGGCATCGTGCATTTCGGTCAACGTGAGTCTCACAATCGTCTCCCCTTCGTTTACATTTCCTGTAATGACGCCATTATGTTGCGTCATTAACCTCCAAATTATATGCTAAAATTAATGTTCAATCAAAATTTTCCAAACAAAATCTGATTCCGATATGATGGCCACAAGATCCGTTTCTACCGCCTGCAGATCCGCAAAACAGGCACCGCACTACTAGTACGAGCGGTCATCGGGCTCCACTTGGCAGCGCTATAGTTGCTGGCCGTTATCCAGTTCAACGGAAGCGGTGGGACCAAATTGGAGAAGGACCTCCGGGCCGGAGTCACTCGGGTCATGTCCCTCGGCCACATCGTCCGTCAAAAGAGAACTTTGCTAAGAAAGTCGACATAGGAGGCTAATGACCCAACATAACGGCCCTGTTACAGGAAATATGAACGGAGAGATTGTGGGACTCACGCTGACGGAAATGTATGACACCAAAGTGAAATTGATAAGTACCCGTCCAATTTCCGTAAAATCATGAGTACATCTTAAATTTTCAAACTTAATTAAACACTAAAAGGTCCAAAAACTTGTGGAAAATCTCTCTATCCTTTTGATCTCTAGAATGGGAAACGCTACTGGACAGTACATGACAGTATAGTTTTGGATCAGCCATATTACGGGGGGCTACTATTCGTTGCCGGAAAACTACTTAAATCGCCCCAAAAATTACATTTTTACCCCTAACAAATCAATTAATACTCATTTCGTCCCGTGTCTTTAAACAAGGTTTTTGACTCAGTTTTACTTACATTCCTAGTACCAACACCACAAAAATGTCTGGCGAAACACCTAAATCCAGCAAGATAACAGAGGCGGATTTTTTTTTCCGACTCGGACGTCTGACTAAGACGCCTCCACCATGGTAGAGGCGTCTTAGCGAGGCGCCTCCACTATGGTAGAGGCGTCTTAGCAAGGCGCCTCCCCCAACGTGGAGGCGTCTGGCACATACAACCCATTTTTTTAGTTTTTTTAATTTTTTTGTTAAATTAATTTTTTTCAGATTCCGTTGCAAGATTTCGGTGGTGATGAAGTAGATTACAGTGAGTTTTTTGATAGTAAAAAAATATTTACAACAATCGAGGAAACTTGTAAATGGATGAAACAAGTTGCAATAGGAGCCGGATTTTTTGGTTATATTATCATACAAACCAAAAGCAGATAACCGGATGGATCGTTACCTGAGATATGATCGTAGACATGAGATGAGTTCTCATGATACGAGTATTGCATTACGAAAGAACACAAAAAGAAAAGGTTGTGGTTGTTTTTTTGGTAAAAGTAGTCGAGTGACGGGATCGTGATGGATGAGTCGTTGTTTCTAATAGCACATATGTGCAGCACAACCACGCACTTACAGTTTATTCAGAAGGTCACCGACAAGTCAGTGGACTTAGTGCTAGGGTCAAGCAAATTGTTCGTGATATGATTGAGGCACAAACAAGACCACGTAACATTTTGTTGGCAGTAAAGGAGAAATACCCGGAGAATAGTCCCAATCAAAGACACATTTATAACTTCAGAGAGTACACGAGGATGACGAAATTTGAAGACAGGAATCCCGCTCAACAGTTTCTCAGTCAGGCAGTGCAATATAACTATTTGCATTGGATTGTGGCAGATAAAGAAACTAATGTCCTCACTCACGTATTTTTGGCAGATCCGACTTCAGTTCAGTTGTTGCGTACATAACCTTTCGTAATCTATATGGATTCGACGTATAAGACAAATAAGTACAATATGCATTTGTTTCAGATGATTAGGTTACTCCAACAAACATGAATTTTCTCGTCGGATATGCGATTTTGAAGGATGAGACCGAGTCTAGTTACCGGTGGGTGTTGGAGATGTTGCGAGATATGTTATTTAATATTATTAGCCCGACTGCAATAATAATGGACCGGGAGATGGGTTTGATGCCACCAGTGACAAATGTTTTTCCTGAGTCTGCTCATTTACTTTGCACCTGGCATATCAACAAAGACGTGTAGAACTACGCATACCACCTATTCGGCAAGAGCAAGCAGCTTGCAAAGTGTTTTAGGCGTGGAAAGTGGAGGGGAGTTATGGTTTCTGATTCACATACGGGTTATGATTAGGCCTGGCAATTTGACACGGAACACGAAAACACGACACGAAAATTTCGTGTTTGGGGTTACCGATTTCGTGTCGTGTGGGCGGTACACGGAATCAATTTCGTGTCGTTTTCGTGTCTCACTTGTTGGGTACCCGAAAGTACACGGAATACACGTTATTATTATATATTTATTAAATCCGGTATATACATTTATAACATATTGTCGGAGTGGTAAAACTCAGCCTTTTGCCTTCTCAAAACCCATGATCGAACAACAGCATCAACACCTTTGGTTTATTAATTTTTTGATCAAATCAAAAATTAATAAAGCAAGATGTCAGTGGGGGGAATCAAACTCGGGGCTTGAGGAATCAAGATGTCGAACCACTACGCCGTCACATGTTTAGTAGTCAGAGTGAAACAACATTGTAGATATCCTTTGCATATGTGAGCCTGTGTGGGAAACTTTTTAGTCCCACATCGGAAGAGTTCCAACTTTAAGTTTGTTCAAAAGACCCCAATCCCTTTCTCAAATTGGAGAATTGGTAACCTTTTCCTTGTAGTATTGGCTATCGAAATTGATAGGTTATGGTTATTTTAGGTTGTTTACACGAAATTATACGGGTCGTATTCGTTTTTAAAAACTCGGACACGAAGTCATTCCGTGTTCGTGTTGGCATGATGTGTCTAGTACGTATAAGATTCTTTGAAGTCCTTGTCATTTCCAGTGCTCACGGAGTATGTGGACGACACATGGTTGATGCATAAAGAAAAGTTTGTGTTGAATTGGACGAATAAAGTTCTTTGTTTCGGCAACACTACGAACTGCAGGGTGGAAAGTGCACATTCGGCTATGAAAGTGTAGATCACTACATCGAGTTTCGCTCTCGACACTCTTTTCGACCGCGTGAACTCGGCTATTGTAATGCAGCTGACGAATATTCAGAACTTTCTTGAAGATTCGAGACGTCGAAATTTGGCAAACTACATAGGTCCTTTGTTTCAGCATATAAATGATCGAGTTTCGCATCACTGCTTGTCGTTATTGACTCAGGAGTTGAAGATAATGCAGGACTTAAGTTATGAAGTTGAATATCGTTGCGGGTGTGCTTTTCTGACATCACATGAGATTCCTTGTGCATGTACCATGTACGAGTGTTTTGCGTCAGGTGATGAAATTTATTTAGAGCGTATTAATCCATTCTGGAAAAAACTTGTCATTGGAGAAGGTGTCCAGATGTCAGAGTTTGTGGATCAATCAACACAAGACGTCGAGCATTTTTGGAAGCTCGTTGATGAGATTTCGGAAAGCGACCCTGCAGTAATTCGTAGTGCCTATCGTATTTTATACGAACAATTACACCTCGATCAGTCGTACTATGGAGAACCCGTAGAAAATACTAAGGTACGAGGTCGACCTAGAGAAAAGTTGACACGTTGGGACCTTAGTGCCTTCGAGTATGCTGAGCGAGGTCATGGTCGGTCTGCCAGTAGTGGGATCAAGGGTCGTGGTCGGTCTTCCAATTCATCTCGATCGTCCGTGAACACGGGCACAAGATCTGGTATGACGATATATTTGTTGTTATTTAATATATATCACTAATCTAGATAGGGTTGAATAGATTATCTCTTAATTTTGTTGTTTTAATGAATTGTCATTTCTCTATCTTACATTGTCCGGACGGACTGACGTGGATAACTTCCCATATGTTGATAGACTGCCAGGAATCATTTTACCATTTCTGGAGAGGTGGAATGGCGTACGTGCTGATGGTAACTGTAGACTTCGATGTGTTGTCGATGTATTTCATGGTGGTCAAGACAACTGGTCGTACGCCCGTCGTGCACATCTTATTTATGAGAGTGTCTATTTCGGCAATGTGGTACAGGCTCGTGAATGAATTGATTGGGACGGGGGAGCTTGTGACGAGGATCATTATATGGAGGTTTGGGTCGACTTGTTCTCGATTGCTAATTTTTACAAGTGTGCGGTCATGTATTTCTCAATGAGAACGGGTGGTTCGTTGTTCCCGTGTCTTACTGTGCTACATTGGTAGAGTTTGTATGCCATGACGAGGCCCGTCAGAGAGTTGGTAATTGTTCATTTAGGGAGTTACAAACATTTTATTTGTTTGGAATTATCTGATGATTTCCCAGTACCTCATATAACGACCTTGTGGTATCAAATGCAAGATGAGAGTGTTGTTGTATGGGAGGATCAGTACGAAAGTAGGATGACGTATTGGAACCGGTTACGTAGTACATTTTAATTGTAATTTGTAATGCATTGGTAATGTATAATATATCGTGTATTTGTACTTATATCGTGTTGTTCTTTTACCAAATTTTAAATTTGAGTATTAAAAATACGATATCTAAAGAATTAAGTAGAATATATGTTTGTGAGAAATGAGTATTAAAAATACGATAGCTAAACAAATAAGTAGAAGATATGTTCGTAAGAAATAAATAATAAGAGTACACAGATAAGCATAAGCAAATACCAACAAATGTAATAACAGTACAACATATAATAAAACGAAAGTAAGAGCAAGTCAACTAGAGCTCAGCATCCGAATCTTGGTCTGAAATGCCCAACTGGCTGTTCCAAGTCTCGATGAGGCGATCCCAATCTGTACATGCAAGTCTCGTATCCTCAGTCGGCATCCTATGTCTCTATCGCAAGAACGGCTGCGTATACCGTATCTCATTTCTCATACACTATATGTTACATAAAAATTAGTGTACATTAACAATAAAACAAAATATACATTACAATTACAAATTAAATTAGATAAACTTACCGCATCGGCACATGTCCTATCCAGTTGTCTCTCCGATCTCGGAATGATACCACGTACGATAAGTGGATGTGAGCACCTACCGAACCACTGCAAATAATCTACATCACGAGTGGAGGAGTCGCGGCTACAACTCAGATCGTCCAGGTGAAGCCGTCCTACTCTTGGAAATGTCATCCAAACCGATTCCGCGAACGAAACGTTATACCTGACGTCGTACGTCGTCGCAATCGCAGACCGTACTGCATGCTCGGGCGTCGGGATGTCAACCGGGATCACCTCAACGTAACCTAACTGACGTAACACGCAATCAGGTAAATAAGGCTCTGTGATATCCCTATAACGAATAACGCCCATAAATGTAGTCCTCGACACAGCTACAACAGGCTCAGGACCATACAGGAACCACCTAAACGTTTATACGTTAATAATAATAAAGTTGAAATTTAAATAAACGTGAATGATATATACATTATATACCTGCGATGCAGTCATCTGATCTAGCCGTCTACGAATAGAAAGAAGTCGACCCTCACTCTTATCCTCGGCCCGGACAGCCCACATACGCGAACGAGGATGACCACACTCAATAATCTTCTGCTCCCGATGCGGGCGGAAAGCAGGAAAATACTCATATATCCAAGTTTGCACCAGTGTAAGACAACCTGAAATCCCTGAACATCATCACGACTCGATATACCCAGCTGGCGATACAAATATGTCAACGTCGCCGACCCCCATGAGTACTGACTAATGGTATCTGGCTCCCTCGCCTCCAATAGGTCACGTGGTCTGACTCTGCAACCGCTATTGTCGACAAACAAGACGCAACCTAGCAGTAAGAAGAGGTAGGCAGTTATCTGCGTATCCTCGGTCTGTGGTGGTTGCCCCCGTCTGCAACAGTCGTCCACAACCTCAATACTAATACTACCGCCACTCCAAAATGAGCTATCCCGTCCAAGATCCTCGAGGCTGACACCCAGCAACTCTGATACAAAAAAATTCAGCTCAGACGTCGGCGCCTGCACACTCACCATACGACCCTCAACAGGAATGTGCAGAATCTGAAAGACGTCATGCAACATGATCGTCATCTCTCCGAACGGCAAGTGGAAAGTGTTGGTGTCAGGCTACCACCGCTCCATGAAAACCGAAATCAACGGCATATCAATGTGGGAAATCAACGACATGTCAATAGATAAATGTGATATATATAGATATTTAATGGTCAAAAGATTGACATTTGGGGTAACTTGAGCTTAAAATGTTTGCAATATTTTTTTTTCTATTTACACATGTATAGACGTCGATTGTATAAGCTACCCAACATCTATACGACGTAATTATTATTATTATTATTATTATTTAAATGTATATGACGTAATAGACGTCACATAATAGACGGATATCGAAACATCCGACGTCTATAAGTCGTACTACATGTATAGACGTCGGTCAACCTGTATATCCGACATCTATAGGTCGTAACAGTTTAGTCCCGGCCAATAACCAACTCTAAAAGTTAAGATTGAAGTGATAGGTGGTGAGTGTGTTGGGAACAAACAAGGAGATACGAGCTTCACGTGATGTGATCCTTTTGACAAGTATTGGTGCAAGAACAACAGAGGAAACCGTTGTTAAGTCGAGGAGTGGTTTTACTGCAAACATATTAATCCTTGTAAATGGTTAAAAACAATCACCATAGACATTGCATAAAATATCATACTGATAATGGTTGTTTCATTCAACAATTTCAAGAACATTTACGCACGTACTGATAATGGTTGTTTAAAATATCTGCTCACTGTCTGATAATTTCCTAAAGAACATTCACGCAGGTACATAAAAACATTCAACAGGCCAAATCTGTAAACGACATTCTTCAGAGTTCAAATTGAGCTTCAGAAATGTATTAAAACATTTGACAAAAGAAACCGAAAGAGCTCAAGAGGTTTCAGCAGCAGGCTGGGTGACTCCATGCTTGACCAGCAACTTGCTCAAGGCATCAGGGGAGCAAACCTGGTAGTTCACCTCTCCAGAAGGCAACAGGTACACCTCTGCAAGCTCCAGCTTCTCAGAGGTCAGGCTGGTGCTATCCATGGTTTTGCTCAACACTTTAAGGGCAAGCCGCACGGCTTCCTCCCTCGTGATTTCGTCCTTGTAGTCCTGCTTCAGCATTGACTGGGCTGCTTGGTTGTTGGCGCCGATTGCTGCTGCTTTCCATCCACCATAATTTCCACTTGGGTCGCTCATGTAGAGCTGGAATCCAAAATTCTTGTCCCAACCTGCAAACAGAAATGAAACACCAAAAGGGCGCAGACCACCAAATTGGGTGTAACCCTGCTTGGTATCGCATAGGGATTGAACAAGCTGCTCCACAGGCATGGGCTCCTGATAAGCAAATGTGTAGCGCTGTGCCTGGACACGAGCAGTGTTGATGAGGATGTTGGCATCAGACATGATACCAGCTACAGCACAGGCAAGATGGTCATCTATCTTGTACATTTTCTCCGTTGACTTGGAAGTTTGGAGAAGCTTAGAAGTCACCTTCTTCTCGCCAACAAGCACAACACCATCTTTGGCAAGCACACCAATTGCAGACCCCGCATTACCAATGGCTTCCATTGCATATTCAACCTGGTACAACCGTCCCTCGGGGGAAAAGATAGTTGTGCGGCTGTCATACCTCCGCGACATTGTGCCTGGTGGAAACCATTCAAATCCACAAACAAATTACATTAGAATAATACGCAAGTGGTCATCAATTGAACCAAGAAATTGATCAATGACATCAAATTATCAAAAACCATAAAAATTAAATAAAATTGACTATTGACGTATCAGATGAAAAATTGCAAAACAGAAGGTATTTTCATATTTTGCAATATTGATAGATATTTCAATGACCTATTACAAAACAAAGATAGAGAAACATTCTAACAAGATTGTTCGCAACAAATTCTCAAATAATAAAAAACAAATAAGAAAAATGGTCGACTCATTAAATTTGAAATACAATGGTATTACTTAAAGATGACATAAAAGTTAAATGAGTAGGAGTAACAAACAAACAACAAAGCTTTCAATCCCAAACTAGTTGGGATGGCAAGCAAAAGAAACAAAAACGGTGTTTATTATAGTGTATAACTATGTAATCCCATGTCAAGCTTGATAGTTATGATTATTTTGTATGAGATCTACAGGTGGAATGGGCAAGAGAAACAAAACATTCAGAAAAAGGAACGGTGTTTATTACAATGTAATCCCATGACAAGCTTGATAGTTCTGATTATTTTGTATAAGATCATTAGAAACAGTCTTTTCAAAATATTAGAATTGATGAATAAGTAAAACTGATATCATCATGTACCCAAAATTTGAAAGTCAGATAAACTGCAAAGAGAGATGACCATTCACTTTCAACACTATTAGTAACAACCTACTGAAAAGAAAACTCTTTACAAATATATTCACCAATATGAAAAGGTTGGTGATGAACCGATATCAGAATTTTCGGAGACAACGTTGAGAATTATATCAAGATTCAATTGTGATATTTTAAGGGCAATGGACGACATGATAAATCAGAACTTCAGTCGTAACAATAAGAACAAATAAATTTCTATAAAAAAATAGAATCGAAAAAAATGGTCGGACTTATAACTACCATTGGACACGGAGGATTTTTTTAGGGAGCAAACATTACTTACCGCTCATAAACAACTAATCTTTTACGAACTATCAATGCATGTTCGACCAAAATCTTTTAAAACCATAGACTTTTATAGAACCGGGAGAAATATTCCAACATTTGGTAGACTAAAGATATGACTTTTAACCCCAACATCTGATGGTTTTTCCTCACTTGTTCTGAGTTGGATATGAGTGGTAAGTAATGTTTGTTATGAGCGGTAAGCAATGTTCTCACTTGTTTATGAGCGGTAAGTAATGTTTGCTCTCAAAACAAAATCCTCTGTGTCCAATGGTGCTTCTAAGTCCGACCATTTTTTTCTATTCTATTTTTTTATAGAAATTTATTTGTTCTGATTGTTACGACTGAAGTTCTTATTTATCATGTCGTTCATTGCCCTTAAAATATCACAATTGAATCTTGATATAATTCTCATCGTTGTCTCCGAAAATTCTGACATCGGTTCATAACCAACATTTTCACACTGGTGAATATATTTGGAAAGAGTTTTTTTTCCAGTAGGTTGTTACTAACAATGTTGAAAGTGAATGGTCATCTGACTCATCTCTCTTTGCAGTTTATCTGACTTCTGAATTTTGGATATTTCACAATGATGATATCGCTTTTACATATACATCAATTCAAATATTTTGAAAAGCATGTCTTTCTACTAAATAGAAATAATTAATGATATTTCCATACTTTCTAGTGAGTAGATTGGGAATTTAGGCATTGATGTTTCATCATATTGAGTTTGAGGAGCAAGCCCGAAGTCACAGAGGGTCTTCTCCAATCAAGTTGTCACTCGATGGGCTTCTTTGGCTCCTCCACTCGTAGTGGCCCCAGGCACATCTCTCTGAAGCTCTCATATTTGGATCTTGGGGTCATCTAAATGAATATGCATAAGATAAATCGATGACCCAAGACAACATATTAGTGGTTTCTTCTCCCTCGAGAATAAAAATTTAAGTTAATACTCTTTAAAGGCCCCACACCACTTTTGCATCCCTCCTCTCATCTACTCCAACACCACACCCGCTCAGCCGCCTCTGGCAACCCCTAGAGCAATCTCTTCGACCGCTAGACCTAGCAATCATGTCGTGTCGTGTTTTTTTCTGTGTACCAGTCAATTTGACTAGACACGAACACAACACGAAACCAATTTGTGTACCAAAACTAGAAACACGAACACAACCCGAATCTTTTTCATGTCAACACGAAAAAACACAAACTACACTAAATTTCTTATTATTTTCATTGATTTCAACTAAGAAATCACTTAAATTATTTTTTCCATGGAGTCTCTCGAGGAGAACACCCCAAGGTGAATGTAGGAAGGGGAAGAATGTTGCCATGTCTTCTATAGGCATTGTGTGGGAGGGAATGTTTCATTGGGAGATGTGGGACTAAAGATTTTGAACAATCTACAGCTCATATTAAACCATATATACTATCAAACGTTCTTCTTATCACGAAGCTTCAGTTATCTCTGTGGTTAACTCCTGCTGCATTTCACTTTTGGTTTCGTGTTCGAACCCCAATGGCCGCATTTGTTGGTTGGGTAAAAAAAATTGATTAAAAACAAATGGAAGAAAACAGGGTTTCGAACCCTGGACCCCCACGATAAATCTTCCATCACCTAACCACCGAGCTAACATTCCACTTATGTCTGAATTTCTACAACTAAATATATAATATTGTGTACTTTTGGGTACCCGACCAGTCAGACACAAACACAACACGGAAAAATTTCATATACCATCTACACGACACGAACACGAAACACGAAATCAGTAAACCCAGACACAGATTCGTGTTTCGTGTCAAATTACCAAGCCTAGTAACCACCTCCACCTCCACGTCTCTCCCCCAGGAATCTCTAACCTGGACTGTTTGTTAATTTTTTAATTCTAAATCACTTATTTTGAAGTATGTAAGAGCTGTAAATCTCCAACCTCATTCCTTTTTTTTATTTTAGATCATATAATAATATTATTACTGGTTTAGATCTTTGAGAACGAGAAACCTATGTTTTATCACCCTTCACCTCGATAGCCATCTTAGGGTCAATGATGCCCTCACCAGCACCAAAACCGTGCTTGAGAAAGAGGATGTGATGGTGAAAGTATTTATTTTTTCTTGTTAGAAACCACCAAAATTTAGACGGGTATTCTCATCTAACCGTCTCATCTAAATAAAAGGTTATATGGCATTCTCACACTAAACACTAAGAACTAAACATGTGAATACCCTTTTGAGGAACACTAAGAACTCGAACTAAATACAAGTGAAATAAGAAAGAAATCGACTAATAAAACGTGGTTTTGGGCAAAACAACGTGAAAAAAGAAGTCTTTACTAGGCTTTCACCGTTTCATACCTTATGCGAGAAGAATCCGCCTGCGAGAGAAAACAAAACTTATCAAGATCGTAACTTGACGGCGAAACGCACGAGTTGGGATCGAGAAACTAACGATTCGACGGCACCGGAGGAGGCGAGAGGCGGAGGCGGCACCGGAGGAGGAGGCGCGAGGCGGCACCGGAGGAGGAGACGAGAGGCAGAGGCAGCACCGGAGAAGGAGGAGGCGGCACCGGAGGAGGCGGAGGGGTTTGAGATAGGGTTAGGGTTGGCTTTGAAGAGTTCGACAATTCCATCTGTAGGTTGGGTAATTTGTAAAACAAAGAACCTAATTTTACATATTAGGTATAAAAGATAAATTGATAATATTAACATATTAACTCATTAAGTTGCAATTAATTAGTAACTATATACAAATTGTAAAACATTAATATATATATATATAGAGAGTCAATCTCTATTGAGGGTGTGACTCATCATACTAATTTAAGTCTCATTACAATCTCACCGTTAGATCTAATTACGGTTAATATATCATTAATATTCATCATTAGATTTTTTTAATTAGCATATCCGTCATATCATTAATCTACCGTACAATTGCAAATGAGTAGTGGATATTGTAGGAGTTTAAAATAGATAGATTAAGTCTCAAACTCACTAGATAATTACTATATATATTGTGTATGATATTAAATGGATACAAATACGGATACAGATCTTATAATACGGATATTCAATCTCGGATTGGATATTATTTGGATTAGATGTATCAATATCCATATTCGCTTCGCGAGTCCCCGAATATCAAGTTTCGGATACGAATACGGTTTTACGGACGACCAATTTTCGGAAAAAACAAATACGGCCGCTGACCGATTCTGGAATTTCGAACATCCACTAACACTCGTACTTGACATCTTAAGATAGTGGCTTAGTGCAGGGAAATTATAATTAATTAGCATACTAAAGCATCAATATTTTCATATGTTAATAAAGTAAGATTATTAAATTGTCTATGCGCATATCAAGCACTCCTGTTTATCTGTCTTTGGACTGTTGGTATGTCATCCTTATATTATTTTATTGCCAAAGAAGTGAATGTTTTTAGATATTTTTACGAAATTTGAATATTTGTTTCACTCTTGTCTATAATTTTCCCTCGAACCAATAATAATTTAAACCCTCAAACATGAGTTGAGTTTCCATATTTAAGTGATTACAAGTTACAACTGAAGAATACAATTTCGAAATTAATGCTACACTTCAGTATACGCTCCAGTGATCAAACAAATGATTCTTAACTTGGTTGTGTTTGAATTAGTTTAAGGGGGTACTGTTCTGAAACTTTTTAGTTTTTAACTTTTGATTACCACTTAATTTAAAAATGACTTGTAAATTTATTATTACTGTCACCTCTGTGTGGTATGATTGTGAGATGATCTAATTAACATTTACAAACTTGGAATGTATGTATTGGATTTTTTGATAGTTTATTCGTCAGGTACTGCAGAATCAAAAGTTAATTAATCTTGGCGCCAAATCGGGATACAAATAAAAATTAAATAACTTGGTCGGTGCGAATGACAGACCCCAAATATTACGGCCCTAAGACTGGTTAACGCCATATGCCCTTGGAAGTTAGCAGCAATAGTTTCTATAAGAAAATTTCTCAAAAAATAATAATATAAGAAAAGGTAGAGAAATAATGAAAACTTGATCACGAGTGACGAGTCCAAGTTCAATAACCATGACTATTGAACATTTACAAGCAATGAGATTTCTCAAATTTTAGATTTTTTTTTTTTGGCTGGAATGTTTCGACTCTGATGGGATCCGTTTTGATGGGGAGCTAGAACATGTGCTGATAAATGGTTAGATAAGATAAGATAATATCAGTGAGATATAGAGTAGTTGGACGAAAACAACTCCCTACCTCATGTGATTACTTTGCAGGAACCTACAGAAACTGAAACATCTAAGATCGAGATGCTATATTATACTAGAGACAGCACAGTTACACAGCTACCAATCTCCTAAAGATCGAGATACTATACTATATTATACATCTAAGATCAAAACTAAATCTCTTGATCCAACCCTACTTCTTGCAAAAAATCAACCACAAGAAAGCTACAATACAAATTGGATAAGCTGCGTTGGCACATGCAGTTGAGGGAGATTAAGAAAATAGTGGAAGGGAAAGGAAAAACATGAATCTTTCGATCTCCATTTTTCAGCGAACCCATCTAACAATAAAACAAAGTTTATGAAACCAAACTAGATTAAACAACCGTAAATACAATATAATACCACAAGTTTGTCCTGCAAGACTGATATCATAAACAAACAAAAAAACACTAAGATTTTCCACAGCACTTTCGATATTTTATAGAAAGATACTTTTTACAAGCACGAGGAAAAAAACTAGAAGCAGGAAAGAATGACAAGATACAAATATTTTGCTACAGACATCAGTAGAAAATCTGTCATACCAACGAACCCTTACAGATGTTAGTTAATAAAGCAATGATGTTCATGTCTTGCTCCTCTTAGAGCTGCAGTTAGGGCACTTGTAGTGCTTGATGTTCATAGCCTTGGCAGGTGTTATCTTCACACACTTGCCGTGGTACCACATCTCACAAATGTCACAACAAATCCAAAACTCATCGCCATCGTAGTTACCACCACAAGCTCTACAGAGTGCTTCGGCCGGCTCTTCATCTTCCTCTTCTTGTCCTTCCTCAATTGCCTTTGAGATGCTTTTGACATGGCCTCCCATAGGCTTTGATTTGCTGCCACTGTCTATGTTAACGTTATCCTTCTTTTCAGATACAACCTCATATACTGTGGGCAAACTGTTGATGAGACTGTATAAACGTTTCCTAAAAAACCAAAAAGGGCACGTTCTTATAAGTACAGAGAGTTCACATGGAATTGTTACTAGAAGAGCAGAACATTCAAAATCTGCAGAGAGACGTGTATACACTTACGCTTATACCAGCTGAATAACAAAATTATGTTAAAGATCTGAAGTATCATTTTCTTTGAGTACTGCAATCAGTTGAACAAACTGCATTTTTTAACCAAATGGTGTAAAAACTGTCTTGTAACCACTTGAATAAGAAAGTAAAAGTTTTACGAAGTACAAAGATCAGAGATATGGTGACTGTAAGCTATCAAGTCCATACTGCAAGACAGAAGACAGTGATCTGATGCTTATTTGTGTCCCTAACACCTAAACCTCAATTGAGACCAGTGAGCATAGAACTATCATGCATACTGCCCTAACAGATAAATTCAGGGCAACATTCAGAATTTCAACAATAAGCTGTATGACACAACTGTGCTCTGACATGATATGTTCTTTCCGTTTTCCATTATACCTCCTGAATGATACAGATCATTTTCTCTCTGAATATGAAGATCGGTTTTATCGCCAACATCTCTTTAGTGGCCAACAAATGAAACGTCAGAACAGCATCATTCTAAAGTAGGTACAAAGCTTTTTTTAGTTTGTGGTTAATAAAGAGTTAAAAACGGAAGATAAAATAACTGTGCATGAAAAAAATCACAAAGCTACTATTGTATATGGAGATAGCCCTTAACTAATCCACTGATAGAAATAAAAGGCCCTTCACTAAGTATGCCCACATAATCCACTAATAGAAAAGGAAAAAGACTTTGCACCTGTCACTATTTTTAATGTTATTTAGAGCCCTCAATCTTCAAAATTCCACCTGCATAAGGCTATTTGCAAAGCATACTTATTTGTCACAGAATGCTTAACAAACTAAAATATTTGACCACTATATTGAAACCATAGACCAACATTTGCTTCCGTGTTGTCATGAAAAATTTGTATGTAGACAAAATATCTTTAAAAACACTACTCGACATTATACATAGCTACATAGAACAAAAAAGGAACTTAAATAAATTCTATAAAAGTACATTTAAAATGCAAATTTGCCTAAATTTTAAGATGCAGCTATGTATATTTCATAAGTGGCAGTCACATCTTGGAAGTGAGTTTTGGTTTTCAACTTTTTTTTCTAAACAGGAACACAGCTGAAGGATTTCTACATTATAACTCGGTAGACTAAGAAGAAAAGAATAAAGCATTTCCTGAAGGCTCTATTCCTTTAAAAGCAACGTGTGTGTGTCATTCCTGCGCAGGGTCATGCTAACTTCTTTATATCACATCAGATGTCTCCAAAGGAACCTAGGTCCCATCAAATCAGTTGCACAAGTGAAATATATTGGTAGGTATAAATAGTCAAGAATCAGGATGATCTAAGTTGAGTCACTCTTGGACAAAAAACAACATTGTGTGGCCGTTCTAAGTCCTATATTTGAAAGACGATGAGGCATTAACCATGAGAAAGAAGTCTATGTGGTGAATGATGTTAGCGGCCGTTGGATCCTCTCCGGACGATGAGACATTAACCAACTACGAACACAATATGATTACTGCTCTTCGAGTGGCATCAAACTCCATACAAATACCATAACCCAAATTAAGATTTTATTATTCAAAAGAATGATTATACAATACAAGTGATGACCTATTTATAGGCTACAACAACCACTCCAACTCTAACTACCAAAACTAACTCTAACTACCAAGTGATCCATGTGACCTCTAAGCATCCAATCACATTGTGTCACCTCATCAATCCTCATCAAATGTATAAGACCAATTACAATTTGTCACGTCACTTATTTATTTTGACCGCTATCAAGTGATGACCGAAAAAAACGTAAAAATGTGTAACTACAAATTCAAAGTAAGTTCCATGGTAACAGAAACGAGCTTCACCACCCTCCAACTGGTGCCACAAAGTTATTTACTTGACTCAAAGCCCACGTAAGGATACTTAGTTTCCAAAAATCTTTATTGGTAAAATTTTCAAACACCCCGTTCTTAAAGTTTCTTCGTAATTACCAACCTGCGTGTATGCCAATTTGCCAAACCAAAAACATGTGTAGCCAGAATTCACATAATTGCAAATTTCACTAGACCATGTATTTCTCTTTGACTACTTGTTGTTGGTTTGTTTTATTTGTTACAAAAGAACCATAAACTGAGCATTACTTTTAGAATACCTAACTGCTTCCTGATCTGGTGAAAACACGAAAGTTGCCAAAAGTTAACGGGTAACAATTGCACATGTCTAAACTAATACTCCTCATGTCTATAAACTAATTTAATGTTACCATAAACTAATAACAAAAACAATCTAAAACGAGGTTCACCTTTCGTTCTTGTCGAGGCGGGCACCGTAGTAGAAAGCAACGGACACGAGCCACGAGTCGCTATGCACGGCAACAAGAGAGAGCCAGTCCTCCCTTTTCATCCCATCCCTGGCGAAGTTGATTCCAAGCGCCGGCTCCGGGAGCTCCGGCGGCACCTCCTCGGCCGGCAGAGCCACCTCCCAGCCCCCGTTGGGATGGCCATAAAGACACTGGTTCTCCTTCTCCGGGTCGCAGAGGGCGAAAAAGGCGTCGACGTCTGGGGGGGAAGAGGAGAGGAGGTTTAGAAGGATTTTAGGGGAATTGAAGGGTTTGGTTTGGTTTGTTACCGGAAGTGAGGGCCCGGAGGATGCCGTTCCGGCGGGAGGTGTAGTCGGTGTGGATTTCCTCGACGGATCGGGGATTGGAGCTCATTTTTCTCGACGGATCCGAGATTTCGAGGAGGAGAGAGAAAGGATCGGAAGGAATTTATTTTTTGGGATAAAAACTGTTGTTTTTGTTGGGGAAAATAATGGAAATGGGCTGAAGGCAATGACTGGACCGGCCCAGCCCGGTACCAGTTGTGGAGAAGATTTCGTCAAAATGAAAAAAGTGAACTTTTTAGGATTATTGTTTTTTGATATTAGAGAAGTAAATTAGAATTTTTAAAAATAAGGTATTCGAGAGGGAAAATTGTTTGATGTGTGACCGTGCCACACCCTCTTATTTGTAGGGTTGGATTTTTTTTTGGCGAGACAAATTTTAAGAAAATGCTATTGGTCCATCCATCGAATAATTCTTGTTTTACCTTTATGGTATCGCTTATTTTTATTTTTTCCGTATCATTCATGTTTATGGCTATGTCATAAAATTAATGGTAATTACTTTTTCCAACAAATTTGTGACTTTCGACGCCCCATTAAGTCCTTAAACTGGTCTTAAGCAAGGGAGTTTTTTTTCTATTTAGGATAAAGTATAAAATTAACTCAATATAAGAGGATTCACTGTACTATAATTTTAATAACGAACTAATGATGATATGAAATTTAGTTAAAATTAACGAAAACAAATTGCTCATGACTAGCAGCACCCTCGTGCTAATCCAATGAGTCATCTTTTTCTTTTCGGATATTTACACTTGTACATTCGGAAAATATCGAAATTACAGAAATACACCCTAAAAGTTTGAATTTACAGTGGTGCACTCGAAAAACTTATGAAATTACAATAGTGCACCCGTTACTGACGTCGTTAGTCTCCGTGACATTTAAGTTTGACGGACGTTTGATTACACCATTTAATTAAATATATTTTTTACAATGGTGTACTCGGAAAACATCGAAATTACGAGAATGCACTCCAAAAGTTTGAATTTACAGTGGTACATTCGAAAAACTTATGAAATTACAATGATGCACCTGTAGCTAACGTTGCTACCCTTCATCCAATTTAAGTTCGACAAACGTTTGATTACACCTTTTAATTAAACCTGACCCGTTTAATTACACAAATCCAATTTCATCCACCTCCCACTTCCATCACCCCAACCTCCCACTTCCATCGCTCTTGAATCCCTCATCCATCTCCCACTTAAAAATTGGACGTGTACCTATTGAAAATTGAGTCAAATTGCAGACAATCTTAAACCAAGACAAACTTAAGAATGTAGGTCAATTACATGTTTATTTGATAGGTACACGTCCAATTTTCGCAGAATCATGGGTAGGTTGTCAATTTCTAAACCTTTGATCGACACGGAAGCACAAAACTCAATCTCAAACGTACACCATTGCAATAATTAATGGACATGTGGGAGGTGGAAGTGGGAGATGAATGGAAGAGATTGAGTTTTGGGGCAATGTAAGTAGGAGATGGATTAGGGATTAGGGAGAGATGGAAGTGGGATGTTGGGGTTTGGGTGATGAAAATGGGAGGTGGATGGAATTAGATTTTGGGTAATTAAACGGGTCGGGTTTAATTAAAAAGTGTAATCAAATGTCTGTCGAACTTAAATTGGACGAAGGGTAGCAGCGTTAGTTACGGGTGCATCATTGTAATTTAATAAGTTTTTCGAGTGCACCACTGTAAATTCAAATTTTTGGGGTGTATTCCTATAATTTCGATGTTTTCCGAGTGCACTACTGTAAATATCATTTTAATTAAAGGGTGTAATCAGACGTCCGTCAAACTTAAATGTGACGGAGGTTAACAACGTCAATTACATGTGCATCATTGTAATTTCGTAAGTTTTTCGAGTGCACCACTGTAAATTCAAACTTTTGAAGTGTATTTCCGTAATTTCGATGTTTTCCGAGTGCACCGTTGTAAATATCCCTTCAAGTTTCACTTTTTTTCTTTTGATCTGGAATAAAAAATGTGAAATATAATTGTCCTACAGTTGCAAAATATTGCGTATGGTGATCGCCAAGAAATTCATGTTGAGCTAAATTCTCGACTTCGAAGATATTATACTACAAACCAACCAAGTTAGTCTTCTTAAATGGCTAGGCTTCAAAGATATTGATTCGAACATGAATGTCTTTGATCTTCCTTTTCTGAAAGAAAAGAACCAACATAATCACGAGCTAATATAGACCACCTTATTTCTCATCTACGAACCTGAACATGTATTACTGTACCAATTCCCATCTGATTGTATCATAAGCCGAAGGGAAAATAATCTTTTTTATGTTTCACAAAAGACCAAATGCAAATTAGCTGGTAAGTTAATAAAACAGACTCTGTTCTTGAACAACATATAACACAAGCCTTCTTATTTTTATAATTATAATATGTATTTCCTGCAATGCCAATCTAAAATTGAAAGCAAAAGGTGTTTCAAAGGAACATAAATATAATACATTGAATTACTATTATTATCTAAGTCACAAAGTCTAATCTATCTGCCACAGAAACTAGTGGGAGTAAAAGCTACCAATAATCAACATAAACCCTGAGTAAAAGGCTGTAGTGTTACTATACAGATACCTCAAAGATCTTTACAGCTCTAATTCAAAATGATTGCAGCGGGAAGAAGAATCCCAGGCGCATGGTCTACGAAAAATGCATCCTCACAAGCTACCAGATGCACAACACTGCGGTCGGATGGATTATACCTCTCCCCCACCTCGATGAAGCTCCTCGAGAGGACCTTCTGTGCCCACTCAGTCATTGCTTTCATGCCTTCCAATAGCCATGTCGCAGCAATCATTTGGTCCATGGCTTTAGGGTCTATCTGAAGCCTGCATTTAGATCCGACCAAGCTCTGGAAATTCTTCGTGATCTCATTGAGTATATTTTCAGCAAGCTTGTCAAAGTCGAAGGGCTTGAAGATCACAGTTTCGTCCACGTTGCTAAGGAAATCTTCTAGCCAAGTGGTGGAGTCATCAGTTGATTGGGGGATGCTGTCATCGCTGCTACTCTGGGCATCATTGGAGACTGTTTCTTCGAATGGCACGTTCAAGTCAAGGAATGTATTTGACAACTTGTGTGCTCGTTTAGCTGCTCCCATCGAATCAGAGAGTTCTTTGGCGCCATCATAATTATTCAACTTACGCTTACTTGCAAGAAAATTACATGGTGAGACATGCTGGCTGGTGAGATCTCTTTGAGTGCCACTATGTACATTGGAAGTGGAACTGTTATTTTGAGGATTAAGATCTGCTTCGACCAGAATCTTCATCTTGCATCTCTTTGAAGCTACAATCCTTTCTTCATGGAATGTAGCATTCTCTTCCTGTGAGGATTTTTTGTCATTTATCTGGCTTGTGGTTGTAACAAATATTGTGTTACTGATGCTGATCTCTCTCCCATGTGAGTCGGGAAAACGACCGGCCGTGACTGCCTGAGATAAGCTATTTTGAACTAGAAAATCAGCTTTGTCCACATTTTCTAGTAACACAACTGACAGTGGCATTTTGCGTATTTGCTCTGCTATGTGATCGATGACCATCTGGCCTCTGATGTTGCCATCACTTCCACTGCCATCTTCTTTTCCATGGATTACAAGTTGACTTGGTTCACCATCGTGTGGACTAAGGTCAACACAGAAAAACTTCTCTTTACTGCCAAATAATAATTCAGCGAGAGCCTTGGCAACTCTCTTCTTCCCCACCATATCGGGCCCTTGAAAATTGAGCCATGTGTCCCCTTTCAAGCGTGCACCATGTCCTCCATTCCCCGCTTTGTTCCGTGTTATGGCTTCGCTGACAGCATATATGGCTTCTTCCTGCCTTCCCACCTTTTCTAGGAGACTTTTAGAGAGTGCTTTGAGGTCTCTTAAATCGATTTGCGGAGACATAGTGGAGGAACCATGTTCGCGATTCTTAGGAATGGATGCATAATCTTTGGTGACCTTGGAAGTTGAATTCGGCAAAGTCAATGGCATGGACATTTTTATCGGCACATCAAAAGAACCCTCAAATAAAGATTCAATAGGATTCCTCGAACCACTTCCACTGAACATATCAGAATTCTTCGACAAAAAGCACCTGGACAGGCCACCAACACGAGGTGTTGGCCTAATCACTTTACAAGGAGATGCAGCAGTGCTTCCCAAGTTCAAGTCTTTCCTCGACGAAGCTAAAGGAGATGGTAGATTATGGTCGTCTGATTGGCCACTTGAACTTGAGTTGAGGTGACTTGTCTTGGGCTGTTCACTACTTGAGAGACTTAACTCAATCTCAGGGAATACATTTTCCTTCAAGGAGTCTGAGGGAACAGGTGGTGAAAGATTTTGCTCTCCCGAGTCTAGTTCTAATTGTGTTGTTGTTGGAGATTTTTCCCCCAATCCAATGTTTGAAACTCCAGGAATTCTAACAGAAAGAGAAACTGATTCAGATTCTGTTGGTGGAGGTTTCGCCTGAAGAAGGTTACCGCCACGATGGAGGTGATAACAGATATCATTCCACTTCTTCTGCAAATTTACAAGCTTACTGTCAACTGCTTCACCATCATCTTTGGCCTGCACTGAAGAAACATAAAACATTTTTACAAAATAAAAGCAAAGGTTGACAAAAACGATAAGACTTCCTAACTACCTTGTTCTATTTTTTTAGCATGTGCTTGTTTGTTAGTGTCATGAAGGGCTAAAAATGGCATAACTAAAATGAAATGAAATTGTCTATGTCTAAAATGCCAGAACTGACCGGAGCTTTTTCTAGCAAAGGAGGAAAGCTCGCATTCTGTAGATCTACATTTGAAAGGGAATGTTCCTTAAGAATCGCATCAGCCTCTTCCCTGTACTTCCCATTACAGTGGTCACAGAGAGTTATGACATGAGGAGGCTTGGTACAAGGAATGACCGAGCTCGATGTTGTAGAGAAAAAACCACCAAAAGGAACAAAAGAATCCATCAAGCTGTACATAGATCAGTTGAGATACATCAGTCAATTCAGCGGATTGCAGAACTCATAGAAACAACAAATAACAAAGAATGGAAGCATTCGGACAGGCGCTAGACCCATGTATTCATTACTTATGGCTGTGTTAGTCAAGTAATTCATAATCTACAATCCCACTAAGAGAACAATCGTATTTAAGCAAGTTTTCTGATGTTGCACACAATTCGTTGTTCAACTCGAATTATGACTAACATCATCCTTTTAGAAGGAATACACACTAGTAAACTACATGCTCACCGAAAAGCAAAGAATATGCAAGTTTAGTAACTATCACAAGAACTAACACTATAACAATCCAATTAGATTCAAAGGCAACTCACCTTCTTGGCTTAGAGGATGACCCAGGCGATCCAGCCTTAACCAACGTAATCGGCAAAATCTGCAGAACCCACTCCTTATCCACCGAGGGATACCGCGCCAAAAACTTCATATACGTCTCATAACTCGCGGACGTCGCGACCAACCACAACCTCCTTCCATAAAACCCAACCAACCTCCCCAATTCCAACACAACGTAATCCACCCCTTGACAATCCCCACCCTCAACAAACCCCTTCAAATCTCCAACCCCCAAAACAACCCCTCTCTCGACCTCCAAAACCCGACTCAACTCCCCAATTCTACCCTCAATCCACCCTCTCTCCCTCCCAACATCCTCCCCAAACTCGAAGTACTTTACCCCCGCAAACTCGGAGGGCAAAATCGACCAATTCTTCCTCCCAACCGCGTCCTTCAAATCTTTCCCGGCCACCTCCGCACCCGCACCGACAAGCAAAACGTTCCGCCCCTCCTTCCTCCCCAAAACCTCCCCGATTCTCCGGCAATTCTCCTCTGCCGCATCCCCAAACAGAACCCCTCTCGAGAACGGGAACTTAAACCCCGTCCCCTTCTCGAACCCGAACATCCGGGCCCTAACCGGCCGCAAAATCCTAACCTTGACATCCCCACTCCTCAACCCGACCTCCGCGAAAACCCGGCTGACAACCGGATCATCAAGCACGGCCAGAATTAGTTGTTTAAGCTCCACCTTGACCCCCTCCGGGTGGGCGCAAGTCTCCGGGAAGCGGCGTTGGGTGGCCTGGGAGCGTTTGATGGCGGCCATGAGGGAATTGGAGATGAGAGGAACGGAGGAGGGGGAAGGGGAAGGAGGGAGGCGGTCGAGGGAGAGGGAGAAGGAGAGGTGTAGAGGCTTGAGATGGGAGGAGACGGCGTCGCGAAGGAGAGGGGAGGAAAGGAGGGTGGAGATGAGGTGGAGGGAGGTGGTTTGCGGGTGGTGGCATCGGACGGAGAGGGAGACAGCAGCGTCCAGGGCGGAGCCGGCGTCCGGGGTTAGGAGTTCCCGGGCCGACGTGGCCGGCGTCGGCATGGCGGTTGGAGGGGAAAGTGTGGGTTTTTTTGGGGGGAGAGGAAAGAAGTGGGAATATATAAGAGAGTTGAGTTGGGAGACAGTAGACAGTGGGGGAGTTTGGTCGGATTGGATTGGAGGGATGAGGGAATAATATATTGATGGGTTTTTTGTGTTTGAGGCCCTGTGAAATCATGAATAAGGTTTTTTTATTGTTTTGCAAAATACATGGGAATTTCTGTAGGGTGGATAACTTATTTTCTTGTGGAGGTGATGGTGATCATGAAATCACTAAGATAAACTATGTGTTTTGCTGCAGCTGAGCTACGGACTTGAACTTGAGGTTCTAGTAAGACCACAATAAGTTATCGTAAAGGACCCCCTACCTTGACTACTTGATTTTTAGGAGAAAGGAAGTGAAGCTTGAGTCTATCTCGCTTCTTATTGATGCATAAGAAAGGACACTAATGTTTTCTTTTCAATCCACTACTTCAAAAATCTAACTTCTCCAATGGAGTGAGTGGGGTCTGAGTCGTCTGACTACTCCCCAGAGAGTAGTGTAGGTTGGAGGGATGCTCTTATCATGTGTCTTTTAGTTCCTTTAGTGAGAAGCAATGTTTTAAAAACCGAACCGAACAGTAAACTGAAAATATCTCGGTTTGGTTCAAAGTGGTCGAACCGATGGTTCAACCTGGTCCAACCGATGCTAACGTCAGCATGACATCAGCATTTTGTGAACCGAGGGTTGAACCGAACCGACTCCGTACCGGCGGTCCCACCGACGGTCCGACCGATTGAAACGATTTTTCCTATTATTTTTTAACATAATAAGTAATAACCAAGTACTTAAACTATGAACAATTCAACAAAAAATATCCATTTGTAAAATAACTTGATTAAAATCAGTAAAAAAATGAATAAACATGTAACTAAGTAATATTAGTCTTTCTTCTAACAAATGAACAAACATTTACTTCAACATCTAAAGCAGTATGGGTGGTAGACTGTCCTAGAGATCTGCCGGTCTGCCGACCTTGGTGGAGATCGCGAGCGGTGGCGGTACGATGAGGGGTGGAACGGTGGAGATCGCGAGGGTGGAGGTGTGGTGAGGGGTTGAGGAAGGAGTAGTAAAAAGTAAAAATCTTAGAATTTTGGTCAAAATTGAACAAAAAATAAAACAATAAAAACCAAAATTTGTTTAAATTGAAAAAACCAGTTTTTTCGGTTCGACCAAACCGAAAAAACCGATCGGTTCGATCGGTTTTTTCGGTTTTCTTCGGTTCGTTCCGGTTCATGAGAGAAACCGTTTTTTTACCGAACCGACCAGTTTGCTACCGGTTCACGGTCCAACCCGGTCCGACCGGCGGTTCGGTCCGGTTTTTAAAACAGAGGTGAGAAGTCGTCCACCCTTGGGTTAGAAATTATCATTTGACGTAGACATACAAAACGTAGGAAGATAATAGGAGCGTAAAATGGACGATTTGGTGAGATGGTACATATTCATCTATCTATCTTGGCAATATAAAACAAATATACGAGGCAAGTTTCCTTGGCTTTTTTTAAATGTAGCCCTCGGTTGTTAAAAAATAAAATGTATCTATTGAAGAATAGGAAATGGGCTAGTTGCTAAGAAAATTCGATCCCCTTAGACGAGGCAACTTACATTAGCTTTTTAAAATGTAACCCTCGAATTGCACGGGGTAACAGTTGTTATTAGGTGTCTGGATAGATTAAAAGTAAATGGTATCTAATGAATAGAGAATTGGAAATGGGCTAGCTACTAAGAAAAATCGATCCCCTTAAAAAATGTAATTTTTGTGCATATTAATCATAGTCAATATTGGAACATATGTAAACAATATGTATAAACGTACATGGAAGCAAAACCATGTTATTTAGGCATTATCACCGTGACTAAAACGTGTAGAAACAACAAAATACAGACAATTTACCAAAATAATTATATATCTAAAAATAGAGGTTGTTCAAACATCAACTTCATATTTACATTCCAAGCATAATTATACATTTTTCCAACCACAAACCTGTCAACGTATATAAGGGATTTGTTGATGTTCAATTTGTAAAATCACCATCGTATGCGTTTAGAGTTTAGACACCAACATGCAATCCCATTAAAATATCCAGAGGGGAATAAATTGCAAAAACAAGTTGGTGGAAATATGTTCGGTTCCCAACACGCATGTCCTCCAATTTGCTTGGCATACTTTGTCTATGCTAATTGTAGCACTGTTAGGAGAGTACTTAATTATTCTCAAACTAATGTTTATGATCACGAACATATATCTTATCAACCGTGTGAGCTATCGAGCTACATACAGTCTAATTTCAGTAACATGCATATTTCTTGTTCCAATCCACGATTTAATAGCAATGTAAATAGAGAAGATGAAAGATGCTTATGTAAGTGCCTATCTAAGTGGGTATTTTGATAGGGAAATTATGTATCAATTTGGATTCTGTCCTTTAATTAACCGTGCATATTGCAGATAACAACGTACTTTTTTTCTTCTGAAAGCAATTTAACTATTTTACAAGAGTAAGGCTAACAACATAGAACTGGAAACATCAATTATTCATAGCAACAATGGTTTAATTTAATCAAATCTATTAGCGTTTCAAAAAATAAAAGGATGAATTGTCTGGGTGTCATTAAGAAACAATGAAAATGATCATATGTCATCTGAAAGCAACTATTTTCACTAATGTCACAGAAAAACTCAAAAATTTGGTCTAAAATCATTAATTTTTTTTCCAATGTCATTCAATTAATCATCTGTTAATGTGTCTGTTAATATCCGTTAGTTATATTAATATTTAATAAAAAAATGCAGAATCACCACGAATAAACCAAAAATTCATAATTTTTATTATATATGTTGTAAAAATTGCAAAAAAATACTCAAAAAATGCAAAATAAATAAATATGTTTTGGAAAAAAAATTATAAAAAATTTATGTCTTAGAAAATGTATCTTTTATAAAAAATAATTAGTTTTTTTTGTAATTTTAAAATATAAAAATTATCGGATTTCATTATTTTAGTAACCGAGTCATTAAATTTAGTGAGCGATAAAAAAGAAATGATAGATGAAAGAATATTTTTTATTAGTTTTATAAATAAAAAAATTCCAAAATATATGTCTTTTGTGTAATTTTTGTATAATTTTTACAACACATATAATGAAAATTATAAATTTTAAGTTTATTTAGAATAATTATGCTACTTTTCATTAAATATTAATAAAACCAATGAACGTTAGAATGATATTGGAAATTTTAAATGACATTACAACAAAATTTTGAATTTTTCGGTGGTATTAGTGAAAAAATTAATTTCACATGACATATAATCAATTTCGTTGTTTCTTGTTCGTTCCGAAACAATTCACCAAAAACAAAAAAAACGGTGAACAAACATTCATATGGATTGCCTTCGTAAGGGCACCCTTAACGGGGGTGCCCCGCCCGGGCGCCCTGGTCGGGCGCCCGGGCGCACCCCCGTTAACGGGCGGGCGCCCCACGGGCGTGTGCCCGGGCGGTGGGCGTCCCGGGCAGACGCCCGGGCGCCCATGGGAGGGGGACACGTGTCCCCCTCCCATTGGTTATTTTTTTTGATTTTTTTTAGTTTTGGTTTTGTTATTAATGGATTGGGTATTTGTTATAAATGTGGGGTAATAATTTTTTGTAAGTGATTAAAATTAAGAAATTTCCAGAACCAACAATTTCAAGTTAAATAGAAAAAAAATTAATACAACAATACAACAACAACAATACATTAATAATACTAAAATACAAAATACAACCAACCACGGAGGGAAATACAAACCATACGGACTACTACAACCCGAAATACAAACTAAGGGAAATACAAACCATACGAAATACAGACTACATCAAACTACACGTACCCATTCTCTTCTGCCCAGGCGAGAAGTTTATCGATTACTTTTTGATCCTTCTCCGTCGGGTTGTCCTTCCTCATCAGAGAGTGAAGCATGTCCAACTTATTTTTTATTAAATGCCTCTGGAAATTCCTTTCCGCTAACTCCTCTTGCTTGGAGAAATCATCTTCTCTGACTTGGGCGGTGTATCGCATCTGTTGTGCAAGTTCTCTAACATCGGTGTCTCTTTCGGGGCGTAATGCACTCTTAGCCTTTTTCTTAGCCTTCTTCACACCTTCTGGGCGTGTAGACGACTCCGACATCGGCTCTTCTGCATCCGAGGGTGATTGCGTCCTCGAGCCGTCCGTGCTCTTTCTTTTCCCAAGGCTTCCTGACTGGGGACTATTTTCATCGTGCAACTCCGGGGACTCCCAGTCAACATGCACGACATTAGCTCCGGAGATCACACTCTCCCATTTTGGGTACCTACGCAACATAACCCAAGCATCAAAATAAAGAAATTTACTAGGCCCATGAGTTCGCTCGTAGATCACGTGCGCTTGTCGGACAACATCGTCGTCATTCTGGCCGCTCCTTTTCCGTCGGAATGCCTGATCGAAGCACCCGACCCACTTGTTCACAGCAGGTATAATTCTCCTCCACCGTCCTTTTAAGGACTCTGCGTTCCTTTCGGGTAGGCCAGTGTCTTCCACGGAGATGTCGTACACACGTTTCACTCTAGCCCACAATGAAGTAGACTTCTGGTTTGTCCCTGTCTCCGCATCGCAACTGACTTCCATATATGCAGAGACAAGTCTCTCGTCCTCAGCTGTGGTCCACAACTTCGGATTGACTTTGGTAGTTTGGACTTGCTTGCGGTGACGACGTTGTGGAGGTGGGGATGGTGGTGTGGGGGTGTGTCGTGGTGGGGACTCATCGTCGTCGTTACCCTCATCGTCCGCCATACTCTGGCGGCTTTTTTGAGACAAGGGTCAGCCAAACATCTGGAACTGCGGTTGATTATAAGGGAATGGTGGTGCATATTGAGAGTATTGTGGGAATGGTAAGTTTTGATCTGGGGATGCGTAGTTGGAGAATTGTGGGAATGGTGAGTTTTGGTCAGGTGGTGGGAATGGTGGTGCGTACTGGGAGAAGTCGGGTTGTTGGAATGGTTGTTGGTAAAATGGACGTGAGGGATATGGTTGTGGATAACGTGGATGCGGATTTGATTGTGGAGGAGGGGGGGAACGATTGTACTCCGGAGAAGACATTGTGGGAGAGATATGGGATGTAAGTTGAGTTTTGAGTTTTGTGGAAGAGATATGTGGTGTAAGTTGATTTTTGTGTAGGGTATATATAGAGAAAAAATTAGACACTATGCAATCACGCGGATTACTTTTCTTTCACGCGTATACTGTACATTCACGCGGACTACTTTTCTTTCACGCGTATACTGTAGATTCACGCGGACTACTTTTGATTCACGCGTAGACTGTGCAATCACGCGTATACTGTGCAGTCACGCGCGTTTCGAAATTCAAATATTCAAATTTCAAATATTCAAATTTTTGTGTTTAATAGTGATTAATATTGTTAATTAATTAATAGTAATAATAAGTATATCGCGAATTAGAATTATAATGTAATTAGAATTAGATTTATATATAATGTATTTTGTTAAATGTTGTGTGAGAATTAAATTTGTTTAATTAAGAAATGATGTGGATGAAAGAGAATGTATGGTGGGTGGGGGTAGCCTGGGCATGGATAAGGGGATTTTTTGGGTGGGTTGGGTGAGCTGACGTGGCAGAGAGAGAAGCTGACGTGGCAGAGAGAGAATGCAGGGCGCCCAGGGGTAGTCCGGACGCTGTTAAATATGCTCTACCATGCAAAATCATGCCGACTATTTTGTTGGCATGTATGATGTGATGGGATGACTTTGATTAGATCTACTCACCCGACAAAATTATTCATACCTACAAGATTAAATGTGACACATGTCCCTCACACGTGTCGATCATACATGGTGTTACAAATGATAGGAAGTTGAGCTAACTTGCAACAGATATTTTTTTATTATTTTACTCCCCGATAACCTGGTCATATTTATTGCTGAATAAAAGTAGAGTTTCGGGCTTTAAACACGTGAAATCAATCTGCCTGATTTTTGTCATTTTGTGATGTGGTAGAGAAATTCTAGTCGAAACACAAGATTTGTTAAGTTGCAATTGTTATCCAAGATGTGGCAATACAATATATTTTTTACAATCATAGGAATTGTAACTAGTGGTTGTCCACGAGGACTTTTAAATATGTTATTTCAAAGCATTTATAAGTGGCAGGGTTAACTTAATTATTGAATAACTTATGTATTTACGAGAATGTAGATCCAACTTGCATCTCACATCTATGTCCTTGAATTAACTACGGTCAAGTTAAGTGTCGGACCATATAGTAAACATCAAGTTTACGTATCTAAACGAATACAAAAGATATTAACCATTAGAAAAATGAATATCTGAGTAGAAAACATACTCCAACGGTCCAACCTTTCCGTAGCTTGCTTTTCACTATTTATTTTCAACTTTTGGTTAGAAAGTTACGAAGCCACGGGAGTTGAGAAGGACTGTTTACTTTTTTCCGTCTCAAAAAGTTTTGATGTGATAAGTTGGATTGAGACATAAAAGGATTGGTGGAGGCAACAATTACGACCACTACCCACTCCCTTGTCACATTACTTTTAGAACACATCAGAAGACGTACATGTTCTATTTTATTTATTTATTTAGAAAGAAAGAAACTTCAGATGATTTGGCTCATCCGAAAGAAAAATCCATCACTTCGCCCATTTGGATGATTTGGCTCAATAAGAGGAGGACAAAGCGTCTGAACGTACGAGGATGTTCGAAGCTATCCCTTCATCCTCTACGGCTGACACCTAATTAGAAGTGGTGTATCTCGGCATCGAGGGGTCGGTCCCTTTGGGCTTTGTTTTGAATAGACCTTGTAACAACCACAAGGGTTGGTAACATTTGGATAATTATCTTGTTTAAGTACTTTGTATTTATGCCAGGATGGTTGTGTTTGCCGTCAACTCCTTTTATCTAATGCAATTAACTGCATTAAAAAAAAAGTTCATTTGCAACCTCTGCGGCTCTGCCTTCCACTCACCTCCATCTTTATCTTTAAAATTGTAGCTTCTTTTTGTTGTAGTGTCGGCTTTCAAGAGTACACTAAAAATTAAAAAACAATCAAAACTTGGTAAAACAGTTCAATAAGGATTTGGAAACTCAAAAGCAATGTTAAAGATGTTTAGGTAGTGACGTCCACATGTTCTTTTATAAATTGCACTGCAGAACCAGAAAAATACAGATAAACTAAACGTAATATTCATTCGTATTATTGTTCTTGATTTTGCATACACTGTCCATCTGGGTTGTTTAGTTTTCATGTAGCAGGAGATAAATATGACAAATTTAGTTTGGATACAAACTCTTACCTTTGAGCTTTTAACATCCTTTAAAGTTTCACATTTTTTTCATTAGAAATTGAGAAAGCTTATTAGCTTTTGATCTTCAATTTCAAGATGCTCTAACCCTTTGTGTCGATACAAATCTCAATATGGAACGAATGAGTTAGCTTGACAAAGTCACTTCAACGACTAATTTTCCGAGTAATGGCTAGGAGAAGATAAGGGAGAGACAAAATTAATTAATTCTAAACTTACAAGTTACAATTGGAATTAAAATTTAATCACATTCTTACGTGACCAATTGATGTCGCTTAATTTCTTCAAGTCCACTGGCAATTCGGCAATTGTGTTTTAAAGTCTTTATGACCTTTCATAAATTTGCAAGTGGAAAAATAGGCTCACCCAATCATTAAACCAAACGGCTCAAAGATAAACACGTGGGCGATCCAAGAAAAATCTCATGTGAGTACGTAAAGGTCACTAACATCATAAAGTGAGTGAGACAGGAACCAGAAGAAAAAAAACTAAAATAAATTAAACTTTTTTGATGTCTTCTTCCATTAATAATGGTGTTGGAGATGTGCAAAGTTAAACGACGTGCACTTTCAAATGTCATTTTCCCGTGAAGACGAAGACAGGAGTTGTGCCACCCATAAAAAGGTCTGTACCACTTCTTTTTCCCTAGTCTCTCTCTTCTATTATTTCTTTCTTCCTTGTGTTGGTGAAAAGTTTTGGCAAAGATAGATTTTTTTCGTTATTTTTTGTAGTTAATGCAAAGGTACCCTTTAGAAGATCTACATTAACGCTTATATCCTCTTACAAATTGAATTCGTATCATTAGTGTTGACTCTCGTCAATTAATTATTATGTCAAACCCCTTTCACTCATTGGCCAAATCAGAAGATATTTAATATATAGGTGAGATATGTGATTTCTACCTTTGGAGAGACCCCTGGTAGTGAGATACTATTACGTAACTTATTTTAATAATGAAAGTAGCATGACTACTTATAAAATTCATTTTTATTGGTAAATTAAAATTTACACTCACTCTAAAACATAATGTTAGAGAGAAACTGTATGTGCGGTAGTGAGAGAGCAAGAAACGTGGAACCTATTAACACCTCAAAAACAACTAAACTAAACCTTTTTCGTTAATTTATGGGAATTAATTCTAGGGATCCATTGCACTACAATATTCGGTGTGCATTCTGTGTTTAGGGGATTGGAAACGAAAAACCACCTATATATATCAACTGTCAGTGTTCTGGGAATATTCTGAAATTTCTTTTGCAATCCCCTATTGGTTAAGAATCAGAAATAGAAAGATGTTCACATTAAATCGGACTTTTAAATGATACATCTGCAAATAACCATTATTTTTATAAACTATCACTATTCCAATGTCTATCTGATTATCTGCCATCAAAATGATTGGAAAATGACGGGACTGCCTTGATGTCAGAGATAATATATTTTAATTAACCATGAAAATATGAAATACGTGATATTTCTAAGCCCACAAGATTAGTCATAAATTCATGATATTCTCAAGCCAGTCAAACCACCTTTTGGAAGACAAATGGATGGGTATGAGTGTATCCAAAGTTCCAAACCCTCTTTTCAACTTCACTCTTTGGGCCTCTATTTAGTATCAAGATTCATTTCCTTTTTAGGAGCAAAACTTATGGCTGCGTTGGGAAAGTTTATTTCCACTAGAATCAAAGAAAAATTACGTTTATAGACTACATTCACAGGCAAACGATGTAAGTCATGACAAAATTATAATCTAATTAATATCTAACAAAATTCGCTGAGTTAATATTTTGAATTTTCACACAACTTAATTCACACAACATGTGAACAAATAAATGCAAACATTTCCCACCCACATTGAAATAATATCATTAGGATTTTAAAAACCAACAAAAACATACCGTCATCCGTTGAAGGGTTTAATTTACAATTAATTCGTAACTTCTATTTGCTTGTCCGAAAAGTTCACTTGAGAAAAATAAAGTTCAATGGCCTCTGACACTACTGACGGCAGAGTGCAGCCTTAGACTTGGAGATTCCTGATCCAGAAAAGGCAACAAGCCGTGTTGAACTCCAACTTCAATACATGATGTCGCAAATTTTAATAAACATACCGCTTGATGACAAAACTTTGTGTTTCTAAAGACTTCGCACTTTGCGTTTCCGTGAAACATTCAAAGTAAAAATTGGAACATCCAAAGACAACTGCACCTTATCAAACTTTTGATGTGGATCCACAATGTTTTAGCTTCCGTATTTTTTAGCAACTCCAGGATCAGTCATGGTATCCCAGATCTGAAGGCAATGAAATAAGAAGGTTGAAGAGTTTAAGTTTAACAGACATGGCACAAAGAACAGAGAATGTAAATTGCAAAACAAACACTTACTTGTAAGTCACCCTTGGTGCCTCCAAGTGCCAGGAAGAAAGGACTGTCATTACAGAAAGATAATGAAAATAGACGACCCTAGAAAAATATTGCACGAAGGAAAATGCATTAGAATAACAAGCATGAAAAATAATAATATTCGTGCAAAGAATTGTTACGACTACCCGGAACTAAATTATAATAATTCAACTGTTGTTTTCTTGATTGCACTGTTGCAGCATCATAAGAATGAAAATGTCATATAAGTACATGTATAACAATTCAAATGGCTATGCAACAGATAAATCGGGAAAATGAATGTAATTCAAATCCTAGGTATGTCTACTAAATGATTTCTTGCCCTGTTCCTGGGTACATCTTATTTTGCCGATATATTATCCACGCTGGAGAATTGGTGTTATAAATGCCCGATAGGAGTTCCAAATTAAAGGTTCTGTAGATGATGTAATTTCTTACGAACGTACTTCACATATCAAGCAGTGCCTAGCACACAAGTAGAAGTAGGCTTCACTTGTAAAATAGGAACAGGTGAATAGGTCATAAAATATCACATCCAGCATTCTGAATTTCTGAAGATGGCAAACCATTTCAGGAATAAACGAGAAAGGACGCAAGTCATATAGCTACTCTGGATGTTAATTATATGGGGGCAGTACTGGATGAATGTTTTCAAAATGTCAAAGGATATCAAAATAAACAAACACCATTTTTAGTGATCTCATCTCATGAACATATAATTGTGTTCATGTGCTTTACACCTAGCACACATGCAATGTTGATATAACCATGGAAGACAAATGTAACTATTACGCTTTCTACGGAAACAAATATGATTTAAGTCATTAAACCGATCATGCCACCACCCATCTAATCTAAACCTTACATGTAATTTTTCAGCTCTCGTTCAATATAACCCGGATGTCATATATTACACTATTTTTGGATGACATGAGACAACAAAAACTACAGTTCATCGACTTCCAAAATCTGGCCCTAAACCAATTCAAAGTTAAATGCTACTAAACATCTAAAGGATATTAGAGAGGACCCATAACCCGTTTAGTTATTGATTAGACAAGATTAACATAGAATATACTTACAGCTTTGGGACTCTTCGATGCAACACAAGAGGGTTGATTATTTGATATATCCCATAGTTTCACCTGAATATTTCACAACATTTAAAATCAAATGATAGAAGTGGAAATATAACTTACAACTTGACAAACATGCCAATAGCATACCGTTTTATCAAATGATCCAGTCGCTATTAACTGCAAAAAAAATAGAAATGGAAATCATAATTGACTTGTATGGTCTAAACCTAGAAAAGAAATACGTGAGTGACCCCCTCGTACATTGGGAACAGATGGATTATATGACACAGAGCAAACAGCTTTATCATGAGCGTGAAGAGTGAAACTTGGTTTACTACTGGAACTTGAATCAGGAGCAACTACACGAGTATCAAATCCTTGAACTGTACCATTCTCAAGACTGACCTGGCCACAAAAATAAGATGTGACCTCAGCTGAGAACAGAAGTAACAAAAATCGATGGCCAAACACCACAGTAAAAGATGAATAGATAACAGTCATAGTTAACGAGAAAAGCTTACCACAAAAGCATATTCAGAATGTGGATCCCATGCCAAGCTTTCAACATCAGCTGCGACATCCCACTTGTTAACGGCTTGAGCATTAGAACGCATGTCCATCTGCAAAATTTCCAGAGAAGATCAAGATACTTCATGATTCCTAGGATATCCAAGTAATATACTAAACAACAGCCTGCAAAAGTTAAGGATCAGTGATGGTATCGACAACTACGGACAAGACAACCAATAGCTCGCATGATTGCATCGATTCATTCCAACTATATTTCCAACAAAGACAACCAAAAGATTGCATCCATCCATTCCACAAGTTTAACCATGTCGGGGCAGTTGAGACTACCCCTATTTGAATGACAACACCATGTCATTAAAAGATGCAAGACATTAATTTTCAAAAAAATAAATGAAGCAATTAAATTACTTGAAAGGTTAATTGCGGGAATCAGTTGACAACAAGCAAATTATGCCCAGGTCAGGTCCTTACTATATTGCATGCAGAATTGTATTTCAAGGTGCACCTAATTTAGGCTTCAATATATAAAACTGAGAAATTATGTTGCCCCACGTTGTACGGACATTACGTTCTCTCCTGATCATAAAATAGAATACTTAAAACTTCTTATTTCCTCTTGATCTGGTAGGAAATTGGAGGATTGGTCCGGGATGGGGTGGCTAGAGCAAACTTCTTAATTTCCTATTTCTTTATTCTCTGTTAACCCTATTTCTTATTTCTGTCGTCGCTGGTCCCAAACCTCAAATGGGTTGTTCATCGCTGATCTGGAATAGGAATGCATTTCCAGAACCCAAACTTTGCTCAGCTATATCTTAACAATCGGAGGCTAACCATGGTGTACCTTATAACCCTAATGAAGGGCGGGAGTTGGTTACCGCTTGGATTGGAGGTATATGGGGATAAAAATTAAAACGGTAAAAAAATTAGTATTAAAAAACAAGATTTTGCAATACAAGAAATTTACCCCTCTATTTTACCCTCCAATTATCCTCATTTTGTTTGAGGCCTTGGTGTGTAGATGTTTGTGTACGAACCATGAAGAATATGATGCCATCCCTATTTAAGTGTAGTGAGACAAGTTCCTTGATATCAAAATGGGCACACATTTTTCGAGGCAATGTCAGCTGGTTGCATACCAATGTACTTCACTTTTGGGAATTGGAGGTCTGCTAAATTGCCTCCTCCCAATCTCTAGATTTGGTTACTCTTCCCATTGGCATTGGTGTAGATATCGAGGAACAAACACCATTATGCTGTGCCTTGTTGTAACAGTATTTCCTTTTTCTTTTTAATGTAAAATTTAGGGCTGCTCGGATTTACCAGAATACCAATTGCTGTGGTATAGCTGGAAGACGGTGGTTCACTGGGGCTCCATCTTGCTCATTAGGTTGGGTAATTCTAGAGAAGTGTACATTTTGATTTATGGCAGGGCACAGTCTAGTTAAGATGGGTGATTCTTCAAATTTGTACACTTCTGTTTTTTAGAACATCAACCATAAACTTGGATTTTGGATATAGTCAAGTAAGAAATGCCCGTACAAACAAAAGAGCAACAGAAGAATATCCCCACCATGATAACAGAGTCGTCGAATGACCCGCTAAGAAGAACTTCAGGTGAATAATTGTTCCATGCAACCGCTTGAACCTGTCGCAGGAAAAAGATCATATGCCTTTTCAAAAAACGTAACCATCCCTAAAGGCATAATTAATGTCTATTGTCTAGTGCCTACCCCTTTTGAGTGATGTTTGACTGTGAGAGCACACTGCCCAGTGGCAACATCCCATACCTTCACAGACTCGTCTGCACTTGCACTTGCTAGTACATTGCTGCATTTTGTGACAAATAGGCCACCATATTGCTCAGTTTAAAGTAGATCAAAGTAACAAACATGCATGCAGTTAAAAAGTTGACTAAACGCATACCGACCTGATCTGCTTGTTCCATGCAAGGCAAAGTACAGCATCCCTATGGCTGCCCTTTCTGTATGTCACTGGTTTCCGCTCACCCTAGTAAGTAATGATGATTATTTCCAAATTAATAACAATGTTAAAAACTAAAAAATCTTTATCAAGAAATGGAAGGATAGAGTGTTAGTGAGACAAATAGAAACTACTGAAGACAAGGAATTATTATGATCCTATTTTCCAAAAGACAAGCAACAAAAAGTGTATCAACAGCATATCAAACAGCTAGGATAACAAATGCAACAAAAAACACCTTTTGTCCTTTCTTCTTCTTCTTTGAAATACCACCCAACACCTTCAGTGGTTCAGCCTCATCAAGCTGAAGAACAAGAAACATAAATGTATAATAATATTGTATTAGAAGACACATAACAGAACTGGATCGACTTCATTTGACCGAGCTAGGAACAACAAAGAAAATGGAGCATTTAAAATGAAGAGTACATACGGTATCAAGGTCCCATATTTCAATAGCAGGATCGACAGATCCTACTGCGATAAAATTTCCTGCAAGTACAAAAGAAAAATAAAAAAGGAGAAATAAATGACATCTTGCCCGACAATAGGAACCTCCAGCACTAAGAAAGGGATGCAAGCATGTGCGGAGGGATGTGAGAATGTGCAGTGTCTAATTTGTGCTTGAACCTGACTAAGATAATCTGGAACTGGATAGTTTAACTTAACATGACTCTAATAAAGAGTAATGGAAATGTTGTTGCTGAGGGGAGGCAGCGATTCCTCAGAAAATCGGTAAATGCCTAGACTAGAAGCTCAGTAGTGTTGCAGACATGGCTTTATGTCTGGGTAGGAAGAATTACATGCTCGTCCAACCCATGCAATTTTTTGTCCTTCTGCACTTAATCTTTTTCTTGCAGCTTAATACCACGGTTGTGATTTTTGAAATCTATTTGATTTGTGATACGCCTAAATAGACTCGTGGCTGCCACTGTTTCATAGTACTTATTTTCATGTTTAGGAAGATATATCACAGTTCCAGACTTCCAATGATTACGAAAGTAGAATTAATGATCCAACCAACCTCTATCGCCACCTTTAAGATTGCAATCTAACCATGCTAGGCAGAGAGGAAAAGCTGCAAGGAGAATCTCATGATGAACAAACATGTTTGTTTCCCCATCATCTAACTCCTCATATATAAGTACCTGTTACATATAACCATATATTGCACATGAACAACAAAAGGTGCAATTAAAACTAGCAAAAATAAACACTAGCATGCACAAAATTCATATTCATTTTAGTTTTCACGGACGTGAAATTCCAAAACATTATAACCAAATCAGAAGGAAATATTTTTCTTTTCAAACATGCAGAGCCAACACTTTAGTATAATATAAGAGAAAGTAAGCAGAACAAAGAAGCTTCAAAAGATATGCAACCATTGCGTTAAGAGTTTTTCCATATTCATGGAAATAATTAACAGATGAACTGTCAAAAGACACTAAAAAGACCCAGCAAAACAGAACAAAAAACATACCTCAAGGTGGTGGATTTCGTCCTCACTGCGTGCACAAACTAGAACATTATCTGTTTGCTTTATCGTCAGATCTTCAATTTCTTCATCATCTTCATCCTGTTAGAGATGTTCTTCAGATGTAAGCCACATCCACCACGCTATGATAAGGAAATGCAGCAATCCAAAGTAAGGACATGAAAATACTCACATCTTTGCCGATTAGGTAAGGATCCATTTCATTGCTTGGATAATATGCATCACCCAGTCCCTTGCTAAATACATTAATACCTGAGTTCATCCCACACCAGACTCAACTAGCAACACGGGTAAATTAAGATTCTCAATTTTGTTTCAATGTCGACATTTGCAAGATCGCATTGGTATCTACAGTACCTTCATCCTCATCGTCATAATGGTCCATATCAAGTTCCTGCAAAGCATCAGTAAGGTCCTGCATACCACCGGAGCTATCGCCACCTGATGTTCCACCAAGAGCCTTGGCAGCTGCTAATGCATGGGACACTTCATCGATCTTCTCCTCCGAATCCATTTCCTCGACTTCATCGATCTTCTCCTCCGAATCCATTTCCTCGACTTCATCGCCATCCTCTTCTTCGTCGATGTTCTTACTGCCACAACCCATCATTAGAGACAGACAAAACAGACTTAATTAGTGCTTACTGGTAAGTAAAATCTTAAATTCTTCATAACCGTAACTGCACCAACCTCACAAAAAGTAAAAATATATCTTACCCAACAATAAGCAAAAAAGAACCAACTTTGTCTCCCAAAACAAAAGAATCCAATTCAAGTATCAAAATACAGATATGCACACACACAACTCCTCTAAACGCAAAGTATCGAACAGCTCAACTCATGTAAATCACTCGAAAAATGGCCCATTCTAACATCTATCAGACATCTATCAATAAAAAGTAACATGCCAAAATCAATCAATTATGGGATTCGCACAATCACTCCAAAACATTCGCTTCTTCGACAAAACCCAACTTTTCTGCTAAACCAATCACAAGCACCAACCACAAGACCTCTACATTCCAGAGTGTCCAACAGCTTAAATCGTAGAAGTTACCCGAAAGCTGGCACTTTCTAACATAAAAAAAAACAAGTTTTCTCCAAAACCCGCCAACGTCAAATACATTAACTAGAATCCACCAATTGCATCAACGAAAAGTGAAACAAAAAAAACACCTTGAGTTGAAGTGTCCGGACTGGAGGACAGCCTCGATTTCCTCCTTGGACGGCGGCTCGGCGACCTCGGGGGTGTACTTGCACGCCCCTTTCGGGACCCAACACATGGTGGTGATCATCGTCTCTGGATAGAATAGGTGACGGCGAAGAGAGGGTTCCGATGGAGAATTGGGAGAGGAAGAAGACGATGGTTTGGGGCCGCCTAGAAAAGGAAGAAGGAAAGGGATTCTGTTAAACCCTAGCTCTTTATTATGGCAAAAAACGTCCAAATAGTTGACATGTCAATCCGGCTAATAAACGGATCCTGGTTAGATGATCCATTTAACCCGTCAACGCTTCGACAAGTGTGGTAGGTAGGGTTGAAAACGAAACGGATGTGTCTGTATCCGAATTCGAATCCATTTTTTTTACTTGTATTCGAATCCAAATCTGATCGGATTTATGAGAGAATGATCTGAATTCGTTTCCATCGTATGCGAATTCGAATTCGAATAAATTCGCATCCGAATCAAGTTAAAAATTCATTCTGAATCAAGATATCCGAATTCGTGAAAAAATATGAATATACTTGAAAATATCTTTATATTCTTTTATACTTAGATTACTATTGATCTAAACAATAATAAATCTTAGCCCTTTATTTTTTGGCTACATGAAAAAATATTAAACATAATATAAATAAGATAATTTAATTCATATATGTTTTATATATTATTTATTTATTTATTTATTTATATGTGCATATAAAATACGAATCGGATATTATTCGAATCGGATGTACTAATATTCATATTCGTTTCGTTTTTTTACGGATGTTTATATCTAAATACAAATTCGGCTGTAATTTTATTTTCTCGGATAAATCTTTTGATTTCGAATATATAGTCGGTCGGATTGACGAATTTCAAACACAAAGTTTCCCCGTAATGATAGGTTGTAATAACTAATTTTTTATCTCACCCCCTCGTCTCAGTTGCAAGAGGTGTAAGGTAGCAATTTGATCTTCATCCGTCTTGTTGCACCCCATTTGTCCCTCTAGGATTGGGCAAATGTATTGGCAGCTAGAAACGATGCGATGAATGGTGCATGATGAATGAAACACTTCGATACGCAAAGTGGTCGAAGTAGAGTATTAATGATCGAATTGTATGATACATCCATGAAGTAGCAATGAAGGACATATTGTATTATACATCCACAATGAGGTGTTATGTTGAAAAAAAAGGCATAGTTTCGACCATTTGTGCAAAGAGTGCTACAGTATTAGTGATCTCTACTTAGATAGATACACCGATGTGGTCAACACTAAGAGAGAAGATAAAATCACAAGTATCTACTTTGTTTTAAGGGTCATAAGAGTCTGGCGATTTATAGGAATTGTACCACGTGGATTTCTTAGCATTTGTAAGCTGATTTTCTCAACCACAAGACATATTTATTGTTTCATTCATAAAATTGCACATACTCTGTGTGTGACAATAATATTTCTCAAAATGCAGTTGCATGAGAAACATGTGATGATATAACTCGCATGCTAGACATAAGTTGTCAAACGTGTTCTTGATCTATTAGCTAGTGTGGTCTAAACTTAGCAACGAAGCCACACTACCTCATGTTCTTTGCTCGTTGTTCCCTTAAAAATAGAAAGAAAAGTATCTATCACACATAGAATGCGTTGCGTAAGGAATCAAATATCAAGCAAACAACGATCAAAACATCCATCTTTTTGCAACTTCGATCTATAAATATATAAAGAACATGCGATTGATGATATGACCCACGTGTAAGGAAAAAAAAACTGAACATGTTCGAAATCTATTGGTGTGATTTAAAACTTATGGCAATACCTCATCTTCTCGCTCGTCATCATCTTAAAAACAATTACCCATTACACACAACTGTGTCGCATAATGAATGAAAAACCAACCAAGCATGCAACGGCAATGTCAATATTTCAAGTTAGAGGGAGTACAATTTGTATGACATTTAGAAGAAAATCTAAAGAGTTAAAAAAGCTCAGTATGATGTGTATTTAACAATGTGAAATCTGAAATTCACGGAGGATAAAAACCACTTAGTACATACTTAGCTATGTAAAATTCAAAATCCAAAAAGAACAAAATCTTAGTTCTTATACTTTTCAAATAAAATTCAAATTTTGTGGGGGTCCAAGCCCCCTCTCGCCCCTGCTTCCCACCACCGCCCCGAAGGTTGACATTTCGTGTATGTTGTGTATTATTTATGTCATGCAACCGTGTACCTTGTGTGTTGGTAATTGTGATAATCATGTCAAACACATTTATGACGAAGTTTTCATACCAAATACATCTTCCCCGAGACCCCGACCATTCCCCATTAATTTATAAATGATTATCCTACAAAAAAGTTTTTTTACCTTTTGTTAAAAGTAAACACGTCGTGTATAATCATGTTTTAATATTTTTATGCTCATTTTTCATGAATCTCTGTAACTAAGCTAATAGACCCAAAAAATCATCATATATTAACCACGAGATGTCGTTTCTTGTAATTATGTCGTCAGAAATCTTGAGCCCCAGGCAAGCACTGATCAAACCGTCCCTTGTTTACAAGTCGGACCCATGTTCGGGTCCACAATCCGGCCACAACGAAAAAAACCCGCTAAGCTAAGCATCCCCAACCCAAAAGAACCAACCGCCCCGTGGCGGGGCCCACTCCCGCGTTCCCCTTCATGACCTCCCACTCCCTCCCGTCCCGTTTCCCCTCTCCTCCCTCCCTTCTCCCCGTCCATGGCGGCGAAGGTCTACCTCTCTTCTTCTTCTTCTTCCTCCCGGACGATCCAGGCCTGGAGATCCGTCCTCGGCTGGCTCGCATTTTTCCTCCACATGCTCCTCCGCATCCTCCCCGCTGCGCCGGCCTGGGCCAGGATCATCGACCGGGAGCATCGGATGATCGTGTTTGAGGCGGAGGGTGGGGGCGAGGTCGGGTTTGAGCCCGTGCCGGTTGAGATCCCGGGGGAGGAGGGTGTGTCCGTGGACGGGGGCGGTCCAACACTAGAGAAGCTCACGGTGAGAAGTCGAAGTTCTTTTGTTGATTTTAGGTTATATTCTCGTCAAGTGATTTTGTTTCTGTTGTTGATTTTGTTGTGGTGTGAGTGTGGTTGGATTAATTTCGGATTTTGGTGTTGTTTTTGTTTTGAAGTTGAAATGGAACTTGTTATCGGTTTCGGATTCTCGTTCCTGTTGCTGACTTATTGTGATTCGTGAATTGTGATGTATGAGTGATTAGATGTTTTGAATCATAATTCGAAACACCTGTGAAAGGCTCACGGTGTCGTGAGGATTCCAAGCCGGTAGATGGGACTGAAGGCTGGAGAGGCTCGTGGTGAGATTTTGAAGTGTTTTGGAATTTCAACTGGGAATGGAAATTGTTGACTTCGGTTTTTCTTTTTGTCAAGAGGCTAACTCTGAGATTTTTGAGTTAGTTTTGTTTTTCGTGGTGGTTTTGTGGAATTTGAATTCGAAATTGAGCTTGTTGTTGATTTCGATTTCAAATGAACCGTTGCTGACTTGTGAATTGTGATATAAGCGAGATTAGATGTTTTGACTTTGAATTTCCTTCTTTTTAATGTGTTTTGTGAAATTCGAAAGGCTGATGGTGAAAATTTTCCTCTCTATTTTGATGTTTGAAATTTTCAGTGGTGATTTTGCATAATTTGAAATGAAAATGGTACTTGTTACTTCAACTTATTTTTTAGAAGATTTTCTAGTTGTTGTGATATAAGAGTGATTGAGTGGAATCCGAGTTGAATTTTGGGTGGGTTAGTTCCAGGTTTTTTGCAGTGAAGAGTTTGTTGAAGGGAGTTCTAGAAAGGTGAGAGTGAAATGATTGGATATTAGATTGTTACGGAGCTTTTTGCTTGTTGTTGTTGAGCTCCTGTGATGTATACATATGATTGTATGGAAGTGCGGCAAGTGCCCATGCACTATTGTCGAGTTGTTGTCAATAGATTTCTTGTTGCTGGAGAGTTTTTCTTTGCTATCTGTTTGTTGCAATGCAAGAGTGATGAGATGGAACTGATATTGAAAGGGGTGCCTGGGAGCTTTTTTTGTTCAATTGTTGTTGTTGTTGTGGTCTCATTGTATACTTATGACTGGATGTAAGTGTGGAATTGACCATTGAATGTGGTCGTGAATCGTGATGGTTGAATTCAATTTTTCCCCCGGAAAACAAAGAGTTTGTTGGTGGGTTTTTCTCGTTGTTTTTGTGATTTTGCTGGGTTTTCATCATTACTAAAGTTGGAATACAGAAATGCGATGGTGAGAGGATTTTTTGTGTGGTTAATACACGTGTTTCACAGGATGCAGCATTGTTGGATGGAATTTATAGTTGAATTTGGAGTTTCTGTTGTTGATTAGAAAATTTTAGTGATCATGTTTCTTGGAGATATTTTGAGGTGTTACTGTTTGCATGTGACTTCTGATGCTTAGATTATTGGGTTTAATACTAGTAAACGATGGATTAAGGATCTTAGTCAAGGAAATAATAATGCATGCTCAATGCTTATCATTTGAATTTTATCTTCTTTATCTTGATAATACTTCTACATTTTCTTATGACTAGAAAACATTACCAATTTATTATTTGTGGCACTACATCAGTGGTTGTGTAGTATTTATCTTGATATCTTCACCCAGCTTGATAACCAAGATGTTGATTTTCATTTCCAAGCCGCCGGTATGGTTAATACTTTATGAGATATACAGGTTGTGCTGGACTTGGACGAAACACTTGTGTGTGCATATGAAACATCTAGTTTGCCAGACATTATTCGCATCCAAGCCATTGAAGCTGGTTTGAAATATTTTGAGCTGGAGTGTCTCTCAGCAGAGAGGGTTTGTGTCTACGAATTTGTTATTGCTCAATCACCAGGTTCTTCCTTCATCTTGATCTCATTGATATTCACATGTTTGTGGTGAAGGAAGTAGATGGAAAACCAAAGATAAATCATGTCACCGTGTTTGAGCGTCCAGGCCTTCACGAGTTTCTACAGGGAATTAGCGAGTTTGCAGATATTGTGCTGTTCACTGCTGGTCTTGAAGGTCTAATCAATATCAATGTCTAGTTACCTTCTAAACCTCCTCCCCTTCCAAAATTGCAAATATTGTTGACTTCATTTAATTTGATCTGCCAATTTGATGTTGTTCAGGTTACGCCAGGCCTCTTGTTGATAGAATTGATCCTGGGAACAAATTTAGTCTTCGTCTTTACCGACCTTCAACAACTGCCACGTAAGCTACATTCTACTCCACCCTAATCAAGTATTCCTTCGAACTTTGCTTTCATGGTAAACCAGAAATGTTTGTTTTGATATGTTTTATGAGTTACACAACCAAGAGGAAGTCATCTTTGTAAAACATGAGAAATCTTGATGTGGTAATCATAAACCTGGGTAACGTGCCGGCCCGGCGCAAGTCGGCTCGACAGCTCTTGCTGTGCCATGCCGGCACGGCACGGTTGCCAGGCCCCTCGGCCCGGTGTGCCGGCACGCCATGCCGGATTAGCCCGGCCCGGTATCCTGGTCTAGGTAGTCATATTAAAAGAAGGATCATCGAGTTTATATAGTGCTAGATTCCATTTATTTATAGTATTGTCTAACAACTCAAATACCAGTGACCTAAGGTTGCGTTTAGATGCTGTATTTGTAACTTCCATGTAACTTTGAAATGAATTTACATGGAATTTACAAATCCAATATTTGTAAATGACGTCACTTGTAATTACCTTGTTTGGATAAACATGTCATTTTAAAGTCACTTTATTTGTAAATTCTGTCATTTGTTTTTTCCCTGTTTGGATAAACTTTGGTATTTTCAAATCCTATGTATGTGTAACAGTGCAAGTAATCAAACTCTCTCCACAATAATTAACATTATCTAATTAATTACATGACAAAACTTAAAATTAACTACATCTAATGTTGAAAAAAATAGTTTGATTACAACTACATCAAAATGAGTACATGATAATTTCAACCACATCAATAAAATCATAAAACTTGTAACAACCAACAACATATCTAACGTTGAGTAAAAAGCCTATTCTGTATGACGAGTTCCTGAGCAATATATGATGAGTTCCTGATCAATATTTAAACGGCATAGTCTAACATACTAATAAAATTCATCAAGATGAATTAACAACAAACATGAAGTCTAAACCAAAATCACTCCACACAAGCCTAAATCAACATCAAGATAAAAGTTTTTTTCTTCTCAAGTAGAAGGTCTTTGAGCAGTTGCAATTGGTTTCCATTCTCCACAAACCACACACAAGTTTTAAGTCGTTGCTATTCGGTAAATTCTGGAACATTATAAACTTGCTCATAACCATCACATGTATCTACATTTGGTGCATTGGATTTTAAGAATTCCTCAAGGGTGGAAGCCATCTTCAATACCGCCGAAGCTAGTAACTTCTTTCCTTTTCTCCCATCAACATTGCTCGAAGTTTGACCTTTCTTCTTTTTGTATGAAGTGGAACTAGAAGAGATCTCATTTGCCTTATCTAGTTCTACATCTTCAATGTCTCGTGTCTCACTATTATCAATCACATCGTTCCAACTTCCTATTGTCCTTGCGGTATCAATGCCAATTTCACTACCTTCACCGGTAGCTCTGTCTTTACCACAGACATCTACAATATCGTCCCATTTTGCTATCACTTTCCAATGGATTTTTTTTTTGCTTCTGCATGTGATTGTTAAGATAAACCATCCAAAATAATCATGAGTAGAATATTTTAAAAAGTAACGATATTTAACAACTAATCCAATAGTGAAATGAACACATTTCTACCTTCACATATTCAATCCATGATCCTTCTTCATCTATAGTTATCATTTTCTTTGTTGCATCCCAACTAAATCAACTTTGTGCCAATATGTCACTCATGATACCATAGTTTTTCTTTCACATCTTCACGCAATTCCTCACATTATTGACACTAACTTCTTATAATGTGTTTAATTGCAAAGGTTTGTTCATTCTCTCCTTGGTTTGTTCCATTTGGAGGTCCCATCTAACATAACATTTGTCATCACCATCATTCTCTCCTTGGTTATCTCTTCTTTTTTGCTTCCCCTTGTTCAAATCCATATATGTGCAATAACTCAATAACATGTAACAAGATGTGTATAATAACATTAATCCAAGTAAAAACTACTTAGGATAAAAAATGATATCATTGTCAACATGTAGTTAAAATCTAAGACATTTGACTCACTTAGAATGAAATCAAACATTTAATAGTTCAAAGAAAGTATCAATCAAATGAAAACAACTAGGATATAACATGGCGTGTTTGATAGTCTTCAAACCATTTCTTTGCTAACTCATCATGATGTGATGTCCATTCGTTTGTAACTTGAATGGTCATAAAATAATCTTCTTCGTTACTTGTGTTTTCTTCAATAAGCACCTCAGTTAAAATATTATTATCAACTGGAGCTAAAAGTTGAGAATCATGGTTTTCCAATACTGGATCAGAAAGATGTTCTCTTCTAATGAAGTTGTTGTTGGGGTGTGCGATCCCCAGACAATTCCTTAGGGGCTGGTGAGACCTCCCTGACGAACCACGGATGTCTGGGTGATGACTTAAAGAATAGGGACTCTCTCGCTAACAACAATTGCTTTTAGTGTAGTGGTTAAATCCTAGGCTTAGGGGATAATTTGGTATTAGAGCAGGTTGCGGGTTCGAGCCACGAGTTGCCCAGGATGGAATTTATCAATGTTGTCATACCGTTGACCACAAACAACCAGTAAGGTGTTTTTCGTCATGGTGATATGCTTGATAAAGGTTTGTTCGACTTGGAAGCGCGCGCTTCTCTCTCGATGTCTTTTCTTTTCTAGCCTTTGGTTTGAAGTGCCTAATGTGTAATCCAAAAGTGTATCAAATAATTAATCAGAACTTGATTTGTCACCATGCACCGCTGACAGAATTAATTGTTGGAGAACCTTCAACATTTTTTTTCTTCTGATAAAAATGTTATTGTTTTTGTGGGGGATTTGAAGATTTTTACATGATCTAGGTATACAAAAAAACATGCGTCCTCTTCTGATTATTAATCTCCCATTCAAAGTAATTACCGATACGATGTAGTTATTAAAGGCATAATAATTCGCTACATTTACCGTAGGCTCATCAAATTTGACATTTTATGAATCAGGGAATACCGAGATCATGTGAAGGACCTTTCTTGCTTATCCAAGAACTTCTGCCGAATAGTCATTGTTGATAACAATCCTTTCAGTTTCTTGCTGCAACCATTGAATGGGATTCCTTGTGTTCCCTTTTATGCAGGACAACCACATGATGACCAGGTATTTACATAGTGAAGTTTTTTGATTGAATTGTTTAAGAAACCATTAGGAAATTATATATGATTCTTGAATAGTTTAATACAAAATAAAATCAATTTTTTTGGAAATGTTATTTCGTTCCAATCTAAGAGGACTAAAACCAATATTATTTCAATCATATATTCTTAATGCCCTTTATATTCTTGACAGTCTACATAAACTCGAAGACCCTAGACATTTTGCTGGAAATGTAATTGGAAAAAAAGGAGGCTACATGGACAAACATTGAGATGTGCCTTAAACACTCCTAAGTCCTAATGCCTGTCAGTTAAGGAATATAAAGGTTTGTAAGCATGCCTGCATTCAGGGACGGTGCCAATAATTTCAAGGGGTTGGAATTTTTAGGATACTTCATTGGGTTCAAAATTTCATTTACATTTCTAATTATTGGTAAGAAACTCAAATATGTTAAAATCAAAGAGGGTAGGAATCCAAAGAAATTAACAATTTGGGGGGTCAGAATCCATATGCTTTACAAATCAGTCCATGTTTTAAAATCTAAGGGGGTCAAAATTCAAGGGGTCAAAAACCAAAATCACCCATATCAACCAGGTAATTTCTTGAAATCCAAGTGGGTCGCTTGACCCCACACCTCACAGAGTGGAGCTGCCCCTATCCACATTTCCACAGTAGTGGTTCCTTGAGTTGGGATTTGTCCTCAATCAAGCTCGTCTGAAGCTGTAAGGCTTCCTACTTTATTTTGCCAACCCCCAATCTCTGAAATACTACACATGACAGGAAAGACTTAAGTAATACGGAAACTTCTGTAACAACAATACAAGGACGAACGAAAAATTAAAACATAGTTTTATCTAATTAAAAGATAATTTGACATGCCAGTTTAGCGAAGAGCAAGACTAAGAAGGTAAACCAACGTGTAGTCCACGAATTTAATAGTATTTAAATATTTTGGATGACAGCTAAAGTTGGCCTGTTGTCCTACTGCTAGACACAATGTGTGTGTGTGTTTCCAACTCATCGAGATTCATTGGCTACTCAAATAAAGCTTCTTGGTAGACAAATGGCAAATGTTTTTAGAAATGCATATTTACCAGGGTAAGTTAGTAGCGAATTTTGCCTATTGATCAATTAGATACCTTGCAACATGTCAATTTGGCCTTACTGTTGAAGGGGCTGCATATGAAGAACTCATTGAACTCAAGATAAACTACCTACAAATTGAAATTAACAAATGTTGAAGTTATGAACGTATCTATTAACTTCAGGTCTTAGTATTACATTAAGTTTGTGATAAGGGGAAAATGCGCATAATAGGTGAGAATTGTATTTCTAATTGATAAATGTATGACTATCATAGAATGCTCGTGCATTTGAGAGACGTGCACCCGTTAAACATTTGATTATAATGAAAGTTTTGACCATATATTCAAATGATAGGAAAAAAGAGGAAAGGACTTTGACGACAAAGGATCACATATCATGGAAAGCCTAGGTCCCTTCGATTTTCTTCACAATTCATCTTAAGGTCCCCTTTTAGGCTTCTAGCAAGACAAGCATGTGTAGCTGGTTGGTTCAATGAAAATTTTCAAATAGTTTATTTAGTGTGTACATGACAGCATCCAATTTGTTTGTTTCAAAGGTAATGATTTCTGCTATAAGTATTGAGATTTCATAATCTGATATTTGCTTCCTTTGTCAGCTTATGGTGGTACTTCTTCCTCTGTTGAAGCAACTCTCTCTCCAGAAGGATGTTAGACCTGTTTTATACGAAAGATTTCACATGCCGGAGTGGTTTCAAAAACGTGGAATCCCCATGTCTAATTGGATAATGTGTGATTCCACTGCTACTGCATAAGATTCATCCATTATTGCTTCTGTCGGATTCAAGTTTGATTGTACATCAGCCTATTGCTTCACTTGCCCACCTAGGAAAGCAAAAGTTGTAGATGTTGCTAAATTATCATAGAACTTATTAAAACGTTACTCTCAGTTGACCATGTAGTTATAATCAGTAATTAATTGTTTATATGCTTGTTTGGTAGCTATATTCATTTATGAAATGAGAAAGTAGCAGCTAAGTTGCTATCAGGTTCTAGACTCTGAAGTTGTGCAGTTTTGTACTTTCCTCTTATAGCATCTAAATATTTGCACTACATATGTAAAGCTTTACTGCACGTTGCTGTCTCTAGCACATTTTGCTGTCTTACAGGGAAACTTTCTGGAGCTTAGATGCTGATAATTACAACCTAAGACGGTTATCACTGAGGTTTTCCATTTGCCCGATGTTAGTCTCGTTGGAGCCCTATTCCAGGAAACTGCTGTAAGGTAATCTACCAGGTGATGTATCCTAAACTGGCCTGTGATGTTATTCCATAATTAAGTTCGCTCTTATAATCCCTCGGTTTGGCCTCTTAATTTTGATATCCCTTGCAATATTGCTACCTTGTCATTTTTAGCATTTTTGAATCATTCGGAAATCAGAAACCATGTCGGTGTTCTTTTTGTCTTGTTGAATCTTTTTTCCGTACTATAACAGAATTTCGAGTATTAGATTATATTTATTCACGGTTCTTCTAATGATTATCCGTTGAAGTCACTAGTTGACAACTTACATAGTCACACGATCTCCATGAGTCTGTTTCCGTCTAGGCTGAATATGCTTTTGGCCGTTTGGGACTTTGCAAGGACGCAACACGAAATGCATGTCTTTGCAGCTTTTTTCTCACTCTACCTTTCTTATGGTTCGTTTGGACTGAGGTAAGGAGGAGAAAAATAGGAAGAAAAGAATATCCCTCGTGTGTGTTGCAATTTATACCCTCTGTGTTTTACGTTAAACAAGTAAGTTAGCAAAAGAGAGAAGAATAAATGTCATCCACTTTGTGACAATTCGTATGATAATTAAGGGTATTTGTCACAAAACGATGAGATGATCTCTATATCTCTTTCTTGACCCTTACACAGTTTTACTTGGTTGTGGCGTGTATTTGCAACTGAAGCATCTTGCATTGTCAGGAGATAGACAAATCTCGCCTAGTTTCTCAACATGGTAATTATTTGTCTGGACTCTGGAGACTGGAGGAGTATGCCCAGATTCTACTTTAATTCTCGAATTGCAAAAAACAATAGAAGGTTGAATGAGTGTTTGAAGGGGGAAAATTGAATCTTGATTTGCTTTTTACAGAAGTCATGATCATGCATTTTCCTCATGCTTAACCTTGATTAGGCAACATTTTGCCTTCTAAAGTTCTAATATTTTAGCAAAGAGCAGCCTTTTGCATGTTTAACTTAATCGCGTTCAAAATGTCGTCTTGATTGATGCATCTCTAAAAGTATTATAATAATCTTATGATTACAGTTTGTGTTACTACAAGCAGGCCAACTTGGATGTCGAATTTTCTACACCATCTGAATTAAATCGACTTAAAAGAAGCAAACGAGTCAAAAGCTTCTAGATTAAAAACATATCGAAAGGTTACATCAGTGGTCATGCTGATTGCGAGTGGCTTTTGCTAAACCAAAAACTTATAATTAATATCAGTTTTCATTCTTTTATTTATTGAATACGACCTTGCATCTATTTTTCCAATATTAAACACATCGTTGCCATTTTTATAAACTTTCCGATTAAAAAATCATCTACTAATTTGAAGTATTAATCAAGTAGAAGCGGCGAAGATCAGTGTTGCCAAATAGTAATTAGTATAAGTACCAGAAATTTTACTTGGTTTTTTCTCAAACGTTGTCTGTTTTAGAACGAACATTAAAATTCGTCAAAGATGTACCTATTTAAAATGGTGGGTTAGTTTTTAGGAACGTGAGCACTTCCGAGTATAGAACATTTTAATTGACCGGTCTTCCATGGATTGATTCTTCAAAAACTCAGGATTTGCTATATAAAATCCTCCATCCCCATGTGGCGACAAGTGCAACTACTGTGCGAGTCAACCAACGTGGTTTCATTTACGAATTAGAAACTAATTAGAGGATAATAACATTTTTTATTATTTTTTGGTAAAATCTTAGGTCACAATCCTTTTGTTAATTCTTCACGTTGTTTTTGCAATATTCATGTAATGATGGCAAGATCGGAAAATATCTTCATTTTGGTACTCAAATAATTCGACAAGATTGAATCTTCTTGATGGTAAATAAGTTGCACAAAGGCACCAATAATTAGTCTAAAACTATGCACCCAAAAAGGACTTTAAAGTCAAAAAGTCCAGGAAAAGTCTTAAAACTCCCGCGTCAGCCCGAAACGACAAAAGACCACAAAAAACAAGCAAATGCTTCTTCTCCTCCAGTCCTCCACACACACAATTCCTCCAAAAACTCGTCCGATCCGAACCCCCAACCCTCAATGGGAACCTACAAGATGTTCACCTTCTTCTCCCGCGACTTCAACCCCTCCAACTCCGGTCCACCCCCGGACGTGGAGGCCGCCTTCCTTCGTTTCTCCGACGGTGGGCCCCACATGACCCACGACCAGCTCCTCCGCTTCCTCGTCGAGTTTCAAGGGGAAGAGGAGCGGACGGTCGAGGAGGCAGAGCGGATCTTGGAGACGGTCTGTGGTGGGACGGAGGGCGTGATGTCGATTGGGGATTTTCTCCGGTTTCTGTTCTCCGACGAGTTCAACCCTCCCATCCGGATGGAGGTTAGTTGGGGGGTTGATAATTGGTTACTTGATTTGGGTTGGATTAGTTTTGGCCAAAATGTCTTTTTTCGGCTCTTTATGGGGAAAAAAACAACCTTTTAGTTGTGAGCATGTAGGAAGAAACAAGAGCAAATAACCGATTTTTGTTTTTGTTTCCGAATAAATATTTTTGTGTTATCAGGACGGACCGGACAGGTTAACCAGAAACGGTTTAAATTTCAGGCGAACCCCTTAAAGAAGACACCACTTGTTGTCTGTTGACCTGTCTGAAGCGAACTGAAACTGTTGAATTGTTGTTATCTCGTTGGATCGGGAAAAGTGGATTGAAAAAGTTCATTTTTCCCCTTTCTTCTTCTTCTTCTTCTTTTAATGAAAAAAAAAACTATATTACAATGGGATGTTGGATCGCATTTGCACTCGAATGACTGATCGTGTAATACTAAGAGTGCTCGATTTTTCAATAAATTCATAATTCCCATCTCTATTCTGAATACTCTCTAGTCCTCCACTTCTCTGAATCTCCACTTCCTTCATAGATTTATTAAGTCACGTGGTGGTTAATGTAGTTTTGATCAACAAGTTTGGGGTTCATGTTTGTTTAATTTTCTTTTTAAATCTCAAAGCTCTTTATTATGTATTGTTGTCATTCTGTCTTTATTTATCCGTCCTAGCTATTGACTAATAATTAAAAAGGTGAGAATCCAGCTATACCCAGTCGAACAACTTCAACTAACAGTCAGCATGATCAGTGTTTTCAAGTTGCGATGTCGTGATGGTATTGTCACTTGTTGAATCTGTTTGAACTGTCAATATAGAAGATGCTAGATAAGAAGCACAACCTTCTTGGTTCAATATCCAGTTTAGTTTCCATAAATTTTCTTTCTGAACCTGATATATATAAGATATATCTTCAATTTCAGGTTTATCATGACATGACCGCACCGTTGTCCCATTATTACATATTTAGCGGGCATAATTCGTATTTGATCGGAAATCAGCTCAACAGCAATTGCAGCGTCGACCCAATCATAAAAGCACTTCAAAGAGGGGTTAGAGTGATTGAACTGGACATGTGGCCAAACTCAGAGAAAGATGATGTCAATATTCTCCATGGATGGTATAGTAGAACATTTTTTGTCGCTCTCCTTTCCTAGTTGTTTTTGGGATGCTTTAACATTTTATCCAAGAAGAAAAAAGAACTATTTGACGCAAGGAAGAACGTGCACCAACTAAAAGAAAGTAATTGGTAGTTATATTATCATATTTTTCACAAATTAAAATCATGGTCGATCATTGGTTACTAAAACACCCTATTTGACCAGTGAGTCTGTCTGCAACTTAATGTGATTTCACAAATTTAGCGGACTTTGCCAACATTTGAATTTTTGCTAGTTTTGTAACTTTACATGTAACATCCTCAACGTAGTGGAAAAATTTAAAATTTTCTAAACATCAATCAACATAGGATATTACTCAAACACAAGGAAGAAGGTGCACCAACATATATAATATATATATATATATATATATATCCGAGTATTTCAAAAGTGTGATTACATCAAAAAACTATACAAATAAATACAAGTAATCACTCCGACCTCAAACGAGAGAAAACAGGATCAGGTAGCAGCGCTCATCTCCTCGGTCACCACCTCCTATCGCCGATCACGACCTGAAAAACAAACATGCAACAATGGTTGAGTTTCCAAAAGGAAACTCCGTATGTCAAACTCTACAATGCATGAAACTGAAAGACACCTAGCATGCAATTCTACCAACAAGAAAAACATCACATACAGGCTGGGTTCCAGGGCTCTTTCACCCAACCACAACACACACAATCGTTACGGGGTTCCAGGGCTTTTTCACCCAACCCCGCACAGACTAGCTGAGCTCCCGGGCTCTTTCACCAATCACAGCTCTCACACAGTTACGGGGCTCCAGGGTTTTTTCACCCAACCACAACAACACACACACTCGTCGTCCAGCTAGGTTCCATGACTCTTTCACCCAACCGCAGCTACCACGATACGACTAAGGGCTCCATGACTCTTTCACCCAACCCAAACGTCCAAGGGCTCCAAGATTTTTTCACCCAACCCTTGTCACGCGGTCCATGCTCAGGCTCCAGGGCTCTTTCACCCAACCTGAACGCACTACGGAGCTCCATGACTTTCACCCAACCCCGCGCAGACTAGCTGGGCTCCAGGGCTCTTTCACCCAACCGCAACTCTCACACAGTTACGGGGCTCCAGGGTTTTTTTACCCAACCACCGCAACACACACATTTTCTAAGCTGGGCTCCAGGGCTTTTTTCACCCAACCACAACTCTCACACAGTTACGGGGCTCCAGAGCTCTTTCACCCAACCACCGCAACACCCGTGCTCACTAGCACACTTGCCGGAAAAACATCGGCACCACAACTCGCTCCACACGGACAACCACAACAAACGCACCTCCATCGTGCAAAACTGGACACAAACGGTCGACCGAACCAAGAGTCCTGGTCGACCAAATCATACAATTACAGGGCAATTGTCTCGACCGACACTCCATCGGTCGACCAATCCCCACAAACAACACTCGTTCGGTCGAACCAAAGTCAGGGCCCGGTCGACCGTTTAGAAGTCGTCTCCCAGGTTCAACGGACAAAACGACCAATCGGTCGAACGGCAAAGGGACCCTGTTCGACCTAAAGTCACCAGGGAAAAATCTCTCACGCACCACAACGAATCCGGTCGAACCCCCGAGCACTCTCGGTCCACCGAATTCCACCAGGGAATTCCCTCACGCTCCACATCAAGTCCGGTCGACCGAACCACCTTCGGTTGAACCGACTAGTAATCCAACTTAAGTCATCGGTCGGACAAGGTCACACAGGCGGTCGACCGTTTTGATGGTCAACGCTCCAACCGACCTACGACAGTGCACACGGTCGAACGACAAAGTGACCCCGTTCGACCGAAACCAACCAGACTTGCCTCCTATGCACAACCGGTCGACCGCCCCAAGCGCATCGTTCGACCGATGTGAGGCAGAACCCGGATTCTCATTAAGAATGGTCGACCGTTTGCACCAACTGGTCGACCGATCAGACAGTGAAATTTCCTGCATGTTTACTTGCGACGAGCCGGAAGGCCCACCGTCGACTTTCAAATACTCATACTACAAAAATGAGCTACAACTACAAGTTTGACATACCATGAAGGTTTGAAGAAACCTTCGAAGAACCTCGACGACGCTTCCACGAGCACGCCTCCCAAAATCACGATCCGTCGACGAACCTCACATTCGAACCACGATCAACACCTCCTCGACGATCCACACTCACGACTCCACCTTCGTCAACCTCCACCAACCAACCACGACCACAGAAACGAGTTAGGTCGAGGGAGGGAGAGAACCAAAACGCACGGGAAGGGTTAAGAAACCAACAACTCACCTACACGAGCAACCCAAACCCGACGCACGCCTCCGCCATGCTCGAGCTCGGCACCTCCACGCCGGAGTCCAACTGAAGGAGAGAGAGTGAGAAACGTGAGAGAGAGTAGAGTGAAGGAGACGTGAGAGAGAGAGGGAAATTCACCAACAAATATCCCCCCCCCCCCCCCCCCCCCCCCCCCATCCAAATCCAAATCATCCCAACCCTTCATCCACTCACCAACCCATCTCAGCCCTCCAAATCCATCTTCTCCTGATCACCACCTAAATCACATCAAAACTCAATTAGAATTAGGGTCTCACATTATATGCTACGGAATCTCAGAAGGTCAGTTTTAAAATTGTGTTGTCTGCTTACTCTTATTGTTTTAAATCTCCAGGACAATGACATCTCCTGTTGATCTCATGTCATGTCTGAATGCCATCAAAGAACATGCCTTCTCAGCATCTCCATACCCGGTTATACTCACTCTAGAGGACCACCTCACCCATGATCTCCAAGCAAAAGTGGCCGAGGTGGCCATTTCTTTTTGATGTTATATATTGCAATTTTAGATTACTGTTTCCTTATCTTATCTAATCCAAATACAAATTTGTTTGTTAGACGCTCCTTCAGACATTTGGAGAAACGCTATACTACCCAGACTCCGAGAGCTTAGAAGAGTTCCCTTCACCGGAAACTTTGAAGTACCGGATACTTATTTCAACAAAACCGCCCAAAGAATACCTCGCAGCCAAGAGCATGAAGCATAAGGGAAAGTCCATTTTTCATAAAAGAAAAGATCCTGTGAATGACAAACCGGGGGAAGAGGATGATCCTTATGCTGATACCGAACTTTATTCTGATGACCAGGTAGCTTATATAATATATTGATATGTTCTGAACCCTTAAATTTCTTGTTTATAAAATTAATTTTTGACTGCAGGACAACGTTGATGATGAGAATGAGTATAATGATGAGGAGACGCTGTGCCACAATGTTCTAGTGGGATACAAGAATTTAATTGCAATGAAGGAGACAAAACCAAAGAAGCTAGAAGAAGCACTCGACATTGATCCCTATCAAGTTGGACTGCTTAATTTGAGTGAGCCGAAACTTGAAAAGGCTGCATCATCATATGGACCCAGCATAGTGAGGTATGCTTTCGGATGTTTATTTTTGGCCCTGCAATCACAGCAGCTTGCTAAAGCAGTATATTTTTTGCACTAAACATGTCAGTATCACATTCTAAAACAACCACGAATCCACATCAGCTGTCTGCTTGTTTATGGTTATCATATTCCAGGAATGGTTAACAAACTAATCAAAACTCATTTCTTTTTGTAATGGAGAATTGTAGGTGTTGCTAATACCTAAGTCTGCATCAAGTAGAAGTTTAGAATTCGTATGAATTACCAAGATATTCTGTCTATAGTATCATGTAGGAGTTTGATGAATTTTAAGTAACACACCAGGACAGATGGATGAAAATCTCAATCCTCGTCTTCTTAATGCAATCAATCTTATCATGTACTTTAATCACAATTTGCAAGTATCAATTTAATATTTCTTCTATTTGTTTAGATTTTCACAGAAGAATACTATTAGAGTGTATCCAAAAGGGACTCGTTTTAACTCCTCAAATTATAACCCGCTGATTGGGTGGATGCATGGGGCTCAAATGGTTGCATTCAATTTGCAGGTTAGAGCTTGCCGTTTTTTCTCTATGTTGCAGCCTGTTGCTTGGATCGCTTATCAATTTTTTTTGGTGAAATATTGTAAAATTATTGTTCATAATTGTCCATTGGTTGATTCTATAAGCCACTCTGCTTCAAGCTTATAAATTTTTGTACATAAAAACAGTACTTCGGTTCAGGTGTACATGAATATAAACTTGAACTGTTGCAACTAAAAAAAACTCTTGTAAAAGCAACCTTAGATTTGAAATGACTATTTCTTTGCGAATGAGTTGAAATATGTCAGCTCTAGCATATTTTAGTCATTAAACTTTTGTCATTGCTAAATAGAATTCGTTAGAGACTCTGACTTGTTATTAACTTAAGCTCTGCCTTTTCAGGGATACGGAAAATTTCTCGCGCTGATGGAAGGATTTTTTAGGGCCAATGGAGGGTGTGGATATGTAAAAAAGCCTGAGATTTTATTAGAGACAGGCCCAAATGATGTGGTGTTCAGTCCTAAATCAGCTCATCCAGTAAAGCAAATGCTGAAGGTAATGATTGGCCCGTTACTTTTGTAAATGAAACTGTTGTTTCGGTGACGAAGCTACGTACATTATGGAGTAGCTCACCGAGTAAGTAATGAGGCCATATAATGATCTTAAGGATTTCTTCCTTTTCTGTTATAAATTTTGGTGGTGTTCTTCTATAGGTGAAAGTTTACATGAGTGATGGTTGGAATTTGGACTTCGACAAGAAACATTTTGATAAATTTTCGCCCCCTGACTTTTATACCAGGGTAAGAATCACAAACTTAAATTTCTAGTTTGAGTTGTCATTTGTAACACATTCTTTTCCGAATACAAGCATTGAAGACTTGTAACCGTTGAAGCATAACCTTAATTTGCTAGCATCTCTAACAAGAGTTTGGTGGTACCATTTTTAGGTTGGCATTATCGGCCTGCCAGCTGATTGCATAATGAAGAAAACAAAGACAATAAAGGATGAGTGGACTCCAATGTGGGATGAGGAATTTGAATTTCCACTAACTGTTCCTGAACTCGCATTCCTCAGAATCGAAGTTCTAGATAATAACTTGGCTGCCAAGGACGACTTTGGCGGCTGGATGTTCCTCCCTTTGTCTGAGCTGAGGCCAGGCATCAGAGCTGTCCCACTCTATGACAAGAAGGGAAGAAAATACAACTCTGTGAAGCTCCTTATGTGTTTTGAGTTCTCTGACTGCTGAGCCATTGTAAATTTTCCATTCGTAGGTTCTCTTTTAACAAATCAGCTCCATTCAGCTTTGTTTTGCCCGTCGTGGTCTAAATTCTTAAAAATTGATTGTATTTACTTCAGCAGTTAGTTTGAAAAGATTGACAGATCACAATATTGCACCTAATGTCAAGTAGAGTCAAAATTATTATGGTTAATGGATGCTAATATGGAATTCTGTTTGTAGCTGCATCTCTGTCGATTTGCAAAATGTTTGTAGCTGCCAAATTATTGTGGTCTTGGACTTTTGATGAGGTGATTTCCATTTCGTGATAACACCGCATCTGCTAGGAAATAATAGCTGTTCTGATTCTGTATGATGAGCTTTCCTCTTCGAAAATGTGCAGATGTTGAAAATGAGTGGTTGTCTACTCTACCTTAATTTTGCATTACAAAGATCAGATTCTTGTGGATGCTCTCATTTTAAAGCAAGTATATATTCCACCCCGGATCCCACAGTGAGATCAATGTACAACATTTCATTGATCGAGCTATATTGACTAAAAGTCTCTTTTGATCTTGTAGTTATGGTTCAATTTGAGCATTCTTTGCTGGGAAGTTAATAAATTTGATAATCTCGTGTTGACTATTTCAGTTCTAGAAAGGCAATTGTAATAAATCACATACCGTTTAATAGTAAAACATACAAAGCAAACGCCGAAAGTCCACAGGCACCATTTACGACTTCTTTTGGGATCATCACCATTGTCGAAATACAAGACAAAGCAACTATCTATATATTTATATACTTCACGGGTTTCGGTGGGCAAAGAGTCAACGGGGAAATATGAATTTTCGTAACGACGTCTCTGTTCACTAAATAATACATTTATAAATGTTTGTGCATCTAAAGAAAGTCTAACATACACATACTTTCTTGAAACGTTAATCTCCAAATAACAACAATTATAAGATTATCAAGTATACAGTTGTCTGTAGCGTACTTTGAATATGTTACTATGATTTCAAATCTTATATGACATGTTATACCTTCTATGTGAGTCACAACACTCAATGTTTTAAGATTAAAAAAGGAACGATGTAAAGTAGACAAATTTTTAAAAAATCATCTATAGCATACAAATGGAAAATATACTAATATCAAGATTAACAACTACTGGAAATAATAAAACTATTTATAAGGCTGTGAATGCAAATAACCTGAATTAATAAGGCTCGTCAACTTCGAAGTCCCGCGTCATGTAAAACCGGGAAGAGAGGAGGAGAAGAAGAGAAGGCGACTCCACTAGTCTTTCTTCTCCTTCGAACTCTTCTTCTCCACCAAATCCCAACCCTCTCCTTCGATGCGAGGCGTCCGCAAGCGCTTCAGCCGCAAGTTCGAGTCCGGCGACGCCGGCCCTCCTACCGACATCGATGCCGCGTTCCTTCGCTTCTCCGGAGATGGGCCCCACATGACTCCGGACCAGCTTCTCCGCTTCCTCGTCGAGTTCCAGGGGGAAGGAGAGAGGACGATCGGGGACGCTGAGAGGATCTGCGGCGAGATCTGCGGCGGAAGTCGATCGCAGCTGACGCTCGAGGATTTCTTCCGGTTTCTGTTCTCCGAGGAGCTCAATCCCCCCATTTCGACTCAGGTCCGGTTTCGATTGGTGGGGATTAGGTTTTCGTTTGTGGCTTTTGGCGTTTCTCGAATCCGATGGTAGTTATGTACCTCCTTTTTTAAGTTCATCTCGTAGAATTTGGTATTTTACTTAGGTTTTGTTTTGTTTCGGATAGCGTTTGTTTTGGAAAAAAAGTGCAGTGTAGGTGCGTGTTCAATTGCTGGAGTCGCTATGGATTAGTTCTGTAGATATGGTATGTTTAGGTTTTTTGGTTTTCTATTTTGACACCGAGTACGAATGAGCAGAACAGAATGGAGAAATTGGAACGAAAATCATATAATTCGTACCTTCTCTTCTGATGAAATAGGGAAGGTCAAGATGGTGGTTTTTTTATGAACGAATTTAATGCTCAATAGTCGAGTTTGTGCTCCTAAAGATGGTGAGCGGCGAAGAGATTACATATGCTTTATCATCTATGTTTGGGCGAGTGAAACATGCACAAGTATTGCAATAAAAATTGAGAAATACAGATGCTCACCTGTGTTTGGTTTTGAGCTTTTGAATTCTCACTTATGTTATCGCATGTGATGTGACTGGTTTCCATAGCATTCCGTGACAATTATGTTACCACATGTTTACAATTATGCTAAGGTCTCAGCATTCTGTGGAATTATGTTAGCACTTGCTCACAATTACACAACCGGTATCATGTCTAGATTCATAATAAGCTGTATCTTATTTCCACATTAGCTAATGAGCTACTATCTTTTGTCCATATGTCCAATGAATATATGCGGTTATGTAGTTGAGGGTTGGGAACAGTTACATACTTAACATGATCAATGCATCTCATTTATAGCTTTGGAAGTCGAATTGTTCTCTGACTGTGATAATACATGTCATTTCAGGTGCACCATGATATGACCGCTCCACTTTCCCACTATTACATATACACAGGGCACAATTCGTATTTGACAGGAAATCAGCTTAGCAGTGAGAGTAGTGATGCTCCAATCATAAAAGCTCTTCAAAATGGCGTGAAAGTAATTGAATTGGACATGTGGCCAAATTCAAAGAAAGATGACGTGGATATTCTTCACGGAAGGTATAGTATAGTTCTTCTTGTCGTAAATGATGACTTAATAATATAAAATGTCGTGATAGGTATGAGTTCTTTTTTTCATCATGAAAGTTACGGTTGCTATTGTATATTTAATGGTCTTATTTTGCATGTTCCAAAAGTTTAACTCCGTAATCTGTATAAGAATATTTTGGATTCTCCAGGACGATGACAAAACCAATTAAACTCACCAAATGTCTAGAGTCGATCAAAGGTCACGCCTTCTGTGCATCTCCGTATCCCGTTGTAATAACTTTGGAGGACCACCTCACTCCCGACCTCCAGGCAAAAGTGGCTAAGGTGGCTATTTGTTTCCTAATAATGTCATCATCGTTCCCAATACCAACACTTAATTCAATTTCTCCATCAAAATCGTTAGATGCTCAGTGAAACATTCGGGGAAATGCTCTTCTATCCAGAGTCAGAACGTCAAGAGGAGTTCCCTTCACCAGAATTTTTGAGAAATCGGATACTAATTTCAACAAAGCCACCCAAGGAGTACCTTGAATCAAAGAGTATCAGGAAGAAGATGAAGTCCCTTTTAAGTAGGAAAAAGCATGACTTGGATTATGACTCGTGGGACTCAGATGCTTTTGGCATCGATACGGAACTTTACCATGGCGTAGAGGTAGTTTATGTGCTTATATGGTGTACTGTATTATGTAGTACCAATCTTTTACCAATTCGTAATTGTCTAGTTCTTTGTTTTCTTACAGTACAATACTGATCAAAGTGATGAAGATGATGAGGAGTTGGATCAGAAACTGTCACAGAATGCTGCACCAGAGTACAAGGACCTAATAGCAATTAAAGCTGGAAAACGCAAAGGTGGACTGCGAGTAGCACTCGAGATTAACCCTAATCAAGTTAGGCGTCTTAGTCTGAGTGAACCGAAGCTTGAAAAGGCTGCAGCATCCTATGCATCTGATATAGTTCGGTATGCTTTTTGTTAATTGTAAACATCTTTTTCATAACAAGACACCAGCAGAGAGGAATAAATTCATTTCTGAATTCCTATTCTTTTGATGTAATTTTGAGTGTTACACTTGGGCCTTTTCTATTTGTCTAGATTCACACAGAAGAACATTCTTAGAGTTTATCCAAAGGGGACTCGTTTTAACTCTTCAAATTACAACCCATTTATTGGGTGGATGCATGGGGCTCAAATGGTTGCATTCAACATGCAGGTTGGAATTTCTTGCTCATTGCTGGACTCTTGGATGGATTTAGCCTTTTTGTTAGTTTTGATTTCATTTTTTTGTGCAATTTTTCTCCTTCAGCTTATATTTTTTTGCTGCATAATGGTAAAATATTGCCAAGCTATATTTGGAGACAATGCTTGGGTTGCAGTAAATAATAGTTTGTCTGTTAGAGTTATGTTAAGAGCTCTTAGTCGTGGTGTAATTGAGTTTGTTGTTATTGGGTTATGTGGATATCCATTTAATGGAGTCCAACCTATATATATACCCATTGTACTCCTTGTTTACCCTAATGAGAAACACTTTTACCCTAATCTCACAGTGTCCATGAGGATATAATATGGCAATGATTAGTTCTTCCTTACCAACTCGGCCTCAGTCCAAATTTGGTAAGAAATATTGCCAAAGAATACTGCAATGCGTCCATGTCAAGAATCTATTAGTTTCTTTGCGTCCTAGTTCATGCAATATCTTGTAAATTTGTTCCCTTTAGCCTACATTTTCCTCAATTATCAAAAAATAGTTTTTTTGTATATATTATTTACTTCTACATATCCTTGCTTGAAGTTGTACAAGATCAAGAGATTCAAGACTCTCGTGACTTCTGATATCATTTTTTTTAAAATTAAGATTGTCCGCACTCCGCACTCGTGACTTTGATTTCATTTTGGTTTTGTTAAACTTTTTTCAAAGCTTGATGAAGCTGTGTAATTGCTTTCATCATTACAAATTAGTTGCTGGAATTCGATACTAACTTTGGAAAGTATGCTTTGCAGGGATATGGAAAATTACTTTCGTTGATGCAGGGATTCTTTAGGGGCAATGGAGGGTGCGGATATATGAAGAAACCTGACTTGTTAATGGAGACTGGTCCTAATGGTGTGGTCTTCAGTCCTAAAGCAGCTCTACCAGTGAAAAGAATACTGAAGGTGCAAAAATTCTTCGATGATGCTATATTGCTAGTTGCTACTAGACAATTGCTGGTCATATACTACTAAAGTACACCGATGGTTTTATTCGTGAATGATTTCATAGGAATTATTATTTTCCTCATAATAGTACTTCGGAATTTTATTCGTTGTGTTACACATTATAGTGACAATCTGTAGGTGAAAGTATACATGAGCACTGGGTGGGATTTGGACTTCAGCAAAACACATTTTGATAAATTTTCCCCACCGGACTTCTATACTAGGGTAAGAAACACCAGTACAAGCTTCTACTTTTTAGAAGTATGAAAATGATCATTAAGTAATCTGAGCTGTTTGCAACAGTTTTTTATATATAATTTTGATACTTAAAAGGGTATACTTTCCCTATGACAGCAATTTGTAGGTTAGCATCCATTTCAACAAGCTATTAGTATCATTTGTAGGTAGGGATTGCTGGGCTTCCAGTAGACAGCGTGATGAAGAAAACAATGACGATAAAAGATCAATGGACTCCAGTATGGAATCAGGAACTTGATTTCCCTTTGAGAGTTCCTGAACTTTCAATACTGAGAATAGAAGTAATGGATGAAAACATGCCTGAGAAGGACGATTTTGGTGGCCAGAATTGTCTTCCATTGTCTGAGCTGAGGCCAGGAATCAGAGCTGTCCCACTATATGACCAAAAAGGAACAAAATACAAGTCCGTAAAGCTTCTCATGCGGTTTGATTTCTCCGAAGATTGCTGAGCTATCGGTATGTTTGCCATCTAAAACCCTTCAAGGTCTTGGAATAGGAAATTCTTTGATATTTTTGTGGTAATTCATGGGGTCATCAATTGTTTAAATGGAAATACCGCTGTAATTACGTAATGATAGTAGAGAATCTAGTAGTATAATGTGTCATTTTTAAATTACCAAACACGAAATAATGTCAACCGATGGATGATTAAAAAAAGAAGTAATAGGCAATGACTGATAGTTTGGACTTGTTTTTTGCAAACTGGCTGCGACTTGTCTAATAAAAGAACACTTATTTTTCCACACTGATTTGAAATGGAATGCCAATATTAATATATTATCAGAGATGAGGACCTGAAGGTCCAATAACTAATTTAACACATCAACTTATCTTTGAACATATAAATGTTGGACATCTAAGATGCCATATTCATAGGGGAGTATTGAGAATAGTCCGGTGTGAGGTGTGGTGAATAAGAGACGTTTTTGTGACTTATAAGATCATGCACACGTCCATTCAAGACCAGTCAGTTTAAAGGGGAAAATTCAAAATAATCACCAAATAAAAAAAAGAAAAATATGCACATGTAAATCTTAATTGGCAAAATATGCACCTTAAAAACGACACAAATGATGTCGTTTTCATTAACTAAAAACGACATCACTGATGACATTTTTACTCAAAATGAAAACGAAATCACTAGTGTTGTTTTTACCTAGGGTATCTTCAATTAGCGATCGATCCGTCGCTAGTCGTATGTAACTTACCTCGAATCTTCATAAAAAATGTATGAATCAACTCAAATTATTATATTCAACTAATAATGGTTGTAGGGTAAAACACATAGTGGGAAATTTGTTGACTCTATGGTTGTGATTGAGAGTGATTTGGTCCCCCGCAGGGGCTTCCGTCCCTTGTCACCCCCGCACTCCCAATCAGAACCATAGATTCAACAAATCTTCCACTATGTGTTTTACCCCACAACAATTACTAATAGACATGTCGCTAGTTCAACATATAAAAACGAAGGGTAACAAATAGTGGGGAGTGATTTGGAGGTGGGAGGAGGAAGAGGCGGGCAGACGGCCCCTTTCCGTTAATAAAAACACAGCATCTCGGATTTCTTTTTTACCTAGGTAAAAACGACATTAGTGATGTCGTTTTTAGTTAATGAAAATGACATCACTGATGTCGTTTTTAAGGTGCATACTTTGTCAATTAAGTTTTATGTGTATATTTTTCCAAATTTTTTTATTTGGTGTTTATTTTGAAAATTTCCCCTTAATTTAATGTAACAATACTGCCATGATTTTTTTATACTATCCTGCTGTTCACCATTTTCCACCAATTTTCTCACAGTAAATTCTTTCTCCTATTCCTTTTCAATCTACATGCATTTGGTGTTTGGTTTCTTATAGAATGTGTGGTGTATGAACATCAAAGCATCACTAAGTAGAGATCTTAATGACATAGTTGACGGAACAAGGAGATCAGAATATATTATCATTTGTAGCAGATCAATTCTTTTGGATTATACCGTTGGATAGAATAGTTATCCTGCTAGGAAAATCGATGATAAAATGGGGGTGTTGAATGAATTCCAGTCTCTTCTTTACCCTACAAAATTTTGCCTATTGCTGAAAAAGCCTTTTACTTATTCCGAATGTTTTTGCTTCAAAATTTTCCTATCCCACTTATGTTTTCTATTCTATCCCACAAATGTTAACCTATTCGTTTCATTCTAATTACCTTATGTTTTCTATCAACTTATTGGCTGACATTTCTAAATTGACTTTTGTTAGGTGTCACTTGTTAGGATGCCTCAAAAGGTTTGTCACCATCCACCGCTAGATGATGTTTGCGTTTTGCGTGATGCAGGCCCAAGGATTATTCACATGATGTGTTTTTACATGGCAATCAAACAAGATTACGCCAAGCAGAACTGTGTTGTTTATTCCTTCAGTTGCTTCCGATAACCCAAGTTGCTGTCAAGTGGAGTCCAATGCATACTGGTTTGTGCTTGTCCACTTATCAGAAATTTTCTTTACTATACTGTAAAGTATCTGTACTTGTTTTATTGGTGTAAAGTAGGAACAACAGCTGTTATGTAAAAAAAGTTGTTGATACACAAATGTGTTAGTGCTGAAAAACATCTTGATTCTTAATTTTGTTTTCAAATGCAGTTAACTCAGTCTTGTACATTCTAACCAACTACTTTGGTGAAAGTACAACCGGGAATATACCTTTTTGTAACCAACCATTTCAGTTTCACTGCTTCATTTATCCGACACTTGGTTTGCTGGCAATATACTTTGGGCCACTACTAAGACAACTTTGTTTGATGGAAAATTCTATTAGAAAGCCCCCGATTCCAACTGCTTAGGTACTACCGGATCGAAACACAATCTTAAATTGGACAGTAATTCAGAGAAGTATATATAGTACAAGTGTTGTTGGAAAAAACTAATTTACGTCGAAGCCATTGAACTCATCGTATTGATCATTTAATACCGAAACTTCGCCCCTAGTTCACAGTTATTTTCCTTGGAACTGTCAGGACCTTAGTGACAGAGAATCATATATTACAATTATTTTTTGCTGTTTTCCTTACTTGAACTTGGCTACGGTTCTATAGTATTCTCTTGTCGTCCCTGACTTCGAAACTGACTCAAAGGTTGGATTGCTTTTCCAGATTGGTGCTGCGTGAAAGAAAAATTTTGGGCAGACAGATTTTATGTTCTTTTATAGGAAAAAAAATGCATCTTCCCCAATATTTGCTTTAATATCTGTGTCCATCATTTTTATGGTCAAAGATGACAAGGACTGCATCTTACAGTAGTTTAAAATTCATCTCCACTCACCATATTGACGCCTGTAAATTATGATGATTCTGTTTAACTGAAATAAAAATTCATTTCAGGATAAAAAAAATTGCTACAGCATTTCTCACTAAAATATAATGCTTTGAGATTCCAAAACAATCACACATTTATTGTTTTTCTGTATAAGACATGAAGTCCATCTGCATCCTTGGGTGATGGGTCATACCACTTACATATAACCTGTACTTGGAGCCACAACAAAACAAGTCAATGGAGAAAGACATAAATAATCTTTTCCAATGTTTTTAAAACAGTATTGGTATGGGTCTTATTGTTTAAGTATCTTTCTGGCTTATTATGTTTCCGCTGCTTCTCAGACAGAGCTCTTAGTCCCCTTTTAGGCTTAGACAGTTGATGTAAAGGTTCATCCAATTTGTCTTGAGTTAAATCGATCATTAAGTTTACAACCTTTCCAGGTTGAGCTTAACCTGGATGAAACTGAACATGTAGCTTGTCGGAAATTGTCTGTAGACTGATAATTGAAGCCGGTTAGTACATATAGAGCTGGAATCAGTAAAACATGCAGATGCATGGTGACAAATAGACTGGTGTTCCTGTTTTAAAGGAAGTTGACAGGCAGCAAAAGGTAAATCATGTCACTCTGTTATTTCTTTTGAGGATTTATTCCTAAACTTCGTTAGTTCTCGTTCTGTTTAGTGCTGATCTTGAAGGTTGGACCGTTTTGTAGTGCCTAGATATATTTCGTCCTCTAAGAATTCTCATACTATTTTTTTTTGCAACTCATCAACTTGACCTTATTCACATTTGTTGAAATTAGTTTTAATTTGTAAATTTTGGATTATTCTTTTGGCTTATAAGATCTAGGTACCTGTTCTTAACATCATTTGATTTCGAAATGGGCCCACACATCAATGACAATGTTTTATGTAATTCAGGATACGCAAGGCCCCTTCTTAACAGACTAGATGCTTTGGATGGATTTAATGTTTGAGTTGATCAACCTTCAACTATTACTATGTATGTTCTGTCCTTAGACTGTGATATATTGATATACCTTATCAAAACATTTCCATTTCAAATATTTCCAGCTGGTGAGAATGTATCATCTTTACGTAGATGCTATGATTCCATGTCAGGGAGAGACTTTTGTGAAAAATTCAAGAATCAAAATTGGTTTCATAAACTAAATCCACCAGATTTCTCTTCTCAACTCACCATTGATTTGCAGAATAGAATCAGTAAAAAGTTGACGTCATTAGTTTGTACGATATCTATATCAATAACAACAATAAAGTCTTTAATCTCAAATTAGTTTGTGTAGGCTAGAAATGAAACTCATTATTTTGTACGATATCCATATAAATAAAGAAAATAAATATTTGGTTTTACAGCATCCACCTTCAAGAGGACCTTTTGTATTTTACGCATTACAGTGTTTCATATGCACTGAATCAGTGGTGGAAAGTTGTAACAGGGAATTGCTCGACACGAAAAATCAATCTGTAACATATAACTACTGAGTTTTTCAATGGGTATACTAAAAAACTGTCTCGTGAGTAAAATAAAGAATAGTTTCATGGTGTAAGCTTCTGGTTCATGCTATAGCAATACCTGATTGCTCCTCAGAATAACTATTTAGAGAGAATGTAAACTTGCTTTCTTTATTTTATTCAATTTGATTGCTTATGGCATATTGTTTAACATTCTCATCTAGAGTGCCAATTTCAAGCTAACTTGTCGAATAATAGAACGTATTAAAATATAGCTCCTATTTGGACGTATTATGATTATTTTGTAATCAATGTTTGTGCGTCTTATTTACATGCAGTTATATAAAGATCAAAACCTTGGTTCAAGACTCTCAGGTAATGTTTGATTTCCTTGTTTTATTCAATGTTTAAATTGGTTTTGTTTAATTGTTAAGTTATTCTTCAGGAGAACAAAGAATAATGTAAAAAATACAATTTATGACAACGGGTGCTGCCATTGGCATTGTGACTAAATTTAACTCCGACAAATTTAAATAGGTTTCTGTTTCACAAATATATTCTTCATGAAAAATAAATTCTGAAAAGGTATTAGAGGGGAAGAAAAGGAGAAAAAAGTCATACCCAACATTTTTAAATGTCTGGTGACATACTATAATTATTATTTCACATTCATAGTCTCAAATTGACTTTTAAACCTTGGCATGGATGGTAAGCTCTTTTTTTTCTTTTTCAAATTGATTGTTGTAAAGTGCGAAGCTAAAATTATGAAAAAGTTGGATATCAAGAAATTATCCACAACGTGACAACGATATACTAAAAGCTTTTAACTGATTCAGATCTATATTTGCCAGTTTCTCTTAGAGCACCACTGGTCCATGTCTCGTAGGTCAATTTATATATATATATAATGACTTCTATGTATGTTCACAGCATCATTCCTTTAAGTACTTAGGCTTAGACAACTGCAATTCAAAATTTTCTATATATAAAGTATAAAGGAACCCAAAGAACAAAATAATGAAATTGTTTAAAGCTATGAATAGTTGGAACCTGAGTTCAATTCATATATAATGCTATTTTGCATCTTCAGGTGTAGATAATTGCAATTATTAAAAATCCCCAAAGAGTGAAAGCATGAGAGATGTTACATAATTTATACTAAATTATTAAAAGCTGAACACGACCATTCATGATAAGAAAACACATCATGTTAGCCCTCTCTTAATATATTTTTCCCCGAAAGCATAATGTCCACCACTTAAGTAGATCAATCTCTGCCGACAATACTTTTTTTCCCTCCAACTTCATTGTCATTGTTCATCTGTTGTCCCACGCTCCCAGCAATATTCAAGTTTTCTTTGCATTAAAGGTGACCAAAGAAGGGAAAATAAAAAATAAAAAAGGCACCTGAAATATCGTTTTTATTAAGTTAAAATGACACCTTCAGTGTCGTTTTCACTTGGTAAAAAATAACACTACTGGTGTCGTTTTCCACTTGGTTAAAAATAACACCAGTGGTGTCGTTTTTACCCTATATAAAAACGGCATCCGAGATGCCGTTTTAACCTAGGGTTAAAAACGGCACCAATGCCCCCCTTTTCTCCAATCTTCCCAAAAACATTTGTGTTTTTTCCTCTCCCTCTCTCCTGCGATTTCAGGTATTTTTAGATCATTTTTTGTTAAGATTTTGCCTTATTAGTTTGTATTTATGCACATTTGATTGATTTGGTTAGGATGTGTGTGGATTGTTTGATTTGAATTGGATTCGATTGATATTTGGTTGATGAGTGTACCCTACTTTGTTTAATTAATCTTGTGTGGATGATGTTATATTGTTATGATTATTAATCTTGTGCGGATTTGATTAATTGATCAATTAATCTCAGAAGTCCAAATTTAATAAAATCATAACAAGATTAATAATCTCAGAAGTCCAAATTTAATAAAATCATAACAAGATTAATGGATCCATTAATCAAATCATCAAATCCGCACAAGATTAATAATCATAACAATATAACATCATCCACACAAGATTAATTAAACAAAGTAGGTTACACTCATCAACCAAATATCAATCGAATCCAATTCAAATCAAACAATCCACACATCCTAACCAAATCAATCAAATGTGCATAAATACAAACTAATAAGGCAAAATCTTAACAAAAAATGATCTAAAAATACCTGAAATTGCAGGAGAGAGGAAAAAATACAAATGGTTTTGGGAAGATCGGAGAAAAGGGGGCATTGATGTCGTTTTTAACCCTAGTTTAAAAACGACATCTCGGATGTCGTTTTTATATATGGTAAAAACGACACCAGTAGTGCCGTTTTTAACCAAATGGAAAACGACACCAGTAGTGTCGTTTTTACCAAGTGAAAAACGGCACAAAAGGTGCCGTTTTAACTTAATAAAAACGGTATTTCAAGTGTCGTTTTTGAATGTGTATATTTTGTCAATTAAGTTTATGAAGTGCGCATATTTTTACAATTTTTTATTTTTTTTTGAATTTTTTCCCACCAATGAATGATTTTATTGTGCTTAGTGTGCAAACCGCGGTTGGTAAAGCACGACATTTGTTTGGTTATGACACGAAGATTGAATACTTTTCTTAGTTTCCAATCTCGGAGTGTAGTAGGTGAGAAAAGACCAACTGCTTCTGGTGGGCAATCATAATGAAATTTGGTGTGAATTCCGTGTTGGATCTATTGTCATTTGAAATTTCTCAATACTTATGTAAAATCTTATCTTCTAGTACTCTTGCTTTATTCCATAAATGTTGTTTTTTTCCTCTGTTCAATCGGTAGTATTCATCTTCCAGTTTGTAGAGATGAAAATACTAATCTTTGTTAGGTTCTGGGACGTGGATGTTTATTTTGGAAATGTCGGCAAAAGAACAACACTGTAATTCGAAAGTTCAATATTGCTTGTATGCCACTACGAAACGTCATAATCTGTTTTTATCATCATTTCTTAAGTATTTATTGTGCTGTGATTACAAACATGTGTAACTTATGACACTACCATTGCAGGTGAGGATACGATTTTTTCCCATGAAAATCGATTTTCATTTGTTTCATTTATTTTGCCTTTAGTATATTGTCATTAAATTATCTTTAACAATCTTTTGACCACAATTTACATCCAAATGATGTTTTGATCATTATTTTCACCCATACAGTCAAATGGTAATTAAATTGTTAAAAGGTTAAAGCAACATGATGATAGGAGGAGAAAAAGTAAGAGAACAGAAAAATCTTTTTTTAACGGAGAACTCGACTACCACTTGAAACTGTGCTTTGCTACCGCTTCATCACAAGCCAATAAAATGTTTTGTATAATAAATATTGTCCATTAAAAGTAAACAAATAAATCCACGTGTATGTTGTTTCCAAAACATTGATTTAATTTGGGAACTACTAAACGTCGCCCCAAAACTACTCAAATCGCCCCTTGAAATTATCAAATTGCCCTTAACAATATATTTAATACTCATATCGTCCTGTGTCTATAAATTAGGCATACGGTCTTGTATATTCATAATTTATCAGTAAAAACACCACGAAAATGTCTGGCGAGGGTGATGCATCCGGTGAGGTAAGCCTGGCGCGGGGCAAATTTTGGGCCGGGCGTCTGCATTAGACGCCTCCCCCAAGGTGAGGGCGTCTGCGTAGGACGTCCTCCCCTTGGCCGAGGCGTCTAACGCAGACGCCTACGCAATGGGAGAGACATCTTATGTAGACGTCCTCCCCTTGGGTAAGGCGTCTGTAGTAGACGCCCTTCCCTAGGGTCAGGCGTCCTACTCAGACGACTCACCCATGGGAAGGGCGTTTAACTCAGACGCCCCTCCCATGGGGTAGGCGTTTAATACAGACGCCCGGAATTTTTTTGATTTTTTTAATTTCGATTTTTTTTTGTAGGTTCCGTTGGAAGATTTCGGTGGTGATGGAGTGGATTACAGTGAGTTATTTCAAACTACACAAATCTTTGAAACAATCGATGAAGCATGTAAATGGGCCAAACAAGTAGCTATCGGAGTTGGGTTTTTTTTGGTCGTGTCGTCGTACAAAACAAGATCAGATAGTCGGATGGATTGTTATTTGAGATGCGACCGGGGAAATCAAATGGAGTCTCGGGATATGGATACTGCACTTCGAAGAAACACCAAAAGAAAGGGTTGCAGTTGCAGTTGCCGTTTCTTAATAAAAGTGGTGGAGCGACGAGATCGTGATGGATGGGTTGTGGTTTTTAATAGTGGTCACGGACATCACAACCACAGACTGACAGTTTATCCAGAGGGTCATCGTCAAATTAGTGGTCTAAGTTCTGGGACGAAGAAGATTGTTCGTGATATGACTGAGGCGCAAGCAAAACCACGGAACATCTTGAAGGCAGTAAAAGAAAAATTCCCGGAGGACAATCCAAATCAAATGCATATTTATAATTTCAGAGATTACATGAGGAGGACAAAATTTGAAGACCGGAATCCCGTCCAGCAGTTTCTCTATCAAGCAGTGCAGTGTGAGTACTTACATTGGATTATGGCGGATCCAGAAACTGATGTCGTCACTCACGCTTTTTTGGCACATCCGACGTCAGTCCAGTTGTTGCGGACATATCCTTTCGTTATTTGCATGGATTCGACTTACAAGACGAACAAGTATAAGATGCCTTTGTTCGAAATGATTGGGGTCACACCAACAAACATGAATTTCCTTATTGGATATGCGATTTTGATGGATGAATCTTACTCCAGTTATCTGTGGGTGATGGAGAAGTTGCGAGATCTGTTATTGGGGAATGTCAGCCCGACTGCAATAATAACAGACCGGGAGTTAGGCCTTATGCGACCGGTGAGAGAGGTATTTCCTGACTCTGCTCATTTACTCTGCACATGACACATCAACAAAGACGTATTGAACTACGCATACCACGTATTCGGCAAAAATAAGCAGATGACAGAGACTTTGAGGCGTGGAAGATGGAGGAAAATCATGCTTTCTACTTCAGAAGCCGAGTATGATAGAGCTGTGTATGCTCTGAAAGATTTGTATAGATCGTGGTCGGCTATCACGGAGTATCTGGACACCACGTGGTTGGTGCATAAAGAAAAGTTTGTGCTGAATTGGACGAACAAAGTCCTTCATTTTGGGAACACCACGAATTGTAGGGTCGAAAGTGCTCATTCGGCTCTAAAAGAATGGATTTCTACATCGACTGCAACTCTGGACACTCTTTTCGAGCACGTCAACGCGGCTATTGAAATGCAGCTGACGAATATTCGAAACGCTCTTGAAGACTCGAGACGGCGAAATTTGACTAATTTCGGACATGCTCTATATAGTCACAAAAATGGTCGAGTTTCGCATCACTGCTTGCAATTGCTGAGTCATGAGGTGAAAAGAATGCAACAGTTAGATGATGAAGTTGAATATCGTTGTGAGTGCGCTTTTCTGACTTCTCATGGGATACCTTGCGCATGTACCATCCGCGGATGTCTTGAATCAGACAACGGAATTTACTTAGAGCAGATTCATTCGTTCTGGAGGACACTTGTCATTGGGGAAGGAGCCGGGAACGTAGAGTTTGTGTCTCAGGCAGCTCAAGACGCTGAACATTTTCGCAGCCTGGTTGATGAGATTGCAGGAAGTGACCCCATCGTAATTCGATCTGCCTCTCGGGTTTTATTCGAGCAGCTACACCCCGAACATGCGAATTTGAGAGAGCCTGCAGAAAAAACAAAGCTACGAGGTTGACCAAGGGGAAAGTCGACACGACGGGACCCTAGTGCGTTTGAGTATGCAGAGCGAGGTAGTGGTCGATCTTCAGGTAGTGGGAGTAGAGGTCGTGGTCGTTCTTCCGGTAGTGGAAGCAAAGGTCGTGGTCGATCTTCTGGTTCTTCGTCTGTGAGGGGAGGATCAGGTATACCATCCCTATATTTATTGTTATTATAATTTTGTTATTTATTTCAGTAAATATGTATCTTTTGTTATTATATGTAACTGTATTTTTTGTTGATATTGTAGTGACTGGGCGGGCTGACGTAGACGACTTCCCATATGCGGATAGGATTCCAGGAATCATTATGCCATTCCTACACCAGTGAAATGATGTACGTGCTGATGGAAACTGTGGATTTCGATGTGTCGCCGATGTTTTCCACGGTGGTGAAGACAATTGGCAACTCGACCGTCGTTCGATTTCAAATGAGCTAGCTGCGAACCCATCTTTTTATGAGCACGTATACTACGACGGTGTGGCGTAGGCTCGTCACCGGATTAATTGGGGCGGGGGACCTTGTGGCGAGAAAATGCGCAGGATCTGGAAAACATCGTGAAGCATGATCGTCATCTCTCCGAAAGGCATGTGGAAAGTATTGGTGTCAGGCTGCCACCGCTCCACAAACGCAGAAATCAAAGGCATGTCGGAGATAAGGGAACATGTTGTACGGTAAGTGCCCCAAATGCGTGACACTAATCTCCTCTCTGATATCAGCACTCAGTGTAGACCGCCAACCCTGTAGTGCTGTACAGGCTCTGTGCCGATTATGGCACTTCAGAACCTTCTGATCCTCTCCGTCCCAGATCCGTCTAGCGATGTGACCCCAGAAACTAGGAATGACGCTCCCATCTAAAAGACCACCAGGCGTCGTACTGCTCACGATCCAAGAATCGTCATGGACCCTCTTCTTCTTCTGAGCGCGGGGATCAACAGTGCACGAGCTCGAATCCCCGGTCGTAAACCTCCCACCCCTACCCTTCCGCACCATCCATCCGGCGGAAGTAGAACTACCCGCTCGACCACGTCCTCTGCTATACTCCCCCTGCCTCTCCACCTCCAGGCGCTCTAACTCATACGGGTCATCATCGTCGCTCCCGTCGTCGGGACTGTCCACATGCTCATCATCGAAGGAATCATCCTCCTCCTCACGACGACGTAATGCCTCTCTCTCCCTCCTGACCGAAGCAGATATCCCCCGTCTACGTGGATGACGCGGTGCTGAATCATCCTCTAAAGAACGGAAGGCGTGTAATGGTATCGACTTGTCTTTCCCTCCACTGTGACCCGATGACTATTAATTGAAATTTTAATTACAAATTTGTTAAATTTGTTAAACTAAATTATCATATTTATCACAATTGTTAAACTAAATCAAAATTTGTTAAACTAAATTATCACAATTGTTAAACTAAATCAAAATTTATTAAACTAAATTAAAACAATTGTTAAACTAAATCAAAAATTGTTAAAACTAAATATCACAAATGTTAAACTTAATAAGAATTTGTTAAATTAAATTTTCAGATTTATCACAATTTATTAAAGTAATTATCAGATTTAATAATTTAAAAAAAAATTTGTGGAGGCGTCTGCGAGAGACGCCTCCCGTATGGTGGAGGCGTCTGTCGGAGACGCCTCCTCTTTGGGGGAGACGTCTGCCGAAGACGTCTCCTCCATCGGGAAGACGTCTTCCCCAGACGTCTCCCGCTAGTGGTCGGCGTCCGAGGGAGACGCCCCCCGCATGGGTCGGGCGTCCGAGGAAGCCGCTCCCCCCATGGGGGGAGCGACTTCCTCGGACGCCCGCCACATGCGGGGGGCGTCTCCCTCGGACGCCGACCACTTTTTTTTTTTTGAAAACAAATAAATAAAGTAAGGTTACCGTATACGAGTACACCGGGGGAACTGCTGGCTACTTGCCTGGCCTCCGAGACATTCCTAATCTTCTGTAGTAGGTATAGGAAGAGAAAATTTTGAAAAAAGAGTGAAATTGTGAGATATATAAGCAAAAATAGGATGAAGGGCAATTTGGTAATTTCAAAGGACGATTTAAGTAATTTTGGGACGATGTTTAGTAATTCAGTTTAATTTCTCACGACGTCCTCGTGTACATTAAACAAGTAATTCAAAATCACGAAGCATAACCAATAGACAATATAAATTCTTCGGTGCCCATAAATTCCAAAACTTATAGGACCCCAACGAAAAAAACCCCAAGAAAAAGAAACGTTAACCCATTTCGCGACCATCGACATCCGAATCTCCCGCGACATCCCGAAATCCACAAAAAAAAAGACAAATAAAATAGTAAAAGCGAACCACGACTCCACTTCTCCTTCTCCTCCTCCTCCTCCTCCTCCTCCACTCAAGTAGAATAATAAAATCTCCCAACCAACCTCTCTGCTCCGGCGATGGCGACCTACAAGACTTTCATGGGCTTCAACCGCAAGTTCGAGGCCGGCCCAGTCGGTCCATCCCCCGACGTCGAGGCCGCCTTCCTCCGTTTCTCCGGAGGTGGGCCCCACATGACCCCCGACCAGCTCCTCCGCTTCTTGATAGAGTTCCAGGGCGAGGTGGGGACCACGATCGAGGATGCAGATCGGATCATCGAGAGGGTCCACGTGGATTCGACGAAGCGCGAGCTGACGGTCGAGGATTTCCATAGCTTCCTCTTCTCCGACGAGATCAACCCTCCCATTCCGACTCAGGTCCGTGGATTTGGTCTTTTTTTACGAATTAGATCCGTTGGTGGAGATCGGCTTTCGATTTGGTTGGAATTGGAGGGTCAAAGTTGGCGTCTTTATGTTTTCGTAGCAAATTCCAATCTGTTGATAGGAAAATGACTTCTGTGCTTTTTTGTATTAAAGTTTGATGGGAGTGGAATGAGATGCAGTTAACATTGCAACTTGCGATTCGAATACGAATTTCGGATTCATCGAGGTCTGAGTTGTGCATTGAGATGATGAAGCCTGAAGGTCAAAGTTGGTGTTGGTGTCCTTTTCTTTTCGAAAGAAATTGAATATATTGTAGCGTTCCACGCTTTTCGATATTGAAATTTGATCGGAGCAGAATGAACCACAATGAGCATCACAGTTCGCAATTTGACTTTTAATTTTTATTTATTTTTCATGGTTTATGTTTTGGGAGGGCTCTACAGTGTCATGTTTTAGCATATTGGCATATTTCGATACCAAACTGGTAGATTTGTAGATTCATTATAAGCTTGACCTTTAGACCGAAAAAGAGCTTAACCTGTTATTTGCTGATGTTGATCCCATCCATTCATTTAGAGCTATGTGAACATGAATGTGGAACTTTATGACACCAAGGAAACTATATTTTTGACTGAATACGTCATTTTGCCCCATACTGTATGAAGTGGAGTTGTATTCTGATTGCATGTATCGGTTTGTTTCAGGTTCATCATGATATGAGCGCGCCGCTATCTCATTATTATATATTTACCGGTCACAACTCGTATTTGACTGGGAATCAGCTTAACAGTGACTGCAGCGATATACCAATCATAAAAGCACTTCAAAGTGGTGTGAGAGTTATCGAGTTGGACATTTGGCCAAATTCGGACGAAGATGATGTTGAAGTTCTCCATGGAGGGTATGATGTAACATTAATTGTTACTCCTTCCAACCACTGCTTTCGAAATAAAATGATTAAAATATGAACTATCTAAGGAATAGCTTAGTAGAGATGAAAATATGGTAATCTAGTAATATAACATTTTCTTTTTGCCCATGAAAGTAAAGGTTTGATCTGTAGTGCCGTTGATTTAATTCTGCAACTACCACTCGTGCAACCTACAATTTGGCTTGGATAAGTTTGACCAGTTATATTCTTCTAATTTTCATCTTTCACATGCTTGGTGGTTTTCGTTGATTTGTTAGTGTTGTTCTGAATTTTCAGGACAATGACATCCCCTGTAGCACTCATCAAATGTCTGAAGTCCATCAGAGAACATGCCTTCTCTGCTTCTTCATATCCTGTTGTAATAACTCTTGAAGACCATCTCACTCCTGATCTGCAGGCTAAAGTAGCTGAGGTGATTGCTAGTTTCCTTTTGCTATAAATTGCAGTTTCCATTACTGAAACTTGCTTAACCCAAGTGCTATCATTTTTTTCCCTAGATGCTCATTCGAACATTTGGATACATGCTATTTTGTCCGGGATCTAAAAATATGAAAGAGCTTCCATCACCAGAATCTTTGAAGAATCGGGTATTAATTTCAACAAAACCACCCAAGGAATACCTCAAATCCAAAAATTTGAAGGATAAAACATCTGATTCGGGAAAAGGAAAAGTTATGCCAAAGGATGAACCATGGGAAAAAAAGGATGACGAGGTAGCTTGTTTTACTACATCTTTTAACTTTCTAATTCTTCAGATCATGTTTGGACGCTTTCTAGTAGACTTTTTTTAATAATTTTATTTAATCTTTATAAGGATTCAAGTGAAGACGAAGATCCAAGTGAGGAAGATGATGAGGAGGATAAGAAGCTTAACCAGAACTCTGCATGTCAATACAAGGATCTAATTGCCATCAAAGCTGGAAAACCCAAGGGTGGACTGGAAAAAGCACTGAAAATTGATGTTAATAGAGTTAGACGCCTTAGTTTTAGTGAACCAAAGCTCGAAAAAGCTGCAGATACCTGTGGAACCAGTATAGTACGGTAAACTTTCAATATTTTGCAGAGTAATTATTTTTCTTTTGTCAGTATAGCAATTCGTTAACTATATTATCCAAAGTTGCCAATGGCTTGCTTTTCTTAGCAGCTTGATTGTTTAACCTTAAAATACATTTCATCCACATAACATAAGCCTATATCTAGTTAAGAATTTCTAGTAAAAAAACTCAATTTTGTTGGATATTGGGTTTTGGGTCGCATTAAGCATTATAACTCTTGATGTTTAAGTTGGTGCTTATCCTGTTTCTTAGATTTACGGAGAAGAACATTCTTAGGGTTTATCCGAAAGGGACTCGTTTTGACTCCTCCAATTACAACCCCTTGATTGGGTGGGTGCATGGGGCTCAAATGGTTGCATTCAATATGCAGGTTGGAGTTTCTTATTTAATGCTATACTCATTGGATGAATTTAGCATTTCTTTTGGTTTTGATATTATATATTTGTGTTTGTGGAAATATTCACCTTCAGCATTTTTTTAAACTTCAAAATGGTTGCCAATAGATGCTTTTGAAGACAATTCGTCACCTGTCACAGATGTTTGTTTGTGTCTATGAGGATATGATACGGCAAGATTAATTATTTTGCATATTAAATTCACTTCAGTCCAGATTCGGTTAGAATTATCAAAGAATATCTCCCTGCAAAACGTCTCTGTCATGCTTGCCTTCGTCCATGTACGCTTTTTCATTAGATTCTGCAATGACATTTTCTTCGTTGAACCATACTGATATTTGAGGAAACATCACGTGACCTCGAAATATAAACCAAATGTTCAAATTCCTTAACACATTATATTTTTCAAACTGTCAGCCATCAGTTTTATGCATCTCAAAATAAAACAAATTTAGCAGCTCACATTTCCAGAAGGTTTTACGATAACAATATACTGACGTATGTTTACGAGGAATGATCTTTTGAGGAATTTTGAATCCTCGAATTTTCAGTTAAGATTCTGAATGACAATAGGTAGTGGCCTTGCCGAAATGTTTTGTACGAGAACAGGAAAGATTGTTGTTCTTGAGCTGTTCATAACATGTGGTCTTCCTTGGCCTCATCATTTCCAAAACACATTATCACGTGGACTTCCTTTTTTATACACAAGCTTATTATTTTTGGGAAATTTGTAGCGTAAGACTGGTCGTACGAGAATTTTGTCTGTAGGAGCTCATAAAATCACCATTGTTTAAAGTCAAGTAAGATGCTAATGTTGTTTTCGTTTTCTTTATTTTACTCTGTAGGTTTTTGCCAGAGTTGCATAATTGATGCCGTCACCTATGTCTTGGATTCTGGAACTTTATACTGATCTCCTAAAGTGTACTTTCTTCAGGGATACGGAAAATCGCTCTGGCTGATGCACGGACTCTTTAGAGGCAATGGAGGCTGCGGATACTTTAAAAAACCAGATTTCTTAATAAAACCTAATCCAAGTAATGTGGTCTTCGATCCTCAAGCAGCTCTACCAGTCAAGAGGACACTGAAGGTGAAAAATCTGCTTCACTGTTTAATTAGACAACTAATATTCACATTATACTGTTGAGAAATGCACAAATGTCTTGATGACAAAACATTCAACTGAGTGCTTTCTCTGAATGGTCTAAAGGACCTATTAGGAAACATATAGCAACACTATTATTATCTGATGATTACTAATAAGGGATTTGCAACAGGTGAAAGTATATATGGGAGGTGGATGGAGTTCTGACTTCAGCAAGACACACTTCGATACATTTTCCCCTCCTGACTTTTATGCCAGGGTAAGAACCCCAACGCTAAACTTTCTACCTTGTGACAAATGCAAAAAGTCATCAAGATGTTACTGTCAGAGCTTTTAGATGCATAAGACAATTTTATACTGAAAATGAGCATCATAATTTAAAAGAGAGAAGCTCAGCATGAATATGTTTTGGTGCCATCTCTTCAAGAAGCTACTAATATTGTTTCCTTTGTAGGTTGGGATTGCTGGGCTTCCTGCTGACAGTATAATGAAAAAGACAAAAACAATAGATGATAATTGGACACCGACCTGGAATGAGGAATTTGAATTCCCATTAACTGTTCCTGAACTGGCATTGCTAAGAATAGAAGTCATGGATGACGACACGTCTCAGGAGGATGATTTTGGTGGCCAAACATGTCTCCCGGTATCTGAGCTGAGGCCAGGGATCAGAGCTGTGCCACTTTTTGACAAAAAAGGAAGGAAATATAAGTCGGTGAAGCTTCTGATGTGTTTTCAGTTTATTTGAGGCTCTACAGCAATTGGTATGTTTACCTTGATATCATTGAAAGTCTTTTTAGTATACCAATACACCATAATACTAGCACACCATATAAGTTGGGTGACAAGTACATGACAGAGATCATTAATGAGTTATAACACTAAAGGAATAAGTCATCAGAACACGCTCTCTTTCATCATAGAATGGTCTTATAGGTTGCTGCTAATCTTACATATACAAAATGCTGCGGCAGAGCCAAACACGAGGTCATATACTTGCATGTCAATCATAAATGAGATCATTTGTAGCAAGATGACTGACATCAAAATAAGTGGTCACGCCAGTTAATAATGCTTTCGTTGTTCTTTTTTGCGCAGGCCTTAGATTGTATTTATCACTACTGCAAAAGGAGGTCGGTGGTGAGACTTCAGGTCGGTGGACTCAGGATTCGTCAGTTGTTGATTTCCCTCTGAAAGGAACAATGCATTTCCAGAGATCTTTTTCAGCTTCTTCCTCCAATTACTTAATTTGCGAGTCATTTCCTCTGCTACAGGGGTTTGTGCCTGCCTGTTTATCAATAGTTTTGTTTCTTATCTCTTTCATGTTGTAAAATGTTTGTAACTGAACGTGTGAAGGTAAGTTATTCTTCCTGAGATTTTTGTGAAGACATGTATCACCATATGCTACTTGTGAAAGTGAATGAAATGTTGTTTCCATAAATGTCTATGGCAGCAAAATTCTTACAAGTTGCTCAAAAATTCTTGGGATGATTACATTACCCTTTGAAATTGTGGCACCACAAAGTCCACAACTTTATGTTTGCAAACCAAATGGAGATACCTTAATTTATTTATTTTTAACTAGATCATTTTCAAAAGCCGATTCATTGATGGTCGAACGAATACTCTGCATGCAAACAAAAGCTGATAGCCAACCTCCATTTTTTTAATTCTGCATATACTAGTCTTGATCAGAGAGAAAGCAGGATTGCCTTCTGAACTAAGAAATCATTATCACCATCTTCATTATCCTCATCTGAACAAATTCTCTTAGTCTTGCGGTCCCCGTCAGTTTGCAGATATAATAGGTCAGTAGCCTGATATAATACATACAACAATGACTTGGGATGAAATCATGAACTTATCCAATGGCATATAGTTGGGGCTGGGGTTGAACCTTGATTCTGCATCTCTATCAATCATCTGAATTAGTGCCTCAAACTAAAGTTGGGATGGATGGATGGATGTAGTTTTCTCCTAAACAGTAAATATGAAATATGAAAGGGATATTTTTTACAAAATAAAGCAAATCAGCCTCACATCATCATTGTTATCATTTGAACAAATTCTCTTAGTCTTGAGATTCTCGCCAAATGCAGATATAATATATGGGTCCGTTTGGTTGGAGAATCCAGCTCCAACTTCTTCCGAGAATTCAGCTCCCCCACGAGAAGATGAAGGAGTTGCCCATCTCCCCCTCAGGCCGAACCTCTATAAAAACGCCGCGTCTTTGTGGTTTGCATTATTCTTCCTTTACTTGCTTGTTTGCTTTAAAATTCCGTTGTGCATCTTGACTTAGTTAAACAAGTAGGTGATTAGATTAATAGTGATTAGTGGACCCATAACCCACACGACTACATTTGGTATCAGAGTCTTGTTAGCTAAATTCTCATACTTAATCGTATTACTTAGCATGACTTTTACATCATCTAATCACATAGAAGGATTATGCACCACTAGACCTCCATTGCTTAATGTGTCAAACTATGATTATTGGAAAAATAGGATTAAATTTTTTTTAATATCAAATGACCTTAAGTATTGGATGTTTCTCCAACATCCATACACACCCCCTAAAGAAGATGAATTAGATTCACTTACAAGACCGAAAATGAAAGAAATCGAAATGAATTCGAAAATTATGAACATCTTGTATTGTGGCCTTAATGAGGGTGAATATAATAGGATTAGGGGATGTGAAAGTGCACATGAGATATGACATAGACTTCAAATGCACCATGAGGGGGATAGTAAGACTAAGGAAACACGTATTAGTCTCCTCATGCATAAATATGAGATTTTTTCTATGCAAATCGGTGAAAACATAAGCGAAATGAACACTCGCTTCACCGATATCACTAACTCTCTTTTGGTTCTTGGAAGAAAAATCAATGAAGGAGAGATGACAAGGAAGTTCCTCCGGTCACTTAGCATCGATTGGGAAGACAAGGTCGTCGCAATTGAAGAATCGCACGATCTTTCAAAATTGAAGATGGATGAACTCGTTGGAAATCTCATGGCCTATGAGCTTCAAATTAACCATCGGAAGGAGAAGGAAGCCTCCAAGAACAAAATCACCTTGGGATTACATGCAAATATTGACCAACCAAGGAGAAGTGTAGAAGATGAGGACATCGAAGTCCTAGCAAAAGACTTCTTCAAATACCTCAAGAAAGGAAAAGGAGAAAAGAGTGAAAGAAGAGGTAGAAGAAGTGAGAAAAGAGAAAAGGAGAAGGAGAAGGAAGAAAGTGAAAATGAGAGAAAAGAATGGGAGAAGAAGAAGGAGAGAAGGGAGAGGATAAGAGAAAAAGAGAAGAGCAAGAGAAGAGAAAGGAAGGAGAAAGCACACAAGGCTACATGGGATGATTCTTCATCACCATCTTAATCGCCGTCTTCCTTGCAAAGTAGAAGAGAAGTGACTCACTCATGCTTCATGGCTATTGAAGATCAAAGTGAGGTAGAATCTAACTCTTGCTCTAGTAATTCATGCTCAACTAAGTCATATTACAGTGATAGCTCACATTCTAGTGTTAATGAAGAAACTTATACACATGATGAGCTTCAAAATGCATTTCATGACTTAGTTAAACAATATGAGATCATTTGTGATAAAAACAAGAATGCTAGAAAGTTAATCAAAGATCTTCAAAGCCAAATTGAAACATGCATGAATGAGAAGAATGAGGTGATTGCTAAATTTGAAAAGAATGCATCAAATATTGAAAAATTAATAGCAACACCCATAGAGATCAACTAAATCCTCAAGCTTGTAATTTGCAATTAAGAAAAGATTTAGAAAGATTCACAAATGGAACTAAGATGCTTAACATGTTATTAGGTAGTCAAATGCAATCCTTGCAAAAACATGGTTTAGGTTACAATTCAAAATTGAAAAACCATATATCTCACACTACACTAAATGACAAGCATATGTTCATTAACCATAGTTCCTCAAGTGTGTGGGCTCCTAAAACCAAAATGGTTTGGGTTCTCAAAGCTAACATTCAAGGACCCAAAGTTGTTTGGGTACCTAAATCTACACTTGTAGGTGCTTGAGGAGGAGATTGATGGTGACCGGGTGAGCTCAAGAGTCAAATTCAAATCCGGTTGCATCACCAAATGAGATTGGAACCAATTCTAGCTTCAAGTTGGTATAATTTTATATCCTCTACATGTTCGATAAAATTGGTTCTAGTCTAAGTTTTATATGCTTAATTGTCATATCCTTAGAGTTCAATTCATTGAAAATCATTAACTCTATTCATTGTAAATCAATTATCACATCCATTGATTTTAATTGTCAAATTTTAAATGGATGTTAGAATAAGGCTTAAGTTGAAACTTAAATGAAATTAACTTGAATCATATTCATAGTTTTCATCTAGCCTTATTGATAGGGGGAGCTTAAATGTTATATCTTTTAGAGTAATGAAGTGCAAAATTTAGAGAGAGCAACTTCATTACAAGACATCTAAAATTCTATGCTTAAAGTCATAATTGTTATTGTTTTTGATGGATGTCAAAGGGGAATAGATAATTAAGGGGGGTAACTTGGAATTTGACATTTTGAACAAAAAACTATGCACATCCATAGGGGGAGCATTAATATGCATAGTTTACATATACAAATTCCATGTATTTACATAGAATTAAGATATAGGTTGCCATCATAAAAATGGGGAGATTGTTGGCTTTTTGGCCTTAATCTTTGTTTTGATGATTTATTTAACCTAATCTTAATTATGATCATGTAGAGTAGCACACATAGTGTATTGCATATATATTGCTTTGTGCTAACCTCTACAGGTGATCAAGACTCAAGGAAGAAAGGAAATCAAGTCAAGACATGTAATCAAGCTCATTTGAAGACATGTATTTTTGTATTTCTTTGAGTTTTTTAGGAACTTGTGTATTTTGAGCATACTTGAGTTAAAATCAACTTAAACACACACTAGGTTCCTTATAGAAGTCACACACAAAATTTCACATAATTTGGACTTCAATAGATCACCCAAACTTAGACCGGAAAACACCTAAACCTGAACCCTAACTGTCTGCCCACATTCGGTCGACCGATACAGGCCGTTCGGTCGACCGGATGATCAAGTAATCCAGTTTGTGTTTTCCTGTCTAGTTTCGGTCGACCGCACCATCTCTTTCGGTCGACCGTTTAACCTTACTGTTCCGACCGTTATTTTTGTCGTATTTACCCAACGGTCGTATTCGTATTAAAACCATATACACCTCCATATACTTTACCAAACGGTCGAACCATTTGCCCAGTTCGGTCGACCGTTTAACCTTGTCAAAAATCCCTGCTATCGGTCGATACGATTTCGTTCAACCGATCCATTTGTCCCTCTACCGAAACGCTTAGTCGGTCGACCGGTAAGCCTGTTCGGGTGACCGTTTATTTAATTGACTTAAGATTTCGGTCGACCTCTCCATATTTCGGTCGACCGTTTCCTTAAAGAACCTAAGCGTTCGGTCGACCGTTTCACCTTTCGGTCGACCGTTTCTGGACAGATTTGCAGCCCGAATTTTCTGCTTTGTGTATCTTGCACAAAACCCTATCAAATCTTGTCCCAACGGATCTATTCTCTCTAATGCCTATATAAGGAGTTGTAAAACACATTTTAACACAACTCCCCACTACAAACTTGTCCCAAACATTAGAGAGAATCCCAAACACTCAAAGCTTCAAACCTTACACACTTAGTGATCAATTCCTTAATCCTACTCAAGTGTGCTCAAGATTTAGAGAGTGTTGCTCCACTCAAGTTCTCATTTGTTGTCAAAAGAGTAAAGGCTCCGGTGAAAGCCCGAAGCATCCTTCTCGGATTGTGAGAAGAGGATTCCAAGCTCGGCGAGGGTTGTTCGCGAGTTTGACGGTTGTAAAGGCATTCTCTCCCGGCCCAGAACGGGGAGTGGTTAGTGAAGTCGTAAGCGGAGCTCGGTGATCCGAGCGGAGCTTGCAAGAGAGGACTAGGACCCGGGTGGGGTGCCGAACCTCTATAAAAACGCCGCGTCTTTGTGGTTTGCATTATTCTTCCTTTACTTGCTTGTTTGCTTTAAAATTCCGATGTGCATCTTGACTTAGTTAAACAAGTAGGTGATTAGATTAATAGTGATTAGTGGACCCATAACCCACACGATCCTACATGAAGTACCTTAAACGTCCCTTGCACTTGTACTTATCGGACCACATACATTAGAATGTATCATATCCAATTAGTTATTCGTTTTCGTTCCTTTCTTCTTGAAAGGTCTCTTGGTCATTTATTTGACCAATCCGATAGTGCTACAAGATTGTATCATTCACGTGAGTTATCTTAGTTCCTTTTGTTATTGTTTGTTTGAGTTTGTTTATTATTTATTTCAAGCAAATAGAAGTCATTCCATACGAATGTATTTGCATAGAGAATTCCATTCTTCGATATAGACAAGCAAGAATTAAAATATTTATTAAAATTTATCCATATCTAAAACTTGATACAGAAATGTTCTTGCTAATCGAAGACACATAATAAACATTCTTCAAAGCATAAATTTAAATCACTAGACTATTGAAGTTCCATAAAATTTTGTACAATTGCAGTGATGCTTGTACTATTTCCAATCTTCAATATCATCTCGTTCTTCACGAGTTCCTTCCTATCCTTCAATAGCTGCACATGAAAATTATGTGAGCACAAGATCCGGTAACCCATTACACAATCAAGGATAGAGGTGATTAAATTTATCTTAATAACAAACATACCTATGGCGTTTCTTGGGCGCCTACGTTCAATCATCCCATTTTCAAGGTCTTCCTTGTATTTGGGGCAATTAGGTCGGATGTGTCCCTTTTCACCGCAGTGAAAGCACTCTGTGTTGGGAGTTGGAGATTTCTGAGATTTCCCCCTCGAGGCACTCGCACGAGCACCTCCTACTCCCTTGCTCTTGATTGACGTATCTTTGGTAAATTTGTCTTTACCTTTGTTGATCTTTTTGCTCCTCTCATGGACGGCTAGGACGTGATTGTCCCGACCTTTGCCCATGTCAACTTCTGCCGTTTTGAGAGCGTTGTGAAGCTCCTCAAGACTCACCACTTTTTCACGCACATGATAGTGCATCACAAAGTCCTTGAAGGACGGGGCTAGAGACCCAAGAATCAGATCTTTGGCAATGTCCTTGGGCATTGGAGAAGAGAGCTTCAACAATTTCTCAAGGTATCCTTGCATCGTAAGAAAATGCATGGACACCGATGTTCCCTCCGCCATATGGCACCTTGTGAGTGCGATGGTGGTCTTATAGCGCTCCTTTCGGGCACTATCCATGAACATCTTTGTTAAAGCTTCCATGATCTTCTTGGGTTTTGAATCCAAGTATTTCGCTTGAAGCGAGTCACCCATGGATGCCAACATTAGACCGTGAACTTGGTTCTCTTGGTCTTCCCACTTGGCTATCGCCTCTTTCTCATTACCGGTTGTCTTCTCATTCAATTTTGGGATTTCACCATCCAAAATATGAGATAGTTTTTCAAACCTCAACACGATATGAAGTTTGAGCCATCATTTTGCAAAGGATTCTTTTCGATCATAGATCGCACAATTGGTTGGATATTAGACATTTCTACAAAATAAATTATACAGGATTTTAATGTCAATTTTATGTTTTAAAATACATACATACAAATGTAAATGTTGCAAATAAAAAGTTTGCCCATAAATGCAACAATCCAAGATCTCATTAATTGTAATATAGACTAGCTAAGGGCTATCGAATACATTACAACATCAAGGTAAGAAAAACATTTTCTAATCACAACTTTTTTGAATTTTAGCAATATTAGCATCTTCAAACTCTTGTGATTCTTGTCGTTTTAATTATGAGGGAATGCGACCTATCCTCGTAAGAAAAACTTTTTCCCAAAACCGAGCGAGGGCTCTGGGTAATGTTAAGAAAACTTATTTTCATTTGATACGAGATACGTTTATCCATTGTATTCACAACTAAACATACTTGGGGTTCACTAGGGTGAAACACACCTCATACATTTAATCGTGGCACAACAACAGACAACCATTATATCTCCCATTATTCCCAAAGATGGAGAGAGCTATCTCCCGCTAAGGGCGAGCAAAGTATCCCTCGATCAATGACTGCTAGTGTATGAAATAAGAAGGAAATTTATTCTTAATTTTTGTTTGGACAATTTAACATGTGATTTAGAATTTTAGGTTATCATGCATATTACTAATCATACACATCCTAACATTCAACACATTCATCACATGCATAGCAAGATAAAAACAGAAATTAAACATTCACACAATCCACATCGTGTGAGTTTATATGTTCCCTTCGATCCTTGATCCTCGATCCCCGATCCTCGATCCTCGATCGATGCGCTACAGCGGCGACTTCCTCTTGCACCGGAGATGTAGATTTTATAGAAAATAAACATGCTCCTCACATTCGATAAAAACCGACTAGTGCAAGTCCTATGTAAAAACCTCTCATATGCAAATGCAATTATCTAAAAGACGGAAAAAGAGAGAATTTTGGCTTTTACATACATAAGCCTCTGTATAATAATGATTACATACATTCATAACTGCTGATTTGGAACATATAAACTCACAATTCCTGCAAAGACAACTCGAGCATCCATGCATGCAATATCGCTATAAACTATCCAACCTAGTTTATCAAGCATCTAGAATCCCAAACAATTCTTTGAAAAACATTTTGAAATCCATTAAAAACGTTTTTCATGCATCCATAGTTCAAAAATTAATTATGAACCGCTATCCATCCAATTTTCAATGGAAAGATGAATCGCAGTTTTTCGGTTTTGTTGATTCTCTTACAAAATAATCGTTTATACTTAAAACGAAATTATTGCAAGTTAGACAAATGTCTAAATCTTAATTCTAATAATTACATGACATGTTTTAAAACACTTAAAACATTCAGAACGAATTATTATGGAGAATTACATCAACAAACATTCATAGACCGAAAAAACCGGTAAATTGAATTGTTTAAATCCTAGATGTTAAACTAAATTCGTTTACAGCCATAAATCATGAGAAAATTGAACCCTATGCTCTGATACCACCGTAGGATTTCATGTTTTAATTGTACATATTTATTTTCGAAATTTTTATGCACAATAAGGATCAATTTACAATTTCCTATGATTTATTTCATGCATGCATCAATTTGTTTCAATAACTAGTTTCAAAACTTTATTAAAACAAATATGGACTCCGAAATTCATACCTAGAAGTTCTCTAAAACTTCTTGAAGATTCAGAGACGTTGGGGATGCTCCTCGCTGCGCCGGATGCCTCCGAGTATTCACCAAACTCTAAACAAGATCGGAGAGAGGGAAGCTAGTCTCTCAATCTCCGATAGGGTTTAGAATCCAATTACTAACCCCTCTTTCATTCCCTTGAGAAGATGATCTCTTAAGAACTAAAACTTAACTTAAGAATTAAGGGATTTTCGTGGAGATTTATGGAGAGAGAATTTTGCATAAGTAATAATGAATTAATTATGGAGGTAATGAGATAAACTTGTATTTATAAGCTCTCTCCAAATTACTTATTCATGTGCAACCCCTTGCCCATGATTCCATGCAAAATTCCATCTAACCATCCATTATTTAATAATAAATAATATTAGCCACGAATTAAATCAATTATGGACCAATTCCATGCATGATCTAATTAATTCTTAAATTAATTCTGCTGAAAACCGTCTGGACCGATCGACCGTTTGGAGGTTCGGTCGACCGCTCGAACCATGTTTCGGTCGACCGTTCAATAACTCGGTCGACCGTTCGTAACAGGAATTATTCCATCTCGATGTTCGGTCGACCAACCGATTACTTTCGGTCGACCAACCGATTACTTTCGGTCGACCGTTCGAACAGATGAAAATTCCCTGTTATCGGTCGAGACATGTCCGGTCGACCGTGCCCGATCGGTCGACCGTTTACTTCTAACCGGTCGACTGTTGGAGCACTGTTTCGCAGACTTGTCAAATTTCGGTTTAACCCCTACAAAATTTGACATTTCGGGATTAGTAGTAAATTCACAACTTATGTAACATATTATCCTATGCAATGATCAATCATTACACCCCATAATATTTACATCACATATGAATTTTATTTAGATTCTAATTATGTTATTAATCACAACATAATTTTGATTTTGCTTGTTCACCCCATGTGTCACATTTTCTACATGAAACCCGACACATCTTATGAACTCAAAATCCACATTTCTTGTTTCCCAGTTTTGTGGTGTGACCTATGGGAGGATCTAAACTAAGTTGGCAGTGATATTAAGAGCTTAATATCACAAACTATAAGCAGTATCTAGCTACACATTATAGCTCCCAATTAGTTAGATGTCTTAATTCCACTCGAACCAAAACCCGATCCATTTAGTGATGGAGTGCACCACTTGTGTCCGTCCCTTGCCTCATGATATTAAGAATACACATAAAATAGTATTGTGTCATCTTTGTATTAGTATTCATTTCTTGATCTCTTTAAGCTAGTTATAAATATGCGACTTAACTCAAATCACATTGTGCACATTATAACTTTGTTTTATCAATGGGCTCACTAATATCATTACTCAATTAAGAGGGACAATGATAGTCTTTTGACTAACTATCTTCTCCAACAAAAGTTGTACTTAACCAACCAATGCCTTTACACTATACTTATCGATAGTTCAAGACACTGATCTAATTAAGTATTCCTTAAGTGATCAGATATAAGTCTCATATCAAAAGACCAAAGACACAGTAAAATATTAATGACACAGAAACATATTTCTATAATATTTTACTTATTAGGTATATTCAGTATACAAAAGTAATATTTTCCTCTTTTGCATACTCGTGTTGTCACTCACTTGTAGAGCTACAATGATCTATGACCAAACACGACAATCTTAACCCGGTAATTAATGTCTCATGTTAATTATCATGATTGCGAATATCTTTTGTTTTATGTAAACCAATATCTTTTAGAGCTCTACGGTTAAGGACCAAGAGTCTCTTCCTTAACACTTCTAAAAGACGAATAACATAAACAAGGAACAAAATGATTTCTCATTCAATTCATAATAATTGACATTTAAAAGTAAAACTTTTAGAACACATTCCCTTCAGACAAACCCAATAAAAAATGTGGACAAAACGAGGAATTACCTCAAAAGATCCAAGGTTGGATCATAAGAAAAATGATTTTTTTCCTGAATAGTGATCGAAGCCGGAGAAAGCACCCCCACGGTTGCTTCGATTTTCCACCTCGGACTCCGCACATGGAGCTACGAATCTCTCTCCTAGGTGGCAGTTTGAATGGAGATTCGACAGAAGTTGAGATCCCTGGGGGTTGGAGGAGATGTCTTTTGCCTTACCAAACATACCCAAAACTTAGTAGTTAGAAATAACATATGCGACGATGTGACTAGATCGATTTATCGGCTAATCTAACGACCGTTTCTCTAAAAAATAGTAGATATGAATATCTAAAGGGATAATTTGGCAAAATGCCTACATTCACTGTATTTAGGTCCGGTCAGCAAATCCATAAGTCCATCTTTAGTAGCGCCTGAGTACTTTTTGCGTCATATTTTCTCTCTCAACTACATCATCTTTTTTTCTAACACGTTAGCACAAACCAACTCCCTAAATTTTTCTTAACCACACCCAAAAACAATTCAAACATCCTACAATTTTTCCTCTCCACGTCATTTGAGATCAATTCTACGTAAAACACAAAAAGAATTAAAATTTTAAAAAAATATAAACAAATAAAAAACATTTTTTCATTTTTTTTTTGAAAAAACGATTTAAAATAATTTTTAACAATTTTTTATATTTTAAAAATAATAATTAACCAACCAGGGACACGTGCTCCTTTTCCAAATTCCAACGCGGCGAAGAAGTCCCTTTCAATTCCTCGCTCTTCTAGAACCTTCCCTCGACCTTAATACGAACTCCTCCGTCTCCGGTTTCGTCTTCTCCGTTTCCACTGATCGCCGATGTCCACCTATGGAGATCGCCTCGCGCATCCCGATATCGTCAGAATGTCGTCTTCCTCCCAGCAGTGCGTCACCTACAGGTACCCCTTCCCTTCACACACGTCAAAATCGCTCTTTTTTTGCCCTTTTCCGATTTTTTAATCGGTTGATGCGTGTTTGTTTCTAGGGTTTAGTGATCCGTTTGGTTTCCCGTTGTGGGACCGACACAATTTGATTAGGTTGAGTAACTGAAATTGAAGAGATAAGTGGATTAGATCAAGTAGCTTCTTTTCGTGTCGTCGTCGTAAGGTCCAACTACTCGATGTTCAGTTAAGATCATCCTTTCGGGTGGAGGAATTAATCTGTCCTTTCGTTTCGTTTCGTTTCGTTTCTGGTTTGTGAGATTTCTGTTTGTTGTTTGAGTTGTGGTGTTTTTAATTGGTTTATGACTTTACTCGACTTCATGATAAACGATTGCGTAATAATTCCCTTTTGGGTAGTTTTGTGTTGGTTGTTTCCACAAATTTTAAGTATCCTGCAAACTAATCGTTTAGGACTTAGAAGTTATATTAGAAGTTCAGTTCCCCCACTTAAGGTTTTCTTAATCACACCCTAATGTTATAGATTGCTTTCTTAAGTCTTTTCTACTTCATTGTAATGATGAAACCCCAAGACATACCCGCACCTACTAGAGCTCAATTTGTTGTCTTGGTTGTTTTAAATTAGAAATTTACGAAGTGAAATGACCCTAGTTGGTGTACATGGTGTTAAATTTGTTGTTTGTTAGTAACATGTTATTCCAGTCCAATTGATATTGCCTCAGGTTGATCCATTAATCATTTAGGAGTCACCCAAATTTGGCTTTTTATGTACTCTTCGGTCTTATCTACGGTCTAACATTATTTGATTTTCTTGAATCATTGTCTTATACAAACATGACCTTCGATAACATGTTTGAATACGACTGTTGATGCTATTGACGCTTCTCTTATGAAATTAGCTCTTCTTAACTGAATGTCTAGGTAAAACATGTACTTTTCAACAAAAAAATCTAATGCCTCCATAAGTAGGTCAAAACTTGCGTTCATTAGGTTATAAAGGCATGGATTTCCAATTTTCCCGTAAAAAAATGAGTACATGGTACTAATGTATATAGGCTTAAAAAAATTCTTGTTCTTTTTACGACAGGTGTGGACACTGTGGATATGTGCTAAACCTCAGCTCCTCTAACCGGAACACAATGGATATAGACTCTAAGTACTCCAAGTCTGTTAAAAAAGGAGTGATATCTTTCTACAGTATAGATGAAAGCAGATTCTCCCAAAATGATGAGTTAATTTGCGGTCTATTATTCCTGTGCAAAAACCCAAGACGCCTCTTTCGACACAGGACAAAACTTCTGTGCAAGAAGTGTGGGAGTCACATAGGTCACGCCTACGATGATCTCTTCCCCCCAGGTGAATCAAATAATTTGGATTACATATCTGGAAATGGAGCTGGTTACAGAAAATATGAGATAAAAATCAATGCTCTGCAGCCATCTGAATCTGATACCCTTCTTCTCACATAGTGTGGCGCCTTGGCATTAAAGGAGGATATGTGTTGACAGTTTAATATTCTTGCTGTTTTGCAATTCAAAGAAAATTGAGCAACCATATTCGTGCGTGCTTATTAATGCTCGCTTCCCAACTTGTATATTTTCTTAAATTTGTGTTGTATAGAATTTTGTTTGTTGCGAGTTACAAAATGTTGAATCACAAAAGATGAGTTTGGAGTTGGATTTCATTTGTGATTTTTTGTTAAGTCTTTATTTTTATGTAAGATAAACTTCCCTGTAGGCAGTTGATTATTCCTAGATAATATACGTTGTGTACCATATGTTGGTTGATGCAGTTTCATTTGTTACATCGAGCAAGCTACAGGCTGAGTTTAGAGGCTCTTGAGTTATGAGTATTATGTTACTAAAATATATATATATATATATATATATATATATATGGTCAAGCTCTAGTGAGCCCATGGCTCATCAAATTTAGTTTAAGCCTCCTACAATCTCACCGTTGGATCTTATTTACAGTTAATCTCACCATTCATTAGCATAACTGTTTTTTTCTTAATCTACCTTACATTTTGAAATGAGTGGTGGATATTGTGGGGGCTTAATTTAGTTTGATTAAGCCCTGGGTTCACTTGAGAATTCCTGTATATATATATATATATATATATATATATATATATATATATATATATATAGGGTCAAGTTCTAGTGAGCCCTCATCAAATTTAGTTTAAGCCCCCTACAATCTCACCGTTGGATCTTATTTACAGTTAATCTCACCATTCATTAGCATAACTGTTTTTTTCTTAATCTACCTTACATTTTGAAATGAGTGGTGGATATTGTGTGGGCTTAATTTAGTTTGATTAAGCCCTGGGCTCACTTGAAAATTCCTGTATGTATATATATATATATATATATATATATATATATATATATATATATATATATATATAAAATGTAACGAGGGATCCATTATTCTTAACAATTTGATTGACATTCGGTTGCATTTGATAATAAACTAAATTTTAAATTTCAAATAGAAAATTTGAACAGTAGATTTTGATTTACATATGTAAATTAAAAATATCAAAAATCATAAAATTTGAATTAAAAAGGGAAACATTGTACACTTGTAGTTGAACTTTCCAATTGAAGCTGCGGGTTGATTGCAACTTGCAAGAGTTGAAATTCATGACATTCGAAATCTTAGGACACAAATGAAGGCGTCCCTAGTTCATAACCTAAGCCAACTAGTTTAGTTCTAGATGAATATATTTCATACAATTTGAACACAACACGAAATTCACTTATTAATTAACGCAAAGGTCTCGTAACAAGTAAAATATTCCAGAGGAGTTGAAGGTAGTTAATGTTGGCAGGTTGGGCTTGGGCCGGCAGCCCATCATCAAAATTAACCACAGTTAAAACCTCTCGGACTCTCATTTAGTTAATTTTATCCGACCTATCACATTGATGTTATTGATAATCGTAGGGTGCACACAGGTCAGAAATCGATCCGAGTCCGACTGGTCGGGTTCGGATTGGAAAATTCTGAAAATCGAAAATAATTTTTTTATGCATTTTCCCAAATTATCTACCTGACCTAACCTAAAAGAAAACACATTTTCCCCGCCTCCTCCCCCTCAGCCATCTCCTCGCCCTCAGTCCTCTCCTCGTCCCCCTCAGCCGATCTCCTCGCCCACTGAACCTCTCCTCGCGCTCGCGGCCTCGACCCCTCTCCTCGCTGCTCCCCTCTTCGCCACTCCTCTCCGTCGACCCCTCCGCCCGGCTCAACTCCAACACGGCTTCCTCGTCGAATTCCGTCCACGTACTAAATTTCCCACCTTCGATCTATCCGATTTACATTAAAAAAATTAACAAAATTATTCGACCTTCGATCTATCCGACATTTGATTTGTTTATATGTTGATTGAAAGCTGTAGAAATTGTATGCATAAAGTCTATATGATTTTGAACTTGGCTTTATTTTAGTAAACTTGGCTGTTAGTAAACTTGATTTGTTGTCCGTTGATTGATTGTATTGATGCAAGTAGCGTCTGAGGACCTTACAAAATTGGTTTTTGAGTAAATAAATAATTTAAACGAATGAGTGTGAGGAGTGGCTAAGTGTTGATGAAAGACTGTAGGTACATGTTGTAAGGTGGTCAAGAGCGATCACCTAAGTATTGAATTGATGAAGTTAATGGATTAACACATATTGACAAGTTAAAAGAATTATGGTACTAGACTTGGAGTTAGTAAATTGTGAGGTCAACTTGTGAATGGGCCCTACCAAGATGTTAAGTTCATACTGGGTCTATGATGTTTTCATAGACTCATGAATAAAGCTATTTGTCTTGCAGACTCTCATAAGGACTAGGTTTTCTATCGGATTTTGATTGCATGTTTGGTAATGTGTTTCGTGCCGTAAAACATTGATGTTTCTGTACACATTGAACCAATTGAAGGGGGGGTTCTATCATTTATTAGTCAGAGTTGACCTTGTTTGAACATAATTTAATTCTTTGAATTTGCAAAATATGATATTTATTATTTATACATATTGATTTTATAAGTATGCATAAGATGTATTGGATGAAAAATTCGAGTTTTTATTTGAAATAGTCAGAGTGCATAACGAGTTTTTTATATATATTGTGGTACTGCAATCAATTGATAGTTAACAATTGTAGTTTTAGAGAATTCCGGATCCGCTACGCTACATATATTAGTTGTGTTTGCCATTGGAAATACCCTGTATTTAATTCCATCTCTTCTTTGTACATGCAGACTACATATTGTCCACCAACATTATGGGTATCTTCAACCTTCTAAACTGCGGATATGATCATGCAAAATACAATGTTAGTGTTTTCTTTTATAATTCAGAAATCCCTTTCACTCGTCTGAATAACAATTCAAAACTATCATGGCAAAAATGTACAGACACATAGACAATGACAACTTTGCATGTGATCTTTTAGATTTATTAATCTCTTGACCTTAAATAATACTCATATCAATTTGTATATGTTGTTTCGTTAAAGTAGGCTATGGTATAGTGGAAAAGATAGAAACAAGAATGGAGTAGGGATCTTAGTAGATAAAAACCTAAGAGATGAGGTAGTAGAGGATAAAAGGCAAGGTGATTGAATAATTTTGATTAAGTTAATTATCGGAAAACTAGTTTTGAATGTCATTAGCGTCTATGTCCCACAAGTAGGTTGGAGCGAAACAGTGAAGAAACAGTTTTAGGAGGACATTGACATTATGGTGAGAGGGATCCCTAGTAGAGAGAAATTTTGTATTTGAGGAGATTTTAACGACCATGTTGGTAAAGATAGCGGAGGGTTTGAACGTATCCATAGAGGTTTTGGGTATGGTGTTAGGAACCAAGAAGAAGAAAGATTTTTTGAATGTCGTTGTAGCATATGACCTCATGGTAGTAAAAACTTTCTATAGGAAAAAAAAATCTCATTTAGTCACTTTTTGTAGTTGTGAGATCAGGAGAATGAATTCTTAATTAGGGCGAATGAGAGAGGTTACAAGGATATATATAGAGTGGTTCCATTATATGGATATCCACTTAACCCGTTAACCCATCTAAACTACAACTAGACTATAACATAAACTATAACACTCTCCCTGAAGATGGAGTATATATATCGAGCATGCACAGCTTGTTACATAAATTACTGAAAATGCTTACACCTAAACCCTTGATGAAAATATCTACCAACTGCTCTGATGACTGGCTATAAGGTGTAGAGATGACTCCCTTTTGTACCACATCACGAACATAGTGACAATCAAGCTCCACATGTTTGGTACGCTCTTGGAAGGTTGGATTGTTAGCGATGAAGATAGCAACCTAGTTATCACAAAACATCTGCATGGGTATCTTGATGGAGAATCCCAACTCTGATAGGAGAGACTGCACTCAAACCATCTCGCACGTTGTCTGTGCCGTCAATCTGTACTCTGCTTCAGCACTCAACCTTGAGACTACATTCTACTTTTTGCTGCGCCAAGTGACTAAATTCCCACCAACATACATACAGAAATCGGACGTATGTTGGTGGGAATTTCTAGCCTACCCCAACTAGTTTGTGATTAAAGGTTTTGTTGTTGTTTAATGAAAGTAGGGATGTGTTCTTCTTGTAGATTTATTATTTTAGTGACCTTAAATAATACTCATATCAATTTGTGTGTGTTGTTTCGTTAAAGTATGTGTTTGCTGCCAAAATAAGTAATAACAAATATGTTGATCGATCATGCAGGTGGCTGGCATTACAGTAGGGAGAAATGAGGACCTAAGAAAAGTAAAAAAAGTACTAATGAAATTGTCAGGCTTCAAAAAGATGGTCGTGTGTTGTCCTGCATATTGTGAGCTAGGGGTGCAAGGAAAAAACTTCAGCGAGGATATTGTTATCCAACATTTGCTCACCTCGCTGGTATTCCTGCCTGGACTTGGGCACAAAGTCAAAACCAGAGAGGTCGATATTGAAAGAAAAAATTACATCTTTCTATTTTGTGGTTGGTGTTTCGAAGAGTATTGTTCCAATATTTTCTTATTATCTGGTTTTTATGTTGGAATAACATTTCTTAGTTACATGTTTGTGGTCACTATGTTTGGAAGGAACATCATTTAAGAATTTTTTATGTTCAACGGGCTTGTCATTTAGGTTATAACCTTGGGTCAACAGTTAAATCTTGTTAGAAGGGTTTATGTAGAAACGAAAGAAGATTTGGCACTACTAGAAGAGAGGGACGTGGTGCGTACTTTGGATAGGGAGGATGACTTAAAAAGAATCAAGTGTCTGAGGAGAGTTTTGGTGGATTTCGATGAAAGTGAAAGGCCTCCGTATATGTCCAGCCCGTGGAAGTTTTTCGGATTTATCATTGGTGTTGCTTTTTATTTGATGACTATCGGATTCAAGATGCCACATAAATCTTCACACCATCACAATTAAGGTTGGTAAAGTTTGTTTCTTCTAAACCTAATATTGATAAATACTCTTTTTGACATATTGTTGTCTTATTTACATTGTTGTTTCATTTTGATGATCTCAGGTGTTACATGAAGTATAGGTGGGGAACTGGTGGAGCGCAGTATTGTCTGCTGGCTATGTTTTGTTGGTTTTGATCTCCCTGTGTTGGCAAGGATTGAGGAAGGGGTGGCACTTTTTAGTGGCTTTTGAACTCCCTGTGTTGAGCAACGATCCAATTGGATTGTTGGGTTTTTTTTAAGTCCCTGTGTTGTGTTGGTTCTCCTTTGTGTTGTTGATTCTAAACTTTTGTTTGGTAATTGCTTGTTTGTTCTACTAAGCATTGTTGTCTAGGCTTTGACTTTGTGATTACTATTCAGGACCTAAGTTATATTCATTTTCATTAGATCCCATGTTTTCCGGACCATCTTATTAGTATGGTATTAACACGTATCTTATGATATTATAATAAAAACGTGTATCGTACGTTTTCTGCTCTTATTACTGGAAAGTCTACGTAAAACTTGAAACATCAAAAACAACTCCATAAGCATGTTGAACGTTAATAAGTTGTCGCATGAGTTTTGCCCCTCCTTGCAAACAAGCAAGTACATCTACATCATCAACATAACCCCAATGTCTCAAAAGAAGCTCCCACCTAAGGAGGGGTCGGATGTACACAACACTATCACTATAAAACAGTGAGGTTTCCAATTGACCAAATGATGCAAATACAGCTGACCATCTGCGATTTCACAATAAAATAAATACAGATCGTTTAAATAACATTTTGATATAGTCCATGATGCTCCAAGCAAATACATCTACATGGTTATGGACATTTTTTATGTACCTACTACCTTACATTTAAAATGGTAGACACAAAAACTAAGCATTATAGCTGTGATGTTGATTCCTGCATTGTCGTTTGGCAACGTGTGTGAAATATCTACTATAATATGGGACAAATTGAAGCATGTTTAAAACTTCCATCCGTTTATCATACAAGCGCATCTACCTCCTTTCCAACTATCGAACCAAAATGTAGCATTCATGGATTTACATATGATGCAGCAGTGCATGTGATGCCATATAAATGCGTGTGGTGCCATTTTGTGCATATGAATTATGACGTCTTTTCCAGCAGGAAGTAAAACGGGACATCAGGATTCTAATCCATTAGCTCCTTCTAATCCGTGGACGCCATCAGCATATTGTTTCTGAACTATTTTCTTGTAATCTGCAGGAAAATAAAACGTCAGAGCAGAATTTTAACGTGCTTCACAATCAAGCTTGAAATATTATAATTTGGTACTTAACTCCAATCCAATATAACTACAGGTTTCAAGAGGCACATCATTATGATTCAGAGTTCACTTTCAGTACAAGTTACATAATTGAATACTGGATAAGTAGCCATTTTGTGAGCTGAAAGGATAGAAAAAGGTTGAGGAGAAACTAGTAGCCATATTTTGCGCTTAAAAGCTAGCAAAAAAGGTTGCAGCGACCAAATTCAGATGCCCACATCAAGAATGGAAAAGTCATTTTAAGGACTACAATCATATTACCATCGTAGTACATCAACAGTCTGCTGACCAAGCCAATCTCAGAAATTAAATAGTACATCGGATGCCATATCTAACTAAGATAACCAATCAAGGTTAAATTTCCAGGCCTTAAGGGCTTTCAATATGACCAACTTAAGTGCAACTTGTGGAAAAAATTGAACTTCATATATTACATGAATGACTTTTTTAGTGGTTATATTACACGAATACTATCCTAGGATCTCACTTGCCATCATAAAAATGTCCCACTTAGATATCACTGTTCAAAGTTGAATTTAGGAATCAAAGTTTATCAAGTCAACTAATTCTGAAAGAGAGAAAAAAAATCTACTTATCACATTTTAAGAGCAGGAAATATGTTCCCGTTTCATAGGATCAAGTTAAAGCTAAGAGGAACACCTTCTTGATTACACCAAAGGGATGCAGCATAGCTGTTGAGAGGGCTGTCGATATTAGGCGCTGCATGCAATGCATGTAAAAGTTAGAGAAACAAGAAAATGCAGGACTTATTGGCAGGCATGTCAACATGTTTTAGAAAACCAAACTCACCTCCTAGTAAACTTTGGATGGATAAAAGGATCGCTCTGCAATCATAAGCTGAAGTCCACATGTCCTGGTACATAACAGGAAACACATAAATTTCATGGTAAACCGGGCCACTCTTTACTGGTGAAACAACAAATAATCATGCAATCAACTGTACCTGAAGAATATCCAGACAAATATTGCCAGCTTGATCAACATTCGGATGGAAGCATGCCGTCTCAAATTTAACTTGAGGTGGCTTAAATGGATAGTCTAACGGAAAACGGAGAGAGAGCTTGTAGGTTAAACCTTCATATGGAGTTCCTTTACCTCCCTCAATAGTACCCACCCACGAAAAGATGTTTTCACCTTCAGGAAAAGCTGACACTCCAATATCTCCACTCATCTGTGCCAGTACAAACAACACACAGGATGAAATCTTCTTCAAAAGAAAACATCTGAAGAGCAGAGTGAACTATTGATGATATAAAATTTAGATGTCCTGGACATAGATACGTCAAACCCTTGGTATTGCCATGAACAAGCACATCATATAGGCTTTGTTTTCGACAGTTGAATATACAATTAAAGACTTCAAAGATGTTTTTTTTACATCCTAAAAATATGTACCACAAAACTTGTATTACAATATATGATGCCTAAACCCATTGTTATGTACATGCATATTCCAAATTTCACATACTCCATTTTCAATGATTACTTCAAATAAATGAGTTATTTACACTTCATATGGAGCATTAGAATTTGCGATTGTATGACTAATGCATTTCAGATTAAGATTTCACGGTGTATGTTTTTTGCAGATGATGTAGTACTAATTGACTAGAGTAGGATAGGTACGGAGAGAAAACTAAGATGGTGGCAAAATACTTAAGAAACAAAAAGTTTTAAACTATGTATATCAAACTGAATATATGAAGTGTTGTTTCAGTACCGTTAATACTGAGGACGAGGAGATTATATTAGACAGGTAAGTGGTGCGCAAAAATGATATTTTTAGATATCTTGGATCAATACTTCAAAAAGATGGGGAGATCGACGAATATGTTAACCAAATGATTAGAACAGAGTGGATGAAATGGTGACAAACCTCAGGTGTCTTATGTGACAAGAAATTCCTTTTAAGTTGAAAGAAAAAATTTATAGAACCGTAATACGACTTGCAATGTTATATGATGCGGAATGTTGAGTCACTAAAAGACAACATATGCAAAAGATGAGTGTGTCTAAAATGAGGAAGTTGAGGTGGATGTGTGGTCATACGCGAATGGATCATATAAGAAATGAAAACATTCATGAGAGAGTCGAAGTTGCTCCAATAGAAGAGAAATTTATACAACATAGACTTAAATGGTTTGGACATGTACAAAGAAAACCTATGGGGACACCTATAGGAAGAAGAGTATTGAATCGGATCGAAGAACAAAGAGGAAGAGGTAGACCACAATTAACTTGGTAGGAAGCGGTCAAAAAAGATCTAAAAGATTAGAATGTTCCTCGGGAATTAACATTGGATATAAACACGTAGAAGAAGGTGAATACGTGCTTGAACCATGACTCTTAAGAGTTTCATTTCTAGCTTACCCAAACTAGTTTGGGATTAAAAGTTTTGTTGTTGTTGTTGATACTTGTCAATTTAAATATTTCATGTTGTTTTGATTTCCTAGCAGAAAAGGTTTGAGATTTGACGTTCTATCCACTAATCAATACGAAACCCTAGGCTTTATGTGCATAGTCATGGGTGCAAGGCTAACCTCTTTTCATGGTCAAAATTTGATAATTATGATTTTTTTCCTTCATGCCAACTCCAACCCTGAATCCCTAATAATTCATGTCCTCTTTATAATCATTCTAACATTAGCCATTATGAAGATTATCACATTCCTAACAAATAGGTTTTCCATCCAACTCAATATGCAGATTCTTCTATGGCAAAGTTGCTTTCTCCTACAAACATTGTAGTATATTTGGAGTTCTAACTTCATAATTTCCGAAGAACACACGATTCACCTAATAGAGTCGATTTTGTATTAACCTTAGTGTTTTTCACATGCTTCAGTGTTTCACTCATATGCTGCATGTGGAGTCCATGTACAATAACAATCAATTCGTGGTTGATGCAGAATCCATTATGATAAAAACACTGCTATGTTTAGACGTACAATTGTATTTTGACCTTCTCCGGTCCTAATAGTAAAAAGTACCAACACTCTGCCACATAAAACAAATATATAGGAACAACAAACTGAAAAAACAAAAAAATCAGGCAGTAGGGAAAAACAAGTTCAAGGATGCAACTATGCAGCACAAAGCACCAAAAGCTAATATTAATAACTAAACAACTATAACAGAAGTAAAACCACCCCGTCCTACAACCTCCTAAACTCTCTAGCCACCACATATATATTTCCTTGATGGTTCTTGGCAAACAAGCAGTCCCAATATAAGAACATTTCTTTCGGAGACTAGGTGTATTTGGACATCCAAACTTGAAACATAAATTATGCCAAAACCATTTCATTATTGGTCTTGAAACTTAATAGCTCCTCCACAACCCATGGCCACAAAAACTGTGATAAAAATGCAAAATGTAAACTCCAAGTTATAATTCAAGTGTTTCTATTCTTGGTATTTTTTCAGTAAGGAAGGGCACATAATGACTCAAGATCACTGAAAACATGAGACATGCAGGAAGCTCTTATAAGTAGCTTCTAGAACTTTCACATTTTTACAAAGACATTGAATCCATTCACTTGACCCATTGAATCCATTCACAGTCGATATTCTGCCATTTCACACTAAATAAGAAATGACTCGAAATCGCTGAAAAACTTCAAACTTCTACACACAAATTATTTCACCGGAAAATATATTCTGACGCTAATTTTTCCAATCTAATCATGTTCGGATTCCACTTTACCTAAAAACAAGCTTCCACAAAAAACATAGTACCAGTCTAAACACAATTCAACAAATCAAAATCTCCAAACACAAAACCATCAAAGATCGAAATTTTCCAGTCAGAAACCACAAACCAGAGCAAGAACTCACCATTAGCGCCCTCAATTCCTTCTGGAGCCTGCGAAAAGTTCCACAAACCAAACTCCTCACAATTAGGGCCAAAAAAACACAGAAAACAGCAAAATTTGGATTCGGAAACGGATTGCTCACCTCTGCGTGACAGAGTTGGTGTCGACGGGGTTAGGGGAGGGCTTGGGTTGCTTGGCCGGGTTGGTGGTGGCGATCGGCGGCGGCGAGTCCGCGGCAGCGTTGTCGACGTTCCGATCCTCCATCGAATCCACCAGAAGTAGAAGATGGATTTTGGGATCTCGCGGTTTTTGCCCCAAATCAATTGAGAAATTGCTAACTCGACCGTTACAATTAATGGATTGGGTTTGTTTGCAATTGTCTAACTTCGTTACCTTTCTTTTGGAAGATTCCACTTTGGCTCATCATCGTAAAGATAATACGTTTGTATAAACACGTCCTATTTCTATTTCAATGGAGTTTAGAATTTTCACTTTAACGGAGTTAAAAAGAAATTCCAAATTCTCAACGACCAAGTTATGATTATCAACTGCAATTTGACCTCTTTTTACTTTTTAGTAAGGAATTTATTGTATTATATAAATTGGTTACACATTAAAGTGGGATTAAAAACTTCATTAGTGACGTCGTCTTTACATTCACGCACCACACTAGCGTGGTGTGATACGAATCTTGTTTCAGCATATTTAGAGTGAGTCGTATTATAGTATTCTAACTAGGTTCGATTGAGGAGTTAATTCCACAATGACCAACGATAATCACAATAATATAAAAGTTAGACGAAAGTAGTGAGAATTGAAATTTTAAACTTCAATCACAAGACCCTCCTGTGATCATTCCACCACGTTCTGGATAATTTGAATATTTGGTAAATTTCATGGTGTAATCTTTTTATACTTATGTTTGATTCATTGAATGACATGTTGTCAATGGGTTTTTATACTTATGCAGAAAATGTAAATCTCAATGGGTTTTTAGGCATGACAAAACCAGCAAGTATATATCTTATCTCAGTGCTCAAAACCAAATGATCAGTTTTTTTGGTTTTTTTGTCTTTGCATACCAAAGACAAACGAACATGTAACTAATGACGACAAAATTAATATAAATTAAAGCTATCAGTGGGAACGTGACCATGTAGAATGTGATGCTAAATGATACTACACGGTTGTGAAGGTTGAGTTTAGTGATGTATATTAAACAAAAGAGATGTTACTAACAGTTAGAACTGAGGCCATATCAACACGAATATATATACAAAAGTGAGGCTATTGATGTAAATGTTCCAATGGATATATCATATACTGTGACAAAAATATTCTTGATTACGACAATACGACCCACTACGATATCATTAACTATATAAAAAAATGCGCACTCATGGATAGATAAATTTCTTCTATTTCACAAATCCTTTCTTGACATTTACACATTTCCTACTATTCATCATGTCTAAGACCTCTTCTTAATTCTCAAGATACAGTCAAATGTTTTAGGTATCAGTCAAATACTTCTTCCATTTTCTACTGGTAATTACCGTTATACCATATTTTACAACATCGCCTTAAATTGTAAAATCAGGTGTTTAATTGCAAAATGACGTTTAAGGTGTAAATGCAAATCTATGTTGAGAAAAATTAAAAACTACAAGAAGAACTACAACAAACATATCCCTTACATTTATGGACAGTCAAAAAAGACTAATTCAGTCGATAGAATTTAGAATTCTATATTAATATCGTATCTTTATGGAGATGGATCACGTCTTACGTTTATATATAGCTATAAAAGATTTTCCTTAAATTTATGGACAGTTGAAAAAGACTAGTTAGTCGATAGAATTTAGCATTCTATATTAACATTGTATCTTTATAGAGATGGATCACGTCTTACTTAAAACTACAATGAGTTAGTAATAAATAAAACCAACTTATGGATGAAGTGGACTATGTTCAATAAGTCCTAAGTGATTAATAACGACTACAGATCAAAATATTCTGAACTCCACATTCCTTCACAGAGCCCATATAGAAAACATGAACACTACTATTGGATATAGCAAATGATTCTAACTTGACTAAGCTAGTGATTATTCTAAGATATTCATTCTCGAACAATTGATTCTTCTTTTTAAGTAAACAAACTAATTTAGGAACCCTAAAATATTGGAATATGCTCTAGATTTACGTGTGAAACTCTAAAAATTATGATAACACATGAATTAAACTCAGTACTTTTTTGTTTTTTGCAATGTTTTTGTTGTTATCATTTTACTAGTCATTCACTCATTCTGACCACAAATACCCTCAAATGATGCAAAGTGATCAACCGACTGCCTAATTCAATTGGGTGGTTGATTGTTGAAGTTTCTAAAACTCCCTGGCATTTTTTATTCCTCTTCAAAAGCAAAAGTTCCGAAATTGTAAGACAGCTTCATTGAGAAATTAACAACGAATTTCAAAATTCATGAAAAGAGTAAACAGATAAATTCTTGAACAGTTTTTACAATATCAAAGCAAAAAGGTCCAATGAAAGACCTTTAGGTCTCACTTGTATATCCAAATTCTGTCAATTGTCAACTTTATATATTGGAGTCTTTTTGAGTTTGCAAAGCAGCAATTCATTAGATCCAACTTTTAGACCAAAGTTTGCATCAACAAGACATCTGAAGAGTAGAGTTACCTTCTAAGTACAACTTTGGACTTCCGTTTTATCAACTCCCTCTGGGGAACAACATTCACACCAAGATGAAGCCTTCAAGGCTTCAACCTTTTCCATTGTCACGACCAATTTAGAAGTAATAATGAACATGGTAGCTAGAGCCTAGATGTCAAGTGAGCATAGGATACCCACAATAATTGCACTGTGTTCCACGTTGGAAGGGCCACATTTCACATCATTGAAGGATTATATCACATGGTTATAATATTAATATTAATATTGCTTTCAAAAAAATATTAATATTAATCTCTTATATATTTGCCTAGATCTCTTCTACCTCGATCTCACCCATTTGGCACCAACCTTGTTTTATGTCCACAAGAATTTTAGAATGAAGATGAGAAGTGGAATAAGTTGAAAAGAAGAGAATTGAATTGTTTTTGACCATCTAGTTGTGGAATCAATGTTATATTATTGATAAGAATATGGAACTGGAAATTTCAAAGGGACTAATGATGGGATTTTTGTAACCATTAGTAGGAATTTAACTAATGGTGATAAATTGGAGAAATGAAATGTTGACTAGATAGTTTAGTTACCTCAGCTCTCACTCTTTAATTACTTGATCCAAAGCAATTGTGGAGAGAAGCCGAAAATGAAAAGACAGATTAAAATCCAAGAAAGCATGATGTTTTGTTACGGTTTAAAGACACGAATCCTACATGTGGTTTCATTTTCCGGTGCAGTCACATAAGCATTTGCCTAATGTAATTTTTGGTTGATATGTCTTGAAATATTTAAGGCTTACTCTACAATGCCATCTATATTTGACCAGACAAAACATGAACATTAATGACAGATGTTCTAACTTGTTGAAAGCGGAAGGTGAAATTTTAATAACAATCCAGAAGAAGAATAGTAAAAGTAAAAAAAATTAAAAAAAAAACAAGGAAGGAAAATACAGTCTCCTACTCTCCTTTCTAAAAATAGAAAGATATTTGAACTATATCGATAGTTAAAAATAGAATGCAAGCATGATACATATGTGTGTGTACTGCGCGCGCATTAGGTTAATCACTAGTGTATTGTCTCTTATTAACAAACACAATAGCAGAAAAACCTTGCACGACACATGCATTCAGATATTCTAGCTTTGTAATTAATCTTACAAATTAATTTCTATATTTGCAATATGGAATATCATCACAAGCACGGATTTGAACAAGATATCTCGATCATTGCATGATGAGCTATATATCTCTACAAGTTTAACTTGGGAATGATCACATGCCAACCGTTACCCATGTGAGTTTTCTGAGATATACAATACATAAAGAGGTAAAAACAGATATATAATGTTTGATACTAACGTACAACAAACATGTCTAAATTAAGAAGATCTACCTGATCCACATCATATGATAATCATGAAAGGAAATTCTCTAATCTTCGACCCCATTTCTCCCATGTGTATGTTGAAGGGCCCTTTTCTTATCATGAACTTGTGATCTCAAAACCTCGATAATTCAACTCAACGCCTACAACCGTAAGATGTGTTGATGAAGTCCATTCCTCCTCCCATGGATGTGATTCTTGCAAGACATGAGTCATCTTCTCCTCCCAACCCCAAGAAATCCCTTGTCAAGTTGCTCCCCACTTCACCACCCCAACTCATCCCATTCATTTCCAATGCCGACGACATCGGTAGTGGCATTGTTTCGCTTACCGGATTAATATTCCCCATCGCCGCGATCGGAGACTCGATGTTTTTCCTGAAGTGGGAGCCCTTCATTGAGCCCATCAATCCTCGCCCCAAACCCGCGAGCATGGACGAAGAAGGGTTGCTCACCACGGCTCCCATTTGGGTCGCCTTTTGCAACAACGCCGTCGCCGACATATATATACCATCTTCTTCATTTACGATAATATTGTTGGTAGTGGAGTAGACTGGAGCCAACAAATCATCTACACTACTAGTAGACGGGGGGACAACCGGGTTGAAGTAAGTAGCATTTGAGGTCCCTTGTCTGTCCAACCACAGTGATAGCTCAGCCTTTTGATCTTGATGATCTCCAATAATATGGTTTTGCATATAAAGGTTTTGGCCATAATTAGGCTCCAATACTACTCCACTTTGTTGGTTACAACTCAAAGAGATTGTGTTGGTGCTCTCTTTATTGGCTTGTGCGAGAGCTGTCGACGACGAAAACCTCATGCTCTCTTCCGTTAACGCGTCGCAAAAGGCACGATGGGTGATGAAACTATCCTTCCTACAATCCCAAATTTTGAATTCATTAACAAATGTTTAATTACTAATTAAGCATCATTAGGTTAATTAGGATCTTTCGATTAATTTGGATTGGATTGAACTTACCGGGAGAAAATGGTACCGCAATCGCACTTGTACTCACGAGTGCCGCAAGTCTTGACGTGAGCCTTCCAATCCGATTGCACCGCGTATTTCTTCGAGCACTTATCGCACTTCCACTTCTTCTCCCCGTGCTTCCGGCTAAAGTGCTTCTTAATTCCGGTGAGATCTCCAAGCGCACGCGAGGGATCGTGGTGGACGCACGATTTTTCCGGGCAAACGTACACCTTCTTCCTCACCTCCTTGTTAGCTCTTTGCTTGAGCTTCCATGGTAGGTTGTGGCCTCGGCGGTGGAGTTGTAGATTTTGATCTCGCTGGAAACCCTTGTTACAAATCTCGCATACGAATCGATTGGTTGCCATAAGTGTTGTTGGGGACAAAGCGATGACCTCCGCTTCCGGATCTACGACGCAAATCACAGCCAATTAATTCACTATGAAGAGGAAGCAAAATTAATTTGTAATGCAAAAATAAATAAAAAATCTCTAGCTCCGGTCGGTACCTGGCGTTCCAGGGAGATTTCTCTTCTTCTTGGGAGGTGGTGGTGGCGCATCGGAGTTCGACGGTGGTTGGTGGTGGTGAAGGGATTCAGTAGGGTTAGGGTTTGGATGAGTTGGCCCATGAGTGGTAGTGAAGGGTACTCCAGTTGAATTGGAGATTGGAATTGTATCCCTTGCCATCATGTTTGGATGTATTGATCTCTTCAAGATTCCAAATCCTGACTTTTCATGATCATAATTTGTGAAAACAGGTGGATCAGATTGGCTTCTTCTATATGGAAGTTACCCATGAGACTTCTTCTACTACTACATGAAAGAGAGAGAGGGAGAAATTATACCTGCGTTTGTTTTGTAACAGACAGAAAGCCAACAAAACTCAATAATCCAAAAACACCAGAATGGTTTGTCTTCAAGAGAGATGATACTTGAAGACAAGAGGGAGAAGAAGAAGAAGGTAAGAGAGAACAACAAACAAGTAAACTTAGATTATATATATATGTATATATATATATATATATATATATATATATATTTGATCTCCCTTTTAAAGAAGAGTAAAAGCACAAGACCTATATATGTTGCATCAGTGGTTCTCCTTATCCTACTATGACTTGTCCTCTTGTAGTTGTTGTTGATGCTCTTCTTCTAGAGAATTGATTGCATTAGTGATAGAACTAAGCAATAACTCGATTGGGTCCACCGCCTCTCAAAATGAAATGTCGTCATCTATGTCACTCTCTCTACTGACGAATGTATAGGTTTCAGTGGAGACAATTGGCGTTCTTATACGTAGAATTATAATTATGATAGACATGAATTAATTTTAGCAACGTGTTACTAAATTTTACTTCTTATCTCTGTCTCATTTTCTCTTTAATGTACGTTCTATCCAACTCATGTGGTAGCATGTACCAGTGCAATATGCATGCATATGTACAAATAAAATCCTGTTGATATTCATCCATTTATTGCACTGTACTCTACAGCTTCAGGTGACAATTCCAAAGCTAAAGCAATCGATTCCAAAAGGCATTTTGCTTTTTTCTATTGCTGATGCTGTCCATCTTTCCAGTGGAATGATTAGGCCATAATTGCCGACAAGAATCTGCCATTTTAAGGAAAACAAATGGGTGGTCTAAATTTAGCATTTTGAGGGCTATGGGGTTTGGTGAAGTAATTGTCAAGTATTTTCTCAATTCTTATCTTTCTCTGGTATATAACATAATCAAAACAAAGGACGATGGTCCCCAATGAGTCTATAGAATACATGTTTTTCACACTGATAAGAACAAGATATACTGTGGGATCTTGATTGGTTAGGGTTCAAACATTTAAGAGGTCAACATTTCTTCAATTAAGATTAGGTATAAGTGGTTGGTGAATTGGGTCTCATTAGATTGTATTAGCAGTATATCTTATCAATAAAGCAATTTACTTAACATTGTATTCATTTTTTCCTCGTGAATAGTTTTAGTTTGTCTACTATTTCTTCAAATTTTATTTAAACCTTATTGTGCACTTAAACTTTATTGTGATTATGCATGCACTGTGAGTCTTCAAATTTAGACTCTTTTACTTCAATCTTCTATAGCTGCAGCCAGTCAGGTGTTTCTATTGCAGTCCAGTGTAATGTATTGAATATAAATATTTTCATTAGGATGTTCCTACTCATGATTCCTTTTCTAAAGTTGTTATCTATATTAATTAAAAGCATAAAATAAATAAGCCATGCACGTAATATTCTTAAGAAGTTTACAAAAGAAAAATAATAGCATAGTGGTTTCAACGAAATAAATATGTACTAATTAAAGTTCTAAGAAGAAGAAAATAAATTATTCTATCCGGTCCCAAACATGGAGAAATGTACGTAGGTCCCCGTTAATGAAATTAATTTATATATAACCTCAATAAAGTTGTGTATGAAGTATGAGTCGCAGAACGAAGTTGAGACTACTCACATTTTTCTGTTTTTTATACTTCTATTTGAACTATAATAGAAAGTTGAAAGAGCGTATATCTCAATGTATGAATCTGAAGTGAAGGGTGGCTTGACTGGCTTCTACCTCTTTTTTTTTTTGAGAAAACAATCAATGTATGAATCTCTAACCTAGATGTAATGGTCTCATTGAGGGAAGAAGGAAATCGGTTTGATTAAGATATTAATGATCAATAGCATAACCTCAAAAATTATCAATATTTGATAGGAGATATCACATTATTATTTCTTATATATCTTTCATACTCTCTAGCAATATTTAACTTACTGATCCATTTCTTTATATAGTGCGGTCTGGCATTAGTGATTCAGTCTTTGCTGAAAGTGGGAAATAAAAGAGAATGGGTTAATGGTGGTAAAAAGAAAATCTTACACAAATGTAAATTTTAAAGTGTCCTTTTTGGAGTTATGCATTTAACACCTTATTCACAGTGCACATTCCCGACAGCATAATGTCATGCACAGCTCCTTAAAGATTCCTTACTCTCTTTGCCCATTTAAGATTTACACCTGCAAATGGAAATGCCAGATTGCCAGGTAACCAACTTGCGTTTTCAAATATATAATAGAGATCTATTAGAATATTTTGACGAGTGATAGGTGTTAATTTAATTATAATAGGTTATTACAGATGTGACAATGAACTCGTTTCACTTCCTTCCAATTAGTACTTAGATCAATAAATGATGTCACATGTGATATATATAAGAACGGTATTAATTAGAGTTACTTTGCAATTCTAATTTGTATAAGTCTACAATAGCCCTCGTAGAGATTAAGTTTTGTGCTTATGATATAAAGTCGATTATCATTTTTGTTATCGTAGTACGTACTACAAACTGATATCGACAGAATCAAATGAATTCCCTTATGCAAGAAAATGTGGGACAACAAATCATGAGAAATACCAATATATTAGACACGGATCATATGTAGGCAATATGCATTGGATAGAAGTTGGTGAATTTATTGGGTTGTAAACAAGTAAATTAAATATTCCGACCAACATCGTTAGAGTTCTCGTTAGATACGTCTCCTCCTCGATAAGTAGGTACTAGTGGTGCCCACCACACTCTCCCTTTCTCTCTCCAGCGTTGTGTTCAACACTTGATCGATCTACATGTAATCATTCGGAGTTGGTGTGCATCTCCAATACTTTCGGCAGAAACCACAGAGAAGTTGTCGGCTCAAGTACTTACATATGGTAAATTCCTTCGGTTTTTCTCCCCTATTAATTGGTTGTGACGTTTTATACTTTCTTCACGTAATTCCCGTAAAACTATGTGTGATCTCGGTATAAGTTTGTATGTTAACCTCATTTAGATCAATAGTTTCTTTTCATATTGTTATGCAAAGTGTTGAGACATGAACGTGATCTCCCTTTGCACACACACACAAAAAAAAAAAAAACCTATTTTAGAAGATATTATACATCATGAAAAATGGCATACCTTAACTGTTACACATCTTATGTGAATATATGTGTGTGTTGGTCAAAGTGGTAAATTAGGTAGAGATAATTTCAGCATGCACGTGAAGAATGGGGCGATTATTCCAATCTACATCAAAGGATATAATTGTATCTGATATAATATATATAATATATATTAGATTTATTCTTTTTAAAATAAGGTTTTGCATTCGTTAATTAAAATAGTTGATTGTTATGAGTCACACCAACCAAATATAAAATGAGCCCCAAGAGGGATTAGTGCACTAAGCACTAAAACCAAGTCAAATCGAAATCAGATTACACAGTTTCGAAACACATATTGTACAATAACAACCTTAGGACACCCTTAGAGCATCCTTACTGGTCGGGCGGATTAACCAACCGCCCGACCTATCACCATTTTAAAATTAAAAAATTACTCAACTCATTGCCTGAGCGGAAATTCGGGCGCCCATCCGCTCGAATTTCCGCCCATGCGGATGGGTTGGGTGGGTGGGGGCACGTGCCCCGCATCCATTGGTTACTTTTTTTGTTTTGAGTTTTTGTGTTTAGAAAATATTTTAAAAATTATTTAAAATCATTTTTATAAATATATTTTTATGAAAATATGTTTTTTATTTGTTTATATTTTCTAGTAAGTTTTGACATTTTTTTGTGTTTTGCCTAGAATTGATCCCGAAATGACGTGTAGGGGAGAGAATGTAGGGCGCTTAGAGTTATTTTTGGGTGTGGTTAAGAAAAATTTAGGGTGTTTGGTTTGAGCTGACGTGGCGGAGAGAAAAACTGACGTGGCTGAGAGAGAAAATTGGGCGCCCGGGAACTGCCTGGGCGCCGTTAATGGTGCTCTTAACGATGGTGCCCCGCCCGGTTGATTGCGTCCTGGAACCATCCGTGCTCTTTCTTTTCCCAAGGCTTCCTTACTGGGGACTATTTTCATCGTGCAACTTCGAGGACTCACAGTCAACACGCACGACATTAGCTCCGGATATCACAGACTCCCATTTTGGGTACCTACGCAACATAACTCAAGCATCAAAATAAAGAAATTTAGGCTCATGAGTTCGCTCGTAGATCACGTGCGCTTGCCGGATAACATCGTCGTCATTCTGGCCGCTCCTTTTCCGTCGGAATGCCTGATCGAAGCACCCGACCCACTTGTTCACAGCAGGTACAATTCTTCTCCACTATCCTTTTAATTCAGCAATTCGACGGTAGGCCGAAAGGTTGGTCAGACTTTTAATTCAGAAGTTTTCTGTTGTGTTCGGTCTACTGGATGGTGTTTCGGTCGACCGTTGGTGTGATTTTGGGGAGTTTTCCTTGCACCGGATGGTGTTTCGGTCAAGCATGTTAGGCAAACTCTAAGTGTGTTCGGTCGACCGAGTTCCCTTTGTCGTTCGATTGAAGCATTGTTTTTAAGTCGGTTGGGGGTGTAGACCACAAAACGGTTGACCACCTTGAGATTTCGTTCGACCGATGTCATAAGTTCAACTTAAAGTTTGTTCGACCAATTGTTGTTTCAGTCGACGAGTAAAGCTTGGATCGATCTCGAGTTTTATTGGTGGTTTTCGGTCGAACGGGTCCCCTTTGTCGTTCGACCGATGGGGTGTTGAATTTAATATTATTTGTAGTGTAGACCATCCAAACGGTCGACCGTCAGAGACCTTTTGTTCGACTGATTGGTCATTTATTTAGTTTTGTGGTTCGACCGGTCGCGGAGACGGTCGAATGCTTGTGCGTTCCAAGGAGGAACCGGTCGACCGGTTGGCTTGTTCGGTCGACCGTTTCTGCACAATTTGGTATATTTTATATTTGTTTTGATCGGCTAGAGGACAACGGGTTCACCGACCCTTTTGGGGGCAACGGACGGACAAGCTGGCCTAATAGAGACCAGTTGTGGCTCTACGGAGCGGATTATTTTTGTTTAAGTCGTGACTCCGGCGAATGAGACAAAGTCGTGGCTCCGGCGAATGAGGCATGTATACGTCGTCGTCGTGGCATCTATTATATATATATATATTATATGTTGATGCAAAACCGTGGCTCTGGTAACATTGGGGCAAAACGTAGCTCCAGTGGAAAAAAACAATTTGTGGTGTTTAAATGTTGTTGGCCTTATGCCGTTTACAGTTGTTGTATTTGTTCATTCATGTGTTAGGTTTGGCATACGGGGTTTCCTTATGGAAACTCAGACATAGTTTCATGTTTGCTTTTGAGGCCGGGTTCGGCATTAGGAGGGTGATGAGCGTTCGGGACTGGATCATGTTTTCGTTCTTTTTGAGGTGGTTGTGATTACATGTATATTTTTCCTTTTATGAGTTTCTGATGTAATCACTTTTTTTGTAAAATCTATTATATATATATATTATATGTTGGTACACTTGTTTTCTTGTGTCTTGTCGTAATGTTCTCGAGTCGATTGTATGTTTTAAATTTTCCGTTATCTGAGGAAGTTACAAAAAAAAATTCCCATTATGATAATTTAAATCGTGGAAACTAACTTCTTGTTGAACCTAAAATGTTAAAAGATAACTACATTTAGGTAATTATTTCCGTAATTTCATGGCAACGTAAGAACTCTCTGCATGTCCAAGGTTCTTATTATCTGGGAAAACATGTGAAAGGAATTGCAGAGTTATTCTCTGCAATTCCTTTCAACATGTTTCTTCACTTTTCCGTTACACTCACCAACACAGGATTTAAAAAAATAAATAGAAAAGAGTAGTTAGTCGACAACAACCTCAATCCGATTAAAAAAATTAGAAGCTAGAGAAGCTACAGATGACTACAATTCTTAAGAATCAACGGTTCAACAAAGTTTGGTATAAAGTGCTTTCCGGCCCTATCCACTTGCACCTAATTAATTTAATTCAGGTAGGTTGCTTCAACTTGTAAAATTAATAGACCCCAAATCAAGATTAAGATTGTGAATAGACCAGGTTCAATTTAGAATAATTTTTAATGAATTCACCTACTAATTAGCAGACCTCATTGATGTCCATATTTGATGTATAGATATATTCCTGAAAAAGTACCTAAATGGCTATATAATTTATATTTACCATAAAAGTTAACATGTGTGCTATGACTAACAGATTCTATCACATGTGTCGTTCAAGCAAGGAGAAACCAAACGTTTTGGGTTTTTCATGTTTGATAAAGACTTTGAGATCATTTTCTGAATTCAGAAAATGCGTTTAGGATGTCATATTTAACTGGAAATAAACTAGGTTATCACGTCCGTCTTCGTAGCAAAGTCAGGCTTTTCCTTGTTTTATTTGATCTCCTTAATTAAAAGTTTTTTTGTGCGTGTTTACAATATGACATAATTTACGTGACCATATGAAAATGAAATAATGAAACTTTGTTTCTATTAGCCGACTGGTAATATATATGACAAACAAATAAACGGGCATGGTTGTGCAAATATCCCATCATTAAAATTCTCCTTTTTTTCAAGTGAACAGCAACATACATGTTATAACACATAAACATACCCATTTCCCAACCGTAGTTAATTTCATGTTGAAAATGCATAAACCCATGCATTTTAGCCAGAGATTAGTTTATCCTCTTTTTTTCCCCGAAAGATTTTCCTACTACACAAATTAAGATACAATACGTTTAGATGGATCACAAATTCTGATATCGACTCTCCTAGTATTAGGATTCTAAACAAGGGAGCTAACCTTGCTTGATACATGTCGCACGAGTTAAATAATTGTTTTTTGATAATCGGTACATGTTGATTTGATTAACTAATTAGTTAAAAGTTACGGATTACTAAAGACTGAATACAAACTCGAGTCTCTCCTTTTAGCTAGTTCTACACCCAAGAACCAACAATGACACAGTACTTTACGTACAAGTTAAACAATTGTGGCCTTGCATGAGAATTGTTCAGTAACGTACCCGAAAATAGTGGAAAATTTAAACAATAATAAAGACCGTCAACGGTCAACACAGGGCACGTCACGGGAAAACAAACCAACATATATATAAAATATATAAGATACAGACCCACGTGGAAGTCAACTATATAAACGAGTCAACTGTGATTACAACAAAAGTGAATGTACATGTAATCACTACCTCAAACAAAAGAAGCTACTAAAGAGAACATGATCTAATCCCGGGGGCACCGTCCTCGGTCACCACCTGACTCTAAACCTGCTCGCTACCTGAAATGAAAACAAACAAACATGCCTGAGTTCCCTGCAGGAACCCCGTATACCAAACCTCCTAAAATATAAAAAGGAATTAAAGACAATGCAATGCTATGCACATGATCATCCGCCTCGGGCCCACAATAATGCCCTCACCGCCTCCGCGACACTGAACCACTCCTGCCACTAGGGTCAAGTCAGTCCACCGCTGCCTCACAAGGGTCAGTCGACACCACTGCTCCCCAAAAAGTGCAGGAAGGAACCCCCGGTACACGCCGCACCCAAGGAGCGAGTCAGCCCGCCGAATACACAACTCGGGTCAGACGACAGCCACTGCTCCCCCAAGAGTCGCCTAGCGCGCACCCTGCCGGAACATCCTCGGCCTACCGCTAAACCCTCGCAAACTGCCCAAGGTTTACGGTACACATCCCTCACACCCCGCTCGGTAAGAGAGGAAAAAGTAGTACAATAATACGCCTTCGTCGAAGGTGAAATCCGTAGCTCTCAAAGCCGGTAATCAACCGTCGCCTCGGAGCCGGTAGTCGACCTATACTCAACGGATCGCGTGTGGATAAATCCACCAACCTGCGGCAGATCGGTCGACCGCTAAAAGCACACCGGTCGACCGGTCCCCCACACAGTACACAGTACTGTACAAACAAGTCTACCGGTCGAACCACGCCAACCGAATTACCGACCAATCGGTCGAACAAAAGTCATCTAGCGGTCGACCGTTTGGATGGTCTACGCTATACAATTTTATATAATATATATATCCGACCGGTCGAACCAAGGGGTCGTTCAACCGATAACAGGACTTTCCGCATTTTGCCTAAGTGATATTCGGTCGACCGGAACTGCTATACAGTTCGACCGAATCAACACAGGCACTCTACCGCTTAAATAAAATGCTCAGTCGGTCGACCGTTTTGATGGTCAAAGCTCCCAACCGACTTAGCATCGAATGGATCGGTCGAACAAGGTTAAGGGCGTTCGACCGTTTAATAAGTCAAAACCCCAACCGACCCATTCTCATTGTTATTCGGTCGACCGGCTAAGTGGTCCCGTTCGACCGATAACAGCATATCCCCTTTTTCCCGCACAAATCTGGCATAACGGTCGACCGTCTAACGACATCGTTCGACCGTTCGCGGGTAAACATCAATATAATAATAGGATCGGTCGACTGCCCACAGGCACCGGTCGACCGATCGTCGTCTTCAACCTCTGAATTGGTTGAAATCCGACGGGGAATTCGACACCAACGTCGATCCCCAACACTCACAAGGCTTATGTGAGTTATATTGAAGATTTGGCATACCTTTTTGACGGTTGTGGAAGCCTCCCAAGCTTTGGCAACCTCAACCCACTTCTTCTTCTTCTTCTCCTCTTCCTCTTCTTCTCTCCTTCTTCTTCTTCACCAAAATCGCCTCTCTCACGCTCTGGTTAACGAAACAAGTGAAGAAAACGTTTCAATTAATCTAACACCCCTATTTATACAAAAACCTAATCTTATCTTCAACTCACCTCTAAATCCTCCAATCACAACCAACCAACTCTCTCTCCTCTCACACTCCCACACCTCCTGCTTCACTGCTCAATGATTAGATTAGGTTAATTAGGTTTAGGTTTAGTTAATTAAGGTGTTTTAGATTAGGTTATTACAATCTACCCTCCTTAAAAGAATTTCGTCCGCGAAATTCGAAACAACAGACTTACCGAAATAACTCTGGATACTGCTTCCTGACATCCTCCTCGATCTCCCAGGTAGCCTCTCTGACAGTGTGATGCTGTCACCTGACCTTCACCATCGGAATCGCTCTCCTCCTGAGCTGATGTACCATCTGATCCACAATCTCAACTGGTCTCTCATCTAATGACAAATCCTGCTGGATCTCCGGTACTGATATCTCTATCACATGAGCTGGATCGGCCACGTACTTCCTCAGCATAGAAACATGGAAGACGTTGTGAAGTCCTGCGAACTGTGGTGGTAGTGCAATCCTATATGCCACCTCCCCGACCCGATCCAATATCTCAAAAGGTCCAACATATCTCGGACTCAGCTTCCCCTTCTTCCCGAATCTCATCACACCTCTGGAAGGTGAGATCTTCAGGAAGACATGGTCTCCTACATCAAAAGTCAGCTCACGCCTCCGCGTATCAGCATAACTCTTCTGCCTGCTCTGTGCTGTAGCTAGTCGTCTCCGAATCACGTCAACCTTCTCTGAATACAACTGTATAATGTCAGGTCCAACTAGCTGTCTCTCGCCCACATCACTCCAGCATACCGGGGATCTACACGGTCTCCCGTATAATGCCTCATATGGTGCCATCCCAATACTCGAGTGGTAGCTGTTGTTGTAGGCGAACTCTATCAACGGCAAGTGCTCATTCCAATGCCCGGCCCAGTCCAGTGTACACGCTCTCAGCATGTCCTCCAATGTCTGTATCGTCCGCTCTGACTGGCCATCAGTCTGTGGGTGGAAAGCTGTACTAAACTTCAGACGTGTCCCCAGTGCTCTGTGTAGACTCTCCCAAAATCTCGAAGTGAATCTGGGATCTCTGTCTGAAATGATACTGACTGGTACGCCATGAAGTCTGACAATCTCCTCAATATATAACTTAGCTAGACCCTCCAGAGCAAGAGTGGTCTTAATAGCTAAGAAATGCGCCGACTTGGTCAGTCGATCGACTATAACCCAAATCGCATCGTGAAATCTCCGTGTCTTCGGTAGCCCCGTAACGAAATCCATCGTCACGTGCTCCCACTTCCACTCGGGCAACTCAATCCTCTGCATCTGCCCTGCTGGTCTCTGGTGCTCGATCTTCACCTGCTGACAGACCAAACACCTCGACACGAAGTCTGCAACGTCCTTCTTCATACCTCGCCACCAGAAGTTCCGCTGCAGATCTTTGTACATCTTGGTGCTCCCTGGATGAATGGAATATCTCGATCTGTGTGCCTCCTCCATGATATCATGTCTCAGGTCCTCTGTCTTCGGCACCCAGATACGATCTCTGAATCTCAGACCTCCATCCACTCCAACTCTGAAGTCTGACCCATCTCTGGCAGCTAACTGTAACAAACTGCTCAACTCCTCATCTGTAGTCTGAGCATGAATCACTGCTGATACTGTCTGAGGCTCTACTCTCAATCCTACAATCACTGCACCCTCAGAGCTATCTGCAAATGGTCTCCACTCTGCTAAAGACTTCAGCAGTCGCCACTCCTGAATGCATAGGCCTGCTACTGATACCTCCACCTTCCGGCTCAAAGCGTCTGCAACTGTGTTCGCCTTCCCCGGATGGTATGAGATAGTGAAATCATAGTCCTTAATGAACTCAAGCCATCTGCGCTGCCTCATGTTCAGCTCCTTCTGCGAGAACAGGTACTTCAGACTGATGATCTGTAAACACCTCGAACTGCTCGCCATAAAGGTAGTGTCTCCAGGTCTTCAGTGCGTGAACCACTGCTGCTAACTCCAAATCATGTGTCGGGTAATTCCTCTCATGGACCTTCAGCTGTCTGGATGCGTACGCGATCACCCTCCCGTGCTGCATAAGTACACATCCTAAGCCAACACCTGAAGCATCGCTATAAATCACGAATCCACCCGTGCCACTCGGCAATGACAAAACTGGTGCTGTGGTCAACAGTCTCTTCAGCTCCTGAAAGCTGTCCTCGCACTTCTGCGACCATACAAAGGTGACTCCCTTCTGCGTCAGAGCCGTCAGTGGTGCTGCCAATCTCGAGAAGTCTTTGATGAAGCGACGGTAATAACCCGCCAGTCCAACAAAGCTCCTAATCTCCGTCACACTCGTAGCGGTCCTCCACTGTGTCACTGCCTCCACCTTCGCCGGATCCACTGATATCCCCTCTGCCGATACAATGTGTCCGAGGAATGCCACTCTGTCCAACCAAAACTCGCACTTTGAGAACTTAGCATATAACTGCTGAGCCCTCAAGATGCTGAGTACAATCCTCAGATGCTCTCTGTGCTGCTCCACATCTGGTGAATAGATCAAAATGTCATCCACGAAGACGATCACAAATATATCAATATACTGCCTGAATGTCCGGTGCATCAGATCCATGAACGCTGCCGGAGCATTCGTCAATCCAAATGGCATCACCAAGAACTCATAGTGTCCATATCTCGTCCTGAAGGCTGTCTTCTGGATGTCCTCATCTCGGATCCTCAACTGGTGATATCCTGAACGCAGGTCAATCTTCGAGAAAACCTTCGCTGACTGCAGCTGGTCAAAGAGGTCCTCGATCCTAGGTAAGGGATACATATTCTTCACCGTCACCTGGTTCAGCATCCTATAGTCTATGCACATCCTCAAGGATCCGTCCTTCTTCTTCACAAACAAAACTGGTGCACCCCAAGGCGAGACACTCGGCCTGATAAATCCAGAGTCCATCAACTCCTGCAACTGCTTCTTCAATTCTGTCAACTCAGCAGGTGCCATCCGGTATGGAGCCTTCGACTGTGGTGTAGTGCCAGCTACCAACTCAATGCCGAACTCCGACTCCCGGTGTGGTGGTAATCCTGGAATCTCCGCTGGAAAAACATCCGCGAACTCCTGCACCACCTCAATGTCCTCTAGCCTCTGAGACTCTGCCTCCGCAACCACAAGTGTAGCCAGAAATGCTGCACATCCCTGCTGTAATAGTCTCTGAGCTCTCACAGCAGATACAATAATGCGACCCCCTCTGCTTCTGATCCCTCTAATCAGAATATCAGGCAAACCCTTCCTCGGGATCAAAATCTTCTTCTCACGGCACAAGACTCGAACATCATATTGGGACAGCCAATCCATCCCAAGTATGACATCAAAGTCCTCCATCGGTAGCAAGACCAGGTCTGCCGGAAACTCCTGATCTCCCGAAACAACCGTGGCGCCGGGGACAAATCTCCCCACAGTGCCCACCAGACCCAGGGGTGTGCTGACCTCCAAAGTGGCAGTCAACATCGCAAGGGTACAACCCAACACTCCCGCAAATCGCTCTGAGATGAATGAGTGTGTCGCGCCACAATCAAAGAGCACCCTAGCTACTGAACCTGCGACAAGAAGCGTACCTTCCACGACAGCACCTCCATCCCTAGCCTCCTCTGCCTGGATGGTGTAAACTCTGCCAGTGCGCTGCCCCTGCTGTGGCCTAACAGGTGGTCTACCTCCGCCTCCACCTCTGCCTGGTGCTGGTAAACCCAGTGGTCTGCTCGGTCCAGCTCCTCGGCTCGGACAGCTCCTAATAAAGTGACCCAGCTGGCCACAACCATGACATGCTCCGGGGGTGAAGCACGGCCCGGAGTGAAACCTCCCACAAGTACCACAAGGCTCAGGTCGTGGTACTGCAGCTCCTGCTCTCTCGAATCGGGGCCTCTTGCCCGGATTCCCTCCAGTCTGACCTCCTGGCCTCCCAAAGAACCTACCCGATGGCCTCCTCTCATCCTGGTAGTTCTCTCTGTAGTCACGATCAAGAATAGTAGCACTCTTCACCGCATCGGCTAATGTGCGTGGCATATGTGTCAGCACCTTCGTCCTCAACTGCTTCCGGAGCCCTCGGACGAACTTCCCAGCTCTCTGCTCCTGTGTGATGTATATCTCGGGACAGTAACGCTCTAGGGCGTTGAACTTCCCGATGTAGCCTGCCAAAGTCATGTCTCCCTGCTGAAGACTCAGAAACTCCTCCATCTTCTCATCCTGGACATGCTGCGGAAAATACTGCTCGTTGAACTCGCCAACGAACTCCTCCCAGGCTATATCATCTCTGTCCGCAAACACCACTGCAGATGTGGACCTCCACCAGTTGGACGCAGCACCGCCCAAAACATAAGTAGTCAGGCCCACTCTCGCCTCCGGAGGACAACCAATAGCACCGAAGATCTTCTGCATCGTGAAGATCCACTCCTCCGCAGCCTCTGCGTCATACTGCCCCAGAAAGGTAGGCGGATGCTGGCGCATAAACCGGTCATGCATAGCGCCAGTCCCCGTCTGTCCAGTCTGTGCCGTCTGCTGCTGTAGCATCTCCGTCAGACGTCCGACCGTATCGAACAACGTCCGACGCTCATCCTCCCAAGCCTCATCCCTCGCAGTCTCACTCTCACCGCGAGTATGGGCAACCGCCTTCCCCCGTCTAGGAGGCATCTGCCAAAGGAAACAAGACAATATCAATATAATCTGTGCATGCATGATCCTCTAGACCTAACTCCTAACTCAAAGGTGGTTTCTTTGGACAAGTACGCCGAGATCAATGCTCTGATACCAAATTGTAACGTACCCGAAAACAGCGGAAAATTTAAACAATAATAAAGACCGTCAACGGTCAACACAGGGCACGTCACGGGAAAACAAACCAACATATATATAAAATATATAAGATACAGACCCACGTGGAAGTCAACTATATAAACGAGTCAACTGTGATTACAACAAAAGTGAATGTACATGTAATCACTACCTCAAACAAAAGAAGCTACTAAAGAGAACATGATCTAATCCCGGGGGCACCGTCCTCGGTCACCACCTGACTCTAAACCTGCTCGCTACCTGAAATGAAAACAAACAAACATGCCTGAGTTCCCTGCAGGAACCCCGTATACCAAACCTCCTAAAATATAAAAAGGAATTAAAGACAATGCAATGCTATGCACATGATCATCCGCCTCGGGCCCACAATAATGCCCTCACCGCCTCCACGGCACTGAACCACTCCTGCCACTAGGGTCAAGTCAGTCCACCGCTGCCTCACAAGGGTCAGTCGACACCACTGCTCCCCAAAAAGTGCAGGAAGGAACCCCCGGTACACGCCGCACCCAAGGAGCGAGTCAGCCCGCCGAATACACAACTCGGGTCAGACGACAGCCACTGCTCCCCCAAGAGTCGCCTAGCGCACACCCTGCCGGAACATCCTCGGCCTACCGCTAAACCCTCGCAAACTGCCCAAGGTTTACGGTACACATCCCTCACACCCCGCTCGGTAAGAAAGGAAAAAGTAGTACAATAATACGCCTTCGTCGAAGGTGAAATCCGTAGCTCTCAAAGCCGGTAATCAACCGTCGCCTCGGAGCCGGTAGTCGACCTATACTCAACGGATCGCGTGTGGATAAATCCACCAACCTGCGGCAGATCGGTCGACCGCTAAAAGCACACCGGTCGACCGGTCCCCCACACAGTACACAGTACTGTACAAACAAGTCTACCGGTCGAACCACGCCAACCGAATTACCGACCAATCGGTCGAACAAAAGTCATCTAGCGGTCGACCGTTTGGATGGTCTACGCTATACAATTTTATATAATATATATATATCCGACCGGTCGAACCAAGGGGTCGTTCAACCGATAACAGGACTTTCCGCATTTTGCCTAAGTGATATTCGGTCGACCGGAACTGCTATACAGTTCGACCGAATCAACACAGGCACTCTACCGCTTAAATAAAATGCTCAGTCGGTCGACCGTTTTGATGGTCAAAGCTCCCAACCGACTTAGCATCGAATGGATCGGTCGAACAAGGTTAAGGGCGTTCGACCGTTTAATAAGTCAAAACCCCAACCGACCCATTCTCATTGTTATTTGGTCGACCGGCTAAGTGGTCCCGTTCGACCGATAACAGCATATCCCCTTTTTCCCGCACAAATCTGGCATAACGGTCGACCGTCTAACGACATCGTTCGACCGTTCGCGGGTAAACATCAATATAATAATAGGATCGGTCGACTGCCCACAGGCACCGGTCGACCGATCGTCGTCTTCAACCTCTGAATTGGTTGAAATCCGACGGGGAATTCGACACCAACGTCGATCCCCAACACTCACAAGGCTTATGTGAGTTATATTGAAGATTTGGCATACCTTTTTGACGGTTGTGGAAGCCTCCCAAGCTTTGGCAACCTCAACCCACTTCTTTTTCTTCTTCTTCTCTTCCTCTTCTTCTCTCCTTCTTCTTCTTCACCAAAATCGCCTCTCTCACGCTCTGGTTAACGAAACAAGTGAAGAAAACGTTTCAATTAATCTAACACCCCTATTTATACAAAAACCCAATCTTATCTTCAACTCACCTCTAAATCCTCCAATCACAACCAACCAACTCTCTCTCCTCTCACACTCCCACACCTCCTGCTTCACTGCTCAATGATTAGATTAGGTTAATTAGGTTTAGGTTTAGTTAATTAAGGTGTTTTAGATTAGGTTATTACATGCTCTGCCATTTTTTCCATATTCAGAGAAATGGACTCAACACCAAAAACTATTGCTCGTGACTATTTATTAAAGGATAGTATATTGCTTTAATTAAATCCCAACAGGTAAGTATGTAAGACACATATATATTAATTAAGATGCTAATGTAAGACAAAAAAAATCTACCAGCTGAGATATAAATAAGGTTTGGTAACTATTACTAATGACTGTAACAATAATATAAGACCAAGCGATGCATGTTGGAGTCAATCAATGCCCACACCACCACAAAACCACTTCTGTTGAGAAACCAAGAAGCTCCTCGTACAACGTTCGTGTGTTTAACTTTAGACCAGAGCAGTTCAGCTATAGCACTCTATTGAATTGAATTATTTGGCAGCATCCTTTTGTTCTTTACCAATCAACACAGATGTCTTCCTGTGTGAATATTCCATGTAAATTGTTGTTTAACAATGGTTTTGTACTTACCACTCAACCTGCATGTTATAAAGACACCAACCTCCTTGCATATTAATTCCACTGGCTGCTATGCTCTATCTGTGTTTCCAAGGGCTGCTATGCTCTATCACATGTTCATATTTATGGTTTGAAGTTTACCTGCAGTAAGCATTTGATCCAGAACTGCTGTCAGAAAATTAATGATTACATTATTGCATAGATGAATGATATAAATCATGTTGCTGTACCAAATTCAAGAAGGTTGAAAATGAATTTCACTGTGAATAAACACAGAAACATATGTACACGTTGAGAGAAAATAATGATTATATCAAAGATTTCTTCTAAGTAGTATTTTGTACACCAAGTAGTATTTTAAATTTTTAAGAATACAAATTTTCTTTTAAATGCACCAAATAACAATTGCAATCAAAAGTTTATCAACACTGAACCTCACTAAGATAATAAGCACTTATAATTATTTACATATTACAGCAAATTTGAGTACATTGGAAAAAAACTAATGAAATTGTAGAAAGCAAACTAAAAATAGAATATTAAAATTTCAAAGTTAACTTGTGTGTCATTGTCTGACAAAATTGAGTGACGGACTAAAATTTAAGATTACTTCTCATGTTTCAGCACTAAATTTATACGAAATATTACATAACAATACTGAAAATAGATATTCTCACTAAATTTCAACTTGAATCAATCACCGGCCAGTTAAGAACCCTATTCTTAAGTGCAGTTGGCTTCATAGCTGTGTCGATCCATGGTATAAAAAAAACTGCGATAGACTTAAGTAACATAAAATTTTAACATCTACCATGAAAAGTGAAACTAATGGCATCCTAGGAATCTGTAGAATTAGTAGAAAGACATACTGCATGAGATTCTTACCCTTTTGGCAGACAAGAAAAGCTAACTCAAATGTGAAAGGATATTTTATGGTCAACTAGTAGTCATTCAAATTCTCTGTAATGATACCTCAATTATAAACCAGAAAAAAAGTTTCTGATGACAAGATGGGAAGTCACGTTCGGTACAGCACAATCCCAAGTTCAGACAAACTAAAATTCTAGTATTATAAGACTATGACAGCATAGAATATATATTCCCAGAGCTGTCTTCTTCTTGACCAGAATAAGAGATGCCGAATGAGATTGGTTTGATTAAACAAAGGTAGAAGAGTGTGAAAAGAAGAGCTCCGTGTGGAAATTTTGGATGGTTATGAAAAGTTTCTCTTTGGTCTAGGGTTCTCTGCATGACCATCAACTTAAAGATATGTTTGATGTTTTTTAGTTTGATTAAAATAAAAGGTACGGATACGTATAATGAAAATACATGTTGCGTCAAACTTTGATCCATCTGATGTGAAAAGAAATAGAATCCATCTCTAAGTCCATTTAAGATGGTATCGTGACCTTAGTAGATCAAAACAAGTTGGTGTTGGGAGAGGATCTGGCGACGCTGTTACACGACGACGGGTTAAGATGCACATCGGAATACGAAAATGAATATTGACATGCGGAAAAACTAACTTCTGACTCTCTCCAAAACTTTATGTGCAACAAAACACAGACACAAGATAAAAAAACATGCAAATGACAAACGCATACCTAAAAACAATCCACGACACACGGATTTTACAAGGTTTGACAACGTGCCTACGTCCTTTAGGGAGGGATCTGCTGCGGGTTTCCTTTCCTTCTTCTGTTTCTCCAACAAGAGAAACAACCGAGATTACAAGTTTATGGATGTAATATGTCCTCCAAAACACTCTAGATCTCTCTGTAGCATTAATCTTTCAATACACAATGAAGAAAATAAGAATAATGTGTTGTATACAAGTTATGACTCAAAAACCATTAAATAGGCAACTCAAAACCATACAGAAAATGTGGGCAATAGTCGACCGGTGTAACTGACCGGCCGATCGTCTACGGCTATCTTCAGCTCCAAACCACTTTCCGGTCGACTAGAATCATCATCGGTCGACCATGCCTGACTCCAAAAAAGTCCATGTTATTTTCGATTGTTGGAACGACGCGAGTCGGGCCTCAATGAAGAATGTCCAATAGCGGTTGACCGACATTCACATCCGAAAAGTGTGTTATTTTCGGTCGAACGATGTCTAACACCGGTCGATTGTTCTTCACCTATGAGCGCTACTGCTAATTTGGGTCAACCGAACTTCTTCATCGGTCGACCGTTTTATCATGTTTCTACCTTAACAAAATTAAATCAATTTCTAACAGTTTCAGAATATCCTTAACCAGGATCTGAAGCACCTTATTCTGGGTATATATAGTTTTATGTTTTGATGGGAGTATAAACACTTCAATAAATGTTTTGGGTACAAACTTGAGAAGAAAAAGTCGAGAGAGTTTTCTACGTTGAAAATTTGTATATGCATATATGCTTGATGTTGTCATTGGTGTATGTTTTGGTGTTGTTTCCACGTGTTAATTGTCATGTTGTGTTTTACAGTGCATGTGACATTTTAATTTTTTTAATTCTAGATGTTTTCTCATATCCCGAATTAAGGTCGAACCCCCCAATATACAAAGATGTAGATGATCTCAGTATTCTACTGCATGTTAATTAATGGTATTAGTTATTGTAACATCCTGAAACAGCGGAAAATTTAAAAATTTAAACAATCAAGACATCACTCAGATCAAATCATCAACGGGAATGTTACTCGAATAAATCAACAGTCAGTACACCAATAATACAACAGAGTTTGTCAAAAGACGTGATTACAACAATACAAGGAATGACAGATAAAGTAATCACGACGACCTCGAAGAGTCCGATGAGGATCCTGGCCCCAAAATGTGTGCGCCCGCTGTCACCACCCGACAGAACTTACTGCGGTCCTGAAACATGAATCAAACAACGATGCCTGAGTTTCCCATTAGGAAACCCCGTATGCCAAGCTCACCTAAATGCATGCAATAGTACGGTAAAAGAACCTATCATACTAATAGCATGTCATGTCACATCTGCAATGCATCAAATCCCTCAACATGGTAAACGGGACCTCGGTCCAACAACAACGACCCTCAACAGGGTGCACAAGGACATCAGTCCAGCAACAACAACAACGGGTCTCCCTCGGAAACCTACCGTAGGCACATACGGTCTTACGGACAGTACGTGACGCGTCCCCCACACGCGACTACTCGAGCCTAAGGGATCGGTGAGGAGCGTCCGCACTTCCGTGCAAGGAACCACGTGGTCAACACCACCTTCGACGGAGTCGTAGCCCGGTCGGTCAACATCCCAGGATAGGTGCCCAATCGGGGATCCTCGCTGGCACAACCTCAGCGGCATCGCCGGCACAACATCGGCGGTACAACGTACGTCCGGCACAACATCGGACGGCACAACCACGGCCGGAACATCGTCGGCACCATCATCGCCGGCAAAAACCTCGGCGGCATCGCCGGCACATCCTCGGCGGTACAGCATACGTCCGGCACAACATCGGACGAGTCCAGACCGTAGTCTGCAGGGTCATCATGCTCCACGAGCCATGCGTCACACGCATTGGGATCCGTGATCCCTCAGGTCTGCTACTCATCAGAGAGTAAGGCAACAACTCGTCACACCACGTCCAATCCGGAGGTGGCGCGACCCAAGTGTCCACACTCTTCCACACGGCGGTCCCTGGGCGGTACGAGCACGTACCCGCCGTCACCTCCCGGCTCACGCTCTAAGCGAGGACACGGGTTTCCGTGGACAGAGTTGACACGATCACAAGACCAAGAATCCAGTTTTGCACACAAACGGTCGACCAAAAAAGTCTAACCGGTCGACCGTCCCCAATAGGTTCGGTCGACCGAAATGCTACAACGGTCGAACTATTCTGCGCATCACTTAAGTCCAAACGGTCAAACAGAAGTCTAAAACCGGTCGACCGAATACGAGGTCAAAATCCGGAGTTGGTCAAAATCACAAAAGACTAATCGGTCGACCGACTCAGGGGTCCGGGTCGACCGAAAACTACCAAGGTCATCCTAATAGTCTACGTCATATAACGGTCGAACAATAAACACGAACGGTCGAACGATATGCATAAAATAACAGGTACACTTAAGTTCCGGTCGAACGACCACAAGGAACGGTACCGAAAACAGACAGGCAATCCGATCCACCAGCAAAATGCACGACCGGTCGACCGCCCCAAGGCATCGTTCGACCGGTGATGGTTAAAATCGGCAAAATACACTAGATCCGGTCGACCGCCCATAGGGACTCGGTCGACTGTTGGTCGACTTCAACCTCGCGCCAGCCGAGGATTTACGCAAATCTCGTCGCCGGGGAGATCTCCGACCTCCCCCGACCGACCAACAACAACCCACCAACGTGGGGAAACAACACAAACAAGCTAGAAGTCGGCATACCTCAAAGAAGACGACGAAATGCCGGAGCACCGCTCGCGCCTCCGTCACCTCCTCACGCGCGACCTCCTTCTCGCGACGACCTCCTCACGCCGGAGCCTCCGAGTCCTCTAGTGCCGCTGGAAAGGAAAGAGTGAGAGAGGGATGGGTTGGTGCAAGAAGGAAGGAGAAAGGAAATGAGAGAGGAAAACGTTTCTCTCTTAAAACCCAACAAAACCCATCATCACCAACAGTACCCGCAACTCTACACCTCTCACCCATCACCAGAACACTGTGCACGTGCCTTCCCCATGCAAACCCCCCCCCCCCCCCCCCCCCCCCCCCCTCTTAAACCGTGATTAACCTTAAATCATGGGTTAGGGTTGTAACAGTTATGCCCACCATACTCTTGCAGGAGAATATTAAAAAGACAATCTTCCCAAGACTCATTTCAACGGCAGAGTAAGGAAATCCAGCAGTTGCCAAAAAGTTCTGTGCTGAATACTGAAAATCAGAGCAAATGGTAGTTAGAAAGTTATAATTGCAATGGATGAACAAACTTTTTGTTATTTAAGGCACCAAATAAGAACGTGAGAAATCGAAATAACTCTAATAAGAAGGGCAAGCATAAGTACGTAGCGACTAGGGCTGCAACTCGGATAATATAACTCGGATACCTGCTGTATCCGAATTCGAATCCGAATACCATATTCCATTACCAAATTCGAATTCGAATCCGAATTCAGTAGAACTATCCGAATCCGAATCCGAATCCGAATTCAGTAGAACTATCCGAATCCGAATCCGAATCCGAATTCAGTAGAACTATCCGAATCCGAATACTAAATTTTCGTATTAAAATTTTGGAATACTAAATTTTGGAATACTAATTTGTGTATTTGACCATGTATTCGAATAATTCGGATAATTCGGATAATTCGAATGTTAAATAGCTTGTATCCGAATTCGTATCCGAATTCTAATTGGTAAATTTTTTTAAACCATATTCGTATCCGAAATTAAATTGGTAACATTGAACTTACCAAATACCAACTAAATAGAAATTTTCGAATCGGATACTCGGATACTTGGTAACCATTTGCACCCCTAGTAGCGACCTTGTACTCGACGTTAACTTCTAAAAGAAAAGAAAACATCTCACCAGATCTGGTTTGCATGTTCCCATTTTTAACTTAAAATGTGCCTTAAATAACTTCATATTAGCAGGTAGACTATAAAATATAAGATATGATAAGATAAGCAAAGACAAAAGAGAAAACGACTGAATTAATGTTATAATTAGGGCTTGTATAACCTGTATAAACGAGGCCTTAACTATAAGCAACTTGTGACAACAAAATAACAAAACACAATAACCAAGATTGTCCATTAGTTAGGGGCGGTAATTTAACAAATTTAAACGTAGAGATGCTGAAGGCCCAACCGAAACTCTATTATCATGATTCATGAAGATTGCTGATGTCATCGTATATTACCATCATATAAACAAACACCAACCAACCATTACTCTATGTATTTATGAAAAATAATATAAACAAATAAAGAAGCAATTTCTGCATGTTCTGGGTAGGGGTGTAAACGAGTCGAGTCGAGCGAAATTTCGAATTATAAACATTATTTTATGTTATTACCAAATACAAAAAAATAATATAAATGAAACAATAAAAAATTCAAACGAGTTATCGAGCCGCACCTCACTTTTTTTCGAGTTCGAACGACTTGTTTACCGAACTAAGTTGGAATATATTTTTGTTTTTTATTAATATTCTTTATTTTCAAGTTAAACTAGAGTCGGACGTTTTTCGATTCGAACTATCGAACCGAGTCAAAATTGGCGGTCCTAATTCTGAGGTAATTGCAGGCAATGCTTCAAGAATTGTGTGTAACTCTTTATGCAATGCTGAGGTAACACATGTCATTTCATATATATATATATATATATATATATATATATATATATATATATATATATATATATATATATATATATCCAGAGATCTCGGGTGATGGATGAGAGGATTCCAACTCCCGGTGCGGTGGTAAACCTGGAATCTCCGCTGGAAAAACATCCGCGAACTCCTGCACCACCTCAATGTCCTCTAACCTCTGAGACTCTGTCTCCGCAGTCACAAGAGTCACTAAAAATGCTGCACAACCCTGCTGTAACAGCCTCTGAGCCCTCACAGCAGATACAATGAGGCGACCTTCTCTGTTTCTGACCCCTCTGATCAGAATATCAGGCAAACCTTTTCTCGGGATCAAAATCTTTTTCTCACGGCACAAAAGTCCTCCATCGGTAGAAAGACCAGGTCGGCCGGAAACTCCTGATCTCCCGAAAAAACCGTGTCGTCGGGGACAAATCTCTCCACAGTGCCCACCAGACTCAGGGGTGTGCTGACTTCCAAGGTGGCAGTCAACATCGCAAGGGTACAACCCAACACTCCTGCAAATCGCTCTGAGATGAACGAGTGTGTCGCGCCACAATCAAAGAGCACCCTAGCTACTGAACCAGCAACAAGAAGCGTACCTTCCACGACAGCGCATCCATCCCTAGCCTCCTCTGCCTGGATAGTGTAAACTCTGCCCGTGCGCTGCCCCTGCTGTGGTCTAAAAGGTGGTCTACCTCTGCCTCCACCTCGGCCTGACGCTGGTAATCCCGGTGGTCTGCTCGGCCTAGCTCCTCGGCTCGGACATCTCCTGATAAAGTGGCCCAGCTGGCCACATCCATGACAAGCTCCGGTGGTGAAACACTGCCCAGAGTGAAACCTGCCACAACTACCACAAGGCTCAGGTCGTGGTGCTGCAGCTCCTGCTCCCTCGAACCGCGACCTCTTGCCCGGATTCCCCCCAATCTGACCTCCTGGCCGCTCAGAGAACCTACCCGAAGGCCTCCTCTCCTCCTGATAGTTCTCCATGTAGTCACGATCAAGAACAGTAGCACTCTTCACTGCATCGGCTAACGTGCTCGGCATATGTGTCAACACCTTCGTCCTCAACTGCTTCCGGAGCCCCCGGACAAACTTCCCAGCCCTCTGCTCCTGCGTGATGTAAATCTCGGGACAGTAACGCTCAAGGGCGTTGAACTTCCCGATGTAGCCTGCCAAGGTCATGTCCCCCTGCTGAAGGCTCAGAAACTCCTCCATCTTCGCATCCTGCACATGCTGAGGAAAATACTGCTCGTTGAACTCGCCAACGAACTCCTCCCAGGCTATATCATCTCTATCTGCAAACACCACCACAGATGTGGACCTCCACCAGTTGGACGCAGCACCGCCCAAAACATAAGTGGCCAGACCCACCTTCGCCTCTGAAGGACAACCGATAGCACTGAAGATCTTCTGCATCGTGAAGATCCACTCATTCGCTGCCTCTGCATCGTACTGCCCCAGAAAGGTAGGCGGATGCTGGCACATAAACCGGTCATGTATAGCACCAGTCCCCGTCCGCCCAGTCTGTACTGTCTGCTGCTGTAGCATCTCAGTCAGACGTCCGACTGTATCGAACAACGTCTGACGTTCCTCCTCCCAAGCCTCATCCCTCGCAGTCTCACTCTCACCGCGAGTATGAGCGACGACCTTCCCCCGTCTAGGAGGCATCTGCCAAAGGAAACAAGACTATCATCAATATAAATTATGCATGTGATGAGAATTAAATTTATACCGCAAGTGCACGACGTCAATGAAGACGTGGCAAATACGGGTCGAACACAAGGATGGAGAGATTTGTTATTAGTGTGATTTCGATTGGGGGAAAGAAGGAGAGAAGAAATAAGTTGGTTTTGAGATTTTTGATTTTTAATTATCTAAAGCAAGAAACAAGAACAATTAAAACAAGAACAAAGAAGTGAATTCCGTTGGGTGGAGGTTTAGATTTAGGGTGTAGATTAGAGAATTCAGAAACTTATAATAAATCATGTTAGTTATGAAGCATTACATGATAAATGATTTAACATAAACTCAAGTAATCAAAATATAATAATCACGAACTTAAAATAATAACATTTATTCTCTTATCTTCACCCTAAATCCGTCACCTCAACCCTTTGGAAGGAGTTAGAAACTCATAGAGGGAGGAAGAAGGGGTCCTTGTGACATTACAAAAGAAAAGTAAAAACAAGAAATAAAAGACAGAATTTTATTACTAAAGTGAAGAGTACAAAACTGAAAATAAAAACAACTAAAAACTAGGTCTAAGGCCAAGGACCCTTCTACCATCGTTCTTGGGGCTATTTATAGCCGATACAAGGGATCCCAATATATAAATGGAACGTACACGCGTCAATACAGCATTGGTAAAAATTTGAGCACACGGATCGACTTTTGTGCGGCTAAATCGCCGCAATTTGTACATGAGGTGCGGCGGAATCGCCACCTTTTTGGCTCGGATTCGATCCAGATTTTTCCTGTGTGTTTATGGTATGATTTGATCCTCCTTTGCGCGTCTGGATTGATTCTTTCCATTCTTTTGAGCTCCGGATTAATTCCTTTATATATATGGAGATTCACATTGATTTTTCTTTAGATTTTCTCCATAATAATAAAAGGTCCTTGACTTTTTGGCTACTCGTGATTTTCTTTTGGCTACTCGTGATTTGCAATTATGTCCTTGACTTTTTGCAATTAAGTCTCCGACTACTTTTGTGCTTAAGTCTTTGTTCTTTTTGTAATTAGATCTTGAATGCTTTTATGCTTGGATACATTTCCATTTGTAACCTGATAAACTTGAACTTGGTCTTTATGATAGAAATGAGTCTTTTGCACGCGTTTATGCTCGAGATGTGGGTAAATTGCATTCAGGTCCCTGTATTCTGTAAATAAGACTAAACACATACCTTAGTAGCATTTATTGATGTAAAAGTAATCTAAATGAAAGACATATGATGCAATGTATGCAATGCATCAGCATGCATGATCCTCTAAGACCTAATTCCTAACTCAAAGGTGGTTTCTTTGGACAAGTACGACGGGATCAACGCTCTGATATCAAATTGTAACGTCCCCGAAAACAGTGGAAAATTTAAACAATATAAAAGACCGTCAACGGTCAACACCGGGCACGTCACGAGACAACAAGATGAAATATATATATATATATAAGATAAAGATCCACGTGGAAGTCAAAATACATCTGAGTCAACTGTGATTACAACCAAAATAATACAACTAGGTAATCACTACCTCAACAAAAGGAAATAAGAGAAGACAGGATCAGATCCCGGGGGCACCCTCCTCGGTCACCATCTCGACTCTAATGTTGTTCGCTACCTGAAATGTAAACAATTGAAACATGCCTGAGTTCCCTGCAGGAACCCCATATGCCAAACCTCCTAAAATACAAAATGGAATTAAAGACAATGCAATGCACATGATCATCCACCTCGGGTCCACAATAATACCCATCTCCGCCTCCGCGGTACTGAACCACTCCTGCCACCACAAGGGTCAAGTCAGTCCACCGCTGCCTCACAAGGGTCAGTCGGCATCACTGCTCCCTAAGAGTCGCAGAAAGGAACTCTGGTACTACGCCGCCACCCCAGGAGTGAGTCAGCCCGCCGAATGCACAACTCGGGCCAGACGACAGTCGTTGCTCCCCCAAGAGCCGCCAGACGCGCACCCTGCTGGAACATCCTCGGCCTACCGACAAATCCCAGCAAATAGCCCAAGGTTTACGACAATCATCCCTCACACCCCGCTCGATATGAGAGGCCCAACAATAATACGCCATCGTCGAAGGTGAAATCCGTCGCTCTCAAGGCCGGTAATCGACCGTCGCCTCAGAGCCGGTAGTCGACCTAAACTCGACGGCTCGTGTGTGGATAAATCCACCAACCTGCGGCAGATCGGTCGACCGCTACAAGCACACTGGTCGACCGGTCTCCCGCACAGTACTTTGTACTGTACAAACAATAGCATCCGGTCGAACCACGCCAACCGAATTACCGACCAATCGGTCGAACAAAAGTAATCTAGCGGTCGACCGTTTGGATGGTCTACGCTATACAATATTTATAATATATATATATATATATATATATATATATCCTACCGGTCGAACCAAGGGTTCGTTCAACCGATAACAGGGATCTCAGCATTTTGCCTAAGTAATATTCGGTCGACCGGAACTGAGATACAGTTCGACCGAAACATCACAAACACTCTACTGCTTATTTAAAATGCTTAGTCGGTCGACCGAAAGTTAAAGAGCGGTCAACCGTTTTGATGGTCAAAGTTCCCAACCGACAGCATCGAATAGATCGGTCGAACCAGGTTAAGGGTGTTCGACCGTTTAATAAGTCAAAACCCCCAACCAACCTATTCTCATTGTTTCGGTCGACCGGCGAAGTGGATCTGTTCGACCGATAACAGCGTCTAACCCTTTTTCCCGCAATAATCTGGCATAACGGTCGACCGTCCTCAGACATCATTCGACCGTTTGTGGGTGCAAATCAATATAATAATAGAATCGGTCGACTGCCCACAGGCACCGGTCGACCGATTGTCGTCTTCAACCTCTGAATAGGTTGCAATCCGACGGGAAATTCGACACCAACGTCGATCCCCAATACCCACAAAACTTATGTGAGTTATAATGAAGACTTGGCATACCTTTTTGAAGTTCATGGAAGCTTCCCAAGCTTTGGCAAGCTCAACCCAACTTCTTCTCTTTCACTTCTTCTCCTTCTCCTTCTCCTTCTCCTTCTCTCCCTCTTCTTCTCTTCCAAAATTGCCTCTCTCACTCTCTGATAACTCAAGAATGAAGAAAACGTTATTCTTTGACCCAACACCTCTATTTATAGTAAAAACCAAAACTTATCCTCATCTCCACCTCACTCTTTACTGTAGCAAGCTTAATTAAGGTTAATTAGGTTTAGTTTAGTTTAATTAGGATGTTTAGATTAAGGTTATTACAGAGACCTTCAACTTCAAAGAAGGAAGTGCTCACACAGGGCTATAACCAAAATGGTGATACTTACTGAGAATGTTGAGTTTCCTTTAAGGATAAAAAGATAGTGGGACCCTGCAGCAATAAAACCCTTGAGCAGGATGTGTGCAGGCACCATGCCCAAGATGCCACTAGTTTAACTAGGATTTCAGGAGCTTCTGATTTGATCCTTAGTTCTACCTCTTGCCAACTATGAGTTCTAGGATTTTGTATACTGTTGTTGTTTACCTTGAATATGTGTTTAAAGTATTAGGGCATAAAAACAGATGATCGATCGTCCGGAAGAGGTGTTTCGGTCGACCGGATGTGTGTTGGATTGCCCAGCAAAGTGCATGTCGTTTTTCGGTCGACCGGAATCTAGGATTCGGTCGACCGGGCACACAATTGGAGCTGGGCAAAAGTTACTTTCGGTTTTCGGTCGACCGGAACCTTAGATTCGGTCGACCGGAAACATTCGAGGAGCTGAGAGAAAAGTGCATGTTGAATTTCGGTCGACCGGAACTTAAGTGTACGGTCGACCGTGTATGCACTAGCGCAAGCCAGAAAAGTTACTGTTGTTTTGGTCGACCGGTACTTCAATTTCGGTCGACTGTTCGCGATACGGTTATTGGATCGGTCGACCGAAGCAACCGTTCGGTCTACCGTTTGGACCCAGTTCTGCCCACGTTTTGCATATTTCTGCACGCGATTTTTGTGCAATTAATACTTGTTTAGGCCTAATATATAAAGACAATTTCGTCCCCCTTTGTTTAAAGTTAATTCCTATTGTCCACTTTTGCATTCTTGAGAGAAAAGAGAGAGAGAGCATCATTGTGATTCGTTTGGAGAGATTTGAGTTAGGTCGTTTCGTCGGTTCGTTCGCGTCTCCTGTAAGTATCTCTTGTAATACGTTTCTCTATAGTGGATTTAAAGTTGTGTCGTCCGTGGTTTTTCCCGCATTGAGTTTCCACGTTAAATCTTGCGTGTTTTGTGTGGTTTGGATTTTGGATTTGCGTTTTGTTCTCAAGTTTAGCCGATTAGATTTGCGATTTCTGTTCCGCTGCGTATTTGAGATTGGTTTTAATTCCTAACATATACCATAGCAACAGTTGGGGTAGATTAAAGGAGAGAAAAGAGTGTTCCCATGAGCCATACAATTCCTGAAAGAGCTTAAGCTTAATTTGTGCAAGTTCACCAATCTTCACCAATTAATTATTTGGCGATAACACGCACAAAATATAGCAACCCACACCAGATTCAAATCATCCTATTAAACAAGGAGAAGTCATTACTGAAAACAAGCAGGTAAGGAATGATCACAAAAACATGTTTACTCAACTCCAACATCGTCTAGAATTTCCTCTAAGAACACACTCAATCAGTATTGGATGCACAAGCACTACCATTTCCAACTTTGTAAGTAGACATAGCACAATCAGACTACTCTAGAATAGTATTGACAATCGAATAAAATTAAGTATGGTGATAATGAGGTTGTCCAGCTACATTTGGTGCTTCGAACTCAACTTCCTATAACATCAGCTTGACAAAGCGATATTGATTCAAGAAGAATCCACCAACCAAACTGTCCAGCACCAATCAAGACTAATGGCACGTCTTAAGTAGTTCGAAATGAATCCTCCTAATATCTTTGTTGGTATCTTGCACCTCACATATATATTGTTGAAGATGTTTCTTTCTTTCTCGGGGTTATAACTACGATGTACACAACATCTATGTTCTGCAACAAGCATCCACATTCCAACATAATGCTTCAAAGATATTACTGTAGGCATCAAGTGATTTGCTGGTTTCATTAAACCCTCTTTACAGTTTAACTCTTTATGCAAATGTTATATTATATTACCATACTCAATGCAGTTTTCTATTTCAATGAATGAAATAGCCGATCAAATAACAAAGTACCAAGTATTGCATTTTATTTTCAAAATAAGTTTCAGAAGCAGAGCAACATAACACTAAAACAATGCCAAATTTGAGAAACTAAGATCACATAATGAATCCAAGTTTAGCTCATTTTACGACCTAGATTCCTGGCATGATGAGGATGTGATATGGGATCTTGTGTTGGTGTTAGCAAAAGGGTGCCTAATTTGATATGGTGGTACTGGTAAAGTAAAAAAATCGATCAAAGAAAGTTCTCGGTGTTGATCTGAACTGCGTAAGGAACGAACATGGTTGCATGTCAATTGTCAAGCAATGATAAAAGATATTTGTATTGTAACATTTGTACAAAGTTGTCAAAATCATAATATTGTGTACAATATATAGTTGACTCTTTCACATCTATTGTCCCGCAAAACCCACTCAAATTCTGAGTTCACTAGAACTTTTCATGTCATATGGTACAATTATTGGCATATTATTGTATAATGTTAGAACAAGGCCTTTCAAAACAAGCAAAGAAAATCTTAGATTCAAATTTCAGGTGCAGAATAATATCCAAAACATCTCACACACAAAAATTCCACAAATATAAACCAATAACAACTCAATCACAGATTTTAGTCACAAGGGACTCACCGAACCAACTAGCGAGTGAGGCTGGACCCAGATTGATTGGCTATTCATAATGAACTTATACATCATCACATTCGAAATCACCGAGAAATCTTGTTTCCTCGTGGGATCCCGTAAGTCCATATGCACTTTACAATGGGTAATCAATACAGAAAGCCGAAGTACACTCCAATCCTAAGAAGATATTGGATTGAACGGAGTATTAAAGATAGCTAAAATAATTTGCATCGTCTTGTTAAAAAATAATGACAGCAATGCTGAAGATTTATCTGAAGTATCTAACAAGTTCTATAGAATATTAAAGTATATTTTAGAGCTACAAAAGGAAAATCATTTTTATAGATTGGATTCAAAATGAGTAAGTAAACAAGTGCACGGCCCAAAAACACTTTTGAGCTTCTTACCAACCGGGTGGTTGAGCCAGATTGCACATTGAAATTCAGTAGGTCCAACTAGTTCTTCTCAGTTCACTTGATCTGGTTCATCAATCAAATCATTCACTTTCTAATTAAACCAAAAATCGTTAATTGAACAAGTCGGTTCTGTCCGGTTTTTGAAACAACACGGCCGGACTCAAACATCATCATTTCACCAGATCCCGATTTCTCGAGAATTGATGAATGAAAGTAATAATTTATGCATTGGTTCAAATTGAGTAAGTAATTTAGTGCATTAAAATATTTACGTACCGGGTGGTTGAGCCACATTGTTTCTCCAAATTCAGTTAGGTCCAAATCTAGCTATCTAGTTCTCTTCAGTTCATTAGTTGATCAAAACATATTTTCTCCAATTGAACAGAAAAAACACCACCCAGATGTCAGTCGAACCGGTAACTCGGTCAGATATGTCCGGTTTTTTAAACACGCAATCAGAATTTAATCAAACTTTATCAGTTCTCAATTAAACTACTCTCGCATAAGTTAAAACAAGAACTTGCATCAAACAAACCATTAAATTAAATTGTAAATCAAACAGGAAAGCACATTGTCATCAACGAGGAGTGCAGAGCTTCATCTTAGTCTCACCTTGCTTGAGAAAACTTTACGGATTAAGGTGGTGGCAGAGGAGACGATGGCTGCAGACCGGAGCATCTTCAAATTTTGGGCTTCCAAGAAAAATGTGGTAAAATGGGTATAACTTGATAATGTTTTTTTCACCATGTTAGGTAAAATTGGAGTAAACACTAAACACGGAATAATGGATGTGATATTTTTCTTTTATTTTTGGTGTGTAAGGGGTATACTATTTTTATCAAATTTATTTTTCTGTGAGGTAATTTGGGTTTTCTTGAAAAAAAATATTTGTAATTTTTATTACAAATTTGACGAATTAACAAACGATTTTCTTAAACCCCTACGCCAAATAAGAAAGAAGACTATAATTGGGATAAAGTCCATGAAGCATATATACATTTAATCGAGAAACACTTGATAGGTTGGTTAATAAAAAATGATGTTCCGTTTTCATCAATAGTTTGTGGTATTCTATGTGAGCATTTTGATGTCAATAACCTAGATATGTGTTTCTGTTGTTTCGACATATACAAAAGCAAAGATTGATAGCATCACGTCCTCGATAACGTTGACAAATATTAGTTGTTGAAGTGTTTTAAGTATGAAAACTGAAACCTTTATTATTATTATTATTTAAATTCTACATTAAGGTTGTAGTTGGAGAACAATATCTAAGCTTAAGCATAATTTTCATATCTCGGAATCAACATTTTATTCCTTAAAGTTCTCATTCAGATTTTTATAAGAACTTAAAACGTTAAAGCTCTCGTTTTGACAAGTAATGATAAATGGGTTGTGAGTGGTTACAATTGGGTTGATCACCAACAACATAACGTTGTTAGGTGTATGTGTTCAAATGTAATTAAAAGAATGTTTTAACTAGTAGTGTAGCCACGGTTTGTACACTTAAAGACCCATGTTTAGGTATTACGATCACATTGGTTAATCTCGTGTCATTATATACATACAGTATAATCTCGTGCATGGTTTAATAGATTTGTTGGTATAATGTGTTGAATATAGAAAGCCAATAGAAAGGAGAGAAAACTAGAATTTGTAGTTTTTAACAATTAATGTTACGAAAATACAATTCACATTTACACCCTTGTCATTATTAGACAACTTACACACTATCTACTACAATATTAGAGTACACATCCTACTACAAGACTTACTCTTTGTAGTTGTTGTAGACAATCTTGTACTTTTGATGCTTGGAATGATGATGATCACCTATATTTATAGTGGTAGAATGAAAGATTATGGAGAAATTAAAAACTTCTAGAGTAGGAAATTCTAAAACTTTTTCAAGTGTAGGAATGTAGAGAGAATTCTACACTTTTGAGTATTCTAGAATTGAGCTTATTGGTTTATGAACTTTTTAGCTTAGATTATTTTCCTTTGTTGGGCTTGGGCTTGTATTTGGGTTAGTGTAGCATTCTTAACACAATGATAATGTATATAAGGTAGTCTTTGAAGGGATTCGTCTACCCCTGTGAAGTTGGTATTTTGTCTTGGATCACACAAATCGTTTTGGTATAAACTCATCTACCTCGAACGAGTCTCCATCATGTCTTCCATCATTAAAGGGAAGTAAGGTCTGATTTAGTGATTACCAATAAGAATCCATGAGTAACCATCGATCCCTTGATTTTCTCCACATTTAAATCGTATTACCACACGAAAAGTAAGGTCTGATTTAGTGATTACCGCATAATTTCTAAGCAAATCCTTAAGATAAAAATGTCAGACGACACTTTCAAATCCAAAGTTCAAGTGTAACCTTAAGTAGTCTCAATCCGAACACAACTTAAAGTAGGGGTGTGCCTCGGTCCAAACCCAAAGTGGACCGGAACCCGGTCCATTGCTAGGGTGTAGACCGAACTAGACAAGTCAAGACTGGATCAAAGGTTGGACCGAATCGATCAGTCCAGTCTGGTAAAAACATGAGCTTGTTTGTATTGAAAATCCGGGAATGGATCCGAGTTTGGACCGGATTGGAACTCAAACCAGCCGAATCCGTTGGACCGAAACCCAGACCGATTGATCCAGAATCGGTCTGATCCGGTCCAAAAATTTGGATCAGACTGGTTTGTGCTCTCCCCTAACTTATAGGAAGGCACAAAAGAAATAATACCAAATTAAAGGATACAACACCGTAAAATACTAAACTAGGTAGAGAAGTATGTATTATTATCACTTAAGCTGTTGTGGCCTTAGCCATCGCGTTACTACCAAAGCGTGGGTTTAATGAATAAAACTTCAGTTGTGATTGATAACTCGGGAAATTTTTGTTTTGGAAGTCTTATTGGTATCACTCGAACAAGTATGATCGATATCTCGATTTAGTGTCACACTGTTTAACTTGAATAACACATGGTATTACGGTAATGGTATCCTCGGCTAAACAAAGAGGGCAATAGGTGATATTTTAAAATCTAGTAAAATAGATTGGATGAAAGCAACCATCAAGATGCAATAATTGTTACGACTTCATGAAATATATATATATTTCAAATTATGATAAAGAACGCAACCGATCATGTTCTCCAAAGTTAGGCGGGACGACAAGAACGTGCGAAAGAAGTGGCTATCGTGCATATATGAAACTCGAGTATATCCCAAAAATATCAATATCAAAATTCAAATACAGGAAAATAACCCCCTCAAACTTGTCGACGACAGCCGTATTCTTAATTAATTTCAAGCACTTCATTATTTCATTAAAAACATATCTTAAGAGTTCCTTAATCTTTCCTCCATCTCGATTATTGACTCTAGGGACTTGAAGACACAATCCCCTGATACTTAAACCCAAACCCACGTATAAAAAAATAATCATGTCACTGCCTTTATGATTATTTTATCAGGACTTAACAGGACCGTCAGTGTAATATAACGATTGGGAAGCATAATAATAATCAGATTAAAGCAAGAGAGGAATCCGCCGCCAAGTTTCCTTTCCCGCAATTGGCGCCACGTCAGCCCTGACTCTCACGTGCGAGATCGAGCCCAGCTCGCGGCTCGTGCGAGTTCTCTCCGTTGAGTGTTGACTAGTGGAAGCATCTCGAAATCCGGGAAACTGATTTCCCTTTATACCCTCGATTTTCTTCGTATTCACCCAAGTAGGTGGTTGTTGCGTGCCATTACTGAAGGGTAGCAGCGGAAAAAGATGCGGTTGGGGAAAGCAAACCACTGACCATGATAAACCACTGACCATAATAAAGCAGAGGCAGAATCGTCTTTTGGAAAATCGGAACAATTTGTTTACATTTTTACCTTCTCGCTTGAGACGATTCCGACCTGAACGAACCGGTCATCAGTTCTCTCTCTTCAAAATCAGTTCTCTCTCTTCCACATCAGCTTTCTCTTTCTCTTTCCTACACTATTCACCTTTTAACACAACTCACAACAACTTATCTCTCTCATCCACATCATTTCGGGGTCCATCTTGGTAAATTTTTTAAAAAAATTAAATTTTTTTAAAAAAATCAAAACAATTATAAAACGTATTTTCAAATAAATAAATAAATAATAACTCAAACAAAAAAATCAAAAAAATCAAAACAAAAAAAACCAAAAAAAAATCTTATATTAATAAAATAATAGACGACCGGGTCGTCGACCCGGTCATCCACGACCTTGTTTTTCTGCTGTTAAAATTTTTTTAACCGACCACACGACCTCAAAAAACTACCGATAAGGAATGCTCTAATGTGATCAAGAAGATTAGAGCACTTACAAAGATATAAAAGGAGATTGTGAGTGAAATCCATCACGATACAAGGAAGACTTTTCATATAAGCTGTTTTGACTTATGGAAACATTAATAAAAATTCGGAACTTTTATATTCGATTAACGATCCAATCAGATGGATGCGTTGATTAAAAAAGATGGGTTCTGCACTGCACGTCTTGGGCCCAAATCAATGATAATGGAAGTGAGAAAACAATAAAAATGATTATTTATATTTTAAAAAGATAAAATAAAGGGCGAGATGGGTCACGTCTTTTTTTGTTTAGACCATGGTGCTTGAGCTACCCCGAACATCCTTCTCTCTCTATCTGCCACGTCAGTTTATCTTTCTGTCACGTCAACTTTTCTCTCTATCACGTAAGCTCAGTAGCTCACTCAACCCACCCAAAAAATCCTCTTAATCACACACATTAACACCTCACGTACCCTACATTCTCTCCCCTCCACATTATTTGGAAATCAATCGTAATTAAAATCTCAAAAATCTACAAAATCAAAATAAAAAAAACACAATTTCACAATTTTTTTTTTTTAAGTTTTTAACAAAATAAATAAAAAATAACGAATGTGGGGAACACATACCCCCACCCAATGAGATCATAAGCTCCCCCGCCCGAGCGCCATTGTCTAAACAATAACGAGGTCCTCCGTGGTGCCGTATTTTCGTGAGAAATCTGACGTGGTTGGACACTTAGGTGGATCCACCTCCGTCAAGATGCTCTTAGCGAGCGAAGACATCACCCATTTAAACATTTGGAGTCTTTCGTGCAAATTCGCCCACTAGAGCGGCAAATCTGCATCTCCCAATCTCAGCCGTCCACGTTTAATTTATAATTCCGCGTGCATCCTACGGCCCGTAATACCCGGACGGAGGGGCAAATCAGTAAATCGCCAGTCAACCGTGGAACCCGAGGGGGAGGTTGGAGAAAGTCTTCAATTTGAAGTTGTTACGGGTTGGAAGTGCAAAAGACCCCGCTGGTGCGGACGCGAAGCGAAAATAGACTGGGTTTGACAACGTTTTGGAGTCCAGCCCGTGTTTTCTCATTAATCATGTTCACGTTTCCCTCATCCCCACCTCTTATTTTTCCCTCTCATCCCCTTCCGGTCCCATCACCGCCGGTGACCACACCGCCAACCTCACCCCATCTCTTCCTCCGTTTCTTATCTCAAGAACGGTATCCTTACCGCGGAGGTCCAGATCCATCTGCCGGCGCCGGCGTCAAGGAATCTCGCCGTTCCGCCTAAGTTATCGGAGTTTCTAAAAGCTACGTTTGGGGGAATCGATCCTGCAGCGTCGGGGCTTCAGATGCCCCTTTGGCAGAGACTTTGATGCCTCCGGAACCACTTCCCTTGTCCCGGAAGGAACCCTTCGCCGGAGAAAACGCCGCCATGGCTCCGCCGGATGCTGCCGGAGGCGGCCCTGCCGCTTCCGTTGTCTGGAGGGACCAGTACCACTCCCCCTCCCCTCGCCGCCCCCCGTCCGGTACTCGTCTTGGATTGGATCTTGTTTTTTCGTGTTAGGGTTAGGGTTTCTTTGTTTTTATGTGGTTTCTTTTCGTTTTGAAGGTCAACAGAGTGGTCTGGTGCCGTCGCGATCGGAAGGGGAAGGGTTAAGCGTTTACTCGTCGAGATACGGCAGGAATAGCTTCCGGAGGGATGCGAAAGAGTATGCGAGACGGTCTCCGTGGAATTCGGGCGATATACCTCGCGAGCGGCATGATTTTGGCGTTGGTGAGAGATCGTTAGGGTTTGATTCTTCTGCGGGTGAAGCGAGTGCTGCTGAGGAGAGGGATCACGCGATTAGTCCTGTTGGAAGGAAGCCCTTCATGTGGTCGCGTTCTGGTGTTTTCTCGTCTAAAATTGTTAGGTCGGAGTCGGACGGTGCTAGGGTGGAGTCCTTGGGGACTTCTGGTAAAGAGACTCCGGTTCGGTCCGCTATGATGTCGCCGTTGTCTTCAGACGAGAGCGCTGCGAGGAAGAGGCAGCGGCTTGGGTGGGGCCAGGGGCTGGCTAAGTATGAGAAACAGAAGGTTGAAGGGCCGGAGGATAGCTCTGGCAAGAGTGTCGGTCTGCAGGGTGGTGATGGTGGCAAGGGTGTTGTTAGCGAATCAAGCCCCACACTTACCGGACTTGGCTGTCCCGTCTCGCCTGCAACTCCGTCATCAACTACATGTCAAGGAGGTAATGCTCCTGGCTGTGCCCTTCTTCTTTGAACCAGAATTGGTTTTTCTAGGCTGAAATTATTTTGGGGTATCTTTGGATGATAGTTTAACTTGGGATCTTCAAATATATCATTTCAAATGACTCAAATGAATGATTTTCCTTGATAAATTGTAAGCCCTTTGCGGGACTTTTAGATTCCACCTCATTGTGCAATCAAAACAGATCCTATATAAGAGGTGGATTTCTGAAACTCCACGCTATTTCGGTTATGTTAACCATCTTAAATTGGCAGTACAAAATGCCACTGATATGTTTTATATATATCACATTCACATCATTGTATGTTATAAGCCGGTCAACTCATTGTCATGAACTTTGTTTGGGTTGCAATAAGTACTGGCAGTAACAACATAATAACGTCTTCATTACTGTTTTGTGATCAGAATGACATGTTTACCCAAAAGATAGAAAGAGATGGGAAATTATTTTAAAGATCATAAAATTACAAATCCTGTAATTTAAAAATTCTTCTATATGTACAATTTCTGATGCACTCAAACATGCCCTTGAAGAATTCCAATCTATTATTTTACGCAGTGAACGTATGATATTTCTTCTTCTGAAGCCTACTGACTGATACTTCTAGTGTGCTGTACATGGTTTTCTATGCATTTAGATTTATTGGACACTCACTTTTTGTTCTCATCATTATCCAACATATATTGCAGTGTTCGAGGATAAACTGGAATGCAACATTGTGAATAATGATGCTGCTCTCCGTGTAAACGAGTTGCCGAGCTCTCAATCTCAGAAGTGCATGATGAAGGATTTCTCCTTGAACTTGGAGGACGTGAACTTTAACTCGATTAGTTCCCTAGCGGCTTTCCTGGCTGACGTACTACAGCCAGAGGATATGTGCTCCGGGGACTCTGACTTCACTAGAAAAACTGTGTTGGATAAGTTGGTGCTTCTAAAAAGTGAGATTCTGAAGGTATTGGAGAAAACTGAAGGTGAAATTGATTCCTATGAAAATAAAATAAAAAGTATCAATTCAGAACTAGAGAAAGATCCTGTTCAAGTTCCATTGTCACCACCAGAAGTTGTCTTAGAAAATGAAGTTTGTACAACTTCTTATCCTAGTATTTCTGCTTCCTCTGCTCCAGCATCTCTGGAAACGTTCCAGAAACATACCTGTGTTGCAAACATTAATGAAGAGACCAATGAGCAGCCATTTGACTGGAAAAGAAGTATTACTTGCAAATCAGTAAAGTTGCCTTTTTCTTCTCAACCCTCAGTTGGAACTAGTAATTTGACATTGGACTATCAATCGGTTGCCAACAATGGGCAGAATGATGATGTGCATACCTGTTCCAAAGATCGTGTGGATGGTGGGGAGGATGGCAGCCTTATTTCTAAAATTATTTCCTCTAACCGAGATTCTTCAAAAAACGCATCAAAATTAATCGGCTTGGAGTTGCCAGCAGCTTGGCGAATACTACATAGACAGCCTTCAAGCCCTGTTGAGTTGAATATCAAAGAGAGACTTGCCTTGCGTAAACGTTATTTGAGATTCAAAGAGCGGGTCCTTACTCTCAAATTTAGTGCTTTCCGGTATTTGTGGAAGGAGGATGTGCATATGCTTTCGGTAATGAAGCGACGCCCGAAGTCACATAAACGGTGTGATGTGAACAGTAAACCATCTCAAAGTGGATCTCGGAAACATCGACCGTCTACACGTTTGCCTTGTTCTTCGCCTTGTGAGTTTTCTTTGGTTATCATAGAAACTTCTTGTTATTAGTGTGTAATTTTATGTTGTCTTAAGTTTTCCGTTCACATTTCCAGTGTGTTTTGTTTCTTAGGCTGGAATTCTATTGCTGAACATTTTTAAAATAGAACACTTGACTTCCATGGATAGGGTATGTTCTCTTCTACACTTAAAAGTCATTATTGTTGTGTGACTTGTGTCAGTATACAATCTTGACTGGCTATGATGGTATACGACTAGAAGTCTAGAATTATTTGTTTCTTTTATTAATGGCTGGATATGAGTGTCTAGCGTTTAGAAGCAAGGAAGACTTGTAAAGGGTGTGAGCAGTGAGCTTGTGTTGCATTTGCATTTCTTATCAATGTGACCCTTGCAGCATTGTCAACTACCTTGGATTAGGATGTGGTCATCATTAATCATCGTAGAGTTGGAACAATAAAGTTTCCCTCCTGTGGAAGTTACCTTCATAGATCTCATGTTATCTTCGTGTTAGATTTGCTATGAGGCTGAACACTCCATCTGGACATTTGAAATGGTTTGTTACTAATTTTATTTGATTCGCTAAATTCTTAGAAAATATTTAATTTGATAAACCTTTGTAAAGTATAAATGAGTAAATATGAATAACTTTTTATTTAAAACGAGGAAAAAACCCAGATTTGTATGGAACACAGATGCAGACTAGTAAACGTGGTCTAAGATACAGCCTGGAGGCAGAAGCACCATGATTAAAGTGCACTGCTAATTCAGCCTTGGTTATTTCCATGGTGAAGCATTCATGTTAGCTGCAAAGTTTTACTTACTGAAGTTGGAAATCTAAATTTCCCAGTAACCCACTTCCAAATGTCGGCATCAAGGCACTACACTTCCTATTTGTAATCCAAACTTGTGTTTACCACCCAACTTTTCCAAAATCAGCTCTTGCTGAACTTACTGATACAAATGATGAACTGATGTATTTAGATTGGGACAGCCACAGATAAGCTTTTAATAGGTATCATGTAATAGTAATATAGCATCCCTTTGGCTAATATTTTTCTTCTACTCTTGCGCTCTTAGCCTGTTGACTTGTTCAGCTTGAAACATCTCATTTCCCATGCTTATGGTAATTGAGTGAAACTGCGTGGCCCAAACTGAGCATCAAATATTTGACCTTTTGTCATCTTGCAGCAATGTTGAGGGTTTGTCTACTGTAATTATCAAGTCTATGCTGTGAGAAGATGAATAGTTTTTAGTTGACATTTGTCAATAGGAAATATTGGTATGCAGCTGCTCCTTAGTGAGCCTGTTGAGTGCTACCTGAAACATGTAGGTGCCCCCAAAGTTGGAATACTATCCTAGATATCTGCAGCATTTGTCTATATGCCTCTTTGTGTCTGTTTGCTAGAACTGTTTTTTTCTTTCTTTCTAAAACATGGGTTTTACCTTCAACAGAGATCCCTTGTATCTTTGTTTTCTATGACCACTGATGCTGTATGTTATCTAAAATTATGGGCATTTGTCATTTGCAGGTAACTTGACAATTCGACCCTCCAATGAAGTTTTAGATCGTATTGGCAAATTGCTTTCTGATTCTGAAGTCAAGGTTCATAGGAGCTATTTGAAGATGCCAGCCTTGATATTGGACAAAAGGGATATAAAGAATTCAAGTTTCATCACTCGTAATGGGTTAGTGGAAGACTCGTGTTTGATTGAGAAGGAAAAGGCTCTAATAAATCCATGGACTGCAGAAGAGAAGGAAATATTTCTGGATAAACTTGGTATCTTTGGGAAGGATTTCAGGAAAGTTGCTTCTTTTCTTGAACACAAGACCACTGCAGATTGTGTCGAGTTTTACTATAAGAATCATAAATCAGAAAGTTTTGAGGACGTGAAGAAGATATTGAAGTCCAAAAAGCAAAGCCTACCCAACAGTAATTACTTGGTACCAGCAGGAAAGAAATGGAAAGATGCATCGAATACGGCTTCACTTGATATGCTTGGAGACGTCTCAGCCTTTGTGTCTTACTCAAATTGGCAGAAATTTGCTGATGCATCAGAAGCAGTAGGTCATCTTGACATAAAAATGCAAAACAAGAATCATGTCAAAGCTTCCAATTCTGCATCTCATGCTGAAACTTCTGTGTTTGATGTCTTGACTGGTATTGGCAATTCCATGTCTTCAGAAGGAATGGGTTCTTGTATTACTACTTCTGTTGATCTTGCCGACAAGATGGAGATTCTTCAAGTGGACCGTGCCTCTTATCCCGAGGTGACTCAAACTATTGATGAGGAAGATGTCTTCTCAGATGAGGATTCTGCAGAGTTGGACTGTGTTGATTGGACAGATAAGGAGAAAACTGTATTTGTCAAGGCTTTAGGGGATTATGGCAAGGATTTTGTCCGAATATCACATTCTGTTGGTACAAGGTCAAAAGAACAATGCAAAATCTTCTTTAGCAAAGTGAGGAAGTGTCTTTCCCTCGATATGGTTTATCAAGGGTTGCCCGTAAATGATGGTGGGACTCTTTGTGAAGCCAATGAGAAGAGTGACACTGATGATGCTTGTGTTGCAGAAGTGGACTCGAGGATAGGTAATATACAGACATGTTCAAAGGTGGATGAGTTCTCGCAGTCCTTGGTCCACCCAGATTGTCCAGAACTTCCCCAGGCTGTAGATATTTCTCAAACTGATCTTAGTACTCGAATTGAAATGGGAGGACATATTCACAAGGAAATCGAGACTAAGGTTGGAAAACCGGTTTCAGGTGTCAGCAGTGGTTGCTTGGAACCAGCAGCTGTTGATAACTCAGTTGGTATCCACAACGGAATTGATAAAGATGATGACTCCAAAATTCCTTTCGGTGCTTCTAATGTGTCTGTAAATGCCGAAATTAAAGAATACAATGATATTATCCCATCAGTTGTTGCTGATGCTCTTGAAATACCTGTAAAAGCTGAACCACTTTCGGGAGTTGATTCTCATTTTGTTCGACCGGGATCTCATATTCCAGGTCCTTTTGATAAGCTTGTTCAACGCAACAAATGTAAAATTAAATCAGAACTTCAGAAATCTGGTGAGCCAGTAGTTGAATATTCTGAAGGGCAAAACAACATAATATCTGCAGAGAAACATACCAGTGCTTTTTGTCAACTCAAAACCGTCTCTGGTGCACATGATAATACCGGTGACCAAGAAAGTAAAGGTATCACTTTCTCTACTGTTGTTTTTGCTCCACATCACCAAAATCTTGATCAGGTGAATATTGTCTCCAATCAGAATAGCGTACCTCTTTCTTCGAAATGGAACGGCCATTATGCTGCCCATGCTAATTGTTTTCTACCAACCGTTCACTTGGATGATCGTTGTTATCTACCCAAGCCGTCTGTTCCTAGTTTTGAAGACCTCAAGTACAAACAGCAACAGGATACTCATGGTAAAGATGCATGCCAGAAGTATGTGTTAGAAAATCAGTCTATGGCCCAGGCCAGGGAAACCTTGCAAATCCTCAAGGGGCAACCCTTGCGTATGTTAAATGGAAATGGGACTGCCGGAGATGTAGTTCATTTTGACCAGAAGACCAACACTTTCCATGGTCTTCCAAAGAAAAATGGTAAATCTGAAGCTGGTTCTCCATATGTGTCATACTGGCCTGAGGAAAAACACAAAGATGTCAGGCAGTGTGATCAGTCGTCGCAATCTCAGTTGAGAGTTTGTTCACAAGTAAGTGGAGCAAAAGAACAGCCTGGCAGGACTGGTGATATCAAACTATTTGGAAAAATACTTAGCCATCCATCTGTGCTACCAAAATCTCAAGAAAATGGGGATAAGCCTTGCTATCCTCAAAACAACAAGAAAAATTTGAAATTTACAAATGTGAAGATTGATGGAACTTTCTGCTCACTGCCAGCTGAAAACAAGGGTTTGGAACAATATCCAGCTCGAACTTTTGGCTTTTGGGATGGGAAGAGCATACAGACTGGTTTCTCTTCTCTGCCAGAGTCCGCCATTATCTTATCAAAATATCATGCTGGTGTTTCTGGTGTGACATACTGTCCCACAAAGGACAATGTGTCTGGAAGTGGCCTCCCGAATCTCCATCATCCCTTCTTGTATGATGGAAAGCAACAACACATATTTCCGGATGTGAAAAAGACAAACGGGTTTGTCATGATGGGTGGTGGAAGTAGCCTTGTTACTGCAAATTGTACTGATGTCACGGACCCTGTAGTAGCTATCAAAATGCATTATGCTACTCAGGCCAGGTTACGTGGTCCAGAAGACAAATCATGGAGAGGAGATAGAGGAGGTAGGTAGGATTCTAGGCCTTTTTTTTTAAATATTATTAGGGAGGACAAAAGCTTGGGTGGATTGCATGTAGAAAGGGCTAGTTGGCGTGTTTTTCATGCCTGTTGTATCATAGTTTTTGTATCCTCTAAGAAAATTTACGCAAGTAGCATTTTGCCCAAGTTGAAATTTCAATATATTTCATTACTGACCATTTTGTTCTGCCTAATGAGTGGATGATGTACTCTGTTGCCATATTTTGCTGAAACTGTGCCTCGAGCAATTGAACACTGTCAATTGATTATTAATGATTGAAAGTGCTTAACTGCTTACTCCGAAGATGCCTCTACACCGAAGGTATGGTTGATTTTATCTTCCTTCTTGTCGTGGTATTCTCAAGTTCTTGCAGTTTAGGCCTTTAGGGTATATGCTATCTGTGAATCCTCTTGCTGAACAAAGAGCTGATGTTAGAACTTTTAGAAAATTACTCACGTCTACCTTTCGGTCAAATAATACTATGGTTTCTTTTGTGTAATCTGTGTCTGTAGAGACTGTCCACCGTCTACATGCAAGAAAATAGTGTTTGTGCAATCTTGTGCGAGTGGATATTAACTTTTATGTTTTTGTAGTGGTCGTCATGTGAAGAATGTTGAGCTGTCAATTGTTTGGTATGTCAAAAGTATAATGTTTTGCTTTTGTTGGATACAGGCATGCAGGTATCCTATTAGCAGCATTCAGCTTGTCTTCTTCATGTAGCCAGAATCAGATATTTTCATGCAATTAGAACTTAGCAGGTGGGTTTTTGTTCAGGTTTCTGATTTCTCAGTGGCTTAGCATTGCAGCTGTTTTTGCCTGTTTATTTACTATATTCTGGATTCATCTGGTGAAATGTAAGTGTCATTTAGATCTTATTGTATTGACACACTTAACAACACTATTGAGATTTGAGACTCACGGTGTTGGGTATATGCTTATTGAACATGTGGGTGCACGGTGTTGGGTATAAGCTTATATGCTTATTGAATATGCTTATTGATGCTTGGTTGGTTACGATCTTCATAAGTTTATATGAATCCCACAAGATCGTGATCCGTAGCTGAGACCAAATATTCACTTCATAGAATCTCGTCCGGACATGCGTTCAACCCATAGAAACCACCGATTAACAAAAAAGTGCATGATAGTTGAGCTCACATTCATCAATCGTCAACAAATCAACATGAGCATTACTATTGATATAACAGCAGATCTAAATGACACATCTCACCATGGTCCTTCCAGTTATAATAAGCCGGAGGCCGAAAGGTAATACAATATGAATCTGTAAATATATCCTAAGCTCATTAATCTTTTAAGTTGCCAAAAAAACAAAACAGAAACATATCATATTTGTGTAAGTTTAAAAATAAGAGTAGTCAAGAGGCGGCTACCGCGCTGGGCATTGGCTTGCCCTGCAGGAACTGTCTGAAAAGAGTCAGAGCTTGAGCAGGTTTGTGTAGAGGTACCTCATGCCCTGCACCCCTCACTGTAACAAGAGTGAGTCCTTTGTATGCTTGGCTCCAACCAGCAACCCTGCCATTGTCATACCAAGGGTACCAACTGCTGGTGGTTGGAAGCTTGAGAGCATCAATGGAGTATCTGGTTGCTGTTAGTGGCACTACAGCGTCTGTATCACCACTGCATTCAGACAATCAGCAATCATGTTTTGACATGCCCAACATGTCTTCTTACAACACAAAAAAGAAAAAAAAAAGTCTGGTTAAGATGGTATCTAAATTGTCTTGACTTCCTGTAATTTTAGAGTTTTGTGTAGTAACACTGAGGTCTAGAAGAAGCTAATCTAGAAGTAAAGTTTGTTCTGAGAGCTTTGAGCACCAAGGTTTTCCTTCCTATTGTTAAGTAATATTATTACTCTATTTCAAAGCACAAAAAAAGTCACAATTATACCTGAACACCCATATCCTCAGGCCAGCAGCAATAAGCTCTCTATAGATGGGGAGCATGGATCTAGGTGAGTCTAACCAGTACTCTCCAACAATATCACTGCATTTACCAAAGAAAGTAATACCAAACATCAGCAGCAGTTGGAGATAAGAGGGAAAATGCTATTTAATAGAGACCTGCAGGTCTCCCAGATGTAATTAATCCCAGTGACGTTGGCATGAAGTGCCTTTTGAACCTCTGGAAGGTTGTAATATGTCTTGGCATGTCTCTCAGTGCAGGGGTCATAAGCTCTGGATATCCATGGCTGAGTAGCCAAATTTTGAAACAAGAAAAACAGTTTTAATCTATCAGTCATTAGAAAGAAATATAATCAACTTTTACTCGAGTAGCTGAAAATATTCGTCAAAAAAGATATATTTGAACCTAAAAGAAACCCAAGATGGTATTAGCATTCTATAGTGCAGACTGTAGTATGATTTTCGGAAGCTGAAGTGAAAATAGTGCAACCGTAATTAGAATATTTGTTGAAGTTAAGAGCCAACTCCTAACAAGTTATTCATGAACTAAAATGATCACATCCACGCAAAAGAAAAAATTGTTTGCCTTACGTAACGCCCTTTCGCACTCCGTCTGAATGTCGATGTATTTTTGCAAGGAGGCGTGTATATGCTATAAGGATCGATGTTTCCCTGTTCAGTTTCAGCCAATTCGAGAATCCTTGTACAGGCATCTGAGGGATGTTCTGAGGCTTCAAAAGGACAAGCAATCCTCAAGTTATGGTACGTTTCGTCCGATATCAGACCATGAGTCCACCAATACTCGAAAGTACCAATGTAGTCATGGTAATCATCTGTAACTGCATTTCCTACCTAAGACCAATTTCAACAATCAGAACAGACAATATGTTATTAGAACAAACAAGGAGCAAGTTTAGTTTAGTTTCTTCTTTTTACCATGAATCCTTTGAAGTTAATTATGGGATTAGAGACACCCTTGTTCATCCTGTGAATAATCTGAGATAACTGTGGTACATAGTGCCCTGGAATTATTAGGCAACAATGTAAGTACTGAGACTAAATAACTTAAGAATTAATATTAAACGGACATTATTGAGAAGGAAATTACCAGCATAACTCTCCCCGGCAATGTAGAAGTCTCTGTGCTTGTAATGTGGGAATCTCTCAAACCAATTCACAAGGAAATGGTATGCATCAATAGCTGAACCGCATGTAGCAAAAAAATTAGAAAAGAAATCACTTGATTAACTAACAATTTTTAAAAATAAAATAAAATCTTACCCGTTCTTTTGTCTCCAGCATTGTACAGATCCATGGTAGTATTGGAGTAGGAGAATCCAACACCAGCTGGAGACTCCAAGAACAACAAATTTGCCTCTATTCATCACCAACAAAGAACAATGGTGTCCCTCAGACATCAAAATTAATCAAGTATAACATCCTTACTATTCCCTATTAGTTTCTGTATGCAAAAGAAAATGACCACTCTTAATGGACATTGGTTCGAATGTTAAAAGGGAGTTTTCATTAAAATATGTCTGTGAACCACAGTTCTATATCTGTACTTTCCAAAACTGATTCCAGTAAACTAAACAATATATGTAATCATTGATAGGCATTTCACCGTGGTTGAAATCTTAAAATACAACAGTTACTTCAAGAGACCAAAATTGATCCAATCGGAATCCATTTAAACCTAAATAGCACAAAGTAAAAAAAATGGTGCCCAAACACCATTTAAATCGGGCTAATTCAGTTGATATATCCCTACCCTTGAAATAACCAAAATCAGAAATCCAACACGCTAACAAAAGAATAAGTTAAATTATCAATTATGGTAGTACAAAAAAAAGGGTACAGTTAATGCCAATTTACCTAATTTTTTCTTTGGAAGCTGCAAATATATAAGAAAAACACTCACCACTATTCCAAGAGTGAGGGTTCAAATACAGATTCCTGCCATCGGGCCGAATTCTGAATGGCCCGATCTCCTCCGACGCCCCGAAAGCAATGGAGGAGCATCCGGGCCCACCGTTGAGCCACAGAACCAACGGAGCATCCAAATCCGACGATTTGGACTCCACCAGCCAATAAAACAGCGCCCTTCCGGCACCTTCATTGACCGTAACATAACCGGAGTACTGCGAGAAACCCACATTGACGGGTTGCCCGGGCAGCTCCAGAATCCGGTCGGCTTCCTGCCCGGCCGGCACCGCCTGCCCGAGTCGGGCAGGAAGCAACACCAAAAAGAAGCAAAGAGAGAACAAGAGTGTTGACATTGGTTGGTGAGGTTGGAGTTGTGACCTGTGAGTGGTGTTATTTTTGTGTGAGTTTATATGTGAGTGAGAAAACACATGCTGTCATGGTTTGTGTTGTTGTATTATTGAGATGTGCTGTGAATTGGTTGGTTGGTTGGTGTTTGGGATCGAATGAATGATTGGTTGTGGTGGTGATTGTATGATTGGCTTAGTTGGGTCTGAGATGGATCTAACTGTCACTCCTTCATCCAACTGCACTTTAACGTTCGACGGTTAAAGTATTCCTCTAATCAAAAGTTTGGATTTTTCTTTTTGTGTCAATCGTAGTTTGGGATTTCTGGGATGAAGCATTAAGACTTTGAAATTCATGTTAATGTTGAATATAGTTGATCTACAAATTTTGTTCAGAATTAAACAGTAATGTTATTGGAAAAAGACTTCCCTCGACATTTCTCTTTTTAAATACGAAGTCATAATGATATTTGTAAAATAATTAGGATCGAAAGTGTTTCTTTATGTCTATTTTATTTGATTATACATGTTCGAGTGTAGATAAAATGGTTCCGTCTAATATATTCTAAATTTAAACCTGGTGAACTTTGCTTGTAGGTTATTAGATAAAGTAAAATGTTCCATATCCTGTAATGAAACGTACGTAATATGAACTCAACAACAACTTGTATAGATATATAATTCAAACGTGAAGCATGTTGAATTGTTGACGTATAGTTAATTTCTTATCTCCTGTGACTGCATGTCCCTTATCTTATCTCTTATGGAATAGGGGAATAGATGAGATCTCCTTGATTTGAGATCAGATGGCGACCAACTGGCTAGCAAGGCCCTCTCATTATTGGAACAAACTCATAAAATATATTAGGCTTAGCAATACCAGTGTGTCACTTCTTGTTGAACTTGGAAATTATTTAAGTGTATCTTAATAAAATACTTAAGTTTGAGTTCCAGTCTGAAGACCATTAGCAATCAACCAAAAGAATCAAGACTTTGTAAGTCAGGAACTGACAAGTGCTCCTTGTTTTTTAATAGCTGTGGACAAACAAATGTCACATCCACACCACATGGTACCGGAAAAAGATTAATCTTGTGAAAGTTTGCTTCGATTCATATTGTTCTTGTGTAGACATGCAAATTGATCTTCTCAGATATGCAAGAAGCAGTTGAAATATGGTATCATGTTACAAAAATGAAAAAAAAAAACATACTACTTTATACAGAATCGTGTTCTTTAGCTTCAACATAAACATAAATGCTTGGGTTTTAGAAAGTTTGATTAACGAAATTTCACACAATATAAAACTATTACCAATAGAAAGTTAATTAGTTGCAAATTACTTGATTAAAAAGGTGAAAGAAGAAAGCAATGTAATAGGGTCCAAAGGCTAAAAGAAATAGGTAATTAGCTACTCTTAAGTCTCAACTAAGACGGTTTTATTTCAACAGAAGAGAATTCTTTATAAAAAATTGAGTAAGTTATCACCCACAGTTTCTAAACATGTGACATTCGGCATAAATGGTATCAACGATGGTTGTGAACTACTGAAACCAATGCCCTTTTTAAAAAAAATTATTTTTGTCTACTTTACTACTCGCTCTTATTTTAAATCCCAACCTCCTAACGTACCAATGAGATTGATAAGATTTGATCCATAGTCTTAACTATCTCAAGACAAGAATGTCCCGACTCAACTAGCTAGCTCCATTGGTAAGTTTCAATGACTCCAAATTTCTTAACAACACCAATCATTTATTGTCCCATTTATTACAACGTAGCAACTACACAAGGAAGCAATTTCTACTTGTTGGAATCGAACTCAATCTCTTAACCAAACAACATATAGGACAACTGAAATCTGCTTGATAATGTTTTGGTTGCTTTGCACAACATACTTCATTAAATTTCAGCATTTTCCAAGACACAAACAGATAAATCTTAATTGCCATTAACGAATCGACAATCCTTTCTGATCTCCCCTTGGAGTCCAGTTAGAGGTTTGTACTCAGACAACACCAGCATGGCTTTCACGAATTGCTCCTCAAAGTAAGAGTTGTTGGCAGCCATGTTCTTAACAAAGGGTGAGGTTCTTGAGTCATACAACAATTGCTGGTCTACTTCCAACAAAACCTTGTGGCCGAGTATGTTCTTGTAGTAGTAATTGTCCAAGATCATTGATGTCTCCCTGTCGTTCCTCGAGTAGAGAACGGACGATGGGTCGGGGTGGGGTGTTGGGCATCGGCCTTTAAGATACTCGGCGTGGCCGGGGTCCAATGTGGGGTCAACCTTGGGGTAAAGTCTGTCAACCAAATTTTTGCAATGGACTCTACCCACCGAATGAGCTCCTATAACATCATCATATACAAGAATTTAATAAGTATTACATGCTAAGATGATACGAATATAAACATTAAAGCGTAATGATAATTTGTTGTTTTTGTTTTAAGTGCACAACACAAATGAAGTCATAGTCAACAACAATTGCTCCCTTAGTTGATATTTATTTTTTATTTTTGTGGAATAATCAATTTAAGAGATGGATCAAGATCTAGTAGATGCACATATATGGTGTCCTCAGAAACAACTAGAATTAATTAATATATGTCTTAATTTTTATTTTTTTAAAAAGATCAACTCTCTGATCCACCCTTATTAGGGTTTACAATGAAAAATCCAAAAGAAAAGGTTGCACGTCAGATATATTTTAAGCTATGAAAATGTACAACAAAAATAAAAGAAGATGCTAATTCTAGAGATACATATATATATATAGGTGATTTCTTTTTGTCGCTCATAAGGTTTGTAATTTATGTATTTGCTATCAAAAATTTCAAGGCAAGAATTTTGAGCTTGGTGAAACCAAGAATTACAACACATAATTATTAGCATTCATGTTTTTTTGTTATTTTCTTTACTCTAATTTAAGTTTGCAACACGTATTAGTTACATTGTATTCAATAAAGATGAAGTGAACAATGCGTACCCAGAAGTGCAACAACACCCTCTGGACCAAGCCCAACGTCTTCGAAGCGAGAAAGCGCGAGCGAGATGGAGTCGTTGTGGTTAGGAATGAAATGATTCACTAATTCAACGTAGCTTTTGGTCCCATCTCTTCTCCCTGTTTTCATGGGAATGAATGGCCCATGAAGCTGAAAATTTTCAACCAATTAACTAAACCCACCTTTTTTATCAAATCAAAATCCAAAATTGGTGAAAAATCAAAATTATTACCATAACTGAACCATAACTAGCCGAGAGAGCAATGATATCAGCACAAGAGACGGTGGAAGGGCACTCTTTCTCAAGAGCTTCCTTTATGGTGTTGACATACTTGAAATTTCTCATACCAAAACTCCTCTCAGATGTCTGTTCTGAGACATATTTCCCGTCCACTGTCTTCAGCAGAAGTGAAGCATCACATCCCTACACATATGCAACACCAATTAATAACACCACTCTAGATAAAAGTCAACATGTATAATTCATTAGTACTTATCAAAGTTTGTGAACCAAAAAAGGCCATATATATCTCCATATGGATCAACATGAAGAACGTTTTTGTGGGTTGGTTTTGGATTGGTACGTAGATTACCTCAACTATGCAATCATGGAAGAGATTTCTGATCCAAGAAATTGCAGTGTTGCCATGCTGGTAGTAGAGCTTCTTCACCTCTTCCCCTACTATAGATTCAGCTTTAGGACAACTTTTGGAGTAGTAGTGAAGGCTCAATTCTCCAGTTCCTTCAGATAAAAAAAACACAAAAGTAAAGTTGGTTGGATTAATATATATGACTTTGTTGGTAGAAAAAAATCATGAAAACGTAGATATGGTTTCGGATGAATTAAAACATGCATAGAAGAAGTATATATATGGCAATGTAATTCTGTGCTATATATTCACCTAATGCAAAGAAGTGGGAAAGTAGAAATAAGGAGCACAAGATCATTGACGTTCTGGAGAACTCCATTTTTGTTTGTTGTGTTTTGTTGTCAACTTGTTTTGTTCTCCTTTGTCTTGGATCTTCATTTATAGTGAGTATTAAGGGAAGGCTATGGTGATAAAATAATCATTAAAATTGTTAGTTTTAAATCGTATCCCCGTGATCTTTTGATTTCATGGATTTATTAACTAGATGTCACATCTTATGAGATACAACGAAGTCTATACATATATAACTTTAACTTGTAAACATGGAAGTTTTCAACGTACCGCAATAATGGACTTTCTGCAAATTATGGAGTTTTGAATATTTTTGCTTTAATTTTTTTTTTAAATTACATCTAGAACTTATCTGTGCGTATCTATAGGAATACATAAACCCTGAGTTGTATGTAAGTTCTAAAATATCTTACAGGTGAGAAGTAACTTTTTAACAATTCTTCTTAACTACAAATGTTAAAGAGAAGATAAATGGTGAAAATATTTTATATTTATTGTTTTTAAACATTTTATTATCTTAACGCAATTTGAGTTCTTTTAATTGGTTATCTTCCAAAGATATCACATTAGCTTCATTCGTATTGAAAAATTAAAGTAAGATTTTTCAGTATGTAAGGGTAGCAATCTACAATTCTACATAAATGTATAGGCAACTCCTTGTAGTTCTACTTCTACCCAAGAACTTTGTTGGAGCATGCACTAACTTTATTAACTTGTTCTTAACTTTATAAATCACCATTTTTAAGAGATTATTTATTAATGTATGCAAAATATATTAAACAAAAAATAGCAGGTTTATAATTTATATGTATAAATCACTATTCAGAAGACGTGCATTTGTGGCTCAACTGTCAAAACAATTGTCATCTAAGCAATGGAACGTGGTCGACAACCTACAATTGAATAAGCATAAAAATCATTAATTAGATCAGCTAATTTAAAACATAATTAGATACCCATGTCTAGAGTGCTAATATTGTGAAGGTTTCTTAAAGAGATTCAGTCTCATTTTAGTGCTAATGAGGTTCTCAACTTCTCATTAGACACACATAAATGTTAAGTAATGTAATTTTGGACAAATCTGCATACTCATTTAACAACAGAAATTCAAAGCAATAAATTACATTGTATATGAAATTTTGATTTGATTTGTAATCCATTAACAGAGGATTGCTAGAGCTATTTAATTTTTCAGTATGCAATTGTAACTCATTTATGCTAAACTTAACCATAGTTCGGATTAAATATGGCGAGGTTTAACAATATATTATACATAATCTGGTTCAATTATGTTGGTCATGTCGATTATCGACTTACCTTAGTACGATCTGTCGGTGTTTTCTGGAATTTTAGAATAATACAGTCTGGATCAAGCACTGCTGGACTGCACTTGACTTGTTCTTCTCAACTTAAAATTTTAATATATTATCATCTAATTATTTGTTATCTTTCTGCGACATTATTTGTAGCTAAAATCACATGGGGTGAACGCTGACCTGCAATTCCTGAATTCTTGACATATAGTTGAGTTTGCAAGTGGAGATGAGGTAATGGTTTGAACTTTGAATTGAAGTTTGTGGCAAGGCACTACCTTTATGATATGATCGACAAGCGAACTGAGAGGGAAGTTTGTAAAATATAGTTTTCAGCACTCATCGTAATCCAATCATACTTCTTGGACGTGATAGGCAATTAGGCATTCTTTAACTCAAACCGCTTTATGGATGATGACGATAACCGACAACCGTAGTTTAGCTTAATTGGTTACTTGGGAGTATTTGACAACTACACACATTGCGTAATCGAATCACTTTGATGGGGATTCACAATCAAAACTCTTCTACCGACCACGTATTAGCACGGTGGTCTCAAAGCCCTTTGGTGACAACGACTAGAGATGCATTTATATTCTCCAGGAAGAGTTGAACTTCAACTAAAGTAAAACACAAAACATCAAACAAAGAGTTTGATTTCTCCTGCAAAGTTCAAGGACAATTTTTTTCATAAACAAAGATAAGGTGTAGCTTCTGGAAAGATGAAGAGTTTGAAATTGGCACGCAGAAGGAACCATATTTTTAGTATAATAATTAGTGAAGGGAGAAAAAGACAACCTTCTGGTCACCTTTAAGCAACATCGTGGCAAAATTATACATTATCCGGTGGTACGAAAAACACAATTGAAAAGCTTCAAGGGCCCCAGTGGGGAAAATTCGATCAACGAATTCGTGTTTATGTTACAGTCCAGAAATTAATCAAATGCTAAGTCCTGTTGAAGATGTCTCTTGTGAACCATCTGTGTCCGAGTTGCCTGCCTTAACCAAATTCTGTCTTCTTTCTGCTTGTAGCAATCGGCATAATGACTCGAGTTTTTCTTTTTGGTTCTTCAACTTTTCGATCTGCTTCTTGAATGCCTCCCGCTTTTATAGTTCCAAAAAAGAAAGAAAAAATCATAAGTTCTATGTTTGAATGTAAAATGTCAGCCTTTTTTTTACATTACAGAGTTTCCTCTTGAAAAACTTTACATACAAAAATTAATGTCATATCTTTGTAGATGTTAAAAGTACTAGCATTTCCTAACACATCACGTACGGAGAGGAGCAGCCTCTGAGCATACAATGCCCAGTCAGCTTATAATTTATGCCTCCCTTTTACCCATCAAAGGAGATATTGTGAAAATAAATTTTAGCTGTAAATTATAGTATGGTAATAATGAACTCAAAGATTTTGATTACCCCTAAACGGCTCTACATATTTTCCGGTCATCAGAAATAATTGAACTTAACTAATCATCTCGCTCAGAGGTAACATGCACCTAAGTGCTCCAAAAACAGGCACCTCAATACCTCATTGTTGGATACTGTAAAAGAAAAGGCAAAAAAAGGTCTTCCTAATAACACATCGAGAGTGCTACCTTATGAAAACAAAAGTGCTACCTTGCAAATTTATGATGAAAGGTAAGAAGCCATTAGCAACTTTAACATATACTCGGAGAAAAAAACTGAAGGAATGACTATTATAGCTATAAACAAATTCTAAGGCAAAACATCATTAAAGTTACAAACCTCCTCGATAAGCTTGATAATTGAGAAGTCTGTTTTATCACATTTATCCTTGAGGAATGCATTCTCCTTCTTCAGGTCCTTAATTAGTTTTGCCATCTGAGAGGTACATTATAAAAGAAAATAGTCATTTCAGCATGCTATATACGTTTTCCATCTCACATGTACACAAGAAAAGGCTTCAGTCATAAACAATACTAAACCTTTTCCATTTCCTGCTTAAAAGTTTCAAAAACTTCATTGCTCTTCACCAATGCTTCCTGCAAAACACTATCAGTTCGTTGCAGGCAATATTTTAATTATTAATGCATTGCACACAGTAGATGAAATCATTACAAATGAAACTAAAGCCCCATTCAAAAATTTAATCTTTTATCTTAGGATACGAAAATAAAAAAATGCATATATTTATTGAAGCTTCACAAAATCAAATTTTCAGATCCTTGCTTCTGCATATGACACATGTGGGTGTTTCTGCAGTTGAATCAATAGGTCAAAGCTTGGTTGGTGGTGGTTTGAATATTTCAGCTTAACCTACTTCGCCAGATTAATCTGCTAATTCAAGTGAAAGATTAAATACCTGAAATTGCTGGAATTTTTCACCATCCGCTGCAAGCTGTAACCGGAGGCTCTTTTCAGTCTCCAGTAGCTGTGCAACCTGTTCAGCATACAATTGCATCTGGGTCTGTTCCTTGGCAGATCTTTCTTCATGTTGTTGAGTTTTTAGATCGGCTAGTTGTACTTCCAGCATTTTTTCCTTCAACTGTGCACAATCAAACATCAAATTTTACCAAATCTTTTTTTATTGGCTATTATCTGAAAAGGAATAAACAAACCTTCTGGGCAAATTGCTGTTCAGAAAGTGTATATTGGTCTGCAAGATGCTTTACCTTGTTTCTTAGCCTACAATTGAAAATACTTTCACAAGTTAATATTTTGGGCAACATCAAACATTAAGGTTGAACTACTTAAGAATAATGAAGCTTCTGTTTAGGCCGTGCAACAACATCAATCATTAAGGTTGAACTACTTAAGAATGAGGAGGTTTCCGTTTAGGTTTCATCAAAATGCTTAATAATCTTGTACTTTATTTGCTCATTAATCCATTGATGACTTGATGTTTATCCAACTATAACCCCAGCAACTGTAGCTCCAGGGATGTTCAAACCAAGAGTTGTTTGTTAATTGAGAGAACATTCTTGACACATTAGTATCCTCGATCATGAAGGACAACCGTGGTGCAGAAGGTTCCCAGCTTTGCGAGGGTTGGGGGAAGGTATATTCTTATGCAGCCTTTCCTTACCCTTTTTGAGCAAAGAGGATCCTCAAGTTACAGATGAGTCTATGTCCAATGGCTGCCAAGATGGTATGAACATGTAGAAAACTCAAGCTAGTAGGTCACGACATTATGTAAAAGCTCTAAAATTTTCATAAAAACATAAAATTAGACTACAATGCTTCAAGAGAATAGCGCATGCTCTGCCAATGTATTAGGCAACTGAAGTGATATATCTCCAAGATGGCACCGCAAAATCAAGTGGGAAAAGACCACACACCACTGAATCTGCTCATTTTTCTTGTAGTTGAGACTAGAGATAATACCAGTGACTACATAATCAGACAAAAAATAAGGCAGATTAGTTTGTCCTTACATCTCATTTTCTTGTAGTTGAGATATGCATTCATCTTTTTGTTCTTCAAGTTTAACGGTGACATCCTATAACATAGAAAAGAGAAAAGACCATGAGACTAGTATTTACAAATCAAACACTCCCTTCAGACACATAATATGTAACAAACATATAATTCAATTAAGATATTGAACAAAAGTAAAACACAAAAAAATACGGAAACAAATTACTACAGATGAATGTAGGAACTACAGAGAGAATTTTACATGCTCATGCAAATTCTTAATTTTGTAAAACAAATTTAGCTTAAATAAAGCTGACTAAGCTTCACGAAGTGAATTCTACATTTCGAATATGATCACAAAGTGAATTTTGTGAGTGTGTCATTCAACAGGTTCAAACTTCAAAGGCATAAAATCATAAACATGTTCCGGGCCAGAACAAAGGAGACCCAGTACACATCTAGTTTACTCTATAATGCACAACTTAACAATTAGTGAATGGGAATCTTCTTTAATTTCCTTTATAAATCAGGGAGCTCAAGATTGAAATTACATGCTTAACATGACCAGATGCACTGCATGTTAACATGAGTTAAACCATGCAAACTGTGAAATAACAATCCAGCTTTTGAAGAGATTGCATACATAAATCAAACCTTAAATGCATCCTTAAACTTCGTTGAAAGTTCTGATCTGATGTTCTGTCCTTCAACTGATACTCTTTGACATTCCTCCTGGGAATGAAAACAAGACAGAGAAGTCCCAATGTCTGAATTTGGTAGAAATTTATTGGTAAACCAGAACAGAACAAATAGTTAATGCGAAAGGCTTACAAACTATCACAACAACATGAAATAAAGCATGTAACAACCTCTATTCTGTAGCCAATCTAATGTGGGTTGCATACTCAAAGATGATTTACAATGGACAATAACAATGTGGCATTTGGGTCAAGCTTCTCAAACAGTGAAAGAGATAGGACCTAATTGAACATCTGCTCATTAGCTCCCTTTCGCCAAGACAACAAAAACTAAAATGTTGCAAGTTTTGCCTTACTTAGTTACTTAACTAGTTCTTCATTTCTGTTAGTTACTTGACTAGATAAACATTAGACGAAAATTCATGCCTCAAAGAAAAGGTTGGGAAGAATTTGTTAACCCGGTCTAACTCTAGGAAGAGAAGTTGCTATAAAGTATAAATTACAGTATTACTAAATTTATCTGCAAATTTAAATAGTAACATTTAACTTAATTTCTGGTTAAAGAATTTTGATATGCCATACGGAAATGTTGTTACCCTACATTCTACACATGTAATAAAGAGAATTTGGTTTCATGATGTACCTAATGATAATTATATCTCAACATTTCAATGAATGAAATGAACATAGCCATGGAATAACTCACATACTTTATCACTAACCCCATATGATAGGCGGTGGATGTTATCCCATTTAGAATATTAAATGAGAAATAAGTGAGTGTGTAGAGTCTAGGAAAAGTACCATAAGCAACTTGTTCTGGCGCTGCAACTCTCTGCAGAGAGATTCAAGCTTTTCACGAACAGCAATAGCTGACAAATATATAGAAATTAGGTAAAGGGTACTAAATCAAGAGGGGAATACATAAATTCTGAAAAGGAATATACTGATGATTTGCATTATGTATCTGCCCCCAACAATTTGCTTTCTGGACACGGGTAAACCCATATAATTTACTTTCATTACCTAATGCTAGGTCAGAGTCTGTTTGAAGGTTCATAATTAAGTTTTCTATGCAGGGTTGGTATGAGCAAAATAGTTGCTCTAAATTCAAACAAAGGGGTGGCTACTCAGGTACACCTCATTACCTTAAGTATCTTTGGACCCATCAGTCCACCTCTATCTTGTGTGAGCACACACACTGATTGACTCATTAGTGCTTCACCATACATGCCAAAATTTTGGTTATCATGTCATTTGTTTAAAGGCAAATAGACTAAAAGAAGATAATTATACTTCACAGCAAACCATAGTTGCTGGAAGTGTTTTGACTTCCCCCACTTCTCCATTAAACTCATAGGAGGTTATGAAACTACAATATAAATTAAATGACTTCGTCCATTTCTAACTGGAAAACAATCATACAAGTGTCAAACCACTTCTTTGTACTAGAGTTTCTAGACAAAATAAGCTCTAAACTAATCACACCTTTAAGACTTAAGACCAAGACTTGGCAAGTTGGATCCTAGGTGTTCAAGATATTACATAACAGCAGAAAATATAATATTTGTATCATAAAGAGTGAGGTAGTTGAAATCATTCAGACTTACCAGCATCTCTTTCTGATATAACATTCTGATACTTCAAAGCAAGTTCAAGTAAATCTGCTTCTGCCTTTGTACCACTCTTTTTAACCTTGCGTTTTGTTTCAGATGTGTCCTACAATATCTCAGATTTTCAAGAAGGTGTCAATACAGACTCCAGCGATGGAGTAAAAGGAACAAAATGATTACATACTAATTATGTGTTTGAACAATTAAACCCAAACATTTAAAGTGGGCAAATGCACATGATTTTAACAGAAACTAATAGGTTATTTGCAGATATAATGTAGGATTGATTTTTAACACAATGGATAGACATTAAATCAGGCTATCCTAATGGCCGTGACAACCCCCAAAAATGCCAGCAGAAAATTTACTATTGACACACCACCTTGACATGTTAATGTGTCATGAGCAAGGTACATTTGATGGTTGGAGGCAGAGCATGATGATGAGAAGACCACCCCAACTGCTGCCAGTTCAATATGGACTTCCATAAGAATCACTGAGACCCGAGCTGGTGTTTTTTACTCAGGCGAATGTAATCTGATCCAAACATTATATTGAAAACAAATGACAGTTCAGTAAGTGAACAAAACAAGCCCAAAGTTGGATATAGTGTTGGAGATAAGTTGTAACTATCTATAGTCCTTATCATACGATTTTTAGTTACTATCTATCTCTGTTTGTGTTCGGGTAAAAACAAAACAAAAAGACATGAATGAAACATAACCACAACAATATTACCGTTTTTTTGCTCCTTAGGCATTCCGACTCTTTAACACTTCTCCCAACTACTTCAGAAGTATGTAGCGCCAAACATCCTTCTGTCTCTGCATGATGAACATGTTAAAACAGCAAAAACAAATAACGCGGCATTTGAAAATATGTATGTATTATCAAAACAGGCCTCCAAACACAAAATCTTTAAGGCTGCATTTCTGTTAGGAGGAGCCACATTGCGATAATCTCTATTAACACATTTTTGTTTTGATAATCTCTATTATCAAAACAGGCCTCAGCACACAAAATCAATTAATCCACTCCTCCCACTTGGAGGAGCCACATTGCAACTTAATAAAATCTGTGAGGTGAAAATTAAATAAGTCCAGTTCTTCACTTGCGATTAACCAGATATTCACTTGAAAATAGTTTGCATCAACATTAAAGGTCTTAAGCTCGTTTAGGTCTATAATTTAGTCCTAAACGAATCCTACAGCATATTTGTGGTTTCAGAAACTACTACAATTTCACGCTATCTATCCGTTAGGTGTGAATCAACAACGTGGAGCGATCGAACTGCTCTCGACTTAACGCCTGTCCAGATCTCCACGACGACTGTAATCAGTTAACATCCTTATCAGATATGTAACTAATATCTTAAGCTCAGTTATTTAGGTCAAAAGGTCCAGCGGAGAAGCCGAACCTAAATAGGAAAGGGACGAGGCGGAGAAAGTTACCTCCGCGATGGGACGGGGTTGGGCGATCGGGTTGGGTTTGCCTCTCGGAGGGATCCTCGACGAAGCCGTCGGGGAGGGAGTCGACCTCGGGGAGGCGGTCTGAGTCCATCGGTGGGGGTTTGGATTGGATCGCCGGCGAGGGGAGAGAGGAGCGGCGAGAGGAGGGTTGTTGGCGGGGGTTTTATATGGGCCGAGCCGCCGAGGTGGTGCACGGTGGGCTCGCTCGATTGGGTACGACTCGTACCAGCGTTTGGTTTTATTTTGTCGTTGTTTATTTGATTAATGGTAAAATTGCAATTTGCACCTTATGGGTCCAAGACGTTTTGACTTTATTGTGTATGTCAATCTGTCACCCTACTAGTAAAAGTTTAAAATTTTGCGACCTAAAAATTATGTTCAGATTCTTAATTAAATTGATCTGGATTTTGATAGATCCTTTCCATTTTAGGTTTGTCCATAGAAGCATTTGTATATCTTGCAACCATTTGCGAAATAGTAGATTAAGATCTCAGACGACCATGTTTTACTCCTGAAGAAATTTCCATGTAAAATCATTGTCTTGTGATTTGCTTGTGCACTTTTCTTCCTCGTTTGATTGTTTCAGCAAGTTAAATTCCTTAACAAACTCCTGAACTACAGATTTGTTTGGGGTAAAATGAATTGGAGTTAGACGCTAGTATGTTACAACGACAAAAAAAAATTGGCTGCTCCCCGGAGTCACTCTCTTATTGTGTCTACAGGTTACACCGGCAGTTTTTTTGGCTGCTCTCGTGAGCCACTCTTGTTGTGTCTACGATACCCCCATGATGTCAATCTCCACTCTCAATCTACATCTGCCGTATCACTACGTCCAATACAAATTTGCACAACCATTGTCGATTGTCGGTACCAACCCCATTAGGTTGCCTCCCCCTGTGTCTTGATGAAACTAAAAAATGCCCGGCATGTACCACACCACTACACGAGACAGCAAAACATAGTAAGCACAATTTTGTAACAGTTTGATTTACAAACAAAAGAATGACAGGGTACTACAGAAAATGTGGGAACAGCTAATAAATAGAGAATACCACCACATAAGGACTTGGGAAAAAGAAGATGAATTAGCAATCGATCTGGTCTTACTTGATGATATATAAGATACATGGAATCAAATTACAATTGCAAAAACAAAAGACAAATTATGGGCAAAACTGCCTTAGATAATCTTCTGCATGAATCTTTGTCCTCGTCATGTTGATTATACCTGAAAATGATCATTATAATCATGCATGATGTTCGTCTCAAACATCCTTCTGAGATGGTTCGTTCGTGGTCTGGAGCAAAGGTGGTAGAGGAGCCACAATTTGAATCATCTGCAAAGCAAAAAATAAGTACTGAGCACATCAACATTACCCCAAAACTTCAAACATGCTCCCACCAGGGGATGTCAGATGTACACAACCATACCAGGTGACAAGAGGTGTTTTTTTATTTACCAGTGATATGATGTCTAGACAAGTTTTGCTAATTCACAATAAATAAGAATCACAGACGGCTTATATAAACCATGGTTGATTTAGTCGTTGTAACCCAAAAGGAAAAAAAAACTTAATCTTTAACTCCATTAAAAATGGACAAAAGTAATGAGCATGCTATTTACTGCAAAAAGGCCCAAAAAATTCTGTCCCCTTCCTGTAGGAAAATGCCTCACTGTTGTGCTATTTTGAAAGGTTTGCCAGTGGAACTATTTTGAAGCATCTACCTTTAAGGAGCATCATTGGGTATTTTACAGTGTGGTTAAAGAAGTCAAATATTTCATTAAAACGGTGAACTAAGGAACGGGAAAGTGGCGCTATATTTTACTTAGAAATATTACTTTTTAGGAAACCAAGCATCTTACATTCTTCCTGCAGGCTAATCACTAAATTGAGGATTTAATCTTAATATAGGGGGGAAGTACATTATGATTCCAAGCATCTTCCAAGTATGTAACAAATAGGAAAATTGGTGAAAGAATCAGCTAAATGTATTTCCCCTAAAAGATCTCTGACCTCCGAACAACTTGATAAGATATCGATAGCTGCCCTCCTATATCATATAATATGTTTTCATAGCATACAAGCAAAAATCACTGTAGAATCTTAAAAAAGACCTTATCTGTAGAAGGTTGTCGTACAACAAGCTGATGAGCATGCAAGTGATAGCCACAGTCCCCTGGTACTGCATTTGCTGGCCTATTGTAACCCCTGTGTGGAATAGAAGTTACTTGCCATTACAAAATCAACATTTATGTGAGAAAAGCAAAGTAAAGCAAGGCGTGTGAAGAAGATACATAGTTCTTAAAATGTGTCAGAAGTTTATACAATATAGAAGCATGATATGAACAGAGCAACAAAAGACTGGCATCATTACTCACATGTTATTGCACACTTTTTATCTCAACTATTAATTTTCTTATAGCAATCTCTGGATCCAACAACAGTAAAATTGAATTTAACTGGGGATCTCAAGACAATGCAGAAACATCAGATCTTGTTGGTATAGTGATTCTCAGTGTGCTAAACTGACCATGATAACATTGTGCGTCTATCCCAAACAAAATTAAGATTATTAACAGACATTCTTCCAGCTTTATTATTGTTGTATTCACTGTTTCTACTTTCAACTTAACATTAAGATAAATATATGGTATTTCAGACATGAGACAACCAGTCTAGTTGTAGACTTGAAGATATCAAGACTGTAAGATCACAGATCATACCCATCATGTGCAAAACTGCCATCCTCACACGTAGGTTTACTGCAATTCGGCTGGCCTCCAATGACATAAAGAGGGTCTCCTGTCAAAACACAAAAATATAGGTTCTCGAATTTTCTAATAAAAGTTTCTTGAGTACCATAAGAGGAACATTCTACCTACACCAGTATAGACATTGCATAGATTTATTTGGTAACTGCTGAAAACAACTGCACAAATTGTTGGAATTTTTTCAATCCTAAATTATTATTATTTTGCTCAGAAGTTTTTGATTGTGTAAAGCACCCATATATCTAATAATATAGCCCTATTGAAATGGATGTATATAATGTCTGTTAAAGTTTAAAAAACATATAATTATGTTCTTCAGATCTCAGGTGGAAAAGAATGAGTTTATAACAAAGCTCACCAACAAGTGGATGCCCAATGAAAGCAAGATGAATACGAATTTGATGTGGACGTCCTGAATGAATCTCGATCTAGTATAGTAATAAGAGAAATTAGACATTTTAATAACAGGGTAAAGTTTGGCACATGCAAGGCTCTTGACATCTCAATTTTTTACTAATGTTTCAATAGAGCACACAATTGGACAGTGTACCTAAGGTTGGCTTAACTCAACATCTTCGTCAACATCAACTGCTAAAACCCTTTTTGAAAATTTTCTTCACAAACTCCCAAGTACTAGACAACTAGCTAGGAGTACAATTTTTTTCTACACAAGGACAAAAGGGGTGATGGTGGTTACGAGCAAAAAATAATGCGAAACCAATATCAGTTATCAAATTGTTGTTGAAAACGAGTGTTCTTAGGAAAATCCAAGTACACTCCTTGAAAGCACGTGGCCATGTTCCACATCAAATAATCTCTGGAATATGAATTTCCATTCTTATTCTGGAGCTCAAGAAAAAGAAAAATGCATCACTGACAAAATGACCTCCGAAAATTTATACCTACAAGCATCGCCATTATGATACTAATCAAGATGAAATGTTTATAATGCAGAATGAATAGAATTAGGGATGATAAAGTTTAGTATCAGAAAACATGGAGAAGCACAAACCTGATAAAGACGCAACATAAAGTCCCTTTGCCACACCCGGATAGTGCATAACACCAATGGGCTGTTCAATTATAACCTAGTCCAGATACTATAAAAAGTCAGAATTGAACATGAATGATCAACAAGACGACAACTAGAAAACAAGTCTAGACCATATTAACACAATTTCCTAGTTGAAGTCATGATAATTACAAGATATTGCAGATTAAAGATTAAATGAATTTAAAACATTGGATAAATATGACTAACACAAAACCATTGGATACTTGAATAATATATGTGCATCCAGAAGTTGGGATAATGCCAAAAACCATACTTGAACAATAAAATTGCAAGCTTCGAAAAGAACATCAAATTGGAAGAAAATGTCAGAAATTTATACCCGTACTGTTAAATTTTACCTCGTCCTCATTTATTATTCCTTGTACCAATGCTCGATATACTATTAAAATTCCCCTTTTGCAATCATCATATTGCTTGATCCTGGCAACATGAACATGAAAACAATTTTATTTGAATTTTCAATTCATCAAAGCCTTGTGGTCCTTACCAATAAGATTGAAAATATGTTGCGACAGAAACTGTATATAAATTACAACAGCAAGGGAGAGAAGAAAGGTGCTAAGAAGTCAGAAGAAGTACTCAATAGAATTTTCAGGAAATTAACTGAGTTGAGAGTTTATTAAAATGAAAATTTTATAATTGCACGGGAACGAGGCAACTGCTACAAACTAAGTGTTGCATTAAATATGTGGAGGTTTGCTAGTTAAAAAATTAGAACTGCAATGAGAAATTTCAACAAGAAATTATATTTAAGTAGTATCAAATTAAGAAAGTGATCCAATCTTATTATCACAGAGCATCTAAGGCAAGCTATCAAAGTTTAAGACCTTTATTTTTATGGGTATCCCCAATCTCTAACATGCACCAACGAAGGACCGTTAGAGACAACAAGATTCTGCTTTTATGAGATTAAAGACTTCAAAGTAGAAACAAAAAGAAGTTTGAGGTAATCATGAGGTTCGTTCAATCTTATCTTACCTGCTCTCTTTGACAGCAGATGTACCCTCTGCAAAGTATGCAGCAAGGTAGGATTTTGCGAGCTTTGTCTTAGCGCAAAGTAATATACCTATAATAGGATGTCACTGAAGCCGTCATAAGCCTAAAATTTCATTAGAAGACTCAAATGAGCAAACTAAATCCATGAGAACATGGTCTTCTAAGACAAAAGAACAAAATTTATAAAGCATCTGCACATCTAATAAAAAGAATAGAGTTGACAATTACAATCAGTTATAATGAAGGTTTTCAAATCCCAACAAAGATTGAGTAGTTTTGACGGACTGCGGTCAGGTTGGTTGTTCAACCTCTACTTGATCAGTTACAATGGTGCAGTTCTACAGAAATGAATAAATATCATATTATTTGTTAAAATTCATGAAAAAACAAAGGATTTCATACGATCATGGAGTTGTTTCAATGCAAGATTGCTTATGTAATACAAATTTGTAAGTGTTAAAGAAAAACTAGGTTAAATCTCATCATAATATTTTTCCTAAGAAGGTAGTAACAAGCACAAGAAATTATTTGACTATATATTGATTAAAGGAGAACAGTTTGTGGCTGGACTGACCAAGAATCAGTTCAATGGGCTCACCAACCCAGCTACTTTGCAGAATGCTAGTTCAATGGGTTGAGCCAGCCAATCTCATCTGATTTTCAAAAAAGTAGTTATGATAGGGACTGTTTGATTTAAAACATTACATGAGAAAAATTAAAACACAACCAACCCTAAATACATCTGTGGAATAAAGCATTTCATAATGGCACAAACCTGACGTGCCCCTCCCTAAACGATGAACAGGCACAGGATGTAGCCCACCAACAGCTGCATTCTTAGACAAATCAAATGAAAAATGCCACTGAAGCTGTGTTAAAACAGTTCTCTGTTGAAACAGCCCACCGGGTAGAACTTGAAGCCCAGAAGGTTTATTAACAGCTATCTGAAGAAGTAAAGCTAACGTAACTTATAAATTTGAATAAAAATAAAAAGGACTTGAAAGGTAACTTGAATGATAAAAGATTACTTCAAAAGTATTTGCACAAAGATGTGATCCAAAAACGCTCACCATATCTTCATCTTCGTAGAGAACTTGGAGCAAGTATGGAGCACTAGGTTCTTTCCAGGGCAGGCGCTGGTATACCAGTTCAGAACCAGTTCTAGCAATAGAAGAACTTAAACAGTTACGCAAACCAATAAATGTAACTCAAGGGCCAACAAATGATTAGTTTAGAAAGTTGTACGAAGGTGATGATAAGAGTATCTAGAGCACCCAATATCTAGTAGAAAACCAGAATCATGGCCAATGGTACAAACTACCATTGGCCATGATCCTCCTAATAGGTTGCAATATATGGGGCTTGCAAGTGAGTTGAAGAATGAAGCAGCATATCCAGCCCTTTCAATGTGTGGCAAAGTGCGCTCTTAGTGCTACTTGTTGCGTAAGTGGTTACATGCTTGTGCATTGGTCGTGCAGGGACTTAGAGAAAAATATTGAAAAATACAACTCTTGGCATGCCACTAAATGAATTCTTTCAAACAGACCCTAAATAAACAAAAAACTCTCCTTGACATACCCACCTCTGGTAGAGGTTCTAAGTTAAAACAATAAGCCACATTGTCCCCAATAACTCAATACAGTCTCACTTACATATATCAACACTGACAACCCAAACAAGTTGCAATGTAATTAGAGCGCCAGCGAGAAGGGAAAATCAAAGAATGGAACAAAGAAAAACCTGAGAACTGTTTCGGGATCAGTGACAACATCACCATCTACTATAATCTGCAAAACCATAAAGCGCATCACAAACTTACAAACATCGACATTAGCATGAATCCCTTATAATATAAATTTTTTGTTGTCATTTTAATGTAACATGTTTGTCCAAACATGGTAAATACAAATTACGTCATTTACAAATCTTGGGATTTGCAAATCCTGTAAATTGCAATTTCGCTAAGCGTTCTCCTCTAGGTCTAACGCAAAAATAAATAACTTCTCTCCACTTCAACATGAATGTACATTTTCGGTAAATTGAAAATACAATAGAACTCTAAACTTACAAACAACCAAGCATTACAACCAACCTGGCCATTCCGGATCCTCTGAATCCAACTGCACGAACAACAACAACACCATCCAAAACTCAAAACAAAAAAACAAAAAACCGAAGTTGGAAAGGGAGTCTCGGTTTACCCTTGGGTAGGGGCGGAGTTGGGGGTACTTGGAGGAGTAGAAGTCGAGGAGAGTCTTCGACTCTGAAGAAGCAAAGGATTCGAAATCAGGGTTCGGAGAAGCCGAATGAATGAATGAAAGGAGTTGGAGAAGAGAGGAGGGTTTTGGGTTGACGTTTGGTGGTGGAGGTTTTGATGACGTCGGCGTAGGCGAGGCCGGAGTTGGAAACGGGCCATGGGGATCCGAATGCGTAAGGTGTGGAGGGGAGGAGTCGGACATCACGCCGTTGCTTGAGATTGGAGGTCTGAACAACGGAATGCTTTGTTTGTAGTTGCACTGTGCCCGTTCGTAGATGGTGGTGGGGGTGTTGTTGTTGTTAAAGAACCGTACAAAAAAGGTTTTACGATTTACAACATTAATTATTTTATTGATAGATAGAAAAAGGGAGAATCAATTGGACCAAATATGAGAATCAAATAAATATAAAATGGGGCTAACATCACAACTAACATCAAAAATTTAAAATATTTGTACTGAGGTTACAGGTTAGGTTACTGTTTCGAAACTCATTTTGAGGTTTTAATCAGAATTTAAATATTTATTACCGTCAAAATAATTTATGGGCCAATGATCTTAATACAGAAGGTGCTTAAACCGGTTAACTATCGGTGACCGTGAACTACCGCGATATATTTTAATTTTAATATTTTAGCTGTGGGACCAACGGTTGCCTAAAGTTTGTACATGCAATGCATTTTCACGATTATACAAGCAGGGATCATACAACTCCCCACTGAAAGAGTGGATTATAATAGGTACAACAACCAGCTGTAGCTTACATGGGGTTCGGGTTGCTTTAAGGAGTGAAGATGTACACAATAAATGAGAAGAGATGGGGAAAGATTATGCATAATGTACGTTGGCCCAAGGATGAAAATGAAATGATAAAATTCTCCGGCTCACCACATGCTAATATGTAGACCATTGTCGCTGACGCTATACAAGTCAGGAAGGAAAACCTTTTGTCCCTCTTGACGACTGAACCTGGATGAGGTGCGTATGAACTTCTACCACATGCTGCCTTTGTCTGTAATAGTGGTGTCGCAGCTATGGTAACAGTTGGTCTGGTCCTTAGTTTTCCAATCAGTATCCGAAATTAACGCAGAACACCACCTGCTGATATACCAGAGCATCCCTTAAAGCCCGAGAGACAGAACGTAATACACAGCACAAAAACATTTTTAACACAAAACACACCCTTAAACTCCTCTCCTGCACTTCCGTTGAACTAGAATTTACATTAAACAACTACCTCCTAAACCATTTTAAAAAAATTAAAATAAAAATAAAAATATACAGTAAAAGCCTCCCAATGGATAGACTTTACACAATGGGTCGTCTTCCGGTTAGCATCCTAAGAGATTAACAAGAGTCTACAGCAGAAGGATTCAACAGGATGTACTTGCCTTATACATAGTATATAGCATAACCATACCAATAATGAAGCTCTTAACCAACCGTTTCAAAATGAGGTTATTATAAGAGCCCTCCGCACGAATATGAGCCAAGAATGAAACCTCTGTTTCAAAAATTAGGACTACCATCTTCTGTCAGGTGCATTCTAGGAAGAGACCATCGTACACTTGCATGCTCCTCTACGCTATTTGACCCCTGTGATCAGTACATCTCCCTTGTCAACACAATATTCGACCGGTTGACATGTTTTGGCTTCAAATTCCTCCAGACGTAATGCACTCACATTCATTGAAATACATCCACCATCACCAGAATAAAGCTAGGAGAAAGGAATAAGACCTGGTAACCCTGATGTTAATAAATAGGTGTACCCTGAAAATCAGGAGTCACTCATCAGAATCCGTATCTATTGACAGAACAAGCCGGGATCTGACAGATCGTGGCTGACGAGGGTGCGAGAAAGGACCATCTTGTCGTTTGTTATTATTGGATGTTGTCTTACAGGAACTAGTGTCATTCAAGCCGAGAAGAAAAGACGCTGCATGTAGTAATACGTGAAGGGGAAAAACATTAGAAACACCTGCACCATGGAAAAACATAAGAATAATTTCATAGTAACACAAATATAAGACGTACCAGTATCTACTAAGGATTCCGCTGTAGCCCCGTTGGATAGAAAATGGTGTCTTGAATCTGAACCATTTCCAGATGGCAACTCACTTCTGCCTCCCTTATTTCCACCGAGACTCAGAGAGATCCAATCATCATTACTTATGCCATGAGACATGTCTACATGATCATTCATATCGACCTGCATAGACAAATCAGCAGGCCTAGAGGGGAGGAAAATCTGCAACGAGGGGTCTTCACCACTAAAAGCCATAGGATTATCAACAAGGTTGCCAGTTCCTTCATTATTAGAACATGATGGGAGATCCCCCATGAGTGAAGCACTCCCTCCACCATCACTAGGCCCCAGCCCATAACCACTAATAGATGGACAATCGAAGGAATTTGGCTGCACTGCAGCTAAAGCATCTGAGACACCAACTTCAGTATTAAAAAGCTGGAACCCTGAGCCTGTCTGGGAACAAGATGGCATTGACCAAAGAGGCATGCTGAACTCGTCACCATTGCCGAGAAGCCCCAAGCAAGAATTCCCAGAAGTTCCAATTCCATTATCATCTGGATATGACTTGGAAACTACAGGGTCAGCAACTAAATAAGGAACTCCAGTATTATTCACGGGACTAGTATCATAGGCTGGTCCCATAGCAGGTAAAGTTACATTATCATCATCAGAGTCACTGAGTACAATAACACCTGCATCCTTTTGAGAAGGAACTCTACTGCCATCAGCAATGCACTCAGTATTAAAATTTAGAGACATTGAATTGAACTCATGGTTATTGTTCAGAGAGAAATCAAAATGTCCTCCGCCTTCTTGATTAACACTAGCATCTTCACCATCTCTGTTACTACCAGTGGCACTACTGCTCATTGGTATGTGAGGAACATGGGCTTCGAATTTCTCGAGTACATGATTCCCAGAAAATGGAGGTTTCATAGAATCCGATTTACGAACTTCCCAAATTCCATTCTGGTTTCTCTTGATTCCAATCTTGAGTCTTGGTTGACCATCAGAACCATCTTCTTGTTTAACTTGCTTCAGTGTCTGTACCTCTGCCTTCACTTCTGTATTAGCAGAAACAGAGAGAGAACCGTCAGGTAGATGCCAGCACCCCAGATCACCACATTCTCCTTCAACTTTTGCTCGCCAAGAGCCATCGGGTTTTACTTCAATCTCGTTAACATCTTCTCCACAATTCAGCAGCTACATGAAAACCACGGGTCAGTACTAACCAACAGCCCAACAAATTCCACTAAAAGTTTAACATAAAATAGCAGACTTAACCAAAGACGTGATGCGGTTGAAATACGGATCAATGATGATATTCTCCAAGGTGTAGTTTTTAAGACAAATAGGACATTGCCACTGCAGGAAGACAACAGAATGTACTCACATTAACTTCACCAAAGGCTACAGGGTAAAGGATAAGTACTACCCAATAAAAAATAGAGCCTACCTTCCTAGATCTTTGATTAAGTTCAACCAGAGTTTCAAGATCGAAGCACCCTCTATGTACACAAGGTTTGAACCTCCCAGCGATCTTCATTCTTGATCCACTCATCTGTATGAGAAAATAGCATATACTTGTATCGATTAACGTGTGCAAAGTCATCAAAAAATTATAGATAGGCAGTTAGTTACACCATGCTTGTAGGGCAGAGCAAAACCCGGACCGGTCAGGGTTCGGTCCGGGAAGTTGTGATTTGGTCCGGTCCGGGTTTCGATCCGGAAGATTTTAAAATTTCGGTCCGGTCCGGTCCGGTCTTCTTCTTTTTTATTTAAAAAAAATCGGTTTTTGACCGGACCAATTCGGTCCGGTCCGGTCTTCGGTCCGGACCCCGGATAAAAATCCGGTCCGGACCGGATGCTCACCCCTAAATGCTTTCATGAACAAAAATTACAGATTCATTTTCATCCATCCAACTCCAATGGGTTTAGCAGAAACTCGTTGACATACTGGAAATATCACTGTGGATGAGGTTTGATACATACGATGAAATAGTCATTTTCTCTCTCTTCAAACTACGAATTATTCTTTTGGCATGGCATTAAGGAGAACAATCAACAATTTTCTTTTAAATATGTTTCTACAACCATCTTAAATATTTAGCACTTACAGGACAACGAAGATTTATAGTAACTGAGTTGGCAACAACTTCAAGGTCACTGTCACTATCTTCGCTTTTCTCAGTAGTCCCACCACCAATGCACCGACACACACGAGCAAGGGCATCCTCAAAGTTCTCACCTTCTGCTTCTTTAGGAATCAAACGGAGAACCTGAATTTGAATAATCACCTTAGAGAACGATAGAATTCTTGACATCAACTACGGATAAGAACTATTATTTTGTTATCAAAACAGATTTTCCTCAATGTACAAAATGATACAGGAAAGTACCTGTTGCAAGGTCCTTCTCCTTGCAATTCTAATTCCGAAGCAAAAAACACGTGAATCAGCTCTTGACAAATATATTTTGTTCAGTCCTTCCCGGCTACATGTCGTTATCTTGGAGAAGAAAATGGGGGTAAATTTAACATAAATTAGATGGGAAGAAGAAAAGATTCATGAACACTGTAAAAGTGAATCCTTGATAAAAGAACAAAGAACGGCGGCAGGAACAGCGGGCAAGTGCTTGGTAGGCCACCTAAGGTGGGTTGTGGGGAAGGGTGGGGGGCAATGCTTGAAATAAAGAAGTGCTTGGCAAAGCTCACTTTCTGTGCTATGTAATATAGAACCAGATGAAAAATTCATGCGAAGGAGACTCACAATTGGACCATCATCACGACCATTGATTCCCAGTAGCTGTGAACCAGGTCTATTTGTTGTTCGGACAGCCATACCTGAACAATCATATAGTGGAAAGGGGGAAAAGTCAAATACCACGGTAATTTATAGCATCCAGTAATTGATACCTCATGTTTCCATTACCCTAGAAGATAAACTGAAGAAACCATTATTTTTATTACGTTGTGGAGGGACAATCCAAGATTCCAAGGTTTAAGACAAAGTAATAAGAGTATAGAGAAGTTATTATTAACAAAATCAGAACGGATATGCATCCCCCCCCCACCACCACACACACACACACACAAATCACCACCCCAAAAAAAGGTAAAAGAAAATCCCCACCCAGTGCTCATGATCAAAACCACCTCATTTTTTAAAGTTTTCTAGTAGCACCACAAAAAAAACATTTAGTTATTAGTTAAGAAGGAGAATAAGAAGTGGTAACTTTGTCTGAACTCTGAAGTATGTTTTATAATAGTCAGCTAGTTGCTTCCCTACAAGCTAACGCGTGTAGAATGCAGTTAATGGTCTAGCTTTGCATCAATGCTTTCATACCGTTAACCTGCAAGTAGGCATATTGCGGCCACTGCATTCTGAAAGGAACCTTGTCATTAAGAAGAATGCACCATACCTGCAACAGCATAGTAAATAACTTAAAACAAAACTGAGACCGTGCAAATAAGATAATAATGCAAAACCTCGAAGTGTTACACATAGCATGTCATTTTTTCTCCTGTTAGAACTTTCACCCTCCAAATATAACCACATTCTTTATTAGGTAAAGAAAAGCGCACAAACTTGATTTAAATGTATATGAACAAAAACATCACAACTCGAAAAAATTTAAAGAATGTCCACAGAGCATTGTGGTAAGTCACGTTGTATGTTTTCAGAGTACCTTATACATAATATGCACATAATTAATTGTCCAGGCAGGATGCCACAAAACAAATAAACATTACTTCAACAAAATTAAGAATGATTATTTTTAGTAAATTTCAACTTCTCACTGAAAGGACCGTTCATTTAAAAACACAAGGAACTTAATTACCAAACAGGTACCCCCACTGAATAAGTAAAATGAGGAGTTTAACTATGTTCTTCGGGTCCTTCATTTTAAAGGGATACTAGTGTAGGCCCTCAAGAGCATGCAAATGACCCACATGCAGATAACTGAAAAGTACGCATTGTTTTGGGGGCCATACACTGCATATGATATTTAAAACATCTCATGTGCTTTTTATTTATTTTAAAAGTGCACTTCGTTTTGGTGAACTGAGAAAGAACTGCACATTTCCATGAGAGGGAGAGAGAGAGAGAGAGAGAGAGAGAGAGAGAGAGAGAGAGAGAGAGAGAGAGATGATTTGTTAACTTGTTAGCACGTGGGAACCCAATGAGAAAAAGAGACTCTGAATTGGTACTGTTACATAATGAAATATAAGTGATATGCACTTATGCTACCATAAACTATATAATTTAACTAATCGTGCATAATTATTACTTATTAGTTATTGAAGTCAACTTATAAATTTATATTAACAGTTGAACTGCTCAGAGGATATCACATGAGGTTGCTCTAAAAATCAGATGCTGTGGATAAATGAGCCCAGCCATATGCCTACACGGCTAGGCCTTATCAATTTTCCTCACGTGATTGGTTCCCCACTCATTGAAAACTGCACCATAACTAATAGCAATAGATGTCAAGCTACCGAAACCCATCAATTGTAGCACGACTTGGGTCAAATGCAATGCACCATCCAACTAGCTGCAAAAGCTATGATACAAGTGCTGGTGATAAATGTGATAGGTCGATGTTCATTGTTCTCTGCTGTTTTATTTTAAGATATAGTATTTTCCTTTTTGATCTGCAGGCTGCAGCGGATATCTAACTAGGACCTACGATATTTTATTTTATTTCTCATTTAAATGACTGCACTCAAGTTCTATGGAAACATGCAGCTTGTTTTTAAGCCCTCAAATACCGTTACTTTTTTAAATGGTCAAAGGACAATAAATGAGAAAGAGTGCATTCAAACAGGGTAAGTTTCACAAGCAATACTGTTCTGCATTATATAAGATGTTGATAATCACAAATTATCCCAGCTATAAGCCAGGAAATAAAGATCACCTGGAGATCATATTCACTTCCTTGTAACAATTCTGTGTGATCTCTTGTCAGTTGAAAGGTTTTCTCTGTATTTTGGACCGTCATCGTTCTACATTAAATCCAAGAAGAAGTAGATATTTCTAAATAAACTCCGGAAACAAGATATATTAAAAAGAAAAATTAAAGTTCTTTTATCATAAAAGAAAAGTTATGCTTCCAAAATATAGGACTATAACAGCTAACATTCTAAATATATGTTCTTGCGAGGATATGCTTTTTGTTAAAAAGGATGTCCATTTCTCAAAACAATCATCCCTTAGCATCAGTGAGGCCGGTGAATTTCTAAAAAAGAAATTCCCTAAGGTAATTGAATTCACTGAGGGAAAAATTAACAAAACCTTAGCGTCGTCATCAGGTAATTTCTTTCAAAATTTTGTCATCAGCAAAATGGATAAGCATTTTAAATAGAAATGAATCGTCACTCATCAGGTAATTTTTTTAGAAATTTGTAATTGACAAAAATAATCAGCATTTAAAACAGATATGCCTTAGGGTCATTTCAAGCTGAAACAAGAAAACTAAAAAACCAAGTAAATAAAGACGTACCCGTCCAGGGCAGGACTTGAAGAAGTTAACTTCACGGGAAGTAAAGGATGTGCAAGTGTCACCCAAAATCTGCAAAATTGGTACCAGACAAATGTGACGATGTATGCTTGGTTGTAAGGAGGAAAAACAAAGATATAAAAAGGATAGAAACATGCAATTCCTTGTTTCCTTAATATAGATGGGATTCAAAGCTTTGATAATGAAGATTGAGCCCAGGTTGAGTGTTGTGGATTTCATAAGTGCCGAGACATATTTCCTGACATACGGTTTAGTGTGGGTTGATGCATCTAGATTCCAACAGAAAATGATTAAATCCCAATTGACTAATAAAATTCATGTGCTTATGGTGATCCTGGAAGAAGAAAATATTTTCTAATGGAATTCAAATTTTAAAGGGGTCTAAGAAATAGATTTTTTACTTTCCCCGTTGAAACTCCTATGAAGTTAGAACATTTTTTCCGATCGGTGCTATGAAGTTAGAAATTGTACCTCTAAAAATTATGGGCACACAAACATAAGATCTCGATAAACAAATGAACAAAGAATAAATAATCAAATCACTTCACCGTAATAGGAAAAAACAAAAAATATGGAACATACGGGTCAGCCCTGTTGATCCGGCATATTTCACAATAGAATTGAAGGGGGATATCAGGCGGTAAACCTTCCACCGGCCTTTCAGGTACAATAACACAATTTAAATGTTGCCAAACACGACATCGTGAATCCTCACACTGCAACATAACATAAGTCTTGTCATTAACCAGTAGCAATGCAAAATTCAAGAGAAACAAGGACATGGCTAAACCATATGTAATTAAGAATCACATAAAAGTATACTTCTCTGTCATTATTTTGAGCCACTAGCATGGCCGAGTCAATATAGTTAGCCAAATAAATATAATGATCAGGTTGATCATTCATTACCAATTTACCTAAATAAACCTAAATCTCGCAAGGAGCCCATCATAGCTTATTACTCATAGAATTTTAGCCCAAATCATAAAATGGGTGAACTTGCAAGAAGAATACACACAATAGTATCCTTCTAAACCTTTTCTAAAATAAATCCTCCAGACGCTAATTATGGAATATGTAATACATTATATATATTTTTGCAAATTGTAAAATATAAATAAAATGTCTGAACATGTCAGTACAGATGAGGTACATGGTGATATAACTTCTAGCATTGCTCCAGTGTTAACTGGAAAAGCTAAAGCTTTCTCTAGATTGAGTTCAAAGGAATCTGATCTAAAGTCGTCTGCATTCATGAAGGAACAATAAAATGGAATGTCAAGGCAATAAAGATGTAATAAAAATCAAACAATTACCTTTATCACTGATTGATTATTTGACGAAAGCCCACAAGGACAGCGGATTTTTGATTCATGCTGGTAAGAATCCACTTCTTCTTTAGGTCTAATACTGTTAAAGTCTGAGTTGCTATGACTTTTTGAAGCCAAGTCAGTAGCCCCGGGAATTTGCATTTTTCTGCAAAGCAAATTATTCGCGGATGCAGTGTAAAATGATTAATCAAACCATTCATTAATGCAAAATAACTTTATTAGTATTATTATTATTATTATGACTAAAACTCCACAAGGCAGTGTTCCTAGTAATCTGTTAAGTTGTTCTATGAAGCTTTTTTCTATCGATAAGTTGTTCTATGAAGCTTTATCATATCAACTGCTAGGTTGTGTATGTTTAGATCTTGTAACGGCTTTTATCAAAATTAAGGCAGAGTTCGTCCCCTAACTGTTTTACTCGTAAGATAAGTCGTAACTTTTTTCCTAGGTAATTTTGCATCAGAGGATTGTCTATGCACTAGGCTTACCACTAAAGCCTAACCTCTCCCATGTCTCATTTGGTGCTACAGCGGCCACCGCTCATGCAATTTTAATGGCAGTTCAGGCTCAGCACAATACTTGGAAGATAATCAAAGAGAGGAAACCTTAATGGAAAATAATGCCAGGGGACATGTCTTTTGGAGTTCTGATTCCAATTTCGTCATTACTTTATTTATTATGACAAATTTGAAATTTCATTATCACTTTGATCCTTTTGTTTTATATGTTCAAATATTTGAAAGGTCATGAAGACTCGTGCTTCCCTTTGTTTTTCTTTTTATAGAATTTCTAGTTGGGATTTAAGGTATCCTATCGTGCCGGCATGCTAATTCAATGAACAAGAAGAAGACAGAAGAAGAAAAAAATGGGAAAAAAAACTAGAAAAGGAGTAGGCTTGTAATTCACCTGTGGACATCGTCAATAATTTTCAGTAATCCTTCTTTATCTACGGAGTTTCTAATCCCCCATCCCTGGATTTTCGAACCTGATTGGCAATGAAAGCACGTTGATCAAGAAGAAATTAGTGCATAAATTATCACATCTCTCATCCTATTGGACTAATACAAGGATACTCCATAATAATTAAAGAGAGAATTCTTGGCCACTTGAGTTGGCCAATCTTGGATTAACTTGGTTTATGGTGTTCCTAAAGGTCTCTATAATGCGAAAAATGAAGAATAAAAAAATTGATCAATCCAAAGTCCAAACACAAGTTCAGGATTGGAAAACAATGACAAAAACTAAGGTTTGAACATTCAATTAAATCGGATAAATGGCATTAACATATTCGCTACGCGTAATTTAGATCATAAATACAACAGCTGGTGGTTGACATATAATCCAGTCATACTACAATCCACATTGAGTGATATTATTTTCCATTTTTTTGAGTGATATAATTTAGATCATAATTACACATTGAGTGACAAAGTGTATATTTCCTTAATTGACTTCTATTAACCATAGACATCTCATAGTCGCAGTGACACAAAATGCCACTTTACAATCCAGGATCTAAAGTATATATATCTCTTTACGGCAGCGGAAAGTGCAAAAAAATCAACAGTGAGCTTCATTTAGTTAATTAATGTTCACGGCTAATATAAACATTAGGGAGACGAAAACACAGGTACATGGCCAAATGCCAAAGCCACCACCGTAGTGAGGAAGAAAAATATGCAATTAGGCCCTTTCTGCCGTTAAACTATTTTTACCTGACTCATCAGAAAGCAATGCTACAATACGGTCGAAGAGATCCTGCATATCAACACAAAAATAATAAGGAAAAAGGTAAAAAGATGTCGTCAAAGGTGATGAGTCCTGAGAGTGATTATAATTTGCAACTTGCAAGGGTTAACATTGACCAGGAAACTAGCAAAAACTTCAATTATATAAATAGAAAGGGACATGCAGAAATGACTTTGACGTGTTACTGTGTTGTGCGTTGTTTGCACTGGAAAAAAAATTATGTCGCTTCTTATATAATATGTTGGAAAACTATAGCATGAAACAAAATGTGTGGAAATCATAACATAGTGGATTTGAGGACGACTTCAAGCTTTGATGTGGTTTGTGCACCCAAAATTCATGCATTGGAGAGGGAGATTGAATTAAATGGTTATTGGCATGTGAAGAGTGATGCTCATACACCTCTACTTCATGCATGAGATGTGGAGCAAAGCAAATGGACTGCGTGAGAATGAACTGCACGAGAACGTTCAGATGGCATGATGTAGTGGGTCGTTGGTGTTTTAGCCTCGTTGGTAGTCGAGATCTAAGGAATATTAGACCATGTCAAATTGGAGGATCCGGTCCCCAACTTGTCAAGAGAATAAAACATTAAGCTAGACAGAACATAATACAAGAACAAAGTATCTTGTTATTTCTTATTTCATAGCTCTTCTTCTCTCTTGACTTGATTCTTATTCGTGGTGAATTCCTCTACTCCAGACAATTTCCCCACTTTCAGCTCCTACTATATTTGCCATCTCTCAGTCTGAGCTCAACAATTAGGCATTAATTTCAAACCTAATAGATTGTGATTCTCGAGTGTTAAACATTGATCTAAGCAATACCAACAAAATTAGATATGCCTTGCACTCTTACCAACACAGTATTACTAATTATTGGATCGCTATTTGCAATGCATTAACAACTTGAAAGTAAAAAGGATAAAATTAAAATCCATAAGGTTAATTGAATTCCAAGTGCCCTCCATCCCTCTTAGCAGAGAATAGTCATTGTTGTGGCAGCAGCATGACTTCCCCTTACTGAAAATATTTCTTATTTTTATCCACTTCAGTTTAGAGCAATTAAAATTATAACAGAACAGCTGATAGAACAACAAGGAAAAAAATGGAATTGAAAACTAATTTGTTAACTTGATCAGAAGTCTTCAGAACCCCATGACTCACCTGTTTCTTGCCTTGTTTTGGAAGTCCCAGCTGTGTCAGTACATCCTTCAGTTCTTTTATTCGGAACTGTTCCAACTTGTCCTGAGAAAGGACGACCAAACGAAGATGACTAAACAACTAGACTAGATGAACATTCCTTCACAAGTAACATTTGATTAACAGAGAAAGGAAAATCAGCTATTTTTAGATTATGGAAATTCTTGTGCAAATTTATAAAATAGTCAGCATTGATCCAAAACTAGTATGTCGTTACTCGAAATTTCACTCCCTCATACTGATCTACTGCAAATAGTTCATTCATGCCTCGGGTTAATTGGTTTGATAATATTTTTTTCTGTTTGCACTGGGTCCTCCAAGATAATCCTCCTGCAGTAAACTGGTACCATCGTCCATTCGGACAAAATAAGCTTAAACCTCCATGATTTCCTTCTGTAGTGCAACAAAAGGATACATTCGTCAAAATAGTTCGTAACTATAACATGACATTTTTTTATCGGTCCCTTACTAAGGACCTTACTTTCACACATGGCCAGTCCATTGCTAAGGACCACCTAAACATTACCAAAATCAGACAGACCCTCATGCATCACAAAATCTTTACTCTAAGTAGTAAGGACATGCTGTAAGACTGTAGTACCCACATTACTGGCAAAAAAAAAAAAACCAACCCCAGGTTATGATAACATTTCGAACAGATGCAAGAACGCAAACTGCTAAACTGCTGAATTTCTATAGACAAACTCATTGCTCACCAATCAACATTAAACTTGTCCACTAACACAAAAGAACACAAATTGAAGCTTGTGGACGTAGATTTACCTTCCAATTGGACCTCGAACCCATTATCGGCTTCTCTCGAAACCAAACCAGCTCAACAAAACCTCCACTCAGAATTCCACCGAACTCTCAAGAAAACTTCAACAACACACACCCCCAATCGACCAATCCACTCCCTAACCCACTCTTCCAACCCAAATTCCGTCAAAAAATCCGAAACTCAAACCAAATCGTTCCGGAACACGATTCCCATCAAACAAACACCATCACCACATCCGCCAACCTCCTCTTCAAAACCAAACGCCTTCGGATCAAACGGATCGTCAAAAAAAAGCACAGATTCGTAGGTCTACGCCGCGAAACCCTAGACGAGGGCGCGTTTCGGGAGAAGAAGGGATCGTTGTAAGGGATCCAGGCACGCCGAGATCGGACACGATCCCTCGTCTTCTCCTACTTCTTGGTCGGGATTTTTCTCTGGAATTCTCGATTATTCTCTTCTTCTTGTTTTGTGGGAAGAAACAGCACGAGTCCATGACCGGAACAGCAATTCGGAGGAAAGAGGCGGACGTGTGGTTTCGATTTCGATTGGGTTTATGGTGCCCGGTCAGGTCCGAGAAAACCGGTGGAAGGATCCGGTTTTGTGGACCGGTGGATGGGCCGGGTTCGTCGTGAGGGAGAGGAGTAGGTCTGCTCGCCCGTTGGTTGTTTTTGACCTTTTGTTTTCTTGTAAGACCACGTGGTTACTAATTATTATTATTATTATTATTTACCTTTTTGTTGTACGAAGTACGGTTTATGACGTAATTCAAAAAATACACGAACTAGCGCGATTATACATAATTCGTTGGATGTCACAAACTCCATCCTTTGTAAATTTGCGATAAAACGATTTCAGCACAGCATCTGAGAAGGTAAAATATTTATTCTGAAAATGTGTAATTACACATCCGTAGATTATGTGGCAACAATTTTCTATCCCAAACAAAGGTATATCATGGAGTCTAACTGGATGATGGAACCCAACAAACCAAATAAATATACAAGTACTTTCGGTTAGAAACAAATAGATTCCGGCCTCAGATCGGGACTTCTCTGCATCATGTGTTATATGTTGAGATTTAATTGAAAATATAAAAACTTTAAAAAACCAAAAATTAACTCCAGAAAAGATCCATCCAAAGGGATCACGAAGCTACTACGACAAAGCATGGTAAATAGTGACGAAACCCTCAAATTCTCTGTCCCTAAAGTTCTGTGCTCAAGGCATTAGGCAAGTCAGAAAACAATATATTTTTCAAACTAAAATGAACTGGAAAGGTTAATAAAGATTCGGTTGACGAAATCAACTGGCCTTGAAAAAAAAATTCTACGCTAGTCACTGAAAGTAGAATTTTAGGTGTACAAGTGATAGTGACTGTGTTTCCTACACGCATCCCAAGAAATTTTTTATTACTGGGAAAAGTGAGCTTATCCGGCTCTTGTCCCAAAAATATAGATTATCATATTCTCGTTGAATTGAAGAAATTCTTCAATATTTTATGTCATGTTTATATATGATTAGATGACACATTAAAGATTTTGAAGACAAGACATCTAGGATCCACCGACTCCGACCTCTGCTAAGAAGAAACAACTTCTGGACTTCCTATCCAAGAGTTGGTTTCCCACAAAAATCTAAAATTTAGGATCCTCATCCAAACGCACCCTAAAATGGTTGGAGTAAACCTGCAAGTTCTGCAACAGGTAATGTCTAGTGAGAAGTCACGAGAAATCTCACAACTTTCCTGAAGGGGTTGGAGCTCCCACTTTCTTGAAGTCTAGAAGGCTACTGTGTAATGGGCCAGAAATGAAGTCAGAATAGATAAAAACATTACTCCATCAATGTCTCAAAGAAATTTAATTTTGTTCCCAACCCTTCTGTGTCTGCACATCATGCACCAACCACGACAACAAGTGGTTGGAGTGTCTTCGGAAAACCTATGCTCAAAACAATTTGGAAATCACGTAATTAATACGATCCCAGAAAATCAATTTTCAAACTCAGAACAAAGGCAAACTATAAAAACCCAACCCAACTCTCTCTCACCACTCTTCCCCAAATCCCTAACCCTAACCCCAACCCATCTCTTCCTCTTTCCAGCAGCTCCAGTCACGATGACGACCTCGACGACGAGGAGCTCTGGCGACCGCGTGTAGGCGCGGAGAAGAATCGTCCTCTTCTCCGGTCTTCTTCTTCTTCTCGTGAGGTACGTCATCCATGTAGGATCGTGTGGGTTTATGGGTCCACAATTAATGCTAATCACCTAATTACCTACTTGTTTAAGCAATCAAAGAAATGCAGCGGAATTTAAACTAAAACAAGCAAGTGTAGGAATATGCAAACCACAAATCGACTCGGCGTTTTTATAGAGGTTCGGCACCTCACCCGGGTCCTAGTCCTCTCTTGCAAGCTCCGCTCGGATCACCGAGCTCCGCTCACGACTTCACTAACCACTCCCCGTTCCGGGTCGGGAGAGAACGCCTTTACAACCGTCAAACTCGCGAACAACCCTCGCTGAGCTTGGAATCTTCTTCTCACAATCCGAGAAGGATGCTTCGGGCTTTCACCGGAGCCTTTACTCTTTTGACAACAAATGAGAACTTGAGTGGAGCAACACTCTCTAAATCTTGAGCACACTTGAGTAGGATTAAGAAATGATCACTAAGTGTGGAAGGTTTGTAGCTTTGAGTGTTTGGGATTCTCTCTAAAGTTTGGGACAAGTTTGTAGTGGGAGAGTTGTGTTAAAATGTGTTTTACAACTCTATTTATAAGCATTAGAGAGGATAGATCCGTTGGGACAAGATTTGATTGGATTTTGTGCAAAGCACACAAAGCAGAAAATTCGGGCTGCAAATCTGTCCAAAAACGGTCGACCGAAAAGTGAAACGGTCGACCGAACGCTTGGGTTCGATAAGGATACGGTCGACCGAAATATGAATAGGTCGACTGAACACTTAAGTCTATTAAGAAAACGGTCGACCAAACAGGGTTACCGGTCGACCGAATAAGCGTTTCGGTAGAGGGAAAACTGGATCGGTCGAACGAAATCGTATCGACCGATAGCAGGGAATTCTTGACAAGGTTAAACGGTCGACCGAACTTGGCACATGGTTCGACCGTTTGGTTAAGTATATGGAGGTGTATATGGTTTTAATACGAATACGACCGTTGGGCATATACGACAAGAATAACGGTTGGAACAGTAAGTTCAAACGGTCGACCGAAAGATATGGTGCGGTCGACCGAAACTAGACAGGGAAACACAAACTGGATTAATTGATCATACGGTCGACTGAACGGCCTGTATCGGTCGACCGAATGTAGGCAGACAGTTAGGATACAGGTTTGGTGTTTTCCGGTCAAAGTTTGGGTGATCTATTGAAGTCCAAATTATGTGAAATTTCGTGTGTGACTTCTATAGGGAACCTAGTGTGTGATTAAGTTGATTTTAGCTCAAGTATGCTCAATTACACTTTGTTCCTAAGACTCAAAAGAAATCAAGATTACATGTCTTCTATTTAGCTTTAATTACATGTCTTGACTTCATTTCCTTCTTTCTTAAGTCTTGATCACCTGTAGAGGTTAGCACAATACAATATATATGCAATGCATAATGTGTGCTACTCTAATTAAGATTAGGTTGATTAAATCATCAAAACATAAGATTAAGGCCAAAAAGCCAATAATCCATCCCTCGTGTGTAGAGTGGGAGGTTGAAGGAGGAGTTGGAATCGCACGCGGGCTGACGCCACAAGAAACCAGTCGAAGTTGTGTTGGAGGGCAGCCGCACGCGAGATTGGAGCCGCTTGTGCAGCCAGGTGAGCCGCGGCACCGCGTGGGGATGGTGGCCATCGGTTGCTGCAGCTGCGCCCGACCGTTAAGCGATGACGGTGTGGCCGGAGGAGCGACGTCCAGCGGGCTGGATTTGGTGGAAGGGATGAAGATGGGGAAATTACATATAGTTTATGCATGTTAGTTGTAATTGGGTGGGTTGATTAAAGATTGGGTTGATTGCAGCAAAACCTTGACTTTTATGGTTTTGGTTAACTATGTTAATAATTGGGAAATTTGCTGAATAAACTCTGAAATTATGAGTATTTAATTGAATACATTAATAACTTGATTAATTGCAGAATAAACCCTGAATTTAATTGTATTAGTTTAATTGATTAACAATTGGATTAATTGTTGGAAAAACTCTGAATTCAATTGCATTTGAATAAATGAATTATAATTGGTTAATTTACTGTTTTCCCTTGAACTTTTGGGAATTGTGAAATATAAGGAATTTTTAGGCAAATTACACGTATACTCCTGTACCTTGATTTATGGACTTAGAACTATAATTTCATCATGTCGTTTATATGATTGTTATAGTCTTGTTAATTATTTACTATTATCTATCTTGTTGGGGTTGTTGATACGTGTTTTGGGGTAGATTGCGTTTACTCATTTGCATTGTGAGATCGTGAGTTTGAGAAAGGTTCGCGGAACCGATTGTCCATCCACATTGTGACGAGTGGTTGTTGGAGTGTTGCTCACAGACTCAGACGTGTGGTTGAGCAGTGGAGGAGACGTGCGAGGCACGTATGACTAGATGTTATTGTGTGTTCCCTGGTTGTGCGGTTCGGAAAGGTCCACCCACATTGTGACGAGTGAACGTTCGAGAGCGTTGCTCATGGGCTCGGGCGTGCGACCGACTTGCGAAGCCAGATGCGGAACTGGTCAACTCACCAGCGTTGTGACGGGTGGCCGTTTGGGAGCGTTGCTCACGGGCTCAGACTCGTGGTTGGAGTAGGGTGTTGCCTTGTGGGTGCACACTCGGCCTGGTTGGGCACGTGGTTGCCTTGGGACGTGTGACATTTCTGCCGTGAGAGCGAGTTGAGTGTCGCCTTGTGGGTTGGATGCGCGGTGGGGGTCGAGGTGCACGTTCGGCCTTGCTGGGCGCGTGACCGCCTTGGAACACGAGACTAGTGTGAGTCGTCAGTGATGACTAGACCTTGTTCGGTGTCGGGTTGGGGTTGTGTACTGGGTTTTGATTTAAGACTCAAGCATGCCTGTTCATGTGCAGGTGGGACGCGGTAGGTGATCGGAGGCAACTTTGGCTTGAGACGTGTGAACTGGATTTGTTGAACTTAGTTGTCGTATTTTTTCCTAATCCTCTTAGTAGTTGTGTAGTAGGTTTCAGATTGCTTGTATTTCCCTTCCGCATTGTACGTTGACTTGACCTTATCATATATCTTAAATTGAGATATCGAGTTGGTTATTACAGTTAATGACCATTTTTCGCTTCCTTTTAGTGTTCCTTTTAGTGTTGTACTCGTTGCTGTGTCCCGAGTGCGGATTATGGGAGTTACATAAACTACAAAGTTCTGACTTACAGACAATAATCAATATCAGAGTGTATATTTTTAGTCTCCAATCTCCATGAATATTTTTAGTCTTTCTACATCGTTGCGGCAAAATGGAAATTAACATTAATTTTGTCAACCACAAATAAAGGGGTATTGGCAGCAATAAAGACGGTTCACGACCAACTATGTCAAGGGAAAACAAAGTAAACCTCTTTGGTAGAGAAGGTATCAGTTCCTCGACAGCTTCAACAAGATACTCATGACTAGGGGTGAGCATCGGTCCGAATCGAAAACCGAGTTTGTCCTGGGATCTAAACCGGTCGGATTTGGTCTGGACCGAACCCGGACAGAAAGTTGCACAACCTACTCATGACTTTCCGGGCTTGTCTTTTCCTTGGAATCTGATTAAGACAAGGGACTCATCATCTTTTCAAACTAGCATCGTTTACGTAAAGACTCGGACAGTAATTTATAGCCTCAGCAGTCGGGAGTGATACCTTTACAACTTTTAATGACATGGTTAATAAGTCCATGTGCAAGCAAGCTTGTTTCGTCACATATATCTTGCTTATACTTGTAAGCATTTCCATAGGATACATCTGTCTTATGCAGACTACTTGTAGATTCTGAGTTAACTGCTAGCCTTTGGATTGACTTTTGCTGCCCCATGCCTTTATTCTCCTCGATCTTAGGAGTAACACTGTTCACACCAGCACTGTTTCTAGTTACCAATGAGGCAGAATCAGTAATTCTATCTGAGGCATAATAAACTAAGGGACCCCGAGATTCACCTACACCTTCCACTCCAGAATCCACAGGATTAATAGAGTGGTGTTGCCTACCATGACCACTACGAACAATGCAATTTTCATTTGCATCTATTAGAATATCATCACTTTCGTCGTCACTTACGTCATCATCGCCAAAAAAATCTTCCATGGCTTCAGGCGCTTCAAAATTCTGAACAGAATCAAATGCAACTTGCCTCAGCTGGTTGCTTACATTCAACACGAGTTCCGGTTCTTCTACAATATCTTGCTTCTTACTAGGAGCCATTTTGGACCCAGATTTCCTGCATATAAATGCAACTAACCTTCGAAATGATTCTGGCACATCACATTCCACACTTTCAAGGAGGTACTCCACAAAATATTTGATTAACATTGCCCTGGAGCTCTTCAGTTTAGCATTTGGATCCAACAAACGTTGCACGGTTCTAAATTCATCAGCCTTCAATTTCGGGATTGACCAAATGGCTTTAAAAATATCAGACTGCAATCTTTCAACCTCCGGACTAAAGGGAAAGAATTCTGTTGTTTTCATATCATCTCGTCCAGACACATGTTTTTTGTGGAATGTTACAACCGACAGGGCTTTAGCTAAAGGCTTTGACAACTCATCTCCCTCTTCGAGTCCATCAAGAAATTGATTGCACTGCTTTCTCAATCTGGAGATTTCATCGGCCTTTTTAAAATGCGAATATCCAGAACATCGTTTGGGAGTAATTCTTACACCATTTATCCTTCTTTTCATTGTCTCTAAATAATAATAAGGTAAATCTTCCAGCTCCATCAGAGCCTCTGTGATAGACACAAGGAGAGATGGGGTTACAGGTGCTACTAGTGTCAGGTAACTACGCTGGAAACTATCACAATTCCTAAAAATTAGTGACAGCTGCTTTATGATTTCATGACGGCGAACCTGGAGCTCCCGCTGTGATAGTACTACGTGAATATTCTCTTCAATATCTTTAATCGTCATTTTACGTGTTCTATCAAATGTAATTTTGTTGTCTGTAATAATCTGAGCGACATGGTTGAGCACATCACTTCTCATATGCTTGTGTGCAGAAGAAAAGGTTGTGAAAAACATGGATGGATTGTCACTATATGTGTCAAACAATCGCACATATTGTAGAACTTCATGGTGTGTTTGTCTATGTTCATGTGATGATCTGGAATAATGGATAGATTTTCTTATATTAAGATAAGCAAATGGGTATATTAAGAAATCCAAGATCCCATGGACCAAATCTAACATCTGGAAGAATAAAAACCATCTTAATATCAAAATTACGTGTTGCACCATGGAGGTTAGCCTTATGAGCTACTAAAATAATATACTTCAGTTTGAATCAGTTTGTCCAGAGAGGTTTGAAGTCTATTTACTTAAGAATTTGTGCCTCTTATAGTAAATAAAATATAGTTGCAAAACTTATCCGCCCAAGAGATCAACAACAGCAAGAGGAGAGCTGTGCAGGTCGGACTTAAATATTTACGTCTCTACTACTTTCAGGAGAAAACTTTAGAACAGTAGTTTTGGTCAAAATAAGTGTGACAGGGCAAAATAGCATGCTCTTGGGCTAACATTAATTATAAATTATGAATTTAATTGTTTTTATTTAAACTATATGTAACCAACAATGTCAAAAAGAAATTACTCCGCTAATAATTTTGAAAATCCATAAGTGTAGCATCAGAAAAATATGGTGTCTTCTAAATTTCAACCTACATATTTCCATCCAATTGTGAAAGACGTGATGTATAAAAGACCAAAAACTTTTGTTTACTCCGTCAAACGAGAAATTGCAACTATCAAAGAGCAATAAATTATGAGTATTGGAATGTCTACTTACATCTTTACTCCATATAAATGACTCTGGAACGTACCTGCAAAAACAAAAAAATATCAATTACATAAACCAAGCTCTTCAGCTAAAGTAAAAAAAAACGTACATACAAACAGGAGCGGAACCAAGAAGGGGGGCATAGGAGGGGCAGAACTTATTTTACCAAGAAAATAATAAAGCACAATTTTTCTCCGTATAAAGATAAACATCATTCATTCTGAACTTATTTTACCAAGAAAATAATAAAGCACAATTTTTCTCTCAGTTTATGATGCCAGAATTCAACTGGACTTACTGGCAATTTTTGATTCCAAGGAACAAAAGCAACTGAATATAATTGGTCATTAGTACTGCATTTCATTCTAGTATAGTGATACATAAGTAGCATCACTTTTTCAAAGTTAGAAACTTAACATGCCATTCCAAACTAACCTCACACTACCCAACATAATAGCTTGTTGCTTTCAAAATAGATAAAATAACAAATCCAAGCCAAAGAAAAATCCCAAAAAAACTTTCTGATTTACAAAAAAACTCACTGTAATCCACCACATTAATATCGAAATTTTGGAACGGAACCTGAAATAATTTGAAATAACACACCGTATAAAATTTAGATTTTTTTATTAATTTTTTTGTCGGGACATTTAAGTCAGACGCATCCCCCATTGGGGGAGCCCCTAATTTTTATTTAATATTTTTTACTAAAAAGAAGTTGGAATTTTTACAATATTCGAGTGTACCGGGGCGTCCGCTATTTCTTTTCCTGGCCCCCGAGACATTGTTTTTGATGATTAAGAGGAAGATGAAGAGAGAGTGGTGGTGGGTAAGTGAAATGATGATAGATATGAGTAAAAATGAGAGAATGGTAAAACGGTAATTGGCATGAGCGATTTTAGTAATTTACGGTCAACGTTTAACACTCCCCTCCTATACAAACAACTTTGTTAAAGGAGTTGAAGAGATTTTTTTCTTTCATTTTCCTTAATTTCGGTCAATTTCTTATTTAGGGCTTGTTTGTGTCAAAGAAATTGTCAGAAAATGGATTCCGTGGTCAACAACAGGAAACCAAAAGAAAATACAAAACAACGGAATTCAATTTCCTTTTGACCAATTTTTTGTTGTTTGTGCATTTCGTAGAATTTATTAGAACTCAAATTCTGTTGTTTGTGCACACTGTCAGAATTCACCAAAAAATAAAAAACAATTTATATTCCATGTTATTAGAACTCAAATTCTGTTATTAGAACAAAAATATGTCACATACAAGAAAAAATGCACCATAAGCCAAATTAGATAATTGAAACATAAATCTGAAATTACATCATGATAACGAGAACATCAATCCAAAAAAACACTACGATAACAAGTACCATAAGCCAAAAATTTGTCACGATAACAATCACTATAAGCCAAAATAACATCACAATAACAAAAACTAAACTTGACTTTCATTTTCATTTGAAAACCAACACCAAGTTGCACGGATGTCAATTGGTAGCGATAGAAATGTTGCACGATCATCTGCCGACATTTTCATTGCTCTAAAAATTTCTTGTTGGTCAAACCGAAGGAGAGATAGGAGAATTGTGGAGAACTCTTGTCTTTTATCTTCAGACAAAATGTCTAATTTTCGCCGCTCTATAGCAATCATCTCTTCCATTAATTTAAGTCTTTTGTCGTTGCATCATCTTCTTTATCGACATGTTTTTTCAATGAAGTTGTCATTTCAACTACTTCATTTGACATTGCCTCCTGAGACTCTGCATGAGGACGTGCTCTTTTCACAACTTTACTTGAAGTTGGAGTGGTAGAGCGAGACCTCCCATGTTGAGAACAATCTTGGTCGAACTCATCAATGTTAATCCTTTCAAAATATCCTAAATTATCTGAGTTCAATATGTCAGTATTTTCTTGCGGTGTTCTTGGATAGTCATTTGATTGCATTGACCCAACACCCTTTGCCATATTACTTTCAAAAATAATTTGAAGTTGTTCATATATTGGGCAACTCTTTCCTTTGTATGATGCCATTTGTGGGTGTTTCCAGCAACAAAAAGAATTAAAATTACGATGACTTTATAATAAATTAAACATTACTTAAAAATAAAAAAATTAATCGAACCTATACAAATTCATCCCATATCTCCTTCTCGACATCAGTGTGTCCTTTGATAAATTCAGGCCCCAACCACTTTGGTTCCTAATAATGGTGTAATTTTTGTACATGGTTCTCCATGTCTTCATCCTACTTTCAACTTTTGCTTTGGTAATGGGAGGTTCCATTTTTTCATTAAACTTCTTAACAACATCCACTACCACATCAGGTCTAATTCTCTCATCCGGGGTTTTACCACTTCCATCCACAATTGCAACACATAAATATTCAAGCATGAGTTCATCAGCTTGAATACTCCACAAATAATTCTTGACTTTACTCATTGTGACTTGTGAGTGCTACACATTAAATCTAAGAAGAATGAACCGATCCAACCAAGAAACGAAAAAGAACATAACAGATTATGTAATCAAAAAATATAACAAGAAAATCAAAACCCATAGTCCATCAAATCCACACATTCAAATCCATCAAATCCAATCTAAATCACTACGTACAGAATCCACACATCCAAATCCATCCAAATCACTACGTACAGGATAAATAAGTGTCAAAATCCATTACACAACAAAGCTTCCAGGAACATGTTTAAGCTTTTATTCTTACTGCTAACCCAATAAAAAAAACCCAAAACCAAAAAAACCCACCAAAATCCAAACTACGTCCAAAGGTGGGACAAATATGCATTCAAATCCCTAACGAAAACAAAAAAAGAACAACATCGACAAGTGGAAAAGAAAAAAGGTAAGAGATGAAATACCATATTCGTATAAGGCAAATCCATACTTTGTTGTTGGTTCGTCACCGGAGAAGAGGATCGCCAGAAAAAAGAGTGACGCCGGAGGAGAGGTACGCCGGAGAAGGAAGCGTCGCCGGAGTAGGTCGCCGGAGGTGAAGAGGCGTTGCTAGAGGGGAGTGAGTTGTTAGATGAAAGACAATTTTGTTTTGGGGTATTTTCCTTTGGTTTCTTTGGAGGGAGATGAGAAAACAAAAGAAAGTACTTAGTAGTAGTCATTTTATACTGTGAAAACCAAATGAATCAATTTTCATTTTCTGGGGGGCACAAAACACAAGGAAAATATTCAGTGAAACATAATTCATTTTCCTTTTCCTTGATGCACAAACCCCCCCAAACCAACAAATATGCAAATACTTATTTAGATGATATTAAAATCTAAAATACATAATGTTTATTTCCATCTTGCTAAACCATCGTCAACTAACAACACCAAAAACACTTGTTACGTTCAAATAATAGTTTATCTTTGGTTGATTTCTTCATTTCAGTCGAATCGCCTCTCTCAAATTAGACCAGACTTAACTTCGTTATTCTAGAAAACTTAGAAACAGATTTAACCGAAAATCTAAGAGATCAATCGATAGGCTCAGGTTTAGTCTTAATTCGACCTGATTCCACCGTTTAAGTAGGAGCGTAAGCGGTCTGATAGGGGTCGACCACTACTACTACCAGGTTAAATATTGTCGTTTGACTGGTTTGACTCGTTTCATTAACAACCCTACTTCCAACTTAGTCAACCGGACCCAGTAATCGGATCCAAACCCGGCCATAACCAGTCTCTCCCACTAACCCTTTCCTCTACTTTCCACCCGTCCGCCGCCGTCGACTCCATTCCCGACGTTCTCGACCCCAAACCCTAGAAATAAGTTGATGGACTCCTTGTTCCGTCAGCATCCATCGTGACCAACCCTTATTGCCTCACGTCTTTCCGCAAAAATGGTCAGTTTGAGAAGTTCTGGTAGTTTTGCCTTTTTTCCTGATGATTTGGTTATTTCTCATCGAGGCGATGGATGACTGAGCGGAGAAGGTTCGTTCGGTTCCGAAAAGAGCTTCGGAAAGTTAGGATGTGTAACGTTACCTTTTGTGTTAGTGTTTTTGGATTTTGGGATGTAGTTTGGATTGAAATGAATTCAAATTGGGATATTACAACAGTAAAAAATAATTCGTGCTGTATAATTACGAGAAAGATCACGGTTCCACTACGTGATTCGCATCCTTCGATGCATTCCTGTCGAAGTCTAGCTCTTTGAGTGTTTTTTATTGGTTAAGATTAGATAAAATTTTATTAGAAGAAAACACGAAAACTGTTCTTTGAGTGTATTGCAATCACCTACATGAATCACAACCCTCTTCACATTCTCCTCCCAAGTCAATCGTATATATAAGAGTGGAGTTTATAAGATTCACACCGATAAAAAACGAAGTCTATAAGATTTACTGATTCCATAATGCCATGTTATCCTATGTTTTTGCTATGACAATTTTGGTGCATATACAAGTTCTTAGGTGCTTGATTTTTGTACAATACGACATTGGAAGTTATTTGTCTCGTGGTTGAAATGCTTGTTTGCTGTGATTTGTTCATGTTTGTTGTTTATCTATGGACATTGTGTTTTTTCAAACTAATTTTCTCGAACTATGACTTTGCAGGCTACGCCCTTCTTTGCAGGACTTGCCGTGGCTGCAGCTGCTGTTGCTGGCAAGTATGGAATTCAAGCTTGGAATGCCTACAAAGCCCGACCAGTTGTCCCGAGGACGCGTAGATTTTATGAAGGTGGTTTTCAGCCTACAATGACTAAAAGAGAGGCAGCTCTTATTCTTGGCGTTAGGTAGTTTATTTTTATGGGAAAGACAATTTGCTCATGCTCTAGTTTTAGCTAGTTTTAGTTCAGCTTGCCAAATTAAAATTCCACCAATTTTAGATGTTAAGGTTTCATGCTTAACCAACTTTTGGATGTCAGCCATGCTCCTGTTTTGCAAGTCAAATCATTTACATGCCCTCAATCATGAGAGTGATGACCTTTAAATTGCATTTTGCACAACCTCTGCAACAATAGACCTCCACAAGAAAACCACTTACATGTTTCATGACATTACTTGTTAGTAAATTGATTCTGCACTGTCAGAGTTAGAGGTGGCAAGATGAGATTGCATGGGTTTTAATCGTAATGATTTATGTATTGTTCAGAGAGTTCATTAATCTTCGATTGTAGGTGCTAATTCAAATTACAAGGGACAAAAAACACTGCAACATGAAATTTATGTAAGATATCGTTTGGTGAGAAATAACCACTGCTCTCATTTGAGGAACAATGAAAAAGGATATACTTTTTAGCCACTTTAGATCACAAACTAGATCTCAAGCTCTTCATGGGAGTAAAACTGCATGGTATGGACACAAACTGAAATACCAAGTCTTTTTACATCTCTTACTACCATTTCAAGTTAGACCTTTGTAATCCAGAAACCTCTTATAAACATGAATCACTTTAACAAGAAAAGTTGGTTTTTATTTATTTATTTAGCATTACTGTCATCTCAACAAGTAAAGCTAAGTTTGCTTATACCTGAAAACACCCTTTGACTGTTCTTATTTATTTAAATGAATATTATATCGGTTATGCTCGTAATTTCTTATTTGTTTTCTTCTTAGGACATGGTGAACAAATATTCCTTAGTTATTAGCTAAACTTAGTTTAATGTATTTGGTAGCAATCGTTGCCCCTCCATGGCTCCATGAATTGATCAGTTTCACGGAGCCCCTGTTCTTCCTGTCTCATTGTTTTTAAGGGAAGCCTACATAGTTGTCACTCCCAAAGAAAGTCCTAGGTTAATCGTCGCTCCTAGGAAATGAACTTGTGAGCTCTGGTACACGAGAGATGAGACACCTTGTGTGCCAGTGAATGATGGTACCTCAGGTTTAACAAAGTATGGCAAAAACTTTCATTTTATTGTTCCTTTACAGACCCCCTTTACATTCACCGTCTCTTGATAAACAATATTCCTTTAATCCTTAATTAAATTCAGAGTTCAGACTACATATTCATTTGTTTGTTACCTCTACATGTAATGATTCTTTCTTTGTATTTAAAACAGTGTCAACAGAATCAGATAAGACCAAGACTAATTCCAGCAGCAATAATTCTTTGTACATCTGATATGACTCTGTTACATGCACTGATGTTATGAATTTATACTGTGCTCAGCTTAAGGTTACATACTTACATGCAAACTTACGCCTTTATATGTTGTAATAACGAAACATTTGATTATGTAGCAGCACAAATCTGCTTCTGCTTGTGAATCATATGCTCTAGTCTCTATGGTATTCTTCCTACATGCTACCACCAGTAAACTAGGATAGTAGGATGGGAAGATCTAGGGATCTAACAGATGTTACTGAAGCAGCAGCATACATCCTTTGCTATAGCACTCATTCCCTGTTTTTTCAAAACCAGCCGTAATCATATTCAAGAATCAAAATCCACGATTAATGACATTTCCTATCCACTTCATGTATTGATAAAATGATTACTGTAGTATATTCAAAGATGGCTAGAAAAGGTTATATATTTATCTTCTTCCTTCACAAAAATACTCACCCAAGTTTATTTGTTTCTGTTAAGAGATTTCTTGTTAAATCCCAGGCATTGACAAATGATGACAGATGGACCACATACTTTTCCGAGTATGTCTCCCTTTTGGTACTTATTTTCTGCCCTCCAGGAAGGATGATATAATTTCCTGTTTCCGATGCAGAGAAAATGCTCCTCCAGATAAAGTTAGGGAAGCACACAGAAAGGTGATGGTTGCAAACCATCCAGATGCTGGAGGAAGTCATTATCTCGCTTCCAAAATTAATGAAGCCAAAGATGTCATGCTTGGAAAGACCAAGGAGGTGGATCTGCATTCTGATCCGACTTGTTTCCCAATCTTAGACAGGTTCAAAGCCAATTTTTCCATGAAAGGATTGTGGTTGTCTATCTGATGAAATCTTTGAAATCCCTGAGCTAGATGGGCATTAGGTATTTATTCCAATACAATATAGGGATATTGATCAGATTAGTCGACTCTCTCTCTCTCTCTCTCTCTCTCTCTCTCTCTCTCTCTCTCTTTGGGGTCTTATTTTGCTTTTCAGTGGCAACAATTTATTCTTTTTGAAAAGCAGAACAAGTACAACTATTTGCTGTAAACTAAAAATGCAGAGCCCAATTTGTTTTTATTGAAATGGAAGGGTATCAAGTGAAGGATATTTGTCATATTTTGATCATAAGGATATTTTAAAGAGAATGAATTAGTAGATACCTCTCTTATGCCTAAGAGCTAAGAGGACATCAAGGATGACCTTCATAAATTGAGAAGACCAGCTAGGATTGTTAATCTTGGAATTAGCAAAATGAAATGAATTTTAATCATTGTCCTTCAATTTAAGGTCATGGCCTACTTGTCGTGATACACAACAGGAGCTTCGTTTGCGGTTCCCAAATTTGAAAGCTACAAGAAATTTTAAATGCATCATATCATTATATAGCGAGCAATTAAGCGCTGGAGGTAGAATAGAAGTGGTATCATCAATTGCACCGCACTAGACCAGTTTATCTCATTAAAGCTCCCACGGATCCAATGTTTCCATTTGTTCTCTGAGACAGACCTTTAGACATGGGGACATAACTGTCGGAGGAAAGTTTGTCTCTTCAGAAAGAAAGAAAGAGAGAGAGAAAAAGTTAGAATAAAGTTTAATCTACAAAGTGATGACATTTTGTTGCATTTTGCTTGTCGGAGTATATTACGCATTTGGGTTAATAACTTATTGGCTAATATACGGGTATGCATGCGACACTTGAATCAAAAACTCAAAATTAGTGACTTGATTACTCCTCGTGTTTGATTAGCTACGACAGTCGATTAGGTAAACACTACCCAATCACGTGTTCATGAATTTTGTAGCATCTGGGCACGGATTGGATTGGTTTGGTCGATACTGTATTAGTTGGAGACGTGCGGTTCCACCAATTGATTGCTTGTGTTTGTAGTTTAGTGCGTCATCTGTTGACCATTCTTAAGAATTCACTCGTTTTCTTTAGCTTAATATTAACTATTATGTTTTCAAGAAAATATTGGGCTTTTCTTTTCTCGATATAGTTTTGGATCTCCACAAAAGCCTTCGGAGAAGAAGTCAAGGTCTTTTTGCATGAAGAACTCGACTTCAGTTTAAGATAAAAATAATTCACTAATGTATGTAAAACATTTGATGATACCATTAATTTCTAATCACAACGTAAGTATAAGGGCAAACACACCATCGGAATTCTGAAGAAAACACAAAAATCAGATGCCCTCGAGCATTCGCAATTCCTTACCCCTTGTTTGTTTGACAGCTACGTGAATGGTCTTCACTCCCATTATTAAATCAAATTTAAGATCCAAAAGTGGTACATCAACTAATCGAAAGCCTCACTTCTTTTATTAACAGCTTTAAAGTGGCTGTTGGCGTGGTCGTAAAATTATTAAAAAACATACTGTCGTTTTTTTGTCCCAATAAAAAAATTTCAAAAGAAGAAGAAAAAACACAACAGAGCAAAAGAACAAGGATCAAACAGTTCTGACTTGATCTGATCACTACAACCGGAGGAGAGAGAGAGAGAGAGAGAGAGAGAGAGAGAAGATAGGCGGCAGTGGAGGTGGGAATCTCTACTCCGGAGGTCATGAAAGGTATGTTTTTGGAACTTTTTGGCTCTTTATTTGCGCCTTCGGATGCGCTTTTTTCGAGTTTGTAAGCAAAAAAGTTTTTTTTCAGGTTTTCTTCGTAAAGTTTCGATCTTTTTGGGAAATTGCGAAATGTGTAACTTTAGTTTTCCCATTTGGTGTGCTTGCGAGGGGAACGTTTCGATCTTTGCGTGTTTTCTTGGAAAAGTTCATAGTTTTTTTTTGTTTCCTCTGGATTTTCATTGTTAAAATTCACAATGTGGCATCTTTTTGGGCAATGGGTAGTAGTAACTAGTAATTTTCAAGTCGAAATATGTCTTTTATTCATAGATTTTCGATTTTTTCTGGAGATTTGGTAATGGGTAAGTTTCTTCTGCCCATTTGTTTCTCTTTGGGGGAAGAAAGTTCGATCTTTACACGAGTTGAAATTTAATGGCTGTTTTGTGTCAATTTTTTCTTATTTAGTTTCCTTTGAAGCTTCCAAAACCTAGCAAAGCTTGCTACTACGATTTTTTGGGTTGTTTTCTGTGAATTCTTTGATGTTTTTTTTAAAGTTTGTAATGTCCTGATTTTTTTCTGGTAAATTGAGAAGTGGGTAAATGTTTTCTGCCCTCTTGGTTTCTTTGGTTGGAGGAAATCTTCAATTTGGTTCTCCTAGAAAGAGCTTGTTTGCTCTCTCTTTCATTTTTCTCTTTGATTCTTAATTGATTATTCTTGGTTTCTGTTCCACTGAAATGCAAAACCAGCAAAGTCAGTACCTTTCAATGTTTGCACTTCGTTATTTGATTAATGAAATGGCTTTTATGGGAATTATGCGTTTACTGTGTTACATGTCTTGTTGGTTTCTTTAGTAACTCCCCCATTTGCTAAAAAAACGTTTTTTATTATTTGATGTTGTAGTTTTTGGTCATCATATTTGTTGCCATTTTGCATATGTGCTCAGATCCAAGCAGTAACATGAATTAGAGAGAGGATGGGGAGAAGGGGCGGTTGGTTTGATGCTGTAAAGAGGGTGTTCAGTCTCGAACCAAAGGAAAAGAAAGTTGATGATGCTCAGGTTTGATTCCAAATTTCTTATTTGATGTTGATGTTGCTGTTGGTGTCCTTCTTTGGGGCCAAAATTTGAACTTTTAATTTCCTCAATACATAGAGAACACCCAAGTCCAAGAAGAAATGGGGTTTTGGGAAGTCGAAGCCCACCGGCACCACTACACCAACTCCACCTGGATCAATCAGCGCTCCACGCACTTCATCACCTATCACACCTAAGGTAGAACTTTCATTAGCGGACTCAGACCTCGAGCAAAACAAGAGTGTCTATTCTGCGGCGCTTGCCACTGCTCAGGCAGCAGCTGCAGCTGCCCAAGCTGCTGCAGAGGTTGTTCGCCTCACAGCATCTGCTAATAAGTCCCCTGAGAATTCAAGAGAAGAAGCTGCAGCTCTCAAGATCCAGACAGCATTTCGTGGGTACTTGGTAGGTCGCACATCTCTAGAATATATCAAGTTTGATCTTTCCTACATCTCCTTAAGTGATCCTTAAATTTTCAGTTTGAATAGTCTTGTTGATCTGTGAATTTTAAATGTCAAGTTAAAACCAGAAGAGTCAATTCCTCTTCTAGCAGTTTCCTGCCCCTTCAAATCAAATGTCCAATTTGCACAATTGCACTTTTATAAAGAATTTTGTAAATGTAATTACGAAATGTTAGGAGGTTCATATTTAGATTCTGAAAAAGGGTTATCATCACTTGAGTATTTTAGAATCAACAACAAATATAAGAAGGAAGATAGTTGGGCAGAAAGGAAGAAATCTTTGTACTAAACAACATCGATGATCCTACGGTATTTCCACTTGGGAACACAAAGCTAGTGAGAGCGAATTTGAGATTCATCCGGAAACATGTGACTCTACATTCTTACATACATAATTTGATGTTCCACACTTGAGGAAAAGTTGCTTGATTGTGCTACCATATCTGGTTTCAAATCAAAACTAGGTGGTGAAAGTGAGAAAGGCATTTTAAGATTTGTATATTATTTATTTTAGATTTTTAAAATGTAGAATTTTGTGTGTTTTGTGATTATATTTTAATGGAATGGTGGGGGTCATATAATTGCAAATTGGTGCTTCAGAGACTCATAATGTTCTTGGGCCATGTGGCTCTATACTCCATTATCCATAAAAAAGTGAAGAAAGTGTAATACGGTAATATACCATATCCATACCGTAACTTTTAACCATATCCATAGGTAATATACCATATCCATACCGTAACTTTTAACGACAATTCTGTTCATCCTTGTTTTAGGCAAAGAAAGTTCTTCGAGCCTTGAGGGGGTTGAATAGGCTGGAGGCAATTATGAATGGTGACGCTGTTAAGAGGCAGGCGAGAACCACATTACATTGCATGCAGACACTATCAAGAGTGCAGGCGGAAGTCCGTTCAAGGAGGGTCAAGATGACTGAAGATAACCAGGCACTCCAGATGCACCTACAGTTGAAACGTGAAAGAGAGCTTGAGGCCATGAGAGTATCTGTAAGTCCTCTTTACTTTCTTTCACGCTATAACCGATTCATCTAGCTTGGTGTATTCCTTGTTTGTTCCTTAAAATTTTGGCTATCCATAATCTCTGCTTTTACGAAAAGTAAATGTTTGAAATTCTCTTCCATCTATCTTCTTATTTGGATTTGAAGTGACATTCATGCTCCATTGTTCTATTTCGTCTTCTAAGATCCTCCTATAGATAAATAGAACGAAACTTGTGTTACTTTCATGCTTCTGATTTCAACATTTATCAGATGGGAGAAGATTGGGATGACAGTGCGCTATCCAAAGAGCAAATTGAAGCAAGCATAATAAATAAACACGAGGCAGCCATACGAAGAGAGAGAGCAATGGCATATGCATTTACTCATCAGGTAAGCTTCCATTTTATAGACACCAGCATTTACAGACATCACCATTTCTTGTCTCAACTATTCACTTAAATGATCCAATGCCAGTGGAAGAGCGCATCAAGATCCTTGAACACGGCTTTCATTGATCCAAGCAATCCCCAATGGGGTTGGAGTTGGCTGGAGCGCTGGTTAGCAGCACGCAGTTACGAAACTCAAAACCCCGTTGATAAAGATCATGACAACGGTCAATCATCCGGTGTTGGAGAAATCACAAAAAGTTATGCTCGTCGCAATAGCTTTGGAGATAGACAGTCACCAGCCGCCAGTAATTCCAATCAATCTGTATGGTCTTTCAAAACTCCGCCTTCCAAAACATCAACAGCCAGTAGAAGGGTGAGATCAGCGGGTCCACAACCCACGTGGCGTCCTTCAGAAGACGACCTCAGAAGCCTCTGCAGTGTTCGCTCACAGCGAAGTAGGCGCTACAGCGTAGCCAGCTCTTCGATTAGAGATGACGAGAGTTACGCAAGCTCTCCAGCCGTTCCTAACTACATGTCCTCTACCGAGTCCGCCAGGGCAAAATCTCGGTTCCAGAGTCCCTCAAGCAGCAGAAGTGTGTACTCAGACAATGCATCCATCGGGTCAGTCAAGAAAAGGCTGTCATACCCAGCAGCCGATAAGCCAAACATGCTATCTCCCTCGGGGGCTAGGCGGCATTCTGTGCCTCCCAGAATGGACGTCAGCTCGGTTAAGGAAATCAGATTTCCCCGAGAGCAGAAGGTCGTCGACGAAGCCCAAAGATAGCCACAACCTTGACCAGATCTAAGTTATCACTGATTCTGATTTGAGCATCTAATTTATGATGTTATTAGGTTTTATTCATGCAAGTCATTTGTTTTGCATAAGAGACAATGCTTCTCATTTCTTGTGTTGCCTTGTCAAATTGTGTCGTGTGTTAGATTGGTCGTGTTTGCTGTGGTTTGCGGACAACGCTGACTTTTTTCACGTAGGATCTTGTATCTATGTTTGAGAGAAATTGGCAACTGGTGAATATTATTATGTGTTTGAGAATCCTGATGTGTTTCTTACTTCATTGTCACGCCCTTCCTATGTTCTACAATCAAATAAAACGAACATCGATCCTTGTTTCCATACGTGTATGTAATGCTTCATCACATAAACTATGTCTGCTAAGCAAGTCACCTTGACATCAGACGAATCTATGTTACGTTGAAACAAATGAAAGATTTTTTTTTTCATAATATATATATTATATTTTTATTCACCTGAGAAGCTAATACAAGGACTTTAATCTGTCGTTAAACATTGGATGTCTCCAGATCGTCTCATTTTTTATGAAAAGTATAAATTTTATTTAATTATTGGCGAATGACGATTCACGTGTCTGAATCGTGATTACTTAAAGTTTCATTTACAGTCTACTCCAACTAGTTTGAGATTGAAGTCTTTGTTGTTGTTGTATTGACAAATGTCAACAGTGACAACACATAAGTCATTGTTACACGATAAACACATTTTATGTCGTACATGAAAGATGGAACAGTGAGCGTATAAGTAATAATAACAGAGATTGAGAAAACAAATGGGAAACGATTGACTAAGCTTCCTCAATTGGTGGAGTTAGGGGCTGGTCATTCCGGAGTGCTGAGATCCAAAGGTAGGTGTTGGAGCATAGATCCTTCATGAGTCCTTTGCGGAACCAAACCCCCAGCGAAATATAAGGACGTGAGGGTCATTAAATGTCGAGGATGTTGGGAGGGAGATCTAACAATGCACTTATACGAAACATAGATTAAACGCACCACATAATACAAATATTGATTGCGGAATTAACTTCAGACCATCTCCCAAACTCAATTGCAACAAGAACACTAATAAGATGAAAATAAACAAGCAAACACAAATGCACACCTGAAACAATCACGACACACGCGATTTACAAGGTTCGGCAACGTGCCTACGTCCTTGGGGGGGTCTCCTGCGAGTTTCCTTTCCTTTTTCCGCTTCTCCAACAAGAGAAGCAACCGAGATTACAAGTATATGGAGACAATATGTCCTCCAAATCACTCTATATCTATCTCTAGCCTTAATCTCTCAACTCACAATGAAAGAAATAAATACTGTATGCAATATGATATAAGACTAAGAGCAAACAAGTCATTTTATAGACTCAAAAACCGAACTACAATTAAACAAAACCGAACAGAACTATTCGTGGGGACACGGTTAACTGATGCTCGTTCGGTTAACCGTGCATGCTTCAACAGGAGCGATTCCTGTTCCGATTCGGTTAACCGAATCCTTCCCGGTTGACCGAGGGAACGCTTCTCACGTGGCTCGGTAGACCGCGAGAACGATTCTTACACGAACTAACGAATTCTCCAACAACCCTTCGGTCGACCGAGAACCCCTCGGTGGACCGTGCCAATTTGTCCGGACACTTTTAGATTCTCGGAACACCAAAAATCTTCTCAACGGTTTACCGAACTCGTTGTTCCGAAGTGTCACTTGCTCTCTGACGGTAGACCGAAGTCAATTCGGTCGTCCGATCACAACTGCACATGTTGTGCGTCGGTAGACCGAATCCAATCCGGTCGACCGACTCTTCCTGAATTTGATTCCTTAACAAATATAAGTCAATATTCAACAGAGGAGTCATTAAGGGAGCCAAGGATTTTATTTATGATAGGGAAAACAACGATGCATTCTAAAAAGATATGGTTAATAGAGTTGCATTCGGCTGTACAGAGAGGACAACGATTTGGACCTTCAATCTCTTTTAATTATATTGTCGAAGGTTAAAATTTTGTCATCGATGACAATCTTTGTCTCGTTCATTGTAAAAAATTATCAATTGACATTCATCTATAGCCAAGGCCACCAAGGGGTCCCGAAATTGTGTCAAGAGGCACGTCAGCCTCTCATAAAAACTAACCTGCAAGAAGCTCTTTCTGCAGTGAGGAATTCACATACGAGTAGTCTATCTTCTCTTCAATAAAAGGCACATAGGAATATGTGTACCCCAATGTTTAAGGAAATTCTGATGAAGATTTAGTTGGAAATTGTCCAACTTCAATAAAAAGAGAAGTTGGCGAGTAAATATTCAACAGACTAATGAAAATGTATTAAATGTGCTTATTTAGACAAAATTTTGATATACGTAGTTAAACAAAATCTACGTGACTCGTCTATTATCTCTATTGTCTTTGCCCGATTGACCGTAGAAATTCTTCACTTCAAAATTCATTTTCTTCAGCTTCCTTCTCAATACGTTTAATGTAGGCATCAGTAACATCGTTTTTTCTCCAGAATGCGGAGTTCAAATATATTATCATTGTTACATTTACAAAATTCCAAATAAATTTTGTTTCATTAAAGTAGTTCACATAGTCTTGACCATCTCCTAGAGACAACATCTGAATGTCGTTGATCGCTGACAGTAAGAGACGCGTGCGAATTTCAATACGTCCCATTTTTAAATATAACTCTGGATAGCAACATTTTTCGTTAGGCGATTGTTTCTCAGGTAGACGAGGAAACTTCGGATGGATCGTGAATTCATTCGGGTAATGGGCAGAGGTTGCAGTGTAATGAGACAGATACTACGGATTGGATATAACAAGGTTGTCAAGTTCTACTCTAACTCGATAGTTCGCTTGAAACTCGCACGATATCAAAGGTTACTGCTCGGCTCGTGGCTCAGCTCGTGGCTCGACTTGGTTCTTAACGAGCAAAGCATGAGTTTGCTCTACTCGCTCGCTTGACTCGTAGTAGCGGTCACATAAATATTCATATTTTCCGTTTATTTTTCCGTTAATGGAATGACATTAATGGAAATGATATATTTTTTAGTGGTATTAATAGACTTTGTATAAGTTTTTAGTGACATTAATACAAATAACGATATAGTGATGACAGAAACGGAAATATGGTATTTTGAAATAACATGCAAGCAAAAAAATGACATTTATTCAGTTTAATGTTGTTTGACACGTGGCTAACGACATTTATGGATCTCTTATGGCCAATGAGTAAATAAGCAATTTATATCAGACCACTCTTCAAAAAAAGATGGGTACAAGACTAATTTAAATTGTTTAGATCAATACGCAAGCAAAAAAACAATAACATGGCCAACCCTGCGGGTACAGTGGGTAGGGGTAAGGGTTGGATAAAGTCATTTTCATCGACATATCTGATAATTTTAACATGTAACGACCATTTCTGTAGACTTTTACTCGTTACCATGTAAGGTAACAGGTAGACAGATAAATATATTTATTGTTTAATAAGAAATACACAATTTAATTAAAAATAAACAATCACGCACTAATGTATGGTAATAAACTCATCCCCTTGTAATCCAATCCAACATATATGAATTGTAGGGCTATTCTTATTTCTTGGGATGTTAAAAGATACATATTCATTCTCAACTTTGTCAGTGACCTTCTTTGTTGTTTATAATAAAAGTTCTTAATATAACTCATCTTTTGCGTGGTTTAAGGTTAATCGGAAAATTATTTTAGTCTACTCGACCATTTTTTTAGTTTTTCCCCCTTATAAACAATGTAAAAATCTTCAGGCATATTGTAATGTCTCTAGACTCAATTAGGGGTAAAGCGGAGGTTTGACAGCACTTTGACTAGAGAGAGAGAAAGTGGTGGGTTGTGTTGGGATGGGAGTGGTGGTGAGGTGATGGGCGTGGGACAGGGGATGATTAGGGTTGTAAATGGGTTGAAATTTACCCGCAACCCGCCTCGCCTAACGCGGGTTGTGGACAAAAAATTGCTACCCGCCACCCGCACAACCCGCATAATAAGCGGGGCGGGTTGCGGTTTTTTCCGAACCCGCCCCGCATAACCCGCAATCCGCATAAGCCTTACATGTTTTTGATTTTTTTGTATTTAGTTATGATTTAGTTTGTATTTAACTTTATTTTTTATATATAGCTTTAAAAACATACATTGATTGATTTTTTCCTTCATTTTTGTACTTAACTTTGATTAAAATAGATAATATTAAAGAAAATAAATTGATTTTTGTATTTAGCTTTAATAAAAAGATTAAACCCGCCAAACCCGCCAACCCGCCCCGCATAGCCTAGTCCATCCTTACGCGGGGCGGGTAGCGGATTTTTTTTTTGAACCCGCCCCGCCTACCCGGTTAACTTTGGCAGGGCGGGTAGCGGTGGGGCGAAAACCCGCCCTGCCCCGCCCCGCTTACAACCTTAGGGATGATGGGGAGATGGGTTGTGGATTGAGTTTGAGTTTTTAGGAGAAAAACCAACCATTTCACCTTCTTCTTCCTCGTTTTCCTTCCTTTCACCACATCTCTCACCTTCTTCTCTTCCTTTTCCGGCGGCAGTGGAGGTGGCAGAAGCTCGGGTGGTCGGTGATGAGGGCGGATGAGCGGTCCCGGCGTGAGATGTGTGGAGGTTGGCGCGTGAGGATGTTTCTGGAGGCGACGTTGCACGAGCGAAGCTTTGACGGCTTCGTGTTCGAAAGGTATGCCAATTCAATAGTGTGATTTTATTGCTCACCCGCATTGGGGTGAAGTGGTGGTTGGTCGCGGGAGGTCGGAGACCTCTCCAGCGACGAGAACGAAGTAAATCCTTGGCTGGTGCAAGGTTGCAGACGACCGACGGTCAACCAGTTCATTCAGGCGGTCGACCGATTTAATGTTTTTGCCCGACTTTAACCAACACCGGTTGAATGATGCCTTGCGGCGGTCGACCGATAGTGCATGTGTTGGTGGGTCGGGGGTTTGCCTTTGGATTTCGGTCGACCGTTTCTTTGGTTGGTTCGACCGGAACTTAAATTGCCTTATGTCTGGTTCGACCGTTTTTATGCATTGTTCGACCGTTGATGACTTAGAACTGCTAGGATGCCCTGATAGTTTTCGGTCGACCGGGACCCCTGAGTCGGTCGATCGTTAGTATTGATTGATTTTTACCAGACTCCGGATTTTGACCACGTATCGGTCGACTGGTTTTAGACTTTTGTTCGACCGTTGAGACTTAGGTTTTGCGCAAAGAGTTCGACTGTTGTAGACTTTCGGTCGACCGGATTGCCTCTTCCGGTTGACCGTTTGTGCGCAGAACTGAATTCTCGATCCTTGTATGATGTCAACGTGTGGATCGTGACTTAATGTGATGGATTGATGGACTCATAGTAGAGTAGCAGACATGAGGGATCACAGATCCCAATGTATGATGATGTGCGGCTCGTGGAGCCTGATGACCTGACAGACTTCGGTTTGGGACCGTACGATGTTGTGTCGGACGTATGTTGGACCACCGATGTTGTGTGAGTGATGTCGTCGATGTTGTTCCGGCTATGATGTTTGATGAGCCGATGATTTCTGGCTATGTTTTCCTCAGCTGGGCACCTACTGAGATGATGATGATGTTTGATGGACCAACCAAGCGACGACTCCGTTGGGGTGGTTTGACCACGAAGTTACAGATCTGTTTCTTATGTCGCGGACCTGGTGGACTCTCCTTGCCGAACCCCATGTTTAGTATAGCCGCGTGTGGGAAGTGTCACGTCTGTTCCGTTAGACCGTATGTGCTTACAGTAGGTCTCCGAGGGAGACCCGATGATGATTGTCGGACAAATGTTATGTTTTACCTTTCGGGGGAATTATTTTCCTTACTGTTGATGACATAACATGCTACTAGCATGATAAGTTCATTTATACTACTGCATTCATATAGGTGAGCTTGACATACGAGGTTTCCTTATGGAAACTCAAGCATTATTGTTGCATGTTTTATTTCAGGACCGCAGTAGGTCCAGTTGGGTGGTGATGGCGGACACTCACATTTTGGGACAGGGATCATCTCGTTCGGACCATTGAGGTCGTCATGATTACTTGTACTTCCTTTTGTTATATCTGATGTAATCATGTAGTTTTTGACAAACTTTGATGTAATATGGTGCACCGTTTGGATGTTTTATTTGAAGTAACAATCCGGTGTTTTGATTATTGGTCTCTGGTATCTTAGATGATAAATTTTAAAATTTCCGCTCTTTCAGGATGTTACACACATGAATTTTGATGCTTACCTTCTGCTTAGTACTTGAATATGCTATATATTGAGAAGATAAACCATGAAAGCTGCGAGATCTCATGTGTCACAATGTGTGTACTACCACTTTTTATCATTTTGTTGGTAATGGTTACCACGCCACTAATAGATACATTTGTGTGTGTGTTATATCATCATCTTATGATAAATGTAGACAATTTTCTATTAAAAAATTGACCAACTTCACGTGAACTGAATTTTTGTGTGTGTGCAAAGCACTAAGTTATCACTAATAATATATTATGGTCAATAGCGTAGCATCAAAATGCTTCTGCAAATCTGAACATTATACACTCGCTTAGGGGTGTAAATGGGTTGGGTAAAAATCGTTTAACCGTTCTAACCAAACCGACGGGTAGGATCACGGGTTGTAAAAATCATAACCGTTTAATAAATTGACGGATAAGGGTTGTGAAAATCATAACCGTTTAATAAATGGGTGGATAAGGTTACATGATTTAACCCGTCCGTTTAACCGTTTAACCGCGAAACATAATGAATATATAATATTTTGTTATATATACTATATACATATAATTATTTGTATTATTATTATCATTATGTGTGGATATTTGACGTTGTTTTATATGAATTTTTGGATGTTTAGATTATGAATTTTTAGAGGTTTTGATTATAAAATTATGGATGTTATGATGTTAACAAGTTTAACAAGTTTTTATCCATTTAACCATTTACCCGGTTCTTATATCGATTTTAGTATCCATTAATATTTAACCATATAACTATTTAACCGTCCAAAACCGTTTAATTAAATTTAACAGGTAGGTTCATGGGTAGGTAAAAATAAATGAGTTTCAAACCGAACCGCGAACCGTTTAATTAGACAGGTAGGTTCATGAGTAAGTCATATAACCGCCCACGAACCGCCCTACACTCACCTCAGCATTATTTTGTTGATAATAAAAGCGCTATAGATAATGAGCAGAATCCAATCCAAGTGAACTGAATGGTGTACATGACTACATATGACATTAGCTTAGCTACTTCACTCAACCAACACAATAATGTAAATGCAGAGAATCTCAAAAGAAGCAATTATACAGAATAACATGTTCTGTTTCAGAACTGGAACCTGGTGGGATGGGATTTGGTCATTCGGTTCATGCCATCAGAGCTATTGTCATCCATTCTGCGGTTGTTCCTGTAGGCTGCTATGGCGATAATGTAAACAATAACAAGCACAATTAACACAACAATTAATATGATGGAAGCCCTCCTCCAGCTATCTTTGAGGCTTGCAAGGACGCCGGCTTTGCAGGAGTCACACCTATAGCAGAGAAGTTGTTGATTATTGCTCCAATGCGTGCAGTCTATGTCGTTCACTACCGGAGATCCGTTTATTGAAGTCCAGACTGTCTCATTAAAATATGCGAGGCCACATGAGCTTGGTGGCTTGCAGCATCCAGACTGTCAGAAACGAAATGCAATTATGGTTAATTTTGAGAATGAGATGAAATCAACTAAAGGACCGCATATCCACTTGGATCTCTAAAACTAGTGTGCACAAGATGAGACAGAAATGTGAAGTGACTCCACGAAATGACTCCTGTAATTAGTATGTGGGAAGTTGAAATTCAATCATTTTGCGCTAATGAACTCCCACTAGAAAGGTAACAATGCAAATTTTGCACTAGAAATTCAAAAACAAATTTTCAGAATAGGAATATTTTGTCTTCTCATAAATATAAAAAGAGAAGGGATCTACCACCCTTAACATTTGTTGACACAAATTTACCATTATCAATAACTTAAATAAACTGTAAATGGAAAACCGAAACTATAGATGTTCTATGATTCAAGTTACCTATGTATATCGAAAATCATAAAAGTTAACACAAGTTTTGCATAAGATAAAAAATACAAAAATGGACACACTAGATTTGTCAAAACACTCGGTCTCTTGCTCTGATATTAAATGATTATCAAATTTTATGATTTTCGAAACTCTTAAATAATTTGAATCATATAACATCTATCTACCGTTTGGATTTTTTATTTAGAGTTTATAATTCAAGTTATTGCCAATGGTATATTTGTATCAACAAATGTTAAGGGTAGTAGATCCCTAATAGATTATGTATTTTATTAAAGGATACATATAACACTGCTGATCTCAATTATGGACATTTAGTATAATTAGGGTGGGTAACAAACATGAAGCATGAGCAGTGTCTATGTCGTCTTAGATAATGATTCAGATTTAATAAAGAAAACTGATCTCATCCCACTGCACGTTGGCTTGAGAAAACTTCCAACCAAGTTGGCCACACAAATACCCCAGGAAAATGACCTAATCGATTGTGGACCATCCGTCTCCAACTCCTATCAATCTAAATCAATTCAATATGTGATAAAGAAATATTCATATCAATTGGAAGGGACTTTCATGCTCTTAACTCAATGAGAGGAACTTATGGTCTGGAAAGGGGGTTAAAGATAAAAGACAAAAACTAACACTACTTCGCAGAAATTAAGTTTGTGATTGCTATGGATTGGACATGAAGTAGGTTGTGTTTGTGTCATTATGTGTTCTGAGAGTTCCACACATCATATGGCTAGAACTACAAGTTGGGTGTCGATATAGCAAGGTTAGAAAAGCATCTTTGCTTTGTTAACCATGATGGTTGACATCATCCATCTTTATTCTTCAATTTTCCAGAAATAGGTGGGCTGTTTGGTGAGATGTCTACTTCCATGCCTCACTCGTGGTTTGTTTTCGAGATTTAGATTTTTAAGATAACATGCGTGAGAGCAGCATCAAAAGATAACTGCCACAAAATATCTAGAGAAGAAGTGGCAGGGAACACAATTAGGATAAAGACAACAGACTAAAATAATTCAAAGAGCACGTTTTGTTTTTTATTCAACCTTCAGGGTGACTATGAGTGACATAGTAGATAACAAAAAAACTTGACCAGCTCACGATGGTCCAGATCGAAATGATTTTCAAATATTAAAAACCTAAACTATTGCAGAGAGTGATGTTTCTTTTTTAAAATGTTTTCGTCTAAACTAAAGCCAGGTTGAACTACGTCACAACACAAATCTTGGAATGGGGTGTCTAAATTCATCTCCTGGTGACAAAAAAATATCACAAGAACGCCAAATGAAGAGTATCAAACTCAGATACAATTACTAATGGCCACCCAGGTACTAGCATGTGCTCTTGGATTTATTACAACATCAGCATGGATTTTTGGCTGTCAGTCACAACTCACAAGACATTTTTGTGCAGTTTCTACCAACTTAGTAAATTTCTTTTTTTGCAGTACAAGGAATTGGCAACATTAAATTCATATGAACTTATATTTCATGCTCCCGTGCTAATGACAAAAAGGAAAACCAAAAACAAAAAGAAAACAAAGAAGATACTATCCAATGGAAGCTAATATTTATGACAGAACTGAAAGGGTTCTGGTTATGTTTTTTCCAACTCATCTTATTTCACCGCATATATATGCACATATTATAGTGCAAACATGCCTACAGAAGCCAAAAACATATAATATAAAAATATTAACAATATACAATCAAAACTTAAAAGACCAAATCATTATTTTGTATTTGCAAGCAACTCACACTGCAGAGTTGGTCAAACTATCAGAATTTCCCACCCACGAGATAGGATCCAGTAGTATACTTTGAAACTAAACTCAGTTAGTACTTTATTCAACGGATGACGCATTAACATGTGAAATTACTAGCACTTAAAAAAATATGACAATAGAAAGAAAATAAAGTAATGTGGCTTTTGTAGATGGTAAAACAACCCAAATATCATTTGATACCATAACAAAAAAGATTAAAAAAAAATCATCTCAATAAATTTGAAGCCAAAACAATAGGCTTTTCACCTACAATATTACTTAAACCACCAACTTATTAGGTTCACATGTACACTAAAAACACAGACAAATTTTATGACAGATGATGAGACTTGGTTGTGAACCAACATCTAGTAAAATTAGGGACACCTTTTCGGTGTTACTCTAATTTGATCCCCATGGATACACCAATTAGTGCTCGAACTCATTTTGGGGTGTGATTGCTAGCTAGGAAAACTTTGAAGAAGCAAGAAATTGGAGTTTAAAATGACTTTTGAGTGGTTTTCATGCGTAGTTCGTAAGACATTCTGGAATTTCCAGTAGAACTTCCATGACTTACAAATTTATATTCAGAGTAAGTTCCCTACTTACCCTGAGATTCGATCCGGATTCACGCTAAATCTAAGATAAGAAATCTACCAACTAAGTCACCTGTAGTTGGTTTCCATACAAACAAAAAAACAAAACAAAAACAAAAAAACTTTTTATGAATTATGTTTTAGAAAGTTCAATTTGTTTTTACCTGAATGGGGGAGAGATGCCTCCCGTAGAACATCTCGACGGGCTCCTGCTGAACCGCTCCAGTCGCCGTATCCCTAACAACCCTCCCCATCTTCCGGCAAACCCCGGACCCCCTCACGCAAGTTGCGACCTTCCCCCAATACACGGGATCGGCAACCTGATCCTTCAACCACCCCTCGTAGTCCCCAAGATTGTACTCAAGGTATACCCTGCTGAGCACCGATCTTCCCCCGCCCTTGTCAGTGACGGCGAAGGCGAAGATGACGAAGCAGACGAGCGCGGCGATGAGGATGAACATGAGGAAGAGGTAGATGCGGAGGAGGTAGGTGAGACGGTAGCAGGAGCCGGCGAATCCGACGAGGGATATGAGTAGAACGGAGAGGGATATGGCGAGGAGAGGCCACTGGAGGAAGCGGAGGCACTCGCCGGAGTTGGCTTTGGTCGCGAGATAGATCGCCGCGCCGAGGATGGGGATCGAGAGAAGGAAGGTCAGGAAGTTTATGAAGCCGATAACCATGTTGCTGCGCCTCATCATTAGGTTTAGGGTTAGGGTTAGAGTTTACGTTTGGGTTTGGAGGTTGAAGACGATGTTGGTGGTGGTAGTGGTTTTGTTTGTGGAGTGGAGGGAGTATGAGAAGGGAATTTTTTTATTTTATTTGCATTTGAGTCCTCCAATGTTTTGTTTTGGATAAGTCTCCACCTGTAACTTTTTTTGGTAACCAAAAAAATCCCATCCATTACAGGTGGAGACTGAAATTGCTGGCGTCTTCTAATGGTCCTCTCAAAATAGTGAGTGTCCGATTTGTATCTCAAGAGCAAAATGATTGATTTGGGATGTGGAGCTCTCATCCCCCAACTCGTACCATGTTATAAGAGTTTTTCAAATGATTCTCATGTTAAATTTCTTGTAACTGTATTTTGGAAACTATAAAACTTCAATTTAGAAGAGATAGTAGTATTGCTTCAAGCTACATGAGTTTGGTAGGACAAGTTATGTAAAAATTGTGTTACACATGTGTTTTAATATTGGAAAAAAATGTTCTATAAAAGTTCAGTGGTTTGATTTAATTTGAGTAGTGCTACTTCTTTTTTAATTTTTTAAAATGATAGTTTAAATGGGAGAAGAAGAGCATTACTTATTGTCTAGATTTAATAATTAAGGGATTCCTACATTGTTGTGAGTGTCAGAGTATGACCATATATATAAGACTAAAATAGCTAAATCTAAATATATTAGGGGTAGGTACGCAAAGTACCCAAAATATTAAAGGTGGTGTAGAGCGCCGAGCGCGTCAACTTCAGGGCTGTCAGCGGGGCGGGGCGGGGCGGGTTTTCACCCAACCGCTACCCGCCCCGCCAAAGTTAAGCGGGTCGGCGGGGCGGGGCGGGGTCAAAAAAAAAAACCGCTACCCGCCCCGCGTAAGGATGGACTAGGCTATGCGGGGCGGGTTGACGGGTTTGGCGGGTTTAATTTTTTATTAAAGTTAAATACAAAAATAAATTTATTTTCTTTAACATTATCTATTTTAATCAAAACTAAGTACAAAAATCAAGGAAAAAATCAATCAATGTATGTTTTTAAAGCTATATACAAAAAAATTAAAGCTAAATACAAACAAAATCAAAACTAAATACAAAAAAATCAAAAATATATATGGCTTATGCGGGTTGCGGGTTATGCGGGGCGGGTTGGGAGAAAACCGCAACCCGCCCCGCTTATTATGCGGGTTGTGCGGGTGGCGGGTTGGCGGGTAACAATTTTTTGTCCGCAACCCGCGTTAGGCGGGGCGGGGCGGGGCGGGTTGCGGGTAAATTTCTACCCATTGACAGCCCTAGTCAACTTCAACTGCCTCTGACAGCGGGGACACTGACGGTTTAATTTAAATGTTTGCTATAATTTCTTCGAAAATAATAGTATTTAGATAATAATTCTTTACTTTTATCAAATTACTTACCAAGTGCTACTATTTTGGAACGAGTGAAGGTATCTGATATATTTACAGCTAAATTACTAATTCTAGTATTTAGGGGGAACAAGAATAAGGTAACACAGTACATTATGTACATATGCATAATCGTACAACGTTGGAAAATATAATTTCAGGATGTAGCAATCGACAAATCAAAATATGCATAGCGGTGCTAAACGTAATACTAGAATAAATTAAAGATTTTCATGTAAATGCTATGTATAGAGTGTTGATGCATAAAAGTCCTTTAATTTAGAATGACAAAGAAAATCTAAGTTTTCCTTCAATTTATACATTACCAAGTAATTAACTATCATATAATAACGGTTCCTCCAAACATGGTGTATCTATCTGCACGAGCCACTCGAATTTCTAAACCACGACCGACCACGCTTGTTAAATTACAATTTCTTCAAAAATATAAGTACATATTAGTAGTCAAATAACAATTTTCTTTAAGCTCGCTGCTAATCACAAAAAAGGTGTAAATCTCAGATATTATGATCTGGGTTGATTGTCATTATGCAGAAATTTTGACGCACTTGATGCCTTAAGGTGATAATTGTTTAATGCGACTTAAGCAAGACTTGGGAACTAATAATATGTTAGTAACTCGGTGGCTTGGATTTTAATATTGACGATGCCGCAATCTCGTTGACTTGGATAACATCATAACATGAGTATAAGTTTAGCAAAGGTAACACGCATGTGACCCACGAAGAGTCCATGTGGTACATGAACAGCCTTGAAGTGTTACACAAAAATCTTCATCTTCAGTTCAGACAAAAATTAATCAGTTGAATTTTAATCAAGTATTCATACAATTTCAGTTATATGATATTTGAGTTGTAAAAAACCCTACATGAGTTCAATCACAAGGATTTGATTCGGTTTGGATTTTCAATTCATATAAGAAATCAGTTGCATTCGGATAGCGCATTCTTGTGAAATTTGATAAAAACATGACCCACAAAATCAATTTTACCTCACCTTTCTTAGATCATTCGTTTCACCGAACTCCAGCATTTTCTTTTTCTAAGAACACACTACTTCGTGAAAAATTAGAAACCTCAACCACACCATGAGGAAGCACTCATAATTAATGTGAACATGGCAAAATAGATTCCCACGGAATACATAAGAGTTCAGACTTCAGAGATGGCAAAATAGATTCCATTCTCAGAGATGGAATAATTTATACAGAGAAGTTTAGTTCAGACTTCAGACATGACGTAGAACATAAGTTTCTCTAATTTAAGTTGCATGAAGAAAAAAATGGAAAGACTGGTGACCAACTCATGTAGCTTATATAATACATAAGAGTTTTCATTCCCAAAAAAAAAGAAGAGACCTTCCAATGTTCCTAGTCACTCCAAAATGATACCAACACAAGAACTTATCTCATAGACCACAACTCAACCTCCTGGAATTCAAAAAAAGCATAACAAACATCATATTAGATTAATCAAATATAAGGCGTAAATGGAATTTGAATTTATCAAACCTCTTAAAAAGGGAGCCCTTCTATTTATGATTTTTCTTCCACAAATCACCGATCTTCTTAAGCACGTTGTTGTTCTTCTTCTTTGGCGAATCGTCATCCAAATCATCAGAAAAAGGCGAGTTCAACAGCTTCCCAGCGAGCGAATCATAGCTAGCATCCATTGACCCAGATCTCTCCACCAATCTCCCGTTGTTCCCGGTTGTTAGAATTGACACGGCTGCTTCAGCGGCCTTTCTCCACTGCTCCGTCTGAATTCTCAGCTTTCGCAGCTCAGCTTCCATTTCTGAGTTGTTTGCTTGAGCAGCATCCAACTGCTCAGTCAACCTCGCGACTCTTTTGGCACTCTTGTCAGATTCCTCTCTGGCAATTCGGATGCTAACCAGAGCCTCTTGTTCTGCAGTTTTTGCAACTTCCAGTTCAGCATTTGCAGCTCCAAGTTCAGCATTTGAAGCTTCGACGCTTCTGATTTTCTCAGTTTCAATCTTCTCGACCTCAAGTTTCAGAACTTCGTTCTCCCCCATCACATTTTGCAGTTTGATTTCCTTCTCAGCAAGTTTTCTCCTCAAGTCTGCAACATCTGCCATAACATTAGAAAGCTTTGAGTCCAAATTGGTTTCTGATCTATTATCTCCACCCTTGTTGGTTTCAGAGCTTGGTGATAAGTTATTCTGATCATGTTTGCTTGTGAGCTCCGTTTCTTTCTTGATTAGATCAGCCTTGAGCCTTGCAACTTCACCACTAACCAACTCTAACTTAGACTGCCGAAGATCGGATTCTAGTTTAATGCGCTGAGCTTCTTCAAAAGCAGCTTGCGTCTGCATTGTATGTTTAATATGCTCTTCCTGATATCTTACCTCGGACGCCTCCAGAGCACATTTAAGTTGCTCAATCTCCGAACGCAGAGAAACCACTTGTGCCCCCAGGGATGATTCATCTACCCCACCACATGACATGCCATTCATAACTTGGCCATTGCCCCGCAATTTTTTCACGAGTTCCTCAAGTGCAATGACTTGGGCTTTGGAGTGCTCTAACTCAGACGCCATTGAGTTGAAAGATTCCAATGCTTTACAGCTTTCTGATCTGAGTGCATCAATAGTAGCCTTGGAGATTTCCAACTGAAGTTGAGTTTCCGTGACCGACATTTGGTTCTCTTCTTCAGATTTTTCATATTCTTTAAGCTGAATCCTGAGGCTGAGGCCTTCGATGAAGGAGAGTGTTTCCTCAGTGCTTTGTTCCATCGCATGAAGTTGGTCGTTCGCGAGTTCCGTTTTCATTGCCTGGGAAGCCTCTGAATTGGTTGCCCTTTCCAGTTGCAACTTAAGCAACTGTATCTCGCTCATGGCAGAGGATAGAGCGGCAGAATCAGCAGACTGCTGTTTCTGAACAGTTTCGAGCTCAGACTGCCACTCTTTATCTCTGTATTGACCAACCTTACGAAGTTCCTCAATATGGGCATCCTCTGATTCAGAAAGTTCACACAAACGACGTTCGGTATCTTCAAGCTTTGCTGTCACTGACTTGAACTGGTTATTAGCCTCTTCTGCTTCCTTTTCAATTTGTTTCTTCGATGACTCAGATGAAGCGAGTTGATCTTTTGCCTTCTTCAGGTCCTCTTGTAGCTGAGTAACCTGAGATTCTAGTTCAGCAATCTTACTTGGTCGTTTCTTCTGAAAGGTAAAAGAAACAAAAGAAAAGGTAAAATCAGATACATATCAACGATCAGGCGAATTCGTAGACACAGCAACTTACATGCATCAAACATTGTGTGAAACTCATGTGTTTTGGCCTACTCCTTCACGGTTGTATTTTCTTCTCCAATTAATAAAATCTAATTGGTAACCTGGACCAGCAGATACTTTCTAGGATACGAAAAATGCCACATTTGTATGGGCTGTTGTACATTTTAGAAATATGGAACTTAGGTAAATCTGTTGACAAAGAATGACAATTTACTTGCACAATCAACATGAACCAAAATGCTAACTCACAACAAATGTGATGGCCTGACTCGGAATAGGGAACACGAAACTAGATGGTGAGAGACTTCTATCGTTACAAGTTGAACATGAGTATGGGTGAATGAAGAAAAAGTACCATTGAACAGAGTAAAAGAAGCGACATTTGACCAGATACAAGGAAACAGTCGTCATCTTTTGTAAAGTCAAATAGCAGAGTTAGTTGTATAGAAGTTGCTATGAGTTTCCCTTTCAAAGAATGTAAAAGCAGCAAACTAAGACTGAGGAAGACAAAGAGGGTCAGTGCAAAAACGCATAATACCAAGAATATTCAGGTAAAAACATACACAAACTCACTCTAATATAGTTAACTTTTAGTGAAACTGATAACCTAACAAAGATATTATTAAGCATTAAGAATGTAGTAAATGATAATAAAGTCAGAATTGTTTGTCACCACCTACCATCAATGTTATATCAATTTCATCCTAAATGGCAAGAATACAATGGCAATAAGCATCATCGTGAACAATTATGAAGCAGAAAATTCGCACTTGCATTTAGTACCTCAGACACTGAGCTCCTAGGAGACTTATGGTCAGTCACTTTATGACTTTTGCTGACAGAGGCCTTAGCTCCAGAACATTTTGGGGTTGTAGACTCAGATTCGGAACCAGTTTTATTGGTCTGGCGAGAACGAGAAGAACGTGGGGTGATGGGGGATATTTTCTTTGGCACTTCTGAGGAACCATTCTTGCTAAAACTGCTTTAAGTAAAGAAGCAAATATTTACACCAAAACAAAATGTCAAACTAGAACACAGACTAAATAATCATGTCTTTTACTTTATGAAGTAAATATATACTATGATACAACCAGCTAAAATCACTCCTGCCCAAGTAAGCTAGCGTACACATAGGACATACGTAAGAAACAATGTTTCCTTTTTAAACCAACACTATTAGTGAAATACCAGAAGTGGTAAATAATAGATGTCATACCAACGAAAAGTGTAGCTACTGAGAAATAAAATAAGGATGCAAAAATAAGAATTTTCTCTTACAAACACTGACATACTCGTACCCTTAACGTTGGAAAGTTGTTTGTAAAGAATGTATACACTCTTTTTCATACATCTTGTTCATGTGACCGATCAAACACAAAGAGCACGTTATTAGTTCAACGGCCATATGAGAGATTTTAAAGCTATACACAGAGGTAACAGTGAAAATGACAGAAATAGTTAAATGTAAATTCCCACTTCCCAAAGCTATAAGCTCCACATCCATCACAAAACAACGGTGAAACAAGGATGTTGAGGAATGGAAGGTTAAAAAATCCAGCAGGAAGTGAGAAACATGAAAACAAATTCAGATACGAGATCTCACCTAACACACAATGAACCAGATCACCTCTTAATATGGAAACCCAGCTACAGTGGGTTCACATGGTTGTGTTTCATTAAAATATACATAAATTACTAGTAACATTGTACCATGAAATTTGTTCTTATCCCCTCCAATAATGCATCTAGGATCCCTCACACTCTTCCACATACCAAATTACCAACTTATAGAGATCAGCAAACATTAATACCACCGATAAGCACTAATTGCCAACAAAGTGAACAATAATAAAGAATATGGAAGAAAACAAGTATCCAATGGCAAGTAGATCAATCACCTCTTTTGGGGTGTCTGCATGATGAAGCTCTGGACTAATGTGCTCCTATCACTACAGCTCTCACCTGCCACAAAAACTAAGAAATCACATAGGAAATAAAAAAGACCAAAGACCTATATAATAAAAAAATAAATAGTGCTGATTATATAACACTAGGATTCATCATCAACTTTTGTATACCATTATACCCATCAAAATTATTTCAAAAAAATTAAAGAAAAAGGTGAATGTAGCCAACTAATTTTCAACTTTTACCAAATTCAGGTACGGTGATCCCACCACCATCATGTCCACAACAACAAACAAAACGTAGAACTGGGACAACAGCAACCTAGTGCCACAAAATATATTGTATTCTACATGTTAACTTATGAAACTAACCACCATAAGGTTTTCGAATGTAAGATCTTACTAGATTGTGCACCTTAAGTAGTCTGGTATGGCTAGGGATATTTTAAACCAAACAAAAATCCAAGTGCAGTGGGGCACAAAACACAACATTATGGCCCAACAGAACCCGAAAAAAATGACACAAAAAGAAAAGAAGTGCTAGAAAATATAGCTTCCAGATAATAAAAAATTCCAATAGAAAAGGAAACAATCAAATCTCTTATGACCTTAACACGTGATATGATAAAAGAATAATGAAAGTGACACTCCCATCTTATCGTGTGATAAAAAACTAAATAATTAAAACTAAAGCTATTCTTTGATGTGGTAGTTGCATTACAAACAAGGGAGAAAAAGAAGATTGGGAGAGAAAATACAAGTAAAAGTATAGTATGAAAATGATAAGAAACTCCCAAAAGAAAAAGGAAAAAGTTCATGAGAACATTTTTCCCCTCTTCATTACAAGACTCAACCTTTTCCCTAAGATGTAGATCTAAGGAAAGCCTGCAACAATATAAGAAGAAGAGAATACTAAAAGATGAGAACAAGGAGCTCCACAAACTAAACTAAACTAAATTAAACTTCCTTTTGCTTTTACCATAGCTGGAACTCCCTCAATCCACCCCATACCAATTCGGCGTGAGGGCGAAAGAAGGTAGGAACCGAGGCTAAGGCTCGAATCCGGGCCTGCGGGTAGAATGCTCAACACTAAACTATTATGAACACCAAAGGGTCCAAAACAGATACAAGTTGGTATTGCAAAGTTATTACTCCAAATCAACCCCAAAACACTAAGCTGGTAGCACAAAATTAGTAATATTGTTACTCTGAGAGTATTTCAACAAGAAAAAAACACACCAAGATTAAGATCAAAAACAATGAGGCGTCACTGCAACTAGAAGATCTAAAACACTTAAAACCCACAAATGAACCTCGAAAAGCTCAACATTGGCATAACCAGAACTCCAGCAAAACCCACAAAAAAGATCCCCAGAATGGGGGAAACCCTGAAAAAGGAAGCTTTTTTTCTCCAATGATGAAGCAAATGATCACCTTTCTGATCTCAAATACCCCACATTTGCAGCTCCAAAGCAACAAAAGAGTTAACAAAACTGAAACTAGCAAGAGAGGCAACTCACACTGGTTTCACCACCTCTCCTTCTTCTTCTTCTTCTTCTACTGTGCCTCCCAGTGGATGTGGGAGTGTGGTTGAGATGTGGAGTGGAAAAATAAGTAGGAGTGTAAGGGTTTATTTGGCATCACATTAGTAACAACAAAGATAGGAGAGAGAGGAAAGAGAAGTGGGTTCTTTTGTCTTTATTGTGAGTTAAGGTCACTTGTTGGAGCAAACCGTTGGGGCACATGTTTGGTTTTTGTTTAGTTCCCCATTAGAAAGTTCAGTTCCTGTCTGGTTGTCCAAACCGCTTAACGTAGTTTGGGGTTTTAATAGTTTGAAGGAACAAGTCAGTGAGTGAATTTTGAAAAAAAATGTTTTGGAAGTTTCATGTTGATAAAACAATGTAGGTTATTATTTTGATGATTGATATCAAAATGGTGGTCGTAAGGGCTAAGAGTGTCCAGATTTCTTTTTGTTTTTGGTTCAAGCTCAAAATCTCAATCAAACTCCAAGGTAACTCCCATTAGCTATGTGCAAGACCCTAAAGTTGGCATGTGAATGTCTCAACTCTTGTGTTAGTCCTCAAATGCACACAGATGGAGCAACTCCTGTTTTTGTATTCACTACACAAGTATATAAAAATACAAGTTTTTAATCGTTGGTTGTGACAATCCCACAACTGAACGCCCCCTCGTGCAAACTCTCACTGTTTGGTGGTCTCGATAGTTGGTTGTCCAGATGGTTGTGTTTCTCCACAACTTAGCGCCCCTTTATATATGCCTCCGCCTATAGATGTTGCTCCAAGAGGCCTTCAAGTGTCCATTCAATGCCTTTGCAAATCTGGATATTGTCCCACCTGAAAACGCATGAAGAGCCACAAAAGTTTCATTGTTTGCACCAACGAACTAACAATCTTTCTTAATGTGCTTCACCTAGATTTGTTGTCTTCAAGTGCTTGTCTTATTTGTCTTGCCTGTTGGTTATGCCTCAGGTGTAACACCCGCAACTTGCCAAGTTTGCTTCATTCCAAACTTGGTCTCCTAGTTGGCACAACGAGTCCCTAACCCGAACGAGGATCCGCCCGAATCCTAGCAAGTTGTCTGAATTTGCTTGTCCTGTTAGCATTCAAAGGCCTCCTGGGTCATGCCTTGTGCTTACAAGCCTCTATGACCTAATACGTTCCTATGAACCCATCCTATGGCTCAGTCCAGGAGAACCATTGACGTCACCAGGCCATGGTGGCCCTAACCCTGTAACACTGAGCATCCATCTGGGACCATATTGGACAAAAACCTGAACCTAGAAAATCCAAAGACTGAACCGATTCAGACTTGAAGTTATTTTTATTTAAATAATGAAAAATTATGGTTAATTATTGTCGCAAACGATGTTATTATCTATAATAATATGTAGATTAGTTGAAATTTATAGTATAAATCTTAAGTAAATGCAAAAAATATTAGGTAATATATATATATAAATATATTTGATTCAGACCAGACCTAATCTTGACCAAACAAAACCCATGACCGAACACGAATTCTGGAAAAATCCCGGACCAGGGACCAAACCAAATCTGAATCTAGTTCGGTCCTGGCCGGTTTTGGTTGAGCCTTAACTTAGAAAATCATGTGTCTCGTAGAGAACCCGCATTCTACCCCCACATAGCTAGATTACACAACGATTTTTTTAATTTTTGAAAAGTTTGATATGCGATTAAATTAAAGAGTCCAAGCTACGAACCCACATGAACTAAAGGTACAAGGTATTGAAACAAGTACAAATATATTCATGTAATACAACATGTTACATATGTCGAATAAATATTCCATTAGGATTCAGATAAAGCCAATATACAAAAACATGTATAGGAAAACAAAAAAAGGAAGAACAGTGATCATAGACGACCTCAAAGACCGAGCCGTCGGAAGACGACTGGCCTCAGAGAAAATATTGGCCCACAACCATTGCGTTTGATGGTCTGCTGATTTTCTCCCAGGATAGAACGGTCTCACCGTCGATCAGACGCACACCGGAGTCGACGGACCACGAGAACAATGCGGAACCTCTCAAGAATCGGTCGCAGGAGAACTCTGGACCCCAAAACCCCCGCTGCATCGCCTCAAACCGGACGAACGTGCGCACGCGTATGTGGAGAATTCTCTCATCTTCTTTTTCCACCTACAAAAAGTCAAGTGAATATGATGTTTATCAACATCCTCCACCTTTTTAGATTCACCAATGTGAGACTAAATGTGAGGTGAACACATGACGCATGGGGCAATAGTTCTCATCTTCAACTCAACATTGAATTTATTCAATTGAATTATTCATGGGAGTCTAGTCCAAACTCAATAATCCAACACAAGGTAGAGTAGTTAATCCCGTTATTGGGAGTTACAACATAACGATGAAGGTTCCTGATCAAATAACAACGCATCAAGGCTAATTAGTACATAGAAAAGCAGAAGAAAGAGAGAGTCTCGAGCTGAGGCTCATCACAGGTGCTCCACGCCAATAGTTCAAAAAGATCAAAGCAAGCGTTAAAAGTGAAATTGTTATTTACTGCAGTTTTCCCGAAGCATCTGTTATTTCGCTCTAACCATAGGATCCAATGGAAGGTGTTGACAAGAGTGAACCAATCTTTAGTTCCTAAATCAAGAATATTTTGAGCTTTGGTTCTAAAAAAATCATTATTTCCTCGAATAAGGTTTAAATCATAAAATGAAGTTTCATTCCAGAATTTATTAGCTAATTCACAGTGATAAACACAGGTGTTTTATTGTTTTGTTCTCCTTTCCACAAAGAAGACAAAGTGAGTTGATATTTAAGCCCTTGTTCATCAAGTTTGGAGTTCAGAGGGACAATGGGATATTTTTAGATTTGTGTCATCATAGGGTGTCTAACCCCACCATCTACTAGGCATTTGTTGAAGATATTAAAGCAAAAGCAAATAATGTTCTTACCATTGAACATTGATGATGAAGGGAAGCCCAAAGCTTGACCATTGCGCTCCCAGATAAACATTTAAGTTCCCCAAGTCAGAAATAAATGTATACTAACGGATAGATCCTTGTATTTATATACACTCATGTATTCAAACAAAAGACACAACAGAAATAAATAAAAATAAACATCTTCTTCCTTCTCATCCTTGCACCCTCTCCAGATCACTTTCTAATATGGTATCAGAGCATCAGATCCTCTCATAAGCCTCAGAATTCCCTGCGTTCCTCATCGGCTTCTTCCTTGGGGGTTGAAGGTCGAGCTCGCCTCATCCAAACCCAAGAAATAAAAAAGGGAGGGCATGTCGGACGGCAACAGAAACCCGCCGGAGATGAATCCCCATCGCCTCGTCTCGACGGCTCTAAACGGGGCAAACTATTTATCCTGGGCGCGTGCTGTCACCCTCTCCCTCAGTGGCAGGGGGAAACTCGGCCACGTCACCGGGAAAACTCCAAAACCAGAAGATGCATCAGACAAAATCCAAGATGAATGGCAAACCTCGGATCACCAAGTGATGTCATGGATTATCGCATCCATGCAAAATCACGTCGCCGAGATTTTCATTTACAAAGAAAGCGCAAAGGAGCTGTGGGACTCGATCAGAGACCACTATGGCAAAGCAGAAAATTTTGCGTATCTTTTCAAAATCAAACAGGAGATCGCGCATACTCAACAGCATGGTGTTTCTGTCACCGAGTACCTCGGTACTCTCAGAAGAAAGTGGGACGAGCTGAGGATCTACGAACCCCCAACTGCTGACCCAGAAATCATTCAAAAGCGACAAGAGCAAAATCAAATCTACCAGTTTCTGGTAGGGTTAGATCCGAGCTACGAGACCATTCGATCTCAAATACTCATGGCATCAGATCTTCCAAGCCTCGCAAACATCACAAATCTTGTTCAGCGCGAGGAAACAAGAAGAAATACAATGAATAACCACAACAAAAATCAGAACATGGACAACCAGGCCCTCATCGCCGGTCGAAACCAAGCTCAGGGAATGAAAAAAAGATTCGGAAACAAAAGCAACGAACACTGTGAAAACTGCAAGAAACCAGGACACAACAAAAACTCGTGTTGGTTCTTGTTCCCGCACCTCAGACCACAAAAATCCGAAAGAAACACAAAAGCGAATCTGGTGGAAGGCAACAACAGTCTGCTCGGAGGAGGCGGCAGCAACGCCAACCAGATCGGAGGCGCCGGAGGCAGCAACACCAACCAGGTCGGAGGCGCCGACTTCACCTTTCGGAACAGCAGCCGACACAGCGAATACGAAGGGTTACAAAACCCTAACAGTTTCGCGGATAACGCCGCTTTATATACCAACCACATCTCCGGATCCGGAAACCCGACTCCGAGAATTCGAATGGAATCCGGTGCTGCCGGATCTAATATCGGATATGGATCCAACAATCCGAATCCACCAAACCAGATCCATTTAAAGAACCTGGTAAATCAGTTAAATGATTTTTTGCAGAATCCACCTCCTGAAACAGGTAATTGTGCAGGTATTACCAACCTTTCTAAATTTACTGCTTTGTCTGAAATAACATCCAAATTACAAACTAAACCTTGGATTATTGATACCGGAGCCACCGATCACATGACTGGTGATCCAACTCTACTTAGCAATATGAAACAAAATCTTAAGTTATTAAACAACTTTGTAACTGTTGCTAATGGAAGTAAAGCCCAAATTGAAGGAATAGGAAAGGCAAACTTAGTTAACAACACGTCTGATGACATACTTTTTGTACCTAATCTCGATGCTAACCTTATATCGGTTGCCAAGCTCACCAAAAATCTTAATTGTAATGTTATATTCACTCCTAATGATGTTATTTTTCAGGATCGTATCACCAGGAGGATGATTGGTAAGGGTATCCTCGCTAACGGTCTCTACATTCTAGAAACCAAGAAGAAAGTTCTACATACTCGTATGGTAGATAATCACATCCTTTGGCACAAAAGGATGGGTCATCCGTCATCAAATGTACTGCATTCGTTATTTCCTGTTTTTAAAAATGAACTCTTATGCGATGTTTGTCGAATTGCTAAACAATCTAGATTACCATTTCAAAATTCTTGCACTAAAACTCATTCCCCTTTCGAACTAATACATTCTGATATTTGGGGTCCTGCCCCCATTGAGTCTTACAACGGTTTTCGATACTTTATTAGCTTTATTGATGATTTTTCTCGAGCCACCTGGATTTATCTTTTAAAAAACAAATCAGACACCTACTCAGTTTTTTGCGAATTTCTTCGTTACATTGAAAACATGTTTGATGCAAAAATCCGTATTTTTAGATCTGATAATGGTTCTGAATACATGAGCAATATATTTCAAAACCTTTTACGACAAAAAGGTATTTTCCATCAGACCTCATGCATTAATACTCCTCAACAAAATGGGGTGGCTGAGCGAAAAAACCGACATCTGTTAAATGTCACTCGCTCCCTCCTTTTTCAGAATAATGTCCCAAAATCTTTTTGGTCCGACGCAATTCTGACAGCTACCTATATTATCAATCGTCTTCCTAGTCCTACTACTAACTATAAAAAACCTCTAGAAATCCTATACAATAAAAAAAATTCAATCGAACACCTCAGAATTTTTGGTTGCACCTGTTTGGTCCTCAAAAAACGCGAAGATAAATTTGATCAAAACTCCATCAAATGTATTTTCTTAGGATATTCCTTTAGTAAAAAAGGGTACAAATGCTATGACCCAAAAAATAAAAAAACTTACGTCTCCAGAGATGTCACATTCTTTGAAAGCATTCCGTTTTTTCACAAACCTGGGCAAGAGGAACACACCTCCTCTGTCCCAGTTCCACACACTAACCTCCCCCCTACAACATCACCAACAAACGAAGGAGGAGAAAATGAAAACGAAGGAGGAGAAAATGAAAACGGAGGAGGAGAGAATGAAGACGAGGAAGGAGAGAATGAAGACGAAGAAAGAAGAAGTGGCCACGAAGGAGAAGAAAATGAAGGAAGGAGAGAAGAACCACCGAGAAGATCTACACGACCATCTCGCCTCCCTACCAGGTTTAATGATTATTTTCTATCTCACGCCAAATATCCTGTCCAAAACTCCAAATATCCTATCCAAAATTTTCTATCATATCAAAAAATTTCTCAAGAACATCAAGCCTTTCTAGGAAATTTAGACACAAACAAAGAACCTACACATTACCATGAGGCTATCAATGATCCAAAGTGGATTAAAGCCATGAATGATGAATTACAAGCTCTAAAAGATAACCACACCTGGACACTTGTTCCTCTCCAACCAGGAATCAAACCCGTTGGATGTAGATGGATCTACAAAATTAAATATCATAGCACTGGAAAAATAGAAAGATATAAAGCCCGCCTTGTGGCCAAAGGTTACACCCAGACTTATGGCCTAGACTATGTAGAAACATTCGCTCCTGTAGCCAAAATGAACACTGTTCGGGTTCTTCTTTCTATCGCTGTCAATCAAGGATGGAAATTATTTCAGATGGATGTCAAAAATGCATTCTTACAGGGAAATCTTGAAGAAGAAGTCTACATGACTCCTCCACCTGGTATCACCACTCGTCCTAACCAGGTATGCAAGCTTCATAAATCTATATATGGGCTAAAACAATCACCTCGTGCCTGGTATGCCAAACTCAGTCTCTCTCTCCTTAGCTATGGATTTACTAAAAGTTCCGCTGATGCATCCATGTTTACAAAACATAGTCACAACACTACTATTATTGTTCTTATTTATGTCGATGACATCATTATAACAGGAAATAATAATCATCAAATAACATTAGTTAAAGAATACCTAAAATCAAAATTTGACATAAAGGATTTAGGATACTTAAAATATTTCTTAGGAATAGAGATTGCATATTCTAAAAAGGGGTTATTTCTCTCCCAACGAAAATATACCCTAGATCTACTTGAAGAAACTAAGAAATTAGGATCAAAACCTTCAAACACTCCTATAGAAACCAACAAAAAAATAGGACCAACTGATGGAAACCCTCTTTCTGATATTGGTCAGTTTCAAAGGCTAGTAGGAAAACTCATTTATCTTACTGTTACTCGACCCGACATCACATACGTTGTAAGTCTAATAAGTCAATTTATGCATGCTCCTTACACACAACACTTAGACTTAGTAAAAAGGATTCTCTGTTATCTTAAAAGCACTCCTGGGCAAGGGCTCTGGATGAGACCCAACAACTCTAACTCAATCACAGGTTATTCTGATGCAGATTGGGCCGGCAGTCATGATCGAAGATCAACGTCTGGATTCTGCACTTTCGTCGGGGGCAACTTAGTAACCTGGCGAAGCAAGAAACAAAATGTCGTTGCCAGATCTAGTGCTGAAGCTGAATATCGTGCAATGGCCTCAACCACCAGTGAGTTAATCTGGTTGAGTCAACTTCTCAGAGATATGAAGATCACCACCCAGGAACCCATGAAGATGTTTTGTGACAACAATGCTGCAAGACATATCGCGATGAATCCTGTCTTTCATGAAAGGACCAAACACATAGAAGTCGACTGCCACTTTATTAGGGAAAAAATACAATCAAGGCAAATAGAGGTTCCCTATGTCTCAAGCAAAGATCAGTTAGCTGATATCTTCACTAAAGCTCTAGATCGCAAGACTTTCTCCAACATACTCCACAAGTTAGGGTCTATCAATCCATTTCAGACCCAACTTGAGGGGGCGTGTTGAAGATATTAAAGCAAAAGCAAATAATGTTCTTACCGTTGAACATTGATGATGAAGGGAAGCCCAAAGCTTGACCATTGCGCTCCCAGATAAACATTTAAGTTCCCCAAGTCAGAAATAAATGTATACTAACGGATAGATCCTTGTATTTATATACACTCATGTATTCAAACAAAAGACACAACAAAAATAAATAAAAATAAACATCTTCTTCCTTCTCATCCTTGCACCCTCTCCAGATCACTTTCTAATAGCATTTGTAGAAACTCCTCATTGAGAAGTTTCCCTTCTTAGTGAAGCGCCATTTCTCGAGTCAGGACGTTGATTTGGGGAAAATTTTAAGAAAGAGTGGTATAGTCTCGTTACTTGGTCTTCGGTAAGGATCGTTTTGAATATTGTCTTGAACCAGTCCGGTTGAAATGGTTCATCATCAAAGTAGTTAGCTACACTTATGAACTTGTGCTTACAAACAGCTACAATGTCTTCCCAATAATCACAAAGAAATTACTTATCTAACCATTTGTCCCACAAAAAAGTGTTAAGGATCCGTTTCCCATTTCCAGGTTGCTAAATCTACGTATGGAATCCAGTCCAAAGGATCATCAAAGAAAGGTGACGATTTTTGCATGTTTGATGGGAATAATCCTAAATCATGGTATTTTGCTTTCGCTATGTCACTACAAATGCCTGGTTTGGCCGTAATAATGTCCCACAATTTTTTCATCCTTAAACTTCGTCCACGAGCCTTGAGGTCTAAGTGTTAAGACCTGATCCTTGTTTAGGAAAAAGCCACGAAATTAGGGTTGTTGCATGGGGTTTTGGTGTGCCTTGCATGGGAAGTTGAAGTGAGATGATGGGTTAAGGGTTTAGGGTGAGGCCGGCACTGTAGCGCATGCATGGGTTTTGTGTATAAGAAGGAAACTCACATCTCTCTCTCTCTTTTGGTTGTTCATTCCGTTTTCCACCCTAACCTTACCATTTCCCTTGCATCCCGGCGACCAGAGGAGGAGGGAGAAGAGCTCTGGCGACGTGGTGGAGGCGCAAGCGAAGGAGGAGCAACGAGAACGGAGGAAAGAGGGAGTCGAAGCTAGAAGCGACGCCGAAGGAGGAGGAGCTCGCCGCACACGTCTTCTCCACGGTGAAAGGTATGTCAAGTCTTCATAATAACTCCCCAAGTGGTGTGGGAGTGTAGGGGGCGGCGTTGGTGCCGTTTCCCCGGCGAAAAACCCACTGAACCAAGGTTGAAGACGACTGGTTCAGTCGACCGTTGTGTGTGTCGATCGACCGAACATCGTCTAAATGATGCATGTTCAGTGGCGATTATGTATTGTTCGGTCGACCGTGTGAGGTTTGGTCGACCGATATCAGTGAATATTAACTTACTGCTCGAAAACGGTCGAACGACGTCTGTGTGACGGTCGACCGTTTATGCCAAATTTTAGCGGGAATCTAAGGGTTACATTAGTCGGTCGACCGGTATTGTTTCAGTTGACCGAATCCCTGTAGATAGTTTAAACAGACCTTCGGCCGACTGAGTGTGTGTCTCGGTCGACCGAACTGCACAAAGTCGGTCAAGAGCGTTGACCATCTAAACGGTCGACCGCTCTGGATCCAGTCGACCGACCGCGTGCAGTTTTCCTGTAGTGAAGTGTCTGCTGATCTGGTCAACCGAAAGAGTTTCGGTCTACCGAATACAGGGGGTAGGATTCATGCAGTTTTCCTTATCGGTTGAACGGACCCTGGTTCGACCGACAGGATATATATATGTATATAAAATGTATAGCGTAGACCTTCCAAACGGTCGACCGCTAGATTTGACCTTGTTCAACTGATGGGTCGAAGTAATTTCTTTGGTGGATGTATCCACAAGCGAGACGTCGAGCATAGGCGACTACCGGCTGCCGAGCCCACGGTCGATCACCGGACCTTGGAGCTACGGATTTCCCCTACGACGAGAGCGTATTTCAGTTGGACCCCTTGAGCCTGTGCGGCAGAGGGATGTCTTCCATGCATGTGTGGGTGGTCGATGCCTTCTTCCTTGTGTAGGGAGGGGTTGCACTTTCCGTGTGTCGGAGAGCGAGGTCACTCGTGCCTGTGGGGCCGAGAGACGTATTCTTCCTTGTGTAGGGAGGGGATGCACTTTCCTTGTGTTGGAGAGTGGAGGCAGTCAGTGGGCCCGATGCGGATTTGCATTGCATGTGCATTCATGGCTTTTTGTATTTGTTTCTGTTTATGTTAGGAGATGTTGACATACGGGGTTCCTTTCGGGAACTCAGGCAGATTTCATGTTTCATTTTCAGGGAGCAGGCAGACGTAGGTTGGTGGTGACCGAGGGGAGTACCTCCGGGATCAGGTCCTGTCTTCGTATCTTTTGTAGAGGTAGCGATTACAGTAGTTATGTTGTTGACTTGTAATCGTTCTTTTGACACTCTGTATTATGACTTCCACGTGGAGATATTATATATATATATATATATATATATATATTTAGTTGACTTTCCAGTAACGTGTCCTTGTTGACCGTTGACGGTCGTATATTGTATGTTTTAATTTGAAAAATTTCTTCCGCTGTTTCGAGACGTTACACTAAGATACCTAACCCTCCAAAAAAAATTGGTCGACACACGTTTCCATTTCATTAGGTTTTTTATATTTGTGTTGTCTTTGTTGTTATTCCAAAGGAAATTTTTCCAAATTTGGTATAGTTTCTGAAGAGTTTTGGCCGGCAGTTTTTTAAACCCCATTTGTTAATCATCGTAATTCTACCACCCATGGAAAGGTGTTTGAGGTGCACCCCAGAAATCGTCTGAATTGATCAAGTTTGAAATCATAACAGTGTTGCAGAAAGGCAAGACTTTTCTTAGTTTATTTTGAGTCCAGATAAGATCTCGAAGATAGCGAGAATTCGCTTGAGGTTAGTGATGTTTCCAAGGAAGGAGCTTTTAAGTTCACAACTAAAGTTCTGGAACATCAAATGCTAATATGATTTCTTCTTTGTTTAGTTTGCCTTCAAAGTAATAGGCTTGTGTGATACAGTGATGCTACTTTTAAAATGTTCAACCACAAAACTGTTGTAATCCACACGAAGACCGAAATTCCTATCGGAATCAGTATACAATTTACTATGAAGATATTTAAGGCAATGCAGTAGAGATAATTTAAAGATTAAGGTACGGCATCGTTGTCATAATTTGTTGGGCCATATGTCATGTGCATCTGTCGCAATCCTCACATTTGCAAGGATAGCAAGAAGACATCAATTCAACCTGAAGTTCCGAACTACTGTGATTGGAGAAACTAAAGAGCAGCCCACCTGTGTAAGGGAACTTTTGTTTTCATGCAATCATATGTAATGCGAATAAACACATCCACCTGCACAATAGGAGCTCATCTATGAAGACGTGATTCATTTCCAACAAACCATATAGCCTAGGATAAACTTCAGATCTATAAAATCCAGTTCAAGTTAGTTTCTAAGTTGAAATCACATTAAACTAAAATGAAAGGCAAAATAGATGCAGAAGGGTAAGCATTTATGTGAAGAAAAATATGAGTTCAGAATAGGAAGTCCAATTGCATCCTATATCAAAAACATAAGTTGTACCCTTCAGGAAAATACAGCCTTTCAGCTGGCTTGGAAGTTGGAAGGAATCAGTTGTAGCTGTAACTGAAGTACAAACATTTCATGAAGGGTAAAACTCAGAAGCCAGACATCATAATAGAAACAGGACAAGGTGAGGATGTCAATAGAATCCTATGGAGAAAAAACGATGGTGCAGGAATAGACTAACATACAGATTGCAGAGAGTGGACCAGATGAATTTTGGTGCAACAAGTGACATCAGCCTAAAAAAATGTAAGGTAAACAACCACCTGAAAAGGCCCACCCAAGTAATAAGGAAGACTTAAACTGCAGGAATGACAAAATTATAAACTACGTCATGTAAAATGATATTTAACGACTTATGAGCACATAAAGACGTACAACTAACCTATTACACAATATGAAACATTTCTAAAATAAAAATAATAATCAGCAATATACATATATGCACGAGAAAAATTTCCAAGTCCTCCTGTCAAAGCTTTGCAGCAGAGAACCGTTCTGGAGGCAATGGTAGTCAACATCGAGGAAAACCATGTAACGTTGTACAGAAGCTGCAAATTTTCAGAAAATACTACATCACACTCAATTGAGTTGTACCAAATAATATGAAGTCCATGATACAGAAATTGAAAGTATGTAAATTTATCTGCGCAGGTGCATATTGATTGCATACCATCATTGTTCTTAATATGCAACAACAAAGCCTTTAATCTCAAATTAGTTGGGGTATACTAGAAATGAAATCAAAATAATCACGATTCAAACACGTGAATAATCTTCTTTCATGCACTCCTATCAAACACCAAATCCCTGGGAATATTCCAATATTTTATGTTTTTTTAATTGTTTCTTTCCAAGTTAATTTTGGTACGTCTTTTCCTCTTTGTATATCTTCATCACGGTTCAACACTCCATTTCTAACTAGTTTTTTCATAGGTCTTCTTTGTACATGTCCAAACCATCTTAACATGTGTTGTATAAGTTTCTCCTTTATTGAGGCAACTCTAATTCTCTCTTAAATTTCCTCATTTCTAATCCAATTCATCTGTGTATGTCCACACGTCTACTGCAACGTCCACATTTCAATCATGCTTATCTTTTGCACAAGTTGTTTTTTCGTATCCCAACATTTCACTTCATACAACATCACAAGTCTTACCTATAATGTTAATAACTTAAGAGAGATCTTATTGCCACATAAAATGTCTGATATTTGCCGCTATTTCGTCTACCATGACCTAAACTTATGACTAACATCTCTGTCGATCTCCCTATTCTTTTGAAGTATCGACCATAGATATCTAAAAATATTCATTTTGCACACCACTTGACCATCCTATATATGCATATTCCAAATATGCATTAGTAATGTGCCGTATTTAATAAAAAGGATATAGCAAAGTCGTCAAACTTTTAAATATTAGTGAAATACTTGTCCGACTTAGAAAGGGAACCAAAAATCGAAGTTCCCCGTGCGTGTCACTATCTTTCTAATGGCAATGCAGACTACCATGTAGCAACGTACCGAGAGCATCAAAGTACACTGGATGGTATTATGTAAACTAATGTCTCTATTTAGTCGTGTTTGTAGAAATATATAAGAGGCACAACCATTTTCCTTGTCTGTTATTAATAAATCTTTATCTGATGAAAGCATAAATTCGTTTACAGAAATTTCTCCTTGAAGGTGTCAACTTTACAAATAAATACAAATCAACCTTCCTCGGGAACAATTTAAATATCTAGGAACATAATCTTAGTTCAACAACAATTGGATCTTCCCTAGCAGACGAATAAGTAATAACCACCATCTGCCACCTTCACATCCCTATTAATAATTTCCTCATACAAAACATGACTTGATCCGAAGACATCATAGATGTTTTATTTATCAATGAAAAAGGTAAAGCTCTCCATCCTCTGAACCATCAACCCACGTCTCATCATAAGCAAAATTGTAGATGATACTTGGGTTAACTACGTAGCTATATCAGTGATTCACTAACCGTTATAATGACTGGCATGATGTTAAGGTCTGTTAAGCAAGAATTCGCCATCTAAATTATAACTAAAAGACAAGCTTGGGAAAGAGAACACTGATAAGTTGGTGTTGAGCAGGAAGATTTAGCTACCAAATCTGATAAAGTTCTTGACCTTGATAAATGGTAGCCACGTTTCAGGGGAATTTTGGCTTACAACTTAATATGTGTTTAATTTTTTTAATCTTTTTAGTGTTTTTTCAAGTTTTAGCGGAGCAATTTTACAAACATAAGCCTGGAGAGTGGAGAGGGAATAAAAAATATTAGATGTTTTTATTTTAGATTCGTAACTTGCAACTTAATTTGGTTCAATAAACTCTCAGGTAACTAGTTGAGGTATCTCAACTTATCAATATGTGTTTATATTTTGAAACATGAAGGAATACATTGCATTTTTTAAGGGAATTTTGATGCTTATAAAAAAATACTATTTCATAGCTGATTCAGTAAAGATTTACAAAATGCTCTTCCTTGAACATGCATTACTGATGGTAAGAGAGAATTTTTATATTATTGAGATTAAAAGGGATCAATAGAAGCATCTCTAAAATGGTTTACCAGAAAATAAGTTGGTAAACAACACGTCCTTAGTTACATATTGCATTTCCTTAATGCAATGTTAGATATAGGGAATGAACAACGCCAATAATACTTTTTTATTCTTTCCCTATTCTTCTGGGATCTTGCTGCAGGTAATATTTTGATTTTCGGAGCTCTGATGCTGGCTGGCTGCTGTATTTCAGCTGTAACCTGTAACCTGCTGCAGAGGCAAGCAAACTGCTCCAAATTCAAAGTGTTAGAACAAAAGGTCAAGAGATACAGAGCTTAATATGTTTTTCTAGGTGACGGTAATTTTATTTATATTGGTGTAATTTGGTTTTGATAATTGAAAATTACAACCTTCAGTTGAATAGGTTTTCTGTAAAGCATAAAATCCTCAACACTTGCTTCCATAAAAAACACAATTACTCTGCAATCTATCAACCTAATAATTTTCTAGTAAGTCCAGGATACACATATTTTTGCAAGTAAAACAGTCTACTCAATGACGTTCTTCTAAAAAAATATACTTACATTATAAAGATATCTGATGAACTAAATTTAAACAATCTACTTATGTTGTAAATTTGCTTGTCATGATCTTAATTTTGTAAGATTGAGATGGATATCATGTGTAGCTGACCTGTGGTTGGTGGCATTACAGTAGGCTTGGAGATGATAGTAGGGAGTGCAGTCATATGCCTTGCTGTGCTTGGGGAAAATATGTGAGCTGGGAGTCCCATGCCTGTAGCAGACTGATGATGATATTGGTAGTATGGATAGATAGGAAGCACTCCATTGGGGGACATAATTCCGCCTTGTCGAGGGTATGGTGGCTGAAAGTAATGGCCATGGAAATATGAACCTCCCCTAACAGAGTGGCTTAGCTTCTGCACACAATAATCACTTTGTTAATTAATATGCAATATTTTCTTACTAAGCTTCAAAGACATCCTTCGCGAATAGGCTCAAAACACCATCATAATCTTCGCTTCGGGAAGACTTCTGTTTAAGTTCTCTAGACTACAACAGACATTGAATTTTCATTCTTGGATCAATCAAGTGTGAGAAAACAACAGTTTTGTGTATTGCTTCTTTATTTGAGGGTCAAATTATTTTCAATATAGAGTTTCAGTGTGCTGGGGGTTATGTTTGTAATAATTACCGTGTTGTATCCCATATCTGCAGGCATGTAAGAGGGGGAGTACCTGAGAAGCACAAGATTAACAACTGATTATGTTAAGTCATGGACATTATTTAGAGCTTACAGATACTGACGTAGGAGAGTAAACTTATGGGCCAATTTTAGAATCACAAATTCCAGTGAAAAGGCTTAGCATGCAAGTGGTTCTGAACAGCATGCTGGAATCATGAGAACAACAGGGCACATGTTTGTTTGTCTTTGGACAACTATTATTTTCAATATTTGTCCAGAACTAGATCCAGTCCTTACGTTGAAAGCCCGAATCTGATATGAGTTAGGACCTGATTTTTTTTATTTGATCAATAAATCCAGTTTCGGGGGTTTACAGAATTACTAGGGATTTAAAAAAAGAATTACATTGACTTTTCTTAACCAAGGACATCCCTGTGTCACTGTGTGCATAGTTGTTCACATGATGTGAATTATGGCCTCTAGTGTTTAGAAGTGTTTGCCTTCAATCTGCTTTTATCTCTTGTCAAAGGACAATTCTCTTTTTAATTAGTTTACATGGGATTGCAATTGTGATTTTGGAAAGGGGAAAAAATTCTTACTTTTCTGGTCTCTAAAAGTTCTCCATCTAAAACTTAAAATTAGAGAAAGGCTAACATCAAACCAAATGACTTACAAGATCATTCAAGTTGTAGCAACTGCCCTCTTTGGTCTTGTAGGCCTTAATTTCTTTGGTTAACTCGAGTGTATGATACCCACAATGCTTAATTTCTTTCTTAGACCTGACTGCATGCATATATAGAGAGATGTTTATTCATGTCATTATTACACACGTACCCAATTTTGGGACCCATCTTTCAGAAAAAGACTTGGGGACCAATCTAAGGACAAGCAGATCTGATATGCATGCATGATGACAGCGTGTTTTTCTGCTACTTGCAGAAAGACCCTCATTATAATTGTACATTTCCATTTTTTAAAACATGCATTATCATTCATGCATCACATGACATATATACTATTCCATGCTACACTTAATTAGCTCTAATATTACCCGTAAGCAGCATAATACGGGACGCCGTGATACTGCTGGTTGAACGGTGGTGGCTGCGATGCTCTTGAGGGGTAGAACCAATGCCCGGGGCTCACTGCTGCGATCGACAGGCAATTTAATTAATCATATCAAAAATATTTATTATCAAGAGTAACAATTAATATATAGATAGTGTGATTAGCCAATGAATATATAGTTATAAGTACGTTGTGGTTGGTGCATGCGTTGTGGTGGTGGAGGTGGTGGTGGAATGTGCATTGGAGGTGATGCTCTGGCACGTCTACCGCCAAGCGAGGCGAGATTGCAGTTGGCCCGACGGTTGTTGATCACCGGCGTTGGGTCCTCACATGCCTTCTTTGCCTCCTCCGGTTCTTTGAACGTCACCTGAAACAAATTAATCCAAATCATCAAATTAATTACTTGATCCTACATCATACATGCAAGCATTAAACTACGCATAATAGAGTTTCTCTACTCATAGTCAATTGGTTTTGAGTTGGTTATACTCACACTTCATTAAAAGGTTTCCATATATATTTCGGATATGATCATATATATGAGCACTTACGAATCCGTAGCCCTTGGACCGACCGGTGATGTTGTCGGAGATGATAACGGCCTCCAATATCTCACCATACTTGTTGAAGTGATCCTTCAGCGTGTCCTTCTGAGTCTCCCAAGCAAGACCACCAACAAACACTTTGGTTAACGTCGTGTCGCCGAAGTGGCTCATGTTTCCCATAGCCTTGCTCAAGTCAGGTGTGAATGAATATAAACTGGAAGTTAGTTGGAGGGTGGTATGGAATGGTAGTGGAGTTGTGGGGAGGAGTGATGGTTTGACGGGAATGAAAGCTGTAATTTAACAAAGAGGCAGTGGTGGGCGACAGTTACGATTGGGTGTTTAATATAGGGAAATTAATGACAATTAATTAGGAGTATTAGAGACTAGAGAGGACTTGGAGGAGGGGATGTGGTAGTGGTGGACATGGACAGAGAGAGACAGCTAGATTACCATCCTGCAACAACGTGCTTGTGGTCTTGTGGGGCCTTCTTTCTTCCATTATGTAATCACTATGTCATTAGCTGGTGTTAGTATTACATTACATCTAATTAAGGTTTGTCCAAGAGCAAAACAATGTTAGTATATATCTAGACTAGATTCTACTGAGGAATTGGCGCCTGTTGTTCTTAAGGGCCACTTTTTTGAAAACTGTAAACTATTGGTAGTACTGTTGAATGCTTGCAGTTATACGTTTTTTGTTTAATTGTTTTGAAAAGGCAGTTATATGCGTTTTATTTAGAAACTTATTTATATCATGTACCGTGAATAGGAATGCTGAAATCCAGAAGACTATTGGTGCTCAATCTGTGAGGTTATTAGTTCTTTTTTTTACACAACTTACCTATGCATTAGAGGTTAGTTAATTGTTGACCTCTATGCGTTTCCCTATAGACAATTCCGAGACAATATTTAGGTGGAGTTATATATACTCTAGTTTCTCTATGATATTTAATATAATTTCAAGCATCTATATGCAAACATACTTTGCGTTGTTGTAGTCTTGTAGAAAAGGAAGGAAAGAAGTCATGTTGTATAGATATGGACTATTTCCCATACGCTTGATACAGACTCTCATTTCACAAAAGCTTATTGGAGTTTGACTTGTAGCCATTTTTTATTGAATGCGTTAGAAACTTAGTGGATTTTCTGAGTTAAGCTTAGATGCAGAAAGCCAATTTTAAAAACTATGTTTATTTGGTAAAACGTGAATAAGTTAAGATTGTGGTCGTTCTAAACCATGAGTTCTTGGCAGGTTTGATAACTTGATATAGATGTACAGGTCTGTTTAACCATGAGTTTGTGGAGTTCTTTGCCATTAGAAACTAAAATCAGAATAGGATATTTCATTCTGATTCTTAATGCCACTTTTTTTTTTAATTTCTTCTACTTCAAGTGTATAGCTGATAGCCCTATGCATTTAGGAGTTTTAGCTGTCTAAAATCTAAATTGAGGCTCTCTTTTATTTCAACTCGTAAAACATGCCCATCGTTTGGTTGTTTTATCTAAGAATGAGAACGAAAGCAAGAACATGAGTTAGAATACAGGGATGGTAATATGGGTTACGGTGTCGTTTTTGAGTTTAATTAAATTTACAACTTGATCTGATTTACACAAATCCAAACCCGACACATTTATTATACAGGTTAAAAAGAGAAACCCAAACACGACCCATCTAAAATCGTGTCAACCCGACCCGACCCATCCAACCCGTTTATTAAATGGGTTGTAGTCGTGTGCTGATTTATTCTTATCTATATGGTCGTTATTTATGATAAAACTCAATAGCGGTTGTCATTTGATTTGAAGGAGATTATAACATAAATAATTATACAATTGGTTGTTGATTACTAATTAAAATATTTTGACATAAAAATACGAAAAGTACATGAACTTTTATTAATTTTGTGTGTGTATATATATATATATATATATATTATAAATACGAATACATATATGTATTATGCATATATCTATAAACATGTGTAGACACAACTTCCGTGTGCTGAATCCAAACTCAACTCATTTAATTTTTCTGTGTTAATCGTGTCAAACCAATTATAACCCAAACTTATTTATACCAAACCCAAACCCTTATTTTTCACGTCGGATTTGTTTCGTCATCCAAATTACAACCCCTAGAGGAACACAAAAGCATTGCCAAAACTCTTCCCAAACGAAATATCCATTGTTACTTTGTTTCCAAACATATCCTAAACCATTCAAAGATGCTATTGTGTTGGGAAACGAGGAGCAAACCATTACAGAGACACAGCATGACCCACCACAGGGGAAGAACCACAGGAGCATTAATTTTCTCACCCTATGGAACCAATCAAAGTAGAGACCATATAACACCAGCAAATGAAACAAAATCAGTAAGAGCAAGCAGTAAGCCCACATGGGTCGGCATCCAACCATCAGTTCTTTGTTTTTAACATGTCCTCGTTGGTTTTAACGTGGACAGACCATCCAGCAAACAGAAAATGTCGAGAGACACTTTCAATTTGCAAATGTTTTCTTTTTGGAACGAGAAAGAAAATTTACATTACCACAACTTCTAAATATTTATGGAGCAATGCTATTTCTAGGGATTGAAATTGTGAACTTTGGTTCAGGATGTACTTATTGTACCGGTGAATTTATCATGGCTGGTTTTAACGTGGACAACCATTAAAGCAATCAGAAAACGTCGAGAGAGATTTGCAATTTGCAAATGTTTTGACTGCGTCAGATAGTGTAATGAAGGCCACCCACTAAGTGCTATCTTTGTTGGGTTGGCTAATTCTTCTACTTGGCTGTGACTGAGCTGTTGAATAAGTGATTTGGCATGTGGGCCTGGATGCAGGGCGGTTGCAGCTAATAATGTTGCCTTTGGGAGAACACATGCAGTAAAGGATCTTCCCATTGATTGTGCTCCATCATGTGTTTGATTTGCGCTGTTAATGGTCTAATGGATTTTAGGAAGGCACCCTTTAATCAGCACTAGTGATGATTCTTAGCAAAACATTGAGTGTCTCTCTGACGTCTCCGAAAACAGCAGAAAATTTAAACAATATAAAAAACTGTCAATGGTCAACAATAGGCACGTCACGGAAAATAAACCAATATATATAATATAAAAGATTCACGTGGAAGTCAAACATACAGTCTGACTGTGATTACAAACAAAAGCTATACAACATGTAATCACCTCAAAAGAAGAGACAGACAACTACAGGATCAGATCCCGGGGGCACCCTCCTTGGTCACAACTTCGACTCTAATGCTGCTCGCTACCTGAAATGCAAACAAACAAACATGCCTGAGTTCCCTACTGGAACCCCGTATGCCAAACCTCCTAAAATACAAAAAAGAATAAAAGACAATGCAATGCAATGCACATGATCATCCACCTCGGGTCCAAAATGATACCCCTCACCGCCTCCGCGATATTGAACCACTCCTGCCGCACAAGGGTCAAGTCAGTCCATCGCTGCCACACAAGGGTCAGACGACACCACTGCTCCCACAAGCACCGCCAGAAAGCCCCCCCCCCCCCCCCCCGGTACTACGTCGCCGCACAAGGAGCGAGTCAGCCCGCCTAATGCACAACTCGGGCCAGACGACAGCCGCTGCTCCCCCAAGCACCGCCAGATGCGCACCTTGCCGGAACATCCTCGGCCAACCGACAAACCCCAGCAAACAGCCCAAGGTTTACGACAATCATCTCTCACACCCCGTACGATATGAGATGCCCAACAATAATACGCCATCGTCGAAGGTGAAATCCGTCGCTCCCAAGGCCGGTAATCGACCGTCGCCTCAGAGCCGGTGGTCGACCTATACTCGACGGCTCGCGTGTGGATAAATCCACCAACCTGTGGCAGATCGGTCGACCGCTACAAGCACACCGGTCGACCGGTCTTCCACACAGTACTCAGTACTGTACAAACAATAGCATTCGGTCGAACCACGCCAACCGAATTATCGAACAATCGGTCGAACAAAAGTCATCTAGCGGTCGACCGTTTGGATGGTCTACGCTATACAATATTTATAATATATATATCCGACCGGTCGAACCAAGGGTCCGTTCAACCGATAACAGAGATCTCAGCATTTTGCCTAAGTAATATTCGGTCGACCGGAACAGAGATACTGTTCGACCGAAAGTTAAAGAGCGGTCGATCGTTTTGATGGTCAAAGCTCCCAACCGACTTAGCATCGAATAGATCGGTCGAACCAGGTTAAGGGTGTTCGACCGTTTAATAAGTCAAACCCCCAACCGACATATTCTCATTGTTTCGATCGACCGGCGAAGTGGATCCGTTCGACCGATAACAGCATCTAACCCTTTTTCCCGCAAAAATCTGTCATAATGGTCGACCGTCCTCAGACATCGTTCGACCGTTTGCGGGTGCAAAACAATATAATAATAGAATCGGTCGACTGCCCACAGGCACCGGTCGACCGATTGTCGTCTTCAACCTTTGAATAGGTTGCAATCCGACGGGGAATTCGACACCAACGTCGATCCCCAACACCCACAAAGCTTATGTAAGTTATAATGAAGACTTGACATACCTTATTGAAGTTCGTGGAAGCCTCCCAAGCTTTGGCAAGCCCAACTCAACTTCTTCTCCTTCTCCTTCTCCTCGACCTTCAGTCTGGTGATTGCGTCTCACACTCTCTGGAAATCGTCAAGGATGAAGAAAACGTTTTTGTTAGCTCTTACCCCTCTATATATTGCCAAAAACCAAATCTTATCCCCAACTCCACCTCACTCTTTACTGTTCACGACTTAATTAAAGGTTAATTAGGTTTAATTTAGGTTAAATAGGGTGTTTAGATTAAGTTTATTACGGTCTCTATGCTTTTTTTCCAAATCCACAGCAGTTGTCTTTTTTTTTCCTTCCAAAAAATGTCTACAGAAAATCATCGTTTACGTGTATTGAATTTATGTCTTTCGGTACAATATTGTGTGCCCTTGACCATTTTAAAAAGAAAATCTTGGGTAAATCAACTTGTGACGTCTGATACAAGAGGTACTTTGTGTACTATCCAAAAGTATAATGTGTACTTTATGATGTGTAACTCTTTATTGTTTTATTAACACAACTCTGGTTTTATTATGATTGGGTCCATTGGGATCAACATAGGTCATAGCCTCCTATCTTGTGTGAAAATCATTATTTTTGTATCTATTTAAAAAATTATATCCGATTTTTCAGTTTAACAAACAGGGTGACTATATCAAACTCGTTTATCTATGACTACAAGTATGACTCCACCATACTCGTTTATCTATTTAATATTTAAGTACATTAAACTATATTAAATATTAGCACATTTATACATTAATCTTTTAACATAATATAAATACATAACAATAATATGTGATATTTAATTGCTAGTTTGCATATATTTCAAAAAAATTGTGATGATTTTACTCATGTCATATTTATTATTCTATTTATATATTTTGATTATTAATTGATTTGTTATTTTTTTATACATTAATTGATATGATTCATGTGTTACTTGTCTTGGAATTGAATTTAGACGAGTTAATCCAATAGAATTTTGCTAAATATTGATACAAAATATGAATGTCATATAATACCCACCAAACTTGTACATATTTAATTAGTTGTGTATGGGTATAGACATGTATGATCATACCCGCCAATACCTGACCATTTTACACTCCTAAGTCAGCGGAGATGAACAGGGCATAATCAATGCCAATTAGAATCTCGATCTTCCCGTGATTGAGTGGTTTAGTCGTTTATATATTCCAAGAGTTCAATCGGTTAGGAATTTGGAAATCAATATAAATGATTTATTTGAATATCTCCATTAAAATATAAGACATTCATAATACTTTGGGATCCAATTTACGTAAATTTACCAAAATCAAAGGCCAACTAGTTTGTTAAAATTTTATAATCCTAAATGACTTACCTTAACCTTGGCGATTTTTAATGATTTGAAGCAACTATATTGGCAGTGACGATTCATTTGGACATCAGATGACATGATTATCCGAATCCAAACAGAAAAATACAGATTGAGTAGATCACGATGCCTAGATCTTGAATTTGCACTCGTCACTCAATCATTTGAAAGGCCCTGAAATTTACAAATAGAAAAATAATTCATCCTTATAATTAGTTGTAATTGTTATGGATCCATTGTAAAATTAGCAAAGTTTGATTCCTCTACTAATGGGCTTTGGGTGTAGTTGTAGTCCTAGTGGGTTGGTTTTAACTGGGCCGGAGCTTCGCCCATGACTCGAGTAGTCTGATAGTATTATATTAGGTGTATAAGTTAACACTAACACCTCAATTAATCCTCACTTCCACAAAACAATTATGTTACCGATTTCAACTTGTTTGGACCTTGTCGAATGACATCTTTGAGTTTTCTTTTCTCTTGTTTGATCACCTATTTACATGTTAATGAAATGACCCATCATACCTATTGAGTGTGTCATGAAACCACTTTCTTTGAAACAAATAACAGATCTTCATTTAAAAACATCAATCCAATGATCCAATCTATCTACGATTTTATCGATGGCAAATGTAATTCACCAAGATAGTTGAGCTTAAGCTTTACGTAAATTCATCGAGCAGTCTCAACTTAAAGGCATGTAGTTAGTAGTTGCGACTTGCGAGGTTTGTACTTTGTAGGATTGTCTACCGCTTTGGATTTGCATCTCCGTTTCCTTTCCAGTTGTCTTGTTATGATTACAAGTTTAGTTTTTGTTTTTGTCTTGTTTAATGAACGGTCTAAACGGGTTTGAGTGGGTTGAGGGGCTTAGTAAATTGTTTAATCAGCAGCTTGATGTGACAATTCAAATTGGGGAGTTTTATATATGTAGTTTAAAGTTAGGTACTTAGACTATCGTAATCATAGTCAGGGGCAACTCGGTCACGAGTTTTTTATTTTTTTTATTTTTACTTTAACTTTCTTTCTCATCCACGTCAATTTTCTATCTCTCCACCACACTTTCTTCTCTTTTCAACAATATTCACTTCTTAAGCACAATCCACCACAACTCATATCTCTCATCCACATCATCTTTTATTTTTATTAACTTTTATTATATTCCAAAATCAATTACATTTACCCAAAACATTAATAATTCAAAGTCACTTGGGAGGGAAAAATACTCCGACCGAACCTTCCTCCGGGTCCTCCAATAAACGAAGTTGTACGGAGCCATCTGAAGAGGAACGATACGAAAGTTCGCATCCTACTTTTTCTCTGACAATCCCTGATTTTATACCAAATCCTCAACCCCGTCGTATGTGTATAAAAAAAGCAAAAAGAAAGATAAAGATGTAGCAGAGAACCCTGGAGAGGAGACTACGGACTTGACTGCTCGTCTTGCTTACAACACGACAGTAAAAGATAAAGATGTTGCGTATAATGAACAAAAGTTTGAGTACCAAATACAAAGAGACGAGAATAGTCTTATGGATTTAAAGTATGAGATATACCTACAACTTCTGAAGCTTAGAGAAATGTTTGCTGACTAAAGACGAGAAGAGTCATACGGATTTAAAGTATGAGATATACCTACAACTTTTGAAGCTTAGAGAGAAATGTTTGCTGACTGAGGAGGACAAAGTACAACTAGTCAATATCCGTAGGGAACTGAATTAATAAGCGTGCTAATGTAATTTAATTTTGGTTTAAGCATTGTAATGTAGTTTAATTTCAATTTAAGCGTGCTAATGTAGTTTAATTGCAATTTAAGCGTTTTAATGTACTTTTATTTCAATTTAAGGGTTGTGTCTTCCTATTTTCAATTTAACAATTGCATTCTAATCTAATTTCGGAAATTAAGAAATTTTAAGTTAAATAATGTAATTAATTTAACCCAAATTTAATTTCAAAAATATTAACAATCGATCGGAATCCTATATTTTTTTTAAAGTTATTCCATTTATTGTAAATTATAAATCTTAATAAATACTTAACTCTATACAAATATATACACAAGTAAAAAAATAAAACAAAAAAATAATTTAAAAAAAACCCACAAGACGCTGACCTGGTCGGGGGTCATTCACGACCCCGTTAATCGTGGTCTTAGAGCTGAATTTTTTTATTTTCATAAGAGCTGAAGTGTATTTTCTATCATTAATAGCTCAAGGTTATATCCATTGAAACTTGAAATTCTACGTGGTTCATTTTGGAAGCTATTTTATTAGGCAGTAAGAGTATGGTTGCATGTAGGCCTGTCAATCAGGTCGTGTACGTGTCTTATCGTGTCGTGTATTGTCGGATGCTAACATGTACTAGGTATACACGAACCCGACACAATAAGAAATCGTGTACACGAACCTGGACCCGGACACGATAGTTGTCGTGTATACACGGACACGACACGATTTGTACACGATTTCTTATCGGGTCGTGTAACACGATACACGATAATACCCGAATGGACACGAGTAGTACCTATATACACGATAACTACCTACAAACACGATAAGAATCTACATACACGATAAGAATCTACATACACGATAATAACCTAATACACGATAAATCCAAGCATACACGAATAACCACAACAAAACCTGTTTAACATAATAGACACGATAAATACCCGATTACATGACAAACACAAAATTGTAGAATTTGTAGAAAATACCAAATACACCTAACAAATACAAGAACATTATAATATAATACTACTTTCCTCTAATTCAAAGCTTCAAATAAATAGTTTCTCAACAAATAATGGTATAATAATACATGCAAAACAACATAACAATCCAAGACTTCATTTCCAAGGCTCGAAATCCAACTCCTACTTCCAACTATGTTTCTTCATGTATTTCCCACATTATGTCCATCTCGACTCCTCCGTGATGTCTCAAGTTGAGTAAACTAATATGCAAAATATGTCACAAACTCACAATTCTTGATTAAAAATAACAAGCAATGTCAAAAATTCAGCCTCAACAATTTAGAAATTCAGCAACTCGATTATACTTGTCAACAACTTGAGTTCAGACCACCAACTACTCCACAACCCAGAAAATATCCAGCAATTGTCAACAACATATTCCCAATTTCGTATCAAAATAAAATAAAATGGCAAGATATTAAAAACCTTTTGCAAATGAACTACTAATATACAATTGCAAGCAATATGAAGGAATATACTCGCCAATATTCATGAATAGATAGATAATAGAAGAGCAAGTATAGATAAGAATTCTATATAGAAAACTTAGTCCTAATATCTGCAAAACCAGAGACAGCAGTCTATTTGCTCTATCCTCTGTGGTTGGTCAAGTTGCTAACTGCTAACATTTGATCCTAAGGAATATCATTTCTCTCTCTTTCATTTTCATCACCGAATAATCTTCTCTGATTTCAAGAAAGGAAACATCTATATCATCACACCAAATGCTTAAACTGAAGTCCTACCATTGTCGATCAAATAATCCAAAAGAAAGCACATATTGAAGCACCAAATAATAGCAAAAGAAAACAACACAAAATTAGAAACAAAATTAAACTACCCCCCCCCCCCCCCCCAAGAAACTCAAGTAGTTGGAGGTTGAATCACCAACTACTGAAGTTGTTGAAAATCAACAGAAAGAGGTGGAGGAGGTTACCACGAGAGGTAGAACGAGTGGTGGAGGAAGGCGTGAAGGGAGGAGCGGCGAGGGAAGGTTTGGGGGGTAGAAGGTGGTGGAGGTTGGGAGAATATGGAGCGGAAGAAATGGTCGTGAGATTAGGTGGTCGGAGAGGTGATCGTGAGGTGGAAGGGTGATGTCTTGATGAGGAGGTGCGGGGTCGAGGGTCGCGCGGGACGGGGCTGGTGAGCGAGAGGTGGGGCTGGGGTGGGGAGTGGAGGACCGGCGGGGAGAGGAAGGCCAACAACGATGATCAGGGTTGGGCGGCGACGAGAGGAGGGGTTGTGCGGAGGAAGGGAGGACGACAACGTTAGGGTGAAGGATAAGGAGTTGGTGTTGGGATTTGGGATTTGGGAGTCTGATTCGGGATGGGTAATGGGTATTTGGGAGGTAGGGTTCGCTGGTTCGGGTTGGGAGAAATAATTAATTGGGTTTGGGTTCGGGTTAGTCGATTTAGGTTATTCGGATCGGGTTCTAACGTGTATATCGTGTCCATCATATATATCGTGTACAACCGTGTCTAGCGTGTATCATGTACAACTGTGTCTAACGTGTATCGTGTACAATCGTGTCTTTCGTGTATCATATATAACCGATATACACGATACCCTTATCGTGTATGTTATCGTATATTTCGTGTATGAACCCTCATACCCGAACCTGACCCAATAAGGATTCGTGTATCGTGTCGTGTATGCTTATCGTGTATTTGTGTCCAGGTTTCTGTACCCATACACTAAATTATCGTGTCGTGTCCGTGTCGTGTTATCGTGTTGTATCTGATTTTGACATGTCTAGTTGCATGGTGATCGCGTAAAAAAAGTCAGTAGGAAATATAGTATTTACAGTTTCCTTGAATACTTCTATAAAGGACAATACTCGTGCAAAGGTAAACATATAAAAGCGCGCGCTTATACATTTGAAGACATCAGTAAGGGTGTGTTTATTTCGAGATCATTGACATTTTGGAAACATTAAGGCCCTGACAATCAACTCGATGTAATCAACTTTGACCAAAATGCTAGTTATCTGAACACTCAGATTTATGTGCTCTCTCTTTCTCCAACTATGCTGGATGTGGTTTTGGATCACTGATTCACTTGTTAATTTCTATTATACATTTAATATTGTATTACAGTTAAGCAAGTTAATAAAAATAAATCATTTGCAACACCCGCTCCAGTCGAGCATTTATTACAGAAGTTCTCTAGAGAGTATAATCTATCAGCAAAGTAAGACACAGCCAGAACTAGAATAAGAACTCATTTAACAAGATATATCCCAGGAATAGGACAAAATAACCATTTGCCTGATTTATCAGTTGCATCTAGCCATTTGATTTGTTATCGCGCACCCTATTCTAATGCAACCAACAAAAGCAGTAGTTGTGTAATTACCTACCTCGTAGTAGCTGAAATAATTAATAGCACCATTCTAATACTGGTTAGTTTGATATACAGTCACACTCATTCTAATGCATTTTCTTTCGGGCAATATTTGTTTCAGGGTGCTATCTTTTCAGTTTCTTTCTAAAATGATAATACTTTTTTGATGGTATTACGTCCTCTTAGCATGTGATTCATACTAATGTGTAAAAAGTAATTATTTTTAAAGTAGAGATGAACGCAAAACATGAAGTATTGTATTTAATAAAGAGAATAAAAGTAACAAAACTTAGAAAAAAATTATAACAATAAAAAAAGTGACACTTGGAGCTTCCATGGGACGAACCACAAGTTAGTATTTTATATCCTCGTCATATACCATGTATATTTCCTTGAAATCTTCAAGTTACATCTTCAAAGGTGTGTGGATTAATTCACCGTCAAAAGATAGACGAGATGCAACAGTTGTAGCCATCTTATAATACTTTGACTTTGAATAGTTCCAAAACTGCAAGTGTATTGTCATCATGTGGTATTTTTGTTAAAAATTGGGACATAATAGATGTATCGATTTGGTTGGGAGTTAGTGTTCAACACGTCTGAAGGACTTGTTGCCTTTATATTTTCTAGGAGTATGAGTTAGAATTTTATTTTTGATAATTAGTATGTTAATTTTGTAATCATCAATGTGAGTTGTGTAACCTATACTCTACTGATCTCCAGAGGTCGGGAATTGAACATGCATCTCTACTTTTAGTCGTTGGACTAGTTGGGATACAATTATTGTGAATTATGTTATGAGTAGAGATGTTTGTATTGAAAAGTGGAAAAAATTGTTGGTTATATGGTTCATTATACTTGTAGTTATTGCCAATTTCAACTTTTTCTTTACTTCTTTTTCTTCTACTATGTCGGTATATTCGGATCTGAAATAAATGATTACATATTATGCATGTTCTCTTTATTTCTCCTTCTGATTCTCAAATTTAGTTACTCTGTCTGCAATACTTTAAGTTACACCTAAAGAATCACATTGTGTAGAATATCTACTATTCTGTGGCTATTGGTGGGTCGACAATTCCACATATTGACCACATCTAGTGGTTCCTGTTTATTAAAAGAAAAGAAACCATGTTGCTGTTATCCCACATCAACTATGCATGAGAGATTGACATCTGTTGGCTTCACATTAGCAACCCTACAAGTGCTAACTTACCAACATTCATAGATTTGGTCCGTCAAAGTTGTTGGTACAGTTGGAATTTAACGAACTCCACCATATTTTCCATTTATTTATTTATTGCAAAATTTTCAGTATAAAACGCAAAATAAGGAAGGGTGCCCGGGGAAGTCATAAGAGATCACAAGTCAACTGTCAAATTCCAAGTTTCGTAATGTGTGTGCACAACAACATAGATCCCACAATCACTAAGATTGATTTTTATATTCTCACCCCAAACGAGGAAAATAAGTAATGCAAGTTAGTTCTTAATCACGATAACCCCCTTCCTTGAAGGGGGGAAGATGTAATTAGTCAAACTTGCTTAGCTGTAGCTTAGGGTGGTTATATTGACAAAAAAAAATCCTTCAACTACAAGTTCTTCTGCAGTCTAACGGTCTTGATTCTGACAATTTGCATGCAAATTTCAGTTATTTGGTGGGAACAGGTCGAGTGTATTGTTTCGCCCAATGGAAAACAATCAAGATCTTTTTTTGTGAACCTTTTATGTTTAGTAAAAGTAGAGAGACTGTTAGGTCATTCTAATCAATTCCAAACACGCAGGGGAATTGAAATAGTAAATCCAATTGATGAAAATTAAGAACAAATACAAATCTAAAATCCAAACTACACAAAACACGCAAGATTTAACGTGGAAACCCAATACGAAAAAAACCACGGACGACACAACTCTAAATCCATTATAGAGAAACGTATTACAAAGAGAGGCTTACAGGAGACGCGAACGAACCGAAGAAAATACACGGTTCAAATTCTCCCAACGAATCAACAAGGATGCTCTCTCTCTTTTCTCTCAAAAACACAAAGTAGACTAATAGGAATTACCCTTAAGCAAAGGGGGACGAAATTGTCTTTATATATTAGGCATAAACAAGTATTAATTGCACCAAAATCGCGTGGAGAAATGTGCAAAACGTGGGCAGAAAATAGGTCCAACGGTCGACCGAACGGGTGCTTCGGTCGACCGATCCTCTAACTGTATCGCGAACCATCTTTTACCGGTCGACCGAAACTAAAGTACCGGTCGACCGAAAAGCGACAGTAATTTTTCTTCCTTGCTCGAGTGCATACTCGGTCGACTGAATCACTTAAGTTACGGTCGACCGAAAACCCACAGACACTTTTGCCCAACTCCTCGTGTGTGCCCGGTCGACCGACTCATAAGTTCCGGTCGACCGAAAATGGACAGACACTTTTGCCCATCTCCTCGTGTGTGCCCGGTCGACCGAATCCTAAGTTTCGGTCGACCGAAAATGAACATACACTTTTGCTGGACAAATCAAAACACACATCCGGTCGACCGATCGCCTGTTTTATCCCACAGATACTTTAATCACATATTCAAGGTAAACAACAACAAAGACTGTCCCAACTTCCGATCCATTTTTCTTTTTTGAAAACCAAGAGCGTGACAACTTCGGGAAAACCCCCCAAGTGAATGGACGAAACCATTATCACATGTTCAAATTGTTTTTAACAACATAATTACTTTAATTCGTAATCTTTGATCCTTGATTTACTAAAAAAATGGTTTGCATTAGTTGTTCAAGCACATATAGATTTTTTTTTCTAGATGATGTCAACTTCAAATAAGGTTCTCAAAGATGACCCAGCAATGGATTGACTCTCGGTGAAAATCCAATTGAGAAGCTTCTGGAGTTAAGATTCCAAACCGACCAAAATCACTTTCTGATTCCACCTAAATTACTTAATTTTCCCCAAATCCTTAGATTGTAAACCAGGACAACAAAATACCCAAAGAATTTACCAATTGAGTTATAGGTCAATTGGGTCGTCAACTAGACAAATAAAAAAAACTCAAACCCCAAAAAAGAAAAACCAAGCCCCCAAACCATAAATCCACAATACCACCTCATTCATTACCATTCCCATTGCCTGTCCCATAATCCGACACACAAAAAATGTGCTAGGATGTTCAATTCTATGTTTTCTGATTTTATCCCGTTAACTTTTATCATATATCTAAACACATCCTGAGTAGTAACTAGGTTGTGATTTTTTCCCTAAAAAGGAAACACAAAACTCAAGTAGAAAACAAAGTTCCCATGACCATCCAAACATACCCCAAGGCAACAATCAAGTTGCGAACCCTATGTACAATCTAGGCTCATATGTATAATGTATTACTATAATTTATCAATGTCAATGTAATGTCTTTGGTCCTTCCAAAGCAATGAAAAACGAACCATTTTCCTAAAAACAAAAACAAAACCCACAAAAAGAAAAGTTGAAGCCCCAAAACCACAAAATCTCCAAAAACCAAATGACCTAAAGATTCACCAATCGAGCTAGCCAATTGTAAATAAAGCTCCAATGAACATCCTCACATACCCTAAGTACCAATCATGTTGAAAAACATATGTACAATCCAAGACTAAAAATGTTTATGTACTATCAGTATTAATATAACAATTTTGGTCTTTTGAAAAAAAATCAAGATGTGAACCATTTAAAAAAACAAAAAAAAACACCAAACTCGAAAAAGAAAAAAAAACTGAAACCCCAAAATCTCCAAACAATTGACCACCGTATTAGAAGGAAAAAACCCACAAAATACTCAAAGAATTTACCAATTGAACTAGTCTAATTGTAAATGAAGCTTCTCCAAATATACCCGAATAACACTGGAGTTGCAAATAATTTTCCCAAAAAAACAAAAAAAACAAATGCCAGAGGAGAGAAAGATAGCAATTCAGCAGCAAAGTCCAAACCCAACTTCATTCCTCCTTCCTTCAGATCTCCGTCACCTCCCAATGCCATCCCACCCCAAACCCTAACCCTACTCTAATCCAGATCCCTCCCATGGACGCCACCACCAAGGGCAAGCCCACCTCCTCCATCGCCGTCTCCGGCCGGATGTTCACCATCGGCCTCGTCGCCTCCTGGTACTCCTCCAACATCGGCGTTCTCCTACTCAACAAGTACCTCCTCTCCAACTACGGATTCAAGTACCCCATCTTCCTCACCATGTGCCACATGACAGCTTGCTCGCTCTTCAGCTACGTCGCCATCGCCTGGCTCCGGGTCGTCCCGATGCAGGCCGTCAGGTCTAGGGTTCAGCTCGTTAAGATCGCAGCTCTGAGTTTGGTGTTTTGCGGGAGCGTTGTGAGTGGGAATGTGAGTTTGAGGTATTTGCCTGTGTCATTTAATCAGGCGGTTGGGGCGACTACGCCGTTCTTTACGGCGGTTTTTGCCTACTTGATGACGGTTAAGAGGGAGGCGTGGATCACGTATGCGACGCTTGTGCCGGTCGTTACCGGTGTCGTCATTGCCAGTGGGGTATGTGATTTGGAATTGGGGATTTTTGTTTTTTATGTTTTACTGAACTGAAATTGTGCTTGTTGAGAAGTATCTAGATGTGAATTTGGTTGGGATGAGTTAGCTGAAAGAGACGAGTCAGATCGGAATGAGTTTCTGTGTTTGTGTTGATTTCGGTTGTTGCGTAAGTTAAGGGTTGGGAATTCATGTCGTTTGGATCTGTTGACTTGATAATTTTTGGTGTTGACTTTTGAGTTGGAAGGTGGATTTTGATGGGAAATGGGAGTTCACGGAGGGAGATCTATTTGCCTGTTCTGTCGTTCGCGGACAGAGAAGTTGTTTTGTTTTGCTTGTGTTGGTTGGTGTGTGATTGCTGGAACTGAATTATAGACCCCATTTGACTGTCCAATGTACACCAGAACAATAGTTTTTTAGTTTCAAGCAAGACATAGTTTGATGGGTTAAACTTAAAGCTTTTATGCTACTATTGTAAGTGGTTTGAATTTTATGCCACTAACCACGGTGGATCTAATTAGAAAACCTGTTGAGGTGCATAACAGGTTGTTTGAAACAATTAACATTTAAAAGAGTTGCATACAGAGAATGTTGTTTCCTTTGTTTTCCATGTGTTATGGTATGGAATTGGTACTAAGCATTTGCTGAAAATCATGATGTGCCTCCCTTAGTCTAAATTATTTGTGCTTTCTTTTGGTGATATGTAGGGGGAACCCAGTTTTCATCTGTTTGGATTCATCATGTGTGTTGGTGCAACTGCTGCAAGGGCACTTAAATCAGTTCTGCAAGGACTCTTGCTATCGTCGGAAGGGTAAACCAATTGCTTGATTGATTTGTTTATTAGCGTTTGGAGCTTCATCTGCGTTTATTATCACATGGTTTTCTTCTACGCCTACAATTCAGTCCTGCATTAGGAATCATATCCCTTTTTATATTGATATGTTTATTAGCGTTTGGAGCTTCATCTACGTTTATTATCACATGGTTTTCTTTTACGCCTGCAATTTAGTCCTGCATTAGGAATCATATCCCTTTTTATTCCACATATTCTTAGACTGCCTTGATCTATTTTGTTATGTGAAATATCAAATTCCTTTCCTTGTTTCTCAGAGAGAAGCTTAATTCAATGAATCTGCTTCTATATATGGCTCCCATAGCTGTGATTTTCCTTCTACCCGCAACACTATTTATGGAGGAAAATGTGGTTGGGATCACGCTAGCACTTGCTAGAGAAGATAACAAGATAATCTGGTACCTGCTCTTCAACTCTGCATTGGCCTATTTTGTGAATTTGACCAATTTCTTGGTCACCAAGCATACAAGTGCTTTGACACTCCAGGTATGTTGTCTTTGCTGTGTTAAACTTCTTCGCTTTAATACTATTTGGAAGAAGTCAAATCTTAATGACTCGCTGTAGCAGTGGAACTCAGCCTTGCATAGTACCATTTAATTTTTAATTAGTCTGTTTCTATGGAATTAATTTCCTTCTTTCATGTAGTCAAACTATCAAAGTGCTTGCCCATGAAATGTCAAATTGTATATATTTAATTTAAGTCAACGAACTTTATTTTCACAATGCACAACTAGTATCAATGTTCTCGATGTACCAAGATACACCTTCCGTCACTCCTGGTATGATAGCTTTTAGAGCATATATGTACATTAAACAAAGCTCCCAATCTCCCATCCGGACCTGGCTACCGCCTACCAGTATGGGTAGTTGGGAAAATTTTGCCTTAGAAATATCAACAGAGAATCGACTCTAGAGTCTTAAGAGTTTATGGTTCTTCTCGTTTGCTTGTGCTTGGGTCTAGCTGTAATCGAAACATATTTTGATTTCAGGTTCTTGGCAATGCCAAAGGTGCCGTGGCAGTGGTGGTCTCGATTTTAATTTTCAGGAACCCAGTATCTGTAACTGGAATGCTTGGGTACACTCTCACAGTCATAGGGGTGATTCTTTACAGTGAAGCAAAGAAGCGTAGCAAATGAGACACAACTAGAGCTGATTTATACAAACACACTATATTTGGTCATCTTCCTGTGCAAATTTCGCTTGGTACTTCGGCAAATGATTTTCTGTTCTCATTCTTTAATCAGACCTCAAGGGTTCCTGCTATTATCTACTCTTTGACGAAAAGTTTAGTAGGAACCCAATAAAATTGATCTCCCTTATTTTATCACACATCGGAAGCTGCCCATGTGGGTATTATCTCCCTCATTATCTTCTTGTTGGATAGCTGAAAAGTTCAAAACTTACATTTGTTCATGAGGAAAATTGAAATCATTGGAGGTATCTAGGTTAAGCTTTTTGATTAATTAGTACGATATGTTCATGTAAGTTATTTCAGTGTAACACTTAGATGATCACCTCCTCTTTCATTCTTTTTCGCTTACACGGTGTGCTCCGGACGTGATTTTGGTGATTATAATGCCTATTCAAATGCTGATAGGCATATATTATATATGAATATAATGATTTTGTTTATATGTTGTATATGCTGTCAATTAGATAAATTTAATTGGATGTTTTGGATGCAGTTATCGTAACAGTTCAATTTCATTTTATTTTATTCACTCGAACATGTTTTTATATATTAAGTATACTAAACTCATTGGTGGAACATGCGATTAGTCATTCTTTCCCATGCCGTCTCCTTCAACAGTTCTCATCATGCATGGTTTTAGTTTGAAATTCATATTTGACATAGATTTCCAGGCTTTGGATTCTAATATTCCATGGCAAGGCATCTATGCCGACAGATAAGCGAACAGTCTGGACACGAGGCTTCCCAAACAAAGTCGGCTGAGAAACGAGTGATGTACGTTTGTCGAACGTCATAAAGCTGGAAGGTATTGTGATCGCCTATCAATCTAAAACAGAATTTATTCTCAACACAAAGTACTACAAACAATTCATTCAAAACGATACCCATATAAGAAAAATTAACCAACCCGCGCTGCTTAATAATTACCTAAACTTGGAATCTATACTTAGAATCTATATATATGGTTGGCTGCCGAGCTGGTCAATTTATGATTCAGAAAGTGGGACAATAGGTCCTATTCTTGTCACTACGAAGAACAGAGTGACTCTCAAACGATCAAATCCCAATAGCAAGCACCCTCGAAGCTTTGCAGAACTTGATGGTCCATGGCATCCAAGATGGTGACGAAACAATAATTTTACAAGACTGTTCATCTGGTCTCACAGAAGAAAACTTTCTAGGTTGTTGCTGTAACAACCTCAGTTTCTACTTTCTGATGCGAGTGACACTGTTTACCTTGACAATGCAATTCGTTCTCTTTCTCGCAGTTCTCTCCAAGAGAATGTGAAGCGTCTGGATGACTCCTGGTCAATACTTCTGCCTGCTTATGATTCGTCGGTGATGATTGTGTATTAGACATTACTTCTGCCTGCTTATAGGAGCCACGCAAAGAGTGGCTATAGATTTCAGTTTTTCCTTCCCGAGGGACTTCATCTTCAATGCCCTTAGTTTGAACAGAATTCGAGGAGATCTGCTCGGAGTGTGTGTGGCTGGAGATTTTCCTCCCATGAGTTTTGGAATCTGAATTCTGAACACCCAAGGTAATGCCTTCATACTGTTTCACAAGATGGTGAATGTTAAGGGAGGATGTTGATGATGGACTTTGCTGAGGCCTTGCTGCACCATCCGAACAGGAAACATTGGGCTCTGCCGGCAGTTGGCTAACGGGACTACATTTCTTACTTGCCGTAGAACTAAAATTTGGTTTTATGACAGAAGCAACATCCTCTGTTTTTAAGAGATCTCCTTTAACAGTTTTGGACCCCACTTGTGGACCCATGTTGGGATTTTCGGGGATGGATTTATCCTGCTGCAAATAGAGATGTTCGTAAGAGACTAACTCATCGGTAATGATACTTCTATCTTCAAGAAGCTGAAAAACCAAAATGCTTCACTGACCTGAAAGAAATACCCAATTTTAGGAGTGGGCTTTCGTAGGCCTGAAGGCTTCAATGCTCTGCCACCAATCTTGTTCGTGGGATTTCTGGGCTCAGTGGCAGCAGATGAAGCTTTTAGCAGATTAGCTTTAGAAAGTGCTTCTCTGGAAGAGCTATCGACATTCATGATGTCACTGGAACCACAGGCTGGAAGCATCTGTAACTCGGACAGATTGCACTTCTTGCTTGAAGAAGACCTCACCTCAGAAAGTGAATTAGTCTCTGTGCAATTAACTTTGCTACTGACAGACACTAAGGAAGATGTTGATATGGAAGCTAGACTGTCAAGAGAACTACTAGGAGAAACACCAGAAATCCCTGGTGCAGGTTTTAGAAAATCTTGGTTATGGGTGCCACTCCTAGCCCCATCTTTACATTTACCAACCACAGTCCGGTATTTATTAGTTGAGCTTGACCCTGACTTTAGGCTTCCAGAGTGTGTTTTTTTGTTGACATTACCCAGAGAAGGTTTATTAACTTGATCAGATGAAGTGACCCTTGACCTTGGTAAGGGAAGATGAGCTCTTAGAAGAGTTTTGGCTGGGAGAGTTGATCCAGTGTTTTGGGTCTTCAAAGAGGACTTGAGGTTTACATTGCATGCTTCCTGTGCAACGCTCTTTGACGATCCAGCAGGTTTTCCTGCAACATCAATATAACGATAAACCATCAAAAGTTAATTCATATGCAAGTCACACTTGAACCCAGCTCGACAACTTGACTGTTATCTTGTGAGAAAGAAGCATCATCTTAAAAATATCAAGATGCAAGGTATTACCAATTATAGTCCTCCCACTATTTCCAGGTGGTACTGAATGAGCGGAGGACGATCTTTTGTTTGGGACAGTTGAGACTTGAGGGGCTGTTAGCGGTGGCTTAAGTGATGATATTTTCTGTAACGCTCCACTAGAATCCTTGAAGACACAAAACAGAACCACTTTCATTTTAACTAAATAAAATTCCACGAAAGTAACACTTCCTTACATGTATTATTTTCACATACCACGCGAGCACGATTGGCCTTGACAACTATCTCCTTTCTTCTTTGTTTACCAAAATCAGATTTCGTTGAAACAGAGTGAGGCTTTGCCTAAGATTATGGAATGTGACTCTTCAGCCATACACGTTTAAAAGGAAATGCAGACAAATATCAATAATAATAAATGAAGGCAGTACCTTGCCTTTCCGGAGAACTTCAGGCTTTTGAGATGCTGCAAAATGGAAACGGTTGTATTAGTAACGATCAGAACATGTAATAAGCAACCAAGCAGAGTATGAAGTTATGGTACAAAAACACCAGAATTTCTACTGTGAGAGCGTGATTGTGCTTTTATTTTCCAATATGTGAAATTAAGGAGGCCTACATGCAAGCACAACAAAAATAACTAATGATCTTACAGTGTTGATCGGCTAACTTTCTCTGAGAATCTTTGCACGTAGAATATTCTACAATTGCAGGCTTTCCAGATGCACGGGCAGATTTCTGAATGGATGCTCGTAAATTGTCAAATAGGTCAACTTCAAGGCTTTCCAGAGACAAGTTATCACTGTTATATGTGGAGATTGATTCATATGATCGGCTCAGATCTTCTTTGATGGCTGGTAATCTATGTGGTTCACCTTCCTTAAAAGTGCTGTTTACAGCAGCCAATTCTTCAGAATCAAGAACACCTGAGAACAAAATTGGATTTGAATTACGAAGTTAAGTATTTGAAGATGCAGACATCAAATGATTGCTTTCTAGGGATACATACCCTCGCTAGTGAAAAATGCACTATCCCAAGCTAAACTCTTTCGCATGTTAAACTTTTCTGAAGCTCTTTCTTTTGGTTTGGGTGGATCTAGAGAAGAAACTTGTTCTACACGTAGATCACAACTAGCAGGATTGGCCGCGTCGGGCATTGTACTGCTGCATCCTTGATATGCATTGTGGTTTTCTGTAAAAGAGACCAACTGGAATTTACCAACATCCTGAAGTATCTTTGTAGTTTAGTTCCTTTAGGATAGTTGGTTAATTGCAATACAAAACTAATACGAGTAGGGTGTAAGCCAAAACACACTGATACATTTGCACCTTGATTGAACAAAAATAATTTTGTTGGAGTGAACTTGCTTTAAAAGTAAACTATAATACGTCGAATGGTCATTCCATAACATGTGATTTTAAAGTTAATATTTTCCTGTAAGGACATTCGTAAGTATACAACAAAGATGTATAGTACCTAAAAATATATGTAACCAACCACTGAGACATGAATAATCCTAGCTCACCAATTCTAACGATGTACAATTTGAAACATTTCCCATTGCGTCCAACACAATTTGAAAACCAAACTCAGCTATAATACAATTCTTTGACAGTCTGATTATATATATCTTTAAAAAAAGAATTAATCCTTTGAAAGATAAACGTTTTGAACCCAGTTCATTCAAATGGAACAAAGAATCATTGATCAGAAACTCTTAAGATTGAAAATTACAAAATCACAGTCCGAGGTCTCACTGGGTACTATGATTCGTAGTTTCAGAACTTCGACTCATCCCGTGAACGACATCATCCCACCAACACATCCGACCTCACAAACATAGCTTCAAAGAAATCAAGCAACAGTCACATATTTCATCACTTTTTTTCTAATTTCTCTACTCAATCTGGATATTCACTATCCAGAATAGCACATCAACAAATTCAACTTCACACACATTAAATTTTTGGTACTCTACCGCCTTTCTCAATCCAAGATGGCAAGACAGGACATAAGCACATCAACACATTCAACTTCCCATGAAGAAATCAAGCAACACGTCTAGTAATCTGCGAACATTTCCAACTCCATAAGTTCAAAAATAGAAACCATAGCATCAATAGATTCAACCTTAGCCCCAAACACATTTTTAGAGTAAGCAACCAACATTTCCAATTCGTACAACACAATCAACTAAATCCACCTCTAATCCACCACACTTCTCACTAAATCTTGAGAAATATAACACCATTCCAGCTCCCGATCCCAACACGATCCTCGCCAATCAAACCCGCGTCAGAAAAGATCCACACAACCGGAAACCCTAGAAAACGACGAAACCGCACCTAGGGCACGGAGGTGGGAGGAGAACCCCTCGGTTGGAGAGGAGAAAAGCGCGTCGTCCTCCGACGAGACGTCGATCAAGGCGATCTTTTCGATTCCGGCGAGATCTCGGCCGTTCCCGTCCATGGAAGCGATCGATTGGAGGAAAAAGAGAGATTTGGTTTGAAAAAGAACTGTAACGGTCTCATGCTCTGATATAGCAAGTGGACGAAAGTGGCATTTGCGTCATTTTTCGGGAAATAGTGGGTTGTTTTCACAGAGGAGTGGGACTAGTTTAAAATTTTAAAACATGCGAATAAGAAGATTACTGTGATTTCATATCTGATTCTGACCATCTCACAATAATGGATCTTCCTGTTCGTGATAATACTTCAGTTGTAATATTGTTATTCGGCTGAGTCTCATGGGACTTGAGCCCATAGTAACAATGACGTTTTAAAAATGAGGGTTAATTACACTGTGATTCTGCGTTTTGATTTCAATCGGCACATTTAACTGTTACTTCTCCTGAATTTTTATTTTATAATATTTTATCTCATTAAACTTTAAAAATAATTATTTAATATATATTTAACGTTTTTTTCTCAATTTTTTTTGGGACTACTATTCACCACCGAAAACAACTTAACAATTACCTTTTTACCCTTAACAATTCATATAATACTCATTTCGTCTCATCTCTTAAAATAAGGTTTCTACCTACGTTTTCCTCATTTTCCCAGTACAAACAGCACGAAAATATCTGGTGAAGCGTCTGAATTCGGTGAAGTAAGCCCCAACAAAAAAAATCGAGTCGGGCGTCTAGGTATAACACCCCCCTAGGGGAGGCGTTTTAGCCAGATGCCTCCCCCTTGGCGGGGGCGTCTGGCTGTGTTTTAGCCAGACGCCTCCCCTATGGCGGCGGCGTCTGTCTAAGACGCCTCACCCAAGAGGGGGGGGGGGGGGGTTCTGGCTAAGACGCCCCATCCTAAAAACAATCTTAAAATTATACGGTGTGTTATCTCAAATCATTTGACGTTCCTTTGCAAGTTTTCGGTGGTAACGGGTAGGATTACAATGAGTTTTTTTTTCAAGTGATAAAGATTCAAAAAAATTCCAGATCCAACAATTTTTAAGATTCAAAATCCCCCGGCGGTAAAACATCCCGACTTATAAATAACACCTCGACAAGTCGTTCAGGGGTCTCACTCACCGGATTTTTTGGATTTTGAAATTGTTGGATCTGGATTTTTTTTGAAATTTCATCACTTGCAAAAACTCATTGTAAGGTGAGATGTCGGACGATCGACCGTTTACTTCTCGGTCTACCGAACATGTTCCATGCGGATGACCGAGTTTCCATCGGTCCACCATGATCGTAAAGACAGTAAGTTTTTGATCTTTCTGGATTCATTGGGTCGGTTTACCGATCTCTATCCGGTCATCCGAATATTTATCATCAGTAGCTTCAACATTTCTCTGGAAATCTCTATTCGGTGTACCGAATGAGTATCGGTCATCCGAATATAGTAATTATCAACTTATTAATTAATTAATTTAGCAATTATCTAAATTTATAATCAATTATCTTTTTAATAAAAAAATATAAAAAATATAAAAAAATTGTGAGCGTTCAACGGCGCCGCCCCGCCCATGGGAGGGGCGGATCTGGCGAACACCCGCTATTTTTTTTATTAAAAAGATGTTGGGTATTTTACCAGATTCGAGTACACTGGGGCGTCCGTTAGCTCATTACTGACCTCCAAAACATTATTTTTTATGATTATAAGAGGAAGATGAAGAGAGATGTGTGATAGGAGGGTAAAATGTCGCGTTATAGTAGTAGAAATGAGAGAATGACAAAATGTTAATCTGTATGGGCGATTTAACTAGTTTTCCGGCGACGAATAGATTTAACTAGTTTTATGATTATTTAATCTCAATTTTTTTCCATTGTATCCTTAATAAATTCTTAAATATATATTTACAATTTGTCAATTTACAATTTAGGTCAAAATTAATTACAAATAAACGGAGGGAATTCCAATCCGTTTGCAGCTGCAACTGGGCTTGATTTGTGAGTGTTTATCCTAATTTGCCGTCTATTTTATTTCACGTAACAATTAGACTTCTCTCTCGCTTCTCGCCGGTGGAGTAGAAATGGAAGTCACAGGTGGAGAAGAAAGGGGGAAGAGAGGTTTGGTGGTGATTCTCGTCGGCGCCCCCGGAAGCGGGAAGAGCACCTTCTGCGACGACGTCATGAGAGCAGCTTCGCCCCATCGCGCTTGGATCCGTGTCTGCCAGGTTCGGATTCGCCTCTTTTGCGGTTCCTCCTAGGGTTCGGGAACTGATCCGGTTGGTGTTTGTTTGCTTAGCTTCACTCGTGTTTTCAGTTGCGTTATAATCTGTCGGCTCGAAGTTTAGGTTCGTGTTAGTGGGATTTGAGCTTGTTAATTGTTAAGTTTGGTTTTGGTGGGATAAAAAATGTAGAGGACTAGAGGTGTTTGGACTGAAATGGAGTTTTGGGGAAACGATGGTTTGATTACTATTAATTTTCGAGGAAGTTTGGACTTTGGATATTTGAATTTCGATCAATGTTGTTACGGGTGGTTCGTATAAGTTATTAGGTTCTTCCGGTGTTATGGTACGCGGCCGTGCATTTCATTACACATTATTGTTTTTTTCAAAGTTCTAACCTGCTATGTTGCTTAATAGACCACTTCTTACTTGTCTAGGAAGATTTGAGGCTATGTGGTCATTATGCTTTAAATTAAGCTACCTGGGGATTGGGATCAGTTGCTTCAACATAAAGGCTAAACTTAAGCAAGCTATGCAGGAACTGTGTAGTTGTACGAATCAGAAATTAAAAGCCACACATAATTACCTTAAAAGATGACTCTTTTAGTTTATCCTTCTAAACCCATACTCTCCAGCCCAGGCAACTTAATTCATCAGTCATATATTTCTACAAAATAGAAGTTCTCAAGTTCTCGTTTCTTTAACCTAAACCATAATTTTAACCTTCTTTCATGTCAATTCTTGAAAAACTTGAACATTGGGTTCTTTATTCATGCATGCCCTTTTTAGACCATCACCGCTTTCCTTTTCTCCACTTCTATGTTATTTGAACCTTGGTGTTGGCATTTAATCATGAAAAACTAATCATTTTCTTGTGAGTTTTCGGCAACCTTGTTAGTAGCACTGCCCTGTCCAGGTTAACTTTCCCGGAGACCTACTTTAAGTTAATTTTCTAAGGGGGAAAATAACACCATTACTTCAATTGCACTATTTTCATAATGTTTAGCATCAAAATTTGTTCTTCATGTAAGGGTTTGTCCTATGATGTTTCAGTTTCATAACAATTACAAGTTAGCTGTGAAAATTCCTGTATCACAATAATGGTTTCTAATGTCATTTCCTTAGGATAACATTGCAAATGGAAAAGCTGGAACAAAGCTGCAATGCTTGAAAACTACCACTGATGCATTGAATGCTGGGAATAGTGTCTTCATTGATAGGTGTAATCTGGACCGAGAGCAACGTGCTGATTTTCTGAAGCTTGGTGGATCAAATGTAGATGTACATGCTGTAGTTCTTGATCTTCCTGCTAAACTTTGCATATCTCGGTCTGTTAAGCGTTCAGGCCATGAAGGAAATCTGCAGGGTGGAAAAGCCGCTGCTGTTGTAAATCGGATGCTACAGAAGAAGGAACTTCCTCAATTGAGTGAAGGATTCAGTAGGATTACACTTTGCGCGAATGAAAAAGATGTTCAAGATGCTGTTACTTTGTACAGCAGTCTTGGTGCAGATGATAACCTTCCGTCAGGTAGCTATGGTAAAAAAAGTGGAGATTCTAAAGTTCAACTTGGGATAATGAAGTTTATGAAGAAATTGGACCCTCCTAAAAATGTCACACCAGATGGAAACTCCTCAGAGAACTTGGTTTCCAAAGAAGTTGATGCCCAAAAAGACCACAATGATAAAAAGGTTTTTAATGCAAGTGGTGACACAGAAGCCAAAAGAAGCTCAGATGGCATCTTTCTAGTTGACAATTCGTCGAACGCTGTTAATACATTAGCTTTTCCATCTATTTCAACGTCAGATTTCCAATTTGACCATGACAAAGCGTCTGACATTATTGTAGAGAGGGTTAGTGATTTTCTTAAAAGGGTTGAAGATGGTAGGCTTGTTTTTGTTGACTTGAGTGACACATCAAACATTTTGTCGCTAGTTAGGTCTAAAGCTGTTGAGAAAGGTGTTAATTCGAAGAGGTTCTTGACAGTTGTTGGTGATATAACTCGGCTGTTTTCAGAAAGAAATCTACGTTGTAATGTCATTGCAAACGCTGCAAACTGGTAGGTTCCTTGAGCCCCTCTCTGTAAGTTATTTCTGTTATGTAACATGGTTATCTAACTACGTCAGTGCTATAAGCCTTTTCTGAAAAGTAGGATATCTATGAATTTTTCTTCTCTCCTCTCCGAGAGGATTGTGGTAATACCACACGTGCAGTCCTTAGAGTTGGAAACTTACTCATCTTTCGGATGTTAATTTAGATTGTTAGATAAAAATAAACTGATAAGACGAACCATGGCTTGACGCTCCATGCAGGCAACTTAAACCTGGTGGTGGAGGGGTTAATGCTCATCTTTCAGATGTTAGTTTAGATTGTTAGATAAAAATAAACTGATAAGATGAACCATGGCTTGACGCTCAATGCAGGCGACTTAAACCTGGTGGTGGAGGGGTTAATGCAGCCATATTTAAAGCCGCGGGTGAAGCCTTAGAAGTGGCAACAAGGAAGTGTGCTGGAACCCTGAGTCCTGGGAAGTCTGTTGCTGTTCCTCTACCTTTAGATTCACCTTTAGGTCAAACGGAAGGGGTAACTCATGTGATTCATGTTCTTGGTCCAAATATGAATCCGCAAAGACCAAACTGTCTCAAGAATGATTATGACGCTGGATGCAAGATTCTTCACGATGCATATTCATCACTTTTCGAGAATTTTCAATCCATAATACGCAAAGGAAGCAACAAATATTCGGAGTTGGAATCCTCCAAAGACAAAATAATTTCAACTGAGGGAAGTCATAGGGAGTCTTTAAACAACGATCCGAAAGTGAAGAGGGATTCTTCACATGAACATGACAAGAACAAAAAGAGCAAGGGCAATAGTCCTGCGGAGAATAACTTGGTCAGGTCTAGAGCACAGCTGTTGAAATGACATATCTGTTTGTACTTATTTGGTAAAATCTTACTGTGCAGACAACCGACACTAAAGCGGGAAGGACTTGGGGTCCATGGGCGCAAGCTCTTCATAAGATGGCCATGCATCCTGAACAACATAAAGCTACCATCCTTGAGATGTCAGATGATTATATTGTGTTGAATGATCTCTATCCTAAGGTTAGCGATTTTCTTAAAATATAACAAATTGCTGTATTTATACCCTGAAAGTTGAAACATCTTGTTTTTTCTGCAGGCAAAACATCACATTTTAGTGTTATCCAGACAGCATGGTCTTGATAGCCTATCCGATGTCCGGAAGGAGCACCTCCCACTGTTAAAAGAGATGCACTCGGCAGGTCTGAGATGGGCCAAGAAGTTCCTGAACAATGATATGAATTTGATCTTCAGATTGGGTTATCATTCTGTAAGAAGCTAACTTTGCTATTCCTTCTACATTGTTCTTGCACTTTAAACTTAAATTTTAGCGTGCTAACTCTTTCATTTGTAAAGATACCGTCAATGCGTCAGTTGCATCTTCACGTTATCAGCCAGGATTTTTATTCCCTTCACTTAAAGAACAAGAAGCATTGGAATTCCTTCACCAGTGCTTTCTTTCGAGATTCTGTTGATGTCATGGAAGAAATCGACCGGTGTGGGGTTGCAACCGTGAATCCAGAAAGCTTGCTTTCGATGGAGCTGCGCTGCCACCGGTGTAGGAGTGCACACCCAAATGTTCCCAAGCTGAAGTCCCATATTAGTTGGTGTCAAGCTCCTTTTCCTTCTCATCTACTTGAAAGTGGTCATTTGGTATCGTCTTGAAGTGATTCTTCTCACTAGTAGCTACCCTAGGTTCACTGTATAAAGTTTTTGGAAATGGATGGAGACAGAAGATCTTGAAGTAGAGAAATTTTGGTAATGACTTAAGCCTCTCTTGTTTTGATAGACAACTGCATAACAAGAATAGGTCTACTTTACACTTTATTTTATTTTCATTTCATTTTGTTTGTGCTGGAAGTAGTAGGAAAAGTTAGGTTGGATGTGTGCCCCAGTTAATTACGGTTATTTTGAAATTATTGAAACCTTTTTCAGCTAATTGTTGTAAAAAGTTGTTGAATTATGCATGTGTCAATTCGTATAGGTTGGAATTCGTTTTGTGGTAATCTTTTTTATTTTTTCCCCCTTTGCGCTCGGTGACGTACTCTTAACTATTTCCAGAATGAAAAGGAAGCGCACTCCCCAGTATTTGCTTGGTGACGGCAAAGGTGAGTGCTTTCCTCATTTCGGTGGCCCACAGGTATGCTAGGCTTTCCTGTTATTTGTCTTCCTATTGGCACTGGTAGAGCCACAAAGCTAACAACTACAAGTGATACTGATGATGGTGTGTCGAATATGGTGGTGATAAGAGGAGAAAGGGACAGAAACATATTTTGTTTTTCTCTTGTTTGAATAGACAGCAGAGGAAATGAGCCGTCTTGTTTAGATAAGAACAAAAGAGAAAGAAAGAACCTGCTGAAAAATGATGCGTTTGGGACCTCAATTTGCATAAAATAGTTTATCTTTATTTCTCGTCGTTTCCAACACATCTTAAAATAAACATTCAAACAAGACAAATCTTGCTTCCCACTCTTATTTCTCTTGTTTTCTTTTCTTATCTATCTTACGCAAACACACCATAAACATCGCTACCATTTGCGTTCACGGTAAGCCGTTATAAACTCTCTTTCAGGACGATTCGTGCAGACGCAATTATTGGAACAGCTTAAGTAGGAAGAAGTAAAATACAATTTTTATACTGTAAATTTGATCACTGCACAGACAATGTTTTAAATCTTAATGATTCCCGCTCATGCTAATATGCGATGCTCCCAGACAGAAGTCAGATTGTCAGCAGGCACACATAAGACGAACAATCCCCAAACCAAACAAAATAAATAAATAAAATCAAACAATCCAATCAAGAAAAACTTCCATCTGTACACAAAAATGAGCCGTGTGCAAAGATCACTGGTTCAACATCTGCGAATCACCATGTGCCCACAATTTTCTCTGGAATCTGCAAAAAAGAATAAGAAAAAGACAAAAACAAACACTAACCAAATTAGAAATATAGAAATGAAATGCTAAAGGATTATTCATTGGAATTAACAATTTCACATGGGTCTTCAAATATCTCAACAAAACACCACTAGTTTCTATCCATAACTAGCCACAGGACATTATTATCATTATATTTTACAGAACCCTACTGAGGGTTGGGTGGACGGCCGTTGGCAGCAGAGACTCTGGAACCCCATTCCAGCAGCTCTTTGCTTGTGTCATCCTTATGACAAATGACCTCTATGAAACAGAGGCAATCTTTCTTCTCTCCTGTTGCTTTCTCTATTGCAACCTTCAGATCCTCCTCGCAATGGACCTGCAACCAATAGTGATCTCTTGTTAAAACCTTGCCTTTACAATAACAATTCAATTACAACAGCTGTGTTATAAGATACAAACCTTGGTGGTCCAACATTTTCCTTGACCATTGTTGATTGCGTCAACTAGTGCGGTGTAGTTCCAGTTCTTGATGACGTTGTAGGGACCATCATGGATCTCGACCTCAATTGTGTAGCCACCATTGTTTATGAGGAATATGATAGTGTTTTGCTCATTCCGGATCATTGTCGAAACATCTTGTGCTGTCACCTGAAAATTGTTTTCCAATATTTTTCACCACCAATTCTAGCAGATACAATGAATTGAAATGCTTAAGGAAACAAAGAACTAGATGTAATGTTTGACCTGAAAGCTTCCATCACCAATGCAAGCAATAACCCTCTTGTCCTTTGCAGCCTGTGCATACCCAAGAGTGGCACCAACCGACCAACCAATGGATCCATACTGCATCTGGAACTCATATCTGTAAAACACAAGAACTACACTCATCACAACTCATCTTTCAATAACAATCAATAACAAAGATCACTTTCAATTACTATTAGTTCACTCAGGTTCAAATGTTCTGAAAGAGAACATTATACTTCATCTCAACTATCCACACCAAAAATAACTATTTCTGAAAATTACAAGTAATGCTAGTTAAAATAAGACGCATTTCTGCTATACTTGTGCAATCTGTGGAATATTGAATTTTAAAAATGATAAAGTTGTGATTCCGTTTATAGAAGTAGAAAACATACCCACAACCCTGTGGCAATTTAAGCTTTTGGCAGTTAAACCATGAATCACCAGTCTCAGCGATAACAGCACTGTCACCGGACAACATCTTCTGGATATGTTTGAACAGTATGTTAACCCGAAGAGGCTCATTGGGCTGGCATGGTGGTGGCACGCCTTCCGGAATGTAAATTCTCTGGTAATTCTCATGTGCAGTAGTGTTCTTTTTCAATCTCTTTGCCAAAGCCCTGAAAAACTCCTTCATCAGAACACACCCAAATGCCGGTCCGTTTCCGACAAGCACCCGATCAGGCTGCACGATGATTGATTTCTCCTTCTTCAGAAGCAGCGAATACCCAACCGAGCTGTAATCATTGAAAATTGGCCCAGCAAAGAGGTACGCATCTGCCGATTCAACGATCTCAGAACAGAATGCGGTGCTAACGGCGCCCCAATATGTGCCAATGAAACGTGGGTGGTGTTCGGGCACAAGCCCTTTGCCAGAGGGCATAACAGCCATGGCATAACCACAGGCGTCTGCAAGCTCAACGAATGCTTTCCCAGCCTTCGCCACACGGATCTTTGGACCACCAACCATCACCGGCTTCACTGCCTTATTAAGAAACTCCGCTGTGGCCTCAACCGCAACCTCAAGCCCCATCTCATTGCTCAATCTGCAATTCACAACTAACCCATCAAAATCCCAACTTTCTCATGCAACACTCACAAGCACAAATCCTCAAATGAGTTAAGCTCAAATTAGCAAAACAAAATCACCTCGGAGCGAGAAAGAATGGCACCGGCTCCTGACTAAATGTGGGATGAGGAATTCCAGGGAGATTGCAACTCACGCTTATGTACACTGGCTTACTCTCCTTAACCGCCGTCGAGATTGCATTATCAATCAACTCATGTGCGTCCCCCAAATTGTTCACAACAGCCTAAAAACCAAAAACCCTCAAAATCCGAATTCCCAATAAAACCACAAAAAACAAAGCTTTTCTTTGGAATCACGTTTTGATAATCAAATTTTAATTTCCAAAAATCAAGAACTAAACATAATTTACATTTAAAATTGACATTAAAAACAAAATCATCATATCAAGGTCAGAGTACGTTTGGAGACAGATTATGATATTTGGTCTAAAATCTGATCACCTGAATGTAATTCCAAGTAACAAAGTTCAAGGACTCCTAAACATTTAAAAAAAATTGTGATTTATAATTGACACATTTACCTAGAATCATCATCCTAAGACCAGAGAGCATCTGCCAACGGATTTCGAAATCAATCATCAAAACGTGATTCCAAACTGAACTCTAAGTTCAAGGACTCCTAATAATCAAGGATAAAAATCATCGTACTAAGGTCAAACAACGTCTAGAAACTGATTCTAAGAATTGCTCAGATCAACATCAAATGTGATACCAAATTGAACTTTAAGTTGGACTCCCAGTAATCAAGAATCAATTGTGATTCACAAATGACCCATAAAACTCATAATCATCATCATCATCATACTAAGGCTACAATATATCCGAGAACAAATTCTAAGAATCATCGAAATGTAATTCCGAACGAAACTTTTAAACTTTAGGCAACACCCAAGAATATAATCACACATTGCCTAACATGAGAATGTTAGGGGTGGGTTATTAGGACACGAGTCTACCGTGATAACACAAACCAACTTAAGTTTCGTGACAATCTAAGAGAGTTTATGGACCAGTGGACTCATGCGTAACGGGTAGGGGACGTTACACTGTTATAAATGACAGATCAAAAAAACAAAAAAACAAAAAAAAATCACCTGAAAGCAAGTAACAGTCTGGAAGCACCTCAACTCCTGGCTAAAATCCGGCAATCCAATGGTATGATGCAGAATCCGATTGGTCCCATAATCATTCGAGTTGGGTCCCCCGACAATACAAATCACCGGAAGATTCTCACTGTAAGCGCCGGCAATGGCGTTGAGAACGCTGAGACCGCCCACGGTGAAAGTCACGACGCAGGCGCCGACGCCGCGGGAGCGGGCGTACCCGTCGGCGGCGTACCCGGCGTTGAGCTCGTTGCAGCATCCGACGTTTCTGAGCCCCGGCTCGGCGATGAGGTGGTCGAGGAGCGTGAGGTTGAAGTCACCCGGGACGGTGAAGACGTCGGTGACGCCGACCTGGACGAGGCGGCGGGCGAGGTGGCGTCCGAGGGTGGCGTCGGAAAGGGGGATCGGGTGGGAGTGGGTGGTGGGGCCGGTGGGTTCTGGGGTGGAGTCGTTCACGTGGGTGTCCATGGCTTTGGTGAGAGAAGTGGAGGTAGAGGTGGAGAAGGGAGGTATTTAACTGCGAATCGGTGGTTTTGGAAACCACGGCGGTTTTTATTGGTTGGTTTTCGCGGTTTTGCATCTTTTATCCTTGAAGATTGCTTTATTTGAAATTTTGAATAGAGAATAATGTGTTTTCCCCGAAATCAAGTGACTAATAAGTGACTAATGTGTAAGTGACTAAGGAATGCAAAATTGTGTGTAAAATAAATAATAAATAGTCATTTCTAAATAGAGATGCATGTAATTCACGAGACAATGTGACTTTCGTTTAACAAACAATTATTGGTTGAATTACAAAGGAAATAGTGGGTACTAATGAAATTATATTTTAAGTTTTGCGACAACTTAGGAGATTGTTTTAAGTTGGTGGATTCATTGGTCATTACCGATAAGTTGTATTGCGTTCCTTGTGAGCCTAACAATCGGGTGTATTGCTCTACTTATTTGGACTGCATTTATTTCTGAGATGTGTTCATTGCATGGTTGTTGATCTTCCGCGTTATTAGTTGTCAGTAGGTTTTGTTCTTTTCTATAATTTGGTAAGATGACTCTTCTTCAAGTAAGTAATATTGATTTTAATTATTGAAAATTTGTCGAAAAAATATATTTTTTACTTTCATCTAAATTGTTTTCGGTGATTATGATTTTACATAAACATGTGATTTTTGAGATTTCACCCCTCTTGAGACCCTCTCACCTCCGTAACAATCTTAAACGGTCATTTTCTTAGAATCAGTCACATGATCATTAAAAAACGTGATATACCATCCATCATACTTTCTAAACAAGATTTTGCATCAATACTCAAACAGAGCCTAAGTGATATATCAAAGTCAAAACATAATAGTTTTACGAAAATGTAATAATTTAAAAGGGTAAGCACGAAAATTAGTCTGTATTCCTTGTTGTCACATGCAGAGTGGACCATGGTCGACCGACAGGAAACCACGTCGCCAACTGTTTGTCATCTTTGTGTTGGTTGTTTTAGTGGGAAACGTCGAAGAACAATCCTGGATCATAGTTTCAGTTGGTGGATGGTTTTGATTAGTTTAGTATTCTTGGACAACAAGTGTCTCTAAAAGTGTATCTAATTATTTCTTTAGCATGTAAATCGTGATTTCAAGTGACGGGTCAAATCCCATCTCCTATATAGAACTCAGGTGACATTTTTAGTTCTGCAGAAACAACCATGGAAATTGGAAAGCTCGTTGATTCAATATTGAGTGGCTAAAACAAGTGTGTGGATTCTACGACAAAAGGTGGTAGGAAGGGAATTTCAACTTTTTTAACAAGGTGTGGCAATGGTGCCTTGGAATTGGAATTTATGAGAAGGTTATGTGGAAATTTAATTAAGATACGTTTGGGATCAGAATTTGGACCAAATGGGTTGAAATCTAATTTCTAGGTGTGGACTAAATTAGTCTGTCACATCCAAAACTCTAACCACCTTCTAGATATTCTCCTACTACGACATGCATTTAATTTGCTGTCAGGTTTTACGTGTTAAATTTCTCCAAAGAGGCTGTCAAAGATGGTACCTTAGTTAAGAATCATATATATGTTGAATTTTGGAGTTTAAGTAGAGTTGTATAGCAAAAACTTTCAGAAAAAAAATCCAGGAATTTGTCCCTTTTAAATATTACAGAAATTTAGAGAATGTTCAAGTGAATATCCTTCAACTGATTAATTATGTACACTTTATGACCGTATTTTCCAGCCTTGTATGTTATTTAAACCTTCAATTTCAATCCACCATAAGCCAACGTTACGCATCATATATTAAGAGAAATACGACAATGATGTCGAATAACAACCTTTATAAACTTAGACGTACGTTTGACTATAATATGTGTTAATACATTGAAAGTTGGTTATGTTTTCTTTTCCGAAAGCAAGTTTTTGGATTATGTGATCCACAAAAAAATATCATCTAGGAAGTACCCGTTGCTGCTCTATACTCAAAATTACGGTTTGTTGCGAGCATTTCATTAAATTATGATTCATGAAGAATAAAAGGGTCATGTATATGGAAGCAAAGACATCCGAGCAACACCGGCCATATCAATTGTTCCTAAGAATGTCGACCAACATTAACGTAAGAAGAGAAGAATGACGTGCGTGGGTGACTCTCCGATTGTGGATCAATTTGAAATTCCGAATTAACTATATGAAGAAAATGGCAACAAAGATCCATGGCGGGCATCACATTCTCAATATTTTCTATACTATTTAGAGAGACTAGCAGTCAAAATCTGGGGGTAAGACAATTCCACGGCCGGAATTTGTCGAGGAAACCGTTCGCTCAAGTACTCTTCATCTTCTTGGGAACAATATTTGTTTGACCTAAAATAGTGGTTAAGCATAACTCATACAAATAGAAGTTTAGAATCGGAGTTTGCACTTCCAATTTGATTTGTTTTATGAACTCGACGTTGCTATGTTAGAAATATATTACCAAACAAAAACAATGTCTTTGTCTTACAACTATGACGATGAAGAGGAAATAGTGACTGTGATATTTGACTATGGAGTTTCCAAGTCAAACACCGCACTGATTATATACTCTCATGTGTCCAGAATATTTCGTATTTTATATCTCCAAATCAAATATTTCATGTCTACGTAATAATTTTATCATCAAGACGAAGTGGATAATATTTATGCCATTTTTCATTTGTACAGTGCACTAGATTATTTCGAATAATGGGTAGACTAGAAGAACATATATAGTACTAGAAACTTGGACTGAAAGAACAAAATGTGTTTATATTAAGGATGGATGGAAGACTATTAGCATACAGTAACAGTTCGAGAATCAACATTTTCTCTACAAAACCAAACGTTCATAATTGGGCAATTATTTACTACTGCTACCCCTCTACCATGTCCTACGCCTACCTGCCTCTGGAAAGAAGCAGTGAAGTTGGAAACCAACTCCCAATTGTAAGCTATAACATTACCCTAAGGATTTCTATAGATAGTGATTTAGCTACGTTAATTGCTTTTTATCCATGCATGCAGGTGTTGATGAGAGGGAATTGGTGGTGAGATAATCGACACGGTGATGATCTCAGAGTAATCTTAAGGAAGAGTTTGGCTGCATTTTTCTTCATTAGTCCATCATTTTTGCTTCACACTACATGCCACTGCTTGTGCCCAATGTCTGAGTTTGGTCTTTACATGTTCAGGTGTGTCACCTGCATATGTATATATGAAAAAGGGAAATAAGAATCAAACGTCGTACATGGTGGATGGTGCACAAAAGAGAATTAATGTATATATGAAACTTAATTAAAAAATAAATAATATAAACAATGATACTAATATATGTATAATGTATATATAATAGGGTTAATTACAGTTTGCCTCCTAACTATACATTGGTATTACTTTGCATCATTAAACTTTCAAAGTTAACAGTTATCTTTTCTGAATTTTCATTTTGTGACACTTTTGTCATTGAAGTTCAAAAATACATTAGTTAACACACGCTCGATGTGTTTTTTTTCTTTTTTTGTTATATCCCTAATAGATAACATTTTATTCTTGATTTTTGTGAACCAAATATGATTATCAGAATGTAATTCTAATTTGATCCGGCTAAAAGCCTAAAATTGGACACATATATATGCCTATATACGTGCATGGACATCAACACATACGGATCTCATCTCAGTTAGATAATAAAGTCATGCATGCATTCATGCACAAGAAAACGTGTACGTACGTACGTACCAGGTTGCAGCAGCTTCCAGGAATCACTGCGCCCAAACTGAATCGGGCTCCTGGGGCTCTGCGACGTCGATGAAGACGTGGCGGTAGGCGTGGACGCGGGGCTCATCGAGAACTGGCGTTCGACGGCGAAGTACAAGTCAAGGGCCGGCAAGGTATCACACAGTTGACGCCCCCCGTCCTCCTCGCTGAACCCGAACCCCAGCTCGATCGACCCCCTCAGCTCATCCAAGTCCCCGTCCGTGATGCTCCTCATCCTCCCCAATCCTCCCCCTCCTTCCCCGCAGCAAGGCACGTCGACTGCCACCAACTCCCCGCTTTTACTCCCCGTCGGCATTGGCCTACCAATCGTGTCGTCAGGCAATTCTATACTCGTGTCGGACATTTGTGTTTGCTAGTTTTGTCGATGATTTTAAATTAAGAGGATTGATATATAACAGACACGTAACATGATATGTTGATGTTTTTTCATACTATGAATCATTTTAGACAATCATTTTATTATAAGATGTCAACTATAAATCACATTTCATTTTTACTTTTAGGAACGCCAAATTCTAATTATCAAAATGTGGTTTCGTACAAAAGAGATGAATAAATTATGTACCATCGTATTGCTTTCACATTACTTATTTTATATCCAAATTACACATTAATCATCACCACTAAGCGTTAAATATATACCATTGTTTTTTTAAAATGTGGTATGATAGGATATCATGTCCACATCGTCATCGACTCATCGTATTGTGTCGGAAATTGTCAAACCTACCTCAACGCATGCATCCTCCGCCTCCTGTCCCACACCGCCTCCCGCAACAGGTCCTTCAACGACATCTGCCTCGTCAAATTCTTCTTGTTGTTGTTCTTTCTCGATGTCGTCGATTCCATGTTGGGTCGGTGTCCTCTCAATCCGTTCTCTTCTCTCCCTTGTGTGTTCCCTCCCTCCATCAAATGGAAGGAGGGGCTTCGGGAGGGAGATGGGGGTGGTGTTCTGATTTGTTCTCTCAATGGAGGGTTGTAGTGTCGGATGGGGTGGGGTTATAAAGGAGGTGAGGTGAGGTTGTTGTGTTGGTGTTGGTGTTCATTGGTTGTCTTTTGATCCCACCGTTTATTAGGGTTGTTGTTTGAGTCCGGAGATATCGGCCGGTCCAGTGTGGGTGGTGGAGAGGGATGAGATCTTTTTTGTTGGCTTATTTTGGAACGGTGGCTGGTGCTTATGTGCGTAACGACCCCACTGTAATATGGTTTTTATTGTTAAGAAAGTAGTTAACTACTTTGCTTTTGCTTTTGATTTTGTTCTGAGGCATAATTTTTCTTTTTTACGTAAAATGTGTATTCCAACGAGTCCAACGACTTCGTATAGGATTAGAGCATAGGTTCAACTAGGGTGCACACTGATCCGGTTGGGTCAGAATCTGACCTAACCTGAAAAATTCAAGTTTGGAAAAAAGTAAACCCGAACCTATTCGGGTTCAACCAAACCTGAATTTTCGGGTTGAGTTGAGTGGGATCGGGTTGGACCTAAGTTTTTATTTATTCAAGGATGAATAATTATAACATTGAATTTTAAATTGTTAGGATCCAAAATATAATAATTATAAGGATCCAAAAATATTTTTAGCAAGACTAACATAACTTTACATTTAAAAAAACTTTATTATAATGATGAATATAACAATGAATTGGACTTGAATATTGACGAATGTGCAAGACTACCATAGTTTTACATTTTTTTTAAATCCCAACCCTTCAACCTGAACCTGACCCGAACCCCTACCCAACCCGACCAATCCGGTTCGGGTCGATTTTGAGGTTCAACCTAACACGTGTGCACCACTGCTAGGTTTATTGACCACACTTTAATTAAACTTAACCCTACCACTTATCAAACAATATTATTATTAAATTTTACATTTTTGCTAATTAAACAAGTTAACTTATTATAGGAGAATTCATCAGTATTAAAAGCAGCAAGAAAACGTACATAACGCTAATAATATAGATATCTAGTATTTGAATATAAGTATATGACAATATTGTACGATGTTTTTGCTTGGGTGCACCTCCAAAAATCGTTTATTAGGCATTTGTACTTGTGTATTTTTTATTGCTTCAGAATGCCCGCAAAACAAACTAATTGCTTGGGTGCACCTCCCTTAAATACTGTTAACGGATTTCATGACATCGTTAGTTGTCATCGTTAAGTTTGAATTCAAACGGTCGACCGAAAGCCAAACGGTCGACCGAAAACCAATTTGACTCCCAATTCGAGGTGACCGAGTCTAAATATTCTACTTGACACGTAATTAGACACCAATTAAATTCAAATCCAAACAGTCGACCGAAAACCAAATTGACTCACAATTCGAGCCGACCGAGTTTTCTAGATACTTTCGATGTAAATTAGAGCTCGAATAGTGTTTAATTAGGTGTCAAATAACATATTTAGACTCGATCAACTCAAATTAGGAGTCAATTTGATTTTTGGTTGACCGTTTGGCTTTCGAACTTAACATGGGCAACTAACGGTGTCACAAAATCCATTAAAGGTGTTAGAGGGAGGTGCACCCAATCAATTAGTTTGATTTGTGGGTGTTCTGGAGCAATAAAAAAATACACAAGTGTAAAGACCTAATAAACGAGTTTTGAAGGTGCACCCAAGCAAAAACCCCTATATTGTATCGATAATTTGGTCCTTGGTTGTAGTTTACACTTCTTGAAATGGAATTGGGCTTAGAGACAAAATAAGGTGAAGCTTATGGGATAGATTTGAATTTTCATAATGTTAAAACTAACGGCTCAGACCCCAGATGTCAGAGTGTATCATCTCCAAGGGTTTTCCTGTTTTAGTAGTAGAAGCATAAAATGGTAACCTAGTTTGTTTTGCGAGACGACAAACTTCACAACATTACTCATTATTAAAAATTATGCTAGGAAATAATTGTTTCAAAACAGGAAGGGACGGATGCCCCATACGTTTGTGCCAAATGTCGGGAGCCCGATGAGACACATTATTAGCATGTAAAAGATTATTTGAGTTGTCTAAGATATATAATCCGTTTATGAGAACACCTCTACCAATCATCTTCCCTGATGGACGGTCCTGAAATAACACATCAAATGATGAGAAGATCACATTAGAATTCAAGTTTCTAGTGATCCTTGCAACAGACAAAAGATTATATGTGAGCTTGGGAACATATAATATTTTTTCAGTTGTGTCATTTAATAGTTTTGATTCTCCTATTCCATTAATTTTGACTTGGTTCCGTTAGCAACTGTAACAAAACTATTTATATTAGAGTCATAATAAATATTGTCTATGAGATTTCTATTTCCAGTCATGTGGTCTGTGGCTCCAGTGAAATTAGCAACAAGATTGGGAAGATTAATACCTGAATTATTAGTTGGTTGATTCTGAATTTGACCAAACATTTGGAGAAGACTATTCAAGTGGGCCAACGCATGACCCAGTTCTTGCTGCACAGACCCCGATCCAATCCCATATGCCGCTACTGCTACTCCATCTCTTGTAGGTGCATTCAAACCCGGATTCGGAGCACCGCGTGTCTGACTTGACCCTCCATCAGATCTGGAGTGATCCGTGAAAGAATCGGAGATAAAACCCCGACTGGTTGAGCCTGAGCCGTTAGTTTTAACATGGAATTGTTAAAACTAACGGCTCAGACCCAACAGTCATCATCGCCAAATCCGGTCTCAAATCCTTCACAATCCAAATCAGTATCATCTTACAAAAGGAAACATGAATCATGCACACAAATTTAATCAAGTCAATCATAGTATCTTCTGTATTAAGAAATAATATCATTCACCAACGGCTCTATCACGAAGCCCATATATATATTCGAAAGTGTAATCTTTCAATTAAATAATCAGAAATATACAAACATAAAACTCAATACATAATAATTTTTCCCTCCTGATAATATCCAATGCAAGGCCTACCCGGCGTGACTCGATTTCGGAACCCTGACATCACTAAATAATTAAGACAAAAAATCGTAATTTATCCAAAATCAATTCTTCCGTAGTGCAACAAAAACTATTCGAAACTTCTAGTCTACAGAATTGACTTTTCTAACTTCTTAATTGTTAATATAGACATCCGTCGAAAAACACTTCTTTTTAATATAGACCCGCTAAAACAGATCTATTAAAAATGGATCACATGCATGCAACGAAAAGAAAATGTCTTTTTTGCTAATTTGGAGGAGCTGCCTCGTTTTTTCCCCCGCTCGTTATGCAATAAGGAGTGGTTCTGAAAGAAACGAATCACAATGAATTAAGTAATTTTGTAAGATATTGTCAAACAAAAATATTATTGTAAGAAGTGTAGAAAGATTGGATATATAATTTGCCGTGATGAATGTTTTTTTAGGAGAACAAATGTCTATAATATAATTGCAGCTTCCATAGAAAATCAGTAAAAAAAAATGATCATCCCCGGGAGTTGTTAGTAACCGCCCACGTAGGCAATGATGAAAGATCTTTATAATTTTTTTGAAAGCAAAGATCTTTATAATTCAGTTAATGGTGTGTAAAGAATTTTCAGTGATGGAAAATTCTTTTAAATTGTGTCAATGACGTAACTCTCACATGATAAGCTAATGATGAAAAGTAGTTTGGAAGTTAAGAATATCATTGTCAAAGAATTTAATAAGTGAATGTTGATATCTACTACCATAAATTTCAACTATGGTACATGCCTCCTTAATCCTTATTAAGACTAAGTTAATAGAATTATATATTCGATATTGTCAAAAAATAAATCAAACTACCAATTTCTTCCTATATGAAATTGTAAAAAAAGAAAATTCAAACTACCAATTTCTTCTAATATGATGTGATTCTATTCAACACATAATCATAATGTCTAACTGTAATATCCTAACCTTGCTTATGGTGCTAATTGTGTTTAGGGGAGGATTGGTGATGGATCGAGATCGACGGCCGAGATCGAGTAGGAGGAAGTATATAAGGTTTGGGTTTTGTTAACTCTCTCTCTCTCTCACGATCGCATCTCTCTCTCTCTCTCTCTCTCTCTTTAAACTCGTCTCTCTCGGCAGCAAAGGAAGGGTCGCCGTGGTGTGGTGATTGGGGAGCACGGGAGTTGTCGTTGGAGTCGCCGGAGGAGTGAGGATCGTCGATTGCGGGAGGTTTCGCGAGGGAGCGTTCGCCGTGGTTTCTTCCAAGGCTTCTTCAAGCCTTAAGGTATGTCAAACTTGCTTTCAAGCTCACCTATTGTTAGTGTGGGGGTGGGAGCGGTCGACGGTAGGCCGTGTCGGCTCGTCGGACCTGCACAGCAGCATCTGAACTATAAACGGTCGACCGATGTTTTGGTTCGGTCGACCGGTTATAGTGTATTTGGGGCAGAATCCCTCGCACCGGTCGAACGATGCCCTTTTGGGCGGTCGACCGGTTGTGCATTTTTAGCGAGAGAAGACGTCCTGGGTATTTTCGGTCGAACGGGACCCCTTTGCCGGTCGACCGAAAGTACTGTTGAAGGTCGGTTGGGGGCGTTGACCATCTAAACGGTCGACCGCTCGTTGACTTCGTCCGATCGACGTTTAAGTTAACTTAATGGCCGGTCGACCGGACGTGTGGTTTCGGTCGACCGTGAAGTGTGGACTGTTGGTAAATCTTACTGGTGGTTTTCGGTCGACCGTGAGTGTTGGGTCGGTCGACCGTTGGTGTTTGGTTTGCGAAAACGTTTTCTTACTGGGGCTTTTCGGTCGACCGGACCCCCTTTGCCGGTCGACCGATTGACGGGTTTTTCGGTTGGGCCAGATCTCTAGGTGAGGATCGGTCGACCGATTAACAATTTTCGTTCGACCGTTTCTGCTGTTTTTAGCAGATTCGTGGTTTTATGAGTACACTTGACGACGCCTCGTCTCTCCGGCCTCACGGAGGGCAACGGCACGGACTGACGCCCGATAGTTGGGTGCTCGTACGCTTGAAAGCGGCTCGTCTCTCCGGCCTTTTGGGCAACGGCACGGACTGTCGCCCAATAGTGGTATGAGTAGCGTGCGTTGTGGGGTTGGGGTGAGAGGACCCTTGAGACCCGGTTGTGTGTTGTGGGGTTGGGGTGAGAGGACCCTTGAGACCCGTGGCCGATGATTTTCCGGCGGTGCCGTGTGTGCAAGTGTGTTGTGGGGTTGGGGTGAGAGGACCCTTGAGACCCGTGGTCGATGATTTTCCGGCGGTGCCGTGTGTGCACGTGTGTTGTGGGGTTGGGGTGAGAGGACCCTTGAGACCCGTGGCCGATGATTTTCCGGCGGTGCCGTGTGTGCACGTGTGTTGTGGGGTTGGGGTGAGAGGACCCTTGAGACCCGGTTGTGTGTTGTGGGGTTGGGGTGAGAGGACCCTTGAGACCCGTGGCCGATGATTTTCCGGCGGTGCCGTGTGTGCACGTGTGTGGTGGGTTGGGGTGAGAGGACCCCTCAGACCGGATCGTGTCTGTTGTACTATTCATTATTCATTACATATTTCATTATTGTTCATATATGTGTTAGGGTTTGGCATACTGGGTTTCCTTCTGGAAACTCAGGCATTTATTGTCTGTTTTCAGGCCGTGAGCAGCGTTAGGGGGTGGTGACTGCGGAGGAGAGATTCTGGGAAAGATCCTGCTTTCCCCTCCTTTTGAGGTTGTTGTGATTACGTTGTACATTTTATCTTATAGCTTTTGATGTAATCACCTCTTGTTGTAAACTCAGATCTGTATATATATATACGTTGGTGCACCTGGTGTATTTTCTTGGTAATGTCCTCCGCTGTTTGTATGTTTTAAACTTTAAATTTTCCGCTGTTTGAGGACGTTACACTAACCGTATCTGACAAGAAGTTTATTTATTATATCGGTGGGACCATAATAACGACAAAAGATTTAATCTAATTTAAGTTATCATTAATTTTAAACGACAATAAATGGTACACTTGAAATTTTATTCTGGTGAGTATGTCTAAGGACTAAGAGAGCATGGCATTTTTTAAAAATAGTGACATTTAAAATGTTAATCTTTTATTTGTAGTTGTTATAATAATCCATATGGGCAATCCATATTCTTCTGCAACTCGAAGTATTTATGCTTCTGTAAGATAGGTCGCTTGATCCTTCCTATCCAACCCAGCATAAAGTGGGTAGTTTGACATAAATATCGCTGACTTTAGGAGATATATATAGTTGTCTAACGAATAAATAGAATAATAAATCACCCTGTCTTAATTTCTACATCGAAAGGCCCATCGAATCAGAATACTAATGTCGTTTGACTTAAGAACATACTTGCGGAAATCCACATTTTCTACGATATATTATTAATGTTTGGATGCGCCTTCTTCGAGCATCATTACTTGAACCTTGTAGTCTTGTACATAGTTGGGCTATCCCACTCAATTTATTTCTCCTCAAATGAACCAAGTATCTCTCGTGAAATGTCTACATGAAACATTTACATCTTATTCCATTTAAACGGTTCTTCTGTGACTTGTGATTATGAGTTCTTTCAAGAGACAAGTAGTAGTTGACTTTCTGGGCTCCTTTGCTGACATCGATATATATTCCTAGAGCACCGTTAACACCGTCCGGGCAATTCCCGAGCGTCCTGGTTTTTCTCTCAGCGACGTCAGCTTTCCTTTTCGCCACGTTAGCTCAAACCAACCTCTCTAAATTTTTCTTAACCACACCCAGAAACAACTCAAACGCCCTACGTTCTCTCCCTTACACGTCATTTCAGGATCAATTCTAGGCAAAACACGAAAAATTGTCAAAAAATTCTAAAAAATATAAACAAATAGAAAACTTATTTTCATAAAAAATTGAAAAAACGATTTTTAATGATTTTTAAAACATTTTTTAAAACAAAAACACAAAAAAGGACAGGGGGGGCACGTGGCCCCCCGCCCTGGGCGCGCCCTCCCTTATAGGGAGGGCAACTCAGGCACCCGAGTGAAGAGCACATGTTAAGGGTGCTCTTAGGGTGTGTTTGACCACATCTTCTGAGACATCATCTCCCCCTAGAAGACAATTCTTCAAAGAAACCCTAGAATGCACATTTTTCCCACCTAGAAAGATGTTTGGCTCGATCAACTTCTCCTCCGTCAATGCGAAATTGCCAACATGCACTTCAAAGCAGCGTTCTTTAATTTACCAATTGAACTTCCTAAATGCTTCCAATGATTGTCTGTGCTAAGGAGCACAGATGACATTACATACCTTCATAATTGATGGAATACCAGATAAACACAGCTGAAAATCAAATGAGCCTAAGAATTTATTTAAAACAGACAATTTGGAAGAACAACAAATAAGTGAAAATATATAGGCTGAGGTTTTGAGCACAATGATAAAGAATCAGGAAGATTCTTCCTGGTTTAAAGAACACTTATCAAAATCATGAATTGTTGATCAGATTGAGATCATGAAAAATGTAATACATCTTCAGTTCTTCACATATTAGAGAAATTATGGTGTAGAAAAGTTCTTCTGAAATTATTATTCAGTACATATGTTACAAAATATAACAGATAGAACTAATTCATTATCAAAGTTCTGCAACGCTCCCAAATCCAAGAATTAAAAACCTTGGCAGCTTCTAGTTAACAATTCTATGAAGCTTTAGGAATAAACTCTGAACCAATAACGAACCTTGCGTATAGTTCCATCGTTACATTTCTTTAGTGGAAATGAAATCAAACCATAATCTTTTGGGTTAACATGGTCAGTTAGATTCAAACGAGCTTCACCAAGAATGCCAATTTTTGCTGAACCTGCAAGAATCAGAGCAGATGATTAAACCCATAGAAGACGACGATGGCACGGTTGAGGTGATCTTTGGTTGGATTTGGGGCTACGGCGAAGAAAGAGATGACGATCGTAGGGACAAAGGAGTTGGATGATGCTTGGTTAAGTTTGTGGCACATTGGTAATTATATGGTGGTAATCGACGTAATTTCGCAGGTATGTGGGGGCATTTGTGAAACGTAGATGATGTGGAGATCCAGAAGCGCGATTGTTGGGTCTTCTGGTTCACTATTCATATATGAGTGGGCTGAATATTAGCTTCTGATCCGACTCGAAAGCTAGAAGATGTTTGGACTTTAAACAAAACCAGAAGGTGGATTCTGGAATAGAATTTGGAACCAGAAGCCCAATGTCAAACACACCCATAAAACCAATGCACGATTTCCTTCCGAGGTTGGATCTTGTAAGGACGATGTCAATTGGTTGGTTGGTTTACTTTTAAGTTTGATTAGATATTTTAACTATAACTAGGTAAATAAATATTTTTGTACTATACTTGCAAAATCCTAAACAATTGTAAGGACGAATCCCGATTTATGCGGGGTTTTGCATGGGGATTGGGTGGAGGCATGACTGGGTATGGGTTGGAGGTAAGGTGACGTGACAGGGGTATGGATGTGTGTGCTTGAGTGTTGGTTTGAGTAGAGGAGGCACCCATTCTTGCTCCCGTTTGGCTTACTCAAATCTTCTCTCCCTCACCACAGCTCCTCCCTCTCTTCCTTTCCTGGCGACCGGAGCTCCAGCGAGCAAGGTGCTGCTGCAAGCGAGCAAGGCGGAAAATGTGCGCGAGACTAGGGCGTTTGTTGAGGAAGGCGTTGTTGGCTTTTTTGCTTTAATCTATGTTTTGATGATTTAATCAACATAATCTTATTTATAATCATGTAGAGTAGCACACATATTGCATTGTATATATATTGCTTTGTGTTAACCTCTACACGTGATTAAGACTCAAGGAAGAAAGAAAATCAAGTCAAGACATGTAATCAAACTCATTTGAAGACATGTATTTTGTAATTCTTTGAGTCTTTAGGAACTTTGTGTAATTGTGCATACTTGAGCTAAAAACTACTCAACCACACACTAGGTTCCCTATAGAAGTCACACACGAAATTTCACATAAATTGGACTTCAATAGATCACCCAAACTTAGACGGGAAAACACTTAACCTGAACCCAAACAGTATGCCCACATTTGGTCGACCGAAACAGACCATCCGGTCGACCGAGTGATCAATTAATCTGTTAGTGTTTAATTGCCTAAGTTCGGTCGACCGAGTCCCAAGTATTTTCCGACCGTTTGTTTTGTCGTATATACCCAACGGTCGTATTCATATTAACAAAAAATAACCCAAATACATTTCATGTATCGGTCGACCGAGGACTTTGTTCGGTCGACCGAATTTATGTCTCTTGACAAACCCGAATCTCCTGATGGAATTCGGTCGATCGTAGATTTTGGTTCGGTAGACCGAATAGAACTTTGTTTGTCAACCCTAAACTGTCTAGTGTGAATCGGTCGACCGAACCCTATTCGGTGTTCGACCGATCACTTAAGTGTACCTAAGTCTTAGCGTTGAGCAGTCGATCGTTCCTTAAACGGTCGACCGAACTGAGTTCTAAACTGCCAAACGGTCGACCGAACAGCCCGATCCGGTCGACCGAATTCACTCAGAATAGGGTTATGCTAGTTTCTGTTTTGTGTATCTTACACCAATTCTTACCCAATTAACCCCAACGGCTATATTCTCTTTAATGCTTATAAATAGAGTTGTAAAACACATTTTAACACAACTCTCCCACACATATTTGACTCATACATTAGAGAGAAGATCCAAACACTTTAAACCTCAAACCTTCCACACTTTAGTCATAAATCCAATCTCACTCAAGTGTGCTCAAGTTTAGAGAGTGTTGTTCCACTCAAGATTTTGTTTGTAAAGAAGCAAGGACTTCAGTGAAAGTCAAGCTCACGAGGGTGTTCGTGGAGCTTGTTTTGTAAAAAGCGTTCTCACCCGTCCCAGAACGGGGAGTGGATAGTGAAGACGCGAGCGGAGCTCGAAGTGTCGAGCGGAGCTTGCAAGAGAGGACGTAGGCGGGAGGCCGAACCTCTGTAAAAAACTCAGTGTTCCATTGTGGTTTGCATATTCCTTCTTACTTGCTTGTTTTCGTTAAATTCTGTTGCGCATAACTTGATTGCTTAAAAAAATAGGTATTTAGTTTAAAAGTGATTAGAATTAGAGACCATCACGATCCTACATGCGCGAGAGTCAGATCTCCGACGTTCTCCAGAGATCGCAAGTGAAGGTATGTCAAGTTCTTAAATTAGATGTTTTGCTCACACGGTGGTTTGAGGTTTTGGTTTGTCGTCGGAGGTCCGAGACCTCACCGGCGACGAAGACAACAAGTTGTGATTGGTAGATCCAGGTAGCTGTTGGTATATGGTCGACCAGTGCTTTTTGGCAGTATACCGGATACAATGTTTTCTCTGATCTTAACCAACACCGGTCAAACGATGTCATGAGGCGGTCGACCGGTCGTGCTTATGCTGGTGGACCAGAATAGCTTCTGTTGTTTTTCGGTCAACTGGACCCCTGAGCCGGTCAATCGTTGTTTTGTGGACTGCTGGACATTGCTGGACGTGAACATTGTTGGATTGCGTGGACGTGGACTGCGTAGTCATGGACAGATTTCTGGACAAATTTTTGGACGAGTTCTGGATAGATTTCTGGACAGGTTTCTAGACGAGTTCTGGAGAGATTTATGGATTCTGGACATGTTTCTGGATAACTTTATGGACAGATTTCTAGATAGAGTTTCTGGACGTGTTTATGGACAGATTTCTGGACGTGTTTATGGACAAAGTTTTTGGACGTGTTTTTGGACATCTTTCTGGACGGATTGCTTGACATAGCTGCTTGACTTGGTTGCAAGTATCACCCTTAGTTCCTGCCATTGTTTAATGTCAACTCTGTCAACGGAAACTTTGATCCTCGCCTAGCATGTGAGCTAGGAGGTGATGGTGGATGCGTTGTTTGTGCCTACTTAGGGATCGTCGTGTGGAAGAGTGTGGATACTTGGGACAAGCCACCTCTATTGATGGACTGTGGTGTAATTGATGTTTTCTTGACTCACCATAGAGTACCAGACTTTAGGGATCGTGTATCCCAATGTATAATGATGCATGACTCTTGGAGCATGATGATCTGGCGGACTACAGTCTGAAACCGTCTGATGTTGTGTCGGACGTATGTCGTACTGTCCGATGTTGTGCCAGACGTATGTTGTATCGTCAATGTTGTTCTGACGATGATGTTGCCGACGATGTTTTGGTTTGATGTTGCCGATGTTTCCGGCATGATACCTCAACTGGGCACCTACTGAGTGATTGATGGACTGACCTGAGCGACGACTTCGTTAGTGTGGTGATGACCACGATGTTTCTGATCTGATTCGTATGACGCGAAAGTGCGGATGCTCCTCACCGAACCTTTAAGTGTAGTCGCGTGTGGGGTGTGTTGCGTGTTGTCTGTAAGACTGTATGTGCCTATGGTAAGTCTTTGAGGGAGACTCGATGATGTTTGTTGGACAAATGTCCTTATTGACCCTTAGAGGGTGATTGATGATGTTTGTATGATTGATGTCATGTTTTACCCTTGAAGGGTATTTGTTTCCTTACTGTTGATGACATGACATGTCACTAGTATGATAAGTTTGTTATTGTATTGTTGCATTCATATAAGTGAGCTTGGCATACAAGGTTTCATAATGGGAAACTCAAGCATGATTGTTTCATTCGTGTTTCAGGACCACAATAGGTTTTGTGGGGTGGTGGTAGCAGACACACACATTTTGGGACCAAGATCCTCTTCAGACTCTTTGAGGTTGTCATGATTACATGTACTTGTCTTTCGTTGTATCGACGTAATCATGTATTTTGACAAACTCTATTGTATTATAGTGTACTGACTTGTTATTATTACGAGTAACATTCCCATTTGATTATCGTTATATTGAGATCGTTTTATTGTTTAAATTCCAAAATGTCTGCTATTTCGGGAATGTTACAATACTGTTGACAAAAATTATTCTATCTATCTTACTATTGAAATTTGGAAATATTCAAAGCTATTGAAATCCAAAAATATTTATACTACTACGTAGAAGTACTTCCAAAATCTCAATGCACCCAACACCCTTTGAACATATACTAATCAACACACATTAATATTTAGGTGGCAATTGGATTAGCGACTATCCCTAACAAGCAATCCTAACTTAATTATTAAAACAACATATCTATGTTACGTCAGTAATTCTTTAGTGAGTTCAGAGTTTAATCTATATATTTCCAGTTCCTACCATATCCATAATTCATCTGAAATTGTAAAGTAGATTAAAATTTTAACGATTATACTAATAAAATGATCTAAATATATTTCCGAGTAATTATATGAGTACGGGCTTATTAGATCTTGTAAGTTGTAAGTATCAACGTGAGTTGGTAAAAAAAATATAAAAAAATTACAACACGCCGCCAAGCCAAGTCAGATGTTCAGATCGACATCATAATTTTCAAACCCAAACTCTTCATCTTCTCCTCCTCGAAGAATAAAGCCCCGAAAGCGCGTCTCGGTCTCACACCAGTACACTTGTAGTAAGTTACCGATCCAAAATCCACTCTCAAGCCAATTGCCATGCCCAAACCATGACTCCTCTCTTCCTTCTCTTCCTCTTTCTCCTCTTCCCCTTCACCGTCCCCCAATGCCTCCCCACCCACCGGGACGCCCTCCTCGCCCTCAAATCCGCCTTCTCCGCCCCCAACCCGAGTCTCTCTTCCTGGGGAACCGCTTCCGATTGCTGTTCCTGGAAAGGAGTTAACTGCGCCGCAGGTAAGGTTACCAACCTTGACCTCTCCGGCTTCAACCTCTCCGGTGCAATTCACTCCTCTCTTTTCGACCTCACGTCGCTCCGATCCCTGAATCTGTCTCTTAATCCCTTCAATTCGACCCCGATCCCGTCCGGCTTCGAGAGGCTCCAGAATCTCACTTATCTTAACCTTTCCACTTCTGGTTTCGTCGGGCCGGTCCCGGTTGGGATATCGAGGCTTTTTAATTTGAAAACTCTCGACCTCTCCAGTCCTTACGCGCCTCCCCAACCGATCACGCTGGAAAAACCCGATCTACGGGCTTTGGTTAAGGGGCTTCGGAGATTGAGGTTACTTTTCCTTGATAATGTTAATGTCTCGGCTGGTCAATTTGATTGGTCAAAGGCGTTGTCGGAGTCTTTGCCGGAGGTTGAGGTTTTGAGTTTGAGCGCCTGTGGTTTGACTGGCCCTTTGGATTCTTCGCTCTCGAAGCTTAGGTTTCTCAGGGAGTTGCGTTTGGATAAAAATGAATTGAATTCCGAGTTGCCGGGGTTCTTGGGGCAGATTTCGACCCTTCGGGTTCTTCGACTTAGCAAGTGTGGTCTCAAGGGGCTGGTTCCGGAATCTATTTTTGAGTTTCGGGAGCTTGAGACTCTTGATTTGTCGCTTAACCCTGCGCTTTCCGGGAATTTGCCAAGTGCTGTTGGTAGTCTTACTTCTTTGAGGATTTTGAAGCTTGGTAATTGTAGTCTCTCTGGTCTGATACCGGCTTCTGTCGGTCACCTTGTGAATTTGGTGCAATTCGACCTCTCGAACAATGGCTTCAGCGGTCCGATTCCGGAATTCACGTCGGCTGCCAGCTTGAAGGAGATATCTTTACCTCAGAATAATCTGAATGGTTCCATTCCGGTTTCCTGGGGGAGACTTTGGAATCTCACGAAGATTGATCTTCAAAATAATTTGCTGAGCGGGGCAGTTGATTCGTCCTTGTTCGGACTTCCTCACTTGCAGATACTGCAACTGAATAATAACACTCTTTCGGGTCAACTTCCAAGCCTGTCTTCTCCTCTGTTGGAGAATGTTGATTTGAGCAACAACAAGCTGCAGGGCCCTATTCCTGAGTCTGTGTTCAAGCTTTCTAGTCTTAGGATCTTGAATTTTGCCTCCAACAACTTCAGTGGGAAGGTGAATCTAAACTTGCTTCAGAACTTGCAAAATCTTTCGAATATCGACTTGTCCAGAAACAAGTTGACAGTGGAAAGCAGTGAGAGTAATGGTGTCTTTCCCATGCTTGGCACGATGAAGTTTGCGTATTGCAGCATGACAAAGTTTCCGCATTTCTTGCAAAACCAAAACAAAACTTACTACCTTGATCTTTCAGGAAACAGCATCGGTGGTGCCATACCGAGTTGGATTTGGAACGTGGGGAGCAGTTCCATCACTTACTTGAACCTCTCCCACAACTCTTTGACGCAATTCGAAGGTCCTCTGCCTGATCTCTCTCATAGTTCTTTGGCTATTATTGATTTAGGATCCAACAATCTAGAAGGACCCATTTTACTTCCACCGCTTCAAAATTCAGTTGTTGATTACTCGAATAATAGTTTTTCTTCGGTAATCCCACCAAATATTTCTGCTAGTCTCAATTTCACAATTTTCTTTTCGTTATCCAAAAATAATCTTAGTGGAAGCCTGCCGCTATCGATTTGCAACTCTACCTTTCTTCGAGTACTTGATCTGTCTAACAACAAGTTGAGTGGTCCAATTCCATCATGTATTGGACAAATGAAGTCACTTTATATTCTAAATCTCAGAAACAACAGTTTTACTGGCACCATGCCTTCCGTATTCAGCGGAGGTTGCACGCTGAAATCTGTCAGTCTGAATGACAATGAGCTAAACGGCCCATTGCCCAAGTCTTTGTCCAACTGCGCGGAATTAGAGGTTCTTGATGTTGGGAACAATCATTTGAATGGTCAGTTCCCGTCATGGTTACGTAAACTTGTTGGACTGCGTGTACTTGTACTGAGATCAAATGAATTCGACGGTTCTTTGGAATGCAAAATCAGCCAGAACACCTTCAGCATGCTTCAGATAATCGATCTGTCTTCAAACAAATTCTCTGGAACTTTGTCTCCACATTGTTTTAGAAATTGGAAGGCAATGATGCTCTCGGACAAGAATGTTACTCACCCACCTCTGGGGGATAATTATCTGGTTCTCAGCAAACTCTACTACCAAGATTCTATCATGGTAACAAGCAAGGGGCTGGACACAACGCTGGTAAAAATTCTGACAATCTTCACTTCTATAGATTTCTCGAACAATAGATTTGAGGGAGAAATTCCGGAAGTGCTAGGGGACCTAAATGCACTCTATGTTCTCAACATATCCCACAATTACCTGACAGGACCAATACCGCGTTTATTCGGTCATCTGAGTCAGCTGGAGACACTAGATCTTTCAAGGAACGTGCTATCTGGTGAAATTCCGATGCAGTTAACTTCCCTCAACTTCCTCTCCTCCCTGAACTTATCATACAACCGACTTACTGGAAGGATACCTCGAATCAAACAATTTCTTACATTCACTAACTCTTCGTTTGTGGGGAACCCATGCTTATGTGGGCCACCTTTGTCGGTGGTGTGCTCAACTTCAAGGAACGAATGTTTCCCAAGTTCCAAAGATGTGTTTGCACCGAACTGGCTGTTCATATTGGCAGGGTTGGGTTTTGGTGGGGGTGTGGCACTTGTCATGGGGCCTTTGATGACAAGTAGAAAGACAAGGAAGTTGTTCAGCAAGCATGTTGACAAAATGCTCGAGGCAATTCTACCTCGCGAGGTATGGCTTTGCTTTAAATGCTGTGATGGAAAGGTCGACGATGATGACAACATGGATGATGATTTGTTGGACATGATAGTTGATGGGCCTCGACTTCCATTTTGTGTACATTGCACTAGGTTGGAGTTTATTTCAGGCAAAGTTGTGATAAAGCATGCAGAGTGTTCTTGCTCTAGAGAAGGCTAGTGGTCAATCAATGTACATAGTATCTATAAAATAGCAGAGATTATAGATTCAGAATCATAGAGAGGCAGCAAAGGGTGATACACATTCTTTTTTTGTAACTGTACCAAATCATAATAATCAGTCTTTTTATGCTTAGTGATGCGTGAAATGGTTGTTGCTCCATTGAATATTTTACCGATGATTGCTATTCTACTTGACTGAGATTAATATTGTTAGTTGGACTTGTCAGTAAGCTTGAAAAGAAATGAAACAGGGAGGAACTAAAGTTAGAGCTCTCAGTAAGCTTGAAAATGATTTATTTTTTTTGAAGTAGAAAGGTAGAAAAAGTTGGAAAAGAACTCTGAAGAAGTAGTTCTACTTTGGGCGTTTCTGAGCAGGTGATCACAGTCCAAATTTTAGGCTAAACAAGTCTTCTTTCGTCTTCTTTTGATAAATAAGTGATTAATGTTATTATTTACTCAATTTGTTCCATTTACAGTAGATGTGCTCTAAATTGATAATCATTTATTTACAGCATATATTTTTATTTGTTCATGCGCATCTTTTTTATTTAAGACTGCCATACACTACTTGGCACAATACCTTACACAGAAATGACCTTTTTATAGAAATGATTTGGAGACATTCCACTCGATACGAATCTTGAGTTAGATCTTACTACGACTGTGACATCGTTGGATGCATGTTCTGTGTTCATCCTTGAGAGGCAAAAGGTTATAAGACGTGTAATCCAAATCCAAATTATCCAATCTAGAATGTATCTTTCACAATCACAGTGCTATCCTACTTACAACTAGATGAAACTCATGCATCTCACACCCACACAAATGGTACGTCGTCACTTCCTGAAAACACACCATGTTTTGTCTCTCTAAACTTGTCAAATGCGACACAAGTAATAGAAGCTCGGTTTGAAGTGATTGGTGGTGTTTGGTATCTATAATTGAGGTGGGGAAGTTGTGGAATGCACCATAACACTAGAGATTGTCTTTTGGATCTAAAATGTCTACTCGGAAAGATAAGTTTATGACACTCAAGCAATGATTAATTGTTGAAGCATTTAGCGTGTTCTTTGTGCTGTGGGAAAGACAAATTAATGTTGCTTCATTGCTTCTCAGGTAATCAAGATCGTGTAAGAGTGTAAGACCATGACATGTTTGTCTCATTAGACATGTATATATATATAATATCTACTGGACCCATGTTTTGGTTTGAACTCATTCTCTACATTATTGCAGCTGGTAGGACCGTAGGAGAGTGTACACTCATCCAAACCCCGATCAGATGAGGACTTGGATCTGGATTTTTCAAAAAAATCTGAGGATCAAGAACCGATTGATTTTCGAAGTAAAATCAGATTTTGTAGACCCCTACTTGCAAATGCAGGCACTTGCACCAGTTTTTAACGTTATAAAGACCTAAAAACACTTACCAAGTGGACCTAAATAATGATATTATATAACATGAATGTTATAAGCCTAATCAACCATCTTGGAGAGTTTATACCCTCAACTCAGGCCAACTCATTTGATCTTTAGTTCCAAGTCGTGTATTGGATCCTACTGTATGGCTTAGCCAGGGTAAAACAAGTTCTCCAATTCTTGCCGAATATTATAACGGTATGGATGAGAAAAATTCTTGTCTATAAAGCAATCTGATAAAAAAGTAGTTCCAAACTCAAATATTAATCAAAATAACATTTTTAAGCGAATATAGTAACTAACTAAAAATCAATAGATATGTCTCCAATATATTAACACGACTAAAATAATTACACTTGCATTAATTTAAGTACATAAATAATCACAAAAACAAAACAAAAATGAATACAAGAAAGAGTATACTCTCCAAGTCTCATCAAGAACCGAATCTAATACATCGCTCGTGAGATCACCGTCTCATAGTAACCTCTAAAGTTGTCGCAAAACTTAATATGACAGTAGACTCATGTCTTTATAACTGTCGTGTCGGCTATGCCCCAAAGGTGTTACACGGGCAACTCGGTGACGGATCTCCGGCAAAGTGGACACGTGTCATTAGACCTCAACCACAAGTCCACACACTCCGGATGAAACCCATGGTCACACCTAGGCATGACCTTCACCTTCTCCCCGCCCAACCCACCGAGACATATCGAGCACGCCACGTCATCGCCAACGTGGACTCTCACCTGGAACTTATCCGACACCTTTCTATCGACTCCCCGTTTCTCTCCGGCGACATGGGAGGAGACGGTGACGACGGCGTGGCGGCGGAGGTGGGCCCACCGGACGCAGAGCATGGCGAGGGTGAAGAGGAGGATGAGAGAGAAGATGAGGATGACGAGGAGGAGGCTGCGGCCGTGGAGGCTAAAGTTTTTGTCGCTCATGTCGCCGTAGCTCCACTCGCCGGAGGAGGTGTGGTGGGGTTTGGTCGGAATGTTGGGGTCTGGGCTCAGAGACATGGTTGGGTGACTTGAGGTGGTGTTTTTTGCTCGAGTTATTGTGTGTTTGGAGGTGAAGTGGATTTCAAGTGTTTTGGATGGTTGGAGGAAACATGTTGGACCAATGGTTGCCTACTTATATAGTTATATGGAATTATGGATTGACTACTTGCCATCGTGATTTATATGTTTTTTAATGTGTTTTGTATTTTTTTTTTAAAACATTAATGTCAACTTGTAAGAGTGAGTTTTTTTTATTTATTTAAAGTTGTTATATGTTTCATAAATAAACGATAAAGATTAATGTTAAGAGTGGGTCGTTAGACGAAAATTTGTTTTCGTGCAGTTAGGAATGTACTAGTAGTGCTTTGCGCGCATTTGTTTTTTAACTGTGAATTTCTGTCATCCACCCGTGCTAGTTTAATATACGATGTGAGTCATTGAAGCTAAAAACACAGAAAGTTTAGTAGATCTTACCAGTGTATACTAAAAGATAGGATGGGACTCGAACCTAAAATTTATATATGAAAAGAATCTCACATGCTTGGTTAGGAAGTCATTGCACGTGTCACTGTAATGACGATGGTAGCTACAGAAATGTGGATGAAGGGGCTATACTTAAAACTGTTAAACAAATTGAAAGATGATGGTAATAAGATGAGTTTTTGGAGGTAAGAGGTGCAAAGTGAAAAATAGGTGCAAACTTAACAAAACAAATTGTTTCTGGACATTTAAAATAAATACTCAAGTGCTGAAGTAATACAAATAATGGGAAACAACTCCATGACTTAGATGTTAATTTCAGCCAATATTGAATTGTTACTTATTCCAATCTTAACCAATTGCCTCTATTCTAGCTTGGAGAATATACCTTGTGTTTAAACGTGTTTGGCGGAACGCTGAAACATTCAAAATCTTTTGCACTAGTTACTTGATTAGAAACACCTAAGGTGGAGAATTTAATTTATTCTAGTTTTGACTTGATTTGAAACCTTGGTCTTATGATGCTTCCCAAAGAAGTGATAACGCAATAAAACTTTGCTACTAATATTCTACCTTTTATTTTTTTCCCCTGGTTGCTTAAGTTTCCTTTCTGCTAAGTGGATATCTCTTCTGGTCTGCCTTCAAATATTCGCCAATATAACAAATGTTTTGACATATTATATTAGAGTCAAGATCCAATGAGTCCGAGACTTATTTTACTAATTTAAGTCTATTTCAATCACACAGTTAGATCTAAATTACGGTTAATATTCACTCAAAGTCTTAATCTACCTTACAATTTTAGATAAATGGTAAATATATTGGAAGCTTAAAATAAAAAAATTAAGACATGAGCTTACTAGATAATTTTTGTATTATATTAATAATTTAGTATAAGCAATTCACTTGGAGTGCTCGGATTTAAGGAACGACTCAACGACCCTTAATTAGACCCTCCATTATTAGATGAGTGGCTAAGATTTATTGAATTGGACATCTCCAATTCTTAGCCAATTGGAGAGGATCTGGATCAATTAATTAGTTACTTTGCTAGCTTCATAAGGAAACTATTATAAGAATATTGTTATTAGAACACTTACGGTAGAGGTTATGAGCAGAAATGGACGTCGGGACGTTGTCATCTGGTCTAGCAAGGCAATTGGGTGTGCAAGGATCAAATCAACTTGGAGCTTTTAATAAAAGAAATTTGTTATGGGTATCTACGTCTTGTTGGACCACAATACAATCAATGTGGTTCGATTGTTAGATCTTTAATCTTGTAAGTTATTTAAATTACAGATAATAGGTCAATGATAACCGGTCATATCTCGTGATTAGGTTAGAATACATATGGTAGCAAAGGTTATATGAAAACATCTCGGTGGACCATGAGCTTTACATCAAGTGGTGGGTATGGTGGAGTGCTTGTTTTTGATATGGTGGAGTGGTTGTTGGGACTCGAGATATTATCTTGGAAACTTCAAACATCTCAATCATGGATCCCAATCCATCGTGGACGTTTCCAGCAGGATGCCATGCATGTCTACATTTTGCATTCAACAAAGTGAAAATGTCTTCCAAGTTTGAAAATACTATGCATGCGGCCAAGATATTTCATCTTCAAGAAACAAAAGTACCAGAAAGATTCTTTTCTTGTTTTTGTTTCTTGCTGCTTGTGATCTAGCTGTAACAGCAGTAGCAGCCTTTTCTCATTTGCCAAGTAAGATCCATATGTCAAGGTAAATCACAAACTAGATCCATAATTAAGGTGATTGCAGATTAAAAAATTGTCAAAAATTATTTAAAACTTGTAACAGTTAATGTAATAACCTTAATCTAAACACCTTAATCAACCTAAACTAAACCTAATTAACCCTTAATTAAACCGTGAACAGTAAAGAGTGAGGTGGAGGTTTGGATAAGATTTAGATTTCTAGGTTTTGACTATAAATATGAGGGTAAGGTTTTAACCAAAACGTTTTCTTCATCCTAAGTTTATCAGGGAGTGAGAGAGGTGATTTTGGAAGAGAAGAAGAAGGAAAGAAGGAGAAGAAGTGAAGGAGAAGTGGTGGGTTAAGTTTGCCAAAGCTTGGGAGACTTCCACGAACGTCAAAAATGTATGTCAAGTCTTCATTATAACTCACATAAGCCTTGTGGGTGTTGGGGATCGACGTTGGTGTCGAATTCCCCATCGGATTGTAACCAATTCAGAGGTTGAAGACGACAATCGGTCGACCGGTGCCTGTAGGCAGTCGACCGATTCTATTATTATATTGATTTGCACCCGCAAACGGTCGAACGATGTCTGAGGACGGTCGACCGTTATGCCAGATTTGTGCGGGAAAAAAGGTTGATGTTGTTATCGGTCGAACGGATCCACTTCGCCGGTCGACCGAAACAATGAGAATATGTCGGTTGGGGATTTTGACTTATTAAACGGTCGAACATCCTTAACCTGGTTCGACCGATCTATTCGATGCTAAGTCGGTTGGGAGCTTTGACCATCTAAACGGTCGACCGCTCTTTAACTTTCGGTCGACCGACTGAGTATTTTAATTAAGCAGTAGAGTGCCTGTGATGTTTCGGTCGAACTGTATCTCAGTTCCGGACGACCGAATATTACTTAGGCAAAATGCTGAAATCCCTGTTATCGGTTGAACGGACCCTTGGTTCGACCGGTCGGATATATAAATATTATAAATATTGTATAGCGTAGACCATCCAAACGGACGACCGCTAGATGACTTTTGTTCGACCGATTGGTCGGTAATTCGGTTGGCGTGGTTCGACCGAATGCATTGTTTGTACAGTACCGAGTACTGTGTGGAAGACCGGTCGACCGGTGTGCTTGTAGCGGTCGACCAATCTGCCGCAGGTTGGTGGATTTATCCACACGCGAGCCGTCGAGTATAGGTCGACTACCGGCTCTGAGGCGACGGTCGATTACCGGCCTTGAGAGCGACGGATTTCACCTTCGACGAGGGCGTATTATTGTTGGGTCTCTCATATCGAGCGGAGAGTGAGAGATGATTGTCGTAAACCTTGGGATGTTTGCTGGGGTTTGTCGGTAGACCGAGAATGTTCCGGCAGGGTACGCGTCTGGCGGTTCTTGGGGGAGCAGCGGCTGCCGTCTGGCCCGAGTTGTGCATTCGACAGGCTGGCTCGCTCCTTGTGCGGCGGCGTAGTACCAGGGTGCCTTCCTACGGTGCTTGGGGAGCAGTGGTGCCGACTGACCCATGTGAGGCAGCGGTGGACTGACTTGACCATTGTGCGGCAGGAGTGGTTCAGTACCGCGGAGGCGGAGAGGGGTATTATTGTGGACCCGACGCGGATGATCATGTGCATTGCATTGCATTGTCTTTAATTTCCATTTTTGTATTTTAGGAGGTTTGGTATACGGGGTTCCAGCAGGGAACTCAGGCATGTTTCAATTGTTTGCATTTTCAGGTAGCGAGCAGCATTAGAGTCGAGGTGGTGACCGAGGAGGGTGCCCCCGGGATCTGATCCTGTCTTCTCTTATTCCTTTTTTGTTGAGGTAGTGATTACCCAGTTGTATTTATTTCGGTTGTAATCACAGTTGACTCAATGTATTTTGACTTCCACGTGGATCTATATCTTATTTATATATAGTTCTCCTTGTTGTCTCGTGACGTGCCCGGTGTTGACTTTTGACGGTCTTTTATATTGTTTAAATTTTCCGCTATTTTCGGGACGTTACAGTTAACATTGAGTTGTGTTTAATTGTTTTGATGTGTACTTTAAGTCAATTGATACGACCAATTAGTAGGAACATGCAATCGAGATTCACAACACATTCTAAAATAATAATTTTTTTTTTGATGTTTCAGTGAATAATATTTTCAAGTTATACGTTCTAGAAACATGTACAGAATGTCTTTTAAAAACTGTTATCCTTTCCTCTGTTTGCATGTTAAATAGAAATATATTCTTCAAGTTCGAGAACTGGTCATGGTGGAAATTATTACATTCATAGGAAGAGATTCTCTTTTGCAGTAGGTGATTTCCATTGGTTGCCAAAGAGAATTTTCCTTGAGCAACATGTTGGTTCAAATTGACTTGACCCATAAATACACTCGTAGGTTCAGTGCATTGCATAACATCATGGCATTGGGAGATTTTTGAATTACACAATCCACAAGTGGAGTTAATCTCCTACTGTAATCATCATTATTATAAGCAATCCAACTGCACAAGATAAGACCAGGTGGTTCGTGTTCATATAAATATAAGTATGATATATAATAGGGCGTTATCTTTTCCAACATAATATTCCATAGTTTCGCTATAAATGGGAAAGAAAGATAAATACTGCATTTAACTATAAGACAAATTAGTGCTCCAATTGTTTTTACATAAGTGAGTAATGATATGACCACGTACGATCGATATGCTAACATATCCCATAATCAAAGTTAAAAGTAGATTAGCTATTATATTATCTTTTAGTTGTGTGATAGGATAAGGAATTGACGGGTGATGTCTATCGTTAAGAAGATTTGGTTTAAACTTGAAAGTGTTTCAGGAGGATAAATAATCACGGAGGTGGGTTCCATGCTGCAATATGTTTTAGGAACATATATGATTAGCTAATATCATGGACTAAAGTGAAAAGTGGTTAATCAATGGATTGATTTCATGAATAACAACAAAATGCTATTATATATGAATATATGATTTGAAAGTCTAGTGGTGTCTCTGTATAAGGCGGATGTTGCTCTTAACAGGGACAGATATTAGAAGTCTATGTCAACTTGGTAATCATGTTAAAAGAAGACTATTAATCAATCCTTATCCTGGCACCTTCTAAAGTTTGTAAAATGGCGAACAAGATTTCACTTTGCTTTGGGGCATGTATGGGACACATTCTTCTCTTTTGCTTATAATAAAACTAAGAGAAAAGGGGAACCTTTCGAAACCATTTGTATGTTTACGTTCAATCTTAAGCTCATTCCGTACTTGGTGGATCACTGGATCATCTATGTAAACGTAAAATAAGTTGTTAAAAAGATATATGACACAATAAAAAGTATCAAGGCGTACATTATTATAGTAGCATTTATAACGTGGATTTTCACGTAAAATTAAGTTTAGAAGTGTATTAGGAATGCAATGTAAAAAGATTAAGAAATAAATTGTGAATGTGTGTTTAATAATTAATTTTTAAAGTTCACGGGAGGTAAAATGTTACAAAACGGAAGTTCAAGATAGTAACTGTCATATTTTAAAGTTCAAAAATATAAATTGATATCAAGACATAATCTAGAATGTCAAACTGTAATTAACCTCACGTTCTACAATGCACCCCCTGAAAACTTCGTTATAGATATGAACTTTATATTATACAAAGATACTGAGCCGAAGCCCGAGTACTTAATGGAAATATAAGGTGAGTCATAATTGGGCCGTCGCAGGATTCATGGGCTTCCGATAGATCAATTATTTTGGACTTTGGGCTTCCCCCATGCAATCTTAATCACCAACAGAATTACAGAAACATATTATTTTTTAGCAATAACGCAAAAAATTAGCCACTCAACCAGATTAAGAATGAATGAGTAGGAGATTAACCTTAAGACCAACTAGCTAGCAAGAGGAGAAATTCAATGCCATGGAATTTCTAATTTAATAACTGGTTAAAACCGTGATAGTCGTTTTCTTGGTTAGTAACTCGATATATATATTACGAAAATCTCATTCCCGTGGTGTAACTGAAGTTAACCACCTAAACAAAAAGTCATCATGACGTAAAATAAGGATTTATATACTTTGTTAAGTGCAATCAATATTTCCTAAATCCGGGACGGATTTGCACATTTCCGTCGATAAACATTAAAACAAGCTAGCCATAAATGTCGTGATTTGCTGCTAAAACTTGAATTAATGCAATCTAAAGCCAAACTACCATGTGTCCATGTCCAACAGCTTCATAACTAATAAGATAAATTACATTGTAGATATAAAGTCTATATTAATAACTGATTAAGCTTCACTAGCACTGTAAATTTATTCTTCGTCATGAATCCCACATACATTACAAAGATTAACAATCACGAGACATACAGTTATACTTATTAATTTCGAAACCCTAATCATCAAGATCAAACAAGAAAGACTCCACACTTTCATTCCAAAAACAAGAACCACCAAAGTCATGATCATCACATCCCCAAGCTGGAGCAAGTGAGGACGTCTCCACCATTTGCTGCTGTTGCGCCAAACCAAGTGCCTCCCCACTGGCCTCACCTCCAAAACTAGGGTTGTCACATGCAAACCCTAGATTTCCATCCTGCCTAGACGTCGGCGGTCGCGGAAGGATGGGCCTCAGGGGGTTGGTTGTGGGTGGGACTGGTGATGGTTGGAGATTGAGTTGTGCGCGAGAGCCGTAGAGAACCAGAGCAGCACGGTCATATGCCTGGAAAATATATGACATGTTTTCTCTTTTGATTAGGGTTTTATCTAAGGTTGTGTTTGGATATGTCACGACAAATCACTTTGGAACGAAGGAATTTAGTTTTAATTAAAAGAATTACAGCCACAGGTTACTCAACTGTGTTTTCCTACTGTAAATGTAACCATGTCACAATTTCAAACATCACTAATTAACTACAGATTCATATTATATTTTTTTCGACGCAATTGTTTTTTTTCTTTTTTATGCAAATGGGACTTAAAATCATGTGTATAGAATAGATGCAAATATTGTCATGCTAGGAAATGGGATTTTTTTCTTCTTTCTTTTTGATGCAAATGGAACTAAAAAATCATGTGTGTAGCATAATTAGTAACGTTATGCTGATGCAAATATTATCATGCTTGGAGCATAAAATTAGTATTTTGCATAAACTAAGTGAATACGTAAAACTAAGTAACTATAAACATATCCCTACTTTGTTTGTTAGAGCTTTTGCGCAGAATTACATTTTCAAGCGTCATGAACAACTTACAAACTTTCTAGAGACCATTTATAACATTATTTAAAATTGCATACTTGCAAATTTTAAGTTGAATTTGATCATGAGTTAACGACCACTTCCAAATTTAGGTACCCTAAATTTCTACAACAGAGCTCTTCATGCGTGTATCTTTCTTCTTGCTCATTTCTATTATGCAAAGATTAACTAGATGATAGTCCTAGTAGGGTTTTTACTGCGTTCATGTGATCAATTTCTAAAAATATATATATGGTGTCCACAATATTTTAATTATCACCTTGGCGGCTTCGTCTGCCGTGGCGAAGGTGCCCAACCACCTCCTCGCCCGCTTGTTCGGCTCGCGGATTTCGGCCACCCACTTTCCCCAACTACGTTGCCGAACGCCACGATACCGGAACTTGTCGTTGTCCGGTCCACCCTTCCCTCTACCACGTCCAGAGGACCTGGTGCTGGAGCTGGCTTTGTCCTTGGCGGTGTTTGTGTATTGTTGTATTGGGCAATTTGGGTCTGTTGTGGACATATTGGGTGTTTGTTTTCCGAAACTATAGGAGCAGGAAAGGTGGTAGGATGGTGGTGGTGAATTGGGCGGTGTGTTTTGGGCAAAGGCGGTGGTGGTCTTACACGTGTAAGTACATATGGAACTATATGGTTTCTTGAGTGGATAGAGTAATTGTTTATTGCTTTGAATTTATGAACGAGTTTTTAATTTTTGTTAGTATCAATATATCATTGCTAATAATTTTAAATTTTTAAATGAAAATTTGAAACCGTAAATCTTGATTTATGACTTATATTATCATTATAAATATTCTAATGGTTGTGAGAATCACTTATTCGTAAACCTTGTGCAAGACTTCATTTTTGTTGAGCAATTAGTCTTATGTTGTTAAACACAAGAAGTGTGTAACACTTTATAATAAAATTGAATCAACTATCTCTTTCACCTAAGTGTTATAATTTTATAGAGGTGGTGAAACAATCAAATTTCACATGGTAACAGAATAGGTCGATTCACCCGTGAGAGTCAAATCCAACTTATATTGTCCACGATTAGATATGGAGAAAAATAATCTCGGTCACGTGCAAATAATTTCACATTGCTAAACACAAATTGTGTACAACACTTTATAACATAATTGAATCTACTATCTTTCACTTAAGTGCTTAGATTTTGTAGTGGTGGTGGATCAACAAAATTTCATATAGCATCGGAGCGAGTCAATCGACCTGTAGGGGGCTACTCTAGCCTATGTTGTCCACGCATGGACATGTAAAAAATAATCCCGATCACGCATGCAGTGGAGTGTTAAACAATTAGTCATACATTGTCCAATACAGGATGTGTGTAATACTTTATAATATAGTTTGATCCACTTTATTTCACCAAAGTTTTTAGGTTTTATAGATGTGTGGGCCAATTAAATTTCACAATGTTTATTTCCGATCGATCTTGTGAAAATCATTTTCGCTCCGCTTAACCTTATTCCATTCTAAGGTATTTTAGTGACACGTTTTATAAGAATTGAACGATTGTATCTCGCGAAATACATACGACCAATTGTCAAACTCCTATCATCCTTTCATTATGGTATTTCTGGAAAAAAATCATGGATGATATATAACATAATGTTTTTTCAAAAAAACTTCAAACTAAACAAATTGTATCTTGAGATTTAATTGTAAAGATGAGATATTGATTGGTTGCACTTTAATTGAATAAACCCTGCCTAGACTATTGATATTATCTTCATTAACTCATCAAAAAATTTAAATATACGGTTACCTTTGTACTAGATACCGTTGGTGGTTAGCTTCTAATCTTTTAAGGAGATATTTAACGGGTTGGTTAACTGAGAGAATTGTTGTGTTAAATTAAGGAAATCACGAATTGCAATTCTTAGATATATCTTTGCAATAAAGTTATCTTGAAAATGAAGTTCTTACCATATATCGAGGGAACTGGAATGCGGGAGATGGATATGTAAGATTTATGATAACAAAGTAAAATGTATAGATAATAAAACTAAGTTACATTATTCTTGATTAATTATATTGTAATGATGAAATTATACCACAAGGTGTTTATTTGCCAATTCGCTGGTAGGAATACCTAAACCATCTTACAAATATTTTTAAGTTTCTTGAATTAGTCATGCAAAGATAAATAACTACTACAACTCTACGACACTGATATAACTTATAACTTACAGTATGTTTAGACCCTTCAAGTTTTGTTCTTATTTTCATTTTTTATTTATTTGTTTGTTTGTATGTTAATTTCCACTTGCTTCAGAAATAGGTACATATAGGGGAGAGAGACTACTTAAGAGGAATTAAATTTGTTGGATTCTAATTTATTAAACTTTTAAACTGACCAAAGAATTTTAAATTTTGTGTCAAACAATACCTCAATATACCCGTTCTGTTTCTCACTCATCACGTTTATTTGTCACTGAAGAAGCGAGTTAAGGTGTAATATTTGGATCGATCCGAAACTAGAACTTGATTTTTATAGAATCCGTTAGTACACAAGTACTGCTTATTTCCTAGATTTGATAATTTACAAACAATATACATAATAGACCTTAGTTATACAACTTGACAAACCTTTCAGTTTGCTACGTACACTAAAGATATAAAAGTTTAAAGGTTATTTTCGATAAGATGTGGTGTCGCAAATTATTTTCGATATGATGTAAATACCGCTGCTTTTTTGTGTGGTTGGTCCGAATCGGAGGCACATGTCAGTTTGTGCCATCTAGCTAGACACCCCTCCAAAAGGTGATTGCATGCAGGAGAATGATATTTGAGAACTTTCAAATGGAAGGAAAAATTCCAAACGCTTTGTATAATTGGAGATGGAATAATGAACCTAAAGTGCATGCCTTTCCTACACCTAAACGAATACAAAAGCGTACATGGATGCATTGATGGAAGTGGCTCGTATATCTCTAATCTCAAAAATTTGTTGTTCTATGATATCGTTTGAGTAAAGCGTCAGGAATACTGCATTTGCACACGAAACGCTAGATGAGTTACCAAACGGTCCAAACATGTTCAACGTCCGAGTTTTATGTTGTTTTTATTCTTCTTTTTTTTTTGCAGTGCAAAAAAGGGAGGACCAGCCTCCAAGATCTATTAACTAGAAAATCGGTTACAGATTCGGATTACGTTTACTACGTAATCAGATACACACATCTCTTTCTCCCCATGCAAGGGGTCTAATCCCATTTTGCCATAAATTTTCAAGTGTCGGCTGATTGTTCATAAAGACATGACATTTTGCTCCTCGGATGCAGACTATATCCTTTATTTGTTTGTGCAACACTTCCATCGATCGGTACTCACCCTCCATCATCCTCAAATTTCTTTCCTCCCATATCATATATGTTGTCGCCCCGTACGCAATACAAGCTACTTGTTTGCTTGCACGTCCCTCGGGATGACGAAGCCTCCCAAGCCGGAGCAACTCCCCTGATATCCCTTGTGTACTGTGTCCCGATAGCCCCAGAATGCGTAAGACTCTTTTCCACGTGCCTTGGGTGACCTCGCAGTCCCAGAACAAGTGTTGAATATCCTCGTATGCTTGATGGCAGAAAACACATCTTGAGATAATCACAGCAGCTCACCTTCGTCTTAGCCACTCATGAGTCGGCAGCTTCCCCAAAATTGCTCTCCACAGGTGAACAACATGCTTTGGGATAGCTAGGGAGTGCCATACGGCTTTAGTCCACGCCTCTACCGGACGCCTAGCTCGAATCCAGCCCCATGCATCCTTTGTTCTGAAAGGCTTGCCTTCCGAGTCAGCCCAAACCAGTACATCTTCCCCCGCTGTTGGTCTAATGGCTCGTATTTTAGGCCACAAGTTATCCATCGTGGTGGAACGTAGTGGCGGAAGGCGCCAGTTTCCTAGATATAGAAAGTGTGACACACACGTTTCAATAGGGACACCCATGTCATAGTGTAGTCGGGCTCCTTCATCCTCACAGATGAGTGGGCATCCTACCCAAGGGTCTTGGAAAAATCGTATGGACTGCCCGTTTCCGACTTTGTAGTAGAACTTCCTCCCCGCTAGTGTTTGAAGGTGCAAGATTCCTCTCCAAGCCCAAGAACAGATAGATGGTGGTCGCGCTAGCCAGATGGTCTTGCTTCGAAGGTATTTACTCCGAATGCACCATACCCAAAGTGACGGGTCATTTGAGGCCACTAACCAAAATAATCTCAGCATAGCAGCATCATTCCAATCTGTCAAACGATGTAGCCCCAAGCCCCCCTCCTCTTTGGGCAGACAGATATCCTTCCACGACACTGTTGCCATCTTCTTTGGCGAGCCCCATATGAAATGCATCATTAGTTTCTCAAGTTCGTGGAGGATGCTCCTGGGTAGAAGGAAAGCAGAGGACCAATATATACTGAAAGAGGTGAGCACACTTCGAACCAATTCAATTTGACCGGCCATTGATAAAAATGTCCTCTTCCACGCACCCAGTCGAGCCTGAACGCGGTCCAGAAGAGTAGCACAATGTCGTTTCCCTAGTATTGAGGAGAATAGTGGAAGCCCAAGGTAGGTGACTGGAAAGGCAGCCTGTTGCATTCCAAGTAATTGGCAAATCTGGTCATTTTTTCGGGTGTTCCCTCCTATAAAAATCTGAATCTTCTCCGTATTTAGTTGCAACCCTGACATCTCCTCGAATTTGGTCATAATCCGCTGAATTACTCGTGCATTTTCCATTGTTGCTTCCGCAAACACCATAAGATCGTCTGCGAACAAGAGATGAGAAACTAGTTCACGTCCACATCGAAGAGGGGTGAGGTTCCCTAGTGCCACCTCGCGATGTAGAAGTGAACTGAGGACCTCCATACATAAGACGAACAGGTAAGGAGCAAGGGGGTCCCCCTGTCGAAGCCCAGTTGCCGCACTGAATGAAGAAGAGTTTTTCCCATTTACTGTTACCACGAAGGAAGCCTTCACGCATGCCTCAATCATTTTACACCATTTTGCAACAAAGCCAAACCTCACCATGACTGATTTCAGAAAGCTCCACGAGACGGAGTCGTAAGCTTTCCTCAAATCAAGCTTCAGACACATCCTCCCTTTGCCCTTCTCCAGATGCAAATTATGGCAAAGTTCATGTGCCAACAAGATGTTATCACCAATACGGCGTCCTCGGAGGAAGGTACTTTGGTTTTCCCCAATAAGCTTCGGGAGTACCAATTGTAGCCGACTTGCCAACACCTTTGACAGGAACCTGTATATCATGTTGCATAATGAGATGGGACGAAAGTCATCAACAGTTTTCAGAGTCACTTTCTTTGGAATTAGAGTGATGGATGTGTGGTTTATGCGCTTCAGCAAACTACCCCCTTTTACTGCCGAATGTATAGCTTTTAAGACATCCATTTTCACTACGGGCCAGGCGACTCGAAAAAACTTTGCATTAAATCCATCCGGGCCCGGTGCTTTGTCCACGTTACTGTCCATGACCACCCTCTCAAGTTCATTCATAGTGACATTCTGCATCAACATCTCACCATCATCGCGGCTCAGACAAGATAGTGTGATGCCCGAGCATAGCGGTTTCACCTGCACACTTTTAGACAACAAATTAGAAAGTCGGCGTCAGAACGCCTCACGAATGTCTGTATCCTCCTCATATACTTCCCCGTTATATTCCACGCTTCTCACCGTATTCCTGGCTCTCCTTACACGAAGGGCGGCGTGGAAGAACCTGGAATTGGAGTCCCCCTCATTTAGCCATCGAACTCGCGACTTCTGTCTCACCACCGACTCCTCAAAGCCCAAGGCGTCCGCAAACTTTTTTTTCAGGTGGCTCTCTTGTTGCGCAAGTATCAAGGAGTCTGGATCAGCCTTTAAGGCTGTACGGGTTTGTGCCAATTCATCCCGAGTAGTTTTAAGTGTGCCATGTACATTCCCAAACCTATCATGGTTCCATTTCGTTAAGGCTCGTCGGACTTCATCCAATTTACCCATCACTTTGAACATAGGTGTCCCCTCAATATATTTACGCCAAGCATGTTGTACAAGTCCCATAAACTCAGCATGCGTTGTCCATGCGTTGATGAATCGGAAAATCTTCCTCCCTCTCATTTTCCGACCTTCAGATGAGACGACCAACGGCCTATGGTCACTCATCTCATCATCCCCCACAAAACACGACGACTCCGGAAAAACTTCAAGCCATTTGTGGGAACACAAAGCTCTATCAAGGCGTGTTTCAATCCTAGTCAATCCACGTGAGGAGTTTGACCATGTAAATTTGTCGCCGCTAGTTGCGACCTCCAACAAATTTGTGCCATCAATGCACACGTTGAAGTCGTGCATGGCCGCTAGATTATACCCTACTCCACCTTGCTTTTCAAGATCATGCCTTATACAGTTAAAATCCCCCACCACGAGCCATGGATGAGGCATGGACTGCCCCATACAGGAAATGTCTTCCCAAATCCATCTTCGTTCAATGTAATCATTTGAGGCATAAACCACCGATAACAGAATTTCAGTACCTTTCTGGAGTAGCATTCCTTTGAGATGGATTGCCTGAGAAGATTCGCAGACCTTGTGTAGCCCGACCACATTTGAGTTCCACAACACCATTATCCTTCCCCCTGCGGACGAAGCCTCATTTGCACACCACTCGCCATTTCCCCAAATCGCTCGTGCAAAATTCGGTAGTTTTCTCTTTTTTACCTTGTGCTCAAGTAAGCACACAATGTCCACCTTTTCCTGGGTTATTTTCTGTCGGATCATGTGTGTAACGTACCTGAAAACAGCGGAAAATTTAAACAATAATAAAGACCGTCAACGGTCAACACAAGGCACGTCACGGGAAACAAACCAACATATATATATATAATATATAAGATACAGACCTACGTGGAAGTCAAACTATACAAATGAGTCAACTGTGATTACAACAAAACTGAATATACATGTAATCACTACCTCAACAAAAGAAGATATATAATGACAACATGATCAGATCTCGGGGGCACCGTCCTCTGTCACCACCTCAACTCTAGACCTGCTCGCTACCTGAAATGCAAACAAACAAACATGCCTGAGTTCCCTGCAGGAACCCCGTATACCAAGCCTCCTAAAAATATAAAAAGGAATTAAAGACAATGCAATACAATGCACATGATCATCCACCTCGGGCCCACAATAATGCCCTCACCGCCTCCGCGGCACTGAACCACCCCTGCCACTAGGGTCAAGTCAGTCCACCGCTGCCTCACAATGGTCAGTCGACACCACTGCTCCCCAAAAGTGCAGGAAGGAACCCCCGGTACACGCCGCCACCCCAGGAGCGAGTCAGCCCGCCGAATACACAACTCGGGTCAGACGACAGCCGCTGCTCCCCCAAGAGCCGCCAAGCGCGCACCCTGCCGGAACATCCTCGGCCTACCACTAAACCCTCGCAAACTGCCCAAGGTTTACGGCACACATCCCTCACACCCTGCTCGGTAAGATAGGAAACAGTAGTACAATAATACGCCTTCGTCGAAGGTGAAATCCGTAGCTCTCAAAGCCGGTAATCAACCGTCGCCTCGGAGCCGGTAGTCGACCTATACTCAACGGATCGCGTGTGGATAAATCCACCAACCTGCGGCAGATCGGTCGACCGCTAAAAGCACACCGGTCGACCGGTCCCTCACACAGTACACGGTACTGTACAAACAAGTCTATCGGTCGAACCACGCCAACCGAATTACCGACCAATCGGTCGAACAAAAGTCATCTAGCGGTCGACCGTTTGGAAGGTCTACGCTATACATTATATATATATATATATATATATATATATATATATATATATATATATCCAATCGGTCAAACCAGGGTCCGTTCCACCGATAAGGAAAACTGCCTGAATCCTGCCTACAGCATTCGGTCGACCGAAACCTACCTTCCGGTCGACCGATCTACAGGCACATCACTGCAGGAAAACTGCACGCGGTCGGTCGACCGGATCCAGAGCGGTCGACCGTTTAGATGGTCAACGCTCGTAACCGACCTTGCGCAGTTCGGTCGACCGAGACACACACTCGGTCGGCCGAAGGCCTGTCTAACCTATCTACTGGGTTCGGTCGACCGAAACAACACCGGTCGACCGGCTAATGTAACCCTTTATTTCCCGCGAAATTTGGCATAAACGGTCGACCGTCACACAGACATCGTTCGACCGTTTTCGGGCAGTAAATTAATATTTATAAATATCGGTCGACCGAACCTCACCCGGTCGACCGTACAATACATAATCGCCACTGTACAGGCATCATTTAGACGACGTTCGGTCGACCGAACCCTCATTCGGTCGACCGAATAGGTCGTCTTCAACCTCCGTCCAGTAGGGTTTTCACCGGAGAAACGACACCAACGCCGTCCTCTACACTCCCACACCTCTTGGGGAGTTAATATGAAGACTTGGCATACCTTTTTGACGGTTGTGGAAGCCTCCCAAGCTTGAGTCACTTCACTCATCTTCTTCTTCCTTCTTCTCCTCTTCTTCTACTTCACCTTCTTCTTCTCCGAATTCACCTCCTCTCACTCTCTGTTAAACCACGAAATGAAGAAAACGTTTCTATTAAAATCTTATCTACTATATATATTCACCTTTTAACTCATCACCTCCATCTCCTCCAACCAAAGCAAGCCACCTCATCTTCTCATCCTTATCTCCTCACCTCTTCATTAACATAATTAATTAGGGTAAGTTAGGTTTAGTTTAGTTTAATTTTAGTGTTTAGATTAGGTTATTACAATGTGGGTGCACCCCTGGATATTTGCGCCCCTCACATTCCATGATAGGACCTTCATTTGGCATTGTCGGGGAGGCGGCTCCCCCTTCCCTTCTTGTCCTTCTTTAGTTTTACTGATGGCGAGCATGCCTGACTCTTGTCTCCAACTACATCTCCTACCTCCAAGATCCTAGGAGCGCTGGGTTCCACCTCCATATTTAGTCTCGTCCCTTGCATTGCATTTAGAAGCAAGGCTTGGTGTAGGCCTAAAGGTGTCCCTGGTAATTTCTGTGGACCCATAAGTGCATCCCCAGCCCGGCCCATTTCGCATTGTTGTGCTTTGCAATCCGGGTTCGGATCCCCTTCCATATGTCCGATTTCAACAACTATATCCCCTAAAGTTGACACACGTGTGCCAGAGCCACTATGGTCACGTGCATGGGCAGAGACGTTTGACTTGTTTCCCTCGTGAGATCCTCTTTGCACACCATCTCCCTCAATCCCAGTTTCAGCGACCCTCAAAACTTTTTCCTGCGAAAAAGGGTCCCGAGGTAAAGCTTCATCGTTCCCAGCTATTGCTACGAGGGTCTTGTCTACCCCTGGGAGGTCCAGTGGTATATCTTTGTGCACATCCATCAACACTTGTCCTTTCATGACGAGGCCATGATCCTGGGGTCCAAGAGGTGTTCTATCCCTATTCTGATGCCTATTCTGAGACACTTCCACCGGTCTGAGCCCAGCTTTTTCCCTAGCCGTCCCATGTGCATGTTCCCCAGATGATTTTTTGGTGGTTGCCCTTCTGTTATCCCCTGGTTCCGTAGCATTTGGTTCCTCATCCACCGGCAGGCCAGGGTTGTCCGTTAACAGAGCTAACGGAAACCTATTTTGCACTGTCACCACGCCGTCTTCTTCAACCTCTGTCCCCGAAGTGATACTCTCACCAGTTACTCTCCGCACATCTGCGTCCCTTTTTTTTCTTTTGTCTCCGATTTGCTCCAGTATTTGCCTTCCCCGCCACCGCTCTCCGTCTGCGCGTTACAGGGACCCATTCTAGTTGTTTTCTGGTCGAAACTTCTGAGGCGTGACACGAACTTCCACGGCAAACCCCTTCATCGTGCCCAAAGGAGGCACAAGTAGTACAATACAATGGTTTCCATTCATATTCTACTCGGATGGCTTCCATCTCCCCGTCCTCTCCACGGGCCTGGACTAGGCTCGGGTACTCGAAATCAGCTCCCACCGTTATGCATACTCTCGCGTACGCTAACCTCCGACCAGACACAGTATTTTCGTCCATGTAGAGTGGTTGCCCAAGAACACTCGAAATGACAGCCAACATGTGTGGCGACCAGATTGGCGTTATTCTTGTATTGAGAAGTCAATTCAATGTACTTACTTTCAATCCTTAAACGTCGAGTTGGGTACTGGAACCCTTAGTGACATAATATAATATAATATAATACACATTAATTATAACGATCAAGATGATAATTAGAGGTGTGAACACGGTGGGTGACTGCGTGGGAAGGAAGGAAATGTGTCATGGTTTGACAGAGACAGATCGAGAATCCCCAACAGTAGCGGGTGTACTTTAATGTAATCCATCTCTCTGTTCGTCTGTCGCAGTGTCGCAGTCAGCGCAAAAGCCTCAGTGTACTTTCGACTTTCATGCTCATGGAGATATGTGATGTAGATAAGCATGCACATGCATGCAACTTTATTATTTATCTTTTCTTTTTAGGGAAGTTAGGATAGCATTAATAAAAGCTTTTGCTATGAACCACAGCATGATGCATATATGCTAACAAAAAAGTACATGAGTTTATCCATAGTTGGGATTACGGTTTACTGAAATCCAAGTTAATTATAAAATAAAAACAGAAGACAAAAAAAAGCAGGAGAGTCTGAGTTCGGACCGTTAGTGGGTCTGATGATGCGCCTAATGGGGTGGTGACCCGGCCTGCTGCGTTCTCTCCCGAGTCCCGATCCCTCCAGTACCGCGTGTTTTCCTTCGTCATCGAGTTTTGTACTTTCCATCCGTCGGCAAAAACCTCATTTGTAGTAGTGATATATAACGTTGATAATGTTCTGATTTCTGAAGGTAACACCTGTCGCAAATGGAGCAGAGATGAATCCTCCCGGAGTAAGCGGGTTTAGAATACATAACAATTGTTCTAGCTCTTTCAATACCCAGAGTCTGCCAGGAGGAGCTCATTTTGATCTCTTCAACGTTCCTGTCCACAATTCAAAATGGTAGAAGGAGTACATGATACGAGACTCTGGAAATTAAGCAAAAATGGGATCTTCACGGTTAAAAGTCTGTACAAGTTCATGATGGGAAAAGGAAACCGATATCTATTATTTAACCAAATTTGGTGCTCGAATAGCCCTACTAAAGTTTAAAAAAATCTTATGGATCTTATATGAGCAAAAACCACACACAAAGGATAAATTTATGAAAAGATAAATTCCAATTGATCCAATTTGTCCACTGTGTGGCATAGAAGAAGAAACGACAGAACATCTTTTCTTCACTTGTGATTTTGCATGTCATTTTTAGGATGTCGGAGTTGAAATAAACTTTAATTTGGTCTTAGGAATTAATAAAGATTTTTTACTACATGTTTCAAACCAACTCGATTTTAATAATGTAGAATGGAACAATCTCTTGAATTGTTTTTGTTGGGCAATATAGAATGAAAGAAATAATATGATTTTTGGACATGCTTCTATTTCTATTTTACATATGATGAGTGAATGCTTTGATCCCATTTTGCTTTGCATAGACCCTAAAAAGAGAGGAGCAGATGGTGTTATGTCCCTAACCCGGTTTAGGGTTTAATTAGTGGTTAAGTGGAGGTTTGACTCGGAGGAGAGAGGGAGGTATGGGTGGAGGTAAGGTGAAGTGATGGAGGTAAGGTGGAAGGTAGGGGAGGCATGGTTGGGCGTGCTTGGAGTGTGAGGGTGGGGTTTTTAAGGAGAGGAACCCACTTCATCTTCTTTTCTTCTCCCATTCCATTCTCACCACCTTCCTCACACTCTCCTTTCATTTTCGGCGGCAGCGGAGGAGAACGGAGCTCGCGAGGTCTGTGACGGAGGAGGAAGATCGGCTCCGGCGTGAAGAGGTCACCGGAGACGGCGTGCGCGAGCGTTGCTCCGGCGTTTCTCCGTCGTTGGTTGAGGTATGCCGCTCATTAGTGTGATTTTGTTGCTCACCCTTGTGGAAGGGTGTTGTTGGTCGGTCGGGGGAGGTCGAGGACCTCTCCGGCGACGCGTTCTTCGTAAATCCTCGGCTGGCGCGAGGTTGAAGACGACCAACGGTCGACCGGGTCCTTCGGGCGGTCGACCGTTTTAGCACTGTTTGCCCGACTTTAACCTTCACCGGTCGAACGATGCCTTGGGGCGGTCGACCGGTAGTGCATTATTGCTGGTGAGTTGGGATTTTCTACCTGTTATCGGTCGACCGGTCCTTGTTGTGTTCGACCGGAACTTAAGTGTACCTGTTAGTATTGTTTGAATTGTTCGACCGATTTATATTGCGTTCGACCGATTGCATGTTTGTTCGACCGGTAGTATGTTTACGTTCGACCGTTTGATGACGTAGAATACTAGGTTGACCCTGTCTGTTTTCGGTCGACCGAGACCCCTGAGTCGGTCGACCGATAGAGTGGAATTTAATGTTGACCAGACTCCGGATTTTGACCTCGTTCGGTCGACCGGTTTTAGACTTTTGTTCGACCGTTGGGGAATTAGTGTTGAGCAGTGAGTTCTACCGATTCAGACTTTCGGTCGACCGAATTCCTCGTGAAAACGGTCGACCGGTTAGACTATTTCGGTCGACCGAATCTGCTCAGAACTGAATTCCTGGGTCCCGTTGTGAATGCCAACTTTGTCCACGGAAACCCGTGTCCTCGCCTTGTGCGTGAGCCGGGAGGTGACGGTGGGCGCGTGATGCGTGCCTGCCCAGGGACCGCCGTTGGGAAGAGTGTGGGTGTTCGGGACGCGTCACCTCCATGTATGGACCGTGACTTTTGAGATGATTGTTGGCACTTTGTAGTATAGCAGGCCTGAGGGATCGCGGATCCCAGTGTTGATGTTGTGCGGGCACGCAACTGGCGTTGGGTGAGGTGACTACCGGCCCTTGGGGCTACGGAGGTCGCTGCCCTGCTTTTATAGCGGCGCGGTTGGTGTTCGCGGCTCGAGGAGCCCGATGACCTGGCAGACTTCGGTCTGGACCGTCCGATGCTGTGCCGGACGTTGTGATGGACCACCGATGCTGTGCCGGTGATGCCGCTGAGGTTGTGCCGGCGATGATGATTGTTGGGCCGAGGCTGTGCCGGCTTGTTGTTTTCCTCGGCTGGGCACCTACCGAGATGATGTTGTTATACCTTCCGGGCGACGGCCCCGTTGGTCCCTGTGGCCCCGACCACTGAGATTTACAGATCTGTTTCTATCGGCGCGTAGACGTGACAGAGGCTCCCTGCCGAACCCTTGTGTAGTGTAGCTGCGTGTGGGGGGTGCGATGTCGCGGGCTACTAGACTGCATGTGCCTGCAGTAGGTCTCTTCGGGAGACCCGATGATTGATTGTCGGACTGATGTCCTGTTTTACCCTTCGGGGGAACTGTTTTCCATATCTGTTGATGCCATGACATGCTACTAGTATGATAGGTTCATTATGTGATGCATGCATATAGGTGAGTTGGTATACGGGGTTTCCTTCTGGAAACTCAGGCATTGTTGTTGCATCTTTTTCAGGATCGCAGTAGGTCCGGTGGGTGGTGACCGAGGACGGAGCGCTTTGGAGTCGGATCCTCTTCGGCATTTGCGAGATCGTACGACTACTTGTATTTTCATTTCTTTCATCTGGATTGTAGTTGTACACCTTTTGTAAACTCCATGTATTTTGGGTGCACCCGGATTTCTATATTATATATTAGTGACGTTCCCGCCTTGAGTTGTCAGTTTTATTCGTTATTTCGAAATTTTAAATCTTCCGCTGTTTCGGGACGTTACAACTTGGTATCAGAGCGGTCGATTCCTGTGTCTTCGTCTAAAGAACCACCCTTAGGAGTAGTGCTAGAGGCATGCATTATTTCCGTAGCTCATGCATGCATTGTTACTTATCTGTTGATTGTTGTGGTGACAGATGGCACCTAAGCGCGTGAGGAGTTCTCCACGCGATCGTGATCCCAGTGACGACACTTCGGGTGCTCAGTGGGACAGACTGGGCGAGTTTCTGGAGCGTCAGGCAGCTCAGAGCGCTCAGAGCGGAGTGGGAGCTGAGCACGATCGGTTCATGCGTCAGCACCCGCCGACTTTTGATGGCAGGAGGGCCCCAGAGGTTGCAGAGGACTGGGTCTTCCGGATGGAGAAGATTTTCCGTGCTATTGGTGTAGCACCTGAGAGGATGGTGGAGCTGGCCACCTACGTGTTCGATGGCGAGGCTGCCAACTGGTGGAGATCTACGTCCACGGTGTTGTTTGATGATCGTGTGGATGTGAGCTGGGAGGAGTTCTTGGAGGTGTTTCATGAGCAGTACTTCCCCCAGCATGTCAGGGATCAGAAGAGGGAGGAGTTCATGTCGCTGGAGCAGAAGGACATGACACTAACGAGCTACATCAGCAGGTTCAACGCTTTGGAGCGTTACTGCCCTGAGATTTGTGTGACCCCAGAGCAGCGGGCGAGGAAGTTCGTGAAGGGACTGAGGCAGCCGCTTCGTTCTCGGGTGATCAACAGTATGCCGCGGACCCTTGCAGATGCGGTGAAGCATGCTACGATCATCGAGCAGGACCAGAGGGAGTGTATTCAGGAGGCGCGGAAGGCGCCAGTGAGCACCGGCAGCAGAGTAGCTGGTCGTGGAGCAGGGAACCCGGGCAAGAGGCCCAGGTTTGATGGAGGAGGAGCACGTCAGTCTGGAGCGTGCACTTACTGCGGGAGGTTCCATCCAGGACAGGAGTGTCCCCGTCGGACTGGGGCTTGTATGGGATGCGGTCAGATGGGACATTTTGTCCGTGATTGTCCTCAGAGGCAGGGTGAGCCGAGCAGGAGGCCGGGACCACCAGCAGTAGGCAGAGGCGGAGGCAGCCGATCAGTTGTTGCACCGGGCCAGAGCAGGAGGACCGGGCGAGTCTTCACTATCCAGGCTGAGGAGGCTAGGGACTCCAACACCGTCGTGGAAGGTACGCTTTCAGTTTCTAGCTCAGTAGCGCGTGTGTTGTTTGATTGCGGCGCCACTCACTCCTTCATCTCGGAGAAGTTTGCTGGCGAGTTGGGTCGGACCCCTGTGCTGCTGACTGATGTTTTGGAGGTCAGCACGCCCATGGGTGAGGTGGGCACTGTGGGGAGCTTTTTCCCCGGCACCACAGTTGCTTCGGGAGACCACGATTTTCCGGCAGATCTGGTCTTGTTACCGATGGTGGACTTCGACGTCATACTGGGGATGGACTGGCTGTCCCGGTACGACGTGCGGGTCTTTTGCCGTGAGAAGAAGATCCTGATTCCGATGGAGGGCTTGCCAGATGTTCTGATCAGAGGTGCGAGGAGCAGAGGGGGTCGTCTGATTGTGTCTGCGGTTAAGGCACAGAGACTGATACAGCAGGGATGCAGAGCGTTTGTGGCCACGCTGGTAGTTCCTGATCCTGAGACGAGGAGGCTGGAGGACATAGAGATTGTGCAGGAGTTTCCGGATGTGTTTCCAGCGGAGATTCCAGCGTTACCGCCGCACCGAGAGATCGAGTTCGGCATCGAGCTGGTAGCGGGTACGACACCTCAGTCGAAGGCACCGTATCGTATGGCACCTGCAGAGTTGACAGAGCTGAAGAAGCAATTGCAGGAGTTGATGGAGTCCGGGTTCATTCGACCGAGTGTTTCTCCATGGGGAGCGCCTGTGCTCTTCGTGAAGAAGAAGGATGGGTCGTTGCGGATGTGCATCGACTACAGGATGCTGAATAAGGTTACCGTTCGGAACCGGTACCCTTTGCCCAGGATTGATGATTTGTTTGATCAGTTGCAGACGGCGAGAGTGTTCTCGAAGATCGATCTGCGTTCGGGTTATCATCAGTTGCGGATCAGGGAGGCAGATGTTCAGAAGACAGCCTTCAGGACGCGGTACGGCCACTACGAGTTCTTGGTGATGCCATTTGGACTGACGAATGCGCCTGCAGCATTCATGGATCTGATGAATAGGACCTTCCAGCCGTACCTCGACAGATTTGTCGTTGTATTCGTAGACGACATTTTGATATACTCGCCTGACAGGGAGCAGCATCGAGAGCACCTGAGGATTGTGCTTGGCATCTTGAGGGATCAGCAGCTATATGCCAAGTACACGAAGTGCGAGTTTTGGTTGGATCAGGTGGCTTTTCTGGGGCATATTGTGTCAGCAGATGGGATTTCAGTGGATCCGGCGAAGGTCGAGGCAGTGACTCAGTGGAGAGCCCCGACGAGCGTGACGGAGATCAGGAGTTTCGTAGGTCTGGCAGGATATTACAGACGATTTATCCAGGATTTCTCCAGACTTGCATCGCCGCTGACAGCATTGACGCAGAAAGGCGTCAAGTTCGTTTGGTCCCAGAAGTGCGAGGACAGCTTTCAGGAGCTGAAGAGGCGATTGACGACAGCGCCGATTCTGACGCTACCGAGTGGCAGTGGAGGCTACGTGATTTACAGTGATGCATCAGGAGTAGGCTTGGGTTGTGTTCTGATGCAGCATGGGAAGGTGGTCGCGTATGCTTCGAGACAGCTGAAGGTGCACGAGAAGAACTACCCTACTCACGATCTGGAGTTAGCAGCAGTAGTTCACGCGTTGAAGACCTGGCGGCACTATCTGTATGGCGAGCAGTTCGAGGTCTTCACCGACCATCAGAGTCTGAAGTACTTGTTCTCGCAGAAGGAGCTGAATATGAGGCAGCGCAGATGGCTCGAGTTCATTAAGGACTACGACTTCACCATTTCCTATCATCCGGGGAAGGCGAATTCGGTTGCAGATGCGCTGAGCAGGAAGGTGGAGGTTTCAGTTGCGAGTCTGTGCATCCAGGAGTGGAGGTTACTCGAGGCTTTGTCAGAGTGGAGACCGTTCACAGAGGGCTCAGAGGGAGCAGTGATTGCTGGGCTTCGGGTGGAGCCGCAGACTGTCTCACGGTTAGTTCAGGCCCAGCAGGGGGATGAGGAGTTAGCTGGTCTGCTACAGTTGGCTTCCAGAGATGGATCAGATTTCAGTGTGGGGGTTGATGGTGGTCTGAGGTTCAGGAGTCGGATTTGGGTGCCGAAGGTTGATGGGCTGAGAGATGACATCATGGAGGAGGCACACAGAGCCAGATACACCATTCATCCGGGGAGCACGAAGATGTATAAGGACCTGCAGCGGAACTTCTGGTGGAAGGGCATGAAGAAGGATATTGCAGAGTTTGTGGAGCGATGCTTGGTCTGCCAGCAGGTGAAGATTGAGCATCAGAGGCCAGCAGGACCGATGCAGTGTATTGAGCTTCCTGAGTGGAAGTGGGAGCACGTGACAATGGATTTTGTCACAGGATTGCCGAAGACGAGGAGATTCCACGACGCGATTTGGGTGATAGTCGATCGACTGACCAAGTCGGCGCATTTCTTAGCGATCAGGACCACGTTGCCTTTGGAGGGTCTAGCTAAGTTGTACGTGGAGGAGATAGTCAGGTTGCATGGAGTGCCAGTGAGCATCATCTCCGATCGAGATCCTCGATTCACTTCCAGATTTTGGGGGAGTCTGCAGCAGGCCTTGGGGACGCGTCTGAGATTCAGTACAGCGTTTCATCCGCAGACCGATGGTCAGTCAGAGAGGACGATACAGACCCTGGAGGATATGCTGAGAGCATGCACACTGGATTGGGCAGGGCACTGGGATGAGCACCTGCCGCTGATAGAGTTCGCCTACAACAACAGCTACCACTCGAGTATTGGGATGGCACCGTACGAGGCACTGTACGGGAGGCCTTGCAGATCACCGGTATGCTGGAGTGATGTGGGCGAGAGGCAGTTAGTTGGGCCAGAGATCGTGCAGATGTATGCAGAGAAGGTGGATGTGATCAGGAGGAGACTGGCCACAGCGCAGAGCAGGCAGAAGAGCTATGCAGATCGACGCAGACGAGTGCTGAGTTTCGAGGTGGGCGACCATGTGTTTCTGAAGATTTCCCCAGCCAGAGGTGTGATGAGGTTTGGGAAGAAGGGGAAGCTCAGTCCGAGATATGTTGGGCCGTTTGAGATCCTCGACCGAGTTGGAGGGGTTGCCTACCGGATTGCTTTGCCGCCGCAGTTTTCGGGTCTGCATAACGTCTTCCATGTGTCGATGCTGAGGAAGTATGTGGCAGATCCGTCGCACGTTATTGAGATAGCAGTGCCAGAGATTCAGCAGGACTTGTCGCTCGAGGAGAGGCCGGTCGAGATTGTTGATCGCATGGATCACCAGCTCAGGAGGAGGACCATTCCGATGGTGAAGGTCAGGTGGCAGCATCACAGCGAGCGCGAGGCCACTTGGGAGATTGAGGAGGATGTCAGAAGGCAGTATCCAGAGCTTTTCGGTGAGTAGTTGCTTGATTTCGGGACGAAATCCTTTTAAGTTGGGTGGATTGTTATGTCCCTAACCCGGTTTAGGGTTTAATTAGTGGTTAAGTGGAGGTTTGACTCGGAGGAGAGAGGGAGGTATGGGTGGAGGTAAGGTGAAGTGATGGAGGTAAGGTGGAAGGTAGGGGAGGCATGGTTGGGCGTGCTTGGAGTGTGAGGGTGGGGTTTTTAAGGAGAGGAACCCACTTCATCTTCTTTTCTTCTCCCATTCCATTCTCACCACCTTCCTCACACTCTCCTTTCATTTTCGGCGGCAGCGGAGGAGAACGGAGCTCGCGAGGTCTGTGACGGAGGAGGAAGATCGGCTCCGGCGTGAAGAGGTCACCGGAGACGGCGTGCGCGAGCGTTGCTCCGGCGTTTCTCCGTCGTTGGTTGAGGTATGCCGCTCATTAGTGTGATTTTGTTGCTCACCCTTGTGGAAGGGTGTTGTTGGTCGGTCGGGGGAGGTCGAGGACCTCTCCGGCGACGCGTTCTTCGTAAATCCTCGGCTGGCGCGAGGTTGAAGACGACCAACGGTCGACCGGGTCCTTCGGGCGGTCGACCGTTTTAGCACTGTTTGCCCGACTTTAACCTTCACCGGTCGAACGATGCCTTGGGGCGGTCGACCGGTAGTGCATTATTGCTGGTGAGTTGGGATTTTCTACCTGTTATCGGTCGACCGGTCCTTGTTGTGTTCGACCGGAACTTAAGTGTACCTGTTAGTATTGTTTGAATTGTTCGACCGATTTATATTGCGTTCGACCGATTGCATGTTTGTTCGACCGGTAGTATGTTTACGTTCGACCGTTTGATGACGTAGAATACTAGGTTGACCCTGTCTGTTTTCGGTCGACCGAGACCCCTGAGTCGGTCGACCGATAGAGTGGAATTTAATGTTGACCAGACTCCGGATTTTGACCTCGTTCGGTCGACCGGTTTTAGACTTTTGTTCGACCGTTGGGGAATTAGTGTTGAGCAGTGAGTTCTACCGATTCAGACTTTCGGTCGACCGAATTCCTCGTGAAAACGGTCGACCGGTTAGACTATTTCGGTCGACCGAATCTGCTCAGAACTGAATTCCTGGGTCCCGTTGTGAATGCCAACTTTGTCCACGGAAACCCGTGTCCTCGCCTTGTGCGTGAGCCGGGAGGTGACGGTGGGCGCGTGATGCGTGCCTGCCCAGGGACCGCCGTTGGGAAGAGTGTGGGTGTTCGGGACGCGTCACCTCCATGTATGGACCGTGACTTTTGAGATGATTGTTGGCACTTTGTAGTATAGCAGGCCTGAGGGATCGCGGATCCCAGTGTTGATGTTGTGCGGGCACGCAACTGGCGTTGGGTGAGGTGACTACCGGCCCTTGGGGCTACGGAGGTCGCTGCCCTGCTTTTATAGCGGCGCGGTTGGTGTTCGCGGCTCGAGGAGCCCGATGACCTGGCAGACTTCGGTCTGGACCGTCCGATGCTGTGCCGGACGTTGTGATGGACCACCGATGCTGTGCCGGTGATGCCGCTGAGGTTGTGCCGGCGATGATGATTGTTGGGCCGAGGCTGTGCCGGCTTGTTGTTTTCCTCGGCTGGGCACCTACCGAGATGATGTTGTTATACCTTCCGGGCGACGGCCCCGTTGGTCCCTGTGGCCCCGACCACTGAGATTTACAGATCTGTTTCTATCGGCGCGTAGACGTGACAGAGGCTCCCTGCCGAACCCTTGTGTAGTGTAGCTGCGTGTGGGGGGTGCGATGTCGCGGGCTACTAGACTGCATGTGCCTGCAGTAGGTCTCTTCGGGAGACCCGATGATTGATTGTCGGACTGATGTCCTGTTTTACCCTTCGGGGGAACTGTTTTCCATATCTGTTGATGCCATGACATGCTACTAGTATGATAGGTTCATTATGTGATGCATGCATATAGGTGAGTTGGTATACGGGGTTTCCTTCTGGAAACTCAGGCATTGTTGTTGCATCTTTTTCAGGATCGCAGTAGGTCCGGTGGGTGGTGACCGAGGACGGAGCGCTTTGGAGTCGGATCCTCTTCGGCATTTGCGAGATCGTACGACTACTTGTATTTTCATTTCTTTCATCTGGATTGTAGTTGTACACCTTTTGTAAACTCCATGTATTTTGGGTGCACCCGGATTTCTATATTATATATTAGTGACGTTCCCGCCTTGAGTTGTCAGTTTTATTCGTTATTTCGAAATTTTAAATCTTCCGCTGTTTCGGGACGTTACAGATGGACTATCCCAAACCCGTATAAAACGGGTAAACTTGGACAATTTCTCAACTGTACTAGTCACCGTGACCATTCGTCAACCTACTTAACTGTAAAATAGCAGTTGAAATAAACAAGAGTAAGAGCAAGAAGATGAAATATGTATGACCGAAGAAGAGGCAACATGGGCCGAAAGAGTTAGGACATTCGAGGACACTGGACTCCTCCCTCGCGACATCAACTCCTTCTCGACCTCACTATAAGAAAGTCATGGCTGGATGATATATTTGGGAATTAAGTTTGTTTGCTTGTTTTCTCATCCAACCATAGTGGTTGGAAACTGATGCTATATTTTGTTTTGTAATATGGTTTAGACTTTAGATAGGTTGTGGTTCTTACGGCTTCTTTTTATCGAATGCAAATCAACCATTATCAAAAAAACAAATCAATGTTATTTTGTTTCCTTAAATTAAGACGATTTTGATTGAGTTTCTGAAGAAAATATTATTGCCTCGGATTAAATTCAGATCTAAGGAAGAAGTTTTGTTCCAAAAAATTGTTGCAGCTTCGCATTCAAAGAAGAGATGGCCAATAGTTTTCCTCTCTAAGCCGCACATTACACACATGGGATTTGTTTGTATTTTTTTCTTCTTTAGTAGGTTATCATCGTTAGCATTCTTTTATTTGCTATAACCAGTTAATTAAATATCTTAATCTTTGATGGTCCTATTGATTTCCAAATTTGTTTTTGCATTGGATATATATCTAGCTACAACCCTATCCATCATAAAAATGTAAAAACTTTTGGAAGTAAAGGTTCCATTTTTAGTGAAAATCCATCGTCTAACATCAGTTTGGTTACTTGGCCTGGGAGAAGTATAAAAAGGTTTGGTAAATTCTCATCATTTGTTCCTCATCAAGCACCTCGCTGAATTGAGATTTGAACCACTGTTGGTTGAAAAAATTCCCTTCAAAGAAGTTATGGACTGATATGGTCTTTTGTTAATTTGGATAGGTCGAAAACATCTGGTCAGATGTTGCAAAAGGGTTTGTCCTTCTAACTAGGCATCATACCAAAACATGGTATTTTATCCATTTCCTAAGGAGAACCAACTGAAACGACATAATATAGGAAGCCACTTTTTAAGATCTCTAAGGAAACCTAAGTTATCAGGAAACAATCCAATATGAACCAGTCCTTTGGTGTATTTTGCCGTTATAATGTCTTCGCAAGTTCCGGGTTTATTGTTATATCATCCCATAATTTTTTATTCTGAAGCTGAGGCCATGCGTTTGAAGGTCAAGGATCCCATGTCCCCCAAACTTCTTCGGTCTACAAACCCTTTTCCAGTTAATTAAGTTTTTGTGTTGGCTTATTTCCAATGAATTGTTTCATAGAAAATTTCACCTTATACTATCAAAATCTTCCTCTACTCCAACTGGAAGCTTTTTAAAGCGCATGCGGAAAGTTGCTATTGGCGTTAGAACCCCGTTGATCGTCACCATTCTCCCGGCCATCGAAAGTTGCTTAGTTTTCAAGTCCCTACTTTCTTTTCCATTTTTTGTATAATTTGTTTCCAAGTGGCTGGAGGTCCCAACTTGGGAGAGAGTGGGATACCTAAATAATTAAAAGGTAGTTCATGTCTTGTTCTACAACCCAAAAATTGTTGAAATTGTTCCCACTCTAGGCTATCACCGAAAGTTCTACTCAAACAACATTTTTCAACTTGGGAAAGGATGGCGTCGTCTGCAAATTGTATATTCAAAATGTGGATATTGTCTTTTTTTTATATGAAAAGGTTGATGACATTAATAAAAGGATATTAAGGATGTTATGAACACAACATCAAACGCATCTCTTTTTGGGGCATCCTAACGTTTGCAGGGTGGTAAGAATAAAGTCTCAATCAATTTTATCAAGGACTTTTTCAAAGTCTAATTTCAAAATTAATCCTTATTTTTTACTTTTGTGTAAGTGATGAACCACTTCATGTGCTGCCTCTATCGTGTCCGATATATGTTTCGCCCTAAGAAAAGCAGATTGGGTTGGCAATAATAATATGGAGTCGTTTATGGCTACTGAAAACCTAGATGCCAACATTTTGGCTAGGATTTTATATATGCTATTAATCAATAAGTGAGATGGGTCTAAGGTCTTTGACAGTCTCAATTCCTGGGCTTGTTTGGAATGAGGGCAATGAACGTGGGTTGGTGCCCTGGAATTCCGGAATGGGAATATATCCCGTATGGAAACGAGAGAAGAAGGATAAAATGTGACCCTTAATGTTATACGAGAATTGTTGGTAAAAATTAAGATTGTAACCGTCAGGTCCAGGAGATTTGCTCAGTGGAAGAGCGAAAATTGCCTCCTTAATTTCCTTAATTGAGAAATTCTGGATGAGATATGATGGTTGTAATTTTTTGTTGTTAACGATAAGGTCCCATTCTATCTCCGTTTTGTATCCTTTATCTCCATTGAATCTATGTTCGAAATGTTGGATAATTTCATTCTTAATGACAGTTTGGGAGAAAGAGATGGTCCCGACCACCCAAAGGGACATAATTTTATTCTATCGGCTCCTTTCGTGGAAAAATTTGGTGTTTGCGTCTCCTTCCTAGACCCATTGGATCCTAGATATTTTCTTTCAAGTCGATCTCATTTTCTTCTAAAATAGATTCGTGACTTCTTTTTAGAATTTTTTGTTTTTGAATTTCATCATTTGTGAGACCTCTTGTTTGGGCTATGACGTCAAGATTAAGTTTGTAATTTTGCCTCCAGCCTTGTAGCTATTGGATTAATCTGGGATTAATAAGTTATTTGCCCAAAGCACTGACACATGGCACGTCCCTATTGGACTACACATTAGGGTTTCGGGAGGGGCCATCTATATAAGGAGGGAAGCCTCCCATTGGATGAATGTTCATGTGTGCAAACCCTAGCCCGACCAAACCCTAGCCGCCACCTCTCTCTCTCTCTCCCATTCGTCCCTCCACCAAGTCAATTCGTGGACTCTTGGGTTGTGGACTCGTGTTTCTTCTCCAAGAGAGTAGAAGACCGACCGGTGCTCCAGAGGATTCCGTGAGGTGATCGCCGATCCCTTCTGCTGCCACAGGTTATCTCCAAGAAAGGTACTCCTGAACCTGTAGATCGTCATAAGCTAACATTGGTACCAGAGTCATCTTGGTCACCTCCGAATTTTTTGAGCACTTTCTTATTTCATATATGTTGAAATAATTTCGGTTGTTTTTAAGAGAAATCGCATACATGTGTAGTTATTTCTCTTCATCATGCGCCTAGGGTTTGATGACATTTTTCCTCACCCTTGCGCATGTTTTCTTGATTCATTTCATTACATGCGAATTGCATTACAAGTTTCATCATTATTTCATTCTTGCGCATAGCTTAGATTTCATTTTATGCACGTACCTAGGGTTACATGTTAATCTATGTTTGTTGCGCATATTTCTTTCATCCTTGAAGCTTGCAGCTAGAGTTTGTTTGTTCTTGATAATATGTGTATATATGTTGTTTGAAATATGATGATAAATTTACAAGAGTTAATTATTGCATGTATCATATAATGTGATCATACATTTCGGATGGTATGATTTGATTGTGCATTTTTCTTTCTAAACTCTTGTACATACATCTAAGGTTAGATGTTTTTTGCCTTATTCATGTATATGTAATTTTTAATCACATGTGCATGCATCTAGGATTAGATGTTGATTGCAAAATCATGCACATACATGAATATTGAGTTACCATATTGTATAATTCGGAAATATTTTTTTAGATTGATAGCATGCATTTCATTTGAAATATTTCATTTATGATTGAATGCACATATATGTTAATCTCATTAAGGATTTTCCAATTTTTGAAATGATATCATTCATTTCATTTGAAATATTTCCTTTATGATTAAATGCACATATATGTTGATCTCATTAAGGATTTTCGGATTTTTTCGGATTGATAGCATGCATTTCATTTGAAATATTTCCTTTTCATCATATGTGCATTTATGTGTTACCCTCCACCAAAGAATTTCGAATTTTTCTTCCCAATACAAGTAACATAATTATTGTTGATTGCATGCTTATATTGATTAAGGAAAGATTGGCTAATTCTGAAATTTTTGAGAGGATATTATGGGCTGGAGTTTTATTTCCTTAAAAATATTTTTGAATGCTTTCCTTTGATGCACAAATATGTGTTGCTCTCCACCATAGAATTTCGGATTTTTTTCTTTCCTAATCAAAGTAGGATAATTTTTTGTGCTATTATGATTATATTGATTAGGGAAAGAAGAAAAAAATCTGTTTTGAGAATGATTATTGTGGAGATTGGTTGTTATTACCTAACACGTTTTTTGCCAATATTCGTGCACCATAAATGCATTGTTTCCTTATGCATAACTTCCTTCTTGATTGAAAGAGGTGCACACTTTATGGTATTTTTTTCCATACGTCGGATTATGCTAACGTATGGAAAGATTGTGCTTATATGGAATGAATGATTGCTGATTTTATTTACTGCCTTATTGAGAGTTGAGCGTAATTTCATTCATTCAATTCCATTTGTAATAGATATCGCAATGGACTGTAATATTTATGGATTGTAATAATTATGGACTGTGGACTGTTTATTGTCCTGAGGAGATGAGGGGCCCCTTTATTTTTTATTATTGCGATATTATTGCTATAAGGCTCATACAAGTTCCCGTTTAAGAGGCTAAATCCCTATGGGGGATCCTTAGCTTAATATGGAAGTAATGTAGCAATCAATTTCTGTGTGATCTTGATTGATTTTTTTGAAAGGAAATGTTTTTTTTTGGAACCTACATGCCTAGTGGGAGTTGCAAGGTAGAAGTGTTTTGTGTAAACCACATTGCAACTGGCGGCAATACTTTCTTTATTTGCTGGTTTGCCATGATTTAAACGTTTTTTTTGGGTCTCTAAATCATGATGGAGCTCAATATATAGATTAGTAAAATGGTTTTATTAACTATTGCATGAGGATTTGATCGAATGTTTTATGTTTCCCTTTGGTCGGAATGTTATAGCTATTAAGTCAGTTTATTTTTTTATGACTATTATAGGTCGTTGTATTTTATGCTAGAACTCATGTATCGCTATGTGTTTTTGTCTTAGATTCGTTATGGTTGTTTTTGTCACTATGTGTACGTTAAGAGATACAATGGTAAATTTGTCATTCTGACCTTGTATGTTGATGACATACTCATGGCTGGCAATAACAAAGAGTTGCTGAAATCCATTAAAGAGTGGTTGTCCTCCACGTTTGATATGAAGGACATGGGTGAAGCTAGCTACGTCCTTGGTGTCAAGATAGTTAGAAATAGGTCCAAGAGACTTCTAGGATTGTCTCAAGAGACTTATATTAACAACATCTTGAAGAAATATCATATGGACAAATGCAAACCAATCAACACTCCTGTTGAGAAGGGTTTGCACTTGAGCCTTGATAAGCATCCTGAGACTCCTGAAGAGAATGCCAAAATGAGCAATGTTCCATACTCCAATGTTGTGGGAAACCTTATGTACACTATGATGTGTACTAGGCCAGACATTTGTTATGTTGTGGGCATGGTGAGTCGATACCAGTCCAACCCAAGCATGGAGCACTAGAAGGCAGTCAAGAGAATCATGAGATACCTCAGAGGAACGAGTAACTACATGCTGTGTTACCAAGCATCAGATCTCCGCCTGATTGGCTATAGTGATGCTGATTGGGCTGGAGACATTGATGAAAGGAAGTCTACCTCTGGTTATGCTTTCTTGCTGGCTAATGAGGTCATCTCATGGTCCAGCAAGAAGCAAACATGTATAACCCTGTCGACTATGGAAGCAGAGTATGTTGCATGCTCTGCAGCAGTACAGGAGACAGTTTGGTTGAGGATGTTCTTACAACATACTGGGCTGGTAGAGACATCGGATGAGCCTGTTGTTGTCTATTGTGACAGCATGACTGCCCTTTGTTATGTGAAAGACCCCAAATATCATGGAAAGACCAAACATATACAGGTTAGGTATCATTTTGTGAAGGACGTCATAGCAAGAAAGGAAGTTGTGTTAAGACATGTGTCTACTAGTCTTATGGTAGCTGACCCTCTTACCAAGGCTATAACTAAGGACTTGTTTGTGTCTCATGTGAAGTCATTAGGCTTACGCAGACTTTGATGTATTGACATGTCTAACTTCCTTTTATGAGTGATTGTGTTTTTTCTTTCGACTATATCTGTTTGGTTGATGTAGTTGTTCTAGCATAAAATATCATTCTGTCAATAGGCTGAAGATTGCTCAGTCACACGAGCATTCGCCTCTGGCGCTTTTGATAGCGAGCAGAGATGAGACTGATCATGAAGAGATCTTGCATGATAGATCCAGAGAAGTTCATGATTGGATAGTCGCCTTGATTAGAAATCAAGATGAGATCCTCTATGTTGGTGAGGATTGACATGAATGTTCCCACGATTCATGTGACATGTAGAAGCCAAGTGCGAGCATCACATGTGGCGCCATGTTGCACCTGTATGGTGTTAAGGCGACAATGATGAAGCTCGGGTCAGGCGCAGAGGGGGTGCGACTGGACTAAGACTTGTATGGTGTTGAGAGACAGACATACTGTTGTGTACAGTATGATCCACCATAACATGTTTGTCATACAACATGTGTTGAGCGACCATTGGGAAGTGAAAGGATGGATCCCTGCTCCTTCACTGTGTGAGTCCAAGACTTGATTGTCATTAGTTACCCTCAGTGACCTTCGACGACACCATGAAGCAAATAGTTGATGTGGCTACTTTGGGATGTTATCTATGACCATGAGAGATTCGGTCTAAAGAGGCATCTTCGGGAAAGGAGTCAACTCTGAGTGTAATGGTGGTCTGGGGCGATGGGAAATGTTTGACTCGACTGCACTAAAAGTGTTTGCGGGGCCCAATTGTATTGGATATAGTAGCAAGTACCTTGAGGATAAGAAGATATTCTCTCCAAGGGATCGAGATACCGTTCATGTCAAGTGAGTTTCTGAGTAAACCTGGGGAACAGTGATGTGCATTTGACTGCTTAATTATTATTTTTGTGAGGATGTTGTCATTCTGGCCTTCTAGTAAGGTTTTTAGTTTGAGACTCCTAATTGCAGGTGCATCACCGGTCGCACGACCCATTTGTCCGTATGATCGGAAGAGTGCATGTGTCGGGGACACAGATGGTCGTGTATCGAGGATACTTGATCATAGACTTGCGTATTATGGATGCGTACTTGGAGAGAGGAATAGTTGTATATATCAGGGATATATACATATGTGTCAGGGACACATAAAGAGGTGACATATTGTCATCTTGTGATTGTATGTATCAGGGATATATACTTATGTGTTGGGGACACAAAAGGAGATGACATGTTGCTATCGTGCTGTTGTGCAAGTGGGAGATATTGGATTAATAAGCTATTTGCCCAAAGCACTGACACATGGCACGTCCCTATTGGACTACACATTAGGGTTTCGGTAGGGATCATCTATATAAGGAGGGAAGCCTCCCATTGGATGGATGTTCATGTGTGCAAACCCTAGCCGCCACCTCTCTCTCTCTCTCTCTCCCATTCGTCCCTCCACCAAGTCAATCCGTGGACTCTTGGGTTGTGGACTCGTGCTTCTTCTCCAAGAGAGTAGAAGACCGACCGGTGCTCCAGAGGATTCCGTGAGGTGATCGTCGATCCCTTCCGCTGCCACATGTTCTCTCCAAAAAAGGTACTCCTGAACCTGTAGATCGTTATAAACTAACAATAGCTATATTAAGTTTAAGGTAGGACTTGATCTTAGTATTGATAACCTTGATCGGGTGTTGTATTTTAGTTCTCTTACTATATATCCTCGATTGCCTTTAGGATTATCTCCTTGATATCGGGGTCAGTTTTCCAGTTTTCTTCTTCAAATCTGAAGCGTGGTTTATACGTAATAGTTCCTGGTCCGAAGTGGTTAGTGGTAGTCCAACATAATGTGATAAGGGGAACTAATCTTCCATATCTTTATTATTTATCGCTGGAACAAGGGACAAATCTGCTTGTCTGCCTAAAACATGTTTCATTACAACTTAAACGAATTCCACGTGTCGATTTCCACCTGCAATTTTATCTTTTTTCTTACAAGTCTAAAGGGAAGCAGTTTTATTTTGATTAAGAAAAGAAATCAAGTTGATTAGTCTCAACTAACATCTAAAGAGTGCCTCCAATCAAACTTTGCAAGTGCAGATCTTAAGTATAAATGTATAATGCAAGACCCTTGATGGGAGAGAAGTCGTATGAGATACTCAGCAAAATCTTCACTTTTGGACAGGTTATACTTCATGCCATCCAAAAATTCGTGGGGTAATTGTTTTATTTCTCATGTATTCATTCGCTTCCAAATTTAGTGATCACAATTGACTTGATCATCGCTAATATCTTTTAGTTACGAAATTTACCAAAAAAAATACATATTGATTCTTCAAATAAATAAACAAAACAGGATGCAACTAACTCCATTAGTCCATTATACGCTAGTCATGGGTTAATAAAGGATACACCAACGAACATGCACTCCACTTTTAGTTACGAAATTTACCAAAAGAATAAAATTTGATTCTTCAAATAAATAGACAAAACGCTGCTGCAACTAACTCCATTAGCTTAGCCGAAATGAAGTGGGGTGCATGATGGTTGGTATATACTTTATTACTCCATGACTAGCGTATAATGGACTAACGGAGTTAGTTGCATCCCGGTTTTTGTTTATTTATTTGAAGAATCAATTTTGATTTTACGAAACTGTTATCACTCATTAATTCGATAATTAATTTTTGTTGGGCCGAGTTTGAGTTGGATTTATTTGAGATGGGCCGCGTTTGAGTTGGGAGTTTATTTGGGTTGGGCCTAGTTTTAGTTGGGAGTATTAATTTATTTGAGATGGGCCGAGTTTAAGTTGGGCCGTAATGCAGGAGTCTAATCCATTAGTGCGTATAATTTTGGATAGTATTAGTTAAACTAAAAGCCCACTCTTCATAATATCGTTGTTGGGTTAATAAGCATGGGCCCAATCCAAGTCCAACAGCCTTCGAAAAAATAAATCCGAGCCCAACAAGAACCCATTCATTCATCTTCCAACTTAATTAAGGTGCCAGGTGTGTGATGCTAAATCGTTGCCGTAATGATGTTTACTTTGTGTGTTGCGTACGGATTCAGCCGAGTATTATGTATGGCTGAAAAATGAAAATGGACTGAATAATTTAAATCTAATTGTACTTGAAGATATTTTATGAATTACGATCTAAAAGGCAATATACAATATGTAATATCCTATCATTATGCATGATCAACAAAAATAATAATGTAAATTGTAAAACCCAAAAAATACTTATACTGATATTATCCATTACATTTTTTTACCGTAATCCTGACCTAACGAACGTTGAACTCGACCATGCTCACCCCAAGTCCCAACCGTAACATAACATCAAACAAAAATAAGTAGGTGAGGCATCATTAACTCGGATTCGCTAATAACTAGGGCTGGCAATTCGGGTCATGACACGAAACTCGAACTCGAACCCGACACTAAATATCACAATTCGGGTCGACACGAATGACACGAACTGTAATTCGGGTCGACACGAATGACACGAACTGTAATTCGGGTCGGGTTCGGGTTGGAGTATTTCGTGTTTCGTGTGATTCGGGTTGACACGAATAACACGAACTGTAATTCGGGTCGAGTTCGTGTTTCGTGTAATTCGTGTAATTAGTGTCAAACATGCTAGTTTGTGTTCGTTTTAATTCGTGTTTGTGTAAATTTGTGTTAAACATGTCATAATTGGTGTCAAACATGTTATTTCGTGTTCAGATTAATTCATGTTTGTAAAAATTCGTGTCAAACAAGTCAGTTCGAGTTATTCGGGTTAATTCGTGTTCGTGTCAACACGAACACGAAAAATGGATTCGTGTCAACGTGGGTCGTGTTCGGGTTACCAAATTCGTGTTCGGGTTTAAGATTAGAGTTTCGTGTTCGTGTTCGTGTCGACTATTTCTTATTAATTCGTGTTCGTGTTCGGGTCGAGGAAAAACAGTTCGTGTCAATTCGTGTTCGTGTCAAACACAACACGAAACACGAATTTGACAGCCCTACTAATAACCCCCTCCGAACTCCAAACACGTGACAAGCACTCGGATTTGTTTAATTTTGTTTTAAGACTTTACTGCGGACTGTAAGCTGTATGCTCCTTTTCGGCTTGTATGTTTTCGTAACAGTGAATTTTAATTAATTGCAATTACTAACTTTTCAGAAAAAAAAAAGAAAAGAAAAAGACAAGCATATCATATGACATTTTATGACCAACCAAAACACCTCTCCAGCCAAAAAAAAAACATATTGTTCGTCGTCGGAAAAACTAATTAAATCCTACTAATTACCATTTTGCCCTTCAGAATTCATTTAATACTTATTTTGTCCCGTGTCTTAAAATAAAAGTTTCGCCTCAGTTTTACTCACATTCCCAGTACCAACACCACGAAAATGTCTGACGAAGCGCTTGGATCCAGTAAGGTAAAAGAGGTGGAATTTTTTTCGTCTCTCGCGTCTTAGCCAGACGCCTTTTTTATTTTGTGTTAAATTAATTTTTTTTCTGATTCCGTTGCAAAATTTTGGTGGTGATGGAGTAGATTACAGTGAACCTTTTGATAGTAAATAAATATTTACAACAATCGAGGAAGTTTTGTAAATAGGCGAAACAAGTTGCCATAAGAGTCGGATTTTTTTGGTTATATTATCGTACAAATCAAAAGCAGATAACCTGATGGATTGTTATCTGAGATGTGATCGCAAACATGAAATGAGTTCTCGTGATACGAGTATTGCACTACAGAAGAAAACAAAAATAAAAGGTTGCGGTTTACCAGATTTATATCGTGTTGTTCTTTTACCAGATTTTAAATTTAATTTTAAGTTACTATAATATGTTCGTGACAAATAAGTAATAAGTATAAGATAGCTAAAAAATATGTAGAAGATATGTTCGTTAGAAATAAATAATAAGATGACACAAATAAGCAAATACAACAAATGTAGTAAAAGTTCAACATATAATAAAATAAATAATGTGCAAGCCAACTAGAACTCATCATTCGAATCATGATCCGAAACGCCCAACTGACTGTTCCACTCATCAATGAGACGATCCCAATCTGCACATGCAGCTCTCGTCAACTCGTTCAACATCTAGTCCCTATGGAGGGGGAGAGACGCGTCTGGCTAAGACGTCCGCCCAAAAAATAATTAAACAAAAATCTTAAAATTATACGGTGTGTTATCTCAAATTATTTGAAGTTCTGTTGTAAGTTTTCAGTAGAAACGGGTCGTTCGGGGATCTCGCACTCCGGTGAGCGAGCGACATTCCACCTCGCTGGTGAGGCGGCAGGAGTGGCAAAGGGGTAGCGTCCCCTGCAAAAAAATTGGATTTTGAAATTGTTGGATCTGGAATTTTTTTATTGTTCATCACTTGCAAAAACTCGTTGTAATCCAACCCGTACAAATAAAAACGCCTGCTAATTATATTTTTTATTTTATTTTTTTATTATTAAAAAAAGTTGAATATTTTACGAGATTCGAGTACACCGAAGCGTCCGTTGGCTCATTACTGACATCTGAAACATTTTTTATGATTATGAGAGGAAGATGAAGAGAGATGGGTGATAGGAAGGTGAAATATTGAAATATCGCGATATATAAGTAGAAATAAGAGAATGATAAAATGATAATTCATTTTTTTTTGTGAAGCAGTGTCAAACCAAAATGCTCAACAAGCATTAGCTCTCCCTAAAAAGGAGGTGATCCAGCTGTACCTTTCAGTAAGTCTACGTTCCAGTGACAATTTAAGTAATTTTCCGGAAGGAGAAAAAAACAATTATTAAATAGTAATAATAATAAAAAACAGCGGCACCATCCATGGACGTTCCTCTCCACCGTCCAAACCAAATAATCAAACCCACGAATCGAATCCACCGGCAAAAGTAAAAACCCAAACTCTCTTATCTATCTATTAATCTTCCTCGGCTTGCTTACTCTTTAGGGAAGGCACCAAAACTTGTTTTGTTCTGTTGTGTTCCTTTTCCTGTTCCCAACGCTTTTGGTCTTGTCTTGTCTTGTCTGGTCTGGTGTGGTCGTTGCAGCGTCCCTGTTGTCCCACCACACCCTTCTTCCTTCTTCCTTCCCCTATGAGAAGGTCCGATACGAGTGGGGAGGAGGTGGAGTGGGAGCTGCGACCCGGAGGGATGCTTGTCCAGAAGAGGGAGGATGGGGGTGCCTCCGCTGGGGGTAGTTTCGTCAAACTCAAGATTTTTCATGGCACTTACCAGCATCAGATCACTGTCCCTGCTCACTCCACCTTTGGTGATTACTCTGCCCCTTTTTTGTTGTTATTTTTCTTTTTTGGTGTGATTTAGGATTGGGACATGTGTTGTTGTGAATGCCTTTGTTGTTTTGGGAGTAGTGGGGAAGAAGGAGAAACCCTAATTTTGAAATTGCGTCCGCGGGTAAATTGGATGGATTGCCGCTCTTAGGATTTGAACTTGTGACCTTCTAGCAATGCCTAATAGTTGAACTTGTGGCATTTTTTCCAGTGACTGCAATTGTTATTTTAGAAATAATGGGGGAAAGATAACCCGAATTGTTGAATCAAGTCCGCATGAATTGCATAGATTGCCGCTCCGCGCCCAGTATTTGAACCTGTGACTTTCTAGCAATGCCTGATTATTTGAACTTGTGATCTTTGACAAAGGAGGCGCTTTGTGTGTTCGTGAAGGTGTGAAGTCTGAACTTACCCACTTGGGTTACTTTGAGGGTTTTGGTTGGATTTGTTTTGTTTTTTGTTTGTATGATTGAGCAAAAGCACGCATGTTCTAGTGAGTGCAATTGTTGTTCTAAAAGTAGTTGGGACTTGGGACAAAGAGAACTCTAGATCTGAAATCGCACCCGCGAATGAATTGGATAAATTGCTGCTCCCCGGATTTGAACCTGTAACATTCTAGCAATGCCCTGTATTTTGTGGTAGGAGGGTGGAGATATTGTATAAGGTGTCACTCCTAGGATTTGAACCTGTGACTTTCTAGCAATGCCTCATATTTGAACTTGTTACCTTTGACACAGGAGCCATTTCGTGTGTTTGTGAAGGTGTGAACTAGCCACGGGTGTTCTAGTGACTCTGATTATTACGTAAGGGGATTACCTTGTTTCCCCTTTTTGGTTGGATTTCGTTTCTAGTTTGGGTAAATTATTGGTTACGTATGAGAAGAATTGCTTTTTAGGGGTTTTTACTTCTGTGTGTTCTTTGGTTGTGTTCTTCATAAAAGGAATGGGGATTTTAATCATTAAGGCCTTAAGAGCGATATCACCACAGAAGGAAGGTTATTAACTAATAAAACAGAAGGAAGAAGAATAAATAGCCTACCTGAAAAGGTCACACTTATAGTTATAGATTACATTATTTTGTTTGCGAAATAGTCTTTTACAGAATGCTGCGGCAAGTAATAGTATTTTTTTTTTGAAGTTAACAGTCAGTAGATTATTAATTGAAAGGCAGAGACTTAGTGCACAGAAATAGTTCTGGTGGTTCGGTCATGCTCCGACATGGTTGGAATCATGTTCATTATTCCTTAATTAACATCACCAAAATATTCCCTTCCCCTAAACCTGCATAGTGGGGAGTCTTGTGCACCAAGAATCCAGGATTGCCCTTTTAACATTAGTAAAATGATTGCCAATACAATAACTCATGGAAATCACAGCAAAGTGATTTTATATGATTCACATGTTTATCATAAACTGTTAATTTTATTCTTTTATGCCGTCTCTTGTCCAATGTATTGTGTTTAAAGAGCCTTAAATGATAACATTCGGTAGACCAAGGAGAACCTGTTTACACAACCACATAAACCTCTTTTTTCCTCCCATAGGAATACATTAATTGGTAGAACATTTTATCAGTAACAACTATAACACACTCAAAAAAAATACTTATTACAGATGAATCTTGTGAAGTCGAGTTCAAAAAAGTATGTGCCTACTTCAACTTCGCTCAGTATATATTTTCATGTGCCCTCTCTGTCTTGGCTTGTCAAGCTCAGTATGGTTATCAGTTATCACACTTGGACATAAATTATTTTGAGTGTTGGCCCCCATTTTTTCCTTTTATATGTTTCCATTAAACCAGTATGGTTTCAATATTCCAGCTTTAAAGTTCAACACATATATTTGTGTGAGAATAAGAGGATCTATGGTTGCATTTCCTCTTGTTGAGCTTCATCATGCACAAACCGGCTAGGTCCACTTGTAATATTTTGTCTTAGGAACATCCATGCCCAGGCCTGGGACCATGCCCCCAAGCAGCAGGCCGTATCATAGGATTTAATTAGTGCAGAAGCAACTTTAAAACAGCAAAGATATTTCATATGTATGTTGTGTTTTTGAGATATCTCTTTTTGTCCACATCAAGGGGAGCTGAAGAGAGCACTTGTCCAGGAGACTGGTCTAGAGCCTCATGAGCAGAGACTACTGTTCAGAGGAAAAGAAAAGGACAATGATGAGTACCTTCACATGGTTGGCGTGAAAAACATGTCCAGGATTATCCTCATGGAGGACCCTGCCAGTAAAGAACGAAAGGCAGAGGAGATGACGAAGAACCGCTTGCTCTCTAAGGCATGTGAAGCTGTGGCTGCTGTCAGTACAGAGGTTACCAAGCTCGCTGAAAAGGTAATTTCCTTAATGTTGGTTGATAGTAGTATCCATGTCAATTTTTTGCTTGTTCCATAAAGCCCCTGTACAAGTTCTATTAAAGCCTGTCCAAACTTTCTGTGATAATTTATGTATTCTACAAGGTTAGGGATGAACAATTTAGATGCAGGAAGTGTGCTGTCTTTTCATGGCTAAAGACTTACCATGCTGCAGATATTTGTGCTTTATTCTCTTGGGATTTGATGTTATTATTTTGAAATATGCAGGTCGCTGCTCTTGAATCTACTGTTCATAAAGGCACCAAGGTGCCAGAGAAAGAGTTTATTGTATTGACTGAACTTCTGATGAGGCAATTGTTGAAATTGGATGGCATTGAAGCAGAGGGAGCAGCGAAAGCACAAAGAAAGATTGAGGTAGTATTTGTTGTGTTCCTCCTTTTGAATTTGCTTTTCCCAACAAAGGTTATGCTATTTTTCTTTTGAATTTGCCTTTACCACCAAAGGTTATGCTATCTATATTGTCATCTTGTTTTCTACATTGTGCTTTGTATAGAATGGACTTGTAACAGTTACATAATTGTCAAGGCTCAACTAAATAACTATAGGCTTTTATATGTCGAGATCATCAAGATTTGCACTGATCCCCATTAACAGTAACATTATAATGCTTTTTTCAGTCACAATTTAGTTTTAGTTTCATAGTGGTGACCAGCGAACTTTCACTTTTCATCCTTTTGGATCAGTCTATTGACAATCCATATCTGACTTACATACCCATGAATCCATGATCATTCTTCTGCATCCTTTAAATTATGCCAGTACCTTGTCTCTTCCCATAAAACATAGCCATTTCTCACTTAAATCTATAGCAACCTGAGTATTATGGTTTTGACAGCATGTCATCGTGTTTAGTTTTTTGCTCAAAAAAGTTTTATTAATGCAGACGTCTGATAAAATAGTGACACCAAAGTTAATGAGTGCTATTTCACTTGAAGCGAAATATTCTTGCAAAATATATATCCACCATTAGACTTGTAGAGAAATGTCTCAGAGAATGGTTGGGTGTAAAGCAGATGTTTTGTAGTCATAATTAAAATCACGATGAAAGATCTTCAACTCATTTAAGCTTAATGATTGGGGAAATTTTGTCACACACAGAGGTTGAAAGGACTAGAAAGCATGATTTAGCCTGCTACTAGTTCCAACTTCGTTATGATCTTCATCGTATGATTGTGCTATTAGTTTTGAAATAGCAAATGCACAGTAGCGATCTTCCCTGGCGTCATTCATGAAAATAGTTCATATATTTCAGTAGTCTTTGATTGCCAAATCCATCATGAGAAAAACTGACGAAGCATTTTGCTTTTGCTTGGGTAGGTTCGCCGTGTCCAGTCCTTTGTTGACACCCTTGATGCCCTGAAATCAAGAAACTCAAACCCTCTCAATGCTTGCGGCAAGGCGGCTGTGGTAACAACTCAATGGGAAACATTCAGTTCGGGCATGGGAAGTTTGACTGCTCCTCCTCCCAAGTCTCCGACCACCATCACCAATGACTGGGAACCGTTTGACTAGACGTCCTATTTAATTTGGTGGTTAACTGGTCACTAATTGAAATTCATTACCATTGCACAAAACAGAAAGTTGTGCCAGGGAACTATCATTTGTTGTACATACCTGTGGGTTGAGTCCTGTGCTTACTCGCCGGCATTTCTCATGTCTTTCTTGAGTTTGATATTCTGTTTTCTGAGGTTTTTTCTTGGATGGGTTGACATTTGGTTATTGCAAATAATATCAAACCAAATTTCAGTTCAATTGCTTTGGGATTCTAGTTTTAGAGTATGGTTGAAAATCTTGATAAATATAGTTAGGACTTAGGACTGAACAAGAGTATCTACAACTTCTATTTTATTGATTTGCACCAGATGGTGCTCAATTGAGAGTGGCTCTTTGAGTTCCGGTTCACGGTTTAGTGATCATCTATTTTGTGTTATTTGTGAGAATTTTTTTATTACTCTTGGTTTTGGCATTGGAGTATAATTAGAGTTCTAAGTATATGATTTCAAGTTATGAAATTTCTATTTTATGATTTTTGTTTTTGATAAGACCATGCACAGAGGACTTTCAAACTCTTTGATAGAACTACTTGTATACAGATTTGTGGATACTTTTCAGTATTATATAATAATGTTACCCACTTAATGAGAAATTAACAAGCAGAGTTACAATTACACTATGATTTGAAATCACAACAGCACGTCTTCAACTCTTTCACTTCACAACTGGATGGTCACGCCTCTTGCACCAGACACAACAGTAGCATGTAAGGCCTCTTCAGGGTGCATTGTGGCCTGCCTCGTCGCATCGTACTTCTCGCCGTCGCCCCACAAGGCATATGCCTCCTCACCGTGGGCCGCATCGTCTCCGATCAACAGTTGCTCATCAGTCATTCTCAAGGGAATGAACCACTTGATCACAAACAATATAACAGTGGTGACCACTATGTTCCAGAATATGACAAAGCATGCACCAACTAACTGCTTTGCAACTTGGATAACTCCTCCACCGTACATAAGGCCTTTGAGTCCAGGCACTGGAAGAATCATCTGGCAGAGGGTCGGCTCCGCCAAGAGACCGGTTAGGATGCCGCCGAGAACTCCGGCAACGGTGTGCGTGTGGAACACTGCTAGCGTGTCATCGACCTAATGGTTCGAAAATTTACTCTCACATTGGTTGTTTAAGCTAAAATGAGTTGCTGAACTACCAATAAGAAATTTAAACTTGTATGCTAAAGATACTAAATAACAACATAAAATCTTTTAAATTCACACCAATTGCTTTACTAATAGGTGAGGGATTGGGGACCTTTTGTAGCAATACGGATTTCTTGTGGAGAATCATCATGGTGAACCAGGGGATGCTACCTGCAAATGATCCCATTATGATGGCCGACCACCCTTGCACCAAACCTACAGCAACAGTATTAGTTATTTAATAGAAAGAAATAAGTAATCAATAAATCTTTTTAATTAAAATGATTTGAATGTCCTCAGTAGTTAGTACCAGATCTAATTCATAGATTAGGTGATTGTAAATCTTAACTGACATTTTTTGCAACTATACCCTCTAGTTTTTTATCGAGATATTAATTATCAGCAATACCCCTCAATTTAACTATTATTCCCTTTCTATACATGATTAACGAAACCATGCCTGCACCAGGAGTTATGCACACTAAGCCTGTGATCATGCCTTGAACAGCTCCAATCACAGAAGGTCTCCCGAAGAAAAACACATCCAAACATGTCCACACCAGAAGACTAGTGGCAGCAGAGATGTTTGTGTTGAGGATGGCAATTGGGGCGATGATGTTGGAAGCATAAGTGGCTCCACCATTGAAACCAGACCACCCCATCCATAGAAGCCCAGCTCCAGCAAGCATAAGCAAAATGTTGTTTGGGGAGAACCTGTCCCTGTCACTCTTCAATCTCGGTCCAACCTAGGAAAACAAGTGAAAATTAAATTAGGTCCTCAGTGTACTTTTTTTGTGTAAGGAAATTATATACAAACTCATGCCAAGCATATATAATTTGAATTTGTGTCATTGTTCGTAGAAACTATATATTGAAACATATATATATATATATACACACATATATGTGTGTATACATGATTACGTACCCAATAAGCGGCAACGAAGCCAGCAGTACCTGAAGACACATGTATAACATATCCACCAGAGTAGTCAATAACACCCCACTGGTATAAAAACCCTCCACCCCAGAGACTAAAAGCTCCAACCGTGTATGAGAAAATGAGCCACAAAGGCACGAACGCCATCCAAGCCTTGATGTTCATCCTCCCCAGCACCGATCCGGCCAACAATATAAGCGTTATCGCAGCGTACATGAACTCGAAGTGCACCAGCGTGGCCATGGAATAAAAAGGCTCGTTCATGGCCCCTTCTAGTTTCCCACTTTTGCTGTAGTGGGCGCTCTCCGGCATCTTGCCCCGACCGAGGAGGTAGTCGCGGCTCAGGGCAAACCCTGGCTTCCCCCAGAAGGGGAGAAGCCGCTCGCCAAAGGCCATGCGGTACGCCAGGAGAATCCACACGATGAAAGAAGCAGCAAAAGCGTAGAAAGCCATGAAGGCTGAGTTTACAGCCCACTTCTTTTTTACGATGCTGCCGTAGAGAATTACCAGCCCTGGCATGCTTTGGATGCCTATCAAGGTAGCCGCTGCCATTTGCCAGGCGTTGTCGCCTTTGTTTAGCCATTCCGGCACGTCGGGCGAGTCTCCTCCGTAGGGGTTTGAGTGTGTTATCGTGTGTGCCATAGTTTGTGTATTAATTCAACCAAAGCCCGCTGGTATCCTAAAGTACGTAGTTGGTATGATATTCTCGTGATGTATGTGGTTTGGTTTTATAAACACTTCTATAATGATTATACAACAGGCGAGTAAACGGTCAAAGGGAAGTCTTGATGTGCAAATGTTGGTGAGTGGGAGCTGTGAATGATGAGTGTCATGTGGATTGGCTCATATTTTGAAAATGGAGGGAACAGAAAGGGTTATGGACATGTGACGCCCCCAACATCTTACCAGTGATTCGGGAATCCTGGCTGGTGCATTGAACAATTGCACCATGTATTATGTTTTTTTTTATAATATGTACCCGAACGGAAAGAACAGAGCCGCTTACTGCAGCTTCTTGTTGTTCATGACTTTCATTTAGATTGATCGACAGTTATTTTAACAATAGCTTCCCAACACTAGAGTATAAATATATTGGTAGTAAGAACAGCATAAGGTTACGAAGACATCTGTTGGAGTTGCAATTCAATCACGCAGTGTTGGTCGAGTTATACCGCCTATGGTAATGGGGTAATCTAATTACTGTATTAAAAAGGCTAACGGGGTGTGCGGAAAATACAGTGCGGATGATTCAAAAATACCAAAGCGAGTAGTTGCTTGTTCACACAGTATTAGAGGGTGCTACGTTCCTCGCAAAAGCTGACAGTTGTAGCCAGATCTAGGAACAGTTGCCACCATTATAGGAAGTTAGAACAATGCATTTTGGATTGGAGGTTTGGATGAGTGCACCGGCCAATCTAATTACTGTTTGGGATGTGAACCACCTGAAAGTGCTAAAAAGAAAAAGAAGACGTTTTGCCATACCCAAGGATAATGCAATACAGCAACCAAACTGAGTGGTTCTTACCGTTAATTAATAATATCCATCCCAGCCTGCAATGCATAGTTGCACACAGGCAGCACTGCCTGGAAAATTAAGAGTTAGACAATGGTAAATATTGTACACCAGCTGGGAACTCCAGTACCAAGTTGCACTGTAAAATCAACAATACAAATATCGGAATGATTGAACTAGTAATATATTATCAAATAAGGATGTTTTACTGACTCGAAGTTTGATATCCTAAACTGGAGTCTGGACTTTCAGAGTACAAATTCAGTAACCGATAATCCACCTAGCCAATACCAACACCACCAAAACTCAAAACTTGTTATACCACTTTCACCGGCGTGGAGAATACAAACACCAATACCCTCTGATGATAATCATGCAGAATCTATATCTGAAAGATCCAGGCCTGACTGGTAAACTTCAAAATCATCTGAACTCCACCTACAAACAAGGTGGACTCGGAAGGTCGCCATTTGTTTCCCAAGCAAACGCTGATACAAGGAGATAAATAAATGGTTAAACAACAAAGACCCAGTGATATCCCTCACACATCCAATACTTTATAGGCTCTAGAGTGGTTGTAGGCTTACTCTAGCGACTCTATAACATTTACTGTATTATGGCCCCTTTTTGCAATCGACAAGTTGTAAATTATTTGCCAACTCTCCATATGCATCAAATACAAAATGCAAGGACATCCCAAATAACTCATATCATAAGGTTCCAGTAAGACAAGTTTGAAGTGTTGGGTGAGGATACTCTCCCACACTCAAAAATGTTGACCTGTGTGCTTGTTTGGCCTACTTACGAATTTTGTCAAAGTGAGATCCTCATAACGTATACTCCCTATAGACAAGGAATGATGGTTACTTTGATCTTCCTAAAAGGTAGCATACGAGATGGGGTGGTCTACCATATTGGGCTAGCTGAATCAGTAGATCCCCAATTTTGGAATAACTAAAAGCCTAAAACCATGGATCAAGTCCAACAAGAAATGACTCATGTCCTAACATATAACAATATGGAACAGCTTTAAAAAAAGATAAGATTGCATGCGACTTGTTAATAGAGATCAAGAAAGCAAGCTAGAATAAACCTCCAAACTCTTAGCAACATGTAAACGGGCAATGGACACTTTTACCTTTAGATCTAAGCAACAAAAAGACTACAACCATCATAACTGTATAATTAGAATTAGGTATGTGAATGGATGCAAATTATCCACTTCTTATCCTCAACTACATTAATTTTCTTAGATATATTAATTTTGTTATACAGGATAATAGAATATAGGTATTCTATTCCAAACTAACAAGGGTATGGATACAATCATACAAATCTGAGCAATGATGCTCAAACTGTGATGCTTGCCTGAATCAAGGTAGGGTTTAAGCCTTGGTTGTATGGACGTTTATGCTTAAGCCTTTAAACATATCTAATTTATTTCCACATTTATATTGATTAACAAGTTCAACTATTCAAAAGAAGTTTAGTATACATGATGTATTTGTTTTTTAATATAATTCTAGCCATCAATTTTTGACCTTCAGCATATCTGCTTGTGTAATATTTACCTAGTATCTTTGTTCAATTTCAAGGGATATGAATATGCACTTTTCCTACCCATAAGTGATTCGTACGAGCAAGATGAGACAATAGATGCACTTCGAATAAAAATATCAAAATATTAACTACCCTTTTTTATTGGTAACATATTGACTACCCATTTGCACCCTTCATAAAATGTATATTGTATGACAATGGGAAACAGTAATATCGAAGTACCAGTATGCGAGATGCTTCAGGGGACAACGGTTGTCCTTTTTGACAGACAACAAAGTCTGAAACTAATTCCACCACTCCTGAGGTGACAAGAGTTGACGTAGAAAATAGTTAGAAAGAGGGATATTTGAAGAAAAACAAGATTGATAAAAGAGCATTCTTGAGTACCTTTATTCAGACGAACAGGTACTCCCTGTTTACGGACGAAGGGTTCCATTTCATGTGTGAACTCTTCCAGCGGTCCTTCCTTCAGTTCCACCTGACCCCATCACCAATAAGTGATACAGTAATTACATTAGTGTGTATGACAACACATAAAACTTTGAAAACTAAATGAAAATATAAATTCTAGGACCTAAATTGTCGAATAATTATTTCAAAAACAGATAAATAGAACCAACCGTCTCAGTGGCAGGAGAACCAGTTCTAGCAAAATCATGTTCTTCATATTCATTAAATAGCCTGCCAGAAAGGAAAGAAAATGGTATGAACCACTTAAAACTTTGTTTCTTTATTTTGCAAGTTTGATGAACAATCTTCAAAGAAAAACTGGAGGACAAATATAGAAAGGTGAATGTTTCTAATGAAATAATTGTAAAACGAAAAACTAAATTAACTGCAAAATGAGAAGGCAGGACCAAATATACACTCCTGCAGTCCAGCTACATGATTTCAGTGTCTTATTTACGAAAAGAAAAAAATGTTTTACAAGTTCTAGGAGATTTTAAAAAAAATGTCAGAGTAAACAGGGTCACTACCTGTGGACTTCGTCTTTAGATAGCTTGGTGAAAAACAACCCGGCATGATTCCGCAAAAACTAAAAATATTAAAGAAAAACTAGGTATTAGTATGAAATAAATTGACTGAGCTAAGTTACCAAGTGCAAGCGGGGACAAAAGAGCTACCTTGGAAAGCTTATGAATTCCAGACCTAACTTCTTCAGAGTCTGATCGACCCAAAGATATTTGCATAACTTTGTTTGATCCAAGGAAGAATCTAAAAGAAGAATGATATGACATTACGCTTAGTCTAAGATGTAATAACAACTACATGATAAAGTAAAAAATAATATAACTTTGAAGAGAGGTTCACTAGACAAGTAGACACACTACATCACTTTGAGGAAGAATCAAGTATATGAAAATGGACTGCAGAGGGAAAAGATACGTCTGAAGCCAACTGTTTAGAAATGTTCTCATTATAGATAGCTACCTCCTTGGGTTCTCATTATAGAAAGAAAGGGTCAATAGACATTGGCAATAGAGATTCTTTTTTAGATTTTAAGGTTCAACGGAATTAAACAAAAAGAACATAATACCTGCTGGAATCTTTCAGCCGTTCCCTGAACTCCTTGAATTTCGTGTTTCTCATGTTCTCAAATGTAAATACATAAGCAGATGTGTAATCTTCCGATGCTTGTCTTATTCCACTCACTACTTTCTCCTTTTGTTCTCTTCCCTTTTTCTTTGTCTTCGACAATGTAACTGTGGTGATGCATACACTTAATAGACATCAGACGTAACGGGAGTTGGGACCAACAAAACCATGGTAGTTTAGCACATACAATTTACCAAAATAAAAAAACCAAAAGGTCATGCTTACACAGTTACACCAAACATGAAGTTAGCAAAGAAAGAAAAAAACTAAGAAGTGAAATAGTTCACAAGTTTGCAAAAACAAATTCCCTAAACAGGTTGCATTTGAAACGACCGGCTGCGACTACAAATCGTGGCTAAAAGGCCGCTAGACTTAAAATTCTTTGTTGTTCATTTGGACATGCGACTTTTGGCCTACCGAACGTTCAGTCTTTGTTTGTTTCAGCGACTTGAAATCCATATTTAAGTTGTAAAAGCACTATGATTTTATAACAACATGGCTGTGCTATAGTTAACAACTTAATTAAACTAACTCGTCATATCTAAACCACTAATCACGGCTCTGTTAATTGTTACCACTTCATAGGTTTCGATAATCATTCTGAAACTCCCATATTTTCAGAACCAAACGTCGCAAATTTGCGGTGGCAAAAACAACATGATTTGCAAATAAGCATGAACAGAAGTGATTACCCTAAATCGCTAACCACGACCTAATCACGGTGTAATCCGTTACGCCCAAAATTTTCGAGGGAACGAGAAGAAATTCGGACTCACCGATCCTGTCCCTCTTGGATTTGGGCATTTTGAGTCGAGTTCACGGCGGCGGTGGAGGAGAGGGTTCGGGGCTTCTTCCGGAGGGGTTTTGTAGGTTACAATATATTGGGGTCATTTGTTTTTAGGTCCTTGAGAACAGGTAAATTGGATATCGATCTAATGCAACATTTTTTTTCATTTTCAAACGAAAACAAGTTTCTTATTGGCACCTTCAATTGTGGGTTATGAACTAAAAATGATTTTTCACCTTTTGTGCTTCAGTATCTCTAGTTTTCAAAATTATATTAGCTATTACACTTCTTGTTTATTTTACTCGTTGAATTACGCTTATCGTACCCCTCGTTCATCAATACTTGTTTATTTTACTCGTTGAGTTACACTTATCGTACCCCTCGTGTATTCTCATAATGAAAAACTACATAAGTGGAGTTTGCGTCGGGAGGAGGGTGTAAAAGAAGATAGGGATAGATAAAAAAAAATAACTTAAGAGGATGCAATCACAAGAAATTTGAATGACTAATAAATATACATGAGATGATCTTAGAAAGAAAGTCAAGTTTCACTTCCAGTCCAATTACTTCGAATTTTAAGCATTTCGTGGTTGTTGTTGTTGTTGAATCGCATATTTAAAACCTCTAATTTGATCTGTATTGATTTTGCCTTGGAATGAGATTATGATAATTGAAAAGGATACAGTGGGAGATTCACATATATATTAGTAAATTACGGATCCAGTATTTGCGTGTATATATATATACATACATATATACATAATTACATATACATACATATATTCACAACAACCATCATCAACTCACATTTGTATTTCGGGCAAATAGTTACTTATTGATTTGTAGCGTTAATTGATTGACAAATTCAAATAAACTCGATCAGTCTAATAGAATCGTACGGTTTCTTAACAAGCATTATTCGTCTAATAATATATTCGTAAGTGAAAAGAAATGGATGGTAGAAACTCGACAAAATAGTTTCTCTAATGACCATCTTTTTATTCAACTGAATTATTCCTTTAAAAAGAGAGATACGAATGAAGTAATTTTTGATGTGGTAGGCATATATGGAAAGTAATAGTGTAATGCACGACAATGAATGGAAAAATAAGCAACGACGTTAAACTTGATTAACAAGGAATTTCCATATTTGCAAAAAAACAAAACGCAAAATATCAGTTATCATCATTAAGCCACCAAAATCGGAAGCATCTGCCCGTTCCAATTACACGTTAATTTACGCTTGATATTTCCCAAAATAAAATAAATAGTGTCCGCTAAAATCGAGCTAGGTTACAAACTTTTACATGACTCTTTCAACTTGTTCAGAGAAAAAAAAAACGATCCACAACCTACTTATTACGTGCATGTAAAAACCATGCAAAAAAAACCCTAACACCAAATATCAAAGTGGACAATGTCAAACCCTCGAACGCCAAGCTTCACAACACTCAAACCCTCGTCCGTCATGACGTCCAGAATATGAAATGTCACGCCGTTGTACTCGAACCAACCGGCGGTGTCGATCTCAGCCACGGTAGAAGCCACCCCTGGGGTTGTGAGATCCAAAATCTCTTTGAAACTACCATCCGACATAAGAGCAATGAATGTCCCACGTAAATCGACGAGGTCGACGACCCACTTGCCCATGTCGTTGTCGTACTGGTGGGTCCTCCACATCTTCATGTCGCCGTGCTGGTGGATCGACACTACCGGGGCTCCCACCTTGAAGGCGAGAAACAAGTGGTTCGGTGGAGGATTGAGATCCGAGAGATCGACTTCGGACAACATCGAGTCGTAGGGCACCACCTGGTGCTCTCTCTCAGCTTCCTTCGACAAACTCAAGAGCTTCACTCTGAACATGTCGAGATTTTATGTGTGTATGATCGCAAATATGGAATGAATTGGAGGAGGTGAACGGATGTAAGGGGGTATTTATAGAGACATATATGAGATTTTACGTACGGTTGTTCATTCCTAAAATTACGGTTGAATAATTTAAGATGTGTTTACGTCAATAAATTTAATCAACAAAAAAATATTGATAACATTATGATTTTTTTAAATAAAACTTAAAAAAAATCATTTGAGTTCTTAACTCATCTAAATTTGAACTATTACTAAATAAAATAAAACAAGAAATTTGACTTGGTCAATACATTCATATATGGAGTAAAAGTCGGTTTATTCAAAGCGGGAAATATAACTAAATAGAAACTGTTAGAACCCTAACCCGGGTTTAGGGTTAATTCGGGTTTAAGGGTGTGGTTTGCATGGGGAAGGCAAATGAACATGAGTTGCATGGAGAGGTGAAGGGGCGAGCACTGTAGATGAGGGGAGAGAGTGATGGGTTGTACTGTAGCATCCGGGGTTATAAATCAAGTTCCTCTTTCTTCTTCTTCTTTTCTTCTCCTTCCTCATTTCTTCCTTTCCTTGTTGGTGCGCGCGGTGGTGAGCAGCTGTCGCGGAGGAGACGGGCAAGGAAGGCTTTCGCGCGGAGGCTGAGCGCGAGGGAGACCGGAGGTGACGGCGGAGGCGTGAGTATTGCTCCGGCATTTCGTCGTCGTTGGTTGAGGTATGTCGTCTCCTTAGTGTGGTTTTCTTGCTCCCCAAGCGTGGGGGAGGTGTTGGTCGGTCGGGGAGGGGTCGGAGACCTCTCCGGCGGCGTGTTTCTTCGTAAAACCTCGGCTGGCGCGAGGTTGAAGACGACCAACGGTCGACCGGTTCCTTCGGGCGGTCGACCGAATGTAGTGTTTTGCCCGACTTTAACCTTCACCAGTCGGACGATGCCGTTTGGCGGTCGACCGGTAGTGTGTATTTGCTGGTGAGTTGGGACTGCCTGTTGTGTTTCGGTCGACCGGGGTCTTGTGTTCGGTCAACCGGAACTTAAGTGTACTGGATTTTATTGCATGCTCGTTCGACCGATTGTTGGTTGCGTTCGACCGTTTATGACATAGAATTGCTAGGTTGACCCTATAGGATTTCGGTCGACCGGGACCCCTGAGTCGGTCGACTGATAGATCCGATTTTGTTGTTGACCAGACTCCGGATTTTGACCTCGTTCGGTCGACCGGTTTTAGACCTTTGTTCGACCGTTGGGGGTTCTGTTTTGAGCGCAGCGGTAGACCGTTTTAGGAATACGGTCGACTGATTCCTTTCTGGAACTGGTCGACCGAATCACCTCTTCCGGTCGACCGTTTGGGCCCAGGACAGAATTCCTGGTTCCCTTTTTAACGCCAACTTTGTCCACGGAAACCCGTGTCCTTGCCTTGTCCGTGAGCCGGGAGGTGACGGTGGGTGCGTGATACGTGCCTGCCCAGGGACCGCCGTTGGGAAGAGTGTGGGTGTTCGGGACGCGTCATCTCCGTGTATGGACCGTGACTTGTGATGGATTGGTTGGACTTATTGTAGTATAGCAGGCCTGAGGGATCACGGATCCCAGTGTTGATGTTGTGCGGGCACGCAACTGGCGTTGGGTGAGGTGACTACCGGCCCACGGGCTACGGAGGTCGCTGCCCTGCTTTTATAGCGGCGCAGTTGGTGTTTGCGGCTCGAGGAGCCTGATGACCTGGTAGACTTCGGTCTGGACCCGTCCGATGTTGTGCCGGACGTTGTGATGGACCACCGATGCTGTGCCGGTGATGCCGCCGAGGTTGTGCCAGCGATGTTGATTGTTGGGCCGAGGCTGTTCCGGCTATGTTGTTTTCCTCGGCTGAGCACCTACCGAGATGTTGTTGTTATACCTTCCGGGCGACGGCCCCGTTGGTCCCTGTGGCTCCGACCACTGAGATTTGCAGATCTGTATTCTATCGGCGCGCAGGCGTGACAGAGGCTCCCTGCCGAACCCTTGAGTAGTGTAGCTGCGTGTGGGGGGTGCGATGTCGCGTGCTGTAAGGCTGCATGTGCATGCAGTAGGTCTCCTCAGGAGACTCGTTGTTGATTGTCGGACTGATGTCCTGTTATACCCTTCGGGGGAACTGTTTTCCATTCCTGTCGATGCCATGACATGCTACTAGTATGATAGATTCATTGTGTAATGCGTGCATATAGGTGAGTTGGCATACGGGGTTTCATTCTGGAAACTCAGGCATTGTTGTTATATATTTTCAGGACCGCAGTAGGTCCAGTTGGGTGGTAATCGGCGGGCACGCGCATTTTGGAGTCGGATCCTCTTCTCGGACCACTGAGGTTGGCATGATTACGTTTTATCTTCTGTTGTCGTTTTGTTGTAATCATGTATTATTTTGACAAACTCTGATGTAATTTTGGTGCACCGCTATTGTTTATGAGAAGTAACAGTCCCGTCATTGATTGTTGAGTTCCTGTGTCTTGATTACAATTTTTTAAATTTTCCGCTGTTTCGGGATGTTACAGAAACAATAATAAATATTGTAGTTGGAAGATATTTAATTTGTCAAAAGCGGGAGGTTAAGAAAGAATCGAATAAAATATCCAACGATAAAAATGAAAGGGGAAAAATAATTCAAAATGCATAACCGCAAAACATTCTTATTTTGGTGGATTTAACGAAAAAATTTCATGGAACAATTAAAAAGAATAATGGGAAAATGTAAGCCTCACATGCATGGTAATATTCGGTTTTCTTTTTTTCAGAATAAGAATAATATGCACATTTACGAGGAGCATGTCCGTGATGTATCGTGCTTGGATTTAGTTTACTATTTCACGATTACAATCTTAATGAAACAAAGCACAACCGACCCAATTCACATATCCGAGACTTGACCAATACAAATCTTTTAAAAAAAAGTAAATATATTGAATTGACTAATTTGAATTCTAATATAAGGGAAAGAAGATGGTTTGAACGTATAAAACAAAAGCGAGCAAGAGTATGTTGAGTTGTGAGAAAAGTATGAAGAGAAGGGGCAGGGTCGTCTCGAAAATTTTTGAGGTCCTGTACGAAAATCAACAACGAGACTCCTAAATTTGAAATTTTTTGTCCTCCTAGTTTAAATAATAAAAAGTTCACTAACTTAATGCAATATTAATATAAAAAAATTGTCATCTTAGCAATATTTGAGACAAATTTATCAATGTTTATGTGTTATTTATGTGTTAACACTAATTTTCTTTGCAACCCAATAAGCCTATGTACATAATTTTTTTTTGAGGCCCCCTTAAAATGAGACCCGAAATGAGGCCCAGAGCAGGAGCTCACCCTGCTCCGGCTATTGGGCCGGGCCTGAGAAGGGGAATATTAAGATTAACTTGAGAGGATACGGTCAAAAAAGATTTAAAGAAGTGAAATATCTTTAAGGATTTGACATTTAATAGAAGTACGTGGAAGAAGATGAATCTTTGTTGTTGTTATTGTATTTTCCGAGGGCACAATCATACTTCAATGTAAAACCCACGTAATATAAAATTGGAGCAACATAAAGTTTGGAATACACATTAAGTTTGGAGAATCCGGTGAAGGTAAACCATGCATCCAAACGAAGTCAAACAATCTGATACGGTCAACGAGAGGTCTTCCCCGTGTATCATGTATGTATGATGTATCTAACTGGAAATCCATTCGACAGGCTTGGAGGACTTGAAAAGAAATCCCAATTATAGAATCCACCTTTTTAAAAATTATTACGATCAGTAAATAACTTCAGATTGGAAGCATACGTCACGGGGGGACATTAGCGGCGCCGGAATCAGAACTCGTGACTGGCACGTGGCGACAGCGACCGACAAGCAACCAATGGTTATCTCCAACATCCCTTCTCCTAATGATTGTATCGTATTAAATTCGACAGCTGCTAAGACAACAACAAAGTCCAGTCCATATCCTACTCATCCCAGACCCTCATTACCCCCATTAAACAAACGAAACAACCCCCAATCCCCATCCAAACGTTCCAAACACATCATGCATCACACATGAATCTATGCTATCTATAATAATCACAATCCCGATCTCTCCAATAACATAAGACCACCCCCACGTCACCCATCGCTTAGTGGGCGAACATGTCCGGAGGAACCCAACCAATCAGACTTGAGAACACGAGCACAATTGCAACAAATCCCCACAATTTTGTTATAATTGCAATCATGGACATCGTTGAAATCGACGGCCACACCGAATCCTCCTTTTTCCCTCGTAGAAGCCGCGAAAGGCTTGGCCTCCGCCTTTGACGCCCCTCCCCTCACCTCACACCCAAAGCGGAAAAAGGAGGCGTTCCATTACACTCCCAATACCACCACCAAATTCCAATTTTTTCTTCTCCTCATGACATAAAACAAACAAACAAACAAACAAAAAGAGAGGAAGAACTGAAGAAGGCGTGTGACGACGTCATGCAGAACAGCATTTTGAACAGCATTCGAAGCCTGAAGCTGATCGACGGCTGCAAAGGCAGCAGCAGCAGCAGCAGTAGCAGCAGCCAAATCTACGCCCTCAACCCCTCCACCACCACCACCACCACCACAATGGAGAAGTCCAACCACAACCATCGCCGGACCGGATCGGGTCAGGATCCGCTCCACGTGCGGTCCACCTCCAGCCTTCGGATCCCGTCCTTGCAATCTCAACCGTCCATCTCCCCGGACTCGCTCCTCCCGTACGGTCTCCCTTCCCCTGACCTCATCGATCCCCACGTCGACCCCTTCCTCCGCTCCCTCCGCCCCGTCCCAGACCTCGCCGAATCCTTCCGGCGACTCTCCGACGCCGGACCGCTCCAGAGGTGCGATCTCCACCTCGAGCAGCGAGCTCTTCTCAGGTCGCTCCACGATCCCAAGTTGTTACGGAGGTCTTTACGCTCCGCGAGAGTCCACGCGCCCGATCTCCACCATAAACTCGTAATCTCGGCTTGGTTGAGGTACGAGAGGAGGGAGGACGAGCTTGAGCACCACGGGGATGAGTCCGCCTCGTCGGCGTTGGCTTGTAGTGGGCCGTCGATCGAGTGTCCACGTGCGGCGCTCGTGCAGGGATACCACCCGGAGGTTTCCAGGGATCTGTGCCCGTGCCGGCGCGGGGAATCGGATGGTGTGAACGAGGTTGAGGATGGGTGTGAGGATGATGAGAATGAGGAAGGTGATGTCGTGTTTTGTATCGGAGACGATGAGGTTGTTTGCTTACGGGACAGAATTGCGTCTCTCTCGTTGCCGTTCCGGACGATGTTGTATGGAGGGTTTGTGGAGTCGAGGAGGGAGATGATCTCGTTTTCGAGGAATGGGATTTCCGGGGAGGGAATGACGGTTGTGGATAGTTTTACCAGGAGAGGTCGGCTTCCGGACGATCTTTCTCCCGGCATTGCGCTGGAGATTCTGGGTTTCGCGAATAAGTTTTGTTGCGAGGGGTTGAAGTCAGCGTGTGATAAGTGGCTTGCTTTCCTCTTGCGGGGAATGGACGAGGCGGTTGTTTTGGTGGACTATGGTTTGGAGGAGAGAGCTCACCTTTTGATCGGTTCGTGCTTGCAGGTTTTCCTCCGGGAGCTCCCACAATCGCTCCATGACACACAGGTTATGAGGCTGTTTTGTAGCCCTGAGGGTCGTGAAAGGCTTGCGTCGGCAGGGCATGCTTCGTTTGTGTTGTATTATTTGTTGAGCCAAGTTGCCATGGAAGCCGACATTAGGTCGAACACCACCGTGATGTTGCTGGAGAGAATGGGGGAGTGTGCGGCGCCTGGATGGCAGAAACAGCTCGCGCTTCATCAATTGGGGTGCGTCATGCTCGAAAGAGATGAGTATGAGGAAGCCCAGAGGTGGTTTGAGGAGGCTGTGAGGGCCGGTCATCTTTATTCGGTAACTGGAGTTGCCAGGGCCAAGTATAGAAGGGGCAACAGGTATGCTGCTTTCAAGATGATCAACAATCTAATCTGCGATTTCGATCGGGTCGGATGGATGTACCAAGAGAGGTCTCTATACTGCATTGCTAAGGAAGAGAAGTTGAGAGATTTGGGGGAAGCCACCAAATTCGATCCCACATTGGCATATCCTTACAAGTACAGGGCAATATTGTTGATGGAGGATAACAAGATCAGTGCCGCAATCCACGAGATTAATAAAATTTTGGGTTTTAAGGTGTCTACAGATTGTCTTGAACTCCGAGCATGGTTAGCCATGGCACTTGAGGATTATGAGGGGGCTTTGAGGGATATAAGGGCTATCATGACGCTTGATCCAGAGTACATGATGTTCCACGGGAAGGTGCACGGAGACCAACTTGTTGAGGTTCTCCGACATCACGTGCAGCAGTGGAACCTTGCTGATTGCTGGATGCAGTTGTATGATAGGTGGTCTTCTGTTGATGATATTGGATCTCTTGCTGTGGTGCATCAGATGTTGGCACATGACCCTTGCAAAAGTGTGCTTAGATTTCGGCAATCTCTGCTTCTCCTAAGGTATGCATCCCTTCTGGAGTTGTGATATCCCTGGGTTAGCATGCTTGCCTGGTTGGTATATAGCCCATTCTAGTTCTTCAAAAGGTTGTCTTGGGTTATTTGGATGTTTTGTTTCTTTTGCGTAGCAGTGACCGTCTTCGGCAGGCTGAATTCATTAATATTAGCTTATTGGTTGTGGTCCTCAAATTTGAGTTTGGAGTGCAAAATAAGAATTGTGGAGGTGTTCTTTGGTAAGACTTAGGAGCCTGAAGGGGTGAATAGTGGCTATTGTAAGTTTTAGCTCAGGCATTAGGTTTAGACCTCAAAGGACAACTGATATGGATTTAGCACCTTCCTAAGAGATGCAAAGATATTGCCTAAGCTCTAATTTCCATTAGTCATTGGAAGGAAGTACATGGTGTCGTAAAGTTAAGTAAATCCTATTTGGTGGTCTGTGACAAGCTATTTATTAGTAGCTAGTTAGCTTGTGGTTGTGTTCATGTTGACATGTCTTTGTTAAGCTCTTTTCAAGCTGCATTAGATGAACCTCTTCTCTAAAGGTTCTGGTTTGATGGTCTCCTGGACAGTTAGCAACCAGTAAAATGTTCTTCGATTATTCTAATTTCTACAGAGCACTCCATGCTGTTATACAATGACAATTGACAACAGCAAAGTCCAAAATTATTTCACTCCATGCTATTATAGAATAGCTAAATTTATCTTGAGTAGCTACAATGTCAGCGAACTAGGTCCAAAATTTGGCAGTTAGCCATATTCATATTTCTATCAAACTAATTATTTGCTGACCTTAACACAAAATGGTCCCTCAGCAACTATTGTGCCATCTCCATATTTGTTATGTTTTCTTAACCTCACGTACATTCATTTGCGCATTATGTTTTATGCTTTACGATTACATTTCACAGGTTAAACTGCCAGAAGGCTGCAATGCGCAGTCTGCGCTTGGCTCGGAATCATTCACTATATGAACATGAAAGGCTTGTTTATGAAGGATGGATTTTGTATGACACTGGTCACCGTGAAGAGGCCCTCGCCAAAGCGGAGGAGTCCATATCTATGCAAAGATCATTTGAAGCATTTTTCCTCAAGGCATATGCTTTAGCTGATAGCAACTTGGATATTACAGCTTCAAATTATGTGATCCAACTTCTTGAGGAGGCTCTTAGATGTCCATCTGATGGTCTTCGAAAAGGACAGGTATGTAAAATTTAATTTTATCTTAAATTATTTTAGCAAAAGAAATCATGAAGCTCAAGAGCTATGTGTTTATGTCCAATTTGTCTACAGGCATTAAATAATCTAGGAAGTGTGTACGTGGATTGTGAAAAATTGGATAAAGCTGCTGATTGCTATGTGAATGCACTTAACATTCGGCACACAAGAGCACATCAAGGTTTGGCGCGTGTATATCTCCTTAAGAATCAGAGGAAGGCTGCTTATGAAGAGATGACCAAGTTGATTGAAAAGGCAAGAAACAATGCATCGGCTTATGAAAAACGTTCCGAGTATTGTGACCCAGACATGGCCAAGAACGATCTTTACAGGGCAACACAATTAGATCCTTTACGGACCTATCCATACAGATACCGTGCTGCTGGTAACCCTTTTGACTTCTTCAATCACTTTGTTTATTTACTTGAGCTAATTAATCACCTGGTATTCACCCACCCCCCCCCCCCCCCCCCCCCATGAAAACACCCAATCAAGAGAGAGGAGTTATTCACTGATGACCATATCAAAAACAAATAATTTCTGAATCACATACTTGAATGAAGAAAATTTAAAACACGTTTGTACTGTAGTACTGCCTTTTGCATTGGACTCATTTCCGATATCTCATATCAAATGATGCAAAACAGCAGCAAAAAAAACATTTTGCTCCTTAGTTCTTAACCCTATGAGGCTATGACTATCAGTTATATATTTAGTAGATGTCTATCTATTGTCAATCGTTGCTATATTATGAAATCTACCCCTATATAGTTTGTTGAAAAAGGTTAAGAACTATTATTAGAGTTAAATTTACTACATATTGCGGGAGTACTTGATTCCAAAAGAGTGCTGGACACAAAAAAGTGTCATCTTAGTGGATGAGTTTTCGACGTTTTCTGAAAGGTAGTTTGGGCTTCATTTGAGCCTATGTCTTATGATACAGTTAATTGCTACTTTAATTGGAGTACTTGATTTCAAAAGATTGCTACCCATAAAAATGCTTCATCTTAGTCGAAGTGACTGAAAGGTAGTTTGGGACTTCTTTGAGCTTATATCCATGTGCGTTTCGAGAGTGTCCAATTTACCCAGCTGAGAAATTGGTTTTCAGGATGCTAATGGGTCTAGAAGTTGAAAAGGGGTACACTGAACTGAAATTGCCTGTATATAGGTCTCTGCGTACTTGCGATTTATCTGTTTCAAAATCTATGTGGGCTCTTGTGGTTGTTTTTTATCTTCATTCCTCTCATCTCTCCCAATATCATGTACACCTTTTGTGCATCGTATTATAAGTTACACAGTTCTGATGTATCATTACTTCTGCTCAACTGGGGGTCCAAGTAGCTTCTCATCGTAGACTTACCTTCCCGTTTGCAAAAAAAGAGTAGCTTAAGAAAATCAAACCTACTTTTAGATTGTGGATGGCTTCGTACCATGATAGTTTTTTGTCCTTTCTCAATGCATCGTAAAAGTTTTTCGCAATGCACCCTAGTCATTTAGTATCTATCATGTACAATAAACTTAATTCAGAAGTCAGAACAATCCTTGTGGCCATGTACAACTTGACCATTTAGTCTAATGAATATCATAGGTGCCACTTTACAGAGAGCATATCAAAATTTCTAGAAGAGGTCCTCTAGTTAAACCAAATGTTGGAGTGTGAAAATCAAACCTTGTGCCCGAGCATCTCCTCCAACAACCATCTTACAGATAACATTTGGTGCTTCTGCAGTGTTGATGGATGACCATAAAGAAGAAGAAGCTATTGCGGAGCTTACGAAGGCCATATCTTTTAAACCTGACCTCCAGCTGCTTCACCTTCGTGCCGCCTTCTACGAGTCAATTGGCGACATAGCAGCCACCATTCAGGACTGTGAGGCAGCTCTTTGTCTTGATCCAAATCACAGTGACACCCTTGAGCTCTATCACAAGGCTCAAGAACGGATTGCCCAAGACAAGTAAAAACCTCTTGCAGGCAAAACCATAATTTTGTGCAACACAGTTTCTCACTCGATGCCTTCATAATGTTATCAGAACATTGAGATGAAAATATGAGTTCCATCCACCATGCAAAGTTGGAAACAGAAAGCTGTGAGAGATGTATATACAAGTATTCTTGTTACTGCCATCATTTTTGGATAGAAAACACAAATGGAGGTACTCGGCTGAGTGCAGATGCAGTTTGTGCTGTGAGGATATGTACATTTTGATGGTAGCTGGTGATGACCATCGACTTTGTACCACAGAAGGGTTCAATTTTTCCACCATTATATTCTTCCACATTGTAAAATTCATTTTTTGCATTTTTTAAATTTAATGAGAGGACCCTGAGGATCATTTTTTATGCGAAGGTTTTTTATTCTGGTTTCTACCCAAGTGAGCTGGACGTCTATAGGTGTTCATACTCGTCTGACTATAGAAGTAAAGACTATCAAATTTCATTCTTGGAGGAAAGTTTGTGCCTTCCGAAGGTGAAACTTACCTATTGAATCAAAATGAATATGAAACTTTCCAACTAGACAACGAAGGGTGAAACTAATAGATGGAGTTGAGGCAGCAATAGGAAAGTTTGATTTTTGTGTTGTTTTCTTAGGATTCCTCTAACCTTATAATCAGGTTAGATTGAAACTTGTGTAAGTTTGATTCTGATTTATATCACATATGATACCAAATCAGAGACAAATTTGACGCAGATTTGGATCCAATCTTCAACGAAGTTATTAAGTTAAAATTACTAGTACCATAAGAGAACAACAAAATTGAAAACACTGACAAAATTAATAGGTCCACAGTTTAAAGAAAGTTAATATTCTAAATTAAACTGTAATTAACCCTAAAAACAAAAATTAAGCCGTAACTGGCAACGAACTCTTCGTCGTGCAGCACTACGCATGTTTTCTCTCTACCAGTCGTCGACCGATCCATGAAATCACAAGCCGATCCAAACCATTCCACCAACTTCCTGTTCGTGCCCCACAGCAAGTCACCGGTCATGACTACGTCGTTGGAATTGGAATAGATCAACAATTACCGAAAGAGCCTCGTGGCTTATCTTTCCGGTCATTAATTACTTCGTCTGCTACTGCCACGCCTTTTTGTTACTGCATCTGCATGCAAAGTCCCCTTCTTCGCCGCACTTGCATCTTCAACCCGACCACCGACCAATGCCTTCCATCTTCCTCTTCCTGACAACATTAATTAATACTTGCCGTGTCGCCGTCGGGTTGGTGGAATTCCCTCTTCAACCAAAACAAGTCTTATTTTTTTATCTAGCAAAAGTCAGAATATTGACGCACGTTTAATATTACTTCGTCTGTCCTTTCAGTTTTATGTTTCTAATCGATGCTTTTGTTTTTGTAGTAACTCAAAACTTATAGTTTACGTTTTTCCTAATTACAGTGCTTTCATGCTTTTGCCTTTTACTTATATTGTTAGCCAACCCAGCTACAAAGCAATGGCAGAAACATTGGTGTGGTATACAAATTCAGAGCTGGGATTCTCCACACCCAACTAGAAATAGGAAAATTGCGTTGTCGTATCCAACTTGCACCCAAAAAATCCACGTGAATGCACATCTTAAGAAGTTCGCAACAAAGTAGGAATGAGCTACCAATTGTGTACCTGAGGAACAGCATGTGTTCTATTAAGTGCAAACAAACAAAATATTACCCTAAAAAAAGTCTGCAGAACAAATAGAGGTCCCCTTCCGGGAATAGGAAAAGCAATTAAGCAATCAATGTATCTATACTATCGATAAACAAACTTCAGCCATCAAGTCAAAATTTATAGCTGGATCATTTTTATTACGGATTAAAAGTTAAAAACAAGCAACGACCTTGAGCCTACAATTGGAACACATTGTGCTATGAGCCACCCTACAACAGTAAGCAGCTCATCAAAGTTTACACCAGGCATGCTGATCGCAGATTAAATCACTAATTTGTTGCTCTCGAATAACAAAAACACCAAACAAAAATATCCGGATATTTTATCCCGAAATTTAGTAGAGCTCAGTGGCACAAACGGAGTACCACTACAACTCCAAAAAACTTATGAAGGTGAAGAGAAATTGAACTGGATTCCTGTTTTACCACGATCATATTGTGATTGCTTCAGAATGTAACAATAGTTTATCTGGAAGGGAGAGGAATCTATATTAGAACCAGCCAGATCTTAAGTCATAATAAAATATAAAAAAAATGTAAAAGATTTCAACAAACCTCCATGCGGAAAATCTTAGTTGGAATGACAATACCAAATCCAGCAGAACTCCGAAATGATGACACAAAATCATGGAAAGAATATTTGAGGTACTCATTTTCAGTTAGCTTCATGAGATTCCCAGCGCATATAAAAGTATGCCCATGTATTCCAGATTCCCTAAACAGCTTTAAGGGCAAATCAAAAGAAAGATCTGCAAAAGCATTAATAGCGAGGTCACCCCCAAGGACATCCCTTTCTTGAGAAGAGTTTGAGTTGTCATCGTCTGACTTGCTTGGAACAAATCTCCTAGAGTCCGTTGGGCCTAATCCTCTTGATTTAAAACCTAATAGTGAGATCGGTCCACCCATGCCACAAACAAGAGAAGACTGCCCACCCATGTAGAATCTGTCGGAAATGGGTGTAGATAAACCCATGAATTCTCTTCCCCATGGTAGGATAACACCAGCACCAACTCCAAAATTCAATGCTGAATTATAGAAGCCCAAGGGCAAGGCAGCCCGGAGATCAAGTTCCTGGAGAATAGATGGGTAAGAAAGAATTTCAGAAAAATGGGTACATATTTGGAAACTCAATTTCCGAAATCACTTGTGAAGAGAAACCATCACCACTCAGAGAGTCAGAATACCGAACATAAATGAGCAAACAGCTCTTTCTGTTAATTTTACTGATGAAGTGTTATAATTTTCCAAAGTTAGAAGGTTGCACCAGGATAATAAACCTTCAGTTCGTAAGAGTTGGTCTCTAAGAAAGACCATGTTTCTTTTAAGCCTTGAGAGCTGGTAACCATCAATGGGATGTCATGGTCACTCTTTGCTGCCCTTCTATATTTTTGCAAATATAGACATAATTAGCATTGCTTGAAAGACTTGTAGATACACAATCACCTAACAAAGAACACTCTCAAGTAATTGGCCACCCTCCTAACATGATAAGATCTTGAGTTGCTAAAGTAGTATCTGCACATCCTTACAAATCCCAAATATTTTCTTGCATGGGACCAAATTGAGAGCTATGGACATGGTATTCTTTGACATTGTAATTGGAAAGATCTAATTCATTCTACCATCAATATTAGGCATTTAACAAAGCCAAAATTGTTTAAAGGTAAAAATATACTTGGAGAAATGTTTCACCCCTTTAAAATTGTTTAAGTAGAAGAAAATGCTTGAAGATAAATGGTTAACATGAACCAAGCTGAACTGACAAAAATATAATAAAGCTTTGATTAAATTAATGGCACTCTATAGAAAGAGCAAGAGAGAAAGTTACGGAGCCTCAGAGCCATGGGGACCAAATGAGTAATAAGCATTAAAAGGATTCTAAGAAAATAAGGTAGAAACCAAGAATCAATTATGTAATGGCATAACAAAATTCAGAAATCATTGATACAAAAAGTATATACTAAGATGAATAATTAACCAACCATTTTAAGTTACCAGGTTATTAGATGGAATAGTAATTTACCTGCCGAACAAAACGCAAGAATTTACCATCTCCAAATCCACCGATCTGGGAGGAAGATACAAAGGCGTATCCTTTTGTTGGTCTCAGATGAGAATCCATTTGGTCAATTTTAAATTTGTATTTTAGTGAAGAAAGTAGATTGTGCCCCAACTGCTTCCTAATAGACTTGGATGACATGTGTGAGGGATCACTCAAAGTACGCCATGTGAGATTGTATGAAAGGTTATGCCGCCTAGTTGAAAGCAGACCGGCAGAAAACCCAAGTAGTTGTTCTTTGTATGAAGAAAATTTCAACCAGTCCTGGGTGAGAAATGAAACTCGAGCAGTAAGAGGAGTTGCCAGTGCTTTAAATCGAGGTAGAGATACACCAGTACTTATTTCCGTCGTTTGATTCCAACCATAGATTCCAGAAGTATCCCAGATATCTCCAAGGCCAAGCAAGTTTTTCAACTTCAGTGATAATTCGAGTGACCAGGATCTCGTATCCTGAAAAAAGCAGGAGTAATTGTAAGAAAAGACTTCTTGGTAAAAGGGAAAAATATTAAAAACATACAACAAAAATCATGGGTGATGAGTCCCCTTACAGCAGTTTCTGAAAGGGTTAAGAAACGAAGTAATGGTTACAAAAATCAAAAGGCTAAGGTGTCTCGGAAAATGGCATTTCATTCAAAATTGCTTTCCCTCTACGTTTGGGATAGCTAGTTGGTTACAAAAAACTGTCATTCCTAAGCAAAGTGATTAGAGTGTTGTAGGGTGAAAAATCAATCGCCACTTCGATGCGAATAAGATAGATCATATTATTAATCTGCTTTGGTGTTTCACATACCGGAAGCATGATTCTTGTTGAGTTTCGTTCCTAGTATATGTCTTGCAGTGTACTAGTTGGGATTAAAGGCTTTGCCGTAGTTGTAATATTATAGTCTGCTTATTCCCAGTATATGTCTTGCAGTTAGCATCCGGTAAGCAGTGGAATATATCAGTGGCCAACGACCAACAATGATAGAGTAATCCTGGAAAGGACTTAGGGTAGGAGCCATCATTTACAATGATGGTCGACATCCTAGTTACTTGAAAATTCCAGAAAAAGCATTTAACCCAGGAAAAGCAAAATCAGATTCACAAACGAAACTGTTGCATAAAATTTGACATGCAGTGATTGGTCTACTAGACCAATCCTCAAATAAGAAAATTTTAATTGGTTAGAGACTCCATCATCATAGGTCTACAGGAGAAACAAAATAATCATGAAGATCTCATTGGCTTAGTTAATCTCATTTGTTTCCAACAAACATGTCTTGGATCACGAATAGGGTTAGGATCTGCTTGTATAAGTTCAATCCGTACTTGGCTATTACTTCATTCCCTCAGTGACACCCCTTATATGTAACAACTAACAAGTAGTTCTTAAAATAGGGATGAAGTAAAAAATAAGGTTATTATGGGGCTCACGTGCAAGGTGGAACCAACAAAGTATAGTTTCAACATCCAGGTGCTCATGAATAAGATCCTCAGAATATATATTTTTCTACTTTTCAAAATAGGAAGCCCTGTCTCAAATTTACTCGACATAGCTCCACCACCAACTTCCTACCAAAATTCTAGGCTATCACCAAAAAACCTGGTCAATCACCTAAAACAGAAGTGCAAACAAATCTACATAAAGCAGAAAATTACAATCTTAATCCTATATAGAGCAGAAAACTATCAAAACCTGGTTGAAATACTTCATCAAGGAACAACAGTAAAAACAAATACTACGGCAATGTCCAAAACCCACAATACTTAATCAGCCATGGCTTAAGAGCCTCAAACAAATAAACTCATTAAATCGTCAGCGTATTGTTAGCTACTTAGCTTTTAGTTTAACTCGCTAAATTCCAAAGAAACATTTCATGTGTCATCAGTAAAATCCTCAATGCATTGTACATACTTTCCAAAAACAAGAAATATGAACAAAAGCTTTATTGGTTACACTCGTACTAATGAACTAACACACATTTGTTGAAGCAAGAATTTAAACTTAAGGCCTCCACAAACTCGTTCGGTTGTTTTGGCATTGTTTGAGCACCACTTTCCTATTAAAACCATGTCAATCACCTAAAACGCATCCAGACAAAACTAAATTGAAACCTAGTTAGAAAAATCCATCAAATTACTAGAGTAAATGACAGAAGTCTAAGACTGTACCTTCCAAGGCCAAAGTTGTGGCCCTCTGTCTTCTGTGTCGGTGAACTACCACAAACTTAATTTCGACAAGTATAACCTAAAAAACTCAAAGAAGAATGAATCATACCCCAGGCCGGGAGTAAACACCGACATCGCCGCTAACAGGGCTCTTCACCTCCGTCACTTTAATAACAACATTCGCAGTATCCGGCAGCTCGGGCGGCCCGGCGTCGAGCGTTATCGAGACAGTCTCGAAGATATCGAGCTCCTGCAGCCTCCCATTGGCGATACCGGCGGCCCGGACGAGGTCCTGCATGGACGACACCGACTGGAAGCAGTCCCCGACGACGGCCTCGATGAGGGAGTCTTTCGTCTTGGTGTTCCCGCGGACGAGAACGTCGTGGACGCGGACGGGGACAGGGCCGGAAGACATCCTCCGGACGAGTTCCTCCATTCTCTTACGCTCCGGCGAGCCCCGGACATGAGGTTGTTTGGATTCGAGCTCGTCGTCTTCGTAATCTTCGAGTTCGAGGTCTTCATCGTCGTCGTCGTCGTCGTCGGAGGGGTCGTCGGAGACGGCGGGGTTGGGATTTTGGCGTTGGGGGTCATCTTGTTGGGGCGCCATTTGGGGTTTGGGGAAGTGAAGAGGGAAGTGGAGGTTTTGTTCCGGTTTCGGCGTGTTGGGCCTATTGGGCCGGCCCATTTGTTTTGTTCTTTACTGGTTTTTGTTTCTTGAACCTGTATTTTGGAGGGATCGAAGTTATTAAATGCATTTGAAATGGATGATTGCAAGGTATTTGGTTAATATTTCCTTTATTTTATCTATTTTATTACACCCTTCAATTTAAATCCCAAATGTGCATTTGAAATTGATGGTTGTGTTTGTTCAACGTTTCTTAGTATTTCCTTTTTTTAATCTATTTATTACACACTTCAGTTTAAATCTCAAACGTACCAATAAGATTTCTGGAATTTCATCCATAATATTGTCTATGTGAAACAATTTGGATCTTATTGAGTGTGTACGTGAACTATGATTTCGTGAGCATTTGAGATCCAAGTCCAAAAAAGTATTGTATGGTTTCCAAAGCTCTATATTTGAATTAACTCCACGTTGTCAAAAAAAAAAAAAAATTGAATATGTTAAACCCCTTCCTTCTCTCCACCCTTCACCCACCTCTCGTCCTCGTCATCATCTTCTTCCTCCTGGCTCCAGCGAGGTTAGTGTCCCCTTCTCCGGCGATCTTTGGCGAAAGGTACGCCACCCACCTCTTGTTCGGATCCATAGGTCGGAGGGGAAGGGAACGACGAAGGGCCGACCGTAAGCGGGATGATGCCGTGTGCGGCCTCGATAGGTCGTGTCACCGTGCACCCACTGCTGTGACAACTGATCGCCTAACACAATGTTTTTTTGGGCTTGATGATTTATTAGTAATTATGTACTGATTTCTGGTTACTAATATATTTTTCGGGCTTAATGTGTTTTAAGCTCGTGATTGCAATTAAGATTCTCTAATTGTTGTATAAATGAGTCTGCCAACAATTACTAATAAATTCTCGGTACATAATTACTAATAAATTCTCGATCAACTTGTCGTTAGTTCAACATGTTCTGGGTAAAAATGACATTTGGAAATCAAAAAAATCAAAATATAATAATGAAAACCAACTTGAACTTTGATTGTCTCCAGAGAGAGAAAGTAATGAAGTGTGGGGAGTGTTTTGGAGGTGGGAGGAGGAAGTGGGGGTCGGACGACCCATTTCTACACTAGGTTAGGCAAAAACGGCATCAATGATGTTTTTGTTTAATGAAAACGACATCACAAGTGAAAAATAATGATAGTTTGTCAAATAAATTTTCAGATTCATATTCTTTCAAAAAAATCCGACATTATTTCAAAAAAATCTTATATAAAAACGCAATTTTCATGGAATCCAATCGAATCGATCTATTTTAACAAGTCGTCCGAGCGCAAGTCGTGGTTTCAAATTTCAAACCGAACTCGCCACTCCACTCACCTGTCCTCATGTCCACCGACGACATCTTCTCATCCATAGCCGCCGACGTCAAAACCTACGCCGGAAACGACCCCCTCCGGCCATGGCTCCGGTACCATCTCCAACACCTCCACTCCCCCTCCCCTCTTCCTCACCCTCTCTTCTCTTTGCTATTCCAGAGGCGTCAGGAAGCTGAAGGAGAGCCTACCGGAGGACGTTTTCAAAGAGAAACTCCCCCGCTTCCTCCAGAAGTGCGCGCAGACGTTTATTGGCGAGGAGCGGTACCGGAACGACCGACGCTATGTTGGGGTCTGGATTCAACTGGTATTTCTCTCTTCTTCTTCTTCTTCTTCTTCTTTTATTATCAAAGATCCGATTTTTATGCCTTTTAGGTTATGTTTGCGAAATGGGTTTTCACTTTGATGTATATATTAGGATGGAAATGCTAAAGAATGTGTGTGGAAATTATTTGCAAACTCGAAGGTTTGATAGGCGTATTTCTTTCTTTGAATAATAGTTTATGTGGATGCTTGGTATGTAGAAATGTAAGCCTTCGACAAGCGGCAGTGTTTGCCTGAATCGTCAATTTGATAGTGGTTCAATGTGATATATATGAATAATAATAAAAATCTAATTTGTGTACATGGCTACGGATTCTTTTGTATTTCTATGTTGTTTTCGCTGTGATCTTGGCTAAGCTTACGCCCAACAGAATTGGAGTTAATAAGGAGACAAATTTTGCATGGTTGATTTGATTTAGTGTGTACTTTAAGTTGGTTTTCATAACCATGTATACTGAGTTAGCCTTCATCCTTTTGATGACCGTGACGAAATATAAGTGACTAAACTGAGGTCTTTATACAATGATTAAGAAGCCTTTATCCTTGTATTATTTGGTAATTATTTATTTGATTTCAAGATGTTTTTTTTGCGGACGAATACATCTTGTTATTCATTTCTCATTCATCTTTCTAGATGGATTTCGTGGATGACGCAAAGGCCCTCTTAAGAATAATGGATAAAAATCAGATAGGGTCGAAACAAGCTGCTTTCTATATTGCATATGGTTTGCTCCATGAAAAAGAGAAGAAGTTTGAAAAGGCTGAGAAGATGTACTATCTGGGCGTTCAAAAGTAACTTTTTCATCATAACTTGAATTTCTAGTTATACCTTACTCCATGCTTCTTTCTGTAATAGGTAAGAGTGCTGCTATATCTTTGCCTAAGAATTATTTTACAGTTAGCCTCCTTGAGATAACATCTCTAAGGTTAAAATGATACTATAGTGTCTGATGCTTTCCTAGGGCTTCCCGAATACATACCTTTTCATTAACTACTGAGGTGGCAGCCACATCGAACGCTGATCATATCATCCTTACAATCTGTCTTCATGAACTGAACCATCATTTTGATTTCAAAACCCTATATTCTGTTTCTCTTCTTTACCAGCATCATGAACTGATGTTTCTGTTATTAGGATATTCCACATGCTTATAAAATGAGAGAACAGAGAAGAAATTTGAGAGAATAGAGGGAATTGCAAGGTCAGTTGAAATTTAAAATGATGAAGTTATCAAGAAAGGCTGTGATATTTCAAAACTGAAAATAAGAAAATTGTCGTCCCACTCAGAAATTTATATTATACTCTTAGGTTCCTTGGCCACTAGGATAGTGTTTCAGCCATATGTTAGAATATGATTATGATCTTTCAGGAATTTTTAATTTCTGTTTCCAGTTTCTTGCTTTTTCTAGTGAATATTAACATTCATTTACTTATTTAGACGTAAGCCTCTTTGGTGCAATCTACTCACCTAATAATTTGGTTTTGAAATGACAAGCCCCAATCTTGTGTTAAATAGTCTCGCAGAGCCTTGTTCCGAGCTGCATAAAGCTTATGACCAGTTTCTTCTCCGTATTAAGAGAAGAAAATCTAAGGTATTAAACTGATACATATTTTTCTGCCAGATTTTCTATCAGTATTCATTACCAACTATATAGTTATTAGCTGTTCATTAATTTGCAGGTACAGGAAAGAATAGATAGGATGTCCTCCAAACATACAACTCCCGATCAAGAGAAAAATGTTGACAACAGAAAATTTCAGGGTACGTGGTCCAATTTAAGTTTCCCTAGGTCAATCTTTGTTGATGGAAAAATAATAATGAAAAAGATCCCACATGCTGCAGATTTAGGTAATGCTGATCATCAACAGGTAAATGGTCAGGAGCAACACAGGACAACAGGAATCCATTTTGGACAGCAACAACAAAAAGATGCTAAGCTAACTGAGAATTCTTGTTATACAGAACAATGTCACAATAAATCCACAAACTTGTCCAATATGAAGTCCAGCTTAAGTCATGGTTTTCAACCGACATATCAGGGGTCTGAAATGGAAGGTGTTAATATAAGAAAAGTGAATCCTCGTGTAGGAAACTCAATCATTACTGAGACCTTCAAAGGCGAGCTAAAAAGTGAAATTACTACAGGAAGGCAAAACTCATTAACTGGTGATGATACAGTTGTGGTTAAATTTGTAGGATCTGCGATTGTTGGAAAGTCAGATACAGAGGATGCCTGCCATCATGGACTGGTTGACCCCACAATCAACATGAAGGAGGCTATAAACGCTATAAGTGATATGTTTCGTGAACCAATGGATTTAGATTTGAAAACAAGAAGAAAATCACACCATACAAATGGCAAAAACAATCAAGAGAGTGATGGATTTCAGGTGTTTATTGATGATGATATCGAGGAGCAGGAAGATTTCAGCTCTCAGAAGGAAAAAGACCCTCATGGTGCTGCAGGAAAGCCAAATGAGCAAACTGAAAACCAAAAGCCTTTTGTAGGTATGTTTGAAATTCTAGAGGATGATGATGATGAATGCGACAACTTCAATAATTCGTATAACCATGAGATAGAACTAGACCAACCTTTTCTTAATTCAAGTAATTCCTCAGACCAGGAAAATCGTTCCTTAACATCTGATCAGGATCCACATACCAATCTCTATGAAGATAGGGGTCTGAGAGATGATACTATGGTTCGAAGATTTGTAGGCTCCACCGTATTCAGTGAACCCAAGGTAGAAGATGCTTGTCATCATGGTCTAGTGGATCCCACAGTAAACATGAAGGAGGCCATGAGTGACATCAATAGCATGTTCGGAAAGCCAATTAATTTTGTTAGGCCGAGGAGGACGAAGAAGCAACCAGATTCACCATGTCAAAAGCAAGAAGATCTTGGATTCTCTATATTTGTGGATGGTGACAATGATGACGATATGGAGGCTAATTCCAAAGTAAATGCCATGGAGGCTAATCCAGAACTAGACAATACAGAGGCCAATGCCAAAGTATTAGTCGATTCTTCAAAGATTTGTTCTTCAGAGAGTGATTTGTTTGAGCCAACTATTTTCACCAAGGAGGCTATAGATGACATAAACTCAATGTTTGGAAAGCCATTGGATTTTTAAAAAGAGGCCGCCGCCACACATGGATATGGCCTCCACGACTTCTTTGGGATTTTGTGGTGCGAAATAAACACATCTTGTTTAATGATTTCTTATGAATTTCCTTTAATTCCTCCATTAGATTTGTTTAGCAGGATGAGGCCACTGCAATTTTGAAGATCTGTTTGTAAAGAACTACAATTATTGGAACTTTCTTGCATAAATGGCTAAAAATCATATACAACTCAAAACTACAATGAGTTGTAAGCCTTCACTACTATATAACTTACTGCAGTTATTGTAATAACCTAATCTAAGCACCTAAATTAAACTAAACTAAACCAATTAACCTAATTAAGCCTTGATTAGTATAGTATGAGGTGGCTTGTTTGGATTGGAGGATTTGGAGGTGAGTTGAAGATAAGATTGGGTTTATGTATAAATAGGGGTGTTAGATAAATTGAAACGTTTTCTTCACTTCTTAAGTTAACCAGAGTGTGAGAGAGGCGATTTTGGTGAAGAAGAAGAAGGAGAGAAGAAGAGGAAGAGGAGAAGAAGAAGAAGTGGGTTGAGGTTGCCAAAGTTTGGGAGGCTTCCACAACCGTCAAAAAGGTATGCCAAATCTTCAATATAACTCACTTATGCCTTGTGAGTGTTGGGGATCGACGTTGGTGTCGAATTCCCCGTCGGATTTCAACCAATTCAGGGGTTGAAGACGACGATCGGTCGACCGGTGCCTGTGGGCGGTCGACCGATCCTATTATTATATGGATTTTTACCCGCGAACGGTCGAACGATGTCGTTAGACGGTCGACCGTTATGCCAGATTTGTGCGGGAAAAAGGGGTTATGTTGTTATCGGTCGAACGTGACCACTTAGCCGGTCGACCGAATAACAATGAGAATGAGTCGGTTGGGGATTTTGACTTATCAAACGGTCGAACGTCCTTAACCTTGTTCGACCGATCCATTCGATGCTTAGTCGGTTGGGAGCTTTGACCATCAAAACGGTCGACCGCTCTTTAACTTTCGGTCGACCGACTGAGCATTTTATTTAAGCGGTAGAGTGCCTGTGTTGATTCGGTCGAACTGTATAGCAGTTCCGGTCGACCGAATATCACTTAGGCAAAATGTGGAAAGTCCTGTTATCGGTTGAACGACCCCTTGGTTCGACCGGTCGGATATATATATTATATAAAATTGTATAGCGTAGACCATCCAAACGGTCGACCGCTAGATGACTTTTGTTCGACCGATTGGTCGGTAATTTGGTTGGCGTGGTTCGACTGGTAGACTTGTTTGTACAGTACTGTGTACTGTATGGGGGACCGGTCGACCGGTGTGCTTTTAGCGGTCGACCGATCTGCCGCAGGTTGGTGGATTTATCCACACGCGATCCGTTGAGTATAGGTCGACTACCGGCTCCGAGGCGACGGTTGATTACCGGCTTTGAGAGCTACGGATTTCACCTTCGACGAAGGCGTATTATTGTATTATTGTTTCCTCTCTTACCGAGCGGGGTGTGAGGGATGTGTACCGTAAACCTTGGGCAGTTTGCGAGGGTTTAGCGGTAGGCCGAGGATGTTCCGGCAGGGTGCGCGTTTGGCAGCTCTTGGGGGAGCAGCGGCTGTCGTCTGACCCGAGTTGTGTATTCGGCGGGCTGACTCACTCCTGGAGTGCGGCGTGTACCAGGGGTTCCTTCCTGCACTTTTTGGGGAGCAGTGGTGTCGACTGACCCTTGTAAGGCAGCGGTGGACTGACTTGACCCTAGTGGCAGGAGTGGTTCAGTGCCGCGGAGGCGGTGAGGGCATTATTGTGGGCCCGAGGCGGATGATCATGTGTATTGCATTGCATTGTCTTTAATTTTCCTTTTCGTATTTTAGGAGGTTTGGTATACGGGGTTCCTGCAGGGAACTCAGGCATGTTTGTTTGTTTGCATTTCAGGTAGCGAGCAGGGTTAGAGTTGAGGTGGTGACTGAGGACGGTGCCCCCGGGATCAGATCCTGTGTCCTCTTTTATACTTCTTTTGTTGAGGTAGTGATTACATGTACATTCGTTTTTGTTGTAATCACAGTTGACTCTTATGTATACTTTGACTTCCACGTGGGTCTGTATCTTATATATTTTATATATATATGTTGGTTTGTTTTCCAGTGACGTGCCCTGTGTTGACCGTTGACGGTCTTTATTATTGTTTAAATTTCCGCTGTTTTCGGGTACGTTACAGTTATGATATATTTACTTTCTGTATTTGTCTGTTTGTTTAAATTTCAAAGAACCAAAATGCAATACTGTCTGAGAAAATCTTTTGCCATCTTATATTCTAGTTACATAACAATAAACGCAACTGAACCTACACAGGAATCTTGAACAAACATGGATCAACAAAATAAACAAACACACCCAAGAGCACATCCAACTAATTCCAACCTCATGAATTCTTCACCCTTCTGGATTTGCTAGTACAATTTCATACCACACTGGTTAGTTTTGCAGCAACATCGATCTTTCTTTTACTTCTTCCTCTTATAAGAAACGTTTTTCCGTACGTGTTGATGTACAAGTATAGTTTGAAACCATATTAGCAAATACATACTATCTCCCATGTATAGTCTCACTCATAAGCGTCCACATCCTCATCACCCACACCACCACACCGACCGGGCCGGAAAGCCAACACCCCCGACGAGTAAAGTTGAGACTCATACTTGGTCCCATTAAACAAAGTCCTCTCATACCTCACAGGCGATCCGTCAACCCCGAAATTCATATCGGTAGCAACACCACAAGCAGCATCACCAGAAGACACAAGATGGACAGTGCAAGCATGGGCAGGCGTGTCGACGTGGTGCTTATCTAAATCCAACCCTTTAAGTGGCTCGTAGAACCAACCGTAGGCGTTGGTCTTGGCCGTGTGGTGGAAGAACTCTCTTCTCTTGTAGTCTTGGCACGAGACCCCAACCGTGGCGTCTACCATTGGCTTTGCGCCGTTGAGAGACCATGTTCCGGCGGTGGAGCAGTCTTGGCAGTAGACTACGCCTTCTAGGACGTAGCCCACTTTGGTGGCTACTAGAATTGTTATGGAAGAGAAGAAGACCAATGTTGTGATGAAGAAGGTTGACATGGTGGTGGTTGTTGAAATGGCTGACGTTTTGTTGCAATGTTGGAGATGGTCGTGTGTGTATATATATATGATATATATGGTTGGATTTGGATTCATGCATGCATGCATGATGTCCATAACGTGCATGCACGGAAGGATTCGTTGTTGGTGAAGCTTGGAAAGGTGGTGGTGGTGTTTATAATTAAGTTGTCGGTTTTGACAAAAATGTTGAGATCATGAACAGCTAGCTGTTTGATGCTGTATGTGGAGGTCGATATATGCTGGTTTTGATGTTTAGATTGATTTGTTTAATCATGGAAGAGTTTGGTTATGTAATTCACCTGGGCTAGTCGGAGTTTTAGATCTTTAAATTTGAAATATTTAGAAATTATCATCGGGTTTTTTCTTTATTAGTAGTATGGTGTTCCAAATCAGACCCACCGACTCCTCCAATATGGGGGCGGTACCAGGAATTCAAATTAAAGCCTAAAAAACTTGGAATCTGTAAATGGGTAGAAACTTAAGAGTTAAAATCGAAGTGGGTGACGTGGATCGAACTTACATAGTCAAAATTCAAGAATCTCGTTAAAAAACTCCGAAGGATTGCTTGACCCCCTTAGACTCTATGTGGCCACCCTCCTCAAATTAGATCTGGGATTTTAGAGGTACTTAAAAAACCATAACTCAATTAATCATCTTTTAAGTCAATACACTTACTTTCTAATAAGTTAATTGCATTTCAATGCATCATCTTGATTTCCCAAGCACGATATATTGACAAAAACATTTCCAGACAACGTAAACTGTAATAACCTAATCTAAATCCCTTAATTAACTAAAACTAAACCTAATTAACCTAATTAAACCTTGATTAGGGAAGGATGAGGTGGCTTGATTGGATTGGAGGAATTGGAGGTGATTGAAGATAAGCTTGGATGTTACTATAAATAGAGGTGTAGGGTTAATTAAAACGTTTCTTCACTTGTGTTCAGTTCAGAGAGTGTGTGAGAGTCGAAATTGGTGAAGAAGAAGAAGGAGAGAAGAAGAAGAAGAGGAGAAGAAGGTCAAGTGTTGGGTTGAGGTTGCCAAAGCTAGGGAGGCTTCTTCAACCGTCAAAAAGGTATGCCAAATCTTCAATATAACTCACTTGTGCTTTGTGAGTGTTGGGGATCGACGTTGGTGTCGAATTCCCCGTCGGAATTCAACCAATTCAGAGGTTGAAGACGACGATCGGTCGACCGGTGCCTGTGGGCAGTCGACCGATCCTAATATTATATTGTTGTTTACCCGCAAACGGTCGAACGATGTCGTTAGACGGTCGACCGTTATGCCAGATTTGTGCGGGAAAAAGGGGATATGCTGTTATCGGTCGAACGGGACCACTTAGCCGGTCGACCGAATAACGATGAGAATGGGTCGGTTGGGGATTTTGACTTATTAAACGGTCGAACGTCCTTACCTTGTTCGACCGATCCATTCGATGCTAAGTCGGTTGGGAGCTTTGACCATCAAAACGGTCGACCGCTCTTTAACTCTCGGTCGACCGACTGAGCATTTAATTAAGCGGTAGAATGCTTGTGTTGTTTCGGTCGAACTGTATTTCAGTTCCGGTCGACCGAACGAGACTTGGGCAAAATATTGAAAGTCCTGTTATCGGTCGAACGGCCCCTTGGTTCGACCGGTCGGATATATATATTATATAAAATTGTATAGCGTAGACCTTCCAAACGGTCGACCGCTAGATGACTTTTGTTCGACCGATTGGTCGGTAATTCGGTTGGCGTGGTTCGACCGGTAGATTTGTTTGTACAGTACTGTGTACTGTGTGGGGGACCGGTCGACCGGTGTGCTTGTAGCGGTCGACCGATCTGCCGCAGGTTGGTGGATTTATCCACACGCGATCCGTCGATGTCAGGTCGACTACCGGCTCCGAGGCGACGGTTGATTACCGGCTTTGAGAGCTACGGATTTCACCTTCGACGAAGGCGTATTATTGTTGTACCTTTTTCCTCTCTTACCGAGCGGGGTGTGAGGGATGTGTACCGTAAACCTTGGGCAGTTTGCGAGGGTTTAGCGGTAGGCCGAGGATGTTCCGGCAGGGTGCGCGCTAGGCGACTCTTGGGGGAGCAGTGGCTGTCGTCTGACCCGAGTTGTGTATTCGGCGGGCTGACTCGCTCTTTGGGTGCGGCGTGTACCAGGGGTTCCTTCCTGCACTTTTTGGGGAGCAGTGGTGTCGACTGACCATTGTGAGGCAGCGGTGGACTGACTTGACCCTAGTGGCAGGAGTGGTTCAGTGCCGCGGAGGCGGTGAGGGCATTATTGTGGGCCCGAGGCGGATGATCATGTGCATAGCATTGCATTGTCTTTAATTCCTTTTTATATTTTTAGGAGGTTTGGTATACGGGGTTCCTGCAGGGAACTCAGGCATGTTTGTTGTTTGCATTTCAGGTAGCGAGCAGGGTTAGAGTTTGAGGTGGTGACCGAGGACGGTACCCCCGAGATCGGATCCTGTAGTTGTCTTCTTCTTTTGAGGTGATTACATGTTGTATAGCTTTTGTTGTAATCACAGTCAGTCGGTATAGTATGTATAGTTGACTTCCACGTGGGTCTGTACCTTATATATTTTATATATATATGTTGGTTTATTTCCCGTGACGTGCCCAGTGTTGACCGTTGACGGTCATATTTATTGTTTAAATTTTCCGCTATTTTCGGGTACGTTACATAAACAACACGAGCAGGTACAATTTGGTTGCTGAGTACTACTTGACAGCATCTTGATTGGATAAACAGGTTGTACAATTTGACTTAAGAGGGAAGACACCTACAAATGGCAATATATTTATTTTCATTAGAGTGGCAAAGAACATAGTTTAGGCCAAAAAAACGTGGCAAAAGAATGTTGGTCGCCAATATCTTCCGCAACAGTTTACAACAGAGCTGGCAAAATATAGATTATTGAGGAACAAATGTCCCAATCATTTCAGAAAAATGCTTTGTTTATATTGCTTATTTGCACTCCACAAACAATCTCTCTTTCAAAAATATATTGACAATGGGACAGTAACAAGACAAAAAGGAATCTAAGTAGTATGGCTAGACAAAATTTAATCTAAGTAGTATTGCTAGACAAGATAATCTAAGTAGTATAGCTAGACAAAGGAACCCAGAAGAAAAAAAGCTTACTTTCTTTTTAACAAGATAATTTTTTCTTTTCTTTTTCCTTTTATAACCATATAATGTCTCCAGAAAATCCGAGAAAACTAGTCTTGAAGAAGAGAAAAAAAACTCAGAAGAGTAGAAGCACGAAGGTATGGCACTCAAAGCATTCTTTATATTGTGAAAACTTAATTGTGCTTGAACTCAACTGTAATACTTTGTGTTGGAAGTTCCCATTTTAAAGTTGAAGCTTTTAATGTCTCATATTGCAATTGTGTTGGTGTTTATGTAAGTCAAGTCACATTGCAATTGTGTTGGTGTTTATGTAAGTCAAGTCATATCGCAATTGTGTTGGTGTTTATGTAAGTCATATCATATCGCAATTTTATTCGTGTCATGCTGTCATGTAACACCTTGTAGTACATATAGTAAAGGAGTGAATATAATGGTTGAACAAAACAGCAGATTAGACTAAATAAAGGAAAATGTTTAGTGGACGCGCGCTGATGTGGCCAGTCCACTCAGCAGACGCTGCTTTGTTGGCGCGAAGGGATATGAAATGTTTTTGGTTTTTTTATTCCTCTATTTTCGTACCTTCATCATTTCCACCATCCTTCCCTCCATCCCTCATTAATGCGACTCAAATCACTCTCTTCCTTCATCATTTTGGCGCTCGGCGCTCCTACACGGCACAGAAGACTTGTTATCAATCTCAAGATGCCTCTTCCTTTTCCTTCCCTTCTCTTCTGTGGTCATTCCTCTGTACTCAAATGGAAATCGTTCCCGTGCCTTCCCTAGTGGAGCAGCCATCAAATGTTCCCCATGAGGGGATGTTTTTCCCCTCTTTCGAAGAAGCCAAAGCATTTTACGTGGCCTATGCCGATTATTGTGGTTTTGGCGTTAAGACAAGACAATCTCATTACGATCGTGGTGTTGTTATAAGGGCCACGCTGACTTGCTCCAAGGAGGGCACCGCACCAACGGACCAAGGGCAAGGAAAATTGAAGCCTAGGTTATCCAGCAGAGTACAATGCACTGCTCGGATAAGGGTATCCGGAAACACAGCAAGGGGTTACAACGTTAACTTTGTGGATCTTAACCATAACCATCACATGCTTCACCCGGAGCAAATGTGATTTCTCAGGCAAAAACGAACCGTCCCTGAGGCCGTCGTAGCACGGATATCGGTTAATGATGAAGCTGGGATATCGGCTGCTAAGACCATGCAATCTCTTGTGGTCGAGGCTGGAGGTTATGACAAATTGACTTTCAACGAAAGGGATTTAAGGTTTGTGTTCTTTCCGTCTAACATAATTGAAGTTGAACATTTTGCGCCTGGTCTTACTGGTTCCTGTTTGCAGGAATGTTGTAAACCAAGTCAGAAATTTGAAGATGGGACCTTGTGATGCACAAGCTCTTCAGGACTATTTCATTAGGATGCAGAAGATTGATTCCATGTTTTTTTATGTAATAGATATGGATGACGAAGGAAGACTACGCAACGTTTTTTGAGCTGACAGTCGTTCTAGAGCTGCATATTCATACTTTGGAGACGCAATATGTTTCGACACAACCTACATTACCAACAAATACGACATGCCATTCGCCCCATTTGTAGGAGTCAATCACTATTTCGAATTAGTTTTGCTCGGTTGCGCTTTGCTGTCCTATGAGACTACTGAAAATTACATATGGTTGTTCCAAACCTGGTTGTCGTGCATGAACGGTAAGTTTTTTTCCTTCTTCCCTCTTCATATCTTCCTCTTTTTTGTTTGTCTATTCGTAATAAAAAGTCTGTCTGTTCGGAATAAGAAGAGTGTATGTTCGGAATAAGAAGTCTGTCTGTTCGTATTAAGAAGTCTCTCTGTTCGGATTAAGTGTTGTGTTTGTTCGGAATAAGAAGTCGGATTGTTCGGATTAAGTGTTGTGTCTGTTCGGAATAAGAAGTTTGACTGTTCGGATTAAGTGTTGTGTCTGTTCGGAATAAGTGGTCTGACTGTTCGGATTAAGTGTTGTGTCTGTTCGGAATAAGTGGTCTGACTGTTCGGATTAAGTGTTGTGTCTGTTCGGAATAAGTTGTGAGTCTGTTCGGAATAAGTTGTGAGTCTGTTCGGAATAAGTGGTGGGTCTGTTCGGATTAAGTGTTGGGTCTGTTCGGAATAAGTTGTGAGTCTGTTCGGAATAAGTTGTGAGTCTGTTCGGAATAAGTGGTGGGTCTGTTCGGATTAAGTGGTGGTTCTGTTCGGATTAAGTGTTGTGTCTGTTCGGAATAAGAAGTCGGACTGTTCGGATTAAGTGTTGTGTCTGTTCGGAATAAGAAGTCTGACTGTTCGGATTAAGTGTTGTGTCTGTTCGGAATAAGTGGTCTGACTGTTCGGATTAAGTGTTGTGTTTGTTCGGAATAAGAAGTCTGACTGTTCGGAATAAGTAGTCTGTCTGTTCGGAATAAGAAGTCTGACTGTTCGGATTAAGTGTTGTGTCTGTTCGGAATAAGTGGCCTGACTGTTCGGATTAAGTGTTGTGTCTGTTCGGAATAAGAAGACTGTCTGTTTGGATTAAGAAGTCTGACTGTTCGGAATAATGTCTCACTCCTTTCGAATTGGGTCCCTTATGCAGATATACCCCCCCAGCTATAATAACAGATCAATGTGGTGCCATTACTGCTGCTGTAAGGAATGTCTTCCCAGATTCAAGACACAGATTCTGTATATGGCACATAATGAACAAAGCTCCCGTGAAGTTGCCGACGCAGTATCGGGATCACATATTATTTGATCTGAAATTGATTGTATATGATTCCAAAACCCCAGCAGAATTTGATCGTAATTGGCAGGGTTTCCTTCTTGATTTTGACCTGCAGAACCACAGCTGACTCAAATCCATTTATGCAATCCGAGAGTCGTGGATCCCTGCATTTGTTGGTGATTTTTTTTTCGCGGGAATGGCATCTACTCAGAGGAGCGAGAGTATGAACGCCTTCTTCGACAAGTATCTTACTTCGAAGACCACCCTTAAGCAGTTTGTTCAACAATACGAACTTGCGCTCCGCCACAAGTACGAGAAGGAAGCTCAATCAGAATTTGATTGTCTTCATAAAAAACCCCAGTTGGTTTCAATTTATCCATTCGAGAGTCAGTTGAGCGAGTTGTATACCGTAGGGGTCTTCAAAAAAGTGCAGTTACAAATTGGGAAGATGATATACTGCGATATAACGGAGGAGTTCAATACGAATGAAACATTCCAGTACAAGGTATCTGAACGTGTTTTGGCTGGTGAGCAGCTACTGTCGAAACGTTTCCTAGTACAAAACACATCCATGAATTTTACATGTGATTGCAGAATGTTTCAGCACGTTGGGCTTCTATGCTGCCACGTTTTTGTTGTACTTGCACGCTTGAATCCTAATGCATTGCTTCCAGACTCTTACATCCTTAATCGATGGCGGAAGGATATTCGAAGGAGCTATCGAGATAAGACGTACCCAGACGATGGTGTAATGGCGAAGGATGCGCTACGTCGTCACGACGACATCATGGGTCGTGCCGTTTGGATCGCACAGGAAGCCTTCATCTCCCACAAAAGGTATATTGAGGCCGTGAAGTGTATTGAAATGCTTAAGGCACGTATGCACACTACACAAAACTTGGTTCGACCTGATGAACCTGAGTCTTCGGGTACATCGGTCCTTAATCCGGAAAAGGTCAGACGTATAGGAAGACCGCCGACTAGACGTCGAGTGTCTTTAGCTGAGAAGATAATTAAAAAGAGCCATAAAAACACGCCCAACAAGAGAAGGGAAAGTGGAAGATGAAGGTTACTTCGCCGCTTCACGAAATAGCACCAAAACCCGCGGATCCTGATTTCTCCGATTGGGACATGAGTTTGTATTACGAGGAATTTCCTCCTTAATTTACATTTTTTTGTTTTTTCCCGTTCTTGTAAAACCAAGAAACTTGTAATTGTTGATCTGTTTTGATCTGTAAATGGTTGTTATACAAGTTCAGTTCAGATTTACTTGTGTCTGATCGAAATAAGTTTTTCCTGTTCGGAATATGTTGTGGGTGTGTTGGGAATAAGTTGTGTGTGTTCGGATTAAGTGGTGTGTCTGTTCGGAATAAGTTGTGAGTCTGTTCGGAATAAGTGGTGGTTCTGTTCCGATTAAGTTGTGAGTCTGTTCGGATTAAGTGTTGGGTCTGTTCTGATTAAGTGTTCGGTCTGTTCGGAATAAGTGGTGGTTCTGTTCGGATTAAGTTGTGAGTCTGTTCGGATTAAGTGTTCGGTCTGTTCGGAATAAGTGGTGGTTCTGTTCCGATTAAGTTGTGAGTCTGTTCGGATTAAGTGTTGGGTCTGTTCGGATTAAGAAGACTGTGTTCGGAATAAGTTGTGAGTCTGTTCGGATTAAATGTTGCGTTTGTTCGGATTAAGTTGTGAGTCTGTTCGGATTAAGTGTTGCGTCTGTTCGGATTAAGTGTTGGGTCTGTTCGGAATAAGTGGTGGGTCTGTTCGGAATAAGAAGACTGTGTTCGGAATAAGTTGTGAGCCTGTTCGGATTAAATGTTGCGTTTGTTCGGATTAAGTTGTGAGTCTGTTCGGATTAAGTGTTGCGTCTGATCGGATTAAGTGTTGGGTCTGTTCAGAATAAGTGGTGGGTCTGTTCGGAATAAGAAAACTGTCTGTTCGGAATAAAGTTAGCTTAAGAATGACATTGGTAATGTTTGTATTTTTACATGTAAATAGTTTGTGAACTGAATATGTAAACATTTTGTACATGTAAACCAAAAAATAAACAAAACTTAAAATATCTTTGTCTGTTTAGACCTGCACACACGACCGACGATCCCTAAGTAACATGACCGCCAATTCACCCCTGATAGAGTGGATGGTATTAGGGTCCTTCTCCTTCGTAGGGTCAAGATTGAACATTAGGCACCTTATCCAGTATAAAACGAAGGCGCCGCAATCGTTGCTCCCCGGTGGTTGTTGTTGGCTCTCTTTCCTCAGGATTCTCAGGGGCCAGTCGACCTTGAGTAGATCCCTCCAGTATACAGCCGCATCCGCTGCTGCACATTCATGTAGGCCTACAGTCTGCTCCGGATCATCACCTTCGCCTAGCTCCCTAGAGATACTGTTAAATGCCAAAATCTCTTTGGACGGGCCATAGACAACCACCAGAGTCCAATGACCTGAAGACCAGCATGGTTGTGCGATCACGGTCTGTGTTGGAGACGCACATACGATTTTAGGGAGGATAAAATCATCAACTTCTCTGCCTTGCCCTCCAAGAATTCGCCCCGACTCGAATGTGGATATGCATATAACTTTTTCTGGGTGGCGTCTTTCTTCGAGCACCGATAGCATAGCGTCGATAGTTTCATCGCTAATATCCATCCTAGGCGTTATAAGCTCCTTCAGGTCGGAGCGTTTTAAACTGCACATATCGCCTCTCCAGATGACCTCCCTATTGTCCTTGTTGGGTTCGGTCAGGTTCAGTAGCATTTTGACCTCATCAACTGACAACGTGCCCAATGCAGGCATGTCAACATCCGGCCTTTTTTTCTTCAGGCTCCTTTGAGCCGCTCTATCTTTTCTTTTTTGCTCTTCTTCCTTCTTATTCTTCTTGGCCAGATGTTCGCCTTCCTTCAGCTGCTGCTCAACGGTGGCCGTCGAGCGTTTTCTTTTCGCGACCCAGTTTGCTATCTGGGCCTTGCTTTCTTCTTCCTTCTCCTTCTTCTTCTTCTCTTCCCTCTTCTTCTCTTCCTCCTTCTCCACTATTTTCCTCTTTTCTCCCATCTTCCTCTCCTCCTCCCTCCTCTTCTCTTCCTCCCTCTCTATTCTCTTCCTCTCTTCTTTCTTCTCCTCTTCTTCCTTCTTCCTTTCCTCCTCCCTTTTTCTCTCACATTCCTCCTCCTCCCTCTTCCTCTTTTCTCGTTCCTCCTCCTCCTCCTTCCTCTTCTTCTCCTCTTCTTCCTTTGTCCTTTCCTCCCTTTTTCTCTCACATTCCTCCTCCTCCCTCTTCCTCTTTTCTCGTTCCTCCTCCTCCTTCCTCTTCTTCTTTTCTCGTTCCTCCTCCTCCTCCTTCCTCTTCTTCTTCCTCCTCCCTCCTCTTTTCTTCTTCCTCCTCCTCCCTCCTCTTTTCTTCTTCCTCCTCCTTCCTCTTTTTTTCTTCTTCTTCTTCATCCTCCTTCCTCTTCCTATTCTCTTCTTCCTCCGCCTTCCTCTTCTTCCTATTCTCCTCCTCTTGCTCTCGCTCGTTCTCCCCACCAGGTTTTCCAGTTGTCCCTGTCCCTCGAAGATATATAATATCTTTCCTGAGCCTCCCACACTCTTCCTAAGAAATCCTCAGTTCTTCCCTGAGGTCGTGTACCTGTTCTGTGGCCTTCTTAAGGGCAGCTTCGGCCCTCAGCCATTTTGTCTTCACCTCACTCAGCTCCAATTCTTGGAGCAGCGGGTCGCATGGAATGCTGCAGTCTGCCAGTTGGAGCCTTGGCAAACTGACGGTTGAAGTTGAGCTCTTTCAAACAGGAGTTCCAACATGACCAATAAGTTGCAGCTCCCTTTCACTCATTGATGGAGCCCCCATCAGGTCGAACGTGCCGTCGTAAATCCGATGTAAGGTAATTCCACGTTCCTCCCATTTCCTCAGGGTTAATCGTTTCCCAAACAACTCCGTCCATCTTTTCATCCGTGGGAAAACTCCAGTTCTGGGCTCCCCCAATTTAAATTTCTCACAAAGCCACACCTTCAAATGGAAAGGAAAAAAATGAGAACTACTATACCAACGTACCTTCATATTCGAAAGACAACTGAATCCGAACATACATTAAACGTAAACCGAACAGACACCCAACTTAATCCGAACAGACAGACTTCTTATTCCGAACAGACACACGTCTTATTCCGAACAGACCCACCACTTAATCCGAACAGACTCACCCCTTAATGCGAACAGACTCACAATGTATTTCGAACAGACTCACAATGTATTCCGAACTGACTCACAATGTATTCCGAACAGACCCAACACTTAATCCGAACAACCCCACCACATATTCCGAACAGCCCCACCACTTAATCCGAATAGACCCACAACGTATTCCGAACAGACTCACAACGTATTCCGAACAGACCCACCACTTAATCCGAACAGACGCACCACCTCACCCGAACAGACGCACCACTTAATCCGAACAGACACACCACTTAATCCGAACAGACACCCAACTTAATCCGAACAGACGCACCACTTAATCCGAACAAATGCACCACTTAATCCGAACAGACACCCAACTTAATCCGAACAGACGCAACACTTATTCCGAACAGACTCACCACTTAATCCGAACAGACCCACCACTTAATCCGAACAGACACCCAACTTAATCCGAACAGACGCACCACTTATTCCGAACAGACTCACCACTTAATCCGAACAGACCCACCACTTAACCCGAACAGACCCACCACTTAATCCGAACAGACCCACCACTTAACCCGAACAGACCCACCATTTAATCCGAACAGACCCACCACTTAATCCGAACAGACTCACAACGTATTCCGAACAGACACACATCGTATTCCGAAAAGAACAAAAACAAAAAGGAGAGGAAGAGAGGAAGTGTGAAGCAGGAACAAAAACTTACGTGTAGTATGGCAACACAACCTTCGACGTTCCCCTGCCTCATTATGAAATTCCCTGCCTTTTTCCTCTCCTGCAGTTCTAAACTTGCTTTCTCGAGGCCTCCAACCAGGGTTTTGTGAACTGCACTTGCCCATGCGTAGCTACTTAGGCGTTTGATGTTCCTCAGAGGGTGCATGAACCATTCCTTCGGTCGCAGCGTTCCATCATAGAACAAAAAATTGTTGAAGATGAAAGAAATCAGGAGACGAACGTACTCCTCCGTCTCGCCCATGGTACTGTTTGTCATCAGATGAACTAAAAGTTGGGTGTTGTCAAGGTTCACCCCGTCTCGCTTCTGGACGCGCAATGGTTCCATCACCACGGCCTTCCCATGCGTACGTAACCCCAAAATTAGGGCGATGTCTTCCGGTGTAAGGGGAACTACCCCTGATCCTATTCTCAGCCCCACCTCCTCCGTATCGTAGTGCTCGACGAACCAACCGACTATTTCGTTGTCCGTCGTAATGTTAGGAAGGTTTAGGAAGTGACCGAATGGGGTGCTACGGAAAGCCTCCTTCTCCACCTTATTCATCCGGTCAAACTGCTTTCGGATGGCCTTCCAGGAGCATCGTGATTCCCGGAAGTAGTACGTGGTTCCCTAAAACCAATAATTTAATAAACGGAAGTTCATCAAAAAACATAACGACCCAGGGAAAGAAAAAATTAGAGACCCACCGGTTCTGGGACGTGTTCGATATCGACGGCCGGAGTTGAAGAATCCATTATCGTTTACAAGGTGCGCTTCACAGGGAAAGAAAGTCGGGAAAGCTTCACAGGTGCGCTTCCTACGTTCACAGGTAAGAAAGAAAGAAAGCGAGAGTCTCCCTTTAGTTCTGGATATGTTATCTTCCTCGGTATCCGAACCGTCGTTCGTTGGGTGTCTGCCGCTGTCTAATCTGGAAACGAACCGTCCTTCTTCGAAAACCGTCCAAAAAAATTTAAAACAATTTAAGGCACGTTCGGAAGGAAAGCGTGACATGGCAATCCGAGTAGACGCTGACTCCTCCACTTTTTGAAGTCACGTAGGGCGCGTCACGGACGCCCGCGTCCGTGTATAAGGACTCTAAATAAAAGGTTGATGTTTTGTATGGATGTAGCCACACTCGCCTGCATTTCACAGATTTTGGGACTTGTCATTCATGTAACATTTCATTTGGGTTGTAGACTTGTAGTTGATAGATATCATGGTTAATCCACGCCAAACTAGAGAGAAGCAGCATCAATAAAAAATTCAAGGAATTCAAAGCTTTCGTTGACCACAACTGCTCTGAAGCAATTACAAAATCAGAATAAAGTGAACAAAAGAATGCTATACAAGCAACTGGATTCCGAAGTCAGGAACACCATTTTATTTACAAATACCATACAAAAAAGGGTCAAACCTCACAATTGGAGGAAAACTGAGAAAACAGGAGAATTAAATCACTCAAGACAATCAAACACCCAATACATATAACTATTTCAGAATTTCGCATTGAAAATTTTCGATGACGTCTCTATGCTTCTGTCGTAATAATCTCCAGTTCTGCCCACCAAAGTGGTGACAGCCTTGGAGCTGCAACCTCTGGGCCCACAGCAATAATTTCTCTCAGTTGTGCCACAACATCTCCCATTCTTGGCCTCTCACTTGGAGAAGTCATTAAGCAATATTTTATCACAGAGCAAATCCTGGCAACATCGTCCATCCCGACATTATTCAGTGCCGGATCGATCATGTCTTTCAGGGGCCTTTCTCCATTCAGGTAATTAGAAGCCCATTCGCTTAGTTCACCATACTCTTCTGTGTAAGGAAGTCTTCCAGTTAATATTTCCAATAAGATTAATCCATAGTTATAAACATTATCCTCTTTGTCCAAAGTTTCTTTAACCAACTCTGAAGGTTCTGATGTCCTTGACTCAATGTCACAGGCTTTTGTTTCACTCCACAATCTGAAGTCTGAGATCTTAGCTGCGCAATCGTCGGTTAAATAGATCGATGTTGAGTCAAGATTTTTCAGAACATCAGGCGGATTAGATTGCTCCAAGTGCTCAAGACCATACGCTATTCCCATTGCAATACGTAACCGAGCAGCCCAATCAAGCTCCTCTGCTTCTTTAACTGCATGAATGAGCAAATTTAATTAGAAGTCAATCAAGGAGGATAAAATAGGAAAAGTAATGCATTTATCATCACAACATCTGGATATTCCATGGATAGAAACATATTTGTAGGTCTGAGAATCAGTCATTCAAATGCAATAAACTAATCCATCAAAAAATGGTATAATTCAACTAAAGATTAAAAAAGAAGAATCTTACTATGGAGATGATCATGTAGTGTTCCATTAGGTGCATACTCAAAAAGCATCATTCTGGTAAAGATAGGCTTCTCTTCCTCACAGTATCCTAGAAGATTCACAAAGTTTTTGTGGTTTATCTTGGACAATGTTGCAATCTAGTACAGAAGCAAAACCCCAATATTAGAAAACAATTCTGTCAAAAAAAATTCAGAACTGGGAAGATATAATTGAAGAATATGCAAGAGTACAGATTATTATACCTTCTTTCTGAATTGAGCTTCTGAATATTTTGACCAATCCTTGGCAGACTTAAGTTCAGGAGATGTTACTGCTATTTCGACTCCACTAGATAATGTCCCCTTGTATATCGTACAATCAGCTAATGTGCCAATTATATTACTGAAATCTTCGCAAGCTGACACAATTTCTGATCGCTTGAGCGCAGGTACACCTACATTTTGAAGTGAAAAGTTGTCAAACTTCCAAAACCATATGATTTGTTTTTAACTCACGGTTATGTACAAATGTTATCACAATAAGTCAATAAAGATAAACAACCAACCTGTTACAAATGCTCTCTGGAGTGGCCCACTTAAACCAGTCGACCATGGCTTCACAGTCCCAACCTTTTTGGCTCGGCATATGAGAAACACTATAGCAAGAAACACAACGCAACCCGCACCAATGGCTATCATCATGTAAATCAACAAATGTGACTTTTTGGACTTGGGTGACCTAATAGGGTTATGAAGCTCAGGTGTTGGGCGACTTAGTGGCGAATGTTCAGCTTTGCCAGTGTTATTGCGTTTAGGTGCAAGGGCAGGACTCGGTGAGGACTGCCTGGTAATACTAGGATTGCTAGGCTTAGGTGGTGTTGGAGCCGGACTTGTTGACGAACTTGGACGAGTAAACCTCTTCCTGTTTGAAGGTGGTGCCATGGAAGGAAATATTAGATTTACTGAAGGGAAACGCTTTGTCTTTTCATTTGGTTGATCTTCTGAATTTGGGGCTTTTTTTAGTGTTTGCAAAAGTCTCCGGGCAGTCGTAATTCGAGAATTTCTGCAGATGTAACATCAGTATTAAAATGATGACGTTAAGAAGTATGAAACAAAATTATAGCCACTTGTATTCTTCCTAGCTTGTAAAGAATACCAAGTTCAGCGCATAACTTAAATAATACAAATCATAGACCCTGAAATAAATCACAAGCTCCTCATTCCTCAGAGACTATTGGACTATGGATTTAGCACTATCATGTTAATCTAAATATGGGTAACACTAAGTATAGTGCGATAGCACAGAGTTTAGCTAATTAATAGCATTAACTAAACAAATGCCCTCCTCAAGATGCAAAGGAACAACTGAGGGGAAAGGAACGGTATAAACGAATAGGTGTGGCAAGCTTCGTATGAGCTTTCTGTTGGCTTTTTGGCCTTAATCCATATTTTGATGATGTAATTCAACCTAATCTTAATTAGGACATGTAGATTAGCACATGTAGTATAATGGTATATATGTTGTATTGTGCTAACATCTACAGGTGATCAAGACTCAAGAAAGAAGAAAAATCAAGTCAAGACATGTAATCAAGCTGGATTGAAGACATGTATTTTACTTTTCTTTGAGTCTTAGGAACAAATGTGAATTGAGCATAACTTAAGATAATATCCATGCATTCACACACTAGGTTCCTTAGAGAAGTCACACACAAAATTTCAGATCAATCGGACTTCGATAGGTCATCCAAAACATAGTCGGAAAATCACTAAAACTAAACCTTAAATCCTGTCCGAAAACGTTCGACCGATTGGACCTTTTGTTCGACCGGTTTCAGTAGATTTAGAGTTTTTACATGACCATTTTGTTCGACCGAACCATCCATTTGTTCAACCGATCCATTAGTTTTTGTAAGGTTTTGTTCGACCGGTTCAACTTTAGGTCGACCGGTTGGAGACAGTTTTTGCTGAATTTGAATTCTGTTTTGTGTATCTCTTACACAAATCAATCAAATCTTTCCTCAACGGCTAGGAATCTCTTAGACCTTATAAATAGAGGTTCACACTTAGTTTTCCACAGATTTCACAACTCCAAAGTGTCAAACTTATAGTGAGATTTTCCACAACCTCAAAGCTCCCAATTAGTGATTCCAAAGCCTAATTTCCACATCCTTCATCATACATTCATACTAGCATTTGTTGTGCTCAATTAGAGAGTGAGTTCCACTCAGTCACCATTGTTGTCAAAGTGAGCAAGGGTCTTGGTGAAAGCCCAAGACAAAGAAGCAAGGATTTCGGTGAAAGCCCGAAGTGATTCTCTCGGTTTGTGAGAGGAGGTGCCAAGCTCGACGAGGGTTGTTCGCGAGCTTGAAGACGTGTAAAAGGCGTTGCTCCCGGCCCGGAACGGGGAGGCATAGTGAAGACGCAAGAGGGGCTCGAACGGAGATTCGAGAGGTGCTTGCAAGAGAGGACGTAGGCGCGGCCGAACCTCTATAAAACCGACGTGTCTTCTTGTGGTTTGCATTACTTTCCTACTCGTGTTTGATTTGTTTTTAATTTCCGCTGCACATCTTTGATCTATCGACCGAGTAGTTAATTAAGGCTTAATCGTGATTAGTTTGTGGACCCATAGACCCACACAATCCTACACTTTCAACATCGATGCATCTTTTGGCATGTTGAAGGTTTCTTTGGATTGTAATAAAAATTCTAACCACCGGTTCTGCTATTGAGGAAAAAAATACCCAAAACACAATACCTTTTAAATTTGGTTGATATATCATTTTATCTAAACAAAAGCAATAACATATTATATACCATTCATGCCCCCATCCACCATATCTATGCAAATCATTAGACCTTATATTTTCCAACTTCTGATTGGTGCAACTGTACATGACATATTTAGCCTAAAAAGTCGATTTAGGTATTCAACCCTTTCCTTAATTCGTTAATTGCCACATCTATCACAAAATAACCAATTTTTAACAATATAAAAATCTGTTCAACAAAACAAAAGCCCAAAAAATCCTTACTTACAAATTTCCTTCCTCGCCCCGAACTCCAGCCGACAAACACGGATCACTTATCTCTTCTCCCCCGACCAAATTCGCCAAAGAAACAAGCGCCCCATCTAAAAACAAAAACAAAAAATCAATCCAACAAGTAAAAAACCACCAAGTCCACCAAAACCCTATAACAAAGCAACACAAACCACGTAATACCTCCATCATTAAGACCCCAACAAAGCTCCGAACTTCCCAAAAGAACCACCAAACTCAGAAGACCCACCACAGGCCAAACCCCCCCGCTCCTTCTCACCTCGAACCACTCCATACACGCCTCAAACCACCACCAAATCCAAAAACGGCGAGTTGGGTCTGCTCGGGGCGGGGCGGGGAGTGGGAAAAAGCTGGAAAGATCGATTCTTGGCGTGGTTGGGTCGGTGGACACGACGCGGTTGTCGCCTGTTCTTGCGTTCTTTGCTTGGTTTCTTCTCGTCAACAAGGAGGAAATGGTTGGAGTGGAATGTTGGATGTGTCGTTCAAATGGTGTGGTTTGGCCAAGTAAACTTCGGCTAACATTTGATCATGCTTCCTTGTTGCTACACTTATTAATTGTTAGTTTGTTACTACTACAATGGTCTTTGGTCTTTTGTCTATGTCACTATTTATTTTGGTTGATGTGGTGATTAATTACTTATTGTGTGGGTTCTGGTTGGTTTAGATGATATTTGGTGGGGCCACCTTACCTAATGAAAGGGAGTTGCATTGAATTGTGGGACATTTACAATTTAGCATTATACCCTCCTACTCCTAGCATTTTTTAGAGCTTACTTGAGAATTCATTTGTTTGTTTTTTGGGCATGAAATTTTGATTTTCAACCACTCTAATTTAACTTACATGGTAAGTTGAGTTAGCTCGGTTGACACATAAAAGTGCTCCAACAATCAAAGATTGTATGATCGAATTTTAGATAAAGCTTCTATAAAAAATGTTTTTCACAATTTCTATCTTTTATGAATTTTTTATATCACCTCTCTCAACTTGGTAAGAACAAATTTTCTTTTCAAGAAGTTTCATTTTGTACACAATATGGACATGGGAGTTGCATAAACTGAACTCTAAATATACTTAAGGCATGTTTGTGGTTAATAAGCATCCTTCTCCCTTTCATTACCTAACTTCTCCAAAGAAATTATTTTGAAGTTCTATCCTTTGTGGCTTTAACTTTTATATCACCTTTGAACATGGTAAGTATATCTTTTCCTAGTCACCCACTTATAGCATACAATATGGGTGTCTCACATCCTACATACAAAGCATTTGGAGTTGAGCACTTGAGCCTCAGATCTGATGGGTCACTTTCCCACCATACTTATTCTTATAATTGCTGTAGTTATCATGATGATATATTTGTGTCTAATGGTGTTGCTTTTGGTTAGTGCATCCCTTTCCGTGGGTTATGATGTTGAGACAAAATCTATTTGTACGTACATTAGATGATGTAGCTTTAGCTTTTACTTTAAGGCAGAGATTTAGTGGATTGATGGCTCGATTGGATCCATTGTCTACTAGAAGTCTCCATTTAACGTAACTTCCTCCCATAAAAAAAACTAACTTTTCTTATCCAAAAAATACATGTTGTTTCTAAGAAGGTGCCCGAAGCGTCCAATCTCCTTACATTCTCTCTCATCCATGTCATTTAGGAATCGATCTTTAGTAAAAAATAAAAATATATTTAATTATAAACAAATAAAAAAACATTTTAAGAAGAAAAAAATTGAAAAAAAAATTAAAATAATTTTTAAAACATGTTTTTACACATTTATAAAAAAACAAAACAAACAAACTGGGGGGACACGTGCCCCCACCCAACTCATCATCTCTCTCGCCAGACGCGAAATTGGGCGGTTAACAAGAGCGTTGAGGGCAGAATTACTGGTTGAGTTGGCAGCCAAAAGTGGAGACGTGGACCCGGGTGCCCTACACCCGCCCTCCCGTTAAGAGCATAAACAACAGCGCTCGGGCTACCCCCGAGCGCCCTGCTCCATCTTTCTGTCACGTCAGCTCACCACACTCACCTAAAAAAACTCTTTAACCACGTCCGGACTACCCCCACCCTACACTCTCTTTCCTCCACATTATTTCTTAATTTCACAATTTTAATTCTTCCACAACATTTAACAAATTACATTTTAGATAATTCTAATTACATTATGATTCTAATTCACGAAATGATTAATATTAATAATTATTAATTAATATTAAACCACGAAAATATTTAATCATTAAAATTAGAAATGCACAGTGTACGCGTGAATGCACAATACGCGCGTGATTACACAGTGTACACGTAAATGTACAATGTACGTGTGAATGCACAGTACCCGCGTGAATGTACAGGATATGCGTGAATGCACAATGTTCGATTTTCCTCTATATATACCTTACACATAACACAACTTACACTCCATACATCTTCCACTTCCAACCTCATTGTTGTTAATTCTCACGTGCAACTTTGCAATGTCTTCTCTGAATCACAATTGTTCCCCTCGTCATCCACAATCAAATCCACGTCCACTCTATCCACAAGGATACCCAACACGTCCATATTACCAACAACCATTCCAACACCCAGACTTCCCCAATACGCACCACCAGACCAAAACCAACCATTCCCACAATCCCCCCAATACGCACCATCATTCCCACAAAATCAACCCCAATTTCAGATGTTCTGCCGATACACGTCCCAAGAAAGTAGTCTGAATATGACAGATACTGAAGAAGAGGACCATGACGACGATGAGTCTGCACCACGCCACACCGACGTCGACACGATTAAGTCGAAGTTGTCATAAGCAATCCAAAGTTGTGGTCCACAATTGAGGATGAGAGACTCGTCTCGGCATGTATGGAAGTCTGTTGCGATGCGGTGACGGGGACAAACAAGAAGTCTACTTCTTTGTGGACCAGAGTAAAACGTGTTTATGACGACTCAGTAGAAGAAACAGACCTCCGTGAGAGGAATGTAGAGTTCTTAAAAGGATGATGTAGGGGAATTGTACCTGCTGTCAACAAGTGGGTCAGATGCTTCGATCAGGCGTACCGATGGAAAAGGAGCAGCCAAAATGACGACGATGTCACCCGACAATCTCACGTGATCTACGAACGAACTCATAGGTCCAAATTTCTTTATTTTGATGCTTCGGTCATGTTGCGTAGGTACCCAAAATGGAAGCCCCTGATATTTGGAGCAAATGTCGTGAGTGTTGGTCGGGAATCCTCGGAGTTCCACGATGAAAGTAATCTTCATTCAGGAAGCTTTGGGAAAAAAAAGAGCACAGATGACTCTATGACGCAATCACCATCGGAGGAGAAGAAATGATGCCAGAACCGTCTAGACGTCCAGAAGGTGTGAAGAAGGCCAAAAATAAGGGTAAAAGTTCTTTAGGCCTCGAATGCAACACCGATGTTAGGGAACTTGCACAACAGGTTGCATACACCGCCCAAGTGAGAGATGATGGTTTTTTCAAACAGGAGGAATTAGCGGAACGAAATTTTCAATGACATGTAAAAACAACTAAGCTCGACATGCTTCACTCTCTGATGAAAAATGGGAACCCATCGGAGCAAGATCAAAAAATCATGGCGAAACTCATCGACTGGACGGAAGAGAATGGTTTCATGTAGTTTGTTGGTTTGTTGTAATTGGTATTTCGTGTAGTTTGTTGGTTATAGGTAGTTGGTATTTTGTGTAGTTTGTTGGTTATAGGTAGTTGGTATTTCGTACCGCAATGTATTGTTCCTATGATATTGTAGTATTAATATATATTCTAATTTAAGCATTAAATATGGATTTTCCTTTGATTTATTTAATCTAAATATTTAAAATATTATTCAAATTAATTACATCAAAAATTATCACCCCACATTAATAAAAAATACCAAATACATTATCAATTATTTCTAATAACAAATTCTTAATCCTCTACTAAAATAAAAATATTTTTGAACCAATAGGGAGCGACATGTGCCCCCCACCCCAGGCCGCACGACCCGTTAACGGGTGGGTCGCCCAGGTGACCACCCACAATTAACTATGCTCCAAGGGTGGCCTAAAGTAGCTCCCAATGATAACATCAATGTAATTATCCAAGGGACTATCTTTTATCATTATAAATAAGTTTTCTTCTCAATGGAGAACTCTGAAGGTCTATTCGCTACCATCCCTTCGATAGATAGAGAGGCAGTGTAGCTGAAACAGTGATAGAGTTTAACCATGAAGTAGGAACTGGATTGACTAAGTTCAGCTTCATCTAGGATTATTAGAATATCACAACAAAAACAAGCATAATACCCATGATTGTTGGAAATCATTAAGAACTATCAAAATACATTCCCTATTTTCCATGTATTTGGATAAATTTTTTATTGTTTTGCACATTCTGAAAATTTTCATTTTTTCCCCTCAAATATTTTTGGCATAGTATTTCATATAGCCTAATGCGGCTTGATGTTGGTGGCGTCGATGGTGATTTGAAAATGTTTAAGGGATACTTATACGAATTTCTTTTTAACATATGCACATGTAGATCGAGTTCCATATGATCCGCTTTGTGGTAGCCAAAATCAATGGTCTTGCGCTCCAATAAAGAGGGTTGGTGTCAAATGCTAAAAACAATTAAATGGACAATGAAAATAAAATGTGAATAACGAATATGGTTGAACATCACATAAATGAGAGGTTGCAAGTCATTTCATGTTTTTTATTTATGATTCCACGTTTCTTTATCGGAATTTTTTGCTCATATGATTTTAGGAAAACATTAAATTCCATTATGTCACGCCGCTTATTTATTTCTCTAATGAGGTCCAACTACTTCTTTATTGCACCGGGAAGAACTGAAGGAGAAAGCAAAAGACAAATTTCAATTTGAGGAGAAATTTAAGAGCATGTTTTAATTAAGGAGAATGATCAGGATCTAGTTAGAGAATGAATTTTATGATATGAGTGTTTGGCAAACTTGATTCTTTATTGACATATTCTGTAAAATCATGTGCAGAATCAGTATTCGAAATTTCGAACGACGTCTAAGTACCCATTTCTTACGAAGAACGTTGAGGTTTAATTTTCGCAAAAGTTATATATCCATAATCCAGTGATTATTAAAAACACAAAATTATAATTATCAGATGCTAGTTTTAATTCTTTGCAGATGTACAAAAATGTGTCGCGAGTGCACCAAAAAGAGAACGCAATTATACAAATTAACACATATATACGTATAATATCTCGTAATTCATTTCACAGTAGACGATTTTGGGTGTTAAAATCTGGAGGTTAACATATGAGTTCGAGATGCAAAATATAATAAAGGTTAGGGGATTTGAGAAAGAAGAAGAAAAACAGAGAGAGGGAGAGAATGTAACCAACCCTTGTACGTCTTGAACATTGACAGGGTCAAAGTATACCAAATATGCTCATATCACAGTCCTTAACCACGTGGAATCGCCTTTTTTAAAGACCAATAAACTGTTTTTTCTTCGCGGTGAATATCAAATTTTGCTTTTCCTCGTGGTCAAACAACTTTAGAATAACACTCGGTGGGGTTAGTGCATCCAAAATCCCAAAGAATCCAAGGGAAATGAAATCATATTCTAGTTGATTAAAAGGTTGTTTGTGCATAGTAGTAAATTTCGTGATATGTATGAAATTTCTTTTGAATTTTCTCAATATTTGAAGTCGGAAAGTAACAAAAATCAATTTTTTCACCAAATAATTTTATTGGACGACCGAACACGTTTTGGTCCACCGAAATTCCTAACTATAATCACCAGTTTAGTCAATCATTAACGTTCGTTCAGAGAAATCACTGTCAATTCGATCGACCATTTTTGGTCTTCAAACTCCCCCCGAAAATCATGTTCAAACATGCACAAACAACAAAATTCAGTTAATGGAAAATTATTTTTCACTACATTTTATTTTCTTCTACTTTCCGTTTGACTCCAAAAATCAATTTTTGAAGCTTTCCCTACTAACACCCTCTTGGATTTATAGAAATTCATTCTGAGATTAAAATTTAAACAAAAAACTATACTCTTGCCATTTATATTGGCTGTCCTATTCCGCAAGGACCAAATAAATTGCATGTAAAACTCAGCTTAGAAACTGAAATGTCGATGCCAAAATAAAATTTTCATGAAAATGTTAAATCTAAAATGACTTTGCGCAAAGTCAAACAAAAAAAAGGCTGACAAGAGTTTAGACGGATGTAGATGAGTAGATCTCAAGCATAAGTTTTTTCCCCCTTCAAAAATTTATGATGTCATTGCTTTATTATTAAAGTTGATCAGACCAGTTCTGAATAAAATAAAAACAAAACAAAGTGGAAAATGGCACTCTAGCTACCACAAGATGAAAATTAATCATCATCACGATCCCCACAGGTAACACCAACCAATAACTTAAGAAGGGTTTAAACTTGTGGATAATGACGTTGCATCACTAATGAGACAACACTACATCTTCTTAACAATGAAACATGACCTGGCAACTTACCTATGGTATAATCTCCATTATGCTTCTAACACTTCCCTCTTTATTAGAGAAAAATTGCATATTTGATGTTATTTTAAATGCAAAACACTCAAACAGTAATATTTTAAAATTTAACTTAGTGAAAGCATATATTTGTCATGTCGTTCCTACTCAATTAGAAATATAGTAATGCAGAACATGGCAGAAAAAGTCAATTTCCTATGGTTGCAACTTCTTAACTTAAGTGGTTAAGTTCTCTTAATCGCAACCTTTTGTTAGATGTAATGAACTACAAGTCTACAACTTGTTTAATTTGATCGGAAGGGTATGAAGTTTGAATCGGTAGATCTATTAAAAAAAGTTTGAAGCGGTGGAAAGTTCAATTCCATGGAATGTGGCATCCAAAGCAACGCGTAGATGTGAAGCACCTTCGGTTCTTGTTGCGTACTCCATGATGCAAAGTATCATACCACAATAAAACACTCATGTCGTCACGTGCAACTTGATAACGGAACATTCACCAAAAAAACATCAATTAAATATATTTTTAAAGAGCCTAGTTATTCTAAAGGGTTAATTACAGGTTGACCTCTGAACTATGTCTTGATATCACTTTGTCCCCCTGAACTTTCAAAGTTAACAGTTATCTCCCTGAACTTTAATTTTGTAACATTTTGCCCATCTGAACTTCAAAAACTCATTATTTAACACACATTCGACGTTTTTTTTCATATTTTTTGTTGTATCCCTAATACACTCCTAAACCTATATTTACGTGAAAGTTTGGATCCAAACGGAGGTCGGATATGGTTTGAATTTGGGACGGTTTGCAACAAAAAAATTAGGAAAAAACGTCGAATGTGTGTTAAATAATGAGTTTTTGAAGTTCAGGGGGGCAAAGTGTTAAATTAAAGTTCAGGGGAGGTAACTGTTAACTTTGAAAGTTCAGGGGGGCAAAGTGATACCAAGACATAGTTCAGGGGGTCAAACTGTAATTAACCAACCCTATTCTAAAATTAAAGATCACTTTTCTTGATTTGAAAATTACCCAAACTGTTGTGAAATATTATGGATGTTTCACTTTCTCCTCCCATAATTCCATCAACCTCTCACATTCACATTACTCTTGTAACATGCATCCTTTCATTTGTCTCCTATAGCCTGTAAATAGGAGATCATTGTAAGACCATTGTAATACTTTGGTGATGATGAAATACTACAAATATTCTTCTCCAAATATTATCTTCTTTGTTCCATGTATATTTATTTTATAACACGTTATCAACACGAATTGACTATTGCATAATTTTTTCCAGAAGCACGAGTTTCTCCCGATTGATATTGCAGAAATCATCCAAAGGTAATTTGCCTACACCCAATGTTTGAATCAAGTCCGAATAACTTGGGAAGTTTTCGTTTCATTTCCTGACCATATTATTTTGCCTCGCTATGCTAGATGCCTAGATTGATGGATTAATATAGTTTATGTAATAACCTAATCTAAAACATCTTAATTAACTAAACCTAAACCTAATTAACCTAATCTAATCCTGGAATAGTGTAGCATGAGGTGTTGATTTAGGATTGGATGAGGTGGAGGTTGGATAAGAATTGGTTTGCCTATAAATTGGAAGGTAAGGTTAATAAAACGTTTTCTTTTCCTTTTCAACAACCAGAGCTTGAGAGAAGAGGTTAGAGAGAAGAAGAAGAAGGAGGTGAAGAAGAAGAGGAGAAGAAGTGAAGAAAGAGAAGAAGAAGTGGAGTGAAGTGGTGCAAGCTTGGGAGGCTTCTTCACTCGACCAAAAGGTATGTCAAATCTTCATTATAACTCACTTGTGCCTTGTGAGTGTTGGGGATCGACGTTGGTGTCGAATTCCCCGTCGGAATTCAACCAATTCAGAGGTTGAAGACGACGATCGGTCGACCGGTGCCTGTGGGCAGTCGACCGATCCTATTATTATATTGATGTTTACCCGCGAACGGTCGAACGATGTCGTTAGACGGTCGACCGTTATGCCAAATTCATGCGGGAAAAAGGGGATATGCTGTTATCGGTCGAACGGGACCACTTAGCCGGTCGACCGAATAACGATGAGAATGGGTCGGTTGGGGATTTTGACTTATTAAACGGTCGAACGTCCTTTACCTTGTTCGACCGATCCATTCGATGCTAAGTCGGTTGGGAGCTTTGACCATCAAAACGGTCGACCGCTCTTTAACTCTCGGTCGACCGACTGAGCATTTAATTAAGCGGTAGAGTGCTTGTGTTGTTTCGGTCGAACTGTATTTCAGTTCCGGTCGACCGAACGAGACTTGGGCAAAATATTGAAATCCCTGTTATCGGTCGAACGTCCCCTTGGTTCGACCGGTCGGATATATATATTATATAAAATGGTATAGCGTAGACCTTCCAAACGGTCGACCGCTAGATGACTTTTGTTCGACCGATTGGTCGGTAATTCGGTTGGCGTGGTTCGACCGGTAGATTTGTTTGTACAGTACTGTGTACTGTGTGGGGGACCGGTCGACCGGTGTGCTTGTAGCGGTCGACCGATCTACCGCAGGTTGGTGGATTTATCCACACGCGATCCGTCGATGTCAGGTCGACTACCGGCTCCGAGGCGACGGTTGATTACCGGCTTTGAGAGCTACGGATTTCACCTTCGACGAAGGCGTATTATTGTTGTACCTTTTTCCTCTCTTACCGAGCGGGGTGTGAGGGATGTGTACCGTAAACCTTGGGCAGTTTGCGAGGGTTTAGCGGTAGGCCGAGGATGTTCCGGCAGGGTGCGCGCTAGGCGACTCTTGGGGGAGCAGTGGCTGTCGTCTGACCCGAGTTGTGTATTCGGCGGGCTGACTCGCTCCTTGGGTGCGGCGTGTACCGGGGGTTCCTTCCTGCACTTTTTGGGGAGCAGTGGTGTCGACTGACCCTTGTGAGGCAGCGGTGGACTGACTTGACCCTAGTGGCAGGAGTGGTTCAGTGCCGCGGAGGCGGTGAGGGCATTATTGTGGGCCCGAGGCGGATGATCATGTGCATAGCATTGCATTGTATTTAATTCCTTTTTATATTTTAGGAGGTTTGGTATACGGGGTTCCTTCAGGGAACTCAGGCATGTTTGTTGTTTGCATTTCAGGTAGCGAGCAGGGTTAGAGTTTGAGGTGGTGACCGAGGACGGTGCCCCCGAGATCAGATCCTGTAGTTGTCAGTCTCTTTCTTTTGAGGTGATTACATATTGTATAGCTTTTGTCGTAATCACAGTCAGTCTGTATATTTGACTTCCACGTGGATCATATTTATATTATATATGTTGGTTTGTTTCCCGTGACGTGCCCAGTGTTGACCGTTGACGGTCTTTATTATTGTTTAAATTTTCCGCTGTTTTCGGGTACGTTACAATTTGGTATCAGAGCGTTGATCTCGGCGTACTTGTCTAAAGAAACCACCTTGGAGTTAGGAGTTAGGTCTAGAGGATCATGCATGCACAGATTATATTGATATTGTCTTGTTTCCTTTGGCAGATGCCTCCTAGACGGGGGAAGGCGGTTGCCCATACTCGCGGTGAGAGTGAGACTGCGAGGGATGAGGCTTGGGAGGATGAGCGTCGGACGTTGTTCGATACGGTCGGACGTCTGACAGAGATGCTACAGCAGCAGACAGCACAGACTGGGCAGACGGGGACTGGTGCTATGCATGACCGGTTTATGCGCCAGCATCCGCCTACCTTTCTGGGGCAGTACGACGCAGAGGCTGCGGAGGAGTGGATCTTCATGATGCAGAAGATCTTCAGTGCTATTGGTTGTCCTCCAGAGGCGAGAGTGGGCTTGGCTACTTATGTTTTGGGTGGTGCTGCGTCCAACTGGTGGAGGTCCACATCTGCAGTGGTGTTTGCGGACAGAGATGATATAGCCTGGGAGGAGTTCGTTGGCGAGTTCAACGAGCAGTATTTTCCGCAGCATGTCCAGGATCAGAAGAGGGAGGAGTTTCTGAGTCTTCAGCAGGGAGACATGACCCTAGCAGGCTACATCGGGAAGTTCAACGCCCTTGAGCGTTACTGTCCCGAGATGTATGTTACACAGGAGCAGAGGGCAGGGAAGTTCGTCCGAGGGCTCCGGAAGCAGCTGAGGACGAAGGTGCTGACACACATGCCGAGCACGTTGGCCGATGCAGTGAAGAGTGCCTCTGTTCTTGATCGTGACTACAGGGAGAACTACCAGGATGAGAGGAGGCCATCAGGTAGGTTCTCTGGGAGGCCAGGAGGTCAGACTGGAGGGAATCCGGGCAAGAGGCCCCGATACGAGGGAGCAGGAGTTGCAGTACCACGACCAGAGCCTTGTGGTACTTGTGGGAGGTTTCACTCCGGGCCGTGCTTCACCCCCGGAGCATGTCATGGGTGTGGCCAGCTGGGTCACTTTATCAGGAGCTGTCCGAGCCGAGGAGCTGGGCCGAGCAGACCACCGGGTTTACCCGCACCAGGCAGAGGAGGAGGCGGAGGTAGACCACCTTTCAGACCCCAGCAGGGGCAGCGCACTGGCAGAGTTTTCACCATCCAGGCAGAGGAGGCTCGGGATGGAGGCGCTGTCGTGGAAGGTACACTTCTTGTCGCAGGTTCAGTAGCTAGGGTGTTATTTGATTGTGGCGCGACACACTCGTTCATCTCAGAGCGATTTGCGGGAGTGTTGGGCTGTACCCTTGCGATGTTGACTGCCACTTTGGAGGTCAGCACACCCCTGGGTCTGGTGGGCACTGTGGGGAGATTTGTCCCCGGCGCCACGGTTGTTTCGGGAGATCAGGAGTTTCCGGCAGACCTGGTCTTGCTACCGATGGAGGACTTTGATGTCATACTTGGGATGGATTGGCTGTCCCAATATGATGTTCGAGTCTTGTGCCGTGAGAAGAAGATTTTGATCCCGAGGAATGGTTTGCCTGATATTTTGATTAGAGGGATCAGAAGCAGAGGGGGTCGCATTATTGTATCTGCTGTGAGAGCTCAGAGACTGTTACAGCAGGGATGTGCAGCTTTTCTGGCGACACTTGTAGTTGCGGAGGCAGAGTCCCAGAGGCTAGAGGACATTGAGGTGGTGCAGGAGTTCGCGGATGTTTTTCCAGCGGAGATTCCAGGTTTACCACCACACCGAGAGTTGGAGTTCGGCATTGAGTTGGTAGCTGGCACTACACCACAGTCGAAGGCTCCATACCGGATGGCACCTGCTGAGTTGACAGAGTTGAAGAAGCAGTTGCAGGAGTTGATGGACTCTGGATTTATCAGACCGAGCGTCTCGCCTTGGGGTGCACCAGTTTTGTTTGTGAAGAAGAAGGACGGATCCTTGAGGATGTGCATAGACTACAGGATGCTGAACCAGGTGACGGTGAAGAATAGGTATCCCTTACCTAGGATTGAGGACCTCTTTGACCAGCTGCAGTCAGCGAAGGTTTTCTCGAAGATTGACCTGCGTTCAGGATATCACCAGTTGAGGATCCGAGATGAGGACATCCAGAAGACAGCCTTCAGGACGAGATATGGACACTATGAGTTCTTGGTGATGCCATTTGGATTGACGAATGCTCCGGCAGCGTTCATGGATCTGATGCACCAGACATTCAGGCAGTACATTGATATATTTGTGATTGTCTTCGTGGATGACATCTTGATCTATTCACCAGATGTGGAGCAGCACAGAGAGCATCTGAGGATTGTACTCAGCATCTTGAGGACTCAGCAGTTATATGCTAAGTTCTCAAAGTGCGAGTTTTGGTTGGACAGAGTGGCATTCCTCGGACACATTGTATCGGCAGAGGGGATATCAGTGGATCCGGCGAAGGTAGAGGCGGTGACACAGTGGAGGACCCCTACGAGCGTGACAGAGATTAGGAGCTTTGTTGGACTGGCGGGTTATTACCGTCGCTTCATCAAAGACTTCTCGAGATTGGCAGCACCACTGACAGCTCTGACGCAGAAGGGAGTCACTTTTGTTTGGTCGCAGAAGTGCGAGGACAGCTTTCAGGAGCTGAAGAGACTGTTGACCACAGCACCAGTTTTATCATTGCCGAGTGGCACGGGTGGATTCGTGATTTATAGCGACGCTTCAGGTGTTGGCTTAGGATGTGTACTTATGCAGCACGGGAGGGTGATCGCATACGCATCCAGACAGCTGAAGGTCCATGAGAGGAATTACCCGACACATGATTTGGAGTTAGCAGCAGTGGTTCACGCACTGAAGACCTGGAGACACTATCTTTATGGCGAGCAGTTCGAGGTGTTTACAGATCATCAGAGTCTGAAGTACCTGTTCTCGCAGAAGGAGCTGAATATGAGGCAGCGCAGATGGCTTGAGTTCATTAAGGACTACGACTTCACTATCTCTTACCATCCGGGGAAGGCGAACACAGTTGCAGACGCTTTGAGCCGGAAGGTGGAGGTATCAGTAGCAGGCCTATGCATTCAGGAGTGGAGACTGCTAGAGTCCTTGGCAGAGTGGAGGCCATTTGCTGATAGCTCTGAGGGCGCAGTGATTGCCGGATTGAGAGTAGAGCCTCAGACAGTATCAGCAGTGATTCATGCTCAGACTACAGATGAGGAGTTGAGCAGTTTGTTACAGTTAGCTGCCAGAGATGGGTCAGATTTCAGAGTTGGAGTGGACGGAGGTCTGAGATTCAGAGATCGTATCTGGGTGCCGAAGACAGAGGACCTGAGACATGATATCATGGAGGAGGCACACAGATCGAGATATTCCATTCATCCAGGGAGCACCAAGATGTACAAAGACCTGCAGCGGAACTTCTGGTGGCGAGGTATGAAGAAGGACGTTGCAGACTTCGTGTCGAGGTGTTTGGTCTGTCAGCAGGTGAAGATCGAGCACCAGAGACCAGCAGGGCAGATGCAGAGGATTGAGTTGCCCGAGTGGAAGTGGGAGCACGTGACGATGGATTTTGTTACGGGGCTACCGAAGACACGGAGATTCCACGATGCGATTTGGGTTATAGTCGATCGACTGACCAAGTCGGCGCATTTCTTAGCTATTAAGACCACTCTTGCTCTGGAGGGTCTAGCTAAGTTATATATTGAGGAGATTGTCAGACTTCATGGCGTACCAGTCAGTATCATTTCAGACAGAGATCCCAGATTCACTTCGAGATTTTGGGAGAGTCTACACAGAGCACTGGGGACACGTCTGAAGTTTAGCACAGCTTTCCACCCACAGACAGATGGCCAGTCAGAGCGGACGATACAGACATTGGAGGACATGCTGAGAGCGTGTACACTTGACTGGGCCGGGCATTGGGATGAGCATTTGCCGTTGATCGAGTTCGCCTACAACAACAGCTACCACTCGAGTATTGGAATGGCACCCTATGAGGCATTATACGGGAGACCGTGTAGATCGCCGGTATGCTGGAGTGATGTGGGCGAGAGACAGCTAGTTGGACCTGACATTATCCAGTTGTATTCAGAGAAGGTCGACGTGATTCGGAGACGACTAGCTACGGCGCAGAGTAGGCAGAAGAGTTATGCTGATACGCGGAGGCGTGAGCTGACTTTTGAGGTAGGAGATCATGTCTTCCTGAAGATCTCGCCTTCCAGAGGGGTGATGAGATTCGGGAAGAAGGGGAAGTTGAGTCCGAGATATGTCGGACCGTTTGAGATATTGGATCGGGTTGGTGAGGTGGCGTATAGGATTGCTTTACCGCCACAGTTTGCAGGACTTCACAACGTCTTCCATGTTTCTATGCTGAGGAAGTACGTGGCCGATCCAGCTCATGTGATAGAGATATCAGTACCGGAGATCCAGCAGGATTTGTCGTTAGATGAGAGACCAGTAGAGATTGTGGATCAGATGGTACATCAGCTCAGGAGGAGAGCGATTCCGATGGTGAAAGTCAGGTGGCAGCATCACAGTGTCAGAGAGGCTACCTGGGAGATCGAGGAGGATGTCAGGAAGCAGTATCCAGAGTTGTTTCGGTGAGTCTGTTGTTTCGAATTTCGCGGACGAAATTTCTTTAAGGAGGGTAGATTGTAATAACCTAATCTAAAACATCTTAATTAACTAAACCTAAACCTAATTAACCTAATCTAATCCTGGAATAGTGTAGCATGAGGTGTTGATTTAGGATTGGATGAGGTGGAGGTTGGATAAGAATTGGTTTGCCTATAAATTGGAAGGTAAGGTTAATAAAACGTTTTCTTTTCCTTTTCAACAACCAGAGCTTGAGAGAAGAGGTTAGAGAGAAGAAGAAGAAGGAGGTGAAGAAGAAGAGGAGAAGAAGTGAAGAAAGAGAAGAAGAAGTGGAGTGAAGTGGTGCAAGCTTGGGAGGCTTCTTCACTCGACCAAAAGGTATGTCAAATCTTCATTATAACTCACTTGTGCCTTGTGAGTGTTGGGGATCGACGTTGGTGTCGAATTCCCCGTCGGAATTCAACCAATTCAGAGGTTGAAGACGACGATCGGTCGACCGGTGCCTGTGGGCAGTCGACCGATCCTATTATTATATTGATGTTTACCCGCGAACGGTCGAATGATGTCGTTAGACGGTCGACCGTTATGCCAAATTCATGCGGGAAAAAGGGGATATGCTGTTATCGGTCGAACGGGACCACTTAGCCGGTCGACCGAATAACGATGAGAATGGGTCGGTTGGGGATTTTGACTTATTAAACGGTCGAACGTCCTTTACCTTGTTCGACCGATCCATTCGATGCTAAGTCGGTTGGGAGCTTTGACCATCAAAACGGTCGACCGCTCTTTAACTCTCGGTCGACCGACTGAGCATTTAATTAAGCGGTAGAGTGCTTGTGTTGTTTCGGTCGAACTGTATTTCAGTTCCGGTCGACCGAACGAGACTTGGGCAAAATATTGAAATCCCTGTTATCGGTCGAACGTCCCCTTGGTTCGACCGGTCGGATATATATATTATATAAAATGGTATAGCGTAGACCTTCCAAACGGTCGACCGCTAGATGACTTTTGTTCGACCGATTGGTCGGTAATTCGGTTGGCGTGGTTCGACCGGTAGATTTGTTTGTACAGTACTGTGTACTGTGTGGGGGACCGGTCGACCGGTGTGCTTGTAGCGGTCGACCGATCTACCGCAGGTTGGTGGATTTATCCACACGCGATCCGTCGATGTCAGGTCGACTACCGGCTCCGAGGCGACGGTTGATTACCGGCTTTGAGAGCTACGGATTTCACCTTCGACGAAGGCGTATTATTGTTGTACCTTTTTCCTCTCTTACCGAGCGGGGTGTGAGGGATGTGTACCGTAAACCTTGGGCAGTTTGCGAGGGTTTAGCGGTAGGCCGAGGATGTTCCGGCAGGGTGCGCGCTAGGCGACTCTTGGGGGAGCAGTGGCTGTCGTCTGACCCGAGTTGTGTATTCGGCGGGCTGACTCGCTCCTTGGGTGCGGCGTGTACCGGGGGTTCCTTCCTGCACTTTTTGGGGAGCAGTGGTGTCGACTGACCCTTGTGAGGCAGCGGTGGACTGACTTGACCCTAGTGGCAGGAGTGGTTCAGTGCCGCGGAGGCGGTGAGGGCATTATTGTGGGCCCGAGGCGGATGATCATGTGCATAGCATTGCATTGTATTTAATTCCTTTTTATATTTTAGGAGGTTTGGTATACGGGGTTCCTTCAGGGAACTCAGGCATGTTTGTTGTTTGCATTTCAGGTAGCGAGCAGGGTTAGAGTTTGAGGTGGTGACCGAGGACGGTGCCCCCGAGATCAGATCCTGTAGTTGTCAGTCTCTTTCTTTTGAGGTGATTACATATTGTATAGCTTTTGTCGTAATCACAGTCAGTCTGTATATTTGACTTCCACGTGGATCATATTTATATTATATATGTTGGTTTGTTTCCCGTGACGTGCCCAGTGTTGACCGTTGACGGTCTTTATTATTGTTTAAATTTTCCGCTGTTTTCGGGTACGTTACAGTTTATCTTGATCATAACTAGCATGTGTATCTAGTATTGTTTTCTTCCTATGGTTTCTATGTTGACTATGTAATAGTTTGAGTTTCATTATGAGGTCTAGAGAATATTATTTAGTCCTTGCATATATGTTACTTGTAGATTGAGAGGTTGATATTCTTCTCTCTGCCTCGGCTCCTTCCATGGAAGAGTATTAAATCTTGTGATTCTTTTATCGATGCTACGGTATTCATACTTTATTTTTCTCTAGTTATATTGTGAATAAACAATGTGACGATAGAATATCATGTGAACTTAAATTCATATTTTATTTTCAACATTTTGTTTCTCATGCAGGAGGTAATAGAGATTTCTTTCTCATTTGTTTGTAGTCTTTAATTAAAAAGACATGTCATCCATGCATAATGATTATAATTTCTTGTTGAAATACATAAGAGAAAATGTTATGAGTTCTTAGTTAATATGTGATGAAAGAAAGCAATAAGAGGTTTGCAATATTATAGAACAATAATTAAGTCAAACATGTGTGGTACGTTAGAGCATGCTCATTTACAAAAGTTTTATAAGCTTTGAACTTGAATATTAATGTTGTATACAATGTAGTTGTTACATACATTATATATAATATGGAATGCATTGATAATGATTTATTTGAGGCTTATTTGGAAGCAAATGCTTGTTTTCATAATTCTATAAATCTCTTAAATTGAAGATTTTACGAGAAGGTTCAATTGACCATTTATTGATTTGTATTATTCATAAAAGGTGTAACTATCAAAATATGTATGTATACGGTTATTTTACTTATACGTACAATTTGTATTTGTATTTGTTCATCATGAGGTAATTAATCACTCACATGGTACATAGAATATATCATTTTAATATTGTATATATATATAAAAAATGAGACTACATGTATACAATATATATATACACGTTGCTATGTTGTTTTTGGAATTGCTAATATGCACTTTTGTTTATCATATGATTCAAGTACATTATAATATATTCCGTTTTGAGATGTTTTAGTATGCACCGGTAAGCAATACATGTATATGAGTTTAAAAAAAAGAGGTAATAAGTTGCATGTACCAATTATGCTTTAATGCCACAATGTGATTGTTACTTGTTGTTACGAGCATTCATCTCATGAGCACATAATATCCATCTTGATAGATGTATATATAGTACAATGTGCTACATTATAGTGGAATTTGAATCACCATGTTACAAGTGATCAATGTTAGAGAAAATAATATGCATTTGCCCAGAAGGCGAATATCTTAATATTCATAAAATGCTACTATACCAATATTTAGAGATTATTCATTTAAAGATGGTTATGAAATTTTATGATAATCCCTGAAAGATTCGTATGACCATCTAAACGACGTGCAAATAGCTAATTGAGTAAAAGTGCACGTCAATCTCTAAATCAAACCCTATGACCAGAAGTTCATAGATATATAGAGATTAGTAGTAAAAGAAGAAGAAATATTTTATTGATCATTTTACAAATTAATGACCCAATACTTTTTTGGGTTATGTATCACCGATGATTGAAGGTCATGAGAGTTGGTGGAAAATCACGATATTTTTCTTGTTTATTTTTTGGTGTGTCGGAAGCACACATTACAAAGTATCGTGAAAACAAGAGCATAAGCAGTGCACTAAATTTTGTGCAAATAAAAAGTATGAAATAAAGATGACATCAAAGAGACTGAAACATGCCCAGAAGTGCCTAAATAAAATCATCTCTTATATTAATTATGGATGTCATCATTGGTATGGTTTTTGTAAAGCTTTAGATAATTTTGTTCACTTCTATCATGACCAAAATAAGGTCAAATTTGTCGACCGATTTGCACAATAAAATGAGAGTCCCACTATTTTTAAAATATCTCTCAATATTGATCATTATGAGATCTTAAAATTTATACATGATACATTAATGTGCATATATACCTGCTAATATTATTCATTAATTTTTATGGTTGATATACACTATGTTATGAATCTTCCCCTACTTTACAGTTACAATAATGAATAAATTATTTCCCTCCAGCGATTTAAAGCTCCTGAAGGACTAAGTTTTATTGTCCAATCCAATAATCATATATATAGGATATACATTTTCTGGCATTAGGGGGAGAAGCTAGAAACTTAAAGAATGACAAGAAAATGTACTATATTGAACCTGAAGTTCATAAGAGAATATACGTACAAGTATGGTTGAACCTGAAGTTCATAAAATCAATATCTAGCAAATAATTGTCATACATTTTTATTGATCACAAAAGAGCGACTAAACCTTATATTACTAGACATAAACCACATAATATATAGTGGAGATCTCCACACATATGATAAAATATATTTGAGCACAATCAATGCTAGAAGCGTGGACCACAACATATATTATTTGTGGAAATGAAACAAAAGTTAGTCACTCTCATTGCACCTCTTGAAGAGGTTATTCCTGAAGAATATAAACCCGTATAAATAAATGCAGCTGCTAAACAAAAGATTAATGAAATTACGGGGAAACAAAATGGTCAAATCCTAAAATTTTAGGAAACGATGAGGATTTGATTATTATTGCAATCAACTATATATGTTGATACGAGAGATATTAAATATTAAAATTATTGTCGACAATACATTCCCTTCTTAATAACATGTTATATCAAGAGAAAAATTGGATCCAAAATGTATGATATTATAAGAATGTCAGAAGCATTCGTATTTGATATAAATAGAAGAAGACGAACAATATATAATAAACTCGCTGAATAAATATATTGTTTGGACTTGTAGTCCTGATTTCTGAAATTATATCCCTGAATGATACAAATAGAAATCACAATAACAATGTGATACATTATAAACAGAGAAGTAATATAAAGGTATTCGCAGGACCCAACATCCAACATGATGTTACTTACTCTTTCGTAATATTGATACTATGTTGTGTTACATGATCAATATGATATGCATATAAGATATATTGTGACTTCAAAATTTGATAAGTCACTTAATATTGGTACTTATATGAGAGTCCCTGAAGGACAAAGATGACAAAGTATATCATATAATAAACAAGAATCAAAAGATGCACTATACAAAGATCACTATATGAAGAAACAAGTAAGAGTGTGCATAAACCTCTTCAATCAAAGTCATCCCGAAGAATGATACAAAGTTGATCTTAGTCGTCCATATATTTCACCCAATAATAAAATTTACTATTATTTATTATATGCATATGACTTGATGTTATAGGGCTTCCAACAGAGTTTTTGAAAAACTGTGAAATATTTAAATAACGAAATTTTAAATAAATGACTAGAGATAAACAAATTGTTTTTCGACCTGAAGTTCGAACATTCTCCAGAAGAGAATTTGTACAATGATTCAATTGTAGAAATGAAATATTGAAGAAAAATATTCTACTAAATGCTCATCTTGAAAGCACATTAACAAAGGACATCTATTGTATATTGACAAAGATCCAATTCTTATAGGACATGGAGTTCCTTATCATGTTCAAAGTAAATGTTTTTCTGAAAATATTTATATGACGTTCAAGGTCTACAAATTTCTAGTCATTCGACAAAGATTTATATTAATGATGTTTCCTACATTTCCAATACACATCAATCATTATCACAAATCTTGGTGTCATTACGTGGAGTCATTACAACTTTATGTAAGTTGGTGAATCAGTTATTGATTCTTACACTCATATCGTTATGACATCAATATAATTATGAGACATATTTAAATTGTCCATAAGTAATATCTTTTGAGGTAACATATTTATATTTTGCAAAAGTTACCACAATTTGTGTTACTCCCAACATATCATTTAAGAAAAATTGCGTAAACATATTTCACAATCTTATTATCTAAGTGAAATATGGTAAATGTCTATTAAATCCGTTAAACTATCATGTATTTGTTTATTGAATCCTAATGCACTTTTGCGTTTAAGAACTTTGTAAAATATATTCGTAAGTTTGATAAACTATGAATCAAGGGGAGTAAATTTGTATTTATCGTCCCTGAAGGATGGATATCCCTGAAGGATAAAGCCCGGAAGACTTGTAGTTGCACTCTTTTTCCATTTTTCCAATTTTCGTCCTAAAATGTTTTATTGGTTAAAAGTTTTTAAATGAGGCAGCTTGTGCAATTTTGGTAGCGTATGTTATGCATTTTTTCCTTAGCTACTTTTTCCCACATGGTTTTGTAACAATGTTTTTAACGAGACATAAACATAACGCGTATTATCTAAGGTAGTGTTATAAACGTATGTTGAATTGAGAGAGAGAATTATACGGTGTAGTTTTTTTTCCTTCACCAAGTTTTGGTCCCACAGAGTTTTACTTGGCAAAGTTTTTAATGAGACAGACCAATCAAGTGACAACTGATCAGATCCAATCAAGCGAGAATTTGGCGGATTTATTTACAAAGTCATTGGCTACCAAAGTTTTTAAGAAGCTTGTCTTCAAATTTGGTGTTCGTTGTTTGAAGAATATATGTTGAAATGAGGGGAGCATCATACGCACTGCACTCTTTTTTCCTTCATCGAGTTTTTATCCCATCGGGTTTTTCTTGGTAAGGTTTTTAACGAGGCAGCAACTCTAACGTATAAAGGTGAAGATCCAAGGGAAGTGTTGTGAAACATTATGGATGCTTCACATTCTCCTCCCATAACTCTATCAACCTCTCACATTCTCATTACTCTTATAACATACACCATTTCATTTGCCTCCTATAACCTATAAATAGGAGACTATTGTAATACTTTGGTGATGATGAAATACTACAAATATTATTCCCCAAATATTTATATTCTTTGTTACATGTATATTTATTTTATAACACAAACAAATATATCATCCTAATTTCCTAGTTCAATCCTAACATATTGCGTAATTGGTTATGTCAAAGATTAAGATCCTGCAGTCTCTAGTTGCAAATTGTATCTTGCGGTTTCAATAAAATAGAATAGAAGAAGAAAAAAGTAGTTGCAACTTGCAAGGAATCTATAAGCGGCTCTATCGCACAAAGATGGTGACTTCGGCACAAGCTAGAACATGCACCATTGCAAACTTTGCCATATCCCCCGCGTACCATGCACATTAGCTTGGTTTTTTTGTAAACACCAAAGATAATAAAACAAACAAGAGATTAAGTTGCTTCTTTTGTCTAGATGGCTAAGATTGGGGAAAATACACTTGCCACAAGGGCAGTAGCACCCCAACATGACCAGCCAACAAGGAGGACCACCAGGACCCGTCATCTGCTAAATAGACTAAGAATTATAATCTCGATCAGCTAATATTGTTGGGAGAGGATGCTAACACGCTAACAAAATATGGATTAAGGAGGACATGTGATATACTAGAATATTAATGCGGAAAACAAAACTCATAGTCTCTCCCAAACTTCAAGCAACAAACACGCAATTAAAGTTGGAATCACAAGCAATCACACAACACACATGAAGCAAACTACGACACACGTCTTTTACAAGGTTCGGCAATGTGCCTACTGTAGGATTTTGTGTCCCTATGTATGTATATATTTTAAAAAAATTAATACAACATACAAGATCGTTTTCACATTTTCAACAATTTCTATGTACATTACTTTGTGTTTATTCTAATATCATGCAACCCTACATTTATTAAAATAAACCACAAAGGTAGAATCATACCTAAATGTTCTCTAAAACCTTTTGAAGATCCGGAGTCGCGTTGTCCGTTGAATCGTCCACGGATTTGCCTCCGAGTGTTCACCAAACTCTAAACAATATTAGAGATAAAGGAGCTAGTCAATCAATCTCTAATAAGGCTTAGAATCTAGCTAATAATCCATCTTTGAGCTTCTGAGATTTTTATCTCCTAAACTCAAAATTACTAAGAGATTTCAGTGGTGATTAGAGGAGAGATTAATGAGAGAAAGATTTTTGCATTAGTATTAAGCAAGTAGGAGGAAATGCCCTTTTATAGGCTACCAAAACATTCTTATCAAGAGCTATTCTTTATTCTCTCCTAAAATTAATCTTTAATTTTCACATAAGCACCCTAAAAACGTTTTAATTAAATCTGGAATTAATTCACCCATGATCTAATTAATCTCTTAATAATTCAGGCAAAAATTGCACTGTTCGGTTGACCGAGAATTTTTCTCGGTGAACTGAACCATTCAGTTATAACACGTGTTCGGTGGACCGTGAGCTAGACGGTCGACCGAATTTACATGAGAAAAAAATCTCTGGAAAAATTCGGACGATCCGCGTCTTGCTCGGTCAACCGTTGACACACCAAAATTTCTCCTGACGAACATTCATCGGACGACCGTGTCACATTCGGTCTACCAAAACTATCCAAGATATTTTCTCTCGGTTGACCGTTCACGCTCAGTTGACCGGACCCAATTGTCCAGGCACTCCAGACAATTTCGCTCAACCAATTGTGTTTACCCGTTCCTCATTCGGTTAACCGATCCGAAGATACCCCGGTCGACCGAACAATGAACGATTCACCGTGTTTGACCCTGATTTTGCCTTTGTCAAATTTTGGATTTATTTCCAACAAAATTTGATCTTTTTGGGGTTTTAGCAAATTCACGTCGTATATAATATATTATCATATGTAATATTAAATTATTACACCCCATAATATATATACCTCATATGAATTTATTATGATTCCAATTATGTCAATTCACATGACATATTGATTTTAATTAATTCACCACATGTGTCCCATTTTTCACATGAAACCCGACACATCATATGAACTTAAAATCAAGCCACTTGTTTCCCAGTTTTGTGGTGTGACCTATAGGAGGATCTAAACCAAATTAGCAGAGATATCGAACACTTAATATCTCAAATTATAAGCGGTATCTAGCTACACTTTATAGTTACCAAATTAGCATAGATGTCTTTGTTCCACCCGAACCAATACACGATCCATTTAGTGATGTAAGTGCATCACTTGTGTCCGTCCCTTGCCTCATGATATTAAGAATATATACAAATAGAAACGTGTCATATTTGTATTATATTCATTTCTTGATCTCTCTAAGTTAATTATACCTATGTAACTTAATTCAAGTTACATTGTGCACATTATAAGAGGGGCAATGATAATCGTTTGATTAGCTATCTTTTCCAGCACAAATCATGTTCAACCAACTATTTTCTTTATCACTACATTCATTGATAACTTTTGACAATAATCAAATTAAGCACTTCTTGAGTGAAAAAATATAAGTCTCATATCTTAGGATCCAAGACACAGTAAAACATTAATGACACGAAATACAATTCCATAATGTTTTACTTGTTAGGTCTATTCAATATATAAAAGTAATATTTTCCTCTTTTATATACTCGTGTCGTCAATTATTTGTAGAGCTACAACAATCGATGACCAACACGACAATCTTATCTCGGTGATTAATGTTCCATGTTAATTACCATGATTGTGAATAACTTTTGATTTATGTAAACCATTATCTTTTATAGCTCTACGGTTAAGGACAAATCGTCTCTTCCTTAACACTTCCAAAAGACGAATATCATAATCAAGGAACAAAATGTTTGCACATCCAATTCATAATAATTGACATATAAAAGTAAAACTTTTAGAACACATTCATTTCACCTACGTCCTTGGGGTGTCTCCTGCGAGTTTCTTTTCCTCTAGCACTTCTCCAACAAGATAAGGCTCCGAGATTACAATTGATTGGAAGCAATATATCTTCCAATGCGCTCTAGATCTCTCTAGCACAATCTTTCTCAAGAAAATAAGTATTGTATGTTGTGTTACAAGATTAGGGCGAAAATCTCTTTTATAATGGGCTAAAACTTTACAAATAAGCATGCAGGTCGTGGGCAAAATCGTCAACAACGGTCGACCGGAGAACGGTTTTGTGCTTAACAGCTAACATTCAAGCGACCGCTCACCCTGAGCCGGTCGACCATTCCGCGCTTCTGAACAGTGCTTGAGAGACTCTGGAAGTTTCCAGTCGACCGAGTGCCCTGTAGCAGTCGACTGATCTGTGATACTGATCCTCTACTTGAAGTTCTTGGAAGTTTTCGGTCGACCGATCCTTGCTTCAATCCAAGTCATGAAGGCTCTGGAAGTTTTCGGTCGATCGTTTCTCCCCTTTCGACGAATCCTAGCATGCTCTGAACTTTTCCGGTCAACCATGACTTAAGTTACGGTCGACCGTTTCTCCCTGTTTTCCTATACTTAACAATTATGCAAACCAAATATCAACAAATACAACATGGAGGTAGAATGGATAGAGATTGTATGTCATGGTTGTAAGTTGTAACGGCCCATGTGAGGGACAACTAATGTAACTACCTATATAAGGAATGGTTAAGGAATAATGGGAGAGAACAATTTTTCCATCTTCGCTTCCTTCCTCTTTTATCTGTTCTCCCACGTCTTCTTCTCCACTCCAGATCTGAGCTCCCACAGGCATCCTATTTTCATGTATGTGGTGCTGAACACTCTAAGGTGCAACATCATATCGAAATAATAATGATGCCTTTGCTTTTGAGATGTGGAGGATACTTTTCTTGATGTAACATAAGAATATAAGATAGGATTAGTGGGAGTTCCTATTTTGATGATGTGGAATTACTGTTGGTGATGGTCATATGTCATGGTGGATCTTCGTCATATGTGTCGAGCAACAGTTTTATCTTTTCAACCCGGGACCGAGCTGGTTGTGTACATTGTTTCACACACCCTAAGTCACATTATCAAATCCCAGTAATACACTTTATTTAATACAAATACGTTCCGGTGAAAATGATATTAGACCACTCCCAATTTGGAGTCGCAGCCCGTCTGTCCCAAGTGGGGGCGGGTGCTGGGAAATTCCAGAACATCCCCAAAAAAATATGTATCTTTCCAATTTAAATGTACCAAGTCCACGAAAAATTCAACATTATTGCAGTTTTCAAAGAACTTCTGGACCAATGTCTAATGTTAAGTTGAAATTCAACATTATTGCAGTTTTCAAAGAACTTATGGACCAATGTCTAATGTTAAGTTGAACGTGAAGGCTGAAACACTTTATAAAGGTTTTAAAAATCGGACCGGACTGGACGGTTCTACCCGGTTCGACCGGGAACCGATGGTCCAGCAGTCGGTTCAGTTAAACCGATGGACGGTTCGAACTTCTAGTTAATATTTACAGAAATCGGTTCAAACAGGTCTGATCATTAATATTTATTTGGTATGGTCCAACTTCAGGTCTAAAAATGCTGACGTCATCAATGATCCGACCACATTGAACCAGAAACAAAACTTTATCGGTTCGATGACCGCTTCGATTATGAAAATCTTGCTTTATATACCAACGAACTAGGATAACATTACTTTTTATGATTTAGGCTCAAGAGAGTGAATATTTTATTCAATCATATTTTTATAGAGTTCAAAAAGGTAATACAAACTGCGAAAAATGATAGAATAATATAAGTCAGGAAGAGGATAATATTTGGTATTAGAGAGTAGAGACCACGCTTTCAGACATGAGAGTGGGATTAGCCGATTAGGCCCGTCTATAAGTCTATCTATTCGGCTGAAGCCCATGTTTTTGACTTGCGGAATTCGGAAGTTTACGATTGTTAGGGTTTGTTGGACAGGCAAATTTCTATATTAACTAATAACAAATGTAGCATATATAAGCTCTAGGAAAACCCACCAGTGGAGGCATCTTAATTTTTTGACTTGCACACAAATGTAGTGCTTCATTTTTTTGAGTCCACTACAGTTATTGGAATAGAAATTTGATGTGAACAGCATAAAGATATTAGAAAACAATGAAGAGCCCACTGGCGAATTTTGCTAGACTCCACTCAAGCCCACGAAAGAAGCTTAGATTTGCTTAAATTCAATATTTTGTATACGTGGTTATTAACCGCCTCATGTGAGGTGGTTAAGGTTAGTAACTGCCTCTCCTTCCCCAATTTTGAAGTATACGCCATCTATATGATTCAATCTCTCATGTTGAGATTGTTATTTACACAAAAGAAACAAATTACGCTCCTAATTCCATAAACCTGATGAGGCCATTATTTTTCTAAGCTATGATCCAGGTGCTTTCAGGAAGTAGACTATCATGTTATAGTTCAATCTAAATTTTAACAACTCGTTTTGCTGCTGGAGTCTGGAGGTGTATATCCAACAATAACTTGGTTAAGAGATTATCAACAATGACGCAGGGTTAGTAAATTATTATATACCTTTCCTATAAGTCTGTCCTCTGTGGTTGTGCATCTTCCAGCTCCCTGTAAACTGGCATTAAAGTTTGGGTCCTTTGGAGATCAGTATATCTCCATATGCTTCAACCTGATTGACTTTGATACAGTCGGTAGTCGCATGAACTGCACAACAAGATGGGATATAACCTTAAACCAGGTAAGTGTCTGAGATAGTCTTCATCTCATCACATGTCCAAGAAACTGATTAGAATTGAGTGGTGCAACGAAGTACATACCACATATCTGGTAAAAAAGCTTAGCAGCTCGACCACGATTCATCCCATCTGATAGCTGGGCAAGAGATTCGAATTCTGGAGCACCTGGAGTCTCAAAATGCTTCTTGAAATACCTGCAACATATGAATGTGTGATAATGAATGCATAAAACACTAAATTAAGTGAGACATGGATAAAGTAACCAGCGTAAGGCTTTTCATTTTTTGTAAGCTTATACTCACGTTTGGATCGATTTGCTTATCTCATCACTTGGGGAAGTTTCTACTAGCCTGGGATGTGGAGTCTGAGTTGGTCCAGTTTCTTGTAATTCTGCACGGTTGGTTAGAAAACAAATGCAAGTATAATTAGATGATCCAACTACATTTTATCAACGCTTACTTTCTGTTAATCTTCTATGACTACTTCTACAACAAAGATGCAACTTACCAAACTCAGGACTGGGATCCCTCTCTGTCAACCTCCTGAGCTTAAACTCCCTCGACCTTTGCAGCAAAGGAGCCTCCTCATCAACTGTCTCAAGATTACCAAAGCTATTGACCGATGAGGAACCTTGCCTTCGTTTTGACCTGTAAGAGAAAATTCCAGTATATCGATCGCAAGCTAAAATACGCGCGTCACTCATTGAATTAGTTTATTTTGGGGAAGTGCATCCAAATTTAGCCTATCGTTGATAAACCATTTAATGATCAGGTGAAATAAAGAAATGCATTGTTACCCTTACCTGTTGGCAGTAAGTCGAACTTCAGGGTCTGGAGGAAGGAAGCCTTGACCTGAACCATTGCTTGGATTGGTTCCAGCAGTATTCCCTGAACAAGCAGAGCGAATCCTTTGAATTTTTAGAGTTCACATTGAATAAATGCAAGCTCAATCTCACCTGAACTCCCTGGAGTTGCAAACCGTGTTTTCGGTAGCAAATCACTACTTCCTTGGAAGTCCATCATCTCAATGTTGGTCCTCAATTTCTCAATAGAGGCATGCAGGTTATCGGACCCTGTGTCATTTTGCAAATCCTCCACAGACTACAAGAAAAATATATTATGATTAGTAGTGAAAGTGCAATTATACAAAATTAATAGTGCAAATAAAGTATATGTCAGCTTTAATGACGTGTAGTTCGACCAAGGAGCTTACGTAGTCATGATGCTCTCGAGGGTAGAACATCTGTGGGGATGTCTGCATGGTAGGCTCTTCTCTTTCACCTGCCCATCTTCTTCCTAAATTAAGAAGAGAATATGATACTGTAAGCTGTTTTTTTACCGAATATAGGGGATCATACAAAGAAGAATGGTCACATAGATCATACAGACTACGGAGTATTACCGTTGTTGTTGTTGTCCACTTTGTTACATTCGCTCCGTAGTTCCATGAGGGGAAATGGATAACATACTTCATTTCTAAAGTTTTCTAACGGAGTTATAAATGGGAGCTCCATGAGTTTGGCAACCTTTCTGGGGCACATTGGAGAAATTTTCTGAAACAAAACTATAGTAGTCAGGAAACCGTATTTTCTCCTTACAGATTATTTGGTTCTATCTAAATAATGGAACAGAATGTGAGAGCTTTATATAAAATTACCTTTACGGGTTGTCTTTTCCTGACAATATTGGAAGTGTAATGAAGCCACGATTGGTAGATGCTTGCAGGAATAACCAATTGCTCATCATCAAGGATGAGGGTATTTGATTTTGTCCTAACATTTCGCTTCGGTTGCATTGCTTGTTTAGTATCTCGTGGTGTCTGTAATTTTTTAAAACCAAAGTCAAGCATTTCTAAAGGAAATTACTTAAACCAATTAAATGCAATAACCACTTCGATTTCAACTTCACTTCTGTGTAGTCCTTGATTTGCCACACGTTCTTCCATTGGTGGGTCTATATTTAAATCATCACCTAAAGAAGAAAATATTTAGTTCAAAAGAAACACCTGAAAACATAATTACAAAATTGCCAACACCTTATGTTAGAGCACTAAACTCATTATTTAAAATTCAGAACACACAGTTCACGCCTCAGGGCAGCAATATTGAAATCATGGTTCAGAACAATTATGTTTCCCAACGAAATCAGTCCACAAAAGGACCAATGCCCTCATGCCTCCACCAAACTATCAAAATGATCCGTATTAATGCTAACTCAAGCTCTTGTGGAAGGAATAAGGGAAGACAAAAGAAGAACCATGCTGTGGAGGTTCCTGTGGTGAAGGGGAAGATAGCATAAACATGCTTGGAGCATGCTGTTCCTCTAGCGAAATGTTAAACCTAGCATCTTCCTCCTCTCCGTCGATATCAAACCTGCCAAATGTCAGTACATGTATAAGAGAAGGTATACTTCGAAGTTCATCACAAGCGCTGACTTGGAAGTGCAATGACAACAATGATTTATCTGAGTTTTGTCAATCAATTACTTAAACCAAACTAACTATATCTGAACTGAAACTTGCATTTCGTTTTACCTCTCGAAGCGATTAAAGATATCGGTCTCTGCCATGAATGAGCCAAAATCATCGGCCAAAGTTATATTTGCAGGATCGGCTGAAAATTACATGAAGAAGTCGTATTAGATAATGTCATTCACCTAAGTTTGCAACTGCAATGTTGTCATAAGACGAGTCAAAAACCCTGGTGACGTTGATGATCTGAATCCGCAACATCATTCATGACATAGTCGCCTCCCAACTCATCAAGTTGCTGCACATAAGTGTTGCCAATTAAAGCATTTTTTTCAGGGCAATTGTTACTCAGAACGCTTAGTTGCAACATAGTATGGTATGCAAAGAACAAGAACACGCCCTCAAGATTTTCAATATCACAAAGATACAACGTATTAATGGTTCACACGAATTAATTACGTTAACTAAATATTTTCAAACAAACAGCAAGTTACTTTGCATATACATATGTAATAGATAATATGATCATATGATAGTATAATTATTCTATGACAGGTTTTCCGTTCTTGCTATTAATTTGAGATGGAGAGGAGTCTCAAGACTCTCAACTATTTTCTTACATGCCATTGAGAACCAAAAGTAATCTTAAACGGAGGTCATGTGAAAAATGAATATATTTTATTAAATCAGCCTAGCTACTTTATTATCTTAAAGGATATAAAATCAAAATGCACCACGGATGCAACATTGCCGACAGTTGTCAAATTTATAGTACGAGGACTAAATTTTAAGTTACCAAAAATAGTTGTAACATTTTGTGAAGAAATATTTTTTTTCGTGTTTCCGAAAAGAAGAAAAAAGACACGTTGTACAGCCACTGATTCCAGATGACCATCGGCGGAACCAGGATTTTTGTTCAAGGGGGTGAAAACATAAATGAAAAGGTTAATATATATTTTTATAAAAATTACAAATGGTTTCACAAGTTCACATATTTTAAAACCGATACATATTATCTCATCGTAAACGTTACCAAGTGTGTTCGTTGGTACTTATTACAACATGTAATACATGAAATCTATAAAAATTAAATCAAACTTTGTCTCCACGTAAACATGAAATGCATAATGACCAAACCTTATTAACATTATTTATTGTCGAAAATGATTTTTTCAACGGTTGAGTTGGCAACTTTTTTATGCTAAAACACAAATTTCTTTGAAGTTACAAACCTAACCCAAATTACACATGTTAAAGATATGTGTTTGAATCTCATAAAAAAGTCTCACATGATATTCAACGGAGAATTCATTAGAATAATATTTTATTAAACAAACTAGTTTTGATGTAAGCACGACATGTAAATGAATAATTATGTTTTTCTTTCATTGAAATAGTTGTTTAGTTTTTGAAATTTGTATTTACAACAAAGTAAAAACAACTCAACACGATGATGATAGTGATTTATGATTTCCTGACCTTTTGGGCGTGGTCAGTTATCAAGTGTGAATTGTTAATCCACAATATGAATCACAAACTCATACCTAACACAAAATAAATGCACTTCTTTTAATAAGTGACTTGAGTCTTTATCTTACAATTTTGTTCCGGTATTTATTTCAAAATCAAGAGAAAGATGGGAGAAGAAAGCACAAACTCCCTATGATATTAATTCCTTTATTAGAAAAATACAAATATTATAGTTAAGAACTTGTCGAAGTAAAGAAACATTAAGAAAAACAACAAACTTTTTAAAGAAAAATCTTGTATGTTACTAATTTCTTGAAATTTCCAAATGATAACAAAAAGGTAATATTTGTTATAATATTTGAAAAATGTTGTATACACCCATGATATTTTGATATACCATTTTAAAATTCTTGTAAAGTAATATTCGTACTCCATGGACCATGGGTGGCCATGCCCCACCACCCCGGTTCGGCCGTGCAGATAACGGTTGTCGGTTGTAAAGGAACAGCCTGGATCTTTGAGATATTTACGATCCAACCTCACGTCTCACGACCAAAGGCATTATTACTATTTCACGGTACAAAATGGGTAAATCTTTTTCTTTTATTTTCTTGTTAAGTGGATTTTCCGATTCTGTCAGTTACCATTTGGTCCATGTGGAAGTCGTGTTGTTGGAATCTGGCTGTCGTCTCAGAGAAGAACATCGCCTGCTCCCTCTCCTCCGTCTCCAACGCCTCTGGCATCGTCACGGCCTCGAACCTGCCAAAAACAAATAGGACGTTGGGGCCACCAGATCCGACGGTCATCATTTCACCGTATTACCTTTTTCCTCGCTAAATAAAAAACAACAGAATGCTAATATCGCTTTTTTCACTCTTTTGTGTGTTACTATCAATTATTATGATTATGAGACCATATTTCAAGTGCTAAAATGGAAGAGTTTAATAATCATAATCACTTGGCTTTGTTTCTCTTTTTGGAGAGAACGGTGGTATCGGACGGTGCAGGTTTGGCCTTCCACGCTTCGTTGATTTCCACCTATAAACATTTTTAAAAAATGTTTACAACTAAAACAGAGCACATTTCCAGAAATTTACAACTATAATTATGAAATAAGCGAAGAATGGATAATACCAGAAGTCGGCTCACATCGTCTGCAAACAGAACGAAAACAGAAGTAGTAACATATTAATAACAATCCTACTATAAAATATTAATAAAAAACAGAGAGAGATTAGATTTAGAACACACCGAAGAGGAGCTTCACCTTCCTCTCGTAAACAATCACCACACCACCTGCACACAAAAAACAAACCAAACACGCATCAAATCTCATCCACAAACCCCAATTTCAAATCACTTCGCGTTGGGAACAAAACCGAACCCATGAGAATGCTGGAGAGCCTCAGAGCCATCGGGACCGGAGGATTCAAGATCTCTTCGCTGGAAACCCCCCAAAAAAAACTCAAAAACCAAAACGTACGAAAGCATATCAGGAGGAACGACGACGGTGTGATGGATGGCGTACCAGATCATGATGATGTTGAGCTTGTTGAGGTTCTTCCGGTTGATCTTCCCGTGCATCGTAGCGGCCATCCTGGGGAGGGAGAACACACGTGGGGGTGAGACGGACGTTGGGGATTGAGGATGGGAAGGGATGGGACGTACCAGATCTGGCCGAGTGGGGCTTTCCGGGCGAGGAGTTGGTGGGAGTAGAACATTCTGGAATGGTGGGTTTGTGCTCAAGAGAAGTGAGAATGGCGTGAGGTGAGTGGAGACGGTGGAGTGGTGGTGGTATTTATAGTGGGAGGGAGGGACAATGGAGGGTGTGTGTGTTGTGAGTTTTGTCGTTTTTTGGAAGATAGCGGGGTTTCTCGTTAACGCACGTGAAGGAATAAGGAATTGAGAGGAGAGCACGTGTCGTAGGATAGGATTAACAGCTTAATGATTGTTTAGTTTGTCATTAAATTGGTGGTTTATTATTGAGTGTTTCTTCTTTAATTATGTGTGAGTACTTTAAGTATCATTGATATTTTCTATATTTGTTTCCACTTTCCACCGAGCTTTTGAGATCTGTCATGTAAACTTTAAAATACAACCATCGTCGTGTTAAATTTTCATTTTGTAATATTTTTATTTTCATGAACTTTAAAAATATATTATTTTTCACATATTCGTTGTTTTCTTCCTATTGTATACCTAATAACTTGTAATCCTAATTTTAGATTAAAGTTTGGATTAAATTAGAAGTTCGATCTTGTTCAAATTTGAGTATGATTGGATACCATTTCGACACTAATTCTAGGCAAATCAGAACTTCGAACTGATCGAAACATTAACACGAATTTAGGATCAGAAGTGTGTGTGATAAATAATACAAAAAAATCAAAAAATTAAGAGGAATATATGCTAAAATAATGAATTCTTAAAATTCAAATAGAAAAAGACAAAATGTTACAAAACGGAAGAATAAAGAATGCATAGTTCAACTACCGTATCATCATTTACATATAGTGTACTCTACCGATGCAAGTACTCAAGTTCTTAAGAAACAATTTGTTCTCTTCATCTCTTTATGATATTGTTATAACACTACTAAACATGTGTTCAAATACATAGTTGGAGATCCTAATACCAAAAGTGTTAAAATGGTTTAGGTTTAGATTAGTTGATCTAAGAGATAAATAATAATAAGAAGTCAAGGAATTATAACATGGAGACGTTAAATATATATCTGAATACTAATTGTCTTCGTACGATTCCTCAAGTGACTGCCGTCTTGAACTATTTGTTTCTTAAAATTAGACTGAAACTTAAGACCACCGTTAACCGCGCCAAATATTTTTCGGGCGTTCTGTTTTCTCTTTCAGTCACATCAGTTTTTCTCTCTACCACGTCAGTATAAACCAACCCCCAAATTTTTCCTTAATCACACACAGAAACAACCCAAACGCCCTACATTCTCCCCCATCCACATCATTTAGGGATTAATTTTGGATAAAACACACAAAAATATTAAAAAATTTAAACAATTAAAAAACAAATTTTCATAAAAACATAATTTAAAATTATTATTAACATATTTAATATTTAAAAAATCAGCAACCAATGGGGAACACGTGCCCCCACCCATCCACCCGGACGGTGGATGTGGCATTAATTTTACTTACGTGTCAGGCGGTTGATTCATCCATCCGACTGAAAATGGTGCTCTAACATACGACCCAACTTAACGCCCAACGCATGTTACCCATTTTCCATTTTCCAGTGCAATCCAATCGTACATATACACCCACAAACCCCTTTTTTGATTCCACAGGGCTTCTCTTGCAGTTGAACCAAACTCATCATTTCTTTTCTTATCCAGAACATGACTCAGAAATGGGGAATTATATCTCAAGCACCAAACTTCTCCTCATCCAATTCTAGGGCTGCAAACGGGGCGGGGCGGGCTCCGCCCGCTACCCGCCCCACCAAAGTCAGGAGAGCAAACAGGGTGGGGCGGGGTGGGTAAAAAAAATTGGGCCGCTACCCGCCCCGTTTAGTCTGGCGGGTTAACGGGTGGTGGGTTAACAGGTCACAGGTAGGAAAATTTTAATTTGAGAAGAAATGTTAGAAATTTCATGAAATAACGAAAATTTTAATACATAAATATGTTTTTTTTAATAGTTATATTTGTTACGGCTGGTTGGTAACACATTAACCGCAACCCGCCACGTTTAGTCCAGCAGGTTTACAGGTCACGGGTAGAAAAATTTTCAACCGCAACACGTCCTAGGCGATGCAGGGAGGGTTGGCTGGTCAACCCCCCCCCCCCCCCCCGGAACAGCCCTGTTCAATTCCCTCCCTCAAAAAACGTACCAAATGTCTTCCCACCGCAACCACCTCCCCTACACCATTCTCCTCTCCCTCCTCCTCCACCTCACCACGTGCACCTCCCCACCACACCCCTCCCACTACACTCACCACCTCACCCTAACCGACCCCACCCCTTACATCGACCCAAGCCAGCCCTCCCTCCTCCCCTCCCTCCCCCCAACCTGCTCCCTCCCTCTCCTACACCACACCTTCGCCAACACCTACTCCCACCCCCCCTTATCCACTCCCTTCTCCCTCCCCCCCAACTGCTCCACCTTCTCCCTCGCCGTCCTCCACCTCTCCGTTTCCTCCTCCGGCGACCAGTACGATCGCGTCGCCGCCGTCTGGATTGACTCCTCCGAGCTCCTCCGCACCTCCACCGCCGAGCCCACCCCCTCCGGCGTCTTCTGGTCGGTCAGGAAAGACATCACACGTCACTCCTCCCTTTTGAAGGGAGACGCCGAGAAGACTATCTCCGTCATGCTCGAGAACGTCGTCGACGAGATCTACACTGGTGTCTTCCATGTTAACGTCTCCCTCGACCTCTACGAAGTGGAAGCCGAATCGAAGGTGAAGGCGTCGGATCTGGTGGTGCCGGTGGCGGAGGAGGACGGGAGGAACGGGTTCTGGTTCCGGGTGGGCCCGGGAGGGAGTGGGACGAGGAAGATTAGGGTTCCGGCGAACGCTTACAGGGCGGTGCTGGAGGTGTTCGTTTCGGCTCACGGGAGTGACGAGTTTTGGTACTCGAATCCCCCCAATTCGTATATCGAAAGGAATCGTCTGGATACCGATCGCGGTAACGGGTCGTTTCGGGAGGTTTTTGTTGAGATTGATGGACGGTTTGTTGGATCTTTTGTGCCGTTCCCGGTTGTGTTCACCGGAGGGATTAATCCGCTGTTTTGGGCGCCGGTTGTCGGGATCGGAGCGTTCGATTTGCCGGTGTATGATATCGAGTTGACGCCGTTGCTTGGATGGTTGTTGGATGGGGAATTGCATGAGTTCCGGTTCGGGGTTACGGATGGGATTGGGCTTTGGCTTCTGGATGGTAATTTGCATCTCTGGTTGGATCCACATCGGAGTTCGACCACTGCTGGGATTGTTAATTACAGTGCCGGTGCTAGCTCGGTTTCGCGCGAGTCTGATTTTGAAAATCTCGATGGGAAGTTCAAAATCGAGGCGGAAAGACAGGCGGCTTTCGCCGGATGGGTCGATTCTTCTATTGGGAACATCACCACACAAGTAGAGCAGGGGTTCAAGTTCGAGAGCAAAGTGGAGTTCAAGAGAAATGGGAATCTAAAAGCAGTCCATACCATTTCAAGATCCAAATCAGAGGTCAAAATGGAAAAGGGTGATGATGTTTTGATGGTGCAAATTCACAAGTCCAAATTTCCCATTTGGGTCTTGACATCTATGACTCCTGGAGTTAATGACACCTACATTTTGAAGACCAATCTTTCTCATGCGTATTACGATGAAACATCTACGATGGTGCATGGAATTGGGAGTTATAAAAGTGTTATTAGTGATGAGCAGAGTGCTGGAGGTTGGATGGAGGTGTTAGACCACGATGTTCTATCTGGGTCTACTACCACAAAGCAAAATTACTCACTAATTGATGACAGTGGTTGCTACATCAGGTCTATAACAACTGTGGATAATGTAATTAAGAGAGATCAAGTGTCCACTTCTTGTGCTTTAAACATGTGAGAAGGAATCACCTGTTCTAGATTTTGCTAGTAATGTATGATGGAGTAATGGACCAATGGTGTCTGTGAATTAGACGCCTTCTGTTCCTTGTTATACCTGTTACTCCTGTTTGGGGTCAAGTGCTTCTCTAAATTGTCTCCTTGAAGAGTTGCAGTCCTAATAATTTGCGTGGTTCATCGCTTGTTTTTGATTCTCAAGTTAAAATGCTCGATTCTTTTTTATTGATCCAAAAGCCAAAAACAAAATATTTCCATACCTTGTGCCTTGTATTATCAAAATTCGAAGGGTTTCTTTTGCAAGAATATCCTCTAAAACCCTGTATTTGAGAATAACACTTTTATTGTTATATATTATTCTTAAAATCCTCATAAATTGTTCAAAATTGTACGCTGAGCATTTAAGGTTTAATTGGTATGATATGAACTTTTGAAAGCAGTAATTCGTTCGTGTTATTTCTTAATTATAAGATGCATGATTTAATTCAAATGATTTAAAATTAAACATTCAAATAACATGGATGACAATTTTCCAGGGAGAATGAAAGAAAAGATGGTGATTTGCTTGGGTAGACCTCAAAATGTGCATAATTGCTGAAATACTTCCGTGTTTTTACTATTCACTTGAGTGTACTTCATTTCAAACTTTATTGTTTGCATACCCTCGGGCCGTTTATGGATTTCACTCCGTTAAATTTTCTGTTGGTTAATTTACAAAATACATCACTTAAAATTCAAATATCCTTAATGTTAAATATAAAAACACAAAACAAATATTTTCTTTACAAACACACCCTTCTTCTGTAGGATTTCATGTTTAATTATACATATATATTTTTCGGATTTTTATGTATAATAAGGATCAATTTTCAATTTTCTAGAATTTATTGCATGCATCGGTTTGTTTTAACAAACTAGTTTTAAAACTTTTATTAAAACAAACATGGGACTCCGAAATTCATACCTAGAAGTTCTCTAAAGCTTCTTGATGATCCGAAGACGTTGGGGATGCTCCTCGCTGCGCCGGATGCCTCCGAGATTTCACCAAACTCTAAACAAGATTGGAGAGAGAAAAGCTAGTCTCTCAATCTCCAATAGGGTTTAGAATCCAATTACTAACCCTTCTTTAGTTCCCTTGAGAAGATGATCTCTAGAACTAAAATTAAACTTAAGAATTAAGGAATTTTCGTGGAGAATTATGGAGAGAGAATTTTGCTCAAGAAAATAATGAATTAAATTAAGGAGGTAATGAGATAACCTTGTATTTATAGGTTATCTCCAAATTACCTATTCATGTGCAACCTATTGCCCATGATCCCATGCAAAATTCCATCTAACCATCCATTATTTATTAATAAATAATATTAACCACGAATTAAATCAATTATGGACCAATTCCATGCATGATCTAATTAATTCTTAAATTAATTCTGCAGAAAACCGTCTGGACCGGTCGACCGTTACTGTTCATCGGTCGACCGGTACTGTTCATCATGGACCGGTTACTGTTCATCGGTCGACTGGTTACTGTTCATCGGTCGACCGGGTACTGTTCATCAGTTGACCAGTACTATTCATCGGTTGACTTTTGCACAGTACTGCAGACTGGTCAAATTTTGGTTTAACCCCTACAAAATTTGACATTTCGGGATTAGTAGTAAATTCACAACTTATGTAACATATTATCCTATGTAATGTCAACTCATTACACCCCATAATATTTACATCACATATGAATTTAATTTAGATTCTAATTATGTTATTAATCACAACATAATCTTGATTTTGTTTGTTCACCCCATGTGTCATATTTTCTACATGAAACCCGACACATCCTTATGAACTCAAAATCCCCATTTCTTGTTTCCCAGTTTTGTGGTGTGACCTATGGGAGGATCTAAACTAAGTTGGCAGTGATATTAAGAGCTTAATATCACAAGCTATAAGCGGTATCTAGCTACACATTATAGCTCCCAATTAGTTAGATGTCTTAATTCCACTCGAACCAAAACACGATCCATTTAGTGATGGAGTGCACCACTTGTGTCCGTCCCTTGCCTCATGATATTAAGAATACACACAAAGTAGTATTGTGTCATCTTTGTATTAGTATTCATTTCTTGATCTCTTTAAGCTAGTTATAAATATGTGACTTAACTCAAATCACATTGTGCACATTATAACTTTGCTTTATCAAGGGGCCCACTAATATCATCACTCAATTAAGAGGGGCAATGATAATCTTTTGACTAACTATCTTCTCCAACAAAAGTTGTACTTAACCAACCAATGCCTTTACACTACACTTATCGATAGTTCAAGACACTGATCTAATTAAGTATTCCTTAAGTGATCAGATATAAGTCTCATATCGAAGGACCAAGGACACAGTAAAATATCAATGACACAGAAACACATTTCTATAATATTTTACTTATTAGGTCTATTCAGTATACAAAAGTAATATTTTCCTCTTTTGCATACCCGTGTCGTCACTCACTTGTAGAGCTACAATGATCTATGACCAACACGACAATCTTAACTCGGTAATTAATGTCCCATGTTAATTACCATGATTGCGAATATCTTTTGTTTTATGTAAACCAATATCTTTTAGAGCTCTACGGTTAAGGACCAAGAGCCTCTTCCTTAACACTTCTAAAAGACGAATAACATAAACAAGGAACAAAATGATTTCTCATTCAATTCATAATAATTGACATTTAAAAGTAAAACTTTTAGAACACATTCCCTTCAATCTCCCACTTGTTATCAAAGTTTTCTTTCACATACATTCTCAATGTATAAAATATTAATAACTAGGGTAACCTTCTTAAATCACCTATCAAGCCAATCCACATGGATCCTCAGATCCATGGACTCGAAATATATTTCGTCTCTTAGCTTGGTATGAAGGTTTGTTGAATGGATCAGTTGTGCCACTGTTGTGTCCACCTATTTATTTATTTTGTCTTTCGTTGGTGGTTGAGTTAGCTGTAGTGATATTACTCCTAACTACACTAGCTCATACCTCCACCTTCGATAATGATGACGCATCATCACTCCAACCTCTTATTGTCTAGAATTCCTATAAGAATTGCATCAAAACAACCCTCGGCTATTTTCTCCTTTGTCTTCCATAAACAAGAACCTTATCTTTAGTCCGGTTAAGGTACTTCAGAATATTCTTGACCACAATCCTACGATTAGGACTTGCGTTGGATTGGTGACCACTTGTCACGTTTAGAGCATACGAGATATTGAGCCTTGTGCAAGTCATTGTGTACATGGTCCTTCCTTTTGCCGAAGCATAAGGGATACCTTCATGTACTCCAAGTCTTTGTGTGATTGAGCACATTGAGACTTCTTGAGTTGCACACCTATACTCATACTTATTGGCATATTGTCCATATCGGAATTGTTCACCCTGAACATTTCAAAGACCTTGTCAATGTATGCACGTTGACTGAAGCCAATGAGTCTACGGGATGTATCTCAATGTATCTTGATTTTCAAGATAGGTTGAGCCTCATCCTTTTCTTTTCATTGAAATGCCAATTTCAATGAAATTTCTCGTTTGCTAATGCTAAGGTATATGATTGCTCACGAGCAATATGTCATCGACATATGAGATCAGAAGTACTACATGGCTCCCACTAACCTCCTTGTATATACAAGGTACTCCTTTACTTTGAATGAAGTTAATCTTCTTCACCTCTTCGTCAAAGCGTTTGTTCCAACTCCTCGATGCTTGTTTCAATCCACAAATGGATTCTCGAAACTTGCATTTCTTCTCGCTATTATTTGGATCATCAAAACCTTGAGGTTGTACCATGTACATATCCTCCTCCAAGTTCCTGTTTAAGGAACGCCATTTCGATATCCATCTTCCATATCCCACAATTGTGAAATGCGGTAATAGTGAGCATAATCCGAATAGATTTTAATATGATAACTTCTCAAAAATTTCATCAAAGTCAATTTCTTGAATTTGAGTATAAGTTTTGCTACAAGCCTTGCTTCGTAGGTTGTCAAGTTACTATCCATGTCTATCTTCCTCCTAAAAGTTCATTTATACTAAATGACATTTTCTCTTGAGGAAGGCAAATCAAGTTATACACTCAATTATCATACATGGATTCTATTTCGGATTTTATGGCCTTAAGCCATAGTTTGGAGTCTTCCCTTACCATTGCTTCTTGGAAGGTCGAGGGATCATTGGTATCTAGTACCATGATTTCATGAAGTCCCAGATATAAATCGGGTTTCTTCCTTTCCCTTGTTGACCTTCTAAGTTCTTTTGGTTCTTCTCGTGTCTCTCGAACTTCTTCCACAATATCTTGAGGAATAGGTTCATGTTCAATTCTTGAACGTACACTCGGTGGGGATGATTGAGATTCTCTCACAATTTCTTGTGATGATCTCTCGCTCACGCTCCCACTAACCAAATGAATCTCGATTGGGCCTTCATGATTTTGAATGCAACATTCACATCATGATCTCGTAGAGTATCTTGAGTTTCCTCAAGCTTAACTCTACTCCCACTACTTTTCTATCTTTTCCAGAAATTCTAGAAACACCATATCCCTCTCTACAATCTTTCGATTGGAGGTGATATATCAAAAGTAGTATCCTCTTGTCATACGAGGATCACCTATAAAGAAGCCCTTAATCCGTTTTTGGTTGAAGTTTGGTCGACATCAATTTCTCGACGTAGACCTCTCAACCCCAAATCTTGAGAAAGTTGAGCTTAGGTGTCTTTCAACTCCATAGCTCATAAACCATTTTCTCCACGGATTTGGATGGAACATTATTTAGTGAGTTTGTCATTATTTGTAGTGCATAATTCCAAAAGTAAATCGGCAATTTAAATTGACTCATTATTGATCGAACCATGTCGAGCAATATCCTATTCCTACTTTAGGAATGAGTCAAATTAGGTATTCTAATGCACTCACCCCTACGAACCTTTCATAGAGACTCAATATTCTTGTTGAGTCGGTTCACTACTTCATCCTCGAATTCCTTGAACTTGTCAAAGAATTCAATTTTGCTTCCCATTTAGACAAATACAGTCATAATGACTATAGTTGTCCGTGAACAAAATGAAGTACCTTAAACCATCTCTTGCACTTGTACTTATCGGACCACATACATTAGAATGTATCATATCCAATTAGTTATTCGTTTTCGTTCCTTTCTTCTTGAAAGGTCTCTTGGTCATTTATTTGACCAATCCGATAGTGCTACAAGATTGTATCATTCACGTGAGTTATCTTAGTTTCTCTTTTGTTATTGTTTGTTTGAGTTTGTTTATTATTTATTTCAAGCAAATAGAAATCATTCCATATGAATGTATTTGCATAGAAAATTCCATTCTTCGATATAGACAAGCAAGAATTAAAATATTTATTAAAATTTATCCATATCCAAAACTTGATACAGAATAGTTCTTGCTAATCGAAGGTACATAACAAACATTCTACAAAGCATAAATTTAAATCACTAGACTATTGAAGTTCCATAGAATCTTGTACAATCACAACGATGCTTGTACTATTTCTAAGCTTCAATATCATCTCGTTCCCAACGAGTTCCTTCCTATCCTTCAATAGCTGCACATCAAAATTATGTGAGCACAAGATCCGGTAACCATTACCAAATCATGGATAGAGGTGATTAAATTTATCTCAATAACAAACATACCTATGGCGTTTCTCGGGCGCCTACGTTCAATCATCCCATTTTCAAGGTCTTCCTTGTACTTGGGGCAATTGGGTCGGATGTGTCCTTTTTCACCGCAGTGAAAGCACTCCGTGTTGGGAGTTGGAGATTTGTAAGATTTCTCCCTTGAGGCACTCCCATGAGCACCTCCTACTCCCTTGCTCTTGATTGACGTATCTTTGGTAAATTTGCCTTTACCTTTGTTGATCTTTTTGCTCTTCTTATGGATAGCAAGGACCTCATGGTCTCTACTCTTGCCCATATCAACTTCAGCCGTTTTGAGAGTGTTGTGAAGCTCCTCAAGACTCACCCCTTTTTCACGCACATGATAGTGCATCACAAAATCCTTAAAGGACGGGGCTAGAGAGCCAAGAATTAGATCTTCGGCAATGTCCACTGGCATTGGAGAAGAGAGCTTCGACAACTTCTCAAGGTATCCTTGCATCGTGAGAAAATGCATGGATACCGATGTTCCCTCCGCCATATGGCACCTTGTGAGTGCGATGGTGGTCTTATAGCGCTCCTTTCGGGCACTATCCATGAACATCTTCGTTAAAGCCTCCATGGTCTTCTTGGGTTTTGAATCCAAGTATTTCGCTTGAAGCGAGTCACCCATGGATGCTAGTATAAGACCGTGAACTTGGTTCTCTTGGTCTTCCCACTTGGCCATCGCCTCTTTCTTTTTATCGGTTGCCTTCTCATTTAATTTTGGGATTTCACCATCCAAAATATGAGATAGTTTTTCAAACCTCAACACGATATTAAGATTGAGTTGCCATTTCATGAAGTTTGAGCCATCATTTTGCAAAGGGTTCTTTTCGATCATAGATCGCACAATTGGTTGGATATTTGACATTTCTACAAAATAAATTATATAGGTTTTAATTTCAATTTTATGTTTTAATACACACATACATATATATATATCGAATATGATGTAAATACTGCAAATAAAATCTTGCCCGTAAATGCAGTAATCCAAGATCCCATCAATTGTAATATAGACTAGCTAAGGGCTATCGAATACATTACAACATCAAGGTAAGAAAAACATTTTCTAATCACAACCTTTTTGAATTTTAGCAACATTTAGCATCTTCAAACTCTTGTGACTCTTGTCGTTTTAATTATGAGGGAATACGACCTATCCTCGTAAGAAAAACTTTTTCCCAAAACCGAGCGAGGGCTCTAGGTAATGTTAAGAAAACTTATTTTCATTTGATACGAGATACGTTTATCTATTGTATTCACAACTAAACATACTTGGGGTTCACTAGGGTGAAACACACCTCATATATTTAATTGTGGCACAACAACAGACAACCTTTATATCTCTCACTATTCCCAAAGATAGAGGGAGCTATCTCCCGCTAAGGGCGAGCAGAGTATCCCTCGATCAATGGCTGCTAGTGGATGAAATAAGAAGGAAAAATTAATCTTAATTTTTGTTGGACAATTTCATTTATCAACATGTGATTTTGAATTTTAGTTTATCATGCATATTAAAATTCATACACATCCTAACATTCACCATTCATCACATGCATAACAGAAATTATAAAAACAGAAATTAAACATTCACACAATCCATATCGCGTGAGTTTATATGTTCCCTTTGATCCTTGATCTTCGATCCCTGATCCTCGATCCTCGATCAATGCGCTATTCGGCGACTTCCTCTTGCACCGGAGATGTAGATTTTACAGAAAAATAAACATGCTCCTCACATTCGATAAAAACAAACTAGTGCAAGTCCTATGTAAAAACCTCTCACATGCAAATGCAATTCTAAAGATAGAAAATAGAGAATATGGCTTTTACATACATAAGCCCCTGTATAATAATAATTACATACATTTGTAGTGTCTGATTTGGAACATATAAACTCACAATCCTGCAAAGCAACTCAAGCATCCATGCACGCAATATCGCTATAAACTATATATTCCAGTTTATCAATCATCTAGAATCCCAAACAATTCTTTGAAAAACATTTTGAAATCCATTAAAAACGTTTTTCATCCATCCATAGTTCAAAAAATAATTTTGAACCGCTGTCCATCCAATTTCCAATGGAAAGATGAACGCAGTTTTTCGGTTTTGTTGATTCTCTTACAAAATAATCGTTTATACTTAAAACGAAATTATTGCAAGTTAGACTTATGTCTAAATCATAATTCTAATAATTACATGGCATGTTTTAAACCACTTAAAACATTCAAAACGAATTATTACAAAGAATTATTTCAGCAAAACATTTAAAGACCGAAAAACGGGAAAAACGAATTGCTCGAACCCTAGATGGTAAACTAAATTTATTTACAGCCTTAAATCATTAGAAAATTGAACCCTATGCTCTGATACCACTGTAGGATTTCATGTTTAATTATACATATATATTTTTCGGATTTTTATGTATAATAAGGATCAATTTTCAATTTTCTAGAATTTATTGCATGCATCGGTTTGTTTTAACAAACTAGTTTTAAAACTTTTATTAAAACAAACATGGGACTCCGAAATTCATACCTAGAAGTTCTCTAAAGCTTCTTGATGATCCGAAGACGTTGGGGATGCTCCTCGCTGCGCCGGATGCCTCCGAGATTTCACCAAACTCTAAACAAGATTGGAGAGAGAAAAGCTAGTCTCTCAATCTCCAATAGGGTTTAGAATCCAATTACTAACCCTTATTTAGTTCCCTTGAGAAGATGATCTCTAGAACTAAAACTAAACTTAAGAATTAAGGAATTTTCGTGGAGAATTATGGAGAGAGAATTTTGCTCAAGAAAATAATGAATTAAATTAAGGAGGTAATGAGATAACCTTGTATTTATAGGTTATCTCCAAATTACCTATTCATGTGCAACCTATTGCCCATGATCCCATGCAAAATTCCATCTAACCATCCATTATTTATTAATAAATAATATTAACCACGAATTAAATCAATTATGGACCAATTCCATGCATGATCTAATTAATTCTTAAATTAATTCTGCAGAAAACCGTCTGGACCGGTCGACCGTTACTGTTCATCGGTCGACCGGTACTGTTCATCATGGACCGGTTACTGTTCATCGGTCGACTGGTTACTGTTCATCGGTCGACCGGGTACTGTTCATCAGTTGACCAGTACTATTCATCGGTTGACTTTTGCACAGTACTGCAGACTGGTCAAATTTTGGTTTAACCCCTACAAAATTTGACATTTCGGGATTAGTAGTAAATTCACAACTTATGTAACATATTATCCTATGTAATGTCAACTCATTACACCCCATAATATTTACATCACATATGAATTTAATTTAGATTCTAATTATGTTATTAATCACAACATAATCTTGATTTTGTTTGTTCACCCCATGTGTCATATTTTCTACATGAAACCCGACACATCCTTATGAACTCAAAATCCCCATTTCTTGTTTCCCAGTTTTGTGGTGTGACCTATGGGAGGATCTAAACTAAGTTGGCAGTGATATTAAGAGCTTAATATCACAAGCTATAAGCGGTATCTAGCTACACATTATAGCTCCCAATTAGTTAGATGTCTTAATTCCACTCGAACCAAAACACGATCCATTTAGTGATGGAGTGCACCACTTGTGTCCGTCCCTTGCCTCATGATATTAAGAATACACACAAAGTAGTATTGTGTCATCTTTGTATTAGTATTCATTTCTTGATCTCTTTAAGCTAGTTATAAATATGTGACTTAACTCAAATCACATTGTGCACATTATAACTTTGCTTTATCAAGGGGCCCACTAATATCATCACTCAATTAAGAGGGGCAATGATAATCTTTTGACTAACTATCTTCTCCAACAAAAGTTGTACTTAACCAACCAATGCCTTTACACTACACTTATCGATAGTTCAAGACACTGATCTAATTAAGTATTCCTTAAGTGATCAGATATAAGTCTCATATCGAAGGACCAAGGACACAGTAAAATATCAATGACACAGAAACACATTTCTATAATATTTTACTTATTAGGTCTATTCAGTATACAAAAGTAATATTTTCCTCTTTTGCATACCCGTGTCGTCACTCACTTGTAGAGCTACAATGATCTATGACCAACACGACAATCTTAACTCGGTAATTAATGTCCCATGTTAATTACCATGATTGCGAATATCTTTTGTTTTATGTAAACCAATATCTTTTAGAGCTCTACGGTTAAGGACCAAGAGTCTCTTCCTTAACACTTCTAAAAGACGAATAACATAAACAAGGAACAAAATGATTTCTCATTCAATTCATAATAATTGACATTTAAAAGTAAAACTTTTAGAACACATTCCCTTCATCTTCTCCCTCTCTCTACTCTCTCTCTTGTTCTCTCTCTCTCTCCTCTTTTTCTCTATTCTCCCTCTCTTGTTCTCTCTCCTCTCTCTATATAACTCTTGTTTGTTCTCTCTCTCTCTCTCTACTCTCATCTTCTCTCTTCTCCACCTCTCTCTTATTCTATCTCTCTCTCATGTTCTCTCTTCTTCCTATCCCTCTCTCTCTTGTTCTCTCTTCTCCCCCCCCCTCTCTCTTGTTCTCTCTCCCCTCTCTCTCTCCGGTTTTCTCTTCTCCTTCTTTCTTTCTCTCTCTCTCATGTTCTCAAATGGTGTAGCGAATCCACCGAAAGAGGCAACCCGGTCGACCATTTCCTCAAAGTAATCGGTCGACCGAAAGTCTGCAACGGTCGAACTCTTTGCGCAAAACCTACGTCCCAACGGTCGACCGAAACGAAGTCAAAATCCAGAGTCTGGTCAACATCAATTCAAAACTATCGGTCGACCGACTCAGGGGTCTTGGTCGACCGAAAACTACCAGGGCAACCTAGCAATTCTAAGTCATATAACGGTCGACTGCAAACGAGCATAAAAATCCATTACACTTAAGTTCTGGTCGACCGACCACAAGGAACCGGTTGACTGAAAACAACCAGGCAATCAAAATACACTACATTCGGTCGACCGCCCGAAGGGACCCGGTCGACCGTTGGTCGTTTTCAACCTTGCGTCAGTCAAGGTTTTAGGCAAAACTCACCGCCGGGGAGGTCTCCGACCTCCCCCGACCGACCAACATGACCCTCACGCGAGGGTGGACAATCAAAATACACTAAGAACCGGCATACCTCGAAGAAGCAACGAAATTCGTCGGAGCCTCGCTCGCACCTCCGTCACCTCTTCGACAGCAACCACCCTCGCACGCCTCTCGCCGGAACCGCGCGCCTACTCCACCGTGGTCGCCTCCTCCGCTGCTACGCCGGAAATGGAAGAGAATGAGAGTGAGAGAGTGCAAGTGAGAGAGTTAGAGAGAGAGAGAGAGAGATTTTCGTTTAAAACTCAACCCATCACAACCTTCTCCTCGCCAACAGTAATCCGTCTCCTCCACCATCACCTACACCCCTAAACTCCTTCATTCTCATGCACTCCACTGTTCTCCTACTCTTCCTCATGCAAATTCACCCCTTAATCACTAATTAACATCCTGAATGGGTTAGGGATATAACACAAAATGTGGAGGTGGATGGAGTGTTTAAAAGGAGTGGGATGGGGGAGGGGAAAACAGCTCCTACATGTCGAACGTTTGTTTTTAAAATCAACGGTGGGGATGCATTGATGCTGAATCATCAACCGTCAGATTGGGGGTATGGGAATCTGATGCTGAGATATCAGCCGCCAGATTGGAGGTTTAAGAATTTGATGCTGATATATCAGCCGTCAGAGTGAGGGTTTAAGAATTTGATGCCAAGATATCAGCCTTCAGTTGAGGTTGTTGTGGGATTTTACGTGAAAATGTACAATTCTAATTACTAATGTCAGGATTTGAATCATATTATGCATGCAAACAAAATTTTCGGTTCGTAGCTTATGAGTTTTGGGCCACCAAGAGTTCGTTTGGTAGATTTTACGAAGTATCTTGTTTTTTTAATTTCCCAAAATATTCTAGAATCGGAGATTCAAGTTGGTTCATGAGACATGAAAATCTGATACATGCATGAGTATGTAAACGGATCGTGTCGTGACAATTTTTCAGTTTTGGTCTCGGCCGACATAATAGATAATTCCCGTGTGCTCATATCTTCTCAATGTTCTCATCCTCCAAATGATAGAATAGTACTCTCGATACCACACATTCTTACTTGCACACTACAAACTTGAACCCAGTAAACAATACTCATCGAAATAATAGCTCAAATCAGGATGTTCCAGTTTGAATGAAATTGAACTCATACCACAGCTTGATGCCTTGAGAACAATAAAATCAGAGACTATAAGAATCAAACTAGAGTCCTCCAAGGTCGGAAACTCGGAATCGATATCAAGCAAGACGATAAATATTAAACATTTCGAAGAAAAATGTATGCACTGGTATGACAAACTCCTAGAGAATATTAGCAACAATATTAGGGCTTATCAGCAGCCACTTAATTTGAACAGCAGCTGGACCATGTACAGTAACTACCACGACGAGAAAAACACATAAGATGCAACCAATGTCATACATTTGAACTACAGACAAAACTATGGTAACATACAGATACAAAGTCGCCGAGCTTCTAAATAAGCCGTTTCAATTTATTATTAGGCTTAGTGAAGGTCCAAATATCATACAGATGTGGCAGATCCAGTAATCAAAAATAAAAAAATTATAAGAGAAAATTCTATTTTATACAATGAATAAGGGGCAAGATAATGTGTGCATACCAAATAACCATGAGAAGTTATGAACATGTTAACTTTTCAAAATCTGAAGATCCGTCAAAGAACAACTGAGATCTTCTCTGGATTGTAATCTCCTGATCGTTAGCGGCGTATGACTCCGATGTGGAGCCCAAAGTGCCCCTGTGTCTTGACCTAAATTAACAGAAGAGTAACTGTGCCTGACGTTATGAGATGTTTGTAGCGAAGATTTCATGAGCTGAATGCCACTGCCTGCAGTCCAGTTGCCCATTGCAAAAGGATGGTGATAAGAGCTAACTGTCGGACTAAGTGGCAATTTATCTCTGCTGTCACCTGGAAAGAGACCAAGAAACATCAAAGTATAGTTAGAATTATCATTAACACTCATTCTAAAAGAAATATAATGAAGCATAAACCTTGAACAAATTATATAATATTATTTATTTATACAAATATTATTTACTGATATAGGCGAAAAATCAGCCCAATTCACAACAGCATTAATGAGTTTTGACATAAAGGCCCAGAAAATTTGAGCAGTCAATCTCCAACATGATAGGGTAGGAGAAGGGGTTGCAGGCTTGCAAACAATAAGAGAGAATATATAGCCATTGCAAGCTGGACAAGTTCCTATCCCTGAGCTGGTGAACACAAAGTAACTAGCAAAAACAAAATTTCCTAGATGGGAGGTATGGAAACGTTGGTACAGAATTGACACCAGTTGGGCCTATACATCATGAATTCATGATTCACGTGACTGCCATAGTGTGATATACTGAGATGCAACTTTATAATTTGCTATTACAAAAAGAAAATTCCACCATATCAATTGAATGGTTGATCATTTGCTATTACGAAAAGAAAGAGCAGTGCATCCCAAGCAACAAACAATTTATTGATGTTTCAACACACCTACTACTACTAAGAGATTCTTCACCTTTGAATGGCAAAGTGGCTCTCATTCTGAGGTTAATTAGAACATAGTACAAAAACTTTAGAAACCATGTTGAGAAAATATATAAGAATCATAAACAAGCATCAAAGCAATAAAACTCATAGCACCATAATCACACAAATATATGCATGCATGACATATATGTAATGTAAGAGCAAGGCATTTTCCATTTAAGAGCAAAATGCGAAGATGACAGGCAACACTTTAAAGAGTATTAGCAACCAAAACCTACTATTTATCTGTTAGCATGTTTGACTAGAAACTAAAGAGTAGAACATGTTAAGCCTTTTGAATGAAAAGTTAAACCTTTTTTTAAAGAGGTGGTATTTTATAATAATGTAATGAACAATGATGATTAATGCTTTAGAGAAACAGACTTGTATAGAAGCATACGTAAGATAACAGGGCTCCAACTCTTGAAGTTGAAGGGAGAAGAGATGTTACGAGCAGAACTGTTGGTTGCACTGTTACGCCTGAACAGCGGAAGATGCATTGTTCTAAAGAAGCTTTGCAGCCAAGCTCCAACAAATGATATAACACAAAAAAGTAACAGTGGTACCATCAGAATGACAATGATTAAGAGTGGATTTATCTGCCCTGCTAGAGTACCATATGCAGGAAAGTTAAACCCACTTGAAAGAGCCTGTCCCGCTTCCAGAAGTGCAACTCCAAGTGTCCACGTAATACTACCAGAGCCAATAAGCACATCAGAATCCTTGATGTGCAAGCCATCTCTAAGTAGTGAGACCACATATGGTGCCCTGAAGCAGTATTGTTCAATGAATGGTTGTGGAACAACACTATTCTTAGCGACTTCCCATGTTTTCTCACAAAAATCCTGACCCTTTTCCAACAGGTCATCGGCCCTAGAATCAGAGGTTAGGTTAAAGAACTTATAAACTACAAAAAAACCAGACATCGCATAAAATTGTCCATGTGGCCGAGGTAAACCATCAGAAAGAGCACAAGGTTGAACATCACAATCAATTACCAAACTTGAATCTGACCATTCAGACAAGTTCACAGTTGCCTTTGCAAGAGCACTGCATTCTTCCCATTGAGGAGTCCCAACCAACTTAATGTGAACTCCTTTTCCACCTTTTGCGGTAGACGTCTCGCCAATAACAGGGCCTCCATCTTGGTTCAGTGCCGAGCACTGAGAACAAAGATATTGCCCTTCATAACCAGTTTGTAAGCAAGGATGTTTTAGTGCCACTTTACCACTCATCACATCCTCAATTTGGTTTCCTGAGAGTGTCCGTATGAGATGAACAACAGATTTGTCAAATGCATCATTCAATCCATATCCAGCCAACGAATATGCACTAAGACGGTGGTTAACTTCACCAATACTTAGCTTCAAAGTCGTGCCATCATTTACAGCCTCATTCGTCTCAAAAGTAACTTGAAGCGAAGAACCCCCTAGATCAAGCGAACCAAATGTCTCTTTAACTGGCACACTACCCAACACATTCATGTGATAATTCAAAGCTATCCATCCAAAATAAGCCTCCTCCATTCCCGATATAATCTTCACACAATCCTTTCGACAAAAAAACGGCGAACTCTTCAAAATTGCCCTCGCCTTCGCCAAAAGCCAATCCGAATCCTCCTTCGGCAACCTCCTAACCCCAGCCGTGGCGTAAAGAAACACCGCCACGCTCCCATGAGCATCCCTTGGTATCTGCTTCCCGGCCCAGCGGAGTAGCGGCGCCATAGCAGCCTTCAACCCCGACTCGTTCCTCACAAGTTTATCGAAACCAGGCTCCGTCTCCATCCGCTTATAAGCCCGACCGCTCCTCCCAACCGGCTTCCCACTCATATCCTCCGGCAACGACCTCAAACTAAACGGTAACCCCCCATGCCCCTTCCTCCGGTCCACCGACCACTCATACACGTAAGCCCTAGTTCCGGTACTCCCGCAATCGATCACAACATAATAATTCGAGTTCCTCCTCGACAACTGCCCCTCAAAGTAAACAACACAGACCGAAAGCAAAGTAATCAACACCAGGACAGAGAGAACAAACTCTAGGATCCGAACGCACTTCCGACGCGAAGCCGGCGGCGGGAAGGCGTCGGTGGGATTCCTCCCGGAGTCGGTCTGCTCGGGATCTAGTCCGGAGTACTTGGAGAAGTCCTGGAGGGAAGAGGAGATCCGGAGGAGGTTCTTGTGGCGGGAGGATGGGAAGAAGTCGGAGGATGGCAGCCTCACCGCCGGCATGGCGGGGGAGGTCGGAGTTAGGGTTTTGGGGAAGCGGAGTTTGGGGGATTCGGGACGGATCCGCTTTTGGGGATTCGGAACGGATCTGGTCTGGGGTTAGAGAGGGGGAGGGAAGTGGGGACGAGTCGGGGTCAGATCATTTTTTTAAGTACATCAATAGTTTCCTATACTAATTAAAGTACGTATCAGTCCACAAACAACGTAAAGACCAAAATAAACTCGAATAATCACAACAAAGCGTAGATAAAAGATAAAAGTCGAGTACTTCAAAAACAACGCTCGGACGACTCTCGTAGTTCCATCCATGTTTAATGGATATGATGACGGAGGCTCAATCGACTGAGAGTCTTGAATCTTGATGCATTGGGATGACTTCGTCAAAAGGTATACCGATGGTCCACATTGGAAGTAGTTGTCAAATCACGGGAAGTGGATTTTTGAGGTGTAAAAGTCAGAAATTTGCTTGTATTTGATGATTTCTTATATTTTTTCTTATTATATTTAAGTGTGTTGTTATTTATTAATACAATAAATATGATCTTAATTTTGTCCTCTATTAAATATAATTTCACTTGGGATTTCTACGTTATTTAATGTATTAAATATTAAATGGGTTCACATCCGATATTTAAAATATTTATAAATACAATCACGGTTCACTGGGATTTTTTTGATAGAGATTCAGAGAAGTTTACAACTCTAACATTTACTCAAGAAAAATCTTAGGTAATTTACAGGGACACTTAAGTGGGTAAGAATCAGAGTTTTAAGATGATTTGTGGTTGATTATTTTGCAGGGATTTTTTTAAAAGGTGATGTAATAATTAGAGTTTACAAGTCGTGACACAATATTTTCTAAAATAAAAATATTAAATTTGTGCCATTTAGCACAACAATACCAAAATCCCTGCTTGTGTCGTTAGAAGTTATTTGGTCGGGAAATTTATACTTTATGATGCTTGAGAAAATGGGAATATATTTGTTACTTTACTTTATCTTTGGGATTTTGTTTTTTGATTGTCATAGATCAATTTTGAGTTTTAAACTTCTTGTGACAATACTCCACTGTGCGTCAAAATCACTTTATGCAACCATTGTTAGTGGTCGATCACTAGCTGAGTCAATGGATTGCTGCATCCTTAAGCACTACTTTGGACTCTAACAGGTTCAAAAACCAATATGAACATATATATACATATAATGAGTTGCAGTTGCTTATATAACTTACCTGACTGTGACGTTCAAAAATAAGATATTTTAAAATTAATTTTTTTAAATCAAACTTAATCCCGTATGTTGTTATCACTTTAGTTACAATATATTAAAATTTTAGGTCAATAAAAGTTAATTTCAACTTTGATCTAAAATGCTCATATTTTAATAGCTGAAATTTATTTAATTTTCGAATTGTTCGGATCAAGGTCTACAATGATACATTTGATCTAAATTTTTTACAACATATCCTTTATATATGGTATATCACACTCATAATGTTTTATAAAAAACGAACCGAAAGTGACTGAAAATGTAGTACCACAGCCAAGTTGGTTGTATGCCTCCTACAACCATCTTAAATTTTATATATGGTATATATGTGATGAGTGATCTCTTAAATTCATATATATATATATATATATAGTCAAACTCTAGTGAGCTCAGGGCTCATCAAATTTAGTTTAAGCCCCCTAATATCTCACCATTGGATCTTATTTACTGTTAATCTCACCATTCATTAGCATAACCATTTTTTTCTTAATCTACCTTACAATTTGAAATGAGTGGTGGATATTGTGGGGGCTTAATTTTTGCCCTGGGCTCATTTGAGAATTCTTATATATATATATATATATATATATATATATATATATATATATATATATATATATATATATACATATACATATATATATATACATATATACATATATACATACATATATACATGAATTCTCTAGTGAGCACAGGGCTTAATTTTTCTAAATTAAGCATCCACAATATCCACCATTCATTTCAAATTGTAAGGTAGATTAAGAAAAAAAAGTTATGCTAACGAATTGTGAGATTCACTATAAATAAGATCCAATGGTGAGATTGTAGGGGACTTAAACTAAATTTGATGAGCACTGAGCACACTATAGTTTGACCCTACATATATATAAACACATACATATATATAGAGGGATACACTACCCTTAAAATTCGTTGACACGTGGTTGTGTTTTATAATAAAATCAAATATGAAGTTTAAACTGAAAATTTAAACGTAGATCTTAATATATAACATATTAAAATTAAAGATATTGACTCTCTCTCTGTATATAACATATATATATATATATCGAGAGAAACTAAAAGTTAAGGTCAATCATAGGTTAATTTCTAACTGAGTAACATGAAAGAAGGGATTAGCAAACAATGTGAATCTTGTCCCCAGGACGCAGCCGAGTTGGTTAGGTATGTGCGTTCTCAAACCTTAGGTCACAAGATCGAATCCCAGCAAGACACTTTATTTAATGCTAATGCGTTCCAGTGAAAATTGTGTCGGATCACCACGAGTTTGGAGCCGCAACGCGCCTGTCCCAAGTGGGGGCGGGTGCCGAAAAAATTCTGGGTCATCAAAAAAACAAAAAAAACAATGACCCCGTTTAGATACAGCAGACCCCAGCTTCTTAACCACCCAGGAGCTACTACAGTGGATTCCGACATCCAAACATCAGAGTAGATCCTCAGGAGTTGAGCTCCCAGCACGATAACCGAGGCATATTTTGTATTGAATGGAGAAGCTCATAACATGAGCTTCTGGCAGCTTCTCCACTTGTTGATTTTATGTGACCATTTTACCCCTGTTTATTTTTCTGAATTGCTAAACATCGCCCCAAAATTACTTAAATCGTCCCTTGAAATTACCAAATTGCCCTTCCTCCTATTTTTGCTTATATATCTCACAATTTCACTCTTTTTTCAAAACTTTCTCTTCCTATACCTACTTCAGAAGATTACGAATGTCTCGGAGGCCAGGGAAGCAGCCAGCAGTTCTCCCGGGGACGCCCGCCCCATGTGGGGGGCGTCTCCCTCGGACGCCTACCAGTAGCGGGAGACGTCTGCGGAAGACGTCTCCCCGATGGAGGCGACGTCTTCGGAAGACGTCTCCCCTAAGGAGGAGGCGTCTCCACCATGCGGGAGGCGTCTCTCGCAGACGTCTCCACAAATTTGTTTTTAATTTTTATTAAATCTGATAATTACTTTAATAAATTGTGATAAATCTGAAAATTTAATTTAACAAATTCTTATTAAGTTTAACATTTGTGATATTTAGTTTTAACAATTTTTGATTTAGTTTAACAATTGTTTTAATTTAGTTTAACAATTTTTGATTTAGTTTAACAATTGTGATAATTTAGTTTATCAAATTTTGATTTAGTTTAACAATTGTGATAAATATGATAATTTAGTTTAACAAATTTGTATTTAAAATTTCAATTAATAGTCATTGGGTCACAGTGGAGGGAAAGGCAAGTCAATATCATTACACGTCTTCCGTTCTTTAGAGGATGATTCAGCACCGCGTCATCCACGTAGACCGGGGATATCTGCTTCGGTCAGGAGGGAGAGAGAGGCATTACGTCGTCGTGAGGAGGATGATGATTCCTTCGATGATGAGCATGTGGACAGTCCCGACGACGGGAGCGACGATGATGACCCGTATGAGTTAGAGCGCCCGGAGGTGGAGAGGCAGGGGGAGTATAGCAGAGGACGTGGTCGAGCGGGTAGTTCTACTTCCGCCGGATGGATGGTGCGGAAGGGTAGGGGTGGGAGGTTTACGACCGGGGATTCGAGCTCGTGCACTGTAGATCCCCGCGCTCAGAAGAAGAAGAGTGTTCAGGACGATTCTTGGATCGTGAGCAGTATGACGCCTGGTGGTCCTTTAGATGGGAGCGTCATTCCTAGTTTCTGGGGTCACATCGCAAGACGGATCTGAGACGGAGAGGATCGGAAGGTTCTGAAGTGCCATAATCGGAACAGAGCATGTACAACACTACAGGCTTGGCGGTCTACACTGAGTGTTGATATCAGAGAGGAGATTAGTACCACTCATTTGGGGCACTTACCGTACAGCATGTTCCCTTATCTCGACATGCCTTTGATTTCTGCGTTTGTGGAACGGTGGCAGCCTGACACCAACACTTTTCACATGTCTTTCGGAGAGATGACGATCATGCTTCACGATGTTTTCCAGATCCTGCGCATTCCTGTGGATGGTCGTCTGGTTAGTGCTCAGGGGTCGACGTCCGAGCTGAGGTGTTATGTGGCAGAGTTACTTGGTGTCACACCTGATGGTCTGGCGAGAGATACAGCTTTATGGAGTGGTGGTGGTGTCGGCATCGACTCCCTTGAGGACCTATGCAGACGGGCACGACCTCCGCGGGCCGATGATACACAGTTGACGGCGTACCTATTCTTGATGCTCGGAGCCGTCTTGTTTGTCAACAAGAGTGGTTGCCGGATCAGACCACGCGATCTATTGGAGGCTAGGGACCCGGACACCGTTCATGAGTACTCGTGGGGCTCAACGACGTTGGCATACCTGTACCGTCAGCTTGGGATAGCTAGCCGTGCGGATTGTTCTAGGATTGCAGGTTGTCTTACGCTGCTGCAGGCGTGGATATACGAGTACTTTCCCGCATTGCGCCCGCATCGTGAGCGGAAGATTATCGAGGAGGGTCATCCACGTTCGGGTATGTGGGCCGTCCGGAGCGAGGACAAGAGCGATGGACGATTGCGTTCAATCCGCGCACAGCTAGATCAGATGACTGCATCAGAGGTATCAAACTTTACACCATTTACATTTATTTATTTAATTTTAAGATGTATTATTATTAATGTGTTAAAGTTTAGGTGGAGTGGTTACCCTATGGTCCTGACCCAGCAACGGAGGTCCCGAGAACTTTATTGATGGGCCTTATTCGTTATTGGGATATCATAGAGCCTTATATGCCCGATCGTGTCTTGCGTCAGTTAGGATATGTTCAGGTGATCCCGGTTGACATCCCGAGACCAGAGCATGCGGTGTGGTCTGCGACTGCAGCGACGTACGACGTCAGGTTCCCCGCTTCTACAGCGGAATCGACTTGGCGGACATTTCCGAAATCATGCCAACTGTTCCTTGGCGACTTCAGACGTAGTCGCGACCCCTCTGAGTGTGATGCACGTTATCTTGATTGGTTCGGTAGTTACTCACATCCTGTCATCGTCCGTGGTGCCTCCCGGAGAGCAGATCGACCACCAGATAGGACGTGTGGCGATCTGGTAATTTTTTCATTTTATCTATATTTATTTGTACCGTATATTTTGTTTAGGCACGCTAATGTTAATGTTATGTGCAGTGGATGGGTAAGATGATACGGGCTGTAGAGCCATTCTTGTAGAGGAGGGATGAGCTGCCAGACGATGACATGATAGCTGCATGCGGAGATTTGGATGAGATCATACAGTCGTGGCATACTCAGTTAGGCATCTCCGACCATGATTCGGATGATGAGTAGGTTGATTTGTTTTACCGTACTCTTAGTATTTGCAGTTATATTTGTTTATCTGTCGTACGCTTATTATTTGTATTTGTATTTGTGTTTGTGTTTGCTAACATGTTATACGCTTATTGTTTGTATTTGTGTTTGCTTATTTGTCATACGCTTATTATTTTTATTTGTGTTTGCTAACCTATCGTACTATTATATATAATGCAAATAAAGCAAACATATCAAAACATATTACATAATAAAGCAACACTATATAATGTACAAACATATCAAAACATATTACATAATTGTACAAACATATCAAAACATATTACATAATTGTTGCCAATATGCTATCCTATTTTGGTACTCCAGCTCTCATCCAATAACACTCTCATCTCGTATTGGAAACCACAGAGTCGCTATAGGAGGTACGAGGAATCCCTCATTCAAATCCAAACGAATGTAATGAGCGTAACTCCCTAAATGAGCAATAATCAACTCTCTGCACGGTCTCGTCACGGTAGGCGGACTCTCCCAAGGTAGAACTGTAAGACATGGGTACAACGAACCATCATTTCCGAGAGAGAAGAACATATCTGCACAGTTGTAAAAATTTGCAATGGGAAACAAGTTCGTCCACGTCTCCATGTAGTGATTCTCGCCACAAGGTCCCCCGCCCCCAATTAATCCGGTGACGAGCCTGCGCCACACCGTCGTAGTATACGTGCTCATAAAAAATGGGTTCGCAGCTAGCTCATTTGAAATCGAACGACGGGCGAGTTGCCAATTGTCTTCACCACCGTGGAAAACATCGGCGACACATCGAAATCCACAGTTTCCATCAGCACGTACATCATTCCACTGGTGTAGGAATGACATAATGATTCCTGGAATCCTATCCGCATATGGGAAGTCGTCTACGTCAGCCCGCCCAGTCACTACAATATAAACAAGAAATACAGTTACATATAATAACAAAAGATACATATTTACTGAAACAAATAACAAAATTATAATAACAATAAATATAGGGATGGTATACCTGATCCTCCCCTCACAGACGAAGAACCAGAAGATCGACCACGACCTTTGCTTCCACTACTGGAAGAACGACCACGACCTGTACTCCCACTACCTGAAGATCGACCACTACCTCGCTCTGCATACTCAAACGCATTAGGGTCCCGTCGTGTCGACTTTTCCCTTGGTCGACCTCGTAACTTTGTTTTTTCTGCAGGCTCTCTCAAATTCGAATGTTCGGGGTGTAGCTGCTCGAATAAAACCCGAGAGGCAGATCGAATTACGGTAGGGTCACTTCCTGCAATCTCATCAACCAGACTGCGAAAATGTTCGGCGTCTTGAGCTGCCTGAGACACAAACTATGCGTTCTCGGCTCCTTCCCCAATGACAAGTGTCCTCCAGAACGGATGAATCTGCTCTAAGTAAATTCCGTTGTCTGATTCAAGACATCCGCGGATGGTACATGAGCAAGGTATCCCATGAGAAGTCAGAAAAGCGCACTCGCAACGATATTCAACTTCATCATCTAACTGTTGCATTCTCTTCACCTCCTGACTCAGCAATTGCAAGCAGTGATGCGAAACTCGACCATTTATGTGACGATATAGAGCATGTCCAAAATTAGTCAAATTTCGCCGTCTCGAGTCTTCAAGAAAGTTGCGAATATTCGTCAGCTGCATTTCAATAGCCGCGTTGACGCGTTCGAAAAGAGTGTCTTCAGATTTTGTCCTCCTCATGTAATCTCTGAAATTATAAATATGCATTTGATTTGGATTGTCCTCCGGGAATTTTTCTTTTACTGCCTTCAAGATGTTCCGTGGTTTTGCTTGCGCCTCAGTCATATCACGAACAATCTTCTTCGCCCCAGAACTTAGACCACTAATTTGACGATGACCCTCTGGATAAACTGTCAGTCTGTGGTTGTGATGTTCGTGAGCACTATTAAAAACCACAACCCATCCATCACGATCTCGTCGCTCCACCACTTTTATTAAGAAACGACAACCGCAACCCTTTCTTTTGGTGTTTCTTCGAAGTGCAGTATCTGTAACATCCCGAAACAGCGGAAAATTTAAAAAAAATTCATAATCAAGACAAAGAGCACAATAATCAAGGCGGGACTGTTACTTCTCATAAACAATAAAGCGGTGCACCATAATACATCAGAGTTTGCCAAAATGAATACATGATTACAACAAAACGATAAGGGAAGATAAATGTAATCATGTGGACCTCACTGGTCTGACTAGAGGATCCGACTCCAAACACGCACGCCCGCCGATCACCACCCCACTGGACCTACTGCGGTCCTGAAAATATATAACAACAATGCCTGAGTTTCCAGAAGGAAACCCCGTATGCCAACTCACCTATTACACAATGAACCAATCATACTAGTAGTATGTCATGGCATCGACAGAAATGGAAAACAGTTCCCCCGAAGGGTAAAACAGGACATCAGTCCGACAATCAACAACGAGTCTCCCGAGGAGACCTACTGCAGGCACATGCAGTCTTACAGCACGCGACATCGCACCCCCCACACGCAGCTACACTACTCAAGGGTTCGGCAGGGAGCCTTTGTCACGCCTGCGGGCCGATAGAATACAGATCTGCAAATCTCAGTGGTCGGAGCCACAGGGACCAACGGGGCCGTCGCCCGGAAGGTATAACAACAACATCTCGGTAGGTGCCCAGCCGAGGAAAACAACATAGCCGGAACAGCCTCGGCTCAACAATCACCATCGCCGGCACAACCTCGGCGGCATCACCGGCACAGCATCGGTGGTCCATCACAACAGTCCGGCACAGCATCGGACAAACCAGACCGAAGTCTGCCAGGTCATCAGGCTCCTCGAGCCGCAAACACCAACCGCGCCGCTATAAAAGTAGGGCAGCGACCTCCGTAGCCCGTGGGCCGGTAGTCACCTCACCCAACGCCAACATCAACACTGGGATCCGCGATCCCTCAGGCCTGCTATACTACAAAGTGCCAACAATCATCTCAAAAGTCACGGTCCATACATGGAGGTGACGCGTCCCGAACACCCACACTCTTCCCAACGGCGGTCCCTGGGCAGGCACGCATCACGCGCCCACCGTCACCTCCCAGCTCACGCACAAGGCGAGGACACGGGCTTCCGTGGACAAAGTTGGCGTTCAAAAAGGGAACCAGGAATTCTGTCCTGGGCCCAAACGGTCGACCGGAAGAGGTGATTCGGTCGACCGGTTCCAGAAAGGAATCGGTCGACCGTACTCCTAAAACGGTCTACCGCTGCGCTCAAAACAGAACCCCCAACGGTCGAACAAAGGTCTAAAACCGGTCGACCGAACGAGGTCAAAATCCGGAGTCTGGTCAACATTAAATTCAACTCTATCGGTCGACCGACTCAGGGGTCTCGGTCGACCGAAAACAGACAGGGTCAACCTATTATTCTAAGTTATATAATCGGTCGAACGAAAACCTCCAACGGTCGAACAACAAACGATCGGTCGAACGAAACATGCAAAGCTAACAGGTACACTTAAGTTCCGGTCGAACACAACAAGGATCGGTCGACCGACAACAGGTAGACAAATCCCAACTCACCAGCAATAATGCACTACCAGTCGACCGCCCCTAAGGCATCGTTCGACCGGTGAAGGTTAAAGTCGGGCAAACAGTGCCAAAACGGTCGACCGCCCGAAGGATCCGGCCGACCGTTGGTCGTCTTCAACCTCGCACCAGCCGAGGTTTTACGAAGAATGCGTCGCCGGAGAGGTCTCCGACCTCCCCCGACTCGACCAACGCATCCCTCACATGAGGGTCAACAAACAAACCACACTAAGGAGCGGCATACCTCAACCACGACGACGAAACGTCGGAGCTCCGCTCACGCACGACGTCTCCTCCGGTCTCCTCGCGCTAAGCATCCGCGCGAAAGTCTTCCTCGTCCGCCCCCTCCGCGACAGCTGCTCCCACCGCGCGCACCAGCAAGGAAGGAAGAAGAAATGAGGAAGGAGAAATGTGAAAGGAGAAGAAAGAAGAAGATGAAGTAAAAGCCCTATTTAACTCGGATGCTACAGTACCCGACCCTTCACCTTCCCATGCAAACTCCTGCACACTTACCTTCCCCATGCAAACCACACCTTAAACCCGAGTTAACCCTAAACCCGGGTTAGGGTTCTAACAGTATCCATATCCCGAGACTCCATTTGATTTCGCCGGTCGCATCTCAAATAACAATCCATCCGACTATCTGATCTTGTTTTGTACGACGACACGACCAAAAAAAACTCAGCTCCGATAGCTACTTGTTTGGCCCATTTACTTGCTTCATCGATTGTTTCAAAGATTTGTGTAGTTTGAAATAACTCACTGTAATCCACTCCATCACCACCGAAATCTTCCAACGGAACCTACAAAAATAAAATCGAAATTAAAAAAATCAACAAAATTGCAGGCGTCTGGAGTAAACGCATACCCCATGGGGGGGCGTCTGAGTTAAACGCCCTACCCAAGGGTGAGGCGTCTGCGTAGGACGCCTGACCGAAGGAAAGGGCGTCTACTAAAGACGCCTTACCCAAGGGGAGGACGTCTACATAAGACGCCTCTCCCATTGCGTAGGCGTCTGCGTTAGACGCCTAGGCCAAGGGGAGGACATCCTACGCAGACGCCCTCACCTTGGGGTAGGCGTCTAATGCAGACGTTCGGCCCAAAATTTGCCCCGCGCCAGGCTTACCTCACCGGATGCATCACCCTCGTCAGAAATTTTCGTGGTGTTTTTACTGATAAATTATGAATATACAAGACCGTAGGCCTAATTTATAGACGCGGGACGATTTGGGTATTAAATATATTATTAAGGGCAATTTGGTAATTTCAAGGGGCGATTTAAGTAGTTTTGGGGCGACGTTTAGTAGCTCCCTTATTTTTAGCATATACCTATATAATCTTTTATTTAATCAAACTTTGGGGTAATTTACCTCTCATATCGTTTGGAGATCAATCCCGGGTAAAACAATAATTTAAATTTATTTTTTTAAAATATAAACAAATAAAAAACATGTTTTCAGAATAAAGCTTTTTGAAAAAAACAATTAAAACGAATTTATAATGAATCTTAATTTAATAAAAGTCTATGGGCAACTTAGGAATTTCCTTTGACAAGACATCACCCATTACCAGAAGCCTTCTGCCTATCCAAACAACTCTCAACCATCAAGAAAAAAATGCTCCTCAATCCACATTCCCAGAAGCTGACTTCTGATCAGAAGTTAACATATCAGAAGTTAACATATAAGAGCTACATCCAAATGGGCCCAATGTGAATCTTACTTTTGAAAGTCCTCGCATCATCTAAGATTCCACAGTCCACACTACCCAGGATTAGACACGTAATGAACTTCTGATTTGATAGGAATTGTGTTAACCCAAGTCGTTATCTTTTCCCTTTCTTTCCTGAAAAGGTTGACATGAATTTGTTACCAAACATGGCAACATTATCGATAGAGAAAAATGAAATCAAATCATTAAGTGTGGTTAAATTTCATCCATTACTCTAAGCTGTAATATGCTACAAGAATGAAGCATAGTATAGTCAAGCAATTACGTAAAAGACCACATTAATTAGGCACGTACTTGGGACTTTTCAGAAAACACGGATCAAATAACGTCAGATGAATGATTCTTAAGTGTAATCATATTGCGGAAATGGTTTCGTCTCAGCTAAACACATGAGTATACGTCACACCAACCAACAATTACTGATAGTACTCATCAATATAAATATATAATTATTTTAATTATCTTGAGTTATAATTATAGTGCATTTTATTCAAAGTCATCCATGATGACGAATTGACGATAGTCGAGGTTTTGCGTTACGTATTTTATATATTATTTTACAAAAATACTCCATAATCTCGACAACTTTAGTTTTTTTTTTTTGGGGGATCGCTGACAGTTTTAGCCGTTGTTTCTGAAGACCCACCACGACCTTGAGACCTTGACCACATCCATACTGGCTAAATGTAATTTCCCAAGTAAGATATTCAACGTCGATGATCAAATGCTACTGAGGGTGGTATCACATTAGAATTAATGTTAATGCAAAATTTCATTTTGTTAGTAAAGTTGGTCAATTTTCTTTTGCTTTATATATGTCGATTACATCATGTCATGCCGACCGATGACTTTTGTCTTTAATTTGACTTCGTCGTCGCAATGCACTTTGAAGACTCAAATAGGAGAAATAAATAAATAAAAATAGGTAACTACCTCCAGTAACCAACCGTTCTTTAGGTTTGCATTATGGCCCGGCCTAATGGGCTTCATGGGCCTTGTAGAATAAGATGCCACCACAACACCCTAAAACATCTTACCAGTACTGCCATCTATAAGATATCTAGAGAATTTCTAACGTCCAATACCATTACATTAGCACAGAAAATTGTGATTAACATAAAGCTCTTCCACTAACAAAGTAACAAGGAGCTAAAATGGGAGGAATATAAGAAAACGTAATGGCCATTTGGCCCATTGTTGGGGATAAAAGGATAAAAAAAACACAAGAAATATAATGCTGACTGCTGACCGATTTATCCCTTCAAATCTTAAATAAATAAATAAAAACAGAATAAAAATTGTTGACCGATTGATTCTTTCAAATCCTTTCCGGTCGAACATTGCGGCCTTCATATCTTACTGGGTCTAATTTTTGGAAGTAACGATCTAGAACTCTATCACCTTGGCATAATCCGGTAACAAAATGTTGGGTTTTGTCTTTGTATTCGTGTCTTCAGGTATTTGTATCCAGACTTTGTACTCCAACGTTTTATGTAATTCCAAGTCTATGACTCCTTCGGGGGAAAAATTGATATTACGGTGATTAGCCACTAAAGGTACTGGTGACGTATGATTAACTTGGTGAGAAGACACGCGGCTCAGTATATAAAAAAGGTCAAGGTGTGATCAGTCCACAATAAACAAATTTGAGGAAGACTTGCCTTATCTTTGGAGCACTTCAAATAAATAAATAAAACAAAAGCTTGTCTTTTAGAGATATGAGAAAGCTTCAACTCTTGCGCAACGTGTAAAGAATAAGGCACAAAACAAATTTAAAAAAAGAACACAAATTTCCAAGAAACTCCTAAGCTCTCTCTACATATATATTTGAGTGGAATTCTCACAATGGAGAGAGATGGAAAGCAAAGTTGAGGAAGGTGAGAGGTCATTGTCTCTTTGCAACGAGGTGACAAAGGAAGAACAAACTCACGAAACAGAGAAGAGACGTGAAACAGTTGATCGCACTACTGATCAAAGAAGTAAACATGGCAATGATCATACTGAAAAAAGGAGAGGAAGCCAATGGTGGAGGTCTTGTCCAGCAACTGATCTCTACACTAGCCGTTACTGTTCCAGGCAAATATCTGTCTCTGTTTTTATTTTATTTCAAAGTTTATAACTCTTGCTTTCGAGAACGAAACACCGTTGGATCATGGTTAACGGGTCGGGCGCCCATCGGGCGGGGTGCACGTGTTGCCCACCCGTTCGTTATTTTTTTTTAATATATTTTAGTGAATGTTTTGTTCTTAGAGTTAATTGATAATGTATTAGGTATTTTTTAGTAATGTGGGGTGATAAATTTTTATTATTGTAATAAATTGGTGTAATAAATTTTCAAAAATTTCCAGATCAAACAATTTCAAGACCCCCGAACGACATGTCGATGTGGTTTAATATTAATCATTTCGTCAATTGAAATTATAACGTAATTAGAATTAAAATTATGTAAAGTGTAATTTGTTAAATGTAGTGTAAGAATTAAAATTGTTTAATTAAGAAATGATGTTGAGGAAAGAGAGTGTACCGTGGGTGGGGTAACCCGGACATGGTTAAATGATTTTTTTGGGTGGGTAGGGTGAGCTGACGTGACGGAGAGATAAGCTGACGTGACGGAGAGAGGGAGCCGGACGCCCAGGGGTAACCCGAGCATGATTAAACATGGTCTTAAACAATTATGGAATAACATACACTTATCATGATTTTATTGTATTTTAACTTTCCTATAATTAGATAATTCCTATTATCTCAGTATATGAAGTTGTATATTTTAGAGTCGAACCTAATATCGGTCTATTTTAGTATCCATCCAATAGATGTGTACCAAGTGGGTTACCCTTAGTCGGTCCTTGTAGTTATTTTATCATGAAAAATTTAAATGTCATACTTATTATTATTATTATTATTATATATAGTAAGCTTGAGACTTAATTTTTTATTTTAAGCATCCATCATGTCCATCACACATCTGAAATTGTAAAGTAGATTATAAGAAAAACGGTTATGCTAATTAAAAGTGAGATTAACCGTAAATAAGATCTAATGATGAGATTGTAAGAGATTTAAACTAAATAAGATGAGCGTTGGGTTCACTAGAACTTACCCTAAATATATTAAAAAAAGATTTTTAAGGGTTACTTATCTTAATTTTAGCCTGATATTTTGTCATGTTGTGGCTATGGTTTCAGATAATCCGACTTCGGAGCCAGACGAAGCCTCCCTATTGATCTGTACCATATAGTTCATGATTAAATGCAAAAAGGTATGATATTATACCAAATCATGTAAATGGGCTTGTTCGTTATTAGCTCTGTTATCAATATGTTATGTATGTCCTGTTCCAATGATATTTTAGCATGACCATATCTGTCGTTCGGTTTGTTGTCTATCGTAACGTGTGAGAATATAAATTAATGCGCTGTGCCTTTGTCGCATAAGGACACTGCCATCTTATCCGATGTACAAGAGATTAATACGTATGATCTGATCTGATATTTGCTTTGATTTTTCTTTTTCGTGAAGAATCCAAATTTTGATATCTTATCCGACGTTGGAAAAACATGACTTCAATTCATGTAGCATTCTTGTCACGTTAAATCAGAAATTAAAATTTGACCTTAAGATCGTATTTTAACTGATAATAGAACCGTTTTTTCCAAGTAAAGCTTCAGTGGTGCTCTAAAAATAGGAATAATTTTTTTCCATCAAAGCTTTTCATTTGAAAATGAAGTCTAAACCCGACTACTGAGTAACACAGCTACAGCATCTCTGATTCTCTGGTATAATAGACCAATTTTGCTCGACTTTCATCACGAGCGGTGGTGAGAGCTGCTCTGGTCTGAATTCTGTCTTTTGCTGTGAAAAAGACAGGGAAACAGACCCATTCAGGAGAGCATGATTAAAGTTCCTACGCTTGACCTATATTCATCTAAAATAATACCACGTTTTACAGCAACGTAATTTGCTTATCATATCATTCCCCCACTACGTAATATCCATCCAAACAAGAGGGTATCACCATTTGCCAGCATCGACGGACAAACAGTGGGAGATCCGGCCAAATTCTAAAGTTACGCGATTAGGAAGTTGTTATTGCAAGAATATATTAGTGGAGAATTTTAATATTTTAATAAGGAAAAAACCACAGTAATCTGTATTCCAGCACAGGTAAGGTTATTTATTTTTAGTTATTCCAACTGACTTTCCTACAGCGTCGTTTCTAGGAGTACTATTAAGTTCTACGGGAAATAAAAAATAAAAAGATGATGCACCAACTCGCATCATTCAGACAGTAGATCTATGACAGCAAGGATGATGTGTTTAGGAAATTGACAAGTGCAGCTGAGTATTATCAGGTATCGTAAGAGCTGTATACCAATATATATCCATAATAACATATGCATCACAGAGTGCTTGAAATAGTAGATGCAGTAGATGGGAAATGTTCTTCCCTCGAGTTTGTGAAAAGAAAAACATCACAGGTGACCACAACACAGTGGGCAAGAGCACAAGCAATGGTCCAAGGAGAGTGGAGACCTAAACACCAGCGTGTATTGACTACAACAAAAACTTACGGTACACCGCGTACACACATGGAAAGGCTTATTCTTTTAGCATTAGTGTGGCTTCTCAATTCTCAAAGTACATACCATATTATTAAGGCATTAACACAAAACCTAACAAACAACACCATTTGAGAGGAACCAAGTTTATTGCAATGAAAACAGGGTAGTTCTTCCTTCAAACTACTGCTACGACATTCAGAACCTAATGGGGGTAACTAACAACAAGAGAACATCCTCCCCCCATATCAACCACCACCAGGATAAGAAACAACATCTGAAGGCTCCTCAGGCAGCTTCCTCAAGAAGCATCCGATCAAAATGCCAAGCTCCTGAAAATACGGGGATAGATGGTTAGGGAATAATAGTGGAAAATGCCCAAGTAATCAATATAAACGATTGAAAATGAATGCAGAAGTTTTAACATACCGTGCCCCTTGCCCACCCTTCTTAGCTGTGCAACATATTCAGATATCTTCTTAATAGATTCCACCTGAACCACCACATATGAAACCAACGATTAGCTTAGCATTTAGTGGGCAAGTCCAAGAGGAACCTGAGTTAGCATGTGCATAATGAAATAGTAGAGTGAAACATTAAACTAAGAAAGAAGAAAAAATGTACCTGTTCTCCCAAAAACTCACTCTCGATGAAATCTATCATCTGAACATCATGAGCTTGTTCAGCCACCTGTACATTTAGAAGGGGACAATTTTAAGAACAAATAAAGTATAACGAAGAAATGGATGACAATATAGCACTGAAAAGGTAATAAAATTTTCTTCTTTGAAACACACAAAGTTATTTTGACCAGGGAAATCAGTCTTACTCCGTGAAGGTTAAGAAGCTTCTCGTTCACCAATTTCTCAAGGGACAAAGCAAGCTCCATTGCTGGAAAAGAGAGAATATATTACAAACATCACGACATGCTCTTGGTAGTCAAATATCACACAATTACCGTAAAGTACATATCAAAATCCAAAAGCTTACAAGCAATGTTCAGGTATTGATTATGCGACCAAGTGTGCCATGGTCGCATACTCAGGTGTGCGGTATGCATGTCATACACACACAACACACCAAATAAAAACACTAACAGTCTAACAAAAGTATTAGCTAAGGTATGTATGTCATATAAGACAGTAGTAAGAAGTAGTTGTGACCGACGTCTACAACGGAACTGTTTGATCCTTAATCCCGTGCGTCAGTGGAACTGTGCGCCGCACAGTGCAACTGCAAGGCTGCATAGCGACCGCCCAAGTCGCACCCTTTGGAAGCGACTAGGTGGGGGTCGCATATGCAACGCCTGCCGATCCAGCCGCACATCAAAACGCTGGTTACAAGTTCGTAAGTTCAATCGATTCTTCGTAACAAGCTAACAAGCAAACTTCATATGGTAAACAAAATTACCAGCATCCTAGATTTCGAATTGGCGATTGAAATTCACAAGTCCACATCAAACTTTAAAATCAGTAACTTCACCAACCAAAACTCACCATACAGAGAATCTCCTTTTTCCTCGTGATCAAACTCAGATGGCGGCATCACGATGGACTGAAGTTTCACTTTTCCTCCACGCAAGTTCTAAAAAAAATCACACGAGTTTCGTGTATGATAAACCAAAACCAGATACTGTGACAGACTGAAAGTAAATATAACTTTACAAAAACCAGAAAAATCGTACTTGATATTTCATCAGTTTTTCAGCATGCCCTCTTTCTTCCTCACTTGACTCCTGGAAGAATCTAAAAACCAAATATATATATCAGAAAAGGCGAAAATCAAAAGATAATTTCTGAAAAACTAGAACAAAACCGAAGACAACTGAGCTTACTTGGCCAGTCCCTTGTGCGCAACATTGTCACGATCGAAGTAAGCAAACATAGCATGATACACATAGGAAACGTTGTACTCAACACTGCCATCGAAAAAAAAAGTAAATTAGATCGAACACGAGCACGCCACCAAATCACCGAAACAGAGTACAACTAAAACATAAATTTTCACCAGATAAAGCAGGTCAAAGAGCACACATAACAACCCCATTCAACTCCCAAAAACACAAAAACCATAAATAATGCACAAAAATCGAAAAATTCCCGTCTCAACAAAACAATCCAGTCTCGATCCACAACTAAACAAGAAAACAGTTAAAAACAACAACTAAAAGGAGTACTCAATAGACTCTAATCCGAATCAGAAAACAGAAACCACGAAACAGATCCGGAAAAAAAACTCACTTAATCTGCTCGTTGATGGCAGCCTCGGCGTCATCGGAATACACGTGACGAGCAAGCGACATGTGAGGAACGCTGGGAACGAGCGCGAGCTCCTTCTTGACCTCCTCGAACGGCTCGAAGAAGACGCCTGTCAACGCCTTCGGTTCCGCGGCGGCCATGGCGACGACCTTCCTCGGAACTCTCGCCGGAACGACGGCATTCTCCGGTAAGGCTGCCGGGAACGAGATCGAGGGGGAAACCCTAAGAAGCATCTGGAAGAAGAGAGGGAAGATTAGGGTTTGGTGGTTTGAGGAGGTGTGTGGAGGAAAGGAGTGGAGGGAGTGGTTGTTATAGGAGGGTTTGGGGTGTGGATGGGCGACACGTGGGCGGTAGGGATTGAGGAAGGGGAAGGGTGCGTGTGGTGTGCTCGTGGTGCGCGTTAGTGCTTCGGCTTTTGGTGGGTGTAAAAGGTCAGGCGTGTGGCGGCCTCGTGCTGCTGCTGCTGCTGCTGCTGCTCGGATTCGACTACTTTGGTTTGGATCCTTTGGATTAGTGAAACCCACCTTTTAGGATTTGTCGGTTTAGTTCCGCTGGTGTTGGGAATTCAAACTAATTTGGTCTTTAATATTTAAGGACAACGTCAAGAATATTTGAAATTGATTGGTTTGTTTGATTGATTTAGAGTTCGACGTGAGATTCATTTGGGGGGCTGCACGAATGGAGGTGAAATCGTCAAGTCAAATCCTAGCAAGTCAAAACTCATAGTGGTTACCTATTCGCGGTGATTAAATACTCTTCAACTAATTTAATTTGACAAAATTTCATGTAACTATCTTTCTGTTCGGTATTTTAAAATCCAGAGGGCGAAAACTTAAAGAATAAAAAACTTAAGAATGTCATAATCCTATAAAAAACATATAAACTATAGTAAAATCGCAGACTCCATGAGATTCACCCGACCCACCCCACCGGTCTAGGTCCAAGGATGGGCAATCAGTTTTCTTGATTTGGATGTGAGATTGGATTTGATCCTACAATGCTGCATGGGAGGAGGGTAACTAATACTAGTGGTCGGTTTTGAAGTTGGATTCAAATCAATATCTTTTTCCAAATGGTGATGTAAACCTAATTAGTAATTACTAACATTTATGGGAAGGCAACCTTATGCAAAACCCAATTCCACGACCTAATGTGTTTTTATTCACATTTTTCAGGAAGTATGGTGTAACCTCATGCATGATCGACTGTCGTGAGCTAATAATTTTTTAATGACGGTTCCTTTGTAATCCATCAAATGCGTCGTTAAGAATGATAAAGTACTTTTGCAAGCGATAGATTTATCTAAAAATCGTACCACATTATCGCTTTTACGATTCGAAAATCTTTTCAACTCTGCTCTAACTAAATCTAACGACGGTGACTCTTATTAATACGACATACTTCTTGATCAAGACGGACGATCATTACTAATTCACTTTAGGGATCCTAATATTCTCGTCTATTTGGCCCGAATCGAAGTGCAAACAAGTGAATCGTTTGGTGCTAAAGCTCGCCAAGCGTGTGTAGGTCTTTCGAGGGAAGAGGAAGATGACAGAGAAGACAAGGTTGGTTGGACTCGCATGTGAGTTTGAATTAACTTTTGGTGGATTTGGTGAGGTTGGGTTTAAGTACCTCAGATTCCCACCAGTGGGTGCGACAGCGATGGGTTCCCTGCCGTTGGGGTCCCAAGTGTGGGACCACATTTGATAGGATATTTCTTTCTTTCTTTCTTTGTATTATGGGAGCTTTAGCCTTTAAGTGTGGATACTCAATTTGAAACTGACGTGTTAGTCCACAACGTTTGGACTCTTGCAATAATTGGTTCGGCCACATTAGTTAGATTATATTAAATAATTGTATACAGTGAGTGCAGAGCCACTAAGCTACAGGCTGTCCCTGTAAACAGGCTTCAAAGCCCAAGTATTTGGCGGTCAAAAATATCAACTAAGTTCGACCCAATAACGTGAAAAGTTTGATTTGAAAGGTCCAAACAGTTTTCTTTTGGGCTTTGTTGTTTGCCAAAATAAAAGGGCTTTTACACTTCGAATTGCAAATCTCCCAGTGATGGAAAACCTTTATTTGCCCCCAGCGGTTACCTTGATTTCGCCTCTCATTCTCCTCTCCCGCCATCCTATCTACTAAATCTATTATGACATAAACAAATTGCAAATGATTACACGACTTGCAACAAAACGGATAACCGATTCGAGTATTAGCTGAATTTCAAAACAAACATAATCATGACTCTATAAACAAACTCTTTCTTTCAAAGAATGCTTTCCTCTTTATTTTCCGTATGTGATCGTCGGAGCTTTCTAACCAAATAAGACAAACTTATACTCATGTCTCACACTTTTTTTTTCATGTTATCTTTAGATGGAGTGTTAGCTTAGACATCCCTACCTAATATTGGTCATGAACTTATTATTAATAATCATACCACTCTATGTCGAGCATATGTGATTTTCTCAGGTTCTATATGTCCCAGAAAATATTTTTTTCTCATTCATTCTTGAAAATATGTTATACAGAATTATCATAAACGTGAAACATATCCTTAACTATACTCCAATAACACGTGTTACTTGTTAGACCTTTTAAGTTTGAAACATTACATTAACATTCCTTTAACGTTACAGAAACACCCTTGAACATCGATGGGTAACAAATTTTCCTTTTAATTTTGTTTCTTTTTCATATAAAAAACTCATAATTTTAACTTTTTAATACAATAAAAATTTGAACTGTCTGAATGTGATTTAAATCTGATACAAAACCATGTTTTAATGTGGAAAACACCAAGTAGAATTCATCCAATATGGACGGCCAAGATCTCATCAGACCACACAAAATCCAGGATATCGTCGTCCCCTATTCCGGTCTCTAAACCACGACGTCCTCCGTCGTCCCTCTCATGCGTCCGCCCAAACCCTAACCCTAATCCCTACCCATGGCCACCGACGCCACCCCAAAATTCCACCCGCCCGACCTCCACCTCGCCGTGCCCCACGACGGTCTCCTCTTTTGGCAGTACATGATCTCCGGCTCCGTCGCCGGCATCGTCGAGCACACCGCCATGTTCCCCGTCGACACCCTCAAGACCCGCATGCAGGCCTACACTCCTCCCTGCCGCCCCCTCCTCGGCCTCCGCCAAACCCTAGCTTCCGTCCTCCGCTCCGACGGTGTCCGCGGCCTCTACCGCGGCGTCGCCGCAATGACCCTAGGCGCCGGCCCCGCCCACGCCGTTTACTTCTCCGTCTACGAGCTCGCCAAGGAGAATCTTTCCAGTGGAAACCCTAATAATCCCGCCGCGCACGCCGCATCTGGGGTGGTCGCGACGGTCGCTAGCGATGCAGTATTCACGCCAATGGACATGGTGAAGCAGAGGTTGCAGCTCGAGAGGAGTCCGTATAAGGGAGTGGTGGATTGCGTTGGGAGGGTGGTGAGGGAGGAAGGGTGGAGTGCGTTTTACGTGTCGTATAGGACTACGGTTTTGATGAATGCGCCTTTCACGGCGGTGCATTTTGCGACTTATGAGGCCACTAAGAGGGGGTTGATGGAAGTCGCACCAGAGAGTGCGAGTGATGAGAGGTTGGTGGTTCACGCCACAGCTGGAGCTGCGGCGGGTGCGTTGGCGGCTGCAGTTACGACGCCGCTGGACGTCGCTAAGACACAATTGCAGTGTCAGGTGATGCTTGTTTCATTGTAACTAAGTAGCATCTATGTCGTCTTTTTTATAGTTTATATATCTTGTGGTATTCAAATTATGATAATGGCATTCCTTAGCAGTTAGCACAGAAATGATATGCTGAAAGGGCAGCATCAGTTACAAGTCATTCGCGTAGATGTTGCAAATTTAGAACATCTTCAAGATGTTCTAGTGTGGACCATAACAACCCACCAAGAAATAAGTTTCCAATTTGACTCTCTAGGTGGTGTTTTTGTTCAATGGCCTCCACTCTTTTGCTCCAACTTAAGCCTACAACAGTCAGCCATTTGGTGACCACTCTTTAGATTGTTCCTTAGGAGACTCTCACTAGAGTCCTGAGGATGATCCTGATACCACTTGACATAGGCGTATCACGTATGGGAATTCATCTCAGAAGCCACTTGTGGCTGTGGAGGACTTGCGTTGGAAGAAGCCCTAATGCCCTAAACTATGTCAAACCATCAAGACATCTAGCTTACCCATATAACCACTGTCGGACTATTTAGTATGAACTGTTCCAAAGTTCTAGTAGATTGAGAGGCAACCACATAAGTCATGCTGAGTTGGCGTTACATCTGTTTTAGTTGGTCTTTCAAATTTTTTTCACTGTTCACTTAAGAGTAATGTTGTTGTAGTCATGCTCAAAACAGATGCCCAATTTTAAGCCTTTTTTTCCCGATTGCAAGCCCATTATCATAAAATTTTATTTCTTCATTTGTGTTACCATTCTTGACATCCAGCCCATTAGGTACTACTGGGAGCATTTGAAACACATTAACGTTTAACTGGACAAATGCCTACCTTTTGAAACATTACTATAGACCGAAAGCTACTGGCTTCTCCAAACTAACCTCATCTCACTCTGTGACTCTAGTCAGTGTTTTCGCTCTCGGAATATGAATAATATTAGCATATTAATGTAAATTGCATACTATATTGTCAAACTTCGTTTTTTTTGTTACACTAATGTCACTTTGTAATGACTTGTGAAGCAAGTCCCTGATCATCTTCAAGCTTTCTTATTTTCTTCTATTTTGTGTTATCTCTGATAGAATTACGAACACTCTTATATATGAGAGTTCCAACTTATTATATTCATAAAAAATTCAAAACGTCCCAGGTGTTGCAAGCTTGTAATTTGGAAGTTCATATAATAAATAATAGAAAAGTTCATGCACAATTTATTCTGTTTGAAGAGTGTTTATTAGCATGGGCCGGGACCTTGTGAATGTATACACAAAAACAACTACACAATCTATTATTCATATAATAAATAATAGAAAAATTCACGCACAATTTATTCTGCTTGAAGAGTGTTTATCAACATGGGCCAGGACCTTTTGAATGTATGCATAGAACAACTACACAATTTAGTGGGCATTTCATAGACACTCATCTTTGCCTGTGGCTTTGGATGCAGGGTGTATGCGGATGTGAAAGATTTTCTACCAGTTCAATAGGAGAGGTGATTAGGACAATAGTAAAGAGGGATGGATATGCTGGCCTCGTAAGGGGATGGAAACCCAGGATGCTCTTCCATGCTCCGGCTGCTGCAATATGTTGGTCGACATATGAAGCGTCAAAGTCATTCTTCCAAGAGCTCAATTATAGAAAAAGATTTCCCTGAATAACCTGAAGAATAAAGAACGTCAGAGATACTCCAAAGCAATTTTGATGAATTCTTGGCTAACCAAAATCCCATTCTCTAATATAGGCAACAATTCACAGATTTATTATAGGGCCAAACACCAGTTTCTTAGTTATTATTGTAGTTTTGGTGTTTGCTATTGTTCCTGAATTTTATTTATACTCTTCTAATAATATACGTTGTATCTTTTATTTTTGCTGTAAGTACATTTAAGTTATTTAACTCTGGTGGATGCTTTTCAGATAAGTTGTGTAATACGTGATGATGATATGGTTTTCCCTGTACTGATTTCTTGTATTTGAAGTTATTTTGTATCATGATTGGTTTCAGAATTCGCAGAGTCTAACAAATGCCTCTGCGGCGCCCAGTTGAAACGATGTTCCTCTAGTTTTAGCCGTGGATTATTGGATATCTATGATAGACCTATGGTTTTTAGAAAAATTACATGCCAGATATATGAGTTTTAATAAACCTGACGGGTTTTGGCATACTTGTGTTAAGTTCTGAAATTCTAAAATGGAATTGGAGTCTGGTTATACCACGTAACTATGTTATCAACCCTTCATCGTAACATGGAGAACAAAGATAGTTGTGTTTCTGCTTGAAAACAAGAAAGTTTCATGTAATTGCTTAATTGCTTGATAGATTGTGATTGTGCACTTCTCCTATGATCAGTGTTAGCCGTACGTTATATACTTGTGTTTCTTGGGGACGATGATACTTGTGTTAAGAGGGTTGGAAATTTTAAGTTTTCTTTAGAGTAAAAGGAAGAAGTAAAGTTAAACCTACACTGACCTTTAATTTGGTTACATTACATCAACACCTTTTGGTATGAATCATTTGGCATTCTCACCACTTTTTTTATATTTGCATTTAGCGATACCCTTAATCTCTATTTGCAATTACTATATAATGTATTGTGTAATTGATACTAGGGCGCACCTTGCCTGTCTCATCTGTTAACAACAAGACAATTGCTTGTTCCAACCATTGTCATTCATACTCATCTGTAAAGGGTTGTTTTGATTCAGGGTATCTCAAATTAATTTACTCGTGTTAAAATGCAAGGAACAATTTAATGAATGTGCCATCCTTCGCCCAAAACAATTAAACGAACAGACTCGTTTTTTTATAATAAAAAAACTATATGTATAGCAGAAGTTACACATTCCCCACATATACCAAATTCATCTTCACCCAAAATAACTAACTCAAAAAATAACACCTACATAAAAAAAACTACTTAAAAACATTTGGAAGGCACGACTCTTTGACGCTTCTGTAATAATCTAGGCGTGTCTTTAATCGTGGAAGGCCCATGAAAACTCTTTGACGCTTCTTTATGTCGAATGTCTGGAGAATTTCTTCCCGGGTCTTTCCTGGGATCATATCGGCTGTCTTTTGGCAACACAGATAAATCAAGCCCTTTATGTCGAGAAGGTAAGCAACCTACGTACGCATAACAACCAGATGGTAAATCAAAAGTGTTGTTTAATTTGGCCATGTCTGATGTAATTATTTAGTAAAACCAAAAGGACTTGATAAATCAATTAATGTTTATATATTAAGAAACATAATCTCATGCATGCAGAAATCTCTACTAAATTAATTCTACAACTTTGATCTTCTCTCTTGATTTTACTACCTATGCACGTAATTAGAAACATGTTGATGTCTCTATGTCGCTCGTGCAAAACTGAAAATTGAAAAGAATTGATGTTTTCATGCGTTTCAATTAATTCGTTCAAAGTGAACCTTATTTGATCCATAAATCCAAAATTCGATACAGTGGCATTGTTTTCAAGATATATGATGATCGATGTATATAATTATAAAAACCAACATTATCTAATATGAAAATACATGCATACACATGATCGTTAAATTATAATAGGCATATACGTACGTTGTCAAAACCCTACCCTAACTCAAGTGTATGCATGCATATTTGGAAGATAAGAAAGTAATTACGTACCAAAAGGAGAGAGCAAAGGTCGGTGTGATGGACGTCGACGAATGCACTGTCCCACTCCTTGAGATTAGCATCATCGGAGTTCGCATGCATCGTCTTGCAGTAATCAACGACTTCAGCTAGGTTGGTGCCGTTGGTTGACATGAGGGAGAGGTATGGTAGACTATTAATTGTGGGCTCCTTTTACACCATCTTCGCGATCACCCGTGATTGCATTGCCACTCCCTCCTCCACCTCCAACTTCATGTCGTCGCCACTCACCAAAATAAACTTCTTCTCTTCCGTCGAAGACATGTTCGAAGACTATCCTCGATCTTTAGGTGGGAATTTAAGGATGTTTGCTTTTGGATGTGGAAAAGAATATGGAAGGGACGTATGTACGTATTTATAGGTCCACACCAATTCGGTTAATGAAGAATCGGTTGCAACATTATTTACACTTACATGACCCAGTAATCCAGTATCAGATCGCTTTCCCCAAAAAAAGAAAGATCGAATAAGATAAGGATGCTGCAATTTTCGGTGGGAAATAACTTGAACGAATCAATTATGGGTCACAGTGCACGCAAGATTTGTGGATCTTTGTATGAACTAGTGGTTCGGTTCCTATAAATTAGTTTCGTTTATATTATTCTTTCTAGAATAAATACACTCACAATTTTTCTAATCATCTTCTCACGATTGAGTTCAACACGCTAATACATTCGATAATCATCCTCACGATTGAGTTCAACACGCTAATACATTCGATAATCATCCTCACGATTGAGTTCAACGCGCTAATACATTCGATAATCATCCTCACGATTGAGTTCAACGCGCTAATACATTCGATAATCATCCTCACGACTGAGTTTAATACAGTATAAAAAATAGTTGTATAACAACAACAGAAGCACCAGTGGTCTAGTGGTAGAATAGTACCCTGCAGTTTTTATTTTTGTTCTTATTTGTCTCTTCGGCCCAAAAAATGGGCCGAAAGCCCAATCCATCCCGATGTCCAAAAGGTTTATTTGGTTTGGCATCGCGTGGATTTGTCTTTTGGTACGATTGCCAGGCCCAGGTACGAGCATCTATTCAAATTGGAGGTAAAGTTGTTTTCGCATAGCTGGCTATTGGCCATGAACCTATATAGACTACGTTGGGATGATCTGAAATTATCAAACACCAAACCTTAAAGTATAATATCAATATCTACAGTTTTCCAAATGTTAGCACAGCAGCCTCCAATACAACATAAATTTATTGTTACCAAATACCAAACCTTAAAAGTATATAAATATCTACAATTATCCAAACATTAGTTAGCACAACAGGCCTCCAATACACCAAGAATTTATTGATCATGTCTAGAAATGTAGTACTACAAGATATAGCGAAGGCCTCAGATCAGTTGATTTCATTCAGAATTCATAACACAAAAACCCTTTAATACAAGCCAGATTTGGCACATCCTATGTTTCATTAGGTTTGATGCTTGGACCATCGAACTTTCAAGCAAAGATTAGTACCAATTATCTAAAACTTTTCTATGGCCACACCATCCCTAAGGACCTCGTAGGCGTCTCTGCTTCTTGTTTTCTTCAATCCTGTGGTGAAATGGACCTTTTGCCCTTCTGTTGTTACACATGTTACCTTTGCCCAAACTAACACTTTTGTCTTGATACCCTCAACATCGGCTAACTTTCCTTTCTCCAGATATCCTGTCACAGTAGTGAAGAAACGGAGGACCGAGGAATCCTTGTAACCGACTTCACATATTGAGGGAATGAACACAGTTATCTTTCCTGTGGCTTCATTGAACTCGTAGTTGGTGGCGTCTCTAGGGAAAATGCCAGCTGGCAGGTTGTACTCTCGGAGTAGATCAGGTAATGGCTTTTGCATCTTCCCTGCAAGTAAGGTATACTTTCAATGGGAAAGGCAAGTACTAATTCATCATCAAACCATTGCAAATTTTTTATTTAGGATCGAGGATTTCGGCTTAGCAAGAAGATATGAGATTCAGAGGTAGCTGCAAAAGATGTTTGTTTGAAAAGACACTTGACAGAGAAATTATCTTAACGTGAAATCTAAAAGATTGGAATGTTCCCCGGGAATTTGTATTGGATAGAAACGCGTAGAAGAAGACAATTCACGTGCTTGAACCGTGACTCCTTAGAGTTTCATTTCTAGTCTACCCCAACTAGTTTGGGATTGAAGGTTTTGTTATTTTTGTTGTTGTGAAATCTGGGAACATAGTTTCATAAGCATGCTTTAAGCATTAACTATATCTCAAGCATAGAACCGGAAAAAAACATCAGAGGATTCTTCTGGTAGATCACAATTCAAGTTGCCATATACAACGGGTAGGTAAAAAATACTTAAAACATATATGAAAAGTTGGTCAATTTTATCAGAAGAGGCAATGGGCAAAATTTACAGTAAAATAGACACGACGTATAGAGCACATGACAACTGACCTTTTACTTTGTTCACCAACCATTTTGCTCCACCTTCTATGCTGGTAGACAATGACTACAATTCACCAAAATTCAACACAAAACTGAGTCAACATTCAAACAAAAAATAATCATAAAATGTTGAACCTGAAAGAAGGTGTATATGAGATGCTTGTGTTGGTGCAGAACTTCCTTTCCAAATCGAAAAGGCATCTCGCTCCTATTTTTTTACACTATTTAGTAGCCTATGTAGTTACCTTTTAAAAACTAATCTGACATAAAAAAAGGCAATTCATTCACCGTAAAATCCTACCAATAAGATAGAAGATTAACAGATTTTCATGAAGAGTATATTCCTCCAGAGGACTGATTACGATGAGGGAATAGTGGCATTTAGCACAAAGAATAATACGATCTATTTTAATAAGATATTGCCAGATATCAAATGCTGAGCTTTTATTTTATACAGGAAGAGCTGGACTCATCAGATGAGTATGAAGTCATATAACGCAAACTAAACATCTGTCACGCTACATAACTATTGATCATTGAATATTTCCCCATGTCGAGTTTACAAATCCCCCTCCCCCATCAAAAGGGGTCGAAGCTTCAACTGGCAATTTTGGATCCGACGTATATCTTTCACACGATATCTCAGTCTTATCGCACTACTGGTGATGTTTTTTCACTTCTAAATAAATAGCTCAAATTTTGAATTCGTTCACCTCAGCTTCAACTTATTCCCCGATGCCAACAAATTCGCAGGCCAATTCTATAAACATCAGATAAACATAGCACATTGTCATCATTTTGGAGCACGACAAAAAATAATGACATGTTTGACACATCCTTCCACACATTTCAACAATTTCATGATAATTTCACCTGAATTAATTAACAGACCTAAATTTACTCAAAAATCTCTCAGTACCCTAAAATTCGCCAAGTTTGAAAAATAAAAAACTCAATCAACACATAATTCACAATCCGCATGCGAAAAGTGAACCAATTCTGAAATCTTCGAAAACCTAAATGACCAAATCTTTTCATTCCCGTCTCTCTCATTCTGCCTTTTTCCAAATGGAAACAAACACGAAAAACAAAACAAAACCACTCCAAAATTCAAACCACAAAATACGCATTTTCCCAAATGCATTCTCAGGTAAACCCGCAAAAAAATGATCTTAAAATTTTAATGTTCAAAATTTTCAAAAAAAAAGAACAAAATGAAAAAAGGGATAATGTTATTACATTGAGGTCTTCGCCGACGGAGGAGATCTCCTTGTTGGCCTTCTTGTTGAACCAGTAGCTTCCTACCTTGTTCAGGATCTGATCCATCTTTTCTTCTTCCTCTCTCTCTCTCTCTCTCTCTCTAACTATTGTGATTGGAGAGGAGAGGGAAAAGAAAAGGACAAGAATAGGGGAGGCGGAATCCACCGTTCCTGTTTGGCTTAATAATCGGACAGCTGGGAATCGTCGTGGTCCGATCTGTCCTTAGTAGTGCCTGCCAGGTTGGATAGGTGTGGGTCGTTTGTGTTCGATCCGTTTGAGATCACGGAGAAATTTAGACTTGGTCTTGCAAAAATACAAATACAAATTTAGTGATGCGAATGACTTTTTTATATTTATAGTATTGTAAATATATAATAACGTGGTAGGGGTTAATATACCCGATGGCTGGTGCCAATGTCCACCGACTCGTCTTTTAATTAAAAGTGTGTTTCTAGTTCTTCTACAAAGTTAAATTGTTTCACCATCCGCATATTAAAAGGAATTTTCGGCTTTTTCAAAAATATAGTTGGATACTTAGATACCCTCCACTCCACGACTGTTTACGTATTTTCTATCAGCGTCATGGGAGGTCAATTTAGCAAGATAACATAGTTTTCAAATATTTTTCAGTCGATGCATCGTCAGTCGCTACGACTTGCAAATCAATGAGCTCACGCTGGAGGAATCTGGCAGAAAGCCAGAAGAGAAACTGGAAAAAGAATGGTGAAAGAGATAAAGGACGAATAGAGAAATATTGTCACCTTGTAATAACTATTGAAACTTGTAACCATAAGCATGGATGGTGCAGGGGAATTGAAAGACAACAAATAATGAGCTGAGGGTTAAGGTTTACAGCGGCTAAATTAAACCGATAGAAACAAGATCCTTTTCAATATCTTCAAGGACTCCGTCACCCTATATGTGCCAAATGCCGTCAGCATTGTCCAATGTTATAGTTTGTACAACCTATGTCAAGAAAGGGCAACACAAAAAACCAGCATATCCATCCCCATTTACATGTAACTTACTAACTTTATACAACATATACACTTCTTTTCAAAAACATTTCTTGTTTTTCTTAAACATCTCCATGTTACCACGACCCTCTCGGCCTCTCGGTGGCCCTTGTCAATGTCTGGTCATCAGCAATTCCCACATGTCATGCATACCAAAACTCACGTAATTGAAGGGTTGCAGCACCACAAAGATTTCCGTTATTTGCGAACCTACTTTCAAATGCGATAAGACTCAATGGCAACAGAAGCCATGACTATTTGCTTCTTTTTTCCAGATAACTGCCAAGGGAGATCGACATCCTTACCAAGACATGATTGGTTGAACAACTGAAACGCCCTGTTAAAGAACACTCAATATTTAAGGTCAGTCTCAAACAAGGCTTTCAAGACAATATTCGAGAGAGACGCTTCAGAAAATTGCAGGTGTCATTACATATCATAGGATGAGGACCATGTACTGTATTGGGGAACTAATGCACCAACAAAAAGAAAGAAAAATATGCTGTCATTTGGGAGAGATTTCAGTTCACAACAGGAAGGTTTGAATAAAGGAGGTTCGACGCCAGACAGCCTACAGGTGACAGCAAAAGAAAATTCTTGTTCCTTTAATCATGGAGAAATTTACACTTTTAAGAGTTGGCTATTAACCCAAAAAAGAAAGAAAGTGGTTGCAGTTTTATGGCATCAGAGATTAATCAACTGAGACTGCAAAATGGAATGAATGGTGGAAATATGAAGAGAAGTGCAATGTAAGTTGCATACCTTAGTTATTCACACCCCATAAACATTGGATCCGGACTACAAGCTGCACACTGCTCCAATGTCCAAACAGTTCCAATTTGGCTTACCAGGAAAAGCTGTAAAATATAACTTAGAGAATCAAAATATCTCAGTTTCAGAATCAAAGTTTTATTAGTATATTTCAGAGATTGATATCAGAATGGCATCCTGTTCATCTCTAGTAGGTCAAAGATTAACTGGATTTTGGAATTACTAATATAATTGTGTGTTTCTTATTGCTGACTAGCAGGGGTATGATGGCGTACATCCAACCCCCAACAGATGCCTTATCCCATCCAATCCAGAGTTTCATTTGAGGTGCTGCGGGTAATGTGTATGTTCAATAAAACAAAGTTGAATTGGGCCATGACATAGAAACTAGGGGTTTCTTTACATTCAAACTAGTGATTATAGTGACTATTAGCTTCTGCCTCCATTCCACAAAAATGACATGTTCATTGGAAGATTACATCTGTTCAACATCCAACCTCCTGGAAGAGATGACCCAACAACTTCAACTACCTTGGCCACCACAACCACCAATTATGTGTGAAACCCTCTTCTTAAGGTCCATGATTGTCTGCATAAAGATGAAAGCAATGAATATTGAGGATATCCACTTTTCAGCCAGGGTGTCACTATTAAAGATTCAGATTTATGTTAGATCAAGGGAGTTCTGAATTCACACCGTGGAGGATATTTTTGCCCATTCTTTAGCAGTATCTGCAGCTTCCTTGAGATGACTACGAGACAGACTATGATGGGAGGCATAGGTTGAATTCTCAGTAGCATCTGCAACCCAGACATGATTGCTTTGATCGTGTGGTCTCTTTATGAGATTGTAAAAGCCAATCTGAGTAGATTAGAAGCATCATAAGTACATAACTTTAGTTTTGAACCTTTCGATAAAAGACAGCCTAGGAACAAAAACACCACCTTAGTACAACAATTTAATTGCTTTTTCCCTATGTAACACTTCCAACATTTACAATACTCTTAATAACACTAAAATAGTGAACATTAGACACATAAGCTAAAATAAATCACAATAAAAGAACAGCAACCTCCTACTGGACTTGCAATCTATATGGTAAAGTACTCACAACGGAACCTGACAGAGCCTGATTTAGTGGAGGAAATGAATCACTGTCCAGGCAAGGCACACAAAAATTGATTGCAAGCAAGCCATCAGAAAGAAATCCTGTTCTTGATACTGCTTGTCCTACAGATCCATCGGTTACAAAAATCCACTGTTTCTTTTGGTGACAAGAAACATATGCCTCCCCAACATGTAGAATTAATGCAGCCATGTCAAATTCACTGAAACAAAGACACGTTTATATATGTCAGCGATCCCATCCTATTATCAATATTTCCTAAGTAATGAGTATAAATATTTCAACACCTCGCTATCAACTTTGGGAGTACATGATAATATTTATTTAGTGGAGAATTTTTTTGGTTGCTAACATGGCAACACAAATTTCTTTATACTACTTATGGGATTTAATGTAACAGAAAACATCCAAATTATAGAGGATCCGTGAAGTATTACAGAGATGCATATTTTGCCATGCAAACCTATTTATATGGACAGATATAAATACTGAGTCCTTGTCCTTCAGTAAGACTGCAAACCAGCAAAAGACAGATACTTTATTTGCATATTGGTAAGGCCTCTGCATTGGTTTAGATAAATTTTATTTGAATATACGCATACCTAGCCAGTGGAGCCTCCCCAAGGTTTACGATACGGATTGATTTACGAGGAACAAAGAATGGCCTGCAATGGGCAAAAAAAGTCATCTTACTTATATCATACATAATATCCATACTAGCGAACACATTGTTTACTTACTCAAACATTTCATGGGAAGATATGGATTTCCATGTAGTAGAACTTCTAGCTTGTAAGGAAACAATACCAGAGCCAACAGTCAAAGGTACAAGACCAGAAACAGAGTATATCTGTCCTTCCACCAGATCAAATTTCTGCAATATAAGAGAAACAAAATCAGAAGAAACTTAGGAGATCCATGATATGTGCTAAGAAAACAAATAATAAAATTCATGTTTACATATGCAGATCATCGGGAATGCCTGGTGTTTATGTGCAGGCATAAGTACAGCCTTTATGTCAGTTTACCTGCTTCTCAGCCGGATTCCAGATTGTGACTAGACCTTCTCTAGGTTGACTCTTCCTGTAACAACCCTTGTTACACAGGCCCACCACTCTAACTCTCAGAAAAGGAGTGACATCTCTTGGTCCAAGACCTGCATCGTCCACAGCTTTTTCTATTTTCTTGTTCAGATCCAACTGCATAGCTTCCTGAAGGACAAGGACTCAGTATTTAAAACCAACAAGAGATGTTTAAAGCTAATTTGCCAGATTCCAGATGAGCACCGCTTGCTTTATCTGGTAAGCTGAAAATGAAGCAAGTTGCTCTGAACTCATATCTGCCATCAACAGTTCAGGCTCAGCAGCATTCTCAAGGATTTTAGAGATTTTTGCACCTTCTTCACTATCAGTATCATCTACAGAACAATGCTTCTGCTCCGAAATAACATCCTCAACAATTCTGTCACGCCTGTGATTATACGGTAATCAAATTGATGATGATGAGGGCATGTGTTTACGAATACTCTGCACAATGGATAGCCTTCTTATATATAAAATTGTACATATTCCTTGAAGGTCACAATTAGGCTCCTTTTACAACTACCTACCATTTTCTCTGCACAATTACGCATGTGTTTACGAATACTCTGCACAATAACCATTTTCTTCAACTACCTACCATTTTCCAACACAAGTTTTATATGCTGAGGTTTTCCTATGGTCGGTTTTCAGATTATAATGTATCTAAAACACACCAAATGATACAATGTGTGATTTCCATGGAAGTGTTTGATTTTCCATAGTAATCCAGGTCACCTACTGCTAACGTGTTACCAGAAGAATAATCAGCACTCGAGCAACAAGTACAGCAAGTTCACTCAATTGTAGCAATGAGTATAGTCACACATTAGCTAATAAAAGGGCATTACCATGAGTTACTAAAACATACTTATCTTCAATCAAGACCAATTGATTTTGAGACCATAACCCGTATTTCAATACACACTTCGCAAAAGTAAATACCTTTGCTTGTACATCTGAAGGACTTTCATTTCCATCCTTTCTGGTCGCACTGCTGAACCACCACTGGGAAACCTAATATGAAAAGGCAACACTATGTAGTTTGATCATATTTATCTTCAATGCGTAGTTCAGTTCTATTAGCTTTCAAGTAATCAATGCACAAGAGATTGTTATAAGATTGAAATAAGCTGCAGCCTGCAATTTTAACCTTAACAAGGAAAAAAGCTCCACCTTTCTTTGTAAAGAATCGGATATATTCTTGACACTCCAATCAACACTTTAGGAATCCGACCTCCTTCACCTTTTATACAATTTAATGAGAGTGGTGCTCCAACATTTTTGCCTGCAGAAACAGGTTACATTAAAAAAATGGTTATGGTGCACCAAGAAAAGAAATGATATGGTCCAGACTAAGTTGAAAAAATATGCAGCAATGATGGTATCAAATCAAGAATTTCAGCAGAAAGCATCATACAAAGTCCCAATTTATCAGCCCAATGAGTCCGGTATGTCCCATTTGCATGCATAAGCAAATTTACTACTCCAACAGCCTGAGAAAAAATATTAGACCATAGTTAGCAAAAAGAACTATAGTAATGAAAAGTTGAAAAATCTGAACTCTCAAGTTGGCTTTGAAAGGAAAAATGATATTAGGTTAATGTGACCTCAAAAGGTGTAATAGGTCCAACCCATCCATGTAAACTAGCTCCCCATATCTGATACAAACATGGAGTTAGATAGGTTAGCTTTGTTAGGACAGTCAAAAATTTCTTAGTACCACTGATGAAAAGGAGGAAAGTACCCGAAGCTTCTGTCCAATAAATAATTTGCCACGCAGTAGATATTCTGACAACGGCTTATCTAAAGTAGCTTCTAATGAATACCTGCATGTTATTGTGCGCACTTAGCTACGGCATCTTCCATGAGTCAATTTTTCTGATGGGCTAAAATATTTGAAAAGAATGTCTGTACCACCCATCAGTAAGTTCAATCTTCGTAATATTACTTTGACTACAAGTGGGCTTCCTTAGTTTATCAGGATAATTAGTAGTTGATGCATCGTCCATTCCAACTTCAGGGTTGAAGTTAGGGCAGACAGCCGAGATACACAAAACAACCATAGAAGCAGGTGAGACATCACCATCCAGAATCTTTTTTACCACAGATCTATGGCCATAATTTACTTCTCTTTCATACCTAAGATGCCAAAAAAAACCACTGTAATCATCAGCACTAACAATTCGATACGTGTGACAATAAATGGAAGCAGTACCTGTATTTCAATTCCTCAAGAACATTTGCAATGGTTAGGAACTTGCCACTAGCCTGGGTTGGATAGCCTCTTTCAAGACATGCAAGCTTCCAAACTATCCATTTGTAGTGATTTGACACCCACCTGAAAAGTAATCAATGAGAGGTAAATATAGATATATGCTTTTAAGGAGCTCAATTGAGAGTAGAGAGTATCCATAGCACAATCATGAAAGAAAGATTTTTTTTTTTGCAAACAGTGCTTAAAAAGTAAATTATAAATCTTTTATGGTGATGCTTGTTCTCTAATGTTCAATAACATCATAAAAAGAGGAAGACATTTTCAATTTTTCATGGCATGCCATCACATGGAAAGATATTTTGAGTAAACTGCAAAGAAATACAAACTTGTTACAATTTTGTGATCACTTGCAACTAAATCAAGTAAAAGTGGAATTAATTATTTTAATTTTGTTGTATTTCGGATCTGCTATATTTTTCATACAAATTTGGGTGAATGATAACAGTCCAGTCAAGGCAATATTGTAAAGCTTTTTTCTACTTCTTGTTCTCCATCTTGCCAAACTTTTAAGGTACTTGAATTGAGAAAGTCAAATTCAGAAGTCTCTTTTAATACCGAGTGCCAACAATAGATGCCAATTTTGGACTCAGGTTACTAATTTCGGGCAAAAGAAAATCAGCTACTAAAGAAAAAAGTGAAATGCTTCAATATCGCAATCCAACCAGAAACTTGTTCATCTATTAGACTATTATTATAAGCAGTGTTCACGTAGGTGGTCGCCTAGGTGATAGCCGTTGGAGAATTCTCCAATAGCTATTTTTTATTTATTTATAGAAATGCCATTACTCCCAAGTGTTTAGGTGTCTTTTTGAAGCCTAATCATGTATGGTATTGTTAAATAATTTTTGTGCATTTTTCTGTTTTTTAACTATTTTATCAAATTAAAATGATTTTAAAAAAAATTGGGTCACCCAGAGCTGGGCGACCGCACAATCGCCTAGGCGTCGGGACGCACCCAGTCGCCTAGGCGGTCGGTGAACATTGATTAGAAGATCATTATAATCAAAAGTGGCTGCTAAAACTGAAAATAACTTACGCTTTCTGGAAGAAAAAACAAACAGGTCATGCAGAAAAATACCAAATGCAGATTACGAAAACCATAACATCTCAAATTAGAGAGTAATTCCAAGAACAGAAAATGCAAGTTGCATGATGATATTACTGTTTGGTTAAGTATCTTGGTGAAGCACCAGACTGAAGCATCATATTTCGGAAGGATTCTATCCCGATCCTTTCCAACCCACTTTTACTGCACATTTCATATTTGTCAGCATTACTTGCACTCATCTGTGTGATTTCATTTGACATGTGCTGTAGGTAAAAACAAGGAAAACATTACATCATGGAAATCAGATCATAATTTACCAGGCAGCACATTATATACCATCTTAGTAGAAGAAGGGGGTCCGCCAAAAAAATCCACTAAACTTGGTCTGCTGGAATGAAATGGATAACGAAATGAAATCCGTGGTTTATGAGAACTGTCATTTGACATTGATTGCTCGAACGAAACTACATAAAAACAACAAATTATTCAACTCAAAGTTCAACATAATATAACTTGCTTGGTTCAGAAACATCTAATAACATACCATCATCATGGACAGAATAATTGACGTTCTTTAGAGGAGCAGTAAACCTAACAGTTGAGATAAAAGTGTTTTCATTAATGGCATTCACGGCATAACTCTGTAAAAGAAAGTGAACTTCACCAACCGGGATTTGCGTGGCTTTTTGAATGGAGAGGGAGAACATTTCCTTCTGAACCTCTTCTTTTCATCAGCAAAGCATTTACTACTTGCAATATTTGCATCGATGTTATTGCAAATTTCAGACAGTGGCTTGCAGGAAGACCTCTGTCCATAAACTATTTTTGAGTTATCAATCACCTTGAAGGAAGCACCTTGATCCTCAATTGAGCTTATAGGAGGGTAAGATTTGATGCTTGATTTCCTGATTCCTTCTGGAACAATATAGTCATTCTTCTTTACAGGATCCCTAGTAATACTTTCTGAACCCACAGCACAAGATAAAGGTTGCTTTTTATAACATTGTGAGTAAATAATAGGTTCACCATTTGATAAAGTTTTGTAAAGATCACTATTTTTATTTGTACTAGAAAGAGAATCATTTTCTTTAGTACCTATGGCGTCAGCAGATGTCTCATCATCTGGTAAAACTCCCAAATATGAATCTCCAAGAAGACTTCTCGCTCGTCGCAAGGCATCATGAGAGACTAACAAAGATTTTCCATTTGCTGGGTGAAACTTAATAGAAGACGGTGAACTAGTAGTTGCAAGTGGATCAGGTTGAATATTATTCGGAGAAGCATCCTTCATGTAATTACTATTAACCCTGTCCAATTCATTACTCATGAGCCTACAAGGTCCATCCACTGGCCCAGCGACATGTTCCAAACTTATCATAGGCGTAGGTCTAATGAAATCATCAGATGATGGTTTTAAAGGACCCATACAACCTGTCCAGATAAAAAGCCAGTCCACATTAAAACCATGCAGTACATCTGATAGTGGTGATTGAAGTCTAGAAATGTGACCACCGGGAGAAGAACAACCAAAACTCCAAAAGCATCCAAAAAAAAAGAATTAATATGACTATGAGATCTACAATGGGAAGTATAAAAAAGTTAGTCTTTTCAAATCTGATTGTAAAGATGGTATTCCAGCATTCCAAAATGAATACACATATGACTACCAATCAAAATAACATTGATAACTTGTACTAACGTGCTAATTATACAATAATATTTACCAAAAACAAACATATAACATACAATCCTTTTTCATTACTTAATCTTTTTTTGTCTATCTCAACCTATATTTGGAGGCTAATAAGAATGTGTTTTTGTCGTATCTATGTGAAGACACCGTGCTACAAGGGTTAAGGTTGTTGTAACATACTTATATTATCCATTCTAGATTTCTAATGATGCCTTGATATCGAGCATTGCAAGGGCATTTAGAACCTCATCATAGTATCTCATAATCAAGCATTAAGTTACAACCGTCGTCTGATGTATGGAGTTTTTTTTATTGAAAGGTAACAGCCACCTTACTTATCTTTTTCTAATCAGTAGCTAACTTAGTAATCTGGTACACATATTGTGTTGTGATGAAAAAACTTTTCAATCATTCGATGGAAACTCCTCCAATATTTTTAAGGAACAATATTAAAAATACAAATTGTTGCATTAGCGAAATTGTATAGCCAGTCTAGCCTCTAATAAACCAATATCTAACACGTGACATTAAGAAACAGAATACAATCATCTAAATTAGAAGTTATGCTACCTGACTCTTTTCCCTCTTCACCTGGAAGAAGTGGTGCTGTCCTCTGTGACAATCTTTTCCGGTTCTTAAAACTTTTCAGTCCTGTCATCGGCCTGAGGCCATTGGAATCAATAGTGCTGCTTTCTGCTTCTCCAAGAATAGATGCTGCATTTTGTATTGAACTCTGCCTAATGGTTATGCACCTTCCTGAACCCGTTTGGAACATTGGGATAGCATCATCACCATTTCTCTGTCTGCCCATTACTTTGTCAACACAATATGTATCATTATCGGAATACGGCTTCACTTCAACAGATACTGCCGGTAATGTCCTGATGTTGTCATTGCCACGCGACCCCCCTTGATTATTCTCATCAAGTATTGATGTTGCTTTCTGAATTGAACTCCTTTTGATGGTGACAGACCTACCTGACCCTGTTTGGAACATCGGAATAGCATCAACAACATCACTATTTTTTGCAGCTGCCGTTCCTTCATAAGCAAAAGGTGTTTCATGCTGATTCAAATGTTGTACCAGTGCAACAAACTCTCGAGATTCGGCCGATGAAAGATCAGTATTGCCATTTTGTTCTGTTCTCTCTTCACTCTTTCCTCCAAGGATGGAAGTTGCTTTTCGAATTGAACTCCACTTTATGGATACAGACCTTCCTGACCCTGTTTGGAACATTGGAATATCGTCATCGTTGTCATGTTTCCCCATGCTTGTTCCATTATTACTGCAGGACAATTCCTTCTGAAAAAAAGGCTGCCTCACAGAATTAGGCTTCTGACACTCCAGTTGCAACATTTTAGCATTTCTATCATCTCTTGCTACGGTTCTACTTCCCTCAGGGATCATTGTTGCTTTTGTAACTGAACTTCCATTGATTGTTACAGACCTTCCTGACCCTGTTTGGAACATCGGAACCACATCATTGTCATCAAAATTCCTCTTGACACCCCTTCCTTCATCAAAACAATCCTCCATTGGTAACTTCTTAACATCATCTCGCACTACCTCTTCACTCACATCCCCAAGGATTGAAGCTGCTTTCTGAATAGCATGTGGTGAGATCATTGTAGACATGCCCAACCCCGTTTGGAACATTGAACTAGCTTTGTTTCCATCACCACTGGCTTGTGTTTTTTTCTCTTCGAGGGCCGACATTGCTTTCCTAATTGAGTCCTCGCATATGGTCACAGACCTTCCTGACCCTGTTTGGAACATCGGAACGGCATTAAATAGACTCCCGTCATTTACCGCCCCTATTCCTTCATTAGTACGAGAGCGCCGAGTTTCCAACACAGCAACATCATTAAGTCCTGTCTCTCCACTCTTCTCTCCAAGGATTGGCATTCCTTTTCTAATCGAACCATCTCTAATACATACCGTGCTACCACAACCCATTTGAAACATAGGATTACCATCATGTTGATCCCCACTCCTCTCCGTACCCATTCCTTCATCAATATGACATTGAGTTTCCAATACAGCAACATCATCTAGTGCCGTCTCTTCACTCTTTTCTGCAGTGATCGTCTCCACACCCATTCCTTCATCAATGTAACATTGAGTTTCCAATACAGCAACATCATCTAGTGCTGTCTCTTCGCTCTTTTCTTCAGCGATCGGCATCACTTTCCTCAGTGAACCCTCTCTAATAGTTACTGACCTACCAGAACCCGTTTGAAACATAGGATTTGTTCGTTCGTCAATATGACACTGAGTCTCCAATACAACAACATCATCATCTAGTTCTCTCTCTTCATTCTTCTCTCCTAGAATCGACATCTTTTTCCTCACCGAACCCTCTCTAATCCTACCAGACCCCATTTGAGACATCCGAGCAGCGCCATCCCGATCCCCATCCCCTTCTACCATTACTTCGTTTCGTGCTCTCTTCTCACTCTTCGAAACTCCCTCATCCAAAACTTTCACAACCGATTTCGACTTCCGAACCGAACTCACCTCGACCGGAGCATTCTCCCCTGATCCGGATCCAAACATCGAAGTCCCACCATCTCTTCCACCTACTGGATCCCTCGACGAAGCGGCGTGGAACAAGAAATCCGTCATGGAGGGGAATCGAGGCGAGCTCGTGTCGGGAATTAGGGTTTCCTTCGGCAGGGTTTCCTCGTCAGTGGCGCTTCCATCAACGGGAATCCATCGGTAGTCGACTCCGGATACCGGGAGTATTTTCCACGTCGGGACACGTGGAGGCGGCGGCATGGGCTCCGGCGAGGGTGAGTGGGATTGGAGATAGCGGGAAGAGCGAAATATTCGTGGGTGTGCGAGAAAAAGGTTGGGTCCGTTTAACGGCCCGACCCGATCAAAAAATGGTCTTAACCGTATGGGCTTCCTTTTCTGGCCCAGACCTTTGAGTGTTCCTTAAAGAGAGTTTTTTGAAGGGGAGTTAAGGAGTTTGCAAAAGTGTTGATTAGTTCATTTTTTGTCTTGAGATAGTCAAGAATAAGAATCGAACCTTAATTGCCTTCGTATCTTTAAGTTATGATTTAAAATGTGTAGGAATAATTGAGTAGATTAAAAAAAATACTCAAATTCCTACTCTTTTTCACTGGAGGATCCTTTGGTCATCGTTTCACTGATTTATTTATTTACAACTAATAAGGGACTACATTAACATATATCAAAAACACGTTGATGATGTATGGTGAGGTAGTCAGATATAGTACATTGTGGATGGAAGTTATATTAGTGTGGTCGGCTTTGGTGTAGGCACATAGTCACCTATTGGCTTCATCAATACAGATGAAGATGCCACGAATTATGTTGTTTTTCCCCTTTTTTTACCAGGTAAGCTGGCTTGTCCTTTTTTTTACAATCCAAGAGTTACAATTTGATCGCACTTTTTTTTCTTTTTTCTTTTTTTGCCTCACTACCCTCTCAAAAACAATACATTTGGCACTGACTTGAGGTAACCAAAAAATTGCTATCACGTTTTACAGGGCCGTAAAGGCAGAGGTGTAGTGATCGAGCAAATGCCACGGAAAAGCTGCCAAAAACATGCATCCATACCGGAATTCTTTAAAATAATAATCAATTTAAAAAAAAAATCGAAAACTAATCAAAAATATATATTAAATCTAACATGATCACGGATCGCGGATCGGGGCCGCGATCTGTGCGACGGATCGCAATATAAAAGCGTGATCCGTCTGCTTTTTTTTTAAAAAAAATTAGATTTCAGTTTTTTAGTTTTTCAGTTTTGAGTTTAAGTATTAAGTTAAAATCAGTTAATTTTTGAGTTTTCAGATTAAGTTTTTAGTTAAAATCAGTTAATCTCAAGTAATTTTTATCATCTACTCGGATTCGCACAAAACTTCTCTTCTAGGTTTTCTTCCATTCAGAGCTCGCACAACACTTATTTCCCAGGTTATCTTGGACTCAGGTAAATTTTACACACATTTTATACTTAAGATTTAATTTCTTTCTTAAATTAAAATTATTTGGAATTGTTTTGTTATTTTTTATTATATTTAATTGTAAATATTAGTTGTATTTATGTATCTGTTTATAATTAAATTAAATGTATATACATCTAAAATTTGTATAACGTACATTTACGAAATTTATTATATAATACAAGTATTTGGAATAGTTATTTATTATTTTCTGTTAAATTAAAATTTTAATATTAGTTGTATTTATGTGTTGAATTGTTGTAGCTTTCATTATTTCTATAACATGCAATTTATCATGAAATGTACGAGTAAATTATTTTTTAATTATTAGAATAAATTCTGTTTTAATCTTCATGAACAGTTGTTTTGACAAAATGAGTCATTTAAGTAGAAGTCGCTCTGTACAAAACGAACGTGAGTATAATGATGCAGTGGATAGAGAGTCTATTTCCCCACTTCTCGGAATACCAAATTGCATGTTCAAAGTCAATGATATTTCCACAAATGTAAGTACCAAAAAAATTCATATTGTGTAAATTTTCTAAATATTTAAATTACATTTTTTAAATTGACGTATTTTTCACAATATATTTGAATATATTATAGCCGGAGGCTGTTTTGGAATGTCGTGCACATCGTCCAGTAATTCTTTTCCACGATTGTTTTAGTCAAGCACTCAAAAATTTGGGATTATATCAACTTGCCCAAATAAAACATACAAGGACAGACAATAGATTGATTACTGCACTTGTAGAGCGTTGGCGTCCTGAGACTCACACTTTCCACTTACCGGTTGGGGAGGTTGGATTAACCTTGCAGGATGTTAGCTGTTTGTGGGGTCTACTTATCAGTGGTATTCCAATAATCGGGCACAGTGATCGAGACAGTCGTGAGTTAATTAGAAATTCCTTTGGGATTGATATAAACGCCGAGATTATGAAAAAAGGTAAAAGAACGGTAGGAGGAGATGAGCCACAAATGTTCAAAGAGTCCGGATTTAGCATCAGTTTGCAATGGTTGCGGGTAAATTACGGGAATCTGCCAGAATTTCCCACAGATGAAGAAGTGGCACAATATACACGGGCTTTCATTTTAGATTTGTTTGGATCCATGGTTTTCCCAGATAGCTTTGGGGCAGGTGTTCCAGTTATGTATTTGAGGTTTTTGCAGGTGTTGGACAAGCCGATAGTATACAATTGGGGTGCGGCCGTGCTTTCATGTTTATATCGCAACTTGTCTATTTCATGTCAAACTGGAAAAAGGAACATTGGTGGTGCATTGTTACTTCTTCAACACTGGTCTTGGACTCGGTTTCCCGTAGCCCGGCCGAGACACGTGGGTCATGCTGAGTGTTTAGGTGGAGACGACCTAGAATCACGACCTCCATTTGCTATTAAGTGGCAATACCCACAGACTTATGAGGTTAGTGCCGCACATAATTGTCTTACACATTACAGAAATGAATTTGAATGTATGTTGGATGAGCATGTAAACTGGCAGCCGTATTATGAAAATATGATGTTGCTTCCTGGTCGGGTATTTACTATTGATGCTGCATTTTGGCTTGCGAGAGTGTCTTTGATTCATTTCTGGATGATTTCATGGCATTATCCAGGAAGAACTATGAGACAATTTGGATTTTATCAAACGACGCCACCGCCAGAACCTCATCCGTGGACAGAACTCAAAAGACTTGATAAGATAGTACATGCGGCCCGACAGAGAGATGATTGGTCAGCCAAGCATGAAATTTACATACGAATGTGGGACAGACCGCATATTCTTCATGAAGGTCGACCATATGATCCGAGAGAAAATCGACGGTATCGTCAGTGGTTTCAGCATAATGGTATGTACACAGTCTACATACGAGGCCAAATAGAGTTCGGTCTGGAAAGGCCATTGCCACCCCCACATGATCTATCGAGGACTTAGGTTACGTTCCTGGTGGACCACGTATTCGACGTATGGTATGTTTTTTGAACTACAATTCGTCGTATTCGACGTTCCTTGTTGTGTTTTACTATCTAATTTTCAAACTACAATTGAAGACAGTTGTACAAACGTGGAACTAAGAGACTCTGTAAAATGTTGCTGAAGAGTCACCAACTCGATGCTGCCAACTGCGATCAGGTGCACGAATATGAAAGAGTACTGTGTGATGCTGGATTACCTGCAGATGTGGAGTCGATTCCTGAAGATGATGATGGTAATAATGAGATTCGTGATGACTTCCTGTACCAAGAGTTGCAGACCAAACAACATATAGTTTTAGGCTATCCAATGCATCATACGATGATTTTGTCCCAGATCCATCACAGTTTGGATATTCTCAAACATATGGTGACATTGGCGCAGCACCATCGCAGCCAACCCAGTTTGGATATTCTCAAACATATGGTGACATTAGCGCAAGACCATCGCAGCCAACCCAGTTGGGACTTTCCCAGATTCCCGAAGATTATCCAACTTATCAAACATCTGGTAGTAATTATGATACCCCTCAGTTGGCGCAAACAGATTTCGGGTCTTTGTTGGATGGTATATTCGGCCCATTTACTGACCAATGGTACACTTGTGAATTAAATCATGTACCTTCTATAGTTTACGAGACTCAGTCACCTCAATTGCCTGTTCAAAATCAGTCACCTTTTCGACCTGTTGAGTCTCATTCACCTGTTGAGACTCAACCCCATTCTGACTTAGTTCCATACGTCTTCTCTGATGATGAAGAAGAATCAGTGCATGTTGCGACTCCAGTCGGTCGAGGGTGCCGACGCAAGATGAAGACAAAGATTTTCACTCCCACGCAGTAGTTCATATTGTAATTCAGTTGTACTCGCGATTGTACTTTAAGATTTTATTGTACTTTTGTCATCTTAATTGATATGGTTTGACTTATAAATAAGACATTATAAACATAACAACACATTCAACATTACAATACATTCAACATTACAATACATTAAACGTTACAATACATTCAACATTACAATATATTAAACATTACAATACATTCAACATTACAATATATTAAACATTACAATACATTCAACCTTCCCTTACATTGCAATGATCGCTTGTGTGATTAATCGAACCACAACCTGTACAATGACCCGGACCTATCCTTCCCTCCATGACATCCATCGTCATCGGTAAACGTTTTGACCTTCTTCTTCCTTTCTTGACGAGTGTTCGATCAGGTATTATTTTGTCTCCCATATATTCAGGCCAATCATCTTCTTTCCCGTACACATCGAAGTGACCCTCCCATGTGTGCACTAGAGAGTTGACACTGTAGTACGAATGTGTATATTCATTGGCATTGTAGTTACGTGCGACACACACTGCCAAAACATGACTGCAAGCGATACCTGTATTTTGTAGTCCCCGACACTTGCACTTCGGTCTGGTGCCGTCACGTAGAATCACCTTGTAACTACGATCCCTCCTAGCTTCAGTTCTGCTCACTCTTTCATGTTTGGATATGACCTCATATACTCCTGTATCGAAATCAGTTATTTTCACCTCATGTTGACATGCAACTGCTGCAGATTTTTCCAACATTTGTGTAACCCTCTCCGAAAAGACGTGTCCTCTTTGTGCCAACACACGTGCATGCTGTCTTCTGTTGTTGAACCACTCCAACAGTTTATAGTATGCCGCCTCTACAATTGCACAAATGGGTAAACCACTAGCTTCTTTGAAAACATTGTTCAGACACTCTGCAGCATTGCTTGTCATTATTCCCCATCTTTGGCCTCCGTCGTGACACAACGACCACTTACTAGGAACTTCCGGTTCATTCTCATTTGTTTCATCTTTTTGTAGGATTTCATGTTTAATTATACATATATATTTTTCGAATTTTCATGTATAATAAGGATCAATTTTCAATTTTCTAGAATTTATTGCATGCATCGGTTTGTTTTAACAAACTAGTTTCAAAAACTCTATTAAAACAGACATGAAGGAGCTCCGAAATTCATACCTAGACGTTCTCTAAAACTTCTCGAAGATTCGGAGACGGTTGGGATGCTCCTCGCTGCGCCGGATGCCTCCGAGTATTCACCAAACTCTAAACAAGATCGGAGAGAGGGAAGCTAGTCTCTCAATCTCCGATTGGGTTTAGAATCTAATTACTAACCCCTCTTTAGTTCCCTTTAGAAGATGACCTCTGAAGAACTAAAACTAAACTTAAGAATTAAGGAATTTTCGTGGAGAATTATGGAGAGAGATTTTGCATAAGAAAAATAATGAAATTAATTAAGGAGGTAATGAGATAACCTTGTATTTATAGGTTCTCTCCAAATTACCTATTCATGTGCAACCTCTTGCCCATGATTCAATGCAAAATTTCATCTAACCATCCATTATTTATTAATAAATAATCTTAGCCACGAATTAAATCAATTATGGACCAATTCCATGCATGATCTAATTAATTCTTAAATTAATTCTGCATAAAACCATAGGGGGAGCGGCTTCCTCGGACGCCCGCCCCATGCGGGGGGCGTCTCCCTCGGACGCCGACGACTTTTTTTTTTTTTTTTTAAAACAAATAAATAACGTAATGTTACCTCATACGGGTACACCGGGGGAACTGCTGACTGCTTGACTGGCCTCCGAGACATTCGTAATCTTGTGTAGTAGGTATAGGAAGAGAAAGTTTTGAAAAAAGAGTGAAATTGTGAGATATATAAGCAAAAATAGGAGCAATGACAATTTGGTAATTTCAATGGACGATTTAAGTAATTTTGGGATGATGTTTAACGGTTCAGAAACTTTATGGACACTTTTTACATGAGTAAAAAACTATGAGATTGAATGGGGCGCAGTGGAGTGTGTGATGAAGCAAAGGCTGCAGCAGTAAAATGAAGACATCGGACTTTCACGTGGCTCATTAATAGCCAAATGGCTAGATTTTAATGACATGCAAGTGAAGTGGAAAATCAAGTTGCCTTCAAATAGTTTGAACAAAGTGATGAAGAGCAACCTGTTCCTAAAAATCAACAACCATACATTCATATCACCCACCGACGCGAAGCCAAGAGAAAAGAGATGCATTATACGACCACATCTCTCAAAAACAATCTTACCATATATCATTAGGGGGCTTAATCGAGCCGATCTTGAACGAACTAGAGTTAAGTCATGTTTAAATGGAGCTCTTCCATCATAACTTGTATTCGTGAAAACTTCTATACGAGTTCAGCTCATCGTGAACACGTCAGCAGATGACATGAACACCAATTTGACGTTGAACTTCAGTTCATTTTTGTAATAGTTTAAAGCATTCAATTTCAGTTTTGAGTTCAAAAAACACAAATTAAAGAATCCCACGTGGCACACTGACCAGAAAGCTGTTCCAAGCACATGGCGTCACACACTCACACCACACCGTACGTTGAAAGTTTAAAATTTCCATACACAGCTTTCACACCTCTCGACGTCATTTCTGCAAATTCCAGGGGCATTCCGGTTACTCCACTGCACTGCACACCTAACCAACCGTTCCGACGCCTCGAGTGTGACGCCACGGAAGTTAGGACTATCATAGTTTGACTCGAACTTGACTTAAAAAATGTTTGACTCTAATTTAACTTGAAAATGAAGAATCTTAATGAAGAAAACAAAAAAAAACTACAAACTTGGTTCGTAAACGAACCGTTCGAACTTGAAAAAAATTATCGCTTGACTCAATAGCTTGTTCGAATTTTTTAATATTTTATTTATAATTATTTTTCGTATTTGATAATAACATAAGATAATACTTATTATTCGAAAATTTACTCGACTCGACTCGTTTACTCACTAACCACCGGAAGCACTACAGTGCGACGAAAATACCCCTGGTTGGCGCCCGTAATTCTCGCAGGGGTGGCAGAGACATGCATTAGTTGGAAGGTGTCAGCGAGGCAGAGGAGTGGACAGTGGTCAGCAGAGAAGGATTTAGGGGTAGAATAGTAGTTTGGGTGCATGGGTAATGGTGGCCAGTCCAGTCCAGAGAGGACTTTTGGGTAGGAAGAGAGGTACGATATGGGAGGGAATAGAATAGGAATAGGAATAGTGACAGCCATTAGATGAAAAGTACAACAAGTCCCGATGCATCAGTAAATTTTACTATTCTTTTCTTGATATTTAGAAGTGATATATGAGAGAAAAAGAAAATTACATTTCTGTTGAACGCTGGTATCTGAAATTAGATTAAAAGACTTTTAACTAGCTGTATGAACCATTTCTCAAGAGGGTAAACATTATTGACTTGTATCTTTTTGAATCTTTGCTGTATATCATAACAACGATCTTTTAATCTAATCGTACTAACAAACTTTCAAAAAAAGAAAAGAAATTAGATTAATAAGACATTGTTATAAACCACAGTACAGCCAAAAACATACTAACGGAAAAACAATGGACCCATAATAGCGGAAAAGGGACAGATAAGTCCAACACAAATCCTAACAATTTAGCCATAGCTATGTTAAAAATAAAACAGAAAATATCACTGCAAATACGATTCGGTGATCACAAATTCATTGTCAACTAAACTTACTAATAAACTTGACGAAAATTTTCCTCCTAGTTTTTTCCTTCTATTTGTCACTACCATTTGTCATGGTAGAAATCACGTCGTTTTGAGGATTAGTTGATTCTCCATAAGTATCAGAGGATGTATATCGCCCCCTACGGAAGAAGTCAAAGGTTAATACCAAGTTGAAACGTGTAATTTCAAAATTCCAAATCACTAAAAGAATATTTAGTTCATATTTAAGTAAATTCTTATGTCTTAACATTTCTCAAGAAAAAACGAAGACAACTTTCTATTCCGACCGTGAAAATGTGAGAGAGCATGCAGACTACATAACTGAATGATTGTGAAGATATACATATAAATATGTATCTTTCGTAAAACTCGGTTGGTAATTAATAATTCACAACTCACGTGCTTGTGTACGGAATGGTAAATCTAACCATGATTAGAGTGGACATTCAATTAAACCTCCATGCTTTCCCACCACATCAAAGTTTGAATTTCTAACTCAATAGCTAAAAGTTGACTATTTATTGACTGAAGACACTTTTGATCTGATTTTGGAAACAATGCAAGAGCAGAATAATAACGCCAATTATTGGGCATGCAAACTCTTAGGGACTTATTTTGACTACTTATTTTGATTACATTGAAAATTTGATAGATTTCCTGAAAAAGAGGGAGATCGTTGCAACAATGCATCCAAAAACGAGTACAATACGTCTTTGACACAACATCGACAAGAGCTTCTTCAGCAAATCTACCAATTATACAGCCAGTGACCATCTACGAGACTTAAATAGTAGAGTTTGCACGCTCTGTGATTGCAACTCGCATTTGCTGTGTTATTATATAATATGTTGTATCAGCTAAACTTCTTCGAGAAAACAACACTTGTTTCTTTAATTGGAAACCAATTTTATACATAATTTGTAGTGAGCATGTGGCTCACATTTCCTGTGTTGTTATGTCATATGTGGTATCAGCTCAACTTTTTTGAGCATTTGACGCTTGTTTCTTTAATTGGAAACCAATTTTATACTTAATTTTTAGTGAGCATGTGGCTCACAACATCTAAAACTTCGTTTTTAATGAATGAGAAGATCAGTTTTCATCAATAAAATAAAATAAAATAGCGCCAATTATTTCTGTCAATATAATGTCAGGTTATTGGGAAAGGTGAACCTTCCAGAGTATATAACGGGGGTTGAGGAGGAGGAGTAGATTCAGTAGAATAGGTTCGTTTTTGCATTTGAAGTCTAAGCTAGTGTAGGCGTGTGTATAGATTTAAGAGATAGAGTACCTTATCCCGTGGCGTATTCTATGGTGGTAAAGGGGGTGAGACTGTCTAAAAACAACCGCCTTCAACACATAATTCCTTTCAAGTTCCAAACTTGGCACATTAGGCCATGGACCCAAGAGTGAGTCTCATGCACTAGAAAGAGAGATCTTGTTCTCTCTTCTTTTCTTTTTTTTAAATGAACAATATCTCTCTACCCACTTAATTTCCTCCTATAAATACCACCTCCCATCAGATTCTTTCTTGCTCTTCACATCCTTCTTATTTCTTATTCATTTTGCTCGTATTCTCTATTTATGTTTCTTGCCTTGTGTGAGTGCATAGAGGGTAGTGAACACATAAAGATCGAGAGGAGGGTACTTAATTAGTAGGGGAGGATCCGTAAAGCTCAGGAGGGATAGCGCCATGGATATATCACAAAAAAAGTTTGATTTCTTCCATATCTTCTATCGCGCTATCTATCCTGAGTTTCATGGTTCCTTCGTACTTTCCAAGGAGAACACTTGAAGTCATCTTTATAAGGTTAATAGTGCTTATTATTTCACACTTTGTTTTCACTCTTGACATTATTATTTTTCTTTACATTCTCTTCTACATTTATCAGTCATTTAACATTGGTTGGACTGTGTTGCAGTAGGAGAAACTGTGGACGAAATGGTTTCCAGGTTTTATTGCTGGAGTGGTGTGAAAGGTATACCGTAGTTCAAAATTCAAAATTTTCTTATGGAGTTTACATTTCCAAGATATTTGATTTGTTGTTCACTCCTGACTCCTAAGATGAAAAGTGGAATTCATAACTCGAACTATATGAAAACAAACACGCGGCTTTTAAGTTTTATAATATATATATGGTAGTACGTACCTACAACGTTTTCACATACAGTATATCTTACCGTGATGAAAGCTTACCCTGATGAAACCGCAGGAAACAAGGTTTGACCGTTTTTATTGGGATTTCAAATTCAAGACGTGATGATATGGTAATGATGGGCTCATGGGAGTGCTTTGTATTGGGATTTGTGCTTTACACTGTAGTTCAGGTTATTGAGTTAACAATTCTCTTGTCACAGAAGTTAATTCTGGAGTCCGTGTTCTGGATTGCAGTAAACTTTACTGGGCCACTGCTACCTTCTACACTACAACATTAGAAATTAGAAATGTGTTGTGTGGTACACAGAATGTTTGTTATCTGGAGATTTAAATGTGATGTTTTCCCCCAAAAAAACCAAGCTACATAAGCAAAATGAAACAGGTGAATGGAACATCTACAAGAGCAGATGTTTAATTTGACTATTTTGAAAATATAACTATCATTATCAGTAGGTTTTCATTGGATGGCAAACAGAGAAGGGTTGGTTCTTTTGTTTCAGTAAATGATGGGCCTGCAAAATAGCAGACGCTAGCCAGAGCAACGTAAATGCTGAAAATGAGACTGGCTGGCTTCCAAGAATATAAAAACAAACATTTTGACCTGGAGGTCTTAAAAGTAGTACAGCTCTACGTGATGCACCTGCCAACCAGGTAGCAGAAGATCTGTGAGGTGGCAGTAGTTCTGACGATTGACAGCTTCTGCTGGATCATTGGAATTGTATGATTGGTGTTTGTGTGCGTCCACATTCTCGTGTTTGTTTGCAAATTTTTGGGTGGCTTTTGTTTGAAATTCTGACAATTCATGAGACCCCGAACAGATATCGGTAATGGACGTGGATCTGGAAATTTTAGGCCCCTGAAACTTAAGACTTGCCTGGTTTTCGACTGTACTCAATGGGAACGACGGAGACATTATCATCTAAACACCACATTAAACAAAAGACACATCACATTAGCGGGTTGAATTTTGCATTCAAGTTTGCGACCATTACATCAAAAATATATTAAAAAGGATGTGCGTTATAAAACAACAGGATAATCTAGGTACTTGGAAATAAAGGCTACACAATAAACAGCAATTGGAGTACTCTGATTATGTCAATTTATTGACTCAAAGACGTAGATGCAAACTAATTAACATATAACTTAAGGGTATGACGAGGCCTTTTGAATTATGAGGATTCCACTCTCAACCACATCTTTTCATGGCTTCCTTCCATGCCTGGTAGCTTAATGCAGATTACTCTCTGTGCGAGATACTGTACGGTGCACCTGATAAACAAACAGCAAATCTTTCTGGGTGTTGAGGTTTCAAAAGATATAAAAACATATCTAAATAAATACCAGGTTTTTTGTTACAGTCAGGCAAGTTTTAAAATAACAGCTACAGAAAGATCACTGAGATCAGAAAACCATAAGCCGAATAAACCCCCTCATGACTAATCATGCCTCAAACTTACAACATCATTATCTTAAAAAGAACTTTCCAAATTTCAAAAGATGAGCAGATATCTAACTATAAAGCTAAAAGGTACTGCATTAATACTTGGCAAAGTAAAAGTACAATTAATACGGTGAAATCCATGCAAGATCAAATAAAATAAATAATGAAACTAATAATGACAAGGTGAAACGAGATCAGGTAACAACAAAACCCAAAATAGGGAAAGAACAAAATGAGAATATAATGGTAATTGGAGAATTAAGTTTCTCAGGTTTCAAGATGGACCTCCAAAGTATTTGATAAGAAACCTTGTAAACTGAAAATAACACCACAAGTCAGACTCCAATAAAATTAAACACCCATTCAGTACACAACAAAACATTTTTACTCGTCAATTTTTATGCACAGACATGTATGTGACCACATATGTGCAGTTCCTAAGTGAACATTGGATATATATATATATATATATATATATATATATATATATATATATATGAAACTCATATTACGTGAGACCATCTCCACTACGAAATCACCCAAGTGTTCAACCATGCGACCATACAGGAGATACACGACCACACTACACAGTTTGCATTTAACTATTTAAGTTGTTAATGCAATCAAAATATCTTACATTAAGGGAATTAATACATTGTGCCATAGTCATAGGACGGATAGTTTTTAAACGTCAAAATATTGGTGAAGTGACATAACCTAGGTTCTGTCCCCCAGGGCGTAGTCAAGCTGGTTAGGGATGAGTGGAACACACATCCCGGGTTCAAACCCCAGCAATGACATGTCAAACGTCACAGTGAAAATGACGTTGGACCACCCCCAGTTTGGAGTTGTTGTTTGCCTGCCCCAAAATGGGGGCGAGTGTCGAATTTTGGGTGATAAAAAAGAAGACATAACCTAGGTTCTTTCTGGAAATTGTATATATATTTTTTCATTCTTTATTTTGAGCTAGTATACTAAAAAATAATTTCCATATGTGCAACTATATGGCTAAGCATGCAAACTGCACCAATATATGGTACATGCCAGTTGCACACTTTAATGTTTAAACCCACCACACATATAGTAAAGAGGAGATGAGGTAACAAGGCTATAAAAGGTGAAGAAACCAGTTACTGCCACATGGGTTCATAGTTCTTGGTAAAAAGTGGGTAAAATTAAAATAGCATGCACATGGCAGAGATGGGTGATTGGGATAAATGGATTTGAGATATGCATTTATTGAGTATACCACTATCTAGATCTCAATGCCAGCATTTTACATTCCCCTTATGTACCTTAATTTATTCACCTACACATGTTCAAGCTATCGAATAGAAAATACCACAAATCTAAAGCATGTCTAAGAAAAATAGCACATTGATGTCCCAGATAATATCACAAATTATACTTGCAAAGTAGGCATTCTACGCGGAAAAGATCAATTACAGTTCAACGCTTCCACACATTGTCGAATCAATGGTTTTATTGAGTTTCTGTCAGTGCAAGTGTGAGACTCAGTTTTATCCAGTATTGACAAATAATATCATCTGAAGATCGCGTCAAAGCTAGACAACAATTACAAGCAACCAGAGAATGCCCATTCACAAGAATAAACAGCTTACATCTTGAAATCAAAAACTATTGTCAGATCTAAATCTACAGCTACAATATACTATATTATATTACATCCATTCCTTGGTAGCTAACTAGCTATCATTAGATCTAGTTTAAACCATTTTGTAAATTTCCTTCATCTATTGTCAAGTTTCAACCTATTGCCAGATCTAAATCCAAAACATTCCTTCCTAAAAAATAGAACGAGGAGCAAACAAGATCAAAATCCAAGCCTCAAAGTCCATGAAGATCACTAAAAGCTTCATACTAAAAACAACATAACACCTTCCAACAAAAATCACAAACATACAAAACTTAACCGTTAACACCTACTAGGCTACTACTCTCCTTCCAATAATTCTAGTTAAACAGATGGCAACACTAGAAGCCCTATAATTGAAAACCTTAAACCTTCAAATCACAACTATTAAGTATTAACATTCATTAGAAATCAGACACAACCAAAATGAAAACCGGAACCCTAAAAAAACCGAACCTTTCAGAGCCGAAGATCACACGCGGGAGGCTATGGCAGCGGCAGAACCAGAACCGGCACCGCCGAGGAACGACAACAATCCCCCACCACCAACTCCAGCCTCCTGATCATCCAAAAACAGATCCTCCGGGGCGCGGAACGCGCCATGAACCCCAACCACAACCGCACCAACCGTCGCGGCCGTCATCAGCAACGACCCGACCGACGACAAGAAAACCGTAACCACCGAGACCAAGGCGAGTCCGGCGAGCGTCTCCTTATCAGAGAACTGCCTTCCTCCGATAACCACAGGGGTGTCGGCGGGGCGGAAGAGGTAGAGGAAGCACCAGGCGACGAGGAGCGCGACGAGGACGAGGAGGGAGAAGGGGTTGGAGATTAGGGTGACGGCGACGACGAGGGCGAAGACGGTGAAGTAGTTGGTGCGGAAGTAGGAGAGGTTGCGGCGGAGGCGGGAGGTGGCGTCGGAGAGGGATTCGGGGCGGGAGAAGGCGGAGCGGTCGAGGAGCTCGTGCCAGGGGCGTTGGTTGGAGAGAGCGCGGCGGAGGGAATCGGAGAGGCGGGCGAGGAAGTGGCGGAAGGCAGGGGTGTTAAGGGTGGTGGTCGGGGTGGGTTGGGGGGCGGCGGTTGTTACCGGAATCGTCGCCGGAGATGCCATCGGAGGTGGGGAGGGTAAGTGGTTTGGGAGTTGGGAGTGGAGGAGTTTCTGTTTTGGGGATGGATGGACGGCTGGGATTGGTTGGAGGTGTTGGCGTCCGAATGGGACGGCCACTTTCGGATCTTTGGCCCAAATTTAAAAAATTGATAATGATTTCATGAGCTGTAGGAGTAATTTTAGTTATTAAAAATAGATTGTGGATTGGCATGCTTACGTAATACATATATGATATACTAATACTTGTCATAAAGTAATTTATGATGATAAATTCCAACTCTGTTCTTATTATCAATCCTTATTAGACGAGTTAGGATACGGAATGGGGGTAAAAGACTGATATTATCATGGTAAGGTTTCGGATCCTTGGCCGAACATTTGAAGGTTTTTATAAAAAAAATTAAAATTGAAATTTTAAACAATTAATACAGTGACTAAGTTATAGAACGGTAACGGTTTATCAACACCGGTTGACAGCGTGCGCTAGTATGGGATTAGTTAGGATTAATAATCGACTCCAGAGTTCTTAAATTACTTGTTGCGATTGATTAACAATACATAATGTATTCAAAAAAATATATTCTTGTACGGTATGATTTACTCTGGTTATAATATGAATCTGATAGATTTGATAGGTATCTGGATCTTTAATGTCGGTGTCGGAATGGAAAAGTCACTCTTTTTTTCTTCTTTTTTCTCGATATCTGGGGAACTCATCGGGTCACCATCCTTTGGACGCCGACTAGACTACAAACCCCGAGGTAGCCCACAACACTTGCACCAGGGGAAATTAACATGCAGAAGGATTCGAACTTGGGTCTTTAAACAACCTGGGAAGGCCACTGTCGGATGATTATTTTTATTGTTTGATTTAATTATTTATTCTAATAGTCCTGACTCCTGATTCAAATTTCAAAACCCCATCTTAACCATTCTGAAATGCAGAAATGACATCGAAGTCTTGATAGTATCAATATTCATCAGGCTTAACGATTCTAATAGTCCTGATGTTTTGGTACAGAAATGTACGGCAAGGAAAACAATGTAACTGACGTAACAAAAACTTGTACAAAAGTGGAAAAACCTTGAAAAGTTATAGGTTCTTCAATTCAGCCAATATGGTGTGTCAATATTTTCAGGTGAATTACCATTTGACTCATCAAGTGTGTTTGATCCGTATTGGACACCTTTCAATCTTATAAAATTTGCAAACTTACAGGTAATTCTCCATACGTAGATCTCTAATTAATTTCTGAAAAAATAATTTAAATACATATTAGATTGAACCATAACATAACATGGTCCATTTAGGATACTTGAAAAATTACGTTTGAGTCTCAACAAATACCGAGACGCAGGTTTTGGTCCCAAATAGATTTTTTGGCATTTAAAGATTTACAATTAGACTTAGACGCTACCATTTAATTTTGCTTAACTTGAGAATCTATTTCCACCGAGCTTTTTATGAGACGTCAACCTTTTGGACGTTCTTATTCCTTACATAGCAAAATTAGATACATGAGTTAAAATATCTATAAATGAAGTTATTTTCCAACAAAGTTAATTGGATCACATAATATCCTAAATGTTTTAGTCTCCAAGTTGTGACATGCGTTATATTTAATTAGGTTTTCTGAATAAACCTCTAATGTACATTTTCAAACTTGTTAATGTATTTTTTTCCGAAGAGAACGTGTTAGTGTGTTATAACATCTTAATTTGTAGAAATATAGGTATGTGTTTTTAATTTAAAAAATTAACACGTAAAATGACCCAACTAAGATGAACAATATCAAGATTAATTAATTGAAAATTATATTGAGAAATATTTCTAAATTGACTTGGGTTGAAAGATAAAAAAATAAAATCAACCATATATAACAATTAAATAGATGGTCATTTTTCTATAAAATGAGACATCAAATTTTGAAACATATCTAAAACATCTTATACTATACTAGTATTTGACATCTAAGAGGGTACCTAAAACGTAACTAGTCCCAAACAGAAAAATGACTTGCATTTCAAAAACTTTGAACCGTTCCTAAAATCATCCACATCTCAAACACAGCTCTTGAGAATCGCAAACACAAAAACTGAGTGTCTCAAGACCCGAAGTCAAAATAACGATCCAGGAGAAAGACGTGTCATTTTTGAAACTTTTTTTTATAGTTGAGGCTACCGGAGTTAGCTCATTGAATTTGGATCTTCCAAATTTTTTTGCTCACCTACCGTACAGAGTCTTAAAAACACTCCCACCAAACTACAGAACTTCCAGCAAACAAATCATACAAAAGCTAGTTCGAGTAATTCAAATTCCCTAATTGGAGGTGATTTCTCTACAAACAAATAAGAAACAGAAAAATTAGACCCAGAGATATTACCGTGCAAAGACCCAGACAGAGGGGGAGGGGGGAGAACGAGTAGGAAATGCTGGGGGGGGGGGGGGGGGGGGGGGGGAGACCCAGAAAAAGACCCAAATCTTTTACTCAAAACTTAAAATCCTCAAATATGGACTACATCCACTTAGAACAGTTTCGACATCCTCGGATATAAGCACAATTAACTCAAAGATTGAGTAGGAAATGCTGAAGGCGGTCATTTTTTAAGTCCACGAGAACGAGTTCCACTTTCAACTGGTTCTGCTTTCAATCACTTGCAGAAGCGAATCGATAACTTTCACACTCACAAAAGCCACTGCATAAGCTGTAAGAAAAACTTACGTGTCAAATACTCCAACAAGTCCAAGTGAATCATTCTCTAGCTTATTTGGGGGCTTCTAATAGCTGCTAAAGCCGTGATTTGACAAAAGACCCGAACAGGTTTCCATAGGATATCGAAATTCAAGAATTTTTCATTGACAGGTTAACAACCCAAAACAAGACATGAGAAACACTAATCCCCAAATGTTCCTTTCTTGCTTCTTTACCTTCTCAATTCTTTACAGACGGATGGAGAAGGTGACCCACTCCCAACATATACCAAATTAAGACCAGAAGCTAATTAAGACCAGAAGCTCATATATTTGTCAATTGGAAAAACCAGTTATTTGCCTGTGAAAGGCATAAGATAGCAAGTTTTGGCAAAAGTGGATGAAGAAATTTACACCAAGGATAAGCATTCGGGTAGGCTGCCAAACAAAAAACATGAAATGCAAACACCTTTGCAAAACCAAAATGGAAAACCAACACATACATCACTCACTCTAGTAGATGGTTGGAAGGGCTTCATTTTATGATGCTATTTTGAAAATTAATCACAAATAGAAAGGATTCAGGTAGAAAAGACATTGTAAATGGCTGTCACTTTAGGACATCACCTCACACTTATGGAACATGATCTAGATTTACAAGCAAGAAATTCTATCCTTATACTGGCTACGTTAAACTACGTAGGTTTTAAATAGGATTGATAGGAGATCGTGAATACGGATTCTTACTCTACTGGCTTCTTCCACTGGGTCACCTGATGTATGGGGGTGGATCAATAACCTACCTCCTATGACTCAGTGGAAAGAAAACCCTTTTAGCATTTGCATATGCAACTTGGGTTCTGATCAAGAGAACGATTCGGATCATGCTTCTCTTGATCTATCTATAGCGGAAAACCCTCAAAGCCAGAACTCAAGCTTTTTCTTCTGTCTTTTAGCTAATACCAACATCCCCATCCCCCTATGGACCTCTACAAACTTTTCTACAAAACCCAATATCCCACTGGCTGAAGAAATGGTCCTACAATTTTTCCAAAACATCATCGAGGCGGTTCTGAAGTATGGACCGAAGAAAAGTTGCTCCTTGCTCAACATTCCTTCAGTCAGACCTGATGAGGTCAAGGAGATCTTCAATCTTGCATTTTTAAGTTTATCTTTTCTTGTTTGTGTCTATGAAGCTCCAACCTATCTCCACCGTGACTGTTTAGAAACTTTGAGACTTCAGCTAACAACTACACAATCAAGAGAAGCTATGAAATTATTACTGAGGAGATTAGGGTCAAATATTGAGGAGCAGTGGATGATGTCAATGAACCTTGCTGTGACTAATTGCATCCTTGAGCTACGAACTTCAAATGATTACTTCAAAGTGCCGAGTTCGTCATTTTCCTATGCCATTTCAACAACTAGTCTTTGGAAGGTGCAACTCTACTGCCCAATCATAGCTATGAGCAAGGAGAACCCCCATTGCCCAACCAAGGACCAAAGGTTACTCATCTCGTTGAGGTACCAACAGCTAGAATGTGTGATCCAGTTTGCCTACAAAGTCAATTTTCGTGAGAAAGGAATAGATGTCTTGGTCAAAGTTGATAACATAAGGTCTGTGCTCCATCATATAATTTTTTTTTATCTGTACTCCATCTTGTACCTTCCTATCCATCTTTTTAAACTTTTACCCCTTCAGAGCTAATAACTAACTTCCAGTGGTCTCCAATGATCACCAACATATATACTTTCCTAATCCTGATATTGCCTTAGCCCATGCTTTTATAGTCAAATAAAATATAATAAGTACATTACAATTAAGAAACTTTCAGAAACTTATCTTTCTATATGCATCTCAAGCCCCAGTTTCTTGGCATCTTGGAACATCTTCCTTCGGGGAGAACCTAGACATTAGGATCATCTTGGGTCCCATATCTCGTTCACTTAACCATGATACGGAAGCTTGATAAAGAGCATTTTTGCAGATCGTCAAAAGAGTAAGGAAAACTACCAACCATTTACCCGTTCAGGTGATAAGGTTCCGGGATTCCTTTAGCCCCATCCCTGACTTGACATCTCCGTCTTTTGGCAAGCGCCATTGCATAATTTACAACCATTTTTGCTTCCACAGATGCCTGTAGCATAAAAAATCTGAACAAACAAAAATGTCAGGAAAAATGTTAAGGAAACTACACAACTCTCGTTAACAGAACCGATAAAAAACTCTCATTAACAGATTACAATGTGAAGAGCACAAATTAGGTTATTGACTGTTGGCCTGTGAGGCTGTGACTCGCTATTCATGCTGCTATAGTATAATGAACCCAGGTCTAACACTTCAAACAATCCATTGCAGTTGACAATTAGAATTGATGAAATCGATAAAGTAAAACAAACACAATCATAACATGTTATTGCCTAACGAATCTAAACTGTTTCTATAATTACAGATGTGATGTGAAGCCTCTACTGCCACAGAAGCTCATGGCTAAACAAGGACTTGGACCCGATGAGAAACACTTTCCTTCTCGCATATCCCTGCAGCTCACACCAACTCTCCACAGCAATGTGATATCGGTATCTGTAAGCAAATCTTCTGATAATCCAGCCCTTGAAGTTGGAGTGGGGAAGAGTTTGGAAGGATCATTCAACCCCCCAAATCCTTACATAGGTTTACGAGTTTCAACATCAGAAACTGTGACCAGGAGCTTAAAACCATGGAAATTTGAGCAAACCGTTCATGGGGATAGCGCAAACCTTAACTGGTTTCTTCATGATGCTGCAAATGGTAAGGAGGTATTTGCAGCAAAGCCTTCCAAACTGCAACTGTTTCAACCTAGGGCATGGTTTCGGTATCGATACTCAAGTGCTTATAGGCTGTTCACTAAGCAAGGAGGGGTGATCTTTGCTGGAGATGAGTATGGGGAGAATGTTTGGTGGAAAATTGATGGAGAGCTAGGCCAAACAATGCCGTGGGAAATCATGGGTGAAATTTGGTTAACTTACTGGCCAAATAAGCACAAGAAATTTTACAGTGAGACTAGGCGATTGGAATTCAGGGAGCTGGTAAGCGTCCAACTAGTAAGACAAGGTTAATTTCTAGTTCATGTTTGCCCATCCAAAGCGAAAACATTGATACTATAGTTGTCCACAGTTGACTTGCACCACCATATGTCTACTGGTCATGTCAAGTCCAAAAAGATACTCAATCCAATTTGAAGTAAATCATGATTTCTTATGTTTCGACTATACTCGTCAGCCACCAGCTCACTAAGAATCGTAAGCTAATAAAGGTTGCTAGCAGTTAATGCTGAAGTACTTGAAGCAAAAACCAATACAGAACTCAAAGTAGTTATGAAGCCAATTGACCCTAAGAAAACTAAAACTAGCAATCAACGACAAATAGATCATATGATAAAAGTAGCAGTATTAGTTATTGAAAATGTATTGAGTGACACTAAAACATGTAAAAGCTATATTGTTTAGCTTTACGTGACACAGACACACTCAATGGCAAGCTGCCCATAGTCTTCCTAACACAAGCACAGAAGAAAGGCATCAAAGAAATATAGTGCATGTAAACTTGCACATGCATATTATCCAAGCAGCATGCAGTAAGATTATTGATAATACGCCTGCCCAACAAGCTTCAGAAAGTGGACCCATTCCATCCAAAGTTAGAGCCCTGCAAGTTGAAAGAAAAAAAGGTTAGTGCATCACTAAATTGGAAGGCTTTTGACAGAATAACAGACAACTTACTAAACAAAAGAATAAATCCTGTCACGTGATTATTTCTAATACAAATTATTTACATGATTATTGCTGATGTAAAGCATGCAAACACTGTGCATATTCTTGAGTTTGATGTGCCTAAAACAAAGGAAAAAATAATAAGATACCGACTATTACACTAGCAGTGATACTTTCCGAATACAGATTGAAAACTCAGATGCTCACCTTTGTATCATAAAACTTGAGGTAGAAACGGTTTTTGGGAACAGACAGCTTCTCCTCAAGAACTGCAGAAATCGCAGCACTAAGTTTCTTGTTTACATCAGGATTCAGGCCTCCAATAGACACCAGTTCTCCATATGCAGTAGGATCCGGAGTTCCCCCAAATGACATAGGTACAGAGCCCTTAAGCACTACCATGACATACTGTGAGAATCAACACGACAAAGTTAAACATTTCATTGTATAATTATGAAATATACGGATAACAAATATTAAAAATACCATAAACGGAAAAAAGCAACACTAGATGTCAGCAAGTTGTATTTTATACTCTCTTTTTTAATGGTGGTATTTCATACTATTTCCTTGTTGCCATTACAGAATCATAAAAAAAGAACACGAAACTATACCATAATCCCTTCACGACATAGACCATGCCATGTAATCCACTAAAATCCCAAAATAGCATCAATACAAATTAATTCCCGGAATTCAGAAATTTATAATGCATTAAGTGAATTGAGCCACTAAAATTCCACAGACTGTACAACATAGAAGATAGAACACATGCTTGACAATATCAAACAACTTTGACTTCCTCCACTTCACGGCTGAAACCACGAGAATCACGAAGAACTCCCAAACAGTACAAATCAGATAAATTCCTTCGCATTTAACATATGACTAACTTCAAGATCAATTATCAATCTATCAATTCACTTCCTTGAACTATATAGTTCCTAGAATTCAAGGACTTCTTTAAAACCATCCATCACACCTCAAGCCGTAAAACTCCAGTTCTATAATAACTCCAAACACATACTTAAAACTCTAATTCCCTGATTCCACATCACTTCTCCCACAATCCAATCACACCTTATCAAAGTAACCAGAGACATTACACTCCCACAAAAATACTAATCACCTACTCATATTCAGCCATCAAACCAAGAGCTTTGCTACTAAGTCAGCGAAAACACAAAAACCACTCGGAATACATACTTAAACTCTACCTCCCAGTTTCCATAAAAGTTCCCTACAATCCAATCACACCTCAGTAAACTAACTATAAAAAATTACACTTCCACAAAAATTCAGGTCACCGACCAGAAAGCATTCCTGATCAGGCGACAATCAGAGCATAACACAGAAAACAATCTGAACACACACTTAAACTCTATAATCCAATCACACCTTAAACTAGCTGGAGACATTACACTTCCACAAAAAATACTAGTCACATACTCCAAAGCATTCCCTTCCGGACAGTAAAATCAGGGCAAAACGCAGGGAAAAAATCGGAACACACACTTAAACTAACAAGAGACATTACTTCCATTGAAATACTAATTATACACTCATATCTGGTCATCAACCCGAAAGCGTCCCCGATAGGGGACAAGGACAGGGAAAAACAACTTAAACGCAAACTCCACAATCCAATCAGACCTCACTAAACTAACCAAAATCGTTCGACTTCCATGTACACGATTATCATATAGTCATGTCGGCACAAACAAAAACAAACAAAAAAACTAAGTTTTTTTTGCGAGAACGAAAGGTAGTAGTGGGACGGACGGCTTCGGGTTTCCCGATGATGGAGGCGACGGTCTTGGAGGCGTCGGAGAGGATGGAGGAGGTGTCGACTCCGTCCAGGTTGACGTTGGTGGAAAGGTTCAGGCACGGCATTGCTGCTGCTGCTGCTTCGGTTTCAAACCCTAGAATGGACTGGTGGTGGTGGGTGGTTGTTTGGGTTGTTTGCTAGTGCTCTTCCATCCGTGGGAATGGCCCTGCGAGAGGTACGTGGAATTACTCTTTTGCCCCTAGTGTCCCTCGTTTTAACTTTTAAGTATAACTTCCTTCCTGTCTCTAATTTGAGCTGCGCTCAATTTGTAATTTTTTTTTAGTGACTCAACTCGTTTACACCTATTGTTCTAAGACACCCCTTTTAATCTCTTTTTACAAGATTTATTCGCTAAATAAGATACAATGTATTGTTTTGTTTTTTGATAATTGATACTAGATTTTTGTATTTTTTTAATATGTGACGTAAGAAAATACATAGTGCAATGATGAATTACTTAAAGTCGTTCTGATGGTCGTAATATTGTCTGGTTAATAAAGAATAATAATTTCGAGTCTAGCTGATTTGATTTTTTCTTTCTAGATCAGTGGCGTAAGAATTGATCTCTAGTCTATCAATAAATCAATAACAGTATAGCACGCATGGGCGTGTAAGTTGATTGAGCTTACGAACATTTGCAATCTATTGAGTGGCTTATAGAGCAAAGCATAACCAAATTTGATTAAAAATGCCATACAAGAAAAATGTCAACTCGTATTTTTTATGAGGAGCGCATGGTATTTTATTCTTATTATATATTTGCCCGGATCATACATTTGACATTTACACTCCACTTCTAAGTAGTAGTTGTTGTTTTTTTGCAGTAAACTTCCTAAATTCCTTTCTAAAATGAAAACTTTAAAAAAGCAAACAGGAAAGTCCAAATTCAAACAATTATCGTGAAGTACGTACAGCCCCATCCAACTAGCTTTCTTCTTCTTCTTCTTCTAATTTTAGAGGCAGAGACAACCCTCACCAATGACCAACATTTGACCATATATGTCGGACCACGAGCCACTCCTACGAGTCAACAAAGAACACTTCTTTTATTAGTAAGTAACAATTGTGGTCTCCGCCCTTTTCTCTCGTGTCCTTCCAATCTCCTCTTCTACTTCTTCTCTCATTCTTCTATCCTACTGTCTCAAACATTCTGTTGTTGTTGTCGTCGTCGTCGTAAGTAGAAAGTAAAAATGATGAAGAAAGGAGAGTTCAACCCGTCCATACAACACCAAAGGTCGAACTCATGCTTCAGAATGTCGCAAGTCGGCTCCGATGGAATCTGGAATGGAAGCGATCCGTTGAAGGCTTCGTTGCCTTTGTTCATGTTGCAGATCACCATCATGATCGCCACCACTCGCATCATTCAATTGATATTGAGACCCATCAAGCAACCTCGTGTGGTCGCAGAAATCATTGTACGTACAACTTTATTTCCCCATGCATGCAAACGCGCACGAGAGTACGTACTTAGACACTTAGTTAGTTACTGAGTTTTTCATCAAATGGGAATAGGTTTTGCACATTTTGTTTCACTTCATAGTTAGTTAATTTTTTGAAAGTTAATTGTTATACGTATATATTATCCTTGGAAACGGTACATAAATGATTATGCATTAGTTATGAACCATAATTACACTCTTCGGTATCTATCACATTATAATATTATATGTTCGAATTTTGGTTATCTGAAAAAAGTAACCAAGCACGGCACCTTTTCCTGTCGAAATACAGCTCGCAACCAAATAGATTTACGACATAGAATAACAACCTTCGTATCGTAGTAATTAGAATCGAAAAATATGGAAATATGTGATCGTTATGATTTTCCTAACAGTCTAAACGAACTACATTTTCAACACATATTTACGCTTCTTGAATGTGTAATTACATTAGACTAATAATTTCTAAAACAAACATCTCGGAAAATCTAATGTTATATAATTAATAACTATTATAAGACGATTAATAAGTAGTCACGTGTCGCATACATAACTCTTATGAGAGACAATGTATCATAAAATTAGCAACATGAGATCATATATATATATATATTTCAATATGTCCTCTTTTAGGCAGGGATAATCATAGGACCATCAGTGTTAGGAAGGAACGAGACATGGGCGAACATGATTTTCCCACCACAAGGCGAGAACCTAATCCGTACATCCGCCCTTTTAGGCATGGTGTTCTTCCTTTTCCTGTCGGGGGTAAAAACCGACCCGACCCTGATCGTAAGATCAGGTCGGAAGGCCCTCGCGATCGCGGTAATGGGTTGTTTCGTCCCACTAGTCGCAGTGACGGCCGCAGCCTTCACTCGAATGAAGCACATAAAGGCCGACATAGCCCACGGCCCATTCCTAATATTCTTCCCGGCATCGATCTCCGTCACAGCCTTCCCCAACCTGGCCCCAATGCTGAAGGAACTGGACCTCCTCAACTCCGAACTCGGCCAACTTGCCCTCTCTACGGCCCTTATAAACGATTGCTTTGGGTATTTCTTCATGGGCCTATTCACGGCCCTGGACCAGTCCCAAGACAAGCCCATCTTGGCGCTTTGGTCGATGCTCGCCCTAGGTGGGATCATCTCCAGCATAATCCACGTCTTCAAGCCGTGGACTAATTGGATAATAAAAAAGGTCCCCAGAGGAGGCCACGTGGAGGAAGGCTATTTGGTGTTGATCTTACTGGGATGCATGATCTCGGCCTTTCTGACGGACTTCGCCGGGGCCACGATAGCTGTTGGGCCTCTGTTTCTGGGCCTGGCGGTGCGAGATGGGCCGCCGTTAGGGGCCGCGTTGATAGACCGGGCGGAGCTGGTCGTTATGGAGCTGTTTGCGCCGTTGCTTTTCGTGATGGCGGGGATGTCGGTCGATCTGACGGTCCTCCTGGAGTTGAAGAGGTGGTCCTCGTTTTTCTCTTGATAATTTAATTTTTATCTCATCTCATCTCATCTAATTAGTCATTAAATCGATTCGTGTAGGTGGGCTTCGTTGTTTATGGTCATGTTCGTCGGGTACATCGGAAAGTTGATCGGGACAATGGTGACGGGAATGTACTGTGACATGTACATTGGGAGCTCGTTCGTGCTTGGGCTTATTATGAGCTTTAGAGGGACTGTTGAGGTCATGACTTTTCTCAATTGGTGGACTGGAGGGGTAAGTTTGCTGTATTCATTTTTTTTCCTAAATATCTTGTCCAAAATAAAGCATTGCCACCTATACAGTTAAAGGATGATACGTGTGTAATAAAATTGGAGGTCAACTAAGAGTATTGATTCAACATAACCACATCGAGTTGCCAAGTATCAACGTGCAAATATTTATTTAAAGAACGCGACAGAGTTTGTTTTAACACTGTGACAACTGAAAAAAAAAGATATGTTGAGTACAAAATGTAAGGCAACAGACAAAAAAGTCAAATTGGAGGATGTTAACCCAAATGTAGCAAACAAACATGATAAATTTCAAAATATATATAACTCCTTGTTCACATTCCCATGTATTCCCTTTCAAAGTTCAATTCTACGTAGAATATACTCACTCTCACTCAAGTCATTCTAATTATTTTCATAGTTATGAGATAGTTGAGATAGTTTATTTATTTTCAAATTTATGAGATAATTGAGATATCACAGTTACATAATTTAATTCTTATATCAATTTACGACATTACAAAGAATTAACATATATATATATATATATATTGTTTTCTTCTCTCTAGCTTCTGGATGAGAAATCGTTCACGGTGGCGGTCCTGAGCACACTGATCGTAACCGCAATTGCACGGCCGCTAGTCGCAATCTTCTATGACCCATTCACCCGGCACAGCGCCTCCTCGCTGGGCGGTCGGACGGTGCAGCACACGCGGCCGAACTCGGAACTCCGAGTGCTGACGTGCGTGCACGGGCAAGAGCCAGTGCCGTCAATAATCCACCTGCTGAAGGAGCTCAACGCGACAGACACGTCGCCAATGTGCGTCTACGTGCTCCACATGGTCGAGCTCGTCGGCCGCGCCGCGCCACTACTGATCCCCCACAAGTCCAACCACGACCTCGCCGACCCCGTTCTTAATGCGTTTGTTAATTATGAGACTAGGATGGACGGTTGTGTGGTCGTTCAGCCGTTCACCACCGTCTCCCCTTATAAGACCATGCACCAGGTGCGTACGTATCTCTTGTTAATATGGAATCTTATATCACGTTGAACTCTTAGAAATAGTTAATTTGAACGTGATATGTATGTCATATTGTTGGTCTCAGTTAACTTAATTTGATAATTACAACTAAACCTAAGCTTAACTTGACTCATCAATATAGATATAAGGTAGTCTAGGTAGCTCAGCTTGACACCGAACTAGAGTATCTTTCCTAGGCCTATTGAAAGTTGCAGGTTTGAATCATGTTTGGTCACTCAAGTCCAACTTGAACTCAAACTTTGGTGATTAGCTTAGCTGAGTTTTGGTTTAAGAGTGTGTTTGGAAAGACCACAATGTCTAATAATGTTTTGAGAAACTGATATCTTCAAATGAGAAATCCAAATGAAATTCGAAAATTCTGTGGAAACTGTAAATCTCATTTTTGGATAGTTGATGCATTTGAAACCAATAGTTTTACAAATGATTGAGAAACACATTTTGAGATTTTGTGTAGACCAAGAATTGCACTCCCTAAGCGTGGCGGTCTGCACCATTACACTCCGTTATTCTTTGTCATAAATTTAGTTTCTATATCCATCCTAACTAACTCACACAACCATGCTACTTGATACCAGGATATTTGCAAGTTGGCTGAGGACAAAGCCGTAGCCCTTTTGGTGGTGCCATTTCGACGCAAGGAGTCAGCAGAGGCCTTGCTATCAAAAGCCGACCAGGCGGTCCGAGCCATGATCCCTGTTTTACTAGAGAATTCGCCTTGTTCGGTTGGAATTCTCGTGCACGACGGTGGAGTTGTCGGGCCGGAAGCGGGCCCACACGGCCGGCGATTACAACGCATCGGTGTTGTCTTCTGGGGTGGGCCCGACGACCGTGAGGCCTTGTTCATTGCCTCAAGGATGGCGGGGAGAGACGGGGCGGTGGTATCTATATTGAGGTATGTGTACATGGAGACGGCCGAGGACGACAGGGACAGGAGGCTGGACGAGGAATGCTTGGACGAGTTCAAGAGCAGGAATTTGAACAGTGTTAACAATGATGGTGGAATTGGTATGTCCAAGGTGGTCGTCAAGGAGATGATAGTGCATGACACTGCCGAGACAATCGAGTCGATTAGGTTGATGGGCACGACTTATGATCTTTTGGTGGTCGGTAGGCAACCGCAAACGTTGGCGGCAGGGTTGTCGGAGTGGAGTGAGTGCCCGGAGTTGGGGGTGATTGGCGACTTGTTTGCCTCTCTTGATAATGACAGACCTTGCTCTGTCCTTGTGGTGCAGCAGAGATCCTGAGCATAGGTTGGTTGTGGTTGATTATTACATTATGAGATGTTTAACCAGGCCAGGGTCGAATAGATTTTTGTCTCGCATATACATTGCTTATATATTGTATTTTTTCCCCTCAGAAAAATTGGTTATTACCTTTTTCAATGCAGGCTATCATGTTCCTCATGTATCTACTGTTTCCCTGTAGAATTCAATCTTCCTGCTGTCTTTCTGGTTATAATGTTCCCAATTTTATCAAAGCAAAACATCACCACTAACCCAAGTTATTAGACAAAAATGACCAACATAGATTTCATAAGGATGAAAACCAGAAGCCCCTTATCATCTTATACCAGTTTCTATTTATATACATTTTACTCAGATAGATGTTGCACATCATTCTGGTCATATTTCAGAAATCACTTTAAACTAGTGCCACATAACTGAACTAAGCCGTTCAATTTTATTTATGAATAAATAACTCACTTTAAACTAAGAAAATGTAATGACATATACAACCAGAGTTAAAATGTTACAAGATTTAAGGCTGGAGGAAATCAAAATTCACAGGTCATTATTCCCTTTGGCATATCCACTTGTTTCTTCAACAACTTTTTCCCAAACACTGGCTATCTTCTCGGCATATCCAACCTGATTGGCAAAAATACGAATGACGGTTCTTTACAACCAATATCATGAAGAAATAGCCAGGCATTATTCATATTAGCATAAAAATCAAATGTTCCACTCAAAGAAGAAATTGAATTCTAATCTAAGAATAAAGATATTGGACTTTTTTACTGAAAATTGTTGTGTTTCATGTATAACGATGCTTTCCGTGTAAATGACTGAAAATTGTTGTTTTCATATATAATGATGCCTTCCACGTAATGCCAGTTCTGGACTATCTAGCCATGCATATTAGGTCGAGAGACAAAAAGCAACAAGCATTCCTTTCTTCAATTTTAGCCAAAAGGAAATACGATAAAACTGGAGTGACGCCGTCACTCCATAGATGCCTACGCACAGGAAGCCATTTACAGGAAGGCAGACATTTTCGTGAGTAAATATGTAGGAAAGACAAGTTGAACTTAAGGAATTCACAAACTACTTAGATCCACAGCTTAAAAAATCCTCTAATGAGAACACTGAGGATGGGAAAACCTGACTACGTACGCCACATACTTAATCCAAATGAGATATACATACCTGATTGATTATGAAACCTTTCAACATTCCCAAAAAATCATCATGCCTTTCTTTGTCTAGCCTTTCAAGCTCACTGCGGTTATTTTCCTGCACCATTGTCAAAATCATGTTCCAATTTATCTCCCAAATTCAACAGGTGACCAAAATATCAGCATATCATATAAAAAGATAGCGTGAATGGATCTTTATTTTTTATAGAATTTCCCCCCCACCAAATATAACTTAATTTCAGAATAACATCTATCCTGGGGGCCTAGCCGCCTAGGGCACAAGTCCTTGTTATGACCATCCTAAGAATAAGCTCAAGAAACTACCAACTGAGCTAGCATGATATGGTAGGAAAGTCACATTAAAAACATATAATTGTTATAATGTAATTAATGCCAAATTTGGACAACCCGAGCTGAAACTTCCAATTTTAAGATTAAAAAACAACAGAGTGGGAAATAAAACAGCATATGAAAGCTGAGGGCATTACAATTTTAACATTACAAGGAAAGTCTGGTCATCTAGGCATAACACACAAGTTAACATCTGAGAGTGTGCAATCTGAGAGACCAATGCAACACAAACAAATATGAAGCACCTGTCTGCAGGTATGGCACACATATATACTGTTTAATATTAACAATAAAAAAACAAAAGCTAAGAGACGTTAACATAATTTCATATGTATAATTTGTAATTAGGAGGGAGGAATAGGATTTCAATTGAGAAGCAATATGTGGTTGTCATATGAAAGTAATAAAACTGCTTCATGAATATCAGAAGATAAGAAATACTATCAAGATAAACACAAAAAAAGAACAAACCTTGATTCGTTCATATTCTCGAATTGCTACACATTTAGCGTCTTCGGTGGCTTTGATTGTTTCTTTCAACTCCTCAATTTTACGCATTCTTGATCTGTCCCCTCCAAATATTTTTGAGGACGCTGCTTCAAGTTTCTCACATCTTGCTTGTAGTGAAGCCAGATCCGAGAGAAGTGTTTGTACAGTTAATAAAGCACTAGAGCGGTCAGAAAATGCACTATGAACAGCTAACATCATTCCGAGATATTCATGAAGAGTGTCCTAGCAATATTAAAAGAAAGAGATCAATTATCAAAGAAAGAACAGAGAAAATAGTTCAAAATGTTAAAGTTCTTCTAGCAAAATATTACCAAATGCTTCACCGTCTGTGCATTTGATTCTCGATAAAATCTGCTCGCTTTAACAGCAGCTGTTGCTACATGTCGGATGTTTGCTGCTCTAGTTCTTTGTGAATCATATAGAGCCTCCTCTGTTTCAAATTTTGTCAATTTGATGAATGCAAGTCCCAACTCACCCATTGTTTCTCCAATATCTTGCTGAGCTTTAACAAGGGCTTCAGCCTAAATTAACAGCAATGTAGTAGTAAGCTCTTAGATTTTTTCATCAAATATGAGCATCTCTAGAAGTACAACGCAATGTAACTTAAAGTGCCAAGCAACAGAAAAGCGAAATGATGCCTATGGATGCAACTAAGATCAATAAATGCCAAAGGTCACAGGTTAACCACATGAAAGTGGCAACTTACTCAAGGTTTTGTTAGGAAGCTACAACTACAGTCTACAGTTGTGGACTACCCTCATGTTAGCCCCAACAAAAAACCCAAATGAAAAGTCATAATCAATCTTTCTGGTTCTCATGCATGCAATATCCAATGCCACTACCCGTGCCGTGCAACAAAATTAGTGAACACGGATCTTTCAAGGTTTAATTTTATCGGTAAAAAACAGAACCTCGAGTATTAATTTTATCAGTAAACCATCACTCCTAAAGTAATGTTTGTGGTCTTCACAAAAATACCTAGCGCAAGTTACATGCTACATGCGCAGTGTGATCATTCTAACTCAGATTATGATTAATAACTGCCCAACCAAGTTAGCCTTCCCTCACACAATTAAAAACTAGAAACATGCACCAATGGGCACACACTAATTATGTAATCATTTAGGGTTCTACCCAGGTCCAAATGAATTCCAAACCAAAATCTTCACAACTAAGTTCAATCAATAAAAAATCCTTTTTCCAATAACTAAATACAATTCCAACCAAACGACATATAAACCATAAGAAGCATAGCTAGAAAAACATCAAAAACACCATACCTGCTGAGAAGCAGTGCTGAGCTGCTGCTCCAAATCCTGCACCTTCTCCTTCTTCTCCAAAAACTCCTTATCCTCCTCCACAACCAACGGCTTCGTCCCGCCCCAATCGTTCACCACTGACTGCTTCAGCTCCTTAAAGATCCTCAACAGATCCCTCCCGCCCTTCGCCGGCTGCACAACATCCTGCGGTCCAACACACCCTTCCGGCCCGCCCTCCCCAAACAACTGCTTCGGCAACCTAACTGCCCCGTCCAACATCCTCGACGCAACGTCTGTACTCGTTGGCAGCGGAAGCTTCCCGTTAACCTGCAAAAACACCCGAACCTCATCGCTCCGTCCAACCACCGGATGCTCCGCCAACCTCAACAAGTACTTCTCCAACGCGGCTCTCCTCTGCTCGACAAACTCCTGCTTCTGCATGACCTGGCTCTCGACGACACTCTTATCCGGCCTCGGCGGGACGAAAAACCCCCGAAAAGCCTCCGAAAGCCGATCCGCGAGCGTCACAAAGTCCCGAAACCGGCGCCGGACGGCGAAATGCTCGCCGGAGGCGGTAACTGCGGTGACGAGGTAGGTGACGTAGGTGCCGGATCCGGGGACGAGGGAGTTGGTGAGATCCTGCTCCTTCTGGGGATCAGAGACGGAGATGGAGGAGTAGATCGAGGCGGACGAGGAAGAGGAGGAGGACGACGACGACGAAACGGAAGGCGCGAGGCGGTCGGGGGAGGAGGAAGCAGCGCCGTTCTGGGGCTTGAAGACGACGTCGGCGTAGGACGGGGGGTCGAGGAAGGAGGAGTTAGGGTTAAGGTTGCGGAGGGGATCGTCGGAGAAGGCGCTGTGGAAGTCGTCGGAGAGGGCGAGGGTTTCGAGGGGGGGAGGGGAGGGGTGCCGGAGGGGGTTGGCGGTGACGGGATCCGAGCCCATCATGGTGGAAGGGGAGATCTGGGATGTGGTGCTCCGCAGGTGAGGGGAGGGGGGGTTGGTTGGGGATGAGAGCGCTGGAAAACGTGGGGGGAGAAGTGAGGAAAGTTGTGGGCGGACGACCGGAGGTGAAAATGGGGTCAAGGATAGAAATATAATATCCACCTGTAAATGTGTTTGTTTGGATTATGTGATGATAATTATTAATTAATGTGGCTGTGAAGTAATTATGTTTTTTTGGGCTGCTAATTGAGTTGGGGCCGTGATAGACGGACGCGCGCGTCACGGACGCGCCTTACGTTGATCTGTACAGCTCAGATATTTTCTTTGAGTCAGCGTTCAGTCAGCGAAATTTCTCTTTGCGCGTTTTGGTCTTTTTAAAAAACGTTGGTTCTTTAAGTTGAACGATTCATTTCCCAATACACAGATAATACAGTGTGCAGACCCTAGGACATCGTGCAGTCTCATTATTCGTGCAGAGCTCACACTTATCATAATAAAATATTTGTTTTTAAGTTTTACGTTGGATCAACTTAATTTGTCTAGCTTACTTTATGTGTGTGTGCAGTTTACCTTATGTGTTTGTCCTGTTTACGTTATGTGTCTGTCCGGAATAAGTGTATTTTGTTGTACGGAATAAGTGTATTTGCAGTCCGGAATAAATGTATTTGTTGTCCGGAATATGTGTATTTGTTGTCCGGTTTAAAAATAAAGTGTGTCCAGAAACGGAACATAAAGTTTGTCCGGAATAAGTGGATTTGTTGTCCGGAATAAGTGTATTTGCTGTCCGGAATAAGTGTAGTTGTCCAGAATAAGAAGAAAGTATGTCCAGAAATGGAACAGAAAGTTTGTCCGGAATAAGTGTATTTGTTGTCCGGAATAAGTGTAGTTCCTGTCCGGTTTAGGAAGAAAGTTTGTCCTGTTTATGTAGAAAGTTTGTCATGTTTATGTAGAAAGTTTGTCATGTTTTGTCCTGTTTATGTAGAAAGTTTGTCATGTTTTGTCCTGTTTATGTAGAAAGTTTGTCCTCTTTATGCAGAAAGTTTGTCTTGTTTATGTAGAAAGTTTGTCCTGTTTTGTCTTGTTTATGTAGAAAGTTTGTCCTGTTTATGTAGAAAGTTTGTCATGTTTTGTCCTGTTTATGTAGAAAGTTTGTCTTGTTTATGTAGAATGTTTGTCTAGTTTATGTAGAAAGTTTGTAATGTTTATGTAGAAAGTTTGTCATGTTTATGTAGAATGTTTGTCCAGTTTATGTAGAAAGTTTGTCATGTTTATGTAGATACAAAGAGAGCACAATGAGATATTGATGGTACATATTATTGATGGTAACTATTACACAATAAGATACAATGAGAGCACAAAGACAAACAAACAATACAAGCACAAACACAAACACAAACAGACAAAAATTACAAAAATAATATATCTTCTCCCAGTAAATCTGAAAGGAATGTGTTCTAAAAGTTTTACTTTTAAATGTCAATTATTATGAATTGAATGAGAAATCGTTTTGTTCCTTGTTTATGTTATTCGTCTTTTGTAAGTGTTAAGGAAGAGGCTCTTGGTCCTTAACCGTAGAGCTCTAAAAGATATTGGTTTACATAAAACAAAAGATATTCGCAATCATGGTAATTAACATGAGACATTAATTACCGAGTTAAGATTGTCGTGTTGGTCATAGATCATTGTAGCTCTACAAGTGAGTGACAACACGGGTACACAAAAGAGGAAATAGTACTTTTGTATACCGAATAGACTAAGTAAAATATTATAGAAATGTGTTTCTGTGTCATTAATATTTTACTGTGTCTTTGGTCCTTTGATATGAGACTTATATCTGATCACTTAAGGAATACTTTGTAGGATCGTGTGGGTTATGGGTCCACTAATCTCTTTTTAAGCTAATCCACAATTCTCTACTTGATTAAGCAATCAAATGCGCAGCGGAATAAACAAACAAGTAGAGAAAGAAAGACAATGCAAACCACACAAAGACGCGTCGGATTTACAGAGGTTCGACCGCGCCTACGTCCTCTCTTGCAAGCCCCTCTCGAATCCCCGTTCGAGCTCCTCTTGCGTCTTCACTATGCCTCCCCGTTCCGGGCCGGGAGCAACGCCTTTTACAAGTCTTCAAGCTCGCGAACAACCCTCGCCGAGCTTGGCACCACCTCTCACAATCCGAGAGGAACACTTCGGGCTTTCACCGAAATCCTTGCTTCTTTATCTTGGGCTTTCACCAAGACCCTTGCTCACTTGACAACAATGGTAACTTGAGTGGAACTCACTCTCTAATTGAGCACAACAATTGCTAGTATGATGATTGATGAAGGATGTGGAAATTAGGCTTTGGATGACTAATTTGGAGCTTTGAGGTTGTGGAAAATCTCACTATAAGTTTGACACTTTGGAGTTGTGAAATCTTGTTGAAAACTAAGTGTGAACCTCTATTTATAAGCTCCTAAAGATTTCTAGCCGTTTGGACAAGATTTGATTGGGTTTTGTGCAAGATACACAAAACAGAAAATCGGGTTCAGAAATTTGTCCAGAAACGGTCGACCGAAAGGTGTATCGGTCGACCGAACCCTTGAGTCTGTTGATGGATCGGTTGACCGAACATAGGTACTGGTCGACCGAATCACTTAAGTTCTATAGGTCAACGGTCGACCGAGCAGGTACCGGTCGACCGAACTACTGGGTTCGGTAGAGAGAAATCTTGATCGGTTGGACAAACTTGTGTCGACCGATAGCAGGGGGTTTTTCACGAATTAAACGGTCGACCGAATAAGGTAGTTTGTTCGATCGGTTCTAAAGTATATGGGGGTGTATATTGAGAAAAATGTGTATACGACCGTTGTATAATACAACAAATAAAACGGTCGTATTTTTACCAGAAATGGCAAACGAAACGGTCGACCGAAGTTCTACCGGTCGACCGAACATGTCTGGGTAATCGGTTAAATAGATGTGTGATCGGTTGAACGGATTGGTCTGGTATAACAAAAATTGTGTATAACCGGTCGACCGAAAGGTGAACGGTCGACCGAACTCAGGCAGACTGGTGACCAATGTTTTAGGTGTTTAGGTGATCTAATGAAGTCCAAATTATATGATATTTTGTGTGTGACTCCTAAAAGGAACCTAGTGTGTGAATGCATGCATATTAGCTTAAGTTATGCTCAATTTACATAAGTTCCTAATTCTCAAAGAAAGATAAAATTACATGTCTTCAATCCTAGCTTGATTACATGTCTTGACTTGACATTTCTTTTTTCTTGACTCTTGATCACCTGTAGATGTTAGCACAATACAACATGTATACTATTATACTACATGTGCTAATCTACATGTCCTTATTAAGATTAGGTTTAATTACATCATCAAAATACGGAATAAGGCCAAAAAGCCAACATACTTAATTAGATCAGTGTCTTGAACTATCGATAAGTGTAGTGTAAAGACATTGGTTGGTTAAGTACAACTTTTGCTGGAGAAGATAGTTAGTCAAAAGACTATCATTGCCACTCTTAATTGAGTGATGATATTATTGGGCCCCTTGATAAAGCAAAGTTGTAATGTGCACAATGTGATTTGAGTTAAGTCACATATTTATAACTAGCTTAAAGAGATCAAGAAATGAATACTAATACAAAGATGACACAATACTATTCTGTGTGTATTCTTAATATCATGAGGCAAGGGACGGACACAAGTGATGCACTCCATCACTAAAATGGATCGGGTTTTGGTTCGAGTGGAATTAAGACATCTAACTAATTGGGAACTATAATGTGTAGCTAGATACCGCTTATAGCTTGTGATATTAAGTTCTTAATATCACTGCCAAATTAGTTTAGATCATCTCATAGGTCACACCACAAAACTGAGAAACAAGAAATGAGGATTTTGAGTTCATAAGATGTGTCGAGGTTCATGTAGAAAATATGACACATGGGGTGAACAAGCAAAATCAAAATTATGTTGTGATTAATAACATAATTAGAATCTAAATAAAATTCATATGTGATGTAAATATTATGGGGTGTAATGATTGATCATTACATATGATAATATGTTACATAAGTTGTGAATTTACTACTAATCCCGAAATGTCAAATTTTGTAGGGGTTAAACCGAAATTTGACAAGTCTTCAGAACAGTGCTCCAACGGTCGATCGGTTAGCAGTAAACGGTCGACCGATCGGGCACGGTCGACCGGACATGTCTCGACCGATAACAGTGAATTTTCATCTGTTCGAACGGTTGACCGAAAGTAATCGGTCGGTCGACCGAACATTGCGATGGAATAATTCCTATTACGAATGGTCGACCGAATTATTGAACGGTCGACCGAAACATGGTTCGAGCGGTCGACCGAACCTCTAAACGGTCGACCGGTCCAGACGGTTTTCAGCAGAATTAATTTAAGAATTAATTAGATCATGCATGGAATTGGTCCATAATTGATTTAATTCGTGGCTAAGATTATTTATTATTAAATAATGGATGGTTAGATGGAGTTTTGCATGAAATCATGGGCAAAAGGTTGCACATGAATAGGTAATTTGGAGAGAACTTATAAATACAAGTTTATCTCATTACCTCCTTAATTTCATTCATTATTTTCTTATGCAAAATTCTCTCTCCATAAATCTCCACGAAAATTCCTTAATTCTTAAGTTTAGTTTTAGTTCCTAAGAGATCATTTTCTCAAGGGGATTAAAGAGGGGTTAGTAATTGGATTCTAAACCCTATCGGAGATTGAGAGACTAACTTCTCTCTCTCCGATCTTGTTTAGAGTTTGGTGAATACTCGGAGGCATCCGGCGCAGCGAGGAGCATCCCCAACGTCTCCGAATCTTCAAGAAATTTTTAGAGAACTTCTAGGTATGAATTTCGGAGCCCATATTTGTTTTAATAAAGTTTTGAAACTAGTTATTGAAACAAATTGATGCATGCATGAAATAAATCATAGAAAATTGTAAATTGATCCTTATTGTGCATAAAAATTTCGAAAATAAATATGTACGATAAAACATGAAATCCTACAAAATCACACACAAACAAACAATACAAACACAAACACACACAAATTACAAAAATAATATATATTTTCCCAGTAAATCGGAAAGAAGATATATGACTTAAACATGACCGTCTCATTCACGTTGCTTACATTGTGAAGAACCTTGGGAGTCGGCATCAGACGTTTTTTCGACGTAATATCTTACTCGAAATGGTGATTTATTACGGAGAGATGTACAACATAAACCGAACAGACGTAAGTCTTCACCACGGAGCGTTGTACCTCTCTCCGGAATAAATCACCATTTCGAGCAAGATATTATTTCGAAGAAGCGTCTGATGCCGACTCCCAGGGTTCTTCACAACGTAAGCAGCGTGAATGAGACGGTCGATGACACTCTTTCATTCTTCTTCATTCTTTTTCTGTCACGGGCACTCCAACAGTGCAGCAAAGATGTCGTGGTGCGAAGTCTTCACCACCGGATCGTCACATTCACGATGTTAACGCTGATAAGAACATCGGGAAGTCTTCGCACCGTCCCATTCACGCTGCTTACGTTGTGAAGAATCCTGGGAGTCGGCATCAGACGCTTCTTCGACATAATATCTTGCTCGAAATGGTGATTTATTCTGGAGAGAAAGAATGAAGAAGAAAGAAAGAGTGTCATCATATATGTATTTGAGTGGAGAGAGAGAACGTGCTGAGTTGAAACACATTTAATGTGATTTGAGTGGACATCAGGAAGAAAAACAAAAAAACATTCCTGCTTTGGCCACGTAAGGGCTGACATGGATGTCCACGTAGAGCGCGTCCGTGACACGCTGCGTTCATAAAACATTTTCCATTGAGTTGGGCTTATTTGAGCGTGCTCAAGTTCGTCTTCATATTTTTTTACGAACGTGAACTTGATTTTTCAGCTCGAATGTCGAAAAGATTAATCGGATTGTCGGTCGATGACACAATTTGGTTCAATAACTAGTTCAACAAAATATGTGGTTTAAGTAATAGAACTACTAAATGAATTTGACTCAAGTTCGTGTTCGTTCCCATTTATTAAATAATTTTATGCAATTCTGAAAACTACTTAAATTTTTATTAAAAAACATACAAATTAGATCACAATTAATTTTGGATATGTTGTTATGGTACAATCCATACTTGATTAGTTGAGTGATACCTACCTTATGTGTATTGTATAGTTATTTTTACAGAATGAGCACAAAACATGAGATATTCTATTACACACATAAAGTAGAAATAACAAAATATTTTAGTCATAGCAACATATCAAGAGCCTAATAAGAAGCTTCAAGTGGAGTTATACATTCTCGAATCCACTAAACAACAATTAACATTTACAAGCTTATAACTGATTGTGTCAAATAGATAAAACCTTAAGGCAAGCTTGAAAGAATTTGATGTAGCGGAAAAGTTGTTAGAGTCAGTTTCACACCTATTTTGTAATACTATATAGGATTGGATGTAGATGTTGATTAGCACATCTCTGATAATGGTGAAACTCGATCTTTTGTATGCTCACATGTGTGCTTTACTTTTTAAGTGATCGTCTCACCAACAAATCATAATTTATTTGGCATCTCTTGTGGTGCAGGTGCAATGCTATTTGTTTGTTATTTTGGGTGCGTTTAGCAACCACCTCCAAAATCTAACTTGTGCAGAAGTAGTTTTTTCTACACACTTTATTTTGAACATAACTTTGTTGGGTCAAGTTCCAACATTGTTGTAAACTTTTGTTTGGTAAATGGGTGACGCACTTTATTGGGACAAAATGTCCATTTATGCCCCTCCTTGACGTGGGTCTATACACATTTAAGGTGTAAAAAAAACCTATAGTTAGTTTGACATAAAAGTAAAAGCCAATAGAGAGCTTCCAATCGAGAAGTTGGAGTCATGAGGTTTTTGTTTGAAGTCCATTTTAAATGTAAATTCTAGAAGCTCTTCTAAAGAAGTTGGATCTCATTTTTGTGTTGGGATAGCTAGAAGAACGTGTCAAATTTTTGCCTAGAGAATTTGGTTGCCAATTTGTTGGGTAGGAAACTCAACAGATTTACCCACAAATGGACTCTCCGGCAAAACATCGATCACCTTGAGTGTAACCCGACTAACCAAGTAACCAACCAAACTTACAGTGAAAACTTCAACGAAACATACAACCAATAAGACATTCAAACATTTACGCACACAACATTACAAAAAACATACAAACATGTTGCACATGCACAAACCACGACCAATCCACAAGCAAACCACATGACAAGGATTTAAACGAGGTTTGGCAGGGGGGGACTAGAAGTCAATCAATGAGTTATAAAATGGAGATAATGTGTCCTCCACATCACTCGCATAAGCCTCTCAATCTCTAGGATATCTTCATCAATCACTAAGAAATCTCTCTCACCAAAAAATCATTTTTGGTGGCTAACCTTACCCAAAGCTTGGGTGGTGGCGAAGAGGTCAAACCCTAGGTGTGTTGCCTCTTCTACAAGCTTGCCTCCCAACTTATGACCTCTCTTTTTTAGACCAAGAACACAAGGGTTATAACTCCTTTTTATACAAGCCTCAAAATAAGAGTAAAATTGTCCAAATTGACCAACAGACTCTCCAAGAAACGGTCGATCATTCACCTCGAGCTATCAAACGAATATGTCAAAAAAGACATGGATTCATACAGGCAAAAAACGGTCGACCTTTTTAACAAAACAGCCATACGACAAAAATCACAAACAACATTATGAAATAGACAACTCCAAATGGTTTGATAGAACTTCCCAACAGGTCGAAATGGACATATTTGGACAACATTTTTGAGTTTGATTCTAACTTAATTTTCGATCTGTTTTCACCGTTGACTTCACAATCCTCGATGCAACATTGCATCCAACATGACTTATTCTTTGTCTTAGCCTCCAAAAAATTCTTCAAGATTGTCGAAATTGGAAACAACTCCAACACAATTATGGTTGCCAAATGCACCCTTATGCCGAATTATATGGATACTCCAAAACAAACTCATTTAAATATATTTTTAACTTCCAAAAATAGAGGCGGAGATTGGTTGAGTATATATTATTATTTTTCGTTTTTGAATTGTCCCATCCTAACTTCATTGTTTCAGATTTTAGATTCTCCTCTCGCCTAAAGGTCCCACATGGAATTGGAATCTGTAGGTTGCATTCATAATAAATTAGTCGTGATCATATCATCCCAAAGACTACAAGTCTTCGACGGTCCAGACTAACAAAGCTTTCGTAATCATGATTTTTAAAAATCTGAGAAGTAGCTTACTTTTCATAAACCATTGTGATCAGATTTATTTTCATCACATAGTGCTTTTGCATGAGAAGAAGTATTTGCAAAACATAACTTTCATGCACTTATGTTAAAATACAAGCATTATGGCATTTTTTTAACTGAACTCTTATTCGTCGTTTTAAAACTACTTAAATCGTCATAACAGATTACCATTTTGATCTTCTCTCATTTCTACTGCTATAACGCGACAGTTTACCCTCCTATCACACATCTCTCTTCATCTTCCTCTTATAATCATAAAAAATAATGTTTTGGAGGTCAGTAATGAGCTAACGGACGCCCCAGTGTACTCGAATCTGGTAAATATCTAATATCTTTTTAATAATAAAATAATAATAAATTGCGAGCGTAGGAGATGGGCATCTCGGTAAGACGCCTCCCCCATGGGGGGCGTTTTACCCAGACGCCCCGCCCATGGGACTGGCGTCTGTCTAAGACGTCTCTCTCCTACGCGGGGTGGCTCCGTCAGACACCGTAATTTTTTATATTTTTTTATTAAAAAGATAATTGATTATAAATTTAGATAATTGCTAAATTAATTAATTAATAAGTTAATAATTACTATATTCAGATGACTGATACCCATTACAATGTACCGAATAGAGATTCACAGGGAAATGTCGAAGCTACTGAGAATGTTCGGTACATCCGCATGGAACATGTTTGGTAGACCGAGAAGCAAACGGTCGACCGTCCGACATCTCACCTTACAATTAGTTTTTGCAAGTGATGAAAATTAAAAAAAATTCAGATCCAACAATTTCAAAATCCAAAAAAAAATCCATCGGTCAGGGGGCACTGCCCCTTGCCACCCCTGTCATCTCACCGGCGAGATGGAATGCCGCTCGCTCACCGGGGAGCGAGACCCCTGAACGACCTGTCGAGGTGGTATTTCTAAGTGAGGATGTTTTACCGCAGGAGGATTTTGGATCTTAAAAAATGTTGGATCTGGAAATTTTTTGATTCTTCATCACTTGCAAAAAAACTCATTGTAATCTGAGCGGTTACTACCGAAAACTTGCAAATGAACGTCAAATAATTTGAGATAACACACCGTATAATTGTAATTTGACAAAAAAATTAAAAAAACGGGACGTCTGGCTAAGAAGCCTCGACCATGGTGGAGGCGTCTGGCTAAGACGCCTCAACCATGGTGGAGGCGTCTTAGCCAGACACCTCCACGATGGTATGTCTGTCTTAGTCAAACGTCTGAGTCGGAAAAAAAATCTGTCTCCATTACCTCGCCTGATCTAGGTGCTTCGTAAGACATTTTTGTGGTGTTGATACTAGGAATGTTAGTAAAACTGAGTCAAACACATTGTTTAAAGACACGGGACGAAATGTGTATTAATTGATTTGTTAAGGGCAAAAATGTCATTTTTTGGGGGAGATTTAAGTAGTTTTCCGGCGACGAATAGTAACCTTCTTTTTTATCCTCTGTTGGAAAATTTGTCTAAGGAACATTCTTAATTGTTATTGTACGCCCGAGCGGAACTGTTTACCGCCCAACCACGTAGGCAAAAACCCAGATTTTCCACCCGCCCGGGTGGAAATTCTGGGTGGGTGGGGGGCACGTGCCCCCACCGTTGGTTTTTTTTGAGTTTTTTGTTTTAGAAAATGTTTTAAAATCGTTTTTATAACTTTTTTTAATGAAAATATGTTTTTTATTTGTTTATATTTTTTAATTTTTTTGACATTTTTTGCGTTTTGTCTAGAATTGATTCTGAAATGATGTGTAGGGAGAGAATGTAGGGCGCTTGAGTTGTTTATGAGTGTGGTTAAGAAAAATTTAGGGAGTTGATTTGTGTTGACGTGGCGGAGAGAGAAGCTGACGTGACTGAGAGAGAAAACCAGACTCCCGAGAATTGCCCGAGCGTCGTTAATGGTGGCCTAAGCAGCCAAATAAAGTACCGAGGAATGGCGAAATGTGGGCACCTTTATTACCATATTGGCAACAAACTTGACTTTTGTTGCCATCTAAGTAGGCTTTATAAGTTAGTAGACTCGGACCGAACTTATACTTGATCCGAATTCAAGAGCACGTCGTTACAAATGTAATCTTTGGACATGATCTCTCTAATCATCACAAAGCAAACACAAGTAGCGATCAGCAAATTCTGAAAATTATGGAAGAATTTAAAGGTTACTCTGGGCTCATAATGATAAAGCGAAGACTATTGGAAAACATTTTGTATTTTTTAATGAAATCTGAACATGTAACTCAAATGTTGAGATTCGATTCGTGAATTACTCTAATCTGATATTGAGGATCTTCTAACTAAACTATCCCAGACTACAAAAAGATAATCAAACTGAGGCTTATTTGGTAAAAACCTTAAAAAAAATGAGGCTTATTTAAACACTGTTAGTGGGCTGGGCTATTGGACCTTTTTAATTGACGGCCCAACTCCAATCAATAGATCAAAGTGGGGCGACTCACTTAAAGTCAAATGGCTCTTACTCTTTTTATCATTTTCAAAGGTTCTTTCTCACTACTTTTGGAATTTAAGATTCGAATCGCACTAATTTTGTGATTTTTTTTGAAAAATCTTAGTTGTAACCACATCATTTAATGTTACCTTTATTTCTTATATCTTTTGAAAGCACAATTTACCTAAAAAAGAGCTACTATTGAAACCTTTTCAAACAAATGCCATTTAAGATTGTTTTTTTAATCAAATTTTCAATTTAAATTATATATGGTTATGTAAGATGGTTGTACCATCGTTAGTTGGAAAACATAGTCACAAAAACAAGCTTAGTATTAGTCAAAATATACTAAATTAAAGTAAGTGCATGCACTACAAGAACCATTCTTTCCCACTCAAATTACTACTTTTTTTTTTGGGATTTGTCATTTACAGGGTTAAAATTGTAGAAAACAGTCGCATGCATGGAAAAGTTGCACGTAGTAATAATCTAACGACTAAGTCTGCTAGTTAAGGTTAATTAATCAGCATGTTCTTGGGCCTCTTGTTTAATTTTAGGCAAAGGACGACTACACTTTGTCAAAGACCAGTGAACCACCTTACTTGTTAGAAGTTGTGACGTCCTAAGATTGACTTTTTTTTTTAAAGCGTGCCGAGAGGCGGACGCGTCACCTGATTGACATGTTTCGGAACATGTTTGTTCAGTTTAGAATTGATTGAACACAGCATGACTCGCTGTGAAAGAATATCGTTAGGTAAATGAATGGACAGCAAAGCTTTGTAGTTAGATTTGGTGACATCAAATCCAAAGTTCAAACTTGTTTGTAGAGATCATGTCAAAATTCGGTACGTCTTCATGTTCTTTCTTCTTTTGGTATATTATAATATATAATACCCTTTAGTACGTGGCTGAACATAGTCTATATTACGTTTCTACTCCGATCTATATCCCGATGCTATCTCTTTTAATATTAGTCTCTCACTTTTTAAAACAAAAAATCTTCTCTGACGAAGGATATCAATGAACAATAATAATGTGGTTGAGAGCTTTTCCTAACTGCCACTCCTAACTAATAGGTCGCGGCACTCTCATGAGCCCATATGGACCTGCTTCACTGTGTTCATATATTTAACTAATTATTAAAGCAAATATGGAAGAGAGAGGGAGGGAGGGAAAGGCATTTCAAAAAATGCCTTTTACATTATAAATCGTATCGTGTATCACTTGGTTTTCCCTAGTTGAAGCTAATTAAGCTCTTAGATCCTATAAGAATAAGAAATGGTATTATATGTTAGTGATATTAGATCCTTGTAATTATTGGGAAATAATATATTCTGAACTAATAGGACTAAGGAGACTATAATATTGGCACGATCATAATCACAATCAAAACAACCTTTAGGCTTTCCCAAAACAGATTATACTTCCCAACAATTACAAGGTTCTAACTTCTACTGTCGATTTCTAACAAAATATATTCTACATTTTCACAATATGAGGTCGACCAGATTTTTGACATTTACAGGTTGTATCTTATGTATTTTTGTAGGGCGAAACAAAATAAAACGAAATGAGAATTTCTAATTATGAATAAAATACGTATGAATAAATCAGCATATATAGTTGATTTCAAGGAATTGCCAATATCAAACAAAAAGAGATCTTGCATGTTACGCTAAAAAATGCATATCCATCTATTGCTTATTAAATGGATTAATGGAGACCGATAGTTTGATTGGTTATGAAGGTATAACCAACTAAGTTGGTAAGCGGATCCATGCATCATGTCCCATATTTTTGCAGTTTTTAAGTGATTGTTTACAACTTATAAATTTGGAATATTTTACTCCAATTTCAAGAATAAACCCGGACGGGACCTTTTTCTCTCTCCTTCTAATACTACTGTAATTAAACCTCACACCACACATCTACTTGAGCATGATGGTCTACTGATAAAGGTGGACTGCTGTTGCACCCGAGAGAGAGAAAAATCAGCACAAAACTTGGATGATGTCAAACGCATTCTATTTCTTTCCAGATTTACGCAACCTATATTAATTCCACTAACTGAAATTACTTTCCTAACTAATGTGTTTGGACTGTATATCTGTTGGGCGTAAAACGCACACCAAATATATCTTACTGGCTGGGAGTCCGAATATATCTCATTGGTTAGGAAATCAAACAATTGTTACAGATAAATGCAGATCAAGTAGGACCAGATAAATCACAACGGAAAACATAGATAAGACACACAAGCATACAACCACAAACAAACCACATAGCACGAGATTTAATGTGGAAACCATTCTCGGTGTAGGAAGGAAAAAAATCACAGGACAAATCGACAAGAGAGATCAACTAATAAGGAATGAAGTACAAGATGTTTTTCTTAGATTTTTGCCCAAAATCTAAGGTATGACAACTACAATAGGTAGGGGAGAGAATCCGGTCTGGACCAGATTTTTATCTGGGGTCCGGTCCGGTCAAAACCCGAATTTTTTAAATTAAAAAAAAAATCGAACCGGTCCAGACCGGACCGGACCGAACCCGAAATTTGAAAATCTCCCGGACCAAACCCACAACTTCTGGACCGAACCTGGACCGACCGGCCCGGTTCAGTCCAAAAACCCGATTTGGACCGGGTTTTGCTCTCCCCTAACAATAGGAACTTGAATAAACACTTGGTTAACTCTAGGATGTACAAATACTATGTCATTCACCCCCAACATTCTCTCCAACACTTGTGGAGTACAACACAATGAGCTTCACACAATATTACAAGGATGCGAGCTCCATCACACAATATACTAGGTCATTCACTCCAAAACATTTTCCTATCTTCACAAAACTTGTAGGAAATGAATGTCTCTACAAGGTGTAGCATGGATAATAGCACCACTGTCAATCACCCAACTAGTATGATCACAAACAACAATCACATAATCATCATCCACAACAATCAGGTAATCCTTTGAGAGTGTACCGACATGACCACTATTGTTGCTTTCACCACTCTTCTCCTCGTGGTTTTCTCCTTTTGATTATCTTTCTTGAGCCGACGGTAGTACTTCTTGATATGTCGCTTAGCATGAAAAAAATGACACTCCACATTAGCAAATCAATTAGATTTCTCTCTACGCTTATCTCAACTCTTGTCCCTGTTTCTCAACCTCGGGACTCATTTTTTCCCCTACTTTCCACGACCAAAGCATCTGAATATGAAGAGGATCTCTGCGTCTTTATTCTCATCTCTTCATTCAGGGCACTACTTTTTACTAGGTTCATGGTCATCTCCCCATCAAAAGCTGAGTTAGACAAAGACATTCTGAATGTGTCCTAAGAGTCTGGTAGAGTCCCCAACAACAACAAAGTTTGTACCTCATCATAAACTTTATTCCCATAATTGCCAACTTATTCATGACATCCTGATAACAATTCAAATGATCAGCCAAAGGAGTGTCATACAGATATCTCAAATCCATCATCTGCTTGATTAGATATAGCTTGTTGTTCCCGGTTCTGCTTGCATACAAACCTTCAAGTTTGCTCCATAAACTATGTGCATTATCATCCACCCACTGTCGGATACATCGACAAACCTTATAATGGAATAAATCTTATTCTTCAACATATTTATTTGGAGGTTTCTCATCAGCAACACAAAAGAGATAATAATCATTCACATACAAAAGATTTTTCATATTTCCTTTCCCCAGATGATAATACAAGGATATCATTCTACTTGTATTGACTTCATTTTTACCAGATGAACATTGACCACTAACCCCTGACTCTGATACCACTTGTTGAGCAAAAGACACACACATCGTATATATATCCCACTGACTGAGAGTCCGGATATATCTCACTGACTGGTAAATCAAACAAGTACTGTCGCAAATAAATGCAGGCCAAGTAGATCAGATAAATCACAACGGAAAACATAGATAAGATGCACAAACATGCTACCACAAATAAACTACGGAGCACAATATTTAACATGGAAACCCTTCTCAGTGGAAGAAGGGAAAACCACAAGACAAACAGACAAGAGAGATCCACTATCCAAGGAATGAAGTACAAGATGTTTTTCTTAGATTTTGCTCAAAATCTAAGGTATGACAACTACAAAAGGGAGCTTGAACAAACACTTAGATCACATTTAGGACGTACAAATCCTAGGTCATTCACCCTAACACACTCCCAACACTTGTGGAGAAGAACACAACGAGCTTCACACGAGATAATCGGGATGAGAGTGTCGTTGAACTTGAACTCAAGTTGGACCCAACACCAAGCTTCGTCTTCCTTTTGTTATGTCTTGCTTCTTCTATTTTCTCTCTATTTTTTTCACACTCACAAAATGTGGAAGTACAACTGTACAAGTCTTTACAAAGTACAAAGTGCTATCTCTACAAAGCCCTCTTGGTTTAAATATTACCTTTAGGTATTTTGCAATCTTCTACCCAAGTTTCTTGATATTACTAACATGGTCACATGTTGGGTTTCACAATTCCCAACGATATGTGTTAATTCTTTGATTAGATCTGATCAATAGTCCCGTAAAATGATTACTTAAGGGAACAAGATATTTTATAATAATAAAATAAACGAGAATTACTGACATGGAGAAATAGAGAAAGACTTGCGATAACGAGTGATCTAGAAAAAAATGACTAGGTATGTTGGGGCCTCAAATGATTTATAGCCTTTGGGCACAAAGGAATCCCAACAAAACAAAGAAAAAACCCCTAGTCTAACGTTTAGGTGGCTAATCTAAACTTGAACTCTCTCTACTCGGATCTTTTAATACAAGGAAAAACTCTTGTATTTATAGTCGAAGAGATGGACAATTTCTTGTAACCATATGGTTACGAGATCCATGAGAATAGGATCAGTTTGAGAATCAGTATTCTTGAGTAAGAATAGATGTAGGAAACTTAATCGTTCCATTTGATGACTTGTTCCTCATTTTATTAAGGTATTGATTCTAACAATATGTTATATGGTGGACAATTTAAGCAATTGCCCAACATTTCTCTACTTCCAAATGGATGAGATTATGCAAGTAGGTTCACTAGAATTATCAATCTTAGGTAAAACTAGAGATTCAAAACATTGGATCCTCAATAATACTTCAACCGGAGAAAGTAATGAGAAAAGAAGCAACATGTTGTGGGAAAAAAAGACATAAAATGATTAAATAAGAGAAATCTGAACTTAGACTTTTCGCTGGCATTAAGTTTACAATAGAAAAATAGCAGAACACATCAAAGCGGAAGAAAAGTCCCTTCCTTCCAACAACCCTAACCAAACATCACAATCATGAAAGCTGTTGTTCAAAAAGACAATTTTTTGACAATTTCAGTGTGAGATAATTTTCAATGAGACTTACGTGGAAATGTTTCCGTGGTTTTCGTAGTTGTAACTTGGAAGAACTCAATACATGTCATTTTACACAACATCTTTATTCAGATATCACATTGTGATCAAGACGTACAGCTGTTGAATTTTAACAACTTACGCAAGGATAGCAAGAAAAAAATAAACACACAGTACATATCTTAACAAATAAAATATGTGCACTACATCATCAAAAATAAAACTTGTTTTATATCATACCATGAAAAATAACAGGACCATTTATTTTTACGTTAATAAATTTTGGTTGGTATACGGTCTCTTTAGAATTAAGATATTTAGGTGAGATATACTAAATACAACTCTACATAAGATCGTATAATTAACCCTAGCTTCTATTTTTATCAATAAATGAACGTGACATTATTTATACTTCCAGCATTCCTCGTGTTCGAGTTGGAATACACCTATATAAGTTGAATAGGTTATCTACGTACATATTCTAATAATAAGTTAAATTTGGCTGCGCGTCCTCTTTAAATCAAATGAGTCAGGCGGAATATTAACTACACACGAATCTCTCGGGTACGTATAGAATTTTGTAGAACTTTTATGTTGAGTAATGTTGAATTATATTTCCAACCCACGCGCACATTCTGTAAACTTAATAACTAATAAAAAGACATGAAGAGATTGTGTTGTATTTGAACTTGTAAAAAAGCATTGAAACTCATTGGTCAGTGGGTGCAACAACTACAACGAGTTGATATTGCATGCATGGCCACATTCAATTAAAAAAAAAACAACCAAAAAAACAACTCAACCCGAAAATCAAAACCTAATCCGCCAAACTCCATCAACCCCACAGTTACCACCACACCATTTCCTCCTATAAAAAGAAACCCTTGGTGTGCTTCCAACATATAACCAAACCAAACTTAACTTGTTATTGAGTTGTACGAGATCCAACATGAAGTCCAACAGTGTTGTTTCATTCTCGTCCTCCACTCTAGTTCTTGTTCTTGTTCTTGTTGGTCTCTCTGCGCTCTCCCATGCTGAGAAGACACACTACCATGACTTTGTTGTACGTCTCACTTAACATTGTGGCTCCCATTTCGTGCATATCTGGCATTTTATTGTAAAATTGCTAGAATATATATCTTTCTTAAACAATGTATCTTATTAGAGTTTGACGCTAGAAAATGCAAATTACAGGTCCAAGATACACCAGTGAAGAGGCTGTGCAAGACTCACAACATCATAGCTGTGAATGGAATGTTTCCCGGACCAACCATCGAGGTCACGAATGGTGACGCATTGGTCGTCAATGTTGTCAACCAAGCGCAATACAATGTCACCATTCACTGGTAAAGAAAAAAACACACACACATATATATATATATATATAGTTTAAGTCTCTTAATATCTCACTATTGGATCTTATCTACAGTTAATCTCACCATTCATTAGCATAACCGTTTTTTTCTTAATCTACCTTACAATTTGAAATGAGTGGTGGATATTGTGGGGGTTCACTTAAGAAAAATTAAGCTCTGAGTTCACTTGAGAATTCCTGTATATATATATATATATTCTTCATCTTCTGCTGCTGCTAATTGTTATCGTACGTGTCTACTTGTTTTTTAGGCATGGTGTAAGGCAAATGAGGACGGCGTGGGCCGATGGACCTGAATTTGTGACACAGTGCCCGATCAGACCGGGCGAGAGCTACACTTACAGGTTTAGGATAACAGGGCAAGAAGGAACACTATGGTGGCATGCACATAGCTCATGGCTTAGAGCCACAGTGTATGGTGCTATTGTTATCTATCCTAAGTCTGGTTATCCTTTCCAGAAGCCCAACAGGGAGTACCCAGTCCTCCTAGGTATTCGATAAAAATTTTGATATTTAAACCATGTTTTTCTAGCAAAAATTAAGTAGGATGTAGCTTAAGTTTATGTTCAAGATAAACATATTAATGAGTAATCATTGGGATCTTAACTTTGGGGATGAGGTCTTGACTCTCGAGGAACTTGAACTTTGAGGGCACGTTTTTGTTTAGGCAATGTGCCACCAACGTCGAGCTATATTTGGAGGATTGTCTTGTCTGGTCTAACAACATACTTATATATGTCGATTGACTTAAATTCCTGCATTGCTCTTTAACTTTAAAAATTGTCAAGTCATAGCTGGTGGTTGTTATCTTAAGGCAGAAGTTGTCTTTGACTATTTCACTACGACATGTTTGAGAAATAATTTCAACAAAAGTAAAGAAATCATTGGAATAGGAAGATCGATGATTGGTTTGATTTATACTCTTGCTTCTTTTTTTATATTTTTTGAAACTAGAAAATCAAAGTGGATTATTAGGTAGCAAAACTTCTTTAGATTTACACTAAATGGGTATTAAATTTAATGAATGCAACAGGAGAGTGGTGGAATGCCAATCCAATTGATGTCGTACGACAAGCTATCAGAACCGGAGCTGCACCTAATATATCTGATGCTTTCACAATCAACTCTCAACCTGGAGATTTCTATAACTGCTCCAAAAAAGGTAAGTCAATATTTTTTAGTCTCATAGCATATTGAATTCAATAATACATTTTATAACCACAAGAAAATGATAATTTTGTGTAATTTATTATCACACGCCCAAGTAGTTAATTTGATTTTAATTATAGAATAACAAATAAATAAAATTTATCTAACATTGCTGTACCTCCCTATAGATACTGCCAAATTCCTAGTGAACCCAGGCGAGTCGATCCTCCTCCGAGTCATCAACGCGGCGCTCAACCAAGAACTCTTCTACTCAATCTCCGGCCACACAATGACCGTCGTCGGAGCGGACGCCTCCTATCTAAAACCATTCTCCACAAATGTGATAATGCTTGGCCCAGGCCAAACGACTGACGTCCTCGTCACGGCCAACCAACCCCCAGCGCCCTACTACATGGCCGCTCGGGCCTTCGCAAGTGCTCCCAACGTTCCGTTCGACAACACCACCACAACTGCGATCCTCGAGTACAAGGGAAGTTGTTGTAATGCGAACCCGCAAATGCCTGTGCTTCCGGCCCTACCGCGATTTAACGACACCACGACTGCCAATGCCTTCCAAAACAGGCTTAGGAGCCCGAAGGCAGCGGATGTTCCCAAGGAAATTGATGAGAATCTTAAGTTCACTGTTGGATTGGGATTGTTCAATTGCTCTGCTGGGCAGAACTGTGGGGGTCCCAACAACACTAGATTTGCTGCTAGTATGAACAATGTTTCATTTGTGCTGCCTTCCAACTTCTCCATCTTGCAAGCTCACCGCACAGGTAAATTAATTAATCATGCACTAACTTTAATTAGTTAGTCATCTTGATCAGTAGTTGTTGCTTAAATCTTTACAAGCCAAACCAATTACAAAACACATTGACCCACCAAATGGTTTAAATTAAATTGATTTTTTTCCCTTCACATACAACCTCGATCTATTTATTTTGACTTCAATAATTTCCAAATTGAAGTATCATCTTTTGTCCTTTCTTTATTGATTTGATTTACCCAATATACCCTCCATTAGTAATTCATAAACAGTTCACCATTTTGTTCCTCACATGATAAATTCCATGCCTTCGTAATTTTAAGTGCAAACTCTCAAAATGATGTTCTAATTTAAGTGACTGGATATATGTATTGTTCAGGCTAAACTTGTATATTTTTGGAATAAGATAGCATGAGATTATTTTGTTAGTAGTGAAGTGCTCTAAATATATAATACAGTTCACATGCAAATGCAAATTATTTCATGTTACTTCAGAAACTAATTAAAATAATTAACACGGTGATAACTAATGATCCCTAAATAATTTTCTGAATACAGGAGTCCAAGGTGTATTCAACCCGAACTTCCCTCCGTACCCACCCCTAGTCTTCAACTACACATCTCCGAACATCTCCCGAGCCCTCTGGCAGCCGATGCCGGGGACCGAAGTCCTTAAGCTGAAATACGGCACCCGAGTCCAGCTCGTCCTGCAAGGCACCAGCATCTTCGCCCCGGAGAACCACCCCATGCACATCCACGGTTACGACTTCTACATCCTCGCTTCCGGCCTCGGCAACTTCAACCCTGCGACCGACACTGCTAAATTCAACCTCATCGACCCGCCACTCCGCAACACGGTGGCCGTTCCGGCCGGAGGGTGGTCGGTTATCCGTTTTGTGGCGGATAATCCAGGTGCATGGCTCATGCATTGCCACTTGGACGTGCATCTAACGTGGGGTTTGGCCATGGTGTTCTTGGTCGACGATGGGGTCGGGGAATTGCAGACTCTCGAGGCACCTCCGGCCGACTTGCCTCTCTGCTGATCGGATCCCGGGTTTTGATCGATGGTTATTAATTTGGTGCTCATGCTTTGATGTTTTGTGGAATGTTTTGTTGTTGTTTATTGAATTTATTTCGATTTCGATTTGTTGTATGTTAAGAGAGTTTTGCTGCTCTCCTATTGTATTGTGTCGGATGGTTCGAATTCTTGGTCGTCGTTCGTTCAAATGTATCTTGTTATTCTTCTATAAATTGAATTGAAGTTTATCTTATGCTCGGCTTTTGACACCATGCATGATCCATTGTTCTAAGTTGTGTGATATATGTGTTCGTTTACTTCTTATATTTCGTCATAAAATCCACTCTTTTTAATTGCACCTTAAGATGTTTCTCTGATACCAATGTATGGGATTAATTAGGTGCCTACCAACCAGTCTACATAAAGCTGAGTTACTTTAGTTTCTAAATTGTGATAGGAAAATTAATTTAATATTGATGAAAAGAAATCGATGATTTACCAACGGAAGCGCAGCGTGCTTGTTTATGGTCAAAATATAGAACATTATCAAGCAAGTAAACGAATTAGATTTCTTTTGTAATGAACTCTTCCTACTCCACTAAACTTACAATTCCATGTGGTATACGGATAAATGAATCTGATTTAAGATGATTATCACAAGAAGCGAGGTCAACGTTTTGGTTGGTTAATAAGGAGAGTTCGGTGATGTACATATGAAGAAACTAAAAAGGCCTTTAGTAGGTGAGAAAATGCAACTCGATAATAAGTTAATAAGTTCCAAAACCCTGTGGTAGCAAGTAAACAGATCTTATGAGATAGGGACTGAACGAGTCTATCGGTTTCTGATGGGGAAAGTTGAATACTTTTGTCCGAAACATACTCGTAGTAGGATATGTTTACAATTGTCAAAACAGAAAAAAAAACTATTTTCTATGGTTGGTTACCTACATTAATAAATGATAACTACTTCCATATAGTAACTAGTCCACGGTAACTGTCATCATAAAAAAACAATCATCTTTGCAATTATATTAGGCGTATTTCTCAATGATACTTTTTATATGACCAAAAGTCATTTCAGTGTCTTGAATTATGTAACCTACAAATTAAATCGGTATTATAAACTATGGTCAGAGTCTCAGAGATCATAATGTTATGTTTGACTTAAAATGAGTTTGTTCAAAACCCGTAAGTATGATCAAGAGTCACTATAGTTCTCGAAACTAGACTCTAGAATTCGCTACCTCGAACTGTTTAAATTGTATTGGTTTTTGTTTATTACATGTTATGACAACCTCAAAAACATTCTCGGTGACTATACCTTAAAAAATTAAATTAAATCAAAATCTTAGGGTTGTGATTTGGAAATTAGTAAGACATATTACAGTGGAGTAAGGATATAACTGGTAATACACCTAAGACTATTCGGTAAAAGTTTCGTTTTCAACATTTTGAGCTACTGAATTGAGTTTGTACTTTGTAGTACCGAATGATTTCTAACCTTAGTTGATAGAAATGAATTGGTGACTTTTATAGTTAAAAAAACGCCAAAATGATTTTCAATAATAATTAAGAATATCACTTACAAACTTACCCGTGTGTTACGTTGAGCTTCATCTCCAATTATTTGCCATTGACATTTTAGATGGGCTCATGTGATGGTGAACTGAGAAAGCAAACATTATCTGTCCCCGTATAGTTTATGTGCACTTCTAATAACTACTTATAATTTGAAGTTAAAGGGCTTAGTTGAGCTGTAAAAAAGAAGGATGGTGGTCATAAACTCATGATCAGTGCTCGTGAGTTCTGTAACGCCACATTTAAGAAACCGAACCAGAAACGCATGCGTTGGCGAAATGTTTATGAAAAGGATGTATTGGGATCTACATTTGTTGTTCTTTCTTGTGTTGGGTCGCAGCTTTTAATGCGGAATTGGTTGGTGTGATTGGTCCGTTGTAAAGCCCATCACAAACAATTCAACTACTTCGCAACCCAAAAGTCCGAAGTCACAACCTAAAGATATCATGCCATTCAATTTTGTAATTGGAAAATAATGTGTGAGCGAAAGGTAAAGTAGCAAGTGAGAGTAGTAGGCTTGATCTAATCCAGCATCCGTAGTGTTCCGTGGGCTTTGTGGTTCCGGTGGCTCTACTCGCTCCACTAGTAAAAAAAGAATTGGCAGAAAGACTCTCCTCCTTTCTTTTGCTGGAAAAAAAGACATATTACACTACTACCATATGGGTATTACACTACTACCATATACATATTAACATTTGATTTGCAGATACAAATCGTCTCAATTTGCGGATATGGATTGTCTCGGTATTACCACATTGCATATCCATGTCCTTAAAAATTGGATACAAATATAGAACATATATTTTATAAATGAATAAAAATATATATACAGTGTACATATACAATATAAAATAAGTGTATATCATGGTAAATCACATAAATTTTTAGCTCTTAAAATAGATAAAATGATATTTTAACTATATTATTTTAAATATATAAAAACATTATAATAATTCCTCGACCCCTTTCAGAAAAAACACAAGAACCTCCACACAAGAACCCCAACAAACCCCACCAATGCGAGACCATAGACAGAAGACCTCCGGCCCCACAATCACAACCCCGACACGTTCAAAATTCGAATTTTTGTCCGCGCAGTCCGTCGACGGCCCCCACCACTTCCTCAACCCGTGCCCCACCGCCCCATCCATTACTCCTCTCGATCCTCACCGTACATTCCCAATCCAACGGTCCACATCCCCCTCACCTCCACCTCCTCTCCACAATAAAACTCACTCGACTCGACTCCACTCCACTCCACTCCCACACCTCACCATGGAAGAAGAACCCAAACCCAAAGCAAAGAAGAGCCTCGTCAACGCCCTGATGGAAACCCTCACCTCCTCCACCACCGACGAGACCCTCAAACCCTCCCACCTCTCCGCTCTTTCCACCCTCAAGTCCCTCCTCACCACCCCCATAACCATCTTCAACACCCCTCTCACCGCCACCACCTCCGACCCCCGCGCTGACGTCATCCTCCTCAAGTTCCTCCGCGCCCGCGACTTCCACCCCCACCACGCCCACCACATGCTCGTCCGATGCTCCCAGTGGCGCCACTCCTTCAAAGCCGACGAGATTCTCCACGAGGACTTGGGGTTCAAGGAGCTGGAGGGGGTCGTGGCGTACATGCACGGGTGCGACAGGGAGGGGCGCCCCGTTTGTTATAATGCTTACGGGGTGTTTAAGGATAAGGAGGTTTATGAGAGGGTGTTTGGGGACGAGGAGAGGTTGGAGAGGTTCCTGAGGTGGAGGGTTCAGGTCATGGAGAGGGGCGTTGGGTTGCTGCAGTTTACGCCATGTGGGGTTAATTCCATGATTCAGATTACGGATCTTAAGGATATGCCAAAAAGAGAGCTTAGGGGGGCGTCCGATAGGATTTTGGCGCTCTTTCAGGATAATTATCCTGAGATGGTCGCTAAGAAGGTTCGTTTTGGTTTTGGTTTTTTGTGTGTCTTTTTTGGATTTTTTTTGATGTTTTTGTGATGTTTTTGGTTTGGTTTGAGTGCAGATTTTCATCAATGTTCCGTGGTATTTCAGCGCGTTGTATGCGATGTTTAGTCCGTTTCTGACACTGAGGACTAAAAGTAAATTCGTCATTGCCAAGGAAGAGAACGTAGCTGAGACGCTCTACAAGTAAATATATTTCCTGTTTACTTTTGATTTATAATAATGTCACATTTTAACTGCTTTTTCGTTAGGGGAAATCAATAGTACTTTGACATTTTTTACTGAAGTTAGGTATTGTTTATACGAACGTGGGTTCGCGTTTATGGTGATTTTAACCGTGAAACTGAAAATTGGCGTAAACGTTTTGTAGTAAAAATTTAACTTATGTTTAGATTTAGGCTGATTTCGGTATAAATGTTACGAAACAGGAAAATGAGTAAATGTAGACTACAACCATTAGTTTTTAGAAAGAAAAGACTAAATATTAATGTTTCAACTATAATTTTGACGTTTGAGGCTTTTTTTTAAAATAATTTAAACCTGGATTTTCCCGTCTTTTGCAACCTAGATTTGGTAAAATCTAGAACCCCATCCCGAGTACTGACGTGCATAAAAAACGGGAAATGAACAAATGAGTAAATGTAGACTACAACCATTATTATTTTTTTATAAAAAATAGACTATAAATATAAATGTTTCAACTATAATTTTGCCGTTCGTCTTTTTTTAAAATAATTGCAACCTGGATTTTCCCTTCATTTGCAACCTAGATTTGGTAAAATCTAGGACCCCATCCCGAGTCCTGACGTGCATTTTGCTCTACCGACGTGATGTCTCGTCTCTCATGTCTCACCATTAATTCGTTCGGCTAAAACAAGCCAACGGTGCCGTCTGACTCATGCCCTGCAGAGGTTCTTTCTATCAAACTTTAACGTCACGGGTTTCGTACTGATGTTGACATTTTTAAATCAAATATTCCAATCAGTCGTCCCTTCCTCCAGCCTTATGTCCTCTCGCTCTTTTTTGTTTTAACTCGATCAATTATCAAATGTTTTTGTCTATACCCAGGTTCATTAGACCGGAGTTCGTCCCGGTCCAGTACGGGGGCCTAGGCCGTCCGAGCGACATCGAGAACGGCCCACCAAAACCGGCGTCCGAGTTCACCGTCAAAGGTGGCGAGAAAGTCAATTTGGAGATTGATGGAATTGAGGTCCAAATCACACCCTCGTATCTTCATTTCTTTAATAGTTTTTATAACAAAACGTAGTATTATCTCAAATTTATTTGATGATCGAACAGGAAGGTGCAACGATCACGTGGGACATAGTGGTGGGAGGCTGGGACTTGGAGTACAGCGCGGAGTACATCCCGACGGACGTTAACGGGTATACCATAGCGATCGAGAAGACCCGAAGGATGTCGTCCTCCGACGAGCCCATACACAACACCTACACCTCGAAGGAACAAGGCAAGATGGTCTTATCGATCGACAACACCGCCTCTCGCCGGAGGAAGGTTGCAGCCTACAGATATTTCGTCCGCAAACCAACTGTCGTCTAGAATCTATCGTCCGTTAAAGTTTAGCGCTGGTGTTGTGTAGTTGTTGTGTACATCTCGTGTGCTTCAACTTAATTAATGACCACGTACTTGTTTGTTAGAGAACATATTGGCTAATAATAATGTATGGGATGGACTACGTATTTGTTGTATGACGTGGAAAATGTCCACATGCATGTTGGTGTTATAATGTGTTAGCGTGGTGTGGACGTATGATGAGGGATTTCTTGTGCTGATTCAGCTTTGTTGGGGATCGTGTTGGTGCAGCGGAGATGAAGGGCAGCTTTTCCAGTCTTTCCTTGTTGGTGCTGACTTTTGTCTGCCATTGTCCTATCTGGCTGTCTTTTATTTCAAAATTTCTTAATTGTCCCCACCACTAAATTGAATTACCTGAAAAAATCTTAGTTGTCCCACCAACCAAACCAAGCATCCACGAGAGTAAGTAGTTGGCAAAATATATATCAGAAGCTACGAAAGGTTGATGGAGAACATAAAATAAAATAAAGAGACGAGAGAAGGATGTAGATGGAAAAAAACGGGGACGTGAAGAAGAAAGAGGTGTAAAATCAATTGTTTATTGAGTAGTTCATTTCATAAATATCTCAATTAAGCCCAAGAAGCAAGAAGTCTGATTCCGCCAAGAGAGAAGCTCGTGACAGTGAATTTTCCGCATGGAATCTTGATTCTCAAGAATCGGTTCCAGTTAATGGTGGCTGGACGGGGTGATTTGATTTTACTGTGCCAGATTTTGAAAATTCTGCTCATGAATCCATATCCAGACCGGACCTTAAGATGACCCTTAACAGGTGGTCATGGAAGTGACATGATGACCTCCCTTAATGGGAGGTCAGTTCCATCCAATTATTTTATTTTAATTTCTGTTTTGTTAATGTTAATTTTATTGTGTTTAATTTCTGATAATAGTAATTAATATTAACATTTTTTCTGATAATATTAATTAATGTTAGTAATATTTTATGTTAATACTAAATTTCTGTTAATCATGATTTTGTTGCTATTTTAATTAATTACCATTATTTAATTTATGTTAATTACATTAAAATACTGAAATTGAAAATACATTAAAATACTGAAATTGAAAATACAATGATTTAATAAAATTACACAATACAACACCGATAAAATACGACATACATGATTAATGAAAATGAAAAATACAATACAGATAAACTACGACATAATTGGACTACATTAGACCATTAGATTCTGACTAAGCCGACAACCTTACAAGCATCCTATCTTCTGACTACATTTCATCATTTGTTGGTTTGTTTTCTCTAACTTTTGTAATTTACTCAATTTGAATTCCTAGTTGAGCGTACATCTTGATTAGTTTAATTTTGATTGGAGTTTTCCTTTTTTTTGTTGTTTTCACCCCTTCATGCCGATTATAGGGTGGTGGTGTTATTTCTGCTTGATTAGTTGTATATTTGGTTGTTGCCGTAGAATATCCCATAAAGATCGAGTTCGTGATAGTAAAAAATATTTGCCTCTGAGATCCGGTTTAATCGAAAATATATGACAACATTATGGATGGAATGCAAATTAACAATGTTTTTTGAATATGTATTTTTTTAATTATTATAATAATTACCTGTCAATTATTAATTACCAATAATATTTCGTGGTTATAATCGTAATACTTTTTATTTAATTATATTATATAATTGCAATGATAAAGTAATATTTAATTTGATGATTATTTTGAAAGAATAAATAAGAAGATAAATGGAAATGATGTTATAAAAACTTTGTTAATAACTTCAACAAGAAACCGAACTTATAACTTCAAACCCAGAGATTGATAAACTTTAGACTCAGAACATTTGAAGTTCAATAATCAAGGGTAAAAACCCATTTCAACCTCAACCCATATCTCAACGCTGTCCACACTGTAATAGTGTGACCACTTGAGCTGTAAGACGTATCTTAATTCTGACAAGTCTCGTCTTCAATGGCAAAAACTTGTAAGATAGTTTGAACTTCCTTCTTATAGCATGGACGGAGATATGCCACGTAATAGTCCAAACTCAATTTGATTGAGACCAGCAATGCGATTCCCATCACGATGCAATGTTTGGATTTCAAGTTGGATAGATTTGTGAACAAACAGAGTCGGATAATCGTAAGCATGAACCAGACTTTCGTTCAACCATAAGAGCTACTGAATTATAACATTTTTTTGTGCGCCTCATATCTTAAGACGCATTTACACGTCGCCGCATAAAAAAACCAGCAAACCACGGCCTACTTCGTCCAAGTTCTGTTGTTGTTGTTGCATTCGCCCCCTTCATTTACAATTACATGTAACTGTTGCGTGAGTTTGGAATGACCTTCAGTTTGCTGAAGTATTTGGTCAATTAGAACGTACTAGTAAGTTATTGGTAATTTAAATGGCAGTAATGTTGCATTTTCCTACTGAAGCATCCCAAAAACCGTTACAGGAGAAAATTACCAATTGTAACGCCAATTTCAACATGATAATTCAATTTCTTTTGGGGTAAGTCATTCGGTTTTAGAACTAAGAATAATCTATAGTAGTTTTCGTTATTGGTTCGTGACAACCAATCTATCTACTGCACATTCATTGACCATACCTAACAATGCGAGCCATCAAAGTCGTTATGATTATGTTGGCAACAAGCAATGGTCATCTTTTGGGGGTAGTAAATAAATGTTTTGATCTCACTTTGTTTTGGCTACAATCCGTGGGCATCAAAAAAGTCTGAACCTTGTTCTTTGGAGACCCTTAACCCAAGCTGCACCAATGCTTACCGACAACATCACAACTGGAATCGGAACAACATTGTCAAACCCTTTGGTGACAACACGAGCACCAAAAAATGACAAGCATCCCTAACTTCACAAACTTTGAAGGAACAGCTGACGAGACCGAGGAGAGGGCATGCAATCTCGTTACACAGGCGGGGGTAGGAGCAGCTTGTGTTGATGGAACTGATTTGGGCATTAACAATCCAACTATATGTGCTTGTTGCGTCTTTTGTGGTAACTGGGGAATTATACCTTAGTCTTGATCTTTTGTTGTAACCTTGATCCAAGTCTGATTGTGGTTCATAGTCAAACTGAAACTCTATTAATCAATGAACCACAAATACTTCAAAAAAAAAAACAATGGTCATTTTGAGACATGACCTATGCAACACAAGTGAATAAAATATGTTTAGTTAAGGAAACTTGTAAAACACTCAAATGAGAGAAGTTGGTCTACTAAGAGCATATTTAACGGCGCCCGGGCTACCCCCGGGCGCCCTGCACTCTCTCTCTGCCACGTCAGCTTCTCTCTCTGCCACGTCAGCTCACCCAACCCACCCAAAAAAACCCCTTACCCATGCCCAGGCTACCCCCACCCACCCTACACTCTCTTTCATCCACGTCATTTCTTAATTAAACAAATTTAATTCTCACACAACATTTAACAAATTACATTTTATATAAATCTAATTTTAATTACATTATAATTATATTTTAACTCGAAATATTGTTAATAATTACTGGTAAATCACGAAATTATTATTAAATATTACGGAGCCACGTTACATTTAAGACAAACTGAAATAGGAAATATTACAATCAAAGTTAAGAAACAACAGTACATATTACATAAACTCAACTTTTAAATACTACATGACCAACTACGTTAACTGATTTTCAAACCGCTCCTCTTCCGTAGCGTTGCCATATATGCTCAATTAAATCGCCTTTCAGATCCAAATGTTGGTTCCTGTCACGCACTCGATCTTGATTGACAAAAAACTCGTGAATATCCGCTATACGATCGGTCGAATACGACGTTGCCTCAGCTGAAGTTCCAGGACGATCTTCTATAAATTCGCGAATATCTCCAAAATTAGCATAACAGTCGCGTTCGTCCTCCACTATCATGTTATGCATGATGATACAAGCTGTCATTATTTTGGACAGAACGTCCTTGCTCCAGGCAAGAGCCGGGTTTCTGATGATCGCGAACCTCGCTTGCAACACTCCGAAAGCGCGTTCAACATCTTTACGCGTTGCCTCCTGCACTTCAGCAAACAATCTGTGCTTCGGGGTGTGAGGGTGAAGGATGGATTGGATGAAGGCCGCCCACTGTGGATAAATACCATCAGTAAGATAGTATCCCATATCATATTGAACACCATTTACCTCATAATTAACAGGTGGTGCTCGGCCTTCTAGTATGTCGTCGAAAACTGGAGATTGTTGCAGGACGTTCAAGTCATTGCATGAACCCGGTATTCCGAAGAAGGAGTGCCAGATCCATAAGTCGTACGATGCCACCGCCTCAAGGATCAGAGTTGCTTTCCCAGCACGTCCTTGATGTTGTCCCTTCCAAGCAGCTGGGCAGTTTTTCCACTCCCAGTGCATACAATCGATACTCCCCATCATACCTGGAAACCCACGTTGCTCACCAACGTAAAGTAGGCGTGCCAAGTCATTTGCAGTTGGCCGACGTAAATACTCAGGGCCGAAGATGCGAATAACACCTTCACAGAATTTGAGGAGAGCATTTCTGGAGGTTGCCGCACTCATTCGTAGGTACTCATCGATCCCATCAGCGGCAACGCCATATGCTAGCATTCGCATTGCTGCCGTACTTTTTTGTAGACCGGAGATGCTCATCCTACCAGTTGCGTCCGGTGTTCGTTGGAAGAAGACATCAGATGCTTCGATGGCATTGTGGATGCGCAGGAAGACATGCTTTCTCATCCGAAATCCTGTCCTGAAAAGAGTATCAGAATACACAGGGTTGTCAGAGAAATAATCGTCTACAAGGCGTCTGTAACCTAGTTCACGATCTCTATCTGGGTTCGTCGTTCTCCTTCGACGCTGCTTAGGACGTGTAGTCCTTTCGTAAACAGCCTGTCCGGCTAATTCAATAGCACGGTCCATTAGATTTAATGTCTCATTCCAGTTATCATCGTCCGATTGACCGGAGTTTAAACTATTATCCGACATTGATGAGAGAAGAAGCTACAAGTTGAGAAGTTAAGGAAATGTGTGGAATCAGGAGATAAATAGATGTATTTATAGTTGGGAGGGTTTGGATGTATTTGTTGCACTGTTCACGCGTGATTGAACATAGTGTACGCGTGATTGCAAATAGTGCACGCGTGATTGCAAACAGTGCACGCGTGATTGCAAAAAGTGCACGCGTGATTGAAAATAGTGCACCCGTGATCAAAAATTGCACCCGTGATTAAACAGTGTATTGGTTCTGGAAATTTCTTAATTTTAATTACTTACAAAAATTTATTACCCCACATTTATAACAAATACCCAATCCATTAATAACAAAACCCAAACAAAAAAAATTTCAAAAAAAAAAAATAATAACAAATGGGAGGGGGACACGTGTCCCCCTCCAATGGGCGCCCGGGCGTCTGCCCGGGACGCCCACCGCCCGGGCAAGCGCCCGGGCGGGGCACCCCCGTTAAGGGTGCCCTAATGCTTCTTACCCACCACTCAAACAAGATTCAATTTTGGTTTCAACCGCAGCACATGCAGAGCTTTCGCATGGACACCGGAAAGTCGAATAATCAAGAGAGCACCACCGAGTTGAGATTTCAGAAATTCCATGGGGTTTTATCAAAATCAGCAAAACATCCAGATTGCATACAACACACCTATATTTATCTATTTTGTAGAAGTTCAGAATCCCACCATGAGATAACAAAACCCCTAATCCCGCCGTAATTTTTTAATATAATAAAAAAAAAATTAAAAATTCGAAATTTAGGAAAAAAAAATTTTTTTTTCCAAAACTAGGTGGATTGCGGGTGTGACCCGCGATCCGTGGGGCACGGATCGCGGTTCCCACCCGCGATCCGTGGAGCACGGATCGCGGGTGTGACCCGCGATCTGTGGAGCACGGATCGCGGGTCACGATCCGTGTTCCCGCCAAAAAAAATTTTTTTTTTGTTTTTTTTTTTGTTTTTTTTGTTTTTGTTTTTATTTTTTATTGTAATTATTTGTAATCTTTTTTTAAATCTTTTTTTTTCAAAATAAGTTTTCTAATTTATATTATTTTTTTAAATTTTTTAAAATTATTTTTAATTTTTCCAATAATCGACCTCTAAATCACGTCGATAACCCGACGTATTGAAATGTTAGGGTATTTTATACAATAAAAAAACAATTTTTTTTAGACAGATTAATAAATTATTTACAACTGAATATTAAACAATCACTAAAACTAATTAAAACAAAAAATTCGAAACGTTATCAAAAATTAGTAGGGTGTACACACATTGTAAATATTTTTGGAGGTCGATACAGCAAAAAATTAAAAACACAATTAAAAAATTTTAAAAAATAATAACAATTACAAAACATATTTTGAAAATAAATATAATAAAAAACATAGTTAAAACGATTTTAAAAAAATCAAAATCCTTGACTTTTTTATTTTCTTTTATTGTTTTTGATTTTATGTTTTGTTTTTTTACAAATCATTTTAACTATGTTATATATATATATATATATATATATTTCAAAATATGTTTTGTAATTGTTATTAATTTTTAAAAATTTTGAATTGTGTTTTTAATTTTTTGCTGTATCGACCTCCAAAATGTTTGTAATGTGTGTACACCCTACGAATTTTTGACAACGTTACCAATTTTTTGTTTTAATTAGTTTTATGGTTTGTTTAATATTCAGTTGTAAATAATTTATTATTCTAACTAAGAAATTTTGTTTTTATATTGTATAAAATACCCTAACAATTCAATACACGCCGAGTTATCGACGTGATTTGGAGGTCGTTTCTTGAAAAAATTAAAAACAAAATTAATTTTTTTTAATAAATAATATCAATTAGAAAACCTATTTTGAAAAAAAAAGATTTTAAAAAAGATTATAAATAATTAAAATAAAAAAGAAAAACAGAAGAAAAAAAACTAAAACAGAAAACCGAAAAAATCAAAAACAATAAAAGAAAATAAATAAAATCACGGATTTTAGTCGTAGTGTTTTATGGTTTGAATTTTTTTAAATCATTTTAACTAAGTTTTTTTATTATATTTCTTTCCAAAATATGTTTTGTAATTGTTATTATTTTTAAAAAAAAATTTAATTGTGTTTTTAATTTTTTGCTGTATCGACCTCCAAAACTGTTTGTAATGTGTGTACACCCTACGAATTTTCGACAACGTTACCAATTTTTTGTTTTAATTAGTTTTAGTGTTTGTTTAATATTTTGTTGCAAATAATTTATTTTTCTGACAAATAAATTTTGTTTTTTTATTGTATAAAATACCCTAACAATTCAATACGTCGGGTTATCGACGTGATTTGGAGGTCGATTTTTGAAAAAATTAAAAACAATTTTTAAAATTTTTAAAAATAATATAAATTAGAAAACATATTTTGAAAAAAAAAGATTTTAAAAAAGATTAAAAATAATTATAATAAAAAAGAAAAACAGAAATAAAGAAATTAAAAAAAAATTAAAAAAAAAATCACGGATCGCGGTTCAGAACCGCGATCCGTGAAATTTTCAAAAAAAAAAAAAAAAATTTTTGGCGGGAGAGACGGATCGCGAGTGGGAACCGCGATCCGTGCCCGACGGATCGCGGGTCACATCCGCGATCCACCTAGTTTTGGAAATTTTTTTTTTTTCTCCTAAATTTCGAATTTTTAAATTTTTTTTTATTATATTAAAAAATTACGGTAATCCCGCGCCATCCATCCTCTCCCACTCCACTCATCCCACCTCCGGCGATCGCCGCCGGCCAACTCCATGGCCGTCTTCGTCGACCTAAAGTCCCTCTTCACCCCAACCCTCCCTTCCCACTCCACTCCCCATACCCTCCCCTCCCGTCTCCCTTCCATTCGCATCTCCGCCTCCACCACCCGTCGCCACTTCGTCCTCCTCCCCTCCCTCGCCGTCGGAGCCACCGTCCTACTCTCTTCCTCGTCATCCGCCGAGGAGAAGAAGGACGACAAGCCGCCTCCGCCGCCGGCGACGGCGGAGTTGGGGTCGAGGATATACGACGCGACGGCGATCGGGGAGCCGCTAGCAGTTGGGAAGGATAGGAATAGGGTCTGGGAGAAGCTGTTGGGTGCTAGGATTGTGTACTTGGGGGAGGCAGAGCTCGTGCCTGATCGGGACGATAGGGTTCTGGAGCTTGAGATCGTTAGGAATTTGAGGAATAAGTGTTTTGAGCAGCAGAGGCCGATCTCGCTTGCGCTGGAGGCTTTTCCGAGCGATAAGCAGGATATGCTTAACTTGTTCATGGAAAAAAAGTAATGGTGCTAATCTTTTTTAACATTTTGTTATGTGTAGAATCGCTGGATTTGATGGAGGATTGGTTTTGTTTGGTCTTTCAGATGGTTTTTGGTTATGCTATTTCTTTCTGAAAATCTGGTGGTTATTTAGTGCTCCATGCCATTGGTTTGAATTACTTTGGTGCTATAATGAATATTTTTCTTTCCATGATGAAGACCAAGTCCTTTAAGAGCAAGAGTACACAAACGGGGCGACACAAAAAATAATAGTGAGCGGTCCATAAATATAGAAGAGAAGATGAAAATGGAATTGCTTAAGTTTGTTTATTGATAACATAGAAACACAAAACTTTTGTATAATACTTACTCTGCACAGTTTGAGTGGAAATCTGCAGCATTTATTGAATTCCTTGTACGTTTTAGTGTGAAGATCATTTGCATTTTTCATCTTCTGACCATTTCCAGCACTACTTTGTTATACTAGTTAATGGTGTGTAAGAGTGTTTGATCATTAGTACGGTACCTGAGTTATGTACATACTTAAGGGACATTCGTAAATTCAAGACCTTGTATTATTATTATTTTTTGTTGATGAGTCAAATATTTGATGACAGAATTGATGCAGAAGTCTTAAAGCCACATACTAGTATCTGGTCACCCCAGCTTTGGCAAGAATATGAACCACTTTTGAATTATTGCCGTGACAACGGTGTCAGGCTTGTTGCTTGTGGAACTCCACTTGAGGTAACTACAATGAGAATGCAAATTATATCTTTTATGGAAATTATAAACTCTCAAATGAGGGCAAGACAGGGTTATAGAAATCCAACGAACTTTTGTTTAGGACTTGATTTACATGATGTATCCTTATTTACTTTAGGCACAGAGCTATATTTCACATTCATTATAATAGAAAATTCCAAAGGACAATATACACATACCAAGTTGTGAACTGAAAAAAAAGGAAAAAAACAACTATTCCTCTAAATGAGTTGTTTTAAGCCTGAAGGGGTGGTTGAATCTCAGCCTTCATTAATGACCTGAGTACAGTTTGTCTTTTAGTTAAGAGTAAGTGGAGTTTTAGTTAAGAGTAAGTGGAGAAAAAGAATATCCATCTTACAGCAAATTATTATACACGAGGACATTTTTCTCTAAAATCTAAACAACCACAATTCATGTTGTCTGCAAACTTCATATAATTGAATTAAGAAAACCTTTGGAAACTTCCCTTTTTGTATTCGGTGCATTATCCTCACAATGAATTTTATCATTCTCTAGTCTATCTTTTCACAAGTTTTTAGATTTTATATGATGTCAGATACTGACGACTGTCCAAGCTGAAGGTATCCGTGGTCTTTCCAAAGCACAACGAAAATTATATGCTCCTCCTGCTGGTTCTGGCTTCATATCTGGTTTCTCCTCTCTCTCGGCAAGGTTTGCTCTGGATACCAATCAGACAATCCCCTTCGGTCCAAGTTCATACTTATCTGTGCAAGCCAGGGTCGTTGATGACTATACTATGTCTCAAACCATCTTCCAGGCCATGACTGATGGAGGTTCCGTAGGCATGCTTGTTGTGATAACAGGTGCAAGTCATGTCATTTATGGATCAAGAGGTGTTGGTATTCCAGCTAGAATTTCCAAAAAATTGCAAAAGAAAAACCAAGCTGTCATATTGCTTGACCCTGAGAGGCAGCATATTCGCAGAGAAGGAGAGGTTCCTGTTGCTGATTTCTTGTGGTATTCTGCTGCTAAAACATGCAGCAGGAATTGCTTTGATCGAGCTGAGATTGCTAGAGTGATGAATGCAGCTGGTCGCAGACGTGATGCTCTACCTCAGGTACATTCGTTATATATTAACTTGTTTGTGATGTTTTTCAATTCGAAATATGTATTGTGAATTATTTTTTAATGATTTGCTGCTTGTTTCTTAAAATCAGGATCTTCAAAAAGGACTTGATCTTGGATTGGTGTCGCCGGAGAACTTGCAGAACTTCTTTGATCTGGAGCAATATCCTCTTATTTCCGAACTGATACATCGATTTCAGGTTCTATCTTGCTGCGGTTGTCATTCTGATGTTTCCATGTTCTTTAATCAGCTGTCAGCTTTTGCGTACATATCTTTAGATTAAGCACACAAATTTCGAGCAGCAGTTTCACGTTTATTCAAAGTACATCTAATTATAAACCAGAAAAAGAACAATAGATCTCTGCTCTTCTTGGATAGATATTGAAAGAATACAAGTTGCATAGTTCTTGTTGAGTTTTTTCTTCTTGGTTATAGTTTATTTGCCTTTCGGACTTTTGCAGGGGTTTCGGGAAAGGTTGCTTGCAGACCCAAAATTTCTTCACAGATTGGCAATAGAAGAGAGTATATCAATAACCACAAGTCTTATAGCACAATATGAAAGACGCAAAGGGCGATTCGTTGAGGAGATTAACTATGTCCTTACTGACATCATTAGAGGTTCAGTTGTTGATTTCTTTACAGTGTGGCTTCCTGCACCAACTCTTTCATTCCTTAGTTCTGCTGATACTATCCCAGTACCAGAGAATTTTGAAATGCTGAAAGGTCTTTTCGGATCTGTTCCTGATAATGCTTTCCAAAAGATTACTGTTGGAAAGGACTGGGATTTAAATCAAAGGATTGCCTCGGTCATAATTGGTGGGCTGAAACTAGCTGGAGTAGGGTTTATCTCTAGCATTGGTGCTGGGTCAGTATCAAATATTGTATATACTTTTCGAAGAATGTTAAACCGTGAGGCGACAGCGGATAAGGGAAAGACTCGTACTCCTTTGGTTAAGTCGGCTGTTGTTTATTCCTTTTTTCTCGGAACATCTGCTAATCTTCGATATCAGGTACAGTGTTGACTTCTATCTGACCACATTTTGTTCATTCTTCTTCAGAGCTCTGTTTTGTCTATCAGCTGTTATGACTTTGTTAGAACCATTCAGCATTTTCTTCTCTAAGCTGGTTAGAGCTCTACCTGCAAACATCGTAATTTCACAAAATATATACTTCATATCATGAAATGACATGTCACCTACAGTAGGCCAAAAGTATCACACTACTTGTTCTTTCTCTCTTGTAATGAAAACAAACTCTGAATGTGTTTTCACTCCACGGGTGCTCGATTCTTCACCTACTGTAACTTGCTGTTGGTGCAGGTGATTGCTGGACTTGTAGAGCACCGGTTATCTGATTATCTTTTGATCTACTACAATCAGCCATTTCTTGTAAATGCACTCTCATTTGTTGTACGGACAATTAACTCATACTGGGGAACACAGGTTTGTCAGATTACACTTTTCTAATTTTATACAATCCTTGATCAAGGTTCCAACTTTTAATAACAAAGCAGTGGAACTTAATTTTTGAGTAACAAGACGATGGAATCTAAGAGATTTTAGGGTTTGCAGTAACATGTCACCTTGATGACATGTTATATTAAGAATCTGTGATTCTTTCCTCAAGCAATCTAATGACGTTGTATCAAATATATATATATATATATATATATATATATATATATATATATATACATATATATACATATATATATATACATATACATATACAGTAATTCTCTAGTGAGCTTAGGGTTTAATTTTTCTAAATTAAGCCCCACAATATCCACCACTCATTTCAATTTGTAAGGTAGATTAAGAAAAAACGGTTAGTCTAATGAATGGTGAGATTAACTGTAAATAAGATCAAATGGTGAGATTGTAAGAGACTTAAACTAAATTTGATGAGCCCTGAGCTCACTAGAGCTTGACCATATATATATATATATATATATATATATATATATATATGCCATGCAGTTCAAGTCCTGCAGTCATTTCAATCGGTTGTTCAAAACCCCCTTTTCTGTTATTGATTTGCTGGGAATTGGTCTGGGAGTACGGATTTTAACTTCTGGCAACAATCTCTTTGATTGACTTCCAAGAATTTTTAGGTCTTGAGTTCCAAAAATTACACTCATGATACTTTCTGTCTTCCTCATTACACCAAAGGCTAACATAGGAAAGCTGAAAAACCCTAAACAACTTCCGTCAAGGTCTATGTATATCATAAAATTAAATACTAGAATCACTAAAATGTGAAGTCATATCTTAAACTAGAGTTTTCAAAACTAGATTCCTAAAGTTACACCACACCTATGGAGAAACATGCAAACCCTTTTGTAATTTTGTTGCACCCTGGCACGCATCATTGTTCCTGTTGTGGACTGGCTTGGACATAGTTTTACCTATAAAACTGCCGTATTCATAGATCATTTTGTGATTTTCGTAACTCCATTTCAACATTCCACAGCAATGGGTCGATCTTGCAAGATCTACAGGTTTACAACCTCGAAAGGTTGCAACAGTAGACAAGCTTCCTGATAATTCAGAAATTACAGATACTGATACAGTTACATACATGTCTTCTCAAGTAAATGGCACAGAAGAAATCAGCAACAAGTCAGGTGATACTCCTAATTCATAGGTACAGTGTAAAGAGGCATTGTTATTGTTGTATTATTGACCGGCCAATCATCCAAACCTCAAATACTAACGAGCTACCAGCTTCAAGAGAGAAAATGGTACAATCGGCTTCGATATCACTGGGTTGCTTGGCTGAGGTTTCTGCTGCAGCTTAACCCGGGACAGATTATATTCTTCAAAATAATTTACCCGAGTGTCATTTCTTGGAAAGTATACACATCAGAAGCATGCCCTTTTCAGATCAGCTTCTTATTTACCCTTAATTAATAATTATGTATATGGGGTAGCCGATGGGCAACTGCCAACTTGTAGCATTTGGATTTTGCTCTTCAACTGAGAATAAATTCAGTCATTATCTATTCATTTGTCTTCAATAATTCAATACAGATTGTTACTGGTGGGTCTCTCCAGCAGGTTCACAAAGCCACTGTCGTTTGACAATGCTCGTTCTACCAGAAGCTCGATTCATCAACTGAAAATCTTTAAACGGGTGTTGTGTTCACAAACTAGGAAACAAAAATTCAAGAGATCTCTGATTTGAATTGGAATACATTGGAGACCCACTTTAACTCTTTTTACTGAAACAAACATTTAATGGGAACTCCCATTTCGAAAAATCATCTAACAAGCGGCAACCCATAATGGGTAAATTCTTTGCCCAAACTCATATCCATTAACCGGAGACCCACTTTAACTCTTGTTACTAAAACAAACATGTAATGGGAATTCCCATTTCGAAAAATCATCTAAGAAGCGGCAACCAACCATAATGGGTAAATTCTTTGCCCAAACTCATATCCATAAACCAATCGAAAAACTTATTTGTTTAGCACTTGAATGGTTGAATCTATGCGGTGTCATAAAACTTTTCAGAAATCTTGTAAGTGCATGGTAGTTGCCCATCCTATTGACTCGTGCACGCATCCAGCTGATTCCAGCATTGCAAGAATATCAAACTAAATACAGCTGTTGCTGTGTAAGAAAAACATGGCGATGGTCATACGAATAATGTTTAGCAAATAAGAGTTTACTAATAAGGAATAGTAGTAGAACGGAAATGCTTAGTCTTCCCCCATACTTGTCCTTTTCAGTACACACCCACTACTCCACAAACCTATCATTAGTATTATACGTCTTGTTTAGTTTATAATTAAAGATTACAGATTGGAGGTCGGTGAGATGAAGGGGAGGAAGCTTCCTCGATTCTCTCCTAGCTTCACCTGATTAAGTTATTGTTCTCCTTTGATGGTGGGATTCCTTGAGTTTCATTATGAACTTGTGTTTTGAGTACTGTGCTCTGACATGCTCTGTTGTGGCCCATGATATTTAGTACGTGCAATCTACCTAAATATCAAACAACTTGCGTGCATAATACATTGCAAATTTATGGATTTGTATGAATTAATTAATGTTTTATTGAAGACTATATCTTGATAGTAGATTGAAGATACAAGTACTTTAAAGAACACAGTTTAGAATATATAATGAAAGTATGTAACTTATCCATCAAACTTCCGCAAAGAAAGGAGAGTACTTGAACACCAGACCTCTACAAGAATCCCGAAGTGATTAACAACAGAACATGTTTATTAGGTTGGTTCTTCATTTTCTAACACAAGAATACTTTTGATAGTGAATATAAAGCACAATCAAAGCACTGAAATGGAACGGGTATAACGTTAAATGAAGAAGTTATAGTGTGTTCAATTAAATAATGCTTTCTTTAAAAAACTTTTACCTTATTGTCACCACTTCAAATTGTTTAAAGCAAAAGCCATTTCAGTGCGAGGCCATGGTTAGTTTCTTGAGACATGCTGGCCAAACATCAGGAGCAATGTTCCAACATAAATCCTAAGATTAAGGGCCACATTACAATCTTTCACATTTGCATGTGGACCTTCTACGTTTTTATGTGTGTTCTCATGTGAAACTCTGCAAAAGGTAACAGATTAAGTTTGTGAGCTTATGGCTTGCTTTTATGTAGTTTAGTGAGCCGCCAGATAGTGGCCTAATTAAACAGAAGGCAAAATTGGACAAAAGGAGATGGTTTAACAAATGATAAGCGTCCCAAGGGAACATGCTAGAGGAGATTGGGAGTTGGTTCGCATATATAACGTTTCATTAACGTTTGGGGGCTTTCACTCTTGCCTTCTAAAGTACATTGTGTTGTACTTTGAGGAGTATGAATTTTAAAGTTGTTTTGTGTAAATAATGTTCGATCAGCTAATATGATTTCAAAACATATTTAACTAGTTATACGTTGCATGTAAGTCATCTTATCACATGTATTTCTCCCACCATTGTTTAAGGAAAAACAAAATACTTTTTATGCATTTTATTATGTCATTTAGCATGGTTCACAATCATACTTGGAGACACCCATAACAAACCATACTATTTTGACATGTAAATAAATAGGAAGATTATGCTACATACCAAGACTAAAAATTCAAGTTCTTCTTTGACATTTATGCTACTAGACCCACACAAGGAACCAAACTAAAGGTTATTAACCCACAATTTTAGATGCAATGTAATTTTTTACCATAATTAAAAATATCAAATCATTGAATTTCATGGTTCACCACACATCGATGCGAAGCGATTTCTACTATTAACGATATAAATTATAAATTTATCCTATTCTTGTACTATACACGTACAAAAAACAAAATCCAAATATTTACCTTAATTATCAACCAATAAGACTTGTCTTTAAAGAGGAGTTGTATCATGTTGTCATTATTAACAAATACTAGTTAGCATGAAGCTTATAATAACTTCAGATCCACCTCAGTCCAATGATTCCAACCCTACTCGATCCCAAAACTTAAAATTTAAATAAGAGTTATAAAAACTAAAAAATAGCAAAAACTCAAGCATGCACAATATACCCTTTATGCCCCTCCCCCACACCCTCTATATAAACACCCCAAGTGGCCAATAACCAAAGAAGCAATCCAAGTAACACAAACACAACTCAAGTTGAGATGGGCAACAGTCTCCGGTGCTGTTTAGCCTGTGTTCTCCCCTGCGGAGCACTGGACCTCATCCGCGTGGTCCACATCAATGGCCACGTGGAGGAGTACAGCCGTCAGATCTCCGCCGCCGAGATCCTACGGTCCAACCCCAACCACGTGTTGAGCCAGCCTTGCTCGTACGCTGACGGAGTCCACCGTGTCACGGTCCTATCGCCGGACTCCGACCTCAAACGTGGGCATATATATTTCCTCGTGCCGGACCCCACCGAGCCGGAGAAGAGAAAGAAGAAGAAGAATAAAAAAGATTCCGGAAAAAAGAGTTCGGAAAAAGAGAGAAGTGGGTATGTTGTGGAGATCACATCGGAGAAGAGAGCTAGTCGGAGGAGGAATATGAGGAGTGTACAGGTCGGGGTTTGGAGGCCACACCTTCAGAGCATAAATGAAGATACTTATGCTTGATTAAAGGCAGGAGGTTTGTGCGCCAGATAATTAATTAAACTGGATAAATTTAAAAAAAAAAATCGGAGATTTTTTGTTTCCAAGAATTATTATCATGTGCACAAATGGATTGGAAAGGTGACGGACGATCGAGGAGGAAGGTGGTGGGGACGTTGTTTTTCTTAGTCTCTTGTGTGTGGGATGTGGATGTAACTTTCGTAAATTGTGAATATGTTTGGGTTTACTCTTCAAATTAATTTTATTTTGCTCATCACAGTTGATTAGAAACTCTTTCTTGTTTAAGAATTGTATACGTGTGTGTGTGTTTTTTTATTGAAATTTTGAATACGTGTGTATTTATGGAAAATCAATTGTGTGCAATTCGAAAGACGTACGATCCAAGGTGCTTGGATAGAATATATTCAAACAAATTAGAAATGCCAAAAATTTCAAGTTGCCTAAATTCTCGTTCCCATAAATTCTTTAATTGCTTAAATGTCGAATGATTGATTATATTAAGAGTACATGTGCAATCATAATACAATAATACAATCTTCTCATGAAGATCTTGAGGAACCAGTAAAATACATATTTTTTTCCTAATATTATTGTTTAAACAATTCATTCTTCTTCTAAATATTTCTCCACTTTGATTAAATTTTTCTTAACTTCAGTATATGTATTTTCTAAGGTTGAAACAAATACCATCGGGAGTGGGCGCCACTCTCTCTTAGTTTTGAAAAATTTAAGGAATCACTATAATACATTTTCTCTCCAAGCAATTCATTATTCTTTCTAATGTTTTTCTACATTGGTCAATTCTTTTCTCGCTTCCATATACATATTTTCATTTTTTATATAATCTGACAATATAATTTGAGAATTTATTATAATGTATAGGTCAAACAAAAATTTGAGAATAAGTAGTGCAATACATGTCAACCAAAACGGTAGCATGCAGAATAAGTAATAAGATAATAATTAGTAGAACACGTGAAATATATAATACTTTGAATTATTATAGAAAAGTAAGTTATTAAACAAAAAACATGTGATTTTTCGAGAATCTTGTCCATCAAAGTCTGGAGTTAGAATTTCTTACAGATCACCTTATACAAGAAAAAAAAAGGTGTAGAAGACGATTACCAACGTCGACTTGTGCAATCGAATGAAAAATTACTGGTTGAACGACAATTTAGTGGTTTGGATTGAAATATTTTTACTTGGTAAAGTAAGTGATAAGACAATTATATATGTCGTAATATGTGTGTGTGTCTATATATATATATATATATATCCTTTATATTTCTGTCCCCTGTACGAAAATCGCGGTTCCGCGAATGATTGTATACCTATAGTCATGCAATAAACTTTGGATAGTTTTCTGCCCAAAAATCGAACATACACCCCAAAGAAGTATGTCTTCTATGGTGTGTTGGCTTGTGGACAGACTCAACTTGGCACGAAAACTATACTGAAACTTGTGGTCATTTTTTACAATAATTTCAGTATACCTTTCGTGTCTAGTTGAGTCACCCAAGCTAACAATTTCGTCACCTTGTTTTATCAAAATTATTGATTGTTAGAAATAATATCGTCACCTGGTTTTGGTATTTATTAAATTAAACGCCATAGTTTCGACTCCATAACATGTACGTCCGCTAACTTTGAAGTTGATCTAAGTCTGTGAATTGGTTTTCTTAGAGCACCGTTAACAGCGCTCGGGCAGTTCCCGGGCGTCCTGGTTTCTCTCTTAGTCACGTCAGCTTCTCTCTCCATCACGTCAACTCAAATCAATCCCCTAAATTTTTTCTTAACCACACCCAGAAACAACTCAAGCACCTTACGTTTTCTGACCTACACGTCATTTCGGGATCAATTCTAAACAAAACACGAAAAATTGTCAAAACATATAAACAAATAGAAAACTTATTTTCATAACAATATATTTCAAACAAAAATTAAATGATTTTTAAAATATTTTTGAAAACAAAAACACAAAATAAAATAAAATTGGGGACCAATTGGGGGACGTGGCCCCCGTCCGGGTGCCCAGGAGTCCCGCCCGGAACGGGAGGGCAACTCGGGTGCCCCTCCCGGGAGCCCAAGTGAAGAGCACTCGTTAAGGGTGCTCTTGAAAACATATACACAAGGGTTCATTGATTTTGTTCGGTATACATGTGAAAACTTGTCATCCAATTGAAGTTTCCGTTGACTCGTAAGGAGTAAAGAATTTTTGGGGGGTCGATAGACATAAAGTGTCCAATCTTATACATGCACTAAAATATAAAGCTCATGAATCAAGTTATAGTTTTATTGGATTGGCATTTTTAGCTTAAAGTTATGGTTCCTAATCCTGTATCTTAAGAATGCTGGTAAGTAATTTCAAGTTGTGTTCCGAAGTTAATTTTACACAAGTTTCTTTAAAATGTTGGATTTATTGATCATATGTTTTTTTAAGAATTTGAACCTGAAATTTAAAGGTATTGGAAGATATACTATCCACTTGAGCATCTTTGAGAGACTATACTTATATATCTAAATTTGATGGTTAGAAAATTAAATTGTGAATTTTGTTGTTCCGTCATATTCTTAAAAATGTAAGTAAAACCAGTCTACGACTTAAGAGTATTATACATAACGTATTTACATGCCAACCTTGATTTGATCATTCTGCAGCTTAATTCAAAATAGGAAAAAATGGCACTTTAATCATTGAGTAATCACAAACTCCATCTCAGACAGAACCCAATGATTTATAGCATAAGCTCACGTTAAATCACTAAAAATCAATATTCTTTACATTGGAAATCGATTCAGTCGATGCTCAAACTTAATTTATTCATAGAAAAAAATACACTATCATATGAAAAACCAAGCGCGTATTATGTGGTACTTGTCTCTTTCGTGTACTACTTACAAGGTATCAAACACAGATAATGTGTCTTCGATTTTTTTATTTATTAAAGATTGGTGGTAGTTATAGATCAAGATCTCCTTTTTGCGGTGCATTAAATATATATGTGTACCATTAGGCTTCAAGAATACTTTATCTTTCCTCAATATATATCATGTCCAAACAAAGGTTTCTGACAGCTATAAGTTGATATTTTAATTAAGGTTGCATCTGAGCTCCATTATTTGGGCCAAAACAGTGTATTAATGAAAAAATATTTTTTTGGTAGTATTAAGGAAAAATATTGTGCCACACCAGTTGGTTAGATGTGGCCTTCCTCTTGGTTTTGGCTTAACAATTAGCATTTTTTTTCTTTTCCGTTTGTGGATAAATTACACAATTCCTTTCAACTCAAGTGTTCAATTGAAATGAACTATTGTCCTCAATTGTACATTTAAAAGGTTTTAGAAGTAAACGTGTCTCCACCCAAACGAAATCTTTGTGTGTTTTTAAGCTTAGCTTGTAAAAGCAAAGATATACTAAATGGATGGGAGTAGTATTATAGTAACAAGAAATTTAGGGCGTCCACGGACAAGGAAAAGAATAACATGGTGGCAATTCCGCTAAAAGATATATCGAAATTGTGATGATATTAGTGGAAAATTATGGCACTCATGTGATGCTATTTAAGTGGGAGACTATTATTTGAAACTGAAATCTTAGATAAGTTGAAGGATCAGATAAAGTATTATTTTAGAATGTGTTACCATTTTTACTAATATTATGTTCGTGACCTAAAATGTTTGACATTATTTTGTGATTAAGTATACTCCTACGTAATATGTGTAGTCACGTAATGTGATAAAATAGCTAACTTTGCGATGTAAAAGATGGATTTGGCTTCTTTGGGATTGGGATTCCAACATAAACTTCTGCATCAATTCATAATTAGATTCCATAAGAATGCTTAATTACAACCAATTCTAACTACCTTCACTTGGAGGTGAACATGTGGCGGACAAATGAAAAACATTAATGCCTCGTTTGATGGGCAACGCCTATGATTGAGGGATGATAAGTGGATGAAATTGTGTGGTTTGGCACATTAGAAAGCTAGATAAGATTCTTCACAGCTGTTAGATTAACTCTAGTTTATTTAACACAGCTGTTAGATTTCTCAGTGAAGGTTATAGGCAATTGTGGATTTTGCTATTTGGTAATGAGAAATACAAAATCAAGTTACCATTCACTGTGATATATCACTAATTTAACTAGTTTACTATAACTATTCTTTACCGGCCTCGCTCTACCAATTAGATTAATTGTAATTAGGCATCATGTTGAGTGTTGCTTCTATGATTTGACTATCGTATTAGCTATAAAGGCAATTTGGAAAGATCCGAAGTTGCGAAATTGGAGGAGGCATGGGCCCGTTGAGATCGTATATCCTATCAAATGTTGTATGCTTTACTAAATTATGACTTTGAATAAATTGCACAGATTGCTTAGGGTTTTGCCTTTGTTCACAAACGAACGTTGTCTTATCTCTGCTTAACTAAAAAAAAGTAAGGGTGTAAGCGGGGCGGGACGGGTTTTTAGTCCACTGCTATCCGTACTGTCTAAGTTAAGCGGGTATGCGGGTCGGGTCAAAAATTAAAAAAACTACTACTCGTCCCGCTTAAAGCTAAACTAGGCAGTACGAGACGGGTTATGCAGGTTTGGTGGGTATTTTTAAAATTTTAGATTTTTCCTAAGAAAAATAAAAGAATATAAAACTTGAGAAATAATTATCACTCACCACATTTTTTCCTAATAACATTCATTATAAAACATTGAAAACACGAACTAAATAATAATTACAAATTCTAACATCAAACATTCATTATAACTTTATAAAAATAGCACTCATTGTACATAACAAACTTCAACCTATAACAATAACACTCATTATAACATAACAAACTCAAACAATAAAAATATTGAAAATATTTATTATAACATGACAAACTCTAACATTAAACAATGAAAATATTGAAAACATTAAAGTTAGACGGATTGCAGGTTATGTGGGGTGGGTTGCGAGACACGCGGAACCTGCCCTGCTTAGTAGGCGGATTATGCGGGTGGCGAGTAGGCAGATTGGCGGGTAAATATGCAGGGCAGGACGGGTTTGTGGGTAAAACCACCCCATTTACAACCCTAACAAAAAACAAGACAAGTTGATCGATAATAGACATTTATATTAGGAATTTAGGACTACAATGTATCATAAATAACTGAAGGCGCATTCTATTCCAGAAGAACTTTTCAGAGTTTGGATTATATCCTAGGGCCGAAAAGCTTAATAAATGCTCTTAACTTCAGATTTGGGCTCAACGTCACAATGGGCTTGTATTATTGGACTTTAGGAACGTCTTGGTATTTAAATGAAGGATACATTGCATATAATTTCCTAGAATTATAGGCCCAAATCACTTAACTCACAAGAACTTTTAAATATAACATTTAACTCCGTAAACGAATCCAACAACCCATTGAGTTAAGAACAAACAACTTTGACTTTTGTTGGACATGACCGCTTACAAAATGAAAACATTGTTGCACATCCATTTTAAATTATTTTAGAAATTCAAGATAATCAATCATGAAGTTGAAAATTAAATAAAAGCCACTATTGTATATCATGTATTCATGTTATTGTCAATCAACCTGCACTAGTACAATTTTGCGATTTTAAATTAGTTTTTTATACTTTTAGGTATGTCTAATTTTAACCTTGCTATGTCTCTGTGTCTCATCACTCTTAAGCTAAAAAGCAGGATAGCCAGATATCCTGTGCGCCACTATAAACCATATAAGCAACCTTAAAATTACTACACATCTCCAGAGTTCAGATCTTCCTCTCTTTGTTTTTTACAATTTTATCTGTGATCCTTACGATGTTGGAGTTTAATAAGATACTTCAGTCGCTAAAAGGTTTTCTAGGGCCGTAATTGAAGCTGTTGAAACTGGATATTATAAGCAAAAATATTGGATATGATAAACAAATCCACTGTTAAATTTGGTTGGTCAAACACCTCAACAAAACCTAAACACTTAGATGAAAGATAGTAGATCAAACTCTATTATAGAGTGTTGGACACAATTTGTGTTTAGCAATGTGAGACTATGTTCTCAACACTTCCCCGCACGCGTAATCGAAATAATTTTTCTCTGTGACTACGCGTGGACAATATAGATTGGAGTGGACCCCCACAAGTCAATCGACCCGTTCTAATACCATATTAAAAGGCACACCAAATCAATGGAAGTTCTATTTTTCTATTATATTGTTGCTTTTGATCGTACAATATCATATATATATACATATATATATATATACATAGATGAATATAGCCGTTTACGTGATCTTAATAAGGAAGATGCTAGTTATAGAAAGTACAATCTTGATAATTCTGGAGACTAGAGAAATAATCCTTGATTGACTATGATGGATACTGAGCCTAATCAAGGATCATATGTAGCCGTTGGAGCATGATTTAACTTCCACCTTAAGGATTTAGCATTTTCGGTTGCATACAAAAATAAGATACTCTTTCTTCAGTTCAACAGTGCTAGCCTGGGGATTCTCTTAACAATATCTAAGAATCAGATATGACATACAAGTTTTGGTTAAAGTAAATTTGGAACAACATCTTCTTGTTTTATCATGAAATACAGTTGTAGACGTGTACGTAGAGAGATAATTTGTGCAAATAAATAAATCAAGTTAGTTCAGTTAATCATTTAAAATTTTCATATGATAATGCATTATGACAAGCATTCATGATAAAACATCGTTACAAGCATTTGCTTATGTCCTCATCCAAGAGCATCAATGCGAGAAAGAATCATGATTGGTACTTAATCTCATCCTCCCATCAGTCCACCATTTCTTAAAAAAAATTGCTAACCAAAGTTGGCAGCAACCAAACCCTGAAAAGAAAGGAAACAAACAGCTCCTTATGGCAATTTATTTGCCAAAAAAACAAAATCCTTTAGTAACCAACTCTGATAAATGATTATGAAGTGATTTGACAATCAAACCACGGCAGAGTTAGGTGCACTAAGGGTTTGGTCCACCAAATGAATGGAACATTCACCTCAAACAAACATACCTAACTCGTCTCTAGAGTTTTAACTGAACAGACTACTGATGACCACATCAGAATAAGATTTATGGATAGATCAGTGTGGGTAGGTGAGACAGGTTTTATGAGATAGAGACTGTGGCAACTTTGCTAATTAGGTGAACTGCAAAAATATGAGAGATACCTTCAACGATTTCAAAAGCATGTTCAACCAATATACATACCACATTGCTTTCTTAGAAAAATTTCTAGTGTCACAAATGAATTGCACATAACTTTTCAAACAGTATTAACGATTTCAAATTTACAAATGATGTCATTTATGTTTGTTTAAAATAAACATGTCATTTTCAAAGAGCAATGCTTATAAAACTCACACGACGTTGACATGTGTATCACTTGCTTACTTCAAAGATATTTCATACATAGAAGATATGAGACGACAACCTGATGGTGTAAACACAATTACACCTATACCACTTTGAAATGGTTATAGTTGAGCTAAGTAATGTGAGATTTCCAGAGAATTTGATGCATCATTTTTAGTGGTGTTTCTAAGAATTCACAAATTTCCAAAGAACATAATTAAATCAGTTATTTATGAACGATATGCCTCCGATTCCAAGTTAAAGTGCAATATGAAGTTGGATTTACACAGAAATTACCATTTTTCAAAGAACAAATCAAAACAAAAAAATACAAGACCCCAAGGTTCAGGATACGCTAGGCTTGGGTGGTCGCTCAGTCCCTTATTATTATTATTTGTTTTAATTTAAAAAAAATTAGAAGAAAAAAATAAAAAAATCAGGAAAAATATTTAAAAAAAAATCTTACATGTTTGAACTTTAAAATGACTGGGAGATGTATTTATAGGAATAAGTAGTTACAAGAGGTTAATTTAAAAAAAAAACAAGATCGCCTAGGCGATCGCATAAACCGCAGACCATTGTGTGCGGATGGTTGCCTTAAGTGTCAACCTATTTGCCTAGGCCACCGCCCGCCTGAACATAGCAAGATCCCACACGCAAAGGATCCAAAAGTTGGCTCATGCATACGTAATCATAGCTTTGCTATGGGTCGTGAAATTAGTGACTTCCGGATTCTGGTATTGATGGAATTCTTAGTTCTCCACTTCTCCCTCATGCATGGTACTGTTATAAAGTTATACAGTAATAGGTCTCCAATTATATCAGCCTCAAGAATCATCAATTTATTTAAAAGAAAGTTATACTCAAAATAAATAACAATAGAAAGAGAAGGAAATGCAGAACCATAGATCACATTCTTCAATTCCAAATAAAACTCATTCAATAACTCACAAATCATTAATTGTCAGAACATTACAAGAGACAACAAAACACTGCCTGCCTGACTGTTGTGAAAGTGACTGACATCAACTAGATATGGAGGAAAAACCAATTAAAGCAATCAATTGATTCAATCTTCTTCTTTCTAAATAGCACAAATTCTGAAAACAGTACACATTTCTCACGGGCATTGCTTGAATCATTGATACAATTGAAACCCAACGTCTATCAAATCTTAAAAAACAACATAACAACAAAAAAAACAGAAGCGTATCTGTGTTTAAACCAATGTTTGCTATTGTTACCTTCAATCACCACCACTGATGGACAAGAACGCCACTCTCCCTCAGAGAAGAGAACAGATCCAAGCACTCCTCGTAGGTCTTCTGGTACTTCGGCGACCTCTCACCCGGACAACACCTCTGCCAACGGTTGTAATGGCACTCAAGGAAGAGCTCGTCAACCAAGCATATCGCCCCCGTCTCAAACAGCCTCGGCAGGAGATCGAATTCCGTACCCTCTACGTCCATCTTCATAACCACGAAATCCGTCTCAGACACAGTGCTCTTCAACCACTCTGCAAAATCGAACCCCTGAATGCTCTGGACATGTCCAGAGTCAGATTCCTCTTTAACCGATCTAATCCTACCCATGCCCAATCCTTTTCTTTCGTTATCGTGGTCCTCCGGGTTATGGCTGACCTCAAAGGAGAGAGTCTCATTCCGCACCCAAGCCGCAAAGGGCATCAATGTGACGCCCTTTTTCGTGGCGTACTCAGCATGGAATGCTTCATCAGCCTCAATCGCGTAAATCTCGAATGTCTTGTTCTGCTTAGGGTACCGCTTCCTGAACCAGCTGCCAATGCTGGACCCGTAGCTTCGGGCACCGACATCGACATAGACATATCGGCTTTTGAAACTTATGTCGGCCATAGACGGAAGATACTTAATACTCTGGGCGTTCTTCTTCAACGTAATCCACGGCTTCAACGGCTCTTCTTGTATAAGAGGCTCAGCGGACTCAACCAACTCGATCTTATGCAGCGGAATTACACACTTCTCCACGACATCAGACGAAATGCGGGTCTTAATCAGGGCATTTCCTTCGTTCTGGAGCACCAACTCACGGATCTTCAGCCCACTCAAGCCATCGACAGTTTCACGTGACCGGACCAGCACCAGCGACGGGAAGAGCGACTTAAACGAACTGAGGCTATACACATCTCCAGCCGAATCCGTGTGAACCACAAGAAACCATCCAGGCTTCAGAATTCTCTTTAGCTCCTCCGCCACTTTACCTGGTCGCTTCGAAGACTCGATGACCCCAACCCCGACAAATATAAACTCGAACGTCTCGTCCTCAAACGGTTGATCAAACAGATCGCCAGACACAACCAACGGCCGGGATTTCTTCCTGGAAACCCCGATGGCGTCGGGGACTCCGATCTCCTTAAGAGCGAAGACCTCGTGCCCAACGGCGCTTCCGACGCACAACGCCTTAGAATCCCGGGATAGAAACCCCTCCAAGATCAGATCCTGGAAAGCGGAGGAGTAGAAATCCACCGCCTTTCTCCACTCCCGGCTCGACCACGCCGGATTCTGAACCCCGGCGGCCGTGCCGCGGAGGAACGCTCTCCCGCCGTCTCTCCGGGAGACGGCGACGGTGGTCTCCGGGTTGGAGAAGAAGCAGAAGTCGCCGGAATCACACGACTCGCCGTGAACAACGACGACGTACACGAGTCTGATCAGAAAAAGCACCATTCCAGCCATCACAACCCTAACCGCCACCCTCCTCGAGGCCGCGCCGGTGCGCTTCGGGTCCATCCGGTGAGATCGAAAAGGTAACACAAAGAATGCCTAAACCTAAAGGAATATACAAAAGAATGAGAAAAAAATGGGGAAAATAGGTTAGGATTAGCGGGAGCAGAAGCGGGCGGAGGTGTGGTTGGCGCCGATTAGGGTTCGAGATGGTTGGGATGGGAAATATAGTGGGGGGAGAGGGGTATATTGGGAAATCATCGGTGGCCTTTTCCGATCGTTCACGATGTGGGTTGATTCTTGCGGAAGAGGAGAAGAGTGAGAGCCTTTGGGAGAGTTTTTTTTTCGTTCTTCGGTTGCGGACGGAAGTGGGGAAAGGAAGTGGGGGATTATGTTATTATATAGATAGACGTTGGGAAAGTGTTAATTAATTAACTTTGGTTTTTGTATTAAAATATGATTGATTATTGGTTAGTGATTACCCACAGGAAGGGAAAGGGAAATGGTGCCGCGTTTGGAGGTGTGGTGTGACAGCTGTGGAGCGAGTTGGAAGTTTGAAACGCTGCAACTTTTCGCTAAGGCCACCGTCAACACCCCTGCTACGTTCCGGACGTTTATTTTTCTGTTAGTATCAACTTCTCCGTTTATCACGTCGTCCGTGCAATCCAACCTCTTATAAAATTTATAACAATTATCTAATTCACATCATTATTTTTATTCTATTATCTAAAACTCTCACAAAAATCAACAAATTATTATTGTAATTACTCAATTTAATTAATTAATTCAATTATAATTAACAATTAATAATTAACAAATTTGTATCTGTATTTGTATTGTTTATCTGGAGTTTATTTGTGTTGTACTGGTATTTTGTGATTTATCTAAATTTCATATTTGATTTTTTCATTTCTAAATATAAATAAATCTTAATAAATAAAAACAATTTAATTAATTAAAAACAATACTGCAATAATTATCAAATTGAAACAACATCAATACATTAACTACAATTAAATTACAAAACTCTAATTACATCTAAAGTATTTTTTAACCTAAAAAACCAAAAAAATCATTAAAAAAAGGAACGGGGGGACACGTTGGGTCCACGGTGGGTACCGCCTACTCGTTAAGGGTGGGCCTTTCGGGCACCCTAAATTTGGCCTCCCGTTAAGGGAGGTCTAACATGCATGGAGACATGGGTGGATGCAAACCGAATATTTTAACTCGGATATATAATATATCCGAATTTGAATTCAGTAATCTATTACCGAATTTGACTCCGAAATCAGTAGAACTATCTAAATCTTCAAAATTTTCGAATACTAATTGGTATTCGGATATTATCTGAAATTGAATATATATGTACATTGTAATTAATTTTCGAATAATAATTTTTGAATAGTATTTTTTGAATACTAATGTGTGTATGTGGTCATGTATCCGAATCATTCAGATAATTCGAAATTAAAACACCTTGTATCCGAATTCGTATCCGATTTCTAATTGGTAATTTTTTTAAAATCAAATTCATATCCAAAATTAAATTTGTAAGATGAAAATTACCAAATACCAATTAAATAGAAAATTTCGAATCAAATACCGAGATACACCCTCGGCATATGACATGATGTGATTGGTGACAATTAACGTTAATTGTAGTTTTTGCATGCATACCTTTTATTTTCATCATATTCATGCTCCTCATTTTAGTATCATTATTACCATTTTTTGTTGTTTTATACTCGGTCTGACACTACAACAAAATGAGTAGAAAGTTCAACCATGTTAAACAGGCATATATGTAATCACTTACCATTGAGACACCGAGTAGGTATATTGTTGGTTTGTCAACCAAGCCAATAGCATTATGCAAATATATTCTTCTTCATTGCTTCTTGAGAATATTCGCTTCATCTAGTTTTTGCTAGTATTTGAAACCAAAATTGTCTACTTCTAATATAGATGAATGCTTGGTGACATAACATGGGGGCTAGCTAAACAGAGGGTATCTTTGGAATAATAAAATTAAGAGATATAAATGTAAATATAGCTCACATAGAAGTTACTAAGAAAAAATGACATATTTAAGGGTATATGATGTATAAAACTAATTTATGCACGTCGTAATGTTTTTTTGATCGATGGACTAAAGTGCTATATTGTTGCTTATATAATGGTTTGAAGTCTCATTCAAAGTGGTCTTCTAATTCTTCTATATTAGAAGTACTTCGAGAAATTACTTACTGACTATAGTATAGTAAGGGTATACATGGTCATAAAATTTAGGTGTAAATTAAATATCGTTAAAACTAAAGCTTGCAGAAGCATGACTCCTACTATGTATATTAAATTGGTGCGGTGACGCATATGTTTACGTATCTTGATTTATTTATGTTGTTTTTTATCTTGAATATGTGTATTAAGTATTTCCGTGGAAAAAACAGGCAATCGGTCGACCGGATCACAAGTTCGGTCAACCGGTAGTGTAGTTTGTCGTCTTGGAAAAGTACATGGAGTTTTTTGGTCGACCGGTAATTCTCAATCGCTCGACCAGACCTACATTTTGTTCTTCCAGGAAAAGTACCTGGAGATTTCCGGTTGATCGGTAGGCCTTGACCGGTCGACTGCTTGAGCAGTTGGAGGTCCAAGAAAAGTGCTTGGAGATTTTCGGTTGACTAGTGATTCTCATCCGGTCGACCACTCGAAGCTTCGGAACATTACCTGGAAATTTTCGATCGACTGAGGAAGCTCGACAGTCGACCGATGCAGCTCAAGATCGTGCTACAGTTTAAGTTCGGTTGACCGTTTCTCCCGATTGGTCGACCGTTCAGTTTTGTTTTGCCCATGTTATGCATTTTTCTCCACCCGATTTTGGTACAATTAATATTTGTTTTGGCCTAGTATATAAAGGAAATTTCGTACCCATTTGTAACAATCTTATCTAAGATAGTAAACCCTAATTTATTATTGTCTACTTTACATTCTTGAGAAAAAAGAAAGAGAGAGCATCATTGTGGATTCGGTATGAGCAAATTCAACCGGGAATTCCTCGCCGGCTAGTTGTGTGTTCTGTAAGCCTATTTTGTTATACGTTTATCTATAGTAGATTGAGGTTGTGTCGTTTGTGATTTTTCCCGCATTGAGTTTCCACGTTAAATCTTGTGTTCTTGCGTGGTTTGATGTTTGATAATTTGCATTATTGATTTCTTTCTTCCGTCAGATTTGTTATTTTTTATTGTGTATTTGTTATTGATTTTATTCCTTAACAATTTATTTATATTTTATCTACGTTATTTTAAATTTCAACCTCTCAAACATCAGAATTGGATTGTTGGATTAATTCAGTCCTTATCTTAATTATCTTAAGAAGTTGACTTTTACGAAGTCAGGCCATAAAGTCACCGGCCGTGACGCGGAGCGATGCGATGCGATGCGAGATGGATGAGGTTAGAAGCAAAATAATTGCATAAAGAAAAGGCAAAGTTTCAATGCTGATTTAGGAAACACACTAGTAGAGATTAATGAATGGTGACGGGGATGAAAAGAACTCCAGAGAAGAGAAACAACGTCTAGACGTGTATGGATTGGTCGGGTCCCATGGTGGCGTTGTATGTATAATGCATGGGGCCGACCTGACCCCTGCTTCTGCCGCCATTTCAGTGATCTGGAATTTTTCGGTAGTTAACTCCATTTTGGAACATGTGAGGCTTTGACTGGGTGGCTTAACACCATCTTCACCAAGCACATGTTGCGAGATCTGTTAGCTGCGGTCGTAAAGCATTCTTAACGCTGAAGGATTCAGGGGCCGGGCGGGATTCAACCCACCCCCAACTCCCTTGACGCGGGAGAATGTGAGGTCGGGTCTCGACCTGATTTGCGACCTGGGTTGGCCATGTGGCCAACCCGGTTTGGTTTTTTTTTTAAATAAACGATTATTTTTTATATGTTTAATATTTTTTATTGATATATATATATATATTATATAATTATAATTATTTTTTGAATATTAAAATAAATAACCAAATAACCTACATTCTCCCCTTACGTCATTTGGAGATCATTTTTTTGTAAAAAAATAATTTTAAAATTTTTTAAAAATAAAAATAAATAAATAACGTATTTCCAGAAAATAAAGATTTGAAAAAAGATTTAAAATGACTTTAAAATAAATATACTAACATTATTAACTATTATCAATATTAAAAAAAAATAGGTAAATTATTTAATTGATGTATATATTATTTTATATAATTAGACTTAATTTCTGAGAATTAAAATAAATGAAAATTAATAAGATAAAATTGTTGTAAAAATAATTTATTTAATAGTTTGTGTATTTTTGTGGTGGAATAAAAAATGATGTAAAAAGAAATAATTTGAAGGAGAGAGTGTGTTGAAAGTAGGGTTGGGTTAAGAGATGAAAAATAAGTTGGGTTGTGCTGTGAGTTGCATAGTATTTTTTGCTGACGTGGTGGAAAAAGAAACTAGATTGGAGGAAATTTTTGGGTTGAGATTAACGGTGCTCTAAGGTACTACTCTCTTGTTGCATCATTTAATGTGAGCAAATGACAAATGACAATGACATTTTAAAATATTGCAAGTTCAATTTTGTCTCAATTATTGTTTAATTTCTTTCTTGAGACATGAAGGATGGAAGTCCGAAAGGGAGCACGAGTAGGAATAAATTTTTCACTGTGTGTGTGGTTTTTTTTTTTTTTTTGGGGGGGGGGGGGGGGGGTTCTCTCTCTCACTTTCAAATCGATTAGAAGAAGCTTGTTCGTAATACATCATGTACATACCGCATGTACTATGATCCGTGATCTGCTAGTTTTGTTTTGTATTTTTTATAATTGCTTGTGGTTATTCATTTCTATTTACCTTTTGGTTGCTTGTATGGATTTTAAAATATACCGCTTACATGCATGTAATGCTGCCAATTTAGGTCATGACACAAAATTCGAATCCGAACTTAATTAACACTAAATTTTCATGTTCCGGTTGATATTTTGGATTCATATCAAATTTTAAGTCGACACGAATAACTCGAAATAAAAATCAATTGAAATAAATGTAAACCTAAAACCCATAACACTTCTCCTAATATTTCACGCCTCCAAACCCCTCCTATCCACCTTCTTCGCCGCCACCACCACACGTTCTCCTCCTCTCCACCACCCGTCCCCCCCAACGGCCTCCAAGCCCAACTCGACTCCCTCATCAAGTCCGACAACTTCCCTACCACTATCACCGTCCTCGATCGCCTCATCCCCCTCTCCCTCGATTTTACTTTGCAAGGTTGGTCTTCTACACAAATTCGTGTTAATTAGGTCAGTTCGAGTTATTCTTGTTAATTTGTGTTTATGTTGACAAGAACATGAAATGAAATCGTGTCAACGTGAGTCATGTTCAGGTTATCTAATTTGTGTTCGAGTTTAAGTTTGGTTTTCGTGTTGACGCTTTCATTTTAATTCGTGTTCGAGTTCAAGTTGAGAGATTTTTTTTGTCAATTTGTATCAAACACGGTCCGAAACACAAATTTGACAGACCTACCTATGTGCATACTATAAGAGATGACAACTAAAATGAAAGTGTAATAATTGATAGAATGCTATAATAAGATTGATCAGAGAAAAAGGTCTTTTTATAGGATTTTTTATTGTAAATATATGACCCAACCACTTATTTATGGTTTATTCACTTCATCGTGTGCAAATTGATTGTGCAATTGACGGTGTTGACCTAATAAATTTAATATATGCAGATTGGACTCAATTCCAAATAAACCCAGGTTGAGTTTAATGTATCATACCTGCCTTATTAAAATATGTTTAGCTTAATTGCGTCCTGTTAGTAACCTTTCTTCCAGCAAAACATCAGTTTGGGGTGAGATTACTTATGCTAGACATACTAACCAAAAACAATGTAGAATAAGATCTTTTTTCCTTTGAAACTTAGGAAATACATCACTCGTGTCTACGAGAGAAAAGGGGAACCTATGTATAAATAAAACAAAAACAAACCTCATGCAATTCATCTCATGTCCTTTGTAAAGTGATGCACGTCGATAGTTTAGTTCACATTACTATGCTTCCTGACTTTTCCCCTTCAATCGATCCTAGAGTGGTGTTGCACCCACTAATTAATCAAGTGAGAGAAGGTCAACTTGTTATTGTTGAGCGAAGAAGTGAGTGGAGCTCAATCGAGTTGTGTGTGGTTACTTGTTATTGTTAAGTCAACTTGAAAATAATTGAGTTAAAGAAAGGAACAACTATTTATCGTCGGAAAACTACTTAAATTGTCATTATACTTATCATTTTGTCATTCACAATTCATTTAATACACATTTCGTTCCGTATCTTAAAATGAGGTTGTCGCCTAGTTTTCCTAACTTTCCCAGTACCAACACCACGAAAATGTCTCGCGAAGCGCCTGGATCTGGTGAGGTAAGTCAGGGAAAAAATTCACCCCGGACGTCTCTCTAAGCCGTCGTCTCCAAGGTGGGGGTGTTTGGGTAGGACACCCCATCCATGAAGGGGCGTCCGAGGGGCGTCCTAGCCAGACGCCCCAATTTTATTTTTGTTTTTAAATTTATTTATGTTATGTTATTTAAAATTATTTCAGGTTCCATTGCAAGATTTCGGTGGTGCTGGATTAGATTACCGTGAGCTTTTTTAAGTACACAAGTATTTCCAACAATCGAGGACACGAGTAAATGGGCGAAACAAGTTGTCATTGTAGCCCATTTTTTTTGGTAATATCATTCACAACACATTCATTCATTCATCCACAATCATATACGCATAATAACTCATATATGAATTCATACTTCAACTCAAAACAAATACATAAAACACAATATTATGGATACTTCAACTCATACACAATAAGATGGATACAATAAAAACATGTAATTGCACTAAAATAATTTCACAAAAAATATAACATCGGTGAGGATGACCATGGTTGGGCTCCCGTTGCCACCTGAGCGGGACCAACGACGAGGGTCGGGCGGGAGAAGGTGTGGAGAATGGAGGTGGTGAGGGAGCGGACGGGTGGGGATGGGAGGCCGAGGGAAGGGTGGAAGAAGGAGGTGGAAGAATGGGAGAGGGTGGGGAGGTTGTCGAACTGTGGGGGAGAGGTGGTCATGGGGTGGTGGTGAGAGGTGGCAGGGAGGTGCTAGGGCAGTGGTGCGTAGGTGGCGTAGTGAAGGTGGGGTGGTGGTGGTGGATGAAAGGGAGGTGGTGGGGAGGTGGTTGAACAATGGTGGAGAAGTGGTGGGGAGGTGGTGGGGCGGTTGGGGGAGTAGGAAGAGAGGGTGTTTGTGAGAATGAAAAAGTGAAAGAAAGACTACTAATATAAAGACATAACCTACAACGACGGTAGTTATCTGTCAGTGTTACATATGTCGTTGTATATATACTTTGACGAATGTACCGACGGATATATACCGTCGGTGGTACTTTTGGCTCGAAAATTCCAACCAAATTTTTTCACTTGCTTTTGTCGTACCGTAGAACACCGACGGCCGGTCACCGACGGATCTATCATCCGTCGGTGAAGGTTATACCGACCAAATCGTTCTCCGACAGTTGTAGTACCTACATCAACGGATAGGTTCTATTGAAGCTTATTTTCGGTTACATACACCGACAGATAATGTCCATCGGTGTATGTCTGCAAACGTCACTACTATCATCGACATATAATATCCATCAGTATTTTAATTTTCCACTACCCAAAAGTACTTATTTGCTCTTTCGGGTTCCGGGTTTCCCTGCTCATTCATCAAACATTCATACACATCCAATGCAATCATCATTCAACAACAAACATTCATACACATCCAATGCAATCATCATTCAACAACAAACATTCATAGACATGCAATTCTTTCGACAATAATTTATACAATATAAACACAAAAGTCATATATATTGACTTATCTAAACAAAATTCAAACAAACAATATATTATATAAATAGACGTTGGGAAAGTGTTAATTAATTAATTTTGTTTTTGTATTAAAATATGATCGATTATTGGTTTGTGATTACCCACAGGAAGGGTAGGGGGAGAGAAATGGTGCCGCGTTTGGAGGTGTGACAGCTGTGGAACCAGTTGGGACTCTTGAGAGTTTGGAACGCTGCAACCTTTTACTAACATGCATGGAGATATGGCATTATGTTTTTGTTGTTCATTAATGTTAATTGTAGTTTTTGCATGCATACTCTTTTATTCTGATCATATTTACGCTCATACTTTTAGTATTTATTACCATTTTTTGTTGTTTACGTGGCCTATCACTACAATAACAAAATGAGTAAAAAGTTGAAACCATGCACTGTGATCACTTACCATTGTGACACCGCGTATGTATATATTGTTGGTTGTCAACCAGGCCAATAGCATTATCCAAACATATTCTTCTTCATTGCTTCTTGATGAGAATATTCGTTTCATCTGGTTTTTGCTAGTACTTGAAACCAAATTTGTCTACTACTAGTATAGATGAATGCTTGATGACATAACATGAGGGGTAGCTAAACGGAGGGTATCTTTGGAATAATAAAATTAAGAGATATAAATGTAAATATAATTCACATAGAAGTTGCTTCTAACAAAATTTAGAGATATACTAAGAAAAGATTACGTATTTAAGGGTATATGTCGTATAAGAACTAATTTATGCACATGGTAATATATTTTTGATCGTCGGACTAAAGTGCTATATTGTTGCTTATATGGTTTGAAGTCTCATTCAAAGTTGTCTTATATATTAGAAGTATTTCAAGAAATTACTTACTGACTGTAGTATAGTAGGGGTACACACGGTCATAAAATTTAGGTGTAAATTTATTCTACTTTTCATCACATTTTAAATTTCAAGTTTTCAACCTCACAAACATTAAAATTGAACGGTTAAAATTCGATATATGGATTTAATTATCTTAAGAGAATGTATCTCCTAATTAAATAATTTAATGGACATGTCCGAACGATGAAGGTACTAATTAATTAACCGCACTTGACAGAATCAATGGGCCATAAAAGACTGTTCATGACGCGGAGCGATGCGTGATGGATGGGGTTAGAAGCAAAATAATTGCATAAAGAAAAGGCAAAGTTTCGATGCTGATTTTGGAAACACACTTGTAGAGATTAATGAGTGGTGATGGACCTGAAAAGGACTCCAGAGGAGAGAAACAACGTTCTAGACGTGTATGGATTGGTCTGGTCCCATGGTGGCGTTGTATGTATAATGCATGCGACCGACCTGACCGGCTAAGGTTCCGCCATAATTTTCAGCGCATGGAATGTGAAAGAGCAAGTTGTTTTGTGATCTGGAAATTTTCGGTACTTATCTATTTTGGAACATGTGAACGATACCTTATTCACCAGGTACATGTCAGAATAAGGATTGTTTAAATTTTTTTCTTTAGACATGAAGGATTGAAGTGCGAAAATGAGCCTTGGTAGGAGTAAATTTTTCAATTTTGCCTTCTGGTTGCTTGGATGGATTTTAAAGCATAAGCATTTCATGCATGCTACAAGAGATGGCAACTGAAATGGAAGTGTTATATTTGATTGGATGTTATAATAAGATTGATTAGAGAAAATGTATTTTTTATTGTACATGACCCAACCACTTATTTATGGTTTATTGTGTGCAAATTGATTGTGCAATTGACGGTGTTGACCTAATAAATTGAATGTATACAGATTGGACTCAATTCCAAATAAACCCAGGTTGAGTATAATGTTCGTACCTGGCTTTTTAAAAATATGTTTAGCTTAATTGCGTCCTGATAATTATAACCTTTCTTCAAGCAAAACATCAGTTTGGAGTGAGATTACTTATACTAGACATACTAACCAAAAACAATGTAGAATAAGATCTTTTTTTCCTTTGAAACTTAGGAAATACATCACCCGTGCCTACGAGAGAAAAAGAGCAACCTATATATAAATAAAACAAAAAAACAAACCTCATGCAAAAGTAGGTTAATAAATTCATATCTCATGTTCCTTGTAAAGTGATGCACGTCTATATTTAGTAGGCATTATTGTGCTTCCTAACTCTCCCCCTTTCAATCGATCCTAGAGTGGTGCAGTGGTGTTGCACCGACTAATTAATCAAGTGAGAGGAGGTCAAAGCTCTGCGTGGTTACTCGTTATTGTTAAGTCAACTTGAAAATAATTGTGAGTTAAAGAAATGCAGATGCAATCCTACTTTCTATGCTTTATGAATCATGAACTTGCCGAAGTTAACGGTCACATTGTCAATTTAATATGATTTTCGTTTGTTCTCTAAACACATGGGTGAATTGCTTTGGTGCCACTGACAAACATTAAAATCAGCTTTATGTCATAGAAAAATCATCTGAAAATAACTTTTTAGCTTAATGTCATAGAAAAATTAAAATACTTATCCTAATGTCATTAACTTTTTTTGTGTCAATAATAAATTGTTAACGTTTGTTAAGTATGTTAATATTTAATGGAAATTTTGCAGAATCATCTAGAATAAACTCAGAAATTCAGAATTCATAAAATTATTATATGTGTTGTAAAAATTGCAAATAATTACTCAAATAATTTATACACACTCTCATCTCTAGCTTTCATCTCTCATCTCTTCTTTTTCTCTGAAGAAACTTAATGACTCGGTTACTAAACTAATGAACTATTATGATTTTTTTATTTTCAAAATACAAAATAATTAATTGTTTTTGATAAAAAAATACATTTTCTAAAAAATATTTATTTTTCATAAAATTTATTTTTCTAAAAACTATTTATTTTTATTCATCTGATTTAAAATTCATGATTTTTTAAATATATTTAGTAAAAGAACATGATAATTGATAAAAGAATTTTTATACAAAAAATAATAATTTGGAAAAAAAAATATATTAAAAATAAATCTTTATTAGAAAATAATCAAAATATATTTTTTATCAAAAACAATTAATTATTTTGTATGTTTAAAATATAAAATCATCAGATTTTCATTAGTTTAGTAACCGAGTAATTAAGTTTGGTGTGAGAAAATGAAGAGATGAAAGATAGCAATGTGAGAGAGTGTGGATAAATTATTTGAGTAATATTTTACAATTTTTACAACACATATAAAGAGTTTTATGAATTCTAAGTTTATTCGGAGTGATTTTGCAAAAAATTCAATAAATATTAATATACATAACGAACATTAACGGAAAAGTTAATAGTTTGCTAACGGAACGACATTGCAAAAACGTTAATGACATTAGGAGAAATATTTTGATTTTTCTATGACATCAAGTCAAATAGTTAATTTCAAATGACATAAAGTCAATTTTGATGTTTGTTTAGTGGCATTCAAGCAATTTACCTTTTTTGTTTTATTATTTCATAATTGCAATATCATATTCCATTTTTGTATCATGGTTGCTAGCTTGTTTGAGTGATCTCTGAGATGCGAAACATCAGGGAATGAAATTAGATGTTGTAGATGCCGAGGTTTGTACTTATTGAGAAATGTTTTACTTAAAAATTGATATTTCAGAAATATGATTGTGGCGAATTTAAAGGTGAAATCGTAGATATGAAAGTTGTTGAATGTAAAGTGAATACTCGTGATCTTATGTGAAGATTTGGCTAAGGTTGTTCTAAAGGTGTCTGAAGAAAGCAAAAACCCAGCAAAAGCAAAGCACGCCGTTATGAAAAAAATATCAGCATTATGAATTTATGATTATTAAAATTGAAATCTCAAAATGTTGATTTACATTCTTTTGATATTTGAACACGAATATGTACTATTCAAGAAGGTAAACTATGAAAGTAAGACAAATGGGTTATTGAAGTGGTAAAAAATGTAGATAGTATGGTGTTATCATAAAACTGATATTTCAGAAAGGTAAATTAGGAATTTAAAATAGAATATATATATGTAATGTCTTCGAAATACAACGAAAATTTTAAAAAATTGAACACAAAGATTCAACTCAAATACCTAAGGACGATACTCATATACATAACAAAGGTGCACAATATACAAGAGTTTGTCAAGAGTATGATTACATTCGAAATGACAAGATGGACTATACACATGTAATCATAACAACCTCAAAATAAGATAGCAGGATCCGGTAACAATGTGCTTGTCCTCAATCCCCACCTAAACACTGTCGTTCCGGACCTAAAAATTAACACAGAATTATTCCTGAGTTTCCATAAGGAAACCTCGTATGTCAAATTCACATATAGGCATATGATATCTTTATACACAAAACCTAACATGCTACTACACATGACATATAGTACAATAACATAACTTTACTTAACATGATAGAAAAACATACACATTATATATAAAAGTGGGCCCCACATGGTCACCCATAACATTCACTTGGCTGGAAATATCATCAGCCATATACTTTTTCCGGAATATAACATCGGTCACATACTTCGCCGGAATATAACATCGGTCACATATAAATGAATACATGATCAACATAACATCCACCGAATAATAATAATACGATGGTCAACTCCTCCACCGTCTAGGCTGAGCAAAAACCTCACCTCAGGGAGTCTATCTACTCCGCCGCTGTAAAGGCTAGGCAGTCTCCACGCCCCCATAGAGTTGAACAATAACAACAATATACATTACTGAAATAACACTATAAAACGGTCAAACAAACTACTCAATCGGTCAACCGAAACTTCTCAAACGGTCAAACAAACTACTCAATCAGTCAACCGAAACTTCTCAAACGGTCAAACAAACTACTCAATCGGTCAACTGAAACTCCCCAATTTGGTAAATTACATATAAATATATTTGGTCAATTACACCTCTTTAACGGTCGGACAAAATCACGTAATTTGTCGACCAACACATCACAAACGGTCGAACCACTTAACATAACCGGTCGACCGAAATTATATATAAACGGTCAGACAATATCACAATCACATTTCAGTCGATCATTTCAGAACTTAAACATATTATAATATTCATTCCAACGGTTGAATGACAAAGGTGTCCGGTCAAACCGAAATCTATCAGGGGCAACCTAGAATTTCTAGTCATCAATCGGTCGAACGTTTTTGATAATCGGTCGAACAATCCACTTAATTATTTAAGTTAACAGTCGAGTAGTGTATTAATTCCGTCGAACATCCATTTAGTTATTTACGTTACCGGTCGAACAGATCATTTAATGGGTTGATCGTCTCCCCGGTATAAATTTAAACCGACTTATTTACATTCTATCGGTCAAACGGCTAAGGGGTCTCGTTCGACCGGAAATTACCAGGGTCTTCATCTTCGTCCTACAATCATGTCTAACCGGTCGACCGTTAAGCGTGTCGTTCGACCAGTGAGGGGTACACATCAACTTTTACACTATATTCGGTCGACCGAAACTCATACCCGTTGACCATTATGCCATGCATTTCTAACGAAACTCTTTACCGACGAGGTTTCATACCTCCGACGATACCTCCACACGACCGAAACTCATACCCGTTGACCATTATGCCATGCATTTCTAACGAAACTCTTTACCGACGAGGTTTCATACCTCCGACGATACCTCCACACCATGATTCGAACTTGACATACCTTATTGCGTTAGTTGAAGTCAAATGTGTTGATAGAGATCCTTCTTCTCGCTTCCTTTCCTTAGCTTCCTAACCTCCTGTGATCACCTTGTTAACTCCGGTCACATCCTTCTCAACCACAATCTCGTGAACACTTTTGTCCCAAACTTCTCACTCAGAGGGGTCGAGAGGAAGAAAAGAGTAGAGAGAGATGTACGTGAAAAATGAGGAGGTAAGATTCATTCTTATACTCTACACCTCCCAAACAATAAATTATAACAAGCCACCTCAACCTTGCCCTTTTACGATTCTTATCTCCTCTCCAATTCAAAGGATAAATATAAATATTCACTTAATCATTCTCTTAACTTAATCAATCCTTCAGTAATTTCTATTTATCTTAATTAACCCATTAGTAAGTTTAGTTTAACTTAAGGTTTAGGATTCTCACAATATAGAAATGGTCCAAATGTTGATAGTTCGATAACTCACATTTTCGATAATCGAACATGAATTTAGGTTAGTTAAAATGGTTTAACATGAGAATTGCGAGTTTAAGAAGATAGAATACGAACTGAATCATTCATTTCAGATGAGTAAATGACATGTCACTTTTACAAGGAAAATGCACAACAAACAATAAAATAGTAATAAATACAAATGGTAGACGAAACGAAATCTCAGAAAAATTAAACCTCGGGAATTTGAAAAGAGAGAAAATTAAGGTAATGTTGTTTTAGCTTTATTGGTTAAAAGTAATCCACTTTTGTACGGCAATATACACGTCAAACAATAAAATGTCAGGTTTCAATAAATTAAAACATTGGGAAAAGAAGAATAATGATTACAATATAATTAATTATGTGCTTACACATTATATTAAACTAAGATTCCAAGTGTCCAAATGAATAAAGGTTTTTTTTTGGTTTGGTGCAACTCAACGGACCCGTAACTGACGTTATGGGATTGAGTTTTTTATATTGATTGATATACATCGGTAAGTCGAACATATTTGTTTATGTGCACTTCTTTCGTTAGTGGATCTCACTCCGTCACCGGTCCAACAACGTTAGACAATTTGCAAATTAAACCTCGTAAAATTCAAATATTCTTAACTGTAAATAAAAAAACCCTCATAAATAATCAAATTGTCTAACACTCTCCACTCTTTTACTCTCTCTCTCCACTCTTTCACTCTCTCTGTCTTCTCTCCCTCTCCAATCTTTCACTCTCATCCATCTTTCTCTCTCTCTTGAATCTCTCTCTCCACTTTTTTACACGCACTCTCTCACCACTCTTTCTCTCTCTCTCCACTTTTTCACACGCACTCTCTCACCCCTCTTTCTCTTTCTCATGAATCTCTTTCTCCTTTCTCTCTCTCCACGAAACACAACCTCTCTATCTCTCTCATAACTCTCATGAATCTCTCTCTATCCTTTCTTCTCTCATCTCTTTCACGAAACGTCCAGATTTCAGGAAACCAGGTCCACAATCCTCGCGTCCAGTCTAGAAATGCTCGGGTCCAAGATTCTCCCGTCCAGAGTCCAGAAAGTGCTAGTCCAGAGTCCAGACTAACTGTTCCCTTTGTAGCAGTCCAAAGTCCAACATCGGGTCCAGCAAGTCTCGTTCAGCATCAGGTCCAGTTGCGCCAGTTCTCGTCTAGAGTTTGGTTCAGATTCCCCGTGTCCAATCCAGAGCATCACGTTCCAGTCCAAATTCCCCCCGTCAAGTCCAAAGCATCCAGATTCTCCAGTCCAGAGTAGCATTCAGTCCACAATGTTTTGTTCCAGTCCAGAATGCCTTTTACAATTCCAGTATGCCTTGTTCCAGTCCAGAATGCCTTGCTCCAGTCTAGATCTCTACAGTGCAAACAAAAATAACTACATGCCACACCCGATTCCTTGCAGGAAACAAAAATAAGAGAGAGAGAAAGAAGGATGAGAGAGGGATGAGAGAAAGAGTGAAAGATTGGAGAGGGAGAAAGGAAAGAGAGAGAGAGGGTGAACGAGTGGAGAGAGAAAAATAGGGATGAGAGAGAGAAAGCGGGATGAGAGAGAGATTCAAGAGAGAGAGAGAGAAAGAAGGATGAGAGAGAGTGAAGATAGAGAGGGATGAGAGAGATTGAAAGATTGGAGAGGGAGAAAGGAGAGAAAGTGTGAAAGAGTGGAGAGGGAGAAAAGAGAGAGAGTGAAAGAGTGAAGAGGGAGAGAGGGAGAGAGAAAGAAGGATGAGAGAGAGAGTGAAAGATTGAAGAAGGAGAAAGGAGAGAAAGTGTGAAAGAGCGGAGAGGGAGAAATGAGAGAGTGAAGAGGGAGAAGGGAGAGAGGGAGAGAGAAAGAAGGATGAGAGAGAGAGAGTGAAAGATTGGAGAGGGAGAAAGGAAAGGGAGAGTGAAAGAGTGGAGAGGGAGAAAGGAGAGAAAGAGAGAGTGAAAGAGTGGAGAGAAGAAAGGATAAAGAGAGATTCATGAGAGTGAGTGAGTGATGAGAGAGAGAAAAAGGTTGCGTTTCGTGGAGAGAGAGATTCAAGAGAGAGGGGATGAGAGAGAGTGTGTGAAAGAATGGAGAGAGAGATTCAAGAGGGATGAGAGAGAGTGAAATATTGGAGAGGGAAAAAGGAGAGAGGGTGAAAGAGTGTAGGTAGAAGGGAAAAGAAGAAGAAAGATTCAAGAGAGAGTGAAATAGTGGAGATAGATAGAGAGAGAGAGAGAGAGTGAAAGAGTGGAGAAGGAGAAAGGAGAGAGAGAAAGAGGGATGAGAGAGAGTGGAGAGAGAGATTCAAGAGAGAGAGTGAAAGAGTGGAGATTGACAAAGGAGAGAAAGAGAAAGAGGGATGAGAGAGATTGGAGCGAGATATTTTAGAGAGAAAGAAAGAGGAATGAGAGAGTGTGTGTGTGAGAGTGGAGAGAGAGAAAGAGAGATAAGAGAGTGAGTAAAAGAGCAGAGAGTGTTTGATAATTTGATTATTTATGATATTTTTCTATTTACGAGGTGTGAAGTCCATTAACAGCAGAAGTGCATATAAGTAAATATATTCGACTTACATGTACATATCTGTCAATACCAAAAACTCAGGTACATATCTTACCAAAAACTCAGGTACATATCTCCGATTACGGGGCGTTGAGTTGCACAAAACCAAAAACCCATTGTAAAAGCTATTTAAAAAATAAGGACTCCATTGTAGACACCGTTAGAGAACGCTGTGAGCCATTTTCCCCCCAAAAAAACGACACGTGAAATCGTTGGTGAGCAGTCCTCTTCAATCCTCGCACCACGCTATAATGTGTCAGCGTGAAACCACAATCCACTAACGCGTATGTTTTCCCCTAAAACATTTTTTTTCAATTTTCAAACTCAGATAAGATCAAATTTATAACCAACCCGTGATCCTTCATTAGATGCCTCAAGCAAATGATAAGATATTAAATCAAATAAAAAAAAGACGTGCTTCCATTAAAGAAAAGGTAGTGCACAATGCACTTAACATGGACAGGGAGGGAATAAAGGGGCAAAAAAAAAGACTTGGCACCATTATAATGACACAAAGTTGTAACGTCTTTGTTGCCAACATGAAGTATTGATTCTTCGTAAGAGAACATGTTCAGTTCCCCATCCTTTTTCCATGTGGTCCCGTATATGGCCATATGAGACAGCTATTATCATCAGGAGCTGCAGTTATTCAGTTTGTTCTGTTTCTCCTTCATTCCAGTATGTTGCAGACTTCCCAATCTTATGCAAGGCCTTCAAAACTTCTTCCTCTGTAACATTGCCTGTCACTGTGATCTTGCTCTGCTCTATGTCAAACTTGTAGGTTTCTATATCTGCATAGATCCCAAACAATTAATGATGTCTTACCAATATGATAGAAAAATTCTAAAAAATGTTTTCAAAGTAATGGAATCTAAACTGAAATTTGAATCACACAAGTGGTGTGAAATTTCATTACCCGGTGAAACAATTTGTGTGTCAAATGTGAGAGTTGAGAAGGTACAAAAAGGATCTTCTTGTATGCCACATGTTAATCATTGATTTTAGATCATAAGGCCCTTGATTCGCAGGGAGAAAATGCTTAGAACTAAAAAGCACATAGATGACAATCTTGGAAGGTCACACTTTTATCTTGCTATTTCCGAACAAGTTTTTGCAACTACAGGTTGTAGAGAAGCTACAAGGTTCATTCTAAAGTGGTTTTATGTAAAATCTCATTTGAAGTTTGGATATCCAGACACCTCCTACAATGCAAAATCTGAATAAAAACCCCCACAAGATGGTTTACGCTATATTTACATAACTAATTGATCGCAAGAATTATGACTAGAAATGATACTTAAGATAGAATCCTTACCCTCTATCTTCTTGATGGCCTTTTTGATTGCCTTGATGCACTTCTCACAGTGCATACCTACCTTCAACTCCACAACCTGATTGGATATAGACCCCACAGATATGAAGCATTACTTTTTAATTACAAAGTAAAATGTATATTTCGTTGGCAAGAAAAGTAGATGTTCAATACTTACAGCCATAAAGTTCTGGAATTTTCAGCAAGGAGAGGAAGTATTTAGTAGATTTGTTGAAATTTTGAAGATGGCCTTCTCAAATCAATAGCTGGAGTTTAAATACCTTGTAGTTGGATACTTTTCTTGGCAGTGGGAGAAATATGTCAGGGTCTTTCTCTAGTAGAAAAAGAAATGCACAAGTGATTCCAGTTCACATTAAACCTGAACAGTTTATGTTTCTCCATCTTCCAATCTCTTCCCACCGTTGAGAGCATCTAGAACTATCAAAAGTGACGTGTTAAGATTCTAGTGTTTTGCCTACCGTACACTAGGAAGCAATTCCTATCGTTTGTTGTAGTAGCACTTTAGTATTGCTTAAGATTTACCAATTTGTTTCCCACTTTTGTCTTGCATAATCTGAAAGAAGAAAGAAAAAGGTGATCATTCAGTTATTGTTATTGGATGTCTTTATCCTCGATCTACCATGTTCAGATCAATTGTTAGCCATTTTCTGAGTTTACCTTTTCTCTTGATTCGACATAAATCCACCTTAGCTGTAATTTGACATGGGGCCTGCCAACTTCTTCCTGTCAAAAATTAGAGATTGGTCATGTTTTGGGATATATGCATATATCAAACACCTATGAAGACATCACTTTAGTTTATTTTTATAAATAATGTAACATTACATTCACCACTGCACTATAGAAAGGGGCTTAAAGTAGATTCCGGAGTCTGGACCATAGCATTTAGAAACACAAAAAAAAATCCAACTTAATATTTCTAATTTGCGTTATAAAATCACAGTTTGCCTACATGAGCACTTGCAAGATGCAAGATTATACAAATATAGATTTACATGCTTCCTAGTTTCCCTATGACATCAGATGCAAAGAAAGAAACAACTACATTGCATAATCTAAAGCGTGGGCGAAACAAAACAATACCTCATAAATTTGGAAAGAGGTAGATAGCATTCAAATTTGTTTTACACAAAAACTGTTCCAAATCAAACAAAAATATCACTTACCATTACCAGTAATCGTTGCAAGAACATGAACCATCTTTGAACCCATGGAACCTGTTATTATCTCTTATTATAATTTCTCTTCCTGTAATTTTCGAAATGAGCTTTATGGCGGTATGACAATCTCTACAAATTCTAAGGTTCTTCACCACACGGATGGGATCACTTGCTGGCAAGCTTACTAGGCCAAAGGCAACAGCTAACTTTTCGCTATGCTCTCCCAAAGAGTCTTCTTTCTCTTCCTCTTCTATGTCAAATAACACGACTTCAGTAGTTGGTGAGTAACCATGTATCTTCAGTTCCTTTTTCAGCTCAATAAGCTTCAAATATATTTTCTCACTCAATGGGTGAGAACAATCTCCAACGAGGAATTCATAAATGGTACCGTTCACTTCAATCCAGCTACATCCTGGGATTTTTTTGATGGTCTGGTCTTTCATGGCCAATCTAAGTTTGGCAGAATCTTCATATCTGCCTGCTGATGAATACAGGTTTGCTAGAAGCACATAGTTACCTGAATTATGAGGTTCTAAAACTATTAACTGCTTTAATACATGTTCAGCAAGATTGATATTGCGATGCATCCGGCAACTGCTCAGGAGAGATCCCCAAACAACAGCATTGGCTTCCATTGGCATCTCTTTGATTAACTGGTGAGCCTCTTCTAACAGGCCTGCACGACCAAGCAGATCAACAAGACAACCATAATGCTCAATTCGTGGAATCAATGAATAAACTTGAGTCATACTGTCAAAATACCGACGCCCTTCCTCTACCAAACCAGTATGAGTGCAGCTACATAGAAGTCCTACAAAAGTATTCCCACTTGGTCTCATTCCCAACTTCTCAATTTGGGCAAAAAGTGAAAAACAAAGTTGACCATAACCACTCATTGCGAGCCCAGAGATTATTGCATTCCAGACCACAATATCCCGCTCCTTCATGTCCTTAAAAACCACCCATGCTCGACCAATACTTCCACATTTAACGTACATATCGACCAAAGCTGTTCCCAACACCGGATTTGAAACCAAATAATCACTTTCAGTCAAGAAACTCACGGACTCACCAAATTCCAGAGCACCCAATCTTGAACAAGCCGACAAAACCCCAACCATGGTATAACAATCCGGCCTAATCCCCATTTCCTTCATCCTCGAGAACATTTCCAACGCCTCCTTAGGCATCCCATTCGAGGAGTATCCACCAACCATTATGTTCCAAGTCACCTCATCCCTCTCAACCATCCCGTCAAACACGCACCTCGCCTTCTCCATGCACCCAAACTTTGCGTACATATCAACAATGGCACTAGCAACAAAAACATTCCGACCCAAGCCCACCTCGTCAACATACCTCCGCACCCACTCCCCAGTTTCCAAATCGCCCAACCGACAACAACCCGTGAGCACCCGAACAACAACGAAACTGTCCAGCCTCATACCAGACTGCAAACACATCCTAAACAAACCAAACCCCTCCCCAAATCTCCCCTCATCCAAAAACCCAACAATCAGCACCGTCCACGTCACAATATTCCTGACCGGCATTTCCTCAAACACCCTCAACGCGTCCCTCAACGCCCCGCACCTCGCGTAAACCCCAACCAAACCGGTCGACACAAACACATTGCCTTCGAATCCAAATTTCATAACATGGGTATGGACACTTTTCCCTAAATTTTGGTCCCTTATAGCGGCACAGGCCTTGAGGACAAAAGGGAAGGTGAAATCGTCGGGCGAGAGGCCGCAGCGGCGCATGGAGAGGTAGCATCGGGTGAGGCAATGGGGGGAGGAGGAGAGGCCGCGGAGCAGGCCGTTGAAGAGGGGGAGGGAGGGGGATGGGATGGAGTCGAAGAGGACGGTGGCGTGGTCTGGGAGGGAGTGGTGGAAGTAGGAGGTGATGAGGACGTTGAGGTGGCGGTGGTCGGAGAGGTGGCCGAGGCGGAGGAGGTGGGCGTGGGTTTGGAGAAGGTGTGGGAGGGTTCTTGTGTGGTGCTTCAGCTGGGACAAGAAGGTTGTGCTCATGACTCATGAGGGACGCGCTGCCACTTGCAATCAAATAGTTTCAATTTAATGTCTAAATTCAAGAGTCTAAATTTCATAACCATGACCTGGACGACCCGGTCATCAGCTCTCTCTCTCTTCAAAATCAGCTTTCTCACTCTTCCACATCAGCTTTCTCTTTCCTCAACCCACCTTCTTCTCTTTCCTACACTATTCATCTCTTAACCACAACCCAACACAACCCACAACAACCAACCTCTCTCCTCCACATCATTTCGGGGTCCATCTTGGTAAAAATTTTAAAAAAATTTAAAAAATTTCTAAAAAATCAAAACAATTATAAAACGAATTTTCAAAAAAAAAATTATAAAAAAACTCAAACAAAAAAATTAAAAAAATCAAAACAAAAATCAAAACAAAAAAATAATAAAATTTAATATTATTTTATTCGACGACCCGGGAATTCCGGGTCGTCGACCCGGGCGTTTCAACGCCCGGGGCAGTAACCTGGTCGAAGATGACCAGGTCATCTCCCCCGTTAAGAAGGGGATGACCCGGTCATCCCAGGTCATCCACGACCTGACCTGGGATGACCTGGGATTTCATCCCGTTAAGGGATGCCCTTAAGAGCATCCCTTAACGCTAACTTTCTTCGGTCGTGAGCAGGTCGTGACGATGTCGTGACCGGGTCATGTAAGATTTTGTTTTTTAACGGTGAATTTCTTCGGTTGAAGATGACCGGGTCGACGACCCGGTCGTCTATTATTTTATTAATATAAGATTTATTTTTTTGGTTTTGATTTTTGTTTTGATTTTTTTTAATAAGGTAATTCTGTTTTATAGAGCAAAAGTTGTTATTAATACTCCAGCTAGTTCGAAAATATATGATTTTAGATTAATTTTATGTCATGGCAAGTACATCTCCATATTTTTGAATAATTTTTAGGAAAATTTTTCAAAATAATAAAGAAAAAATAAAAAAATTGGAAAAAATATGCACTTAATTGGTAAAGTATGCACTTTAAAAACGACATCACAGGTACCATTTTCATTAACTAAAAACGACACTGTAGATGTCGTTTTTACACTTAATAAAAACGGTATCACTGATGCTGTTTTTACCTGAGTAATTTTTTTCTTGGTTTCGAGACGTCGTTTTTAGCTAAGACATGTTGAACTAGCAACGGGTCGGTCGAGGTGGAACGCTGCTCGCTCACCGGGGAGCAAGACCCCCGACCGACCCATTACTAGTTCAACATGTCTTAGCTAAAAACGACGTCTCGAAACCAAGAAAAAAAATTACCCAGGTAAAAACGGCATCAGTGATACCATTTTTATTAAGTGTAAAAACGGCATCTACAGTGCCGTTTTTATCTCTTGAATTTTCGAGTCCTTAAGATTTCGACCCATTGAACTTTTTTCGAGCACCAACTTCACGATAAGTAGTTGAAAATTTGTTCAATTACCTACTTGTAAAATACAAAATCAAAATCAAACTCAAAATCAAATCCTAATCAAATCAACCACCAATTTCCAAAATTCCTGGCATCATCCATATAACTTTTGACCCTAGTAAGCTAAATTTTTGGCATTGTCCCATGTTGACCTTAATTTAAAGTGGGGTACCGGGCCAGCCTGGCCCGCCCCGAGCCCGTCGACTCGGGAGGCTAAACGGGTTGGGGCTCAGGCAACTGGTGCACCAACATATATACAATATATATATCTGAGAGTTTCAAGAGTTTGATTACAACAAAAGATAAAAGGAAATGTACATGTAATCACTAAGACCTCAAAAATAGGAAAAACATGATCTAGCTCCGAACACGCTTCTCCTTGGTCACCACCTCCTAGCACCGCTCACGACATGAAATAAAACATGACTATGCTTGAGTTTCCCATAAGGAAACCCCGTGTGCCAAACTTCTATCATAATAAATGAACTAGACATCTATCAGCATGCATGATATGAAATGCAGTAAACAAACATCAACGTCTTACTGGGCCTCGGGGAACTCTCTCCCTGCCACAGTAGACACAAAACAGGAACGGGGCTCGTGGGTCCTCTAGCCCAAACCCTCACACGTGCCCCAGACACCACAACCGAAAACATCCTCGGCTACAACACAACTCTGGATAACTATCAGACCGGTAATGTCCGTATTGTTGCCCTCCAAGGCCAGGGACCCGTCGCCCTCACAGCTGATCCGACGAACCACTCCCAGGCCGACAGTGTTCGTACCGTTGCCCTCCAAGGCTGGGGACCCGTTGCCTTTGAGCTAGTTCCACCACACCACAACACCAACGAATCACTCTCAAATCGGCAATGTCTGTACCGTTGCCCCAAAAAGGTCGGGGACCTGTTGCCCTTAAGCTAGTTCCACAACACCAAAACAACACCAAACTGTCCCAAAACGGTCGAACAAAACGCCATACCGGTCGACCGAATCTCCATCCAAAGGATTGGCCCAACCAAAAAATCCGCCAACCGGTCGAACGACAAATGTGACATGTTTGACCGAAAACAACCAGTAAAATCCACCTCACGCACCCAAAATACGATCGATCGAACAAAACATAAATAACGGTCGACCGGAAAAAGGCAATAAATTCATATTCCAAATCAAATCATACCAGTCGACCGAACAACGAATATGTCGAACAAACTTTAAGTTATTTTAAGTCATTGGTCGAACGAGGTCTTAGGCCGGTCGACCGTTTTGTGGTATACACCCCCAACCAACTTAAAACAGTGTTCGGTCGAACGACAAAGGAGACCCGTTCGACCGAAAACCACCAGTAGCTCCATCTTCTCGCCCACACATGTACCACCGGTCGACCACCAAAGGGCATCGTTCGACCGGTGCGAGAGATGAACGCCAAAAATACACTACAACCAATCGACCGAACCACTGAAACGGTTGACTGATTCAGTGCTGAACTTTGCTACACAAGTCCGACGAGCCATCCGGTCTGCCGTCGACCACTCCAACACTCACAAAAGCATAAGTGAGCATCAAAGTAAAGCTTGACATACCTTGAAGGCTTGAAGAAGCCTTTGAAGATCCAACGACGAGTTTTTCCCTCACAAACCCAAACTCCGGCGAAATCCAACCGAGCAACGACCAACTCAACTCCGACAAACGTGACCCCACTCCGCACAATCTTCTCCCGGCCTCACCGAAGTTCTCAGAATCCTTCTCAAATGGTCTAGAAACAGAGAGAGAGAGAGAGTTGAGAGACGACTGAGAAAAAACGAGAGAGAAACCAACCTTTATATACAAAATCCTCTACTCAACCTCAACCGTCCATCTCACCAACTCTTAGTTCTCCCTAAACAACCCCTAATCAAGCCCAAACACATGATTATTGCAAAACAAAGATTTAGGATATTACAATTAATCACCTAGAACTCATCTCTGCCTAACCTGCCACCTACTTAAAATATAGTTATCATTTAACATATATATATTATATTGTAAATGTAAAAATTTAAAGTTTGGTATTAGGACATTAAACCCAACTTAACCAAATTACACACGGTAACGACTGGCATACATAATATATTTACACTGATCCTACCCTAAAGCGCATTAAGCTTCAACAAACAACTCTCGTAACAAAAACAAAGTAAAAAGTAAGAACCTTATGAACTTTATGTATAACTTTTATTTCTTTTGACATGCACATGTCTCGTGGTTTAATTTAGGGAACTACTAAACGTCGTCCCAAAACTACTTAAATCGTCCCTTGAAATTACCAAATTGCCCCTTAACAATATATTTAAAACCCATATCGTCCCGTGTCTTTAAACAAGGTTATTGACTCAGTTTTACTAACATTCCTAGTACCAACACTATGAAAATGTCTGGCGAAACACCTAGATCAGGGGAAGTAACGGAAGGCGGATTTTTTTTTCCGACTCGGGCGTCTGGCTAAGACGCCTGTACCATCGTGGAGGCGTCTGGCTAAGACGCATCCACCATAGTTGAGGCGTCTTAGCCAGACGCATCCACGATGGTACAGGCGTCTTAGCCAGACGCCTATACCATTGTCTAGGCGTCTTAACCAGACGCCTCCACGATGGTACAGATGTTTTAGCCAGACGTCCCGTTTTTTTTTAATTTTTTTTTGTAAAATTAAAATTATACGGTGTGTTATCTCAAATTATTTGACGTTTCTTTGCAAGTTTTTAATGGTAACCGGTCGGATTACAATGTGTTTTTTGCAAGTGATGAAAATTCAAAAAAAATTCAGATCCAACATTTTTTAAGATCCAAAATCCCCCGGCGGTAAAACATCATGACTTACAAATACCACCTCGACAGGTCGTTCGGGGGTCTCGCTGGATCCGAAGGGGTATTGGTCATCCGAATATAGTAATTATTAACTTATTAATTAATTAATTTAACAATTATCTAAATTTATAATCAATTATCTTTTTAAAAAAATAATAAAAAATTACGGGCGTCCGAAGGAGCCGCCCCCACGTAGGAGGGGGCGTCTGGGTAAGACGCCTCCCCCATAGGGGCGACGTCTTACACAGACGCCCCGCCCATGGGACATGCGTCTGTGTAAGACGCCTCCCCCATGGGGGAGGCATTTACCCAGACGCCCCCTCCTACGTGGGGGCGGTTCCTTCGGACGTCCGTAATTTATTATTATTTTTTATTATTTTTTTATTAAAAAGATAGATATTTTACCATATTCGAGTACACTGGGGCGTCCGTTGGCTCATTACTGATCTCCAAAACATGTTTTTTTATGATGAATTAGATTATGTAAATCATAATAAATTCATATATATCACTCAAAAAAACTAGATAACGAAAATTCATGTAATTCATCCAGTTTCACAACATCTACGTACTTAAATTAACTGAATTGACATCGTCCAAAAATTACTTAAATCGTCCCTTGAAATTACCATTTTGTCATTCTCTCATTTCTACTGCTATAACGCGACATTTTACCCTCTTATCACATAACCCATCATGTATTAGCCTAACCCGTCGTTAATTGAGATGGGTAGCGATCGTAATCTTTTGGCACTGTCCTGCCCACTTACCCACTTAACTTAACTAGACGCGGGACGGGTTGCAGCGTGAAATAAAACGCGCCTCGTTTACATCCATACTCTCCCGCCTATCGACATCCCCCAATCGCCGTCGACTTCACACGTCCGTCCATGGCGCTTCGAACCCTAAGATTTCTAGGGTTTCCTCGCGGCCTCGCTCCATCAAGGTACCATCCCAATCCCAATCCCTCCTCTCTCCCTCGATCCCACCAAACCCGACCCCACTCTCACCTCTCCGAGCAATCCGTCCTCGACCAACTCTCCCATCTCCTCAACTTCGAACCCCAAACCCTGAATCCCCCAAATCCCCCACCTAAACTGCTGGACCCACCAAAACCAGACCTTTGCGTAGCCGAAAGGCTCCTCTCGCCCGAGGACAGGCTCCGCGGGGTCTTCCTGCAGAAATTGAAGGGGAAATTTGCCGCCGAATCGGCTTTATCGGGGACCGGAGTCGATCTGACGCCGGATATCTTCGCCGGAGTTGTGAATCGGGGGAACATGGGCGCCGCCGAGATGGTTTGCTTCTTCGAGTGGGCAGTTAAGCAGCCGAAGGTTCCGCATTGCACGGAAACTTACAATGTCATTGTGAAAGCGCTGGGGAGGAGGAGGTTTTTCTCTTTCATGGAAGAAATTTTGCTCCGGATGAAGAAGGAAGGGGTTAGACCTGACTCAAAGACGGTGTTGATAGTGTTAGATAGTTTCGTGGCAGCTCGCCGGGTTTACAAGGCAGTGGATGTCTTTGATGGACTGGAGGAGTTCGGAGCGGAATGCGACAATGTATCTTTAACTGCACTTCTTCATAGTCTTTGCCGGTGGTCTCATGTTAGGGTTGCATGTTCCGTATTTAACAAGATGAGAGGGAAATTAACATTTAGTACGTCAGTGTATAATGAGATTATTGGTGGGTGGGCCAAGTTAGGGAGAGTTGACGAGGTCGAAAGGTATTGGGCCGCAATGCTAGCTGATGGGTTGAGACCCGATAGTCAGACGTTGAGCCATCTTGTTAGATGTTTAGGTAGAGCTGGTAGGGTTGATGATGCTATAGATGCTTTTGAAAGAGGAGAGAAAAAAGGTTGTATTCATGATGCAATTACGTTTGATGCAATGATTTCTATCCTAATTTCTGCCAAGGATTTGGATAAAGCAATTGAATATTACGAGAAAATGGTCGAGAAAGACTCTTTGCCTGGCGCTGATACTTACACGAAGTTGATTTGTGCATTACTGAAATTTCGAAGGGTTTCTGATGCACTTGAAATATATGATGAAATGCTGGACAGAGGAATTTACCCAACTACCGGAATGATAACCTCTTTCATAGAACCTTTGTGTGGCTATGGACCTCCTCATGCTGCTATGCTAATTTACAAGAAAGCAAAAAAGTTGGGATGCAAGGTATCCTTAAAAGCGTACAAGCTTTTACTCATGAGGCTCTCAAAATTTGGGAAATGTGGGATGGTATTGAAGATATGGGAGGAGATGCAAGAGTGTGGTTTTTCTTCTGATGTGGAGATTTATGAGTATATAGTTGACGGACTCTGCAATATAGGGAAGCTAGATCATGCTGTACTTGTTGTCGAGGAGTCACTGAAAAATGGATTTTGCATTAGAAGATTAGTCTATAGCAAATTGAGCAATAAGCTGCTAGAAATGAACAAAGTGGAGACAGCATATAAGCTCCTCCTCAAGGTGCGGGAAGCGCGCTCCAGTGTAAACATGCAGCGAATTTGGCGATATAAAGGCTGGCATGTTTGATTTTTCACTCACATGAATGTCCTGCTACAACTTGCTAGTTCCTATGATGTAGAATGTCAGTCTGAATCCTGAAATGCAAGCACTTTTAGTATATTTCCCGATATCTATCTAACACAGTAGATTGGATTTTGATTTATGCCTTCAAAGTTTTTGGGAAAATCAACATCCTTCACTCATTGTGAATTGGCTCATTTACAATTTTCTACACTAGACGTGATGTTTCACCTCTAACTCAGAGTTGCTTGGTTTTGCAGTGACATGAAGTAGTTTACAACAATAACTATATATCTTTTTCCCATGGCGAATATTTCAATCTCAAGCAGCAGATACACGTATTTCCATGATGAGCATGAAGGGACTATCCAAGCTGTGGATATTCATGACGTTTATATTGCAAGAAGCAAATCAAGGGTCTTAATATTAAGTTTTTCGCTCTTCCCGATTAGTTGCTGTTTCTTTTTTTTACCGGTAATTGTACTTTTTGCTTCTATTTTCACTTGAAATTATACTTTTAACTGTATCATCTTGTACTTTTTTTGCCATGTTCAGTTTTAGTGGCCATTGTTTTGTTGTGAATACCTTGCAGGCTTGCAGCCATCATAAAAGTTTTGTACACTGTTGGCCGTGATTATATTTATGCTGCAGGAAGGTCCATCTTATCTCAACTGATTTCTCAATTAATTCTTTTTGTTTAAACAGGACATTCCCGGTGCTATGGGTCTCTGGATACTTCTCTTGACTGCTATGTCACTATGCGCGTTAAGGTCAAATCAAGTTAAGAAAGGTATTGTTTGCAAACCGAAACTTTGATGGTTGCCACATTTAATATTTTGTTTTAAAATGACTGGTTATTCACATACCTTATTCAGGTTCATCTTCATGAAGTTGAAAGTGTTAACGTAATGCCACTAAATGTGGAAAGTGTACCTTGACTATGCAACACCTGTTGTTTTTACAAGTATATCAATTGACATCAGTTAAAACCAATGTTCACGGAACGCCTAGGCGAGCCTAGGCGACCGGGGGCGTCCGGTCGCCTGGGCGATCGCCTAGGCGTTCGTGCGACTGCCCAACTCTGGGCGGTTTTTTTTTATAATTCAATTAAAATTTATAAAATAGATAAAAAATCAGGAAAAATCAGGAAAAATAGGAAAAAATGCACAAATATTATCTAAAAATACCATACATGTTTAGGCTTCGAAAAGACACATAGTTCCTCGACTAATGCCTCACTAGACACCCCCTTTATCCACATAAATACTTAGGTATACACTTTATTGCTTAGTAGTACGATTACAAAGGTAACTCAGAGTTCATACAATAGGAGATAAGAACCGGATTAGAGACTTCACTTTCCAACTTCAAAACTAAGCACTAGACCGGAGACTTAATCGCGAAAACTTGATGATTAGAATAGAATTATGAAGCAGAAGAGAATGAGAGATTTGTGAAAAATGAAGAGGTTTGGAGGGGTTTATATAGGATTTGGGCGTAGAGGCAAACTTGTAAATTTTGAAAAAAAAAAACAAAAAAGTGAAGACTGGTTAAAACACCATCATTCCATCTCTTGAATATTAATGTTATTGATGAGATAAAGTGTTGGAGCAATTTTCCAAAGAAAGCTGTTGGAGATTTGATTTAGTTTCATTCTTATATTTATCAAACTGTGATGTGCAGAATCTGTTGTCATTATGCCAACTTTTGGGATGCAGCTCGAGATACACTACTGGAGGCAAGTCTATTTGATTAAATCAGTAATTAACTAATTTCTGTTGAAATTCCTTTCTAAATCATCAGCAGCTGCGCAACCTGGTGCTTATATTCAATACCATGCTAGTTTTTCATATCCCATTTCAAATCCAAAAACACTTCCATAACTAAATTCCATAAACTGTAATTGTCTCCTCTTTTACTCCTCAGTTGTTGTATATAACTACTATTTACATATATAGGACTGATGGTGCATATTATCATATATATGTTCATGTTTCTAGCTGTATCTCACTAGGTTGTGATGAGGACCATGCTATTGAATGAACTGGTGATTTGGTTAAACTTCATAGAATTCTTTCGCTTTTGTTCATGCAGTGGTAAGGTCACAAGGCGCTTTGTTCCGCCGCTGGGCCAGATTGTTAAACCTATTTTGAACGAGTGTGTTACTCCTGTTACTTGTTACTGGAGCCTGGCTCTTATTCTACGTGATGAAGATCAACTAATGCCTGGTTTTCCAAGTAAAAAATCCAGATGCGTAGTGATCTATTGGTTACTGATGATCCATATATCAACATTTTTAAAATCTTACTGACATACTTACCTGCAGAAATCTCGGCTGCCCATTAGGATACTGATTCCTATCTGGAAGGCGTTGTGTGCTGTGGTTGAAGCCCGAAATACATCTACGGGGGGCAAGTGAATTTCAATTCCTGTTAGAAAAGGTGTGGTGTTTTTTTTCCCCCTAATTTGGTTTGTTCGTCTCTTGTTAGTTTTACCTCAACATAGTCTTATTGGATATTTCCTTTGAAGGTTCTTGTTGTGGCAAATTTTAGCAATATTGAATGCTTTGCATATTTGGATTCTGTCCTTTAGAAAATTTTATCTTGCTCTTATACAGGTTCATTTCGTGAACCTATAAGAAGTTTTGTGCCAACCGTTTTCATCTGACAATCACTGATCTTGACCAAAGAGTTGATATCTTTCAGAAGAACCTCTTTGCTGAGCTGAAACCTGTTAACACAGTTTTGAAGGATGGTTTGTTCAACGCAACGTTTCATTCTCAAAATGTACTTGGGGTTCACCGTTTTATTTTGGTCATGTACCAAGTTTGCATCAGTATGAAGTGCCCCAAGCATATCAAGTTACCAAAGAAGAATGAATTCAGCAAGCATAAGTTTTAGTTTCGTTATGCATGAGATGATCCATTTTAATCAAAAGGATAATGGAGTCGAACTTTATGTTTGCTTAACTATTTTGCCTCCCTTGTATTTTTCGGATATAATGGTCTTACATTTATGGTTCGCGATATGTTAAGATGAACAGTCAATAGTGGTCAACTAGTGCTTTGGCCGTGACGTCTACCTCTACATTCGACAGATATGGAACAGATACAAATAAAATTTAATCATATAGAATGAGATCTGCATTTGACTATTGAAACTTGTATTATGTTGAAAACTGTAGTTCTAAAATGGTCGTTATCAGTTTCTGCATTCACTCCACAGGTTCACGAATATATGAGTGACTTTCTTCAAACGAGAGCGTCAATTTATATCCCATTGCTCTTGAATTATGGGTCTCCAAACGCGCCTTTGTTCTCCATACAACCGCTCAACAATGGTTTAATTAGGACGAATTCGTACAAGCTTTTGTAATCAGCAGATGAGATGAACAATAAAAAACTAACCAAGTTAAATAGGAAAAAAAATCACTAATCGAAATACAATGATCGAGCCCATAGTCTGTTTTTTAAGGTTTTTGTTACATTACCATGAAAATAAAAGAATATGGTCATGAATCACGATCGGATCTGACAAAAGGTAAGGTCTCAAACCAAGCCCGCCGTGATTAATTGGTGATGAATCACGAGGACTTGACAAAAGGTAAGGTCTCAATAGTCATGAGCCCATAGTATGTTGGATTATGTTAGCGTCGAAGTTTTATTAATGGAAAATGATTAATGGACGCTTGCGTTCGGAACGCGCGCTGACGTGGTCAGTCCAGTCAGCAGTAACAGTCTAGTTATCAAAAGTCAAATGTCTTTTTCTTTCTGAAATTAATTGAATAACATATTTATTTTGTGTCACATGCAACTTATACTCTCCAAATGCAACATTACGTTTCTCAATGCAACATTTCGTTTCCCCATGCAATATTTGTTTTCCCAATGCAACTTTTGATTCCCCACGGAAAAACTCACATCATAAAATGGACAAACGAACACATTATTCTGTCCAGAATAAGTTCTGTGATTGTCCAGAATAAGTTGTGTGACTGTCCAGAATAAGTTCTGTTTATTGTCCATAATAAGTTCAAAGTCGTCCAGAATAGGTTATGTGTCTGTCCAGAATAAGCTCAAAGTTTGTCCAGAATAGGTTGTGTATCTGTCCATATAAGTTCAAAGTTTGTCCAGAATAAGTTATGTGTTTGTCCATAATAAGTTCAAAGCCTGTCCACTGTCCAGAATAAGTTCAAAATCCGTCCATAATAAGTTCTGTGTTTGTCCAGAATAAGTTCAAAGTCTGTCCAGAATAAGTTCTGTGTGTGTCTAGAATAAGTGCAAAATCTGTCCAGAATAAGTTCAAAGTCTGTCCATAATAAGTTCAAAATTTGTCCAGAATATCTGTGTCTGTCCAGAATAGATTGTGTGTTTGTCCATAATAAGTTCAAAGTTTGTCCAGAATAAGTTCAAAGTTTTGTCCAGAATAGGTTGTGTTTGTCCATAATAATTTCAAAGTTTGTCCATAATAAGTTCTGTGTGTTGTCCATAATAAGTTCAAAGTCTGTCCAGAATAGGTTGTGTGTCTGTCCATAATAAGTTCAAAGTTTGTCCAGAATAAGTTGTGTTTGTCCATAATAAGTTCAAAGTGTGTCCATAATAAGTTTTGTGTTTGTCCATAATAAGTTCAAAGTCTGTCCAGAATAAGTTCAAAGTCTGTCCATAATAAGTTCTGTGTTTGTCCAGAATAAGTTCAAAGTCTGTCCAGAATAAGTTCTGTGTGTGTCCATAATAAGTTCAAAGTCTGTCCAGAATAAGTTCAAAGTTTGTCCAGAATATGTTGTGTGTTTGTCCAGAATAAGTTTTGGTCTGTTCAGATTAAATTGTATGTCTGTTCAGAATAAGTTGCATTGGGAAAATGTTGCACGGGGAAACGAAATGTTGCATTGGGAAACGAAATGTTGCATCGGGAAAGTAAAAATTGCATGTGACACAAAATAAATATGCTACTTAGTTAAATTTAAAAAGTAAAAGACATTTGAATTTTGCTGACTGGACTGCTGACTGTACTGACCATGTCAGCACGCGTCACGAACGCCCGCGTCCGTGTATAAGATTCTTTATTAATTGGTGATGGAAAATCTTCACTCTTGAGCGATTAAGGTTTGGGGGCCGCTGCCTCCACATTCGTTGGCAACCCCTCCCCAAATCCCACTTTCTTTGGCATCCGATCTTCACCTCTCTTGTGTGTATCTTCTCTCCAGCCACCTCTTAGCCTCCATCCCTCACTCTCTCACCCACTCTTTGGCTCACCCCATCCCACTTTCTTCGGCATCTGATCTTCACCTCTTAGCCTCCATCCCGTCATGGTCTCATCACCTCCAATTTGACACCCATGCATCTCTTTCCCCAATCTCTCTCCTACCGGTTTACATCCTCCCATCTTTTCCCCAAACTCATCGTCTTCTACAATTTGTTGGCTTTTAGGTCTTAATCTATATTATATTGGATATTTAATCAAACTAGTTATAATCAATCAACATAATCAATCAAAATAAGGAAAACACGATTACATGCATTGCATACATACTTGTAATCATCTTAATAAGTTGATCAAGATAATCAAGAGAATGAGATTTATGACAAAGATATCAAGAGTCAAGACTTCTAATCAAAACTTTAGACAAAGACATGTAATTTTATATTTATTGAGTCCATAAAGTTTAATGTAAACTTGAGCACTAGAATTTTGTCCCAACCTGTACCGGTTTTGGATTTGATTACAACGACCGCATTTGAATATTACCTTAGAGCCAAATTGACTTGTCCATATTTCAGACGTCCGAACTTCTATCGGTTAACTGATTCCTTCTTGGCCTTTGACGTACAACGTATATTTACACGTGACACGTGACCGATGTACTCAACCAACATTTGAGTCATAATTATCAACGTAAAACTCAGACTAACTTTGATCATCGAATATTGTGCGGTCAACCAAACTGTGTAATCATAGTCCAACTTATTCTTACTGTCCACCTTGAAACGGTGAACCGAACTTAAATAGGTCAAAATTAGAAAAAAGTTACTATAAGTTGGTAAACGGTGATTCAAATTCTATTTGGTCAACCAAATGCTTCATTCTAACCAAGTCAACTATCTTATTTCAGACTACCGTCCCTTAAGGTTGACCGAATTTGCCTAGAAATTTACCCGAGCTTAAAACACATTCTTACTTCTCATTGGTCTAAATCTCATAAACTCTCAAACGATTAATAGATCTTGAAAGCTTATAAATAGGGTATCATATCTTTGTTTTTGGACATTTTGAACACTCCCTGTTGATCTATAATCTAGTGTCAAACTCCTTACATCTTCCTAAACTCAAAGTCAAACTTCACTACTTGCATATCCATTTCAATCATATATCTAAGTAAACTCAAGTTAAAGTGTTTTAGTTAGATCGTGATTCAACTTTCATATCCAAGAATCACCAAGTTGTAAAGCTTCGAGGCCTTTCGGGTTGTGAGAGAAGACACGAGCGAGACGGGGATTGTTCGCGAGGCTCATTGATGTGGATCAGATAGTGAAACCGTGAGCAGAGCTCGAAGATCGAGCAAGACTTACGAGGAGGACTAGGACCGAGTGCAATGCTGAATCACTCTAAATCTGAACTCCAATTTGTGGTTTGATTGTACTATCTCTAAATCTTTTTTTTGACGTTTTAATTCATCATTTAACTAGATCAGAAGATCATCGATCCTACCACAATCCACCACTAAGCCCCCTCCACCACAATCCACACCTCCACCGTCCCCACTCTTCCGCTCTGCATTACCATCGTCCAGCCTCGTCCTGCTCAACTCCATCACCGACTCCACTTCGGATGCCTTTCTCTGCAACTCAACCAAGCATTTCCTTGGCGTTCGAGCACCAAACTAGTTTCGGAAACCACCACCTTCTGTTGTGGCACAGCCGTAGTCTCCTATCCAAGGCCGCCTCCACTTTCCACCAACTACGAACTCCACTTCCGCATCACCGTCTCGTCTTTCTCCGACCAACCTCACCATCTCTCAGTTGTAGCTATAGTTTGTAGTTTTTCTATAGTGATTTAGATTTTCTTAGTTTGTAGTTTGATAATTACTTATTCTGTTTGCTGGTTTGTTAGTTTGTAGTTTGTTAGCTTTCGTTCGTAGTTGTTATTTGATCCACTGTTCTTGTTCTTGGTTGGCGTCGGCGTCGGCGTCGTGCCGTTCTCACTTCGTTGGCCTCTCGTCGGTGCCTTGGTGTTCACCACATCTTGTTGTTCTTTGTTGTCCTTTGCATGCAACACCTTGCATGCTCCTCAGTTGTTCTTTGCATACATTATCTCATACCAATTACCAAGCGTCTCCACAAGACGATTCTGTTCTTATCAACTTGCAGCTTCGCACTTATCTCAAGACAAACTTCGCATTTTTAGTTGCATATGGACCTTAGTTTAATGTACGCTGAGTTTGTCTATTGTACTCCTGCTTGTACTCACTTTTATCAATGAATGCAACGAGTCTTAGACTCATTCAGAGAAAAAAAATCTTCACTCTTCGAATTCCAAAATTTCAGGAAGAATGCAATATTTATTGATTGTGTTTTTATTATTATCACGTTGTCTTTCCTCCGATTCAAAATTACATGGCCACAGGTTTAAATTTCATAACAATACTACTACTAGCTCTATTAGGAGGGGGATCTATGATTCACTAACACGACACGGATTACACGCACCACGAAATATATAGAATATTGACTGTGGAATTAACTTCTGATCATCTACCAATCGTAATGCAACAAGTAAACACAAATAAGATGAAATAGCAAGCAATCACACAACACACCTGAAGCACGCGATTTTACAAGGTTCGGCAAGATGCCTACGTCCTTGGGGGGGTCTCCTGCGAGTTTCTTTTCCTTGAAGCTCTTCTCCAACAAGAGAAATCTTCGAGATTACAAACGATTGGAAGCAATATGTCTCTCTAGCCTAATCTCTCTCAAAGGAATAAGTATTGTATGTTGTGTTACAATATTATGACGAAAATCCTATTTATATTGGGCTAAATTCGTACAGAGAATAATTCAGATCGTGCATAACTGTTTGAAAACGGTCGACCGGAATGTCCCATCGGTCGACCGGGTTTCGGTTAGTTCGCGTAACTGCCATCATTCGGTCGACCGCGTGCCCATAGACGGTCGACCGTTCCGCGCTATTGAATAACGCCTGAAGCTCCTGGACGTTTTCGATCGACCGCATGTCCAACACCGGTCGACCGATCTGCATGCTGATTTTCATCTCGTAGCTACTGTCTCTTTTCAGTCGACCGTGTGCCCAACACCGGTCGACCGAATCTTGATCAATCCTCAGCCCCAAATCTCCTGACGTTTTTCGGTCGACCGAATTCCCAGAACCGGTCGACCGATCATTGATCTGTTCCGAGCCCCGTGGCTCCTGGAGTAATTCGGTCGACGACCAGACACTTAAGTTTCCTGTATTAATCAATTATAAACCAATTCCAACCAGCTCAGCATTAAATCCAAAATATTTTAGTTATCTTTAAAAAAGGGTTTAAATTACATAATGTCAAATTATTATTAATTTCGATCCCTTTCGCCTTCACTCCCAAAACCCCAACCTCGCCTCCACACTCCCCCGAAAACCCTCCATTCCGCCCAAAGCAATGCTCCGCCACCTTCTCCGGCGAGCCACCGCCACCTCCCTGACCACATCCAAGCCCTTCCCTTCCCAACCCCACCTCGCCATCCCCGCCGCCCCTCTCAGCTTCCTCCTCGACCCGCAGCGTCTCAAGAAGCGCGAGGACAAGGGCAAGAAGAAGGAGCGCAAGGCCCTCAAGCGCGGCAAGCCAGGCCATCCCGTCCCTGACGACAACGCCGATCCCGACGCCTCCTCCACCGCCGATTCCGCCCTCGCCGTCGACCCCGTCAAGTACGACCCCAAACTCGACGCCGGGCCCGACGGCGCCCCGCTGTTTACCAAAGCCAAGTCGATCTCGGTTCTTAGCAAGGACGATGTGAACACTTATATGGACTTCAGGTGAGAGTGGAGGTGGTGGTTTAAGGGGTTTGGGGGGTTCTGAGGTTTGATTTTGGGGTTTTGCGTTTTAGCTTGGAGGACCTGTACGAGAAGTTGCCCGAGGGGTTGCCGAAGGCGATGGTGAAGGAATTCGAGGAGACTAGGAGGTGTGCGTTGCTGGTCAGGCGGAGCTTTCTGGATCTGAGGGATAATTTCCGGCGTGTCGTCGACCCGCCGATGCAGACTTCCACTAAAAGTGAGCTCTTTTTAGCAGTTTTTTTGTTGTATTTTCTAGTTTGAAGTTCTGCTTTCATCTGTTGATGATGATCAACATTTTATGGACTGAAGATATGATTGCTTTCTTTTGTTTTAACCCAAGCTGTGGCCAGTTTAGCTCAAATAAGCTAAACTGGTTTTAGAATGGCTTGCTAAAACATTCAGATGGATCAAGCTAGGGCAACTGCAAAATGTGGCCTGAACTATCTGTAATAAGCTTCAGATTACCTTGGCCATAACTAGTGGAACTCGTTCAGCTTATACAGTATACACAAATTAGGTAGCTGTATGCCTCTTCAAGTGTGCAATTCTTACAAAACGGTACCAGTGTACCATAGAACAACAACAAAAACAAAAACTGAGCCTTCAGCCGCAAACTAGTTGGGGACTTAGGGTGGGCTGCAAAAGCATACTATGTTATCAACTAATTACCCAAAATTTCAAAAATAGCAGGTGTAGTGCTTTGAGAACATGGATCTATAAAAAAGAGCATATGATAGCAATAAATCATCAATAATTTGTCAAACTAGTATTTCTCAATGTCCTTAAAGGCTCAACTGCTCTGATACATAGATCTCCAATCCCCAAAACATTTTTTTCCACCACATCACTGAAGGGTTGATCTTTTGTTATAAAGGTCTTAAGAATAATGTTGAGGCACTTTGGCGATTATGGGCTTTTTTTGATAGCTTGTGGTCATTATGGGCTTAATGGCTTATTGTACTAACTGGAGTTGAGAGCTTGGTTATTGTTCTGAGACTGCAATAGAAATGACACTTTCCGTGCAACTTTAGATTAGGCACAATTACGTAAAAAACTTAGGTGTAGGTAGCGTGAGCCAAAGTGAACTGGAGCTTAAATGGAAGTGAATTGAAGGTGGGGTTGAGTGGGAAAGTACCCTTGTTATGTAACAGTTAAGGTATAAGACTTGGTGATTAGGTCCATTTGCTCAATCATGGTACCAAATTGGTCTTGCTCCATGATGACATGCATTTAGCTGACCATAGCCCAAACTAAGATCAATCACGATCCTCTTGTTGATTGACACATTGATAATTTCTTCTTATATAGCATTTAGGAGATGTAACATAATGTGACATGTCATTCGAGAATAAATTTTTAATTCAGTTTGAATTGGATCTTTTTACCTCTTTAAAAATTAAAATACACATAATGTCAATGTTTTGAAAATCGGACCAGACCGTCCGGTCGAACCAGTTCGACTGTGAACTGGAGGCCTGTCCGGTCTGATATCTAGCAAAAAAACCGTTTTTGGCTCGAACCGTACCGGACCGGCGGTTCACCCGGTTTGACTGGCCGGTCCAGCCGCGGTTCTGGGTAAATGGATATTTGTTTACTCGAATCAAGAAAAAAAAATCAACCCTAAACCCGTCACATGCCCACTTTCTCCCCATACCAAACCCATAGTTATCCCTCACGCCGACTCCCTAGCTCCTCTCACTGCCATCGGCCGTCGGGCCTCTGGCTGCTGCCGATTGTGTTCCGTCGTCACCGGCCAAGGAGAGGAGAGAAGAAAAGAGAAGAAGAACACAAACAATAACATAACAAGAGTAAGCAGAAACACTCCCAACCACCAGCACCACCAGTGAGATGGAGGAGTAACCAAAGAGAGAGAGAGAGTGTCCTCCCAAGTCCCAACCCCATTTCATAGACTGGACTGGATTGGGTTGGCTTACTGGAGTGGTGCCCCCACCATCTTTTGCTTTTAACATTTGCTTTACTTTCCACACACCACTTTTCATATTTGTTTCCACAATAAATAAATACATGTCATCGTGGGAAACAACTTATTATACTTGTGGAGTTTTTATTTTATTTTAGTTTGTGACTTTGTTCATATTTCATGCACAGCACATGAGCTTTGAACTATTTGTTATTTCCTATTTATTCCTATATTTTACTCTATTATTCAGGAAATTCATATATATATATTGTGTGTATATATATTTATGACGTCAGGCGTCACCGGTTCAACAAGTTCGATTCCGGTCGAACTTCTGAACCTTTGAACCTTTGACGTTGCTGGTTTGACGTCCGTCTCGGTTATGAAAACCTTGCATAATGTCATATTATTCTGAAGATGTGATTGATTTGTAAGACACAATGTAAGATTGTAAGTAGGAAATTGGAGTAATAATAAATGATTTTCTGGCCAAGTCATTTATAGGAAATTCTTGAAATTTAAGTTTGATTAAATTTATAAATGCAAATAGTTTTATCCAAACCCTTGGAGAAACAAGTTCAATTCAATATTAATTAGAAAATTAGATGACTTTCCACTTATAAGACGAAACTAACTTTACTGCCATTACTCCATATATGAACTACAATTCTTTTGAACTAGAGTTATAACAGTGGGGTTCCATCTTTCATATGACTTCCCCTAGACCAATGATACCCTGATAGAAGGCTAGTTTTTCTTTATGTTCATCATAATTATGAAATTTCATCAGTTAATGGTGCAATTTTAGTTTATCAGTTCTCTAATATCTCCATTTTGCCAGGGCCAAAAGTTCGAAGGCAAGTTGTTTTGGATGGTCCTGTTGGATGTGGGAAGAGCATTGAACTTGCTATGCTTGTACACTGGGCTCGGGGTGAAGGATGGTTGGTCTTTTATGTTCCAAAAGCAAAATATTGGACTCATGGAGGATCCTTCTATAGAAATCCAGATACGAATTTGTTTGATACACCTTTGCAGGCCACCCAAATCCTTCAGGTAATACTTCTTCTGGGTGTTTTGAATACAAAAGTAAACCAAAATGCCGATTACATAATCACATCGCTCAAGCAAGTGATTGAAATTTGCGCTCGGATTTCGTAATTTTGGGACTCATTTAAACTTTAAATTTTAAGATTAAAAAAAGAACTAAGCATTATAAGACCCCTTCCAATGTAACATGGTTTACATTAGAGCCAAGTGAATATATTCGTTATTTAGTATATTTTGGGAGCAATTTGATATCTTATTTTTTTCATTGTAGGGTTCCAATTGACTCAAATAGAAATTTCAGCTTACTTTTATTGTTTCTTCCCACATATTTTTCCATTTGTTAATTGCTGTTGCCTGCAGGATTTTCTTAAATACAATAAACCATGCTTACAAAAAATACCATGCCAAATTCCTGATCCTATTCCACTGGGTGGAGAAGACGCCGGAACAGTTGGAAAGGGTGGTTTAATGGCTTTGCCAGAGGGTTCCACATTATTTGACTTGATTCATTCTGGGGTTGGTTACAAAGAAGTTTCAGTTGGGGTGCTCGTTCGCTTGAGGAAAGAGCTATCACTTGTGAAGGACATCCCTGTTTTATTTGCAATTGATCAGGTACAGGGATACCCTTGATTCCCTGTTTGAATGTTACTGAAAGGCATTTTAGCATGAATGGTGACGTCTCAACTGAAACTATTTTTTCCTTTCCGCATCCAGTATAACAGCTGGTTTACATTCAGTGAATACCATGAGCAAGTTACTGTCCACTCAAAACGACAAGTTCATGCCAGATATCTAGCGAGTGTAAGCCTTAATGTGCTTGTGTTGGTACAAACACCCAACCTATTTTTTATTAAAAGATGTTAATTATGCTTTTTTGTCCATCCAAATGAAGGTAAATGCATACAGATCCATGTTACATGAGGACATGATGGTGGGGGCCTTCTCACATTCCACGGCCGTCGGCAAGCTTCGTAAAGACCTTCCAGATGTCCCACTTGATGCCCGTATTGAAATACCCCGATACAGCTTGGACGAAGCTGCCACAGTTTGCCATTATTATCTCAGGTTGCACATTAATGTCAGTTGATAATTATTATTTTTTTCTTCTGTATGTGAAAATATTCAGCAGGTAACTTGTCATGGATCTGGTCCTCACTGAAAACTTTTCCCTCTCTTATAGGGCGCTATGTTGTGGTAATGTGGTTGTATCCTAAGACAGCATTATTAACAAGTAGCCATGCTTTATGTTTGTGTTCTCAATCAAGGCCATTGTGATGTTTCCACTGAACTTTCTCCATTTTTAGGGCATGGTAGTTTTTTGTTGGAAAATCGTGTCCAGTCCTTCATTAATCATTACAGTTAACAGGTTTTTTTGGTTTGATTTCAATGCCTTATGTTTTCAAAATTGTTTTACTGGCAGGCAAAAACTTATAAGACGGGAGTCCTTCTCTGAGGAAAAATGGAAAAGAATATTTTACGTAGCTAATGGAAATGGCTCTGAAATGAGGTACTTGGTTCCTTTCATTTGAAAAACAGACCGCAGTTGCTGGTGCCGAATGTGTTCTCCAATATGAAGATTGGGAGAAGACAGCCCGATGACTTTCCAATATGAAGAGTGGAAGAAGACATAGCTCAATAACTTTTGTACGCAATTTTGTTTGTAGGCATACCTTATTTCTTGAAATTCCAATGGGATTATGTCGTTTTGCTAATTCCTCTTGTACGAATTTCTCCTGTTTCAACTTCCAGGATTTCTTTTGTTCACACCAAATATGTTCTTAATCAGCATAAGAGCCAAGATCTTTATTGCTACCTGTACACAGTATGTAATTGGCTATTCCATATTTATCATGAATTTTGGTTGGTCTAGTTTCCTATTCCTGAAATACGTGCATAATTTTTTATTCATTTCTCAAGAAAGGGCAATGTCTCATTCATTGGTTGTTTACTTGTGGGTTTTGCTCAAACATCAAATTATTTGGGTTCCTCTGGTGGAAATTATTATGATGGGCATGCTTGATTGCTTATCCTGTACTCTTGTAGTGGTAGCCCCCGCTTTGATCCATCTTTTTTTGCTATGAACTCTCCCTTTATTCATCCTGTGTTTTGTGCCTTCCTGATGATGTTTGGTTGCCCTTTTTGGGGTCGTGGGCTGGTAACAGTGCAGAGTGCACTAATGCACTATGTGGGATACTCAAAATCTCAAATATCATCACTACAAAATACAAACAGAATGGAACCAAATCATGGGTACAATTTCAGAAATCCGTAGTTGAGAAGGCAGAAAATATTGAAATTGTTGTCATATGTACTGAAATAATTATTTCCCGTGACTTATGGCTGTCGGGTTGTTCTTATACATTAGAAGGCCTATCCGTAGAACATGGGCAATTTTATTTGGTTCTCACTTCGTGGTGAATCGGTAATGCTTGGTTCTTAGGATGAGACCTGTATAAAAGAGGAAAGGTGGAAACTCTAAAAATTAAAAAAAAAACACTCCAATGGTCTATACCTTCCGACTCATATCATGCCCTTATGGTTATAGTTTGTTTTTGAGTTGGAAAATTATCTGTAGGGATGGTTTTGTAGCCTAATTTGTGGACTAGAGTTTGTTTGCAACATTTTCCAATCATACGATGAACCTTTAAAGTTGTTTAAGGTGCATCTACATGCAAAATTATTATTTCCTCCCCAAGCTTCATTAGCAGTATCTTTGTTTTTAAGCAAATATGCTTATTGATTGTTCTGCTGTGCTTTCAAGTTAATGTTTCCGAGCATCATAAGGTTTCAATGTTATGTAAGAACCTACAGCGCTTCACATGGATGCACCTAGACAGTTTTGATGAACATATCGATTTTTCAACAAATTGGCGTCTTACTAGACGACCAAAGCATTGAAGAAACGTAATCTAAAATTAAAGCAAAAAAATAAATTTAAATGTTCATTTGACATGTTAATCACACTAAAAAGATACATGACGACAAATTGTGCAACACCATGTAATAATTCGACATGCATGTCGAAATTTGTTCCATATATATTCACTGTTTCCTAACACAATATGAAGTTTGTATTGTACGTTACATTTAACTGTTGTTATGTTAAACCGATAGCACATGAGACTAAAACACATTTACTGACATCAAGAGTAACATGAATCAATGTTTGTTCAGTAAATTAAGTTTTTTGATTTTTGTCTCATATAAATTGTTACGTTAAAGCGTTGAAATGTGAAACTAAAACTCATTTAATGACATCAAGAATAACATTATCGCTTATTCAAAATGTTAAGAGAGAGGATGTTTACTTTTTCTAAAGAGAAAATGTGATTGCTAGTTTATTTACTTAGGCAGACTCCATGCAATTCTTCTACTTCGAAGAAGTTTGTTTGGAAATTATTCTGAGTAATTTACATAACAACCCTTTTTGCAAACTGATCTACAAGTGTAAACTTTATACATTACTACGTTCACATAGTTGATTCAGATCATTTTTTTCTAAATAAACTTAACACGAGAGTCGTGGCGTTTTTCGCGTCATGATTGCCACCACTGAAACTTATTAAAGAAACTGATCTAATGGTGTGCATGTACGTTGTTCTTTCTTGAACTAATTAGATCCATCAACTAATGATGTGCATGTGGATGCAAATATTATGCTCCTGTACAAGATTATAAACACATAAGACAGACTCACTCTGCACGCGAAGGCCTAAGTTCAATCATCAAGGGCAGTATGATTTATGCTGGATTTTAGCGTAACACTCATATTATATTGTCATTTCGCTTCCTTGCCTTTGCTTTCAAATCATCATGTTTAAACTCATTGAGGGTTGACTTCATCACAGCGTGTGGATGTATCATGTATGGTGTAGTTATTACCACTTGTAATACAGTAAGAAACCATCTTAGGACCAAGAAATAGTGCATTTCCTGCTCCTGTAATTTCTTTAAAGGTGATTAACTCATATAAAGTTAAAGAAAGTTAGAAAATTAATTCTAGTGAATGTACCTAGTTTATATCTTTGTTGAAGTAGATGAAAGTTTCAATTTAGATATACTTTTATGACACGGAAGTAACAGAACTCCAATTTTTAAGATATTTTTAGAAGTTTACTAATCATTGAGAAGTCCTGCAATTGTTCTCTGCAAATTGATAATACATAAAATTTTCTTTTACTTGGGATAAATCATCATTCCATTACCATGTTCTATCAAAAGTAAAGAAAAAAATCGAATCACCTAATATGGTATTAGTACCAGAAGAAGATAAACACAGGAGACACTAGTGCATGCAAGGGCTTGGACAAGATTTAAGAGGGAATACATGAATAATTACAAAGGACATACAAATAAAGGACATACCAATTCCCACTGAGCCTCACCTAATGAATAAATAAAGAAGATGAATGAAAAATACATGATTGGATCTGAGAGGGCTCTACAAAACAAATACTACCATCAATGAAACTGTTTTGATCCGCCAAGTAATAGTCAACAGATGATCCAACCCAACCCAACCCAACCCAATTCACATGTATGCCTCCTCCCACAACACCTCCACTAACATTATCGTGCTGTCTGCTTGGTTTCACTGGGAACATCTATAAGGTACTAGTACATTAGCAAGCTGTCATTCTTTATGATTATTATGTTTTCTCTCCTAAATTATGGACTTTGAAGGGCAGAAGCAGCATAGTGGGGACATGTAAAATGCAGCACCATCTTATTTTATCGAGGGCGTGATTAAGTTGGAACCATTAAAACTTTGAGGGTTCTATCATATTAGTTTATTATATATGTTGTTTACTTTGGAATTAATCGCAGAAACATGATCAGCAGATGGGTGGTAAACCAGGAAACTAAAAAAATGATATATAGCACAATCTGTATCACTTTGTTTCTTTTCCTAACAACAATTGGCATGTATTAAATGCCATTTTGTTATATCAATTAATTTCAATATTGGTGTAATATTCCCATAACAACATTACAATAAATAACTTGAAACACTTAGCTGAAAATTGGTATGATACTAGACTCATGCTCTTTATATCCTACCAATTGATGAGATTCTATTATGTCTATGTCGTCGGAAGTGATCAATGTCTATAAACTAGCTAAAGCAAATGTCTTGAAAATGAGAACAAGGAAATGCATTCCAAACATACATGTTGATTGAGTGTTCCTCTTGAGTTGTCTTATCTTTGTGGTTTAAATACTCATGTGTGTAGTCAAGATCTAGTGAGTTCATGACTCATCTTATTAATTTAAGTCTCCTTCAATCTCACCGTTAGATCTAAATTACGGTTATTCTACGGTTAATATCCACAATTAGATCAGTTATTAGCATAATCACTCATAGTCTTAATTCACCTTATAATTTAGATGAATGATAGATATGTTGGGGGTTTAAAATAGAAAAATTAAGTTCTGGACTAAGTAGAGAATTTCTGTATATATATATATATATATATATATATATATATATATATATATATATGTTTTTACGTCGAAAATTATGTTATGTATAGTAAATAACATGTAAAATTAAGTGGCAGTGTTCAAACAGGAATCCAGCCTTGTCCCTAAATTCCAGTGGAAACAACCAAGCTCGGGCCATAGCTCCAAACTAGTATGACTTGAAACAACCAAACAAGCCATCCACACTCTTTCTTTTGTTGGCCCATTCAGTTCACAGACAAGAATGACAGCACACCTAACTCTCCACCTTTCACACCCAATGACCCTTATTAGTTTCCAGGTATAGGGGATAGGGCACTTGAATAAAAGCCATGCAGGACCACCATATATATGTGGTTAACAAGTTTGCATCTCCAATTCAAGCTAGCCATCTGTACACCTCAGGATTGCTGGACTTGAATGTTATGAGGACCACTGCTGGAATTGGGATCCTTTCAGTGGGGTGTTTGAGCTCCAATTTATGTTCTTAATTGTACAAGGAAAGGATAAATCAAGGGTCATAAAAGATGTTAAGATAGTTGTATTTGACTCAGTAAATATGGTCTGGCTACTGTAAAAAAAATTATTATTATTATCTTTGGTGCATTATTATTATTTATTCTCCACATTAGGACCGATATTAATTAACATTTTATTTATCCCAAGAGAATGGTATTTCTGTGGTGGTTGTGGCAGTTTAAAGGAAGTACAGGAAATTTCAAGTTAATTTCCAATCTATACAATGATAAATGTATTAGAAAAGAAAATGGTCTAATTTGTGAAACCGAATCTGAATGAGTCAAGAGTGATAAACGAATGATTCTTTATCTATTTGACCATGATTTGGTTTGGACACAATATAGATTTTAGGTGGTCTAGTTTGTTTGAGATGTTCAATCGATTTGATGTTCTTTTGTCTTCTGGAATTGATCATCCTTAAGTATGTGATATGTCTGCTTGTGTGTTTGGACTCGAGTTATTTCAAGAAAAGGAAGGAGGCAAAGACAAGCCTAGAGAGACCAGGGTGAGTGAAGGAATAGGCATACCACTAATATATTGTTTTAGAAAATTGTAATGTAGACTTTTGCTATCCTAAATTTCCAACGAAATCAATATGTACAACTCCAGTAACCCATGTTGGTTTTTCCAGTTGTATTACGTTGTTGTTTGAGAAAAGAAGATCTACATCTGTACAGTACCTAGGCAATATTCTTGTTGGACCACGTAAATGTTTTTCTAAGAGCAGTTAGGATTCCTTTGGAACAGACTAGCCATTAAATTATATATAAATGTAATAAATTAAAAGCAAGATGGGATGTTGTACTATGGTTTAAAAGTTGAAACCACATTTCAAAATGTTATTCTACAAAAAATTGCCAACAATGACTCAAAGTAAACATGTCCTGTTGGGTCCCTCCATGCAACAGTTGCTGTTGCTTTCACTCCCAACTCTTCATAATAATCTGCCAGTAATCATTCCTCTCCTCAGTAACCATGTCTTTAGCTTTAAAAAGAGAAAAGAGGAAAGAGAAGATTGTGGAGGTTCACAAAATTAACTTATCCTTTCCTTTAAGTTCACTCATTCTATAAATAATGCCGCATGCTTTGGGTTGATCACTTCAGAACCTAATGGTGGTCTCAAGTGAAAGAAGAGTAGGAAAGATGGTTGCTAGCAATGGAGGAAGGTGGATTGTGCTTGATGGAGAAGCAGGGCACGTGCATTACCTTCTACAACCATTCTTTCTTGGTTAATTTAGAAAGGTTTTTTGGATCTTCATGTGCCCATCTTCTCCATCGCGCCCATTTCACCTATGATACATGTTGGTAGGTGACCATGCGTACATGTTTCTTTTCAGAGAGTTTAATTAGTTGTTATTCAGGTAAGCTTAATGCATGTTACACATGTAGAACATTGTTTGAGATACGCTTTGATCGATCGCTGGCTAGGATTTGATAGATAGATAGTCTTTTAATACTTTTCACATTGGGGGTTTAATTTTATCTGTCTCATCGATGCAAGATATTCACATAATTACACGTTATTAAGTAGTATACAAAATCAAAATTTGAAGCACACATATATCAATGTGCGTACATGTTTATTGTTTTGTTAGAGTGTGTTGTTGGAATCTCTAAAAAAAGATGAAATGGAAATAAATGACAATAACAATTTGAAACCACTAAGACATTAATACACATTTCATTGATTTAAATAATAATGATTTCTTAAGATATTTGAAAATACTGCAATGAGCATAAATCTTAAGTTGTTTTTCGATTTTCTGGTGGGTTATATATAATAATAAGTTTTTTTAGTGTATATTGTTTCAAAAATCTAAAGTTTTCCAAATCAATACACATTGTCAAAAGTTTTATATGTATATTTATGTGCTCCTGTTTAGATCTTTTATTATGGTTTGCATCATAATGATATTTTGTAATTTAATTTGAGTACACATGTTTATTCTTTTGTTACAAATAAGTTCTTCTTTCCGTACGTTTTTGATTTTATAGTGCTTTTATTTTTTATAAGGAAACCCGAAGCTGTGGGTATGATCATACAAACCGAAGCTGTGGGTACGATCATACATAATAAATTATGACTATCTTGCATCTTCATTTTTATGTAGTAGGAAGCCATAACTCATAACTAGTGCATGCTGAATAGTCCGAACATAAGTAAAAACTAAAACGTTAATATGAATATAACAACTAATTTTGCAATATTCGTATTACAATAATACTGCTATTACATATACACTCAAAATAGTAATACACAACCATATAACTCACACAACTACCACAGAGCAACTCATTATAGCACTATTATAAATATATATAAAAATCTCATTATAGAACTATTATAAATAAAAAATTCTCATTATAGCAATAAATACTAGGAACACGAAGGCTTACTGTCCCTATTAACTCACTTGAGGTGAAATTGATCTAGGATGGTGGAGAGACTACTATTTACATGAGAGGCAAGGAGGTTATGGAGAGTATAGAGTCGATTGGGTGATGGACTCTTAGTTATGTCGGTGTTGGTCGGATGGTAAGTGTGCAAAGAATCTAAAATAGGACGACCGTGGGCTGATGATAAAAATTAGAAATTGTCTCATCTTTCACCGACGTTGACGTTGGACTTTCAACACTGCAATGGTCCATTGGAGAGGTCAATAGCTTAATCTTCATTTCACATATGAAGTACTGCTTCCGAAGAAGAAGAGAAATGTATAGAAATTGATAATAATCACGGCATATCAGCTAGCCAATGTTTGGGTGTTCTTCCCTGTCGTTTAGAATTTCTTGAAGAACCTTTGACAAATGTATTTTGGCGGATGCTGAACTTATTTAACACTAGGATCTCCACCAAACAAATTGAACCCATAATACGCCCTGCATCTTCTAAAACATTGAGCCTTCAGAGTTGATAAACCAAACTCATTTTGTAAGGTCAGTAAAAACTGCTTAAGGAAATATAGAGCAGCAAAAGTAGCTGCATCTACCTTTGCAAATGCCAAATAGTAAACAACATGCGTGCTTTTATGTTGAAGGTCCACAATCTGATCACCTGGTGTCATTATTAGGTGAGAAGCCCCCTCATCAAGTTGGTTTCTATGTGCAGCATGAGAATTATTCTTAGTTAGAGAGAACAAAATTACAGCAACAAGTTCCCAAAACTAGATCTGCAAAATTATGTCCAGCTTTAAAATGGTTTTTACAAGAATGTCAGTTTCCACAATCAAATAGGTCAAGGACATCATTCCTTTTAGACTCAATCCAACGAAGCTTAACAATCGACATGTTAGTCCTTCGTCTTTTCTACTCTACTCTTTACTATAGGGTTTATTAACAGGGCAATCCCCAAATTAGTTGTTTGTTTGAAAACCACTTTAGCTTTACACCATTTTCTTTCTCAATGAATTTAGCAACTGTTGAAGATGCAAGAGTAACAGCCATCAAAGCAGTAAAAAGCTTACTTCATACTTCAGCATATATCTTAAGTTCAAACAAAAACAAGATGAATCAACTAGAGTTGGAATTAGCTAAAACAAGTGCTCATGCACCAGCAAAGTGTGTTCCCCCATGGGGCAATGAAGCACATGCTGCAAAAGCAAATATCACAGGATGTGCAATGACAAACCAGTATGATACCCTAACCAACCCATATTGTCGGATTAATATTGAAGTAATTAATTGATCTCAGTGACTTATAGGCTCTATCAACTATTTAGCATTGTTCTACTGGTGCGACATTTCGGGAGCTGAATCTAATACTGATTGCATCTAAAATAAGAAACATAGAAGAGAGCATGATTGCATACTCTATATATATGTCATGGATGGAGTGGTTCAAAAGAGAAAAATACGTGAGGATAATAGACCCAAAACTTATGGCAACATAATGTAAGTGATACTTGCATTCACTATGATGACCTGACCTGAAAGAATTTGTTGTCCCTGTATGTTATATCTCTACATTAGAGAGAGCAAATATAGGGAATTCCATTGGGGGGGGGGGGGGGTGTTACGCTTCCACACAAAAAAAATCCACTCCTGACGCTGAAGATCTAGAAATTTTGGATTATAGTTCCTCAACCATCTATATTTGGAATAAAATTTTCTCGACAACACAATTCCTTTGACTAGCAAGGCAATATACATTGGAGAGCTATTCAATCAGTTTATTGTAGTCATTTTCTATTATTTCAATGGACTTGTTAAAAAAATATATCCTGACTTCAAAGGTATGAACAAGAAACTAACAATGTATTCTCTGAAGATGTACATGTACAGAAGTTGATTATCAACTATCAGCCTACACAATACACTATGCTTCTCACCAGAAAAATATCCCAACAAGAGAAAGAACCAGCGCCTGATCAACTTCAGGATATATTGTTAGTCGGAACTTGCGCCTTGAAGGGAAAGACTTCTGGAGTTTGTACTTAAGGTTAGCCTGCATGCAAAATACCGATCTAGTTAATTGAAAGGACTACAGAATGAGACCTCAACAAGAATTTCAAGAGAACAATACAGAAATATGACAGGTATTATTACGACGAGCTTCAACAAAATTAAGGAATCAACCAACTTCATGTTGTTCATATGCACTCACAGGTTAAAAGCAATGCAAGAAACTGACAGACAAAAACCATGATATAAGTGACACCATCAGATTTTGATGGCCGAGTCTATGAGCAATCTAACAAGAACTAACCCAATTAAAGATTCTTCAAAGGAATAAAGTTCCAATGAAACAAGTGTAGATCATATCAAAATTTAGAAAAGTTGAATAAAATGATGCCATCATGCGTGACATAGAAACAACAACCAAGACCAGCTTTAACAACAAACCACCAACAATCTGCTATACTGTTGAAGTTGAAAAGAAAGACCTTCACTTAGTTCAACACCCCGGCAAAATCTTGCCTTCCCTGCAATTCTCTCTTATTTTGACAGAGCATCAATTACCTGAGCGAGAATATTACTCCCCTGGTACACAGTGCAAGACCTCTGAAAGGGATTTCCTCTCAATTTGAAACTGCACCCAGACGATCCAATATTATCACCTATCGGAAAGACCTCCAGTTCCGAACTAAAGATTGACGAAGAAGTTCTACGCACGGTAAAAATCAAATTTTGGAACTTGAAAGCATTCTCTCTGAAACCTTGCCACTTCCCCTGCATGGTAATGGAAAACATAACTTAGGGACACAAAGTTGGCAGAAACAGCTTTATCACCAAGCCTGCAGTCTATATACTTCGAAAATGTCAATTTCAGGAACCAAAAAAATCCCGAACTTATTGGGTAGGCTAAAACGAAACTCATCAAAAATCATAGTTTCGGCACATGAATCACCTTCTTCCAGACTCTTATATCCATGGAAACTTAAAAGGAATCAATTCCAAGATAGGATCCCAAGCAAAGCCTGTAGAGAACATGCAATCTTAAGCAATACTGAAATACAACAACAACAACAACAACAAAGCCTTTTATCCCAAACTAGTTGGGGTCAATACTGGAATACAAGTTTGAAATTGCTTACATATGAAACTTATAGAGATGCATTGCAGCATTGAGAAAGCTATGTCATACCAGGGCTTAAGACCATATAAAGCTCAATAGAAAGCAAAAGGTTATTTTTCCTGCAACTGACTGACGATGATAGGGTTGTGCTAGGCAAGGGACCCAACAAGATGAGTTTGAAGAAAAATGCAATGTTTTTTTTTGGATTGGTTGAAGAAAAATGCAGATTGAGCATCAAACAAGTGCAAAAGAAGAGAACAAAGATTGAACGGTTGCGTTGATCGACCAATTAAGAGAGATTGCTGAATATTCCAGCGACTGATTAATAAAGGTCAGATGTCGAGCGAGTCAGATGGTCAGTCAACTGATTGCAATGCAAATCGGTTATTCAAAAGCTTATCGGTAATTTGGTATTTTGGGGTTTTACAATGAACTCTGATCCTTGACTGTGAGGCTGTGACTTCGTGGCAATGTTATAATTGTTGCAACCAAGCCTTCAATTTGAATCTCATTTAGGTGTGATTTTTGAAATAAATATTTGGTGCGCTACGTTTCTCAATACACGATTAGTAAAAATATCCACAAAGCGCTTGTTATGAACTCATAAGCATGGTAGGCAAAGCGGATGATTTTAAGCAACTTAACAAGTTTTGCAAGTCCATAGAGAGTTATTTTTAGAAAATAAGATTAGTTGGAATCAATTTCTAAATATACCTTAGCCTTTTTGTCATGTCTATTGCTTCAAAAATGACCCCGCAAAAATTCCATGAATTCGGATTACTTCTACATTTCCATGAAACCATTTCTCATAACGACATGAGATTACTTGCCATCTCCATATGTATTCTCTACACTAGCTCCTAAATTTCCCTCTTCAATCAGCCATTCTGCTTTGTCCCGAAGTTCCAACTTTTTATTAAAAATTGAAATTCTTTATCATGAGAAACACTATAAGCCTTGTTTGTGCCTTGAAGAGTATTTGAAAATGGATTTTATGGTAAAAGTGGAATTCAGTTTCCATTCGACCAAACCACTGAAATCCACAGGAAAGTAAAAATTATTGTTCCATCTTTCTTTTTCGAATATTTAATAAACAAATAAGTACTAAAATAACTAAATCAAATCACGACACATGTTTCATCCAAACCAAAATTCCGATTCCAATCCAATCCAAGCCATTTTCCACTTGAATTACAACAGAGAGACAACTGTTCCGCCCAAAACTGTTGGAACCTTACGTGTTCGTTGTTTAAGATGGAGATGAGGGGAGTTCCGGAAGAGTCGAGCAAGGTTCTGGCCCGGCCCGGGGAAGAGCGGAGACGGAAGGCGAGGTTTCCGGCGGAGTCGTGGACGGTTAGGTCGCCGCCGATGAGGGGTTTCGAGATGGTGTAGTCAACGGGGATGTGGGAGGAAGAGGAGAAGGAGGACATCGGAAGCAAGGAGTTTGCTTTCTTCCTGCTTCGGGATAGGTAGTAGTAGTTGTTGGGCTTCCATGGCACTTTCGTTAATAAATGTGGGACCAAGGGCCGAAACATTGGACGTGTCGTGTGCTTGTGGTTTAAGATAATTGCGACTTCTAGTGTTAGGGTTCTAAGCGATTGTGTTTAAATTTTTTATAGTTATATTCTAGACACCTTCGCATAATTGTCTCTGTAGAAATGTTGTGACAACTAAAACGACCAATAGCAACTTTAAACTTTTTCTTAAACCTTAATGAACATCACTAATCACGTTTAGCTACTAAACATCCGATTAAAGCCTAAATCCTTAACCTAAACCTAACCAAGTCTTAACTCAACCAGACCTAAACCCAACCCAAAACTCCACCCTAAACCTTAACTTCCTCTCCACTCTTCCCACCACAAAACCGATAACCCATTTTTCATCGTGAGGAAAAAACGATATACCATATACCATTTTATGAAAACGGTATTGCGGATATTATTTTCATTAAAAACGTATAATGAAAACGGTATTAGAGATGTTATTTTCTGTGTCATGAAAACGGTAATGTTAATGTCGTTTATGTGCCATCAGCCAAATAATTTTCCCTCTCTTATATTATGCTAATTTTGTTTTTTGGATGATTATTTCCAAAAAAATCTTTTGTAAACCTTAATATATGATGGTGTACATAACAATTCTATAATGTATCGTAGTGATTCTAAACTAGAGATCTGATTACCAATGAGGGGATAAAATTTTATTAGGTACCATTGGCACTTCAATGGTTTGCAATTTCCCGAATTAAATTGATTGTTGAAGTGAGAAAATTCCTATCGTACACGCATACAATCAAACAGAGGTTATGAATGAGTTTGGTGTTGGATTTGATTCCCTGAAAACTTTGCTTTAAGTGGAACACATGTAACATTGATCACTGTTTGCCCTATAAGTTTTGCCGATGATGTGTTCCAAATTTCTTTGTGATTAATTTGAAGGAAGTGAAGGAAAATATACAACTCTAGTTCTTAGAGCTTGGTTGGTTAAGCGGGGTTGGTTGAGTTAAGTCTTTTGAATTTGTATTTTTTATAATTTAGACCGTGTGTGTGTATATATATATATATATATCACAAAAAACATTTATAAACATCATCCAGCTTCACAACATATAAACATTTAAAAACAAACCGCAATACAATGCACATTTCCCTAAAAAATCAAAGTACAAGGAAAACACAAGATTAGGGTAACTGAATATTATGTAAAATAGTCTTTAACAAATGTAAATGGGTTAAGTTTAAAGTTCTAATTCTAAACTCTTAACTATATATTTATAATATAATCTGATATGGGTCAAGCTCTAGTGAGCACAAAGCTCATCAAATTTAGTTTAAGCCACATACAATCTCACCATTGGATCTTATTTACAGTTAATCTCACCATTCATTAGCATAACCGTTTTTTTCTTAATATACCTTACATTTTGAAATGAGTGGTGGATATTATGGGGGCTTAATTTAGTTTGATTAAGCCCTGGGCTCACTTGAGAATTCCTGTTATAATATATATTGATTAATAAATATGTTTTAAGCGGGTGATGGATTAGGCAGGACCGGTTGAGATACAACTCCTACCCACTTCATTTATTAAGTGGACTAACTGGTTGGTAAGTTGTCTTTTTTTTATTTTATTTTACCGCAACCTGTCTTATCCTAGGATGAGAATATGAGATAGGACAGGGTGGCGGGTCAGATTTACGACTCTACCCTTGCCTAAAAATAAAGATGTCTTCGTGGTGCCATTCACAAAAAAATCATAATCCATCCGCAACCTTTTTATATTATATATATCTTCACAAAAACATTAGATTCCATCAATGGCCATGGAAACACCCATGCCGGCGGCACCGGTGGTGGTGGTGGGGCCGCAGTTCTGCGCCCCATACCCCGTCGATCTGACGGTAACGGAGAAGACCTTTAGCATCTCCGACGGCCACTACACCATCGCAGACGTCAACGGCAACGTTTTAATGAAAGTCAAAGGCAAACTCCTCAGCATCAGAGACCGTCGTGTGTTGGTGGACGCTCAAAGCACCCCTCTCGTCTCCATGCAACAAAAGGTCATATTTTTTTAGTTTTTTTCTCGATATATCTAAGATCTTGTTATTGATTAGAACTTCTTCTTTTTTACATGTTATGAAATCTTCGATTCTACTAGTATATATGTGATTTTTAGAGATGGTAATTAAGAGCTATACTTATATCTGAGTCGTCTGACTAATTGAAGGATAATGATCGAGTGGTTGGTTGCAGTTTGGTGGTTAGTTGTACTTTCTGTGAATCATAACATCCTAATCTTGTATTTTTTACTTGTCATAGTTTTCAAGGAGCAGTTGACCAGTTGTGAGACATGATTACTTGGTGCATAATAAATGAATTAACTACTAGATGAGATAAAATCAGATGAGCAGAATTTAATTGCATGTAGATGTCAATAATAAAAAATCATGGTCATGGGTCTTTTTTTGTACTGTGTTTTGTAGCAAGGTATTGGAAAACCACAAATTCTGATTTTATTTTTTTTCGTTACGAAACCACAACAAACTGTTAATCTCATATTTTCCCTTATCTAAACCTTAATTCGGATTCTTTTTCTATTTGCATGTCTCAGTGGTACTCTGTTATTATCTAGCTAATAAGTTTTGAGAAAGATAAAAATTAAAGACAAGAAGTGAGTTCTCTCCTTTTATTTTTCAAGCAACAACACAATTAAGAAGTTGGTTCTCAACTTAATTTGTCTTTACATTCTTTAGTCAAGTTTCCGAAGTAATTAACAAGTGTTTTGACTTTTGAGTTTGCATGTGATGCAAACAACGTGTGTTTATCTCCACAGGTGATGACTGTTCACAGGAGATGGCAAGCGTTCAAGGGGGACAGCTCAGATCCAAAAGATATCTTATTTACTCTTAAGAAATCTTCCTTAATCCAGTTTAAAACCGAACTCGACGTGTTTTTGGCTACTAACACTACCAATGAGAGTGTGTGTGATTTCAAGATCAAGGGGAATTGGTTTGACAGGTCCTGCACCATTTACCTTGGTAACACCAATACCATTGTTGCTCAGGTAAAACGCTAATTATTTTTTTACCACTAAATCTTATGTTAATGTTAATTACATGGGTTAATTATTTGTGTGATGTGTCTATTATAGATGAGCAAGAAACTGAAAGTAGCGAGCATAGTATTTGGAAAAGACACATTTGGCGTCACTGTTTACCCCAATGTGGATTATGCTTTCATAGTTGCTCTCATAGTGATCCTTGATGAGATCAATGAAGACAGACGTGATTAAGTTTGGTCTTCATTATGTTGCTCTCAACTACATAATCATATCCACAATAATACAGCCAGAACTTGTCGTATTCTATATGCATGCATCTTAATTATCTTATATATTAAACTAAAAAAAAGTAAAATAATAGTGTAAATTACGTACCTAGAGGCTACTAGCTCTTGACGCTTTTCATAATATGTATGTTTGGTATATGTTTGGACTTGTCCACAACTAATACAAATAATTTTGTTGGCATAAGCATCATATTTGATTCTCTGTGATTAGATTGTAGCTGAAGGATGCAAAACGTTGATAAATTACATTATGGAATACTGAGGGAGTGCATGTGCTAGTGATTTTTGGGATATATCTTTTCTAGGTTAGAGGGTACATTAGATTGATGTGGGACTTTTATGTTCACACTAATTGTTTGTCAATCGATCAACAAACCGATACAGTTTTCGAACAACTAATCTACCAGTTCAAAAGGTCAACGCTATTAGCAAACAGATCTTCTACTTGTTCAACATTAAAAAATGTAAAGCAAGGTATCTTACTGAACTCAATGTTATGATGCTAGTGGCTGAAATATGCCGGAACCAGAATAACATCGAATCACTCACATGGATAGTATTTCTAAGGACAGTTTTCTATGATCTATTTAATTTAAAATGCCACTCGAGAGTACGAGATCTTAGTTATTTCAAGAAAATTAATTTGCCAATTATATTAGTCTCAGCTGGATATATACTCACACAGTCACACATACTGCTGCGAGTCAAGATTACAATGGGTATTGGACTTATAGTTATGATAGTTGATAAAGTTAACACATACATAAAGTAAAATTCAAAGCCGAAAGCTTTCAATATTGCATAGAAGTCTATGAGTCATGCTTGCGAAACTCCAATAAAAATGTGATAGATAGTTTAAATAAAACCGTCGTTATTGGTTTTGATTCTATATTTGAAGGCAAGCGGCGAGATAATGTTTAGTTTTTATTGGGTTCATGGTGCTCATGAGTCACGATGAATTTTTTTACATAAATTGGGATCATATTAATTATTACAACTTCGCATCTTCACTAATAATAATCTAATTAAAGTCGTTGTCAAGATGTTGCATTACAAGTTACCAAGCTGTTCGGCTTAATAATTTTTGTTTGTTTATTCCTATGTTTTACTTCATATCGAAATGATTCACATTATTAAACGACGGAGCTATTACATCTGTTAGACACGAAGACCAATCAGGCCCACACAAATGAAGCCCAGCCCAATAGACCTGTTTCTCCTTAAGAATAAACATAATTCAAACTATTTGTATACTTGGAATTTAGTCCCATACTGCTAAATACATACACGTAATCCATTGGCTGATATATAAATATACTCCTCTTCCTCACTTATTTGATAAGTGAAAGGAGAGATTTATTTGTTCTTCTTAAGTTTTGATCTCTTGTAATATGGTATCAAGAGCCTAAAGACTAACTGTTTTTTTCCTTCCTCTTGCTTTCAAGCCCAACCCGACAATCTTCTTCTTGGGCCAGAGAAAACACAAATGTGATTTTCTGTTTTTCTTCTCCTACGTTTCCACGTGTCATCACGTAATTCGCTCTCCAGCAATTTTTAGGATAACCCATCCTCGCCATCCAAACAAACACAAACCTAATCCGTCGGTTAGGATCGCACGACTCTTGGTGTGCTGCATCTGGACCACAGGAGAAAACACACCCTAGATCCAACGGCTGCACACGAGGGATTTATATTCCTCTTTTCCACCGCAACCTTCGTTCTTTCTCCACTTCAACCACAGCAAAACTCTGCCTCCTTCGTCTCTGATCTTCTTGTTTCCTTTCCTTTTTTCTTTTTTTCTGATTCTTGTGTTCTGGTATCTTGGTTAGTTTTCGTTTCTTGCTTGCTTTGTGCTTGATCGGAAGATCCTACCACGATCCTACAAGAATGAAAATTAATGTTTCCTTTGTTTTTTGGTTTATGTTCATTTTATTCGGTTTTTATGATCATCTTCTTCTTTATCACGGTTCTACAACTTTGTTATGTAAAGAATCATTCTTTGATAGATCTTTTGTTCTGTTCTTGATTTTGCTTTTCTTTTTTTACTTATTTTTTGTTTTTGTGGTTCTTGATCAGTGACTATGGCGGCCTTGTTCAGTGTCAATAACACTACAACGGATTCTACTAATCCAACGCCACATTTACTTATATCAAACTCTTCTTTTCCTGTTCATATTCGGCTGGACCGAAGCAACTATCTCCTCTAGAGATCTCAGATCCTCCCTATTGTCAAAGGACATGATCTTTTTGGGGTTTTGGATGGATCTCATGCTTCTCCACCGCAATATCTTACTGAGACTGATTACATTGCTTCTAAAGAAAATCCGGCTTTTGTGTTTTGGCAAAAACATGACCAACTCCTTTTAGGGTGGCTCCTTGCTTCTTTAACTATAGAAGTTCTTGGAGATGTAGTTTGATGTCATACCTCTCGGTCTCTGTGGCAAACATTGGAGAAACTTTTTGCTTCCCAATCTCACTCCCATATAATCCAACTTCGTCTTCAACTTCAAACAACTAAGAAGGCAGATCTTTCCATAAGTGCTTATCTTCAAAAAATGAAGTTCATTTTTGATAATCTTGCTGTTGTAGCTAATCATGTTTCTGATGCTGATCTCGTATTACACATTTTATCTGGTCTTGGTTCCGAGTACGATCCTTTTGTTACTTCTGTTACTACTCGTTCCGATGATCTTTCAGTAGCAGATCTTCATAGCATGTTACTTACCCATGAAATCCGACTTGATCGAAATATCGTCGGAGATGCTACTGCCAATACTGTTGTTAAGAGCAATAACCGAGATCAGTCAAATGGTGGACGCTTCGGTCGTAATAACAGAGGATGTGGTCGCTTCAAGAACACCAACTCTTCCGGACAGCCAGGTGGCCGATCTTCACAACCGAACACTGGTTCTTCCAACCGACCATGAGTTTACTGTCAGATATGCAACAAACCTTTTCACTCTGCCTTGCAATGCTACAAAAGGTTTGATCAGTCCATTCAACCCCCTTCTAATCTTTCTGCTATGATGGCTTCTGCCTGTCAAGTCTCAGACGATGCCTGGTATCCGGATTCGGGTGCCACAAATCATCTGACCAATGACACTGGTAGTTTCCAAACATCTGCTGAATATACGGGGAATGATGTCATTCGCACTGCAAACGGTTCAGGTTTGCCTATCTTAAAAACTGGGTCCTTTACTATTCCTTCTACTAAACGACCTCTTCGCATGCATCAAATATTTTTTGTTCCATCTGTTACTCGAAAATTATTAAGTGTTGCTCAATTCACTATGGATAATAATGTTTATTTTGAATTTTATCCTCATCATTGTTTTGTGAAGGACCTCCTCACATGTCAAGTTCTGCTCCAGGGACGGCGTGAAAAAAAGGCTATATCAGTTGCATCTTACAGATTCTTCTAATTCTCGTTTAGTTTTACTTGGTGAAAGGGTCAAGTTGAATACATGGCATAACAGACTTGGTCAACCTTCTAATCAGGTCATTCGATTTATTCTTCATCAAAATGATCTGCCAGTAACTCAATCTAACCCATCTCTTTACTGTGATACTTGTCCAACCATTAAGAACAATAAACTATCATTCTATTCTACTGATTCAATAAGTATTGCTCCTTTACAATTGATATATTTTGATGTTTGGGGTCCATCCCATGTTATTTCTCGAACTGGACACAGATACTATGTTAGTTTCATCGATGATTTCAGTAAATATGTCTGGTTTTTTCTGTGTTTAAACGTTGAAAATCTCAAGTTGAAAATTTCTTTTCTACAAAAATTAAAAGTTTTCAGAGTGATTGGGGTGGTGAATACCGTTCATTTTCTGCATTTTTAAGTACTCAAGACATTCTTCATCGACTCTCATGTCCTCATACTCATGAGCAAAATGGTGTTGTTGAACGTAAGCATAGAAATATTGTTGATATGGGCTTAACACTACTTCATCATGCTTCTGCACCTAATTTATTATGGGATGATGCCTTTAGCACTGCAGTATTTCTTATTAATCGATTACCCTCTCGTGTTATTCACAATTTATGTCCATTTGAAAAACTTTTTGGTTTTAAACCAGATTATAACGTTTTGAAAGTTTTTGGTTGTGCTTGTTATCCATGCCTTAGACCTTATATGAACAACAAGTTACAACCACGATCAAAACAATGTGTCTTTTTAGGGTACAACTTCTCTCATCGAGGATATAAATGTTTTGACCTTGAATCTAAACGCATGTATATTGCTCGCAATGTGATTTTTCATGAACATAATTTCCCATTCAAAAATGATGTTACTAAGCATGTTCGTGTGGATTCTGGTAGTCGAGACATCATCTCTTCTATCATTCCACAACCTATTTCTGACATAGCTATTCAGAACGTTCCAGTGCCTCCTACAATACCTCCACCACCAGACACCTCAGATCCTACACCACCAGATATCCCACCTTCTTTACATCAACCTCCCTCACCAACAGACACTCCACCTCCAGCATACACAACCAACCCCATTCATCATATGACCACTCGTACCCGAGATCATACTAGACAACTCAAACTTTATCCTGACTACCAAGTTTTCAATGCCTCTAAACATCCATTACATATCTCACCACTAGAAGAAACTGAACCCACGTGTTATTCTCAAGCTATTAAGGATAGGCGATGGCGTTCAGCTATGAATGATGAATATAATGCTCTGATAAAGAATGGGACATGGACCCTTATTCCTCATTCCACCAATGTAAATATTATAGGTTGTAAATGAGTTTTTAAAATTAAACGAAATCCTGATGGGAGTGTTCATCGCTACAAAGCTCGCCTTGTTGCCAAAGGTTTTCATCAAGAAGAAGGTTTGGATTTTCATGAAACTTTTAGTCATGTTGTTAAACCTGTTACTATTCGTGTTGTGTTGAATATTGCATTGTCTAAAAACTGGGCCATCAGACAATTAGATGTAATCAATGCCTTTCTTCATGGTTTTCTTCAGGAGGATGTTTTTATGGTTCAACCTCCAGGCTTCTCAGATCCTTTATATCCACATCATATATGCAAACTCCACAAAGCCTTATATGGTCTTAAACAGGCTCCTCAGGCTTGGTTTACTAGACTTGCTGATCGGTTAAAATCCCTTGGATTTAACCCCATGAAATATGATCCCTCTTTATTTATGCTTAAGCAGGGACACCACACACTTTTTATGCTAGTTTATGTTGATGATATCATTATTACAGGCAGCTCTTCCAAACTCATCAATCAGGTGATATCTGACATTAATACTTCATTTTCTATGAAAGACCTTGGTAATTTAAATTACTTTCTTGGCATTGAGGTTCATACCTATCAAAATGAAATTTTCCTTTCTCAACATAAATATATCCAGGATCTCCTTTTTCGCACTAACATGCATACTGCTAAACCTATTAGTACGCCTAGTTCCTTATCTATAAAGTTATCTAAAAATACTGGTACACCCCTTGATGATGTCTTTTTATATTGAAGTACAGTAGGTGCTTTACAATACATAACAATTACACGTCCTGATCTTGCGTATCCCGTCAATAAAGTATGTCAATATATGCAAAAATCTACAACTGAACACTGGACTGCTGTCAAACGCATTTTGCGCTATCTAAAACATTTTATTAATGATGGCTTACTAATCTTCAAATCATCTAGTGATTCTCTACATGGCTTAATTGCTTTTTCAGATGCCGATTGGGCGGGTGATCCAGATGACCGACGTTCCACAACAGGGTTTTGCATTTTCATGGGTCGCAACCTTGTTTCCTGGAAGTCCCGTAAACAACCTACTGTGGCCAAATCTAGCACTGAAGCAGAATTCCGGGGGGTCTCTCATGCCACTACTGAACTAATATGGATCCAGAATCTCCTCACTGAACTTGGCTTACCAAAGACCACTCCTATTCTTTGGTGTGATAATCTTAGTGCTACCTACTTAGCTTCTAATCCGGTTCTCCATGCACACACAAAGCACGTTGAGATTGATTTTCACTTTGTACGAGAACGGGTCGTAACCAAGCAACTGGATGTTCGCTTTGTATCAACCCAGGACTAACTGGCGGACTTACTAACTAAACCTCTTTCAGCTCACCGTTTCAATTATCTCCGGTCCAAGCTCAATCTAGGATCCTTCCCGATTCGTTTGCGGGGGAATGTTAGACATGAAGACCAATTAGGCCCACACAAATGAAACCCAACCCAATAGGCATGTTTCTCCTTAAGAATAAACATAATTCAAAGTATTTGTATACTTGGAATTTAGTCTCATACTGCTAAATACATACATGTAATCCATTGGCTGATATATAAATATACTCATCTTCCTCACTTATTTGATAAGTGAAAGGAGAGATTTATTTGTTCTTCTTAAGTTTTGATCTCTTGTAATAACATCAATGTTGACAATTAGCCATTTCTTTTTGAAGAGCAAATTATTTGGCATTATCGTCCTCTTTTAAGAATAATGCTTTATTGAGGATATTATTTTTGATGCCCGGTATCATTCCCTTGGTGTCTGATCTCATGAATAATTTACGATCCATAACATGACTCCTTAATTGATCAAATATATAAACATCGTGACACCAGGATCCACCATTTAAATGATATATCTTAGACACACTTGCCAATTTTTGCAACTTTTGTGTTTCGCAGTAATACACCTTCCAATATTTGCGGTCTTACCAGGAGGTGCCAACGTGTAGAAAATGCTTTTAAAATAAATAAAAACTCATCAATATAGAATTAATAATTCTAAGTGGTTCCATTTCCGTCTTGAACATAATCTAAATTGCACGTGTTATGCGTGTGATCATTTTGCAAAATCTATCGCATGTAAGTTTTATTTTCTAAACAAGTCAAATAATCCAAATATGACATGCATGATACTAAATCCTAATGTTTAGTTAAAATAGATGAGCACTATGAGAGCAACACTTCTATCTCGTCTCCTTTTGACTTTGGTTACATTCATTCGAACGAATTTGGTTCCTATGGTTTGTAATGTTGAGTATACGCCTAAAAGGGTGAAACATAACTTAAGTTGTACATCTTTTGAGCGGGGGTTGTGGTTCTTCGTAGTTCCCAGATGCTTTAAAACTACATATATAATATTACAAAATCGTAAGATCCTTTTGCAATTATTTTATATTTTTTTAGTGGGAGCCTCCCGGTTCCAAATGAGGTGGGAGACAACAACTTTTCAACCCAATACGAACCACTCATTCGTGTTTCACGATACATATGTTATTCGTGTTAATGTTCTAGAATTTCGAATTTCAAAAGTTAGAGAAGAAACTTATTGTTGGAGTTTCTTGTGTGTCCAACGTGCAAGTGTCGACATTTTCGGAATATATGTATAGGATTATTGATGTACACTTTGTAACAGGCCTTTTAAACCAAGTCATTAATTGCTAACTTGATAGACATGAATAAATTAGTTTCACAACATTCACAAGTCTTGAGTGGAAATGGTGATCCGTGAGAATTCAAAGAGAGATTAGAAAATTAAATTATGGTTTTTTAAGAGTTTTCTTTTCTTTCTTCTGCAAAGAGTTTCTCAAGTTTTCCAACAATCAAAGATGGGTTTATATTGACAAGCTTAAGCGTTACTATCTTATATCCAACTTGATAATGATATATTATACTTGTATTCCTATATTGTCTTAAACAACAATGTGTACATACCTCTTTGTGTCTATACTGGAATATTATAGCACAAATGAATAATTTATTTATGTATAGATATAGTATAATATGAAGTCGTGTTCAATCATTCATATTTTAATACGCATTGTTGAAAAGCAGAGATAATTGTGCATGTATGTATATCATATAATTTCAGTATCAAACTCTTCAATAAAGACGATCTAATTATATATTTTTATTTGAGCAGGAGAGTATACATGTAATCTATTGAATTAGATAGAGTAGTGCAAGTTGAGTATTAAAAGCATAATTAGTTACTTTTAGGGTAACTAATATAATAACAATTTCAACGAATTAATTGGTTGCACTAATATATGAATTAGGATATATATATACACACACAAAAAACAAAAATTGGAATGAGATGTTGTCTCATTTTATAAAGGTGAGACCTCTAATTGGTTTCTTACGTTTTGATCATCAAATTGAAAATCCAACCGTCAGATTGAATTTATTATGTAAATAAAACTTATATTTCAAAATTCAAGTGATTATAAAACACATACTTTGTTATATCATGTTTTGAATCAAAATCTTATTTGTAGTGCAAATTTATATTGAAATTCTATTGCCAAACAGTTTCACGAGTCTGTTGAACAATATGCCAACTTTGTTGAAAGTCTTTACTAGTTTGTTGAACATGAATGTGATTTTATAATAGTGTGATTTAGTTGAATAACAAATGAAACTCATTTTAATAAAATAAGATCATGTCTCATTTTAACACTTCCCTCTATATATACTATATAGTATAATATAACTTAAGTGTCTTTGTTGAAAGGATCAAATAAACTAAAAGTAAGTATATAAAAAAATCTTTCAACTTTTTGTCAATGAAAATTGGAATTTCATTGTTCTTTTTTTGGTGGTCGTAGATTTTCATTGAAGTTGAAGGAGTGAAGGTTCTATCTAAGACAGTTAAACGGTTACTTTGTTTTGAGTGGCGGTCACGATCCAACCCACAAGAAAAATGTGCTTGTGTGGTGGAGAACATTTCAACATACCAAGTTCAATTCCCCACTAAAAAATTGATTATGATTTAGTGTTACTGTATATAATAAATAAATAGAATGTGAGAATATATATAAAACTCTTCAAATCAAAGGATACAACAGGAATTTGCTTTAAGTTAGAAACAAAATCCAATAATACAACTTACATTGGGAAGGAAAATAGAAAAGCACCCTTCTCTTCCAGTATAAATATAGCTTCCAAGTATCATTATGAACACCAAAGCTAATCACATTTTCTTCAAAATTTTCCTTCATCACTAGCCCTTAGCAATGGCCTCGCCTGTGGTGGTCGTCGGCTCGCAATACTGCTCGCCAGACCCCATGGATCTGACCGTGACGGAGAAGGCCCTTAGCCTCTCCGACGGTGATTACACCATTACCGACGTCGACGGTAACGCCATCATGAAGGTCAAAGGCAAAACCTTGAGCATCAAAGACCGTTGCCAGCTCTTGGACATGGAAGGGAACCCTCTAGTCCACATGCAAGAAAAGGTCATGATAGCTAACTGTTTAATTTAGTGGAAGAACCTAATTAAGATCTTATAATTTACTAGAACTTCTTTTGGTAGAATTTTCATAGTTCTAAAGTCATATCTATGATCAAATTTAGTGTATGGAATGGGATATATAAATCACTTGTTTTGGGAAGTAATATCTTTAACAGCTTTGACTTTTCTTAGGACATGTTGACTTCCAGTTATCAAACCTAAAGTGATTAGTCTTTTTCTAATTAAAGATGTGCTTAATTAATATTGGAACAGTTGATGAGCGCCCATGGGAAATGGGAAGCTTTCAGGGGAGACAGCACTGCTCCAGAGGATCTCCTATTCACTGTCAAGAAATCCCACATGATCGGGCTAAAAACTCGTCTGGATGTGTTCTTGGCCTCAAACGAAACCGATGACTGCGATTTCAAGATCAAGGGGAGTTGGTTTGAGAGGTCCTGCACCATTTTCCAGGGTGATGGCGAGAACATTATCGCTCAAGTAATTAATTAAGAGTCATATTAATTTAGATATTAAGTTTGTATTGATCTTAACCTGGGTTAACAAATTTTAACATATATTTTTGTCACAGATGAGCAAGCAATACAAGGCCAAGAACATAATGCTCGGAAAGGATGCATTCGGCGTGACAGTTTACCCCCACGTCGATTATGCTTTCATTGTTGCTCTCATTGTGATCCTCGATCAGATCAACGAAGACTAAGCATCCGGAGATATCTATCTGATGTTTTTTTATATTTTACAAACAAAATAAAATGTGTACTGGTTATGCCTGATCTATGCTTTTGCAATCTTGTTTGAACTTATCTATGGAATAATAATCTTTGTTTGTTTGTTTATGCTTAATCTCGTTTTACATGAAGACAATTTTGGTTAGTTTGATCATGTATTGGGATATTTTTTGAGCTCTGAAATAACTAGTCAATGATATAGGTTAATTTCAAGCTTCGACAAAACGGATTACATCTACCCAAAAGTTGTTAGAGTATATTAAAGTAAAATAAAGTCCGAACAAAATCATATTGATTTGAGAACTTGATTGGCGGGTGTATCATAATCCACTCGGTCATACAAAAAAATACAAAATATTTGTAAACCAAGACAAATATTGCCCAAAACAATCAGAAGAACTTTTGGAGACAACTCAGGAGTTGTGCTAACTGCTAAGCATTGTCTTTAGTTGGGAATAGCTTCACACGCCTTCAAATCATGGTGTAAAATGTCTCCACAGTTGACACATTGTCTTCTTGTCAAGTTTCTTACTAGATATAATAATGATGACAAATCATTAGTTAAGCACTTAAGATTTCCTTCGTTTGAGGAACCCCCTTTATATGGAAGCCAAATTATATAAACCATACATATACATGAACAATGGTGGAGGCAAAAGTAAGGGCTTGAGGCAACTGATTTACAATGTCCAGCAATCTTGCTTGACGTTGACAATGGCAATGCAATGGACTTCAAGCTTTGAGATTGAAAGTACATTTATGATTAAGTTATATATAGTATAAGACTCTACCTATATGTGTTCGGATTTTTCAATACATGCAATCCGTCTAAGCGCCCACGTGAAGCAACACATATAGAACAAATAACCGCAAAAACCTTCCTAAAAAAACCCCACTTAAATACAAAATATCATACGACAATAAAAACTAAATCATCTAACTTGAGTGACGAAAAGTCAAGAAATTGCAAAGCAGAAATCTATTGATAGAAACATCTTTAGAAGTTAAATTCTCGCTCTTCTGGTATTGTCTCACGACTCAAAAGCCAGATAAAACCAACCACGTATAATTCGAATCATACTAGCTGATCCAAGGGTATAAATTGTTTACATCTTTTAGCCACAATTATATCCTAGTTAACCTCCAGTTGGATAAATTAATCTTGACCTAATAAATGCATAACCTCTGGAAAACGCCAACGTTTACAGGCAACAATTTTCTCAGTCCCATTTAACTTAAGGTCTTAAGTCTTAACTATTTTATAACACTTACAAAGTAACCATAAAGTCACAAATCATTACCTCCAAACATATATAAGCCATGACCCAACGGTACTTTTTTGTTTACCCTTTTTGCATGATCTTCCCTGAGCCCCCAACTAACCATTATTTTAATCTTAATATTGAACCATGGTCCACACGTTAAAAATTTGATGATCTGATCATCCAACTTAAATCATCTAACTACCATAGAGAGAAGTAGTTTTTTTTGTTTTGAAGTAGAGAGAAGTAGTAGTTGTCACACGTTATTGTTGCACTGCTCTACCAAAACTAGGTGTTGATAAAGATTTGTCCCGCATTTTTTTAATTTTAAAACACAACATCCCAAAATTTCCTCATCATCTATAATATAAACCATTATTGGGCCAATAACACACAATCTTGAAAGGATTTGAGCAAACAAGATAAATCTTATATTTTACATTTCTGCCGGTAATGCAGCTTATCTGCTATCAATTTTTTAGAATCGAAATAATCCGTAGAGAGACTTTTGATTCCTAACTGCTCAAGAAAAAGTGTGATTTGAAGTGTTAGATATATATATTTAAATATTTAAGGGATATTAATGCAGTTATCCCACGTTCCCACCAGTCACTATAAATATATTAGATTTAACGGGTCAACTGTGATCCGTTTACGAGTTCTCTCCTTTATTCAGGTGATGTTTTGACTTTCGATGGGACTTGAACGGATCGACAGATTTATCCGAATCCGATACCAACGCTTAAGGTTCCACACAATTTCAAAAATAATAATAAACGATTAAGGTTACACACCGTTAATCCGCTGCCGGGCGACGTGAGAGTCATGAGAAGTTAGTGGGGCCCATTTTTTACGTGACCGATACACTAAAATAGGAATTGTTGCGACAACACTCTTTATTTGACTAGTATAAAGTATTTAAGTTAACACCTTTTATTTTGAATTATTACAACTGCTAGCTCTAATCTCGTTGATTCTGAATGATTTGCAGGAGATCACATTTCAACACAAATTCACTTCACTGTGATTGATATGAAGTAAAGGTGTAAATATACAATCACAACATATTTATGAAATATAATAATTTACATCATGACATGTATATTATAATTTATTCTGGTAAGTCGTCGTATTTGGCAATGGCCTATCATGAAGGGAGATCAAAATCACAAGTGCAATTTGAAACTGTACTTCATGAATGAAATTTCACCTTTGTAAATATTTGTCTCATGTTAAACCAGAAAGGAAAAAAAAAACGCTAGAAGGATTGAAAATCATGTATAATCAATATGCTTTTTATCATGAAATACGTTACGTAGCAAAGAACATAAAGTAATATCAACTAACATAAAACGTAAAACTAGTTAATTATAACCAAATTAATACATGGATACGATACTAACATTTCCGAAGACGAAGATCCAAATTAAGATGACATAGCCAACTACAAGGAATATCACGACATGTAAGGGTGTGCCTACAAAAAAAACCCATAAACAGAAGAAAAACCAAACCAAACGGATGAGCACATTCTTGGATTCGACGAGATGTTGTCCTCTCCGTCGCCGGCGAGTGTCGGGGTGGAGAAGGCCACCAGCGATCTCCTCACCGGTCCGGATTGGACCACCAACATGGAAATCTGCGACCCCGTCAACACCTGCCAGTGGTAGTTTCCTCCTCGACCTTGATTTTCAGGATTTCTTTTTTTCTTGGAGTTTTTTCGGCTCTGTTTTGGTGATTTTGACTTATTTCTTTCGTCCGATTGTCGTCAACTTCGAGACATTCTGTTGTTGAATTGCTTTTTATGTTTTCAATATAAAAAATCTGTACTTTAATGTTTCGTTAAATTTGGATGGTTTCTTATGGATTACGATTTTTTCCTGACCGATGGTTTGACTTGTGTTAGTTTACCTGATCAAGTTGGCTGTATCTGTTTTTCAGCTTCATGTTCTTAGCTTTTTGTTTAAACATTTCACGTTAAGTTGTGTTGTCATATTGTGTTATTAATTAGTTACGTGTTACGGGCAAGGGTGGTGTTAGGAATTCAGGTCAACAAGTCGAAAATTTTAAAATTGAAATATGCGGAGGGTCAAAATCCACTAATTTGAAAATATAATTGTTCTGTAAAAAAATTTCCATGCTAACTGAGCGATGTTTGAAAATCCAGTGGGGTTGACTATAGCGGCGGTCCGGCACTAACCATTGGTTATGGTGCTGATTTTATATATCGGAGGCTATGGAGTTGTTACTGATATTGTTAAATTTGAACAGGCAAGCCAAAGATGTTATTAAATCTGTGAAGAAACGTCTTCAAAACAAGAGTCCAACAGTTCAACTTTTGGCTTTGACGGTAAGCTCAATAATCTATTCTGGGCTGCTTCTATCAATTGTCATGATGTAGTTATTGTGGGCATCACTTGCAGCTGTTGGAGACAATGGTAAAGAACTGTGGTGATGTTGTGCATTCTCAAGTGATTTACCGTGAAGTTTTGCAAGACATGGTTAAGATAGTGAGGAAAAAGGTACTTCATATCTCTGGTGCAGAAACATGAGAACAAATAGTGATTAATTGTTTGGTAATTGCTATTCTTTGATATAACTTTTATTCTTTCTTTTAACTAGCACTTCTACAAAAGCTTTACTTTTAAGTTGTCTTTGGTAATTCGTTAATAATGATTTATGGTGAGTTTTGTCTCTAAGAAGTTACAATAGCTAGGAAAAGATCTTTTACCTTATAGTTAGCACAAGCATGTAAAGTGCACTTGAACCTTTCAATTTTTGTCTCGTGATTTACTTATCTTTGGTAATATTTGTTTTGTCATTTGTGCCAGATCCTGCTGCATGCAGCTATGCATACATAAATCATCATTCATCATTTACAAATTCCTATTTCCTAGCTTAATCTGTCCTCAAGGACCTTATTCTAAGTCTAAACCCTGCTAGTCTGCCCTTTAGAAGATTGTTTAGAACGATTAGTATTACAATAGCATTATTATTATATATTTAGTCTATCTTTTGAAACTGTATATAATTACATATCATTTAATTAGTATTGACGGGTTGCGCATTTGTACCCTGCCAATATGCGGATAAACAACAACAACAACAACAACAAAGTTTTTAATCCCAAACTAGTTGTAGTATGTTAGAAATGAAGCTCAGTAACAATCACGGTTTAGGCACATGAAAATTGGCATGTCTTTTTCTGACAAAAAATCATTCCAGAGCAGTTCAATTGGAAAATATTATTCAGCCGGTTCAAAACAGACCTGATGAAGTTTGACCAACATTTTCAGACCAGATCGAGGGATCCTCTGCCAATATGCAAAAGCAAGAAATATGTTTATGTTTACACTCTTGAAATTTCTTCAAATCAGGATTTGACTTAACAGAACATTCTATAATATGATGGTTGTTATTGTAGCAAATAGGAACAATAGGTTTCCTTTACCTCAGACTTTCACTTTTTTTTTTGGACGGTCATATTCACTTGAATTTGTTTGCTTTTCTGACCTAACTATTGCATTTACGAAGAAATGATGTGTTTTTGTATTAGCGTAACACGGAAATGCTCTCTGATCTTTGTTAACATATTCCTGTAACTATTGTACAATGATTTCCATTTTTCGTCATAGCAAAATGTAACAGGGTTCAAGTTTCCTGTTAAAATTCGCTATCCAACTATTGATCAAATTGCTGTCTGTTTTCCAGACATATATACAAGTGAGAGACAAAATACTTCTTCTACTGGACTCCTGGCAAGAGGCATTTGGTGGTCTCGAAGGAAAGTATCCCCAGTATTATCTGGCATATGCCGATTTAAGGGTAACTGAGTAGATCTCTTACTGATGATCAATTGCCTGGCAAAGTTGTAAAAGATTTGAAATTTCTGATACCCTCATGAGATGTTATAGTTTCTTTCAAGCAGTATGTATTCTTGGTGCTTGAAAATAATTTTTTCTGCATGGATCTTACTGGCTGACATTATTTTGATATCATATAAGATTTTATGAAGTTTGGAGATGTTATTTGAAACAATTACATTCAATTTCCTTATTTGTTACTCCTTATTTTCTTCCATGCAAGTATTCACTTTATTTTTCAGATTTTCAAATCCTGCAAATTTAAATGCATTAAGGACTGTTTCCTTTTATGATTAACTTGCAGAGATCTGGCCTACACTTCCCTAGACGTTCTGGTGATGCTGTCCCAATATTTACACCACCAGTTACACATCCAACTCCCAGGCCTCCAATAGGTCGTGGTATGTCAGACAATTCGTCTGTGAGACTTGATGAATCTTTGGCAACTGATATAAGAGATTTGAGGTGCATATTTTGGGTAGTTTATGCCTACTATTCCATTTTTTGGTTTGACTATCATTTTGTATTAAAAGCTCTATTATCATGCTTGCTAGTTTATCGGACCTAGAATCTATCCAGAGTATCAGTGAACTGCTAAGTGATATGCTACAAGCTGTAGATGCCAACGATCGTGGGGTAAGTTTTCTGGATGTATCTGTTTCTCCCTGCCATCTGTAAATCCCCCTACCATCTCAGACATAAGTTATGTAGCAGGATCCTAGTCAAGTTTAATTAAAAGGGGTTATATTTTGTATTTCCTACACATACATGCAGTGGCGGAGCCACATATATGGTTGTGGGGGTCATGGCCCCCACTAAAATTTGGGGGAAAATCCCTTAATTTTGAGTATTTGTTTTTCTAAAAAGAAGTAATTAACATAGTAATATTGGTAAAATTGAAAGATTATGTTGCAATTTTCCTTGAAAAAAATAAACTTCTCTTGAGCTTGGATTGGGCATCACGTCCCATTGTCCCAACCTGGCGACCCCTAACAAAAAATTAAAACAAAATGACTTCAATTTCCTCTTCCAAAATGGTTATTTGTTTGTCTCTTTGAGTTGAAGCTTAATCATTTTCAAAGTCCAACATCTTTCGGTCTTTTTCTAGAATCTCTCCTTTCAACTTTTCAAGACTTATTGAGAGATGAACTTATGAATGACTGCTTGATTACTTACATTGAGAAAGATATATTCTCCACAGTAGACAACGGTACTATTATGAGACGATTTCAGAATATGAAAAGTCGTAGAAAATTTTTGTAACATTTTAACATCATGTTATATTTTTGCTACTCTATCTATAATTAACTATTTAAAGTTTTTCATTTATAGAATTGTTTGTCTACATGATATTTATTTCTTTGGAAGTTGGCTCGCACTGATTAAATTTTCTAGATCCGCCACTGCATACATGCCATTGCTAATATGTCTTCTAAGCTGCTGAAGAATGGTGAAATTTGAGGCATCATCCATTCTTAATGGAGATATATTGTCAATCTTGACTAATTAATTAAAATAGATCCATTTTTAGAGTTTGAGCTGGAACATTTAGCCTTGATGATGATACTACACAAGCTGTCATCATGTGCTTCAGTGTTGCTTGAAAGTGATTCTACTTTATACTCACCAATGTTTATAATCAGAAATTGCTTGCAGGAAACTATACATTTATAATTTGTAAGGTGCTTGATGTGGACATCCTTTTACTTTCATTAACTCATGCATCTCTAAGCAGACACAATTTTTAAATATCAAGTTGTGATATTTCGACGACACCTCTTTCGGTTTCTACTATACCTGTAGGCTTGTAGACGTAACTAAAAGTTTCATAAATACCTTGTTTTTATTTTTACAGGCCGTTAAAGATGAAGTTATCGTTTATCTCATTAGCCAGTGTCATAACAATCAAAAGAAGATACTGAATTTGGTCAATGCCACTGGGTAATTTCTGTCACCATATATGCTGCCACATTCCCTGTACATCATTTTGATGTTGGAGTTGGTTTTATTCAATCATTTACATTCTTTTTGGTTTTAAGTTAACTATTGGCCGCGTCATAATAATTTGCACGTATAACTGAACATTTACATTGAAGTGTGGTCCTAGAAATGGTACTGTTCATGTGTATTGCGTTAGCATAATTATACACTTCGGAGATGCCACTCAAGTGTTTTACCGAAACAATTGTCTATGAATGTGCACGCCATCGTAGTAGCTTAATGTATCTCGGTTTATCAGATCATTTTGCCACATAGAATCATGAACATAATAAAGTGTGTGTGGTTTCAAAACTCAAAAAGACTTTACAGGTTTCCAAAGCTATTTTAGATGCTGCCTTGTTCAATTCTCAGCGAATACTTTGAATCATATCAGGTTTTAGACCCTATGGAATGTACTTGTCTTTTTTCTTCAAGCGGAATCACCCGAATAGTCTTGTTTTTGGTTTACCTTTGGCCGTGACCATGTTGCTGCATATTTGGAATATTATATCAATCCTTTATGATGATGACAGGGATGAAGAACTCCTACGGCAAGGCCTTGAATTGAATGATAACTTGCAGTTTTTGATCGCAAAACATGATGGCATAGCTTCTGGTTCTCCAGTTCCAATTAAAGCGCCCAAATCTATTCCAGTATTAAATGCTCAACCAGCAAGAGTAGTTCCAACTTGCCAGGACGAAGAAGATGAAAATGATGGCTTTGACCAACTAGCTCGCAGGTTTCCACTTTCATCCTGAATTATTGTATGTGGCTTGTCCACCACCATCACATCCAAAAACTCAATTGCTGTTTGGGCGCGTACATCCTACTGAGAGCATTGTTTACTTGCAGGAAGACAAGGAACAAGTCAGTATCCTATCAGAATTCTTCAACAGATAGCAGTGATCAAGAGGCCTCATCAAACACAGGGGCCCTGACGATAGTAACAACCTCTACAGTTCAAACTGAAGCATCATCCTCCAATCCAAACAATGCATTGGTCTTGGCTGATCAACCGACAATGCCGTTAAGCACCACACCTAGAAGCAAAGATCAAGACATGATTGATCTCCTAAGCATTACATTGTCTACAAATCCATCACCACCAGAGACTCCTGTAACACCTCCCCCAACTTCCACCGCAGGTGTCCCTGAAGCACTGATGCCCTCTACAACTCAGGGATTTCCTTACAACCCCCAACAAGTCCCAATAAACCAAGGCTGTGCAAACTACAATAACTATGTTGCTCCTTGGGCACAACAAACTACAAGTCAACCAGCGTGGCAACCACAACCTCAGTACCAGCAGTATCCTCCAAGCTACTCTTCTGCACCTTGGATGGTACCTTCAAGTTCTTATGCAAATAGGCCAGCATCAACCACCTATCAACATGTCACTCGTGACAGTGCTGGATCACCTACAGTTGCTTCCGGGCCATTGCAGCAGCAGAATTCATTTGGCTCAAGAACCACCTATCAACAGGTAACCGGTGCGGGATCACCCGTGCTTGCTTCCAGTTCCAGGCCATTGCAGCAACAGAATTCATTTGGTTCAAGAACCACAAATGAACAGGTCAATTATAACAATGCTGGATCACATGCGCTTGCTTTCAGACCATTGCAGCAACAGAATTCATTTGGCTCAAGAACCACCTATCAGCAGGTCAATTATAACAATGCTGGATCGCATGCGCTTGCTTCCAGACCATTGCAGCAACAGAATTCATTTAGCTCAAGAGCAAACAGTTCTAATGGAGGTACTGGGCCACGAGGTTCTTCAACAGCAAATAAACCATTTGTTCCCTCTTACCGGTTGTTTGAAGATTTGATAGACCTGAGAGGTGCAGACGGGGGAAGCAAAACGTCAGCTGAAAGAATGCTTGGAGGTAGAAAGTGAAACATCACTTGTAGTAAATGTTATGGAGCTCATGGTATAAATAGATGATTTCTTGCAAACATTTTTAAGATTCCTTATTTTCTTTACGGCTTCCCAATCCGTTTGTATATTCTTTATATTTGTTTTCACCTATATTAGTGAAATGTGAGTATTCAACTCAAAATCAATTAGTTTTAAGTGATTGAACTTTATAACTTATAATACGGGAGGACGTTCTTAAATTAAGTGACTATTCTCTAACATATATCATTTATGATTGATATTTTTAAAAAAAAATTACGATGGACTGATTGTTGATTACCATGGTGAACCGAAATGTTCCGTTTATTTGATGTTTGCTGTGGGAGCATGAATATACTTTCTTGTCCATACGCACGTGGTGATGCTATCTCTTGTTATAGTAAAAAATCGGAAACACAACTCTTTTCCGTAATTTCTTGACTTTTGCTCACTCTGCAACTGTGATTTGTTAGTTTTAAATATAGTCAGCGTTTTTAATGGATTTTTGGGAGAGTGGATGTAATCTAACTTTATCATTAAAGTAGAGTCAAATTTATGATAGATTTGACTCTGATTTGTTTCCAAATGTGGTATAAGTTTGATGTTAATATAAATCCGAACAAAATCAGACATACAACTTTATCATAAAGTTTGGGCCATGGGTATTCTTACAAAATAATACAAAGTAAAATAAAATAAAATAAAATAAAATAACGATGAATATATTGATGACTAATAAACTATTGAAGGAGAGGAGGAAAATGTAATTGTGATGTCTGAAGTCGAACCATAATTTAAGGATCAAATTGTAATTAAAGATATTTCTATCGAGGCAATGAAAACATTGAAAAGGCTACAAGAATCTTTTTAACTGTATTTCAGAAACAGGAGTTTACACAACCAAACCAAGTTGCAGAAAACCGAGAACATAATCACTGTTTGATTTGTTTCCTCTATTGTTGTTTCCTTGCCAACCGTACATTTCCCAAATAGAGAGATCATAAAATTGATGTTCGTGCATGGACAGTGTCCACAAGAACACAAGGCAAGAAAATTATATCATTCAACTGATATCACTACCGTACGTCATCATAAGATCAAAACCCCAATAGAACTATCCATGAAAATTTTCTCCTGTAAGGTTGACGAAGTAGAATATCAATGAACAAGTATTGGAATATTAATGAATAAATAAAGATAGATTTCTCTTGATTAGCGATCTCCAAATGTATCTTCACAGGACACACAAATGCAACTTTATACTGAAGGCACGGTGCTCTATGTAATTGGCAATCTAACGAGCTTACACAACTTTTAAATCAGTACAAACTACTAAAATTAGAAGAATAAGTTATGTTAGAAAAGTATTCTTGATTTCTCAACTGAGCATGAGCTAAGACCTACCTTGCAAATACTTTTAGTACATATGGATAAGTCCAAGTGGTGCCAATGGGTGTTAAAAACACAACTAATCAAACACATTAGAAGAATTCACTTACCAATTCGTGCACTCTCAATTGCCAATGCCTACTAATATCATCTTCACGGCAATGCTACTCTACTTCTCATTCTTCTTGTCCTATTTCTCCGTATTTGTATTTGGAGTTCAAATAGGACGTGAAGTGGTTGCCGTCTTGTTGCTGTTAGATCTCTAACCCTTGCTTAAGGGTAATGGTGATTAGAGGAGAGCTTTGCATGGGAAATGGGCGGTGAACAGTGACGGTGATGGGTGTAGAGGGGCGGTTACTGTTCGCGTGTTGGGTTGAGGAGAAAGCCATATCTTTTGATATTTTCACTTCTTCGTCTCATTTTCTCTCACTCTTCTTCTTCTCTCCGACGTCTAGAGGCGGTGGAGGAGACCCCTGCGCGTGGTGGTGAGCGTGGAGTCGAGGAGGAGAGCGGAAGGCGCACGTGACCAGAGGGTGCTGTCGGGCGTGGTCGTGGACGGATCTCCGGTGTGCTCCGTCTTCTCGTCGAGGTATGTCGGTTCTTAGTTTGGTTTGTTGTTGCTCACCCTCGTGGGAGGGTGGTGTTGGTAGGTCGGGGAGGTCGGAGACCTCTCCGGCGTTGTTTTCCGTGAAAAATCTCGGCTGACGCGAGGTTGAAGACGACCAACGGTTGACCGGGCCCTTCGGGCGGTCGACCGAATGTATGTTTTTCGTCTGTCTGTTGTGTTTCGGTCGACCGGTTCCTTGTGTTCGGTCGACCGGAACTTAAGTGTACTGTTTTTATGCATGTGTTTTCGGTCGACCGTTATATGACGTAGAAATAATAGGTTGACCATGTTAGTTTTCGGTCGACCGAGACCCCTGAGTCGGTCGACCGATATATTTGAATTTAATGTTGACCAGACTCCGGATTTTGACCTCGTTTCGGTCGACCGGTTTTAGACCTTCGGTAGACCGTTAGGACTTATGTTTTGCGCAAATAGTTCGACCGTTGCAGACGCTTCGGTCGACCGATTCCCTTGAGGAAAACGGTCGACCGAGTTGTCTCTTTCGGTCGACCGTTTTGCACAGGACAGAATTCCTGGTTCCATTTAGGATGCTAACTCTGTCCACGGAAACCCGTGTCCTCGCCTTGTGCGTGAGCCGGGAGGTGACGGTGGGCGCGTTACGCGTGCCTGCCCAGGGACCGCCGTGTTGAAGAGTGTGGGTGTCCGGGACGCGTCACCTCCATGTATGGATCGTGAGTATTTTGATGGATTGATTGGACTCATTGTAGAGTAGCAGACCTGATGGATCGCGGATCCCAATGCGTGTTGACGCATGGCTCGTGGAGCATGATGACCCTGCAGACTACGGTCTGGACCCGTCCGATGTTGTGCCGGACGTATGTTGTACCGCCGATGTTGTGCCGGCGATGCCGCTGAGGTTGTGCCAGCGATGATCCCCGATTGGGCACCTATCCTGGGATGTTGACCGACCGGGCTACGACTCCATCGAAGGTGGTGTAGACCACGTGGTTCTTTGCGCGGAAGTGCGAACGCTCCTCACCGATACCTTTGGCTCGAGTAGTCGCGTGTGGAGGGACGCGTCACGTATTGTCCGTAAGACCGTATGTGCCTACGGTAGGTTTCCGAGGGAGACCCGTTGTTGTTGTTGTTGTTGCTGGACTGATGTCCTTGTGGACCCTGTTGAGGGTCGTTGTTGTTGGACTTAGGTCCCGTTTACCCTGTTGAGGGACTTGATGCATTGCAGATGTGTCATGACATGCTACTAGTATGATAAGTTCATTTACCGTACTATTGCATGCATATAAGTGAGCTTGGCATACGGGGTTTCCTATTGGGAAACTCAGGCATCGTTGTTTGATTCATGTTTCAGGACTGCAGTAGGTTCTGTCGGGTGGTGACCGCGGGCGCACACATTTTGGGGTCAGGATCCTCATCGGACTTTTCGAGGTCGTCGTGATTACTTTATCTGTCTTTTCATTGTATTGTTATAATCACGTCTTTTGACAAACTCTGTTGTATTATTGGTGCACCGACGGTTGATTTATTGAGTGACATTCCCGTTGATGAGTTTATTCTGATATTCTCTTGATTGTTTAAATTTTTAAAATTTCCGCTGTTTCGGGATGTTACAGTTGCCCCCTAGATATGAACCACACAACGAGACATGGCGTTATTCGTATTTCGCATCAACGAGACATGGCGTTCCTAATTTCAAATCAGCCGTGAGCGTGGAAGCCATGGATGGGAAGTACTTGTGCTCATTGGTGGTTTTGCTTCGGGGGACATGAGGTCGGTGGATTCGTTTGGAAGCGTTGGATGGTCGACCAATACTACGCGGCAAAATGTGCAGGTAATGTGAAAAATATGATGCTAAAAACGCGATGCTTTAAATTTCATATTAGTTTTCTTTTCTTTCGAATGATCGATGTTTCTAATATACTAATAGAAAGCGAGGTTTTACATATTACTGATGTATATTTAACGTCGATGGATACTGCGAGTTCACAGACACTGTGGTGGAGATGAAAGAGTTGGACAATGTGGAGACACAACTAGAAACTCCCTTCCTTGTCGAAAATGTGACCGATAAGGAGTGTCTCAACTTGTGCGTGGAGAATTGTTCTTGTGTTGCAACCATGTTTAAAAAAATCAACAAAGAGTGCCTTCAGTATGGATTGGCTGGTGGAGCTAGAAAGAGCAATGAAGGTGTTAGAGTGCAATACTGGGTCAAGGTTCAAAAGGGAAGTGTTGGAGGTGGAAGTGGTCGGGCTTCATTGAATGGTTTTGTGAAGAAAGTGCTTTTGGCTTCAGGAATTGTTGATGGGGTGTCTGTTTGTGTCATTGTGGGAGCTTTGGTTTACTATTTCGGTGTCATTCGGAAGGAATCAGTGGAAGCTAGAGAATATGCTACAAACTGAGGATATCATGTATATTTTGTTATGAGATGTGAAGTGAATGATTGTATCTCTGTTGATTAATAATTGAGGCAATGAGATAAGTTCATTGAAATAAATATTCATAAAATTTTGTGAAGAGTGAAGACCTAATGAAAAGGACAGAAAAGAGTTAGAAGATAAATAATAATTTGTTGTGAATATAATTGTAAAGACGTGTGAGAGAGAGAGTGAGGGTGAGGGAGGTATGGGTGGAGTGATGGGTGTAGTGGTTGAAGGTATGGTGAGGGTGTGGGTTAGGTTAGGGTTTGTTTATAAAAACCAAAATCTCACCCCCTTTTTACTCTTTGGTTGCCATTTCGTTTCCACCCCAAAACTCACCCATCTTCTTGCATTCCGGCGACCAGAGGACGAGGAAGGAGCGTCGGGAACGGAGGAAAGAAGGAGAAGGAGCTAGAAGCGACGCCGGAGGAGGAGGAGCTCGCCGCACACGTCTTCTTCGCGGTGAAAGGTATGCCAAGTCTTCATAGTAACTCCCCAAGAGGTGTGGGAGTGTAGGGGGCGGCGTTGGTGTCGTTTCCCCGGCGAAAATCCCACTAAACCAAGGTTGAAGACGACTGGTTCGGTCGACCGTTGTGTGTCTCGGTCGACCGAACAGCGTCTAAATGATGCCTGTTCAGTGCGATATTGTAGTGCTTCGGTCGACCGTGTGAGGTTCGGTCGACCGATATTTTATAAAAATAACTTGCTGCCCGAAAACGGTCGAACGACGTCTGTGTGACGGTCGACCGTTTATGCCAAATTTTAGCGGGAATATTTTATAAGGGTTATACTAGTCCGGTCGACCGGTAGTTGTTCGGTCGACCGATCCCAGTAGATAGGGTAGACAGACCTTCGGCCGACCGAGTGTGTGTCTCGGTCGACCGAACTGCGCAAAGTCGGTCAAGAGCGTTGACCATCTAAACGGTCGACCGCTCTGGATCCGGTCGACCGACCGCGTGCAGTTTTCCTGTAGTGAAGTGCTTGTTGATCCGGTCGACCGAAAGGGTTTCGGTCGACCGAATGCAGTGGGCAGGATTCATGCAGTTTTCCTTATCGGTTGAACGGACCCTGGTTCGACCGACAGGATATATATGTATATAAAACGTATAGCGTAGACCTTCCAAACGGTCGACCGCTAGATTTGACCTTGTTCGACTGGTGGGTCGAATTATCTTTCCTTGGTGGATTTATCCACATACGTGACGTCGAGCAGAGGCGACTACCGGCTGCCGAGCCCACGGTCGATCACCGGACCTCGGAGCTACGGATTTCACCTACGACGAGAGCGTATCTTCTGTTGGACCCCTCGTGGATGCCGGTGCGGCAGAGGGATGCCTGCCATGCCTGTGTGGGTGGTAGATGCTTTCTTCCCTGGTGGGGGAAGGAGATGCACTTTCCCTGTGGAGGAAAGCCGAGACCTCCTCTTGTTGGCCTGGATTGGCAGGGGGGATGCCTCCCTTTGCCCCTGTGTGCGGCTGGGAGATGAGTGCGGCGACCCCCTTCTTGTTGGACTGGATTGGCAGGGGGGGATGTTTCCCATGCCCCTGGCGCGGCTGGGAGATGGTCCGCAGCGGTTGGGGCATGTATGGGGCCCGAGGCGGATTGCATAGCATGTGCATCCTTGGCATTTTCATATGTTTTTCTGTATATATAGGAGATGTTGGCATACGGGGTTCCTTTCGGGAACTCAGGCAGATTTTATGTTTCATTTTCAGGGAGCAGGCGGTCTTAGGTTGGTGGTGACCGAGGGGAGTGCCTCCGGGATCGGGTCCTGTCGCTTCATCTTTTTTGTAGAGGTAGTGATTACTGTAGTTATGTATTAGACATGTAATCACTCTTTTGACACTCTGTATTATGACTTCCACGTGGAGATATTTTATATATATATTCTGTTGACTTTTCCAGTAACGTGCCCTTGTTGACCGTTGACGGTCGTATGTTTATGTTTTAAATTTGAAAAATTTCTTCCGCTGTTTCGGGACGTTACAATAATTCTAAATGATTCTACTTATTATTCTTAACCAAACAGACATTGGTGCAGAAAAGATAAGATATGTCGGATATATGGCTTATATACGTCGGATATACGGCTTTTCTAACCCAATGTATATCTATGCATCGTATATACCTAGACGTCGGTCACTTTACAGTGACGTCTATTCGTAACAAATAGACGTCGGGTATAGATCCCAATCGACGGGTATACTTAAGAATAGACGTTGGTTCGACGATACAACCGACGTCTATTATTAAGAATACACGTCAGGTTAACCCAATAGCCGACGTCTATACCCTTATCAGATTAAAATAAATAAATAAATAAATACATTCATCATACACGAGAAAAACATTCATCTTGCACAACACATTCATCCACTTATACACATTCATCCAATGAGCATACACAAACACAATCATTCATCCACAAGCATACACATTCATCTACATATATACACATTTCGTATTACCAGTCTGCTTGCGGTACTACAAAAATATAAATTTGCTAAATATATGTTTCATTACTTAACATAATTAACAAAAATGTGAGAAAATACTTACTCTCATTCCATGTCATGTTACTCCTGCATTTTTTGTTGTTCTTACTCCACCTAACACTCTATAAACCTTCATTGTCCTGAGTAGCACAAGTTATTCAATACAAAGTCAATAATACTAATAAAAATACACGAAGTACAAATACGATGATTAAAACAAATTTACAAATTTACAAGTTTCTTTATGGATTCTCTTGGTTTATTCGACCCCAAAGGATCAAACCAATATGCCGAATTAGTTTCGGGGCACAGAACAACAAACATCCGATGAGCTCTGTTTATATATATAATTAGAAATTTATTACAAAATCAAATTCCAATTACTTTGAATTAACAAATTTACCTCTCATGATAAAGGAGCAGATAATATCTTTTGCCTTGTTCTTTCACGAGAAGCACAATCTCACCCGATTTATCGTCATTCCCGTACATACAAATAGATAGATTGACAAATCCAAATACTTGATCATCGGGACAGACTGACCTTCTGACATCATAAAGGTGTCTACAAGAGTAAAAATTACATTTTGTTATAATTAGGATAAAATTATTCAATACATTTCATCTTATACACAAGAAAACACTTACTTCACTTGCACATTGATAATCACAATGCACAATGAATCTATCGCCAAGAATTGCATAAAATCTTCTTTGGCGACGTTAAAATCCAAAGACAACCCTTTAACATTCTCCTCCAAATGTCAGGTAGTTAAGACTTGTGATTTCCTACCTACCATTAATTGATACAACATTTTGCACCTATTTGGTAACAAATTAATGTTGATTAGAGGTTGATTGTTTGACTATTTACTCTGGGGGCTTGAAACCTTACAATTTTTTAGTTTTATCGTGTAGATGCAAATTGGTTAAAAGAAAACTACATATTTTATAATTCCTTATAATGTACACAAGAGTATTAGCTTGTTTTCGTATCATAACATAAACACAAATGATTAATAAGATCAACAGATGTAAAACTCATTTTCAACTATCTTTGGTGAATATAAGTTAATCTAGAGAGAAAAGAAATAATCAAGTCGGTTGCGTTGATCAAGTCCCTCTTCCAGTGAACTGGTAAGGCCCACACGGTTTCACTTTTTGTAAAAATATATTATCAGTATAATGACTACTGAAATCGTTACATAAAATAATGTATTTTGCTTGAACATGCCACTTATAATTTTGGTTGTTTTTTTTATGTATCTTCGAAAGATGTTAATATTTGGAATATACGTATTTTTCTGAATTTTATTTAAGTGCAACTTTGAGTTTTCTTTTTATTACAATAGTACACCTCGACTGTCAACATGCCCATTTAATTACTTTTCTGTTAGAATTTTTTAAAAATTCTCATCAAATAAAAATATCATTAATGTTAATAGCAAAATTAAAAACAAAAAAACCCAACCTCACTCTCACGGTCTCACCCTTTCTCACTGCTCTTTTTTCTCCACACCTCTCTCTTTTTCTTTGGGTAAACCGGAGAGAAGCGAAGATAGAGGAGAGAGGAAAGTGAAAAGAGAACAGAGAACAGGCTGAGAGAGGAGTTGAACTTTTTTTTAATTTTTTTATTAATATTAAAGATGATTTTTTAATTTTAAGAGATTTTTTTTGTAATTTTTAACATAAAACGTGATTGAGCAGATCATTTGATGGTCAAGTGTGTAACATGGTAAAAAACAAAAAAACCTCAAGTAAAATTTCAAAAAAGTATGTGTATTCCAAATATTGACAACTTTTAGCGGCGCACTTAAGGAAAAAAACATTATAATTTTTGTTCTCAATGGTCAGCTTGCTATTTTCTTCTAAGTTATCTTATTCCGAGGATAAAATATCTTGGATCTTTTAGTGGGTATTTTATCAAATATTCAAATAACATTAATTATTAATAAAATGCAAAAAAACCAAAATCCTATAACTACTAAAAACTAATTAGTAGTAATAAAAATGCTCTCATTTTACACAAAATTTAAACTACGTACATCAAAAAATTAATAAGCTCCAATATTACATCAACATTTCGTGTTGACTTAAGAAGCTTCCGCTAAGTTACCCATTTTTTTCCTATCTTGTAAAAATTTGGAAAGAAACCCAAGTGCCATATTCACATCATCATCGCTCCTCATAAGTTCTCCGGCCACCTCTGCCGGCGTCACCTCCACCTCCCTAATCAACTCCTCAATCTCTGGAAACCGGACATGATCCACAATCGAGTGGTAGTTGGACACCAGCTCTCTAAACACAGCCGGAGTGCAATAAGACATGTGAACGTGCATGTCCATTCTTCCGGGCCGAATCAAGGCTGGGTCGAGCCGGTCCTTGTGGTTGGTCGTGAAAACTATGATCCTCTCTTCACCACAACATGACCACAAACCATCAATGACGTTTAACACTCCTGACAATGTTACCTTTTCGCCGTAATGATTGTCATGATTTGCCCCGTCCTCTTCGTTACCTTCTCTGTTTTCAAGCTTAATAGTGCAATCTATGTCTTCCACAACAATTATGGACTTGTTGGAGATCGCCGCAATGACAGTGCGGAGGTCAGTGTTGTTACACACCTCATTAAGCTCCAAATCGTATATGTCGTACTTAAGATAATTCGCCATAGCGGCAATTAAGCTGGACTTGCCCGTGCCGGGTGGACCGTAGAGTAAGTACCCACGCTTCCACGCCTTCCCCACTTTTCTATAATAATCTTTGGCTCTCAAAAACCGGTTCAAGTCTGAAATGATCAAGCCTTTCAGCTCCGGGTCCAACGCCAGCGTGTCGAATGTAGACGGGTGGTCGAGATTGACAGGAGTCCAGTCCCGGTAGCATAGCATGTGAAGTTTGGTTGACTTGTCCGCTTCTTTGATGGCTTTAAACTTTTCCAACACAAACGGCAAGTATCGGTCGACCGCCCTCTCTTTGTGCTTCCGGTGGAATCTAAGGTGCAATTCGTTAACCACCGTCTCATGATTCTCATTCCGACCACGCTTCTCGTGATATGTCACCAACTCCCACCGGAACGGTATTCCCTCGAATTCGTCGACGATTTGGTTATCCGAAGCAAATTTGAGAGATATCTTTCTATCTGTTTCTTGCTTTGAGGCTTTGAGGCTTCTGATGTTGGTCGACACGATTTGGCTCAAGTAGAGGCTGGCGGCCTCATAGAGTTCGTTAATGAGGACGCCATCGACTTGTTCGATGACGATGATGAACTCGTTGGTGTCCGTCGTCGAGAAGAAGTTGGATATGGTGGTTTTGATGTAGTCTTGGACTTGGTCTGGGAGGAAATCGTTAATTGCACTGCGCACAAGGACAACCGTGGTTGCCACCGAAGCTGCTACTGTGATTAGCTTCTTGGCGTTCTCTACGGATGTGATTGTGGTTGTGGTTGTGGTTGGAGCCATGCTTACTGCCCCACTTGGAGAACAATAAGTTAGGAGTGATGTTGCAATTAATGGTGATTTGGTTTTGTTGCTTTATAGCATAAAAGTTGATAAAAAAGGTGTTTGGAGAAGTCTTGCTCCCCAAGATTTGATGCTTTCTACGCGTCCAAAAGAAGAAGAAGAAAAAAGTTGGTTTCTTGGGAACCAATCGGTCAACCACTCGAATAATATTCTCATGTCTACGTTGGAACTTAATGGAGTTTTGTTTAATTTATAACTTCCAGCGTACGTGGACGAGGATGTGAGGACCGTGGATGTTTCTTTGCTGTCCACTAAAAGTCAAGGCCGCGTCTGATGACTCAGTTGGAGTGGGGATGGACCACCAAACAGACAAACTTAAACACGGGCTTGCGTGTGTGACCTGCTGGAATTAACTTGTTTAACTCGGTAGATTTTTAGTTTTAGATTAATTTAGGTTTGAACTTACGCATTGTAAGTTAGATGTTGGATGTCGTTAAAATATGAAGCACTCTAAGAAAATTGTAATTAAGTGTAGGATCTAAACGCATAAATGACCATTTTGAACTTTTGATGGTGAATTCTATGCTTAAACGTATTGAATAAAATGTTATGAAACTTGTGATTTTAGGATTAAGGGGACACTTAAAAGCTGATAGATAAATAGTTTGAAGATGAAAATTCTATTTGTTTGAAGATTTTCTTAGACGAACAGTTTAATCCAATTAGTAAACAATCGAATGGATACTGTCTCATAATTGACATGAGTCACAAACATTAATTTTTGTTTGACTACGGTCAAAGACACTACGATAATGAGTCTAGGCTGCTTTGCAAAAAAAGATAATGAGTCTAGGCCGTGAACATTCATATGTCATATGTGATATAACCAAGGGAAACAAAGGGTAAAAAAATTAGGACAAGTTTAGATAAGTAAAATGGCTTATCTGTTGACATAAGCTTTAATTAATAAAATCTTATCTTCTTTCAAAAAAAAAAGAGTTTAGGTAGGTAAAATAAGTGCAGTTGAAGGAGCACTTGATCCAACTCCAGTAAAAAAAATTAACAAGTTATATAATTTGGAACTTTTGAGATTCTAAAAGCTAAAAGCAATTTTGTTAAATGTAATTTGGAACATACTAATACATCTCGATAACATTATGATCAATTCCAAGCAATAATATTCGACAGTTGCCTGGCAAATAACAGTTCGTGTAGTAAATACGAGATTAGCTTAAAGATCATTCCGAACATTGTCCGAAAATTCCGACTATTTATTAATCAACAACCAACAACCAGTGAGTCTTTTACAAAATTAGATTTTATCAGATAATAATCTGCGTTGCATCAACTTGTCTTTGAACCGCCGGCAGCAGGAGCAGCTTCCTCTGCTGCTTCACTCTTCTTTTTCTCTAAACAATCAATAAGACAACCAAGCGCAACATCCACAACACCGTTTTTCATCAGCTCTCCGGCGACTTCTGCTGGCGTCACCTCAACCTCGGTAATCAACTTCTCGATCTCTGCAAACCTGACATGATCCACAACAGAGTGGTAGTTCGACACTAACACTCTGAACACAGCTGGAGTGCAATAGGACATGTGGATGTGCATGTCCATCCTTCCCGGTCGAATCAAGGCAGGATCAAGCTTGTCCTTGTGATTCGTCGTGAAAACGATGATCCTCTCGTCACCGCAACACGACCATAAATCATCTATAGCGTTCAAAAGCCCAGAGAGGGTCACCTCGTTTTCACCATCATTCGAGTGTGCAGTCGATGTCTTCGTCAAGAGTTTCTCTATTCTTAAGGTCGATTGTGCAGTCGATGTCTTCCACGACGATTATCGACTTGCTAGACGTCGCGAGGAGCACAGACCGTAGAGTGGTGTTATTGTACACTTCCGTGAGTTCCAAATCATAAATGTCGTACTTAAGATGATTAGCCATAGCGGCGATTAAACTTGACTTGCCGGTTCCCGGTGGGCCGTAAAGTAAGTATCCACGTTTCCAAGCCTTACCCACCTTTCTGTAGTAATCTTTCGCTTTAACGAACCTGTCCAAGTCGGAAACGATCGTCCGTTTCATCTCCGGATCCAACGACAGAGTGTCGAACGTGGACGGGTGATCGAGGTGGACCGGTTTCCATTCGTTGTACTTAAGCATGTGGAGTTTGATCGATTCGTCAGCTTCATTTATGTCCTTGAACTTTTGCATCACAAACGTCAGGTATCGGTTGACGGCCAAATCTTTGTGCTTCTGGTTGAAACTCAGCTCGAAATGTCGAATCTCCTCCTCCTCGTCCCGGTCTCGGGGTCTCCTTTTCTCCATTCGGCTCACCTGCTGCCATCGAAAACTAACCCCCTCGAACTCGTCCACGACGACCTCGCCCTTGTCGACCGTCACCAACGTCTTGCTGTCGGACGTGCTCATGGACGCTTTGAGCCGCTTGGTCTTGTCGGAGACCAGCGTGCCCAAGTAGACCGACGCCGCCTCGTAGAGATCGTTCTGGACCATGGCGTCGAATTGGTCGACGACGATGGTGAGGTCGTTGGTGATCTTTCCGGAAAAGAAATCAGAGATGGTGGCGTCGATGTGTTCCCGGATTTGGTCCGGGAGGTAGTCGTTGACTACGCTTCAGACTAGGACGGCCGTGGTGGCCACCGACGCCGCCATGGTTAATAGCTTCTTGGCTTTCTCCAAGGATGTGGTGGTGGTCCGGTACTCCATGAGTGATGTGTGTAATGAGATGGGTGTTGGATACGTAGATTTTGTGATTATATTATATAGATGATGATTTTGTTGGTAGCTTGCTGGGTAAGGAGTTTAAGTTGCTTCCTTGAAAATTCACACTTTTAAATTAAGATTTTCTAAATAAGATTTCTCACGCACGCATGAAAAATATGACGTGTCAAACCCATCCAATTTACAGCCCGGTCTACTCCGTATTTGTGACCGGAAGTTTTTCTCTACTTTTTTATATTCCAAGACTCATTTCCCCCTCGCAAGTCGTATGACATTTTACTGTGTTCCCCCACACTCTTTCCTCTGTACTCCTCCATCATCACTACAGCCCAAAAAGCAACCAAACACATGTGTCCCTCGTTGCCCCTTGCTTTGGTCTAGGGTTTCCAACTCCACGCCGGCGATGGGGAAGGCGGAGATTGACACCTCCGCGCCGTTCGAGTCCGTCAGGGAGGCGGTCGACCGGTTCGGCGGTGGAAGTGGACGCTGGAAGGACCATCACAAGGGGCCGCAAACCTCCTCCGACTCCTCCCAGGTTCGGTTCTGATGTTTCGAGTTTGTGGCAATGTATGTTGTGTTTGAAACGGTCGTGTTTCCTAAATGCTGTTATTTTCAACAACAACAAAAAAAACATTTTTGATGCCATGGTTTGATGCACAACAATCTCTGAAAGGCTGTTTAATTGGGTTTTGGACCTGTGATTTGTATGGTTTATAACGGATTTTGGATTCGTGGCGTGATCCCGTAGAAAATATGCTTCAGGATTAAAAAATATTTAACGTTAATGGTTGGAATTCACTGTAATGATAATTGTCTTGAAGATAAGGAATTTGATTTCCAAACATGTTGGGATATTTGTTGGGTCTCGTACTGTATGATAATGATTAAAAGGAACAAATTATACTCTGAAAGCGACATAGGAGATGAACCCAATGATTCAGATACCTGGCTGTTTTCCTCCACTGTTCACTTTTTAATTGGATCCATCGGTTCAATTTTGAAATGTTTTCGACCCTAACTTTTGTAGTAGTAAGTCTTTAACCTTTGAAATTTGAATACTGAAGGTTTATTTAACTTGTTAGACTAGAAAGAGGGGTTGGCATGCCTATGTTGGTGGATGCCGCATGGCTGTCAACATGTTATGATTGTTATCCATCCCTTGCCATTTTTCTCTCACCAATGCGCTATTTTTGGTATTCCACTTGATGGTTTGGAATTTTGATTTTGGTGTAGTATGAGAGGTGGTGGAAGAAAAAAAAATTAGGGAATTATTGCTGATGTCAGCATTCAAAACTGTTTGTTTGTTTTAGTTTGAACATCTGATGAAATTTAAACCTTGTTTCTAAAGATGTTTACTCCTTTGATTTCTTGATTGTAGTGAGGTTTTTGGCAGTTTTCCCCTGATGCGATGAATGTCGTATTCGAAGTGAGAATAGCATTGTCACATGATGTTGGTGCCATGAGCTAGTTGGCTTGGTTGCGTTGGAGCCACTAACTTGTACACAGTGTACCTTGAAATATCCATACTTGTTCTAACTAGTAACTTCTAACTAGTATCCATGTGTATTGATGTATGTTTGTATTTCTTTCAATTTTGAAGTTATACAACAGTCTTGTGTTATTCTTTAGGTATTTCTTACTTTCATTTTCGTTCTGTTGACAGAATGATCAAATGGAGGACCTTGTTGCCCTTGCTGTTGAAGAAACTGAACAGTTGGAGAAGGATCTGATGATAAAAGAGCGTGAAACTCTAGAGATACTAAAGGAACTTGAAATGACAAAAAAGCTTTTGAATGGATTGAAAGTGGAGGTGCAAAAAGAATCATCAAAAGCCACTGTAACCTCAGAGAAAATATTGGATTGTAATAATCGAGTCCCGATAGCAAATTGTGAAGCACTTTTGCCTAGGGTTTCTAACAATGTCAGTTATAATGTAGGGTTAAGACCATCTCCAGATTTAATTTTGGTGGAATTGAAGCAGGCAAAACTAAACCTGAGCAGAACAACAAGTGATCTTGCCGACATTAGGTCATCCATAGAATTGCAGAATATCGAATTGAAAAGGGAGAAGGACTTGATGGCAAAAACCTGTGAGAGATTGGCATCAAATTCCGCTCAAATCCGGTGTCTAGAAAAGGAGCTCAGCCAAATGAAATTGATGCTGCAAGTTCTCGAGGATTCGGGTCATAGCAATGGCTTTGGAAATTCTCCACGTGTTTCAAGGAAGTTCCACGAACTGAGATCTGAGACTGAGCAGTTCAAAAGGATGACTGCTGCTTCAAGCTCAGAGGTTTCAAGGATCACGAAGGAAATTGAGCAGACCAGGGCTGAGATAAAGACTGCTGGAGTTAGAGTACATGCTGCAAGGAAGATGGAAATGGCGGCCAAAGCTAATGAAGCAACTGTCCTTGCAGAGATCAAATCTCTGACAGACAGCAAAAGTTACGCCACAGTTCCACAAAATTCTTCAGGAGTAACTCTTCCAGTTGCAGAATACAATTTGCTCGTTCAAAGAGCACATGAGGCTGAGCAACTTTCAAGGGAAAAAATAGAAGCTGCAAAAGCTATGGTAACAGAAGCTCACCTATCTAAAATAGAGGTATCCAAGGAAGCAGAAGAAGCCACCGAAGAAGTTCAAAACAGTAGAAAAGTTCTGGAGGAGGCTCTTGACAGAGTAGAAGTCGCAACCAAAGAAAAATTGGCTGTTGAAGAAGCTCTTCGGAAATGGAGATCCGATCACTGTCAAAAAAGGCGCTCCATACAGAGTTCTCCTAGATTTAAGAACCCCTATGCTAGCCACATTAGAAGAGATTCTAAACCTCTGGATATGAGAAGCGAGTGTTTGGTCAGTGATATCTCCAAGGCATTGTTGAAACCAACTTTGTCAGTTGGACAGATATTGAGTAGGAAACTGTTAGGACCTGATGAGATCTTTGTTCCAAAAGAAAAGGTCGATGACTTAGATGGTAGTCCAAAGGTTTCATTGGGTCAGATGTTGAGCAGAAAACATTGTGTGACTTCTTCGGAGAGCCATGGTGGAGAAAAAACACATGCACCTCGTATGTCCTTCCAGGCGAAGAAGAAGAGATTCCAATTTCTAGGCAACATACCGCTGATGTTAGTGAATCGTAATGGTAAGAGCAGAAAGAAAAGAAAAAAGAAGCAAACATGCATGCCAAGTAAATAAAATGGTCAGGCATGCAAACACTTTGCTGCTTTGTTTCTTGGTGTCCTTCCTTCGTTGGTGATATTAGATGCTCAATGTTAGACCTTGTGTTAATTGAAGAGTAGTGCTTAAGTTGGTTGAAGTATTGTGTAACGGTTTATGAAACTTCCTTTTACGGTTGAGTGTGTTGACAACTGTACTCATTCTCCTATAAATATCTAAATTAATTTGTGGGAATGCTTGTTGTTTTCCCACTTGTTTATTCCTGGTATTGCAAGTCTATACTTAAGTCTTTCATGTTGTTATTGCCAGGTCTCCATTTCTAAATTTCAATGCAAGTTACTGCTATATTTCATAGCTGATTAGCATGAAATATTGGTTTTTAAGTTTTTCTCTACCAACGGTAGGTTGCTAGCCTAGTACTGAAAATGGAGAATTGATTTGGAGATAAGGATAGAGTTATGAAATATATGGCATCAGTAGTTAATTTTGTGGGAACATGCATGCAGCATACTAGAAACCAGTAGAGGTTAATAGGTTAGATGGTAGAATGGTAGATACCTAAGTTTAAAAAGGTCGATATCAAGAATCGATAGTGGATTGTATCGTGGTTTAGGTATAATAAAATACATATTTCTTACACAAGAATGAGAAAAAATCCTAAATTATTTATTAAAAAAGAAAAGACTTAATTTAGTTGATGATAACAAATTGGTCCTTATTCAGGAGCCGAACAATGACCTCTAACCAAACAAAATCCACCCAAATCATTTTTTTTATAAACACTGGCCCAAAGCAATTTAATTTCAAACTTTTGGACCAGGTCCAATGGAAATATTAGAGGACCTATAAACTAGAATTATATCATTAAAATAATGATTTTCATCGTTATTATGAACAGGATGACAGGGAAAAAGCTTTCAGCATGAAAAAGCCTCTAAATGAAAACAATGCAACGTAATGGACTAATGGGGTAAATGTATTGACCAGAAATCATTTTTGGACTCCAAGAATCGTGTGATAAATGGGTTTAAAGCATCGGATTGGTTTGTAGGAAGACTTAAAGAAGTCACGAAAATTGGACATTTGACATAAATTCTGCGTGATTAGTTTACAGAAAAAAATTAAAACTTATGGAAGTGGAGTTCGAGGACTTTTAGGATTTACATTAAAGATGACCTTTCTCATTCCACTAAAATACCGGAGGAAGTCCAATTTTACTAGTTTACCTAAAAAATGTTCTTTCTAATAATCCAAAAAATGAATAATTTTTCCTAACTTTGTCAAAAGACATTTTTGTACCGATCACCGGAATTTGAGTTCTGAAAACTCTAAAAATTGGACTTCTAGATCTTTCCCCACTTCCTTGCAATTAGTCACATTAAAGTCAAAAGTTAAGTTCAACCATGGGTGTAGACTTGGGACATGTGCCCTGCCCGCCAGCGGCGGGCCGGCACGGCCCGTGAACGGCCCGGCCCGCGGCGGGCCGGCACGGCCCGTAACGGCTAGAAGCTAATTTTTTTTTTACCTTTTACCAATCCTTTAAATACCCCCACCCCTTCACTCATTCCTCACCAATTCTCTCAATCTTCTTCTCTTCTAATCATTCCAAATTTCCAATCTTCAAGCAATTTCTAAGCGGGTCGAGTTTGAAGTAAAGTGGGTCGAGTTGAAGCTTTCCATCCGAGTTTTCTTCTCGTCCGACCGACTTCTCGCCGATCACTGAGCATTTTCTAAACTTACTTTGCATTTACTTCATTAGATTACATGGCTAGTTTGAAAACAATATTTATGCTTTACTTAGTAATTTGCATGACTAGTTCTGACGATGAAATTCAAAATGTTGCATTGCCAAATGTTGCATTGCCAAATGTTGCATCTTCATCTAAATCACGTAGACGTAGAACTAGTAAAGTTTGGGAAGATTTTGATTTAGGGCAAGATAAAGATGGTAATGACATTGCATTTTGTAAGTTATGCCCAAAACAATATACTGCTAAAACTAGTGCAGGCACAGGCCATTTAACTAGACATGCAATTAAATGTAAACTTAGGCATAATTCATCTGTGCAAGATTCTAGACAAACCACAATAGATTGTAGTTCTGGTACATTTAGGAAATTTGATCCTGCTCGTGCTAGAGAACATGTAGTGGAATACATAATTAGAGATGAATTGCCATTTAGTACTGTCGAATCTAGTGCATTTAAAAAAATGTGTGAATATCTTAATCCTGAAACTAAACATATGAGTAGACGTACTTTTAAAAATTTAGCTATGAAAAGATTTGAATTTGAACGATCGAAAATTATTAACTTGTTTAATCAACAAATAAAAGAGTAGCAATGACTAGTGATTGTTTGTTGGACCTCACCTAATGAATTTGCATATGCATGTACAACTGTTCATTACATAGATGATCGTTGGAGGTTAAACAAAAGAATTTTGTCATTTTTACCTTTAGATTATCCACACACTACTCGTGCTATATTTGATCATGTTAGTGACATTATTTCAACCCACAAATTTAAAAAGAGAGTAACAACCATGTCTTTTGATAATGCAACTAACAACACATCTGCTGTAGAAATGTTTAAGGCATTTTTAGAACCACCCGTAAAAGGCCAATGTTTTCATATTAGATGTGTATGTCATTCTTTAAATTTAATTATACAAGACGGATTAGAGATTCTTAAATATTATGTAAGTAATGTTAGGGAGGCTATTAGATTTTGTGGAGTTAGTAGTACATCTAGGTATCAACAATTTAGAGAATTTTGTACCTATAATGACATTAGGCCTAAGAAATTTAATTTAGATGCACCTCATAGATGGAACTCCACATATGAAATGCTTAAAATGACAATTCCATATAAACTTGTTATTACAACATTTTATAATGAAAAACAAAATAATGCCATGTTATCTGAAATTGATTGGTTAAATGTTGAATTTTTAGTCGATTTTTTGAAACCTTTTTTTTTATTTACTAAAAAATTAAGTGGACATTATTATCCAACTTCGAACTTATTTTTAATCGAAATATGTAGAGTTACTAAAGTTTTTGCAAAATATAGGTTTCAAAATAGTTTAGGAGATGTATTTACAACAATGGAATCAAAATTTGCTAAGTATTGGAATCCCCCCTACTAGTGTTTTGTTTAGCTTTAGTCATAGTTTAACAAGCTTTTGAGACACAATTGTTGCGGAAAACCCGTGCTTTCGTTGTTCTACCGAATACCCTGTGGCTGACCGAACTTGGTCATCAGAGTTCGACCATTTCTTACTGTCAATCTTTGGACGGTGAACCAAATTTAATTGATCGAAAATTAGAAAAAAAGTTACTGGAAGTTGGTGAGCGGTTATCCGAATACGATTCGGTCAACCGAGTTCTTTATTTTGACCAATGCACCCACATTGTTTTGGATGACTGTTTGGTCCCCGATCGATCGAATCAGTTCTGAATTCTACCCGAACTTAAGTCATTACTTGTTTTTTATTGGTCCAAACTTGACCAACTTACCATAATGACTTTATTTGCTTTAAAGGCTATAAAAACTTCTTCTTAGAGACACAATTAAGACTTTACTTACCAAAAATCTTTCATACTCTTGTGCTCTCAAACTCCAAGTCTTCAAAGCTCCACCAACTCTCAAACTTCAATCAAATTCACTCCAACTTCAATTCCAATCCTTAAGTGGATTCAAGTTAGAGTTCAACAACTTCATTTAACTCCCATTGTGTTGTAAAGCTTGGAGGAAACATCATCGAGTTGTGAGAAGAGATTCGAGCAATGCGAGGGTGTTCACAAGGCTTTGATTGTAAGAGAGTTTATCTTTGACCCATAACGAAGACATTATTGAATTCTCGAGTAAGGATCAGATGAGCGATCAGAACTTGAGGAGTGGACTAAATCACGGTGGTGTGATCGAACCTCTATGATCTCTGGAGTCAACTTTTGGTTTGTATTCTTTTCGTTTCTATTTTAATTGTGCATTGTTTAACCTAATTAGCAAATAATATATTCTCCCCCACTAGATTAGTGATCAATCTAAGTTACAAATATTTTATACAAGTTGTGACATTATTTTGTCGTTGATGTGTAGGTAAGTTTGATAGATTTGTTGGCATTTTTGCTGGGTATTTTATATTGAATGTGAGAATATGTTTAAAGTGACTATTTTATATCAATTATAATGGTATTTTGGAGTTAATGAATGGTTATGTTCAATAGATTTTTAGGTGGTTTTGTTAGGTATTTTATATTGAATGTGATGATATTTTCAAGGTGGGTATTAATTTATACTTATTGTGATGGTATTTTAAAGTTAATGTGTGAGTGTTAAATAGATTAATTTGTATGTGATTTTACTTGGTATTTTATACTGAATGCGATGATATTTTCAAGGTGGGTATTTTATAACGATTACAATGGTATCTTGGAGTAAATGTGTGGGATATGTTAGATACTTAGAGCACCCTTAACGGGTGCTCTTTGCCCGGGCGCCCTCCGGGGCGCCCAGGCAGCCCTCCCTTAACGGGAGGGCGCACCCAGGGCGGGGCGCCCTGGGTGGATTCTCGGGCGGCATGCTGCCCGGGAATCCGCCCTGGGCACCCAGGCGGGGGGCCACGTGCCCCCCCCCCATTAGGATAATGTATTAAATAGGTAAATAGATTTTAATTAATTAGGTATTATAAAATAATTAGAATTTTTTTTATAATTAATTAAAGCCTCGATCCAATCAACTCGTCTTTTTTGAGTCACGCGCATACTATAGGTACTAAATTTTAAATTTTAGATTTTAAATTTATTAATTTGTGGTTTTCTTAATTTTAATAATATTTTCGTGTTTTTTAATTAAATGTTTATTAAAAACGAATGAATTGTTGATGTTAAATAATTACGATAATGATTATTAATATTTTTTGTTGATTGTTGAAAGTGTTTTGGAGAGAAGAATAAAAATAATGACGTGACAACAAATATTGTAGCGTGACTGGGTGGATTGGGTAATGGTTAAAGATTTTGTAGGGGGTTGGTTTGTGCTGACGTGGCAGAGAGAGAAGCTGACGTGGCTGAGAGAGAAAGCAGGGCGCCCGGGAACTACCTGGGCGCCGTTAATGATGCTCTTAGATACGAGTACTTTGGTGGTTTAATAAGCGTATTTTAACGGTGCAGTATGAGTTTGTGTTATATTTTAAGGCTTTAAACATTTTGTGTTATAACAACGAGATATTGCAAGTTTTTGTGTTATATTATAAGTTTTTTTATAACAAATGGATTTTCATGGTGTAATCTGTGTATTTTAGTTTGACAATACTTACTCTAAATGTATTAAGACATTGGAAAACAAGGATAAGTACTATGACGACAATATCCGACAAGATGACAATATATGACAAGAGGATAATATCTCACAAAAGGACAATAAATCAAAAAAGAAGAAGTCGGTGGGCCTCCCCGGAATAAGGTATTTTGCTTATTTTTTGTATTTAACTTTTATTTTTTGTATATACTTTAAAAACATATATCAATTGATTTTTTCTTGATTTTTTTATATTTAGTTTTGATAAGAATGGAAAGTGTTAAGAAATTGATTGATTTTTTTGTATTTAGCTTAAATAAAAAAATAACTTGCCGAATCCGCCATGCCTAGTCCACCCTTAGGCGGGGTGGGCAATATTTTTTTTTATCCCACCCCGCCTACCCACTTAACTAAGGTGTGACAGATAGCGGTGGGGTAAAAATCCGCACCACTTACACCCCTACCTGGGATCCCTTTCAAATAGCCTTATGGTGGTCTCACGTACAATTTCTCTTCAAGTTGTCCCCAGAGGCCACAAGAATAGATTATTCACATCAACTTAGCAGTAGTGGTCATTAAAGGTCTAATTGTAGTAGTCATAGCGACTCGTACAAATGCTTCGTTGTAATTGAATCTTTTCTTGTGTATATAATCCCTACTTACTTCCGATTTTTTTCTTTCTTGTGTAATTGTAGTAGTCATAACAGTTATAAATAAGAAATATTGTTGTTTCAAGAAAACCACGTCATGTACATGGGTAGTGCTACATGGGCTCTTATATTAGGCTCCCTCACTCCCACTCATTCTCTCTTTTTTTATCACCACTCGTTTCAAAATTTTTTGTTTTTTTATTTTCTTCTTTCTCTTCTAACACTCCACTCACTTCATTTTTTTATTTTTTTATTATCTTTTTTTTCCACATTCAACCTAGATATATCTAGTTACCAATATCTGAGTGCGAAAACAGGTAATATCTGGGTCAGATATATCCACATCTGGATGTATGGATATGCATATATATTTAGATGTGTGGATATGCAGTTATATCTGGATGGGTGGGTATGCAGATATATTTGACTATTCCATAAGTACATAAGTGTAACTCATATATATTCAACTACTCTAATAATCTCCATTAACTTTACTCCACTCATTTTATCTCGTTCACGTTATGCATAAACTCCGGATATATCTGATTATCTAGGGTAACCACAATGATGTCGGTAGTCATATATATCTGGGGTAACCACATAAATGTTAGTAATAAGATATATTTGTGTTGGTAATAAGATTATCTAGGGTAACCGAATATATCTAGGGTAACCAGATTTTCTTGTTTTGGTTTTTTGAAAAATTTAACTAAGCTCTAATTACATGCATTTCATTCATGATTTATTGCAAACATACTATCAGATATAACTGGGGGTAGTCAACAATAAGGTATATCTGAGGGTAACCATATATATCTGGGTTAATTCCGTCGGTCAATATTCACACACATTTACCAGTCCAGTACTTGTTTATTGTAAGCTATTAATAACCTCATAGGTTGTGATAAATATTGTTAACCGTATATGATTTATGCATGCTTACCCTTACACACGACTTTCAACAGATAAACTGACGTGTTTTTGTTGATTTTGATTTTTGACTTGGTTTATTTTCTGCATCCAGATATATCTTAAGGACATTCACTACTTTAGCAATCATTTGTTTTGCAAGTGAGGCAATAAAATAAGGATGAAAAACTTTATGAGACAGAGCTCAATGTAGGAGAGAGAGTAAATGAATGTCAACTTTGCAGGGGAACCCGGAAAAGAACCCCAAGAAAGAACTCACTTAGCATTTTATTAAAAATTGTACAAGGGTGAGATATAAGTAAAATGATAAAATACTATGCAAATACACACAAGTTGGATTAAACATTGACCAGACAGACCAGATCGGAGCTCAGATTTACGAATCCCGTAAACCAAAGATTGGCGGTCGGTTCCAACGTGGGGATGGCACTGGTTAATACTATTATCTAAGGTTAATTCAATGTAAATAATTATTAATTTAAAATTGTAATAGTTAGTTTAAGGTTAATTCAGTACTAAACTGAACAATAACAGTCCGCTACATTCATGAGAACCTTTAAATAAAAGTTCCGTTCGGATTCGACTGGACTTGGGACCACATTTTCGGACCATATCAAACTTTGAATTATCTTAAATTTTAAACTAATAGTTATTTACATTACTGAACCTGAAGTAATGATGTTTTAAGATAAATAAACTTGTATGCACTTACAAAAAAATGTATTCCTTTAGAAAAAAACTTGCATGTCATGTAACCCTCCACATGACAAATATGGGTGTTACAACAAATCTCAACTCAAGCTAAACCACAGGGCGTCACTGAAAAATCAAAGTGATATTGAAGGGTAGTATTGGGGATTTTATGCAGAATTTCAAGGTTTCGTCAATGTTATAAGATATTTAGAGGGTAATGATGAAATCATCCCGTATATCTATTCGATCAAATTTTACGCTGTAAAAAATCTAGGGATCTAGATCGTAATTTGTCTTTATCAAAGTAGGTGAAAAATAAAATCTAAGATCAAAACTAAAAGGTTAAAGGGTTAAGTTGTTAATTATACTTTGTAGTATGTCTCAATTTCCCGTTGCCACATAAGTTTATATCATGCCAATCACTCCTCTTAATTTTTGTTTGTACATTTCAAGAATCCATCAATTTCATATACATTTGCCCTTTTATTTATTTATTTATTGTGTTATTTACCAAATATATCTTGAATCTTAGCTTTCTGTTAAATTTCACACCAAATCTAAGATCGGACTTTATTCAAATTTGTGCGTAATCGATAGGAAGCCACACGTCCAAGATATTCTCAATCGCACCAAGTCTAACCCATAAATTTAAAAATTCTTCCATTAAACCAATCCTAGAGAGTAGGTCAGAGGTAATCCATTGCTTACACGCCAATTCCCTCTTCGAATGCGAATATCCAATTGAATAACTTACAAATTTCCAACCTAATAATGACAGTCCCATTAATAACCACGTAACACCCTTGCTGGCCCTCAAATTATTGATTGGATCGGTTCAATTTTTTTAGAGAATGATATAAACACACGCGACAGACCAAGAACAGACTTGTTCTTTCTATTCGGATAAACAAGAGGAGAAGCCAAAAGGCCCCAAACCCACCACGACAACTCCCCTTCCTTGCCCAATCACGTCTTCCCCCGAATCCTTAGAGGTGCTTCTGTTTCCTTTGATCGTCTTCTCTGTGGGGGCTTGCGTCTTTTGTTTTGGTTTTTAGTATTTTGGTGCGATTATGTGGGTTTTTTTGTTTGTTTTGTCCGAGTAGGGTTTTGTGTTAGATTGTGTTTTTGAGGGATTATTAGGTTTGATTAAGGTATTAGTTGGTTTTGATTTGCGTGGTGGTGATTTCAGTTTGGAGAATTGGAGTTTGGAAGGTTGAAAAGATGAGAATTTTGAAGTTGTCGGTGAAAGACTGAAAGCTACGGTTTTAATATGCTACTTATACAGGGTATGTGAGAATTTGAGATGGGTCTGTGGTGTTGTTGATTTCTGAAGGTTCATCAGGGGAATTTTTAGATGGAGGCTGAGGTGAAGAAATTAGTAGATGATAAGATATTAGGGTGTTGATTTGGTTGTGATAATATGATGTTTTTTGTGTAATTCAGAAGAGATGTTGTCCTCAAGGTCCTTTAAATGTTTGCTGGAAAGGTTTTTAATATGAGTATTTTGTTGGTTCGATGGGAGAAATTGGGCACTGTTGTTGCGGATTGTACTTGGTTAAAGTTAAACTACAAAGTGGTCAATTAATAGTTTGAGAGGGTTTGAAAATTTTATGTGTGAAATTCATCTTAGGTTATTTAATAACTTTTGAATTTGGTTTTGTGACCCTGTTAATTCTACTGCAGAAAAACATGGTATTTCCAAATTTATTATGTTATATCAATGTTTTTTTCAATCACTATATTGTTTGTTCTCTTCATCGGCAATCAAAGTAATTTCTTCTTTATCAATTTTTATTCTGTTAAGATTTTCATACCCCAAGACCAAATACAGTTTTTGTTGATTTATGGATATTTAGTAGTGGGTGATTATTGACACTCTCAGTGTGGTTTAGAAGCACCAAATCTGGTTCCAACTGTTCTTCCTTCTTACTTTTTTTTGGGAGCTTACTTAACATAGACAAGGGAACAAAATTTGGGAAAATATTCCATCTATAGGCAAACTAAAGAGGTTGAAGTAATGAATCCTCAAGGGGATGCTTTAGACTTTCAACAAGGAATAACGAGAAAGGAGTTGGGTAATATTGGACAATATTTGGATATAGGAAACTGGTATATGCTTGATCTAGCCTACCAACTAGTTTGAGATTAAAGGCTTTGTTGTTGTTGTTGTTGATGATGATGTATATGCTTGATCTGCACATTGCTTCATGAGCAGAAATTGAATGACTAAAGAGATCACCTTTTGTATGGTTATGTGAATCTACATCCGTGAAGAACTACTGTGGTTATGTTGCCTTGTGAATTTTTGGGTGTTTAATGTTGGATTGTTTCTTAGAAAGGACAGATTCACTCTAAATGATTGGCACTCACCGATGATTTTTTATTATTCCCATGCCTAAATTTAAGAATATCTGCATTAAATGGATGGAAACGAATTCCAATGATTACAAGGAGACGTGAGTATATGAATTGGTATGGAGTAATCATTAGTAAACAAGCAAGCCAAAATGATATCGACAGTATGGATACTTTGATAGCATCTTAGTGAACTTTACATCAATTAAGACAAGAATTAATAATGTCACTCCATGTCAACATTCGCATTTATTCCGTAGTCTATGTTACCCTATGTCATCCAATACTTATTAATTTAGATTCTGGAAGGGCTTAAGTTGAATTCAAAGTATGTTTTTTTGTTAAGTTACTTCTGACGTTTTATTTTATGAGTTAATGTTTATGCACATAGTCATAAGCGTCCTACTGGTTAATGCTTGGTCAACACTTTTTGATTTCGTAATGTCTACAGTACAGAACATGAAGGGGAAGTTAGGACTCTCGTTTCTGCTTGTGCTGGGACTTGCGTGTGCTTCTTATGTTGAAGCTGCTGAAGAATCTAATTTTGCAGGTAACAGATGCAGATTGTTATTTTCAGCTCTCAAACTGTACTACTTGTTTTAATTATTTGTGCTTGTAAGCTATTTGGCTATTTTGAATTAAATTATTGTCATCAGTTTAATGTTTCACATCATTGATCTCTTGAACCTTGTTCCCTTTGAATTAAATTATTTCACATGCAATCACTTGATAAATGATGACAAATCATTTGCAAATAAAATGTTTTGAGCTGAATTTCTTTTTGTTTCTCCATACGCTAGAATACGGATTATGTCCTTAGGAAAATCTTTTAGGCACATCTGGCTCTTGAATTTATGTTCGTCTACCTAAACTTGTTCCGATAAATTTACAATTTTCATCACTAGTACATTGTCAATGCTCCAAACAAAAACATAGTCAATTTGGCAGTAAATGAAGGATAAATAGCAATCCCTAAATAACAGAATTATAAGAGAGAATAAGATGGGGTTATCTCAACAGAAGTTCCTAGTAATGGAGTTGGTGATGCATCCCAAACAGCAATTATTAAGGCGTGTGGTGTATGAGATTCCGAATCCCATCCTGTAATAGTTCTTCTAGCTTTCAGCAAAGAATTCAATACCACTTTCCATGAGTAATGATCAAAAAAATTCTGTCAAAGATTGTTAACAAGTCTTTTGGAAAGTACTTCAGTAACCATGAAGGTTTTTATAACATGACTGCGATAAATATTTCCTTTGGTACAAGTTGTCAGGTTGTTAACCAAACACAGGATACTCTCTTAAGGAAGTATGGTTCTACTTCGGTTACTTATGCTCTAGTACTTGATACTTTGATTTGTATGGCTTCTTTAACTTTTTAGGTAACTTTTCAACTTCAGCCTTCTTTTAATCTATCATTAGTTCCGAGAAATTAACCTCGTGTGTGTAATTTGTTTTTTTTTCTTCCCGTTTGCAGATAAAATCAACTCTTGGGATGGGCATTTGAGGAACGAACAAGTGTGCACAATGTGTGAACAATTTACATCCCAAGCCGTGGAGTATTTAAGTCAAAATAAGACTGAAACTGAAATTATTGATCACCTTCATAAATCTTGTTCTCGACTGCACAGTTTTGAGCAGCAGGTATAATTTACGTTTAAAATGTGAATTACAAAATGAATCATTTCTAAAATTCAACTAGTCTCCGAATACTAGACATCCTTATCAATTTAAAATATTTTAGTTTTTATTGATGAAGACCATTTTTTTCTAGTCAAGTAATCAATGATACTTCTGAATCACTAAATATTTCACTGTTTGTATTGCAGTGCATGTTATTAGTCGACTATTATGCACCTCTTTTCTTCATGGAAATCGAACTTATAAAGCCCGAGGCTTTCTGCACAAAGGTGAACCTTTGTGATGGTAGAGTGTTTATTCGACAGACTCCACTGGTCAAGAGTGATGATAGCTGCACTGTCTGCCACAAAGCAATCACTGAAATTCTTATTAAACTGAAAGATCCCGATACACAGGTAACTATATACGGTTACAAATTCCACTCATTACACTCTTGGGCTTTTTTAGACCGGCTTTATTCAGTTAAAAGTAGCTCACTTATTTATATAAGAAAGAGAGAAAAAAAGCTCCTGGTGATAATTGCTGATTAATTATGATTCTTTTCGAGATATTTGGTTCACCCTAAGGAGCTCTCTGGATGGAAGAAACATATTCTATAATACATCAGTACCTATTGAGGGAGCCATAAAAATCATTTAAGCTGAACTTTAATAGTATATTATTTGAATGTGTTGTCATATTGATATGAGAAAAACTAAACACATTCTAATGAAACTATGGTTATTTTACTGAGATCGTCGAGGAGATGAGAGCACTTGAATTTTGGGAGATTCTACTCCGTGTTCTTCGAATTTGTATGTACATTGCTTTTCGAAGCCGATCCACGATGATGGAACATAGAATGACAAATTTACAAAAGATAAACAATTATATTTCTGATTTATTTTTTTCAGCTTGATATAATCGAGTCACTTCTCAAAGTATGCAACAAGGTGGAGCATTATACTCAGCAGGTAAATTCTTTTCATTTTTCCATCCTTAGATCACAAAAGCCTTCCGTAACAAGAAACATGTCATTTCTTGGCTGCATCTTGAAATGACGCAACATCTTTAAATGCCTCCGCATATATTACATCACTTAAGGATTATTGCTTTGCAATCTCATATCCTCAAAAAATCACATTACCATGCATAATAAAGTTCAACTATACACTGAGTTTCTACGGGGAAACATGGAAATTTAAGAATATGAAGTCCAGTTGTTTCCCTTTGTTTGATCTTCATCTAATGATCTTCACATAACGATTTCTATGTAGCTGTAAAACTTTTAAGACAACACAGAAGGTTTTAGAATTTGTTTTTTTGGTTGAATGTTTGATTTTGGTTAGAATCAACTTTGCAAGTGTCAGCTTGTGTTAACAGCAATCGTTTTGGTAATTAGTAACTATAAATCTTCATTATAAAAAACAATGTAACATACATTTCAAAGCATCTCTACATTTAATATTTACAATTTAAGGTATGATATTGTTTCTCCTTAATGTCAGCAGTGCAAGAGGATTGTCTTTGAGTATGGACCTGTAATTTTGGTCAACGCGGAGAAGTTTATCGAGACAGTCGACATATGCAGCTACATTCATGCCTGTAAAACAAGTAATAATGGTAATTCACTGGAACTGCCACACCAAGAAGCTTCAAGCATATGATTAGAGTAGACGGGTGAGCAATGACAGTTCTTTCGCAGGAACATTTCCACTGTCTTTGTTGCGTTAAGTTAGGATGATTCCATTTGAAGTGTGAAACAATATATCCTGTTAATAATTCCATATTGAAGAAATTTATGTTACATTTGCTCTGATGTATATATATATCATGGTTGTCTTTTTAACAGCATGATTTCTCGTGCTGAAGTCTTCATTTACGTTTTGTGGTATATTATTTTTTGTTGTTTATCCTTGATCAGATTGGGTATGAGGAATGTTTTCTAGTCATTAGAATTATAATTAGAAAAAAATCTACGTTAAAAACTTCATTGGAATAGGTTTGAGTTGAGAGCATGAAATGAAATTTGATTTTGTAGTGTGAAGTTAGTCTTTCCTTTTCTTTTCTTTTCCTTAGGTTAGGAGTTAATCAGATGGGATTATCCGACCAAAAAAGTTTCAACTGGATAACTTAAGTTCCACGTTATTGCAAAGATTACATAAAATTGTTGGAACTTCAATATATGTTCATCACAAAAAACACTCCAGTTCCTTTTAGGTATGTTATTTTCTTGCAATTCGTGTAGTTCCGTCTTGTTAAAATGGAAAAATGTACACCACAAAAAACACTCCAGTTCCTTTTAGGTATGTTCATTGTTTAGTACTGAAATTCGTCTGTGGTGGAGGCGTTGAGAAGGGATAAGTTATACAAAGTATGATTGAACGGAAGACCCTTCCATTATTCCATACAAAAGCAACTTCTCGAGTGTGGTGCAACTGGTTAAGAAAGTAGAATCATACCTTCAAATCTTCAAATTCCTATGGGATACAAAAAAAAATACATCTTGGATATTCGGTGTTGGATAACTCATAATTTGAAATCGCAACCCATCTCACAAAGTAGGACGGATGGTAGAAATTTTTGGGTCATAAAAAATTTAACACTTTATCGTCGGAGTAGAAACCTTCCTCTCTGTTTCTCTGTGTTTAATCTCTCCTGTTTATTAAATATCGAGTTCCATTCCATTTTACACCGGGGCAAAGCCTAAACTTTAACGTACATAATCAAAGTATATGTTTCTTGTGAAATTCAAAAATACATGATCAAAGAAGTAAGGGTCAATTGGTGAGAATTTGGATGACTCACATGGATGATAAGGACTTATATTACATGTATGTGGTGTAGACTCGAGGAGTGGACAAGTTTACTGAAGTCATGACTCATATATGACACCGGGCGATAATCATATTAACACACCAGAAGGACTCGGTTTCATTGTCACCGATCTTGTTCCTACATAACAATATATCCTCTTCAATAATGGACATAATTTATCGTTTCTTATCTTAACATAGTTTGTCTTTCTCACCCTCCAGTTTGATATTGTGTTCTTGGACCCAAGCTAGGACTAAAAAACACGTTCAAAGAGAAGGTGAGAGAAAGAAGAAATGGGTTTGTCCTACTAGAGTTCATTAAATTTTACAATAACAACAGTTGACGTATTATAGGTTGGAGTCGTGGATTGGTTATAACTTGTTTTTGCTCCGTACTAACCTCTAATTTAGTCCACATCCACTTCAAAATAAAATCGAAGTGGTTTCGAAACTTTCGTTTCCATTTCTCTTCCCAAATAAAGAAAGTCCAAAATTTTCATTTTCGTGATCTTAAAATCTATACCAATGGGCTAGACAACTTGCAACATATGCAAGATCCAGGTGCAAGTCCCACAGTTTCTGTGGCTTCTATAGTTCAACTAATTAACCTAAAATGTTTTACAACTGTAGGCACTACAAAACCATGAATTTGAAGAGAACTCTGTTATACAGGTCATGGTTTTGTTATAACAACCGTATATCTGACGTACTTATTTTATAAGAATAATAAGTAGGAGAAGATTATATATGTTTTATAATCATAAAAAGTGATATGGGGAAGTTTATATTATTTTTTCTCTTTTGGCAATTTGTTTCAAGCATGGAATGCACGATTTCAACCGGCCAAGTCTCCTATATATTAAGTGCTATTGACAGTTCAATCTGATATGGTAGACCGTTCAGTTATACGGTAGACAGTTCAATCTGATACGGTAGACTTGGAACGCTTATTCATGCAGCTCGGTTAACCGTGAGAACGCTTCTTCCACAAACTAACTAATTCTCCAACAACCCCACGGTCGACTGAACACCCCTCGGTAGACCGTTCCAATTTCGACAGACTCTCTCGTGATTTTCGGAACACCAAAAATCCCACCAACGGTTTACCGAACCCGTTATTCCAAAACACCTGTTGTCTTCTGACGGTAGACCGAATCTCATTCGGTCGTCCGATTCCAGTTGCACCTGAAGTGCCTGGAATCTTTGGTTCGGTAGACCGAAACCAATTCGGTCGTCCGAACCCTGCATCGCCAAAAGTATCTGAAGTTTTGGATCGGTAGACCGGATCTCATCCTGTTGATCGTTTCTTCCTAGTTTTGTTTCCTTAACAAATATATACCAATATTCAACGCACACGGTGTTTTAGCAATTTGATTCCCAAACGTCATCGTGATGATCGTTGTCAAGTCTCTATCAAAACCACCAACATTATCAATCAATATTGTCCTTTTCACTGTCTTATTTAGCCTGATAAGTCACACGTATCTCTTTCTGTTCAAAATACCCTCTTTCTATAGTTGCAGTGCCGTATATAAGTGCAAGTTCTTATGCTTAAGGCAACTTCATTAGTCATCAGCCGAGATTTATTTCTCCTAAACTAAGGTAAATACATGCAATTTGTTTGAAAATGAACCGTATAAATATATTCCGTGTTCTTATTCGATTGGTCAAAGATACATTCACGAATTACATGCCTGAGGCTGAGAATAAAGAAGAGAACAAAAAAATTCTTGATCTAATTGGAGAAAATTCCACTATCATATAAGTATTGCACCCCAGCTTTGTATAATACCCTTCAATTACTCACCCACAGTGAATCTAATATTATTCGATCTCTTCTAATTTACTTCGCTTGTCTTCAAGAGCGAATTTCAGATAACCATTGCACTGTACGTGCTCGGAGTTGCATGCTACAACAATTAGCCACGTAAAGCAAAATCTTAATTAATTAATCTCTGATATCCATGCTAAATAATAGTTAATTAATTAAAACCGGTGACCGTATTGATTATCGAGCCATTTATTGCTTCTCAATCTGACAACAGAACGACTTACTGTAATATTTAACTATTCCTAACGAAAATATCTACTTTTCAGTTATAAAGACTGCATTTATAATCCTATAATAATGTTTATGATAATACATTCTACGTCTATGTATCGCTTCAAAACACCACACTTCATAAATGAGATCGCCTCGTGTGTCTGTTTTTGTGGTGAGCGACGTAACCGACTTTCTTGCCTGTGAATTTCCTATTTTCACTTACTTACTTTGACTACAACAAATTAATATCGCAAACGTAGTGGAATGGTTTATCGTAACTTTCTCAACAATTAGAATTTAGATCTCAAAGTTCTAATATGTTGCTTCTTTTACTCACTTATCTCGGTCTTTGTAACATGTGTTTTACCCTCAGCTCGCGGAACAGATTATAGATCTGGATCAGTTTGATATTTGCAATATGGGCTAAAATTGTGTGATTTGAACGAGTCAATTTCATAAATGTCCCTTACATATTACATAATTTAAAATACCTTCAATGTTCTACAGTCTTTTGGGAACTACTATTCGTCGCCGGAAAACTACTTAAATCGCCCCAGAAATTACATTTTTGTCATTAACAAATCAATTAATACACATTTCGTCCAGTGTCTTTAAACAAGATATTTGACTCAGTTTTACTCACATTCCTAGTACCAACACCACGAAAATGTCTGGCGAAACACCTGGATCCGGCTAGGTAACAGAGGCGGATTTTTTTCCGAATCGGGCGTCTGGCTAAGATGCCTCCACCTAGGTGGAGGCGTCTAGATACGACGCCTACACCATGGTGGAGGCGTCCCGCCACCACGAACGTGAAGGCGTCTGGCTAAGACACCTCCACATAGGTGGAGGCGTGTTAACCAGACGCCTCCACGTTGGTGGAGGCGTGTTAGCCTGACGCCCGTATTTTTTAATAATAAAAAAATTAAAAATAAAATATAAATAAATTCTAAAAATTATACGGTGTGTTATCTCAAATTATTTGAGGTTCTGTTGCAAGATTTTTGGTGGTAACGTGGTCAAATTAAAATGAGTTTTTTTGCAAGTTATTAATATTCAAAAAATTTAAGATCCAAAATCCCCGGTGGTAAAACTTCCCGACTTACAAATACCACATCGACAGGTCGTTCGGGGGTCTCAAGGGGTGGCAAGGGGGCAGCGCCCCCTGGAAATTTTTTTGGATTTTGAAATTGTTGGATCTGAATTTTTTTTGAATTTTCATCAATTTCAAAAACTCGTTGTAAGGTGATGTCGGACGGTCGACCGTTTGCTTCTCCGTCTACCGAACATGTTCCATGCGGATGACCGAGTTTTCATCGGTCCACCGTGATCGTAAATACAGTACGTTTTTTATCTTCCTAGAATCATTGAGTTGGTTTACTTATCTCTAGCCGGTTATCCGAATATTTATTCTTAGTAGCTTCGACATTTCTCTGGAATTCTCTATTCGGTGTACCGAATGGGTATCGGTCATCCGAATATAGTAATTATTAACTTATTAATTAATTAATTTAGCAATTATCTAAATTTATAATCAATTATCTTTTTAATAAAAAAATATAAAAATAATAAAAAATTGCGGGCGTCTGGCGGAGCCGCCCAGCGTAGGATATGTGCGTCTTAGCGTCTGGCTAAGACGCCCCCCCTAGGGGGGGCGTCTTAGCCAGACGCCTAGGGGGGGCGTCTTAGCCAGACGCCCGTCCCATGGGCGGGGCGTCTGGGTAAAACGCCTCCCCTAGGGGGAGGCGTCTTACCCAGACGCCCATCTCCTACGCTGGGCGGTTCCGTCAGACGCCCGTAATTTTTTAGTATTTTTTATTATATTTTTATTAAAAAGATGTTGGATATTTACTAGATTCGAGTACACCGGGGCGTCCGTTGGCTCATTATTGACCTCCAAAACATTACTTTTTATGATTATAAGAGGAAAATGAAGAGAGATGTATGATAGGAGGATAAAATGTCGCGTTATAGCAATAGAAATTAGAGAAGGGCAAAATGGTAATCTGTTGGGACGATTTAAGTAGTTTTAGGACGACGAATAGCAATTCAGTATCTTTTAGTTCAAAATAAATCTTTAAAATGTGCCCTCATTTTAAGCGTTGTGGAGAACATGACATATTCCTATATATCTGTCTCTTATAATTAGTACTCAATAAAAAATAGGAACTTCTTAGACTACTTCATAAGAAATTAAGTAATTAACTTTTTTTTTCGAAACTGAAACTTACAAATTGATGAAAGAGATAATTGGAAATTTGATGAAAGTGTAGATACTATATGGAATTTAAAGGATATTAATGTCATTTATGAAATTTTCCAGGAAATCTTCAACACAGAACACAGAACCAGTCCTGAGTCCTCCCCCCTTTGATTACCAAGATGGAATCTGAATTGCGGCAGTAGAATATCCTTAACCAGTCCTTCCTTCTATTTATGGATATATGATTTAGTCTCAACCAAGTGAATTAGAAGACACATAACACCAAATTAACACTCCCCCCCTTTAAATACTCCCTCCAAACCATAATTCCTTATTCCCCCACACTATAGCCCAAACCCCAACTTCCAAATCTCACCAATTCGATCCCAACGGCAACTCAACCTCCCCTACCCAATGGCTTCAGCCACCGTGACGAAAAAGATCCTCCTCGGGAAGTACGAGGTCGGGAAAGTCCTCGGCCGTGGCGCCACGTCGAAGGTGTACCATGCCCGGGACACCCGTACCGGGCAAAGCGTGGCGTTGAAGTGCTTGAACAAGAGGAACATCCAATACAAGGATCTAATCTCTTGCATAATTCGCGAGGTCGAGGTCATGCGCTACCTCCGACATGCTCACATCGTCCGCCTTTTCGAGGTCCTCGCGACCCGCGACCATATATACTTCGTTATGGAGCTCGTCAAAGGTGGGGATCTCTTCACCCTTCTGGATGGCAAAGGTCGTCTTCAGGAAGATGTGGCTCGTAGGTAATTACTTAGTTAATCGAATATTTGTAATTCACAATTGTAAGAAATAAATTTGGAACATTACATCTTTATATGTAGGTTTTGGTGTAATTAATTTGGGAGATTTTTAATTTGTTCAGGTACTTCCAGCAATTGATTTCGGCGATACGATTTTGCCATCTGAGGGGCATATACCACCGTGATCTCAAGCCGGAGAACATTCTGATTGACGAGAATGGGAATCTCAAGGTGTCGGATTTCGGTCTGAGTGCCGTATCGAATCAAAGGCGCCACGACGGGTTGCTCCACACATTGTGTGGAACGCCCGCCTATGTGGCGCCTGAGATTCTCTCCCGGAAAGGATACGATGGTGCGAAGGTTGACGTTTGGTCGGCCGGAGTCATACTCTTTGCCATTGCCGCCGGCTATCTACCCTTCAATGACTCCAACGTCATGGTCATGTATAGAAAGATCTATCGTGGCGATTTTCGGTGTCCCAAATGGATGTCCGAGGAGCTCCAGCATTTGGTTTCCCGACTCCTGGACCCGAACCCGACCACCAGGATCTCCATGGACGAGATCGTCAACCATCCTTGGTTCCGAAAGGACTTGGACCTCGAGCAATTCGACAAGTTCGACCACGAAGAGGCGAAAAAAGACGAGGAAATGGAAGATAGAGAGCTCAATGCATTCGATCTCATCTCTTTCTCGACTGGGTTTAATCTCCGTGGGCTCTTCGATCCGGCCCCAACCGTGCACCGTTTCACGAGCCGCGAAAAAGACAAAGGTATTTTGGGAAGAATTGAAAAATTATGGAACGAGAAGGGTTTGGTTGTGAGGAGGGAAGGTGAGAAGGGGAATAAGTTGGTGGTGAATAGCCGGACCGGGATTTTAACGGCCAAAGTGGAAGTTTTGCGGTTGAACCGGGACATGGTAGTTGTGGAGACCCGGTTTTATGATCCGGTTTGGGAGGAGAAACTCAAACCCGGTTTGAAGGCGTTTGCTAGTGAACCGGTGGTTGAAGGAGGCGCGTAATTTTCTTTTTACGAAAAGTAGACAAGAGTTTTACAGTGGGCCCAACAAAGTTTTACAGTAATCTTAATGTCCTATGACTTGTTAATTAGTTTGTGGTAATATTTGGCTCCCACACCAAATTTTTCTTGTGGGTGTGATGCCATTAGAAGAATTTTAGATGGAGTGGAGATTTTTAAGAGAGGAAATTGGATGGTTGAGTTTTAATGTGGAAATTGGGTGTAATATTCGTCTGCCAACTTGTTGCTGTTGACGTAAAAGCAAGGTCAGGTGTCTGCTTACTAAATTAACTGCGCGCATTCAATTTAATGTGTAAAACGAAGAGATCTAATTAAATTTAGGTAGTATTGTTTTATACTACAAACTACAAAGGTTATCGAGACGGTTCGCCTACAAATGGGTTTGAAAATTAAGTTTTGCAGGCTTCAGGTTTTTATATCTTAAACCGTCAATTTTTTTTCTTATTTTAATACCCAAGTTAGCCGGAAACTATGATTTTTTGAAGTGATTTTTATAGATATTCAGTTTCTGTATTTTGAATCTTTTAGCTTAGCTTCGAGATTCTATTACACTATTCATCATATAATTAAAAAAAAAAAACCGCCATTGTATGTATGTATCCTATGTTCAATGACCGCCGATAAATGAAAACTCCATTAGAATAACATAATGCATGAAAAGCGACTTTAAGGTTAAATATTTAGTTACTGGTATTTAATTTGTTAACTTTACTTTCAGACATCATTAGTTGATTAATTACATATGGAAGCCCAAACTTCACTATTCAATTAAGAAATTAACTTTCCCACTTAGCACAAGAGTCAAATGTTAATTTCACCACTAATTATTCATGAGAATCTTCTAGAATATTATTATTATTAACGAAGATTACATCACACGAGAATGTGTTATGGGGACCTCAATACGTCTGATATGTTATACATTCAAATCTCATACATATACATGCACGTTTGCATACATGTTGTACAAATCTGGCTGGCTTTATTAACAACACTCTTTTCTTATCGTTGGTTAATTTGGTACGATAAATGTTTATTAGATGTAGAAGACTTAACGCAAGAAAATCGTACGTGTGTTCCCACTTGTATTTCTCGTTCATCTATCCGCCATTATTGATGTGGTGTTAGGAAGTTGTTGGAATTTAAACGTTTTATTTTTGTACGAGCAAGGGCGGTAGAGAGACGTGCTTCAAATGAAGAGTGCAACTACCTAATAACTCGAATAGTTTTTTTTAATGTCATAAGTTGTTTACAAACAAGAAAATATACTTGCAACATTTTGTAAGAGCGCAACTGTCCGACGACTCGAATAATTTTTCTCAGAGGGTATTTGAATTTGTAAAACTTGGTTTGAGTTACTTCAAGATAACCAGTAAAGCAATCTTGACACATTATTTTCGAATAAAACTAATACGAGAGAAAAAAGTACTTTAGAACTAAGAAGAAAATATTTGTTTCTTTCTCATTATTAATGAACATTGAGAGACAAATGCATGCTCATTGAAGATTTCTCCCTTGTTTGAATCCATCTGGACGTAGTGTATAGTTTTCTTACGATTGTGACAGTGGATTTGAATTTTAACAAGATACTCAAGGAAGAAACAAATTCCAGTTTGATTTAATTTTCAGTGTCCTCTGATGAGTTAATTTTAGCAATTTCGTGTGTGTAAGAGAAATGTTTCTTCCCTGTAATCTTGCCCAAATTCCAGATACTCTTGAGATACGAAAAGTTTTATGGTTCTTGTTTATTGTGGGGTGTTTTTCTCACATCCTTTTCGAAAAAAAGATCCAATAATTGACTTGAATCCGGGGTTTGGAGAAATGAGAACCAAATGGCGGAAAATGGTTTTCGAAACCGGTTTCGTTGTTTCAAAGTTAATGCTTTTGGTAGGAAAATAATTTTATGCATGCGCATGTATATTTGTTATGGGGATTGCAATTGAAAGAAAATAAATTATTAATTGATTCGTAAAATTCGATAAGCATCTAAAGAATTGTCATCGGATACGATCTGAGCTTACACACCGTGGGCGGCATGATGTATGGAAAGTATTTTTATATTTAAAATTATTAAATAGTATGGACGGAATCAAAACTAAGGCAAAAGCAATACCATTAAAAAGAAAAATTCGATCATGTTTAATATTTTTGTTTGCATAGGAGTGGCTTTTTAAATACCTTGGGATATTTCAGCAGCGCTTGGTGGACTTTCAACATGTTCAATCCTCCTGAGTGAACATTTTTACACATGGACACCTATCCTATGGATATTTCAACCACATATACTAGGGGAGAGCAAGGACCGGTCCGGTCCAGGTTTCGGTCTGGTCTTCAGTCCGGGGACCGGAGTAAATTCAGTTCCGGTCCAGATTTAAAATAAAATAAAATAAAGGCAAAAAGACCGGTTCCGGACCGGACCGAACCCAACCGGTATGGTCTTCGGTCCGGGATCCGGAGCTTTTTTCCCCATCTTCCACAACCTCTCTCAGGTCATCCTTAACGATAACTTTTTCCCAGACGCACGACGGCCTCCCCCTTAGCGGGGAGCCTGGGGCTCCCACCCGAGCAAGCAGTGCGGGGCAGGTCGTTTGTTTAATTTTATTTATTTATTTTAAATATTAATATTTTAAAATCTTTTTTTCTTAAAATACGTTTTTTCTTTGTTTTTACTTTTTAGAATTTAGTTATTTATTTAATCCAAAAATAACTTCTAAATGACGTGGAGTGAAGAGAATATAAGTTGTGTGATGAGTTTGAAGACATGATTAAGAGAATTTTAAGAGTTGGTGAGCTAAATTTATAACGTGGTAGAGAGAGAAGTTAACGTGATTGAAAAAGAAACCAGAACGTCCGGAGATAACTTGGACGTTGTTATTGAATGCCTTAGTCTTCCTCTTCCAAATCGATCTATCGAGAGAGATCCATGATTTGCAAGGTTGTCTTGCAAAAGTGTTGGAGTAATACTTCTGAGGCCTTTCATGATCTCATATTCTCATCTTTGAATTTTAAAGAAAATTATTCGAACAGACAAATCCATAAAAACTAATTCGTTGTAGATATTTGGTTATGATTAACGGCTGACAAAGTGGTTTAGACATTCAAGATTATTAACAGTTGAGCCTTTTTCTATAAAGTATTGATTGCATGCAATTTTCTGATATGCTCACAAAAAAATTGCAATGTTAACTACTAAAATCTACTACCTTTCCAAAAGGTTTCTAGAATCGACCTACTCGGTCACAATGTTGATAAACATTGCTAACATATATGCTAAGGGAATCCCAGAAAAACACATGTATAGTGTGTTTAATGTGTGCAAAGTCGTAAAAGACATTGATCTCGATTGATATGGAATCTTGAAAGTTGAAACACAACATTTTTTTGGCCCTTAAAAAGTTTGACATTCGAAATTACCTACTCAAGACAAAGAATAATAGATATTATTGCTTAAACAATACTTAATGAAAAGGTTATATTTCTTAATTAACTACCGAAGGCTTCATTTCGGTGCCAAACTTGGAATAAGATTTCAGAATTAAAACAAAATTTAAAGGTTGGAATCGGTAGGAACAGTAACAGATGTCAATTGTTTAGATTACATTGATGGGAGCCTAACCAAACCTTCCAATAACCTGACGGCAGTCATACTACACCAAATGTTCAAATATATATTTTATTTTATTTAGAACAGACACACATGCTTTTGTCGTTGTTTCGAACTTTTGCGGGTTTCAAACTTTGGATTCACTGTAACGAATCCTCCTTAGATTTTGTCATTATTGGTCAATGGTCATCCATCGTCTGCTAGTTTTATTATTATTAATGGACAAGATAAATATAGATAACCAAATCTACGTGACCAATACCACACTTGCCCTACTTGTTTACAGTAGATTTCATATAATGGGCGTCTTTGAAGGAAATGTCAGTTTCTCGTAACGGGAAGTCATTTTTGGGCTTTTAGATCTAAAAGTTGCTCATGGACGTAAGAAGAAGAAAAGTATTTAGATGTCGAGATGTTATCTGGATCTCTAGTCGTCTTGTCTAATTAAATCCTTAAAGTGCCTTTTAATGAAACAAAAAATATCTTACTCAAAATTATATGATTTAAATTTTTAGGTCACTAGGAGAAACTCTTCAGGGAGTTCAGATTTGGGAAGCTCTTCTATGTTTAGATACCATAAACTCTTGTAATAGCTTCGACCAACTTTTAGGAGCTGGGAGCTCTTTCATCCAAACATACCATTTGAACGAAATATTACATATTTTATATAGGATACCCAATGAATAATAAATATATTCATATGCACATTTAACGTGCAGATATGCACATACATTTCGCTCGATAAGCCCGTGGATATGCAAAGTAAACAACTGCATTTGTACATGGTTTTACCTTGAATATGTGTTTAAGGTATTAAGGCAGAAAAACAGACGATCGGTCGACCGGAAGGAGTGTTTCGGTCGACCGGATGTGTGTTGAATTGCCCAGCAAAGTGTCTGTCGTCTTTCGGTCGACCGAAATCTAGGATTCGGTCGACCGGGCACACAACTGGAGCTGGGCAAAAGTTACTGTCGGTTTTCGGTCGACCGTAACCTTGGATTCGGTCGACCGGAAACATTTGAGGAGTTGGGAGAAAAGTGTCTGTTGAATTTCGGTCGACCGAAACTTAAGTGTACGGTCGACCGTGTATGCACTCGCGCAAGCCAGAAAAGTTACTGTCGTTTTTCGGTCGACCGGTACTTCAATTTCGGTCGACCGTTCGCGATACAGTTATTGGATCGGTCGACCGTTTGGACCCAGTTTTGCCCACGTTTTGCATATTTCTCCACGCGATTTTTGTGCAATTAATACTTGTTTAGGCCTACTATATAAAATCAATTTTGTCCCCATTTGTTTAAGGTTAATTCCTATTGTCCACTTTTGCATTCTTGAGAGAAAAGAGAGAGAGAGCATCCTTGTGATTCGTTTGGAGAGATTTGAGCCGGGTCGTTTCGTCGGTTCGTTCGCGTCTCCTGTAAGCATCTCTTGTAATACGTTTCTTGTAAGCATCTCTGTAGAGTTGTGTCATTCGTGGTTTTCCCCGGGTTTCCACGTTAATCTTGCGTGGTTTGTGTGATTTGGATTGTGCATTTGCATTGTGTTATTAAGTTTAACCGATTAGATTTGCGATTTCTGTTCCGCTACGTATTTGGGATTTGTTTTAATTCCTAAGTGTACATTTGGTGATTTTGAATTAGATACGAGTAAATTCAAATTGACTTTCCAGTGACATGACTGAAAATGTACTTCAAAAGTTTGTCTTTGGAAACAACTATTGTTTTACTTTAAAATCTTGTTTTCAAGTTACTCTTATGATTGTATTGAATTACATTATATATCATAAATGGTTAAAAAAATGTTGCATAGCATTATATTCATTTCTAGAGTGAAACATTAATTGCCGTAACCATGTGGGCCAATTTGAGTAACATTTTACCCACGGAGGACATTAGTATCATCTTTATGTGGAGTTATGCAAAGAAACCGACAAAATCATAATTTTCAACTCCCTGTTGTTCATAAGCCCTAACAGCCCCCATCTGAGTCAATGTCCTCCAATTCACAAACACCATCCATAAATACCAGCCTCCATCACATACCCATCACAACTGCAACACCATGTGTCCGAACTGTAACTGTAACATAATCACCAGATGCCAAACAAATTAAAGACAAAAAAAACCAACACTGCCATCAATCCAAACTCCCCGATCCAATAACTCTATCCTCACCCATATGAACGTAACCCACCCAATCACTAATTTCAACGTTTAATATACACAAGTACAACAAAAAATGACAAAAAAAGGAAGCCTAAGCTTGCACTCCACCACAAGTCCACAACTCACACCTCATCAACAATCCCTTTTCTTCTAGTTGACATGTGAATTTGGTTGCTAACTTGATTACTGTTATCCATCTCAACAGTAATTACACTATCCGTATTTCTACCTCTCCTAAACAACCCCACACCCCAATCCAACACATGCAGAACAATATAGCTCCCAATCCCACCTATAAGACCATATGCGATTGAGTACGTCAATGGCATTAAGGTAATTGTCATGAACGCCGGGATGGCTTGTTTGAGATCCTCCCAGTCAATCTCCACCACACATCTCATCATCAGAACTCCGACGAGCACGAGCGGCGGCCCCACTGCCCACGCCGGTATCGAAGCCAGCAACGGCGTGAAGAAAAACGCCAAGAAAAAGTAACCGGCAACGGTCAACGCAGTCAACCCCGTCCGACCACCCTCGCGTATACCGGTAGACGATTCGACGAAGGTGGTTACCGGAGAAGTACCCAAAAGCGAACCTACGATAATAGCCGACGCGTCGGACATGAACGCGAAGTATTGCCCCTCGAATTCTCCGGTGGCTTCGTCGGCGAAGCCCGCGAAGCGAGCCATTGAGTGGAGGGTCCCGGTGGTGTCTAGGATGTCGACGTAGAGGAAGGTGACGAGGGCTAGCCAGAATTTTGGGGTTCCGATGCCAGAGAAGCTTAGGGCGCCTGCGGTCGACTCGATCTTGTGGACGTCAACGACTTGCTTGAAGTAGTCGAAGGCTGCGTTGCCTTGCGGTGTGTCGGGGAAGGCGGTGACGGCGGTTTGCCGGAACCACGAGACCGCCGTTACGAAGACGATGCCGTAGATCATTGCGCCGTTAACGTTCTTCATGAGGCAATAAGCTATAATAACGAATCCCACCACTGCAAGCCAAAAGGTCGGAGATTGCATTCTTCCTGATAAATTATTTCTTTAACGAAAGTATTAGTATTATATCAACAGAAGGAGCGTAAGTACTATAATTTGCGAGGAAAATAATGTAAATTAAGATGGGAAGAAAATGATTTTTGTTACGTTTATTAAAACATGCATAATTATTGAACGCACAACACAATCTTTGGTTTGTTGTACGTACGAAATGTTTCACTCGTTAAAGAAATATATTCAACTCGAGAAATGAAACTAGTTAATAAATCTCTTATTTTGCAATACTTAATATTGGAATATACGGCAACATAACAAATTACATCATAAAGTTTAGGTAAAGTAGAACAGGAGAAAATTGAAAACAAAGCAACGTGCAAGAAATGTCTTTGATAAATCTACCCGAGTCACTGTCATACCTAATCAAAGTTTGTTACACATTAGCTACCATGTTTTGATTTACGATAGGACAATTGACAAAACTCAACTCCTTAAGCTTTCACTTAATTTGTTTATTTCAAAACCAGAATTTGTATCAACCGGTAAAAGTGTCACATACTAATTCATGATGTGTTGCTAAATGACTTTGACATTAAGTTGAAGTTCCATATAAAGTAAATTGGTATTTGGTAGCTCACGGTGAATCTGAACACAAGACAACTTCACGTCTCAAAAAAATACAATGTCCTTGTTATATATCATTGTCAAATTCTAATAGGCGCAAACGATTTGGATACAACAATGAAATTCTAAAATTGTGATGTCATCAGTTCACCACCACTCATTTGGTCTTATATATATATATATATATCCTATATATACGTTAATAAACAATGACATATATACAAAAGGCATCAACATGTTGGGATTAATTTTACCATACAAAAAAGCATGTTGCAATTAATTTGAACTTTATTATATAGTAGCAAGCTATTAGACAACAAAATTAAGAAAGAGTTCACACCGTGAAGGCACATGATCCCGCCGGAGATGGTACCACCGGGGAGAAGCGAAACCGTCCCATTAGCCATGGTAGTAACGGGCGCCAACGACACCCGAGCCTCCCTTGGGCACGCCCCAAGTGTGACTAGCGTCGACGAGCTATACCCAATGAGCCCAACGCCCTGGTTGTTTTGGAGCCCAATGAAAGCAAGAAACAACCCTATTCCGGCCGACGACGATACTCGTACCGCCTTTGGGACCGCCTTAGCGAGCTTGGCTCGGAACCCGACCGCAGATATCAATAAGAAAATAATCCCTTCGAGAAAAACTGCGGCTAGGGCGGCCTTGTAAGAGAGGCTGCCAGTGCCGTGGAAGCCGACGACAGTGTAAGCGAAGTAGGCGTTAGAGCCCATCCCGGGCGCTAGAGCCAATGGAAGGTTGGCGAGTAGGCCCATCATGAGTGATCCAATTATGGAGGAGGCGATGGTGGCGACAATAAGGTCACGGCGGGCCCGGTCGAGGCAGGCGGCATAGCCGGGGTCGATGTTGGGGGGGAATTTGCAAGTTGGGGACGGAACGGTGCAGTCGGAGACGGTGCAAGTGGCGCCCGAGTCGGCGAGGATGGAGGCGTTGACCGCTAGGATGTAGGCCATGGTTAGGAAGGTGGCGGTGCCGGCGCGGAGTTCGGTAGTGAAGGTGGTTTGGCGGGCGGATAATTTGAAGTGTTTGCCGATAGGGGTGGCGGCAACGGCGGAGTTGAGGCGGGTTAAGAAGGTGGTTTTAGTGGTGGGAATTGAATCCATGATTGGTGAGGGTTTGGAGTTTGGACTTGTGTTGGTTTTGGAGTTAGTTTGGTACTTGTAGTTTTGGGGTCAGAGGTAGAGGTGCTCATGATGGAGATGTGTGAAAACACACATGTAGTCTCATATATATTTGCTTTCCAAAGAAAAATATGCCTTAGATTATTGGAGAAAATAGTCAATATCTTCGAAGGCGATCTCAATAAAATCTTAGATATATTTTAGTTTTACTAACATGATAGTCGGTATTTTCAATGGTACTTTTTTTAGTTTTTCCTACTTTATTTAATTTTTTACCTAAAGTAGATTTAAGAATCCAAAATGCCGTCGTTTCCTTTCTTGAAATGAAGGAATATTTTCTCTTTTACAGATAAAATAAATCAAAATGTGAAATTATGTGGATGCATGTATAATTTGGAAAGGAAATATAGGTTGTCAGCATCAACGGTGAAGTGCTAGAAGTACAACCAACAAGAAGGGTGGCACCCTCAAAATCGTATTGAAATTTTCAAGTCGCCTATATGATTCCGAAATTCCATACTAAAGTACTAATACATAGCTCCCATCATTTTCTCTCCAATTGTTTATTGTTTCGTAATTGGAAGATACTTACCTCGTGTTGATTATTTGTCCATTAATTGACGTAACCTCCAATCTTCTGGATGCTTGATGATGTAACTCGATCCATACTCCACTCGTAAAAATAATTTATGATTTTTTTGGGTGTGAACTAGCAAAGCATGAAGCATGGATTTGTAGGTGCAGCTTTGACTCTTACATTTAATAAATGGGATCATGTTTTACTCACCAGTCCACCCTTTCGGCCAGATTCAAACTAAAGTTGGCCAAGTTGGAATTGTCCACCATGGCCACACCGCCTCAACGCTTTTGATGTTATCTTGTGCCGTGATGTTATTCTAACTCATTAGGTTTATTATTTTTATGGAAAATCCGACTATCTATACTCCAAGTGGTACAATCTCCGGAAAAAATTCACACTTTAAAATCTTCTGAAAAATATTCTAATTTTTCCACTTCATCACAAAATACTAAAAATATATAAAAAATCAACATTATAGTAAACAACAGTCGATCCATGTCGAGCTTTTATCACAGAATGTCGAGCATAAAATTAAAAAAAGTAATCAACCTTAAGACAGTTCGTTAAGTTATAGACCATCGAACACCGTCACGGTCATATCGAGCTAGTATCAAGGAACGATGAGAGAACACAACTAAATGAAAATCAACCTCACAAGAAAACAACCGTCGATCAATGTCAAGCTACTATCGAGCATGTTGAGTACAAAATTAAAAAATTCAACCTTAAGATGGTTCATTAAGAATCGAACACCATCGTGTAATAATCGAGCACAACAATAATGGCTGAAATTGTGGATTCTGGTGGGGTCCACCGGGAGGTCGAAGGGGACTATCTCACATCGATAATGGTTATTGTAGGCTCGATATGATATTCACTCACAACTTAAAAATCAGAACTTGATGCTCCTGAATGAGAGAAAGAGGGAAATTGTCCCGAGGTTTAGGCAGAGATATTTTGGAGAGAAGTGAAAAGATAAACATAAATTTAGAGGATGTCAAAGTGTTGACTTGTTTTCAGAAGTTGAGTCACTTAGATCATAAAAAGTCAAAATTTCCATATATAAACACTAAAACAACAAATCATACATATACATACACACATATACATACACACACACATATATATATATAAGGTGCAACAATTTTGTATATTTTTGTAAATTTGAAATTTAAAGCCCGACACTTCTAATGACATAAATACCTTTAATTTTTTTTGTAAAAATTACAATTTCGTCCTCTAGTTCCTATATATTTTTGCTCATACGACACTGCAAATGCAGCCATATGGGTGATGTTTTCTAGACCATTGGTTTATGAAAAAATCATACCTAATCGCAAAATACAAGTCGACTTCGCAAGATAATTTGCTACGGCTTAGTTTATTTCAACGACCTACGTAGTAGACTAGATAAACATTACATTTATTTCAAATTATAATAATTATTGTTCCATCATGTTCATATCACATGGTCAATTGTAATTTTTAGGGCAAGTTAGAGTATCTGTCCGTCAACTATGTTTCTATTTCAATTTTGCCCCCTTTTTTTAACTATAAGGTTAGACTTTGTCAGCTTAAACTATGAAGTTTTAGTTTGATACATTTCTTAACTAAACTAATGAAAGCGTTTATCTTATGAGTTGAAATAACAAATTTACCACCAAATTAAATTCCTTATTTGTTTTACTTCATTTTAATTCTATTTATTCACGGGACTATAACTAACATGATTAGGTGTATAAACGAGTCGAGTCGAGCGAATATTTCGAGCTCAAGTATTAATTTATATTATTAACAAATACAAAAAAATTATATTTTGAGGAATAAAAAAAATCAAATTGAAGCTCAATTTTTTCGAGTTCAAACGACTCGTTTACTTAACTAAGTCGAAATATTATTTTATTTTTCCTTAAGATCTTTTATTTTCAAAGTAAACCAAAGTTGAGCATTTTTCAAGTAAAATTTTGAGCTCGAGTAAGAATTGATAGCCCGAAAATGATGTTGGATAGGCAATATGTATCAATATATTGACGTCAAAATGTACAACAGCAACAAAAAAAATTAGTCCCAAATTAGTTGGGGGTAAGCATGAATGTGTAAATAAGAAAAATAATAATAGTAAATACGTAGTCATATGAGAAAAAGTGGAATTTATTGGAGAAAAAAGTTTGAAGATTCATTCAAAACACGTGAACTAGTTTATAACCCATCTGATGATGACATGTGGTGATTATTGGTTCTTCAAACATTAAAAATTAATCAAATAAAGCTCGCATTCCGGAGTTAAACTTCTCCATGATTCACGCACGCACGCAGCGTAGCAGTTGGGAGATTCAATGCATTAGGAACTGGAGAGTTGTGTCCGAGTTAGTATTGACTATTGAGGCACTCAATGCGATCCAATTAGTTGGGTTGATTAATTAATTATATGGCAAGCAAGATTAGTTCATGACAGTGCATTCTCCTAAATGCTGCGTTTGGTATGGGAACTGTTTGGTTGGTTTCGAGCAAAAAAAAAAAAAAAACAGTTTTTCTATCCTCATCACCATCTCCGGCAGTACGTCCACACCAAAACCCGATAGCTAAGCACCGAAACTCTTAAGAGCCATTGACCACACTCAACACCTCAAATCCAACAAACTCAAACCCAATCATCAACTACAGCAAAAAAAACCCATAATCTGAGCCAAAACAACCTCAAATACACCAATCTAAAGAGAAAACAGCAGAAAACAGATGGGAGCTCTAAACCAGAACAAAAATGGGATCAAAACCCTTGGTCCACATACCGAAGGACGGTGGGGTTGCGCGTGGAGAACAACGAAGGAGACAGCGTCACCGTCGGGTTGGGATTCGTGAATGTTGATGCTAAGAGCGTGAATTACGAGAACAACGAGCTTCATCAACTAATCCAAATAAACAACTACAACGTTTGGCAACCAATTACACAAAAAGTATCGTGGTGAAATATACTATCAGGTCACATGTTCGAATTCGAGTAGAGACACCGGTCTATCTTTAATTTCAATGTATTATACCAATTTAATTTTTTTTTAAAAAGTTGACCATGTCATACACGCCTTAGATTCCCAATTCCATTCCTTACAAATTTTAAATTTGTAATTTTTTAATTACAACTTTACCCTTTTCAAAAAATTTAATTACATCAATCCAGATCCGAACCGGACCGAACCCGGATGCTCTTCGGGGTCCGGACCGGATTTTTGAGGGAAAAATTGGATTTTGGACCGAGTTTAGACCGGACCAGACCAAAAATCGAACTTATCCTGGGGTCCGGACCGAAACCCGGACCTGTCGGATTCCGTCCGGTCTGGGTTTTTGGACCTGTCGGATTCGAAATCTGCACAACCCTATTTATGTAGTTGTTATGAAATTCAAAGGTCTTGGATGATTCACCTTCTCCTCTCATAACTCCATCAACCTCTCATATTCTCATTTGTAAACTCTTGTAACATACACATTTTCATTTACCTCATTTAGCCTATAAATAGGAGACCATTGTAATACTTTGTGTATGGAAAATAAAACAATTATTCTCCCTAAAAATGTACTATATTGAACTTGAAGTTCATAAGAGAATATACGTACAAGTAGGATTGAACATAAAGTTCATAAAATCATTATTTTGCAATATCTAGTAAGTAATTGTCATACGTTTTGTATCACAAAAAGTGACTAAATCTTATATTAGTAGACATAAACCACATAATATAAATTGAAGATCTCCACATGATAAAATATATTTGAGTTCAACCAAAGCCAGAAGCGTGGACCATAACCTATATTATTTGTGGAAATGAAACAAAAGTTAGTCACTCTCATTGCACATCCTAAAGAGGTTATTCCTGAAGAATATAAACCCGTAAAAATAAATGCAGATGTTAAACAAAAGATTAAAGAAATTACGGGGATACAGAACAGTCAAATACTAAAATTTTGGGAAACGATGAGGATTTGATTAATATTGACATAAAACTTGCAATAAACTATATATGTTGATACAAGAGATATTAAACAATTATTAAAATTATTGTTGATAATTCATTCGCCTTCTTAATAACATGCTATATCAAGAGAAAAATTGGATCTAAAACCTATGATATTATAAGAATGTCAGAAGCATTCATATTTGATATAAACAAAAGAAGGCGAACAATATAGAATAAACTCGCTGAATAAATATATTATTTGGACTTATAATCCTGATTTCTGAAATTATATCCCTGAAGGATACGAATAGAAATCACAATAACAATAACAATGTGATACATTATAAAGCGAGAAGTAATATAAGAGTATTCGCAGGACCCAACATTCATCGTGATGTTACTTATTCTCTCGTAACATTGATAATACATTTTGTTACATGATCAATATGATAAGCATATAAGATATGTCGTAACTTGAAAGTTTTGTAAGTCACTTAATATTGGTACATATATGAGAGTCCCTGAAGGACAAAGATGACAAAGTATATTATATAATAAGAAAAATCAAAAGATGCATTATACAAAGATCACTTTATGAAGAAACAAGTAAGAGTGTGCAAATAACATCTTCAATCAAAGTCATCCTAAAGAATGATATGAAGTTGATCTTAGTTGTCTATATGTTTCACCTAATAACAAAATTTATTATTATTTATTATATGTATGTGACTTGATGACATAGGATCTCCAACAAAGTTTTTGAAAAACTGTGAAATATTTAAATGACGGATTTTTAAATAAATGAATAGAAATAAACCAATTGTTTTTCGACCTAAAGTTTGAACATTCTCCAGAAGAGAATTGGTATAATGATTCAATTGTAGAAATGAAATATTGAAGAAAAATATGTTACTAAATGCTCATCTAGAAAGCACATTAACAACGGGCATCTAATGTATATCGACAAAGATCCAATTCTTATAGGACCTGAAGTTTCTTATCATATTCACAGATAATGTTTTTCTGAAAACATTTAAATAACGTTCAAGGATCTACCAATTTCTAGTCATGCGACAATGATTTATATTAGTGATGTTTCCTATATGTCCAATACACATTAATTATTATCACAAACTATTTGTTGTCATTATGTAGAGTCATTACAACTTTATGCAAGTTGGTGAATCAATTATTGATTCTTACATTCTCATATTGCTATGACATCAATGTAAATATGAGACATCTTTAAATTATCCACAAGTAATATATTTTGCGGTAACATATTCATATTTTGCAAAAGTTGCTACAGTTTGTGTTACTCCTAGTATATCATTTGAAAAAAAATTACGCAAACACATTTCACAATCCCATTATCTAAGTGAAATACAGTAAATATCCATTAAATCTGTTAAACTATAATGTATTTTTTATTGAATTCTCATGCACTTTTGTGTTTAAGAACTTTGTAAAATATATTCGTATGTTTCGTAAACTACGAATCAGGGGGAGCGGATTTGTATTTATCCTCCCTGAAGGACAGATATCCGTGAAGGATAAAGCCCGGAAGACTTGTAGTTGCACTCTTTTTCTCTTTTTTCAATTTTTGTCCTAAAATGTTTTATTGATTAAAGATTTGTAATGAGACAACTTGTGCAATTTTGTTAGCATATGTTATGCAATATTTTACTTAACTACTTTTTCCCACAGGATTTTGTAGCAAGGTTGTTAATGAGACATAAACATAACGCGTATTATCTAAAAGAGTGTTATAAACGTATGTTTAATTGAGGGGGAAATTATACGGTGCACTCTTTTTTCCTTCACCAAGTTTTGGTCCCACAGGGTTTTACTTGACAAAGTTTTTAATGAGGCACACCAATCAGGTGACAACTGATCAGATCCAATCAAACGAGAATTTGGCAGATTTATTTACAATATTATTGCCCATCAAAATTGATGTTCGTCATTTGAAGAATGTATGTTGAAGTGAGAGGGACCATCATTGGCGCTGCACTCTTTTTCCTTCACCAAATTTTTATCTCATCGAGTTTTTCTTGATAAGGTTTTTAACGAAACAATATCTCGAACATGTAAAGGTGATCCTCCAAAGGGATTATGAAATCCAAAGGTCTTGGATGATTCACCTTCTCCTCCCATAACTTCATAAATCTCTCACATTCTCATTTGTAAACTCTTGTAACATACATCCTTTTATTTGCCTTTTTTAGCATATAAATATGAGACTTTTGTAATATTTTGTGTATGGAAAATACAAACAATTATTCTCCCTCAAATCTCTATCTTCTTTGTTCTATTATTTTATAACACTAGTTATATTAACACATAAAGAAATTTGTTACATATTATCATAATGTAATTATTAAAGAGTTGTACACTTTTAGACTAAATATTTATTACGTATTGTATTACATAAATATCTTTAATTATTTGTGCATCTATCGACTTGCTATTTATAAATTACATAAATCTATACTTACTTAACTTTTAAGTATTTTACGATTTCTGTTTTAACCGAATATTCCTAAAGAGATATTTAATATGAGACACTTTTCGGCCAGAAATATTATTGAGAGGTGTTTTGGACTAATTAAAATGCGTTAGGCGATTCTATTAAGTCCATCTTTCTATCCCATCGAAGTTCAAAATCTATCATATATTAATGTAAGTCATTGTATGTATATGTCATTGAAATTATATAGAAATAAATAAATAGGTTAAGGTACATGAGCCACATAGGGACCAGACTCGACTAATGACCTCAATCGACTCAAGTCAAGAGATTAATCAATTTAACATAGTCAGAATATGAATCTTGGTTTATGCGCACAGATCCGATTGACTCGATTCAGTGAGCCCTAGCTAGTTGTAATTTAGTTCAAGCAGACGATCCATCTGGCACGAGTATTGGATCAGAACTAAGTCACACCAACTCCATCATCTTTATCTTGATCAATTTGATCGGTTGATTACTTATCAAGGTGATTCATAATCGCGCCATTAGCATTCTTATGTCTTCGTGATGGCATGCAATCTAACAGTCACTTCCAAATTTATATTCAACACCGACGGGATATATATATTGTGAATTACAATGTAACAATTTGAATTAACCACTTGGTATCATTCGATCGTAAAATTGAATTCTACTACTTATTATTATGTGCCGAGATTTTCCTACTCATGGACACCACTTGGTATATGATTATATTAAAGTAGAGGATAATTGCACAATAAAATTAAACCAACAAATATTCATTGCGGAAAGAAAAAGGCAAAGCAAGTAGTTGGTAGAAGTGAGCTTTCTCCTCCCCCACTCTAATAAATCATTTCCCAATTCACCAAAACCGCAAATATCAAGAGCGAGTTTTAGTTAAGATGTGTCCTTTGAGGATTATTTTGATCTTCATATCGGCCACCTTAGCCGGCTTCTTCGTCCTAAGAAACCTCAACACAAAACAAGAAGAACAAGAATCGACGGCCGAGATTGTCCCGTCATCCTCCGGTGCATCCACAGCCATAGGATGCCCTTCCAAGAACACCACCAACACCAGCTCTTGCTTCACAAAGGTACGTACCAATTTTCTCACTTTCCAATTTTTGCTTCTATTCTTTGATCAAATTGTTAAATACCCACAAGTTTGATTTGTATGGACAGGTTGGGTCTGTTGTTAGTTTCGGGTTCTGGACTTGCATGGACATGGCAAGCGGCAAATATCTTTGGAGGAATCTTGTCTCTTCTCTTACTTGTAAGAAGCAACTTTAGATATATATCACCATTTGTTTATACATGGTTATATAATCTTGTTCAATAATAATTTGAGGCCCAAATTGCAAATGAACTTGCTTGGTAAGTTGTTGTCTTCTTCTTGTTGGTATAAGTATAACCGATTCATACATAAATTGTTTAGATTTAAGTGTAGTTCGGAATTTCTTTTTCCTTCTGCTCTGAAATGTGTCGTCACAAGGATAATGATTTTTGCCATGGTTTTTTTTTCTTCTTGAAGTGTTCAATTTTTATTTAGAAAATAATTATTTTTTCTCATTGCAAAAGTTGGTTCAACAGACAGATGGACGAGCATGGATGTAACTGATTACCCACACAACCACATATTACTGAACCACAAAGAGTTCTATTCCCACTTGGCAAAAGTTGGTAGGTGATTCTCTTTGCTAAGAATATTGCCAATACAAATAAATTAAGCTAGAGCAAATCATCCAATTAGAGGTTAAGTTGGTGGTTTTAGTACTTTGTAAGATCAGATGTTATTAACAAACAAATTTCATGACCAGATATACAACAACACAACCAGAAACAAACATATTACATCCAGATGACAGATACAAAAGAGTCATGACCTCCAAAAAAGTTCGAGGACTAACTCTTGCAAGCACACACACACACAACAAACAAAAGCAATACACACATATCATGATATCAACAACAAAACAAAGAAGCTGCAGATCAACTAACTGTTAAAAAGCAGTGTCAAATCAGCCATCAAAAATAAATAAAGAACACTCTTTCTAAACAAGAAAATTAGAACCAACAGAGCACAATGATGATAACAATTAGAAGGCCAGAATAGGCTGCTGATTCTGATGCTCCCCATGCCAAGCCGTGACGATGTCCGTGAGAGCGGGTCTGATTCCGTTCCTCAAGAGCTCGTGGTACTCCAATGCGTCGCCACTCGATTTCCTTATCTCCACCAGATGGAAGGAAGAAGCAAACTCGTATATCTCGACTTCTACCTCAATCGATCCTTTTCGTTCTTTTGCCGGCCCCTCTAGCTTGATCATGTTATCCTTTTTCTTCTTCACCTTCAGCTGCAATTGGTCTGAGATCTCCTCAATTTTCGACATAATGTCAGGGGCAGATCTTGTGGAACTGAATGTTGAATCTTCCTTTTCGTTTGCATTCACGAACAAGCCAGACAAATCGCACCCGGACGACAAAGATATGATATCAAAGGCGGTTAAGCTAAGTGGTTTGGATAGTTTCCTTGGATCAGGATCATCGCTTTCGAGCGAATTGAAAGTTTCATCTGCATCGAAATTGATTTTCTCTGCATCTGTTTCTGTTTTCATCTGCCTTCCTTTGAATCCCTTCTTGAACCAATGGTTGTCCATTATCCCCGAGAGTGTAATCCTGGTAGAAGGATTAGTATCCAACATCTTAGAAATGAGTCCTCGAATTTCAGTAGAGAACCAACCTGGGTATTTGAATTCACCTCTCGAAACCTTCCGGTACATCTCCATCAGATGCATATCGTTGAAGGGAAGAAATCCAGCTCGAAGAACAAATAATATCACCCCACAAGACCAAATATCTGCTTTCGCGCCTTCATATCCCTTTCTGTTGAGTACTTCAGGGGCAGCATAAGCTGGCGTCCCGCAAGTCGTTTGGAGCAATCCGTTCCGTCTATTCGCATCGACAAGGATGCTCAAACCGAAATCCGCAACCTTCAAGTTGCCAAACTCATCCAACAATAAATTTTCCGGTTTGAGATCGCGGTGGTAGACGCCTTTCCTGTGGCAGTAGTCCACTGCGCTCACCAGCTGCTGAAAGTGTCGCCTCGTGGCGTCCTCTTTTAATCTCCCTCTCGAGATCTTGTTGAAGAGCTCTCCTCCTTTGACATACTCCATAACAAAGTAAATGTAGCTCTTCGTCGCTAGAACCTCGTATAATTTGACTATGTTCGGGTGATTCACCATTTTCATTATGGATATTTCACGCTTGATTTGGTCCATCATCCCTGCTCTTTTCACCTTCTCTTTTTCGATCATCTTTATGGCAACAATTTTTCCAGTCTTGATGTTCTTCGCACGATATACCTTCGCGAAATTCCCCTTCCCCACCATCTTATTGATCTCGTACTTATTCATCAAAATCGCCCCCTTTTCCATTCTGACAATAAAACAATTACAGATTAGATTGCTGAAGTGAAACGACAATAATTCGTATGTATCGAATGCAAAAGAATGGAAAGAATTTTACTTGGTAAGATGACCCAATTAAACAAGGATAGAAGAACTAGAACAATATAACCACCAGAGGCTTTTAGGAATCTAGAGTTGACCTTTTCAGCTCATAAAATTGCTTCTCTGACATTGAATTTTTTCTCTTCTTAATCGCCAAATCTTTATCATCATACATCTCTTACATGTTACATGACCAAGCACTTGGAACATATTTTTGGAATTACAAAGATTTGATGTTTACACTTTACTGAAACCTATTTATTATGGTAAATAGTATATTCTCCCTGATCTCAACATTTTAGCATACAATCATTTGTACGTTCATAGCTCCAATTGCACGTTCTTTCAAAATTTATACCTTAAATTCAGAATATTCATCCACATCAACAAAAGAATTGTTTTCAGATGGAACGAAGCACATACTTCACATCAAAAGATAGTTGAATCAATAACTGAACTCCAGTTGGATTTTATCAGAATCCAGCTGACTGAAGCCAATTGGCATGAGAACATACACCACAAAATTCAAATACCAAAATACAAAGTAGATATCAGTATGTGCTAATTATTTTCTTTCATCAACCAAAAACAATCGATCGCCAACATACTAACAATCTAAAACGTAAACGAATGCAACGGATCCGGTTTGATTTGAATTTTCAATAAGAAAGCGTAAAGCAATTTGATACTTCTGGGTGTAACAAAGATTATCATAACTCATGACTAGAGTTACACCAAACAAAACAATGAAACATGTGTTACAATTCTATAGAATTACAGTATCACAAAACAAGAATTAAGAAGACATCAAATAACACAACAGAAAGAGACAAGCATATATGTTTCTTACGGTGCTCGGAAGCACTCGGCAGCGCCGTGCGCGTGGGGCGGCAGAAAACAGAAGAGAATGTGCTTTTTATTTGGGTCTCGCTAAGATATTTTGTCGGGTGATTCGCTGAAGTTCAGCGGAAGAATTCTTCTTCTTTCTATATATAGGAGTAAAACTCCGTCTTGTCACATCCTTATTCATATTAAAATAACAAAACAATTTCGGGGAAAAACTTCGAAAAAATGTATTTGTGGATATTCTCCGTGCTTTTTGATATTCTTTTTAAAGCCCTCCTAAAAATCTAGACGGTCAGGTTGTTTAAATTAGTTATGATAATTTATCAAAAATATTACACAAAATAAATTTACATGATAAGACTTGAAAAAAGACATGGTACCACAAGAAGAAACAATTTACTCGAACCGACACATTGCCATCTTTTGTAGTCCAATTAATTATATATTACTTGACGATGGTTGTTTATGATATCTCACGATATGAAAACATCAATATATCCTAATATTTGTTTATAACAAATCTCAATATGGTATATTTTCTTTGTAATTATAACACACATAATAGTCAAACATGATTATACACGACATAATTGATAGGTTCTAGATTTACCTTTATTCGCCATCAAATTATCGATTTTCACAAAATTCAACTAAATACAATCAACACTAAATGTTATGGTTAATGCGATTTATTTTGTCACTAAATTGGGAATTCTTATAGCACAGTACAGATTTTTTTTGTGGCCCTTCTAAATACCTAAATTTGTTAAATTTCTCTCTCAATTTGATATTTACTTATTTTTCTAACAAATCATAGAATTTAACCATATTGATACAAAATACTAGCAACTTTAGAGGAAATGGTAAGTAAACTTCTTTTCGTTCGGATTGGCAAATTATTCAGACAAAACATACTCACTTTGTTGTAATAAGTGGTTCGAGAATTCTGACTTTTAAGAATGCTTGAATGATATCAAGAGATGACGATGGTGCCTGCATAGTCTTGGAGGAATTTAGTAAGAATGCAAAAATATTATGACCCGGCAAATGACTATTGATATACTGAATTGTTATTCATCGTCGGAAAATTACATAAATCGTCCGTGCAAATTACCATTTTGTCATTCTCTCATTTTACCCTCTTTTCACCACTCTCTTTTCACCTTCCTCTCATAATCATCGAAAAAATGTCTCGGAGGTCAGGAAAGGAGTCAGCGGAAGCCCCGACGTACTCGAATCTAAGAAAATGTCACATTTATTTTAAGTTTAAAAAAAATAAAAAACTGGGGTGGGGCGTCCGTCGGAGCCGCCCCACCCAAGGGGTGCGCATCTGTCGGAGACACCTTTTTTATAATTTATTATTATAAATTGATAATTAGTTGAAAATAATTAATAATTTTGTTAATTTAGATGCTTAAATCCACTTAACAACATTTTATTTGTAAAATTTAATTAATAGTCATCGGGTTATCGTGGAGGAAGAGGAAAATTCATATCTCTGAACGTTGTACATGCCTACGAGGAGGATTTGGCACCTTGTCATCTACGTAGACGGAGTATTCTGCTTCGGTTAGGAGGGAGAGAGATAGTGTACGTCGTCGTTAGACACGTGAGGATTCGTTCGACGACGAGGAGGATTCGGGTGAGGTGGAGAGTCATGACGAGAGTGAGGATGGAGGTCGATATGGGTTGGAGCCGCAGGAAGAGGCGAGGCAACAATATAGTGGAGGATGGGGGCGGCATGGTAGTTTTTTCTTCTGATGTGTGAGTCATTCGGAACGGTAAATGTGGTAGTTTTGTGATCGGTGATTCAAGTTCGTGCACTACAGACGCCTGAGCTTAGAAGAAGAAGAGGGTTAATGACGATTCTTGGATCGTGACTGGTGTGATGCCCGGTGGTCCTTTAGATGACAGCGTCATTCCGAGTTTCAGAGACCACATCGCTAGACACATTTGGGAGGGCGAGGATCAGAAGGTTCTAAAATGTCATAATCAACACAGAGATTTGCGTTCAATTATGAGTAGTGATATGACGGTGACCATTACTGATAATGGATTGGGTCACTTGCCTTACGACATGTTCTCCTGACGTACGACGTTAGGCACAACGTTTCAAACGTGGAATCGGTTTGGAAGACATTTTCCGAAATACTTGTGCACTTAAAAAAAACTCATTGTAATCTAATCTATCACCACCGAAATCTTGCAACGCAACCTGAAATAATTTAAAATAACACAACATAAATAAATTAAAAAAATTGGGGGTGTCTGGCTAGGAAGCCCCCACCGTGGAAGGGGGCGTCCTAGGCAGACGCCCCCACTTTGGGGCAGGCGTCTTAGACAGACGCTCGAGAGGAAATTCCCCCCCTCCCCCCCCCCTCCCGTTTACCTGACCGGATCTAGGCGCTTCGTCAGTTATTTTCGTGGTGTTGGTATTAGGAAAGTGAATAAAACTTTGATTGAAACCTTATTTAAAGAGACGAGACGAAATGAGTATTAAATGAATTGTAAATGACAAAATGATAAATGAGAACAATTTATGTAGTTTTTCAACGACGAACAATAATTCCCTTAATATACCCACATTAGTCCATTTTATCACACAACACCAGAACTTTGGAGGTAAGGTTTTCTATCAACTCAATTAAAGAGGTTTTGTTGGAAAACAATACAAGGTCGGGTTTCACAAAACCATGCTCTATTATGTTTTGGTCGCTCGACTAAGACCGACCAAAACATCTTCAACACCTTTGCACGAATAAAAAAAGCTTACCTTCCGCCGTTGGTTGCTCAAAAAAAGTTCATATCGTTTATGTTTTTTTCTTAAATTTTACACAAAATATTCTTATTTACGTTTTTCTGATAACATGTCTATGATTTTAATAAACATTTATGTATCCGTACCCGCAACAAATTCAAGACCGCCGTGCAGGCATGAAAAGGAAAAAAATGACAGGAATTAGTCGACGGAATCCTACTTTGAAGAATGTTTCCGGAAACCGTTTCTTAATGGTGTTATGTTCTTGTTTCGTCGAATGTTCGAGATTTTTTTGTCTGACTACAGTTCGAACAAATCCCACATTCCCACCGTATCTGAAAAGACAGCAAATGAAACGTCTAAAACCACGGCCATATGTCCCCAAAGTTCAAAACAACCCTTATTAGGTTAAGAGCAAACTTCTCCCAGAAACATATTTGCCTCCAAAATGATACGTGTGGCGCACTGCCATGATGCACGTTTGGATTGACAAAAATAATTTCGTAATACATTGAATAAACTTTAAAGAAAAGTATCCAAAAGCAAATATATTCATTTTGTCATTTTGTTTGGCAAAAATAATGGCAATCTGACTCAACGCCACGTGCAATGAATGCAGCTTTTCACATTTTATAAGGCATCCGACCAATTTTTCTGTCGGTTTATTTATTTTAAAATAACTCATGCAGATTTTTTTGTGTTTTATAGAGCTTTCATATTATCTTTTAGGAATATATCGTTGAGAGAGAATTCTAATCATGTTGCCGACAAGACATGGATCAAAACGTTACACAAGAATATTGATTCCTTAATTAAACTACTGGTCTCTTCCAAGCTTCAAACAACAAATACACGCAAATAAAATGAAAATCACAAGCAAATAACAAATACACCTAAAACAAACCACGATACACGCGTTTTACAAGGTTTGACAAACTACCTACGTCATTGGGGGTCTCTTGCGGCTTTCCTTTCATTTGTTTCGTTTCTCCAACTAGAGAAGTTATCGAGATTGCAAACGTGAAGCAATAAGTCTCCAAAAGCACTCTACATATCTCTCTAGCCTAATCTTTCTGAAGGAAATAAGTTGTATGCGTTATGCCACAAAATTAGGACGAAACCTCCTTTTATAATATGTTAAAATCGTACAAAGAAACATGCAGATCGTGGGCAAAATCGTTTGCATCGGTCGATCGGAATTCTCGATCGGTCGATCGGTATACAGTTTTGTGCATAACTTTCACAATTCGGTCGACCGCTCGTCCCACGCCGGTCGATCGTTCCGCGCTTCTGAATGGCGCCTGAGAGAATCTGAAAGTTTCCGGTCGACCGCGTACCCAACACCGGTCGACCGATCTGCACTTCGTTCCGAGCCCCGGAAGACTCTGGAAGTTTCCGGTCAACCACGTGTTCCGCACCGGTCAACCGATCCTCTCTTCGGTCTGAGCCCTGAAGACTCTGGAAGTTTACGGTTGACCGCGTGCCCAGCACTGGTCGACTGATTCACACACTTCGACAAATCCTGGGACGCTCTGGATATTTTAGGTCAACCGAACTTCTCATTCGATCGACCAAATCTCTGTGTTTTACTGTACTTAACAAATATAAACCAATTTTCTACGTATATATATCCAAAATTATGGTAATTTATTCAGAAGTATAGCTGCTGCACCCAGCATGACTTTATAAATATTGAAAAAATGGCGTACGTTCGTAGTTGGTGACACTTGATTTATGAGGTATAAGTTTTTTTATTTAACTAACATGTATATATTTTTTTTAGAATATCTCGTGTCCACTTTCCTAGATAGTAGGAAGAAACGAAGTTTCCAAATTAAAATAGGAAGAACGTTATTCTAGATTCTACAGAATCTAGATTCTACGCTTGTTTTCTACTGCCGTTATTCTAGATTCTACGCTTCCAATTCCGCCGCATTTATTATTCGAACATACAAATATGCCGGAGAATATCCTTATGAATAATTATTTAAAGGACAGAATTTTGATTCAAATACAGTTGGATTTGTCGTTTTTCGTAAAAAAAGAAAAAAGAAACAGAAGGCGCAAAATGGGCCTTCCAAACAGACTTTCCATTATGACGTTATTTTAAAGCGCGAACACGAAGAAGTGAGTCATCGAAAATATTTAATTAGATGAACATAAGAAACCAATGGCAAAGATGATTCGTAAGAAGAATACACTTGTTAAATTATTTTTTCAGCAGAGGATATGTTAATTTTCCTATCTATTTGTTCAAGGAGGTTCTTGATATTTTGTGTAATTTATACTAATAATGTCGACAAAAGTTCATGTTGTGGAAAAAAAAACACAAAAATAAATATATGCAATGCTGAATCAAGACAAAAGAATGGCACAAGTCATCACTAAGATTCTAATGATAACATTCCAGAAGAGAAAAAAACTAACTACTTCAGTTATTTACATGTTTTGTCTTCCTGAAGTAGTCAAGTAATTCTAATTTAGCACAAGTCCAGTAATTTCTTTTTCTTCCTGAATTAGCTAGGATCATGTTCATAATAAACTTGGGTTGTAGATGAGCTAGATGGTTGCAACCCTCTATTATTCTATGTAATTAAGGAGTTAGGTTTGTTGGACTGAAAATACATGTATACATTTATATGATCATATATCCAAAAATATAATGACACCTCAGCGAATTAATGAGAGGCAAGTACACATTAACTAGAATGGAGAAAAATGAAATGCTCGTAACCGACTAACAAATTAAGAAGACAATGTGCATGCATTGTATGGACATGATCCTAAAAGGGAACTTATTAAGTGTAATATCCTGAATTTTTTAGTTTATGTAATAATCAAATATCTTAATGGACTAATTAAGATTGTTAGATGATTGTGTGGTTTTAGGAGAAGATGAAATTTTGAGAAGAATATTGAGAAGAAAAAGATGGAGATTTTGAGGCAAATACTGATTCGTTATTCTTCAGTTTCATATCATGTCTGTCTCTCTTGATATTCGTAGTTGCATGCATGTTGAGCGTTAATATTGATTTTATGGATATGCATATGATTGCATGGTGGTGTTTCGACCGACATGTCCTGTGGCTGTGTGTATGTTTCTAGCAGAGCAACTTAGGAAAGAGCTGCCTAACGGACAGCGTGGAGCCACCCGTGAGAGGAAATAACTGCCTGTCGTTAGTGTGGAGCTACCAAGTGTGCGTCTGACAGATTGATAGATTTCAGAAGCACAGGATGTGGTCGAATCTGAATGGGGGTTTCAAATTGATATGCATGCATTTTATTTGTGATGCATGTCTCTTGATTGTGCTTATTGACTGAATGTCATATTCTGTATTATTTTCCACATGATTATGATTCTGATTGATTGATGGTTGGTACTTGCGGGCTGTCGAGCTAACAAATTGTTGATTATATTTTTCAGATTAATTATGGGCCTATCAGATGGATTTAAATATCAGAGTGCGCAGCGGTCAGGATCGTGGATCGTATCTTAACGCACCGGGTTCGGGCGGGTGATCAGTTGTCCGGGCTCGGGGCGTTACATTAAGTATCATAGCACATTGATTATGATCGTTAGATGGTAATTAAAGCTATTGACGAAATGTAACTTATTAAGTATCATAGCACACTCTCTTGTTATTCTAATCGTACGCAGCTTAGATAATGAACATTTCCATTACTTTAGTTAGTCTCTGAATCGTGACAGGTCTTAGTCTTAACGAAACAACTAGGAGTTCGAAAAGTGTCGATCATCTAAATTTATTAGAAGTGGAAGCGTGGCCATGCAACAATTTCTACAACTTATCACTTGGTTGTCAAATGATCGATCGAGCTCAATTCTATTCAAGATTACATCGCTTCCAAGTTAACGAACTACTTTTATATCTTGGAAAGAAATTGCGACTACCCTATGCGATGCCCGGGCATCCTTAAATGGCTGAATAACAAATTGTTAAAATATATTAAAAATATATGTTAATTATATTTGTTTCATAAATTTTCAAACAAAACTTTAAAAGAAAAAATACTTCTAAGAAAGTTTTACGATCTTGTCAAATTTGACATGAGAGATTGTAAACGAAAACTTTGTATTATGCTTATGTTATTGTGTTTCTTACATGATATATAAATTTATTTATATTTTTAATTAATGATTACATAGTCATTGTACATATCAAAAATAATGATGATGATGCTTAATTTCTTTTCCTGTATGAGTTTGTGATTGTCGTATGTTGTCAAAAATGGAGATGTGTTTGGGCGATGATGTATCTTTAGTCCAAACGATCAGATTCTCAACACGTCATCTCAAGTTAGATGCGAAATTGGTTGATGAATTCCAACTTGCGAAGAAGATTTGTAATCAATAATATGTAATGGGTGCCTAGTCTCTAATGATCTAAGATCTTGAACTACAAAAAACAAACATCCGACTAATAGGACAACTAAGCCTCCTTCTACAAACTTTATACAACTATATTATACATAAAAATGTCAAATTCACAATCTGACTGTTATAACACAAGTAAAGAAATACCAATCGGAATATGTCCAAATCTGATCATGTGTGCACTTCCCTCATCATACACTACCCAAAATACTGGTCAAAGGTACACGTCATCAGGCACAGGGTCAAACCTTCCTTTCCCTTTTCTTCTATTAATACAAATAATACATAAAACCAAAAAAATACAAACTATACAGAAACATTATAATCACCATCATTCAAGAGTGTAAAATTAGAACCCTAGAATGTTTACTAAAGAAAACACCACGCGTGGGCACCAAAGACTTGACCAACCCAACGACATCGCCCCGCCAATGAATCTCCACCGTTGGATCCGTCACGGACGGCGGTGATTGGTCAAGGCATATAGAGCGTGTTCCCGCACTTGCACCTCCACGCCTCGGGGTAGTAGTAGTAGTTCTCGATGGTCACGTGCGTAGGTGGCAACGGCACGTGCACGGCCAGGCACGGCGCGCAGCCGCCGCACTTCGACGAGCACCGGGGCGGGTACGACCCGAGTCCGATTAGGCTTCTCCTCTCTCCCACCTGCAACCGACGCTTAAGTTAGAAACTAACGTGCGCCGTACATGATTATTTATTATGCTAATGTGCGCCTCATAATCTTGGTTAGAAATTTGCAGGTCTTGTGTAGCTAAATTAGCAGCCTTGTTTTTTCTGGAACGTAAAAAGGATAAAAGTGCTTATTATAAAAGCATATATTGAAAGGCAAAACTAATTAGTTCAACTGAGCTAACCTGGTCGTTATATGGATAAGAGTCTACTTTGCAAGAGAAGAGAGCTCACCTGGATGTGATTATGTGGCATGACTTGTACTCTACTTGGACTTTTAACATCTGCTGAGAAATTAGTTGCATTAGCAAAAGTTGAAGGCTACAAAAATTAAAGGGGTGGTTTGTTGATTAATATATGTGTGGTTTTGTCAAAACATATAATCTATTTTTCTTATAGGGATAAAAAAGAGTGAGGGTTGGAAGATTTGGCTGACCTGAGGAACAATTCCCTTGCGTGGTGCTCTCAACAAGAGCAAAAATGGAGAGCAAAGAGAGAAGTATAGCGACCACCATTGTGTCTCTTGACCTCACCTCCATCCAAAGAGCAAAAGAAGATGATGCAAAAAGACCAAAGAAAAAGCAAGCAAAGCCCTTGAAACTTCACATTCTGTGTCTTTATCTTCGAGGGACTGTTTACTTGGAGATATCCGGATCTAAGAATTCACGCCTGCAAAAAGACAAGCAAGGGCAATTAATGCAGGGACATAGCTTTCCAAAGCCTATGGCCTTTGCTTCGTTCCAGGGGTGTCAATGGGTACGATGGAACCCAATCGGAACGGGTGGTACTGAATTGGAACCCATTCGGGACAAAAGGGATAAGTTCGGATATGATTCTAGCCAATGGACTTAAAACCGAAATCAGATCCGACATGAACACCTACCGGGATTCAAACCTGAGTGCATGGGCCAAAGTCACATTAGCTTCACCACTACACCAACTCATGAGAGTTGGTAATTAATGTTATCCTGAATGAATATTGTTTTGGGAAAAACGAATTTTGTGTGAAAAGTATAGTCCCACATCGGAAAAACAAATTTCTCACTCCAAATCCAAACTATAAAACCTCACCATAGGCTATTGGTTTCAACAAGTTTTCTGTGATGAGCTTTTTTGACCAAATCCACAAATAAAACACATTGAAAAATACAAAATTTGTATTGAATCCGGTTCCCAACGGATACGGTTCTGGGTACTCGTTAACCAACCGGATCTGGTTCTGGGTACCCATGTTGGGAACAGATCCAGATATAGTTCTAGGTCCCAATTTAAAATTCGGTTCCGATTCCGACTCTAATAGTACCTGAACCAGAACCGATCTGTTGTCATCCCTACTTCAATCTCTCTCTTCCCTTCTAATACTCGGGCTGCATGCGTCCTCGTGTCTTGTCATCCATCTTGCAATGTCAATTTTACCCTCAGAAAAAAGGAATATCTCGAAGTAACCATTTCAAACCATTCAATTAGTCATGGACCCAGGTGTGGGTATACGTAGCCAAGTGTTCACACCTGAATTTTTATGTTATATACACTTCTTGAAATGTGGCTACCCATATTCTTACATATTTAAAGCATTATAACAATGTTATTTGGTTTATATAGAGAAAAAAAGTAATGGTGTAGTGATTAATCATAGGGTGCACTTGCGTTGAAGTCTGAGTTCGACTCCTAAGTTGGTCAAGTTTTTTAATTTTTGATCCAAAAAAGAAAGTAACGTTCAGGTTCGATCCCGATTTTCCTCGGATAAGGGGCAGCACTTCACCACTAAGATACTAAGTTGTTAATGTTTATATGTAGTTTAGTAAATATATAATAATAATTTGTATTTCATGTACACAAAATTCAATATTAAGAATGCATAATATGTGTGTTTTCAGCACTTCACCACAAAATTCATATTCTTTGATTTTTTGAATGCGTAATATGTGTGGTTAATTTTGTTGAATTTCAGGGTAACTGAAATGGTGATATTTAAGGTGTGTAGAACTTTATTATAGTTATTTCTATATTCGTAGCAATGTGATTTTAGTGTGACATTATTTATCGACTTTTTTTCTCATCATTTTCATCTAAATAGAAACCAAATGTTTCTTGGTTCGAAACTATTAAATATTTTATCTTAAGATTATTATATGTTATCTTAAAAACGGTTTAATCGGTGGGACCGTCTGTTGGTTTGGTTCAACACTTGTTTCACAAAATGTTGATGTCACCATCAGTTGGATTAGATTGAACCGTTGGTTTGACCACTTTGAAGCAAACCGAGTTATTTTCGTTTCACTCTTCGATTCAGTTTTGTAAACATTACTTATGGGATGCATACCTTTCAATTTTGTCCTAGGCCCGCCCCTTGTCGTATAAACACTAAAGTTTATCAAATGGAAGTTGCAACTTCAAATTCCAGTACCTGCAAAAGTAGATTAAACTCTTACTACTCGTCTTCTCCCAGGACGAAGATGATCCAGAATTGGGTTGATCACGTATGTGTACATCGCTACGTCGAATACTTAATAAGAAATTCAAAATGTTCAAAACAATGAAAAGAAACACAACATGCACAGGATGCGTTAAGTGGTGAAGTTATAACTAGTGAAGTTACCAAATAATTTTATCAACTAAATGTTATCAGATTAAATACGCATATCAAGTTCTTCATTATAACTAAATGTCATCAACCAAATGTTATAAGACTAAATAATACGCACAGCAATTTCTTAATTATGATAATTGGAGGTAGGGCTGTGCATTGACCGGGTCAAACCGGTCAACCGGACCGGTCGGTCCGGGTTCGGTCCGGAAATTTTTGATAAAATCCGGTCCGGTCCGGGTTTCGGTCCGGCAAATTTTAAATTTTCCAGTCCGGTCCGGTCCGGACCGGTCCAATTTTTTTTTTTTAATTTAAGGTAAAAAATCGGATTTTTGGACCAGACCGGACCGAACCGGTCCGGTCTTCGTCGGGCTTTTCGAATTTTTTCCGGTCCGTTCCGATTTTCGGTCCGGACCTAATTTTTTTTTCCGATCCGGTCCGGACCGGACCGGACCGATGCTCAGCCCTAATCGGAGGTAGGTCAGTCGACAGTTTTAAATCTCTGATTGAATTCATGTTGTAGATAGTTCTTTCCAAAAGCATCCGTACCGATCCCAAAAGGAACGGTTGTGATTGAGACTTTAGTCTTTATGCTCCAACTAAACATCTTGAGTTTGGACAGCTAGCAAATGAGATGGGCTCCATGGCCAACTTAAAAGCTAAGGCAGGACCATCAGATATTCGTTTGTCCTTTGTCCTTTTTTTTGCTGAAATAATGCAATAGCAAATATCTCTATTATACTTCTACCATTTTGTGGTATGACTGTATGACAAAGTGCCAAAGTGAAGGCGTAAGGATTAAGGATTGTAACCTGTAATGATAGAGATGGGAAAAATACAACATTACTTGAAACAAGCAATTCAGAATTCTCTGTTTTTAAAGTTGTATATACTGATCTACTATCCTTGTGTTATGTATTTAGCTTTTATAGAGATGTTGTCATGTTGAATATTCCATTTTCACACCTCTCACATTCCTACCAGTTCTCTGGGGGAGTGGGTTAATCTCTGATGACACAAGTTTGAATTCCAACTGTGTAAGTAAAAATGCTTATCATCATATCTGATGCCATATCATTTCCGCTATAGAATTGCATTTTACCCATCCCAAATAGGAGCGTGTCTAGAAAATTAGGGATCATAAGATGAAGCAAAAAACTTCCCAACAATTCTCATAAAACAAGCCACAATTAAATTCAAATGTGCCATTTACTATGCATAACCATGTAGACTAGAATCCAAAAGCTAACATAGTGACATAACAATAAGGGCTATTAAGTATTTTTATTTTTGAAAAGATAAGGGCTATTAAATATTAACCATACACCTAGTGCCAACCTAAAATGCTATGTCAACCTTGTTTGAGCGTGTGAGAATTACCAACTTAGGAACTCACGTTCTATCAATTTCAGCGGTCCCAAATCACAGGAGTTGTAAGTTTTTGTTGTTGTTGAGAGTTCGTAAGTATTTAAATTAAAGGTCGTTTGTGATCGGTATCCTACTCAAAATGTCACGTGCTCTTGGCGGAATTTAAACCTTAATCCTCTGGGAATAATCCCACAACTTGAACCACTAGGCCAAGACCATTAAGCACAAGAGTTGTACGTTAGGATATAACTACAAATTAGCTCACAAGAAAAAGAGCCGTGATAAACGGACGCGCGCGTCACGGACGTACCTTACGTGGATCTGTACAGCTCAGATATTTTTCTTTGAGTCAACGTCCAGTCAGCGAAATTTCTCTTCGCGCGTTTTGGTCTTTTTAAAAAACGCCGGTTCTTTAAGTTGAACGATTCATTTCCCAATACACAGATAAGACAGTGTGCAGACCCTAGGACATCGTGCAGTCTCATTATTCGTGCAGAGCCCACACTTATCATAATAAAATATTTGTTTTTAAGTTTTACGTTGGATCAACTTAATTTGTCTAGCTTACTTTATGTGTGTGTGCAGTTTACATTATGTGTTTGTCCTGTTTACGTTATGTGTATGTCCGGAATAAGTGTATTTGCTGTCCGGAATAAGTGTATTTGTTGTCCGGACTAAGTGTATTTGTTGTCCGGTTTAAGAATAAAGTGTGTCCAGAAACGGAACATAAAGTTTGTCCGGAATAAGTTGATTTGTTGTCCGGAATAAGTGTATTTGCTGTCCGGAATAAGTGTATTTGCAGTCCGGAATAAGTGTAGTTGTCCAGAATAAGAAGAAAGTGTGTCCAGAAACGGAACAGAAAGTTTGTCCGGAATAAGTGTATTTGCTGTCCGGAATAAGTGTATTTGTTGTCCGGACTAAGTGTATTTGTTGTCCGGTTTAAGAATAAAGTGTGTCCAGAAACGGAACATAAAGTTTGTCCGGAATAAGTGTATTTGTTGTCCGGTTTAAGAATAAAGTGTGTCCAGAAACGGAACATAAAGTTTGTCCGGAATAAGTGTATTTGTTGTCCGGAATAAGTGTATTTGATGTCCGGAATAAGTGTATTTGCAGTCCGGAATAAGTGTAGTTGTCCAGAATAAGAAGAAAGTGTGTCCAGAAACGGAACAGAAAGTTTGTCCGGAATAAGTGTATTTGCTGTCCGGAATAAGTGTATTTGTTGTCCGGACTAAGTGTATTTGTTGTCCGGTTTAAGAATAAAGTGTGTCCAGAAACGGAACATAAAGTTTGTCCGGAATAAGTTGATTTGTTTTCCGGAATAAGTGTATTTGATGTCCAGAATAAGTGTATTTGCAGTCCGGAATAAGTGTAGTTGTCCAGAATAAGAAGAAAGTGTCCAGAAACGGAACAGAAAGTTTGTCCGGAATAAGTGTATTTGTTGTCCGGAATAAGTTGATTTGTTGTCCAGAATAAGTGTATTTGATGTCCGGAATAAGTGTATTTGCAGTCCGGAATAAGTGTAGTTGTCCAGAATAAGAAGAAAGTGTGTCCAGAAACGGAACAGAAAGTTTGTCCGGAATAAGTGTATTTGCTGTCCGGAATAAGTGTATTTGTTGTCCGGAATAAGTGTATTTGTTGTCCGGTTTAAGAATAAAGTGTGTCCAGAAACGGAACATAAAGTTTGTCCGGAATAAGTGGATTTGCTGTCCGGAATAAGTGTATTTGCTGTCCGGAATCGGAATAAGTGTATTTGCAGTCCGGAATAAGTGTATTTGCAGTCCGGAATAATATATGGCTTCATTATTGTCGGAATAAACGAATCAATATATGGAATGCAATAATATGATGTCGAAATAGCCCGCAGGGGCTGCCGCCCCCTGCCACCCCCGCACAAACTCAACAAACCTCTCACTGTATATTTTACCCCACAAGAATTACGTTTAGGAAAAAAATAGCATCTCAGATTTCCTGTTTATGTAGAACATCAGGAAGTCTTCGCACCGTCTCATTCACGCTGCTTACGTTGTGAAGAATCCTGGGAGTCGGCATCAGACGCTTCTTCGATCTAATATCTTGCTCGAAATGGTGATTTATTCTGGAGAGAAAGAATGAAGAAGAAAGAAAGAGTGTCATCATATTTGTATTTGGGTGGAGAGAGAGAACGTGCTGAGTTGAAACGCATTTAATGTGATTTGAGTGGACATCCGGAAGAAAAAACAAAAAAATATTCATGCTTTGGCCACGTAAGGGCTGACATGGATATCCACGTAGAGCGCGTCCGTGACGCGCTGCGTTAATAAAACATTTCCGCAGGAAAAATTTCATGCGTAGGCGAGTGTCCTATAACAGTAGCCAGTAAAGAATGATTTGGTGAGTATAGATGCTGAAGTACTAGAGTATCTAGAAAGCTGCATGCAGATCGGGGAGGTACTGTTTGAGATTAATTATTATCATATCATATGATTCATATCATACCAATAAGGCAATAACTAGCCAGCAGCCCAGCATGATATGAGATGGAAATTGGAAAGCCAAACACAGAGGAATTGATTGACTGATTTGGGTGGTACTATCTAGGCTTTGCCCTAAACTGCTACTTCTACTTAACACCTCGTAAATAACCCTAATTTACGGTACATCTGCATGCATGCATGCGTTCCCATGCTACTTACGTCACACGTCTGTTGTGCATGTCTTTACACGTAGAAATTTTATTGGAATTATAAGCGCATTAATTAGCACCAGAGACTAGTCTCTAAATTGTTTAAAATATCATCAAATAATCAAAATACCAACACCCACCAAATTAACGTAATATATCTGGTTTGTTTGACATAAAAATACTTTGGTTCGTCTGAATTGCTCAATAAAACCATTCGCTTGTACCTCATGTTATGTTTTGGTCAGATTTTTCAACTTGTCGTGTTTATTAGTAACTTGAAATGGTGAAATAAAATTTGGTTATTTGCTTGTGTGCACTTCTACGGATGTGTAACTGGGGATTTGTACCTGGATTTCATCTATTTACTTAGGTGTATCTTTGGGGAGGATATAATTGCTTGGGTGCACTTATCCCGTCAATGGTCCACATTCCGTAACGATCCCGTTACGTCCCATTAGTCTGCCCAATACCTCGTGCCATTCTCAAAGTATTCGTGTGATTGAATTTTTTTATATTACATTTATACTGTCGATAAATAGTTATTTGGCAGACCAACATGTTCTCGGAATTTCAAACAAACAAACTACCATTCTAGTGGCCCAGGAAACTGCAGACAACTTGAAGTAAAAGTTAAACCAAAAGCCGATAAAGTTCATTAATTGGAGTAATATGTGGGAGTCTGATTACATAGGACTACGTGAATGTGGATGAGAACTGAGAATTTCTGCCGATATAGTCATATAACGTCTTCACCATCTTGGGTGGAAATATATAAACTACAAAAAAAAGGTGGAAATATATCGACAACTTCTGTACCTGTGGAGCAACCCCTTTAAGTGCTCATGTAAGTTTTTGTATAGGTATCTTTTCTTCTGCTTTTGTTAACGACGAGAGAGACAGGAAATTTATACGTGCCATGAAATGTAATAAAGATTAAAAAAACTTGTCGGCCTGTGTGTTTGTGCCTTTTAGCACTTCTAATAGTTAATTATGTCAAAAGGTGAGAGGAAGGAGTTATTTTGTGTGCTTTATCACTACTAAAGAAGACTAGAAGAGAGAGTTGAGGTATTTGTTTTTTTTTTTAAAAAGTATTTTAGATTTTATTAATTAAAACTCATCGTGAGATTCGATTTCTAGTTTTTGTCATCTAAGACCAGATATTTACCAATTGTTTACTGTGTTTACTCCAAATGGTGTAGTGTTGTTTGTTGATGTTCGATCTCATCTAAGCAAAAGTAAAGGAAAGTGAGGATTGATGTAAAGTACTTGATGACCAACTTACCCATTTGTTTCATTATCCTCAAATTGTAAGTACCCTAAGCCGTGAGATTAGTGAGTCATTCTTTAAGGCCTAGGCCCAATAGTAATGACCTGATAGTCCAGTTCAGGTATGTATAATAAGGGATTTATATGGGGCCACAAGACTTGTAGTTTTTAGCCGTGGACTAATGATATTCTGGAATCAAGAGAGCAATCTTAAGAGGAGAGGAAGAAAAAAAAAAAACTCCTACAATAATAATGCGCACCCTGAAAATGATGGGCGTTTTCGGTTTGATAAAATATCAAAGATATTTTATGTGTTCACAACCTCACAGTTAATAACACTTCCAAGGTAGGGTTTGGGATTTGTAAGTTACAACCACAACAATTTAAAGATTTAATTGGTTGGTGGTCCAGATATTCAGCTCATATGAACTTGCTATAGGTCACCAATTTCTTACGACGACCACTTGGACAAATATATTAATGAATTGCACTTCCTAGAGAAAATATCGTTTTCTACACCTATAGATCGCATAATAATAGCTTGATGCGATTGTATTCTAACTAGCACTGAAATAACGACCACCAACTGGAAAAACTCTCCGATTTGGAATTTTCATTTTTATTTTTGAAAACGTAAATCTGGTCGCGAACTGTCAAGGCAGCTCATTAGTTCTTCAACCTTTGTTGACTCGGCTTGCAGTACTAATTCTGATTTTGTTATAAAGAATGCAAATAAACATGAATGACTCTTTACCCATCACATTATAAACACTTTCAGCTTTGAATCGGAATAAGAGGCTTTAGCTTAGTTCATATATTGTTTCCGCAAGCATTCGGTTGTAATATAATGATTTGTACAACATATATATATATACAGAAATTATAGAATGAACTCAGTGTTCATTTAAACTTTAGTTAGTCCCCTAAACATCCACCAATCCAAATCAAATCTAATGGTGGATATAAATCTATGTTATTTTTAGATAGAAAGAATAAAATTAGAAAATCAATCATCCTTTCTCCCTCACCTCCCCCGACGACCCCCCCCCCCCCCCCCCCCCACCCCCCCCCCCCCCCCCCCCCCCCCCCGGTCGACTCTTCCATCCTTGTAGGGGTGCTCAGGATCGGGGAGGACAGGCCCAGCTCGTCCTTGGCGCCCTCGATGCTGTCGATCTGGTATTGTTTTTGTACGTGAAGACGCAAGACACACACACACACACACACACACATATATATATAGAGTAAGGTTAGAATGAGCCCGGGGCTCAATTTGATTAAATGAGCTCCTCAAGATCTAATCATTCATTTTAATCTGATGGTTGTGGATGTTTTACTTTAAGTTAGGGTATTTAAGTAAATTCGTTGGTCTTCCCAAACCCTTCAATCAACCTTACCAAAAGAAACCCAATTTCTTCCTTCTATTTTCGTCACCCCTTTCCCCTCCCCCTCCAAACCGTTGTTGCTTATCAATACCACAGATTCGATGCATCTTGCTTTTTTTGGTTAATTTTTACTACTGATATCGTTTTTTTGGGTTTTTAATCCTGATTTCAGTTCTTGTTGTTTTTATTTTGGGAAAAAAATTTCGTCTTTGCTTAGATTTCACTACGCCGGATTCTTCGAGACGTCTTGCTTTTTTTGGGTTAGATGTTGCTGCTGATTTTGGTTAGATTTGCTGCTGATTTTGGGTTAGATGTTGGTTTTTTGCTGCTGATTTCGGTTTTGTTTTGGTTAGATGTTGAGGTTGATTTCAGTTTTGTTTGGTTTGTTGCTGTTGATTACGGTTTTGTTGGGGTTTCTTTTGCTGATTTCGGTTTTGTTGGTTTTTTGCTGTTGATTTTGATTTGGTTTGGTTTTTTGCTGCTGATTTTGATTTGGTTTTGCTTGGTTTTTTGCTGCTGATTTCGATTTTTATTTTGTGGATCTTTAATCTTGCGGTTTATTTGGGATGTAGATAAATTTTGGTAGGATATATTGGTTAAAAATTAACATAATCGTTGTTAATTTAACATTAAGTTATGCTATTTAATTTTAAATAAACAAGTATTATTTTAATGCCACTCTCCAATAACATATTGTCGAATTAATTTCAGTTCTTGTGCAGGTACATGTACATTACGATTCTTTTCAAGCTTGCATATATATTGGATTAGCTGTAACATAATTGTTATAACTGTAATATTAAGTTATGATATTTAATAATATTGAATGTTACATAAACAAATATGAGTAGTTCAGCCAGTTTTCGAATTCAATATCATACGTTTGAAATAAGTGGAATGTGATGTTATAAATTAAGCATTGTTTTTATTAATGTAGATTAGAAGTGACTCTAAAGCGTCAAAGAGAGAATGAAAATAGATGAGATTATAATGACAATAATAACAAAGGAGAACTACTAACTGAATGAAACCTTGAAGCTGAAATGGAAGAAATATACACTAGAAGTATCTTTCACATCTTTCAGATAGAGCTAAAGAAGAGTTTTATGTGCAATGTTACGATTGAAAATAAGGACGAAATTTCAGTTACATACAATGTCAGCAAGATAGATGAAGACAATAGAACGATGCATGTAAGATTCGAAGGCATTGATCATGTGTTATGTAACTTGTATGAATAAATCTATTAGCTATAATATTACGTAACATTCCATTTTTATTGTAAAAAAACTTATTTCTTATCACAAATGTCCTTAGGGGAGCAATTCTCCTCCATAGCTTTGGTCTCGGTGGTCGTCCCGTACTCATCCGTCCCACACACGTAGATGACATTATATCCCCGTAACTTGTATGATTGTATCTATTAACAGTAGTATTACGGTAACAATTGTAATATCAACAAGATGCTGTAATATTATTTTTTAAAACTTAATATAAAAAAGGGTATTACATTCACAACCGTAATATAATAATGTAACCATAAAATTAGTTTGTTCGTCGTAATATACTGATTTTTTACTAAAATCACATGAAGTGATAGATGATAGCATCATGTGTAACTAAAATTGTTGTTCGTAAAAAAATTAATATTACGTTCAAAACTGTAATATAAATTTGGTGTAATAATATGATATCGTTAGCCATAATATAATGTAATTTTGTTTTAGTAACGTTTCGTAAATACTAATGGATGACTGCATCATGTGTAACGGAAATTGTTGTTTGTAAATAGATTAATATTGCGTTCTAAACCATAATATAATGTTGTTTCCGTAATATTAGTTTGTTAGCCGCAATATGTAGATTTTTTTATACAAAAGTTTGTCAAACTCCAAGAACATTGGTTTCAATCTATTCATATAACACATTCAAAAAATAATTTATTGAATGTGGAATATGAGAATGGAGCAAGCAAAATATGGTTTCAGTACTTATAAATACCAAAAATAGGAAACTCGAACCATTTAAAAAAGTAATACTAAGAATGGGAGTGAAGCCTGTTACTAAATACTAGTTGTATCTATTAGCTGTAATATTACGAGAACAACTGTGTATATTGTAATGTGGTTCTTCATATAATTTTAGGTTTAGAAACGTTTCAAAAAATGATCTAGAATTACAACGTGTAATGTAACTTGCACAATATATGTATTAGCTGTAATATTACAGAACATTCTATATTCTCTTATTTTTATTAATATGTTAGGTTTTGTTCAACGCAATGGTTAATGAGTACCGACTATGTACGTTGTCTGTCTGTATATTGTAGCCGTAATTTGATGGTAACAACTGTAATATCGGGATGCTGCTGTAATATAACTTTACAAACCGTAATATTAAAATAGTATTACCTTAACCATACCTAATATCAAGATGTAATATTAATTTGCGAGATGTAAGATACAATAGTCCTACCCAATTTAAAAACTGGATGCCTAATAATATGTAAAATGTAACGTGGATCTTAAGATAATTTGAGGTTTATAAACGTTTAAAAAAGAATTAATGGAGAAGTACAACATGTGTTATGTAACTTGTATGAATAGAGTATATCTATTAGCTTTAATATTACGGAAAATTCTACATACTCTTACTTTGTTGAATATGTTAACTTTTGTTCAACGCAACGGTGAATGAGAACAAGTTATGTACCTTGTTTGACTGAAACTATTAACTGTAATATTATGGTAAGAACTGTAATATCGACAAGCTGCTGTAATATTATTAGTCAAAACGTAATATTAGAAGGGCATAACACTAAGCATAACTAACCTCAGGATATGATATACATCAACATTCAACAGAATGATAATTTAGATGAACACTTCCATGCCAATGTTATCCACATCTATCACAAAGCCCACAAAAGAACAAGATAAGGCCTATACAATAAGAAAAATTAGATCAAAATTCACATTATGGAAGACACCATCATTGTTACAGGGACATGTTCTCTCAACAAAGTTCACCTTGTCCAGCTTACACACAAAAAAACAACCCAAGTGCACATCATTGGGTTATGACACTGTAGACAAGGAAGTTAAGCTGAAAGAAACAAAGAGAAAGAAAAAGAAGAGAACAAACTGAAGAGAAGGTTCCCTTTGCACGTAAAAGGAAAAGAAACTCATCCATCTTACTTTAAGAAGCTCCTGTACTTTTATACTTTGTAAGCCATCCAATTTTGCCATGATTCTCTTGCACCCGCACTTTTCAACACCTTGTCAGCCCCATTTAAAGCTTAAATCCGAGCAAAACTGAGAGAATAGATCTTTCTATCTCTGAAATAGATACAACAACCAGAGAATCCACAATGTTGCTAGACTAGTTAAAGAACAAGATGGGAAAAAATCAGAGCTTTGGCGAAGTTAGTGCCTGGATGGCTGGCTTTGTCACTTATGAATCTACAGAATCAGCAGAGGAATGCGAGTCGTGGCTAGTTTCCTCGCCCGAAGAATCTGATGGACTGCTCTGGTTGCTGTCTTCATTGTTTTGAGTCCTTAGTCTCCCCGACCTGGATCGAATATTTGAACCCACAGGGAATGGTTCCTGCCGGATGAAGTCGTGTTATAAAGAGCTTGAAGCCTTATAATAGGTATTACGTAGCTAGAAAAATAATTACTAGCACACGCAAATGAAATTAAATAACAACTGACTGTAAGGTTCTTTCAGGCTGTTACAATCACCAATGTAAGACGAGGGAGTAATATGAACAACCGTACCAGGATAATAGAATTAGCAAATTAACTGACATAAAAGAAACCAAGTAACTATACCTGATCGCCAGCATTTGGACCATCTGAGTGAAACAGAATTGGACGACATCTTTTATCCTCATTCATCAAGCTTGAATTCTGGAAATGAGCAATTAGCGCAGCCTTTCCTTGGATTCTGGCATATGCCAGTGATGCTACTTTCTCGCTATTGAATTTTTCCCATCTTTTCCCATTAAATGCCTACATAAGTCACTAAGATTGTCACTCTACCAGCACTAAGATTAAACAGCTCATGCTCCACTCTACCAAAGAAAACTTCAAAACTTAAGCGCATCCCCATATTATCGATCAAAAAAAAGTGCATCCCTATATTCAAACTGTGAAGAGCATAGAATAGAACCTTATAGAATGAAACAATTTGTTGGGGATCAATGATATTGATGAAGGCATAACCCACATTGCACTTGTTCTGAAAGATATAAATGATGTCAGTAAATACAAATAAGAACATAAATCCAGTATCATATGGACCACTTCTCTGGAATTACCTTAAAATCTATAGGCAAATAAATGAAGTCGTAAGTACCACGATGATTCTCATCAATAGCAACCAACAACATCTTTGAAGTGTATCTGAAAAGGAAGACATCAACGGGAGTAATTGACTTTATACATGTAGAATAAAAGTCATACAGAAAATTAAAATAGAAATTGCAAGCAAAATGAAGAAAGAATTATAGATTAGATATATGTATTTGTTGGGACTTCGTTCCCAAATTAGGCTGGCGCCGAAAGTCGACTCAAACCGCACCAAAACCCTCCATTTCCATCCCAGTAATGGTGTCAGCCTTCCGAGCTGGGACTTCGGATATCTCACGCAGGCTCCGGTCGATCCCCTGGTCGACAACGGTCACGAAAGCCACCTCCGCCTGCTTCTTCCTCACCAAGGTCGCCTGCGCCGTCCACCTCGTCGACCTCTTGCAGAGCCCCAGGCCACTAGGGTTAGATGTTTCACGATGGGGAGGTAGGGAGGAAGGAGAGGGTTAGGGGTTTGAGGAACCACGTTTTGGGAGAGAGAGATTTGAGGTGCGTGAGTTTTGTGTTGGGTGAGGGTGAGAGGGTTTTGATTTTTCTCTAATACCAAGTTTACCCTTCTGTGAGTAATTGTGAGAAGATCTTATAACCACCATTAGATTTAATTTGGATGGTAGATGATTAAGGGGCTCACTCAAACCTAATTGAGCCCAGGACTCATTCTATAATTTCTGTATATATATATACATATATAAATGGCTTGATAGGATCCTTCACGCTTCTTTTATTAAGACGACTTTCTAGAAATAATTATTGATGTCTGAAATTTAAACACGGTTTTCCCCACATGAGCACCAAACAATTCAAGGTATCTTTTATTTAGGCTGTCAAATGATGAATAGTTTTGCAGCTTGTCAACTTAGAATATCCAATTCTTAGAAGTTGGTCTAAAAACACACATTTTCCCGTCACAATCAATCAATATGTCTCGCTGATTTATTGCCTTGAATTTCGACCACTTTTTTTGGGCTTGGAAGTTATTACATGTGCTACTGGCCTTTAGGTGGAGGAACAAAGGAATAGATCTTTTGAGTGCTCTTCTGATCTTCCGAAGACTCATATTCAAGTGCAAGTATAATATAATAATAATAAATATATGTTTATACATTTTTAACTTTTATTATGCTTTTGATTCTAGGATTAATTGCAGTTTGTCCAATGATCTTTTATTTATGAGTCCTTATACACGGACGCGGGCGTCACGGACGCGCCTTACGTGGACGTGTTGAGTCAGCGTCCAGTCAGCAAATTTTCTCTTCACGTGCTTTGGTCTTCTTAAAAACGCCGGTTCTTTAGGTTGAACGATTCTTTTCCCAATACACAAATAGTGCAGACCCTAGGACAACGTGCAGACCCTAGGACAGCGTGCAGACCCTTTATTCGTGCAGAGTCCAGACTTATCATAATAAAATATTGTTTTTAACTTTTAGGTTGGATCAACTTAATCCAAACAGACACACAACATATTCCGAACAGACAGTCTTCTTATTCCGAACAGACGCACAACTTAATCCGAACAGACAGACTTCTTATTCCGAACAGACACACAACTTAATCCGAACAGACACACAACATATTCCGAACAGACACATAACTTAATCCGAACAGACACACAACATATTCCGAACAGACATACTTCTTATTCCGAACAGAAAGACTTCTTATTCCGAACAGACAGACTTCTTATTCCGAACAGACACACAACATATTCCGAACAGACAAACAACATATTCCGAACAGACAGACTTCTTATTCCGAACAGACGCACAACTTAATCCGAACAGACACACAACATATTCCGAACAGACAGACTTCTTATTCCGAACAGACACACAACTTAATCCAAACAGACAGACTTCTTATTCCGAACAGAAAGACTTCTTATTCCGAACAGACATACTTCTTATTCCGAACAGACACACAACATATTCCGAACAGACAGACTTCTTATTCCGAACAGACGCACAACTTAATCCGAACAGACACACAACATATTCCGAACAGATAGACTTCTTATTCCGAACTGAACAGAAAGTTTGTAATATTTATGTAGAAAAATTGTCTTGTTTATGTAGAAAACTTGTCTTGTTTATGTAAAAAGTTTGTCCAGTTTATGTAAAATGTTTGTCCAGATTATGTTGAAAATTTGTGCAGAAATAGAACAGAAAGTATTCCGAACATACACACCACTTAATCCGAACAGACAGACTTCTTATTCCGAACAGACACACAACATATTCCGAACAGACTGACTTCTTATTCCGAACAGACATACAACTGCTGTACATGAAGAAAATTAAGAAGAATGTGACCATTCCTACATTCTTAAGGATGACTTTGGTCTTGTTTGTTGTATATGTGGAATTATACGCAAAAGCATAGAACTTTCTGATTGAACTTTTAACAGTAGAACATCACGCCAAAATCCTCGGAAGCTTTGACACCATTGCATCTCGTTCCAGCACATTAACACCTGACCCAGAGGTAGCAAACAAACGGGTGTGATGCCTTTTCTTAACACAAAAACCACAAGAATCGGCATAAGCAACGTAAAATGTTTGAGCTTCTTCGAAAGAGGGGAAAAACATCCCCTCCTTAGGAACGTTTGTCGGCTGCTCCACTTGGAAAGACACATGAACGATTTCCATCAAAGCACAGAGGTAGGACCACAGAAGAGAAAGGAAGAAAAAAGAAGACGCATGTTGAGATTTATAACAAGTCTCCTGTGCTGTGTAGGAGAGCCAAAATGTTCATGGAAAAAGAGTGATTTGAGACGCATTAATGAGGGATGGAGGGATGTAGACATTTGTACGAAACGAGGAATAAAATAAAAAATAAACTTTTTCTGTGGAGACTGCCAACTCAAACGCGTCTGCTGATTGGGCTGACCACATAAGCGCGCGTCCCGAACGCTAGCGTCCACTAATCGTTTTCCTTTATTTATTGGTACTTTGCATCATTGACCTTTAAAACGTAATAATTTATCTTTTTTGTTTTCATTTGTGACTACTTTGCCTCGTCCGTTTTGATCTAAAAAATAATCAAAATGTCAATCAACCCAAAAATTTAAAGTTAGACTCATTAAAATAATGTTAAAAATTGATAAGATACTTTACAAGGCTAGTTTTAATGTTTTAATATAAAAAATGTGGTGACTTTTTTATTTTCAAATTAAGGATAATTTTTAAGTTGGGGTCAAAACTAACTAGGAAGAAAGAACTGCCAACAAGTGAAGATAAGATACCAACTTGTTACGTTTTAAAAGTTAGGAGCGTAAAATACACAGGATTGAAAGGTCAAGAGTCAAATGTAACACTTGTTACAAACTTCAATATCTTTCCAGATCCTCAATAATTAAGGAACCAAATTAATATGGTTGAATTATTGAGAGATAAAAGACTCCTATAACAAGAACATGAAATGATTAACCTCGTACAAACAAAGTATGATAAGCATAACAGAAGGTAAACAATAATAAACTGAGGTTTAACATTCCAGCAATAGTTTCAAAAGTTTTATACCTAATTATCGTTAGAAAAATCATGTACGTACGTACCTAATACCTTACGTACCAAGAAACAAACCTAGCAAAGGCTACATTAAAATTTAGAAGCAAGTGCTTGGGAAAAACACTATCCTCCGTGTTCAAAACACCATCCTCTCCTCCAAATAATGTACGTGCATGCTTCTAGAGAAGCAAATCATTCGTGTTATTGGTGTATCATGTGTATATGTAGCTTGAAGAAATCTGTGGGACGAATGGTGGTTTGGAAAGTGGGAGGAACATATATGGCCGTTGTTTTCCCCCCTTGAGATGTATGTTCGTTGGATTGTCATGAGAGTTGAGAAATGGTACGATTCTCCAACTTGATTGGAGGGCCTACTCACTTGTCTCCACGTAACCAAATTAAAGTGCCACTTATTGCTAAGAATTAATGGGGCCGCATTTTGGTGAGAATGTATCTTGAGATTATAAATTACGTACGTACAAGCAAACATTTTGGTGATCATCCCTGCATATATGCTTACCCGCGGATCCAACAAGCCAGTCAACAATATGGTTGAGAAAAATGTAAGAACAACAAATGAACGAAACATGCATGAACAGAAACGTATCGCTGAGGATTCTTGAGTAGTTCTCAGAATTAGGTTATAAGTGGGATACAAGTTAATTCGTCTCTGATCTCTAACAACGGAAGAGTTATATTATCCCCTTAACAATATATAGGAGCCCTTAAAAAAATGTTGGCGCCGCCAATTGATGATCAATGTACATACAAATAGTTTAACATTTATTTTGGTCAAAGTTTGAGTTTCTCAATTTTTGTGTGGATCAGATCGACAGGTCATATTACAAGTTGATGTATGGACATTTGGGTGTTTACGTTGTTCTGGTACCTTATCCATCAGTATCTTCATGCAGATATGATGTAGACCATCTGAAATTCTACTATAATATAATGTAGACCATCAAGAAATGATTCATTGCTTAATAATGACCATTGAATTGCAATAGACGTTTTTAATTGCGTCCTCGTGACTCATGAGGATTGCGTAATAGATGTAATCACGGCAGAGTTGAAATTTCATGTTCATGGAATGGTTCAACAAAAATCAACTGCTAACCACTACAATATTAGCTGGGATAATGTCATACTTTCTTCGAAATTAAGTTTTAGTTTGAAATTCAATCATCATTTTGTTTAATAATGATCTATGACAGTTTAATTGTAACGTACAAATCCATATACGAGAATTAAGTGGAAAGTGAAGAATAAAATGATAATTAGTACAAACAATTTAAGTAATTTGCGGACGACATTTAGTAACACCCATAAATTTCAAAATCACTGTGTTAGTCCTAAAATCCATCTCATGAAATCGCCGACATCGGACATCTGAAAAGGACTGGTTCAACTCACGACAACTCATCGCCACCCGACCAAAACAAAGCTGGACCAAACCAAGCCGTCATCTCAAATCGAATCCTAACCCTCCACATCCTCCCATCCAACGGTCAACATCAACTCCACCCCATCATATAAATACCCCTCCCTTCTGACGACCCCATTCACTTCAGACCATGTTTAACAGCACCAAGGCTACCCCCGGGCGCCCTGTTTAATCTCTCTGTCACGTCAGTTTCTCTATTTGCTACGTCAGCTCACTCCACTCACCCCAAAAATTCATTAACCATGCCCGAGCTACCCTCACCCACCTTACACTCTCTTTTCTCGACATCATTTATTAATTAAATAATTTTAATTCTTACACAATATTTAATAAATTACATTTTACATAAATATTAATTGTAATTACTACTTCTAATTACTTTAACTTGAAAATATTTAATTTTTACTATTAAACCACCTCGACAGGTCGTTCAGGAGAATTTGTTTGAATCTTGAAATTGTTGGAGTAGGAAAATTTATCTTTGATTTGAGCATGAAATTAGATGTAATGTATAAATTTTAAATATTTTTCAATTAATAACACAAAAGATTATAACAAACGTTACTAAAAATTACTTAATACATTATCAATTAACCCTAATAAAAAATCTCCACTAAAATAAGAAAACAAAAAAATCAACGACTTGATGGACGACGACCAGGGGTGCCCTCCCCTTCCGCCCGGGCGCACAGGTCGAGCGGCCCGTTAAGCGTGCATGCCCTCGAACCCAACCAATGACACGTCAATCCACGTCACCCCTCGTCACCCGACCAAAACAAGCTGGACCAAACCAAGCCGCCATCTCAAACCGAATCCTAACCCTCCACGTCATCCCATCCAACAGTCAACATCAACTCCACCCCCTCATATAAATACCCCTCCCTTCCAACGACCCCATTCACTTCAACCCAACCAATGACACCTCAATCCACGTCACCCCTCGTTCTCTCCCTCCTTTCCCTTACTCACCACCTCTCCCACAACCCCACCTCCCCACCTCCCTTCCACCGGCGGCATATCCTCCTCCTCCGGCGCCGGTCGATCTTCCTCTCCTTCCTCCTCTCCGACCTTCTCCCACCCCTCTCCCCTCCCATCCTCCTCTGCCTCTCCGAGATCCTCTCCCTCCTAAACCACTCCCACTCCCTCCTCCTACTCCTCTCCCGCTCCTCCCTCTCCCGCCTCGCCCTCCTCTTCCCCTCCCACTCCCACTCCCTCCGTCGCCTCTCCCACGACCTCTCTTCCCTCCTCGACATCCTCCCTCTTGATGAAGATTATAACCTCCCTCCCGACTCCCTCGACTTCCTCCGCCTCCTCCGACGGGAACCGTCGGAGGAGGCCCCCGATCCGGATGAAGAGAACCTCCGGTCCGAGATCTTCTCCATGGTGACCAACATCGAGAGGGAGGTCATCCCTTCCAAGTCCCAACTCGAGTCTCTCTTCAACCGACTCGGGGTTTCCGACGCTGGGACGTGCAAGAACGAGATCGTGAAGCTTGAAGGCGAGATCCGGGACGCCGGCGACGGGGAGGCGCCGATGCTTGTCGCGCTTTTAGGTTTGGTCCGTTACGCCAAGTGCGTGTTGTTTGGGGCGTCCACGCCGAGATGGTACGGGTCGAGTCGGGGTTTTAGCTTCCCCGACGTCCCTGACGACTTCCGATGCCCGATTACGCTGGAATTGATGAGGGATCCGGTCGTCGTTGCCACCGGGCAGACCTACGATCGGGCGTCGATCCAGCACTGGATCCAGTCCGGGCACGCCACGTGTCCGAATACGGCGAAGACGCTCTCCCACCTCCACCTCGTCCCCAACAAGGCTCTGCGGAATCTGATTTTTAACTGGTGTCGGGAAAGTGGGGTACCGTTTGACGCCGAGCAGGAGGTTCCCGACGGTGAGGACGGTAAGGGTTCTGCGGGTTTGAGCTCCAATAAGGCGGCGATGGAGGCGGCGAGGATGACGGCGTTGTTTCTTGTCCAAAAGCTTAAATCGACGGGCGGAACGGAGGATTTGAATCGGGTTGTTTATGAGCTTAGGCAGCTGTCCAAGACCGGGTCGGAGAATCGGGCGTTTATTGCTGAGGCAGGGGCGATTCCTGTCCTGATTCCGCTTCTCGGATCGGATGATTCGAACCTTCAGGTTAACGCCGTCACGGCGTTGTTGAATCTGTCCATTTTGGAGGACAACAAGAAGAGGATTCTGAAGGCGGCCGGAGGATTGGAGAGGATCGTGATGGTTTTGAGGACCGGAGTCAATTGGCACGCCAGGGAGAATGCAGCTTTAACGCTGCTTAGTCTTTCTTCTTTGCATTCCGTTTACCGGAAACGGATCGGGAAAGAGCCTGGTGTTGCCGAAGGGCTTGCGGAATTGGTTGCTTCCGGGCCGGTCACCTCGAAAAGGGACGGACTTATCACGATTTTGAATCTTGCTGGAGTAAGGGAGAACATTGGACGGCTTATCGAAGGGGGCATTGTTCCGGTGGTTTCAGAGGCGTTGGCAATTTCCGATGCGGCTGAAATGGCGGTGGCAGTGTTGGCAGCAGTGGCGAAGAGAGGAGGGGCGGAGGTGTTAGGGAAGACGGAGGGGTTCATGGAGAAGTTGGTAGGGGTGTTGAGACAGGGGAATGATTCGGCAAGGGAGAACGCTGTGGCAGCGTTGGTTTCGGTTTGCCGGAATGGTGGGAGTGGTCCAGTAGAGAAGTTGTCGGGAATTCAGGGAATAGAGTGGGTGATTTGGGGAATGATGGGGTCGGCATCAGCAAGGGCGAGGCGAAAGGCAGCTGCATTGGGAAGGATTTGCCGGAGATGGACTGCAAGGCAGGAGATGGATCGAACGGTTGCTGCAAGCCCGGAGGGGGATCAGACGGCGGCATTGAGCTCGCTTGCTGCCTTGACGCTGGCGGAGTCATGACTATAGAATCTTGTAAGTGGTGTAATATATGTTGTTGTTCAATTGTTGTTAGGATTGGTGGTATTGATTGGTTTTTGGTGTTTCGTTTCTGCCCTCAAAATTGTATGTAGATAGCTGAGGGTTGAAGAATTTAGATTCAAATCATTTGATCATATTGATTCTTTTAGGTTCGCCATTTGTTTTGGTTGGGCTTTTATTAGAGTTTGATTAATGGTTGGAGGAGGACGTAGAAAAATATCCTAGGTTCGATTCTGTTTATGGCTGTGTCATGATCATCAATTTAAGTTCCCAAACGACTGTTTTCAGAAATATTTATCTTCGTTGGAAAATACACTCTTCAAGGAAGGCAGTCTTCAGATCTTTGTTTAACCTTTACAAGTGATTAAAATAGTCACTTTTCATGTAATTAGATAGCCAAACAACCTAGTTTTTTTTTTTTTGCAAGTAGAAGCAACCTAATTTTCTTTGGGAAGACCACACATGCCTACCAGCAATGGCGAAAGCAATTTCTTTGAAGGCGATGTTTTTACTTCTTCCCCAACTAGACCAAACTCAAGTTGTCTTTTTCAACTGGACTAGTTTTGGTTAAGAAACAAACGCAGGATGATGTCCATAAGATGTAACCTGTCTTTTGTCATTGTTGGTCCCATACGAAACCATAACTCTCCAAAATCTTCTAGTAATGGGAAAGACAGCCCAAAGAAGTCTTTGTTGACTGCGAAACAGACAAGAATGTGTTGTATCTATGAGGTGGGGTTGAAGGTATACAGCTGGTAGTTCCAAATCTCAATTAGCATGGACATGTGTGATTGTTGGAAGAGAACAGAATATATAATGAGAACACATCAAGACAACAATGCGCAGGAAGACATTTTTTTCATTTATCTCCTACTCTTTAAAGTTTGAACTCTCTAGTAAGGAATCTCTTCTGATTTGGTCGTTTGGTTCCATTATCACCTCATGTATGCTAATGGTATTATAGGCCGGATTATTAGTCTATGACACCCCACCAGAATATTAAGTTAACTGGCTTCATTTGATACTCCTTTTGAACATTAGTAGTCATAACAATTATAATTTTTTTTGATAAATTGATGATGATGATCCAAGGGTTTGACAGTTTTAGACTATATTATTGAATTGTGAGATTTTGACCAATTTTTGAACATCAACATCTATACTACCTCATGTATGCTAATGAAAATGTGAAAAACAATTTTCACCTCCCAAAGCCCGAGCCCAGAAGTAAAAATGCTTGATGGGCTGATCTAGTCAGTCCAATTAGAAATATATGTCGAGCTGGACTGTCCCAGTTAGAGAGAAAAAAACAGCGTACTATACCATTATTACTTTACAGATAATCTAACCTATGTCCTAAAACAAGCAATGAAGATCCAAAATTCAAGTATACAAAGTGAGAAATAATGTGTCATATTATCAATTATAGTCTCACATTGTCCTAGTTATACATGCACTGTAACAACATTTTTTGAGCTGAAAACCTTTTTTGAATTTTTTTCTCCATATCCACTAACATTTCATAACAAGGTTTGTATGGCAACAGAATATTTATATGTTAAATATGAATCAAAATGAGAAGAGTTTGGAAAAGAAGTTTGTTGATTTGGATTTCTTCTCTAGACATGCCACATGAACATAGTTCCCAAAGTTGTCCACCTGCCTTGGTTCTCCCCTTGTTTCTTTCTTGCAAACTTTGCATGTCTTGTCCACCCAGCCTTCTTCAACATAATCTCCCTCGACTGATCATCAAAAAAATAACATACCATTAAGTTGGTACTTAGTTACCGTAATCAATTTTGGTTCATCTGTTGTAGTATAGGGAATTTAATGTTGACCTACCCTCCACATAGGACTTGAAGAAGTCTTTGTATGTCCCTCCAATTTTCCTTCTTAGTGCTCCATACTGTTCAAGGTAATTAATAGTTAGACTTTAACAAAATCAACTTAGAGCTATGTTCTCTTAATAATTGTATAAATAAAGCAGTAAAGAAAGGTGATCCATCCTAATTGCTTTTTATATCATGTTAATAACACAAGATGCAACTCACCTAACAAGGAAATGATCTTTGTTTTGACCACTCCAATGTTATGAATCCCAAATTAGATCAGTCCTACTTATTTAATTCAAACAAAACATTTGTATATGTATACTCAAACCTTTAGTATAACATGTGGCCTCTTGTAGAGATTATAAAATTCAAGATTTCAAACATAAGTTTGTTTAATGTTCAAAATTGATCCCTATTAGAAAATTTTAGCATATATCACGAGGTGTAATAAATTAGGGTGTGTTGAGAATAGTCTCGTATTGGAAAGTTCGGAATATTCAAATGAGTGATACCCTAGGAATTTCCACTCGATTGCACTTTGTTTCGGTTCAAAACTCCAAGTTTAATCCGTAATTAGTACAACACTTAAACAAAATCAACTACCAGCGTGAAATTGTATCTGTACCTGTTCTCTGCTCATTTGTCCTCCAGAAGTAGTTGTTTCTCTAGCCTTCTCAAGAAGCTGGGCATCCTCAACAGACCTAACCTGAGAGAAATCCAAAGCCTCGGTTACACTACTAAAAAGTGATTGCTTGCTTTTCGGCTTCTCCTCCTCCTCGGCTTTTCCAGACTTAGCCCAAACCCCAACCTTTGTGGAATTCATGATGGTGTGCTTTCTAATGGGAATTGTGGACAACAAAGCTCTCTCATTTGGAGAAGAAGAATAGTTTTTGGAGGAGGAGAGCGGAAGAGCCCTCAACCCCATTGAAGTCATCGTGAAATGTGTTTAAGTTGAGTTTATGTTTGTTGGTATTTTTATATGAGTGTAATTGTGCATAGAGATAATTGATTATGTGGTGGTGAAATGGTTTGTTGGGTGTTTGGAGGGAATGTGGTTGTCCTAAACAAGGTGGACGTGGCTTTTGTGATGACCTGTAGGCAGTAGTGGATCAAAACTTTTCCTACCACAAGATGTTGCTTCAAAAGTTTGATTGACAAGGGATGTGGTGGAGATAGCAAAAGATGTGTTCCTTTGGAATTGATTGATTTATTTTCTGAAGAATCAGAGATGTATGCATGTTTGCAACATTTAGGTCTATTTTTCATATCTCCTGAGAACTCAGATATATATATATATATATATATATATATATATATATATATATATATATATATATATATATATATATACACTCGATTGCAACATTAGGCATGTATAACAAAATGTGAAGGATGAAAAAGTTGAAACCAGCTGTTATACTTTCACATTTCAGAAGTCATACCTAATTATAATTTTGTGAAAAATTGATGATTCAACAAACGGAGAACTGATTTGCCATAGTTAGAGATGCATACATATATTTTCAAATCGGATGCAACATGTATCCTAATTTGAAATAAGCATATCAAATCCGAAATCGTAGTTATAACTTACCAGTTTCACATCCAAATTTGAAAAAAAATCGAAATCGAATTCGTATTCAGATAATATTCAAATTCTAATAATAGATGTTTTGAAAAGATGTCTTAAGAAAATTATATTTTAAGTTTTTTGCATTCTATTACGTGTGTATTTATAAAGTATTAACTTAATTTTTTTATTAACTCATCGTATAAATATTAATTACCTCATACATTGGATACAAAAATCGGTATTATCTAATATTTGGATATGATTTGACCTATATCTGAATTCGTTCCAAATTTGAAATTGGTAAAGTTTCGTAAACTAATTTCAATTCCAAAAGTATTTGATAAGACTTTTTTTTACCAAATATCAACTAAATTTTAATTTTCGAATCAGATTATAGATAATTGGGAACAGTCTTAGAATTTAATGGGCCCACATTTCCCAGAAACCAACCCATATTTCCAAGAAATCAGCCCACCTATTGATGTTTCATTCAATACTTTATACTGATTTTTCCATTTCAAAGTCAGTCACAAACACAATTACATTGCATTACAACTCCGTAAGTAATCAATTTCAATCATATACTGCATTTGAATATTTACTGACATGTGCATGTCAACTGCGGTCTTTCCACGGTCACTAGTCTGTAGGGCTGTAAATGGACGGTTCGTGGGCGGTTATAAGGCTTATCCATGACCTAACCCGCCTAATTAAACGGTTCGCGGTTCGATTTGAAACTCATTTATTTTTACCTTTACCCATGAACCAACCCGTTTAATTTAATTAAACGGTTTTGGACGGTTAAATGGTTATATGGTTAAAACTTAATGGATACTAAAATTTATATAAGAGTTGGTAAATGGTTAAATGGATAAAAACTTGTCAAACATGTTAAAAACATCATAACATTCACAATTTTATAATCAAAACCTCCCAAAATTCATAATCTATACATCAACACATTCATATAAAATAACATCAAACATCCACAATACAAACAATTATATGTATATAGTATATATAACAAAATATTATATATATTCATTATGTTTCGCGGTTAAACGGTTAAACGGACGGGTTAAATCATGTAACATTATCCACACATTTATTAAACGGTTATGATTTTCACAACTCGTGACCCTACCCGTCGGTTCGGGTAGAACGGTTAAACGATTTTTACTCAACCCATTTACAGCCCCACTAGTCTACTTCCGAAGTTAGACTTCATGCATCACCCGGTGATATTATGGTCGTTATTTGTATATCGTCTTTGATACTTAATTTGGGGTTTATTTTCTTGTTTTTCTGTAAGCTTCTCTACGTCTACTAAGAATTTTCTTCTTCTTCTTCTTCCAGGAATTCGTCTTTTAGACTTATTATGTTGACTAGAGAGTCGTAGTTATTAATTTGAGTATTCTGCGTCAGTGCGTTGTTTCAAATATTTATGGTCCACATGGACTACATATATCTTTTCCAATCATTGCAATGTAGTTAAAGTAACAACTATGAAAACCCAACAACGGGCTGGATTGAGCAGCGGAAGAGGAAGAAGAAGAGGGTGAAGATGGAAACAAGAAAGTTTTAGGATTTTATTTCTCGAATGATCGGTTTGTGCGGCGCACACAAGTATTTATACAACTCTTAAGGATAGCCGGTAACCACTGATCCAACTCTCAATCGGGTCGGATCCTGGTTGTAATGCAAGTATATTACATGTTGTTATACATCTGATCAAGGGACACTATAGCAATTTTCCTTGTCTAGCCCAATGGTTTGGATTTGCCTCAGGTTATGAACCAATTCATCTTTGTTGGATTTAACTCTGATGGGTTGCTGATGTGTATGGGAACGACACCAAAGTGATTGATATCCAGAACCTCCATTACACACTGCATCCAACATCAGTGTAGGAATCCATTTGGCTAATGAAATTGGGTTCAATTTCATCATGGGCTAAGTGTTGGTTCTTGTCACTCCCCTTCAAACTGAGCCGCGGAAAGAGTCCCAGTTTGGTGAGCAACTGCCGAAATACAACCTTGGGCAAACTCTTCGTAAAGATATCAACCAGTTGAAGCCTGGATGGGACAAACTTTGTCTGCAACAGACCGAGTGCCACCTTCTCTCGAACAAAATGATAATCGATCTCAACATGCTTGGTTCTGGCATGAAAAATAGGATTAATCGACATATGAAGGGCACTTATATTATCACAGAATAGTGTTGGACAAGAGGTTAGAGAGACGCCCAGATCGCGAAGTAAAAAGGTTATCCATGTCAACTCGGCAGTAGCTACTGTCATGACGCGATATTCGGCTTCAACACTAGAACGGGAGATAGTGGGTTGCTTTTTGGTTTTCCAGGAGAGACAATTGGAGCCTAAGAAGACACAAAATCCAGTTGTGGAGCACCGTGAATCCTCACATCCTGCCCAATCATTATCGAAAAATGCATAGAGATCAAGTGTAGATGAACCATTGATATGCATACTAAGAGTGACCGACCCATTCAGGTAACACAAAATTCGTTTGATGAGTTGAAAATGATAATTTGAAGGACTATGCATGTATTGACAAACATAATTTACAGCAAATGTGAAGTCTGGTCTGGTTTGTGTAAGATATTGTAATGATCCTACAATTTGGCGGAACAAAGTTGGATCAACAAATGGTTCATTATTCCTAATTTTGTTAAATCTGACAGGTAGGGGCGTGTCTATATATTTGGCAGATAACATGTTTGCCTTAGCAAGAATGGATGCACCATACCTTTGTTGAGAAAGTGTAAGGCCAGTATGATCTGTGGAGACTTCTATACCAAGAAAATGATGAAGCTTACCTAAGTCTTTTAATGCAAATTCAAGTGAGAGAGAGTTAATCAAATGTTGAACAACAGTAAGATTTGATCCAGTGATAACAATATCATCAACATATAGTAGTAAAAATACAGGACCATTTTTATGAGATATGAACAGAGAATTGTCTGAGCTGCTGCTAAAAAATCCTTGACAGAGGATGAAGCTAAAAAATCCTTGACAGAGGATGAAGCTAGAAAATCTATCAAACCATGCCCTAGGAGATTGTTTTAAGCCATATAAAGATCTTTTTAATTTATAAACATGTTTGGGGTTTTGTTTCTTTAAGAAACCAGGCAGTTGAGTCATGTAGACTTCTTCTTGAATTTTGCCATGTAAAAAACATTTTTAACATCTAACTGTTTGATGGTCCAATTATGCATGGCAACTAGGCTTACAACTAGTCTAACAGTAGAGAATTTTACCACACGAGAAAATGTTTCAACATAATCCACCCCTTCAACCTGTTTATAGCCTTTGGCAACCAGCCTTGCTTTGAGCCTATCAAGTGAGCCATCAGCTTGCAGCTTGACCTTGAATACCCATTTGCATCCTATAGTATGCATTCCTTCTCTTCGTGGGACAATATCCCATGTGTCATTTTCATCGAAAGCCTGTAACTCATCTTTCGTGGCTTGAAACCAACCTGAATGAGATAAAGCCTCTGCAACAGTAGATGGTTCAGAAGGAAGAGGAATAACATTATGGAAGAGAGCATATTTGGGGTTGGGTTTGATTACTCCAACCTTTGACCTTGTTACCATGGGATGTACAGGAGTCTCAGAATGATGCACCTCATCATCAACATGGGGTTCCACCGGAGTGAAGCCTCCTATGTTGTGATCGTTAGGGACTCCATTCTCATCATTGACAATTGCTTCCTTAACTAAAGGACTGGAACACTCCATTTGTGATGGATCTAAGGCATTACTTTTAGTAGGACTTATGTCCTCCTCAGATTCAACACCAGCTATGGGAAGACCTTCCTGATCCTCAGATGAACTCTCATCTTCATGTTCAAGCCCTTCCACCAGCTCCCCTTGAATGGGAGCAACAACTTGAGTGGGAAGGGGCAACACACTTTCATCTAAGGCTTCATGATGTTGAAATGTGGGTAATTGAATATCCAGATCCTCATTTTGTGAGGTAGGAATTAAAGAGTTACCATTTATTTGGGTGGGAATACCATCATTTTCACATAACCAATCAGAAAACACAAACAATGAAGGTCCAGAATCAGTAGGCAAGGGTAAAACAGGTGTCTTGACATAGGGAAAAGAATGTTCATTGAAAATAACATGTCGAGACATATATACTTTATTTTTTAAAGGATCTAGACACATGTAACCCTTATGCCTAATCCTAAAAACACACAAGCAACAGATCTATTAGATAACTTGTCTGGAACATAATCTCTTAAGCAAGGAAAACACTGGCAACCAAAAACTCGTAAACAACTATAGTCTGGTTTCTTTGAAAACAAGCAAAAATAAGGGACTTGACAATTTGAATCAGGTATTCTGTTCAACAAAAAACTGAGGTACTGAACGCTTCCACCCAAATCCGTTTTGGAACACTACTAGTAGCTAGTAAAGTGAGTCCCATGTCCCTTATGAGCATATGTCTCCTCTCAGCAACTCCATTTTGTTGTGGAGTGTGGCGGCACGACATTTGAAGGTGAATCACACTGGAATGTAGATGAGTTTCAAACTTCTTAGAAGAGAACTCACCACCATCATCACATTGAAACACCTTTATAACATATTCAAATTGTATGTGAATATAGTTTTCAAACATCTTAAAGCATTCAAAGAAGTCAGATTTTGATTTTAAAGGGAAAAGCCAGGTAAACTTGGTAAAGTCATCAACAAAACAAGCATAGTACTTGTAATTATTCCTACTTACAACAGGGGCTGGACCCCACAAATCACAATGTATTTTATAAATGGTTTTTCAGTAAGGGAATTATAGTCAAAAAATGGAAGTTTGATAGATTTTCCTAATTGGCAGCTGCTGCAAATGAAATTATGAGAAGTCTGGCTGGACATAGAGATACATCATTGATCATGAAGCAACTGCACAACCTTAGAGCTAGGGTGACCAAGCCTACAATGCCAAGTGTGATAATCTATAGTTTTATGTCTATTTGAGAAGAAAACCTTTTGATTATTATCTTCAAAACAATATAAATCACCTTTTATGTCTCCAGTAGCTACAACTATGCATGTTTGTCTATTTTTAACAAAGAAGATATCATTAGAGAACTCAATATTGTATGGAAGGTCTTTTGTGAATTTTCTAACAGATAGCAGATTCTTTTTCATTTTTGGAGCTAGTAAGACATCTTTCAAGGTGAACTTACCTTCTTTGTGACCTATTGTAGCAGTGCCTTTATGTGTAACATCAAGTAGAGTGCCATCACCTACCATGATTTTATCGCAACCATTATAGGGTTTCAGAGATGTCAATATACCTGGGTTACCTGTCACATGAGTGGAGGCTCCAGAGTTGGGGTACCAGTCAGCGTCTGACTCTGAGATTCTAAGGGCAGCTAATGCTTAAGGAAGTTCTTTTGGTTGGTATGAATGATTAAATCGGTGCCAACAGCGTAATGCATCATGCCCTGGCTTACTACAAATTTGGCATGAGATGATGGCCCTTTTGGTTCCAAGATTGATCCCATCAGGCTCTCCGCTATTCTTGCCGCTAGGGTTGGAGTCTTGGGAATTTTAGGTGAGAGGGGGTTGATGTCCTTGATTTGTATGTTGAAACTCACGTCCTTTCGAGGAAAACCCTCCATCCCTCTTATCCTTCCCTTGATTTTTGCCTTTATTGTTCTGTTTTTGCCCAAAGAATACCATATGGGGATTTGCATTTCAGTGCAAACGAGTCTGCATGTCATAACTTTGCAGCATAGGTACGATCTCACCATAGGAAGACATAGGAGGTTTAAGATGCATAGTGGTGAAGGGGTTATATTTCATACCCAAGTTGTTGAGCATCCAGAACACCTTTGTTTTGTCAAGAACCGGCCTCCTAATCGCTGCAAGTTTGTCGCACCTCAGTTTAAATTCTCTGAGGTATTCTTGTAAATCTTTGCAGTATTCCCTCTGAAGCATCTGAAGTTGTTGGAGCAAATAGAACCCTCGCTCCTCCGAGTTTTGCATGAAGGAGAACCTTAGAGCCGACCATACTTCAATGGAGGTGTTGAGCTGCACAACGATGCTAAGAGCATCTTCTCCAAGCTTACTGATGATCCACGCCTTAAGAAAACGATCATACCTTTTCCACACATCATACTCCGGATTTAGAGTTTCTGCCGTCTCGGATCCTTCCTTGGTGATTTTGATCACCTTCTCGGGAGCGGGAATGGTCCCGTTGATGAATCCTTGCATGCCTTGAGACTCGATGAGTCCCAAGATTTGCATCTCCCATAACAGATAGTTGGAGGAGTTGAGTTTGACGGAGACAAAGTTTCCAACGTTCAGATTCGTTGGGTAGGGGAAGCTTCTGGTTCCCTCGATGAGCCCTAGCGATGCCATGATGATCTAAATGGTAGATCGTAGTAGGAGAGGCTCTGATACCATATGAAAACCCAACAACGGGCTGGATTGAGCAGAAGAAGAAGAAGAAGAAGAGAGTGAAGATGGAAACAAGAAAGTTTTAGGGTTTTATTTCTCGAATGATCGGTTTGTGCGGCGCACACAAGTATTTATACAACTCTTAAGGATAGCCGGTAACCACTGATCCAACTCTCAATCGGGTTGGATCCTGGTTGTAATGCAAGTATATTACATGTTGTTATACATCTGATCAAGGGACACTATAAAAAATTTCCTTGCCTAGCCCAATGGTTTGGATTTGCCTCAGGTTATGAACCAATTCATCTTTGTTGGATTTAACTCAAAGTGATTGATATCCAGAACCTCCATTACACACTGCATCCAACATCAGTGTAGGAATCAATTTGGCTAATGAAATTGAGTTCAATTTCATCATGGGCTAAGTGTTGGTTCTTGTCAACAACATCTACCTATAAATAGCTATATGTTTAGAAATACCGTAAATTTGTTAGATACATGATACATCCAGGTCAAATTGTTGTACATTCATGTTGAATTTTAGCTCCGCATGCTCCTTAAATCTTAACTTTTGGCTTGTAAGTCCAATTCAAACAAAGCAGGCAAAAGTCTAGATATGGTATTGATATACTATGGGAACTTAAAAGATACTGAAATAGCTCTAGTTGACTATTGTATATTCTTGCAAGTTGCCTAACGAATCTCGAGGGCCCGAGAAGCTTGTGATGTCACTACTACAGAAAAGGTCATATACGTCGGATGTTAAGGCCTATACACGTCGGATATAAGCACCCTCACATCCGACGTGTATTCGCACGACGTCTATTCTTAGACGTCGGACGTATAGACATCTGACGTCTATTGTCCAAGGAATAGACGTCGGATATTAAAGACATCCGACGTCTATTGTCCAGTCCAAGGAATAGATCTCGGATATTCAAGATATCCGACGTCTATTGTCCAGTCCAAGGAATAGACGTCGGATGTTCAAGACATCCGACGTCTATTCCTAAACATTGACAAAAAAATAAATAACATCCTGCACAAACACAAACATACAAGCATATATAGACAATCATTCATTCATTCATTACAAAGAAATGTACAACACAAGTCTTCAGTTGCCACGTCGAGAATTTCCTCCATGTATCTCATCACGTAGTGTGGGCTGAAAGGAAAGGAAAAGGAAAAGGAAAAAAGTTGTTAGTTAGTGTATTAATTAGGATTTTAGCTAGGTAAGGAGGAGACACCTTGAGGAGTTTGTTGACAATTTTGCAGACCAAGGTCTTGGGGAAACCAAGCGGACGCATGGCGTCGATGACGACGTTAATCCTCTTTAAATCTACCTGCAGACAGAGGAAGGTAGGTTTAAAGATGATTAACGCCGCCGTCGACGCCATACAATTACTTGTACATCATTGTTCGGCCATATCGATGTAAATAAAATGCTGAGCAGACCGTATCACCTTCACATACGCCGTGTGAATGTTTTTATCTATCTAATTATTCAAACATAATTAGAAAAGTGAACACATCATTGTTAGAGGAAATAAACTACAAATGAACAAAAATAATGATTTACTTACATGGAATCTGACGTTCCCATAGTGGAACTGTAGTGGCGGAGGAGATCGCGGGATGGATCGGAGGAATCAGACGGGATGGATCGAGGAATCGGATCGCGGCGGCTAGGGTTTCGTATTTTCTGTCTGGAAAGAGTGAAAGAAAACGCAACTGTCTGATTTCTTTTAAAGACATATAGACGTCGGATATTGCATATCTCCGACGTCTATTCCCCGACGTCACCAATAGACGTCGGCTTCTGTGAAGTCCGACGTCTATTCCCCGACGTCTATTGAATATAGATGTCGTATTATAACAGACGACGTCTATTCCCCGACGTCTATTGGGTATAGACGTCGGAGTTATATGCGGCCGACGACGTCTATTCGATCTTCTCTATATTAGACGTCGGCCTTTGTGACAGCCGACGTCTATTAGGCGACGAGTATTCCCAATTCTGCAGTAGTGTGTAGACTTTGGGTTGACAAAGGTTTCGAGTTTGAGTTTGAATATATTGGTATATATTCAAGTAAATCGCACTAAACCAATTTAAATATACTTGTAGCTACTTTAGCAATTACAATCATCACTCGGTGAGATAACTTCTTAGAAAGTTTAGTTCGTTTGGAAGTTGGTGCAACTTTTGGAAGACATGATCGGAACAAGATCCCTCCTACCATCGAAAGATTATCACATGGGTAACGAATGTCATAGAATGTTCAGATGTGTCGGGGATGTTTGAAGTCTTCTATACGTACATGACCATCTTTCTTGTGTATAATTTTCTTTTTTGGTGTTTTATTTAGACAAGAAAACGTGTACACTTGTTCCAGATATTTCTATTGTTTTATAACGAGTACAAATCGTGCGCACCAACAATTAATTACTATTATGAGTTCATTTTTCATTGTAGCTTAGCCTTAAGATTAACCAAATTAAACTTCTTCTCTCAGTATTATTTTTTGAAGGAGTTGCAAAAGCAACTCGTTGTATTGATATCAAAATTGTTTAAAATACCAATGTCTTTGCGGTGTAATCGGCATCTCCCCCATGTCTAAGATGGACTCCACCTCTCAATCACAGCTTGAATTAAATTTCAATCAAGTTGGGGGTAAATGAGAAATTGTATCAAATTCAGCAACCTCTTACCATATCATCTTGCGTAGTCCACGTGTTGTACTGAATATTGTGCTCGATACACCTAATATAAAACAATTGTTCATGATAAAAAAATAGTTAAGATCTAATAAAAATAATACATATAACTTTTGACTTGCTAATTAAAATACTTACATTTTCATTACAAGTGTTTAATAAAAACGACAGTTGTGGTACCATTTTTCATTTAATAAAAATGGTAGTTCATGTGATATTTATCGGTAACGTATTTTGCTAAATAAGTTTTACAGTCATATATTCTTCTTTTTAAAATAATTATTTTGAAAAAAATTCTAATAAGAAAGTCAAATATTATCCTCCAAAGCCCACAGAATTGAAAGAGAAAAAAAAGATCAAGAAACAAAGAAAAAATAGACAAGAAGCAAAGAATATTATCCTCTATTAAAGATAGATAATTAAGATCGAATGAGATTATCCTCTGATCTCGATCCTAAACCAAAAGCCAAAGATGGGAACTTACACTAGCAAGACCAAAAGAGTATTCGTTAGCCTTGCGGTTCTGATGATTCTGCTTGCGGTCGCCGAGCCTTCGTCGGCCAGAATCCTTACAGCTTCTCGCATGGGCTCGTTGACTTCGTCGGGGTCGACACGTTCATCGACGGTGAAGACCAAGAATGAGCGTGTTTTGCAGGATATGATGCCAACAAGAAGGACGTTTCCACCGTCGGCGCCGACCTTGGGAGGAAATTAACTCGTCGATCTTATAACTTTATCAACCAATGAAGTTTCTTGAATGGAAGAATGATATGAATTACTGGTATATATATATATATATCTTTTATTACATGCATACTCTTACATTTGTTTTTGGTCGTTTGAGGTTCATTTTCGGCTTCTTTACCATATATATATGTTCGTGATTGTTTACGGATCGAGGCATGTACGATCCACTGCATGTATTTTTTCCATTTCTTATTAGCACATATATATATATAGTTTGATGTTTAAATTGTTGCCTCTATAGAAGGGGTGGTGTGGTGTTTCACCAGTTGTGAAAGGATTTTCATTTTCGAATTGAATTGGCTTTTGATTGGTATAAGCTGTGCTTAATGACCTTGATTTTAAATAATTACTTGTCGTACATGGAAAATTGAAAATAGAAATGAGGATTTGGTGTTGGGGATGGGAAAAGGTTGGCGTTGACTTTGTGAGAGAAATTTGTTGTATTTTACGAAGAAATTTGACATAGTGGCATCCATGCGAGGGATGTAAAGAATAATGGCCTTTGGCTTAGATACCAATCAAAATAATCAAAATTGACGTGGTATCTATACTTTTGAGTATATTGGTCTGATACTTTTTTTTACCTTGATAATTGCTCTCAATCATATACGTAAGTGTGCACGGGGACAACATCTGTTAGGCTTTCGTGACGGTTACTGTCACGAGAGCCTAACAGAAGTGGACTGTATACACTAACATATGTGCATGAGATCAATTTTAAACCAAAAACATGAGTATCACGTTAATTTTGCTCTTTTCGATTGGTATACCTAAGCAAAAAAAAATCAATTATGAATTGATAACACTCACTCCAAATCGGACGACCGAGGAGCAACGGTCAACCGATTTTTCATATTTTCATCTTCATCTAATATCAAATAGTAAACCTTGAACACTAGGATATGATCTAGGATGGATAACACAAGTTGTGAAGTTTAGGATTTCAATGTAAGAAATTGAAATTTGAAAGTGTGGAGAGTTTTTCTCTAAAAATAGAACAATAAGGAGTAGATATGTGTAAAACAATAGAATGACTATGGTTCGGTCATTAAATAGATTTTTGCTTGGGTACCCACCCGAAAGATCAAAATTGACGTGGTTGTCGTGTTTTTGGTTGAAAATTAGTTTCATGCACATCTGTTAGAACGTGACCAACATATGTTAGACTCCATTGTCAGGGAAGTCTAATGGATGAGAGTCCTACACTAACGGATGTGAATGAGAGTAATTTTCAGTTTGGAAAATATGTATCAAGCCAATATACCTTGAAATATGGATATCACGGCGATTTTGATATCTTGAATGAATATCCAAACAAAATATCAAAATTATCACAATCAAGATCAAGATGGACATGCATTTGGATTATAAGGTTGTGGGAAGCTCGAAATTAAGTAGGTTTCTAGTTTTCAGAGTTTCAGTTATTTGAAAAAGCTTTCCGGCGACATACCTCAAAGAGAACATGAATACATGATGCCTATAAGCATCCCAAAAAACCCGTTTTGATCGCCATTTTGGAATTCTTATGTAACAATTTTCTCTTTTCAAAGTTAATCTTGATTTCCAATAGAATATGGAGAAGTGACATCATTTTGACGTTTTTAATAATCAAATATTAATTTCTTTAGTGTCACGCAACCACTTAACGTCTTAACCTATTATGTCTCACAAACTAAAACCATCCAAGTTCTCCTTCAAAAAAAGAAAAGAAAAACCCATCCAAGTTCACATCCCTATTATATTGACATTACCTTACCCATCAACCTTTGTGAAGCTCTCGGTATACAACATACTCCTTTTACAAGCTCACAACCGTTTTTAGAGGGTCTAACATACTTTGACAGAAACAAAATAGTAACAGTATGGTATTGGATAATAAGGTTTGTTTGAAAAAGACAAACTCAATTTCTTTAGTCAAATCCTTTTACTTTCTCTTAATGTACGGGGGCTTAAGAAATAATCTGAGGTCGGCAGTTTAGAAATTTCTTTTCCGTTGAAAGCTAAATTATTCTTATGATTAGTCTACAATGTTACGATTACGTCAAAAGAAAATCTTATAAAAATGGATGGACCGGAGATCCTTCTTGGCTCTTGCCTATCTTGAGCGTACTTTTAGAAACAACGACACAATTATTTATATATAACTTTCATTCTAAACAGGATATATCTGTGACCTTAATGCTACCTCAGCATCAATCGCACACTTTTAGACATTACAAAAATTAGTAATATCATACTCGATTCAATATCCTACAAAGTCCAATTAGTGCGGTTTTTTGTTTGGTTGATTTGGAAAATTAGGAAAAAAGTATTTTTTTTAGAAACTCACAAATTGAGGTTCATCACCAATATAGTAGCACATTGCAAGGATTATTAGTTAAGATGCGTGTTAGTTTTGTGTGGAACGGTCACCCAATTGGCAAACCGTCAACTGAATATTGGATGACAGTAAATTTTGGATTTTCTGGATTGGACAAAAATAGTCGACCAATTCGAATTTAGCTGACCCATTTGTCAGGACAGACTCGACTTGAAGTTACTGGATTTTCAATTTCGGTCAACCGATTGGAAAACGTTCGATTGGTTCTAGGCGATGACATAACTTACTAAGGTCTATTTTGAGCATTCATTCTCCATCATTCTTGTGCCCTAAGCTCTAGTGTGTGTAATCGGATTACCAATCAGGCAGACCTTAGTTGGGTGAAACAATGCCCTATAAGCATATATACAAATTCTGCATTCAACTAATCTATCCATTTCATCATTCATTCTGCATCTATTCTTTATAACTCAATATACTCCCCTCAAGTTGGACAGTATAAATCATACACCTAACTAGCTAAGTAGATGGATGAAGCTTGTCTTGTTCAGAGCTTTGGTGAATAAATCTGCTATTTGATTTGGTAACATGCTGAGTTTGAATTCTGCTGAGTTTGAATTCTTCAATCTTATCTCGGATAATCTAATTTAATGTGTTTGATTCTTTCATGGTATACAGGATTTTGGGCAACATGTATGTGTCAGCTTAATTTGCTGTCACAAAATAGCTTTGCAGGTTCTTCATGTTGAATTCGCATACCACTCAGCAAATACTAAGCCATGTTATCTCACAAGTGGTTTCTGCTAAAGTCCTATACTCAGCCTCAGAGGATCTTGAGATGGTGTGATGCTTTATTGTTCTCCATGACACTAAAGGTTGTCGAAGGAAAAATAGCATAGCCTGTAGTAGACCGCCTTGTGCTAGAATAGTTTTGGGAGGAGGAGAGGGAAGAGCCCTCAACCCCATTGAAGTCATCGTGAATTGTATTTATGGTTAGAGTGGAGTTTATGTTTGTTGGTATTTATTTGAGTGTAGTTGTTACTTGTGTATATACTATATAGATTGTTGATTATATGGTGGTGAAGTGGTTTGGGTGTTTGGAGGGAATGTGGAATTGTCTTAAACATGGTGAACGTGGCTTTTGTGCTGACCTGTAGGGAATAGTGGATCAAAAGATTCAAGACTTCTCCTACCACAAGACGTTGCCTCGAAAGTTCGAATGGTTAGGTATGTTTTGGAGATCGCAAAAGATATGTTCCTTTGATATTGATTTAGTATTTATCTGCTAAAGAATTAGAGAGATATACGCGTTTACAGTATCATATTAAATTGTTTGTTTTATTTTGCATGTAAAATGGAGGTCTCATTTGAGCCTTCAAGGTAGGTAGAAGAATCGGAAAAATATATACATGTTTGCAAAATCAGGTATATTTATTCATATCTCCTGAAAACTCATAGATATATACACGTTTAATTAGAACGGTGTGTTGGAGATTGAAAGAGGGTTGCTGTTGACTTTGTGGATGGAATGTTTTGGAATTTATTGTTACAGACTTACAGTGGGACACATAATATAAGAGGAATATCATTCATGCTGGACTTTATATTTAGACCGTAAGATTCAGCAAGATTGTTAAATCAAGTTTGATCCCCTGTATATCTTGTTGAACAAAGTGTTGAAACAATTACAAATATATTCATGTAATCCAATATAAAGTACTTGTTTGATTTCCCCACCGTCATTTGACAACTCTATCATATACTAATCAAACAGTCGTATAGTATATGAAGCATACCTCACAGCCACACGTACATACATAAATACATTACTGGTCCATGTATTCAATTCCGAAAAATCCGAATAACCAGGACTTTGGAAATTGGAATATTAACTGACGTGCAGCTTTTATTTCATGTAAATATAGAATATATATGAAGCATAACAGTAAAACTGAATCTTACGTTAACTCTAAGTCCACGCCACATGTCAACTGCGGTCGTCCCACGCTGGACTTGAAGCACCACTTTAAAGACTTCGATACTTGTTAGGTATTGAGACTTGGAAAAGTCTTACTAAACAAATACATAGCTTAAATTATCACAAAACATCAAATCCTACTTGTTCCTAAGATAACACGAGAAGACTTCTTTGTCAAATCTTTCCACTTGCTAACCTATGCACCGATGACAAACACCAATAACATCTATTGCAACAAACAATTAATCCAACTAACCCCACTTAAAGTATCAAACACTTGGCAAGCTTAGTTGTAGGTGACGACTGACGACTAGGTCGTTATATTGCTCAACACGTTTTAGGTTTACTTGTTTGGTTTTTCTACATAGCTTTTGGCTTTCAAGGGAAAAATTAGATTTCATGGCAATGACAGTCATGATCTTTAACGAAATATGTTGACTAGTCACAATTATTAAATTTCAGTCTTTTGCCGTGTTTGAAAGATTTTACGTCCACGTGGACTAAATAATTTTCCAATTCAATGTTATCAAATTAATATCATCAAACCTTATATTAGATATACATCCAGTTCCATCAAACCTTTCTTCCATGCACATTAATGTTGATTTTTAGCTCCGCAGGCTCCTTAAATCTCAATTGTTAGCTTGCAAGTGAGTTTCAAAAGTAACAAAGTAGACAAGATCTTTCGCAAGATGCTATCAAGCCACTGTGGAGACTTAAAAGGTATTTAAATAACTCTAGTTAACCATATGATATTCCAACAGGTTTCCTAATTATTTTCATGAGGGCCCAATAAGTTTGTGTTGTAGACTTTTGGGCTGACAAAAGTCCTGAGTCTGAGTTTGAATGTGTATATTCAAGTAAATTTTATTAAGTTAATTGAGAGACAGTCGTGTTACTCGTTAGCAATTACATCCATGTAATTATAGTTTTCATACATAATTAAAGTCGGTGAGACGATGAGTGAACTTCTAATTAGAAAGTTCCAAGTTTCATTTGTAAGTTGGTGCAACTTTTGGAAGACATGATAGGAACAAGATCTTTCCTGTGAGCCGTCTAAATGTCATCGAAATGTTACGACATGGGTAATAAAGAATGTTATCGAAAGGTTCGGATGTGTTGGGAATGTTTCTTTTTTGGAGTTTATTTAGGCAAGTAAAACGTGTACACGACGTAGTTCCAGATATTTTTTTCCATTTTCAGTTATAATGAAGACAAATACACGTCAAGAATTAATATATTTACATTCTATAATTTTCTATTTTAACTTAGCGTTTTCATAATGCGACTCGAACGTACGTACCAATTACTGCATGGTTTTCTACAAAACAGGGCCCAATTAATTATAGCTAGGATGCTGAATATGAACTTGCACAACAAGCCAAGGTACGATATTGGATGCCAAAGTCAACCATTTACGTACATTTGATCTCTTATTTGGATCCACCCATTTCCTTGAGTCACCTTCCTACCCAACTTTTGGAGAGAAAAAATATGGAAGAAATTAAGAAACGTACCTTTCTTTAATTCCTACTACTCTCCTCGTTTCATTTTGCCAATTCCAGACTCAAACCAAATCTCTCCCACTAACGAAAAACACCACCTCAAACCAAAGCTAGCTATACATGGCAAATCCTCGTATCATTAAAAGCAAAAGACCCTTCAATCTTGTTATATTTGTGGTAATTCTGATCGCGATCGCCTCTCCTTCCTCGGCCAGACCCCTTAGACCTTCCCTCATGGGCTCACTGGCGTTGTCGAGATCGACGACCGGCTCTTCGACGGTGAAGACGAAGTATGGGCCTCTGTTGCTCAATATGATGCCAAGAGGAACGTTCCCTCCATCGGGACCAAGTTTGGGAGGCCACAGTCTTAGGAATTTATCAATCCATGGATGAAGTTTCTTGGGTGGGATTTAATTTACTGGTATTTATTTGTTTTTTCATTACGTACAAACATACTCTTTCACAGGTTTTATTGGTGTTCTATCGTATAGGTAGGGCTCATTTTAATTTGTCTTCTTTAATTACCTTGTACATATATAGTTTGTATGATAAAAATTTGTGTCTTCTTTTTATTTTCTTATGAGTATAGTTTTATATGTTTGAACGATTGTAGAAGGGCTTGTGTGGTTTTGACTATAAATGATAAAGTTATTAAAAGATCTTGCTTATTGGTATAAGCTGTATTTAATGACCTTGTGGTACACTAGTAATTAGTAATTACAGTGGAACAGTAAATCTCTCTCCATGAATTTCTTCTTGTGGCTTAAAAATAAGTATTTAGTATATGGTTTCAAGCGAACCTCTCATTTCAATTAGAATGGTACTAATTGCTGGTAGAATCAAATAATGCTGATGTGTTTAGGGTTTTGCCGATGGAATATACCGAATTTTCGTGGGGAATGTCATTAATGCTAATGGATATTTGTCATTAGATTGTAAGATTGTGCAAGGTTTTTGAATCAAGTTTTCACCCCCCTTATTTTCTTGTATCAACTACTTGTTTGACTTCCACCAAACATCACGTCATCAATGCTGTCGAACATTATGTAGCTTGTCTGTTAATTAAATTTAATTATTTGTGGCGATTGCGGGTCGTAACTTGTGGTCTTTGCACTACCTATTTCGTCATGAAGTGCTTAAATATTTGAACTTCCACATGCTTTCTGGTTTTATTTTAAGGGTTACAAATAGCGAGTTGGCAAATTTGATTGTATTGCTTGAAGTTAGTTTCATAATTTTGTGACAAGGCTATCATATACTAATCAACAGGTACTATGGTATAGTTGGTAAATTTTGTATTAGAATACGTATGGTCAGGGTCTATAAAGCTGATGCGGTTTTTGTCCTTTAAGTAATCAAAAGGCATTCAAAAGTTCAAACCCACATATATAGTATTTTGGAAACATTATTTAAGATATGTTACACTACGACACCATATTATGGGCTTTTTGGGCCGAGAAGTTGGTGGGTCAAACAAACAAACGGATCAAATTATATTTTCAATCAAGTCATTGTCCTTGTCAAAGAACGTATTATACATCACGAATAGTCGTCGATAGGTATAAAATAAAAGATTTTTTAAAATTCTAAGTAGTTTGATTAAAACAATGGAAAACTCAGGTTACTAATCTCACATCTATTATTAAAATAGGAAAACAAATAGATCACACGGCGTTTGGCTTAATTATTTTTATTCATATCTTCAAATGACGGACCAATTGAATCATATTACGAATCCTGATGTAATTGAAGATCCATTGCGATTAGTAACTCTTCATCTTGACCACTCAATTTTTTAAATCCATGACTGTAGCTTTCAGCAATTCCCTACTGAGTTTTGATTATAGTATGTCTATACAACATTTGTGACCTTTGTATAGATGATTATCATTTACCACCATCTTGATAGACTTTCTTGTGGAATTTTCACGATATTTCTTAGATAAGAGAAATAGTTACTAATGAAGTAATAAAAAAACATCACCGATGATAGCAGAATATATATACACATATATATATATATATATATATATATATATATATATATATATATATATATATATATATATATATATATATATACACCACATGATTCAAGAAAGATGAGAACTAAAATTGCAACAAACCATAGTATTATCCCTAACTCATGGGTAGGATTATTTTCTAACGAAACTTTCACTGTGAAATCCAAACAACTGAATTGATGGAAAAACAGGATACCATGCATGCTTCCAAACACCAACCAACAAGGACTGGGGGCCTGAAAATGAAGAACCTTTGCATTATGACATGTGGGGGAACTTGTGAGATATTTTGAATCAGTGATGGGTGATGGCTCAAAGTAAACATATTTTTTCTTAACAAATATTCTACCTTTCCATTACATTTTTTGGAAGCTAGTATATATTTCATAAAACGATAGAGATTTGACTATGATTCCACGACTAAATAAAATAGGTTTATGCACCCCATATTAAAAGGTTTGGTATCCATTGAATATGCAGTGACAACTATACTATAAGCTTCAAAAGTAGAGTAATAACTATTGTCCTTTTACAACCCATGTGTTCGGCTTTAACCACACTCACAAGAAAAAGACAGTTGAGGCCTTGAGGGCTGATCAAGTCACATTCCTTGATTTCTCTAAGATGTCCTTCCATCTCCGGCTCATACTCGTCTATGAGTTTTTCCCTTGCTCTCTCTCTCTCTCTCTCTCTCTCTCTCTCTCTCTGTCTTCTGGACATTTCACCTCATGAGTTAGCCTCAGTTATCCTTTACGATTGTAGATCGATGCATGTATTTTGGTTGGATATGATCTTGGTAAAAAAAATAAAAAATCTTCTTGTTTTCGGAAAACTGGAAAAGAGTCCCAAATATTAGGCAAACCTACCGAACATGTACTCACTAGGCAACAGAAGCTTAAATTCAAAATCCAACTTTAAAGTGTAGGAAATTGTCATCAAGACAAGATGCCAGAAAAGGAATTTAGGGGATTATTCTCAAGACCTATATTCTTGGAAGGTTTTAGTGACCAACCAACCTTCTAGGTAGCAAGTAGCACCCTCTAATTTTGGCCCAACTAAATGCTTTGACCCATGCTGGCATGCATCCACGTCTCCCCGACCAAATAGGTTTTGGAAGGTTTGCATTCACGAGAATAAATAAAATGATTGGCATCAAACATTTTGTTGTTTGGTCTGCGAGTACAATTACAAAAAAAATTGTACCAGTACTGGTTAAATTTAACATTACTGGGAAGAGTAAAAGTGTAAAACAGTTAACCAGCATCATTTTTCATTTTTAGTGCTGATTTACAGATTCGTATTCTATCGACCAAAGGTGTATTTTATAAGTTATTATTCACCTCCTTTGCTATCAACTACTTATGTGTGATGCATACCGGGGGTGTACCAAAGAGCTAGCCGAGTCAAACAAAACCGATTGGGTGTGATCCAATGATGGAATCATGGGTTGTATTTGGTTCTCAAATTTTCAGGCCCAAGTGGTGTCAATTCTTAGTTCATTAATACATCTATAAGTTGTGTCAATAATTGTTGTCAAATGTTTTAGATGATTGGTCCCAGAGACAACAAATAAAATGATCAAACAAGTCATCTTCCCATGAACCACATAAACTAAGATTTGGAACATAATCATGTCATCAAACTGCGGAAATGATTATGCAAGTTGGATCATCTTTAATCAACACGCCACCTATATTTTTGTGAAATGGACAGGTCTGATCTTCAACTTTGCATAAGAAAAGCGACAGAATCTCACCTTAAACAATCCCATATTTTTGCTCCACAAAGACTCGGATAAGTTAATTTTCTCCCACCCTCAATAGCAAATCATCACTTTGATTTGACCTAGCCACCTTGGAAAGGGCTGCTCATTGCATGCGGCCAATCACCAAACCCATGCAAAGTTGAAAAGACATCTCCCCTCTAACATCCCGAAACAGCGGAAAATTTAAAAATTCATAATCAAGACAAAGAGCACAATAATCAAAGGCGGGACTGTTACTTCTCATAAACAATATAGCGGTGCACCATAATACATCAGAGTTTGCCAAAATGAATACATGATTACAACAAAACGACAAGGAAAGATAAACGTAATCATGTGAACCTCAGTGGTCTGACTAGAGGATCCGACTCCAAATGCGCGCGCCCGCCGATCACCACCCCACTGGACCTACTGCGGTCCTGAAAAAGATGCAACAACAATGCCTGAGTTTCCAGAAGGAAACCCCGTATGCCAACTCACCTATATGCATGCATTACACAAATGAACCTATCATACTAGTAGCGTGTCATGGCATTGACAGAAATGGAAAACAGTTCCCCCGAAGGGTAAAACAAGATATCAGTCCGACAGTCAACAACGAGTCTCCCGAGGAGACCTACTGCAGGCACATGCAGCCTTACAGCACGCGACATCGCACCCCCACACGCAGCTACACTACACAAGGGTTCGGCAGGGAGCCTCTGTCACGCCTGCGCGCCGATAGAATACAGATCTGCAAATCTCAGTGGTCGGAGCCACAGGGACCAACAGGGCTGTCGCCCGGAAGGTATAACAACAACATCTCGATAGGTGCCCAGTCGAGGAATCAACATAGCCGGCACAGCCTCGGCCCAACAATCATCATCGCCGGCACAACCTCGGCAGCATCACCGGCACAGCATCGGTGGTCCATCACAACGTCCGGCACAGCATCGGACGGGTCCAGACCGAAGTCTGCCAGGTCATCAGGCTCCTCGAGCCGCAAACACCAACCGCGCCGCTATAAAAGCAGGGCAGCAACCTCTGTAGCCCGTGGGCCGGTAGTCACCTCACCCAACGCAGTTGCGTGCCCGCACAAACATCAACACTGGGATCCACGATCCCTCAGGCCTGCTATACTACAATAAGTCCAAACAATCCATCACATTAGTCACGCTCCATACATGGAACGGACGCGTCCCGAACACCCACACTCTTCCCAACGGCGGTCCCTGGGCAGGCACGCATCACGCGCCCACCGTCACCTCCCGGCTCACGCACAAGGCGAGGACACGGGTTTCCGTGGACAAAGTTGGTGTTCAAAAAGGGAACCTGGAATTCTGTTCTGGGCCCAAACGGTCGACCGGAAGAGGTGATTCGGTCGACCGGTTCCAGAGAGGAATCGGTCGACCGTACTCCTAAAACGGTCTACCGTTGCGCTCAAAATAGAACCCCCCAACGGTCGAACAAAGGTCTAAAACCGGTCGACCGAACGAGGTCAAAATCCGGAGTCTGGTCAACATCAAAAATTGGATCTATCGGTCGACCGACTCAGGGGTCCCGGTCGACCGAAATCCTACAGGGTCAACCTAGCATTCTACGTCATAAAACGGTCGAACGCAACCAACAATCGGTCGAACAAGCATGCAATAAAATCCAGTACACTTAAGTTCCGGTCGAACGACCCAGGGAACCGGTCGACCAAAAACAGGCAGAACGTCCCAACTCACCAGCAATATGCACTACCGGTCGACCGCCACAAGGCATTGTTCGACCGGTGAAGGTTAAAGTCGGGCAAAAACACTACATTCGGTCGACCGCCCGAAGGAACCGGTCGACCGTTGGTCGTCTTCAACCTCGCGTCAGCCGAGGTTTTTCACGGAAACAACGCCGAGGAGGTCTCCGACCTCCCCGTCCGACCAACACAACCCTTCACAAGGGTTAACAACACAACAACACACTATCAAGTTGACATACCTCGAACAAGGACGACGAACCTCCGGAGCAACGCTCACGCCTCCGCCGTCACCTCCGGTCTCCCTCGCGCGAAAGCCTTCCTCGCCCGTCTCCTCCGCGACAGCTGCTCACCACCGCGCGCACCAACAAGGAAAGGAAGACATGAGGAAGGAGAAGAAAAGAAGAAGAAGAAATAGGAACTTGATTTATAAACCCGGATGCTACAGTGCACGCCACTACAACCCATCACTCTCCCCTCATCCACAGTGCTCGTCCCTTCTCTTCCCCATGCAACTCCTGTTCATTTGCCTTCCCCATGCAAACCACACCCTTAAACCCGGATTAACCCTAAACCCAGGTTAGGGTTCTAACATCCCCCCCCCCCCCCCCCCCCCCCCCCATTACAAAGAGAGCTTCACTCTATGGTAGTCTCTACGAGTTTGGAGGAAAAAATTGTGGCTTGTGGCTAAGAATTTGACCAATAGTAGAAAGATCAGTTAAGTTGGTCACACCTCTGCACGAACTAACCAAACGTGCATGGACAAGTTGGTCAACTACTCCGCCAAACCTATAGTTCACTGGGACATAATCCTTTGATTTTTTTTTTAATTGTGGGATATTTACATCTTATATTCTACTATTAGAATACGTGGAAGAATTCGATTCACGTACCTGAATTGCTTCATAAATTATTAATCATCTCAGAATTTCATACCATTTGTAGTGCGTTTACTTGGTTAGTTTATTTTCCATGCAAATCACATCATCTCGTTTTTTTCTTATTTTCTAAAACCTAACACTAACCGTGACATAGTAAATTGCAGCTCAGTGAATAAAGTATTAACAAACAAGTGCAAAGCAAACCGCATCATTCCTCCGACACCGAAGTGGCATGAATGATTCAAACACAATCCATGAGCAAACTCACATTATTATAACAAAGTGAAAAATTTGTCATCATCATTCCAGTACTATATTCAACCAACACCATCCAAATTCCATATTAAACGACCCTCCACGACCACTATCAACCTAAGCAGACAGTGTTTTCCAACAACAATTATGAATCAAGTTTAGCTCCCCTATTTGTCTCTTCCAACACATGTCGTCATCCCCCTCATCAATGCCTTCTATATATTTCCTCATTTCCCCCCACATTAATGTCCACTACAACTCCCTCTTCTTTTAACTTCATTCCATATTGTCTTGTTTTGGGACACAAAACAAATTCCATTTCCTCTTCCTTTCCAAAGATGGGCAACAACAGATTCAAACTGGCAAAAATGATCCCAAACACATGGTTCTACAAGCTCAAGGACTCAAGTAGAAGTGTCAACACTTCTAATTCTAGCAAGACACCAAATGAAGTACTTCATCACAATCCCAAAGAAGTACAAGTTCCACCACCACAACCACTCAAACCAAGAAGGCCATCCTACTACATCCCAAGCAATGAGGAGTACAAGTTCCCCAACTCCCCCATCAACCTAAAGGCCTCAGACACAAAGTATCTCATAGACTCCCCAAGAAAATCCAAGGAATTAAGCCCCAACACTATAGAGAAAGTCCCCAAAGATGCTGGTTTGTTCATTGAAATAGATCTTCCACCAATTCTAACGAAAGCCGCGAAGGAAAAGGGTGATACTTTGCCGTCCAACGAGCCGAAAAGTTCGATAAGACCTAGGAAGGTAACTTCCTCGTACCGGAAAAGGAAAAGTAACGGCAGTTCGAGGAAATGGGGAGCATTTTCGAGGAGTTTTGCGGTCGTAAAGTGTTCAAGTGATCCAAAAAAGGATTTCCGAGAGTCGATGGTGGAGATGATCGTCGAGAACGAAATCTACAAAGCCAAGGATCTGGAGGAGTTGCTTGCTTGCTACTTGAAGTTGAATTCGGATGAGTACCATGATTTAATCTTGACGGTATTTGAGCAAGTCTGGGTTGATCTTTGCTACATCAAAAGGAAACATGCAAATGCTTGAGGTGTTTGCTTTATGATGTTGTAAACATTTTTATGATATCTAATTTGTGGGTTTTGTTTGTACACTACACTACAATTCACATTTGCCAAATGGTAGAAGAATATATCATTTACTTGTGCTTTTTCCCCTTGTTATCTGATCAACTTTGTATTTAAGAACAGGTGAATAAAATTAGGGTTTGATATTTCCAGTTTGGAGTTTTCTATCACGAAAGTACTGTTACTTCCATTTTGTTGTTCCAGAACTAGTTTATTAATTTGTAGGGAAAAAAATTAAGTACACAATTCTACAGCGCTAATTCATTCTACCTCTCAGTTTCATATGAGTTATAATTCTTTAAATCAATCAAGTAAAGAGTAAACTAAGTAGGCTATTATATATGTAAAATTCAAAAGTGAAATTTAAGCTGAGCTTTAAATTAGGTGCCAATTACTTTGACTGACTACTGTAATTACTGCACTAAACTGAGGTACATTATAGATCTTGTATTTCTTTTATCTTCAAATTGCTAAGATAAAAAAACAAATTACTTTTTGAAATTGAGTTAAGGTAAAGTAAAAATCTTTGAAAAGAAAAAATGATAGTATAAATGTAAATTAGTTAACTACAAGCTACAAGACAAACCTAGATTCTGCTGCAATATTTCTCCAACATCATGCTTCATTTTCAATTATGTCAAGACAAAACGCATAAGACATTTACTGTTTTGACTTCTCTCTGTGAATAATTACAAAAAACGGAAAGCTGTGATACTGTATGTTTACACTTGCCTTGTAAAAACTACTTGTCTCTACTCTATGAAGTCTCCAATGATTGCAGAGGATTCCAGATATTCTCAAGAAAATAGAAAAAAATGCACAATGAGGTCATGACCCATGTACTATAACAATCGGTTCTTGTTGAAGTGTACCGTATTATTTAGTTATTACTGCCAAGTAACTCGGATAATTTGAACTGTGAATATCATTTGGAAGAAAAAAATGTTATCCATATATATATATGTGTGTGTCACTCTACTTGGATCTCATAATCGAATCCTAATCGCATCCATGTAAGCCTTCACAGTAGCATTGCACTTAAAGTATAACTGGGCCAAAGTAATTTAAGACATCTCTGAAGTAATTTAAGACATCTCAACAAATTTTTGTGATTGTTTCGGAATGGAGCAATCAAAAGTAAATTTGTAATTCAACGTAGTTCTTCTCCATTACACCTGAAGTATCATTTCTGACGTTGGATCTGATGGGGGTATGGCTTTAAATCATACATGAATAGTAATTTTATAACTCTGATGACATGTTATCATATGTTCAGAAAATAATTCTTTAAAAAATGAGTGAAGTATTTAAGATAATGTAGCTCACATCACATGACATTTGACTTGTAATTATGATTTGACAGACCTAATTAATTAGGTTTAACAATATGACGTTGGGGTTAATTAATTTTGTTTGTTTCCTTATTCAACATGTGTCACAAATATACACCTATTTTCTTTGAAGTTTGAGATTGTGAAAATACAACTGGAACAATTAGTGGTGGGTCTACGGTTGCTACAGAAGGCGGGCACCAATCACATTTTCCAATTATTTCCGACATATTGTTCTTGATCTAAAATCTAGCTGTGTGGTCTATCCGAATCTAAACGACGACGTCAGATTAAACTTCAATTTGATGAATTAAAGTAAAATCCAATGTGAAAACGTATTTGGTATAATCCAGAAGAACCAATATTACCAATTATTTATAACATACAATTGATAAATCGTTGTAGTTAAAGTATAGGTTAAATGAGTAATGACCCTTAAAAATGTTTAGTAGTACGTGTGCAACAATGGATAATAAAACTAAGATCGATCGATTATTTCGAAAAAAGTGAAGAGGATTAGAAGCAAAAACACCATCAACTCGTGCTAATAATTTCAGCCGACGCCTTTTTCTTTATTTAACAGTACGAAATTATACTCCTCGTTGCCTGAACACGCCACTCTATTTTTCTTTTCATCAGAGAACGTTGATTTGATCGATTCATACGAAAGTGTTAGAAAATTACCTTCAACAACTTCGGGAACGACCGTATCTCATTCGTTCGTCTGAAACACATCTATCACAGTTGGACTGAGAATTTACCGAACTCCAAGAAACGGATGATCGAATCTCATTCGGTCCACTGATACCCAGGTAACAAAGTCTTCCTTGGGAGTTACTGAAATTTGAAGAACAAACATTTGAATCCTAATTGGTCATCTGGATCTGGTCCACCATTTGGCCAATGGTTGATCGAAACCAAGCGAACAATAGTTGTCTTGTGATTCATTGGAACCTAAAGAACGGTCCACTAAAATTTGAACGCCACCAATTTTTCTTTAGGGTACTCTGTGTTGGGAGGGGATCTAACAATGCACTAACACGACACAGATTAAACGCACCACGTAACACCCGAATATTGACTTGCGGAAATAACTTCGGATCATCTCCCAAACTTAATGCAACAAGAACACAAATAAGATGGAAATAAACAAGCAAACACAAACGCACACATGAAACAACCACGACACACGCGATTTACAAGGTTCGGCAACGTGCCTACGTCCTTGGGGGTCTCCTGCGGGTTTACTATCCTTCTTCCACTTCTCCAACAAGAGAAGCAACCGAGATTACAAGTATATGGAGACAATATGTCCTCCAAACCACTCTAGATCTTTCTCTAGCCTAATCCATCAACTCACAATGAAGGAAATATTACACTTGTACGTTATATGTGTTGTGTTAAAACCAAGAGCAAAAAAATCATTTTATAAACTCAAAAATCGAGCTACAATTAAGCAAAACGTAGCTGAAAATTCTTGGGCAACGGTCGATCGATGCTTCTTCGGTCAACCGTCCTTGACTAAACAGGAACGCTTCCTGTTGCGATTCGGTTAACCGAATCCTTCCCGGTTGACCACGAGAACGCTTCTTCGTGCGGCTCGGTATACCGCGAGAACGCTTCTCCCACGAACTAACTAATTCTCCAACAACCCCACGGTCGACCGATCACCCCTTGGTGGACTGTTCCAATTTAGACAGACACTTTTAGATTCTCGGAACACCAAAAATCTCTCCAACGGTTTACCGAACCCGTTGTTTCGAAGTGTCTGTTGTGCTCTGACGGTAGACCGAATCCAATTCGGTCGTCCGATCCCAGTTGCACCCGAAGTGCCTGGAATCCTTGGTTCGGTGAACCGAATCCAATTCGGTAGTCCGAATCCAATTCGGTAGTCCGAACCCTGCATCGCCAAAAGTCCTGGTGTTTTGGATTGGTAGACCGGATCCCATCCGGTCGACCGATTCTTCCTGGATTTGCTTCCTTAACAAATATAGACCAATATTCAACACTCTGGGCATTTTTAAGTCAGTTAGGCTTATCCTAAACTTCTCCTATAAATACCTAATTGTTGTTTAGAAATCTAATATTACTGAAATCTTGAGAGAAAAGAGAGTCACCAAGTTAAGATGTAGGTTTAACCACCAATAATCCTTAAAGTTTTGGATTTGGGGAAAATCTTACTGTTGAAGAATCATTCAACTCCCAATCCATTATAGCAAGTCATGTCCGATTTCATTCTTTTTATACTCCAACCATTCTCGTACCGTTCCACTGTCGTGATTTTCCCAAATGGGCTCCCACATAAATCTTGGTTGTTTGTGTTTGTTTGATTGCTAGACACATGATCTGTGTTTATTGAATTGTTTTGCCTGAGTTCTGTTGATTTTATTCATTATTCCGCATACGAACCACTGCACAAAAGATTCTAACAAAAAGCATATGTGATAACGTGAGGGTGACGGTTACTCTTGTCGTGGAATGACTTGGCAACTTTGCAAAAGCTAGATACATATTGTTTTGGAGAATTGGAATTGCCTTTAAACGACATGCAACACAAAATGGTCGGTTATTTAATTACCATAAATGGCCGAGCTCAAGCTAATATCTTATTAAAGAACCAATGTCACATTTATTAGCATAAAAATAAATGATTTATTCGTAATGCATGATAGAACTGAAAAATGAACAGAACCAATGTTTCTAAAGAACTGTGATGGCTGAGGATTCATAATAGCACCATGCCTTGATCAGTATGACGGTGCGTCTGAAGAGATGGTTTTTTTACAATGATATTGTCAACCTGCACAAACACAAGAAGGTGTTGGGAGGGAGATAAAATGATGCGTTACACGAAGACAGATCAATAATGCACAACGAAAATACAAAACGAATAATGCACGTAGAAAAAACTAACGTATGACTCTCTTCCAAACTTATGCAACAAGAAACACACAAACAAGATGAAAGAAACAAGCAATAACGAACGCACACCTGAAAACAATCACGACACACGCGATTTACAAGGTTCGGCAACGTACCTACGTCCTTAGGGGGTCTCCTGTGGGTTTCATTTCCTTTTTAAACTTCTCCAACAAGAGAATCAACCGAGATTACAAGTTTATGGGGGCAATTTGCCCTCCAAAGCACTATAGATTTTTCTCTAGTCTTAATCTCTCAAATACTCAATGAATGAAATAAGAATAGTACGTTCCTTTCAAATTATGGTTAAGGAATCTATTAAATAGACAACTTAAAACATGCAAAAGCGCACAGAAAACGTGTGCAACAGTCGACCGGAATCCTCAAACAATCGACCATCCCGTTAACATGAATAGTTCATGTTAGTTTTCGGTCCACCGGCTCCCTCGCCCGGTCAACTGCTCCACGATATTCTTCAGCTCCATAACCACCTTTGGGTCGACCGAAATCACCATTGTTCGACCGTTCTTGACTCCAAAAAAGTTCCTGGAGTTTTCGGTCGAACCGTGTCTAACACCGGACGATCGAGCCCAACATCCCAAAGTGTCTGAGATTTTTCAGTCGACCGTTGTTGACACCGGTCGACCGAACCTTCAGGTTCGTGAGCTCATGTTAAAATTCGGTCGACCATTTTAACGTGGTTCTGTCTACTTAGCAAATATAAACCAATTTTCTACCTAAGGAAACCAATTTTCAACAGAAGGCAACCGATAATTTCTAACATTTGTAACTACCATGTGCCATTTCGGGCTTAGTCATTCAGGAGGTATGAAGAGCAAGAGTTTATGCTCGGTAATTGGAAGCCAAGTTAGCGGAAAACAGAAATTTATGTCTCATGCAACTACCTTCTCAAGAAAGCGTAGGGATGAAATATCAACTACAATGTTCTGAATAAAACATTTGACAAGTTTTACCAGCAAATTATTAACCCAATAAAACATAGAAAAATCAGAAGTCAAATAATAGGTCCACGAACACAGGAAGAACCAAAAAAAGTACAACCACAGTATAAACATAGAAAATCTCAGAAGTAATAAACCAACTAGAAAGTATTATATAGTACAGGAACCTCGGCACCAATGTACGTAGCTTATGTCTTTTACTTCAAACTCAGCATATCTCTCCTGTGCTGCTTGAAGAACTGCAAAAACATCTTTTGCTAATGCTTCCTCCATGTTAGGGATGGAGGACCTCATACAACCCCCGATTAAACATCTTTAAACATTCGTATTTGTTAACATCTATTTCGTACACCCCCGTGAACACTTCTTCAAGCAATTCGACGAGCACCTCATACAACCCCCGATTCAAAGCCACAACATTGTCAACCAAAATCCCCCCTCCGTAAGCCACATCCTCACACCATCCAAAATTTGTAGGCCACAACACTCCAGGAATCCAAATCAACCATGACAACATCCACTTCTCCAACCCCATCCTCCCAAAATTCCACCACACCACCATTATTACCCTCCATCAATCCAATCCCATCTCCAACCCAAACCCTCTTACCATCCCCTTCAACCAATCCAAATGCCACTTCGCAACACCCACGTTTCAAAAATCTACGATTAATTTTGGTTTGTTTGTTTGGATGGGTGGGTGGGTGGAAACGAGAGGGAAAGGAAATGGATGAGTCCAACGGAAGTTGACTTTAGCTCGAAACGGATTTATTATTATTATTTCTACAATTTGTACAATTAATTTTAATTACTAAACCACATTCTATGTTGTTACGAAAATAACGATCCTTAAGTTCCCTTCTACTCAACTGGTCCTTCGAGAAAACAGATTGTTAAGTTTGATAGAATTTTGGGTCGGATGGGTTATACTACGTTTAGTCTTGGGCTTTGACTGGCGGCCGGGTGATGGGGTGGGGATTTGGTTTTGTTTGGGTTTAGATTAGATGGTCAAAATTCTGAGCTATTTTAACTATGAATCCGTTTGGAAGAAAGTATCAGCCATTGCGACGACCCAGATGAGCTTACGGTAGGGAAGAAATAAAACAGGATTTCCTTTGGTGTCTAGGTTATTTGCGACCCTAACTATACATGACCTTCGAGCCTCTGTTGGAGAATCAAATTAACCAGTAGTTTCTTTGCTTCAATTTTAGTTTGATGTGGAGGTTGAGGTTTGATAATAATAAAAATCTCAAATCTAAAAAGAAATTGTTGCATCGTCCAAGAACGACGCACTTTTAAATTTATGACATTGATCGAGCATTTTGTAACTCATACGAGACCACTACCTTTTTTGGAGCTCATTTGCGACAGTTTTAAGGGACAAACACATTCCTAATCACAATAAAAGTTTAGCGGACAATATCAGATTCAACTTTTATGATACATCGCAATCAAAATACTTAAGTCTCACCTTCCCATTCTCCACTTTCGCAGCATGCTCGGCAGCTGATCAAACTTTGAACCAATGCTAGAATCCACTGTATGTGAGATAAATAGGGATGCGCATATTAACAGCCATAGCCTATGTAATTCGACACAATAATGGCTGCAATCTTCAAACAAGATATTATATAGCCGATGTCTAAAAAGATCATAATGCTATTTATTGAGGTCCACAAGTAGCTTAAGTTTGAACATGGAGCAAAGCTACAAAGTGTCTTATTGGAACATCAGGGCATTCACATTAGAAAACAGAACACGAAATAACATGACTACAGACGTGAAGGAAAACTGTAGAAGCCCCTTCAAGCAGACTCTTTCTCAAACACTCGAGTGGCATATTTCCAGTTCATAACGTTCCAAATGTTCTTTAAGTAGTCCGGCCTTACATTCTTGTACTGCAAAAGATAGAACATTGGCATGATAAGAACAAGAGCCTATGCATAAATACAAGGGTGATTAGAAAGTAGACTACTAATGCAAACACAACTGTACCAACCTAAAACATTAAGAAATTTATTTATTTTCTGTCATTGGCAGAGAAACCACCTAATGGTGCTTAAGAAGAACAAAAAGGTTATTTGTAGTTTTTAGGAACAAACTACCAAGTTGCTAATGAATGAAATTCAAACAGAGAGGTTGTTTGATGAGACCAGAAAACCATTCTAATAACTTTCTACAATGAGATTTTACAAGATCACTTGGCCAAAACACAAGTCAAGAGTGATGTGCTCCAAAAGCTACTATAATTCTATTGCTAATTTTATAATTGACTTAAAAAAATCATGTGCCCAAACCGTGATTCTTTTGAGTTCATTAATAGCCTATCTCAACTAGTTTGGGATTAAAGGCTTTGTTGTTGTTGAAAAATCATGTACTACAGTTACCCAATGACCAAGAGAATCGTAAAGTTATTCCAAATGAATGAACTCACCTGCAGATAGTAAGCATGCTCCCACACATCTATTCCCAGAAGAGGAACTAAGCTCATTCCCTTGGTAACCAATGGATCCTGCATAGGAACTTTATCCTTAGCCAAGTGTGAATGTAAATATGAGCATCAACTGATATTTTAAACCAAAAGGGGAAAACAACATAGTACAAACAAGACCACTGTCCACCTAATCCCACTGCGGACTACCAACGGTAGGAATAAAGGGTTTCTGGATTTAAGATGAAATTGCTTAGGATAAATATTTCCCCCCATTTTTAATGTTCACGAATGAAGTTGTCAGAATAAAGTATATGGAAAACTTACCTGATTAGCAGTCGTTTCAATTTTAAGCTCCCTCGACCCTTTTTTCAATGCCAACCACTGAGAAATTATCAGTGCAATCAGAAAGAGCATACAAGGTGTATGAAAATGGAATATAACGTACCACCCATCCCGAACCCTGTAAAGCAGCACCCTCAGCATTCATCTTCTTTATCAAGTTTTCTAGTGAATTGAAGTTTTCATCTATGGCCCAACCGAGTGAGCCATGGAAAGGCTCGCCACCGCCAGCCTATAAGACCGTTGGAAGAAAAGTAAGAATATAAAAATCACAGTTCTGGAGTAACAAAGGAAACCAACTTTATAAAACTGCAATTAAGACAACACTATTACACTCTTGGGAGCAAGATTCTGCCAGAAGATCGAGTGGTTCACATGACCTGCATATGATTTCATACTGACGATCAGTGCAAGGATGTGAAAGCATGAATAAAACCAAAAAATCAGAAGTCGACAAATAAGTTTTCCATAATAATATTAAGTTATACCACAACCTATCAACTATAAAAGTAGTATGCCATGCCAGTATGCCGTACAAGCCACAAACTCAAAACCAAGCAACCAAGCCTCAACCAAAGCTCGAACATTATAATAAAAATTAACTCCAAGTGAGAATCTGTTGGACCACTGGCTCAGAAAGCCTTGTTTAGGATAACTAATATGTTTTTCAATTAAGTGAATCTAATAAGAATGGAGCAATTCAACAATGAAAATGGGGGAACAATGCAACAATAGTTGTACACTAATAACTTTGCTACTAATTGCATGAGATGACGAGAGCTATAACCATCACAGACTTTACTGGCAGAACTGGAAACAGAAATTCCAGTTACCATGCGACTTGGTCGGCAAAAAAGTCTCAACATCATCCCGCATATAGTCCACTTGTAGCCTGTCTGAGGCTTGCTTAGTGTTCCAAAACAGACATCAAGACCTGTAATTTATGATCTGACTTAAAATCTAATCAATATTCCAAACAGACTCCAAACTTCCAGTTACCCTACTTAAAAGTCTAATGGGCGTTCAACTTCAAATTGGCAGACACCCAACTGAAAGTCTAATTGGTGCTCCAAAGTTGTAGTCAGTCAACTTAAATTCTAACCAGTACTTCAAAGTCACTCGACTTAAACTCTATTGGTGTCTCATCCAGTAAAGACTTGTCAAGTTGTCGTCACCGGACTGAAAGTCCAATCGGTGTCTCAGCCCGTTCAAACTCATACCCACTCGACTTAAACTTAAAGTCTTAAAGTCCAACGCAATCCGACTCTCACTAATAATTTAAAACTCCACTCAGTGTTCCAATCTTCGCCTAATTAACGCAATCAGCATCCTAACAACACCACTCGAAAGCCCCAAACCAATCCTCCTCTAACAAAAACAAGGAGAAAACAAAACAAAACCAAACCAAACCTCCGCCGTTGAACTTGATGGCACTCTGGAGTCCGACGACCTTGGCGGTATCCCCCTTGGCGATGGCGTCGTCGAGCTGCTCGAGCGCCTTGTTGTAGTTGGTGATGTAGGTCTGGTGGTGCTTCTGGTGGTGGATCTGCATGATCTCGCCGCTGATGGCTGGCTCGAGAGCGCCGTAGTCGTAGGCGAGGTCGGGGAGCGTGAAGGTCTGGAGGCCCCTCGCATGGCGGGATCCTAACCCTAACCCTAGGTTGGATTTGGAAGCGGATAATAGGGTTCGGAGAGCCATCGTTGATCGGGAAGGGGTTTGGTGGGGTTTGGTGGTGGTGGTGGTGTTTGTCGTTTGGAGGGACAAGTGGTGTGTTGGAATGGGCTGGGATGGGCCAGTGGTGAGAGCCCATTGGGCCTTTTCGTGAGATGGGCTTTAGGACAGCTAGTCACTAGTGAGAGTCCATTGGGCTTGATGGTGGGATGGGCCTGTAGTTTTGTAGATAATTGTATGTGTTGGAGATGACATTCATTTGTACGGTACAATTAGGGTTGTAAATTGGTAGGGTAAAAATTATTTAATCATCTTAACTGCACGGGCAAGTACGGTTATGGGAAGAAAATCCTAACCGTTTGGTAAACATGGTGGGTAAAGATATGAAAATTGTAACCGTTTAATAAATGAGTGGGATAAGGGTACGAAAATTAATCTGCACGTTTAACTGCAAAATATAATTAATATATAAATATATAATTATATATAATATACATATAATTTATTTGTATTCTAATTTTCTAAAATTCCTCTGATTTCATACTACTCATGATTTTTGTTTGTATGTCTGTAGTTACGTTGAACATTTTGTCGATGTTTTGATTATAAATTTGTGGATGATTGATATTAAATGTTGTCGGTAGTAAAAGTTTAGTTAGTTATCCAATTTTTCATTTGATAGGTTTTTACCTATTTAACTTTTTACCTAGTCCAACTATCTATTTGAGTATCCACTAAAGATTTACTCATATAACCATTTAACCATTCAAAATCATTTTATTAAATGGAACGGGTAGGGTCATGGGTAGTGGTAAAACTAAATAGATTTCTAGCCAAACGACAAACCATTTAATTAGACGAGTAAGGTTATAGATAAGTCTTATAACCGCCCATGAACTCCTATGTACATCCTTAGGTATGACTTGTACTTCGTTAGTGTTAAACTTGATTAGTCTAACAACTTAACAAAACATAAGTGCTTTAGTGGACATTGTGGATCGAATTCTATTATAAAATGTTGCAAGCGAGCTTAACAATCTAACATTATCTTTTTCCAAGAGCTACCGAGAGCTAGATCACGTGCTAATTTTGCTCCTTTATCTATGTATTTTCTTTCCGTAGTTTTTTGCTTTTGGCCCTCCGATTATCCTCATTTGTTTTCAATATCCGGAAAAAGAAGAGTTCTAACTTTTCTGGCTTCCCTTACTGTGCAAAAGCGCCAGGGTTCCGTAAAGGGAACAATTTTGTAAAATCTATTTGGGATGTCATGGTTAATGACATCTCAACCCTTTAATTAATGCAAGCACCAAAATTTCAAAAAAAAAACTTTTTCCAAAGTGTTGTACTTGTTTCGTTGGTGACATAAGTCATACGTAATAATTAATTATCTTAAAAAGGATGTGTAAAAATATATGGTGATTTGACTCGCATGCCAGTCGTACCACACCTGCAAATTGGGGTGCATCTTGGATAGTTGGATTGAATGGTGAAATTATTTAAGCATAAGTTTGCTTCCTTAAGGTTTAGATTTAAGAACACTAGCTTTAGGGTATTTCACTGAAATATGAAGTGCTTTCTCCGGTAAATGAGGCGGTTTAAACTCCTAAAAGGGCCAAATTACTAAGGTATTTTTAAAGCCACATAAATTTGCAATAAATCGTCCTAAAATATCATATTTGATGAAGCTTGTACATTAGAATTTATTTCCACGGGAAAAGAACAAACTCTCCAAGTGCATGGATTCATTGTGGAGTTGGATTATCCTCCTCACCAAACTAACTTGGGGGATCATATGATTATATCCCGAATCGCCTACAAGTCATTAATTCCAATGAAATTTATTCCCGGAAGTCCAATAGCAACCTTTTGTAGGTGTACCCATGCAAAAGCCGTTAATATTTTTCCAACTTAGAACCATTAGAATTCAGAATTAATGACTTACAATCACGGGGTTTCCTTTGGCTGCGGGAATATGCCAAAGTTTTCACACAAGCGTAGCCTCGCTACGAACTCGCGTAGCAAAATGGACGGTTAATTACCTTCACGCAAACAAAATTAACATCTGTTCAAGAAAATGCTCATGGAAGCACACACAACCCATAAAACACAAGATGTTCGGAACCTCGTCTCTTTATTCGCAATAAAGTATAGCACGACAGGAGTCCCTGGGTGATTTACAAGACCGACCCACAACCTCGCAAATTGGCGGTCCTTCCACATGTCGGAGGCAACGCACCTGTACACATAATGGTCACATACACTACTCAAGAGTCTCACAACTCGATCCATTACGTGAATATATAACTTTGCTTGCTCACAAGCCTCCCCAACGCTTGGGTCGAGTTTTCTCAACTCTCACATCGGCTCCCGTTCAGGTCTGCCAACTGCCCCTCTTGCTGTCGGACCCCCACACATAGGCAGAGTTTAATTTCCCACGCAAGGGAACTCAGTTTAACGTCTCAACTCTTACGCAACATAGGTAGAGTTCTTTCTGTTGGATTATTGAGTTTGGACTAGGCTTATGAAATAACTCAATTGAAGAAATCAAATGTTGAGATGAAGATGAGAACTATTGCACCATGTGTTATGTGTTCACCTCACTTTTAGTCTCACATTGGTGAAGCTAACAAGTTGAAGGATGTTGATAAACATCTTATTCACTTGACCCTTTGTAGGTGGAAAAAGATGATGAGAGAATTCTCCAAACAGGCGCGCCGTTCCGTTTGGTCCGTGGCGTGGTAGCGGGGATTTTGGTGGAAATTAAAGATTTTATCCTCATGGTGATTGGTGTATCTTAATTTTTGGACCTCATGTTAATTGCTTTTTGCAATTAAGTCCTTGACGGTTACAAAAATCGTCCATCTCCGGCGATTTCCAATCTCTAAATCCAGAGTTCTTCTGCGATCGATTTTTGCGAGGTTCCGCGATGTTTTCGTAATCCGTCGACTCCGGTGTGCGCCTGGTCGACGATGCGACCATTCTATCCTGGGAGAAAACCGGTAGACCATCAAACACACTGGTATGTGGGCCAATATTTTCTCTGAGGCAAGTCGTCTTCCGACGGCTCAGTTTTTCTGGTCGTCTCTGATCACTGTTCCTTTTTTGTTGTTTTCCTATACATGTTTTTGTATGTTGGCTTTATCTGAATCATTACGGAATATTTATTCAACATATGTAACTCACTATATTACATGATCATATTTGTAATTGTATCAACACTTTCTCCCTATTGGATTGTGAGGTATACTTCTCGTTCTATGTAAGGTCCTATTTTTATTTATAACTTTTTTGGTACGTATTTGATTTTTGTTGGGTTTCCTTTTTTGTATTTTATGGGTTTTCGAAGTTTCTTGGTACTACGAGGTTTTAAAAACATATGAGTCGTTAGGATGATATAAATTGAATCGAGGGTGTGGTTTTTTAGAGTGTTTTTGAGTTAATATCCACAATTGTCACTCCAAGATGAGGCAACCCAAACTGGCATGTCGTAGAAGTTTTTGACGACTACCGAGACATAGTCCACAGAAAGAGGGATGTTGAATGTTATATTGTTGACACAAATTTTGTCTACCTTATACAATGAAGAATTCCATGACAAATTACTATGCCCAATTGCCCATTATTGCTTACCATCATAACACCTCAGACTCACACCTCAACATCAAAATCCAAAATCCAAACCTCAAACACACACACCCTTACCGAACCTCTCCCTGCCTCCTCCTCCCCAACACCAAACTCCACCAGCCCAACTACACCCGAGTCTCTCGCCGTCGTGCGAGTCACACCTCCGTCGCTAGCCCCTCACCTGGACTTCCCCACCACCGAACTCAGAAAAATAATCTAAGTTTGTTTTCTTTTTTAAGACAATTAAGTTGGAAGGAGTTTATTGATGAATCGAAGAATTTCATAAGTTTCATGTAAATTATGAATGTGTCTTTGCATGTTGAGGTTGTTTTAGGAAAATTGGTGTTCGTGTTATGCAAAAATGTTAGAAGTATTTTACATGCTCATAAACATGTTTTGCGTTTAACACTTGAACAAAATTATGTTGTGGATAGACCTAGGTGTTGGGTCGTGTCGGGCCGGGGCGGCACGACATGACACGCCAGGCCGATTTTGCTGGGTTGGGCCTCTGTGTATTTATTGCATAAAGAATGGTTTCTATATGTGGAGAGTGACTAAAAGTATTATAATGGTGCCTTGGTGTCTTTGCCACGCAAACAATTTTCATTTGAGATAACATAAAAAATATAGTATGACTTTACGATCCAAAATATGGACCTCTGTGTAATTATTGCATAAAGAATGGTTTCTACTCGTGGTAGTATTTGGAATCCATTGCCACGCATAATTTAATAGATACTAAAGTTTTATAATACTTTTGTAAAATTTGCATTACATCCAAAATATTTAGCATAATCCTTAAAATAAGATAATGATTTTGTGTTATGGTATGGATGGTGTTTCCTTGTGTTGCAGAAAAAATAGATATACTAGTAAGTTGCATCCTATATTTCACGGAGAATCTCTCTAGAGAAATCCAACCTTAGCTCGGGTTTGCCGGGAAAGAAATCTAAACCCCACAATTCGACATTACATAGGGGCTCAACTGCAAATCCCGCGAACAAAGAATAGAAGCCGATTCGGGCTCCGTCGTCATCGTGAAGAAACCCTAACCACCACCCCCGCCACCTCTCGTCCGTGATCTCCATTCCTCCGAATACTCCCGGCGCTGCTCCTCTCTCCTCTTCTCCACCCACAGCATCCGCTTTCTCCTCCCAAGGTAATTCGCTCACTTTCTCGTCTCATTTCCGAAATTTCCTAAACATTTCCATTTCCGGAATAAAAGTCGATGTTTTCCTTAATTCCGTCTTTACTGGTTTTGCATGACCGATTGTGCGTGGAAGTTCGGTTTGATTCATCATTTGTTTAGGAAACCAAATGGTGTGGAACTGTGGAATAAATAATGTCTGATTTTTATTGAAATGTGGTTGGAATCCTAGACGTTAAAAAACTTGATTAGATGGTGACTTCTGTCTAACAAGAAAAACAATTAAAAATTAGACCAACAAACTTCGCTTAAAATTGCCGTTTATCGGGATCTACTAATCGAATGGACACTTGCGGCATGGGAGTTAGATGCTCGTCTTTAGGGTTTATCGGGTTGATTTAGTGAGTCAGACCTATAATAAGATGTTTGATACATTGGGTGCCAAAAGGCAGAAGGCAGTCTTTGAGTCTGACGGGAACACCTCGACAGAGGTAAGGTGCTCTATCTTAGCCTATACTAGTAGGCTGGGACGACGAAGCGAGTTGCCTCAATAACTGGCGATTTTTTTATTGAAGTGATGCATCTTAAAATTGGGATTATGAAAGTTAAATGAAAGCATAAGTGAGGGTACCATTAACTCATTCAGAATTTTGTTCTCCTCCTTTTTCAAGGTACTGAGTTGGTAGCGAATTAAATTGGGATGATTATTATTCCGCTCAGGGTTTTGTTATAATTTGTTAATGCAATTGTAGTTTTCACATCAGAAGTTTGTTAGTTTTAACGGAACAGTCGCATTTGCAGAAGGCCAGTGGACTTGGCACCTAAATGCCATCAAATAATAAAAAACTTCAAAGTATTTGCGCATATATAACTCAAGTAGTAAATAATTTGAAACTAATTGATGGCAATTTTTCCTTTCTGGAAGGTCAGCGGACTCTGTTGATTAGGTTGGCATGACATAAGTAGTTAGATAGGGAATGTATTGTTTTTCTTGCAACTGATCTCTTTCTTACATATTGGCCTCCTCATTAAAGGTAATCAAACTATATTCAAGACCTTTCAATTATATTCAAATCATATTGGCCTCCTTATTATTCTTAGTGTCCCTCCCTGAGGATGCCAAGAGTTATCTTTCTCATTGGAAATCAAACTAAATAATGAGAAAAGGAAAATGATGTCCCTAACATAGGCACATGTGTATCTTCCACATGTATAACATAGCCACATGACGACATACGCCATGCTATTCTCTTATTTTTCCTGGTTATTTTGATTGATGCAGTTGCAGATGTCATCATGTGGAAGCGATGGCGTATGTCATTTGGTATCATAGTTGTGGCAACTGTTGCATGGTTTTTGGTTGAGTGGTCTGGGTTGCCCTTTTTATCAATATCTTCCGATGTTCTCCTGGTTTTGGTTGTAATACAGTTTCTCCGGGCAAATTTTGCTGTACTTCGAAACAAGTAAGACCAGTTCTCTCCACCTTATGTAATGTTCTTCTAAAGTATGTTCTTCTTGACCTTTTCAATATATTTTGTTAGACAACTCCAACCTTTACCTGAATTAGTGCTATCAGAGGAAATGGTTCATGCTGCTGCTGCATCACTTCGTGTAAGAATTAACAATATGCTTCTCATGGCACATGACATAACTCTCGGCAAAGACTTCAAATTATTTGTCAAGGTTAGCACCAATTTGTTGCTTTGGTCATTTCTTTCATATTGACTATGATTCCTTTTTCCCCGTTAAACTGAGAATCCCAAGAACTAATCAATAGGTGGTTGTCTCTCTATGGCTTTTGTCTGTTATTGGCAGCATCTTTTCGTTCTTCACAGTTGCATATATTGGTGAGTCGTATACACCTATGTTTACTGTGCTGCTTACTTTATATTGCAACCAAGCCTTTAATCCCAAACTGCGCTGCTTACTTTAATTGCAACCAAGCCTTTAATCCCAAACTGCACTGCTTACTTTATATTAAAAAATGAAATCTTGTAAGGAATGGTGAACTACTATATATAACAAGATACGTTCTCACAAGAGCTAAGCTATGCTCAAAAGTTTTGGCTAACAAAATTACAAAACAAGCTACTCATAAAGGAAATAGAATCAATAGATACTTCAGTCGTGTTTTGTTTACTAGACATTTTTTCCTTATTTGACCTACAAATATTGACTTCAGCTTGCTTCATAAACCCTTCTATCATCTAGCTTTCGTCAGGGTGCATCCCAACTTCCTGATATGGAAAAAGATGTAAAAATGATTTCACCTGTAGTATCCTATTTTACTTTCTTCATTTAGAAAATGCTCCGGTCCATTTTGGTGCTCACTTAAACGAGGAAGCTGACACATGCATAAGAAATTAAGAAGAAATATATTTCAAACCTGTCATTTAATGCTAGTTAACAAATTTCCAATGTCTTGTGCCTACTTTGCAGGAACTATTTTGGCAATTATAATCCCCACCTTATACAACAAGTACAAAGAGCATGTAGATAAATATGCCTGTCTGGTTCATCAGAAAATTTCCAAGCATTACAAAATAATGGACGGGAGTTTTATCAGTAGGCTGTCCCGAAGCTTCTCGGAGAGGAAGGATGAATGATATCCATCATCGCATGAAGACCGGCATTCAAGTTTAAATACATACTACTGTTTGGAAATTTACCTGTAAATCACAACACCTGTTTTGCTTGCTTACATGATTGGTATTACTCGGATCCTAGAACAAAAATGTCCAGTTACAAATCGATTGCATCCATTTGGAAATGCAAGTTATGAAGCAGATGGTAGTCAGTACTGAACATTCTTGCACTCATTCTTCAGTACAAGCAGAAATCCTGTTTCCGGTTCCTACTAAAAAATAAATTCCTCTTTCAGCCTTAATTTGTACATTCTCGCCTTTTCCTGTAAGCAAGGGAGCCTTCGGACGACCTCAGTCAGATTCTTTTCCACCTCCATCCACGGAAAATCTTTTGCCAGGCTGATAGAAAAAAGGAAAATCTTTTGCTTTCAAAGTTTCATCTGTCTGTAATCTATCGTTATGAACTTTAACAAAGTACTCTCGGTGTTTCATTTGGGTAGGGCCGTGGGGGTGGTTTATGCATTTGGAATCTGGAGGAAACTAAGGGAATGAAAAATATTTTTCATTTGATCACGCAAGGGGTTGTTTGTTTGCTCTTGAGAGTCTATCTCAAGTTTCTATCGGATATTTTTTCTTTCTCAAACTTATGAGGTCGGAAAGCGACGGAAAACTCAACGTAACAGACTGAACACATTTTGGTCTACCAGAATCATCGTAACGTATGACCAAGCATGTTGATGATTCCAGTAAGGATTTCGGTCCACCAAAATCCTTACTGGAATCACTAGTACAGACAACCAAAATTCATTAGGTGATAGAACACATTTGTTAAGAGAATTTTCAATCATTTAACTGGAAATCTCATTTCGGTACACCTACCTTCTTTCAGTTATTTGTGTTTCGGTATCTAAATAAGTCGAAATTCATTTGTCAAAACATGCACAAACAATAAAATTTAGTAAAAAAATTATTTTTCACCGGATTTTTTTTTTCTATTTTCCGCTTGACTTCAAAAATTACTTTCTGGAACTTTATGCTCCACTAACACTCCTGTAAAGGGTTTGAAGAAGTGAATGGGAAGTTTAAAATTTCAAATATGGAATTTTAGTTGTAGAAGTTCAAGTTACTTCTAGTTATTGATACAAATCTATATTATGTTTAAGGGGAAATCATCGATTTTTGTATCATACTGGAAAAGAAACTTTGCATCGGCTGAAAAGTAGAAGTGTCGGATCTGCTTTCAAGCATTTTAGAAGTTATGAAGCTGAAGTGGTAAAATTTGTGTTCCTACAAACCAACCATCAATTGTTGCTTCGGATTCCTTAAATTTGTTCTACAAACTAACCACACCCTCACATAAGACTGTCGCACTCAATAAGAGGCGCTAACACACTGTCATGTAGTTGTTCGACCTATGTTTGTCTCGACACAATTGCTTGCTCGTCTCTACTAATACTACCTAAGCCCTGGGAGGATCACAAAAATTTGAATAGTAAACATTGGGCCAATAACATAATTGATGCCCATATATATATATATGAAAACTTTTTTTGCATATCACAATAACAAGCGAATGGCCTCAACAACTTGTAATACAATAGTAATCTCAACAAACAAAGTGAAATAAAAGGAAAAGATAAAAAAAAACGATAACCAACACCAACATTGCCTGAGGCCTATACGAACCAGTCTTACTCTTACCAGTGGGGAGCCTATGCGGGTGCTCATAAAGCAACCTCAGCACTTCATATTGGCACCAAACCTCTCAAATACTAGAGGCTCGATTTAGCTAATTAATGGGTCCATAATATATGTGACATCAACCGACTCAACCAAGTTTGACAATTTAGCTTCGCCAATGTAGTCCAGTTCTCAGAATTGGGATCCTTCATAGGTTTGGCCAAATTGCCACCCGGCGGGTGCGACATTGTTGCTAACGACTGTCCTTCCATCGCTCGTGGTAACTTGAAACGACAAGCTTTGACCATTGAGGTAAGAGTTACTTTGCCAGTTTTGACCCCAGTTCCTTGACATCGCCTGCCACCCTGTTCTTGAACCCTTAATGGATACCGCATGAACGTCTCCGGCTCCTCCGACATTGGTGATTAGAACCAAGTTAAAATAGGAGTGTCCGTTGACGGTGAATCTTATTCCTCCTTTTTTCACACACGGCACCCTGATCAAACAATCACATGCATGGTCAATTCCATGCACCTTATTAAAGATCAAATCACCAACTAAAACCAATTGGTGTTCTGATGAATATTTTCAATATTTCCTATGTGGGCAGTTCTCAACGTATCATAATGGTATCAAAGTAATAAAACATATAAGCATAGTATCAGAGAAAGAAAACATGTTTTTATTTCAACTATGCAATGTTTTAAAGTGCAATTTCGCCCACCTTCTAAACGAAACGGGGACGATTCCAGCACGATATTGCGCAATTTGAAGAAAGGCAGGCTCGGCGAGGTCAAAGTGTTGAAGGGGAGGATTACACCACCCACCGTTATCGTTGGAGAGGCCAGGGTTCGGCGGACAAAAATTGGTGGCCGTTACGATGATGGAGCCAGGGAGGCACCACCTTGCATCGTTATCGCAGTGCATCTCGTAACAAGACCCACAACTGAGGCCATTGTTGAAGAGCGCAGTGCTAAGAGCAGCAGTGTTGGTGCCATAGCCTTGGCCATACAAATTCCCATAGCCACAAGCACCACCTAAACAAAACAAAACACATGCAAACAAACATGCTAAAATTCTTATACTATAACATGATGTGATCATTGAAATGGTGAATTGAGGGTTACCCATAGTGCCGGTGGCGTCTCCGCCGCCGTAGAAGGTGGCATGGCCACCCTCCCAACCTTGGGCATGGCAGCCATGGATGGAGAACAAGAAGAGGATGAGAAAACAAGCTAAGGGAGCAAAGGTGGCCATTGTGGTGGTTGTCTTGAATTGGCTTGTGTTTGTGGTCTTTATGTTCAAGTGGTTCTGTATTTATAGAGCAAAGAGAAAGAAGTCTGTTTTTAGTGCAAACTACTTAACAGTTAGAGGATGTTTTCAGATCACACTTGTTTCCATGTGAAAATAGTACATGTCTGGATTCTGTAGTTTAGAATAGGATTTTATCCTTTTGTTTGTTTTGTCGTCTTATCTTCTATTTATTTGCTTCTTTTTTTTATACTTTTTTAACATATATATTTTATTTTTTCGTTTTTTGAGTTTAAGCCTTTTCGTATGGTTATGATGTTCGAATAGCCATTACATGAAGTTGGTTACTTATTTTGGGCATGTCTATAATTTTAGAATAAAATAGGAGTTTATCTTTTAATTAGTTTTGTCATCTCATCTTATCTTTCTTAGCATTTTTCTTTACTTTTATTTTTTAACACAAATTATTTTCCTCCTGAGTTTATGTCCTTTTTGAATGGTTATTATTTTTTAGAAGCAATGACATAATTTTGGTTACTTATCTTTGTTCACCTTAACTAGTTTAATTATTTACTTGGAACTCTTTCTAGCTTACTTGTGTGTAATATTGAATTGACGGGCCAAACACACAAACACAACAATTACTCATCTGCGCTTTTCACGACATGGTTCGCCAGTGAAAATAATGTCGATTCATATCCACTTTACAACCACAGACTACCTGTCCCAAAGTGAAATTAAATACGTGAGTTTCTATCAGATAGCCAGCAAACTAAAACGGCCATCTAAGATAGTTACCACATACATGGTCGGAAAAGCCAAACAAAAAGAGAAGCAACCGAAGTGGGCTGACTTGAGTTAGTAGATTGTGTTGGTTAAAGACAGATGTAGGATGGAAGAAGGGTGTCCGAAGACATCAGTAAACGCAGAGATCCGTGGCATATGCATGTGCTACGTTAGGACACAAACTCACATCCTCCTCTTACCTATTTCCAGGGCCCGACCACCACCCATGTACATGTGCTCTGTCTCTACAATGTCTGATGGGAATGTGGCTCCTCCATCCGCACTGATTCTGTGCTATGTGTGCGCCTAACTGCCTATGCATGTAGGTTGAGGGGTGGAGAGAAGAGGCGGTGGAATTTCTGTTTAATTTTTCGACGTTTTATTGTTTAACGGAGCAAATGTAATACACCTAAGTTTACAAGATATATATTAGTGGTTTTGAGACTATTGTTATTTGAAAAAAATTAAACAGGGGAGATGAAAATTAAGGTTTCGTTCCCAACAAGTACGTCTTTAGTTGTGTTCTCTTCTAAATAATTTATCGGATTGGTACTTTGATCAGAAGATCTTCGGGAAGAACTATACTAACATACCATTGAATTTAAAAGGAGGTAAAAAAACCAAGTAGTATTTGTTTCCTAGCTAGGGAGCTAATAAAAAGGATTACTACTTATGTTAATTAGTAAATGCCTAGGTGGAACCTTTCTAACAGCAATGGAGTCGACTTAGTTCACAATACTATTCAACATATAAACTTGAGGTTTCATTTAGAAAATCTTATGTACATACATAAACTTTAGGCACAAAAAAGGTTCATGGTTGTGACTTGTGAGCACTAAAAAGTCTTTCTCACGCAACCTTAGACTATTTGTAACTATGACAATGGTCAACCAGTCATGAGTTTTTTTCTTCCACGTCAATTTTATTTCTCATTTTATCAGTTTTTTTATGCTTAACCTATTTTCTTCTCTTTCCAACATTATTCACATCTTAATCACAACCCACCACAACACATCTCTCTCATCCACGTCATTTTTTATTTCCACTAAATTTTATTTTATTCCAAAATCAATTATATTTACCCAAAACATTAATAATTCAAACAATATATATATATTAATTAGCAAATTATTATTATTAATAAAGAAAAATACATATTTATTTAAACGATTGTACGCAACACAATACAACAAAATATTACATTACCTAAATTTCATTGAAATGAAAATACATACTAATAAAACACAATTAATTTTTACTTCGTCTGAATCGTTGTCATAATGTAGTTTAATTGCAATTTAAACTACATTATGTAATTTTATTTCAATTTAAGGGTTTTGTCTTCCTATTTTCAATTTAACCATTGCATTCTAGTCTAATTTCGAAAATTAAGTAATTTTAAGTTAAATAACGTAATTAATCTAACTTAAATTTAATTTCAAAAATATTAACAATCGATCGGAACTCCAGGTTTTTTTTAAGTTATTCCAATTTTTTTAAATAAATCTTATTAAATACCCGACTATTTACAAAATAATACTCCCAAAACATTTAAACCCAATTATACACAACAACAAAAAACCCAACAATGACACGTTGCATGGCACGTCCCTTCCACGACCAGGTCGTCCGGGGGTCGTGGGTCATCACGATCCGTTAATGGTGGTCTTAAAGTAGCTTTGTTGATCATATGTAGCCTTCTTTGATGATATATTGTATGTACCTTAACATGTGTGCACACGTTGAATCTCGTTATATTATCGTTCTCGTATATTAGTATGAAAAAGAAAAGAAATCAACGAAAAAAATTGTTCTTTCTGGCACATATGACACTATAATTTCTACTGTTGAACTACTTAAAGGTTTTCGTAGATACTCCTATTTTGAGAAGATAAATATATGGAATAAAACATAATGTCAGACATCTAAATTTGAGAACGTAATTATACGGAGTTAAACACAAATTTAGACATGTAAGTGTGATTGAGCCCACCCATGTTAGAGCACATGCAATACCCCTTATTTTCTGCGCGGATCGCTTTCTTCAATTTGGGTTTTCACAGACAATAAACAAACATCACATGTTGAGCCAAATCTTTCCGTTAGGTGTTGAAATAAGTTGGAGAATGACTTCTGAAAAGACACATCACTTGCCGTTGCATGGCGTTATTGTAATCGTTAAGCCAACCTTAATACTCCAAGATGCTTTGATTACACACATTCTTCCGATCTCTTTTATGACAAAATAATGAATAAATAATTGATATGCTGTGAAACTTCCGTTTTGTGAATCGATTACCAAAACCAATGGGGATGAATGGATGATCATGATTTGACCTCCTAACTTGTGATTGTCAAATTTTTTGGGTGACCAAAATATGAATATTTTGAAGTGGTGCTTTGATAAATGAGGGAACTAGAATTTGCATCTAAAGAGGCATTCTTTGCAAAATTGGATGTTTTTGGTTTTTTACAAAATCTAGCCTGTAAAATGTATTCATTATTATGAGTTTCTTATGATATATTTCTTGTATATCCTGTAATAAAATATTCTTTCTTGTTTATTCAAGTATATACACCGACACTAACATTCTTTCTTGTTATTCGAGTATAAAATGATTCCACGAGACTCGCGTGAATTGTACCCATGATAAGAGTCACCACAACGGTTGAAGTGGGGTTTGCAACTGTGCTGTGTTTGGTTAATCCGAATTTAGTGTGGGTCTCCCACACGAGGATTGGGGAGGATTATAGATTAAATCTGATATTTAGAGGAAAGTCCGTGAAGTGAAATTGTAGAATGAAAGAGAAAAAACAAGTAAAAGCCGACCCCGTACGTCTCAAATGGCGAGAAAGAATAAGATTAGATGAGAATGAGACTTATATTGCATTATCTGTTTGATTGCACTTACATAAATACCCTTTATACAGTTTCTTTATTAGTTGTGTAAAGTACCACTTAAGTGTTGGTTTTGTGAGTAGTAAGTCGATTCTGACATCGTAAATTTGTCCACAGTAAGCACTATACTAACGACACATGTACAGTAAATCACCAATCGAGGCTCGTCCAGTTAACTGATTCCTGACAATAGAATTGTTAAGATCAAATATCAAACCTCAACGGTAACAGGTTGTAATATTAACCAACCATAGTGGTTGGCAAACTCTATCTTATTTTCTGTATTAACCTACACAGGGTTGGTTGTAGTATTTAAGAGAGGTTTTGTAACATTCCCGAACAGTGGAAAATTTAAACTTTTAAAATCAAAAGAAACACAATGATAAAACCATCAAGAGTTGGGACATTACTCGAAAAATACCTAAATATATTTGGTGCACCATATTACATAAGAGTTTGTCAAAAGAGTGATTACATCAGAATCTGAAATACATATTACATGTAATCACGACAACCTAAAATAGGCAGACAACAGAATTCAGTCCCAAAGTGCAATCTCCCCCGGTCACCACCCGCCGGAACCTATCGCGGTCCTGAAAATAAACATAACAACAATGCCTGAGTTTCCATAAGGAAACCTCGTATGACAAGCTCACCTATATGCCCTAACATACTAGTATAGCATGGCATGAATACAAGCAATAAAACAACATTCCCACTTAGGGCAAAACCAGACATCTGTCCCATGATCGTTCCCGCTGCCACACAGGCCGCGCAGTCTACAATCGTCACCGCTGCCACACAGGCCCCACGGTTCGCAACCACGGGTACCACACAGGCCATACAGTCCACAGCATCGCCGCTGCCACACAGGCCGCACGGTCCACAGCATCGTCGCCGCCACACAGGCCTCGGACGATCCTCCCTGCCGCCACACAGACCACACATGGACCCTCTCGCCGCCACACAAGTCGCACGAGCCGAACATCGGGTCTCCATGGAGACCTACCGTAGGCACATACGGTCCAGCGGACAGTACGCAACACATCCCCACACGTGACTACACAAGCCAAGGGATATGTGAGGAGGCATTCGCACTTCCGCGCAGGTAGAATCAGATCTGAAAACATCGTGGTCCACCACCACACCAACGGAGCAGTCGTTCAGGTCGGTCCATCACCGGCGCCACACAGACCGCACAGTATCTCACTCGATAGGTGCACAATCGAGCTACCGGCCGGAAATCATCATCGGCAGTCCATCGCCGCACCACACAGGCCACACGCGATCCTCCCAGCCGCCACACAGGCCGCACAGGGGCCCTCCCGCTGCCACACAGGCTGCACGGGCTCGTGCAATCACTGCCCATCAAGGCCAGTCGAACATATCCGCCACACAAAGGGCCAGACAATCAACAGATCCGAACCGAAGTCCGCGGGGTCAACGAGCTCCATGTGCAGACACCAACTCCGCCACTATAAAAGCAGGGCAGCGGCCTCCGTAGCCATCCAGGCCGGTAGTCACTTCACCCAATGACAGTTGCGTGTCCGCTGAAGCAATGAGATCCGCAATCCCTCAGGCTGCTACTCTAACACGAGTCAAAACATAAACTACGTCACGCTCTATAACACAGAGGCGACACGTCCTAAGTATCCACACGACGGTCCCTGGGCAGGCACGCACAACGCACCCACCGTCACCTCCCGGCTCACGCTCCAAGCGAGGACACGAGTTTCCGTGAACAGAATTGACACTTCACTAGGACCAGGATTCTGTTCTAGGCTCAAACGGTCGACCGGAAAAGGTATACCGGTCGACCGCTTCCACAAAGGAATGAGTCGACCGAATGCCTACAACGGTCGAACTCTGTGCTCAAAACTAAATCCTCAACGGTCGAACAGAGGTCTAAAACCGGTCGACCGATACATGGTCAATATCCGAAGTCTGGTCAAAATCACACAAGTCTATTCGGTCGACCGACTCAGGGGTCCCGGTCGACCGAAAACTACCAGGGTCAACCTAGCATTCTAGGTCATCTACCGGTCGAACAAGGCACAACAAACGGTCGAACAACATACTATATACTTAAGTTCACTTAAGTTCCGGTCGGACAAAAGGTCTAGGACGGTCGACCGTTTGGATGGTCAACGTCTGGTCCAGCGAAACACGAAGCAACGGTCGAACGATCCAAGGATCCCGTTCTAGCAAAAACATCCAGACAAACCTCGACTCACCAGCACACACACGACCGATCGACCGCCACACAAGGCATCGTTCGACCGGTGTTGGTTAAAGTCGGGCAAAACACTAAACTGGTCGACCTCCCGAAGGAAACCGGTCGACCGTTGGTCGACAACAACCTTGCGTCAGCCAAGGATTTTACGTCGTTTCCTCGTCGCCAGCGAGGTCTCCGACCTCCCGCGACCGACCACAACCCCACCCCAACGTGGGTGAGAAATAAAGGTCTCTAATGCAAGAACTTGACATACCTCACTTCCGAAGAGACAAGGAACGCCAGAGCTCTGCAACCACTCTGGTCCGCACAGCACACACCTCCTCCTCGTGCCTTCTTCCCGCCACGTCCTTGCCTCACGCGCCTTCTCCACCAGCGCTCGAGCCACAGATGGAGAGGAAGAGATGGATGGAGAGGAGAATGGTTGAAGAGGAAGAAGAACTAGTGAGAAGAGAGGGAGAGAAGATGATATGGGTGTTTTCTCCCAACACAACACCCCAACCCATCCCCCTACACCACTAGCCCATGCCTCCTTCACATCACCCATGCCTCCACCATCACTCCTCATATTCCCATGCAAACACCACCATTAAGTCCACCTAATCACCCATTAAACCCTAAGCAAGGTTAAGGACATCATCTCTTTTTATCTAATACAATTAAATATTATAAAAAACAAGTTACAAAGTTAGAGACTTGAGATTATTTAGCAATGAACAGAAAACTCTTTATTCACAATGAGAGTGAAGAGTCTACTTAACAAATCTTCATCAAAATGGAGGGCATATATGATAAGAGTAGAAATTGAATAATCTTGTCATAATTATATCCAAACATAGAACATGTCATGGTGCACTCACCACCACATCATTTTTGATATTTGGATCCATAACATACTAGACACCTTCATGCATGGGATCAAATCAACGTCCGAGTTGTCTCCTTCATGAGCATATGGTAACGTGGGGAAATCTATCTCATGATATTATTAGAGATTGAAGTTGTCGGTTCATGTCCAAGTTAGTATTGGACAGGGAGGGTTAGAAGTATAATTACATGGATGGGTGCCTTCCTTGCATTAATATTTAATACGTGTTGGTTTAAGGTGTAGCCTGCACTGTGCACACTAGCATGTGAGTGCGGGGCTCGTCTCATCCAAAACAATTAATTTCTCCGATAAATTACATTTTTTATTTTATCTTATATAATCAGCTGAATAGTTACTTCTCATTTTGCAACTTTGTATTTTAAAAAACTTATGCGTTAATATGAGTTACAAACACATTTACCATCCAATTTGACATGACTTAATAATTACTAATTTTAACTGTCAGATCATCTGAATTACTAAGTTAGATATCTTGCCTCCCAATAAAAGAAGTTGCGTGTAGTAGTACTGTAGTGGTCAATGCAGCTATTTTGGAACAGGAAGTCAGGAGACAGGTAATATGAAAGTGTCTGTTATAATCCAAATCACCGAAGAATTTGTTGAATTATAATTTCAAGTCCTTGACAAAACAGACGACATTTATTATCATGATAATATGACATCGATTACCAAAACACTTTTCAGAAATTGGCTTTTTAGGACAAATAAAAATTATAGCATGGAAAACTTATGTTACCACAACACCTGCTATTCCAGGCTTCTATAAAGTTACTTGAGATTTCTCCTCTCTGCCCACCAGAAACAAGTTTTTTAAGTGTTAAAAGTAAAAACCATGATCGTACTAATCCATCATGCCACCATCATACTTGTTATAGTTTTTTTTGATGTTTCGTAATTCTCTTGCACCCATCCACCCCCACTTAGGTTAGACGGACTATGATTCTAAACTGAAGGTGATCTACACCGTTTGGATCAACCACGTTTAACATATAGAGTGAGATTTCGAACATGTCACGCACTCACCCTTAACCACTCTACTACGCCATGGGGGACATGTTATAGAAACGTGACAGCAATGCCAACACTTTCATAATCCATTTAATACTTATTTCGTCTTGTCTCTTAAACTAAGGCTTATGTCTAAGTTTTCATCACTTTACCAGTACCAACACCACGAAAATATCTGACGAAACGTCTGGATCACCCGAATTTCAAAAAAAAAGTTGAGCTCCAGGGGGGTGCTCCGGCGGACACCTCCTAAATTTTTTATTTTTTTACTAAAAAGAAGTTAGACATTTTACAATATTCGAGTTCATCAGGACGTCCGCTGACTTCTTAACTGACATCTGAAACATTATTTTTGATGATTATGAGAGGAAGATGAAGAGTGAGTAGTGGTTGAAAAGTGAAATAAATAGATATATAAGTAGAAATGAGAGAATGACAAAATGGTAATTCGTGCCGACGATTTAAGTAATTTTCCGACAACTAATAGAAATTCAGCATTTTTTTATCAATGTCGTTGAAAAGAAACCATGCAGAACGAAATACATCTCAAGAATCTCCTTAAAATTCGCTTTCAAAGAAAAGGAATCTCCCGAAGATTATGTGGTAAACGTAAAAGATCTTAATTGTGGAAAACCAAAGAAAAATGGCAGTTTAACTAATATCGTGTTGCCAGAGTGCATCTAGAAGCGGGAAAGGTTTAGGTTCAGACTACTTCAGAGTCACTTCTATTAATACATTCCTGCAATTTCCAAGCATGGATTATAAAGTTTGCCATTTTTACGACTTCCGTATAAAGTAATATCCCGGGCGTTTGGAATGTTCTCTCGACTCTCGTGATATCTTTCAGAATACTCCGGCTCCAAAGTCGTCATTTATAAGTAGAACCTTATAATTGCTTGTGAGATCTAGGAAGTGTACATCTGAGAATGCAATTTTCTCGCTTTTAATACTGTCTTGCAAGTTGCAGCTACTCATACTTTGTTTTGCAAACATACGCAAAAACTAGTAAGCAAATTGAATAACTAAGTTACGATGTAACTTAAGTCCACTGATATAAAGATTGATAAACACAGGAACAATCCAAAAAGAAATACATTCTAAACACCGAAAGACAAATAAACCGAACTAAAGTAAGCTAGAGAAGATCACAAGTGAGCTTCATTTTTCTTACTCAAAGAATTACGATTTAATCATGTTCTATTACCATGTATCTGGCATTAAAAGGGTCATTTGGTCAGCGCTTGAGAGGAATGTAACTAACCATGCTACAGCTGAACTAACTATAAAACATCCAATGCCAATTGAAGGAAAATGATGGATATTAATTGAAGATATGATAGCTGAACGAACAATTCCACAAGCTTGCAAATAAACAAGTAGGCAAGTAGCAAGTTTTGGTTGGGTTGGTGGGCTGCTTGTATGCTTGCTGGAAATTCATTGCATTGTTAACTTGCAATAATTCAACCAACATGCTGAAGCTAATTCTACATCACGAATTAAATTCTTTCCACGTGCTATGTAACTAGGTTGTCTGGGCACATGGGATTGTATCATAGCATTTGACGAATGACTCCTTTGGGGCCAAAGCCGAACTAGACCATGTTATTGTGGGACAAGCCATAGTAAACCTTTTCTTTTGGATATTAATCATTGTAAAACTATTAAAAAATGCTACTTATAGTATTGAGAAACAAAAAACCGAACATGTACAATCCACAATAAGGAACCAAGCAAATACCAATCACGGCACGCTTATTGCTAAATAACGTTCCTTTGTCCTTATATTAAGAGGTAGTGAACGTCTATCGTTGGCAAAACCTAGAGAAAGAGAGGCACTGGGACATCCTATGCATGTGCAGGCATGCAGCTGCCCTTGGACTGCACGGCATAGGGGTCCTGGGCCAAAAGAAAGCAACAGGCGACATGCATGTCTATTGTCTAATGCCAATGTCTTTCAAGAACATAGCAACTGGACTTCGATTGCAACTGCTACTTAAAGATATCCTGATCTAGTTTTCATTTCCTTCTTTAGGTCTCACCAGGGAACAAGCAGTGAGAATGTCAGAGGGCCACAGTAATCAGTAGTCACTAATCTGGTTTTCATTTCATTTCATATCGTAGGTACTAGGTATAAAGTATAAATAAACCAGGACTACTTAAGCCATATACAGATCCGGATCTTCCACCGGGTTGCTTTCTATTAATCCCAAAGACGATGATATCAAACTAAACACCGTTACCCCAAAATAAACGACAACTTCTCTACTAATTCCAATAGCAACATTAAATACAAGGAACGCACTATATCCATGAGAAAAAGTAATTTTGAAAATTGACCATCTAATGTATATTTTTTAATAGACCATGGGCCTTTATTATTCCCCCTCTTCTGAGGCGAAAAAAGAATGCATTTTCTATTTAAAAACTGTTGTACTCATCATACCATGGAGTTTATGCTTCAAGCCTTCTTACTCCATTCAATCAGCATAAGCCTGGATAGAACTTTGAGGACAATTTGAAAGCAGAAACATCTTCAATAATCTTCCCGAACTTGGATGGAAGACTGGAATCTTGTGTCATATTGGTATTACATCCCCAAACATGGATGGCAAGTCGTCGACATTTTGGAGATGAATTTCTCAAATACATATTATACCACTCAACCACATCACTCTTTTCAATGGTCTCAAGCTGCTCAGCTTCCAGCTTGGACACATCGAATATATACCTAAAGATTGACGATCAAAATTAGATGGCCTTTGTATAACTAACAGAAACCAATGCACGAATGACAACAAATAGTCTACCAAAAACATGTCAGGAAAAAACCACACATTAATTCTCTAGCTCTACAGAGAATATGATAGCTACACAGTACACACAAACAAAATCTCTTCCCCATTAAGACCTTTCAAGGTAAATGGATGCATGAAAAAACATGATCTTCATAGAGATTGGAAAAACTGGTGATAAATACTCAAGAAATTGAAAACCCATATGCAAGGGTGCTATGAAATGTTTCTTTAATTGATTTTGAGCTCCCATCATAAAAGGAAAATATAAATGAACTCTACTGAAAGTGGAATATGGGCATAAAAAATATATAAGCTGACAGTTAGAGATCTTACCTCTTATCAACTATTTGGTTCCAGTAGCGATTGGTTTCATGAGAAAGAGAGGTGTCTTTTTCCAACTTCTCTTCTATCAAACCCTTTTTGTGGTGATTAAACGTCTCATCATCGAGACCATCCTATGAATAGGTAGGGTTTGTTTAGATCAAAGATAAAGATAGTACAGTTATCTTACTTAAAAACGAAGCAATACATTCCATTAGGCAAACCACTTAATGAAGTCAATTATGACATAATACCAACTGAAAGAACTAAACAAGAATCAAATGCTTTTATACCAAAAATGATGATCACAAGAGAAACTATCAATTCTTGCAACACGGTAGAGGAACATAGAATAAAGAAACCAAAGACTTTCTTTCCTTCATATTGGAAAAATAATCTCACATTATTAAACAATAAAAATGTGTAACCCTATTAAAGAGTTGGATCCACCATCATCACCTACGTAGAAGACTTTTGTTAAGGTGGTGGACCAACTAAATTTCACATGGTATTAGAGTAGGTGGATCAACCTAGGGAACCCACTCCAACCTATATTTCTTCACACTTGGGGGCACAAAGAAAATAATCACAGTCAAACATGCAAGTAATTGTTGAAACAGATAGTTCCACATTGCTAAACAATTAAAGTGTGCAATACTCTATAATAAAGTTGGACTCATCAACTAAGTATTTGGGTTTTATTGAGGTGTTAGACTGATCAAGTTTCACACTTGAGTTAGAGTAATGGCCATGATTAATATAGTTTAGTAGACATGTTAAAGTGAACATGCAAGGACATAAGTGTCAATAATATATTGCTGCCACAAAGTTGAAATAACACTCCAAAATCAAGATTGGTTGGCACAACATTTTACATCTTCAAGCTTAATCCCTTTTGGAAACAGAACAATACACGTCTGGGTTAAACGGGAAGTGAAATCAAACTGACTACAAAAAACCACAGGGAGCAATACCAAGTTCAAAGCACATCTTTGCATCTTGGAACCCTGGTCAAGAGTATTAAGCCAAGACAATGAATTCATAATAGCTTAAGATGCAGCACTTCTATACAGCATATTATAAATACAAGAATAATGTCTAAGTGTCTAACCCCGGAGGAAGCCACTCCAAAGTTTTAAAAGATAATGTAGTGTTTTTTCTTCAAATTTTGCAAAATAGATATTGAACAATAACAGTTTTACTTTCGCCACTAACTCTTGCATTACCTCAGTGGTCAACATTGTTTGCTTAAATTTACGAAGCCAGGGTTACATTACATCTTACATATCAACTAATTGAAGCGCCATGAATTACTAAATCTAGTCCACTTCAAAGATCCACTCAACTTCAACCTATACAATTCACAGAGGCTAGTACAAACTAATTAAAACCAAGGAAAGTTGCATTTGCATTGATCTTAAGTAAAGCCACATTCAGGAAAATGTCATTAATAGAAAACAGAAACCTCCTCAGTAGACTGGAAACAATCGACTAACCCTTGAAGAATAAAATTACTAATAAAAAACTGCAAGAACAAGTCTCATGGTGATTACCAATAGCTCTTGGAGACCATTTATGAAATTGTCAATACTGTTATGCAAATGCAATGGACTATATTCTGAAGATTGAACACGAAAGCAAAATCCAAGCACACGATATGTCATCCTTGGATCACTTTCAACAACATAACCTAACTGCTCCTTTGTCCTGCAAATTTTTGCAACATCACGGGAATTGAATACAGAATATATATATATATATATAGCGTTGACATGCTGAAGAAAAAAATTAGATCAATTTTGGATTCAGTCAACAATATTTAGTAACAGTTAATAGAATCATCAGAGAATGACTGAGACTTTAACCTTGACTGCGAAAAAGAAGCTTGATCGAACCATTGACTAGCTAGACACAGTGTAGGGCGCCTCCATAGATAAGACCCCAATTTGCAGTATTAAAAATTTATTTTGTCACTCTGTTAACACAATGTTCTCAGGGAAGTGTGGGACCAAAGTCAATCAGCTAAGCAAATATATTTCTTGATTAAACTACAAAAACACATATCCCAACTATTTTGGGATTACAAGCTTTGTTGTTGTTGTCGTATTAAACTACAAAATCCGTTTAACTTTTCAACCGTTTAACTTGATCCAGTCCATCCTTTTCTCAAGCATCTTGCAAACATTTCTTCCCAATAAAATCCATTAGAAGTGGTAACATAATCGATTTTGAAGTGAACACCCAAACCTCCAATAACAAAGACATCATATCATCTAGTCCTCCCTAATAATCCAAGGCCAACTAATGCCAGCACAAAAGTATCAACTCAAAATGGTAACGGGGACATAGGGTCATAGTCAAGCTTGAATAGACAAGCCAAAAAATCCATTGCTCACAGAGTACAGCGTCAATTCCGACCCATGGTCCTTTATCAAACTCCCTAAAAAGTGGCTTCATTTCGAACTTAAAAACTTTCCAATGGTAGGATATAGGTTCTTATCTTATGGTCATTTTCCCAATTTCAGATATCAGCCAATAATAGAACTGACATCAATTCGCCCAAACCACCACTTTGAAAATTGAAAACAAGGCAAACTTGTAATGAAGCTGCTTCAAAAGAAGACTTCTATTTTTTTTATCATGTAAAGGCAACAAGTTGGTAAGAGAAACAATATTTCCGTAGTATTATGAAAGGTGAAGAAAGGGAAAAAATAAAGTTTATGTGATGCCAGAAAAAAAACTAGAAAATAACAAATCTCCTATACCTCAACTGGTTGAAACACGGTTCCTCTATTATACAGCTGAAAAGATCAGTAATTGCTCTTAATCTGGTTGACTCAGTTCCAAAATCTTGCTCAATTTGAAAATAGAGCTGCAAAATAGAAGCACACGTGATGCACTTGAACAAATCTCATTAGAGGATATTAATCAGAAACAGTGATAGTGTCACTTGGGAAAGTCTGATATGAATCAAAATCTTTTCTTTGAATGTATGATGCTTAAATCAGGATAAAGTAAACTAAAGGAGAAAGAATGATTTTTTTTTACCTCGACCACAGAATTCACTTCAGAAACATTCTTTACATGGACACTCCTTAGAAGATTGGCTCCAGAAGGTAGACAAAGGATACATTCTCGAGGTCGCAGTTCCAGTGGCAAAGGTTCTGCAGGGAATACTGTTTTGAAAATATCCAATATATGTATCACCTCTTCTTGTGATAAGTTTCCATGACAAAGCCCTTCAATGTGCAACTGTAAAGTGAATGGCAAATTGAATAAGAATTTAAGAATACATTGTCATATATTGAAACCCTTCCTTTACGAGTTAGAATTGCATTTGATAAGAAACAAATGTGCAATATAGAGGGGGAATAAAAAGGACGAAGAGGAAACAGGTGAAAAAGAACTTGAACCCAAGTCCAAAGTTAAAACACTATTAGAATTCATCATAGATGAACAATATTTTTACATACCTGAGAAAGCAACTGTGGGATAAAGTCTTTGAGTTCCGCAAGAGTGGTGCTTTGCAGGCAGGACAATTTATCTTCTGCATCCCAGAAGTTCTGACGCAAGACTTGCAATCTCAAATTTGAGGAATGTCTCAGTGGTTTCATGTTAGTGTTCCGCAAGGCCCTTTCCATATCTTCTTTGATAACCTAGACATTGACCATACCATCATCAAGTCAAAGAACATTTAGTAACATGCAACTGATCAAAGTAAAATTTATTTTCTGTTAGGCCACAATAGTAGAATTGGATTAGGAAACCTAGAAGAAAAAAGAGTAAATGTTAAAAATTGACGTACTCTGTCAGGATGACACTGACTGGATAGGAGAAACATCTATCTATCTAAGGATAAACTCATGCACTGTTTAAAAGTATTATTGTTCATTTCTAATGGATTTTGTTTTTGCCTTTTCCATTATAATGACTGAATCAAATGTCACATTAAACTTCCTACAGTTCTTGATTATTGTCATATAGCAAACGGTTGGTACATTTTGAATGACAGGTCAACCTCTGTTACGCAGGGTAAAGCCGTGCACAACACCAAATGAGCATTTTAAGTAAAATTGTTTTAGAAACAACAAATTGTGTAAGAAGATTTTTGTTTCAGCAATAAGATTGATATAAAATATATTCCATTTCAAGTAAATAATCACAACAATAAATGTGTGAAAATCATTAAAATCCTTGCAAACAGAACGCTACACAAAATGTCATTAACCGAATCCAATCAAAATGGGCATATACCATAAAACGGTCAGCCTTGGGTACAAATGCCTGTGACATGGTCAAAATTTTGGCTAGAAGAGTGGACAACTTGTCATTGAAACCAAAGAGCTTTAGTTCAATATTGCTCCCAGAAATAGATAATGAGGTTCCCAATTTTGCTACACCAGCCTGCAAAAGCATTCACAATATAGTGGATATCAATCTCAATCAGAAATATGAAAATGTTACTCAAACGAAATAATCACAAGCATACAAATGACATAATTTACAATATTTTAGTTTTATAAACATGAGAGATGAGATACATATTTACAATATTTGCTGAAAAAGAAAGAGTTAAGATGGCAACATTTTTACACAGAACGAAAGGCATCAATTTACAATATTCGTTCCAGCCCGACCAGAAATAATGATCATGTTTTAAATATATAAGTTAAAGGCTTAATATGTCTTCAGTAGTTTTTATGGTCGATATAAGCATAACTGACTATACCTGATATAAAATATTATTGAGCTCATCAATTTACAATATTCGTTCCAGCCCAACCAGAAATAATGATCATGTTTTAAATATATAAGTTACTGGCTTAAGATGGCTTCAGTAGTTTTTATGGACGATATAAGCATATAACTGACTATACCTGATATAAAATATCATTGAGCTCATCTTGAAGAAGACTTCCATATAACTCTGTCAAAACACAGTTTCTCGCGCTGCTATATCCATCCTTCACATATATCAAGAAATATGTATTTGCACGAGGAGCTCTGAATGTTGAATCGAGCTTATACCAGAACTTCAGCATTGGCTGATCAATTATGCAAGTTGGATTGTCTATATTTTCATATACTGTAGAACTGCAGAGGGAAAAGTTCTGCGGAATGAAGTCATTCTTGATCGGTAAATGCAAAGAAGGATTCACATCAGGAGGGTCCCTCCACAGCTCCAAAAGTGAGGGAGAAATTTCTTCTTCAATATATTGTGTACCAAACCATGGCTCAACTTGAATATCTGAAACACACCAGTAGATATTAGTTAAGAATATTCCTACCCTCAGTATATATTTGAATATTCCTACCCCCAGTATCCAGCTAATCAAAACATCAAAAGGAATATTACATGTCCAGAGAAGATATATGTTTAAATTGAGGAAAGCTAATAACCCTCAGTGAAGCTTGGTTACATTAGCAATGGAAAGACTCTAGTAGTAACAGCAGGAAAAAGCAATTAAATCCAGATAACAGAAGAAGAGGTTTTATGGCTTATTAATTTGCCAAATCATGACGAAACAAAGACGAATCAGAAGTTTGATTATGGATCCTGCATGACAGTCTAATCTTATTAGGATTTACAATGTATCAAAAAAATGAATCAACCTTAAGCGAAAACATAACACAAACAAAAAAAATGATATAAGAGATGGTAAAGACGTAAATGATCCTATAAAAAAACGAGTAACAAATTGTGATAAGCAAAAATTACCTGAGGAGTCTTTGACGAAAGACTTTGATAATATGTCTATTCTCATGTTCTCAGGCAAAAAATAGCCTAAAATGCGTTCTATCAGTTTATCATCCCACTTCTCAAAAGCATAGTCTCCGTAGATGATGTGCGCCTCTGGATAGAGTAGCAAATTTCCTGCAAAAGAGTAATAAACCCTTCAAGTCAAGAGCACAAGACTTGCTGCACTGGACCAATAAAGATTAACCATAAGCAATTTTTTGGTAAAGCAAAACATAAATATTTAATGATACAAAGACCTTTGTCCCAAGTATCATAAAAATGGTGCAATCTTGCTCGGAAATATTTTGACCAATTGAGAAAGCAGTGGGCCTTTTAAAGTGCTCAAATACCAAAAATGATGGGAGGATAGTATAACCTAAAGCAAATTCTAACATCCAAAGTGGGTACTTGAAAGTAAATGGTTTGTATTGAAATTTTAGAAGAAAAAAGAGTACAAATTATATGATCCGGAAACATAAGGAAGAAGAGAAATAATACAAAGTGGAACACATGGATATGCAAACGATGGAACATAATTTCAGGTGTAAAACATTTCTTTATCAATAATATCAAGGGTAAAATCTTAAAGTATAAATGAAGTAAAATATTTGGGAACCTGCAAGATCTACCGCATAGTCATCCGCTGCTTGCTCCTCAGCAAATCTAAAATCTAAATTTCCCATGTCTTGAAGTTCCTTGAATATCCATTCTTGTGGAGCAGATTGACGTAATAGCTTAATGTATTGGTAAACAGCACCAATAACTTCATGAACCTGCCCAGCGCCCACAGATCAAAGAGGAACGGGATAGAAACGTTTCCCAAAAGATCATAACATTTGTTACATACTGTTACAAGATCACGATCTTACATACTTACAAGATATTTATTTATTGAATTTTTCCAAATCACAATTTGATAGGACTATGTAACTGAATATTTAACTTGAAAAGAAGGAAAAGGCGGACAGGACATTCGCAAAAAATATGTCAAAACCAAGGTAAAAGAAGTGATATTTTGTGGATAAAGAAAATGGAAAATAGTAGAAAGGTACATGTGCAAAAACCTAAGAGAAATAATTATGGTCGTCACATAATCAAAGCACCAGCATGATTGCATGATTTTGACCTTTTTTAGACTGGTAAGGAGAACTGAACGAAAAGAAAAGGGCAGCCAAACACACACTGCGGCATGGCCACTGGTGTCCTGGGAAAACCCAGGTGCAAAACAAAACTCATACTACATTAAGAACTAAAACAATTGCTCACAGCATGATGGTGCTAGTCGTTCTTACATATGCGATAAAAACAGCACTTCTAAGTACTTTAAGATATTCTTGTAGTAGTGAGCATCAGTTTTGAAGTCATTTTTGGAATGTGAAATCTGGTCTGTTGCAAAATATTGTATTTTTTCCTCTGATTGTAGCACATGGACAGTTCACAGTGTAGGTAAAAGATATATGAGTGCACACTTGTCCACAAATAAAGTCACATTAAATATATAACAATTAGATGACATGTTCAGCATACACACGTACAAAACTGATTGTTTTCAGACGCCAAATGTGATTAATAACCTGACATGCATACTGAGATTATCTCGTTCGCAAACACTGATCGTTCAAGAAGATAAAAAAATTTGAAGGACTTTCTACAACTTCTTGAGACTTTCGCATCTCCAATTTCCAGCATACTAAATACCGTAAAGCATCGGTATCAAACTAAACTTTCAGAGGCATCCATACCCTATGGCAGGCTAATATGGCAAGGAAACCATTGGATTTAATGTAATGCTTTATTTTAGTTAGATTGATCCAATGATATAACAAGGTGAGTTCAGTATTGGTGGTTGGAATCAATCTGCTTTCAAATTGAATTTGGGTAGGTTCTGTTTTTCTTTTTTATTGGATTCAACTGGTAACGAAATGCCCTAAGAGCATTATTTCTAGTTCAAAAGGCCTCAATTACAGACAACTTACACAAACTAGTTACCTAAATGACATTTCTAAAACCCCACATCTTCATGGAATAAAGCTTGGTTCTGCAAGGTTCCTTTAGTAGGACCTCCATTCATAGGATAAAGGTGTTGTTTGGTTCGTGTTTACCAAACACACACACACACACACACACACACACAGAGAGAGAGAGAGAGAGACAGAGAGAGAGTCAACATTTTAAAGCCTACAGATTCTGACTGGTAAGATCTAGTGCAATTTTGAATGGAAATAGTTAAAACGCGACGAGTAAATGTTGCAGACTGGGAGAAAAACTACATAACATTGACAAACTAGAGAAACGATATGTATATGGCAAGAGCCAAAAATTCGTACCTTTTCTAAACCTAATTCGGTGAGATGCAGAGTCATGACAAAAATATATGCGAAGGAAGATCGACATAATCCTTCATCACCAACTCCAGCAGATAGCGAAGATGCCCATCCTCTGGCTTTGAGAAAGAAAAGCAAGCTTCCCCTACCCTCTAAAATTTTAAACTCTAATCAATTCAATTTACAGTGAAACTTAACGAAAGAGTACATACAAAAAATGCAGAAGATAACTGATACTAACAGAAGCATGAGCATGCAAATTCAACTGCATGTTACGTATACTGATAAAAAAATGTGCATATTATGTATACAAATTTTGTTGATCGGCAGAAGCCATAAAAACTATCGGGGGCCAAGGAAACATCTCCCGCAGGCCGCAGTCAAGTATCTGTTAGCAAACATGCTGCCACACTGGCCCAGAAGGACAAAACCAGAAAATACCTGCATAGCGTAACACCCAGAACCATACACCAGACCAATTAAAAGATAATCCATTTCAGTCCTTAGCTCACAGCTATAGTAGATTCCTTCATTGCAACAAACAGAATCACCAGTTCACCACACGCTAGATTTTCCTTTGTGGGGTGCCAAACACTAACTTCTGATCATGTCGGTAAATCAATAAATTTGCATACAGGTAGTGTACGCCGAAGGATCAAACTGTGACATTAGGCAGATGGGTGGCAGTGGCACAATGCATGGCAAGTTATGCAAATTATGTCGAAGTCAAAATTATGTGGCATTGCATGCCAATAGTGTGATTGCAGGTCTTGTATGTCACTCTTGGCATATGAGATGGTAGCATGTGCCATGTTCAATAAAAGCGCCATGCAATTTGTACGACATATACACCTTAGACAACAAAAAATGCATGACTTCCACAGATGGAAGAGGTTTCAACTAAAATTGGGCCAGGGATCGCAAAGGTTTCAACTAAAAAGGATTTAGTAGTCTCCTGAACTGAATTTATTGATGTGGACCAAAACACATCAACTTAAAAGAACTATGCATGTATACATTTGTGCAGAGATTGACGACTTGACGTTCCAATTTTAACCCTTCCATCCTCAAACAAGGTAGTTCCCCCACCTTGACAGAGAAGACTGACAGAGTAGCAACAAGGCCAACAAGGGCTGCAGCCCTATACAACATAAAAGTACACACAAATTCCCTGTACCTCAACAATGCCAAACATTTTAGACTTTTAGTCCAAACCATATGACAACAGCTTAAAAGGTCATTTCCTACATCAAGAATCTATTCTTTCTAATCTCTCTTTTTCAATGGTAAATTGGATTCAGTCATAAATAAGAAATCCATTCTGCTCTCATTATTTCCTAAAATAAACTTCGAAAGCGGTAACATTGAGATATTATATAGAGATGGAAGACATTTTTTATTTATTTTTTGCAGAAGAGGGAGCTGAAACCCATCTTGCAGAGCACCAGTCTAAGGTCTTAAACTACTTTTTGGAACCCAAAAATGGCAGAAAGGTACAAGCAGAAACCAATGTCATATATAAAAGTGCAATTAAAAGATTCACTCACCATGTCCCAGAAGATGGGATAAGTAATCATGAGGTTTCTCAAGATATTCTTTATGTAGACATGGCAATATCCATGATAATTCAAGAATATGAACATCTTTGACCGCTTGTATCTTATATACTTTTCCGGCCTTCCATATAGACATGTCATTTTCACCCATGACCTTAACTTCAGGGCCACGTGCTTTTTCTTGACCTCCTTTTACATTACCAAACAGATCAACCACCCATTCCTCTAAGATATCAAGAGGCTCTGCAAAAGCAAATAGTAATTAGTTTAATTACAAAAAAGTCCAACTCGAAATTATGTTTTATCTATAATATTATTTCAAGTGTGAAAAAAAATTATATATATAAAGGTGGATTTTTCATGTCGAAGCAAAAAAAAAAAACATCACGAAAAGTTCTTCCTCCTTTACCAGAGGCTCTGCGAAATCAAATATCTCAACACAAAAATATAAGGTTAGTGAACTCTTACCTCCCCCAATTACCACTAGTTTCATATTTCCCCCAAAGTAATTTTCCTTGTACAATCGCAAGATTTGTTCCCTTAAGTTAACGCCATTTTCTGTTGCATCACTTAAGCTTTTTTTATTTCCTGCATCATCAGTACAAAAAAAACACCAGGTCAGAAGTTGGCATAAACCGTCAGAAAAGGCAAAAATAAGCATACCCCAAAAGAAGCCGTTGAAAGGACTATCAGGGGACGATGTATGGCACTGAAGTTGTTGAAGACGACAAGTGTCATTTTGCAATGCCTGATTGAATTCTTTTATAGAAGAGGCGAAGATCGAGTAAGATGACAAAAGTAGATAACAAATTTACACATAACTTTGCATTATCAAGTGACCCTCTAAACTTTACCTGAATCAACAGCTAATACCTCTCTTTCCATTGCTTCACGTTTAACCAATGGTGAAATAAAAAACTGACAAAACCTGAGGTAAGAGAAAATTCCACAACTTTTTTAATATGAAATTATTAAAATAATGAAAAATTACTTGTCGTCCATTTATTAAAACCATTGATCCAGTAAGTTGGTAATATACTAACTTAATTGCCGTACCAGATGTATAACCACAACTTGGGACCAGAACAATATGTTGAACAGATATTATCTATTTTCATTGTTTAACTGTTTGACAAATGAAAAACCAAAACCAAAAATGATTTATTTTTCCCTTTTGCACTTGTGAACTTCGACTTGGACCAGTCTCTTCGCAACAAATAAGTGCTTGGGCAACATAATAGAGAAAGGCGACAAAAAGAGGATTTAAATTCCAAAATTAAACCAAATAGGATTAGTATGTAACAATTGTTGTAAGATAGGTTTATAAGATACGATAAAGCATTTTGTATCTGATTAGAATACAAAATTGTAGATTCCTCATATAGAGTATGCTCAAGTCTGGGCAATACAGTATAATTCTGTGTATTGATAAATATAGCTTTGAAAGGGTTGTAATTACCTTTGCAATGCTCCCTTAAGATACTCTCGATTGACTTCAAAGTAGTAACAAGTATGCTCAGTTTCCGTATAAGCATTTGAAGAACCACCATGCTTGGACAAGTAACTGTCGTACTGCATTGAAGGGAAAGTAGCCTTAGCAATTATGTGTTTTTATAACACAATCAGCACAAGATATTTTTATGTGGAACTTCAGAGATAGTTAAGAATAACATAGAATGAAATTACGAACACAGGAAAGCACAACGATCAAGTGCGTCATCATATGTCAGCAAGGTGGCTAGAAAATTTAAATTGTAGATTTCTAGCATCAAAGATACCAAGTGTTAAATTTCAAAAGAGAATCGCATAGCATTGGGATCTTTGAATGTGTGTTCCATAAAATTGTTGATTTGGACACTAAGACTGGAACATTGGCTAAACTTCGAACAAACCAAAGAATTTTAACATAAAATTTCCTTATAATAGAATTTCTAAAAGAAGTGACATACAGACTATTTACATGTCTGGAAAATTATTTAGAAACTAATTGTAAACTTCCCCACCCCAACTTCAAGGTTCTACAACTTCTGCATCCCCAACGGACTTATGAAGAATACCTACTTGTTGGAGAAACCTAAGGCCCAACATCTTCAAGTTTCTGACATTAGGTTAAAAAACCATTAGCAAATTAGCTTCAATTGTTCCATACAACAACATCAACAAAGCATCAATCCCAAATTCGTCGGGGTAAGCTAGCAATGAAACCCATTAATATTAGCTCCAACTGTTTAATAAAAGCATTACTGTCGCAGATCATAAATAAAACTATAAATTCAAAATACATGAATCAGCACAACGTGCAAGAAATTTTCCAGAAAATGCAGATAACCCCAAAATAGCACTGAGCTGTCTCAACCACCATGATGCAGTCACAGTGGTCATTTAAAGGCTCCACTAGAACATAATCAAGCGTTGGATGCTAAAATCTTCAAAAATATTCGAGATGTATGTATCTAAATCATGAAGGGTTAATTACAGTTTGCCCCTCTGAACTATGTCTTAATATCATTTTGCACTCCTGAACTTTCAAAGTTGACAGTTACCCCCCCCCCCCCCCCCCCGAAGTTTCGTTTTGTAACGTTTTGCCCCTTTGAACTTTAAAAATTCATTATTTAAACTCGCATTCGTCTTTTTTTGTTGTATCCCTAGTACACTCTTAATCTTATATTTACGTGAAAATTCGGATCGAAACGGAGGTCGAATTTGGTTGAAATTTGGGTCGGATTCGTACAACAATATATGACATTTGTTTCGATCTGAACTTTCACGTAAACATAGGTTAAAGAGTGTACCAAAGTTTTCAGAACCGAACCGGACGTCGAACCGGCAACGTCAAAGATTCAAAGGTTCAGAGGTTCGATTGGAGTCGGACCGGAATCGAACCGGTGACGTCAGCATGACATCATAAATATATATTATAGATATAATAATCATATTTAATTATTTATTAAGCAAAAAAGTATTCAAAATATTCAAATCATATTATAAATATTCAAAACTAAAAAAAATAGTTTTTTTTCTAAAACCGGTGGTTGAACCGCCTGTTCAACCCGGTTCAATGCAAAAACGGGTTTGGGAGGTGAACCGGACCAGACAGGCCTCCGGTTCACGGTTGAACCAGCCGGTCCGGTCCGGTTTTCAGAACAGTGGAGTGTACTAAGGATACAAGAAAAAAATTGAAAAAAGAAACGAATGTGGGTTTAAATAATGGATTTTTAAAGTTAACGGGGGCAAAATGTTACAAAACGAAAATTCAGGAGGGGTAAATGTCAACTTTGAAAGCTCAGGAGTGCAAAGTGATATCAATACATAATTCAATGGAGCAAACTATAATTTACCCAATAATCAAATTAGGAAGTCCGGGATTCATAGACTACATTCAGAAGTCAAAGTTGAAATAAATCAGATTCAACAGACTAAAGCAGAGGGAGGAATGAGACAGAGGGCACCAATCAAAAGAGAAAGAAAGAAATAGAGGGCAGGAAACTAGTTGAACCTCGTTTTCATCCGGAAATTCCACACTTCCCATGAAAAGCATGTGCTCTGCAATTAAGGCTCTTGTTAAAAAATGCACCATGAATCTCTAATACACATGAGAAGTTTCATTGTTTGAACATGAAAAAATAGTTTGTATATCTTACAGAAGTTTGATTTTATTTGAGCTTGAAGCACATCATAGAACTGAATTATTATGTGAGCAAATTCTACAACAAGAACTTCTAAATGGATGTCTATCTCAATAACAGATTGAAAACATTAACCACCAGCTTGTCCTACATTTTTGTGTCATCTAAAATAAACTTGAAACAGTAAAGCTGAAATAGAACCCTAAATAAACTTATGGTAAGGTTTGAGGAAACAAATAACAGAACTAAGATTCAACTAAGACTTGGAGAAAGGGATAACTTTTCACAATGTAATATAATAGTTACCTCTAAATGTTGTTTCTTCCCCAGATTCATAAACTACGTTTGATACGATGATATGTTAATATGCTCAGAATTGTCTACAATATCTAAAGGCCATCCCACGACACAGTCAGAGAAAACTATAAACCATGCGTGGAGTTCAAAAGATAATAAATCAAGAATGTGATGAACAAGAGACTTTGAAGACACCACATGGCAAAAGGTTTAATAAAGATAAACTTGTAAATAAATTGTTGATCCTATCAACATGGATGCATGAAAGACAGCGCTCGACGACATCGTTTGTCATTATAGTATGTAAGAGAATATAGTAATAAAGTACATTTTTATTGGTAGTAATAAAGTAGATAATAACCAGATGACACCCTTCCAATCATTTATAAATGCATGGAATCCTAAATGTTTAGTTAATTCCAAAGGCAAATACAAAGCACAATGTTCTTGCTAGTATAGTTAATGAGATGGATTGACTAGTTATAAAAGGTATTTGAATTGTTCTTCTGCAACCAACGACCCATCAATGATTCTAGGTTTGCTCAGCTTCTGAGACGGGATGTTGCAGAAATAATGTCAATAATTAATAACCCTGGATTGTTGAAGACTATGTTTGGATACCCTGAAATAACACTCTTTTTAACATGCATTTTTCAAATGATATGGTAATTCAAACCTACAAGGGTGTTTCGAGAGCCCCAAATAATGGATTATAAATCTACATTTTTTGCTGAACACGTGTTTTTCAAAAAAATAAGTAAGAATTTTTTCTTCTCAATCATGTAATGTATCTTCTCCCTCCTCATTTATCATGAAACCTATGGTTGTACGAATACTGCATTTTTTTATCCAAACACATTATTACGTACAATAATGTGTTTTCAAATTACATTATTTGAAGAGAAGGGATCTACTACCCTTAAAATGTGTCAACACAAATTCAAAATTCCTTAACAACTTCATTTTCAAACTCCAAAATGAAAATCTAAACTATAAATCTTGTTTTATAACAATAATAGTATGCACGTCAAAAATTATTAAATTTAGAGGTCGTTTTACATTAGATCAAGTGATGTCAAATTTGCAATGATTCTCGTGCGGTGTTTTTTTTATTCTTGAATTATTGCATGAAACGACTTCCAATGTTTATGATTTTCGTCGAGCACACTTGTATTGTAATATAAAACAAAACCTTTGGTTTGAATTTTCGTTACGGAGTTTAACTTTTAAGTTAAACAAACAATATTAGGGTAGTAAATCCCTTCTCTTATTTGAATTGGATGCCAACCTCAAAAATGCGTTTTTGAAATCAAATATTTAAAACCTTTAGTTACCCAAATGGGACCTAAATTGTTAAGCTTCAACAAACTATATTTCAGTGGCTTTCATGGCATACTTATTTGACATTCATGGAGTGTTGAGCATTGTCAAACTGGAAATCAGAACTAAAACACAAAATCAATGAGAAGTTAAGGAGATGAGACCTTTCTAGTCTCCTCTAATGCGTGCACTATTTAAAAACGTCAAAAAGTAGACATACCTAAGAAATGAACAAGACCTTGGGCCTCGGAAGGATCAGCAAAGCTACCAATTCCCACGCAAAGAGCTGCAGCAGCCTGGAAGAAATCACTAATTTTATCCGCGTGGAAATATATAAAGTGGGAGAAATACTGACACGGGAAGGGAGTCAATATCCACATAGAAAAATAAGAGTATTTTTATACTGAACCGTGTAGACAATGAATCTAAGTTGTTGCTTAGAGAAGAGAATTTTCAGCAAAAGCTCAGGACTTTGAACCAAAAAACTGTTTGTGGCATGGTCAAGAAGTGTTTTTTTATCCGTGCATGGTCAAGAAGTCTACATTTCTTGTTACAACTACCAAGAAGGAAGCATAGCATTACAATCACAGCATAAAACAAATTGAACTCTACTTAAACGTGTGCTGATTGAAATACTCGCTTGTGCTTATCTCTTCAATATCATTGCTTCAATGGTGTCTTTTTTTATGAACGCAATGGTGTCTTGTCTTCTATTGCTTCACTCAAAATTCTGAGCAGTTTTATTATCTCCTCTTAGTTTTACAAATATCACAACTATCAGTTGGGAAGCGAAGCATCAAAATCACAACAGAGAACAAATTGAACTCTACTTAATTGTGTGCTTGATCGAAATATGCCGATTGTGCTGATGTCATTGATAACATTGCTTCACCGGTGTCCTCTATTGCTCCACTCAAGATTTTGAACAGTTTGCTTTTCTCCTCTTAGATTTACAAATATCACAACTACTAAGTGGGAAGCAAGGCATCTCAATTACAGTACAGAACAAACTGAACTGTACTTAATTGTGTGCTTGACTGAAATAACTCAATTGTGTGTATGTCATCAATATCATAGCTTAACCTGTGAACTTCGTTGCACCAATCAAAATTCTGAACAGTTTTCTTATCTCCTCTTAGTTTTGCAAATATGATAACTATCAAGTAGACTGCATAACATCACAATCAAAGCATAAAACAAATTGAACCCTACACAATTTTGTGCTCGACTTATATAATTTGATTGTGTTCATGTCATCGATATCATACTATCATTGTTTCACGGGTGTCCTTCGTTGCTCCAATCAAAATTTTAAGCATGATTCTCATCTTCTCTTAGTTTAGCAAATGTTGCAAACTTGCAACTATCAATCACAGCATAGAACAAGTCGAACCTTACTTAAATGTGTGCTGGATTGAAATAATTTGACTGTGCTTACGTCATTGATATGATTGCTTTCCCAGTGTCCTCTATTGCTCCACTCAAAATTTTAAGCAGTTTTCTTATCTCCTCGTACTTTCACAAAAATATCGCAACCATCAAGTGGGATTTCGGAAGCATCGTATCAAAATCACTGCAGAGCACAAATCGAACTCTACTTAACTCTCCACTGGACTTAATGATTGAAAAATAAAACTCTGCTAGACTTAATTACCAGAAATCAAAGTAAATCAAAGTACTCTCCGTTACCATCCGGAACACTGTTTATTGATATCATTGCTTCCCTGGTGTTCTTCATTGGTCCGCTCAAAATATTAAGCAGTTTTCTTATCTTCTCTTAATTTTACAAATACCTCAACTTTTTTTTGATTGGTACAAATACCTCAACTATCAAGTGGGATTTCGGAAGCATAGTACCAAAATCACAGCAGAGAATAAATCCAGCTCTACTTAACTCCCGCCTGGATTAAAATACCATCTGAAACACTGTAAAAATTGATATCATTGCTTCCTTGGTGTTCTTCATCGCTCCACTCACAATTTTAAGTAGTTTTCTCATCTCCTTTTAATTTTCCAAATACCACTACTATCAAGTGAAAGCATAGCATCACAATCATAGAACAAATTGAACTCTACTTAATTAAATGCTTGATCGAAATAAGTCAATTGTGTTCATGTCATTGATATCAAAAAAAAATTATCGGTATGTCATTGATATTGTTGCTTCACTAGTGTCCTTGTTGCTCTGCTCAACCTTCTGAGCGGTTGCATTGTCCCCTCTTAGTTCTACAAATACCGTAACTAACAAGTTGGAAACATGGCCTCACAATCACAACAGAGAACAAACTGCACTCCACTTAAAATCTTAAAGGTGTGGCTGTGTGATTGATTGAAAGAACTCATTGTGCTTGTGTCATCATCATACCATTGCTACCCTGGCAACCTTTGATCCTCCGCTCAAAATTTTAAGCAGTTTTCTAATCTCCTCTTAGTTTTACAAATATCACACCTATCAAGCAGGATGCATGACATCAAAATCACAGCATCGAACTCATCGAACTCCAGTCATAGTCTAAAACACTGTTAATCATAGTTCTCTGATCTCCTCTTAGTTTTACGAATACCACAACTATCAAGTGGGAAGCATGTTATCAAAATCACAGCAGAGAACAAACCGAACTCCAGTTAAGTCTCCAAAATACCATCTGAAACACTGTTAAACAACTAGAACACAAACCTTCTTAGTCGGAAAAGCCCCCTTCCTCCCGCCACACTCCTCCTCGCCATCATCCTCGTCATCTTCTTCATCGGCATCGTCCTCTTCATCATCCTCATCATCATCGTCCTCCTCGTCCTCCTCCGGGTTGGGATCGGGAACCCCGTCGGGGAAGATCTCGGGGTCGTGGACGAGGAGAGCGCAGAGGCCGTTAGGGAGGTGAAGGATCCGGTACAACCGCTTGTCGGTAGGGGACTTGACGACCACGACGTCGGCGGCGTACCCCATTTTCCGATCGGCGGCGGCGGCGGAGGGGGAAGAGGTCAGTGGAGTGTGTGATCGGGGTCGAGGTCGAGGTCGATTCGGCGTGTGGGCCGAACGGAAGGCCCTGCTGGGCTTTATACGGGCGCTCAGAGGAGTTGGGATTGGGATGTTGAGTGCTATTGTTGGCCTTCCCAATTGCATGTTTGTTATTGTTTGGAGGTTTGAAGCTTTCGGATTTATAACTTATTTGAGGTTAATATGAGTGGGATTATTGACGGAGCGGATATTGATCTTTTTGTGTTTATGTTGAATATCTTTTAAATTTTGCTATTATATTTATATTTGGATATGTTGTTTGGAGTTTTGGACCCTATGGGATTTATTCGAGGTTTATATGAGTAGGTTTCTCCATGGAGCGGGTATTGATGTTTTTGTGTTTATGTTGAATGTCTTTTGTATTTAGCAATTACGTTTATATTTGGATATGTTGTTGTTTGGAGTTTTGGACCTATGGAGTTTATTTGAAATTTAATACGAGTATGATTCTCGACAGAGCGGATAATGAGCAGATATTGATGTTTTTATGTTTATACATTGAATAGTTTTTGAATTTTACAATTACGTTCATATTTGGAGAAGCTTAGAGATGAATAGCATTTGAGTATTGTGGTATCAATATAAAAAATCTTGGAGTATGTTCCACAAGAAGTTAAACAACTCTACGACTCGAAAGATAAGTTAAGCAACACTACAACTCTCATGTCCGGCAAGACCTGCTTCGAGTGTTTGTTTTGGAGATCCTATTCTTGAGATGTCCCTCTCTCCTTGCATGTACTCTGACAAGGCGCATGGTTTTCTTCACCTTTTTCAGAAGCTTGAGAAAACTGAGTTTTTGTTTTGCTCTCGCAGGAGGGAGTTTCGTTGTTAGAATTGGTGGTGGAGGCATTACAAGGTCGTGGCCAAGGTAGTTTGAGCATGGGGAGGAGAAGCTCCTTCTTAGCATCATCTTGCGAAGCTCAATTTAACATGTAAGACGCTCGAATTCGTCAACGAGAGAGCTCCGGTCATCACCAAAGCTTAGCCGTGGTTCACTACCCCTTGCTTCCATCAAGGTGCAAGTGTGAAACAACTGTTAGAATTTTATGTGGATGAGTGGCTGATATAGAATGTGAACCCCGTGACAAGAATCATTGTATGCTTTCTTTGCTTGCACTCATTACCTAGCATCTTAGAAAGCATTGCTCTTTGCTCAAATTCAGATCAGTACGGAACGGACGAATGAACGCCGAATTGTGTTATTCCGATATATAGTAAAGGTGAAAGCATATATAGGAAAATTAATTTAATTCCCCCAAACAAATGTACATGTACAATAATACAAACCATCAGGTAATTTACAAATTACTAAAATTTAAACGTCTCTGACTCAACTCCAATTTCAAGTTAACTACTGCACCTAACCAAATACCTGACTGTTCCTTAAGTCTACGGTCTGCTAGTTTTCCTCCCGAATTTTTCCTTAAGGGACTCCTCCATGTTGTGGAAAAGTGAAGAAAACATCGCTGCAAAGTAATAAAAGAATGAAACCAGTGCACATATGGTAGAATTCATCAATGGTCTAAAAGGCACAAAGTAATACTTTACAATCATGCACGAAAAAGCTTTTAGGGTAGCTACCTGAAAATCGAACTTCTTTAGGCGATAGTGATCCTTTCACCAAGATCGTACCAGGAATTTGCTCAAAAACCTGCGAAAAATCAATTACATTCTGCAAAAAAAAAACAGAGACTACAATCATAGATGAATGAAATGAGATCAATGTGAATTCTAAAAGCCTACTGAAATGCAAAAGGACAGTTCATCTAATGGCCGCTGCATGCTATTCAATCCATCATCATTAATCTGATGGATACTGTTGCCTTCCATCATACACTCAACTTTCTCTGTTGAAATGGAAATCTAAGAAGAAGAAGAAGAAGAAGAAAGGTCACTAGATAATTGATGTGAAAGTAATATTCTCAAATCAACGAAACAAATAACCATAACAAACTTACATTGAGGCTGAAGGATGACATGTCGCACTTGCAGATAGCACCATAGGCAAGAAAAAATGATTCCACTGCTTTGAAGACATTAGATGCACCAGACTTGCGGTGAAGCCCCTGCGGTAATGCAGGTGAGTTACACAACCAAATTATTGACCAGATAATTATACCACTACGAATCGATAATGACTCTACGTTCAGGAAGTATGCAGCTAAATTGCATTGAGTAAAAGAAACCAGTAGCAGCTGATGAAAAACGGAAATTTTGATACCTCGATCATGAAGGAGAAATGGCTCTTAGGTGGAGCCTTTGATAAAACAGATTTCTTGTCAGGGGTGACAAAAGACCATGCAAGTCCCCATCGAGCTGTTTGACCTTGAACAAACTCAGTAGTTTTTACAACTGATACCCGGATTCGACGAAGTTTTGATACCAAAAACTTTAGGTTGGTCTTTCTTCCAACCATTGAAGTGAACCATCTACAAACAAGTTCAGAACTTCAGATTGTAAGGAATCTTGTATCAGAGGAAAAACGTAAACTAATTACAGTAACTGAAGAAGTCAAAAGGAAGCACACCGGAAAGAATGTTTCAAGCTCACACTATCTTCTATAATTCTAGAAATGAAAGCCCTTTCTCCACCAGGACAAACCATCTCCGCAGGGGTTCCACTAAAAGCAGTCTTGGGGTTGAGACTTGCTTCTTCCATGCGTTCAAAAAATGGAGGATTACACATACAAAAGTCGAACTTCTCGCCATCTTCGACAACACCCAGGAGAATTGGTGGTCCATGGTAACCAATTCCTTCACCACCAGAAGCACAATCAGAACTCAAAACTGCTTCTCCACTTTCAACCTTCTCTGATGCATTTCTTATCTCGATGAGAGGAGACAAATGAGGATTGCTCTCCACATTCTTCTTAGCCCATTCAAGTGCAACGTCTGTCACATCTGTATCCCAAAAAATAACACAACTATAACAACCTCCTTGCACCAAAAGAATTTCAAAACAACAATAAATTCCTCATATTCTAACTATATGCAAGAGTAACAGTGATATTTTGTGTCAAATGCAACACTGATGTTCCTACAAAAAACAACAGAGATTTTAATAACATCAATGGATGATGTACTCAAATTAAATTCAACGGGCACAAGTTCCTAAATATCAACCATTCAACAGTACTACTAATTTTCAGATACCAAAAGCTCTAAAAAACCACCAATGTTTGGAACTCAAGTACCAATTTGCTCAAAACCCACTAATTTCCTCAACACCTACCACCATTGCTACAACCCAAAACAGCAATTTGCTCAAAATCCATCACCACTTCACACATCTCAAAAACCAAAAGGAAGCACCAAAACAAAGTTTCTCCACATGAACCAACTTAGACTTTAACAGCATGCATCAAAATCCATCGCCTACTAGCACCAACTTAATTATGGAACGAAGATAAGTTCCTAAACACCCACCTTAACCATCTTAAGCAGTTGTGTTATTGGCAGGGGCCTAAGATCAAATGTTTCATTTGCAATGACCTTTGGAACATTTGGATCAACCATGTAACTAGACAGTTGGACGGTTGGGCGTACGGACAAGTATAAATTTGTTTTAATCATCTTTGCACTAACAGATGTACTGTTTGAACTGGGTTTTTTTTTCCTGGCTCTGATTTGGAAACAAATTGGGATATTTCCCAGTTTACTTAACAAAAAAAATTGCTCACATTCTCAACCACGAAAATCAAAGTAAAGGAAAAGAAAAAAAAATGTTTGTTTCTCACCGACAAACCGACGAAAAGTTTGTTTGTTTCCTCAAAATCCGCCAACTCAAAGTAGCAATTTGATCGAAACCAACCACCATCGTAACAACCAAGAGAAGCAATTCCTTCAAAAGTAACTCACCACCATTGCAAATTTGCAATAACAAAAGTTCGCAAATCACTCACATCCAATCAAAGTAAAGGAAAAGAAGAAGAAAATACATTGTACTGCTTCAACCGGGTTTTTGGCTTACTTAACAAAATACATTTGGATATATATATACCCAGCTTACATAACAAAACAAGTGTCAAATTGCTCACATTCACGACCAACATTTAATCAAAGAAAAGAAAAAAAACTTTGTTTGTTTCTCACCGGAACCGACGAAGCTCCACCCGTAGACCGCGGCCCCGAGCAGCGGATAAATACAGCTGGCGCCGGTTCCGATGTCGAAGCCCCTCACCGTCCCGTCCCCCTCCCACCCCCTCACGACCCCACACCCGACCAAGTCCCCCACCCAATGCACGTAGTTCGCCCGGTTCGGCACGGCCGGACACAACTGCCCGTCCGGAATCCACCTGAAATCAAAAAAAAAATTAAAAAAACCCAAAAAAAGAAGAAGAAGAAAGAACCCTACCAGTGGAGGTTGTGGTGGTGGAGAAGGAGGAGGCGGGCGAGCTCGCGGAGGGCGTTGGGGTCGGCGAAGTCGAAGGTGGGGGAGAGGAAGGGGCGGAAGGAGGGGTAGAGCGAGGCGAGGTGGGGGAAGTCGGTGGTGTAGTTGGTGAGATGGTGGGGCGTCGGCGGATCCAGTCGACGCCTCTTCTTGCTCAACATCTCTCTCCAATAAATCTCCCAAACCCAAAAACAAAAAACAATACGTGTTTTTTCGTTGATGACTCACTCGTCGGACCCCGTTGAGAGGGTTGTTACTTAAAACTGAAAAGTGGTCCGGATAATATCGATTCGGTAGACACGTATTTTAACGATTTGATGTTTATTTTTGCTGAACGTCCCCCAAATCGTGTATTTCTTGGGTGGAAATGGTCCGGTCGTCTGGATGATATTTGGTCTGTCATCTGACCGAGGAAGTGGAATATGTTTGGTCGGATTTAGTTGTAAAACATAAAATTCATTTGGATGTAGTAACGTATTTGGCGTTTGTTATTTTTCTCTTTATTTTTTAAAGTTTGGTAGACATATTATAAATAGAGTCCTAATGGACCCGGAGGCGCACCACGTCACCGTCAATGTCATCATTTGTGTTTTTATTTTATTTTATCGTTTAGAAATGCAGTTTTTTATAAAATAAGAGATGATTGATTTCCCCTATAAAGTAAAATACTAAAAAAACTTCAAATGCAAAGAAGGAAGATACACGTATGTGTCATGTGGGCCTCGCATCTGTTCGTGAATGACACACATTTATGCATCTTGGAATGTCAATAGTCACGTGCATTGAGAAACCAACATACGTCTACATTATCACGCCATCAAACTAATTAAATAGTTGATAAAAAACTTTACGCGCATACAATTTGAAGGAATCATATCTCTCCACGTCAAAAGCGTCACAAAGGGAGTGTTAAAAAGGAGTTCATAGATTATTTTCCTTACAAATAAATAAGGTGAAGCTATGAACCACAACCATTTGACCATTGTCAAAAGGTACAAGTTACAAGCTCGAAAGTTTAGCTTGGATAATTCACTACACGCCTAGTCACCTGGTGATATCCAAGACAAGGTCCAAAAACCATGCAAGCAAGAGTTGATTTCCCGAGTAGCCAAAGTAAAGTTAGGGATTCATAAGAGGTCGATGAGCCACAAATGTGCCTAAATGTCTCGTATTCACGGAACCGCCCAGCCAAGCCAGATGTGGTTGCTTCCTCCGACCGTGCAATCACCTCTTCTGAAGCCATTATCCCCAAGGTGGTGTATCCCACCATGTTATCATTGATCGATCTATCTGTGGAGCATATTGGGGAAGTAGCCTCAATTGTTGTACCAAACACCAATGTTCTAAGGCGTTTGATTGTGTGCTCTTGCTGCAAAGTCTCCCTCTCTTTTGATGCTGCCTAGCCAAGATTGTCACAAATCAAAACAATTAGTCATTAGAACATGATAGGTAAAATAGAAGACCTAGAAATCCTATTATTTCTTTCACACCATGTGACCCAATAGAAAGCCAAAATTAAAGAAAGTCACTACTTAGGTGCGTTTGGATTGGATTCTTCTGACAAGATTCTTGTGAGAATTCAGTTTCTAAGTGGAAAATGTAAGAATCATGATTCCTAAAAGAATCAAAATTCATTTAGATGGAAAAAATTCTTGGTCATGATTTTAAATGTTAAATGACCAATATGCCCCTAGATTTAAATTTATATTGTTATTATATTACTATTGTAAGATATGATATGATTTTTTTACTAAGATAGAATATTTACTAAGCTAGAATTTTTTATGTTATTTTCTAATATTAAAAATTATCATAAAATACAATGTATATGAAATTTATCTAATAAATATCGTAAATTCATCAAGTTTATTAAATAAATATCGTAAATTCATCAAATTTATTAAAAAAAATATAATATATATGAAATTTATAATTTCTAATTAGAAATGAATAAAAATATTAAAATATGAGGGTATTATGATAAATACAACTGATGGTAATATGGTAAACGTGACTCTAGAATTTGGATTCTTGCAAGAAGCTATAAAAATTCAGCTTCTTCTTTCTATACAAATTTCGTTGTTAAGAATCAAAGATTCTTACAGAATATGGAACCTGATTTTCTGTTTGTGAAACACATTTGGATTTTTACTGGATTCTTGTTGAAATCCATCTAAAAATCTATTGTCAAACGCACTCTTATTATCAAGTCCTAGTATGTTTGTTATTTGTCTTCGCAAGAAGATGTTATTTCCAAATTCCAAGTTCAAGTCTAGGAGACAAGTAGTTCCCTAAAATTGACTCGCGAGATCACAATCATAGAATAAATGTTGAATTGATTCAGGTGTCGTACCACACATAGGGCAACAGGGCTTGATGTAAGATCCCTAAACCTAATTAAGGTGCTAATTGGTGTTAAGTGGAGAGAAGTGGTGATGGGATGGCAACATGGAGGGGATGTGCGTGAACAGTTGAGGTGTGGGTGAGGGTCGTAGGGGGATGGGTAGGGGAATGGTGGGGTGTGTGGTGGTGTTGGGTGGTGTGTTTAAAGCAAACTCACATCTCTCTCTCTCACTCTTCTCCATTTTTCATCTCCCTCTCCCTCAGTTGATCGTGCTCCGGTGGAGGAGGCAACTTCGTGAGGTGTGCGGGTTGCAGTGATTTTGTTGCTCACCCGTGTTGGGGTGAAGTGGGGTCGGTCGCGGGAGGTCGGGGACCTCACTGGCGACGAGAACGACGTAAATCATTGGCTGGCGCAAGGTTGCGACGACCAACGGTCGACCGGTTCCTTCGGGCGGTCGACCAGTTTAGAGTATTTACCCGACTTTAACCAACACCGGTCGAACGATGCCTTGTGGTGGTCGACCGGTAGTGCATGTGCTGGTGGGTCGGGGTGAAAGGAATGTGTTCTAAAAGTTTTACTTTTATATGTCAATTATTATGAATTAAAGTTTACTTTTATATGTCAATTATTATGAATTGAATGTGCAAACATTTTGTTCCTTGATTATGATATTCGTCTTTTGGAAGTGTTAAAAAAGAGGTGTTTGGTCCTTAACCGTAGAGCTCTAAAAGATAATGGTTTACATAAATCAAAAGTTATTCACAATCATGGTAATTAACATGAAACATTAATTACCGAGATAAGGTTGTCGTGTTGGTCATCGATTGTTGTAGCTCTACAAATAATTGACGACACGGGTATATAAAAGAGGAAAAGATTACTTTTATATATTGAATAGACCTAACAAATGAAACATTATGGAATTGTGTTTCGTGTCATTAATGTTTTTACTGTGTCTTGGATCCTAAGATAGACTTGTATCTTTTCACTCAAGAAGTGCTTAATTTGATTATTGTCAAAAGCTATCAATGAGTATATTTATAAAGAAAATAGTTGGTTGAGCATGACTTGTGCTGGAAAAGATAGCCAGTCAAACGATTATCATTGCCCCACTTAATTGAGTGATGATATTAGTGGGCCCCTTGATAAAGCAAAATTATAATGTGCACAATGTAACTTGAGTTAAGTTACATAGTTATAATTAGCTTAAAGAGATCAAGAAATGAATATAATACAAAGATGACACATTTCTACTTTGTATATATTATTAATATCATGAAGCAAGGGACAGACACAAGTGGTGCACTTACATCACTAAATGGATCGTGTTTTGGTTCGGGTGGAACAAAGACATCTATGTTAATTGAGTAACTATAATGTGTAGCTAGATACCGCTTATAGTTTGAGATATTAAGTGTTTAATATCGCTACCAATTTGGCTTAGATCCTTCTATAGGTCACACCACAAAACAGGGAAACAAGAGGTTGATTTTAAGTTCATATGATTTGTCGGGTTTCATGTGAAAATAGGACACATGTGGTGAATTAATTAAAATCAATATGTCATGAGAATTGACATAATTAGAATCATAATAAATTCATATGAGGTATATATTATGGGGTGTGATAATTTAATATTACATATGATGATATATATATGATGTGAATTGCTAAAAACCTCAAAAGATCAAATTTTGTTGGAAATAAATCCAAAATTTGACAAAGTCAAAATCGGGGTCAAACACGGTGAACCGTTCATGGTTCGGTCGACCGGGGTATCTTCGAATCGGTTAACCGAATAGGGAACGCGTAAGCGCAATTGGTTGACCGAAATTGTCTGGAGTGCCTGGACAATCGGGTTCGGTTAACCGAGTGTGCACGGTCAACCGGGAAGTAGTATTTTCGGTCGACCGAAGGTGACACGGTCATCTGATGACTATGTCCCAGGAGCGATTCTGGTGGGTCAACGGTAGACCGAGTAAAAGACGTGGTTCGTCTGAATTCTTCCAGGGAATTTTTCTCATACGGATTTAGCTCACAGTGCACCGAACACGTGTTATAACTGAATGGTTCGGTTGACCGAATAATACTCGGTCTACCGAACAAGAACGATCCTGCCTGAATTATTAAGAGATTAATTAAATCATGGGTGGATTAATTCCAGATTTAATTAAAACGCTTTTTGTGGGTGATTATGTGGAAATTAGATATTAATTTTAGGAGAGAATAGGCAAGAGATTATGACTAAATAATAGCTCTTGATAAGGATGTTTTGGGAGACTATAAAAGGACCCATACTCCTACTTGTTTAACAACTAATGCAAAAATTCTTTCTCTCATTAATCTCTCTCTGATCACCACGAAAATCTCTTAGTAAATTTAAGTTTTAGAGATAAGAATCTCAGGAGCTTAAAGATGAGTTATTAACTAGATTCTAAACCTTGTTAGAGATTGATTGACTAACTCATTTCTCTCTAATCTTGTTTAGAGTTTGGTGAACACTCGGAGGCAAATCCGTGGACGATTCAACGGGCAACGCGACTCCGAATCTTCAAGAAGGTTTTAGAGAACCTTTAGGTGTGATTCTACCTTTATGATTTATTTTAATAAATGTAGGATTGCATGTTATTAGAATAATCACAAAACTATGTAAATAAAAATTGTTGAAAATATGAAAATCGATTTTGTATGTTATATTAAAAATTTAAAATATATACATACATAGGGACACGAAATCCTACAGGGGGTTTGCATGTTGGATTTCGGTCGACCGTTTCTTTGGTTGGTTCGACCAGAACTTAAGTTGTCTTATGTATTGTTCGACCGTTTTTTATGCATTGTTCGACCGATTGATGACTTAGTCTGCTAGGATGACCTTGGTAGTTTTCAGTCGACCGAGACCCCTGAGTCGGTCGACCGATTAGACTTATATGATTTTGACCAGACTCCGAATTTTGACCACGTATCGGTCGACCGATTTTAGACTCTTGTTCGACCGTTTTGACTTAGGTTAGGCGCAGAGAGTTTGACCGTTGTAGATTTTCGGTCGACCGAATCCCATGGGAATGGTCAACCGGATTGCCTATTTCAGACGACCGATTGTGCGAAGAATTGAATTCCCGGTCCTTGTATGATGTCAACTCTATCCTAGGAAACTCATGTCCTCGCCTAATGCGTGATCCGGGAGGTGACGACGGGCGCGTTACGCGTGCCTGCCTAGAGACCGTCGTGTGGAAGAGTATAGGTATTCGGGACGTGTCATCTCCGTGTATGGATCGTGACTTAATGTGATGGATTGATGGACTCATAGTAGAGTAGCAGACCTGAATGATCGCGAATCTCAATGTATGATGATATGCGGTCTGATGACCTGGCGGACTTCGGTCCGGAACCATCCGATGTTGTGTCAGACGTATGTTGGACCACCGGTGCTGTGTCGGTGATGTCGTCGATGTTGTTCCGGCGATGATGGGCTGATGTTGTTCCGACTATGTTTTCCTCAGCTGGGCACCTACTGAGATGATGATTGATGGACCGACCGAGCGACGACTCCGTTAGTGTGGTTTGACCACGATAGTTATATATCTGTTTCTTATGGCACGGATCTTGCGGGCGCTCCTTGCTGAACCACATGATTAGTATAACCACGTGTGGGGAGCGTCACGTCTTGTTCCGTTAGACCGTATGTGCCTACGGTAGGTCTCCGAGAGAGACCTGATGATGATTGTCGGACTGATGTCTTGTTTTACCATTCGGGGAACTATTTTCCTTACTGATGATGACATGACATGCTACGCTACTAGTATGATATGTTCATTTGTACTACTGCATTGATATAGGTGAGCTTGACATACAAAGTTTCCTTATGGAAACTCAGGCATTGTTGTTGCATGTTTTATTTCAGGACTGCAGTAGGTCCAGTTGGGTGGTGACAGCGGGCGCACATTTTGGGATCGGGATCCTCTCGTTCGGACCACTGATGCCGACATGATTACTTGTACTTCCTTTTGTTATATATGATGTAATCATGTAGTTTTTGACAAATTTTGATGTAATATGATGCTCCGCTTGAATGTTTTATTAAAAGTAACGGTCACGTTTTTTTATTATTGCTCTCTTCATGATAAATTTTAAATTTGTCACTGTTTGGGGGTGTTACACTTGATGTTAACTTTTTTTCTTTATAAGATTGTCTTATGTTAGTATTTTTTCCTTCCACAAGAATCCAACCAAAAATTTGTATTGTCTTCCAGATTTTGTTATAGAGTGGGTATTTATTGTTTTCGAAAATTGCAAGAATATGCTTGTCAATTTTGGGCTCAAGAAAAAGTAGTGTCGTTAGCAAGGATTGTATTTGCCATTTGTCAAGGTAAGACTTAAGAGTATGTATGATGACATTTGATTCATGTTCCAATCAAATAGATGGTGTGTGTGACCAAGTTTTCCCGTTCTTCATCCGTGTTTGTACTGAAATATAATACAAATATAGAAATCTCAATATTAATTTCATTTTCAAAACTACAAGATTTCCGTTGAATTCAATTTAAAAATATTGCACATAGAAGTAAGACTAGAGACTCATTCGTCACTGAATAATACTCAAGCCGACAAAAGAAAAGAACTTGGAATCTTCGTGAACTAGATCTATAATCTTAACTATTTCAAGACTAAAGATATTCCTCTAAAAACATTCTCATGACATAAAACTTGGATTCGTACCAAGTCTATCAACTCCTCTGAATATATGAAAACCCAGAACACCTCCCGGTTTCCAGTGGCAAATAATAAAGAACCACGTTGTCTAAACACCAAAAAAGGCAAAACATGTTGCGTAGTGTTCCAAAACCAGGCATGCTTTCAGAATGTTCTCTCCACACATCATGAACTATGCTGTGTTGAAAATGCATCATCAAGTTGGTAAAGTAAAACAGATTTGCAGTTGCCTTCAGATGTACATAAAATGTGGATACAGGTGAAATACCCTTGCAGCTTGTGGATGTATTAACACATGGAATGATCATCAAGGAATGGAGGCAATTTCCCTAGTTTGACATCATCATTATAGCCAGCAAGCACACGATAAAGACGGCGTCCAATGCAGACTTCGGGAACTCAAATATCTGGGCGTGAATTGTGATTAGGAACTTCTCCTTGGTTGTCGAGCGGCATGTACTGGGCCATGATTGCTCGGATTTCTGAGTCCATGTAGCTCTGAGAAAACAAGAAAATCCAGTTATAGCACTCATTCATACAGTAGGAAATCTCCACTAAAACGTCTCGTTGACAAAGCTAAATTACGCTACAACACAGTCTCTACAAAAACTTCCATTAACGAAATGTAATTCAAGCATTTTGCGTTGGTGTGATACAATCCATGTGCATTCCTTAGATTAAAATATATGTTCAGAGTAGTTGGATTGTAAATTTTGTCTTAGTGTAGTGGTAAAAAAACTTACTCGAATTCGGTACTTGTACACAGCATAACCTCCAAGACCTGCCGCGGCCAATCCAAGGAAGATAACCCAAAGAAAACTCCAGCTGACTTCCGATTTTGCTGTTTTACCTGAACATATATGCAAGAAAAATCAGATACGTGTGCCACACGGAAAATGAGAAAAGGCTTGAGATACTCACTTATACATGTGTCATGTTCTCTGATATATAACAGACCACCATTGCAACCGCATTCATAACTTCCCCATGAGTTAGTACAGTTGCACTCTGGGCATTGACAGGCAAGTTTTTCTTGACATTCATCAACATCTGCAAAGAAAAAGTTAATTAACGAAAGTCATGGATTAGGAGGAGAAAGGATCAAGAGAATGGCAGCATCCCGGAACTAATATTTTACAGGGTAAATATGAAATAAATGGAGTCTGGTTTTACGCAGTGTCAAAGAATGCACTAATACAATAAAATTACACTAGAGTATGTCATATGGAAACTGAATTAGCATTAAGGTAACAAAAGCAACACATATTTGAGGTCAGACCAAGGTTTGGATTGCAAATATACTCTTTTAACTTTTCCTCAATATGACAAATTAAAAATGATGTTTCTATATCAGCAGTTAGATACAACAACAACAAAGCCTTTAATCTCAAACTGGTTGAAGTAGGTTAGAAATGAAACTCTAAGGAGTCACAGTTCAGGCACGTGAATCGTCTTCTTCCACGCGTTTCTATCCAATGCAAATTCCCGATGAACATTCCGATCTTTTAGATCTCTTTTGACCACTTCCTCCCAAGTCAATCGTGGTCTACCTCTTCTTCTTTTTATGTCTTCGATCTGATTCAAAACTCATCTTCTTATAGGTGTCTCCATAGGTCTTCTTTGTACATGTTCAAATCATCTCAGTCGGTGCTGTATAATTTTCTCTTCCATTGGAGAAACTCCAATCCTCTCATGAATGTCTTCATTTCAAATCTGATTAATTCGTGTATGACCACACATTCACCCCAACATCCTCATTTCAGATACACTCATCTTTTGTATATGTTGCCTTTTAGTGACCCAACATTCTGCATCATATGACATTACATGTCTTATTGTGGTTCTATGAAATTTTCATGTTAACTTAAGTTGAATTTTCTTGTCACATAAGACACATAAGGTTTGTCGTCATTTCATCTATCATGTTCTAATCTTATGGTTAACATCTTCATCGATCTCCCCATCTTTTTGAAGTATTGATCCAAAATGTCTAAAAATATCTTTTCTACGTACCACTTGCTCATCTAATATAATCTTCTCTTCTTCGGTATTAACGGTACTAAAACAACACTTCATATATTAAGTTTTAGATCTACGTAGTTTAAAACTTTTTTGTTTCTAAAGTATTTCTCCACAACTTTAGCTTTCTCTCAACACATACTCTACTCTCGTCAATTAATATTACACCATCCGTAAAAAGCATACACCACTTCATAGCAGTTAGATAAATTTTAAAAAAATGATTTGACAAAACTCACCAGAAATCTTAAATGATGAAACCTCACAAGAAAGATAAACAAAAAAATGTCGCCACTTCTTTTTTGGAATCAACTTAGTAAGTAAATATTGGATCGTTATCATTCTAGTGTTTTAGGAGCTTCAAGATGTCTTTTATATAATGGTTAATTATAGTTTGCCTCCCTGAATTACGTTTTGGTATCACTTTGCACTCCTGAACTTTCAAAGCTAACAGATACCTCTCCTAAACTTTCATTTTGTAACAATTTGCCTCATTGAACTACAAAAATTCATTATTTAACGCACTCGACGGGTTTTTTCCTAATTTTTTTTGTTATATCCCTAATACACTCCTAAACATATATTTATGTGGAAGTTTGGATCGAAACGGAAGTCGGATATTGTTGGAATTTGGGTCAGATTGATACTCGTGTTACAAAATGAAAGTTCGGATGAGGTAACTGTTAACTTTAAAGTTCAGGGGTGCAAAGTGATATCAAGACATAGTTCAGGGGGGACAAACTGTAATTAACCTTTTATATAAATCTCTAGCTATGTTTCTATTGCATGCCAATCGATAAGGACTGATGCCATTTTCCAACTATGGTGCTTACCTTCACATTTATTGACTCCATCGCCCTTAAATCCCCATGGACATTTGCAAGTCTCGGACCCACCTTCCTGTTGTTCATGCAAACAAAAATTAATAAAGCTACAAATATGCCACGTAAAAGAGGTTTTCATTAGGTTACTTACGACGCAGGCAGAAACAGTTTCGCCATTTTTGGTTTCCTTCCAACATCCTCCATTGTTAATTTCACAACGTCCAGCTCCAGAAGCTAAATTAAAACATAAAAGCAAAGGAATGTCACAAGCCTATCGCAACCCACTAGAAACCAACATTTCCTTTTTGGTTGCAGTATACATGTGGAGAAATGTTCTTGAAGCTAATCATGAGTAGATTTTGTATTGGTCAGGCAGAGATTCAATTTTAGACGATTTCACACAAAGCAAACACGTAATTAGATACTACTGATTAACACATGAACAAAATGTACAATATTCTCTGAGCTCGCAGATGGAAGTTGTACCTTCACAATGATTATATCCATCGCCAACGAATTTCACACCTCTAGCAACAGGGCATTCACATACTCTTCCACGGAAAGTGTCCTATTATGGCATTTTAATGACAAGATTTCAAAATCTAGCAAAAAAACTGCATGCCCCAAAAAGGTGGTTTGCAATTTGAGATCAAAAACATACCTTGCATGCTGAAACATTTGCAGCCTTATCTTGCCAGCACCCACCATTATTTTCTAAACATTCATTAGTTTGTATATCTGAAAAAACCACAACAACAAACAAAATTATGAGAAATCTGGATTCACAAGTTCCCAACAATTAATAAGAAGTCATGTTCAAAGTCAACATACCTTCAGTAAGACAAACGGCTGGCTCGGTAGTCTCCTTGAACCCAGAACATATAGCTTTAAGAACAGCCCCCTTGTCCAACTTACCTATACAACAGTCTATGTTACAATAATCTGTTTTATCAACTTTCTCTACAAGAGCGAACATGTTGCAAACCTCTATATTGTCTGTTGTTGATCACCAGGGTAGGCAATATTGTTACGTCTCCTCGGGAATCCTTGCCAATCTAAGTTTATTTACAATATGAGTGTTAGGGAAGCGACAAACAGAGTTAGGAAATAATTAGAAAAGCATTCATATCAAGAAGTGTGAGAAGCTTCACTTGTGTGTCTTGTTCTGCTTTAAGCACTTCATTTTCGGTATCTGCTTCCGGGTCTCCCATACATTTATTAATCGCCTTGAGATCCACACCTGCCGTTCCAATTAAACATCCAAAATGAGAGCTCCATGATGGAAAAGTAGATCCAAACTAATAAAAAAATCATAATACTCTAACCACCTAGAGACTTTATCACTTCCTCAGCACATTCCTTTGTATATTTCTTTTCCTTCATGGGGCATCGGATTGAAAAATCAGTGACGTAATCCCACCAGACCCAAGGTCTGCCAGTCTCATTAGCAACCTTAAACAAACAGACTTGCCGCAAATTCTGGGCCACAACATCTTTGCCATCATAGCCTTTGCTGAAGTCTTGTTCAGGATCGGGAGCACAATATCTTCCATGGTTGATGCACTGCGATTTGCACTGCTTGCTCAATGTGAAAGCTTCGGGACAATACCATGTGATATAGTGCGGGGTAAACTGTGTGTATCCCTTCTTCTCAAGTATCTGAGCCGCTCCTTTGAAGTTCTTTACGAAATCAATCTGAGTGTCGCACTTAGGGCCACATTCGTCATTGCTGTTGGTCCAAAACTCGTACTCCACACGCTCGTCGGGGTGAGGAAGTGATTCCCTCCAGTCCAAATTGACGTTGACCATCTCACCATTGGACAAGGCCTTCTTAAGGCTGTCTCCCAAAGTCTTGCTTATAAGAGCCGAAGGGATGGAGATATCCTTCAGGTAATCTGCAGAAGCATTTTCTTCTTCAGGTGTGTCCATGGTTATCAATGGCTCAACCTTGTCATCTGAAACAAGAATTGCTGAGGCCCCTGCCTTTTGAGCATTCCATGCTTTCGCAGTGAAATAGCAATCTGTCATCAAGAAGCGGAACAAGGTCCGATCAAAACGATAGATTAACTAGAAGGAAAAAAGACAATTATAATTATCTTTCTCCAATTGGCTTCCTAAAAAAAACAATTTGATGGCCACAAGGAACAAATACGGCAAGAAAATCAGTGAAGCAATAGACATAAATAAAAATCCGGCAAATGCCAATTTTGGAGTTGCATTTACGGAATTGGCACATATATGCGTACAAGTTAATCATGGTCGAAAAATCCATATTTTTCTCTTAAATAAAAACCACTGGTTTTGTCTTAATTAAAGGAGCATCAATGTCTGATTGGATGACCCAAACTTCCAAGAAAAAACTTATTTTCATGTTAATTGCAGTTTTTGGGTGGAAATATATTGATTTCCACAGCCAAACAAGATGAAAATTTTATTTCCCTAAATAAACTCATAACTGGTCCACTGAAACTCCAAATGATAACTCTTAACCAAAAATAAAATTGCTGAGAGAAAGTAACACAAGTACACAACAGAATCTAAAGACTTAACTCAAAAAAACACAATCTAAAGACACATGCATCCAATCCACCTACAAACCAACAAAAAAAACCTACAATTAACAATCACAAAAATTTAAAACAAAACTTGGCAAACTCACCCCCTCTATCAACAAGCAGAAAGGTGGGGAACCCTCCGGGCTTAGATTTGAAGGACAGATCAAACCCATCAAAGCTCTTGCAAGCCTTGGTGTTAGACTTGGGGTAAACCACAACCCCGACCAAAGTCCCACCATACTGGGGGATCCCGAAATTCCCAATCGCGCACTCATGCACGCCCTTCAACGAATCTGGGGACGTCACCTTCAAGCTGTTCTTCTCCACCACGAACTTCCCCAAGCAAGGGCTCGTCCAGAGAACCAAAACCCAGACCACCGCAAACCCTAGCTCCCCCCTCATGGTGAAACCCCCAAAGATCCGATCTTTCTCCTCCTAGACTCCGAGTTGGACGGGAAAGAAGGGAAATTGGAGGGAAAAGGTGGTGGTTGGTGTGGTTGGAAGGTTGGGGATCGGAAAGGTGAGATCTTTGGGGGAGAATTGGGAATCTGAGGATGACCCTGAACCGGAAACGTGAGGATTACTCCGGGGGAAGTGGAGTTTGGGCGAATCTCGAAGGTCGGGTTTGTGTTCGTGGTTTGTCTAGATTTGGACGGAGAGAGGGGGAGAAGAGTTTTTACGATGGAGACGTGTTGGAGTGGTGTGTCGGTTTGAGTACGAAGTTGTTTGAGCTAGAGTAGTGAACGACGGAGTCGATCTCAGCCGTTGATCTAATCATGGGATGCGACCCGTTCTTAGAAATATAGTTAAGAGAATTGGATTTTTAGAAGGGAAAAAATTCAAAATAATCAAAAAAAATAATAAAAAATTGAAAAAATATGTACTTCAAAAACTTAATTGGAAAAATATGCACATTGAAAAATGACACCTGAAATACCATTTTTATTAAGTGAAAACGGCACTTCAGATGCCGTTTTTAAACTAAGTAAAAAACGACACTTCCGATGCCATTTTTAATCAAGTTAAAAACGACACCAATGGTTTTTTACTTAGAGTTTAAGTGACCTGGCCAGCCATCATCTTCACTCTCCCACTCCCAAATTTCTGCCCATTCCTTGTTAGTCTCTCTCCGACGACCAACACTCCTATTTCTGGGAGATTTTCTTCAGAATCTGTACGATGTGGTTGATAGCAAACATCTTCTGACAGTTTCAATGACGGATCTACACTCTTAAAACACGTCATCATTTCCTTGATCTTTTTTTTTAATTTCGTCGTTAATGACTGAGTGGGCCTGTGTGAAGAATGCATCTCTTCAAGATAATGAATATCTTCATGTAAGTTGTGTAACCCATGAAGCTGCCATAAAAACACATTTATGATTAGAAAATGCAAATTAAAACCTTAATCAAAATTATAATTTTCTGATCATTTCTTACCAAGTATCGATCTCTAGCAGCGGGAGGCCTATAATTCGGTAATTCAGCATCGTCAACTCTTCTCGTCAACCATCGAATCGTAATCTGCCAATACCTCCATGTAAATTCGTCTACAAGCAGCAAAATCTTCTGACAGTGACGGTGCCTCGAACTGCACAAATTCTCGCCGACGTGACCATGCTTGAATGTATAACTGTTGCTCTTGCAACCAGTTTACTTTGGGTTTCCTCTGAGTCTTCTTCATCTTGCAAATCTCCATTATTTCTGGAATATGTTGCCGCAATCCAAACTGACGCATCACCCTGTCTGGAACGTGCATTGCGGCAACTCCGAAACAAACAATCCATGTTCTGCTCATCCAAACCTCATGTCATTGACGGCAATCAGCAGGTAATGCCATCAGATCTACTTCTTCGTATGAGTTCCAACAAACTTGACTTTCGTCTTGAACGTTGAACTCATTTCTGTAAAATTCAATCTGAGCCGTCTTCACATTGTTCGCCCACGACCTAGGAGTCCGTCAACGTGAACCTAAAGGACACAATGGAAGTTGCACACCGGGAATTCTAGATGGTCATCCGACATGAAGATGTTCCCAGCACCATATTTGTAACAATGTAAGGAAACCAGCTAATTGTTTCCTTTTTTTCAGATATGTCTGATCCAAATATTGATACAAAACAGCTAAGGATGCAGCTCCCCAACTGTACTTTCCACATTCAAATATGTTTTCCAACAACAATAAATATCTAAGGTGGACTTTGTTTCCACTCTTATCGCCTACTATCCCGGATCCTAACTGAAACATAATGTACACTCTCGTGTGCTGCATAACCTGCTCATCTGTTGCATCTTGCTCAACAACCTGATAATTTTGCTGCAACCACTGCAATGACACGTATCCACCTTTCACTGCAGTTCTCGCTTCTTCTTCTTCAACACCCAACAGATTCATGCAAACCTGAGTCCAATCGTTATCTAATGTTGCACACACTGTCAAACCATCAACACGAAGACCACTAAGGGGGTGTTTGGTTGACTGGGATGGAATGGAATGGAATGAGAATCTCATACCAGGATGGAATGGATTCTCATTCTATGGTAGGTAGGTAAGGTTCTAATTCCTAGGTATGGGCTGGAATGGATTCTAATTCTGGGCCCAAAATAAACAAACCAAACACCAGAATGGAATGAAATCCATTCCATTCCATTCCATTCCAGGTACCCCCAACCAAACACCCCCTAAGTATAGCTACGTCTTGTAGCGTGATAGTCATCTCCCCGTGTCTAAAATGGGAGGTGTGTGTCTCATGCCTCCACCTCTCCACAATAGCATGAATCAGATTCCAATCCAGTTGCAATCGAGACACAGTGTCAAATCCCGCAATCACTAACAAATCTCACATCCTTTCATCTTGCACATTCCACGTATTGAACTGAATGGCGTGCTCGACGCATTTAATATCCGTCAAAGGCTCTTGAAAAATAAATTTAATTATTTTACGTCAAATAAAAACCAATACCGATACACAAAAATTATAAATCAAAACACTTACATTTTCAAGAATCGAAGATGATATATGATCTTTCTGTAGTACTAACACTGAAGGGTCAACATGACCGTGACAATCGTGTGAAGTCGACATTTTGGAAACTGTAAAACATAAATAACAAAAAAAATACATACTATTCGGTTAAAATAATACAATCCTAACCAATTCAATAAATTATCCACAATCAATTTAATTTCAACAACTACAACATTGATCATTCAATTTAATTGGTTTAACACAAATCCTAACCAAACCAAATCGAACCAATCAAATGCACTTAAATACAAACTAATAAAGCAAAACCTTAACAAAAATGATCTAAAAATACATGAATTCGCAGGAGAGAGGGAGAGGAAAAAACACAAAACGAATTGGAAAGATGAGAGAGAAATGGACATTGGTGTCGTTTTTAACCCTAGGTTAAAAACGACATCTCGGATGTCGTTTTTGTCTAGGGTGAAAACGACACTTTTAACTTGGTTAACAATGTGCATATTTTTCCAATTAAGTTTCTGAAGTGCATACTTTCCCGGAAAAAAATGAAAAATATATTACGAGAAATCCAAAAAAAGTAATGAAAATTTGAAAATTATATTACGAGAATTCCAAAAGATTCCAAAAACATTAAACTAAAGTTGTGGGAGTTCTACCATTTTATGCAAAATAATAACATAATAAGAGAAAGGATAGATAGGCGTGGAATTTGGGTTGTGGTACAAATTAAAGTGTACTACTAGCTAGATTGTGTTCGTTTCCATTGACGTAATTGGTTTTGTTTGAAAGCATTTTTTTTAAAATTAAATAAGTATTAGGGTTTATTTTGATTGTTAACTGTGGTTTGCAAATTATTATAAAAAAAACAATTGTTTGCGTATCCATATCCCGTCAATCAAATTCAGACACACTTTCACACAAAAAAAATCCACACGTTAATCATGAGAAATGAGATTCTAATCACACACGTTATTATTATGAGATTCTAATGTATCTTGTCAATTGGTACTTGACAATTGGAATATATAATGAATGTAGTATTTTGGTAGTTCTGAGTGTGTTTAGCAAACAAGCTTATTGGCGATAATTTGTCTCCAAAATCTTAAGATGACGATCAAATTTAACGATAAATAAAAAAAATATTTTGTAGGGATCAACCGGGTATGATCCTGATATTTGCCGGTCAAGAGTCAAAACCGGTTACCTCAAAATTTAAGGATAAAAAAGGTGGTGGTTGTGGGAGGGGTGGAGTGGAGGAGAATAGTTTTATAGTCTGAGAAGAATCTTTAGCATTGGAACTCTAGTCTTTTATTTATCCCATCCTAATCCTAATAATAAAGAATGATAAAATTATATCTTCGTGCACCACGGCATGATGAAGAAACTAGCATTAGACATTTAGATGTCAAGATCATTCAATATAAAAATTTAAATAGAACTCATTCAATTAGTGATTGTAGCTTCTCGTTGGACATTAGTTTAGGATTTGAGATTGAACCTCTTTAGTATTTCTATTATTTTCCAATCTCTGTCAAAGTATAGTTCTCATTCTCTTCGGAAAGGTATTAGTTAAATAATCACTTAAATCAAAATCTATAATGCACGCGTATCGTGGTCGAGTAGCTCACTAGAAGTTATCTGGTTTAGTTCATAATCGAAAAGGTTGGATCGAACTTGAACTTTAGTAAGTGAGAAATCAAGCTGAGTTAGGTCGTAAAATTAAGACCCCAGGTAAAAAATAATAATTTTCTATTATCTATCTACGCCAACGTGCATGGAATCCAAGAGCACAAATAACAACGCCCGGGCACCCTGCACTTTCTCTCTGCCACGTCAGCTCACCCAACCCATCCAAAAAAACTCTTAACCATGTCCGGACTACCCACACCCACCCTACACTCTCTTTACTCCACACCATTTCTTAATTAAACAATTTTAATTCTCACACAACATTTAACAAATTACATTTTATATAATTCTAATCAATGTATAGGTGGGCGATCGCCTTTGCTGAGCGAAAAGCGGTCGCCTCGCCTAGGCGATAGCCGTTGGAGAGTTCTCTCCAACGGCTATTTTTTATTTTTTTATTTAAAAAAATTACAAGATTGCCACTACCCAAATCCTATATAAACTCTTCCAAACCTCTTCATTTTTCACACCTCTCTCATTCTCTTCTTCATCATTCTATTCTAATCTTCAAGTTTCCTAATAATCAAGTTTTCGCGATTAAGTCTCCGGTCTGGTGCTTTGTTTTGAAGTTGGAAAGTGAAGTCTCCGATCCGGTTTTTCGTTCTACAACCGCCAAAATCAAGTGCACTCTTTCTAACTTATCTTTAGAATTAATATTTCATTTTCATATTAGTCTAAATTTTTATATTAGTCTAGTTTTATGATATGACACACGTACCCGACACTAGTCTCCCCATGCATTACGAGAGTTACGATGACCTAAGACATACCCGTACAAATGACCCCGGTTGGAATACTGTCCATTACATTAGTGCTAATGATAAAAACTGCATTGTCTGTGAGTTATGTGGTAAGGAAACTAGATGTGGTATAACCCGTCACAAAACCTGCATAGTTTTATGATGTCTACGTCGACAATCCGAACGAGAACCACTCCGACGACTCAGATGATGGTGGAGGATTTGATATGGTTCCCAGTTGGACATTAGATCAATGTGTCCAATGGATTTAGTTAGTTAGCTTGTAATTCTAATTTCTCTCTTATCTGCTAGTGTATGAACTATGAGTTAGTTAACTACCTTTGTAATCGTACTACTAAGCAATAAATTGTATACCTAAGTGTTTAGGTGGGTAGATGGGGTGTCTGGTGAGGCCTTGGTCGATGAACTAAGTGTCTTTTTGAAACCTAAATATGTATAATATTTTTAGATAATATTTGTGCATTTTTTCCGATCTTTCCTGATTTTTTAACTATTTTATCAAATTTAATTGATTTAAAAATATCAAAATATTAAAAAAATGTCCGCCCAGAACTGGGCGGTCGCACAAACGCCTAGGTGATCGCCCAAGTGACGGGACACACCAGGTCGCCTAGGCGCTCCCTGAACACTGATTCTAATTCTAATTACATTATAATTCTAATTCACGATATAATTATTATTAATATTAATTAATTAACAATAATAAGTATTCATTAATAATATTAATCACTATTAAACCACAAAAAATTGAATATTTAAAATTTGAATATTTGAAACGCGCGTGAATGCACAGTATACACGTGAATGTACAGTACACGCATGTGTGAAAAGTAATCCGTGTGACTGCACAATGTCTAATTTTTTCTCTATATATACCTTACACAAAACACAACTTACATCTCATATCTCTTCCACAATCCATCATAATTGTTGTTAACTCAAACAAAACACAACGTTGCAATGTCTTCTCCAGATTACAACTGTTCTCCCTGAAGGGAATGTGTTCTAAAAGTTTTGCTTTTAAATGTCAATTATTATGAATTGAATGAGAAATCATTTTGTTCCTTGTTTATGTTATTCGTCTTTTAGAAGTGTTAAGGAAGAGACTCTTGGTCATTAACCGTAGAGCTCTAAAAGATATTGGTTTACATAAAACAAAAGATATTCGCAATCATGGTAATTAACATAGGACATTAATTACCGAGTTAAGATTGTCGTGTTGGTCATAGATCATTGTAGCTCTACAAGTGAGTGACAACACGGGTACACAAAAGAGGAAAATAGTACTTTTGTATGCTGAATTGGCCTAACAAGTAAAATATTATAGAAATGTGTTTCTGTGTCATTAATATTTTACTGTGTCCTTGGTCCTTTGATATGAGACTTATATCTGATCGCTTAAGAAATGCTTAATTATACTAGTGTCTTAAGTTATCGATAAGTGTAGTGTAAAGGCGTTAGTTGGTTAAGTATGACTTTTGTTGGAGAAGATAGCTAGTCGAAAGATTATTATTGCCCCTCTTAATTGAGTGATGATATTAGTGGGCCCCTTGATAAAGCAAAGTTATAATGTGCACAATGTGATTTGAGTTAAGTCACATATTTATAGCTAGCTTAAAGAGATCAAGAAATGAATACTAATACAAAGATGACACAATACTACTTTGTGTGTATTCTTAATATCATGAGGCAAGGGACGGACACAAGTGGTGCACTCCATCACTAAGTGGATCGGGTTTTGGTTCGAGTGGAATTAAGACATCTAACTAATTGGGAGCTATAATGTGTAGCTAGATACCGCTTATAGCTTGTGATATTAAGCTCTTAATATCACTGCCAACTTAGTTTATATCCTCCCATAGGTCACACCACAAAACTGGGAAACAAGAAAGGAGGATTTTGAGTTCATAAGATGTGTCGGGTTTCATGAAGAAAATATGACACATAGGGTGAACAAGCAAAATCAAAATTATGTTGTGATTAATAACATAATCAGAATCTAAATTAAATTCATATGTAATGTAAATATTATGGGGTGTAATGGTTGATCATTGCATAGGATAATATGTTACATAAGTTGTAAATTTACTACTAATCCCGAAATGTCAAATTTTGTAGGGGTCAAACCGAAATTTGACAAATCTGCAGAACAGTGCTCAAACGGTCGACCGGTTAGCAGTAAACGGTCGACCGATCGGGCACGGTCGACCGGATGAGTCTCGACCGATAACAGTGAATTTTCATCTGTTCGAACGGTCGACCGAACATTACGATGGAATAATTCCTGTTACGAACGGTCGACCGCGTTATTGAACGGTCGACCGAAACCTGGTTCGAGCGGTCGACCGAACCTCCAAACGGTCGACCGGTCCAGACGGTTAATGCAGAATTAATTAGATCATGCATAGAAATGGTCCATAATTGATTTAATTCGTGGCTAAGATTATTTATTATTAAATAATGGATGGTTAGATAGAAGTTTGCATGAAATCATGGGCAAGATGTTGCACATGAATAGGTAATTTGGAGAGAACTTATAAATACAAGTTTATCTCATTACCTCCTTAATTAATTCATTGTTTTTCTCATGCAGAAACTCTCTCAATAATTCTCCACGAAATTCTCTTAATTCTTAAGTTTAGTTTTAGTTTTTAAGAGATCATCTTCTCAAGGGAACTAAAGAGGGGTTAGTAATTAGATTCTAACCCTTATTGGAGATTGAGATGCTAGCTCTTCTCTCTCCAATCTTGTTTAGAGTTTGGTGAAATCTCGGAGGCATCCGGCGCAGCAACAAGCATCCTCAACGTCTCCGAATCTTCAAGAAGTTTTAGAGAACTTCTAGGTATGAATTTCGGAGTCCTATGTTTGTTTTAATAAAAGTTTTAAATTTAGTTATTGAAACAAACCAATGCATGCATGAAATAAATCATAGAAAATTGTAATAGATCCTTATTACGCATAAAAATTCCGAAAATATATGTGTGTAATTAAACATGAAATCCTACACTCCCCTCTAGGGGTGCACATGGGTTGGGTTCAACCTGAAACCCAACCCGAACCCGACTGGTCGGGTCGGGTTGGGTTGGGTTGGGGAGGGGTTCGGGTCGGGTCGGGTTGGGAAAATCAAAAACCCGAATTTTCGGGTCGGGTTCGGGTTGAGGGGGTCGGGTTGACCCAACCCAACCCGAACCCGATTTTTTATTTTTTTTTATTTTTTTATTTTTATTTTTTCCCAAATAAACCGGTCGACCGAACATCACTCGGTCGACCGTTTCCAACCCGAAAATTTTGGATTTTCAAGTCACCGGTCGACCGTTTAAGCACCGGTTGACTGAACCCGACCAAGTTTGGGAGAAAATTTCCGAATTCGGGTTCAACCCGATCCAACCCGAAAATTTCGGGTCGGGTTGGGTTGGGTTTTTTCCCAACCCGAAAATTTCGGGTTGGGTCGGGTTGAGGCCCAAACCCGACCCAACCCGACCCATGTGCACCCCTACTCCCCTCGTCCACGTTATCCACAAGGATACCCGACCCTCACGTCCATTTTACCAACAATCATTCCAATAACCAGACTTCTCCCACTACGCACCACCATTCCCACCACCGGACCAAAACTCATCATTCCCACAATTCTCCCACTACGCACAAGACCAAAACTCATCATTCCCACAATTCTCCAACTACGCACAACCAGACCAAAACTCATCATTCCCACAATTCTTCAACTACGCACAACCAGACCAAAACTCATCATTCCCACAATTCTCTCAATATGCACCATCATTCCCACATAATCAACCACAATTCCAAATGTTTGGCCGACACATGTCTCAACAAAGTAGTCCGAGTATGGCGGGCACACTGCCACACCACCATCCCCACCTCCACAGCGACGCCGCCGCAAGCAAGTCCAAACTGTCAAAGCCAATCCGAAGATTTGGACCACAACTGAGGACAAGAGACTTGTCTCTGCATATATGGAAATCAGTTGCGATGCGGTGACATGGACAAACCAGAAGTCTACTTCATTGTGAGCTAGAGTGAAACATGTGTACGACATCTCCGTGGAAGACACAGGCCTCCCCGAGAGGAATGCGGAGTCCTTAAAAGGACGGTGGAGGAGAATTGTATATGTTGTGAACAAGTGGGTCGGGTGCTTCGATCAGGCGTTCCGACGGAAAAGGAGGGGCCGGAATGACGACGATGTTGTCCGGCAAGCGCACGTGATCTACGAGCGAACTCATGGGCCTAAATTTCTTTATTTTGATGCTTGGGTCATGTTACGTAGGTACCCAAAATGGGAGTTTGTGATATCCAGAGCTAATGTCGTGCGTGTTGACTGAGAGTCTCCGGAGTTGCACGATGAAAGTAGTCCCCAGTCAGGAAGCCTTGGGAAAAGAAAGAGCATGGATGGCTCCAGGACGCAATCACCCTCGGATGTGGAAGAGCTGACGTTGGGGTCGTCTACACGCCTAGAAGGTGTGAAGAAGGTCAAGAAAATGACCAAGAGTGCATTACGCCCCGAAGGCGACACCGATGTTAGAGAACTTGCACAGCAGCTTCGTTACACCGCTCAAGTCAGAGAAGATGGTTTCTCCAAGCAAGAGGAGTTAGCGGAAATGAATTTCCAGAGGCATTTAAAAAAAACTAAGTTAGACATGCTTCACTCTCTGATGAGGAAAGACAACTCGACGGAGAATGATCAAAAAGTAATTGATAAACTCCTCGTCTGGGCAGAAGAGAATTAGTACGTGTAGTTTGTTGTAGTTCGTATTTCGTATGGTTTGTATTTTCTTTAGTTTGTATTTCGTATGGTTTGTATTTCCTTTAATTTGTATTTTGTGTGGTTGGTTGTAGTTCGTATTTCAGTATTATTATTGTATTGTTCTTATGATATTGTCGTATTAATATATATTCTATTTTAAACATTAAATATGGATTTACATTTGTTTATTTAATGTATATATTTCAAATTTTATTCAATTAATTACACCAAAATTTATTACCCCACGTTAATAACAAATACTCAATCCATTAATAACAAAACCTCCACTAAATACTTAAAAATTAAAAAAAAAATTGGACGAATGGGGGTACACGTGCCCCACACCCGAGAGCGCCCCAGGTATACGTTAAGGGTGCCCTAAGAAGCAACCGGTGTACGAGTGTGCATCACGTGGTTCTTCTTTGGATGTGTCTAACCAGCGTAAGTAGTTTATTATTGAAATTAACAGCTTTATAATTTTAAAATATTAATTGTATATCCCGATTTCTCAGCTGATGCTGGTCAGGTTGGCTTCCCTTAGCTAAATGTTGCAGTTCAAACTACACTGACTATAAAACAACTTGGATTTTCTACTCTTCTCCTTTCAATAATAAAAAACGTAAAAAAGAAATAAAAAACAGTAGAGTAGAACTTTGAGTTCCCAAATCTCAAAACCGCATCAAAATCACGCATATTGGGGTCTCATTATTAATAACTCCGTCAAGATAGGTGGGATTTGAGTTAATGTAGTGTGGGACCAGCAAGCGATCTCGTGTCACGTGGTCTGATTCTTGTTCTTTCGGTTTGGTTACAACTTCTCTCCGATTACACAGTTTGATTCTGTTTTCTAACCAAAGTCTTACTAGAGCAATACACAAATTTAAATCTTCTACAGACATTTGTATACTTGACGAAATCTACTAAAGCCAAACATATCCTTCGTTACCCAACCTGCATGTTTCAGATAGAAGGATCTAACAAGTGAATCGAATATAAAAAAAAGGTGAATCGAATGTTAATCAAAAATCAAATGGCGAATTCAAGATCCAAATTCGAGTTGGTTCAGTTTCAGCTCCTTAATATCTGTTAACGATACCAGATGGCAATATTGGCTGCTTGGACTCCTGAACAGCATGAAAAAGTTCTAATCCCAAAAGGGTACCGAACAAGAAGTTAATTTTCATGAATCAAGATATAGACTTGAGAAGCTCTTATTTTCTTACAAATTGTATATTATTTCTATATTCTTTTGGTAACATCAGTCAAGGAGACCATATAAAAGTGGCTTCTTATGAGGCAAGCAGCACTGCTGATAGTCTATAAAGAACCTATTAGGTCTTTTTTACAGTATCATTTGCTGATGAATCGAGAAGTACCTTCTGCACACAAAGCAGCTGAAGAACGTAGCTTTCAAGCATAACTTGGTATGAAGAATCTGCTGTACCAGATTTGTGTTTTTTAGGGTTTTGGTTATCAGATTCCAGGTTCTTCTTCACTGAGGTCAACAAAAATGGAACCATCTGTGATTTAGTTAAAACTGGGAAGGGATTTTAAATCATGACACTAACAAAGCAGAAGCTAGAAATCTCATATTTCTCATGAGGTAATCTGTGTCAAACTGTCAATACAAGCTAAAAGAGAAGAGCATGGGAAAATAGATTGAGAAATATACCTTTGTGGCCACTTCGACATGGTGAATCTGCTGCACTGGCTTGAATATTACTGCTGGAAACAACGATATTAGTCAGATCCTGCACGAAAAATCAGAACCAAATAAACATCTTCCCCCACCATAGAAGATAATTTCATACTCACAGCATGTTGTTGATAGCAAACTTTTGCATCCCTGGTGCTTCTTCCATGACAACTGGCGTATCAACAGATTGTGGAGACTCCTCTGCTTCTGGACTCTTGTATGTGTCTGGACTTTCATGCCCCACTTCTTGTTTACCGCAGTCATTAGCAGCAACTGAAACAGCAGCAGTTTTTGATGTAGAACCGTTGTCTTCAACAGAGGACTTCTCATGTGCTTCTTGATACGTTTCTCTGCAAGTGGCCATCAAAAAGCCTTGTTCGACATCAACATCTTCGCCATTCTTCAGAGGTTTGGATCTGTCTGGAAATTTATACCGTTGGTAACCTTGTGAATAAAATGGAGAGGGAGTCTGGTCGACATTTTTAAATGCACAACATGATGGAATCTTTGTTGACTTTGCTGGAACAGACTTTTGTCTTCCAGAGTAACTTCTGAAATGGAACCGACCAGATTTATCGTGGGTAACCTGAGTCTTCTGTACAGATGATTTACTCGGATGCCTAGTCGAACTGTTAAATAGATAAGGACAATCCATGGATGAATTATGATCGAAATATGTTTTGTTTTCTCTGGAACTTTTAGGCAGAGGACTGGCCACTGAATCTAGATCAGCCAGGCTATGCCCTTCTTCAAAGAAGCACCACCTGTAGGTCTCTGAAATCTTTTTAATCACTGGGGTTCCTTCACTATAACTATTATGTACATTTTTCCTTTGACTTTGGAAACTTCTGTGATTCTCTTCCCCAGGCAAACCCTTGCCTCGTATGTTATCCAGGTCTTCAAACTTGTCATTATCAGAAAAAAGATTTTTCACATCATAATCCATCCCTAGCCTCCTGTGATTTTTCTTTCTACAAAAGGAATCTATTCCATCCACATATTCTTGCTCTGGCCATGAGTTATCGTTCACTTTGTGCCCCCCTTTTATGTATGAGCAACATTTGTGAAAGCATAATAAGATAAAAGAAATTGGATTGAATATTGTTTACTATGTCATAATGTTGTGCACCAAGGAATAAACCTGATGTTGAGCAGCTCAGCTCATCACTGTGAAGAATGATCAAGTTTCAATATTTCATATATCAATGTGTATAAGGAGTAACCAAAGAAGAAGAAAAGGTACCTTGTATACCTTAATATATTTCTGCTATCCACTGCATCCTTCTCTGGTAGAAAGGACCAAGCAGGACTTTGAACATTCTCGAAATGAAAAGCATGATTCGGAAAAGGATACCTGTATGTTGCAGACAAATTCAAAATAATGTTTAGGTTTTTCTCATGTGTAGCATCATCAACACAAATCATTTTCATCAAGTGTTTTTCTTTCTGATTCTTCACAAGTTCCAATCCCTGTTACCATTCCAATCGTAAGTGTTTAATTAAACTTACCACTCATTTATTAAATATATCCCCTCCGACTAGAAACGCTCATCTACTAAATATATCCCCTCCGGCTAGAATCACTTGTATACTAAATATACCTCTCCAACTAGAATCACTCATCTACTAAATATATCCCCTCAAGCTAGAATCATTCGTCTACTAAATGTATCCCCTCAGGCTAGAATCACGCGTCTACTAAATATATCCCCTCCAACCAGAATGAAAGAACACTGCACTGGTATATACCCCCTCCCATTCATTTATATCTTCCAAACTACAAACAAATATTGTCAATGACTTATTTTTGTGAACAAAACCATAAGCTTAAGAAACATACTATTTCACTGACCTGGAGATGACCCATTTGTACTCAGACTAAAAGATAACTTGTACTGCTTATTTAAAAGTGTGTTGAATTATGAAATACCCTTCCTGACCGGAAAACATTGGGCCCTGGTCTCTTTCCAACAGTAGATCGTTGAAGCAAGAGGCATGTGAGTCTGTTGGCTGAAAGTCTACGAAAATGAATGAAAATCTAAGCAAGAAGTAAAAGCATGCATACCAAATATCAATGATATCACCATGTGTCAAATAGAGGATAAATTAAGATACATAAAGATGTTTATCGAGTGGTCTGATACTTTAGTGGTATATTCTCTCTTTGAACATGATGTAACCAAGATGATAGAAATCAAGATGAATGCATTAGTTTGTGAGTTAAGCTCTATAATTTTCTGAAAAATGTATGCACCTCCTTTCTTGAAACTTTTCTGGACCTCCACCTTGCTCCTGAATAGATAAAAAGATAAGATATGAGGATGAAAAGTAGTGTACATTATTAAAGAAGCTACCTTTGGCTCTCTGGGTAGAAGTCGTCATAGTCATATCTGACTTCAGAAGTTTTCACTTCTTCAAAAGAGGTAGCATTATTAAGCTCCTTGCTGAACATGTTCTTCCAGGAAGCATCATTCCTCTCTTCATCAACAAAATTGACATAAAGCATGCTATATCCATCTATTAGGGAGAAAACACCAATCAAAATGATACAGATTTTTAAAAAAAACACATATCACGATCAAAGAAACTTTTCAAGTAATAAATTATCTGAAATGGATAAAATTATCCCAGGAATCATGTAATAATATGATTACTTAGGGATGTCATCTGAACCATGTTATGATGTAATATAAACTAATAATTCAACAACTAAGCATAACATCCAAAGACACCCAGATTTTAGATATCATATGAGCACATGAATAACCTTGTTTTTTCATATCCAGTCCTTGCATGCAGGACTAGTTTTCAGAACTTAAATGAGAAGAATGATGGTCACATCCATTAAAATAGAAAAAGAAATATATATGTATCTATCTATCTACCATTCTAGTCATCACGTCCTAGTTCTTATCCAATCTCTAGGCTTGGAATTTGAAACAAAACTAATCGTTCAAAAATATCACATCTCAAAGTATAATGGTATACAAACATGGCGCATATGGTGTTAAATATGGTAAGAGTTTGAAAGCGCAACATTTTACCAATGTTCATGATCGTGTCAGGATTGACACATAAGGCGACCTAATAGGGTAGAGTTGAGGGTGGAGCACATGTACCAAAATCCATGACCATGTGTCATGGAATGTTCTACACTACCAATGAATGTAGTATATCGTAGAGCATTGCTTCACTGAAGTTGCATTGAAGGGAGGGATGAGTTTATATTTTGTGGATCTGAAATGTTCCCAGCTATATCACTTAAGTTGTACTACATCATACAGATTAATCAGCCAAATCGTTCATAAGTATATTACTTATAAATAATTCATCACATCTTATTTCAGGTTTAGGTTCCTTATTTGACTTATTTCTTATCTACGGGGGTGTCACGCGACATTGACTTGACTACATACGCCTATCGTAATATTTTATTCATACTACATCACACTTTAAATACTTGTATGAAAATTTAAATTATTATGTTGTATCATTTTAAACAATAATTTGTACCAACCAACATGGTGTGGACGCTACATTAGTTGATAGTATAATGATACTGTGTTGCCTTTTCTATCAATCATGAGACTGGTGCCTAGCTTTTCCGTGTATGAGGTGCACTGTTAGAACCTAATCCTAATTAGTTAGGCTAATTGGGTTTAAGACTAATCCTAATCCTTGGTGGATATTTTGTTAGGTTGAGCTGGGGTGAGGGGATGGCTGGGTGAGGTGGCAGATGGTGGTTGGTTGATGGATAGGTGAGAAGGGTTTAAAAGCTTTAAACCATACTTCTTTTTTTTCTTCTCATTTTTCTCCACTCGTCTCCAACGCTTTTCTCTCCCTCTCAGCCTCTGGTTCGTGGTGGTGGAGTGAACGGCGAAGAAGAAGAAGAAGAAGAAGAAGAAGAAGAAGACTCAGTGGGATCGTCGGGTGATCGTCAGTTGTTCACATGGGTCGTTCGCCAAAGAAAGAGCTTTTGGAGGAAGTGACCGTCGTGGTTCTTCAAAGGTTTCTTCAAACCTTCACGGTATGTCAAGCTTCGTTTTAAGACTCACTTAATGTGTGTGAGTGGTGATATTAGTCAATGGTAGGCCGATAGGCTCGCCGGAGGTAAATTTGCAGCAGAGTGTTTGCTGAGAACGGTCGACCGGCTGGTGCAGTGGTCGATCGTTGCTCGTGTTTGTGCAGGAGTTTTACCTTGCACCGGTCGAATGATGTCTTGGGCGGTCGACCAGTTAAGCATTATAGGCAAACTCTGGGTGTTTTCGGTCGACGGAGTCCCTTTTGCTGTTCGACTGATTACACTGTTGGTGAGTCAGTTCAAGCTTAGACTTTCTAAACGGTCGACCGTCAGTTTGATCTGCTTGACCGATTGTACCTGTAGCTAAGTCGGTTGGGACCTAGACCACTAAACGGTCGACCGCCTATATGACTGTTCGACCTATGTTTGCTGAACAAATCTGGACTGGGCGTTGACTGCCTTAACGATCGACTGTCAACTGATTTTGTCCGACCGATAACTTAAGTTAACTTAAAATATGTTCGACTGGTGTGTGCCTTGTTTGACCTGTCTTGGACTTTGAGGGAACGTGAAGTCCATTTGCCGTTCGACCGTTAAGATGTTTATTATTATATTATGTTGTGACGTAGACCATCCAAACGGTCGACCGCCTGTGACCTTTGTTCGACCGTTTGGTCGTTTTGTTCATTAGTTGTGGTTCGACCGGTCGTGGAGACGGTCGAGCTCTTGTGCGTTCCTGGAGGGAACCGGTCGACCGACATGCCTGTTTCGGTCGAGCGTTTCTACTCAATCTGGTATTTTGTTATGTTGTGGATCAGCTTCGAGGGCAACAGGTTCCCGACCTTTTTGAGGCGTTGGTACAAACATTTTCGGCATGATAGTAATCACTGTGTGCACGTGTTGTTGGCCGAGGATGTTTCCGGCTGTGGTGTCAGGGTGCACTTGTTGTGATGACTGATGATTATTCCAGTTGTGGTGCCTGTGTGCACGTGTTGTTGGCCGACGATTATTCCGGTTGTGGTGCCTGATGTGCACGTGTAGGTGATGGGTGAGAAGACCCTCGAGACCTGTTGTGATTCATGTCTGTTGTGGCGGGGAGAGAGAGTCGTGGAGCCCAGTATTGATGATGTTAATTGTATTGTTGCATTTTGTATCATACCATGCTAGTAATTGTGTAGTTTTTATATGTGATAGGGGTTTGGCATACGGGATTTCCTTCTGGAAACTCAGACATCGTTGCATGTTTACCTTTCAGGTCGTGACCGGCGATAAAGGGTGGTGACCGAGGGGAGGCACGTCGCGACCAGATCCTGCTTTTCTTTCAATTTGAGGTCGGAGTGATTACATGTATATATTTTTATAGCATTTTGATGTAATCACACTTTTGAAACATTCTGATATATATGATATATATGTTGATGCGCCTAGTGTTTTATTCTTCGGTAATGTCCTCATGTGTTGGTTTGATTCTGTTGACTATCTTTTAAAAATTTAAATTTTCTGCTGTTTGAGGGCGTTACATGCACTATAACAGGAAGAAAGAGCTCTTGATAAAAACTCAAGATAAAAGATAACCCCATTTTGTGGCAAGCACAAATCTACTGAAAGAAAAGGTGGATGACTATAAATCTTTCATCTTCCATTGTGCAGCTCCACTGGTTTCTCAAAATATTGCACAGGTAACAAAACCATTCAGTGTTTTTTTTATATTGAAAATTGCTAAATATTTTTAATCATAATGGAAATGATGCCTATTTAACTGTACCTCGTACGCTGGAAAATAGCTTGAAACTATAAACCTAGCAATGATGATGAAATGTAAAGAAAGAACTATTTGAGGAACAAAAATGAATTACCAGTTTGTGTTCCATTCATATAAGATGCAGGTTTATACATGCTTTTCTTTCGGTTGAAAATTTTGTCAGTTAAATCACTGCTGTCATCAAAAGGCAGAGGGTCTACATCATCAATATTTGACCTTGCTGCGTCATCCAAATGGCTAATGATGCCATTACTATCTCGTTTTGAAGGAAGGCAGCCTAGTGAAGCGTCAAGGTCCTGCATTACATTTTGCAACATATATCAACAAATCGATGTGCTATTTTACAGAAGAAGAAAATTTTTATAATTAATTTTCAGTAGAATATATAGAGCGTATTTCAAATGTTTCATTTCTCATTTGTCTAGAATCACCAGGGCCTCTAACTTCATCATTGTCTACTGAAGTGTAGAGAAACAATTTACATCCATGAATTCCATACTTACCTCCAACACTTTCAACATGGAATAGCTTACAATATGATAGATTGTCACCACATTAGATGAAAACAACTTACGCTTCATAGCATGCTTATTTAAATGATATTCTGTAAATTCGGGATTCTTCTTCCTTTCCTCTTTACCTGAACCCATCTATATCTAAATAAGATTCATCTAATCTAGGATTCTCTGATTCAATTGTTGTCTTACACATACATACCTCACTACCTCAGTCATTGCCAAAAAATTGACAAGAAGCAAAAATAGCAAAAAAGTCTGACACTGAATGAGGGAATATGATGATAAAAAGTTACACTGGCGGTTTAACAAGAAGGGTTAGTAGAGGCAATTCAGCATTCATTTATTTCTCATCGAACAAAAAAGGTATTCCGGGTGCGAGTTGATAGGTTCAAATATAAACATACATATTAAAAAACTGAAGGTTAAATGAGGAATTGAAAGTTTAGATTAGGCTTTAGTTCTTAATATTTCGAGCATGCTTTTGTTTGAAATCAGTTTTGATTTACGATTAAGTACCTCTCCGAGATTATAGGGGAAAGTATAAAATCCTGCTACAAGTGCTTACAGAAATTGTAAAAGAAGGAAAACTCTTACTAGTTCAGGACCCATGTCATGTGACATGAAGTTAAGGTTATCAGAAGTACCCATCCATCTTGACGTTTTTTCTGGAGAGCATGAAGCACCAAAGGATACTCTGAAGAAAGCATAAAGCATGAGTAATTCCAAACTTACTACTTGAGCTTTTTTATATCGTCACAGAAGAAACTGAACATCCTTGTTGTCAAAGAATTCCGTCCTTTTTCTGCTAATTATGCACTGCAAACTATAACTTTTGAAACCTTTTATTTTCAACTCTTCCAGTTTACAAATTCAACGTTAAACAGGAGGGTCATCTTTCATGTCATAGTAGTGACTAGTGACTAAGAAATTGACTTAGTAAATAAATGTATTTTATGATCTTCAGTGGTAAGATCAAATCTCAATGCTTAAAGCTTGGCATGGTAAATTCACATCAAATTAGTCATGCTCATATTTCTTCACGATCCTTATCCCTGTAGCCACTTGCCGTACTGGTAATTTGATATCCGGATTAAAGTAGAAACATCATTTGAAGTATACAGTAAAGGGGTACAGTTTCAGCTACAGCTAGGACCATTTTAGATGCTTCTTAAGTATTCATGTATGGTTCATGGACACTAAGTAGTATTTCTACTGATCATTTTAATGAAAAATATAAGATACCAGTTTCTGGGAAAACCTATTATAACATAGCTTTTATCATTTGAATTCTCATGTTATTATATATATTTTTTGTTCAAGGAAAGAACTCGATAAATTATAAATGCCCATGTATATTGACCTGTCCTTTCCAATGCCTCTTATCCTTGTTAGGACAAAAGTTGTTGCGTATATTGTATATACAACCATGCATCCACTTCATTAATTTGTATTTGTATCCATGTGTTGCACAAATCCAATTTGTTATGAACTACTCAAACAAGAACACAATATGTTTCTCCACTGCTGATTTGTCCGTTGTACACTTCACAATATGCATCATCTCCCTCTAAACTTCAGTTCTATAAGACCCACTATCACCTAGCAAAATTTGCTTTGGTTAATTTAACTAGATGAAGTCCTAATAATATTTGTATACTTGAAATTAAGATTAAAACTACTACACGTTGTGTAAGACTGAATTGGTAACAATCTAGATCAATAAATAGAAAAAGGTTTACATCAACTTATGAGCATCTAGACTGTAGATGAAATGATGAATAAGTATACAAGTTTACTGAAAAACCAAGCAGATCTTTGTATTCTATTCATGTGAATAAAACAGAAGCACCTGACTGTATGTCTTGGAGAATGTACAGGCGTCTCAGTCCTGATTTTGCCGAGGCCTGCAAACCAAGATGCATTTTTTAGATAAAATTGAAGTTGGGATTGTATATTTATATAGACTAGAGGAAAGCAAACCATGTAGACAAATATATAGATGAATTGAACTTATGAAATCTCTACACAAGCCAACAAGGAGAAGATGCCAACAACAGGGGTGGAGAGGAACGGTGACAAATATGCAATAGCAATTTGGAGCATATTGCAATGTACAACCACAGCAATTCTACAAGCAATGCTTACCAACAATTAACGAAACTAGGTAATAATATACAATTTATAACTTACGTTCTGGAGTCAATTTTTAGAAAAATCTCGGAAAGAAAAGTAATAAAAAGTAACAAGCAGATGAATCATGGAAAGGCATATCGACCACATATCAAAGAAATCCATATATCCAAGTCAAAATGCCAGTGTATGTCAGGACAAAGTAACATACATAAATCAGTGCCATTCCATTTTGGTAGTGTATTGGGAATATCAGCGGAAACTAGACCACATCATGTCAAACTGTTAATTTGTCTTGGAAAAATGAAGTTTTGGGTTAATGTTGCCAAACCTTCGTAAACTTTAGTACATGTAGAGTAAAATGTGCCAAGTATGAAAAGAAAAGTAAGTACAGCTGATAGAGAAGCTAAAAGTTAAGTTAGAAAGGGCAACATTGAGGTTCATGGGATAGGTAGTTCAGAATTGGATAGCATTGCAATTTACAAGAAAGGTTTCCCTTAAATTGCTAACCTTCTACAGAAAATGCAACATGGTCTTCATGTGATGATCTTCCGTCTTGATTGTTGTGCGACCCATCATCATTTAGTAAGTCAAACAAAGATAAATCTTGAATGGAAGATTGGAGTCAGCGGAAGAACAAAAGATTTCAAAATATAGTTACAACTAACAAAAATTCAAATGATATGTGCCTAGAAGTATGCTACAGTAGCTTTATCAAGGCCAATCTGCAAAGATCAAGTTATGCTTACCAGAAACCACTTATATACTATAACTATCTTTTGTTCAAAGATCCTAGTGGCAGCACAGTAAAAAAATTGTGTTGAAGAAATTTACTTTTGTTCATCTCATCTTCTGTTTCTGCAGAACCATTCAGCGGCTTTCTGTCGTTGGAGGATGTTTCTTTGATACCAATTTTATCAGCATGGTTTTGAGCAACTTGTTTGTTATCTGCCACCAACCTGCTAAAAGCGTTATAATTTCACTTGTATATATGATATGTTATGAAAAAAGATGTCAGACGTTAGCAACACATACTTCTTTTGTAATTGTGCCAAGCGTTCAGAATTTGATGAAGTTCCTGATGAAGAATTAAATAGTAATTTATAACTAGTTGTCAATATATTGAACTAAATAAAATATTGATTGGTCCACTAGGTAAGATGAAAGGTGTGCATATGCTTACTTGTTCTTTCAGGATCGCCACAACTTCTTGGAATATCAGGAATAGCTTGTAATACATCAACCCCTCAAGTAAGCTAAATAACGTATTGATTGGTCCAATAGTAAAATGAAAGGTGTGCATATGCTTACTTGTCCTTTCAGAATTGCCGCAATGTTTTGGAACATTAGGAATAGCTTGTAATATATCAGCCCCTCAAATAAGCAAAATGTTTTTGAGAAAGATATAAGGACATTATGATGCAAATAATTTTTGAAATGAAAATGGCTTATCAACCCAATATAAGATGCAATGATCAATTAAACAAATATCAAATACATGACTATGATACAATTAAAATACTTTGAAGCATGCATGTACCCGGTTGTGATAACTGATAAATGACAAAGCAGAGAACAGAGGACAAGAACTGAAGTACACATATCAAGTAACAAGTGTGTTGAAGAACTCTCCGTATTTAGAATATAGTTGAAATTAATATTTTTGACGGTATATCTGAAAAGTAGCAGCCTGGAAAGTAAAGCTTAGTGTTGAGCCCTTTTTTAATGTCTTTCATGCTTAAAGGAACGAGTAAGTTGATTCAGTTCACATGGTTAAACAAGGAGACTTGCACAATTTGTAACTTTTCTAAAGAAAGCAGAAATTACCATGAGATTTAGAAAATATAATTTTAATACGCCTTTTTAAGAGGCCCAAAACCTTTGTCATGTTCTTACAGACTAAAGTGGACATATATGTGGAATAACATTAGAATTGATAATAATTTTGCGTGAAACATTGCCCTATCTAGATCTATACAGCTGACGACAAAAACATGGATGGTGTAATCAAATATTAACTTCATCCAGTATGGGCACGACGTAGCGCATGTGATTCATACAACAACATTTACATTATCAAGAGACAAGTGCTCTAACGATTTCTGTTGTGGTAGTAAGTAGTAACATGTATAAAGCTTCTTATAATATTTTTTTGATAGATAGATCTTATGTATATTTTTAGAACTTAGGTTGAAATGGCAATCAGCTAAGCAATAGCCAGGGCACAAATCTGCCCAACTATAGTATATTTGTCTTGATGCATCATTTGAAATTGTTACAACTCTGTGCTTGTGAGACGATGATGTTTTATACACATAAACCAATGGCATATTCCTGTGCTTTGAAGACATACACATGCTCACTATTTTAACCAATGGTTCCACAAGATCCATGTACCACCTATGACACGTAAGATTTCAAAAAGACACGGGAAAAAACAATGGAAGTCACAGAAAGAAGAAAGACATGCAGCAGACTAATTTACAATGGCATATGAAAGTATAAGACAAATAAATATATAATGACCAAAAGCCTACCAGTGCAATGTTGACTAGAGAAGGTTGCCAAATCTGTCAAGCTAAGAATATCTGCTGACTGAGCTCCTTCAGTATGAAGGATACGCTTATTTTTCACATTTGCAGAAGTATCTAGAAATGGTGCATGTTGTTTTCTCTTTTTTTGTTCAAAATATTGTCTTTGCCTTCAACCAAATAAACATTAAGAAACAAATAAAATATGGCATCCAGATGCAGCTTAGAATAATTATCTCGTAAAATCAGCACTTTGACAAAGATGATAACAAGTTATAAGTTGTGACTGAGATGTTGAATTTTCTCGAGGAACTAAGTTCATATGATACATTGAGAATCCTGATAGATGTAGACATAGAGGAAGCTTGGTACCTGTTATAAGTTGACTTTCTAGTCTGGTAGACAGCCAATCATAGATTCAAGGCATCCAGATATGGCACAAAGGAAATATATCAAGAAAGCAATTAGAAGGAAGAAAGATATTGAAAAACAAATTTGTGAGACTTGTAGAAACATCTTGAACATTTGTCCTACATGCAGAAATGATTGTAAACCAGGACATTCTCAGATTAAAAGTAAAAAATGTTCCAAAAAGAAAAAGACCTAGCAGTAAGAAGATGCTATTAACATCGTACAGTACTAACAATGATGTTCCATGAAGAACATGTAATCTTGCAGGTAAAATTCAACACTAACACGAAAAAAGACGTACGTACAAATCCTGTGTGAACATGGTAAATTAGCTGATCTAAGAGAACGATATCCTGAAACATAACAAATGATACATAATATAACAGAGGAGAGAGTTGTTTGATTTTCACATGTTTGTTAGAGGTGATTGCAGATTTCAACACAACTCAAATTCTACAAAAAGAAAGACAAAAAGTCTTTCCAAATGCCAAATGCAGCTTCAATCCAAGTAAATACCTCGACCTCTATATTTTGACATTGAAAACACGACAACAGGCACTTGAGATGTTAACAAAACGATAAATAAATATATATATACATATATATATACATATATATCTACCTTGTCTTATTGCACATTTTACCTAAATTAAGCACCAGAACAAGGTAAAAATATTCCGAAACAAAAATCGAAAGAATCATCACGACTACACGATGATCCAGTTGTTCGGAACACTCACGCTATTAACTTTCCGTCTCGATCCCCCCGTCCACTGCAGCATTTCTCCGATTAGAAAAGGCTCCAACTCTCATCCAAACACGAGATCGTGAACTTCCTCCATCAACTCCAACGAACACCTGCGAAAAAACACCATCACAAATCTCGGTAAATCGGATCAAAACGGTTAGAAAGAACTAAGATCAACCACTGGAAACACCCTCGGTGATCGAAATCAAAGTTTTCGCAACTTCGAATTGGATTTGTGCTCCGGAAGTGAAGATCGGCGGGTGGAAACAACGAAAAGCGGTGGTTTCAGAGGAGGAGAGTACCTGGAACGGTGGAAGAGGAGAAGGCGGATATTGGAGACGCGTCGCTGGAGAAGGTGGCGGAGGGCGAGAGGGAGAGGGCAGGAGTGGTGGTGGAGAAGGAATGAGTGGGCCGAATTTAGTTGAGAGAATATGAGTTTCGAATCGGAAGTATTTATAGTTAGTGTGGTTAGTTTGCGGGAAATTTTAGGAAATCAAAATAATTTTTCAAGTGGATGGATTGGAAGTTTGGAACCATGGGTGCACACGTTTCACGTTGGGTCCAAATCCGGAGCCCGACCCATCCAAAAAAATGGGTTTGGGAAAAACTGAACCCAAACCGATTCGGGCTCAACTAAACCCATCTCGAAGGGTTGGGTTAAGTCGGATCGGATTGGATCCGAATTATTTTTTATTAAAAAAACATTTTATGATACTTTGTAGTTGTACACGTGAGACCAAAATTTATCTCCTGTATTCTCCAAGTCGAGCTGACCGAGCAATATTCTAGAAGCTTTGAAGTTATTGGGCATGAATAGCTTTCATTCACTCAATATTACTCTTGTAGCATACTGTGAAATTATTTATTCATGATATGCAAGACTACCATTCCATAGTTTTACATTTAAATAAAAAAAGTCAACCGGAAACCAATTCGAGACCTTCGATTTTCGGAAACTTTTTTTAACCCGTCCTTTTTTACAGCTCTAGCATCCAGGATTTGGCCCAACAATCCATGTACATCTTTCCTACTGAGGAGGGAGAGAAGGGGCTCTCTCACTCTCACCTTCTCATTCTCTCTCCCCTTCACCTCACCCTTTGTCTCCGTGTCTATAGAAAATATAGAGTTTACAGGAAATATAGGTTTACATATAATGTTTACAAAAATTCATAATCAAATATCTAATATCACATTCTTTTGTATTTTACCCAAGTGAAAAGTTCATCAAATCTTTGATGTTCCCACAATGTAGCGAATTCTATGTTTCTAACCACCATTTGACCACCGTATTCAAAAGTGTGTGTAGACCAGACTCAAAACCACGAAGCCCAAGCGAAAGCCCACGAGGCCCAACACAGAAAAAGAGCCATAAGGAAATAATCTTGGGTAAATCATATAACCCCCGAACTATGGGCCAAATCACTTAGAGCACCCTTAATGGGTGCTCTAATATTGAGCGCCCGATTTGCTCTCCCTTAATGGGGTAGGAAAATTTCTCCCCTGCTTGGGGGAAAACGGACGGGAATCTGCTCGTTCAATCTGGGGGGCACGTGCCCCCTGATTCATTTAATTTTAAAAAAAAAGTTAAAAATGTTTTAAAAATTATTTTAAATTGTTTTTTCAAAAACAAAATTATGAAATATATGTTTTTTATTTGTTTATACTTTTAATTTTTTTATGTTTACCCAGAATTGATCCTCAAATGACGTGACTGATAAAGATGGTCTTAACTCCCATAAGTTAACACTTAACTCTCCTGATTTTTGGATATGTAACACTTTAACTCATTGAAAATTCTTTTAATTGCTAGATTTTACATATTAACTATTATATTTTATTTTTTGAAGTTGTTTGTCTAAAACGCTCGTAAAACTAACTTCATATTAAAATTTGATTCAATTCGGAGATCTAATATGAGTAGAATTTAGGTCTGTAACCAATTTCGACTCAAATATGGATCAGATCTAACACCTGATCTGAACTGAACTGAACATTACCATAAAGTTAGGTTTACGAGTGTTCTAGGCAAATAACTCCAAAAAATAAAAAAATTAACAATCAAGATATGAAATCTAGCTATTAAAATAAGATAACCTTATTTTCGATAAGTGGTACGAGTTAATATTAACTTTTAGTACACATTGTTAACTGTTGAATCCAAAAAAACACGGCATAAACTTTTTTTATCATTAATGATCGTTTACGGAAGAGAATTGGTGCAAAAGAATGTCATATCTAGTGCAAAAGAATGTTTTACCTGTTGGATGCAAGAACTGTGGTATGAATTAATTTTTGTTACTAACGGGTGGTTTACGGAGGTGAATTAGTATGAATGAATGTGTTTTACCCCACCCAACAGGTTCCTGACGATGCCATATGGGGTCAAGTCGCCTTGGATTTTGATAGTAAATTAAATATATACTAATTAGGATTTCGTTCATTCTAGATTTGGAGTTTTGGTGTTTACCTAGTTAATTAAGTATACTTATAGTGAATTATTGAACTTTTTATACCTTTTCCGAGATGTTAAACAAATTGTTTCACTTGACTGAAATCCTAACACCACAATGCTTCTTCTTCACCTATCGAATTTGGAAACTGCGGTAATCAGTTGATTTTGAGTATCAATGATGGCATACCAGACTGACCTTGTTTGAACCTGCATGGCTGCATTCTATCCCACCCAACGGGCACCTCTTCAGAGCACCCTTAACGGGAATCCGCCCTGGGCGCCCTCCCTTAACGGGAATCCGCCCTGGGCGCCCTGGCAGGGGGCCACGTGGCCCCCCCATTCGTCCAGTTTTTTTTGTTTTTGTTTTTGTTTTAAAAATAAAGATTATTTTTATAATTAGGATAATGTATTAATTAGGTAAATGGAATTTAATTAATTAGGTATTACAAAATAATTGAAAAAATATTTTATGATTAATTAACAATTTTATGATTTACTTAGATATAAAAAAATTAAAAAATCATAAATAAATTAAGAAATACAAAATACAAATACAATACATATACACTTCGGAAACAAAATACAATACAATTACAGAATACGAAATACTGTAGGTCCTCGATGTTTGAGAAGTCCAAGCCTCGATCAAATCGTCTCGTCTTTAGTGAATCACGCGCGTACTGTAAGTCCTCGATGTTTGAGAAGTTCAAGCCTCGATCCAATCGTCTCGTCTTTAGTGAGTCACGCGCGTACTGTAGGTCCTCGGTGTTTGAGAAGTTCAAGCCTCGATCCAATCGTCTCGTCTTTAGTGAGTCACGCGCGTACTGTAGGTCCTCGATGTTTGAGAAGTCCAAGCCTCGATCCAATCGTCTCGTGTTTAGTGAGTCACGGTGATTCGTATGCTAGCGTACGGTGTTGCGACTGATGAGGTGGACGAATACTTGAGGCTAAGCGAATCCACGGCAAGAAACGCACTTGAGAAATTCTGCGATGGTGTAATTAACAACTTCGGCGGTGAGTACCTCCGAAGACCTAATGCAAATGACCTAGCACGACTACTTCACGTTGGTGAGCAGCGTGGGTTCCCAGGCATGATGGGAAGTATCGATTGCATGAACTGGGTGTGGAAAAATTGCCTGGTTGCTTGGAGGGGCCAATATCAAGGGCATAGTGGCAATGCCACTCTTGTCCTCGAGGCAGTGGCGTCGGCTGACTTGTGGATATGACACTCATTTTTTGGCACACCAGGTTCATGCAATGACTTAAATGTCCTGCAACGATCTCCGGTTTTTGACGACGTAATGGAAGGACGAGCTCCACCTGTGAATTTTGAGGTAAACGGTTCTCGATATAATATGAGATATTATCTTACTGATGGTATTTATCCAAAATGGGCAGCATTCATTCCGTCCATCGTTCATCCACAAACACCGAAGGACAGGTTATTTGCTGAACGACAGGAAGCAGCACGCAAAGATGTAGAACGTGCATTTGGAGTCTTGCAAGCGCGATTCGCGATAGTGAAGAAGTCATCTCTTGCATGGAGTAAGATTGTACTTAACAAAATAATGACAGCTTGCATTGTAATGCATAATATGATAGTGGAGGATGAACGTGATTCCTTCGGTAATTTTGGAGATTGGAACGAATTTGTTCAGGATCAACCTGGAAATTCCGTGAACGACGTGGTTCGGTATTCCACTGACCGTGTATTGGATATTATTAGATACTTGAGAAGGAGAGATCAAGTTCGTGATCGCACCACACATTTGAACCTTCAAGCCGATTTGGTCGACAATATATGGCAACATTTTGGAGGAAATGCGTCTTGATGTATTTGAAGTTTAATATTTAAGTTTAGTATTTAAGCATGTATTTTTAGTTTTAGTTTCTCAATTTCCGGTTAATGTACTATGTAATGTGGTTTTCTAAATTTTAATAATATTTTCGTATTTATTAATTAAATGTTAATTAAAACGAATGAATTGTTGATATTAAATAATTACGATAATGATTATTAATATATTTTGTTGATTGTTGAAAGAGTTTTGGAGAGAAGAATAAAAATAATGACGTGACAACAAATACTGTAGCGTGACTGGGTGGATTGGGTAATGGTTAAAGATTTTGTAGGGGGGTTGATTTGTGCTGACATGGTATGGAGAGAAGCTGACGTGACTGAGAGAGAAAGCAGGACGCCCGGGAACTGCTTGGGCGCCGTTAATAATGCTCTCAACGGTTGAATCCAGAAACATGAGATAAGGACAAGATATTCCCATGGACACATGCATAGGGTCCGTCCCTAAGGAGCGTGCTTCATTTCTAGTGGTTCATTAGCTCACATTTATCTTTGGGAGTGCTCCACATCATATCATATGAGGTGGGCGACACATTCATAGTCACAGGTCCTTGTCACTTTATAAGCTGATATTTCCCTAGATCTTGACCCGATGCATCGGACGTTACTATGCACGATTATAGGTTTGTAGTGCCCCCCAAATCATACGGGAAGATTTTGCGACAGAAAGTGACAGCGTAGAGATACCATGTTGTGTGGCATTAACATGTTCATGCACGTTTAATTAATTTTGGTTAGGCTGGTAAAATCAATGTTGTTTGTGTTGGGGCTTTTGTGAACTTTCAACTCTGTTCATGCATGACTTTTGTGACCTAATTTGTATGGGATTTGTTAATATTCGTTTTGGTGACTAATTTTTACGAGTTTTTGAAACACATGCGAGGAAAATGCCAATCCGATCTTATATTATAGGGGTTAAAAGACTGCGTCAGGCAATCAGTACTACTTCAAGGGTGTGAAACTGTGAATGTGAGCTAATAAGTGGATTTCCTTGTTTAAGAGAAAAGTGATGAAAACTCACTCTAAAGTGTATATACATGTATATATTTATTTATCGAACTCCTCTTAAAATTTTAAAGTTTCGTAGTTACAAATCATCCATTAGTGATTTTAAAAATTCAATTAGTCAGTGCCTTAAAATTTTCTTTACTACCTACGGCAAGTCGGCAACCCTTTATGTTGGTGATTTTAGTGTCATCGATTCATTTTAGTCGTAATGTGATTTACTTGAGACCGATGCGATTTATCGTTAGGCTCGGAAACGAGTTTGGGTAGTGCGGAGTGCACGCTTGTTGAGCTAACGGTTTATCGACCACGAATATGAAGCAGGTGTCGAGGGGCGGAGCCCCTGCGGGGTCCAAGGGGCAGAGCCCCTGGCTGGGATTCTTTATTGGATTTTATGTATTTCCGTTTGAGTGGATAATACCAACCGAAAAAGCGGTTGTGTAACCGCCCAAAACAGTTGTGTAACCGCCCAACCGCGATTCTGCTTTTTCGATTATCTCATTATTAGAGGGATTCGGTACTCAAAAACAAAGATACGAAATACATACTCCTTCTCTACCTTTCTGATCGAAGTTCATATTGCCTGAACGAGATTGTTCATTCTCAGGATTATCCCAGCAAGGTATTCGTGCAACCCGGACAGTGTAAAAGGGTCGAATAATCTTGTCCGGAAAGTGATCCGTACACGATCTGAGAAGAGTCCAGGATTATCACAACCCAGATTTTCCAACACTTTATCCACAAGTGATTATTAATGGACGTGCGACCCACGTACTTTTAATTTCTTTTCTGATCTCAAAGAATTTAATTCGAGGAAGTGCATGAATAGAAATTAGATTCATGAATGATACATGCATCAAGTTTAGCCGACTTACCCCTTTAAATTTATAAATCTCCTAGAGAAACTTTAAGCTTTAGCTTCGCCATGGGGCTGATGACTTCTTCATACTCACTCCTCTCTTATGAATGAGCTCATTGAGAGAAGAATCATGATTACCAAACAGGCACTCAGTCTAACCATAAACTAATCCACGTATTATTAGTAGTTAACTACAAAATATACCTGATCAGGTTATTAATCAATCAACATGGTTTTACGTACTTAACTTGCAGAATGGAATGTCACATCCCTAGATTTTGTCATGTCTAGACGAAGATAAGGTCATCAATAACCATGCTCGGGTTACCCTTGGGTGTATTTTGGGTGTATTTGTTTCTTTTCTGTCACGTCATACCAGTTCACTCACTTCCAAATTTTCCCTTACCATGCCTTCAAACCCTCCAAACACCTTACATTCTCTTTCGTCCCCATCCATTTGGAGGGTGATTCTCGGTAAAATAAATAAAAATTTCTAAAACAATAAAAATAAATAAAAAACATATTTTAAGAAAAGAGATTTTAAAGAATATATTAATATTTAAAAAAAAGTAAAAAAAAAACAACAGGGGGTGGCACCTGCTGGTTTCTACGCCGAGAGGACGCCCCTTGTTAGAGGGCCCCGCTCAGGTTGTGTGCCCGGGAAAGCACCCCGTTAAGAGTACTCTAACGGTCATTTGATTGTCCTTGTCATATACACAGGACCGTGATACATGTACGTACATATCTAGACCGTGACACATATCTACACGAAGATAATGGTTATTGCATGTTATGTATCTTTTCTTGTCATTGTGTTTTGTTAATATCAATATTGTGTATTTAGTTTGTAATTTCTAGTCTTTTGGTGGTTATCTATGAATTGTCATATTTGTAAATTACAGGGAGTTAAGTCATGTTTGTAAATAATTGTTGGTTATGCGTCATCTCTTTCTTTTTTGTTTTCCTATAAGTTAGATGTCTTGTTATGAGTGTAAACGAGTCAAGTCGAGTTAAATTTCGAGCGAAAAATATTATCTTATGTTATTATCAAATATTTTAAAAAAAATATAAATGGACCAATAAAAAATTCAAGTCGAGCTATCGAATCGAACCACAATTTTTTCAAGTTCGAGCAATTCATTTACCGAACCAAGTTTGAAGTTTTTTTATTTTTAATCAAGATTCTTTATTTTCAAGTTAAATCGGAGTTGAACGTTTTTCGAGTCGAATTCTTATGAAACGAACGAATCGAGCGAAAATTTAAAGCCCAGTATGTTGTAATAGTTTAGAGATAGAAAATAAAGTATGTTTCTTTTTAAAGTTGTTTTTGTCATCTTGTTCATCTTTTCGGAGTTTGTCTTTTACTCGAATAAGAGACTATTGTATGTAACAAACCGCTAATCCGAAAGTCTCACATTTTTGTTGGTTTTATATTTCGCTAGACGGGACGCAACCATCACAACCATGGGCTTTAAATTTTAATTGGTTTGGTTATATATGATATGACCACTCAAGAAGATTATACAAGATTGGATTTGGGATTATACGAGGAGAATTACCAAAGAGGTAATTATTCTTCTATCTAAGAGCGTTTAGAATGATGAAAATAATAAGATGGGGATTTATTATCTTCAGATTGGGTAATCTATTATTATCTTAGCCCATAAGGTAATAATTATGAGGTAATACATTTTAATTTTTCTTTTATTTTCGCTTACTCCTATCAATTGGGATGCATGCTGAATCAACTAAAATCAACAATCAACCAAACAATGTATAAATTGGTTTCAATCGTGTTGTCTTTTTTAATATTTGAAATGATTTTTTAATTAAAAATTACAAACTTATACAAGGTAAATGATTGTCCTAAGTAATTCCCTCCTAATTGTTAGGCCCACTCCCAAATCATTCATCCTCTAATTATTCTCTTCGTTCCAAGCACACCACTGTCACCACATCTTAGTCTTGCGGCTTTTTTTTGGACGCCTCGGAAATATTAATGTACCACAACAAACTATAACTTTTTACTTTAATTGATAGATTTCAGTCGGACTTCTTTTTTGAGTCAACAATTTCAACCGAACTTCGGAATTAGTTGAACTCTAATTAATTAGGAACGTTGTGTGGTCGGATAAGATTACAGTACTGGACATTATTTCTTTGTACGAGTATTCAACCAGAGACTGTGCATTGATGTTACTAAACTGATAGCAATCTGCTTTTCGAGTGAGGTCAGAACCCAGAAGGGAAGAGAAAATTGAGAGTATGTTCATAAATATCCTCAGAATATTTGAAGTGTCATAAACACATTCAATATTTAATAATAATATCACAAATAACTGAGAATGCAAAATATACTTCCATTTGCATTTGTGCATGTTGAATAATTCCTTCTGGCATTATCGTCCCGGCCCATTTTCTTCTCAAAGTTAGTAAATTGAAGGTACGTGTTAAACATAATAATATATCTTAAGCATAAATTAACATTAAGATGTTGGATTAAAGGATGTAATTTATTGTTCTGATCAAAGTAAGTGGGATTTAACAGAATTTCAAAATTACGGAGTTATGGTAACATTTTGAATTCTGGGTAGGATATTTATCAAATTATTGTATCTTGTTCAACAAAATATTTGTATAAATATTGAAGTTTAATAATAGTTCATTTTGGATTTATTTTTCTGTGTACAAGTCCACTCAAAACATCAATATCACTGTGATAGCTGATCTTGCCTTATCTTGAATTACAAACAAAATAAAATGCCTCATCTCACGACATAATCAATTCCTTGTTAGAAACAACAAGAAACATGACATACGAATTACTGCTATATTCATGGTTTTGGCTTCGGGAGGAGTCATATATAGAAAGTGCAAACAAAAAATAAAAAAATCAATCTAATTATCTGCAAATAACTACAATGGGATCCAAAAATGAAAAACACTACTGTCCCTACATTGATATACACAAACAATCAATACCACCTAAATTGTTTTGGATAGAATGGCGTAATATGACCACATATGAGAAATATCTTCACTATAAACAAGGAGATTATGGATCCAATTAAGACAAATAAAGTCTCCAATCTCCAGGAGTACTTGAAAAACTCCTATTAGTTCAGAACCCTAACTAACTCTTTCCCAGGAAAACCCAAATTAGTCTTTCATAGATCAATCTATAATTGAGTATTTACATTAATCAGTCTCTTTTAAACTTTAAACAACATGAAAACCAAGAACAAGATGATATTAATTAGTATATATAATAACATTCGTATTAAAATTAACACACCCAAGAAACCACAAACAAAATGTTAGAACCCAAACCCTCTTTAGGGTTAATCTTGGATTATGGAGGATTAGAGGGGGGTTTGCATGGGGAGATGGGGTGTGCTTTGGGAAGAGAAGTGTGACGCGCACTGTAGACGTGAGGGGGAGGTGTGGGCTGGACTGTAGGGTACTGTAGCGTGGAGAGGAGTTGGGTTTAAATCGTGATTTCTTCTCTCTCTCTCTCTCTCATTCTCTCCTTTCACTCATCCTCTCTCTTTTCTCTTGTGCGACGAGTAGCTGAGGAGGAGACGACGCCTGTGGCGTGAGGCGTGCGGGGGACTCGCGCAAGGAGGGCACCGGAGGTGACGGGCGCGAGCGGAGCTCCGACGGTTACGTTGTCTTCGTTGAGGTATGTCAACTTCTTAGTGTGGTTTTGAGTTTCCTAACCCTCGTGGAAGGGTTGTGTTGGTCGGACGGGGAGGTCGGAGACCTCTCCGACGTGTTTTTCCGTGAAAACCTCGGCTGGCGCGAGGTTGAAGACGACCAACGGTCGACCGATTCCTTCGGGCGGTCGACCGAATGTAGTGTTTTTGCCCGACTTTAACCTTCACCGGTCGAACGATGCCTTGTGGCGGTCGACCGGTAGTGCATATTGCTGGTGAGTTGGGACGTTCTGCCTGTTTTCGGTCGACCGGTTCCTTGGGTCGTTCGACCGGAACTTAAGTGTACTGAGTAGATTTGCATGATTTGTTCGATCGATTGTATATTGCGTTCGACCGATTGTATATTGTTTGACCGTTGGAGGTTTGCGTTCGACTGATTATGACTTAGAATAATAGGTTGACCCTGTCTGTTTTCGGTCGACCGAGACCCCTGAGTCGGTCGACCGATAGAATTGAATTTAATGTTGACCAGACTCCGGATTTTGACCTCGTTCGGTCGACCGGTTTTAGACCTTGTTCGAGCGTTGGGGTTCTGTTTTGAGCGCAGCGGTAGACCGTTTTAGGAGTACGGTCAACCGATTCCTTTCTGGAACCGGTCGACCGAATCACCTCTTCCAGTCGACCGTTTGGGCCCAGGACAGAATTCCTGGTTCCCTTTTTGAACGCCAACTTTGTCCACGGAAACCCGTGTCCTCGCCTTGTGCGTGAGCCGGGAGGTGACGGTGGGCGCGTGATGCGTGCCTGCCCAGGGACCGCCGTTGGGAAGAGTGTGGGCGTTCAGGACACGTCACCTCCGTGTATGGACCGTGACTTGAGATGGATTGATTGGGCACTTTGTAGTATAGCAGGCCTGAGGGATCGCGGATCCCAGAGTTGATGTTTGTGCGGGCACGCAACTGGCGTTGGGTGAGGTGACTACCGGGCCACGGGCTACGGAGGTCGCTGCCCTGCTTTTATAGCGGCGCGGTTGGTGTTTGCGGCTCGAGGAGCCTGATGACCTGGCAGACTTCGGTCTGGACCCGTCCGATGCTGTGCCGGACGTTGTGATGGACCACCGAGGTTGTGCCGGTGATGCCGCCGAGGTTGTGCCGGCGATGATGATTGTTGGGCCGAGGTTGTTCCGGCTATGTTGTTTTCCTCGGCTGGGCACCTACCGAGATGTTGTTGTTATACCTTCCGGGCGACGACCCCGTTGGTCTCTGTGGCTCCGACCACTGAGATTTGCAGATCTGTATTCTATCGGCGCGCAGGCGTGACAGAGGCTCCCTGCCGAACCCTTGAGTAGTGTAGCTGCGTGTGGGGGGTGCGATGTCGCGTGCTGTAAGGCTGCATGTGCCTGCAGTAGGTCTCCTCGGGAGACTCGTTGTTGATTGTCGGACTGATGTCCTGTTTTACCCTTCGGGGGGACTGTTTTCCATTCTGTCGATGTCATGACATGCTATTAGTATGATAGGTTCATTTGTGTAATGCATGCATATAGGTGAGTTGGCATACGGGGTTTCCTTCTGGAAACTCAGGCATTGTTGTTATATATTTTCAGGACCGCAGTAGGTCCAGTTGGGTGGTGATCGGCGGACACGCGCATTTTGGAGTCGGATCCTCTTCTTGGACCGCTGAGGTCGGCATGATTACGTTTTGTCTTCTGTTGTCGTTTTGTTGTAATCATGTATTATTTGACAAACTCTGATGTAATTTTGGTGCACCGCTATTTGTTTATGATAAGTAACAGTCCCGTCTTTGATTGTTGAGTTCTTGTGTCTTGATTACAATTTTTAAATTTTCCGCTGTTTCAGGATGTTACACAAAACTTGCAAAACCACCTGATATACTCCCTTAATTAATCACCATCTCTTATTCCAAACACACCTCTAACACCACCTAACACTCCTCAAACGGGAACACATCGTACTTACGGTCCGAATCTACAACCAACACATCCATGATATCGAAGTCCTCCACCTGAACTCCGGCTCCGAAACTGACATCCCTATTGTAAAGCGGCAGCTCGAATTCCACCGGAGAAAGCTCTCCTGGCAAGGAGAGAATCTCGTCCCACAGCTGCGAGTCGTAGTTTTTTTTTGTTGGAGTCCACAATGGCTCGGGCGATGTGGTTTGATTGAAGCTAACGAGGAGGGGTTGTGTCTGGGGTTTATTGGTTGTTTGGCAAGTGTGGTCTCCATAGTAGGATATGTGGTAAATTGTGTCGTCCTCTTCACTCTTCTGGGATTGTCGTTTCGCCTCGCAACCTTGGCTCGTCTTGTATGTGCACCGGAAGTAGCTTCTGTAAGTAATATATTTCAACGTTACAACTTCGTATGATTAATCTTCACATTGTTACTAACACCAAGTAATTAAGCTAAGAGTTGACAACTGCTCTTGTGTAATAACCACTTCTCAGATTAAAAAAAATTTAGAGACATTCTTTCGTGTAAACGGAGTTATCTTGGAAGTTCTTAATTAAGATATGATTAGCAGTGTTGTGTTATTTCACAAAAAATGTAATGAACAATTAAGAAGTCACACGACTCAACAAGGCGAATTCTAGCTTTGGATTGGCAAAAATAAAATTGAAGTTGATTTAATTAATTATAGTAGTTTTCTTCAAACAAATCTTTAACTTAAATTATAGTATCTTAAGACTTAATTAGATTATTAGCTTCTTTTCAACAAATTTATTTTAAGACATATCTAATAACCCAAATTTGTTCGGCTGAATTATGTTATTGCATATCTGGTTTGGTTTGAGACACGAAGACATAAAGATGAAAGGCTACTCTATGGACCAGATTGGTTGGAGGTTTGTAGAGTGTACCTTGGATGCTTGTTATTTTGTATCATTTTCTGGCCATATTTCCTCCATACGTAGCCATCTTCAAGAGTCTGGGTTTTCTTTGCGAAAGTAAATTGATTTGATCTGAAACAAATAAACGTGCAAACATAAATTTTCGTGCTCATTAAAGATATATTTGTATGAGGCAAGTCCACCTCTTGTCCCAAAAACCAAACGTACAAATCGACGAACTTGCTCTACATAGCTTTAATGATCGCATTAACTAAAGTGAATTGGATACCAACTTGGTTAGTGCTCAAGATCGATGTGGATATTTCCATTAAAAAATTGTACATATTTAGCCTCTAGTAATCAATACCATGACCAAGCTAGCCTAACTAGATATATGATGTCTGAAGTTTAATTAAAACAAGCATAAATATTTTCCAAAAAGAGTAGTGGATTGGCTGTTAGATTTACAAGTCAATGGCCGTGTTTGCCCTAATTAAGACAGGTTGATCTTGTATTTGTTAGGATAAAGATCCAACAGTACTTCACTAGAAATTAAGGAAAATGAGAGAGAACAAGAATGAAAATAGCTAGTGAACTTAATTAACTACCTTCTTCTGCTAACCACCTTGGCTTGATTATGCTTACACTTTTTCTTTGGCGGATCAGAGCTCTCACTGATCATTCCGTCGCTAGAACCACGTGATCCGAAGGTCATCGTTGATTCGGCCGCTTTGTCGGATCTCAACTCCAATAGAACCTTATCCAGGAGCCTCTTCAACTCCTCCACATCCTTGAAGCTTTCTTCATTAACTTCAAGCTTGTTGACAAGCTCAAGACTCTTCTCTACCTCGGCGGACGCCAAAGAGTTGCCCAACCGGCCACGCTCGTTATCAATTCTCTCCATGATTTTGGCTGTACCGACGAGATAAGATCGCAAAATTGTGCGTTTCCTCTTGGGTGGAAAATGGTGCTTATGTATGTCGTGGAATGGGAATGGGTACATGGAAATTTTGGGCAGGAAGAAACGAGGAAGTATACAACATTATGAGACATAGCTTGGTTGACGTCATGAGGATAACGTAGGCACTTGTAAGGATCTGTTTGTCTTTAACTACAGTTATTGATTTTGTGTTTAGGGTAATTAGTGAACTTGTCTGAATTTGAATTTGATTAGGTAAAATTTTATTTCCATTCCAAATCAAGAGAGCTGAGGCTGAACAACAAGACTAACTTCAAACATTTTTTTTTAATTTAAATTACGTTATTGTTAATATTTATTATTATTTTTATTTTAACGTATAAGTCCCGGGAGAAGAAATAGAAGAAAAAAAATCTAATTCCTTTGCAGCAAAACAAGTTAAAAGTTAGCGGGAATTGACTCGTTAAGGAAAAATTTGTTTTGCCAACTAATTAGATCCCCTCAAAAAACATGTAGTGGTAAATTATGACATTACATTTTCAGACCGGTAAATTATGCACACAAGATAGATTATTACATTTCAGTAGTATTTTTCTTACCGGATATATTGTTATATCCTAACCTTGCTTACTGTTCTTAATTGTGTTTAGGGGAGGATTAGTGATGGTTTGAGATGGACGGCTGAGATCGAGTGGGAGATTTGTATATAAAGGTTGGTTTTACTCTCTCTCTCTCACGATCTCCTCTCTCTCATTCACTCTCTCTCCCTCTAAACTCGTCTCTCTCTCGACAGTGGAAGAGCCGGCGTCGTGCGTGGAGTTGGAGTCGCCGAAGGAGCTCGGGTTGCCGCCGAGTTGAGTTGATCGGAAGTTCGTCGGAGTTAGAGCCTTTTCGTGGAGGAGCTCGCCGTCGTTCTTCAAAGGCTTCTTCAAGCCTTAAGGTATGTCAAACATGCTTTCAAGCTCACCTATTGTTAGTGTGGGAGTGGGAGCGGTCGACGGTAGGCCGTTTCGGGCTCGTCGGACCTGCACAACCGTTTCTGAACTATAAACGGTCGACCGGTGTTTTGGTTCGGTCGACCGGTTGTAGTGTATTTTGGGCGAATCTCTCGCACCGGTCGAACGATGCCCTTTGGGCGGTCGACCGATTATGCAATTTTAGCGAGAGAAAGACGTCCTGTGTATTTTCGGTCGAACGGGACCTCTCTGCTGGTCGACCGAAAGTACTGTTGTATGTCGGTTGGGGCGTTGACCATCTAAACGGTCGACCGCCTGTTTGACTCGTTCGACCGACGTTTAAGTTAACTTAATGGCCGGTCGACCGGAAGTGTGGTTTCGGTCGACCGTGAAGTGAGGACTCTGGGTGAGTTCTACTGGTTGTTTTCGGTCGACCGATAGGGTTCGGTTGTTCGACCGTTTTACTGTTGATTGCGAAAATGGTTTTCTACTGGTGCTTTTCGGTCGACCGGGACCCCCTTTTGTCGGTCGACCGTTTGGCGGGTTTTTCGGTTGGGCCAGTTCTCTGGATGAGGATCGGTCGACCGGAAGCCAGTTTTTGTTCGACCGTTTTGCACTGTTTTTGTGGGTGTGTGTGTTGCTATTGATTGGCTAGAAGGCAACGGGTCTCCGACCCTTTTGGGGCGACGACACAGACATTCCGGCCCTATAGCGATTAGTAGTGACACGTGGAGGTGGATTGTGATATTGTAGCCGTGGCTCCAGCGAATGAGGCAAAGCCGTGACTCCAGCGAATGATGCAAAATCGTGGCTCCGGTAACATTGATGCAAAACCGTGGCTCCGGTAACACTGAGGCAATGAGGGGGTTGTTTGGCAGTGATTTGGACCGGCGGTGCCTTGTGTGCACGTGTGTTGGTGGGTTGGGGTGAGAGGACCCTTGAGACCCGTGTGGTTGGGCTATGGCCGGGAGAGAGGTCCCGGGAACTTAGCGAGTGTATCAGTTGTGGTGTTTTACGTTTCTTTGCATATTTCTTTCTGTCCATATATGTGTTAGGGTTTGGCATACTGGGTTTCCTCCTGGAAACTCAGGCATTCATTGTCTGCTTTCAGGCCGAGAGCGACGTTAGGTGGGTGGCGACGGCGGAGGGAGCGCTCGAGACCTGATCCTGCTTCCCTATATTTTGAGGTGGTTGTGATTACTTGTGTATATTTTATGTATATGATCTTTTGATGTAATCATATTCTTTTGTAAACTCGTTCACATATATATTATATGTTGGTGCACCAGTGTGTGTATTTCTTTCGTAATGTCCTCGTTGATTGTATGATTTAAATTTGAAATTTTCCGTTGTGTTTGAGGACGTTACATATACCCCCTTCATGTCGTCTGGTGGTGGTGTTAAAAGCGAATGAACAAGTAATTGCTGTTATAAAGGGAAACATTTATTCTCGAACAACCATAGTAAAAAAAAATCCATCTAACGTAACAAAATTCTATCTTCTGTAACAACTACGGTACCGCCGCACTCAAACAATACGTAGTGGTCGTTTAACGAAATAAAATAGGTTCTTTAATATGCGAGAGAAGAAAAAAACTGCTCCAAATGAACTTTCTGTGGGACAGAGGGCTAAAAATTATACTTGAATAATAAAAACTAGAGAATGTTCATAAATTAAAGATTTTGAAAACTGATGGCAAATAAAAATGATGATTAATATTAATATTAATATTAAAGATGATGACGGAATGCCACGTTTTATCCTACCACATCAAAAGCATTACTATTATTATAATATTGATAAAAATAGTATAGTGCCCTGGAGTCGTATGGGGGGTTAGCCAGATTCGACATTTTTGTCTTTATAAGAAGACTGATTTGAATACGTACTGAACTACACCGTTGATATCAATAAATACAACCAATATATTAGTGGAAGTGGATCATCATAAATTAAGGCAAAAATAAGCTGTTAAACTTTACGTGAACAACATAATTAAAAACTTCATCTTCGATAAGGGTTATTAAATTTCCCACATGCCCAAGAAACCACCAGCGCTCACAGAAACGAACAAAAGAAAAGAAAATCTTGATATTACATCTACAAATTATTATTATTATTATTATTATATATTACTACTATTTTATTCGATAATCTAAGATAATACTAGATTTCATCCAGTTGTAGCTATTGTAATCATAGCTTTGGTACGGTCTCTTCATTAAGTATTAAGTTTGATTTCTATGTACTATAAGAAGTATATAGTATATACCATGACAACTAGGAATCCCAAGTTCCCAACTCAACGAATGCACGGGTGTCCAATTGTTAGTTTTTAGGAAAAAAATCATACAAAACATGCTCTCATCAAATAACATAATTGGACGTCAATAATTAGGACTTATTTATGGAAGATTAATACGTTCATTGTCAGTTGTCACAAGTTTTATAAATTAAGTTAATCTCGAAGATGGTTGAACACAAAATTTATCCACTTTTCTCTCTCATCAACGAGGAACAGCTCTATGTTTTCTAAGCGTGACAGGTGTCCCATAGTCGTTTTTAGTAATATATATAGGAATTATTTAACGATTTTGGAACTTAATTTCTTATTTAAGTCTTATTATATTCACCACTGATCTGAAATTGTAAGCTAGATTAAGAAGAAAATAGTTATGCTAATAAAAAATAAGATTAACCGTAAATAATATCTAAGGATGAGTTTGTAGGAGATTTAAACTAAATAAGATAGTCATAAACTTACTAGAACCTGACTCATATATTAAAATTATCTAGTGAGTTTGAGACTTAATTTTTTTAATATATATATATATATAGGAATTTTCTGGTGAGTCCAGAGTTTAATTTTTCTAAATTAAGCCCCTACAATATCCACTGCTCATTTCAAATTTTAAGATAAATTAAGAAAAAAACGGTTATGTTAATGAATGGTGGGATTAACTGTAAATAAGATCCAATAGTTAAATTATAAGGGATTTAAACTAAATTTGATGAACCATTTACTTACTGGAACTTGACCTCGTGTGTGTATATATATGTGTATATATATATGTATATATATATATATATCAAAATTATTCAACAAGAATCAACAAACTCACAAAGTAAGTTGCGTGAAGTTGCGTGAGAAGTGGGAAACAATAGTTTTTTTACAATTTCCGTAATACCCAAATTAACCCCAACGACACTCATCCGTCCTTACTCCCACCTCATCATCACTCCCCTTCTCCCACTCCATCCCAGACGTGACCCTTGACGGCCCTTGCAGCGCCGACCACACCCTCCTCCCCTCCTTCGCTCTCTTTGTGCACTCAGACCCTGAGCTGCTCGTCGGGGTCGTTCATGAGGGCCTCCTCGTGCTCCCTATCCTTGACGGCGACTTCCTTTTGGCTCGTCAGGGCGACGGTAGGCTTCGATCGGGGGTTAGGTTCCATTCGAGGGTTTGGACAAGGCTTTCGAAAAGGACGGAAGCAACTCGACCTCGTCTCCTCCGCCCCTAACTACGTCCAAGCTCTCTGACCTCAGACTCACCCTCTTCGATGTTAGAGGGATCCCGCTCGGGTGGAGGATTACGCATGATCGAGTGGTGGAATGGGATGGAGGTTGTCATGGTGAATGGGACGAGGGTGGTGGAAGGGGATGGGATGGGAGGATAGAGGGAGGACGGCAACTTTTGGGGTTGGTTGAGGGACCCGAGTTTGAGGAATGGATGGTCCAGTTGCTTACGGACAGCGACGCTGGTGGGTTTCTTAAAGCCTCCCTTTTATGATCTTTCAAATAAGATATTCTCAATTTTTCTTCTTCTGCAATAATAGTTTTTCAATTTCACATTTATCGCCACGATTTTTTTTCTTTCATCTTCTTATCTAAATATCTGTCAAATTAACTTTTCTTTTTTCTTTAACTCATTTCTTACCTTTTTACAACTTAATTAATTAATTAATATATCATTGTATATATCGTTTTATGAATTATTACTTTGATTTTGATATCATTCTTTTTTCATTTTCAAATTTTCAAAAATAATTGTTCAATAAAAATTGAGAATGAATTTTTTTAAATGTTTGAAAATATAACGGTATGAAACATAGCAGTTTCAACGTTAGTAGTTCTCCCGATTGAGTTAACTACTTAAACTCTAGTATTTCGAAAATACAATTATATATAACAATACGAATGAATATCTTTTTAACACTGAGAAATAAAAATATGATGATTTTTTAAAATTTATTACTTTTATTTTTTAAGATATCTTAATTTTAAAATAATAATTTCATCTTTTAATTAAAAATAAATAATATAAATAAGTCAAACAAGAATTAAAAAATATTAAAACAACCCACACGAACCGCAGATCGTGAGCTTCCAACAATTTGATATTTGATAATGTGCTTTATCCCACGATTTGCACACGGTCGTGGGATAGCATCCCATCGTGGGTGCTCACAATGCTTATGTAGTAATTAATGTGCACTATGTATCGGATTTCTATATTTTAATAGCAAGTAGAAGGCGTGGCTCCATTGCATCTTATTGTTGGTGTTATTGCTGTTCGTGTTATTGACTGATTACTTTTAAATTTCCAAACCCTATTTCTTCACTTCTAATGTAAAGCTTGCACACAATTTGCTTCCATTAGGAAGCATGATGTGGATGTTCAATTATTGATTATCATCGTGTTAGAATTCTTCTACTCTTTTGTTTCTTCTGTTTTTTGGGTTCAAGTGAATTTTCAATTTATCTCATCCAAATTGAATTGGTGTGGAAGTTTCTTTTCGTTGCATTCTACGTGTGTGGGTTATGATAGCCCATTGAGTTAGTTTTCTTTTGTTTCATGCAAACCGTTTTTGACTTTTTGTGTGTTGGTTATGATAGCGTAAAGCGAAGCACATAAAGAACTGAACATGATCCAATTGTTGCCTCTCCAACAAGATCCAAATTGGAGTGTTTCCAAAGACTCAATGTTTGATTGGTGCTCTGATGAACTCGTGTCAGTTGAAGCAAGACCATTTTAGTAGTAAATAAACGATATTTCGTAGCAAATAAATGAAATCTAGTTGCAATTTGATATTTTTGGTAATTTGTATTAAAAAATGAATTTTAAGTTTTCGCATGCCTTCACAAATATGAGGCACTGAAATATCCAAAGGCTTCAATGTTTGATCTTTTTAAACTTTATTGTTGGCTATAATTGGTTAATCAACATTTGAAATTAAATTTGAACGCCTTTGTTTTTTATTTGATCAATAACAGTTTTTCTGTCTGTGATAGAAGTGATAGAAGTGGGAGGTTGGGGTTTGGGGGCTTTGGGAGCATGAAAGTGGGAGGTTGGGGTTTGGGACATGGGAATTCAGGAGCAATGAAAGGAGCACGAAAGTGGGAGGTTGGGGTTTGGGACATGGGAATTCAGGAGCAATGAAAGTAGGAGGTTGGGGCGATAGAAGTTGGAGGTAATGGAGTTAGGATTTCGGACTACGTGTCATTCCAAAGGGGAAAAGGCAAAAAAAGAGGATTTTATTTTTAAGCTTTGCATATTCTTTTTAGTTGAATCACATCATGTAAACCCAGTATTTTAAATGGTTAATTGCTTGTATGTCATTATAAAACACTATAATTCCCAAAAACCACCACTCTACTTCTATTTACTTATATGTCATCGAAAAACTAACATTATGTACTAAATGCAATTACAAAATATTATAATTCTCAATAGTCACTACCGTGACTGTTTTTGTCGATGACATCATCTTTTCCGTCGATGACTTGATCTGTGGAATAAAAAAATTAAATTTAATTGTAAAAATTACAAATCTCACATTGTATAATCTTTTAATTCCTTTTGAAACTTCTTTCTCTCTCTTATCTCTCTTTTCTCCATCTCCATTTTTTCACTCTCTCTCTCATCATTATTTCACTCTCTCTCATCCCTCCTTCTCTTTCTATTTTCTCCCTCTCCACTCTCTCTCCTTCCCTCATCTTTCTCTCATTCGTCTCTCTCTCTCTCTAAAATATCTCTTTAAAATCTCTAGAGAGCTAGAGAGAGGAATGAGAGAAAGATGAGGGAATTTGAGTGAAGAGGGAGAAAGGAGAGAGAGAAAGAGAAGGAGGGATGAGAGAGAGAATGAAAGAAGGATGAGAGAGAGAGTGAAGAAATGGAGATGGAGAAAGGAGAGAGATAAGAGAGAAAAAAGTTTCAAAGTAATTAAAAGATTATACAAGGTGAGATTTGTAAAATTTACAATTTAATTTTTTATTCCATTGATGACGTCACGGAAAATGCTATTGAGAATTATAATATTTTGTAATGGTATTTGGTACATAATGTTGATTTTTCGATGACATATAAGTAAATAAGTGTAAAGTAGTGATTTTTGGAAATTATAGTATTTTGTAAAAAAAATGCAAGCAATTAACATTATTTGAAATTATTGTTAGGTAATTAGAGAAATATAGCCCTTAAATTTAAGTGGGCTTAGACAAGACGTAAAGCCCAGTCTAGCCCAATCCAATCTTTAATTTGAAATCACGACAACACAAGACTGGCTCCTGTCATCATATGTCAGCCCAATTTAGGCCCTAATCCAGACCAACTTCAGGAGGACCAGGACGTACTTTCGGGATTCCGTATTATTAGTCTCCATCTCTCTCTTGACAAGAATTACGATAAAGGACAATATCTTATTTTGGTTAATTCACTGTATCGAGTTAAGTAGACAAGATTACGCTTTAAATATGCTTGTCAGACTGGAGGCTATCTTTATTATGCAAAACTGTTTCATTGAATGAAACTAATGAATCACCTTATCTTTTCCCTCTAAAATTAGGTAATGATTGATAATTTCAGGCATGCACAAGGTGTTACTATAAATATGAGAAATTTGACATTCTATACCTCAAGTGACCAAACTTCTGGAAAAAACCCTCCACTTTGACATTATCTGAATAATATATTTATCTTTTTACTTCTTCTCAAAATACATCTGTCTATCTCGTGGGACCACTAACATCCCCTACAACACTCTCTATGTCTCGATTTTTTAAATTGTTTCAGAAATTGATAGAGTTCGATGGTACTCGATGGTACGCGATAGATAATGTAGTTGATGTGTATGCTCGATAGTTATACTTTGTTATGGTCCGATTGAACTTGATATGTGTGATACAGAGACTCGACATGGGCTCGATTGCGCTCGATAGTCAACATGATAACAATTCACATGTCGAAGTGAAACGTCCCATGATGGGACGTATCATTATTATGCGAAGAAATGCAACCATTTGACATTCTTTTCTTTTGAGAGGACACAACTTTTCAATATTGCACGAAGAGGTGCAACCCTTGATTACTGGGTCTATAAAATCAGAGGTTAGGGTGTGTTCAATTTAGTTGTGTATTTGATCCCTTCCCAAGTCCCAAACTGAGTGTATTCGATTTGTCACATCCACCAAAAAAATGATCTTCCAACACAATACCTCGTACAACTACTCCGACGAAGATGAGCACATCATCGGTGGACCAATATGGGGAGGTTGTCCCCCGATACTGGGAGTTTTACCGCTGCCCTATTGCACTTGTAGGTGCGGGTTGAAGGCAACAGAGTTGTGGTCCAACACTCCGAACAAGATTAAGAAGAAGTTCTACGTCTGTAACTCCTCGGAGCCAACCATTCGCTGTTGGTACTTCGTATGAGACGATGGAACACCGGTACCATCGGTAGATAAACCCGACCAGAACGTAAAGGACTCAGGGATGCGAAAGCTTCTTTAGAAGGCTGCTAAGTTGAGTCAGAGCCAATAGATAAACACAACTATCTTTTGGGTTTGCAGACGACATCTGAGTAGATCATTTTTTTCCAATTGATTGGGAACAGATATATGATTTTTGTATGTTTCTTTTTTTCTTACTATTAATATCAATAATAGCTCGATGTTTGTGTTTGTGATCTCTCATTGGACTCTCATTTAACCTCGATTGTGGTTCGATGATCTCTCGACAATCTAGGATTAAAAAGAAACACAATTTAGTTGAGTATTTTCAAACGAAGTCTGAATGAAGTTTATCCTTTAACCTCGATTGTGGTTCGATGGTAGTTCAATAATCACTCGAAGGTCTAGGATTAAAAAGAAACACAATTTAGTTGAGTCTTTTCAAACGAAGTCTGAATGAAGTCTCTCCTTTAACCTCGATTTTGGTTCGATGGTAGTTTGATAAGTACTTGAGGGACTAAGACTTAAACGAAGGCCTCAGGGACTTTAGGGTTTAGGTTTAACAAAAATTTAGTTCGATAATAGCTCGATGGTCATTACGCAGTTTCAAACGAACAACTTCGCCCGTTCAAGTCAGTCATATCCATCTACCTCGATAGAGCTCGACAGTTGCTCGACGTTGGTCGATGATTGTTCGATTACCTATTCGACTACGTTGTTTGCATGAGGAAGATTGAAACAATCACACCATTCACAACATTCGAATATTAACATAAAACAACGTAAACTATTCACAACAATCGAATATTAACAAAAAACAACGTAAACAACATAACTGCATGCGTATTGACCACACATTTACAAAAAAATAGACTTGTCAAAGTTTGCAACTAATAACACATACACAATAAAAACAAAAATATATCCTAGAATAAAACATGAACTACAATAACTAAAACAACTTCTCCATATTCCTAGTCCACCCGGTGTGTTCTTTGAAGCCAGGATGGACGTCAGGCAGGGGGGGGGGGGCGTTGGGTTAGGGATGGGTGTCTCGGCAAGGTAGGAAGCCCCATAGTTAGAGCATGTGTTCTCCAGGAAAGGGGGGTTGGGGTTAGTGTCGTCGGGGTGGAAACTACGCAAACCAAATAACGGTTTGTCAGTCGACATTAACTTATAATAGAAGGTAACTAAAAAAATAAAGGAAGAGACGATTAAAACCTACCACTGTCGATGAGGAGAACTACCACTGTGTCTTGTACGACGGCCAACGACGCTCCAAGTCGGTGATCATGTGGTGGAGTTCCGCCAGGGTCTGCTTGAGCTCCTCCAGTGGTTCCGAAGGTGGTCGTACCGGAGACATGGCGTCATGCACGTAGAAGGTGCATCTCTGGCATCGTAGGGCCCCGTAATGTCAGGTCACATGTAGTGGCCCGGTTAGGGACCCGACACACACCCGTCGTGCAGCGTAACCACACAAGTAGAGGATGTCTTCGATGGGTGAGACCTCGGTGATGTCGTCGTTGCGCATCATTGTGTGACTGGAATGTGTCGAGGGAAGAATGCATTGCAAAAAGAAGTGTTATGGTGTAAGGCCAAAAGAAGGGAATGCCATTTTATACTATCCAGATAACAGATAAGAAGTCTGGAGAGAAGTTAACCGAATCGTCAAAAATGCCCTCGATTATCTCGCGTTTCAGTCACACTCATATGGTAGAGTGAAGGTTGAGAGAATATCGTGTTCATGTCGAGTACACTTCGAGCTCATCGATCCCAACGTAGAGAACTCTCTTTCTTCGTCATATCACACACATATTGAGCCTCCAATTGGTATGATTTTTCACACTTTGTTCGTAACTGTCGAGACGTTTCGACGGAAGGAAACTCGACCGTCGAAAACATATGTGCCTTGATAGTAGCGTTACTTATCGAGCTTTGATCGAGTACATATCAAACTCATTGATCCCAACATAGCGTCACCTCGAACCAAACATTGGTACAGTTTTCATTCTTCCCTCTTAATTACTGAGTTGACGTCTGGTGATTAGATAAGTGAGACGAAAAAAATGTCCTCAATAATCGTGTCGACTAAACTGTCGAGCCACCATCGAGTGCATATCGAGCTCATCGATCCAAACAAAGACGACTTCATCATATCGAGATCACATCGTACCGCTATTGTACAGTTTTCACGTTTTGCTTTTAATTGCTGACGTGACGTCTGAAGGGAAGGAAACTGAAACGTCGAAGACTTTTTCAGTAATGGTACCGCTGTGAGTCGACTAAATTATCGAACAACTATTGAGAATATATCGAGCTCATCGTGTAAAGGGCATATCGTATAAAATATTTGGCATCGAAAGTACGCACAACCCCAACAAAGCAAACATAGGTTCCATGTTAGTGGCCCCACGAGATAAGCAGGGGTATTTTGGGAATAAGTAGAAAGATAAACAAATTTTTGAGAGAATGTCAAAGGAGAGTTTTTTCTAGAGTTTGGACCGCTTGAGTAATAGAAAACCAAATTTCCCATTTTTAATGTTCATGTATTTTATTTTAATTTGTCTGTCGTCACACAACACAGATCAATCATTCGTACTTATTATTATGGTTGCAACATCACATTCAATAGTTGCCCTCTTGCATAGATAATAGATATCACTCAAATCACATTAGCACACCTCACAAATTAATCGAGAGACATTCGACTGAATAATTAAATCAAGAGTGCCAACTTCCACGGACCACAATTCAGGCGATGGAAAACAATAATGTCACAAACAATTTTTAGCTCAAAACTAATGACAAAAGCTCATTCCCATTGATTACTAAGATGCTATCTCAAATTCAACGACCTCGCAACTGAATTACAACTAACATTCACATAGAAGTAAGAAATTAGAACCATATTCCGGCTCAGCCCAAAAGCCATCAACAAGACATTTAAGATCCTCATCTGAGTCCCGATCAGACCTCTCTGATGGACCCATGTCTTCTAGTACGTCCGGCATCACAACCGCAGACTTGGAATCACCGGAACTAGATGAGCGCTCCACCTCTGGTCCTAGAACTCTACTTTGCTTCTTGAGAACTCCATCAAAATTGGCCAATCTTGCACTCGGTGAGCATCTCTTAGTTGTGGAAGTGTCTTTGTTGGATGCGAAGCTAATGAAGCGTCGATTTTTACATGGAAAACCTCCATCGTAGTTATTCAGCTCGGAGAAATGTATAGCTTTCCGGCACGTGTGTTTTCCAATGTATGTCACCACAAACATGGAAGAATCATGGTTTGTCCTCTGGACTTGTTTTTTTGCTTCACAACCTTGTTGGTCGCTTTGCGAGCATATGTAGTAGCTCCTGAAATAACAATCACCATTAAACTACGTTGATGTCTTGATGATTGTGTCGAATGACTTCCAAAACTATCTTGGATCAAAAGGGTGTAGTGTTGGAGTAATCAAACCTTTGGTGTTTTGTTCCCTGGATAGTTTTTTGACCGTATTTCTTCCATACATGACCATCATCTTCATTTGGTTTTCCGGTGAAAATTCTTCGCACGTTCGAATTACACTTCCTGTCATACATCCCAAATCCACGGTGAGGGTCTAAACCAACCAAAATACTTAAATCATAAATCTAAAATGACAAGAACAAACAGTACATCTATAACTACACAGCTACAGCTACCTTATCTTATGATCATTTGGAGACAAGTTCTCTAGTGGAAGTAATCCTCTCTTCACGCCACAAGTTCTTCTATCCCCTTGCTCGTCGTGGTCCATCTTCTCTAAGTCTACCACCATAGACAAAGCCTTGGTTATCGACAGGATTACTTCTTCCAGGATATCTCTACTATCTGTATAAGAACTCGGTTGCTTGGAGAGATCTCGGAGTATAAGCATAAGCTTAATCCCTTGTCTAAGTTCCCGCTCAACAGGATTGAAAGCGTTCATTTTTCTTGTTGGCTGTGTATCCAATGCACCAAATGACATTGTGTGATCATTTTATAGAGTCCCTCAACAACTTAGGTTGAGTCGGTAGATTCTTTTTACCTAAGTCAATGATCGAATCACATAATACGAGAGTTATAATTGAATTCAAGTAATATAATGTAATTGTATTTATTTTTCCCAAAAACCGGAGACCGACTCCTTCACCTTGACTTTTCAACAAGAAGGGAGTTCACTTCATAAGTTGACTAATTCTGAAACTCCAAACTTCCAACCGGCCTCTATCCCATGGTTGTTGACAAATGAGTGAGATATTTGAAAAAGACTTCGAAAGCAAACAGTTTTTCAGAGTAAACTAGTGTGCAATCATGAACCTAACATCTTGTGTGGTTCCATGCAAAGAATTATATTCTCGACAAGGTTATTAATCAATTCAACATTTTATCTATTTTTGAAGTGAAGCAATATTACTAAAAGATTAATATTACATACTCATGGCGTTGTCCTTCCCCCTTCGAAGAACCTGCGATAGAACAATTAGGGCTATAGTTTAGTCGGTAGATTTCGAGTATCGGATTAGTCATCAAGTATCAATCTCAATGTATATGTGAGTTAGAGCATATTTAACGGCACCCGGGCTACCCCGGACGCCCTGCACTCTCTCTGCCACGTCAGCTCACCCAACCCACCCAAAAAATCCCCTTATCCATGCCCAGGCTACCCCCACCCACCCTACACTCTCTTTCATCCACATCATTTCTTAATTAAACAAATTTAATTCTCACACAACATTTAACAAAATACATTATATATAAATCTAATTCTAATCACATTATAATTTTAATTCGCGATATACTTATTATTACTATTAATTAATTAACAATATTAATCACTATTAAACACAAAATTTTGAATATTTGAATTTTGAATATTTGAAATTTGAATATTTGAATTTCGAAACGCGCGTGACTGCACAGTATATGCGTGATTGCACAGTATACGCGTGAATCAAAAGTAGTCCGCGTGAATCTACAGTATACGGGTGAAACAAAATAGTCCGCGTGAATGTACAGTATACGCGTGAAAGAAAAGTAATCCGCGTGATTGCACAGTGTCTAATTTTTTCTCTATATATACCCTACACAAAAATCAACTTACACCCCATATCTCTTCCACAAAACTCAAAACTCAACTTACATCCCATATCTCTCCCACAATGTCTTCTCCGGAGTACAATCGTTCCCCCCCTCCTTCACAATCAAATCCGCATCCACGCTATCCACAACCATATCCCTCACGTCCATTTTACCAACAACCATTCCAACAACCCGACTTCTCCCAGTACGCACCACCATTCCCACCACCTGACCAAAACTCACAATTCCCACAATTCTCCCACTACGCATCCCCAGATCAAAACTTACCATTCCCACAATACTCTCAATATGCACCACCATTCCCTTATAATCAACCGCAGTTCCAGATGTTTGGCCGACCCTTGTCTCAAAATAGCCGCCAGAGTATGACGGACACTGAAGATGAGGGTAACGACGACGATGAGTCCCCACCACGACACCCCCCCACACCACCATCCCCACCTCCACAGCGTCGTCACCGCAAGCAAGTCCAAACTGCCAAAGCCAATCCGAAGTTGTGGACCACAGCTGAGGATGAGAGACTTGTCTCTGCATATATGGAAGTCAGTTGCGATGCGGTGACAGGGACAAACCAGAAGTCTACTTCATTGTGGACTAGGGTGAAACGTGTGTACGACATCTCCGTGGAAGGCACATGCCTACCTGAAAGGAACGCAGAGTCCTTAAAAGGACGGTGGAAGAGAATTATACCTGCTGTGAACAAGTGGGTTGGGTGCTTCGATCAGGAATTCCGACGGAAAAGGAGCGGCCAGAATGACGACGATGTTGTCCGACAAGCGCACGTGATCTACGAGCGAACTCATGGGCCTAGTAAATTTCTTTATTTTGATGCTTGGGTTATGTTGCGTAGGTACCCAAAATGGGATAGTGTGATCTCCGGAGCTAATGCCGTGCGTGTTGACTGGGAGTCCCCGGAGTTGCACAATGAAAATAGTCCCCAGTCAGGAAGCCTTGGGAAAAGAAAGAGCACGGACGGCTCGAGGACGCAATCACTCTCGGATGCAGAAGAGCCGATGCCAGAGTCGTTTACACGCCCAGAAGGTGTGAAGAAGGCTAAGAAAAAGGCTAAGAGTGCATTACGCCCCGAACGAGACACCGATGTTAGAGAACTTGCACAACAGATGCGATACACCGCCCAAGTCAGAGAAGATGGTTTCTCCAAGCAAGAGGAGTTAGCGGAAAGGAATTTCCAGAGGCATTTAATAAAAAATAAGTTGGACATGCTTCACTCTCTGATGAGGAAGGACAACCCGACGGAGAAGGATCAAAAAGTAATCGATAAACTTCTCGCCTGGGCAGAAGAGAATGGGTACGTGTAGTTTGATGTAGTCCGTATTTCGTATGGTTTGTATTTCCCTTAGTTTATATTTCGGGTTGTAGTAGTCCGTATGGTTTGTATTTCCTTTTAACAGATGTTTCATGTGGTTGGTTGTATTTCGTATTTTATTATTATTAATGTATTGTTGTTATGATATTGTTGTATTAATTTTTTTTCTATTTAACTTGAAATTGTTGGTGCTGGAAAATTCTTAATTTTAATCACTTACAAAAAAATTATTACCCCACATTTATAACAAATACCCAATCCATTAATAACAAAACCAAAACTAAAAAAAAATCAAAAAACAATTAACCAATGGGAGGGGGACACGTGTCCCCCTCCCATGGGCGCCCGGGCGTCTGCCCGGGACGCCCACCGCCCGGGCAAGCGCCCCGCCCGCTAACGGGGGTGCGCCCGGGCGGGGCACCCCCGTTAAGGGTGCCCTTACATAGTTACATGATGGGACTTAATTAAAAAATGCTTTAAAACCTGCAAGAGAGAGAAACATGGTATAGATAGGGGAGATATTGTGTGTTAATAAATGAATGTTACATTTATATATCTACATGGATTTAAAGTTTAAGAACAAAAGGAGTATTAATTAGGTGGAACAATTAATCTTCATTAATTTTTGAAGAATTATTATCACTCATGCTTATTCTGAAGTTATCAATGGGCTAACTCAATGTAATTGTCATACTTTATTTTCATTGTTGAGATAATTTTGAAGAAGAGAGATTGTATTATGGACTTGGGAGTTGGGAGGGTTATACCTGTCAGGTTGTCACACAGGCATCTCGCTCTAAGATATGACTTGATCGAGCACATATGACAACGATTCGGGGGAACCTCAAATTAATTTTTTTTAGTAGTATGCATTTTCATTTTAATGAAATTAAGGTAATGTAATATTTTATTGTATTACGCTACGTATAATGGTTTAAATAAATATGTATTTTGTTTTTTATTGATAAAAATAATTATTTGCTTATTAATAAATATTTGTTTGAATTATTAATGTTTTGAGTAAATATAATTGATTTTGGAATATAATAAAAGTTAGTGGAAATAAAAGATGACGTGGAGGAGAGAGGTAGGTTGTTGTGGACTTGTGGTTAAGAGGTGAATAGTGTAGGAAAGAGAAGAAGGTGGGTTGAGGAAAGAGAAAGCTGACGCGGAAGAGAGAAAACTGATTTTGAAGAAAAAAAGAGCTGATGACCAGGTAGTGCAGGTCATGGTTAGTGATAGTCTTAATATTGTTTTGCAACAGGCGTGGACCATCTAAGTTATCTAACCCATCGCTTATAATAAAGCAACTTGCATTATGATTAGATTGACAAGAATCTAATTGCAAGATTGATTGGAAGTGGCGGTGGTTGGAAGCTAATTAAAGTATTATAGACAACGACAAATGTGGAAATTTCCTTAGATGTGGAATTAAGGCACGAGGAGAGAGAAACTTAAGCTGTTCACACCGTTGGATCCATGCATGGTAATCTCAAACCATAAATCTCCTGCTTTTATTTGTAAATTAACCTTCTTAATTGTATTTTAGATGTGGGCTAATTAAAATTTTCCTTCTAAATTATATTTTAATTTCACTTTGCACTCGTAAGTTTTAAAACATGACAATTAGACCTACTGAATTTATATTTTGTAACACTTTATTTCTTTAACTTTAAAACTCATTATTTTTCTGCTGAATCCTCAATTTTTAGATTTTTTGTCTTGTATACCTAATAGACCCCAAATATTGAATTTATGCTAAAATATAGATCAATCGAAGATCAGATCTAGTCTGATCGTGTCCGGGTTAGATTAAGTACCGACCAACCTAACCCAAATTCGAAGTTGATATGATTTTTAGAATTAAATCTAATCTATCTATTTTCAGATATTACATATGCACCTTTAGGCTTTAACAATTAAAAAAAATGTATTAATGTATTAACCATGAAAATAAAGTCATATATTAGATTTTTTTTTGTGTGGTCACATCCTCACATTAACGTTTTTACATTTTGTCGAATAAAGAAAGTTAATGGAAATGATGAACTAATTGTTGGTGATGTGCCACGAGATTGACTTGTTCAAACAATTACTTACGTGTTGTAACCAAGAAAGTGAATACAGTGAGTTTAGCAAAAAATTAAATAGAATTATAATTAATTGGCACTACACCAAATTTTAGCTTCTACTTTATTACTTATTGATTCTAATCAACGGTCATGATTCCCTCCGCACCAACTCCTCCACTCCCCATCCCTAGTGTGTAAAACAATTAGAAACTTTTGATCAATTTCCTGTCATATACAAAAAAAATTATTCTCATTAGATAATCCAACACTTGTATGTATATTGTTTCAAACTATTATTTCATTATCTTGACAGAGTAGTTGTAAGATTGGACGTATATTGGTGTTTTCGCACTAATTATTTGTTCTCTTCGATTAATCACTAACTAGATCATCCGTTGGCAGGATAAATATCGGGTTCGCGTGGAACCAAATTAATGTACTATATTCATTATTATCAAAGAAAACAAATGTTTATATCTCTATCGAATATATTCGGTATACATTAATATGCTGTTGTAGAAAATTTATGTATTGCGGTATTTTTTTCATTTTGTCCCAACTGCACTGGAAAAGCCATGTTCTTGATTTCAACATGTGTGATATAACCCGGTCAAAATGACACATGCAAATGCCTCGTGACATTGCCACCTTTCTCAAATCTCGAGATAAGATAACTCTTTTTTAAGCTCAATAAGTGCGGATTAGGACCACAATGTCGGGCAAGATAGGAGTTTATGAGTGGCTATAAACATAATTAACATCTGATCATCTGGGAAGAGTTGATGTCCCCATGTGAGGTGCACAAGAACCGCAACATAAGGATAATGAGCACACCATCCTTTTGGTTAATTATTACTTTGAAATCGAGAACTTGTAGCTATAGAAATAGAAAAAAATGCCAAATTAAATTTTGTTTGGCGTCAGACTTGGAGGATCTTCGCAATAATTGGACTTTAGTAATAGTAATCCACCAAATGAAAAGTTTTTGCACATAGATGCCTGCACCCGGACTCCCGGAGACTACGATTGCAGAAATGCTGCGGATGTTAATTATATATTATGATGATGATTAAGAAGTTCAAGTTTAAGTTTTATCTGGTATGTCTGAATAGTGCAATACATGTACATATGAAAGGGTGGCTTAAGTTGAACACCTTTTCAAATCAATGCAGAATATAAAATACAAGCAGGAAACGCAAGGTCTCCATCTTTCTTGAATCAGAAATAAAGTTGAGCAAATTTGTTTAGAGGTCCCAATTAAGGACCATGCTAATACCAAAGAGTTAAAAAAGTGTTAAGAATAAAAAACTTAAGACCATATATATTTATTTAGAATATAAAGTTGGTCCAAATAAGCTTTTATTTTAGATTGATGGGTTGGGTTTTGTTAAGAAATATTAATGGTCTAAGTTAAAGGTAAAAATGGATTCCATGAATTGAAGAATTGATAGACATCGCTCAATTGGGTTACGGTTGAAATGTGATTTTGTAGTAACTTTGTGAAGTGCATGTGTAACCATAACTTTTTGACTTTACAAGTGAAAATACTAAAACTTAGATCTAAGTATAGGTTAAGATCTAAGTGTTCACCTAGGTCATGTTTGCTTACAGATCAGTCATTTCTCTCTGCAATCACTACAACAATACATGGATTCACCGACGGTACATATCCAACAGTGTAACGCCGATGGATAACGTGTTGTTGGTATTAAATGCATCGGTGCATATCTACGTTGACATATGTTTAGATGGATAGAGACCGTCAGAGTTACTTTTGGTGTGAAAGTTTCGGCCATAGATTTTCGCCTACTTTTGGTGCATCAAAGAAACAAAAAATCTGTTGGTGCTCTACACCGACGACATATATCCATCAGTGTGTGTTACATCAACTAAAACGTACTCCGACAGTTGTGCACCTACACGGATATGTACCGTCGGCGATATATATTGGTACGCTACATCAACGGATATGTACCGTCAGTGTACATCTACTAATTATAAATGTCAAATCTTTATTCAACAAATACATGTCATTTGTGTATGTGTTTCACTTAATGTCAGCATGTACACCGACGAATCTTTGTCCATCGGTGTAAATAAGTAAAACATAGATAGTCTTTGATTTTATTAGCAATTGTCAATTTCACAATTTGAAAGTTGAGAATTCAAGTTTCAACTTGCAATGGACTGGTAACACTAAAATTGATTTTTCGTGCTGATTTAATATTAAAATATGGAAAGTACATGCATAAAAATTGTTTTTTATAAGTTAATGTACGTTTTGAAGGTTTAAAATGCATATTGCAAATGATTGGTTGTATTAAAATTGCATAATGCAATTATCTAAATTATTGTTGTTTTTATTCGCTACAAAATTGAATTCTCATTCTTATTTTATAATATAAGTATTATTGGAGAAACGTCCATACCAAGAACTCTTAACACTATTTACGTGTCAAATTTTTATTACAAAAAAACTACTACATCTTTTTAATCGATTACAATTATTAACTTTTTTCAACATTACGTAAACACAAATTTTAATTTTCACTGAATTGTTTTTATTGCGTGTAAAATTGCATTTACATTAATTCTAAAAGTGCCATTTTTTCTAGAGTTAAGTCAATAGCTGCAAAAAGAATCCAATCTATCATTAAAAGGCATAAAATGGAAGCCTTCACCTAGAATGATAAAGTCAGAGGATTTGAAAATACTGATCAAATTTCCTAGAAACTACCTAATAAGTTAGACCATAAAAGTAACAAAATAAACATGCAAATTTATTTTAGAAAAAAACCATTTCAGCAATACAAATGTAGGTACGGGAAATGCTGATCCTTCTAGTATCTTAAGTGTGGTGGGAAATTCTTTTTGATGGCAAAAACGTAGTGACAAACCCTAATTTGGACATTTAATAAAATTTAGGTTTTTGGATTTGGAAACCAGGGAAGTGGACATCGAACTTCGACTTTTTGAAATTTGCAACTTAAACCTTGAGCTTTCAACCTTGCATCTAGGGATGACAACGGATCGGTTCCGGTTCGAGTACTAGTAGAACCGGAATCGGAACCGAATTATAAATTGGGATCCAGAATCGGATCCGGATCTGGATCGGTTCCCAACATTGGTACCCCGAACCGGATCCGGTTGGTTAACGAGTACCCAGAACCGGATCCGTTGGAACCAGATTCATTACACAATTTGAATTTTTCAATGTGTTTTTTGCGAATTTGGTCAAAAAAACTCATCTCAAAAGACTTGTTGAAACTAATGGCCTATGGTGAGGTTTTATAGTTTGAATTTGAAGTGAGAAATTCATTTTTCCCGATGTGGGACTATATTTTTCACACAAAATTCGTTTTTTCCCAAACAATATCAATTCAGGATAACATTAATTACCAACTCCCGTGAGTTGGTGTAGTGTTGAAGCTCATTTGACTGTGACCCATGCACCTCAGGTTCGAATCCTGGTAGGTGACATTTTTGTTGAAAATATTGTTTATGTCGGATCCGATTCCGGTTCCATTGGTAAGAACCATATCCGAACCAGAACCGGGTCGGTTATGAAAGTGTATATCCCGATCCGACCCATATCCGTTCCGGTTCGGTTTCATCGGTTCCGGAAGACCCGTTGCCACCCCTACTTGCATCCATACTAGCTAAATGACTTCACCAAGTTAACACCTTCCAATATATATGTGTGTGTATGTGTATATGTGTATATATGTGTATATATGGAAAATGATTTATGGACTCCTTTAACACATAATTTAGGACGCTTTTGACGTGAAGATGCTTAATTCCTTTAGGGGTGTTGCTAACGTTGAACTATTATGTGTTTTCAATGCAGAACATATTGTGTTTCAAATGCAGGGCATATTGTGTGTCCCTCGCGGGACAGAAAGTATCCCTCATGGGATAGATGTGTCGCGTGCGGAATAAACATGTGACATGCATTGAAAACGCAATATGTCTTGCATCGCAAATCATATTTTTTTAATAATAAAATAATAAAAACACAAATGTGTAGAGAAGCACATAACAAACACAAGACGTCTACTATGAGGACTATATATGTGTGCAGAGGCGGATCGAGAATTTTTTTCTGGATGGGACAGATTGTCTTTTCATTGGTTGAAAATTTTATGTTGGACCTACAACTTTAAGATGATATTTTAAATAAATTAATTTAAAATAAATAAAAAATGGAAATATCATTCCTATTTTTAATATTTTTTCCAAACCTGAATACATTAAAATTCAAACATTCAAAAGAAAATTTTACAACTATAAAACTCGACACAGTTAAATTGATTGTATTCTTACAACTGAAATTCCAATATCCAAACACAAAACATATGATTTGGTAAGATTTATTGGTTACACTCGTTCTTAAGTTTAAAATCGATAAAATTTAGACAAATAGAAGGAGCAAAATAGTATAACCTAAAATTATAATAAAAGATTTTTTTAATAATTATTACTATTTATGTTCATTGCTATTTTCGTTCGTGGAATTGTAGACTTTTAATTTATTATTCATTGTATGACTCTTATGTATAGACCTTGATGAATACGTTTCTTATAAATCCTTGTTTATTTTAAGTTTTCATTCTATTTTCAGCCAACCAACTAACTCGACAATGTCAAAGTGAGATATAATATGTCAATAAGCATAACTGTATTAGAAAAGTAAGATTGTACGTCATAATCAAAAAAGTCAAATCCCAAACATCCACAATACCTAACTAAAGTCCATGCAATGTTCATTTTTAACTAAAAATTTATCAAACTTACACAACAATAAAAGTCCAAAAGATTATAACTTATCTTCCAATTAACGTAGTTGTTCAAAAGAACTTCAAAGTCCTCAATCTAAATCAAATTGACTTTAAAATCAATTCTTGTCAAAATATTATCTTAGCTCATCCTAAAATCATAGTTAAACAATTATACCAAAAACTTCAAGATCTTCTACTTAAATATATAAGTTTAAATATAAAAAACGGGAAAAATGAAATTTTTTTTGGAGGAAAATCTGAGTGGGGCATGTGGTGTGTGTGTCACCGGTTCGTGAAGAATTTCTATAAAAAATGGCGCTCTCCACTAATGACATGGATGATGCATGCACTAGCTAGGTTAGATTTCCTTAATTTTTTTGTGCTCGCTAATATGATAGACAAATACAATTACATAATAACAACATAATGTTTTAAGGTGATCGATGTCAGGTACAATGCCAAAGTCAGATATTTTTTCCACATGTGCGGTAATTGGTAATTATGCACATATATTTAAACAGTTGAATCGTATAATCAACTTGTATATAAATTTATTACTTAAATAATCTAATATATACCTATGAAGGTCGCCACGTAACACAGACGTCATCAGCTACGTCGTGTTTAGAACAAAGAAGCATGAAAATGACAAAAACAATCGAGTTTAATTGAGAGTGCTTTGATCGGCTTCCTTTCGTATTTTTGAGATAGAACTGCAATTCAAGAATATAAATAAATGAGTCCACTACTATTAATATGAAATAGAAATACACGCTTTCATTGGCACGATCGGCACAATTTTATCTTACTTATATCTTCTGAAGTTGGACTCCACCTATGAATCTATGACTGCAAGTAGTTAACATCCGTAATGAATAAAATGCTTAATTCTAATGTGAAGTAAGTTGGTTTGTGTTGAAACAATTACAGACATATATCGAATACAATGGGTTACATATATCGAATAAATATTCCGTAAGAATCCAGATAAAACAAATATGAAAAAACATGTATAGGAAAACAACAAAAGAAGAAACAGTGTTTAGAGACGACCTCAAAGACCGAGCCGTCGGAAGGCGACTTGCCTCAGAGAAAATATCAGCCCAAAGAAAATATCGACTCACATACTAGTGCGTTTGATGGTCTGCCGGTTTTCTCCCAGGATAGAACAATCTCACCGTCGATCAGGCGCACAATACACCCATCACCCTGAGGTTTAAATATCTAATTTCCCCCAAAACCTCCGTTGTCTCGCCTCACCTCGCGTGTGTGTGGAGAATTTTCTCATCATCTCTTTCCACCTACAAAGGGTCAAGTGAATATGATGTTTATTAACATCCTTCAACTTGTTAGCTTCACCAATGCGGGACTAAAAGTGAGATGAACACATGACACATGAGGCAATGGTTATCATCTTTATCTCAATATTGGATTTCTTCAATTGAGTTATTCATGTGCCCAACCAAAATTCAATAATCCAACAGTTTTCACGTTATCAAGTTTGTGATATGTGAAACAAGTTGGTATGCACGTTTTTAAAAAGGAGAGAGAAGCGAGGAGAAGAAACATAATTGAGAATGGGAGAGAGAGCTCAGAGGGTTTAGCTTTTTTCGTTTTTAACTTTTGTTATTAACATTAGACACATTTTTATTTAGGAGATGTTTTTTGTAAATTTCTAACAGAAAAATTAGCTGACGGTCGAGATTGTACAACAGTAAAAAAAACAAAAACCCAAGATGCATTTAAGTAATATTAAAAAATGCAAGTGTATTCAAAATATTGGCATCTTTTAGAAGTATACCCAAGAAAGCAAATCCAAAATAAATTATATAGTTTCAGATTATTTTTTTACGAGCAAGTTAAACACATTAATAATCCGAGTTTGTTAAGTTCTTTGGCCCAATTATATATTAATTGTCATAGGAGAGAGAACGTAACGCGACAAGTTGTCACGTATATGTACGCGTTTCTGACTCAAAATCAATTTTGATATATGTAAATGTGTACATATTCCGATCAGACTTTAGAGATCAACATATGTAAATCTGTTTTTGGTTTTGATATCATATTGATGTGTGGACGTATCCAACTCAAAATCTGACCTCAACATTTTAAAACCCAGAAGATTTATACTAAATTAATTCTTTAATATGGGACTATTATCTCACACTTGTATTATCTAGGGATGCAAATGGTATCCGAATACAACAAAATATATATAAATATATGTTATAGGAATTTGAACATTATCCGAATTTGAATTTGAATTCGAAAAGTTCTCAAATTCTGATATGAAATTGATAAGATATAAGAAAATTGAATTCGAATTCGAATTTGATATGCTTATTTGAAATTTGGATTCGAATTCAAATAGAACTTATACCATATTCGAAAAGATCCATTTGCTTATACCTTACGCTTACCGTTTGTTCATGAATTCTCGTCGTCCCAAATAAGGCACGAATGTACGTAATACTCCTAGTTATGTGTACGGGAGTCTGTGACATAATCTCTAAAAATTTGGGAGTACACCTTGAGGTGACAAGACGAACTTTTTCAAAAATAAACTTTCGGAGGATGAGATTTTAGTTATTCAGGCATTAATGATTGGAAGTTATCGTGTTGACGGGTGCCTAGACAACAACACGCTGATTTTTTTTTGAAATTAGTTGGTTTTCGCTAGATAATGGAACAGCTGCAAACACAACACGCTGAAAATTGTCCACAAAATATTTCCTGAACAAAAACATGTATTGTTTAGTGGTAAAGTAGGAATGCATGTATTCAATATACATGTTGATTAAGCATACCTGGTTGGTTGATTATGTTAATTAAGCAACAAACACAACACACTTTCAAATGCTAGTTTCTGATAGGAAGTTAGTTTCTCGAAACGTGGATCCAGGAGTCACTTCTTTTTCAGAGTTAAGAGTTGTTGAGATAGACATAAAGTTTCTAGTAGTGTGTGATGCATTTTCAAAATAAATTCTTAAATTACCCACAATTTTTATTATTATTTACAAATATTTTTAAATCGTTTTAAATTATTTTTCAATTTTTTCTTCTTAAAATATATTTTTTATTTGTTTTTATATATTTTAATTTTTTCCATTTTTAACGCATAATTATCTCAAAATAATATGAAGTTAATTTAGACATAAAATCATTCACCAAAACTTGCATTGGGTTCCGTGTGAAGAACTGAGCTCCGCTGGATCCCTCACCTTGTTTGGATTTCAAAATTCACGGTAGCCACTCCAGCGCCATCAGGTAGCCAGATCCACGATCATCCAAACACAGGCCTATGTGTCCAGTAAGAAGCTTGTAAAGCCAGGGTTGGTTGCTATTTTGACCTACACCATGATGCGAAATGGAAATGCTTAAAATTATTTGTCCTGAAAATGACACAATAGCTATTTTATTATGTTGATTATCTACTTTTTTTGTCGTTTCTCCTGATATAAAATATAGCGTCCTTTTAGATGATAAATTCCAATCTCTTGTTAGTTATATACATCTGCATCTATATGAATATATATTGTTAAGCCACTACGATTGATTGATTGATTGTGTAATTAATTGTCAACTTATTAGTTGTACATACTAATAGCTCTTATCCGGTCATACTCTGTTTATCGTCTTCCAAAACCTTAATAGATATCCTAATCTTACATAAGAGCCATTATTTATATTGTGTCCCGCGTCTTCCCATACGAGGAATGTGGAAATTGGATATTCGCGATTGTGCGTGCAAGAACGTGTGAGAATATATAGTTAATTATGTATTTTGAGGTTTTAAATTATCTTAACTCTCTTATCTTTGAGCATCCTTAACGGGATCATCCCCCGTGGATGACCCCGGACGACCCGGTCGTCCACCTCGAGATGACCCGGTCGTTGGACGACCTGGGTTTGCCACTTGGCACAACCAGGTTGACCGAATTTTTTGTTTTGAATTTTTTTTGGGTTTTGTTTTTTTTTGGTTTTGGTTTTTGTTTTAATAATTATGAGTTAATTAGTTGTAGTTTATATTTTGATAATAATTAAGATCAAGGTTATGATTTGGAGTATTATTTTGTAAATTGGCGAGACCCCCGACAGACCTGTCGGGGTGGGTTATAATTTGGGGATAGAATAAAAGTTCATAAGAAAATTAATGGTATTTAGTATTTAGTAATTATTGATGGTTAAATAAATAATATTTTGGTAAATATAAATCATTTTGGAATATAATAAAAGTTAAGAAGAAAATTAATGATGTAGAGGAAATAAAGTGGGATGACAATATGAGATTGAGTCATGATGACGTGAGAGAGAGAGAGAAAGAAGAGAGAGAAGATTGATGACCTAGGTCATTGCTACAGATAATCTTGTACTTTCTCATTATTTTAATACTTTTACAATTTTAGAGATAAATGAACCATACAAGTTACATCCACGACAATCTTGTTTCATTTTTTTTTGCCTTAATCTATGTTTTGATGATTTAATGAACTTAATCTTAATTGTAATCAATGTAGAGTAGCAAACATATTGCATAACATATATATTGCATTGTGCTAACCTCTACAAGTGATCAAGACCGAATGAATAAAGAAAATGAAGTCAAGACATATAATTAAAGCTATATTGAAGACATGTAATCTTGATTTCTTTTGAGTCTTAAGAATTATGCTCGGTGTTCGACCGTTAACCTAAGTGTACCTAAGTTATAACTTGTTTCGTTCGACCGTTCTCTTATCGGTCGACCGAACATTGTTCAAAATTGCCAACCGGTCGACCGTTCTACCCGTTTTGGTCGACCGAACTTGTTCTGAATTGGGTCCTGCAGGTTTCTATTTTGTGTATCTCACTCAAACCTCAACCAACTTAACCCCAACGACTATAACACCTTAAGAGCTTATAAATAGGTGTTCCCATGACACAATTAGATAACTCTCCCACTCCATATTGTCTCTAACGTTAGAGAGAAAGCTCCAAATACTCCAAGCCTCAAACCTTCCACACTTTAGTCTTAAATCTTATTCTACTCAAGTGTGCTCAAGATTAGAGAGCGTTGTTCCACTCAAACATTGTCAAAGTAGCAAAAGTCTTGGTGAAAGCCCAAGACAAGAGTATAGACTTCGGTGAGAGCCCGAAGTGATTCTCTCGGATTGTGAGAGGAGGAACCAAGCTCGACGAGGATTGTTCGCGAGCTTGAAGATTGTAAAAGCGTTCTCTCCCGGCCCGGAACGGGAAGTGGATAGTGAAGTCGTGAGCGGAGTTTGCAAGAGAGGACTAAGACCCGGTTGGGGTGCCAAACCTCTATAAAAAATCCCCGTCTTCGATTGTGGTTTGCATTTTCCGAGCTTTACTTGTTTGTTTTAATTTCGCTGCATCTTTGTTTGATAAACAAGTAGAGTTTGTTTCTGGTTAAAAGTGATTAGAACTAAACCGCATTCACGATGCTACAAATCTATTTGGCATACACACATTTTTATTTCATTCTGGTTAAACAAGACTACAATGATGGGAACAGATGTGAATTAATATAATTGGATTATCTAGTGTCCATTATGGCATTGAAAATATCTAGCACAATATCTCAAATTCAAGGGCATTATTACAATATGATCCATTGACCCCAATATTGTTAAACGAATTCTTGAACAGCACATCAGAAATAAAAAAAAAAAACTTAGTTTGAACACGTTCCCTATTAACAAGGAGATTCTAACATCGCTGGCATAAATTATGTCCTAACCATCTTCCACGCCGGTGGAAAAGCTGAATCTTTTCACATGGTTATGTTCCACATGGTGACATTCTACAATCTTTAAAAAACATACGTGACAACTGGATTGGAAGTTGGGAAGCACGTCGGGTTGATGGTCAACGGGGTGCCTGAACGGGAAAAAGAAAAGAAATAAGAAAGGTATATCATCGATTTCTTGTGATCTGATTGACGAGAGCATGGTTTAGTTTCTCTTTGTCACGTTTCTCAACATAGCCTTTGGTCATATTTTTCTTTGTCATGTATCTCAACAGAGAAATAAGAAAGGTATATTATCAATTTCTTTTATTTACACGCAGCCTTTATTTTCTCCTTTGTCCATTTATACTTTTTTTGTCGATGATCTTTTAATAATTTTACGAGAACAAGTAGACATATAAATTTAAACCAAAAGAGATTCGTTGAAGTCGCAGCATGACTATTCGGTAAATGACAGAAGCTCATACGCATCCTATCGAGATTCAATTCCCAGAAGGACCATCCATCACCTCCATTTTTTGGAAGAAAATGATTACACCAAGTAGAGATGGTTCGAAAGAGTTAGTAGTTACAAAAAAACAAGGATTATAAAGATAAGTCTTGACACATGAGTTATTCTTGGACAGTACTATACCATATCAAGTTAAATTTGTAAAATTGTAGTAAGGGCTAATAACACCTTGATCGATCCAGTTATGAATACCCAAATAAACTAATATTAGTGTAAAGTCCCTAACTTGTGTTATGGACTAATGGTATTTAATGAGTGTTTAGGTGGAGTGATGATGACCTTGCATGGGGAATGGAGAGAGGATGGGTGACGTGAAGAATGAGGGGCTAGAAGAGTGGGTGAATAGTGGGAGCAGGGTGTAGGTGCATGGTGAAGATGTGAAGAAACGGCTCCTCTCCTTTTCTTTTTTCTTATTTCTTCTTCCTTCTTCAACTCTTTTCTCTCTTGAAGCCTCCATTTTTCCTTCTCCTTGAGCACCGGTGGTGAGGATTGCGGAGCAAGGCGGGCGTGCAAGTTAGAGGGAAGAGGTGCGAGTGGTGCGGACCGGAGTTGGTTGCGGAGCTCCGATGTTCTTCGTCGATCTTCAAAGAAAGGTATGCCAAGTTCTTGCATTAGAGTCCTTAGTGCCCACCCACGTTGGGGTGAGGTTTTGGTGGGTCGCGGGAGGTCGGAGACCTCGCCGGTGACGAGTTTGGGTGTCAAAACCTCGGCTGGCACGAGGTTGAAGACGTCTGCCGGTCGACCGGGTCCTTTGGACGGTTGACCGAACGTAGTGTTACTTGCCTGTCTGTTGTGTTTCGGTCGACCGAGTCTTTGTGTCGGTCGACCGGAACTTGAGTGTACCGGTAGGATGCTAGTGTTTTCGGTCGACCATTGATGACGTAGAAAATATTAAGTTGACCGTGTATGTTTTCGGTCGACCGAGACCCTGAGTCGGTCGACCGATAGATTGGATTTTGATGTTGACCAGACTCCGGATTTTGACATCGTTCGATCGACCGGTTTTAGACCTTCGGTAGACCGTTGGATTTTTGTGTTGCGCAAATAGTTCGACCATTGCAGACGCTTCGGTCGACCGAGCTGTCACTTTCGGTCGACCGATTTCCCTTGTGGAAGCGGTCGACCGGTTGTCACAGCGGTCGACCGATTCCCTTGAGGAAACGGTCGACCGAGTGTCTCTTTCGGTCGACCGTTCTTACACAGGACAAAATTCCTGGTTCCGCTTAGGATGCCAACTCTGACCACGGAAACCCGTGTCCTCGCCTTGTGCGTGAGCCAGGAGGTGACGGTGGGCGCGTTATGCGTGCCTGCCCAGGGACCGCCGTGTGGAAGAGTGTGGGTGTCCGGAACGCGTCACCTCCATGTATGGATCGTGACTATATCTGGTGGATCGTTTGACTCGCGTTAGAGTAGCAGCCTGAGGGATTGCAGATCTCATTGCTTCAGCAACACGCAACTGCCGACGGGTGCAGTGACTACCGGCCGATGGCTACGGAGGCACAGAGACTACCGGTCAGGATTTGCGACGGAGGTCCAGAGAGGTACCGGCCTATTGACGGCGACGGAGGTCGCGACCCTGCTCGTTTGGAGCCGGAGTTGGTGTTGCACGTGGAGCTCGTTGACCCTGCGGACTTCGGTTTGGATCCGTCGATTGTCTGGACCTGTGTGTGTGGCGGATATGTTCGACTGGCCTTGATGGCAGTGATTGCACATGCCGTGCGGCCTGTGTGGCGGCGGTAGGGCCCCTGTGCGGCCTGTGTGGCAGCAGGGAGGATCGCGCGTGGCCTGTGTGGTTGCGGCGATGGACTGCCGATGATGTGTTCCGGCAGGTAGCTCAACTGGGCACCTATCGAGTGATATCCCGTGCGGTCTGTGTGGCGCCGGTTGATGGACCGACCTGAGCGACGACTCCGTTGGTGTGGTGGTGGACCATGATGTTTTCAGATCTGATTCTACCAGCGCGGAAGTGCGAACGCCTCCTCACCGATCCATTGGCGTGTGTAGTCGCGTGTGGGGATGTGTTGCGTACTGTCCGTTAGACCTTATGTGCCTCCGGTAGGTCTCTACGGAGACCCGATGTTGGACCGTGCGGCCTGTGTGGCGGCGGCGATGTTTAACCGTGTAGCCTGTGTGGTACCGGTGGTTGGGACCGTGCGGCCTGTGTGGCGGCGGTGAGGTTGGACTGTGCGGCCTGTGTGGCGACGACGATGTTGCGGACCGTGGGGCCTGTGTGGCAGCGGTGGCGATTGTAGACCGCGGGGCCTGTGTGGCAGCGGGAACGATTGCAGGACGGATGTCCGGTTTTACCCTTGTGGATGTTTACTGCTTTGTATTCCATGCCATGCTATACTAGTATGTTAGGACATATAAGTGAGCTTGTCATACGGGGTTTCCTTATGGAAACTCAAGAATTGTTGTTGCATCTTTTTCAGGACCGCGTTAGGCTCCGGCGGGTGGTGACCGAGGGAGATTGCACTTTGGGACTGGATCCTGTCGTCTACCTACTTTAGGTTGTCGTGATTATATGTAGCTTGTGTTTTGTGTTATGATGTAATCACTCTTTTGACAAACTCGCATTGTATTATGGTGCACCAGATGTATTTCGGTATTTGTTTCAGTAATGTCCCTACTCTTGATGGTTTTACTCTCGTGATTCCTTTAGTTTTAAAAGTTAAATTTTCCGCTGTTCGGGGATGTTACAATTAGTAAGTAACCAATCATTCCATATTAGGTCCATGGTAACTCATTGAAAGCAACATATCAAGGAGAAACATAGCTAAAGAACTTAACAGTTTGTAAGCAGATAATTCCCAACATGTGACATGGCACCATTTATATCAAACCAATTTACATAGAAGTATAATAAATCATGCGGGGTGTCGAATCATACTAGCAGATCAAGGTTTGAGAAGGATTTGAAAAATGTATGTTTCTATCTTCAAGGTCTCTTCATTGGGTCGCACTCGAGTCGCGTGTATACAATTCCGGGACTCGTCTGACTAAATTCAAATTGAAAAACTTTCAGTTTCTTAAGATCATGCAAGTGCTCAGGAATTGGAGTAGAGAGTGACATAAATTAGTTGCAAAATTAAAGAGAGATCGACAAAATACTATATGCAAGTTTGAGACCTAAACTTATGCAGTTATGCTCTATAGAAACGTCAAACACAGATAAACATTTTACTTTTTTCAACACCATATCTTTTCCTATAATGACTTCTTAATCCTTACTATTCTAACTTATTAGTGATTTTTTGTTGACACATTGGAAGTTGTTAGTTTAGTGCCTTGAAAACCTATGTAGAATGGTCGACCAATTGACAAACAGTCAACCAAAAATTGGGCGATATTAAATTTTGGACTTTCTGGATTGGCAAAAAATGATCGACCAATTCCAATTCCGTCGACCTATTTTGTCAAGACATACTCCACTTGAAGTTACTAGATTTTTAAGTTCGATCGATTGATTGACAAACGGTCGACCATTTCAGGTTGATGACATAACTTATTAGTGGTTATTTTGGGCATTTTTCTCCACAATTGTTGTACCCTAAGCTCTATATACCCTTTATCCTTTATGCTTTAGGGTGTGGAAACCCATCATCCAAAGGTGAGTGAGACTCCATTCTTGGAGCCACCACCAAGTATAGACTCATTCTTCCTACCATATCCGTAGAGCCACCAATAGTGGATTCCTATTTTACGAAGCATCTCATTAAAACTACATTGTGTGGATTCCATAGCTCAATGAGTCATTAAGTTAGAGAAGTTATTTGAGCCATCAAAAAGAAAACTTTGAGAGGTTGAAGAAGCCCGATGGAGGTGAGGGATTCTTCTCTATACGTAGCATCCATGATCTCTATGTTGCTTGAAGATTGGAGACTCACGAGGGATGAGATTATGTTCCAACCGGTACTCCTTAGAGATTTATTCTTCTCCATTAATTATCTCTCATTTTATTGGATTGCTAGCCCATACTCTCGTCTATATATCCTTTTATATGAAGATTAGATTAACCATCTTGAATTGTTAAGCTTGGGGTTTTTTAATTATTCTACTCGGGGGTGTAACTATTCAGAATCCTGATCTATTTCCGAATTGGCTCTGGCAGTTCTAATTTAGTGAATTCCGGTCTAAGTTTGAGTGACCTATTGAAATCCAAATGTAGTGAGATTTTGTGTGTAATTTCTATAATGAACCTAATGTGTGTTTGATTAGTTTTTAGCTCAAGTATACTCAAGTACACATAGTTCCTAAGACTCAAAATAAATCAAGACTACATGTCTTCAAATGACCTTTATTACATGTCTTGATTTGATTTCTTTTCTTCCTTGAGTCTTGATCACTTGTAGAAGTTAACACAAAATAATATACATGTTATGCATAATGTGTGCTACTCTACATTGATTGTAATTAAGATTAGATTGATTAAATAATCGAAACATAGTTTAATGTCAAAAACCAACAATGAGAAAATAAAAAAAAACTCATTGGTTTGGTTTTCGAAGATTCTCAATTTTATTGGACTCCATTTGCACCATTAGTGGTATTAATTATAATGTCCAATGTACACCCTCAGTGGTATTAACTCTAATTTTAAGATTGAGACAATAGCTAGCATATAATTGGTATTAAATTACAAAGAAGAGTAAGTAAAGTACTAATTAAACCAAGGATGTTGAATTATTTTTGTGTGGTTAGCTTAAAACAACATTTAAAAAAGATCCATAGAGAAGATATAAGAATTAATGAGAAAACTACAAGGGTTTATGTCAAAATTTGCCACAAAACCACGTTGTCACTCCACCACGTCAATAATTATTTGTTATTAAATTAAACAGGATGAAATATTGAGGACCTATTGCATGTTTTGCACCAAACCTGCTCAAATTCTAAGTCATAAACCCATGTTACAGTATCCAGGTAATAGCGGACAACTGGGTCGCGCTATATTCGCGCTCAGCCTGTGTCGCGCCGAATAAAATTGATGATCAAACCTAGGTGAGATTATATTTGTGAGAGGCTACAATGTAGAGGGAGAGAGAGAAAAAGAGAGTTTTTTCCCATCCCTTCCAAATAATGGTTTCCCTGATGTGTATAAGCTATGTGCCATGGTCTCCTGGCCTCTTGGATTTTATGATACTTCCCAAAGTTGGTTTAAATTCCATTGTTAATTTTCTCAGGAACTACTACAATGGCTCGGAGAAGGAGCAAGGGTGCCCAGCAGCTAAACAAGTAGAACAAAAAAACCAGGACCCTTCCATGTTCATCGTTACATACATTGGCAAACACACATGCCCGGGACAAACGCATAGACTCCAACATTCAAGGTAAAACAAAACGCAGACTCATCTACACGACCTGGAACCTCAACCGGACCAGCCAAGCAACCCCGTTATAGAAGAATCACCTTCCTGCACGACGGTTCCACGATCGGACACGAACTCCCACTATTCTAGCTCTTCTTGATTTGGTTCGCCACTGGCCAACCCCAAAAACAATATGATTCTATTAAGGTCAAACATAGGCCAAAGAAATAAAATCATAAATGTATGGAAAATTAAGGATATTTAATTTTCAATTTTAATCGCGTAATGGTGAGAAAAATTAACATATTACTACGAATGGAGCCACCATGATGGGGGATAAAGGAAATATGTTGAAAAAGTAAGGGGAAGAGGGGCATTGTGACGTTTTAAAATGAGATGATTGGTCCAAAGTGAAGTGAAGTGAATGGTGCATAATTGGTGGAGAAAACTATCATCCACCCAATAAAATAAGAGAAGTACGACTTTTTTAGCCTGCCAGTGACAAAATATGACCACGCCGGCTAAGAAAAATAATTGATATTGGTATGAGGATAAGACCTGTTCTATTATTGTTATTTTTGGAAGCAACGTACCCTTTCTTAATCTTGAAGTCATCAAGAATTAATTCGAAGAAACATCCTATTGGCCTCACGGCACTATCTATACATGTGCACATACGTAGGCATTAGAGTTTTTTTATAGGGTTTACGGATCCTATAGCCTTCTAAGTGAGATGGAATTCTGAAGGGAGTGTGCCTAAAAATAGGGATCAAGATCATTAAAATCAAGATATTGATGGTTGCTAATTAAGATAAAACTTACACCAAGGAAAGAGGATACCTACGTAGGAGAGGACAACCTAACTCGAACTTATAGTACTTCGACGAGTAGGACCGTAAGGAAAAACCCAATGGATATTCAAAACTATATATGGAGAAATAATCAAACTTACACCTTCCATGTATAGAAGGGGAGGAAGACTAGAGTTCAACTCTAAGAACAAAACCAAAGTTATTGAAAGAAACCCTCACTAGCGTAAATTAGTGGGAGTAGGAAGGAGACTTTGAAGTGAAACTCAAAGGAAAATCCCAATGAGAAGATACAATTCTAACTCACACATGGTAAAGCAGGTGGGAAGGCGCAGGAGACTGGAAGAAAACATCTTATGGCCTCCTCCAATGGAAAAACCTAATTAAGGTGGCAATTAGGGTTTGAAAATAAAACCAAACCCTAGGAGCAAAGCGTCGCCTTTCAGAAAATTTACTGAACTGCAAAACATCACACGCGCTTTACTTAAATCGTCAGTGTATTTTACCATTTTGCCCTCACACTTTTTTTATTTTTTTATTATGAATATTATGAATAGACTGTTTATTTGTTCTTGTTGCTTTATAAATTGCTTGTACTTTTAGTATTTATCAGTAATTGATCTTGTTAACTTTGAAAACATCTGCAACACATCGAAATCAATGTTAAATAAAGTAACAAATTAGATAGAGTAACAAACACATAATAATGTACGATTCTTCAGAAATTGCATGTTATAATCAATTTCTACTACGTAAGTGCTCCCAATTGGCTATCCTCTGTTCATACTGCATCTCCCATCCAACAACACTTTGAGCTCGAATTTGGAATCATATGTGAGTGACAACATTGGTTTTTATTCTTTGGCCAAAATCCAATGCAAGTATCGATCGTACTTGTTTCGCCAGTGATGATACCACCAAAAAGAACTTGGCTTCTATCGCAACTTGTTTTGCTCATTTAATTGTTTGGTCACATGTTGGAAATACTTCCAGAATTACAAAAACTCAACTGTAATCTACACCGTCACCACCAAAATCTTGCAACGGAGCCTGGATTATTTTGAAATTACACACCATAAGAATTAAAATTTATTTTAAATTAAAAAAATTAAGGTGGGGCATCTAAGCTAGACGCCCCGCTTAAAGATTTTTTTAAACGGAAGGACGAAATGGGAAATAGATTGAAATGGGAGGGCAAAATGGTCAATGACTCTGACAATTTAAATAAATTGTAGGCAACGTTTAGTAACCCCCAAAATTTAGGTTGGTAATCTGAAAGGCAATATTGACAACAACCGATCGACCACAGTGATAAACTCACATATACGGTATAAATAGTTTGAGGCAAGTTAATTGAGCACCTTTATTTTTTTCTTTGTTAGTAATTTACCCCTCTAATCATTAAAACGTTGGGGTGTTGGGGTTTTTGCTTGGGTGCACCTCCAAAAGTCGTTTATTAGGCATTTGCACTCGTGTTTTTTTATTGCTCCAGAACACCCACAAATCAAACTAATTGCTTGGGTGCACCTCCCTCTAACACCGTTAACGGATTTCGTGACACCGTCAGTTGCCCCTGTTAAGTTCGAATCCAAACGGTCGACCGAAAACCAATTTGACTCCCAATTCGAGGCGACCGAGTCTAAATATGCTACTTGACACCTAATTAGACAACAATTAAGTTCAAATCCAAATGGTCGACTAAAGCCAAACAGTCGTACGAAAACCAAATTGACTCACAATTCGAGCCGACCGAGTTTTCTAGATACTTTCGATTTTAATTATAGCTCAAATTAGTGTTTAATTAGGTGTCAATTAACATATTTAGACTCGGTCGACTCAAAGTAGGAGTTAATTTTGTTTTCGGTCGACCGTTTAGCTTTCGGTCGACCGTTTGGATTCAAACTTAATGGGGGTAACTAACGGTGTCACGAAATCCGTTAACGGTATTAGAGGGAGGTGCACCCAAGCAATTAGTTTGATTTGTGGGCGTTCTGGAGCAATAAAAAAATACGCGAGTGCAAAGACTTAATAAACGACTTTTGAAGGTGAACCCAACCAAAAAAACCCTTAAAACGTTATAGTTTGTTTTCTTGTCCTTTTTACTTGTTGATACTTTGGAACCTTGCCTTTTAAAACGTACAACTATACCCCTCTCCGCCCTTCACTCGTTGGTTAGTTCTCGCATGTTTTCTAGAAATGTGAAATGCAGTATAAGCATGCGTTTGTTCCCTGATATGCTGGTCTAACTTTTGAATGGACCAGGCTTAATCTAGATAAAATGTGCTCAATTAACTTGACTCAAACTATTTATACCAAGGCACACTCTCTTCAAGCTAAGTAATTTTAATGGTTATTAATACATGCAATATGCATGTTATTTATTTCCTGAAAACGTGTTAGAGAATATTTCTCATTGTGTAATTTAAGGATATTATCAGGAATTTTGTGATAACCTATTGTTCTTTTTCGTTAAATATCCACATTTCAATAAAACGTATATGTGAGAACCATTTTCACATATCTGAAAAACCTTTTGATTCTCTAATCCCTCACAACATTGCAGAAACAAGCTAGACACCATTCAAGCTAGCTAACTTGAGATTGCACTCAGATCATGCATATGCACCCACATTAATTCTATACATACCCCAATTACAAACATTAGCCGATGGAGTGAGAAACAAAAAAGAGTACAAAACAAAAGATCACATAATTTTCATAATTATAAAAATCTAATTAACACCTCCAGTTCATGTCCAGAAGTTGGCAAGAAGCACTTTGACTTCATCCGACATGTCAAAAGCATCACCGGAATCGGAAGTAGTTGTAGAAGTTAAAGCAGAAGAAACTGAACCTGTTGTTTCCGGCGTAGTAACTTCTTCTTCTTCTTTTGCTCTTTTGTCGCCGAAGGACTTGGAAAATCTGAAATTACAATCCAGTCCCTTGAGCTCATGGTTTTGTGTGGCATATTTTTCCTCCAAAGAAAACAATGGCTCTTGTTTTATAGTTGTGGTATTGGTGGTGTTGAAGCTAATCATGCATAATTTTTTTCCATTAACACCATCATTATCGATTGGTTGGGAAGTGTAAATTATTCTTTGGCACGTGTGTTTTCCAACGTAGGTGACGAGGAAGGTGGGGGAATCTTCCTTCACTAGTTGCACTTGTTTTTTGGCCTCACAGCCTTGGTCTTGGCTTTGCATGCACTTGAAATAGCTCCTGCATATTTTTTGGATTATCGTTAATTAGGTAATAATACATATTAACAAAATCCTTTTACAGGTCAACGGATTAGATCATCAGGCTAGTTCAGTTGATAGACTTTTGGTCTAACAATAGTTAAAATTTTATTGAAAGGTATTTAACGCTTCGAAAAAAAAATGAAGAAATGATGCGAAGATGTCTATTAACTAACCTTTGGTGTTTGGTTCCATGAATACTCTTCTGACCGTATTTTTTCCAGTTGTAACCATCAGGATCTTCTGGATTTTTGGACCACATTTTCACCACATCAGGATTCCTATTGGGAGAATAAAGTTACCTCGGATGAGAAAGACATGTTATATCTCAAATTATCTAAACCAAGCTTAAAACATCAAACTATACATCCAAGTTATATGGGTGATTATATTTGTTACTCATATACGACTGGTCTAATGCTACTAACTAGCATACAAAACCGACAAAACTCTTGCGTATGCAACTAGTTATTTGACCGATTAACATTAAACAAAATTATTTTGCAGATCCGTACTACTTTTGATTATCCAAAAAAAAGAAAATCGTCATCAATCTAGATGCAATATGACAGATGGGTTAGGCGTTCCAATATCTATGTAAAGACATGTAAATGGACTAGAAATTGTATCGAATTAATTGAGGGGGGTTTCAATACAAACCAATTTAATTTAGGAAAAGAAGAAAAAATATGATCGATTCGGTTCGACAATAGACTCAATCCGAAAACAACGAAAAACGCGATCCAGTTTAAATATTTCAACCTGAAATTGGAAGTTCAAAAGTTGGGCTTGAATTTCAATCTCTACAATCCAAAGATCCAAATCATACTTTGCTTGGCTTAAAGCAAATATTAAGTAAAAGGTAGAGATGATCTCAGTATTTGTGATACTTAAGATCAGCTGGCAGATAATCTCTTAGATTTCAGTATTTGTGATACTTAATATTAGGCAGATAATCTCTTCTTATGTGGTTTAGTACTTTTTGTAGTATGTTATTCCTCTATTATGTTTTACACGCTTCTTCAGAATGCCAAGTAGCTAGATTTGAGGTGACCATATATCAACAAATTTTTCCAAACATATTAAAACATCATCTCCCTTTATGCTAAAAGGCTTGTGCCGTGATATATAGACTTTTTGTAGGAAATCCAAAATGATATGCAAAAAAATGAAAAAAAAGCATAAACCCAGATTAGCCTTTAATTAAGACTTAGATCACCACTGACCTTGCACTAGAATATCCCATGTAATTTTCCTCGTATTGTCTTTGTCTCTTCAGAGAAGCACAATTAATCATCTCCTCTTGCTGATCCTCAGAGCCCACCATCTCTTGCTTAACGATTTCGTACGCTACCGGAACACGACTAACCACGACCGCCAAGGCGTTGTTTATGGAATTGATTACCGCCTCCACAAGCTCACCCGAACCATCACTTGAATCTTTGGACGTGAGATCTCTTAGCTTAAGCATGAGATCACGTCCGGTGCGCAACGCCTCGACGGCCGGGATCAAGTACTTCATCGGATTTGAGAACTTGCACAACAGATGCGATACACCGCCCAAGTCAGAGAAGATGGTTTCTCCAAGCAAGAGGAGTTAGCGGAAAGGAATTTCCAGAGGCATTTAATAAAAAATAAGTTGGACATGCTTCACTCTCTGATGAGGAAGGACAACCCGACGGAGAAGGATCAAAAAGTAATCGATAAACTTCTCGCCTGGGCAGAAGAGAATGGGTACGTGTAGTTTGATGTAGTCCGTATTTCGTATGGTTTGTATTTCCCTTAGTTTATATTTCGGGTTGTAGTAGTCCGTATGGTTTGTATTTCCTTTTAACAGATGTTTCATGTGGTTGGTTGTATTTCGTATTTTATTATTATTAATGTATTGTTGTTATGATATTGTTGTATTAATTTTTTTTCTATTTAACTTGAAATTGTTGGTGCTGGAAAATTCTTAATTTTAATCACTTACAAAAAAATTATTACCCCACATTTATAACAAATACCCAATCCATTAATAACAAAACCAAAACTAAAAAAAAATCAAAAAACAATTAACCAATGGGAGGGGGACACGTGTCCCCCTCCCATGGGCGCCCGGGCGTCTGCCCGGGACGCCCACCGCCCGGGCAAGCGCCCCGCCCGCTAACGGGGGTGCGCCCGGGCGGGGCACCCCCGTTAAGGGTGCCCTTACATAGTTACATGATGGGACTTAATTAAAAAATGCTTTAAAACCTGCAAGAGAGAGAAACATGGTATAGATAGGGGAGATATTGTGTGTTAATAAATGAATGTTACATTTATATATCTACATGGATTTAAAGTTTAAGAACAAAAGGAGTATTAATTAGGTGGAACAATTAATCTTCATTAATTTTTGAAGAATTATTATCACTCATGCTTATTCTGAAGTTATCAATGGGCTAACTCAATGTAATTGTCATACTTTATTTTCATTGTTGAGATAATTTTGAAGAAGAGAGATTGTATTATGGACTTGGGAGTTGGGAGGGTTATACCTGTCAGGTTGTCACACAGGCATCTCGCTCTAAGATATGACTTGATCGAGCACATATGACAACGATTCGGGGGAACCTCAAATTAATTTTTTTTAGTAGTATGCATTTTCATTTTAATGAAATTAAGGTAATGTAATATTTTATTGTATTACGCTACGTATAATGGTTTAAATAAATATGTATTTTGTTTTTTATTGATAAAAATAATTATTTGCTTATTAATAAATATTTGTTTGAATTATTAATGTTTTGAGTAAATATAATTGATTTTGGAATATAATAAAAGTTAGTGGAAATAAAAGATGACGTGGAGGAGAGAGGTAGGTTGTTGTGGACTTGTGGTTAAGAGGTGAATAGTGTAGGAAAGAGAAGAAGGTGGGTTGAGGAAAGAGAAAGCTGACGCGGAAGAGAGAAAACTGATTTTGAAGAAAAAAAGAGCTGATGACCAGGTAGTGCAGGTCATGGTTAGTGATAGTCTTAATATTGTTTTGCAACAGGCGTGGACCATCTAAGTTATCTAACCCATCGCTTATAATAAAGCAACTTGCATTATGATTAGATTGACAAGAATCTAATTGCAAGATTGATTGGAAGTGGCGGTGGTTGGAAGCTAATTAAAGTATTATAGACAACGACAAATGTGGAAATTTCCTTAGATGTGGAATTAAGGCACGAGGAGAGAGAAACTTAAGCTGTTCACACCGTTGGATCCATGCATGGTAATCTCAAACCATAAATCTCCTGCTTTTATTTGTAAATTAACCTTCTTAATTGTATTTTAGATGTGGGCTAATTAAAATTTTCCTTCTAAATTATATTTTAATTTCACTTTGCACTCGTAAGTTTTAAAACATGACAATTAGACCTACTGAATTTATATTTTGTAACACTTTATTTCTTTAACTTTAAAACTCATTATTTTTCTGCTGAATCCTCAATTTTTAGATTTTTTGTCTTGTATACCTAATAGACCCCAAATATTGAATTTATGCTAAAATATAGATCAATCGAAGATCAGATCTAGTCTGATCGTGTCCGGGTTAGATTAAGTACCGACCAACCTAACCCAAATTCGAAGTTGATATGATTTTTAGAATTAAATCTAATCTATCTATTTTCAGATATTACATATGCACCTTTAGGCTTTAACAATTAAAAAAAATGTATTAATGTATTAACCATGAAAATAAAGTCATATATTAGATTTTTTTTTGTGTGGTCACATCCTCACATTAACGTTTTTACATTTTGTCGAATAAAGAAAGTTAATGGAAATGATGAACTAATTGTTGGTGATGTGCCACGAGATTGACTTGTTCAAACAATTACTTACGTGTTGTAACCAAGAAAGTGAATACAGTGAGTTTAGCAAAAAATTAAATAGAATTATAATTAATTGGCACTACACCAAATTTTAGCTTCTACTTTATTACTTATTGATTCTAATCAACGGTCATGATTCCCTCCGCACCAACTCCTCCACTCCCCATCCCTAGTGTGTAAAACAATTAGAAACTTTTGATCAATTTCCTGTCATATACAAAAAAAATTATTCTCATTAGATAATCCAACACTTGTATGTATATTGTTTCAAACTATTATTTCATTATCTTGACAGAGTAGTTGTAAGATTGGACGTATATTGGTGTTTTCGCACTAATTATTTGTTCTCTTCGATTAATCACTAACTAGATCATCCGTTGGCAGGATAAATATCGGGTTCGCGTGGAACCAAATTAATGTACTATATTCATTATTATCAAAGAAAACAAATGTTTATATCTCTATCGAATATATTCGGTATACATTAATATGCTGTTGTAGAAAATTTATGTATTGCGGTATTTTTTTCATTTTGTCCCAACTGCACTGGAAAAGCCATGTTCTTGATTTCAACATGTGTGATATAACCCGGTCAAAATGACACATGCAAATGCCTCGTGACATTGCCACCTTTCTCAAATCTCGAGATAAGATAACTCTTTTTTAAGCTCAATAAGTGCGGATTAGGACCACAATGTCGGGCAAGATAGGAGTTTATGAGTGGCTATAAACATAATTAACATCTGATCATCTGGGAAGAGTTGATGTCCCCATGTGAGGTGCACAAGAACCGCAACATAAGGATAATGAGCACACCATCCTTTTGGTTAATTATTACTTTGAAATCGAGAACTTGTAGCTATAGAAATAGAAAAAAATGCCAAATTAAATTTTGTTTGGCGTCAGACTTGGAGGATCTTCGCAATAATTGGACTTTAGTAATAGTAATCCACCAAATGAAAAGTTTTTGCACATAGATGCCTGCACCCGGACTCCCGGAGACTACGATTGCAGAAATGCTGCGGATGTTAATTATATATTATGATGATGATTAAGAAGTTCAAGTTTAAGTTTTATCTGGTATGTCTGAATAGTGCAATACATGTACATATGAAAGGGTGGCTTAAGTTGAACACCTTTTCAAATCAATGCAGAATATAAAATACAAGCAGGAAACGCAAGGTCTCCATCTTTCTTGAATCAGAAATAAAGTTGAGCAAATTTGTTTAGAGGTCCCAATTAAGGACCATGCTAATACCAAAGAGTTAAAAAAGTGTTAAGAATAAAAAACTTAAGACCATATATATTTATTTAGAATATAAAGTTGGTCCAAATAAGCTTTTATTTTAGATTGATGGGTTGGGTTTTGTTAAGAAATATTAATGGTCTAAGTTAAAGGTAAAAATGGATTCCATGAATTGAAGAATTGATAGACATCGCTCAATTGGGTTACGGTTGAAATGTGATTTTGTAGTAACTTTGTGAAGTGCATGTGTAACCATAACTTTTTGACTTTACAAGTGAAAATACTAAAACTTAGATCTAAGTATAGGTTAAGATCTAAGTGTTCACCTAGGTCATGTTTGCTTACAGATCAGTCATTTCTCTCTGCAATCACTACAACAATACATGGATTCACCGACGGTACATATCCAACAGTGTAACGCCGATGGATAACGTGTTGTTGGTATTAAATGCATCGGTGCATATCTACGTTGACATATGTTTAGATGGATAGAGACCGTCAGAGTTACTTTTGGTGTGAAAGTTTCGGCCATAGATTTTCGCCTACTTTTGGTGCATCAAAGAAACAAAAAATCTGTTGGTGCTCTACACCGACGACATATATCCATCAGTGTGTGTTACATCAACTAAAACGTACTCCGACAGTTGTGCACCTACACGGATATGTACCGTCGGCGATATATATTGGTACGCTACATCAACGGATATGTACCGTCAGTGTACATCTACTAATTATAAATGTCAAATCTTTATTCAACAAATACATGTCATTTGTGTATGTGTTTCACTTAATGTCAGCATGTACACCGACGAATCTTTGTCCATCGGTGTAAATAAGTAAAACATAGATAGTCTTTGATTTTATTAGCAATTGTCAATTTCACAATTTGAAAGTTGAGAATTCAAGTTTCAACTTGCAATGGACTGGTAACACTAAAATTGATTTTTCGTGCTGATTTAATATTAAAATATGGAAAGTACATGCATAAAAATTGTTTTTTATAAGTTAATGTACGTTTTGAAGGTTTAAAATGCATATTGCAAATGATTGGTTGTATTAAAATTGCATAATGCAATTATCTAAATTATTGTTGTTTTTATTCGCTACAAAATTGAATTCTCATTCTTATTTTATAATATAAGTATTATTGGAGAAACGTCCATACCAAGAACTCTTAACACTATTTACGTGTCAAATTTTTATTACAAAAAAACTACTACATCTTTTTAATCGATTACAATTATTAACTTTTTTCAACATTACGTAAACACAAATTTTAATTTTCACTGAATTGTTTTTATTGCGTGTAAAATTGCATTTACATTAATTCTAAAAGTGCCATTTTTTCTAGAGTTAAGTCAATAGCTGCAAAAAGAATCCAATCTATCATTAAAAGGCATAAAATGGAAGCCTTCACCTAGAATGATAAAGTCAGAGGATTTGAAAATACTGATCAAATTTCCTAGAAACTACCTAATAAGTTAGACCATAAAAGTAACAAAATAAACATGCAAATTTATTTTAGAAAAAAACCATTTCAGCAATACAAATGTAGGTACGGGAAATGCTGATCCTTCTAGTATCTTAAGTGTGGTGGGAAATTCTTTTTGATGGCAAAAACGTAGTGACAAACCCTAATTTGGACATTTAATAAAATTTAGGTTTTTGGATTTGGAAACCAGGGAAGTGGACATCGAACTTCGACTTTTTGAAATTTGCAACTTAAACCTTGAGCTTTCAACCTTGCATCTAGGGATGACAACGGATCGGTTCCGGTTCGAGTACTAGTAGAACCGGAATCGGAACCGAATTATAAATTGGGATCCAGAATCGGATCCGGATCTGGATCGGTTCCCAACATTGGTACCCCGAACCGGATCCGGTTGGTTAACGAGTACCCAGAACCGGATCCGTTGGAACCAGATTCATTACACAATTTGAATTTTTCAATGTGTTTTTTGCGAATTTGGTCAAAAAAACTCATCTCAAAAGACTTGTTGAAACTAATGGCCTATGGTGAGGTTTTATAGTTTGAATTTGAAGTGAGAAATTCATTTTTCCCGATGTGGGACTATATTTTTCACACAAAATTCGTTTTTTCCCAAACAATATCAATTCAGGATAACATTAATTACCAACTCCCGTGAGTTGGTGTAGTGTTGAAGCTCATTTGACTGTGACCCATGCACCTCAGGTTCGAATCCTGGTAGGTGACATTTTTGTTGAAAATATTGTTTATGTCGGATCCGATTCCGGTTCCATTGGTAAGAACCATATCCGAACCAGAACCGGGTCGGTTATGAAAGTGTATATCCCGATCCGACCCATATCCGTTCCGGTTCGGTTTCATCGGTTCCGGAAGACCCGTTGCCACCCCTACTTGCATCCATACTAGCTAAATGACTTCACCAAGTTAACACCTTCCAATATATATGTGTGTGTATGTGTATATGTGTATATATGTGTATATATGGAAAATGATTTATGGACTCCTTTAACACATAATTTAGGACGCTTTTGACGTGAAGATGCTTAATTCCTTTAGGGGTGTTGCTAACGTTGAACTATTATGTGTTTTCAATGCAGAACATATTGTGTTTCAAATGCAGGGCATATTGTGTGTCCCTCGCGGGACAGAAAGTATCCCTCATGGGATAGATGTGTCGCGTGCGGAATAAACATGTGACATGCATTGAAAACGCAATATGTCTTGCATCGCAAATCATATTTTTTTAATAATAAAATAATAAAAACACAAATGTGTAGAGAAGCACATAACAAACACAAGACGTCTACTATGAGGACTATATATGTGTGCAGAGGCGGATCGAGAATTTTTTTCTGGATGGGACAGATTGTCTTTTCATTGGTTGAAAATTTTATGTTGGACCTACAACTTTAAGATGATATTTTAAATAAATTAATTTAAAATAAATAAAAAATGGAAATATCATTCCTATTTTTAATATTTTTTCCAAACCTGAATACATTAAAATTCAAACATTCAAAAGAAAATTTTACAACTATAAAACTCGACACAGTTAAATTGATTGTATTCTTACAACTGAAATTCCAATATCCAAACACAAAACATATGATTTGGTAAGATTTATTGGTTACACTCGTTCTTAAGTTTAAAATCGATAAAATTTAGACAAATAGAAGGAGCAAAATAGTATAACCTAAAATTATAATAAAAGATTTTTTTAATAATTATTACTATTTATGTTCATTGCTATTTTCGTTCGTGGAATTGTAGACTTTTAATTTATTATTCATTGTATGACTCTTATGTATAGACCTTGATGAATACGTTTCTTATAAATCCTTGTTTATTTTAAGTTTTCATTCTATTTTCAGCCAACCAACTAACTCGACAATGTCAAAGTGAGATATAATATGTCAATAAGCATAACTGTATTAGAAAAGTAAGATTGTACGTCATAATCAAAAAAGTCAAATCCCAAACATCCACAATACCTAACTAAAGTCCATGCAATGTTCATTTTTAACTAAAAATTTATCAAACTTACACAACAATAAAAGTCCAAAAGATTATAACTTATCTTCCAATTAACGTAGTTGTTCAAAAGAACTTCAAAGTCCTCAATCTAAATCAAATTGACTTTAAAATCAATTCTTGTCAAAATATTATCTTAGCTCATCCTAAAATCATAGTTAAACAATTATACCAAAAACTTCAAGATCTTCTACTTAAATATATAAGTTTAAATATAAAAAACGGGAAAAATGAAATTTTTTTTGGAGGAAAATCTGAGTGGGGCATGTGGTGTGTGTGTCACCGGTTCGTGAAGAATTTCTATAAAAAATGGCGCTCTCCACTAATGACATGGATGATGCATGCACTAGCTAGGTTAGATTTCCTTAATTTTTTTGTGCTCGCTAATATGATAGACAAATACAATTACATAATAACAACATAATGTTTTAAGGTGATCGATGTCAGGTACAATGCCAAAGTCAGATATTTTTTCCACATGTGCGGTAATTGGTAATTATGCACATATATTTAAACAGTTGAATCGTATAATCAACTTGTATATAAATTTATTACTTAAATAATCTAATATATACCTATGAAGGTCGCCACGTAACACAGACGTCATCAGCTACGTCGTGTTTAGAACAAAGAAGCATGAAAATGACAAAAACAATCGAGTTTAATTGAGAGTGCTTTGATCGGCTTCCTTTCGTATTTTTGAGATAGAACTGCAATTCAAGAATATAAATAAATGAGTCCACTACTATTAATATGAAATAGAAATACACGCTTTCATTGGCACGATCGGCACAATTTTATCTTACTTATATCTTCTGAAGTTGGACTCCACCTATGAATCTATGACTGCAAGTAGTTAACATCCGTAATGAATAAAATGCTTAATTCTAATGTGAAGTAAGTTGGTTTGTGTTGAAACAATTACAGACATATATCGAATACAATGGGTTACATATATCGAATAAATATTCCGTAAGAATCCAGATAAAACAAATATGAAAAAACATGTATAGGAAAACAACAAAAGAAGAAACAGTGTTTAGAGACGACCTCAAAGACCGAGCCGTCGGAAGGCGACTTGCCTCAGAGAAAATATCAGCCCAAAGAAAATATCGACTCACATACTAGTGCGTTTGATGGTCTGCCGGTTTTCTCCCAGGATAGAACAATCTCACCGTCGATCAGGCGCACAATACACCCATCACCCTGAGGTTTAAATATCTAATTTCCCCCAAAACCTCCGTTGTCTCGCCTCACCTCGCGTGTGTGTGGAGAATTTTCTCATCATCTCTTTCCACCTACAAAGGGTCAAGTGAATATGATGTTTATTAACATCCTTCAACTTGTTAGCTTCACCAATGCGGGACTAAAAGTGAGATGAACACATGACACATGAGGCAATGGTTATCATCTTTATCTCAATATTGGATTTCTTCAATTGAGTTATTCATGTGCCCAACCAAAATTCAATAATCCAACAGTTTTCACGTTATCAAGTTTGTGATATGTGAAACAAGTTGGTATGCACGTTTTTAAAAAGGAGAGAGAAGCGAGGAGAAGAAACATAATTGAGAATGGGAGAGAGAGCTCAGAGGGTTTAGCTTTTTTCGTTTTTAACTTTTGTTATTAACATTAGACACATTTTTATTTAGGAGATGTTTTTTGTAAATTTCTAACAGAAAAATTAGCTGACGGTCGAGATTGTACAACAGTAAAAAAAACAAAAACCCAAGATGCATTTAAGTAATATTAAAAAATGCAAGTGTATTCAAAATATTGGCATCTTTTAGAAGTATACCCAAGAAAGCAAATCCAAAATAAATTATATAGTTTCAGATTATTTTTTTACGAGCAAGTTAAACACATTAATAATCCGAGTTTGTTAAGTTCTTTGGCCCAATTATATATTAATTGTCATAGGAGAGAGAACGTAACGCGACAAGTTGTCACGTATATGTACGCGTTTCTGACTCAAAATCAATTTTGATATATGTAAATGTGTACATATTCCGATCAGACTTTAGAGATCAACATATGTAAATCTGTTTTTGGTTTTGATATCATATTGATGTGTGGACGTATCCAACTCAAAATCTGACCTCAACATTTTAAAACCCAGAAGATTTATACTAAATTAATTCTTTAATATGGGACTATTATCTCACACTTGTATTATCTAGGGATGCAAATGGTATCCGAATACAACAAAATATATATAAATATATGTTATAGGAATTTGAACATTATCCGAATTTGAATTTGAATTCGAAAAGTTCTCAAATTCTGATATGAAATTGATAAGATATAAGAAAATTGAATTCGAATTCGAATTTGATATGCTTATTTGAAATTTGGATTCGAATTCAAATAGAACTTATACCATATTCGAAAAGATCCATTTGCTTATACCTTACGCTTACCGTTTGTTCATGAATTCTCGTCGTCCCAAATAAGGCACGAATGTACGTAATACTCCTAGTTATGTGTACGGGAGTCTGTGACATAATCTCTAAAAATTTGGGAGTACACCTTGAGGTGACAAGACGAACTTTTTCAAAAATAAACTTTCGGAGGATGAGATTTTAGTTATTCAGGCATTAATGATTGGAAGTTATCGTGTTGACGGGTGCCTAGACAACAACACGCTGATTTTTTTTTGAAATTAGTTGGTTTTCGCTAGATAATGGAACAGCTGCAAACACAACACGCTGAAAATTGTCCACAAAATATTTCCTGAACAAAAACATGTATTGTTTAGTGGTAAAGTAGGAATGCATGTATTCAATATACATGTTGATTAAGCATACCTGGTTGGTTGATTATGTTAATTAAGCAACAAACACAACACACTTTCAAATGCTAGTTTCTGATAGGAAGTTAGTTTCTCGAAACGTGGATCCAGGAGTCACTTCTTTTTCAGAGTTAAGAGTTGTTGAGATAGACATAAAGTTTCTAGTAGTGTGTGATGCATTTTCAAAATAAATTCTTAAATTACCCACAATTTTTATTATTATTTACAAATATTTTTAAATCGTTTTAAATTATTTTTCAATTTTTTCTTCTTAAAATATATTTTTTATTTGTTTTTATATATTTTAATTTTTTCCATTTTTAACGCATAATTATCTCAAAATAATATGAAGTTAATTTAGACATAAAATCATTCACCAAAACTTGCATTGGGTTCCGTGTGAAGAACTGAGCTCCGCTGGATCCCTCACCTTGTTTGGATTTCAAAATTCACGGTAGCCACTCCAGCGCCATCAGGTAGCCAGATCCACGATCATCCAAACACAGGCCTATGTGTCCAGTAAGAAGCTTGTAAAGCCAGGGTTGGTTGCTATTTTGACCTACACCATGATGCGAAATGGAAATGCTTAAAATTATTTGTCCTGAAAATGACACAATAGCTATTTTATTATGTTGATTATCTACTTTTTTTGTCGTTTCTCCTGATATAAAATATAGCGTCCTTTTAGATGATAAATTCCAATCTCTTGTTAGTTATATACATCTGCATCTATATGAATATATATTGTTAAGCCACTACGATTGATTGATTGATTGTGTAATTAATTGTCAACTTATTAGTTGTACATACTAATAGCTCTTATCCGGTCATACTCTGTTTATCGTCTTCCAAAACCTTAATAGATATCCTAATCTTACATAAGAGCCATTATTTATATTGTGTCCCGCGTCTTCCCATACGAGGAATGTGGAAATTGGATATTCGCGATTGTGCGTGCAAGAACGTGTGAGAATATATAGTTAATTATGTATTTTGAGGTTTTAAATTATCTTAACTCTCTTATCTTTGAGCATCCTTAACGGGATCATCCCCCGTGGATGACCCCGGACGACCCGGTCGTCCACCTCGAGATGACCCGGTCGTTGGACGACCTGGGTTTGCCACTTGGCACAACCAGGTTGACCGAATTTTTTGTTTTGAATTTTTTTTGGGTTTTGTTTTTTTTTGGTTTTGGTTTTTGTTTTAATAATTATGAGTTAATTAGTTGTAGTTTATATTTTGATAATAATTAAGATCAAGGTTATGATTTGGAGTATTATTTTGTAAATTGGCGAGACCCCCGACAGACCTGTCGGGGTGGGTTATAATTTGGGGATAGAATAAAAGTTCATAAGAAAATTAATGGTATTTAGTATTTAGTAATTATTGATGGTTAAATAAATAATATTTTGGTAAATATAAATCATTTTGGAATATAATAAAAGTTAAGAAGAAAATTAATGATGTAGAGGAAATAAAGTGGGATGACAATATGAGATTGAGTCATGATGACGTGAGAGAGAGAGAGAAAGAAGAGAGAGAAGATTGATGACCTAGGTCATTGCTACAGATAATCTTGTACTTTCTCATTATTTTAATACTTTTACAATTTTAGAGATAAATGAACCATACAAGTTACATCCACGACAATCTTGTTTCATTTTTTTTTGCCTTAATCTATGTTTTGATGATTTAATGAACTTAATCTTAATTGTAATCAATGTAGAGTAGCAAACATATTGCATAACATATATATTGCATTGTGCTAACCTCTACAAGTGATCAAGACCGAATGAATAAAGAAAATGAAGTCAAGACATATAATTAAAGCTATATTGAAGACATGTAATCTTGATTTCTTTTGAGTCTTAAGAATTATGCTCGGTGTTCGACCGTTAACCTAAGTGTACCTAAGTTATAACTTGTTTCGTTCGACCGTTCTCTTATCGGTCGACCGAACATTGTTCAAAATTGCCAACCGGTCGACCGTTCTACCCGTTTTGGTCGACCGAACTTGTTCTGAATTGGGTCCTGCAGGTTTCTATTTTGTGTATCTCACTCAAACCTCAACCAACTTAACCCCAACGACTATAACACCTTAAGAGCTTATAAATAGGTGTTCCCATGACACAATTAGATAACTCTCCCACTCCATATTGTCTCTAACGTTAGAGAGAAAGCTCCAAATACTCCAAGCCTCAAACCTTCCACACTTTAGTCTTAAATCTTATTCTACTCAAGTGTGCTCAAGATTAGAGAGCGTTGTTCCACTCAAACATTGTCAAAGTAGCAAAAGTCTTGGTGAAAGCCCAAGACAAGAGTATAGACTTCGGTGAGAGCCCGAAGTGATTCTCTCGGATTGTGAGAGGAGGAACCAAGCTCGACGAGGATTGTTCGCGAGCTTGAAGATTGTAAAAGCGTTCTCTCCCGGCCCGGAACGGGAAGTGGATAGTGAAGTCGTGAGCGGAGTTTGCAAGAGAGGACTAAGACCCGGTTGGGGTGCCAAACCTCTATAAAAAATCCCCGTCTTCGATTGTGGTTTGCATTTTCCGAGCTTTACTTGTTTGTTTTAATTTCGCTGCATCTTTGTTTGATAAACAAGTAGAGTTTGTTTCTGGTTAAAAGTGATTAGAACTAAACCGCATTCACGATGCTACAAATCTATTTGGCATACACACATTTTTATTTCATTCTGGTTAAACAAGACTACAATGATGGGAACAGATGTGAATTAATATAATTGGATTATCTAGTGTCCATTATGGCATTGAAAATATCTAGCACAATATCTCAAATTCAAGGGCATTATTACAATATGATCCATTGACCCCAATATTGTTAAACGAATTCTTGAACAGCACATCAGAAATAAAAAAAAAAAACTTAGTTTGAACACGTTCCCTATTAACAAGGAGATTCTAACATCGCTGGCATAAATTATGTCCTAACCATCTTCCACGCCGGTGGAAAAGCTGAATCTTTTCACATGGTTATGTTCCACATGGTGACATTCTACAATCTTTAAAAAACATACGTGACAACTGGATTGGAAGTTGGGAAGCACGTCGGGTTGATGGTCAACGGGGTGCCTGAACGGGAAAAAGAAAAGAAATAAGAAAGGTATATCATCGATTTCTTGTGATCTGATTGACGAGAGCATGGTTTAGTTTCTCTTTGTCACGTTTCTCAACATAGCCTTTGGTCATATTTTTCTTTGTCATGTATCTCAACAGAGAAATAAGAAAGGTATATTATCAATTTCTTTTATTTACACGCAGCCTTTATTTTCTCCTTTGTCCATTTATACTTTTTTTGTCGATGATCTTTTAATAATTTTACGAGAACAAGTAGACATATAAATTTAAACCAAAAGAGATTCGTTGAAGTCGCAGCATGACTATTCGGTAAATGACAGAAGCTCATACGCATCCTATCGAGATTCAATTCCCAGAAGGACCATCCATCACCTCCATTTTTTGGAAGAAAATGATTACACCAAGTAGAGATGGTTCGAAAGAGTTAGTAGTTACAAAAAAACAAGGATTATAAAGATAAGTCTTGACACATGAGTTATTCTTGGACAGTACTATACCATATCAAGTTAAATTTGTAAAATTGTAGTAAGGGCTAATAACACCTTGATCGATCCAGTTATGAATACCCAAATAAACTAATATTAGTGTAAAGTCCCTAACTTGTGTTATGGACTAATGGTATTTAATGAGTGTTTAGGTGGAGTGATGATGACCTTGCATGGGGAATGGAGAGAGGATGGGTGACGTGAAGAATGAGGGGCTAGAAGAGTGGGTGAATAGTGGGAGCAGGGTGTAGGTGCATGGTGAAGATGTGAAGAAACGGCTCCTCTCCTTTTCTTTTTTCTTATTTCTTCTTCCTTCTTCAACTCTTTTCTCTCTTGAAGCCTCCATTTTTCCTTCTCCTTGAGCACCGGTGGTGAGGATTGCGGAGCAAGGCGGGCGTGCAAGTTAGAGGGAAGAGGTGCGAGTGGTGCGGACCGGAGTTGGTTGCGGAGCTCCGATGTTCTTCGTCGATCTTCAAAGAAAGGTATGCCAAGTTCTTGCATTAGAGTCCTTAGTGCCCACCCACGTTGGGGTGAGGTTTTGGTGGGTCGCGGGAGGTCGGAGACCTCGCCGGTGACGAGTTTGGGTGTCAAAACCTCGGCTGGCACGAGGTTGAAGACGTCTGCCGGTCGACCGGGTCCTTTGGACGGTTGACCGAACGTAGTGTTACTTGCCTGTCTGTTGTGTTTCGGTCGACCGAGTCTTTGTGTCGGTCGACCGGAACTTGAGTGTACCGGTAGGATGCTAGTGTTTTCGGTCGACCATTGATGACGTAGAAAATATTAAGTTGACCGTGTATGTTTTCGGTCGACCGAGACCCTGAGTCGGTCGACCGATAGATTGGATTTTGATGTTGACCAGACTCCGGATTTTGACATCGTTCGATCGACCGGTTTTAGACCTTCGGTAGACCGTTGGATTTTTGTGTTGCGCAAATAGTTCGACCATTGCAGACGCTTCGGTCGACCGAGCTGTCACTTTCGGTCGACCGATTTCCCTTGTGGAAGCGGTCGACCGGTTGTCACAGCGGTCGACCGATTCCCTTGAGGAAACGGTCGACCGAGTGTCTCTTTCGGTCGACCGTTCTTACACAGGACAAAATTCCTGGTTCCGCTTAGGATGCCAACTCTGACCACGGAAACCCGTGTCCTCGCCTTGTGCGTGAGCCAGGAGGTGACGGTGGGCGCGTTATGCGTGCCTGCCCAGGGACCGCCGTGTGGAAGAGTGTGGGTGTCCGGAACGCGTCACCTCCATGTATGGATCGTGACTATATCTGGTGGATCGTTTGACTCGCGTTAGAGTAGCAGCCTGAGGGATTGCAGATCTCATTGCTTCAGCAACACGCAACTGCCGACGGGTGCAGTGACTACCGGCCGATGGCTACGGAGGCACAGAGACTACCGGTCAGGATTTGCGACGGAGGTCCAGAGAGGTACCGGCCTATTGACGGCGACGGAGGTCGCGACCCTGCTCGTTTGGAGCCGGAGTTGGTGTTGCACGTGGAGCTCGTTGACCCTGCGGACTTCGGTTTGGATCCGTCGATTGTCTGGACCTGTGTGTGTGGCGGATATGTTCGACTGGCCTTGATGGCAGTGATTGCACATGCCGTGCGGCCTGTGTGGCGGCGGTAGGGCCCCTGTGCGGCCTGTGTGGCAGCAGGGAGGATCGCGCGTGGCCTGTGTGGTTGCGGCGATGGACTGCCGATGATGTGTTCCGGCAGGTAGCTCAACTGGGCACCTATCGAGTGATATCCCGTGCGGTCTGTGTGGCGCCGGTTGATGGACCGACCTGAGCGACGACTCCGTTGGTGTGGTGGTGGACCATGATGTTTTCAGATCTGATTCTACCAGCGCGGAAGTGCGAACGCCTCCTCACCGATCCATTGGCGTGTGTAGTCGCGTGTGGGGATGTGTTGCGTACTGTCCGTTAGACCTTATGTGCCTCCGGTAGGTCTCTACGGAGACCCGATGTTGGACCGTGCGGCCTGTGTGGCGGCGGCGATGTTTAACCGTGTAGCCTGTGTGGTACCGGTGGTTGGGACCGTGCGGCCTGTGTGGCGGCGGTGAGGTTGGACTGTGCGGCCTGTGTGGCGACGACGATGTTGCGGACCGTGGGGCCTGTGTGGCAGCGGTGGCGATTGTAGACCGCGGGGCCTGTGTGGCAGCGGGAACGATTGCAGGACGGATGTCCGGTTTTACCCTTGTGGATGTTTACTGCTTTGTATTCCATGCCATGCTATACTAGTATGTTAGGACATATAAGTGAGCTTGTCATACGGGGTTTCCTTATGGAAACTCAAGAATTGTTGTTGCATCTTTTTCAGGACCGCGTTAGGCTCCGGCGGGTGGTGACCGAGGGAGATTGCACTTTGGGACTGGATCCTGTCGTCTACCTACTTTAGGTTGTCGTGATTATATGTAGCTTGTGTTTTGTGTTATGATGTAATCACTCTTTTGACAAACTCGCATTGTATTATGGTGCACCAGATGTATTTCGGTATTTGTTTCAGTAATGTCCCTACTCTTGATGGTTTTACTCTCGTGATTCCTTTAGTTTTAAAAGTTAAATTTTCCGCTGTTCGGGGATGTTACAATTAGTAAGTAACCAATCATTCCATATTAGGTCCATGGTAACTCATTGAAAGCAACATATCAAGGAGAAACATAGCTAAAGAACTTAACAGTTTGTAAGCAGATAATTCCCAACATGTGACATGGCACCATTTATATCAAACCAATTTACATAGAAGTATAATAAATCATGCGGGGTGTCGAATCATACTAGCAGATCAAGGTTTGAGAAGGATTTGAAAAATGTATGTTTCTATCTTCAAGGTCTCTTCATTGGGTCGCACTCGAGTCGCGTGTATACAATTCCGGGACTCGTCTGACTAAATTCAAATTGAAAAACTTTCAGTTTCTTAAGATCATGCAAGTGCTCAGGAATTGGAGTAGAGAGTGACATAAATTAGTTGCAAAATTAAAGAGAGATCGACAAAATACTATATGCAAGTTTGAGACCTAAACTTATGCAGTTATGCTCTATAGAAACGTCAAACACAGATAAACATTTTACTTTTTTCAACACCATATCTTTTCCTATAATGACTTCTTAATCCTTACTATTCTAACTTATTAGTGATTTTTTGTTGACACATTGGAAGTTGTTAGTTTAGTGCCTTGAAAACCTATGTAGAATGGTCGACCAATTGACAAACAGTCAACCAAAAATTGGGCGATATTAAATTTTGGACTTTCTGGATTGGCAAAAAATGATCGACCAATTCCAATTCCGTCGACCTATTTTGTCAAGACATACTCCACTTGAAGTTACTAGATTTTTAAGTTCGATCGATTGATTGACAAACGGTCGACCATTTCAGGTTGATGACATAACTTATTAGTGGTTATTTTGGGCATTTTTCTCCACAATTGTTGTACCCTAAGCTCTATATACCCTTTATCCTTTATGCTTTAGGGTGTGGAAACCCATCATCCAAAGGTGAGTGAGACTCCATTCTTGGAGCCACCACCAAGTATAGACTCATTCTTCCTACCATATCCGTAGAGCCACCAATAGTGGATTCCTATTTTACGAAGCATCTCATTAAAACTACATTGTGTGGATTCCATAGCTCAATGAGTCATTAAGTTAGAGAAGTTATTTGAGCCATCAAAAAGAAAACTTTGAGAGGTTGAAGAAGCCCGATGGAGGTGAGGGATTCTTCTCTATACGTAGCATCCATGATCTCTATGTTGCTTGAAGATTGGAGACTCACGAGGGATGAGATTATGTTCCAACCGGTACTCCTTAGAGATTTATTCTTCTCCATTAATTATCTCTCATTTTATTGGATTGCTAGCCCATACTCTCGTCTATATATCCTTTTATATGAAGATTAGATTAACCATCTTGAATTGTTAAGCTTGGGGTTTTTTAATTATTCTACTCGGGGGTGTAACTATTCAGAATCCTGATCTATTTCCGAATTGGCTCTGGCAGTTCTAATTTAGTGAATTCCGGTCTAAGTTTGAGTGACCTATTGAAATCCAAATGTAGTGAGATTTTGTGTGTAATTTCTATAATGAACCTAATGTGTGTTTGATTAGTTTTTAGCTCAAGTATACTCAAGTACACATAGTTCCTAAGACTCAAAATAAATCAAGACTACATGTCTTCAAATGACCTTTATTACATGTCTTGATTTGATTTCTTTTCTTCCTTGAGTCTTGATCACTTGTAGAAGTTAACACAAAATAATATACATGTTATGCATAATGTGTGCTACTCTACATTGATTGTAATTAAGATTAGATTGATTAAATAATCGAAACATAGTTTAATGTCAAAAACCAACAATGAGAAAATAAAAAAAAACTCATTGGTTTGGTTTTCGAAGATTCTCAATTTTATTGGACTCCATTTGCACCATTAGTGGTATTAATTATAATGTCCAATGTACACCCTCAGTGGTATTAACTCTAATTTTAAGATTGAGACAATAGCTAGCATATAATTGGTATTAAATTACAAAGAAGAGTAAGTAAAGTACTAATTAAACCAAGGATGTTGAATTATTTTTGTGTGGTTAGCTTAAAACAACATTTAAAAAAGATCCATAGAGAAGATATAAGAATTAATGAGAAAACTACAAGGGTTTATGTCAAAATTTGCCACAAAACCACGTTGTCACTCCACCACGTCAATAATTATTTGTTATTAAATTAAACAGGATGAAATATTGAGGACCTATTGCATGTTTTGCACCAAACCTGCTCAAATTCTAAGTCATAAACCCATGTTACAGTATCCAGGTAATAGCGGACAACTGGGTCGCGCTATATTCGCGCTCAGCCTGTGTCGCGCCGAATAAAATTGATGATCAAACCTAGGTGAGATTATATTTGTGAGAGGCTACAATGTAGAGGGAGAGAGAGAAAAAGAGAGTTTTTTCCCATCCCTTCCAAATAATGGTTTCCCTGATGTGTATAAGCTATGTGCCATGGTCTCCTGGCCTCTTGGATTTTATGATACTTCCCAAAGTTGGTTTAAATTCCATTGTTAATTTTCTCAGGAACTACTACAATGGCTCGGAGAAGGAGCAAGGGTGCCCAGCAGCTAAACAAGTAGAACAAAAAAACCAGGACCCTTCCATGTTCATCGTTACATACATTGGCAAACACACATGCCCGGGACAAACGCATAGACTCCAACATTCAAGGTAAAACAAAACGCAGACTCATCTACACGACCTGGAACCTCAACCGGACCAGCCAAGCAACCCCGTTATAGAAGAATCACCTTCCTGCACGACGGTTCCACGATCGGACACGAACTCCCACTATTCTAGCTCTTCTTGATTTGGTTCGCCACTGGCCAACCCCAAAAACAATATGATTCTATTAAGGTCAAACATAGGCCAAAGAAATAAAATCATAAATGTATGGAAAATTAAGGATATTTAATTTTCAATTTTAATCGCGTAATGGTGAGAAAAATTAACATATTACTACGAATGGAGCCACCATGATGGGGGATAAAGGAAATATGTTGAAAAAGTAAGGGGAAGAGGGGCATTGTGACGTTTTAAAATGAGATGATTGGTCCAAAGTGAAGTGAAGTGAATGGTGCATAATTGGTGGAGAAAACTATCATCCACCCAATAAAATAAGAGAAGTACGACTTTTTTAGCCTGCCAGTGACAAAATATGACCACGCCGGCTAAGAAAAATAATTGATATTGGTATGAGGATAAGACCTGTTCTATTATTGTTATTTTTGGAAGCAACGTACCCTTTCTTAATCTTGAAGTCATCAAGAATTAATTCGAAGAAACATCCTATTGGCCTCACGGCACTATCTATACATGTGCACATACGTAGGCATTAGAGTTTTTTTATAGGGTTTACGGATCCTATAGCCTTCTAAGTGAGATGGAATTCTGAAGGGAGTGTGCCTAAAAATAGGGATCAAGATCATTAAAATCAAGATATTGATGGTTGCTAATTAAGATAAAACTTACACCAAGGAAAGAGGATACCTACGTAGGAGAGGACAACCTAACTCGAACTTATAGTACTTCGACGAGTAGGACCGTAAGGAAAAACCCAATGGATATTCAAAACTATATATGGAGAAATAATCAAACTTACACCTTCCATGTATAGAAGGGGAGGAAGACTAGAGTTCAACTCTAAGAACAAAACCAAAGTTATTGAAAGAAACCCTCACTAGCGTAAATTAGTGGGAGTAGGAAGGAGACTTTGAAGTGAAACTCAAAGGAAAATCCCAATGAGAAGATACAATTCTAACTCACACATGGTAAAGCAGGTGGGAAGGCGCAGGAGACTGGAAGAAAACATCTTATGGCCTCCTCCAATGGAAAAACCTAATTAAGGTGGCAATTAGGGTTTGAAAATAAAACCAAACCCTAGGAGCAAAGCGTCGCCTTTCAGAAAATTTACTGAACTGCAAAACATCACACGCGCTTTACTTAAATCGTCAGTGTATTTTACCATTTTGCCCTCACACTTTTTTTATTTTTTTATTATGAATATTATGAATAGACTGTTTATTTGTTCTTGTTGCTTTATAAATTGCTTGTACTTTTAGTATTTATCAGTAATTGATCTTGTTAACTTTGAAAACATCTGCAACACATCGAAATCAATGTTAAATAAAGTAACAAATTAGATAGAGTAACAAACACATAATAATGTACGATTCTTCAGAAATTGCATGTTATAATCAATTTCTACTACGTAAGTGCTCCCAATTGGCTATCCTCTGTTCATACTGCATCTCCCATCCAACAACACTTTGAGCTCGAATTTGGAATCATATGTGAGTGACAACATTGGTTTTTATTCTTTGGCCAAAATCCAATGCAAGTATCGATCGTACTTGTTTCGCCAGTGATGATACCACCAAAAAGAACTTGGCTTCTATCGCAACTTGTTTTGCTCATTTAATTGTTTGGTCACATGTTGGAAATACTTCCAGAATTACAAAAACTCAACTGTAATCTACACCGTCACCACCAAAATCTTGCAACGGAGCCTGGATTATTTTGAAATTACACACCATAAGAATTAAAATTTATTTTAAATTAAAAAAATTAAGGTGGGGCATCTAAGCTAGACGCCCCGCTTAAAGATTTTTTTAAACGGAAGGACGAAATGGGAAATAGATTGAAATGGGAGGGCAAAATGGTCAATGACTCTGACAATTTAAATAAATTGTAGGCAACGTTTAGTAACCCCCAAAATTTAGGTTGGTAATCTGAAAGGCAATATTGACAACAACCGATCGACCACAGTGATAAACTCACATATACGGTATAAATAGTTTGAGGCAAGTTAATTGAGCACCTTTATTTTTTTCTTTGTTAGTAATTTACCCCTCTAATCATTAAAACGTTGGGGTGTTGGGGTTTTTGCTTGGGTGCACCTCCAAAAGTCGTTTATTAGGCATTTGCACTCGTGTTTTTTTATTGCTCCAGAACACCCACAAATCAAACTAATTGCTTGGGTGCACCTCCCTCTAACACCGTTAACGGATTTCGTGACACCGTCAGTTGCCCCTGTTAAGTTCGAATCCAAACGGTCGACCGAAAACCAATTTGACTCCCAATTCGAGGCGACCGAGTCTAAATATGCTACTTGACACCTAATTAGACAACAATTAAGTTCAAATCCAAATGGTCGACTAAAGCCAAACAGTCGTACGAAAACCAAATTGACTCACAATTCGAGCCGACCGAGTTTTCTAGATACTTTCGATTTTAATTATAGCTCAAATTAGTGTTTAATTAGGTGTCAATTAACATATTTAGACTCGGTCGACTCAAAGTAGGAGTTAATTTTGTTTTCGGTCGACCGTTTAGCTTTCGGTCGACCGTTTGGATTCAAACTTAATGGGGGTAACTAACGGTGTCACGAAATCCGTTAACGGTATTAGAGGGAGGTGCACCCAAGCAATTAGTTTGATTTGTGGGCGTTCTGGAGCAATAAAAAAATACGCGAGTGCAAAGACTTAATAAACGACTTTTGAAGGTGAACCCAACCAAAAAAACCCTTAAAACGTTATAGTTTGTTTTCTTGTCCTTTTTACTTGTTGATACTTTGGAACCTTGCCTTTTAAAACGTACAACTATACCCCTCTCCGCCCTTCACTCGTTGGTTAGTTCTCGCATGTTTTCTAGAAATGTGAAATGCAGTATAAGCATGCGTTTGTTCCCTGATATGCTGGTCTAACTTTTGAATGGACCAGGCTTAATCTAGATAAAATGTGCTCAATTAACTTGACTCAAACTATTTATACCAAGGCACACTCTCTTCAAGCTAAGTAATTTTAATGGTTATTAATACATGCAATATGCATGTTATTTATTTCCTGAAAACGTGTTAGAGAATATTTCTCATTGTGTAATTTAAGGATATTATCAGGAATTTTGTGATAACCTATTGTTCTTTTTCGTTAAATATCCACATTTCAATAAAACGTATATGTGAGAACCATTTTCACATATCTGAAAAACCTTTTGATTCTCTAATCCCTCACAACATTGCAGAAACAAGCTAGACACCATTCAAGCTAGCTAACTTGAGATTGCACTCAGATCATGCATATGCACCCACATTAATTCTATACATACCCCAATTACAAACATTAGCCGATGGAGTGAGAAACAAAAAAGAGTACAAAACAAAAGATCACATAATTTTCATAATTATAAAAATCTAATTAACACCTCCAGTTCATGTCCAGAAGTTGGCAAGAAGCACTTTGACTTCATCCGACATGTCAAAAGCATCACCGGAATCGGAAGTAGTTGTAGAAGTTAAAGCAGAAGAAACTGAACCTGTTGTTTCCGGCGTAGTAACTTCTTCTTCTTCTTTTGCTCTTTTGTCGCCGAAGGACTTGGAAAATCTGAAATTACAATCCAGTCCCTTGAGCTCATGGTTTTGTGTGGCATATTTTTCCTCCAAAGAAAACAATGGCTCTTGTTTTATAGTTGTGGTATTGGTGGTGTTGAAGCTAATCATGCATAATTTTTTTCCATTAACACCATCATTATCGATTGGTTGGGAAGTGTAAATTATTCTTTGGCACGTGTGTTTTCCAACGTAGGTGACGAGGAAGGTGGGGGAATCTTCCTTCACTAGTTGCACTTGTTTTTTGGCCTCACAGCCTTGGTCTTGGCTTTGCATGCACTTGAAATAGCTCCTGCATATTTTTTGGATTATCGTTAATTAGGTAATAATACATATTAACAAAATCCTTTTACAGGTCAACGGATTAGATCATCAGGCTAGTTCAGTTGATAGACTTTTGGTCTAACAATAGTTAAAATTTTATTGAAAGGTATTTAACGCTTCGAAAAAAAAATGAAGAAATGATGCGAAGATGTCTATTAACTAACCTTTGGTGTTTGGTTCCATGAATACTCTTCTGACCGTATTTTTTCCAGTTGTAACCATCAGGATCTTCTGGATTTTTGGACCACATTTTCACCACATCAGGATTCCTATTGGGAGAATAAAGTTACCTCGGATGAGAAAGACATGTTATATCTCAAATTATCTAAACCAAGCTTAAAACATCAAACTATACATCCAAGTTATATGGGTGATTATATTTGTTACTCATATACGACTGGTCTAATGCTACTAACTAGCATACAAAACCGACAAAACTCTTGCGTATGCAACTAGTTATTTGACCGATTAACATTAAACAAAATTATTTTGCAGATCCGTACTACTTTTGATTATCCAAAAAAAAGAAAATCGTCATCAATCTAGATGCAATATGACAGATGGGTTAGGCGTTCCAATATCTATGTAAAGACATGTAAATGGACTAGAAATTGTATCGAATTAATTGAGGGGGGTTTCAATACAAACCAATTTAATTTAGGAAAAGAAGAAAAAATATGATCGATTCGGTTCGACAATAGACTCAATCCGAAAACAACGAAAAACGCGATCCAGTTTAAATATTTCAACCTGAAATTGGAAGTTCAAAAGTTGGGCTTGAATTTCAATCTCTACAATCCAAAGATCCAAATCATACTTTGCTTGGCTTAAAGCAAATATTAAGTAAAAGGTAGAGATGATCTCAGTATTTGTGATACTTAAGATCAGCTGGCAGATAATCTCTTAGATTTCAGTATTTGTGATACTTAATATTAGGCAGATAATCTCTTCTTATGTGGTTTAGTACTTTTTGTAGTATGTTATTCCTCTATTATGTTTTACACGCTTCTTCAGAATGCCAAGTAGCTAGATTTGAGGTGACCATATATCAACAAATTTTTCCAAACATATTAAAACATCATCTCCCTTTATGCTAAAAGGCTTGTGCCGTGATATATAGACTTTTTGTAGGAAATCCAAAATGATATGCAAAAAAATGAAAAAAAAGCATAAACCCAGATTAGCCTTTAATTAAGACTTAGATCACCACTGACCTTGCACTAGAATATCCCATGTAATTTTCCTCGTATTGTCTTTGTCTCTTCAGAGAAGCACAATTAATCATCTCCTCTTGCTGATCCTCAGAGCCCACCATCTCTTGCTTAACGATTTCGTACGCTACCGGAACACGACTAACCACGACCGCCAAGGCGTTGTTTATGGAATTGATTACCGCCTCCACAAGCTCACCCGAACCATCACTTGAATCTTTGGACGTGAGATCTCTTAGCTTAAGCATGAGATCACGTCCGGTGCGCAACGCCTCGACGGCCGGGATCAAGTACTTCATCGGATTTGAGAGCTTGTGAGTTGTGAATCTCCACTTCCTAACTACAAGTTTTGTTTATATAATGGCTTTGTTATAGTGGGGGCGTGGGAGTGGGTGAGGGGTCATGTTAATGATGTTTGGATACCAACGTCCTAGGAAATAACATTTTTGGTTGAGCAATTTGGACGTGTACATGAGCACGCGGGGAAAAGATGTGGAAATTTGCGTTTGGAATTCACATTACTGTTTTAAGTTAATTGCACCCGCCTTCATAGTTTGACAAAGTATGGCGATGGTTTTTTTTTAGATAATTAATTGATTAAAGAAGAAATGAAGCAGGGCAGCGTTGACTCCACTACTGAAATGGAGCTTCTTGCAACTCAGGCTGATGATGTGCTCACGTAGGGGCAGATGGGATGTCTTCATGAGGGTATCGAACGGTATACAAGGACAAAATCTTAGATATTAGTTTGAAAATAGAATAATTTACAAATTGGTTTCCAAAATTACTTTATTGGTGGTAATATTTTCCCGTTAACTATCCAATGCCCATTTTACCTCTGAGTGAGTATATGGGACTCCAATAGTCATCAAATTATGGATGACGACATTTTATGTACCCTGACGCAAGAGAACACATGAGTCTTACAACCACATCTCAAATACTCTTCCTCCGAAAGTTACAATTGCTTCAACAAGTATTTATTTATAGGTTTCTTGCTTAGGTACACATCGAAAACATAAAAAATAGTGTGGTACAATGCTTCCAGGTATATTGGCCAAATACAATTCCATTGCATTAGAAATTCTTCTTACACATCCATTAGTGTGGAGCATACATCCAGTAGGTTCTCGTAATGATTTTCATCATGGGAGTCTAACGAATATGGGTCACACACCAACTGATGTGCATGAGAGCAGTTTTCAACCAGAAACATGGACACCATGTCAATTTTGATTTTTCTGATGGGTAGTCAAGCAAAAAACTCAGTTATGATTGAATAATACTTACTCGGAACCGAATGACCGTGGAGCAATCAGTCAATCGCCTTTTCATTTAATATCAAATTGTCAACCTTGAGGACTTAAATATGATTTGGAATGGATAACACAATAATGAAGTTTAGGATTTGAGTGCTCAAAATAAGAGCTTGAAAGTGTTGAGAGTTTATCTTTTACAAAAGACAATAAGGAGTGATAGAGACCTGTAAAACAATGAAATGGTTAGGGTTCAGTTATCCGACCTTAAAGATCTCAAGAAAAAAGGGTTGAAAATCAAAAAAAAATACTTGGGTACCTATACGAAAAATCGAAATTGACATTGTGTCATACTTTTGATTGAGAATTGCTCTTATGCACATCAGTTAGTATGAGATCCACATCTGATAAACTATCATGGGAGTCTAGTGTAGTCGGATATGAGTAGCCCTAATGTTATGTTTACTACAAAACTCTCTAGACTACTACAGTGATTAATGAATCCAAGCTAGGCACTACAAAATATGATGATTGTAAAATCAGATGCAATGACTTAACTCGCAATGGTCACTATAATCAAAGCAATGGCTAACGATTGATTTCCAAACCCAATTGCTCGAGATCAGAATGGATAAAACAAATGTCACTATGTTGTTTCTACTTTTCCAGATAGATAGATCTGAAGCATTATCAAGTTGAATATTGGATTACATATAATTAAAGAAACCCTAAATATCTAAACATGTCCCCGATGGCATCGAGTGGTATTGAACAATACGTTTGGAGGTTGATATATAAGACTCGAAAGCATACTTAGATCCGACCAACTTGTAGATAAACAAACCAAGGAAGTGCATCTTAGCCTAACAACGACAAAATAGGCTTAGCCATAAATAAATAATAATACGTACTTTTTCCCCTTATGTCCACTGCAATGACCTCTCTGCTCATGCACAGTTGGTCTGACAGAGAATACGTATAGTTTTTTGTTGTTGATAATTTCATCTTTAACATGAAAATTAACGGATATACGAAAAGTATCCTCCAATTTTTCATAATATAGTCTATATTGACAAACAATATTATCAATTAGGATTTTTCACTATTCTGCTACTTGAAAACAGTCGATTTCCCAAAATGTCATCAACTTATAGTTATTTTCTTATATGTCACTCAAAAATATTTTTAACAACTAGAGTGTCATTATGTTTTTGGATTGATGTTGATTTGTCATTACGTTAATTTTTTCCGTTAGTGATGTTACTATTACGTTAACTGTGTTAAAAATATTTATATTTAATTGTAAATTTTACAATTTCACCCTAAAAAACAAACATTTCCTTCTCTCTCTCCCTCCTCTTTCTTCTCTCTCTCTCCTCATTGTCATATCTCTTCTCTCTCTCTCTTTTGTCCTCTCTCTTCTCTCTCCTCTTTGTCCTCTCTCTCCTTTCTATTATTCAAAGAGAGAGGAGAGCCAAAAACGATAGCAGAGGAGAGAGAGATGAGAGAGAGACGAATGAGATGAAAGAGAGAGGGAAGAGAGAGAGAGAGAGAGGAGAGGGGGAAAAGAAATAAATGAGAACGGGGAAAGTTTTGAGGGTGAAATTGTAAAATTTACAATTAAATATTAATATTTTTAACGCCGTTAACGGGATAATAATATCACTAACGGTAAAAGTTAACGGAATGACAAATCAGCACAAATCCAAAAATATAATGGCATTTTGAGTGACATATAAAACAATAGTTGTAAGTTGATCATATTTTAGGAAATCGACTGTTTTCGAGTGGTAGAATAACAAAAAACCTTATCAATTATTTAGTGGGTTTTTACTTGGGTACCCATCGAAAATATTAAAATTAGTATGATACCCATATTTCTATGTTCTAATCTCTTGCATTGAAAAATACTCTTATGTGCACATCTGTTAGTATAGAGCTCACATGTGTTAGTCTCTTGTAACTGTTTTCATCACGGAAGTCCAACGAATGTCGGTCTCACACTAACTAATGTGCATGAGAGTAATTTTCGACCAGAAACATGAGTATCACGTTAATTTTGATATTTTTGTGGGTACCAAAGAAAAAACTCAGTTATTATTGGATAATACTCATGTCGAACCGGATGACCGTGTAGCAATCAGTCAACTGATTTTTTTTATCTAATATCAAATAACCAACCTCATTGACTTGAATATTTTTTGGAATGGATAACTCAACGGTGAAGTTTAAGATTTGAGTGTTGGAAACGAGGACTTCAAAGTGTTTAGAGTTTTCTTTGAAAAATGACACAATAATGAGTGTTAGAGATGTGTAAAACAATGAAATAGTTAGAATTTGGTCTTTTGATCTCAAAGATCTCTATAAAAAGGGTGGGAGAAATCAAAAGAATTTTTTGCCTGGAATATATTGTTGGTAGACCATTTCAAGCTTCTTGGAAGGATGGATGAGAATAAAATTATCGGTTCCACTTCCAAAGCATTAGTTGCCCTGCTATGTCCATATGCATTATTATAAAGGGTTATCAAAATCAAAAATAATAATAAAGGGTTATCATGCGTTATTAACCACGTGAATTTCTCACTTTTTGCTTTGGTGTAGAGCATCCTTAACGGGTGCTCTTTACCTGGGCGCCCGGGCAACCCTCCCTTAACGGGAGGGCGCGTCTTGGGCAGGGCGCCCAGGGTGCATTTTCGGACGGTAGGCCGCCCGGGAATGCGCCCGGGTGGGGGGCCACGTGGCCCCCTCCCATTGGTGCAAATTGTTTTTTTTGTGTTTTTGTTTTAAAAAATGTTTTAAAAATAATTAAAAATCGTTTTTTCAAAAAAAATATTATGAAAATAAGTTTTTTATTTGTTTATATGTTCTATAATTTTTCGTGTTTTGCTTAGAATTGATCCCAAAATGACGTGTAGGGGAGAGAATGTAGGACACTTGTGGTGTTTTTGGGTGTGGTTAAGAAAACATTAGGGGGTTGATTTTAGCTGACGTGGTGGAGAGAGAAGCTGACGTGGCGGAGAGAGAAATCAAGACGCCCCGGAACTGCCCGGGCGCTGGTAATGATGCTCTAAGCGGGCAGACCGTACCTTAATTACAGTTCATGGTGATGTGAGATCAGACCAAGCCACTGTTTGCAAGTAATCAACTAATCAAGCTACCATCCTATTGGCTTCGCGATTATTGTGATGATTTATCGAAAACATTATCAAATTGGAGCCTTGCAATTAAGATTAAAAAACGGAAAATACAATGAAAATTTGAGTGTTTATACTCAAAATCGGGAGAAAAAATTTTCACACTTTGACATATTTTGAAATCTTTACTTATGTTTATACTTCTTTTTAAAATATCGATATGTCGGAGTGAGCATAAAGAGTACGAGAGAGAAGATGCGTGACAGAGAGAGATTTTTTATTTTATTATTTTAAAGTATTTGTATTTTGGACATAACGAGAAATATAAGTATATTTTCAGATAATATCAAAATATGATTTTTTCCCCGATTCTAGATCACTTTCAGTATAGAAACTCAATTTTTTCCAATTTCACACGGTATACAAAAATCTTAGCGGTAAATTATATATGTTGGCTCATCATTCACGTCATATACGACATTAACCATTTATAGGGAGAACTTTAAAACATTTTGATTACAATTCATGATCAAAAGAAGTTTTTTTTTAAACCTTCTTACACATATTCCATATGCTGTTAGCCAGCTGCTATCGAGAGTTAATAGTTTTTTTTGAGCTCAACCAAAGTTTGACCAATTTGCACTCAATCTACAAAATTTTAAAATGAACCTCAACTCTATCTTCTAAAGTAATAAACCATGCAAATCAAAATGAAACATGGGTCAGCTGGTGATTAGTTGTTCCACATGGGTCGAGAGGTTTTGTTATTTTTTCTGCTTTTGTTATTTTATCGTGGTTTTCTTTATTTGTTTTCGTGAGGAGGTTAAGAGGTTGACTAATTGGGTTAGTGACAGGACTTCTGATTATTTTTGGCTTTTACATTTTAATTAATAGCAACTTGTGAAATATGTACTCTTTTTTCTAATTTTTTATATATAATCATTTTCTTATCTTAACGATAACTTATTCATTCTTCCACGTTATTTATTTTTTCTTTATTTACAATTTTCAACAATAACCAAATAATTAACATATTGTATTTACAATCACTTTTTATAACTAAATATAAATGGTAGGAAATAACCTCAAAGAAATATTATTAAACATTGAAACGTCATTACAAATAAAACTAATTAATTTACAAATTAAATAAATTAATATAAAATTTAAACTAAATTTAAAACCAAAAAAATCCACTAATGGGTGGAGGCAACGTGGCCTCCACCCAGGCAGGAAAACTAGGTGCCCGACGCCTGATCCTGCACCCCTATAATGGGGCATTTTGTTGGGCAGCACCAGGGTACCATTAGAGCACAAATAACAGCGCCTGGGCTACCCCTGGGTGCCCTGCACTCTCTTTCTGCCACATCAGCTTCTCTCTCTCTCACGTCAGCTCACCCAATCCACCCAAAAAACCCTCTTACCCATGCCCGGGCTACCATCACTCACCCTACACTCTCTTTTCTCCACATCATTTCTTAATTACACAAATTTAATTATCACACAACATTTAACTAATTACATTTTATATAAATCTAATTCTAATTACATCATAATTCTAATTCACGATATAATTATTATTACTATTAATTAATTAACAATAATAATTATTCATTAATAATATTAATCACTATTAAACCACAAAAAATTGAATATTTGAAATTTGAATATTTGAATTTTGAAACGCGCGTGAATGCACAGTATACATGTGAATGTACAGTATACGCGTGCGTGAAAAGTAATCCGCGTGATTGCACAGTATACGCGTGAAAGAAAAGTAGTCCGCGTGAATGTACAGTATACGCGTGCGTGAAAAGTAATCCGCGTGACTGCACAGTGTCTAATTTTTTCTCTATATATACCTTACACAAAACCCAACTTACATCCCATATCTCTTCCACAAAACACAACGTTGCAATGTCTTCTCCGAATTACAACCGTTCCCCCCTCGTCCACAATCAAATCCGCGTCCACGCTATCCACAAGGATTACATCGGTTTTGCAATAAAACTTCATAGTTTGGTCGTTTTCAAATTTTATCTATAGAATTCATATAAATGTGATTTTGATTCAACCACATACAATATCATCTAACTCTCTTCGTTTAGTGAACACTTTTTTTTTGTATTCTACAAGATTTCTATGGCACAAATATGAGTTCACCCTTTAATTGGAATTAACATTTATTACCACGAATGCGCATCGGGCCTAATAGGACTAAGAACGTACGAAAATGGAACCAATTATTTCAGGTTGGTCTTTTCTTATCTGGCTCCGAATAGGGTCCTGTTTGGTCCTATTTTATTTACCAAAACCGTCTGATTTGTCTAGTTCCGAGTCGGACTGGTGCGGTGCACGACAATATGTTTTCCTAAAATAAAATCAATAGCCTTAATGTAGTAATACAATTATAATACGTTTAAAAAAATATTTGCCAAGAGCAACCAAACTAGTAAGTTCCAATAATCTTATGTAAAAAATTCTACGATATTTAACAATTATAATGTTACCAGGTCAACCAAATTTTGAAAAGCAAATAACATGAAACATTACGTACAATCTTCTTCAAATTTATTCATGAGCTATTTAATTTTCTTTTAACATTGTGTAAAATATAAAATAAATACGAATAATTTACAAGTTATATCAATACTTCGGATTAACGTAAATATGATACCAAATGAAGTGTAATAGCATATACATCACCGAACTTAATTTCATGGTTTGTTTTAATACTATGAAGTATAAGGCATTTGTGCAAAATTGCACAAAACTTGCTCAGTCATTGTTAGGGCTGTGCATTGACCGGGTCAAACCGGTCAACCGGACCGGACCGGACCGGTCGGACCGGACCGGTCGGACCGGACCGAACTGGACTGGTCGGACCGGACCGGTCGGTCCGGGTTCGGTCCGGAAATTTTTGAAAAAATCTGGTCCGGTATGGGTTTTGGTCCGGCAAATTTTAAATTTTCCGGTCCGGTCCGGTTCGGACCGGTCCAATTTTTTTTTTTTTTAAATTTAAGGTAAAAAATCGAGTTTTTGGACCGGACCGCACCGGTCCGGTTTTCGGTCCGGACCTAATTTTTTTTTTCCGGTCCGGTCCGGACAAGACCGATGCTCAGCCCTAGTCATTGTGGTCGACAATGGGTCGAGCCAGGACTCACATGCATCTTGCCCAAAATACCGCTCATGATTACACATCATTGCTTTAGAGCATCGTTAACAGCGCTCGGTCAGTTTTCAGCCGTCTTGATTTCTGTTTCGGTCACGTCAGCTTCTCTCTCCACCACGTCAGCACAAACCAACCCCCATACAAAATCATTAACCATTACCCAATCCACTCAGTCACGCTACAATATTTTTATTCTTCTCTCCAAAAACTATTTCAACAATCAACAAAATGTATTAACAATCATTATCGTAATTATTTAATATCAACAATTCATTCGTTTTTAATTAACATTTAATTAATAAATACGAAAATATTATTAAAATTTAGGAAACCACGTTACATAGTACATTAACTGGAAATTTAAAAACTAAAACTAAAAATACATCATTAAATACTAAACTTAAAATACATCAAGACGCATTTCCTCCAAAGCGTTGTCATATATTGTCGACCAAATCGGCTTGAAGGTTCAAATGTGTGGTGCGATCACGCACTTGATCTCTCCTTCTCAAGTACCTGGTAATATCCAATACACGGTCAATGTAATACCGAACCGTGTTGTTCACGGAATTTCCAGGTTGATCCTCAACAAATTCGTTCTAATCTCCAAAATTACCGAAGGAATCACGTTCATCCTCCATTATCATATTATGCATAACAATGCAAGCTGTCATTATTTTGTTAAGTACAGTCTTACTCCATGCAAGAGATGGCTTCTTCACTATCGTGAACCGCGCTTGCAAAACTCCAAATGCACGTTCTACATCTTTGCGTGCTGCTTCTTGTCGTTCAGCAAATAACTTGTCCTTCGGTGTTTGTGGATGAACGATAGACGGAATGAATGCTGCCCATTTTCGATAAATATCATCAGTAAGATAATATCCCATATTATATCGAGAACCGTTTACCTCAAAATTCACAGGTGGAGTTCGTCCTTCCATTACGTCGTCAAAAACCGGAGATCATTGCAGGACATTTAAGTCATTGCATGAACCTGGTGCGCCAAAAAACGAGTGTCATATTCACAAGTCAGTTGATGCCACTGCCTCAAGGACAAGAGTGACATTGCCACTACGCCCTTGATATTGGCCCCTCAAAGCAATCAGACAATTCTTCCACACCCAGTGCATGCAATCGATACTTCTCATCATGCCTGGGAACCCACGCTGCTCACCAATGTGAAGTAGTCGTGCTATGTCATTTGCATTAGGTCTTTGGAGGTACTCACCTTCGAAGTTGTTAATTACACCATCGCAGAATTTTTCAAGTGTGTTTCTTGCCGTGGATTCGCTTAGCCTCAACTATTCGTCCACCTCATCAACCGCAACACCGTACGCTAGCATACGAATCACCGCGGTACATTTCTGCATGCCAGAGATGCTCATCCTACCGGTGGCGTCTGGATTACTTTGGAAGAAGGCATCAGACGCCTCAATGACACTCACAATGCGATGAAAGACATGCTTTCGCATCCTAAATCTTCTCCTGAAAATGTTGTCAGGATAAACAATGTCATTAGAAAAATAATCGGCAATCAAACGGTTGTAACCAAGCTCTTTATCTCTATCTGGGTTCGAAGTTCGCCTTCTGCGCCTCTTAGGACGTCGGTCCACCACTTGGGAGACATACTCCATTAAGCAGTCCAACATTTGGTCGTAAACTTCATCATTGGATGTTGAAGATGATGAAGACTTCGAACTGGAAGACTTATCGGGTGAAGACATTGTTCGTAGATGAATGATAGAGAACCAACCAGGACGAGTACATTTAGAGTTGTGAGAAGTAACCTACAGTATGCGCGTGACTAGGCAAAACACAAGACGATTGCATCGACGGTTGAACTTCTCAAGCATCGAGGACCTACAGTATGTGCGTGACTACACAAAAGACAAGACGACTGCATCAAGGCTTAGACTTCTCAGGCATCGATGACCTACAGTATGCGTGTGACTCATAAAAGACGAGACGATTGCATCGAGGCTTAGACTTCTCAAGAATCGAGGACCTACAATAGGCGTGTGACTCACAAAAGACGAGACGATTGGATCGAGGCTTGGACTTCTCCAGCATCGAGAACCTACAGTATGCGCGTGACTCACAAAAAACGAGACGATTGGATCGAGGACCTACAGTATGCGCGTGACTACTTCAATATATATACCCCAACCATCTTAATTCTCTACTCACCTCTATTCCGATCTTACTTCTTCCACCATAATCTCACAATGTCATCTTCAGAAGACAATGGTTCGCCATAGTACCGACGATCTCCACGTCGTCCACCCCCAACCCTACACTTTTCCCCCTACCAAAATGTTCCACAACCAGGATTCCACCTGTTATACCAAAGCCAATTTATCCCACAACCAGGATTCCACCTGTCCCACCAAAACCAATTTTCCCACACCCAGGGTTCTACCCGCACAATCAATACCAACCGCCAACTCAGGAAGAAAGGCAAACCAATTCCCAATGGGTATGTATACTCGCCTCCTAAACGAAAGTAGTGGAAATGCAAGCCGCATTACACCTGATGTGAATGACGAAAATGTCGTTCAACCTACAAGTCGTTAGGGAACACGCAAAACCGCGACGATGAGGTCGCAAAAATCGTGGTCTACACAAGAGGATCAAGGACTCGTCTTGGCTTACATGGTTGTAAGTGGCGATGTTGTGGTTGGGACAAACGAAAAAATAAAGTCCTTTTTGAGACGTGTGGAGCACATCTTCAATGACTCAGGCGAGCCAGGTGCAGTAGAGCGTAACGATGAATCATTGAAGGGGCGATGGAGGCGTACATCGCCATCTGTGAACCAATGGGTCAGTTGCTTCGACCAGGCGGTGCGGAGGAAGAGAAGTGGTTACAACGAGGACGATGTCATCCATGATGCGCACACCCTCTATGAACGAACACACAATGCCAAATTTCAGTACATGCATGTGTGGCTTTTGTTACGCAGGTACCCTAAATGGGAGTCTGTTGCGCATGGACTTCCCACCGGAAACGTCGTTGTAGAAAGTCCGGAGAGTTTTAGCAGCGGGAAAAGAAAAAGCACCGACGACGATGGGAGTCACGCAACACCTTTAACAGATGAAATGGTGTTCGAAACATGTCCTTGTCCTGAAGGTGTTAAAAAAACTAAAAAAAAGAAGGGGAAACAACCATTTCAGGCACAACTTGATCATGATATGTTAGAACTGGGGAAACAAATTGAATATAACGCAAAAGTGAAAGAGAAAAATACTTGCGTTACGAAGAACGGGTAGAGAGGAAACACATCGAAGCTGAGGCGAATTTACAAAGGGAACTCAACAGCAAGAAACTTGATGTCCTATTTGCTCTGATGAAGAAGGAAAACAAAGACGAATTCGATAAATAAACATTTGTTGAACTAAAGGAGTGAGCTAAAACACAAGGATATTCTGGTACCAGAATTCTGATGGAGGACTGTCTTTCATTTCCTTATTTCCGTTGTATTTCGTATTCTGTATTTGTATTGTATTTTGTTTCCGAAGTGTATGAGTATTGTACTACTATTTCTTATTTTGTTTATGAGTTTTTTAATTTTAATTTTATCTAAATAAATCAAAAAAAATTAATTAATCATAAAATATTTTTTCAATTATTTTTCAATACCTAATTAATTTAATTCAATTTACCTAATTAATACATTATCCTAATTATACATAAATAATCTTTATCTTTAAAACAAAAAAACAGAAAAAAAATTCAGGACCAATGTGGGGGCACGCGGCCCGCCGCTCGGGCGCCCGAGCAAAGAGCACCCGTTAAGGGTGCTCTAAAGAGCGCAACATACATACGATCTATTTCACGTTCTACCTATCCTCTGTATATAATACATATATAATCATGGAAAAACTTGATTACACTCCCATTTCTTACAACAAATATTGTATGATATCTAAAGCATTAAACATACTAATAACTCGAGACACTAATACTAACTAAACTAAACTACACGCAGAAATGGACTTCAAGTTCGGACCAGATGTGTTCAACAAGCATTTTGGTTTCGTCGGACATGTCAAAATCAAAATCGAAAGAATCCACCTCTGGAGATTGTGTTGAGGTGATAACTGATCGAGATGTTTCCGGTGTAATAACTTCTTCTTTCTTTGCTCTTTTTCACTACAAGGACTCGTAAAACCCCGAATTGCAATCCCGTCCCTTAAGTTCATGGCTTTGTTTAGTACATGCCTCCACTGATGACGACAGTGATTTTGGATTACTGTTTGAGTTGAAGCTAATCATGAATGATTTCTCCCCAACAACAGCATCATCGTAGAGTGGTTGGGACGTGTAAATTATTCTTTGGCACGTGTGTTTTCCGATGTATGTGACAAGGAAAGTTGAGGAATCTTCGTCCAATCTTTGCACTTGTTTTCTTGCTTCGCAGCCTTCGTCTTGGCTTTGCATGCATTTGAAATAGCTTCTGAAATTATTTTGGAAATATACACTGTTAATATGTCTATTTTCCATATGATCATGACAATTAATTATGGTAATGTAATGTAAGAAGACAGATTTTGGGACCTTGGATGTGTTGCACCATGGATGTTCTTTTGACCGTATTTCTTCCAGAAGTGATCATCAACTTGTAGGTTTCTGGTCCGGAGGATTTTCTGCACATTTACGTTCCTTCTGCAAGCGTCAATTACATCCAATTAGGATTACATCATCTCAAATTAACGTTAGAAAACTTGTCGCAATACCCTTATTTGTGTATTTCTTTTTTCCAATGATTTAGCTATTACACACTAATAAAACTCGTTTCTCTATTTTAAAATTGGGATTTACAAACTCAACTTGTGTTAAACTAACGTATAATATGTTTTGCAAACAAAAATAAGTTAGAGCTAGAAACCCTAATTAACGTCTTGGAACTCGGATTATTGATCGATTAATGATCACCTTGCGCTACGTAATCCCATGCAGTAGTACTCGTCCTGTTGTTGTCGTTGCCTCTCCGCACCGGCACTTGTTACCCTCGTAGCTTTCTGTCGAACATCGGAAGTTGACTTCTCTTGTTTGGCAACGTCAGACGCCACCGGAACTTGGTTGAGTATCGCCGCCAAAGCGTCAGTTATTGATTTGTCTTCCTCTTCAACCCGCGTACCGGCACTCACGAACAAACTATTGGTTAAACCATGGGATGTCAGGATTAGGGACCTAAGCAAGTGACCGCGTCCACGTTGCTGGACCTCCTCCGAGGCTGGACGCGAACGGTTCCCCATTGGTTCAGGACTCAATTGGTGAGCTGAGACAGTCCACCACCCAACGTAGTAGTATATATACTTACTTACAATGGAAATAGGTTAGAGGGAGCATGTATAAAGTATAGGTTGGGGGGTCCAGTCAACTTATATTATCTTCCTACAAATAGCATAAACTGAATGGCAATTTGGACGCATATAAAAGGCACGAGCGCAAAGCGTGGAAACTTGTATTTGAAATTCACACTAGCTGGAATCATTCTAGTGGTCCTGCGGTCCTGCCTCAGGTGTTCCACGAATGACTTTACTCGCCAATTCGATATAGCTCAAGCAACTTCATGTCATTGTCACCTTTTAATTAGGTGGTTTGATGATTTATATGCGAAAGATAAGTAAAAGAGAAAAAATACTACAAAGTCTTGAAATTGTATGTTATTTTGATGAGTACATTTTATATAAATCATAATGGGTAAATTTCAATCATTCGTTATATTTAACCGAGATATTATAAAATTACCACACGGACGGAGACAATTGAGCTTCACTCCGGTGTGAACGCCTATACAGGCAACGAAACATGACATAGAGATAGTAACTTGGAACTAGAACGAACCTCTAAATGCTTACATCTCAAGTACAATAAACTCCCAATCAACAAATCATAAACTTTACAAGATGACTCGTCTAATATCCATACAATATGATACATAGTCGTATAATAGACTAACAATCTAATAAAATTAGAAATAGTGGAGAAGAATAAACCTCTGAGGAGCACAGGTAGATACTCATTTCGAGGTATAAAGACTCACCTGTAAACACGGTTAAAAATCGAGTCACGAGTGAATGAAATATAAAATGGGTCCCAATATAAAATACTAAGTTTTTCCTTTCGAGTTATATAGCTCCCATGTGATTATAAGACTATTTAACGTGTTTTCTTACCTACGAGATACTTTTTGGTGTGAGTTGTGAGTTGTCACACACAACATTTGCTCTCAGTCATGTCCATATTGCTGATCAACGATTTCACATTTAAGTCAAATTTAATGTGGTAGTAGCGTAGTACTAATATAATTTTCAATTGTTAATTTCTGGAGCAACCAATAAAATTTATAATTTGGATACTAAAATTAGATGGTAGGATTTCATTTTAAAAAAAAATGGGTTAATTACAGTTTGCCCCCTGAATTATGCATTGGTATCACTTTACCCCCTAAAGTTTCAAAGTTAACAGTTACCTCCCATGAGTTTTAATTTTGTAACACTTTGCCCCCTTGAACTTCAAAAAGTCATTATTTAACACACATTTGACGTTTTTTTTTCCTAATTTTTTTGTTGTATCCCTAATACACTCCAAAACCTATATTTACGTCGGATATGGTTGGAATTTGGGTCGGATTGAGTGTCAAACTTTCACGTAAATATATGTTTAGGAGTGTATTAGGGATACAACAAAACAAATTAGGAAAAAAACGTCGAATGTGTATTAAATAATGAGTTTTTAAAGTTCAATGTGGCAAAGTGTTACAAAATTAAAGCTCAGGGGAGGTAACTGTTAACTTTGAAACTTTAGGGGGGCAAAATGATACCAAGACATAGTTCAAGGAGGCAAACTGTAATTAACCCTAAAAAAATCCTACCCTCTTGTACCAAGGAACTAGATGTGACTGGCTATCTTTTCTTAATTTATTTGTAGTTGAAGGTGGCAATAATTTTTTTTCCCGAACCCACTTAAATTCCTGTTCGATCTTTTTCTCCCCTTAAATGGACCCTAAACGTTTTAATTGTTTTAGAGTTGTAATTTTAAATTACTATAGCATACAAAAAAAATTGCAAGACTTTAATGGATATTACACGAAATAGAGTTTGCTCCAAATGCAGTCTCAAAAGTTCGAGGTTTTCAGTTGGGGAATCAAATATTGGTACTAAAGTGATTTTAGTAAAAGTATTAAGTTGACGTGCTTCCTAAACCGAAATGATATTTCATCACAATTAAGAATGTGAATAAGAAATTTAGCCTTGAAGTTAAGGCAAAAATATTTGAAAACTGTCGATGTAATTCATTACACAAACATAACCCGTAGAAATAGAGAGACGTGCTAAATCGTTTAACTGGTCACCTGTTAATTCATGCGTTGGAAATACAGGCTAACTTGCAAAAAATAAAATAAAAATACAAGCTCATATTTTCTTATTTAATTAGAAAAGTTAGATAATAGTTTCTCTAGGAGACTAGGACTCGTCAGTAGGGGTGCAACTCGGATAATATGACTCGGATACCTACTGTATCCGAATTCGAATCCGAATACCATATTTCATTACCAAATTCGAATTTGAATCCGAATTCAGTAGAACTATCCGAATCTGAATCCGAAACTTCAAAATTTTCGAATACTAATTGGCATTCGGAGATTATCCGAAATTGAATATATATATATATATATATATATATATATATATATATATATTGTAATTAATTTTCGAATTAAAATATTCGAATACTAAATTTTCGTATTAAAATTTTGGAATACTAAATTTTGGAATACTAATTTGTGTATTTGACCATGTATTCGAATAATTCGGATAATTCGGATAATTCGAATTTTAAATAGCTTGTATCCGAATTCGTATCCGAATTCTAATTGGTAATTTTTTTAAAACCAAATTCGTATCCGAAATTAAATTGGTAACATTGAACTTACCAAATACCAACTAAATAGAAATTTTCGAATCGAATACTCAGATAGTTGGTAACCATTTGCACCCCAACTCGTCAGTCGTTCTGACTGTCTCCCACCTAATTTTTTTAATAAAATGAGGCGACAAACAATCTTATTTTACATTGTCCAATCTAACATTTTCCACTAAAAAATAAAAATGCCTGATAAGTCTATTGGATGGTGTTTAGTGACGCATTTGAAAGATTGTTCACCCCAACAATAAAGTCCTAATATTACTTCATCGTGCTTTTGTTTTGGTTTCATCAGCTGAATCACTGTTGTATTTTTATTTCACTCAGAATTAGATTTATTAGTGTATTAAAGATATAACATAAAAAAATATAAAAAATTATGAATGTGTGTTTAAATAATAAAATTTTGAAATTTAACGTGATAAAATGTTACAAAATAAAAATTTAAAAGAAATAATTACCACTTTTAAAATTTAAAGAGTTAAAGTGATATCAACGTATAAAGCTAAAACAAATTAGTTGGTCACATGTCAATCAGCAGCTTATCTTGATCGATCACTGTTGCACAGATGTTATGTCATCTCATCCATCATCCAACGTTTTGTACACAATAACTATAAATAAAGACAAGGAAAGGTATTTGGTGTGGGAAAAAGTATGCCGAGACCCAAGAAAAAGTCACAAGTGTGGTCCAATTATTTTGCGAAAAATTAGATTGTGCTTGAAACGACAATAAAGGTAGATTTTCTAGTATCTTTGACCCTATTACATTAAATGATATGATGTCTCTCTTGACCAAGATCATGTTGCCAATGAGCTTCCAACTTCTACTCCAAACAAAAGAAATGTTGAAGTAATCAACACGTGATTACAAAACAAGAGAAAGATCCTAGTAACGGCCACGGCTCTCAAGCCCTCTGTATTTTGGGTTTTGCGCTCCTATAATGCTCTAGTCGAAGCGCTACTGAGTAGAGCTCTTGGAAGGAACTGCTTCCAACTTGAGGACTCCACCTTAGGAGCAGATCTTGTTTGGATGTCGCAGTTGGACTCTCCAAGGTGTTCAAAGATAATGACTAGAATACCCTTCATCCGCTTGTTATCCACCACCACACTCCAACCTTGTCCACCATGACGAAGATTGACCCCTCGACCGTTGACCTAGGAAAAAAAAAGAAATTACACGGATTTATTTTCAAAATAATAAGTTAAAAATAAAAAATTAGAAGAATATGCACGTTGAAAACTTATTTGGCAAAGTATGCACATTGAAAACGGCACCTGTGATGCCGTTTTCATTAACTAAAAACGGCATCACTGATGTCGTTTTTATTCTAAGTGAAAACGACATTAGTGATGTCGTTTTTACTTAGGTAAAAAAATAATTCGAGGTCATGTGTTTTATATAAAAACAACGTTATAAAAATGAAAATCTGAGATGCTATTTATTTCCTAAACGTAATTCTTGTGGTGTAAAAATATACCGTGGGAGATTTGTTAAGTTTGTGCGGGAGTGGCAGGGGGCGACAGCCCCTGCGGGGGACGTGATATTCCATATATTGATCTGTTTACTCAGATTTACCCGTTTAACTGCACCAGATTTACCCGTTTAAATGCACCAGATTTACCCGTTCATTGCAGTACACCTACATCAATCATTGGATTACAATGATTACAACTCTTCCACAATAACTACAATGAGTTTTTGCAAGTGATGAAGATTCAAAAATTTTCAGATCCAACAATTTCAAGATCCAAAAAAATTTCATGGGGGCGCTGCCCCCTTGCCACCCCCGCCGTTAGGAGCGAGACCCCCGACCGACCCGTTGCTAGTTCAACATGTCTTAGCTAAAAACGACATCTCGAAATCAAGAAAAAAATGCCCAAGTAAAAATGGCATCTACAGTGCCGTTTTCATTAAGTGTAAAAAACGACATCAACAGTGTCGTTTTTACTTAATGAGGTGTCGTTTTCAATATGCATATTTTGCCAATTAAGTTTCTGGGATGCATATTTTTCTAATTTTTTATTTTTTCTTTATTATTTTGAATTTTTTTTCCAAATTACACTGCTTGTATGGAACTGAGCTTTGTAGTTAAATTAGCATTATGCGCATAAGTAGTATTGCAAACCAAAAGAATGGAAGGAAATAAATTATACAGAAATAAACAAACACGATTTGCAGAAGTATTGACATGTAGAAAACATACAATAATGTTTCTGTAGTAATTAATGTGCACTATGTATCAGATTTTTATATTTTAGTAGCAAGTAGAAGGCGTGATTCCATTGCATCTTATTGTTGGTGTTATTGCTGTTCGTGTTATTGGCTAATTACTTTTAAATTTCCAAACCCTATTTCTTCACTTCTAATGTAAAGCTTGCACACAATTTGCTTCCCTTACGAAGCATGATGTGGATGTTCAATTATTGATTATCATCGTGTTAGAATTCTTCTACTCTTTTGTTTCTCGTGTCTTTTGGGTTCAAGTGAAATTTAAATTTATCTCATGCAAGTTGAATTGGTGTGGAAGTTTCTTTTGGTTGCATTCTAAGTGTACGACGTTTTGTTTGTGTGGGTCATGATAGCACGTGAGTTAATTTTCTCGGTATGGAAATCTCCAGAGATACCGAGAGAGGTGAAATTCTGCTCACTCAAATGAACTATATTCGGAAGATACTCAAGAGGTATAATCATGAGAACGCCAAGCAGGTGGTCACACCTACTAGTGTTCACTTCAAGATCTCGTTGAAGTGCAACCCCTCTACTGAAAAGTAAGGAGAGAAATGGAGAGAATTCCATATGCTAGTGTAGACGGATCCGTTATGTATGCTATGATCTGCACTAGACCAGACATTGCACACGCAGTTAGTGTAACGTCCCGTCCCCGAACCCGCATCGAGCTCGGGTCCCGATCCGTCACCCATGTGCCCACTAGCCTACAACACCCACATATTGCCACAAAACTTAAGTTGGTAAGTGTTATGGTAGTTGGCTCATGTCTTTATATCTCACCCCAACATTCTCATGTTAAGCAATGTGAGACTAAACTTGGGGGTTTACAGTTAGTTTCGTGAGTCGTTATATGACTAACCCAAGAAAAGAGCATTGGGAGGCGTTGAAGTGGTTGTTGAGGTACCCAAAGGGAACCATGAATGTTAGCTTGAAGTTCACCAAAGATGGAGCACAAAGGTAGGTGGAGGGGTACGTTGATTCAGATTATGCTGGGGATATGGATAAACAGAGGTCCACTACAGGGTACGTGCTCATTTTAGGTGGAGGTCCAGTGAGTTGGAGATCAGTTCTCCAACATACTACCGCATTGTTGATTGACATCATTTCATGCATATAATTGTGTCTTATATTCTTTATTCTTAACCTAAGCAATCCTACGTAACGAGTTTTATGTTTAAGTTTCAGGAATAAAACAAGTGAGAAGAATAGACACAAAAACATCCAGACCGCCAATTGGTGGTCTATTTAGCCTTAAATGATACGTGCTACAGTTGGGTGTTAGATTAGGTGGTATTTAGTTCATTTATGGTATGTGTTTTAGTCTCATACCTGGGGATTGTCTCTGCTTATATTTTTTCATGCCTATAAATAGAACTTTTTCTTCTCCTTTGTATTTACCCATTGTTTGGTGTCATTCTCTCTACTTGGAGTAAATGCTTCAAGCAAAACTCAAGTGAAGAAGAATACTACTTGTAATGTGAGTCATGTTAATAAAATAATTTTCTTAGTTATTTTCATATTGTCATTTTCAATTCTTGCATGCTTAGTTTAATTTCGTTTTCTTTTCTTTTCATAATATTAGTGAGTAATTTCATTCCCCTTTGGGGGTGGAGATAATGTAGATATATGTTGTGAAGTTTTGATGTTTGATGAATTTTTGATTGTGTAGACTTGCATGTTTATATGTTCATCGGGTATTTTAATCATCTACATGTTGTGGATTTTTGATGGGTTTTGTCATAAAATTTAAACATTTTCTATGCTTAGTTTCCTCATGTTTATTGACTGAAATTTCCTGTTGAATATGCTACATGTTAGTTAAGTGTTTGTATTTGTAGTTGTTTGCTTGATTGATTGAAGAAACTTTGTTTTGATGAGTTTTGTCATAAGATTTAGACACCTCCTATGCTTACATTTGTTCTTCACATGAGTTTATGGTTTTTGATGAGTCTTGTCATATCTTTAGACACTTCTCATGCTGAGCCTAATCTTATGATAATCAAGTAGTAATTGCCGATACGTTGTCTGAATGGATTGATAGGTTTTGTCACATCTTTAGACACTTCCTCTGCATGAAAACACACACACGACACACACACATGCTTACATGCATCATTCATCACTTATTTACTTCATATGTGCACACACTCCACCCCTTAGGGGTTTCTTTTCTTGATTTCCAATCTTTCGTTGCTTTCTTTCGCATTTCTTACTTACCAGTTTAGTGTAGTTTAACTTTACTATAACTAAACCTCCTCTCCCTTTATTGCCACTTGATTTCTAACAAACCAGAGGCTACTCACCTCCCCATGGATCGACCCGTACTTGTCACCGCTTCATCGCGTACGTGCATTTACGGTAATTTATAAAATGTTTAAATAAGTTTTTGGCACTGTTGCCGGGGAAGTGTCAGTCCATACTCTGGTTTGGACGATTCGAGTGGATTTAATTTGTGTTTTGTAGTTTTTCTTTGTTTCAAAATGCTCTAAAGATCAAGGGAATGAACCACAAGAAGTTGGGAGGCCAACAGAGACAAACATACCGCCAATCAGCGGTGGTGCACCGCCAACTGACGGTCTGGTGAGCTCTACTTGCACTCTTCTGGTTGTTTGGTGTTTCAACATAGAGGTCTGGGGCTCAAATTAGCATGTTTTGACTTATAGTTTGCCCTCCAGATCAATAATCAATCCCTTTTAAGCAACTTAGACCTTAAAATCCAAAGCAAAAGATTAGGCATTCTTGCTTGTTTAGGTCATGCATCATGTATTTGACTTAGGCACATAGTTTGTCTTTTGTTTTAGCTTTACTTTCAGTTGTTGAGCTCTGACGTGAGGTACGCATCTCTTACATTCATGCATTTGGTATGACCATGTATTAGTTAGTAGGAATTGCATTGCAACAAGTGTGAGTTAAACGTTTGTTTGGAAAGTTGATTTCTAGATTTGAACTGCAAAACGCTACTAAGGAGGGGTTGTCCCATATAAGATAAGGTGGGGGATTTCACCACCCTTTCCTTCGCCCTAAAAACCACATTAATCAAGAGCTTAACTTTAAAATCAAGTAAACATTGGCCTTAAAGATCTCTGACGCATTAGGAGAGTGATCCGGTCACGACCGTCATGGCCTGATCGGCGTCGCCCACTCTGTCGATAGAAGGAGAGACGAGATCTCCAGATTTTCCTCACTTGTTGGGCTTTTGTGGTCCTCGTCATAGGGAGATGAGGCGTGTTGAGGTCGCGTGACATCGCAGTTAGGCGACGTCTAGCTGTAAAGACCTATAACGACCATAGGTTGTTTGAGCATTGTTTGCTTGTGTGCTTCTACCCGTACCTACCCTCCATAGCATAAAGAGTTCTTCCCTTCTCTCCTAAGTCATTCCCTCTCATCTGTGTCTTCCCGTCTTCCCCCTGCCCCCATTCTGCCTTTATTGTTTACAAAAAAACAAAAAAGAAAAAGAAAAAGTTTTCTTCTTTTTTGTCTGACTTGTGTGGGTGTGCAATCTTTGTGCCTTCCAGTGTAGTCACGAGACGTTGTGGGTCGTTTGACGAGATTCGACATCAATCTATCCTCGATTGTTAACCTTTTGAATGCATCCCCATCCCGTGTCCTACACAGTCTCAGGACCATGACCTATCGTCAACCACACGAGGGCGACCTAGATTTTGGATTCACACCACCTTCTGGTACAGGAGGTGGGGATCCACAATCTCATCATCTAGTTCCCTCGACTCCCATCCCCCCTTCATGATCAATGTTATCTGAGTCTTACTGTTCTACATTCATGCATCGTATTCCCCGAGGCAAATGAGAACCACTTTGAGGTTAAGCCTCAATTTATCTTCATACTCCCTCACTTCACTAGGAATGGTGATCCATATAACTTTCTCACGGAATTTGAGGAGGTCTATGCAATGTTCAAGCTGCAACAACTTAGCACAGACTTCATCCATCTTAGGTTTGTCCCATTTGCACTAAAGGATGATGCCAAGAAGTTGTTGTACAACAACCATGCGAGTGCCTTTAGGACTTGGGACGAGTTTCAATCTGCATTCCTTAAGAAGTACTTTCCAAATCATCGGACTCAAAAACTGAGGAACGAAATCAATTTGTTCTATCAACATGAGACCGAATCATTCCATGCATGCTTAAAGAGGTTCAAGGAGCTACTATCCGCATGTCCTCACCATGTGATCGAGTTGTGGCACCTTTTTCAGATTGTCTACGAGGGTCTTCACATCCCGTCTCGAACGCTCCTTGAGTCCATGTGTCAATGAGAGTTCTTAGGAAAGGATGAAATGGAGGCATAAGCTTTCCTAGAAGACCTCGCTGAAAAAACCATGCAGTAGGAGAGTGTGAGGAACCATCACCATCATCTAGCATAGGAGCGAGGATTACAAACGCAAACTCGACTAGATCGGGTGCTGCATTTACTGTCGATACCGCTACGACCACCGAGGTACGCATGACGGCCTCAATGTGCCGCATGGATTCGATTGAGATCCAAAACAAGCAAGGTGTGTCACATGTGTCTGCATCTGGTCCAGTTCCCTGTCATCTATGTGGTAGGATATGTCATATAGGAGGCGAGTGTGCTTCCATTCCTCCTGATATGGAACATTTCAATGCCACCTATGATAGACCCAGGAATGACACATACTCATCATCATATAACCCTGGATGGAGGAATCATCCTAACTTTTCATGGAACCAAAACAATGCATCGGGTGGTCCTTCAAACTTTTCTCAACCACTTAACCAACCACACCAACTTCCCATGGATGCACAATCTTATCAGTCACCCCAAACTCAAATCACCAATCAATCGGGTTTCCCAAATTCCATCATTTTGGAAACTGATTCAATTCGCTTGAGATCTTGACTCGAGAACTCAATAAAAAACTTTATGCCATCCACAAGTCAGTTCTCACTTCAAATCAGCAGACCATCAAATCTCTAGAGTTTCAGATGAACCAATTGACTCACTCTATACATGAGAGAGAAAGATGGACTCTGCCAAGCCAGCCTGAGGCTAACCCCCGCATGTACCAGCAACAACACATGCAAAATGAGAGTTTAGTACATCGGGGGTTGCAAGTGAACCATGTGGAGGAAAATGTTCACCATGTCAAACGGCTAGTAAAACTTGAAACCTTATAAATAGGAGTTTTAGACAAAAAAAACATCTATATTCCTATTATTTGTGTCCAAAGTTGAAACACCTTCAAGCTCCCGTTTCCAACACTCAATGCCTAATTTTTATAACTTGTGTATAAATTCTAATATCATATCCAACTGTGTTCAAGTTTAGAGTATTTATTTATGATTCCAACTTCAATATCCAACATGGATCGTTTTGATCATTCTCACATGTTTTAGGATCGAACCGTCACAAAAAGATACACCTCAAATATTTAGCGTTGGAGACTCTTCTGTTTGGAGTTGCTGCTCTCACAAAGTGGAGTGGATACCGAAAAATTCTTGACCATAAAGAAAATAGATATAGTCTAATATGGTTCAATATTAATTATCACTTATAAGTTATAACTAGCTAAGTCCCCTCTTCTCGCCACAAATAAGTCGTTAAGTACTAGACGAAGTTATGACTATCACTGTAGACCCATATGTCTGCCTCTTCTAACCCCTTTTTTTCTCAACTAAGAATATCACATTATTATTGCTTTCGAAAAATACCAAATTATTTTTGGTGTTACAACTAGCTCTACTTCAACACCTAATGTTATGTTAGATTCAAGACTGAAGACACTACTTATTAATTAACTAAACGTTGTGGGGTTGCAAAAACAAAACCTTTTACCATCTATTTTTTAGGTGTGTGACACGTTCTCACAATTTTTGTAGGTTGACATCACTTATGACTGATGACTTATGTGTCCACTCTACCCACGAATGAGCTACCAAAAAGGTCATAACATCAACCTAAAATTCTTCCTCCAACCAAGTTTCTCTTTCCACCACGTCAGCAAAAAATAATATACACCTCACTCTCAATCCAACCCATTTTTCACTTCTTAACCTCAACCCCACTATCAACACACTCTCCCATCCACATAAATTTTTTATCTCATTTTCTATTTCATCACAAAAATACATAAACTACTAAATAAATTATTTCTACAGTAACTTAATCTAATTAAATTACGCTAATTGCCAAATAATTTCGAAAAATTAGATTTAATAATGACCACTCCAACGGGTCGGTCGGGGGCCTCGCCGATTTTTGAGATTTATTAGTAATTCTCTGCCGATTTTTTGGGTTACTAATGTGTTTTTTGGTGAACCTAGGTAAATTCATGTGTTCTATTTTGCTAGGTAATTTTCTTTAATTATATACATTTACAATTATCTAACTAATTTTCTTTAATTATTTACATCTATTTTTACTAATTTTAATTAATTATTTACATTTATCTTATTAATTTTCATTAATTATTTTATTTATTTTAATTTTCACAAATAAATCCTAATTATATAAATTTTTACAACAATTCTCTAGTGAGCCCAGGGCTTAATCTTTCTAAATTAAACCCCCACAATATTCACCACTCATTTCAAATTGTAAGGTAGATTAAGAAAAAAAACGGTTATGCTAATGAATGATGAGATTAACTATAAATAAGATCCAATGGTGAGATTGTAGGGGGCTTAAATTAAATTTGATGAGTCCTGGGCTCATTAGAGTTTGACCCTAAATTTTTATACATATATCATTTATATATTAAAACAATTATAAAAATAAAAAACCAAAAAAAATTAAAAAAAAATTTAAACCAACCCGGGTCGCACTCTGGACCCGACCTGGGTCCACCCCCTATTAAGGGGGCTGGGGTCGGGTCACCCTCAGACCGGACCCCAAAGAGCACTCGTTAAGGGTGATCTGAGAGGTGACGTACCGCTAAACTCATCTTTTATACCCCCATAAGTTTTTGTTGTGAGAGGAATGTTAACTATAGTATGGCGTAAAACCGGTCTTACTTGAACACCTAATATAATTGTTAGATATAAGTCAAAATTCAACGAATCAGGTGCCATAAGACTCTAGAGATGGTCCAAACTAGTTATGGTGTAGAATATAATCCTTACAGTTCCGATTGCTTGAAGCTTTGATGACTTTAATTATAGTTATCTTCTTGTCAAGACAATTTTTATGCTTTAATCAGCGCACTTTAAGCGATATAAAAGATTAAAAGGGAACATTACAACATTATTGAATATTAGTTCGTTTGGCTTTCCTGACATCTTACTTGCAGTTTCAGATTAGACCTACGAAATAAAATGAACACAGGGACCAGGGGGACTGCTCTATACCTTAATGTTGTTAGTGACAGATTTGACTCAAACTCATCTATAATCTTAAAAAAGTTTTCTCCCTCGAAGGAACACTACAAAGTTACAGAAAAGGCAAAAAGGGAGGATTTTAGTTTTAGGCTTCACACAATCGCACATTCTTTTTAATGGAATCACATCATGAAAATCCTAGTATTTTAAATTATTGTTAGGTAATTAGAGAAATATAGCCCTTAAATTTAAATGGGCTTAGACCAGACGTCAAACCCAGTCTAGCCCAATTCACCCAACCTTTAACAACAGAAGGCCGAGTCATGTAATATGTCAGCTCAATATTAGGCCCTTATCCAGACCAACTCCAGGAAGTACTTTCGGGCTTCGGTATTATTGGTCTCCACCTCTCTCTTAACAAGAATTACGATAAAGGACAATATATTATTTTGGTTAATTCACTGTATCGAGTTAAGTAGACAAGTTTACGGTTTAAATATGCTAATCAGATTGGAGGCTATCTCTATTATGCAAAAATGGACTGTTTTACTGAATGAAATTAATGAATCACCTTATCTTTTCCCTCTAAAACTAGGTAATGATTGATAATTTCAGGCATGCACAGAGCGTTACTATAAATATTCCATTTTTAATGTTCCTGTATTTTATTTTAATTTTCATGTCATCGCACAACACATATCAATTATTTGTATTTATTATTATGGTTGCAACTTCACATTCATTAGACTTTCGACATTGGCGCACCTCACAAATTAAACAAGAGACTTTCGACAGAAAAATTAAATCAAGAGTGCCAACTTCCAGGGACCACAATTCAGGTGATGGAAAACAATAATGTCACATACAATTTTTAGCTCAAAACTAATGACAAAAGCTCATTCCCATTGATTACTAAGATGCTATCTCAAATTCAACGACCTCGCAACTGAATTACAACTAACATTCACATAGAAGTTAGAAATTAGAACCATATTCCGGCTCAGCCCAAAAGCCATCAACAAGACATTTAAGATCCTCATCTGAGTCCCGATCAGACCTCTCTGATGGACCCATGTCTTCTAGTACGTCCGGCATCACGACCGCAGACTTGGATTCACCGGAACTAGATGAGTGCTCCACCTCTGGTCCTAGAACTCTACTTTGCTTCTTGAGAACTCCATCAAAATTGGCCAATCTTGCACTCGGTGAGCATCTCTTAGTTGTGGAAGTGTCTTTGTTGGATGCGAAGCTAATGAAGCGTTGATTTTTACATGGAAAACCTTCATCGTAGTTATTCAGCTCGGAGAAATGTATAGCTTTCCGGCACGTGTGTTTTCCAATGTATGTCACCACAAACATGGAAGAATCATGGTTTGTCCTCTGGACTTGTTTTTTTGCTTCACAACCTTGTTGGTCGCTTTGCGAGCATATGTAGTAGCTCCTGAAATAACAATTACCATTAAACTACATTGATGATTGTGTCGAATGATTTCCAAAACTATCTTGGATCAAAAGGGTGTAGTGTTGGAGTAATCAAACCTTTGGTGTTTTGTTCCCTGGATAGTTTTTTGACCGTATTTCTTCCATACATGACCATCATCTTCATTTGGTTTTCCGGTGAAAATTCTTCGCACGTTCGAATTACACTTCCTGTCATACATCCCAAATCCACGGTAAGGGTCTAAACCAACCAAAATACTTAAATCATAAATCTAAAATGACAAGAACAAACAGTACATCTATAACTACACAGCTACAACTACCTTATCTTATGATCATTTGGAGACAAGTTCTCTAGTGGAACTAATCCTCTCTTCACGCCACAAGTTCTTATATCTCCTTTCCCGTCGTGGTCCATCTTCTCTAAGTCTACCACCATAGACAAAGCCTTGGTTATTGACCGGATTACTTCTTCCAGGATATCTCTACTATCTGTATAAGAAGAACTCGGTTGCTTGGAGAGATCTCGGAGTATAAGCATAAGCTTAATCCCTTGTCTAAGCTCCCGCTCGACAGGATTGAAAGCGTTCATTTTTCTTGTTGGTTGTGAATCCAATGCACCAAATGTCATTGTGTGATCATTTTATAGTGTCCCTCAACAACTCGGGTTGGCTGAGTCGGTAGAATAACAGAATTTGAATTAGAGCACGAGGAGAGAGAAACATAAGCTGTTCACACCATTAAGGTCGTCGTTTCTTCCTTTGCCAAAGAAATTGACCTGGTTTTTGGATACGTGATGGCTGCTTCGATCAAACCATAAACCATTAAAATATTATAGAAAACAACTGTTTAGATATGGACTAACAGTTTGCTCTCTGAATTAGGTCATAATTTAACTTTGTACATTTGAACTTTAAAACATCACCGTTACCCCCAATAAATATTCATTTTGTAACAGTTTATTCTCTTTAACTTTAAAACCTCATCTCCCAATTCGTCATTATTTTTGAAAATTTTGTATTGTATACCTAATACACTTCTAATATTTTATCTTTATGTTAAAATTTAGATCAACTGGAAGTCAAATCATGTCCGAGTTTAGGTCATATTCAATACTAATTCAACCTAAATTAAAACTATATTAGACTTCTGATTTGATCCAGACTTAACGTAAAGCTAAAATTAGGAGTGTGTAAGAGGCATACACAAAAAAACTTTTTTGGCACTGAGGAAATAACAATTTTGGATGAGCAATTTGGACGTGTATATGAGCACGAGGGGGAAAGATGTGGAAATTTGCGTTTGGAATTCACATTACCGTTTTAAGTTAATTGCACCCGCCTTCATAGTTTGCCAAAGTATGGCAATATTTTTTTAAGATAATTAATTAGTTGAAGAAGGAATTAAGCAGGGCCATGTTGACTCCATTATTGAAATGGAACTTCTTTGCACCTCAGGCTGATGATGTGCTCACGTAGAGGCAGATGGGATGTCTTCGTGAGGGTATCGAACGGTATACAAGACAAAATCTTAGATATTAGTTTGAAAATAGAATAATTTACAAATTGGTTTCCAAAATTAATTTATAGGTGGTAATACTTTCCCACCTATCCAATGTTTATTCCTCTGAGTGAGTACATGGGACTCCAACAGTCATCTAATTATGGAATGATGACATTTTATTACTTTTACGCAAAAGAACGCATGAATCTTATAACCACGTGTCGAATACTCTTCCTCTACCATTGCTTCCGCAAGGATTTATTTATGAGTTTTTTTACTTCGGTACCATCGATAACATTAAAATTAGTGTGATACACGTACTTTTGGGGTATATTGGTATGATATTCATCCCTTATATTGAAAATTATTGTAATGCACGCCCATTAGTTTGGAGCGCACATTCATCAGGTTCTCGTAACGATTTCCATTATACGAGCCTAACGAATATGTGTTCTAAACTAACCGATGTGCATAAGAGCAATTTTAAACTAAAAGCATGGACATCACGTCAATTTTGATCTATCCGATGGGTACCAAAACAAAAACTCACTCTGAACAGGACGACGTGGAGTGATCAGTTAATCGGATTTTCATCTAATATCAAATAGTCAATCTTGAGGAGTTAAATATGATTTGGAATAAATAACACATTGGTGGAATTTAGGATTTGAGTATTGAAAATGAGTTTAAAAGTGTTGAAAGTATCTCTTTTAAAAAGACACAATAAGGAGTGTTAGAGATTTGTAAAACAATGGAATGCCTAGGGTTAGGTCGTCTGAATTCAAATATCTCAAGAAGAAATGGAGAGAGAAATTAATTAATTGGGTACTCATACAAAAGATCAAAATTAACGTAGTGTCAAACTTTCTAATTGAGAATTGCTCTCATATACATCAGTTAGTGAGACCCACATCTGTCAGTTCTCATGATGGTAACGGATGTAGGTCCCACATTAATAAATGTGCATCAAAGTAATTTTCAATGCAAGAGATTGGTACCATACCAATAATAACATGGAAACATGAGTGTCACGTTGATTTTGATGTTTTGGATAAATACCCAAGCAAAAAAACTATTATTTATTTCTAGTTTTTGGAATAACTTCAACAAGAAAGGTTACCGGATACATATATGACTAGCCTTAATGTTTTGTTTACTACAAAACTAGTAGATTACTACAGCAATCAATGAATCCAAGCTAGGCACAAACAAAAAAATCATGATTGTAAAATCAGACGTAATGACTTAACTCGCAATGGTCACTATAATCAAGCAATGGCTAACGAATAATTTCCAAACCCAATTGGTGAAGATCAGAATGGATAAAACAAGGGGTTTATTAAACGTCGCACGTGAATTACTTAAATCGTCAACGTCAATTATCATTTGCCATTCAATTTCCATTTAATTTTCATTATGTCTCGTCTCTTAAAAGAATTTTCTCTCTCAATTACCCTCACTCTGCCAGTACCAGCACCAAACTTTCACTCTACGAATACAAACACTTAGGAAATGTATGGCAAATCGCCTGAATCTCGCACGGTAAGTCTAAAAGAAAAATTCGGTCGAGACGTCTAGCCAGGACGCCCCCACCATGGGGAGGGTGTTTTGCTCAAACGCCCCACCCATGTGGGGGGAGGACGTTTTTTGCAGACGTTTGGTTTTTTTAATTAAAAAATCATGAATTTATATTGTGTGTTATTTCAAATTATTTCAGGTTCTGTTGCAAAATTTCGGTGGTAACGGGGTGGACAAAAGTGAGTTTTTTGTAAGTCAGGAAATATTTCCAGCATGCGAGGACGCTATAAAATGGGCGAAACAAGTTGTCATCGAAGATGACTTTTTTGGATGATATCCTCCTATAAACCATAACGAGATGGTCAGACAAATTATTATCTGAGATGTGATCACAGAAAGGAGATGAAAACCTGGGATATAGATACCGCAGTACGAAAGAACATGAAAGGAAGGGTTGCGGATGTCGTTTCTTGATAAGGTGTCGAATGTTGTTTTCAAATGTAATTATATATAGCAAGAAAGGAAAAGATATTTGTCATAAATAATAAAAGTACAACAGATAAACAAATACAAATAATAGAGTAAACATGGTACAAGCCGACTATTACGTCTCATCCTCTGAAGCATGGTCAAAATGTCTAACTGACTGTTCCACGCGCTTATGAGTCATTCCCACTCTGCATATGCAACTCTCGTCTGGTCGTTCGGCATCAGGTCCCTAAACTCCAATAACGGTTGCGCACATTGTATCGTTGTTCTCATCCACTATATATAAAAGCCAAATAAGCGTAAATTAACAATAAAAACAAAATATACATTAATAACATAAACTGGTTAATAAAGTTACCGCATCGGCACATATCCTATCCAATGGTCTCTCAAGTCTCTCGGTGATACCGCGCACGAGAAGGGGATGTGAGTACTAATCAAACCAATACAAATAATTTGCATCACAAGTGGAGGGGGCGGCTACATGCGAGATCGACAAGAACATGTTGAGCTCCTCTCGGAAATGTGTGCCAAATCGATTCCACGATCGAAGCAGGGTACCTTAGGTCGTACGTCTTCGAACTCTCAGACGACATTGCATGCTCGGTCATCGGGATGTCAATCGGGATCACCTGAACGTATCTTAATTGACGCAAAACGTGATCAAGCATATAAGGCTCGATGATATCCCGATAACAAATATAACCACCCATCAATAAGGTTCTCGACGCCTCCATAGTAGGATCACGTGGTCTGACCCTACAACTTCTTTTGTCGACATACAAGACGCATCCAAGCAATAAGAAGATGTTGGCAGTCAACTACGTGTCGTCGGCCCGTGGAGAATGTCGGCATCTGCAGAGCTCGTCAACAGAGTCAATGGTAACACCACCGCCACTCCAATATGGGTTATCCTTCCCAATGCCAACAACGGTCACTCTGAGTAGCTCGACTACATAACCTTTCAGCTCAACCGTCGATGCCTGAGCACCGACCATACGACCCTTAATAGGAATGTGAAGGATCTGGACCACGTCATGCAGCATGATCGTCATCTCTCGAAAGGCAGGTGGAAAGGGTTTGTGTTAGGTTGCCACTGCTCCATTAACGCATATATCAACGGCATGTCAATGTGAATGAACATGCTCCAAGCCAAGTGACCCAATCTGCTAGCAACAATGGTCTACATGATATCGGCACTCAAAATTGACCATCAACTGTGCACTGTAGTACAAGCTTTCTTATGATTATGGCACTTTTGAACCTTCCGATGCTCGTCCGCCCAAATTCGTCTAGCAATGTGGCCCCCGAAACTAGGAATTACGCTCTCTTCTATGAGACCATCGGGCATCATATCAGTCACGATCCAATAATCGTCATCAACTCTCTTCTTTTTGTGAGTTCGGACCTCCATAATGAGGTATCGTCACTCACAAACCTACCATCTTTGTCTTTCCAAACTACATACTCAGTAGCAGAAGAACTACCACGTCACCCCCATCTTCTACCATACTCATCTTCTCGCTCCAACTCCAACCCATATCACCCCTCATCGTCAAAAACGTCACTACTGCAGAATGCTCAATAGACGTCACCGAATAGACGTCGGATGTAAAAACATCTGACGTCTATAGGTTGTATAAACGTCGATTTTTGAGTATAACTGACGTCTATACCTCCTGAAAGAAGAAAATATTTTTTATTTATTTTTTTAGATTTATTTCGTATAAGAATTTATGTAGATTTATTTTGTATAAGAAATAAATCAATTTTTTTGGATTTATTGCGTATAAGAATTAACGTAATTTTTTTAGATTTATTTTGTTTAAGAATTAACGTAGTTTTTTGGGATTTATTTTGTGTAAGAATTTATGTGGATTTATTTTGTATAAGAATAATGTGAATTTAAAAATAGTTACATCAATGTAACTATCACATGTGTGTGTATGGTCACATGTGTTGAAGTTTAGTCCCACATTGGAGAAATTTTTTTATTAGTGGAGTTGAAGTACTCCACCACTCATTTACTTCTAAATGGGAATTTGGTACCACACTACAAAATGCAAGTAAGGTATATATATATTTAATGGTCAAAAGATCGGCAACTTGGGCTCAAAATGGTTGCAACGTTTTTTTTACTATTAACCCATGTATAGACGTCGGATGTATAGCATGACCGACGTCTATAGGGTGTATTTTTTTATTAATTATTGATGTATCAATGTATACACGTCGGTCAACATCTATATCCGACGTCTATAAGGCGTAAAAGTTTAGTCCCACATCGGAGAATTTATTTTTGTTGGTGTGGTTGATGTACTCTACCACTCTTTTGCTGCTGAACGCGAACGAGTTGGTGCACCTAGGCATGTTGGTCTTGATATTCTTGGTTATTTGTCAAAAGATTGGCACTTGGGGCACTTGGGTATCTTTGGCTTGATTAATGTGAGTGCAGAATGACCGATATAGGATGTAATGTATTTTTTGGATTTAATTGAACGTATAATAGACGTCGGTCGTATATAGCCGACGTCTATACAACAAGGAATAGGCGACGGGGAAATATACGTCGGATACTTGAACTGTCAAAATCAGACGTCTATACCCCTGTATATCCGACGTATATGACATTTTCTGCACTAATGCGCCATCATCCGCTGACGTATTTCCTGCTGTCTGAGACATTTTTTGGTGGTTGGAATTTGATGTTGGGAGGAAAATGAAGAGAGAGTGAATGAAGAGAGCAAATAAGTAGAAAGAAGAGAAGAGCAAAATGATAATTGACGTTGACGATTTAAGTAATCCACATACGATGTTTAGCAGTTTAGGGTTCACTAAAACAAATTTCACTACGTTGTTTCTAAGCATTATCCAGTTGAATATTTGATTACATATAATTACAGAAATCCTAAGTATCCAAACATGTCCCCGATGGCATCGAGTGGGATTGAACAATACGTTTGGAGGTTAATAAGATTCGAAAGCATACTTAGATCCGACCAACTTGTAGATAAACAAACCAAGGAAGTGCATCTTAGCCGAGCAACGACAAAATAGCATTATCCATAAATAAATAAATAATACGTACTTTTCCCCCTTAAGTCCACCGCACTGACATCGGCTCATGCACGGATGGTCTAACAAGGAATACCGGAATACCCATAGTTTTTGGGATAGTTTCATCTTAAACGTCAAAATTAACGGATATATGAAAGTATCCTCCAATTTTTCATAATATAGATAAGCAATATCACCGATTATTTACCGGGTGTTTTATTTGGGTACCCATTGAAAACATCAAAATTAACATGATATATATGCTTCTGAGTATAATGGCATGGAATCAATTATTTGCATTGAAACATACTTTCATTTACATCCGTCAGTGTGGAGCTCACATCGATTGGGCTCTCGTAACGGTTTCGGTCACGAAAACTTAACGAATGTATGTCTCACACTAAATGATATGCATGAGAGTAATTTTCAACCAGAAGCATGGACATAACTCCAATTTTAATCTTTCTGATTGATACCAAAGCAACAAAACTCAATTGTGATTGGATAATACTCTCTCCGAACCGTGGAGCAATCAGTCAGCCAAGTTTTCATCTAGTATCAAATAATCAATCTTGAGGACTTGAGTATGATTTGGAATGGGAAACACAATGGTGAAGTTAGGATTTGAGTGTTGGAAATAAGAGCTTGAAAGTGTTTAGAGTTTTTCCAGATTTTCTTCATCTAGTATCATATGATTAAAATTGACGTAATGCTCATCCTTTTAATTGAGAATTGTTCTCAAGTACATCAGTTAGTGTGTGACCCACATCCGTAGACTCTCATGACGGAAATTGCTACGAGAGCCTAATATATGTGGATCACACACTAACGCATGTGCATGAGAATAATTTTTAATGTAGAAGATGGGTAGCAGACCGATATACACAGAAACATGAGTATTACGTTGATTTTGATGTTTTGGATGAGTACCCAAGCAAAAAAAACCTTTATTTACTTCTTTTTATTTGTATCTTCCTAATCCGAAGACCATCAGAAAGATTAACACTGAAGATTTAGAATCTAATGGCCCGACCCCACACATTAGCTTTCGCTTTCACCTTTCATCAGAAATTCAGATTGGGAGAAGTTTCATTGCCCCGAGGGAGATTGGGATAGAAAGAAAACTATGATTAATTTAAAGACACTTGGTTAACGAGTTGGAGATGAGAAATCCTGCATTTTTCTTATGTAAACGATATTATGGATATCTCACACTGTCAAGTTAACTATAATATGGTTAGTGGGCATGATAGAAGGAAAGAATTGAAGGCATCAAGCAAAATTGGAAGCTATTGTTGGTAGACATTTTCAAGGTTTTTGGAAGGATGGATGTAACATCCCCGAACAACAGAAAATTTAAACTTTTTAAATCAAAGGAACCACACGGATAAAGACCATCAAGAGTGGGGACATTACTCAAAGAAATACCCAAATATATCTGGTGCACCATATTACATAAAAGTTTGTCAAAAGAGTGATTACATCAGAATACAAAATACATAATACATGTAATCACGACAACCTAAAATAGGCAGACAACAGAATCCAGTCCCAAAGTGCAATCTCCCTCGGTCACCACCCGCCTGAACCTAACGCGGTCCTGAAAATAAACATAACAACAATGCCTGAGTTTCCATAAGGAAACCCCGTATGACAAGCTCACTTATATGCCCTATCACACTAGTATAGCATGACATGAAATACAAAGTAATAAAACGACATTCCCACTAGAGGGTTGTGCGGTGGGAATTTGGGTGAAAAGAATTTGGATATCTTCGATTTAGGGCTCCATTTTAGGAGGGATGATGGATTCGAGTGCTGGTTTTTGTGGGGGAAAGTGGTGTTTTTTGGTTCTTTGATGTTAATGTAGGGTTTGGTTTGGATATATTGGGGATTCTACCTTGTCGTTGGATTCATATACCAATGATGTGTATTTGATGATTATTTTGTTCAAAATATGGGGTTGTAAGAACAAAATATGGAGTTATACCTGGATCTATATTTTTTGGTCCTATGTTGTTCAATCCCTCATTCTTTATCTGATATGTTGGGGTTATTCGCTGAACTTAAGTACGATTTAGTTCAGTTTATTAGTGTTATGTTTAAGTACACTTAAGAAATATTAAATTTTTAGTTGTATGCTATCTAAAATGGCAGATGTGTTTGAGTACCTTGTCTGATTTAGTCATGGTGGGGAAATTCAGAACCAAAATTGTGTATGAAATTCTTCTGAACTTCATGTATGCTTATGAACTTGATATAAAACCAACAAGAGCAGTTTTGAATTTATGTCTGCTCTTGTTGGTTTTATGTCTAATTTTGTTGGATTTACGTCTGAATTTGTTGTAGTACGTACATGTATGATTTTGTTAGAATTTTATATATCAAGTTCAGAACTGAAATTCAGAACTGAAATGAGATTAAATTTCAGTTGTACCTTGGCCCCAATAAATGTATATTATAGTACAAAAATATACTTGGAAGACTTTAAATGTTTATAAAACATTTTTCTGCATATGAATAAAGAAGAATTAATAATCGTACTGAAGTGGGTAAGGCTATATCGAGCTGGGCGAAACTCCTCTGATTCAACCATGAACTTCTAGACTTAAATGGTTGTGTGGGTTTGTCTGTTTGGGTCTGTGATATGGTTTTATTTTATACTTGATTTTGTTGGATTATTTTACACTTGTGATGTGGGTTTGTTGACTTGTATGAATTGGTTAACTACTTTGCTTCTAACATGTAGATGTTAATTGTGTTAGACTACTACCAAGTTCTGTTAACTGTTTTGTTTTTTGTTGGCTTGTTTTAACTACCAAGTTATGTTAACTACCAAGAATGCTTGGATATCTTATAAGAATAGTTGATGATGGTGTTTTTAAATGTTTGTGGTTTTAAATTATTTACTAGTTATGATTGGATACCTTTCACAGACACCGGTGTTGGTGGTAAGCAAGCCACTAACTTCCCAAGAACAACCGGAGTTGTAGGAGACAACTTAGATTACCTTGATGACATTAATACCGAGGAGTTAGAGGCTGAAAATTCACAAGCTCGAAGGGCGCGTTCTACCACACCTATATCTACCAGACCTGTGAAAAGATCTCCTCCTCACGCTGAGTCTCATGAAGCAATGTCAAATGCAATTGTTGACATGGTTGTTGCATTCAAAGGATATGCGGAAAAAGAAGAAGAAGCAAGTGAGAGAAGACTGAAACTAATGGAAGAAATGGTTAGTATCGAGCGACAAAAATTGACAGTAAACAAGGAGAAAGAAGAATTGATGGAGTTGTCAGATATTATACTTTCACTTCCAGGATTTGAACATGAGGTATTCAAAGCACTGGAGTTGTTGGAGTGTGATAAGAAGATGAAGTCCTTTTTATGTCTGCCACATAAAATGCGTGGTGAATGGTTGAGGTGGTTGTTGTGTGAAAATTAAGAATTAAGTTATTGACTAAACATTAAGTTTTTGGTTGTAAATTTTTTGGGTGTATGTTTTTTGTTGTAAGATTTTATTTAGCTTGTTATGCTATTTTTTTGGGTGTATGTTTTTGGTTGTAAGTTTTTAGTTGTAAGATTTTAATCTACAATTGACAATTGTTTGTGTTATGTTATTTTTAAACCTTCTATTTTTGTATCATCTAACTATGTGTTAACATGATATGATATGATGTTGACAGGTGTTAAGATCAAAAATGTTGGGAGGAAAAACTTTCTTTGAATTGCTAGAAAAAGATGGGGAGATGAGGAAAAGAAGCATAACTAATTTGCTAGTTATATCACATACCATGTTTAGTGTTGCGAATGCACAACTACTAAAACCAATACCAGCCAATAGGATCTATAGTAGAGAGGGTCTGGCTTATATTCGTAGATTGTTAGATCCTACACTACCGAATGAGGTCTACAACTGCAGAAAAATTTACAGGATGAATCAACATGTGTTCAAGAATTTTTGCATTTTACTAAAAACAGAAGGTCTGGTGACTGAAACTAAAAGTGTAACAATAGAGGAGCAATTGGCAATGTTTCTTGTTACAGTGGGACAAGACCAGCGATATGGTGTGACTAAAGAAAAATTTCATCGTTCTACTTGGAGCGTCAGTACATATTTTAATAGAATGTTGAATGCTATTTTGCAACTGAATGACATGTTGCTTGCTTATGCCTCAACAAATGTTCCATATCGAATCAAGAATGATCCAAACGTATTTCCATATTTTAAGGTAAGTTCGCTTCTCATTAAATTTTAAGGTAAGTTCGCTTCTCATTAGTTGTCTTGGTATTTAGATTTGTAATTAAATTTTATATAGGATTGCATTGGTGCTATTGACGGAACTCATGTTAAAGCCACAATAAATGGACCAGAAACTGCAAGATTTAGAAATCGGAAAGGCGAGTTATCCCAGAACGTTATGGCAGCTTGCAACTTTAACATGGAATTTACATATATTCTTGCTGGTTGGGAGGGGTCAGCTGCTGATGCTAGAATCCTACAAAATGCATTGACTCGAGAGAACGGTCTGAAAATACCATCAGATGAAATAGTTATAGCATGTTTTTTTGTTACATAACTTTATTCGTAAAGAAGACATATCATATTTGCTTGAAGATTTTGATGATGGGCTTGTTGGTATGGAAGGAAGACACTCAAATTCAGAAATGGAAGAAGATAACGATGACAACGAAGTAGAAGAAAGTCAACTTGGATTGACTCAACAACGCAAGAAAGAACTGGCAGATCAGATCAGATGCGGCAAAATATGGCAAATTCTATGTGGGTTGGTTAAATATTAATATTTATGTATCCAAAACATTATGAGATTTGAATTGTAATATTATTGAGATTAAATTATAAATTAAATGTGATTTGGATTAATATTTTTGAGATTATAGTAACATATATTCGTTTATAAATTAAACTGCACCGATAAAAATTCTCATATTTTGTAATGGTAGACACAAACCACAAAATCTATTTTTTGCTGGATTCCAGTGACAGAAACAACCAATAGAATTTGTTTTCTGTCAGATTCCAGTGACAGACACAAACAACAGAATCTGTTTTTTGTTGGATTCCGGAGACAAACACAAACAACAGAATTCAGTCAAAGTGAAAGAGTTTTCCACTAGATTCTGTTTTCTTCTACTTTCCGTTTGACTCTGAAAATCACTTTCCGGAGTTTTCCGCGCCATTAACACCCCCTAAGGGCAAAACCAGACATATGTCATGCAATCGTTCCCGCTACCACACAGGTCGCACAGTCTACAATCGCCACTGCTACCACACAGGCCCCACGGTCCATAGCATCACCACCGCCACACAGGACGCACGGTCCACAACCATCGAGTCTTCGTGGAGACCTACCATAGGCACATACGGTCTAGCGGACAGTACGCAACACAACCCCACACGCGGTCACACAAGCCAAGGGATCGGTGAGGAGGCGTTCGCACTTCTGCGCAGGTAGAATCAGATCTGAAAACATCGTGGTCCAACACCACACCAACGGAGTCGTCGCTCAGGTCGGTCCATCACCGGCGCCACACAGACCGCACGGTATCTCACTCGATAGGTGCCCAATCAAGCTACCTGCCGGAAATCATCATCGGCAGTCCATCGCCACAACCACACAGGCCACGCGTGATCCTTCCTACCGCCACACAGGCCGCACAGGGGCCCTCCCGTCACCACACAGGTCGCACGGGCTCGTGTAATCACTGTCTATCAAGGCCGAACGAACATATCCACCATACAGAGGGTCAGACAATCGACAGATCCGAACCGAAGTCTACGGGGTCATCGAGCTCCATGTGCAGACACCAACTCCGCCGCTATAAAAGCAGGGCAGCGACCTCCGTAGCCATCAAGGTCGATAGTCACTTCACCCAACGGTAGTTACGTGCCCGCTGAAATCAATGGGATCCGCAATCCCTCAGGCTGCTACTCTAATGAGAGAAACAATGTACAAACTACATCACCGACACGTCCCAAGTATCCACATTCTTCCACACGACGGTCTCTGGGCAGTCACGAGCAACGTACCCACCGTCACCTCCTGGCTCACGCTCTATGCGAGGACACGGGTTTCCGTGGACAGAGCTGACACTCTACTAGGATCAGGATTCAGTTATGGGCTCAAACAGTCGACCGGAAAAGGTATACCGGTCGACCGCTTCCGCAAAGGAATCGGTCGACCGAACGCCTACAACGGTCGAACTATGTGCTCAAAACTTGATTCCCAACGGTCGAACGAAAGTCTAAAACCGGTCGAACGAACGTGGTCAAAATCCGGAGTCTGGTCAAAATTACACAAGTCTATTCGGTCGACCAACTCAAGGGTCCCAGTCGACCGAAAACTATCAGGGTCTTCCTAATAGTCTAAGTCATTTTTAACGGTCGAACAAGATTATATAATCGGTCGAACAACATGCATAATAAACAAGTTCACTTAAGTTCCGGTCGGACCAAGGGTCAGGAACGATCGACCGTCTGGATGGTCAACGTTCGGTCCAAGCGAAACACGAAGCAACGGTCGAACGACTCAGGGGTCCCGTCCGACCAAAAACATCCAGGCAAACTCCGACCCACCAGCACAAGCACGACCGGTCGACCGCCACAAGGCATCGTTCGACCGGTGTTGGTTAAAGTCAGGCAAAATACACTAAACTGGTCGACCGTTGGTCGACAGAAACCTTGCACCAGCCAAGGATTTTACGTCGTTTCTCGTCATCGGTGAGGTCTCCGACCTCCCCCGACCAACCACAACTCCACTCCAAGATGGGTGAGCAACAAAGACATCTAATGCAAGAACTTGACATACCTCTCTTCTGAAGAACGCCGGAGCTCCGCAACCAACTCCGGTCCGCACAGCACGCACCTCCTCCTCGCCGGCTTCTTCCCACCACGTCCTTGCCTCACACGGGCATTCACCACCCGAGCTCGAGCATCAGAGGGATGGAAAGAGATGGATGGAGAGGAGAATGGTTGAAGAAGAAAAAGAAGAAGAAAGGAAGGAGAGGAGGAAACATGAGAGAGAGAGAGAAGAAGAGGTGAGTTTCTCCACCAAAACCCAACCAACCCATACCTCCCATGCCTCCACCATCACCTCAAACACCACCACCATGCTCCTACATCATAGCCCTGGCCTCATTCACGTCACTCCACCCATACCTCCACTATTCTTCCCCCAACTCCCATGCAAACCTCTCTGATTAACACCCTAAACACCCATTAGCACCCCAATTAGGTTAGGGTCTTTACAATGAATGAGAATAAAATTGTCGGTTCCACTTCCAAAGCGTTAGTTGCCCTGCCATATCCATATGCATTATAATAAAGGGTTATCGAAATCAAAAATAATAATTAAAGGGTTATTATGCATTATTAACCACGTGAATTCACTTCTTGCTTTGGTTAAGGGGTAAGACCGTACCTTAATTAGAGTTCTTGGAGGTGGATCGTATTTTTTAAGAGCTCGTGTCATGGTAACGTGAGATCAAACCCAGCCAGTGTTTGCAAGTAATCAAGGTACCATCCTATTGGCTTCGCCTTTATTGTGATGATTTATCCAAAACATCAACAAATTTGTGCCTTGCAATTGAGATTAAGAAACGGAAATTGCAATCCACACAGTATACACAAATCGTAGATTCGTAGTGATAAATTATACGAAAGCTCATCATTCACGTCATATACGACATTAACCATTTTTAAAGGGTGCAATTAAAAACATTTTGATTACACTTCATGATTAAAAGAAGTCTTTTTTTTTAAACCTTCTTAACTCATATTCCATATGTTGTTAGCCAGCTATCGAGAATTAATTGGTTTTCTTAAACTCAATCAAAGTTTGACGATTTTGCTCTCAATCTTCAAAAATTTAAAAATGAACCTCAACTCTATTATCTAAAGTAAGCAAGCACGCAAATCAAAATGAAAATGAGCTCAATGATCTCGATTTAGCTAGTTTAGAACCACAGTTACTCGGGGAATTTTATGAGTATAAGGCATTTGTGCAAAATTGCACAAAACTTGCCCAGCCACTGTGGGCGACAGTGGGTGGCGCCACAATCGCGCCAAAGCTGATCACGCCTGAAAATCTTTTTCGCAGTTAATCCACCATGCATGACTCACATTTATCTTGCCCAAAGTACCGCTCATGATTATTCATTATTGCTTAAAGAGCGCAACATACATACTCACGATCTATTTCACGTTCTTCATATCCTCTATATATAATACATATATAATAAGGGAAAAACTTGATGACTCTCTCATCTCTTACAACAAATATTGGAAGATATCTAAAGCATTAAACATGCTAATAACTCGAGACACTAATACTGACTAAACTAAACTACACGCAGGAATGGACTTCAAGTTCGGACCAGATGTGTTCAACAAGCATTTTGGTTTCGTCGGACATGTCAAAATCAAAATCGGAAGAAACCACCTCTGGAGATTGTGTTGAGGTGATAACTGATCGAGATGTTTTCGGTGTAATAACTTCTTCTTTCTTTGCTCTTTTGCACCACAAGGACTCGTAAAACCCCGAATTGCAATCCGGTCCCTTAAGTTCATGGCTTTGTTTAGTACATGCCTCCACTGATGACGACAGTGATTTTGGATTACTGTTTGAGTTGAAGCTAATCATGAATGATTTCTCCCCAACAACAGCATCATCGTAGAGTGGTTGGGACGTGTAAATTATTCTTTGGCACGTGTGTTTTCCGATGTATGTGACAAGGAAAGTTGAGGAATCTTCGTCCAATCTTTGCACTTGTTTTCTTGCTTCGCAGCCTTGGTCTTGGCTTTGCATGCATTTGAAATAGCTTCTGAAATTATTTCGGCACTATACAGTGTTAATATATCAATTTTCCATATGATCATGACATTTTTGGTGAGGTGATGTAAGAAGAGAGATTGGGACCTTGGATGTATTGCACCATGGATGTTCTTTTGACCGTATTTCTTCCAGAAGTGATCATCAACCTGTAGGTTTCTGGTCCGGAGGATTTTCTGCACATTTACGTTCCTTCTGCAAGCGTCAATTACATCCAATTAGGATTACATCATCTCAAATTAACGTTAGAAAACTTGTCAAAATACCCTTATTTGTGTATTTCTTTTTTCCAATGATTTAGCTATTACACTCTAATAAAACTCGTTTCTCTATTTTTAAATTGGGATTTACAAACTCAACTTGTGTTAAACTATAACGTATAATATGTTTTGCAAACAAAAATAAGTTAGAGCTAGAAACCCTAATTAACGTCTTGGAACTCGGATTATTGATCGATTAATGATCACCTTGCGCTACGTAATCCCATGCAGTAGTACTCGTCCTGTTGTTGTCGTTGCCTCTTCGCACCGGCACTTGTTACCCTCGTAGCTTTCTGTCGAACATCGGAAGGTGACTTCTCTTGTTTGGCAACGTCAGACGCCACCGGAACTTGGTTGAGTATCGCCGCCAAAGCGTCAGTTATTGATTTGTCTTCCTCTTCAACCCGCGTACCGGCACTCACGAACAAACTATTGGTTAAACCATGGGATGTCAGGATTAGGGACCTAAGCAAGTGACCGCGTCCACGTTGCTGGACCTCCTCCGAGGCTGGACGCGAACGGTTCCCCATTGGTTCAGGACTCAATTGGTGAGCTGAGACAGTCCACCACCCAACGTAGTAGTATATATACTTACTTACAATGGAAATAGGTTAGAGGGAGCATGTATAAAGTATAGGTTGGGGGGTCCAGTCAACTTATATTATCTTCCTACAAATAGCTGGAAAGGCACGAGCGCAAAGCGTGGAAACTTGGACTTGAAATTCACACTGGCTGGAATCGTCCTAGCATGTTCCACGAATGACTGGGTCTTCACTGGCCAATTCGATATAGCTCAAGCCAATTCATTTCATTGTCACTTTTAATTAGGTAGTTTGATGATTTCTATGTGAAAGATAAGTAAAATTAAGATAGAGAAATACTACGAAGTCTTGAAATTGTATGTTATTTTGATGGGTACGTTTTATCGATATCCTATTGGGTAAATTCCAATAATTGACATTTTTCAATCATTTGCTATATTTAACCGAGATATTATCATATTACTTTGTAAATTTTTGTAACCCCTTCAAAATAGAGGATGTTTACCCCGCTGGGCTCATCGTATGACAGAGGAAATTGAGGACATACGTTGAGCACTACTAATCATAATGATTTGTAATCCTGTCTATCTCTAAATAATAATTTCAATCAGTAGATTTAACGTTCTCCAATATGATTATAAGGTGTTAGGGAAATTGGAAAGGTAGTGTGCCTAAGTCATAGAACAGAAGCAATAACGATGAGTGCGGAAAATCCCAAAGAAAGTTAGACTAGTCAAATTCGCAAACACCTAGTATGTATGTACCAAATCAAGTAAATATCTGAAGCAAACCACAAACAATCAATTCAAACACCAAGATATACATAGAAACCAATTTGCAGAAAATCATAGGCAAAGACGGTTGAGCATCACTATGGTGTGAACGACTATAGAGGCGATGAAACATAACATAGAGATAATAGCTTAGAACTAGATTGAACTCTGAATGATTGCATCTCCGAGTACAATAACCTTCAATCAACAAATCAAATGCTTAACAAGATGGTCAATCTAATCTCTATACAAGATGATACATAAACAAAAAAAATGCTAGCAATCCAACAAAATGAGAGAGCATGAAGAATAATAAACCTCCAAGGTGCACCGATAGATACCAAAACTCGTCCCTCTCGAATCTTTAATCTTTAAGCAACATAGATATCATGGATGCTAAGTATAGGAAGAAATCTCTAACCTCCATTGACCTTCTTCAACCTCTCAATTGAAGTTCATCTTTTGATGACTCCAATAACTTCATCAACTTGATGACTCCTTGAGTTATAGAATGCACACTAGGTGACTCTAAGTAGATAATCCATGAGATTGTAATCCAGTCTTTGTGGCTCTATATATGAAGGTGGTAGGAGGAAGAGACCATACTTAGTGGTGGTTTTTCCACACCCTAGAGAGTAAAGGGATATATATACTAAGAGCTTATGGAACACAAATAATGGAGAATAAATGCCCAAAAACACCTTTAGTAAGTTCTGTCGTCGCCTAGATTCGGTCGTCCTAAGTTAAAGTTCTAGTAAATAATAAAATGACTCTGTAATTTGTGGATCAGACAACCGAATAGGTTTCGGTCGTCCGAAATTATGACTTTGGTCGACTGAAAGCTAGACGATTGATCAAACATGTGAGAGCAGTAAAATCCAACCTGACCTTGTGTTGAATAAAATAATCGACCGAATTGGTATATGTCAACCATTTTTTAGCAATCCAGGAATCGAGAACTCATTGTCGCCAAGTAATCGATTGATTGTTTGTCAATCGGTCGACCGTTCCACACAGGTTTTCAAGACACAAAACTAACATAAGGCATACATGTATTCTCCCATCCATAAGTTAATTTTTTTAGTTTAATTTTTTTTATTTTTGGACTATGTTTCTTTTAGTACCAGAGCTAATTGATCGACGTGTAGGTGTCCACTTTAATCCATATTATTCACAAGTAGACATGTACAAAAAATCTAAGTCATTTTTGCAGAATCCACTGCCCACTATCTAAGTGAATGGTATGGAGTGTTGTGTTGTTAACCACCTTTGTGACCTACTCCTTTTGAGGTATAAAGACTCACTCTTAGACATGTTAAAAATCCAACCACAAGTGACATCTAGTGTAAAATACTAAGCTTCTCCTTTCGAGGTATATAGCCCACGCCGGTACATTTAAGTTTCTCCAATGTGATAAGGCAATCTAATGTGCTTTTTTACCTATGAGCTATCTTTTCGGGTGAGTTTGTCACGTCAGAGCATAAATAATCATGCCCGGACTACCCTCAAGCGGCTTGTTTTCTTTCTTTGTCACGTCAGCTCACACAATTCACTCAAAAAAATCATTTAATCACGCCCAGAAACACCCTAAACACCCTCAGGCGTATTGTTTTCTCTCTCTTGCACATCATTTAGAGATCAATTATGGGTAAAATAAAAAAAATCACAAAAAATCTACAAAATCAAAACAAATAAAAAACATATTTTTCAGAAAAAGAAAATTGATAAAATAATTTAAAACGATTTTTAACAAATAACAAAAAAATAAAAAAATAAAATAAAATTCAGCCAACGAGGGAGGAGCACGTGCCCCCGGCCATGGGACGCCTGGGCGTGAAATCGGACGGTAGGTGTCCCGCGCATGCTCCCACCCTCCCACTAAGAGCATAGTCGCCTGTGCTGGGCGCTCGGAAAAAAACTGTTAACCAACCATGCTCTTACAACGTTTTGGGGGTGAGCTACTTCTCTCTCCGTCACATCCATCTTGCTTATCAGTTATTTCCCATTTAAGTCAGATTTATTGCGGTAGGTACATAGTAGTAATATAATTTTCAATTGTTAATATCTGGAGCAACCAATAAAAATTATAATGTATACTAAAATTAGATGGTAGGATTTTCATTATATAAAAAATTCTACCCACTTATACCGACGAATTAGATGTGACTCGCTATCTTTTCTTAATTTATTTTGTAGTTGAAGGTGGAAATTATGTTTTTTTCCGATCCCACTTCAAATCCCTAATCGTCCCCCCCCCCCCCCCCCCCCCATGGACCCTAAACCTTTTAATTGGTAGAGTTGTAATTAATGGATATTACACGAAATAGAGTTAGCTCAAAAGTTTCAAAAGTTCGAGGTTTTCAGTTGGGGAATCAAATATATCATGGTACTAAAGTGATTTTAGTAATAGTATTAAGTTGACGTGCTTCCTAAACCGAAATGATATTTCATCACAATTAAGAATGTGAATAAGAATTTTAGCCTTGAAGATGGTAAGGCAAAAATATTTGAAAACTGTCGTTGCAAGTCATTACACAAACGTAACCCGTAGAAATAGAGAGACATGCTAAATCGTTTAACTGGTCACCTGTTAATTCATGCGTTGGAAATACAGGCCCATATTGTCTTATTTAATTAGAAAAGTTAGATAATAGTTTGTCTAGGTCTCGTCAGTCGTCTTGACTGTCTCCCACCTAAATATTTTAACAAAATTAAGAGGGGATAAACCATAGATTGTCCAATCTAACATTCTCCACTAAAAAATCAAAATGCCTTGTAAGCGTATTAGATGGTGTTTAGTGACATTTGAAAGACTGTTCACCTCAACAATAAAGTCTTAATATTACTTCATCATGCTTTTGTTTTTTGCTTGATCAACAAGCGTATTTGAAAGACTGTATCACTGCTGTCTTCTATTCCCGTTGTTATCTTTTCGATTCCCTTAAATAGTCTTTAATCTTGTAATCCGGTAAGACTTTGTGACACACGTCGGCTGTATGTGCCGCTGTCTTATTCCAGACCAAGAAACTGCAAGTGATAAGTGGTTAAATTCCTCATCTTTAGATACATAAACTCAAAAGTTAGAGCCTTAGTGTTTGGGTAAGTAAGTTCTATCGTAGAAACAAATTAAACAAATCACACATTCTGTAGATGGTGTTTCTCTCCCTCCATGGCTAACACCATTATGCAGATGTAAAAGGACATTTGGTCGGTGAGATATTTGAGTTACCGAGTCTTCAAATAAAATAAGAGTTGGCGTGGAATTAAGCCCCAATTAGGGAGATTTTGCGACAATGCATAGTTTGAATGAGATTACATATTACGACACAAGTTCACCAGCGAGAGAACGTGGGGCTATCAGTGGGTAATTAATTTTTGCGGATAATTATTGTCATGTGTGACGGTCTGAGTACTCTTGGAAATGCTAATTGTAGTGTCGCGACACGTATGGGCTGATGCCTATGGGTCGACGAGTATGCTCTAATCTGCACTAGCGTCGGTTGCTCTAGTTAATTGACGTTTAATGGTTATGATAATCACATATCAAACACTAACCTTCGGCTTCCTTGAGTATATATATAAAGAAGAGGTGAGTATAGTACCTATCTAATCCACGAGAGGAAAACATAATCATCCTTAACCTTGTGTGTCAATGTTGCTTATGTACAAGGAAGAATTATGTAACAGAGATCGAAGGATTTGTTTCATTATCACTAGTCTAACTCATACGTCTGCGGTGTGGGCGGAGCTATTTCAACCACGTGCATTATGGAGTATTGAAAGAAGGAAAATGGTAATGCTTTAAATTCTCCAAACGGTATTTAGAAGTTATAGCCTAAATAACATCGAGTTGAAGATGCTTACAACTTTCAGTTAGCGTGCTTCCGAAGACATCATAATTTTATTTGAATTACTAAGCTAATATATGCAGTTTCATTGTGTACTAGAATAAATAGTTGAGTTACCAGGTATCATGAAGCAATAAAAAACTTCAGAAAAGCAGAAGTCCAATAAACTAAATTTAGAAGTGCACCCAAGCCCAAACTCCTATAGTCCCATGTTAAAACAAATTAATTGGTCACTATGTCAATTACCAACTTATCTTGATAAACATTGTTGCCCAGATGTTATGTCATCTCATCCAACGATTTGTACACAATAATAACTATAAATAAAGGCTTGCAAATGTGTTTGGCGTGTGGGAAAAGAATGCCGAGACCAAGAAAAAGTGTGGTGCAATTATTTTACGAATAATTAGATTGCGCTGAAAATGACAATAACGGTAGATTTTCTAGTATATTTGACCCTAGTACATTAAATGATATGATCTATCTCATGAACAAGATCCTGTGGACAGTGAGCTTCCAACTTCTAGCTAGTCCAAACAAAACAAAAGACATGTCAAAAGATATGTTGAAGTAATCAACATGTCATTACAAATTAAGGTTCCTTGGGTCCCTTAGGAACACAATGTTCAAAATTATTTTCAACATGGGAATCTTATCTTTAAAAAGACAATAACAACATGAGGTTTGAATGAGGTGGCTAGTAGTTCCGAGAAATATCGTAGTAACGGTGCCCTTTAAGGACCAAGGGGGCTAGAGTGCCCTGGATTTTGGGTTTTGGACATGAAATGTTACAAATTTGGATTTTGTCCTCCTGTTTTTTGGATTTTATGTAGCTAAATATACAACAATTAGATTGGCAGCGAGGGTTTGGGTCATCTTCTCCGGTGATGAGGGTCGGGGCTATCTTCCTCGGCGACGACGAGGACTTCGGGTTTTTTCAATGCACGACGGCGAAGACTTAGACTATCTTCTCCGACAACGATATTTGATATATTCTCTGACAACCATCATCTGGTTTGTAAAAAAAAATCATTTATAAATTAAACTATGACCGTAAATTTTCTCCTACCTTTTAATGATAGACATAAATAACGGGAATTTGTTTTCTTCGAGAGACATACACAAACAACAAAAATTGGTCAAAAGACTTTTACTTAATTTTCAATGTATTTTGTGTTTCTTCTGTTTTTCGTTCGACTGCTAAATTAACTTTCCTTTCCACATCACTAATTATTCACTTTCCGCACCATTAACACCATTTTGTACTCTATGAAGTTATCGGGGAATTGAAGCATTTTACTGTATTTTAAAGGGTTGATTACAGTTTGTCCTCTAAATTATACATTGATATCACTTTGCACACTTGAACTTTCAAAGTTGACAACTACTCCTTGAACTTGAACTTTCGTTTTGTAATATATTCGTTGTTTTTTTTGTAATTTATTTCATTGTATCCATAATACACTCTTAAAATTATATTTTACATGAAATTTCGAATCGAAACGTAAGTCAGATATAGTTGGAATTTGTACTGAATTCATTTGGTATTTTGATTCGTGTGTTCTCGCAAATTTACTTATCTAGGAGCTGTTATTGCGTGGAATATAGTTGGTTTGTCAAAGTGCATTCCTAAGTGATATGCACCTGCGTAACACATGCTATCCACTATCGTACTTAAATGTAGGGCTGAGCATCGGTCCGGTCCGGTCCGGACCGGACCGGAAAAAAAATTCAGGTCCGGACCGGAAATCGGACCGGACCGGAAAAAATTCGAAAGGTCGGACCGGACTGGACCGGTCCGGTCCAAAAACCCGATTTTTTACCTTAAATTTAAAAAAAAAATTGGACCGGATCGGATCCAAATTTTTTGTTTCGGTCCAGACCGGAACCCGGACCGGTTGGTTCCGATCCGGACCAAACTCGGACCGGACCGAGTTTTGCTCACCCCTACTTAAATGCAGAAGGGGACTAAAGCGTGGTCCCGATGGATAATAGTGTAGCCTAGTGAGAGTATATTGGAACAGGCAACGGGGAACTTTTTCCATTTTGACAAATTATCCGCGTTGAGGGAGGGTATATTCATATAGGCAACATGAGACATTTTCCTTGCTTTCGTTTGTCAAATTATCAGCGGCCGAAATCTCACACTTGGTGGCAAAGTAGTTTTCCTTACCCCCTCAAATAATTCATAATCATAATACTTAAAAAAACTTTTAAAATTGCCAAACTACTAGTGGCCTCTCAAGTAGGATTTTGATCCAACATGCTAGCCCAAATCCAAAACTTCGAACTATTAAGAAATAGATTTAAATCCAATATGAATATAATTGGGCTGTTAAAGGCCCAAACCTTCACAAAATATTCCAGCCGAACCCACTTCACCTTTGGCGGCCCATAATCTCCACCTGCCATTCCCCATCCCGTCCGATCAGATCATCCGACGACACATAAAAAACCCTAATTTCAACGGCAGATCCCCAAACAACACGCCTTTAAATAGGATTCCAAAACACCCCAACCACCAATGCCACCCTCTATCGCCGATTTGTCTCTTCAAAATCATGTTTTTTTCTAGATCTCGCGTTCGAAACATGTTTTTTGAAAGAAAATAAAAGAACTTTGTTTTGTTTTGTTTTTGGTTTTGTTTCCCGATGAGGAAGCTGGCCTTGATAGGAAGTGCCGTCTGACGTCAAAAAGCAGCGGAGCTCCGCCTACTCAGCTCCACATCGCCGCTCTCCTCCGCCTCCTACCTTCCCAATCGTGAAACAGATCAGTGATGTGTTCCTTTTCTGTCTTCTTTTGGTGGGTTCGATGGCTCGGTGGACGCGTGTGGGTCCAAGCTGTTTGGAAGCCCTCCGCTGCGTGTGATTAGACTCCGGGTCTCTGAGGGGATTAAAACATAATTAGATTATTAATTTTTGTGTGTTTTTTTCGCCCAATGCCACGTTGGCAGTAGCCGATGGCTATGACTGGCAATGCTATGATTGGGCGAAGAGAGATCTGGGCTTTTGTTCGGAATTTCGCTGTTTGATAGGAACCTGTGGATTGTGTTTCGTCTTTCCACGGAGCCGTTTTTTAAGCGATTACATTTTTTTTTTTGGATTTGTGTTTTTTTTTCGGGTTTGGTTTTGGAGCCTGTGAGGATTTATGATTGTTGGAATTACCGGCTGAGGGATTTGTACCCCCGTTTGATGCATAACAATGGCTGTCTGAGGCTTCCAATCGTTCATGTTATTGGTTTGAGAATTATTTTATCGTTGAAGTGTTTTTTATGATAAAAATGAGTTTGGTGAAATTTAATTTATTGGTTGTGATTTTTGAAGTTTGTGGATGGATCACTGTTTGATAAAATTTGATATTTTAATGCAAATGCCTCTGATCCTTCTGATAAGTTTGTAATTACAACCCAGCTAAATATGATGTACGTAGATTACTGCAAATTGATCAGCGTTGAGGCCACAACACAAATGATACGTTGTAGAAAATGTTCTCCTGAAGAATTGCACCAATAATTTAATGTAAAAAATGAAAAAGATAGATGCCAACATTATCGCATCATAATTTAATGAACTTTAGAGTAGATATACTAAAGAAATTATGATGAACCAGTAATGAATGAACTAATTATTATTGTTTTACTCACGATTAGTTTTCCAATTTCTCAATTACCTGGTGTCTCATTGTAAAATTGCATTGCAAACACCACAAAGCCCACCGATTGTGATCATTACCAAACTTCATTAGTAATTTCACATTTACATGGTGCTTTTGAACAATATCTCACGACTCGTTCCAGAGAACACACCATCGAAGATGACTCTCACTTAAGGATCTGAAATGCAATACAAATGATAATGTCCATACAAACCTCTAATGTTTCTCAATAACTTACAATCACAGACCACCTCTAAATTTCATCCCATCAGTAACAAAATCAAGGCTATAAAACAACCACAACATGAACACCGTAACCAAGATGAAAGCCACTGGCCCGGCAAACCAACACAAGAAAGGAATCACTACGTAAAACACACGTTCACCTATTGTTGCCAAAGCACACCCTCTCTGAAGCAAATTCCCACCTTGGTCGAGAAATCGACCGCCGGCAATGAGCATGAAGTTGGCGTCGTTTATGCTCCCGATGGCTATCGAACAGCTGCTGAAGCTCACCAGCAAAAGCAACAAACATGTCGCGTATTTAAGTACCAAAATACCGTCCGACTGAGAGCCGAAAATTGAGTGATTGAGTGCATCGTGTGCGTTTCTGGCGTTGCTCGCGTCCGCCCCCAAGGCTGTTGCCATGAGTATTGAAATCATCGCGCATAGTGAGGCTGACATGAGCGAATTCCTGAAGCTTTGAGCACCTAGCATGTCTCCACCCTTCTGCTTCTCCTGTGTTAGAGACAGAGTTAGGTAGTTCAGTTAGTGGCCACAAAGATGTTGGTATTTTTTTCACGTCCACAGTTCAGTTTTTTGGCTTTTGATGCCACTTAATTTATTTTTTTCAATCTCAAACAAAATGAATACTTTGTTTGGTATCCATCAAGAATCAAATATTGCTCAAAAGATTGGTATGTTGTCATATAAATCTCTCGGAATCATAATATCGCATCGCATCAACAGTCATAATGTTAATTTGAAAATAAAACCATAATGCACTGAGGAAGTGAGTATTTTTTAGAAGAAGATATATGTGTTGAGAAAACCGAACCTGAGTGATCTTTTGAAGCCAAGATTTCCTCCCGGTGGAACTAATCCCAGTCTGCGTTAGGCTCTTGCGCCACAAGTGCCAATGGTATGAGGAGATGAGGCAAATCCCCAAAGGAACCAACACAACATCCAACAAAGACTTGCTTAGCTCCATGGTGAAGCGCAAAGATGCAACGCTAGCTAGAGTGGTCTTCTGACAATGGAAACACCAATTTATCTGGTTTTTTGTGAACCTTTTTTTTTAAAGTTTGGTTACTTACGTAGTGGACATGTTATGTGTGTCCGTGTATGGCTATGCGAAGTTGCCTTTTATTGTTGTTTTTACGTCACAAACTCATCTGGGGGTCATGGATTGACACTATCATCATCATGTGTTAAATGATCTCTTTTTCATTAGTGCATCAAGTGTCAGAACCAACCAAGTATAATTGCAAGAGTCCTTATACACGGACGCGGGCGTCACGGACGCGCCTTACGTGGACGTGTTGAGTCAGCGTCCAGTCAGCAAAAATTCTCTTCACGTGCTTTGGTCTTCTTAAAACGCCGGTTCTTTAGGTTGAACGATTCTTTTCCCAATACACAGATAATGCAGACCCTAAGACAGCGTGCAGACCCTAGGACAGCGTGCAGACCCTTTATTCATGCAGAGTCCAGACTTATCATAATAAAATATTGTTTTTAACTTTTAGGTTGGATCAACTTAATCCAAACAGACACACAACATATTCCGAACAGACAGTCTTCTTATTCCGAACAGACGCACAACTTAATCCGAACAGACAGACTTCTTATTCCGAACAGACACACAACTTAATCCGAACAGACACACAACATATTCCGAACAGACACACAACTTAATCCGAACAGACACATAACTTAATCCGAACAGACACACAACATATTCCGAACAGACAGACAACATATTCCGAACAGACAGACTACTTATTCCGAACAGACATACTTCTTATTCCGAACAGAAAGACTTCTTATTCCGAACAGACAGACTTCTTATTCCGAACAGACACACAACATATTCCGAACAGACAAACAACATATTCCGAACAGACAGACTTCTTATTCCGAACAGACGCACAACTTAATCCGAACAGAATCACAACATATTCCGAACAGACAGACTTCTTATTCCGAACAGACGCACAACTTAATCCAAACAGACAGACTTCTTATTCCGAACAGAAAGACTTCTTATTCCGAACAGACAGACTTCTTATTCCGAACAGACACACAACATATTCCGAACAGACAAACTTCTTATTCCGAACTGACATACAACTGTTATACATGAAGAAAATGAAGAAAATGTTCCTACATTTTTAAGGATGACTTTGGTCTTGTTTGTTGTATATGTGGAATTACACGCAAAAGCATAGAAAGTGTGTCCAGAAACGGAACAGAAAGTTTGTATTATTTATGTAGAAAGATTGTCTTGTTTATGTAGAAAACTTGTCTTGTTTATGTAAAAAGTTTGTCCAGTTTATGTAAAATGTTTGTCCAGATTATGTTGAAAATTTGTGCAGAAATGGAACAGAAAGTATTCCGAACATACACACCACTTAATCCGAACAGACAGACTTCTTATTCCGAACAGACACACAACATATTCCGAACAGACTGACTTCTTATTCCGAACAGACACACAACATATTCCGAACAGACTGACTTCTTATTCCGAACAGACACACAACATATTCCGAACAGACTGACTTCTTATTCCGAACAGACATACAACTGCTGTACATGAAGAAAATGAAGAAGAATGTGATCATTCCTACATTCTTAAGGATGACTTTGATCTTGTTTGTTGTATATGTGGAATTATACGCAGAAGCATAGAACTTTCTGATTGAACTTTTAACAGTAGAACATCACGCCAAAATCCTCGGAAGCTTTGACACCATTGCATCTCGTTCCAGCACATTAACACCTGACCCAGAGGTAGCAAACAAACGGGTGTGATGCCTTTTCTTAACACAAAAACCACAAGAATCGGCATAAGCAACGTAAAATGTTTGGGCTTCTTCGAAAGAGGGGAAAAACATCCCCTCCTTAGGAACGTTTGTCGGCTGCTCCACTTGGAAAGACACATGAACGATTGAACTTTTAACAGTAGAACATCACGCCAAAATCCTCGGAAGCTTTGACACCATTGCATCTCGTTCCAGCACATTAACACCTGACCCAGAGGTAGCAAACAAACGGGTGTGATGCCTTTTCTTAACACAAAAACCACAAGAATCAGCATAAGCAACGTAAAATGTTTGGGCTTCTTCGAAAGAACAGAAAAACATCCCCTCCTTAGGAACGTTTGTCGGTTGCTCCACTTGGAAAGACACATGAACGATTTCCATCAAAGCACAGAGGTAAGACCACAGAAGAGAAGGGAAGAAAAAGGAAGACGCATGTTGAGATTTATAACAAGTCTCCTGTGCTTTGTAGGAGAGGCAAAATGTTCATGGAAAATGAGTGATTTGAGACGCATTAATGAGGGATGGAGGGATGTAGACATTTGTACGAAACGAGGAATAAAATAAAAAATAAACTTTTTCTGTGGAGACTGCCAACTCAAACGCGTCTGCTGACTGGGCTGACCACGTAAGCGCGCGTCCCGAACGCTAGCGTCCACTAATCGTTTTCCTAATTGCAAATAGTACTAGCGAATCCAAAGGTCTATCTCTATGTATGTGTCGCTTCTTGTTTTACGTTGCCTTTTATTAATTTTCAAATTTACAGAAGGTCCAAATCGCATCGTGAGTGATTTGGTGGGCTATCTTGTTTCTGGTTAAATTTATTAAATTGTTATTCATGGTCGGAAAACTACTAAATCGTCAGTGCGAATAACTGTTTTGTCATTCTTTCATTTCTACTTATATAACTCTTCATTTCATTCTCTCATCATCACTATCTCTTCTTCTTCTTCTTCTTCTCATAATCATCAAGAAGAATGTCTCGGAGACCAAGAAACGAATCAGCGGACGCCCTGAAATACTTGAATCTGGTAAAAGATCTCATTTATTTTTTTATGTTTTTTGGTAGGGCGTCCGCAGGAGCCGCCCCCGGGAATTATTGTAGTCAGACTGACAATACTCAACAACAGATCTCGCAACTTCTCCAACACCCACCGGTAACTAGACTCGGTCTAATCCTTCATAATCACATAGCCGACAAGAAAGTTCATGTTTGTTGGTGTCACACCAACTATCTCGAACAAAAGCATCTTATACTTGTTGGTTTTGTACGTCGAATCCATGCAGATTACGAAAGAGTATGTGCGTAACAACTGAACTGACGTCGAATGTGCCAAAAATACGCGAGTGAGAACATTAGTTTCTTCATCCATCATAATCCAGTGTAAGTACTTATGCTGCATTGTCTGCTGCAGAAACTGCTGAGCAGAATTCCTGTCTTCAAATTTCGTCATTCTCATGGACCTTCTGAAGTTATAAATGTGTTTATAATTGAGATTATCCTCCGGAAATTTGTCATTTACTGTCAACAAGATGTTACGTAGGTTTGTTTGTGCCTCAGTCATATCACGAACAATTTTCTTGGCCCCAGGACTAAGACCGTTGATCTGTCAGTGACCTTCTCGATAAACTACAAGTTTGTGGTTGTACTGCCCATAAGTACTATTAAAAACTACGATACATCCATCACGCTCCCGTCGCTCGACCACCTTTATCAAAAAATCACAACCGTAACATTTTCTTTTCGTGTTCTTCCGTTGTGCAATATTCATATCACGAGAATTTATTTCATTTCTGCGATCACATCTTAGATAACAATCCTTCCGATTATCTGCTTTTGATTTGTAAGATGATATTACCAAAAAAATCCTGACTCCGATGACAACTTGTTTCGCCCATTTACTTGCGTCCTAGATTGTTGGAAATACTTGTGTACTTAAAAAAACTCATAATCTAATTCATCACCACCGAAATCTTGCAACGGAACCTGAAATAATTTAAAATAACAAAACTTAAATAATTTAAATAAAAAAACTTATGGGCATCTACACAGGTGCCTGACCCATGACTCGGGACATCTGTCTAAGCCGCCTACTCCAAGGTTTTCATTTCACTCTCCCACCATCACTCTCTCTTCATCTTCCGTCTCAGACGTCTGTCTAAACCGCCTACTCAAGGTGGGGGCATTTGGCTGTGACGCCCTCTCCTTGGCCCCGCCTTGGGGTAGGCAGCCTACACATGTGCCTGACCCATAGCCCAAGCATCTGTCTAAGCTGCCTACTCTAAGGTGAGAACGTTTGTATATGACGCTCTCTCAAAGGAGGGGGTGTCCTAGCCAGACGCCCCCACCTTGAGTATGCGGTTTAGATAGACGAACTGGACAGAAAAAAAAATCTTAGCTAACATCGTCGGATCCAGGCGGTTAGCCGGACATTTTCGTGGTGTTGACACTGGTAAAGTGAGGAAAACTTAGACATAAGCCTTAGTTTAAGATACAAGACGAAATGTGTATTAAATGAATTGTGAAGAGTAAAATAGTAATTGTTGGGGGCGATTTAAGTAGTTTTTGGGCGACGAATAGTAATTCCCTAAATTTAAGAGTAAATGTTAAATACAAGATATTGTGGTTGTGGCTCTTATTCAGGATTGAACTAAGTAAGTTTGGTGTAAAAAAACTATACTAATAGCTCGAAGGTGGAACTAAAGTGGTGTGTGTGCGCAATAATGAAATCAAGTTGATCATTTCTTTTTCATTGCTTGCTAAGTTAGTGGTGTATGGTGGACAAGAGGTTGTCTACTAAGAATCCACAATGATCTCTTTTACACACACTAGATTAGTTGTCCACTTGTTCTTTATATCCTTTTAGCTTAGCAAGTAGATATTGCCATGCTCCTGTAGGCTGAAATTTGACAAGTAACGACCTAATTATGTTGGGCACTCAAATCTTTAATCTTAATGTTAGGATGTTTAAGTTGTGTTTGGATGCAACTTTCGGTGGACTCTCGCCCCTCGAGGAGCTTCTACAAAAAAGCAACCGATTATCCAAACATGTTTTAGGGGAGCGTAGCTTCTTGCTCGTTCATGCCACCCGAGATAGGATTTTTGCCTTAGATGATGGAAGTTGTAGGAAGGAGTTTCGAGCTTCTGCTCCATCAAATGAGGTGTTATTAGGTGTGATTAAACCTAGGAACTGGCTGTGACGACACGACACATCATCGGTCGGCCTTGCCGGGCACTACACGGCGGTTGGACCCCTGGGCCAAGGACGGTGTCCTAGGGCCATCAACCGTTAGGATTAACGAGCCGTGTCGGGCCGGCACGACTTGAATATGTGTGAAGACGTGATCTCTCGATTTCACCCTTCATGTAATGGGTAATTAAATGAAAGGGTTGTTATCTTATGATAGTATTTGTGTCACCATACAATTGTTGTGGATAGAGATTTCACAATAAAATCACATCACTAATATATTATGTGTTTTTCCGGCAGTGAGAAGATAAATTACAAATTGTCCAAATTTTCTAAATGTTTTTCCCTCTTATGCGTATCTCTACTATTAATATTGCGAAGTAATTAATATGACCACCATTTAATTTGTTATCCAGACTACATGATTAAAATACAAATACTCAAGATCGAGTGAGCGAAAGGCTGCTTCTGTATGAACAAGTGATTCAATCCCCATATAAATCACTAATGACTGATAATTACGTAAATCAACATACTATAATATCACTATCACATGTTAAGAAAGATGAATATGATCCAACATTTATTTATATTTATTGGAGTCACCAAATTACATAACTAACACTAACAGTGAAAGACTACAAAAGAGTTCGAACGGAAGATTTAAACTGTAATTTACCCAGCAAATCGAAAATTCGACAAATTAAGCTAAAATCCACAAATTCAGAGGACGCGGGCAAAATTCCGATTCGTTCGAACCCTACGACGCTTCGTCCACCTCCACTAGGGTTTCTCGTCTTCTCCCTCCTTCTCGCTTCTTTGCTTCCGCCACACTACTCACCCGCACGTGCGGCTTTCGTTGTGGTTCCGCCGTCGCCTCGCCGGATGTGCGAAATCGGATTCGAAGGTTAAAAAGTTCGCCATTTTCGATGGGAAAATAGTGCAAAACCGAAAGAGTGTTTGGAATTTGATAATTTCATCGACGAAATGTAATTTTTAGTTGCTTTTAGTTCACAAAAGAAAAGAAAAAATAGAGGAGTTGCCATTAATCTTTTTCAATTGGTAGGAAAATGTCACTTTGACGATCTAAATGCTGCATTATTATATTTTCCTGTTAATGCTTAGGATTTTAAATTCAATGTGAGTTCAAACGAATGACACCAATATGAATATCATGTGAAAATTTTAATTACCTTCGTTTTGAACTACATTTTTTTTCGTAACAAGGGAAACACAAATCACATTGTTTTTAAATTTTGGAACTGATACATTAAAGTAGAAATTGTTATTTATTTATTTATATTTGATGCAACATGGGGATTTATAAGTTCTTTTGGTGTAAACTATGTTTTTTATGATCCTATATCTCAGTACGTATAATTTTGTGTTGCTAGGAAGTGTCCTGTTCCCGTATTGTTTACTGCCAGTTTCTGGTATTGATTATCCCATTATAGCTAGTGTTGTCATTGATATTTGAATTTTAAGGTTTAGATGAAAGAAGATGATTATACACTATATTGGTGCCAAGTTTGTTTCTCAGTGGAGAGATAGTTACCACCGCAGATCTTGTGCTTGCTCATGCCCAAATGGTGGTTTTTGAAATCAGCAATGTTGGCATGTTTAATGTCCCTCGGTTGTTGAAGGTCAACTCAATGCCATCCATGTGGACAAGTTTGGCATTAGTGGGCGAACAGGCAAAAAGAAGGATTTTTTATGTTGACTTTGTTAGCCAGTGGTATTTGATCTTATGAAAAAAGATATTAGTATTCTACATTTGTTAAACCGAGAAAATTAATGTTTTATAGATTACAACACTTGAATAATACCTGTGTTCCATGTCATTCTCGATAGTGATGATAAAGATGGTACACTTCTTTGCTTCCATATCTTTAGCATATATATATCTTGTTTCATTCTGAGTGCTGTTGATACGATTATGTTTTCTGGAATCAATATTCGAAGAATCTGTCAAGCTTGCATGCACAAAATTGAGCGGTTATCACTTTAACCATGATATCATAAAGCATGGGAGTTGCTAATTAACACATAGGCTGCTGCTAATTATGATAACCTATTGAAAAATATTAATGAACGTGAAATTTGATTGAATGGATATATCGATAATATGTAATCTAAGATAAATGTAAGCGATTTGTTAATGTTATCCACTAATTTTCATTTGAACCTCTTTCTACAGTATAATGCTAGACTAGAAGTTTAATTTCTAAAGTTAATGTTTTGGCAGGTCATGAATTTACCATCAGTTATTGTCAACTGGCATCTCGTTTTAGGGTTTCTATTTTCGTTACACAAGTCTTTCGTTGTCATTAGGTGAATCGGTGTCTCTAACCAGCAAATTCTGTAGCATGAAGGAAAGAGACTCATCTACTGATGTTGTGATTGCTGAGCTACTTGATATGGGATTTGATTTCTCTGTCATCACCAAAGCTCTGGAAGCAGTTGGTCCTGTTGTAAGTGATGCTATTGAATTCATCCTGAATGAATCCTGTGATGTTAAGGATCAAAAGACTAGTAAACAAAAGTATAGCTCTTATAGCAACATGATCAGTCATAAGAGCACTCAGGACAAACCACTCTCCAAGAATCAGTTGAAACAGTCAAGTATCAAAGACCTTCTTCAGTCATCAGTTAATAAAAAGAACAGTAGTTGGTGCTCCTCTCGATCTTCATCTTCAGCATCTGGAAGTCTTAGCTCTGGGCATTACCATTTCATGGAGAGGCAAGCTTCATCTTCTCATTTGTACAATAAGAACGCACCAGCTTCTCAATCTCCCAAACAAGTAAATATCACTCCACCAAGCGGTAATGATAGTGATCCTATTATGGAAGATGGAATTCTTGAAAATCAACAGCATTCTTCATCGGGGGGCTTAGGTAGCCAAGATATTAAGCAGGTATGGGAGCAGAAAGTGGGTTCTATCTTAAAACAGCATTTTGGATTTTCAACCTTGAAAAGTTTCCAAACGGAAGCCCTGGAGGCATGGTTAGATAATAAGGACTGCCTTGTCCTTGCTGCCACTGGATCTGGTTTGTACTGTCATCACCGTGATTATCCTTTTTTCCTGTGCTTTTTTCTCTAAGATGTGTTAATTATGCAGGTAAATCACTCTGCTTCCAAATTCCTGCACTATTGACCAAGAAAGTTGTAGTTGTAATTTCACCCTTGATAAGCTTGATGCATGATCAATGTTTGAAGCTAGCAAGGCATGGTGTATCAGCTTGCTTCTTAGGTTCAGGTCAGCCTGATAGTAGAGTTGAGTACAATGCTATGAGTGGTTCATATGACATTGTCTATGTATGCCCTGAAACAATATTAAGGTAGAAAATAGAATTCTCTTTCTTGTCTGGGCATGTTTTGTTACCTTTTCTTGTCTGGGTATGTTTTGTTACTTTTTCTGATAATATTTTTTTGTAAATCTTGCCATAGACTTGTAGAACCACTTAAGAGGCTTGCCGAAGATCGTGGAATTGCTCTCTTTGCTATTGATGAAGCCCACTGTGTCTCAAAGTGGGGACATGATTTCCGACCCGACTACAGGTCTGTTTTTTTTCAGGTGCTTTGTTTAAACTTTGTTATTCAATGATTTCCTGGACACTTTCAGTTTCTGCTTCTAGAAACTCAGATTCATAATTGATTGGTCATTCGTAGTAACTCTTGTTAGCTTCTATAGCTTCTTGAGAACTTCGAGTTCGTAAACCTTCCACCACACTAGATGGTTTACTGTCGTTCATCTTTGTGCTTTTTAGGCGTCTGTCAGCTTTGAGGCAGAACTTCCGAGCTTGCAATTTGAAGTCTTTGAAGTTTGATATTCCCCTGATGGCACTGACAGCTACTGCTACAGTTTCAGTTCGAGAAGATATCATTAAGTCTCTGGATATGTCATCAGAAACAAATACAGTTCTTACCTCATTCTTTCGACCAAACCTTCGTTTCTCAGTGAAGCACAGTCGATGTAATAGATCATCCTATGACAATGACTTCAAGGAATTGATCGAATATTATACTTCCAGAAATGATAACAGAAATCACTATAAAAATGACATTTTCTGGAATAATGAGCGAGAAAAGTATGATACGTCCGAGATGTTTGATTCAATTGAAAGCAGATCGGAAGATGATAGTAGTGATAGAGATGCAGATGAGTTTGATAAAGAGGATAGTAGTGTCTTATGTTCAGGAAACAGTCAATTGACAGTGGAATTCTTAGAAGCCGAGCTAGATGACCATCAGTTAGTGGATGATTTAGATGGTATGTTTTACCCCTGGAATTTTACCTTTAATCATGAAATGTAGATGGGTATGGGACTTTTTTCTGGTTATGAATTAAACTATTTTGAATGTCAATTTCCATTGTGTCAAAGATTAAGTTTTTTTTGGCATTTGGAGCATCATGGACTATATCAAATGATTACTTAAACGATCTGTATTTCTTATATATTGTGAAATCGCAAATTGTTAGTTGCACTTCACATGGGAAGAGGCATTTCAAATGCAAGTACATATAACATGGATCAATTGTATATCATATTACATGTTATTCTTTCATCTATAACTCCAATTTGATGTTTTATAACATGGTATTTTGACAAATTACGATAATAAATATCTGCCTCTTATTGAAGAGTAGTATTCCACGTTCACTTAGAGGTTTTTGGAGTAAGGCATTGTAATGCCTTTCCATGCAATTTTGACTGCGATTTTTATATGATATTAGTGTCCTGTGGTGATTTTCCTGGCAATCTTCCAATGCAAAGCTGCAGCACCACTGAGTCATCTGAGGCATTTTACAAAAATAATGGTCCATCCAAGAGTTCACGGCATCTGCAAGGAGCACTAGCATTGGGTTCCACAATCATTTATGTGCCTACCAGAAAAGAAACTTTAAAAATAGCTGAACATCTCTGTAAATTTGGTGTCAAGGCAGCTGCATATCATGCAGGGGTAAACATCCACAGATTTGTTTCTAGCAATATTACATTTTTTACTTATGAAAATAAAAACTGGTCTTTAACACATTTTATTCTTGTTGCTGACCTGTGCGACATGCAGTTGCCAAAAATTCACTTGAGGAGAGTACATGATGAGTTCCATCGTGATAGTTTAGAGGTGAGTTGTCGTTAATTGTTGAATGATATTTTAAGTTTGGAACTATGACCTAGAACTAATGGCATTAGAATCATGCTAGTGTTGGTTGTAAACTCTACTTTCGTTTGTGCTACATGCCTACATGCCTACATGCTATGTTGACTCGGCATATAGCTAGCTAATATGCTTATCTTTTGAGTGTCAGGTTATGTTGACTCGGCATAAAGCTAGCTAATATGCTTATCTTTTGAGTGTCAGGTTGTTGTTGCAACTATAGCTTTTGGAATGGGGATTGACAAGGCAAATGTTCGGCGAGTTATCCATTATGGCTGGCCACAGGTTGGTATCCTAATTGTCCTTATTCATAAAAATCATTCTTCTCGATATTGCTAATTGCTTTATCATCAATGGAAGAAAATAATATTTTTTCTGCAAGGTTTTCATAGTAGCTGTTCAGTGAATACTTTATATTCTTCAGCCAGACCTGCAAGCTTTCTCTATGTGCCTCGTATTTTTACGGAACATTGCAATTAAATTGGATATTGTACTATTATTGCAATGTTGTTTCATATCGTTTAACTAGCTCTTTCTTTCATGCGTTCAGAGTTTGGAAGCCTATTATCAAGAAGCTGGTCGATCAGGAAGAGATGGCAAACTATCTGATTGCGGTGAGGGTCGCAGGCCTGTTCCTTGGCACTCAACTTGCTACTGAATTTGATTTGGTTTTGGTTTGTCCAATCTAGATACTCTTAAATTCACCATTCAATATCTTTCAAATTCTTCAGCAACCATGAATGGATGATGTTAAGAATTTCTACAAGATAGTGGTTTATCTCCTTATAATTAATTGTCAAAAAAAACACCATGTGTTACTATAGTAACCTAGTGACATCTCACAAGGTATGTAAATGATGTCGGAAAGTTGCTGCAACTTTATGCTATTCTAGAGGTTCTAGCAAAACGATATTCCGAAGTTTCCATAGTAGTTTCTTCTTGAAACATTGTTATTCTTGTTGAACTAAATGTATGAGTGTATGACCGTAAACAGATATTTTATTATAAACCCATTCATCAACCTGAAAGTAGAAAAAGAAAAGAAACTCAAAAGGTTCTCTCCCACCCTCACAATTTTTTCCTGCACTTTGGCTCTTCTTCCTCATTCTCTTGCTCCACCTCATGTCCTTTGAATATGTTATTTATCTTCCTTTCAGGTTATCATAGATTGAATATATGTACTCTTCTATTACATCACTTTGATGTCAAGGGCTAACTGGTTCTCTTCCCTGCTGAATCAGCAGGGTCAACCTCCTGTGCCCTGACCAGGTCCATGCTTTGTTCGGATCTAACATCATGCTTTAAGTAGTGTATCACGTATATGTATTCTAATACCTTCGAGTTAATTTACTTACTGTCATCTTTATACTTACGAAGCTAACCATGTTCAATTTTCTTTATATTTTAATGGTTTCCTTTTCCCATAGTAGTATGGAGTATATCCGTTATGTTATCATGTTAAAATGAGAATTTAATTGTAAATATGCTCAGGCGACATGTCTTCAAGCTGTTTTGATGTCCTTGGTATTTGTGTACAGTTCTGTATGCAAATTTATCACGAATACCAACTCTTCTGCCCAGTAAAAGAAGTGAAGAACAAACATGGCAAGCATACAAGATGCTATCTGATTGTTACTGGTATGTATTAGGATTCTCAAGTGAAAAGCTTGTGCTCTTTGCTAGACTAAAATTTGCTTTTGGCTTTCATTTTACTAATATTATTTCTTACAGGTATGGCATGAGGACTGCAGATTGTCGAGCTAAAAGGCTTGTAAATTACTTTGGAGAGGACTTCAAGGATGGAAAGTGCCACCAGTATATTTCTTCTTTATTACTTTGAGAGTTTTCCCCTGTTAACAGCAAATGAAACCATTGTTTATGAATTGTGATAACAGGTGTTGCTGTAGATTACCTGTGCTAAAATATGGTTTTAGCTATGAGTTTTGCTGAAATTAGTTTCATCTTGTCCTGAAAGCTGAAATTGTCTTAAAAACCGACAGCAAAAACATTATACAGCTTTCCTTATTAGTTATGACTAAAAATAACCGTTTATTTATATATGCCATCCAAATAATCTGAAACTCCATTCACTTTATACACTCTCGTTGGATTATGCTGGAAATGGAATTGCCTCGGGAGATGAAGTTTGTAAATTTCTAATGTTTTTATGGGACGGTGACTATTAACATTTTCAAATGCAACTAAGCCAACTATGTTTGTCAATAAGTATGAAATTATAAATCTTGAATCTTCTGTAAGATCAAGAATCTGTTTCGCTTTTTGCATAAAGAACTATTTCATGTCCCTTTCCATGTGAAAAAAATTGTGTTATATAAGAAGTAAGAAGCTACACACATCTTCTTTTATCTTTCTCCGATGGAACCAGTGAACTGATGGAAGTTTTTAATTCACAAAAGTTAAAGCATTTGTAGTTGTTCAAAAGCTTGTTAACGAAAAATGAACATATGCATATTTTTTTAGTCTCACCAACCTTTATTTATGATTAAATTATGCAGGTGTGATACTTGTTTGGTTGGACCTCCTAAGTTAGAAAATTTGAAAGATGATGCAAATGCCTTTTTGCATGTTCTTGCTGTTGCACATGTGAGCTTTCTTTCATGTTTGCTATCACTCTCTAAATTGTACAGTTCTTTTTCAAAACTTTGTCATTTAGGAATTCATGTCACAATTAGTCATGTACGTACACCTGTTGTGGCAGTTATCTTATGTTATAATGACATAAAAATTGTAGTATATTGTTTATTAAGAAGTTAAGTATACGTTTAGTAGTATCTCTACAATAAATCTCTTTACCCTGCTTCTAGTACCTTTTAATTGAAATGAAATTTATTGATTTTTTTCTGTATTTAGTCAGGGTCTCTCTTTTATGTCTGACAAAGTTGTGAAAATTTTAAAATTTTGAAGTATTTGATGTTCTCTTTTAGAACTCTTGTTGCCTCATTAGAACGTTATAAAAGAAGTATCGAGGTGTGAATTAGTAATAACTCTTTTCTTTTCACAAATTTTTGGGCATGCCATTTGAAAATTTTATATACCGCTAGTCTGATGTGGTTGTGATCAAAATCTTTCCACATAATTAGGACCTTATAGAGATATCAAGGTGTGTATTTATAATACCTTTCTTTTCACTATTTTTTGGATATGCCATTTGAAAGTTTTTTATAGCCCCACTCCGATGTGGTTGCTTCTGATCAGTATGTTTGCATATAATGCCTTTAAACAAGGAACTAACACAAGCATGAAATCGTCGAATTCATGTTGGATGCATTTTTTTATTATTAAAGAAAATGTACGTGTTTTTACTCTGCCTAATGATATTATAATTTTTCGTAAGTTTTTATCATTTATAGAGTAAAAAAGATACAAGAGGTGATAAAAACAAACAAAGATAAATAAAGCAACAAAAAGCTTATTATATCAAGGTGTGTATAATTACATGTTGATTATACTCTTACAAGTTTCTGAATATCTGTAGGGATCTTATGGGAAGAAAGACAGAGATACATACAATGAAGCTGACTTTGGAATGACAGGAAAACCCAATTTGAGAAGGGTCATTAGTACAATAAGGGAAAAGGTGAGTTTTAAGTTTTAAATATAGCACTTATATTCCTGGCTATTTTTTCCAGTAGTTGTACATCTTGTTGACCAATCAGCATTAGTACAATATATATATGCCTACTAATTTCAATCTTTTAATAACATTTTGGCCTCCATGGATGCTTTTTTGAAAGGGATTTGGCTACTTCAAAAGTCTTTCTAAAATATGTAACATTAGTAGCTCACTCGGTCAATCCATAAGTTAAGACGAAATGTCAAAAAAACTGATACTTGCATCTGTGGTGCATGTTTCTCTTGGAGAATGTAATGCTGCTTGATGCATTGTGATTCTTTCTCATCCGTTATATGAAATATGCTCTTGGATCTCTTTTGCTCGATTACAATTTGTGTTTTTTGTTATGGCAGTTTCCTAAATTTTCTTCAAGTGAAAAATTATGGTGGCAAGGTGTAGCTCGTATTTTGAAGGACAAAGGTTATATAAGTGAAGCAGACAAAAAGGTACTTCAACATGAGTTTGTAAAACCTTGAAATCTCAAAACATTTGTAAACATAGGTTAGGGATATATCCATTTAGAGCAATGCAGTGAGGATATTTGGTGATAATTCTAGTGAGCTCATATGATGTGGTATCTTAGACATTCCTAGGAAATTTGATAAGAAATTATTAAGCGTTGCTTATTGCACCTTATTTAATGGTTATGTAGGTTGGCTGTGGGCTAGTGATTTTCATCTTAATGGAGCATTAATTTGAGCTCAAGTCATGAATTAAATAGAAACCTCCTGAAATCCCAGTCAAACTAGTGGGGCATCTTGAGCTGGTTTTCTATTAGTTTTACCGGATGAGGTTGTGTCTGACATACTTGGATCCTTATAATGAAACGTACTATAATGAAGTTTTTTCTCTTGCATCCAACCTAACATTCCTTTGCTTGTGATATTAGATTTAGCTATGGGTTTGTTAACTCATAACATTACGTCTACATGCAGGTGCATGTTTCTTTGAAATTTCCAGAGATAACAAAACTTGGATTGGAGTTTCTGCGTTCCAGATCAGAGGAAGATTTTTATGTGTATCCTGAAGCAGACATGTTGCTTTCAATGCAAACTGAGAAACCTTATTCCACTTTCTCTGAATGGGGACGCGGATGGGCTGACCCTGAAATCCGGCGTCAGCGACTGGAAAGGTCTAAAAGCAAGCCAAGAAAACCAAGGAAAAGGAAATGGCGTGGTAGCATACCTCGTGAAAATCCAGGTACATCTCGAGGAAGAATATTAGCTAAAATATCAAAGAAGCACAAATGATGTTGTCGTGATCAAATTGTCTTGAAGATCGTATTGGTTTTTTTCTGTTCGGAGACTGATAATGGGTGGTCGGTTGAGGGGATCACACTTTGGATTAAGAAATTCCAACTGTGAACGTCCATTGAAGTGATCATGTCATGCAGAGAGGGTACTGAATGGTGAAGACTGGGGAGTTTAGAGGATGAGTAGTATCTTCAGAACTCCATAGATGTAAACGATACTTATTACATATGCCTGTTCCAATGGTGTAACTCTTCATTATTCAGATTTTATGAGAAATATATTAGATTCGGGGTTTCTTATGGTCATGCTAGAATTGAACTATAACTTGGATCACATCGAGGAGTCGTAAGACAACTATTAACGTGGAAGTGTGAAGTCGAAGTGTATGTGTATGTGTATCCGTTGGTTAATTGGTGGTGACAAAATGACCTTTGAAATCCAAAACCTGAGGATTTAATGGATGCCCGTTGTAAATCTCAATGAACATTGAACTGAGATTTACGACTTTAAAATGACAAAGACAACTTGTGTTCTTATTTGAATAAACTAAAAAATAGTTTCCACAAGATACCTCATTTATGTATATACTAAAATGTAATGTAAGGCCAGAAATGCCAAAAATAAAGTTAAAATGGATTAATTTATCACGAGATACATCATTTAACCTTTGACAAAAATAAAATTATGGATTCATTTAGATTAATTGCTACCATAGTATCAAAATAGTATTTTTAAATAATATATTTCAGAAACAAATAATTTCTACCATAATAATTGCTAACATAGTATTATTAAATAATATTTTTATGCAAGACAAATGTCACTCTAGTAAAGAGATTATTATTCCTCTAAAATTTTAATGAATTTCCTCTTAAAAATTCATGCGACTATTTCCCGTAATTATTGCGTGAGCTTTCTTTCCCTAAAATTACACTTGTTATTCTTAAGAAAGTTGCATGAGATTATTGTTCTTTCTCTACTAAAAAATTTGCATGACTACATGAGTTTTCTTTTTCTAAAATTACATGATTTTTTCTTCCGAAATAAGTTGCTTAATAATTTTGATTTTTTTCACGATTTAATCATTGTTTTAAATGGTTAATCAACTGTAAAGAAGGAAAGTAACACAATGAATTTAATATGCGAATCCTTTTGTTTTAAGTAAAAATGGACGGTTACTGTTTGACACGTGTAATCACATCAAGACCTTAAAGCGTGGTATGCCTTTGAGGCACGTGTTCATCTATTTAATTGTCTCTAATAGTAAGCATTTTAGGCTGCATTAATCATATCCTAAAAGAATCACAATATTACCCTATTTTCAGACTCCTCGCCGGCCAATGTTTTAAGGTTCCTCCATGCAGTGATTAATATAATACCATAATAATTATTTTTCTAAAAGATGAATATTTACCGAAAGGAAGAAACTTCTCACATCGACCTAAACCTTATTAACCTCATGCCTTCAAGTAACACCACGTACTCCCGCTCTCCATGGCTGACTTTTTACTCCATTCTTGGACATGCTAATCTTGTCACTAGTTCAGAGAAGTGGACGCTAATCACTTAAAATCTTTCATCACTTGCTCACTTTCTAGATCTGACAGTCACTCTACATATATATATACCCAAGTCCAAGTCACACCTGATAAATTAGGGTTTCCAACCCTAAGAGAAAAACAAAGAACAAAATGGGATCTAACTCCTCCTGCCTAAGATGGCAAAAACCATCACCATCCTCCAAGAAAACCTCCACAATTCTCCAACAACCAAATCACCAAACCACAATTATTACCTCCTACTCACCTCCACCACCTCACCAACCAAACCATGAAATTTGTGACATCCGAAACAACCATCAAATGAGCTACTCAAATGATGCCGATTTTAGCGTCCTTACCGACGATCTAATCGTCGAAGTCCTCTCGACACTCCCAACGAGAGCTCTCATCCGGTGCAAGTGCCTCTCCCACAAGTTCTATCAACTAGTCCACGAGCAAATCGTCCGGCGATCGGTGATCAAAGGGTCGCCCTCGACCGGCTTCTTCTACAGCACGCCTTCCACCGTCTCACCTTTCCGCATCGTCTACACACCGTTCCCCAACTCATCATCTCATCTGTCCCTAAACACAAACTTCCTACCATCCAATAACGAAACCCTCCTCGTCGGCGGCACGAATGGCCTTCTACTCTGCACCTCCGGAAGGCTCTCAGCTGGTGAAAACGTTATGTACGTCTGCGATCCGATCACCCGGGACTTCGTCACGGTCCCACCGCCTTTCCCAGATCGGCAAGGCAGCCGAATCTTAATGTCCGGCACCATCGCGTACGATCCTGCGTTCGACCCGACCAGCTTTAAAGTGGTGTTGGCTTTCTGCCCATATACTCCCATACCTTTTTACATGGTCCAAATCTTGGTGTTCTCGTCCACCAGATGGGCGTGGTCCCATACGTTGGCCACCTACTGCTACGACGCTCACCTAGCGGTCTACTACCGCGGTTTCGTTCGCTTCTACGTCACCGGGACTCCACACATCCTCAACTTCGACGTCCAACGTAAGCATACGTGTAAAGACATTAAATTACCTTCCGGCCGGTCGTTGTCCGACCCCTCGACCGCCGGGGTGTTGAGGGACCGGTTCGCGTTCGCGTCCACGGTCGTGGGGCAATTGCTTGTGTGGACGCTCGATAACGAAGACGAATTGAAGTCCGGTTCTTCGGACGCCGAGTGGACGTTGATGTACAGCTTTGTGGATGCCATTCCGTTTACGTCGGCCCCGTTCGGGTTCCATCCCGACCTCAATGCTTTGTTCTTCGTAAGAAGTGATGACTTGATGACGTTTTGTTTTTATCTTGATCAGGAGAAAGATTTGGTGCAAATCGGGATAATCAAATGCATGTGCATGAATAAGATTCACGCTTTCACTCATTTTCCGCAAGCACATCTTGCACTTCATTGATAGATTGATTAATTCTTACTATGTTTAATTATTGTTCCGTTCATATATAATTAGCTGGTCAAGACTCTCTTTTTATTATTATTTATCTTACGACGACGTATATGGTGGGTGGGTTTTAATTTTGAGGTTTGACTTGGATGAATTTTTAACTCTTATTTCATCGTTGTTAATATTTTCGGCTCAACCATTTTACATTTCTTGCCGTCATTCGTCTGCATCCACGGTCAATTTTTTGCCGGAGTCATATCTCAACATGTTGTGATTGTAACGAATACTATGGGTCCGTTTGGGAAAATTAAGTATTACTGAAGGACTTCATTTTTAATTGATATACTTTAGTTAAATAGAACACATTTTTTTGTACTATTATATATAAAAATATTTTTTTATATTTTGAAGGGGTTCACACTTTACTAGTTGGCGTGTTCAAATAAGGGTAAGACCAATTTAATTGGTAGATTCGTGGATTCACAAGTTGAAAGTTTTAAGGGGGTGTTTGGTTGGCTGGGATGGAATGGAATGAGAATCTCATACCAGGTTGGAATGTATTCTCATTCTATGTTAGGTAGGTAAGGTTCTAATTCCTAGGTATAGGCTGGAATGGATTCTAATTCTGGACCTAAAATAAACAAATCAAACACCAGAATGGAATGAAATCCATTCCATTCCATTCAGGTACCCCCAACCAAACACCTCCTAAATGGATTCAAAAATCAAACCACAACTCAGACACGGTTTGATCGATGGACTCAACCTGATACATTTACAACCATACTCGATGGAGTTCAACTACTTGCCTCGGAAAAGAAGCAACCTCTATATTATTTGTATTAAGGGTTATCTTTACATAATCCAAAATAATACTACTTCTTACAACAACACAATATCCGGTGTAAGTCCATCTCCCACAAGTTCTACCAACTTGTGCACGAGGAATTCTTCTACAGTACCAAACACGTCACCTCCATACCATCCCCACTCATCTACTTCCCAATACCCAATTCATCCCATCCAAACCTAAACACCGACTCCCTTCCGACCACCGAAACCATCCTAATTGGGGGCACAAACGGCCTTTTACTATTCACCCATGAGAGATCCGTCGCGTTCCAGTGCAATGTTTATGTCTGTGATCCGGTCACCCGTGACTTCACGGTGATCCCACCACCTTTCCGGCTCGAGGATACTGACCGTATTCTAATGACCGGCGCTATTGCGTACGATCCTGTAGTCGACCCGATGCGTTTCAAGGTGGTGCTATTTTCGCACGAATCCCGAGTTTCCCTCCCCATGAGAGTGACATTAGAGCATGTCCAACGGTGCTCAGGCTACTCTGGGCATCACGTTCTATCTGTCACGTCAGTTTTTTCTCTCTCACACATAAACTCACCTAACCTAACGCATGGGTGGGGCGGATGTGACAGTACGTGCAGTGCACGAGCGGGGGTACGCACGACCGTTAAGAATGCTCTTATGGTGTTCTCTTCCGCCACTCAGATGTGGTCCAATACGACGGCCCCCTATATCTACCGATATCATCAGGCGATCTACCACCGCGGAACTGTCTTTGCGCACGCCCCTGCGACGGCAAGAATATTCAACTTAGACGTCCAGAATGAGGTCCCGAGGAAAGACCTACGCATGCCAAAAATCCACTATATTATAGACACATGCATAGGGGTGTTGAGGGAGCGCTTCGCGTTCGTGTGCACGACCGCAGCTTCATTCAATGTCTTCACACTCGAAGATGGCCAACTGGAATCAAGTGGGAGAGCCGAATGGATGAATATTTTTTCCATTACCGGTTCGGTGAATCCCCATTTTTTTGCTCCCTGCAGTTTTCATCCCAACCAGGATGTTCTGTTCGTCAAAGTGTGAGAGTATTTGCTGCATGCATGCTTTCCATCTTGGGGAGGATACTTTGGTGGAAGTTGGGAAGACGGAATGCATGTGCCCGTATAAGATCCACCCTTTCACTCATTATCCTCGAGCGCATCTCGCACTTCATTGACTGATTTTTTTTCGTTCAGTTCTTCAACTAGTACTGGAGATTCTTTCATTTTTTAGGACTTACATGTGGGTTATTTAATTTGTGTTTGCTTGGATCAATTTTACACTCCTATTACGTTTTTGTTCATCGTTATTTTTATATTTCCCGTCCAGTCATTTTACTTTTTAATTATATGGTCGTTTCTTCACGTCTATGGTTAGATTAATTACTTGCCTGAATAATATCCCAACAGACATTGTGATTGAAATTAATATTATTTAATTACAAAAGAGAATCATAACGAGGAACCTAGCTTCTATATATGAAGAACCAATAAAAGCTGGATTTTTTTGCTTAGGTACACCAGGTGTCCTTCAACTAACCCATGTAACTCCACAAAAAACTTAATATACTGTAAGTCTATAAAGATAGTTATCACTCTTTTGTGTGCCTTTCGTGCATCCATACACAAGATCGATGAGAACAAACTTGTAACATCCCGAGACAGCGGAAATTTAAAAATTTATAATCAAGACAATGGAACTCAATAATCAAAGACGGGACTGTTACTTCTCATAAAACAAATAACAGTGCACCAAATTACATCAGAGTTTGTCAAAAATGATACATGATTACTACAGAACAACAAGGAAGATAAATGTAATCATATCGACCTCAATGGTCCGAGTAGAGGATCCGACTCCAAAATGCGTGTGCCCGCCGATCACCACCCAACTGGACCTACTGTGGTCCTGAAAAAAATATAACAACAATGCCTGAGTTTCCAGAAGGAAACCCCGTATGCCAACTCACATATATGCGTGCATTACACAAATGAACCTATCATACTAGTAGCATGTCATGACATCAACAGAAAGGAAAACAGTTCCCCGAAGGGTAAAACAGGACATCAATCCGACATTCAACATCGGGTCTCCCGAGGAGACCTACTGCAGGCACATGCAGTCTTACAGCACGCGACATCGCACCCCCCACACGCGGCTACGCTACTCAAGGGTTCGGCAAGGAGCCTCTGTTACGCCTGCGGGCCGATAGAATACAGATCTGCAAATCTCTGTGGTCGGAGCCACGGGGACCAACGGGGCCGTCGCCCGGAAGGTATAACAACATCATCTCGATAGGTGCCCAGTCGAGGAATCAACATAGCCGGAACAGTCTCGGCCCAACAATCATCATCGCCGGCACTACCTCGGCGGCATCACCGGCACAACATCGGTGGTCCATCACAAACGTCCGGCACAACATCGAACAGGTCCAGACCGAAGTCTGCCATGTCATCAGGCTCCACGAGCCGCAAACACCAACTGCGCCGCTATAAAAGCAGGGCAGCGACCTCTGTAGCCCGTAGGCCGGTAGTCACCTCACCCAACGCCAGTTGCGTGCCCGCACAAACATCAAACATTGGGATCCGCGATCCCTCAGGCCTACTATACTACAATGAGTCCAATCAATCCATCAACTTAGTCACGGTCCATACATGGAGGTGACGTGTCCCGAACACCCACACTTTTCCACACGGCGGTCCCTGGGCAGGCACGCGGAACGCGCCCATCGTCACCTCCCGGCTCACGCACAAGGCGAGGACACGGGTTTCCGTGGACAAAGTTGACATTCAAAAAGGGAACCAGGAATTCTGTCCTAGGCCCAAACGGTCGACCGGAAGAGGTGATTCGGTCGACCGGTTCCAGAAAGGAATCGGTCGACCGTACGCCTAACACGGTCTACCGCTGCGCTCAAAACACAATCTCCAACGGTCTACCGAAGGTCTAAAACCGGTCGACCGAACGAGGTCAAAATCCGGAGTCTGGTCAACATTAAATTCCAATCTATCGGTCGACCGACTCAGGGGTCTCGGTCGACCGAAAACTAACAGGGTCAACCTAGTATTCTACGTCATATAACGGTCGACCGAACACATAAAAACGGTCGAACAACATGCATAATAAAATCCAATATACTTAAGTTCCGGTCGACCGAACATGAGGACTCGGTCGACCGAAACACAACAGACAGGCAAAAACACTACATTCGGTCGACCGCCGGAAGGGCCCGATCGACCGTTGGTCGTCTTCCACCTCGCACCAGCCGAGGTTTCTTCACCAAAACTCAACGTCGGATAGGTATCCGACCTTCTCCGACCGACCAACACAACCCTCTCGTGAGGGTTAACAACCAAACCAAACTAAGGAGCGGCATACCTCAAAGAAGACGACGAAACGCCGGAGCACCGCTTGCGCCTCCGTCACCTCCTCACGCGTCTACCCCCGCACGCCTCACGCCGGGACCGCACGACCGCGCTCCTCACCACCACCGGAGTCGTCCTCTGATGCTAACGCCGAACAAGGGAAAGAGTGAGAGAGAGCAAGTGAAATGAGAGAAGAAGTAAGGAAGAGAGAGAGAGGAAAAATGTTTCTCTCTTAACCCACCCAAACCCATCATCACAGCCCCCTTCAACTAGGCCTGGCAATTTGACACGAAACACGATAACACGACACGAAAAATCCGTGTTTGGGTTTACTGATTTCGTGTTTCGTGTCGTGTTCGTGTCGTGTTATCGGTACACGGAAAAAATTTCGTGTCGTTTTCGTGTCTCGCCTCGCGGGTACCCGAAAGTATACGAAAGTACACGAATTGCATTTAACCCAAAATACCCGATTACAAAACACCCGATTAGATAAAACCGAAAAAGTAAAAACCCTAGTCCCTATTCCCGTCTTCGTTTGGTCGTCTCCCTCTCCCACCTTACCTGACCTGCAGCCACAAGACCCACAACCACTCTCCCTCTCCCATCCCACCCACAACCACAACCACTATTCCTACTCCCGTCTCCGTCTGGCCGTCTCCGGTCTCCCTCTCCCGCAGCCCACAAGCACAACCACGCCCTCTCCGCCACAACCATTGTTCTCTACTCTGCCGCCATCAGGTACCGTAAGGTCCGTAACACTTCTTCTTCTTCTTGAATAGTTGTTTTCCCTATGTTCCTCTCTCTTTGCAGCTAGTTGTTTGATGATTTTAGTCGATTCTACTGTAGAGATGGTGGATTTGATTTATCATTTTAGTTTTTGGTGGACTTATTTGTGGTGGTGATGGTGGTGGTTAGTATATGTGTTCTGTGTGTCGGGTGTTTGATTAATATATTTTTGGTGGACTTTTAGTTTAAGGTTTTGTTGTGTTCTGTGTGTTTGATTAGTATATATTTCTCATGATATGCTCTCATGATTAGTATATTTTTGGTGGTTAGTATATTTTTGGTGGACTTTTAGTTTAAGGTTTTGTTGAGTTCTGTGTGTTTGATTAGTATATATTTCTCATGATATTCTCTCATGATTAGTATATTTTTAGTTTCGTTTTGTTAGTTTATTACATATATTTCATTTATGATTTTAGTTAGTTAGTTTTGTTCTTTGCACTTGTAAATCATGGTTCAAACCATAAAAAATAATAGTTTGCTACGTATTTCTTAAATGACAATTTTTTGTTATGCCTTAGGCCTTAGCTCTATTTTAGAGTAATTAAGATGACAGATGAAGGTAAATCACCAAAGAAAAAGCAGCCCTCGAAGGAAAAGCAAGCAGAGGTTAATTTTACCCTTACATGCCATGATCAAATTTTTATTTACACAATTACAAACCATAGGCTCGTGAATATTGACTTAAGAGTTTTAATATTGTAGGTGGTTCATTCTTCAAGTGATGATTCAGAAGATAGCTACGGAAGAGAAGTTCTGACTCAAGCTTCAAGTCTAAAGAAAAAGAAAGCTTCCAAAAGAAAGAGATCCATGGTTTGGAAATGTTTTGATCCTCTTCCAGTAGTAGTAGGAAAGAAAAAAGAAGCCAAATGTATGAAGTGTGGATATGTTGTTGGTTGTGATTCAAAACATGGGACAGGTAACATGTTGAAACATATGAAATTTTGTGAAAGAAACCACAACATCAAGCAAATGATTGTGGCGAGGACAACAGAAGGGGGTTTGGGAGTGCGTGATCCTTGGTTTGATCATCAAGTGTTTAGAGAGTTGATAACATCAGCTGTGGTGAGACATAATTTGCCTCTTCAGTTTGTTGAATATGAAGGAATTAGAGAAGCATTTCTTTATGCAAACCCAAGTGCGAAATTGGTGAGCAGGAACACCCTCAAAAGTGACATTTTGGCTTGCTACAAATCTGCAAAGAAGAACTTGTTTGATATGTTGCAATGCTATAGAGGAAAAGTGTGTTTGACTTCTGACTTGTGGACTTCGGTGGCTACTGATGGCTACATCACTCTTACGGCTCATTTTATCACGGATGATTGGGTTTTGCAGAAGAGGTTGTTGAATTTCTCATATATTCCATCTCCGCATACTGGCATCACAATATCAGATAAGATTTACAAGTTGTTAGTAGACTGGAAGGTTGACTTGAAGATGTTTAGCATTACTTTAGACAATGCCTCTAATAATAATTCGTTTGTAGATACTTTGAAAGAACAGTTGGATTTGAGAAATGCGCTTCTTTGTAAGGGGAAGTACTTCCATATCAGGTGTTGTGCCCACATTCTTAACTTGATTGTGCAAGAAGGGTTGAAAGACATGGATGAGGCGATTGTTAAAGTACGGGAGACTGTCAAGTACATAAAAATTTATGGATTGCATTGAACAAGCTGGTTTAAACAAAAGGAGAGGATTGCGTCAAGATGTGCCTACAAGGTGGAACTCGACATACCTTATGCTTGATAGTGCTCTTTATTTCCGTCGTGCTTTTGTCCATTTGCAGTTGACGGATTCAAACTACAAGCATAGTCTCTCCGTACATGAATGGGACCGAGTAGAAAGTCTTTGCAAGTTTCTTGGGGTCTTCTATAATGTTACTTGGTTATTCTCAGGTACACAATATCCCACTGCAAATTTGTATTTCCCAAATGTGTATTTAGTTGAAAGTACAATACTGAAGACAATGGAAGACTCAGAAACTGTAATGAGATCCTTAGCCGAAAATATGAAACCGAAGTTTGACAAGTATTGGGCAGATTATAGCATAATTCTTGCAATTGCAGTGGTCTTCGATCCTCGTTACAAGATCAAATTTGTTGAGTTCTGCTACAAAAAATTCTATGGAGATGGTTGCGATCAGATTAAACAAATTAATGCTGAACTGAGGTCATTATTTGATTTGTACAAGAACTCGATAGGTGTAAGCCGGCCTGCACGTGGCACACTCACTCTTGATGAGGATCATTCAGTTCAATATAAAGGTGAAAGTGACTTCGAGGTATATTTTCATAAGTATTATTTACTTTCATAGTTTGTTTTATATTTTGTAAATCAAGTTTCAAATCACAATAAATAATATTTTGCTTGGTTCTTTATTTTTAAGGAATTTGATAAAGAAGATGAGGATCTGAACTCGATTGTGGAAAAAACTGAGTTGGATAAGTACTTGGAAGAAAAGAGACTTAATAGGAATGACGAAATTGAAGTTTTAGAATATTGGAAAACCAACCGGTATAGGTACCCCAATCTCGCATTAATGGCTCGTGATGTGTTGTCCATTCCAATTTCCACTGTGGCATCTGAGTCGGCATTTAGCATTGGAGGAAGGGTGCTCGATCAATACCGTAGTTCTTTGGCTCATAATGTTGTTGAGAGTTTGATTTGCACTCGAGATTGGAAGTTTAGTGGTGTAGGTAATATATTTTCTTAATCAAATTATTATTTCACTGAACATGATTTATGTACACTTCTTAAGTTTCCTGTGATAGATGCTTCTGATTTTACTTGGGAAGAACTTACGGAAGACATTATGGAAGCGATACTTGAGGAAGATTCGGGTCAAGGTTCAAATCCTTCTGTTCGATAATGGCTTCTAAAAGTTCAAGGTGAGTTCACTTGTGGACACTTGATTAATTTTATGGTTCAACTTGTATTATTATCCTCGATAAGCTAATACAACTATGATTAATTTTATGGTTCAACTTGTATTACATTATTGATCGATATTAGAATTTGGTTTTTTTTGTTGGTGAGATTTTAAAATGACAATGATGTAATGAGATTGAAATATAATAATATGTGGTGAGAGACATCTTCAGGAACTCCATTAAATTTCTTTTTTATTTCTTTTCAATTCAGTTGGATCTGAAACAGAACATCAGAGTGTTAATATTTTATCAACAAAAAATTATCTGAATAAATTAATGAGAACACGAAAGATTCTAATAGAGTGAACTTGGGAGGTAATTTATTTCCTATCAAATGTATGTTATCTGTTATTATGTGTGAATATATATATGTATATATATATGTATATATATATATATATGTATATATATATATGTATATATATATATGTATATATATATATATATGTATATATATATGTATATATATGTATATGATAAACGCAATTTTTAATAACTTCTGAAAAGAAAGCATGAGAAAGTAAACTTAGAGAGATGTATATATTGATGTTCACACATTGACTCCATAGCTAATCATATAATTCATATTAAATTCTGTTTTTCGTATCTTGTTTTCTACATCAGACTAGCTTCTCTTCAAAATTTATCTAATATTCAGATATTACATTGAAAACGTTGGTCAAAATTATTTTTTATAAATGTTGTTATTTGAAAAACCTGTAACAAAGCCTCAAACAAAGGTATAATGATGAGATATTAAGCGACTGTGCAATGATTTCGATTGTATGAATGTGTTGTTGTCTCGACAATACTGAAGTCATTAAAGTGTATTTCCCTTAATGGATTCTGACAGATATGTTTCTCAACATGGGAACAATATGTGTTTGTTGTTAGAATATCTACTAATTCAATACTATTCGATGGACTAATATGTTCTTTTTTGGTAGATTGCATTCAGCCACAGTCTCCCAAGCACTTTGGTCCGTGGGTCGCGAACTTGTTGTTGGAAATTTTGAATAGTCTACTGATCTAGTCATTCGATGGACTAATCTATTCTAATTTTGTACCATTCGTGACAAGCTAATTTTACACAATGCTACTTGTTACCATGTTGGTGGACGATGATTATTATTTTGGAGATCAGTTGCAATAATTTAGAAGTTCATGTTTTTTTTGGTTGATGAATGTGTTTTAATGAATGTGTTTTATTTCTAAATGTGTTTGTATTCTATTTTCTGTATATTGTTTTCGTGTAAATCGTGTACAGGTTTCGTGTAAATCGTGTCGTGTAAATCATTCCGTGTAAAACGTGTACAGGGTTCGTGTATCGTGTCGTGTCGTGTTGTTAGTACACGACATGTACACGAACAATTTCGTGTACATTTCGTGTCGTGTCGTATCTACACGGCTTATTTCGTGTCACTTTCGTGTACAAAAAACAGACACGAAAACAAAACGTGTCGTTTCCGTGTATGGGGAAAACGAGTAGTGTATACGAATTTACACGACACGAAAGTACACGACACGACACGATTGTCAGGCCTACCTTCAACCCATCCCCTACCCAGCCTAAACTCCTCTATTCCCGTGCATTCTCCTGTTCACGCCCCTTCCCCATGCAAACCCTCCTCAAAGCACCATTAGCACCCTAATCAAGGGTTAGGGTTCTAACAAAAACTTCTATACGAAAATGCTGGATCTTCATGTCTGACTTTTCACTTCTAAATTTGAAGTTCAAAAACAAAAAAATAAACTTACTATTGTAAGCCTTTTGCTTGTATAACATTGGGAAACACTTGTTTTATCCTTCTGTCGTTATCGGTTTGTTTGTATTTATTCTTATGTTACTACTCTAAGCAACACATTGGTTGGTTGGTTGGCTTATTATTAATTATGTATGTGGTTTGCCATTTGGATGTTATTTGCTGGAGTTTTCTTAACGTAGGATGTTTAATTACTGGGTCTTTAATGTTTGGTGTCATGGTAAACTCCCTTAATTTCATGTATATATATGGACTCACCTATAAATAACTTCGCCAACCATGCTATGAAAAAATTCATGCGGAAAACTAACGAAAAATAAGGGAAAATAACAAGGTTTTCTGCAAACCAGAGAACTGGGGAAATACACCCCCTAAAACCAACTCAACCGATTAAGTGTTGGTTTTAGAGAGAGAAAAATCCTTTTACATTTCCTGTTATCGGGTTTCGTCAATCAACAACCCGATTGGTTTGTTTACATCTAAGTGGGCCGCACGGCCGATTACAGCATATTCATATATGGTACTAAACGAATGGAACCTGAGATTACAAGGTATAAACCAGCTAATGAAAGTAGCTAACAAGCTATTGACCGGCACTAATTTCAACATGCTCTTTCATGTGAAATTTAATTGGTCTACTTATCAACAACAAAAAAAACTCTATCACTCGTGTGATGGATGTTAAATCGACTAAATTCCACACAGTATTAGAGCTGAAGTTATCATGGGCTTCATGGGCCTCGTGTAATTGTAGAATGATTTAGTTTAACTTAATTCTCGGATTTACTCTTACTCTTTCCATGGACTTGCTTTTGTTTAGGATCTATATTTGAATTGCAAAATGGAATTAAGGTAAATATGAAAATTTTCGAGTTAATTAGGTGTTGAAAAGTTTCAAAAAGAATACATGCTCTCTAGAACTAAGCTGGCTACCGGATTTATTTTTTCGAAAAATAGTGAATCTTGAAATGCAAGCAAGATTTCATAAAAAAATTATGAGATCGTCTGACTTAAAAAAAATTACTAGCTTGCATATAATTGAGAATCTACGTTACCTTCCTAAAGTAGAATATCGTGTTTTAATCCCAAAAAAAAAAGGTTTGTACCAATGACAACAACAACCTCGCATGATTACAATTTTGATATGGCTCTCAGATAATCAAAAAAAAAGGGAAAACAAGCACCATATAACCCAACCCGTAAGTAAATCATGCGGGACCAACCATTACTCCCTTGGACAGTGTTTTTTGGAAGGATGTTAATACATCACTACCTTCAATTTATTATCTTTTAGGGGGAAAGTTAGTAAAAAACACAACATGTTCTACATTAATATTGACCACAAAGAGTCTTTAACTTATTACTAAAGAAAAACATGGCTCGCTTCATGAATTCACTTGCTTTGCATCTCCAAAACCTTGACCCAAGATGGCCTAGCTAGAATCTCAACCACCCACTTGTGAACATGTGGCTTGGCTTCAAAGAGCTTCTTCTCTGGAGAATTCATTACAATTTGCACCACAGGAAGGTGGTGTAGATCAGCCAATCCGAACTCATCACCACTTAAGTACTTGTTACTCAAAAGTCGGGCCTCTTAAATTTCAAGAATTTTCGATAATTTTTCTTCATTCTCCACTACCACCTCCTCGCTTGGAGAGCCCATGCCGAACATGGGTTTGTAGTAATGCTCAAAGGCTAGTTTTGAGCAATGAGGATCGAATTGATGTGCCTCCACTTCCATCCACACTGCCAATGTAGACGCCTTTTTGTCGTCACCAGCGAAGATGAGTTTGGTGCCTTTTTTGTGGTACACGCGTGCCAGATGTTTTGTGATAGCTCTAGATTCTAAGAGATGAACAACCGATATGAATTTGTTTTGTTTTTTGGATTGAAATTATATAGACAAATGCTTCTTCAAAATAATAGTAAAGTTCGGTAATGTAAAATAAATACTTTCATAATGAAAACAACAGACCAACCAGACTTCATCAAGACCTCCACACACAACTTATTCAACCGCATAAAAACACAAACACAACATCAAACATGACACCATAACAAGCACGTACTGCTTAACAAACCAATACAAGTACAACGCATCACTTGCTTGGCAAAACCTTACTCCAAGCAGGCCTAGCAAGAATCTCATCCGCCCATTTCCGAACGTGCTGTCGGGTCTCAAACAACCCTTTCGACGGAGAATTCACAAGGATCTGCAACACCGGAAGGTGGTGAAGATCGGCCAATCCATAACTCTCCCCATTGAGGTACTTGTTGTTGGTTAGTCTAGCCTCGTACACGTCCAACACCTTGGATAGCTTCTCCTCCAACTCAGACACCACAGACTCGCTCGCAGGGCCCATGCCGAACATGGGCTTGTAGAAATGCTCGAACGCCAGTTTCGATGCGTGTGGATCGAACTGGTGTGACTCCACCTCGATCCACACGGCCAATGTGGACATCAGCTTTCCCTCGCCATTGTGGAGAAGGTCTGTGCCCTTTGGGGCGTAGGTGTGCGCTATGTGTTGCGTGATTGCGCGAGATTCTGAAGGCGATATCATGTTAGAGTTAACAAATTTAATGTTATATTTTTTTGTACGTACCTTAGTGGTTTTAATTTTCAGAAGTATAATGGAATTTTAATTAAACACTACACACATGAAACTCACACGCTTAACTAATCCAAGATCAAGAATGTAATAATTTAGCGAGTTCTAGTTAACGTTATCGGAGGTGTTACAAGTTACAACAGTAGCAAATCATATTAAGATTATTATTTTTTTGTGTGAAAACAATTGGTAGGTCCATGAAAATCCCTCAAACGGTAGAAATATTAGTAATACCCTTAAGTATTTCATAATATTTTAGATCTTCTTTATTTTGATGTGAGATTTCAGTTTTACCCTTTGCGGTAAATAAAATTTACACTGAATTCATACTGTCATATGATGAAAACAGAATGATAAATTGCATTATTGAAGCCTTTTCTATCTAGCTTGCAGAGTTAATATACTACATGTAACAATCAAGATTAAACGACAAATAAAAGAATTAGAAGTTGTTAGTGATCTAAGATATATTACCAAAAATTGGGAGATCACCATCTTCCAGAACAGGGACTTGACCAAATGGCTGCAACCCAACGAAAAAAGTTACAAACACACCACCAAATCGAATCAAATATGCATATTCTCTGGACGGGGACGGGGAACAAAAAAAAACACTAAGTTGACCAACTGATTAACTTACTCAAACTTATAAGCCAAAAATATGTAACTAACAAGATACTACATATATGCACGTATTCTAATTAACAAGTGTACGTATATACGATCAGGCATACGTTCAAGGAGATGAAAGGCTCCTTCTTATGAGCACCGGACTTCATATCAACGGTGGCTAACTCGAAGTGGAGCCCTTTCTCATGTAGGCAAACCAAGACCCTCTGGGTGGCAGTGGAGATGGGACTTCCATGGACTTTGAGTTGTGCCATGTTTGGAACTTGGAAGTGGAGAACAAGTGTGGTTGTCGGAGTAAATCGAGCGTATGTTTCCTTTTATAAAAGGATGATGAGATTAATTAAGGGTGGAAATAATGGAATGGTTGGGATGTGGAGATCCACTTGTGTGGTAGTTGTAGCAAACTATTGCCTTGTCAGTTGTCAATTAATGCTGTGGTCGCATCTTGCACGACAATCACGTGGGAGACGATATTTATATCTTCCTCTGTAGTACAGGTTTTTTTTTAATTTTTAATAAAATCCCAACATGTTTTTGGATTTTGAGGTTGAATTTCAGGTTGATTAAAGACTTAAGCGGTGTAGTCCCACTTAGTTTAAAGATCTACTAATTTAGTTAGTTTCAATTGGTCATGTAGCAAACTACCTGTCTCATGGTTTGTCTCTCTTAAGAACTGAACTGCTAAACATCGCCCCAAAATTACTTAAATCGCCCCTTGAAATTACCAAATTGCCCTTCCTCCTATTTTTGCTTATATATCTCACAATTTCACTCTTTTTTCAAAACTTTCTCTTCCTATACCTACTACACAAGATTACGAATGTCTCGGAGGCCAGGGAAGCAGCCAGCAGTTCCCCCGGTGTACCCGTATGAGGTAACATTACGTTATTTATTTGTTTTAAAAAAAAAAAAAAAAGTCGTCGGCGTCCGAGGGAGACGCCCCCCGCATGGGGCGGGCGTCCGAGGAAGCCGCTCCCCCTATGGGGGGAGCGGCTTCCTCGGACGCCCGCCCCATGCGGGGGGCGTCTCCCTCGGACGCCGACCCGAAGCGGGAGACGTCTGCGGAAGACGTCTCCCCCATCGGGGAGACGTCTTCCGCAGACGTCTCCCCGTAGGAGGAGGCGTCTCCGACAGACGCCTCCACCTTGCGGGAGGCGTCTCTCGCAGACGCCTCCTCCTTTTTTGTTTTTTTAATTAATAAATATCATAATTACTTTAATAAATAGTGATAAATCAAAAAAATTAATTTAACAAATTCTTTTTAAGTTTAACATTTGTGATATTTAGTTTTAACAAATTTTGATTTAGTTTAACAATTGTTTTAATTTAGTTTAACAAATTTTGATTTAGTTTAACAATTTTGATAATTAAGTTTAACAAATTTTGATTTAGTTTAACAATTTTGATAAATATGATAATTTAGTTTAACAAATTTGTATTTAAAATTTCAATAAATAGTCATCGGGTCACAGTGGAGGGAGAGGCAAGTCGATACCATTACACGCCTTCCGTTCTTTAGAGGATGATTCAGCACCACGTCATCCACGTAGACGGGGGATATCTGCTTCGGTCAGGAGGGAGAGGGAGGCATTACGTCGTCGTGAGGAGGAGGATGATTCCTTCGATGATGAGCATGTGGATAGTTTCGACGACGAGAGCGACGATGATGGCACGTATGATGTGCGGCCGGAGGTGGAGAGGCAGGGGGATTATAGCGGAGGACGTGGTCGAGCGGGTACTTCTACTTCCGCCGGATGGATGGTGCGGAAGGGTAGGGGTGGGAGGTTTACGGCCGGGGATTCGAGCTCGTGCACTGTTGATCCCCGCGCTCAGAAGAAGAAGAGGGTCCAGGACGATTCTTGGATCGTGAGCAGTATGACGCCTGGTGGTCCTTTAGATGGGAGCGTCATTCCTAGTTTCTGGGGTCACATTGCTAGACGGATCTGGGACGGAGAGGATCGGAAGGTTCTGAAGTGCCAGAATCGGCACAGAGCCTGTACAGCACTACAGGGTTGGCGGTCTACACTGAGTGCTGATATCAGAGAGGAGATTAGTGCCACGCATTTGGGGCACTTACCGTACAGCATGTTCCCTTATCTCGACATGCCTTTGATTTCGGCGTTTGTGGAGCGGTGGCAGCCTGACACCAACACTTTCCACATGCCTTTCGGAGAGATGACGATCATGCTTCACGATGTTTTCCAGATCCTGCGACTTCCTGTGGATGGTCGTCTGGTTAGTGCTCAGGGGTCGACGTCTGAGCTGAGGTGTTATGTGGCAGAGTTGCTTGGTGTCACACCTGATGGTCTGGCGAGAGATACAGCTTTATGGAGTGGTGGTGGTGTCGGCATCGACTCCCTTGAGGACCTATGCAGACGGGCACGACCTCCGCGGGCCGATGATACACAGTTGACGGCGTACCTATTCTTGATGCTCGGAGCCGTCTTGTTTGTCGACAAGAGTGGTTGTCGGATCAGACCACGCGATCTACTGGAGGCTAGGGACCCGGAGACCGTTCGTGAGTACTCGTGGGGGTCAGCGACGTTGGCATACCTGTACCGGCAGCTTGGGATAGCTAGCCGTGCGGATTGTTCTGGGATTGCAGGTTGTCTTACGCTGCTGCAGGCGTGGATATACGAGTACTTTCCTGCATTCCGCCCGCATCGTGAGCGGAAGATTATCGACGAGGGTCATCCACGTTCGGGTATGTGGGTTGTCCGGAGCGAGGACAAGAGCGATGGACGATTGCGTTCCATCCGCGCACGGCTAGATCAGATGACTGCATCAGAGGTATCAAACTTTACACCATTTATTTAATTTTAAGATGTATTATTATTAATGTGTTAAACTTTAGGTGGAGTGGTTACCCTATGGTCCTGACCCAGCAGCGGATGTCCCGAGGACTTTATTGATGGGTCTTATTCGTTATCGGGATATCATAGAGCCTTATATGCCCGATCGGGTCTTGCGTCAGTTAGGATATGTTCAGGTGATCCCGGTTGACATTCCGACACCAGAGCATGCGGTGCGGTCTGCGACAGCAGCGACGTACGACGTCAGGTTCCCCGCTTCTACAGCGGAATCGACTTGGCGGACATTTCCGAGATCATGCCGATTGTTCCTTGGCGACTTCAGACGTAGTCGCGACCCCTCCGAGTGTGATGCACGTTATCTTGATTGGTTCGGTAGTTACTCACATCCTATCATCGTCCGTGGTGCCTCCCGGAGAGCAGATCGACCACCAGATAGGACGTGTGGCGATCTGGTAATTTTTTCATTTTATCTAAATTTATTTGTACCGTATAATTTGTTAATGTACGTTAATGTTAATGTTATGTGCAGTGGATGGGTAAGATGATACGGGCTGTAGAGCCAATCTTGCAGATGAGGGATGAGCTGCCAGACGATGCCAGAGCTGCATGCGGAGATGTGGATCAGATCATACAGTCATGGCATACTCAGTTAGGCATCTCCGACCATGATTCGGATGATGAGTAGGTTGATCTGTTGTACCGTACTCTTACTATTTGCATTTATATTTGTTTATCTGTTGTACGCTTAGTATTTGTGTTTGCTTATCTGTTGTACGCTTATTATTTATTATTTGTGTTTGTGTTTGCTAACATGTCGTACGCTTATTGTTTGTATTTGTGTTTTGCTTATCTGTTGTACCCTTATTATTTGTATTTGTGTTTGATAACCTTTCGTACTATTATATATAATGCAAATAAAGCAAACATATCAAAACATATTACATAATAAAGCAACACTATATAATGTACAAACATATCAAAACATATTACATAATTATACAAACATATCAAAACATATTACATAATTGTTGCCAATATGCTATCCTATGTTGGTACTCCAGCTCCCATCCAATAACACTCTCATCTCGTATTTGATACCACAGAGTCGCTATAGGAGGTACGGGGAATCCCTCATTCAATTCCAAACGAATGTAATGAGCGTAACTCCCTAAATGAGCAATAATCAACTCTCTGCACGGTCTCGTCACGGTAGGCGGACTCTCCCAAGGTAGAACTGTAAGACATGGGTACAACGAACCATCATTTCCGAGAGAGAAGAACATAACTGCACACTTGTAAAAATTTGCAATGGGAAACAAGTCCGTCCACGTCTCCATATAGTGATTCTCGCCACAAGGTCCCCCGCCCCAATTAATCCGGTGACGAGCCTCCGCCACACCGTCGTAGTATACGTGCTCATAAAAAGATGGGTTCGCAGCTATCTCATTTGAAATCGAACGACGGGCGAGTTGCCAATTGTCTTCACCACCGTGGAAAACATCGGCGACACATCGAAATCCACAGTTTCCATCAGCACGTACATCATTCCACTGGTGTAGGAATGGCATAATGATTCCTGGAATTCTATCTCCATATGGGAAGTCGTCTACGTCAGCCCGCCCAGTCACTACAATATGAACAAAAAATACAGTTAGATATAATAACAAAAGATACATATTTACTGAAATAAATAACAAAATAATAATAATAATAAATGTAAGGATGGTATACCTGATCCTCCTCTCACTGACGAAGAACCAGAAGATCGACCACGACCTTTGCTTCCACTACCGGAAGAACGACCACGACCTCTACTCCCACTACCTGAAGATCGACCACTACCTCGCTCTGCATACTCAAACGCACTAGGGTCCCGTCGTGTCGACTTTACCCTTGGTCGACCTCGTAGCTTTGTTTTTACTGCAGGCTCTTTCAAATTCGAATGTTCGGGGTGTAGCTGCTCGAATAAAACCCGAGAGGCAGATCGAATTACGGTAGGGTCACTTCCTGCAATCTCATCAACCAGACTGCGAAAATGTTCAGCGTCTTGAGCTGCCTGAGACACAAACTCTGCGTTCCCGGCTCCTTCCCCAATGACAAGTGTCCTCCAGAACGAATGAATCTGCTCTAAGTAAATTCCGTTTTCTGATTCAAGACATCCACGGATGGTACATGCGCAAGGTATCTCATGAGAAGTCAGAAAAGCGCACTCGCAACGATATTCAACTTCATCATCTAACTGTTGCATTCTCTTCACCTCCTGACTCAGCAACTGCAAACAGTGATGCGAAACTCTACCATTTATGTGACGATATAGAGAATGTCCGAAATTAGTCAAATTTCGCCGTCTCGAGTCTTCAAGAAAGTTTCGAATATTCGTCAGCTGCATTTCAGTAGCCGCGTTGACGCGCTCGAAAAGAGTGTCCAGAGCTGCAGTCGATGTAGAAATCCACTCTTTTAGAGCCGAATGAGCACTTTCGACCCTACAATTCGTGGTGTTCCCAAAATGAAGGACTTTGTTCGTCCAATTCAGCACAAACTTTTCTTTATGCACCAACCACGTGGTGTCCAGATACTCCGTGATAGCCGGCCACGATCTATACAAATCTTTCAGAGCATACACAGCTCTATCATACTCGGCTTCTGAAGTAGAAAGCATGATCTTCCTCCATCTTCCACGCCTCAAAGTCTCTGCCATCTCCTTATTCTTGCCGAATACGTGGTACGCGTAATTCAATACGTCTTTGTTGATGTGCCATGTGCAGAGTAAATGAGCAGAGTCTGGAAAAACCTCTCTCACTGGTCGCATAAGGCCTAACTCCCGGTCTGTTATTATTGCAGTCGGGCTGACAGTCCCCAATAACAGATCTCTCAACTTCTCCATCACCCACAAATAACTGGAGTAAGATTCATCCATCAAAATCGCATATCCAATAAGGAAATTCATGTTTGCTGGTGTGACCCCAATCATTTCGAACAAAGGCATCTTATACTTGTTCGTCTTGTAAGTCGAATCCATGCAGATAACGAAAGGATATGTCCGCAACAACTGGACTGACGTCGGATGTGCCAAAAAAGCGTGAGTGACGACATCAGTTTCTGGATCCGCCATAATCCAATGTAAGTACTCACACTGCACTGCTTGGTAGAGAAACTGCTGGACGGGATTCCGATCTTCAGATTTTGTCATCCTCATGTAATCTCTGAAATTATAAATATGCCTTTGATTTGGATTGTCCTCCGGGAATTTTTCTTTTACTGCCTTCAAGATGTTCCGTGGTTTTGCTTGCGCCTCTGTCATATCACGAACAATCTTCTTCGCCCCAGAACTTAGACCACTAATTTGACGATGACCCTCTGGATAAACTGCCAGTCTGTGGTTGTGATGTCCGTGAGCACTATTAAAAACCAAAACCCATCCATCACGATCTCGTCGCTCCACCACTTTTATTAAGAAACGGCAACCGCAACCCTTTCTTTTGGTGTTTCTTCGAAGTGCAGTATCCATATCCCGAGACTCCATTTGATTTCGCCGGTCGCATCTCAAATAACAATCCATCCGACTATCTGATCTTGTTTTGTACGATGACACGACCAAAAAAAACCCAGCTCCGATAGCTACTTGTTTGGCCCATTTACATGCTTCATCGATTGTTGCAAAGATTTGTGTAGTTTGAAATAACTCACTGTAATCCACTCCATCACCACCGAAATCTGGAACCTACAAAAATAAAATCAAAATTAAAAAAATTAAAAAAATAAATTCGAAATTAAAAAATTTCAAAAATAATGTCGAAATTAAAAAAACAAAATCAAAATCAAAAAAAAAAAAAATAGGCGTCTGTGTTACACGCCTGCCCCTTGGATGGGGCGTCTGTGTTAAACGCCTTCCCCAACGGTAAGGCGTCTGCGTAGGACGCCTGACCGAAGGGAAGGGCGTCTACTACAGACGCCTTACCCATGGGGAGGACGTCTACATAAGACGCCTATCCCATGGGGGAGGCGTCTGCGTTAGACGCCTAGTCCATGGGGAGGGCGTCCTACGCAGACGCCCTCACCATGGGGGAGGCGTCTAATGCAGACGCTCGGCCCAAAATTTGCCCCGCGCCAGGCTTACCTCACCCGATGCATCACCCTCGTCAGACATTTTCGTGGTGTTTTTACTGATAAATTATGAATATACAAGACCATATGCCTTATTTATAGACACGGGACGATATGGGTATTAAATATATTGTTAAGGGCAATTTGGTAATTTCAAGGGGCGATTTAAGTAGTTTTGGGGCGACGTTTAGTAGTTCCCCTTAAGAAACTTACAATTAGCTGGTGCCCAACAAAGATATATAAAAATAAAATCATATAAGGCACAATATCAATTCGAATTGTCTCTTAAATGTGGCAAATTGATTTCAAAAATCAAACCTTTAGTATGTGTCATCTCTTTAAAAACCCTTTAGTATGTGTATATATTTAAAAGGATCGTTATACACGGACGCGCGCGTCACGGACGCGCCTTATGTGGATCTGTACCGCTCAGGTATTTTCTTTGAGTCAGCGTCCAGTCAGCAAAATTTCTCTTCGCGCGTTTTGGTCTTTTTTAAAAACGCCGGTTCTTTAAGTTGAACGATTCCTTTCCCAATACACAGATAAGACAGTATGCAGACCGTAGGACAGCGTGCAGACCCTTTATTCGTGCAGAACTCACACTTATCATAATAAAATATTTGTTTTTAAGTTTTACGTTGGATCAACTTAATTTGTCTAGCTTACTTTACGTGTGTGTGCGGTTTACATTATGTGTCTGTCCGGTTTACGTTATGTGTCTGTCCAGAATAAGTGTATTTTGTTGTCTGGTTTAAGTGTATTTGATGTCCGGAATAAGTCTATTTTCTTGTCTGGAATAAGTGTATTTGTTGTCCGAAATAAGTGTATTTGTTGTCCGGAATAAGTCCATTTTCTTGTCCGGAATAAGTGTATTTGTTATCCGAAATAAATGTATTTGTTGTCCGATTTAAGAAAAAAGTGTCCAGAAACGGAACAAAAAGTTTGTCCGGAATAAGTGTATTTGCAGTCCGGAATAAGTGTAGTTGTCCAGAATAAGAAGAAAGTGTGTCCAGAAACGGAACAGAAAGTTTGTCCAGAATAAGTGTATTTGCTGTCCGGAATAAGTGTAATTGTTGTCCGGAATAAGTGTATTTGTTGTCCAGATTAAGTGTAGTTGTTGTCCACAATAAGAAGAAAGTGTGTCCAGAAACGGAACAGAAAGTTTGTCCGGAATAAGTGTATTTGCTGTCCGGAATAAGTGTAGTTGCTGTCCGGAATAAGAAGAAAGTGTGTCCAGAAACGGAACAGAAAGTTTGTCCGGAATAAGTGTATTTGCTGTCCGGAATAAGTGTATTTGTTGTCCTGAATAAGTGTAGTTACTGTCCGGAATAAGTGTATTTGTTGTCCGGAATAAGTGTAGTTGTCCAGAATAAGAAGAAAGTGTCAAAAAATGGAACAGAAAGTTTGTCCGGAATAAGTGTATTTGCTGTCCGAAATAAGTGTAGTTGTTGTCCGGTTTAGGAAGAAAGTGTGTCCAGAAACGGAACAGAAAGTTTGTCATGTTTATGTAGAAAGTTTGTCTTGTTTATGTAGAAAGTTTGTCCTGTTTTTTGTAGAAAGTTTGTCATGTTTATGTAGGATGATTGTCCAGTTTATGTTGGAAGTTTGTGCAGAAATGGAACAGAAAGTTTGTCATGTTTATGTACAAAGTTTGTCCTGTTTATGTAGAATGATTGTCTAGTTTATGTTGGAAGTTTGTCCAGAAACGGAACAGAAAATATGTCTTGTTTATGTAGAAAATTTGTCCTATTTATGTAGAAAGTTTGTTATGTTTATGTAGATACAATGAGATACAATGAGAGCACAATGAGATATTGATGGTACTTATTATTGATGATAACTATTACACAATAAGATATAATGAGAGCACAAAGACAAACAAACAATACAAACACAAACACACACAAATTACAAAAATAATATATCTTCTCACAGTAAATCACACACAAACAAATAATACAAACACAAACACACACAAATTACAAAAATAATATATATTTTCCCAGTAAATCGGATAGAAGATGTAAGACTTAATTATGCGTCTCATTCACGCTGCTTACGTTGTGAAGAACCCTGGGAGTCGGCATCAGACGCTTCTACAACGTAATATCTTGCTCGAAATGATGATTAATTCCGGAGAGAGGTACAACATAAACCGCACAGACGTAAGTCTTCACCACCGGATCGTCTCATTCACGATGCTAACGCCGACAAGAACCTCGGGAAGTCTTCACACCATAACATCTTTGTTGCATTGTTGGAGTGCCCGTAAAACAAAAAGAACGAAGAAGAAAGAAAGAATGTCATCATATTTGTATTTGCGTGGAGAGAGAGAACGTGCTGAGTTGAAACACATTCAATGTGATTTGAGTTGACATCAAGAAGAAAAAACAAAAAAACCATTGCTTTGGCCACGTAAGGGCTGACATGCGCTATTTTCCATATGGGTGCGTAATTTTTAACTCTCAATCATAGCAAAAATGCGTGTTTCCCAGTGGTGTAATAAAACGAATAGTTATCACAAGAGAATCATTCATCTTTTCGAACAATCTCACTCTCTTGTGACACGTCTAATTTGTATTCTCATTTTCTCTTAGGTAATTTGTATTCTCATTTTCTCTTATGTTATTTCAAATTTCAACAACATTTAAGTTTGAATAAATTGTCAAATTCTACCAGTGACCTAGATAAAAAAAATTACAAATAGCACAGACATGCAAAAATATAAAGAAAATGACCACAGAAAAGACATTCAAACACGCAAGAACATACACTCACATATCTTGACACGCCCTTTGTCCAAGTGGTGCTTATCCAAACCTAGAACAATGACATCACATCTTTAAAATACAAAAAAAACTAAAGGCAACATGAATCATGCACAAGACTTTTTAGGGTTTAAATTACTATTTAGAACTCTTCAACAGTTTTTTATGGATCCATTCATTCTTTTTTCTATTTGCGAGATGTTGCCGAAAGAATTTTTCAACATTTAAAAAAAAATAAGTTTCGAGATTTTATGACTTTGAGTGCATGAATACTATATTTTCCATTTGGAGATTAATTTTGATATCAAAGTTAACATATTTTGATGGTGTACTTGGATAACACCTTGACAGAAAATTAAATAAAAAAAGTTCAGTTTCTTTACTTGACTAATAACTTAATAGGAAAGAAAAGTAGTGAATTTGAGAAAAGATGTTTTTGAGTGACATTTAAAAAAGAGAATTACTATTCGTCGCCGGAAAACTACTATTCAGTTTCTTACCCAGACGCCACTCTCCTACGCTGGGCGGCTCCGTCAGACGCCCGCAATTTATTATTATTTTTTATTATTTTTTTATTAAAAAGATTTTGGATATTTTACCAGATTCGAGTAGACCGGGGCGTCCGTTGACTCATTACTGACCTCCAAAACATTACTTTTTATGATTATAAGAGGAAGATGAAGAGAGATGTGTGATAGAAGGGTAAAATGTCGCGTTATAGCAGTAGAAATGAGAGAATGGCAAAATGGTAATCCGTTGGAGCGATTTAAGTAGTTTTAGGACGACGAATAGCAATTCAGTTAAAAAAATGTTACTAACGGCTAATGAAGCGACAATTTTGCAAAGATCCCAAAACGTGATGACATTATCTATGTTTTTTTAGTGACATTACAGAAATAAATATAACATGACAAATTGACAACATTTTTTAAAATAAGGTATTTTTAATGGCACTTTAGCCAAAAAAACTTAAAACTAACGGTATAATGAGTTGTCATTTTTCAAAAAAATAAATTTGTGTTACTTTCTTGAACGTGGCTGCATCAAATAACTATACTTTTATAGTTTTCAACTCATACCAGAGGATAGGGACTATAAACAGGACTGGTAATATCCATGTATCTCTTTACCTATCCCAATTGGATAATGGTACGAGTACAAAAAATCATACATGTTAAAAAAAATTATTCCTATGCTCGTGTGTTTTTTACCCAATTAATAAACATGTAGGGAATGGATATACGCATTACACATGTTCCGTTTACTTGTATACTAGTTAATATATATTTAATATTTTTATTTAAAAATATATTAATCAAAAACCAAAAATATGTTAATATATATTATATATTTTTATTTTATACCCGTCCTATCCGTTTACATGTCAAATATGGATACAAAAAATTTAGACCGAACATGTATTTATACCCGTCATTTGAGAGTAGTATGGACACGAGTGATTACATACCCAATCCGTACCCGACTTATTTACAGGCATACGAGCAGGTCATACGACCACAAAAACACCGTAGAATTTTTGCCGGTTGACTAATATGTTACTGTTCAAAAAATATTTCTCTCTTAAGATCCTTCCCGCTGTAAAAGTCGTCACTATTTTTTATAATTGTAATGTAATTATTTTTCGTGGTTGTTAGTAGTCATGGCAAGGCAATGCATTATGGTCAGATTTATGTCTACAGATCCGTTTCTGACCATCACACTACCATTCCATTTAGTCGTCATTGGGATTCATACGTTTATTTGTTTGCCTTATTGGCGTTGATTTGTCATATTTTAAGTTGCTTACTTATTTTGTTGCGAAACTAAAAGATTTATTTATTTATTTCGAATGTTTAATTCAACCATAATGAAATGGTCAAATACGAAATAAATCAAGTATTGGAACGATTTGCCGATTTGGGTCAATCCGTATTTTATGGTGGTGAAATTTATATTTTCGGCTTCAATTGTGATTTTACTTAACTTTGACGCCAGATGGTAGGATATTTAGTTGGGCAAATTAGGGGTGTCAACGGATCGAATATGGACCGGATATAGGTATATCCATATTCGTATCCGCATGAAATTTACGAATTCAGATACGGATACGGATTGTTTGCGGATATGAAAAATCTATATCCGTTCGGATATTTGACGGATTCGGAGCGGATACGGATAATATCCGCATCCGTAAACATAATTCCCAACCTTATAATATTTTTTATTTTCACTTAAACAAATTCTTATACATAGTCACATTTATAACTTTATTTGGTTTCAAATATTAATTTACTTTATCTTAACTTCTAACTCCATATTCTGAAAATGAGAAATATTCAATGCTTGAATAAATGTGATCAGTAGATGTATTTTTATTTGAATAAATAAATTTAAAATATATATTCAAAATATAATCACACAATGTTGAAATAGGAATACTTCTAGGTATAATAATGTATTGCATAAGTATATAAAACAAATATGGATATAAATGTTGAAATACATATATGTAGTTCCGAAGCGGATATTAATCAGATTAGTACTTTAGGGGTAGTAATTTAGAATAGTTTATATATTTAGGTAATTTATAGAAAAAATACCTAACTTATATATCATTAATTTAAAGAATAACTATATATATAATACATATACAAATATAGATGTTGAACTACGGATATTCGATCCCGGATCGGATATTATACGGATCGGATGTACTAATAACCATATCCGCTCCATGACTTTACGGATCGGATACGAATACGGTCTAACGGATATTTTTTCTCGGATCGAATGTTCAAATTCGAATACGGATACGAACGGATGCTCGGATATTCGAATATCTACTGACACCCCTAGGGCAAATGGCGTATGCACCAAAAATCGCATGAAACTTTTCAATTTGTTTATTCAACAAACAAGTTTAAAATAAAAAAAAACTGAAATACACACTCAAGAATTTTCAACCACTATACCCGGTACATATAACTTTCTACTTGCAGAAAGCTATTTTATCTTTGTAAAATGGTAGCTCGATCATGTCACATGACCTAAGTCAGATCCGACTCTCAGTGATATCTGCTAAGGAGGATTACTATTATGAAAATGTAGACATGTATGGCTTTTTCCCGTTTCTACATTTTTCACAGTTGAGTGTACCAATTGTTTAACGTGCGTAGCAGGGTTTTTCTTCCAATTATTATCAACCATTTTATGTTTGTAAATTTTGGACAGTCATTTACTCATTTTTAGTGAGTACCCAAATGGCATATAATTACTTTGTGAATTGTGTTGATCTTTATGTTAATATTCTACTTTGCGATCATACTAACACCTTGTTGATTTTTTTTTGATTTTATATACTTTAGTACTCACTCCCATTTTAAATCTCAATGTCCTAAACATCACAATAAGATTGTTGAGACTCAATCACTTAATATATACGATCATTTAATGTTTTTCTAAGGACAATCATAGGGTATTAGTGGGTGGGCAACAAGTGACTTTGGAAGTATAAACAAGCTCGGATTGAGATTCCGTTTAATCATAGGAAGTCAATTAAAAACTGGAGTGCACCAAGCAAGGGATTTGTTTCTTATCTTGAAAAACATATGCGCTAGTTAAGACCAAAAAGAGTTACTGGAAATCCACTTGTAAACTGAACATCCATCACGAATAAACCTACAGACCAATTCCAAATCCAACATTTCAACATACAAGAACATCATCCATCAACATCCAACGCAAACTACATAAATCGTACGTAATTTTGACCCCGCAAGTAAAGTCTCAGAGAGTATGGTAAGGGATGTATCCCAAAGCCGTCTGCACATTGGAAACGATATCGTTACATCTCCGAAGAAGACTCATCATCTCATGGGATATGTCGATGTTAACGCCACCACGCCTTTCCAATGCCTCGTAGCCCTGCACCCTCCTGTTGTAGTGTGAAGGACCTGCATGTTCTTGTCCAGCAGATTGTGTCTGACATGTTTGGAAATTGTTTGGCATTAGAGGTTGCATGGGTGAAGTGCGAGGAATGGCGGACACATAAGGTGAGACGGAATTTGGCATATCATGTGACGGTTTACTAACAGGGAGAGGGGCAAGAGACGGTCTAGATGGTGCAAAACTAACTGATCTTGCATTTCTAGGGTTAATATCAGTGGCTAGAAGAGAGGTGAAGGCTGGTTGCTCACGCTCGCTCTCAAGGAGGAATTTTACACGGGGAGTTTCCTTAGCGTTGCTGCTTCCTGTCTCATCGCCAGAAGGCTTCTTGAGGCAGGATTTCAGTTGCACAGATTGTTGTCTTGACTGGGGTTTGAGAGGCCTTGGACTGTTAACATTGTCATCGTTGCGACCTGGCCTGGTCTGTGTGGTATCATCGTCTCGTTTGCCTGTTTCCGGCTGCTCTGCATCTCGCAGACTGTAATTCACCTTAATCTGGCCAAAAACATCATTATTCCGGGCATACATGTAGGCTGCCTGGGCATCAGCTCTGTGCTTAAACAACACTTTGCAAGTGTAGGATCCCCAGTACACTCGTGCACCAGAGAGATCTAGGGGGCCGAACCGCCCGAATCTCGCCTTCATTGATGCAATTGACGGGAGAGTGGACCGCGGCGGGAACTTCATCATTAGAAAAGTAGGATTGTTAATCTTAGGAGGCGCTGGTGCTGGTGCTGGTTCTTGTTTCTTCGGCGTCAATGCCAGCTCGGGCTTTTTAGACGGAGTTAATGATTCATGTTTCTTAGCCATCACAGACGGGTCATTATGCTTCTTCGTCAATTCACCCGATTTAACAGAAGTTGCCGAAGAAACAACTTTTGTTTCGCCCATCCCAACCCCACCAGATCTCTTTTCCGAGGCTAACGCCTTGATCTGTTTCATCTTCTTCACTTTCTTAGTGAACAGCTCCTCCTGTCGATCCGACAGTGCCCGTTTCCGGCCTGATCTGGTCGGATCATCAGGTCGCATAATCGTTCTCGACACAAGTTTCGTTTTTTTGGGAATCAAACCCCGGTCAGCAAACCCCACCGCGGGCTCAGGTTTCCTAACGTGAGCCTCCGACACGTCAGGTTCAGGAACAACCACACTTTTCTGGTAGACCAACGATCGAAACTTAAGGAGATAATGCCGAACCACGAGAGATGCCTTGCGGTCGAACCCGTGGAAAGGATCAAGTGCAAGAGCCGAAAGATCAGTAACGAGCAGCTGAACATCGAGATCCCTCGGGTCCAATTCAAGCGCCGGCAACGGAACCACAGGTCTCCCGGTCTCTACAACTTCGTCACGGGTCGGAATTGGAACCGGAGTCGGAGCTTTTACGTCAATCTGTTTATCTTCCTTTCTCGGAACACCGGCTTCGACACGGACGGCTTCTTTCTTCTTCCGCTTCTTCTTCGGCTTCTCAAGCCCGGCGTCCTCCTCCTTCACCCGGCTCTTCTTCTTCTTCGGCTTAGCGACTGGCACGACCGGTGCCAGCGACATTTCGTTGGACTCGTATTCGGGTTTGATGGGGGGTTCTTCGGCTGCGTGGTTGTGGATGGGAGGCGTCGGGGTCCGCCGGTCCAAGACATAGTCAGAGGTTGGTTCTGATTCTGGTTCTGGTTCTGGTTGTGGGATGTGGGGGAGATCGGGAGGTCCGGGTTTGGTGGAGGTTGGAGGGTTGTCTCGACGCTTGAAGAGGTACTTGTCCTTCTTCGCCGACCGGTCCTTGGGATGTTTTGGGGTGGATTTGCTGAAGCTTTTGGTTTTGGCTCCCGATGTTTCCGCGAACACAAGAGGGCCTGTTAGAGGCGCTGCTGTTTCAAAATAAAGGGGTTTTGGGTTAGTCTTGTCTTGCAATTACACCTGTTTCGATTTGAACATGAAAATGTATGAAACATGTTTGAGGAGTTTGTCAAGGGCTTTTATGTAAATAAATAAAGTATTGGAAGAGCAGTTGCCACGGGGACCATGCTGGGCCGCTGTTTTATTGAGGGGATATTGGTAACCAGCATGCTTTAGCGGTTTAGCCACAATTAAGTTATTCTATGATTATATACAGTGTCAGGTAAAGTTTCGAGGCTGCCCTCGTAGGCCACGATGCTCTGTCGATATGTGGGTCCCATATGGTTTACTAAAAGACAATACGGGTTTTGAACTTCCAAAGCCCAGCGCATAATAAAACAACAAAAAGGACAGCAAAAGTAAAAAAGAGATGACCAGAGATTCCGATAACAAAACTCGCGAGATACTTAAGGTTTAGACTTTAATGTGGCATCTGTGTCACGATCTTGGATGAGAGAAGATTGTGAGACTACAGATTACATTCCCATCTTCGGACTTATTCCATTTGTGTTCTCGAACTGGGTCTTGATACTGGATTTAACCTTCAATCCCGACTTAAATGCATCATAATAATATGGATATAAAAATATGCGTTATGGATGTATGTGTGCATATCAAGCCGAAAGGGGATACACTTATGTAACAATATTTTTTTGTACTTGCAGGTCTCATTACGGTCATCTAAGATAGAAAAAGTCGTCCGGGATTTATTAGTTGACTACCACTTACCATGACATATTCACATGGTAATTGGAATTAAGGGAAAAACGAATATATATTTTGCATGGACTAAAAAGAAAACACAAAAAGAACGCATAGACATTATTATTTTTTAGGTCTGTCTGCACACAAAAATTGAAACAAGTGCTGTTGTTTGCATCAAACTATCTAATAACCATTAACTGCCAACAGTGAATCTAAACAATACAATCAAACAGTAGTGCAACTCATGCAGCTTTGATTGACAAGTCCAAGAACCCCCAAACCCATTCCACCACCTGGAAAGATGAGAATCCGGCGAAATGGGACACTGGCAACCCGCTACAGCAGTGTGTGCATGCTGCATAGAATTGAAAGGCAAGAAGCAACCAAAAAAGGAAGGAAAAAGAATATAACCATTCGAACTACGAATTTTGGCGAAGATCAGATTCATCAGAACATTTTATTTACTACATTAAGTTAACCTGAATGTAACTTCATAAAACTGCCATTTTATCTAACAAACTCAAAAAATATGCTTTAGTAACACTTTCAAGCTCCTGACTCCTGGACAATGCCCTAAAACTTTACTAAACGGTAAGAGAACTGCTATTCTTAACATTTTCTTTTCCATTTCATACCAAACGTAGTATTTTGATACGATAATAATTTTCTTGAGTAATAATAGTCACAATCACAAAGATATATTAAAAAATTAACAAAGTATAAAAAAACAGTTTTTCACTTGAAAATTGGATTGATACAAAACGAAAAATGCACAGGATGCTATGCATCTTAATTCCTTCAGGATGTAGTGGACACTTGACTTTACCGAAAACTGTTCTGAGAGACCTACACTGGATAGGCACGCAGCCAAAACTAAACCAAGGAAGTGATTTCAGTTAATTGGACTTTTCAGATCACATTTATCACTCTGATGTTAAGTTTAAATGAAAATATAAAGCTGGGAATCAGTTACGAAGTTAAAGGTCAACAGAATCTGAACGGAACACAAAATTTTCAAATGGTAAACCATCACCATGGTCTTCTTGGCTCGTCTTTTAAAAAAATTCCTACTTCTCGTGAACGATATGGCCAAGTAGAACAGATGAGTGAGTGCCTTTTAGCCAAATGGAATAATGGATGGCTTCATCAAAAGTTATAAAAATATCAAAGGGGAAGACCTAACAGTAAATTCAGAACCTCACACCCTGACAACATGGCGTTATGGCATGACCGAATATATTAGAATATTCATGTAATTGCAAGATAGTTAAATAGAGTTCCAGCCTTTCGTAGTCGCCAATTGGAAAAATACACTTAACAAACTCAAATAAAGGTGACCTCTTTGAATGTCATATTTCCATATTTCATAACATATATAGATGGATTTAAGGACATGTACTAAATGAAATCGATACACACTAATAGTTATCCCATAAGTAAAAAAGACTACGATGATTAGCAATGATTATTTGCCTACTTTTCAAAAAGTATATACTTGGCTACTTGCCATCGATTAAAAACAGTAGACCCCACACTTAGAAAGAGAAGAAATCAAAAGGGAAAAAACAATGTTTTAATTATGCTCATCTCATACGCATTTTGTGAACCTAGATACCAGCTTTGAGCCTTTTTAAATTTCAAGCATTTTAAGTTATCAATTTTCTGCACGAAAAATGATCTTTTTACTTGACAATTTCCATGTCACTTATCTAAATCAACTCATTGCTTAACCTTCATGTAAAAGCCCAATTCTACAAAAGGATGAGATACAAAAAAAACAAATAAGAAGTGAGGGTTGGGGGAGTACAAGTCAAGTTCCCAGAGTTTCTTAAAGACACAGTTAGAGACAGACTCCAATGCTATTTCAATATCATTCAAGATTGGATAAACTAATAAATCATAGTAAACACCAACAAACAGAACAGACCTAATCGGGAACCAGATTTCCAGGTAGAAAAAAATGATGCTAAACAGTGGTTCTATGGTTTTCAAATTTTATCCTTGACTGGATGCAAAAATATGTATCTTCACTACCGTTACATTTACAAGTCCAACGGAGGAAAATAACAATCTTGCATGAATCCATCTTAGGCCTCATAACTATAACTTCTTAAAAAATGTCTTTTTGAGCAATTAACTTCTTCATCTTAAAAAAAAAGTGAATTCGGAGAACATTCCTCAATCAACTTACTAAATCCAGAGTATCCTAAAACACTACATACCCCCCATACTAACACGGATGAATAATGCAATTAACATAAATAACAGAATTTGCAATAACAATGACATCAAAAAATCAAATTGCACAAACAATTTTAGGCAATCTGTTTTTACTCCAAGCAAGAAAGTGTGTTCAAATACAAAATATAATTTCTCAACAACATAGTAGAGGGGTGGATTGTGCTTATTAATACCTCTTGCTACGTTAACTGGTTGCTCCAGCACTTTCACTGCATCTCTTGGAGGTCGAACTGGCTCCACCCCAAATGCCTGAGCATACGTCTCATCGAATTCCTCATATGTTGCCTTGCGTAGAGAAAGAAGCATCGCCATGTTGCTTATCCAGTTGATGCTCCCACTCCCACGTGGAGCGTCACGAGGCGCGGCAGCTAAACTTTTAACAAAAGAAACAACATCAACAGGAACAAGCATGTCTCTCGCCTTCTTAATCTGTTTGATCGAGTACACACCGCCAACTTCATGGTTCACCAGATCCACACTAAAATAACCTGGAACCGACGTGGGCCTGAAGTTCAACGGATTCCGACACCGACACGACAAACCCAAAGCCCTCCTCCTCCCAGCCTCCTCAATCGACTCCTCCACAGCCCTAGCGAAATTCCGTGAACTCATCTGCCTCGACTTCTCCGCAAAGTGCGGATCGTACGGCACGAGCTCGGCAGGATTAAACCAACCGTAACTACTATCACCGAAAAAAGCCACCAGAACATGACCTTCCCGCCTCGTCCGGCGAACCATCGGCGACGCGAAAGCCTCGTTGAAGATAAAACCCGGCCACCACGGGTGCGACTTCACCCTCCCCCACACCATATCGCCGATCTCAAATCCGTGCATCCAATTCTCCAGATCCCCGGACAACTCCGACGAGTCCAAACTCGGCGAATCATCCCTCCGGCGATTCGCTCCAGTTTCTCTGGCCCCGATCCCATCGACACGTCTCGAAACCCTAAGATCGGCTTCCTCAGGAAACTCCTCCCCGTGCGGATCTGGAGAGAGGTTTCCCCAGTCACGGAAGCTGTTCCAACTGTTTTCGTGGTCCGGTTCGACATTTCCCGGCGAGGGTGGGAGGTAGGGTTGATTCTCGGCGGATCTCTCGATTTGGAAGTCGTTCTCGGTGGACATCATGGGGAAGGGTGGGTGGGGGAAGGATCGGAGAAGATTTCGCCCCCGGAGATAGGAGGCGGAAACAAAACCCTAGAGGATTGGGTTGGGCAAGTGAAGGGAACGGGCGGTGGACAAAAGCGCACGGAAATAGACGTTTTTTATGGGACATTTCCTTACACATCCTCCTAGTAGTTGTAAATATCAAAAGCATTAGAATATTTCGTGATATCTTATGAGCCCCTCCACTTGAGGGATCCATTAGTCGATCGTTCTAAAGTACAATTACCTAATACCAAATATCATGATTATGTATTCTTTAATTTAGGGGATTACTAAACGGCGTCTGGGTAAAACGTCTCCCCCATGGGGGAGGCGTCTGGGTAAAACGCCTCCCCCATGGGGGAGGCGTCCTATACAGACGCCACTTCCTACGTGGGGGCGGCTCCGTCGGACGCCCGTAATTTATTATTATTTTTTATTATTTTTTTATTAAAAAGATGTTAGATATTTTACCAGATTCGAGTACACTGGGGCGTCCGTTGGCTCATTACTGACCTTCAAAACATTATTTTTTATGATTATAAGAGGAAGATGAAGAGAGATGTGTGATAGGAGGGTAAAATGTCGCGTTATAGTAGTAGAAATGAGAGAAGGGCAATTTGGTAATTTCAAGGGGCGATTTAAGTAATTTTGGGGCGATGTTTAGCAATTCAGGAAAAATATTGTATCTAACGTGATTAGAAGTTATGAACATAACGAATAATATCGTCTGTACACAGCATCATATTTGATATACACAATATCATATTAGGTTTAGACAATGTCGTATCGGATCAGGTATGTTTGATTATGAATATTAAGACACAATATTTTATTGAATTAGATGTGATATCAGAAAATCCTATTGGTACAACTTAGAGCAGAAACTATCATGATCCTGATGATCTAGGTCATGCACACACTCTCTTCATTTCTCTCTCTGTCACGTCATCATGATCAACTTTCTCTTTTTCATTCACTCTTCACCAATTTACCATGACCTAGGTCATCATAGTATCTTTCCTCCACATTATTAATTTCCTTATCAACTTTTATTATATTCCAAAATCATTTATATTTACCAAAAACATTAATAATCTATTTGGAAAAACCAAAATACCGATAAATCTCGTATTTTCAAATCACATATATATATTTTATTTAATCATCAATGATTAGCAAATAATATATATTATTAATATTAATAAAGTAAATATTACATTAAATTAAACAAACGTAAACTTACATTACTTGAAATGATAAACAAAATACATTACATAAACAAAATAACACACAACATAAATCAAATATTAAACCACAAAAACACAAAACACCTACAATATATATTAATAAAACACACTTAAGCGTCACTACCGCCGAATCACTGCTAGATATTTTTGATCAAATTGGTCCTTAGTGCGAGATGTTGGGTTTTATCACGAACGCAGTCTTTGTTCATCATGTAATTGGTAATGTCAAGAACCCGTGCAGTGGAGTAAGGTGTTGGTCCCAGACTCGGTATGTCGTGATCCTGCTCAATCTCAGTTGTATCATAAACCACGTTATCTTCCATATTTTCATGATTAGTTTCGGTCGTTGTTATTTCAATTTAATTGTTGTTTTCTACTTAACATTTAGTATAATATTTTCTATTTCAGAAAAGTTGGTATATTTCTGTATAAATTTCGTACTTAAATCATAATTATTTATAAAAATATAAACCCCTACTTATTATAACAATGGTTAATTACAGTTTTCCCCCCTGAACTATGCCTTGGTATCACTTTGCCCCCCCTGAAGTTTCAAAGTTAACAATTACCTCCCCTAAACTTTAATTTTGTAACATTTTGCCTCCTTGAACTTCAAAAACTCATTATTTAACACACATTCGATGTTTTTTCCCTAATTTTTTCGTTGTATCCCTAATACACTCCTAAACCTATATTTACGTGAAAGTTTGGATCGAAATGGATGTCAGATATGGTTGGAATTTGGGTCGGGTTGAGGTCAATCAGACCCAAATTCCAACCATATCCGACATCCGTTTCGATTCAAACTTTCATGTAAATATAAGTTTAAGAGTGTATTAGGGATACAACAAAAAAATTAGGAAAAAAACGTCGAATGTGTGTTAAATAATGAGTTTTTGAAGTTCAAGAATGCAAATTGTTACAAAATTAAAGTTCAGGGGAGATAACTGTTAACTTTGAAACTTCAGGTGGGCAAAGTGATACCAATGCATAGTTATGGGGCAAAGTGTAATTAACCATTATAACAAATACCAATAAATCTTGTATTGTTATTTTTTATCATTTTTAATCTGTTTTTCAAAGCTTATTTTCTTAAATATCTTTTCTAATTGTTTTTTATTTTTTAATTTTTTTCCTAAGTCGACTCCAAATTTTCAATACTGCTCCATCTTATACATTGTATGGAGATCGGTTTTGCAAATAATCAAAAAATTAATTATTATTATTTTTAAATATAAACAATTATAAAACATATTTTAAAAAAAGATTTAAAAATAATTTAAAACAAAACCAAAAACCCGACCGACTTACACATGACCAGGTCGGTCCAGCGACCTGGTAGATGGATGAATGACCGGGTCATCCTCCCCATGACCAGGTCGTCTGTCATGGGGATGACCTCCCCCCACAGTGGATGACCTCCCCCCACAGTGGGGATGACCTCCCCCCACATCGTCTGTCATGGGGATGACCTCCCCCCACAGTTAGGGTCGGGTTGGGTCGGGTTTGGGCCTCAACCCGACCCAACCCGAAATTTTTGGGTTGGGAAAAAACCCAACCCAACCCGAACCGGTTTAGGTTCAACCCAACCCGACCTGAAATTTTCGGGTTGGGTCGGGTTGGATCGGGTTGAACCCGAATTCGGAAATTTTCTCCCAAACTTGGTCGGGTTCGGTCGACCGGTGGCTTGAACACCCGAAATTTTCGGGTTGGAAACGGTCGACCGAGTGATGTTCGGTCGACCGGTTTATTTGAAAAAAAATAAAAAAAATAAAAATAAAAATCGGGTTCGGGTTGGGTTGGGTCAACCCGACCCTCTCAACCCGAACCCGACTCGAAAATTCGGGTTTTTGATTTTCCCAACCCGATCCGAACCCCTCCCCAACCCGACCCGACTAGTCGGGTTCGGGTTGGGTTTCGGGTTGAACCCAACCCATGTGCACCCCTACCCATAGTGTCGTGGGGATGACCTCCCCCACAGCTACATGGTCTAACAAGACGTTTACGTGACAACACAATCGAAACCTATTTAAAATGAAGATTAAAAGAGTAGCAGAATCCAAAAATATTATTAAAATAAACACGAGAAGAGTAGCAAAATTCAAAAAAAGAAAAGAAATGTAAATGTCCAAAGTCCAAAATGAATTTGACTTCCATCACCAGCAATTCCACCCAAGCGCGTGCATAGAATCACCCACCCAAGTGTGGCCGCCGCACCTCTCCTCTTCCCATCGCCAAAGGCCAAACAAAATGCCCCCCCTATAAAACTCCAACCCGTCCTTCCCCAGTTATCCAATCCCCATCCGATTCCCCCACCCGATAGACTCGAACCCCTCCAAACCCCTCTCCTCGCCATGTTCCACTTCTCCCCCATTCTTCCGGAATCGCTACGGTTCTAGTGTCCGCGTGATTCGAAGCAGTCGGAAGGGTTGGGGTGGAGGTTTTCGAGGGTTTGGACGGGAATGGAGGAGCATGGGCAGCTGAAGAGGGCGATGATTGATGCTACTGCTGGGGCCATCTCCGGAGGGATATCGCGCACCGTCACGTCGCCGTTGGATGTTATCAAGATCAGGTTTCAGGTTTGCCTTTAGATTTAAGTGCTCCTTTTTCATGGATTTTGCAAAAAGGCGGTGTTTTTTCTTGTTCTTTTTTTGACTTCTCAATTCTCATGGAGTGATTGGTGGCGAGGATATGAAACTCATAGGGTTTTAGCTCAAAGTTTTGTTTTTTAGGGTTATTTAGGTGTTGACGCGAGTTTAGGTAATCACGAACTGCTAATTTGACCCTTTAATCTGACTCAATTTTGAGGGAATCTGTGGTGCTACAGGAAGCCTCGTGATTGGGTAATTAACATGCGTATTTCAGTTTCCTAAAAATAAGTTTAGCTACAATGCAGTATTTACCGGCTCAGGGCTGTCTATTTTGTCAATACGTAAGTTGGATTGTTATTTTTGATAGTTGATTACAGGATAGAAGGAACCGTATCATTAAAAATTTCAGTGTACATAAATTTTATTCTGTAGACTGTGATTTGAGTTTTTTTTTCTGGTCATTGAACCAATGTCAATGTTTCTAGCACCTACCACCTACTGAAGCACATTTGAATGTGGTGTTGTGTTGTGGTATATTTCAATCGAAGACTTTGTAACTGCTATTCAAATTTGACATTAGAGTATTGACCCAAGCCCATTGAGATGATTAGTACTAAAATTCCGCAATGGGCAAGCAAATTTTCATGGCATATGAACACATACCAAAGAAATTCCTAAACAAAATCCAATGATGATACTATGTGAATCTAAGGTATTATAAGAAGTATACTACAATACAAATAGTTCAAAAATCAGAGTTGACTCTGAATTGTCACATTCATAAATATGTTAACATTTTGAAATAAAAGTTTGTTAGCATATTCTAGGATCACAGTTCTAAGGTTGCTTATAGTCATTATTTTGGTAGTTTTGGGGTGTGCTTGACAAAACAAAACATACATGGTTAATTCTCATATTTGGCGAAAAAAGAAACGACATGCTATCAATTGTGGTGGTCATTATGATGTTGTCGTGGGTTAGGGTAATGTCACCTAGACCTGGGTTGTTTATGAAATACAATTGCTTTGCTAGTCATTTTCCAATTAAAAACTGGAACGGCGGACTGTATATTTTAGAGTAATGTAACCTAGATACTGTTAGTTTCCTATTACATTTTGTTAACGCCCTCACCTTAGATAAGCTTTCCTAAGAAAATACGATTTCAGGGTTAACGGGGACCGGGATATGGTTTGACAAATTTTGTGTAGAGGTGAAATTTCAAAATACCATGGAGCATTTGTAGATTTTGATCCATTGTCAATAAAACACGGTATTTGCAATTGTCACATTTTGGAATTCTAACTTAAAGTGACGCATCTGAACACACCCTTATTGTCCTAACTCCTTAGCTCCTATCATGGTCCTTCACCTCGTCAAAAGCAACTGGTTTCTTTTTTGCTACTCGGACACCTTAAATTTCAAGACATCGTGTTAAAATGTAATTACAACTTTCTAAGATAACTTTCAAAAATAAATAAATCTAGTTCTAAAGATAAAGTAGGTATAGTTGTAGCATTATTGTTTGATTCTCTGGTTTGCATATACTCATTTCTCCAACTAGTCATCAGTCGTCATTTTTTAAATGAAATATACATGGCTTCTTCTGGGAAAATTGCAGGTCCAGTTGGAACCAACTTCCTCATGGGCTCTACTGCAGAAGCATTCCCATGGGCCTTCAAAATACACTGGGATGGTGCAAGCATCAAAAGAAATTTTTAGAGAGGAAGGTCTTCCGGTATGAATTATCTAAACCACAGTAATATCTTAAAAAATAATTGGGTATTTGGGTAGAAATTGACATGCAAAAAAATGTTCTTGTTCTTGGGGTTTATGTGACGTTTCAAAACCACAAGTTCGCCAATAAAATGCACAATACAGGGGGTGTCTTACAATCTTCCTAACTAAGCTAGATTTGTTTAACAGGGTTTCTGGAGAGGCAATGTACCTGCACTTCTGATGGTCATGCCCTATACTGCAATACAATTCACAGTTCTGCACAGACTAAAAACTTTTGCAGCTGGTTCATCCAAAGCCGGTATACAATCACTATGACCTACGTTTTAATTGTTTAAGGCATAACTTTGCTAAGAAATTCGAGCATGTTATTTGACGAGTTAGTAGTTGTTGAAGATTTAAATTTATACCGCAAGTGCACGGCGTCTATGAAGACGTGGCAAGTACGGGTCGAACACAAGGAGGGAGAGATTATGTTATTAGTGTGATTTTCGATTAAGGGGAAAGAAGGAGAGAAGAATTAAGTTTGGTTTTGAGATTTTTGGGTTTTAGTTATTTAAAGCAAGAACAAGAACAAATAAACTAAAACAAGAACAAAAAGAGAAATCCGTGGGATGTAGGTTTAGATTTAGGTTTAGATCAGAGAATTACTGAAACTTATTGTAAATCATGTTAGTTATGAAGCATTACAAAATAAATGACTTAACATAAACTCAAGTAATCAAAATATACTAATCATGAACTTAAAATAATAACATGCAATTCATCTTCTCTAACCCTAATTCCATCACCTCCACCCTTTGGAAAGAGTTAGAAACTCATGGAGGGAGGAAGAAGAAGGGATCCTAGAGACATTAAAAGAAAAAGAGAAACAAAACAAAATAAAACAGAAATTTATTACTAATGATCCAACACCAAAGGTTCAAAGATGTGTTACATTCGTGCTACGAGGCTATTTATAGCCGATACAAGGGATACCAGTATATGAAAGGAAATTACACGTGGCGACACAGGACTGGACAAAATTTGGGGACGCGGATCGACAGGGGTGCGGCGGAAACGCCGCAGATTGTAGGTGTTGTGCGGCGGAAACGCCGCACAATCTGGTCTGATCGGGTTCGGATTTTGGCTGTGCGTTTATGGTATGATTTGATCCTCCTTTGCGCGTCTGGATGGATTCTTTCCATTGTCTTGAGCTCCGGATTAATTCCTTCCATTGTTGGGACATTATTTTTTGACTTTTCTTTTGACTTCTCCAACACAATAACTTGGCCCTTTTATTTTGTAGTCAGGTCCTTGACATTTTGCACTTAAGCCCCTGACCTTTTTGTGATTAGCTCCTTGAATGCTTTTGTGTTTGGATGCATTTCCATTTGAAACCCGATAAACTTGAACTTGTCTTTATAATAGAAATGAATCTTTTGCACGCGTTTTATGCTCGGGATGTGGGTAATTTGCATTCAGGTCCCTGTATTCTGTAAACAAGGCTAAACACATACCTTAGTAGCATTTATTGAATTAAAAGCAATCTAAATGAAAGACATATGATGCAATGTATGCAATGCATCAGTAGTGATGTCAGGTAATATCATGTCATAGTACATGAAGTTTTTACTTCGTGCAGTGTCGCATCTTTCAATGTATTGGGCCAGTATTTTGTTACTTGCTATAACTTTATTCTAAGGTGATATTGCCATTTTGACAAAGTACATTATCTGACAGTTTATTAGTTATTGTTTTGACTTTTGAAGAAAAATATCTGCCACTGTAGCTAGCAATGGCCACTAAGGACTTCTGCTTCAGATGTTAGTATTTACACAAATGTTTTTGTTAAACTGTCCTATGTGTTTTTCTCAGATTGCAGAGTATGGCCTGCGTAATTGAACAAAAAGAGTGTGGCCTATGTAATTATGAACAAAAAGAATGTGGCCTGCATACAATCCCTTTGGTTATCATCCGTAGGGTTGAAGTAACGAAGTCTTTAAGTTTTAGGCTTGATATTTATATGTTAGTATTGTATTAGAAATCCAGTTAGTATTGTTAAGGTAAAATAAAAGTGAGCTGTTAGTTATGTTTCATTTGTTATTCATGTATTAGATTTTCTTGACGTGTTAACTTTCCTTTTCAGAGGACCACATACACTTGAGTCCTTATTTATCTTATGTGAGTGGTGCGTTAGCTGGATGCGCAGCAACTGTTGGGTCCTATCCATTTGACCTTCTTCGAACAATTTTGGCCTCTCAGGGTGAGCCAAAGGTGAAGTCTACTTTCTAAATGTCCTGATTTATCATGCATTACTGCATTTAAAGAAATTTAATGGTCCTGATACTCCCCACTTGCAGCTGGCAATCCTAGTACATATTCTCGTGTCTGTAACTCTATATGATATTATTCGTTCTAGGGGTTCAAAAAGAAATTCTAGTAAAGCATCTAAAAAAGTAGTACAATACACTTTAAAAAGTGAGATTAATATATTTTTCATTTTTTACATCCGAATAAAGCATCTTTAAACCAAGCGTGGTTGCAAGTATCCAAAGGATCAAAAGTAAACCCACAACGAGATGCCCTGCAAAATAACTTCAGGATAGAATAGTAAAAAGGAACAAAAAATAACGGAAAGATTTTTGACACCAAAAGAACTTGAGGTTAGAATCCTAACAAAAATTTGTTATTGATCACCAAAAGAATTTACTTACAAGAATGTTAACACCCTTTTACACATGAAGTATGTTGGCTAGTTTGCATTTCTTGTCAGAATCAACCTCAAATTTCTTTAGGAAATCCGTACCCCAGATTTCTTTCAGTTATCTCGGGTTGTGTTTCTAAGAGTACTAACTAATCTGTTTTAAGCTATCCTTAGTGTGGAATTTACATGGTTGGAGTTTTGTATCTGTGTTAAGGAGCTAGGAGAAGTAGGGAGCATTTTCTTTGCTTGTCTTTTATTGAGCTATTATTCATTCAGCTGTGATTCCTTGCTGAAGTATTTATAGTTTCTTTTATGGAACAGTTAGTACATCTTTGAAATTCACAAACTTCGGTTTCAGAAACCCTTTCTTCTACATGCCCTTTCCTTGTTTCCCAGTTTTCAATTGGGATATATAATAGGAAAAAAAATAGATGCTATATTTTCTGTTCAACACGATTGATCAATTATTGATGTTTTGTTTGCAGCCATAATTATGTCTCTATCAGTGTTTATAGTCGCATTGACGGTTCAAATTCTCTTTTGTAGATATATAGCACAATGAGATCTGCTTTTATCGATATAATCAAGACCCGTGGCATACGGGGATTATATGCTGGACTATCACCAACCCTTGTTGAGATTATTCCTTATGCTGGCTTGCAGTTTGGAACTTATGACACATTTAAGCGGTGGGCTGTGGTAAGCTTCACTGTAGATCTTTTGCATCTTACCTCATACTATACTAATTCAATTGATACTCATGTCTCATTAAAAAATTATCTTCTGCATGAAGAACTTGGTTTTGATTCTTTTGAAGTATGCTCTTTCTCTGTTTATGTGTATGTCATATCTCAGATACAGTAGAAATTAATTATATATTGATATCTTTTGGTGTAAAGAGATGTATGCTTTTGTGTGTGCATGTCACAATTACTTTGGAAGCTTTTATGCTTGATCCATAACTCATGCACGGCTTTGAAGTTTTACTTAGCTATATGGATAACTTGGTTTGGAGTATGCCTTTTCTGTTTATTGGTACGTCAACTATAATAGTACGGGGGATATCTTTTGAAGTATGGTTCAAAGAGATGAATATCGCAAGTCCCTTTCTGTGCGCATATCAGAATCATTTTGTGAGGTTTTATGCTGGATCCATATATCATTACGCTGTTCAATTGATTATTTGCTGATATATAAATTCTCAATTTGTTCTTAACTACCAGCTTAGTTGGTTGTGTCCACACTACCATTTTCAAACTGAACCAGATGTGACATGTAGGATCAGCAAAGAGCTGGGGATTTTTTGGTTAGACCACCAGTGGTGAACTGAACTGAGTGGCTTCAGACCGAGTAAAACAGACACCTGCTTGAATTTTTTTGGTTGAAACAATCATATTGTTTGATTTAAGAAGAAAACTAAATAAGAAATCCCAGTCTACCCTGTTGACTAGCAATATTGTCCATGTCGTTATTATTTTAGTTGTTCCTTGTATTCATATCATGTCCAATGATGCAAATTATCATTCATTCATAGAGCTATTTTCGTTTTGATATGAAACTGGCAACACTTGTCGTCTAACCAACCACTACTTGTCTGCACCTGTAGAAGTTATGTACGGTTTTTGTAAAGCAGGAGCCATCTCAAATACTAAACTAATCACTGAACATCAATTCTTCTGCTGGACAAGTGATGCAACTGTTTTGACATTCCCATGCATGGGCAATTGTGATTCCCCAGGACCTCTACATGTGCTGAGAAAATTTGTAACGTTTGTGTACCTTAGATGTTTAAACTTTAAATCTTTTCAGAACATTGTTTTTCAAAGCTAGCTAATATAGATGGCATGTTTTTACTGTTTACATTCTCGCTTGATATTATTGAGGCTAATTGAGTACTTGCACTTGGGATCATGAAAGGAGATTAAACCAATGTCATGTATCATGCTTATTTGCATACCTTTCAGTTGGGTTCGTCCAAGGCTGTCGTTCTGAAGTGAGTTTATTAGTATACACAAGTTCTATGATATGATTAAGATCAAAGCACTTGTGAACCAAGGATTTTTCCTGATTATATGTCTGTTATTTCCTCTTGCTATGTGGATTTCGAGCTGCAGAGACTTAACAGAAAAGGATGTCTTGTTTGGCTTTTGTTATCTGTAGACTCAACCTGACAATAAGCAACACGCATTGATGACTGATCTTTACGTTTGTTTCTCATGCAGGTCTGGAACAGGTATAAATTGTCACAGGATGAAAGCATCACAAGTTTCCAGCTGTTTCTCTGTGGTTTGGCGGCAGGAACCTGTGCGAAAGCTGTCTGTCATCCTCTTGATGTGGTAAAGAAGAGATTCCAGGTAAAATCTGTGATCTATAAAGAAGTCCTTTGGGGGAAGTTCAGCAATGGATTTTATAAACCTTCATTGTTATAGAATTTTCAACGTTTACTGGACCAGCCTCGATCATTGTTGATTTTGTCCCAGTTTTTGAAGGCTTAAAATTTATATTTAATATCAACATCACTCCTAAGTATTAAGCTACATGCATACCTCCTGTATTGGTGGGCATGAGCACACTTTTCAGAGATCTCTTGGTTTGGCTTCCAATCCATCATGAACAATTATGGTCCGACATTTGGACGTGCATCGTCACACTAATTTTTGATCCAAGCACTAATGTTTGGTGAAAACAAAACAAAAAACCAGAATAGTAGTAACACCTAGTGTTCTGAAAATATCTTTCTTCATCAGTTCTTGTTTTATCCATTTTGAGATCTTTTTAATTTTGTCATTAAGCAGATCGAGTATAGTCGACAGTATAATCTATATATACTAGTTACGACTTACGATGATGGAGTTAATCATCTATAGTAGTCATACACAATTTTTCTCGGAAGTCAATTTTACTTTAAGCATAGTTTTGATGTCAGACGATCTATTTGTTGCATAGCATCTGAATTGAGTTGTTTTCTGGAATACAGATAGAAGGCCTGCAGAGGCACCCAAAATATGGAGCAAGAGTGAAAGTAAGTGCATACAAGAACATGTATGACGCTCTACGGCAGATCCTACTTAAGGAGAGTTGGGCTGGCCTTTACAAGGGCATAATCCCTTCCATCATCAAAGCTGCTCCTGCTGGTGCTGTCACTTTTGTTGCATATGAATATACTTCTGACTGGTTGGAGTCGGTTTGGACATGAAAATTACTTATGGATATTGTTTTTGGTTCCGAACTTTTATGTTCAGCTTAGGTCCAATTTAGTCTTACTAAAATATGATTTATTTTACCACTGCTTTAACCATTCCCTGTTAAAGGGCTCATGGTTTTAACCAAGCTTCAACTATACAGATACTACGTGCTCAGAGGACAAGCAGGAGCTGAGTGTAAAGCTATAAGAGTCCTGTAACAATTTTTTTACTGACATGGCAATTCATTGCTTCAAGTTTTGAAGAATAACGCCTTTGTTTACATTATATTCCATACACCTGAAATAATTTCTCACTGTCATGTTTGATTACTTGTTGGATCAATTGTTAGTCTATCCTAATTTTGTCTTCGTGCAAATATGATCTTAATGTCAAATTGCTACTCAAGCGGAGGTGGTGATGTGGGTTCGGAGGTTGACATGTTCTTCGGGGAGAAAAGGCGGTAATTATATAAGTTTTTGATACTAATCAGCTTCGCTAATAAAGGTAGCAAAGGATTAATTACACTATAAATCATTCTTCCCTACATGTTACCCCAAATCCAAGCATGTCGTTGTCGTAAGGTGCAAGTCATTCGTTAGAATTTTATATATAAAAAAAACAGTGAAAAGTTTTCTATACGAAATAATGAAATCCTGGATAAATTATCACATCCGGCCCGTCTTTTAGCACGAAGACATTTTGCATGAGTGACCTATCATTTTTCAAATTCATTAATATATTGATCTATAAAAATGACCATTAAAATATCATTTTTCAATAGTCAAGAACCAAATAAATAACCAATAGCGACATAGATAGATGAGGTTGTTTGCCCCTCTAGCATTGTTGATTCCCATCAATTATTGAAACATTATACTCATTATTACTCTGTTACACTGCTTATCAACTTAGGTGTTAATAAGGTGTTATCTCCAACCAAAGCAGACGCTCATTTATTCACATTATTCATTTACATTTGACAATTTAACTTTGCTCGCCACCTCATATGTTGAATTTGTATGAATTAATCTCTTCTTCTGTGTACATATTACTAACTAAAATCATTGAATCTCAAATTTTCTTCAGAAAAAACCCCAAAAGGTAATGATATCATATAATTTTTTGATAATAATCAACCACGCCAACGAAGATAGCAAAGGATTAATTCAGCTAAATAAGTGGTAATATAATATCCACCATAACATGACACTCCATCTGAAAAACAATAATCCTAAACCAAAAAAAAAAAAATCCGACGCAAAATCTACCATTTACCAATAGAAAAATGTCAAACACCAACTCACCTCACCTCACCTCACCTCACTTGCAAATTTACCATCCCCACCCCTCCTCTCCCCCATCGCCGTCCCCCAAAACCCTAACCAAACCACCAGCTTCCCCGCCTCCACCACCATGGACGAAGTCCCGGAGGGCAAGGACCTCTCCTTCCCACTCCAAGAGAACCGCATCCTCCAGTTCTGGTCCGACATCGACGCCTTCAAGACCCAACTCTCCCTCACTTCCCACCTCCCGGAGTACGTCTTCTACGACGGCCCCCCCTTCGCCACCGGCCTCCCGCACTATGGCCACATCCTCGCCGGCACCATCAAGGACATCGTCACCCGCTACCAGACCGCGATCGGGCACCACGTCACCCGCCGCTTCGGGTGGGACTGCCACGGCGTCCCGGTCGAGCACGAGATCGACAAGAAGTTGGGGATTAAGACGAGGGATCAGGTTCTGGAGATGGGGATTGGGAGGTACAATGAAGAGTGTAGGGGGATTGTGAGTATGTATGTGGAGGAGTGGGAGAAGGTGGTTACGAGAGTCGGTAGGTGGATCGATTTTAGGAATGATTATAAGACCATGGATTTGGGGTATATGGAGAGCTTGTGGTGGGTCTTTGGGAGGCTGTTTGAGAAGGGGCTTGTGTATAAGGGGTTTAAGGTGAGGGTTTTGTTCAATTTTTGTTTTGATTCAATGTGGTTGTTTGGTGGACTATAAATAAGGGGTTTATGTTTTTCAGCTTGTTGGATGTTTGTTTTTCTTAAGAAAAAATATTGGTTTAACTGTGAGTGCTATTTTGTTCTAATCTATCTGTTTTTTTATTTAAAAAATGCTTTTGATGTGAGTTGGATTGGTAGTTGTACAAGTGCTTTTGAATTTTTTACCAGAAGCTTTGAATTTGTTGTGGGTGAAACTACCTAAAAGGTTGGATTTTGATGTGCATTTTTGCGTTTGGTTTAGCATTTTTTTTTCTCTCTTATCATTGTGAGTTTCAGTATGGTTTTACCCAGTTATGGCTTATCTCAACAGATAGATTTGGGTCACTTGGCTGTTATTGCGAGTCTTAGCTGTAGTCGTTGCTTCTGTGAAATTGCAGGTTACACCTTACAGTACCGGCCTCAAGACTGCTCTATCAAACTTCGAAGCTGGGCAAGCTTACAAGGTCGATTGTTATCTTTTTCTGTGATGAGGCCTTATGTTTAATTTCCGGAGGGTTTAATTTTGTTAGCCTTTTTTAGGATGTCTCTGATCCTGCACTTATGGTGTCATTTCCATTAATTGACGACCCCGATAATGCTGCACTGATAGCATGGACGACAACACCATGGACACTTCCTAGCAACTTAACTCTTTGTGTCAATGCAAATTTTGTGTATGTGAAGGTAAACTTGTTCGAAAACTTTGGACATCTATGCAATTATTTTTTTGTTTTTTTCGTAATTCTTTTTTCTTCTTCAAGTGCTCTTCAGGATGGACTCCTGAATGTGTGACCTTTTCCATTTCTGCATTCACCCCCCTCCAAAACCAGTAGTACTGTGGTCTCTCAGCGTTTTGGAGGATTTCTGATGATCTCATTATTCCTAATTGTTGGTCATGTTGGCCACATCTTACTTGATTAGCTATGTCTTGTGTTTTTATGCTTTTAAATTATTATATTTCCTCTTGAGCTTTTTCAACAGTTATACATGCTGCACCCTCTTGTTAGATCACAACTTTGGTCTTGTATTCTTCTGTCCATACAGTGTCTCTTTAAGTTGATGGAAATGCACATTTTCTGGCAAAGATTAAAGTTCTTGTCTTGGGGATTTTGTTCGTATGATCAGTAATTGTTCTTATATGCTATCCTCATTTGCATTATTGCAACTTATATGGTAGCTCTTATCATGTTAACAGGTCAAGGACAAATCTACAGGAGCTGTTTATATCGTCGCAGAATCCCGACTTTCTCAACTGCCGACTAAGAAATCCAAAACCGAGACGCCAAATGGTGTCCAAGATGGTAAAAGCTCCAAGAGCAAAGGAAGCTCTAGTGAAAAGACTAAGGGAGGGATTGATGCAGGATCCTATGAATTGCTGGAGAAGCTCAGTGGTTCTTCACTTGTAGGAAAGAAGTATGCGTTCTCTTCCTTATTTATTTCTTCTTTTGCTTTGAAACTGCTTCTACTTCTATTTTTCTTTTGACCCTGCAATGCATTGTCTTATTTTCAAGTGCATTAATTAATTGAAGCCCATCACATCTACGTCTTTCTTTCCCCCCTTCAATGGCCCTGGATATTTTCATTGCAACTCTTCCTGTTATGTTTTAGATCTTAGGATTTGATTTCACCAATTTTAAGACAGATCTACAGAGATTCATGTGATTTAAGCAGAGTTGTTCACGTACCGTAACTATGGTTCTTAATGAATTTCATTTCTAGCATAGCCAAACTAGATTGGGTTTAAATACTCTTTTTTTGTTATCTGTGTCTGTTACTAGAGCTTCTTATGAAATATTGAAAGAACAAATCGAAGCTAATTAGATTAACGAAACCCTTGTTTAACTAACCGATCACAAAAAACCTAGGTGAACTTGGACTGAACAGTTCAAGGCACAGAATGTTTTAATATATCACAGTCTAACCAAAATTCTTTCAATTGAAATGGTTTGAGCGAGTCACTTTGGTTGACATACGAAATAGTGAATGAGCATGCCTCGTTAAGCTGCATTTGGGCTGTTTCAATTTTCTACCTTATGCTACCTCTTTCTTCGGTATCTTTCATTCTGCATGTTCCTGAACTGTGTGAAGTATTATTCTATGGTCTTCCACCATTTTGTTATACACCTCTCTTTAGTGCGATTAAATTTCTACAAGCAGTACCCATTGCATGCCGGGGGAATGCTTTGTGTTCCTCACTTTCGTGGTGATGGTATAATCTTATTTTTCTTTCATTACCGTTTCTTCTGGTTTAGTTTTTCCCTCGTGTCCTCTTGTATCCCTTTTCAATCTACCAACAGTAAATAAATTCTACAAGCATATTTCACAAATCTTTGATCAGGGGCTCAACTATGCATGGATAGCAGGATGTCCGCAGAGTGATTTTCTTCTTTTTTTGTGCTTAAATGAACCATAACATGGTAGTTGCCTTGGCATTCAGGTATATTCCACTTTTTCAATATTTCGCGGAATTCACAGATGTCGCATTCAAGGTGGTTGCGGATAATTATGTTACTGATGACAGTGGTACTGGGATTGTACATTGTGCCCCAGCCTTTGGTGAAGACGATTACCGAGTATGTGTTGCGTCAGGTATTATCCAAAAGGTAGTAAACTCCACTCATGGTAGTGCCTCTTGCATATTGCGTTTCTATTTATTTTATTGGCATCTATAGACCCCAAGCAACATGTTGTAATCGTTCATGTGAAAACTATGTTCTGATTTCCTTTTATTTGAATGACAGTTGCTTTTGTAGTACCTAAGTAGATAATCTATACCATCCCTAACAATTTCACACAAGAACTATACATGTAACATGAGTACCTTTTGTTTTTGGAACTTGCATTTCTCAGTTGTTTAGTTGTTTTCTGTCAATTTTGCTCATCAACGTCTATAATGCAGGACTGTTCCTTCCATGCTTTAGTCTTTTAACATGCTCAAACTTTCATGCTAAAATAACTTTACTCTTGGACCTTATAATACCAGTTTAGAGATGAGATCTTCTCTGAGATGTTTCGTCATTTAGAAGTTTTAATTAAGATGTTACCAAGGAATATGTAGATTCTCTGCGACTGCAAGGTCAATTAGAGTCTTGGCAGTCAACAATAAAAAATGGAGTTTAGGGAGTTAGATGTGGACATGTGGATGTGGTCCTGTGGAGCTACAAATAGATCCTTGTGAGCTTGACGTTTGAACTGGCAATAATTGTTACTGTTGAACTTATCAATTCATTGTTTTACTTTTCTCATAGTATCATCTTAGTACCCTGTTGGTGGCTTCTCGTGTGCCATGAGTCATCAACTAACTGCACCTCGGCACCAGTGTCTGGGTTTTGAATGTCTTGATCTTCACAATTATGAACTTACAGTGGTCCCCATAAACCTCTGCCCTTGTGCTGACATTTGTTCTCTTCATGCATCAAGTATTCCGGCATTTTTCAATGTGTTTCTCTTGTAATTCAATAGAGTTATTCCGTAGCCACGTCGTTCTATCCACTATCTGTTTTGTTTTTTTAAACTGATTGTTTGTTTCAACACTCCTCACTTGTTTTTGCTGACATATTTAGGCTGAAGACTTGATAGTTGCGGTTGATGCTGATGGCTGCTTTACTCAAAAAGTTTCTGATTTTGCCGGTTCATATGTCAAGGATGCTGATAAAGATATCATTAAGGCTGTGAAGGCAAGTTTGTGATATATTGTCTGCTATTTTCTAATTACTTTATTTAATCTCCTTTGTTATGAAATTATTGCTGCATATGCATTTTATCATGTAATTGCAATTTTTGTTGGGGTATCTCATGTAATTGCAAATTTTGTTTGGGTATCTCATGTCTATGATCAAAATCTTTGAATCAGTTATACAATGGGTTCCAATCACTGCAATTATTGAGTATCTCATGTCTATTGAATTGTGGACACTTCAAGTGATTTTTAATTCCTCAATTGATGGAATCAGTTCTTTTATGTATTACCGTATGATTATGAGCTTTTAAAACATCTTGAATATATCCTGATTAGTCCGGCTAACTGCTGATTAGTCATCGTTCAGTCAATTTGGAGTCTTGGACCCTCTACTTTCGACTAGCCGACTTTAGGTCCTTCATCTTGAAGATGGCTTGTTTGGTTTTAAACAACCTTACTGTATCAGCACTCATTTTTCATTTGTCAAGAACCTTACCTATCAAAAAAAAATAATAATCAAAAACCTTAGTTGTAGTTCAATATTCATGTTTTTTCATGTCTTAGTTGTAGTTCATTATTCCGTATGTTGATATGTTGGCAGGCGAAAGGACGACTTGTGAGCTTAGGAAGCATAACACATTCTTACCCTTTTTGTTGGAGATCTGGAACTCCTCTGCTGTACAGGGCTGTGCCAAGTTGGTAAGCAGATGTTGCACAAGTGCTAGTATCTGATTGCCGCTTAAATAGTCACGGTTCACAAAGCATGTAGCAATGTTGATTATTTTAAATCTCATGGGATATGCAATGTGATAATCTATTACAAAGACCTAATTGTTACCAGCTAGACCGCTAGAAACACATTTAAAATTATATTTTGTGGAACAATGTTTTATGCTGCAGGTTAACATGCCCGTATTTCTACATATTCGTTAATTTCTTTGTTTTTCAGTCTGTCTTGATATTTTCGTTAATTTCTTTGTATTTCAGTCTGTCTTGATGATTTCTCTCCACAGGTATATAGCTGTTGAAAAGATTAAGGCACAGTTGTTAGAGAGTAACAAGCAAACATACTGGGTTCCTGATTATGTCAAGGTTCTACTTTTAACATTACTTAATTTATGTATACTCTTAAGTTAGGCCGTCAAAATAATCTGGGAGCTCTTGGCACTATCAGCTAGCACGCAAAGGGTCAACTGAAGTTTTACTTGATTAGTAAATGAGTTGATTTGGTGCTTGATATTATCTCTTATGTAACGATCTGAGCTTGATCCATCTCAGATGATTACAAGTTCAAAATTATTAAGATAACAAATAATATACTAGTATACATTTCCTTCAATAAAGCTTAAGTCGAGTTTCTTGTCAATATCAATGTAATTATCTGGTGTGTGATAAAAAAATTAATACAATTTTCTAGCTATTTTTCTTCATACACATGTATATACACCCAAAACTGTTTGTACATGCAAGGAATCTCCAAAGTGAAGAAAAAAGAAACCAAACTAACAAGACCACCTTATTTGAGTAACACAATAATAAAATGCCAAAGTTTTTGTGCCTTGAGAGAAATGTATTTAAGTAATAGCTGCAGTTTTAAGTTTGAATTAACATGAAATGTATTTTGTGCACTCAAAACTCTCTGCAAATGGAAATGATGTAATAATTTCATGATTATTTATTTTGCTAATTGTGGTTCCTCAAAGAAAATGATTTCTCATGATATTGACTGCTACAAATTTTGTAGTGATATTTTTTGTTGTTGTTGTTGTTGTAGTGGTAGTGTGTTATTCAGGAGTTCAGTTATTTAACTAAGACGATATCCGTGCTTGTCCTATTTGATGTTTATTCTCTAGTATATATTATTTTGATTACAGGAAAAACGATTTCACAATTGGCTTGAAAATGCTAGAGATTGGGCTGTTAGCCGGAGTAGATTCTGGGGCACCCCACTGCCCATATGGATTAGTGACGATGGAGAGGAGATAGTTGTCATTGATTCCATTGATAAGCTTCAAAAACTTTCTGGAGTTCAGGTCCGTGTCTGTTATTTCATGAGCTTGTTACTTGTATTAAAAAAATGCACATGAAGACAGTTTAGCATTGCACACCCTTTGGCATTAAGACATGCAACTTCAAATCTTGAATGTACAATTCGATGCTGTACAATGTTGGAAATATAATTTATCCTATACCAATTTGTTCTTATATGCCATGCAAATAAGCGTAGACTTGCTTTAGCAGGTCACCTAACCATGTAATGTTCCAAATTTCGAAGCCTGAATTATGGCCGGACAATCCTATATAGGCAGATGCCGGGCCTTCTAGATATGTGCATCTGAATCCTAGTCAAACATAATTACCTACGCAAGAGGCATGCTAGAATGCTGGACTTTGGATGTTGGGGAAAACTTCTATGCTTTACATTTTTTTGTGAAGGAGCAGATGGTGAATAGTAGAAGGCCTTGAGTAGAACTTTAAAATTAAATTGTAATGCATAAACTTGAATGATACACATGAAGCATGTCCTAGGTTTGTAGAATACTTTTATTTTTGTAATTAGACGACTTATTGTATTTATCGTACTCTTGGGATTCACACCTGTATTTTAATTTCGTTAACATGCTTCCATCAGGTTACTGATCTGCATCGTCACAAAATTGATCATATCACCATTCCATCTAGTCGCGGGACAGAATTTGGTGTGTTGCGGCGAGTTGAAGAGGTTTGTCCGAATGTTAATACATGTCAAGCATTTAAGCCTATCTTCTCCTGTTTTCAGATTTTTTTAAAGTTTTTTTCTTCTTTTTAGGCTGTTTGTGACTTCTTTACCAAGTAATTGAAAATAACATGGCCTTAAATGTTCATGGAAGAAACAGCTTCAATGATGTTTGTTGTTAAAAATTGTTCCAATGGTTTCCAAAAGAATCTGAACTTTGTATCTTTCCTCGACAAAGAAGGAAAAATGCAAGTTAGCAAGCAGATAGCCTTGTATTAATACAAGCAGGCTGTTTGAGGTTTTAATTTCCGTTCCAGACTTCCATACTGGATACAAGCTGGACTTATAATCCCGTAGCCATTCCTTGCAGCTGATAATAAGGGAATATCCATTCATGTTGATATTTCTATCTAAGATTAGAAATACTACATGTTGGTTTGCTTGAATGTCACAAGCATACTGGGGCATTCAGTCTTGGGGCCTTGGGGGCCATGGTTTAACTTTTAAGTGACTATTGAGCATGATGGATGTCACCATATTTGCTTGATATCTAAAATACATATTTTGCCGCATTGTGTTAAATCAGCTATGACACAGATTCTTCGACACACTTTTTTTTTTGGAAAGAAGGTTTTTGTTGGCATTGTTTGTCGACAGAAGAGCCTATTGAAGAAAACCCCTTTTATCATTGCATATAACACATTCTGTGTTAGATTCCCCCTCCCGATGCTATACCTATGTTTCAAAGCACACTTGAATTTCATAGCATGGCAATTACAGAATGTTATGTTGATTTTCATGTTAGAATTGTAAATCTGCACTAGTTATCTCAGAACTTTGCCATTGTTTTTTATAGAAAATGCAAATCTCACATGTGATCTGTACTATTTATGCAGGTGTTCGATTGTTGGTTTGAAAGTGGCTCGATGCCCTATGCATACATCCACTACCCTTTTGAGAATGTTGGACTATTCGAAAATAATTTTCCTGGCCATTTCGTTGCTGAGGGGCTTGACCAAACTCGTGGATGGTGAGGGATCTTTTTATTAGTATAGTAATGATAACCGTTTTTTTACCTTTTTGCTTGGTGTACTGCCTAACTGCCTTAAAAGTAGTACACAAGTAAACGTATCTGTTAAGTCTGCCTGTATGGCATCCTTGTTGAATCAATTGTTGCTTTGCATTGTTGAATCAAATTTGATGTAGACAATGTATCTTTCTTTGTATATCACTTTCTTCATCATGACTTTAGTATATTTCCATTTTAAGATTTCTTTCATTGGTGTAAAACAGTAGAACATATTGGCTACCAACCAAGGCTTCATTTTTTACCTTAAGGCCAATATTTGTTGAAGACCTGATTATTTTTGTAATCGTAGTTTATTTTCAACTAAGTTTTAGATATAAACCAGGGTTAATATGGATAGTTGTTAGTAGACGACTCCATTGGTCATTAGAGCAGGCATTTGTTTAGTGTTTCTGGTGCTTTTCTTTGTTACAAGTTGCTACTCTACTTGGTAAATGGTTTAACTGTAGTTGCATGATGTGGCAGGTTTTATACCTTGATGGTTCTATCTACTGCATTGTTTGGGAAACCAGCCTTTAGAAATCTTATTTGCAATGGACTCATCTTGGCTGAAGATGGCAAGAAAATGAGCAAAAGTCTGAAGAACTATCCACCTCCTATGGAAGTTATAGACAGTTATGGCGCTGTATGTTATCAGTCTTTTACTGCTTTCTGTATGACGCCGTTACATATGGAATCAATTTTTTTAGTTTCTCTATCATCCTCACATGTTGGTTTAGCTGAGTCGTCACTTGTTTATTGATATTTCCAAGGAAGCCATTTCTGCTATAAGTAGGTGAAGAATATTTTTCTGTTTAAATGTAGCGTTAAGCATTTAGATGTAATTGTTATAAGGAGCTAAGACATAATTCAAAAGAGCCATTTCCCTTGTCATATTTACACGTAGATGATCTTAGTAAAGACTTAATGATGTTGTTTATTAGGAGTCTTGCAATACCCTCTGTTCTGTCATAATATCATTTTTGTATTTATACATGGCCACCATCTCCAGCTCTCTCAGGTACGTGGTTGCCATGTTCTTCATATCTTTAGTCATTATGTTTATATCATATTTGTGTCTTGTTTGAATTCCCAATCTACTTGATATTTTATAAAATTTCATGGTAGAATCAGGCAAGCATATCTGTGACCTTTAGTACTGGCAGTGAGAGATCACTGAATCACTGATTGAAGTAGCACTCAAGAATGTTATTTCTATCAATGGAGCACTGGATTCTGACATAACCTCCAAAATACAATATATTTCTACCTAATTTTATTTACTTAAATTCTCCACAACTATGAGATTTCCGGTTATTTTTAACACAAGTTATGGGCATTGTGGGTTATTAGGGAACACCACTTTCATAAGTTGCTTTGCACAACCCAACTGACAAACATTTGAAATCATGGGACCTGGGCATGTAGTTTCAGTTTCCTGCTTTTACCGGACCTTTATATTATTTGGTCTTTTTTTCAAATGCAGGTGGCATGTCCCCTCTTCATTATATGGGGAATAATGAAGTAGTGCCCAACTAAGCATTTAGAGATACATATTGTCTCATTATGTTTCATCTTTTAAGTTTGTGCTTTAAATTACATGGCATCTAAATCATACGAGGAGTTGAACTTTATTTTTTCTTTCTTGTCTCTTCAGATCCCTGATGGAATATTTTGTTACGATATTTGTTTTCTTTCTTGTCGCAGGATGCTTTACGTCTTTACCTTATTAACTCACCTGTTGTACATGCTGAACCCTTGAGGTTCAAGAAGGATGGAGTTTACAGTGTTGTGAGTGTCACACTTTTTTTAATCGTTCTTTCTTTTCCGCTTATGTAGACAGCCAGACGTCATATTATTATGAGTATCATCCATTAATAGCTTATTTCTGATTTATTTTCAGGTAAAAGATGTTTTTCTTCCATGGTACAATGCTTACAGATTTTTTGTTCAAAATGCAAAACGGCTTGAAATTGAGGGACTTGCACCATTTGTGCCTGTTGACCAAAGAAGTCTTCAGGAATCCGAAAATGTTCTTGACCAGTGGATTAACTCTGCCACTGAAAGTCTCGTCCGTTTCGTTCGCCAAGAAATGGATGCATACCGATTGTATACGGTTGGCTTATACTCCATATATTAAGTCATTTCTTTTTTGGTTCAATAATATTTTACTGAATTCGCAAATTCCAAACATTGTGATCTGTACTGTTTTTGTTAATTATTACTGGCGTAACTTCCCCAGGAATGGGTACATGTCAATTATATATGGTAGCTCCACACTCCAATTGTTTATTCAATTTTTCTTACTAAATTAACAATTTACTTGATTTACCATTTCCACACATTCTAATTTGTACTGATATTACTATTTTTTATGTAACTTTTTACTGTATTATAACCCATCTGTTGGGAAAGTGGCTGAAATTGTCTTTATTGAGGTTACTTGTCCATTACATTTTTTGTTATTGCATGTCAGATTAGGTGTCCTACTGTTACATTGATTTTCTGTACCTGATTACACATGTCTATCATTATTTATTTATCTTGGACCAATGATGGCATCTATGATTTTTTCCACTTTTTCTAATGATTTTGTTCCTCGTATTTTGTAGGTAGTACCATTCCTATTGAAATTTATTGACGGCCTAACAAATATCTATGTGCGGTTCAACCGGAAGAGACTTAAAGGTCGTACTGGAGAACATGACTGCAGGATGTCGCTTTCAACGCTGTACTATGTATGTGACCAATTTCTGTTTTGTCAATTTACTATTCTGCATGCATTCACCTAGTTCAACGCTCGTCTGGCAAATTACATGAACAAAATTTTACATATTTATTAGTTTTTTTTTGTTTTTGAATTTAGGTGCTCGTAACAATTTGTAAGGCGATGGCCCCCTTTACACCCTTTTTCTGTGAAGCCCTTTATCAAAATTTGCGAAAGATTTCCACTGGTTCAGAAGAAAGTATTCACTACTGCACTTTTCCTTGTTCGGGTGGGAAGGTAGATAGTCTGTCCTCAAACTCCAAACTTATCTTTGAAAACCTTCAATAAAGGGTGGGAAGGTTGACATTTTGTCTTTTTGACATGTAATTTTGTCCCTCTGATATGATAACGAATTTAGACTGAGGAACGCATAGAAAAAAGTGTTACAAGGATGATGACTGTTATTGATCTTGCTCGCAACATCAGGGAACGCCACAACAAGCCTTTGAAATCGCCACTTAGGTATGTTGTATTTATGTTTCTTTTGATGGAAATTGGCAAATTCCTTTTTTTTCCAAATTATTTATGCTTCCATTCTTCCCATCAGGGAAATGATCGTTGTTCATCCAGATACGGATTTCCTTGAAGATATTACTGGAAAATTAAAAGACGTAAGTATTTTTGTATTCTCTGCACTAACACTTGTTAATATTTTTAATTGCATTTAGAATTGCACCTTGGTAGAGTTATATCAACTTTTCTTCTGTAGCAAGCTCGTGACACAAAGTTTATGTTGTTTGTCCATGATTCACTGAATGACTTTAGTGATGTACTGTATATGTAGTGGATATATAAGAATTTTGTGCTAAATTTGATCGAGTATTTTTCCCTTTCCGAGTGGTTTACTGATGTTTTTCTTTGTTATAAAGTATGTAACAGAGGAGCTCAATATAAGATCAGTGGTTCCCTGCAGTGATCCCTTAAAGTTTGCTTCTTTACGTGCAGAGCCAAATTTCAGGTTGAACAACCTTCTTTCAGTAGGTTTGATGTTGTTTCCCATGTTTAATGTTTCTTCATTGCCTCAGTGAACTAGGTAAGCGACTAGGAAAAGCTATGGGGACAGTTGCTAAAGCTGTGAAGGCAATGTCTCTTGCTGATATTATAGAATTTGAAAAGTCTGGTGAAGCGTCATTCTCAGGGCACAGTCTTAAATTGACGGACATAAAGGTTTCTTTTACCTCAGTTCCTTTGTCTTCTCAATTTTTTTATTTAAACTTAAAGTATGTAATTTTTCCTTGCATTGATTGATGAGATTTAGATGTGCTTGTTCTAGAGTTCCAAGTTATTTACCATTGCTTAGAAGCTATTGCATAACTCGAGGTTTTGGGATTTTGAAATGAGGACATGAAAATGTTACTTTCATTGAAACTCGTTTCAAAGTGAATCAATTTGTTAATAATAACAAATATTTGTTGTGAAATACTCAGAATCACGTGACCCTGAAACTTGAGAATAAATGGGAGGATTTTTGTCCAATTTTGGAAATTTAGTTTGTCTCACTGATCATCTGCATCCCAATATCTAAGTAAGCTTGTTTAATTTGTTTAAAAAAGTTTGCCAGCTGTGTTGCTGACATGCATAGTGGTACCTGAAACTATATTTACACTTTTGAAGGGAAAGTTATGCATAAACTGTCTTACGAAGTTTAGACGCCAATGAGGGTTTTCGTTTTCTTTTTCTTTTTGGCTGTTTTCAGATTTTAAGGGACTTCAAGCGCCCAACAAGTGTGAAAGAAAATGAGATGGATGCAGCTGGAGATGGTAAATGCAAATTGTTTTCACTTTGTAACACGAATAATTTGGGCAGCAGTTAATGTAGTATTTTTGTGTTCCTGTCAGGTGATGTATTAGTGATCTTAGACTTGCTTCCTGATGACTCTTTGGTTGAGGCAGGAGTTGCCCGTGAGGTAAATTAGATGCCGTTTTGGAAGCACAATTCTATGTTGTGTTTTGAGCACGTAATGCACCTTGATGTGTGAGTCTTGTTTGCTTGGTGTTCATATTTTAACTTTAACCATTGATGTCTGATGATAACCCTCGTCCATTGATATGTACATGAGTGATATAGAATCATCTTTTTTACCAATTATTTTATAGATTATTTTACAAATCCATGAAATTTACATCAATTTAATATTTTTTGAGTCCGGATGGAGTAGGAAATACTAAATTATCAGATTGACCAAATATTGATTTAGACCAGCTTCGAGTTGAAGGAACACCAATATGAACACCAATATCAGAGTTGAAGGAGATAATGTGTAGTTTCGAAGCTTCTAATAGTTTCTTCTCATGTATTCAACAATTGAGTCTATGGTGTCGTTGCTATGTGGATGATATAAGAATCTTGTCAAATTCTTTGTAGAATTGCAGTTTTGTAAGTCAATTTTGAGAATACTACTATAATCTCATAAGAACAAGGTTGGCGATTTGCTTGATTTGTATTTTTCCCACTATAGATTGTCAACAGAATCCAGAAACTGCGCAAGAAGGCCGGATTGGAACCTACTGATGTTGTTGAGGTCTATTTTGAATCATTAGACTGTGACAGAAAAAGGTTCGAAAACGTTGTCAAATCTCAGGTATAATTTCTTCGTGCTTGGGTAAACATCAGCTATTTAGTCCAACCTTTATTTTTACACTCTTTTATAACTTTCCATCTGCAGGAGCATTACATTAGAGAAGCACTGGGTTCCCCTTTACTTCCTCGTAGTTTGGCCCCAGAAAGCACTGTAAGTAAAATGAATATGTATAACATGACATATATTATGCGGTTTTCCACTGATTCATACTGTCTTGCTATGCCCTGTCCCCAGTGTTTGAGGCTTTTATTTCAAATGCGACCTGAACATTTTAGGCTTTAGCTAGACTAGTCCATTCAAGTTAACCTTTTTTGGTGGTTGTTGGCTCTAAGTTTTTTTATAACCACAAGTATATGGAATCAATCAATTTGAAGATTCATCTCAGATGCAATCTGTGCACAAATTCATAGTATTATGGTGGTCGTTGTTCATAAGCTCGTAGAGCCTCATGTTTCACCAAACAGTGCATGTTTATTTGATCCGTTCTTGGACGATTGCTTCTGGTTGGTTATCGTGTCTCCTGCTGGCAGGTTCTAATATGCGAGGAGACATTTCGTGGGATTTCCGACTTTTCATTTGTCATCAGTTTGGCTAGGCCTACTTTAATGTTCAAGGCAGATGTCATTCTACAGTTGTATTCTAGTAAGATTTTATACATTCCTCTTTCGACAGTAATACCTAACTTGATAATGGATTATTGCCATCCTCATCATTCAGGCACCACCTGACCACAATTTTTAATTTCCAGGTAATCAAAAATTTGCCGCGGCTCTGCAAACATATCTCTTATCACGGGATCACTCCAGTTTGAAGGCTGAGTTTCAAGCCGGAAACGGGAAGGTTAGTGCTTTAGCCAGATCATATTTTCGCTGTCTGTTTGATTATATGTGATGGCAATAACGATGCTTTTGAAAATATTCAGATAAAGGTCGATCATATTGAAGGTCTGCCTTCGGTTGGTGTCATATTAGGCGAACATCTTTTTTTGACGGTTGGAGATTACCACCTAAAGCGAACAGAATAAATTTCCTCTAGCCTCTAGTTGCGTTCTGGTAGCTGCATGAAGAGGTATTCTTTGTATTTTATTTTGCTTGATTAATTGATTATCAGGTTGACAACAATATCATGTTTTGTTTGTTATTAATCACGCTGTTAATTTAAGTTCTGAGCAGTGAGAAGTGTGCCTAAATATTTATTGTAACGTTTTCTTTTATGAAAGAAAATATTTCTTACAAATGGAATCTGTAAATGGCAAGACATGTCTATTGTTAATTGTTATCTTGTGATATCATGTATTCTTCTTTCCATATTTGTCCAGGGCCTTCTAAATGAGACATAGTGATATTTCGAATTCGCAATAATTACAAGAGCACTAACATTTGAATATAATTTTTGACGGGCAGATTTAGATGACGCTAAACGTTGTTTTCCATTCCAAGTGATATTCACGATGTTGGATAACTTGTCTTGTTTAATCCTACAGAATATATCCTTCTTTTCCATGCTTAGATATTAAACTTTTGAAATTCCAATTCTCATTAACAATTGCTTGATGGAATCGAACCCACTTTTAAGCCTTCAAGGTCTTTATTCTCCTTCCAATAATTTCTTTGCTAAAAATAGCATTATCCAGCGATGATATGGTAATCCTCCGAAATTATCAACTGCTACTATTTAGTAAGCATCCCTTAAAATTTTCAAGAAGAATTGATGCATTAAGTAACACTTAACGTTTATGTCGTCTTGTCTTGTGTGGTGATCAACTTTCAAGAATAAGTTCCAGCTTTTCAAAAATTAATGAAGCGGGGAAATTAAATGATAATTGTTTTTGCCGGTTTAAATACCAGAAGTAATTTGTCATGTGGCCTTGTTTTTGGGCTCTAAACCGTTGGTGGTTAGAAAACTGAATAAGCGCCATAAAAAAAAGACATAATTTATTCTCTTATTTGGTACTCGGCCTACTTAAGAATAAATATTTTTTCGCCTTTTGTACGTAAGAGTTCAATTTTGTTTGTGATATGCTAAAGTTGGGTGTGATACTTTTGTTTGAGTAAATTATGTGTTAGAAATTAACTGGTGGTTTATATATAATTATATGCTTCAATCTGAACATTGGTGGTAACACTAAAAAATGCTGACAGCCTACATTGCAAATAGGTCCGTAGGCAGTTGATCGTAGTCAATATATATATTCGCTAATTTGGGTGCATTGATTGTGATTGTAAGAATATATACCGCTGTTAGTAAAAAGGGATATTTAGATATTAAGGTTATGAATCTTTGACTCTTAAGGCGATCTTACGTTGTTTTCTGCCTGCCGTTTAAGAATTTATGCTCAAGAAAACACGTTCTCTGTTTGCGGTTACCTTTTTTGTTAGCTCAATGGTTAAGAATTCGCACCAAAATTCACTATGAAAAATTGAAAACGATGATGATGATAATAATAAATAAGGTGTCTTATGTGTTGTTTTCCTAGAAAACGTATGAATTCTTCACTGTAAAGTCAATTGTTAAGTTTGATAATTTGTTAGGAAGCCCTATCCTTGTGGATATATTCGTTTAGTTAGATAGAAAGATATTGTATATTGTACAAACATATTATGGATAGATGATAGAATCCATGATAAAAGCAAAGCTTGCAAATTGCAAGTGGAAGAGGGGAAGCAATTCTTGGCTCTTAAAGTTTGTTAAGTTCCACAAACCAACCCAACTGAGGAATCTTTCTATCCTCGACAGGAAAGGAAACACAATGACAGGAAGGGACCTACCAAAGACCAGGACTCATAATTTGTTACCTCAAATCAAGTGACAGATGGAATTGGAAATGCTCGTTATAAGGAACCGAAAAAAGAATATTATCCGTCGCGTCACTATTGAAACCCTCCAGATGTACGGATTCGGACAATTTGAAGCACTTCAGACAACATTTTGTACATTTTTTAAGAACGAATAGGATTGTCTTAGCAGAAGAATTTGAGTTCATTTAAAATTGATTTGAGTGATACAAGGGCACCATTAACGGGAATGCCCCACCCGGGCGCCTGGGTCGGGCACCCCTCGGGTGGGAGCACGTGTCCCCTCCATTCGTCGATTTTTTTTAATATTTAGTGGAGGTTTTGTTATTAATGGATTAGATATTTGTTATTAATGTGGGGTCATAATTTTTGGTGTAATTAATGGAATAAAATTTGAAATATATACATTAAATAAACAAATGTAAATCCATATTTAAGGTTTAAAATAGAATATATATTAATACGACAACACCATAAGAACAATACATTAATAATAATGAAATACGAACTACAACCAACCACACGAAACAAACGTTAAAGGAAATACAAACCATACGAAATACAAATCATACGGATTACAACAACACGAAATACAAACTAAGGGAAATAAAAACCATACGAAATACGGACTACAACAAACTACACGTACTCATTCTCTTCTGCCCAGGCGAAAAATTTATCGATTATTTTTTGATCCTTCTCCGCCGGGTTATCCTTCCTCGTCAGAGAGTGAAGCATGTCCAACTTAGTTTTTTTTAAATGCCTCTGGAAATTCCTTTCCGCTAACTCCTCATGCTTGGAGAAACCATCTTCTCTGACTTGGGCAGTGTATCGAAGCTGTTGTGCAAGTTCTCTAACATCGGTGTCGCCTTCGGGCCGTAATGCTATATTAGCCTTTTTCTTGGCCTTCTTCACACCTTCTGAGCGTGTAGACGACCACGACGTCAGTTCTTCTGCATCCGAGGGTGATTGCGTCCAAGAGCCATCCGTGCTCTTTCTTTTCCCAAGGCTTCCTGACTGGGGACTATTTTCATCGTGCAACTCCGGGGACTCTCAGTCAACACACACGACATTAGCTCCGGATATCACAGACTCCCATTTTGGGTACCTACACAACATAACTCAAACATCAAAATAAAGAAATTTAGGCCCATGAGTTCGCTCGTAGATCACGTGCGTTTGCCAGACAACATCTTCGTCATTCTGGTCGCTCTTTTTCCGTCGGAATGCCTGATCGAAGCACCCGACCCACTTGTTCACAGCAGGTACAATTCTTCTCCACCGTCCTTTTAAGGACTCTGCATTCCTCTCGGGGAGGCATGTGTCTTCCACAGAAATGTCGTACACGTTTCACTCTAGCACACAATGAAGTAGACTTCTGGTGTGTCCCTGTCACCACATCACAACTGGTTTCCATATATGCAGAGACAAGTCTCTCGTCCTCAGTTGTGGTCCACATCTTCGGATTGGCTTTGGCAGTTTGGACTTGCTTGCGGCGGCGCTGTGGATATGCAGTTTTGATCTGGTTGTGCGTAGTGGGAGAATTGTGGGAATGATGAGTTTTGGTCTGGTGGTGGGAATGGTGGTGCGTAGTGGGAGAAGTCTGGTTGTTGGAATGGTTGTTGGTAAAATGGACGTGAGGGGTATCCTTGTGGATAGCGTGGACGCGGATTTGATTGTGGACGAGGGGGGAACGGTTGTAATCCGGAGAAAACATTGCAACGTTGTGTTTTGTGGAAGAGATATGAGATGTAAGCTGTGTTTTGTGTAAGGTATATATAGAGAAAAAATTACACTGTGCAGTCACGCGGATTACTTTTCACGCACGCGTATACTGTACATTCACGTGTATACTGTGCATTCACGCGCGTTTCAAATTTCAAATATTCAAATTTGAAATATTCAAATTTTTGTGGTTTAATAGTGATTAATATTATTAATGAATAATTATTATTGTTAATTAATTAATATTATTAATAGTTATATCGTGAATTAGAATTATAATGTAATTAGAATTAGATTTACATAAAATGTAATTTGTTAAATGTTGTGTGAGAATTAAAATTGTTTAATTAAGAAATGATGTGGAGGAAAGAGAGTGTAGGGTGGGTAGGGTAGCCTGGACATGGGTAAGAGAGTTTTTTGGGTGGGTTGTGTGAGCTAACGTGGTAGAGACAGAAACTGATGTGACAGAGAAAGAGTGCAGGGATGGTAGATCAGCTGTTAATTGTGCTCTAAAGGCTTTGAGTTAATTAAAGAATGGGAAACGCCAGTGGACAGGACAGGATTAGTTTTTACGAAGTTGCAGCAAATATAATGTCCGTCTTAAGCTCTGATTCTTTTATTAGACAAACTTGCAGTTTTAACCTTGTCGACCGTATGTATACGTTGATGAGACACAAAGTAGATGAATAATGATTGGATATATGTACCTTTGAGTAGACAGAAAGTCGATAAATAATCGGGGAATAATTTTTTACTTCTATATGAGAACTTGTTATGCTATATATACACAAGGAATCAACCCTTTTGGCCGCTGTTAATTAGTCTTTGTTTGGTGCATTGTGACGCCATGTCGTCCCGTTACTAGCGCCTTTTATATCCTATATCATGGTGGTTTCCTTTGTGTAATGTCATGTGATATTTCCTAGGTATCAATGAAATGTTATAAACATTGAATTAGTTAGGCTTATTCACAGATACTCTCCTTATTTTCTTTCTCGTTATGATTTTCCATTTATAATTCTGACCTCATTGTCGTATGTACTAATTGAGATTGTGCTCGAAGATAAGTCGTTAATGGTTTATAACTATGTAAAAGTTAGATATTGAAAGTGTGAGCAATAGATTCTGATAACACAAGTGTACTGAATCAACCGATTTGTTTTCGAGAAGAAACTTTAAAGTGTAACAAACTTAATCACTCATATCAAGAAATTAGAACACGCCACTTCAGGGGTAATTTACAACCACACCGCATATCCAGTGCTAAATGTCACAAGTCCAAATCTTACGAGCGACGAGTTTTGCATGATTTTCTTTGAAACTACACTTCCAATAAGCAATAAAATATAATATATAGTTAGAAATTTATTGTAATTGCATCTAGTAAGTGACATCTTAAAGAGCAAACTTTATGTTATAAAAATAAAATAAACTCAATATCCTAATCCAAAACAAATTCCTTGACAACTCTAAAATATCAGTACGTCATCCTCTCCAAAAACTTGCTCCACAATACACACACTCCAATCCACCTCTATGTAGTAGCACTATATAAACCCCTCAACACACCCTTCTCAATACACACCAAACCAACCACATATCCAACTCCAAACCTCCATTTCAAAATTTCAACCATGTCTGGTGTGTGGGTGTTCAAGAACGGGGTGGTGAGGCTCGTTGAGAATCCGGCGGCACACGTTCAATCCGGTGCAATCCGACGGAAGACGCTAATTTATGTTCCCAGCAACGAGATAATCACTTCCTACTCCTCCTTGGAGAGTAAGTTGCTTGGACTTGGATGGGAGAGGTATTATGAAGACATGCAGCTTCTCCAGTTCCACAGAAGGACTTCGATGGACCTCATTTCACTTCCGATGGACTTCGTCAACTTCAGGACGGTGCATATGTACGACATAGTCGTTAAGAATAGGGATTCGTTTCGTGTGGTTGATGTCTGATTCCATACATCATGGTGTCATATATATATATATATGCATTTAATTGCATGTCTTACGGTTTATGTTTTATGTCTACGTACGTAGGTATGTAGATGTAGTTTAATTTGCATGCATGTTGGTTTTGTGTTTGTTGGGATTTGAGTGCTGCTTGTGTGTTTGTACGTTCATGTGAGCTAGTAAGAGTGAGTGACTACTACAAGTAGTTATATATGTATGGTATGCTATTGATCTATATCTAGTATCTAGTATCTAGCTCTTGAGTTGTTGCGGGTCGTTGTGTTTGTTTTTTTAAAATTTTAAGCTCTTTTACTATTAGTTTTTCTTAATTTAAATTTACAATGTCAAGGAAGATGGCATATGTTATATGTATTTACATAGCTGTATAGGAGAGTAAGACAAATTTTCACAATAGAGAGAGAGAGGCTAAGACTATCTATCCAGAAATATCATATCTTATTTCGGTGAGATGCTTTGCTTTTGTGTTGTAGCTAGACTTGTAGATTTCTTTGATAATCATTGCCTCCTATATATGTTTAGTTACTTATTAGAGTTCAATATTTTATTTTTGACCAAAAAGCATCACATCTATTTGTTCTTATTTCCAAACAAAATTATATAAAAAATATACAGGTCGAACAAAAATATATCACCATGAATTTGTCGTTAGAAATTTTGAAATACTGTAATTTAGTACAACTTGAAGTTTGCAGGTCCTGCCTAATGCTTTCGGTTCTGGATTATAACTCAAAATCTAAAGAGAATGTCCTCCATTAATTGTGGCACGCTTACGCCATTCCTTTTAACAGCCATTGAACCATCGATTACGTGCTGATAATAATACTAGTTAACATTATATTTAACGTAAGTAGTTTGTTCGCTTTACCCTTCTTCCGAGGTCACCAAGACATCACTTACTAGTCGCCGACAAAGATAAATTCCCGCACTTATTTCACCAAGTAGTGTCACGCTTGAAAGCTGATAACTCAAGAAACATATGACAATGCAACTATGCAAGATCACATCTACTGAAGGGCCAATTGGTTGAAGAAGCATACAAGACTAAGTGCAGACTGAAAGAAACAGCCAGAATGAGAGTAGTCCTGTCCCTCTGACCAGATCAGGAACATAGCTTAGAAAGGAACATTCCAAGGAATCAATGACCAACTCTAAAAGTTCAGATTGAGTGCGTTGGGAACAAACAAGGAGATAAGAGCTTCACGTGCTGTGATCCTTTTGACAAGTACAGGTGCATGAGCAAGAGAGGAAACCGTTATCAAGTCAAAGGAGTTATTTACTGCAAACATATTAATCCTTGTAGATGGTTAAAAACAATCACCATCGACATTGCATAAAATCTCATACTGATAATGGTTGTTTCCTTCAACAATTTCAAGAACATTTACGCACGTACTGATAATGGTTGTTTAAAATATCTGCTCACTGTCTGACAATTTCCTCTAGAACATTTACACACGAACATAAAAACATTCATCAGACCAAATCTGTAAACGACATTCTTCAGAGATCAAATTGAGCTTCAGAAATGTATTAAAACACTTGATAAAAGAGACTGAAAGAGCTCAAGAGGTTTCAGCAGCAGGCTGGGTGACTCCATGCTTGACAAGCAACTTGCTCAAGGCATCAGGGGAGCAAACCTGGTAGTTCACCTCTCCAGAAGGCAACAGGTGCACCTCTGCAAGCTCCAGCTTCTCAGAGGTCAGGCTGGTGCTATCCATGGTTTTGCTCAGCACTTTAAGGGCAAGCTGCACGGCTTCCTCCCTCGTGATTTCGTCCTTGTAGTCCTGCTTCAGCATTGACTGGGCTGCTTGGTTGTTGGCCCCGATTGCTGCTGCTTTCCATCCACCATAATTTCCACTTGGGTCGCTCATGTAGAGCTGGAATCCAAAATTCTTGTCCCAACCTGCAAACAGAAATGAAACACCAAAAGGACGCAGACCACCAAATTGGGTGTAACCCTGCTTGGTATCGCAGAGGGATTGAACGAGCTGCTCCACAGGCATGGGCTCCTGGTAGGCAAATGTGTAGCGCTGTGCCTGGACACGAGCAGTGTTGATGAGGATGTTGGCATCAGACATGATACCAGCTACAGCACAGGCAAGATGGTCATCTATCTTGTACATTTTCTCTGTTGACTTCGAGGTTTGGAGAAGCTTAGAAGTCACCTTCTTCTCGCCAACAAGCACAACACCATCTTTTGCAAGCACGCCAATTGCAGACCCCGCATTACCAATGGCTTCCATTGCATATTCAACCTGGTACAACCGTCCCTCGGGGGAAAAGATAGTTGTGCGGCTGTCATACCTCCGCGACATTGTGCCTAGTGGAAACCATTCAAATCCACAAACAAATTACTTAAGAATAATATCCAAGTGATCATCAATTGAACCAAGAAAATGATCAATGACATCAAATTATCAAAAACCACAAAAAAATATTTTGACTATTGATGTATCAGATGAAAAATTGCAAAACAGAAGGTATTTTCATATTTTGCAATATTGATAGATATTTCAATGAACTATTACAAAACAAAGATAGAGACACCTTCTAACAAGATTGTTCGCAACAAATTCTCAATTAAAAACAACAAATAAGAAAAAAGGTCCATTCATTAAACTTGAAATACAACGGTATTACTTAAAGATGACAGAGAAGTTAAATGAGCAAGAGAGAAAAAAACATTCAGAAAAAGAGACGGTGTTTATTACAGTGTATAATTATGTAATCCCATGTCAAGCTTGATATTTCTGATAATTTTTTTGTATAAGATCTACAGGTGGAATGGGTAAGAGAAACAAGGTGAATGACAATTTCTCCCTTTTCACTTTCCAGGCTAACTGGTGGTTTCTAAAAAGAAAAGAAAAAAATACTTTCACCACTACATCCTCTTTCTCAAGCACGATTTTAGTGCTGGTGATGGTATCATGACCGTAAGATGGCTATTGAGGTGAAGGGTGATAAAACATAGATTTCTGGTTCTCAAAGATCTAAACCAGTAATAATATTATTATATGATCTAAAATAAAAAAGAGGAATGAGCTTAGAGATTTACAGCTCTTTCACACTTCAAAACAAGTGATTTAGAATTAAAAATTAACAAAGAGTCCAGGTCAGAGATTCCTGGGGGAGAGAAGTAGAGGTGGAGGCGGTCAGAGAGATCAAATTAGTGATCAGAGAGATTGCTCTAGAGGTTGCCAGAGGTGGCTAAGCAGGTGCTTGAGTAGATGAGAGGAGGGATGCAAAAGTGGTATGGGGCCTACAAAGAGTATTATCTTAAAGTTTTATTCTTGGGAGGGAAGAAACCACTGATATCTTGTTTTGGGTCGTGGATTTATCTTATGAGTATTCATTTGAAAGACCCCAAGATCCACAAATATGGGTGCTTCAGAGAGACATGCCTGGGCCCACTACGAGTTGAGGAGCCAAAGAAGACTATCGAGTGACAACTTGATTGAAGAGGACCCTCTATGACTTCAGGCTCACACCACAAACTCAATATGGTGTAAATATCAGTGCCTAAATTCCCAATCTACTTACTAGAAAGCATCTCCATATCATTAATTATTTCTATTTAGTAGAAACAGTCCTTTCAAACTCAATATGATGTAAATATCAGTGCCTAAATTCCCAATCTACTTACTAGAAAGCATCGCCATATCATTAATTATTTTTATTTAGTAGAAACAGTCCTTTCAAAATATTTGAATTGATGAATAGGTAAAACTGTAAAACTGATATCATCACATTGTCAAATACCCAAAATTCAGAAGTCAGATAAACTGCAAAGAGAGATGACCATACACTTTCAACATTGTTAGTAACAACATACTGAAAAGAAAACTCTTTTCAAATACATTCACCAATGTGTAAAGGTTGGTGATGAACTGATAGAATTTTCGGATCCAACAATGGGAATTATATCCAGATTCAATTCTCATATTTTAAGGGCAATGGACGACATGATAATCAGAACTTCAGTCGTAACAATCAGAACAAATAATTTTTTATAAAATAAATAGAACAGAAAAGAACAGGGTTGGCCTTATAAGCACCATTGGACAGGGAGCTCAAAAACAACTAATAATTTACAAACTATCAATGCGTGTTTGACCAAAATCTTTTCAAACCAAAGACTTTTACAGAACCAAGGGAAATAATCCAGCATTTAGTAGACTGAAGATATTATTTTTAATCCAACATCTGACAGCTTTTCCTCACTTGTTCTGAGTTGGTGAACATTACCAAACAAATTTAATTCTTACGAATCAAGCATTATCCTCAGTTCACAATCAAGTGATCAAACACTACAGCATGGGACTAAATTCCATAGAGCCACGCCATGTTTAAGATTTCCAAAAATTGGAGTTCAATATCAATTCTCGTAACTTCATTTGTTAGCACCTAAATGAAACCTCAGAAAATCGAGTCGATCGGAAGCAAGATCAGAACACCCCACCACCCAAGTTCAACTTGCTAGACAGTAAACAAGAAAATTTATTATGCATTTAATTTAGCAATCATTACACTAGACAAACCTAAAACCTTCTTGCATCCTTATAATTTGCAAGAAAACGTGCAGTTTTTATTTTCATAGTCATCAAGGTGATCTTACTACAAGTCACCTGGCCAGGCGAAAAGAGGGGTCGGTAACCAGTGCTAGGCCTGTATTGAGGTACTACTCATCTCTTTCCCTTTTCGGGCTACTTATTGCCTTTCTCTTCAATGCATACAGTAATCCGTAAAATGGGTATTTAACCCCTCAAGTGAAAATTCAATTAGTAGATCAATAATAAGTTCGAAATGTTATTTAGTTGTTTCCGGTCGGAATTCACTGTCTTATAAGTTTTATCCTGTCCAGGGTTCCAACCATTTTTTTGAGAAAATTAGGAATTTTACTTCACAGGCCTAAACACATAATCAAATAAAACTTCTCCACGGAACCAATCTCACATCCGAACTAATACACACCAAATATGAGGGAAAAGGGCATTCGACTGATCTATAAAGAAAACACTTTCGATTCCGGAAACTTCAGAAAGTACCAGATTTCGGGAAGGATAGGGACGGAATTGGAGAATTGAAACATCGGCAAGGTGAGGCGAAGGAGAAGGTGATGAAATTACCTTAAATGGAGAAATCGAGATTGCGGGAGAGGAGAAGATCGCCGGCGAGGAGAGGTGTGGAGTGGAAAGATCGGACTTTAGGATTTCTTTCTTGCTGGAGAAGGCCAAGAAAGGGGAAGGCTTTCTTTCTTGGTGAATAAAATTGCAACTTCACCCCCATTTAAATTTCAAATTCGTTAATAAGTATTTTAAAGTTAAAACACATGCGCGTAATTATGTAGGGGTAAAAATGAATACCGAGGTGAATATAGTAATACACTCGTATCAAAAATGTTTTTTTATGACGTAGTAAAACGATCATCTAGATTCTGAGAAATTGTCTAGTTGATATATGTGATTTTGGTTTTTGACCTTGTTGAATTAACATTTCGACTCCCTGGATTTCCAAATTTGGCATAGTTTGTAAAAAATCTGTGGATTCTAACACCAAATTGTTAATTTCTTTGGATTTCATCCTCCTTAAATGTTAATATACATGGCTTTTGGTCTTGTGAATTTTTTCCTTACAAATAATTAGACGGAATTTTGAATCCAATGGATTGTCCTAACAATTTCAAACCTCCTGATCTTAATTTCTTGACACTGCTGTCCAATTATGAGCTAGATCTCATTACTTTCTCCATTTCCTGTGGCCAATTATATTGCATCCGTGCGTACCTGAAGGAAGTCACAATTATATACTTTTAAATATCATATCTACTTTTTATTCATCTAAATTGCACTGGACACTCAAACTTTGTAACCGAAATATTGACGCTTTTATTCAAATCGGTCGTGATCGGGTAACCCTTTTTTTTACTACGCTAATAAACAACTAAATTTCAAAAAATAAAAGAAAATTGCATCCTGACACCCATATTATTATCATATAGGGAGATCTATCAATCTATATCATGTGTTCATCATCTATCTCCTGCGCTCGTCCACTGCTTTATCTCTGCCACCACCAATGGCGGAAGCGACGGCGAAGATCATCGACGGGAAGGCGATAGCGCAGGCGATCCGGAACGAGATCGCCGACGAGGTCCGATCTCTGTTGGAGAGGCACGGCAAGGTGCCGGGCCTGGCGGTGGTGATTGTGGGGAGCCGGAAGGACTCGCAGAGCTACGTATCCATGAAGCGGAAGGCGTGCGCCGAGGTCGGCATCGCCTCCTTCGATTTCGACCTCCCCGAGGACGTCTCCGAGCACGACCTCGTCGCCAAAGTTCACCAACTCAACGCCCAACCCGACGTCCACGGTGAGGAAAAAAATGGGGTTTTGTGAAGTTAGAAACGAAAAATTTCCCAATTTCGAGTTTTTTTAAGTTTTATCTTTATCTCAAGTCTGCAACGCTCTGTCACGAAGTTGGATCGTAGTGTTTGGGTTCTGTTGAGGCGGTGGACCAACTGAATTTCAGTAAGAATTGTTGTGATTCCGCAATAGTAGTGCTACAACATCCGAAGAAAATTCCAGATATATTGAGTTTAATTATTATTTTTTTGTGTCTTGTGTCTTGTGTGTTGGTGAACTAATTAAAGGTGTTGAAGTCTTTTATTATGTTAAAGGAAGATTGTGTTAGTATGCTACTAAAACATTTGTTTGTTTAGAAGTATTCCCAATTCCTGCAATTATACCATGATAACGTTCTCTTGTTGTGTGCTTGTCTTTGGTGTTGAAATCCTAAATAGTAGAAGTGTAGAACATATGCAAGTACCGACCTTGTAGAAACTGGTTTGAGTTGCCAGGGAAAGCAAAGAATAAGTAGCAAAGCAATCTGTTTATGTGATTTCACATCTTAACTGCGAACGGCGAAACTATATATTCCTTCTTTTTGGACTTCCATATGTGTGGAAGAGAAATGTTCTCTTTATTCAGTGTAGTTTGTTGATATTTCATAATTCCTTGTCTTGAGATTGGCAATCAGAGGCCCCAAAAGATTTCCACGACTTGCTTTCTTATGAATGGCACCAAGATTACTTCAAATTTCCCTTTCAATCTGGCACACGTCAAATTTTGTGGAAAGAAGCCCTCCCTTGTGGAAGTTGTATCCGTTTTTTTTTGTCCGTTTGATCAACATTTCAAATTGTTGATGTTTGATGTTCATTCCTTGGCATTTTCAATTTTATATGTAAATGATGGATGTATCTCTTGCAACAGGAATACTGGTTCAACTTCCCCTGCCCAAGCACATCAACGAAGAGAGAGTGCTAAGTGAGATCAGCATTGAGAAGGATGTTGATGGCTTCCATCCGTTAAACATTGGCAAGCTAGCTATGAAAGGAAGAGATCCATTGTTTCTCCCCTGTACACCAAAGGTTTGTTCAATATATTTACACGTCGCTCTGCATATCAGCTGCGTTGTGATGTCGGCATTGTTCGTGTGTTGCACACCCATGTCTGTTGCTGCTTTTAAATACAGGGATGTGTATTATCTGTAGGGATGCCTTGAACTTCTCGCAAGGAGTGGTGTAAGTATAAAAGGCAAGAGGGCTGTTGTGGTGGGACGTAGTAATATAGTTGGAATGCCAGTGTCTCTGCTACTCCTCAAGGCAGATGCAACTGTAACCGTTGTACATTCACACACAAAGGATCCCGAAAGCATTATACGCGAAGCAGATATCGTTATCGCTGCAGCTGGGCAGGCCTCCATGGTAATGTCGTATATACATGTTCAATTCCTTTTTTCCAAAAAAAATAAAATCAGCCTTAATTTACGTCAACCAAAAACAGCTTGAGGATTTGCTCTGTTCACAAGAGGTGATAATTTTGAAGTATACTCTAAAACAAAATCTTATTGTTTCATATTGTTCAAGTCTAAATGCATTGAGTTGTCACTGAACTGTTTTATGTGTGTTTTCCTAGATCAAAGGAGGTTGGATTAAGCCGGGGGCTGCTGTAATTGATGTGGGGACAAATGCAGTCGATGACCCTAGCAGAAAATTAGGATACAGACTTGTTGGAGATGTGGATTTTCAAGAAGCAAGCAAAGTGGCTGGATGGTTAACTCCAGTGCCAGGAGGTGTAGGACCGATGACCGTTGCTATGTTGCTGAAGAACACATTGGAGGGTGCCAAACGTAAAATTGGGGTGTGAAAAGTTTCTTCTTCATGTATTTTTAGACTTGTTCTATTTATATTCTGTCCGGTCAAAACAATGAATAAATACTTTACTTCTAGCGGCAATGTTTCAATTATGTTGATGTGTTTTCTACTTGAAAACATGAAACGATGAGGATATATTTTCTCCTTTCAAGTTTCTGTTTGCCTATTTTAGCGATTCAATTGACAACTTCAAAGTTAGACGGTGCAAAATCTCTTCATAAGTGACCACATCACATTTAGTACATCTTCCTTTCCTGACCGACTTCCCATGCGTGGATGGATCCTTCATTAGCTTACAGATCCTTAAAACATATTCTACGGTTTAACATCGCGAACATGACGTGCGCATTATTTATTTCATACGAGTGTTGATCCGAAACTTCGGCTAGATTTGGTAGGAATAGTAAGTGAGAAAAGTCCTGAACCCAAGAACTCTGGAAAAGTTTTACTACAAGTCTACAACCAAACCAATAGCGGCAATGTGCCATAAAAAGATGTCGGAAATAAACAAAATCAGGCTTGTTATCACAGAACCAAACTACCCAATAATTTAAGATCCAACTCAGAGTAAAACGAAAATATGCCAAGTTAGCTACGAAAAAGAATAAAAGAGACCAAGGTTCTAAATAAAATGGAGCACAATCATCGGCGAACAATCTAAGCTGTTGTTGCAGCAGCTCTCTTTCTAGCCTCCTCAATGATAGTAAGCTTGCTGGTTGCTGCCCTTCCCTTTGGGTAGAGACATCCAAGGCTTTGTTCCCTTGCCAATGGTAAAGAGATTACCAAGACGAGTTGCAAACTCGTGACCAGTAGCATCTTGAACATGGATGGTCTCAAAGGTCCTCTTGTGCTTCTCTCTTTTCTTGATCACACCGACTCGTCCAGTATTTCTTGTCACCATTACAACATAACCAACATCAAACTTGATAAAGTCTACTATTTTGTTTGTATATCGCCCCAAAAGTTTAGTCTCACGTTGTCTAACGATGAAAATGTTAGTGTGAGAAATAAAGACATGAGTCTACTACCACAATACTTACAACTTAAGTTTTGTAGCCAAAAAGTAGTGTTATGGGTTAGTAGACTCGTGGGTAGCGGACTAGCTAGGACTCGAACTCGACTCGGACGGAACGTTACAGTTTGTCTCAAGATCCAGCTCGATGGTGTCATTGGGCTTGATGAGAGGATCTGGGTATCGGATTGTTCGACGGTCATGACTCATATGTATTCAGATAGGAATGCCTTTCTGGCCAAACTGCAGACCGCACTTTGCACAGCTTAAACTGCATCACGGTAAAAAGAAGAAAATGAAATTTCAATAAGATACAAGTTGATATTTGATATATTTTTTAGAACAATTTAACTGCACTACCACATAAACATATCGTAAGAGATGTACAATAGAAGGGTTAAAGCGAAGCAAGAAAATATGACTAACCTTCGCCTCTACATCCTTAACAGAATGGAGCCTAAAGCGACCTTTGGTAACATACAGAAGTCCGAAATTCTCATTTGTTTTCAGAATTGAAACAATATCTGCAGAAACCACATAGGCTAAAGTCAGTGAATTCAATGAAGTACCATAATCATAACACTAAGCAGCTAAGGCTACAAACACTATAATCAGATGTAAAGAACAGTAAGCATCAATCCTAAGATGATATCTGATATAAAGACTTAAGTTCCTGATGTTAAAGGAGAAAACCATTTTGATCGAAATGCATACCCACTAAACCAGCTGGATAAGTCAGAATTGCATCGACCACGACATGTCGGTTCATCAGACCACGACCACGACATGTCGGTTCATTAGAATTGCAATGACTTCACGGTAGGTCAGAGCATATTTCAGTCTGTTCCTCAAGATCAGGATTAAGGGCAAGCATTCCCTGGCTTTGGGTGGACCAGACGACGGCTTAGGGGCCTGAAATGGAGCAAAAAATCATTAATAAGTTAACAACTCCCAGCACAGCATCAAAAGAAGGATCAGACGACGACGACAACAACAAAGTCTTTAATCTCAAACTAGTTGGGATAGGCTAGAAATGAAACTCTAAGGAGTCACGGTTCAGGCACGTGAATCGCCTTCTTCCACGCGTTTCTATCCAATGCAAATTCCCGAGGCACATTCCAATCTTTGAGATCTCTTTTAACTGCTTCCTCCCAAGTCAATCGTGGTCTACCTCTTCCTCTTTTTGTGTCTTCGGTCCGATTTAATACTCCTCTTCTTATAGGTGCCTCCAGAGGTCTTCTTTGTACATGTCCAAACCATCTCAGTCTGTGTTGTATAATTTTCTCTTCCATTGGAGCAACTCCAACTCTCTCACGAATGTCTTCATTTCTAATCTTATCCATTCGCGTATGACTATACATCCACCTCAACATCCTCATTTCAGACACACTCATCTTTTATATATGTTGTCTTTTAGTGGCCCAACATTCCGCACCATATAGTATTGCAGGTCTTATTGCAGTTCTATAAAACTTTCCTTTTAACTTAAGTGAAATTTTCTTGTCACATAAGACACCTGAGGCTTGTCGCCATTTCATTCATCCTGCTCTAATCCTATGATTAACATCTTCATCGATCTCCCCATCTTTTTGAAGTATTGATCCAAGATATTTACAAATATCTTTACTACGCACCACTTGCCCATCTAATAGAATCTTCTCCTCCTCGGTATTAACGGTATTGAAACAACACTTTATATATTTAGTTTTAGATCTACTTAGTTTAAAACCTTTTGTTTCTAAAGTATTTCTCCACAACTCTAGTTTTCTCTCCACACCTACCATACTCTCATCAATTAAAACTACATCATCTGCAAAAAGCATACACCATGGAACATCACATTGTATGTCTTTTGACACCTCGTCCATTACTAAAGCAAAGAGATATGGACTTAAAGCTGAACCCTGATGAAGTCCAATCTCAATCGGAAAAGCTTTAGTCACACCATCACAAATTTTAATCCTAGTTTCAACTCCTTCGTACATATCTTTAATTAAATTTACATATTTTGTTGATACATTCTTCTTCCCTAGGGCCCACCACATAACATTTCTTGGAATTCTATCATATGCCTTTTCCAAATCAATAAAAATCATGTGTAGATCTTTCTTTTGTTCTCTATATCTCTCCATAAGTTGTCTAATAAGAAATATGACATCTATCGTTGACCTTCCAGGCATGAAACCAAATTGATTATCTCTAACACATGTCTCTTTCCTTAGACGGTGCTCAATTACTCTTTCCCACAAATTCATAGTATGACACATGAGCTTTATACCTCTATAGTTAGTGCAACTTTGAATATCTCATTTATTCTTGTAAATTGGCACCAAAATACTTCTTCTCCACTCATTTGGTATTTTATTTTTCTCAAAGATACTACTAAATAATCTAGTTAACCACGTTACTGTTTTATCCCCAAGACATTTCCACACCTCAATCGGGATCTCGTCTGGTCCTAAGACCTTACCAACTTTCATCCTTTTTAAGGCTTCCTTAACCTCAACTTCTCTTATCCTCCGTACAAATCGTCTATTAGATTCATCAATTGTATTATCCACTACAAAAGTGTCGTTGACATCTTCTCCATTAAACAACTTATCAAAACACTCTCTCCACCTTTCCTTGATATCTTCCGTCTTAACTAAAAGGTTATTATTATCATCTTTAATGCACTTAACTTGATTAAGGTCCCTATTTTTCTTCTCTCTTATTTTAGTCAACTTATATATTCCAACATCTCCCTCATTTGATCCCAACTTTTGGTATAGATTCTCATAAACAACCCATCTAACTTCTCTTACTGCTTTCTTAGCTTTTTATTAGCCAACTTATACTCTTCTAAGTTAGTTTCATTTTTATCTTTAAACCACATCTTATAACATCCTTTCTTAGTTTTAATTGCTTGTTGTACATCCTCATTCCACATCCACGTGTCTCTCGAATCTAGTTTACCTCCTCTACTCTCCCCACAAATTTCTTTAGTCACTCGTCGAATGTAAGATGGCATACCCTCCCACATACTATGAACGTCTCCTACAACATCCCAAGGTCCTTCTGCCATAAGTTTATCCCTAAATCTATTGTATTTTTCGCCTTTAAGATTCCACCACTTAATCTTCACATCTTTATTATACTTCTTTCGTACCGCACTAATAGGGAAGCGAAAGTTCACTACTACCAACTTATGTTGAGTCACCACACACTCTCCAGGTATTACCTTACAATCTATACAAGATCTTCGATCCTCTTTTCGAGTAAGTACAAAAGAAGAATCAGAATAGATACAAATTCAACTCACAAAAGCACCACCAACAACATCCAGTGCTTTAGGGCACTGACCCGATTCACATGTTTCTTTAGCAACATTAGCACCCTAACTAGAGTTAGGGATATAACACACGAACTCTGCCCAAATTCAATTGATTTAACATATCCAAATCAGTTTTACATCTAACTGGCAAACTCTCCCATCCAAACTCACATTACTCTTTATCTTTTCCAGACGGCATTATCCAACTCGCAGTTCCATCGGAATCACATCCAACAATGCTATCCAACTCCACAAAAAATCCAACACAACTCCGACATAGGTGAACATTTTCCAATGCACACGAACAAAGAGAAATCATAGTTGGGGAATAAAAAATCTGTGTATTACCATGCTTAAGTTCTTGTTAGAAATTCTGCCGAGATGTTTCACGTTTTTTTAGCTTCTGTCTTTCCTCTTCAATTAAAATAAATTTATTATGAACTGGAGAAAATTGAAGGCTGGTTCAATGTTCAAGTAGATTACTAGGTAAATAAGTACCCCGTCCGAGATGTACTTGCTTGTCCGAATTTTTTTAGCAAGACTGGAGACGGTATTTAATAAATAGAAATACCAATAGTATTATAGAGAGTAATCATGTTCTTTATAGAGTTAAACGAGGATATATATAGCTCGGAGACAAGGCTCTTGTGGTTGAGTAGTCTGTGTGCAACTGTACATGTTGATGATCAGTTACTAATTTCTTATTCTGTTGAAGGTCGAGTCGCAGTATGCCCTCCACATGACGACTGGTGTGATATGTATTTACAAGACCGCATAAGACTATCTACTTATTTTCGTATTTTGCCTACATTTTCACTTGACCTCTATTGAAAATGTCAAGACACTTAACGTTTTTATAGATCTTATTCTTGAAATAGAGAACGATAGCAATTTAATGAATATGAACGGATAAAGGAATTTAATCCTTTTTTCCATGAAATTCGAACCGGTAAGCATATTTTACTTAGCATTTGGATCAAGGTTTTAAGAACTGGACCGGACCGGACGGTTCGACCCGGTTGGCCCAAGAACCGATGGTCCAGCGGTCGGTCCAGCTAAACCGATGGACGGTTCAAAGCTCTAGTTAATATTTACAGAAATCAGTTCAAACATGCCTGACTGTTAATATTTAATGGGTATGGTCCAACTTCGGGTCTAAAAATGCTGACGTCATCAACGATCCGACCATGGTTAGACCGTGGTTCGACCACATTGAACCAAAACCAAAACTTTATCGGTTCCATGACCGGTTCGGTTCTGAAAACCTTGATTTGGATACAGATTCTTGTGAGCTAAGAATCCAACTCCAATTTGTATTGCACGGAGAAACACCAATTTGTATTGCAAGGAGAAACTAGAGGGGGGGTTTCTGGCAACTCGTCCGCTTGATATGTTTTTTGTGACAATTTTACTTACGTTTATTTTTAACATATACCTACATAAATTTTTATTTAGTCGAAGCTTGAAAATAATTTAAATTTTTTCTTCAACAGACATCACCCATTCTCAAAAACCTTCTGCCCATCCAAAAAATTCCAAACCCCTAAGAATTGCCTTAGATTCACATTCTCAAAAACTGAATTCCCAACGTAAGCTCGTAACTGAAAGTTTTATCCAAACACAACCTTAGAAACCAACATTTGAGCTACACCACTTGTAGATTTAGTAATGTCTGTTAGCGTGTACATATTCATGAATCTTTTCAACAATGGCCTCAGCCAAAATAAACGGGGGACCGCAAAAAATTCCAGCAAAATGAGATCACACCGACAAGCAAGACGAGATAGTCCTAATAAACCACCAAAATTATTAGATCTGGAACTCAAAACCAAGTGTCATTTAACTGGTTTACGATAAGCCATCTGTTCTTCATGAAATATATATAGTACAAAAGTAGCAATCTTGGTCCATACACAAAGCCAAGGGACATGACCGACAAACACGCCAAAACATGATGGAATTGTGGAAGAAACGACCCATGAACTAAAGAAAGTAGTTGAATAGCTTAAGCATCTGCACTACACTCAATCCTAATATATAGGCTAGTTACTGCTGCTGAAGCTCAACTTTCTTCTTCTGCCAGAGCCTATCCAACGCACTGTCTGCGTCACCCTACAACAGAAAAATAAAAGCTTAAAATTTGACCTAAAGAAGAATATACTAATTGAACAGATCGTCCCCATTAAAGGATAGATGAAAATTGCCCATCGTAAGATGAGAGATAGATGAAAATTGCCCTTCTAAAGAAAAATATTTATTCCAATGATACACTACAAAACACTGCAGACATGTAGACTAAGGTAGCCACAAAGAAAACAATTGATACATATAGGTTCACTGCCACATAACAACCTAAATTTTGACCTTCGACCATATCAACATGGAGGTGTTGATCATGCCGAATGAAAAGATACGTAGACAAAAACTTCACTGAGTTAATAAGCAAAGATGGGCCCTTGATAACAAGTTCAATTTCATAAACCATAATTGGAATGTAACTTTGTACAATTCATATTGTCTGTTACCTAAGAATCTATCTTCTTTATAAGAATCAAAATCAAAACCATGTCCGAAACAATTGTGGTGGTGGAAACCTTCCAAAGAAATTGGGGTTGGTAGGAAGGTTTAACCTTCTTCAAACACCCATTTCCACCAACTCGATTTCTAATGTCAAAAGACTAATCAACTGTGGTACAATCTGAGAATAACCATGGCTACCGAGCATTTCTAGCAAAACTCTCATGGCACACGTGTTCATGGATAATCACCACTTCCTAAATAATCTCTGCTTCTATATAGTGCTTCCATTTAAAAAAATAGAAAGAGGTCCACATATTTTGAATTTCACAATTCTTATGCTCTACTTTGCCTAGAAAACCAGAGCCCTGAAGTCACCTTGTTACAATCTTCAATGGTCAATCGACAAATTATACATGCTAAGCATGTCATTACTTGTAAGTTGTAAGCATGTGAAACTAGATACAATCATGTAACATCGACTGCATTAGCATATATAATTATTTTCAAAACAAAACTAAGTTTGTTAAAATAAATTGCAATAAATAGTTCAGATGACACCAAAAATGCTTAAAGTAGCAATAACATTCTGTTTTCGGTGCCATATACTCAGAAACTCAAGAAAAATTCAAACGAATTTCCACAGGCATCGATACTGCCTACAACTCCACGGGCAATCCAATCACTGATACCAATAATCACATCATATAAAGCACATAACCTTTACAAAATCCCCCAACAAACATCATCACACCTACTTATTAAATCGACAACAAATTCCAAAAACAACCACAATTACATCAAAGGTCGAAGCTTTTCATCAAAAAAATAATAATCCATACCTGAGCACGGATGAAGCCACAAAGAGCGAAGGTGGAGAACTGGCCGGTGTAAGCGCCGGTCTCGTCGAGGTGCCCGACGTTGATCTGCACGGACGCATGGTCCTTGGCGGTGATCAGCCTGTTGGTTGCGGAGCTGCGAGAGAAGAAAACCACGATAAGCATCAAAACCACGGATTTGAGGAGAAAAAGTTGGGAATTACCATTTCCGAGGGATGTAGAGATCCATCATTTGCCCCTCTTCGTTCTCCATCTTGGTCGGCGAGGGAGAAGAGGGATCGGAGGTGGAGGACGGACGAAACCCAAGAGCGTGGTGGGGCTGCTGGAGTGAGGATGGGTTATATACGGCCGAAAATTTTGGTTTTACGGGGTTTTTGATAATTTCTTTGCTTAAATTACCCCTTCTATTTTTATTTGGAATTTTACTTGGTGGACTTCCAAAAATATTTTATTGGACTTTTGCTCCCGCATTTTTTTTATTACTCCAGTATACTTGTTAACTCAAGTAATTGGTCCAGTACACAGGGAAATGTGTGGAGGCAATTTGAGCTACGTTAAAATGATAATATTTTTTAGCATTCAAACCCAAACAAAAATGATATACTCTATTTACATCCCTACACTTGTTTATCTCGTTAATTTAACTGAACTGCTATTCATCGTCGGAAAAATACTTAAATCGTCCGTACGAATTACCATTTTGTCATTCTACCCTTTCCACTTATATAACTCTTCATTTCACTCTCCTAACAACACTCTCTCTTCATATTACTCTCATATTCACCAGAAATAATGTCTCGGATGCCGAAAAAAGAATCCGCGGACGCCCCGGATTACTCAAATATGGTAAAACGTCTTATTTAGTTTTTTTCTAAAATTGAGTTGCACGTCTCCCGCGGACGCTCCACCGTAAGGGAGGCGGTTCTGGCACACGCCCTTTTTTTGATTTTTTTTAAAATAATTTAAATTGATTATAAATTGTGATAATTGCTAAATAAATTTATTATTAAGTTAATAATTAGTTAAATTAGTTTAGTAAATCCATTATTATTTATAAATTATGATAATTGCTAAATAAATTGACTATTAAGTTAATAATTAGTTTAATTATCTTAATAAAGGATTATTGATTATAATTTGTGATAATTGCTAAATAAATTTATTATTAAGTTAATAATTAGTTTAATTATTTTAGTAAATCCATTAACAAATTTTTTTAAATTAAATTAATAGTCATCGGGTTACCGTGGAGGAAAAAGGAAATCAATTCCCTTACGCGCAGATGAGTCATCGGGTCATCGGTACGTAGTTTAGTAGATGAGTCAGGAGACGAAGTATTTCTGCTTCAGTTAGGAGAGAGAGATCTTTTACGTCGTCGTCAGACACCCGAGGATTCTTTCGACAACGAGGATGATTCAGATGAGGTGATGAGTCACGACGAGAGTGACGCTGGGGAGGGTATGACTTAGAGCTACAGGATGAGGCGATACAGCAGTATGGTCGAGGACAGATGCGACATTGTAGTACTTCGGCTGAGTGGGACCGTTAGGAAGGGTCGAGGTGGCTGGTTTGTGACCGGTGATTCGAGTTCGTGCACTGCAGACGCCCGAACTCAGAAGAAGAAGAGGGGTGAGGACGATTCTTGGATCGTGACGGATATGATTCCGAGTTTCGGAAGCCACATCGCCAGACGCATCTGGGAGGGCGAGGATCGAAAGGTTCTGAAGTGCCATAATCGGCACAGAGTCTGTATTACATTGCAGGCTTGGCGTTCAGTGATGACTGATGATATGACGGCGACCGTTAGTGACAATGGATTGAATCACTTGCCGTACAACATGTTTTCCTGCATTGACATGCCGTTAATTTCGGCTTTCGTGGAGCGGTGGCAGCCTGACACCAACACTTTCCACTTGTCGTTCGGAGAGATGACGATCATGTTGCATGACGTCTTTCAGATTCTGCACATTTCTGTTGAGGGTCCTATGGTCGGTGCGCAGGCGCTGACGTCTGAGATGAAGTTATTTGTATCAGAGTTGCTGGGTGTCAGCCTCGAGGGTCTTGGGCGGGATATCTCATTTTGGAGTGGCAGTAGTGTTAGTATCGATGTTGTGGATGAGTGTTGCAGACGGGGGCGACCACCACGGACTGAGGATACGCAGATAACTGCATACCTTTTATTACTGCTAGGTTGCGTCTTGTTTGTCGACAAGAGTGGTTCCAGAGTCAGACCACGCGACCTATTGGAGGTTAGGGATCCAGATACCATTGGTCAGTACTCATGAGGGTCAGAGACGTTGGCATATCTGTATCGTCAGCTGGGTATAGCGAGTCGTGCTGATTGTTTTGGGATTACGAGTTGTCTTAGACTGCAACAGGCTTGGATATATGAGTATTTTCCTGCTTTCCGCCCGCATTGGGAACGGAAGATCATTGAGGAGGGTCATCCTCGTTCGCGTATGTGGGATGTCCGGGCCGAGGATAAGAGCGAGGGACGACTCTTTTCTATTCGTAGACGGCTAGATCAGATGACCGCATCGCAGGTATATAATGTATATATCATTCACGTTTATTTAAATTTCAAGTTTATTATTATTAACGTATAAACGTTTAGGTGGAATGGTTGCCGTATGGTCCTGAGCCTGTTGCGGCAGTGCCGATGACTACATTTATGGGTGTTATTCGTTATAGAGATATCACAGAGCCTTATTTACCTGATCGCGTCTTGCATCAATTATGTTACGTTCAGGTGATCCTGGTTGACATCCCGACGCCCAAGGATGCAGTACGTTCTGCGATTGCGACGATGTACGACGTCAGGCATATCGTTTCGTTTGTGGAATCAGTTTGGAGGACATTTCCGAGAGTATGACGACTTTACCTGGACGATCTGAGTCGTAGTCGTGACCCATCCACTTGTGATGCAGATTATTTGCAGTGGTTCGGTTGGTGCTCACATCCACTTATCGTGCGCGGTACCATTCCGAGACCGGAGAGACCACTCGATAGGACATGTGTCGATGCGGTAAGTTTATCTAATTTAATTTTTAATTGTAATGTATATTTTGTTTTTATTGTTAATGTACGCTAATATTTATGTTACTTACAGTGGATGAGTAGAGCGATACGGTATACGCAGGCGTTCTTGCGACAGAGAGACAGGATGCCGACTGAGGATACGAGACTTGCATGTACAGATTGGGATCGCCTCATTGAGGAGTGGAACAGTCAGTTGGGCATTTCAGACCATGATTCGGATAATGAGTTCTAGTTGAAATGTTCCTACTTTCGTTTTATTATATGTTGAACTGTTACTACATTTGTTGGTATTTACTTATGCTAATCTGTGTACTCTTATTATTTATTTCTGATGAACATATCTTCTACTTATTTCTTTAGCTATAGTATTTTTAATACTTATTAATCACGAGCATATCATAGTAACTTAAATTAAATTTAAAAACTGGTAAAAAAATAACACGATATAAGTACAAATACACGGTATATTATACATTACAAATTACAATCAAAATGTACTATGTAATCGGTTCCAATACACTATCCTACTTTCGTACTCATCCTCTCATCCAACAACACTTTCATCTCGCATTTGATACATTTTCTTTTTGTGTTCTTCCGTGGTGCAATACTCGTATCACGAGAACTCATTTCATGTCTGCGATCATATCTCAGGTAACAATCTGTCCGGTTATCTGCTTTTGATTTGTATGATGATATAACCAAAAAAATTCAGCTCATATGGCAACTTGTTTCGCCCATTTACAAGTTTCCTTGATTGTTGTAAATATTTGTTTACTATCAAAAAGCTCACTGTAATTTACTTTATCGCCACCGAAATCTTGCAACGGAACCTGAAAAAAATTAATTTAACAGAAAATTAAAAATAATTAAATAGAAAAGGACGTTTGTGCCAGACACCTCCCCATGGTGGGACGCCTCCATCACAACCGTTTAGGTGGAACACCACTCGCTCACCGATGAGCGAGACTCCCGACCGATTCGTTGCTAGTTCAACATGTCTTAGCTAAAAACGACATCTCGAAACTAAGAAAAAATTTGCCCAAGTGAAAACAATATCAGTGATATTGTTTTCATTAAGGATAAATACGACATCTATAGTACCGTTTTCATTTCTTTGCCAGTGAAGTTTCTCATGTGTATATTCTTCCAAAAAAAATATTTAACTGTTATGTTGAAGAAGAAAATTCCTAAATAAAAATGTAATTTTAGAGGGCCCAAGAGGGTCAACGCCTCTTTAATAATTATTATTCAACCGTACTCTTAAAATTTAGAATCAATTCACGATCTTTACAAGCTACTCAAAACCGAAAGTCCGCCGTTGCTCCATGTAAAAACACAACATTAATGAGACTTCAACCCTATACTTACAAGTTAAAGTAACATACGTAACTTACATTATTAGCACTTCAACCTGCCAAAACGCTATACCATCACACTTATAACCCGATTAATTAACCACAGTTTCAACATGCAAAATTGAAAGAGCGTACATTACATTCCACAACTATATAAATACCCAAACCATGAGGGTCAGACACATCCTCCATCTCATCACTCTTTCACACACCATATATATCCACTAAACACTTTGGACATCAACATGGCTAAAGCATCATCAGTAGTAACAACGTTCCTAATGACACTGTCAACAATATTGTCATGCATGGCGACAACAAAAGCTCAAATGCTAACACAACCACCATCACCATCACCGCAACCATACGACAACTACGAAGAAGCAATAGTGGACGTGAAGTTGCCGATTCCGTACATGCAGCTGTTGCCTCCTCTTACACAATTCGACGATCCCAAAATCGACGGTTGCGTCCGATCGCTCGAGAAAGTCCCATCGTGCGACAGCGATATCTTTATGTCCTTCCTCACCGGAAATGTCAACTTGTCGGAAGACTGCTGCTCGGTGTTCGAAGGCCTCCCGGAAAACTGCCTACGTGTCATCTTCCCATTCGTCCCGACCTACCCTGCTTTCAAAGATGTGGTTCGTGGATTCTGTCGTGCCACCCAAACTGCTCCTGCTCCTGCCCTTGCTGTTGGCAATTAGTTTTGGCTCATTTTGATTAATAATAAAGTGTGACAATTAATGAGGTTGTTCCTCTTGCTTTCCAAATAAATAGTTGTGGTCAACTACTTTGTTTACTTAAGTTGGTAAATTCATATTCGTAGGTTATCTTACACTGCGAATTGAATCCTAATATAGTGGATTACATGTCGAGATTTAATTAAAATAAAACATAAAGAAATACCCGATTTCATTGCGACACACAATTGATCTCTAGTCATGTACTCATGGCTAAGGTCATTCATCGGTCTTAAACCAAATGAAAGATCGTGTAAAAATAGGTTAACCCGATCAGGACCGCACTGGTATGACAAAATTTTGCACTTTTATGTCAGTCCGATTTTAAATGTCTTCCGGTCTTCCCTTGATATGAGCTCGGCCCAGACCCGTGATTTGCCAGAAGACGATCTCCGGTTGCGACCAAATCTCTGGTGGATAAAAAATCCCAAGTAGGAATAATGAATAGAGATATATAAGATTATTCATGACCACAACTCAGACAACTAGTTTTTTCTATTCCAAATCATTTTCTATCTCTTTCACATCGTATTTATCGCTCCCCAACACATTTTCTTCTATTACTTACACTATTCACATCTTAACAATAACTCATTTCTCTTCTCCGTATTATTTCAAGATTCATCTTGAAAAATATTCAAAAAAAACAGAAAACGTATTTTAAAAAAATAAAAATAATTTTAAAAAGTCAAAAAAAAACTTTAAAACCGTGATGACCCAGTTACATATGCTCTAAGAACCAGCATGGATTGGCAGCAAAAATGAGTGTGCCCCGGCGTGGGACCCACCCCTGTATTTATATTCTCTGGTTGTTTCAACAAGTTGTTACATAACAACCAACAATAGTTTGTCATCAAATGCAACAAGGGAAATGTTATGCAAAACCGACATTACAAGTTTACAACTGTCACGTCGAAATACATCACTGATTTGTTATGCAAATCTGACGTCGTTGGGTGTAAGCCGGTGAATTCTCCAGCGGCTATAAGGATTAAGGACTTGGTGAGAAGCCTCGAAACCTTTGCCAAATAAATGGGGGGGGGGGGGGGGGGGGGGGGGGCTCGCAGTATGTTACCCTCACTCGACCAGACATGGCTTTTGTAGTGTACAAGGCATATCGGTTTCTAAAAGGAAAATGATAAATGGACGCGGGACGCACGCTGACGTGGTCAGTCAAATCAGCAGCAACAGTCTCGTCATCAAAAGTCAAATGTATTTTCCTTTTTGAAATTAATTAAATAACAGATTTATTTTGTGTCACATGCAACTTATACTCTCTCAATGCAACATTACGTTCCCAATACAACATTTCGTTTGTCCATGCAACATTTATTTTCCCAATGCAATCTTTGATTCCCCATGGACAAACTCACAACTTAAAATTGACAGACTAACACATTATTCTGTCCAAAATAAGTTATGTGTCTGTCCAGAATAAATTTTCTGACTATCTAGAATAAGTTGTGTGTCTGTCCAGATTAAATTATGTGTCTGTCCAGAATATGTTGTGTGTCTGTCCAGAATAAGTTGTGTGTATGTCCAGAATAAGTTTTGTGTCTGTCCACAATAAGTTCTGTGTCTGTCCAGAATACGTTGTGTGTCTGTCCAGAATAGGTTCTGTGTCTGTCCACAATAGGTTTTGTGTCTGTCCAGAATAAATTATGTGTCTGTCCAGAATAGGTTTTGTGTCTGTCCACAATATGTTTTGTGTATGTCCATAATAAGTTATGTGTCTATCCAGAATAAGTTGTGTGATTGTCAAGAATAAGGTGTGTATCTGTCCACAATAAGGAGTGTGTCTGTCCAGAATAAATTTTGTGTCCGTCCAGATTAAGTTGTGTCTGTTCAGAATAATTTGCATTTGGAAAACATTGCGTTGGGAAACGAAATGTTGCATAGGGAAACGAAATACTGCATTGGGAACGTAATGTTGCATGGGAAAAGTAAAAATTGCATGTGAAACAAAATAAATATGTTATTTATTTAATTTCAAAAAGTAAAAGACATTTGACTTTTGCTGACTGTACTGACCATGTCAGCGCGCGTCCCGAACGCTCGCGTCCGTATATCACTACTCTTTCTAAAAGCTCTAACTGAAGATGACCTCATCAATGTGAAGCGTATCTTGAGGTTTCTAATAGGCTCTCTCTCCTTAACTTTAGCAAATCAAGCCTGGTGATCTGAGGCTTAAGGCTTATTCCAACTTCGACTGGGCTGGTTGTCCAGTTGATCGATAGTCCACGGTTTTTGTGTGTTTTTGGGCAACACTCCAGTTTCTTGGTGTGCAAAGAAACAAGTGTAGTCTCTCGCTCATACGCCGATGCAGAATACAGGTGCCTTGCCTTGCTTATACGACAGCAGAAGTCTACTGGTTGTGCTCTTTGTTGCATGAGTTGCACATATATTCCTCTCTGTTATCCTCCTGTTCTTTACCGTGACAATGTTTCTGCTATTGCCCTTACCGTGAATCCCATCTTTCATGCACACACCAAGCGCATTGAAGTTGATTGTCACTTTTTCGTGAAAAAGTTGTGTTGGATTATTGAGTTTGGGCAAACCCCATGAATAATTCAATTAAATAAATCCAATGTTGAGTTCAAGATTAGAACTATTACCCCATGTGTCAGATGTTCACCTCAATTTTAGTCTCACATTGGTGAATCTAAAAGGTTGAAAGATGTTGATAAACATCCTCTTCATTTGACCATTTGTAGGTGGAAAGAAAGGATGAGATAATTCTCCACACACACCCGCCCGTCCCTTCCGGTCCGAGGCGTGGCGTGGGAACAAAGGTTTTGGGGGAAATAATAGGCTTTAGCCTTAGGGTGATGGGTGTATCTTCTTATACACACACATTTTTATTCTCATCCTCTTTCTACGAAAATCGTTCATCTCCGGTGATTTTCAATCTCTGAATCCATAGTTCATCTGCGATCGATTCTTTCGAGGTTTCGCGTTTTTCTCGTGGTCCATGGACTCCGGTATGCGCCTGATTGGCGGTGAAACTGTTCTACCCTGGGAGAAAACCAGTAGATCATCAAACGTACAGGTATGTGGGCCGATATTTTCTCTGAGGCAAGTCGTCTTCCGACGGCTCGGTCTTTGAGGTCGTCTTTGATCACTGTTCCTTTTTTGTTGTTTTCCTATACATATTTTTGTACGTTGGTTTTATCTGTATCCTTACATAATATTTATTCGACATATATAACCTACTGTATTACATGATTATATTTGTAATTGTTTCAACAATCTCAGAGAAAAATATCGTTAATTATGACGTCTAATAATTCGTTTCTACCAAAAGTGGACATGTCAGGCATGCCAGAAAACTTTATGTGCAGAAATTCAAATGTTGGCAACAACGTATGAAAATCTAGTTGACCGTTATTCGTTTGATTGATGTAATTGAAAATATTTTTCCATTTTCGGAAACCGAGGATCCCAAAATCAAAGCAACACATGAGATGTGGATAGAGAATGATAAATTATGTCGAGGGTGCACTCTGTTGGTTATGTCCAACGTGCTCTTCGGTGTATGGTGAGAAATTAAATTTATACCGCAAGTGCACGGCGTCAATGGAGACGTGGCAAATATGGGTCGAACACAAGGAGGGAGAGATTTGTTATTTGTGTGATTTTCGATTAAGGGGATGAAGGAGAGAAGAAATAAATTTGGTTTTGAGATTTTTGGGTTTTAATTAACTAAAGAAAGAAACAAAAACAATTAAAACTAAAGCGAGAACAAAGAAGTGAATTCTGTTGGGTGGAGGTTTAGATTTAAGGTTTAGATTAGAGAATTATGAAACTTATAATAAATCACATTAGTTATAAAGCATTACATGATAAATGATTTAACATAAACTCAAGTAATCAAAACATACTAATACGAAATTAAAATAATAATTTTATTCTCTTCTCATCACCCTAAATCCGTCACCTCCACCCTTTGGAAGAGTTAGAAACTCATGGAGGGAGGAAGAATGGGTCCTAGAGGCATTACAAAAGAAAAATAAAAACATACTCATGTATTGTGCCTTAAGTTCGAAGTCGCGACCCGGTATGGTGGGCATAACGATGCACGTTGGCTGAGCAGTCATCGCTGGACAGCATCGATCTCTCAGAGTTATAGGTTGCACAACAGGTGGGTCCACTACGTTCTCACCCATTTGGATCTGGGTGAGGTGGTGCAGTAGGTGGATTTGGGCTAAGTTCCAGACTGGAATCTAGATGAACTCGTGAGAGTCGATTACTCAAGTCCCGAATCCAAATCTGAGTGCACCGGGTTGAATCAATTTTTGAATTCAAATTCCAAATTTAAATTCCAAATTTAATTTCAAGAATTAATTACAATTTTTTTCTTCGTTTTTTTATGTTTTTTTTTCAAAAGGGAAACAAACAATAGAATGTGGAAAGATGAGAAAGGAATCCTAATCTAGAGAATTTAGGTGAGAAGAGAAAGAAGACTCAGATGAGAAGGAAAACCTAACTCTAAAGATAGAAAGAGGGTTGGTCAGAAAATTCCTAAGAAAACACGGTTCAAACAATCCTAGACCTAGTGTCTCTTAGATCTAGACGACTCCTAACTGGTTGAGTCAAATTTATTTGCTTGATTCACCTCCCTCACTAATCAAACCAACTTGGTCAGGCCGTGTATAGCTAGAAGGGGTGCTTCCGACAGAGTCGGTGCCAATTAGACAACCACTTCGCTTGGAAGACTTACGTCAACACAAAAATACTTTCTAGACACCAAATTAAATTCAATCGGCTTCAGGTCATAGCAAGTCAAACCAATTCTTCTCCTTAAATGAGTCCGAGTCCTTAGGGGTCAATGTCTAATTGATTTTAAGTTTAAGGCTTAGGTGACACTTTAGGATTGTGATTTGTGCGCCACGGAAGGGTGATGAAATCCCCACCGTATCTTTGCCTACGGAGTTGCCCTTAAGATAGTTTAACTTAAATCTAGCAAAGATAGTCAAACAATGGTCTTTAGAGGGGGGCAATTGCAAGGTTGTATGCAAACTAAATTATATGCTTAAATGCATTCAATAAAAAAAACCGCGATACGTACCTTGCCTCCAGCACTCTTCAACAAGAATTAATTTGCAAGAATTTAGCAGGAATAATGCATACAAAACACTAGATGATGCATGCACTAAGACCTTTCTAATTTTGCCAATTTTAGGTCAGAGTTGAATTATTGCCAATTATGGAATTTTTTGCCCTAACACATGCAGTTCTATGAAAAGGAAATTTTCTGAAACTAAAAATTACGAGGAAAAAGGCAACCAAGGTTACCTACGCAATGCTCAGTCGGGTTCGCCGCCCGCTCTCGAAATTTCAGTAGCTCCACGCGTCCACCCAGAGATGGTGCTAACCCCAGAAAAATTTGAAGCCCAGATGCTTCACTTGTGCGGCGATTCCGCCGCAGGTTCCTCTTGATGTGCGGCGATTCCGCCGCCCTTGTTGCTCAGACTGCGCTCAGATTTCGTCGCGCGCTCTGTTGTCTCATGAAACACAAATCCAAATAGTTAGATCGCGCACAAGATAAACAGGATAAAATCGAAATCAACAAAAAACAAAATTTGCGTCGCCTCCCCGGCAACGGCGCCAAAAACTTGGTGAGAAATTAAATTTATACCGCAAGTGCACGACGTCAATGGAGACGTGGCAAATACGGGTCGAACACAAGGAGGGAGAGATTTGTTATTTGTGTGATTTTCGATTAAGGGGAAGAAGGAGAGAAGAAATAAATTTGGTTTTGAGATTTTTGGGTTTTAATTAACTAAAGAAAGAAACAAGAACAATTAAAACTAAAGCGAGAACAAAGAAGGGAATTCCGTTGGGTGGAGGTTTAGATTTAAGGTTTAGATTAGAGAATTATGAAACTTATAATAAATCACATTAGTTATAAAGCATTACATGATAAATGATTTAACATAAACTCAAGTAATCAAAACATACTAATACGAAATTAAAATAATAATTTTATTCTCTTCTCATCACCCTAAATCCGTCACCTCCACCCTTTGGAAGAGTTAGAAACTCATGGAGGGAGGAAGAAGGGGTCCTAGAGGCATTACAAAAGAAAAGTAAAAACAAGAAATAAAAGACAGAATTTTATTAAACTAAGGAATAAAAGTTACAACATAAGCTAAAGGACCAAGGACCATTCTAACATCGTTCTAGGGGCTATTTATAGCTGATACAAGGGATCCCAATATATAAATGGAACGTACACGCGTCAATACAGCATTGGTAAAAATTTGAGCACACGGATCGACTTTTGTGCGGCTAAAGCGCCGCAATTTGTACATGAGGTGCGGCGGAATCGCCACTTGTTTGGCTCGGATTCGATCCGGATTTTTCCTGTGTGTTTATGGTATGATTTCAATGTCCTTTGCATATCCGGATGATTTCTTTCCTTTCTTTTGAGCTCCGACTTTATTTCTTTATATATTTGGAGATCCACATTGATTTTTCTTTAGATTTTCTCCAAGATAATAAAAACTACTCGTGATTTGCAATTAGGTCCTTGTCTTTTTGCAATTAAGTCCCCGACTACTTTTGTGCTTAAGTCCTTGTTCTTTTCGTGATTAGGTCTTGAATGCTTTTATGCTTGGATACATTTCCATTTGAAACCTGATAAGCTTGAACTTGGTCTTTATGATAGAAATGAATCGTTTGCACGCGTTTATGCTCGGAATGTGGGTAATTTGCATTCAGGTCCATGTATTCTGTAAATAAGACTAAACACATACCTTAGTAGCATTTATTGATATAAAAGCAATCTAAATGAAAGACATATGATGCAATGTATGCAATGCATCAGTGTATATAGTTCGTCATCCTCTGCCTCTGTGACTCCAAAGGATTTGTGGGATGAGTTGTATAAAAAATATAATACTGAGAACTTGGATCATGAAAAGTATTATGTTGGAAAATTCCTAAAGTTTCAAATGGTGGAAGGCAAGTCAGTTACTGAACAGGCTCATCAGTTTATGATCCTAATCTACGGCTTAAAAGAGGCAGACATGAAGCTTCCTGAGAAGCTTCTGGTAATGTCAATTATTGAGAAGTTCTCTCGATCCGGGGAGGACTTCGGGACGTCTCTAAAGCATCTGGTATAGATGTTAACACAATTGTTGAATTTCGTAATGCCACATTTTTTGAGAATGTATTTCCCACGAAATCTGGAGTTCTTCAACAAGTTTCTTCTTCAGTTGATCCCTTTACGTCTGGTTCCATCCACGAGCATGTGGAAAAGATGACAAATGTAGGGGCATATTTGTCCATTCCCGATTTTGAGTCTTCTCAAACTTAAATTGAAATTGGACCAAGGAATAACAAACGTTCTAGAATTGCCAAGGATTTGGGAAGTGATTTTATCACATATCACATCGAGGGTGTTCCTAACACTTTCAAGGATGATATGGCTTCATCCGAAGCAAAGCATTGGAAAGATGCAGTTAAAATCGAAATGGACTCTATTGTCTCGAATGGGGCACGGGAGCTGGTAAGTCTTCCTTCAAGTTGTTCAATGATCGGTTGTAAATGGATATTTAAAAAGAAATTAAAACCAAATGGTTCCATCGATAAGTATAAAGTCAGATTAGTTGCCAATGAGTTTAAACAAAAGGAATGAATAGACTATTTCAATACTTATTCACCAGAGCCTCGTATGACTACTATCTGAGTGCTTTTAGCATTGGTGTATGTATATGATTTTACAATTCATTAAATGGATGTAAAAACTACTCTTCTTCATGGTGATCTTGAAGAAGAATTTTATATGAATCAGTCTGAAGGATTGGTGGCTTCCGGAAACGAGAATAAAGTTTATAAACTTGTTAAGTCTCTTTATGGACTTAAAACAAGCCCCAAAAGCTTGGCATGAGAAATTTGACAAAATTATACTATCATTTGGATTCTATGTTATTGATTCTGACAAATGTGTCTATTGCAAAGTTCAAGGTAATACATATATTGCATTGTGTTTATATGTCGATGACATATTACTGTTTGACTCTAACCTTAATATAATACATGAAATATAGTCCTTGTGTACTAAGTTTGAGATGAATGATATGGATGTTGCAAATGTGATTGTGGGTATCAAACTGACTAGGTCAGTTGATGATATTTCAATATCTCAATCTTACTATGTTGAGAAAATTCTTAAGAGATTTGACTATACAAATTGTAGATCTGTGAAAACGTCATATGATTCATCAAAATATTTGTATAAGAATAAGAGTAGTGTTCCAGTTTCACAACTGAGATATTCTCATATTATAGATAGCTTGATGTATCTTGCAAATTGCACACGACCAGATATTTCTTTCTCGTTGAGCAAACTTAGTAGATAAACAAGTTATCATGATCGTACTCGTTGTGAGACTTTGGATAGAGTACTTAAGTACTTGAAAGGTACTTCTACCATTAGACTGCATTATGCAAAATTCCCAGTTGTACTAGATGGGTACAGTGATGCAAGATGGACAACCAAAAACTCTGGGAGTAACGATGTTACAGGATATGTTTTTACTCTAGGTGGAGGTGCAGTCTCCTGGAAGTCTACAAAATAGACTATATTGTCTCAATCTACTTTTGAGGTTGAACTTTGTGCTTTGGATACAAGTGGAGTGGAAGTTGAATGGTTGAAAGGACTCCTTTCTGAATTGTCAATGACTAGCAAACCAATTACTGTAATTTGTGTACATTGTGATAGTATGACTACTATTGCAAAGCTAAGAAGCTCAAGTATAATCACAAACAAAGGAGACACATTCAAGTCAAATTGGAATTTGTAAGGGAATTAATCTCGGAAAGGGTGATAACTGTTGATTTTGTCGGTACCAAAGACAATACAGTTGATCCTTTCACCAAAGGACTTGATCTAGCTCAAGTTCTGAAATCCAAATTGGGGATGAGACTGAGACTCATTTAATGACTCATCTAGAATGACAATCCAACCAATCTAAGTAGAGATCTCATGAAGTTGGTTTAATGTGGTAATAACAAGTACTTGAATGAATTGAGTGCAACTAATTGGTGATACATTGTCTTTGGTTAAGTTGCCATTTAAAATTTTGGAGGATGTTCATAAACATCCTCTTCACTTGACCCTTTGTAGGTGAAAAGAGAGGAGGAGAGAATTGTTCACACACGCGCGCCCGCCCGCCCGCCCGTTCGGTCCGATCCGGTGAGGTGCGAGATGTGGTGTGGCAGCGGGGGTTTTGGGGGAAATTAGAGATTTTAGCCTCAGGGGTGATGAGTGTATCTTTTTGGACATCAAGTTAATTGTTTTTGCAATTACGTTCTTGACGGTTACAAAATTATATATATATATATCAGACAGTTTCTTCTTGTACACACGCGTTTTTATTCTCATCCCCCCTCTACGAAAACTGTCCATCTGCGATTGATTCTTCCGAGGTTCCGCGTTGTTCTCGTGGTCCGTCGACTCTGGTGTGCGCCTGATCGACAGTGAGATTGTTCTACCCTGGGAGAAAACGGGCAGATCATCAAACACACTAGTATGTGGACCGATATTTTCTCTGAGGCAAATCGTCTTCCGACGGCTCGGTCTTTGAGGTCGTCTCTGATCACTGTTAATTCTTTTGTCTTTTTTCCTATACATGTTTTTGTACGTTGGTTTTATCTGGATACTTACGTAATATTTATTCAACATATGTAACTCATTGTATTACATGATTATATTTGCATTGTTTCAACAAGTTGCACACAAACGTGCGGAGATTCGATATATTTCTACTATTGATCTGTAACTAACTCAAGTATACATATGAGGTCATTCCAGTTGAGCAGATGAACCATTTTATTTTGTTTGGTGTTTGATCTCTCTCTCTCACTCACCTCTCATCGCTTCTTCTTCCTCCATCTCCTTCGAGATTGGTGTGAAGCTTTCACCAACAATGTGCCTCAGAGCAGCCTTACAATTTCGCCTGCAGGTGCAACGGAAATGACCGTTGCCGTTCTAAATTCTAAGTATACTAATTGAGCCTGGATTTCTTAGTCATATACATGCATGTCCGGGTTTTGTTGATTTTGTGTTTGGGAGTTGGGAACGTAGTGGTGCTTTTCTTTGTTTGATTTCTCTGGAAGTTGTTGCCAATTGACATGACCTGTTTTTTATTTGTTTTTTGAGAAAAAGGTTTCTGTAATGGTATATGAGTTTTTGGATGGTTTAAGTGTTTTACTTGCTTGTTGGTTGAAATGTTATCAACGATAATGATTACAAATTGGGTTGTTTTGCATGTTACGTCATTAAGAAATTAATCTATTATCGTTTGTATTATTCAATTTTATATCATTTGCTTAAATTTCGTTTCTGTTGTTAATCTATACTTTCATGTCTTTATGAATAATGTCCCAATGGTTTTGTGGGCTTGTGCCTACATTGTGGTCTGATATTCCATAATCCAAAGAGACCCAATATATCACCAATACGGGGCTCGTAAGTTATATATGTTTGGGCATAACTAGCGTGTAGCTGAGTATGTAGCCCCATGTATTTTCGTGAGAACATTTGAAGGTTTATTCAGGTTGGTGATCTCTTGTTAATTGTTACGGTTTTCTAAATCCATATACTGTAATTTAGTTTTTGTATTAGCTCTGGCATTATTGAATAACAAGTAGTGTTTCTTCATGTTAGAAACTAATGCTACATTTGAAGTTTTAAAGTATAAGTTTTTTGATGTCTCCACTCATAACTAGTGGGTTTTGAGTTGAATTCTCACACTTCAATATTTTATCTCAATTGTTCTTTTTAGTGTCACAAATTGATGAAGTTAGTGGAGATATAAAATGTAATGCTTCTTGAAATTAGAGGAGAGGAAATTAACAAGTAGCCTATTTGACAAAAAAATGCACTAGAAACTTGTTCTACAAAAATGTCTTTGGGATTTGAGAAATTCTGCACATAGAATATTAGCAAGAGTAGCTACATTGGCTACTAGTATCACATCACATGGCAAGAGTAGCTGCACATAGAAAACGAAATATTTTTATCAAAATATACATGACCGACAAATTCAAAAAAAAATACATATAATAATTGGGTTGAACATGTCTGGTTTCAACTAGATTTTGTTTAGAAACTAAAGGATGGCCAGGCCCACTGATTACATCTGAACTTGTAACACCGAACAAGATAACAAAATGCAAATCAACCATATGAAGAGTTTAATCAAGTAGTTAAATAAACAATACCATGGTTCTTTTTCCATGCCCTTACTCGACCACCACTATCTATCAATCCCTCTGCTTCCATTTCTTTACTAAACCTTGACTTGTTAAACATTTCATAAGTAAATATACACCTTTTATATGTATGTGTGTGTTCTTCTTGCAAAATCAATAATCATTAATCAAATTTAACAAGTTTGATTATGAAAGGTGTGATCCTCACCAGAAAGGTGTTGTAACAATTACAAATATATTCATGTAGTACAGTGAGTTACAGATGTTGAATAAATATTTTTTGTTGAATCCAGATTAAGTCAACGTACAAAATCATATTTGAACAACAAACAACGAATAATAATGATCAGAAAATACCTTACAAATCGAACCGTCGAATTCCGACTTGCCTCAGAGAAAATATCGCACACACGTACCAGTGTGATGGATCAGACGCTTTTCTCGCATGATAGAACAGTTCATGCGTCGAACGGGCGTACACCGGAGCCAACGAACCTCGAAAGCAAATCAAAACATCGCAAAAATCGACCGCCGAAGAACGTTGGAATTCGTAGATACAAAATTCGCCGAAGCGGTTTATCGTTGAGAGAGAGATAAAAGATGTGTATTTCATGGGAAAAATCGAACATGATTTATATATTTATAACCGTCGAGGACTTAAATGCAATAAACAATTAACTCGAGGACCAAAATGATATAACTCTCAACTTACCTCGCCCCAGACAAGATGGACAGGTGTGCACGCGTGTGTGGAGAATTATCTAGTCCTCTCTTTCCATCTACAAATGGTCGTTAGAAAAGAATATTTATCAACTTTCTCTAACTTTTCAAGTTCCCCAACGTGGGACTATAAGAGAGATAAGCACATGACTAAATATATCTTATTTTCAACTAAATTATGGATTTTCTCAATTAAGTTATTCATGGGTCTAGCCCAAACTTAATAATCCAACAAAAGTTACCTCCAACTCTAAGCTTGTAAATGCAATTAATAATCAACATAAAACATCAAATAATCAACATCACCAACGTGTAAGTCTTCCTTCCATTGACATTATTAATTCCTAAACCAACTTTATATATAACTTATTCTTCTCCCTCTGCAATACTCAACATTTATCTCGAACTCCAGAAATTCCAACCAGCCAATACCAATGGAAACACCGCCACCAACAAAAGCGATAATCATCGCATTTTCGCTGGCCATTGTTGCCATATCATGCACGTCCACGTCCACTGCGACGGACGTAACAAACAGTACCACCACAGATCCATTTGGAATGATGGTGCCTGGGCTCGTGTCGCGGTGCGATGGGAGCATCGGGGAGTGCATGGAGGAGAGGAAGGAATTGGAGTTCGCGACCGAGTCGAATCAGATGACTCACAGGATGTTGGCCCAGAAAAAAGACTACATAAGTTACGACGTTTTGAAGCGTGGATACACTCCTTGCAAAGTCCCCAACGCGCCTTACTCGAATTGCCGGCCGAGTGGCGCGAGGAATCCGTACAAACGTGGGTGCAATCCAAGGCAAGGCTGCCGTTCTTGAGTCATGAAATCTTGATTAAAAACATTGTGGGTGTTTGGATTGAAACATGTCTATGTTCTTTACGTTGGTTTTGGTTTTGTTTGGTCTTGTGTTTGATGGGGTGGTTGTGATGTGTTCTGTGAGGAGGGTTGTGTTGTACGTGTGATCGTGCTTCTGCGTTTGATTGTTAGTGAAATAAAGTATCAACGATTGCGTTGACCAATTTTTCTTCAGTTTGTATCACGAAGTCGGCTAAGGCTAGCTTCGTATCTGTTGATATGAATTTGAAACATGACTATCACTTCATAAGTGACAGATATCTCATGGGTAATAAATAAGTGTTCTATCTTAGTTTAGTCGTCTCATGCCATTGAAGTGAGATTCTGTTGTGAATTTTCGCACAAAAAAATGATGGAATTTTTTGATGTTACTTCGTAACCACAAGTATAAGCCAGTGGTCCAATAATACTTGTATTCTTCAATTTCATGTCATATTTGTACATTATAAATGGGTAGATTTCACCATGTCTTCAAGACTCCAATTTCATTTCAAAGAGTGAACATATGACATGAGAGGTGAGTTGATGGTTTACATATTTTTCTCTTTGTTTAGCCTTGGGCCTACATTTGTGCTCCAATAGTCCGAATGTAAGACGGGCCCAACCCACAGAGTGTAGGCTATCTCTTGTTCATTTTGTTTGTTTATTTATTTATTGCACTAAGCTCCATTTGACCAAGTTCTAGTTTAAAAGTTTTAAAATGTATAAACATACGCGTTTTAATGATAAAAATAAAATAAATAAGACATTGTCTCCATTCTAAAAGTATTCTCTGTGTTTAAAATGTTGCATTGAATGTACTTTATATTTTCTAATTGAACGGGTTAAAAAACCCAGTTAAGGGTTTTTTTTTCAGTGGAGGAAATTGTCAAAGTTGCCATCTAGTCCAATAGCGACACCATAAAAAGCAATATCTAAATAAACTTAACTTATAAAAAAATGAAACAAATCAAAAAACTTATGAAACAAGTTATGCAATGCAATTGTTTAAACAATCAACACACCACATTTTTTTGACTCTGGGTGATATATTCCCATTGAGATTTCTCCATCTTGAGTGACATCACCGTATCTTTTCTCATATAGCTAGAAAAATCGTATAAAATCAGCAAACAAACACCTAACCCACATATATACAATATATAATTGACTTCTGCATAAAAAGATATTCTGCATTCTTCTACAGACAACAATTAAACTAGTATGGTAAGATGGGAGTTACAAATTTACAAAGCGCCCTTAATATTCAAGTAGGGATTCACTTCTTGTAAAATCTACTAACTATACTAGGCAAGTAATAGAATAATCAATTATCTCGGATGTGGTCAAAACTATTCACACACACATATATATATATATATTTATTAACATTTGCCCTACCATACATGAGGATTTAAGGGCGACCAAACTGCGTTTGATTAGGTGTGGTCGGGTCCGATGTCTTTGGAAAACGCGTGCCGTTTAGATGCCGTTTTTATTCATGTTCCAAGGCACCAAGCCATTATCTTCATAAAAATATTATCAAGATTAACAAGGCAAGCCAACGCCTGCTGCCAACTTCGGAATTACAAAGTCGCCCCTGAGTTTCTCCCTAATTACAAGCCTACCTTAAAATATTCCGCCTTATAAAGAATGTTGTAATGATTCAAAGTTTACTTCCAAATGGAGGGTATTCAAGATATCATGCAATATAAAAGCGTATTTATTCATTATATTATAATTTCCTGCGGATCGGATATTGATCATACCTGTTCTTTTCATTCCAAAATCTAGTATCTCAGACAACTCAATAGTAAGTTAGTAACACGCTTTGTAGAGTTGTTACTTGATACACCCTCTTAACTATTCCTTTCTTTCGTAATCATTGGAAACTAAGAGGAGTAGTATTATAGTATCTACTTGTAACTCTTCAAATTATTCACGTAGACATGTTTTCTCTACCTCTGCTTGTTGACCATCTCAGCTCCTTATTTAATTTGGACAATCTCAGCTCTTGTCTGCAGACACCAACCGACAACTCCATCACTCTCCAACTCCCTAATAATCAAAAGATCTTGCATTGTGTCAAAGCTGTGCTTGTGCTGGCGGTGGTCCCACGATTCAAGTCAGGGAATCCGAATTTGTAAATACAATAGAAATATAATTGAGAAATAATTATTATTTTAATTTGAGTTAGAGTCTAATTAAGCATTTTACAATAAGTACATAAATTCATATTTCTATACTAAATCAATTGCACAAATTTCATTCTGACCATTTTTTATTATTTGTATTCAAGAGTATTCATGGCAGTGGAAACCAAAAGGACAAAAAGTATCGGATATCGGGATTACACAAATTCATCAAAATGTCAACCAAAACTAAAATTAGAGGTTCAAAATTTAAAGAGAGAATAAATCCAAAAAGATGGCCAAGACCCACCTGTAGTCCACGTTTCTTTGTGCTTGTGCTTCTAAAATCTATATTCATCAGTCATCACCTTCCCAACGTACACAATATTCAAAGTTCAAACCACCGCCACCAACCCTAGTGGCAAACCCGTAAATCCCTCCAACCTCAGTGTGACTCTCCCACCACCCTCCCCATCTATAAACATAAACCCACCACCTTCCTCCCTCCCTTCATCCCACACCACCAATGGCGTTCCAAACCCTAACCTTCCTTCTCCTTCTCCTCCTCTCCCTCCTCCTCCCCGGCCACGCCTGCACCGGCAGCATCGGGGAGTGCGAGGCGGCGGAGCTGGACTCGGAGGTGAGCCGTCGGATCTTGGCGACGTCGAACTACATAAGCTACCAGGCGCTGCAAAGGGGGAGCGTGCCGTGTTCGCAACGCGGCGCGTCTTACTACAACTGCCGCCCCGGCTCCCAGGCTAACCCCTACCGGAGGGGGTGCAGCGCCATCACCAGGTGTAGGTCGTAGAGAGAAGTAGATGTTGGTTAAATGGAGTCGTAATTATTTAATGGAGTCGTAATTATGTGTTTTCTCCTCTCTTTTTATTGCAATCGAAGAATTATTTTTGTTGATAACGTGATGTTGTTGAGGTTTGTTTAAGGTGAGATGTAGATATTACTTAGGATAAGGGTGGTCTAGCGAATATCTTCTTGGTTCTTGACAACTGACTATGATCTTGTGTTTACTCTTTCAGATTTTAACCCTTTTAGATTTCAACTCTGTGGATTTTTTAGATCGTCCATACGAATTTGGACCCTCGGGCATGAATTCTTACACGATATTATTAAAGGGTGATCAGGTGTGGAACCCGTGTATAATCGTCCCGATAAAATTTCATTTTTCTTCTACTTTAAGGAGTATATTTAAATATCTACAAATTTACAGCTTTATGTTTATCTAGTATACAAGAAAATTGTTACTACTTCGAAATTCGGAAGTTGTGCAATGTATATTAATTGTCAGTTTACGTCAAGGGAAGTTAATAAGGTAAATTTCGAAGTCAAATACTTCAAATTATGAGTTCATGGTCACATAGATCATTTACATGTTTTTTGTCAGGTTTAGGGACTCTGTAAGACGTTTGGATTTTGTGAACCGAGCTTTTTCATATTTTTCAATATTAGGATTGAAGACCAACAGGGAAGTGAAATTCTGTTTGTTTTTCCAGTGTATGAAAATGTTTGGGAATTTTTTTAGTTTCTTTTCTTGCCAATACGAAATTTAGTTATGAGTATGAGAACTGGTTGCTTCTTTTGCAGGCTGATAGTGATAGATTCTTGTGCTTTATATTTATCGAAAGGCTTCTTTCCTTAAGTTGAAAGGAAGAACATAACGGACAACTACCAAATCAAACCTTTTCATCTAGTCTTTTTATTGTATAGAAAATTATGCATAAAAAATTATGTACAATTTTGAATCATTCCTAACATAATTGATATACGATAGTACGAGTATACAAGTAATGATATCTTAATTTCCTTGATAGTGAGAGAAAATTTGAAAAAATCAAAATCTGAATTATTAAAATTGGTTGTTCTGAGTATACAAGTAATGATATCTTCCTGCTTCTGCGTGTGCAAATCCTTAAATAAGCACAACTTTACTAGCTAGCAATAAACATTAACCATAAACAATCAAAACTTAAACATTAATAAGTGTTAGGCTTAGGAGTAAATAGGAAAGGTTTCCCCTTAATAAGGAAAGACATGAGATTAGTATTTTTAAGAGAAGTAGGTACATGACACATCAGTTTAGCCAATAGGCTTTGGACATGTGTACACGTGAGGATGTCGACAACTTGATCAACAGAGGCAACATGACGCACCACAAGATCTCGACGAGCTACCTTCTCACGAACGAAGTGATAATCCACTTCAACATGCTCCATTCGCACATGGAACATTGGATTAGTAGACAAGTAGATTGCCCCAACATGATCACACCAGACAAGCGATGGATTAGCCAAGTAGACCCCAAGCTTGTGGAGAAGAGATTGAAGTCATTATCATTCCATTTACGCTCTATATTAAATAGGGTTATTTGCTTGGGTGCCACCAAGAAACAACTAAATTGGTTTTATTTCACCTGGTTTTGACTATTTGGCCTAATATCAAAGAAAAATCAAACTATTTATCATAATGTTATAGGAAAATAAAATATTTACCTTTATGTCATTCCGTCACCGTTAACTTTTCTGTTAACGTCCGTTAAGTATATTAATATTTTATGGAATTTTTGCAGAATCACCCTGAACAAGCCAAAAATTCATAAAATTCATAAATGTGCTGTAAAAATTGCAAAAAATTACTCAAAAAATTTATCTATACTCTCGCATCTCTATCTTTCAACTTTCATTTGTTCTTTGTCTCTCACTTAACTTAATGAATCGATTACTAAACTAATGAAATTCGATAATTTTTTAATTTTAAAAATATAAAATAATTATTTATTTATTTTATTAAAAATCATTTTTCTAATAAAAATTCATTTTTTATATAAAATGTGTTTTTCCCAAAAAAAATTATTTATTTGTATAAAAAATATTTATCAATTATGAGTTTCTTGTACTAAAATATTAAAAATCATGAATCTGAAATAAGATAAATAAAAATAAATATTTTTTGGAAAACAAAGTATCGAATTTCATTAGTTTAGTAATCGAGTCATTAAGTTTGGTGAGAGAAAAGAAGAAATGAAAGTTGAAAGATAGAGGTGAGAGAGTGTATAGATTAAAAAAAATTGAATATTTTTTTGTAATTTTTACAACACATATAAATAATTTTATGAATTTTTGGTTTATTCAGGATGATTCTACAAATTTTCATTAAATATTAATATACTTAACAGACATCAACAGAAAAGTTAACGGTTTACTGATGGAATGACATAAAGGTAAATATTTTGTTTTCCTATAACATTAGGATAAATAGTTTGATTTTTCTATAGTATTAGGTCAAATAATCAAAACCAGGTGTCATAAAACCGATTTAGTTGTTTCCTTGTGACACCAAGCAAATAACCCTATTAAATATGGTTTTGCCTTGGGTCAGTTTCTTCCAAGTTATTAAAAACCCTTCAAGCATCAAACGTACGTAAAGAAACTTATCTTCATAAAACTTGTCAGTTATCCAATGTCATTAACATGTTTAATTACTACAACAACGGTTAAGATTTTTTTTTACAAAAATAAATAGAATATACAAACAAACTGTGATAGTATAAATAGTCCTACACACATGTCGTATGAACCACACACAATCACCTATATACAAGTAAAACATCCTATCAAGAAAATGAAAATCTCATCCATTGGAATGGTGGTTGTCTTTGAATTGGTGTCACTATTTGTGCTATTGCAGCAATTTGGAGCAGTTGAAGCTGGTCGTGGAAGAATTCCTAAATGGAGCTATAGTGTTATTAAGCCAGGTCCAGACGTATGTTTTTCATGCAAGTGAGAAGTGACCGCCTCATATGATCATTTAGCTGTTCGACTTCGTCCAATATATGATGAAAGAAATAAAATCATAAGTTATATAATCATGCCATGACCTGATAGGCTGATACTATGTATTAAAAATTATATATTGTTTAAATAAAGCAGTGTTATTGCATTTTGATATTATGTATTGTTTTAAGTTTCTATGTTTCGATAATCCACATTTTCACACTCTTACTAAATTGGTGACCTTTCTCTCTCGATCAAAATAAACTAACCATACGGTTTTTGTAGGTACATTGTTGTGTAATTATATGATGGTGGTTGGTACAACGAAATTAGAAAGAGAGAAAACAAAATCTAAAGTAGTTGTTGCTAATGTCCTTAATTTTATCTACTCTTAACGCACCTCACCCTGTTTTTTAAATTTCAAACATCTCAAATATGTGAATTTATATTAGTAGATGTTGGTAATGTTTTAAATTGTATCCACTCTAACCCACCTTGGTTATTAGTTTGCACGTCAAAAAATCATAAAATATAAATATCATCTTATATAAGATCAAGTGATGTCAAATTCTCAATGTACGTGTGTTGATTTTTTTTATCATTATATTTTTGTACAAAATACCTTCTGAAGTTTATGATTTTCGACAAACATACTAAAATACAATATAAAATAAGATCTACGGTTTAAATTTTTGATTTGAAATTCAAAATTTAAGTTATTAACAATGATAAATTGATGTCAAGATAGTAGATCTCTCCTAAATGGATTTTGGATAATACGGTAAATAATAGGTGTTAATATGTATGAATCAATTCAAGTTCAATTGCCAAGAAAAGTTATTACAAAAACGAATAATATCTTCCAACTCAAAATGGATAGGTGGACTTTTTGTTTATATAATGAGTGATTAGGGTTTCACTTTACTTAGATTTGCACATCTTCCCTACTTCACCTCTAACAATGGGGTTATAAGGTGGTGTTAGTCAAACACCTTTACATATAACGGAGCGGACGGAGCTGGTGATGGCCGTTAACGGAATGTGGGTGTAGTTGTACGACAGAAATTACTTTTCAAATTAGGTGTCCTGATTTGGCAAGTGTAGGTTATAAAATTAGAAGAAAGAAGAAGTGCAATAAACAGGTATTGTAAGTGCACTCCCAACCAAAAATCTCACATTAGCAAACACGAACCCAACCTTTCTCATCCAAATCCAATGTCCTGATTTGGCAACTCCATATACCCACGTGCTCGAACCAAACACACCAACACAACCAACTCCTCAGATCTTCCCACGTAAGCCCTACACATGTCACATGCATGCTCACCCGCGGTTTTTTCGTATCCAACTCCACAGATACATAATAACCTCTCACCTCCCAATCCCTCTCCAAACCAAACTCTCTCAACTCCACCATGGCCTCCACAGAGCTCAGACAGAGACCAAAAAACGAAGACAATCCAACCACCACCACCACCTCTTCGAAGGTCGACACGAGCTCCTCCAAGGACACGAGGATGGCGATGGCCAAGCGAGGCATCCGGTCGCTCGGTATCGCAGTCGCTGTCCCGCTTTTCCTAACCGCCGCCACCACCTTCCTCTGCGGCGCGACGAGAGGGTTTGCAACCGAGAGGCTGCCGTTCTGGCAGCCGCCGAGGTGGTTGTTCCACTTGGCCTCGCTTTCGACCACCTCGTTCATGGGCTTGGCAGCATGGCTTGTTTGGGCCGACGGAGGATTTCAACGGCAACCAGTGGCGTTGCCTCTGTATCTCGGTCAGTTCCTCGTCGGGCTCGCATGGGCTCCTCTGGTGTTCGGGTTCGGAGCTATGAAGGCTGGGCTTGGTGCTTGCTTGTTGATGTTCTTGGCGTTGTTGGGGTGTTGTCGGACGTTTGGGAAGGTCAATCCGATAGCTGCTGATCTTGTCAAGCCGTGCCTCGCGTGGGTGGTTTTTTTGGCTCTTTTCAACTACAAACTTATCTTTATTTGATTGATTTAAAAGAGTATATGGTTTGGTCGTTGGTTAGTTCAGCTCAACTGCTGTTTAGTCTGTTGTAAAGCTTGTGTCAGACATTAGGTTGTGCTTCCCACGTATCTTTCCTTTCTTCCTCTACGGACTACGGGGAAGAATCGGGTTGTCGAAGTCTGTGTGTATAATGTTGTTGACCCTTGTAATGTAATAGCTAGTTGTGTACAAGGTTGCTAAAACCGTGTGGATTGAAGAAAAATATAGCTTATGAAATATGTTTATCTACTTTCAGAAAGAAATATGTTTATCTATGACCGAATACATCTTTAAACTCCTTGGCAACCAGAGACTTTCGCTGCTCATGATCACCCGGAATAAACACACCCTTAACCCCCGAAACAAATGTGGCTAAAGTAAACAACTACATGGTCCGCAATAATTATAAGATAACAAACCATTGAAAATGCAAACCTACCAAAGTGTCCAAAGGATTTTAATCCTCCATGTTTGAAACTGGATCTGGGTGGGCTCGGCAGAGTCTTCTCAACGTAATGGACGTCCTACGTCCCTGCATGAGCTCCTTCCCATCCCAGACTTGGAACCCAGGTTTTCTGTTTATCTCATGTTTCCACAGATAACGGGCTTCACCAGACATGAGACAGAGAGAACCAGGAGTTAACAAGACAGGGATCTTTGTGGGCACAATCCCTTGTTCATCGTCAACTCGAGTGAAGTGCATCACGCAGGAAGACTCTAGTGAGACTATGGCAATGCCATCTTCAAATCGCATCAGGTCCACATGCGCACAGATGCCCTGAACCAACACAATGGAGTCAAATCAGATTGTAATATATCTTCCAATGCATGGTTAGTTTTTTAGTTTAACTTCGTAATTTAAAATTTGTAGTGTTATCCCGCCGAAATCCTTAGATTGAGCTACTGTATACTCTGCCTACTGGCCCTACTCCTATTTCCTTTTTGAAAAATGGGAACTGAAAACAATGAAACTTCGATGATTTCTTCCACAACGGCCAAACCAACTCTAAAATTAATTTTCAAAAAAATTAAACACAGCTGCATGAATCAGAGTTCTCTGGATATGAGTTAACTTCTAAGAACTCAATCATCTCCAAATTAATCACACCGTCCAAATCAATAAGAATATGCATCAACCTTTTTATGACGAATCAGGAGTCTATGAATCATAATGTACTTTTCTTGTTTTGAAGAAGAAGAAAACTGCAAGGTATAACTGTATGACAATCTCATTCAAATTTTAAAGGCAAGGGGCTTTTCATTCTTACTAGTTTTGTTTTTCCAATGAAGATTTAAGTGGTTGATGGCTTGATGTATTGTATCTTTCACACGCATGAACTCATGCCCCAATCTCCTGCAGCTTAAGCGGACTGCCATTTTGTTAAAAATATGAAACACTGGGTATCCCATTTCTATGAATCTTAAGCGTGACCGCAGGATTTTGCTGGTTATCTTTCTTACAGCATCTGAGTAAAATAATGTCTCGTGAGATTTTGTCTGTTCAGCACAAACTCTTCGCCAATCTATTATAGTGACTTGAACTGTTGGCAGAAATCAGCTTGCGAACAACTTAGATGACAAAATCACTTAAACTTAACTAACATTGTCTTCTACATTGTTTAGCACTGTTATCTAGAACCATGTCCAACTCCAAGTATGCAGTCGCACTTAGGCGTCCACACTACTATAACAGACGGAAGTCATAGAAAGGACCTTTTCTTATAGGCTAAAGCAGAACGCCAGATTCTTATGATATAATAGCTCAGCAGAAGAGCTGTGAAACTGTGTCACCTATGTGGTAAGTATGTTGTTAAATAAGCATAACTATATAGAGATTTACAACCCAAGTCGTGCAGTGCCTTATAGATGAGTAGGTCTTATTCAAGGTGATTAAAAGACTGAAGTCCTAGAATACTTATTTTCCCATATCGAAGACCGAAGAGCAAATTAAACCCAAAATGTGACATTGAAAATAAGGTTTTACATTCTACTATTATTTTAATTCATCCAGGCTAGAGAAGTAAACACCACGGTTGTTTAAGAAAAAGGCAAAATGTTTTTTTCTGAATGTGAGTAAGTGGCGCACCTCACCCGGTCGGTATACATTTGTGATTAACTGGTTGAAGAGTGGTTCTCTCCACAACAAATCCATTGCCAGCGGACAATTATCTGGTGAATACTTATCTCTACTTGTCGAACCATCAGATGTCAAAATCTCATCGCAAGGACACAACTCGTGAATATAGCTTGAGAGCAAATTAGCCCATTCAGGGAGACATCCAAACCTCATGGCCTGCAATATTTGATGATGAAAAGATAAATTAGAAGACAAACACAACAACAAGCCTCATAAAATCATGGTACAATGGTCATACTTATTTTAATCAAAATTGAAGTACTTCATGCTTTACTGGTTATATAGTCAGCTAGTTTTGCTGATCATGCATTCTCTAGAAATAACAGTGAATAGGGTTGCAAAAAACCGTACAGATCCTGAGGTTCTGTGGCTGTAAGAAAATGTTTCTCTCGACAATTTGCATTTTTGGTTCGTAAACATCTCTCAACACCATATATCATCATTTCAGGAGTACATAACAACTTTCTACTTGAACAGAATGAATGCAAGAAACTGTAGAAGAATCATAGCCAAATTCACAAATCCTATGGTTGTCATTTAAATGACGGGCAGTTAAATGTTGTTGAAATTTGAAACTTGAGACCATGTAAGCTGGCTGATTCCATAGTTGAACTAGTACTTAGAAATCAATATGATATATCCAAACAAATTTTGGTAGTATGGCAGATAAGCTTCTTGAAACTCAGAATGGGGGATTATTAGCATACAAGGAGAAACCAAACAGTACCTGATTATGTGAGGAGTCGGTGAACCATTTTTCTGAAATTTAATACATCAAATATCAAAACAACAAGAAGAAAGCCTTTAGCCCTAATGGGGAAGGCGATCAAATATCAAAACAAAGTCAGAGTAAATCCAACACAAAGCAAGCAAAACCTTTCTTCATGATTCGCGCACTGAAAATCTCAAGGTAATGTAGATAATTGCTTCTATGGTGCTTAGAGAGCAAAGGTTCTTTTTAACTCAGTGTCTCAATTTCAACTAATTAGAATCCTTAGCAAAGCATGTCCACACCTTCAAGTCAATCACAGTATCCCTTATTGGCTAGCAAAAGAAAGGATTTTTCACATATTTTGCCAAGCAGCAGGGTTCAAGCAGATTATATTTCTATCAACCTCACTCCCTAGTTCCGACCTACCATCAATAACTATTGATTCAAAAAATACCACATGCAATCCAAATCAACCAACCTTAAGAGTCCCTTTGGATCTAAGGCCGTGATTGGTTCATCGTAATCAAAAGTGTAATGCAACTTGGTTACACCGCTGATTTCATTTCATTGTTTAATTGAGCAAAGTCTAGGTTGTAATCACTCGGTAATCTAACTACAAAGGTAATCCAATCACACCCTTTCAAGGAAGTTGAATTACCTCTTGGAGTCCGTAATCTAATTACATTATAATGTAATCAACTCATTTCATATTACTCAAAGCATTTCACATCATCAAAATTCGACCACAATCATTCCGTAAGTTTGTTGGTGCTCCAGCAACCGCACCATACATTTGTCAGAGTTATTGAAATACAATTTTATTTTTTTCTGACTACATCAAAATACATGTGTGTTACAAAAAAATATAATTTGATTACAAGGAATTGAATTCTATGAAATCCGATCACGGTGAACCAGACATGCTCTAACTTGCTTTGGTTTCTGAGAATCAAGTACATCCCAAAAACATTTTCAGCCACTATATCGACGGTTCCAAAACATTGAGGTGCAAAATAAGTTGTACCTGCGTTGATGGAAGATAGGAGGCGAGACTGCTGGTGGGGGTCGAGGAAGCCTCGGTGGAGCCACAAACCCTTGACCCCGTCCACTCGCACCCATCCGGGAGGTGGATGGGAGAGGGAGGAGTGTTGGTGGACTTCGAGGGTTGGACTTGAGGGAGGCTCGTCGGCGTCGGCGTCGGAGGAAGAGGAATAGCCGAAAACTTCGGCCAACACTCGCCGTTTTTCATCTTCTTCTTCCATCCGGTAAAAGAGTCCCGTCTTTTCCCTTCTATGTTTATGTCGAGAAATAATCTCCACCTTTTTATTTAGTTGATATTACGTTCGGTAATAAAATTAAATCTAAATTTAAAATCTAAATTGTAGATCTACAATATATGTCCATTAAGATCCACATGTTAGATTTTTCATTTGAATTTTACTTTTGATTTTATTATCAATTGTAATTGTATGTCAAAATATTTAAAGGTAATAAAAAAAATTTCATTTATGTTGTGACGTTTTTTCGGATTAATAGAAAATAAAATGGGCTCCATATATGTAAAAATAAAAGATTTAAAAAATAATTACAAGAATGTAAAACATACCATTACACGGCATCCAACTATTTATCAAAATATAATATTTCATTCATAATTCAACACCTGATAGTGCAGGTAATTTAAAATTATCTTCCCAAGCACTTGAAATACCGAGTTTTATTTGGACTAAGAATTCATCCGTTTCGGTAAGTAAAATTGACATTCATGATACGAAGTGCCGATTTAAAAAGGTTACTAAGACAATATTCTTGTAACGAGAGTATTTAATTTAACAAATGTTGTTTGTCTCCGTATTTGATTATTAATTGCAAATCTTTAGAGTTCTAGTATTTAAGTGAAATACCAAATGCAACTCTACCACAAAATACCATAACAAGCTCCGCAGCAAAGTGAAGTGTCTTTCCTGGTATGGTTAATAAGTGCTTACAAATTAGTGTAGGTACCAACTCTTTTGTACGTGATTTCCATCATCAAATTAGAAATATTTCAAGTACGTCTCAGAATTGACGTTGCGTGATGTTCATTCTATTTACTTTTGTGCTCAATGCAACCATCGTACTCATGTTCTTTCAAGTTAACTACGCAAACTTACGAAGCTCAAAAAGGCAGTACTTGTATTTGCTAAAGGATGCAAAGTGAAACAACAAAACACACAAAGATCTAAATTAAACGTTAGTGCTATAGTCAAGTCAACGTCAACTCAAACACGATAATTATAATCAATGCAAACTTAGGTTGTATTTGGTTACCTCACTTCAACGTGAATTCTCACTTGAACATGAGATTTCAAAGCACCACCAACATATGCAACTGCCACATTTGGTTGAGAACATAAGATTGTACTAAAGTTTGTAAATTCTCTACTTTATACAAAAATTGTCGATACCAAATTTCATGTTGAGAGGTGAATTAAAAGCAACTTTTTGAATTTTTAGTTAATTAAATTAATATAGAATATTACTGTTATGTTCTAAATACAATTTTATACAAAGTACGTCGTTTTTATGGGTTGGATACAATTCCAAATTGAAAACTAATAAAAATTTCATATAAATTTTGTTGTCATTTTCAAGTAACAAACGCATCCAAACATGGTCAATACAAAATCCCGTCCTTTGTAAATTATGAGATCCATAAATCCAGTCAATTACAAATTCACGAAACTTGCAAAAACTGCATAAAAACAAGAATTCTCAGAATAAATGTTAGGAATTTTCCAGAATCCATCATATTAGAATTTCTTAAATTCACCATAAGAATCACCCAAAACAAACTTTTGCCACCACCTCAAAATATCAAACCAAACAAACTCCCAAGTCCCAATCATTCCACTTCCACCCCTCCGACCCCATATATAAGCAGCCACAAAACCTGAAGCAGAAACCACTCACCTTCTTGACGGCCGAGGCTTCCACCATCAACTCCTCCACCTGTTCCTTCTCCCCTTCCACCTCTCCTCAAACCCTAACCCTAACATCCCTTCTCCAATGGATCCCGCTGCGAACAAACCCCGGGACTTCCCCGACCTCACCGTCTCTCACGTCTCCGGCCCCTCCTCCTCCTCCCCCGAACCCCACGTCGCGGTCGGGAGCTTCGATTCGGAGGCGGCGAAGCTGACGATGAGAGGGGACGACGGCGGGGGGTGCGCGGTCGAGATCGATCTGAGTTCTGCTAAGGTTTGGGGTTTGGACGGGTTTTGGTTGGGAGTTGGGGTTTGAGTGTAGGGTTTCTGATGAGTTTCGGTTGTTTTCAGCTGTTTAAGGTTGGCGATCGCGAATCGCTTTGCGTGTGGGAGTGTTCGGAGGGAAGTAAAGCGAAGGTATTGTTGCATTTTTTGTTGTGGATTGTGTTCTCTGTGGAAGTGGTTTTGGAGTTGAGAAAACGAGTTGGAATTGGCAAATGTGAGGAAATGACTAGGGATGTGATATGTTATAACATAGCAGAAATGTATTTGGATTATTGACAAAAATGCAATTGAAACTGTATCCATTTTAGTTGTTTATAATGAGGGATCTAAGTATTTTACGAGTACATTAATCATTTGCGGCACCAATGGTAGTTCAGAATGTTGTGAATACAGACTTGCAGTTGAGATGTTGGCATCAACGTATTTTTGTGTTACAGCAATGGACCATTTTGCTCATTTAAATTTGCATGCTGAACTGCATGTACATCCGCATTTGTATTTTATGAAAGGATTCTATAAAATATACAGTTTAATTTATTTTTCTTTTCGATCCGTGATATAGGATTCCCTTTGTAGAGCTGTTACTATCAGATTCAAGACAGAAGATCAACATGGTTTATTTCATGGGGCATTTCAGCAATGGAAGAGTGGCTGTGGTTCTACAGATGCAAATCCTGGTATGAATATTAGTGATATGTTAATATGTTTCCATGTTCTCTGGTCTCCTCCATGCTTCTTAGTTTATACTTTTTGCATTTTATTCAAATATATAGAGAATTCTGTCACCAAGTCTTTGATCCAATGCGTTGCTGTAAGTGGAATTTGATTAATGTTACTCTTAAGGAATCTTCATTTCATTAACATCTAGTATTTCTGGATACTTCTAAAATTTTAGGATATTTTAACTTAGGATGATGTCCACTGATTTGTACTGTATAGCTTCAACTGACGTTTCTTTGCTCTAGAAAACACAGAGTTCAGTGTACGTTTACTGTTTTTCTTCCAACTTCATTCATGGTTCTAGTAATTGTTGAATGTAGATCCAATCATAGAAACAAATACCTTCTAAACTAGATGCAGTATCAGGAACATTTATTTGGTCAATAGTGGTTCAAAACAAAGTAGAAAGTGCACCTTGCCATCATGTTCTGGTTTTGGTGTTCCAATATAACATTCATTTGTGATCGTAACTTTCTTCCATGCCTGTCGAAGAAGTGCTATGGAGTTACCATTGCTATCTTTATCTTTCAAATTCCACATCCTGTCAATTAATGCACTACAACATTGTATTTGAAGCTGCAAATGCTTTATACTCATCATACATAATATTATTTCACGTCAATAGGAGGGAAGGATTAACACCATCAAGTGTTATATATATTCTTCACATCTCTTTCACTTACTGTGCCTTTTCACAATTATGTATAATAATTTCAGCTATGTCTGGCCAGCCATTGTCTCCTTTGTTCTGTTAGCTATGCAACTCACATTTTAACAAAGTGAAAGTGTAACATCCTCAACACAGTGGAAAATTTAAATTTTTAATAACACACAATCAACAGAGGATATTACGCAAATACTAAACACAGGTGCACCAACATATATAATATATATATATGAACATCAGAGTATTTCAAAAGTTGTGATTACATCAAAAGACTACACAAATGGAAGCATTAATCACTCGACCTCAACTGAGAGAAAGCTGGATCTGGTAGCAGTGCTCCTCTCCTCGGTCACCACCCCCTATCGCCGCTCACGGCCTGAAAGTAAACATGCAACAATGCCTGAGTTTCCTGAGGAAACCCCGTATGCCAAACTCTACAATACATGAACTGAAAGACACCTTAGCATGCAATTCTACTGAACAAGAAAGCATCTCAAATAAAAGGTTAGGCTTCAGGGCTCTTTCACCCAATCACAACACACACCACGGTCACGGGGCTCCAAGTCTAATCTCAACCAACCTTCGTACCACACACTCGTTGCCAAGCTGGGCTCCAGGTCTAATCTCAACCAACTGTAGCTACCACGACACGACCAAGGGCTTCAGGTTTAATTTCAACCAACCCAAACGTCTAAGGGCTCCAGGTCTAATCTCAACCAACCACCGTACAGACTAGTTGAGCTCCAGGTCTAATTTCAACCAACCGCAGCTCTCACACAGTCATGGGTCTCCAGATCTCTTTCAACCAACCGCCGCAACACCACAATTCTAAGCTGGGCCTCACGCCTATTTCAGCCAATCCCAAGCTCTCGCACCGTCATGGGACTCCAGGTCTATTTCAACAAACCACCGCAACTCTTGTGCACTCTAGCACACTTGCCGGAAGAACATCGGCACCACAACTCGCCTCACACGGACGACCACAACAACAACACCTCCATAGTGCAAAACTGGACACAAACGGTCGATCGAACCAAAAGTCCCGGTCGACCGAATCAAGCAAATACAGGGCAAATCACCTCGACCGGCACTCCCTCGGTCGACCGATTTCCCAAACCACGCTCGTTCGGTCGAACCAAAGTCAAGGGTCGGTCGACCGTTTAGATGGTCAACTCCTAGGTTCAACGAACAAAACAACCATTCGGTCGAACGACAAAGGGGCCCCGACCCCGTTCGACCGAAAGTCACCAGGGACAAATCCCACAACAAATTCGGTCGAACACCCGAGCACTCTCGGTCGACCGAATCCCACCAGGGAATAATCTCTCACTCGCACCACGAATCTGGTCGAACGCCGAGACCTCCTCGGTCGACCGAATTCCACCAGAGTGTTTCCTCACGCTCAGCACACAGGTCCGGTCAACCGACACCACCTACGGTCGAACCGACCACTATTCTCACTTAAGTCACGGTCGGACGAAGTCAATCAGCGGTCGACCGTTTGGATGATCAATCACTCCCAACCGACTTAAGACATTGTACACGGTCGAACGGCAAAAGGGACCCGTTTGACCGAATCTCACCAGACTTGCCTCCTACGCACGATCGGTCGACCGCCCCTGGGGCATCGTTCGACCGATTTGAGGCAGAACCCGAATTCTCTTCACGAACGGTCGACCGTTTGCACCAACTGGTCGACCGATCAGACAGTGAAATCTGCTACACATTTACTCGCGACGAGCCGAAAGGCCTACCGTCGACTTCCAAATACTCACGATAACTAAGTGAGCGAGCTTGACATACCGGAAGGCTTGAAGAAGCCTTTGAAGAACCGCGACGATGCCTCCACGAGCACGTCTCCCCAAAACACAATCCGTCGACGAACCTCGAGTCCAAACGACGATCAATCGCCTCCTCGACGATCCACAACCACAACACCACCTCCGGCAACCTCCAACAACCAACCACAACCACCGAAACACGATTTAGGTAGAGGGAGAGAGGACCAAAACGGAAACCACGAGATGAGCTAACAACCGACCAACTCACCTCCACCACAAACGGCTCTGAACTCGACTCGCCGGAGATCACCTCTTCTTCACCGGAGCACCACTGCAGGAGAGAGAGAGAGAGAGAGAGAGAGAGAGAAATCGCGAGTGAGAGAGAGAGCAACGAGAGAGAGAGAGATTTCCCCCCAAATATCTCCTCCAATTAAATCCTCACCATCCATTTCCTTCCTTTCCATCTCCACCACACATCTCATCTCCTCTCCATCTCAACCCTCCATCCATCCATCTTCAATCCAAGCCATCCATCACCATTTCCCCCTAATCACCACCTAATCAACAACAAAACCCAATTAGGATAGGTTTAGGATAGAATCCTACAGAAAGAGCTGTAAAAAATATTCATGTTATATATACATAATATATATTTCACATTTTCCGAAAAAAGAATGTTGAAATTTGAAAACCATTTTTATTTTTGAACTGTCTGTTTATTAGTTAGCATGGGGCAAATATGCTAAATATCTTTAAACATTTCTAGATGCCTTCTATCCATAACTTTTTTTTGAGAGCAAAAATGTCTGAATTCTGTACTGTATAAAATCTCAAAGTACATTATGGTCATGTGCGCATATTGTAAAATTGCGTGCAAAAACAGTTACCATTGATCAGCTATTGTGTTTTCTTATTCATTTTTTCCCTTTCCACCTTATATCTTACTATTTTCAGGTGGATGCTTGGAAAATGGGTCGCTTGCGGCTCAAAAGAGCAAGTTCGATGACAAAACTGAGGCTGCTTCGGCGAAAATGTATTTTCATTACTATTCTCAGTTATTGCATCAGCAGAATATGCTCCAGGATTATGTAAGAACAGGTCGTGCTATGTCACCATGTCAACTAATGTGATCTTTCCATAGTGTATTATTCTTTACTTTGTAGATTTACTTTCTAAATATGTTACTAGGTAAAATATTGCTGATTGCTGAACTTATTATAACTTGCTTTATATTTGCTCACTAACTGTTTTTTGCATCAACTACAACTGTTGTAATGTGTTGAAATGGCATTGCAGGAACTTATTATGCTTCTGTTATGGAGAATCGTGCTGATTTTCATGACCGGGTCGTGGTTGATGTTGGTGCAGGGAGTGGGATACTTTCTTTGTTTGCTGCTCAGGTTTATCTTATAATCTGTGATTCAGTATATTAAATTTTACAATGTTGGATACTTGTATTTCTTGTACATACACATTATTTAAAATATTTAGCAAGGAAGGCAAGAATCATATATATTCTTAGTTGTTTATCTTGCATCTTTGATATATGCTTATTCTTGCTGGCTAATATAATGATATTGGTAAAAGATTTGTTTATCAAGAATTTGACTTTTTTTAAGGCTGGTGCAAGACATGTATATGCTGTTGAGGCATCTGACATAGCAGATTATGCACAAAAGCTAATTGCTGGAAATCCATCATTAGGAGAACGGATCACGGTATTTGTTGTTTTAATGACTTTTCTCCTCATGTTTGAGTTTTGTATTATATATCTGTAAATATGCGCTTTTGGCAGGTTGTGAAAGGTAAAGTTGAGGACGTGGTCTTGCCTGAGAAAGCCGACATTCTAATATCTGAACCTATGGGTATGCCTATTGTCATTTGTCTTAAGTAGAGTTATAGTTATACCTATTTCAATGGTGAAATTTTGGGTCTCCAATCATCTGATGTCTTTGCTTGCTTATTTTCTTGTTTATTCTACAAGGAAAATGAATCCCTCGTTATTCAAGAAAGTTTTTCACATCATTCATATACTTATTATATCAATGGAGAGTGGAAACAGAAAAAAAAGAGGAAGAAGGATAACTTTAAATTTAGAAACATGGTTGGAATTTATGAAACAACTTTGTGCAAATTCGTTTGAGATTATGGTAGGGTGGATTTTGAGTGAAATCAACACTTCTTTAGAGATGAAACTTGTTATCGATCAAGAGAATCATGGGTATCTACTTGGTTGATCAAATGATGACAACAAATGAGTTGAAAAGGTGAGTTTAGGAGATTGCAACGTAAATAAGAATCAAGAAATTCCCAAGTTAGAGTATAAACTCAGGAGTATTTAGAGTTTTACTAATTGGATCACCCGTTTTAAATCTCCTAAAATAGGTTTAAAAACAAACGAATGAAATTCGGTTATCTATTTATATTGTATTGATAGTATAGGATTTTATCGTGGAATCTTTTTGCTTGGATTTAGTTAGGATTCATGATCTTGGTACAACTTGTATGAATATGAGCTATTCAGCAAATTAAAGGATTATATCAATTTTAATAGTCATTTCTGTACATATGTTATTAACTGTTCCTTTCACAACAGCAACAAAGCCTTTACTACCAGCACTGTGCAATCACTCACGATCCATTTCAGACTTTTCAGTTTTATTCACATCTCCTTAGCTTTTGTCGTATTCTTTTCGGGCCCTCCCACCAACACCACACAAACATTTCATTATAAATATGTTTGAAAAGATCCAGATTTTGGATTTTTATAGGTGATGTTTAATTTATTGCTCCTGTTTTTCACCCCCAAAATGTTTAGGTACATTATTGGTCAATGAAAGAATGCTAGAGTCTTATGTCATTGCAAGAGATAGATTTCTTCTCCCAAACGGGAAAATGTTTCCAATGAGCGGAAGGTAAAAATGTTGTGTATTGTTGATTTTCCTTTAATCATGGATCTCCATATCATACATTTTTGAGGTGGAAAAATGTGTTGCCTAATTAATTTATGTAATTGTGTTTTTTATGTGTTTCTGAAATTCTGTTAGAAATACTTGTTTCTTTGTAAATTAAGAAAAGGGCAGCCAAGCTGATGGTTGAACAATGGAAGTGATGAATTCATCTAATAATACCACATTGTTAATATGTTAATGGTCATGAAATATACACACATGCAAAAGCCTCTAGAAAATGTATTCCAGCTAGATGTTTAGTATTTATTAAAGTGTTGTTACATATTTTTGGTGTACTGAAAATCAAACAAAAAGTATGAACAATTTGCAAGCCACTGCAATATTGCATTTCAATGTTGTTTGATGCTTGAATATTTGTATAACTGATCCTTGTAGAATATTTGCGTATAACTTTATAAACTCAAAATGATCTAAAAAATATCCATATGCCTAAGGGTACATTAGAAAGTTAATTTGGAAACAAACTTGTAACATATAGACCCCTGCTGAATATTAATCTAATATTTGTATGTTATCTCATCTAGACAGTTGTCTAAACCAACATATATTGGTAATTTGATGCATCGATAGATAGGATACATCCTCATTGGTTGTTTAGTGTATTTAGACACAAACTTTTCATTATCATCCATTATGTTTTCCATATTGTTGGAAGCCCGATCTGTACTTTTTAAAAATGACATTTGTTTTATTGGTCAATGGTGCTATTTTAATTCTTCTATTCCATCCTTATCAGGATTCATATGGCACCATTTAGCGACGAGTATCTATTTGTCGAGGTTGCGAACAAGGTACCCTTTAAAATGCCATTGTCAGTTTTTTGTGATGTTTCATTCCTTAATTTTTCATGTATTTATTGATCGTGCACTCATGCATTATTGTTAGCTTGATTTGATTGTGCTTGTCAAACTATGGGCAAGCTCACTTGTAGGGAACATAAATATAGACTACCCGTGATGAATTGTACTTCTGTTTATGTAAAGCTGCTAGAATTAAGCATCATTGGTGTAGTTTCTTTGTTCCAAAATCGTAGTGCAGGTGACAAATCCAGATTATATGTTAAGGAAATGTACAATAACTAAAAGCAAGTTTTGTAGGATGATTATAAGACCAACTATGATGTGTGAATCAGAATATTGTCTCTTCGGAGTCGTCTGATAAAAAAAATGAATCAGAATATTGAGCCATAAAAAGATAACATGTGCACAAGATGAGTGTTGAAGAAATGCATTTTGCCTGGGCAAGCATAATGGTATCCACCGTACTATTCTAAATGTTGCAATGTATTTGTGAACAAACGGGAATGGATCTGATTAGTTATGAAGACATCTAAAGTAAGTTGTAGAAGTGCAGATTAAATAGAATTTCGTTCAACACCGCTTGAGATGACATCCAGCATAAACTTCTGTCTGGAAGCACTAATAAGAACCAGTAAGAAAGGCATAAAGAGGGCCAGAGGTGTAGGGATAGATCGTAATAAACTTGAGAGGTAACAATCAGGAGACTCGGAATTATTGAAATATATTATATATCCAAAGAGTTAGCCTTTGGCAGGAGCACATGAAATGAGACTATTTTTGTAGTGGAACCTGTGATTATTGTTGGGTTTCATTTAGCACATCCCAACTACTTTGATATTAAAAGCTTTGTTTCCATTGAATTCGTTATAGTGTTTTTGTTGGTTGACATGCTCAATGGCAACTTTGTGTTGTATATCTATAAGTCAGTCTCGAGGTTTGCATAGTGAATAAGTGTAACTTAGTCATACTTTACCAATGTTTTGCTTTTCACATGTAGGCTCTCTTTTGGCAACAACAAAACTATTTTGGTGTTGATCTTACTGCTTTGTACGGATCTGCGTTTCAAGGATATTTTTCTCAGGTTTGTTTTGTACATGTACCATCATTCTCTTACTTATGAATTGTTGAAGGCATGTGTTATACTAAAAAAAGTGCTTTAACTCTGACATACATACAATTCTTTTTTCCTACACTGTTCTAATAGAAATTACCAGAACATGCAGTAGCACAAGCATACAATATTCCTGAAAGCATAATGCTGTAATTTAGGCACTGCCCTTCCTCAACCTGTTTAGAAAATTATCCTCATTCCACAATCTTGAGTTATCCATGTGGAGTTGTCAAATACAGGTGTCTGTAGGTTATGACATGACATTGTTACAAAAATTCAACTCTAAACATTCCAAATATGCAGTGCAGAAAGTAAAGGTCGTGGGAACATATTGTAAATCACTGGGTCATGATTATTTTGAGTGTTAACGAGCCGAACTCGAATGAGTTGCATGGTTTGAGAATTTTATTATTATTAAAGGAGTTTATGTATGAGGTAGTGGCTGAGTTTCAATCGAGCTTTTTAAATTGATTGAGTTTGGCTTGCTAGGATATGCAGATGTTTGAGTTTGTTTATGGGAACTTTGAATTTTATTGAAAAAATCAAAACAAATCCACCAGCATGGCCATTCAAGGAAAATATGAACCATTAAACTAAAATTATATTGTCATGAAAGTATAAAAAATGTTTCAATATTCAACATATTTCTCGTTTCGCAAAAAAGTACTATATATATTTATGTTTTGAAACCAAAACAACATATAATCTCTCTCTAACACAACACTGTAAATCCGTACTATTATGTTTTTGGAAGATTGGGGTTGGGAGGGGAGAATAAAGTTGTCAACTTTTAAGGATTAATTGAAGTTTTTTATTGTACAAATTATGATACTATCCAACTAATTCGTTATTTAACTTATTTTACATATATTATTAGTAAACCTTAATATTATAAATTTTTGTACACATGTATTAAGTATAGATGTCACATATAATTAATTATATATATTTATTACATAAATGAGCTATCAGGCTTTTAACAAACAAATACACTATGATTGAGTTTGGCTTGTTTAATTAAACGAGCCTAATTTCGAGCTTGGGCCATACTCGTTTAAAATCAGAATCAAACTCAAGTCAAGCTCTAACCTTGAGCTTTTTCTGACACCTTTAATGCTTATTGATCGGTACTTACTCTATGATCTTTTCAGATGATATTACATGTGATTACACTTGCCGGAGTATCTGTGGTTGCACTCTATGCTCTTTCTTACAATGATAATGATTCCTGATTTTTGTTCCAGCCTGTGGTGGATGCATTTGATCCAAGGTTGTTGGTGTCTCCGGCCATATTTCATACACTTGACTTTACTTGCATTAAGGTAAAGTTATTTAATCTCTGCGGTACTTGCTATGTCATTCATCAGTAACTGGTGATTGTTGGTATGGTATTGAATATCTTTCCTCCACTTCATTGTTATGGTGTTCCACCCCATTCTTCCATTCCACGTAGCAGCGGTTTAGTTTGAAGGGTTTCTAGTAAGCTAGGTTCTTTTAGGTACTTGCCGTTTTAATTGAACATCTATGCGGTTCTAGCAACTAATCAAAGGGAAAATATGGTGAAACTACAAAGACAAATGATCAACTTGGGCTTACTAGAGGAAAGTTTCTTTTTCAGGGTTGACTAGAGGATAGCTTAATAGCTACTGGTTGTAAAATTGTAAGAATGAGGTATTTGTTAGTAAAAGTATTTGTTGTGATACTTGCAATGGTGTGATGAAACTTTTGAAGAAAAATAATAATGTGATGATAGATGGTAGTGCTAAAATTTTGCTGATGAAGTGTTTTTTTAAATCTTATGAAAGATGTGTTTACCTATAAATTGAGTTAACATATGAATCCAGATATGATTTATGATGAGATGTGCAAATGACACATTCCATGCTCCCCTCATCTGAAGCTGCCGTAGAAGTTTTAGATATTTTCTGATCTCCCGGCTAATTACCTGCTTTTGGCTTGAAACTAGGAAACATCAGAGACCTTTGCTCATATCCTAAATGGCACACAAGCTCATGACATATTCATGACCATTCATTTACCAATTTCACAGTTTTGGCTTCTGCTTTGCAGCAGGGAAAAATGCCTGTGCTTTTAGTTGATAATTAATTCTCATTTTTTTATTTCCTTAAATTTTCAGGAAGAAGAGTTATATGAGATAGATATCCCTCTAAATTTCAAAGCTACAGTTGGTGGCAGAGTTCACGGGCTGGCATGTTGGTTTGATGTGTTGTTCAATGGAAGGTTTGGAATTTGAGCACTATTCTCATCCTAAGAGGCAATTTCTTCTTTTATTAGTCTCTAACATGATGTTTTGAAGATCAACTTGGACGTTAAACAATGAACGATTTAATGTTGGTCTGACCTTTGGTTTAATTTGGTTGTATTGGCAATGACATTAGCATGATAACATCAACCTGCGGACACTTATGCTTCGTTTTTAATATGTTTAGTCATCTTCATCTGGACAAAGTTGGATAAAACTGATGATTGAACAGATTTCAAAGATCCTAAAAGTAATTCCTGTCATTCAAAATTTATTCTAACTACATGATATTGTATATGATATATTAAACTAAATATTTAGACCTTGAAGAGAAAAAAATGTGTTTCGTACATTAGGTTCTAACTTTGCAAGTAGTCGGTTACGTTGTACAAATATATCGGAAACAGTTTAGAACGTAAAACAAAGTGGACGGTTGAACCATGTGGTTTTGCATGATCCACTTTCAACTGGATTTAATCCGATTAAATTCAGAGCTTAAACCACATTTTTTCCTGGTCTGCTAACTCGACCGGTGCTTGTGCGGATCACAATTCAACTAATTATAACTGATTCATCCAGTGACCCAATCATCATTTTAGGTCTGGATTTCAAACCATTGTTCATATGGTTGACCTGAAAATCTTATTGGTCTTGGTCGAGCACATCAGTCTAGTTTCCAAAACTTTGCTCTTTTTAGCTAAAGATGCTTTCGGTTGTGATCATGCATTTTGTATTTTCGGTCTTTAAGCATGTTTTGCTATCTGTTGATGGCTTACTGTATGTGAGACTGTATCAGTATGCAATCTCATCAATTGCTCTAATGGATTGACAGAATTATGAATGAACAGCTAAGTGAAGTTTATAATATGTGATGGTTAAATGGATCTGTTGTCTCTAGGCAATTGTTTGAGACATGTATCTTCACAACAGTTAAATGGTTGTCATTAGCTGTTGTTAAGGGTGTGTGTATATGTGTTTTCTAAGAAAGTATGAGTTTTGTTTGACGTAAAATATCTTAACTTGATCAATATTACCTGACTAGATAAGTGATATTCTTTATGCAGTACTGTTCAAAGATGGCTTACAACTGCTCCTGGTGCTCCTACAACTCACTGGTACCAGATTCGTTGTGTTCTCCGGCAACCATTGTATGTAATGGCTGGTCAAGAAATTACAGGACGACTCCATATGGTAGCTCATAATGCTCAAAGCTACACAATTTACTTGACACTTTCAGGTGGAAGTCTGAACCTTTTACTTTACATGGTCTTCCTCCGAGTCTCTGAAGGTGACTAAATTGTAGTTTCAATTATGTTTCATAGCGAAAATGTGGGGCCCGGGTGCTGAAGAAGGAGGCATTCTTCAGACTTCTTCTTGTAAGCTTGATCTGAAGGAACCTTACTATCGCTTGTCTCAGCCACAAGGCTACACATGGGCACAGCAAGAACAGCCTCCACAGCTTGCTCAATCACAGGTATGATCTATTGAGGTTTGGGTTTTCCATGTCCATGTCAAGTTGGGCTTCCAATATTATTTCTCATACTTTACCTTCATGTCTCTGTTGTCAAAATGAGATGCTCTAGATGCGACTCTCTGGTGCGAATTATTTTCACTTCGTTGTTTGTCATTTTCAGGAAGCTCTTCTTAAAACCCATGACGCAAGCAGTCCAGGTGTAGTATTACCAATGTCTCACCCTCCCGACGATGCCTCCATTGATTTATAGGTGTACATGTACCTGAAATGCAGTTGCATTCTCTCTCCTGACAGTAATTGTGTTGGCAGGGAGCTGTGACGATCCACCTAGGAGAATGTATGAGTATCTTGAGCAATGTACATTTTCTGACTTCTAGGTTGGTATCTTGGGAGTTATAACATGTTGCTAATCATTCACGTTCCTGGGAGGTTGACTTTTTATCATTTGAAATACAGGTCATATTGTATGAGACCTGACCACTTGAATTAGGATTGTCCCATCCATGTAAACCAGGTTTAGGTCTTTTATTTCTACTTTGGTGAGCATTTAGTGGGCACCCCCTTATAAATGCCTTTTGCGACACTACCGGTAGATGTGACACCATACTGGCTTGTGCGCAAGATTAGCCTCGACACTCCAGAATAGAGTTTTTGAGGTTGAGCCGAGGGATGGGATAAATGAAGTCTGATTATAATATTTTTCTCAGCAATCATTCTCCATTTTGTGCGATCTAGTGTACTGGGCAAACGAGTTTCCGGATCACGTCATTTTACTTGTGCATCAATCGTGCTTGGTATGTTTGCTTGTGGATTTGTCCACGAAACTTCCGAGAGAGAGACGAGGTGGTGGTTTGATTTTCTGCAATTCTATTTACTATAAATATGCAGTGTTGGCACTAGTAGATTTCGGTAGGACGGAAATATGTATTTAAAATCCAAGTGGGTGAATATTGCATTCCTTAATCTCACAAGAGTGTCCGTTTCAATGGTGTTACTGTTACTTGAGGTAGGAAAACTCCTTAAGCGACGGTCACTTGGATTTGTTGCAAGCTTCCAAGTCTTCGGATGGTTATATGGAAATCCGAACGTCCCAATCAAAGAGTCGCGTATTCGAACTTTGGAAGGCTATTGGCTTTGGTTCGGACTGTTCACGTTCAAGGTGGATCCCGAACTAGGCCAGGAATTATTTTGGTATGGAACCAAGAAATTCCAATATTGCACTGACCGAACGACAATCTACGGTGTGACACGTTGCACATTCTTATCTCGTCGTCCATTCAAAAGCTCTAAACGCTTATTCAACATCAACGTCTATAGCAGATGTATACCAAGCAAACTACTTCCACCACTCCACTCCATCGCGCATCATGGCCACGGAACATTGCCAATCAAACTACGTAATGGAACTTATTAATCGGCTTTGTGGACGTGCATTTGTTTTTGACAGAGTGATGGATTTGAAGGAGAAGAAAAGCTGAAGCACTTGCAGTTCGTTCGAGTGATGGCGCTTAAGACGCTTGTGTACTTGAGAATTTACGACATTGCCAATGGAAGTGAAGGTCCGTTGCAGACCGGCGTGGAGAACGTCAAGGCTGCTGCCAAGATTATTGTGGGTCCGGTGTGCTGCATGGTCTACAGATTCTTGTACCATTTGCTCAAATTCGTGGACCAAATGGTGTAACTAACGATTCATAAATGCTCTCTAAAATAATTCAAATACTATTACTAACCTTTAGTGTTTTGTCTTGTTACAATAACATATTTTCCGATTTGAAGTTAATTTTTGATCGTATTATCTGTAGCTTGTGTATTCTGCTCGAGTTTGCAGGAAGAGAGGTCTGTAAGCAAAAGTTAAAATTGAAATTGCAACTTTACTTGCAAGTTCGCTAGATCTGCTTTCTCGCTTCAAAATTCATAATTACAATTGACTTAAAACCCCAAACATTGTTTTCACTCATTACTTATACAGATGAACGGGTCCATCTCAAACCACCACACTCCAGACCTACACTATGGAAAAGCAGCAAAACACGCAAATCGATCCAACAATTGCACCAGGACGGACTTACAGAGACTGCCACCAATCCGGCCAGCATCATGTGCACTGAAATCCAACCAACAGCCAATCAACTCTACTCCAAATACAAAATTAAGGTAGAACATTACGTCATTTCCGCCTGGCAGGTCTTGATTGTGTTCCCTTTGTTCCTTTAATTGGCTCGAATTTAGTCCCAACCATGGTATACTGGTCCGAGACGTACAACAGAGTTATAATTGTAGGAAAGAATCATGAAATGACTCATTGAGAAGCGAAACATACAGCACAATGATCCTGTGCCAACTATATAGAGTAATTAGATCAATTAATAACTATGACGAGGAGCATCCATAATAGCCCGGGAAGTTGAACTTATTACTGACTTATTCCTAATCTTAAACATATTGCAGCAGTGTGATTATACACAACCAAACATACAATGCAAATCTCAGCAGTGTGAATAGGTTGTAAACTGCACAAACCTTCTTGGTGGTCACTCTCAGATGAGTTGCACAACTGCAGCAACTCTCAGAGCACCACCCTGGAGCAAATCCCCAAGCTCTTCAAACAACAGAGCTGTCCGCCAGCCCCATCCTTTTGGAGCTTTAGGAAGTAATGTCCCTGGTTGTTTCAGGCTACCAAACACCATTACTTCCCTTTTGGATGGACAAATCAGCTGAAAGGTAATTAATATGGAACTTGGTTAGTCAATCGAGAGGTAAAGATTCAATCAAAAGGCAAGCAAAACTGACAAGTTATAGAATAAAAATCTCTTACGGTACCTGATATCTAGCAGTAACTTTCTCCCTGGAATCAACATACATATGAAACTGGAGAAAGAAAAGTTTGTCAAATTTATCAAGATGGGATGGGATTTTAACCTTTTATAAACTGTCTACACTTTGCACACTGTATTTTTTCTTGCCATCAATAAATTGGGACATTGGTCCCAAAATTTCAGCCAAGAAAAAAAAGAACAGACTACCCTCATTCTATACAAAATCAAAAGAGCTTAACCTTTCTCGAAGAATTTGTTGGTTCTGCTTTGCGTCGATGCAAAAATAGACCTAGAAGCCAAAGTAATATGAGTTACAACTTAAAATATTTTGTTTTTTTTGTGAGAAAAAATCACTGATATTGGTGTTGGTGTATGAACTAAATATTACCAAGAGTACGACGACCTTGAGAATCCTCATCATTAAAAGCCTGGACACTGACCTATAACAAAAGATCTGTGTTTTCATCACAGCAAAGACAAACATAATGTAAGCAATGCAGAAGAAACGAGCCTCAACAGGTTAATGAGTACCTTCCAGAGAGACCCTGCATAGAACACTTCAGGTGAATGTTTCACCTGGCCATCAACAAGCCTGTGCACATCTATAAACTCAACCCTGATGGAGAAACAAAATAGAATTTGATGTTATTTATTTCAAACATAGGGATGTAAATATAAGCTTATTGGCATGATAAAGTACTACTGTACTACAAAGTCAAATGGACTTTTTCCGTAACACTTTCATGGCACTGAGTGAAAATTTAAAGGTGAAACATAAAGCACCTCCATAGCATCTAAGAACATAAAATGCAAATATCTTCACGTTTAGAATAGTGGCATCTGATCAATAGAACTTTACAAAAACAATATGAAGGAAGCTTACAGAAAAAGTAATATTAGCTTACCCGAAACGAAATGGGGGAAAGCGATGCAATGGTGTTTTCATGTCCAGAGATAAGGAGGAAACTTCGGCACTTTCCCACTCTGAACCAAGACCCTGCTGTTGAGATTCAAGTATTTGAAGCTGAATACTATTGGATGTTGGAAGATTTACTGATCCGGGTACATAAGCTCTCTGAGCATGCTCCATATGAACAGGACCGACAGTACCACCATGGCAATGTCCAACCAAGGCAGTCAAACCATCAGCTGGAAATTCTCCATTGTGATCAATTCTAGCTTCCAAGTCATCATTGCCAAGTGATTGTTGGCCATTTCTACTGCCTAACCCGAAAGGAACACGAGAGAACACGTAACGAGTTGGAGGCCAAGCAACACCACCTTGCACAAATGTGGTTCCTCGACCAATGCCGGCAAGCCCATCAATGGGGCCTCTGACATGAACACGTACAGGCCCGTATGTACCAGTACCTTCTCCTTGAGCATCAGAAAAGTATACATTTCCCATGCCAGGAGAGTCATTCAGATCATGCTCTTGACTATAGTATCCGGTTGAGGCTCCTTGTGAACATCCATATGGTGGTGGACATGTACATGACATACTGATCATGCAACAATTCCTGCAGGTATCAGCTCCTATCTCGTGAACTCTGTGGCTTAGAAGCATCTGCATGAAGTAATAAGCATATACATTTAGCTGAAATTTTATTTTTGTTGAAATCAAACATGATTTAGGTTCATGACAGGTGACAGAATGAAATGTGAAAAGATTCAAGGATGAATCGACACTAGCAAAACACTACCAACATGTATTTTTATCATTCCTGACCTGTAACCAGAGACCGTCATTTACAGCTTTGCAAGGAAAACCCAATTCCTCCAGCTGTTTTCTAACGTTTAGAAGTGCTTCAAAAGACATGTTACAATATAGCAGGGAACCTCCCTCGAATATTGATACAAAAGTATCATAGTCATCCCCATAGATACCATGATTCTCTTCTGCATGTTTGCCCTGACTCCAACCTACAGTTCGAGCACCCCAACAAGGAGTGCTCTTCCCCCACTCGTCGTTACTACAACTATTGCATGGAGAGTGATCTGAAGAAAAATGTCTCGGTTGCTCCCTAGAAAGCCAAACATCATTGTTAAAAGGGTAGCCTGAATTTTCTTCAGAAGGTGCATCTGTAGCAGAGCCATCGACTACCATCCTAACTGAACTGAGATCATCATTTGTTCCAGCATAAGCACATGAACTTCGGATGTTAGAACCGGAAATGGAAGTTACAGGTGGAACATGCTTTTCCATCTCACAGGTGTACGAATCTGTGATTGGATGAGATGTTCCCACCTCGTGTATTTTCTCTGTTCTGGAATAGGAAGTGTCACTCTCAAAGTCAATTTCACAATCAGCATCATTCTGAATGTTCACATCCTCTAATTCTGACGTCATTTTGTTGTCTATATCCTCTGTCACTTCCTGCTGCCTTAGCTGAGAAGAACTAATGGAAGGGCTTAGTCCTGATTCAGAACTCAATATTGCCTTTTCCATGAATTCTTTCGCCAGTGCACCTTTGGCAAGAAGAGTATACAAAGCCAGTTCGAACCTACATACGGGGACACACAGTTACAATGTTCAGAGAATTGAAATTGCAAATCAAAATTCAGCTGATAGATGTAAACAGTCCATGTACCTTTTCTCTTCATTGGGCACCCAGAGCCTATCAGATGTAAGCAAAGAATGCAATGTTTGCGAAGAAAGTTTAGGCAAGACCTATTTCGCCAAGCATTTTCAACAAAACACAACCCAATCAAGATAATATTCAGTAATAAATATAGTAACGATGGACTCAACATCGATAAGTGTACTGCTACTGCCAAGTATCAAATTAAAATATATTAAGTTTAAGCTAACACCAAGCTAACTCAGCCAGGCAGGCAGCTTAAACTAAATCAATCATAAATATGGTGTCAAACCATGACAACCATGTATTAGTCCAAGCAAAGTCTTCCATTGTTTGAATATAGTACCATGACAACGTTTGGTAGGATACAAGTATCATTACTTGAGAGATATTTTTTTTATATTCATTACTTGAAAATTAAGATCTCATGTTTCGTTTTACAACTCCTTTCTAGTGTTTTTGTGTGCAATCAACCAAAAGTATTGTCATTTAAATCGATCACTCTTAACACCAAATATATAGAAAATCAATTGGAGTTCTGATCCACCATTTTTATTTTCATTTTCTGATCGGTACCAATTCCAACACATCTTCGAGGAAGTACACTGTGAGTTCCCCATCTTAAGGAGAAAAATGTTTGTTGTTTCTTCTTGTTCTTCTTTGGGCAGCAAGCAACATAAACAACAAAAAAGTAGAATTGTAATAAATATAAGGGGCAAGGTCTAACTCCTTGACAACTTAAAAGGTAACACAATAAGTTTCTTAGTTTTCCTTTGATAGAAGTTGAACAAATTTCCAATTATATTTGCATATGGTTGGTTGGACAGTTATTGTCTATTGATGTCTAGATAACTATAATTTCTATCATCTGTAGCATGCATCCATAGCTGTACTAACACTCTTTGAATCTACAAAGTAAGTATTTGCAATGTTACTATGAAATGTTGCTAACTTCCCAAAGTTGACATCAATATGACCTCTCTACTTACCTCTCTCAATTCCATGGTGCCACTTTGACATAGATATCCCCAACAAGCTTTCCTAACACGCTCACCATGTATACCATAGTCTTGGCTCTCAGCAAAAACCTGATTTGTAGTTCATACAAACATAATTATATCGAAGCATCAACAATTGACAACTACATCAGACTAAACACATAGTGGCACTGAGATGTTATGAATAAGACAACAGGAACCTGATAGACCAGAAAATTAGAAATCCACAATTCTGAGATGATAAAGTCCGTGCAAATTGCACATAGGTCCTGCACATAGGAGAAGACTACATTCAATTGCATCTTTAAGATAGGCCATTAAGATCTCGTAAAAGTAAAATTATCTGCATAACCAGTGGAATACCTGAAGATCAAGGAAAGACGCAGCTGCAAGCACACGGAACGCGTTGTTGTCATTGAGTTTTGGATGGTGCCCATAGAGATAAGCCAATGCCATCGAAATTGCCTCGTTGTTGATATTATCGTCGTCTATCTGCAATGTCACGGTTGGGGCGTCTGCCTCTTTCCAAGGACCATGAAGCATGTTCCTGCGCCAATTAAGTCAAACAACAATTCTCATAGCCAGTCTACATGAAATGGGGAAAACGAAGCTGGTTCATAAAATCGCCGTTACTCGTAACCCTTAAAAACGACAACTACAAATAGCACTCAATGGCAGTGAAAATTGTATAATCCAGACTACAATTAGACCAGTGTACATTAAAATTGCACAAAACACTCATCACACTAATCAGTTGGTAGACGCTCAGGAATCCAATATCTGCCCTTGACACCGATCCAATCACAATCAAAACTTGCAAATCACACTACAATCCTAATTCCGCACACTACAATGGCCTGCCTGGAAAAAAAATCAAGCAAGGAAAAAAAATGAAATCACAGAAGTATCGCTCGAAACATTGCAACATGCACGAAACACTCATTAGATCAATTAATACTTAATAGCTTAACGCACTGCAATCAGGAACCTGCCTGAGTCCTGACTATCCAATCACAATCAAAACACACGAAACCAAGTTATAATCCCTGGAAGCCTACAACTCCACACGCTACCATCTGGGGGAAAACGACCTAATTGAGGGGGAAAACACCATGAAACCGCACCGCACACTCCGATCATGATCTAATCCAAAAAAACATGAAACCAGATGCCGACCCCTCAGACCGCCGCAACTCCAACTCCGCACTCTCCGATCACGATCAAGTATTCAAATCCAACGCAAAAACAACCAAATAAACAGAGAAACCGTCAACCACCACGCCATTCCAATCGCGATCAAAGCCGAACCTGAAGTAGGAGCTGCGGGAGAGGATGAGCCGATGGAGCCGGAAAGTGGACCCCATGGCCTCGACGACAACGTCGGAGAACGCTCCGGCGTTGAAGCCCTCGTGCTTGACGTGGTCGCAGAGTGCCGCGAGGTTGCAGTCGGAGGCGCGGAGCTCGTGCGCAGTCCGGTCGTTGTCGGGCGGCGGAGGTGGGGTTGGGGGCGGAGGCATCCTCCCGCCGACGACGAGGCGAGGTCTAGGGCTCCGGGAGGACGACGGAGGGGCGTCCATGGGTCGGGGAGGGGAGGAGAGGGGACGAGCCATGATCGTCCTATTTTTCTGTATATGTCACGTCAACTCAGAAAAAGTTCCGAAAATGTTCTTCCCAAGGACAAATGAAAAATTGAAGAAAATATAACCAAATCATTTTACTTTTGACTTGAATTTTTATTTTTATTTTCTTTTTGACTTAATTCTATTGTTTGTATATGTTTGTACAATTAATTTTTGGACGGTTTGGATACTAAAAATGAATAATTGGACGAATTTTGGTCGACTGAAATAAATTTTTCAGTGATTTTCTTTAGGCGAATGTTGGTTAATGACTGAATAAATTTCGATCGTCTGAACTAGCATTCAAGTTAGGAATTTCGGTAGACCGAATTGTGTTTGGTCATCCGTTAAAATCATTTCGGTGGATCGAATGATTGATGGTCGACCAAAAAAATTTGATTTCCATTACTTTCCGACCTCAAACGTTGAGAAAACTCCCAAAAAATATAAAATATCATGGAATCCCGCACAAACAAACTCACTCCACAAAGTCAAACAGAATCTTATTTTCTTTCCGTTGGTATCTCTAGAATCCGAGGTGCACAAACCTCATATTTTCCCTTTTGTTAGTAATAAAAAACTCTACCGTCAAATCATTTTTTTCTTAAATTAACTTATTTCTTACATTTTACAAATAAATATATATAGTGTTATTTATTTATTTATTTATTTATTTATCTATCTTTTTTTACATATGATTCTGAATTATTAATAAAAATTGATGCAATTTTTTAAAAATTAATTATCAAACAACACATTGATAACATAATTAAATTATTAAGTACAAAAAGATAATAATCAAACTCACGGACAATACAATAACGATTACTTATAACTAAACATTACAACTAAAAGTAAATAATTAATATATTTTTAATTATCACTTCGCTCGTTCCATATATTCTCAATTAAATTCGTCATAATGAATTAAAAGTTGAGGATGTAAGATTTTTTTTCTTTTCAAAGTGATAGTTGATTTTTTTTATTTTTTTAAGATGTTTGAAAGGTGTAAGTTATATTTTGGAAAATGATAGATGGACGCTAGCGTCACGGACACGCCCTACGTGGCACTCTCAATATCCCTACGTGGCACTCTCCATGTCAGCACAGAAAAAAGTTTCTTTTTTTACTTTATTCATCAATACTTTGGGTATCCGTACAAATGTCTACATCTCTCCATCCCTCCCTCCATCCCTCATTAATGCGTCTCAAATCACTCCCTTCCTTCATCATTTTGGCGCTCCTACACAGCAGAAGACTTGTTATTCATCTCAAGATGCGTCTTCCTTTTTCTTCACTTCTCTTCTGTGGTCCTTCCTCTGTACTCCAATGGAAATCGTTCATGTGCCCCCCCCCCCCCCCCCCCAAGTGGAGCAGCCGGCAAACGTTCCTAAGGAGGAGATGTTTTTTCCTTCTTTCGAAGAAGCCAAAACATTTTACATGGCATATGCCGATTCTTGTGGTTTTGGTGTTAAGACAAGACAATCTCATTACGATCGTGGTGTTGTTATACGGGTCACGCTGACTTGCTCCAAGGAGGGCACGACACCACCAAACCAAGGGCAAGGAAAATTGAAGCCTAGGTTATCCAGTAGAGTCCAATGCACTGCTCGGATAAAGGTCTCCGGAAACTCAGCACGTGGTTACCACATTAACTTTGTGGATCTTAAACATAACCACGCCATGCTGAAGAGGAGCAAATGCGTTTTCTCAGACAAAACGAACCGTCCCTGAGGCCGCCAAAGCACGCATATCGTGCAATGATAGTGTTGGGATATCGACTGCTAAGACCATGCAATCTTTTGTGGTCGAGGCTGGAGGTCATGACAAATTGACTTTCAACGAAAGGGATTTAAGGTTTGTGTTCTTTCTGCCTAACATAATTGAAGTTCAACATTTTGCGTCTGGTTTTAGTGGTTTCTGTGTGCAGGAATGTTGTAAACGAAGTCAGAAATTTAAAGATGGGACCTGGTGATGCACAAGCTCTTCAGAACTATTTCATTAGGATGCAGAAGATTGATTCCATGTTTTTCTATGTAATGGACATGGATGACGAAGGAAGATTACGGAACGTGTTTTGGGCTGACTGTCGTTCTAGAGCTGCATATTCATACTTTGGAGACGCAATATGTTTCGACACCACCTACATTACAAACAAATACGACATGTCTTTTGCCCCATTTGTAGGAGTTAATCACCATTTCGAGTCAGTTTTGCTCGGTTGCGCTTTGCTGTCTTCTGAGACAACTGAAAATTACATATGGTTGTTCCAAACATGGTTGTCGTGCATGAACAGTAAGGTGTGACTGTTCAATTTAAGCTATTTATGTGTTCGGTTTAAGTGGTGGAACTGTTGGGTTTAAGTGGTGGAAATGTTCGGTTTAAGTGGTGGAACTGTTCGGTTTAAGTGGGGAACTGTTCGGTTTAAGTGGTTTGACTGTTCGGATTAAGTTGTCTGTCTGTTCGGAATAAGTGGACTGTCTGTTCGGATTATGTTGTCTGTCTGTTCAGATTAAGTTTTGGGTCTGTTCGGATTAAGTTGTGGGTCTGTTCGGTTTAAGTGGTGGGTCTGTTCGGTTAAAGTTTTCAAAGTTAGATTTTGTACCTTTCAATATATGACTCACTCCTTTTAAATTGCCCCCCTTATGCAGATATACCCCCCCAGCCATAATAACAGATCAATGTGGTGCCATTACAGCTGCTGTAAGGAATGTCTTCCCAGATTCAAGACACAGATTCTGTATATGGCACATAATGAACAAAGCTCCCTTGAAGTTGCCGACGCAGTATCGGAAGCACATTTTATTTGATCTGAAATTGATTGTATATGATTCCAAAACCCCAGCAGAATTTGATCGTAATTGGCAGGGTTTCCTTCTTGATTTTGACATGCATAACCATAGCTGGCTCAAATCGATTTATGCAATCCGAGAGTCGTGGTTACCTGCATTTGTTGGTGATAGTTTTTTTACGGGAATGGCATCTACTCAGAGAAGCGAGAGTATGAATGTCTTTTTCGACAAGTATCTTACTTCGAAGACCACCCTTAAGCAGTTTGTTCAACAATACGAACTTGCGTTCCGCCATAAGTACGAGAAGGAAGCTCAATCAGATTTTAATTGTCTTCAAAAGAGACCCCAGTTGGTTTCAATTTATCCATTCGAGAGACAGATAAGCGAGTTGTATACGGTAGGGGTCTTCAAGAAAGTGCAGTTAGAAATTGGGAAGATGATATACTGCGATATAACGGAGGAGTTCAATACGAATGACACATTTCAGTACAAGGTATCTGAACGTGTTTTGGCTGGTGAGCAGCTACTGTCGAAACGTTTCCTAGTACAAAACATATCCATGAACTTCACATGTGATTGTAGAATGTTTCAGCACGTTGGCCTTCTATGCTGCCACGTTTTTGTGGTACTTGGACGCTTAAATCCTAATGCATTGCTCCCAGACTCTTACATCGTTAATCGATGGCGGAAGGATATTCAAAGGAGCTATCGAGATAAGATGTACCCAGACGATGGCGTAATGGAGAAGGATGCGCTTCGTCGTCACGACGACATCATGGGTCGTGCCGTTTGGATAGCACAGGAAGCCTTCATTTCCCACGAAAGGTATATTGAGGTCGTGAAGTGTATTGAAATGCTTAAGGCACGTATGCACACTACCCAATTCTTGGTTCGACCTGATGAACCTGAGTGTGCGGGTACATCGGTTCTTAATCCAGATAATGTCAGACGTGTAGGAAGACCGCCGACTAGACGTCGAGTGTCTTTAGCTGAGAAGATAATTAAAAAAAGCCATAAAAAACACGCCCAACAAGAGAAGAGAAAGTTCAAGATGAAGGTTAAATCGTCGCTTCACGAAGTCGCACCAAAACCCGGGGATCCTGATTTCTGTGATTGGGACATGAATTTGTATTACGAGGAACTTCCTCCTTAATTTAATATTTCTTGTTATTTTCAGTTCTTGTAAAACCAAGAAACTTCTAATTGTTGATCTGTTTGGATCTGTAAATGGTTGTTATACACGTTCAGTTCGTATAAAACTGTGTCCTTGTTCGGAATATGTTGTGGGTCTGTTCAGAATATGATGTGTGTCTGTTCGGAATATGTTGTTTGTCTGTTCGTAATAAGTTGTGGGTTAGTTCGGAATATGTTGTGAGTCTGTTCGGAATATGATGTGTGTATGTTCGGTTTAAGTTGTGTGTCTGTTCGGAATAAGTTGAGTGTCTGTTCGGAATAAGTTGTGGGTCTTTTTGGAATAAGTTGTGGGTCTGTTCGGAATATGATGTGTGTATGTTCGGTTTTAGTTGTGTGTCTGTTCGGAATACGTTGAGTGTCTGTTCGGAATAAGTTCTGTGTCTGTTCGGAATAAGTTGTGGGTCCGTTCGGAATATGTTGTGTGTCTGTTCGGAATACGTTGTGTGTCTGTTCGGAATACGTTCTGTGTCTGTTCGGAATATGATGTCTGTGTGTTCGGAATATGTTGTGTGTCTGTTCGGATTAAGTTATGTGTCTGTTCGGAATACGTTGAGTGTATGTTCGGAATATGTTGTGTGTCTGTTCGGAATAGGTTGTGTGTCTGTTCGGTTTAAGTTGTGTGTCTGTTCGGAATATGTTGTGTTTCTGTTCGGAATATGTTGTGTGTATGTTCGGAATATGTTGTGTGTCTGTTCGGAATACGTTGTGTGTCTGTTCGGAATACATTCTGTGTGTGTTCGGAATAAGTTGTGGGTCTTTTCGGAATATGATGTGTGTATGTTCGGTTTAAGTTGTGTGTCTGTTCGGAATACGTTGAGTGTCTGTTCGGAATAAGTTCTGTGTCTGTTCGGAATAAGTTGTGGGTCTGTTCGGAATATGATGTGTGTATGTTCGGTTTAAGTTGTGTGTCTATTCGGAATACGTTGAGTGTCTGTTCGGAATAAGTTCTGTGTCTGTTCGGAATATGTTGTCTGTGTGTTCGGAATAAGTTCTGTGTCTGTTCGGAATAAGTTCTGTGTCTGTTCGGAATATGTTGTCTGTGTGTTCGGAATATGTTGTGTGTCTGTTCGGATTAAGTTGTCTGTCTGTTCGGAATATGTTGTGTGTCTGTTCGGTTTAAGTTGTGTGTCTGTTTGGAATATGTTGTGTTTCTGTTCGGAATATGTTGTGTGTATGTTCGGAATACGTTGTGTGTCTGTTCGGAATACGTTGTGTGTCTGTTCGGAATACGTTCTGTGTCTGTTCGGAATATGTTGTCTGTGTGTTCGGAATATGTTGTGTGTCTGTTCGGATTAAGTTGTCTGTCTGTTCGGAATACGTTGAGTGTATGTTCGGAATATGTTGTGTGTATGTTCGGAATATGTTGTGTGTCTGTTCGGTTTAAGTTGTGTGTCTGTTCGGAATATGTTGTGTTTCTGTTCGGAATACGTTGTGTGTATGTTCGGAATACGTTGTGTGTCTGTTCGGAATATGTTGTGTTTCTGTTCGGATTAAGTTAGGTGTCTGTTCGGATTAAGTTGTGTCTGTTCGGAATAATTTGTCTGGGAAGAGTTTGTAATTTGTACATCTTTTAAAAAATAAACACAAAAAAGAGTTTGTAATTTGTACATGTAAACAAATAAACACTACAAAATATGGACTTCAGATCTGCACACACGATCGCCGATCCCTAAGTAACATGACCGCCAATTCACCCCTGATACAGTGGATGTTATTGTGGTCCTTCTCCTTCGTCGGGTCAAGTTTTAGCATTAGGCACCTTATCCAGTATATAACATAGGCCCCGCAATCGTTGCTCCCCGGTGGTTGTCGTTGGCTATTTTTCCTGAGGACTCTCAAGGGTCAGTCGACCTTTAGTAGATCCCTCCAGTATTCAGCCGCATCCGCTGCTGTGCACTCATGTACGCCTATGGTCTGCTCTGGATCTTCACCTTTCTCTAGCTCCCTAGAGATACTGTTGAACGCCAAAATCTCCTTGGACGGGTCGTGGACAACCACCAGAGTCCAATGACCTGCAGACCAGCATGGTTGTGCGATTACGGACTCTGTTGGAGACACACCTTCAATTTTAGGGAGGATAAAATCTTCAATTTCTCTGCCTTGGCCACCCAAAATTCGCCCGGACTCGAATGTTGATATGCATAAAACTTTTTGGGTTGGGCGTCTTTCTTCTAGAACCGAAAGCATAACGTCGATAGTTTGGTCGGTAATATCCATCCCAGGCGTTATAAGTTCCTTCAGGTCGGTGCGTGTTAAGCTGCACATATCACCTCTCCAGATGACCTCTCTATTGTCCTTGTTGGCTGCCGTCACGTTCAATATCATGTTGATCTCATCAGCTGACAAACTTCCCATTGCAGCCATGTCAACATCAGGCTTTGTCCCTCCTAAGTGGACAGCCAACCTATAATTATCCTCTATTTTTTTCCCTTTTTTCTTTAGGCTCCTTTGAGCCGCTCTCTCTTTTCTCTTTTGCTCTTCTTCCACCTTCTTCTTCTTGCCCCGATGTTCATCTTCCTTCAACTGTTGCTCCACGATGGCCGTCGAGCATTGTCTTTTCACGCCCCAGTTTGGTTTCCGTGCCTTGCTCTCTTCTTCCCTCTTTTCCTCCTTCTCCACTCTCTTCTTCCTTCTTCCTATCCTCCTCCCTCTTTTCCTTTTCCTCCTTCTCCTCTCTCTTTCTCTCCTCCTCCCTCTTCTCCTCCTCCTCCATCTTTTTCTCTTCCTCCTTCTCCACTCTCCTTCTCTCCTCCTCCCTCTTCCTCTCCTTCTCCCTCTTTTTCTCTTCCTCATTCTCCACTCTCTTTCTCTCCTCCTCCCTCTTCCTCTCTTCTTCTTCTTCCTCCTCCTCTCTCTCGTCTTTCTCCCCACCAGTATTTTCACCGGTCCCTGTCCCTCGAAGATATATAATTTCTTCCCTCAGCCTCCCACACTCTTCCTTGGTCATCCTCAGTTCTTCCTTCAGGTCGTTAATCTCTTCTGTCGCCTTCTTTAGGGCAGCTTCGGCCCTAAGCCAGTTCGTCTTCACCTCACTCGGCTCCAACTCTTGGAGCAGCGGGTCACATGGAATGTTGCAGTCAGTCAGTTGTAGCCTTGGCAAACTGCTAGTTGAAGCTGAGCCCTTTCGAACAGGAGTTCGAACAGAACTAATAAGTTCCAGCTCCCTTTCACTCATTGATGGAGCCCCCATCAGGTCGAACTCGCCGTTGTAAATCTTAGGTAGGGTAATTCCACGTTCCTCCCATTTCCTCAGGGTTAATCGTTTCCCAAACATTTCCGTCCAACTTCTCATTCGTGGAAAAACTCCAGTTCTGGGCTCCCCCAATTTGAATTTCTCACAAAGCCACACCTTCAAATGGAAAAAATCAACTGTTTAGAACGACTCAACAGACATACGTTCATATTCTTAACAGACACAACTTAATCCGAACAGACACCTAACTTAATCCGAACAGACCTACAACATATTCCGAACAGACACAACTTAATCCGAACAGACACAACACTTAATCCGAACAGACCCACAACATATTCCGAACAGACACACCACTTAATCCGAACAGACACAACACTTAATCCGAACAGACAGACAACTTATTCCGAACAGACACAACACTTAATCCGAACAGACAGACAACTTATTCCGAACAGACCCACAACTTAATCCGAACAGACACCTAACTTAATCCGAACAGACACAACTTAATCCGAACAGACACACCACTTATTCCGAACAGACACACAACATATTCCGAACAGACACAACACTTATTCCGAATAGACAGACAACTTAATCCGAACAGACACACAACTTAATCCGAACAGACACACCACTTAATCCGAACAGACAAAAAAAACCAAATAACACTTACTTGTAGTATTGCCACACAACCGTCGACGTTCCCCTGCCTCATAATGAAGTTTCCTGTCTTTCTTCTCTCCTGCAGTTCTAAGCTGGCTTTCTCCAGGCCCCCAACCAGGGCTTCGTGAACTGCACTTGCCCATGCGTTTCTGTTTATGCGTCTGATGTTCCTCAAATGGTGCATAAACCATTGCCTCGGTCGAAGTGTTCCATCATAAAACAAAAAATGGTTGAAGATGAAAGAAATCAGGAGACGAACGTACTCCTCCGTGTCGCCCATGGCACTGCTTGCCAGCAGATGACCTATAAGTTGTGTGTTGTCAATGTTCACCCCTTCTCGCCTCTGTACACCCAATGGTTCCATCACCACGGCCTTCCCATGCACACGTAAGCCCAAAATTAGGGCAACGTCTTCCGGTGTAAAGGGAACTACCCCTGATCCTATTCTCAGCCCCACCTCCTCCGCATCGTAGTGTTCGACGAACCAACCGACTATTTCGTTGTCCGTAGTAATGTTAGGAATGTCTAGGAAGTGACCGAAAGAGGTGCTCCGGAAAACCTCCTTCTCAACCTTCTTCATCCTGTCAAACTGCTTTCGGATGGCCGCCCAGGAGCACCGGGATTCCCGGAAGTAGTAGGTGGTTCCCTAAAACAAAAAATTGAAAAAACGAAAGTTCATCAAAAAAAGAACGACCAAGGGAAGAAAAAAAATATAGACCCACCAGTTCTGGGACAGGTTCGCTATCGACGGCAGGAGTCGAAGAATCCATTATGGTTTAGAGGGGAAGAAAGAAAACCGGAATAGGTTCACAGGAACGCTTCCTCCGTTCACAGGTAATCCAACGAAAAAGAAAGCGGGACTCTCCCTTTTTCGGTCTGGATATTTGGTATCTACCTCGGTATCGGAACCGTCGTTCGTGGGGTGTCTGTTGCTGTCTTATCAGGAAAGCAACCGTCGTTTTTCGAAAACCGTCAAAAAAAATTTAAAACACAATTTAAGGCGCGTTTCGAAAGGGTGACATGGCAATCCGACTAGACGCTGACTCGACAACTTTTTGGGTGCCACGTAGGGCGCGTCACGGACGCCGCGTCGTGTATAACGATCCTTATATTTTTCACGTCCTGCAAACAACCCAACAGGTGTCAACCTTCTGGTTAATCTGCTGAAGTGGTACGATAAATAGTCACGTTTTTTCCCGAAAAACCTGTTCAATTTTTTGCCATTTAAAATTTTAAACGCACCTAAAACCATATTAAACTTTACAGATGCCAATGTTCCCTCGATTGTAGACTTCTGACTTCCTCTTCTTCTCTTAACCCACCCATGTGATCCATACGTGTACTGACTTCCTCTTCTCTTAAAACTTTACAGATGCCAATGTTCACACCCTTCCCGCGGACGAGTCAAACCAAACGGCGACACCAACCAAACTATTAATAAACAAAATAATATTTTCCTTCCCTTCCCTTCCCTTCCCTTCCGATGGAGGCGATGCGGCACACGTCGACGTTCCTCCTCCTCCCCACCCAATCCATCTCCCTCCCCCCCACCACCTATGCCCTGGTCGTCCTCAACCAGCGGATCCCTCGCTTCACCCCTCTCCTCTGGGCCCACGGTGTGGGACCCACCTTCCTTCCCGTGTCTGTTTTGTTCCTTTTTTGTTTGAGGGGTTTAGATGGTGTTACTTTTTTTTGTGGTGCAGCGGAGCAGAGGTTGTGCGCGGATGGAGGTGCGAACCGGGTTTACGACGAGATGCCGTTGCTGTTCCCCGACGAGGATCCCCTCGAGGTCCGGCGAAGGTGGGTTGGTTTGATTTGGTTTGGTTTGGTTTCTAGAGGTTATATTTTTCTCCTAATATCAATGGAATTTTACAATAGACTAAATCAACGTGGTTCATATAAGCTGTCTGTGATTCTTATATATTGTGAATTAGCAAAAAGTTATCTAGCCAACAGATCACAGGTCTATCTGAAACAACTTCTCTGTCACATGATGACAGCCTGAGGGTCTGGTTGCGTACCCTGCTTAATGTCGGATTATGAGTTTGAATTATGAGTTTTTTTGTTTTTTTTCCACAAATAGGTTAGTGGAGGCTGGCAGAGCTTTTTAGTCAATTAGAAAGTGGTCAATTCAAATGCGGAATTTATTTAGTGGTTCTCCTTGGAACATGTCACCACCAAATGAATAGTTTTATGCTTATTTACACACATACGCATGTTTTTTGTGTTATTGTCTTTTTATTTTGATAAAGAGGTTGAAGAGCCTGAGGTTTGAGACACCCCCAACACACTTACACACCTGGATCGTTGAGTTTTACAGACCAGCATATAGAACCAGCAGGTTAGGGAAGTTTGATAACTAGATATCCAACCAAAAAAAACCACCATCAATTTTTAAGACTCGTTGGTTGCAGAAGCATCGGATGGTGGAGGCAGCACACCTTATTTCTCGAAGTAGCGCAGATGCTCCTCGTTTTCCGTAGCCCTTTCTTCCTCTTCCTCCCACCTTTGTTGGGCTACATCCTCGATTTGAGCCAGCTTGATGATCTCCGTCATCTCTTCAGACGGTGGCTGTGTATGTTCGAAACCTTCTTGTGGGGCTGCAACAGGCGAAGATGGTTGGACCTCCTGGGTTAAAAGTGACGTTATCTGCTGGTTTTGTGGTGGAGTCGGTATTGTTGTTTGGGGTGGAATGATCAACATCTTGGCTCGTTTTTTAGCCTCATTCTGCAACGTCTCGTCGCCTCTTTTGAGCGACTCTGACCATTGGGCAAGAAGATCAAAACAATTAGACATTAAAAGATTAAAATATGTTGCATGGCCACAAAAATACGATTGTTGCGTTCCAACCATATACACCATAAGGAAGCATTTATTAAATTGTTCCAAGTATTGCTACCTAAATTTAGTCGATTCTGGATACGTTCCCGGAATTTGTCAACTATGGCCCAACAGAAACCCTAGGTCATCATGGAGTGAAACTGTCGAACACCATCCATTCTTTTGATTTTGGCAGTTTTCTTTTTCTCTGTGTTATGAATGTATGATTCCTGTTTGACCATATATTGAAATGTTCCTGAAATGCACTTGGCCTGTAACAAAAAAAAACTTCATGCGTATGCCCAAGGCTAATATACCTCTATGGTCCCTGTGAAATTTGTATTTTCTATCACGATCTCTAATTTCTTGTGTGTATGTACAAAGTCTGAACATGGTTCCAATCATTCAGGTATAAACCAGATGTGATTAAAGGAGATATGGATTCCATAAGAAACGATGTCAAAGATTTTTATTCTGCCATGGTGAGTTCATGTATGCTTGGAACTTCTTTTGCTTTCCTTAAGTAGACAGCATTGTGCAGGGATATCTGTTATGCTTTTGTTTCTCATCTACAATTATCAATTGTGCACCATGGTACGTTAAGGCTCCTTGGAGCTTTTGTTGATTACTTTATATGATAGACGGGCTACATTCTCTTCCCTGATAAATTAGATCTCTACATGTTAGTGTAGGTTGCTGCATCACATGCTATTTTCTGTGTTTTCTTATCCATATGTTGCATGCATCTCAATGTTGATTTTAAGTAGAAAGTATTGACATGATTCATGCATTGGTTTTTAACAATTTTGATCTGTCCATAGACATTTTCTTTAAAAAAAATGGAGACCTCATATATGTTGGAATGTAGCCTTACGTTGTAGTTTCTTACTTGTAGTTTGTGGTTGTTCCATCAGGGAACCATAATAGTGGATGAGTCAAATGACCAAGACACCACAGATCTCCACAAGTGTATCTCTTTTGTTGGCGGCTCTGTAAATGACCAGGATAAGGAAAATGTGAGTTGCATAATCTTTCTCTAGATTTTCCTGTTGTTGTAAATGGGTTTTTATGCTCCTATGATATCGAAGTTATTAGTGATTACCAATTATATTTCTCATATAGTATAAGTTCTACCTGTCAAAACCATCAATTTTGTTGCAAATGTCAACCTTAGGTTTTATCAAGTACATGGTCTATGCAAGACAGGATCTTCATTGATGTTTCTTCTCATTGCATGAAGTAAATACATTGATTATAAACATCAGTACTGATATTCATCTACTTTGTACTGATATTCATCTACTTTTGGACTGTATTGGGGATTTGTTCAGGTACCTTCTTATTCAGGTTTCACTAGTCTGTCTACTACCCAGTGGTAATCTGTGTGATCACTAGAAACATGTATTCGAAACATAGGAATTAACATATATAAACTATTTTTTTTCAGATGTCTTGAGTAACTTAAACTGCTCTGCAGATTTTACTGCAAAACAGTTAAAAAATAAAGATTCCTACACATGTGGGGCTTTTGATGGAAAAAAACACACAATAATTCACAGTTTAATAAAACAAGGTAATACAACGAGGTGAGAGTCGTGCTGATAAGATTTTATAATTTGAAGTGTTTTATTTGTGTTCTCAATTGGAATTTCAAATGAGAATGAAAGAGATCATATAATTTGCAACAGATGGCGCAAATGAGGCTAACTAAGATAAGTATATCCAACATACTCAAGGATATCTGTTTTATTGATAATACTGTCATCATCTTTTTAGAATTCATACTCACTGCTTCCTTTGGTCTGATGCAGTTACACATCCTCGTTTTGGGTGCTCTTGGAGGAAGATTTGATCACGAAGCTGGGAACATCAATGTTCTTTATCGTTTTTCAGATTTAAGGATCACACTACTATCAGATGATTGCTTGATTCTTCTTCTTCCGAAAAATCGCAAGCACGAGATCCTTATCCAGCCATCTGTTGAAGGCCCTCATTGTGGTCTAATTCCAATAGGCGCACCTTCTTCTAGTACAACCACGACAGGACTCCAATGGGATCTCAGTACGTGTTTTTCATTGTTTACTCTTTATGCTTGTAGGCAAAAAAGGATCTTGACCACAAGTTTTTTGTAACCCAGTTAAGTTGTGACCTTCAACATCCTAGGCATCTACACTGAATAGTCAACACCAATTGCTTTTTTGGAAAGAGACCCTTAAGCAATAAGTTTCCTTGCTTTATTGTTTGCTTGTTCGGTTATTCCAATCTTTTTGTTGTTTCAAGAAAAAACAATTGACCATCAGGAGAAAAATATTGATTTGGTTTCTCACAATATCTTTTCGAGGAAGTACCCTAGCTCACAATTGCTCCATGCTAGTAGTAACTTCATTTTTGTAGGCAATTCATGAATATTTAGATAATCTTACCTTAGACACTTATTTTTTTGACTATTTTTTCTAGTATTTTCCATCTCATGTAATGATTTTCATCTGGCAGCTGATACTGCAATGGCATTTGGTGCTCTCGTCAGTACTTCAAACTTGGTCCGTACAGATTTAGTCACTGTCATTTCTGATTCAGACCTTCTGTGGACAATTTCTATCCGGAAGACAGAATGAAAGAAACACAGTTCTGTTCATGCCGTCGATCCAACTTCTATTGGTCAAAAGCATTATTTCTTAGTGTGCCACCAATTCTGTCACGTAGTCGAGGGCAGGCCTTAGGAAGCTGGGTTAGATGTACTTGTTAAGTTCACCTCATTCTGCAATTCAATGAAACACTGGTAATGGATGTGGAAGTGTCTACAAAAACAACAGGGAGGTTGTAGATGGGGAAACCAACAGGCGCATCTGTTTTGTTGCCATTCGACGCCTTGATTATGGAAATTATCTTGTCACCAAATGTATGCCGTGGGTATACCGATTTATGCATCTACATCCGGCAGAAATCTGTTGTTCATTGTTTTGTCCCAAAACTACAGTGTGAGGAATAAATGCTGGTATATTGTTATTTTTTGTTTTTTGTAACAGACACTGTTGTCTTCCGGTTCAATTATAATATTTTAACTATGCTCTGCTGGTTTCATGAAACAAGCAGTCAGGAAGAAATCTGTTACCCTTGTCATGAAAAATCATACGAAGAATTAAAAGAAAATTATCATTTCGGTTTTCTGACGATGATTGCTTGCAAAAATAAGAATGATTGTGCTTGTGTTATCGTGGCCTAGGATAGACGCTGCTCGGCCAAAAAAAATATTCGAGGGATAATTGTGGTTACGTATTTACTTGTCAAAGAGGTGTAGTCGTTATTATCTAACTAGCGACGTTCTAACAGTCATTCAAAGTAGTTTGTTATGGAATTAAAATCAAGTACGCAGTGGAATCGAAAATAACAAATCTAACGGAGAAAGAAATCACAATTGCAAATTCAAAACACCAAACCACGCAAAACACGCAAGATTTAACGTGGAAACCTAATGCGGAAAAAACTACGGACGACACAACTCCAAATCTACTATAGAGAAACGTATTACAAATGAGAGACTTACAGGAAACACGAACAACCGACGAGAATACCCGATTAAATTTGCTCACACCGAATCAACAAGGATGTTCTCTCTCTTTTCTCTCAAGAATGCAAAGTAGACAATAGAAATTATCCTTAATTTCTTCTAAACAAAAGGGGACGAAATTATCTTTATATAGTAGGCCAAAACAAGTATAAGTTGCACCAAAATCGCGTGGAGAAATGTGCAAATCGTGGGCAGGACTGGGTCCAACGGTCGACCGATCTTCTAACCGTAACGCAAACCAGGTTCTATCGGTCAACCAGACCTTAAGTAGCGGTCGACTGAAAATGGACAAACATTTTCCCTGTTTGCTCGAGTGCATACTCAGTCGACCGAACACTTAAGTTCCGGTCGACTGAAAATTAACACGCACATTTTTCCTAGCTCCTCGTGTGTGCCCGGTCGATCGAACCCTTAAGTTCCGGTCGACCGAAAAATCAACATGCACTTTTGCTCAGCTCCCACATGTGTGTCCGGTCGATCGAACAACTACTCTCGGTCGACCGAAACACGACATACAATGTTGCTGGACAAAACAGAACACACATCCGGTCTACCGAACGTCTTCCGGTCGACCGAATCTCTGTTTTATTCCACGAATACTTTAATCACATATTCAAGGTAAACAACAACAATGTACAAATACGTCACTACGAATATAAGCAAGTAAGCAACTACAAAAAATGTGATCTTAAATGATAATAAATGGCAATCAAATACTCACTCTAAATAAATATATTTGGTTCTCAAAATAAAATCATAAATGAATTTTATATTAACAAATTAGATGTTGAAATTCTCTACCATCGTCTCAAGTATGGTAAGAACTTGAAATGACAATTCTCGAATTACGTTATCTATAAAGTGAAGGTTTATGGATTTTTTATGAGATGTTCACACAAATATAATTTTAAAAATAACGTTCATACATATTCTATAAGACTTACGGATTTGCAAAAGTGTGTCTTATTATGAATTCAGATGAGGTTTTAGATCTAGTTATGGGCAGATAAATATAAGCAAAACCGAGTGGTCTAAAGGCAATGATAAAAATCCATTAGTAAGTATATTGATAAGGACAAAAGAAAAGGTGTGATTGCTTGGAGAATGTTTTAAAAAAAAACTTTGTACACAAAACAATGTTTTTGAAGTGTTTTAATGCAAGAATCTCAAAAAATTGTGAAATGAAAATATTAGATGGAAGCAAGTGATTAGTTGGAGGCACAATGCTCCCTCTCAGAGGAGGTTTTAGATTGTTTTAGACACCCAAAGTCAATACTCGTTAAAGTTCTAAAATAATGTTATGTGAGATTGTATTATATTATCATCTAAGAGAACAACTTATGAATACCAAAAAAAAAACTTAGTTAATAACTGAAATATAGATAACCATTTGGGATAAACAATCACGTACTCATTCTGCGATCAACGAGTGCAGATAGACAACTAGTTTTGGAATTACAAAGTTTACAACACAATATCATGATTGTTTTGGGTGCAGCTCTTAAATGTCAACTTTTTATCAGAAATCAGCTTTTGAGAATGTGAATCTAGGAACAGTTTCTTTTTTAAAGTTAAGAGTTGTTTGGATAGACAAAATGATTCTGGTGGTGGGTTATGTCTTGTTAAAGAAAATTCATAAATTAACTTCAGATTTTGATTAAATTAAAATTAATCATAAATTCGTTTTAAATGTTTTGTTTTTAATTTTTTCTTTCTGAAAATATGTTTTTTAATTTTTTTATTTTTACAAAAAAATTAATTTTTAATTTTTAAACCCGAGATTAATCTCTAAATGATGTGTGGGGTAAATTGAATCAAATAAAATCAAAATTTCGAAGAAGCTGAGAAACTCCTCCACCCCAACTTCTTTATCTCATTATAAATGTTGCATTGTTTTGCGTGTCGGAGCCAAGATTCTGAGGAACTCCAACCCCGTTTGGATTGATACCTGTAGCTAGGGGTGAGCAAAATTCGGTCCGGTCTGGGCACCCGGACCGAACCGAATTTTTCGGTCCGGACCGAACCGGACCGAATTTTTTCGGTCCGGTCTTCGGTCCACAAAATTTTGGAAATTCGGTCTTCGGTCCGGACCAGACCGAAAATTTAAGGGGAAAATCCGGGTTTTGGACTGACCCGGACCGAACCTATTCGGTCCAGTCTGGACTTCCCGAAAATTCGGGTTTCAGTCCGGTTCTGGACCGAAGCTCACCCCTACCTGTAGCAGTGCTAGCGACGTGGGGAGCTGGATTTTTTGGATATCCAAACGGGTTCTTAAGTTACATTGTTGCAGAACACGTGATCTATAATTTTGTTACGGGGTAAACAAAAAAGGAGAAACAGTAAGGACCAAAACACAAAATCGAACTCACCCTGAGCCATCCCCTTCCTTCCCTCACCTTCTTCTTTCTCCTCTCGTAAAACCCTAAAAATTCGCCCTCTCCAATCCTTTTCCTCCTCCAACCACACCAACCCACCACCACCAATGTCGCCGTGATTCTTCAATCTCGCCCCCACATGAAGTTCTTCGTCCGGCAGGCAAGTCGGAGTGCCAGCTGCTTCGGCGCCCTTGGTGGGTCCCTCCCTTGCTCCCCCAAGCTCGTTAGAGGTGTTTGCTCACACCACCACCACCCACGTTTCCGTTTCCAGATGTTTTTTTTTTAACTTAAAAGAGTTAAAATATTCGATTTTTTCGCCGTTTGAGTGAATTTGATAACTTAAGCTGATGACTGAATCCGTCCTTATCGAGGATGGTTTGCAACTTTACGAATTAAGTGTACATTCGGTAAGCAGGTGAAGTTATAGAAGTTGAAATTGTACTGAATGTTGGTTACGAGATGATTCGGGGGCCGGAGTTACGCGTTCATTTTCGTCTTCTTCAATCGGAGAACGGAGTGTGTGATAAGCTGAATTTAAACGTGTATGTTCGTAATTGTATGCTACTCGAAGTAAGACTTAGCAAGTTGGTTTGGTTCCAAGGTGCCGGCGTGTGTTGTGTTGGACTTAAGTTGCGCCTTATGTGTTCAAGTTTGGCTTGATAACACTCCCAAATTCGTAATGGCATTCTAATTCGGATTGCCGAGCTGAAATGTTGATTCAATGGTTTTAAAGTCTATTTTGAGTTTAATGAGGAAAGCCATTGAGTCGGTAATCTGTATTAGTGTATTGTGAAACTTCAGAACTTCATTTTTTTTTTACTTTCAGAGCATATGAGGTGGAATTCGTCAAGACTTATCTTTTATTTTGGTTCAGTAAGTGCCACTATTTACAAAACTAAAACAATTCATTTATGTGTAATTTTTCTGATAATTTTCCAGGAATCGTCTATTGGTAAATGTAGACCATCTTATTTTCCATTGTTGACTATAAAGTCTTGGTTTGGTGTTGATGCTTATTTGGTTTCCCTCATGGTGTAGGATCAAATTTTCGTCCATATCTGGGGCTCCAAAAGTTTCACACAAGGAAGTTCTCATCATCTACAGATGGGACTTCAAAGCATCCACGCAAGGATGATGGAACTCTGGATGCTCATCCCAAGCTGATCTGCAAGAAGACCACAAAACATAAAGTGGATGAAATTTGCAATATCTTGGAAAATGAACCTTGGGGTCCGACCTTGGAAAATTCTCTATCTGAGACTGCCAATGGTTGTTTTGAGCCCGAAATTGTTACTGGTGTTCTGCGAAGGCTTAAAAATTTAACCGCTGCACTTAATTATTTCCGTTGGGTTGAGAGAAAATCTGGCGAAGTCCACTGTCCAGCTGCTTATGATTTAATTCTAAAGAAAAAGGCTACCAATCAAAGCTTTGACGATCTAGATAAGATCTTGGGAGAAATGAGTGTGGCTGAATGTGGGCCTACAAATGACACCTGCATTGAAGTAGTGACGTGTTTTATTAAGAGCAGAAGGCTTAGAGAAGCTGTTATCTTTATAGAGAACATGCGGAGGCTGAAATTTCGTCCTGCATTTTCAGCATATACAACTTTGATTGGTGCTCTTGCTGACGCCAAGGAACCTGATATGGCCTTGACCATGTTCAATCAGATGCAAGAAATAGGATATGAAGTTAATATCCAGCTCTTCACAACTCTTGTTCGTGTATTTGCAAAGGATGGAAGGCTTGATTCTGCTCTGAGTTTGTTGGACGAGATGAAGAGCAATGCATTTGATGCAGATATTGTTTTGTATAATGTATGCATAGATTGTTTTGGCAAGGCAGGCAAGGTGGATATGGCGTGGAAGTTCTTTCACGAGATGAAAGCTCAGGGACTGGTGCCTGATGATGTGTCTTATACTACCATGATATCTGTTCTATGGAAATCTAACAGGCTCAATGATGCTGTAGAGTTGTTTGAGCAAATGGAACTTAACAGAGAAGTTCCATGTGCATATGCATACAACACAATGATCATGGGTTATGGCTCAGCTGGTAAGTTTGATGAAGCCTTCGACTTGCTTGAGAGGCTGAAAGAGAAAGGTTGCATTCCTAGTGTTGTTGCATATAATTCCATCCTTACATGTTTGGGGAAAAAAGGAATGGTAGATGAAGCATCCAAGTTGTTTGAGGATATGAAGAATGATGCTGAACCCAATGTCTCAACGTATAATATTCTGATTGACATGGTCTGCCGAGCTGGGAAAATTGACGATGCTTATAGGATTCGTGATACAATGGAGAATGCTGGACTATTCCCTAATGTATTGACTTTGAATATCATAGTTGATAGGTTTTGCAAGGCCAACAAAGTGAGTGAGGCTTTTAAGTTATTTGAAGAAACACAGAAAAGAGGTTGCGCTCCAGATGCTGTTACATTTTGTTCTTTGATCGATGGCTTGGGTAAAAAGGGAAAGCTTGATGAGGCGTATGCATTGTTTGAAAGGATGCTGGATTCCGATTATGTACCAAATGCTGTTATCTTTACCTCTTTGATTAGAAATTTCTTCTATCATGGTAGAAAAGAAGATGGTCACAAAATATTTAAAGAAATGGACCGTATAGGATCTCGCCCAGATCTTACTCTCCTCAACACTTACATGGATTGTGCTTTTAAGGCCGGTGAATTTGAAAAAGGCCGCAGTCTATTCCAGGATATTAAAGTTCGTGGATTCAGACCTGATGCTCGAAGCTACTCCATCATGGCTCATGGCCTCATAAAAGCAGGTGTTCCAACAGAAATCAGTGAGTTGTTTTATGCTGCAAAGCAACAAGGTTGCTTGCTTGATACCCTTGCTTATAACACATTCATTGATGGATTCTGCAAATCTGGCAAGGTGAACAAAGCATACCAGCTTCTTGAGGAAATGAAAGTGAAGGGACACCAACCTACAGTTGTCACCTATGGATCAGTTATCGATGGTCTTGCAAAGATTGACAGACTTGATGAGGCATACATGCTCTTGGAAGAAGCAAAATCAAAAGGAATTGTGCCGAACCTTGTCATCTATAGTAGTCTTATTGATGGCTTTGGTAAAGCAGGAAGAATTGATGAAGCCTATCTCGTCATGGAAGAGATGATGCAAAAGGGGCTGACTCCAAATATCTACACATGGAACTGTTTGATTGATGCTTTGGTCAAAGCAGAAGAAATCAATGAAGCTCTTGTATGCTTCCAGTCAATGAAAGACATGAAATGCATTCCCAATATTTATACATATAGCATTTTAATAAATGGCCTTTGTCGAGTGCAGAAGTACAACAAGGCCTTTGTTTTCTGGCAGGAGCTCCAAAAACAGGGGCTAGTCCCTACTGTTGTCACTTACACAACCATGATATCTGGACTTGCTAAGGTTGGAAATATATCAGAGGCAACTAAACTTTTCCGGAAGTTCAAGTCCACTGGTGGTGTACCTGATTCAGCAATTTATTGTAGTCTCATAGAGGGTTTGAGCAACACCAATAGAGCAGAAGAGGCTTATAAGCTCTTTGAGGAGACTCGACTGAGGGGACGCCAAATAACTGCCAAAACTTGTGTTCTTCTTCTTGATGCATTGCATAAGGCTGAATGTCTTGAGCAGGCTGGCATAATTGGTGCTGTATTAAAAGAAATGGCAAAGTCCCATCATGCCACTAGCACTGGGGCTTCTTCAACTGTTCCCTAAATCAGAGTTGTCATGCAAAAAGTTGTAGGTATGCAAATCAACTGGCATGAACCAACTTCCTCTAGAACCAGGTCCACATGTTGTTACTCCTGCAGACTGCCCACAATATTTATTGGCATTTGCTTGAGAGAAACGTGCTCCTTGGTCCCTCAGCTTGCATGTTTTGTCGCAACCACCGTTGAGAGAACAAAAGTGAAGAGTCAATTTACTGTTAGAGATGCGACGTTGTACCCTTCGGTGAATGGTTTAGCTCATCAGGTAGTTTGGATAAAACTGTGAACATTTGAATTGATGTGCTTCTGGTAGTCCTTCTGCAGAAGTGGTCACAAGATCCATTATGGCTTCTTGTTATAAGAGATGGTTTCAATCTCCAAGTTCAGCTCTATTTACTTGTGAAATTACACCATCTTCTCTGAGATTGCAGTTAGAGTTGATCGATCTGAAGCTTATGGATGGCTTGAGCTGGCCCCATACAGTTTCCCCTGGGTTTTTTAATTTTTTTTCCAGGAGAGGAAGAGTAATTTTTGTTTGATTTTCAATTGATAGAAATATTTTTCTTGGTGAACGTGGCTATGCTGCTAGGCTACTTGCTCCCTTTGTCTATGTAACAATAATCTGAGATTTAACAGTTATGATTGGGTCTGCATCTGCTTGAAATTGTGTATGGACCAAAAAAACATTTGCAGCAGTTTTTCTTCTGCTACGAATAATATTTTTCCTAGTATTAATTGACTTTACATGGAGATAGATTAGTGGTTCGATATTTAGTGTCTGATGATCTGATGAAATTGGTGTTACTATTTCTTCTCCAAGCAATTTTTTCCCTTAGTTGTATTAAGAGCTGTTATAAAAACAAAATTTCGACTCTCGGAACAAGAATCCATTGTCGTCTAGTCCGGTTAGGATACCTGGCTTTCACCCAGGCGACCCGGGTTCAAATCCCGGCAATGGAATTTTTTTCTGAATTTTTGGTATTTATAACCCTTACCTCATGTTTGTACTAATTTCATATGAAGGAAAGATTTCGAGGATTTGTTATTCCTTATTTAAGTTATTTTCTTATCTTGAGAAGATTGAGTTGTTATTTTCCTTATGGATTTGCTATCTTCCTTGAGGAAAGATTTCAATTTGGGAGCAGAAAATTACTGATAGTTGTTTCTAATTTTTTTTTTTTATCTAGGGTGTTTTGGCTAGAGCTCATTGGTATTCATCTTTTCCTTGAATCTAGCTTCATGCAATGATGATAAAGAAGCTTCTCTTCATCCTGAGCCAGTGGAGATGTTTGGTTGGGAGAAGAGTGGGTAGAGGAGATATGTCCAATCCAAAGGCAATATTCGAAATGCCCTTATAGAGATTTTCTTATTCCAATTTTTTTGCATGTTATAATCATTCTATTAAATAAATAAAAATATATTAAAAAAATTATATGTGATCTAAAAAAAACTATATATATTAAAAAAATTATATATATTAAAAAATCAATATCATGTTAAACTTTTGTATTTTCTCTTATTCGAACTGTAACCTTGAAAACACACATGAATATTCTACGTGCATACTTTTTCCTAACAAATTTGTAGGACAAAATGAGGAATCACATCAAAAGATTAGGGGTAGTACGGTCCGAAAGTTGAAATTATTACAACTACAGTAACCGGAGCTCCTCAAAGCACACCCACCTCAGCTTCAAAATTCATTGATATCCGCGTTGGCTCCTTCGATTTTCAAAGAATCTGTCATGTTTGGATCAATCTTCAACAAAACTTCAGCTCCGGGGTGGTAGATGAGCTGACTTCTACACCAACCAAACGGACCCCCTACTGTGCACTACTCCATTTTAAAACTAAAAAAATGTGAATAAGTCCATTGAGATTTGAATCTAATTTTAGCTATATTTAGACTAAAAATCTTCCAAGCCTTAACTGTGCTATTACAGTTGATAAGATTATTGAAATTGTAATTTGGTATTATCTTAATATGTTGTAATGAAGAAGGCAATCAATATTTAACTATAACTACCCATCGTTAACGTGTAACTAGATTTTAAAAATAAAGACGTGAACGAGAATTAGAACCCATAAGGGCCTCCTTAACGGAGGCCCTTTTCGGGTCGGGGCGAAATTCGGCCCGACCTGGCTCCCCTTAATGGGGAGCGGACCCAGGTCTGGCCACGTGGCCAGACCTGGTTGGTCGTTTTTTTTATGTTTTATTTTTTTTGTTATTTATATTAGTTAAATAATATGTTAATAATATATATAAATAAAATAAATTGTAAATAAATATAATAATTAATAAAATAAATCAATTGTATTAACTATAATAATACAAAATTAATATTGAATTTAATATCGAATTTCAAATTGTGTTTACCTTTCAGAACCCCCGCCAGCTCACCGGCGAGCTGGGCAGCCGTTCGTACGAGTTCAATATGTTTCAACCCAACTTTTAAAAAAAATTACATTTTCTTGTGTTTTTGTTAAACAAATCAATTAAAGTGTATCACTTATTAATATTTGTTAATAATATAGTAAACAAAAAAATTGAAACTCAAATAAATAAAATTAAATTAGATTAAGTTATTATAAGTTAATTAGATTAAGTTATTGTGGTGTTCGTAATTATTGTAAGTTAATTAGATTAAGTTATTATAAAAATAATAAATTTAATAGTTTGTGAAATATTATGTAGATATAGAAAATAAGGTAAAAAGAAATGATTTGGAGGAGAGAGAGTGTTGAAAGTGAGGTTGGGGTTAAGAAGAGAAAAATGGGTTGGGTTGGGTTGTGAGTTGCATAGTGTTTTTGCTGACGTGTCAGAGAGAGAAAGCTGAGGTGTAAAGATATTTGGAGTTGGGGTTAAAGATGACCTAAGTTACGTCAGTAAGGAAATCGAAGCATCTTGAAGCAAAAGACATAGCCAGGCTCCGAAACACAGATCGGTGCCGACCCGGATCCGATAGAATCTGAAACCCGATTAACCTCGCCGCTCTCCACTACTCCCACTCTAGGGCTTCTCCTTCCACCAAATCCCCCTTTCTTCCTCCCATCGCACTTTCTAGGGTTTCCAAATCCGATCTCGACTCGATCCCCAAAATGGTGAGTTCTTCCTTAAACTTCTTCCTGTTAGGTTTCCACTAACCGTTTCCTTGAAATCATTCCGCAGCTTCCGCTCTCGCTGCTCAAGACCGCCCAAGGGCATCCCATGGTGAGATGATCACGATTTCGCCCTAAATTTGTGTTCTTGGACGTGTTAGCGTTTCTTTTGACCTCTGTTTGGTGATTTTTGTGGCTTATTTAGCTCGTGGAGTTGAAGAATGGTGAAACTTATAACGGACATTTGGTTAACTGCGACACTTGGATGAATATTCATCTCCGTGAGGTCATCTGCACCTCAAAGGTGCGGAAGTTTTCGGCTTTTGGATCGTTTCTTTTTTGTTGATGAAGGATGGGTTAAGTTTTTAATATGGATTCGTTTGTTGGTGGTGAATCTTGGATGTTTGGTTGTAGGATGGAGATAGATTTTGGAGGATGCCGGAGTGTTACATTCGGGGAAACACGATTAAGTATCTCCGTGTTCCTGATGAGGTATGCTTTTGGTGATCATTGAGTTCTTTTCTCAGTTTTGAATTATGATGTTTTCCATGTTTCAAAGTTGGTTGTGAATGTGTAATGTGTTGATATATCGAATGATTTCCCCCCTGGTTTTCATTGTATTTCGTTGTGCATCGTTTAAGAAATAGTTTGTGTGTATTTCCATGTGGTTGGGCTCAAGAACAACCATTTCTATGATAATTGATTCATTTTATTCTTAAGTTCGCAGCTTGTCTTTTCTATTACCGTTTCTAATACCTTTTTTGGTGTTCTTTCACCTTAATAGTTAATTTTGGATCCTTTAGTTTTTACACTTTATTGGCTCTATTCTTTCTTAGGAAGTTATCTACGTTTACATGCCCAGTTAAAGTTTTCCAAGTCTTACATTAACATTCAAGTCGCAGAAGTTGCTTCTTTAAAATTTAATTACATCGTCTCTGTAGATTGTGGTATTACTTATGATTTATGAATGAAACGATAAATGGTGCAGTCTAGTTTTATTGGTTACAATTGTCTTATTCTGTTTTGTTTGGAATAAAATATGATTCTGTTGCAGTAAGTGTTCAACAAAAACTTGATATGATAATGAAACAACGTCTTAGTCTTTTTGTGGGATAAAATATGATACGGTCACAGACAATATGTTCGACAAGAATCAGATACGAGAAGGAACGTTATACTAGTCTGAATCTGGAGTGATGCAAAACTAGCCAAATCATATTGATATGCTCCTGGATGCCCTCTTTAAATTCTCCAAAGAATTTGTGTTTTGCTAATTTTTTTAGCAGACTGATGATTTGAAGTAGATGCTCCAGTTGAAGTGTATCTTCCTGTGATGATAACTCTTGAGATTGGTTTCCTGCTGACCAGATTATTTGAGTCCATGAAATCATGCCTTCCCTTTATAGATAAACATCTATTCTGGGTTTGATTGTAGTCATACCGCAAAGGACAATACATGATCATTTCTTTCACCGGCTCTCACGAGTATTATCACACAGTTGAATGGTATTTATAGATGTGGAAAACTTATGTGCGAAAGTGGTAGTGTGAGATTGTAGAAGCTGTGTGCAATTTTATCCCAGTTGCCAGTTACCTATCACTCAAAAAGCCTCACTTGTTGGTTGTCTTGAGCTAATATCATGTCCAATAATCTGTCCGCACTCATATAAATTGTATCCATCAGTCATGTATGCATTACATGTTTAGAAGGGAAGGTGATGCTTTTACAATATATTCTTATTTTAATCATGTTTGTTAACAATATATTTTCTTTCTTTTCTTCAGGTAATTGATAAGGTTCAAGAAGAAACCAACAGGACTCGTACAGGTAACCAAGACATTTTGTGCTCTATAGGGCGTTTTGCTACTAAAATGATTACATGATGAAACTATCTATTCATTGTACTTGCTGCTGAGCTGCAGTATGACATGTTCCTAGACTAGGTCATGCTTCTACAACATAGACGACTCTACGATATGTTCCTAAACTATTGAATCATTGTATTCCTCGCTAGACTAACAGTAAAATGATTTACATGATGAAGCCAGAAGCACGTTTTTAAGACAGGTCATGTCTAGTGTGGGCACGCCTAATGGAAAAATATGTTGTTTGCCAATATATATATGTAGTTTATCTGTAATAGCTTAGAACAGAACTATACTTGACAATTGACAAGATAGAATCCTTTCAAATGGTTCCTTGCAAAAATAGCCATGAATTGTTTGTGGTTTTTAGTAGGTCTCTTATTACTCTTCAATATGCAGTTCTCAATGCCGATTTAGATGATATGCCAAATCTGTAGCTATTGTGAATGGTTTGCCACTTTTCTGTGCTTTTGTTCCACAATTGTTTTGAGGTATTAGGTTTTGGCAGTTGGATATCTTGATGAACATTGCAATTGTTTGTTTTCCACAGATAGGAAACCTCCTGGTGTTGGTCGCGGAAGAGGAAGAGGTAGAGAAGAAGGTGGTGGCCGACCTGTGAAAGGAATCGGACGTGGACAGGATGATGGTGGCAAAGGCATGCCTGGTGGTCGTGGCAGGGGCGGATCAGGTGGCAGAGGCAGTGTTGGAAAAGGTACCTAACCTTTGCTTTCCAGATTGTATTCAAAATCCTCCATCCTTGTATTGCTCTTAAATATTAACAAGATTCATTTCAAAATTATCACTCACCCAACTTGTTTCCCGAACAATAGGAGGGGGGCGAGGTCGTGGCTGAAACAGTCTTTGAAGATATATATGACACTTTACTTCCTGTTGGCATCCAGAATCATGCTTGGCTGTTTTTTCATCCAGATGGAGACTTGGCAACACAAGGAACTTTCTCGTCTTGTTCACTTCAACTTTTAAATGTAACGGTTTAATCTTATTGAGTTGGTTTGTCTTACATTACTGTACTGATGTATCTGACGCAGTTCTTTCCGAATGAGACTTATTGTCACTGAATTAAGTTTTTGTATATACATTTCTTTTGGGATAAATTTCAGAAGACAATACCCCTACGTTGTCCTTCCAAATTCCCAATCATGAAAAGCCCTTTGCCAGCGTTTTGTTTTTGTGTGCCTCAGAGCATGGTTAATGGATCGGGTGCACTCGGGGTGTCCATTGGGTGGGGGTCACGTTTTGATTTTTATTTTATTTTAGTAGAGGTTTTGTTATTAGAGTTATTTGATAATGTATTGGGTATTTTTCAATAATGTGAAGTGATAAATTTTTATTATTGTGGTATCGGGTTGAATTACAATGAATTTTTTACAAGTGATGAAAATTCAAAAAAATTCAGATCAAATAATTTCAAGATCCAAAAAAAATTCATGGAGCGTTGCCCTCTTGCCACCCCCGACACCTCACCGGCGAGGTGGTATGTTGTTCGCCCACAGGTGTGAGACATTCGAACGACATTTCGAGGTGGTTTAATAGTATAGTCTAAGATGGTTAACCCATTGTCTAAACAGATGGTTAAGATTAATGATAATGTATTGGGTATTAATTGATAACGTAGTAATTTCAATTAATAAAATGTAATTTGTTGAAATGTGGTGTAAGAATTAAAATTGTTTAATTAATAAATGATGTGGAGGAAAGAGAGTGTAGGGTGAGTGATGTAGTTTGGGCATGATTAATGATTTTTTTTGGTAGATAGGGATGAACTGACGTGACAGAAAGAAGAAGCAGCACGACTCGAGTAGCTCGGACATGGTTAAACATGGTAAGAGGGACTTGTGGTGGCAAAACACAGGCCCACAATCATCTGACTCTGATGGCAACGTTAATATCAAACATTAATGAGTCAACGAAGTACTTTTCTTCTGCACACTCGGAAAGTTTCGTAGTTGTTGCAGCACCTTCATCGTTTTATGTTTAGATACTCCTTGTGCTTCTCATTTTCCTCGACGTCGAAATAATGTTATGAGAGTTAGAAGACTGATTAATTAAAACCAGTGTTCTCGTCTCTGAGCTGTAGGCGGCTAAGAGTACCATCATTGTTCTTCCCACACTGACCCGCAATATGCCAATATGATAGTTTTTGATTGTATGGCTAGAGTTAGAAGACTGAGTAATTAATACGATGTTGGAATGGTTTCTCGTATTCATTGAGGCATGTTTAAGAGATATATCATATATACGCGTATCTAGCAAAGGAAAAAAAACACTCACGTAACGGTAAGATTTCAACATTAAAATGAACTTTTGATTTAGTTTAGTTACCAATCACTAACAAGAGCATAATAAATAATAATGCAATCTTCAATTCAAACCAATATAACTCACAATCTGGTCTTTTGGGCAGAGTGGGCTAAATAAACGTAAATGGAACCGGATTCCGGATCTATAACCGGATCCGACCTACCCAGTTCATTCCATTCTTCGGCTGCATTCTAGATTTCTAGGGCTTTTGCTCGACTCCAATATTTCTTCCTCACTCTCCTTCCCTTCCAAAATGAGGTAAGAAACCTCCCATTTCTCATGTTCATACGATTGTCAATCCGTTTCTGCGTGTTTTCATGGTCTGGTTGATTGTCTAAGGTTCCATTTTCCAAAAAGATGTGATTTTATAGTTTTTTTTACTGGTTTCGGAAGCTTGTTTGGTTCGTTAAGCTTTTGACGGCTAATATAAGAAAATGGTTAATGTGGTCTTTTGTTTCCGCTTTGACTCGATCCTTGCCGTGTAATTCGTAGAATCAAACAGTTGATCAGATGCCACGGTACTGTAAAGGCAATGGTGTACGATTGTCATGTAATCATGTGATGGATACTGAATTTGAATTGTGAGTTGCACCAGCAAATTCAAGTAAAGTGTCATGGCAATTCATTAGGTAATGTTGTACTTATTTTGACGAACATGTCCAAATGTGAGGAAAAAAATCACGTCCATTTATGGGTTTGTAACATAAATATAAGGTTGGTAACACAAACATGAGCATAAAACTCACCATACATTGGTCGATCATAGTTAAATGCCATAGATTGTAATGTGAAGGGCTAGGAGGTATAAGAAATATGTATTGACTACGAACTTATGGTGAAGTAGGAAGTAAATGGAATAAAGGCACCATTGATGAAAAAACATAACGTGATTACCGTCCTGCTAAAGCAGGGTGAACTCGCGATGAGACAACATAAAGAGCATGTTGTCGCATTATAGGAAGTAGCCGTCCTCTTTTTATGAGGTCTTTTTGTGGCATTGTAATTCGATTATTTTACTAGTTTATAATTTGATAAATTCCACTACTAAACTAGGCACACACAGATACTGCATGAAAGGGTTTCGTGATTGCTAGATATGACTTTAAAGAAAATTAATGCCCAAGGGTTGCTAAATTTGCTTATGCATGGATATCAGATAGCCACTGAAAAAGGTAAGTTACGTGTGCGTTCACACTTTATTATCATTACTAAACTCGCACTTGCACTAATGAGGTAAGGCAATTGTTGTACCTATCTCAAACACACATTTCTTAAAAATAGTAAGAAAGTTTAGGTTTGTTCCACAACTTCTTTAGTTTTACTTATATTAAAAGGAAATATGTTACTAGTTAATCAATATCTGATTCTAAAATCCTGTTCAGAATGGCTAAGCTTTCGTAATTATGAATTTTCGTTCTTTAAACGGAGTATTTATAAGAGAAATGTCCCCCAACTAGTTTGGGATTAAAGGCTTTGTTGTTGTTGTTGTAAACGGAGTATTTATAAGAGAAATGTTATATCACCATGATATGCTGAAACGGTAAGTTGGAATTGATTTTTTTTGTTCTAGTACATGGATTCAAGCCTTTCCCTTTTGTTTTGGAATTGTTATGAAATTTAAGTATGTAGATGAACTCATTAATTAGTGGATATGGTCGATTTTGGTAGTGAGTAATGATACCATTTTCTCATCTGAATAATGATGGAAAATGGTACAACCTATATTTTGATTCCCTTTACCCCCTGTTCTTGTCCTTTACCCTCCACATTTTTTCCCGGTAAGATATACTCTCTAGATGACATGTTTTAATATTTTAGCAGTCGTCATCCAGAAGTGAAGTGGGCCCAAAGGGAGGACAAAGTCTTTATCACCATCCAATTACCAGATTCTAAGGATGCTAATGTAAATCTTACACCAGACGGTGTATTAACGTTCTCTGCAACTTCTGGGGCAGGAAATAACGTTTATGAATTGAACTTGGAACTCTATGACAAGGTTAAAGTTGAGGTAAATGTTACTTTAGTTTTTTTATCCAACCTCTTTGCTGAGCAATAGCCCCTTTGTAGTGTGGTTATCATGTTTGTTCCGGTTTAATATTTATATTTTCTCCTTTGATGTTATCAGGAGAGCAAAATCAATAAGGGAGTTAGAAACATTTTCTGTGTGGTAGAAAAGGCTGAGAAGGTATGGTGGAAGAAACTTCTTTGTGGTGATGGCAAGGCACCACACTACGTGAAAGTGGACTGGGACAAGTGGGTGGATGAGGATGATGACACAGGTCTGTCGATCTTTCTGATAACTAATTCTTTGCATGGGTTGGACCATGGGACATTTCAAGACTAGACTTTTTGTCTACCATAACTTTCATAATACGTCTTATGTCCTAGAATATACATACCAAATAAAATACGGTTTTGCCAACACTATTAGAATGCTGAATTATCAATTATCAGTGCTTCAATGCTACGGATACGTATTTTGGTGAAATTCAAATTTATGTTCGTAAAACCAGACAACTGACTGGAGTGACTTCTATTCTTTTTGTAAGAAGATTCTTACAAGTTACACCCTTGTCAAGATAACCAATAGATAACGTTGTTTGTTTGTTTGTTTGTTTGCCCCCTACTAATTACGTTCATTATTCATATTTCTTTAAGGCTTGGCTTCAGGTATGGGTGATTTGGACTTGGGCGGCATGGATTTCTCGGTATCTATACCTTGATTTATTATTGCCTTTAACATTCCTGAAGAAAATGTCATATTCTATTGCCAAATCATTTGCCCAATCTTTTTAACGTGGCAATATTTTATTTTAGAAATTCGGAGGTATGGATTCCATGGAAGGCATGGGAGATGATTTTGATGATAGCGATGATGAAGGTATGATTCTGAAACCACTCTGGTCTATGACTTATGTGCACATACGTACTCTAAATGGAGTTTGATTTTGAAAACCCCCTCTCAGGTTAAAGGTTGACTGTTTGCCTTTGGCCTTCATTTGTTCTAATCATGTCTGGTTATTTGTAGATGAAGAAACAGAGAATGCCGAGGTTGCTGGAAGCTCTGCCAAAGAAGAAGATAAGACGGCGGAAATCCCAGCTGCCCTAAACAAGGAAGCAGCTCCTAGTAAATGAAAAACGTCTTGCTTTAACTTATGATATTTATGTTGCCCTTCCCTAGCTAGTTCGTGATGAAAGGGAGAGGCCATGTGCTGATAGCTTTGGTTTGAACTTGCTCTATTTTTGTTGCTTGGCCGCGTTTCCCTGCTTAATGATGTGTTTTGATGGGGAGTTTGAGAATGTTGGCACAGCACTAGTTTTAAGTGGTTAAAATGGCTAAAAACTTGCACTTGTTTATGAAGATCAAGTGTGTAGAGTGAGCTTTGAGTTTTTTTCTTTTCTTTTCGGGTGCACGTGCTTTTTGGCATCTGTCCGTTGGTTGGAAGTGAATGTGCATTTAATCTCCAGCTGTGTTCTTTTTTGCCAGTGTTTTGCATACTGATCTATTTGAAGACAAATCTGGTTGGCATTAATAAGATTCAGGTGAGATCCATATCTAAGGGCACCCTTAATGGCTTAATGGGGTGCTCCGCCCGGGCGTTGGGCGACCCGGGCAGACACCCGGGGCGTCCTCGGGTGGGGGGCACATGTCCCCCCTATTCGTCGAATTGTTTTTTTTATTTTTTAATTATTTAGTGGATGTTTTGTTATTAATGGATTGAGTATTTGTTATTAACGTGGGGTAATAAATTTTTGCAAGTGATGAAGATTCAAAAATTTCCAGAACCAACAATTTCAAGATCAAAATGTGGTTTAATAGTATGATATAATATATAAATTTAGAATTAGAATTATATAAAATGTAATTTGTTAAATGTTGTGTGAAAATTAAAATTGTTTAATTAAGAAATGATGTGGAAGAAAGAGAGTGTAGGGTGGGTGGGGTAGTCCGGACATGGATAAGAGGAGTTTTTGGGTGAGTTGGGTGAGCTTATGTGGCAGAGAGAGAAGCTGATGTGTTAGAGAGAGAGTGCAGGGCGTCCGGAGATTTATCTTCTTCTGATGCCACAAATAAAAACATATTTGTTATTTGTGCTCTAAGTAAACAACTTGTGAGGTAGGCCACATGTGAAATGCCAACCGAGCTATGATGAAGCAGCATCAACATATATTTGTAGGTTTTTTCAATTTTTTCTTCTTCTGATTTTTTTTCATATGTTCTAAGATCTCATTCCCAGGGGAAATTTTCAGGGATTGCTTACGACTTTGCATAATTTAAGATGTATAGCGGGAATGGATTGCCGAATATTGCTTTGCCTTGCGGCTAGGAATGGATTTATTTTTTTGTTATTTGTTGAAGTTGTTTTAAATTGTTTTTTCAATTTTTTTCTTCCGAAAATATGTTTTTATTTGTTTTGATTTTGTAGAAATTTTATATGTTTTATTTAGGATTTATCTTCACATGACGTGGGGGGAAGAGATAGTAAGTTAATAAGGGTAGTTAAGTTGTGGTTAAGGATTTTTTTTTTTTGGGTTTGTTGGAGTGAGCAGCGTCGGTACCCGGCAAATACGTCACCAACATGTATGTAGCAAAAACACCCACGTGTTACGTAGTAGTCATCTTGGATTCTCGACCATATATGTCACCAACCAACCTCAATATCTCCGATCAGTGGTTGCCATGAGTTATACGCCCTGCTATTGCCTTTCTAGATGTATCCAAACATTAATTCCAGGTAGTTTAGTTGTATGTTCTTGTCTCATGATAATTAAAAGACTTAAGATGAGAGATTAATCTCAACAGTCTCATTCATATATTTAAAAGTTAGGATTTAAAACGGAAGTATAAATAGTAGAGTAAATTTAAATAAAAAAGTCTCCAAACTCAAAAGAAATTTCCACAATTTACATTCTTCCCATGTTCAATTATACAACCGACCTAAGTTATGATCATCACGAGATCAATTATATGTTTTGAGGGGATTTCGCCATTGGGGGTAGATACAACCGTACAAGTTATTCAAGAAAATTCATAAGCGAAGGACTAATTAGTACTAACCATGAAATCATATATATGCCTTCTATAATGCATGACAACTAACAATTGGTGTTTTTTAAATGTATCCTTCATTTTAGTTTTATTTCACATGAGTGCTTATTAATTTATCAGCAATACGTTCCAAAGTTTATACAATTGTTAGCCTACATTTCTTAGGTGCAATTGTATTCGATCACAAAAATCATTAAATAAGTGTTAATGGTTGTAGGAGTTTAGATGTGTGAGCTAGATGATCGTGACAAGCATGTATACAAGAAGGGAACAAAAAATAAAGGACTTTATCAAGAACCTCAAGTATGAAAACAATGGATTTCGAGTTCGAAAGACAAGCAAAACCAAATTACTCAACTTAATTAAACCACTAATTGAGGTAGAGTTTGACTCATTCATTTTATTTTGTACATAAAAGATTTGATATAAGTAACACACATAACACGAGACCAATAAATCAAAGCGGGAAGCAAGAGTTCAACATTTCGCCATTAAGGGTTACCTTAATCAATAACTCTAGACGTACAAAACACAACAACATTTAACCATAAAGTGTAATCTTATTATTAAGGAGCAATTTGCGACTATAATCAAACGACGACCTCATCAATCTTCATGTTGGGCATGACATCGGTTGCCAACTTCCCAAGAACTTGTTTGGCGTCTTCCGACTTGGCTTTGTTCTTATTCAATTTCGTAGCCTCGATGTCTCTTATCATTTTCCTTCGGTACATCTCTGAGAAGGTGATCGGCTCGTCCATTATCAATTCTTCGCCTTCTTGAACCTTTAGCGGGTACACTGTGGCTTCTTGTGCTGGATTCTGGAATGTCGCGATCGAGAGGCGGTCGTGGTTGGAGTTCACCACTGCTTGATGTAAAACACTCTTGAACCACCCGTTGCTCATAAGCTGGTGAAAACGTCTCATAATTAAGAATTATATACAGTCTCACATAATGTAAATGTATATTGCAAAGACAGAAATTAGTATGTAAACATAAATTCTTTGCGTTTGTACTCTAATGTTGTCTAAGACGACGACACGGACTGAAATGATGTTAATTAAATATAATAAAAAAACTGAAACATAAGAATAAAACATGTGTTTGACTTTTAAAACCAAGTTGGACTGTAAATTTTGACTTGACTCGTTAGTTCGGTTCGAACTCGACTCGAAAATGTTAAACTCGAAAATAAATTTTTTTAATGAAAAACAAAAAAAATCTTCCGACTTAGTTCGGTAAACAAGTTGTTTAAACTCAAAAAATTAAGAATCGAATTGATAGTTCAGTTCGAATTTTTTATTCTTCCATTTTTGTTTTTTATATTTAGTAATAACATAAAATTATACTTTTGACTTGAAATTTCGCTAAACTATGCTCGTTTACAACCTTAGAACCAAGGTATACATAAAGAAAATTTCAACTACCGTGGAGTGGAGTTTGAACTCTTAACTTTTTTTTAGTTGAAAAAATGTAAAGGTAAGTATCTCAACTTGGTAAAATATGTGTTTGTCAAGGACTTAAAAAGTGGAATTAAAAAACTTACACTGCAGTGGTCACCAAGGTTGACCACAAACGCCCCTTGAATGGGCTCCACAGTGACCCACGTCTCGCCACCATCCTTGGTAGCCTGAAGGCCGCCAACCTCATCCTGGAGCAAAATAGTGATCGTCCCGGGATCGGTGTGGGGTCGAAGACCGAGAGTAAGGTCTGGCTGAGGGCACTTTGGGTAGAAGTTGACAAGCACTTTCTGGTCCATGTCCACGCAGGCCTTGGCCAGTGCCTCCTTTTCCAGGCCCATCGCCTCCGACAACACCTCCAGGAGCTTGTGTGCCACCCCCATCAGCTTCTCGCTGTATTGCTCTACTATGTTTGTCCACCCTTCTGGCTTCTTCGGCCACCTTGAGTAGTCGCGGTTGCCAATTGGGTAGGATAGGTACACGAAGAACTCTCTCCAGTCTTGCACCAATTCTCCCTGCAGCAAATTATATGTATGCATGCTACGTTTAATTTAATTAAAAGATGCATTACAGGGATTAGTTCGGTTGATAAATCTTTAATTACATGTTCAGATCTCGATTAGAAATCGCATCTCCAACTGGGATTATCAATGATTATATAAATTAACGCTCTTCAAAAAAGAATGTATATGTCGAACAGTCAAAGTTGTATCGTGTGGTAATTAATCAAAGATTTTAAAGTTTCCATTTTGTGTGACAACAGGAACTAGTTTGGTTAGTAGATGATTAATACTCAGCGGAATAATCAAGATGGTATTAATAACGTTTTAATGGACTAGTTCAGTTAATGGATCTTAATTTACTCGTGGAATAATATAAAACTTATTATTATAGTGTTTCGTTGGACCTCTACTCGAGAAATTTACGTGTAAATAGTTTTCCAATGGAATAGATAAGTTAGTGGATCTCTACTCGTGGAATAATTAAGATTGATAATGGTGTTTATTTGAAGTGTATAGTTGACTGTATGGTCCACGAGGTCACAAATGAACCTGAAATCTAAGGTTCTTAATTAGTCAAAACTATTTCAAAATCAAAGATGTAAGAAAGACAACAGATGACCAATCGAATTTGTAGACATGCACTCACCTGAAGGTGGCTAGAGACCATGAAGCCACCCTTCTTGCCGCCGGACATGTCGAACTTAAGCTTCTCCTCAGGAGGCAAAGAGAAGAAGTCCTTGCAGAGGCGGGACATATCGGAGACAAGCTTCTCGTCAACGCCATGGTCAACGACTTGGAACAACCCCCACGTCTCGCAGGCCTTCACTATCTCAGCACAAACCTTGGCACGTCGGTCGGGGTCGTCGATGCCGTCGAGGGACACCACTGGGATCTCGCTGCTGAAGTCGTTGTACGCCACCTTTGGCCGCTCGTGCTCGTCCCGCACGAAGCCCGGCTTTAGGGTCTTCTCTCCTTCGGCCGTCGTCGAGGGGAGGTAGGTGATTGCTGGCGCCATTTTCTGGCTATTATTATTGGAACTAGTTAATAATAACCAGTGGTGGTGTGATTGTGAGGAGACTACTTCGGCTTATATATACTTGCTAGCTAGTTGAAGATTTTTTATCCAAGGTAACTTCAAGGTTTTTGTTGGTTAATTAGAGTTTGATCTCCCTTATTATTTTTTAATTTTATTTTACCCTTAAATTTTAAAACGTGTCAATTAATTACCAACCGTGAATTTTGAAATTTTCTTATTTATCTACTCGTTAGTTGTTAATTTTGAAGGAAAAAAAGGTGTATGTATGGTTACAACACTCGTACTCATAATTTTACGTGAAAGATCAAATCAAATTAAAAGACAAATCTAGTTCGAATTTGAATTAGATTGACATTGAGGCATGTTATTAAAAGTATTTTTTATTCATCTCATCTGAATCGAAAAATGCAACTACACGATCCACATTTTCAGACATGCCATCGTCTAGTTGAACTATTACAAGAATATGAATCTATCGACTAAAATGGTTTACAATCCTAATGCAGCTAAGGTCATCACCGCTAGAGATATCAAATGAAATCTTTCTTAACCGTAGAAAGCTGGAATAACTTTATATATACTTTCTAAGGGAATCAAATTACGGTAAAAACTTCCTAAATGATATATACAATATCGTAGATAGCAATGGATGTCCTTGGTGGTTTTGATTCCACATTTTTGTTGGACATTTAGAAATTATTACCTTACAGGTCAATTAAATTCATAAACTTGCATGTTATAATAGGCGCAAAGGCGTATCAAATTCTACAAATGCCCCCAAATGTACCCAATTTAGAGTTTGGGCCAAATAAGAGGTTTCTAAGAAACATGAAATAACTGAGGGTATTGGTATTTTGATTAAACTATCCGAACTTCCGAAGCATGTTTACGAAATTATCCCAATAAAATTATGAGTACGTAGCAAAGATATGTAACGTGTAAAACGACTACAACTCTAGTATGACATGGACCACAAACCGACTACAACTCTAGTAAGGCATATTTTTCGAAAATTACGTGTCATCACGTGATTTAGATTTAGAAATCATTAACCGTTTTTTAAATTTAATCATTACAATTTAGTATGACATGGACCACAAACCGACGTCTCATCTTCTTGGGTTATGAAAATCATTTTATCCCAAAAACACCACTATTATTATCAAAATAGCATAACATACCAATATAAATATGAATTGCTATTTGTCGAAAAACTACTTAAATCGTCTGTACGAATTACTATTTTATCATTCTCTAATTTTTCCTTATATAACTCTTCATTTCACTCTAATAATCATCAAGAAAAATGTTATTATAACTCCTTATATAAATCCATATATAAATAATTGTTATTATTAGTTAAATTGATTATAATTTGTTATAATTGTTAATTAAATTGATTATTAAGTTAATAATTAGACAAATTGATTGAGTAATTAGTTAAATTGATTAATTGTTATAATTAGTTAAATTGATTATAACTAGTTATAATTGTTAGTTAAATTGATTATAATTAGTCATAATCATTAATTAAATTGATTATAATTAGTTAAATTGATTAATTATTATAATTAGTTTCAATGATTGATCAATTTGTAATTTTAGTAGTTTAAATCCATTAACAAAATTTTATTTCAAAAATTGAATTAGTAGTCATCGGGTTACCATGGAGGAAAATAGAAAATTAGTACTTTACAGGTTGTATATAGTTTATATGACGAGTCAGCTCTTCATCATCCATGTAAACAAGATATATCAGCTTCGGTTAGAAGGGAGAATGATATTTTACGTCATCTCCAGACACGTGAGAATTCTATCGACGAGGAGGAGGATTCAGATGACGTGGGGAGTCACGACGAGAGTGACGATGGAGGTCGGTATGCGTTGAAGCCGCAGGAGGATGTGAGGCAGCAGTATGGTCGAGGACAGGGGCAACATGGTGGTTCTTCTTCTGCTGAGTTGTCATTTGAAAGGGTAGAGGTGGACGGTTTGTAACCGGTGATTCGAGTTCTTGCACTGTACACGCCCGAACTCAGAAGAAAAAGAGGGTTGAAGACGATTCTTGGATCATGACAGGTGTGATGTCTGGTGGTCCTTTAGATGACAGCGTCATTCTGAGTTTCAGATGCCATATCGTCAGATGCATTTTGGAGGGGAGGATCGGAAGGTTCTGAAGTGTCATAATTAGCACAGAGCATGTACTACATTGCAGGTTTGACGTTTAGTTATGAGTGATGATATGACGACGACCATTACTGACAGCGAATTGTGTCACTTGCCTTACAACATGTTTTCCTGCCTTGACATACCGTTGATTTCTGCGTTTGTGGAGCGGTGGCAGTCTGACACCAACTCTTTCTACTTGCCTTTCGGCGAGATGACGATCATGTTGCATGACGTCTTCAAAATTCTGCGCATTCCTGTTGATGGTCGTATGGTCAATGCTCAGACATCGACGCCTGAGCTGAAGATTTATGTATCCAACTTGCTCAGGGTCAACGTCGATTGTCTTGGAAGGGACAACTCATTTTGGACAAGCATTGGTGTTGGCATCGACGTTGTTGACGACTATTGCAGACGGGGACAACCACCACGGATTGAGGATACGCAGATGACTGCATGCCTCTTCTTACTGCTAAGTTGTGTCGTTTGTCGATAAGAGTGGTTGCCTAACTCCTAGTCCGTTATTATAACAGTCAGGATGATAGTATCCAATAACATATCTCGCAACTGATCCAACACACATCGGTAACTAGACTCAGTCTCATCCTTCACAATCGCATAGCCGAAGAGGAAGTTCATGTTTATTGGAGTCACCCCAACCATCTCGAACAAAGACATCTTGTACTTCTTTATTTTGTATGTCGAATTCATGCAAATAACGAAATGGTATGTGCGCAACAACTAAACTGACGTTGGATGTACAAAAAATGCGTGAGTGATAACATTAGTTTCTTCGTCCGCTATAATCCAATATAAGTATTGATACTGCACTGCCTGATGCAAAAACTGCTGAGCGGGATTCATGTCTTCAGATTTCGTCCTTCTCTGTACTCTCTGAAAGTATAAATGTGTCTCTGATTTGGATTATCCTCCGGGAATTCTCCTCTATTGCCAACAAAATGTTATGTGGTTTCACTTGTGCATCAGTCATATCTTGAACAATTTTCTTGGCTCAAGACTAAGACCGTTGATCTGTCGATGACCCTCTGGATAAACTGCAAGTTTGTGGTTGTGTTGCCCATGAGTAATATTAGAAACTACGATCAATCCATCACACTCCCGTCGTTCGACCACCTTTATTAAAAACGACAACCGCAACCCTTTGTTTTCCTGGTTTTTCGTAATGCAATATCTATATCACGAGAACTCATTTCATTTCTGCGATCACATCTCAGATAACAATCCATCTGATTAACTTCTTTTGATTTATAAGATGATGTTACCAAAAAAACCCGGCTCAGGTGACAACTTGTTTCACCAATTTACTCGAGTCATTAATTGTTGAAAATACTTGTGTATTAACAAAAAGTTCACTGTAATATACTCCATGACTACTGAAATCTTACAACGGATCTGAAATAATTTAAAATAACATAACATCAATAAATTTAAAAACAAAAAAAATTGGTGTGGCTGGCTAGGAGGGGGCGTCCTAGCCAGCCGCCTCCACCATGGGGGCAGCGAGTTAGACAGACGTCTGTGGCGGGGAAAAAATTCTCGGCTTATCTCACCAGTTCCAGGCACTACGACAGACATTTTCGTAGTGATGATACTGGGAAAACTTATGCAGAAGCCTTATTTTAAGAGACGAGACGAAATGTGTATTAAATGAATTGTGAATGTCAAAATAATAATTATTAGGACGATTTAAGTAGTTTTTCGTCGAAGAATAATAATTCACATATAAATCAAAAACTTACTTTGCATGCAAAAAATCGTTAGTACAGGTAACAACAACAACAACGTGGGTAAATGATCCAGAAAAGAACACGAGAATCAACAGAGATCCACATGTTTGCAACTACTTGATGCAACTTGTAAAGTTGTTCTTGGGATTGATGGTGTTCTCCAAGAAATAGCGACCACTCATCTCACCAACCTCTAGCGAATGAACCCCTTTCAAGAAAACCACACATAGATTAATAGATATATACTTACAAAATTTATAACCAAATATAATATAAGTCCCAATGATCAATAAACTGATTGACGCGGAGCATCAAATTGTATATATCTTCTCAAAAAATCAATGTTTATCGGTACCTTCCCTTCTACCTACTACTTGACATACCTGTCACTTTTAAAGCATGGCAAGAACCCAACCTACCTCGGGGTCTGTTCTAGAACGATATTAATTGGATTTATTTCTCTGTCTCCAGAGAGGTGGTTGGTCTTGTCAAGACAAGAAAGTTTAGACAGTGGAGCACGGAAGAAAATACTAGGCACGTAAACATGCATGAATCTCTTAGTTATCTACCTTTCCGAATACGGCTAGAGAAAAATCACTTCAAGTAGGTAGCAAGCACATGGTCTCACAACTCACAAGTAGGACAGTAAATGATTTTTTTAATAATTAGTAGTATTAATTTTAATTATTGAATCAATATATTTCGAATAAGTAAGGATGTGCTGTAAACAAATACTTCCGAATCGGATATGCTTTCAAGTACTTTCACGTGAGAGTGGTAGTCAATACTCAATAGTCATAACTTTTATGAAGTCATTACTCATTACTTCTACAAAACGTGAACATACATCTTTAACGTTTACGTTTGGCGCAGCCTAAGATTATTTTCAACTATCACGGGACCACGAGTAAATATAACAATGGTTATTAATGGTAATATTGCAAATTAAAAACACTAATCCAAATGGTAAAAAAAACACATGGACCTTCGGTTTCGTACTAGGAAGGAATAAAGGGCTACGTAGGCCTACAGAACAAAGGCCCACTAAATTAGGCCCTTTAATGGCCTGTCTGGGTCAATAATAAAGGCGTCCAAAGTTATACTTTATATGTTTTCTAGCTCATTTCACTGTTAAGAGAAGATTACTCAACTGAAGTAGTGAGGTTAGCCATGTCAGCCACTCAGCCGAGCCTCGGCCATGTAGAACAGTCAAGACCAGAGCAAAGCACTCTAGCAATTTGTGCTTCATGTTCAGTTAGAACTAGCATAATAGAAGCCCCTGAAAACAAACACGACTACAAGAATGATTAAATAATCACGTTCATTGTTATTTAAATCCAAATATAACATGAATTGATAAAGACTTTTTATGGGCTTTTGTTGATCAAATAAATTTCAAAGACTTCACTCATATACTATAACAACATCATTTACATTTTGTCTCATGTAGTATCAATTATATCATAAAATAGATAAACAATTTGTGCAAGAGCTCTCCTATTAATTGGTACACCAAAAACTTGAAGTTGGGTAATAAGTACTGTTGACTGAAAATGCTAGCTAAGAGTCGGATTGGTACTCACGAAAAGTTGAAAACATTGAAGAAGTGGGTGGTTGAATTTCTAAAAGAGCTAATGTATTTTGTTGTCAATTTTTTTTACAGTTTTGGAACATGAGATCTTGAAGGAGTTTCACATCTTAAAAACTACTACTTAGAATGCTAGAATTAGTCCTCAAGTTCTACTTTAAAACTAAAACAAATCATGAAAGTGAAAGTTCCAAGTTTCGTCTATTCATTAGGCAATGATTAGTAAAAATACGTATTTTGTTATAAATTGAAGAGAAATCATTTACATTACTGAAATAACTACAAAGGACACTTTTAAGATAGGAAAATGATAAATCGACGCTTGCGTCCGGGACGTGGTCAGTCCAGTCAGCAGCAACAATCTAGTCATCAAAAGTTAAATTTCTTTTCCTTTCTGAATTAATTAAATAAAAGATTTATTTTGTGTCCAATGCAATATTACGTTCTCAATGTAACATTTTGTTTCCTTATGCACCATTTATTTTTCCAATACAATCTTTAATTAGCCACGGACAAACCCACAACTTAAAATGGACTGACCAACACCTTATTCTGTTCAGAATAAGTTGTGTGTCTGTCCAGAATAAGTTTTGTGTATGTCCAGAATATGTTCTATGTCTGTCCATAAAAAGTTGTGTGTCTGTCCAGAATAAGTTGTGTGTATGTCCATAGTAAGTTGTGTGTTTGTCCACAATAAGTTATGTGTTTGTCCCCAATAAGGTTTTGTGTCTGTCCACAATAGGTTTTGTGTTTGTCCAAAATAAGTTATGTGTCTTTCCACAATAGGTTATGTGTCTGACCACAATAGGTTCTCTGATTGTCCAGAATAAGTTGTGTGTCTGTCCAAAATAGGTTGTGTGTCTATCCATAATAACTTATGTGTCTGTCCAGAATATGTTGTGTGATTGTCCAGAATAATGTGTGTATTTGTCCACAATAAGGAGTGTCTGTCCAGAATAAGTTTTGTGTCTATCCAGATTAGGTTATATGTCTCTCCAGAATAAGTTGTGTCTGTCCAAAATAAATTTTGTATCCGTCCAGATTAAGTTGTATGTGTGTTCAGAATAATTTGCATTAGGAAAATGTTGCATGTAGAAATCAAATGTTGCATTGAGAAACGAAATGTTGCATGAGGAACGTATGTTGTATAGGGAAAGTAAAAACTGCATGTGACACAAAATAAATAAGTTATTTATTCAATTTCAAAAAAGTAAAAGACATTTGACTTTTGCTGATTGGATTGCTGACTGCACTGACTATGTCAGCGCGCGTCCGTGTATCACTACTCTTTAAGATACAGGATCTTGATTCCTTTTCATTTACAATGGAAGTGTCCTTTTTCTACAACTTTTCGTTTTATTTGTAGATTTTAAAAAAATTGAAATCACAAAACTTCAATTTTAAAACTTTCAATATTTTTTTCTACAAATCAATCAATTAGAATTCATCCTGAAATATACATCTACTAAATTAATATTTCCCTACAAACCAATCGCTACCGATCAAAAGCATGAGTGATCTTTTAAGTAAGGCAAATTCAAGTTGGGCTCTTTTTAGGGCTAATAAAAGGGCTCAAGAGCTAAACTCACCATCCACTCATCCTTGTTATTTTCACTAACTCTGTGAACTATGTACTTTCTTCAAATAACAAATATATTTACATGAGACGAAAACAAAGTCGAAAACAAACGAGACACATGGATAATATATACCCCTATTAAAGCTCTTTACAACGGTTTCAACATACACAGGGTCCGTTTGGTACATTGACGTCTGGTGTCTGCGTCTGGGATATTTGCAATTTCCCCCGCCAAACGCGAAAAAGGACCATCCAAACAGTTTTGATACGCGTCAGTGTTTGGGTTGTGCGTCAGGAATTTGTTCACAAAAGAAGAAGCAAACTGCTATCAGCTTCTCAATGTCTTGGAATTTTCAAGTACACCCCAGACGCTGCGAGACGTTTCCACCTAAATTCCTACCCAAAACCATGCGTCTCACCTAGTCGCTGACGCAGGTGTGTGAACCAAACTGGCCCACAAACTAACACATCAAACCTTAAAAAAGCAAAGTCGAACATCCCAAGGTTTATATACTAACATTTTTTTCTTCCATATGAGTATATGTTTTCCATATATATAAAGGCGAACAATATAATTATTCAGAGTATGTATTTTCAGAGAAAAATGCAAGCCCGCTACTGGATAAATGTAGAAGTAGCTCTTATCCGTAAACAACTAAACATATATACAAGACAAAATTAAACCCGTATTCTTCAACTTCGTGGACAGAAACAACCCGCGACTGATGAAAACCCAGTCGTGGGCCACCATCAATGTTCCAAAAACGAATCAATCTACCTTCAACGAGAAAAAATTACTACTAGAAGAGCATTGGAAAAAAAATAGTGGAAAGTAAAACTCGTAAACCGTTGAAAGTAAAACCCTAACGAAATCGGACCAACATGATATTAATCCCAAGTCGCACCCTGAACACTCTCTTTTAAAACCATGGTGGAATAATGGCGACAAAACGAAGTATTAGGGGTGGATTGTTGTTTTGCTCCTAAGACTTAACCACTACACTAAAAACAATTGTAATTAGTGATACTTCTGGAAGGCACTACTGACGCATTCTGATATCAAAGGAATTATCCAGGAATCACACATCCCAACAAACCCCCCAGAAAATTCTATTTTAGGCAGGGCATGACTCGAACCCGCGACCCATTCTAATACCAAATGGTGTTCTGCCTCAAACTTAACCTCCATGCTAAAAGCAATTGTTACCGGTAAAGAAGGCTCACAGACTCAATTAAGTCATTTCAGTCATCACTTAGAGCACCCCTTACGGGGCATTTTTCAGGTCGACGACCCGGTCATGCGAAGATGAACGGGTCATCTTCCCCTTAACGGGGGAGATAACCTGGTCATTTTCGCCCAGGTCGTTGACCGGGAAGACCGGTCGTCCGAATAAAAAAATATTTTTTGTTTTGATTTTTATTTGAATTTTTTTCAATTTTTTTTTAAAGTACGTTTTATAATTGTTTTGATTTTTTATATATTTTTTTATTTTTACCAAAATGGATCCCGATTTTGAAGAAAAAGATAGAACTGATGACCAAGTCGTCCAAGTCATGGTTAGTGATGAACTTAGGTAACTGTGGTGCATCAGATAGGCTTGCAGGCTCCAAGGATTTGCGTGGAGATCACACATCCCAACAAGTTGTCGTCAACGGAGGAAAAAATGGAGAAAATTAGGAGGACCATGTGGTGTTTTGGATTTGGGAAAGTTGGGGAAATCAAAATTTTGGAAGTTTAAATCTCGCTCCTTTTACTTGATGGGACATAGCCATTGCAAAATAAAAAGACATGGGTCGCACTTCGGTTTTGAGGGATGTTTCTTGGGGGCTTGTGTTGACTCAGAATTTAACCCTAAAAATGTGAAGTCTGATAATCACTACTCTCAAATTATTTCAATGGTGACTTAGACCCCGTTTGGATGGAAGGGTAATCCACTCCTCGACCTGGTAGAAGTGGCTACAGTAGGAAGAGGTGATCCAAACGGCAATCTGGATCCCGGGAAGCACATGTCGAATCTCAAAACCCAACGCACAATTAACACATAGATGGAGAAGCTGGGGTGAGGAGCTTCTCGGCACTCCCGGCTGTCCGCGTATATTTTGGACGCTAATACCCCCGCTCAATTCAGGTAATTTCGGATATTATCCCACATTAGCCACTGAAATTGGGCTCAATTGAGATGTTAATTGCAACTGCAACCACGCCCAAATTACAAATGTGTCATTGGCTTTGGTTTCGTTCAACCCCCGCCGGAGTTGTTGTTGGTGCACTGTTAACCTGAGTTCAACGCTTCTTGGATTGACCGTAATGGTATGCGTCGTTCTGTGGATTAACATTTCTCCCTCTAAAATGAGTTGTGTTTAAGAGTTAATTACATTTTGCCCACCTAAAATATGTATTCATATCATTTTGCATTCCTGAATTTTCGTTTAGTAATACTTTGGTATTCAAAGTTTTAAAAATATATTATTTAAATTCACATTCGTGTTTTTTTATTGTTCCTACTACACTTCTAAAAGTATATTTACATGAAAGTTCAGATGGAACAAATGACATATATATAGTTGGAATTTAAGTCGGTGCTATTTAAGTGCGTTATTTAAATTTTAGTCTTGTTTATCCTTTGATTTGAAGTTTTGTGTGAGGTAGAAACTCCCTTATCTTCAATGTCCGCAGATACGCCAAGCTTTGTTGGTGGGAAGTCTTCGTTTAATAAGTGGAAGAGTGTCACGCATAGATGAAGAAAAGACAGATGATAAACGTTAAACAAATATAGTTTACGTAATTGTTTTTGCAATGCTATTCTTCCAACTACCCAACTTTGTAAAAAAATATTATTACTTCGATCTCATTGACGAAATTCCTGTAATCCAATGCTGATACATTTTATATTTTTTATTGTTCGTCCTGGCAGGTTGATATCTACTTTACTTTTCAAATGTAATTACAAATTAGATGAGTCCGCAAGTCTCAATGTATATAGTGATTAAAACACAGTGATGTGATATATTTTTATTTTTTTACAATGAGAAGATAATTTTGTATTATTATTGCAGTGTTTAAAACTTTAAATATATTTTTGACTAATGTAACTTCTAGTAACTACATTTGCAATCATGACAGGAGATACTTACCGTCGTCCTGCGTCGTTTTCAAATTTTTAAAACAAATCAAACTACATTCCACGTCATGAGTGATGCAAGAGTGTAAATCCACATTTATGAGAGTGTCAGACCGTCTGTTGACTTGGTGTAGCTGTAAACGTCTAACCAGTACTTAGTATTAGAATGTTTGCAAAAAGGTCCCTACAAATAAGGCAGGTATTCATATATCTCTTACTTTGATTGATGAAATTTACTAATATGTACAAGATGCCATTTTGTTTCTCTCCTTATTTCGTCAACTATACATCTTTTATTTCAGGTATAACACAATATTAAAACAAACAAAACAAAACCAAATTAAGAAGAAGAAACTTTTAAAAAGTTACAAACGACAACTAACGGAAATTTGTGTGGAGTTCGTTGTGTGTGTTGTTTAGTAAGGAAAATGATAGATGGTCGCTATTTAGGACGCTCCTTGTGGAACACAGGCTATGTGGCAAAATTCCATGTCAGCAGAGAAAAGAATTTCGTTTTATATTTTATCTCTCAATTCTTTTGTTATCCGTACAAATGTCTTCATCTCTCCATCCATCCATCCATTTCTCATTAATGCGTCTCAAATCACTCCCTTCCTTCATCATTTTGGCGCTCCTACACAGCAGAAGACTTGTTATTCATCTCAAGATACGTCTTCCTTTTTCTTCCCTTCTCTTCTGTGGTCCTTCCTCTGTACTCCAATGGAAATCGTTCATGTGTCTTCCCAAGTGGAGTAGCCGGCAAACGTTCCTAAGGAGGAGATGTTTTTTCCTTCTTTCGAAGAAGTCAAAACATTTTACGTGGCATATGCCGATTCTTGTGGTTTTGGTGTTAAGACAAGGCAATCTCATTACGATCGTGGTGTTGTTATACGGGTCACGCTGACTTGCTCAAAGGAGCAGAATTGTAGGTTCAAAAATGACAGGGCAGATTTTCCCACCATCCCGATCGATTTCTCTGAGTAGATAACTGAGTTCAGAACAACAAAATTTGTACGGAACTCAACAGAAATCAATGCATGTTTCCAAGCATGTAGTTTAATTTTTCTTTTTGATAATAGTATGTATTTGAAAATGAAGAAGAGAACTTGGTAGGAATCTTATACGACTATACGAGGCAAGTATATGTGGATGCGGCATAGGACCGAGTGAAACGAACATACGTACATGAATCAAGAGAGAAAAATAATGAATTACGATAACAATTCTTGAATCAAGAGAATTTGTTTCTTTCCATTGGTTGAAAAGCAAATCATAGGCAGAACTTAAATATATGGAACTAGTAGTCATCGTATTAATCTTGGAATTATAATTCCCCGGTGGTGTAAACTCTTACCGCTACACTCACGAAAATAAAGAAAACCAGCTCTCGAGCAACGTGATTCAACAACACGTTTTTGGAAGTTTTCGTACGCTATTTTACTGAAATCAAATTCTACGACATTCCTCGATCAATGTTCTTGCCTCTTGAATCTAACAAGATACGGATTAAGACGCAAAAATGGTAAATAAAAATATTGATCCGGAAAATTAAACATCTAGTCTCTCTCAAACTTCAAGCAACAAACACACGCAAATAAGATGAGAATCAAAATCAAAACACAAACACACATGAATCAAACCACGACACACGTGTTTTGCAAGGTTCGGCAATGTCCATATGTCATTGGGGTCTCCTACGGGTTTCTTTTCCTTTCTTGCACTTCTCCAACAAGAGAAGTCAATGAGATTACAAACGTTTGAAAACAATAGGTCTCGCAAAGCTCTCTAGATCTCTCTCTAGCCTAATATCTCTCACGTAAAAAGTGTTATGTTAGAAAATTAAGACGAAAAATCATTTTATAATGGCTAAAACCGTAAAAAATAAACATGTAGAACGTGTGCAAAACCGTCTGCAACTATGGATGCAAATGGTAACCGATTATTCGAGTATCCGATTCGAAAATTACAATTTGGTTGTTATTTGGTTAAAAAAATACCGAATACAATTTGGAATTAAAATTGGTTTAATTTTTTTACCATTTTCAAATTCGGATACAAATTCGGATATAGGTCAAACCATATCCTAAAATACAAATTTTGACATCCAATATGTGTAGTTATTAATATTTGTATCGTGACTTAATAAAAAACTAAGTTGTTTCCTATGTAAATATAAACATAATAGAAATGTAAAAGCAAATTATAATATAATTCTCTTAAAATAACTGTTCAAAATATTTTAGATTATACAATAAAATATATATAAAATTATGTTATAAGAATTTGAACATTATCCGAATTGGTAAGCTATAAAATTTTGAATTTGAATTCGGATTTGATATGTTTATTTGGAATTCGAATTCGAATTCGAATTCGGATACATGTTATACCAAATTTGAAAAGATCCATCTGCATCCCTATCTGCAACGATCGACCGGAATTCTCCATTGGTCGACCAATCCGCACTTCATTCCGAGTCCCGGAAGACTCTCAAAGTTTCCGGTCGACCGTGACTTAAGTTCTCGTTGACCGATCCTTGCTTCGATCCGAGTCGTGAAGGCTCTAGAAAGTTTCCGATCGATCGAAACTCACATTTCGACGAATCCTGGACACTCTGGCAATTTCCAGTCGGCCGCCAGTTAAGTTGCGATCGACCGATGCTTCTTGTGTTTCCTGTACTTAACAAATCTACAAACCAAATATCAACGGATCGCTCTCGTCTACCTGACACTTAAGAAGAGGTGTACGTCGGCTCTACGAAGTCCTCGTTATGTTTAAAGGAGTGGTTAAGACCGGTATCAATCATAGCGGTTAGACTTTCGGCTATATTAATGTTTGTACGCTGATAATTGAAATTTTGGAGGTTTATATTGTTTAGGCGCAGTTGTGTCTGCAGCTGTTCCCGTTATCTCATGAAAACCAACTAATTTAAAAAAAAAACTTCATCCGTGATCATGGTCGTAAGTCTACCATCCGAATGTATGAAATATTCTCTCACGTGACACATTGGACGGTAGTAAGGCAAAATCCAAGTCGGGTGTGGAAATTTGCAAGACAAGAATGCTTGAAGTCCGCTTGCGAAGTTGCAATCAATCTTCTCGAAAAGGTAGAAGTTTTTTTTATAGAGGTTACTATTCCACGATAGTTTATCTTCAACGGAACTAATCTCATCCATAGGATTATCAAATTGATCGTACCCTGTTACTAGTAATATGAGTTCGAAGAAGAGGAAATATATAATTCATGCTACTTTATTACCAATAGTTGTTTTCTCTTTTAAAATACGATGTATTGCTGGTTGCCCGGTTGGAGCATTAATTAATTGTGTATCTTTACACGTTTTCATCAGGAAAGATTTTCCTTGAACATTGTACGCGACACAAACGATGTTTACGCTGAAAAACGAACACAGACAGGAAGTCTGCCAAAAATCAAATCAGACGATTCCGTAGACATGCGGCCAACAAAAAAAACGTAGGAAACATGTTATTTATAAATTTCAAATTCTAAACGTTACATGGAGGACAGACCGAAAAAGTGAGCCTTCCAACGGATCAGACAAAAGCTTCGCATTTATTGGTAGGCAAAACCGCAAAACCATTGACATCCTAAATTCTCAAATAACAGTTAATTAATATCTTATTTTTCAGGTGCTGACCCTTTTTTTATTGGTTTTTGTTTTGCGAAACGCTCAGTAAACCACAATGGTTAAAGATGTGCCACCTTTTAATCAAGAATACAAGGGCACCCTCCCTTGTAAAGGCCGACCCCCCTCAATGGGGGTTGATCGACCACGAGGTCGTGGAACCTGGCAGTCCATCGCCAGGTTCCACGACCTGGCAGTCAGTGGGTGGAGGCCACCTGGTGGAGTGGCCTCCACCCATTGGTTTATTTTTTTATTTTTTTATTGAATTAATTAGTTTTAGTTGTATATTTAGTTAGAAATAAATTTTGTTAATTCTTTGGTTTGTATTATATTTTGTAGATGTAGGTATAAAAATAATTATTACACACAATGCAGCTAAACTAAAATTACCATAGATCAAAAAATGCAATTGTAATTCAAAATCTGTACAAAATTACTAATAACTCTCAATTCCAAAGTATGAGTGAATTCACACACATTTTATAGAAGTAGTTACAAAAAAATTATCATTTTACATAAACAAATTAAGAAACACAGCAAAACAAACATTTCATTAGATAATTAACCAACACATAAGAAGTGCATACAAACATTAACTAACACATAGGAAGTACATACTGACATTAACCAACACATAGGAAATACATACTGACATACTAGCAACGAAATGAAATATTAAGTGTAATACTTTATTACATTACAATACGAAAATTTATCCCAATTTACGACTTCATTCTTCGTTGAGCTCGTCAGCTAAATTTTTTTAGTTTTTTCTCCTCATCGATCAACGAAGGATTTCCCCACAGACTTTTCAATCAGTCGAACTTCATTTTACGCTCCTTTTTTAGTTTCCGTTCGAGAAAATCAATTTTTTTCTTCGCCAACAAACACTTTTTGTATGCACTAGAGCGAATACTCTCGCTCAGAGTGTTCACACAATTAGAGGATTCATAAACTATTTTCCCCTTCTTTTTTGCTTTCTTCACACCCTCCGGTCGGACATATGGTAGAGGGTCACTATCCACCATATGTACGGGTGGTGTTGGGAAGTTACCAGAGTCATCTGTTGCTGCTCTTTTCTGCTACTATTGGATTCCAGGCTTCGTGCGGTGGGAGAAAACATTTTCGGACGACCACGTTCAACATTCAAGCACGAAAACGATATCATTGGTTGCCACTTCGGATACCTGCACAACATGACCCAAGCACGATAAAAGTAGAATTTGCCATGATGCATTCGCTCATGAAAGACGTGAGCTTCCCTTCTGACATCTTCGTCGTTCATGCCGTTGCGACGGCGTGCAACAGCCTCGTCGTAGCAGCCCGTCCACTTGGAAACCGCTGACCCGATTCTTCACCAACGACCCTTCAACGAATCCATGTTTCGCGGTCCGACGTTTGGGTTTATTTCACAAACCAGGTCGTATGTATCCTTGATTTTCCTCCACAATTGATCGTGCTTCTGGTTGGTGCTTACAACAACATCACAACTAATGGACATGAAGGAGGATATGAGGGCCTCATCTTCGTTTGTTGCCCAAGGCCTTTTCCCTGCAGCAGTTTTTTTAAAACTTCTAGTTGACTTTAGAGGAGACCGGTTTTGTGAGAGATCCTCCTCATCACTTCCACCCGCAATACTTTCTTCCACGTCGTCCTCAACCAGATTGTTGAAAGCACTAGTACCTTCCCCACGGAGGAATTGGGAGTACATATTGTATATATGAGAGGGGTTTGAGAGGGGGGGGGGGGGGGGTTGTGGAAATGGAGATTGGTTGTGATGGTAGTTTGGGTAGTTCGGGTACTATGGGTAGTTAGGGTACTCTAATAGTTCTCTGGAATGCGGAGGGAAAGAAGGATGTCCATACGGATGTTGGTGCGCAGTGCCACTTGGACACAACCGACGTTGGTTGTTTCTTACAAGTTACGAGTGATGTGGGTAGAGAATATGGATGTGTAACAAGTTACAAGTGTTGTGGTTAGGGGAAGGCTCAGAGGAAGTCTTATATAACTCGCTCAATGAATCTCGATGGCGAATCTGTGCAGCTTTAATTCAAATCGGTCTAACTTTAAATCAAATCACGCCATTCATGTCTGATAGCGAATCTCGATGGCGAATCTGTGCAACTTTAATTCAAATCGGTCCACCTTTAAATCAAATAGCGTCATTCATGATCGATAGTGAATCTCGATGACGAATCTCTGCAGCTTTAATTCAAATCGGTCCAATTTTAAATCAAATTGCGTCATTCATGTCCGTTAGCGAATCTCGATGGCGAATCTGTGCAACTTTAATTCAAATCGGTTCAGTTTTAATTCAAATCGCGTCATTCATGTCCGATAGCGAATCTCAAGGGTCCAGCTATAAAACTGTAACTGCACTTCAACTAGCTCATCCTCCAAATGTGATGGAGTTTGTTAGAGAAGGTAATGATTCCGACTCATTTTATAAAATTTAGAAATTGTATTACAACTACTCACCGGGGAAGTTACATAAGATTAAAATTTTCAAAGTTGCTACAATTTTCATTTCTAATCATTGTTAGGGGAAAAATCAACTTTTTTTTTGTAAGAGAAAAAGGAGGTTCACCTCCAATATTATTGCTAAGTTATAATGTACAGAAAAAATTCTAACTTCGTCCTTGACTGCGACACATGTGCCATCCATCGTCACCACACAATCTCTCCTTTCTCTGTTTTTTCTTCTTCTTTCGTCTCTTCTTTTATCTCTCGACGCAATCATATTTTACTCCATTTGAAACATATCTTTGTGGAGAAAGAAACCAGCATGCTGTGTGGAAGTCAATCCAAATCCTAATATTATTTATATCTTCACAGACGTGAGAGATCATAGTCAAACGATGTGTGGAATCCAAAGGATGGATTTAAATATTGGTCTTCATCAAATTTTATATTATCAGAAGAGCATACGAAAGTAATTGTGATCAAATAATGCAACCATGTGGGAACCATGACTAGAAGGTATCGAGGGACTCTTATTGCACTTTGACTTCGGTTTAACATTCATGTACGCGTATCCATAAGATTCGTGTCGGGTGAGCCAGTAGAGTAAAAAATAAAACTAGAAAAAAAGTTTCCATAGATGTTGGTGAGATAATTCATTGGAAAATAGATAGGGTCGTTGTAACGTCCACAAAACAACGGAAAATTTGAAATTTAAAACATACAATCAGGAAGACGACATTACGACAAGATACACGCACACAAGTGCATCGACATAATATATATATGTAACTAATAACATAAAATATACACATGTAATCACCACCTCAAAAGAAAAGAAAGCAAGATCTGATCCCGAGTGATCTCCTCCGCGGTCACCACCCTTTTAACGCTGATCCCGACCTGAAATGCAAACATGAACTATGCCTAAGTTTCAATAAGAAAATCCCGTATACCAAACCGCAACACATGAATGAAACAATGAATACGAAAACTGTAAAAGAACATAAGCCCAACAATTGCAAAACACCAACAAGTGACTCATTCACTGGAGTCACGGGTTTGCCTCAATGTTACCGGAGCCACGGTTTTGCATCAATTGCCGGAGCCACGGTGACGACGTATACATGTCTCATTCGTCGAAGCCATGACTTAACAACCACAACCCGCTTCGTAGAGCCACACTGATAGCTATTAGGTCGGCATGTCCGTCCGTTGCCCCAAAAGGGTCAGTGAACCCGTTGCCTTCTAGTTGATCAACAAAAAAAATTAAACTGTGCAAAAACGGTCGAACAAAAACATCACATCGGTCAACTGAATCCCCTTCTAGAGGGCTGACCCAACTGAAAAACTCACCAATCGGTCGAACGGCAAAGGGGACCCGTTCGACCGAAAAACACCGGTAAAATCCTCTTTCCTCAAAAAGATCAAACGGTCGAACAAACCAAAACATCCGTTCGATCGAAAACCACCAGTAAAACCCATCATCAAACCACACCACACCGGTCCACCGAAACAACACTTCCAGTCGAACGGCCTTTAGTTAACTTAAGTCGTTAGTCGGACGAGTCAAACAAGCGGTCTTTAGATGGTCAACGCTCCAACCGACCTAGGACAGTGCTTTCGGTCGACCAACAAAAGGGTCTCGTTCGACCGAAAACACTCAAGAGTCTTCATCTCTCGCTCAGAATGCACAATTGGTCGACCATCCAAGGGTATCGTTCAACCGGTGCGAGGGATATCACCCGAAATACACTACAACTGGTAGACCGAACCAAACCACTGGTCGAGCGTTACAGTGAAGAAAAATTGCTACACAGGTCTGACGAGCCCTTCAGCCTACCGTCGACCGATCCAACACACACACAAACTTAGGTGAGCGTAAAAACAATCTTGACGTACTTTTAAGGATTGAAAAAACTTTGAAGAATCACGACGAGCTTCTTCACGCAAACTCCTTTCCTTCTCCGACGAACCCAACGAGCAACACGATCCCTCGCACACTCCACTGAGTCTTCCTCCTCGCCGAACCCACACCACCACACACCAGGTAGCTGAAAGAGAGAGAGAGAGAGAGAGAGAGAGAGAGAGAGAGTTGAGCGGGGGAGAGAGAACGAGTGAGAAGAAAGGGAGAGAGAGAACTCAAACTTTATATACTCTTCCCAAACACATCTCAGTCGTCCATCTCAGACCATCTCTAAACCACCCGTAAACACAATTAAAACATTAAAAAAGTTTAGGATATAACAGTCACGGACTCATAGGGACGTTAAAACGTACATCTCATCTGTAAATATAATACTGAACTGCTATTCGTCGCCGTAAAACTACTTAAATCGCCCGTAAGATTACCATTTTGCCCCTCTACACTTTCTACTAATATAACTCATCATTTCACTCTTTTAACACAACTTTCTCTTCATATCACACTTTTATTCACCAAATATGATGTCTCGGAGGCCAGGGAAAGAGCCAGCGGACACCCCGGACTACTCACATCTGGTAAATCACCTTGTTTATTTCAATTAATTTTAAAAAAAAATTTTTTTTTTGAGTCGGGCGACCGCGGGAGCCGCCCGACCCAACGATCGGGCGGTCGCGGGAACCGCCTCCCCCCTGGGGGAGGCGGTTCCCTCGACCGCCCGATCGTTGGGTCGGGCGGGGGGGAGGCGGTTCCCGCGACCGCCCGATCGTTGGGTCGGGCGGCTCCCGCGGTCGCCCGACCCATGGCACAGAAGTCTGCGGGAGACGTCTCCCACGTAGGGCAGGCGTCTCCCGCAGACGTCTGGATTTTTTTTAATTTGTTTTTAAATTGATTATAAATTGTGATAAAATTTAAATAAATTGAATATTATGTTAATAATGAGTTAAATTAGTTTAGATAATCGTTTTTTAATTATAAAATGTGTTAATTAATAAATAAATTGATTATTATGTTAGTAATTAGTTGTGTACGATTTTAGTAACGGATTATTGATTAATTGTGATAATTGCTAAATAAATTGATTATTAAGTTAATAATTAGTTTAATTATTTTAGTAAAATCATTAATAAATTTGTATTTTTAAATTGAATTAATAGTCATCGGGTTACCGTGGAGGAAAAGGGAAATCAATTCCCTTACGCCCGGTACGTAGTATAGCAGACGAGTCAGGTCCTCGTCATCCACGTACACGTGGTATTTCTGCTTCAGTTAGGAGAGAGAGAGATCTGTTACGTCGTCGTCAGACACCTGGAGAGTCTTTCGACGACGAGGATGATTCAGATAAGGCGAGGAGTCACGACGACAGTGACGATGGGGGCCGATACGACTTGGGGCCACAGGAGGACGCGGTACATCAGTCCGGTCGAGGACGGGGGCGACACGGTGGTCCTTCAGCTGAGTGGGTCATTAGGAAGGATCGAGGTGGCCGGTTTGTGACCGGTGATTCGAGTTCGTGCACTGCAGACGCCCGAGCTCAGAAGAAGAAGAGGGGTGATGACGAGTATTGGATCGTCACGGATATTATTCCCGGTGGTCCTGTAGATGGCAGCGTCATTCCGAGTTTCGGAGGCCACGTCGCCAGACGCATCTGGGATGGCGAGGAACGGAAGGTTTTGAAGTGCCATAATCGGCACAGAGCCTGTACGACATTGCAGGCATGGCGTTCAGTGATGACTGAGGATATGACGGCGACCGTGGTCGACAGTGGATTGGGTCACTTGCCGTACAGCATGTTTTCCTGCATCGACATGCCGTTGATTTCGGCATTCGTGGAGCGGTGGCAGCCTGACACCAACACTTTCCACTTACCGTTCGGAGAGATGACGATCATGTTGCATGACGTCTTTCAGATTCTGCACATTCCTGTTGAGGGGCCCATGGTCAGTGCGCAGGCGCCGACATCTGAGCTGAAGTTATATGTATCTGAGTTGCTGGGTGTCAGCCTGGAGGGTCTTGGGCGGGATAGCTCATTCTGGAGTGGCGGTGGTGTTAGTATCGACGTTGTGGACGAGTGTTGCAGACGGGGGCGACCACCACGAACTGAGGATACGCAGATGACTGCTTATTTCTTCTTACTGCTAGGCTGCGTATTGTTTCTCGACAAGAGCGGTTCCAGACTGAGACCACGCGACTTATTGGAGGCGAGGGACCCAGATACCATTGCTGATTACTCATGGGGGTCAGCGACGTTGACATATCTGTATCGCCAGCTGGGCATATCCAGTCGCGCTGATTGTGGTCAGATTACGGGTTGTCTTACACTGCTGCAGGCGTGGATATATGAGTATTTTCCTGCTTTCCGCCCCCATCGTGAGCGGAAGATTGTTGAGCGTGGCCATCCTCGTTCGCGTATGTGGGCTGTCCGGGCGGAGGATAAGAGCGAGAGTCGACTTCTTTCTATTCGTAGACGGCTAGATCAGATGACTGTATCGCAGGTATATGATGTATATATCATTCACGTTTATTTAAATTTAATTTTATTATTATTAACGTATAAACGTTTAGGTGAAGTGGTTACCGTACGGTCCCGATCCTGCTGTAGCTGTGCCGAGGACTACATTTGCCGGCATTATTCGTTATAGGGATATCACAGAGCCTTATATACCTGATCGCGTGTTACGTCAGTTAGGCTACGTTCAGGTGATCCCGGTTGACATTCCGACGCCCGAGCATGCAGTACGGTCTGCGACTGCCACGATGTACGACGTCAGGCACAGCGTTTCGTCTGCGGAATCGGTTTGGAGGACATTTCCGAGACTAGGACGACTACACCTGGCCGATCTGAGTCATAGCCGCGACCCCTCCACTTGTGCTCCAGATTATTTGCAGTGGTTCGGTAGGTGCTCACATCCACTACTCGTACGCGGTATCATTCCGAGACCGGAGAGAGCACTGGATAGGACATGTGCCGATGCGGTAAGTTTATCTAATTTTATATTTAATTGTAAAGTATATTTTGTTATTGTACGCTAATTTTTATTTTACATACAGTGGATGAGTAGGGCGATACGGTGTACGCAGCCGTTCTTGCGAGAGAGAGAGACGTCATGCCGAGTGAGGCGACGAGACTTGCATGTACAGATTGGGATCGCCTGATCGAGGATTGGAACAGCCAGTTGGGCATTGCAGACCATGATTCAGATGCTGAGCTGTAGTTGTCTTGCTTTTACTTTCGTTTTGTTGCACTGTTAGTACATTTGTTGGTATATATGCTGATGTTTATTTGTGTACTCTTATTATTTATTTCTGACGAACATATCTTCTACATATTTCTTTGACTATCGTATTTTTTAATATTTATTTTTCACGAAAAGATTTTCAACTTATTTCTTTAGATATGAAATAATATTTAAATTTAAAATACGGTAAAAAAACAACACGATATAAGTAGAAATACACGATATATTATACATTACAAAACATTACAAATTACAATCAACGTAACTGGTTCCAATACTCCATCCTACTTTGGTACTGATCCTCCCATCCAACAACACTCTCATCTCGCATTTGATACCATAAGGTCGCTATAGGTGGTACTGGGAAATCATCAAGTAATTCCAAACGAATAAAATGAGCGTAACTCCCTAAATGAGCAATGACCAACTCTCTGACAGGCCTCATCATGGTAGAGGGACACTCTCAGGGTAGAACAGTAAGACACGGGAACAACGAACCATCCGTTCCCACTGCGAAATACATGACCGCACACTTGTAAAAATTCGCAATAGGAAACAAGTCGGACCAAACCTCCATATAATGATCATCGCCACAACCTCCCCCGCCCCAATCAATTCGTTGACGAGCCTCTCTCACATGGCCGAAATAGACTGTCTCATAAATAGGATGTGCACCTATCTCATTAGAAATCGCACGATGGGCGTACGACCAGTTCTCCTGACCACCATGAAAGACATCGGCAACACATCGAAATCCACAGTTGCCATCAGCACGTACGTCATTCCACCTATGCAGAAATGGCAAAATGATTCATGGCAGTCTATCATTATATGGGAAGTTGTCCACGTCAACCCGTCCGGACACTGTAAGATAGGTAAATAACAATTCTTTAAAACAACAAAATTAGGAGATAATATATTCAACCCCATTTAGATTACTAATATATATTAAATAACATAACAACAAAGATATCGACATACCAGAAGATCCTGTGCCCGTATTCAAGGACGATCGAGACGAATTAGACCGACGACCCCTGCTCCCACTACTGGCAGACCGACCACGACCCCTGCTCCCACTACTGCCTGACCGACCACGACCTCGCTCAGCATACTCGAAGGCACTCGGGTCCCGACGTGTCGACTTTCCCCTAGGTTGACCTCGTACCTTAGTATTTTCTTCGGGTTCTCCATAGTTCGACTGATCGGGGTGTAACTGTTCGTATAAAATACGAGAGGCACTACGAATTACTGCAGGATCGCTCTGCGAGATCTCATCCACTAGCTTCCGAAAATGCTCGGTGTCTTGTGCTGACTGATCAACAAACTCTGACATCTGGACTCCTTCTCCGATAACAAGTGTTTTCCAGAATGGATGAATCTGCTCTAAATAAATTCCATCACCTGACACGAAACACTCGTACATGGTACAGGCACAAGGAATCACATGTGTTGTCAGGAAAGCACACCCACAACGATATTCAATTTCATCACTTAAGTCCTGCATTCTCTTCAACTCCTGAGTCATTAACGACAAGCAGTGATGCGAAACTCGGCCATTTATATGCTGAAACAGAGGACCTATGTACTGTGCCAAATTTCGACGTCTCGAATCTTCAAGAAAGTTCCGAATATTCGTCAGCTGCATTTTAATAGACGAGTTCACGCGGTCGAAAAGAGTGTCGAGAGCGGCAGTCGATGTAGTGATCCACTCTTTCAGAGCCGAATGTGCACTTTCCACCCTGCAGTTCGTAGTGTTGCCGAAATGAAGAACTTGATTCGTCCAATTCAACACGATTTTTTCCTTATGCACCAACCACGTGTCTTCCACATACTTCGTCAGCACTGGCCAGGAACTGTAAGAATCCTTCAAATTACGGACTGCTCTATCATAATCCGTCTGTGAATCAGAAAGCATGACTCTCCTCCATCTTCCACGTCTAAAACTCTCTGCAAGCTGCTTCTCCTTGCCGAATACGTGGTATGCGTAGTTGTACACGTCTTTGTTGATATGTCAGGTGCATAGTAAATGAGCTGACTCAGGAAAAACCTCTGCCACTGGTCGCATCAGACCCATCTCCCGGTCCGTAATTATTGCTGTCGGGCTAACAATATCCAATAACAGATCTCGCAACCTCTCCAACACCCACCGGTAACTAGACTCGGTCTCATCCTGCAAAATCGCATATCCGACGAGGAAATTCATATTTGTTGGAGTAACCCCAACCATCTCAAACAAAGGCATCTTGTACTTGTTCGTCTTATACGTCGAATCCATACAAATCACGAATGGGTATGTACGCAACAACTGAACTGAAGTCGGATGTGCCAAAAATGCGAGAGTCAAGACATTAGTTTCTTCATCTGCCACAATCCAATGCAAATACTTATGCTGCACTGCCTCTCTGAGAAACTGCTGCGCGGGATTCCTGTCTTCAGATTTCGTCCTCCTCATGTACTCTCTGAAGTTGTAAACGTGCCTTTGATTAGGATTATCGTCCGGAAATTTCTTCTTTACTGCCAGCAAAATGTTACGGGGCCTTGCTTGTGCCTCTGTCATATCCCGAACAATTTGCTTTGCCCCAGCACTAAGTCCGCTGACCTGTCGGTGACCCTCTGAATAAACTGCCAATGGGTGGTTGTGCTGCCCAAACATGCTACTAGAAACAATAACCCATCCATCACGATCTCGTCGCTCCACCACTTTTACCAAAAACCGACAACCGCAACCTTTTCTTTTCGTATTCTTTCGCAGTGCAATACTCGTATCACGAGAACTCATCTCACGTCTGCGATCGCATCTGAGGCAACAATCCATCCAGTTATCTGCTTTTGGTTTGTACGATGATATAACCAAAAAAAATCCGGCTCCTATCGCAATTTGTTTCGCCCATTTACAACCTTCCTCGATTGTTGTAAATATTTCTTTACTGTCAAAAAGCTCACTGTAATCTACTCCATCACCACCGAAATCTTGCAACGGAACCTGAAAATTTTGAATTTAACAAAAAATTAAAAAAAACAAAAAAAAACGGGCGGCTGCCTAGGCCGCCTCCACCATGGTGGAGACGTGCATCTAAGCCGCCTCCAGCTAGGTGGAGGCGTCTGGCTAAGCCGACTCCACTTAGGTGGAGGCGGCTTAGCCAGACGCCTCCACCTATGTGGAGGCGGCCTAGCCAGACGCCCGAGTCGGAAAAAAAATTCCGCCCCCGCTACCTCGCCGGATTCTGGTGCTTCGCCGGACATTTTCGTGGTGTTTGTACTGGGAATGTGAGTAAAACTGAGTCAAACACCTTGTTTAAAGACACGGGACGAAATCGGTATTAATTGATTTGTTAGGGGCAAAAAGGTCATTTTTTAATAATAAAAAATAAAAAATAAAATATAAATAAATTCTTAAAATTATACGGTGTGTTATCTCAAATTATTTGAGGTTCTGTTGCAAGATTTTTGGTGGTAACGGGGTCAAATTACAATGAGTTTATTTGCAAGTGATTAAATTTTCAAAAAATTTAAGATCCAAAATCCCCGGTGGTAAAACCTCCCGACTTACAAATACCACATCGACAGGCCCGTATATTTTTGGATTTTGAAATTGTTGGATCTGATTTTTTTTTTGAATTTTCATCAATTGCAAAAACTCGTTGTAAGGTGATGTCGGACGGTCGACCGTTAGCTTCTCGGTCTACCGAACATGTTCCATGCGGATGACCGAGTTTCCATCGGTCCACCGTGATCGTAAATACAGTAAGTTTTTGATCTTCCTAGAATCATTGTGTCGGTTTACCGATCTCTACCCGGTTATCCGAATATTTATTCTCAGTAGCTTCGACATTTCTCTGGAAATCTATATTCGGTGTACCGAAAGGGTATCGGTCATCCGAATATAGTAATTATTAACTTATTAATTAATTAATTTAGTAATTATCTAAATTTATAATCAATTATCTTTTTAATAAAAAAATAATAATAAAAAATTGCGGGCGTCTGTGTAAAACGCCCAGCGTAGGAGAGAGGCGTCTGGCTAAGCCGCCCAGCGTAGGAGAGAGGCGTCTTAGCCAGACGCCCGTCCCATGGGAGGGGCGTCTGTGTAAAACGCCGCCCCCTAGGGGGAGGCGTCTTACCCAGACGCCCCTCTCCTACGCTGGGCGGCTCCGCCAGACGCCCGCAATTTTTTATTATTATTTATTATTTTTTTATTAAAAAGATGTTGGATATTTTACCAGATTCGAGTACACCGGGGCGTCTGTTGGCTCATTACTGACCTCCAAAACATTATTTTTTATGAATATAAGAGGAAGATGAAGAGAGATGTGTGATAGGAGGGTAAAATGTCGCGTTATAGCAGTAGAAATGAGAGAAGGGCAAAATGGTAATCTGTTGGGGCGATTTAAGTAGTTTTAGGGCGACGAATAGCAATTCAGAAAACTTATTGTACTTTTTTTTTCTAATCTAAGGAGAGACGTAGATACTGCGGAACATTATTTAACTACTTCAAAACAAAAATTGGTACTTATAAAATCATACATTTCACATCCATTGTTTATAATCTTTTGACTACTAATGACCAACAGGAGCTAGATCATTTTGTATTATGTCTAGCCTTAGATTAACCAGAATCGGAAATTAATTATCACTTATCTATTGGGAGAGGGTTCTAATGATGCTCTATACAACGTACGGATCAAAGATGCATAATGAAATACAACAAAACAAATATTGATGTGGAAACTAACTTTTGACTTTCTCCCAAACTTTGATGCAACAACACACACAAGTTAATTGAAATAAGCAATAAGACAAATGTACAGCTAAAACAATCCACGATATAAGTATTTTACGAAGTTTGACGACGTACCTATGTATTTTAGAATGTATTGCAGTAGAAATAAAAAGAATGAACACAAATTGGATAAATCTATAAACAAAATAGTACGACTTTGGTTTGAACTTCAAGAAAAAAATTGAAAATTCAGCCAGTCTTCGCTTTAGAATTGGGTTAATTCAACTTAAATTCTTTGAAAATTAACACATCACAAACTACATATTTTTTAATTAACCATGAATGGAACCTTTCTATTTAGTTAATAATAATCCTGACACGAGAATAGACTATAGAGAGAGAGAGAAACAAAATTGCGCACAACAAGTAAGATTACTTACTTGATGTCAACAAGTAACAAGGCATGTGTGTGGACTGTGGAGTAATTGCGCACGGCTCTTTCTCTGGAGAAGTGTACTTTAAAATTAAAATACTCATGTATATATATGTGCGTTCATGTAAAAACTTTGCAAATAATATTTCGAAGGCATGATTCCCTTATCTCTATGTAGCTTCGTCCCTATGCTAATCCGTAGTCAAACTAATTTACGAGCAAACCACAAAAATTAGAGTCGAATCTTAATACTCAAAATATCTCTTTTTGATCACGTGCATTCTTCCGCACCAATCTTCCCAACAACCTCGAGACATCCCTATTTTTGATTATATCATAATAATAACAATTAAATAATAATTTATAGAGGATGAGTAACATGTTTTTGGCTGTCAGGAAATGTAGATCCTGCAAATGTGATCGCAGACCTGACTTCTTCTACACGTGTTGCGGATTCGAGAATCTCGGCTGACTGATTAATATGACATCACACCGAAAAGGTTCGTAAACCTTAAATGGAATTACAGTCCGAAGTTGTGTTTTATTTAAGGAAAACGCTGAACTCCACAATAGGATCTATGCTGTTTCTGGTGTTTGGCGTCTTGTGGTATACTAGAGGTTAGAGAATATGCTTTTATATCAATCAGTCGGACGTAAAAAATAGTGCCACGTATATCAATCTATACTGGACTAATATCTTTTGGCTAAAAATGATAATATAACAAATATTATCAAATAATATAACCAAAAAAATCAGAGCTCCTCCCCACTTCCTCTGTCGATCACAATATACCCCCCAAAAAGTGCTCAAGTGATAAGTAATATACATGTATTTTATCTCATTGAATGTATATACCTGTACAACGTAGAATATCCATCCACCTCTATGTTTTATTGTAAAGAGTGGAAATTCAGATGTTGACCACAAATTTTGACATGTTAAGTTCAATCGGTCCATTATGGTTTTAAAAATAAAATTAACTACTTAACTGACAGGAAATGATCATTCAAATCCCTTTGTGAAATCTCTTAGCAAAATTTATATACAGATATAACATAGTAGTCGTATGGTCGCACAAAATTATAACCCCCTATTTTTAGTAATATTACTTTCGAAAAATATCGACTCCATTCAAGAAATTTTGATTCTAGTTTGGTCACATACAAATTTTAAAATATTATTATTATATCAATGAAGGAGATGCAGACACATGCATGTCCCGACGAAAAAGAGAGGTATAAGAAAGATCGTACTTGTGACTTATGAAATTACTTCCGGAATTTGAACATGTACACAATTTTATTCTAAGGTGACACTAAAAGAAAATTACATAATTGTAGTTTTTGTCAAAATGTACACAGAAATTAAAAAAAGAAGATTAAAACCTCGATTGCATATGACTTACTGGGTTTCCATACCCTGGCTACGGGTGTATAAACCAAAACAAAAGTGCATTTAAAACGGTCGTATTCATCGGTGAGCAATCAATGGGGATTGCAGTTTCTGAAATATGTTTTTCTAGCCACGTGACCCAACATTTTTTACGTTAATATATTCTGAATCTATGAAGTTTTTTTTTTTGTGTGATAAAAACCCGCATTATACACCAAAACCAACGGGAACTAAGTCGGAGATTTTTATGTTAAGATAATCAAGACTAAACATCGCATCTTAACAATTTCGTTCCTACTTTTGGGATGTTAGGATTTAAAACAAGATGGATAGTAGAGTCAAAGAATAAAAATGTATGCAATTACTATTCCATACCATGACTAATAATAAACGATATCTCAAAGTATACATCTATACATATATGTTGACCCAAAAGGGCCTAAGTAAATAACAAGAACCAAAACAAATTCTAACTCATCACCATAATTAAGTAGAATATTCTAAAATAAACTGGATCATGTAATGCTCTCCACTTCAAATAGTAGTTCGCACTCAATGGATTGTTAATGGCCTTGGTGAAGGCGTATTCAGAGAGGCAAGAGCCATACAACTAGAACTACTTGTGTTGGAGGCCGATCACCCACTCCTTTGGGATGGTACCTAACCAAAAATATGTGTCAAGGATTGCAATATTAATGTTTGAGACCGCTCTATGGAAGTGATGCGAGTTGCGTTCTTTCCGTATTGACCACAAGAAAGTAATCCCCACCGAATCAAGCAAACCAAATAAGAAGCGTTAGGAATTAAAACCAAACCCAAATACGCAGCGAAACCAAAAACGTGAATTCAATCGGCTAAACTTGAGAACAAAATGCAAATCCGAAATCCAAACCACACAAAACACGCAAGATTTAACGTGGAAACCCAATGCGGGAAAAACCACGGACGACACAACTCAAATCCACTATAGAGAAACGTATTACAAGAGATGCTTACAGGAGACGCGAACGAACCGACGAAGAACCCGACTCAAATCTCTCCTACCGAATCACAAGGATGTTCTCTCTTTCTTTTCTCTCAAAAACATAAAAGTGGACAATAGAAATAACTGATAATACAAAGGGGACGAAATTGCCTTATATACGAGGCCAAAACAAGTATAAGTTGCACCAAAATCGGGTGGAGTAATGTGCAAAACGTGGGCAGAACTGGGTCCAAACGGTCGACCGATCGGGTGCATCGGTCGACCGATCCAATAACCGTATTCCAACGGTCGACCGAAATTGGAGTCTCGTTCGACCGAAAATCGACAGTAACTTTTCTGGCTTGCGTGAGTGCATAATCGGTCGACCGTACACTTAAGCTCCGGTCGACCGAAATTCAACAAGCACTTTTCTCCCAGCTCCTCGAACGTTTCGACCTCCGGTCGACCGAAGCCAAGGTTCCGGTCGACCGAAAAACAACAGTAACTTTTTTTTACCCAGCTCCAAACGTGTGCCCGATCGACCGAATCCTAGATTCCGGTCGACCGAAAAACGACAGGCACTTTTGCTGGGTAAATCAACACACGTCCGGTCGACCGAATCACTCCATCCGGTCGACCGATTGTCTATTTTTCTGCACGTATACTGTAAACACTTATTCAAGGTAAACAACAACAAAAAGTTTTTTGTTAAACTTATCTAAAGATGTTAACGCATTTTTGTCCCAAGATATTGCAAGAAATATTCCGTACTATCACTTAATAGCAAAATCATTGTAATAAATATCCTTTACAATCAATTAAATACTTAATAACTTGCACGCATGTCATTGTTTTGATTGTATTTGATTGTGATTTTGTTTTTGTTTATTGGTTTATAAATTTAACAAAAATTACATGAACATGCGATTTCTTTATCAAACTACAATTTCATTGTCCTGAAATAAAATTCTTATTTTCTAATAGGTCTCAATGTTCTTTAGATTAATTATTTTATCTCTGCTATATCTAATAGGTTTCTAATTTGTCTCGGAATTCATAAAAGACAAGTAGATATTCATATAAACACAATTTATGATATTTGAATATTATTTAACTTGACTATGGGCGAGCAATAAGTATGTATGAATGTATATGTATATATATGTATATATATATGTATGGTCAAGCTCTAGTGAGCTCAGGACTCATCAAATTTATTTTAAGCTCCCTACAATCTCACCATTGGATCTTATTTACAGTTAATCTCACCATTCATTAGTATAACCATTTTTTTCTTAATCTACCTTACAATTTGAAATGAGTGGTGAATATTGTGGGGGCTTAATTTTTCTAAATTAAGTTCTGGGCTCACTAGAGAATTCTTGTATATGTGTGTGTGTGTGTGTGTATATATATAGTCAAGTTTTAGTAAGCTCGTGAATCATCTTATTTAGTTTAAGTCATCTACAATCTCATTATTGAATCTCATTTACTCTTAATCTCATTTTTAATTAGCATAATTGTTTTTATAATCTAATTTACAATTACAGATACGTGGTAGATATGTTGGTAGTTTAAAAAAAATTAAACTTCAACTCAGTAGATAATTCAGGTATATATTTTTTCAAAAAATTATTGACATACAGTACTAAGCAATTAAGATCTAACTTGGGCTCAGCAGCACTCATTAGGAAATGATCGACCTAGGTCTGATCTCAAGGTAGTAAAATAATTGGTAAGTCAGATACTTGCACTGTGCACATCATGACTAACACTGTCTCTAATAAAGATACGTGCAAGTCATAAGCTCATAACAATGATTGTAATAAAATACATATTTAGACTTTTCGAGTGATAGCAATATTACAACTTTTCGGCAAATCATTGACTTATTAGTCGTCTGATAACAGTGACTTGAAAAATGAATTACTGTTGAGAGAAATTATTAATCTCATTAACCTTCTAATGTGTATAGTTCATATCATATCTCTAACGATACCAGTTTTGCAAAAGAACCTTGATAGAATTTCTGTACACGTTATTGTTTTTGCCAGTAAAATTTTGGGACACCAATAGCATTTAATAAGAAGAAGAAAAAATTTCATATATAAGACAAGACTAGTAGATAACCCATAGCAAGTAATTAAGCACCTATCCATCTTTGAAGCTTACCCTCTCTGCGCCGCTCATCTTACCTACAAAACTCTAAACAACTAACTGCGTGTTGCCTTTTGGACCTCATATATTTTTTGTTCGATAAAAGAGTGACCACACATGTCATACGCACATAATTAGGTAGGAAAGGATTAATTTAATATACGTAGTTGAATGTGAAATCGGTTGAGAGAAGTTTTTGTCGTTAAATTAAGGATGTTTAAGAAATTATAAAGTTTATTGGATATTAATGATTTATAAAAGAATTAGAGGATGATTATGAAAGTATCCGAAATAAATCTCCCCTCAACCTGAACAAGACAATGCTTTCTATTAAATTAACGTTTGGCTAGATTTCAACTTAATGTTGCCACCCTATCCTAAGAATAAGTTCAAAAGATTGTCGACCTCTGATCACAACTAATTAGCAAGATTCCTCTTTACATTTGGCTTGTGCAGTTTAGCTGAAGTCCTTCGTCTTTAGCCCTTTTTTGCTTTGTAAATAAAATTCTAGAATAATAAAAAATAACTATCAAAAATTTATGATTTAATTTCTACACACATTTAAGAATTGCTATAGAATTGCTATCAAAATTAACATCTCGATTCAGTGTCAACTTTTAAATATAATCAATATTAAAATTTACGTCTCGATGAAGCGAGTAGAGTCTCAGGATTCATTCAAAAAAAACGTAAAAGAAAACCAAGAGATATTTTAACAAAACTGAAAAAAGATATTTTGGATGATCAAAATTAAAGAATAATTAGTATAAAATAAAGAAGATAATGAATGCGACGATTATGTGGCCAAATCTGAGGTGAGTTGCGATGTTGTGTCGTGTGCTGTGAATGTTCGACGTACCCACCACGAGATCCATCATCCATTAATCTATGTCTTCGCGCTAAATAAATAAACCCGCATCAACCATTTCTCCTCTCATCTCATCCCAACTCTTCCCACTATATTTATATTTCCAATTATTAAAACCAAACAAAACAAAAACTAATTTCGTAAAACTCCGTCCATGCACGCCGGAGTTTTACTGGCCGCCTTGGCGGACTCCGGCCTGACGTCCCTATCCTGCCGTCCTATCTCCGACTCACCGTCTGTCATCGGATGGCTGAGATTACTCTTCCTCTCTCCTTGCTCTCAACGGATAATCTTCTCCGCCGTTGATCTAATCTTCCTCCTCGTCCTCCTCATCCTCGCCGTCCACAAACTCCTCTCCCGCCGCCTTCCGTCGGAACCCGACGTCACCAAACCGCTACTAAACCGGACCCGTGACGACGTCAAACCGAACGTCCACTACTACATCTCCCTCGCCGTCCCTTCTCTCCTCACCCTCGCTCATATCGTTCTCTTCCTCTACGTCGCCGTCTTCGCCGGCTCGCCGAAGGGATGGAGACCGGTCGAGCTCTCCTTCCTGGGGATTCAGGCGGTGACGGGACTCGCGGTGACGGGACTCGTCGTCCACGAGAAGCGCTTCCAAGCCTCCAAACACCCTCTCTCGCTCCGCCTCTATTGGATCCTCGGGTTTATAATCACCGCCCTTTTCTTCTCCGCTTCGGTCATCCGACTCGTCACCGGTGACCTCACCGCCGTGCTGAAACCCTACGATTACTTCTCGTTGGTTTCCCTCCCTTTATCCTTCGTCCTACTCCTCTACGCCGTGTCCGGCTCGACCGGGGTTGTTGTTACAACCCGGGTCGAGCCCGAGCTCGAGCCCAACACGACCGGGTTCGCCTCCGCGTCCATCGTCTCCCGGGCGTTGTGGATATGGTTGAATCCGTTGCTGAAGAAAGGCTACTCTGCGCCTTTAAAACTCGACGACGTGCCGTCGCTTGCGCCGGAGCATCGGGCGGAGAAAATGTACGAGATTTTCCAATCGAAATGGCCTGCCAATGCGTCACGGTCCGACCACCCGGTCCGGACGGCGTTATTGAAGTGTTTCTGGCCGAACCTGACCTTCACGGCGTCCCTCGCCCTGGTCCGCCTCTGCGTCATGTACGTAGGCCCGAGTTTGATCGACCGCTTCGTCGATTACACCTCCGGAAACCGCACTTCGATTTACGAAGGATACTACCTGTGCGCGGTGCTTCTCGCCGCGAAATTCGTGGAGGTGCTCTGCTCCCACCAGTATAACTTCCAGTGTCAGAAGCTGGGAATGCTCATAAGATCCACTCTGATAACGTCTTTGTACCGGAAAGGACTACGCCTGTCTTCGTCCGCCCGGCAGTCGCACGGACTGGGGCAGATCGTTAACTACATGGCTGTGGACGCGCAGCAGCTTTCGGATATGATGCTTCAGTTGCACTACGTGTGGCTGATGCCGTTGCAGGTCGGGACCGCGTTGCTGCTGCTTTACAATTTCCTCGGGATCTCGATGCTGACGTCGACGGTGGCCATTATAATTCTGCTGGTGTTCGTTGTGATGGGGTCGAGAAGGAACAACAGATTCCAATTCCGGCTGATGACGATGCGGGATAAGAGGATGAAAGCCACAAATGAGATGCTGAATTACATGAGAGTGATCAAATTCCAGGCGTGGGAGGAGCATTTCAATAACAGGATTCAGGGATTCAGAGAAGGGGAATTCGAATGGTTAAGCAAGTTCTTCTACTCGCTATCCGGGAATATCATCGTGCTCTGGAGCACGCCGGTGATCATCGCCGCGCTTACATTCGTCACCTGCGTATTGCTCGGCGTAAAGCTCGATGCGGGGAAAGTGTTTACGGCAACGTCGTTTTTCAGGATATTGCAGGAGCCGTTGAGGAATTTTCCACAAGCGCTGATATCAGCGTCGCAAGCGATTATTTCGCTGGAGAGGTTGGATGGGTATATGACTAGTCCGGAGTTGGACGAGGGGGCTGTGGAGAGAGGGGATGGAGTGGTGGGGGTGGAGGTCAAGGATGGAGAATTTGATTGGGATGATGAGGTGGTTGAGGGAGGGGAGTCTTGCTTGAAGGGGATTAATTTGGAGGTTAAGACGGGGGAGTTGGCTGCCGTCGTCGGGATGGTTGGGTCGGGAAAGTCGTCGTTGCTCTCGTGTCTGCTCGGCGAGATGCAGAAGATCTCCGGCCAGGTATTAATTGTTTTTTCTTCTATATACTGTATATGTTAGATTTTTTTTACTGACTAAACCTTAGGATGCAATTCGCAATGATGACCCGGTGTTTGATTATCCGAATTGAACTTAGGCTCGATTGGTTCAAACGTCACTTTGTTGAATTTGGAATTATTAATGCAGTCAAGATCCGCATTATAGTAGTCGTACATAACTAGAAGTTCAGGTCGGAGATGTGCTGTTAGTGAAAGATGATTAGTTATACTAGAAGAATATTTTCTGTGGTTAGTACTAAAATACAACTATTTTAGCTAATCCACGTTGGTTTGTTGATTTAGTACCACTACGTGCTTAATTATGTAGATAAGTATTCAAGGTAACCTTCCCGTGATTTAAAAATCCAGGAAATGAAAAAATATCAGTTGAAACGAGAAATTTCACACAATAAAAGGTATTCAACTTGGGTTGTCTTGCTCTGGAAGTAGGTTGTCTCTTGTAACACACATGTGCGAGTCAGTGATACTTTAAACGTTGGTCTTTTGAAGTAGGAAACGGTTGCTGTCGCTTGTGGGTTTCCATTGATTTAGAAAATTAAAAATTAGATGGGAATATTACAGATTTGTCTTGCATAATAAAGTTTCACTTTTGGTGGAAAGAGGTGGTTTAAGTTGTACTTTGGGGTCTTTTTGTTCCAACAATTGGTACCACAAACAAAGTCCACTTGATGAATGGTAATGGTACCGAAACCAAATGGTATTTGGCGTTTGCATATGCTTTTTATGTAATGTTCAGAAATGGCCCAAGTAGCAACTAAAGTGGGAATTCACTGAAAAATACGTCCAATGAAATAGACAGCAAATTGCATCTTATATAATGGATTAATGGACATGGCTATCAGAAGCTATGGAAAGGCATATATCTTATGATCTTGTGAAAGTAGATTCCTTTTGCAGTTATTGGCCAGGGTATCTTGTGGTTCTGTGACATTTTTGGAATTTTGTTGGTTACAAGGAACGGAAAGGATGCCCAAAATTAGGGAGCATTAGAGAGTTGCCAGTGTAATCATATTTGCCTTAATAAGATAACTATATCAGTAACCGGAAAGAATGACAATTGATCAACAACACTTGACCTCTCTGTTTAGACATATTTGGCTATAGGAAAAGAACATGTCAATATACCAATAAATTGAGAAAACATAATATACTAGTGTAAGTAGGGTTGTAATCCGGTCGGGTATGCCCCTACCCATACCTGACTAAATTAGCAGGTACGGGTATATACCTGGCTAAAAATATGTATACCCGTACCCGTTAAGTTAGCGGATACGGGACGGGTAAACGGATATGACGGGTATAATATCTAATATATATTATATATAAAAATATATAATATATATTAACAGATATGGATAATACATATACCCGTACCCGACCCGTTTGTTGACAGAGTAAACGGGTACGGATATACAGGTATACATTTTTGTACTCATACTCGTACTCAACCGAGACGGGTGACCACGTATACTTGTATTACATGCTTCGTTTACATCCCTAAGCATAAGTGTGTAACTACTTTAGGATTAACATTGGGAACTACTATTCGTCGCCCCAAAATTACTTAAATCGCCCCAACAAATTACCATTTTGCCCTTCAGAAACTTTAAAAAAAAAAATTTAGGGGAAGGCGTCTGCCGGAGCCGCCTCCCCATAGGGGGGAGGCGGCTGACACAGACGCCCGACCCTTGGATCGGGCGTCTGTGGCGGACGTCGCCCCCCTATGGGGAGGCGGCTCCGGCAGACGCCTCCCCCTAAAAAAAAAAATTTTGGGTTTTTTTTAATATTAATAGAAAATAGGGTTTACATTATCAAATTTAATATGTTTGTACATTATGTAGTGTGGATTGATTATCAAAAAATTTGAAAGATAGGATACTCATCATAAAAAAATAACAGTACGACAGAGAAACAAAAACAAATACGAAAACAAACGTACGACAGATAAACAAATACAAGTACGAATAGTAAGTGTACGACAGAAACGAGAATACAGTAATAAGAGTAAGATACTAATACTCTAACTACTCATCAACCTAATCATGGTCGGGGATGCCCAACTGAGAATGTCACGCCTGTATCAAGTGATCATCATCTACACAAGCAGCTCTGGTGTACTCGCCTGACATCTCGTCCTTCTTCTCCAGGATCGGCTACACAGCCCAAATCATCTTACCCATCCACTGTACATAACAACCCCATTAGTATTTTTTTATCTGTCGTACGTTTGTTTTCGTATTTGTTTTTGTTTCTCTGTCGTACTGTTATTTTTTTATGATGAGTATCCTATCTTTCAAATTTTTTGATAATCAATCCACACTACATAATGTACAAACATATTAAATTTGATAATGTAAACCTTATTTTCTATTAATATTAAAAAAAACCCAAAAAAAAAATTTTTTAGGGGGAGGCGTCTGCCGGAGCCGCCTCCCCATAGGAGGGAGGCGTCTGCCGGAGCCGCCTCCCCATAGGGGGGAGACGTCCGCCACAGACGCCCGACCCAAGGGTCGGGCGTCTGTGTCAGCCGCCTCCCCCTAAAATTTTTTTTTAAAGTTTCTGAAGGGTAAAATGGTAATTTGTTGGGGGCGATTTAAGTAATTTTGGGACGACAAATAGCAATTCAGTTAACATTTTATGGTCCAAGGAGTTAATCTTTTACATGGAATTCATCTTGTTTTCTTGTATTATGTGGGCACCAAATTCACCTTTGCTTTAATACGTGGATATTTGTCGATTTTGCAGGTGAAAGTGCATGGAACCACGGCATACGTAGCACAGACAGCATGGATACAGAATGGGACGATAGAAGACAACATATTGTTTGGGAAAGAGATGAACAGAGACAGATACAATGAGGTGATCCGTGTTTGTTGCTTGGAGAAGGACCTCGAGATGATGGAATTTGGCGATCAAACGGAAATTGGTGAGCGTGGCATTAACCTTAGTGGTGGTCAAAAGCAGCGAATCCAACTCGCAAGAGCTGTTTATCAGGACTGTGACATTTACCTTCTTGATGACATATTCAGCGCCGTCGACGCCCACACTGGCTCTGAAATCTTCAAGGTTTAATACCCCTCAAAGATAGTTTCTTTAACTTCAAAATGATCAACATTCAGAAGAGATTACCTAATTTTGTTTTACTTGTTTTAGGAATGTGTTCGAGGAGCCCTTAGAGACAAGACTATTGTTCTTGTTACACATCAAGTCGACTTCCTTCACAATGCTGATCTAATCATGGTAGGAAGTTCAGACTATTTCTATCTTTCTTTGCCATTCACAATGAATTTAATCTCCACGTTTTGATTCTTATTGAACAGGTCATGAAAGGAGGAAAAATTGTACAATCTGGACGATATGAGGAGCTATTGGGCGCTGGTACAGACTTTGAAGCACTTGTTTCTGCTCATGCTGATTCCATGGAGCTGGTGGAGCAGAGCAACCCCTCAGCTTCCGACAGTGGTCAGCCTTCCGTGCCATTGGATAAGGCTCAAGCAGACCATGGTCATGCCAATGGACAAAATGGGTCAATTGATGGACCAAAGAAGCAGAAGGGTACATCCAAGCTTATTGAAGCAGAGCAAAGAGAGACTGGGCATGTGAGCTTGCAGGTGTACAAGGTGTATGCAACCGAGGCATGGGGATGGTGGGGTGTAATCTCGGTTGTAGGAATTGCAACGATTTGGCAGTGCTCTTTAATGGCCAGTGACTACTGGTTGGCATATGAGACATCTGAAAACAATGCTCCTCGCTTCAATCCCAAGTTGTTTCTTAGCGTCTACTCAGGAATCGCGGTTATCTCAATTATCCTTGTGACTATTAGGACCTTTCTTGTTGCATATTTGGGCCTTCAGACCGCTCAAATATTCTTCAAGCAGATCCTCCACAGCATTTTGCATGCTCCCATGTCATTTTTTGATACTACGCCATCTGGAAGAATCCTTAGTAGGGTAAGATTGTTCATCTTTCATTGCATGCGGTGCTGCTTTGTATGTACCACTTTGTTTGGCCACTCTTAACAGTGATTTTTTTGTGTTTGATTTATGTTTTCAGGCCTCAACTGATCAAACCAACATCGATCTTTTTCTTCCGTTCTTCCTGGGGTTATGCATCTCAATGTACTTGACCGTTATAAGTATCATTGTCATCACATGTCAGGTTGCTTGGCCAACAATGATAGCTATCCTTCCTCTAGCTTGGTTGAATTTTTGGTACAGGGTATGAGGTTCACGATCAATTTCTTTTGTTAATAAAAGTTGATGCATATAATCTGGTTATTTGATTTACATAACAATCCCAAGAAGGTAATTTTATTATGGAATCATCTGTCACAGGGCTACTACCTTGCTACATCTCGTGAGCTTACTCGCCTTGACTCGATAACAAAAGCGCCGGTCATCCATCATTTCTCGGAAAGTGTTTCTGGTGTTGCGACCATTCGATGTTTCAGGGTGCAGGAAAGGTTTAATCACGAGAATGTGAAGAGGGTCAATGCTAACTTGCGCATGGATTTCCATAATTTTGGGTCTAATGAATGGTTGGGCTTCCGTCTAGAAATGATTGGAAGCATCGTGCTCTGCTTATCAGCACTACTGATGGTGCTACTACCAGCCAACTTTATCAAACCAGGTACTGCTGAATTCAGAGAGCCACTTTTCTGACTGTCCCTATCTTATGATTTACATAACATATAGTTCTTGGCTATTTTTGTTCAAAACTACCTATCATTATAAAAGAAGAAAAGAAACAAGCCATGTTTCAAATGTAAAGTGAAGAGGGGTAAAAGAGCTTGCTTATGTTATTTGTTACTTCGCTGCAGAGTATGTTGGACTGTCCCTATCTTATGGTCTGTCTCTGAATGGGACCTTGTTCTTCGCAATATGGATGAGCTGCTTTGTTGAGAACAGAATGGTTTCAGTAGAGAGAATCAAACAGTTCACTCAAATCCCCTCTGAAGCAGCATGGAGGATCAAGGATTGTCTTCCATCACCAAACTGGCCAACGCACGGAGATATCGAGCTCAAGGGCTTGGAGGTATGTATTATACCAAGGATGCACCTTTTGATTTCAACCATATTCACAGCTATCTGATTCATTGAGAAGACACTTAGTAAAGTTACATTGAATTTATACATTTTAAGATATTTATGTGATGTGTGAATTTGCAGGTTAAGTATCGTGAAAATACACCTCTCATCCTTAAAGGTCTCAGCCTTAGAATAATGGGGGGAGAGAAGATTGGAGTCGTGGGACGAACTGGAAGTGGAAAATCTACTTTGATTCAAGCTTTGTTCAGAATAGTAGAGCCCTGCGGTGGAAAGATTGTTATTGACGGAGTGGACATTTCCACTCTGGGTCTTCACGATCTAAGGTCTCGTTTTGGGATCATTCCTCAAGAACCTGTTCTCTTCGAGGGGACGGTTAGAAGCAATATTGATCCAATTGGCCTGTACACTGATGACGAAATATGGAAGGTAGATCTTTTGGTGTTTTCATCGTAAAGTTACACCCAAAAAACCCGCTTTTCATTTTTACTAAATTACGGAAAACACATGTTTTTTTGCTGCAATATGAATATGAATTCATATTTTTGTTGAATTCACTAATGAACACGATGATTTGCTTTATGGCAGAGTTTGGAACGTTGCCAGCTGAAGGATGTGGTAGCCACAAAATCTGAGAAGCTTGATTCATTAGGTACCTTAGTTAACTGATTTTTTATCCAATTCCCAATGCAAGTCATTTTTTTGAAGTTAGACACAATTCAGTTGTTTAAATTTATTGTATTTTGTTTTTTAATTTAATATATATAATTGTGTCCCTTTTTATTAGTTGTCGATAATGGAGAGAATTGGAGTGTGGGTCAAAGACAACTACTATGCTTGGGACGAGTTATGCTGAAGCGCAGTCGTATATTATTTATGGACGAGGCAACAGCTTCCGTTGATTCACAAACTGACGGAATTATTCAGAAAATTATTCGAGAGGATTTTGCTTCTTGCACCATTATAAGTATCGCTCACAGGATCCCCACGGTCATGGACTGTAACAGAGTGCTAGTTGTAGATGGAGGTATGTCTTTTGCTTTAAATGGTCTCTTATGGCTAATGATGACAGAATATACAAACATATACGTGATCTGGTTTCAAAAGATATCAACGTAATATTTCACTGATAAAAGTCACTATATCACTCTTAGTTAAAATATGAGATCACATTGTCATGTTTCAGTTTTTCCTCTCCATTTATTGGATCGTGCAGAAGTTCCAATAATCTGAAGGGTATTAGCTAGTAGCATATATGGAGAAAGATGGTCTTAATTTTGAAACCTGTTCTGCTCTGTGTTCCAATTATCCTTCCTGAAATGACTTGAAGTGTTTACTTTGAGCTAAAATACATACATCATTAAACCCATGTTACAATAGAGCTACTCTTAATCGTATTTGTAGCACATTTTCGATTTTTTTTTGTCATTTCTATTATGTCTTTGAAGTTTGTACGTGTTTCTTAAGAATCCAACTTAACAAAAAAATATGTTTGTGCAGGTATAGCAAAAGAGTTTGATAGACCATCCAACTTGATAGAGCATCCTTCGCTATTTGGAGCATTAGTACAAGAGTACGCCAATCGATCTTCCGGTTTGTAAGTAGTGGCTCAGTTTAGTCATACTAACAAACTCGAGCAAACAAGTCTCAGTTTTTGCATATTTCTGGAATCATATTCTTGGTTTTTATGAATTTTACATTTAAAAGCTCCCAGCGTGGTCTTTTTTGTAAAACTTTACCTGCTGTAGTGAAGTTTTTTTTAAGTTACAAAATGAATTATGGAGATTGAAAATAAAATATTGTCAATCTTCCGATAAAACAATTTGTTATTGCACGTTAAGGTAGGGCTTAATTGTATTTTTGGATCTGACGATGAATTCGCGCTGAACATTGTTTCCATATATAAGAAGAAATTTCCCCCCATGAAAAATAGTGGATTGAAGTTTTAAAGTATATTGCTCTTTCAGAGGTTGAATGGTTATTTGGTTACTCTTGTACTTGTTAATTTCTTCCTCAATTGGTTTTTTAAGCAGGCAGTGTCGCACTAATACCAGTGGTTTATTTTTACACTCGATATTTTATCTAGGCAGGCTATAACAAGCGCAAATTGTACTGGTTGTACAATATTATTTTATCAGAGAAAACGAGCCTTAAGAGCTTGTTAGTTGTTATAGCTAGTCTTAAGATGTTTATTCCAATTTTCTACGTTTTGAGTTTCATGTTATCTGAAGTCCTGTAAAATTTTCAAAAATGTAACTTCATATTGCTCTGCCATTTTTTCCAAACTCTTAAATGTGAATAAATGGAACCTTATATAATTGAGAAAACAACAGAACACTTATAATGGGAAGTCGAAAGCATACAGGTCGTTCCTGCTTAGTTTAAGGACCAACTATCTGCTCAGAAGGTTTGATGAAATTAAAAATAATATGTATTTGATACATTGGTAGCTTCACACAAAAGCAGATGGGTAACATCGCAGAACTGTCTATATTGGTGAATGAATTAACGGATATCACAGCAAAAGCTTGTATTGAAATAAATGCTAGCTTGTACCTCGACCTTCTCGAATTTCACTTTTGATTTCTTTGCAAGGAAAAGAATCTGGACGTCAAGCAAACAGAAGAATCCACGATTAAAGATTTTTCAAATTAGTTCTATATAGCTTACCGACCATTGCCCAATCATTCTTATGAACTAAGATAATAGTCTCTCTACTTTGAACTACTTAATTGGTTGTGCCTCGTAACTTTGATTGGAAAAAAGTAGAAGAGTTTAGAATGATAAGTCTAAAGGAACGTTACAGCAAGTTCTGCCTCACAACGAGATGGGAGTATTTGCTTAGAGCACAGTTAACCGTAGCAAAATCTCGGGCAAGAAAGCAGGGCGTCCTCCACGTCCGCACAAATCGCAGGTCACGACCATCGCCCGAGCACCGGATCGGGCGGTGGGCGTCGCGATCCTTATCTGTCGGTTGGGTGGGGGCACGTCCCCCCCCCCCCCCCCGTTGGTTGAATTATTATTTTTTGTTAAAAATCAGATAAAATTCATTTTAAATTCGTTTTAAATAATTTTATCAATTTTTTATGAAAATATGTTTTTTATTTGTTTTGATTTTATAGTTTTTTTTGTGATTTTGATTTTATTTTACCTAGTATTGATCTTCAAATGATGTGGAGGGAGAGAATATAAGGTGTTTGAGATGTTTCTGGGCATGATTAAGGAGATTTTTTTGGTGAGCTTACGTGTTATTGAGAGAAACTAACGTGACAGAAAAAATGAGCAAGACGCCCGGAGTAGCCCGGACATTGTTAATTATGCTTTTAGGGCACCCACTACAGGTGCCCTTTCCTGGGCGTGCCTGATCCACCCTCTTTAATGGGATGGATTTTTGGGCAGGTCGTGCCCCGGGGCGGCAGGATATTTGTCTCTTTTTTATTTTGTTTGTTTTGTTTTGATTTGTTTTTTTGTTTTATTTTTTTTGTTAATTACATTAAATTTAAAATTGTTTTTAATTTATTATGTAATTATAAAATATGTTATTGATAAATATGATTTTTGGGTTTTTTTAATTTTTACTAATCTTAATTTGTCTTGATCAAAATTTATGTTAATCTTCATTTAATTTAAATCAGGTTAATTCAATTACAATCCTTCAACAAATACACTAATAAAACGATACGAAATATAAATTACACTGATACGGGGTATAAGTTACAACAATGATAATATACGATAAACTACAAAATATAAACGACAACACTTTAAACGATAGGGAATATAAATTACAACACTAATAATATACGATAAACTACGAAATATAAACGACGAACACTTTAAACGATACGAAATATAAATTACCACACTGATACACTATGACATACAATCTTAATGGAAATATAAAACACAAGACAAACAAAAAATGACATATTTCGTTGTGAAATGAACTAGATTACATTAACTACGAAATATGTATTTTAGTATTTTAATAATTGTCGTATGTAATTGTCAATTATTATGCATCAATAATATTTTGTGATTTTAATCGAAATACTTGTTATTTAATTAGATTAAGTAATTATAAAATAATTTATTATGTAGTTTGTGGATTGTTGTGAAAGAATAAAAGAGAAGGTAAAAAGAAATGACGTAGAACCGTGGAGAAAAAGATAGTCTTGGAAAGTTTTTTTGTTACGTAGGATTAAAGATCGGGCTAAGGTGAGAGAGAAATGTTGAATTGGATTGGATTTTGGGCTGTGACGGTGGATGCCGTTGAAAACACGAACCAGATTGTGAAAATCATAGTGACATCACCCTGTAGCATTACCATCGCTGAAAAGAATCATTAACTAGAATTTGTCGAGAAGTAGTCTGTTGATTAAGACGACTTTGACGTAACACTATGGAGGACGATTTATTAACTTTGATTAAGGTACGTTTCCGCAAATATGGTTCCACTAGGTTTTTCTTGAAAATGCTTTAAACTGGATAATCAACGAGGAATCGTTATGGAAGACCAGTGAGGGGCTTAAGTCGATAAACGGATAAACTACCCTGAAGTCTGATGAATTGAAGAGCTAATAGTAGTGACATGAACTTAGAGTCTCTACGTCACAATCACAGGTTTGGTTCCCCTCCTTTGGGGAAATTCAGTGTTGGGGCGTTTGTTAGCTGTGACAACAAAATTGTGCAATCCGGAGGACCGGATCCGAGTACAAGGTCCGAATATTAGGTGAGCCAATTATCCCAAATCCCAAGGACATGGTTCTGATTATAAAATCAATGTGATCACTTCCCCTCCTACCCGATACCCATCACTTCTATATACTTCGGTTTTACACTAGAACTGACAACAAAAGTGTAACAAGAATGAGTTTTTCAAGATTTGTTCTACCTGACAGATTACAGGAGTTTGCAGAATGCATCAAGTTACAAAAGAAGAATCAAACAGCTTATTTTATGCACTTTAACAGAAATACAGTTCACCACAAGGGTTTCAAGCTGACAACGAGCTTTACATAATACTGTACTTCAGTCACGGCTGGATTCAACCTGAAAAACTCAGCAGTCGCATGAGAAAGAAAAGATTTAGTAGAAAGGGAACAAATAGGAAAAACAACAGAACGAAAACTATACATCTGGTGAACTAGAACGGGATGATCTCATCTTCAGCTTAGGACCTTGTTCTGAAGTGCTTTTGGTTGCCTTTGCTCCTTGTGGCAGCTGTATGATGCGAATTAAGTGGAACTGGGAGGAAAAATTATGCGTAAGAAATCATGCCAAGAGCAAGAAGATTTACTTACAAAGGCAGCGGGAGATCGAGATCTTGGCCTACATCTGCAATAGTTCCATAAAAAACTGAATTCAATATCCACAATGCTTAACATCTTCATCCAAAAGCGTTGACGCAATCACATGCCAACCACAGGGAGAAGAACTCATAAACATTAGTACCATTTGTGAAGTAGAAGGAAAAAGGGCATCAAGATACTGCTACTTAGCTTATTGAATTGTGGACAGGATATGGTACCTACTTCTTGCATTTTAGGACAAATTAGGTACCATGTGAACTCTATCATTTATGTGGACAGGATATGGAACCAGAGAAGGGGAAGATCAAATCAAAATTTGAGGTGCACATAAATGATAGGGTTCACATGGTAAAGACTGATGTAATTTGTAATGCATGTTTAAACGACGTGAAGATGTACCTGGACAGAGGGCAATCTTCTGAAGGTGACCTACTGGCTGATGAAACCAACCGTCTGGATCTTGATTGAGAATGCTTCGAAGTCTTAGGCTTGGTAGATTTACTGCAGATTACAAACACGTCAGCTCTGTTTTGGGAAAGCATATTCTTGGTGGATAATAAGGGTGGCACAGAACAACAACCTTCTGCTCTTGCTACGGCTGTAGCTTCCACCAGCCCTCTGGCTTCTACCCCTTGAATGAGAACGACTTCGACTCCTAGATAAGCACTTTGAGGATTCATATTCTTTCACCTATTAAAAAATGATGGAAATTACATGTTATGAGTTATTAGTAGTTCATCAGTAGGGGATAAATCCAACAGCACCTGGTAAACTAAAATATATGTACCCATATATAACTCCGAGAGAAAGCATTCCTAAACTCAGAATCGTTAAGCTTCTTTATCTACCAGTAAAAATAACAAATGTAAAATTAACAAACTCTAAAAAAATCCACATAACATGTAACTGTTAAAAATCAACTCCACCGACTTACTGCATATTTCATATCATCATAGTTCGTGTAATCAACGATTCCAGTAGTGTCTGCATGAGAAAGGAAGATGCATTTCTAGACCTTGCATGATTTGAATATTATTTAGTGATTAAGGAAAGAACTATAAGTTCAAAAACCAAGCAAAAATAATAAAAAAATAAAATCAGAAAGGTGTAATACCAGCTCAGGCAAAAGATATCTACAGTCAGGAACAAAAGAATCAGATAATACAAATATAGTCTGTGGAACAACTCGTATAAATTAAACATGTAAACATAAAAAATATGCAATGACAAGTAGAGACGCAGACATGAATGAGGAGAGTAAAAACTTACAAGCTTCTCAAATTAAAAAATACAACTAAAAACTGGTAATTCCTCATATGGCATAACGAGCACAGCATACATCACAGGACCACTATCATGGTAAAGTATTGAACTGAACATAAAGAATTCAAACCAAAAGAGAAGCCCCAAATCCTCAAGTAAAACTTGAAACTAAAATTGACGAAGAGAGTACTCAGCATAACCTACTTACTTTTTCCCTCACGAAACACTTCAGAAAAGCACACATCACCTCCTCGACGCATGTGGTCCTAGAACAGAGAAAAAGAATAATCAATAACCAAGATAAATAAATAACTCTTTTGACTCTGTGTTACATAAACCATCAGGAAACAGCACTGGGATAAAGAGTACCTTCAAATCCTGCCAGGATGCAGAAGAAGGTAAACCAGTAACAAGTACTGCACAACTTGAATGCATTATAAAAGAATAAAAATGTAAGCTCTTCAGGATCTAGTGTATATGTTGGAAAACATTACCCACCACGATATTCAGATCGCCTCAAAACACCACCACGACCACCACCACCACTGTAACTTCTTTGAGGATCTGTCGATGATGACTGACCCCTAGGACTGTATGCCAATTCAACCTGAAATGCAGAACAAAGAATGCACCAAAAGGAATTTGATCTCCTACAGTATAACTTGTAACATGATTCCAATAGAAGAACAAATTACAGATGCTGCAGACGATGGTAAAATACATAGTTCTATCAATTTCTGTACTTACCCGCAATTTGTGACCATCAAAGTCATAGCCGTCACGACCACGAATAGCATCCTCAGCATCAACAGCTTCTTCAAACTACAAAAATAATATCGCCATAAACTGAGGGAAACACCAAACAGTTTTTCTTTTTGATGCTAGGACCACACAAGGAATACACAAGCTACAAATGTAGAGTAATTCTTCACTTTTTTAATGATTAATCGTCGTTGCCACCCTAGGATGTTTGGGATCACAATTTAGGTCAACACCTATAGAATTCCATGTTACTAGATCATTCATCATCTACAAAACAATTTACCCTTTGAACCTCCAAATACCAACTATTGACATATCAAGCTCGAGGACAATGAAAGCCAGGTTACTATAACATGATTGGGATGTTAATGAATAATGATGCACTAAAGATGATAAGCAACATATGGAATAAAAAGTAAATGATTGAGTCAGCTACCTCAATAAAAGCGTATGCAGGAGGTCTTGGTGGAATCTTCAGATCAATATCAACAATTGGTCCGTACTGCAACGGAAATTCCAAGTAAATAATCCTAATAAATTTGGTTAACTAAAAGCCAAGTTCATGCAATTTTTTACTTCCAACCTAAAAAAAATCTTGTGGTGCACATGAAGAAAACAAGTACAGAAACTCATGAAGGACCTTGTAAAACAAATCTTCAACTCTTTTTTCACGAATGTCTTCAGGAAGGTTACCTACGTAGATAGAACGACCGGCACGACTCATTTCCTGTCTTCGAGTCAACAAAGTCAAATCTTTACTCAAAGAGTATATAAGATGGTATCAGCCTAATATTAGTTGGCGTATACATAGAAACAGACATACAAACACATATAATCAAGAGTACATTACTTCACAGTCAAAATTATATTAAGAGAAAATTGAATGCAGAAGTAACTAAGGAAAATGCATGGCCACCAAAAGAACCTAATAACAAATCAGTTTTTCTTCCTACCACAAAATAATTGATTAGCATTTCAAATATCTGATAATGTAAATTCTAAAACTCTTAAAAACATTGTGACGACTCGAAACAATCAAATCCAAAACCAATAACGGGAGAAACACTCAAAATCAAGTAATGATTTATCACACCATAAATTCAAACACTATATCAATCGAGCGGGTCAATTTAAATCGAAACGGCGCCACAACTATCCCAATCCCCAAACACCCCAAAAAATAAGCAGAAAAACAACATTCCATGATTTCAGCTAACGATACTACCATGACATCAACTGCACAACCTCTCCTCTCTCAATTCCACCTTCCATCCACGGAACCCTAATTCCAAACTCAAGTGAGACTCCGGAATTGGAACGGAACCTCAACCAAACCAATCGAAGCAACGAAACGGAACGACAGCGATTCGAATTTAAGGAGAGGGAAGGAAATGCTCACCAGGAATGGAAGCTCGAAGGGGAGGAGTTGGAGATGGGCGGGTTTGGTTTGGGGAAGAGAGTGGCAGTCGTGTAAATAGAGGCGTCCATGTGGTCCAGTGTCGTTGGTAATTCGAAGGCAGGGGGATTGCGACCGTTGGATATGCCAGTGACGGCGTCTCTCGATCTCCGCCGTCTGTTTGGTGTTGAATCTGTTGGGGTTGGACGGTTGGCATAACGTGAAGTAGTAGTAGTGGTTGATTTATTTGGTCAGTGGGGTCACACCAAGATATTTTTATTTCATAAAATTTGGTTTTGACAAATAATAGAAATCGGAAGAAAAAAAACTTTAAAGAAAGGTGGTGGGCTAACAAAAATAATAATTGGATTAGGGGTAGGGTTAATTTTAATCAAAGAGTGTTGTATATTCGCAACAAGTTATTACAAGAACATTCGTATTTCGTCATCACCTACCTAGTCAAATGATTAGTTATCAATTATTTATAATGGAATTTTGAATGACACTTTTAAATTTGAATTTGGCAATTGAATACGGCATATTTAATTGATGGTGTACATGAAAGTGGAAGAATATCAATAATTTGTGTACAGAAATAATTTTGTCACGGATAGTTTGAACAGTCGTTAGATTTCGATTTTTTTAAAAGTGGATAAGTATTTTGATTATTATTGTGAGAACGTTTTGTGCTTTTTTGTGCAACTACTGCTTGGGAACTGGGAAGAGAGGAAAGGGAATTTTTTGAAGTGGTCATAATAAAAAGTGTGAAAAATAAAAAAAGATGGTTAAATGTTTTGCTGGTGGCAAAGTTGACACTTTTTGCTCTGATTTGTTTTAAGCAACGTTTACGTAGGCGACCGCCTAGGCGTTAGATGGTCGCCTAGGCGGTCGCCGGTGGCGGTGGTCGCCTGGGCGACCACCGCCTTTCGCCCAGCAGAGCTGGGCGAAATAGGCGATCGCCTAGGCGATCATTTCGCCTAGGCGAGAGCCGTTGGAGGCTCTCCAACGGCTCTCTCCTTTTAATTTTTTTATTATTATTTTTTTCAAAAATTACAACTTTGCCACTAGCCCCAAATCCTATATAAACCCCTCCAAACCTCTTCATTTTTCACACATCTCTCATTCTCTTCTTCTTCATAATCCTATTCTCATCATCAACCTTCCTAATCATCAAGTTTTGCGATTAAGTCTCCGGTCTGGTGCTTAGTTTTGAAGTTGGAAAGTGAAATCTCCGATCCGTTTCTTCATTCTTCAACCGTCAAAATCAAGTGCACTCTTTCTAACTTCTCTTTAGAATTAAATTAATTAGTATTTTATTTTCATATTAGTCTAAATTTTATATTAGTCTAGTTTTAAGATATGGCTTACGTACCCGGCACTAGTCTACCTATGCATCACGAGAGTTACGATGACCTAAGACCTACCCGTACAAATGACCCCGGTTGGAATACTGCCCATTACATTAGCGCTAATGATAAAAATTGTATTGTCTGTGAGTTATGTGGTAAGGAAACTAGAGGTGGTATAGCCCGTCACAAACAACATCTTGCACACACACCCGGTAGCAATGCTAGACCTTGTGATAAAGTTCCTGACTCTATTAAACAAGACATAACTGCATACATGATTAGAAACAGTAGGACATTACAAAACGAAAATGTATGTCTTGATGATTATGTAGACCGAGAAAACATAGAATTTGATCTAGAAACCGGGTCGGGTTCCGGTTCTGCTCCGACCCCAACCTCCCGTTCTCGCCCCGTTCCTGGTACGATCTCTTCGACGAGCATCCGTGGTTGGTAGAAACTGAAGATCCGGTCTTCGCTGGAGAGGAGCTTACATGGGCCGATGTCGAGGAAGCAGCTTTGGGACATTCTTCTTCACGGAGACGCTTTGCTCGATCCATGTCCACTGCATCTGACCCGCGGTGTTCTACTGCATCTGACGCGCCATTATTAGGTCGTGGCATGGATGATGCCATCGTTCACATCAGTTCTAGAGATCCAGGTGCATCGAGTTCTCAACCACCGATGGACATCGACGAGCAATATGTCCAAACCGACGATGAAGAAACTGAAGAAGATGATGTCTACGTCGACAATCCGAATGAGAACGACTCCGACGACTCTGATGGTGGTGGAGGATATGATATGGTTCCCAGTTGGACATTAGATCAATGTGTCCAATGGAATTAGTTAGTTAGCTTGTAATTCTACTTTCTCTTTTATCTACTATTGTATGAACTCTGAGTTACTTTGTAATCGTACTACTGAGCAATAAATTGTATACCTAAGTGTTTAGGTGGGTAGAGGGGGTGCCTAGTGAGGCCTTGGTCGAGGAACTAGGTGTCTTTTCGAAGCCTAAACATGTATGGTAGTTTTAGAAAATATTTGTGTATTTTTTTCTATTTTTCCCGATTTTTCCTGATTTTTTTATCTATTTTATGAAAATTAATTGAATTTAAAAAAAAAAAAAAATTACCGCCCAGCCCTGGGCGGTCGCACAACCGCCTAGGCGATCGCCCAGGCGACCGGACGCCGCCGGCCGCCTAGGCTCGCCTAGGCGGTGCCTGAACGTTGGTTTTAAGTCAGCTCAAATCTACCCAAAAGAGAAAAGCTCTGTTCGGTTGAATGGAAGGTGTGCAATCATAACTTGTACACGTAGCTTAAAACTCTTTGACGTGAAAACTCTTAGAAATATTTACCGACAAATGTAATTCGAACAAACTTTAATAACATTAACATTGGGATGGGCCAAACAAAATGGGCTGGACACACTGGGAGGAACAAGCCTGGACCCAGTAACATGGTCCAAGTTCATTTGAACTTCAACTAAATTCAAGTGTTTAAACTTTAAACCATCAAACTACAATAGACTCCAAAATCTTTCAGCTCAAATTAAGCATTGATTTAACTTGATTCAATTGGGTTGAAGGAATAGTGGGAAAATCCGTGTGTTCATGACAATGAAAATAGGCTTATTACATCATGTTGAAACGATTTGAATTAACAATCATGAAAAAGTATCCAAGTTCAAAACCTTTGTGGAACTGATGGATATAATACTTGGAACTTTCCATAGATGCAGGAATCGGTATGCACCTATATCACAAAACGTTGGAACAAAGAACTTCAAGGAATTGTTAATCTAGCATCGTTACGTGAACATTGAAGGGAAATGGCTGAAGGCATAAAGTTGGTCGTTTCTTTAGCCATGGGATCGTGAGTGCTGTGGACTGACGACCTAAACGCGAAGTGGATCCATATGATTAGATTCGTACAAGGTCGATGACTCGTTGTAAGAAATCACTTTCTATTTTAAATTCCAAATGTACAAATCATGCAAATAAAACAGTTACAATTTGATCTATGGTCTTAAATATCTTTAGACGATGAATCTCTTAACTAAACTAGTCAAAATGGTATGTAAGAAAAGATTATCTACATGTGCCATGAAGCTTGTATTTTATGGGAGAGATCAGATCATTACAAGGTCGAATGGTCGATGCAAGAAGTGATCGTCTGTTCATGCAGTGAAAGTGTGAACTTGTATTTAGTGGATAAATACTGATGTGGGTCAATCAGAAGTAGAGTTATCTTGGTTTTTCAATTCAAAACTCTCTCTCCTTGCCACTTCCAAACAACTAGGCCTGGCAATCGTGTCGTGTCGTGTACTTTCGTGTCGTGTAAATTCGTATACACTACTCGTTTTCCCCATACACGGACACGACACGTTTTGTTTTCGTGTCTGTTTTTTGGTACACGAAAACAACACGAAATAAACCGTGTAGATACGACACGACACGAAATGTACACAAAATTGTTCGTGTACATGTCGTGTACTAACAACACGACACGACACGATACACGAACCATGTACACGTTTTACACGAAATGATTTACACGACACGATTTACACGAAACCTGTACACGATTTACACGAAAACAATATACAGAAAATAGAATACAAACACATTTAGAAATAAAACACATTCATTAAAACGCATTCATCAACCAAAAAAAACATGAACTTCTAAATTGTTGCAACTGATCTCCAAAATAGTAATCATCGTCCACCAACATGGTAACAAGTAGCATTGTGTAAAATTAGCTTGTCACGAATGGTACAAAATTAGAATAGATTAGTCCATCGAATGGCTAGATCAGTAGACTATTCAAAATTTCCAACAACAAGTTCGCGACCGACGGACCAAAGTGCTTGGGAGACTGTGGCTGAATGCAATCTACCAAAAAAGAACATATTAGTCCATCGAATAGTATTGAATTAGTAGATATTCTAACAACAAACACATATTGTTCCCATGTTGAGAAACATGTCTATCAGAATCCATTAAGGGAAATACACAAACTATGTGTCATCAGTAGTGACAGAGATGATCAAATTAACCATGAATTAGTAGTGATTGGAGTGTCACTACCTCACCAAACACAAACCTACCAACCAAATTAATTGGGTCCACCACATGTCTTAGTTTGTTTGATGTTTTGACCAACGTTTTCAATGTAATATCTGAATATTAGATAAAGTTTGAAGAGAAGCTAGTCTGATGTAGAAAACAAGATACGAAAAACAGAATTTATTGCATTTACTTTCTCATGCTTTCTTTTCAGAAGTTATTAAAAATTGCGTTTATCATATACATATATATATATATATATTCACACATAATAACAGATAACATACATTTGATAGGAAATAAATTACCTCTATTAGAATCTTTCGTGTTCCCATTAATTTATTCAGATAATTTTTTTGTTGTTGAGAAAATAATAACACTCTCTGATGTTCTGTTTCAGATCCAACTGAATTGAAAAGAAATAAAAAAGAAATTTAAGGGAGTTCCTGAAGATGTCTCTCACCACATATTATTATATTTCAATCTCATTACATCATTGTCATTTTAAAATCTCACCAACAAAAAAACCAAATTCTAATATCGATCAATAATGTAATACAAGTTGAACCATAAAATTAATCAAGTGTCCACAAGTGAACTCACCTTGAACTCTTAGAAACCATTATCGGACAGAAGGATTTGAACCTTGACCCGAATCTTCCTCAAGTATCGCTTCCATAATGTCTTCCGTAAGTTCTTCCCAAGTAAAATCAGAAGCATCTATCACAGGAAAGTTAAGAAGTGTACATAAATCATGTTCAGTGAAATAATAATTTGATTAAGAAAATGTATTACCTACACCACTAAACTTCCAATCTCGAGTGCAAATCAAACTCTCAACAACATTATGAGCCAAAGAACTACGGTATTGATCGAGCACCCTTCCTCCAATGCTAAATGCCGACTCAGATGCCACAGTGGAAATTGGAATGGACAACACATCACGAGCCATTAGTGCTAGATTGGGGTACCTATACTGGTTGGTTTTCCAATATTCTAAAACTTCAATTTCGTCATTCCTATTAAGTCTCTTTTCTTCCAAGTACTTATCCAACTCAGTTTTTTCCACAATCGAGTTCAGATCCTCATCTTCTTTATCAAATTCCTTAAAAATAAAGAACCAAACAAAATATTATTTATTATGATTTGAAACTTGATTTACAAAATATAAAACAAACTATGAAAGTAAATAATACTAATGAAAATATACCTCGAAGTCACTTTCACCTTTATATTGAACTGAATGATCCTCATCAAGAGTGAGTGTGCCACGTGCAGGCCGGCTTACACCTATCGAGTTCTTGTACAAATCAAATAATGACCTCAGTTCAGCATTAATTTGTTTAATCTGATCGCAACCATCTCCATAGAGTTTTTTGTAGCAGAACTCAACAAATTTGATCTTGTAACGAGGATCGAAGACCACTGCAATTGCAAGAATAATGCTATAATCTGCCCAATACTTGTCAAACTTTGGTTTCATCTTTTCGGCTAAGGATCTCATTACAGTTTCTGAGTCTTCCATTGTCTTCAGTATTGTACTTTCAACTAAATACACATTTGGGAAATACAAATTTGCAGTTGGATATTGTGTACCTGAGAATAACCGAGTAACATTATAGAAGACCCCAAGAAACTTGCAAAGACTTTCTACTCGGTCCCATTCATGTACGGAGAGACTATGCTTGTAGTTTGAATCCGTCAACTGCAAATGGACAAAAGCACGACGGAAATAAAGAGCACTATCAAGCATAAGGTATGTCGAGTTCCACCTTGTAGGCACATCTTGACGCAATCCTCTCCTTTTGTTTAAACCAGCTTGTTCAATGCAATCCATAAATTTTTGTCTTCTTCCTTGAGAGCCTTTGATGTACTTGACAGTCTCCCGTACTTTAACAATCGCCTCATTCATGTCTTTCAACCCTTCTTGCACAATCAAGTTAAGAATGTGGGCACAACACCTGATATGGAAGTACTTCCCCTTACAAAGAAGCGCATTTCTCAAATCCAACTGTTCTTTCAAAGTATCTACGAACGAATTATTATTAGAGGCATTGTCTAAAGTAATGCTAAACAACTTCAAGTCAACCTTCCAGTCTACTAACAACTTGTAAATCTTATCTGATATTGTGATGCCAGTATGCGGAGATGGAATATATGAGAAATTCAACAACCTCTTCTGCAAAACCCAATCATCCGTGATAAAATGAGCTGTAAGAGTGATGTAGCCATCAGTAGCCACCGAAGTCCACAAGTCAGAAGTCAAACACACTTTTCCTCTATAGCATTGCAACATATCAAACAAGTTCTTCTTTGCAGATTTGTAGCAAGCCAAAATGTCACTTTTGAGGGTGTTCCTGCTCACCAATTTCGCACTTGGGTTTGCATAAAAAAATGCTTCTCTAATTCCTTCATATTCAACAAACTGAAGAGGCAAATTATGTCTCACCACAGCTGATGTTATCAACTCTCTAAACACTTGATGATCAAACCCAGGATCACGCACTCCCAAACCCCCTTCTGTTGTCCTCGCCACAATCATTTGCTTGATGTTGTGGTTTCTTTCACAAAATTTCATATGTTTCAACATGTTACCCGTCCCATGTTTTGAATCACAACCAACAACATATCCACACTTCATACATTTGGCTTCTTTTTTCTTTCCTGCTACTACTGGAAGAGGATCAAAACATTTCCAAACCATGGATCTCTTTCTTTTGGTAGCTTTCTTTTTCTTTAGACTTGAAGCTTGAGTCAGAACTTCTCTTCCGTAGCTATCTTCTGAATCATCACTTGAAGAATGAACCACCTACAATATTAAAACTCTTAAGTCAATATTCACGAGCCTATGGTTTGTAATTGTGTAAATAAAAATTTGATCATGGCATGTAAGGGTAAAATTAACCTCTGCTTGCTTTTCCTTCGAGGGCTGCTTTTTCTTTGGTGATTTACCTTCATCTGTCATACTAATCAAACACACATAACACAACAAAACCTTAAACTAAAAGTCCACCAAAAATATATTAATCATCAAACAACTCAACACAGAACACATATACTAACCACCACCATCACCACCACAAATAAGTCCACCAAAAACTAAAATGATAAATCAAATCCACCATCTCTACAGTAGAATCGACTAAAATCATCAAACAACTAGCTGCAAAGAGAGAGGAACATAGGGAAAACAACTATTCAAGAAGCAGAAGAAGTCTTACGGACCTTACGGTACCTGATGGCGGCAGAGTAGAGAACAATGGTTGTGGCGGAGAGGGCGTGGTTGTGCTTGTGGGCTGCGGGAGAGGGAGACCGGAGACGGCCAGACGGAGACGGGAGTAGGAATAGTGGTTGTGGTTGTGGGTGGGATGGGAGAGGGAGAGTGGTTGTGGGTCTTGTGGCTGCAGGTCGGGTAGGGTGGGAGAGGGAGACGACCAGACGAAGACGGGAATAGGGACTAGGGTTTTTACTTTATCGGTTTTATCTAATCGGGTGTTTTGTAATCGGGTGTTTTGTAATCGGGTATTTTGGGTTAAATGTCATTCGTGTACTTTCGTATACTTTCGGGTACCCGCGAGGCGAGACACGAAAACGACACGAAATGTTTTCCGTGTACCGATAACACGACACGAACACGACACGAAACACGAAATCAGTAAACCCAAACACGGTTTTTTCGTGTCGTGTTCGTGTCGTGTTATCGTGTTTCGTGTCAAATTGCCAGGCCTACAAACAACCAACAAAAAAGTTGGAAAAAAAGGGAATCCCATGTTTCCACCCATCATACATGAAACACCAATTCCGAGATGGACACCACTGTTAGGCCTGTGTGTCTACAGTCTACTCTGCTACACCTGACACTACCTCTAGATGCCCACCGACTAACCAAAATCCAAAAGAAGGACGAGAGTGGCTTGAAGCCGAGGAGGCGAGGAAGAGCGAGCTAAACGAACAGCCGACGCTATTTTGAGATTTTGGGGACCTTTTAAACATTTTTGCCGACTTACGAGACTTATAACATGTGTACTTAGTTAAGATGGACTTATAACATCTTAAACTCTTTTTATCAATGCAAATCCACTACTTTTATCACCAAAAAATAACTCAAAAGAAGCAAAACAAACACTAATCCACTTCAAGTAATGCTTTCCCCACTCCACGTCATCCAGTTCAAAGGTGTTCTTCCTGAACTCTTGCATGATGAACCTAGGAACAGTTCCTATGGCCAGACATTTTATGTACTCAGGATGAGTCCAAACTACACACAGTTCTTTGACAACTTCCCATGCATAAATATGTACACTTGTTTGAGAAGATAAGACATCATGCATTTATGCATTAGAATTTAGAAGTATTGGACAAGCATTATTTTGGAACTTAGGTAGCTTACGAACACTTATTTTGTCTCGTTTTCCCTATAAATGGTAGTCAATGCAGTTGCTTTTGTGTATACACAAAAGCAATGTTTAAGAACTCAAAAGGTTATTATAATAAACTGTAATCGTCCATTGGACAAGTAGAAGCAAATTGCGTTTTTTACCTTGTTGTTTGTTATAATTCCTTCAACTTATCCGTTAAGGAGAAAAATATAAAATGGCAATTTCATTGGGGAAAAATGACAATTATCTTATGTTTTAGTCTGAATGGCGCTTTGGCATGTGGTAGTTTACGTAACTAGAAATTATTGCGTCTACTAACCAAAGAATCAGCCACAAAAATAATAATAAAATCAGATCTAAATATTCTTCGATAAAATAACATATATGCATAAAAGAAATAGCACTTCTTGCATTAATCACTACACTTCCAATGTTTTTTTGCAACAAGTCAAAGCTTTTTGACATTTTCCGGAAGTTTTTCTAGCATTGATGATTTTTCAAAAGTTTTTCTAACCGCTTCAATTATAACTCCACTTCGTATCCATATCATAACCATCTAGCTTTTTTACTGAAAGGGAAGATCATTTCATCTACGTTGGATTACTGGAATAGAAGGACGATGTTAAAAATACTAATCCAAAATCAGATCTACTGAGCTGGATAAAATTGATTAGGAATAAATGTGACATTTAAAAACCACAGGGATAAGTCTAAAGACATGACATAAAAGGCACTACTGATTACTAAATGCAAAATTCCAAAACTTGAACTGAAACATATTACCTACTTCGGTAGTCGGTACACTGCTGTTTGTTATTTCCTTAACTAATTCAAGTATCGTTTGGGCGAATAAGAAATGGGACTTGGGTTTAAATCTCGTGCCCCTTGTAGCTGATATACGGATCCTTAATTTAAAATAATTCCTACCACTTTAAAAACTAGGGGGGAAAACTAATACATTTTTTTATAATTGATGAGATTAATTTTATTATTATCAAAGTGAGTTGCGTAATTTAACCTGTCTCTCGTTTGGCCGTTTGGGATACAATTTTTACGTAAAAAATAAATAAAAATCCACATTAAATTACATCAGAAACACATTTGGAATTGAAATTCTGAGGCCATCACTAACCATGACCTGGACGACCCGGTCATCAGCTCTCTCTCTCTTCAAAATCAGCTTTCTCTCTCTTCCACATCAGCTTTCTCTTTCCTCAACCCACCTTCTTCTCTTTCCTACACTATTCATCTCTTAACCACAACCCAACACAACCCACAACAACCTACCTCTCTCCTCCACATCATTTCGGGGTCCATCTTGGTAAAATTTTAAAAAAAATTTAAAAAATTTCTAAAAAATCAAAACAATTATAAAACGAATTTTCAAAAAAAAAATTATAAAAAAACTCAAACAAAAAAAATAAAAAAATCAAAACAAAAACAAAAAAAAATCAAAAAATCAAAAAATAATAAAATATTTGATGACCGGGTCGTCGACCCGGTCGTTTGAACGACCGGGTCGACGACCCGGTCATCTACAACCGAAGCATTTTTGTTAAAAAATTAATATTTTAATGAACAACCGCAGGATGACCGCAGGACGACCGCAGGATTACTGCGTTAAGGGATGGCCTGAAAGCAACATCCAAACAAACACAAAACGTTTATTTACACCATACAAAAATGGCAACACAACACAAATGCAAAAACTAAAATATAATTTAAAGCTCCACCAACCAAAGGGGCAAAACCATAATTTTACTCGTCCCCGTCGTCCTCTCCGAAGAGCGAGACCCGGTAGTAGAGCAGCACGACGAGGAGTAGGAGCACGAGCGCGACGCCGACGGGGGACCCACCGACGCGGTGGATGGAGTCGGGGGACCCGGCGAAGACGTTGGAGAGGGCGGTGCCGCGGTCGGAGGAGAGGAAGCGGATGACGAGGATGAGGGTGACGGGGAGGAAGAGGAGCCCGACGGGACTGAGGATCTCGGGGATGGCGTCGACGATGGCCTGGCCTTGGTCTCCGAGGAGGAACGGACCGGCGACGACCACGGCGACCACCACCGCCAGGAGGACGCCATGCGGGGCGCCGGCGGGATGCATGCCGGGGATCATTGGGGAGATCTGAGGAAGGTGTGGAAGTGGAGTGCTTCAGCTGGGAAGGTTTGGGATGTGAAGGCTCACCTTTTTTTAAAATATAAAATTGTAGTGTTGTTTTGCGCGCTGGGTCTGTGCTTTTTAGAAAATGCAGTGCAGGACAAGAATATGCATCCAAATATTGTTAGCATAGGAATTTGCATCTGATTTTGTGTATAAGAAATGAGTTTTGGCTGTAAAAAAAGAGTTTTGGACGAGCCAAGGGATATCAACCTTTTGGCGTCTAATATTTTTGCATACAACTCTTATATGCTACAATAGAAGTCACAATTCAACAATATCCCAAGAGCAACATCAAATACAGAAGTTGAGAAAATTGTATAACTCAAATATTTCCTGCAAGTGGTTTGGACTTTAAGTTGGTGCTAAAAGAAAAACTTATTTCGTTTTAGATTTTTTATACACTATTTATTATACTCGATGCACTCCATTTTAATTTTCAAACATCATAACATGTAAATGTGACGGTTCGTATTTGACCTTTGATTTTGATTATCTTAACACAAGAGATATCCAAGTAAACAATTACTATTGGTTATTTCGTTTCAGTCCAATGGTGTTGTTGGTTTGCATGGAAAGTTAAGTAAGCGATGAACTGATTTTTGGATGATTTTTCAGGAATACTTTTAAAATGAAGTTTTGTAACTTAAAGTTTGTTTTTTTATTGACTTTACTACTTTTAAATTATGTGAATTGGATATGTACCTTGAAAGTTTTGAATACATTGTTACGTAATTGCGTTTGTCAGAAAAATTCAACATAATATCGATAGATTTTCTGTTAATTATCACGATTTGGAAAAGTACACGAGTTCAAGTTGATTTTAATATTTATTGAACATAAGTTTCTCTTGCATGAGAATAGAAGTTTTATTTGCACTTTTAACGCCCTTTGAAAGTAGAAAAAAATCAATTATTCTACTCATGTTTTGAATTGCAATAGGCAAAATTACCAACTGAAAATATGCACGATGATAGACTATCAAGCAAGCAAACAAAGCAGTTGCTTCCAACGAAGAATGAATCCCTGTTTAACCGAAATTAAATAGTTATATTTTTCAAAAAGATACAAAAGAATAAATCAAATTATTATAGTTGAACATTCACTTCTCTGAAAACAATTGATAAAAAAAGCCACATTTAGAGCATCATTAACAGCACCCGGGCAGTTCCCGGACGCCCTGGTTTCTCTCTCCGTCACGTCAGCTTCTCCTTCTGTGACGACAGTTCAAACCAACCCCCTAAATTTTTCTTAACCACACCTAAAAACACTCCAAGTGCACTACATTCTCTCCCCTACACGTCATTTCGGGATCAATTCTAGACAAAACACGGAAAATTATCACAAAATTCTAGAAAATATAAACAAATAAAAAACTTATTTTCATAAAATAAAATTTGAAAAAACGATTTTAAATTATTTTTAAAACATTTTTTAAAACAAAAACACAAAAAAATTGCACCAATGGGAGGGGGCCACGTGATACCCCGCCCGGGCGCCCAGGGCGCATTCCCGGGCGGCCCATTAAGAGCATATTTAACAGCGCCCGGGCCCTGTACTCTCTCTCTGCCACGTCAGCTTCTCTCTCTGTCACGTCAGCTCACCCAACCCACCCAAAAAATCCTCTTATCCATGCCGAGGCTACCCCCACCCACCATACACTCTCTTTCATCCACATCATTTCTTAATTAAACAAATTTAATTCTCACACAACATTTAACAAAATACATTATATATAAATCTAATTCTAATTACATTATAATTCTAATTCGCGATATACTTATTATTACTATTAATTAATTAACAATATTAATCACTATTAAACCACAAAATTTTGAATATTTGAAATTTGAATATTTGAATTTCGAAACGCGCGTGACTGCACAGTATACGCGTGATTGCACAGTCTACGCGTGAATCAAAAGTAGTCCGCGTGAATGTACAGTATACGCGTGAAAGAAAAGTAATCTGCGTGATTGCACAGTGTCTAATTTTTTCTCTATATATACCCTACACAAAAATCAACTTACACCCCATATCTCTTCCACAAAACTCAACTTACATCCCATATCTCTCCCACAATGTCTTCTCCGGAGTACAATCGTTCCCCCCTCCTCCACAATCAAATCTGCATCCACGCTATCCACAACCATATCCCTCACGTCCATTTTACCAACAACCATTCCAACAACCCGACTTCTCCCAGTACGCACCACAATTCCCACCACCTGACCAAAACTCACCATTCCCACAATTCTCCGACTACGCATCCCCAGATCAAAACTTACCATTCCCACAATACTCTCAATATGCACCACCATTCCCTTATAATCAACCGCAGTTCCAGATGTTTGGCCGACCATTGTCTCAAAAAAGCCGCCAGAGTATGACGGACTCTGAAGATGAGGGTAACGACGACGATGAGTCCCCACCACGACACACCCCCACACCACCATCCCCACCTCCACAGCGTCGTCACCGCAAGCAAGTCCAAACTGCCAAAGTCAATCCGAAGTTGTAGACCACAGCTGAAGACGAGAGACTTGTCTCTGCATATATGGAAGTCAGTTGCGATGCGGTGACAGGGACAAACCAGAAGTCTACTTCATTGTGGACTAGAGTGAAACGTGTGTATGACATCTCCGTGGAAGGCACAGGCCTACCCGAAAGGAACGCAGAGTCCTTAAAAGGACGGTGGAGAAGAATTATACCTGCTGTGAACAAGTGGGTCGGGTGCTTCGATCAGGCATTCCGACGGAAAAGGAGCGGCCAGAATGACGACGATGTTGTCCGACAAGCGCACGTGATGTACGAGCGAACTCATGGGCCTAAATTTCTTTATTTTGATGCTTGGGTTATGTTGCGTAGGTACCCAAAATGGGAGAGTGTGATCGCTGGAGCTAATGCCGTGCGTGTTGACTGGGAGTCCCCGGAGTTGCACGATGAAAATAGTCCCCAGTCAGGAAGCCTTGGGAAAAGAAAGAGCACGGACGGCTCGAGGACGCAATCACCCTCGGATGCAGAAGAGCCGATGCCGGAGTCGTCTACACGCCCAGAAGGTGTGAAGAAGGCTAAGAAAAAGGCTAAGAGTGCATTACGCCCTGAAAGAGACACCGATGTTAGAGAACTTGCAGAACAGATTCGATACACCGCCCAAGTCAGAGAAGATGGTTTCTCCAAGCAAGAAGAGTTAGCGTAAAGGAATTTCCAGAGGCATTTAATAAAAAATAAGTTGGACATGCTTCACTCTCTGATGAGGAAGGACAACCCGACGGAGAAGGATCAAAAAGTAATCGATAAACTTCTCGCATGGGCAGAAGAGAATGGGTACGTGTAGTTTGATATAGTCCGTATTTCGTATGGTTTGTATTTCCCTTAGTTTGTATTTCGGGTTGTAGTAGTCCGTATGGTTTGTATTTCCCTTTAACATATATTTCATGTGGTTGGTTGTATTTCGTATTTTAGTATTATTAATGTATTGTTGTTATGGTATTGTTGTATTAATTTTTTTCTATTTAACTTGAAATTGTTGGTTCTGAAAATTTCTTAATTTTAATCACTTACAAAAAATTATTACCCCACATTTATAACAAATACCAAATCCATTAATAACAAAACCAAAACTAAAAAAAATTCAAAAAAAAAACCAATGGGAGGGGGACACGTGTCCCCCTCCCATGGGCGCCCGGGCGGGGCACCCCCGTTAAGGGTGCCCTAAGGGAGGGCTGCCCGGGCGCCCGGACAAGAGCACCCGTTAAGGGTGTTCTTAACTATGTTAGAATTTCAATAAACAAAAGAAGTTTGTTCAAATATCAAAAATCACATCCCCGGTCGTTGAAAGTATCTGGTCCAGCAAGAGTCAAGAGATGCAGGACTTGTCAGCTTTATGTCCGAAAAATTAACTCCCTTGAGAAGAGGAACTTAGGAAGAAATAACACTGGACTTGTTGAGTATGAGTTCCAACTTACCAGATTGCAAAGGTAAATAAACCTTCTTCCTTTTCTTAAATATTCGTATTTGGAATTGAATGCACAGTGGCTCTATGACTCTATTCACATGGCCTCATGTGTACCAAGAGATGCTTGTTAGGCCATCACTAACCATGACCTGGACGACCCGGTCATCAGCTCTCTCTCTTCAAAATCAGTTTTCTCACTCTTCCACATCAGCTTTCTCTTTCCTCAACCCACCTTCTTCTCTTTCCTACACTATTCATCTCTTAACCACAACCCAACACAACCCACAACAACCTACCTCTCTCCTCCACATCATTTCGGGATCCATCTTGGTAAAAATTTAAAAAAAATTTAAAAAATTTCTAAAAAATCAAAACAATTATAAAACGAATTTTCAAAAAAAAAATTATAAAAAAACTCAAACAAAAAAATTAAAAAAATCAAAACAAAAATCAAAACAAAAAAAAAATAAAAATAAAATAAAATTCAACCCGGACGCGCCACGTGGCGCGTCCGGGTTGGCTAACCTAGACAACCGGGTCGTCGACCCGGGCGTTGAAACGCCCAGGTCGATGACCCATGCATCTTCGAACGTGAAAAATCACGGTTAACAAAAAAAAATTTACGGTCATCTTCGACCGACCTCATCACGACCTCAGATTTTCAGCGTTAAGGGATGACCTTAATTTACATCTACTATCTCTACAGGGGTCATACTGTTTCTGGAAAATCTCACTACTGCGTCTAATGAATTTTTAAATGACAGGCCACCGATCAGGTAAATATAACTATATAAGCAATCTATGATCGCATGCTGTTTATAGTTGTTCATATTAATTACAGTATGGAATTTTACCAATATAATTTACTAGAAGTACATTATACTGGACTTCTAAACAACTAAATATACGCTACAATTTCACAGTCCACGAAGTTGGGCTCACTTAATATTGTTTACCAACGTACCAAAGCCAACCTAGACAAATCATTGTATTTCGAGTTTTCGACCATATTGGAATTTCGATCCCTTGTATTTTGACATGCGTGGCAACTTTTCGTGCCACCGTTCCTGGATGAACTTATCTGTAGTAAAAAAGTTTAAGCTTAATTACCCACGTGGTGTTTGCAGTGGAGATTTGGAAAGCACCAATGGAATCACAGTAGTAACTAGTAAATGATGCATGAATCTATATGAGATTCCACCTGGTTGTCTCCAGAAGCATGGCAAGTGACACATATCCAGTTCTCGTGGATCCACTTCTGCTGGTTTAAATCTCTGATGATTTTGGTTTCAATTGTCGAACACAAGTGGGGTGTTCTTAAACTGTTAAAACACTTACATACTGACGTACTGTCCACTTGCCAGATGCACTGAAGCAAGCACTCATAAACATGTTCTCAGCTTCATCAAAGTATTTATAAACACTGGTTGTCGTTGGTGGGGTCCTTTTGCAGTGCCAAAAGTCCAAAACTGAATTCCATTTGAGCCGTTTTACTGCCAAGGTTGTTTTAGCTTGTCGAAGGCAACGTGGAAACGGGAAATTGAATATTGGAGACTGAATTTTGCTTGAACGTTTGGTTGTAAGTTCTGAAACTTTAACTCCGTGACTTGAATTTTCATACACAAGATGATATTTGAATTTTTCATCAATATTGCGATAATTCCCAAGAACCTTCAAAGTGAAAGAACTGAAGTTCAGTTTCGTTGCTGCAAATTATCAATTGAATAGTTGGGAAATCCCAAGTCCAACCCACATCATACGTAATTGGGCCTACGTTGGGTATGTATAAGGTTGTTGGGTAAGTTGATAGTATTTAGAAATTCGAAGTGACGACTTGGTGGACTAAAAGGAATTCCTGTGTATGGTCGTCATCCTTCGGGCCTATTCAAATAAACCAAGTCATGATAGGTCTCGTAGCTAAAAGCCTAGTGTCACGTAGAAGGTCGATATCAACATGTAACCTGTGTATAGAAACATAGCATGACTTTCAAACTTGAGACGATATCATAGTTATCATGTTAACACAACAGGAAACGATAGCACACGATCTTAACGTGTCGTGATACCCAAAACGTACGCAACTTAAAATTAGTACCCGGTAACCATCTGTATACACGAATTATTAAAAATCACGTCAAGTATGTTATTTATAACATATACACAATTCATACAAATTTACATTAGATAGAAACACGTGGAAGAATGTGATTCACGTGTTTTAACCGTGATTCTTTAGAGTTTCATTTCTATCCTACCATAACTAGTTTGAGACTAAAAGTTTTGTTGTTGTACACAATTCATACGAAAATCTTTTAAAGATAAGTAATACATGAATATGGTTCTAAAGTCTAAACCAATGTTCACGGAACGCCTAGGCGACCGGGGGCGTCCGGTCGCCTGGGCGATCGCCTAGCCATTCGTGTGACCGCCCAACTCTGGGCGTTTTTTTAATTCAATTAAATTTTATAAAATAGATAAAAAAAATCAGGAAAATCGGGAAAAATAGGAAAAATGCACAAATATTATCTAAAAATACCATACATGTTTAAGTTTCGAAAAGACACATAGTTCCTCGACCAAGACCTCACTAGACACCCCCTCTACCCACCTAAACACTTAGGTATACAATTTATTGCTTAGTAGTACGATTACAAAGGTAACTTAGAGTTCATACAATAGCAGATAAGAGAGAAATTAGAATTACAAGTTAACTAACTAATTCCATTGGACACATTGATGTAATGTCCAACTGGGAACCATATCATATCCTCCACCACCATCAGAGTCGTCGGAGTGGTTCTCGTTCGGATTGTCGACGTAGACATCATCTTCTTCAGTTTTTTTATCGTCGAATTGGACATATTGCTCGTCGATGTCCATCGGTGGTTGAGAACTCGATACACCTGGATCTCTAGAACTAATGTGAACGATGACATCATCCATGCCACCATCTAATAATGGCACGTCAGATGCAGTGGACATAGATCTATAGAAAAGCCTATACAATTTTTGATTAATTATTTTCCTATCTTCTTTTCTAAAGGTTCTTTCGATAGTTGTTTGTTGGGGGCCGGAAACCACGTCCGCAAAATGGTGCCCACAAACGTTGTTTTTGTCTCTTTCGACCAGGAACGGGGCGAGAACGGGAGGTTGGGGTCCGAGCAGAACCGGAACCCGACCCGGTTTCCAGATCAAATTCTATGTTTTCTCGGTCTACATAATCATCAAGACATACATTTTCGTTTTGTAATGTCCTACTGTTTCTAATCATGTATGCAGTTATGTCTTGTTTAACAGAGTCAAGAACTTTATCACAAAGTCTAGCATTGCTTCCCGGTGTGTGTGCAAGATGTTGTTTGTGACGGGCTATACCACCTCTAGTTTTCTTACCACATAACTCACAGATAATGCAGTTTTTATCATTAACAATAATGTAATAGGCAGTATTCCAACCAGGGTCATTTGTACGGGTAGGTCTTAGGTCATCGTAACTCGCGTGATGCATAGAGAGACTAGTGTCGGGTACGTAGGCCATATCTTAAAACTAGACTAATATAATTTTTTAGACTAATATGAAAATAAAATACTAATTAATTTAATTCTAAAGAGAAGTTAGAAAGAGTACACTTGATTTTGGCGGTTGAAGAATGAAGAACCGGATCTGAGACTTCACTTTCCAACTTCAAAACTAAGCACCAGACCGGAGAATTAATCGCGAAAACTTGATGATTAGGAAACTTGATGATTAGAATAGAATTATGAAGAAGAAGAAGAGAATGAGCGATTTGTGAAAAATGAAGAGGTTTGGAGGGGTTTATATAGAAATTGGGGGTAGTGACAAACTTGTAAATTTTGAAAAAAAAAACAAAAAAACAAAAAAGTAGAGAGCTCTCGCCTAGGCGATCACCCATTTCGCGAGGCTTTGCTGGGCAACGGGCGGTCGCCTACCGCCTGGGCGATCGCCTACTTGAACACCGGTCTAAACACAAACACGATATTAGCATGTCATCCCATGCGTATAACAATGACACAAAACACGATAAAGAATGCATCCATAGTCCATACACAAAATAACCACGTAATGCTATTATGTTGTCAGTTTTTGACATGCCTATTGATCAGCGACCGTCGTCGTTTTTCCATCAATCCTAGATTTAAGAAGTGGGCCGGCCCAATTAGGGTCCAGCCCAATAAGACCAGTTTCCCATTACTTGGTTGGCGGGAGAAACAGTGGAGTATCAGTCGAAAAAGGCAAAATTCCTTGCCTTTTCCATCCATCTCCAATGGCGGAACCGTCGAAAAACCCTAACGCCTCCTCCTCCGCCACCTGCTTCCCCTCCTCCCTCCCCATCACGGCTCACCGCGGAAGGATCGTCGAGAAGATCCTCGAGAACCGCGTCACTCTCATCGTCGGCGACACCGGATGTGGTATTCCTCTTTTTCTCTCCTGTTTCGTCCTCGCATTGGCGTGTTTGGTGTTTGGGTCGAAATTGTGGTGTTCGGAATCGAACTTCTGTTTACTCGTAAAAACACTTACTGTTGTTTCACTGTTAGTCTCGTTTCTGTGGCTTTTGTGGAACTTATAAAAGTTTTAGTTTCACTTCTGTAACTCTCATTGTATGTGACATCGGGTGTCGTATTGCTCGATATCTCCTCTTTTGTGCTTGCATTGGCTCGTTTTCTCCTCTTTAGGTGGAAATGTTTGGTGTTTGGAACTGAACTGTTTTCTTGTAAAAACGCTATCTGTTGCTTTACTGTTAGTCTCACATCTGTGGAACTTAAAAGCTTCAGTTTCACTTCTGTCACTCTCACAGTTGACACCAGATGTGGTATTGTCCGTTCGGTGCTCTTGCATTGCCTGTTTGGATTTTAGGTCGAAATGGTGGTGTTCGGAAGCAAACTCCTGTTTCCTCATTAAAACGCTTACTGTTGCCTCGTTCTTGGTCTCATTTCTGTGGTTTTTGTGGAGCTAAAATGTTTCAGTTTCACTTCTGTCACAATAATAAAGTCGAAATTGTGGTGTTTGGAAGCGAACTTCTGTTTCCTTGTAAAAACGCTTACTGTTGCTTCACTGTTAGTCATGGTTCTGTGGAACTTATAAAGGTTTTAGTATGAGTTGTCTTCTGATTTCATGGTTAACGGACATTATAGTTCATTCACGTTCGAGAACTGAGTTGTTGAGCAAATGGGGTAATTGAATGTTGTTTTTGGTTTGGAATCGAGTTTCCCTTTCTCTGTAAAATGTTCTCTGTTGCTTCACTGTTAGTCAAGTTTATGTGGCTTTTGTGGAACTTAAAAGTTATAGTATGAGTCGTCTTTTGATTTCAAGGTTTTTGGAGGAAACATATAGTATAGTTCATTCACGCCTTTTGAATTGTGTTCATGGTTTAAGGACTGAGTTGTTGAGCGAATGTGGTAACTGAATGTCATTTTTTGTTTGGAAATTGAGTTTTCATTTCTCTGTAAAACGTTTGTTGCTTTACTGGTAGTCAATTTACTGTGGTTTTTGTGGGACTCTGAAACTGGTCAAATTTCTCAAAAAACTGACTTTTCTCTCTCCTATATCCAAACACTTCCCACTATGGGAGAGCACAGTTCGGTCTGGTCCAAAAACCTGGACCGGACCGATTGGTCCAGGTCGGTCCGGACCAGGTTCAAAGTCGGTTCGGGTTCCGGTCCAAACCCGGATCCGACCGGTCCGCACCCTTGCGATGGACCGGGTTTGGACCGATGCACAACCCTACTTCCCACAAGGGTGAGAGTTTTCCAAAAAACTCAAAAGCTCAAAAGATGAGTTTTTCCAGTTTTTTCGAAGTGATACATTTTTGCCATTGTGGAGATAAATATTTACGATACCGTTTTAGTTGGAAAAAGATTTGAGGAGGGTAAAACTGATTTTTTCCATGAAAAGTCAAAAAATTGGATGGGAGACAAGTTTTTGACTCTCGTCTTTGTTGTGGGGGACAAAAACCATTTTTCCACTTTATGTCAAATCACTAGGAGACAAACTAGAAACTGTTTAGTTTCTGTGACATCCAAACACACCCCTAGTTTGAGATGTCTTCTGATTCCAGGGCTTTTGAAGGAAATAAACGTGATAGTTCATTAACACTTTTCTGATTATGTTCGTATAATCACGTTTAAGAGCTGAGTTGTTGAGTGGATGGGGTAATCAAATGTCGTTTGTTGTTCAGAATCAAGTATCTGTTTCTCGGTGAAGCGTTTCACTCTTAGTCACATTTTCGCGGCTTTTGTGTAACTTAAAAGTTCTAGATTGAGTAGTTTTCCGGTTTCACAGTTTTTGAAGGAAACATTCCCGATAGTTTATTCATGCCTTTCGATTTGTGTTTGTAATTTTGTATTATTGTATCTATGAACCAAGTTGTTGTGTGAGGAAATTGAGCTTGTTAGTTTATTTTTATATATGCAAGAAAAAAATATATTTGTGTTCATGCCATGCCAACCCATGGTTAGTTGTTGCTGTGAATAGTTTCACGTTAAACAATTTGGAACTTTCGTGTGACTTATTAATTATGATGTATATTGTCTGGGTTCATCCACTCAACATTAATAGGTTTCAAGTTGGATACCAACAACTTATAGTTACATTTTTCCGTGATGATGACACTTTGTGAATAACATTATGCCTTTTTCTGATTTTCAACAAAGGAAAAAGCTCCCAAGTTCCACAGTTTCTTGTTGAAGAAAATATTCAGCCAATTTTGTGCACACAACCTAGAAGATTTGCTGTTGTGGCAATTGCTAAAATGGTCGCAGAAGCTCAGAACTGTGAAGTGGGTGATGAAGTTGGGTATCATATTGGTCACTCCCATGTCGCGTCATCCAGGTATGTGGTCTTCAAATGTATACTGGCAAGGGCTATTGCCAGGTGGTAGTGTTTATTATGTCAGTCCTTTTCTCCACTCTATGGTAGGACATAAGTGGATCCAGCAATTAGCAGTCACTTGGAGAGAGAGTCTTTGATCACTGAAAGTGTTGTGGATGCATAGAGTTACCAACACTAAGTGGGTATTGTGGTGGTGAACAAAATGCATTGCTCCTCAGACAGAGACAGCTGGCTACTGTGATCTAGATAATTTTCAAACATACAAGTTGTTTATCCATTCATTCATCAGATTTGCACTTGGATGTCTCTTTTAATTGTATTTTTCACCTGGCTACTGTAGTTTGCCCATGTTAACCATGGTGATAATTTCTCATGCTATAATTTATTTCAAACACTACCTACTTAGCTTTCTCTCTCACACATCAAACTATTAAATGATTATGGATGCTACAATCCATTCAAAACTATCTTATTGATTAAACCATGTTGTCTTATGTTTTTCCCCCTTCCCGTTGTACATTTTTCCAACCCACACCTGCTCTGTGCAGTTCAAAGATCGTTTTCAAAACTGCTGGAGTGCTTCTAGAACAAATGCGTGACAAGGGGTTGGCAGCACTTAAGTACAAGGTTATCATTCTTGATGAAGTGCATGAAAGATCAGTGGAATCTGATCTTGTTCTTGCCTGTATTAAGCAATACATGATGAAAAATAATTTCTTGAGGTTTGTGGGTGATATTTGTTTTCTCCCTCTATATACAGAACCAGTTACAAAAGCAAAGAGTAATCTGTTTGTGTCCATTACTTGATTAGTATTTTAACAGTCTCATTCTTAATTCTTAGATTTAATATCTCAGGTATTTTTTAACTTGTTTCGTATAGGGTAGTTCTTATGTCTGCCACAGCTGATATTTCAAGGTACAAAGACTATTTTAAGGACATTGGTAGAGGTAGAGTTGAAAGAGTGGAGGTGCTTGCAGTCCCACATGTCTCTAGACATGCCATTTTTCAGCATAAAGTATTTTATCTTGAAGAGGTATCACATCAATTATTTGCATGGCTAATGTGTTATTTCTAGTCTAGATTCAATATATTAGTCTTTACAGGATCTGCAGTTACATTACCTGGTTGTGGTTAAGTTAGCATTATTAAAATATTTTGTTATCAAATATTGAACAAATTGAGCATGTTGTTTCAAGTACATATTTAGGTACATTTGTAAAAATTGATCATGATATGTCTTTACTCTTTATCATGATTAAATTGCATGATTTACTTCTCTCCCCCCTTTATAACCAGGAAACCTGCAAGGTCTATTATTAGAAAACAGTTTCTGTTCCTATTCCTATTTGATTTTCTGGACAACATAAATGTGTTGCACTATAGGAGATTGCGTTTAGAGAAAAAACATCAGTTATGAAAAGTGCACACGAGTAGGGTTGTAAATGGGTAGGGTTTTACCCGCAATCCGCCCCGCCCCGCCTAACGCGGGTTGTGAACAAAAAAATGTTACCTGCCACCTGACAACCCGCATAATAAGCGGGGTGGGTTGTGGTTTTCTCGCAACCCGCATAAGCCTTGTATGTTTGATTTTTTTGTATTTTGTTTGATTTTGTTTGTATTTAGTTTTGATTTTTTTGTATATAGCTTTAAAAACATACATTGATCGATTTTTTTCTTGATTTTTTGTATCTAGTTTTGATCTAAATGGATAATGTTAAAGAAAATGAATTGATTTTTGTATTTAGCTTTAATCAAAGAAAAACCCACCAAACCCGCCCCGCATAGCCTAGTCCACCCTTACGCGGGGTGGGTAGCTGTTTTTTTTTTTTGACCCCGCCCCGCCTACCCGCCTAACTTAGTTGGGGAGGGTAGCAGTGGGGCAAAAAATCCGCCCCACCTCGCTTACACCCCTACACACGGGCATCTGTTATTAAGTCTGTCATGAGGTTTTTATCGTTGCCTTTAATACAATAAAAAATATTATGATAACTATCAATCATTTGTTTGTTTGAAGGCCCTATAATACAATTCTTTGTTACCAACGATAGTTGCAACTCAATGTGCATGTTGCTCATAAGCTCCCGGAACTGAGATATATCATGTAGAGAATTTTGTCCTTTGAGAAGTGCTTTGGGAAGTTGTCCGTGATATGTACTTTTTAGTTTCCATATAGTAATATTTTTCTGGTGTCTGTGTTTGACTACCCACTTAATTGAGTTCTTGCAAGATACTTTTTCATCAAAAGAATCAATGGGAGTGAATGTTTTTCTTCCCTGCTTTAAAGATGTATACAAAACTGAAATTTAAAATGCACACTTGTATCTGTATCTCATTACGAAGATATGTTCCCATATTGCATAATTATATGAAACACTGAATGCTTATATATTTAAAGCAGATTCTTCAGCTTGTTGATGTTAAACCAGATTCCTCAGTCAAAGACTATTCTGCTTTTGGCTCTTTCATGGATGCTGACATTAGCACAGAAGTGCACGCTCTTATTCACAAGCTGATTCTGCATATCCACAAAAATGAACCTGATATAGAGAAGAGCATATTGGTTTTTCTTCCGACATACTTTGCGCTTGAGCAGCAGTGGCTTCTTTTGAAGCCACAAGAAGCCACTTTTAAAGTTCACATTCTTCATCGCAGTATCGATACCGAGCATGCACTCTCTGCTATGAGAATATGCAAATCACACCGGAAGGTACAACACAGTTTTTTTATATTGTGATTTGTCTGCAATGGCATGTATATTTGGTTATCTCTAGTGATTTGAGTCATTAGTAGCTGCATATTTCTGTAGCTCCATGCTGGACCTCATTGGTTATCTCTAGTTCAACCCTTCACCAGTGAATCCATTTTCTTTGTGTTACTGGTTATTAAAAAATGCACCTTATGATTCATGATTGAGGAATGTATGGTGCATTTCAGTTAAAAGCAAATACAAATAATTAAAAGGGCAACCTTGACGCACAAGGCTCCTTGCTTTGTGAGGGCTGGTAAAGGGTATATAAGTAGACAACCTTTCCCTTACTTTTTTTATGAAGAGGTTGTATTGGTGCAAATACAAACAATTAAAGCATGCCAAAACCATTTTTAGACTAATTTGACCACAGTAAAGTAAAATCATCATCCAAAAGATTTCATGATTATGTGATGGCTACATCTGCAACAAGCAAATAATATTTAAGGGATACATTTACTTCGTTGGTTTAGATGGATGAAGATGCAAACACTGATGGTTAAATATTTGGCTACTATTTGCAGAGTAAAATATCTAAAAGTAAAGCACTTCTAGCAATGTCTTGGGACTGACTGGATTATGGTTTGTCAGATGCTAGTTTTCTTTCCAGGGCCTTGTGAGTTATATTTTGAAATCCAAAAACCAAGAACAAACCACTATTTTACATAGTGGCCGATAGGTGACTATGGACAATGAGCCTGTCAATAGCTTAACAATGAACCAGTTATTTGTTACTTGTAAATCATCAAAATTGCAATTCTATAATTAATAAAATTCTGAATGGGAAATGCATACACACAGATATGCCATCATGCTGTCTCTTCCATTTCACATTGAACAAAAACACTAGAAGAAGTGGCTTTTGGGTTTAATTTTCTAAACGTTTTGTGGTTTGAAGTGTTGTTTGATATCAATAATTTTTCCAGGTAATTTTGGCTACGAACATTGCAGAATCGTCTGTCACAATTCCAGGAGTGGCCTTTGTAATAGATTCCTGTAGATCTTTACAAGTATTTTGGGACCATAACAGAAGCACTGATGCCACACAGTTAGTATGGGTGTCAAAGTCCCAGGTATTAAGTTGAATTTTTGTTGGAACCACTGTCTGCAGTATGAATAACTTAGGGTGACAGACGTCTTTCTGAAACATTTGCTTAGGCCGAACAACGAAAGGGAAGAACAGGACGGACCTGTGATGGCCAGATTTATCGCTTGGTTACTGGAATATTCTATAACAGTTTAAATGATCATGAGCATCCTGCGATATTAAGATTATCACTCAGAGGACAGGTGCTTACGGTGTGTTGTGCAGACTCCAAAGCAATTAATGACCCCAAAGGTATGATAGGCTCTTGCGTACGGCCATGAAACAAGCCTGCATCATTTTCAAGAGCAATTTTCCATTTAAGAACCTGTTAATTGGTGTTAATTTGGCATGTTCTTATCCAAGTTTTTACGAAATCCCACAAATGGGATGCAATAGATAAGTCATAAGTGCTATTTAACCTTTAATTTGTTTAATTTGTAAATATTTTGGCCATCATGATGAAATCACATGTTGATGAGCTGCAAAATTTGCATGCTTTCATTAGAAGTTCGGAAAGAAATTCCTTTGTTTGCAGAACGAAAATCTGTACCACGTGTCTTATTGATGAACTGACATCTACCCTTGTGGTGTTAAGTCCTATTGCAGAGGGTTATGGATCCACCATCGAGTGATATTATCGAAGATGCACTTAGTTTACTTGTTCATATTCAAGCTTTGGAAAGATCAACCTCTCACCGGGGAAGGCACGAACCAACATTTTATGGGTACTTACTTGATAGTTTGCCCCTCTCTTTTGAAGCATCAATTCTTCTGCTAAAGTTTGGTGAGATTGGTATGCTTCGTGAGGGAATTCTCATTGCCATATTGATGGATATCCAACCCTTGCCGATTACTCAGCCTTTTGGCCAACCAGATTTGGTAACGCTGATTTTGTTGTTTCCCTGTTGACCACTTGGGCATGCCATTGACCAACCCGAATCCTATATTTGTTGCAGTTTGTTCAGCATTTAGATAGCTATTTTGAAGATGACAAGGCCATTGGCAGAAAAGAAAATATTTTAATGGCAAATCTGTGTGCCTTTCAATTTTGGGAACGTACTTTTAAGGTAATTATCTTGTGTCTGCATAGAATTGTTTTTGCTATTAAATATTTTGTTTGTAGAACATACCATATTCTTGCTTGGTCTCAGTATGGTTATAAGAGTTACAATTCTATCAAAAAATATTTGGATTTCCCTTAATGGTTTTGTCACCATGTGGATGAAGGTTTATAGGTTGCATTACTATAAGGTTTTCTGTTTGTCATCATCAATGACATTAATTAGATATGGACAACTGATAGGTTTTACATAAGCCTCAATGCTTATGCTTTTGTAATCATATTTAGCATCACAAATATCACATTGCATTAGCCTTACCTAACATGTTGTCTCTTGATGTTTTCATTTAATCCCATATGCCCTAGTTGTAAGTTTTGGCTCGTCAATTTGAGAAGTATTGAGGATTATGTTGACTTTTCACAAACATTCTACAAAATTTGCCAGCAAGTTCTACATTCTTAGTTCATGGTGAAGTAATGCTCTATATCAGTGGAAATATTCACACTTCAAAGTTATATTTTCTCCATGGTTTGATGAGATACGCAACTTTCAATGGAACAAGCTCTGTTCTGTTGTGTCGGAAAAAAAAATCATGCCACTTTGAAGTTGAAATTAAAAAAATTGAACGTCTGAATCAGGTTAAATTAAAAAATGAAACACATCTGATTCATGTTCTTCCATAGATGTCAACGTGGGTGGATACTGGTGCTGTGAAAATCTCCAGGTTTCCATTGACGTTGCCTTTCAGTTCCCCCCTACAGTACAAATTCTGACAACTGCTTTAAATGTGTTGCTACTGAAAAGGACAAGCACCGGCTTTGCAATCTAAAACAAATTCTTGAGCATGGTAAACTGAATTTCCTGTCAACATCAATTTCGAAGCTTGAAGAGGAATGGTGCTATCTGCATAAGCTTGTGCCAGCAGCACTAAACAACATTGCTGACATATGTATGCATCATGATATTTTGGATGTGTTATTTTTATTTACAGAGCATTGACTTCATCTGATACATGTTTCCTGTTATCATGCAGATGACAATGTAATGAGAACACTTCATCGTTTCAGGCCCCAATTATTACATAGAGTAGATTGTCTATCATCCTATTATCTTCTGTACGATCTCAAGCACATTTGCATCCTCGAATGTGAGTCTTGTGATGTAGCCCTTGGCAAAGAGAACCCTGAACTAGTCACTGAAAGTAAGTTATGTGTTGCTTTACCTTATGTTGCTACATCAGACTTCCAAGCAACTAGAGTAGCTGAGAACCTGGCAAAGCTTGTCAAAGAGGTAGTTTGAAAACATTGTTTTGATTGTGTTGCTTTACCTTATGTTGCAACCCCTGTTATTGTTCACTTCTGTACATGACATTGCTATGATTGTTTGAATCTCACCGTACAGATCAGGGTACAATGTACAGAAGGTGGCTACCAGGATTTGGGGCAAAATGCAGATTTTTCTATTGATTATAGTAATGAGGCTGTGCTATGCAAATACTTTGTCAATGGTTCATGCAGCAGAGGGGACGAGTGTTTCTTTTCTCATTCACTTAATGGAAGAAGACCTGAATGCAAGTTTTACTTCACAATGCAGGTGTGCAGTCCTTTAGTTACTCCGATGCATGGCAGATGGTTTTCCTCTTTCTGTCAAGATTTTTTTTTATGTTTATCTTCTCTCTTGCTTATATAGTAGAATATGAAGTAAAGTGTACAAGATTCATGTTCTTATGTTTATGCTCTCCATAGTTGGCTATGATTAATATCTTGTCTACAAGCATCTTCATTCCCATTTCTCCTTAATAAGAAGTGGAAATAAACAGGGATGTCGCTATGGAAGGTCATGCTTCTTTTCACACGATCATGTGTCTCCCATTCCATTACGTATGAGGACTGGCATTTGTCCACCAGAAGTTGAAACTGCTTCTCCAGATCTTTTTCTCCAGTTGCTTCCTTCAAGCACGGGAGGTTTCACACTTATATTGGGTGATAGACATCTCCATTTCACCTCAAAGCTCTCAGATTATGTTGATCCTGCAAAGATAATTAGTTGCCAGCCACAGTTAAATTCTTCTGAGAGTAACACTTTAACTGGTTTTATAGAATTTTTTGATGTGCTTGAACCGTGTCACTCGGCCATTGAGACGAACAGGACATATATTCCTTGGGCAAAAGTGCATTGCATTTTATTATTTGTGGAGTTTGAAGACGACGAAGAAGTTCATCATTTACATCTTGGGAGAATCTTTGAGCGGCTTGCCTGTAAAATTTTGGCAGAAAATTTATGCAACCCTCGAATAGTGATGACCATGAACAATATCAGATTTACACAGTTACAGGTATAGTACAGTATAAAATTAAGTTCTCTTGGCATTTCTCTTTGTTTTGTTTCTGAAGCCAGTAGTCTTTTTTCCTCACTGGCATTGGCATCGCTTTTTTATGTAAAGAAACAAATTTAAAGGTAATGGAAATCAAACAATCTACGATTTAATGGCCATAGTTGAAGTTGTGATAGAGATAAGCTGCTTATACATATAAAAAAACTTCAAACTTGCTAAAATTTGTGATCATCCTAAAATTGGCTGGTCTATCGCTAGATATTCTTTATTGTTGGATTTTATGTGCCGTGTAATGATGTCTTGGTGTGTTATTTATCTGACAGGTAGAGAAATTGGCGAGAGAATGCTTCTTTTTTCTTAACAAGTCATTTCCATTTGATGTGTCAACTTTTGGAGAGCTCTCAGACGTGATTACTCACAAAAGACCCATGCAAGCATCATTGGCGGTTTCTTATGTTTTCGACATGCTTCTACCTGCCGAAGTAACACAAGTTGGAGAGAACTCCACTTCAGTGTCATGGCCCCACTAGATCTTCTGACAGGTTGAATACAGAATTATTATACTCAACTTTGCTTATACAAGTAACCACATCACAAGTTTTGTAGATCAAAGTTATCAGGTTTTGCTGAATTTAATTAAGATGGCAATGCGACACTTAGTAATGATCTTGTGGGTCTGGGTGTAACTTTGTCACTTTCAAGTTATAATATTTGCACAGGATGGAAGTCACACTAACACGCAGTCTGTTTGTGAGAAGCGAGTTCAGCAAAGCAAGTCTTCACCGGTTCAAGAAATTATTTCTTGAAAGCACTCTTGTAGCATGTTAAGCTCACGACACAAACAACTGATTTACTTGTATTGGCCTTCTAACTATGATTTTATTATGACTTCTTATTGCCACTGTGAAAATGCAGCAGCCCTTGCAGGAAAAAGATAGTATAGACCAACGAAACACATAATAGCAGGTCAGTAATGTTATAAGATTAAGTAGTTAACCTTGTGGTTCCGTCGATTGGAATTACAAGTTCGTTGCATTCTTGCTTCCCTAAGTTGGAGGGTGGAATTATATTGAGTATTTGAAAGATATGTTCCTGTGCTTCTAAACAGAGCACTAGAGCAGTGATAGATTTCAGGCAGGTCACAATATGCATTTCAGCCGATTTCTGTTGGCAGATTATCGATGAACGGACGATCTCCCAATAATTTAGGAGGTAACGATAGCGACATGGGCACATGGGAACGACGGGCTAACAACTGTCATCTGATTCATTGTTGTGTCATGCTACGGTTTTCTTTTCTTTTCTGGGAGCCTAATTTGTGATTTGTTGTTAATAATAAAGCAACTAAGACAAACCGAACTTAGCTCAGTTGGTAGAGCGGAGGACTGTAGTTGGTCCCCATCGGAAATCCTTAGGTCGCTGGTTCGAATCTGGCAGATCGAATTTATTTTTCTTTTTTTGTGTACCAGAAGGAATATCTGAAATCGTTAATTGCTTATTGTGACTTTTTAATGGTGATGCAAATATCTGTGTCAAGCATGTCGACGACGTGCAATCAAACCTCAGCCACCAAAGAAACAATACTCTACTCTAAACAACAAAGTGTTTCGTTCCAAACTAGTTCGGATATGCTAGAAATAAAATTTTAAGGAGTCACGATTCATGCACTTAAATCATTTTCTTCCACGCATTTCTATCTAATGTAAATTCTCGAGAAACATTCCAATCACTTAAATTCCCTTTGACTGTTTACTGTAAGTCAATCGTGATCTACCTCTTTCTATTTTTATGTCTTCAATCAGATTCAATACTTCTATTCTTATAGGTTCCTCCATAGGTCTTTTTTGTACATGTCCAAACAATCTCAGTCTGTGTTGAATAATTTTCTCTTCTATTGGAACAACTCCAACTTTCTCACGAATGTTTTCATTTCTAATCCGATCCATTCGTATATGACCACACATTCACCTCAACATTCTCATTTCAGAGACACTCATCTTTTGTATATGTTGTCTTTTAGTTGACCTATATTCCGTACCATATAACATTGCAGGTCTTATTGCGGTTCTATAAAATTTTCCTTTTAACTTAAGTGGAAGTTTCTTGTCACATAAGACATATGAGACTTGTCGCCATTTCATCCATCATGCTTTAATCCTATGGTTAACATCTTCATCGATCTTCCCATCTTTTTGAAGTATTGATCCAAGATATTTAAAGATATTTTTTCTACACACCACTTGTCCATCTAATATAATCTCATCTTCCTCGGTATTTACGGTACTAAAACAACACTTCATATATTCAGATTTAGATATACTCAGTTTAAAATCTTTTGTTTCTAAAGTATTTCTCCACAACTCTAGTTTTCTCTCCACACCTACCCTACTCTCGTCAATTAATACTACATCATCCGCAAAAAATATACACCATGGAACATCACATTGTATGTCTTTTGTTATCTCGTCCATTACTAAAGCAAAGAGATATGGACTTAAAGCTGAACCCTGATGAAGTCCGATCCTAATCGGAAAAGTTTTAGTCACACCATCACAAATTCTAATACTCGTTTCAACTCTTTCGTACATATCCTTAATTAAATTCACATATTTTGTTGATACATTCTTCTTCCCTAGGGTCCACCACGTAACATTTATTGGAATTCTATCATATGCATTTTCTAAATCAATAAAAACCACGTGTAGGTCTTTCTTTTGTTCTCTATATCTCTCCATAAGTTGTCTAATAAGAAATATGACATCTATCGTTAACCTTCCAGGCATGAAACCAAATTGATTATCTCTAACACATGTCTCTTTCCTTAGACGGTGTTCAATTACTCTTTCCCACAATTTCATAGTATGACACATAAACTTGATACCTCTATAGTTAATACAACTTTGAATATCTCATTTATTCTTGTAAATTGACACCAAAATACTCATTCTCCACTCATTTGGTATTTTATTTTTCTCTAAGATAATATTAAACAATTTAGTTAACCATTTTACTGATTTATCTCCAAGACATTTCCACACCTCAATCGGGACATCGTCTGGTCCTAAAGTCTTACCAACTTTCATCCTTTTTAAGGTTTCCTTAACCTCAACTTCTCTTATCCTCCGTACAAATTGTTTATTAGATTCCTCAATTGTATCATCAACTTCGAAAGTGTCGTTATCATTTTCTCTATTGAACAACTTATCAAAATACCACCTTCATCTTTCTTTGATATCCTCCGCCTTAACTAATATGTTATTATTATCATCTTTAATGCATTTGACTTGATTAAGGTCTCTAGTTTTCTTCTCTCTTATTTTAGCCAACTTATATATTCCAACCTCTCCCTCCTTTGATCCCAACTTTTAGTATAAATTCTCATAAACAACCCCTTTAACATCTCTTACTGCTTTCTTAGCTTTTTTATTAGTCAACCTATACTCTTCTAAGTTAGTTTCATTTTAATCTTTAAACTACATTTTATAACATTTTTTTTAGTTTTAATTGTCTGTTGCACATCATCATTCCACCACCACGTGTCTCTCGAATCCAATCTACCTCCTCTACTCTCCCCACAAACTTCTTTAGTTACTCGTCGAATGTAAGATGACATACTCTCCCACATATTATTAGTGTCTCCTACAACATCCCAATGTTCGTCTGCCATAAGTCTATCCTTAAATCTCATACATTTTTCTCCTTTAAGATCCCACCACTTAATCTTCACCTCTTTACTACACTTATTTCGTACCACACCAATACGAAAACGAAAGTTCATTACTACCAACTTATGTTGAGTCATCACACACTCTCTAGGTATTACTTTACAATCTATACAAGATCCTCGATCATCTTTTCGAGTAAGCACAAAATCAATTTGACTCCGATGTTGTCCACTACAAAATGTGACTAAATGAGATTATCTTTTCCTAAACAAAGTATTTGCTACCATGAGGTCATACGCTACAGCAAAATTTAGAAAATCTTCTCCTTCTTGGTTCTTAACACCAAACCCAAACCCTACATGAATACGTTCAAACCCTTCGCTATCTTTACCAACATGACCATTAAAATCACCTCCAATACAAAGTTTCTCACTACTAGGAATCTCTGTCACCATAATGTCAAGGTCATCTCAAAACTGTTTCTTCACTGTCTCGCTCAAACCTACTTGTGGGGCATATGCGCTAATAACATTCAAAATCAGTTTTCCGATAACTACTTTAATCAAAATTATTTGGTCACCTTGCCTTTTAACCTCCACCACCTCATCTCTTAGGCTCTTATCTACTAAGATTCCTACTCCATTTTTGTTTCTATTTTTTCCACTATACCATAACTTAAACCCTGTGTTTTCAATTTCTTTAGCTTTTTCACCTACCCATTTGGTCTCTTGAACACAAAGAATATTGACTTTTCTCCTGGTGATCACATCCACTAACTCTCTCAACTTCCATGTTAAAGATCCAACATTCCAACTACCTATGCGTATCCTACTATCCTCAACTAGCTTCCTTACCCCTCGCACCCGTTGAGTAAAGTACGATGTCCCTAACTCCTTGTACACTACATCCTGGCGCCGATGTAGTGTGCCACTAAGGTGGTGGCGTCCCTCGACTAGCTTCCTTATCGCTTGCACCCGTCGAGAATGATGCGTAGACCTTTGCTCACTTTGAATCACTACACCCGGGGCCCGATGTAGCGCGTCGCTAAGAGGGTGACGCCCCAAACACAATTCTCTTTTAAGTTTCATTTCCATGGGAGTAGCTAGGATTTTACGCTGGCTCGCAACACCTATCGCAACTCTCATCCTTTATCCTGGCCTGGGACAGGCTATGTACATGTACATAGGCGGAGTTATCACTCCACTTTCAAATTAAAGGTTTGAATTTTTTTAATTTGACTCCACTTTCAAATTAAAAAAAATTCAAACCTTTACTTTACAAGCATAATAACGTGTACAATAATAAAGAATTATTTGTTTGGGTACATTTCAAAAAGATCGATATTTACATTTGAATTTTTTGATTTTGATTGATTACATTTGATATCTTCCGACATTAGTTTGGTACACTCGGAAAATACATGCAATAGATATTTTGCACAGTAATTTAAGAAAATACATGAAATTCTTTTTGAGTCCTTGAATTTTATTTTTCTTCAAAATGTTTATTTAATATTATGCTTGATTATATAAATTAGATCAAATCTTTTACTTTTCGTTGATGTATTCAACAAACCACCAAGTTAACTCATTTTTGGGACGATGTAGTGAGTACTTCAAGAAAATTCATAAATTTTTGCCCATATCCATAAATTTGGACATATTGCAGAACGACCCAAGACAAATCACAATATTCTATTTAAATCGTAATGTTTTTTTCTATAAATATGTATTTTTACTAAGTGGTGTTTGATAATTATGTAAAAGGAAAAAATAAATAAAGTCTATTATCTAAACAAAAATGTTTAACCACTTTTACGTGAAATACAAGTTTTGGAAAAAAATAGAATTCAAGAATTAGGATAAAAAATTCTTGAAATTAGTGACTTGGAGTAGTTCGCAAATTGTCCAAAAAATATCTCTTTTCCTGAGTATTTGTTAAGTATATTAAAAGAAAAGTAAAAAAAGTTTAATCTAATTTGTGTAACCTTCACAATATTGAATAGAGGTTTCAAAGAGAAAATGGAATTAAGGATCCAAAAAGAATTTCTTAAATTGTTTCCTTTGTTACTATGCAAAACATATACTTTTTTAAATATGAATATAACAGAATATTTCACCAAAGTAGGTTTGACGACTATGCAAGTGTACCAAATTAGTTTTAGAAGAAATTAAGTGTACTCTAGTATAATACAAAAATTCAAATGTAAATATTCAAAATCGATCCTTTTTAAATATGCCTAAGCAAATAACCCAATAATAAAACCTAGACTTCTTTGGACTGCTTGGGATACCAAACAACTGAACAAGTTCTCTCCTAATCAACCACAACCACTTCTCAAAACAAAACACGTCCCCAAAGTGTCACATCATCCAACAAAAGAAAAGGCGTTACACACGGCTTTGAGATCATAAATCCATCCACAAAGCACCTCAACACATGCACCATTCATCTCAACGGGTGTATTGCACCTAGACCTGGCAATCGTGTCGTGTTCGTGTACTTTCGTGTCAGACAGTTTCGTAATCGTGTCAGGATTTCGTGTTATCGTGTTAAGCACAATTTGAAGAAATTACATCATGTTTAGATTGAAAATAGTTAAGTGACATGTTATATTAATATTTTTCTATATAATTAACATATTAATTGACCATTATCAAGTAAAAAAATAGTTAATTACCTAACAAAAGATGTTATTCGTGTCAGTTTCGTGTAAAAAACTAAAATATCGTGTAATCGTGTCGTGTTCGTGTCAAATCGCGTACTAATTATTTTATGTTTATTTCTTCATAAATCATCATAATAAAGCATTTCAACCACACAAAAAATTTCGTGTCATGTCGTGTAAAAATCGTGTCACCATATCGTGTCGTGTTATCGTGTCGTGTCAGAAATTGCCAGGCCTATTATTTGCACCTAGTCGACAGTGTAAATCGTATTCTATGTTTTAGGTTTGAATCGACAATTAGCATAAAAATATATTTTTAGATACCTAGTGTTGGATCTCTTTCATTTGGAACTAAGTCTTACGATCATGTCGTATTGTATACTACTTTATGTCGTATTTTTGTGTGTATTAGTCAATTTGACAATATATGAATACAAACGAAATGAATTTGTGTGCCACTACTTATACACAAACACGATTAGTTTCGTGTAAACACGAAACAACCCGAATGTACACAAAAAAATTAAATATCAAGAAATTCATTTTCACTATAGAATAATATAGTCCCGAGCTTCATACGCGCCCATGCTTTATGAGTTTATGGGACTAAAGTTCCCACAGACTTTAATTGCATTCTGTTTCTATAGTTCTATAAATATAGAATGTTGAAAGGACATGTTGCAGTAGTTGTTGTTGTGGTCTAGTCCACCATTTTCGTGTATACGGTACGCACGTGATTTTGATTCCCATTGTTCTTTTTTTGGGTGGTAAAAAGTAAAATATTTAAAATTAACAAATAACAAGGATTCTAATTTGAAACATCTGCCACAACAAAAAGACAACCAAACCACTAGAGCAATATATCCCACCGTGTGCGGATCATGGTAATAAAGATAATAATATAGACTGTGTTTGAATGTAAGGTTAGAAGAATCCAAATTCTTCAAAAATTGGACACACTTTGGAACCCTACTCGCAGGTGATTCATGACTTTGAGATGATTTTGATGTTTGGATGCATGGTTTCTTGAGAAACCGGTCGCGTCCAGCCGGGTGAGTGGAGAGCGCGTCCAGCCGGGTGAGTGGAGAGAAGAGTAAAACTTTTTATTTAGGTAGTTGGTTTGAATTAAATTTGGGACATGGGTGGAAATGTATGGTTTGATGGGGACATGATGGTAAAACTATAGTGGCAACTAAGGTAATAATGTGGAGAAGTGAGGTTGAGGTATGCAGACCTAGTCTTGAAATGCATGCACATCCGGAGAAACTAGCATTTTTGATTTCTCAGCTTGCATTATGAATCCAGAATCTGGACCTTATTTCAAACCAGATTCTTTACAATGTGAACGTTGTTTGGATGCAATTAAAATGAAAATTCAGTTTCTTGAAAAATCTGGATCCCATAAGTGTGCATCCAAACAAAGTCACATGTACTTTTTGTGTATTTTTCGTGTACCTAAACATGAAACACGAAAATGAACGAAAATTTTCGTATCTAACATACAAAATACGAACACAAAACACGATTTTTTTCTTCCCAAAAATGATTTTTTGTGTCGTATTTTCGTGTAAAATTGTGAGACGTGTATTGTTACTGTAGTTAAGAAATTATGGGTCTTACAGAGCGAGAGAGTGTTAAGAAATTATGAGTCCTAAGAAAACACATGGAACACGTGCACCGTCCTAACACGGAGATCTATTTTTGACGTATTCCATTTTCCCACTGTCGCATCCAACGGCCAACAAATCCCCACCCGCCGTCAGTATCACATGAAACGAAGTCTATAAATACCAACCAAACCCGCATTCGTGGTTTCATTTAATTTCGTTTCTGTCTGAAGGGGGAAAAAAAGAAGAAACAAAGGTCAGAAGCGATGGTGGAGAAGGAAGGAAACATCGGCACGATGGAATCCGCCCGGAAGTGGGTCATCAACAACAAGCTCAAGGCCGTCGGTAATTCCAAATCTGTGTTTATTTTTTTCTGATTTGATTTGGGAAAGTTTGTTAGGGTTTGTTGATGTCTTTTTTATTTTGGGGGAAAAGGGTGTCTTTGGCTGAGTGGGATAACGGGTTCGATCGCGTACAATTGGTCGCAGCCTGGTATGAAGACCAGCGTCAAGATCATCCACGCCAGGTTTGCTTCCGCCTTTGCTATTTTATTTATTTATTTCGATCTGTTTCTGTAAAGTTTGTTTTTTGTGTGGTTTTTTCATGGTGAGATATAGTGTTCATTGTGTTGTCTAGGATTAGATGAAGGCTACAAGTGTGTGTTGTGTTTCGTTTTGGATGGGAAATAAAAAGATTAAGACGTAAAACGAGGGAGAGGCATGGAGGTGATGGGATTTCGGGTTAGTGTGAGAAAGGTTCCTTTAAGTATTACACTGTAGGAGATCAGATTTGGAATAGCCACCGGTGTTACCTCCAGCACAAGGCAAGCCCTAGTATATCCAACAAGGCAAACCATGATAACCAGGGGAAAAATGATCAAAAGAGACCTAAAAGATCGAGACATTCCTTAGAATTGGCATTGGGTAGTAGGAGTGTACGGAAAAAAGTTATTCACGTGCCTTAACTTTGATTCTTTTGAGTTCTTTTCTAGCCGACCCCAACTAGTTTGGGATTAAAGGATCTCGTTGTTGTTGTTGTAGGAAATGCTTGAATTGGGCGTTTTTAGTGGTGATATGGATAGGAAGTAATCACGGGAGACAGGTTGGTTTGGTTGTAGTTGGTTTGGTGTGGGAATGTAGTTCAGGTCTGGCTTGAAATGGGGGTTATTGGATTGTAAGTTAAGGTGATATTAGTTTTGTATCGCAGAGTCCTATTTTTCAATACGAACTTTTCGTCCCTTTAATTTTACCATCCTATTACCCCGTTCCAAGCGGTACCTCAAAGAGAAACTAGAAATGTATTTTTGAAGAGAAGGTTTTTGTTTTCAAATAATTGTGAGCAAAAGATGGCCCATATTTTTCAATAAGTAAATCTAATTAGCAGAAAAAAATGAGAAGAAGGGTTGGATGAACAATTTAGTTTTGAATTAAAAATTTGTTTTGTCTGTCTAGTATGGGAAACTTATTTATTTTTCCCCTTTATGATGCCTAGCCAAACATCCTTGTGGGTTCTACATAGGTGTGTAACTTTGGAAAATAAGTAAACTGAATAATGTCAATGGTGTCTAGATACACAAATTTAGCTTAATTGGAGAAGACAATGCCAATAACCAATTCTCTCTTCTTCTTTTTGCTTATTAAGGTTTTTAACACATTAAGCTTCCTTTAAATAGTTGCGGTGGAAAACAAGAGATGACTTTTTAGCTATTGAAAACAATTATTAATAAATATTGTCCTTCTACTAATAATGATAAAGAATGGTCCTCTTACTAAAATAGGATTGCATTCAAAACTTAATCATGGTTTCAAGGTACTTCGTAAATCATGAAAGGTGGATCCTAGGTGATGTCCGCATTTTTTGGATGGTCGATTAGAGTTTTCAAGGTAAATGTTTTCGTTTGGGAATCAAGATGCTTTTGGATGTCGCGGTTTCACTTGGAGTTGGTACTTTAGTTAATTTTCGAAGTATGTCATTTTGTACACGACTTGTTTGGATGATTGATTTTGAAAATATTTAGATTTTTGTAGAATTTGAATCATATTTCCTATGCAAAATTTGTCAAAAACAAAATCGAGAAATAAAGAGTTGAAACCTAGCAAGTCCGCATGGCTTGGTTTTAATCATTTCAAATTGTATGCGCAATCCAAATATCACGACATCTACTTTTTTCTTGAATCTGGTAATCGTGGTTCACATGCGATTTATGATATGTGGGAGTCTGATCAAGTGCTGCTTATAATAATATCATATAAATCTCTTAATAAGCATGACTTGGAAATGACATGTTGATTCAAAATTTCAATTGACATAGATGATAGATATGTAAATGTTGAAATTGTTCGTATTTGAAACTTTAAATGAATGCAGTTCACATCTAGCCTAATTTTTATGTCCCTTTGAAAGTAATAGCGACTTACTACAGTGGATGATATATACAATGCTATTGGCCCTCACACTGGTGTCATACACATCTATACAAGATTACAAGTATTCTCGATTGTGTAAAATTTTTATTGTTAGACCCGCCACTTCCCTACTCCGTACTTTGTTCCATGTGCACCCAAAATTCCATAAGAAGATACAAATTTACGTCCTGGTTGTCCAATTAAAATATATCGTCAGCCATGTTGCGCCCAGGCCAGTCTATTCTCTTTTTTCTTGGCGTCTTCTTTTAGTACAGAATACACGTGTATTCAACATGCATCTGATCTGCACTTTCTTTGCCTTATTGTTTCTTGTTAGCTGAAATGTAATGCTTTCAACTCTCATTACTTTGTTGTTCACAGGCTTCATGCTCAGGCTCTTACGCTTGCGGCTCTAGCTGGGGCTGCTGCTGTTGAGTATTATGACCGTCAATATTCAACAAAGACCGAAAATTATCCGGATCCCCTGTCTCAGATTGGTGGCCATGCGCACAAGGATTGAGCAAACTAGGGAAGGATGAATGGTACTAGGCATTCTTTGGTCCTGGTACCATATTTTAGAAGAGGAACTCAAGATGATGGTATTTTCCTCGAATTAGTTGATTTACATTTGTTTACTTTCTGGTTAGGTGGGTTCAATTCTCCTTTTAGCTGATTTCCGTGCTTCGGAGCGCTTAGGTCAAAGCAGATGCTAACCTTACTTCCCTGTTTATACCTTCAAACTTTGTAAACCTATACAATAATTTTGCATGTGTTGTTTCTGCATAGTGTCTTAGCGTAAATTTGCATCTAATAATTTTTGGTCAAGTTAAACTCTCGTCTCATCAGTTCCCATCATAATACTTTTCAGCTAGCATCATGAAACAACATCTTCTATATAAATATTATTGCTGAGGGAAGTTAAAAGTTACGTAGATCAAAATTGCGGGTCTGGAATGGAGTTGGATCGGTGAAAGTATTGAAATTGAGCTTCTGATATATGATATTCACTTTTCGGTATTCATATTTATTTTGGAGCAGGAAACCAATACATTAACATATTCCATCACTGTAGGTTTTCTGCGTCGTATTAGAGGTACCTTAATCACATTTATTGTAGAGACGCCGAATTTTACGAGAATTTTACCAATCTAGAGGCCGGTCTGTTACCAAGCGAATGTACTGGGCCATAGTAAATTTCTAAGAATCAAAGTGATAAGTCTTAAATAATGCTTAACTTTGAAATTACTATGATGGGCTACATTATATGTGACAGATTCAACAGACTCAAATACCCGAGTCCTTTGTTGTTGATACCTGAGTTGTTGCAATGCAATTTGGTTTCCTCTCATATTTCGAAACTAGAATCTTTGGATCAGATAATACATTTCTATTGGATTTCTAAAGCAATTGGAAGGTAAAACACTATTCCGACGATTTACAGAGCTGAATTGGCCTTCCAAAGGTGAGGAGTTGTCCCTGGTTGTTTGTCGGAAGGATCGTTTGACAGTGAATCCTTCATGCGAACTTCAGGAGGACATCTGGTTTTACCTTCAATGGCGATCACACGCTCCTCTAGCCATGTAGTAATGTCGTGAAACACCAGCTCGACGTTGTCGTCAGGTTCGCCGGACGTGAGACCATGCCACATTCCCGGATACAATTTCATGGTCTTATCATTGCTTCCTGCCCTTTCATACAATGCTTTGCTAACCTCTGGATCAGTCACTACATCAGCTTCTCCATGAAGCAACAAGAATGGTATCGTGATCTGCGTGGTTAAGTTATTTCAATCGACTGTCTTTATACAAACAAACATGCTTGAACGCACAATCTCATCAATCAACTAACAAACATCGTATTAGGTTGATCGACCAATAAAAGGAGTTCATGTTCTGCCCAGAATGAATAAAAAACTTTGTGTTCAAAGGAGTGTTGGATACACAATGTCATTTCCAGATCCCGAAAAAGGTTCATCGCATTTGATAATAGTGTTGTGTCTACTAAGCACCAGCGTGTTAAAAATGTGGGGCAATTAAATATTTTTATAACGTGGCCGCTTTATCAACATGTAAAGGTTAACTTCAATACATATTGTCTGCGTGCACGCATGAAAAAATGATTTTGATTACGTGTGCAAGGAGCGTCTAAAGAGGCTTAATCTTGCTTCACATGAAAAGTCAGCAACATTCTATGAAAGAATAGGCCCATTTACTTCTAGCTATAGGTACATGGATTTCTATAAAATGGTAAACCAACCGAATTTAAACTAAAATTTGTGTTGCAGCTTTACCTCGGATAACTTGTGTTCGAGATCAATGCTGGTTCGAAGCATCTCGAGGGCGGTTTTGAGGCGGGGCTTGTCCTGGTATATAAGCTTATTGTTTCGGATTCGCTCACGCTTGATAGGGTCCTTAAAGCCTGTATCTATAACATCCTTCGTGGGCACTATCTTCCACTTCGGTATGATGTCTTCTACCATTGTCAATATATTTATCACAATCGGGTGAGGCTTCACCTTTTCTGATATCTACTTTTTCTCAATCGTCGAACGTTCGCAAAACCATAAATAAACATGTCATGACATAAAGAATCTGATGGTTGATCAAAATTATTAAAGTTTTCACACAAAAAATACAATTGAACTCGTACGACTAGATTATATCTAAGAAACGAAAGTGTGAACGGATTAATTACCTTACACATTGGTGCAACGAGTACTGCACCGTCCCAAAAGGTCGGATCCTTCTTGTGAACGAGGAGTGTGACTGCTCCGCCCATAGACTCACCATATAGAAATCGACTCTTGTTCGAGTACTCCTCTTTTGCTGCCCAAGTATATGACATTTAATTATCACAATGGCATGTTAATATCTTTTAACAATTTACCTTTTACAGTTAATAATATTGTTGGAGTTCAACTAATTAAACGTTTAGTACCACAGACGTGTTTGAAGAATTGGGAGCAGTCCTGGACCAGATTGTCGAACTTCTTGATGTAGCAACGGGCTCCTTCGGACTTGCCATGTCCCTCGTAATCTACACCGTACACGCCGTATCCTGCGGCTGCAAGCCTTCTACCCACCTCTGCAATTTTAACGTCAGACCATTTTTTTCTCCAAATGATAATGTATCGGATAACACAAAATATATATCACCAATATCAGAAATTCATTTTTTAATATCTTAAATAAATATCTTCTGATTTTTAGCAAAATTTTGAACTATATTTTTTCACCACTAATACGATTAGTAGTTTTGAATTTTGATTTCAAACATATCCACCTTCACATAAGGATTCAACTTCACATGAGGTGTCTAAACTCTAAAGTATAAACATTGAATTTAGTTTAAGAATAGGATTCAATTGAAAACTAATCTTAAATTGGAAAGCATGTGTGATTTTGAATTATTTGGGGGATAATTGAGAAATTAACCGAGATATATAAGTTTGTGTTACACACCTACCCTAACTGATGTGGGATTTTTCAGAATTTTTTACGTGTAAAATCTTCGTTTGGTTACTTTAATTATACGTTATATAAACCGTGTAAGGGTTGAAACAGTACCGAAAGTATAACATCGACATAAATAAATACATAGTTATCACTAAAAGCAACGAGTTATGTATATTAAATGGATTGGCACAAGTCATTATCATGGTCAAGATTCAAGAACATGACAAACCGGTCTTGATAATGGTCCCTTATCGGACGGCTGTAGGAAACGCCTTAGAAATCTTCTCACCTACGGACGGTTGGGATTGGATTGGTTTGGTGACATGAATTGAGGTCCAAAATTTTCACAATTTTATTTTCTACAAATCTTGGTTTCTTTTCATATCCTTCTGCTTTAAATTGGAGCTTAGAGACTTGGAGATATTAAAGTGTGATATCGAGGAGAATTTTGAGAGAAAAAAGTAGTATGGAAGAGGATTTTTTTATTTATTTGACAATTTATGATTCATGAAAAGGGAGAATCTAGAAGACAAATCCATATGACCATATCCACGGAGAAACATCTAATGATATCATCTAAATCCAAATAGGATGTTTAGGTTACATGTCATGTCAGCTTCAATTTCAATGGATTGCCACTTATCGGAAGAAAGCACTTTCTTATCTTATATATATTAATTAATGCATAAAAAACTATATAAAATAAATAAATTGTGGATATTGCAAACCCATCAACTAGTCCCCAACTCCCTATATTTTATCATCTTCGGCCTTTTACTTTTTTGGTGTTTCTCTGGTAGAAATAGAATGTGTTTGTTAATTTCCCAAGGGAAAATCATATCAAGTGAGTGGAGTACTGGATGATGAGATTAACAGAACACCATTAAATACACAATCCAAGCATCTACCACACATTGACCACAAAATTTAAGCAACCCAACAAGTAGTTTGTTTACACGCAATAAATCAAGAGAAATTATCCAACTTGATACTATTCGAAGTTAACCACATAACAAAGAAAGTGCCTAGTTCTTATCCTTGGTTTCCTATAGGATATGCCTATTATGTATTGTACTATGTGTAATATGTATGATCGACATAAAGAAGAAAAATGTTTAAGCTTTAATGATCAAATTAAATATACCTTTCATGTAGACACTGCATTCCATGCCATACCCTACACAACAAATATCCATAGTCATGAATCGCAAGAAAAAGTAAAACAAAAAAACAAAAAATACTTATAAAAAATTATCAAACAAGGTTATATATATGCATGACCTACCATGGCAGAGAAAAATGAGAGCTTTGAGAGAAGAAGGAGAAGGTAGCCAACTACATGTAAAAAGTTGCACCCCTCTTGAGTTCTTCACAAACTCCTGCCAACAAAAACAATTAATTCATGAAACCATAAATATTGGATATATAATTAAGGCCTTGCAAATTTATTGACGTCGAGGGAATTGCATATCTATATATGATGTAGTTTTCTCACCTCTTGGTACTCCACTTCCATACCCGCACTCTATCCCCTATGGTGTGTGCTGACACAAATAGAATGGAGAGAGAGAGAGAGAGAGAGAGAGAGAGGTTATGACTTCGGATGTTATAATATATACACGTTGGCGTGTAGAGAGAGTTGCTTCACACGCAAAGGTCCCACGAGTATCCGGGCAAGAGGTCCTACTTTATTAGATAATTTCGTAAATATATAGTTTTTGAATAATTTGATATATCATCACTTCTATTATATTAGTATATAATACCTATGTACAATGATCCAAGAAAAAAATATACCGGTGGGCACAATAAAAAATAATATTCTTTGTAAAAATAAGTATAATATTTGGAATATAACATTCTTTAAAACAAAATGACGTTTTTCACTCTTGACTTTCTTGTTACAATTTCTCTCGACAATTGTGGAGGTTTTGTGGCATATGTTTGGTTTTTCTCCCCAATTTGATATCTTGTGTTGCTAAATTTGCAAAAAATATAAGAGAAGATTAATGTATAGTATATTGTATAACTTGTGATGTTAGGAATATAGGAAATGTCAAATAAAATTATCATTACGAATATGAAAAGTCAAATAAAGAGTAGGTTCAGATTTAGAGACAAATGTAAATTGAACTTTACTTTTGCGTTTTGTCTTATTGTCGGGCATATTTTATGTGTTTATTTGATTTTTTAGATGATTTTTAAATGAATGTAATGTCATAGTAAATTAGGGTTGTCAAGTTCTGTTCGGGATTGATAGATCGCTCGATGTTCGCTCGATTTTGCTCCGATTTTGCTCGAAGTTGCCCGGATCGATAAGTAACGAGCATACCCCGCTCGCTCGATGCTCGCTCGGTGTTCACTCATTTATCGCTCGAAACCTGATTACTATATCTAATTATTTGATTAACATGAATATTCTATCTAATTACGCAATCGGTTAAGTATTAAACTCATTTAATAAACTAATTTACCAAACACAACAATCCATTTAACAAACCAAACCAAAATACTCATAAGAATCAAAACCTTATTAGTCTTAAATTTTTCGTTTTCCATTATTATTATTATTATTTCTTTTCTTTTTCTCATTCTTTTCTACACCAAAAGTTCAAATAAATTAAGGTTTGAGTCAGGTGGATGATCTTATTTATAAGATGTTGATGTTGTGAGTTGTCCTATAATAGAAGAGATTGTGTTTGATTTTAAGATTTTGTTGATTTTGTATGATCTAAGTGTATAATCTTATTTATAAGATGTTGATGTTGTCGTATAATTTATAAGATTGTGTTTATTTTAGGTGTTAATTTTAAAATTATGTTAGTAACTATTATTATATTTGTCTTAAGTAATCTTATAATTTAATTGTTAGGACAACATTATTAGCAATTCAATACAACAAAAAAAGATTCAGGTTAACAAGCCGCTCGTGAGCCGCTCGCGAGCAGGTCGAACCGAGCACGAGCAGAATTTTCCGCTAGAAACTCTTAACGAGCCAATCTTGAGCAGGCTCGGATCGTTCGTTTAGAGATCGATTACACCCTTATAGTAAATAATTATCTTATGATAATTTTTTTGTTTTTAAAAATAAACATAATAAATACAAATAGTAATAATATATTAGTATATTATTTTTTCTCAATAGGTATAGGACACCAAGTCTACTATTTAAAGAAAAAACCAAATCCACACATAGGCACGTGCCTACGTGGGCACTTGGATCCGCCACTACAAGCTATATACATGTTCTTCGGTTAAAGGAAACTTTTAACTTTCAACAAACTCTAGCCTTAAATCATACTCAAGGGAGTCAAGGCTTACATGCACATTAATTTCATGTTCATTATGATGTCAAAGTACATAGAATTGAAGCTCTTAGGGCATCCCTTAACGCTTGAAATTTAAGGTCGTGCAGGGTCCGTCGTGGATGACCGCTTGAAATTTAAGGTCGTGCATGGTCGAAGCGGAAATCTTTCGGTGGAAGATGACCGGGTCATCGACCTGGGCGTTGAAACGCCCGGGTCGACGACCCGGTTGTCTGGGTCATCCAACCCGGATGCGCCACGTGGCGCATCCGGGTTGAATTTTTTTAATTTTTGATTTTTTGATTTTTGGTTTTGTTTTTGTTTTGAATTTTTTGTTAGAGATTTTTTTTATGAAAATACGTTTTATAATTATCTTGATTTTTTAGAATTTTTTTTAATTTGTTTTTTAAATTTTTACCAAGATGGACCCCGAAATGATGTGGATGAGAGATAAGTTGTTGTTGGGTTGTGGTTAAGAGGTGAATAGTGTAGGAAAGAGAATAAGTTGGATTGAGGAAAGAGAAAGTTGATATGGAAGAGAGAGAAAGCTGATTTTGAAGAGAGAGATAACTGATTTTGAAGAGAGAGATAGCTGATGACCAGGTCGTCCAGGTCATGGTTAGTGATGGTCTTAGTGTCGGACACTATTTATCTGCTTGGAAATTATTTTCTTCAAAAAGTACATGATAGTGGATATTTTAATTTTCACTATCTGCCTTGAAAAGGTGCAGGACATATTTTTAATCTAAATATTAATCCCAAATAAAATTCAGAATTAGCAGGAGCGCACGTTCAAGTAACATAACCACCAACTATTTGCATCAGTTTCACAAAGAGACGTCTACCAAAATCATCACTTGATAACAGCAGTCCAACTTGTAAGATTACCCAAATAAAAATAAAAAAGTTTTAATTTTTTTTTTGGGAAGACTACCTATAAGACTTTTAAAACTCCATATAATTGTTAGTCCTTTACGCAATCGACAAACCAGATAATCACAAAGCACCTAACAGAAGTCATACTGGCATTTTCAAGATTACGCCCAAAGAAGTGTGGAGCTAATTTCTGAAATACTTCCAACTTTCAAGTCAAACCCATGAAAGTTTTCATGGGCCGACATTGTAGATTAAAACTAGGCTTATTCATGCGGTTTGAACTTTGAACCCAGTCTGATTGGAACTTTTCTTTATTTGACTCAAATGGGTTATGGTCGGATCCGTTTTTTAATAGGACTGATTGTTAATGTCTAAATAATTGGAATAACATGATACATAAAATACAAAAAAATAGATATAACAACAAAAAATCAATCTCCCAGATAAAAAACACGAGGTTTTATTTTTAATATAACAAGTACACAAATTGGCATGTTTTAGTTATTGTCTCATTGGTGTTTACCCAAACTTATAAGGACCTGGCGGGTCAAACTAATTAAGTAAATGGGTTCAAACTTCAGAGACAGAGATCTTGTATCATTCTTTAACCAAGTCAGAGATTATTGAGCTGAGCATGACAATTACCACCCTTATCCTTAAGTTCTAATTTTTTAAGTATTCACAAAATAAATGGTGCAGTTTGTTTTTGGAAGATAGTACTCAAGTAATTTTATTACTTTTCCATAACGCATATTGAAAAATAACGTTACAAAGTCAATTCCAAACTGATCCTTGGTTCACATAATTTCATCACTACTGGTTGATTTTTTATTTTTTATTACAATAAAGAGCTCACCACTTGCATTGCAAATCTCTAAATTAGTGCATAATGTTCCAATTGCTCCGATTGATCGGAGGAGTCTTACCTGGAAAACAACAATAAATCAAGAAATGCAAGCACAATTTCACACTCCTAAAAATTTATTATAAACCACAATTTGCTTTAATATGTCTAATTGGTTGGCAATGGAAGATAGAGGATTTCGTGATGTGAGCATATTCTCTACGAATTTGGAGGACATGTGAATTGGAAGTTGGGAAAGGGAATGGAAACGTAGGTACAAACAATTATTGATTAACAAAATAAAAAAGAAAAGTTTAGAAAAATCAGTTTCTTTCCTTCTGACTTTAGGAATATCTATTTAATTGGGAACTCCATAATATTTATTAGGGTTGATTACAATTTGTCCTTCTGAAATATGTTTCGATATCAATTTGGATTTTTGAACTTTCAAAGTTAACAATTAACTCATCTGAATTTTCATTTTCTAACACTTTGTCACTTGAACTTCAAAAAATTATTATTTAATACACACTCGACGTTTCCCCCCAATCTTATTGTTGTATCCCTAATATACGTCTAAACATATATTTACGTGAAAATTTGGATCAAAATGGATGTCGGATATGATTGAAATTTGGATCAGATTAAGTGTCAATACTAGATATACTTAATATATTGCTAGGTACGTGCATGCTCAAGCAACTGATTAAACATGTCATGGTCATGTCTCCCCTTGGTCACGTTTCCTCTCTATGTGCATGCCATGCGAGTGTGTTGGGCTTCTGAATTGACTCTTAATTCGAGACGACTGAGTATAAATATGTTATTTGACACCCAATAACTATCTAAATTATATGAATTTTTTATTATTATGAAATCACAAATAGTCAGCTTGCAACACACATCATTGAGTCAATTGGAGAAAAACTTCTTTGTTTTTACAGTAGTATGATTTTGTACATCCGACTCTCTGTATCTCGTTTAGGTGAGAGTCTCTTTTGAGGTAACGACAATATTGACGTTGATGCGGCAAGAAAAGTAAATCATTACTGAACTGTTACAGGTAGAACGGTATCTCCCACATCTGTCGATATGGCTGGTTACTTTATATATGAGCCATGTAGCCATATGATTTTCTCTTTGTTACACGAGGTATACTCCTAGCGAATCAAGTGCTAGCCATATATGGTTTAAATTCAAATTAACTAATCCTTCCTCAGACCACCAGTTTTTTTTCCCGACGTATCCATTCAAGACGTCCCACCTATAAGGTTTTTGATTGGGTGCACATCCAAAAGTCGTTTATTAGGTCTTTGCACCCGTGTATTTTTTATTGATTCAGAACGTCCATGAATCAAACTAATTGCTTGAGTGCACCTCCCTCTAGACCCGTTAAAGGATTTCGTGATACCGTTAGTTGTCCCGTTAAGTTCGAATACAAACAGTGGACCGAAAGTCAAACAGTCGACTGAAAACCAAATTGACTCCTAATATGAGTCGACCGAGTCTAAATATGTTACTTGACACCTAATTAAACACCAATTCGAGCACTAATTAACATCGAAAGTATCTAGAAAACTCGGTTGGCTCGAATTGTGAGTCAATTTGGTTTTCGGTCGACCGTTTGACTCTCGGTCGACAGTTTAGATTCAAACTTAATTGATGTCTAATTAGGTGTCAAATAGGATATTTAGACTCGGTCGCCTCGAATTGGGAGTCAATTTTGTTTTCGGTCGATCGTTTGGCTTTCGGTCGACCATTTGGATTAGAAATTAACAGGACAACTAACAGTGTTACGAAATCCGTTAACGGTATTTAAGGGAGGTGCACCCAAACAATTAGTTTGTTTTGTGGGTGTTCTGAAGTAATAAAAAATACACAAGTGTCGGGCGGCTCCCGCGGTCGCCCGACCCATGGCACAGACGTCTGCGGGAGACGTCTCCCACGTAGGGCAGACCAACCAAAAACCCCATGGTCTTTGTATAGTTTTGCTTACTACCCATGCATTTATGGGCCGAGACCGAGAATATATATCTGAAGTTATGGTTCACATAGACCTCTGGAAAAGTCTAATAAACGACTTTTGGATGTGCACCCAACCAAAAACCCCATGGTCTTTGTATAGTTTTGCTTACTACCCATGCATTTATGGGCCGAGACCGAGAATATATATCTGAAGTTATGGTTCACATAGACCTCTGGAAAAGCTTGACCCACCTTAATATCCAACTCTAGGCTTCGTCCGACACCCGAGAGAGGCGTGAGGCTGAAGAGGCAAGGCTCATGGAGATGGAGGAGGCACACCTTATGGTACTCTACCGCGCCAATCTCCTTCCTCACCGACTTACGATACTTAACCTAGATTGTTGATTCTAGTGGCAGCAGTTCCTTGGATGTGTTTTATGTATTAAGTGGTATAAGCTAACCTGTCAAACTCATGATTAACTAATTTTGTATTTGTATTAGATGTTGTAAATTATAACATCTAATACACTTTTATATTAATGAAATCCACCATTCATCAACAACAACAAAAAAAAAACTTCGTCACTTCCTACCTGTCCTTGTTATTGCGCTGTTTAGTTTTTAAGATGATTGTGATGTTGTTTATCACATCTCCATGCCAATGATGTCATGAACTTAACAATTGCCTGCCCGAGTCATGCTGCTTAAGGAATTACCACCATCTGCTGACTTAAATTTCTTTTATTTCTCAACCCGCAACATTGAATATTCTCAACAACAACAACAACCCGCAATATTGAAGGATAACTTGCACGAATTTGTCACTGATTTGACACAAGCCATGTATATGAAAACACTCGTAAAGATCTGTACTTCTGTTTCACCTTGTACTAACAACATGGTGCGAAGGTGAATAAAGGGACTTAGTAACAACACTACTGCAGAATTGGGAATACTCGTCGCCTAATAGACGTCGGCTGTTACAAAGGCCGACGTCTAATATAGAGAAGATCGAATAGACGTCGGCCGCATATAACTCCGACGTCTATACCCAATAGACGTCGGGGAATAGACGTCGTCTGTTATAATACGACGTCTATATTCAATAGACGTCGGGGAATAGACGTCGGACTTCACAGAAGCCGACGTCTATTGGTGACGTCGGGGAATAGACGTCGGAGATATGCAATATTCGACGTCTATATGTCTTTAAAAGAAATCAGACAGTTGCGTTTTCTTTCACTCTTTCCAGACAGAAAATACGAAACCCTAGCCGCCGCGATCCGATTCCTTGATCCATCCCGTCTGATTCCTCCGATCCATCCCGTCTGATTTCTCCGATCCATCCCGCGATCTCCTCCGCCACTACAATTCCACTATGGGGACGTCAGATTCCATGTAAGTAAAGCTTTATTTTTGTTCATTTGTAGTTTATTTTCTCTAACAATGATGTGTTCACTTTTCTAATTATGTTTGAATAATTAGATAGATAAAAACATTCACACGGCGTATGTGAAGGCGATACGGTCTGCTCAGCATTTTATTTACATCGATATGACCGAACAATGATGTACAAGTAATTGTATGGCGTCGACGGCGGCGTCAATCATCTTTAAACCTACCTTCCTCTGTTTGCAGGTAGATTTAAAGAGGATTGACGTCGTCGTCGACGCTATGCGTCCGCTTGGTTTCCCCAAGACCTTGGTCTGCAAAATTGTCAACAAACTCCTCAAGGTGTCTCCTCCTTACCTAGCTAAGATCCTAATTAATACACTAACTAACAACTTTTTCCTTTTCCTTTTCCTTTCCTTTCAGCCCACACTACATGATGAGATACATGGAGGAAACTGAAGACTTGTGTTGTACATTTCTTTGTGTTGTACATTTCTTTGTAATGAATGAATGAATGATTGTCTATATATGCTTGTATGTTTGTGTTTGTGCATGATGCTATTTATTTTTTTTGTCAATGTTTAGGAATAGTCGTCGGATGTCTTGAATATCCGACGTCTATTCCTTGGACAATAGACGTCGGATGTCTATACGTCCGACGTCTAAGAATAGACGTCGTGCGAATACACGTCGGATGTGAGGGTGCTGATATCCGACGTGTATAGGCTTTAACATCCGACGTATATGACCTTTTCTGTAGTAGTGCAAGTAGACATTTGCAAAAGGTATAAACAAAAGAATTTACTCAATTGAAATTTATCAAACAAGTCGAAGGACAAAAAATATAAAGTTGATCGATCATCTTCTTTATGTGATTTTTTACTTACATTGTTTACTTTGTTATAACAAGTCTGCTACTGCCTTCTGATTTGTAATACGTGATTTTGCTCAGCTACTGAAACCAGTTTCCTTTTCAAAATTCTAAGACGTGCATAGTCGAAATATGGAAAATGAGTTACAAGAATAATAGAAATACTTACTCCAATGGAACCATGACTTCACATGGAAATTTCCCAGACATGTTTGACTGGAGAAGTGAGTAGGCCAAGTTGGAGAAGGAGAGCACATGCAGAAGCAAGAAATGAGAAATATATCACATCTTTGCACGTGCCCTGCTTCTCCAACATGCCTCACTCACCTGCCTTTTTTGCTATTTCTTGCGAAATCATAAGCTAATTGACTAGAGAAGGAAAGAAAAAAAAACATAACGTAGTGAGGAAGAGGAACCAAGACAGACCTGCCCACTATATATGAAGATGGAAAGTAAAAAAGGCAGATATGGTGGAGTTTTCCTGTGGATTTGTTTCACATGAGTAAGCAATTGGGTGTAAAAAGTGAAGAGAGGTGACAACGATTGTATTCATTGAGAGTTGGTTAAGTATGATCTGATACCATAACAGTAGATCCACTCTCGCACACATGGCATGATTATATTAATTTCTGTGGTGCATGTCATTATAGTTTTATTTGATGGGGCTTCATGTAAATATGTCAAGTATATTTTTTCGTTGATTGGAAAAATTACTCGCATCCATTCTTTTCGACATCCATTCTATGTTATTGAGACAGGTGAGCTGCCGCTTTAGACTTGGAAGTGTTCTCATGGAGATACGTGTCATGTGTGTTTTGAATATTGAGGCAAATATCAAGGATATTTATGCGAAAGAACAAACCTTAAAAAGTACCACAACAAGAGGGCAATGATGATAAAGGACACACAAGACATGCACATGACATCATGGGATACTAAATATCAAAAAAAATAAAAAATCATGGGATACTTGCTGCTTCATCAAGAATCACATTGCACCACAATGATTTGTTTTACTGAAGCTTTTCTTGGTTGGGGTCATTTATCATGCAGACCTAGGAAATAGGTAGATTGTCATGGTCTGGATGTAGATGTTTTGGATTAATGGATTGTGCAGAATGAGAGTGAGAAACACAATGGAGATGTTGAAGTTTCCCGGGGAGAAGCATGAGAGAAGGCCACGATACTTAGCACGGGGATCCTAGCAAAGACAAATTTCACTATATTAATTTCACTATACAAAAACGGATCAATCCACAAAGAGAGTAATTTAATTCACTCCTTGTACTCGCACGGAAAGAAAAAAAAAAAGAATGGGTTGGTTCCTAAATTAGTTATTCTATGAATACAAAAATTAAACTAATAGATCTAATTTAGTTAAAGCGTATAGAAATTCTGAAATAAAATCCCTAGGGGTAGAGATTATAATAAACCAATCTCATACATATAAACATATTGTTGCGGTTTTTAATTAACTATTGATCATAAAATTGATCACGATGACAAATAGGAATGATGACATTATCCTAAACGGCCATCTAGCAGAGCATGCTAGTATTAAGAATAAAAAACAAACAATATATGCATCATAATTAAACTTAAAATTTATTCTAACTCATGATTCCAACACATAAACTTTCATAAATTAATTTAATTAAAATAATCTAAGGTTGTAGTAACGGAACGAGCGGAATATCATCTTCCCGTACTGAATGCCTAAAATAAATAAATAAAATAATGTCGTACTCAAGAATTTCATCTCATGATCGTATTAACACATCTTAACAATAGATTAAGAACGAAATAAACATTAATCTATATGTATGGGATATACATACACAATTATATTTGAAGTTAATATAAAACGCATGAAATCATGCAAGTAGCTGTCATTAACACATTCATCCATTAAACAATGAATTCACATATCTCCACCCCCGAAGGGGATGAAAAATCTAACTTATCTACCAAAACATGGAAGGAATTGTAAGTAGGATCGATCACTAATCTAGAAAGGGTTGAATAGATTTTTAGCAAATTAAACTAAGCAATACATAATTGAAAATAGAAATGAAGAAAATGCAAACCATAAGTTGACTTCGAAAATTTTATAGAGATTCGATCATTCCATTATGATTTAGTTCTTTCATCGAGTTCCGATCGATCATCTGATCCTTACTCAAGAGTTCACTAATATCTTCATTCCGGGTCGAAGATAAATCATCTTACAATAGGAGCATTGCGAACACCTTTGTCTTGCTTGATTCTTCTCTCTTACAACCCAAGATGGGGTTTCCTCAAAGCTTTACAACGCAGTGGAATGTGATAAAAATGATTGAACTCTAACTTGAATGCATTTAAATGATTTGAATTGAACTTGAAGTGAATTGAATGAAGCTTGAGAGTTGATGGAGCTTTGAAGACTTAAAACTTAAGAGCACAAATAGTATGAATGTTTTTTGAGCAAGTGGTATATTATTTGTCTCTTAAATGAAGTTTTTATAGGTTTCAAAGCATACCGGTTTGGTCGATCATTTGCCAAACGGTTGTCTGACCCAAAAAAAGTTGGTTTGGCCAATATGAAGAATTCGGGTAACCGAATAGGATTTGTTTAGCCGATCACCAACTTTGAGTAACTTTTCCCAATTTCAACCTATATATTGTCGATTCACCGAACATGAGCTGGATAACCATTTCAAGATGGACAATAAGAATGGTCGGACTCTGATCAAAACAAGTTCAATCATCTGGGATCCAATCGGTTGTTCGGATCAATGGGTTGTCTTTAAGCGCCAACGATTGAAAATCAAATAGTTGTTGAACACAACTTACACGTGGACAGAGACGTTGCATGCCAGACAACAAAACAGGAAATGGTCGGTCGACGATGCATCAGTGGACCGAGCAGACTAAGTTTTCAAATATGCGTGCTTGATGACAAAATATAAGTCCATTAAAAATCTTCAACGGATCTTTGACACGTGGACAAAAGAGATCAATCTACGTTTGAATTTATCGTTAGGAAAACTTGGATGATTGAGTGAGTGTCGGTTGACCGAAAAGAGGATTCCAGTAAAGATTGGAATTTCTCTGAACAAAGTTTTTCGGATAATCGAATGACTTACGCCCGTATGATTTGGTGATTCCAATAAGGACTTGAAGTTTCTAACTTCAGGGAATCGACCGACCGAAATACGTTTGTTCATCTGTTGGAATAGTTTGCAGTGGACCGAAAGGTGGACGGTGGACCGATTTGATCGGATATGTTTTTGGTGTATTCAAGTATACATTTGATCCTACGACTTAAGTAAAATGAAAAATACATGTCTTCTCCTTAAGCTTTGATTACAAGTCTTGAACATTGATCTTGAAGTTGATTAGTTATTTGGTTTGAGCACCTACAATGTTAGAAAAGTGCAATATATATGTAATTTGACAATATGATATATGTGATGTGTAATTGGAGTTATGTATAATATTAGTTTGTTAATCATCAAAATTAAGAGTAATGATAAGATAACAAAAACTACCTAAAAACATTAGAAAATAGATAGGAGGAGTACCAAGACGCGATCCACGATGGCGACGTAGCAGTACTTCACACCCGAAAAAGAACAGGCGAATTGCCCAAACCAGTCCTTCTCACCTTGGCCTCATGATCGTGAGCCTTCCCCTCCCCTTTAGCAAACCTTTGCCCGTGCTTTATATTTCACTTAACCTTTCTCACATCACGTACCAAGTCAACAATACATGTCTTCTACTCGTGAGAATTTTTCTTTTTTTAATTAATAGAAAATGACAGTTTGCACTTTGATCCCAATTCGCTCCGTTAGGCCATCCTTCCATGTATTTGTAATAAATTCGTCTAATTCCTAAAATTACACAATAACACATAGAGTAGCACTTTTATATGGATAATTAGATAACTATGAAGCATATAAAATGCATGAAATGCGACTTAACAACAATTTTAGATATTCAATCAATTTTTTATTATATTATTAGACACAATTATCGCATGTATACATGACGGGTTAGAATGTAGTTTGATTTCAAGTGAAAATCATTTCCATCCAAACATTTTCATACTTGGAATTGATTCTAAGTAAGAAACAAATTCTCCAAAATGAATCTAGAATCAAATTTTAGTGAAATCGATTCTCTAGAATCGATATCCAAACAAACCTTTTGTCAAGACTTTTATTTTTTGGGTCTAGACAATATTTTTTTGGAGTTGCAATATAAAAAGGGAGAACAAAAACTTGTTATATTGATTATGTAATCACTATCAATGTGTTAAACGTTACAGTTAAAATTTGAACACGTTATGTTGACTTAGGCGTCGGATTTCCAGCAGAGCTAACTCAATGATGTAGTGGTGGAATTTATACAATTTGCAGCAAATAATTTGTTGGAGCAATTCTTCACACTTGGATCAAAATGCATTTTGGAAAAAGAAAAAGAAAAAGAAAAAGAAAAATGGATCGAGCTAAATCCAACTTACACTTGTAGCTATTCTTAGTTCTTACTCAAGTAATAATTCATGTGGATGGATCTACTCATTTGGTATTTCCCACTAATAATATTCCAAAGTCAACGTCGAACTATATAAAATCACTCACATTAGCTTTCATGCGTGACTAATATCAAGAATTCCTACAATCTCACTTCATGTGATAATGTCATAAACTCACATAATTGGACAGGAGCGATCTAGATCCGTCACCCATACGTAAGGGACTTGTTGAAATTTCCTCTTCAAACCATTCTTGTATCTCCAATATCTTAATGGAAGGAGAAACACCATCATTGCAAAAAATCTCCTCAATTATTGTGGAACTCGGATCGGAACATTTGGTTGGTCCCAATAATAGGAAAAGAACAAAACTATTTCGGTTGAGATCAAGACAATAGGGATGTGCGTATTTTTAGCTTGTATGAGTATAAAGCGAGCCAACATCCGAAAGAACCTCCTAAAAATGTTTTACTTGGATTACTTGAAATTGTATATTGTATGTGTATTGTAAGTTTAGATGGAATAGTTTTAATCGTTTCTTTTTTACTTTCAAAGTATTCCGATAGGGTATTTTACATAATTATTAAGGATAGATGAATTTCAATTTCTTTTACCTCCCATTAATTAGTTATGACTTAGAAGTTCCTTTTTTTTTCTAGATGTGATTAGCTAAGACAGAATTACATAATATTTAAAACTTAATTTCTACCATGTATATTACAATTTTCTCAGTATTGCAAACTAGATTTCCACTATATTTATATTTTATAATAATTTTTGTCCCTCAGAAGGTATACATGCACATCCAAACAACTTACGGGAGGGATCAACTTTTCAACTTGACACTCTTCCTCATACTAAGATTTGTATTGAGTTGAAGAAGCTCAATGGAGTACTTGTTTTGCCTAATCACATTTGCAAAGTCAACATTTTTTTTTGTTCTTTTGGTAATTTCACATGTGCAATTACCAACATGATGGAGAAGTTAAGGGACAAGCTTTGAAATTTACAAGATAACTTCTAGGAAGAAGCTCTTCAAGAAAAGCGACGTCCAAACACTCCCTTCAACTAAAAGTTGGAATATCATCAACTTGTTAAAATTATATTTCATCAAGTTTCCTCTCATAACTAAATAATTTTTTAGGTTGCTTCATTTTATTCTTCATTAAGTGTTTGAACACCGCTCAAATTTATATTTTTCAACTAAAAATGATATTTTTTGGCAAATCATTCACTATGCTATTGATGAATGTTTTTTAGTAATATTTTCTTCAAAAAGGAGAATTGTAACAAAATAAGAAAAGATTTACATGCCCACACCAGTATCCGTAATTTTTTAATATAATAAAAAAAAAATTAAAAATTCGAAATTTAGGAGAAAAAAAAATTTCTTTCCAAAACTAGGTGGATCGCGGGTGTGACCCGCGATCCGTGGGGGCACAGATCGCGGTTCCCACCCGCGATCCGTCCCTCCCGCCAAAATTTTTTTTTTTTTTGAAAATTTCACGGATCGCGGTTCTGAACTGCGATCCGTGAATTTTTTTTTTAATTTTTTTAATTTCTTTATTTCTGTTTTTCTTTTTTATTATAATTATTTTTAATCTTTTTTAAAATCTTTTTTTTTTCAAAATATGTTTTCTAATTTATATTATTTTTTAAAAATTTAAAAATTTATTTTTAATTTTTTCAAAAATCGACACCCGACGTATTGAATTGTTAGGGTATTTTATACAATAAAAAAACAAAATTTATTTGTCAGAATAATAAATTATTTGCAACTAAAAATTAAACAAACACTAAAACTAATTAAAACAAAAAATTGGTAACGTTATCGAAAATTCGTAGGGTGTATACACATTACAAACAGTTTTGGAGGTCGATACAGCAAAAAATTAAAAACACAATTAATTTTTTTTAAAATAATAACAATTACAAAACATATTTTGGAAAGAAATATAATAAAAAACTTAGTTAAAATGATTTAAAAAAAATTTAAAACATAAAACACTACGGCTAAAATCCGTGATTTTATTTATTTTCTTTTATTGTTTTTGATTTTTTCGGTTTTCTGTTTTAGTTTTTTTTTCTTCTGTTTTTCTTTTTTATTTTAATTATTTATAATCTTTTTTAAAATCTTTTTTTTTTCAAAATATGTTTTCTAATTGATATTATTTATTAAAAAAAATTTAATTTTGTTTTTAATTTTTTCAAGAAACGACCTCCAAATCACGTCGATAACTCGGCGTGTATTGAATTGTTAGGGTATTTTATACAATATAAAAACAAAATTTCTTAGTTAGAATAATAAATTATTTACAACTGAATATTAAACAAACCATAAAACTAATTAAAACAAAAAATTTGTAACGTTGTCAAAAATTCGTAGGGTGTACACACATTACAAACATTTTGGAGGTCGATACAGCAAAAAATTAAAAACAAAATTCAAAATTTTTAAAAATTAATAACAATTACAAAACATATTTTGAAATATATATATATATATATAAAACATAGTTAAAATGATTAGTAAAAAAACAAAACATAAAATCAAAAACAATAAAAGAAAATAAAAAAGTCACGGATTTTGATTTTTTTAAAATCGTTTTAACTATGTTTTTTAATATATTTATTTTCAAAATATGTTTTGTAATTGTTATTATTTTTTAAAATTTTTTAATTGTGTTTTTAATTTTTTGCTGTATCGACCTCCAAAAATATTTACAATGTGTGTAAACCCTACTAATTTTTGATAACGTTTCGAATTTTTTGTTTTAATTAGTTTTAGTGTTTGTTTAATATTCAGTTGTAAATAATTTATTAATCTGGCTAAAAAAATTTGTTTTTTTATTGTATAAAATACCTTAACATTTCAATACGTTGGGTTATCGACGTGATTTAGAGGTCGATTATTGGAAAAATTAAAAATAATTTTAAAAAATTTAGAAAAATAATATAAATTAGAAAACTTATTTTGAAAAAAAAAGATTTAAAAAAAGATTACAAGTAATTACAATAAAAAATAAAAACAGAAAATAAAAAACAAAAACAGAAAATAAAAAAAAAAATTGGCGGGAACACGGATCGCGGGTGGGAACCGCGATCCGTGCCCCACGGATCGCGGGTCACACCCGCGATCTACCTAGTTTTGGAAAATTTTTTTTTTTCCTAAATTTCGAATTTTTAATTTTTTTTTTATGATATTAAAAAATTACGGCACCAGTATTACATATAAATTTGTACTTTCATTCTTTCTTGCACCTCACTATTTTCAACACATCACCACAAACTAACGCAAAGTCGATCAGAAATATCTTCGAATCGCCAAAAGGAAAAAAAAACTTACTTGCAAAAAATCATACCAAAATGCAAATAACAAAACCTCCGCGACCAACACTCAAACAAGGAGAAATTTATTTGCCTCGTGGGATCTATCCTTTATATAGATTTGACTATTCTTTTCCGTATCTCTCTCTTTTCGACACAACATCTGAACACATGAACTAGTGTAAAGACCGTTAGAAAGATACATTTTGGTGATAAAAAGAAAAGGACTTACATGCAAAAGGTCGGACCAAACCGCAAATACCAAAACCTCCAGAACCAGAACTCAAAAACAAAGCGATTAAATTTATTTGCCTCGAGATCCTTGACGTCCCTCTTCTTCCAGAGTCGACTCGGTCTCTTCTCTTCATCCTCTCCTCTCCTCTCCACTCTCTCTCACCACTCCCACTCCAGATCGAAGCTTCCACTCCCTTCCGATCTCCCCCAACTCTCCTCCCCAGATCCGGACTCCCGCCCAGATGGAGATCTGAGAGCAGAGGTAGGCCATCCTTCTCTATCCCTCCTCTTCCCGTCGGTGATCCTCCAGATCTCCCGGATTTCGGGTTTCGGAGAGTGGTTTGGGATTTCATGAGGTGGTTTTTGGTGTTTGGAAGTTTTATTGGTTGGCTTGGGGTTGGTTGGAAGCGTGGTGGGGTGGTTTGGTCGGGAGTTGGGGAGAGGGAGTGGGATTTGGTTGGATCAGAGGAGGATATGAGTGGGATTTGGTTGGAATGGGGGTGTATTGGTTTGGATGGGATTGGAATCGATGGATTTTGGTTTGGATTGTTGGTTTTTGGAGTGAGAGTGGAAGGGTTTGATTTGTTGGTACGACTCCGGCGGCTGTGTTTGTTCGAATTTGGAATTCGGAAATTTCTGAGATTTTTTGGTGGTGTTGAGGTATTGCTAGTTTGGGATAAAAGGCTTTGTTGTTGTTGTTGTTGTTGTTGTTGAGGTATTGCTGTTTTGGACGTGTGGAGTGGAGTTGAAGTCTACTTCGGAAGCTGCGGTTGTTGAAGTTTAGATTTTTTTTTAGTTTAGAAAATGGTCTTGTGAAACCTCTTAGATTTGTTGATAGTGCGGAGGTTTTGTGGTTTATAACATGTGGAGTCGTAGTGCGGTTGGACTGCGACATGAGGTTGCGATTTCATATTTGAATTTCGTGATTTTTATGTTTGGTTCCTCTGACATAAGTAGCCACTTCCTGGTCGGTCGATTCACCTTGTGGATTGGGCTGTTGTTTGTGTTTAATTAAATTATATACCTGTAACTGACGAGTGCGGACTTTTGTTTGATGATTGTTGAAAACTTGATCCAGCATATTCTTATTGAAATTTAGATTCCACTTCCTCTCATGCAACTTGGTGTAGCTATTTTTGTTGTGTATGAGCTTCTACCGAGTAGTGTCCGGTGTTATTAATATTGCAACTAGTTTGATGTTTATCAGGACATCCATTAGTTTTATGCTTATTTTGATAGTACAGGATGTTGATTTTTCTCTTTTACATTTTCCTCCTTATCTTTGTGCTGTAGTGGAATCCCAAGATTTGTGAGATGTTTCACAAGTCAAGTATCAGGTTGGCTGGACTTCTGGTCATCTTGCTATCTGTCGTGTCTTTGCTGGTCCATCTTCACCTTGCAAGTTCTTCCAGTGGGGGTATGATATACAACATTCCATATGATGGTACTCATCATATAGGCCAGGCATGTTCTAAACCGCTATATGATTTGTTTTTGTTCTCATTAGTGTCCATATCTTTCAGCTAACTGACGACATTACAGGGGCCACACTCCAAGAAGTTATGGGGACCTGTGGGCTCTCTTGAAGATCTTCAGCCATATGCCATCCCAAGAAATATATATCCTGGTAACTAATGATCTCTTGAAGTTGTACAACCTTCCTACTTCGAGTTTTTCATTTGACACTGAGAAACAGACTATATCATTATTTCCATAAAAAATAGATTTGGTGTAGGTTCACGCCTGCTTTTCTTATAACATACATATACAGCATTTCTCTTTTGCTAGTTCATTTTCTGAGTACCCTTTTATTCTGAGCTTAAAAGTCAATTACATTCCATTATTTGTTGCAGCTCCTATTGAGGCAACTAATGGTTTCATATTTGCCAAAATTTATGGTGGATTTGATAAGATTCAATCATCGGTAAGTTTATATCAACTTGAACGTTTGCGTTTGCTTTATGTATTTGAAGGTTTGTAACATGTTTCTTTATTTTTTTAGATCTGTGATCTTGTCACTATTTCCAGGCTTTTAAATGCTACTCTTGTGATTCCAGAGATACAAGGAAGTACTCGATCAAAAGGCATCAGGTTCTTTGCGTTTTCTTTATTTGTCATATTTTGTAATGATAAGTTGTGCAACCATTGATGAGAATATCTTGCTCATACACCTTTAACATGCAGTGCAAAGTTCAAGAGCTTTTCTTATCTTTACGACGAGGATCAGTTCATAGCTGCTCTTGCGAATGATGTGCTGGTTGTGAAAAGCTTGCCTAAGAACCTAAAGGAAGCCAGGAAGAAGAATAAATTCCCTTTATTTCAACCTGACCGTTTAGCTTCTCCAAGTTTTTATACCAATGATGTTTTACCAAAGCTAAAAGAGGCAAAGACTATAGGTTTGATTATCTCTGGTGGTGGATGTCTACAGGTAATTGGTTTTTCATAATATTAATATTTTATCGAGAAAGGTTGTACTTCCTTGCCGCAAATTTATAGATCCCCCCTAAGCAATGTTTGAAACGTGAGTGAGCATCATATAAAAAATGGAAGTAGCCAATGCACCTAAATAGATGAAAGCATTCAATCTACCTTAGTAGAGGTTTCTTTGTCATTAAGCATGAAACCATGATACAATGGTTTCATCACATGTACTTTATTTGATCGTGTCGATTTGGTTATATAACAATTTCGAGGGGCAAGCTATGTTGCATAAGTTATCTGTTAGAATATCTTTTAAATTCTCATTGTTATTTTTGTTTTGTTTTGATAACAGTAACTTATTCAATTAATTTAATAATCCATGTTACACTTTTTTTTGGAGTGAATGTCGGTATATCATCGAATTTGTGTTAGTCATGTATAAGAAGTGCTCCAAAAAGACCTCTTGTCCATTGATCGTTATTTTTCTTACTTAAAAATTGACGAGTCGCGAGCATAACTGCAAGACTATATGCTAGAAACATAACACGGTTTTTGGAAGACCCAAGCTTTATTTACTTTATACAATCTCTAGGATTTCACTGTGTCAAAGATTAAGTTGTTTTTTGACATTTGGAGCATCATGGACTATATCAAAGAGCTATTTAAACGATTTGCATTTCTTTTATTGTGAAATCACAGATGGTCAGTTGCATTTGCATCATTTGGGTCAATTGGAAACAACCTCACTGTTTTACAGTGGTAGGGTTGCGTACATCCAACCCCCCTTATCTTGCTTAGGCGGGAGCCTCTTCTGAGGCATTGGGGTTATGTTGATGTTGATGAATCTCTAGGATTTCAAGGTCATATTCTTAACTTCTTGTGTTCATCAAGTTATGTTGCAAAAATTCCTTCTCAATTCTCATTTTTTACCTATTAGAGTTTCAATCTGACACCAGAATACCAGAAAGCCACTATGTCTTTTTTTGAGTTTCCATGATTTTGTTACCGAGTAGATACTGTTGCATCATTGATTCATTTCTGATGTAGTTATTCCTCTGGGGAACTAGCTTTAAATGTTGTATTATAATCAAAAATCGTTAAACAGTTGGGTTTATGTTCTCATGTTGATTTAATAGATGCTGTTGCAAGCTCAATTTTTGCCTGCTCGGATGTGCTTGCTTGACACATTCATCTAAGAAACTGCAACATTTAAAATCACATGATGTTCAGGAGAAATGATTCTGGGGGGGAAATTAACTATATTTCTGAAGTTATTAGAATTAAGCCATAACCTCGTATGGTTAGATATCCATACATTGAAGTACGTAACTCTCCAGGGGGCAGCTATACGTAAATCCTTGATGTCAAATTTTGATTAAAAGGGACATGAAGTCAAGTTGGTCAATTAACCATGATACTACTGCAAAATGTTGTTGCAGTGGTCATGTGTGAATGTGAAATAATGGAATTGCTGTATACACTTTTGTTTGACATGTTGTCAGTCTTCATATATTTTGATTTCAAATTTTAACAAATATTGAACTGGCAGAAATGATATCTGTTCACGCTTTTTTGTTGTTGCATTATGATGTCAATCCATTGATGGTTTCATTATAGTTATGCAAGTTCAATTTTGAGGACATTCAGCATTGCATGTCTCCACTTGTCCTATACACTCTCTTGTTATCTTTTGCAGTCCACCCTCCCACAGGACATGGCTGACTATCAGAGGCTTAGATGCAGGGTTTCCTTCCATGCTCTTCAATTTCGTCAAGAAATTCAGGCACTTGGAAGTCTTATGGTGCATAGGTATGCCTAAGTGGCTGATCAATTTTTCATGCTCTACTAATCCTGAATCTTCAGTTGCAAATCCTTAATCTAACCAATAAAGAGTATTAAAAGAGGTGTTAATGGAGCAAGAATAAAAAATGTTTTTTTTTATCGTAGATTGAAAAAGATGTTAGTGGAGTAACTAAAATAGGTGCTACTGGCTTGTTGTAATAGTTATAGTTTGAGAAGATTAAAGGTTAGTTGTTGAAGGAGCAAGGATTAAAGGTTCAATCTATGCCAAACCAATGTACTATAATAGGTTTCTCTGTCTGTTATGTTTATGTATACCTTTGACTACTCCCAATTTTTTTGTCAGTGCCACCAACATCTGCTTTCTTGTCTCTCATCAAGCTGTTGACTAAAATTCACAGGCTGCGAGCTACTGGTCAACCTTATTTGGCATATCACCCAGGTCTTGTGAGAGAGAGACTTGCATTTCATGGTTGCGCTGAACTCTTTCAGGTCAGTTTATTCGATATGTCCTATGGGTGCTATGTTTTAATAGGATTCCTTCCAGCAAGTGGTTGTTTTACCTAAGGATGGCCCGAATGGGAGCAAGTCCGTTCAGGTCAGGGTTTTGGTTTTCTAGACCTGAACCAAACTGGTTTTCATAAGAAAAACTTATACTAAACCTAACTGAATTGATCTCTGTTGAGTTTAAACTTTAAAGTTCAATTTGCATCTAAGGTTTTTCATCTTTGTTTTATTGTTTGTTGATCAAGTAGAAAATTTTACTTGCAAAAGACAACATACACAACAAGTAAGAACTATATATTGATATAAACCTTTCAGATTTAACATGAGTAAACTTATAATGTTAAATGAAGAGGGTGTAACTTAAATCTTTGTGTTGAATTATATGTTGCATTAATGTGAGAAGACATCTTCTAGAAATAAATAGAGAATATTAGTTCAGTTCAATTGGGTAATAGGTTCAACCCAAAGCTAAACCATAATAATGATTAGGTTTCAATATTGTTGCAAACTTGAAATTTTGGTATTATTTCGAACAATTCGCCGTGCATTACCACCCTTAGTTTTATGTATTTGGGCAAGTTTATGTGCATAGATCTTTTAATTTTGTTACATGCTAAATTTAAATTTATATTGCATTAATGATTATATTTTTGTCATTGAATTTGTATTTTGTTAATCTATTCATGTTTATTGTTCCTAATGGTAAGATGTGGTCTGACTTGGTCGGTTTTTATTAATGTGGGGTTAAGGATGTTCACACAGAACTTATACAGTACGAAAGATCCCAGATGATTAAGCGGGGTATTATTCATGAAGAGTTAAGTGTTGATTCGTGGGCTCGAAAAAGAAATGGTTCATGTCCTCTGATGCCTGAAGAGGTAATGTCATCTTTCTTCATTGATTTTGTTTAAGAAATAAGCGAATAGGAAGTTCTTTTATATCACTTCTCATTTTTTCTGTTTTTTTACCTGTTCACATTATTGAGCATGCTTATGCATGTCACCCAATCTACTAGAAAGAAATAAAGTTGATATGAGCTGGTGGTCTATGTCATGGATCAGTGTGAATCTACAATGAAAAAGGGCATTCTTTTTCAAGTTTTTTCTTGCAAGCCATGCATTGCAATTTTTTTAATCTTCAATACTAATTTAATGGTTTGCTTGGTCCTTATATGGGTACATTGTGTGCGTGCGTGCTATATTCGTCTGTCTTGAGTAGCCAATTGTTCTGCATGTGCAGGAATACAATGTCAGCAGAAGTTTGCACTGAAAGTTTCACTTAGTGACTATTTTTCTAATTCAAGCATTCTTGTTTTGATTGGCATCTAGATATTCCACATGTCGATAAAAAAATATTTAAGATCTGGATATATAAGTATAAAGCATGCTTAGTTGAAGGAAAAAAATTTAGGTTGCCACTTGTTGATTCTATCTTTTATTTATATATATACATATTTTTATATACGTACTTTAAGCCTCGTCATTCCACTGCCTCACAGATGTATGTTCTATGCGTCCGACGCACAATCCTACTGGCTCAAATGGGTACTGAGTCTTTAGATGCCTTGCTTTGCTTGCGCCGTTAGTGTTTCAGTCCATTTCTGTTGTGTGACTGATTTTGTTATCTAGTTAAATTGAAAAATCAAGTTTTACTTAACATTTTGGAAGTAGTTATTTTCTCTGCCAAAGCTTCGTTTTATGTTTTACAAACCTTATATTTCATTTTCCCATCTTTATATTTCAAGCTTATGTAAAAAAAACATGGTACAATACCATTTTCAAAATGTAACTCATAACTAACACAAGGATCCGCACGGCATTTTGCCATGCATAGTGCATTCATCATTTTTTTCTGCCGAACATGTTTGTAATGTGCATTCCTAAACTGAAAAGTAAACCAAAACAAATACGACGAAAATTCTTGACGGTGCAATTTGGCATCTATTTGTTGATTTGTGTGGTATGTCTTTTTTCATTCTAAAACCATAATGTTTCAGTTTTGAGCACGTTTTGATTTATGGTCTTATTGCAGGTGGGAATTCTCCTTAAAGCAGTGGGCTATCCCTCAAATACAATAGTATATGTGGCTGGGTCTGAGACATTTGGTGGGCAAAGGATTCTCATCCCATTACGTGCTATGTACACCAATATGTTGGACCGGACATCGTTATGTACTGAAAATGAGTTGCTTAGTTTATTTGGCCCTGAGTCTCCTCTTCCGTCTGGTATGCCTAGGATTTCTCCTCCAAAAAGCAAGAAGGAAGTTAGAGTTGAGTGGAGGAAAGCTGGGCCCAGGCCCAGGCCTCTTCCTCCACCTCCAGCTAGACCACTGTATGAGCATGAGAAGGAGGGCTGGTATGGTTGGGTAGCTGAAAGCGACAAAGAACCAGAGCCTTCACCTCCGGATCTAAGAATCCAAGCACACAGACTACTATGGGACGCTCTAGATTATTATGTCTCTGTTGCAGCTGATGCATTCTTTCCTGGTTTTAACGGCGGCAGCATGTGGCCTGATTTCTCAAGCCTTGTTATGGGACATCGTTTATTCCATGCCTCAGCTAGTGTAACATTTCGTCCTGATAGGTAATACTATGGTTTTATCTTTATTCGGTAGAGATGAGTTTTATGCCATAGTGATGGTAGTTCAAAATATTATCAATTTTAGTTTGGCATTTACAGTCTGAATGTGGCAATCAGACAAAAATGCAGTATTTTTGGGGCATATCAAGCCTACGCTTCTTTCTGAAAAAAGTGTTATTTGTTTTTGCAGAAAAACTATTGCTGGGATGTTTGATACAAAACGCAACCGAACAACTTCAATTAGAGAACATCTTCAAAATAGTGTTGGTGTCGAAGGTCTGATGGCTTATGCACAAACATCTAAATCACTGTCTTTCCTTTCTCACCCAGTGCCTGAGTGCTCGTGTAGAACCTCGAGTTTTGCTAGTACACCAGCTCATAGTATAAAAGGCAGTGCTACCGTCTCTTCTGTGAGTGAAGAAAAATGTCCCAAGTGGATGATGCAGGATATCAAACCCGTTTCCTTGAGTGGCACTGCATTGAAGGATAATGAGGAAAATGAATCAGCAGATGAAGACCCAGATATGGAAGGACAAATGGAATCTGATGAAGTTAGCAGAACGGTTGGGAGTAAATCGTCAGAGCAGGATGAGGAGGTGGATCCCGACGATTGAAATTTAGTTAGCGAAAGGTCCCAAGCTTTTTCAGCTTTCACTAAGTGAAAGAAAATAGGAACAGAGTTTCTTAGACAATATAAAGCAAGAAATGTGCACGACTCCAGAAGAACCTCAAAGCTTGCTTGCGAGTATGGTATTGTTAATTTAATTGTGCATGATAGCTGAGCAGTCTAGCTCTACACAGCCCTGTCGTCACAATTAGAACCATCGACGTGGACAGATCATTGAAGTAGTTTGATGGACATCATATCGGCATACTTAACCATGCACTTCTAACCATTTGAAGTAGGACTGCTGATCCCAATTTGTTTCGACTTTGGAATAATCACCAGGCACTAACTAATGTGAGCAAGCTCCAATCTGTTACAGTGATCGGATTGTATATTACTACTGCTCTATTTACTATATCATTCTTGCCTGACATGGTTGTTTTTTATGCCGTTCATTTTTGTTGCCTACTTTGATATTTATAACCAACACATTTTGTTCTTTTCCATCCGGTGATATCTTCCAAGGTGATCTTCATCTTGCATGGGTATTGCTTGGAATCGCCTTGCTGCGGCTGTACTTCGTGAGTCCTGCCTATGTAGTAGTTTCTCTTCGGTTTGCATGCGTGACACTTGATAAAAAAAACAATACAACCTGCAGAGAACATCCAGCCCATCCAATTTAGCTTCCCTTTGTATCTCCAATAACTGCATGCCTTATTCTTCAATATTGAGTGGTGCCCTCTACTGATGATGATTTCAAATTTTCGGTTTTATAAAAACCCACAACATAGGTATGAAAGAGTTTGATGTTTCATCCTGTGGTTAGAATAAAAGCATAGATTAGGCATGTCACTCTTAACTGATGAACTTCGTTAGTTCTTCTCAGGGCGCAATACCTTCACATTTGCTTTCAGAGGGGGAAGCAAGGGATGAAGACATGAAAAAGTAATCACAGATGGAACAAGTGGAATCGGCTTCCTTCATTATTGTTATTGGTGGCGACGAAGACAGAATTCACGTTGATACCGACCATATAACTGTTAGATAACATCACACATGCGTCAGTGCTTCCTCTCAGAGGACAAGTCATCCTTGCATGTTATGCTCATCTTTTTAATCTTCCGTAAGAGTCTGCACAATTCAATCTATCGTCACCTATGATTACCAAAAAAGTTTTACTTGAGAAGGATTCCATTTTGTAACACAAACACAAACTTGCATGCGGAAAAACAAAATCGTCTTCGATTATAAGATCTGATTTAATATTTGCATGAGCTAAGCAAACACGTAAAGTTTAGGATAACATTATAAAATACAACATGCACAGCTGAGTTATTTATAAGCGCAGACATGCCTTTCTTCTTTGTTACCAAAAAAGCTTTATAATACTGTTTTCATGAATATGACATTGGCTTAACAAATTTTCTTTTTAGTAACTTTGTGAAAGAGTATCATAGTGATGATCTTCATTATTAAGACGGCTAATCCTATCGTAGTAGCCCATGACCCGACAACCTCCAGCTGTTTAGAAAAATATCTTCCACAAAGCAATTTAATTAACAAATCTAAGGTGCCACTTCGCCAAAAAAAGACAAGAGAGTAAGAAAAAAACCTAACGCCGGGGCCCACCAATCCAGTCCCTCCCCATACCCTCCATGTCCCACTCACTAACTTCCACCGAAACTTCTGGATACCACTTGTCAACTCCCACCATCCGATCGTCATCCAACGGCCGAAACGCCCTTTTTTTAACTCGGCAGGCTTTCTCGTTGAGGCTTCCCACTTACCCGCAACCAGGAATGGTAAAACCCGAAATTAAACCCAAATGCAGGGGCATTCTCAAACCAAGTCACCACTTAATCACGTTCTGACTCCTCTCCACCGTCGATCTCTATCCACGTGGCTCTCATCCGCAAGCTCCCACCTTCCCGATCTTATCTTCTTGTCCTTGTCCTTTAGCTTCCGTACCACGTCATCGCTCCGATCACAAACGGACGGCCAAGATCGAATCCCACGTCCCCCTTTCCCTTATTAATGCCCTCGACTCCTTTCCCACTTCCTACTCCCTCTTAAAAAAATTTGCAACAAACAAAGCGAAAATGGGTTTGTTGGACAAACTTTGGGACGACACCGTCGCCGGACCCCGACCGGAGTCCGGCCTTGGTCGTCTCCGGCGCTTCCCTCCTTTCCCCATCCGTACCGATCTTACGAAAGGTACACTCGATCGTATTCTTCCTTTACCTCTTCCGATCTTTGGTCTTAACTTATTTTCCGTTAGAGGAGGATACGCCGCCGCTGGAGACGCCGCCGCCGCGGGTGACGAGGAGCATAATGATCCGGAAACCTACTGGGACACCGCCGGAGTCGCCGGCCGGGGAGACGCCGCCGACGTCGCCGTTCCTCGGTAAGGAGACGCTGTGGTCTTTGATCCTCGACTGACGCCGCGATCCTTCACGGTGAGTGCGCGATCCGTCGAGGTTGAGGTTGTGGTGGTGGTTTTCTGACCGTTTGATTGTGATCGCAGGGTCGCCGAGAGGGGTGGACTGGAGTAGGTTGAAAAGGAGATCGACGGCTGGGATTGCGTCGGGAGGGGAAGGGACTGGAGTTGGAACTGAGAGTGGGGGGGCGTAGTGGGTATCCTTCTTTTGAAGTGTGAGTTTGAAGCTTTGTTTTCAACTTAATATGTGTAGTTACTAGTTAGTTACTAACTATGTGTTGTTGTTACTAGTCTACTGCTACTGCTGCTGCTGGAGTACCAGTTTGTTATTTTTTTCTTCTTTTGTATAGAGTTGAAGGTTGAGTGAGGTTAGTGGTGATTGACTTGGATTAGAATAGTTTTTTGTTTTGTGTGGGGTTTGTTGTATTGTTGTTGTGTAGGAAAATATCTAATAAGAGGCTTGCATTAATTGTGTGGTTTCATTTGCTTAATTTTCGTTTACTTGGACTAGAGGTTTGGCCTTTTGTGACTGTTTCGGTTACTGCTTTGTGACTGTTGATGTGGACTAGAGGTTGAAGAGTTAAGTGGTGATGACGTGGGATTCCTGCGTATATATGGTCGATTCGTGGTTTTGGCTTTTGGGGGTTTCCATATATATGATCGCTATGGTGACGGCCGAGTGAGTCACTTGTGGATCTTTAGTTAACTAAGTTAGTGCAGATGGATGAATGATGTGTTAAAAATGGGAAAGAAACGGAGAAGTTGGTAAATCTCAGCTTTTGTTGGGTCTGTTGGATAATCGAATTCATTTTGAAATAAGGAGAATGTACTTCTTGAAAACAAATTTCCCCAATTTTAATTGGTGACTATAAATGCAACTGAAGTTTTGCAGCAGGTGATGTCATGATGACAGCTGAGAATTTTAGAGGCCTTTGCTTTCTAGTTTAACCGATGACAACAGCCTCTTAACAGCAGAGATTCAAGAAGCAATCTGAAATATTTTAATCAAATTAGAAGTTTAAGATCTAACAGAAATTTCAAAGGATGTGAATCTTACTAAAACCACATTTAGATGCACGTATCCGGTGCCCCTTCCAATAATACATGATTATGTTGTCCCAATACTGCTGTCCTACCTGTTTTATTGGTGCTTTATACGTATGGTTTGCGACCTGCATGGAGCTCAGGGTATATATTCTTTCTTTTCGGATGATAAGTACGAGGTGAATATTCAATCATCATCCCCACCAATTGATACGGATACCGTGGAATTTGCCACGTAGCTCTAGCTACCCATTCGGATGTGGTTTTCGGAGGGATCAGATCCAAGACGATGTGAATCACTGAAACTGGCCCACTTTGGATGGTGACAATTCGTGTATATGTATGTAAAAACATCAAGTTTACTACAATTGAAGCGCAGGTTCGCAAACTGACAATCTCCTTCTTCCACATGATTAAATTAAATAATCAAATGAGGACCAACTAAGTCGTGGTTTTTAAATCGAGATTCAAGTGGAAAAGAAGTCAGTTACTTTTGACTTGATTTAATTGCTTCATCTTTTTGGACATTCGTCTGGATATATATTAACAAGTTTATGAAACTGATTATTACGACATATCGATGTTTGCCGTTAAATTTTTATATGTTTGTGTTTACTGAACATGTCAACAAATATTTGAACAAAATATATCGTAAACAAATATTTGCTCATCCAGTTGTTTAGATATAAGTTGATAATATATCTACACCTACAAAAACTTGTATCATTATTATTCCAGACATATAAGTTACCTATTAATTTGTATCATTATTTCCATGTGCACACACTATTGTCCATTCCCATCCAGATATATTGACTTACGTTTGTGCTTGTGTTTGCTCGACATGTCAAACATGTCTGGACATACATACAAGTATCAAACAACTGGACAACACATGATTATCTTATATCATTACTTATCCAGACATATATCAAATGTGTTATTCTTGTGTTATTTCGTTAACTTGTCAACTCCAAAAAGTATTCAGATGTATATAATGTATTTGATTAGATATATCACACATAAATATCTAGATATAAAAATTTATTACAAAACACCCAAAAATTTATGGAACCTCAAAATATTTAATCCGAACATGCACAACATCATAAAAAAATAAACTTATTCAGACACAACATGTGTTTATAAAATAAACATTAAAAATATCAGATAAAATGTTATCACACAAAAACAGTAAACATATCAAAGTTTATAATACTAAACAAAATTTTGAAACAAATATGGATATCTACGTACCCACACACAACTGGATGTCAACGTATCAGATATCTAGATATCAAATCTGTAGTTATTCTTGTTCTCACTCAACTTCTATCCAACAGAAAATCAATGCAATTTTATTCCGAACATGTTTCACATCATTCAAGAACAAAGGAGAACGTCGAAAAAAGAGATCGAAGGACAATACCAGATGACGAGACCGGATGACGAGAACGCTGACAGATGACGATAGTGGATGAGAAGAAGACCGGAGAATGAAACTGGAGAAGTGAAAATACCGAAAAAGGAAGCCGGAAGAGGAGGAAAGTGAGAGGACGTTGGAGGAGAACGAAAGTAGGAACGGAGGAGGAGTGAAGTAAAGGATTTTGATTTTGAAATTTGAAATAAGATTAGAAAGGATATGGAACAATTACATTTGGGTAATTTGCACACTAGTTTTCTTCGTATCTAGATATGATTTGGGTGAGTATTTTGCAAAAAACGATTAGTTGCACTATTAAACTATGTTAGGAGCCCAAATTTGAGTCCAATTCGGAACTCATTTATCACTAGGGCCCAAGGCCGTGACCATAATAACTAACACCAAGGCCTAAGGCGACAACAGGCTACAACCTCCCTTCAGTTCCTTGTTGATCTTCCAAGAATTATTGTTCAAACAACCTTTTCTTTTGACTTTTATCTGGCGGCTCTAAATAGATATGCTCATGCAGATTAATATGGTTTATATACTCTTTACCTTTTCTTGACTTTTTATGTGGTCGTTGTAAACTTGTATACTAATACAGCTTATTGGAGGGAGGCTGTGGTTAATATATACCTTGAAACTTTAATATCACTATAACTACAGGTTTACTAAGAAGAAAAACCCATAAAAACCATAACGCTTATAAGTGGAATCATAAGAGGATGACAATAGCCTACAAAGTATAGTAGTAGACCAACGAGACGAGAACCAGGGACGAACATCTGCAGTGAGAATTGAACTCTGAAGTAAAGCTGTCATGGATAGAGAAATTTCAACAATTTTACATGACGTTATGAACCAAAAAAACAGCATAATCTCATTCAGAAAGGAAAGAAAAGCATAAAATGAATAACATACAAGATACAAACTACAAAGCAATGTTGTAAGAATGGAAGGAGATCATCACCTGAACATCAAAAAAAGCAGCAACACCCAAGATTGTACACCACACCATAAGATCAGCTGACATCTTTCAGCCTCTTAATCAAAGCATCCAAAGCCTTTTTCTTTGGATTCTGTCGGGCAGCCCTGGACCCAAAAGTCCCGAACAGCCTATCGGAGGAATCCTTGAACTTCTCCGAGATGACCACCACCTTCTTGTAGTCCAACTTGTTATAATTCTTCTCCCGAATCACAGGGTTCATGAAGTTCTCTGGGTTGTTGCTCATGAGAAGGTTTATAAGCTGTCTGGCTTCTGTCAAGGCAAGTTTCAGCTCGTTTGACCCGGATTCGCCGCTGCCACCTAGTAGTTTAGCTTGGTTGTCAGCAAACGACTCAAATAACCGAAGATCAACGTCAACTCCGGTTACAGCATTGCCATTGAAACGCCTAACGGAGTCCCCAAGGAAGACACCGACGATCTTCTCCGATAAATGAGTCAAGACGGCAAGCAACAACCTCTTCAGGATGTGAGGAGGTAGAGTTTGCTGTGCTGTCGAGAATATGGTTTCCAAATACATGATCAAGTCGTTCGCGTATACATTCTCCGTAGGTGGAGCCTCATCTGCCATCCAATTCACATTTTCAGCCAAAAGCATGATCTTGTCAATCTCTGACTTCAGCAACTGAAGCAGCAGTGTTTCCGCAGCATCTCGCGCCTGCTTCAAGGGGAAGTCCCTCCGGCCCCTCTCAACGACCCTCAACGGTATACCTGACAGCTGGGCCGCGTGCCTAAAGAAGAAATCACAGGCACGCTCGAACACAATCATGTTAGCCGACACCTGCATTGCCTGAGAGACGGTATAAACCGAGGAATTCACAAGTTTCACCAAAGACCCATCCAGAACCTCGATCAGGAGCCTATCCAAGTACTTCTTCACAACATCATAGAAATCAAGCTGGCCTCCATGCGACATGAAGCTAACAGAATCCTCAATAAAAGATCGGAGGATGCGGCAGCAATCAGGCACCATGGACGAAAAGGGCGCTACAAACGGGAACGCAGGGACGATGTCGGACGTCTGCAACTGGAAGGACTGGACATTCATAGAATACTCATACTCCTTCTTCATAAGCATCTGTTGGAACTTATCAGCCCCAAGGGCCTCCGAGATCTGCTTCCGGCAGTCGGAGAGCAAGAGGTCGTGGTACTTATCCCGGTGCTTTGCAAGCACGTCGAGAAGAGATTCCACAGTGTATCCATATCGGCGAAGCGTGACCCCGAGGAGGCTGACATAATCCTTGATCAAGAGCAGGTGATTTGCGGTCTGCATCCGGGAGAATTGGTCCTCCAACACTGACACCATCTTCACCACTGCGGCGTCCCAGAGGGTTTCAACCTGGAATTTGGTAATAATTCCACCTCCGGAACGGAGAATCCGGTCCTCAACGATAAAAAACCCAGCGATCTGCGAGAAGAAAGTCTGGTGGGACTGAAGAAACGGGGTCATCGACGACACCTGAAAGTCAGCCGTCAACTGAAGCTTCCGGTTCTCAAAGTAATACTTCTTAAACCTATCGTCAAGTCCTAACGTTTGGTGGATATGATAAGCCCGATAAAGCGGCGTCAAATCGAACCCGACAGTCGCATCAGCACCATCAAGGTTGTTATCAACAACAGTAATATCGTCGTCGTCGTTGTCATTAAGAGCATAAACCGGCGCCTCGATTGCATTCTCCTCCGCAAGCCTCTGATTCACCCGATTCTCCTCATCTCTCTGCCGCGCAGTGGAGGCGCGGCCAATCGCGATCTGCCCCAAATTCCGACTCACCGACCGGATCCGCACAAGCCAGTCATTAAACTCCCGGTTAATACTTCTCTCCGCATGAGATCTAACCGCCGGAATAGTCGAATCCAGCATCCTCCGAATCGCCGGCGAAGGCGCGGACTCCAAAAACCCGCCGGACTCAATCGAGTCCACGCACCGAAGCGCGAGGTACAAATCATCGTTAGCCAAATAAGAGTTCGCTCTCCTACATAAGTCGAGGAGAGAAACGCAAAGCCGAGCGGATGAAAGCGCGAGGGAGAGGTTCCTACTCTGAGACTGCGCGTCGACGTAGGCGTCGAGGGAGATCAGTAACGGTCCGGCTACTGACTGGAGGAGAGCGTTGGAGTCGGAGAGGGAGGATTTCAAGGAGTCGACTTCGGAGAGGAGGGAGCGGAGGTCGTCGACGGCGCGGATGAAGTCCTGGTAGTGGGCTTTACAGACCTCTTCGATCTCGGATTCTTTGGAGCGGGTGAAGTGGCGGAGGGAGTGGAGGAGAGTCTCCGGTTTGCCGGCGGCGAAGGCGCGGCGGATGAAGGGGCCGAGGTCTTCGTTGTTGCAGATGGCGGCGGAGACCATGTGGGCGTCTTGCTTGGTTCCGTCGCCGTCCGCCGTGCCGTTCGGCAGCGACGCCGCCGGGGTCGGGACTACTTTGCGCATTTTGGGTTTCGGAATGGGATCGGAAGGGGGAGATGACGTGTGGGAGGACTAAGGGGGAGTGGGGTTGTTGGTCCAAGTCTCCTCTTGGGTTGGCTATGCAAATGACGAAATTGCCCTTGGATTTTGGATTTTGTTTTTTGCTTTTAAACCGGAAGAAAAAAAACTTCTTGCTCTGCGTCCGCTTTGCGGCCGTAGATGGAGATTAAGGTTCCGTTTGTCAACTTCTTTTTGGATGTATATATTTAGGAAAAATCTATCAAAATATTCTAAAAAAAACAGATTTTTAAGAAAAGCATTTTTTTGGCTATCTATATTTTGTTTTTTCAAATATTACTAACATTATTTTTAACCTAAAATTGACGTTTAAATAAATACAACAATTATGATATAACAGTTTTTGCAAGTAACAATGATAAACATTGTTTCTTATATTTTTCTTATTATTTATTCTCAACCCAAAAATCACCACCTTTAGCACTTAAAATCGATAGTTTGACACCCTTAAATATATAGGAAGTTGTTACTAATTAAAGAGAATACGGAAGCAGGAAGGACGTAATTTCTTTGCATTTTATAGATAATTTAAAATGAGATAATATTAATGTTTAGAATAATATTGCTTTGTAATATGTAAATCATCGATATTTAAAATAATGTTCTTTTGTAATAGTAACGGCAAAAGAAAAAGAAATCCTTAAATTAGTTTTTTGGATAGGAGAGAGAAATATATAGAAATGAGATGTTTCAAAAATCAATTTTTTTTCAAAAATCTATCAATCTAAATTTTGGTGTGTATGATTTTCGACAAATCGATTCTACTTAGGTTTTTAGGAAATTTGATTTTCCATAAAATCAATTTTACATTTCTTGTGTTTGAAGTGCGGTTGATTCCAACTAAGGTTAGATTACAGTAGAGTTGGTGAGGGGATCGAATGAGTTGGTGGTGAACTGTGAAGAAATGGGAGAAGTGAGGCAAGAGCGTTGTGGAGAATCCATCCATCAATAGTAAATAGTGATGGTCACAAGGGTAGAATGGACATTTTTATTCCAAAATGGTGGAGTGAAATTTGATTTTGACAGAAAGAATCGATTCCAGGTTTTTGGTGTTTGGCAAACTTGATTTGTTTGATAGATTTTGTAAAATCAAGTTCAGAAATCTGTATCCAAACCGGACCTTGGTTTGACAAATGATTTTCAAAATCTCCATAATTCTTCAAAAATCCACCAAAAAAACTATGGACAAACAGACCCTAGGGTGGTGGTTGAATCAATCCTAGGTTCGTAGAACGTCACACCATCAAAGGTGCGCGTGGGGTTGTTGATCTAAGAGCAAAAATAACAGTACTCGGGCTATCTTAGGTATCATGTTCTCTTTCTGTCACGTCAGTTTATCACTCTGTCACGTCAGCTTACTCAATTCATCCAAAAAATCTCACGTCTAAGGTACCCCACCCACCCTACACTCTCTTTCATTAACATCATTTCTTAATTAAACAAATTTAATTCTTTCACGACATTCAACAAATTACATTTTATGTAATTCTAATTCTATTTACTATATTAATTTCTTTAACTCAAAAAAATTTATTTATAACTATTAAATCACGAAATTATTATTAAATATTAGGAAACCACTTCACATATTACATAAACTGAAATTGAAATATATTATATTCAAAGTTAAGAAACAATAATACATATTACATAAACTGAATTTCAAAATAGTACATTACAAATTACGTTAAACCATTTTCAAACTGCTCATCGTCCGTAGCGTTGCCATACATGCTCGATTGAATCGTCTTTCAGATCCAAATATTGATTCCTACCACGCACCCGATATTGATTTGCAAAAAACTCGTGAATATCCATTATACGATCGGTCAAATATTGCATTGATTCCTCCTCAGAGGTTCCATGTCGGTCTTCCATAAATTCACGAATATCTCCAAAATTAGCGTAACAGTCACGTTCGTCCTCCAGTGTCATGTTATACATATCTCCAAAATTAGTGTAACAACCTTAGGAAAAAAACACTGATGACTCTAGGACGTAATCACCATCGGAGGCAGAAAAAATGACACCAAAATTGTCTGCACACCAAGAAGGTGTCAAGAATGCCAAAAAGAAGGGTAAAAATTCATTAGACTCCGAATGCAACACCGATATTAGGGAACTTGCACAACAACTTGCATACATCACTCAAGTGAGAGAAGATGGTTTTACCAAGCAGGAGGAATTAATGGAGCAAAATTTTGAAAGTCATGTAAAAAAAACTAAGCTCAACATGCTTCATTATCTGATGAAAAAGGACAACCCGTCGGAACGTGATCGAAAAGTAATTGCGAAACTCATGGATTGAGTGGAAGAGAATGATTTCATGTAGTTTGTTAGTTTATATTAGTTGTTATTTGAGTAGTTTATATTAGTTATATTACGTGTAATTTGTTGATTTGTATTTCGTGTATTTCGTACGACGATGTATTACGTGTAGTTTGTATTTCGTACCGATATGTATCGTTCATATGATATTGTAGTATTAATATATTTTCTAATTTAAGCATTAAATATGAATTTACCTTTGATTTATTTAATTTAAATATTTAAAATATTTTTTAAATTAATTACATAAAAAATTATCACCAACATTGATCAAACAATACCCAATACATTATCACCCGCCCCCTTAACTCTGCCCTAAGTCATGGATTGGGATCTTGAAGTGACAAAAACACCCTTGTATCTGACTCTATTTTTTTAATCTAAATATGTTTGTTTTTGTTTGCTAAAAAGTGAATTGTAATTTTGTTTGCCGATTTTGAAGGAATTGAAGGTGATAAAAAGTGGCTGAGCGATCGAGCACAAGCGACAAATGGGAGTTATGATCATCCGAAGATTTTTCAAAATCCTTATTATTATTATTAATTAACATATGAGAATTGATCATTGATCATGACTCATGAGAAAATCAGCGGTCGAATTTAGTGGATAACAATTTCCTTCTAGTTTACCACCATTGAACATCGTCTTGTTGGGTGGTAAGATGGATTTCATCGAAATTTTAAGACATAAGTTTTTCGATGTTAAAGGTGTGTTTGGGTGCATTATTCTTGTGTTTTGTGTTGTAAAGCAATACTATAGGAGGTGAATGTAGATTTTAGAGGATGTTGGGCTGCCACATTTTGGATGAAACTGTATAATTTTGAGGCCAGGAATATAATCTACAATTAGCTTCTTTCAATACGCGATTTTACATAAAAATCTCGGAATTTCTTGTCCCCACGACATAACCAAGAAGGTGTTTGCGAGCTAACGTTGGTTACCTAAATGGTAAATCAAGAATGCAATGATGTTGCTTAACGTGCGTTTTTTTGTTCTACTTAATTCCTAGAATTGTTTTTTCCAGTGACAACACTTGTGTAATATATATGACTGGTTCCAATCGCAATTTTTATTTTGACTTAACTTGAGAAATAAAAAAACTTTTACTAGCTAATTGCACCTTATCGTGTGGGCACTGGGCAGGGAACTTAACTACATCTACATGGATGATGGGCGTGAGAGCATCTGGATTGGTGTGGTTAAGGTGTTGGATAAAGCGGCAATTGGGATGGTCGTGGTTGTTCAACCAATCCATTGACATTTAAATAAGCCTTGGAAGTTGGAACTGCCAATTCCATGATGTTGATTTGTTGTCGTGGGCAGGTAGGAATTTTAGTAAGACGCGCTCACTTTTTTCAGGCCCATAAAATGGTTTGGGCTGCGAAAGGGTGGTTACTATTACCCATCCAACTCTGCCAGATAAGTCCCAAGTCTTAACATTAAAAAGTCATTAGGCCCAAAATAATTCCCCCTACAAGACCGATATTCGAAGCCCAACCCAAAACTTTGTGAGACTAATCCAACATCGAGCCTTAATAAAATACTTTGGCGTTTTGTGTGGAAAGTTGTTTTTTGTTTTTCAAATAGGAAATCCAAACAAACTCTTAAAAACATTTATTGACATCAAAATTCCATGTTTCAAATCTTGTTCTCTTTTGTGACAACATTTGCTTGTACACCACTTTCTTTTTGTACCATGCGATATGTATATTTTCCGGTAATGATATCATGGAGTACACACTTTCGAAGAAAAAAAGTTGCTCACGTGTCTACCATTTGACTTTAAGGCATCTTGAAAGTGAATCAACTTTTTTCATGCCAGAGAAAACTACAAAAGATTGAGAATAACTTTTTTAGTGGGTTTCTACGTCACTGCAGCTTTCTAAATAGGGCTGCCAATTTTACACGAAACACGATAACACGACACGAAAACGACACGAAGTTAGCGGATATGGATTGAGAATTTGAACACGATTAATAAATGGGTTGGATACGGCAACACGATTATTAAATGGGTTGGATATGGATTTCTGCTGCAAAAACGATTAACACGATTAAGACACGATAAAACACGATAAGTAATTGGGTAATTAGGCACACGATTGCGAATACGACACGATTACTACACGACTAATACCGACAAGTCTATAAATAATATATAATATATAAATTATAATAAACAAATTCTAAGAACTGAATGTCATATTTATAATTTTACCAATTATATATATATGTGAGTGGTTTGAAACTTTGAAGTTTGAACTCTGAACGAGTGGATAATCGTGTGTTCAATGGTGTAAACGGTAGCGATATTAAACGTGTACACGAAGTAACCCGTTTAATAATCGGGTATAAACGGGTTGGATACGGCAACACGATTATAAATGGGTTGGATACGGCAGAAATTTAGCAACACGATTATTAAATGGGTCGGATACGGCGCAACACCTAGAGCTTATATATAGGAGTTGACACGACACGATTAGCACACGACACGACACGATTGACAGCCTTATTTCTAAACACTCACCAAGAGAATATAAGACACGTGTTAAGTATATAGTCATTCACGAAAACATGCCCGATCTGGAATATCCGGTACACGTGTGTTTCTATAAATCGTGTGTTTCTCGTTAAGTACAGGCATAACAAATCGTGTATTTTAACTATTTTCCATGCACAGTTGCACACATTATTGAATTGGGTCCTCCTTATGCGCTCAATATCAACTCAAAACGGTCTTCGTCGGCACGAATTAACCGTGTATTTCAATGCACAGTCGCTTTATCAAAATTCAAAAGCATTTATTCAAAAGTACTCCGAATGGATCATTCCTCTCCGAACTCAAGTTCGAATTCCACGTAATAGAAAATATGTCGTATTACCCGTCTGGTGTTAGACCACTTACTTTGAAACCGCAGTATATCTGCTCCAAAGTAGGTAATTCAGATTAAAAAACAAAACCAGGAATAGAATGTTAGTCAAGGAAACGCTAGTTGTCGTCCACGCTAATCCTCAAACCTCCTTCCCGGTCGAGTGACTTCACACGTGTCCATCTTCATTAATCCATCTTCATGTTTATATATAGTAATATATATACACTCCCTCTCGCCTTAGTGCATTCATACATTGGTTTCACTTAATAATTAAGCATGAGATCTCTTTGTTATCTCGTTTTGTTATTGGTAGTAAGCGTTGGAGGAGAACTTCGTCGGGACGACTTCCCAGAGAAGTTCGTGTTTGGTGCCGGAACGTCGGCGTATCAAGTAAAGTTTTGCCTCTACTTTGTTGCAATTCCGATCCTTATAATTTCACACTCCATAAGTAGAACATATTGGATAATTCTTATGGGAAAAAAGATTGTATATATGCGTGTGGTTATGTGTGTGTCAGTGGGAAGGCGCGGTAGCAGAGGATGGGAGGACTCCAAGCATCTGGGACAACTTCTGCCACTCTGGTAGGCGTTACTTGTAATCTATTTTTCATTTGTTAGAATTGTATTTCTCACATCAAGTGTTTGTTAAACGTAGTCCGGTACGTACTGATGAAAGTAAGTAGACATTGGACAATAATTTTTTTCTAAAAAGCGCGTCACTTTCTTTTTTCTCTTGTGATGAACTTGGGGTAGAGAGTTAATCTCTACATCATTCATGAGATATAGGACTTCAAGATGAAACCCACATTTCAATTTGGTATTAGAGCATTATTGACGCATTTGGATGCATAGAGACAACATATTCCTAATCAAAATTGAAAGTTAATAACAATTTCTGAGGTAATTTTGTCTGCTATCTCAGCTAAATACATTTTCTAATACAGAGGTGGTGGTCTAATCCAAGTTTACATGGTTTTTAAGTCCAATAGCCTAATGACCAACTCGATCCATTAAGTTGTCTTTGAACTTGTTGAATCCAAGAGTTATGATATATGAGATTCTTCTTAAGATTTCATTTGGAGATATTCAGAAATAAATGTCTAGAACTGGATCCCTCCATTTTTCTTACTTTCAAGAGGAAGTTGATGCAATATGATAACGAAGGTACTATTTTTGAATGGATGATCATTACGATGAAAGGATGATCGAATTCAATATAAGAGTTTTTCTCTTAGTTTTTCCTTCTCCATGATATGCCTCTCCGACGATTGCTCTGCAGCTACCTTTTCCAATTTCTAGCATGTCTTAAAAGTAGAATATGATTTTTTTAAAATATATGACCTGGATTTAAGTTTAATTTCAGGTAAAATGCTAGACAATAGCACTGGAGACACTACGGCCGATGGCTATCACAAATACAAGGTATTGCTTGCAGTGACTAAGCACATCACTAGATGTTAATGATATAATTCCAGATGATAATTTAAGCAAATAAAACTTCTTATGTCAGAACCACTCTGCTCCCACTATGTGCATATAAGTGATCACTTGCTGTGTTTATTGAGGAACAAATTTGGGTGGGTTTTTTTCTTGTTAAATTAAGTTTTTCCTTCCCTTCAAAATTCTTCAGGAGGATGTTGAACTTATGGCAGAGGCAGGAATAGAAGCCTACAGATTCTCTATCTCTTGGTCTCGATTGATACCAAGTATGTAAGATCCTCATGTGATCCGATGCCGATGCTTACCTGCAAGGAGATCATAATGTGTTTCTTTTTCACCGTAGATGGAAGAGGAGCTGTTAATCCATTGGGCTTGCAGTATTACAACAATCTCATCGACGAACTTATAAGTCATGGTATTTTAGCAAGATGACTTTTTTGAATTTTCAGATCAAATTCTCAGTGTCATATGAATATATATGATAGCTCATGAGCTGCGGAAATTTGCTGCTTAGTGTAAACCAAGTCAAACTTACAAAAGATTAGCTATCTTGAGCATTAATTTTACTATATCGAACTAATATCCTTGTACTGTTATCACATTGACGTTAATAACATGTCGTTTGACTTAACCAGGCTCTATCCTCTTAAACCTTTTCTTTTCAATTGAGCTTCGTGTTCAGGATGTTGCAATTGATTCTTTCTGTTGGATCTTGTTTGTAACTGACATGGGTGTGAGCAGGAATTCAACCTCATGTCACTCTCCTGCACTATGATTACCCTCAAGTTCTTCAAGACGAGTATGGGGGTTGGTTCAGCCCCAAGATAGTGTAATGCAGACAATTTCCTTTTCTTCTGCACAAATTTAGTTTCTACATAAAACTTCAAATAAATATCAAACACCATTTGGTGGTATTCAGGGATGACTTCACTGCGTATGCTAATGTTTGCTTTAGAGAATTTGGAGACAGAATATCGTTCTGGACAACCCTGAATGAGCCTAACGTGTTTGCGATGAACGGTTACAACTTTGGGGTGATACCACCTGAAAATTGCACTGATCACTTCGGTGTCGATTGCACAGTTGGAGGCACGTACATTATAGCTCATAACATGTTACTTTCACATGCTTCTGCAGCTTCACTATATCGGTCCAAATTTCAGGTATGAACTACATATTACTGAAAATGGTAGAACATGTTTTGATCTTGGCAATTAATGTCTACCAGAAGCCTAACAAGAGACGGTGGCTTTTAATGAGCTACTTTTGGTTGTTTGAAACAGGAAAAACAACAGGGTTTCATAGGTTTAAACATCCTCGCTCCTTATTTTCTTCCATTGACAAATTCTTTCAAGGCTATGATGGCCACCCGCAGAGCTTTCGACTTCTATATAGGCTGGTACATTTTTTCTCCAACTTTTTTTTTCTGCTTAATTATTTGATTATGTCATTGAGCTCTTCTATTTTGGTGGCACAAATGTACTCATGCAGGCTGATAGAACCTTTGGTTCGCGGAAACTACCCAACCAACATGAAGAGAAGGGCTGGCAAGAAACTGCCTTCCTTTTCCAGATCTCAAAAGAGGCAACTCAAGAATTCTTATGATTTTTTTGGTCTAAACTATTATTCTACAATGTGGGTCGATGACGCCGATCATGGAATTAGAGGAGAAGGAGAGTTTTCGCATGATTTATCGGTGAACTTGGAAGGTACCCTTAACAAACTAGGTGGAGTAGTTGTAGTGGACATCAAGAATGTAGAAGTTTGCCATTATTGTGTTTTTGTGAAAATACAAGTTTTATGATTAATGATGTTTCTGGTCCAATGCTATTATACTAATTCATCTTCTTTTTCCTTTTGTCACAGTCATGGAAGAAGGTACCCCTGAAAATAAGGTAATAATGTTCTTACTATGAAAATTTTAGAACTACCACTTGAGGTGAGTGATACTGACAGTTATGAAACTTTGATCCAGTTCAACTCTTTCGGCCTCGAAGGTTTACTAGAATATGTCAAGATGGTCTACAGCAACCCTCCTATTTACATTCACGAAAATGGTTAGTGGCCAAAATTGATTTCTCTATCGATTAATGTTATGACCCAAAGATCACATGTCATCTATAATGAATAATACTTACAAAATACTTAAAATTCCATCTCAAATAAAGTATGAATGGAATGAACTCGACAGGTTATGCAATGCCACACAACACGACACTGGAAGATGTTTCTAGAGTACTCTACATGTCTGCGCACATAGAGAGTTTGCGTGATGCCGTGAGGTACAACTTTTAACTCATAATCCTATAATTTTGAACGTGTCAATTCCTTAGGTAAGTATTTTCGAAAACTAAGGTGACGTTTTAAAATAAACCATGGTTGATGCAGTTGTTATTCTGTAATAATTGGTCACATTATTTTTTACTGAGTCGTGTGAGCTTTTTTAATTTCAGGAGCGGATCAAATGTAAAGGGATATTTCACATGGTCTTTGATGGATGTTTTCGAAGTATTGTTCGGTTATGAACAAACCTATGGTCTTTATTACGTTGATTTCGCGGACAAAGACTTGAAGAGGATTCCCAAGCTCTCTGCTCATTGGTACTCAAACTTTCTAAAAGGAAAGGACGGCACCATTAGGAGCAAGATACCATTTCCCACTTCTGTTTTCTCCAGTTAATAAGCTCTCTATTTCTTCTAATTCAGATATCGCAATTTTCAGTTAATAAGCTTTCTAGTTCTTGTGTTTGATACGGTGATTAATTTTTAAGGCTCATTTCCATGTGTCTTTTTATGAGTAATGTGATTGTTAGACCAATATTATTCAATCGGGCAAGTTGTGTTTGATACGGTGATTAATTTTTAAGGCTCATTTCCATCTGTCTTTTTATGAGTAAAGTGATTGTTAGACCAATATTATTCAATCGGGCAAGGTTGCTTTGATGATCTCAGTTTCTAGTTGTGACTCTAAATAAACTTAATTGAGGTTTTTACTTGGATCACTTCCAAAAGACCAAAAGTGTCTTATTCAATCTTTACACACACGTAGTTTTTCAAAAGTATCTTTAAATAGTTGCACAAAGTGTAATTTTTTATTAACCCAATGTACTTATGAACTAAAGTAATTATTTTGGTACACCTACACCACACTCAGTTAATGACTGTCAACTTCATCAGTTTATATTTATCATTGTTTGACTAACACCACGGTTAGGGCTATATTTCAAGCCAAAGGTGACGTGCCCTACTTAAACCCGTGATCTTCCTCCAAGCTGACCACCCAACTCGACGCCCCACTCGACGACCATCCACTTGACGACCCTACTTTAGTCCTCCTTGTCCATCACACGATTATGGATTCGTTGGTTATTTTGCTAGAGAAAGGGGAGGGTCGGGAAGATGAGGTAAGAGTTTCGAAAATATGGGGGGTGGGGGGGTGAAGAGAGAGTCAAAAAATTAGGAATTAAGAACTAACTACTCACTAAAAGTCTAAAACATTAACTAATCTAAGATGATGTCAAACTTAACTGACTGGGTAAGACGGTGTGGATGGTTGTCTAAGGGAGGTACACCAATACAATTACTTAAGTTCGTAAGTGTATTTGACCAATAAAAAACTACATAACAAGACACTTTTAAAAGCGCAACCAATCAAAAACCACAAACTCAATTCGATTGATAAAACCAACTAAATGCACTTACGCTCAATTGCTTTTCACGTTATAAAATAATGTACTTAGAATATATTACAGTGAGAATCAAATATTTTAAGAATCACCAAGCAAACTGGGCCAAAACACAATTGGCCGAAACACAAAAGTACTTTCGTCTTGTACACAACCGCGTAAGTACGTGTCCAAATTTCCATCCTTCCTTTCAGTACCGAATGAGACGTTCATTGTCTCATACGGTCAGAAAGTCATACATGGTTTTGATATTCTTCCTTATTAACTTATTCGGGAAAACAAACACTCACATTTTTCTCTTACGTTGTTATGACTATGGCATCTCTGTGTTGTCTTCTTGTGTTCCTCATAGCAGCAGCAGAAGCAGAAGCAACCGGTGTTCGTCGTAGTAGCGATGGTGGAGAACTTCTTAGGGACGATTTTCCGAAGGACTTTGTGTTCGGCGCTGGAACATCCGCATATCAAGTAAATGTTTTCTCCGGTTTCTAGTTTGAAGTACTTCATTAAAAGATATTAAATATACATGTGTGTGTGGGGTTTGTGTTTTTGGTAGTGGGAAGGCGCGACAGCAGAGGATGGGCGGAGTCCAAGCATCTGGGACACCTTCTGCCACCAGGGTTGGTGCTACTGATTATAATTTATAATATCATTTCTTTTTCTAAGAGGAGTTATTTGTTACACATGATCATGTATTTTTTAAGAACAAGAATCATAATGGCATACGGTCTACTTTGGATACTGTGAAATTATGTTAGTCGACCACCTATTTGAAACCGTAGACAATGGACACAGTTTTGCTAGAGTGTTTTACACTTTAACATTCGAGTAATTAAGAATTTTATTTCCAATATACACAGATGATAGAGAACAAAATTAGATAAAGAAGTTTTCTTCTTCTTTATGTATGGATAAACTTGATATGGAGAAATTGATTTTCTAGTTTAAATGCAAGATTGGACAGGAAAAAAAAATAGTTTTTGTGTTTATCGAGATGCCTTTAATCGATTGTCTTTCCAATTTTGTTTAGAGATATGTTGAAATTGGTGTACGTAAGTGGAAGATGTCTCCATTTTCCCCATATTTTAGGAGATATTCAACGGAAATTGATTATTAATGTCATAGCACAGGTATAAACCTTCAATACAAAAAAAGAATGGGATGATGATTAGATTCAATGAAAGATTACACTTTTCTTCTGACTGTACATCCCTCTTTGAGGATCGCTTTACGACAGCCTTCACGGCGTGTTGTAAAAAATGACATGATGCACGTTTCATGGATGACCTCAATTAAATCAGTTGAATCCTAAATTGGTTTCAGGTAAAATGATAGGTGGGAGCACCGGAGACATTTCCTCTGATGGTTATCACAAATATAAGGTATTGCTTCTAACTGATGAGCAAATAACTAGATTTTAATAAATAATTTAACTCAAACAAAACTTGTTATGTCAATATAATTTTTCTCCACCAATCACTTACTAGAAAAGGTAGGAAGATGGACCTCTATAAATACATGCTGTTTTTCTCAAGCAACAACTTTGGAAAGAATCTTTCATTCATATTTCCCCTCAATTTCTATAGGAGGATGTTGAACTTATGGCAGAGGCAGGAATTGAGGCGTATAGATTTTCTATCTCTTGGTCGCGATTACTACCAAGTACGAATCATATAGTCTTCATATGCCAATAGTTACCTGCAATTAGAACCTTACATATTTGCTTAATTCTCTGCAGATGGAAGAGGAGCTGTAAATCCATTGGGCTTGCAATTTTACAACAGTCTCATTGATGAACTGATAAGCCATGGTATGGTTACAACTTACAAGATGAGTAGATGGCTGTGCCTGAATTTTCAAACTAGATAGTAACGGCTATTTCATTTCTGAAAAAAATTACAGTGAACCAAGTTCTGGTCATGTTCTCTTTGCTTCTTAGACATATAAATTGCTTATAAGTTGCTATGAACTTAAGTCAAACTTGATGTTTACTTGCCAGCTTAACCATTGGTCTATTTTACCATATTCAGCTTATGTCCCAGATTCTTGATACTCTTAAGCAAGTTGATGTTCATAGAATGTAAAGGTTTGTCATAATTCAGTGATTCTACCATGTCCTTGTATTACCCTATAAGAATAAAAATTGTAGTAATGACATTACTCCATTCGAAAAAAGGCTCTACTATGAAATTGTATTTCCTCAGCGAGATTAATTTTATGCTCAGTGAGTTGCAATCGATCATTTCTGTTAGATCTTGTACGTAATTGTCATGGATGTTGCAGGAATTCAACCCCATGTCACTCTTTTGCACTATGATTACCCTCAAGTTCTTGAAGACGAGTATGGGGGTTGGCTCAGCCATAAGATTGTGTAATGCGAACAACCTTTGCACGTTATTTCATTTTCAATGTTAAAAAGCTATGTAATGATTCTATTTGATGGTAATCAGCGATGACTTCACGGAATTTGCTGGTGTTTGCTTCAAGGAATTCGGCGATAGGGTATTGTTCTGGACAACCCTGAACGAACCCAATATTTTTGCTATTGGTGGTTATGATCAGGGGTTGCTTCCACCTCAAAGGTGCTCTTATCCCTTTGGGATCAATTGTACAGTTGGGAACTCTGTATTGGAGCCATATATTGTTGCTCATAACATGTTACTATCACACGCATCGGTAGCTTCGTTATATCGATCCAAATTCCAGGTATTAATTACCATCTATTGGAAATGCTAGAACATGTTTTTAACATGGTGATCAATGTCTACTACAAGTATATTCTAATGCTGCTGATTCTATATGAACTGACTTTTTGTTGTCTGACATAGGAAAAACAAAAGGGTTTTATAGGTCTAAACATCCTTGCCATTTATTTTCTGCCCTTGAATAATTCTACGAAGGCTACAAGGGCCACCGAAAGGGCATTTGACTTCTATATAGGCTGGTACAAGTTTGCTCCATGTTTGGTTTCTTAGTTTGATGTGATTAGATCGCTTACCTATTTCGGTGGTAAAAATATACTGTAGGTTTGTAGAACCTCTGGTGCATGGAGACTACCCAGAGAGCATGAAAAGAATAGTTGGGAAGAAATTGCCATCTTTCTCTATGCAGCAAAAGAAGCAAATCACGAACTCCTTCGATTTTCTTGGTCTAAACTATTATGTTACGGTGTGGATTGATGATGAGGATAATGTTGCAATGAAAGAAAGAGACTTTATGCATGCTACATCTGCGAAATTTTCAGGTGATTTTAACAAATATTGTGCAGATTAAGTTTTATATAAATGGACAGTATCAAACCCTTTGCCTTCACTTTAGTTTGTGAAGTTAAAATTTGAAAATATGGTAGAGGATGCACCACTAACTTACCTTCTTCTTTATCTTTGTCGTAGTCAAGGAAGAACCGGCGCCAGCAAATAAGGTAAAACACAATGAAGAGGATAATGTTGCCACATGAAATGTGTTGAAACTAAAAGCTAGAGTTTTTTCTGATTCAGTTCAACTCGTTTGGCCTCAAAGGTTTACTGGAATATTTCAAGCTGGTCTACGGAAACCCTCCGGTTTACATTCACGAAAACGGTCAGTTATCAAAATTAATTTCCTCTGATGTTTTCTATTTTGAAGCTGCAATGCTAGAAGATTGATTAACGTAGTGTACTATTCAAATGTCAGCTATAATGATATTTGACATGATAATTAAGAGTTCATCTGAAACAAAACATGAACCAAATTGCACTCAACAGGTTATGCAATGCCACATGATACAATGCTGGAAGACAATCAAAGGGTGGGATTCATATCTGCCCACATAGAGAGTTTGAGGGATGCCTTGAGGTTAAAATTCTGAACTCAAGCAACTGTAAATTTGCACAATTCATTTCATGGAATGAGAACCAACATAAAACTTTATTCAATCATGTAATTAACTTTGTAAAATGTATTGTTATCTTCTGGTGATTGGACACACTTGACTTACTGCGTGTTCTGGAGTAATATTTCAGGAATGGGTCAAATGTGAGGGGATATATTGCATGGTCTTTGGTGGATGTCTTCGAGCTACTGTTCGGTTATCAACAAAGCTACGGTCTTTATTACATCGATTTTGCGGACAAGGACTTGAAGAGGATTCCTAAGCTCTCTGCTAGTTGGTACTCGGATTTTCTCAAACGAAAAGGCGACATTTTTGAAAACAATATACACCTTCCTACTTCTCTTTCCCCAAATCAGTTGGTCACTTAAAAATATACTCAACATGAATTTGCAGGATTGAATTCGATCTATAGGTAGGTTCGTAGTAAGATTTTATCTCTTCCTAATTCCTACCACTTCTCAATACTTCCATTTCCTCCGGTTGATTAGGCATTTTCTTTTTCGAGGTCGGTGATGTAATAATTGGTAAGGATTACCTATCCATTAGATTGGACTTTGATCCTCATAATGGGTCATTCCATATTTATTTCCTTACCAAGTGATTGTATTTTGAAAGGGATTTAAGTGATTGTGAATCCAAGTGAGAAAATTTTGGGTTTCCAACTTCTTGTGTCGCGCTTGGTGGTTGTAACTGATAAGTGGCTCCTATTATTTTTGGCTGGTTTTTAATGCTGTAAGCATGTAAAGGGATGATGTCTAAAATCTCGAGAGTATTTGCAGAAATGTTACTTTTTAATACTTATATCCGATAACGGTGCTTCAACTATATTGTATCATTGTTATAAAATAATTTTTATGTATGCATAGATTGTTGAAATACATGCATGCCAAAACCGACTCAGACCCTCAACGGTCATCTTCGTCATCCCCGCACAAACAATCCCTCCAAGAAAGGCAACCACGACTCAAGCACTCATCAAGGGATTGCATCTCACAAAATAAGACAACTTGTATATGTGATTAGAACGGCTAGTTAGTAGCCTATATATTCCACGTCTCAATGTAATAAACAATACAGATCAATAATACAAAAACAGCACCCAAAATTTAATATAGATATGGATCTTTGTTATTTGCCTAAAAGAGAATTCTGACTTCAGTTGTTGTTTTGTCAAGAATCAGTTTAAGGTTTTAGGAAAGTCTTCAGGAGATGTCAGCTCATGATGAGTCGATAAGATAAAATTTATTGTTTGTTATTGTTATGAGTTTGTTCTGATGAAATTGTGTTATTTAAGCTCGTGAGAAAATTAGTCGAGCAGATAGCATTATTGTTTTTCCTGAGTAGCTTTGTTATCGTTTAAATTTGGTAATTGTAAGTCTTTGGTTGGTTTCGACTCTTTTTTGAGGTTTCTAGTTGTATATTGACATATATTACAGAACAATCAGAGTAGGTAATTAAAATTTAAGTATATTTCCATGGCCTTTCTTTCGAATCTAAAAGTAACTGCTGACCTCTTTTAATTGTAATCATATTTTGTTACTTGCATCACTTTGTTTTTTTACCAATCACATTCTTATTGTCGTGTTGAATTGGTGAATGATATAAAAAGAAAGATAAATTTTGCTGGTGTGATCTGAAATCACATTGAAATTGTGATGTGTAACAACAAATCAGTAGTGTTCAGCAAATAATTAAGATGAAGTAGAATGACAAACAAATAGTTAGAATTAGTTAAATATGGTTCAAACTATAATGACAGATATGAAGGCGTTTACAAATTAATGTTTATATAAGGGGAAAACTGTAAGAACCCAAACCCTTGTTAGGGTTAAGCTTGGGTTAATGGTGATTAGAGGAGGATTAGGAGGATGGTTTGCATGGGGTTGTGTGGAGTGCATGGGGAAGGGAAGAGAGGCGAGTACTGTAGCGTGGAGGAGAGGTGATGGGTTTGGAAGTAGGGGACTGTAGCAATTTCGGGTTTATAACCCAAGTTCTTCTTCTTCTTTCTTCTTTCTTCCTCATTTCCCTCATTCCTTCTTCTTTCCTTGCTGGTGCGCGTGTTGGTGGAGCAGCTGCGGAGGCGTCGGGCGAGGAAGGAGCTCGTGCGGGAGAGGTGCGGAGTTGAGCGCGCGGGGTGATCACCGGAGGCGACGTGCGTGAGCGAGCTCCGGCGTTTCGTCGTCGTTGGTTGAGGTATGTCAACTTATTAGTGTGGTTTGTTGCTCACCCAAGCGTGGGGGAGGCGTTGGTCGGGTCGGGAGAGGTTGGGGACCTCTCCGGCGACGCGTTCTTCGTAAAACCTCGGCTGGCGCGAGGTTGAAGACGACCAACGGTCGACCGGATCCTTCGGGCGGTCGACCGTTTTAGCACTGTTTGCCCGACTTTAACCTTCACCGGTCGAACGATGCCTTGGGGCGGTCGACCGGTAGTGCATTATTGCTGGTGAGTTGGAATTTTCTACCTGTTATCGGTCGACCGGTCCTTGTTGTGTTCGACCGGAACTTAAGTGTACCTGATTATTATTGTTTGATTGTTCGACCGATTTATATTGCGTTCGACCGATTGCATGTTTGTTCGACCGGTAGCATGTTTACGTTCGACCGTTTGATGACGTAGAATACTAGGTTGACCCTGTTAGTTTTCGGTCGACCGGGACCCCTGAGTCGGTCGACCGATAGATTGGATTTGATGTTGACCAGACTCCGGATTTTGACCTCGTTCGGTCGACCGGTTTTAGACCTTGGTTCGACCGTTGGGGGTTCTGTCTTGAGCGCAGCGGTAGACCGTTATAGGAGTACGGTCGACCGATTCCCTTATGGAACCGGTCGACCGAATCACCTCTTTCGGTCGACCGTTGGGGCACAGAACAGAATCCCAGGTTCCCTTTTTGAACGCCAACTTTGCCACGGAAACCCGTGTCCTCGCCTTGTGCGTGAGCCGGGAGGTGACGGTGGGCGCGTGATGCGTGCCTGCCCAGGGACCGCCGTTGGGAAGAGTGTGGGTGTTCGGGACGCGTCACCTCCATGTATGGACCGTGACTTGAGATGATTGTTGGGCACTTTGTAGTATAGCAGGCCTGAGGGATCGCGGATCCCAGTGTTGATGTTTGTGCGAGCACGCAACTGGCGTTGGGTGAGGTGACTACCGGCCCACGGGCTACGGAGGTCGCTGCCCTGCTTTTATAGCGGCGCGGTTGGTGTTTGCGGCTCGAGGAGCCCGATGACCTGGCAGACTTCGGTCTGGATCTGTCCGATGCTGTGCCGGACTGTTGTGTTGGACCACCGATGCTGTGCCGGTGATGCCGCCGAGGTTGTGCCGGCGATGATGATTGTTGGGCCGAGGCTGTGCCGGCTATGTTGTTTTCCTCGGCTGGGCACCTACCGAGATGATGTTGTTATACCTTCCGGGCGACGGCCCCGTTGGTCCCTGTGGCCCCGACCACTGAGATTTACAGATCTGTTTCTATCGGCGCGTAGACGTGACAGAGGCTCCCTGCCGAACCCTTGTGTAGTGTAGCTGCGTGTGGGGGGTGCGATGTTGCGGGCTACTAGACTGCATGTGCCTGCAGTAGGTCTCCTCGGGAGACTCGTTGTTGATTGTCGGACTGATGTCCTGTTTTACCCTTCGGGGGAACTGTTTTACCTTCTGTTGATGCCATGACATGCTACTAGTATGATAGGTTCATTATGTGATGCATGCATATAGGTGAGTTGGCATACGGGGTTTCCTTCTGGAAACTCAGGCATCGTTGTTATATATTTTCAGGACCGCAGTAGGTCCAGTTGGGTGGTGATCGGCGGGGACGCGCATTTTGGAGTTGGATCCTCTTCTCGGGCCGCTGAGGTCGACATGATTACCTTTTTATCTTCTGTTGTCGTTTTGCTGTAATCATGTATCTTTTGATAAACTCTGATGTATTTTGGTGCACCACTTTTATGATTTATGAGAAGTAACAGTCCCGCCTTTGATTATTGAGTTGATTGTCTTGATTATTATTTTTTTTAAAATTTCCGCTGTTTCGGGATGTTACAAGTTGGTATCAGAGCGGTCGATTCCTATGCGGTTCCCAATGAAATCACCCTTGTAGTAATAGGATTCATGCATTTTTCTTTTAGCATGCATACATGGCTGAAGTTGTGATTGTTTCTTCTGGCAGATGGCACCTAGGCGTGTGAGGAGTTCTCCACGCGATCGTGATCCCAGTGATGACACTTCGGGTGCACAGTGGGACAGGTTGGGCGAGTTTCTGGAGCGTCAGGCAGCTCAGAGCGCCCAGGGCGGAGTGGGAGCTGAGCACGATCGGTTCATACGTCAGCACCCGCCGACGTTTGATGGCAGGAGGGCCCCAGAGGTTGCGGAGGATTGGATCTTCCGGATGGAGAAGATCTTCCGGGCTATTGGAGTAGCACCTGGGAGGATGGTGGAGCTGGCCACCTATGTGTTCGATGGCGAGGCCGCCAACTGGTGGAGGTCCACGTCCACAGTGTTGTTTGATGATCGTGTGGATGTGAGCTGGGAGGAGTTTTTGGAGGTGTTCCACGAGCAGTACTTCCCCCAGCATGTCAGGGATCAGAAGAGGGAGGAGTTCATGTCGCTGGAGCAGAAGGACATGACACTGACGAGCTACATCAGCAGGTTCAACGCTTTGGAGCGTTACTGCCCTGAGATTTGTGTGACCCCAGAGCAGCGGGCGAGGAAGTTCGTGAAGGGACTGAGACAGCCGCTTCGATCTCGGGTGATCAACAGCATGCCGCGGACCCTTGCTGATGCGGTGAAGCATGCTACGATCATCGAGCAGGACCAGAGAGAGTGTATTCAGGAGGCGCGGAAGGCGCCAGTGAGCACCGGTAGCAGAGTAGTCAGTCGTGGAGCAGGGAACCCGGGCAAGAGGCCCAGGTTCGATGGTGGAGGAGCACGTCAGTCTGGAGCGTGCACTTACTGCGGGAGGTTCCATCCAGGGCAGGAGTGTCCCCGTCGGACTGGAGCATGTATGGGTTGCGGCCAGATGGGGCATTTTGTCCGTGATTGTCCTCAGAGGCAGGGGGAGCCGAGCAGGAGGCCGGGACCACCAGCAGTAGGCAGAGGCGGAGGCAGCCGATCAGTTGTTGCACCGGGGCAGAGCAGGAGGACCGGGCGAGTCTTCACTATTCAGGCTGAGGAGGCGAGGGACTCCAACACCGTCGTGGAAGGTACGCTTTCAGTTTCTGGTTCAGTAGCGCGTGTGTTGTTTGACTGCGGCGCCACTCACTCCTTCATTTCGGAGAAGTTTGCTGGCGAGTTGGGTCGGACCCCTGTGCTGCTGACTGATGTTTTGGAGGTCAGCACGCCCATGGGTGAGGTGGGCACTGTGGGGAGCTTTTTCCCCGGCACCACAGTTGCTTCGGGAGACCACGATTTTCCGGCAGATCTGGTCTTGTTACCGATGGAGGACTTCGACGTCATACTGGGGATGGACTGGCTATCACAGTACGACGTGCGAGTCTTTTGCCGTGAGAAGAAGATTCTGATTCCGATGGAGGGCGAGCCAGATGTTTTGATCAGAGGTACGAGGAGAAGAGACGGTCGTCTGATTGTGTCTGCAGTTAAGGCACGGAGGCTGGTACAGCAGGGATGCAGCGCGTTTGTGGCCACGCTGGTAGTTCCTGATTCTGAGAGGAGGAGGCTGGAGGATATAGAGATTGTGCAGGAGTTCCCGGATGTATTTCCAGCAGAGATTCCAGCATTACCGCCGCACCGAGAGATTGAGTTCGGCATCGAGCTGGTAGCGGGTACGACACCTCAGTCGAAGGCACCGTATCGTATGGCACCTGCTGAGTTGACAGAGTTGAAGAAGCAGTTGCAGGAGTTGATGGAGTCCGGGTTCATCAGACCGAGTGTTTCTCCATGGGGAGCGCCTGTGCTCTTCGTGAAGAAGAAGGACGGATCGTTGCGGATGTGTATCGACTACAGGATGCTGAATAAGGTTACCGTTCGGAACCGGTACCCTTTGCCCAGGATTGATGATTTGTTTGATCAGTTGCAGACGGCGAGAGTGTTCTCGAAGATCGATCTGCGTTCGGGTTATCATCAGTTGCGGATCAGGGAGGCAGATGTTCAGAAGACAGCCTTCAGGACGCGGTACGGCCACTACGAGTTCTTGGTGATGCCATTTGGACTGACGAATGCACCTGCAGCATTCATGGATCTGATGAATAGGACCTTCCAGCCGTACCTCGACAGTTTTGTCGTGGTATTCGTAGACGACATTTTGATATACTCGCCTGACAGGGAGCAGCATCGAGAGCACCTGAGGATTGTGCTTGGCATCTTGAGGGATCAGCAGCTATATGCCAAGTACACGAAGTGCGAGTTTTGGTTGGATCAGGTGGCTTTCCTGGGGCATATTGTGTCAGCGGATGGGATTTCAGTGGATCCGGCGAAGGTCGAGGCAGTGACTCAGTGGAGAGCCCCGACGAGCGTGACGGAGATCAGGAGTTTCGTTGGACTGGCGGGATATTACAGACGGTTCATCCAGGATTTCTCCAGACTTGCGTCGCCGCTGACAGCGTTGACGCAGAAGGGCGTCAAGTTCGTTTGGTCTCAGAAGTGCGAGGACAGCTTTCAGGAGCTGAAGAGACGATTGACGACAGCACCTATTCTGACGCTACCGAGTGGCAGTGGAGGCTACGTGATTTACAGCGATGCATCAGGGATAGGCTTGGGTTGTGTTCTGATGCAGCATGGGAAGGTGGTCGCGTACGCTTCGAGGCAGCTGAAGGTGCACGAGAAGAACTACCCTACTCACGATCTGGAGTTAGCAGCAGTAGTTCATGCGTTGAAGACCTGGCGGCACTATCTGTATGGCGAGCAGTTCGAGGTCTTCACCGATCATCAGAGTCTGAAGTACTTGTTCTCGCAGAAGGAGCTGAATATGAGGCAGCGCAGATGGCTCGAGTTCATTAAGGACTACGACTTCACCATTTCCTATCATCCGGGGAAGGCGAATTCGGTTGCAGATGCGCTGAGCAGGAAGGTGGAGGTTTCAGTTGCGAGTATGTGCATCCAGGAGTGGAGGTTACTCGAGGCTTTTTCCGAGTGGAGTCCGTTCACAGAGGGTTCAGAGGGAGCAGTGATTGCTGGGCTTCGGGTGGAGCCGCAGACTGTCTCACGAGTGGTGCAGGCTCAGCTTGGGGATGATGAGTTAGATGGTCTGCTACAGTTGGCTTCCAGAGAGGGGTCAGATTTCAGTATAGGGGTTGATGGTGGCTTGAGGTTCAGGAGTCGGATCTGGGTGCCGAAGAGCGATGGGCTGAGAGATGACATCATGGAGGAGGCACACAGAGCTAGATACACCATTCACCCGGGGAGCACGAAGATGTATAAGGACCTGCAGCGGAACTTCTGGTGGAAGGGCATGAAGAGGGATATTGCAGAGTTTGTGGAGCGATGCTTAGTCTGCCAGCAGGTGAAGATTGAGCATCAGAGGCCGGCAGGACCGATGCAGAGTATTGAGCTTCCTGAGTGGAAGTGGGAGCACGTGACGATGGATTTTGTCACAGGATTGCCGAAGACGAGGAGATTCCACGACGCGATTTGGGTGATAGTCGATCGACTGACCAAGTCGGCGCATTTCTTAGCGATCAGGACCACGTTGCCGTTGGAGGGTCTAGCTAAGTTGTACGTGGAGGAGATAGTCAGGTTGCATGGAGTGCCGGTGAGCATCATCTCAGATCGAGATCCTCGTTTCACTTCCAGATTTTGGGGGAGTCTGCAGCAGGCTTTGGGGACGCGTCTGAGGTTCAGTACAGCGTTCCATCCGCAGACAGATGGTCAGTCAGAGAGGACGATTCAGACCTTGGAGGATATGCTGAGAGCATGCACGTTGGATTGGGCAGGGCACTGGGATGAGCACCTGCCACTGATAGAGTTCGCCTACAACAACAGCTACCATTCGAGTATTGGGATGGCACCGTACGAGGCGCTGTACGGGAGGCCTTGCAGATCACCGGTATGCTGGAGTGATGTGGGCGAGAGGCAGTTAGTGGGGCCAGAGATTGTGCAGATGTACTCAGAGAAGGTTGATGTGATCAGGAGGAGACTGGCCACAGCACAGAGCAGGCAGAAGAGTTATGCTGATCGACGCAGACGTGAGTTGAGTTTCGAGGTAGGCGACCATGTGTTTCTGAAGATTTCCCCAGCCAGAGGTGTGATGAGGTTTGGGAAGAAGGGGAAGCTCAGTCCGAGGTATGTTGGACCGTTTGAGATCCTCGACCGGGTTGGAGAGGTTGCCTACCGGATTGCGTTGCCGCCGCAGTTTTCAGGTCTGCATAATGTCTTCCATGTGTCGATGCTGAGGAAGTATGTGGCAGATCCGTCGCACGTCATCGAGATAGCAGTACCAGAGATTCAGCAGGACTTGTCACTCGAGGAGAGACCAGTTGAGATCGTCGATCGCATGGATCATCAGCTCAGGAGGAGGACCATTCCGATGGTGAAGGTCAGGTGGCAGCATCACAGTGAGCGCGAGGCCACGTGGGAGATCGAGGAGGATGTCAGAAGGCAGTATCCAGAGCTTTTCGGTGAGTAGTTGCTTTGATTTCGGGACGAAATCCTTTTAAGTTGGGAGGATTGTAAGAACCCAAACCCTTGTTAGGGTTAAGCTTGGGTTAATGGTGATTAGAGGAGGATTAGGAGGATGGTTTGTGATGTGAATTTTATTTATACCGCAAGTGCACGGCGTCTATGAAGACGTGGCAAGTACGGGTCGAACACAAGGAGGGAGAGATTTCGTGTTTATGTTGTTTTCAATTAGAGGGGAAGAATTAGAGAAGAATCAATTTGGGTTTTTGGGGTTTTTGGTTTAATTAACTAAAGTACGAACAAAAGCAATTAAAATTAAAACAAGAACAAAGAGAGAAATCCGTGGGGTGGAGGTTTAGACTTAGGTTTAGAGTAGAGAATTACTGAAACTTATTGTAAATCATGTTAGTTATGAAGCATTACAAGATAAATGACTTAACATAAACTCAAGTAATCAAAATACACTAATCATGAAATTAAAATAATAACATGCATTCATCATTCTCTAACCCTAATTCCATCACCTCCACCCTTTGGAGAGAGTTAGAAACTCATGGAGGGAGGAAGAAGAAGGGGTCCTTGAGACATTAAAAGAAAACTAAAACAAGAATTAAAAGAACAGAATTTTATTAATAAAACTAAGGTACACAAATAAGAACAACAACTAAGGACCCTATTTACATCGTTCTCGGGTCTATTTATAGTTGCTACAAGGGACTTAGGTATAGAATTGGATAGTACACGTGTCCATACACGAGTGGACGAAATTGGGACACACGGATCAACCAATGGGCGGCGGAATCGCCGCACATCATGTGTATTGTGCGGCGGATTCGCCTCCCACGTTGGTCGGATTTAATCAGGATTTTTGTCACGCGTTTATGGTATGATTTGATCTTTATTTGCGTGTCTGGATGATTTCTTTCCATTGTCTTGAGCTCCGGATTAATTCCTTCCATTGTTGGAGATTTATAGTTGATTTTTCTTTTGACTTTTCCAACAAAATATCTTGATCCTTTTCTTTTGCAATTAGGTCCTTGGCATTTTTGCAATTAAGCCCTTGACCTTTTTGTGATTAGCTCCTTGAATGCTTTTATGCTTGGATGCATTTCCAATTGAAACCCGATAAACTTGAATTCGGTCTTTATGATAGAAATGAATCTTTTGCACACGTTTATGCTCGGAATGTGGGTAAATTGCATTCAGGTCCCTGTATTCTGTAAATAAGACTAAACACATACCTTAGTAGCATTTATTGATGTAAAAGTAATCCAAATGAAAGACATATGATGCAATGTATGCAATGCATCAAATACCCCCACACCTAGATTTTGCTAGTCCCTAGCAAAGCAGAATATAAGAAAATGAAAGCAGGGAAATCCTAACTCACTTTCGTAGGAATCACGGTTGCACTTAGCATGTGCAACAAGCCGTTAAACCTCCAAGTTTCCTAGGAGGAGGAGTGTTGTCTCCTGAGGGTTTTCAGCGGATATACCCACAAAATCCTGAATCAACATTTCATTAATAGCTCTCAATATCCCTACCTCAACTTTATACATCTCACTAAGAATTTTTGCATGCTCATTATATAAATCTAACTCATTAAAAATATGACTTGGTCTTTGTTCCTCCAACATTCACACCACTAACCCTTCTACACATGTTTATCACTTGAATTATTTTGCACGCCTCCTTTGGTGGTGAAGTATCATTCGGATCAACCATGGCATGGATCATTCTTTTAGCTTTGGGCCTTGAGTATTATTATTTTTTTTTTTCCGTGATTCAACACATTTGCTTTTTGACACTTTTACCCTTTTGCATTCGTGTAGCGAGTTTGGTCGATAATCCCGAGCTGGTAGACTCAAGTTACCGGGTTTCAAGATACCCCTACGGACCAGTGACTCAAAGGCTTGGGCTTTTGTAATCATTTTGCAGAATGTGTTTTCCTCACTTTATTCCTTTTATTTTTATTTTTATTTTCCTCAAGGCTTAATTGCTATTAGAAGTCCACACTTCCCGGTATATTTTCCTCAACCTCTGCTTTTTATCAACCACTTCAAAGATTTGATTCATCCAATTTAAGTGCATACATGTCTTAAAGGGCAATGGGTTATTTCTTTGGAACTTAGATTTATGTCACAATTTCTACAAGCAGAACTACATAATAAGGAACAAAAACTCAATGCAATTTGTACACGGGTTTTAGCAGTTCAATCTTAAGCTATGTCATGAAACATTGATTTTTTTTTTTTAAAGAAGAAAACAAGCAAATAGATATATACATAGTTAAACGCCCCCCCCCACACCTAAATCATGCATTGTCCTCAATGTATGCATAGATAAAATAAATGCACTTATTACCTGAGTCGGCTTGCAGTAGAGGGGTTGAGTTTGCTCAGAGTCAACCGTAATCAGAACTGGATTGAATGACACCATATTGGTGCATGTATCCAGTTGAATTGTTCCCCATGTTGACTTGAGGAAAAGATTCCACTCTTCTCACTTGAATTGGTTCGCTTATTTGCTCGAGTGATGGTGGTTGAGTAAATGAATCACTCCCTCTTTTCTTACTTCCTTTTTGCTTATGTGATGATTTATTTGATTCAGAATTCTGATAAATACGTGCTCTCATCACAACATCACTTGGGTTGCATATTATTTCTGGCTCATTATCAATATGGAAGATATTAAATTCTGCTTTTAAGTTCCCGAAAGATAATTGCATGAGCCCATTTCGACAGTTTATTAATGCTTCCGAGGTGGCTAAAAAGGGTCTACCTAAAATTACAGGGATTTGTCGATTAGGATTTACAACAGGTTCAGTATCAAGTACGACAAAATCCACTGGATAAATGAAGTCACCAACCTTAATCAAAACGTCCTCTACTATACCTCTCGGTTTCTTAACAGAACAATCAGCGAATTGGAGGGTTGTCTTAGAGGGTTTCAGTGGACCAAGGTTGAGTTGCTCGTAGACAGAAAATGGGAGCAAGTTAACGCTTGCACCAAGGTCTAGAAGGGCTTTATTGATAAACGTATCTCCTATTGAACATGAAATTGTGGGACACCCCGGGTCCTTATATTTTATAGGAGATGTGTTGGAAAGAATTGAGCATATGTTTGCAGTTAAAAAAGCCTTCTTTGGTACATTCGTTTTTCTCTTCTTAGTGCACAAATCTTTTAAGAATTTAGCATAAGCAGGTATTTGTTGAATCATGTCTAAGAGTGGAATGTTTACCTTAACTTGCTTAAATACTTCCAAGATTTTCTCTATTTGTGCACTAGAGTTCTTTTTGAGTCTATTGGGAAATGGGGCTTTAGGCACATAGACTCGCTCAGGTTCAGGTTGAGCTACAGGTTCAGGTTGGGTAGGTGGATTGGGCTTTTCAATTTGGACGTCGGGTTCAATGGTCAAGTCATATGTGGGTGCTTGATGGCTAGATTGATTAGTCATTCTAGGGTTTACCACATTATTGTCAATTTGTCTTCCGGACCGTAATGATACTACAGCATTGATTTGTTGGAACGGTCCTTCCTCATTAACCATTTGAACCGGTCTAGGGTTGTTATTTCCTGAAGGTGGTTGATAAGATTGATATTGATTATTAGTTCTTGGGTTCACCTCAGGTTGACTTGGAAATTGGCCCTTTTCTCTTTCACCTATTATCTGTGCTAATTGGCTGACCTGTGTCTCTAGCCTTTGGAATGATTGGTTGGTTGTTTGTATAAAAGTTGTCATTAAAGTTTCTAATTTAGTCAACCTAACCTCATGATTTCCATTATTACCCCCAGATGATGTATTGTTTTGATTATATGGGGTTGGTTGTTGTCTAGGAGGTTGTCCTTGTTGGGTCCACGAAAAATTGGGATGATTACGCCAACCTGGGTTATAGGTTGATGCGTAAGGATCATTTCTAGAATTGTTATATGTGGCATTGACATGTTCCAAGTTCACACAGTCCTCCATTAAATGACCAGTCTGACCACATCTAGAGCAGGGGGTAGGGGATGCTTGTCGGGTTTGGTTTTGCAGTTCTAGACTTTCCATTCTACGCATTAGGGTAGCTAGTTTTGCCTCGGCCGCTATGTTGGAGTTTATAGCTAAGACACCTGGTCGGGGTTGACTCGCTATTCTAGATCCAATACTCGGGTTGATGGGTGTTCTAGCATTGTCCCATTGCATACTATTTTCAGCTAAATCCTCAAGAAAAGTCCAGGCATCATTTTCATTTTTGGACATAAAATTCCCTTGGCTCACAGATTCTAGCATAACCCTAGATGTGGGTGTCAATCCCTCATAGATAATTTGGCACAATTGCCACTTCGGAATTCCGTGATGAGGGCATTGGGTCAAGACACTCTTAAATCTCTCAAGATAGGAATAGAACGGCTCGCTCTCAGACTGAACGAATGCAACAATTTCATTCCTAATCTTCATAGTCTTATGGTTGGGGAAATATATTTTTAAGAAAACTTGAACAAATTCAGCCCAACTTCTAATAGATCTTTCGGCTAGACTATATAGCCATTTCTTAGCGTCGTCCTTAAGTGCTAGAGGCACGAATTTCAGACGCACTGCCTCTTCAGGGATATGCTGGTATTGCATAAGAGAGCAGATTTCTTCAAATTCTCTAAGGAAGAGATATGGGTCTTCCCTAGAGGTGAACTTAGGCAGCATACTCATGTATTGTGCCTTAAGTTCGAAGTCGCGACCCGGTATGGTGGGCATGACGATGCACGATGGCTGAGCAGCCATCGTTGGGTAGCACCGATCCCTCAGAGTTATAGGTTGTGCAACAGGCGGGTCCACTACGTTCTCACCCATTAGATCCGGGTGAGGTGGTGCAACAGGTGGATTGGGGTTAAGTTCCAGACTGGAATCTAGATGAACTCGTGAGAGTCGATTACTCAAGTCCCGAATCCAAATCTGAGTGCACCGGGTTGAATCAATTTTTGAATTCAAATTCGAAATTTAAATTCCAAATTTAATTTCAAGAATTAATTACTCTTTTTTTTCGTTTTTTTTTTGAATTTTTTTTTGAATTTTAAATTTTTTTTTTTTTTTTTTAAAAAACAAACAATAGAAAGGTAGGGATGAGAAGGGAAAGAAGACTCGGACAAGAAGGGAAACTTAACTCTAAAGGGTAAAAATTAGGGTTGGTTAGAAATTTCCTGAACAAGCACGGTCAAAACAATCCTAGACCTAGTGTCACTTAGATCTAGACGACTCCTAACTGGTTGAGTCGAATTGATTTGCTTGATTCACCTCCCTCACCAATCAAACCAAGTTGGCCAGTTAGTGTATAGCTAGTGGGGGCGCTTCCGACAGAGTCGGTGCCAATTAGACAACCACGTCGCTTGGAAGACTTTCGTCGACACAAAAACACTTTCTAGACACCAAATTGAATTCAATTAGCTTCAGGTCATAGCAAGTCAAACCAATCTCCTCCTTAATTGAGTCCGAGTCCTTAGGGGCCAATGTCTAATTGATTTTAAATTTTAGGCTTAGGCGACACTTCAGGATTGTGGTTTGTGGGCTACGGGAGGGTGATGAAATCCCCACCGTATCTTTTCCTACGGAGTTGCCCTTAAGATAGTTTAACTTAAATCTAGCAAAGATAGTCAAACAATGGTCCTTTAAATGGGGGCAATTGCAAGGTTGTATGCAACTAAATTATATGCTCTAATGCAATCGATAAAACCTCGATACGTACCTTGCCTCCAGCAATCTTCAACAAGTATTAATTTGCAAGAATTTAGCAAGAATAATGCAAGCAAAACATTATATGATGCATGCACTAAGGTCTTTCTAATTTTGCCAATTTAAGGTCAGAGTTGAATTATTGCCAATTATGGAATTGTAACCCTAACACGTGCAATTCTACGAAAGGAAACTTTTCAACTATTCAGATTTTACGAGAAAGGCAAGAAAAGTTACCTCCGCAATGCTCAGTCGGGTTCGCCGCCCGCTCTCGAAGATTCCAGTAGCTCAATGCGACCACCCAGCGATGCCGACGATGCCCCAGAAATTTGAAGACCAGAACCCACACTGGTGCGGCGATTCCGCCGCAAGTTACCTTGTAGATGCGGCGATTCCGCCGCTCAAGTGTCTCAGAACGCTCCCGGATTTCGCCGCGCGCTCTGTTGTCTCCTGCTACACAAATTCAAATACTTAGATCGCGCACAAGGTAGACAGGATAAAATCGAAAACACAAAAAACACAAAATCTGCGTCGCCTCCCCGGCAACGGCGCCAAAAACTTGATGTGAATTTTATTTATACCGCAAGTGCACGGCGTCTATGAAGACGTGGCAAGTACGGGTCGAACACAAGGAGGGAGAGATTTCGTGTTTATGTTGTTTTCAATTAGAGGGGAAGAATTAGAGAAGAATCAATTTGGGTTTTTGGGGTTTTTGGTTTAATTAACTAAAGTACGAACAAAAGCAATTAAAATTAAAACAAGAACAAAGAGAGAAATCCGTGGGGTGGAGGTTTAGACTTAGGTTTAGAGTAGAGAATTACTGAAACTTATTGTAAATCATGTTAGTTATGAAGCATTACAAGATAAATGACTTAACATAAACTCAAGTAATCAAAATACACTAATCATGAAATTAAAATAATAACATGCATTCATCATTCTCTAACCCTAATTCCATCACCTCCACCCTTTGGAGAGAGTTAGAAACTCATGGAGGGAGGAAGAAGAAGGGGTCCTTGAGACATTAAAAGAAAACTAAAACAAGAATTAAAAGAACAGAATTTTATTAATAAAACTAAGGTACACAAATAAGAACAACAACTAAGGACCCTATTTACATCGTTCTCGGGTCTATTTATAGTTGCTACAAGGGACTTAGGTATAGAATTGGATAGTACACGTGTCCATACACGAGTGGACGAAATTGGGACACACGGATCAACCAATGGGCGGCGGAATCGCCGCACATCATGTGTATTGTGCGGCGGATTCGCCTCCCACGTTGGTCGGATTTAATCAGGATTTTTGTCACGCGTTTATGGTATGATTTGATCTTTATTTGCGTGTCTGGATGATTTCTTTCCATTGTCTTGAGCTCCGGATTAATTCCTTCCATTGTTGGAGATTTATAGTTGATTTTTCTTTTGACTTTTCCAACAAAATATCTTGATCCTTTTCTTTTGCAATTAGGTCCTTGGCATTTTTGCAATTAAGCCCTTGACCTTTTTGTGATTAGCTCCTTGAATGCTTTTATGCTTGGATGCATTTCCAATTGAAACCCGATAAACTTGAATTCGGTCTTTATGATAGAAATGAATCTTTTGCACACGTTTATGCTCGGAATGTGGGTAAATTGCATTCAGGTCCCTGTATTCTGTAAATAAGACTAAACACATACCTTAGTAGCATTTATTGATGTAAAAGTAATCCAAATGAAAGACATATGATGCAATGTATGCAATGCATCAGTTTGCATGGGGTTGTGTGGAGTGCATGGGGAAGGGAAGAGAGGCGAGTACTGTAGCGTGGAGGAGAGGTGATGGGTTTGGAAGTAGGGGACTGTAGCAATTTCGGGTTTATAACCCAAGTTCTTCTTCTTCTTTCTTCTTTCTTCCTCATTTCCCTCATTCCTTCTTCTTTCCTTGCTGGTGCGCGTGTTGGTGGAGCAGCTGCGGAGGCGTCGGGCGAGGAAGGAGCTCGTGCGGGAGAGGTGCGGAGTTGAGCGCGCGGGGTGATCACCGGAGGCGACGTGCGTGAGCGAGCTCCGGCGTTTCGTCGTCGTTGGTTGAGGTATGTCAACTTATTAGTGTGGTTTGTTGCTCACCCAAGCGTGGGGGAGGCGTTGGTCGGGTCGGGAGAGGTTGGGGACCTCTCCGGCGACGCGTTCTTCGTAAAACCTCGGCTAGCGCGAGGTTGAAGACGACCAACGGTCGACCGGATCCTTCGGGCGGTCGACCGTTTTAGCACTGTTTGCCCGACTTTAACCTTCACCGGTCGAACGATGCCTTGGGGCGGTCGACCGGTAGTGCATTATTGCTGGTGAGTTGGGATTTTCTACCTGTTATCGGTCGACCGGTCCTTGTTGTGTTCGACCGGAACTTAAGTGTACCTGATTATTATTGTTTGATTGTTCGACCGATTTATATTGCGTTCGACCGATTGCATGTTTGTTCGACCGGTAGCATGTTTACGTTCGACCGTTTGATGACGTAGAATACTAGGTTGACCCTGTTAGTTTTCGGTCGACCGGGACCCCTGAGTCGGTCGACCGATAGATTGGATTTGATGTTGACCAGACTCCGGATTTTGACCTCGTTCGGTCGACCGGTTTTAGACCTTGGTTCGACCGTTGGGGGTTCTGTCTTGAGCGCAGCGGTAGACCGTTATAGGAGTACGGTCGACCGATTCCCTTATGGAACCGGTCGACCGAATCACCTCTTTCGGTCGACCGTTGGGGCACAGAACAGAATCCCAGGTTCCCTTTTTGAACGCCAACTTTGCCACGGAAACCCGTGTCCTCGCCTTGTGCGTGAGCCGGGAGGTGACGGTGGGCGCGTGATGCGTGCCTGCCCAGGGACCGCCGTTGGGAAGAGTGTGGGTGTTCGGGACGCGTCACCTCCATGTATGGACCGTGACTTGAGATGATTGTTGGGCACTTTGTAGTATAGCAGGCCTGAGGGATCGCGGATCCCAGTGTTGATGTTTGTGCGAGCACGCAACTGGCGTTGGGTGAGGTGACTACCGGCCCACGGGCTACGGAGGTCGCTGCCCTGCTTTTATAGCGGCGCGGTTGGTGTTTGCGGCTCGAGGAGCCCGATGACCTGGCAGACTTCGGTCTGGATCTGTCCGATGCTGTGCCGGACTGTTGTGTTGGACCACCGATGCTGTGCCGGTGATGCCGCCGAGGTTGTGCCGGCGATGATGATTGTTGGGCCGAGGCTGTGCCGGCTATGTTGTTTTCCTCGGCTGGGCACCTACCGAGATGATGTTGTTATACCTTCCGGGCGACGGCCCCGTTGGTCCCTGTGGCCCCGACCACTGAGATTTACAGATCTGTTTCTATCGGCGCGTAGACGTGACAGAGGCTCCCTGCCGAACCCTTGTGTAGTGTAGCTGCGTGTGGGGGGTGCGATGTTGCGGGCTACTAGACTGCATGTGCCTGCAGTAGGTCTCCTCGGGAGACTCGTTGTTGATTGTCGGACTGATGTCCTGTTTTACCCTTCGGGGGAACTGTTTTACCTTCTGTTGATGCCATGACATGCTACTAGTATGATAGGTTCATTATGTGATGCATGCATATAGGTGAGTTGGCATACGAGGTTTCCTTCTGGAAACTCAGGCATCGTTGTTATATATTTTCAGGACCGCAGTAGGTCCAGTTGGGTGGTGATCGGCGGGGACGCGCATTTTGGAGTTGGATCCTCTTCTCGGGCCGCTGAGGTCGACATGATTACCTTTTTATCTTCTGTTGTCGTTTTGCTGTAATCATGTATCTTTTGATAAACTCTGATGTATTTTGGTGCACCACTTTTATGATTTATGAGAAGTAACAGTCCCGCTTTTGATTATTGAGTTGATTGTCTTGATTATTATTTTTTTTAAAATTTCCGCTGTTTCGGGATGTTACAAAAACCCCCAGCAAAATGGACATACGCTTAGGGGGGATTTCATTTGTGGTGCAAAGGCTACCGAGTGGAATGCTCTAAAAATGTAGGAAGAAATTAATTTTATATAAGGCAATCCTAATTTCTCCCAACTACTTCATTTTTAGTGCATTCCACTTGGGTAGCCTTTGCACCACAAATGAAATTCCCCCAAAGCGTATGTCCATTTGCTGTCTTTTTTCCTTATATAAACCTTAATTTGTAAACGCCTTCATATTTGTCATTATAGTTTGACTCGTATTTAACTAATTCTAACTATTTGGTTATCATTCTACTTCATCTTAATTTGCTGAATACTACTGATTTGTTGTTACACATCACAATTTCAATGTGATTTCAGATCACAACAGCAAAAATTATCCTTCTTTTTATTGCAATTGCTCAACCCGGTCGCATGGAGAACCTCGTAACAACACCAATGTGGTTTATTTGCGTGCATATTCGAGCTCCTCTTCCCAACCGCAATATGCAATTGCATACCTAAGCATTTGATTTCTAAAACTAAAGGATTTATTAATGTTGTAATTCAGATATGGGATGTCACCTCAAATGTTTTGAAAGTTGACGAGTAGCTGACTACTCGGACTGGTCAGACTAGCTGACTCAACCCAACTAGCCCCACCTATCTGACTAGTTAGCCTAATTCGCCCTACTAATCCTTCGTTAGCAAATTTAGAGCCTTGGATCGAGTATTGTCTGACTAGTCGATTTTAAATCCTTAATCACCTCCAATGGTTTTTTTAATGACCGGACTACCGCCCTTTGTCCATGCTATAAATCCCGGGACTCCTGAGTCACACCCTCTTTATTACCCTTGACCTAGTTTTGGGACTCATTCGTCAGTTTAAGAGGAACTGAGACACCGCTAGGTATCGAACTGCCGACCTCACATTAGATGAGGTCCTTAACCAAAGCCACCAGTGGAGGCCTCCAATGGTATTTGATAAGCATGTCATTGTTTTTGCTGAAGAAAAGTGAGGACCTTTTAATTTATCAATTTGTAGGTTATCCAATGCCCTGAGGTATAACTATCAACTTAATTCATTTGGAGATGTGTCGATTTTAGTATTGACCTTATTTACTCATTTGGTATGTGTTATTTTAAGCAGTAAAATATTTTCAGTAAAAAATTGTGCAAGAGGGTAAGTAGCAATGTAACATCTAAAATGTCTTCAATTTCTGCAAATGTTTTGGTCTAATTTCAGGAATGGATCAATTGTTATGGGATGTTTCTCAAGGTCTTTTATGGATGTCTTTGAGGTTTTCTTTGGACAACAGAAATCATTCGGTCTTTATTACATGGATTTCAAGGACAAGGACTTGAAGAGGACTCCTAAGCTTTCTGCTCACTGGTACTCTAATTGCAAAAGATCGTGCTTTGTATTTTGCACAAAAGTTGATAATGATAAGTATTAGCTGACCAGACATTTCTATCACGAATTAATTCTCGACCGCTAACCATTTCCCACCGCTGACAGATCTATCAAGCATGAACATAAAGCCAAGGGTTCACATGGCTCTTGTTTGTGAAAGGAGCATCAGTAACTCCCCCCCCCCCCCCCCCCCCCGTCCGGGTCGTCTTTTTTTATTTTTTTTAATACTTTTTTGAAAATACTTTTTGTTTTTTTTGTAAGATAATAGTCTTTTTTTTTGTAAGATAACGCATACTCTTTTTTTTGTTTTTTTGAAAATATTTTTTTATAATTGTTTTGATTTTTTGATTTTTTTTCAAGATGAACCTCAAAATGACGTGAAGGAGATAGATAAGTTGTAATGAGTTATGGTTAAAATGTGAATAGTGTAGGAAAGATGAGAAAATGAGTTGAGGAAAGAGAAAAGTGATGTGGAAGAAAGATAAAATTGATTTGGAAGAAAGAGAACGCTCATGACCATGTCGTCTGGGTCTGGGTCATGGTTACGGATAGTCTCACACTCTCACTTACGTGACGTGTAAATCAGTGACATGTTTGCAGCATGATCCTGTATCTGAGCTATGTGTTGCATCGTGTGAAATGTGAAGTTGGAATTGTTAGATAATAGTCTCCTGACATCTAAGTTGTAAGTTGTAGGTAATTTCATTTATTGATAATTAGTTTTGAATTAGATCCTCAGATCATAACACGATATCAGAGCCATAGGTGGATCCACCTTTTTGGGTGTGAGGGCACATGCCCCCACTGGATTTTTTTATTTAAAATCCATCATATATGCTTATTTAGATTTTCTACAAGTTTCGTTATGTTATCACATATGGAAACAATAGGATAGAATTACAATCTTGTTTGGAAAAATAAGAAAGAAACATGTGTATTGTGTGGTCTGTTGGACTACTAACTACTTGAACTGCAACCTTTCAATTAATAGACAAGGTAAAGCCCAATATAATAGAAATAATGTATATAAAGACCATTCCCAACAACATAGTTAATTACGACTTGACGAAGATGGTGTTGGATCACCTTCAGCTTGGAATTACAACCAATATGTCCCAAGTGGGAACAAATGTTAGGGAATTTTGGGTCATAAAAAAAACTATCAAGATCTTCAAAAGTCAACTTCATAATAGGACAAGAGATGAATTTAGGAACATTTTTTGGATTATTTACACACAAAGGGTGTATTTTCTATTTAGAAAATGATATTAACAAAAGGCGTAAAGATATTTGGTAAGAATTTGATATTATTACTACAATATTATATATACGCTATATAATTTTCTAATTTTGGATGAATTTATTTGGTTGATTTTTATTCTTAGAAATGTGGCCCCACTGGTAAAATTTCCTGGACCCACCACTGATAAGAGCCAATTATGCCTAACGGTGGCTTGAAATTTACTTTTTGTTGTCCACGCGTAGACACTGAAAAAATTACCCGATCATGCATGCGGATGAGTGTTAGAATAGTCACACATTGTCTAAATGAAGTCATTCTCTTGAGTTATAAGTTGTAGGGTACATCTACTCATTGTCAATTGGTTTTGAGTTGGATACTCACACTTTAACATGATATCACATCCTAAAAGGTTCATCGACCGGCTTGACACATCCACCATTGTTGTTATCCGCGCATAGACACGGAAAAAATAATAATCTCAGTCACACGTGTATGGAGTGTTAGAGAATTGTCTCACATCATCTAAATGGAAACATTCTCATAGGTTATAAGTTGTAAGGTTCATTCACTTATTACCAATTAGTTTTAAGTTGGACACCCCGAGTAGATGTGATGTCAAAGTCAAACGGTGTCATAGATCCACATATATGTTATGTATTTGAGTTTTGTAACTGAAAGGAGTATTTAGAAATTCCAAATGAAAGGTAAACTCCTATCAAAAAATCTCCGAGGCTTTAAACCACCCTCAAACCTTAATAACAGATTCTTGTTTTTTTGACAAATCAATGTGAACACAGTGGAGGGATGGATGAAAGGTCTAGCAACTTTGTGACCCTTAAACCGCCCCTCTTAATAAGTAAAATAGGGGCAGATGTGGACACTGTGAAGGCCACATAAATCCATAGATACTTAGCAAATAGGCAAGGTTTTAGATCATTGTCATCCATGTATAAGAGATGCATGATATAAACTAGAGTTCTGGTGATGAAAGAAAAACAGGGATTTCATTGCATAAACCAAAAATTATATCTGCTGAGCACTAAGAAAACGATTGGTGGTAATCTTCTATTGGTATTTAGACACTAGCAGCTCTGGACAGTCTTATTGCCTTAAAGTAGTTATGTGATGTCCCACTTTCAACTCCGTGGACCACATTTGCCCAATCATACATATGCATATATTCCACGTGTGCAAACTTCCATTATTGCATTTTGTTCCTACTCTCTCACAAGCATCAGTAGAAGATCGTTTACAGTTCAGCTCCACCACCTCTGTTCTCCCACCTTCAGGAACACGAGCACACGTATTTCTCTTCCAATGAGATCTTTTAGTTATCTTATTGTGTTCCTCATAGCAGCACCAGCAGCAATTGTTAGACACAGCAATGGAGCAGAAATTTGCAGGGAGGATTTCCCAAAGGACTTCGTGTTCGGCTCTGGGACATCGGCATATCAAGTTAAGAAGTTGCTGCCTTTATTCCGTCCAAATCCCTATCAATTATTGTACTTAATTAATAATGAATGTGGTTTGTGAATTTTGCAGTGGGAAGGAGCCGCAGCAGAGGATGGGCGGACTCCAGGCATTTGGGACACCTATTGCCACCACGGTTTGTGTTACTTAGATTCTGCTTCTTCTTCTTTTTTTCTTTTAATTTCACTTTCCCAGCATTATATTATACACATGGGTGAGAGTTTGTGAATGTTCCTGTTTAAATTTAATTTCAGGGGAAGTGATCGACAAAAGTACTGGGGATGTTACTGCTGATGGTTATCACAAATACAAGGTATCTTACATCACCCACACTCACACATCAATAACCAGTGTAGTTCGTGGTGAACTTTGTTTTTAAGGATTGAGTATGAGAAAATATATATTATATACCTTGTTTTCGTTACACATCGACATTGTTAGGCCATCACTAACCATGACCTGAACGACCTGGTCATCAGCACTCTCTCTCTTCAAAATCAACTTTCTCTCTCTTCCACATCAGCTTTCTCTTTCCTCAACCCACATTCTTCTCTTTTCTACATTATTCACCTCTTAACCACAACCCAACATAACCCACAACAACATATCTCTCATCCACATCATTTCGGGGTCTATCTTGGTAAAATTTTAAAAAAAATTAAAAAATTTTCTAAAAAATCTAAACAATTATAAAACGTATTTTCAAAAAAAAATTTTAAAAAACTAAAACAAAAAATTCTAAAAATCAAAACAAAAAAAATAAAAAATAAAAAACAAAATTTAATATTATTTTATTCGACGACCCGGGAATTCCGGGTCGTCGACCCGGGCGTTTCAACGCCCAAGGCAGTGACCTGGGCATCTTCGCCCTTTGTGTTTCCCCCGTTAAAAAAAAAAAATTCCCAACGACCTTGTCACGACCCGGTCGTGACCCAGGATTTTATCCCGATAAGGGATGGCCTTATAAAATACGATACCTGGTTATTCAAAATAAAGTGTATGACACTCTTGCAGTGAAGATTTGACCATTACCTCCCATCTAAGCACTTGGATGAATCAAAACTTAAATGGTATTTCAGCAAGTTGATAAACCCGTGGATTCCCACGTCGATCCATGACTACAAACAAAAAACAATCCAGTTACACGTGCAAGGCGGTATTGGAAATATCATATGTGGTTTGCAAAAGAATTAAATCTATAGAAACCAACTTATATTTGATTTGTCCACCATTTTTAAAACTCAAATACTTAATTGAAAGGTACTTAGGTGGTAGTGTTGGATGGCTGTTATAGAGTATTATAAACTTCATATTCTGATGAATGTGAGGTTATAATTTCAACAAACTCTCACAAATTTTTCTTGAAATTTTCGGTTTCTTATCATAAGACATTATTAGGTAGATCATCATGTTTACTGTACTCCGATAATGTATGTGGATTTCTTTTAAATGTCAATGAGTTATTTAAAATACAAATTGTTGAATGGAAAATCTTTTCACCTTTCCTCGTCCTTATGATCCCTTAGGAGGATGTGGAGCTTATGGCCAAGACAGGATTAGAGGCCTACAGATTCTCCATCTCTTGGACCCGAATAATACCAAGTATGATGCTACACTTTGTATTAACTAATATGATTTCAAACTATACTTGGTCGGTCCTACTTTCTGTGTGGGTCACTCCACCACACCCATGTTTTCCATTGACCATAATTTTGAGGAAAATTACCTATTAAGAATGATGACGTTTCACTTAAAGAAAACGTATTAGCCAGACATGTTTTTTAAGTAACAGTAGCATACAATGTCAACACTTAATTGGCATCTGTTATGTTTCACTTCAGGTGGAAGAGGACCTGTGAACCCATTAGGTTTGAAGTTCTATAACGATCTCATTTATGAACTTATACGTCATGGTATATTGGTGTTGTTAAAGAATACTTTCTGCTATTTTAATTTCTTTTTCTCTCTTTCTGAAAATCCTTTTCAAGTCATTACTTGTCCTGTTCTTAGTGTTTCCTTATCGTGGATCTAACTAGTATTAAACATTTTTTGACAGGAATTCAACCCCATGTCACACTTTTACATTATGATAACCCTCAATCTCTTGAAGATGAGTACGGGGGTTGGCTAAGCTCTAAGATTGTGTAATGAAAATACTCCATTTTCTTTGATAAAATCTTGAATTTCAGATTCTAAGTACAAGTTTGCACCAATTCAACTTGTTAAGTAACTGTTTGGTGTTACTCAGTGATGACTTCACAGCTTATGCTGATGTTTGCTTCAAGGAGTTTGGTGATCGAGTTTCGTTTTGGACAACCCTGAATGAACCCAATGTTTTCGCAGTGGGTGGTTACGATTTGGGATTCGGTCCACCGAAAAGGTGCTCTCATCCCTTTGGGATCAACTGTACTGTTGGAAACTCCACAACGGAGCCATATATTGCACTTCATAACATGTTGCTTGCACATGCTGCTGCAGCTTCATTATATCGGTCAAAGTACAAGGTATTACCTGTTATTACAAACAATATGAGATGATTGATTTCTGAAGATTGCCAAAACTAAAATTTGGTATTCTTTTTTCAAATCAACAAACTTGCTTTTGAGGCAGGAAAAACAACAGGGTTGTATAGGCCTCAACTTCTTTGCTTACTATTTTGTTCCATTGAGTAACTCATTTGAGGATAGAGGTGCTACCGAAAGAGCATACGACTTTTTTGTAGGATGGTAAGGCTTATGCATTGCCTTTATTTCTTACTTAACATTATTAGTTAAATGGTCCTACCCTCATAATTTATAGACATTTGTTTACCGTTGCAGGATTGTTGAACCACTCGTGCATGGAGACTACCCATCTACGATGAGAAAACGCGTTGGTCAGAGATTGCCATCCTTCTCTAGGCACCAAAAGAAGCAAATTGTAAACTCTTTCGATTTTCTTGGTATAAACTACTATGCTACACTAGGGATACAAGACAGAAACAAAGATGAAAATGGAACGACGGTAGCAAGTGACTTTATTTTTGACTTATCAGTGGATATGACAGGTATTTTCATCAACTGATGTTGGCAATATTTGAAAAAATAAGTGTGTGATTCTACCTGGCTTTGTGTGTAATGGGAAAGCCAAAAAATGAAGACAAGAGTGTAGAATACATCACCACATTCAACCCTTGTAATTACCACAGACAAGAGTGTCCTAACTTCTTTTCATTTTTTTTCTTTGTTGAAGCAGAGGTCACCTCTCCAACAGACAAGGTAACTTTGATAAAGGAGCCGTTAGAATTACCTCATGACTTGAAGTGAAACTAACGGGTAATATTTTTTCCAGTTTAACTCGTTTGGCCTCAAAGGTTTACTAGAACGCATAAAGGTGGTCTATAACAATCCCCTGGTTTACATTCATGAAAACGGTTAGTGACCTGACCTATTATATACGCCTTTTCACTGTGAACCCGATCATACTTTGAAAGACCAAAACCCTTTCAGCCTTGATTTCATAAATCTGAGTGATAGGTGTTGTGATTTAGATCTCAATTGTTGTGTGTAATAGTATGAGCTAAGAATATATCTATTCACAGGTTTTCCGATGCCACACAACTCAATGCTGAATGATACTGAAAGGGTGGAGCATCTGTCTGCTCACATTGAGAGTCTGCGCGTTGCTGTGAGGTACAACTATGAACTCAATACATCTAGAGTTTTTGAATGTTTTGGTTCTGACTTATCAGGGTCAATATCTGTTGAGTTTTGTTTTATAAACTATATAGGAGTAATTTAGTCTTTTCATTAAGTTGGGCCAGTTAATTATCAAATAAACTATCCATGAGAATGTACCGATGGAATTAAGGCTAATCAGCACAAAAAATCTTTTTTTCCTTTTTGCAATTTTGTGCACTTTCACCTAGGAGATACACCCAAGATTAGATATTGATACAGTTATATTTCGTAGTGATCTCTCCTGTTACCTATTGTACATCATTTCTCCAATTTGGATGTTCGAGAACTGGTCTGCTGGTCTGCATTGCTTTAAATCTTTCCAACATTTTTAAGAACTTCTAACATGTTTGACTTTAAATTGATATTGAGCATAAATATTGGTAAGAAGACGTCAAACATGAACAAACACTTAAGGTACTTTGTACAAAGGTTTAATGCAGGGCTATGCGATTTGTTTCAGGAATGGATCAAATGTGAAGGGATATTTTTCGTGGTCTTTGATGGATGTGTTTGAGTTACAATCCGGATTCCAGTCTACATACGGTCTTTACTACGTAGATTTCGCAGATAAAGAGTTGAAGAGGATCCCAAAGTTTTCTGCTAAGTGGTACTCCAATTTTCTGAAGGGAAGAGATGACACCAAGCAGGAAAACATCCCCAACTGGTCTGCTTCTGTTTCCTCCGGTTAAAAAGCCTTTTGCACGTATTGATTTGGTGGTCGCAGGGAATGTCATGGATTCTGTACAGATTGTTTAAGCTGCAAGTTGTGATTTCATTATTAGCTACATGTTGCTATGAACGTGTCATAAGTTATTTAATTAATATTGACGGGATCTTTACAAGGCCTGCTTATCATTGTCGAGCAAATTGTTGTTGGCCAGCCATTGTGCATTATCTCTAGATTTCTTGCTAAGTCAAACTCATACCTTGCACGTAAGTAAAATGATTTGATCCCAACATTTTTACTCTGAAATGATCTGAGATTTCTCTAAGTTCTCTATTCCCTCTCCTTGAATTGTGACATGATCATGTGCATCTATTGGTGAAATTGGGTCAAATACGGAAGTCTACTCCTCTTAATCAAGCTTTGACTAAACTTTCCAATTACTTTAATAGATGGAATCAATCTAATTAGTTTTCTTGGTAATATGCTGTCAAATCTGAACATTATTAGTATGCTTTTGTTAAGGTAAACTTGAAAAATATCTCCAGCTCATGCAGGATACAAGTTAAAATTTCAATTAAAGAACATTTTAAGGATATGACTTGTTATATCGTCATGCTTCTGTCACCACCTTGATACTCTTGGATGAAATAAGGTGAACCTGCCATTTGAGACCACCAACAAATCTTAACAAAACCATGTCCAAAAAGGCAAAAACCATCGACCCTTAGCATAGAGGACCCTTGACGGGTTCTAAGTTCTAACATGATCAACTTTGGAAGAAGAAAAAAGACTTTGAATACCTTTGGGTGGCTTGACAAAGTTGAGTAAGTACTTAGTCTTGGTGCCAAATAAAGGGGGCTTGATGTCTTTGGATTTTGAGATTTCTTTTAGTTGGTAGAGATATTTTGAGGTTTCGATACATTCGATTTAAATTCCTTAAGATTCAAACCTTTTTAATTTTTTTGGATTACCAATAGTAAGATAAATAGATGAAATTTGTCTAATTAAGTCTACTTCAAAAGTAACTATTTACTCACATTATGAGTAAAATACCTTGTTAGCTTTCAAAATTCGACTTCTTGACTTGAATTCTTGTCATTGCTCTTATCAAATTGTCATCTTACATTAACATCAACTAAAACTTGTACGTTCATTTTACAATTAAGATTTTTTCTCTTATTTTCCTTATATCATTTTATTAATATAATACCAATATTCAATAGTTCATTTACTTTTTATCCAATGACTGTGTTTAATAGACTTGGACAAATCAATTACGATTTTCTGGCATCCCTCCTTAAACGCAGGTTCACGATCCATACTTAGTCCTGTAATACACTTTTTAAAACAAAACAAAAAAAACCGCAACTATAAAATAAGCCGAAAACGCGTTTTCACGATCCCGAATAAAAACCCCGGAAAAATCCCATTCCCATTAACGACAGCAGTTGGGTCACCGGACGGAGACGGTTGAGTTCGTTCGTTCGAAAATAAAAACAAAAAACGAAGGTTTGGTCATGGCGACGAAGTCGAAAAAGGCTACGGCTCCGGCGGCGATGGAGGGGAAGGTCCTCGACGACGTGATCCAGCGGTTGCTGGAGGGAAGAAGGGGAGGGAAGCAGGTCAAGCTCTCCGAGGCCGAGATTCGCCAGCTCTGCGTCGATGGACGGAGGACGTTCCTCGCGCAGCCGAATCTGCTCAAGATTCGCGCCCCCATCAGGATCTGCGGTGATTGAAATTTGAAATCTTTCCTTTTCGTTTCGGTTGAGGTGGTTTTGGTTTGTCTGATCGTGATTTGGTTTCAGAGGGAGCGTGGAATTGAGTTCTGTTGTGGATTTCTGTTAGAATTTTAAGTTTTAATTGAAGCAAATAAGAGTTATATTAGCGAGTTTCGGTTAATGTTCCGGCGAGTTCCTATCGATTTCAGTTAGGAGTTTTTTGATTGTTTGAGGAGAAAACAGGGTGGAGATTTGAGATTGTGAGAAAACTTGCTTTTTTAGAGATAATTTGGTCAACACAGGTTAAGGAAGTAGTGTTTTGTGGGTGTTGACCTTTTCTATCTTGTGTTTACTCTGGTCGTGTTTGTGTGTTAACCGTATTTTGCAATGGGTTGCATTTTGCAATGTAGTAATGGTCTGATGAATTGGCTTTATAGAGTTGATAAACCTCTTTTTCCTAATCGTGTCTAATTTATCTATGCACAACTTCTCTTAAATGGCAAACTGGACTCTTAGAATTCTGTGATTACAAGCCATACAAATTTGACTGTTTATATGATGCCATTTGGCTAACCATAGGTAAATTGTCCATGGATTCAATTTGGAATTAAGCATTACTTATTCCTTTAATTATCTGGTTTGACTGGTGGTGGGGTTAGGCTCAGGTAGATTGCCTCAACTCAGTTTGGGATTGTGCTTGTGTTCCTTCTTAAAGTTGTTAGGTTCATGTCTTTGTTTGTGATTTAAAACTGGACCGGTTTATGACAAAGCATGTGCTAATGTGAGGCTTTTCTGAAAGATTGAAGTAATATCTTCAATCTCATGTCTACTGACTTTCAAGCATAGAGCAATACAGAGAAGCTGTACATTCAATGAAATGTGACGTGAAAAGGGAGATTTTTTTCCTATAAGCTAATGCCTACTACTTTACGATAAAGCTTCATCTGCTTGACCCGCCCTAAGCGTCAACTGAGAATGTCATTTTAACAGCTCAAACCGTCTAGCTTCCCAATTTCAGAAACAATGTAGAAAGATCTCTCTCCTAGCATAATGGTCTATCTCTGTAATCGTTTGATAATTATAAAATTGAATTCAGGCTCTTCAGAAATGCCTATTCAAACTGTATATAAGTGGTTTCTTTTGCTTATTGATGCTCTACCCTTTTTATAGAAAGACAACCTGCTTTGGATTTTATTGGTATACATAATCCCTAGTTTCTTTTTAATTTTTGGAAGGACGCGGTTTGCTTGAATTTAGATTTATTAATTATAAGGAATTGGTCTTGTACTGTAGCTTTTTCGGGGACTTTGTTTTTAGTTCTTACTAGGAATCTTGATTTTTTCAAGTCTTTTGTTGAAATTAAGCTATCGTTTATTTTGTTTTGCTTCTGTTACTAGAGTATGACGGTCTTTCACATCCGCGTAATATTACCTTCCTCGTAATTTGAAATTCCCAAACTTGCATTGTTTTCACAGGTGGAGGCAACATCGGTCTATCATATAACACATGTATACTTATGTGATCGCACATCTATTCATGTGTTCAACAGCTCTTCAAAAATGTTTGAATTTTTTTGAATGGAATAATTACAGATTACTCAAGGTGTTAATCATGGTTTAATGGAATTACTGACCCTTTGTGTACTTTTGAGTACCGTGCACTATAGGGAAAAGTTTTTGTTCTTTACTACTATAAATCTAGTTAAAATGAGCCCATATTCCCTAATGCATTAGTCAAGTCAGCTGAAATTGCATCTTATGTGGAGTGAGTGGCAACTTCTCATCACTCTTATAATCATTAGTCAGGTGCAACAATCTCCAGTATATTGTTCCAAAAATCGTTAAGCCAATTGACTTACATCCTGAATTCTCTTAACAAACTGTACGGCCCAAGCAAGTTCTTTCACATTTATGATTGAGTGCAGCTTCTCTAAACTTCTGTAACAAATGTATTGGTTCACATCAAGATCTATAGGTGATTAATATATTAGCATATCCGTTGTGGGATATTGAGCTCACTGATGTCGCTCAGAATTTACTCAACTTAATGTTGAAGTCTAGATGATTTTACTCTGTTGTTCATATTTTCCTTAGTGCTTTGCGGAAGTGTTGGTCATGCTGTGTTATTTTTCTAATACTAGTTTGTTCTCAGGTGACATACATGGTCAGTATATCGATCTTTTGAGGCTCTTTGATAGTGGTGGCTATCCTCCTTCTTCATCGTATCTCTTCCTTGGAGATTATGTTGATCGGGGCAAACAGAGCTTAGAGACTATATGTTTGCTTCTGGCATACAAAATCAAATATCCTGACAAAATCTTTTTGCTGAGGGGCAACCATGAAGATGCTAAGATCAACAGAGTGTACGGGTTCTATGACGAATGCAAACGGAGATTCAATGTTCGACTTTGGAAGACATTCACCGACTGTTTTAACTGCCTTCCATTTGCTGCACTGATTGATGGAAAGGTATTTTGCATGCATGGAGGCCTTTCTCCTGAGTTGCATAAAGTGGAACAAATAAACCAGATTGAAAGGCCTGTAGATGTTCCAGATTATGGTCTGTTATGTGATCTGCTTTGGTCTGACCCAGATCCTGATGTTAAGGGATGGGGACAAAGTGATAGAGGGGTCTCATGTACTTTTGGACCCGACAAGCTTATAGAATTTTTAGAGAAGAATGATCTTGATCTAATATGCCGGGCTCATCAGGTTAACTTTTTTATTCTTTTACTGGCTGTTAGAATGTAGGGTTTCTTTAGTGTTTATGTTTAATTTTTTTTTTCAGGTTGTTGAGGATGGTTATGAGTTTTTTGCTCAGAGAAGATTGGTTACATTATTTTCTGCTCCTAACTATTGCGGCGAGTTTGACAATGCCGGTGCTTTGTTGAGCATCGACAAAACACTTATGTGTTCATTTGAGATATTGAAGCCTCTTGAGCATACAGGAAGCTCGAATCCCCCTAAACTTAAAAAGGCTAGTCTTCTTTTGCAAATTCCTACATTTTATTTAGATATGGTATCTGCTTCATAAGTCATAACCTTGGCATAGAACTGATGAATTTGTGCTTAAATTTTGCATCAACCAGTTGCCTAAGAAGGGAAAAGTTTGAGGACGTTCTCGAATCAAGACTACACAGTTCAAAGGGGGAAGATCCAGTCGATTAAGATCCGCTTGAGCTGGATAACTTCGTCGTGATATTTCATGGTGTTCTTCTATTTTAACACCTCTTTTAATCCTTTCTAGTTAGTACCTTGAAAATATTTACTACATCTTCTGTAATGTGGTACTACACAGCTTCTTTTTGTACAGAATTGCTTTTCCCCCCTCCTTCCACTTTAGTGTATTTTAAGTTGTATTCCGACACATTCCTTTTGATGTTTTGATGTGTGTGCAAAACAAATTTCTTGAATGTAAACAGTTCATAGGTTTTTTTTTATTAATTGAAATTCTGTACTTTAATTTTTTGAGATTTCAAATCATTTGACTTTTTTTATTAATTAAAGGAAGCCAAGGTAATCCACATTAGCTCCCAACACGTTTACAGGCCTTTTAATTCACCACTGTTTCAAATGTCCTGCATGCCAAAACTTGTTCTATCTCTATACATGACAATTTAAATTACAAACAGGTCAAAAAATTTAAATTACAATAATAAAGAGGTCATTGCCTTGGACTACCGCACCTTTTTGATCTACAGATCCATTTTACCCTTATTTTTATTACTAGTCTTTGAGTTGAACTAACTATATTCGACCTGAATGATGTACATGGTATGGCCTACCTCATCAGTTTTGTATATCGTCTTCTAGTCTCGTCATTCGTCAACCATGTCTAGGTTTGTTAATCTCTGAGGTCTCGAGAGGTTGGTATATTTAAGTATGACTACCTATAAAGATGTTGGCTTTTTAACTGCAATTCATTACTATTATTATTATTCTCAGTCCGCGGCTCAAAAAGAAATCAGATCGTTAACATCACCTATAAAAAATATTTTATATATCAATCCCCAACCATACTGATAGTGGCTCGATCCATTTTATTTCATAATGATAGCAAAATAGTGAAACCGATTCTTCCACATCAGACTGGTAATTAACTGAAACGGACGATAACTGTAATATCTTGATGTGGATGAACTTGATACAACTTTCACATACAATCCACTTGTTTCAGCAACTATATTATTATTGCAAGCTATCACCAATACCATTCAGTAAGATACACATTACACAATCTTATTCTGGTCAATTCAGCTATATATTATCATATATACTATGATATATAATATACCCAAATATCCATGCATGCATTAGTGGATCGCTCTACATCTACTGGATGAGATTGAAGCCAGCAGGAACAATGTTGGTGACTATCCCAAGAAGGCCCTGAACGACCCTCCCAACCAAGCTCAAAGGTGACTGGAGAAGGCCAGAGGGGAGAGAAGCATCGCAGGAAGACAAGGGCGTGGTCACCACCAGATTGCAGTTGTTGAGTAGAGATGACAGCAGAGATGTCACTGGATCCAACAGAATGGAGAAGAGACCTGTTCTTCCGGTGGTCGTGCTGGCGACGACGTTGTTCCCACAACGTAATTGCACCAAAGCATCTGGCCAAGCAAAAAAAAAACACGTTCATTAGAGATCCAACGCATGCATATATGCATGAATGTACGTACAGCAGAAGTGCAACTGATAAGGAATTATTTTTTTTGGAAGCACTGTATTATATTAACTAAGTGAATGTATAGTGTTAATGTAAACAATAAGTCGATGTAATTCCCCAAAAAAAGATAAAAACGATTTAGCTGCTAACTGCTGCTGAGATTCAAATATGTAAAATTTGGCTCATGTTATTACTTTGAGGTCAACCAACTGATCGAGTTAGTCCATCAAGATTAATTGAAATCTCTTTCTGACCAACCCTATCTACAACTTCCTTTCAAGAGAGAAAAATCATGTTGCTACAACACTTATGGTAGTGTAAACTCGAGGCTAACTAATTTGGTAGAAAAACTTTCAACATAAAAGGTACTTTCCATTAGAAACTAACATCATGAAATACTAATTGGTTTTGAGATGGAAGCTCAAATTCAAATCCGAACACAACTTAGATGATGATCTTATAAGGTAAGAAAATCTCACTCGGAAATGCAGGGGTTGTCGGGGTGATTGCACTTGCATTGGCGGCGCAACGGACTGAGCCACTTATGTTAAGCAGGCCCCCCAGTAGACCTCCAAGAATTTGCCCTTGAGCAATCGGAACCACCACAACTGCCACCACCAATGCCATCAACACTATGGTTTTGGCAGCCATGTCTTAACCAAGGAGATTAACTCAAAGCCTAATTTATCAGTCTAAGTGGCAAACTAATTAAGGCTGTCTTGAATTGGTTGCATGGAGTGGCTCCATTGTCTCTCTATTTATAGACCCTTTTTTTAATAATGTTGTGGAAGATTGCGTGTGATATCTTCTCTTTCAAGTTCACATGATTGTGTTATCAATATCTTGCATGCAAGAGAGTTAGATTATTGGAGAAGGGAGGAGATGACATTCTGAATGGTGACAGAGGTTGGGGCTATCGAGCTCTTGCGCGTGCTCTTTGTGGGAAGAATATTCATATAGGTTTTGTTGCATCTTGTTTACTTCTATGTCGTATTTATTTCGGGGGAAAAAGTAAAATATCAAGATAAATATTGCTAATATTTATGATTATAATGAGAGACCGTAGTTCAGATTCAAATGCTACAACATTTGGTTGAGAATTTTCTAAGAGAATGGGATGACAAATTAGAACAATACCATATGCTTGATTTCTCTCACTTCTAAGATTCCATTTTTCGAAACCGGAAATATGCTTAACGTAATAGTAATAGAAATTAGAGAGAAATCTTAAATTCATCATATATTGGTTTTGCACGCAAAAACAGGCAATCTGTTGGAATTAGAATCTCTTTGTTTCTACAAATTATTGTTTCCATATTAAACTAAGAATGTCATGAAGTTGTCAGTTGATTAAAAAGAATAATGTATCCTACAACTGGAAAGTTTTTGATGGGACAAAGTCACTGAACTTGTGACGTAGAAAGTTTTTTTTCTACAACATGCATGGGCTAAAGTAAACAGCAAAGTTCAAAAGCCATACTGCCCACATAGTTGTGAGTTCTGACCAAAATCTTTGAAGAAATGTTTTTTTCGTCTCTCATGCCAGAGGTGGTCCAACACTGGAATTTCGAAGGTCGTAGTGAAGAAAGGCTGTCATTTGTTATTCAACATGCGAATAAAAGAAATACATAAATTGGTGTTAAAGTAGATAACATGTAAATAAACAATAACCACAATCTGCTTACCAACTTGCATGTTGAAAACAAGCAAAGGCAAAGTAGCAAGTGGTAAGAAGACCACTATATTTCTCACGTAAGAGAAAAATGATTGGTCACTAAACAATTCTACTCTCGTAGATGTTGCAATTGTTATACAACTCATGAAACATTCAGATACATAATTTGTATGATTCATCTTAACCAGTAATGAGGATTTAATCTCTAGGAAATAGGAATAGGTTGGTCCCGCTTCAGAGATTATCAAGCGCGCGCATGCATGCGCCCATGCATGCAGTCCATTCTTGCGGGCTGCTAAATGCCATGGCTGTCATTTTCTTAAATTTCAGCTTCTCAACCAAGTGATAATAGTTGAAAATTTTAAAGTGAGTACTGAAGATAAAGTTTGAGATTTGTTTCAGGCAATCAGTGACAACTTGGGTTTGATCACTGTCTCAAGGAAATCGAGGAACCTCCATTTTTGGTGATCTATGAGACTATGACAACAGAGAAAATTTCCTCCAAATTCGTTGTCATTGTGTTTTTTTCTCATTTCTACGAGTACCTTTTTCTTTTCTCAATTCAGAAGGAAAACTCTCAGCTGAGATAATCTCAATCGGTACATATTGAATTAAAAATCGAGATGTCAGACAGTTAAATTCCTTGGAAATATGGATTGAACTTGGGGATGGTCGGAGACTTGGAGTACAGTAGATAAATCGGTAAAAAAAAAAGTTTTAGATTTGGTACATTTTGGTCGTTGATTCGACTCAAAACATCTATTAAACGAATATGATGTAAACCTTCCGCATTCTAAGACAGATATTTTAGAAGAATTTTAAGCATAGCTGCACAACATGCGTGCACACGAGTTTTTTAAGGTATTCTATGTCATTCAACTACAAAACAAAACTTGCTACTTCAGCAAAACAAAAATAGGAACAAAATAAAAGGTCTAGTTGTTGGAGAAACAAAGGTGAAGAACAAAATTCAAATACTTGCAGCAGAGAAGGGTACATGTCCATAATCCAGTTTTGTTCCTGTACAATGCAAGTTTGAAGAAATGCACTTCGCATTCCAAGTGAAGAAACCCCTCCTTTTTGCTTGAAAAAAATTCCTAATGTGGCTTCAGTATTCAGACCTCGGTGGCCCAGAAACTTACAACAAAAATCTAAAAATAATCAACCAGGCTAAGGCAAATAATAGATAATAATTTGCCAATACACAATTAACAAGCGGGATTCCAGCCAAACATATTAATCTCTCTATTCAATCTGCTCCAACCCTGCTACCTCGAGCAGCAGAGAACTTTCTTGTTTCTAGTTTTCTAGCTTGACGAAGAATAGCTGCTTGCTTCTGACGAAGGCTGTAACTTTTCCTCTTGCTGCATAAACATGGCAAGCATGTAAGGTATGGAATTCCAGGATGCGATATATTTGTACAAATGATACGATGTGACATCTGAAACATGGAACATATCCACGATGCAAAATAAAGAAGAATAAATAATTAATTCAATTGAACCTGCATAAATTATAAACTAGAAGAATGAACAAGGAGCGGTAGCTAAAGATTGAATGAAAAATGTTCATGTATAAGAACTAACTAAAATCAATTCCTCCTACAAAATGACTTGGTAAAGTATCAATAATAAGGGAATGTAATAGCTTCTACGACAAACCTGATGAACAGAAGTCCAGCAGTAAGAACCATTCCTCCAACAGCCCATGATATTTTTTCAGCTATTGTCATGTTCATAACCCAACTGTGAAAATCATACAGCACCCCACTCTCACCAGATGATGCGGAAGACCAAGATTTTGAGGCCTTCCACGACTCAGCAACTGAGTCTAAACTTGCTTTTTCACCGTAACAAAACTGTTTACCAGCAGCCCCAAATTTATTCTCAGACGACACAGAAAAACCAGCAAAGCTGCAGAAGTCTGTACCATTAGAGGCCCATTCACTTCCTGCACCACACAGAACATCATTTGGTCCGCATGGTGACAAAACCTGGAAGAGATGAAATGATGGTTAACACTTAACATATTTTTTTAAAAGCTTGTGGTTTGATTTGCAAAGATGAATTGACAAATGTTTTCATAACCACAATCTATGATTGAAGGTAAGGTTGAGAAACATAAGGCATGCTCAATATCTCTGATAACTTACATAAGGAGTCGGAGGTTATGAGACATGAAAATAACCCAGGTATGCAAGTTATTCAAAGAGACCATAATATATAGAAATTTCAGTTATCACTTAGAAGTCAGCACATTTATCAATTGGACATACAACATAATACTTACTCCTTTACCTGGGTTTTTGAATCCATAGAAAAATAAGCAGTTCCACATGCTCTCCACAAGCTGTCGCACAAAGAAGTACAGATAACAGGAGGCCCGGGTTGGGTACCAACCCTTGGATCACAAATAGAGCACTCTAGTAGTTCCCATAGCTGCAAGCATTCTTGGCTGGCTTGCCCAGAGGAAGCAAGCTTCCGGATAGATACCAGGGCAGGATAAGTTTGATCAATATCACAGCATGTCTTCTTCCGGAAAACTCTACAAAGGACCAAGTCTTTTGGTCCTTTTGCTACTCTTTTAGGTGGTTTCCCATTAGAAGAGAACGGGGGGAAACGACCTCCAGGGGATGTGCAAAGGTTTTGCGAGTCCACTGCATTCAGTGCAAAAATAGAAAGTTACTAGACTAGTATAGACACAAAAGTTGCAGGAGAATTCTACACAAAATCTCAAAATGCCATCTCAGGAACAGCAGTTCTACAACATTTCTGTGGGCCTCAGAACTACAACATGTGACAGTGGATAAGAACCTATCCTTAATTGGTATGAAAAAAAATGAAATTAACTAAGTACACATATTGGGGCATTGTGTGTCAACAACCACAAGAAATTGTTAACAGAAGATGCTCCAATGTCTTCAGTTATAGTAACCCAATCTGTAAAGGGAATACAAACCTAGATAGTAGATAATCGTCTTTGAGTAATTTCTGTATGTGGCTTGGTATCTCTTTGGTAATTACACAGACAAACTGTGTCATGCAGTCATACTGTTTAAGAAGATAGTCTAAAAAGTATGTACTAAGGGCCTCAAAAAAAAACAGTAGGTGGAACTAGGAAACTCTGTAAATCATGAAAGGTTATTCAGCTATTTGTATGAAAACTCAAAGAAATTTTAGGTGCACAATGATGAACCTGCCATAATTCATCATCAAACACTAGTAATTACTAGAAACTCTAGTTTCCTTTTTATGGGCAAAGAAAATTGAAATGATACAAAGAAATACAGCTTCTGAATCGAACGGCAAATCCATATATTTCTCTAATAAAAAAGAGTTCTGGCTACCATAGGATACAGATACAAGTGGATCAAGTAAGGAAACATTTTTTTTGTAACTATTCTTGCTAACTTTCTTAACTGAATGGCAAGACTAATGTATATATCCTGTGCATATATACTCTTTCCCTATAAATAGAGTAATGACCCTATACTAGTCTATTTTTTTATCATTTGCACACATGAGTTTTTCTTAGATGTGTTCCACATACAATCACCCACACTTTTATACTTCTAGGATACTAATGTTTCTATAAACTCCAATAAGAATCTTTGTTCTACAATCCAATTCAAACAAGAAGTCCAATGAGGTGAAATGTCATTCTAATCTACTGGGAATAGATGTCCAACCTAAGAACTTGCATCTCTAAATAATCCTTGTAAAGTTGTTGTAACGTTCCGTCCCCGAACCTGCATCGAACCCGAGTTTGGCCTATCATCCATGAGTCCACTATCCCACAATATCACTTATTGTCACAAAACTTAAGTTGGTTGGTTATTGTTGTAGTAGACTCGTGTCTTTATATCCCACACTACTAATGTGGGACTAAACTTGGGGTGTTACGGTTGTAATCTTGAGTAAATAGATAACGTATTCCACTATAAGATTTTTGCAGAGTGTGTCGAGACTTGACAAGTCTTCGCCTATTCTTCCAATAAAAAAAATCACAAATATCACCGGGATTCTGAACTTCGAATGTTACATGCCTCTTAGGATTCACCATTATGGTTCTCCATCGTAGTTGATTGTTTCTATCTTCTTCATAAGTTACACAACCTCATAATTTTAACTAATCTTCTTACATCTAGCATTGTTTTTTTAAATGACTTTCTATTTTACTCTAACTAACAACCTGCTACCGTAGGGGCTGGATACCTAGTCTTGGTTGTTCCGAGACTCAACACTTAACAATTGGAACAACAGTAGTTGGGTAATATACCTAGCACATGACACCTACTAGACGAAGTACTAGCATAGTGTGTTTCTAAACCAGCCCCCAAAGGTGCATCCCAGTTAGTAAGCATTGTGTTTTCATTGCACACACACCCTAGTTCGAACCCCACCTCAAACAATTAAAACATCTCGGTGAAAATGACGAGGAACACCTCCAATTTAGAACTGCAGCTCACCTGGGACCCAAAGCAGGAGTGAACGCCAACAAATTTTAGGTCATAAAAATTGGTTTTTACGCACTAGCAAATCTCTGTGAAGTTCGGTTAGTCCGTCATCCACTACCACTTCAAAACCTAAGCACATTCAACCATCTTATATATTCCCTTCACGTTTTGTATTGAGCAATACGCGACTATCTTCCCAACAATTCCACCAACGGAAGCGCCAAATTCTCACGCCCATTACTTTTTACCAACACAACATATTAATCGACCCACAATTCTGCGAAAACACACTTATCCCAAATTCCCTTTCCGCAATCTCGCGGAAAAGGCAAAGTCATAACAGCAAAATGATCGTTGGTTCGCTCCGTAATTCAATCGATCGGAATCAAGCAATAACAGAAATACACATAAACCCTAAGGATTGGGGGTGGGAGTTGGTTTACCTGAAGAGAAGAGGAGACCTGAGAGGAGGAGGAAAAGGGAGAGATTGGAGGATTCTCTCATCGTCGGTTCATCGAACTGGAGTCGATCGGTTTGGTGATGGTTTTGGAAGTCTCCGCCGGAGACGTCAACGGAGTGGATCGCAAAAGCTCTTTTGTTATAATTTGTGGCCCGCAATTTCCAAGTGTTGTTCATTTTTCTTTATCTGATTTCATTTTCCCCCCGAAAATATCTATAATTTGTTTATTAATTAATGAGTGTAATTTACTATTGTACCGAGGAAGTATTTGATACTGACAAGTATTTTGGATACACGAACACGATACAATAAGAATTTGTATCTAAATATTCTTACATGAACACGACACAAAAATAATCTTGAATACAAGATAATACCTGATATCTACACAAATGAGCAGTACACGATAGGTCATGAAGTTAAATAATTTACCATGTTACGTGAACGATAAATCATTCATATATATTGGAGACTTTTTTTTGCACAAATGAAATAAATTAGCATGCTTCAAACAAATAAAAGTCAAATACCAAGTTAAACTTACCATGCTAGATTAAACTAATAACAAAAATATCGTTAAGTTTTCATGTGTTTCAGGTATTTATCATGTTTTCATATATCCAGATACAGATTATGTTATCGTGTATTCGTATCCACGACTCTATATCCGAATCCAACACAATAAGTTACCATGTCGTGTGGAATCATAAGCAGTAGTTAGGGTTATCAACTTTGGCTCGGTTCAATAGTTCAATTCTAGTTTAACTTGAAAATGACGGATCTTGATGAAAAGAAAAAAAAAAACTTGATTCGGTAAACGAACCGTTCGAACTTGAATTTTTTTGAGAAAAGACTCGATAGCTTGTTCGAATTTTTTATTATTCTATTTATAATTATTTTTTGTATTTGATAATAACATAAAATAATACATATGGTTCGAAAATTTTCAAGACTCGACTCATTTACACCCCCAGTAGTAGTTATAAATGCGTGAATACTATGATTGATCAGAAACCATTACCTTGAGGAGTCCACCTCCATTTCAAACTTCATTTACCATTAAAGAAGTTAACTAATCACACATTCATTGATACAAATAGGGCTGTGCAGAACCGGGTCAAACCGGTCAAACCGGACCGGATCGGACCGGTCGGTCCGGGTTCGGTCCGGAAATTTTTGAAAAAATCCGGTCCGGTCCGGGTTTCGGTCCGGCAAATTTTAAATTTTCCGGTCCGGTCCGGTCCGGACCGGTCCAATTTTTTTTTTTTTAAATTTAAGCCAAAAAATCGGGTTTTTGGACCGGACCGGACCGGACCGGTCCGGTTCGGTCCGGTCTTCGGTCCGCCTATCCTAATTTTTTCCGATCCGGTCCGATTTTCGGTCCGGACCTAAAAAAATTTTCCGATCCGGACCGGACCGGACCGATGCTCAGCCCTAGATACAAACATTACTTTCACTATTTTTCAACAAAGTAAGATCCCATGATCACAAGTCGTAACATTAATTATCACCCTAAATAAGATCTATCATGGATGGCTTTCTTCCAAAAGGTTTTGAAGCAAAATCATATGCTGTTATTTGCACATATGTTATCCGTTCAGCTCGGCTTCTCCCTTTTTCCCATCACTTTTTGCATCCTTCCGTCTCAACTCGACTCGTCGCATCCTGTTCTTCATCAGCTTTTTCTTCATATTTTTCCTGGCTCTTCCTCTTGTACATTATATATAATACCAGCTGGATTGCTCCCAACAAGAAGCCGATCGCGTTCGGCACCTGAAGTGGAAATTGAATTAGTATATGTATGTATTAGTCCAAGTTCAATAATGGGTAATATTTGAATGGAGTGATGCGTGCTTACACCAATGAAGTAGTCCCGAACGAGATAGGCGTAGACCGACCAGACACCTCCATTGAGGAATAAGAAGAAGGAGAGGAAGAAAGGCATGAATTCCACGCTTTTGGTTCTCACTACATTCCTCTGGTGAACATACATATATCAAAACCACCGATTAGTTCAAAATCTTTTCAAATAGAGCTGTAGCTGAGTATCCATAGTCAAATTGAGATGAGAGGTATAACTGTATTATTCGGAAAGAATTTCTATGATACATCAATTACACTTCAGAATGCAAGCTATAGCTATGATATATTATTGATACTCAATTCATAGTCGTAACTGCAATATATACAAGGAGAAAAATATACCAGTTGGATTAGCTCCAATCGTGTTCACGTGAAGCAACGAGGGTAAATAACAGAATAATATGTAATGTGTAATTATAACCAGGTCTACTAATAGGATGCTTGAGGGTGTGATTGGTTTAATTATAGGAAAAATAATCATGGACTCGGTATAAGTAGACTTCTGGAATGAATTTCGGTAATCGACTCCGCATGAATATCACAAAAAAATTGAACAACATGAGAGAGAAAAACCAACAATCAAGCAATTAATCTAATAATTACCATAGCTGTCATGGGCGAAGCATACATTCCCACAGTGAATCCCGCACACAAAGATCCAATAACCAAAAGTCTTGTGTTCCCATGCAAAGCGAACATTGTCACAAGCACCACAGTAGCATAGACTCCCACGTTCAAGACCAACGCCAACTTCCCCATACGTACCTATTCAAATCACATACAAACAACCACTTAATTATAATTAAGTTATAATTAAACATCTCAACGTACATGTCTAGATTAGAGCTTGCTTTTTTGTCCTTGGGAGCATAAGATAGGTAGAGAAGAACGTAGATGAGCTGCAAAACGCTTCCCGCAGCATTGATTGTCACAATTAGAAGACCACCAGGCTTGAGAAGGCCGTAGTAAGTCCAAAGAGAGGTGCTGAGTAAAGTGGTCACGTATGGGATCCCTTTGAAATCTTCCGTTGATTTATTCTTCACCACTCTCCTAAACGTCTTTCTATTAATTAATAATAACAATCAACGCCAATGAATTAGTTAGTTATGACTTATGACTAATTCACCATCCAAAGAATGAGGAGTTCGTGAGCTTACATGGGGGAGGCGAAGACGAATATGGAAGTCACATTTCCTATACAAGAAATATGTGTCAGGACAACTTTCATAATGCTATTGGATCTAAATTAGTAGATTTTTAGTTTTAAAAAAAAAGAAACTTTATAGTCAGCACATTAATTCTGAGTAGATGATACTTATAAAAGAAACAACTTAATTGATATGCATGTAGTAAATTATGAAGGTGAAGTGATTTGATGCTTGCCAAGAACGCCTACGAAGAAGCTGAGGGGAGCCATGGCTTGGAGAAGAATAGGAGGGGTGTTTGTGCAAGTGATGAAGAGGGGAGAAGGCAAGATATGGATACGAAGAGACACATGTCGTTTTGGGATCGGTATTGGATATGGGCAGCACAAGTGAAGGCACCGCTTTTGAGCTTTTTTGGGCATTAACCGTCACCTTCTTGGTTGTTCTCTCATGCATGCAACATAAGTATGGATTAAACATGTATGATCTTCTCGATTGTGAATTGGTTTTGTTGGGAACAAGGAAATTAGATAAGGCTTGTTTCTGAAGTAAAGCTTCGACACGTCGCTTAGTAGTTTCACACGATTGGTAACGTGTGGAATTTCGATGGTTATTACTTTACTTGTTATTGTTCATTTTCACTGCTCTGATTAATGGCAGACACTTTATGTTTCATAAATTATATTGAAACTCTTCAAATATTTTGGCGCGTCACTAATCTCATCTGACTCGATTCATGATACATGGCACTTACGGGCCCGGCTTGCCTAACCTAACTCAAGCTATATATATAAATAGGGGGTATGATTTCTTCACCCTCTTCTACAATTAAAGTAAGGAAAATGGTAGTTAACAATCGCTACACCTTGTAAAAACACTATGTGCCGGTAGCCACCAGGGTCGACTTTTATATGAACACTGGATTCCGAGGTATCTACCCATATGAACTTGTTATATAAACTTCCAAGTTTTTATTTAGTTTTGCAGATCTTATACACGTACAAGTTCGACTCATTTATTGGACGTTTAGAACCAACGAAGTTCCGTTTTTCTCCTCGTAAAGTTAGAACCAAAAATGCTACATAGACACAACAAAATTGCATTACGATATCAGCCCGGAGGAGCTGCTAGATTTGCTCACGTTCACTGCTTTAACTTTGAACTTCAGAACACATCGTTCTAATTCTCTATTTACCAAAACAATGACTTCTTAAATTCACATCATATTTGAATCGTATTCTATCCATCACAAAACAACATTATTAATTAAGCTAACGTCTTCAGATTAGGAGACAATCTCATCTACCGTACGTACGTCCCGAAACAGGTGGACGGTGCATGAAGTTTGCAATATTAATTTAACTAATCTAACTTCAAACCATTAATTTAACCTTCTCCGACATGGTCGGTCATCTCGTCCAAGGTATTGACCACTCCACCACACATCTCAACATAAACACACAAAAATTACAAATCCAAATCAAGAACTCGTTCAATGCACCAACCACTTAATGACACTTAATGACATAATTAGATTCATCACACGCACACTAAACAAGATAGACACAAATGCGACAAACCCACATCGCCACCACGTGCATGCAAACCCTACTAATTTATTTTCCAACAATAATACATTCAATCTCGTCCGTCCATCAGAAGACGAAGGGCGCAACACCTTCCACCTCCTCGGACTCCTGCTGCAACCCGAGGAACGACTCCAGGCTCGAGATCTGCTCCATCAGATCCACATCCGACGCCTGAGATGGGGTCGTGGGTCCCGCAGTGGTGTAGGGAAAGTTGAGCTTTGCCTTCTTGCCGCGGATCTCACGTGCGGCCTTGTCGTACGCACGTGCGGCGTCCTCTGGACATGCGTACGTGCCGAGCCAGACTCGGACGCCCTTACGCGGGTCTCGGATCTCAGCCGCCCATTTGCCCCACGGCCGCCGTCGGATGCCTCTGTAGATGTTCTTCCGACGATTGCGGCCGTCGGTTCCTTCCTCCTTGTGTTGCACTGCTATTACAGAGTAAGTAATATTGTGGAAATTAAAAGGTTGAAAATGTTGACCTTAATCACAATACTTTACAAATGATGTAAAACGTCATAGATAAGTAAACTTTTAATTACGCTCATCTTAAACCATATCAATATAGGTAAATGAACTTTTAGTTGCCCTCACCTTAAACCATATCAAGATATTAGACAATTTATTAACGTTCAATTACACGTCCACAGTACGTAAAGAATTTATTGAAAATTTATGCCAAATTTAAGAATATTCGGGATATTATATAAGAAAATTTAGAGGGCATTTAATTATTACTTATATCCTGAATAATCTAGATGTACATGTTACTTACAAAACTCTTCCGTTTTCATAGATTTTCACTATATTCGTACATCTGTGATGAGCCATTTCAAATCCAAGAAGTCATCCTTCAACAGATGGGTGAGAGTGGTACCTCGTGGTTGAGGAGGAGAAGGTGAGCTGATGGGGTTGTGATTTTTGTGGGGAGGAAGGAACTCGTCTCGGAAGGCTATGAAGTCGGAGATTATAGCTCCACCACACATCTTACTTTGCTCTTGCCTTACCTTGATGCTTTTGGTAGAGATCACAAGCTTATTTGGTGTAAGGGTGAGGAGAGAGAATGAAAGAGAAAGCTTAGTAAGATTTAAGAGTACTACAACTTCTAGCTACAAGTGCAAAATGGATGATGTTAAGGGGGGTAAGGGTGCCAATTTATAGTTCTTTGGTTTCTTTTTTGATAGGAGGCTAACAAAATTAAAAAAATGTTGATATTTCATTTTGTTGGTTAAAAACTTGAAAGAAAATGGTGCGAGCTCGAATGTAGATTTGGTCGTCCATTATGCTCGACTGTCTTATCGAAAATGTTAAAATGTTTAGCTTAATGGATGACTAGGAAATAAAATAGAAAATAGTGTCTCCATTTGTCTCTTAATTTCTTTGGCTCTTGAAGAAATAGTTTATGGAAATTCTATACATGCATTTCCATTCTCCTATCCATTAATTAATTTCTATTTAAATAAGAAAATTAAAATTCCGTTGTAGCGTTTTCTTTTTTCCTTCCTTAAGTTGTCACCCAACATCCCGTTAATTACTATTGGATGATTGCATTCTGTTGCCTTGATGAACTTATTTTGTAATATTTAATTAAGAAATCATATATTGAAGAACATGTGACAAAAATAAAATAAATGAACAAGCCCTTTGAGTCTAGTTTAAATTTCAATATGCCCCCCTAGTTTCGTTTTTTTTGTTTTAAAGATAAAGATTATTTATATATAATTAGGATAATGTATTAATTAGGTAAATTGAATTAAATTAATTAGGTATTGAAAAATAATTGAAAAAATATTTTATGATTAATTATCTTTTTTTTTATTTATTTAGATAAAATTAAAATTACAAAAATCATAAACAAAATAAGAAATAATAGTACAATACTCATATACTTCGAAAACAAAATACAAATACAGAATACGAAATACAACAGAAATAAGGAAAGAAAAGACAGCCCTCCTACGGATACAAAATTTAAACTACTAGAATATTAATAAATTACAACAGACATATTGAAATTACAAATGAAAACATGAGCAACTACAGATATCATTGTGTTTTAGCCCACTCATTGAGTTCAACAAGTGTTTCTTTATCGAATTAGTCATTGTTTTCCTTCTTCATCAGAGCAAATAAGACATCAAGTTTCTTGCTGTTGAGTTCCCTTTGAAAATTCGCTTCAGCTTCGATGTGTTTCCTCTCCACCCGTTATTCGTAACGCAAATATTTTTCCTCTTTTACTTTTGCGCTATATTCAATTTGTTTCCTCAGTTCTAACATATCAGGATCAAGTTGTGCCTGAAATGGTTGTTTCCCCTTCTTTTTTTAGCTTTTTTAACACCTTCAGGACGAGGACATGTCCGAACACCATTTCATCTGTTGAAGGTGTTGCGTGACTCCCATCGTCGTCGGTGCTTTTTCTTTTCCCGCTGCTAAAACTCTCCGGACTTTCTACAACGACATTTCCGGTGGGAAGTCCAAGCGCAACAGACTCCCATTTAGGGTACCTGCGTAACAAAAGTCACACATGCATGTATTGAAATTTGGCGTTGTGTGTTCATTCATAGATGACAACCTGGAAATTCCGTGAACAACACGGTTCGGTATTCCACTGACCGTGTATTGGATATTACTAGGTACTTGAGAATGAGAGATCAAGTGCGTGATCACACCACACATTTGAACCTTCAAGCCGATTTGGTCGACAATACATGACAACGCTTTGGAGGAAATGCGTCTTGATGTATTTTAAGCTTAGTATTTAATGATGTATTTTTAGTTTTAATTTTTAAATTTCCAGTTAATATACTATGTAACGTGGTTTCCTAAATTTTAATAATATTTTCGTATTGAATAATTAAATGTTAATTAAAAACGAATGAATTGCTGATATTAAATAATTACGATAATGATTATTAATATATTTTGTTAATTGTTGAAAGAGTTTTATAGAGAAGAATAAAAATAATGACGTGACAACAAATACTGTAGCGTGACTGAGTGGATTGGGTAGTGGTTAAGGATTTTATATGGGGGTTGGTTTGTGCTGACGTGACGGAGAGAGAAGCTGACGTGGCTGAGAGAGAAACCAGAACGCCCAGAAACTGCTCGAGCACTGTTAATGATGCTCTTATTAGCTTAAAGCTATGTTGTGGAATTGTCATATGCATAGACATTCGTGTCTTGATGGGATTAATGTTATAATAGACTATCCCCACTCTTCAACCAAAACAATAGATCTCAAGTTCTCAACTAGGAAATAGGCGATAAAAGTCGATACTTTCGTTGCATTAGTCTCACCTTAACCAGTATTTTGATTTCCAGGGGTTGTTAATATAGTGTCATAAGGTTTTCTTAGCATAACTCCATTTCTGTGACGTTGTCTTACTAACAAGCTTATAGGCTAAATACGGCAGGGAAACTTGTTTAGTACGTGTACAAACATAAGCTCATACAATTTGGAAAAAATAAGAAATTTGAGTTGGAATTAACCATACTTGTAGTGCTTTGTTTGGTGTGATGTGGATATTCTCTGACGTGGATTAGTAATTTCCTGATTACAACAAACTTCTGGTAAAAAATGTTGAGTGCAGTGCTTTGAAATGGACATCCATTTTATGACCATTGAGTTGATCCATGAAAACTTTTAAAGTAAAATATTGGATTGTCGCTTTTCAAAACAAAAAAAGAAGTGCTTTTCAAAAACATATCTTGCATTGGCAATAGGTAAGGAGATCTGTTAGTTATCTTCAACCTAATCGACTAAAGGTAGTCGACTAATCAAATTTATTATAAAACTGTAGTATTAAAAGTACCACATCAAAATTTTAAAAAGCATTTTTCTATAATAATTTTAGACAAAATTATTTGTGGCTTACTTTCATCAAAAAGTACTTTCAACTAATGCTGGTTAACAACCAACAAATTTAACCATTCCCAGTGTTTGAAACTGTGGGCGAAGTTAGGGGTTTAGGCATCTTCTAGTACAGCAGTATTGATGTCCATATCCATAAAGAAAGGCAACAAATATATCACTAAAAGCACCATGTTGTGGTCCTTGAGATATTCACGGTGGTTTCTGCTAAATTTTAGTTTTAGGTGGCTCAAATAATTGATTATCAGATGGAAGGACGGCATTATTGTGATGAAAATATTTGTCAAGAAGCAAAAACTAAAACATGGACAGTAATCCGTTCGTACCTTGTAGTATTCGTGTTAGATAAGTACAATATCAGCAAAGTTATTATATATTATCGTGCATAATTTGAAGAAATTATATGACTTCCCCAGTAATGCTACACACATGACAGAGTATTAGTATCTCTATGTTTGATGTTTCAAAGGTTCTGCCATGATAAAGAATCATATACGCAAGCATAAATTTGTAAAATATTCAGGATAAAATGTTATTTCGACGTTCCCATCCTTCCTGCAATAACATAGTAATCGCACATATATATATTTGTATGTGTTATTCATTCTTTCACACTGGAGGAAATAATGTTTGCTTCTTCGTGTACAACACAAACCGTTGTTAATTGGTTTTACATTCCATATGAACCATGACGTTAATTCTACGGAACTACGGTAGTTGTAAATGATGACCTGATAATCTGATATACAATAATAGAAAGTAAAGTACTCATATGGAATAATTAAAAGGTTTCATTAGAGTTTGCCCATTGAAATGTGACTTGATTTTACTTTACATATGTGAACTTTAAAAAATGACAATTACTTTCGTGAAATTTCATTTTGTAACACTTTGATTTCTTGAACTTAAAAATATATTATTTAAATACTTATTCATTTTTTTGTGTGCACTTCTTTTGCATTGTATCCCTAATACACTTCTTAAACCTAACATTACGTCAAAATTCAGATCAAATCAGAAGTCATATCTAGTTGAAATTTAAGTCAAATTCAAAATCAATCCGATCTAATTTCGAACAATATATGACTTCCAATTTGATATGAATTTTGATGTAAAATAAGTTCAGAAGTATATTGATGATACAATGTAAAAAATTTATAAATAAGTATGTAAATAATATTTTTTAAGTTTAATGAGTAAAGTATTACAAACGAAAGTTCATAGAGGTAACTGTGAAGTTTCAAAGTTGAAAGGTGCAAAGTCAAATCAAGTCATAGTTGAGGGGGTAAACCGTAATTAACCCTGATTCAAAATCATAACCTCGAGAAGGACTGGATTCACTGAACTCAAGCCGTGTGGATGATTCAGCGTGGGCCCGTTTAAAAGGTCCAGCAAAAGATATTCTAGCAAACATGTTTGTCCACGACTGTTCTGAGACGTCAGGAATGGGCCCTAACCTTGTACTAGATCAGGCCGACGCAATTAAATACGTGATTAGCACCACTAAGTAAATTAAAAGGATTGAAACCAAGAAAATCTGATTTAAGTTTAGAATAAGCCTGATATGATTCTGAAAGGACCACCATAGATTCATGTGAGCCTTAAAATACTTGTTGACTTTGTTTTGTAACTCAGACAACCTCAAGACTTCCACCAATTTCACTTTTGATAAGCACATAGAATGCAATGAAATGAGATATAAAGTGAATTTGATTTCAAATTGCAATGGCAAATTCAGGTAGGAAACGTGACGATGTTGGGAAGCATGGCCTACCTGAAAAGAACGGAGAAATTAACATGTTTTGTCTGGATTAAGGATGTCTTAGAGAAGGTTGGATTTGCTGTCGTCAGGTGAGATTCTAATAATTGAGGTGGTTTATGAACCAAATATGCTAGTTTAGAGTTCCCACTTCCACGGCGGGCACACGGTTTTATGGTGTAGATTTGAAACTGTAAAGGCTTTTGTATGTTTTTGTGCTTGGGTTGGTAAATTCCCAACGCTTCTGCACAAAACCTACCATATTAGAAGACAAATATAATTTTAGCTGTAACTGAGTTTTGTAGACTACAGACTGGCTTTGAAGTTTGAAAATCTGGGGAAATGGGGAGATCAGAACCTGAATTATCAAATGTCAACACGAGTCAGTTGTGTGTTGAAGACGAGTTAGTGTGTTGAACCATTCTTTTTGAAAATCCAGGGAACCGCTACTGTGTTGAACCGTTGAATGGTCGAACTGTAAACTGTGTTGCCCAGCGTAACACCTGTTTGTAGGTTTACACCAGTGAATACACTTTTTTTGTAGCCTATATATAAAGCAGAAACAACAAAGAACAAGAAAGCTAAATGGCGTCAGCGTGGGGTATTTTTAGAAAGCGTGCAGAGACATAACAATATCAAATGACGAAGACAATTGGTAATCAAAGCGAAAACACGATTTTACATCGAAAAACAAACACAATTGTGTAAAGGAGATGGTGAGGTACCTTTACTCGTGAAACAAGAATAAATTGAAATGGTTAAATAGAGAGAAGTGATAAACAAACTCCAAATTGGACTCTAAACATAGATTAATAGTGGACATGATCGTTTTTGCAAAATACTCATCCAAAAAATATCTAGATACGAAAAAAGACTTGTCCGGAAATTACCTAGAGGTAACTTTTCGGTTCATGTCAAATCATGTCAAATCATGAACCTTTAGATATTTAATAGTATTATATTTTATTTTTCTACGTATGTCTGGATATTTAATATATTTTGTCCGGATCATGTTTAATTTGTCTAAGTAAGTATTTTGTCTGGATTCTTTTTAACTACGTTTGTAATCTATTACCTATATCTTGATATTTTATCAAATATTTCTGAAGTTGTCTGAATTTCATTATAACATTTGATTACGATATTTCTTTTGGATTTATACATTTTATGTCCAGATATATTTGATTTGTCCAGCAAACACGAACGTAATGGGAATGATGATTAGTGTGTGCAAATGAGAATGATAATACAATTAACTGGTAACTTATATGTCTGGAATAGTGATAATACAATTTTTTGTAGGTGTAGACACATTACTAATCTATATCTGAATAACTGGATATCTAGATATTTGATTACGATATCTAAATATTAATATAGATGTAGAAGGATAACACAATTATCACATTGCATAAAATGCAGTGATATCTGAATAACAGGATATCCATATATTTGATTATAATATCCAATTATTAATATAGGTGTAGAATGATGCTACCACCATCACATTACATTAAATGTTGTGAGAGAAGATAATAATTACTACCTGCAAAAAATAATTATGAGTTTTGAATTAAATAACAATATCTGCACATGAAAGCTGCTCATTTAGCATAGACTGAGAGACTTAATGTAAATTGTTCACAATTTTCCACATTGAGGCATACCTGGGTGTAGACCTGACAATCGTGTCGTGTTTTTTTACGTGTAAAAGACAATTTCCCAAGACACGAACACAGCCCAAAAGTTTTTCGTGTCCAATAAACAGAGACACGAACACGAATCAGTTCGCATAAACACGAACCCGACCCGAAACAAAATGAAAACCAACAAGAATATTTAACGCTTCCCAGAATTTACTCATGAAATAATTTATTAGAGTACAACAAATTCAAAAACATAACTCACTTCACAATCGGAGGAACAACACTTCAGTGGTAAGAGGCAAGATCGATTAGTTTATAAAGTAAATGTAAAACATAATGCAGGCGATGTGAGACTAAATGTTTAGAACACCAGAAACATTAAAGTTCTTTATGAGTACAATAACACATCCACAATATCCAGAATGCTTACGTTGGCGCAATGGTCAACGGCCGTTGGTGCGGAACTGCGGATCGCGAGTTCCAATCTTCCCAAGTTTTTTTCGGTTTTTACAAATTTCGGAAGAAAAAAAGTTTGGCTGGGATTCGATCCTGATCCCCAGTTGAGAGCCTTAACGTGCGAACCAATGCACCAAGGGAACAAACATGATTAAATCTTGAGTTTTATTTACTTCCTGTATTTTTGGGGTACCCGAACAGGAGACACGAAATTAATTTCGTGTACCCAAAACCCGACACGAAACACGAAATCCTGAAACCCAAACACGGATTTTTCGTGTCGTGTTTTCGTGTTCCGTGTCAAATTGTCAGGCCTACCTGGGTGTCGGATCATGCCAGCCCAGCTCAACATGCCTAGGCTAGGCCAGGTTTCCAACCTGGCGTGATGGCACGCCATGCCTGTTCAACTGAACAAGCACGACCCGACCGAATACAAGCCGGCCAGCCGTGCCGACCTGATACGGCCCATTCCCCAGGTCTACATCGAGGACTATGAGTAGATGAAGACCCACGTGATGGTATACTTCTCCATTGGAACCCAAAATGAACCCTCTTAGCATTTTCTTAAATAAATGAAGAATGAGACAACTCCAAGCTACAAAAGAAATAAGAAACTAATCTTCACAAACACCACCGCTGCACCGGGAAACAAAATGCAAGTTCACATCTAAATTAGTATCCCATATGGATTTGCAAGCATATCTTCTACTGGATCCAAACCAAAACCTATGACGCCCCAATATCACAACTTGAGACGTGTTTAGTTGCTCAATGAAAGAAAATACGCATATCATTGTGAGAGATCTGAGTAAAGTACTACGTCCAAAGAGAGCTTCCACTCAAAAGAGTCTTTAATCCCTGCTATGGAAAAAAATCCAAGCCTTTAATTCCAGACTCAGTGTTGCTGCCATTTCACAATAATAGTTTCAGTGTTACAAAACGTACATAAGAGCAGGTTCTCCACCACATTACATCTTGAACTTGCAAAACTAGCGGAGAAGTTTCCAATAGGGCACGATACACATACAATAATTGGATGAGAAAGATTGTGAGCAGGTCTACAAACTCGATGAACCGCCATTTTACTACAATATCAGTTGGATATAACCATCTGGTTAGCGGGGGTTGTGGCCTCTTCTTTGTGTAGAGGAATAAGGTGTGAGGACCAAAGATTGTGTAGAGTAAATAGTAAGGGAATAGGACATTTGCTACGTTAACCCTCCAAAAAAAGTTCATTCAGTTGTTATGTTTGATTATGATGTCGTTTTTGCATAGAGTTACTGTTTCAGGCTAGAATTACATGGTTGTGCCCCACAGCAACCCGATTCTTTCATCTTGTAAGGAAAGCAGGATGAACAATAACAGTTCAAGAAAAAGTATGTACCCAGCAAGTATGAGATAAAATGGAAAGACCTTGTAGAACAGTAGAATAATTATATCCACAAGTTAGAAATATCGCTCCAACAGTTAACATTTTGATGTTGGTAGAGAAAGATGCCGAATGGAAAGCCATCCGAATCAAGGATGATTGGACTTGGGGAGTAGATAGGCAGTGGGATTGCTAGGAGCCTAGGATTGAGATCTGAAAATAGTACAGTATCGGACCAGCTCCAGCTCTCGCTTTTTTATGGTTAGATTAACAGATAGATGGGTATATTAAGTTTACCCGTATATGGTTAAATTGACATATATACGGGTACATCTGAACTATAAAGTTATATTGACTAATCAGGCAAATTAGATACGCCTACACCAACTCAGGTCAACTTCAAATCAATTGCTGTCCTCAAACCGGAAACAGCTAAAGCACTGGGTCTTTCTTCCACAAACCACAAATTAAGCAAATGTGACTTTTCTAAAGTTATAAACTTAAAATTCCAGTAAGTCCTTCAATTTATACAAAGAGAAACCAAGTTGCATTAGAATCTCATCAAGTAATTAAAAGGGACAGACATATTCCAATATTTCAGAATGTTTGACCAGAAAGGCCAAATATTGTAGTATAGGCATGCACTGAAAACAAGAAATATTTCTGATCAACCACAAAGCAAGAACACTAACCATAGCTGGCCTCAACGAGCATCACTTTCCTTCACTAGGCAAACCATTCTGATAACCTTGCCCAAGGCTCCCATGGCTTTCTTGTGATGCAGGCATGCTCTTTTCCTGCATAAAACCAGATCTGTTTAGTGGATCCCTTCTCTCCACTTGCATTGTCTCTCTACGCCTGTCATATCGTGGCCGTGGCCTGTTTCTGCCCTGCTGCCTCTCGTTAAAATGGAATTGCGGCCGAGGGATGACTTTACCATCGATAAACAAATCGCCTGTTTATTCAAACAGCAAACATACAAAATACTAACATCAAACAAAGAATGCAGAATTAGAAAAAAAGGCACACATTATTTTCTTCCAATCATACCGACCTCCGTAATCCTTGTTTGGCACGTCCAAATAGGAGTCCGGCAGCACCCACAGCACTCCAGGGAGCCCTAAAACATAATAGAAGAACTGAAATCAAGAAACAGTAATTTAATTTTTCCTTCAAAATGAAAATAACAAGTTGCAACACCGACCCAAAAAAATGGTGACGTGTATAAAATAGAATTACAACCATCTCCGTCAAGTTCTGATTGCCTTGAGCCTTTACAAAAGGCAGTAGAAGTGGAGTCCAAGAACTACTTGAGGACCGATTGACCTGAAATAAATTTTGAAACTGAACTCTACCAAAAAAGATCTGATTATTTCAGAAGAATTTTTGTAGTAATTCATGTTCTAGGACCTTATAGTTCAAAAAATTGTTATCTTATATTGACAATTAATTCTTAAATTAGTATTCAGCAAGAGGAGGAAATTGTATAGTTTTTACTTTTTATTTCACATGAATTAGTCTTCCATTGGTTTACAATGGTTCACCATCTCAGGTATAATTTTTTTCAGTCCTAAACTATACGTGCTAAAAATTTGGAATTGTAACCACTGACCTGAATTAATACTTCCAGCAAACCACTTACAACTTAAGAATAATTTTTCTTGCTAATTTATTTCAATTGTAACTTCCCACCGCATTGATATTTCCTACAAACAACTCACAACTTAAGCACAACTTCTTTATGCCCACAGCGGAGTTTTTATTCGGCATACAGACACACAAACGGAGTATCCGATGAGTTCTTCAAATTTAACCAAGGTTCGAATCAATCATCAAAATCAACAAAGTTACCATACGACATCTACGAACCCATTCCTATAAACCAACCAAACTCCACAACACCTCCCCCCCCCCCCCCAATACCTTTCAGCTTATACGAAAGCTCCTCCGAGATCAAAGCGCCGAACCCGGTATACGTCGACGTGCACACGGAGTAAATCTTCTTCTTCGCCTCGTCCTCGCTTCCAACGACGGTCGCGAGAGTCTTAACGTAAGCCTCGACCATCTCGTCGTCGGACGGCTTCTTATCGTCAGGGAACTCCATGACGACGAGCCAGTGCTCGTAGTCGCAGCCGTCGAGCAGGATGGTCTCCTTCGGGGGGCGGTTGGACCAGTTGGGGGAGGGGTCGTTGAGCGGAGAGTAGCCGGAGCCGGAGGTGGTGGTCTTGGAGCGGGAGGGGAGGAAGGTGGGGGGGTTGGGGATGGAGGCGAGGAGGCGTGGGGTGGGGCGGAAGGGGGTCGGGAGGGTGCGGGTGAGGAGGGTGAGGAGAGCTCGACGGGTCGAGATTGCCATGGGTGGGGATTGGGGAAGAAGATGAAGACCAACGACGACTAGGGTTTTGGGTTTGGTTGTTGCGGGGGTTTTAGGCTCGAGTCGAGACGCAGCGAAAACAAAGCCGACACAGGGTGAGTTTGTATGGTTAAAAAATGCACACAGATTTTTTTTATAAAAATCAGTTATTTTATTTTATTTCATTTCTAGAATCCAAATAAAAATGGTCAGTCTGTTTTTTTCTTCTAAAATATGAATATGCACCATTTTTAGCATCTAACGCTTGATTTCAAAAGTCGAAAAAGTTAATTTTTCTAGTTGGGTTTATGTAAAATGTTTGTTGTTCAGACATCGTTCGTTTGCTATACAATTACATGTGTTTGTCACTTGCTTTACACCAATCCGAAATCCATCACTTTCTCCAAAATATGTATGATTAAACCATTGTTAGTCTATTCCTTTCAATTGAAGACCAAAAATTATAACATAAAGAGAATGATGAATATGTCTTTTCGTTGTAAACTTGTAATCAAACATCGAAAATTGAAAAGTAATTTTTGGCATTCAAAAGGTCAAAACGCAAACCGTCAAAAATTATGTCGTGAATAGTTGCATTTTTTTTCAAAACTAGAGACATCCAAATGCAACCATAGTAGTATTCATGTTCGTATTTGTATAAAAATCTGAATATGGATACAAAAGTGGATTGTTGATGGACATGAGAAGTTGATATTTACGTGGATGTTGAACGAATTCGAATTGATGTGGACCGCATCTGCAATGAAACTATTAGGGCTTTTAAAAATATATTTTCTTTCCACTTCGAAAAATTGAATCCAACAGTTTTTTACATGGTGTATGAAAAACATAACCATAATGTAAAAACAACATTGTGAAGTTTAAATTTAAGATAATATATAATACGTAATTGTATCCGCTATATTTAAATTTTATATCTATATTCATATAGATATGGAACTGAATTTCATATCCTTAAAAATATACAAATACATAATCTACGAAGTTGAATAGTCCATTTTCCGTTTGCACTTCTACCGAAATCCAACATTTACATGCATATATATGAACATATTACATTATTTGATAAGGTCTCTCTTACTAGATGGATAAAAAAATACATTATACTTAGATAAACGATTCATAATCATTTTTTCTTGATTTGTGTTTCTATTATCCGGCAAAAGAACTAAGCACCAACTCAACAATTTTCTTTTTTTCAAACTCCCTCTGAAACATCGGTATCATAGTCTTTTTTCTTCTTGTTTCATATGCAATACGTGTCGATTAATCAGAAGATAAGCAAAGATTACACTAAGAAATGAAAGGTCAGCAATATGGAGACAAGCGATGGGTCTTAGTCTCGTTTGACCTGAGAGAGGAGAAGATCAAGACTCTTGCGATTGATCTGATGAACTTAATTTATTTAAATTGACTTGTTCAATATTTGTTCGCGTATCTGTTTATTCCGACGAAAACATCTCGGTTGGAAAGGCTCAAACTTAAAATTAAGAACCGTGATAGACGGACGCGCGCGTCACAGACGCGTCTTACGTGGATCTGTACAGCTCAGATATTTTTCTTTGAGTCAGCGTCCAGTCAGCGAAATTTCTCTTCGCGCGTTTTGGTCTTTTTAAAAAACGCCGGTTCTTTAAGTTGAACGATTCATTTCCCAATACACAGATAAGACAGTGTGCAGACCCTAGGACATCGTGCAGTCTCATTATTCGTGCAGAGCCCACACTTATCATAATAAAATATTTGTTTTTAAGTTTTACGTTGGATCAACTTAATTTGTCTAGCTTAATTTATGTGTATGTGCAGTTTACATTATGTGTTTGTCCTGTTTACGTTATGTGTCTGTCCGGAATAAGTGTATTTGCAGTCCGGAATAAGTGTATTTGTTGTCCGGAATAAGTGTATTTGTTGTCCGGTTTAAGAATAAAGTGTGTCCAGAAACAGAACATAAAGTTTGTCCGGAATAAGTTGATTTGTTGTCCGGAATAAGTGTATTTGCTGTCCGGAATAAGTGTATTTGCAGTCCGGAATAAGTGTAGTCGTCCAGAATAACAATAAAGTGTGTCCAGAAACGGAACAGAAAGTTTGTACGGAATAAGTGTATTTGCTGTCCGGAATAAATGTATTTGTTGTCCGGACTAAGTGTATTTGTTGTCCGGTTTAAGAATAAAGTGTGTCCAGAAACGGAACATAAACTTTGTCCGGAATAAGTTGATTTGTTGTCCGGAATAAGTTGATTTGCAGTCCGGAATAAGTTGATTTGTTGTCCGGAATAAGTGTATTTGCTGTCCGGAATAAGTGTATTTGCAGTCCGGAATAAGTGTAGTCGTCCAGAATAACAATAAAGTGTGTCCAGAAACGGAACAGAAAGTTTGTACGGAATAAGTGTATTTGCTGTCCGGAATAAGTGTATTTGTTGTCCAGACTAAGTGTATTTGTTGTCCGGTTTAAGAATAAAGTGTGTCCAGAAACGGAACATAAAGTTTGTCCGGAATAAGTTGATTTGTTGTCCGGAATAAGTGTATTTGCTGTCCGGAATAAGTGTATTTGCAGTCCGGAATAAGTGTAGTTGTCCAGAATAAGAAGAAAGTGTGTCCAGAAACGGAACAGAAAGCTTGTCCGGAATAAGTGTATTTGCTGTCCAGAATAAGTGTATTTGTTGTCCGGAATAAGTGTATTTGTTGTCCGGTTTAAGAATAAAGTGTGTCCAGAAACGGAACAGAAAGTTTGTCCGGAATAAGTGTATTTGCAGTCCGGAATAAGTGTAGTTGTCCAGAATAAGAAGAAAGTGTGTCCAGAAACGGAACAGAAAGTTTGTCCGGAATAAGTGTATTTGCTGTCCGGAATAAGTGTATTTGTTGTCCGGTTTAAGAATAAAGTTTGTCCAGAAACGGAACATAAAGTTTTTCCGGAATAAGTGTATTTGCTGTCCGGAATAAGTGTATTTGTTGTCCGGAATAAGTGTATTTGTTGTCCGGTTTAAGAATAAAGTGTGTCTAGAAACGGAACATAAAGTTTGTCCGAAATAAGTGGATTTGCTGTCCGGAATAAGTGTATTTGCTGTCCGGAATAAGTGTATTTACAGTCTGGAATAAGTGTATTTGCAGTCCGGAATAATATATGGCTTCATTATTGTCGGAATAAACGAATCAATATATGGAATGCAATAATATGATGTCAAAACAAAAAACGTCCGCAAAGCGCGCTCCCTCTCTCCGCTCGCTTTGCGCGGGGGGGGGGGGGGGGGACTCACGTCCCCCGCAGGGGCTGCCGCCCCCTGCCACCCCCGCACAAACTCAACAAACCTCCCACTGTATATTTTACCCCAACAATGCAGCAAAGATGTTGTGGTGCGAAGTCTTCACCACCGGATCGTCACATTCACGATGCTAACGCTGACAAGAACATCGGGAAGTCTTCGCACCGTCCCATTCACGCTGCTTACGCTGTGAAGAATCCTGGGAGTCGGCATCAGAAGCTTCTTCGACCTAATATCTTGCTCGAAATGGTGATTTATTCTGGAGAGAAAGAATGAAGAAGAAAGAAAGAGTCTCATCATATTTGTATTTGGGTGGAGAGAGAGAACGTGCTGAGTTGAAACGCATTTAATGTGATTTGAGTGGACATCAGGAAGAAAAAACAAAAAAACATTCATGCCTTGGCCACGTAAGGGCTGACATGGATGTCCACGTAGAGCGCGTTCGTGACGCGCTGCGTTCATAAATCATTTTCCTAAAATTAAATACGTCAAAATAAAAGGTCAACAGCACAGTCAGCACTAGGTTAGGAGCTGACAAGATCTAGGACCTTATCTTTATGCTTTCTATCTACTTGAATTCTCAGTTACTGTGTGTTTTTTGGAATTGCTGTTTAGATTATGGCTTATACGTCCTAACCTGTTACCCTTCAAAGGAAAAACCTACATGGTTTCTAATATTGTATGTTTTAGATCAACTTGTTATATGTACATAACAAGGTTTAACTTTTAATTTATGCAATCTTCTATTTTAAAAATAATAATAAAAAGAAAAGGTACAAAAGCAACAAAAAAAACTGCAAAGATATTTCTATCAACCTCATCTTATCGACTTATCCCGGACATTTTCGGGTCAGAGTCAACCAACCAAACCAGCGCAAGTACACATCCACGATCCATCCCATAGAATTCCCCAACCTCACAGAGAGCAAGCAAAAACTAATCACGCTTTAACAACTCGATAATGACACCGGGTAATACACCCCAGCTCCGCCACGTGGCCTTACTACTTTCCTCATTTTTCGACTCTCCCCAACCCCTATAAGGTCATCTTTAACCCCAATCCCAAATATCTTTACACCTCAGCTTTCTCTCTCTGCCACGTCAGCAAAAAACACTATGCAACCCACAACCCAACCTATTTTTCTCTTCTTAACTCCAACCCCACTTTCAATACTCTCTCTCCTCCACATCATTTCTTTTTACCTCATTTTCTATATCAACATAATAATTCACAAACTATTAAATTTATTATTTTTATAATAACTTAATCTAATTAACTTACAATAATTACGAACAACACATAATAATTAGATTTTATTAAAATTCGACAATTACATATTATAATAATTCAAAGATAAAATATTACAATACATATTACAATATTATTAACAAATATTAATAAGTGATACACTTTAATTGATTTGTTTAACAAAAACACAAGAAAATGTAATTTTTTTTAAAAGTTGGGTTGAAACATATTGAACACGTACGAACGGCTGCCCAACTCGTCGGTGAGCTGGCGGGGATCTCGCTGCCCGGTCAGCGAGCGACTGTATTATTATATTTATAGTTAATTGTATTATTATAGTTAATACAATTGATTTATTTTATTAATTATTATATTTATTTACAATTTATTTTATTTATATATATTATTAACATATTATTTAACTAATATAAATAACAAAAAAAAACATAAAAAAACCGACCGACCAGGTCTGGCCATGTGACCAGACCTGGGTCGTGACCCAGGTCGCGACCCGACCCGAGTCCGCTCCCCATTAAGGGGAGCCAGGTCGGGGCGAACCCGAAAAGGGCCTCCGTTGCGGAGGCCCTAAGTACCCTTCCTCGTCTCCCACAAAATCTTCCATCTCCTCCGATTCGTCTCTCTCCGATGGCGATCCGCACCTCCGATCTCCTCAACCGCGTCGACGCCTCCCACCACTTCGACGACGCCGCGCTCCTCGTCTATCTACGCGCCAACGTCGAGGGGTTCCCCTCGACCCCCTCCCGGTTCGGAGTTTCCCAGGTCCGATTTCGATTCCAATTTGGGATTCCGAATAGGATTTCTCTTAGACGTTTGTTTTTTGGTTTTTTGATTTTTTTTGGTTTTTGTTTTGCAGTTCGGGCACGGGCAGTCGAACCCGACTTTTCTGCTGGAGGCCGCGGCGGTGGCGGGCGGAGAGACAAGGAGGTATGTCCTCAGGAAGAAGCCGCCGGGGAAGATTCTGGCGTCCGCGCACGCCGTCGAGAGGGAGTTCGAGGTTCGTTTGGTTTGGGTTCTGATTGTTGGTTTTGGTTTGGGTTGTGAAATCATATTGATTTAGTGGTGTGATCGAGATGCGGAACACTAGTTTTCGGGAATTCTTGTTAGTTGCTAATGTAATTGTGTGTGATAGATATGGAACGCTCAAGTGGCAACTTTAAATTGTAGGCTTACTAGTTAGTTGTTGCTCATATCGGAGAGGGTGTATTTAGTCCCCTTGGGTTGGGTATTGTAGCTCTAACCACGAATCGTGTCACCAACCTTTCTCATGCGTCCATCTTTTGAGTTTAACTACTACCGTGTCATATAATGAATGATGTACTAGCCAAATATGATTGTACTAGCAGAAACTAAGTTAGTTAACATATGATAACCGGTATTCTAACCGGTGTATTTAGTTAACAAAAAGTTATAACAGTTATTTTAGTGGATGAAGTCATGTTGATTTTGTTGTGTGATTGAGATGGGGCGTGCTAATTGCATGGCATTTGTAAGTTGTAGACTAGTTGGTCATCACTCATTCAAAACTCAAAATGGTTTATTTATTAATTATATGATAATTAGTCATCTAAGAGAGTGTTTTATTTAACTAGATATGTAAAATCTAAGAGACTTGTTAGTAAAACAAGAGTAAAATGTCAATAGAAACATTCATATCCACTAGTGTCAATTTTTTAAAACGTCATATAATGTTAATCTGCTTTACCCAATAAAAAATGAAAACACCTTACTCCATAGACTGCAACTCTCATTTCAGGTTCTCAAGGCATTAGGTACACATACAGATGTTCCTGTTCCCAAGGTTTTTTGCTTATGCACTGATCCAAGCATAATTGGGACATCCTTTTATATCATGGAGTACTTGGAAGGACGGATATTTCTAGATAACAAGCTGCCAGTAAGTTCATGAACACCTCATCCCGAATAACATTTTTTCTGGTTTGTTCTGACTTCGTTCCCCTGCCTTTTTCCTATAGGGACTCTCTCCTTCTCAAAGGCAAGAAATATGTGTAGCAACTGCTAAAACTCTGGCTTCCTTGCACGGAGTTGATGTGGCTGCGGTTGGGTTGGCTAAATTTGGCAGGAAGGATAATTATTGCAGAAGACAAGTGAGTCTCGTTTGACGTTTCCAGTTCGTTATAATAGACTGATATCCAACTATTCTCATCCATGTTGTTTAACCTTTTGTGGTAGCTATGTGCTCTTTAAGAGCTTGTTTTTCCTGTTTCTACTCAGATTATGCTCTATCTCCCATCTGAGCAACTCAATAACTTATTATACTTTCAACACAAAACTGTAAAAGCTACACCATATATGAATTCAAGCGTGTATTTTCATTATCAACCTTTCATCGATTTCTGTGTTGATGTTGTGAGATCAATGTTATTGTGCTCCTTCTGTAGAAACTTATTTTCTTTATATATTGAAGGTACACATATGTGATTATTACCGTAAGAATACCTTATGTCAGACCTAAAACAAGACATAGAAATAGAATGAATGAAATCAAACGAGATCCATCCTTATGGACTGACTTATGAGACTGTTTTTCACATAGGTGGAAAGATGGACAAGGCAATATCTTCTGTCCACAGGTGAAGGGAAGCCTCATAGGAATCCCATGATGCTAAATTTGGCTGATTGGCTAAAGGAGCATGTCCCTTTGGAAGACTCTTCCGCAGGATCTGGAACTGGTCTTGTCCATGGTGACTTTAGAATAGACAACTTAGTTTTCCACTCGACGGAGGTGTGCCAACTTCATTGAGTGTTTCACTTCTTAACTTCACGTTTATATTATTTTGTGTTATACTTTATATGTGCTATGGATCTATAAAGGGAAAAAGAGAGAGACTGACGCGCAGAACATGGAAATTATGTGTATATGATTGTTCTAATTTGGTGAAAGATGAACTGAAGATGTAGAGTTCCCCCCTGCAGGACCGTGTAATTGGTATTCTTGACTGGGAGTTGTCCACCCTTGGGAATCAAATGTGTGATGTTGCATACAGTACCTTGGTATTTTCTGAGCTATATTATCTGATATTTTTCAAATTTTGTCTTCTCTGCTTTCATAGTTCATGGTAAGTGCCCTTATCACATGAAAGCTTGCATGCTGTTGTACTTCTTTCTGCATTTAGATTAGGTTTCTAAAATGAAATTTCAGCAATAATTCTCCACCAGGTTGAAACAAACTAAATTATTGTGTACTTGGTCTGGCAGCATTACATTGTTAATGCAGCACCACAGATTGGAGAACCTTTGGATGGTCTTGAGTCTACCGGCATTCCCGAAGGAATTCCTTCTCTGGCAGAATATCTTGCTTACTACTGCTCCACAGCTGTATGTGCTTGCATATCTCCACAGTAGAACTTGCTATGAATTCTTTTTTTTTCTGAATAAGAAACAGAATTTGGAACACAACTTTAGCCTCAGGTTACTTTATAAAATTTCAGAGGAGACCATGGCCTGTTGCTGATTGGAAGTTCTACATTGCCTTCTCCTTATTTCGTGGTGCCTCTATATATGCAGGGGTTTACCATAGATGGACTATGGTAATATTTTTGTTCCATTTGCATCAAATAATGGTTGAGTTTGAGAAATAGATCTTAGTGCGAGCTCTTCGTTCTGATTACATTGTCTTGCCATATTGAAAACAGGGTAATGCTTCAGGAGGTGCTCGTGCTCAGTACACTGGAAAGATAGCAAATAGTATGATTGATTGTGCCTGGGCTTTTGTCAACCGAGCTTCTGTCCTTCCGGATCAGCCTCCCCTGGGTATACATAACCTACTTTGTCCTTTTTTGTATTTATCAATTTCATATCCTTTCTGTCCAAGAGATTGATCAATTAGAGTTTAACATGTGTTTTGACATTAAGTTGTGTTGGATTTTATGTGTTTGAGGTTGTTGACTTGATTTTAAGATGTATTAGAGTTCCATCCATTTCAAATGTATTGGAAATAAACAATGATTATAGCTTAATTCATTGCTTGTAAGTCATACTCTTTTATTCTTCCCAAACTTCGTTTAGGTGGTAATAAGTGTTCTGTAAGTTTTGAAGATCCAGAAGACAGAGCTTTTGGGTTCCCGGTAACAAATCACACCACAACGTCAAATATTACTTCAAGATATGGTAGTAGGAGCAATAGGTCATATGGAAAGTTGGGTATGAAGAATGTTAAAGGGTATCGTCACATATCTGTGGGGCACAATTATAGAAGGATGTCAAGGAGCAAAAGAATACCGAGGGGGGTATGTAAGTAAGACGACAACTTCAAGGAAGATGTACATGAAATAGTGACAGAAGACACAAATATGACTTTTAAGGAGGCTATATGGATATACAACCCACATTGATATTCCATATATGAGTCAATATGGTACTCATAAAAAAGTCAATATGGTGATTTAAGTCTGGTAGAAGGTAACTAAAATGTTGGCTTTAGTTCCTCAAAGATTAGTTAGGGCATAAGGGTAATGTTTTTGGCTTTGGTGCTTGTTAACCTTTGTTAAGAAACATGTTTAAATTGCTACTACCTTTTTTTACATCATTCTTTTGATACAATTATATGATTATAAAGTAACACCTTTTGGTACCTAAAAAAATCTCCTACATTTGTCATACAGTATCTACAATTGAAGATAACCATACCCAAAGAAAGCTAAATGGTGGCAGCTGCCATCTTAAGCAAGAAAGGGGTCAATTTGTTCCAAGCCGTAAAGTTTTGGAGCTCAAAACAAAATTGCTTAAGTTTATGGAAGAGCATATATATCCTATGGAAAAGGAATTTTATAAACTATCTCAATCTGACGATCGCTGGACAATTCATCCAGAGGAAGAAAGATTAAAAGAACTGGCAAAGAAGGAAGGCTTATGGAACTTGTTTATTCCTGTAGGTCATCTTTGTTGCAGCTTTTGCTTATAACTGCACTTTCTTTCTGATACACTATTTGTATTTGTTGTAAGAATCTACATTCTGTTGCATAAAGAGGGTGCCATACTTCTTATTTACAAACAATAATGATTTGTTGTTCCATCACTTTTGCAGTTGGATAGCGCAGCTAGAGCAAGAAAACTGCTTTTTGAAGGAGAGGACAAACTGCAACTTTCAAATGATTACTTGCTTGGTGCTGGGCTTTCTAATCTTGAATATGGATACTTATGTGAAATTATGGGCCGTTCAGTTTGGGCCCCCCAAATTTTTAATTGTGCTGCACCTGATACAGGAAACATGGAGGTAGGACAAAATTGTTTACTGAGAACTGTCCTGTGCGCAATTCGATCTCTTTATATTTACTTTCTAGTTTTCAGGGTTTCTTTAGTTTGTAGGTGTAAGTCACCTCCCATGCTGCATTGCCAGTCCTAATTATATTCTCCTTAAAATATTGGTTCTTGTGATACCAACTATTCTTGTACTGACTGGATACCAAACAAAGAATGAAGTAGATGACATTTTGAAACATATTAACATGGAAGATGGATTATCATTTAGAACTTATCATTGAGCAATCTTTGAAGATCTGATTTGTAATTGTTGAATATTGGTCTATATTTGTTAAGGAAGCAAATCCAGGAAGAAACGGTCGACCGGATGGGATCCGGTTAACCGTACCAAAACTCTAGACACTTTTGACGAGGCAAGGTTCAGATGACCGAATTGGATTCGGACAACCGAACCAATGATTCAAGGCACTTTAGGTGCAGTTGGGATTGGACGACCAAATTGGATTCAGTTTACCGTCAGAGGACAACATACACTTCAGAACAACGGGTTCGGTAAACCGTTAGAGAGATTTTTGGTGTTCAGAGAATCTGAAAGTGTTTGTCGAAGTTGAAATGGTCCACTAAGGGTGCTCGGTCGACCGTGGGGTTGTTGGAGAATTAGTTAGTTCGTGAGAGAAACGTTCTCGCGGTATACCGGGCCGCATGAAAAAACATTCCAACGGTCAACCGGGAAGGATTCGGCTAATCGAATTGCAACAGGAAGCGTTCCTGTTTAGTCAAGGACGGTCGACCGAAGGAGCATCGGTCAACCGTTGCCCACGAATTTTCAGCACGGTTTTGTTTAATTGTAGCTCGGTTTTTGAGTCTATAAAATGACTTGTTTGTTTTTGGTTTTAATATAACGTACAAGTGTAATATTTCATTCATTATGAGTTGAGAGATTAGGCTAGAGAAAGATCTAGAATGATTTGGAGGACATATTGACTTCATATACTTGTAATCTCGGTTGCTTCTCTTGTTGGAGAAGCAGAAGAATGAAAGAAAATCCGCAGGAGACCCCCGAAGGACGTAGGCACGTTGTCGAACCTTGTAAATTGCTTGTGTCGTGGTTGTTTCAGGTGTGCGTTGGTGTTTGCTTGTTATTTTCATCGTATTAGTGTTCTTGTTGCATTGAGTTTGGGAGAGAGTTCGAAGTTTATTTCCACAAGTCAATATTCGGTATTACGTGGTGCGTTTAATCCGTATCATGTTAGTGTATTGTTAGATCCAACAGTAATAATAGTCTACACATGATCAAAAAATAAAAAAAGAGTCAACACTATAGAAGGAACACAAGTCATTTACATTAGACATAAATAAATTGTTTACTGCTGGAAATGAATTGCTGTCCTAACGGAGAAACCATCTCTTTTTACCGTGCCTTTGTTAGTGTACTCACTGCCAATTGGATTCTTATATTTTAAGTACCTTGTTTTGGTGTCAACAGTACTGCATCGAATGAATTAGAATATGGAAATGTTGAGCATTATTTGATACTTTTGAATGTTTTTTGGAACAGGTTAGTGAATTGTAAGAGTTCGCATTTTGTTTCCACTTGCTAAACCTTCCATTTCTAACTGTTGAGGTCTTATAATCGTAAGGGGTTTCCCCTTATCTATTATCCACGAGGGTTGCAGTGTGGTGGAATATTCTGATCAATTTTTTGCAGTCTGCACTCTGAAGTTTATTATCTTATATAGTGATTCTTAAATATAATCACACCGCACTACTATTAGTGCTTCAATATGCGTAACTGAATTTGTATCTTCTGTGACCAGGTACTATTGAGATATGGTACAAAGGAGCAGCAGAAAGTGTGGCTTGTTCCATTACTGGATGGAGCCATTCGATCTGGATTTGCAATGACAGAACCTCAAGTTGCCTCTTCTGATGCAACAAATATAGAATGCTCAATAGAGAGGTAAGGCAGTAGACTTACATGTATGCAGTGCTCAGTTCTAGGATAAACCTCACATTCCTTATGAGGCTGTCACCTTTTTTTTACTCCTGACTGTTAATGTTAGACGTGGAGATTCCTATATCATTAATGGTACCAAGTGGTGGACTAGTGGAGCAATGGATCCTAGGTGCAGGCTTCTCATCCTGATGGTAAATTTGTCAGTTTTCTCTCCAGTATCTGATCATACACCATTATCCTGCTCTGAATGTTTGTGAAATGTTCAGGGAAAAACCGACTTTGGTGCTGCATTGCATAAGCAACAATCTATGATCCTCGTGGACATCAAAAATCCAGGAGTGCATATAAAACGACCTTTGCATGTGTTTGGATTTGATGATGCGCCTCACGGTCATGCAGAAATATCATTTCAAAATGTACAGGTACCTGTGCAAAACATCCTTCTTGGAGAGGGACGAGGGTTTGAGATAGCTCAAGTAAGTATACCCCTTGACTGATGGCTCTTTCAATCTTAGGAATGTGATTGTGCATATTTGTTGAGTTGATGTCTTGAACATGAGTAGGGAAGGCTGGGTCCTGGTCGATTACATCATTGCATGAGACTCATAGGTGCTGCAGAACGTGGCATGCAGATGATGGTTGAAAGGGCTCTGAAAAGAAGAGTATTTGGAAAATCTATTGCGGAACAGGGGTCATTTTTGTCTGACCTTGCTAAGGTATTCGTGTTGAAATGGTTTTATTTATTAAAACATTCAAATGTCTTTAACTTTGGATTAAAGAATTGATTGTTGTTGTCATCAAATGTTTTTGAAGTACATGTAATATTTTTGAAAGGCATGAGTTCAAATATGAAGCCAATATAATCTTTTGAAGTACATGTAAAACGAGAAAGGCCTCATCTGCAATTGCTATCTTGTTAGTTATGTAACTTCTCATATGTGAAGTTCCATGTGAAGTTCACAAGGATTTTCATATTTGTTTTGTAACTTCTCATGTATGGAGTTTTATGTTCTGTGTTTTTTAGAAAATGTTTTAGTAATGGGGAGATACCAAATATGGTATCCATGGTTGGGTTCTTGCTTTCAAGTTGCAACTCTTGCTGATGCTTAACTTTGTCTACAATATAGTGCCGAATTGAACTGGAGCAGTCAAGGCTGCTGGTTTTGAATACGGCAGACCAGCTTGATCATTTTGGAAACAAAAAAGCTCGAGGAGCACTTGCTATGGCCAAGGTAAGTTCCGCGTGCTTATCTTTAATGGAAAAGATTGCTTGTTGAAACCATATATGTATCTTAAATTGCTCCAATCCTGAATTTGTGCAGGTATCTGCACCCAATATGGCACTCAAGGTACTTGACCTTGCAATGCAAGTTCATGGTGCTGCTGGTTTGTCATCTGACACTGTTCTTTCACACCTCTGGGCCACCGCTCGGACATTAAGACTTGCTGATGGCCCCGATGAAGTTCATCTTGGAACCATTGCAAAGTTAGAAGTACGGAGGGCAAAGTTGTAGAATCACGGGAGACACCATGCGACCATTAATTTATGTACTAAGTTATTTAAGTTGGTGTAATATCTGTACTAAGTTATGAGCCCAATCGACTGTGTAATTATTTGGACAATATAAAGCTTCAAGATCCGAGATAGTCTTAAGAGCATTGAAAGTTATGTACTTTCTTGCACTTGCCGAATTTCATGTCTTCCTCGTACTTTTTCCTTGTAATCATAACGATCTACAATGTACAATACTGTTGCTGAACTTTTATGACTGACCTATGAGGCTATGAATCATTATTTCAATTTTCTAGAGAACCATAACATTTTCTCCCAGTTACTGCTCCGTGACCCAAAAATCCTGTCGACTTGAAATTCGTACCTAAATCTTGGCTTACCAATCACCAGCCTTTTCTTTCCACTGAAGTCGGAAAGGCTCGGAGTCTCATGTTCTATGTGGACCAACCAGTGTTCGGAGACCAATAGTCCAAGACCGTACTTTCCCCGAGAGTACAAAAAGATGAAACCATATAAAACCACCAAACTTGACCATTGTCACATGACACAAGATCCACTCTTCCACGTATTATCATAAACACAATCCAAATCCTACAAGGCTCACAAGAGACAAACAATGACGACAAATCCAGCCTAATCAATCGAATCTAGCACGTGTAGTTCAATAAATTAATAGTGGATACACCTTTCAAAACAATAATAGTTTGGTGTCAGATTTGTCCGAAGGAGTGGGCGAGGTAAGCAAGCGAGCCCACGAGAGGAGCATTGATGTACGTCGCGGGCTCCGACTGGAAGTAATCGGATCTTTGATCTGGAAACCGGTCTCGGGCATCGGGTCCGCCTACAACAGCTCCGATCAACAAATTCGGGTTGGACGCGCCGGATTTCATGAATCCGAATCCTGCGGAGCACGATATCTTACCCGGATGGGCCGAAATGGACGGCAGAGATGAGCCCCTATGGTGGATCCTTAATGGGTACCGGCTTCCGTACCCGACCATGTACGACATCTTCAACGGGTTGTCTCCTAGCAAGTAGTTCACCTGAAATAAAACAAACTTATTGCGTGATTAGAAATAGCGTTTAGGGTTGCTGGAATTAAGAAAACTTGCGTTCGTTCCACCTGCCGTTTGGCGATTCGTCGGAGCATAGTGGGTGTGACTGTGGTGCCACCGCATGTGACAACTTTGGAGGAGTAGGTTAAGTACTTAGCGTATGTTAGCAGCATGAAGGACGTCGATGTCACGTATTGCATGTTGCTGTCGCTCATCTCGTACAGAAGACCTCCTACACAAGTCAATATTAGGAGTAGATAGAATTAATTTTGGTCGTCAACTCGTGTCCAATAGGGTTAGTTTTGCAACCAATGGTGCCAACTAAACTAACTCAACGACACACAAGCACACAACCATTGGTTGAATAATCCTGTCCAATGCAACAGTGCTAATTAAGAAACGTCAAACGTAAGTATGATTAATTAGAGGTGTGATACCTGGAGTGTAGAGAGAGGAACGATGGTTGGGAATAATGGAGCATATGAAGTTGTCAGCGTGACCCTTATAGTCGTGCAAAGACTTCACATTATGTACTAGAAAAGCCTGTGGTGGTCAGACCGTCACAAACCATGTTAATTGATCATATGAAAATACAATATTAATTTGCAGTATCATGTTAAAAAAAACTAAAGATGGTTCTTTAGGACCTTGGAGATCAGGATTCGGGCACCGACATGCTTGTTGTCCCAACCAAATGTGTTGTCATAATCATCAGCTCCTAGTGATTGACCGTTGGCTTCAATGTAGTTCAGGTATCTATTGTTCCTCGTCGCTTTGTGAAGCCATGCTGCACCCCAGAGTAACTCATCCTGTTGTAAGATGATTAAGAACTAAGCACAACACTTAAACAATCACAATTAAACCAAGAAAGAAGTACAATTTGTTGGTGAGTAATAATGGTGGTACCTTGTAGCCAGAGACGGAGCAGTAGTATGGACACACGAAACCCTTGAGCCCATTACTATAGGAGCCTCTGTACTTGTCAGCAAACTCGAACACCTGCAAAAGTTTCCTTTTTGTGAAATAAACGAAATGGAAAATTATAACTTACAACTAAGAAATATAAATTTGTCCTTTCAACTATCAAAAATCTCAATCAGAGTAAACTACATTTTCCTTCTAATCAATGGTAGGAAATAGGGGTGTTCATTGATAGTGGGTGTTCTCTTTTTCGTAATTTCTAGTCCAAAACACACACACACACACACTTGTATATAGTAGTTTTTAGACGGAATCGACTAAACCAAAACGATCTTGTAATATAAAGAAGCAAAAGTAAGACGAAAGTAAACAAATAGTAATTCAACATAAATAAACATCACTAGGTTAAGTAAGACGAAAGTAAACAAATAGTAATTCAACATAAATAAACATCACTAGGTTTGATTTGTTGGATAATTTCGTATTAGCTCACCCTCATGGCTCTGCTGAGGAGAAGCTTGGAATAGTGTGGATCGGTTCTCCTAAAAACCATAGAAGCAGAGGCCAAGGCGGCGGCAGTTTCGGCCGCAACTTCAGTTCCGGGGTTCCATTTATCAATCCTCAACACTGTTCTTGGTGTGTCCATGTCCTCTGGTCTCTCCCAACAGGCATGGTCCTTCTTAGCATCACCAACCTATATTAATTACAAACACACATGTCATCAAACACATTCAACATGATACAACCATGTGCTTGTTTGTGTTTTGGTATTGTATCGTAACCGTTCTAACATTAGTTTGCGACGCTGAAAAGACAAATGGATATAAAATCAAGCTGATTGGCTAAACTCACAACAGTTGACGAGGTTAGTCAAGAATCGAACTTGGATGAGCTAGCACGTTTGACTTCATGTTTAAAACCATGTATGTTGCGTTAAGAAGAAAGTCAAAATTAGCAAACCTGAACAAATATAGTGTTTGGGATTGATGTTGCTTTAAGGAGGTAATCCGTAGCCCATTTGATAGCCACCTTAGCATTCCCCAACTCCCCCTTCATCAACCCACCAAACTCAATCACACTCCAAGACAACATTGTAGTTGTAAACGCCATCGGAAACCCGAACTTCACATTGTCCCCTGCATCATAATACCCACCAACCAAATCCACCTGCATTGACCCACAACCTCAAAACAGCAAATTCATCAAAAACTGTGATTTTTTTCTTCTAAACTAATGTGGTCTTACATGAGCAGCAGAGCCATCAGAGAGGCCAGAGTCCTTCCTCCAAGTGAGCCTCTGGGTTAGTGGGAGTTTTCCTGATCTTTGACCCTCATAGTAGAGGATGGACTTGGTGAGGGCATCCTTGTAGTTGTGGGATGCAACGTGGTGTTGGTGGTGGTGGTGGTGTGGGGAGGCTGTGGTGGAAGAAAGGAAGATGAGGAATGTGATGAGAAGCAAAGAGGAAGGGAGGAGACAACAAGGCAAGGTCATTTCAGTGTCAATGAGGTACTAAAGTAGTAAGAGGTGTGGGCTATGCAGCCTATGCTTGTGCTTGTATATATACAGAAAAGATGCTTGATGCCAGTGCCATTTTTGTTAGCTTAATTTCCTTTATTAATAGGTATTAACTATTTTGAGTGTATTTTGGTATAAGCATGATGTGTTAAATGAGGGGGAATCCTAGAGATATAGAGCTTATAATCAAATTTAAACCTTATAACGAAAATTAAGTCAATTGAACACTCTTATGTGTCCCAAGTTTCCAACCCGTCCCTTCTATTCACTGGAGATAGATGAAGGTTAGAACCTTATCCCGATAAATAACATGGTGGGATTCCCATCTACAACTCATCATTAATAATTAAAAAATGTTGATCAATTGGGTATAACTTACAATATTCTTAATGGATGATAAAATAGAGTAAATTATAATAAATTTATTTTCATGGACAAAAACCATGTGAAGACATACCTTGTCGTGGTATGTGCTCATCATGCCTTTCTTAGCAAGGGGTCATCTCGAGGCCATTGATAGAGAGTAACTTGGCAGGCATCGCGTGGCTTCTTGGGTTTGGATTTTGGACCCCAACGGTCACCACCCAAAGGGCTAAGGATAGGCTGTCCCGTTTTCAAAGTGCTAAAATCAATGACCGTTGCGCTTCTTTTATTGCGCCAAACCAATTCAATTCCTTTTTTTAACCTTCGTGTTTTGTGTCCGACCAAATCGGAGCCTCTTGCTTTCAATTCACACCATGCTAATAATACTAAATTCTAAGGACCAGTAAGATAGCTTTTCATGAGATAAAATTATGAGAAAATAATATAAAAGTAAATAAATTTCATTTAAAAAAATTCTGATAATTAGTTTGCAAACACAACTTGCAAATTATTTTTGGTAAGTCTAATTTTAAGAGTTATACAATCATATCAAGTTATACTTAAAAACGTCTTCCACAATTTTCACTTCAAATTTCAAAAAAGTCATAGAATTGAAGTTATGAAGTTACTTCAGCTCCTGCATGTCAATCATACCCTACAGTGCAGTCAATAAATTCAACTCATTCACAGAACCACAATAATGTATGGGGCATCTTCAAAGAGATTTTTATTATTTAAGTTGATAGAATTAAAGCAAGTTGACTCGGTCATTCTACGTGTCGTTGGAAGAACACTTAAGTGCCAATTGTCAATTGAAATAATTCAACACATCGTAGATTTGTATGGGTATCCAGGTTTCCTAATGCTTTTCTTAGAAGTCGAGGACACGTCAGGAAAGAGACATGTTAGGAATGGAGATTTCGAACCTTATGCTAAGTTACCTGCTTTTGGAAAAAAAATGTTACATTTTGACTTTTTCTTAAAAATATGTTTATATTTCACGTCCTATTCAAAATACCTTAGTTATTAAAAACACAAAAAACTCATCTCTATCACCCATCTTCTTTTTTTCAACGAAATCCTTCACCGTCGTCGTCGAACCCAGATATATTTTGAAGGGTTTGTTTGTATATGTTCACAAAGTGATATGAATTTTTATGTTGGAATTGACTCATACTTCTTATGTCAACTTCGACGGGTCGGTCAGATGTCTCGTTAGGGATTTATTAGGAATTCTAACAGTTTCGATACCAAAAGGAACCTCTTTTGTGTTTCCAACGAAGCTCAATCGACTCAATATGAGTACGATAGGAGCGCGATTGTTGTGCTCGATAGACTCGATTACTTTTGCATGTGAGCTCGATAAGATTAGACTGAGTGTTTTGTGGAGTGGATTGAATCGATGGAAGTCGCTCTGATTTTTTATGTTTCAAACAAAGCTCGATAAGCTTGATATGAGTTCGATAGGAACTCGATTGTTGTGCTCGATATGCTCGATTCCTTTTACAGGTGTGCTCGATAAAGTTCTAAAATAATTTGTTGAGTTTGTTTTAATTTAATGTTGAATTTGTTTTTATGTGCTCGATAGAGGTTCGATGGAGCTTGATTTTTTATGACGAACGGAATTCGAATCGTTTAGGTGTTGAGAACTGTAAGCTCGATTGGTTCGATGTGCTCAATATGTGTGCGATATGTCCTCGATAATTTCGATTTTTTGAAAAAAATATGACTTTTTCAACGCATCATTTTTATGACATTTTATGACGAACGAAATTCGAATTATTTCGGTGTGGAGAACTGTAAACCTGATGAGCTCGAGTTGTGCGTGATATGTCCTCAATAATTTAGGTTTTTTGAAAAGTTGTGTTTTTCGACACGATTTTTAGGGTGTTTTATGATGAACATAATTCAAATCGTTTGGGTGTGGTGAACTATAAATTCGATGTGTTTGGTATGTGTGTGATATGTACTGTTCACTGCACAATTTTTGAGGGTTGAAAGAGAGAGAAAGAAAGAGAATGATTGGAAGAGAATAATCCCACATGGTTTAAGCAGAGGTATTTTGGGGAAAAGTGAAAAGATAAACATATTTTTCAGAGAGAGTAAAAATGTGAACTATTTTTTTTTCAGATGTTGGATAACAAGGTAGAACTTTTTATTAAGTGAAAATCTTTGCGGAAAAAAACTCGACCACCATGTGCTTACGAATTCACTATTTGTCCAAATGTACAAAAAGAAGAGAGAGAATACGGGTATTTATAGGAAGTCCTACCAAAATCCTAAATCCAATGCGATCTGTACAGTACATCAAATTACATATTAACAAGTATACATTCGGAATACGATACAACCATGTTAAACTCCTCTCACATGGGTAACCATGCTTCATTGGTCATGCCTACTTACTCAACAAGACAAACAACCATGTTAAACTCCTAATTTTTTTATTATATCAAATTACAACGGAGTTATATATCATCTCAGATAAGACTAGGAACGACGTGAATCACATTATCCAAAAAAAAGATGTTATGGAACTGGTTAACATGAACCACGTGAAGAACATTAATATTGAAAACCACCACGTGCTCCTAGTTGCAATACTCCAAGGTGCAAGCTAAACACTCACCGACCGTATCATTTATTTACTTATTTTGGTTGTGTTTAATCATCAATAATATAAATATCATACATGCATATAATTATCAAGAAAATATTATGCATGCATGTTGAAGCAGGTGATGGTATCTAATCAGTTTCTTCTCCTTGCATTATTATTGGTCCATATGAGACGCGCCAGTTTCACATGCTAAATATGGAACATGGGAAAACATTGCTTTGGTCATATATTGGTCGTCTTCGACTTAAATCAGTTGTGTCTACTTTGTCAAACATCTTTATTTGTTAAACTACTTCGTCTATTATTATTATCTTAAAATCAAGTTTCCCGTAAAATGGACTAATCACTCCAATAACATCCAACATGGGATTATTTTACCAGAAAAAGAGAAAATAACGCTCAGTTAAGTTACTTGTTACCTTGCTGAGAGATTTTGGAAATTCACGCTTTAGTTTGCTGTATCACTGAATCCTTTTATCTTATATCCTAACATCAAGAAACATTAACTATCTCCTCGGCCTCCGGCGACAAAGAGAAAAATATAAGCAGAGAAATATTAATTGAAATAAAATAAAAAAATAAAATTCACACTCAAATGATGATTAATTGTTTGGTTCCCAGACAAACGAGTAAGCACCAAACGAAAGGCAAAAGTTGCATAAGAACTTAAGAAGGGAAGTTCACATTTAGGAGCTGAATAGGTATAGTGTGTAGGTTGAAGCCCACAAGGCCTTGTGAGCTTACATATATATGGGCCTAAGCCCATTAGGCCCAGTGAGGTTATAGAATTGTGGACCGAAGCCTATTAGGCTCAGTGAGCTTACAGAAATCTGGTTCTATAGATGACCCATTTCGACCATATACTTTTAAATTTGAAAAGAAACATTTTACTACTTGATATCGTTAGAAATTGAAAACCGAATTTCTAACAATATAACAAGAATATAAGTCGTAGTAAAGTAGTGCAATAAAATATCCAAACTCATAATCCGCCTTCAAATCATATGTCCCGAATCATCTTACTTGTTGAAGGTTAGCTTTCTCTTTACCTTCAATAGATTTTCCATTTTAAAATTCTTAATTCCAATACAATTTCATTCTGATTTCAAACCAATTACAACTTAAACCACTACAAGCCACTAGTGTAAGGAATGGACGTCGCCGGCAACCACACATCGCCCTGTATAAACGGCTCGACGGTGAATTGCATGGCCTCGGTAGAACTATTAATGACTCTATAACCCGGCCAAGTCACCCTTCCGGTCGTGTTCGATCCCGATCCCCTATTCATGTACTCACCATAATACAACGTATCTAACGCGAAGTCGCCGTTCCACTCCAACCACCCTTTGGGGTCCACCAAGTCGCCCACGTTGGACTTCATGATCACCGTTCTCGAGTAGTTCCTCCATGGCCTTCCGAGATAGGTTTTGAAGGAGGATTGCACTGGGATTAGGTCTGAGGCGGCTGCTAGCTTGCAGTTGTGGATGGAAATGCCACTGCTCTGGTTCGGGTCTTCGCGGCCTTGGGCCGTGAAGATGTTGGCTTGGTTGGGGAGAGGCTTGCGGGCGTAGAGGTTGCAGTTCTGGAAGACGACGGATGCATCTCCGAAGATGAAGTCGACGGTACCTGTCAAATCAATTTAATTATTCCCGTTTTAATTCTGTCTCTACGTGGATCTCTAGTATTGGATTAATTATTTTGTAAAATCATAAACATCAGTTAATGCATGTTTAAAATTGATAAGTTGAACTAGATCATGTACGTACGTACCGTAGATGTCGCATTCTTTGTAGAATTGTCGGAGGGAGTGGACGTAGAGGGTGTCTTGATACCCCACGAAGCGGCAACGGTAGAAGGCGGAGAGATCGGAGCCACTCCGGAGGGCCACAGCTTGGTGCTTGCTTGGTCCGGCAGCGTTCTCGAAGGACATGTCTCTCGCCAGAAATCCAGTGCCCACGACGGCTGTCATTCACAAATTAAACTTGAAGGATTAATCCAATGCAATAGTTTTACGTTGACTTTGGGATCCAAGCTCTACGAATTGTCATCAATCAATTATTTGGATTGGAGGGTTTCAAAAGCTAATTAAAATGGCCACGTAGTGACACTAATTAGTGCAAATAATTGAGAAGAATAATATGTCTCAACTCAATAAAACATAATATGCTCCATATTTTATCAGGCTCAGGCATGTGCTCCATGAATCACTTCGTTGGACGATAAGGTTTCTAAAAAAGCTTGAACATTAACAACCAATCAAAAAGATTATTTTTGGGAAAGCACCAAAGACTTTTTGTTGTTGTAATGAGGGGATTGCATTTATTAATATTCTTTAATAAAGCTTAAATATTTGTAGTAGGTAGTTGCAAGGATCCGAACCAAAAGTTTTAAGAACAATAATGTCTAACACGTGGTTCACATTCACGTACGCTCAAAATGACAATCTCTATAACATCAACTTACCTTTTACTCACTAGGTTTTTCATGCAAGATCTAGAAAAGGAAAACAAAAAGAAACTATCTTTATAGTGAATATCATATTTCAAGTTTGCAACTAAAGAGTCCAAAAATATAAGATGCCCTCTTAATCGACCACCTTAAGTTATAAGGTTACCTAAACCAAGGTTAGGTATCCAGCGGTCATAATTCATAAACAACTAGGGACTGGGTGTACTTTGAATAATAAAAATAAAAAAACCTTAAAGTCCAAAAAACATCTAACTTTAGTCGAACCAATATGTTTGCTTCGAAACCTTTACTGTCCCATTCAGTAACACAACAACGCGTGCCCACATGCAATCACTTCAAACACCAACCAAAACAACACACACCGCACAAACCGATTAGTCACGGGCGGAACCCAAACAAATACGGTCAGACAGTAACTAACCGACAGTGGCAGATCTAAACGTCGTCCACCCATCCACGACATTCCGACTAGCCTTCACCACCGTCTTCCCCATCCCATCTCCGACCAACATGATATTCGACTTGTTCCGGTCCACCTCCACGTTCTCGAAATACCCCCCGGCCTTCACGTAAATTACGAACCTGACATCGCTGTTGTTCGGCGCCGCCGCGACCGCTTCTCCGATAGTCGTGTAGTTCCCCGACCCGTCCTTGGCCACCACGACGTCGATGCTGGTCGCGTTGACCGGTTCCGTCAGGAGTCGCCTGTCCCTCCTAGCCAACCACGTGGGGTACCCACGAGTGTTGTTGACCTTGGGCTTGCCACGTGGCAGCTTCTGGGACATGGCGAGGGAGTTGCTGACCATGTGGGAGATGTGGTGGAGACCCTTCTCGATGGATGATCGGAGGTTTCCATTCGGAACGTACTCGAACCTGTCGCGATAATAAAATTTTCATTTATCACATTCTATATAAATTTATCATAATCTAATCTGTGTAGTTATGTACGATACACATTGACCGTTTGAAGATCAGAAATCTACCGACTGGATTAGTCTGAAATGCTGATTAATATCGTATTGTTCTAAACAAAACGTATGTGACATTAAATAAGAGAGTCGAATCCACCAACCCGTCCAAACATGTGTACTGGTTGGTGATGGCGCCGGACAAAGCAGTGTCGAGTTGGTGAAGGCTGAACGAAGAGGTGGAATTAAGGTCGGCGAGGGCGAGGTTTAGCTCATCGACGGTGGTGGTGAAAAGCTCAATGCAATCTTCTAGAGCACGACGCTGGCGAGGATCGAGGTCGCGGTATTTCTTCCGGAGAACGCAGGTCACGTTGGTGGAGTAACGGTGGACCTCGTGGAGGGTGCGGTGGACGACGGAGGAGATAACGGACGGGAGGCGTTGGGAATGGAGGTCGGGGATTGTGGAGAGGGTGGAGACGCAGAGGGACGGGTAGAGGGTGCCGTCGCAATGGCGGTTCGCGGCGTCTAAGGCTGTGGAAGTGGGTGTTGGAGATGAGAAGGGGAGGAGGGAGATGGAGGAGAGGAGAAGGATGGTGGTGGTGAAATGTGGGGACATGTTTGTAATGTATTTGGGAAGTGTTGGATTCAGTAGGAGTTTATTGGGTGGTGTGGCTTGGTGGAGTGGTGGGTGCTAATTGAATGTGATCGAGGGTGTGATGTCACGTAAGAATGTTGTTGTTGCTGTCTGTGTGGTTATTAGTTTGTCGGGTGGTAGAATTTGAAATCTAAGTAGGGATTTAATCCATATGGTGGATGAAAGGTATATTTGTCTTCGTCGGATTTTGTATAATTGTTCTCTTATATACCCATTTAGAGAGCATGGTTTGGTTTTGGTGTGTCAATATTGGAATGCACGCGACGAGAAGAATGAATTATGGAATTTGTTGTTTTTGTTATTATGTTCTTTGTGATTATACAACATTATATATATGTGTGTGTTCTTTGAGAATAATCTTTGATTGGTGATGATGGATCGTGAACATAATCAAGGATTGAGGTAGCCGTTTGTGTATATTTCAACATTCCCCTCTCACGTTGGGCTCGAAAAAGATTGAAAGATGCCAACTTGCGAAATACTTTGGAAGTGTGTGTTGTCTACGGGTTTGGTGAATATATCGGTGAGTTGATCCTTGTTATTAACGTATGAAACTTCAATTTTCTTTGCTTGAAGTTTTTCACGGATGAAGTGACAGTCGATTTCGATGTGCTTTGCTCCTTCGCGAAAGACGGGATTAGATGTAATGTGTCGAATAGCTTGGTTGTTACAAAACATTGACACCAGTTCTTGATGGTACATTTTCATTTTAGGGAGAAGTTACTTAAGCCATACAAGCTCGCTTGTGGTGGATGTCATGACACGATATTCTGCCTCAAAGCTTGATCGAGCGAACACCTTTTTTTTACTTCTCTATGTAACTAAATTTCCTCCAACAAATGTACAAAATTCAGTGGTGAATTCCCTATCAAAGATTCTGGCCCAGTCTGCATCTGAATAACCAACTATATTGTTAGATTTGTTCGGTTTCATCCATAATCCTTGACCATGAGAGTTCTTTAGATATCTAAGGATGCAGTCTACAATGTCTAAGTGATGTATGTGAGGTGCATGAATAAATTAACTGGTGGTGTTTACCGTATGTGTAATGTCAGGACGAATGGCAGTGAAATATATCAGTTTCCCTACTAGTCTTTGAAACTGTCATATGTCTTCTAGAGGAGTTACATCGGTGGGTCTGACCTTTTGGTTTTGTTCCATTGGAGTTTTGGCAGGTTTAACTCTTAGTTTTCCAGTTTCTTCAAGGAGGTCTAAGACATATTTGAGTTGAGACAAATACATGCCTTTTTTAGAATATGCAAATTTTATGCTTGAGAAATATTTTAGAGGTCCTAGGTTCTTGACATCAAATTTCCTACATTAATTTCATGATCATTATTGCCCGTGATTATGATGCCGTCTACATATACTAAGATGATAAGGGTTGTATGCGCATAGTGTTTGATGAACATGGATGCATCTGCAGAACATTTGGAAAAATCATAAATAAGCAGGGCGTGAATGAGTTATGCATACGAGGCTATTGGAGATTCTTTTAATTTATAGATAGCTTTGTGAATCTTACAAACCTAGTTTTGGGTATGATTTCCTTGATATCCAGAAGGAGGCGTCATATATATTATTCTTCTAGATTACCCTCGAGAAAAGTATTTTTGACATCCATCTGAAATAGATTTCAGCCATAGTTAACAACGACAAAGAGTAATACATGAGCAATGCTCATTTTTGCTACAGGGGGAAGGTCTCTTGATAGTTTATCCCATATGTTTGAGTATACCCCTTAGGTACTAACCTAGCTTTGTATCTTTCGATAGTCTCATTGCTATTATGTTTTATCTTGTAGATCCATTTGCAGCCTACAAGTTTGATTCTGGGTTGTTTGAGAACTAAAGTCCATGTTTATTTTCTAGTGCTTTTATTTCATCTTTCATGGATTGGGCCCATTCTGGAATGTTGATGACTTCATAAAAATATATTTAATTCCTTATGATTTCCTATGCTAGTAAGAAAGACACAGTGATTAGGAGAGATCATAACTCACATGATTTTGAATGTGATATGTTACATTGTATGTGGCGTAATCTTGTAGCCTGGCAGGAGGTCAACTATTTCTAAGTGACCTTCTATGTGGTTCTTCATTTTGTTGATCATTGTGATCTCCCTCTGTGTCTTCTCCCCCTGTGTTATTTCTCTCACATCTTCTCGAGGAGTGGGACTTTTCTCGAGGAAGTCAACTTCTGGCAGGGGTATATTTTGACCTGGAGAAGATGTACCGCTGCAAGGTTTTCTGAAATAAAATTCATTTTCAAAGAAGGTAACATCTCTAGAAATATATAGTTTATCATTCTTAGGGTAAAAACATTTGTAACTTTTTTTCTTCTGAAAAGAATAACCAAGAAAGATGGTTTTAATAGAACTAGAGTCAAGTTTATCATGTCATTGTTTATGAACAAAACACGTACAACCAAGTATACAAAAGTGATGAAGACCCAACTTTCTTTTGTTAAAAAATTCTAGAGATTGTTGATTATGAATTGAGGGACAAGGAAGCTGATTGATCAGGTAAACAACAATTCAAATAACATCGGACCAGAAGATTTTAGGAATATTATTTTGAAAAGCCAGAGACCGAGTAACATTTAAAAGATGTTGATTTTTCATTTATGAAACTCCATTTTTTTCCGGTGTGTTTATGCAAGTGGTTTGGTGAAAAATATTTTTTGTTTCAAAACATTTTGAAAATGGTGAGTAGTATATTCACATCCATTGTCGATACTAAAAAAATTAATTTTCGAATTATACATATTTTCTACTAAATTAACAAATTCAACAAAGACAGAAAAGACATCGGACTTGGCTTTAAGAAGATAAAGTCATGTTGTACAAGAAAAATCATCAATAAATAAAATAAAATATTTGATCCCATTGAAGGATTCAAGAGGAGTTGGTCCCCGAATGTTTGAATGGACCAACTTAAGAGGTGCACCTGCTTTGCTGTCAGAAGATTTAAAAAAAATGGTAATTTGGTTTGTTTCGCTAAGCGACATACATAACAACAAAAGGAATTTAAAGTAATGTTCATGAACAATTGTATTAAAACTAAATTAGATGGGTGGCCCATCCGTTTGTGCGAGAGATTTTGGTCTTCAAAGGAGACCTTATTAGCACTAATGATTTCGTGATTAAGGATGTAAAGTCCATTCACGAGGGAGCCACTTCCAATCGTCTTCCCTGTTATTCAATCCTGAAAGACTACACAATAAGGTGAGAAAAGCACATTACAATTTAAGTTCTTTGTAAATTTTGCAACCGATAACAAATTTGCATTAAAATCAGGAACATATAACACATCTTGATTAGCTTTCTTTAATAAACATATGTGTCATGCTCCTTTTATATTAAAGTGTTGACCAGTAGCCACAATTACTAATTTATTTGAGTTCGTTTTGATATTGCATGTTAGACTAGGATTACTGGTCATATGATCTGTGACACCAAAGTCAATTATCCATACATTAGGTTTGGAAGAATAAACGAAAAATGAGGTTATTTTGCATCTGAATTGATCAAAACATAGTTAATTAGCGGTGTATCCATGGTTTGGAAAATATTGGCCATTTACCTATCAAAAACAAATTAATTGGCCTAATAACCATCTGTTATGGTGGGGGCCACATTCGTCTGTCATCGTTAACGTTTTCCGTGACGTCCCGTTATTTATCAACGAATTTTTTTGCTGTTGTACCGATTAAAATATTGTTAATTAGCAACGTACTCATGGTTCGGAGAAAATTTGGCATGTACGTATCAAAAATAATATTATTGTCATCATACTCATCCGTTACAGTGGGGTCCACATTCGTCTCACACCGTTTACATTTTCCGTGACGTCTCGTGATTTATCAACGAGTTTTTTTGCTCGAGAATTGGGGTCGGGTTGGGTGCAACATCAGGTTGGGATTTTAAGTTGTAATTGGAGTCGGGTGTAGCACTGGGTCGGGATTTTAAGTTGTATGTGGGGTCGGGTCGGGATACTAATTAGAATTTTAAGGTGTTGTTAGGAGACAAAGGTTGATAAATTACATGACGTCATAGAAAACGTAAACTGTGTCAGACGAATGTGGGTCCCATCGTAACTAGGGCTGCAACTCGGATAATATAACTCGGATACCTGCTGTATCCGAATTCGAATCCGAATACCATATTCCATTACCAAATTCGAATTCGAATCCGAATTCAGTAGAACTATCCGAATCCGAATCCGAATCCGAATTCAGTAGAACTATTCGAATCCGAATACTAAATTTTCGTATTAAAATTTTGGAATACTAAATTTTGGAATACTAATTTGTGTATTTGACCATGTATTCGAATAATTCGGATAATTCGAATGTTAAATAGCTTGTATCCGAATTCGTATCCGAATTCTAATTGGTAAATTTTTTTAAACCATATTCGTATCCGAAATTAAATTGGTAACATTGAACTTACCAAATACCAACTAAATAGAAATTTTATCGGATACTCGGATACTTGGTAACCATTTGCACCCCTAATCGTAACGGGTAGGTATGAGGACAATTATATTGTTTTTTATACGTACAAGGCTAATTTTCTCCGAACCATGGGTACGTTGCCAATTAACAATGTTTTGATCGGTACGACAGTAAAAAAAACTTGTTGATAAATAATGGGACGTCACGGAAAACGTTAACGATGATAGACGAATATGGGTCTCACCGTAACAGGTGGGTATGAGGTCAATTACATTGTTTTTGATACGTACATGACCAATTGTTTTCCGAACCATGAGTACGTCGCCAATTAACAATGTTTTGATCCGTACGGAAGCAAAAAACCCCAAAATGAGGTGGAACAATACCAAAGGTACCACCTATATTCTGATTTTGCGAAATATGGTTAAGTTGGGCCAGAATTTGATTCAATTGTGGGATGGTTTGGGCTGGAGCATAGCTAGCCCGTGAGGCATGCGGGTCGGGTTGGATCTTTGGAGCCGGTTCGAGTTACTCGATTTGGATCTCCCTTCAACTGTCCCTATAAGAGCCTGATTACTCAGGTCGGATCCATCTGATCCCCATTTTTTGCCTCCTTCTCCTGATCTAGCTAGTCTTTCTAGTTCTGGATGACGATGGAAGGTGTGGGAAAATGAACCAACACCGGCTATGGTTCTGTCCCTGCTTCTTGCAGTTGTCGCAGAACTCTTCCTTCTACTTCCCGTAGTCCTTCTTTGGTGTTTTTTGGTTTGAACCTCAGGTTGAGGCAAATGCTTAGCTTTCTTTCTCTGCAGGTTGGTTGTTCATCGTGTTGTGTCTAGTTTCCTCTCGGTGGACCATCACTACGATGTTGGAGAACGACGAGAGCTCTGATGCTAGGAGGATCTAGGACTTGACCGACTCAAAGCTTGAGTTGCGTTCGACCAAGAACCGGTACACCCGATCCTGCTCGATACTTTCCTGGATGTTTTAAGGTCGATTCCTGGTGGTTCGTACACCTCGAGCTCGTCCAATTTGCTCTGTAGCGATCTGAGATACTCTGTTACAATTTTTACACCTTGTTTTCTCTACGAGATTTCTTGTTTGATTTTGAAAATATGAGCAAAATTTTGTTGTTTGCCGTAAGTTACCTTAATCAATTCCTATAGCTCCTTGGATCCATGACATGACCAAGTGATCAGTGTTTTGCCATTCTTCTTCTAGTGTTTCTATGTTTGCTCTGGTTAGTCTTTTTTGTTTCTCCTGTGATGTGCCCAAGTTTTCCTTTCCTGCCAAGGACGAGAGAGACCGACTGCCCCCATGATAAGACATTTTTCCCGTTTAGGGGTTGAGTGGTAAGACGTTGTGTGGTGTTTGCCTCTTGGTGGGTGTTGTCTCGTCTGTTGAGGAGGGTTGGAGGTTGCACAAGCTTCATCCTCCTACTCCTTTGTTTGAGGTTGTCCGGTCACGACCAGTGAAGAGATCACTTGATTTCTGAGACAAAGGTCGATGATGAAGAGTTTTGGCTCGTCTGAGATCAAGATCTATACTCTGATACCACATCGAAATGCATACTATGAGATCAATGGATTATGGAATTTGTGGTTTTTGTTATTATGTTCTTTGCGATTATACAACATCATATATATATGCATGTATGTGTGTGTGTGTATATATATATATCAAGACTAATTATAACTGTTTACAAGTTTCCTAATATGGAATTTGCTTGGTATAGAATGCACAATCCTGATGATTCTTGTGACGGGGGATATAATCCTTGATTGGCGATGATGGATCCTGAGCCTAATCAAGGATTGAGGTAGCCGTTGGTGTATATTTCAACAGTTAATTTGGAGTTTCTATGCTAAGTAAGTCTGAAGTACGCCACCACTTGATTTATTTGCTCTACTACCTCATTCTTATTTTAAATTTCAACATTTTAACACATACGAATGAAACTGCTAGAATACAATCAATGATTTTGATTATCTTAAGACAAGAAATCTCACAATTGAGCTAACCCTACTTGATTCCAATAGCAATTATTAAATTATATCAAGATAGGCAAGAGACAATATCTTACGGCAATTAATTAACTTATCGAAGTACGTCTTGAGCCTGCTAAAGATGTTTGGTTTTTCGGGTTCAGGTGGATTGTAATTACATGTAGCAGAGGAACACATTTTTTCCCCTTCAAGTTGGACATTTTCTTATTTTGCCTCACCGTTGATCATTCAAATGGTCCATGTTCGGGTCAGCAAACACTGTGAATAGTAGCCTAATATTACAGGACAGATACTTCCCCATGCCATCTGAAGATAAGATGTCTTGATCATGTTGAGACGAGCTGAGATTGAAAGTTTGGCGGTTTGGAAACCAGTCTATGCTAGCTTTGATCAAGTTTGTCTCTTTTTATGATATATAAAGACATTCAAACCCCACAACTCAATTTACAGGGTTCCCATGTGGGCCACCTCCTTTTTATATTTCAAATGTATACAGTATACTGGACCATTTATCATTTCGGAGTTTTAGACTTAAGCAAAGCTTTAACAAAAGTACGAGCAAGTTTAGCTGATTGGGCTTGGATGCGGGTACAAGTGGATTAGCAACACTTGGTCTCGAGGTGAATATAATCAATTGGAAATTAGGAGTTGGTTGGTTAGGCCAAACCAATAGTCCAAAGGTGCTTAATTAACTTGGAGAGATAAGTTCAAGAGTGATTCATCAAGTGAACCAAGTTAAATCTGCTCAAAGAAGCTTGACAAGATTTATATTGAGCTCAAAGCCGAGAGCAAGATGAACTGGGTCAAGTCATATGGGATCCAGAGAGCTACTTTGATTGAGTCAAAGGAACTAATTTAGACAATTACGCGTCGAATTGGAGCTCCTTTAAACTAGGATTATCCATGTTTAATAACCAAGAAAATAATGGTTTCCAGAGCAGCAGTCGGTTTCATGATTTAAATGGGACTTCCTCTACCGACTCCTGGTTGGACAGCAATATAAGAACAATCTTTTTTATACAGCGCGCATATTTTTTCTTCCCAGATTCGGCATTGTTAGTTTGTATCTTTTCGATAATTTGAGACTTTAAGATTATTGTTGACTTCGACAAACAGCCGACAACTTGAATAATCCCCCGTGAACTACTCCAACATCAATAAAGCCCGTTCTAGTTCTTGCATTCACTTGCTCAAAGTGGTACTCTTACGAGCATAATATATTTCTTCCTTGGATAGGGACGTAACACGATTATGCTTCTAAAAAAAGATCAAACGTGATTTGAATTGGGCTCACACTTGGCAGACCAAACATTTATTGCCCCGCCCATTCAGGGGAGTTCACATGCCATCTTGTGTTTCACATGCACCCGTCATGCTCAAACATTCTCATTAGGTAGCCCAATAAAAGAACAGGCTTCTAAGTTAGCTCCAAGAACTAAACTGCAAGGACTCAACTACCATGCTAATTAAACAAATTAATGATAATTTTCTTTTCATGGATCACCAATGAATCGACTATATTATAAATCCTTGTACTCGAATTTTTTATGAGGTGACTGAGTCAATGTACTTCATGGTATGATACTATCTCAAGATTCTCAACAAGAAGAATGCGAAAACGTCGAGATTGAAAATTTTGTATTTTCATTAAGGTGGATTATTTGAGGGTCGAGGATAGAGCATATCTTCCGTTTGAATCTAGATTATTTTGCTAAGAACTGTTATGAACCCAGCTGGAAGCACCACTTTTAGTCAAATTAAATTGTTCAATAATTTTCAATATCTTCTTTATATGCCTTGTATGGCGGTTATAGGTTGATGTTATTAGTAATTATGTATTGTAAGCAATCATCACCAACTCCTCTGACTAGCTAATCTAAGCGAATCAACGACTATAGATATGCATGGAAGTAGAGAAGCAACAATTGTTGACTAAGTAGTGATTATTCTTTAATGACCGAACTGCAGCGAAGTCCAAAGGGTTTGGCAAACTCATGCTCACCGAAAATCAATTTCAATAATATCTTAACCTAACTGAAAATTTATTATACAACTCATAACTAAGTATCCAACCTAGATATGCATGCATTAGTAATTGAGTAGAGCCAATCTGTTCACTACAAACAAATATATAGTTGCAAAGAGCCAATCATGAAACCATAGCCCTTATAGCTCAGTGGTAGAGCGTCAGTCTTGTAAACTGAAGGTCCGAAGTTCATCAACTTTCAAAAGAAGAAGAAGAAGAGCCAATCATGAATCATTAATTTGTTGTAAGCATGTATGTGTGTTCTGCCAAACATAAAGTGAGAAAACACAAACACATTTGGACAATGCAAATGGATGAGAGGTGTATGTCTGCTCTGGTTTCTATACGTGAATATTACATGATTTAGTCACAAACAACTTGAGATTGTGAATTGATTGGAATCAATCAACCACTCCATATGTCCATGTGGGAGGTAGAGGCTAGGTATTTAATTCCTTAATCAGAAAAACAAATTTACATGTTCTTGTTTGATGCATACATAATCTCTCTCTACAATCACCCCACTACTAGAAGTAACTCGTTGCTATATACTTATGGAAGCTTCTTGATGAGCTGTAGTGGGTAATAAGATGGGGTCTGGCCGTCTGGCCTGACTTCTGAGAATCTGAGATCAACATTTCCCAGGATCATTACTTGGGATGCAAAGTCAAGATGAGTTTGGCAGAACCCATACCGTAAACATGTTTATTGACATGTCCAGAGCAGATCGACGCGCTTTTTTGTCTGCACTTTGCATGTTGACTTTATTACTGATCGAGATTCCAATTCCACGTTACACACACAATGACACAACATTCATGCAACGTTGCAACAAAAACAAACGCTGCAAAGCAATTACGTGTATTAGAACTTTATTTTTCTCTTTTTTTATTTTGTTTATGTAAAGCGTATGTGTATTACATTCACTCCGATAAATCATAAAAAACGTTAAAAGAAAATTAAAGCAGAAACACCTCGCACAGACCTACATCTATAAATACCGATCCAAACCACAAAACCAAACTCCACTACTACTCCAATTAACCATGGCCTCTAATCCACTTCTCTTTGTTCTCTTTCTTAGCCTCTCCTACACCCAGCTCAATAATGCTCAATCCTTTGAAGGTTTCAACCAATTCAACAGCCACTTCAACTCAGACTTCAGCAACCCCCACAACCCCGTCCCTCCCAATTTGGTTTGTGATTCCACACCACACCCCAACTTTTGTAGATCCATCTTGAACCAACAACCATTCGGGAATCTCTACGACTACGGTCGGTTTACGCTAGCTCGATCTCTGTTCGAAGCGACCATGTTCTCGAACAGAATCACTAGCTATCTTTTTCTCCGGCCGTCGCTTTCTCCGGTAACTGTGGGGGCTCTGGAGGACTGTAAGGTTCTCGCCGACGACAACGTTGACTTTCTCATGACTACAAGCTTCAAGGTCAATGTTACTTCAACTCTACAAGACCCCGAGGCCGACAAGCTCCAGGGTCTACTAAGTGCACTACTCACCAACACCCAAACTTGTCTCGACGGGCTCCGAGCATCGACTTCTCCATTCGGATTCGAGAGCGCTATCTTCGCTCCTCTCCTCAACGACAACATGATGTATAGCGTGTCTCTTTCATTGTTTTCCCAAGCTTGGGTCCCGGAGAAGAACAGGAACCAAATGGACGACCGGTTCGTCCCCGGTCGAGCTCCGGACGACTCCGAGTTCCATCCCGATAGAATTCCTCGTCCGGATCAGTTGGGGTTCAAGAGACGTAGGAAACTTCTGTTCCACGAAGCCCAAATCGGTTCGAACGGAGATATTCCCTTGAGGATGAGCAGACCCAATCGCCGGATGTTTGAGTTCATCGGTGGACGTAAACTTCTCCAGTCGTCCGACCCGATTTTAATCAACGACATCGTGGTTGTGAACCAAGAAGGGTTTGGCAACTTCTCGACAATAGGCGATGCGGTCGATTGGGCTCCCAACAAGACCAAGGCGGCCAATGGGTACTACTTGATATATGTAATGGCCGGTGTTTACGAGGAGTACGTAGTTGTGCCCAAGAACAAGAAGTATATTATGATGATAGGTGAGGGTATAAACCAGACCGTGATCACTGGAAACCACAGTGTCGTCGATGGCTGGACCACGTACAATTCTCCCACCATGAGTGAGTATTAGTAATCATATATAACAAATTTAATTATTTCCGTTTACGTACTAAAATTCACATCTATTTTTGTTTCTTGAAATTATTCAATCATTTGTAGTTGTTCAAGGGGAAGGGTTTGTCGCGGTCAACATAACCATTCGAAACACTGCTGGACCTAAAAAACATCAAGCCGTGGCTATGAGAAGCAGTGCGGATCTATCGTCATTCTACCGTTGTAGTTTCGAAGGTTACCAAGACACTTTGTACGCACATTCTCTTAGACAATTCTACAGAGAGTGTGACATCTACGGGACCGTAGATTTCATCTTCGGCAACGCAGCAGTTGTATTCCAGAGCTGCAACATCTACTCCAGACTTCCCATGGAGAGGCAAAAGAACACCATCACAGCACAGGGCAGGACAGATCCCAACCAGAACACAGGGATCTCAATGCAAAATTGCACTTTCTTGGGCACACCTGATCTTCTTAACGACACAGGTTCCACTGAAACATACCTTGGAAGGCCATGGAAGTTGTACTCTAGGACCATGATCATGCAATCTTTCATGGATGGGACAATCCATCCCTCCGGGTGGTTGCCTTGGGATGGTGATTTTGCACTTGACACCCTGTATTATGCGGAGTATAATAACACTGGGGAAGGGGCAGACACAAGTAATAGGATCACATGGCCGGGATATCATGTCATACATAACATTACAGATGCGATCAATTTCACTGTGAGCAACTTTGTCGTCGGAGATGACTGGCTGCCGGAAACAGGGGTACCATACTTGAGTGGCATGTTGTAATCAGAAGATGGTATATTGAAATTTATTTTGTAGTTCTTTTTTCTATTTTTTTTGGGTTCATTTCTTTCAAACTGTGAAGCAATAAATTAATTTCACTTACTGTCACTCATAATTTTTTTAAAAAAAAACATACATCTCCGGAGATCCAATCTTTATTTCCATTAATGTCTGCAGTGAGATTCCTATGTACTAATGATAAGTTTAATATCAATTATATGCATAAAAAATCAGCTCATCTTCATATTGTTTGCAGTTCTCTATTGTATAGTAATCACTTGTCAAGTATCTTTAAATTGCACACCTTTATGGAACCATGTGTGCTGTACCAATTCGTTGACATTGCTGCATAGAAATATATTGAAGGACTCAATTCTCAAAGGAACCTTGCTTTTCCCTTTAAAACAATTTTGGATATATTGACATAGAAAGTTCTCGAGAGTAGTTTGAATTCCATGCCACTTGCAATAGTTTCGGTTTAAACTTATAGGTCATTTTGTGTTGTATATATGAAGGTTTCACGGAGTTCATAGTAATATAGACCAGCGAAATTTATCTAAATAATTCGTATTGTAATCAATTTATTCATTTTAATTTGTGGGAAGAGATCTAGCAGTCCTTTCTTTCTTTGCTCTGAAAGCAGGAAACAGAAATTAACTGGGGTCCGTTGGGCGGACTTGGATCCTCTGTAATATTTCAAGAATTAGAGAGGTTCAATTCAATTGATCGATCGCAGCCCTTCTTTTGGAAATAGACGGTTTAAGATAGTAATATTAAGAGCAATAACTATAGTGCAAAACATGATTTAGCAAATATTTTGGGGTTATTTAGAAATATTGCTTAGTATTAAATAATAGAAATATAGAATTCTTCACAGTCCACACCGATAGTATTAAATAATGGGTCATTTGTTTGGGTAGACCTTAAAAGGTGCACAATTGGCGAAATACACTTGGATTTTTACTATTCACTTGGGTACACCTCGTTGCACTGCATATTGCTTGCATGCCCTCGGACCGTTTATGAGTCCCACTTCCGTTAAATTTTCTGTTGGTTTATTTACAAAACACACCCTCTAAAATTCAAATATCCTTAATATTAAATATAAAAACACAAAACAAATATTTTCTTTACAAACACACCATTATTCTCATTCTCTCTCTTTTCTTCTCTCTCTACTCTCTCTCTCTCCACCCTCTCTCTTGTTTTCTCTCTCCTCTCTCTCGCTACTCTCTCTCTTGTTCTCTCTCTCTACTCTCTCTCCTCTCTCTACTCTCTCTCCCCTCTCTTTCTCTCTTTTGTTCTCTCTCTACTCTCCACTCTCTCTCTTGTTTTCTCTCTTCTCTCTCTCGCTACTCTCTCTCTTGTTCTCTCTCTCTCTTCTCTCTCTCTCTCTCTTGTTTTCTCTCTCTCTACTCTCTCACTACTCTCTCTTGTTCTCTCTCTCTACTCTCTCCCCCCTCTCTTTCTCTCTTTTGTTCTCTCTCTACTCTTCACTCTCTCTCTTGTTTTCTCTCTTCTCTCTCTCGCTACTCTCTCTTCTCTCTCCCTCTTATTCTCTCTCTTTCTACTCTCTCTCTCCTCTCTCTCGCTACTCTCTCTCTTGTTCTCTCTCTACTCTCTCTCTCTCTCTCTTCGGTTCTCTCTTCTCATTCTCTCTTTCTCTCTCTCCTATTCTCTCTCCTCTCTCTCTCATGTTCTCTCTTCTCCCTCTTTCTCTCTCTCTCTCTCTCTCTCTCGAATTCTCTCTCTTCTCTCTCGAATTCTCTGTCCTCTCTCTCTCATCTCCCTCTCGAATTCTCTATCCTCTCTCTTTTCTCCCTCTCAAATTCTCTCTCCTCTCTCTCTTTTCTCCCTCTCGAATTCTCCCTCTCAAAAGAATCTAAGATGGACCAAGTCCAATCTCAAGAGAATGAGACGTACGTAGTGAATATTGTTGTAATCAGTAATCTAAATATATAGGTCCCTCAAGAATTCGAGAGAGAAGAGGAGAGAGAGAAAGAGAGAAGGAGAAGAGAGAACCGAAGAGAGGGAGATGAGAGAGGAGAGAGAATTCGAGAGAGAAGAGTGAGAGAGGAGAGAGAGAATTCAAGAGAGAGAGAGAAAGAGGGAGAAGAGAGAACATGAGAGAGAGAGAGAGAGGAGAGAGAAAACAAGAGAGGGAGTGGAGAGTAGAGAGAGAACAAAAGAGAGAAAGAGAGGAAAGAGAGTAGAGAGAGAAGGAGAAGAGAGAACCGCAGAGAGGGAGATGAGAGAGAGAGGAGAGAGAATTCGAGAGGGAGATGAGAGAGAGAGGACAGAGAATTTGAGAGAGAAGAGAGAGAATTCGAGAGAGAAAGAGGGAGAAGAGAGAACATGGGAGAGAGAGAGGAGAGAGAATAGGAGAGAGAGAAAGAGAGAACCGAAGAAAGAGAGAGAGAGTAGAGAGAGAACAAGAGAGAGTAGCGAGAGAGAGAACAAGAGAGAGAGAGAAGAGAGAGAACAAGAGAGAGAGAGAGTAGCGAGAGAGAGAAGAGAGAAAACAAGAGAGAGAGTGGAGAGTAGAGAGAGAACAAAAGAGAGAAAGAGAGGGGAGAGAGAGTAGAGAGAGAGAGGAGAGAGAGTAGAGAGAGAGAACAAGAGAGAGAGTAGCGAGAGAGAGGAGAGAGAAAACAAGAGAGAGGGTGGAGAGAGAGAGAGAGAGTAGAGAGAGAAGAAAAGAGAGAGAATGAGAATAAGGGTGTGTTTGTAAAGAAAATATTTGTTTTGTGTTTTTATATTTAATATTAAGGATATTTGAATTTTAGAGGGTGTGTTTTGTAAATAAACCAACAGAAAATTTAACGGAGTGGGACCCATAAACTGTCTCAGGGCATGCAAGCAATATGCAGTGCAACGAGGTGTACCCAAGTGAATAGTAAAAATCCAAGTGTATTTCGTCAATTGTGCACCTTTTGAGGTCTACCCAAGCAAATGATCCTTAAATAATTTCTACTAACATTCTCTTTTTCTAGAAAAAAACTATTGACATTTGGTCGATGATTAAATTACATTTTATGAATATAAAAGATATTGAAAATGTTTAATGCAGTATCAAACCAATTAAAAAACAATGGAATCCGATATTATCAATAGCATCAACCTAATATTAAAAATAATATTTTGAATGGTATCAACTTAATATTAAAAATAATAAATTTCATAATTAAATTTGGATGATCACAAAAGTAGACATCACGAGCAAACTTTTGAAGCTCTACGAACATGTTTATTCTCTTCTAATCTATACTAAAATGTGATATGTGGTATTTAGTTTTTATATTTCTTATCTAATAAATATTTAGACGTGGGAACTGAATTTATATTGGTATCCCCAAGAACTTTTATTTATTTATATATATATATATATATATATAAATATTTATTAGATAAGAAATATAAATATTTTAACGTCTAAATATTTATTAGATAAGAAATATAAAAACTAAATATATATATATATATATATATATATATATATATATATATATATATGATCAAACTCTAGTCAGTTCAAGGCTCTTCAAATTTAATTTAAGTTCCCCCACAAACTCCCCTATATATATGTATGCACGAATGGTAGGTATAGTTTATTATTTAGTTTCATGTATCTCCATGTTGCAACTTACTTCCGTATATTTTCAAACATCGAAAAAAACTTAATTTCACATCGATAATAATATTAATGAATGTCTATCTTCATGCTTTCGTGAAATCAGATTATAAGCACTTTAGACCTTAATTACTTCTTAAAAAAGTGTACTTTAGACCTTAAACTTCTTGCCGATTTTAATGTTATAATGTCTTTTGAGAAGAAAGCAACAAGACCCGTCCATTAAAGATGGACGGCTAGGATCTAGTAATTACTAAACAAAGTAGCTACTAAATGAGTGGTCCCAAATTCCCAATGCAAGTTATTTTAAATTTCCTGACAAATATAATTCAATTTTCGTTGAATATAATAAAACTCAGTATAAAATTTATTAGAGAAAAGCAAGGCTATCTTAGTAACGGTATATATCAATTCAAATTAAATGATGGATCTATAATCATTGTATTCTTTTAATCAAGCGAGCTATTGATCAGCTCCTAATAAACTGAATAACTAATATCATGATTGAATTTGACTCAACAATTGAACAGATCTAAATTGAATTTTAATTTCTTTTGATACCCTTACTTGCAAACAGAAAACTCAAGCACGTATATATACAGAACAGGCAAGCAGTGGCAATGCGAAGCTTAGCAGATCTATCCGCCTTCTACAAGTGCAGCTTTGAAGGGAATCAAGACACTTTGTAGTTTGTACACTCGATCATAGCCTCAGACAGTTCTACAGAGATTGCTACATTTATGGTACATTAATCGATTACTGCAATGTTTATGTTAGAATCCTAACCCGGTTTAGGGGTTAATCTTGGATTAGAGTTGGCTTAGCATGTGGAAGCGTGGTGTGCAAGGGGAAGAGAAGGGGGCGAGCACTGTGGACGTGAGGGGGAGGTGTGGGCTGGTGTGTAGGGTTACTGTGGAGAGGAGATGGGTTGGGTTTAAAACGTGGTTTCTTTCTCTCTCTCTCTCTCTCTTATTCTCTCCATTCACTCACTTGCTCTCTCTCATTTCTTTTCTTCCCGGCGCCCAGAGGAGGCAGCAAACTCGGAGGCTCCGGCGTGAGGAGGTCGTTGCGAAGAGAAGGTCGCGCGTGAGGAGGTGACAGAGGCGTGAGCGTTGCTCCGGCGTTTCTCCGGCTTCGTGTGAGGTATGCCGGTCTCTAGTGTGGCTTTATCGTTAACCCTCATGAGAGGGTTGTGTTGGTCGGTCGGAGGAGGTCGGAGACCTCTCCGACGTTGAGTTTTGGTGGAGAAACCTCGACCGAACCCTTCGGGCGGTCGACCGAATGCATGTATTTTGTTTGTCTGTTGTGCTTCGGTCGACCGGGTCCTTGTGTTCGGTCGACCGGAACTTAAGTTATTGGTTTATTATGCATGCTGTTCGGACGTTGGTTTTATTTCGGTCGACCGTTATGACGTAGAATAATAGGTTGACCATATCTGTATCGGTCGACCGAGACCCCTGAGTCGGTCGACCGATAGTTTAAAATGATGTAGAAATGCCATGTTAGTTTTCGGTCTACCGGGACCCCTGAGTCGGTCGACCGATAGATTTGAATTTGATGTTGACCAGACTCCGGATTTTGACCTCGTTCGGTCGACCGGTTTTAGACCTTCGGTAGACCGTTGGGGATTGTGTTTTGAGCGCAGCGGTAGACCGTGTTAGGCGTACGGTCGACCGATTCCTTTCTGGAACCGGTCGACCGAATCACCTCTTCTGGTCGACCGTTTGGGCCCAGGACAGAATTCCTGGTTGCCTTTTTGAATGTCAACTTTGTCTACGGAAACCCGTCCTCGACTTGTGCGTGAGCCGGGAGGTGACGGTAGGCGCGTTCCACGTGCCTGCCCAGAGACCGCCGTTGGGAAGAGTGTGGGTGTTCGGGACGCGTCACCTCCATGTATGGAGCGTGACTAATGTGTTGGATGGATTGGACTTATTGTAGTATAGCAGGCCTGAGGGATCGCGGATCCCAATGTTGATGTTTGTGCGGGCACGCAACTGGCGTTGGGTGAGGTGACTACCGGCCTACGGGCTACGGAGGTCGCTGCCCTGCTTTTATAGCGGCGTGGTTGGTGTTTGCGGCTCGTGGAGCCTGATGACCTGACAGACTTCGGTCTGGACCCGTCCGATGCTGTGCCGGACGTTGTGATGGACCACCGATGTTGTGCTGGTGATTCCGCCGAGGTTGTGCCGGCGATGATGATTGTCGGGCCGAGGCTGTTCCGGCTATGTTGATTCCTCGACTGGGCACCTATCGAGATGTTATTGTTATACCTTCCGGGCGACGGCCCCGTTGGTCCCAGTGGCTCCGACCACAGAGGTTTGCAGATATGTATTCTATCGGCGCGCTGGCGTGACAGCGGCTCCCTGCCGAACCCTTGAGTAGTGTAGCCGCGTGTGGGGGGTGCGATGTCGCGTGCTGTAAAACTGCATGTGCCTGCAGTAGGTCTCCTCGGGAGACCCGATGTTGACTATCGGACTGATGTCCCATTTTACCCTTCGGGGGAATTGTTTTCCATTCTGTCGATGTTATGACATGCTACTAGTATGATAGGTTCACTTGTGTAATGCATGCATATAGGTGAGTTGGCATACGGGGTTTCCTTCTGGAAACTCAGGCATTGTTATATATTTTTCAGGACCGCAGTAGGTCTAGTTGGGTGGTGATCGGCGGGCACGCGCATTTTGGAGTTGGATCCTCTTCTCGGACCACTGAGATCGACATGATTACATTTTATCCTCTTTTGTCATTTTGTTGTAATCATGTATTCATTTTAACAAACTCTGATGTAATTTTGGTGCACCGCTATTTGTTTATGAGAAGTAACAGTCCCGTCTTTGATTATTGAGTTTCTTTGTCTTGATTATAATTTTTTTGAATTTCCGCTGTTTCGGGATGTTACAATTTGGTATCAGAGCGGTCGATTCCAATGCGGTCCCCAATGAAATCACCCTTGTAGTAATATGACTCATGCATTTTATATTTTTGGCATGCATTCATGACTGAAGTTGGTGATTGTTTTTTCTGTCAGATGGCACCTAGGCGCGTGAGGAGTTCTCCACGCGATCCCAGTGACGACACTTCAGGTGCTCGATCGAGTTCACTGGCCTGGATTTCATGTCCTAAATGAGATGCAAGCTAGCAATTTCACAGTAGTAAACTTCTTGTTTGGAGATGTGTGGTTGCTTGAATCTGGTGTCCCTTTCTATTCCGGGCTCATCTAGTTGAAGACCTCTAACATAGATTATTTATCCCTCTTTACAGTCTTACTCCCTTGAAGATTGGAGAAATTTCAGGATTGTCATTTTCACAATATTTTCTGATTTCGCCTTCTTGATATTGATATCTTTTTACATAAAGGTCATGCGAGCCAACTTAATTTTTCACTCGCCTCCACCTTATGTTCTATTTTCCACCCCATTTCAGCTTCTTATTTTAGAAGTTAACATCATCTCTTATATTTTAGATATATATCACAATTGTTGGTGTATATATTTTCTTCCATATAGCAAAACCTGAAGCATTAGAAAACTAATTACAATCATCGATCTGTGTGAGGTCACTGAGGCGTACGTAATGAACATCAAATAAATAAGTTATTTTGGATTTATGTAATCAAGTGTGCCATATATATAATAAGCATGAATTACGTTCTAATGTTCGGTTGAGTGAGTTGAATACCGTAATTGCTTCGAAATTAGCTAAGCTTAATGTATTTGCTTGGGCGAATTGTGTTCAAGTATATTGCTTGGGAATTAGATTACGTGTATAGCTCGACGAAACTGCCCTAGTTTAATTTAATGGTTTCTTACAGCCATATTATTTGTATTTCGAACTTTTAATAGATCAAAATGTTGCAAACATATCTATCGACTCAACTACTTAATTTCTTCCATTTTTCTAAAAAATCGAATATAATTCCATTTATTAACTATCATAAAATCGACCATATCATTATAATTAGCTAAGGAAAAATTAAATAAAAAATTGTAATTACCCTAGCATATTACAAAAGGTAGATATTGAAGAATATTGGGTTATTTGAGTGACAATAAAAAAACTATTATTGACACTTTTCCATTAATAACTTCTTGCCAACAGTTGTAGCCTTGTAGGGTTGAAGCACAACTTCCTAACCCAGATCCAAAATGTTTTACTACAATATCAATCAACTCCTATGCAAGGAACAACCCATCTTTGTGTAAGCAAGTGGCAAAACTCCGCAACTCCCCTATAAATTTAAACACTACATTACCTATAAACCCACAAACATCAAACCAACAACCCTAATCTTTTCCAAAAACAATGGAAGCTAAACGTCTCCTCCTCTCCTTCTCCCATTCCATCGCCACCACACCTCCAACCCTAATCTCCCCTGAGACAGCCTGTGGCACCACCGTCGACCCCGACTTCTGCACAAGCCTCTTCCCACCTTAAACAAATTACTCTCTCTACACCTTTGCTCGACTCTCCATCGAAAGATCTCTTGAAAACACTTTGTGGATGCTTAACAAAGTGGACCAACTTCCAACTTCACGTCCAACTCCCTCCATTTTAGCCATGCACGCCTTGGAGGACTGTCACGACCTCATCAGTCGCAACGTTGACTTTTTACAAATCTCCAACGTAACGTTGCGCAAGACCGACTGTAATAACCTAATCTAAACACCTAAATTAAACTAAACTAAACCTAATTAACCTAATTAAGCCTTGATTAGTATAGCATGAGGTGGCTTGTTTGGATTGGAAGATTTGGAGGTGAGTTGAGGATAAGCTTGGTTTCTTTTATAAATAGAGGTGAGGTTAAGGAAAAACGTTTCCTTGGTCATTTTGTTTCTTCAGAGAGGGAGAGAGGTGAATTCGGAGAGGAAGAAGAAGAAGAAGAAGGAGAAGAAGAGAAGGAGAGGAAGTGAAGAAGAAGTGTTGGGTTAGGCTTGCCAAAGCTTGGGAGGCGTCTACAAACTTCTTCAAGGTATGCCAAATCTTCAATATAACTCACTTATGCCTTGTGAGTGTTGGGGATCGACGTTGGTGTCGAATTCCCCGTCGGATTTCAACCAATTCAAAGGTTGAAGACGACGATCGGTCGACCGGTGCCTGTGGGCAGTCGACTGATCCTATTATTATATTGATGTTTACCCGCGAACGGTCGAACGATGTCTTAGGACGGTCGACCGTTATGCCAGATTTGTGCGGGAAAAAAGGGTTATGCTGTTATCGGTCGAACGGGACCACTTAGCCGGTCGACCGAATAACAATGAGAATGGGTCGGTTGGGGGTTTTGACTTATTAAATGGTCGAACGCCCTTAACCTTGTTCGACCGATCTATTCGATGCTAAGTCGGTTGGGAGCTTTGACCATCAAAACGGTCGACCGCTCTTTAACTTTCGGTCGACCGACTGAGCATTTTAATTAAGCGGTAGAGTGCCTGTGTTGATTCGGTCGAACTGTATAGCAGTTCCGGTCGACCGAATATCACTTAGGCAAAATACGGAAAGTCCTGTTATCGGTTGAACGACCCCTTGGTTCGACCGGTCGGATATATATATTATATAAAATTGTATAGCGTAGACCATCCAAACGGTCGACCGCTAGATGACTTTTGTTCGACCGATTGGTCGGTAATTCGGTTGGCGTGGTTCGACCGGTAGACTTGTTTGTACAGTACTGTGTACTGTGTGGGGGACCGGCCGACCGGTGTGCTTTTAGCGGTCGACCGATCTGCCGCAGGTTGGTGGATTTATCCACACGCGATCCGTTGAGTATAGGTCGACTACCGGCTCCGAGGCGACAGTTGATTACCGGCTTTGAGAGCTACGGATTTCACATTCGACGAAGGCGTATTATTGTATTACTGTTTCCTCTCTTACCGAGCGGGGTGTGAGGGATGTGCGCCGTAAACCTTGGGCAGTTTGCGAGGGTTTAGCGGTAGGCCGAGGATGTTCCGGCAGGGTGCGCGTTTGGCAGCTCTTGGGGGAGCAGCGGCTGTCGTCTGACCCGAGTTGTGTATTCGGCGGGCTGACTCGCTCCTGGAGTGCGGCGTGTACCGGGGGTTCCTTCCTGCACTTTTTGGGGAGCAGTGGTGTCGACTGACCCTTGTGAGGCAGCGGTGGACTGACTTGACCCTAGTGGCAGGAGTGGTTCAGTGCCGCGGAGGCGGTGAGGGCATTATCGTGGGCCCGAGGTGGATGATCATGTGCATTGTATTGCATTGTCTTTAATTCCTTTTTGTATTTTTAGGAGGTTTGGTATACGGGGTTCCTTCAGGGAACTCAGGCATGTTTGTTTGTTTTCATTTCAGGTAGCGAGTAGCATTAGAGTCAGGTGGTGACCGAGGAGAGTGCCCCCGGGATCAGATCCTGTTCTCTTTATTATCTTCTTTTGTTTGAGGTAGTGATTACATGTATATTCACTTTTGTTGTAATCACAGTTGACTCATTTATATAGTTTGACTTCCACGTGGGTCTGTATCTTATATATATTATATATATATATATGTTGGTTTGTTTTCCAGTGACGTGCCCTGTGTTGACCGTTGACAGTCTTTATTATTGTTTAAATTTTCCGCTGTTTTCGGGTACGTTACACCGACAGACCACTTGGAAACATTGAGGTCGACAAGCTCCATTCCTTTCTCAGTGCACTGTTGACCAACCAACAGACTGCATGGATGGGCTTGAGGCCTTACCGTTGACTTATTCCGCTCTCCGAAAAAAAACTTCACAATCTACTCATCGAGGGGAGAAAGATGTAGTGTGTTACTGTAACGTCCCCGAAAACAACGGAAAATTTAAACAATATAAAAAGACTGTCAACGGTCAACAAGGACATGTCACGGGAAACAGACCAACATATATAATATAAATATGATCAACGTGGAAGTCAAATATACAAACTGATTGTGATTACGACAAAAGTTATACAATATGTAATCACCTCAAAAAGAAGAGACTGACGACTACAGGATCAGATCCCGGGGGCACCCTCCTCAGTCACCACCTCGACTCTAATGCAACTCGTTACCTGAAATGAAAACAATTGAAACATGCCTGAGTTCCCTGCAAGAACCCCATATGCCAAACCTCCTAAAATACAAAATGGAATTAAAGACAATGCAATGCAATGCACATGATCATCCACCTCGGGTCCACAATAATACCCCATCTCTGCCTCCGCGGTACTGAACCACTCCTGTCACCACGAGGGTCAAGTCAGTCCACCACTGCCTCACAAGGGTCAGTCGGCACCACTGCTCCCCAAGAGCCGCAGAAAGGAACCCTGGTACTACGCCGCCACCCCAGAAGCGAGTCAGCCCGCCGAATGCACAACTCGGGTCAGACGACAGCCGCTGCTCCCCCAAGAGCAGCCAAACGCGCACCCTGCCGGAACATCCTCGGCCTACCGACAAACCCCAACAAACAGCCCAAGGTTTACGACAATCATCTCTCACACCCCGCTCGATATGAGAGGACCAACAATAATACGCCCTCGTCGAAGGTGAAATCTGTCGCTCTCAAGGCCGATAATCGACCGTCGCCTCGGAGCCGGTAGTCGACCTATACTCGACGGCTCGCGTGTGGATAAATCCACCAACCTGCGGCAGATCAGTCGACCACTACAAGCACACCGGTCGACCGGTCTTCCGCACAGTACTCGGTACTGTACAAACAAGTTTATCGGTCGAACCACGCCAACCGAATTACCGACCAATTGGTCGAGCAAAAGTCATCTAGCGGTCGACCGTTTGGATGGTCTTGTTGGCTTTTTGGCCTTAATCCGTATTTTGATGATGTAATTAAACCTAATCTTAATAAGGACATGTAGATTAGCACATGTAGTATAATAGTATACATGTTGTATTGTGCTAACATCTACAGGTGATCAAGACTCAAGAAAGAAGAAAAATCAAGTCAAGACATGTAATCAAGCTAGGATTGAAGACATGTAATTTTACCTTTCTTTGAGAATTAGGAACTTATGTGAATTGAGCATAACTTAAGCTAATATGCATGCATTCACACACTAGGTTCCTTTTAGGAGTCACACACAAAATATCATATAATTTGGACTCCATTAGATCACCTAAACACCTAAAACATTGGTCGCCAGTCTGCCTGAGTTCGGTCGACCGTTCACCTTTCGGTCGACCGGTTATACACAATTTTTGTTATACCAGACCAATCCGTTCAACCGATCACACATCTATTTAACCGATTACCCAGACCTGTTCGGTCGACCGGTAAACCTTCGGTCGACCGTTTCGTTTGCTGTTTTTGGTAAAAATACGACCGTTTTATTTGTCGTATTATACAACGGTCGTATACACATTTTTCTCAATATACACCCCCATATACATTAGAACCGGTCGAACCATTTGCCTAGTTCGGTCGACCGTTCAAATAGGTAAAATCTACCTGCTATCGGTCGACACAAGTTTGTCCAACCGATCAAGATTTCTCTCTACCGAACCCAGTAGTTCGGTCGACCGGTACCTGCTCGGTCGACCGTTGACCTATAGAACTTAAGTGATTCGGTCGACCATTACCTATGTTCGGTCAACCGATCCATCAACAGACTCAAGGGTTCGGTCGACCGATACACCTTTCAGTCGACCGTTTCTGGACAGATTTCTGAACCCGATTTTCTGTTTTGTGTATCTTGCACAAAACCCAATCAAATCTTGTCCAAACGGCTAGAAATCTTTAGGAGATTATAAATAGAGGTTCACACTTAGTTTTCCACAAGATTTCACAACTCCAAAGTGTCAAACTTATAGTGAGATTTTCCACAACCTCAAAGCTCCCAATTAGTGATTCCAAAGCCTAATTTCCACATCCTTCATCATACATTCATATTAGCATCTGTTGTGCTCAATACTAGAAGAGTGAGTTCCACTCCAATTGTTGTCAAGAGACAAGGGTCTTGGTGAAAACCCAAGACAAAGTGAGCAAGGGTCTTGGTGTAAGCCCAAGACAAAGAAGCAAGGATTTCGGTGAAAGCCCGAAGTGATTCTCTCGGTTTGTGAGAGGTGGTGCCAAGCTCGGAGAGGGTTGTTCGCGAGCTTGAAGACTTGTAAAAGGCGTTGCTCCCGGCCCGGAACGGGGAGGCATAGTGAAGACACAAGAGGAGCTCGAACGGGGATTCGAGAGGGGCTTGCAAGAGAGGACATAGGCGCGGCCGAACCTCTGTAAATCCGGTGTCTTCTTGTGTGGTTTGCATTGCTTTCCTACTTGTGTTTGATTTATTTTTAATTTCTGCTGCAATTCTTTGATCAATCAACCAAGTAGTTAATTAGGGCTTAATCGTGATTAGTTTGTGGACCCATAGACCCACAAGATCCTACAGGTCTACGCTATACAATATTTATAATAGTTAATAAGGGTGTCAGTGGATGTCCGAAATCCGAGAATCCGTCCGCGTCCGTATTCGTTTTATCCGAGAATCCGTCATCCGTGAATCCGTATTCGTATCTGAAACTTAATATCCGAGAACTGGCGGAGCAAATATGGATATTGATACATCCGATCCGAATAACATCCGCTCCGAGATTGAATATCCGTATTATAAGATCCGTGTCCGTATTCATATCCGTATATGTATCTGTATCCGTTTAATATCATACATAACATATGTATATGTATATATTTATTAAAATTTTATAATTTGTACGTAGTTGCTAATTAATTGTAACTTAATAAGTTAACGAGTTAATCTTATTAATTGATCTTTGATATGTAATATGAAAAAGTATGTTCTTTTTATATAATTTACCCAACAACTACATAATCACTTTTTTCACCAATGCAAAACCTAACCCAACCCTAACTGTGTTGCCTCCGCCTCCTCCCAAACCGGCTCCGCCCTCTTCACGTGTCGTCTCCACCTCCTCCCGTTTTGCGTCACCTTGTTGTCGCGTCCTCCTGTCGCACCTCGTCGTCTCTGCCCCCTCGTCGTCGTCGCCGCCGCACATGAACCTTCTTCTTTTTATTTAGAAAAATAATAAAAGTTGCGATCTTTATGCAGGTGCGAGCGATCGACTTTGCTCGGCTGAATCACAGCACGGTATCCTTCTTCAACTACTCCAAGCCCGACTCTGTCACCTCCATTTGGAATCGTGTCGGCTTCAACGCTGCACAGGTTCTTTTCTTTTCTTCTTATGTGGATTGTTGATCGAAAGAAAAGAAAAGGGAAAAAGTGATTAGTCCTGAGTAAATGTCATAAATAAGTTTCTTGACCAATTGATAGCTTTTGATTTAGCTTGTAATTCTAAGTTATGTGTTTGACCAAAGATTATGATAATAGGTGAATTTTTTTGGTTGGGTATGAATGTATGATAAAAGATAATGTTATAGGTTTCCTTTCAGAAAACTGGAAAGGAATCTCATTAGTTTCTTCTGTTTCATATTTGACAATTATTTTGCCATGCTTGTTTCTTAGTTCTTTCATCTTGGTGCCTATTGCCTAGGTACGTCCTATGGTTTGCTTGGCATACTCTAATTTTTCTTTTCTACTTGGGTGCTCTTTTACAGGATATGTTTTTGCAAAGTGTGCAGTCCATGAGATTTTACACCGACAGTATCAGAAAACTTGTCGAGGTAAGTCGGTAACATGATTTTGTGCAAAATGGTACACCATTTTCATATTTTTATCTTTCAGTTTTCATTTATATTATGTATTTTTGGTGTTGCTTACAGTAATAATGATGGATTGTGCCTCCACAACATGTTTATTCAGAAAGACAATCTTCCTGTGACCTTTATTTATTTTTAATTTGCGATTTTTTTCCGAATGAATAAAGCATTTGCTGTATATGAATAATAGATCTGTATATGCATTTCCGAATGAGGTGTTGTGTTGTCACCTAAAATAGGTGTAAGGACCTGAAATTTGAGAGACGATTGTGCATGATAGAGGCAGCGTATTTGATTGAGTCAGTTTTTTTCTATTCAAAGTTATCATTTCAACAGAAGAAAAAAAAAGTTAAAGCTTTTTTCATGAAACAATTGCCATTTTTTTCTTCTTTGCACAGGTGACTTAAAACAGAGAAACTCACCAGAGCCGTGGATTTGGGTTCTTTACAACTGTCGAAGAAGCTGAGTAATGAATTATGAACTTCATATGCTTGTTTAAGTCATTTTAGCTTTGGGATTTATTTCAGCCTTTAAATTTTAGTATATTATTATTTTTAGATTTTTTTTGCTTGTAACTTTTGTGTTAGTTGTAATGTTTGTAATTTATGCTTGTATCACTTTGTAACTTGTATGTATTGTTCATTGTTGGTAGAGTTTCAGACCAAACTTTCGAATTATGGAATTAAAGTAAATTTATGATTTTTATTATTATTAGCTAAAAGTAGAATTCGGATCGAATTTTCGAATCCGGATGTTTTCATTCGGATTTTCGAATTCGGATGTTTTCATCCGGATGTTATTGTTCGGATACGGATAATATCCGTATTCGATCCGGATCCGCCGGATATTGATTCGGATGTAATTTAAAAGATCCGGTCGGATACGGATGTTAAAAAAATTCCCGGATTCGGATACAAATGTTGGCAGATCTGATCGTATTCGATCCGTTGACACCATATCCGACCGGTCGAACAAAGGGTTCGTTCAACCGATAACAGGGATTTCAGCATTTTGCCTAAGTAATATTCGGTCGACCGGAACTGAGATACAGTTCAACCGAAACATCACAGACACTCTACTGCTTAATTAAAATGCTCAGTCGGTCGACCGAAAGTTAAAGAGTGGTTGACCGTTTTGATGGTCAAAATTTCCAACCGACTTAGCATAAAATAGATCGGTCGAACCAGGTTAAGAATGTTCGATTGTTTAATAAGTCAAAATCCCCAACCGACCTATTCTCATTGTTTCGGTCGACCGGCGAAGTGGATCCGTTCGACCGATAACAACATTAAACCTTTTTTCTCGCACAAATCTGGCATAACGGTCGACCGTCCGCAGACATCGTTCGACCGTTTGCGGGTGCAAAACAATATAATAATAGAATCGGTCGACTGCCCACAGGCACCAGTCGACCGATTGCCGTCTTCAACCTCTGAATATGTTGCAATCTGACGGGGAATTCGACACCAACGTCGATCCCCAACACCCACAAAGCTTATGTGAGTTATAATGAAGATTTGACATACATTTTTGAAGTTTGTGGAAGCTTCCCAAGCTTTGGCAAACTCAACCCAACTTCTTCACTTCTTCTGCTCCAAATCGTCTCTCTCACTCTCTGATAAACTTAGGAATGAAGAAAACGTTTCAGATAAAACCTAACACCTCTATTTATAGTAAAAACCAAATCTTATCCTCATCTCCACCTCACCATCTACTGTTCATGGCTTAATTAAGGTTAATTAGGTTCAGTTTAGGTTAATTAAGGTGTTTAGATTAAGGTTATTACAGTTACTCTTTCTCTTTTTAACAAGGCCTGGGTTCCTCGAAAAACCCGAGAGCAGCCGCAATTGGCGTCGATGCCCGCAAGGATTCCGGCGATGAGTCCCACGCTAGCTTTGACTCGTCGTGGGCTGCGTGATGCGGCCGGAGATCCCATCTTGATTAACGATATGGTAGTTGTTAGCAAAGATGGGATGGGGAATTTTACCACTATTGGTGATGCCATAGCATTTGCACCAGACCAAAACACTGTTAAGAAGGAGTACTTCTTGATATACGTGGTTGGAGGATTATATGAGGAGTATGTTGTGGTGCCTAAGACAAAGAAGTATGTGATGGTTGTTGGAGATGGAATCAATAAGACTTTGATCACTGGGAATCATAGCGCAGGGGATGGTTGGACTACCTTCGATTCCGCAACCTTAGGTACTTATGGCAAAGTATAACAACTTCTTTATTTTAAATTAGCGCTTTTTATCTCCGAAAAAATATGCTTCAAATTCCAACATATCTTACAGAACTCTTCCAATAATATCTTGCAATTAATAAAGAAAGCTTCTTTGGAAATTCGTAACATTAACATATTATATGCATAACTTGAAGGATATAATCATCAGAATTAAGGATGACTTTGATGTGGTTGAACTGGATTAGATTAGCTGATCAGCTAATAGATCGTTGGTTTTGGAAAAGTAAAGAATATAGATCAATCCCATGATAATGACTGGCATCTTGGAATTAGCCTATAGTAGAAAATATTGAAAAGATCTAGAAAATAAAACATAACCGATGCCTTTAAACCTTTTGTATTGCTTAGGTAGAGGTCCCGGCTTGAATAACAAAACAACAAAATATGTTTCTTAAGTCATGTTCACATGTATTTAAATTTCCTTTATGCCTAAATTAATGTTGAAGTATTGATGAAAGGGTACTTCCACAGACACATGAAGTAATTGATTAAACTCAACGCAAATTAAGATATATATTGCATGCATATTTTATCGTACATAAGGACAATAATGTTTTCAATCCTTTTTACAGTTGTTAACGGTGAAGGATTCGTTGCGACCGGCATCACAATCCGCAACACTGCTGATATAAACAAGGGTCAAGCAGTGTCAATATATGCGTAGCTCAGCAGATCTATCCGCCTTCTACAAGTGCAGTTTTGAAGGGAATCAAGACACCTTATACACACATACTCTCAGACAATTCTACAAAGAGTGTGACATTTACGGAACAGTTGACTTCATTTTCGGAAACGCTGCCGTGGTCCTCCAAGACTTCAACATTTACCCAAGGGTCCCTATATATAAGAGGCCGACATAATGTTATCACAGCCCAAGGAAGAAGCGACCCTAACCAGAACACTGGCATTTCAATTCAAAATTGCACCATCATGGCTTCTTCAGATCTACTTGAAGCCAACTTTCCGATTAAAACGTATCTTGGAAGACCATTGAAGTTGTATTCGAGGACAGTGATTGTGCATTCCTTTATGGACCACTTGATCGATAAATCGGGTTGGGTGCCTATGAATGGTACTCTGGGGTTAGATACTTTGTATTATGGAGAATATCACAAGTATGGACCTGGGGCCGGAGTAGACACTCGAGTTCATTGGCCCGGAATTCATGTGTTGGGTGAGACGGAAGCCAACATTTTCACGGTTGCCAACTTGTTATTTGGGGACGTTTGGTTGCCTGAATCAGGTGTGCCTTTCTATTCGGGGCTTCCGCAATTGTGCTTATAATGGATGACCAAAAATCCTTGAAGTTGGTTCCTCCTTGCACAAACATGTTATTTTCAAGTCTGGAGGATGATACAAATCTGTGGTCAGACAAGTTTGAGGGTCGAAGGAAGAGAGTATAAAGTATAATATTTATCAAATGATCTATTGGTTTGTATTTCTCCGTAATTGAAAATAAATTTCTAAAAATCGTTTAATTATAATTATGTTGTGATTGGGATTGCCTGACGAACTTCATTAGATAATGTCCCGTGTTTTGTTTATGAACACAACTTCAAAAATCTATCTTAATTAAAAATGTCAAAGATTTGTCATTAACGTCAACTTATCATGGAAGCATTTCGTACATCTAACGAACAAATGTGCGAGGCGAATAAACATTCTCGAAATAAGTTATTTTGGTTTTACGTCATCAAATGCATGTGCTGTTAAATATAACTTAACATGAACAACATTCATTGTTTGGTTGAGTGAATTGAAATCCGTAATTGCTTCAGAATTAGTTAAGGTCTATATATGTGTTTGCTTGAGTGAATTGTATTCTGTTGTTGCTCTTGAAAGTATATTAAGGTGTGTAATTTCATTTAACTACTCTAGTTTAATTGGATATCAACACTCTTGCAAAAATATCATTTTAGATGTCGGACATAATGTTCGGTGTATTTGCTTCGGTGCACATCTAAAAGTTGTTTATTAGGTCTTTGCAATTGCATAATTTTATATTGTTCCAGAATACCTACGAATCCAACTATTTGCTTGGGTACACCTCTGTCAAACTCCGTCAACCCATTCTGTGACACCGTTGATGCCCCCGTTAAGTCCATTGTTAAGTCAAAATCAAACTCACATTGATCGGACTACCACCCACCACCGAGCCACGCGAAGGTGGACGACCTGGACATGATGACCCTCCTCTGGTGTCGGTCCGACCACCTCACCTCTGCCATCTCCCACCTCGCCTACCTCCACTCCCTCCGCTACCTCGGTAGGGGGACCGAACAATGAAGATGTTTATGCACGATTGCAAAAGAAGACCATTATTGGTTGATTCGAGTCTCAATTTTCAGAACCAATATAGCAATAATTGCATGATAGAAGTTGGTGTTGGAATTGGTTTATAATTGCTTAATACAGGAATTCTGGGAGAATCGATCGACCGAAACTTAAGTGTCTGGTCGACCGAATTACTCCAGGAGCCACAGGGGCTCGGATCAGATCAGGATCGGTCGACCGGTTATGGGAACACGATCGACCGAAAAACGTCAGTAGATTTGGAGCTCGAGATTGATCGAGATTCGGTCGACCGGTGCTGGGCACAACGGTCGACCGAAAAAAGACAGTAGTTGCGAGATGAAAATCAGCATGCAGATCGGTCGATCGGTGTTGCACATGCGGTCGACCGAAAACGTCCAGGAGCTTCAGGCGTTATTCAGCAGCGCGGAACGGTCGACCGGCTATGGGCACGCGGTCGACCGAATGATGGCAGTTACGCGAACTAACCGAAACCCGGTCGACCGATGGGACATTCCGGTCAACCATTTTCAGGCAGTTATGCACGATCTGAATTATTCTCTTTGCGAATTTTAGCCCATTATAAATAGGATTTTCGTCTTAATCTTGTAACTCAACATACAATACTTATTTCCTTGAGAGAGATTAGGCTAGAGAGAGATCTAGAGTGCTTTGTGAGACATATAGCTTCCAATCGTTTGTAATCTCGGAGACTTCTCTTGTTGGAGAAGAGCTTCAAGGAAAGGAAACCCGCAAGAGACCCCCCCCCCCCCCCCCCCCAAAGGACGTAGGCATCTTGCCGAACCTTGTAAAATCGCGTGTGTCGTGGTTTGCTTCAGGTGTGTTGTGTGATTGCTTGCTATTTCATCTTATTTGTGTTTACTTGTTGCATTAAGATTGGGAGAGGGTCAGAAGTTAATTCCGCAGTCAATATTCTATATTTTGTGGTGCGTGTAATCTGTGTCGTGTTAGTGCATCATAGATCCCCCTCCCAACAGTTGGATCTTTTCACCGAAGCATAATCACCAGGTGAATCCCATCTTATATGCCTCCTCCAAAAAACAGAGTAAAACTACCATACTAATTAGGTTAAATTTTTACAAGAACCTGAAAGCCCACATCTCATAATTCTACAAATGCTAAATCCCAAATCTGCCTTAATTAATCTGAAACCTCCACATTTATTATACAAATGTTCTCAAACAACCAATCCTAATTCGATATTCTCAAGCTAGCAAATGCAACTGGAAGTCGAATCGACGAAAACAGTAGGCACTGCACAAGATCATAAAACTGAATTTCCATAAGCAACCATCGATCCTTTTCTCTGAACATAAAATTATTTCCACAATCAAACCTCCACACCCACAGTCCCATTTACTTATCCCCATAATCCTAAAACATTCACAACACACAACCAACCATCACAAAATCATTCAACATCCAAACCACAAATTCGAACAACACGCGCTCAATAATTCTACAAACACCCAACTATGAATTCACCCGTCATTGGTCGAAAAAAGCATGAACACCTTCCGTTGCTCATTGCATGAGAGAAGCTGGATCCCTTGCCCGAAAGGTGGGAATTGTTCGGTCCCCGTACCGAGGTAGCGGAGAGAGTGGAGGTGACCAAGGCGGGAGACGGCAAATGTGAGGTGGTTGGACCGGCACTATGGGAGGGTCGTCATATCCAGGTCGTCCACCTTCGAGTGCTCGGTGGTGGGTGGTAGTCCGATCAGTGTGAGTTTTCTTTTGACTTAACAATAGACTTAACGGGCACTAACGGTGTCACAGAATGAGTTGACGAAATTTGACGGAGGAGTACCCAAGCAAATAATTGTATTTGTAGGCATTCTGGAGAAATATAAAATTACACGGGTGCAAAGGCTAAATAAACGACTTTTGAAAGTACACCCAAGAATTTTCAAAGACTAAAAGATTCTAACATCTCTATTTCATGTAATCTCAAACAAGAGTTAGTCTACACAACTACAAAAAGAGAGTCTTGTACTTATGTTAGCTAGTGAGTGTGTATTATAATATAGAGAGTTTTATATAAGAATGAGTATAGTATAGGTATGAGTGTCTCACAAGATAGATAGTATTTAAGTGTAAGTTGTAGTATTGTAACATTTGTTGTTATAAATAGAAACTTACATTTCATTTATCTTCGAGTTTTTTCTTCTCAACACTCACCGGTTCTCTGAAATTTATTTGGAAGTACGTATATTTTACATATATATACCCCCTGTGTAATTTTCAATATCCACAAGTAATTATGCAACACTATAATTAATGATTCACTAATGCCACTCACTTAACCCCGCCAAAGTAAGGCACTCCAGTTCGTGGCAGCCAAACATCCCCAAAGATGAAACTGGAGACCGTAAATTTTCTTGCACTATTGTTGTCCAGAACCTTGTAAGCAGGCCATTTAACTCGCCCCCTAGTGTCCGACCCGAGACCGGTGTTTGCGTACTCACCATAGTACCCAGTGTCCAATCCGAAATTAGTCCCGTCTTTAGCCAACCAACCGGTCGGGTGGATCAACCTATCCATGTAGGATTGCATGATCACAATTCTGGAGTACTTCTTCCACGGCCTCCCTAAGTAAGTTTTAACCAACCCATTCGCAGCCGCCAAATCCGGTGCCGCCTTGAAATTGCAATTCTGCATCGAAATCCCAGTGTTCTGGTTGGGGTCCGTTCTTGCATGGGCAGCAACAACGTTGACGGTTATGGGGCGTCTAGGATAGATGTTGCAATCCTGGAGCACCATGGCGGCGTTTCCAAAAATGAAATCGACAGTGCCGTAAATATCGCAGCTTTTGTAGAATTGTCGGAGACTGTGGGCGAATAATGTGTCCTGATGTCCTTCGAAGCTGCATTTGTAGAAGGCGGATTGATCTGCTGAGCTTCGCATTGCCACTGCTTGCCCCTTGCGTTGATCAGCAGTGTTGCGGACTGTGATGCCGATAGCCACGAACCCTTCGCCATCAACAGCTGTATGGAACAAAATAGAGCATAATATTATCACACCATGTTATTCCTAGTTTGACTTGTATTAATCAATCTATGCTTAAGTGCACTTGCAGAATTCGCACATGCTCCGAACAATCCATTCGAAATCAGAGGTACATGTAAAGTTTCATATATGATAATTAAGATACTATTTGAAATCAGTCAATAATTTTGACAGTTATCTTGTCTTGAAGTATGTAAAAATTTGACTATATAAGGTTTAGTTGTGTACATTTCAACATTTCAGTGAACATGAGAGACGTCTATAGTATAAATATGATTGAAAAGGATTCTATCATGGTGCTATTGAAAGTCCACTTCAAATGGAAAAGCATTTAAGTTGTAACGAAAAAATCATATTAATCATGTATATATGAAATTATTGTGGGTGTTTGAAAAACTAGCTAGTAACCAAAGTGGATGACCTAATGTTGAGGATTCCCATGTGTTCCACCCATCTTTGGCACTGTGGCTGCCGGTTATGATCGTCTTGCCTATCCCTGCGCCAATAATCTTGACATACTTCTTTGTTTTGGGCACAACGACGTATTCCTTGTAGATCCCTGATGCAACGTGTATTACGAAATAACCTCTGTTGGCAGTATTGTCATCAGGTGCAGATTTGATTGCGTCCATGATTTTGGTGAAGTGGCCCTTCCCATCTTTCCTCACCACCACAGCCGTCCTTGTTACAGACTTGAGTAGCCCTCGACGGGTCACGGTCTCAACGAACGAGCTCCAGCTCTTTGGGTCCAGGAGGGGCCAAGCCTTGTTGAAGAGTGCAAGAGAAACACTATAGAGCTTCGTCCCGTCGTAGAGTGAAGTGAGAAGAGTATTGTTTACTGCCAAATTTGAGGAATCAATCGCCTCAAGACCGTCCAAACACGTCTGGTGATTTGTTATGAGAGCACTAAGATACGAATCGAGCCTCTCGACCTCATCGTCCCCTACTACATTGTCCCTTTGATGGAACGTCTCGTTGATCGAATGCAAGAAGTCAACGTTGAGTCTCATGAGATGGTCGCAATCCTCCAAAGCATGGACAACTTCAGACCCCAATGTTGAATTCTGAGATAGAGTCTTGTCCACCACATCCAACAACCTCAAGGCGTTGTCCTTGGACATTGAGATGGAGAGGAGACAGTAGGAGTAGAGGTTTCGATCGGGTTTTGGTGGAAGTATCGTTTCGCAGAAAGCGGTGTCGAGGGTGGTATTACAGGCTGCCTCAGGGGAGATTGTAGTAGAAGAAGTTGTGGGGATGGATTGGGATATGGAGAGAAAGAAGAACAAGAAAAGTAGTTTGAAAGCCCACATTTTGGTGGGATTTGGTTTGGTTTGGTTTGTATTGTGCTTGTTTGGATTCTTGGGTTTGGATTTATAGAGCGAGGAGGTGTGCATAGAATTTGCCAGTACTTATTAAACTTACAAAAGTCAGATGTTTGCGTTGGAAATGGATTAGGAAAGTGTTTAAGCAACTTGTGTAGGTTGGTAACATTGAACTGCACATGACGTGCTTCTGGAATAAATGACTAATTAGGTCAGGAAAGGTGGTTATTGATCTTGTAAGTTTTAAGCCGTATTAATAAGGACTAGTGGCACATGGGCATTAGCCTTAGAGGACTGTGAGAATGGCATGTCTCCTAATTGTATTAATAATGATTTTTATTAGACTATGAGCATGAGAATTGGTCAATATTACTATATTAGTATGAGTTAGGTCGCTAATTAGCCCAACGTGGGGAAACTTGAGGTTGAGAGTATCTATCTTTGTCAAATTAAGTATGCATGATTGTGGATTAGAGAGCGAAGACGGTAGCTGTGGAAAAATTAGCGCAATATGGAGCAAAATTTGAGAGGAAGGTGAAGAAAGGTGGACGGACGGTTGAATTAAAGGATTAGCATTCGTATATTAAAATTACCCTTCAATTTTGACGTGAGATGCAGAGTTTTGCCCTTCATCTTGGGATAATATCTATTTTGATTTTTTCTACTCTACTGCCTACCCTATTTTAGATTCCAACATGCCAAACATACAAATTGTGTGAAGATTAGATCCATGATCATATCTATCTCAAATTAAGGAATCTCAGAACAAAGTCATACCTAACATATATTTGCAAATCTTTAAATGGTCATACACTAGGTAATTTATAAGAGAAAGATTAACACAATGAGAGATTAGCCAAAGGAAAAGCAAGAGGACAGAGAGTTCGATCATCCAAGCAATACTCATTGGTTTTACGCTCCAACACAATTTACCTCGTGATATGTCTTCTTATTGTTGTGTAAGATTAGGGGCTACTATTCGTCGTCGGAAAATTACTTAAATTGTCTCAAAAATTACATTTTTGCCCTTAACAAATCAATTAATACACATTTCGTCCCGTGTCTTTAAACAATGTGTTTGACTCAGTTTTACCCACATTCCTAGTACCAACACCACGAAAATGTCTGGTGAAGCACCTGGATCCGGCGAGGTAACGAGAGCAGATTTTTTCCCCCTCGGGCGTCTGGGTAACACGCCTCCGCCTAGGTTGATGCGTCTGGATACGACACCTCCACCAAGGTGGGGGCGTCTTAGCCAGACGCCTCCACCAATGTGGAGGCGTCTTAACGAGGCGGTGGAGGCATTTTGGGTAGACCCTCGGGGTTTTTTTTAATTTTCTGTTAAATTAATTTTTTCAGATTCCATTGCAAGATTTCGGTGGTGATGGAGTAGATTACAGTGAGCTTTTTGATAGTAAAGAAATATTTACAACAATCGAGGAAGTTTGTAAATGAGAGATAGAGAGTGTTGTTGGATGGGAGGATAAGTATGAAAGTAGGATGACGTATTGGAACTGGTTACGTAGTACATTTTGATTGTAATTTGTAATGCATTTGTAATGTATAATATATCGTGTATTTGTACTTATATCGTGTTGTTTTTTACCAGATTTAAAATTGATGTATTATTTGATATCTAAAGAAATAAGTAGAAAATATGTTCGTGAGAAATAAATATTAAAAATACGATAGTCAAAGAAATAAGTAGAAGATATGTTCGTAAGAAATAAATAATAAGAGTACACAGATAAGCATAAGAAAATACCAACAAATGTAGTAATAGTGTAACATATAATAAAACGATAGTAAGAGCAAGTGAACTACAACTCAGCATCCGAATCATGGTCCGAAATGCCCAATCTGCACATGCAAGTCTCGTATCCTCAGTCGACATCATGTCTCTCTGTCGCAAGAACGACTGCGTACACTGTATCTACCTACTCATCCACTGTATGTAACATAAAAATTAGCGTACATTAACAATAATAACAAAATATACATTACAAATAAAATTAGATAAACTTACCGCATCGGCACGTGTCCTATCCAGTGGTCTCTCCGGTCTCGGAATGATACCGCGTACGATAAGTGGATGTGAGCACCTACCGAACCACTGCAAATAATCTGCATCACAAGTGGAGGGGTCGCGGCTACGACTCAGATCGTCCAGGTGAAGTCGTCCTACTCTCGGTCCTCCAACCCGATTCCGCGAATGAAACGTTATGCCTGACGTCGTACATCGTCTCAATCGCAGTCCGTATTGCATGCTCGGGCGTCGGGATGTCAACCAGGATCACCTGAACGTAACATACCTGACATAACACGCGATCAAGTAAATAAGGCTATGTGATATCCCTATAACGAATAACGCCCATAAATGTAGTCCTCGACACAGTTACAGCGGACTCAGGACCATACGGCAACCACTCCACCTGAACGTTTATACGTTAATAATAATAAAGTTGTTATTTAAATAAACGTGAATGATATATACATTATATACCTACGAATAGAAAGAAGTCGACCCTCGCTCTTATCCTCGGCCCGGACACTCTACATACGCGAACGAGGATGACCACGCTCAATAATCTTCTGATCCCGATGTGGGCGGAAAGCAGGAAAATACTCATAGATCCAAGCCTGCAGCAGTGTAAGACAACTCGTAATCCCAGAACAATCAGCACGACTCGATCTACCCAGCTGACGATACAGATATGCCAAAGTCGCCGACCCCCATTAGTACTGACCAATGGTATCTGGCTCCCTCGCCTCCAATAGGTCGCGTGGTCTGACTCTGGAACCACTCTTGTCGACAAACAAGACGCAGCCTAGCAGTAAGAAGAGGTAAGCAGTCATCTACGTATCCTCAGTCCGTGGTGGTCGCCCCCGTCTGCAACACTCGTCCACAACATCGATACTAAACCACTGTCACTCCAAAATGAGCTATCCCGCCCAAGACCCTACAGGCTGACACACAGCAACTCAGATACAAATAACATCAGCTCAGATGTCGGCGTCTACGCACTGACCATAGGACCATCAACAGGAATGTGCAGAATCTAAAAGACGTCATGGAACATGATCGTCATCTCTCCGAACGGCAAGTGGAAAGTGTTGGTGTCAGGCTGCCACCGCTCCACGAAAACCGAAATCAACGGCATGTCAATGCAGGAAAACATGTTGTACGGCAAGTGACCCAATCCACTGTCACTGACGGTCTCTGTCATATCATTAGTCATCACTGAACGCCAAACCTGCAATGTCGTACAGGCTCTGTGCGGATTATGGCACTTCAAAACATTCTAATCCTCGCCATCCCAGATGCGTCTGGCGATGTGGCCTCCAAAACTGGGAATGACACTGCCATCTAGAGGACCACCGGGCATCATATTCGTGACGATCCAAGACTCGTCCTCACCATTTTTCTTCTAAGCTCGAGCGTCTGCAGTGCACGAACTCGAATCACCGGCCACCTCTACCCTTTCTAATGACCCACTCAGCCGAAGGACTACAATCTCGCCCCCGTCCTCGACCGTACTGATGTATCGCCTCCTCCTGTGACCCCAAGCCATACCGGCCCCCATCGTTACTCTCGTCATGACTCCTCAACTCATCTGAATCATCCTCGTCGTCGAAAGAATCCTCAGGTGTCTGACGACGACGTAAAAGATCTCTCTCTCCTAACTGAAGCAGAAATACCCCGTCTACGTGGATGACGAGGACCTGACTCATCTGCTACACTACGTACCGCGCGTAAGGGAATTGATTTCCCTTTTCCTCCACGGTAACCCGATGACTATTAATTCAATTTTAAAAACAAAATTTTATTAATGGAATTACTAAAATAATTAAACTAATTATTAACTTAATAATTGATTTATTTTGCAATTATCACAATTAATCAATAATCCTTTACTAAAATCGTACACAACTAATTATTAACATAATGATCAATTTATTTAGCTATTATCACAATTTTAATCAATAATTCCTTACTAAAATAATTAAACTAATTATTAGCTTAACAAACGATTTATTTAGTAATTATCACAATTTATAATCAATAAAGGATTTACTAAACTAATTTAATTCATTATTAACGTAATATTCAATTTATTTTAAATTTATCATAATTTATAATCAATTTAAAAAAATATAAAAAAATTTGGGGCGTCTGCCGGAGACGCCCCAACACTGGGGGAGGCGTCTGCTGGAGCCGCCTCCCCTACGTGGGACGCGCCTCCCGCAGACGCCTTGTCCTATGTTCAGGCGTCCGCGGGAGACGCTTGACGCAACGGTAAAATTACCAGATTTGAGTAATCTGGGGCGTCCGCTGGTTCTTTTCCTGACCTCCGAGACATTGTATCTGGTGAATAGAAGAGTAATATGAAGAGAAAGTGATGTTAGAATAGTGAAATTAAGAGTTATATAAATAGAAATTGTTGAAGGGTAAAATGGTAACCTGTACGAGCGATTTAAGTAATGTTACGACGACGAATAGCAGTTCAGTAAGATTAATGCATTGAAAATATGCTTTGAAATCATACTTACAGGTTCTAACTTGAATTTTAGATTTAAATTTATAGTACATGGTAATGTATCATTTTGTGGATGAAACGCTAATTAAAAACATTACTATCGTATAATATCTTTATACTTAACCCTGTGCAGTAAGCCGTGGAAGTTGTCTATTATACAAAAGTTGCATAGTCCTAAAATTAAAACGACATTCAAAATAAGATAGAAACTAAGACATCCAATGATCATGCAGCAATGGCAAAGGACTGAATTTGATGATTACACCTGCATTACGTAAAACACATTCAATCAAACAGTTAAATCTTATTCCGTAAGACAAAAGTAAAAAATTACACTCTTGCATTACCAAAAACCACACTGAGTAACAAATTACATTTATTAAATGTTTCAATTGTTTTATCTCTAAGGCAAGTATTCAAAAACCTCTCGACTGAAAACGTAAACCCAAAAATGCAGTCAAATGCAAACGAAATCCAAACAAAAATGCAGTCAACCCCCAAGAAAATCGGTTAGAAGAAGAAGAAAAAATTGGACGGTTGTCTTGCTTTGGAGAGTAAGGGTTTTTTGTTTAGGATTTTTTTGCGCGTGGATGAAGGTGGGGATGGGATGAGTTAGGCAAGTATGGGTTTAGGAATGTATAATTAAATTTCATAATTGATTGTCACAAATGTAGGAAGGGACGAGTGACAGAGAGAATGTACGTACATTAAAATTCAAGTTTAAATTTCAGCATTTAATGACACGATTTTAATTTTAGGGAACTCACCCCCTTGCTCAATTAGTGTGAAAATGTTACCGCACATTCCTACTTTTTGCATATTAGAAAAACATTTTTTTTAGTTTCTGTCCAATGGTACTCACTAAGCAACCTAACTTAACATCAAATGATATTGACCTCACCCGAAAATCACTCATATATGTATATATGCAAATAAAATACAAATGACATATATGCATGTAACCTTCAAAGTTCGAACACAATGCTAGTAGCATATTGTGTTCACTTAGTAGCTTCACCATCGACAACATGTAGAAATGATTATGTTACCACAATTTATTGTTAGGATATTGTTCTACCCGACGGATATATAAATCCTTTTATATATATCCGTCGGGTATCACCTTTTAATTAAGAAGTCAAATTTTGTGAATTTAATTACTGAATTGTTAAACGTCGTCCTAAAATTACTTAAATCGTCCGTGTAAATTATCATTTTGTTTTATTCTCATTTCTACTTAAATATATCTTCATTTCACTTGCCCTTTCAACTACAAGATGCGGAGATGAGTAAGAATATCTGTCTCCCGTGTAGAAAGACATATTTGCAATTTGTTAGGAACAAATTTCGGTTTACATATAATACTAACAAATTCAATTGAAAAAATATTATGGCTGTAAGTGGGATTTTTTAACGAAGAAAAGGCGTAGGTAAGTCGTTATTGACCACATAGTTCAGCACAAACTACAATTACCCAACTTCATAGATCTAGGGGTAGACTGGGTGGTTACTAAATGCTGTCTAGTAGTTTCATCACATCATAAATAAATACATTCAAATGTGACAAAAATTGTGTGATTATTGGGTATTATGGATAATTTCCTAATTACCTTTCAATATTCCATAATTTATTAAATAGCCTCGACTTCGGAGAATTCTGGGATATTTAGTCCAGAACAGTGAATCTGGCAGCCCCATGCAGCAAACCAACAGCTATCTTGTTCCAAAGATGAACAGTCCAATACCCCCAACGACTTTCTATTTTGTCGTGGCTCTCCTCATTTCGCGGTTGTACCCGACAATCTCCAAGACAAGAACCGCCAACCACCCCTTAATTTGTCGTATTCCATAACTTATAAGTAACATCCTAAACCACAGCCGTAGAACTCCGACCCCTTTGGAGTCTCTCCCACACTACAAGGGGATTAATAAGCCCAAATATAGACCCCTCCATAGATTACCAAACTCAAACACATCTCCTCCCCAATTAGACATTTCCCCATGATGCAATCTTCGAGTAAGGGGTATGGAGCCGTCTCCGGCCCCGGCGGCAAGAAGAAGAAACGGGTTGCGGTTATCTCGGCGTCCGCCATTATACTCATTGCCATGGTTGTTGCCGTTGTCGTGGTCGCCGTCAATTACAAAGTTAATACACCACCTCAGGAGGCGTCGACGACGATCAAGGCCATAGAGAGTCTATGTGAACCAACGGATTATAAGGAAACTTGCAAGAAAAGTTTGAGGGAGGCGGCGGGTTCAAATGTCACCGACTCCAAGCAGCTTCTCGGTCTCGCTTTCAAGGTTGCAATAGACAATGTCCACAAAGTGTTCAACCACTCCAAGACCTTCCAAGAGGCCCGTAGGGACCCTAGAACCGCACACGCGTTGGATAATTGCCAAGAACTTCTAGATTACGCCGTAGACGACCTCCAACAATCGTACGAGCAAATCGGGGGCTTTGACGTGACGAAGATTAGAAAGATAATCGACAACACCAAGATTTGGCTCAGTGGTGCAATCACATACCAAGAGACATGCTTAGACGGGTTCGAGAATGCAACGGGGAGTGTTGCGGAATCGATGAGGAAGGCAATGAACACATCCGCGGAGATGACAAGCAATGCGCTTGCAATGGTGAGCTCTCTCTCCAACTTCATCTCCGACATGGACCTCCCGACCACCACCGGCAACTCCAAGCGAAAGCTCTTGTCCGACGATGGGTCGCCCCAGTGGCTATCGAAGAGGAAGAGGAGGCTCCTGGCCGCAACGACGGTCGCGGCAATGAAGCCCAATGTTGTAGTGGCGAAGGATGGAAGTGGAGATTATAGGACTATCAATGATGCCATATTGGCAATTCCAAAGAAGAGTAAGACTCCATTTGTGATGTACATTAAGGCCGGTGTTTACAAGGAATACGTGCAAATCAACAAGAGTATGGCTAATGTTGTTATGGTTGGTGATGGTCCGACCAAGACTATTATTACCGGCAGCAAGAATTACATTGATGGCACACCCACGTTCAAAACCGCCTCCGCTGGTAAGCTTGTTAGAAACTTTGGAATATTAGGAAATTGTATAATAATACCTTTTAAATATTTCAAAACGTTAGTAATATAATTTAATATCTCATAATACTAAATACTAACTAATTTGGCTAAAATCTTCAACAGTCAAACCAAGCATCACGCCATTTTCCACGTATTACTATTTTAGGCGATAGTTGTTTTTACTAAACATAGTTTCAAGTTTAAACCCTAAATATGAAGGATCCGTTTTGACTTCTGTGACTCCAATTATTTGTTATAACTAAACTCATTTACATGAAAATTTTGAATTCATTATTTCGATATTATTACGGCATGAGAATATGATACAATGGTTAAGTCTTTAATATGCATCGATCGATATGAAGATACAATTAAAAGTTTGCTCTGATTGGATAATGTTAAGAGAAATAAATTTTACGTACTGATGATATAGTGAATTCTTTGAAAAGCATAAAAGACAATTCTATTTATATTCTTCCTTTGTCATACTGATCATTTAAGTTTAAGTCTTTGAATATTTGAGCTGTTAAAACTTTTACTCACTTAAGTTTAAGTCTTTAAATATTTGAGCTGTTAAACACAAAATTAAATAAACACTTAGAACCATACGGTTTAACGTCTAAATTAAATTGAAACATGCATCCTAATCAGTTTAGTAGTAAATTGACCAGTGTTACTTCACAATCACATGCAGCTATTATTGGACCGGGCTTCGTCGGCAAGAACCTAGGGTTCGAGAACACGGCCGGACCAGAAAAGCACCAGGCGGTGGCCCTCCGCGTCCAATCCGACATGTCGGTGTTCTACAACTGCCGGATGGACGGGTACCAAGACACCCTCTACGTCCACGCCCACCGTCAATTCTACCGCGAGTGCACCATAACCGGCACCATCGACTTCGTCTTCGGTAACTCCGCCACCGTCTTCCAAAACTGCTTAATGCTCGTCCGCCGCCCGATGGCCAACCAACAGACAATCGTGACCGCTCAAGGCCGCAAGGAACGGCGCGAGCCAACCGCCCTCGTCCTCCACAATTGCACCATCAGACCCGACGCCTCGTTCCTCCCATTGAAGAGCAAGACCGGCGCCTACCTCGGTCGGCCATGGAAGGAGTACTCCCGGACTCTAATCCTCCAATCCCAAATCGACGATCTCATCAGCCCTAAGGGATGGTTGCCTTGGACCGGGAACTTCGGGTTGAACACTTGCTTCTATGCTGAGTTCGATAACCGTGGGCCGGGTGCCGGCACGAGCCAGAGGGTGAAGTGGAGGGGGATTAAGAAGCTCAACTACGAGCATGCGCAAATGTTTTCTGTCGAGAATTTCATCGATCAGGAGGGTTGGGTTAGGAAAAGTGGGGTTACTTATGTTCCTGGTTTGCTCCCCGTTGGGAGCACCATGCGCGACCCCTCTGGCCCTATCAAGGGTGTGATTGGTCCTCCACGTCCCTAAATATGAAGCTCGGTCGACGTCGATTGCCGAGGAATGAGTACGTTGAGCTAAGTGTCGTTGTAATACGTGTGTTTGGGAGGAAACTAAGACATCGATAATGTTTGTGTTGGTATGTGGTCGAGTGGAGTGTGTGAACTTAACAAAACTAAGACCACCCTCCGAGCACTTCCCGGGCGCTCTGTTTTCTTTCTCAGTCATGTCAACATCTTTCTCCGTCACGTCAGCATAAATCAACCCCCTACAAAATCTTAACCATTACCCAATCCATCAAGTCACGTTACAGTATTTGTTGTCACGTCATTATCTTATTTTTCTCTTATCTAAAACTCTCACAACAATCAACAAAATATATTAATAATTATTATTATAATCACTTAATTTAATTAAATCATTCGATTTGAATTAACAAATAATATGTTAATACAAAAATATTTTTTATTTAGGAATACATTTTTAATTAGTAAAGCTAAAAATAAACGGAGCACAAGACGATCACATCGAATATTTGACCACTCGAGCATCGATGACCTACAGTGTGCGCGTGACTACATAGAGCACAAGACGCTAAAATTGAATCTTGGACCACTCGAGCATCGAGGACCTACAGTGTGCGCGTGACTACACGGAGCACAAGACGATAACATCGAATCTTGTACCACTCGAGCATCGAGGACCTACAGTGTACGCGTGACTACACTTGAATCTATATATACCTCTCAACTTAGTTCTCTACTTAACCCAAATCCTACCTTCTTCCACCCCCACCTTACAATGTCTTCTTCAGAAAATAACGGTTCACCAGAGTACAATCGTTCTCCTCGTTGTCGTCCCCCAACCCAACAATTTGTCCAACAACCTGCATTCCACCCATCCTACCAAAACCAATTCATCCCACACCTTGGATTCCACACATCCTACCAAAACCAATTTTTTCAACCCCCAATCTTCCACCCGGACCATCAATATCATCAATTCCAGCACAACCCACACCACCCATCAACCCAGGAACAAGACCTAACCCAATTCCCATTTGGGTTCTACACTCGCCTCCTAAGTGGAGAAAGTAGTGCAAATCTCAGCTGCAGTATACCTGATGTGAATGACGAAAAAATCGTTCAACCTTCAACCGGTCAAGGAACACGCAAAACCGCGACCCACAGGTCGCAGAAAACGTTGTCAACAGAAGAGGATGGGAGACTCGTCTCGGCTTACATGGTTGTAAGTGGCGATGTTTTGGTTGGGACGGACCAAAAAATGAGGTCATTATGGAGACGTGTGAAGCGTCTCTTCGATGAATAAGTCGAACATGATGCAATAGAGCGTAACGATGAGTCATTGAAGGGACGGTGGATGCGTATATCACCATTGGACAACCAATGGGTGAGTTGCTTCGACTAGGCGGTGCAAAGGAAGAAAAGTGGTTCCAACGAGAACGATGTGATAAAAGAAGCGACAATCATCTTCGAGCGAACACACAAAACAAAATTTCATTACATGCACGTGTGGCTTATATTGCGCAGGTACCCTAAGTGGGACTCTGTTGTACTTGGAGGTAACACAGGAGACGTCGCCGAAGAGAGTCCGGAGAGTTTCAGTAGCGGGAAAAGAAAAAATACCGACGATGATGTGAGTCACGCAACACCGTCGACGGACAAAATGATGTTTGAATCATGTCCTCGTCCAGAAGGTGTTAAAAGAGCAAAAAAGAAGGAAAAACAACCAGTTCAGTCGCAACTCGATCCAACCATTTTAGAACTGGAAAAACAAATTGAATATAGCGTCAAAGTGAGAGAAAACAAGTACATTCGTCACGAAGAACGAGTAGAGAGGAAACACCTTGAAGCTAAAGCGAAGTTCCAAATGGAACTCAACACCAAGAAGCTCGACATACTATTTTCTTTGATGAAGAAGGAAAACAATGACGAATTCGATAAAAAGATACTTATTAAGCTCAAGGCGTGGGCTAAATCACAGGGACTTCTATAGGGTGTGTTGTTTTACTTTGGAGTTCATGCGTGTTTCGTAGTTTATCTGTATTGTTGTAGTAACATCTATTTAAATTTCGTATCCGTATTGTATTGTATTTCGTATCCGTATTTCTATTTTATTTTGTATCCTTGTTTGTACTGTTCGTCTGGAGTTTATTGGTAATGTACTCGTGTTTTGTTACTTATCTCCATTTCGTATATGATTTTTTAATAATTTTAAAATTAACTAGGTCTTAATTATACAATTATTAGAAAATTCAAACAAGATCAATACATTAATTAAATTTAAATTACAAAACCTAATTAATTAAATTACCATTTAACTAATCCATACATTAATTTAAATATTAACCAAAAAAATTTTCTTTTAACCTAAAAAACAAAACAAAACAAAACCAATCCGAAGGGGACAATACCCAAACAAATAACCCAATAATAAAATATCAAGACTTCATATATGTGCCTTCGTAAGTCAGAAAAGATAATACTCTCATTAAGTTAGTGAGAGACAAAGAAGAAACGAAAGTTGAAAGATAGAGTTGAGAAAGTATAAATAAAAAATTTGAGTAATTGTTTGTAATTTTTACAACACATATAATGAATTTTATGAATTTTGGTTTATTCATGGTGATTCTGCCAAATTTCCATTAAATATTAATATACTTAACGGACGTTAACGGAAAAATTAACGGTTTATCGACGGAATGATATAAAGATAAATATTTTATTTTCCTATGGCATTAAGATAAATAGTTTGATTTTACTATGACATTAGACCAAATAGTCAGAATCAGGTAGCATAAAACCAATTTAGTTGTTTCTTAATGATACCCAAACAAATAACCCAATAATAAAATATCAAAACTTCATATATGTACCTTCGTAAGTCAGAAAAGATAATACTCTCATCCTATTCGAAGTTTCTTTTGACCTTAATTGAATCATGAGAGTTTATCATGTACGATTCAAATGTAAGTTGGGTTGGATGACAGATTTATTTCATAGTATTGATTCTATTGAAGAGCATTGTTAGAATAAATTAATGAAAAAAACTTTTGAGAGTTGAAGCAAACTGCAAATTCTCAAATGTTAGAGGACTAATGTGCTTTTCTAAAGGCAATGATGCAAAGTACTATGAATCAAAGATGAAGGAAGCAGACTGTAGTTGACCCAAAAAATATTATCGTAGTCGACAATAGTTACATTCTCTCTTGTAACAAAAGGTTATAAGACCCTTTTATATATACAAGCGCCTAGTCGCCCCCAAAGAATGAGGGTAAACTTGTCCAAAAAATTACGAAAATAACTTTCAATTACACAGTAAGCATCGCGATCTTCGAAGGGCCAAAACGGTTGATTGTTTTTTGTAGATTGTGTAATATCTTGAATTTTTTAGTTGAGGTAATAATCAAATATCTTAATGGACTAATTAAGATTGTTGGATGATTGTGTGGTTTTAGGAGTTGATGAAATTTTGAGAAGAATATTGAGAAGAAAAAGATGGAGATTTTGAGGCAAGTACTGATTCGTTATTCTTCAGTTTCATATCATGTCTGTCTCTCTTGATATTCGTAGTTGCATGCATGTTGAGCATTAATATTGATTTTATGGATATGCATATGATTTCATGGTGGTGTTTCGGTCGACATATCCTGTGGCTGTGTGTATGTTTCTAGCAGAGCAACTTAGGAAAGAGCTGCCTAACGTACAACGTGGAGCCACCCGAGAGAGGAAAGGGCTGCCTGTCGTTAGTGTGGAGCTATCATGTGTGCGTCTGACAGATTGATAGATTTCAGAAGCACAGGATGTGGTCGAATCTGAATGGGGGTTTCAAATTGATATGCATGCATTTTATTTGTGATGCATGTCTCTTGATTGTGCTTATTGACTGAATGTCATATTCTGTATTATTTTCCACATGATTATGATTATGATTGATTGATGGTTGGTACTTGCGGACTGTCAAGCTCACAAATTGTTGATTATATTTTTCAGATTAATTATGGGTCTATCAGATGGATTTAAATATCAGAGTGCGCAGCGGTCAGGATCGTGGATCGTATCTTAACGCACCGGATTCGGACGGGTGATCAGTTGTCCGGGCTCGGGGCGTTACAGATTGAAAATCCGTCAACTACTGTGATTTCAAAATCAGTCGATCTTTGACAAATCGGATGACCATTTCTAGCACACTAGCTATGAAATTTTCAAATATATTTTAGATCAGTTTTGGGCTGCATCACTTTCTGAACTCAATTCTCGTCTGATCCTCTGTCCTTTTCATGTCTAATATTTGTGCTTCCTTCCTCAACAAGACCTTCGATCTTTCATGACTTTCACATTACTTTATAGACTCTAAGTTTGTTGGAATTAGAGACAACTCCAGCAATTAATGGAGACTAATAAGAAGACTGCAAAAACAAGAGCCCCTTGTAAAGACCGGTTGTAGGATAAATCCATTGTAATCTACATGTGATATCTTCCCAAATGAGGAAGAAGAAGAAGAGGGTGATGGAAGCAATAGGAATGTTTCCTTTGATTTCTTGCCATGTTGTGGAGATTTCAATCACTCTTGTATAAATTTGCAAAGTTTGAAGTGGTTTTTGTGGAGGTTTTATTGACACATCAATTCTCCATCGGCCTCTTCATTGATAGTAGAAAACCTGGGACGCGCAAGGGTAGTATTTAAGTTTCTATGTTCTTATGCATGACTCATTCATAAGTGGTTCTGGCGTGCTTAAGTGGTAAACTGAGGGATTGGTTGGTGGTTTTGTGATTAAGGAATTGTCCAGTGCCAATTGAAGCTTGACAGTTTGCATTAACAAACTTGAGGCTAGATGTGGATAGTGGATAGCTTAAAAATGGGACACATTTGGATGGAAGAGAAGACAACAAGTATGAAGTATAATAAATAAATAAACTATTTCATGGAAGAGAAAAGAAAATTTGTGTTTCTCTGTGGTTAGTCGGATAAATAGAAGTTGCAAGTTGAAATGACTTGCACCCTATTATTAAAATATTTATGTTGATTCAATCTTATCCACTTTACCTTATTTCACTTTTACTTGGTTCTGATCTGGTCTATTGAAATTTCAAAAAAACAAAAAAATGCATTGACTCTATTAATCTTGATATCCCTCAAAACTTTACGTTGTTCTGTAAATTACTATAAAAAAAGAATTCTTTCTTATTAAATAAAAATTGCAACATTCATTGAATGCATCAATTCGCAGAAATCAACAAAAATCAAATTATTTGAAGAATTATTACGGATGGTTTTATGTCACCTTCAACATCAAGAGATAATATATTTTCTTGTCGATGGACAGTATATGCATATCAAAATACATGCTGGCGTGCAAAAGCCGATAAAATATTTTTAGTTGTCTTCACTAAAAGTATTTAATTTTTTTTTCTTGATTGTTTTTTAGGATATACACCAGTTGTATCTAATGTTTATCGACATCGATCGTGCCCATTTTGACAAATGGACACTTGAACAATCGATCAATAATTCGTTCTCTCGATGATCACTGGGATAATAATTGACAATGTATTTAGATCCCTGATCAAGTAATTTCAGATAAGGTTATCCTGAAATAACATGCTTTTATTCTAAATTATGATTTATTTATTTATTTATTTGAAAAGTTTCAAATTGTGATTTAATCGTGTTACTTTCATAAGAGGAATAATGAGTACTAATCAGCTTTGTTTTGCAAAAAAAAGTACTAATCAGCTATATCCGGTATGACTACTCGAACGACCAAGTATACAAACGTGACCCATTCATTAAACGAACTACCATTAACCTACTAACGAAGGCAGTCCCGATTTCATTAGTAACGATAATCAGTTCGATGAAGAAATATACAAAATTTACAACTAGAGCTCGTGAAAACCGAACAAATCAAATATGTACATAATCACAAACACTTTCCAAAACACAAGAACAGAGAAGAGAAACAAACTAATTAAGAAAAAAAAAACACATCGGAGTCTAGACCACATCCAACACAGCCTTGGAAGCCGCATCCCCGACCGAAGCCCGACACAGGGGACAAGTCGAGTGCGACTTGAACCACTCGTCAACACACTCGACGTGGAAGAAATGGTCACAACCCAGGAGCTTTCTGACCTTCTCGTTGACCCCGAGCTCCCCTAAGCACACAGAGCACTCCATCTTGCTCAACTCCTCATCGCAGACGAAAACCGGGATTGAATTCAGCACATGTGGGTCGAGCCCGCCTGCGGTCCGGCCCCGCTGTGTGCCCTGGGGGCGGCGGTTGCGGTTCCTGTAGGAGCAGCAGATTAACATGAGGAGGATGGTGGAGACGGTCATGGCGGCGGCGAACCAGATGAGGGCTTTGAGGGTTGGGGAGTCGGAGCCGCCGTCCCCAACCGACCAGTCGGAGGGATTTCGGTCGGAATTGGACGACATGTGGGTCGGGTTGGTTCGGTTCGGTTCTGAGTTGAGTTGAGTTGCCGCGTTGGGAGTGGCAGAAGTTGAAATAAGTTGGAAACGTAGAGGGATTAAAAACCTTGGGCGGGGGTGTATACGGTGGGGACAATGGTCTGAGAGGTGAAGGTCGGGGAGTGGGGTGATGGTGATGTGGTGGCCACTGATGACGTGGCGTGTTGTAAATTTATGAATTAATATTGTTTGTTTGCTTTCAACTACTTTAGGCTTAAAAGTTTTGTTGTATTTGTTGCTTTCTAAAAAAATATTCTTTTTCTTGATTAAGATTTTGGCTTAATCCCTTTGTGATTGTTAGGTCAGCACGTTTCTTAAATTGAAATGTGAATTTGGTTTGTATGGTTTTGAATCCTTTTGCAAGTGTTTAATTTATTAACTAACATGTCAAGATATTACTATGTACGTTAAATGTTGATCTTTATTATTTTAAACCAAAAAAAAATTAACTAACAGATAATGAGATAATGGAGGGACGAAGGCTTAAAATTTTCAAAGTAAATTAGTAATTGGATTGTATTTTCGATAATTGTTGTGAATCACTAAGATTATCTTTTATATTGAAGTGTGAATATGACGTAGAGATGGAACAAGCATAGTTCTACGAAGGAAAATGCACCATGGGCTCTAAAACGGGCTCCAAATTGGACTATTTCTTCTCCACACACATTTCTTACATTCATGGCCTCAAGCCTATCTCAGCTTCCCACTGTACAATTGTGGGAAAATTGCACACAGACCCTCAAATTTTCCCAAATAACATGTTCCCACATCATTTCGGTTCCTACTGTTTAATAAATAAATCTAGACAATCATCGCAGATGTCAGCCCATTAAATACAACGTGATGACATACACGCATATCTCTCCCTCCATTCTCGTTCAGCACTCTTGCCTTCACCAAACTGTTGGAGGAGAAAATATTCACCATTGATTGCTGAGCGTTATCCTTGATTGCTGATGACATCTGGATAAGTTCCATCCTTTTTTGTTTTGTTTCTCCCATAAAATGTATCATGAGTAACTATCTTTGTCTGGACATACATATGAGGTATCAAACAGTTGGATAATACACAATTATCTTGTATATATCATCACTTATCCAGACATATATCACCACACATTTTCCAAATCAGTAAAAGGTTTGCAAACATACATGGTGTTTATATTTATTTGTCCTGATATAAATTAACAAGTTTATGAAATTGATTATTGGTGACAGATTGATGTCTGCCGTTTAGATTTTTATATGTTTGTGTTTGCTGAACATCTCAGTAAATATTTGAACAAGATATATTGCAATCAAATATCTGGATATACAACTGTTCAGATATACGTCCGAGGGACCCGGTCGACTGTCAGTCGTCTTCAACCTCACGCCAGCCAAGGTTTGTACGCCGATTCCTCGTCGCCGGCGAGGTCTCCGACCTCCCGCAACCGACCACAACATCACCCCAACGTGGGTGATCAACAAAGGCCTCTAATGCAAGAACTTGGCATACCTTCTTCGCAAGAACGACGACTTCACCGGAGAACTCCGGAGCTCCAACGACCAACTCCGGCCACACAGCACGCACCTCCTTGCTCCTTCTCCCTGCCGCGTCCTTGCCTCGCGTGCCTTGCTCTGCAACCCTCACCACCGAAGCTCAAGGATCAAGAAGGAGAGGAAAAGATGGGTGGAGAGAAGAATGAATAGAGGAAGAAGAAGAAATGAGAGAACATGAGAGAGAGAGGAGCTTCTCCTTCTTCAACCCACACCTCCTCCATCTTCCTACACCATAGCCCACCTCCTTCACGTCACCAACAGCACACCCATATTCCTTCCCCCAACTCCCATGCACACACCATCATTAGGCCCTCCTAATCACCATTAAACCCTAAGCAAGGTTAGGGTTATTACAGGATTCGCTCGATAGAGAGAAAGATGATAAACTCGTTAGGGCAGAAGGATTTTGGGGTTTGGTGTTTAGGATTGGATGTAGATATGTTTATTATCTTTGTTTGGGTTTGAATGTAATTTTTTATATTATTTCAAAATGAGGTTACTGATTTCCAAACGGAAGTGACAAAAAAAACTTAACAGAAGTAAAAGTCTAATAAAACACATTTGGAGGTGCACCCAAACAAAAATCTCATATAAAATTTCAACTTTAATTCTAAGGTACAAATGTAGCTACGCTTTTATTATTCTTCACATAACTAAGATATTGATCGGAAGAAATCGTGGGACAACATAACATTATAATTTTTTCGAAAGTTGGAAAATATTTAATATGCGTTGGACTTTAGCATGAATGTGAGGATGGATATAGTTCATAGCTTATACGATACAAACATTATACTCATAGATATCCATAGTGATAGGATTACACTACATAGTGGTACATAAGAATATGAAGCTTGTGTTGGATTGTGCGAATCGATACTTGTTTATTTCCACATTTCCACTTCTAGCTGCATTGCGCTATATAATTAAGTTGATATTTTTGTACCTAAACTTCTTTTTTACACATGACGACTAAGCCACCCTCTTTACTTTGCAAAACAAAATATCAACGAAACACTGATGGGTGTAATATAAATCCTTAATTAACTCGGGTTTTTTTTTGTCTCACTCCAGGGGGACAAGCCAACCAACATGATATGTGTCGGTTACATTCCATTTAGATTTGAACAATATCTTATCAGTTTGCATATGATAGCTAGTTTTAATCCTTCCTAGCCCGTTTGCCAGCAAGTCTACACATTAATTAAAAAGTTCAACTTCCCACGGGGGTTCTCTAGTTCTCTACAGAGCTTTATACTTATTGACCATATTTTGACATTTATGATTACTTTCTTTGCTGATTAAATACAAAAATTGTTAGAACCTAATTCTTGGTTAATGCTTAATCAGATTAGGGGAGTCTTATGTGTTTTAGAGGGTTAATGTGGTGGAGGCTTGTGATTGGAGGACGTTTAGGTGAGGGGTTTATAAGCATCGTCTTCTCTTCCTCACTCTCACATCTCTCTCACTCACTCGTCTCTCTCCCTCTCTACTCAGCTTGTCTTCCTCAGTGATCGTCGACGAGAGGATTGGATCAACGAGCAGGAGAATCGCAGGGGCATAACTAAGGTTATTGTGATCGTTCGTCGGAGGAAGAATTCGTTGGAGATAAGGCTTTTCGTACGAAGGCGCTCACCGGGATCTTCAAAGGCTTCTTCAAGCCCCAAGCTTTGTTGTTATGCTCACCTGCGATTTGTGTGTGTGTTTGAGTATTTGACGGTAGACCGAAAGTCTCGTCAGACATTTTGTTCAGCAGAGTTCTGCTGCTTTCGGTTGACCGGTTAGTGATACGGTTGACCGCTGATAGAGTAATTGTGGGTTTTAGCCTTGCACCGGTCGAACGATGCCTTTAGACGGTCGACCGGTTGTGTGTTTAAGGCAAAGCTTGGTGTATTTCGGTCGACTGTGCCCCTTCTGCTGTTCGACTGAATGTACTGTGGTAAATTGGTAGGGGGCAGAGACCATCTAAACGGTCAACCGCCTTTTGATCCGTTCGACTGATTTTACCTGTAGCTAAGTCAGTTAGGGCCTAGACCTTCTAAACGGTCGACCGCCTATATGATTGTTCGACCGATAGCTTAAGTTAACTTAAGGTTGCTTCGACTGAAGTGTACCTTGGTCGATCGATCATGGAACTTGATAAAACGTGAAGTCCCTGTTGTATTTCGGTCGACCGAGTCTATTTTGTTGTTCGACCGATGGTATGATTGTATTTAATATTATTGGGGCATAGACCTTCTAAACGGTCGACCATTTGAGACCATTTGTTCGACCGTTTGGTCGTTTTGTTAGTTGGACCTTGGGATTGACCATTTAAACGGTCGACCGCCCATGATTGTTGGTTCAACCGAATGTATGTTGTTTTCGTTCGACCGACTTAGTGACGGTTGAACAATGTGAGTTGCTGGAGAGGATCGATCGACCAGTACTCTTGGTTCGGTCGACCGTTTGAGCTATGTCTTGTGTTGGTTGGTGTTTGTGATCGGCTTTGAAGGCAACGGAAAGGACAGGCCGGCCTAATAGCGATTATTGTGTGCACGTGTTGTTTGGCCAATGATGTTTCGGCTGTGGTGTTTGTGTTCACGTGTTGTTTGGCCGAGGATGTTCCGAGTGTGGTGTCTATGTGCATGTGTTGTTTGTCGAGGATGTTCCGGTTGTGGTGCCTGAGAGCACGAGATGTTGGCCGAGGATGTTTCCGGCTGTGGTGCCAGTGTGCACGTGATGAGATGGCCGATGATTATTTCGGTTGTGGTGATGGGCGATGGGTGAGAGGACCTTAGAGACCTGTTGTGTTTTGTGTCTGCTGTGACTGGGAGAGAGATCCATGGAGCCCAGTTTGACGACAATGTTTGTTTTACCACATTTTGTATTATACCAAGCTAGTAGTTGTCTAGTTCATATATGTGATAGGGGTTTTGAAGGGAATGTGTTCTAAAAGTTTTACTTTTAAATGTCAATTATTATGAATTGAATGAGAAATCATTTTGTTCCTTGTTTATGTTATTCGTCTTTTAGAAGTGTTAAGGAAGAGGCTCTTGGTCCTTAACCGTAGAGCTCTAAAAAATATTGGTTTACATAAAACAAAAGATATTCACAATCATGGTAATTAACATGGGACATTAATTACCGAGTTAAGATTGTCGTGTTGGTCATAGATCATTGTAGCTCTACAAGTGAGTGGCAACACGGGTACACAAAAGAGGAAAATATTACTTTTGTATACTGAATAGACCTAATAAGTAAAACATTATAGAATTGTGTTTTCTGTGTCATTAATGTTTTACTGTGTCTTTGGTCCTCTGATATGAGACTTATATCCGATTACTTAAGAATTGCTTAATTAGACTAATGTCTTGAGCTATCGATGAGAGTAGTGTAAAGGCATTGGTTGGTTAACTATGACTTTTTTGGAGAAGATAGTTAGTCAAAAGATTATCATTGCCCCTCTTAATTGAGTGATGATATTAGTGGGCCCCTTGATAAAGCAAAGTTATAATGTGCACAATGTGATTTGAGTTAAGTCACATATTTATAACTAGCTTAAAGAGATCAAGAAATGAATACTAATACAAAGATGACACAATACTACTTTGTGTGTATTTTTAATATCATGAGGCAAGGGACGGACACAAGTGGTGCACTCCATCACTGAATGGATCGGGTTTTGGTTCGAGTGGAATTAAGACATCTAACTAATTGGGAGCAATAATGTGTAGCTAGATACCGCTTATAGCTTGTGATATTAAACTCTTAATATCACTGCCAACTTAGTCTACATCCTCCCATAGGTCACACTGCAAAAACCGGGAAACAAGAAACTTGATTTTTGGTTCATATGATTTGTCGGGTTTCTTATAGAAAATATGACACATATGGTGAACAAGTAAAATCAATTATGTTGTATATAACATAATTAGAATCATGATAAATTCATATGAGATGCATATATTATGGGGTGCAATAATTTATTATTGCATAGGATAATATATTGCATAAGTTGTGAATTTTCTAAAAACCCCAAAAGTTCAAATTTTGTTGGAAATAAATCCAAAATTTGAAAAGGCAAAATCGGATAAAAGTTTGGTAATCTGTTATGGTTCGGTCGACTGAAGGATCTGTGAATCGGTCAACCGAACGTGGAACAGATAGTCATAGTTGATTGACCGAACTTGACCAAAGTTCCTGACCAGACCAGGAACGGTCGACCAAAACATGTCCAATTCTGATATTTTCGGTTAACCGAATGGCACTCGGTTTTAGACGCGAATTCGTCCGATCGGTTAAGGAGATTTTTTCTCCTTAAGAATCGGTCATCCGTCTAATACTCGGTTAAACAATCGAGACATATTCGGTTAACCGAGTGGGACTCGGTAGACCGAACCTCGATCAATTTTCTGCATTTGATAATTAAGAGATTAATTTGATCAATGGGTTGATTGACTCCAAACTTGGTCAAACGTTTTGTGGATGCATGTAATACATTATGGAATTAGTTTATGAGAGAAAGTGTCAAGAAAACATGGCTTAAGAATAATCATGATTGAGAGTAAGATTGGAGCCTATAAATATGTCATTATTCTCCTTAATTAAGTTAGATATTTTCTAATTATTTTCTCTCCTAATTCACCACAAAAGCCACGAAAATTATCTTAGTTTTCTAAGTCTTTCGAAGGAGAAATCTCAGAGATTAAGGAAGGGGTTTGTAGCTAGATTCTAAGCTAGTTTGGAGATTGATTGGCTAGCTCCTTTCTCTCCAACCTTGTTTAGGGTTTCGGTGAACACTCGGAGGCATCCGGCGCAACGAGAAGCGACGATCGTCTTCCTCAACGTCTCTGGAACATCAAGAAGTTTTAGAGAACTTCTAGGTATGAATTTCGGAGTCCCTTGTGTTTGTTTTAATAAGTTTTTGAAACTAGTTGTTAAAACAAACTGATGCATGCATGAAATAAATCGAAGAAAATTGTAATTGATCCTTATTATGCATAAAATTCGAAAAATATATATGCACAATTAAACATGAAATCCTTCAGTGGTATCAGAGCTTAGGGTTCAATTTCTCATGATTTAAGGCTGTAAACGAATTTAGTTTACCATATAGGATTTAAACAATTCGATTTACCGATTTTTCGGTCTATGAATGTTTTGTTGATATAATTCTCTGTAATAATTTGTTTTAAATGTTTTAAGTGTTTTAAAACATGTCATGTAATTATTAGAATTAAGATTTAGACATTAGTCTAACTTACAATAATTTCGTTTTATAAAGAAATGATTATTTTGTAAGAGAATCAACAAAACCGAAAACTACGGTTCATCTTTCCATTGGAAATTGGATGGACATCGGTTCAAAATTATTTTTGAACTATGGATGGATGAAAAACGTTTTTAATGGATTTCAAAATGTTTTTCAAAGAATTGTTTGGGATTCTAGATGATTGATAAACTAGGTTTTATAGTTTATAGCGATATTGCGTGCATGGATGCTCGAGTTGTTTTACAGGAATTGTGAGTTTATATGTTCCAAATCAGCAACTATGAATGTATGTGATAATTATTATACAATGGCTTATTTATATGTAAAAGCCAAAATTCTCTCTTTCCATCTTTTAGATAATTGCATTTGCATATGAGAGGTTTTACATAGGACTTGCACTAGTCGGTTTTTTATCCAATGTGAGGAACATGTTTATTTTCTGTAAAATCTACATCTCCGGTGCAAGAGGAAGTCGCCGCTGTATATGTATGTATATATGTATATGTATGTATGTATATATGTATATGTATATATATACAGGAATTGTCAAGTGAGCCCGGGGCTTAATTTTTCTAAATTAAGCCCCCGCAATATACACCACTCATTTCAAATTGTAAGGTAGATTATGAAAAAAACGGTTATGCTAATGAATTGTGAGATTAACTGTAAATAAGATCCAATGGTGAGATTGTAAGGGGTTTAAACTAAATTTGATGAGCCCTGGGCTCACTAGAGCTTGACCCTATATATATATATATATATATATATATATATATATATATATATATATATATGCCAAATTATTTTCTGAAATATTTTCATCAAGGGAAAAAGCTCAAAGCACGCACGGAATCGTATCATCAATGGTGCTTAAATGTCAACAAGCTTCACAACTTTTACTTTAAATATGTTCCCCGGAACGTAGTGGAGTGGTTAGGGGAGAGTACGTGAAGATGCATTTTGGAATTTCGTTTCACATGTCAAACGTTCCGATGAAAACGGTGTGGAGTACCTCTACTTTAAAGTCTAAGCTCGCCTAACCCAAGTAGGAATGGATACCGAGAAATTCTGGATCATCGAAAAAAACTTTTAGGTTACGTATTGTATTAAGTAATACTGTAATAGCGGAAGGTTCTGTGCCACCATATAAAATTCATGTGAACAATTTCAACCACGGGGTGTGATAACTGAATTGGCTATCGAATCATGCACGCTACTATATATATATTCGTCCAAAGCCATATTATCCTCCCGAATTCATATTTACGGTGTACTCATACATAAAAGTTCAATACATAATCCGTCGAAATCTACGGACAGCGACAAATGGGATACATTCTAGCTGTTGGATGTGAACAGACGACATCCACTAATTTATTGGATACATGTTGTTGGATCTTGGATGTCATCGGAGATGAACTACTTAATTGGAGACGTGTTGTTGGATGTCATCGGACATAAATTAACGAGCTTTAGTAATTGGTACTCTCAAGAAAACCTCAAGAAAGTAAAGAATTAATTTTAAAATGATTTCTTGGTAACCGGTTGTTTTAATATTTTCAAAATTCAAAAACCCGAGTTCTAAGAGGAGTTACAAGATTAGTTCTATGATTTAAAAATATGTACTAATTAAAGTAATTTCCTCAACTTCTACTCGAAAACGAAAGAAAATCGTAAAAATGAAGTTCTAGATTGAAGTTCGCTTCCAAGATATCAATCACACCTGCTTCGTAAGTTAGATTTTTGTTATTAAAAAGAGTATTTTGCATCAATACTCTTCGTTTATATGAGAATGTCATCAATATCATTTATTTATGGTTATAGTCCTTTTTCATGCATAAATAATGAATCTTTGTTGTTTTTCTTGGTTAGGATTTTGGCATGTTAATCTTTCTGTTTTTTATGATTGTTGACATCACGTTTCTAATTATGAACACGAAGTCTTGTTTGTATGGTTTCGAATCACATATTTGGTAGATGTACTTTATTTATTAAAAAACTTTTGTGTTTAAGATGATAACTACAATTAGCTACTTATTACCCATATAATAATAATCATGGACTAATAGCCATAAGTGTTCAACTCGTGGTGCTAATAACAAATCGTCTGAAATATGGATTATATGTCTGCAGCTGCTTGTTGTGTTTGGTATATATCCTTGCTTTGTTTTCTCATTCTAGACACGTCATGATAATTAACTGTTTCTGCAACATTTCCTAACAATTACAAGTCTATAGAAAGACTCGGGCTATTAACCTTGCTTTTAGATTTTAGATATATTTGTAGTCGCCCATCCACAAGACCACAACAATTATTCACAGGTCGGCAACTTTATAATTGTCCTAATGACTATCAGTGAAAGAGTGAAACTTCAAACTTTCCATAAGAAGTAATGTGGTATGTATTTCAATAATTGTTAAAAATTGTAATTATTTTCCTGTCCTGAATAAAAAAGGCTCTTTAATTTCATGTCAAAATGTAGATAGTGTGAGTTGTACACATATATAGGTTGGTTGTGACCTGCGAGCTCTTGTATCAAATGAATTTTCACATTTCTTAAAATGTAATTCAAATGTCAATAACATACAAATGCCCTTTTATTTATCGAATAGTTTGTATTTTATTTTATACCGCATAATAACACAAAAGTATAGTTGAAGTAGTGAAATCAAACGATGTCTCTGTCCCATGGATGCAAATTTCCTATTTTCTGTTTATTATTAGAATCGCATATAAAAGTCAACGAAATACCGATAGGTGTAACATAAATCCTTAATTAATTAAGTCGGGTTTGTTGCTCCCTCTAGGGGAAAAGCCAATCAACATGATATCTGTCGATCGGTTCCTTTCCATTTAGATATGAACATTAACTTATCTAATATGTATATGATAGTTTTAACCTTCCTAGCTCGTTTGCTAGCAACTCTACACATTAACTAAACCATTAAAAATTACCTGGATGCTTCTCTACAAAGCTCTTATATTTATTTACTATATTTTGAGATTTATGAGGATCTTTAGTGCTGATTGAAAACAAAACCACCTCATGGGTTGACTTCGTGTGAATGAAGAAAAGTAATTTGGCCTCTGATGATTTAAGAGAGTCACCAACACTCGCTTTGGAGTACTTCCCAAGTTAGAATAAAAATATTACACAGGAAAAGGAATGATAACGTGCTCAAATGTTAAATGCCAATAAGCTTCAAAAGTCAAACAATTTTATGTTAATCATATTCCGTGTCCCAATTCCCTGTGGTGGTTAGATGTTAAATGTCAATAAGCTTCAAATTAAACTCAAACATTTTTTACGTTAATTATATTAAGTAGCAGTTGTGGTAATGATCTATGCCACGATAGAGCTTCAAAAGCCAAACAAGTTTTACGTTAATTGTATTAAGTAATTATAGTGGTATAATCTATGGCAGAATATAAAATTCACCTGAATAACTTCAACTGGCATGGCATGACATGACCAACGTATTGGCTGGCGCATCGTGCAAGCTATTATATTCGTCAAAGGCCATTTGAGTGTCTCTCCATTCTACCTCGTTGACGTACGCACCGACACACAAATTTTTAAGTGTATAACACATATTGTATTGGAATCTATGGACAACGACAAATTTGATACATGTTGTTGGATGTCCTCAGACATGAACTAGTCTTAATTACTCGTAAGCCCATAGTTTTTCTTCGTTATTATAAAAAGGGAACTACTGTTCGTCGCCGGAAAACTACTTAAATCGCCCCAAAAATGACCTTTTTGGGCAAAATGGTAATCTTACGGGCGATTTAAATAGTTTTACGGTGACGAATAACAATTTAGTTATAAAAAAAACAATATCTACAAATTTTAGTACGTGAGAGTTCAAAATGGCTCCCGTGCTTGCACACAAGGACGTACACACCAATACGGTTTTCTCACATTTTTTATTTGTAGAAAACTAAATTTTCATCCCCAAAAAAGGCCAAAATATTATATTAGACTCTCGTATGGTTCGAACAGTATTTGGGGTTAGTTACGTAATTTGAAAATAGTTTCCTATTATACATACCTCTTATACATAAGCTAATTAAGTATATTGCAAAAATAAATCAGGTACTAAAAATTTGAATTGCTATAAAAAACCGTTAAAACCGTTTTGTTAATATATTGCCTTTATAAATAGACATGACGTCTCTAACCCTAATCATAAATTTATCTCCAAAACCCTAAACCCTAACCTTAATTCTTCTCCCAATGGCCAACAACTTCGTCGACCACTACGCGATCCTCAGCCTCCCGTCCGGTCCGGCTGGCACCGCCCTCCTCCGGAAGGATATCGACCGAGCTTACAAGGTCAAGGCCCTCGAGCTCCACCCGGACAAGCGCCCCGACGACCCCACCGCCACCGCCTCCTTCCAATCCCTCGTCTCCTCCTACGAGCTCCTCAAAGACCCCACCACCCGCAAGGCCTTCGACTCCCTCCTCCTCGCCCGCCACGAACGCCAGTCCCGGGAAGACTCCAAGCTTGGCAAGAGAGAGGCAGCGGAGGAGGTAGACGAGCGGAGGAGAAAAAGAGATCGGAGCTTTGGAGGTGGAAACAAAGAGCAGGTGAAGTGGTGCGGTAGTGGTAGGATTTTTTATGTATGGTGGGATAAGGAAGGGCATTGTGATGCCCGGAGGTTGAGGGAGTTGTTCGGGAGGTTCGGGGCGGTCAAGGTTGTAGTATTCACGTCGAAGTTGTCTGCTTATATTGTTATGGCCTCAAGAGATGCTGTCGTCGCGGCGACAAATTTTGCATTTGGAACTCCTTCGAACAGTTAATTAATTTGAGTGTTCGTCTAGCACGCGTAATGTTGGATGTGTTGATTGTGAAAGACATGTTGATTCGGGGAAGAAGTTTCTTAAATCTTCGGAAAAGTAGAAGCTTAAGTTGATTTGATGAAAGTAATTAAGAGTTTTCCCCCTACAACATTGATATTGTGTTTGTTCATCATATGCAACGAACTTGAGCAGAGTGGTTCAACATAATTCTTCCACCAAGACTTTATATTCATCATGTTCAATACAATTTCATTCAATGTTGAGCTTCGCAAGTTAATATCGCATATATAGTTGGAAATTTGAAGTTTTATTTATTTAAATTTGAATGTTATGTACATTGAAATGGCATTGTAAACTGTTAGATAAATAGATAAGACGACGGGTTTTCTCTTGGTTCATGATAGTTTTTTTTTAAAATTAAATACAACTCGAGTTATGCTAACAATTTTTTTCCTTGGTACATGCTAACTAGTTGTTAACCAGTTGTCCAATGACTCCAATCCAATAATAATTGATCTTGTGGCGCTTCAACCGGCCAAAACTAAGAAAGGGGAAAAACATCTTTAATTTCAATGGAAACATCAGCCGGCCAAAACTAACTAGTGTACCCTCCGCCCCTACCCTTCCCTGTCTAGATCTCCGTCCTACCAATGTATAAACAAAATACATCCACAGGTACAAAAATATCCAAAGCCACTTGTTTGGCCTTCGAATAATGATAACCAAGAGTCTAATTCTAAAACAAAAATATCCAATACAGATGGTTTGGCCTACAGTATTTCGCGACCAAGACGTACTGGTACCACGTATATTCACTTGATAAAGGTTGAAATGAAAACAAAAGGTTCGAATGACAACAAATGTCTTTCTAAATCATCAGCACATAACGTTCATTCATGCGCACAGAGAGCGTATTCCACGTGGTTGAGAATTAGTTGGTAGAGTTCGGGCTCCAAATTCGATTCTCACCCCTAGTCAAGGGCGGACCCAGGCGTAGGCAAGTGCCCACGCTAGAAATTTGAAATTACTGTTAGATATTAAAAAAAATAATTGTGTGCCCTCACTATCGATCAAGTCCAGAATGACTTATGAAGTTTTGAGTGTGTGATCAACTCACAATAGAATAGAGAGGTAAGAAGTTATAAACCCCACCAAACAATTACTAATTTCCGATGTGGGACTATCGTGGATTGTGTTGTATACTTGTATAAAATAAAAATCATACATCATATTTAACATCATTTCCAATCTCTCTAATCCCTGCAAATCATATTTTTCTAACCCAAAATCCACCTCCACCCCCAAATCCCTATTTCTCCCCCAAATCCACTCCTCCACGCCAGCTCCACCCCTCCTTCCGCATTTCTCCACGACCACGAGATCACGACTTCGACGCCACCTGAAATCTCCACCTGAATCCACCTCCGGCTCCACGCCTCCACCTCTCCAGCTCGAGTGCTCGACGACTCCACCTCTCCAAGACTCCAACTCCGGTCTCCGCACATAGGTTTTCAGGTACAAAGGCAAGAAAAAATACAATGTTAAAACTGCTTTTGGATTCCCTTGGATGTTTATGGTAGCTGATTTGAATGGTCATTTAGCCATTTGAAGATGTACTGATTTTCAACGTTTATGTAGCTTATAGGTGGTATGATCCAGACTATTTTTTTCTTTTTACGATACGATAATGTTGTTTGTAATAAGTATCCTGTGAAAATTGGAATGTCATGTTTGGTGAGAATATGACCAAATGCCAATGTTTTGAAAAAATCGCTTTCAACATATATTTTTTATTTCTGGATTTTTTTTTCATATTATCTTCTACAAATACTCTTAACCTTATATTTTTAACAAAAATAAAAAAATGAAATCACATCAAATCTGTATCAAATATGATATAGATATAATTGCAATCGATACAAATTTGATGAAATTTTGAATTCCATTTTATTAAAAACATTAAAATTAGGAGTAGTTGCGAAATATAATATCTTCTTGAAATGATCAATTTGGCACACACAACAAGTACCTGCCAGCCAGATTCTATGTTGTTGACAATTTAGCCCCAAATTTTGACAATCCCTTCTGCTGGTGTGTGGGACGATACTAGTCTCGCCAGCAGAGATTGAAGGTGTGTGGGACGGCGAGAGCTTGCTCTCTAGTCTCGCCTTTGATCCTTGGGGGTTCCTATGAATGTGTAAGATCCATCATTTTTCTTGAATTGCATATTCTTCTTGATTTAGTGTTTGATTACGAATTATGAGTAAAGAATAAAATAACTCCTCTTATTTAGTGTTTGCTTTTGAAAAAATTGAACATTGTGTTGTTTTAGAGTATGGAGTCTGATCACAACTCTATTCAATTTTTATTTTTCAGTCAGGAATGGATAAGTTTTTGATTAAAAAACCCAAAGAAACACAACCACCGGAAAAGCGAAGCCGAGTTGAAATAAATTTAGTTGAATTAGTATCAGATCCAGGAGAAAGAAAACAAATTTCTGAATTTAATCCTACTATACATAATGAAATTCGTAGAGAATATTACTTAAGAGGACCTTACCGCCCTTCTGATCCTAAGTATGAGTTCCCACAAACCAAGATTGGTGCCAAAATGCGACGGTTCAACACTGAATGGTTCAGTGAATTCAATGATTGGTTAGAATATAGTGTCACAAAAGATGCTGCTTTCTGTCTTTATTGTTATTTGTTCAGCTCTTCTGGGACAGAGAAAGCATTTGTTTCGATAAGATTTAGAAATTGGAAAGATAAGAAACGTCTACATTCCCATGTTGGAGGGCCCGATAGTGCTCATAACCATGCCAGAATCAAGTGTGAAAGCTTGACTAACGAAAAAAGACACATCCGACCAATGTTAGATAAGCAGACAGATCAAACACGCAAAAGCTATAGGGATCATCTTAATTCCACCGTGATAGCCGTTCGTTATCTTCTGAGGCAGGGATTGACTTTTCGTGGTCACGACGAAACTGAAGACTCATGCAACAAAGGAAACTTTCTAGAGTTGTTAAAGACATTTAGTGATATCAGTGAAGACATAAAAAATGTTATGAAAAATGCCCCAGAAAATGCTAAATTGGTCTCACCTAAAATTCAGAAGGACATCGTTAGTGTTGCGGGAAGTGAAACAACTAGTGCAATAATTGCTGAATTGGGTAGTTCTTTCTTTTCTATTTTAATCGATGAATCGCGGAATTCATCGATAAAGGAGCAAATGGCTATAGTGCTACGATTTGTGGATAAAAATGGCAGACTTGTTGAACGTTTCCTTGCTATTGTTCATGTCCGTGAGACTAATGCTAAATCTTTAAAGGAAGCAATCGAGAGAACACTCTCTAAGCATGGCTTGAGTATTGCAAAAATACGAGGTCAGGGATATGATGGAGCAAGTAACATGAGGAGAGAGTTCAATGGATTGAAGACCTTAATCCTTAAAGACAATGAAACAACGTATTACATCAACTGCTTTGCGGAACCGGATGGGAGACAAATGAGTTAATGATGCTCTCGTTACGTACATCGAACGAGAGATTTTCGATACGATTAGTGATGAAGTTATAATGAAAAAATTTCAAAACATGAAACCTCGTAGGATTACCTTGTAACAAACATGTTTGAATTTAATATAAAACCTTTTTTAATTATTATTATTTGGTTGATATATTTTTAAAGTGTGCTCACCCTTAAATATCGTCCTGGGTCCGCCCCTGCCCCTAGTTATGCATGGTTAATACATAGTTAACATGCAACTTACCTTAATAAATCTTACTAATTATCAAATAAGTGTATTCCTGCCAAAATTACAATATCAACCCTTACAAATGAAAAATTATATACAAATTTGTTTGAAACTTGAAACAGAAGCTCGTTTTTAAAAAAACCCAACAGTTTTTAATTTTTACCACCCTAAACCCGTCCCTCCCCTGTCTCCACTTCCCCACCACGCCGGAACCAGAATCCCCACCCCCACCTCCCCGGCGCCTTCGCCTCAACCCTCTCTCCCCCGTCCTCCTCCCTCGCCGCCGCCTCGACGCTCGACCGGCACATCGGGCAACTCGAGTGGGACCCGAACCACATGTCCACGCACTCCACGTGAAAGCAATGCCCACACCCGGGAAGCCTCCGTCCCCTCTCCTCCCTCTCGAACTCACTCAAACAAACCGCGCACTCGCCGGAATCTTCTTCGAATGAGAACACCGGTATCGACGCGAGGACGGCAGGGTCGAGGCGGTGGGGCCCGAGACTAGGAAAGGTGACTGTGGGGGTTACGGTTGGGGGTTGAGGTCGGGTTTGACGGTGACGGAGAAGGAAAATGCGAAGGTAGAGGTGGAGGAGAAGGAGAATTAGGACGACGCCGAAGAGAGTGAGGACGGCGGCAAGCATGATCTTGCCGCTGAGAGTGTAGGCTCGTGGAGCGTAAATTTCGGCCGTTGGATCGGACGTCGTCGAGATGTTTGGTTCGTCCATTTCGGGGGTGTTGGATTGTTGGTGTTGTGTTTGGGAGTTTCGAGGGTCCCCTTTTATAGTGGTGGCCTTTTTTTAGTAGTAGTAGTATAGTGTGGTTGGAACATTGTTGGATTATTAGATTTTCTTTGTAAATGTTAGTTTTAAATTGGGAAAATAATCATTTAAACACGAAAAGTACAAGACACTTTATATAGAGTTGGATATATTATCCACAAGTTTCACATATTACATATATATGTAACTGGTACTTAAATCAGTTAATATATACAATAAATCTAAAATTATTAGAGTAACATGAAACTTTAGTTGTCGTATTATAATATTATATCAAAGCCTTAGTACTCCTTCGGTCCGTTGGGATCACAATAACGGCGAATACCACATGTAGATGAACTAGCACAGAGATGCGAATCTGTTATCTTAGATCTATGGTCCAAAACTTATAATTTCGTATCTAATAGCGTATACTTTCTTTAAATTATTTCTACCAAACGCTTTGTTTTAAAAGGAAACAAAACCACTCCACGTCTGAAAGTCTGAAACTAGTTACCAACATCTCCACTCCAAAGCTGGTATGTAGCCAGTACACTTACTTCTCGACCTTAAAGCCTGGTCAATTGATGAAGACCAACTAATCCTACAACATAAAAAAAGTAAAAACTAATCCTAAAGACAAAAGACAAAAGGGTAGACATGTTGGGTCAATAAGAGTAGTGTATATTATAATGTTCTGGGTGCATAATGAATGGTTTCAGGCTTCTACGAAACTTCTCAAATCTGATATTTTTTCTTCTTCCAGCTAGAACAAGGACAACACTCCGCGTTCTGCATGTTGGACGCAACTAGGAAGCTTCCTAGTTGATAACACGGAATCATGTGACAAATGTTGAGTGACCTTTCTCTGTTCGACATCTAAATCTCAGTTTGCTGAAGGAAAATGACACTTGTGATGGCCAGGTCTGGTTGGTCCATGATCCATGAAGCCACTTGTTGGATTGGAGCTGGTCCAATAGCTATTTGAGTTCTACCATGAATCCTAATATTTCAGGTCCAAACCATATGGGCTGGGCTAATAGTCCTATATTACGTACGTCAAATCTAATAACAGCGCACCATTAATTAAGATTTTAGACGATTAGATCCATACTACTTTGTAACCAGCTGGTGTTGGGTTTTGTGTCTCGATAACTTAGGTGGACGTCAAATAGGAATATAGGATGGAATGATGGACCAATCCAGATTTCACGTAATAAGTGGTCGTTCCAAGCGTCCAAGACATTGTTAACGTTAGTGTAGTAAGACAAAATTGGAAGGCTTAGTTAAAAGCATGGGCGGCGGACCTAGACGTGGGCACGCGTGGGCACTGAAATTTGAAGTTAATGTAAGATCTTAATCAAAATTAATGTGTGCCCACGCTTCCAATTAGGCCCATTATGCATTGTGAGTGTGTGATCAACTCACAATAGAGTGGAGAGCTACAAACTTATAAAGATCATCCAACAATTAATGATTTCCGATGTGGGACTATTCTAAAATTGTTGTACATTTAAACAAATTAAAATTAAATTACATGTATGATGTATCTTTAATCCCTAAAATTAAAATTTTCTCCAAAATCCCTCACAAACCCTTCCCCAAAATCCCTCCACCTTCCCAACCAAGACTCCACGTCTCCACCACCAAAATCCCTCCCCTTCTCAATCCAGTGATTCCTTCCCTCCCCTTCTCCACTCATCCGAATTTCTCCACCTTCTCCGCATTTCTCTGTCTCCACGGTTCCACGACTCCACGACGCTGCCTCTCCACGCGGGCTACGCCCCCATTTCTCAACACCCCTGTCCGCGCCTCCACCTCTCCACGCCTCCACCTCCGCCTCTCCGAGTTCTTCGATCAGGTACTGACGTACTGTCTCTCTTGTGCTTGTAGTCGTGGTTGGCAGTTGTAGAAATTGAAATTGCGAGACCATTAAATTGTTATTTGATATGACAATTAGATATATAGGAACTTCTTTACCTTTACTGCTGCAAATCAAGATGGGATTTTGGTGCTAGTTTTTGTCCTAATGACTGGCGGGTAGGGTTCGTTAGGGTTTGAAATGGGTAGGAGTTGGATTCAGGGATTGGTGGGAGAATTCCGGGAAAGATGGGATCTTTTGGGGTGTGGGACGACACTCGTCTCACCAGTAGAGATTGAAGGTGTGTGGGACGGCCAGAGTTTGCTCTCTAGTCTCGCCTTTGATCCTTGGGGGTTCCTATGAATGTGTCTATCTTATTTTTTGAATTGCATCTCCTGCTAGATTTAATTTTCGATTACGAATTTTGATTGAAGAATAAAATAGCTCCTCTTATTTAGTGTTTGCTTTTGAAAAATTTAATCATTGTGTTGTTTTAGAGTATGGAGTCTGATCACAACTCTATTCAATTTTTGTTTTTCAGTCAGGAATGGATAAGTTTTTGATTAAAAAACCCAAAGAAACACAACCACCGGAAAAGCAAAGTCGAGTTGAAATAAATTTAGCTGAATTAGTATCAGATCCAGGTGAAAGAAAACGAATTTCTGAATTTCATCCTACTATGCATAATGAAATTCGTAGAGAATATTACTTAAGAGGACCTTACCGCCCTTCTGATCCTAAGTATGAGTTCCCACAAACCAAGATTGGTGCCAAAATGCGACGGTTCAACACCGAATGGTTAAGTGAATTCAATGATTGGTTAGAATATAGTGTCACAAAAGATGATGCTTTCTGTCTTTATTGTTATTTGTTCAGCTCTTCTGGGACAGAGAAAGCATTTGTTTCGATAGGATTTAGAAATTGGAAAGATAAGAAACGTCTAAATTCCCATGTTGGAGGGCCCGATAGTGCTCATAATCATGCCAGAATCAAGTGTGAAAGCTTGACTAACGAAAAAAGACACATCCGACCAATGTTAGATAAGCAGACAGATCAAACACGCAAAAGCTATAGGGTTCATCTTAATTCCACCGTGATAGCCGTTCGTTATCTTCTGAGGCAGGGATTGGCTTTTCGTGGTCACGACGAAACTGAAGACTCATGCAACAAAGGAAACTTTCTAGAGTTGTTAAAGACATTTAGTGATATCAGTGAAGACATAAAAAATGTTATGAAAAATGCCCCAGAAAATGCTAAATTGGTCTCACCTAAAATTCAGAAGGACATCGTTAGTGCTGCGGGAAGTGAAACAACTAGTGTAATAATTGCTGAATTGGGTAGTCCTTTCTTTTCTATTTTAATCAATGAATCGCGGAATTCATCGATAAAGGAGCAAATGGCTATAGTGCTACGATTTGTGGATAAAAATGGCAGACTTGTTGAACGTTTCCTTGCTATTGTTCATGTCCGTGAGACTAATGCTAAATCTCTAAAGGAAGCAATCGAGAGAACACTCTCTAAGCATGGCTTGAGTATTGCAAAAATACGAGGTCAGGGATATGATGGAACAAGTAACATGAGGGGAGAGTTCAATGGATTGAAGACCTTAATCCTTAAAGACAATGAAACAGCGTATTACATCCACTGCTTTGCACATCAATTACAGTTGGCCTTGGTAGCTGTTGCTCGAAATCATGGTCAAGTAGACTTGTTTTTTCATGTGGTTTCAAGTCTGTCAAATGTCATTGGAGTTTCATGCAAAAGACTTGATATACTTCGTGAAAGACAATCCGGAAAAATTGCAGAAGCACTTGAAATGGGAGAGATTGAAAGTGGGAGAGGATTGCATCAAGAGACTACACTCAAAAGGCCAGGTGATACGCGTTGGGGTTCTCATTATGGTGCTTTGTTAAATTTGAGTCTCATGTTTGGTGCTATTGTTGATGTACTTGAGATTATTGAAGAAACTCCAAATTCTGGGAAAAAATGAGAAGCCATCATTCTACTGGACAACTTGCAAGACTTTGAATTTGTTTTTTGTTTAAATTTGATGAGAAATATCTTAGGACTAACTAATGATCTCTCAGTGGCATTACAAAGAAAAGACCAAGACATTATTAATGCCTTGGATTTAGTGGCGGTGGCAAAACAAAGTCTACAAGAAATGTGAGAAGAATGATGGGATTCTATATTAGAGCAAACTACCCAGTTCTACACAAAACATGATATTATGGTTCCTATAATGTCTGAATTTTATCGTCCTCGAGGGCGTTCTCGTAGAAGAGTAGAGAAATTTTCTAATGTGCATCATTATCGTGTTGAAATATTCCACACAGTAATTGATAAGCAACTTCAGGAGTTGAACAACCGTTTCACAGAGGGGAGCACAGAGTTATTGATGTGTGTATCGTGTTTAAGTCCTACAAATACTTTCTCTCAGTTTGATAAGACAAGATTGCTTCAAATGGCCAAATTTTATCCCAAAGAATTTTCTGATTTTGATCTCATTGTTCTTGAGAGACAATTGGAGACTTATGTTCGTGATGTCAGATCCAATCCAGAATTTGGAGATTTAAAAAGTTTAACAGAACTCGCAGAGAAGATGGTTCAAAAGAAGAAAATTTTAACTTTTCCGTTGGTTTTCTTGTTGATTACCTTGGCATTGGTCTTGCCAGTTGCAACTGCAACAGTTGAGAGAGTGTTTTCGGCTATGAATGTCGTGAAAAACAGATTGCGGAACCGGATGGGAGACGAATGGGTTAATGATGCTCTCGTTACGTACATCGAACGAGAGATTTTCGATACGATTAGTGATGAAGTTATAATGAAAAAATTTCAAAGCATGAAACCTCGTAGGATTACCTTGTAACAAACATGTTTGAATTTAATATAAAAACTTTTTTAATTATTATTATTTGGTTGATATATTTTTAAAGGGTGCTCACCCCTAAATATCGTCCTGGGTCCGCCCCTGGTTAAAAGGTTATAGCACGGGGAACTTGGGACAAATTTTGGTTGTAGAAAACTCTACAAAGAATCCTTTCTTAGTGACATCGCATAAGATTAAGCAAGGAACGAAATATTAGTGTAAAATGTAACGTAGTTTCATAGTAAATTCTTTTTCACAATCAGATTCACAAGTCCTTCGGCTTTTACACAAAACATGAAACACAGGAAATAATACCCGAAACGATAATACGATGTAGACATGAAATATTTTTTGATAGTTGATTATATTTGTTACGATAATTTATGATGAAGTAACATCAAGTAAAATGATATAATTCAACACGAAAATATGCGATTGCACACGAATTAGTTGTATATTTACGCAAAACTCATATTTATTTTAAATTTTATTAAACATGTCAAACAAAAATATACATGATTTTCTGATACGAAATTACATGACACGAGCAAATTGCATTCATGCTGTGTCAGTCCTCCAATTTGTGCTTTCTTTTCCTTCTTGTGTCGTTTGCTCCGCACGCCGAAGACAAATCCAATTCCCAAATCACCTCCAACAAAAATTAAACTTTAGAAATCACCGTAATTTCAGAATCTTCGTATGAAGAGGTGTCCAGAAGGCAACTGCAGGTCTAGTCGTCTACGACCAAGTACAATCACATATCTGGATTCCATCCCAATCCACGTGTCATCTACAGCAAGCGATCCACCGCCCGCCGCCTAACTTACGTCACCTCCACTTCCCCACGTCTCCTTTTCAGATCGATTTTCCCAAATCAAAACCCCCAAAAAAGTCCCAAATCAGAACTCCCAAAAAAATTCCCCAGTCCCAAATTAACCTTTCTCGAAACCCATAGATCCGAAGTTCCGAACCATGTCGCTCTCCGCCACGATCGCCGGCGCGTCGATCGCGAACCCTCTCCTCCCCCGCCCCTCCGCCGTTCTCGCCCTCGCAGCAGCCGTCGGATCACTCCCTCCCCCCTCCGCCGTCCGATCCGACCCCACAGACCTACCCCGCGAGCGCTGGTCCGGCGGACGCGGGGGAAATCTCTCACTGACGTAGGCGACGACGGGTTCTCCGGCGACGGGGACGGCGACGACGGCCCGTTCGGGGGCGGAAAGGGGTTCGGGGGAGGTGGAGGTAGAGGAGGGGATGGAGATGGATCCGATTGGGAGGATTCGGGTCGGGTCTCGCCGCCCGACCCGGCGTTTGGGTTCGTTTACGAGGTGGTGAGCTTCGTGGTGTTGTCTAATTGTGCACATTTTGCTTATAAGCGGATTGGGCGGTTCTTGACCGGGAAACTGAAGGTGGTTCCGGGGAGGTTGGTTCAGTTGTAAGGAATTGTGATTATTGATCTGTGGATACGTGTAATTGTGTAATCATGTATATGTTTATTTTGCTTTTGCTTTAGATGATTCGTTTGTATTTTAAACTGTGTATAATTTTTAACTCTGAAATGGCATGCGTCAGGCGACCGAGATGTTTGTTAGTTGCGTGTGCTGGAACTATGACATCATGACACGAAATCCGAACTCGACACTAAATATCACGATTCAGGTCGACACGAATGACACAAACGGTAATTCGGGTCGGGTTCATGTTGGAGTTTTTCGTGTTTCGTGTAATTCGGGTTGACACGAATAACACGAACTGTAATTCGGGTCGGGTTCGTATTTCGTGTAATTGGTGTCAAACATGCTAGTTTGTGTTCGGGTTAATTCGTGTTTGTGTAAATTTGTGTCAAACAAGTAAGCTCGAGTTATTCGGGTTAATTCGTGTTCGTGTCAACGTGGGTCGTATTCAGATTACTAAATTCGTGTTCGGGTTTAAGATTAGATTTTCGTGTTCGTGTCGATTATTTCATATTAATTTGTGTTCGTGTTCAGGTCGAGGAAAAATAATTCGTGTCAAACACGCCTCGAAACACAAATTTGTGAGTCCTAGTTGGAACACTGTAATGTCCTTATTCTAATATTTTGTGAGTCACAGCCATCGTTGTCATTTGGGTGTATGCTCTTGGAAGTTAAACATTCAAACTTCTTATATTATTTGAATTTTTTTCCCAACTATCACGACCTAAGATGTTATTATTAACAAAAATTTCTATCAACTTCGGTCTTCCCCTTTTTTTCCCTTCCTTACAAAGGGTAACTCTCTCTATCACTTCTTATAATTCCGAATACTAAGTTCGTAGTTTTTTTATCGTATTTCTTCTGTACTGATGTTACATATTAGAAACAAAATGGGTAAATTATCTTGTTCACCAAGGTGTCAAACCAATCGATTACGCATTGTGGAGTCGAGTGATTTTTGTGAGAATCGAAAATGATTTTCACAATCAAATTTTAGATTTTATTAGCCTGAAGTCGGAGCTTCTCACCAAATATGGTGACGCACCTGATGACATACGTGGGTGCACCTGATCTCACAGAGTTAAGGAGGTATTTGACTTCTAATCTAAGATGGTATTGAATAACAAGTCGAAAAAGCAACACATTTAAGCTTGCTAAACCTCCATCCAACTTCGTCGTCAGCAAGTAAACCACTCATTTGCTCGTAAATCCGCATCATTCATTAGTCCAACTTCAAACACTGAACATTTTATTTCTCAAAATATTCCTCAGCGCCACGTGCACGTCCGTAATTGGTCATACAACTCCTTCTCGGTTCAACCCGTGAAGGGAACATCTAAACCCCCACCATTTCGATCTCTAAAAGCTCGTCGCCGTTGTCCACTTTCCCTTCTCCAACCATGTCCGACCCCGACGCCGCCAATCGGAGCTCCGACCCTCTCACGAACCTCGCCCGCCTCCACACCCAAGTCTCCTCCCTCCGTCTCTCCCTCTCCGCCGCCCTCGCCTCCCACACCCCAATCCCCTCCTCCGACCTCCACGTCATTTCCTCCCATCTCATCTCCGCCGTCCATCAAACCATCCATCATGCCTCCTCCCTTCTCTCCCCGCATCCAACGGTTGAACACAATCCCCTCTCCGACGTCGTCGAGATCGACGCCGACGAGCTCCTGGCGGAGCACCACCACTTCTGCGAGATCTGCGGGAAGGGTTTCAAGCGCTCCGCCAACCTCCGCATGCACATGCGGGCCCACGGGGAGAAGTTCAAAACCCTAGACTCCCTCTCCGGTGACGGGGTCGGCGGCTCCGCCGGAGCCCCCCCGGCGAGATTCTCGTGCCCGTTCCCGGGTTGCAATCGCAACCGCCGGCACGACCGGTTCAAGGCGTTGAAGTCGTCGGTCTGCCTGAAGAACCACTACCGGAGGAGCCACTGCCCGAAGACCTTCGGGTGCGACGTGTGCGGGAAGAAACGGTTCGCCGTCGCGGCGGATCTGAGGAGTCACAAGAAGCACTGCGGCGAGGAGAGGAAGCGCGTCTGGAGGTGTTCGTGCGGGACGATGTTTTCGAGGAAGGATAAGCTTTTCGGGCACGTGGGGCTTTTCAAGGGGCATTTTCCGGCGGTGGAGAGAGAGGAGGAGGAGGAGTGGAATGGAGAGCCGTTCGATGATCTGATGGATGAGTTGGACGGTGTGGATGAGAGGTTTATTGTCGATTGTCCGCCGGATTTCTTGGATTTTTGAAACGGGGTTGTTTCCTTCCAACTTCCAATCGGTGGAATCCAGTACTCGTCTGTGACGCTAAGCTTTTTGAGTTTGAGATTCTCAAAAGTTGTGTTCAGGATATGTATAATTTTTTAAGCGATTGAGAGTTTTTTAAGTCCAAGTGACTGAGTGACTCTCGGTTTTCTGTTGGTGCCAACTCCTCAACTTAAGATTGTAGTCTTGATGTAAATGTTAAATTGTCGACTTGGTTTTTGTTGTTAAATTATTATATGCAGGAGTGTTTTTTTTTGGCATCGAGAAACTTAACAATGACAAATAAAATAACAAACATTAAGATGCCTAATCAAGTTTACAACAAACCTACCAGGCTACCACCACATGAGTTTGAAATTAGATTACGTCATGGAAATTAGAGTTCCCGAAAAATACCTTCACCCATGTTCTCAAATAAAATCCATGAAAAGCTCCAAGGCTCCAACAAGGCCCAATAGGTAGGTACTCTAAAGCATGAGGCTCCAACCACCACTTTCGCGCCACACTCCCTTATCCCATCTTCCCTAATGTCGCCCACTCTCGCCCTCCAATTCCACCCCAAAACCTTCCTCTCCCCACTCACCCCATTCCCTCCCACCCGCAGTCGCCTTCCTCGCGTCCCCCGGTCGCTCCCTCGCCGACTATTCTTCGCCTCCGCTTCCTCCCTCTGGGATGCCATCACCGGCAATAACTCCCCCCGTGAGGCCTCCCTTGCCATCCGTAAAGGAATGCAACTCTTCAGACAGGTATTGTTCTCTCTTGTATCGTACGCGAAAGAAATTTTAGGGGCAAAATATAGAATATAATACGTTCCATACATTCATTCCCATGTTATGATTTGGCTCTAAGGAAGTTGATTTCTAACACGAGAAGGAAATGAAGCGAAAAATCAAATATCTGAGAATCTCGGAATTTGAACTTCCTCGAATTTATTACCTCTGAACTCTGATTTTGCTAGCAGTGTTCCCAAATGGTACCTTACACAAATTATCCTTATCCTGCTTGCTGGGAAGTGTTGGGAAAGGCGGACTCAGATTAGTCGCAAAATAAATTTTAGACAATTTTAGACCCTTTGTAAGAGTGTCATGTCTACTAATCATCCCACCCAAGTAATTAGATTTCTAAAGGTGGTGTATTGGTTGAGCATGATAATGTACCAGAGCATAAAACACATTTATTGTGTGTGTGTGTGTGTGTGTGTGTGTGGGGGGGGGGGGGGGGGGGGGGGGGGGGGGGGGGGGGATCTTTGACACTTTATACGAGAAGTATATATTGGCTTCTGCATAAGTACCTGGTCTGTGGTGAACCTACAATTAAATTTCACATTTTAGTCGCAACTCAAGTCTTGGTGATTATGATTTGAAATTTGGGATTTTGTGAAGGGAGATGTGAAGGGGTCAGTGGATGAATTTGATAGGGCTATTGCATTGGATCCTCGCCAGAAGGCATGTATGTTTAGTTAGTTCCTCGTTATGTAACTTTCGTTTCTTTGATTCTCGGTTGCTAATATCTATATGTTACTGTTAGCAGATCTCTGGCAGAGGGGCCTTTCCTTGTATTACTTGGATAGGTATGCTGGTTCTATGTTGCTCATTGTATTTTATCTTTTGAAGGGTTGCATTCTCCTTGTCGTTGTTTATGTAGAAAATCATGAGATTCATTAAAACAAGTTATTTTAATATTTCAGGCTATTACTTGAACACTATGTTGCATGCAAATCTATTTACCTCTAATTCCGTGTTGGAAACCAAACTTATGAGTTTCAGTAAGGACCTTGCAATAAAGTATTTAGATGTTAACATAAGAATTTAGAAAGCATTGTAGGTTGTAAAATAACCAGAGTGAGAGAACTTAAATCCCCATTCTCCTTGGGGTAATTTCTAGCAAGCAGCTTAGGACAAAATGTATATTTCCAACTGAAAAGACCAATTGTTATTGACTTAGAGATTTAATAAACCACACCTTGACCAATTTTCTAGAATTTAGAACACATCAGATAATATTGTTATCTGAAGATCTTAGTTAGGTTTTAGCTGCTCAGCATTCAGTGGTAATTAAATTTTGGAGTTTGGCGGTAAAAATTCACGACTAGCGCATCCACTACCAATGACTTAAAGATTAACTATTTTCCAATGAGTTAAACAAACCACCGGATTATTGTTGTGCTGGTCAATTGTAGGTTCGAGGAGGGAGCAGAACAGTTCAGGATAGATGTTGCTGCCAATCCTAATGACACTGAGGAGTCCATATGGTGCTTTCTTTGTGAAGCTCAGCTTTACGGAGCTGAAGAAGGAAGACAGAAATTCTTGGAGGCGAGAATTGTCTTGCTCACTTCACTTTTATTTTTCTTCAGTTATATGTAGACACTATTGCTCATTTTCTACCTTTCAACTTTCAAGAGATTGCAAACAGCCTTTTGAAAATACCAAATGGAAAGGTTTAGAAGATCTACAATATCAGATCATTAACCTCTAAATCATCATTTGTATGGCTGTTTGAAAATACCTTGCTAAATATAATTTGACAAACTCTCAGCAAACTGTACTTTGTATAGGATAAATACTCTAAGCTGATCAAATGAGCTATTACTTCTGGGAAGTGGGAATAATTGTTTGTCCATTTGATGGCGTTTCTTTGCTAAACGTTGTTTTGTTGTAAGTCTGCTTCAGACAAATGTATGTTGTCTTTTGTTCCGTGAAATTGCCTATTGTGTGCTTGCTCCTTAATGTCAAATTATTTTTCGTCAAAATTGTGGCTGGATGCCTCCAATTTGTGCTCCTGATTGTAGAACCATGCTGAAAACAGAGAAACTTATTTTTTTGCAGTGAATGTATAAATCCTGAGCACCTTATTTGTTCTAGCCTTTTGTTGTTCTTGAAGTTCTTATTTATTGGTTAATACATCTCAATGACGATAAGTTAACTGACAAGTAGTGGTTTTTGATAACCATTTCAAAGGTTAATACATCTCAATGATGATAAGTTAACTGACAAGAAAGTGTTTTCGATAACCTTTTCAAGTTTCATGCAGGTTGGTCGAGATCCACGTCCCGTCATGCGTGAAGCATACAATATGTTCAAAAATGGTGGAGACCCAGCAAAGGTATGTTTTGTACATATGTTTCCTATATGCGTAAACATAACCCCCTCATTCTTTTTTCACAAAATAACCCTTCATTCTTATCATGTTTTAGTCTTGTATTTATATGTATTATCATCATTTTGAATACAATAAACATGCTTAAGTTAACACTCAAATGATCTTTGACCAAATATCAAATAGAGGCAACTCTAACCTACCTTCATGAAATTATTATGAAAAATGTTATTCCTTGTTTAGGATATAGACATGGACATGTAGCTTCATAATTTCTCTGATTAGTATGACCTTGAAGATTTTATTTTGCACATTTTAGCTAACTTGTGTTGGGTTTTACAAATAAGATCATTTGTACGTATAATTTGATATTGATACATATGAAAACTATTTTTCATGCGAAAATAGGAAAAATGAATAATTTTCTTGCTGACTTCTTTTTCATGTGGGATTCACAGTCCAAATTCCTATACCTTTCATCAAATGAATCTTAGACAAAATATAATATCCTTCATTGAGATGGTTAAAACCCAAAAGTTTAATGTGGCTATCTAAAACTGCATGCAACTAGTCACACACTTGCATGGAAGCTGAAACTCCACTTCCATATGGATATCAGGCACTTTGGATTTGCTTTATATGTGGAAGTTTTTTTCCGTTTCTCTTTTCGTAGTGTTTCTTTTGGCTTAGAAAATCACGTTGATATGCAGTTTCATGTTTCATGCAGTTTGTTTCTGCCTTCATGAATGGTCCACCAAATGAGTACTTCTATGCATCACTCTATGCTGGTCTTTACCATGAATCTGAGGTCCGTCAATTTTTTAAGTTGTTTTTTACTGATTTTCTTTGAGCTTTTTCTTGTTCATTGGTGTCTTTGGTTACAAATATTCGGTATTATTAGAACGATGTCCATGTAGGACAAACATTTTAGATTATTTTTTTTCCTTCTTCTCCTGTGTTCCTGAAATGACCATGAAGTTTAGAACTTCCTGTTTCTTCTTTTCCGCAACGGGAGAAGTAGTTTGAATTCGTAAAGGAAAAATGCTTACCTGCAAATGAAAATGTCCAAGCTGTGAATTCTGGCTGTGCAAATTAAAGTAGCAGCTATAAAGCATTTACAATACTTGTCAAAACTATTCATGCTTCATGTACTTACAGCAATACAGGAACATCCCAGAATCCGTAGAAATTTGCTTAAGCATCCACATAGTGGGATTTGATACGATGAAACAGTGAAGATCATTTTTATTGAGTACATAGTGGGGTTAGTGTTGGAGATTTCGGGTTGTGATAATCCTGGACTCTTCTCAGATCGTGTACGAATCACTTTCCGAACAAGATTATTCGACCCTTTTACACTGCCCGGGTTGCACGAATACCTTGCTGGGATAATCCTGAGAAGGAACAATCTCGTTCAGGCAATATGAACTTCGATCAGAAAGGTAGAGGAGTATGTATTTTCATATGTTTGTTTTTAGTACTGAATCCCTCTTATAATGATATAATCGAAAAAGCAGAATGGCGGTTGGGCGGTTACACAAACGCCTTTTCGGTTGGTATTATCCACTCAAACGGAAATACATAAAATCCCAGCCAGGGGCTCTACCCCTTGGACCCCGCAGGGGCTCCGCCCCTCGACCCCGCGAGGGGGCTGCGCCCTCTCGACCCCTGCTTCATATTCGTGGTCGATAAACCGTTAGCTTAACAAGCGTGCACTCCGCACTACCCAAACTCGTTTCCGAGCCTAACAATAAATCGCATCGGTCTCAAGTAAATCACATTACGACTAAAATGAATCGATGACACTAAAATCACCAACAGTTAGGAATCACATTGTTCGTGAACCTATTGGTGTATACATGTTTCAGATGAACGATGAAAAACAATCAGAGGTCATGAATATTTCCAAAGAAATTATTAAGAAATTTCTCCAAGCAGATCTAAAAAAAAATGCACTTCTCTTTGCCGGAAATTTGTGTTGTATCTTGGAGATGAGTAATTGAATGAACTTTGATAGTATTGCCAAAGAACAGTTGTCCATATCCTTCAATCGAATTGATTATACCTTGAATGATCCTAAACAAGTCGTTATCTGATATAACTAAATCACACTTTGTTCTTGTAATTTTGCATTGGATGTTTTCTTTCCTTTACAGAATGATCTCGAAGCTGCCAAAAATCACATTATTGCATCCTGCCAATCTCCATATGGAATGAGGTTGATGGACTTCATATGTTTCTCAGTTCCTTACAGGTTTTTACACGTTACAAAAGCATGCTCATTTTTCCATTTACCTTTGATTTTCTTACAGGTCAGACGATTATATGGCAGCCCTAGCCAAGGTCCATTGTCTGTGTCGAAACTGGATAATCGACAACGTATAACAACTGAAAGAGTACCGTCATCTCTTCAGAAGGTCTGAGTTGGCAAAAAATACTCTGTCAACTTCTGCTCTAGATACTAATCAAATTACCAGCATATGCATAAAACTTACTGTTTATTCCACCATTCCTGCAACTTTAGATGTTTAAGTTTGATCTTTTGTTCTGATTATTTTAATTCTAACAATGTATTTGGCAGGCAAAGTACAAATCCAATAAAAATTATTGTTATATCAAGTCTAGGGAGAGTACTACTCCAATAATGATGGAACTTTCTGTTATACCAAATAAATTGTTCCAAAGCGAAGGTTCTGCACAAACCATCGAACTTGCCTCGAATGATGACCCAAGATTGGAGAATTTGGATGGTACTTCAGTTCAGATGGTAAGTTATCAAAGAGTGTCTACGAAAATATTAACCCTTTTTTGTTGCTTTTCATGATTGTTGGAAATACAATTGTTTTAACAAATTACTCAATTCCATATGACTTGGCACATGATTGCTAGTCTAGTTTCAAATCAAACTTGACTATACTTAATTCATAAGATGATATCTTAGTACATATTGTACCTTACCACTTAAATATGTAGTTGTTATCAAAAGAACCATAGATTAAAAAAATATATAAGCAGATCCATGCGTATTTTCCACCATGTTTACCAGCATTTCCTTCTTTGGTGCTTCATCTCAACTACCGCCATCCACTTCAATTGCCAAGACAAGTACTTCTGTGTCACACAGACCACTGAAGTGTAGTCACAATTAACCATACGTGAACGAGATCTAAAGTTTCGTAGAAGTTAGGTAACGTACACGTCTTCTCTCCGTTGCATTAGTTTTTATTACTATGTATATGTGTGCATCAAGAAAATGGTGTTTATGGAGCAGAAATGGTGTATATGTGTGCATCAAGAAAATGGTGTTTGTGGGTTAATTGACCAAATAGTGCATCCATTTTTCCTTAAATAACAAGCTCTGAAACCTCTCCAGAAATAAAAGCTCCTTTGCCATCTTGGCTTCAAATAACGCAATTCACGTTGTTTCTTACCATCTCGAATTAGCAAATAAAATATGTCAAATGGGAACTAATCCAATTGGTCGATGTCTGGTTTTTTTAGTTCCTAAAGAATCAGAAGTTTGATTAAAATACTGAACTGCTAAACATCGCCCCAAAATTACTTAAATCGCCCCTTGAAATTACCAAATTGCCCTTCCTCCTATTTTTGCTTATATATCTCACAATTTCACTCTTTTTTCAAAACTTTCTCTTCCTATACCTACTACACAAGATTACGAATGTCTCGGAGGCCAGGGAAGCAGCCAGCAGTTCCCCCGGTGTACCCGTATGAGGTAACATTACGTTATTTATTTGTTTTAAAAAAAAAAAAAAAAAAAAAAAAAGTCGTCGGCGTCCGAGGGAGACGCCCCCCGCATGGGGCGGGCGTCCGAGGAAGCCGCTCCCCCTATGGGGGGAGCGGCTTCCGAGGACGCCCGACCCATGCGGGGGGCGTCTCCCTCGGACGCCGACCCGAAGCGGGAGACGTCTGCGGAAGACGTCTCCCCGATGGGGGAGACGTCTTCCGCAGACGTCTCCCCGTAGGAGGAGGCGTCTCCGACAGACGCCTCCACCTTGCGGGAGGCGTCTCTCGCAGACGCCTCCGCCTTTTTTGTTTTTTTAATTAATAAATATCATAATTACTTTAATAAATAGTGATAAATCAAAAAAATTAATTTAACAAATTCTTTTTAAGTTTAACATTTGTGATATTTAGTTTTAACAAATTTTGATTTAGTTTATATATTGTTTTAATTTAGTTTAACAAATTTTGATTTAGTTTAACAATTTTGATAATTAAGTTTAACAAATTTTGATTTAGTTTAACAATTTTGATAAATATGATAATTTAGTTTAACAAATTTAACAAATTTGTATTTAAAATTTCAATAAATAGTCATCGGGTCACAGTGGAGGGAGAGGCAAGTCGATACCATTACACGCCTTCCGTTCTTTAGAGGATGATTCAGCACCGCGTCATCCACGTAGACGGGGGATATCTGCTTCGGTCAGGAGGGAGAGGGAGGCATTACGTCGTCGTGAGGAGGAGGATGATTCCTTCGATGATGAGCATGTAGATAGTTTCGACGACGAGAGCGACGATGATGGCCCGTATGATGTGCGGCCGGAGGTGGAGAGGCAGGGGGATTATAGCGGAGGACGTGGTCGAGCGGGTACTTCTACTTCCGCCGGATGGATGGTGCGGAAGGGTAGGGGTGGGAGGTTTACGGCCGGGGATTCGAGCTCGTGCACTGTTGATCCCCGCGCTCAGAAGAAGAAGAGGGTCCAGGACGATTCTTGGATCGTGAGCAGTATGACGCCTGGTGGTCCTTTAGATGGGAGCGTCATTCCTAGTTTCTGGGGTCACATTGCTAGACGGATCTGGGACGGAGAGGATCGGAAGGTTCTGAAGTGCCAGAATCGGCACAGAGCCTGTACAGCACTACAGGGTTGGCGGTCTACACTGAGTGCTGATATCAGAGAGGAGATTAGTGCCACGCATTTGGGGCACTTACCGTACAGCATGTTCCCTTATCTCGACATGCCTTTGATTTCGGCGTTTGTGGAGCGGTGGCAGCCTGACACCAACACTTTCCACATGCCTTTCGGAGAGATGACGATCATGCTTCACGATGTTTTCCAGATCCTGCGACTTCCTGTGGATGGTCGTCTGGTTAGTGCTCAGGGGTCGACGTCTGAGCTGAGGTGTTATGTGGCAGAGTTGCTTGGTGTCACACCTGATGGTCTGGCGAGAGATACAGCTTTATGGAGTGGTGGTGGTGTCGGCATCGACTCCCTTGAGGACCTATGCAGACGGGCACGACCTCCGCGGGCCGATGATACACAGTTGACGGCGTACCTATTCTTGATGCTCGGAGCCGTCTTGTTTGTCGACAAGAGTGGTTGTCGGATCAGACCACGCGATCTACTGGAGGCTAGGGACCCGGAGACCGTTCGTGAGTACTCGTGGGGGTCAGCGACGTTGGCATACCTGTACCGGCAGCTTGGGATAGCTAGCCGTGCGGATTGTTCTGGGATTGCAGGTTGTCTTACGCTGCTGCAGGCGTGGATATACGAGTACTTTCCTGCATTCCGCCCGCATCGTGAGCGGAAGATTATCGACGAGGGTCATCCACGTTCGGGTATGTGGGTTGTCCGGAGCGAGGACAAGAGCGATGGACGATTGCGTTCCATCCGCGCACGGCTAGATCATATGACTGCATCAGAGGTATCAAACTTTACACCATTTATTTAATTTTAAGATGTATTATTATTAATGTGTTAAACTTTAGGTGGAGTGGTTACCCTATGGTCCTGACCCAGCAGCGGATGTCCCGAGGACTTTATTGATGGGTCTTATTCGTTATCGGGATATCATAGAGCCTTATATGCCCGATCGGGTCTTGCGTCAGTTAGGATATGTTCAGGTGATCCCGGTTGACATCCCGACACCAGAGCATGCGGTGCGGTCTGCGACAGCAGCGACGTACGACGTCAGGTTCCCCGCTTCTACAGCGGAATCGACTTGGCGGACATTTCCGAGATCATGCCGATTGTTCCTTGGCGACTTCAGACGTAGTCGCGACCCCTCCGAGTGTGATGCACGTTATCTTGATTGGTTCGGTACTTACTCACATCCTATCATCGTCCGTGGTGCCTCCCGGAGAGCAGATCGACCACCAGATAGGACGTGTGGCGATCTGGTAATTTTTTCATTTTATCTAAATTTATTTGTACCGTATAATTTGTTAATGTACGCTAATGTTAATGTTATGTGCAGTGGATGGGTAAGATGATACGGGCTGTAGACCCAATCTTGCAGATGAGGGATGAGCTGCCAGACGATGCCAGAGCTGCATGCGGAGATGTGGATCAGATCATACAGTCATGGCATACTCAGTTAGGCATCTCCGACCATGATTCGGATGATGAGTAGGCTGATCTGTTGTACCGTACTCTTAGTATTTGTATTTATATTTGTTTATCTGTTGTACGCTTAGTATTTGTGTTTGCTTATCTGTGGTACGCTTAGTATTTGCATTTATATTTGTTTATCTGTTGTACGCTTATTATTTATTATTTGTGTTTGTGTTTGCGAACATGTCGTACGCTTATTGTTTGTATTTGTGTTTTGCTTATCTGTTGTACCCTTATTATTTGTATTTGTGTTTGATAACCTTTCGTACTATTATATATAATGCAAATAAAGCAAACATATCAAAAACATATTACATAATAAAGCAACACTATATAATGTACAAACATATCAAAACATATTACATAATTATACAAACATATCAAAACATATTACATAATTGTTGCCAATATGCTATCCTATGTTGGTACTCCAGCTCCCATCCAATAACACTCTCATCTCGTATTTGATACCACAGAGTCGCTATAGGAGGTACGGGGAATCCCTCATTCAATTCCAAACGAATGTAATGAGCGTAACTCCCTAAATGAGCAATAATCAACTCTCTGCACGGTCTCGTCACGGTAGGCGGACTCTCCCAAGGTAGAACTGTAAGACATGGGTACAACGAACCATCATTTCCGAGAGAGAAGAACATAACTGCACACTTGTAAAAATTTGCAATGGGAAACAAGTCCGTCCACGTCTCCATATAGTGATTCTCGCCACAAGGTCCCCCGCCCCAATTAATCCGGTGACGAGCCTCCGCCACACCGTCGTAGTATACGTGCTCATAAAAAGATGGGTTCGCAGCTATCTCATTTGAAATCGAACGACGGGCGAGTTGCCAATTGTCTTCACCACCGTGGAAAACATCGGCGACACATCGAAATCCACAGTTTCCATCAGCACGTACATCATTCCACTGGTGTAGGAATGGCATAATGATTCCTGGAATTCTATCTCCATATGGGAAGTCGTCTACGTCAGCCCGCCCAGTCACTACAATATGAACAAAAAATACAGTTAGATATAATAACAAAAGATACATATTTACTGAAATAAATAACAAAATAATAATAATAATAAATGTAAGGATGGTATACCTGATCCTCCTCTCACTGACGAAGAACCAGAAGATCGACCACGACCTTTGCTTCCACTACCGGAAGAACGACCACGACCTCTACTCCCACTACCTGAAGATCGACCACTACCTCGCTCTGCATACTCAAACGCACTAGGGTCCCGTCGTGTCGACTTTCCCCTTGGTCGACCTCGTAGCTTTGTTTTTACTGCAGGCTCTTTCAAATTCGAATGTTCGGGGTGTAGCTGCTCGAATAAAACCCGAGAGGCAGATCGAATTACGGTAGGGTCACTTCCTGCAATCTCATCAACCAGACTGCGAAAATGTTCGGCGTCTTGAGCTGCCTGAGACACAAACTCTGCGTTCCCGGCTCCTTCCCCAATGACAAGTGTCCTCCAGAACGAATGAATCTGCTCTAAGTAAATTCCGTTTTCTGATTCAAGACATCCACGGATGGTACATGCGCAAGGTATCCCATGAGAAGTCAGAAAAGCGCACTCGCAACGATATTCAACTTCATCATCTAACTGTTGCATTCTCTTCACCTCCTGACTCAGCAACTGCAAACAGTGATGCGAAACTCTACCATTTATGTGACGATATAGAGAATGTCCGAAATTAGTCAAATTTCGCCGTCTCGAGTCTTCAAGAAAGTTTCGAATATTCGTCAGCTGCATTTCAGTAGCCGCGTTGACGCGCTCGAAAAGAGTGTCCAGAGCTGCAGTCGATGTAGAAATCCACTCTTTTAGAGCCGAATGAGCACTTTCGACCCTACAATTCGTGGTGTTCCCAAAATGAAGGACTTTGTTCGTCCAATTCAGCACAAACTTTTCTTTATGCACTAACCACGTGGTGTCCAGATACTCCGTGATAGCCGGCCACGATCTATACAAATCTTTCAGAGCATACACAGCTCTATCATACTCGGCTTCTGAAGTAGAAAGCATGATCTTCCTCCATCTTCCACGCCTCAAAGTCTCTGCCATCTCCTTATTCTTGCCGAATACGTGGTACGCGTAATTCAATACGTCTTTGTTGATGTGCCATGTGCAGAGTAAATGAGCAGAGTCTGGAAAAACCTCTCTCACTGGTCGCATAAGGCCTAACTCCCGGTCTGTTATTATTGCAGTCGGGCTGACAGTCCCCAATAACAGATCTCTCAACTTCTCCATCACCCACAAATAACTGGAGTAAGATTCATCCATCAAAATCGCATATCCAATAAGGAAATTCATGTTTGCTGGTGTGACCCCAATCATTTCGAACAAAGGCATCTTATACTTGTTCGTCTTGTAAGTCGAATCCATGCAGATAACGAAAGGATATGTCCGCAACAACTGGACTGACGTCGGATGTGCCAAAAAAGCGTGAGTGACGACATCAGTTTCTGGATCCGCCATAATCCAATGTAAGTACTCACACTGCACTGCTTGGTAGAGAAACTGCTGGACGGGATTCCGATCTTCAGATTTTGTCCTCCTCATGTAATCTCTGAAATTATAAATATGCCTTTGATTTGGATTGTCCTCCGGGAATTTTTCTTTTACTGCCTTCAAGATGTTCCGTGGTTTTGCTTGCGCCTCTGTCATATCACGAACAATCTTCTTCGCCCCAGAACTTAGACCACTAATTTGACGATGACCCTCTGGATAAACTGCCAGTCTGTGGTTGTGATGTCCGTGAGCACTATTAAAAACCAAAACCCATCCATCACGATCTCGTCGCTCCACCACTTTTATTAAGAAACGGCAACCGCAACCCTTTCTTTTGGTGTTTCTTCGAAGTGCAGTATCCATATCCCGAGACTCCATTTGATTTCGCCGGTCGCATCTCAAATAACAATCCATCCGACTATCTGATCTTGTTTTGTACGACGACACGACCAAAAAAAACCCAGCTCCGATAGCTACTTGTTTGGCCCATTTACATGCTTCATCGATTGTTGCAAAGATTTGTGTAGTTTGAAATAACTCACTGTAATCCACTCCATCACCACCGAAATCTGGAACCTACAAAAATAAAATCAAAATTAAAAAAAATTAAAAAATAAATTAGAAATTAAAAAATTTCAAAAATAATGTCGAAAATAAAAAAACAAAATCAAAATCAAAAAAAAAAAAAAATAGGCGTCTGTGTTACGCGCCTGCCCCATGGATGGGGCGTCTGTGTTAAACGCCTTCCCCAACGGTAAGGCGTCTGCGTAGGACGCCTGACCGAAGGGAAGGGCGTCTACTACAGACGCCTTACCCATGGGGAGGACGTCTACATAAGACGCCTATCCCATGGGGGAGGCGTCTGCGTTAGACGCCTAGTCCATGGGGAGGGCGTCCTACGCAGACGCCCTCACCATGGGGGAGGCGTCTAATGCAGACGCTCGGCCCAAAATTTGCCCCGCGCCAGGCTTACCTCACCCGATGCATCACCCTCGTTAGACATTTTCGTGGTGTTTTTACTGATAAATTATGAATATACAAGACCATATGCCTTATTTATAGACACGGGACGATATGGGTATTAAATATATTGTTAAGGGCAATTTGGTAATTTCAAGGGGCGATTTAAGTAGTTTTGGGGCGACGTTTAGTAGTTCCCTTAAAATATGGTACTTATGTTTCAAAGTAAAAGAGAGTAAAATATGCATGTTCAGACTAGAAACTTGGATTCTTAGGATTTTGTTAGTTTCTTGACCAGCGAATTTATTCAATACAATTTTTACTTTGACGAAGAACTAGTAATTACATAAATTAAAAAGATACAAATAGTTTGACTTACGGAAACTGTAACATCCCGATACAGCGGAAAATTTAAAAATTCATAATTAAGACAAAGAGCACAATAATCAAAGACGAGACTGTTACTTCTCATAAATAAATAGCGGTGCACCAGAATACATCAGAGTTTGCCAAAATGAATACATGATTACAACAAAACGACAAAGGAAGATAAACGTAATCATGTTGACCTCAGTGGTCCGACTAGAGGATCCGACTCCAAATGCGCGCGCCCGCCGATCACCACCCCACTGGACCTACTGCGGTCCTGAAAAAGATGCAACAACAATGCCTGAGTTTCCAGAAGGAAACCCCGTATGCCAACTCACCTATATATGCATGCATTACACAATGAACATATCATACTAGTAGCATGTCATGACATCGACAGAAATGGAAAACAGTTCCCCCGAAGGGTAAAATGGGACATCAGTCCGACAGTCAACAACGAGTCTCCCGAGGAGACCTACTGCAGGCACATGCAGCCTTACAGCACGCGACATCGCACCCCCCACACACAGCTACACTACTCAAGGGTTCGGCAGGGAGCCTCTGTCACGCCTGCGCGCCGATAGAATACAGATCTGCAAATCTCAGTGGTCGGAGCCACATGGACCAACAGGGCCGTCGCCCGGAAGGTATAACAACAACATCTCGGTAGGTGCCCAGCCGAGGAAAACAACATAGCCGGAACAGCATCGGCCCAACAATCATCATCGCCGGCACAACATCGGCGGCATCACCGGCATAGCCTCGGTGGTCCATCACAACGTCCGACACAACATCGGACGGGTCCAGACCGAAGTCTGCCAGGTCATCAGGCTCCTCGAGCCGTGAACACCAACTGCGCCGCTATAAAAGCAGGGCAGCGACCTCCGTAGCCCGTGGGCCGGTAGTCACCTCTGTAGGATTTCTAGTTTAATTATACATATATATTTTCGGAATTTTTATGTATAATAAGGATTTTTACAATTTTCTACGATTCGTTTCATGCATGCATCAGTTTGTTTCAATAACTAGTTTTAAAACTTTTATTAAAACAAACATGGGACTCCGAAATTCATACCTAGAAGTTCTCTAAAACTTCTTGATGATCCGAAGACGTTGGGGATGCTCCTCGCTGCGCCGGATGCCTCCGAGATTTCACCAAACTCTAAACAAGATTGGAGAGAGAAAAGCTAGTCTCTCAATCTCCAATAGGGTTTAGAATCCAATTACTAACCCCTCTTTAGTTCCCTTGAGAAGATGATCTCTAGAACTAAAACTAAACTTAAGAATTACTGGAATTTCGTGGAGAATTATGGAGAGAGAATTTTGCTCAAGAAAATAATGAATTAATTAAGGAGGTAATGAGATAACCTTGTATTTATAGGTTATCTCCAAATTACCTATTCATGTGCAACTTCTTGCCTATGATCCCATGCAAAATTCCATCTAACCATCCATTATTTATTAATAAATAATATTAACCACGAATTAAATCAATTATGGACCAATTCCATGCATGATCTAATTAATTCTTAAATTAATTCTGCAGAAAACCGTCTGGACCGGTCGACCGTTACTATTCATCGGTCGACCGGTACTGTTCATCATGGACCGGTTACTGTTCATCGGTCGCCCGGTTACTGTTCATTGGTCGACCGGGTACTGTTCATCGGTTGACCAGTACTATTCATCGGTTGACTTTTGCACAGTACTGCAGACTGGTCAAATTTTGGTTTAACCCCTACAAAATTTGACATTTCGGGATTAGTAGTAAATTCACAACTTATGTAACATATTATCCTATGTAATGTCAACTCATTACACCCCATAATATTTACATCACATATGAATTTAATTTAGATTCTAATTATGTTATTAATCACAACATAATCTTGATTTTGCTTGTTCACCCCATGTGTCATATTTTCTACATGAAACCCGACACATCCTTATGAACTCAAAATCCCAATTTCTTGTTTCCCACTTTTGTGGTGTGACCTATGGGAGGATCTAAACTAAGTTGACAGTGATATTAAGAGCTTAATATCACAAGCTATAAGCGGTATCTAGCTACACATTATAGCTCCCAATTAGTTAGATGTCTTAATTCCACTCGAACCAAAACCCGATCCATTTAGTGATGGAGTGCACCACTTGTGTCCGTCCCTTGCCTCATGATATTAAGAATACACACAAAGTAGTATTGTGTCATCTTTGTATTAGTATTCATTTCTTGATCTCTTTAAGCTAGTTATAAATATGTGACTTAACTCAAATCACATTGTGCACATTATAACTTTGCTCTATCAAGGGGCCCACTAATATCATCACTCAATTAAGAGGGGCAATGATAATCTTTTGACTAACTATCTTCTCCAACGAAAGTTGTACTTAACCAACTAATGCCTTTACACTACACTGATCGATAGTTCAAGACACTGATCTAATTAAGTATTCCTTAAGTGATCAGATATAAGTCTCATATCAAAGGACCAAAGACACAGTAAAATATTAATGACACAGAAACACATTTCTATAATATTTTACTTATTAGGTCTATTCAGTATACAAAAGTAATATTTTCCTCTTTTGCATACCCGTGTCGTCACTCACTTGTAGAGCTACAATGATCTATGACCAACACGACAATCTTAACTCGGTAATTAATGTCCCATGTTAATTACCATGATTGCGAATATCTTTTGTTTTATGTAAACCAATATCTTTTAGAGCTCTACGGTTAAGGACCAAGAGCCTCTTCCTTAACACTTCTAAAAGACGAATAACATAAACAAGGAACAAAATGATTTCTCATTCAATTCATAATAATTGACATTTAAAAGTAAAACTTTTAGAACACATTCCCTTCAACCTCACCCAACGCCAGTTGCGTGCCCGCACAAACAACAACACTGGGATCCGCGATCCCTCAGGCCTGCTACACTACAATAAGTCCAATCAATCTATCACATTAGTCACGCTCCATACATGGAAGTGACGCGTCCCGAACACCCACACTCTTCCCAACGGCGGTCCCTGGGCATGCACGCATCACGCACCCACCGTCACCTCCTGGCTCACGCACAAGGCGAGGACACGGGTTTCCGTGGACAAAGTTGGCATTCAAAAAGGGAACCAGGAATTCTGTCCTGGGCCCAAACGGTCGACCGGAAGAGGTGATTCGGTCGACCGGTTCCAGAAAGGAATCGGTCGACCGTACTCCTAAAACGGTCTACCGCTGCGCTCAAAACAGAACCCCCAACGGTCGAACAAAGGTCTAAAACCGGTCGACCGAACAAGGTCAAAATCCGGAGTCTGGTCAACATTAAATTCAATTCTATCGGTCGACCGACTCAGGGGTCTCGGTCGACCGAAAATCGACATGGTCAACCTATTATTCTAAGTCATAATATCGGTCGAACGCAAACCTCCAACGATCAAACAATATACAATCGGTCGAACGCAATATACAATCGGTCGAACAAATCATGCAAATCTACTCAGTACACTTAAGTTCCGGTTGAACGACCCAAAGCACCGGTCGACCGACAACAGGCAGAAATGTCCCAACTCACCAGCAATATGCACTACCGGTCGACCGTCACACGGCATCGTCCGACCGGTGAAGGTTAAAGTCGGGGAAAACAGTACATTCGGTCGACCGCCCGAAGGGACCGGTCGACCGTTGGTCGTCTTCAACCTCGCGCCAGCCGAGGTTTTCCACGGAAAACAACGCCGAGGAGGTCTCCGACCTCCCCGTCCGACCAACACAACCCTTCACAAGGGTTAACAACACAAAACCACACTAATGAGTCGACATACCTCAACCAACGACGACGAAATGCCGGAGCTCGCTCACGCACGTCGCCTCCGGTAGACCTCCCCGCGCGTCCGCCTCCTCGCACGATCGCCTCCTGGAGCTTCACACCGGTGCCTCCGAGTCTTCTGGTGCCGCACAAGAAAAGAAGAGAGTGAGGGAGAGAAACGTATGGAATGGAGAGGGAGAGAGAGATCAAAACCAACATAAACCCAACTCTTCTCCACGCTACAGTGCACGCCTCACCTACACCCCTCAACCATCACAGCCCACTGTTCACGCCTCCACCTCTTCCCCATGCACCACTGTGCACACCCCCTTCCCCATGCAAACCACACCCCTAAACCCGGATTAACCCTAATCCGGGGTTTGGGTTCTAACAGAAACCTTTAAAAAATTGTCATGAGAAAGCAAGCAATCCCAAGCCACGTCGTCAGAAAATGAGTTAATGATAAGATCCAGCATGAGATGCACATGCACATCACTTGTCCACAAGTCCAACTTTTGCTTCTCATTAATTGCAGAAATTGCAATGCCAACAACTGCTTTCACATAGAAAAGTGAACTTATTTGTTAGGACGTGTAAAAGCAGCCATTGAACAAAGTTGGTAATGTTTTTTTACGAAAGCAACAAAGTTCGTAATATAAATCAATGATGACATATTAACTATAATTAAACCCATCCAAATGGATTGCCATTTGATTCTCCTACGCAAATATATGGATGGATGGAGTGGAATGGCGTTATGGGGACGAGTCGTAGCGCACGGCACTCATAAAGAAGAAACTAGAATACCAAGCTCTTGTGTCAACTATCATTCCTTTTTGACGTTCAGATTACGTGTTTGAAATGAATTGCTAGTCTAAAAATGCAATTAGTTGGAAATTAGAATAACATAAAAGTGAGAAACTAAAAGGGTAGAAGCAACCATGAGAGGGAGTGAAGACAAATTTTCTTTCTCGAAATCGAATATTGATAATACGATTTTGCTCTAGAACACAGAAGGATGCTGTCTTTCTTAAACGCGTCTGTTTCTTGTACAAGTTAGACTCAGAGGACATTTTGTGGGCATTTTTCAATTAAGTCCTTAGAGTAACCGGAAAAATAGATGATGAATTTGCTTTCCGGAAGTTTACAATGGAATTTTTGTGTGTATACATTATTATGACTCCGTGTAATTCTATGTATATTTATCTCAATATTTTAAATAAGATTACGTCGATATTAAACATTATATTGAATAATTGTGTAAGATGTACCAATTTTATTGTCATTGTTTACTTCAAGGATAAAGAATCATATATGGTAAAATCCACATCGTGCAATATATGGATTTTAATCTAGTTATGTCAAAATGCAACAACAAATTCACTTGTACTTTTCACCCACCATCATACTCTTTTTATGTACTTCTTCAAATGTGTGATTAAATTGCAAAAAAACACACAAGAAGTTAGAATTGTATAAATGACTCGAATTTTACTACCAGGATAAAAAGGGTAAAAAAGAGGGAAAAATTATAAACAACTTCCTTAGTTTCAGGTTAATCTAAAGACAAACTACCAACGCAAACTTAAATAATTTCTCCAAATAAAATAATCACGATGCAAATTCCATCAACAAATTATCTCTGAATTTCCATACCAACCAACTAATCTCAACCAATTACGTTCCTTAACCAACATCATTACTATCATCGTTTCGTTCCCTATAAAAGCCAAACTCCTCCATTTCCCCAACCATTTGCAGTTTTTCCCCAGAAACGAAAAGGTTGAAAACCAAACCGAAGGAAACTTCCTATTCTTCTTCTTCTTCTTACCCCATTCGATCCCAGTTCGGATCGAAGAGGGGAAGAAGCCACGGATTCGACTCGGACTCCGTTGATGTCTTCCGATCGGCTCGCGTCGGAAGCCGCGCACCGCTACGTCGCGATGAAACCCGAGCCGTCGGCCCCGCACGCCGGCCGGCACCAGGAGGAGGACGAACGCCGGTGGATCTTCGAGGAGCTTCCGAGGGCGACGATTGTGTCGGTCTCCAGACCCGATGCCAGCGATATTAGCCCCGTCCTACTCACCTACACCATCGAGTTCCAGTACAAGCAGGTTCGGTTCCGGATTCGAGGTTTTGGTGCTTTTAGAAGTCTGGCTTTGTTTTAGGGATTAATTTTTGATTTGGACGATTAGTTGTTTGCTGAATTGGATCGGAATGTGTTTGTTGCGGAATTCGTTTTGGAGGCGTGGAAGTTATTGTCAATTGAAATGTGGTTATGATGATTTTGGATGCATCATCTTTACTGTCCAATGTAGCAAATGAACTAATACTACAATTTGTTTTAGATTATTCAGTTTGAAAATCTAAGTAGGTTATTGGAGTCGTCAAATCACCAATAGCACAGTAGCGATGCAATTTGCCTATAAAAAGTAAAGTAGTGATGCAATTTGCCGATAAAAAGTAAAGTAGTGATGCAATTTGTCAGAGCTGGGTAGTATTTGCTGAAAATCTTGGTACCAATATTATAAGTTCTCATGTAAAATTAAAATGCAGATGCATATACTACCGTTTTTCTCACTACCATGTTCGGGCAAAATCATACAAGATTTCTTACCTTACCCTCAAAAATAGTTTTTCTTGCATGGGACGATCCATGAAATTCACTCATTAATAGTAACTTCATATGATAGCAATAACTAGGTCAAAGATTATGTGTGAAATTGTCATGATAGTGAGTTCGTAGTCATTATTATTATATATATATAATCTATAAATTACCTCCAACCATTCTCTTTAGGTTCCTTCTTACACTCCTTACAGTATCCACTCAGTTCTCCAGTAGGGGATATGGATTTCATTCAGCATTGATTTGGTAGACAATTATAAAAGGTGAATCATATAACTCCTTTATTAACTTCTACTTCCTTTTATGGTGTGCATAGCACCAGTTTCAACACCAAGTTAAACTTCCAACCTTCCAACAGTTAACTTTTATGAAATCAGCTGAAGTTCCACATGCTAGAACCGTCATATTGCAACCATATGAAGTTTACTTTTCTTTAGCAACTTCACTCAACTCTCTGTAATCAAGTAGAAGCTCTTTAAGTCAAAAATTACAACATTAACTCTAAGATTTTGGATCTGTAGCTTAACATTTCAATTCTCTAGACAATCTGGGTCTGGCAAGTGAGAACCGATACGATGTTAGAGCAGCCTTTTTTTCTTTCATGTTGCACTTTAATTTCCTGTCTCCCATTCTTTCCTCTGATGATTTTCTAGGTTTTCATCTTGATCATTTTGTGGCAAATAAAGAAGTCACCACAGGCTTATTCCTCCTAAATGGAAGCTTCAACTTTTGACTGATTGGATTAAAGTCCTGCCACTTCTTACTTTAGACCATAGAGTGAGGCTAGGTAACCTTCCACACCTAAAATTTCTACTTCTTCCTGTTTCTTCATCTTCACTCCTTCATATTAGCCTCTGTCAGTCTCTCTGAAGCTTCCAAGTCTTGCCAAACATAATATCTCATCTACATAAGAGAGCTCTACTATTTATCCCCAACGGAAATGAAAGAAAAGATGTAAGATGTGTTATTATTGGATGATTGCCAAATTAATTCTCCGGTAGGTTTTGATAAATTTGGATGATTGAGTATTCAACTCCAAATAGTTATTATTCTTTAGTTCAATGTAACTGTTCTGGATTTTAATGATTTTTGTATTCAGGTAGAGGTTGCTTGATGCTACCATCAGTTCCAAACTGCAAATCTTATCAGCTGTAGTATACCAATAGACGTGTTAATTTTAGTCTCTTCTTGTGCACTTTCCCGGCATTTGTTTCATTGCCAGTAGGGTGTCGATTGATGTTTGAAATCCAAAATATAATTCATGCCCATTTATTGTCTGGAGAAAATAATAACATGGAATGTGTTCATATCTGTGCTTAGAAGCATTCATTGTGAATCAGTAGTACCAGATTTTTTTATATTATCTTGAAAGTTACTCATATTCGACTATTTGTACAATTATATTATAATGTGTAATAAGTGGTACAGTATATATGATACCGTGTTATATTGTTACTTACTGACACAACAACCAAAATGTGACTTCCAGTGGTAGTGGTATTAGTTTCTATATATTGAGAGGATACCAAATAAGATTGTCTGACTGGATTTGCTTGAAATGTTGACATCCATATAAATCCCTCATTAGATTTAACATAAATTCCACCTAATTGATATTCCTTAGCACAAGCATTGTCAAATATCTGTGGTCAAAATCTGGAAACGTGGATAGTATATGATAATTGAGAGTTGTAACAATGCTGAACATTTGAAGAAACAATGTTTCGATTAAGAAATTAAATCCCCATCCAAGGAGCATTCATGTCCAAAAATGAATTCCTTATACGTCTATTGAAATTTTATACGGAATGTTGAATTGTTCATTGCGTAATTTGTCCTTTTGTAAAAGTATATATGTTAAAGCAAATATGTTGACGAATTGCACTTATTATCCTCAACAGTTTAAATGGAGATTGTTGAAGAAACCATCACAAGTTTTCTATTTACATTTTGCCCTAAAGAAACGTGCAATTATTGAGGAGTTTCATGAGAAGCAAGAGCAGGTAAGAATTTTATCTCCCGGTTTTTTGTATTGTTGACTCTATGTTAATTCTAAACATTGTCGGCTACAAGAATAGGACGCATTCTGATCTAGGTTCTATTTTTGAAAGGATTGCATGTTTATACGTTTGCTCTTTGTTCTTGCTGATTTACTGGTTTTGTTGACCTTGTAATTTGATTATCTGGCCCATACATCGCCGGAGTCATTTTTATGGTTTCTTTCTTTTTCTGGTCTGCATTATAGGTTAAAGAGTGGCTACAAAATCTCGGTATCGGGGAACATGTTGCAGTCATACAGGATGAAGACGAAGCTGATGTTGATGTTGTTCCTTTCTCCAATGACGAGCACCATTCTTTTAGAAACAGGTAATGTTAACGCACTACATACGTCAAGTTGTCAACAAGTATGTACTGTTTAATTGTATATGGTTGATTTAATGTAGTGTTAAAAAAATGGCTTACTGACAAGCATTACCATGGTCGTGCAAATCCTGTGAGCCATCATCATGTGGGGCAGAATCTTAAGTAATGTTAGGATAGGAATTTTGGGTTATTAAAATTATTGTAGATAGGTCAGTACAATCAATTAATTCTCCAAAAGAAAACATGTTCTAATTAAAATCAAAGGCTGTTGACATTACTGTTTAATTTAAGTTCATCTTCTCACCCATTTCAGCCAATAGGTTCTGATGAGCATTTCATCTTCAAAAAATTTGAAACTTATGTTCCTCCGAAGTTGTGCATACTTGATAGTGTGAAATTTCAAGATGATCTAGCTCTCTGTTTATTTCATCCATTTCATTCTCTGAAATACCATAGAGGATTCATCCTCTGAGAGACTGAGACTTTCAGCTACACTTGCAAGGGACACCAAAGATGTTAAGTAACTACTTACAAGAAGTTTATAACAGACATCTGAACATTACATGTTAATGTTTTTGAGGTGTCATGTTCTTTTCTTGACAGCATTTGCCTATGAATTTGAATGGGACATTCTCATTTCTGGTTCCGATGTAGTTTTCTCTTCAAGGTTTCCAATTTTGTTAAACGCCAACTATGTTACTTGGGGTAATTGAAATCATGTCTTGTTCAACAGGAACTTGTATCTGCATCCACAAGTTTCTTTGGAGATTCATCTTGTTTATTTGTTAAAATATTGGATTATGGTCTTCCCCCTTCCCTAGGTTCCTACATGCCATTCAATTCTTGTATCACCAGTGTCTTCAGTTACAATTTGGCAAAGACCTTCAACGGGATAAGGCTGAAAGGAATTGTCCTGTGCTAGCTTCCTATGTAGAAAATTGCTATAAGCCGATCTCAAAACATTGTAACAAGCTTCTCCGTGAAACTAGTTCACCGTGGTTCACATTTTATTTTAATGTAAATAGAGGTGCATTCCCACTGACTATCAGCATCATTTCCATCTTTGCAGGAATATTCCTTCTAGTGCTGCTTTACCTATTATTCGGCCTGCATTAGGTAGACAACAATCTGTTTCCGATAGAGGAAAAGTTGCAATGCAAGGCTATTTAAATCATTTTTTGGGAAACTTGGATGTTGCAAACTCTAGAGAGGTAGTTCATTTCAGGCTTTTAGTTAAATGTCTACCATTTTTTTCTTTCTTGGTATTTTTTAGCCACTTCTATTCCCATATACACTCTTTTTTGTGGATAGTAGACTTGGCAGTCGATATTTTTTTTTGATTGCCTTGCATGTTGTCTAGAGTTGCGGGCTTTGGATAAAATGTTCTTTGAATTATTATTATTTTATCAGTAGTTCTTTGAATATTTTTTTAACGTTTTGTTTCTCCTCAACCATAAAGATTGCCAGCCCTTTGTTTGGTTGTTATGCATGTAACCGAAGTTTCACTGTACAGGTGTGCAAGTTTCTGGAAGTCTCCAAAATTTCTTTTTTGCCAGAATATGGACCTAAGCTTAAAGAGGAATATGTCTTGGTGAGACATTTGCCGAAAATTCAGAAGGATGATGAAGCTGTTAGTTGTTGTACATGTAATTTGTTCAGTTGTTGCAATGGCAATTGGCAAAAGGTATTTTTGATCATTGATGTCGTGTTGGACCTGGCAGCATACAGATACTTCGTTAGATGTTTAAGATCCAGGTCACGTGATGTAACATACTTTTTCGTACTAAAAGTAAAAATGGACATGCATTGTGTGCTATTTGCTAACACATTACATGTTCACTTTTTTACATCACATGAAAAAAGTGAAATGAAGATCAAACATCCAGAACATCTTTTGTTCTACGTATTCACCTTTGTCATCTTCTCCATATTAGCACATGCATATTTTGCCTTTGTTTGATTTGCATGTTGCGTGCTACATTGAGTGTTTAGTCTGTTACATGCAGAAATGACATTACCAGAGTGAGTATTGTGGTATTACGAATGGTGCTTAAGAGCATATATTTGTGTTATATACATATTTGATTCTTATTAGTTTTAAATTCTTAAAAGACTCTAATTTAATGAAATCAATAAATATCGTTCCTACAAATAACAGACGAGAGGCGAAGGCATCTACTTATCATATCCGAAATTTAGATGCTACTTTTACATAAAATTCTGAGTGACCACTTGTGCAACTACATTTACCATATATATATGAGGCATATATATATATATAGGAAAAAATGGTAATTGTAGTTTAAGTGATTTAGTTAATGAAAATCAAATGCCAGTTTTTCTACCATATGAATGCTTGTTGGTTAAAAGTGAAATAGTTTAGATATTTCTATCATAGTAGATGCAAATTATTGATGCAAAACTTCATAGCTTTTGGAACAATGTTTTCTTATAAGCTAATCAGCCATGAGAGTCACAAAATTTTATTTTAGATCATATAATGCAATACATAATCACATCAAATAAATTACTGATTTGACCATAATAACATAAATATATCATATAATCATTGTGTTACTTTTAACATTTTCATGTGATGTTCACATGCATTCTAGTACACAGCAAAGTTTTAAACTCTTAAGCATGTGAGATGGTCTTCTTCACCTAGGTTTAACAGTTATGCTCATCTTGCTCTGCATTGCCGGTGTTTGTCGCCTTGCAAGAGGCAAGAATACAATATAAATTTATCTTAAACAGTTAGGCATGTTCGCCCCACTAAAAAAGTGCATGCTTTGTGCCAGATCATTACTTATTATAGTTTGCCTTCTTTGCTACTTTTATTTTATTCACTGAACCTCTGGTCATTTTATTTACATAAATGTGATGGTACAGGTATGGGCCGTACTAAAACCTGGATTCCTTGCTTTGCTAGAAGATCCTTTGGATACAAAGCTTTTAGATATCATTGTCTTTGATGTCCTGCCACCCTCAGATGGCAATGGAGAGGGGCGAGTTTCTCTTGCAAAAGAGATAAAGGAAAGCAACCCTTTGCATTCTGGATTTGTGGTAAGCTATCTATATTATGTTATTGAATGAGCAGTTTGTAAAAGCTTTGGTAGAATGCTTCATTAATGTTTTCTACTGTACAGATATTGATTCATTAGGATCATGCAGATACAGAGAGAAATATTGAATTATAAATTTCAATAAAAAAGGTCATGAGTATATTATTCTCAAAATTTTCGACGTGAACTTATTTAATCTTTTTCAGGAGATATCCACTTGAATCAAAATCTGGTGGTAATGTATCATGTAGATACCTATTGGCATATAGTTTATTTTAACTTACACTGCTTAGCCAATATGACTCTGAAAATTTTGATCGACGCTTCTTGGTTTCATAGCTTAAAAATATTGGGTTGAACTTTTAGCAACCTCAGATAAAATGTTACAATAACAAATCGAATGTTATTGTCATTTGAACATATTATCAGGTATCATGTGGAAGTCGGACAATTAAGTTAAGGGTGCGAAATACTGCTAAAGTGAAGGACTGGGTTGCTGCAATTAATGATGCTGGTTTGAGGCCACCTGAGGGTTGGTGTTATCCTCACCGTTTTGGGTCCTTTGCTCCTCCAAGAGGATTGGCTGAGGATGGCAGTTTTTCTCAGTGGTTTATCGATGGTCAAGCCGCATTTGATGCAATTGCTTCATCGATTGAAGGTGCAAAATCCGAGGTCAGCTCTTTTTTTTTCTAATAATACACTATTATTGAAAAAGGGATTTCATTCATATGTCCTAGTTACATCTCTAAAATGTCAAAGTACTATTTGGTTCAGATATTCATCGCTGGCTGGTGGCTGTGCCCTGAACTGTATTTGCGGCGACCATTTCACGAAAACGCGTCTTCCCGGCTTGATGCTTTGCTAGAAGCAAAAGCAAAGAGTGGCATACAGGTAATAAACTTAGGCACTGTGTGTGGGGTTGGATTGACAGCTTAAGCTTCACCTGCGAGATTATATTCTAAGATTGTGTTAATGTGGGAATTATAATTGATGATCTCCTCATTCACAGAAAATGAATCTAAATTTAAATATAATAGGCTTACTGGGATCTTTAGATTTTGAATATTATACTTGATTATGCAGTTTTATCTGACACATTCGGAACCTCGTGTATTCTTGCTTCATGTTTCATCTTAGATTCTTAGGAATCCCAAACTATGGACCTCTATTCGTATTCTAAGAACAGGAGTGATGATCATTTGAAAATGTCAGCCTGCTGTGGGCACAAGCTTTTCCTGGTGGGTGCCTAGTATAAGCTTGTTAGAATAATAGCTTGTTAGAATAGTTTAATTTTAAGAATCCCATTTTTTAAGTTTTAATGCTTACCTCCATTGGGTAGTCAATGTATATTTGTTAGTTCATGCCTTTCCAATCTATAGGTTCAGACAAGCCATGCTTCCTGAACAAGTGAAATTTCAACTCAGGTGTTGTAATAGCCTCTAATTTTTCCCTATTTGGATTAGTCCTTTCTTAGCCATATTAAATTGAATTTCAGACTGTATTCAGATTTCGAATGGCAAATCATTAGAATGATCAAAGTTAACCATGTCTATAAATTTGAAGTATATGACTGTAATTATGTATTTACTTTGGAATTTAAGCAACCAAAAAAATTGATTTATATGATCTTGTTTTGATAAAAATAGATTTTCTAAATGTTGGTGTAAATATGTTCAGTTCCTGCTTTTCGCAAGTTTCTGGTAGATGCATTACTTTGAGAATTTACAGATAATTTTTGGTATCGAAAATTTTAGTTGTTCAGTAACCTTGTCTCCTTACTGAACTTAGGATCATAATCACCTTAATTCATCGCAAAATAATTTCAATCAGCCAAAATAATTCACTGGTTCTCAAAGGATTCAATCCTGTATGGATTTGAAAACGGTTATTTTCAAATTTGTTCTTGAAACATATTTTAATCATTTTCTTGTGCTAAAAAACATGATTATTTTAATAAGTTCTAAAATAAGCTATGACACCTTGCGGTGAATCTTAGTCTTAAAAAGCAACAAACAACCATTTGTTTATATTTTTGACCTGAATGCAGGAACGTTGTAAATAAAATTATTAGTTGCTTCAGTCAAGTGTGAAATATGCACTTAATCATTTCTGCTGATCATTGGCACCTTATGTGCATTATTTTTCTTAGACATTAAAAATACTGGTTTCACTCAGTTCTGCAAGCGTCGTAAGTTCACTTTGATCTTCAGTACATCCAATGCAAGTTATGTTTTCATATCAAATTAACTTCAACTGAGGTGCATTTGATGTTAATAAATCTAAATGCACGTTAATGTTCAGATCTACATCCTTCTTTATAAAGAAGTTGCTCTTGCTCTGAAAATCAACAGCACATACAGTAAGAAAAGGCTGCTGAACATTCATGAAAACATCAAAGTTTTACGATACCCAGACCATTTCTCATCAGGTGTTTATCTCTGGTATGAAGTTGCATCTGTAAGGCAATTTTTCCTGGATATTTTCCCAAGAGAACACTTTTAGTTTGTTCTTTTGTGTTTTGTTTAATCATTGCAGTCCTAATATTTGTAAATTGCTGGTGGATATTTATTTGTTTGAGCAGGTCCCATCACGAGAAAATTGTGATTGTGGATAATCAAGTATGCTATTTAGGAGGACTTGATTTATGTTTTGGTCGTTATGATACTCCTGAACACAAAGTTAATGATGTTCCTTCAACAATATGGCCTGGAAAGGACTATTACAATCCCAGGTAGACAGTAAAGACTTCTTGTTCCTTGAATAAGTTCAAGGATTTGAACTTACTTAACCTTAAAGATGGTCTTGCTTAATTTCTTGTGACGTTATTTTAGAGAATCTGAGCCCAATTCCTGGGAGGATACAATGAAAGATGAGTTGGACCGTAACAAGTATCCCCGCATGCCTTGGCATGATGTTCAATGTGCTCTATGGGGTCCTCCTTGCCGTGATGTGGCAAGACACTTTGTCCAGCGCTGGAATTATGCTAAGGTTAGTGGATTCCTTTATTTGCTCTGTCACTTAAACAATTTGTGATCCTTAATGCTATTTCTTCTTTAGAGAAACAAGGCTGCAAATGAACAGGCAATTCCGCTGCTCATGCCGCAGCACCACATGGTCATTCCTCATTATATGGGGAAAAGCAAGGAAATAAATCCAGAGGATGAAAAACAAGACGAACATCAAACAAAGCTGGCAAGGCAGGATTCAATCCCAACTGGTGCATCATCACAGGACATTCCACTACTTTTGACACGTGAATCTGGTAGAGTAGATAATTCTGATGAGAACAGAAAACTTAATGGTTTATCCAGTAGCCATAATCACCGCAAGCATCGTGGTAGAAAAGATGAAAAACTTTCACTTCCTTTGCGGAAGGCTAAAGTGGACATTATTTCAGACATGCAGATGAAAGGGTTTGTTGATGATCTAGATGTTACAGGGCCTCAACGGGAAACATATATTGACTTGGTAGCAAAGCCAACTGACAAGAATTTGGATGAATGGTGGGAAACGCAAGAGAGAGGTGAGCAAGTAGTGTCTGCAGAAGAAGTTGGACCTATCACGCCTTGTCGTTGCCAGGTTGGTACATTTGTACAAGATAATGACTTATTTTAGTTCTTTAAGATTTGAGGTTTCATTTTCCCAGCATTATTGTTTCATACATTTATTAATAGTGAACTTGTAAAAAATGGAATTTCTACCTACTTTTACACATATGGATCTTTATCATCTCTGGCACTTTTAGATTGTTAATTCTTTCCCCCTTTTCACCCCAACCAGTAATCTTCTTTTTTCCTGGATCATATCATTTGCTTCAATAATAGCACAACCACCATTGGTTTACTGCACCTCTTCCATATTTTAGAGACCTTTTTCAGTTTTTCTTGTTGCTACTTGCCACTTCCATGCCACAGAGGCTTGTTCACTACTACCGAACATCAAAGCACCGTTCATGTGACATAGTTACCTCCATGTAGATCTTACTAAATCTCCACAACAATTACCATGTCAAAGTTTATTTTATTTCTAACTGAGATTTGAAGAGATCTCTTAACAAATATGACTTATGCACCACTACTGTAATAGGACATGTACACTATATTAATTCATGTACATTGTAAGGAATCAATGTTCTTCAATCATAATAAGAGCATTCAACATTATGGTAAATCTATGTACTGTAAGTTTGCAACTAATAACAACAAACCTTTAATCTGAATTAATTGGGGAATGTTAGAAATTAGTCTCCTAAAATTACGATGGCCAGTACGTAAATCATTTCCTTCCACGCAATCTTGTCCAGTGCCAAAATGTACGGAATATTTCAGCCTAAGTATTTTTTTTGACTACTTCTTCCCATGTTGATCTTGTTATGTCCCCACGTCTCTTTACTCCATTTTCCTCTCTGAAGCACCCATTCACACCTTTGCCTTCAAAGTGTGTGCTAGGTATATTCAAACTATCTTAAGTAGTGTAGACAAGAATGGAAGTCGTGATGTCCCATTTAGGTTGAGCCAAGTAATATGTTGGATTTCATTATGTAGTGCTGCTTGTAGGGTTCCTCTGGCACTTTCTGCTGAGTTTTTTGTGCAGGTTATTAGGAGTGTTGGCCAATGGTCTGCTGGAACGAGCCAAAAGGAGGAAAGCATCCACAATGCATATTTTTCTCTTATTGAGAAAGCAGAGCATTTTGTCTACATCGAGGTTAGCAGCATTCGCTGTCTTGATCAACAAGCAGAAACTTGTGTGTGTCTTTTAAATTTAGCAGTATTTGTTGTCTTGGTCAACAAGCAGAAACTTGTGCATGTATCTTTTTATTTAACCCTTGCTTTAGAAATTTCTGTTGATTGTTGTATAAATAGTGGATCTTGAATTTCAATATGTATAACATTCAACTTAGATGATAAAAATCATTGTTTCAATGTTCGGGCCACCCAATAATGGTGCGACTGGTGCGTGGCATATGCGGTCGCACATGATTTTTACCCCCCCCACACACACACACACACACACACACACCCCTATAAATACACCCCCAACCCCTATAAAGATATATAATTCTTCCTAGCCCCATACTACTAGTACTAGTATTGCTCAAACCATGGCTTTTCTCAATCTTTGTAGTCATATACTTGCTCCACACCATGGGATATTCTACCGGATGGTTAACTTACCCTTTTCTGTTATCGTTACATACATATGTACAGAAAAGGTTTGTTTTTGCGATTGCCAATTTCTCATACTAATTCAAGGAATGGTGTATACATAACAAATCATGAAGCTTGTTCCCACATGCACAAGATGATTATGATGTGACATTTATATAATAAGCCAACCGCTGTGATCTTTGTTTAAAATATGTATAAAAATCAAGTATTAAAATTAAGAAGTTATTTGGATTACAATATGATTATTTCAAGCATATGTATCAGCATCAGCCTTCCGGATAATGTATGGGTGTAAATGACTTCAGCTCAAGCCTACCCCAACTAGGTTGGGATTAAAAGTGTTTTAACAAATGGCTTAAGTTGAACTCAAGTTGCTCATCTTGAGTATGAGTCCACCCAGAAGCTCCAGATTGTTCATAGGGAACCTCATGAAGCATTTTTCTCACTGAGATAGAAATGGCAGTATTATGATAAAAAGTACTCATATTCTTTGTGCTGGTAGTTTTATCACTTTATGTGTGCCCATCATGGTTGAGATCAGTGTTCGGATATGCGGCCGGATGCGGGTGTGATGCGGTCGGGATCCGCATCGTATCCTAAGGATGCGGCCTCCTATATGCGGACCGCATTGTCATCCGCATATGCAACGCATATCAAATAGGCATATTTCAAATCTAATTGGGTCAAAATCCGAAAGATATCTGATTATCCGATTACCCATTTAACTTATTTTGCAAACAAAAAAACTTTTAACCAATTTTACAAACAAAAGACCATCCCCAAATTCCCCACTCGATCCCCAAATTCGTGCCACTCCCACATTTTCGACTCCCGTCGGCGTCCTGCATTCCGTATATGTAAATGTGTATTCCACATATTATTTTAATATGTAAATGTATATTATTTAATTATTAAATCACAAACCGCATATGCACCCGCATCGCATCCGCATTCCGCATATGTTCGATGCGGTGCCCTGCCGCATCCACTCCGTATCCCGCATATCTGAACCTTGGTTGAGATGAAACTGACCTTTTTGGGATTTTTTCTGCCCAGAATCAGTTTTTCATATCAGGACTTGCAGGGGACGACACAATAAAAAACCGTATTCTGGAGGCCTTCTACCGGCGTATTATGCGAGCTGATAGGGAAAAGAAATGCTTCAGAGTTATTGTTGTCATACCTCTTTTACCTGGGTTTCAGGTGCTCAACCTTCACCATTTACTTAGTCCTTCCAATCTTCATTTATATACTATCTACCACCACTGCTATTACTACTAAAGCATATGCACAAATTCTGTAGGGAGGCTTAGATGATAGTGGTGCTGCATCTGTGAGGGCTATAGTGCATTGGCAGTATCGGACTATTTCCAGGGGAGCAAGTTCTATACTGCAGAATCTTTATGATATGATGGGCACAAGGGCACATGATTATATTTCTTTCTATGGTCTTAGATCACATGGTAGACTCTGTGATGACGGTCCTATTGCTAGTAGCCAGGTAAAAAATAATATTAGCTATTTGTGTTTTTCTTCTTCTTCTGGAATGGCTTCTATTCACATATGAATGCTGGTCACTTATGACAAAAGACGTCAACTAAGTTCATATTATACTCTTCATTACCAGTATGTATTATCTAGGCAACAGTTCATCATTGACTGTCACTATTGTTTTTGAGATATCCTTGACAAAATAAAATTGAAAGCCTAAGGCCTTAATTCGGTATTTCATCCTAAGAAGAATTGCTTGAGAGGAAGCAGTAAAAGGCTCCTATAACTTATTGAATATTGTAGAAATCTTGCTCGACCTAGTAGACAAGGTCCGATGTGATTCAAGTTCAAGGAACTTATACCCCCCTTTGAACAAAGTTATTCTTGAAAACTCTTTTTTGCTACAATCGTTGGTATATATCTTTGAAGTATTCCTGACATGAAACTTTCATTTGAATCTACAAATATGCCACAATTCGCAAAAAACTATAAATATGCCATTCCCAGACTTGGGGCTCCTTACTGCCTTTTGCTGTGGGATAAGCTCAGCTAAATTGATTTGCCCATGTTTATCAGATTGCATTGTCTGTGACTAAAGTATTTTGCAGTATGGTTGAAATGCAATACCTGATCTCTTATTAGACAGTGTTTTCTCTTTCTTTGTACTTTCTAATAAAAGAAAAAATGTTAGTCAGTAAACTTCCCATTTGCTTTGCCCCAAAATTTACTCCCTGTAGGAACAATAGGTGTGTAGCTTGAACTAGTTGTAAGCAGTGCAATGTCGTTGACTTGTTGGATACTAAAAGAATCATTTCACGTTGCTAGATGCTACTTCTATAGATGCATGTATAGCAAAGTATTACTTGTCACTTGTCAGGTGAAACGATGATGTTGATGGTCTTGGTTCATTTACTGTTGAGTTTTCCCGTCAAGTGGCTTCTGAATTTAGATACACGGAAAAGACCTGGGACACTTGGAAGTTGCAACTGATCTTTTTCATGTTCATTGTGGTGTTTTCTACCTTTTCAAACTGCTGCTAGATTGTAATTGGCTTCCGGTTTCTGCAGATATATGTCCACAGCAAATTAATGATAATTGATGACCAAACTGTTTTGATTGGGTCAGCTAATATAAATGACAGAAGTCTTCTAGGTTCAAGAGATTCGGAGGTATGATCCTGTTGTTAATAATTTAAGTTCTATATTTTGATCCCATCTCTGATATTAGAATATATGGCAAGTATGGATTCATTGATTGCCTTGAATGCACTGCAGTTATGTGTATTTGTATTTATCTAGAGTTTACAAGGATCATGATCATTGGTTTTAGAAATATTGAAATATGACATCCTAATGGGCCTTTAATTATAAACTTTAGCTTGCCAATACTAACTAAAATTACTAGAGATAGGAGGCTGGGCATGATTATGGAACTCTTCCAGTCATCTTAGTCAAGTCATTGGTTTTTCCTGATATATTACTTTGTAAAAAAACAAGTCTCATGGTGTTGGTGGCTTATGAACTTTTTCACTTTGTTAAGATTATTTTTACTCACGTGAATTTAGAATCTTTAGATGCTTATTTGACAGGTGAAGCAATTCTCGTGATTAGCTTAGTTGCCATCTGCTGTGAACTGAATTAAGATTGGTGTACTTATTGAATACTGAAGCATTACTAATTTCTTTTCAGATTGGTGTACTCATAGAAGACAAAACATTTGTCAAATCCTCTATGAATGGTAAGCCATGGAAAGCTGGGAAGTTTGCTTTTAGTCTTCGTGTATCCCTATGGTCTGAACACCTTGGTCTTTCTACCGGCGAGGTATGGAACTAAAATCATATCCTTTATTAGTATTGCCTTTTGCTGCCTGATGAGGCCACCTGGTTCAGCATCTATCACTAACATACTCTTTTTTTGGCTGTTAATACTAAATCAGCATATTCATTAGTGTTAAGTTTTAAAAACTTTCTTAAGCATAAAAGGTATTGAACCAATTGAGCTAGCTCAGTTGGAAGATTCTTAGTTTTGGGATTGTCAAAACTAGGTACCTAATCTAGTCTCAAGATTGTCAAAACTAGAGATCGGATCCTGGTAATCGCATTCGCTTGTTTGGAATTTAAAAAGGGGATGAGGGTAGAGTAGATAAAATAAGAAAAAAGCATAAAAAGGCATTGCTGTCTCCCTAGATGTAATAATGGTTGTCGATATGGCCTTGAATGAAAGCCTTGTGAAATTTCATCTTCTGGAGGAAATGATGTAGCAACTTGGCTTTGTCAGCTTGCTGTTTTTTCAATATGTTATTTAGCCATAAATGTCCTTGAGAGTTGTGCAGTGTTAAAATATTCACGATTCACCTTTGTGCTCAGGTAGGAAATAATTGAGAATAAAGATATAATATTTGGACATTATTCTTCTTGCACTATTGCACTATTATATTAGAATAAGTTATTATCTTTTAATTATGGTATCATTAGGTCTTTAATGTAATTTTGAAGTCTCACGTCAACATTATATTTATTGCTAAAAAACAATATTTGTTATACATGGATGATGGATCTACCATTTTAAGAATTTACAGTTACCATTTTAAAATCAAATCCCACTCACTTAATGTTATCTAAATTCTGTGCTTTGTACCCTGAGTTGGCCTTGTGTGCAAAACATTGAGCGTTTCCATTCATCATACTTGTTTTGTTGTTATTTTTCATAATTCATCGATTATCAACCAAAATTGTACAGATGAATCGAATCATTGATCCTGTTGAAGATGCGTCTTACAAGGATATTTGGATGGCTACAGCAAAGGTAAGAACAGCTAAAAAGGTGTGTTCGTGTACAACAAATAATTTGCTCTTCAACTGTAACATAAAATCATAATTGTCGTTTAGGTTGTTCTCCATGAAGGTGTAGAAAGGTTTTCAAGTCAATTGAGGATCAGTTAAATGTCATCTTTTAGTCTTGGTAAAACATAGTCTGAGACGTCTCCTTTTGGCTAGCTGGATGTTTTTTTTCTTTTGATTGGTGAATGGGATCAAATGCTGAATTCCTCTTTTGATTAGACCTTAGCTAGTGTTGATTTTATTGTTTGTGGGCCTTCCACCTATTATCTTTTAGTCGGACCTTCTGGCCTGGACCCTTCTGTTGGGAGGTGGCTGACTTTGGTTACCTTCTGCTGTGGATTGACCTTATAATTTTTATGGTAAATTACATATAACCCTCCTAAACTATGGACTCAAATCACTTAACCCCAAAAAAATTCAAAGTTAACACTCAACCCTCTAAAATTTGAATATGTAACATTTTACCCCTTGAAATTCCTTTAATCCTAGATTTCACATCTTAATCGTTATTTTTTTGAGTTGTTTGCGTAGAATACTCGTAAACCTAACTTTATGGTAAAGTTTGGATCAAATCATGTGTTAGATCTGATTTATATTTGGGTCGGATTTGGTAACAATCTGATCTAAATATCAATCAAATCTGACCTCCGATCTGAACTGAACTTTACAATTAAGTTAGATTTATGAGTACTTTAGGCAAACAACATGGAAAAAATAAAAAAGTTAACGGTTAAGATGTAAAATCTAGCGATTAAAAGAAGTTCAAGGGGTAATATGTTACATATCTAAAGTTCAGGAGAGTTAAGTGTTAACTTTGAAAGTTCACGAGAGTGTAGTGATTTGGGCACATAGTTCAGGGGGCTTAAATGTAATTTACCCTTTTTCCCCTTGTATCTCTTTTGCATTTTTTTGTTATAAAAAATGTTATGTATTTATTGAAAACCAACATGAATAATGAGGATAAGTTTATCTCAATGTTTTTGAGGATAATAATTATGATGTCCACCATTTTATTTGATGAAATCTGGCTGCAACATAATAGTGACGATGTTGATGTTGTTTGTTATGCATAAATGGGTTTGTCTTGCTTTATCTTCTCAGTTCCTCATAGCATTCTGTATAATGAAAGTTTTCGTGCATAGAGATATCAAAGGTATTTTGCTTTTTTTCATTTGGAAACCCTAGCATGCAGATCCTTGTTAACAGTAATCATGTATGCATGTATAATTAACAGGTTATGTGTTTTTTCATGAACATAATCAATCTTTGATATTCAATTATTTCTTGAGAGCTTCAATTTGTCTTTCTAACAAGAGTCCATTCATTTGCAGACAAATACCATGGTTTATCAAGATGTGTTTACATGTATACCTAATGATCTCATTCCTTCCAGGTAAGCTTATTCCTTCCCTTTCGTTTCACTAAATTCAATATTACGGTTTAATCTTGAGCTGAACACCACTTTCTCTGTGGCATCATTGATAGGGCTGTTATCCGGCAAAATATGTCCCATTGGAAGGAGAAACTGGGTCATACTACGATCGACCTTGGTATCGCACCTGACAAACTGGAATTTTATAGTAATGGTGATGTAAAAAGTACAGACACAATGGAGAGATTAAAATCAGTGAAAGGCCATCTTGTTTGCTTCCCGTTGGAGTTTATGTGCCAGGAGGATTTGAGACCAGTATTTAACGAAAGCGAGTATTATACATCTGCTCAAGTTTTTCATTAGGTCTTTCTGAATCATATTTGTTGTATATATTGTAAGCTCTAGCTGTATATTGATCAATTCATTAGCTGGGCAAGTTACACCTTGCTGTTAATTTTTTTTGATCATATATATAGAGTCCGGAGAGGAAGAAGAGAAATTGTACATCCAGCATAATGTATTGCGATAGCACAGAACAGATGCATGGTTCTCTTTTCTTGTTTTTCACAGGTGTGTGTGTACTTTCGGTCCCAGTTCGGGATCTTTCAATAGTTAAAGAATTTATACCTGAGATGACGTTTTCTATATGCCTTTTATTTTCCGTACGCCGCAGCTGATGTTGGCAATTGGCATGCCTGTTTTGATAGAAGGTAGACAATATATGGCCTTAATAATAAGATCCATACCATAGCTGTAAAAGTCACCGTTTTAGCTGCTCATATATACAGTACCTTGATAATTTGTGATTTAACCATTTTTAACCTTTATCTCAACCACTACCCAAGATATACGTGAAAAAGGATTAGAGAGCTGGAGAAAGTGCAATACGAGTGTTTACACTGGACAAAATGTAATGTTGATTGAGAATTAGTTTCGCAACTATGCATTGACCAGCAAGCTATTTCTACATGGATGTCGATGAGATAAAACTTTTAAACCCAAGATGCCACTTGCTTGTTGTAAGATTGCTCTTGACGTTATAAAATTACTTTGGGGTTTAACGAATCGAGTTAGACTCGGTTGAAGTGTAAGGCGACCTTAATAAAGTCCCAAGGCTATATCAGCTGACAGTTTGCTTCGCTTGCAAACTGCAACATAAACATATTGATTACTATATGACAGGCTGCAAAATGGAAAGGTTGGTTTGAGCGTATTAGGTTGCAATTGGTGAGCCCCCACCGGAGAGGGAGCTTCCAAAAATTGACGGGCGGGACCCAAACCTAAAGTAGGGCGGGTTCCACTCGCCTAAGGGCACCCTTAACGGGGGTGCCCCGCCCGGGCGCGTGGCCGGGCGGTGGGCGTCCCGGGCAGACGCCCGGGCGCCCAAGGGAGGGGGACACGTGTCCCCCTCCGATTGTTTTTTTTTTAAATTTATTTAGTTTAGGTTTTGTTATTAATGAATTGGGTATTTGTTATAAATGTGGGGTAATAATTTTTTGTAAGTGATTAAAATTAAGAAATTTCCAGAACCAATACACTGTTTAATCACGGGTGCAGTATTTAATCACGGGTGCACTATTTTCAATCACGCGTGCACTGTTTTCAATCACCCGTGCACTTTAATCACGCTTCCAAAGAGTAAACTGTGCAATCACGCGTGAACAGTGCAACAAATACATCCAAACCCTCCCAACTATAAATACATCTATCTATCTCCTGATTCCTCACATTTCCTTAACTTCTCAACTTGTTAACTTCTTCTCTCATCAATGTCGGATAATAGTTTAAACTCCGGTCAATCCGACGATGATAACTGGAATGAGACATTAAATCTAATGGACCGTGCTATTGAATTAGCCGGACAGGTTGTTTACGAAAGGACTACACGTCCTAAGCAGCGTCGAAGGAGAACGACGAACCCAGATAGAGATCGTGAACTAGGTTACAGACGCCTTGTAGACGATTATTTCTCTGACAACCCTGTGTATTCTGATACTCTTTTCAGGACAAGATTTCGGATGAGAAAACATGTCTTCCTGCGCATCCACAATGTCATCGAAGCATCTGATGTTTTCTTCCAACGAACACCGGACGCAACTGGTAGGATGAGCATCTCCGGTCTACAAAAAAGTACGGCAGCAATGCGAATACTAGCATATGGCGTTGCCGCTGATGGGATCGATGAGTACCTACGAATGAGTGCGGCAACATCCAGAAATGCTCTCCTCAAATTCTGTGAAGGTGTTATTCGCATCTTCGGCCCTGAGTATTTACGTCGGCCAACTGCAAATGACTTGGCACGCCTACTTTACGTTGGTGAGCAACGTGGGTTTCCAGGTATGATGGGGAGCATCGATTGTATGCACTGGGAGTGGAAAAACTGCCCAGCTGCTTGGAAGGGACAACATCAAGGGCGTGCTGGGAAAGCAACTCTGATCCTTGAGGCGGTGACATCGTACGACTTATGGATCTGGCACTCCTTCTTCGGAATACCGGGTTCATGCAATGACTTGAACGTCCTGCAACAATCTCCGGTTTTCGACGACATACTAGAAAGCCGAGCACCACCTGTTAATTATGAGGTAAATGGTGTTCAATATGATATGGGATACTATCTTACTGATGGTATTTATCCACAGTGGGCGGCCTTCATCCAATCCATCCTTCACCCTCACACCCCGAAACACAGATTGTTTGCTGAAGTGCAGGAGGCAACGCGTAAAGATGTTGAACGCGCTTTCGGAGTGTTGCAAGCGAGGTTCGCGATCATCAGAAACCCGGCTCTTGCTTGGAGCAAGGACGTTCTGTCCAAAATAATGACAACTTGTATCATCATGCATAACATGATAGTGGAGGACGAACACGACTGCTATGCTAATTTTGGAGATATTCGTGAATTTATGGAAGATCGTCCTGGAACTTCAGCTGAGGAAACGTCGTATTCGACCGATCGTATAGCGGATATTCACGAGTTTTTTGTCAATCAAGATCGAGTGCGTGACAGGAACCAACATTTGGATCTGAAAGGCGATTTAATCGAGCATATATGGCAACGCTACGGACGAGGAGCGGTTTGAAAATCGGTTAACGTAGTTGGTAATGTAGTATTTGAAATTTTAGTTTATGTAATATGTACTGTTGTTTCTTAACTTTGAGTGTAATATTTCCTATTTCAGTTTGTCTTAAATGTAACGTGTCTCTGTAATATTTAATAATAATTTCGTGATTTACCAGTAATTATTAACAATATTTCGAGTTAAAATAGAATTATAATGTAATTAGAATTAGATTTATATAAAATGTATTTTGTTAAATGATGTGTGAGAATTAAATTTGTTTAATTAAGAAATGATGTGGATGAAAGAGAGTGTATGGTGGGTGGGGGTAGCCTCGGCATGGGTAAGGGTTTTTTTTGGGTGGGTTAGGTGAGCTGACGTGGCAGAGAGAGAAGCTGACGTGGCAGAGAGAGTGCAGGACGCCCGGGAGTGCCCGGGCGCTGTTATTTGTGCTCTAATAAGAGGTGCGTTCGCTTCGATTGTGTTGGCACGACCCGCCGTCACTAAACGATCATTGACGAGTCGCCTGACACCCCCGACAGGACGAGTTAACCTTTCATAACCGTCAAACCCCTCATATTTATACCTCCTCTTTTCGACCCAACTCTTTCGGTCTTTCTTTTCCCCGATGTGGACTAAACACTTCCATCCCATAAATACTACTTTTTTCTTCTTCTTTTAAAATTATTATATTTTTGGTTTTCTTCTTCGGGGTTTAGGGTTTTGGAGCTCCGATGTCGGAATCCGAAGCGAATCACGACGGTTTGAGGTGATTTATTTTTTGTTTTTAGACGCGAATTTCGACGTCGTTTTGCGAATTGAGGTGGATTTCTTCTTCTCTGCAGCTCCGCTAATGCCGGTGATAGCAATGCGATTCTGCTTCCGCAGAAGAAGAGCAAAGGCAAAGGGAAGAAAGACGGGAAGGTGCGAAAACGCGAGAGCTCTTTCAGCAAAATTCTGGTTTTTTTCTGATAGCAATGCGATTAAAAGTATTTGTTCTTTTTTCTGTCTCAGAAGAAGGTGGTGGAGCCGTGCATGAGCAAAAGCAAGCAGAGGAAGCTGAAGCAGATTCAGGTTTGTGATTTTTGTTGCAGAATTATGATTTGAGTTTTAGAATTTTTCGGGTTTTTATGCAAAGTTGTGATTTTACTGTTGCTGGTGTAGTTGGAGAAAGAGAGGAAGGTTATGTTGGCGAAAAGTATGACGATTCTCGAGTATGGATCTTCTCTTATGTATCTTTGATAGTGTTGGATTACCATTTTTCGGGTGAATTTTAGTGTGTGTGTGTTGTCTATTAGGAAGTACAAAATACGAGATGAGGAACTGGCGTTGTTGCATACCTCTGGAACTATTGGGAAGGTTTGTTGCACAAATGTTTTTGCTTTGTCCTTCGGGAGGAAGGTTTGTTAGATATTTCTTGTAACCCATGTATTAAGTGTCAACTTTATTAAATTAATAATATTACGAAATTAATAATCAATTAATTAATTAAGAGAGATTTAAGGAAAGTGAGTAGTTACACCATGATGGGTGGTTACTCCCTATACTTCTATAAAAGGATTGGTACTCCCTCTTCCAAAGACACAAGTTAGTTTTCCCCATCAAAAACTTCTATCAAGAAAGGTGTGTGAGGTTGAGAGGGAGAAATCAATTCATAGCAATTGGAGATTTCTCTTCGTTGAATAGAATCATGGAGCAAGGTATGTGTTCTTGTCTTCTCTTTAATATCGTTGTGGAAATCATTTGTTCAAGATCCTATAATGTGCTATTAGGGTTTTGTTGTGCATTAATCATGAAGCAAATTAAAAGACTAACATTTGGTATCAAGAGCATGGTTTAAGAACTTATGATTTCCCGAAAAAGAATAATCAACGAAGGATAATGAAATCGCGACTGTTTGTTTTTCCGCTGTTATTAATCGTGATTTCATATTGTCACGCACTGTTCACGTTTGAAACAAGATGATGGTCGTATGTGACAGGGCTTCTATTTTATTTATTTATTCTTTAATCGTGATTTCATATTGTGATTCCCAAATATAATCGTGATTTTGTGCTTCACGCACTGTTCATATTGTGTTCCACGCACTGTTCACGGTTGAAACAAGTGCGTATATTGGATAATGATGATTTAATCATGACAAGTGCGTATATTATGTTCACGGTTTAATCATGATTTCATATTGGATAATGATTTGATCCCATGTATATATATATTTATATATATAACGATTTGATTATTTAATTCATACATTATTTTATCTTGGTTTTCACGGTGAAGTCTGATTAAGATAGTCTGCCAATTTAAGAGAATCAAAATGTATGCATTTGATTTTATGATTCATGATCGGTGTTATTAAGTATAAATTATGCATACAGTTACGACTCTTTGTTATCTTGTTTATTTAAGTCTCAACATCTATATTACGTATAAATCGGAGTCGCCAAAGTGACCGATTTAGAATGTTTTTCGTAGATGTTAAATTACGCAAAAATCATTTATTCATGATTATGTGATGCTATTATTGAGATGACCTTATGATTTATCATGAATAATTGAAGTTCATAGATTACAAAATATTTAAGATCACCCAAAGGTGGATCAACCTATTTGTGATCATGAACATTATTGTGGATAATTGATATGTCGATTCAGATGTGTTTAGTATATCCAAAGATGACAAACATGTCTTATTGAAGCATATTTAATTTCCAATTATGTAAAAAATTTAATTAAGCATCAATTATGGTTCATTGTTATATATTGTTATATCACCCAAAGGAGATGTTCAATATATATTTAATTTGATATTTTTATAGCTATATAAGTCTGAATTACGTGATTAAGTTATGTCTCAAAGCGTTAATGTAGGAGCATTTATTTATTTTTGCAGCATCTGTTAATGTTTCACTTCATTCACAAGCTTCGTCTATTACAAAGTTTAATGGGCTTAATTATAATGAATGGAGTGAAGAAGTCAAGTTTCATTTAGGTGTTCTTGATCTTGACTTAGCACTCATGACTGATAAGCCCGTTGCTCTTACCGAGACAAGCAATAATGAAGAAAAATCTTTTCATAAGAGTTGGGAAAGATCAAATAGACTGAGTTTAATGCTTATGCGAATGACAGTGGCAAATAACATTAAGACTACTATTCCTGAAACTAGTGATGCTAAGGAATTTATGAAGTATGTGAAAGATACTGCTCAATCTGAATCTGCTGATAAGTCGCGTGCTGGTACATTAATGAGTATGTTAACCACCATGAAGTTCGATGGTTCGCGTACTATGCATCAACATGTGACAGAAATGTCAAACATAGCAGCAAGATTAAGAATCATGGGAATGAAAGTGGATGATAGTTTCCTTGTACAGTTTATCATAAATTCTTTGCCTCAGGAGTACGGTCCATTCCAAATAAATTATAACACAATGAAGGATAAATGGAATGTGACTGAACTTCAAAGTATGCTTATTCAAGAAGAGGCAAGACTTAAGAAACAAGGAATCCACTCTATCAATCTCGTAGGTCATTCAGGAGTTAAAAGGAAACCAGGAAAGAAGTATGGAAAGGGCAATAAAGGACCGTTAAAGATCCACGAGTCATCTGCTCAAATCCACAAGAAGGAACAAAATGGTGATAAGTGTCATTTCTGCCACAAACCTGGACACTATCAGAAAGACTGCCATAAACGTAAGGCATGGTTCGAAAGTAAAGGTAAACATAATGTTTTTGTATGTTTCGAATCATATTTGGCAGAAGTTCCTTATAATACTTGGTGGATTGATTCTGGTTGTACCACTCATGTTTCTAATACGATGCAGGGATTCGTTACGATCCAAACCACAAACCCAAATGAGAACTTTGTCTTTATGGGGAACCGTGTCAAAGCACCAGTTGAAGGGATTGGGACTTATCGTTTACTTTTAGATACAGGACACCATTTAGATCTTTATCAAACTCTTTACGTTCCATCTCTTTCTTGTAATTTAGTTTCTTTGTCTAAACTTGATATAGCTGGTTATTGTTCTAAATTTGGGAATGGAAGTTTCAGTTTGTTTAAGCAAAATCTTATTGTTGGTTCTGGTGTCCGTTGTGATGGTTTATACAAGTTAAATCTTGATAATTTGTTTGCTGAAACCTTATTGACCGTGCATCATAATATTGGTATGAAACGTGGTTTAGTGGATGAAAGTTCAGCTTACTTGTGGCATAAACGATTGGGTCATGTATCCAAAGAAAGAATGCAAAGATTAGTAAAGAATGAAATCCTTCCTAATTTGGATTTTACTGATCTTAATGTATGTGTGGATTGTATTAAAGGAAAATTCACAATACACACAATTAAGAAATCAGCCACAAGAAGCACACAACTCCTTGAAATTGTACACACCGATATATGTGGACCTTTTGATGTTCCATCCTTTAGTGGGGAAAAATATTTTATCACCTTTATTGATGATTTTTCACGTTATGGTTATGTCTACTTGTTGCATGAAAAATCTCAAGCAGCAAATACTTTAGAGATGTTTGTTAATGAGGTTGAAAGACAATTAGACAAAAAAGTGAAAATAATTAGATCTGATAGAGGTGGTGAATATTATGGAAAGTATGATGAAAGTGGACAATGTCCTGTTCCATTTGCTAAATTTCTCGAAGGACGTGGTATTTGTGCTCAATACACAATGACAGACACACCGCAACAAAATGGTGTTGCAGAAAGGCACAATCGTACTTTAATGGATATGGTTAGAAGTATGTTAAATAATTGCTCATTGCCTTTATCATTGTGGATGCATGCCTTAAAAACCGCTATGTATTTGTTAAACAGGATTCCTAGTAAGGCAGTTCCAAAGACTCCTTTTGAACTGTGGACGGGAAGGAAACCTAGTTTAAGGCATGCACCTGCATGTTTGGGGTTGCCCGGCGGAAGTAAGAATTTATAATCCACATGAAAAGAAACTGGATTCAAGAACGACCAGTGATTTCTTCATTGGTTATCCAGAAAAATCTAAAGGCTTTAGATTTTATTGTCCTAACCATAGTACGAGAATTGTTGAAACTGGAAATGCTAAATTCATTGAAAATGGCGAGATTACTGGGAGTAAAGAACCACGTAAAGTGGAAATTCAAGAAGTAAGGGTGCAAGTTTCTTTACCCATTACTTCTTCTAATGTTGTTGTTCCTACAATTGTGGAGCAATTCGACAATGTACAAGAACAACAAATGAATAACCAAACACCCCATAATGAAATCGTCAACAATGAAACTTTAGTAAATGAACCACATGAAGTGGCATTAAGAAGGTCTGAAAGACCAAGGAAACCTGCTATTTCTGATGATTATGTGGTTTATTTTCAAGAGTCAGAACTTGACATTGGAATTAATGAAGATCCAGTTTCATTTTCACAAGCCATGGAAAGTATTAATTCTATTAAGTGGTTGGATGCCATGAAAGAAGAATTGAAATCAATGGATCACAATAAAGTCTGGGATCTTGTAGAATTGCCTGAAGGTTCTAAAAGAGTTGGGTGTAAGTGGGTCTTTAAGACTAAACTCGATTCTAATGGCAATATCGAAAGACACAAGGCTAGACTTGTTGCCAAAGGTTTCACTCAGAAAAGTAGTATTGACTACAAAGAGACGTTTTCTCCTGTATCTAAAAAGGACTCTCTTAGAATTATTATGGCATTAGTAGCTCATTATGATTTAGAGTTACATCAAATGGATGTGAAAACTGCCTTTCTCAATGGAAATTTAGATGAAGAAGTATACATGGAACAACCTGAGGGTTTTGTAATTGAAGGAAAGGAACACATGGTGTGTAAACTTAAGAAATCAATATACGGACTTAAGCAAGCTTCCCGTCAATGGTATCTCAAGTTTAATGATACAATTACTTCCTTTGGATTTAATGAAAACGTCGTTGATCGATGTATATATCTGAAGGTCAGTGGGAGTAAATTTATATTTCTGATTTTGTATGTTGATGATCTCTTGCTAGCTACTAATGATCTTGGTTTATTACATGAAACCAAGAAATTTCTCTCTAACAACTTTGAAATGAAAGATATGGGTGAGGCATCCTATGTGATAGGAATAGAAATATTCCGTGATAGATCACAAGGATTGTTAGGGTTGTCTCAGAAAGCATATATTAACAAAGTTTTAGAGAGATTTAAGATGGAAAGTTGTTCAGCAGGTGTTGTTCCAATTCAGAAAGGGGATAAATTTAATCTCAAGCAATGTCCAAAGAATGAATTGGAACATAAACAAATGGAGAATATTCCTTATGCATCCATTGTTGGAAGTTTGATGTATGCTCAGACTTGTACTCGACCAGACATCAGTTTTGCTGTCGGTATGCTGGGTAGATATCAAAGTAATCCTGGAATAGATCATTGGAGAGCTGCAAAGAAAGTATTAAGATACTTGCAAGGAACTAAGGATCACATGCTCACTTATAGGCGGTCTGATCACCTCGAGGTGATTGGGTATTCAGATTCAGACTTTGCAGGATGTGTAGATACTAGAAAATCTACATTTGGATATTTGTTTCTTTTAGCTGAATGGGCAATATCTTGGAAGAGTGCGAAGCAGTCTGTCATTGCTGCGTCCACTATGGAGGCTGAGTTTGTAGCATGCTTTGAGGCTACAGTTCATGGTTTATGGTTGCGGAATTATATTTCAGGACTTGGAATTGTCGACTCTATTGTCAAGCCGCTGAAAATTTATTGTGATAATGCCGCAGCAGTCTTCTTTTCTAAGAACGACAAGTATTCAAAAGGTGTTAAACACATGGAATTGAAATACTATGCCGTTAAAGAAGAAGTTCAGAAACAAAAGGTGTCAATTGAACATATAAGCACCAATTTAATGGTTGCGGATCCGTTAACTAAAGGTTTGCCACCAAAGACATTTAAGGAACATGTCGAACGGATGGGCATTATTGAAAACAATTATTGATGATGCATATTAATGTAGTATGCATATTATGTTGTTGACCTCTTGAATTCGCTTATGAATTGTTTCTGAAATTATATTTTCCTGTTTCATTATTATAGTACATGTACATCAATGATTTATGTGATTAAACAGGAAATGTCTTTTATAAAGACATTATCGTTAGACCATTATGATATCTCTCATTAATGATCATACTAAATATGAAATCTATATTGTGATACATGGAAGGGAATGTGTCAGAATCTATGACGTACAACCGTCATGATCCTTATAGGTTTTCATACTTAGTAGTGACTAATGTTTTAATTGATATAAGGAAGATTTTAGCTTAAATTTTGCGCATTATGTTTTGTTATTAAATACTTGAAGTTGAATTATGTTACATGGGCTAAGTGGGAGAATGTTAGATATTTCTTGTAACCCATGTATTAAGTGTCAACTTTATTAAATTAATAATATTACGAAATTAATAATCAATTAATTGATTAAGAGAGATTTAAGGAAAGTGGGTAGTTACACCATGATGGGTGGTTACTCCCTATACTTCTATAAAAGGATTGATACTCCCTCTTCCAAAGACACAAGTTAGTTTTCCCCATCAAAAACTTCTATCAAGAAAGGTGTGTGAGGTTGAGAGGGAGAAATCAATTCATAGCAATTGGAGATTTCTCTTCGTTGAATAGAATCATGGAGCAAGGTATGTGTTCTTGTCTTCTCTTTAATATCGTTGTGGAAATCATTTGTTCAAGATCCTATAATGTGCTATTAGGGTTTTGTTGTGCATTAATCATGAAGCAAATTAAAAGACTAACAAGGTTTCTTTGGGGTTTGTGTTGAAGTAATTGAAAGAGTGGTGATTGTTCAGGTTCAGACAATGCGTGAGAAACGACTTCGGGCTGTACAGTTTTCCAAAGTGGGGTTGGAGTTGCCGGATGATGATCAACCAAGGAAGAAAAAGAAGGGTTCTCATCCTACCCTTGACGACAACGAAGACCAGATGGAGCTCTGTGCTGACGATGAACCTTCGGTGGATGAGTCATCTGATAACAACTGCTCCAAGCAAGTGGAATTAGAAAGCACTGATTGTCATCAAAGTCCGATGCGTGAGTGCAACTCAAACGGTTTTAGTATCAGGTCAATTCCTGAAACAATACCACCAAAACCTGCAACCGAGGAAAAAGTTGGATCTCTTAAATGCAACCAGAACAAGTCTCCTCTAGTTCCCTGTTCAAGCAACAAGTTAGAAGGGACCACATCACAGGTATATTTGGAACATTGCCTAAAGCCATGCTTAAATCAAGTGAATTGCCTTTAGTTTGGTTTGTGGCTTTTCCAATTCAAAATTTTATGTGAGAATTTTTGTTGGTTACGTAATGGACTATGCCCTTTACAAATTCTGTTTCGTACCTTTCATTCCTAGAATCAAGCTACTATTTTACTAACAATGTTGAGTTTTGTGGTGATCTATAAGTTATTCTATTGATATCTCACTATCAATATGCTACCTTCGATTGGTTTACTTTCTTCTCTTCATGATTTGCTCTATTCTGGACATTATTGTTATTTAGAGAATGGTACTTATTTTCTTAAGATTTCATTATATTTTCTCTGAATTATTTAAACAGAATAAGAAGAACGATGGCAAGAAACTTGATTGTGATGGTGCTGTTAATAACCTGAATGTGACTTCGAAGGAATCTGAAAGACGCCCAACAGTGTTGCATGTTTCAAGGCCCCAAGAGGTCGAAGAAAATAGGACTTCGCTTCCCATTGTCATGATGGAACAAGAAATAATGGAATTGATAAATGAAAATTTAGCTGTTATTATCTGTGGAGAAACAGGGTGTGGCAAAACTACTCAGGTTCCGCAGGTGTGTTTTGTTGATACAATTGTACCACTGTCAAATTGTCAATTGTAATCATAATTATCCTTTTAGATTAATGTTTCAGTTGCTTCTCAATTTAAGTTCTTGGTACTTCCATTCAGTTCCTTTATGAAGCTGGGTATGGAACAGAAAGCTCCGGTGCCAAAAAAGGAGTTATAGGCATTACCCAACCACGCCGTGTTGCAGTCCTCGCCACTGCAAAGCGTGTCACATTTGAGTTAGGCCTTCGTCTTGGGAAAGAGGTTGGATTTCAAGTCAGACATGACAAAATGTTGGGAGATAAATGTGCTATCAAATTCATGACAGATGGAATTTTGCTTAGAGAACTTCAGGTAATAATACTCAGCATGATTTCTAAGCATATCCCAGCTGCTTAGCAGCTGTTCGCTCATCACATCCTTCTGTTAACCAAACGAATTTGTTGGCTCACTTGGTGGGAAGTCATCTTTGTTATTCAGTAATCCCTGTCACTTGTTTATCATCCCTAATGATCCCTTGCGAATTGTCATGGATGCCCAACATATAATACATCTGTATGAGATAGTTTGAGTCATCTTTGTTATTCAGTAATCCTTGTCATTTGTTTATGATCCTTACTGATCCCTTGCAAATTGCCATGGATGCCCAGCATATCATACATTTGTAAGGGATATTTTGTATGATTCCCTGTAATCTTTCAACTGGTTGTGTAGGTATTGTTCTTTTGTTTTTGGAAATATTTTAAAATTATAAATTGCAGAACAGTAACCAGGATACCAAAATGTTCTTAATATTTTGTTGTGAATTAATTTTAGGGTTAATTATAATTTGATCTCCTGAACTATGACTTGATATCACTTTGCACCTCTGAACTTTCAAAGTTAACATTACCCCCCAACTTTAGTTTTGAAACACTTTCATGTGTTTAACAATACCAATCCGACTCAAATTCCAACCAAATCTGACATTCGTTTCGATCCGAACTTTCATGTTAATATAGGTTTAGGAGTGTACTAAGGATGCAAAAAAAACGAATGTGAGTTTAAATAATGGATTTTTAAAGTTTAGGGAGGTAAAATGTCAACTTAGAAAGTTCAAGGGGGTAACTGACAACTTTGAAAGTTCAAGGGTGTAAACTGTAAAGTGATATCAAGGTATAGTTCAGGGGGACAAACTGTAATTAACCCTTAATTTTAACATCTTCTAAATGTTCTGTTGATTGTATTTAGTAGAGTTATCATCATTTACTCACTTTCATTTATCAATTGGTCATGTTTTTCAGAGTGATTTTTTATTGAAGAAGTACTCAGTTTTAATTCTGGATGAGGCTCATGAGAGGAGCTTAAATACAGACATTCTTATTGGAATGCTCTCTCGCATCATACGAGAACGCCATGTATGTATAAGATCATTTTTACCTTTTGTCATGTTATTCTATTTCGTTCTCTTAAAATTTATGTTATTGTTGCTTGTGGTATTGCAGAAAATTTGCTTGCAACAGCAAGATCAAATAAGGACTGGAACGAAGATAAAGCCTGAAGATCTTATCTATCCATTAAAGCTTGTCCTTATGAGTGCCACTCTAAGAGTTGATGACTTCATTTCTGACAGAAGAATATTCATTGAAGCCCCACCCGTAATACAGGTCCCAAGTAGGCAGTACACTGTAACAACTCATTTTTCAAAAAAGACAGATGTAGTTGATTATGTTGGTCAGGCGTATAAAAAAGCAATGCAGATTCACAAAAAACTTCCACCAGGTGGCATTCTTGTGTTTGTCACTGGACAGAGGGAGGTGGAGTACCTATGCAAAAAATTACGCAAAGCTTCACGACAATTTGTTCAAAATAATTCCATGAAAAAGGATAATCCTGAGGCACCAGCATCCTCAGAAACAGACAATAAAGACCATAGCGAAGAAATGGAAGTCAACAGTTTGTTTGACCATGAAAATAATCTCTTCAGCACATATGAGCAGGACCATGAGGATGTAGTTCAGGATTCATCTGAATCTGATACAGAGGATGAGCTGGAAGTTGATAGTGATGATGAAGATTTGATAGGCTCAGCCAACCTTGATAAAACTGACTTAATGTTAGATTTTCTCAAGGAACCCGACAGTCTTGCTTCTCTGAAGGCTTCTTTTGATGCTCTTCTGGGAAATGAATCAGCTCAAAATGGCAAAGAAAAATCGAATGATTCTATTGACCAGACAGCCAAAGAATGCCGAGAAAAGTCTTCAGTTTCTCCTGGGGCATTGCATGTATTGCCTCTTTATGCTAGGCTACCAGCTTCAGCACAGCTTCGTGTGTTCGGCAATATTCGTGAAGGGGAAAGGCTGGTGGTTGTTGCTACTAATGTCGCTGAGACTTCATTAACCATCCCTGGCATAAAATATGTGATCGACACTGGCAGAGAAAAGGTTAGAGACTATAATCATGCAAATGGAATGGAGACTTATGAAGTTCAATGGATAAGCAAAGCGTCGGCTGCACAGCGTGCAGGAAGAGCTGGAAGAGTTGGGCCAGGCCATTGTTATCGACTATATTCTGCTGCAGCTTTTAGTAACATATTTCCTGAATTTTCCTGTCCCCAAATTACAAAGATACCTGTGGATGGTGTTCTCCTACTTATGAAATTCATGGGCATTAATAAGGTCAAACTTATACCATTTACCCATTTTGATCGATTTTTTGTCCTTTTATTATATTAACTTTTAGTTAACTCCCTCTTTTGCAGGTTGAAAATTTCCCATTCCCTACTCCGCCTGAATCATCAGCACTTGCAAAGGCTGAGCAATGCTTAAAGGCTCTCGAAGCTCTTGATAGCGAAGGAAAACTTCTACCGATTGGGAAGGCAATGGCAAGATATCCCATGAGTCCTCGGCATTCACGTATGCTTTTGACTGTTGTTCAGTTTCTGGGAAGTCGGCAAGTTTATGACAGGGCAAACCTAGTTCTGGGATTTGCAATAGCTGCTGCTGCAGCATTAAGTTTTCCTAATCCTTTTAATATAGATCTGGAGAAAAACATTGGAGCAGCAGATGATGGAGATCAAAATGCACAGCATGATTTCCAGAGACCAGAAAAACTGAGTTTGAAAAAACAAAAGGCAATGGCTAAAGAGGCTCTTGCTAAGTTTAGAAACCCCACAAGTGATGCTTTAACAATTGCATATGCTCTACAGTTGTTTGAGCTTGCAGAAAACCCCGTGGATTTCTGTATGACCTATACACTTCACCACAAGTCAATGGATGAGATGTCTAAACTGAGGAAGCAGCTGCTTCAGCTTATATTTGTCAAAAGTGCATCAAATGACGAGTTCACCTGGAATCATGGAACTCATGGCGATGTTGAGCGAGCTTGGAAAATTTCTTCAAACAATCATCCCTTATTGATGAATGAAGAGGAGATTCTAGGTCAAGCAATATGTGCCGGATGGGCAGATAGGGTATCTAAAAGGATCCGTAAGGTTGCAGACCTGTCAGAAGCAGACCGAAAAGCTAGAGCAATCCAGTATCAATCATGCGCATTGAATGAGACTGTTTTCCTTCATCGCAGGTCTTCAGTCTCTCAAATTGCACCGGAATTTGTTGTATACAGCGAATTGATTTGCTCAAAAAGACCATATATGCATGGAGTAACCAGTTTGAAGGCAGATTGGCTTGTTAAATATGCAAGGTCGCTTTGCAATCTCTCAGCACCACTTATGGATCCAAAACCTTTTTATGAACCTCTCTCTGATAAACTTCTGTGCTGGGTTAGTCCAACTTTCGGACCACATCTTTGGCAACTTCCGTTGCACAGTTTGGCAATTAAGAATGATCAGCTCCGTGTGTCTGTATTTGCTTGTGCTTTGCTTGAAGGGAGTGTTTTACCCTGCTTTAAATCAGTTCAAACATTCTTAGCTGCTCCTCCATCCAGCATTTTGAGGCCGGAAGCAGCGGGTCATAAAAGAGTAGCCAATCTAGTGACTCGGTTGATGTCTGGACGCGGAACAATTGATGGTCGTGCTAGATTGCGAGAAGCATGGGAGGAAAATCCCAAGTTATTGTATCCAGAGATACTGTCTTGGTTTCAGAAAAAGTTCCATTCCGTATTTGAAGAACTTTGGGTGCAAATGCACTTGGAAATAATCCTTGATCCCCAAGAACTGTACTCAAAGAAGGTAAAGAAAGCAAAGAAATTTAAGCATTTAAGAAAGTGATTCGAGAACGCAAATGACCGATTTTGCTGCTCAGGTCATGGATTTTGATGTTGTAAGACGAGCATAATTGTTTGTAATGTAAAACATTCACACTTGTAATTTAAATTTAGGTTGTAATAAATTAGTTATCTTATTCTTCCTGCGTATGAGTATGACTTTGATTGTTTTTTTTTTTTGTGTGTTCATGTTGAAGTATCTCTAGTTGATTATTATAGTAGGTAACAGCCAAAATATGGTTGAAGGCGAAAGTTGCAGAATACACGCATTAGAAACTAGCATTCATTAGTACTTATAAAGACAGCCAGCCAATCGATGATATTTTTACTAAATTTAGAAGAGCAATGATAGAACAAAAGTCCAAGACAGCATCGTTGAATACTTGAATGTAATATCAGAACTTTAAAGTTATGTCATCCATGATTGACGCAGTGACCCAATGCCAATTGTAACAATGTTAACAAAAAACACCAACATCTCGTGACATAAAACATCCATAACACATTTCTACCAGGGCATTAAAATTCATAAAAAGTCCAAAATTAGGTCAACAACTCCTAGAAATTCACCACATGCTAAAAACCACCATCGAACTCATATCCACAATCGTCAAACCCACACAGTATTCGACAAGAAACAGTTAAAAACCAGACACTGCTGGTAGTAAAAGGCTGTGAGAATGACCCGACCAAGTCCCGTCCAAAATAATTTTGACCACGCGTGTCTAGATTAAATCCAACAACCAACCCGCTCACATTCAAATCTTTGTCCCGCAAACTCCGTTCTTGTCTTAATTTATCCATTACTTTCCAACAACTGCCCAAGACGTTACACCTTATGATTAGTTGTTACGTACCACAACTCAAACCTTGCATGGCCCAAAAGGATTAGTTACCATATCAACGTGTTTGTGGACTTTACAACAGTGCTTCGCTTCTGTCCTTGGTTGAGGAGATGGACTCAAGAGAGATGTTGGTTAGGGAGATTTGTGCTGTCTCAACCATTTTCAGCTCTTGCACTCACACTGGTCGTGCTGCGAAATCAGCTTTCGTCGATTGGTATCTCATTTTGCAGGCATGTCATTGTTTTCTTCTCGGTTTTAAGTTTTTGGGTCTTCGTTTTGTTTGCGTTGTTTTGAGGTTGCCGGGTTTGTTTTGCAGATTGGGGAGGATGTGGCTGCTGATGAGATCCGAAGGCGGTACCGGCAATTGGGTAAGTTTCGGATGTGTTTCTTGTGTTGTATGGGCTGTGTGGTGTTTGTTTTTTTTGCTGAAATGTGTAGCTCTACAACTTCACCCGGACAAGAACAAACATCACGACGCGGATGTTGCATTCAAGCTTGTTTCTGAGGTAATTTTGTTCTCCCCTGCGATTTGGATTCCTTTTTTGATAGATTTTGTTTCCTTCAAATGCTTGATAGATTTTGTTTCCTTCAAATGCTTGATAGATTTTGTTCCATACTTCCATGTAGGCCTATGCATGCCTTTGTGATAAAGCCAGAAGAAATGCCTTCAATTTTGAGAGAAACAACAGATTCTGCTCCATTTGCATCAGAAAATCTCAGCAAAACACTTCACACCAGGACCCCAAAAAACACCCAGAAAATAAGAGAAGCACGTACAGAAGCAGCAAAGAACAAGAGAGGCGGCATAAGGTTCTGCAAACACTGAAAGCTGCTAAGAGGAGATTGGAAGAGGAAGCCGTTGTGATTGAGAACTGTTTGAGAGCAAATGAAGAGGTAGCAACAGAAGAATACCCAGTGTTTGATCCTTTGGATTACATGTCCTTTACTGGCTACCCACATCAAAGGAGAGTGCAAGCACCAAGAGGCTCTTGGTGGTTACACCCTGGGAAGTTGAGGAACAGCTTCAGCAGGAAAGGATGGTCTGAGTATCCAATCTATGAGAACAAGTCCATTAGCCAATCAAGGAAGTCCAGAAACCAATACTTCAAATTTTGAATGTTTCTTTTGTGGCAATTATGTTTTCTAGTTTTGATTCTTACCAACTCATGTCTGGCAAAAACTGCGGAAAGTATAGGTTATTGGAGGATTTGAATGTTGAACTCATTCACAAGCAACTTGGAAGCTTTGGCTTGCTTTGTTTATCTGCATTTTGCTTTTCTCATTAGTGCCACCTTAAAGCACATCATTTCAGCTCTTTAGCTGTGGTTCCTATTCCAAGATGAAAAGATAAAAGTGTATAGAGTAACAACCAGTTGTTCATGTCTTCTTTAAAGCAATCGACCTACTTATGTAAGGCTGGTAAAGCCTCATTTTTCCATCCAGAAGCAAACAGCACCATGCTTAGGCATGCCAAGAAAAAGAAAAATGTATATCATTGTGAAGGACTTTCCTTTATGTATCTCAGAATGGTGTCATGGAGACCTCACCAAAGAAAAGGTTAGGATATCAACGATATAAATGATGATTCACATAAAATGTAATAAAATCTTGTGTGATATGCTGAACAAGAAATATATCGATAACGTATATGTTATCCCTCGTATCTGATTTCGTTCCCTAAATTATCAATTCCTATAAGTGAATGAATGAAATTGAGAGGAAGTTCTCCATAATGTTTGCAAGAAAAAATCATTGTTATCTCTCATTTCCACCATGTTCCTGGGGCTCAGGAAGCAGTTTCTGAGAGAGGAATACGCCTCCTTATATTGGTTTCAATTGTTTATTGTTACACGAATCCTAATAGAGAGAAACATATCACTATATCAGATCTTTGATAAACATCATGCAACTCATGTCTAATCTCAGTCTCTCACTTCCAAAAGAATACTAAGCCAAAACCTGCATTCAAACAACTATACTTTGGCAGCTGAAAAAAATTGATATATTAATTGACTAATAGTCCCCATTTTTTCCCCTTTATGGCCAACAATAATTTGAAAAAATCTGTACCTGCAAACCTCATATTCATTAGATTGCAAAGTAATGTTTTGAGTTTGCAGTAGACAGCTTGGAAATATAAGGTTTCAGATACGAATTTTCATGAATTTTTAGGTATCAACATGGACATTCTTAATGGCTTGTTCTAATGGAAATCATTTATGTGGGCAGGTGGCATTGCGGCGTTCGATTTGCACTTTCTGCCCTTCTAAGTATCAGCATAGGAGGCTTTCAAGAAGCTTATGAAGAAATGAAGCTGCAATTCTAACGAACTCCATAATAGATTCATATGTAAGCTATTATTTAGTTGTATCCGCATCTAGCTTCTAATCGACTTTATTGCTACTTGAGCAATTATAATCTGAGATAACAATCATAAAATGGAAATAATTAGCAATTATCAGTTTATCACCACTCTAAACAAAGTTCAGTAACTAGCTATTTGAGGTCGTCTTTCTTGAGAACATGTTGTACATAATGATGATAAAAGTTTTTAACAAAAATCTCTGTTCTCTGAAAACTAATAATGTATTTACAAATTTTTGCGTGGAGAACTGAAGATTGGAGGAAAACATACCAAGTGCCATATAATAAATAGCTGAATTTCTAAATTACACAACACAGGAGACGATGGAATACAAGATACAATACATGAAGTTATAACTTATAAATACATCAACAATCCCCATTCCAGGCAATATTTCTGGTATAAAAAACCCAACATTCCCAACAACTGTAGTGAAGCCTTGTCATTCCAAATTGTAACATAACAACACGAAACACAACTTACATGGCGGCATCAATGCGAATGAATATGCATAAAAACTTCACTACGATCGAAACAAAAATCAAATAAAATCAGGAGGCATTGGTCGTACCCTTGACGGTTTTGAAGTCAGGGTGAAGAAGCCCGAGCTCATCCTTAATGTCCAACGGCTTATCCGTCTCGTTCCTAATCCGCATCACCCGTCTACTCGCAAGCGACTTATGCGTGAACCCATACATCTGCAGAATCTGATTGTCCCCGAAATTAAAAGCTCTATCCATCTGCTTAAGGCACCTCTCGACCGGATAATCCCCGAACTTCCCGCACGGTTTACACCCAACGAAATGGGTAACCAACGGCCATCGGTGATCCCCAAGCCCAGGGTGATACTTCTCGATCATCTCCTCGTACCGATCGACCAAAATTCCCCAATACCCGTGCAAATAATAAGCACTCTCCAAGTACACCTTGTCCCCCCACTTATCCCGCTGGGTGACAAGCAGATAAACCATGGCCGACTGATCGTCGGCCTCGAACACCGGCCGGTCTTTGAGAAATGCCGTTAAAACCTTCCCGGCCTCCTCCCGGATGGGCCCTTTCGGGCCCATCGGGGCCCACGCGTCCAGCAGATCCAACGACCACTGGCAATTCCGTAACAGAAAACTTCCCGTATTCAAACCGATCCAATTTCTCTGATCGTAAACCATCTCGTTCCAACCGTGCATGACCAGATTCGAGTTGGAGTACCTCTCCCAGGGGACCTCGAAGGCCATGTCGGTGAACATCGCGTCGGAGTCCATCCACCACAGGAACTCCACCTCCGGGTGGGACACGAGGAGTTTGCGGAGGAGGGGGAGTTTGGCCCAAAACCCGGCCATCTCCGCGTCGAGGAGGGCGAAGTTGTAGAACACGTCGATGGCGTGGAGGCGGCAGTAGTCAATCTTGTTCTTGATGGACTTGAGGAGGTAGTGGTCGCCGACGGGGTTCTCGCAGGGTTTCGGGGACGAACCGGTGACGAGGAGGACGCGGGGTTTGGTTGGGGTGAGGAAGTTGGGGCGGGATGGGTGGGTGGAGAGGTAGTGGGCGCGTTGCGCGTCCCAGTCGGAGATTTTCGGGCCGAGAGAGAAGGGTTGGGATGGGTCCCGAAGAGGGTCTTCGTCGGTCGGAGGGGAGTCGTGGAGGCGCCGGTCGACAGCGGAGGTGAGGGTAATGAGGAGGAAGAAGAAGAAGAGATGGGTTTTGGTCGCCATTTTGGTGTGTGTGTGTTTGTGTGTGTGTGTGTGTTAGATCTGGTGGTTTGGGAAGTGGTGTTTGTGGGTTTTTGGGTGGATCTGGAATTCTGACTGGGTTTAAAAGTTTTTTACGGGGGTAAATCACAGTTTGCATCTCTTAATATCGTCAAAAGTAACATCTTGACTATTTGAACTTTACGTCACGCTTACGCACTTTCATTTTCTTTTCATCGAAAAATTATTATTTTTAAATATATTCATCTTCTTTTTTTCAAATTCTTGGGGTATTTTTCAAATATGCTTCTAAACTACTTTTATGGTAAAGTTACCGTCAAATCAGATATCGAATTTATTTCAAAATTAGGTCCAATTTTGAACAAATTTGTCTCACATTCGAGTCAAATCTCACTTCTGATTTGATTCAAACTTTACAACATGATACATTAAAAGCATGTTTAGAAAATAACACGATTTTTTTTGAGAAACACGATAAATATGTTTAAAATACTATTTTTTATGCACAATCAAAGTGTTACGGAAATCAAAATTTGAGTGTAATGTAACGTTTTAAATTTGAATGGGTCAAAATATTACTCAGTCATAGTTGACGGGGCAAATTGTAATTTACCCTTTTTTAGGAGGTTATTAAACGTCGCTCGCGAATTACTTAAATCGCTCACATTAATTATCATTTTGCCCTTCACTTTCCATTTAATTATCATTTTGTTCCGTCTCTCAAAAGAATTCTTCTCTCTCAATTACCCACATTCTACCATTACCAACACCAAGCCCTCACTCTACTAGTACCAACACCAACGAAATGTTTGCCGAATCGTCTGAATCCGACGCGGTAAGTCTATAATAATAAAATTTTCGATTGGGGTCTTTTTTTATCAAATTTCAAATGCAATTATATATAGCAAACAATGAAAAGATATTTGTCATAAATAATAAGAATACAACAGATAAACAAATACAAATAATAGAGTAAACAGTGTACAAGCCGATTACGATTATGTCTCATCCTCCGAAGCAGGGTCAGAAATGCCTAACTGACTGTTCCACGCGTTTATGAGTTCATCCCACTCTGCACATGCAACTCTCATTTGGTCGTTCGGCATCAGGTCCCTAAACTCCAAGAACAGCTGCGCACATTGTATCGTCATTCTCATCCATTGCATATAAGAGCAAACTAAGCGTCAATTAACAATAAAAACAAAATATACACTAATAATATAAATTGATTAATAAACGTACCGCATCGACATATGTCTTATCTAGTGGTCTCTGAGGTCTCTCGGCGATACCGCGTACGAGAAATAGATGCGAGTACTGATGAAATCAAGACAAATAATTTGCATCACAAGTTGAGGGGTCGCGGCTACATGCAAGATCAACAAGAACAATTCGGGCTCCTCTCGGAAATGTGCACCAAATCGATTCCACAGTCGAAACGGGTACCTCAGGTCGTACGTCGTCGAACTCTCAGACCACACTGCATGCTCTGTCGTCGGGATTTCAATCAGGATCACCTGAACGTATCCTAACTGATGCAGGACGCAATCAGGCATATAAGGATCGATGATATCCGGATAACGAATATCATCACCCATCAATAAGGTTCTCGACACCTCCGCAGCAGGGTCAGAACCATAAGGCAACTACTTGACCTAAACATTGACACGTTAATAATAATATAAAAAAACAAATGCAAATAATATAGACTTTTATACCTGCAATGCAGTCATCTGATCTAGTCGTCTACGAATGGAACGTAGTCGCTCCTCGCCCTTATCCTCGCTCCAGACGGTCCACATACACGAACGATGATAGTCTGACTCACCGATTTTCTGCTCCTGATTTTCCAAGACATTTTTTGTTGTTGAAATTTGATGTTGGGAGGAAAATGAAGAGAGTGATGGTGAGAGAGTAGAATGAAGAGAGGAAATAAATAGAAATGAGAGAATGACAAAATGATAATTGGTGTGGGTGATTTAAGTAATTCGTGGACGACTTTTGACAATTCATTTTTTTATGATAATGAGTTTATTAGAATATTTGCATGTCATTTTTGTCCCATGTTGGTGTCGTTATCACGTACTGCTTGAGAGGAAACGCGGGTTTGATCGTGATTGTGTTGAGTTTGAGATTTTGATGCCAATTACGTCGTTTGGTTTTGGGTTTAGACTTCAAGAGTTTGTTTGGATATTTATTTGAAGTTCAGCAACACCTTTTCAAGAAGAACATCGTGACAACGTGAATATAAAGTGCTGTGTTTAACAAAAAGAATAAAAATAATAAAACTTGGAGTAAAACGATAACAACAAATCTGAAAGTGACAACTCAAGGGAAGTTCGTTTGCATAATTGCAACTGTGGTCGCCTGGTTAATGTATCCACTTTGTTGTTTACCCTATAATATGTATATCACACTTTGATTTTGGATATTTGCAATGTCATTTTCTTTCAAACTGCAATCAGTGACATTCGAGCAGCTGCACATACTGGATACCTACCTGTATGTGAAACTCGCCTTCACCAGGATTCATGATTATCTTGAGGTTGGAACTCTCCACAACGGAGGTAATTTCGTCGTCTTTCTGCAACCTTCATGATAGTAAGCATTTGGATACTTTCACCTATTAACGAAATCATATCATAAAACAAGAAATAAACCTAGTAAATTTTCATCGCAAGAAATAAATTTTCATACATCCATTCACCTTCTTTGCGGGAAAACAAAATTCTAGGAAAGAATACCATTAACTTGGATTAAAAAACAAGAGCAACAACTCATTACATAAAGCCTCCAGGGAAAGGCAATTCATTACATTAGAGAACTAGACCAAAAACATTGCTGAAAATAATATAAACTTTCTCCGACGAGCGTCAAAAATCAACTACAGACAAGTAGGAGCTACAAAAGGAAAACAAAACTTAATGGATTTCCACCTCTCAACATTTGCAGGACTTAGTTTGTCCACATTACAGAAGATGGTAGCTCAAGGGGCAGATGATGAATATATCTGAACCCAGGGAAATTCCTCTCTGTAACCGGAGCTCTTGTCACAAGAATCTGAACATGTATACACGATGATGGTTGCCCAGTCAAGGGAATCAACATCATTTTGCACCCCAAAATAGTAAAGCAGCTGAGGCAAAATCTGTCACATACGAAATATCAAACAATCAAAGCCACGATGAGAATCCATGGAAAACACAAAGCTGGACACAAGAACAGAAACACAGAGAACTCTAAAATCACAGCAGAGATTTCCAAACCTGAAACTCAAAAGACATGGGACCAGCACAGTAGCTGCACTTGGGGATATCATCTTTGGAAGGTTTACCCGTAGAAACTGGCCACAGTGGGCTTGCCTTGACATATCTGCAGTACCTGTTCAGATCAAAATAGAAAAAATAGAAAACGTTGATCCAAAATCTAAGCAAGGTCTTGCAGTTTGGGAAATGCTGAAAAGAAGGCATACTATCACCTTGTTGAAACACAAATTCAATAAGGGAAAATATCCAGACTAATCGACTGCAACATGTGATTGCATAAACTTTTATTGGGAACCAAAGGATCCAAAGACTCATAGGATCTAGTTACATTGTTAAACCTAATATGACATAACCAAGTAACCCAAGCTAGGTTGAAGTGATGCATGGCGAGGCAGGTCTATTAGTGCATATATGATGGCCCTACACACTACATCCTACAATTTTCAAACTGGAATACTTGCATGCATAATTATCATCCATATCCACATGCATCATGGATTATTGCTGGATAACTGGATTAGAATGAAATATTGGATTGTATATTTGAAAACTGATAGTTTATTACAGCTGGTTAATGAAAGCCTCACCAACAGGTGAAAATGCTTGGTCGTTTTTGTAGCAGCTTAGTTCAACAAGAACTGAAACTCTAAAATGCTAGGTATGTAGCAGCTTAGTTCGACAAGATTTACAAGTATAAGAATATTTCAATGTGATGGCTTACTTAAATGAGTTCTTCAGTGGCATGAGTGTTGGTTAGAAATTAGCCTTAGAAACTTAATATTTACAAGCAACACAACTGCTTAATGAGTTGTGGAGAATATGTGCCTTAACTACTAATATGTTCAACCAGCACTAAAATGTGTTCTTTTACAGACCTTAGAACTTGCTCAGGAGCCCTAGAAACATGCTCATTGAAAGTTGCCCAGCTTTTCTTATCATCATCCGCCTACATCAGAAAACAATTTATAAATAAATCTAACATCTACAAATTAATTGTCCTGCAATGACTGAGTCTGATAATCAATGCATACATCAAATTTATCCAACAGAGCGTGATAAACTTCATCATCTTTGCGTTGTTTAATTACCAAAGAAGTTGTCAACCCATTATCTTCAGATGCCTCATCGTTATCGAGGCATTCTTCCTCATTTACAATCTCGTACTCGGGCCATAGTTTATTGCTGGCTACTACCAGGAAATATATGGTGAGTGAACAGATCCTATCAGAAATCTTATACTCAAACTAGCAACAAAAGTCACCTGCAATTGAATCGCGTATACGACCTTTATCTGTTGATTGCGACTTTGTTTGTGGTGCAAGGTCCGAAGAATGAGAAGCATGAACAATCTGACATTCAATTTTATGTCGGGATCGCCAATGCATTTCCTGCAAAAAGAAGTTACACGTAGTAAGAAACAATTGTTATAAGCTTGATTCTTTGACACTACCAACCTGGTGTTTTTTAGAGCAATAACGTGCTGTCTTGCAATGGCTGCAAACTTTCTCACCCTTCCATGTGCCACACCAACAGCATAGTGGAACTGAAAGCAACAACAACCTCCAAAATATGAAAAAATAGAACACTACAATGGGAGAAATAAAAAACATCATGTAAACTCATAAAACCATGTAAGTGATGGATGTGTGCATCCTAGGTAGATTCAAATATATAGGACATAGGATTCAGTCAGGTTCGAGCAATGGCTACTTAATCATCAATAGATGCATCTTCACATACTATGTACAATAGAAACTTGCAGTAAAACTGTAACTATTTTTTTAAAACGTAACTATATAGTGCTGTAGAGCACCCTGTTTTTTCATGTGGGCTGCATCCTGGTTCACTTTTATTGCACAACAGAAACACAAAATACAATGGCTGTAAGATCACCTCCATCTCCAGTGGGTTTATCAGTACCATCATGCTTGGGAGGGTTGCTCGAGTAAAAAGAATTGAAGTGAGGTAGCTGTGAGCGAAAAACCTTTACACTGAAGAAATAAAATGCAAGAGTCAGAGAATGGAACCGGAAAGCCACAAAAAAAACAGATTGAACATAGACCAAAAAAATATCTCTCCATTAATAGCATCTACCTTCTGGGAACACCAACCACTCGGCGTTTCCACTGCTCATGCTGATCTTTCATTAAACATGACATGGAAGGGCACATGAAGACATATAAAGTTCTATGAAAAGCATACTCTTTTTCCGCCAATGGTGCATACACCTAATTAACCACAATAACAAAATCGAGAACAAACACAAATAAACAAACCAAACCCCCAAAATTACGAAAAATCCTTGCTCTTTCCAATTGATTTAACCATATACCTGAAGAACAAATTGGAGCGGATCACCACAAAACCCACAGGTACGATACTTCTCCGAGGGCAATTCGACCGGATCAAGCCATGCCTACTAACACGAAAACGCACTTCAAAACAAATTCTAAAATTCACACATCACAACAATCAACCAATTAAAATGCAAAGCAGTCGGGATTTACCGGTACTCCCCCGGCCTTGCTGGGGAACAAATGCCGGAGAAGACATCTCGGGTCTCTCGGCTTCTCAAGGAAGCCGAGAGTTACAGGCTCGTCCTCTTCCTCGTCTTCCTCGTCTTCGACTGCGATATTTTTTTCCGCCTTATCTTCCATTATCTCGTCCTCGCATTCATCGGAGATTTGAAGCGTTTTTAGGTTCCGGAAAATGATAGAATTGTTAGCGTCGGATTCCATTTGTCAGTTCGGAACTGCGAAAGCCCAATTCAATCAAAATATATACCTTGTGATGGAGTTATGGAATTGGGAGGGAAGATAATACCTTGTAGATGGGAAAGCGAGATGAGAGGTGGGTTGGATTGGATTGGATTGGATTGGATTGGATTGGATCGTCTCCGTGCGATTCTGCTCGAGATTTGAGGGTGGATCGGAGATTTTGCAGTTGGGCGAGGGGAACGGCGGTAGGGTTTTTTTCATGCGCCAAGACCTAATAACTCCCAAGAGGTTTCGGATGGGTTTTGTGCGTCCGTACTCGATGGGCGACCCATCAAACATATTTACGATCCAATTTACACGATTTAAATACAATTGGTTAACTCGTTTAAAATCGTGTTAATTCGACCTGATGGACTGATTGGCTAGGTACACGGTTATACTTACTCATATAATCTTTATTGGAAAAAACTCAAAAATAAATGCAATTGTTACTAATTTCTAGTAGAGATTATGAAAACTACCTAAATGGTTATGCAATTAAAATATTCTGACATAAAATAATGTGAAAGAAGAAGATTGTTACTAATCTTGTGACTATGTGTAATATTATAAAAATAAATACATTTATACATTTTATATAGAATTTTGTAGACGGATTGAACATAGGTTACATGTATCAAATTCAACCCATTTAATTACTAGGTCGTGTCAACCCGATTATGACAAGCTCATTTATGTCAAACTTAAACTTGTATTTATCGTATCAAGTCATCAAGTGATACGCAAATTACCACCCTTACTTCCTGGGTTGTAAATGAGATGGATATTATCGTTTACGGGTAATGGTTATCTTCGAACATGCTAGAACTTTCGGCATCTTTGATGAGAGTATGCAAAAGTCAGTCATATCTACCTTTCTCAAAAATACGTGCCCCAGAGTAAAGCATCAAGTGCCAATGTGGATCTGAAAATGCAATTGTTCCTGGTTTACCATATATTTCAAGTGTAATATACCGACAAAAGAAAACTCAAATGAGTATCACGATGTATATTGATATGAGTCTTAGTTCAAAAACATTACAATATCCATTAATAGCATCAACCATTTATTATGAATTGTAATAACTTCACCAAGTCTTTGTTAAACTCGATAACACCCCATGTCGATGAATACATCCAAGGAATCCTTATAGGTTGCACAAAACTTGTACAATCCGTCATTTAGAATCAATGTTCACATACCGCCTAGGTGATTGTGCAGTCGTCCATTTCTGGGCGACCCAAAAAAAATTTGATAAAATAGTTTAAAAAATCAAGAAAAATAAGAAAAATATACAAATATTACCTAAAAATATCATACATGTTTTTTTGGGAGGGGGGGGGGGGGGGTTATATAGGATTTGAGATCAATGATATTTCTGTATATATAAAAAACTCAAACTATTGCCTACACGAAGGTGACCACCTTGCCGGATTGTTTGTCGCCTAGGCGACTGCCTACATGAACATTAGTCACAATCCACTTACTGGTGTTGAACGGGACGTCTAAAGTGGTATGTTGACTCATTGTCCAAATCGAAATTTCGTTGACTCATGGTCCAAATCAAAAAAAAAAGTTGACCTACAAAACACAATCATCAAAACCACCCAGTTGAGAGAATGTCCACTTCTAGGATAGAACCTATTTCAGTCATCCGATTGAGAATTAACCATCCTGCTGAGCAAACGGTGGTCTGAAGACTATTTTTTGAATTACACACACTAACGACTATTTTATGCGTCAAACGAGAAACTTCACGTCGCTACTGGTTGAGACAACTAATAATAAGATGTTACATTGTTATTATAATAAGATGTGTAGTTTTGTTTGTTACTTGATTTCGTAACTTAAGTTTAAACATTCGCCAAATGCTAGTCCCACAACAAACTTCGCATTACCATCTCACCCGTATGGATCGTCCCTCTCTTCTTACCTTCAATGGTCAACTGAAACTACAAACACATGCTCCCTTCCATCTACCAGGGTCAACATCCTCTACTATATATATCTATAAATAATAAAACGTAAATATTTTTGCTGCATCTCACATTCTCCCACCCGCACGACCTCAATTATACATCTTGCGGCAAATTTGTCAGCTAAGAAAAAACCACTTAACGATTCATCTCAGTTATCAATGAAAGCTGATTCTGCAAGATCAATGGCGCGAGCAAGGGCAGCAGCTTTGTTTTCACATTCTCTCTGCTCGTCGTCAGGACTACTGTCCGCCACAATGCCAGCACCAGATTGTAGGTGTGCCACCCACTCCTGCCGCTTGTTCACATCCTTGTATGAGTACATGGTATTGTAACGGTTCCCGGTTGGGAAGACTATGGTCCTTAGTGCCAAAGCTATGTCAACATCACCAGAATGTGATATCCACCCAAATCCACCACTGTATGGTCCCCGTCTAGTAACTTCCAACTCATCAATCAGCTCCATTGCTTTTACCTGATCAAAAATTGCAAAATTAACCTTGACCCTGATAATAAGAGCAAACTTTCTTGAGAAACTTTTAGAGCAAAAGGGGCATCCAAAAAAACCACCAAATACTTGAGTTGTCCGCAAAATCTCTAAAAGGAAGTCGTACCTTTGGGGCTCCACTAACAGTTCCAACTGGTAACGCAGCACGAAGGACGTCCCACGAGGTAAGGTTATCGAGCAATTCACCAGTCACCTGAAAGAAGCATAACCCAACTGTCATTCTAAATATATAAATGATCAGAACTCATACTCATACCTTGTAAATTTGGGTTTTACAGGGTTGTCACGTAAAAACCGTGTTTGATTTTATTGACATGAACCCAAGTAGGTCAAAATTATGCATTAGGCATTCCACACCAAGTAAAAGTATTAAAATCTGGACATCAAGAACATCATTAATAAACTCATGTTCGTATTCTTCACAAACAAACATGAAAACTAACTTCATAAATTAAGTTAAAAATGAAATATACTTACCGTGGAACTAATGTGTTGTACATGGGAATATTTCTCTATGTTCATGAGCTTTTCCACTTTAACAGAACCTGGTTTTGAGACCTATACGGGGAAAACATGTAAGGGACGAATTAAGTAAAATATACATAAGTAAAGAAATACACAGGTAGCGAGTAGCGACGTGACAAGGGTATCAAATATAAGACAGGTAACTCCACATAAAAAGTCAAAAAAAAAACCGAGGTGAATCAATAACTGTTGGGCATCCAGCAAAAATGGGAAGTGATAACTACTGACTGTTAAACCAGATATTGTAACACCCGATAACAGAGCGAAGGATAGGCAACTAGTAGTGAAGGCAAGTAAGCTATTGGGTGAGAGTTTTTTTAATAACAGATGATGCCTATACCCTTTGACTAAGATTACATGGCGACAGGTATGTATCATGAATAAATCACCACTTCAAAGACATACATTGAGGATTAGTAGTGCCTATTAATGTTCGACTGAAATGAAGTTGTGTTCAAATTGAGATTGAGAAGAAAGAAAATTAAGAGCTTTAAAGCTTTAGACATTATAGAATAGAAAATATAGAACTAAAGAAGTCATCAATCAACCAGGACAAAATCAGAGAAAAGGAACAGTAAACACTGTTAGCATGTTTAGATGCAACACTATCAACATACATCATTGCATAGGTGTATGCCAACACAATAATGGAAACTTTTGCAGTTATCATAAAATTAACAAATGCACATATATTAAGAATGGTTATTTAAGAGAGAAAACAAACCCTTCCAACATCATTGCGACCTAGGTCGACGAGCATAATATGCTCAGCACATTGCTTTTCATCATTTAATAATCTTTGTTCTAGGAGACGATCCTCCTCCTCCGTCCTGCCTCGCCTAATTGTCCCAGCAAGAGGTCGGTTGACAATTTTTCCCTGCCAATAACTTCTATTAGGATAATGCTATAAGACAAGTCATCAACGAGGTTGCAAAAAAATTGTAGAAACATGTTCTCCATTGGACAATGAACAAGAAGCTTAGATCAATGAGAGTAGCTTACATTCTTCACACGAGTAAGAATTTCAGGACTGGATCCAACAAGTATTGATCCTCTGACCTGAGAAAGAAAACACGGGAGGACTCAGATAAGGTAGCACGGTACCAATGAAAAAAATACTAAATAAACATGAAGATTGTCTTGTACGTGAGACCTGCAAATAAGCCATATAGGGGCTCGGATTGACGATCCTGAGTGCTCTGTAGACTTCAAATGGGTCTGCAAACGTTCGACACTCAAAACGCTGACTCAAGACGATTTGGAAAATGTCTCCGGCCAGGATATGTTCCTTTGCCTTCATAACAGCCATTTTGTATTGTTCGGCTGACATGGATGATTCCTTGAGAGAAGTGAAGTTGCGGGTTTGGAGGTTTACGTGACCAGCCGAGAGCTTGGGTCTGAACATGAGCAAAGAAGTTATGTAAGATAAGTGGAATAGTAATGAAGGAGAGAAGCAATTAAGAGAAGCACTGACGGGTCAACATTCTGCACTCTGGACAACAAAATGTTGAGCTGACGCTTTCCGTCGTGATAAGCTTGGTCGATGTTGGAGTATCTATCGACCCGAACCCAATGAATGACGTGCGCTTTCTACGAGTACAGAGAAAATACTACTAATGATGTTTAGAGAATATCCAGATGGAAAGGAAGCAGAATTACCTTTTGGACATGATCAAAGACGATAAGGTCATTGTAGAGGGCGAGATGGATGTCGGGAAGGTTCCTATCATCAAGCGGTGCGGCAGCGAAAGGAAGCTTTCTGCTCTCGACGTAGCGGACGGTGTCGTACGAGAAGTACCCGACCCAACCCCCGACGAAGGTGTCGGGGAGATGGGGAAGGAGCTGAGGGGAGCAAGCGTCCATGATGGCTCTTGGAACCGACATGGGGTCGTCGACGATCGACTCGGTTCGGCGGCCCTCGTCGTGGTCCATGACGTTGACAGTGTGGTCCTTAGCGACGATCTCCATGGCCGGCTGGGCGCCGACGACGCTGTAGCGGCCGACGTTGGTGCCCTGGTCGACCGACTCGAATAGGAAGCTCGGGGCGTCGCGGTCATCCTCCTTGACCAGGCACCGATAGGCCAGGACGGGGGTGAGGTGGTCCGCGAAGATGCATTGGTGGAGGGGGACAAGGTTCCCCCTCTTCGCCGCCTCCGTGAACCGGAGGAGCCCACCCCCGTCGTCGTCGTAGGCCAGACATCGCCGGGAAGAGGAAGAGGAAGAAAGAGCACATGAGGGCCGGAATGGCCGCCGATGGGCGGAGGAAGGGCGGAGGACGGTACAGGGGTTTAAGGAGGCTAGGGTTTCCATATTCCCTCTGCGACCGATTGATAACTCTACTTCTACTGTGTTCTCTTATTTTCCTTTGTTACAGAGAGAGGTTTTGTTTTGTTTGCACTTTTCAAACTTGTCTTGATTTCCCATTTCCAATTCATTTGTCAACGCTTGGCTCATACATCATGCCGTAATCTCCGGATTTTCCCTTTCTTCCTATTCGTTATCTGATTTTAACTTGTAGCTTTATTATCAATTAACAATTACCTTCTCTTGTGATAAAATAAAAGTATATCTTTGCTTTGCAGGTAAGAAGGAATTTAGATTTCATGACTTTTCTACTTTTAAGTAGAACTTCAATGAATTCTTGGATGATTGGGATTGAGAATTTGGATCTTATCAACAATATAAACATGTCAATGTTATTGGTTTTCAGGAACTCTACTTGGGAGGAGGAATTGATTTTCAGAACGATTTTTTTGTGATTGATTTGCAGAACTTAAATTGAATCTTGTGAATCTTAAAATTTTATAAAATTACATTGTAAATAACTTTTCACATTTCCACTCTAATTCTAAGGAAGTTATAGAACTTGAGTTTCAAATTTTCCACTACTTCTTAAAAATCAATTACACCTTAGAACACTTCATTTCAAATTTCTAACCTACGAGTACGACTCTTTCATTTGCCATGTAGACATTCTCTTTTGTTTTTGATAAATAATGTAGAACCACCGGTTGTTATGACAATGAGATTTGTAACCCACATGTCACCTCCTCCTAGACCAACTAGAATATACACCTCTTATATTATTGTTCTCATCGATTCAACTTGCCAATAGAGTAATAATTTCACTCGGAATATAAGTCAGCAGTCAAAATAGAATACAAAGCAAAAGCATTCACGACTTTCTCCGTAGGTCCTAAATTTGAAAGACAGGTGATAATATTTTACCTCTCAAAGAAACTTTAACGAGACGTCAACCTAGGACCAGATTGGATGTAGCCGTTTCTAGCTTATGGATGCAATCCAAACAATCAAATTTGGAATCCAAGTTCAGCTTCCAGCCCATTTTCCTATGCACCATTTTTTCCATAGAGTTGGAAGCTCACACGGTGAGCTTCGAGTTCGGGTGGAGAAGCAAAAAATGAAATTGCAAATTCTGATTATGCTCCCATGGAATTGTGGAATTATGTCTAACTTATTTTAATTATGCTTATGTTAATCAAAGTTGGAGGCAATTTAAGAATTTTTTTTGACATGACATCACCTACTATCAGAAATCTTTTGTCTATCCAAACAACTCTTTGTATGATCGTGAGGGTCTCTAATTCTAATCACTATTAGACTAATTACCTACTTGTTTAATCAATCAAATAGTGCACAGCGGAATTTAAACAAATACAAGCAAGTAAAGCAAACAACAATCATGACACCGGATTTTATAGAGGTTCGGTCTTCCGCCTACTTTCTCTCTTGCAAGTTCCGCTCGCGTCTTCACTATCAACCTCGTTACGGGTCGAGATTAAGCCTTTTACAAAATAAGCTCCACGAACACCTTCGCGAGTTTGACGTTCTTCTATCACAATCCGAGATAACCACTTCGAACTTTCACCGAAGTCTTTGCTTCTTTTACAACTGAGATGTTGAGTGGAACACACTCTCTAACTTGAACACACTTAGCTTAGGATGTGGAATTAATACTGAAATGTGAAAGTTTAGGCTTTGAGAGTAGATTTGGGGATCGAGACACCTGGGAGTTTCTCTTAGGTGTATATGACAATAGGAAGTGTAAGAGTTGTGTAATTGTTGTAGGATTTTGTGTCTCTATGTATGTATATATTTTAAAAAAATTAATACAAACATACAATATCGATTTCATATTTTATTGATTTTACTTACATGTTTTTGTTTATTTTAATATCATGTATTCCTACACATATTAAAATAAACAAATGATAGAGGATCATACACAAATGTTCTCTAAAACCTTTCAAAAGATCCGGAGTTCTGTTGTTCGTCGAATCGCCTGCCGATTCGTCTTCAAGCGTTCACCAGACTCTAAACAAGATTAGAGAGAAATGAGCTAGTCGATCAATCTCTAATTAAGCTTAGAATCTAGCTAATAACTCATCTTTAAGCTCCTCAGATTTTTATCTCCAAAACTTAAAACTATTAAGAGATTTTCGTGATGATTAAGAGAGAGATTAATGAGAGAAAGAATTTTTGCATTAACATAAACAAGTAAGATGAGAACTCATTTTATAGGCTCCCAAAACATCATTAAGAAGAAATATTCTTTAGTCATGATCTTTTGCTTATTCTCTCCTAAAATTAATCTCAAATTGCCATGTACCGTAGGAATTCCTCCTTGCATCGTAGGAGATCAGCGTGCCCTTGACCTCCTCCAACACCAACGAATCCTTGCCATATATGATCGTATTCACCAAGTTCTCATACGAGTCCGGCAGCGACGTCAATAACAACATTGCCTTGTCTACATCCTCCATCTTGTCCTCAAGCTGAGTCAGATCAGCTATCAACTTATTGAACACCGAGAGATGCTCAATGAACGACGTGTTCTCCTTCATCCGAAGCATGTACAATTGACGCTTCAGATTCAACTTGTTGTTAAGGTTCTTTTTCATGAACCTCTCCTCCAGAAGTTTCCAATATTCTGCCGCGGTCTTCCCCGATTCCTCGAAAAGCAGATCATCCGAGAGGCACAACTCGATGATCCCAATAGCCCGGAGATTCAGACTCTCCCACTTTTCGTCGGTCATCTTCGATGACTTCTTTTCAACTTCATCCAATGTCAGCAATAGTCCGTCCGTCTGAGACATCAACGCACGAACCCTCCGTTGCCATGTTGAAAAGTTCACTTTCCCGGTGAATTTCTCCACCCGAAAATTTCGCTCTTCCTCCGTCATCGTAAGTGCAACCAAAGCTCTGATACCAGCTGTTGTGAGGGGGATCTAAGATGCATTAGCACGACACGGATTAAACGCACCACGTATAATAGAAAATTGATTGCGGAATAATAACTTCTGACCCTCTCCCAATCTCAATGCAACAAGTAAACACAAATAAGATGAAATAGCAAGCAATCACACAACACACCTGAAGCAAACCACGATACACGCGATTTTACAAGGTTCGACAAAATGCCTACGTTCTTGGGGGGCTCTCATGCGGGTTTCCTTTCCTTGAAGCTCTTCTCCAACAAGAGAAGTCTTCGAGATTACAATCGATTGGAAGCAATATATCTCTCAAAGCACTTTAGATCTCTCTCTAGCCTAATCTCTCTCAAGGAAATAAGTATTGTATGTTGTGTTACAAGATTATGACAAAAAACCTATTTATAATGGACTAAATTCGTACAGAGAATAATTCAGATCGTGCATAACTGCCTCAAAACGGTTGACCGGAATTTCCCATAGGTCGACCGGTTTTCGGTTAGTTCGCGTAACTGCCAACATTCGGTCGACCGCATACCCCGAGCCGGTCGACCGTTCCGCGCTTCTGAATAGCACCCGAAGCTCTTGGACGTTTTCGGTCGACCGCGAGTCCAACACCGGTCGACCGATCTGCATGCCGATTTTCATCTCATAGCTACTGTCGCTTTTCGGTCGACCGCGTGCCCAACACCGGTCGACTGGATCTCGATCGATCCTGAGCTCCAAATCTACTGACGTTTTTTGGTCGACCGAATTCCCAGAACCGGTCGACCGATCCCCGATCTGTTCCGAGTCTCATGGCTCCTGGAGTAATTCGGTCGACCGGACACTTAAGTTTCGGTCGACCAATTCTCCCAGAATTCCTGCATTAATTATAAACCAATTCCAAGAGAATGGTGCTTTGACTCTCTCAAATTTATGCAGGGGAAAACCCGAGCCTTATTTTGAGCAGGTTGTGATTACGTCGTGATGGATGTTCAGCTCTATTGGCTGCCTTTTGCATAACATATTTTGCCAATTTGTAGATGAAATATGCTCTTCCAACACTTAACCAGCTCATTAATTCCGGTGATGAAGAAGTCGTTACTGATGCATGTTGGGCACTGTCACACCTTTCTGATGGAACAAGTAACAAAATACAATCGGTACTTGAAGCTGGAGTTGTTGCTCAACTCATTGAGTTGCTTGAGTATGACCATCTCTGTGATTTTTATTATCTGCTTCTGAAAATTTCCTGACTTTTGGAACATCACATGGGTTTCAAAAATTCATTTTTATTGTATATGTTGTGTCATTAGACATCATTCCGAATCACTAGTGATCCCTGCTCTCCGAACTGTTGGGAACATTGTCACCGGTAATGACGATCAAACTCAGGTAATGCTCGTCTAAGTTTCTTATAATAAATTGGACAGTGGTGCTCCTCCAGACTGTCACAGCATATTCCTCATCCATGTCATTGTATTGTACTGTACTGTACACCTTTATAGGTTTGTATTGTAATTCGTGACTAGTTAAGCATATGGAAATGCACCATTGATGTATTCTTTTGCAAGAGCACCAAGGAACACTAAAAATGTAATAACCTAATCTAAAACACCTTAATTAACTAAACCTAAACCTAATTAACCTAATTAAGCTTTGATTAGTGAAACATGAGGTGACTTGTTTTGATTGGAAGATTGAGAGGTGAATTGAAGATAAACTTGGATTCTTGTATAAATAGAAGTGTTAGGTTTTAATAGAAACGTTTTCTTCAGTTGATCTAGCAGTGAGTGAGAGAGATTTTCGGAGAAGAGAAGGAGAAGAAGAAGAGAAGGAGAAGAAGAAGAAGAGGAGGAGAAGAAGAAGTTGAGTAGAGGTTGTCAAAGCTTGGGAGGCTTCTTCACTCGACCAAAAGGTATGCCAAATCTTTATTATAACTCACATAAGCCTTGTGAGTGTTGGGGATCGACGTTGGTGTCGAATTCCCCGTCGGATTGCAACCAATTCAGAGGTTGAAGACGACGATCGGTCGACCGGTGCCTGTGGGCAGTCGACCGATCCTATTATTATATTGATGTTTACCCGCGAACGGTCGAACGATGTCTACGGACGGTCGACCGTTATGCCAGATTTGTGCGGGAAAAAAGGGTGATGCTGTTATCGGTCGAACGGGACCACTTAGCCGGTCGACCGAATAACAATGAGAATGGGTCGGTTGGGGATTTTGACTTATTAAACGGTCGAACGTCCATAACCTTGTTCGACCGATCTATTCGATGCTAAGTCGGTTGGGAGCTTTGACCATCAAAACGGTCGACCACTCTTCAACTTTCGGTCGACCGACTGAGCATTTTAATTAAGCAGTAGAGTGCCTGTGATGTTTCGGTCGAACTGTATAGCAGTTCCGGTCGACCGAATGTCACTTGGGCAAGATACTGAGATTTCCTGTTATCGGTTGAACGACCCCTTGGTTCGACCGATTGGATATATATATTATATAAAATTGTATAGCGTAGACCATCCAAACGGTCGACCGCTAGATGACTTTTGTTCGACCGATTGGTCGGTAATTCGGTTGGCGTGGTTCGACCAGTAGTCTTGTTTGTACAGTACTGTGTACTGTGTGGGGGACCGGTCGACCGGTGTGCTTTTAGCGGTCGACCGATCTGCCGCAGGTTGGTGGATTTATCCACACGCGATCCGTTGAGTATAGGTCGACTACCGGCTCCGAGGCGACGGTTGATTACCGGCTTTGAGAGCGACGGATTTCACCTTCGACGAAGGCGTATTATTGTATTACTGTTGCCTCTCTTACCGAGCGGGGTGTGAGGGATGTGTGCCGTAAACATTGGGCTGTTTGCGAGGGTTTAGCGGTAGGCCGAGGATGTTCCGGCAGGGTGCGCGTCTGGCGGCTCTTGGGGGAGCAGCGGCTGTCGTCTGACCCGAGTTGTGTATTCGGCGGGTTGACTCGCTCCTGGGGTGGCGGCGTGTACCAGGGGTTCCTTCCTGCACTTTTGGGGAGCAGTGGTGTCGACTGACCCTTGTGAGGCAGCGGTGGACTGACTTGACCCTAGTGGCAGGAGTGGTTCAGTGCCGCGGAGGCGGTGAGGGCATTATTGTGGGCCCGAGGTGGATGATCATGTGCATAGCATTGCATTGTCTTTAATTCCTTTTTATATTATAGGAGGTTTGGTATACGGGGTTCCTTCAGGGAACTCAGGCATGTTTGTTTGTTTTCATTTCAGGTAGCGAGTAGCATTAGAGTCAGGTGGTGACCGAGGAGAGTGCCCCCGGGATCAGATCATGTTCTCTTTTGTATATCTTTGTTTGAGGTAGTGATTACATGTATATTCACTTTTGTTGTAATCACAGTTGACTCATTTGTATAGTTTGACTTCCACGTGGGTCTGTATCTTATATATTTTATATATATGTTGGTTTGTTTTCCCGTGACGTGCCCTGTGTTGACCGTTGATGGTCTTTATTATTGTTTAAATTTTCCGCTGTTTTCGGGTACGTTACAGAAAATGTTGCTTATCAAAGATGATTATGACCCTTATCTGTTTCTCATTTCCAATTTATCTGACCCTTATGTTTTGGTCATGATCATTTGTTTCCTCCAGCTCCCTTGCATCTCTTTTCATCTAATATTTTTTCATCACAACTGCTGACTTTTAACGCTGCAAAAGTGTTTGCGAAATGACTGATTCCTTGCATGTTCTTTCCTCCAATCATGTACTAGTCGTACTAGGCAAATGTTTCCAAAATAGAAAAAAACAGTCATTCACCTGTTCCTATTGTGAAGACAGTTTGATATATATAACTACACAATTTGCCTGTTTTTTAGGCTCATAGCTGAAAACTTTTTGCACAATTTTAATATTCTTGTCTGTGTATCTCAACCCCCTATAGCTAATAGTGTTATGGTTCTATGGGGACTTCAGGTTAGATGGACATAAAGTTTTGGTACTCTCTAGTATTTCCTTGCTAGTTTGGGTCCTACGCTTTTTTTTAGTTGCACATTTACTAGTACTCTCCATTAACAATTATGGGGCTTACTACAGAGTGATGCTATTATCATTGAAAGTTATAATGTTACCATGATATTATCATTGAAAGTTATAATGCTACATTATTCATTATTTTTAACTAACACGTTCAAAACATCATGTCTTGTAGCATGCTATTGATTGTGGAGTTCTTTCACGTCTTTTAATCATCTTGACAAAAAACCACCAAGGAAGCATCAAGAAGGAAGCTTGTTGGACAATTTCAAACATCACTGCTGGAAACAAGAGTCAAATTCAGGTATCCAAACATAATGATTTCGGGTTTATTTTTTTCCTAAGTTCATAGTCCCTGCCTCCCCTTCAAGGATTCAGGTATGAAGTACTCTACCATGTTTAGATTCTTTTTTGCAAGGAAAACAAAATTTGCATGGATCTATTTGCATTCATTAGCAGTGCATTAATGTTTTGATGCTTCCTTATTGTATGGAAATAATGGTTTGTCCCAACCCTGTTAAGCTGCTCAATCTTGCACATGCATGTCCAGTTCATTTAAGATACGTCTGAAATTGAGATTCAGTCACTTAGTTATAGTTAATACATGGTGCTACTGTGCTAGTCTGTGATCAAAGCCCAACTTCTTCCACCGCTGATTTTATTGCTTCGAAGTGCTGAATTTTACATTAAGAGAGAGGCAGCTTGGGCAATCTCGAATGCCACTGGTGGTACACATGATCAAATAAAGTGTTTTTTTATTATTTCTGTTTCTGCGATGTAATCACCAATCTGAACTTGATTTCGCTGATCTGCTTTTTGGTCTTCTTTACCTTCACAGGTATATGGTAGAACTGGGTTGTATACAACCGCTATGTGATCTTCTCAACTGCCCAGATCCAAGAACTATCATGGTATGTTTGCAAGCACTTGAGAACATCTTGAAGGTTGGGAAATTTGATAAGGATGTTGGTTCCACTGATGGAGTGAACGAGTTTGCTGGATATATTGAAGAAGCTGGGGGGCTGGACAATATTGAAAATCTGCAGATGCATGAGAACACTGATATCCACACGAAATCTATTGAAATTCTTGTAGCATACTGGCTTGATGACAGTGAGAATGACATGGTATCAACAAAATTTGATACCAATATTGAATTCTTGTAGCATACTGGCTTGATGACAGTGAGAATGACATGGTATCAACAAAATTCTCAACAGCACCGCCTGCACCAGCAGGGCTCGGTTCGTGTTTTCTTATAGAACAGTAATGATGTTTTATGGATACGATAATTACGTTCTATTGGTGGTTGACTGGCGGTGGTGCTTGAAGCGTAGTAGCGACGTAAGGTCCAACATGATTGTTTTCGATGCCATTCTGTTAACTTCTGAATTCTGATGATGTGGGAAAGGTTTTCTTTGGGTTCAGTTGGGGTCATGCAGCAAAGGCGTCAAATATATTTTGGCAGCCTTTTTACTACCTCTACTCTACAGCATGGAAAATATGGTTTGGCTTTTAATAAACCTGTTCCATTGTAAATTGCCGCTACGGTATAGTTATCGGGACAGCTTGCGATTGTTTTTTTTTTCTCAAGATTTTATCGGTTCTTTTCTTTCGGGAAATTTGCAGTTTTATTTGTCGAGGTTGTGCATCTTGGTTCCAAATATGTTTGCAAGGTATATTTTCTCCGTCATTTATATTGGTTAAAACAGTCGATTTTGTGTGTTGAATTATCATGTTTTGCGGAAGAAAACAGACATTTTTATCTCTTAAAGTGTTCAATATACTTTGTAAAACCATGAAAATATTATTCTGATTAATTGACTTGAACTCATCATTTTCCCTCTGTTCTCGATTTCAGATGAATAAATTATACACTAGTTTAGTTTCCCTATCCTTGGGCCGCGATGGGCTTTTACGGATCCCCATTAACATCAGTAATCAGCCTAGTACCACTTCGTAATCCCTATCGTGGTAAAAAACCAACCTTCTCGATCCGCGACTGTCCTCCAACTCTCACCCAACGAAAATCCCAGCCGTCCAATCCAAATAAACCAACGGCCACAACTCCCGAAACACTCCCTATCCGGACCACAAAGATCTCTCCAATCAAAACCCCCCACGTGGCATAACCCACCTCATTTTCCTATAAATACCCCCACATTCCTCTCCCCACTACACCACATAAAATACACACAGAATCTCGTTTCCAGCAATTATTTCCCAATATCCGTTTCGATGGCCGTAGCCGAGAAGAAAGAGAAGAAACCCACTTCCCCACCTCTCCATCCGCCTTACTTCCAAGTAACTTCCTTTCCACTTCCCTTACTTTTCGTAACTTTTCCTTACTTTTCGTTTCTTTTCAGATGATTACGGAAGCGATAACGACCCTGAAGGATCGGACTGGGTCGAGCCAGCCGGCGATCGCAAAGTTCGTGGAGGACAAGTACAAGTCCAAGCTCCCTCCCAACTTCCGGAAGTTGCTCTCCGTCCAACTCCGCCGCTTCTCCAAGTCCGAGAAGCTCACCAAGGTCAAGAACTCCTACAAAATCTCCAAGCCCATCTCCGATCCGGCGCCGGCGAAGAAGATTACGACGGCTAAGAAAGTTGCGCCTGAGAAGAAGAAGGCGGTTGTGAAGGCGGCGAAGGTTTTGAAGAATGACGAGGGGAAGAAAGTGGTTAAGACGATGAAGGCGGTGAAGTCGCCGGTGAAGGCGAAGAAGAGAGTGGCCAAGTCGATCAAAGCTCCGGCGAAGTCCCCCGCGAAGAGGGCCAGGAGGGTTTGAGTGTTGACTGTGTTGTGGCTGGTTTTGGGTGTTTGGTGTAAATAGTGGGGATTGTTAAGGCGTTTCTGGTAGTTTTGTTAGCTAGGTTTGTTGGTTAATGTAACGTAAGTTTTCCCGTTTTCCCAAATATTAAGGTGTTTCTTTCCTTGTCAATATGTTGTTAATGTTATTTTTGTTTATCTATTCATAATAGTAAGTTAAAGTGTAATATTTTGACCGTTTTTATATAAAAAAATGTTAATTTCAACAAATTCATTGTATTTTTAATTGTTTTTGTGTTGTTTGTCAAAGGTAAAATTTAAATCAAATCAAATCAAATGTCAAAAATATTATTTTGAAAAATAATATTTGTTGAAGTTTAAGTATTGGACGTTAATTGAGGGGGAGAAAACAGTGAGTTTACTCTTCATGAAACGTTGTTCTTAAATTTTAGTTTCTTAACGTGACTAAGTTGTTAAGCAATGGTAGATTGGTCTATGTAGTTCAGTAGTTCTGATTTCCCATGAAGCTTCCTTCTGTTAGACATTGGTTTGATCTTTAATGTTTAAGGCAAGTTTATTAATATTTTTTGAATAGTATATTAATATAGATCGAATGGTTAATGAAACCAGCGGCTATAATCTGTAACGTTAAAAAAGAGTCAACGATTCGTATAAAAGCATACTATTAATCTTTACTAAAGTAACCTCTACATCTGTCAAAAGTGAGTTATGGGCCTAACAGATAAGCGGATGATACAAGCGCAGGTCCGCAACCATTAACAGGCCTAAGACATCCTAATGTTTGGATAAACCCACACATGACACAACCTAAGCCGTTGGAATAATGGAATGCAACTCAAGGTCCAGAAAGGAAATTCATAACGTATTCCAAAATTTGTACGTTACAACTTACAATGTTGATTCTTCATGGTTAATCACTCGACCTGGTTTTTTTTTTTGGTGAAGCTTATGTGTTACACGTTGGTTCGATCTTTGATAGTATGAAATCCCTCTTTAGCATAAACATAATTAGTGCTAGCATATGAATTGTTATGTTCGGAATTGTTATTTAGGAAAGATCGAATGGAGGTTAAATGCGACGCTTATAGTTATTATAGATTGCAACATTTAATTAAAGTTGAAAATTCGTATAAAGTAAAAGGTTGTGACCCATCTTAACCAAAATCGACTTCTAGAACTGTCAAAAGTGAGTTATGAGCTTTGCGATTTCTATGCCGGTACTTTACAGTATTAATAGCCCGATCCAGTGTGACAAAGTTGGCCCAAAAAATTAGTGACTTAGTGGACTAGACTGGGCTAAGAATTGGGGATCTGAGAAAGTAACTGCCCATCTTCTAAAAGATTGGAAAGAAAATGATCAGCCGACTCGTAGTTAGAACAAACATATCCTATTTATAATTATAATTACAACAATAAGATAAGAAGCATAACATATTTTGAGAGCTATTTGTTTTTTAAACATAGTTAATAATAAAGTAGGATGGATTTTGTCCAACCCTCCAAACAAAATACAAAGTAATATTACAACCGTGATTAGTTTTGATCAAGGTAGAAAACAACCAAAACGATTGTAAGAGGGCCAAAACAACAACCAAACAAAACTACCCAAAAATCACATCCTTTTCGGTGTTAGTCGTGATCCACCACATTCTATTAGGTGTTAGCTGAGGATTAAGGAGCTGCCTAGGGTAAGAGGCTCTTGGTCCTTAACCGTAGAGCTCTAAAAGATATTGGTTTACATAAAACAAAATATATTCGCAATCATGGTAATTAACATGGAACATTAATTACCGAGTTAAAATTGTCATGTTGGTCATAGATCATTGTAGCTTTACAAGTGAGTGACAACACGGGTATGCAAAAGAGGAAAATATTACTTTTGTATACTGAATAGACATAATAAGTAAAATATTATAGAAATGTGTTTCTGTGTCATTAATATTTTACTGTGTCTTTGGTCCTTTGATATGAGACTCATATCTAATCACTTAAGGAATACTTAATTAGATCAGTGTCTTGAACTATCGATCAGTGTAGTGTAAAGGCATTGGTTGGTTAAGTACAATTTTTGTTGGAGAAGATAGTTAGTCAAAAGATTATCATTGCCCCTCTTAATTGAGTGATGATATTAGTGGGCCCCTTGATAAAGCAAAGTTATAATGTGCACAATGTGATTTAAGTTAAGTCACATATTTATAACTAGCTTAAAGAGATCAAGAAATGAATACTAATACAAAGATGACACAATACTACTTTGTGTGTATTCTTAATATCATGAGGCAAGGGACGGACACAAGTGGTGCACTCCATCACTAAATGGACCGGGTCTTGGTTCGAGTGGAATTAAGACATCTAACTAATTGGGAGCTATAATGTGTAGCTAGATACCGCTTATAGCTTGTGATATTAAGCTCTTAATATCACTGCCAACTTAGTTTAGATCCTCCCATAGGTCACACCGCAAGAAACCGGGAAACAAGAAGCTTGATTTTTGATTCATATGATGTGTCAGGTTTCTTATAGAAAATATGACACATGTGGTGAACAAGTAAAATCAATTATGTTGTATATAAACATAATTAGAGTCATAATAAATTCATATGAGATGCATATATTATGGGATGCAATAATTTATTGTTGCATAGGATAATATATTGCATAAGTTGTGAATTTGCTAAAACCCCCTCAAGTTCAAATTTTGTTGGAAATAAATCCAAAATTTGAAAAATGCAAAATCGGGTAAAAGTTCGGTAATCCGTTGAGGTTCGGTCGACCGAAGGATCTGTGGATCGGTCAACCGAACATGGAACGGATAGTCATATTTGATTGACCGAACTTGACCAAAGTGCCTGGAACTTTGGTACGGTGTACCGAACCAAAATCGGTCGACCGAATAATGTTAAGTTCCGATATTTTCGGTTAACCGAATGACACTCGGTCTTAGACGAGAATTCGTCCGATCGGTTAAGGAGAATTTTTCCCTTTAAGAATCGGTCATCCGTCTAGTACTCGGTCAACCAATCGTGACATATTCGGTTAACCGAATGGGTCTCGGTCAACCGAACAGCGATTGATTTTCTGCCTTTGATTATTAAGAGATTAATTTGATTGATGGTTGGATTAGCTCCAAACTTGGTCAAACGTTTTGTGGGTGCATGTAATACATTAAGGAATTAATTTATGAGAGAAAATGTAAAGAAAAACGTGGCTAAAGAATAGCCATGATTAAGAGTAAGATTGGAACCTATAAATATGTCCTTATTCTCCCTAATTGGGTTACACAATTCAATAATTATTTTCTCTCTTAATTCACCACAAAAACCCACGCAAATTCTCTTAGTTTTCTAAGTCTTTGGAAGGAGAAATCTCAGAGGCTAAGGAAGGGGTTTGTAGCTAGATTCTAAGCTTGTTTGGAGATCGATTGGCTAGCTCCTTTCTCTCCAACCTTGTTTAGGGTTTAGGTGAACACTCGGAGGCATCCGGCGCAACGAGAAGCGAAGATTGGCTTCCTCAACGTCTCTGAAACGTCAAGAAGTTTTTGAGAACTTCTAGGTATGAATTTCGGAGTCCCTTTGTGTTTGTTTTAATAAGTTTTTGAAACTAGTTGTTAAAACAAACCGATGCATGCATAAATAAATCGAAGAAAATTGTAATAGATCCTTATTATACATGAAAATTCGAAAAATATATATGTATAATTAAACATGAAATCCTACACGTCTTTCCTCCTTCTGTGCTAGTTCTTCCAGTCGAACGAATTGGTGAGTTTCAGCAAGCTCACTATCAGTTAGGTCCACAGCAGGGACGACCATCCCATCCGGTTGAGTAGATGCATTCAATGTTGCAAACGTTGGAATGTTGACATTGTTTCGGGTAGTGATAAATGCTGGTAGCGTGGCGAAATGTTCAATTCTTGCTCATTTAATCCGATTTTTAAAGAGCTCATCCGCTCCCCTTTTTCTCGACCCTGCCCAAAGTAATAGCAAATCATAACACATTTAATACATGCCAAAATGAACTAGAGGATTGTCAAAATACATGATTATTCCTTTCCTTCCAAACCGACCAACAAAAACAGTTGATCACGTTGTTCCACTCTTCATGTTCTAAATCAAGTTGATTTGATACACGTTGAAAAAAACACTTATTGATTCCTATTGTTAAGTTTAAATCGAGTTCCATTCCTCTCTCCCAAAAGTGGATTCAAATGGACATGTAAAGAATAAATGTTCAATTGTTTCGTAACCAATTTCACACGTTGGACTGGAGGTATTTATCAGTATTCCTCTTTTGAATAATTTTTCTTTGGTTAGTAGTTTACCTTGATATAATGTTCAAATAAATACTTTTACTTTAAATGGACTAAAACTTTTCCAGACTTGATGGTAAAGGTGATTCCCCCTATTGTTAAGTAAATTATAGAAGTTTTTAACCGAAAAGTCATATTTCTTGGTGAGGCTCCAAATCCGCTTATCAGTCATTTCTGAAGGTTCATGCGTTAAATACAAACAATACAGAGAGTTAAGTTGCAGCTCAGTTAATGAGCTCTTAAATCTCTGTTTAAACCATGTGTAGGTAAAAGGTTCATCCTCCTGGAACTTTTTAAGTGTGATTAAGTGTTGTTTTGATTTTTGAAGGAGTTTCGGGTGGCTTGCAACAAGTGGTATACTATTATGTCATAACATAGTGGCATTACCATTTCCAATAGTCACTTTGCAATAGTCGCAAATTGTGAGGATCCAATCGATAAGTTCCCTAAATAGAGGTGAGATAACTTGTTTATTTTTTGAAAAAATCCCTAGTCTTTGTTGACTATTTTGATATATATTTGTTTTATTAAGTTGCATATGCTAGACTTTGCACTCAATACACCCCACAGTCGTTTCATTCACAAACTCAAACTGTGTTAAGAATGTCCAACCCACCCAACTGTTTTGATTTGCACGCTTGATTCCAATTGACTTGGTAACTGGTAGTGTTATTCCATACTTGTTTTTAACGAAAATATTGAAAACCATTGGAAGTCAGCAGCCCAGTACTAACGTCCTAGTACGATGTAGACTAACCAACTGATTTTTTTGATAATAACCAGTTCATAATAAACAGGGCTAAACAAGTTGCCAGTGGAATGGACTACCCAACTTTTGTTTAATCGCGAATTGACTACTCAAAATGAGAGCACTTAGTGGTTGAGTGCTCGTTGTTTACTTAGACAATGATTGAGCATTATTAATATTGAGAGAATTCGTATTTTATTTTTTTCATAATCACGTACGTTTAATTCGTAAAATAACTTCGGCCAAAGAAAAAGTTCCCCAGGCACAGTAGTGAAGGGAAAGACGGACCATTTTGGGCTCGTCGGCACGCGTTGTAAGCTGTTAGTTAATTTGTAAATTACTAAACCCACTCCCGCATTTTTAATAGCTACCGCTCATGCGAAAATATTTATGTGCATGATAACGATTTGCATTGTACTAAAACAACTATTTAATTGATTTTTTTAAATATAAGTGGTACGCTTGATTTTAATTATTAATGACAGAATATTTATTTGCATGATAACGATTTGCATTGTACTAAAACAACTATTTATTTGAAATTATTTTTTTGTAAGTGATAGGCTTGATTTTAATTATTAATGACATGTTGAATACTTAAGGACCACATCTCATCATTGCAAAATGTTCTACAAGCATAGTGCTTCATTCGTATTGGCGCATCCTACCTTACCCAAGTGGAACTTGAACCAATTAAGATAGACAATGTGTCAATATATGTATATTTGATTGAAATGTTATCTCACCCCACTATACTTGCATTGCAATGATGAGCTTGAGGATGTAATATTATGTAAATCTATTAGTATTTACATTTGAGATAATATTTTATCTCCCGAACGTATGTCATTTGGCAATTGTTAGTGTAATTGAGAATTTTGAAGTTTAAAATACCAATTTTCTTTTACATCATATAAGAGGTGTAACATTTAGCAACAATTGGAGAAACCCACCAGATTTTTCTAACATTTTACTTTGCTTCAAACCGACCCTAAGGGCTATATGTAGTTTCCTTCGGCATAACGCCAAAATTCAGCTTTTAGAAGGATCCACTCTCCAAATTCCAGAAACGAGTGACTAAAAATGGGAAGGCCAACTCACTTAATCATGCTTCATGCCGGTATTTCCCAAATATCTGATATATATATATATGTATATATATATATGTATATATATATTATATATATATATGTATATGTATATATATATGGTCAAGCTCTAGTGAGCCCATGACTCATCAAATTTAGTTTAAGCCCCCTACAATCTCACCGTTGGATCTTATTTACAGTTAATCTCACCATTCATTAGCATAACCGTTTTTTTCTTAATCTACCTTACATTTTGAAATGGGTGGTGGATATTGTGGGAGCTTAATTTAGTTTGATTAAGCCCTGGGCTCACTTGAGAATTCATATATATATATATATATATATATATATATATATATATATATATATATATATATATAACAAACTTAACTACGAATGACAACCCTTGATTCATCATTCCAATAGTGATGATTTTTTTGGAATCATATACTAAATCTTATCCACCCAACCCTTGAAGACCAAGTTCCCCCAACCACCCTTCCATTATTCTACATCTACAAGTAATCGTCTTATTACTCTACACAATTGAATCGTCAACTATTCACAAGTCCAATGAACCACTTATTCCATTACTCCCTTATGCTGGTGGAACAAGTAAGGGATAATTACATTTTGTCTCCCTGAACTATACATTTGTATCACTTTGTCCCCTGAAGTTTCAAAGTTAACAGTCATCTCACCTTAACTTTAATTTTGTAACACTTTGTCCCATTAAACTTCAAAAAACTTATTATTTAACACACATTCAATGTTTTTTCCTAATTGTTTTGTTGTATCCCTAATACACTCCTAAACCTAAATTTACGTGAAAGTTTGGATCAAAACGGAGGTCGGATATGGTTGGAATTTAGGTCAGTTTAACACTCAATCCGACCCAAATTCCAATCATATCCGACCTCCGTTTGGATCCAAACTTTCACGTAAATATGGATTTAGAAGTGTATTAGGGATACAACAAAAAAATTAGGAAAAAACGTCAAATGTGTGTTAAATAATAAGTTTTTGAAGTTCAAGGGGACAAAGTGTTACAAAATTAAAATTCAAGGGAGGTAATTGTTAACTTTGAAATTTCAGGAGGACAAAGTGATACCCATAAAAGATTGAAGCAACCAAGTCGAGTGATACAGAGATTTAAATTGCTCGTACAAATCTTCTTGGATTGGATTTTTAGCTTTTGTACTCAGATCTCTTTAATCTTTAACCCTTTTAGTACTCAGATGTCTTAGCACCGCTTTTATGTTGTTAATATGGGATTTAGTATTTTTGGGGTGTAAAGATAGAAATAGAGAACTTCAAACAAGTAAAAGAAAAACAAAGCAGATATTCTGAGTTGTCGCTATTAGTTGTAAGAATGCAAAGGAAATCAAGTTTTTTAAGTTATGATGCTTTTAAACTTGCATGTTAAGAAAACCTAGAACTCACGGATTCTCCCGAGTCTTTATGTGTTATTTTCTTAGAACATCAACATCTAGTAGCACTTTAATTTCACCAAGAAAAAAATAAGAGCAAGTGAATTTGCTTTTGCATTTACGTCGTGAGTGTGATATGGTATGTGTTGTATTGGTGATCGTAGGTTTCACTTTTCAAAATAATGACTTCTTTTATTGACCCAATGAAACTGCACCAAGTAGTCACTGCAAATAATTCACTATTTTATACGTTGGAGGGAGATGAACATTGGAACAAGTAAAATAAAATACAATACAATATGAACTTGAAGATGTCTATAAATGAAGTCACCTTCTTGGAAAAGGTAGGATATTCGTAAGAAGACTTGCTAATTAAGTACTCCTTTGGATTAGGTTGATGCTGCAATTCATGTGATTTTTCATACACAGATTATTAATATTTATATTAACCAAACAAACGAAAATAATCTTATGTTTTGGGGAAAAAAGGGGGGAAACAGAAAAATTACAGTTACAAAACAAACCCGTAATAAAACTTTCAATATACAATATTTTGTGAACGATTAGATCAGCTAAACTAATTTAACTTGTCAAATGCGAATATATAGCTTGCAGTTATGCTATAGTATTTTAAGGGGATGAAAGGTTCAGATATGCATGAACGACAGAAAACTACATAAAAATATTTTAAAAAATGACGATCATCAAATTCAATCTGAACTCTAATGTGGAACCACAGCTGGGCACGTAGGTAATGACACACCTGGATTCGACATCGACTGGGCATGTTTCTAACGACACACCTGGATTTGACCGCTGATAAGCCCAACGTGACATAGTCAGCCTAAACCTGCACTTCTTAGATTTCCTGTTTCATGATTGTGTATTATCCAATGTAATCCATCCAGCATTTTTTTCTCTCTCTCTCTCTTCTTCTTCTATTTTCGTGAATGATAATCCATCCAGCTTTAACATAACATAAACTCTGGAAACAATAACAAAAGTTGTATATTCCAACTCATTTAAAGACCACTCCAATGAAACTAATAGTAATAGAATGAACGTTCAATTATCGTCGCGTAACAACTTTTGGTTGGTAGAAAAAAAATATAAGGATTAGTTGCGGGAGAATATGACACTAAGTTCAATTCCCAACATCGTAAAACAACTATGGTGGAGGAAATACATTAGACAATCTATTCCTTTAATAATTATGATTAATCATACTATATTATTAAAAAAACTTTGCAAATACTAGATTTATTGTAGCTCAAAGTCAGAATGTGCCAAACACGAATATCTTCCTCATTCGTGACATTAAGGGCACCCTTAACGGGGGTGCCCCGCCCAGGCGCCCTGGTCGGGCGCCCGGGCGCACCCCCGTTAGCGGGCAGGGCCGCCCGCCCGGGCGCTTGCCCGGGCGGTGGGCGTCCCGGGCAGACGCCCGGGCGCCCATGGGAGGGGGACACGTGTCCCCCTCCCATTGGTTATTTTTTTTTGGTTTTGGTTTTGTTATTAATGGATTGGGTATTTGTTATAAATGTGGGGTAATAATTTTTTGTAAGTGATTAAAATTAAGAATTTTCCAGAACCAACAATTTCAAGTTAAATAGAAAAAAAATTAATACAACAATACCATAACAACAATACATTAATAATAATAAAATACGAAATACAACCAACCACATGAAACATCTGTTAAAGGGAAATACAAACCATACGGACTACTACAACCCGAAATACAAACTAAGGGAAATACAAACCATACGGAATACATACTACATCAAACTACACGTACCCATTCTCTTCTGCCCAGGCGAGAAGTTTATCGATTACTTTTTGATCCTTCTCCGTCGGGTTGTCCTTCCTCATCAGAGAGTGAAGCATGTCCAACTTATTTTTTATTAAATGTCTCTGGAAATTCCTTTCCGCTAACTCCTCTTGCTTGGAGAAACCATCTTCTCTGACTTGGGCGGTGTATCGCATCTGTTGTGCAAGTTCTCTAACATCGGTGTCTCTTTCGGGGCGTAATGCACTCTTAGCCTTTTTCTTAGCCTTCTTCACACCTTCTGGGCGTGTAGACGACTCCGGCATCGGCTCTTCTGCATCCGAGGGTGATTGCGTCCTCGAGCCGTCCGTGCTCTTTCTTTTCCCAAGGCTTCCTGACTGGGGACTATTTTCATCGTGCAACTCCGGGGACTCCCAGTCAACACGCACGGCATTAGCTCCGGAGATCACACTCTCCCATTTTGGGTACCTACGCAACATAACCCAAGCATCAAAATAAAGAAATTTACTAGGCCCATGATTTCGCTCGTAGATCACGTGCGCTTGTCGGACAACATCGTCGTCATTCTGGCCGCTCCTTTTCCGTCGGAATGCCTGATCGAAGCACCCGACCCACTTGTTCACAGCAGGTATAATTCTCATCCACCGTCCTTTTAAGGACTCTGCGTTCCTTTCGGGTAGGCCTGTGCCTTCCACGGAGATGTCGTACACACGTTTCACCCTAGTCCACAATGAAGTAGACTTCTGGTTTGTCCCTGTCACCGCATCGCAACTGACTTCCATATATGCAGAGACAAGTCTCTCGTCCTCAGCTGTGGTCCACAACTTCGGATTGACTTTGGCAGTTTGGACTTGCTTGCGGTGACGACGTTGTGGAGGTGGGGATGGTGGTGTGGGGGTGTGTCGTGGTGGGGACTCATCGTCGTCGTTACCCTCATCTTCAGTGTTCGCCATACTCTGGCAGCTATTTTGAGACAAGGGTCGGCTAAACATCTGGAACTGCGGTTGATTATAAGGGAATGGTGGTGCATATTGAGAGTATTGTGGGAATGGTAAGTTTTGATCTGGGGATGCGTAGTGGGAGAATTGTGGGAATGGTGAGTTTTGGTCAGGTGGTGGGAATGGTGGTGCGTACTGGGAGAAGTCGGGTTGTTGGAATGGTTGTTGGTATAATGGACGTGAGGGATATGGTTGTGGATAGCGTGGATGCGGATTTGATTGTGGAGGAGGGGGGAACGATTGTACTCCGGAGAAGACATTGTGGGAGAAATATGGGATGTAAGTTGAGTTTTGAGTTTTGTGGAAGAGATATGGGGTGTAAGTTGATTTTTGTGTAGGGTATATATAGAGAAAAAATTAGACACTGTGCAATCACGCGGATTACTTTTCTTTCACGCGTATACTGTACATTCACGCGGACTATTTTGTTTCACGCGTATACTGTAGATTCACGCGGACTACTTTTGATTCACACGTATACTGTGCAATCACGCGTATACTGTGCAGTCACGCGCGTTTCGAAATTCAAATATTCAAATTTCAAATATTCAAATTTCAAATATTCAAAATTTTGTGTTTAATAGTGATTAATATTGTTAATTAATTAATAGTAATAATAAGTATATCGCGAATTAAAATTATAATGTAATTAGAATTAGATTTATATATAATGTATTTTGTTAAATGTTGTGTGAGAATTAAATTTGTTTAATTAAGAAATGATGTGGATGAAAGAGAGTGTAGGGTGGGTGGGGTAGCCTGGGCATGGATAAGGGGATTTTTGGGTGGGTTGGGTGAGCTGACGTGGCAGAGAGAGAAGCTGACGTGGCAGAGAGAGAGTGCAGGGCGCCCGGGGGTAGCCCGGGCGCTGTTAAATATGCTCTAAGAGCATGACTAACGGGTCAACGACACGGTCGTCAAATATTTTTTTATTTTTTTATTTTTTTGGTTTTGGTTTTGTTTTTCTTTTGATTTTTAGAAATTTTTGTTTGAAAATATGTTTTATAATTGTTTTGATTTTTTTTAAATGGATCCCGAAATGATGTGAACGAAAGATATATATTGTGGTGGGTTGTGGTTAAAATGTGAATAGTATAGGGAAAAAAGTAAGTTGAGAATAGAGAAATGTGATATAAAAGAGAGAGAACGTTCAAAAACAGGTGGTCCGGATCATGATTAGTGTCGAGCTTGAACACGGAGATACGCCGGAAGCAGAGAGATTGTGGTCCCACAAGGGGTGACAGATGCGCCATTGGATTCCACCCGATGCCACCCTGGCGTCTTGTCCGACCAGCAGGATCCAGGAGCTACGATGTTCTAGCCCTTGTCAAGTGGAGCACTTCTCTCTGTCGTTGGATCTTTAAGGCTTGGTCACATCCACCGTCCAAATAGGCTACTGTGAATTTCGGTAGTTTTTGAGGAAAATGAGTTTGCTAATTTTTTTTCGAAGCACAAATGAGCCTAATGTTGTGGAAAATGCAAGAAATAATTAACTCTTAATAGTGTAATTTTAAAGGCTTTTGGTTTTCGAATTGTCATGATTAAGAACCACATCACATCAAAAATACCACAAGATGTGCATACGAGTCGGTCCAAGAACTAAGTAAGTAGGAGTAAAATGTAGGACAGTTCTCCTACTTTATAATAATTTGTTGTCAGTGAATGCGATTACATAACTCACATCAATAATTAAAATAAATGTACTGCATATCAAAAAAATTACATTAGAAATGAAACACCAGTGAAGGTAAGAGTCCTGGTTATTGAGACTAAAAGTTACGGTTTTATAGTAATAGTCAAAAGAGCGTTTTCACCGAGCTGCTACACACCAGCTTCCGAGAGTGCCGGGAACTTAGGGAAAAGAAAACAGATTCAGGTTGACTTCAAAAAAAAGTTGTTTGTGCACTATGGGGAATTTATGCATACTTTCCGACGAATTCCGTGGTGTATACAAAATTTTATTTGAGTTTTCTCACCTTGTCAGAAAGCAACAGAAATCAAAAAAATTCGGTCGACCATCAACAATTCGGTCCACCAAAATGATTTTAATGGATGACCGAACACATTTTTGTCCATCAAAATTCATAATTGGAATGACCAGTTCGGACAATTGAAATTAGTTTGGTCAACCATTTAACGTTTGCCAAGAGAAATCACTGGAATTGTCATCTTGGTCGACTGAATGGGAGGAAGAAACAAGTGGTATGGAAGGAATTTGAGGAGCTCAAAACTGCTCCATCAAACAAGTATCGTTGATTTGTTATAGCTCCAACAAGAATTAGGGCCGAGGATTTTTTGAAGAACTAAATTTTCGAAAAAGTTGAGGAATTTAAGTGGTATTGCCCAAGGCAACCTAAGCTACTAAAATTTAGATTATTTCATGGATGCCTAAATTCTAGAGTTCAAAGTATTTATTACTCATGTAAACTATCCATTATGTTAGAATTTACTCCGTCCATACGGAATACAAAATATGAGACATGTTTGCTAAAGAAAGAAAAAAACCCACAAAGAAAATCAGAAAGACCATTATACCCTCCATGGATCTAATATCAGTAAATAGTATGGTTGTCAATTGTGTCGTGTATTAATCATGTATTGCAATCCATATTCAACACATTTAATAATCATGTTGTTAGACTCAAACCATATCCAACCCATTTATTGTCGTTTAAACTCGACCTATTTATACACGACTAATAAATGAGTCATGATGTGTAGACATTAAAAGATGTTCAATATGAATCTAACAAGAAAAATACACATTTAGTACCTTTTACTACATGATTTACTTGTAAGTATATTATTATAAATAATTAAAAGTAGTATTGTTCATAATGATATATCTAAGTACAAGATTACTTATTGTGTTAATTTTTTATAACCTGAAATTATTCTTCAATTACTATTTAATAATTGTATTTTCATATCTAATTTATTTATTAATCGAGTTCAATTTCTCCCCTAATTTTTCAGCGTCGTTTCCGTGTGTAATCTATTACGTGTAAAATTGATCACCCGGTTAAATAGGGAAAAAACGCTGTTAAAGTCGAGTCACTTATTTTCAGCAAAACGAGGTCATTTTCTTAAAATAGCAGGCAGTGGCATTGACATACACTACACGACAAAAATGAGGAATTTCACAACAACAAAAATAAACAACAAATGGAGCAAAAGAAGAAAACTCTTGACTCCCACTTTTCCCTCTTCCGCCGCTTCCAGCGTAGAACGAACGACAGATAAGCCCGAAAACAAACCCAAAACAACAACAGAGAGGGGAAAGGAAGGAAAGGGAGCAAATAAACTTAACCTCGTGGTCTGGTCACCTCCCTCCCCTTACAAAACCCACCCCCTATTTTACCGTCACCGCCAGAACCAAATTCCAAACCTTGCCGGCGTTCCTTCCGCCGGCGCCGGAGAGATGCCGTGGATCATGCGATTCTCCGGTTTCTTCTCCGCCGCGCTTCTCCTTATCATCCTCTCCCCTTCTTTCCACTCCTTCCCTCCCGCCGAGGCCATCCGCTCCTCCCACTTCGACTCCCATCTCCGCCTCCCCAAAGTCTTCTTCCGGCAAGCCCCCGCCTTCAGCAATGCCGACGACTGCCCCGTCGCCGGTACCCTAGACTCCGTCTGCGACCCCTCCCTCGTCCACATCGCCATCACGCTGGACGTCGACTACCTCCGAGGCTCCATCGCCGCCGTCCATTCCGTTCTCCAACATTCGCTTTGCCCGCAAAACGTTTTCTTCCATTTCCTCGTCTCCGACCCGGACTTGGAGTCTCTAATCCTCTCCGCTTTCCCGCAGCTGAGATTCAAACTGTATTTCTTCGATCCGGACCGGGTCCGGGGTTTGATCTCGACGTCGGTCAGGCAGGCTCTGGAGCAGCCGCTTAATTACGCACGTAATTACCTCGCCGATATGCTGGAGCCGTGTGTTAGGAGAGTTATTTATCTGGATTCCGATCTTGTTGTGGTTGATGACGTGTCCAAGCTATGGCGGACGGTTCTCGGGTCGCGCACCGTCGGAGCGCCGGAGTATTGTCATGCCAATTTCACCAAGTATTTCACCACAAGGTTTTGGTCCGATCCGCGATTGGCTAAGACTTTTCAGGGCCGCCGGCCGTGTTATTTCAATACCGGTGTTATGGTTATTGATTTGGATAAGTGGAGGAAGTCGGGGTACACGAGGAGGATCGAACGGTGGATGGAGATCCAGAAAGGGAGGGATGGTCGGATCTATGAGCTCGGCTCGTTACCTCCGTTTTTATTGGTTTTTGCTGGTAATGTGGCTCCGATTGAGCACCGGTGGAATCAACACGGGCTTGGTGGTGATAATGTGAGGGGGAGTTGCCGGGATTTGCATCCTGGCCCGGTGAGCCTTCTGCATTGGAGCGGAAGCGGGAAGCCATGGGTCCGGCTCGATTCGAACCGGCCGTGCCCGCTCGATGCTCTTTGGGCGCCTTACGATTTGTACGGGCCATCGCCTTGATGTAATTTCCGCCGGTAAATTCGCCATCAATCTATTATTATTATTATGTCTACGCAGTGTTATAAGATAATTCTTTCTTTCTTTGTTAGTTTTTTTACTTTTCTTTTTGAGAGATGTCTTGGTTTGTTGGGCGGTGATAGTGGTGGTGGTGGTTCTTCTATGTTGAAATTCTTATAACGGTTCTTTAGTTTTCATCTCTACGAGGTGGTCTATATTTGTAATTCTATTTGATTGTTGTTGCACAGCCTCTGGAAATAAGAATCATGGAAGATTTGGGGTTATTTCACTGTATTTGTTGTCGAAAAACTTCAATTTTTGTTATATTTTCTTGATGTGCACCAAAACTTAACTATGCAACAAAGGTTTGCTAACTTGGCTTGCACTGGTGCCCAACTGTTCTATCTGTTGTGTCTCCTGTTTGTATTACAAGAAAAACTTCGGTTTTAGGCTTCTGGAAATTTCTTGCTAGAAAAATAAAGCGCCCACTTGATTTAAATATGAGTTGGAACATTGGGTTCTTTTGGTTGTTGATTAATTATGTTATATATCTGCCATTGAGAATCTCCCCACTTGTGTTAAAAAGTGAAGAAAAATCATTTTTTTAATGCCCATATGATGGGCTTGGAATAGTTTAGATAGGGAATCATTTGGAGTAGGCATTTGGTGTCTACTATATGAGCCAAAGTTGGAAGCAACATACTTGTGATCTACTGCCCAAAACTTTTCTGTTCTGAGATTGTGGCCTCAACCTGAACGCACACATTTTCTCCCTTTATGTTGTTTTACTTCAATAGGAAATGCAAAGAATTGTGAAATCTGAAGATAGTTTGTTATGAACACTAACATGACAATTATTGGAGGGTTCCGGAGCATGTTTTCTGTCTTCTGGTTAGGTGAGGAACAGCAAATAATTAGATCTTTGTTTGCTGAAGTATTTGGACCACCTACTGGGAAGAATTGGAGAGACATGCACGAAAGATCCTTTTTGATGGTGTGTTATTGGTAGCTTATTGGAACGTCTCCTCTGTTTGTGATGCTGTTGTTGTACAGAGTTTTAGATGGGATTGTCGCATGCATCCTTACGTTTCATCTCTGTTTCCGATTTGGCTCCTTGATGACATTGGTTAATAAAATTGATCCTTATTTATTCTTTTGTGGTCATTCACTCTGATTGTAATGTTGGGTGTACTAATAGAGGGTTTGGTCTTGATGGTATGATTGAAATAGTTTCTAATGAGAGATACTGCTATAACATAACCAAAAGGAATGGCAATGGTGCTTAAGGTCCCTTAGGGGTGTAATCGATCTCTAAACGATCGATCCGAGCCTGCTCAAGATTGGCTCGTTAAGGGTTTCGAGCGGAAAATTCTGCTCGTGCTCGGTTCGACCTGCTCGCGAGCGGCTCACGAGCGGCTTGTTAACCTGAATCTTTTTTTGTTGTATTGAATTGCTAATAATGTTGTCCTAACAATTAAATTATAAGATTACTTAAGACAAATATAATAATAGTTACTAACATAATTTTAAAATTAACACCTAAAATAAACACAATCTTATAAATTATACGACAACATCAACATCTTATAAATAAGATTACACACTTAGAACATACAAAATCAACAAAATCTTAAAATCAAACACAATCTCTTCAATTATAGGACAACTCACAACATCAACATCTTATAAATAAGATCATCCACCTGACTCAAACCTTAATTTATTTGAACTTTTGGTGTAGAAAAGAATGAGAAAAAGAAAAGAAATAATAATAATAATAATGGAAAACGAAAAATTTAAGACTAATAAGGTTTTGATTCTTATGAGTATTTTGGTTTGGTTTGTTAAATGGATTGTTGTGTTTGGTAAATTAGTTTATTAAATGAGTTTAATACTTAACCGATTGGGTAATTGGATAGAATATTCATGTTAATCAAATAATTAGATATAGTAATCAGGTTTCGAGCGATAAATGAGCGAGCACCGAGCGAGCGGGTTATGCTCGTGCTCGACTCGTTACTTATCGATCCGAGCAACTTCGAGCAAAATCGGAGCAAAATCGAGCAAACATCGAGCGATCTATCGATCCCGAGCAGAACTTGACAGCCCTAGGTCCCTACACTAACCAATAATCTACTGCAAAAAACGAAAACCTTTGCCAGCTTCTGATAAAACCATGAGTTGCAATGCTGACTCGTTGACCTTTGCAACTAAAGTTACCTCTTCTTAACCACATCAGTGCACCACAATTTTGTTAGTGCGTTGAGAATGTGTTTCATCTTGCAACTCAGGAATATCCTAAGATGATATTGTCTGTCTGTTAGAATGTCTATTTCCAATAGGATTTGGAATATATGGTGCATAAGTCTTCCATGTTTTGTTTGCACAAAGCAACATAGGAACCTTCGGCTTTTGTGGCCCCTTACCTTATTGTGGTTGTGGTTCAATTATAGTAGAAAAGTCCGATTGGTTTACTGCTCTCTAATTCTCCAATTTTGTACATTGAAGTCCTCGTCCGGCCACTACAGCTCAACCACCAGACAATGCTACCTCCTATTTTATAGTCATATTAAAAATAGTTAAATTGTTCTTTATCGTTGTTTTTAGTTTTCTATTCCTTGCCGGTGGAACATGAGGTTCTTCAGCACCTTTATTTCTTTAGTCTATTCAAATCCAGCATTGTGTTTATAAGCAAACCAGACAAGTGAGACAACGGGTAGTGAGATGGAAATACAGTGTGTCTGGTCGTTTTGTGGAAGCTATTGAGGAATCAATAATCAAGTGCTAAACAAACTATTGTCCTCGGTTATGTAAATGCATGTTGGAAATTAGATTCTGTAGTCGTGTTTAACTTGTAGAATTTGTTCTTGAACGGAAAAATAGTCAGACAAACGTGAATTTGAGATAGGATGCGCTAGCACTCTTTGCAATCATATTAGCTAATAACCATGTATAATAAGTAGTGTCACCTCATGTATTTCTCTCATCATAACATACGTGAAAGATAAAATTAGTTCAATCTAATCCGGTTCGTTAAGTATTTCTGTGTTTTTATTTCATTTGGTTTATGGTTCTTTGCATTGTTGACCCAGTGAGCCAGTAGCATGTGGAAAATCTGAATATCTTCCTGTTTGCTCTGCAATACAGTAAGCCGTTTCATTTTTACCGGAGCTCCAAAAGTTAATTCTGCTGACACCGACTGATTCCAAGTATCAAGTGGGTTTTGTTTCCTTCCACATAATGGACCTACCCTCGTAAAATTGCTTAACAATGATTAGTTTGAGTGTTTGTATTCACCTTTTTTTTATACTTCGTTAGAACACCGTTAATCCCAACCCAAAATCTTCCCTTCAACTCAACAAAAAATTTTATGCAACTAACCCCCAACCCAACTCATTTTTCACTCATTAACCCCAACCTAACTTTTAACTCTCTCTCATCCACATCATTTTTATTACCTCATTTTCTATTCTATCACAAAAATACACAAACTACTAAATAAATTATTTCTACAATAACTTAATCTAATTAGATTTAATAATGATCACTCCAACGGGTCGGTCGGGGGCCTCGCTCACCGGTGAGCGAGCGACGTTCCACCTGAAGATTTTTTGTTTTTGAGATTTATTAGTAATTCTCTACCGATTTATTGGGATTACTAATGCGTTTTTTAGTGAACCTGAGTAAATTCATGTGTTCTATTTTGCTAGGTAATTTTTTTTAATTATATATATTTACAATTATCTTACTAATTTTCTTTAATTACTTACATTTATTTTTACTAATTTTGATTAATTATTTACATTTATTTTACTAATTTTCATTAATTATTTTCGTTTATTTTAATTTTCAGAAATTAATTCTAATTATATAAAAACATATACATATCAATTAAATATTATTTAACAAATAAAAAAACTAATTTTTAATCTTTATTTAAAAAAAACAAAAAAAATTGAACCAACCCAAGTTGGCCACGTGGCCAACTCAGGTTGGAACCTAGGTCGCGACCCGACCTGGACCGCCCCCGTTAAGGGTCCTGGGTCGGGTTGACCCCCGACCTGACCCCAAAAGACCATCCGTTAAGGATGGTCTTATTGTCAATTCTTGGCTGCTGAAGAAGCAGCTTGGATCTCTTCTTAGTTAAGGTGCTGGCTTGTACTTTTCAGTAAGGGAAGATGGCAATTGTAGTAGGTATTGAATACGTACACCACAAAGAAAAAGTTACTTCATGACATCATGAGGTTGGAAACTGAATTTATTACTGGGCTTCTTTAATAGGCACATGGCCAATTGGCATGTTTGTTTTGTTAGTTTATTTCTAGCAATGGTCATGGAATAACAACCAATTTGAACCAAGCAGCTCTGAAGTCTGACCTTGTCAATTACACATTCCAATTTTCTCAATTTAGTAAATTACATTTCGGTTGGAAAATAAGAAGTCAGTTTTATATACTGAAATTTAATCAATGAGAGGTAATATGCAAGTCAATATAGATACAAAAAACACAACTATTTTTTAAATCATTTAACGTCTTGTATTATATAACAAAGACAATGTAGCACACATACGCTAATCAGTTGAGCTATCTTCAAGTGACCAATTGAATTATCTCAAACTTCTAAGTAGACTCATCAAGTTATCATATATGTTGATGTAGTTTAAGGAGAGGAAATGCTTATCAAAAACTGAAAGACATCTATAGTACTTCCGACATCAATTAAAGTCATTGCAAATGCTGCCATAAAGTATTTGAGCTGAAGTAGTTGCCCGTGAGACTGTGGCCTTAGATTGTGCCTCTGCTTTAGTAATATCATCTGCCCTGATATTCTCATGAAACTTGAAATAAGATAAAATACCAGATGTAGCCATGTTTCCAGTTACAGGTGGACTTGTGAAAATGATTTGGATTCTCTAGCCTTTACAGCTTATAACACATGGACCATCCATGCTAACTTTGTTCTTTAATTTTGTGGTACGAAGAGAAACCTTGTAACGACGAACTCCTAAAATGCATTGGCAAATTTGCACATATACAAGTCAAATATTGTCTCTGACAGTTTTAAATTCATTACAATTGTTAGAGAATATTTTCACATCAAAATATCAAATAGTATTGAACGGTACTTTTGAGTATCTTTATTGATCACAAATTAATTTTGACTTGAATATTCATACTTGAATATGATAGCTAAGCCAAAATGACTCAATGACTGCTAAGCACATAAGCCCATGCATAGTCATTGCATATACATAAAAAATAATTATTGTCATTGTGCACAGAGGAGTGTTAGAAGATGTCCATACGTTGAATAATATGATGACCTTATTCTGAGTTATAAAATCTAAGGTCATCCAGTTTGTCACCAATTCATTTTGAACTGAATACCGACATTTCACTAACAATATTCTCTGAACTCGTAAAATACATATCTTTCATATACTACCTCTACTGTAAGCAACAGATCATTTTATAATTCGGAAAAAAACGTCAAAGAAAAAAAGAAAGAGAAATGCAGTCAAAGATTCCTTTGAGCTGTTGGCGGACGTGCAATATTCAAATTTAAACAGCAACGGTGATTGTGTAGATGACATAATAATGGTTGAGTTGAGGCAGAAGTGGCAGTGAAGACCAAAAGCAGATGTTGAAGGTTTCATCTGTTTGCATGTGAGTGGTGGTTTTGTGCAAAAGTATCATATGTGGTAAAACCACGGGAAACACGAGCCAAAGGTTAAACCTGTCGGTGAAAAAAATTAAATAAATAAATGAATAAGCTCCTGGTCTAAATCTTCTGTTTAAGTAATCACAAAAATGTGTGTGCAATTAGATTTATTGAATCATGACTCGTGAGTCGTGAGTCGTGAGTCAGGTCAGGACTTGTATCGAGATAATTTTGCAGTAAGACGTTGATGTTTGTAATGTATAATGACTCCTCTTTCGGTGCTTTAGTATGGATTTTTTGGAGAATTTAAACTATATTCAAAAACCATGATTAATGAACACCGGAGACTAGTTTATTTACATATAAGTTGTATGTATGTGTTGCTTACAATTATTGTAGGCATTTTTCTACAAAGTAAAGATTTTACCTTACGTCCATGGCCACAGATCATGCCTCTTTTTTTAATACTGTATTTCGTTTTGGTTTGTTCTGCATTTGCAGGTCAATTATGTCATCTTATGTGTAGATTCGTATCTCTATGTTTCTTTTGAAAATATCACACAATCACAACATGCCAACATGGTCATGAATCAAGTTGGACCATTTATTGTTATCGATGCATTTCTAAATGGTCCCTTTATTTCTAAAAGGTTTAAATTCAGCCCACGAAGTTCACTCGCTACATTCTAATTGGGCTTGTTAATCTTATGTGAATATCTCTGTTCGGCCTTCTATTCACAACTCACAACTCGGCCCACGACATCACCAATATATTATATACGCATTCTAGCATATTTATTATACTTTTAAGATGAACAATCATAGACATATATAGACTTCCATAGAAATAAGCATATAACTATTTAGTACAATGAGGTTTCAACAAGTCGAACTGAGCTAACAAGATTGTTTTAGCAATACTAAGTTGTGCTTGTGTTCACTACTTTACCTTGTTTATTTTCAAGTCGGGCTCATATAAACTTTTGTTAAGCAGAACTCGAACCTAATCATGAGCTCGAGTCAAAGTTTACATCATGAACTACATGCTGTGATAAATTTCAGGTGTTTTTATATAAGATTTTTTTTATATCTACAAAGCAATTTTCACGCGAGAGGATTTTCAATAAGTGAACAAGTCCCACGTTTTCTGGTTAATATATAAGACATGAAGGCACGTAATTTTGTTGGCGGGTTTATTTTTGTAGCTCTTATATAGGGGTGGAGCAAAGAGGATAATTCATGAATGCTATTTAAACAATTTAAGATATCAAAATAGCCTTCAATTAATTATAATATTTGAATACGTTGTAATAGTTAGGATGACAAATGAGAGTTGAAATTCAAAATATCATCCAATAACACGAGGATACAGTTGAAATTTAATGACAAATGAGAGGATATTTACTGTAACATCCCGAAATAGTGGAAATTTAAAAATCATTAATAAGACATCAGAGACCAATAATCAAAGACAGGATTGTTACTTCTCATCAAATATATAAGTGGTGCACCATATTAAATCAGAGTTTGTCAAAACGATACATGATTACAACAGAACAACAAAGGGAGATAAAAGTAATCATGTCGACCTCAGTGGTCCGAAAGAGATAATGCGATCCAAAGATACGTGCGGCCGTTGATCACCACCCAACTGGACCTACTGCGGTCCTGAAAAAGATATAACAACAATGTCTGAGTTTCCATAAGGAAACCTGTATGCCAAGCTCACCTATAAGCATGCAGTAGTACAAATGAACTTATCATACTAACATGTCATGTCATCAACAGTAAGGAAAATAGTTCCCCCGAAGGGTAACACATGACATCAGTCCGACAATCATCATCGGGTCTCCCAAGGAGACTTACCGTAGGCACATATGGTCTAACGAAACATGACGTGACACTCCCCACACGCGGCTACACTAATCAAAGGGTTCGGCAAGGAGCATCCGCCAAATTCGCGCCATAAGAAACATATCTGTAACTTCGTGGTCGAAACCACACCAACGGAGCCGTTGCTCGGTCAGTCCATCAATCATCATCTCAGTAGGTGCCCATCTGAGGAACATAACCGGAACAACATCGACCCATCAATCATCATCGCCGGAACAGCATCAGCGGCATCACTGGAACAACATCGGTGGTCCATCAATACGTCCGGCACAACATTGGACGGGTCCAGACCGAAGTCTGCCAGGTCATCAGGCTCCACGAGCCGCAAACACCAACCGCGCCGCTATAAAAGCAGGGCAGCGACCTCCGCAGCCATCCAGGCCGGTAGTCACCTCACCCAACGACAGTTGCGTGCTCGCACAATCATCATACATTGGGATCCGCGATCCCTCAGGCCTGCTACTCTACAATGAATCCAATCAATCCATCACATCAAGTCACGATCCATACGATGAGGTGACACGTCCCGAACACCCACACTCTTCCACACGGCGGTCCCTGGGCAGGCACGCGTACGCGCCCACCGTCACCTCCCGGCTCACGCACAAGGCGAGGACACGGGTTTCCGTGGACAGAATTGGCATTCAAAAAGGGAATAGGAATTCAGTCCTGTGCAAAAACGGTCGACCGAAAGAGACAACCCGGTCGACCGCTTCCTCAAGGGAATCGGTCGACCGAAAGTCTGCAACGGTCGAACTCTTTGCGCAAAACTTAAGTCCTTACGGTCGAACATAGATCTAAAACCGGTCAACCGATACGAGGTCAAAATCCAGAGTCTAGTCAACATCAATTCAAACTATCGGTCGACCGACTCAGGGGTCTCGGTCGACCGAAAACTATCAGGACATCCTAGCAGTTCTAAGTCATATAACGGTCGAACGCATAACAATAAACGGTCGAACAAGCATGCGAAATATTCCAGTACACTTAAGTTCCGGTCGAACGAACCCAAGGACCCGGTCGACCGAAAAACAACAGGCAATCTCAACTCACCAGCAAAATGCACTACCGGTCGATTGCCACAAGGCATCGTTCGACCGGTGAAGGTTAAAGTCGGGTAAAAATACCACATTGGTCGACCGCCCGAAGGAACCCGGTCGACCGTTGGTCGTCTTCAACCTCGCGTCAGCCGAGGATTTACGCAAAATACGTTGCCGGAGAGGTCTCCGACCGACCAACACGACCCTCACGCGAGGGTGAACAACCAAAACACACTATGAAGCCGGCATACCTCAAAGAAACGACGAAACTCGCCGGAGCCTCGCTCGCGCACGTCGCCTCCGGAGATCACCTCACGCGCCTCACGCTGGACCAGCCTCCGCCTCCTCTGGTGCTCGATCAACTGAGGGAAAGGGGAAGAACGAAATCAGAAGAGAAAAGAGAGGGATTTCCAGCTTATAAACCCAACAATCACTCTCCTCGTTACAGTGCCCGCTCCTACTCTACACCTCCATCACATCACCTCCTCCAACATCCCATGCACACAACTGTGCTACACCCCTTCCCACGCAAACCACCTCCTCTAATCACCATTAGCACTCTAAACCTAGGTTAGAGATATTATAAGATATGCTCGTGGTATATTTATGGTATTTGAACGACATTTACTGAAATTATCTTCATTAAAGAAACACTATACATGTGTATACGTGATACCACGTCGTCATCACAATTCACAAACCATGTCAATTTGATCCCTCGCAACTTTTTCCTCCCAAGATCTAGAAGGGTCAATTGCGCGTTTTTTGGTGATAGCTAGGATTCATAACATGATCATTTCCCGTAATCGAACTTCACAAGTACATTTTCTTATACTCTTTATATTATCTTCAATTTAATCGATCAAATTATGTGGTAATTCAATGTATTAGCAAGGAAGAATTCATGGTTAAACTCAGCTTACGATATAGAGTAGTACGAACTGAGGATCTCATTTTAAAGTTTAAACTGAAGGTTAATATGCTTCTTTATACGCAATCATATCATTATACTAAAATTGTGTTATATTGTAGTGATGTAACCTCTAAAAGACTAAAACTTCCAACTAAGTATTACTACAAGTAATGGTGTCGTGGTGTTAAAGTGGTGTTGCGGCGTTTTTGGTAATTTATTCGTAATCCTTTCGTGAGACTCTTTGTATCGATCGTTTCTAGCCTTCTACACTCTTCCATCACATCAAATTCATTCAATCTAAATGACTTAATTAGCATTACATTTGGAAAGTCGAGATAACGAGTTCTGGAAAATAAAAGAAGCTAAAAAATGGGATGGCTATTTAAAAAGTATAAAAACTATCTTTAGTTTAGCCATTATATATCACCAGCCCTTCAACTTCACTGAAATCGACTTTTGAAATCAATACGTGTAGATCCAAGCGTAAAAAAAGATACAATAATGTGTAAGCACGGTGGCATCGGGTGACCACATATCTTTTCATTCGCTTGGTTAGTACTTAGTAAGATCATTCTAGATTTTGACCCCCTTGAATTTTTTAAATATCTTTAGATTTCAACTCTCTTTTTTAATACCAATTAGATAGGTATATGAGATTTTGTCCAACTAGTCACTAACAAGAAGAGTATTCATGTACCCACTTACATGTATAACACTTGATTAGTCTGTAAATAAAACCAAACCTACCCAGTTCAAATTTGGACCTTCCTTGTAAACTCTAACCTTTATGAATTAAATTCCCTCCCAACCATTAAAAGGAACAAAAACTAAAAACTGAAGATTCAATATTTCGAATCATTGAGTATAAGAATGCAATTACACCATCAAAATTAAAATACAAGAGAGCGGGAAAGAAGAAGAATCCCCAATCCCCCACTTCTCTCCATCACCTATGTTACTCTCCCTCCACTCTCTCATCTCATCTCATCTCATCTCATCTCATCCCAAGCGTTTACTTTCTCATCCTCAAACCCAAATCAAATCCCACAAAAATTATTATGGGTTCCTCACAGTCACAAACCCTCATCATCTCAATCCTCTTCCTCCTCTTCTTCCTCCTCTTCTCCTTCTCCTCCGCCCAAATCGGCCGTAAACCGTCCACTCCGGCCACGAAAAAGATCAAAAAGCCCCTCTCCCCGGAAGAGAACTGCACCGGCGTCTTCCTGAAATACGAGATCGAATACCCGAAGAAAATCCACCCATTCTACCCCGACCACCCGTTGAAGCAACCCTACGCCTTCCACGCCACGGCAACGATCCTCAACGGTGCCCCCATCCCCTTCCCGGAGTGGTCCCTACACATCGCCTACCCCAATGACACCGTCCTCGTCTCCGCCGACAACGTCGTCATTGCTGACGGATCCGATTTCCCCTACATAATCGGCCAGAACGACTCCGTCGGGGTTTCCTTCCTCGGGTCCCCGGACGGGGACCTCAAGACCGCCATCGAGACCGCAGGAGATAAGGACCAGATCAGCAAGAAGATAAAGATAGTCGGGACCCAATTCGGGAACAAAAACAATCTTCCGAGTAAGATTCAACTCGACAACCCGGAGTTCATCTGTCCGAGTCCGAAATACCCGCCTTTCGTCCCGATCCCGAAGGCCACCACAATGTACACGTGCTGCCGCCGAAACCCCAAATACAAAGCCAAGGAAGCCTCCGCGATATCGAACCGGACTCTTCCCCGCCGCGACGGGGATTTGGTAATGACTTACGACGTTATCCGGTCGGACAAGTCGAGTTACCTCGCGTTGGTCACCGTTGAAAACCGGAACCAGTTGGGCCGGCTCGACCGGTGGAGGCTGACGTGGAGGTGGACGCGAGGCGAGTTCGTGCTGAAGACTCAAGGTGCTATAACCACCACGCTCGACGTCTCCCGGTGCCTCAACGGCAAGCAAGGGAAATATTATGCCGATCTCGATTTCTCGACGGTGCAGAATTGCGAGGAGCAGCCGACGTTCGTGGATCTTCCGTTGCCGTACCAGAACGACACGCAGGTCGGGAATATTCAGTTCTGCTGCCGGAACGGGACTATTCTGCCGGAGGCGATGGACGAGAAGAAGTCCAAGTCGGCGTTTCAGCTGCAGGTTTTTAAAATGCCGCCGGACGATAATCGGACCACCTTGTTCCCCCCCCAGAGCTGGCGGATTGCCGGAGCCGATAATGAATTCAACCCCAAGTACAAATGCGGGCCGCCAGTCAAGGTCGACCCGACCCAGTTCCCCGACCCGAGATCCCTCCCCACTTACTCACTTGCTATTGCGACCTGGCAGGTACGTATTGATCACTTTAAGACCTTTTTTTAATTTCGATCCCAAACCAATTAAATTAGTTTGGGATGGATCTATAATTAATTGAATTGTGTAGGATAAATTATATATCCCAAATTTCGGTTTGCATGCATTTGATATCCTAGAAAATTAAGCTTAGAAACAAAAAATTAATTGTTAAGAACAGATAACATATATATGTTTAATCTTGATTTGAATTGAACGTTTCACTAATGTAAGTACATGCCATAAATTGCACATTTCCCAGCACTTCACCAAAACGCAGAAACGACTATCGTGCCAAAAGTTAAATAATGACTAATTAAGGAACTTTCATCTTTCAAAAAAAAAAAAATTGGAAATTTTCTCGGTGTTCCTAAAACTACAAGGATTAATAAAATGCAAAATCCTATATAAATTGTGTTTAATTAAACTCGACGTACGTCCAGGTGGTGTGCAACATAACCCGAAAACACGTGAAACCGCGGTGCTGCGTCTCCTTCTCCGGCTTCTACAACGAGTCGGTCGTCCCATGCAAGACGTGCGCGTGCGGGTGCCCATCGAAGCTACTCTCCCGCACGTGCAGCACACGTGCCCCGGCAATGCTTCTCCCCTCGGAGGCCCTCCTCGTCCCGTACGAGAACCGGACGTCGAAAGCCAAGGCGTGGGCTGCGATCAAACACTTCCGAGTCCCGAACCCGCTTCCATGCCCCGACAACTGCGGCGTCACTGTCAACTGGCATCTCGCCACCGACTACATCGACGGCTGGAGCGCACGCATTACACTCATGAACTGGGGGGACGTCGACGTCCCCGACTGGTTCGCGGCGGTTGTCATGCCGAAAGCCTATAAAGGTTTCGAGGCGGTGTACTCTTTCGAAGGCGAGGCGGTTGGAAATGACACTATTTTCCTCCAGGGATTGGCTGGGCTGAATTATCTGGTTAAGGAGGACATCATCAAGGAGCCCAAGGACGGAATCTTCCGAAATGCCGGGAAGTTGCAGAGTGTCATATCCTTCAAGAAGAAGTTCACTCCTCGAATCGATGTTGTTGCCGGAGATGGGTTCCCCAAGAAGTTCTACTTCAACGGGGAGGAGTGTTCGATACCGGATTATTTCCCGTTGGTGAGTCGAGGCTTTAGAGGGGTTTTGGTGGGGCGTTGGGGCGTTCTTGTTTTGGCTGCGTTCCTGATTTTTGGATTCTTTTGAATGACGATCGGAGTTTGTTGATCGATCGAGCAGATGGGCAAAGCGTACGTTTTCTGAATTAAGATTATCGCTCTTTCGCATCGGATCATTGTCTTAATTTGTTAGTCAAGTTAGATGTTACTAGCTAGCTAGCTAGCTATATGAGCCATTTTTGGTCTCGTTACACACACTACACTCTAGATGGATAGAGAGAGTCACTTACGTACGCATGGTTTTGAACGATTGTGTTTATATGTGATGCTTGATTTATACATGTCTGTGTCTTTGGGTAAGATAAGGTTTTGAGTATCATGTATAAATGAGACTATATATATTTCCATATGACAGGTTTTGAGTCTCGGTTTCCATATGACACACTTAAACTTGATTTTACATATGATTTAGTGAAAGATAGTTTTTCGTGAAGAGATACATATACATACAAGATAAGGCACAATATCCTTCTCTAGGTCTTCATTGAAATCAATATGGGCGACCACGTACAGCCCAACAGAAATGGCACACAGCCAGTGTTATACGTATGTATGTATACATATATCTATTTTTTCACTCACAAGCAATGGGATCATTCATTTCATCATGTGGGAAACCAAAAACTATCCTCACCTTTCTCAAATCAAATAGGAAACCAAACCATGAAACTAGAAACACAACCACCACACACCAACAAGAACAATTACATACTCGTTACTTCCTTGATCCTACGTTACCACCAGAAGATTGGTTTTTGGCTTCGACTTGCCTCCTTCCCGTTTTTTTCGGTGTCTGAAGGGAACCATTTGATAGTGTTCTGGAGGGCGATGGCTTAATCGGCGTCCTGCAAACCAAGAAAGTATTCATAAAACTTCACATTTTAAAACTCTCTTTTATTTCATTGTGAGGAATGACACCTACCTTGTTTCTGGACCACTCTCTTGTGGTATTCGTTTCGGCTTTTTTGTCTTTGACATGCTTCCATTGATCGCCTGAGTAAAGTTTCGTTGGTTGAATTGCCACGTCAAGTCAGCCTCCGAAGAATCCATGGTCGTATAATCAAAATCATCTGAATCAACGGTGGTCGCAGATTCAGAAAGTGTCTGTCGCATTCCATAATCCCCACTTCCATTCCTACTGATGCCGTTTCTAATGTACTGTTGGTCAAAGAAGGCTCCCATTTCAGAGAACGAATTCTGACGAAAAGAGTCAGAAAGTTGAGGTGTATCCCCAGACCAGCTACCGGATGAATCATCATCTCTCGCTTCGGTTTTATTCTGCATAATCTTCTCAAGCCAATCTTCATAACTGGGGTCCTTTTCATCCTTGCCATTGCAGCTCAACCAAGGAGATGATCCATTCATCGTGTGTGCTGGTAGATTAGAGCCTGGCTTCTTCTGTCCCCTTGTCGAGTTGCCTCGGGTCTACAAAAAAATGTTGAAATAACAGCAAATATCAGAAAAAGTAACACTAAACGTAGACGGATGTTAGCAGAGTTTAAATTATTTCTTCTGCTTAAAATCAAATTACAAAAGAATGAAACAATACATTGAAAGAGATGCAAGCAATGTCGCCATAAAAATACACATATTGTTCGCTATGATATGGAAATGGCGTGTGCAGATCATTCATATTCTCTACATATTAGTTGAAGAGTAGTATTCGTATACCCTCGTGTTTCCGTCCTCCCTTGGGTGCATTGGCGATGAATCACCAGATCTATTCTTCTGCATTTCAGGTCTAGGAATCACATTTTGAAATTGCTCGGGTTCTACGTATTTCTTTGCCAGAGCCTCTTTAAGAGAAGCAATCTGCAATAAGAGAGGAACATAAACGAGAGTTACATACTACGCAGATATAGCAAACAAGTAAAACAGAGAATCATACCTGCTCCTTAAGCTCTTTGACTTCTGAACTTTCCTTATTGCGTTTGGCAGCTCCAAGTTCGACATTTGAAACGCGTTCAGCGAATTTAAGTGTACTTAAGGTTTCCCCCACAGCATCTGCCTCGGGGCTAACGTGGACAAACATAAGTGTCTTTGCTTGCCCACCTACAGAAAAAGAGAGAAGATTAGAAAGTTGTTCACAAAAACTACAACAAGTTCTCAGCCGAGCTAAAATTGCATCTCACCAAGAGAGTCCTGCAGCAACTGTGTGAGTTTGCTATTCCTATATGGAACGTGTAGGTTCTTTTGAGCAAGGGCAGCTATTACATCTCCAAGAGCTGAAAGGGACTTGTTGATGTGTTGGGCTTCTTTTAGTCGGTCTCCAGTGACCTCAGATTTGTTGACTCTTTCACTCCCAGCAAGATCAACGAGGTGCATGCATCCACGAAGAACAGTTCCAGATGCTAATTCTTTTCCTTGAACATGAACGGTCAAACAGCTGCAAGCATTTCCACCAATGTCACATACCATACTGCACTTTGAAAAATATAGTGTAGGCATGAAGATATTTTAATGAGAATGTTTAACCTGTGAGATCGGCTGCTTCGATCATTCAAGGCCGTTGAACCTACTGCACGATTTTTTTGGCCAATGTTCATGAGTTCAATTACCTCGGATGTTGAAGCTACAGGAACTAAATTGGCATCTGGCACATTGAGACCATTCTGGGAACTGTTTCGGATTTCTAGTGTATTTATATGTTAAGGAAAAACTTGAAATATGAAGTCTCTGCAGATATGTAAGAAATTAGATTGACAACGAACATCTCGCTGCAACTTTTTCTCGCTAAAGTAGATTATTGCGTTTATGGGGTTTAACGAACCTTGAGAGGAAATGTTTCACAACAGACATAGAAATATAAGATCCAGCTATAAGTGAACTTAAAAGTACTATCAAAAGGATATTTTTTGGTATGTCCATCAGTTGAAAGAAGATCACGAACTTGTTCGTTGTAAATCTCTATCATCTGAACAGAAATATCGTAGCTAAATGTGTCTCTTCTTTGTTCCGAAAGGTAGAAGAGATCACCCAGTGCCCGATAGTTCACTCCCTGGCTATCCATAGTCAAATTGTTGGGTCCACTCTGCATAATTTTATTAAATCAGAGATATAATATGAAGCTAGATTCTGCATCTACATAATTATCATAGCCATATTATATCACAATCATATTTAAAACATACCATTGTGTATGTTTTTCCTGAACCTGTTTGGCCATAGGCAAATATGCAGACATTGAAACCATCAAGAACCGACCGGATCAGAGGTTGAGTATCAGAAAATACATCCTCTGCATAACCAATATCACAATCATTACAGGGCGTTCAGGCTATGTAGTCTTAAAGGTGTAGATGAGGATTATCAATAACCTTGAGTTGCTGATGGGCCAAGAACTTTATTAAAGTTAAAGGATTTACGAACTTCTTTTCCATTCTTTGAAGGTGTGAGGATTGCAATACTTTCATCATCAAGATGACCCACGGTGCTCATAAAACTAGATTGGCCAGACAAGAAGGGTCTCACTCTACAGTATACTCGAATGCTACCTAAGAGAAATCAGAGAAAGAATAATTAACAAAAGAAAGATATGTATTGACTAGAAAGTACTAATATAATTGCACATAAAGTAGACTGTACCAGAAAATTTGATGAGTTACCTTTAAGGTCTTGGATTTGATTGTACAGCCTTCGATTTTCTTCAAGAACTTTATGGTATCCAGATGCTGCACGTGTAAGGCTCTGAAATTGTTTGCCTGAGAAATAATTTGGAGGGCTGAGTAAGCAAACTCGGAAAAGCCAGCAAAGTATTTGTTATAGTGCTCAAGCATTACCAAGAGTACACAGATCTTCCGAGTACTTCGACTGCATGAATTGCACTCCAGCTTTGATAGTGTAAAGGCTATGTTTGAGTTCCTAGAAAATGATTTAATAATTAAGAACTAAAACAAATTTATACAACAAAAGGAGATCACTCTAGTTGTAGTTGTACCTGAATATCTTTTTGTTGTTGTTCGAAAACAAGACTCTCTTCATCACTATGTTTTAGTTCTTCTCCATTCAACTTCGTAATAGACCGATCCTCCTTTACACTTACTTTGTTTTCATCACTGCCTTGTAACTGCAGATAATTTAGTACTGTGAGATTAACAAATTGTCATTTTGGGGACAAGGTTTACACAAATAATTAAGTCATACAAATCAAAAAACTTGGTGATTCTAAAAGAACCACCATGTAATATTGGTAGTGAAGGCATTGACAAAAAAACAAGAAAATGTTTTTTTAAACAAATAAATGTTGTTCTTCTAAATGGAGGAAGTAGGGACGATGTATTAGGAAACACAAAAAATGAGAAAGGTTCAAAGTGAAACAGAATCCACTATGTGACAATATATAATGAAAATTTGATAAGTACCGCCAATGCTATAAAAAAGTGAACCTACCTCTGCAGAAACAGGTGTTGCAACAAGTTCAGCCAAAACCTTTCGTTTTGGGGAGCATGGAATTCGCTCTGCCAAATCTTTAGAACTCGTTCTTACCTGAAAAGGACACATGAACCATAAACCTCTATTAATGGATAAAATTTAGCCTTTCAGAACACTATTTAAAAGCATCATTAGGAAGAGATGAACAATTTCATAGAGAAATGACACATTTTCATTCTGATATAACAACCATAAAACTTACTGCTATTACTAACTGGAGAAATGGATCTTACCAATTGGGTTTCACTTGACATACGGTTGCCAAGTTCCTCCATAACTAGACCCATAACTTTCTCTAGCATGGATTGCAACATCTGTGTACAAAGCAAGTTAAGAAGTCCATAATAAGGAGAAAAACATTCATTGGCATTACCAAGGATAATTATCCAACCTTGGGAACTTCTTCTGGTTTTTTGTCTGAACCAAGTCCACTAAGAAGTGTACTCAAAGAACGAGACATCCCCTGTGTTCCACCATTAGAGTGTATTAGCCAACACACTTTTAACTCAATCCACGAAGCACTGAAGTTGCATAAGCTTACCTACCATTTCAGTCGATTCATGTGAATGTTTCCCCAAGAAGCTCTGATCACCTTCTTGCAACTTATCATCCATAGATAGATTTCTCAAGGAATTAATAAATGGTTCTGAATTTTTCCGTACAAAGAATTTCCCCAAGTTGACAGGTTTCAAATTCCCACCATATTTCCAGAAACCATGTCCACCTGATTGTTTCCATTCGCTGTAGGATTTGAGGGCTAAGACGGAGTTCACTATTCTTGCACTATTCCCACCCTATATTAACAAGAGACATAATAAACATAAGATGCAATCAAATAAATAGTATTGTTTTGCTGGCTAATGCAGGAGAAGACCAAATTGAAACACGTATAACTTAAAATTCACATAGCTGGATTAGATCAAGGTCTCAACTCTCAACGTTTGTTCTATTTAAAGGTCAGGGGAACCAAAGCCTGTGATCTAAGAAGCACCAACCTTTTCTAAATCGGATGCCTCGAAGATGGGAAGGCCCATCTCTTGTGCGGCAACAAGAAAATTCCTTATGTTCTCGAAGTACTGGTATGCCGACAGTGCCGTTTCATCAACCAAATCTCCCGGGCACGCAACTATCTGGCCAGAGTAAAGGCATCAAAAATTACATTCAGAAAACAAAATAAAAAATCTGTAAAATCAAGCAATAAAATGCACATCACCAACCTTTGGAATGGCACCAGGTTGGATCTTATTAAGGACAGTGCAGAGAATAAACCCACTTCTCAACCCAAGTCGGAACTCATCCTCCGAAGGCTGTTCCGGCAATTCCTTTCCTCTAACAACTCCAACCGTCTTCCTGAGCCAACTAGCCGCTTCGTACCTCCTCGACGCTAGAAAACATTTAAAAAAACCCACAATTAACACAAAATTCAACAAAACACCAATCCAAATCACTACTTCTTCGTATGGCCACACCCACAAACTTCCCTAACAACATCCGCAAACACATCACATTGAATACAATCTAACACATCATAAAAACAAAAACAAAGTCCAAACAGAATCCCGAAAAGAGCAGATTGAGGTTTGATTAGAAGAAGCACCTGCTTCCTCGGCCTTCCTGGACGCCATATCCAAATCATTAAGCCTCCCATCATGATTCTGGAACACATCATCCACCACAGACGCCGCCAGCATCGAAATCAAGCTCTCAGGCGCCATTTCTAACCCACAAAAAACCAACAACCAAATCACCTCCTTCCACCTCCCACCCTCCCAAAATCAGATCTTTAGAGGAACTCCGGCGAGGTCCGGACAAATGCGGCCGTCCCCGGATGTTGGGTCGAAAAAGTAGAAGGAAAGAAAGCAATAGAGAGAGAGAGAGAGGGGGGAAAGGGTGATGTTGTTCTTGTAATAGCGTTGGGGCGTTGTCTATTCCTCAACGAGGAGGCGAAGCCTCGCCACACACACTCCAAGCCTTTCTCCGAGCCGTTCGCTTCGGAATCTGAGCATTTCGGACAAGAAAAGGAAAGGAAATGGTTTTACTTTATTTTCTGTTCTTTTCTTTTGATTTTCTGAGGAAGTGGAAGTGACTTTAACGGTTAGTTTGTTTGGGGTCGGTTTAATTCGCGCCTGTGGGATTTAATTCGGAGCTTCTGCTTCCATCGGTCAATCACGTGTGACCAAAGGAATAAAGGCTTTTTCTCTTTCCAACTTGTCTAACTTTTGTGTTCACCACTTCACCTCCACCTGTCGGTGTGGACAAATAATAATATATACTTATAAAAAGACTTAGGTGTTATTGTCAAAATATTTGGAATTAGGTGTAATAGTCAAAAATCAAAATAACTTATTAGTCATCGAAGTAGGTAAATATGTGCAAGTACCGACGGAGAATCTACTTTTATAGGTTGTTCCTGAGTTTTCTTGCTACCACACCCATCACATGATACATTACCATGTATACACTCACAAAAATAAGATAAACAAAATACATGGGGCCATGGGGGTGATGTATTATTCAAAGATTATAGAAGTATCAAAATTTGGGGGAAATTATAATAGCAAATCTCATGGGATCAATATCCTTTAATATTATATTAGGCAATATCCAGGGAGCATGTATAATGACTGGTCGGGCAATCTCTTTAAAATTTGTCTGTAAAGATGTTTAGGGTTTTCATCTTTTCGAAATTGTAATGGTTTATAAAGATCTTGTGCATTTCGATTTTTTCAGAGTTTTAATTCTCTTTAAATTTTAACCTTTAGTATTGTCATTACAAGATATGAACCCTTGATTTGATTTTAGTACCGCCTGGATACTCCCTTCAGTTTGACTAAAATTATCAATAGTACCTTTTGTCACCAACCCGTCAAACTCTAAATATAGTTCCTGTCATAGTGTAACAGAAATGTTACCTCAAAAGGAAAATACTAAGATATTATGACATACTAAAGGATATTTTGAATTACTTAGAGGCTATTTTTGATAGGGTTTACACTTTCATGAAGAAGTAAGAGTCGAGTTTTTTATTGCTCGTTCGTTAATTTTTATCTACTTAATATTATTATTTTAATTTCTATTGAAAGTATTTTTTTTATCTGGTAATTATCTTCAAAGAGGTCTAAGAAATAAGTTTCGGAGGAATCTTGCTCGGATTAACAATGAGAATTACCTCGTTTAATGGAGGGTTGTATCACATCCGGATTGCAAAAGTCAGGTTTATTTATCTTTAATGGTTGTTGTTCTGTCTTGGTGAAATTTGTTGGTTGTTACTTGGGTTGTTGAGGAGCAGCCTTTTGCTTTATCTTATCTTTATGACTTTATTAAATTGTTTGTTGGTACCCAAATAGTTTGTTTTTTATCCTAATCAATTATCAACAATTCCTTAAGGAACTGGAAATTTAAGAAATAAGAAATGAAGATAATATGTAAAATTAGGAAGTTATGGAGAAATTTTTAAAGCTTATATAGATATAAGCTAAATAATGGATTGTATAGATTGTAATCCAAATGAATAGCTAAATTGATATTCAGACTGCATTTGGTTAGTGCCGAAGTCATCTCCTTCAAACCCCGGAAGCAGAAGCTTCACTCAAACGGCCTGAATTCGCAAAAAGTCGTAGAAGCCAGTGTATTTTAACACCAAAATTTGAAGCTGGGATGAGGGTGATTCCACCAGCTTGCTTCAGTGTTGGTAGTGGAGATATTTGCACTTTTTTGATGGAAATCTTGTGATTGTGGTTAGGGGAAGATAGTCGGTTCGGGGGGCATTTCGGAAAGTCCCAATAGATGGGACATCGGCTCATCTTCCATGTCTTATCTAATCCAAACATCTCCATGGTGAGGGTGAGGGAGCAGTTTCATGAACCAATTGCACCCTTAATCAAATCAAAGACATACATGTAACTCTTGCACGTACAAAAAATATGTTTATTATACATGCAAATGCACACAAAAAAACATTTGACCAAAACAATCCATTATATCCTACTTTTGCCAATAAAGAATTATACTTGATGTACATTATTTCCATGTTGAAAAGGATAGAGGGAACTAAGCGTTAGTTTAAAGTTGGCAATCATAGCATGTCTTTTTACTTTATTATGACCACATTATATTTCAAAAAAAAAAAAAAAAAAACTGTAGCTAACAGATTTTTACAACAACCAAAAACTGGTACATGTTCAGGTGGGCAATTTTTTGTAAAGTTTTACTCTTACAACCACTGATCTATAGTGTGGTACATGAAAACTGAATATTCAAAGACCCGAGCATTATTTATTTCCAACCGGCCCAAACTACGGATGTTTGAAAATTCACAGACAAATCGCATCTTAATTCTCACTATAATAAATGCATCTTGATGCAACAAAAACAATGCAACAGTGCCAAGACAATATCCAACATAACCTTGAGTGGAATTATTAATTCATGGAATCTGTCCGAGATAATGTGAGGAAATGACAAGAAAAAACTCGAAACTATATTAATCGCAGCACGAATCTTCACATATTACCAATGACAGCTACTATAGAAGAAGAAGAAGAAGAAGAAGAAGAAAAAAAAAAGTTACAAATGACAACTTTGTGTTTATGTTTAAGTTTGGGTTTCGGAATGCAATTTGTTAGGAGTGAGTCTATTCTAGTATTCGGTTGGTAGATATTTTGATTATTGGTTTTAAATTTATTTTTGACTTGGGAAGATATACTTTATAGTGCGGTTACATCTAAACTTCTGTTCAAAACTCATGGAATCTATCAAATTAACACACTAGCTTTTTTGTTGATACAGATTGGTGACTTTTCATTTGTTTATTACACAAAACAATGTATCAATTTAGGAATGAAGCACCAACATGGTACAATTGTTTAACTACCATAGTAGATTATATATCAATTCACAACAACTACCAGTTGAATATGATCAAAATTAGGAAAATATTCGAATTGGATCCATTTCAAACAGAAGTACCGCAAAAGTAAGTGATAGCCATTCCACTTTTAGTACGTGAAAATTTGCTTGAGAAACAAAGCTTACCGGGTTTTTATCTATATTTTCTCATACGCATATTTCTTACCATCTTTTCTTCTTTCTCATTCATCAAGACTAATTTCGAAAAACAAAAAGACATTTCAATAAATTTCATAAACGAAAAAAGTATGTAAAATCTTAAAGTCTTGAAAAACGTATTGCACGAGTAAAATGCAGTACTTACTTCTCTTATCAACGGTTGAAGCCGTTCGGAATCCGAGCCTGGAGGTTCGGAGATGGGCCCCGTGTGGGCCCAAGCAATCATCAGATCCGCCGGCAAAAGTGGAAAAGAGGCCTTACGGCCCACTTCCAGCACAAACTTCCACAAGGCCCAAACTAACACACCCATTATTTATTTAAACAAACAACTTTAATTAATTTAGTTGTGCTTTTGTTAGGGAAAAGCTCCATTGGTTGAGAGTTGAGACATTGTTCCAACACCTCATCTCCTTTTCTTTTTCTTATATGGTTAATTACAGCTTGACCTCTTAAATTATGACTTGATATCATTTTGTATTCCTGAACTTTCAAAGTTCACATCTAACTCACATGAACTTTCGTTTTGTAACATTTTATCCTTTCAACTTTAAAGATCCATTATTTAAATCCATATTCGTCGTTTTTTTGTAATTTTTTGGTTGTATCCATAGTACATTTCTAAATCTATATTTACGTGAAAGTTCGGATCGAAACGAAGGTCGGATTTTGTTGGAATTTGGGTCGGATTCAGTACCGATTCAATCCAAATTTCAACCAAATCTAACATCCGTTTCGATCTGAACTTTCACGGTACTATGAATACAACAAAAACAATTACAAAAAATGACGAATATGAGTTTAAATAATAAATTTTTAAAATTCAAAGAGACAGAATATTATAAAACGAAAGTTCAAATGGCGGTAACCCTGAACTTTGAAAGTTCAGGGGGCATAGTGATATCAGTGCATAGTTTAGGATGTCAAACCGTAATTAACCCTTTCTTTTATCCAGGTTTGTTAGGAGCTTCTGTCGTGTGGGTAGCAAAACCATGGAAAAGATGTTTGTTTCTCTTATTGTGATTAACACCAATTCATGAAAACAGCAGAGCTACTAATTATTTTGTGCCAACTAGTAACATGAACCTTGAACTAAAATATTTTGTCGTGAAGTATATTGTTTTTGAGCAAATATACAGAAAACATGACCTAGGCGGTGCCAAGTTTTTAAGTCGTGTGTTTTAGCTTATAAAGACATTTAGATGGTCGAAATTTAAATAGGAATCCAATGAGTCGTTACAAATGAGGTGAAATTTCAAAATCTAAGAAGTCGAAATCTCAAACAAACAAAAAAAACTTTCAAACTAGAAAAAACAATCCCCCTCTCAACACCTAGCATCACCCCGGATATGAGATTCTACATGGTACTATTGTGTTAAAATATAAGATATCACCATTTCCTCTCAATTTTTATCCTAAAAACGAATATGTACAAGGAGAAATTAAATGAAAGAAACTCTTATCAGATCTCATCAATCATACATTTCTTACTCTAATTGAAGGATGGTCATCCTCCTCAACCCTCTCCTAAATTAACCAAATCAATTTGGTCAACATCCTCGACAACTAATTAACAAGTACATTTTGGTTCAACAATTAGTATCGTTGGACACGCCTTTCGTTTGTGAATATAACTACCTGACTATCTAGATGTATGAAATAACTTCCACAATTAATTATCTACCAAAATTAGACTTCTTAAAGCGAAACTAGGTTCGCTCTCTCTGAACATAGTGGAAAGAAAATATTAATTTTGCTTTTGTAATTTAGAATCGTCTCAAAACGTAAGGACGAAACAAAATGACGGTCAAATCCAAATTCATACTTGGAGTAAAAGTTAATTTGAGGTTTAAAAAAGAGACATTCCACCTATTTGTCGGTTGCACTGAAGTGGAGTCGTTGTGTGAAAACAAAATATATAAAGACACATGAATGGTTTCACCAACTTTGACACCAAACATGAAAATGACACTGCATTAGTGCATTACGATTTAAGAAACGATGTTAGTTGTTGTAGTAGAAAGTTACGATCCTAAAGTGCTGCCTTGGATTCTAAATAGTATTAACTTATGAAAGTATTCATTAGTGCTATACTAGATTTTCGTAAATATACAAATAATATCTTATTTTTATGGTGAATTTTCTTGAAATAAGGAGCTCCTAAAATAATTGTGATATTTTGGGATTTCGGGTTGCCATCTTTAGATCTGAAGGATAGAAACAATCGATAAACCATGAACCTTTATGAAAGAGATTGATTACTTTATTCAATAGCCTTTTCGGCTTTAGGCAATTACAATGTGTACTTGTTATGTAACATGTTTATGATATGAGTTAGGCATGTTTCTATCTTATTCATTTTTATTTCCTGTGAATAACAATTTGGCCAACTTTATGATATCAGATGAGTGTGACTTTATGCATCGCTTTGGTGGCAACAGCATTACTTCTTTCGTAAAGGCACCACTTGTTAATTCAGGTGGAGGTCAGGTGGGTCTCCTCTTTTGCAACAACAAAAATCATACATTCCAACGGTGTTAAATTTCTCCTTTTTATTCGTTTGTTATACCAAAACTTTTTTACACCGACGACTAAATAAATTTATCTTATATTTGAGCTTTAAGCTTAAGTTTCACGAAATTTATCAACAGAACAATCACCCATTAAATAATCAATAATACTGTAATATATGTATACCATGTGATATGGGAGCAATTTTGGAACTTCGGCTTTGTGCATATTCTAAAAGAGAAGACAATTGAAAAAGGTTTGAAACTTTATGTAAGAGTGTAAACCTTTTATGATGCATTCACTTTGTTTACTTAAGTGCATGCATAACCACCACCAAGTAATAGTTGGATCCATCCATAAGTTATTAACTACCTGCAAGATTGCTCCAACAACAGCTTGTAATATTAAATCCTGAATGTGGAGTAGGATTTCCGAGTATGAATATAATTCATACTTGTCAATACAGCATTCATTAAGTGACACATACCTCATGAATATGTAATTATTCTTTAAGAAATAATGAGTGAAACAATATGGCAATGTGGCTCACACGTAAGGTAAAACCAATTAAGTATGACTTGAAACTATACCAACAAACTAAGTTAAAATCTAATCGATCCATCATTTGTGCATCTTAGCTTATAAATCTTGTATCAAACTAGCAATCACAATAATAGCTGACTGACAGATCAACTCGTCCAAACGCCATGGTGCCACTTTCATTCCTTCCCCTGCTTGCATTCCCATCCACACACTGTGGAGGTGAGGTCCACCTAGAAGTACTCTCATTGTGATAAAGATTTGAGGTCCCTTTTCCTTGTGTAGGGTAGTTACTTAGGCAAGCCCCACACACACTGCTAACAATCGATATAATGTTCTTATCCTATTTGGTTGTTACATGACCAGGCAAAGTGCAACCAAAGATGACAAGAAAGGTTGATGTTTGGGAGTTGTACTTAACATTGCTGTGAAAGAGCTGCTTCACCAGCTCACTTCACATCTTAAGAATCCTAGACATAAATTTGCTACCATTTGGTCATCTCCCTTGCCACTTCTCAATAGATATCGTTTGTAGTGACATTTAACTACTTTTCAATATTCAAAAATTCGGATTTTAATTAGATACTTCATTGAAAGCCGACCACATTTTTTTGTATTTGAAATATTATTTTTATTTTATTTCACACTAACCAAACCACAAAACCTGAATCTATTTTGCCAAGAAGGGATCTAAATTTCAGTTATTTGAATTACAAAAATTAGGAGATTTTCAAAGAAAACTTTTAAGTTGTGTCGGGTACACTTGTACCGGTACACGTGATGCTCGATCTCTTTTTTCCAACTTGGGGCATACATGATCACCTGACTCCTGACTTTAAACTTTTTGATGTCCAAAATTCCGAATGAATCATGAGCAATTGGGCAGGGGAATTGAAGCTGGCATGCAAGCATGTGAATGTATACAATCAGACCAACTTCAAGCCTGACAAACCAACATCTTAGAAGGGGAAAAGATGATGATGTTCTCGCGCTTCGTCTTTACACCTAATCATTGTATGCTTCTCTAATGTGGGTACTGGGTAGCATGCATGTGGCTGGGACATCATGTGAGATGATGGAAGGGTGAACTGACAATGGTTTCCTGGCTGGATGAGTGAAAATTAAACGTGTTGTCAATTAGATAAGAAATCCCATAAACATGTCGCTGTGAACACTTTATTTGAATAATTCAACCTTGCACAAGAATGATAACCAAGGAGATGATGCATCTTCTGAGCTAAAATAGGGCCTCTGCTTTGTTTTCATCCCTATGATTTCACATACAGTTGGACACTGCAGTAACATTGTGGCCGCTGTGTAGTTTTGGAATCTGACAAAAATGCAATGCAGAGAGTACAAAAATGAAGACAAAAGCGTAACATTGTCACTACTCAATACCATATGTTCTTGAATACAATAATGTTCTGAAATATATCATTTGATTAAGAATATATGAATTGAATATACCATACTCTACAACAAAATCTATGAATATGTTGCCTAGAAGACGTATGAAAAGAAAGCCCATCTGAGTATTAACCCATCACTTTCGTCGTCATCAATGAAATTAGTCCCCTCAACTACAATATCACTCCATCACAACTCTATATTCCTCGATTAGAAGAAAAGATGTATATACCACCACCAAGAAACAATAATTTATTTATTTTTGGAAATGGCTATAATGAATGTGTTTGTGGGAAAGTGGCGATCAAGAATCGATGGATCATCTCAAAGCTGGTGAATGTAATTACTGCGGCAGGTGTAGTTCGTAGTAAATTGGTGGCACAACCACGGTAAAACCCAGGAATGCCTTCTTCCCTTATCACCTGCTTTATGCAATCTACAACACCTGCATATCGCTTAAAGGAATGAAACCCTTGCTCTTGAAGTCTAGAGCGAACCACCTGAAAAAAAAATACAAATATAAAACAAAAGAATGACCATGATGTTGAGTCTAATATGAAAGATGTTGCCTAAGGCAGAAGGATTACCTCATGTGGATATGTCAATGTGGAGGCGACTATCTTCGACACGGAAGATGCAAGAGCCACATTGCTGGCACTCAGTGAATCCACGGTTGTATTATCTGCTTAGTTTGCTTGTATTTAGTAACCCATACAATAAAAAACAAAACAAAGGAAAACATGAAAGCGCCGAAAGGCAGTAGGTCACGCACTTCGTTTCGCCAAATAAATCTTAATCTTCTCATAAGACGGAAACTGGATTGCAACGTGACTGATTCCAGCTAAAGCAGGCACAAGACCACTGTCCAATGCAGTCTATCAGCATGTGTTGGCAGTAAATATCACTTGAAATGCTAGGGAAATAAAAGAGAGAACCTGTACAGTCCACGAATGCCCTCCTCACATGTAATTCTCCTAAGTGCATTTAGGACACCACGGTAAGGCACTATTCCCTCTCTCATTCCTTGAGTCTGCAGATTCATGGCAGAAAGTTTAGATGCTCTGGGCTTCACATAATGATGCAGCGAGTATAAACACTATCAACAGTTAATTTACATTAAAAAAATATATACTGACAAATATTCATATTCCTACAACATTAAGTCAGCAAACAGTGAATTGCGCATCAAATACGTGAAAGATGCAGGAGACCTAATCCATGGTCAAAATTACAAGGAAAAAAATGGGGAAAAAACTACGAATAGCATTGCTTTATCAAGCTTATAATATATCGATGCATGTGAATGACGTCCACAAGCACTTGAGTGTGATGTACAAAATTCAAAAAAACTTCTCATTGGCAGAAAGAACTACATATGCTGTCTTGTGGTTGTCATCAAAGTGGTTCATAGTTTCATACACCAATCTCAGATCACATTAATACCTTATAGTTACCATCCATAATAGTTCAGACTTCATATTAAGATTTTTATTTACTTCTACAGTCCACATATTTACTTCTACAGTCTACAGAAGTGAGAACTGCAACTCATCCTGCGGAGCACAAACATATCATTAATTTTTTTAAAAGGTAACCGATTTTGAGCAAATTGTGTAGTATTTTAGCTAAAATTGTTGCAAGAAACAAGCAGCTCAAACATTTGAAACTGAGTTGTCGTGATTATACATTATAGCGTGTAATGTAGGCAACTAATTTGCCTGAACATCAAATTTATGGCAACTTTGCCCTAAACCCCTAAATAATCTCTTCAGTGCATATGATTTGGAAAAATGGATTGCACTTGATCACTTCTGGAACGAAGTATGTATTCCTTGTGTACTCTGTGTTGAAATTTAACATACCTGGAATCTTGTCTTCACAACCCAAAGGGGATTGGTTACAATTGTGGTTGCAGCTCCAGCACCTGATGCCGCTATCATATTTGCACCGACCGAGAGATGATGTTGCTCATCTAACCAAATATTTAGAAAGAAAAAATAATAATGATGGCACAATTAGCACCTACAACATATGATATTTGCACACGTAGAGGACCATCATTTGCAAAAATAAATCATAGACCCAAGGACAGAAGTAGACTAACCATCTGAACAGAGCAAGCTTTTAAATTGATCATAGACTGTAAAATAAACCTGGAAAATACATCAATGGATCAGCAAGTCATACAAGATACCCAAGGAAAGCATTAAAGTAAGAGAAGTGGCAGATCATTAAGTAATAAGTATTGCAAATTAGCAATGATTTCACATATTAAAACAGTGGAATTATAACTGACAAAAAAATGGGATGAAAAGTAAGTATATAGTGAAAGAATATTGAATGATTTATCTCAAAAGGAAATGGGCTGAAGGAGACGTTAGGGCTGTAAATGGGGCGGGTAAAACCCGCCCCGACCCGCCTAAGTCGGGTAGCGGGGAAAAAAATTCAACCCGCCACCCGCCAACTCGAATACCCGCCAACCCGACTAATAAACGGGGCAGGTAGCGGTTGTATTTTCTACTCGTCCTGTTTACCCGATTACCCGCCTAAGAATTTAATAAATTAAATAATAAATATTATATATATATATACACACTTATATACCATATACATATACATATTCTCTTATCCATAATTTACTAATAGTGTTATAAAGTTGAAGTTATTTATAATTTTATGGTGTTCATTACATTGGTAATGTTTTTAAGGTGCTAATGTGTTATGTTTTTAATTTATAGTGTTATGCAAATAAAAAGAAAAAAGGAAAATTTCAAAATAATCAAAAAAAATAAAGAAATTGTAAAAATATGCACTTCAGAAACTTATTTGGCAAAATATGCACATTGAAAAACGGCACCTGAAATCCCGTTTTTATCAAGTAAAAACGGTATCACCAATGCCGATTTTTAACCAAGTGAAAAACGGCACTACTAGTGCCGTTTTTCACCCCAGGTAAAAACGGTACCAGTAGTGCCGTTTTTTACCTGGTTAGAAAACGGCACTACGGGTGCCGTTTTCACCCTATATAAAAACGGCATCCGAGATGCCGTTTTTAGCCTAGGGTTAAAAACGGCACCAAGGCCCCCTTTTCTCCAATCTTCCCAAAATTTTTGGTGTTTCTTCCTCTCCCTCTGTCCTGCGATTTCAGGTATTTTTACATCAATTTTTGTTAATATTTTGCCTTATTAGTTTGTATTTATGTACATTTGATTGGTTTGGTTAGGATGTGTGTGGATTGTTTGATTTGAAATGGATTCGATTGATTGATATTTGGTTGATGAGTTTACCAAACTTTGTTTAATTAATCTTGTGTGGATGATGTGATATTGTTATGATTAATAATCTTGTGCGGATTTGATGATTTGATTAATAGATCAATTAATCTCAAAAGTCCAAATTTAATAAATTTACATTGTTTGGATTTGTGTTAAACCAATTAAATTGAATAATCAATGTTGTAGTTGTTGAAATTAGATTTATTGTGGATAATGTATTGAATTTGTTTAGATTGTATTATTTGAACTGAATAATATGTAATATTATTTTTTGTTAATTATGTTTTTCAGTTTCCCAAATGTCCACTTCACATGATTGTCACGGTCCTGTTGACCCTTCAGTGTTAGTACTACAGAAAGATCATAGATCATCTTCGATTCTGGAAAATGTAAGTGTTATGATTTTTAAATTATAATTTTTATGTATCGGTATTAGTTTTTATTTGACGTAAAATAATTTAATTTAATTTCCAGGAGCCTTTGACGGATATTAAATGCGTCGAGCACGCCACTCAGTTCAACACGTGGAATGTGCAAGATGAAAGGATGTGGGATTTGTTAGAGATTGCGGGATTTGGCACTGTGTCTCGATTGCAACGACTGCAACTGGATTGGAATCTGATTCGTGCTGTTGTGGAGAGGTGGAGGCCTGAGACACACACCTTCCATTTTAGACACGGGGAGATGACCATCACGCTACAAGACGTAGCTATGCTTAGTGGTCTTCGTGTTGACGGTTTGGCAGTGTGTGCAACATTAGATCACGATTGGACTCTGGTTTGCATGAATCTGTTGGGTGTTGAAGAAGAAGAAGCGAGAACTGCAGTGAAAGGTGGATACGTGTCATTGCAGTGGTTGCAGCAAAATTTTCAGGTTGTTGAGCAAGATGCAGCAGATGAGCAGGTTATGCAGCACACGAGAGCGTACATTTTGTTTCAGTTGGGATCCGGGATAGTGGGCGATAAGAGTGGAAACAAAGTCCACCTGAGATATTTATTGTTGCTGGAAAACATATTTGAATGTGGAAACTACAGTTGGGGAGCTGCATCCTTAGCTGTTTTGTATCAATATTTGGATCAGGCATGTCTGAAAAAAGGGAAACAATTAGCTGGTTTCCTTACATTGTTACAGATATGGTGTTGGGAACATCTTCATGTCGGACGACCATCTACAATTCCCGGTGTGCAACTTCCATTGTGTCCTTTAGGTTCACGTTGGCGGACTCCTAGGTCGTGGGCGAACAATGTGAAGACGGCTCAGATTGAATTTTACAGAAATGAGTTTGACGTTCAAGATGAAAGTCAAGTTTGTTGGAACCCATACGAAGAAGTAGATCTGATGGCGTTACCTGTTGATTGCCGCCAAGGACATGAGGTTTGGATGAGCAGAACATGGATGGTTTGTTTCGGAGTTGCCGCAATGCACGTGCCAGACAGGGTGATGCGTCAGTTTGGATTGCGGCAACATATTCCAGAATTAATGGAGATGTGCAAGATGAAGAAGGCTCAGGGGAAACCAAGAGTAAACTGGTTGCAAGAGCAACAATTATACATTCAAGCCTGGTCACGTCGACGAGATTTTGTGCAGTTCGAGGCACCATCACTCTCAGAAGATTTTGCTGCTTGTAGACGAATTTACATGGAGTGGTACTGGCAGATTACGATTCGATGGTTGACCCGAAGAGTTGACGATGCTGAATTACCGAATTATAGGCCTCCAGCTGCTAGAGATCGATACTTGGTAAGAAATGATCAGAAAATTATATTTTTGATTAAGGTTTTAATTTGCATTTTGTAATCGTAAATGTGTTTTTATGGCAGCTTCATGGGTTACACAGTTTACATGAAGATATTCATCATCTTGAAGGGATGCATGCTTCACATAGGCCCACTCAGTCATTAACGGCGAAATTAAAGAAAAAGATCAAGGAAATGATGGCGTGCTTTAAGAGTGTAGATCCGTCATTGAAACTGTCAGAAGATGAAGATGTTTGCCATCAACCACATCGTACAGATTCTGAAGAAAATCTCCCAGAAATAGGTGTGTCACTTGACGAGGAGGACAATTTCATTTTCACCGGAGTGTCTGCCAACGATGGAGGGATTCTGACTCAAGAATCGCGCGGTACTACGTTCTTTCAAGGCGAGGGTTCTTCATTTCACGTAGGCGAGGGTTCAGGATTTCAAGGTGTTGAAGTCGAAAGAGGTGGGGTTGTTGAAGACGATGCTGGTGTGATAACTCAAGTGTACCGTCGTCGCCCTTCGAAGGCCCCTCGACGAGGTGGACGAAATAAAATTCCTACTAAAGTTTTTTCTCCACCTTAGTTGTCATTACATTTTCGTTAAACTACATTTTGGTTAATAACAATTTCATTTGTTAAAAAATATTTCATGTATTATGAACAAGTTTATTTGACGGTTGAGTTGTTTGAAATTATTTATTTCTTCGTTTTGATTTTCCCCCTTAGGTGTACAAGACTTGGATTTAAAATCCAAGAGAATGGGCAGACAGAAAACAGATTTTTCCTGTTTTCTTTCTGCTAAAAAACGGCACTAGTAGTGCCGTTTTTACTGGAAAGAAAACGGCACTACCAGTGCCGTTTTTTGTTTATAAAAACGGCACTACTAGTGCCGTTTTTATTAAAGAAAAAACGGCACTTGTAGTGCCGTTTTTCAAGCAGACAGAAATCCAGGGCATTTGCTTTCGTTTTTATTGTTTTCGACCTGAAATTCACAACACAAAATTAATTTTTAACCTGAGATTCACAACAAACCAGTATTATGAAAACATATTGTAGCGATGATTAACATTACATATTGTTTCCCCTACATGGGGTACAAGGGAAATTAATGCTAAAATAAATAACACAAAATTAACATACTAAATTGTCTCTTTACATGTTTTCTTGTTGTGACCTAACTTGCGACAACGGCCACATCGTATTACTCGTCCACTTTGTTCATCCATGTTGTTTCTGATTCTTTTTGTTTTCGGTCGCCCACTTCGTCTTACCATAGAAGGTGCTATTAAAGCTATATGTCCTTCTTCTATCCAAAACCTTTCATCTAGTATTGGAAAGAAAATAGGTGCATATGCTTTCCTGTAAGCTTGAGTTGTTAGGTATTCTGAGACGATTCGCGAAGTATGAATGTTCGCGTGGCGGTTGCTGCATACGGCCAACACATGTGAGCAAGGAATGTGGTGTGCATCTATGTACCCGCAGGAGCATGTTGGACCTGACTCCGTCAGAGTAACCTGAAAGCTACGAGACTGGTTGCTTTCGACACTAAAGAGGTTATGACTATGTCTAGTGACACAAAGCTGAGTAGCCATCTGCCGTTGGTTTGTGATTTCATCGTTGATCTTTTTAGGATATGCCAATATCATATTCTCCCCTTCATCTCTTCTACTGACAAAATATTTATTCAGACGCAGATAAGTCATCATGATGAGAGGACAAAGTGGTAAGCCACGTACACGCTTTAACACATTGTTGAAGCTTTCTGACAAGTTTGTGGTCATTATCCCGAAACGGCGTCCAAAATCATGACTTAATGCCCAATACGAAACGTCTTCTTGTTCTTTAATCCATTTGAAACCATGAGGGTAATTAATCTCGATATCCTTCATATGCTCTTCAAATGTTTTTCTATCAGGAGCGACACCGGCATGCCAAAATTTATTTTGCAATTCGACATTCCTGCACCGAGCATTTCTTGACATATTTGCACTCATATGTCTCAGACAGAACCTGTGAACATGACCTCGCTCAGGGGGGAAAAAATTCTTCACAATATTTGTAAGACCCGGAAACCGATCACTAATAATACACAATCTATCTCGTGTGCATACTCTACTGGCCAAAATACTTAAGAACCACTGCCATGAGCTGCCCGATTCTTTTTCAACAACAGCAAACGCCAAAGGAAACAAACCAGAGTTGGCGTCTGTACCCATAGCAATTAAAAGAGTCCCCTCAAACTTCCCAAACAAATGAGTCCCATCAATGCTCAACACAGGTCTACAGTACTGAAAACCTTCAATGGAGGCTGCGAATGACCAAAAAACTCTTTGAAATTGTTCAATGTTGTGACTTATCCTCTGTGTCTGAATCTCGACCACGGTGCCAGGATTGGTGGTGCAAATATTAGACATAAAACGTCTTAAGTTACGATAAGAAGCCTCATCAACTCCGTATACTTTTTCCAGTGCTTTCTTGCGGGCGTACCAAGCTTTGTCATACTTGATATCTATGAAGTAATGAGTCTTCACTAAAGCTTGAATTTCTGCAGGAGTAATGGTTATGTTTGTTCGAATGGTGGCAAGAATCATGTTAGAAATTAAACCGGCGTCACATTGCACGTGGTCATGCAAAAGTCCCTCGTTACTACAGGTGTGTTCAGACTTGTACTTCTTAACTTGAAAACATTCTTTGCTCTGACTGTAAGAGGCATGTATCTTCCATTCACACTCTTTTTTCAAACAACCAGCTGAAAATCTTTTTGGCCCAGACGTTAACACTTTGAATTGGACACTTTTTCGCAAATGCCATTCCTTCAACTGATGCAGCAAATCTTTTTTTGTTGAAAAAATCCTATGCAACCAATAACTTCGTCCATCTTCCAAGTTATCGTATTCAGTGTACGCAGCAATACGGCCATCGACATTTCCAATCACTGAATCTTCAATCCAGTTCTCGTCAGGCTCTATGTCTGGCAAATGCCTCAAATCTGGTAGTACGGGTAATGGTGGCAATTCATTACTAACGATGGCTTCATGTACGTAGCTATCAGGTTCTCGATTCACAGCGTCTGCCATATGATGAAACATGTTCTGCAGCTCCGGAAGTGGGGTTGAATCTACATCAACAATGTCTATCTCATCACCATCCATCTGACCATCTGCCTCATCATCATCTGTCTCATCACTATCTGCATCTTCAACCTGTCTTCCTTGAGAATGTGATTGAACTACGTCTGCTTCATAATTACCAATATTCATTGGTGTGTGCTCATACGATCCAAAATATGACTGAGGAACTGCCGAAGAAGGACCTGCTTCATATTGGCTATATGTTTGTGTCATTTGTTGATAATCCTCATTCAACTGACTGTGTTGGACGGTAGTATAGGGCTTGGGTTGTTTCTCAACAAACAATACAACCGTATTCATGTAGTTAAATAGAGATAGCATTGTAGCCGTGCTCTGATCATCAAAAACTTGAGCATATGTATACTTTTCATACGGTGGCCATTTGCATGTTAACTTTAGATCAAACTCTCCTTCTTGGAAACCACAAACTTGACAAACTGATTCACAGAGATCATCATATCGCATTTGTGTGTTAACATTAAGCATTCGTCTGTTACCACCTTCATATTCTTGTACCTCATCTACGAATGTAAGAATTCCATCGAAAAAAACCATAACCAATCCGGTACCGGAGCTCATTACTTCGAGTGTAGAAAATCTACATTTCATACATACATAAACATAAAAACAAATACATTAACTATACATGCATTGTATTTCATGTCAAAATAAAAAAAACCCAAATAAAAAATAAGAACCTAACCTCAACACTGTTGGTCGTCGGAGAGAGAGACTTAATGGGGAGTGGGGGAAATTTTGGAAGTGAAAGAATGAAGATGGTGGCTGTCCAGGCCACTTAAACCCTAGATAAAAACGGCACTATAGGTGCCGTTTTTTAGGTAAGTAAAATAACGGGCCGTTTTCTCTAGGATAAAAACGGCACTGCGAGTACCGTTTTTACCTGGGGTGAAAAACGGCACTAGTAGTGCCGTTTTTCACTTGGTTAAAAATCGGCATTGGTGATACCGTTTTTACTTAATAAAAACGGGATTTCAGGTGCCGTTTTTCAATGTGCATATTTTGCCAAATAAGTTTCTGAAGTGCATATTTTTACAATTTCTTTATTTTTTTTGATTATTTTGAAAAATTTTCCAAGAAAAAATATAAAAAAAATTCATTTATCCATCTACCCACCCCGCATAACCCGTTTACCCGACCCGCCCTACCCGCGTAACCCGTTTACCCGATCTTAGGCGGGTCGGGTAGCGGTTTAAAAAAATTCACCCGACCCGACCCGACCCGACCCGACAACCCGTCTACCTTAGACGGGTCGGGTAGCGGTAGGTTCGAAACCCGCCCCGACCCGACCCGTTTACAGGCCTAGGAGACGTGCATCACTAAAAACATTAGATATCCAATACAAGCAGAAATATAATGGACATTACGGATGACACAAAAGACCAGTCTAAAGAATGAAATGGTGGATCAGAGAAGGTACACCGAGTGGCGGAACCAGGAATTTTGTTTTTTTGGGGGGTTGGGGGAGATCAATAATATAAAGAGAAAAGATTAATATATATTTCTAGATAAATTACTTCATCTGTAATTTTTTAAAACGACAAGTTTTCATATTTTGAAAACGATACATGATTACTTCATCTTTAACTTTACCGAGTAAATTCCTTTTCAATATAAACAACCAAATTGCCGTTCAACAAATATTGATTTTCTATTTGCTCTGCTAATTAAAGCACAAATTCCTTCCATGTTACAAAAATCATCTGAGTTACGCATATCAAAGATATAAGACTGAAGCTCATTATAAAGTTTGACATGATTTATAGTGGAGAAATCATTAAGCTAATGTTTTGTCAAACGAACTAGTTTGGATCTAAGGACAACATGCAAATGAGTAATTTTGTATTTATTTCATTGAACTAGTTATTTAATTCTTGAACTTGTGTATTTATGACAAAGTAAAACACCAAAACATGATGATGATAAGGACTCGTGAATTCCTAACCCTTTCGGCGTGGTCGGCTATGAAGTATAAATTATTTATACATAATATGAATCAGAATTTCATACATGTCACAAAATAAGTGCACTTCCTTAGTAGGTCATTCAAGTCTTTATCTTACAATTTCGGCTCGATCTTAAAAAATACATATATTGAGGCTAAGAATGCATCATCAAAATAAAGAAATATTAAGAAGAAGAATAACAAACCTTTTAAAGGGAAATGTTGTATGTTACTAGTTCTTTAAAAATTAAAAAATTAAAAAGGACGCCATTCCGTGATATTTTTTTATATCCTCCCTTTGGAAAATAATTCCAAAGTTTCAAGGGAGTTGACTACTGTCGTGATATTTTGTTATACTCTTTGAAAAATATTGTATAGTACTATTCCTTTTAAAAAATAAAAAATTCAGGAGGCACAACTTGGAGTCGGTGATATACTCTTTGAAAAATATAGCATAGTACTTCTTAGAATTTTGCTTGCTTGTGGAGATGTGCACAACTTGGAGTCGGTGATATAATTGCATTAATAACCCTACAACCATTTATTGCCCTTTACAAGGGATAACAAAGATATATGTTACATATGCTAACTGTAAAACACAAGTTTCAAGAAATATTTGAATAGAATGAGAAGATGATGATGAGAACTCACTGCCCAGTTGGGAAGCAAAGCTAGCACAGTTGGCGATAGACCCCGATACATGCCACGGATACCCTCTTTTTTAAATATTTGCTCCAAACTCCCAATTATAACACTACCTGCACAAACAAATCACAGTCAAATTGCTTAAACACTAAAATATATTACCAAATTGCATCCCTCGAAGGCTTTGACCGACAAACTATCCCTTCAAAGTTCATATAAAAAACACAAACAACTGAGAAGGTTGTTACCCAATTGACCACTACCTCGTAGAAACTTTACGATTTTGAAGAGACACTGGGTTGGACATGCAAGTATGGTTTCAATCCACACTTATCTAGTCCTACCATGCTTTTTTTATCGGTTCCTACCTTGCATCTGACTGAGTCACATCATACCATTTTTTCACTCATCCTTAACAACTACTTTCTACACATGGTGATATGTCACCTTATGGTTTAAACTATGAAGCACTAGTAAATTATGAAGCACTAGCCAAGTATGGTTTAAACTTAAATCCTTACCAACAGATACCACCTTATGGTTTTCAATTGGGAGCATAGAAGAGTTGGTCACTAAAGGTAACAATTCAATAAGAAACCAACTCTGACACAAACTAACAAATACAACACCAAAGCAGACTAATGATAAGAGAAGATCCCTTAGCTACATTTAATCCAAACATAAAAACAGAATTCCATTAGAGATCAAAAGAACATGCCTTTAATCGTGCTTTCGGCCAGCTTAGGCAATCCAACCTGCAATCTCGTCTTTATCACATCCAACGGGCAAACAAACGTAGCCGCAATCACACCTAAACAAACAAACAAACAAAAAACCATTTTAAACTCCAAAAATCAACGAAAAATCCCAAAAAAAATCACCTCACCAGCAGCGGCGCCAGCGCCGGCATTGCAGAGAACGCCTCTGGAACTAGCGTGAACGTCCCCCGGCATGTCTGCACCCAAACCCTAATTCCAAATCGCAATTTCTCAGGAAGACGGGCGCTTCCAGTGGGATCGTAGGGGAGCCGAGACACATGGCAGGAAGGATAAGCCCTCGAGTTGAGTTCGGGGAGAATTGGGGAATTAGGGTTTACGCCATGGAAATCGGAATCGATGGGAAGTGGGGATTTGGTTTCCCGGAAGTCGGCTGGAATGGAATCGAGATTCCGGTTTCGGTTTTTTTCCTGGAAAGTCGGGTCTGTGGACGCCTGCGCTCCGGATCCGGACGTGATCTGAACCGTCCGTGGGTATTGGAGATCGTGATCATGTGGTTGTGGTCGTCTTGTTGGGTTGGTGCCCGTTGTAGTCACAAGGGAATGTTGCTTTGATGAAATTGATGTGTTATTATTTTCAGTGGATTTTTCTTCTGAATTGCTAAACATCGTCTTAAAATTACTTAAATCGTCCCTTTAAATTACCATTTTGTCATTCTCTCATTTCTACTGCTATAACGCGACATTTTACCCTCCTATCACACATCTCTCTTCATATTCCTCTTATAATCATAAAAAATAATGTTTTGAAGGTCAGTAATGAACCAACGAACGCCCCAGTGTACTCGAATCTGGTAAAATATCTAACATCTTTTTAATAAAAAAATAATAAAAAATTACAGGCGTCCGACGGAGCGGCCCCTACGTAGGACGGGGGGTCTGGCTAAGACGCCTTCCCCATGGGGGAGGCGTTTTACCCAGACGCCTTACCCATCGGGTAGGCGTTTTACCCAGACGCTCTGCCCTTGGGACAAGCGTCCGTGTAAGACGCCTCCCCCATTGGACGCCCCCTCCTACGGGGGGTCAGGCTCTTAGCCAGACGCCCCCTCCTACGTGGGGGCGGCTCCGTCGGACGCCCGTAATTTTTTATTATTATTTTTTATTTTTTAAAAAAGATAATTGATTATAAATTTAGATAATTGTTAAATTAATTAATTAATAAGTTAATAATTACTATATTCGGATGACCGATACCCCTTCGGTACACCGAAAATTCAAAAATTTCCAGATCCAACAATTTCAAAATCCAAAAAATTTCCAGGGGGCGCTGCCCCCTTGCCACCCCCGCCACCTCACCGGCGAGGTGGAATGCCGCTCGCTCACCAGGGAGCGAGACCCCCGAACGACCTGTCAATGTGGTATTTGTAAGTCAGGATGTTTTACCACCGGGGGATTTTGGAACTTAAAAAATGTTGGATCTGGAATTTTTTTGAATCTTCATCACTTGCAAAAAAACTCATTGTAATCCGACCGGTTACCACCGAAAACTTGCAAAGAAACGTCAAATAATTTGAGATAACACACCGTATAATTTTAATTTGACAAAAAAATTAAAAAAAACGGGACGTCTGGCTAAGACGCCTGGACCATCGTGGAGGCGTCTGGATAAGACGCCTCAACCATGGTGGAGGCGTCTTAGCCAGACGCCTCCACGATGGTGCAGGCGTCTTAGCCAGACGCCCGAGTCGGAAAAAAAAATCCGTCTCCGTTACTTCGCCTGATCTAGGTGTTTCGCCAGACATTTTCGTGGTGTTGGTACTAGGAATGTTAGTAAAACTGAGTCAAAAACCTTGTTTAAAGACACGGGACGATATGGGTATTAAATATATTGTTAAGGGCAATTTGGTAATTTCAAGGGGCGATTTAAGTAGTTTTGGGGCGACGTTTAGTAGTTCCCTTTTTCTTTGCCACAAATACATTTGTGTTGGTATGTCGGAAATCGGAATGGGACCGGATTGTTTTGGTTTGGGTGTGGGAGTTTATCCTATCCAAAACCGGTCGAACGATGCCCTTTTGGGTGGTCGACCGGTTGTGCATTTTTTAGTGAGAGAAAACGTCCTGTGTATTTTCGGTCGAACGTGACCCCTTTGCCGGTCGACCGAAAGTACTGTTGTAGGTCGGTTGGGGCGTTGACCATCTAAACGATCGACCGCCTGTTTGACTCGTTCGACCGACGTTTAAGTTAACTTAATGGCCGGTCGACCGGAAGTGTGGTTTCGGTCGACCGTGATGTGAGGACTCTGGGTGAGTTCTACTGGTGGTTTTCGGTCGACCGATAGGGTTCGGTTGTTCGACCGTTTTACTGTTGATTGCGAAAATGGATTTCTACTGGTGCTTTTCGGTCGACCGGGACCCCTTTGTCGGTCGACCGTTTGGCGGGTTTTTCGGTTGGGCCAGTTCTCTGGGTGAGGATCGGTCGACCGGAAGCCATGTTTTGTTCGACCGTTTTACACTGTCCTCGAACACCACAGCAGAAGTGGATCTCCACCAGTTGGCTGCGCCACCGTCCAACACGTAAGTGGCCAGATCCACCTTCCTCTCAGGAGGACACCCAATCGCCCGAAATATCTTCTGGATCTTAAAGACCCAGTCCTCTGCTGCCTCAGGGTCGCCGCTACCATCGAAGGATGGGGGATGCTGACGCATAAACCGATCCAACACTGCGCCTGCTCCTCCCTGATCAGCCTGGGCGGATTGGCGCTCGAGAATCTCGCACAATCTACCCAACGTGCCCTGGAGCGTCCTCAGCTCCTCACCTCTACTCCCCTCACCCACCTCATCACTGGTGCTACGGTCTCGGGGAGAAGGTCTCACACGCCTCGGAGCCATCTACACAGGAGACACAAAACATGAATGAGAACAATGCATGTATGATTGACACAACTCTAAGGGTGGTTCCATTGGACGAAGACACTGAAACTGACCGCTCTGATACCAAGTTGTAACGTCCTCAAACACAGCGGAAAATTTCAAATTTAAAACATACAATCAACGAGGACATTACGAAAGAAATACACACACTGGTGCACCAACATATAATATATATATATATATATATATATATATATATATATGTGAACGAGTTTACAAAAGAATGTGATTACATCAAAAGATCATATACAGAGAATATACACAAGTAATCACAACCACCTCAAAATGTAGGGAAGCAGGATCAGGTCTCGAGTGCTCCCTCCGCCGACGCCACCCACCTAACTGAAGGGAATGTGTTCTAAAAGTTTTACTTTTAAATGCCAATTATTATGAATTGAATGAGAAATCATTTTGTTCCTTGTTTATGTTATTCGTCTTTTAGAAGTGTTAAGGAAGGGGCTCTTGGTCCTTAACCGTAGAGCTCTAAAAGATATTGGTTTGCATAAAACAAAAGATATTCACAATCATGGTAATTAACATGGAACATTAATTACCGAGTTAAGATTGTCGTGTTGGTCATAGATCATTGTAGCTCTACAAGTGAGTGACAACACGGGTATGCAAAAGAGGAAAATATTACTTTTGTATACTGAATAGACCTAATAAGTAAAATATTATAGAAATGTGTTTCTGTGTCATTAATATTTTACTGTGTCTTTGGTCCTTTGATATGAGACTTATATCTGATCACTTAAGGAATACTTAATTAGATCAGTGTCTTGAACTATCGATCAGTGTAGTGTAAAGGCATTGGTTGGTTAAGTACAACTTTTGTTGGAGAAGATAGTTAGTCAAAAGATTATCATTGCCCCTCTTAATTGAGTGATGATATTAGTGGGCCCCTTGATAAAGCAAAGTTATAATGTGCACAATGTGATTTGAGTTAAGTCACATATTTATAACTAGCTTAAAGAGATCAAGAAATGAATACTAATACAAAGATGACACAATACTACTTTGTGAGTATTCTTAATATCATGAGGCAAGGGACGGACACAAGTGGTGCACTTCATCACTAAATGGATCGGGTTTTGGTTCGAGTGCAATTAAGACATCTAACTAATTGGGAGCTATAATGTGTAGCTAGATACCGCTTATAGCTTGTGATATTAAGCCTTTAATATCACTGCCAACTTAGTTTAGATCCTCCCATAGGTCACACCACAAAACTGGGAAACAAGAAATGGGGATTTTGAGTTCATAAGGATGTGTCGGGTTTCATGTAGAAAATATGACACATGGGGTGAACAAGCAAAATCAAGATTATGTTGTGATTAATAACATAATTAGAATCTAAATTAAATTCATATGTGATGTAAATATTATGGGGTGTAATGAGTTGACATTACATAGGATAATATGTTACATAAGTTGTGAATTTACTACTAATCCCGAAATGTCAAATTTTGTAGGGGTTAAACCAAAATTTGACCAGTCTGCAGTACTGTGCAAAAGTCAACCGATGAACAGTACCCGGTCGACCGATGAACAGTACCCGGTCGACCGATGAACAGTAACCGGTCGACCGATGAACAGTACCCGGTCCATGATGAACAGTACCGGTCGACCGATGAACAGTAACCGGTCGACCGGTCCAGACGGTTTTCTGCAGAATTAATTTAAGAATTAATTAGATCATGCATGGAATTGGTCCATAATTGATTTAATTCGTGGCTAATATTATTTATTAATAAATAATGGATAGTTAGATGGAATTTTGCATGAAATCATGGGCAAGAGGTTGCACATGAATAGGTAATTTGGAGAGAACCTATAAATAGAGGTTATCTCATTGCCTTCCTACATCTTAATTAATATTGCTTTTCATGCAAAATCTCTCTCCTTAATTCTCCACGAAAATTCCATAAATTCTTAAGTTTAGTTTAGTTCTTAAGAGATCATCTTCTCAAGGGAATTAAAGAGGGGTTAGTAATTAGATTCTAAACCCAATCGGAGATTGAGAGACTAGCTTCCCTCTCTCCGATCTTGTTTAGAGTTCGGTGAATACTCGGAGGCATCCGGCGCAGCGAGGAGCATCCCAACGGTCTCCGAATCTTCGAGAAGTTTTCGAGAACTTCTAGGTATGAATTTCGGAGCTCCTTTATGTTTGTTTTAATAGAGTTTTTGAAACTAGTTTGTTAAAACAAACCGATGCATGCAATAGATTCTAGAAAATTGAAAATTGATCCTTATTATACATGAAAATTCGAAAAATATATATGTATAATTAAACATGAAATCCAACAGTGACGCAGTGGAGAGCCCCGACGAGTGTGACTGAGATTAGGAGTTTTGTTGGATTGGCGGGTTACTACCGCCGGTTCATCAAAGACTTCTCGAGACTTGCTTCACCACTGACAGCGCTGACGAAGAAAGGAGTGAAGTTTGTTTGGTCCCAGAATTGCGAGGACAGTTTTCAGGAACTGAAGAGTCGGTTGACGACTGCTCCAGTTCTGACTCTTCCCAGCGGCAGCGGAGGTTATGTGATTTACAGCGACGCCTCAGGTGTTGGTTTGGGCTGTGTACTGATGCAGCACGGGCAGGTGGTGGCGTATGCTTCGAGGCAGTTGAAGGTGCACGAGAAGAATTACCCCACTCACGATCTAGAGTTGGCAGCCGTGGTTCATGCTCTGAAGATTTGGCGTCACTATTTGTATGGTGAGCGGTTCGAAGTCTTCACGGATCATCAGAGTCTGAAGTACCTGTTTTCACAGAAGGAGCTGAATATGAGGCAGCGCAGGTGGCTTGAGCTGATTAAGGATTTTGATTTCACCATCTCCTATCATCCGGGGAAGGCGAATTCAGTTGCAGACGCGCTGAGCAGGAAAGTGGAGGTGTCAGCTGCGAGTTTGTGTATTCAGGAGTGGAGGCTACTCGAGACATTGTCAGAGTGGAGGCCGTTCACCGAGAGCTCGGGGGGAGCAGTGATTGCGGGTCTTCGAGTGGAGCCGCAGACCGTCAGTCGAGTTGTCCAGGCTCAGCACAGGGATGAGGATTTGACTAGTCTGCTACAGTCAGCTGCCAGAGATGGGTCGGACTTCACTGTGGGAGTGGATGGAGGTCTGAGGTTCAGGAGTCGGATCTGGGTGCCGAAGGTCGATGCGCTGAGAGATGACATCATGGAGGAGGCACACCGAGCCAGATATTCCATTCACCCGGGGAGTACGAAGATGTATAAGGATATGCAGCGGAACTTCTGGTGGCGAGGGATGAAGCGCGATGTGGCTGATTTTGTGGCTAGGTGTTTGGTTTGCCAGCAGGTGAAGATCGAGCACCAGAGACCAGCGGGACCGATGCAGAGTATAGAGCTACCTGAGTGGAAGTGGGAGCACGTGACGATGGATTTCGTCACCGGGTTGCCGAAGACGAGGAGCTCTCATGACGCGATTTGGGTTATAGTCGATCGACTGACCAAATCGGCACATTTTCTGGCCATCCGGACTACTCTACCTTTGGAGGGTCTTGCGAGATTGTATATTGAGGAGATCGTCAGACTGCATGGGGTGCCAGTGAGTATCATTTCAGATCGAGATCCGAGGTTCACTTCCAGATTCTGGGGGAGTTTGCAGCAGGCTCTGGGTACTCGTCTGAAGTTCAGTACAACATTTCACCCGCAGACAGACGGTCAGTCAGAGAGGACCATTCAGACGTTAGAGGACATGCTGAGAGCGTGCACTCTGGATTGGGCAGGGCACTGGGATGAGCACTTGCCGTTGATTGAGTTCGCCTACAACAACAGCTACCATGCGAGTATTGGGATGGCGCCGTACGAGGCTTTGTACGGGAGGCCGTGCAGATCACCGGTGTGCTGGAGTGAGGTAGGCGAGAGGTAGTTAGTCGGGCCTGAGATTATACAGGCGTATGCTAAAAAGGTTGATGTGATCAGGCAGCGACTAGCGACAGCTCAGAGCAGGCAGAAGAGCTACGCGGATCGGCGTAGGCGAGTACTGATTTTTGAGGTCGGCGATCATGTCTTTCTGAAGATCTCACCGTCGCGTGGGGTCATGAGATTCGGGAAGAAGGGGAAGCTCAGTCCGAGGTACATTGGGCCGTTCGAGATTTTGGACCGAGTTGGAGAGGTCGCCTACCGGATTGCGTTGCCGCCACAGTTTTCTGGTCTTCATAACGTCTTCCACGTATCGATGCTGAGGAAGTACGTGTCAGATCCTTCTCATGTGATTCAGATTGAGGTTCCAGAGATCCAGTAGGATTTGTCTCTTGAGGAGAGGCCGGTAGAGATTGTGGATCGGATGGATCACCAGCTCAGGAGGAGGACAATTCCTATGGTTAAGGTCAGGTGGCAGCATCACTCTGAGCGAGAGGCTACTTGGGAGGTTGAGGAGGAAGTCCGGAAGTCGTATCCGGAGCTGTTTGGTAAGCACTGGATTTTAATTTCGTGGGCGAAATTCTTTTAAGGAGGGTGGATTGTTAGATCCTAACCCTTGCTTACTGTTCTTAATTGTGTTTAGGAGAGGATTAGTGATGGATTGAGATGGACGGCTGAGATCGAGTGGGAGAAAAGTATATAAAGGTTGGTTTTACTCTCTCTCCTCACTCTCTCTCTCGCGTTCTCTCCTCTCTCACTCACTCACTCTCTCTAGACGTGTCTCTCTCTCCATCAGAGTTTCGTCGGCATTTGTGGAGGCGAGGGGGCTGTTGGAGACGCCGGAAGCACGGGGATCGTCGTTGTGTTCGCCGGAGTTCGAGTTTATCGTGGAAAATCTCGCCGTCGTTTCTTCAAAGGCTTCTTCAAGCCTTAAGGTTTGTCAAACTTGCTTTCAAGCTCACCTAGTGTTAGTGTGGGAGTGCGAGCGGTCGACGGTAGGCCGTTTCGGGCTCGTCGGACCTGCACAGCCGTTTCTGAACTATAAACGGTCGACCGGTGTTTTGGTTCGGTCGACCGGTTATAGTGTATTTTGGGCGAATCCCTCGCACCGGTCGAACGATGCCATTTTGGGTGGTCGACCGGTTGTGCAATTTTTAGTGAGAGAAAACGTCCTGTGTATTTTCGGTCGAACGGGACCCCTTTGCCGGTCGACCGAAAGTACTGTTGTAGGTCGGTTGGGGCGTTGACCATCTAAACGATCGACCGCCTGTTTGACTCGTTCGACCGACGTTTAAGTTAACTTAATGGCCGGTCGACCGGAAGTGTGGTTTCGGTCGACCGTGATGTGAGGACTCTGGGTGAGTTCTACTGGTGGTTTTCGGTCGACCGATAGGGTTCGGTTGTTCGACCGTTTTACTGTTGATTGCGAAAATGGATTTCTACTGGTGCTTTTCGGTCGACCGGGACCCCTTTGTCGGTCGACCGTTTGGCGGGTTTTTCGGTTGGGCCAGTTCTCTGGGTGAGGATCGGTCGACCGGAAGCCATGTTTTGTTCGACCGTTTTACACTGTTTTTGTGTGTGTGTGTTGCTATTGATTGGCTAGAAGGTAACGGGTCTCCGGCCCTTTTGGGGTGACGGCACAGACATTCCGGCCCTATAGCGATTAGTGGTGACACGGGTTGTGATTTATGGCCGTGGCTCCGGCGAATGAGGCAAAGCCGTGGCTCCGGCGAATGAGGCAAAACCGTGGCTCCGGTAACACTGAGGCAATGAGGGGGTTGTGTGGCCGTGTTTTGGACCGACGGTGCCTTGTGTGCACGTGTGTTGGTGGGTTGGGGTGAGAGGACCCTTGAGACCCGTGTTGTTGGGCTATGGCCGGGAGAGAGGTCCCGGGAACTTAGCGGGTGTTTCTGTTGTGGTGTTTTATGTTTCCTTGCACATTTCATTTTTGTCCATATATGTGTTAGGGTTTGGCATACTGGGTTTCCTCCTGGAAACTCAGGCATTCATTGTCTGCTTTCAGGCCGAGAGCGACGTTAGGTGGGTGGCGTCGGCGGAGGGAGCACTCGAGACCTGATCCTGCTTCCCTACATTTTGAGGTGGTTGTGATTACTTGTGTATATTCTCTGTATATGATCTTTTGATGTAATCACATTCTTTTGTAAACTCGTTCACACACACATATATATATATATATATATATTATATGTTGGTGCACCAGTGTGTGTATTTCTTTCGTAATGTCCTCGTTGATTGTATGTTTTAAATTTGAAATTTTCCGCTGTGTTTGAGGACGTTATAGGGTGAGTTCCTGTTTCGGTCCTCATTTTGAGGGGGTCTCAAAAAAATATACATGGACTTATTAGGTTGTAAAGAATATTAGTGCTAACACATAGATAACACATAAACATTCATAAATTTGTCTCAAAGAATGCTAGGAGGACAAAAAAAATTAAGTAATATTACAATAATTCTATTTAAAATACTTAAAATACTAGTTCTAACTTTATGGTGTGATTGGTTTAGAGTAAGTCAAAAATCTTTTGGAACTCTAGTTTCATGATTTTCCTTCACTTTGTGCTGAAAGTGGAAAAATTCTTATAACTGGAGGTATTTTTCTGTAAACTAATCAACAGAATTTGTTCTAAAAGTTTAATTTCCTCACTTCGATGTTAATTTATTCGAACCAATCGAATCTAAGGAATCATGTGACATATTTGCTGATTTTTCATCCTAGGTAGTGGATTAAAGCAGCTCTTTTCACTTCTAGATTCCAAAAAATTGTCACTAACGTCTAAGAGTGAGTTTGGATGTAGCTCCCAAATGTTAGTTTCTGGGAATGTGGATCCAAGAGTAATTTCTTCTTAAATGTTGAGAGTTGTTTGGATAGGCAGAAGACTTCTTCTGGTAGTGTGTGATGTCTTGTCAAAAGAAATTTCTAAATTACTCGTAGACTTTGATTAAATAAAAATTCATTTTAAATTCGTTTTTAATGTTTTTTTATGAAAATATGTTTTTTATTTATTTTTTTTAAAAATCAATTTTTTTTAACAAAACGATTAATTTCCAAATGATGTGAGTAGTAAATTGATCTAAACAAAATCACAATTTCGAAGGAGTTGAGGAGTTCCCCACCATAACTTCTCCATTTTCATTATAATTCTTGTATTGTTTTGCGTGCCAAAACCTGAGACGTGCAGCGAGCACTGTAGCTGTTATGTCCCTAACCCGGTTTAGGGTTAATTGGTGATTAAAGAGGAGAGAGGGAGGTATGGAGAGGTTTGACTTTGGTGGAGAGAGAGAGGAAGTGATGGCTTAGGGGGATGGTGCGTGTGTAGGAGTGTGGTGGGGTGGTGTGGGTTGAGGATTGGGTTTTAAGGAGGAGATCTCCCATCTTCTTCTTCTTCTTCTTTTCCTTTCCCATTCCATTCTTCCACCACCTTCCTCACACTCTCCTTTCTTTTCCGGCGGCAGTAGAGGAGGACGGAGCTCGTGTGGTTGGTGACGAAGGCGGAAGTTTGATCCCGGCGTGAGAGGTGCGGAGTCTTGAGCGCGTGGTGGTCACCGGAGACGGCGTGCGCGAGCGGTGCTCCGGCTTTGTTCGTCGTTCTCGTGAGGTATGCCGCTCATTAGTGTGATTTTGTTGCCCACCCTTGTGGAAGGGTGTTGTTGGTCGGTCGGGGGAGGTCGAGGACCTCTCCGGCGACGCGTTCTTCGTAAACCCTCGGCTGGCGCGAGGTTGAAGACGACCAACGGTCGACCGGGTCCTTCGGGCGGTCGACCGTTTTAGCACTGTTTGCCCGACTTTAACCTTCACCGGTCGAACGATGCCTTGGGGCGGTCGACCGGTAGTGCATTATTGCTGGTGAGTTGGGATTTTCTACCTGTAATCGGTCGACCGGTCCTTGTTGTGTTCGACCGGAACTTAAGTGTACCTGTTAGTATTGTTTGAATTGTTCGACCGATTTATACTGCGTTCGACCGATTGCATGTTTGTTCGACCGGTAGTATGTTTACGTTCGACCGTTTGATGACGTAGAATACTAGGTTGACCCTGTCTGTTTTCGGTCGACCGAGACCCCTGAGTCGGTCGACCGATAGAGTGGAATTTAATGTTGACCAGACTCCGGATTTTGACCTCGTTCGGTCGACCGGTTTTAGACTTTTGTTCGACCGTTGGGGAATTAGTGTTGAGCAGTGAGTTCTACCGATTCAGACTTTCGGTCGACCGAATTCCTCGTGAAAACGGTCGACCGGTTAGACTATTTCGGTCGACCGAATCTGCTCAGAACTGAATTCCTGGGTCCTGTTGTGAATGCCAACTTTGTCCACGGAAACCCGTGTCCTCGCCTTGTGCGTGAGCCGGGAGGTGACGGTGGGCGCGTGATGCGTGCCTGCCCAGGGACCGCCGTTGGGAAGAGTGTGGGTGTTCGGGACGCGTCAGCTCCATGTATGGACCGTGACTTTTGAGATGATTGTTGGCACTTTGTAGTATAGCAGGCCTGAGGGATCGCGGATCCCAGTATTGATGTTGTGCGGGCACGCAACTGGCGTTGGGTGAGGTGACTACCGGCCCTTGGGGCTACGGAGGTCGCTGCCCTGCTTTTATAGCGGCGCGGTTGGTGTTCGCGGCTCGAGGAGCCTGATGACCTGGCAGACTTCGGTCTGGACCCGTCCGATGCTGTGCCGGACGTTGTGATGGACCACCGATGCTGTGCCGGTGATGCCGCCGAGGTTGTGCCGGCGATGATGATTGTTGGGCCGAGGCTGTGCCGGCTTGTTGTTTTCCTCGGCTGGGCACCTACCGAGATGATGTTGTTATACCTTCCGGGCGACGGCCCCGTTGGTCCCTGTGGCCCCGACCACTGAGATTTACAGATCTGTTTCTATCGGCGCGTAGACGTGACAGAGGCTCCCTGCCGAACCCTTGAGTAGTGTAGCTGCGTGTGGGGGGTGCGATGTCGCGGGCTACTAGACTGCATGTGCCTGCAGTAGGTCTCCTCGGGAGACTCGTTGTTGATTGTCGGACTGATGTCCTGTTTTACCCTTCGGGGGAACTGTTTTACCTTCTGTTGATGCCATGACATGCTACTAGTATGATAGGTTCATTATGTGATGCATGCATATAGGTGAGTTGGCATACGGGGTTTCCTTCTGGAAACTCAGGCATCGTTGTTATATATTTTCAGGACCGCAGTAGGTCCAGTTGGGTGGTGATCGGCGGGGACGCGCATTTTGGAGTTGGATCCTCTTCTCGGGCCGCTGAGGTCGACATGATTACCTTTTTATCTTCTGTTGTCGTTTTGCTGTAATCATGTATCTTTTGATAAACTCTGATGTATTTTGGTGCACCACTTTTATGATTTATGAGAAGTAACAGTCCCGCCTTTGATTATGGAGTTGATTGTCTTGATTATTATCTTTTTTAAAATTTCCGCTGTTTCGGGATGTTACAACTTGGTATCAGAGCGGTCGATTCCTATGCGGTTCCCAATGAAATCACCCTTGTAGTAATAGGATTCATGCATTTTTTCTTTTAGCATGCATACATGGCTGAAGTTGTGATTGTTTCTTCTGGCAGATGGCACCTAGGCGTGTGAGGAGTTCTCCACGCGATCGTGATCCCAGTGATGACACTTCGGGTGCTCAGTGGGACAGGCTGGGCGAGTTTCTGGAGCGACAGGCTGCTCAGAGCGCTCAGAGCGGGGTGGGAGCTGAGCACGATCGGTTCATGCGTCAGCACCCGCCGACTTTTGATGGCAGGAGGGCCCCAGAGGTTGCAGAGGACTGGGTCTTCAGGATGGAGAAGATCTTCCGGGCTATTGGGGTAGCACCTGGGAGGATGGTGGAGCTGGCCACCTATGTGTTCGATGGCGAGGCCGCCAATTGGTGGAGGTCCACGTCCACAGTATTGTTTGATGATCGTCTGGATGTGAGCTGGGAGGAGTTTTTGGAGGTGTTCCACGAGCAGTACTTTCCCCAGCATGTCAAGGATCAGAAGAGGGAGGAGTTCATGTCGCTGGAGCAGAAGGACATGACACTGACGAGCTACATCAGCAGGTTCAACGCTTTGGAGCGTTACTGCCCTGAGATTTGTGTGACCCCAGAGCAGCGGGCGAGGAAGTTCGTGAAGGGACTGAGGCAGCCGCTTCGATCTCGGGTGATCAACAGCATGCCGCGGACCCTTGCAGATGCGGTGAAGCATGCTACGATCATCGAGCAGGACCAGAGGGAGTGTATTCAGGAGGCGCGGAAGGCGCCAGTGAGCACCGGCAGCAGAGTCGCTGGTCGTGGAGCAGGGAACTCGGGCAAGAGGCCCAGGTTCGATGGTGGAGGAGCACGTCAGTCAGGAGCGTGCACTTACTGCGGGAGGTTCCATCCGGGACAGGAGTGTCCCCGTCGGACTGGAGCTTGTATGGGATGCGGTCAGATGGGACATTTTGTCCGTGATTGTCCTCAGAGGCAGGGTGAGCCGTGCAGGAGGCCGGGACCACCAGCAGTAGGCAGAGGCGGAGGCAGCCGATCAGTTGTTGCACCGGGCCATAGCAGGAGGACCGGGCGAGTCTTCACTATCCAGGCTGAGGAGGCGAGGGACTCCAACACCGTCGTGGAAGGTACGCTTTCAGTTTCTGGTTCAGTAGCGCGTGTGTTGTTTGATTGCGGCGCCACTCACTCCTTCATCTCGGAGAAGTTTGCTGGCGAGTTGGGTCGGACCCCTGTGCTGCTGACTGATGTTTTGGAGGTCAGCACGCCCATGGGTGAGGTGGGCACTGTGGGGAGCTTTTTCCCCGGCACCACAGTTGCTTCGGGAGACCACGATTTTCCGGCAGATCTGGTCTTGTTACCGATGGAGGACTTCGACGTCATACTGGGGATGGACTGGCTATCACAGTACGACGTGCGAGTCTTTTGCCGTGAGAAGAAGATTCTGATTCCGATGGAGGGCGAGCCAGATGTTTTGATCAGAGGTACGAGAAGAAGAGACGGTCGTCTGATTGTGTCTGCAGTTAAGGCACGGAGGCTGGTACAGCAGGGATGCAGCGCGTTTGTGGCCACGCTGGTAGTTCCTGATTCTGAGAGGAGGAGGCTGGAGGACATAGAGATTGTGCAGGAATTTCCGGATGTGTTTCCAGCGGAGATTCCAGCTTTACCGCCGCACCGAGAGATCGAGTTCGGCATCGAGCTGGTAGCGGGTACGACACCTCAGTCGAAGGCACCGTATCGTATGGCACCTGCAGAGTTGACAGAGCTGAAGAAGCAATTGCAGGAGTTGATGGAGTCCGGGTTCATTCGACCGAGTGTTTCTCCATGGGGAGCGCCTGTGCTCTTCGTGAAGAAGAAGGATGGGTCGTTGCGGATGTGCATCGACTACAGGATGCTGAATAAGGTTACCGTTCGGAATCGGTATCCTTTGCCCAGGATTGATGATTTGTTTGATCAGTTGCAGACAGCGAGAGTGTTCTCGAAGATCGATCTGCGTTCGGGTTATCATCAGTTGCGGATCAGGGAGGCAGATGTTCAGAAGACAGCCTTCAGGACGCGGTACGGCCACTACGAGTTCTTGGTGATGCCATTTGGACTGACGAATGCGCCTGCAGCATTCATGGATCTGATGAATAGGACCTTCCAGCCGTACCTCGACAGATTTGTCGTTGTATTCGTAGACGACATTTTGATATACTCGCCTGACAGGGAGCAGCATCGAGAGCACCTGAGGATTGTGCTTGGCATCTTGAGGGATCAGCAGCTATATGCCAAGTACACGAAGTGCGAGTTTTGGTTGGATCAGGTGGCTTTTCTGGGGCATATTGTGTCAGCAGATGGGATTTCAGTGGATCCGGCGAAGGTCGAGGCAGTGACTCAGTGGAGAGCCCCGACGAGCGTGACGGAGATCAGGAGTTTCGTAGGTCTGGCAGGATATTACAGACGATTTATCCAGGATTTCTCCAGACTTGCATCGCCGCTGACAGCATTGACGCAGAAAGGCGTCAAGTTCGTTTGGTCCCAGAAGTGCGAGGACAGCTTTCAGGAGCTGAAGAGGCGTCTGACGACAGCGCCGATTCTGACGCTACCGAGTGGCAGTGGAGGCTACGTGATTTACAGTGATGCATCAGGAGTAGGCTTGGGTTGTGTTCTGATGCAGCATGGGAAGGTGGTCGCGTATGCTTCGAGACAGCTGAAGGTGCACGAGAAGAACTACCCGACTCACGATCTGGAGTTAGCAGCAGTAGTTCACGCGTTGAAGACCTGGAGGCACTATCTGTATGGCGAGCAGTTCGAGGTCTTCACCGATCATCAGAGTCTGAAGTACTTGTTCTCGCAGAAGGAGCTGAATATGAGGCAGCGCAGATGGCTCGAGTTTATTAAGGACTACGACTTCACCATTTCCTATCATCCGGGGAAGGCGAATTCGGTTGCAGATGCGCTGAGCAGGAAGGTGGAGGTTTCAGTTGCGAGTCTGTGCATCCAGGAGTGGAGGCTACTCGAGGCCTTCTCAGAGTGGAGACCATTCACAGAGGGCTCAGAGGGAGCAGTGATTGCTGGGCTTCGGGTGGAGCCGCAGACTGTCTCACGGTTAGTTCAGGCTCAGCAGGGGGATGAGGAGTTAGCTGGTCTGCTACAGTTGGCTTCCAGAGATGGATCAGATTTCAGTGTGGGGGTTGATGGTGGTCTGAGGTTCAGGAGTCGGATTTGGGTGCCGAAGGTTGATGGGCTGAGAGATGACATCATGGAGGAGGCACACAGAGCCAGATACACCATTCACCCGGGGAGCACGAAGATGTATAAGGACCTGCAGCGGAACTTCTGGTGGAAGGGCATGAAGAGGGATATTGCAGAGTTTGTGGAGCGATGCTTAGTCTGCCAGCAGGTGAAGATTGAGCATCAGAGGCCGGCAGGACCGATGCAGAGTATTGAGCTTCCTGAGTGGAAGTGGGAGCACGTGACGATGGATTTTGTCACAGGATTGCCGAAGACGAGGAGATTCCACGACGCGATTTGGGTGATAGTCGATCGACTGACCAAGTCGGCGCATTTCTTAGCGATCAGGACCACGTTGCCTTTGGAGGGTCTAGCTAAGTTATACGTGGAGGAGATAGTCAGGTTGCATGGAGTACCAGTGAGCATCATCTCAGATCGAGATCCTCGCTTCACTTCCAGATTTTGGGGGAGTCTGCAGCAGGCCTTGGGGACGCGTCTGAGATTCAGTACAGCGTTTCATCCGCAGACCGATGGTCAGTCAGAGAGGACGATACAGACCCTGGAGGATATGCTGAGAGCATGCACATTGGATTGGGCAGGGCACTGGGATGAGCATCTGCCACTGATAGAGTTCGCCTACAACAACAGCTACCACTCGAGTATTGGGATGGCACCGTACGAGGCTTTGTACGGGAGGCCTTGCAGATCACCGGTATGCTGGAGTGATGTGGGCGAGAGGCAGTTAGTTGGGCCAGAGATCGTGCAGATGTATGCAGAGAAGGTGGATGTGATCAGGAGGAGACTGGCCACGGCACAGAGCAGGCAGAAGAGTTATGCAGATCGACGCAGACGAGCGCTGAGTTTCGAGGTGGGCGACCATGTGTTTCTGAAGATTTCCCCTGCCCGAGGTGTGATGAGGTTTGGGAAGAAGGGGAAGCTGAGTCCGAGGTATGTTGGGCCGTTCGAGATCTTGGACCGAGTTGGAGAGGTTGCCTACCGGATTGCTTTGCCGCCGCAGTTTTCGGGTCTTCACAACGTCTTCCATGTATCGATGCTGAGGAAGTACGTTGCAGATCCGTCGCACGTTATTGAGATAGCAGTGCCAGAGATTCAGCAGGACTTGTCGCTCGAGGAGAGGCCGGTCGAGATTGTTGATCGCATGGATCACCAGCTCAGGAGGAGGACCATTCCGATGGTGAAGGTCAGGTGGCAGCATCACAGCGAGCGCGAGGCCACTTGGGAGATTGAGGAGGATGTCAGAAGGCAGTATCCAGAGCTTTTCGGTGAGTAGTTGCTTGATTTCGAGACGAAATCCTTTTAAGTTGGGTGGATTGTTATGTCCCTAACCCGGTTTAGGGTTAATTGGTGATTAAAGAGGAGAGAGGGAGGTATGGAGAGGTTTGACTTTGGTGGAGAGAGAGAGGAAGTGATGGCTTAGGGGGATGGTGCGTGTGTAGGAGTGTGGTGGGGTGGTGTGGGTTGAGGATTGGGTTTTAAGGAGGAGATCTCCCATCTTCTTCTTCTTCTTCTTTTCCTTTCCCATTCCATTCTTCCACCACCTTCCTCACACTCTCCTTTCTTTTCCGGCGGCAGTAGAGGAGGACGGAGCTCGTGTGGTTGGTGACGAAGGCGGAAGTTTGATCCCGGCGTGAGAGGTGCGGAGTCTTGAGCGCGTGGTGGTCACCGGAGACGGCGTGCGCGAGCGGTGCTCCGGCTTTGTTCGTCGTTCTCGTGAGGTATGCCGCTCATTAGTGTGATTTTGTTGCCCACCCTTGTGGAAGGGTGTTGTTGGTCGGTCGGGGGAGGTCGAGGACCTCTCCGGCGACGCGTTCTTCGTAAACCCTCGGCTGGCGCGAGGTTGAAGACGACCAACGGTCGACCGGGTCCTTCGGGCGGTCGACCGTTTTAGCACTGTTTGCCCGACTTTAACCTTCACCGGTCGAACGATGCCTTGGGGCGGTCGACCGGTAGTGCATTATTGCTGGTGAGTTGGGATTTTCTACCTGTAATCGGTCGACCGGTCCTTGTTGTGTTCGACCGGAACTTAAGTGTACCTGTTAGTATTGTTTGAATTGTTCGACCGATTTATACTGCGTTCGACCGATTGCATGTTTGTTCGACCGGTAGTATGTTTACGTTCGACCGTTTGATGACGTAGAATACTAGGTTGACCCTGTCTGTTTTCGGTCGACCGAGACCCCTGAGTCGGTCGACCGATAGAGTGGAATTTAATGTTGACCAGACTCCGGATTTTGACCTCGTTCGGTCGACCGGTTTTAGACTTTTGTTCGACCGTTGGGGAATTAGTGTTGAGCAGTGAGTTCTACCGATTCAGACTTTCGGTCGACCGAATTCCTCGTGAAAACGGTCGACCGGTTAGACTATTTCGGTCGACCGAATCTGCTCAGAACTGAATTCCTGGGTCCTGTTGTGAATGCCAACTTTGTCCACGGAAACCCGTGTCCTCGCCTTGTGCGTGAGCCGGGAGGTGACGGTGGGCGCGTGATGCGTGCCTGCCCAGGGACCGCCGTTGGGAAGAGTGTGGGTGTTCGGGACGCGTCAGCTCCATGTATGGACCGTGACTTTTGAGATGATTGTTGGCACTTTGTAGTATAGCAGGCCTGAGGGATCGCGGATCCCAGTATTGATGTTGTGCGGGCACGCAACTGGCGTTGGGTGAGGTGACTACCGGCCCTTGGGGCTACGGAGGTCGCTGCCCTGCTTTTATAGCGGCGCGGTTGGTGTTCGCGGCTCGAGGAGCCTGATGACCTGGCAGACTTCGGTCTGGACCCGTCCGATGCTGTGCCGGACGTTGTGATGGACCACCGATGCTGTGCCGGTGATGCCGCCGAGGTTGTGCCGGCGATGATGATTGTTGGGCCGAGGCTGTGCCGGCTTGTTGTTTTCCTCGGCTGGGCACCTACCGAGATGATGTTGTTATACCTTCCGGGCGACGGCCCCGTTGGTCCCTGTGGCCCCGACCACTGAGATTTACAGATCTGTTTCTATCGGCGCGTAGACGTGACAGAGGCTCCCTGCCGAACCCTTGAGTAGTGTAGCTGCGTGTGGGGGGTGCGATGTCGCGGGCTACTAGACTGCATGTGCCTGCAGTAGGTCTCCTCGGGAGACTCGTTGTTGATTGTCGGACTGATGTCCTGTTTTACCCTTCGGGGGAACTGTTTTACCTTCTGTTGATGCCATGACATGCTACTAGTATGATAGGTTCATTATGTGATGCATGCATATAGGTGAGTTGGCATACGGGGTTTCCTTCTGGAAACTCAGGCATCGTTGTTATATATTTTCAGGACCGCAGTAGGTCCAGTTGGGTGGTGATCGGCGGGGACGCGCATTTTGGAGTTGGATCCTCTTCTCGGGCCGCTGAGGTCGACATGATTACCTTTTTATCTTCTGTTGTCGTTTTGCTGTAATCATGTATCTTTTGATAAACTCTGATGTATTTTGGTGCACCACTTTTATGATTTATGAGAAGTAACAGTCCCGCCTTTGATTATGGAGTTGATTGTCTTGATTATTATCTTTTTTAAAATTTCCGCTGTTTCGGGATGTTACAAGCAGTGCTAGTCTCTTCAAGTTCAAGCGGCTTCAGGGTAACATCCATGACTTTGACAATATTTCTGAAAATAAACAGAAAACTTGTTCTAAATAAGCATGGAGAGAGATAGTTAATCTATGTTAGAATTGGATCTTCACAGTTCACACACATATCATAGGTGAACCTCTTCTCTCACATCACGAATGAGAGAGGAAGTCATATATTTTTATAACGAAGGGATTCATGAGTTACAACTTGTTGGGCAAGTATACAAATAATTTGGAAATGGTACCCCTAGATGTGTATAAGGCTTAATACAACGTAAACATGAAAAAATTGAATTCTCAAGAACTTCAAATTAGTACTTGAATATGCAAATACCTTTGTATTAGTAAGTAAAAGCTTTTACAACTTGCACCGAAGGAAGGAATAAAAGGGAACGAACCGCAGACACTAAGGCGGAAACAAATACAGTTTTTTTAATCCTTAATAGTATATCAACACCAAACAAGTCAATTCAACCTAACATCAATTAAAAGCGAAGATGCTAGACTATCGAGTATTTCACTAAATTATGAATTTGTTAATCCGTTGCGTACCCTGACTCATAGATACTGTTAGTGCAGTCTGTAGTTCAAACACCAAAAATACAGGTTCCTAATTTTTTGGAAACTCATTAATTTCAACGCATTTTCAATTAGCAAAATGTTCAACTTCCGTGAGCTCATGAATAACAAGGAAAATGTAGATCATAAAATTTGCGGGTCTAATTTGATGTTCAAACCCATCCCGGACCTCAACGTGAAGATGCATGCAATTGACAATTTGGCAGTAGCAACCCAAGGCGATAACTGCTAACCGAAAATAATGTACAAGTAGCAGAGGCGAATTGCAATTAACCCTCAGTATAATAAATAAACAATTTTGGTTTTTTACAACAAAATGCTCAACCTTTATCTTCCCCACCAATTTCCGGCACACAAACCGTTACCACCGCCAGGAAGAAGGGAAGGGATAAAGTGGGTCGTCAGAGCAATGGAGACGAAACTCTCGCGGTTCGCCCAAACCCTAACGTCCTCACCGATCCAGGAGCTGTCCCACCTCGCCCAGCGACGCGGCGCCATCAACCTCGCCGAGGGGTTTCCCGACTTCCCCGCTCCTCCCGAGATCAAACAAGCCGCCATCGCCGCGATCAACAGTGACCACAACCAGTACAGGTCTGTTTCTTATTCAACACTCGCTTTCCGACCTATGTTGGCGATCGATTGTGCTGGATTTCGGAGCGAAATGGGAATCCTAGGGTGCTTGCATGTTGCCGTTGGTCCGTTTGGAATCACGTTTCGGTAATTAGATTTTGATTCCAGGAAATCGAGAAGAAAATGTGATTCACGGTCGAAATATGGAAACGTAGAATCTTCGTAGTAAGGCTAAGGTACATTTGGGAACTGATTTTGCCAGATTTTAGAACATCTGGTTATCAAAACGTGGTTTCGAATGGGTCCAATGTGATAAGGCATTTTGGGTTATGGGTTGATTATGACAATAAATATTTGTTGATGAGCTGAGTTGGCTCCGCTAATCACTTCAGAGTAATTGATTATAGGTTCAAATTTCAATGGCAATGTCATAGTTAGGATTTTCTCCTTGTACCTCTCTTTCAGGACTTACGTGTATAAGTTCGTTTCAGACTTTCAGTAATATAATTTTACCAGTGTTTCCGAAAAAATAAGACAAGAAATAGCTATCATTTAGATGTGAGAAACATAGTTCTTAGTGATTTCGAGCACAAGATCCACCTTTGCCATGTTAAAGCGAAGCAAATCCAACTTGCATTTTGATGTCATGCAGAATTAGGTAAGGTACATCGAGTTGAATTTAAGTAATTCCAGGAGAGAAAAGTAACTGGAAAAAACAAGAATTGATTGGTCATATCTTTCTTGGGAAATGTCCGATACATTATTCTACACAAAACGACATGGTATACGATTCTACACAAAACCGGTACACGAAATTGACTTTTGATTTTGCATTTTTTCAGGTACCCGAACTTGAGACGTGAAAATGACACGATTAAATTTCGGGTACCCGAAACACGACACGAAACATGAAATGCTTTAACCTAAATACAGATTTTTCATGTCGTGTTTTCATGTCCCGTGTCAAATTAGTTGGTTTATTATCAGATTATGTTTTTGCGTAAGGGAATTTTAGAAAAAGCCCATAAACTAGTTACACTTTAATTCATTACAAAAAGCTCTTCTTGATAGCCTCTGTAGCACTACACAACTACAAAAATACAATTACTGTAAAAAAGAGAGCTAACGCAGGTAAGCACACCTCTTCTTATTCCTAATATGAGGCTTTGTAGCTGTTTGGATGTAGTTTAATGCAGTTTTCTGCATTTAATGGTGCAGCTTAAGTGCATTATCGATTCTTCTTCTTTAAGGCATGTTCAGGGAATATGTGAACTGTTGGCCAAGATGGTGAAAGAAAAACATGGTTTCCATGTTGACCCACTTACAGATGTTGCTATATGCTGTGGCCAGTCCGAGGCATTTGCAGCGGCAATATTTGCAAGTAAAATATTTTTGTTTTTTGGCATCTTCTAGTCATGCTCGAGATTACTGAATTAACTTGGGTATATATGTTTTGAACAGCAATTGATGAAGGTGATGAAGTCCTTCTGTTTGACCCTTCCTATGAAACATATGCTGCATGTGTCTCCATGGCCGGAGGAATCCCCGTAAGTTGCTCCGTTGGCCTTTGTACTGTTTGATTCTCAGGGTTTTTTCCTTCTAAATTGATGTTTTTTGTAATACGTAGGCTAAATGCTTTTCTGGATATACATTTGTTCCCCTTGGGGTTCATGTCAGAATAACATGATTTGCGGTATTAGCAATAGATTTGATCAATTCTGAAATCCACAATGTTTTGCAGTATTTGCAGTATCAGCAAAACTATGTTTTGCTCTCTTTGTTTACTATATGAAACTTACCACAATTTCAAAATCCAGATTTATGTTGATCTGGAACCTCCGTACTGGAATTTGAACATAGACAAGTTCATGAAGTCCTTATCGTCTCGTACAAAGGCTGTCGTTTTGAACAGGTGACTTTCTAAATAAATCCATTAACATGAGTACATGACCAGATACATAAGAATCGTGTTCCCCTTGAATTTAAGCCCGTAAACAATATTTGGACGTGGTTGCTCTAATATATGGTGTTTCAGTTGCCTAATGCATTTTTAAAATTGTTTGCTTATTTTTATGATTTACATTATACTGTGCTCCAATCAAATACACCATATACTATGCTAAGATTGTTGACATCACAGTCCACATAATCCGACTGGAAAAGTTTTCTCCAAGGAAGAACTTGAAGTCATTGCTGAAGCCTGCTGCAGCATAAATTGTCTGGCTATTACAGATGAAGTATGTTAACTTGTCTTTTAAGAAGCACTAGTTATGCTTCAAATCTATATAAACTATCATCTTTTACTTTCTTGTCCATCATTTTCCTCCAGTTATCAGATAACCATTCCAAGTGACATTAACATTTCTAAATGTGAACTGCTTGCTGAAATTTACTGTTGCCAATCTCCTTTAACTAGCATTTCTCTACTCTACTGACTTAAAAGCTTAGCTGTCTGTAGGTGTACGAATATCTCGTGTTTGATATGCAAAAACATTTATCCCTTTCCTCTCTCCCTGGAATGCAACAGCGGACAATCATCACATCATCCTTGTCTAAAACTTTTAGTGTCACTGGTAAGATGAGAATCCTTCCCATTTTCAGGTTGAGGTTTTGACTGAATAATTTTACACATTTACCGAGTTTGTGGGGAAAATCCCCACATGAACAGTATTGTCGTAAGGTGTCCGAGAAATCAAAACACTGTAATGATCATAAATGGGCCCCCATGTGAAATTCATTCACATAATTGACTCAATCAGATGAAATTGCATATTCATGTGTAATCAATCTCTCGATTTGAATCTTATAGTTTTCAACTACAACATTAATCTATTAGCCCTTTATTTTAAGTTGGATAATAAGTTTTGAAGTTTGTGAACTAGAATTTAGGCGTCCAGACTATTGATATTTATTTAGAGTATTATATTTTTCTGTTCAGATTGGATTTTCAAGGATTGAATTATCGGCAATAGGAGGAATAAACTAGACCCCAAGACGATAGTATAAGCTGCTGATTGTTTTGGCCCTCCCTCTTGTCATTGTCTATGATTTTGTTCATTTATTGACTCTTTTCTTCCTTGACTATCGCTCATAGCACAATGACCTTTATACTCTCTCTTCTAGACTATCAGTTTCCCTTATACTCTTCCTCCGGACTGTGATTCCCTTTTATGTGCAAAAACAGGCTGGAGGATTGGTTGGGCAATAGCTCCTGCTTCCATAGCAACTGCAATACGAAACATACACACAAAGATCACAGATTCAGCTCCTTCACCTTTCCAGGAGGCTGCTTTAACTGCTCTGAGAAGCACAACATCATACTTCGAGGCCTTGAAAAAAGTGAGAATTTTCAATCTGAGACTAGTTGATGAATGTCAATGAAAACTAAGGGAGCCTCTTAAATCCTCTTTTGTTGTCTTCTTATGATGAAGGATTACGAGGAAAAAAGAGACTTCATGATTGAGACATTGTTGAAACTTGGATTTAAAGTTGTATTCAAGCCTCAAGGTTCGGCTTTTATCTTCGCTGAGCTTCCAGAGAACTGTTCGCTATCTGATGTATGTCCTTACCTTGATCATATGCACGTGAAATTGCCATGTTTCATTTGTGGTGATAGTATTAACGGCATCAGTTTTTTTTGTTGCAATTATCACCTTTAAGATGCACTTTCTCTATCTTGTTGAAGTGCGAGGGGAGAGCTCAAGCCCTTGATCCTAGAGACTTTGACCTCTCGGTCATTGGCGACATCTAATTGAGATTTAACAATATTTAGAATGTATTAGTGTATTACCATGTAAACATGTAGTATGCAAGAATCCTAGTTTTTATGACATCAATTGAGAATTTGTTACGTTCAGGTAGATTTCATCAGACAGTTAATTGAGAAAGCCGGTGTAGCTGCTGTTCCTGGATTTGGATTTTTCCATACAAACACAGGTTCCGAGCATTATCGACAAAGATATATAAGGTTTGCATTCTGCAAGAGGAACTCTACTTTGAGAATCGCAGCTGAGAGACTGAACAAGCTAGTGAACACCGAAGATTCGCTGATGCTTGGTTGATGGAAGTATGTCAAAAGGCTACAATCTCTTTGTTTAAATGCAGACATGTACTAACTCAAGTGTGATTGCATCCTGCATAATGTTTTTTCGACGGTTATAGCTGTGTAATGTTCTTGCTGTAGGATTGAAGACCAAGTTCTTGAATCAGCCAGGTGGCTCTATCTCCTTTAAATCAGAATTAACCATGTAAAACATCTGAACCAATTTTTACAATTGTTATTATCCTGTTGTTATTTGCATGTAATCAAAATATAATCGTACTAGGATATGATCATGCTGAAGTTTTTGGGCAATCAGAATATAACCATGTATATGTACGTGACTGTGATCATACGGACGTGATTGTAATGTGTTTTATAGTTTGTCTCCACGAGAATTGGAATACGTGTTGACATTAAGAAAAGGTGATTATATAAAAGACAGTAAGAAAAGGTGTGTGAGAAAAGAATTACAAAAGGCATCTCCAAACATATTTGCAGCTGTTTTTTAAATTATTGAACAATGGAATTTTTGGCATTTGTGATTTTTTTAAAGGGTGGCATTTTGTTTGGATAATTGTATCGAAAAATGGTAGACGACGCCTTTACATTTCGAATTTTTCCATTTTTGTCGCTCAATCCAAATCATTATGTCACACAAGAAAATGTTTATATAGTGTGTATACTATTACATTTCCAATAACATAAAAGTAGAATCATGCAACATAAATCTGCATAGAAAAGAATAAAAATTAATGATAAATTCCACTTTGTCCTCTAGCATGATAGCACCGAGTAAATACTTATTTGTAGAAGATAAAATTTAAGTGCTCAAGGGTCAAAGTGTAGAGAGTCAAATTTACCCCAAAAACAAATTATTATTATTTTGATATAATAATGGTTTTCATTAACAAAAAGTTAGTGTGGTTCAAAAGGAAACAATCTAACCGTGGCTTGCATGTTTGTCCAAGTGAATTGAATATGTCCTGGTCCGTATCAATTATACCATTTTGCTCGATGAATTAATGAAATTGCAGTGATGTCGCTGTCGACGAGGTCGATGCCGCTGAACGTTCCTCTTGTCATCTACTAAGTTTGAAATTGTTAGATTTTTTGTCTTAATCTATATTAATTTTGATGATTAATCAAACTAATCTTTATCAATCAACCCAATCAATCAAAGTAAGCCAACACGATTACATGCATTGCATACATACATGTATACTTACAATTATCTTAATAGGTTGATCAAGATAATCAAGAAAAGAAGCATTAAGACAAAAACATCAAGACTCAAGACTTGTAATCAAAATTTTAGACCAAGACATATAATTTTGTATTTATTGAGTCCATAAGGTTTAATGTAAACTTAAGCACTAGAATTTTGTCCCGAATTTTGTCCCGTCAAAATTCGGTAAACCGAACCCCGGACGATCAACCAAAACCTTCTAGTTCGGTCCACCGAACACCTATCGGTTACCTGAATTCTTCCCACCAGTAAAACTTAGGTGTTATCTGGAAGCTCATACGAAGACCGAACCACCTTCGGTCAACCGAATAGCCTTGGACCGGTTTTGGACTTTGCTCCAACGGTCGCTTTTGAATCAAGTCCCTAAAGCCCAATTGATTTGTCCTAATTCGGACGACTGAGTACCTATCGGTCAACCGGGTCCGTCTTGGTTTTAGGCGTCCAACGACTATTTACACGTGACACTTGACCGTTGTACACAACGACTATTTGAGTTATAACTGTCAGCACAAAATCCGTGCTAACTTTGGTCTACCGAAGTGTACACGGTCAACCGAATTTGAGTAATCAGAGTCCAACCAATCCTACTGTCCACCTTGGAACAGTGAACCGAATGGATTTCGGTTAACCAAACTTAATTATGGCTAAATTGTTAAAACCTACTGGAAGTTGGTGAACGGTGATCCGAACCCTATTCGGTCAACCGTATGCTTAAATCAGACTAATTCTTCGGACTACCGTTCTGTTAGCGGTCGACCGAATTTGCATAGAATCTGCCCGAGCTTAAGTCACATCTTGTTTCTCATTGGTCCATTTCCCCCACCAACTCTCAAACGTAGAGCTTGAAGACTTATTAATATGACCTCATTTGTTGGTTTTGAGACTCTTGAACACTCATTATCTATCCCATACTCAAAGTCAAATCTTCTTCATCTTCAAGCTCTCAATCCTCAACACTCAAGCCAAAACTTCACCATTTGCATATCCAATTCCATATCAATATCCAAGTGTGCTCAAGTATAGAGTGTTAGTTAGATTGTGAATTAATCTTCACATTCAAGAATCACCAAAAAGTTGTAAAACTTCAAGGAAGCTCCCTCTCGGGTTGTGAGAGGATACACGAGCGAAGTGAGGTTGTTCGCGAGGCTCGGTGGTTGTAAACGACGTTGATCTCGGCACAGAAATGAGATCAGTTAGTGGAACCGTAAGCGAGGCTTGTGGGATCGAGCAAGGCTTGCGATGAGGACTAGGACCCAGATGTGGGTGTTGAACCTCTCTAAACTCCGCTGTCGTCGATTTTGTGGTTTGCATTGTCTCTTCCCTTAATCCTTCGATTATTATTTTTAATTCCGCATTTATCTAGTGATTAGAGGGTCATAGATCCTAACGGAAATTCCCACCGATTACCCAAGCAAGGTCATTTGAGGGAGCTAGTTTGTTAAGTTCTTCAATGAATTCACGTTTTACGTTCGGTTGACAAGGTCCGTAAACGCTGGTTTAACTTCCATTTGAAGTTATTTAATTGAATATGATCGATGTTGAGAACCTTTTGTTCTCATGGGTTATCATCGTATGAACTTTTGCCTAGTCGACGAGGATCCCTCGAGATACACCAATGCCCATAACTCTACTCATTCGTTTAAGACTATCGTAACCATGACTAGGTCATGAGCTTTCTTTCTCATCCATGTCAGTTTTCTATCTTCTTAACTTATTTTATTCTCTTTCTAACATTATTCAACTCTTAATCACAACTCATCCCTTTCCTCCGTATTATCTTTTAATAAATACCCTACGATTTACAAAATAATATCCAAAAATCATTTAAACCCAATTATATACCCAACAAAAATTAATTAATATTTTTTAAAACCAACAGACGTCCCCGCAGAGACCAGGGACGACGACTAGGTCAACCCGATCGGGTCGTCGCGCCCCCGGTGAGGGGCCACCTATAATACGGTGGAAAATGAGATTTATCGAATGATTAAAATATAAGGTTTGTTGAGTCTTTAAATTTTTATTTCATGACAATAACTTCATTTTCAAAAAAAAAAAACCTTAACAAATATAATCACGAAACTCAACATCAGCTTCAGTCGTATTCAGTGACCAACTCTCCCTCCCGGCCGAGTCTCCGACAGCGACAGCATGAGATAAATCTTCCATCCAATTGCTCATACTATAAAACCAATCTCTTCTTCTTCTTCTCTGATAACTCCACCTCGCATCGATGGACTCCGTTGTGCTGGTTGAGGAAATCCAAACCACTCCTCTCCTCCACTCCTCCCGTCGGAGCGCGTCCGACGACGAGATTCTCCCTTCCCCACCTGACCATCAATCCCCTCCTCCCAACCGACGTATCGCTTCCCTCGATGTCTTCCGAGGCCTCACCGTTGCGGTAACCGTTTCTCCATTTCGGTTTGGTTGTAGATGTCCCTGATCCTTGCTTTTAACGCTCACATGTTGGAGTAGTTGTGAAGTTTTGTGCTTGGATCGTGATCGTCAATTGACCTGTGGTTTGTGTTTTCTGATGTGTAAGATGTTGCAGTGGTTGGGGATTTTGGATGATTTTATGATTTTTTGTGCTTGTTTTTGTTTAAATCTTGCTTTGGTTATAAGCTCTGCTGCGAGGGAGGTCAAATTTTTTCTGTGAAGTTCAGTTTCTCTAGTCGTTATGTGCACCTGTCGTTGCGGTTGTTGATTCTGTTTACCGTGTCGGGAATGTGATTATCTATTGAATTGAGACTTCCTTGTTATTTCTGATTTTTGTACTTGAACTTATGTTTAAATGTCGCTTTAGTTATAGACTCTGGTTGCGAGGTCAGTTTTGGAAGAAGATGATTCACATGATTCCTGATGACTTTTGTTTCTAGCATACCCGACTAGTTTGGATCAAAGGCTTTGTTGTTTTTGCTGAAGTTCAATTGCTCTAGTTGTGATGTGCACTTGTCATCACGGTTATTCTGTTTACCATATCGGGAACCTCTACTTTTCGACCTTTTGGTGCTGCTTGTCTAGTTGCACAAACAGGTTGTGACGTCTGAGATTTTTATTTTTGATCTTCAACGGCCAAAGTTGTTATGTTTCTTCACTAGTTAGTTCTGAACTTCTGGTTGTGAGACCAGTGATCCCTATGTCCAAACCTTAATTGTGATGTTTACGAGTCAATTCTGGTTATGACACCAGGGATCTCTATATTTGGACTTTGGTCTATTGAAATGATATAACTGTTGCATATGTTACTTTGTACTTGAGGGATGTTCCTGTTTATTTTGGCATAAACTTTGCTGTACTGTTTTCTTACTGCAGCTAATGATTCTGGTGGATGACGCTGGAGGGGCATTTCCATCAATTAACCACTCTCCGTGGATAGGTGTCACTCTTGCGGACTTCGTGATGCCATTCTTCCTCTTTGGAGTTGGCGTTTCTGTTGCTCTGGTTTTCAAAGTGTGTTTTGTATTTAATTATTCCTTCATCTTGTTCTGGTTTAGGTGTAAATCATGATGTGTACTGATACATCTGTTGCCTTTTCTTCTTCTCCAGAAACCATCTAATAAAGTAACTGCTACAAAGAAAGTTGTGGTTCGGACTATCAAACTCTTCATATTGGGTGTGATTCTGCAAGGTTCGGCTTTGAGACTTCTAAGATGTGTATGAAGTGGTTCATGCTTATACTTTTGTTGAGAGATTGGATTTTTGGCATTTACTATTTGATCAAGTGGTAGTTGGGTATGACTTCCTTAGTCTTGGGCGAAGGAGAGGGAAAATAATCATATCTTCTTATAATCTAGTCACAATCAGTCTAAGGCTTTGGCTGCCTGAATGAGGTTAACCGACAATACTTTTTGAATCAGCTAAATTATAACACCTCTTGTGTTTACCAGAATGACAAGGTAGGAATTATTTTTGCTGTACCATTTAGATGGTTACAGTTGAAGTTCTGTTTAAACATAATTTTGTTTCAATTTGATATTATAAATACAAGGTCTTATCTGTCATGCTCTTCGTTAAGAAGGCTGTAGTTGTTTGACCAATGACCTTGTAGCAACTACTCGGGCATATGCCCCTAAATCTTCCTCCACTCCTTGGTTCAGATGCATCTAAAAGGACATTTTACAATGTTAGCCTTCGATTGACATACCTCTTCTCAGAACCATTCCATTTATTGTTTGCTTTCTTAACATTGTTACATTAACTCTATTCCACCCCCCCCCCCCCCCCCCCCCCAAATTAACCACTGCAGTTGAGCCTTTCATCTCTATAGCTGCCATCAAACCTTACCCTCTTAAAATGCAATAATACAACACCATGAGGAACTTACAAGTTCCTTTGAATTTAATAGCCAGGGTTTCTGATGTAAACTATTATGGAAAGATGTAAAAATCTGGAAATAGAGGGAAATTGGAAGATTGATTTGGTTAATCTTTTTATTAGAGGAGATACCATCTTTTACAAGCAGAAATATAAGCTGAAAAATCAAATGATCATACTAATGTATATGCTTCCATAGCACTTTTATCAACAATCACCTTGTTCATCTTATGCTATTGTGCTTTTACTTTTACGTCAAACCATGTGACTTCCTTCTTTAACTACCTCATTGTTTTATGTGACTAATATATCTTAAAAGTAAGATGAGTGTAGTTGAGAAGTTGTGTGACTCCTAGAAAAGCAAATTGGGCCACATTATTATTTTTTATCATTAATATAAGAGAAAAAGGGGATAAGTTGGGCTACATATCATACATCATTTATCAATATATTGTAACCTCAAGGAATTCACAGTTATGCAGAAAAAGAAAGGTAAAAAATGTATGACCAGTGCTGCATTTTTTTGTTATTCTGATTAGGTGGTTATTTTCATGGACGCAATGAACTAACATATGGAGTTGACATAGATCGTATTCGGGTGCTAGGTGTTTTGCAGGTATTTTTTTTGAAAAAGTAAAATTGTTTATTGTTTTTCTGCACTTTTGCGTGCATGTGGTTTGATGCACATCGTTTTCCTATAAATGGCATTATAGAGTTGGTTTGTTTTGCCAAAATTGACTCCAGGAAATGTAGTTGGTTTGAGTATAATTGACGACCACCGATATAAAAAAAAGTGTAGTTGGCAACCCACTTTGGAGTTACTTAAATATCTATGGTCTCCTATTGAAAATTGTCATCAAGATGAAGGCAGTGTTATATCAAGTAAATATTTCCTAGTCTAAAGCAGTATGGATCATTTTATCATGAGAATGGTGATTTGTTATTTTGACATGCCTAATAACGAGATAACAGACCCTCTATCTACTTTATCATATTCCTGGGAAAACAATCGAAACTATACAGGATAACTTAAGAAATTGTGCTTTTTAAACCTTCTTCATTTAGTTGTAATCGAAAATGAATAAGTTGTAAAAACTCTTCACAATTATATGACGGTGTGTTACTGTTTAGGAAAAAATATTGTTTTTCTTTAGGAAGATATTTCTTTGTTAATACCTTTTTAGTTATTTTCTTTTCCCAATAAATTTAATTTGTTTTTATGTTTTTTAGAGGATAGCCCTGGGATATTTTCTAGCAGCAATGTCACAGATATGGCTTGTCAGTAATATATTGGCAGATTCAGCAGCAACATTTGCCAGGAAGTATCGTTTAGTATGGTTTGTACTATCTTTAATTTTTTTTGTAGTGCTATCTCTTAAAAATATATCCACTCTCAGGCCTATCTTTAAAAACAGAACCACTTTCAGGTCCAATCTGAGATAGGCATGTTTTAATTTTTGAGGTCACTTGGAAAGCAGCCAAACCCAACTGAATTGCAACCATATTTGTATTACTCTAAGATTCTGTAGGAGATGTATGGTGCAATTCCAGAATCTTAAAGAAATTATCTGCACCAAGGCCACTAACATAGTAACATTTGGCCAATATCTACAAGTAGTCAAGTACGCTTCACCTTCATTAATCCTATGCCTGTGCAATCAGTTGTACCTTGAAAATATTAAGGTATGACAGGATACAGGGTGATGCTCAGAAGGCAATCAATTCCCAGTCGCAGAAAGGCTGAAAACATGTGACTTTTGGGTTATTGTTGAGAAAACTGCTGTTAATATTTTGGAACTCTTTGAAACACGTTTAAGTTGTAGTCTATGATTCAGGAGCCATATTTTGTGGGCTGCCAGAAATTTGCAATGATGAGGACGCAATGTTGTTAAAAGCTACAGAAGGCATATTGCCTCAAATTTTGGGGACAATATGCTACACTACAACAATTGGGCTTCCAGTGAGACAAAAGGGTTTTTTTCCTTTGAACCTTGTGTGAATCGGAAATATGATAATCACTATTTGATATGCAATATGGCTGCTGACATACTCCAAGGGTGTTCGCTCAAAACTTGTGTTTTAATATGGAGTTTAACATGGTTATAACCTTATAAGACATCCTGAACTAAAGAAAGGTGTTCAATAATCTGTTAAAACTTCTTTCAAACATCAAAGTTATTCTATTAATTTCTAGCCATCTTAATCTGAAACAATATTGTCTTTGTAGGATTGTAGCCATCTTACTATCTGCAATTTATGTTGGACTGCTTTACGGACTTTACGTCCCTGATTGGGAATTTGAAGTATCAAGTGGATACGCTTCGTCTATTCTGAGCTATGACACTGAACTCCAAAGTGTTAGAGATATTTTTCTTATTTACATGTCTTACATTTATTATGCGGCAAATTCTTATGTAGTAACAAGCTGGCAAGATTCTTTCTTAATATCTAGAATTTTGCTGGTTCTTATTCTGAGGAGAGAATGAAATATTCAACATTTTTGATTTATTAAAGAACCTCAAATATTTGTCCCTATTACATCCCAGTTGTTATAAAAGTTATGGAATCTGTGAATGGCTTTACCTGTCAATTTGGGTCAAGCAAAGGAACAAAGGGTGGTAGGAGGTGATGGTGTGTAGTTTAACTTTGCAAAAAAAAAAAGGCATGTAAAGTTTGGGGTATAGACAATAATAAAGCAAATCAGTTAGCCAAATCATGGTAATACTTGTTTCTGCTCATGCCAATACTTGCTAGGTAATTCAATGAGTAGCAAATAATAATGAAATGAATGAGTTAGAAAAATGTAAATCTTTTTTATCTTGTGGGGCAGGCTAAAGTGGTTTCCACTAAAGCTGTGACTTAATTATTAAGTTTTTTTTATAATGATTAATCTTTTCACTTGTAAGAGATACAAAATAATACTTGTGTCTGCTCATATGAATACTCGTAGTAAATTCAATAAGCAGAAAATGATGATGAAATGAAGTTAGCAAAAGTTAAAACTTGCTTTATTTTTGTGACTACCACGTGAATTCTAATAATTGGATCTCATCATGTCGAACGCCCTCACATTGAATTTAATGAAGTAAATGTTCGACTTGACGCTACAAATTTGGTCAAAGCTGAACTTTTAAAGTTGTTTTTCCTTACTGTATCAACACATGTTTCAAGATTAATGATTTTTGTGTCCTTTTGTGGTTTTTATAGGAAATACCTTTTACCTTACAATTATGTTTTTCTCTATTTCTTTGTTTCTTTTCGTTTTCTGTGACCCAGTCCTCATGTTGTCCCTTAAAGAAATGACATATTGCCAAATCAGAAATGATCCTTGTGTATTAATAATCATAAACCCAAACGTTGTGTAGCTTTTCATACGAGCTGATAACGTATATAGGTATCCTGTGGCATAAAGGGCAGTCTTAGTCCTCCATGCAATGCTGTTGGCCTAATTGATAGATTTCTGATTGGGAAAAGACATCTTTATCAGCGACCAGTCTACAGAAGGACAAAGGTTTTTCTCTATCCCTTTCAATGAATCAATGTAGCAATTTGCTTTGTTTTCTATCAAGCAATATGACCCTTGTTTTCTTAGGAATGCAGCACTAATTCTCCTGACTATGGACCTCTGCCGCCAAATGCACCAAATTGGTGTCTTGCACCATTTGATCCTGAAGGCATTTTGAGGTTTTATGACTGTATTCTTTTAATCCCTGTGATCTTTAATATCTTAGTATATATGTTACATTCTACCACAGAAGGTTTTACTAGGTGGATATATAGGTACAAAGTTCATATAAAGTATTTGCTATTGGTATGCTAATGTAGCATGAATATGACTCGACCTATTTCTTTTCTCTAATATGCATCATCCTGTGTGGACATGACACACATGTTGATTACAACAAGAACAACTAAGTCTTTAATCCCAAACTAGTTGGGGTAGACTAGAAATGAAATTCAACAAGAATCACGGTTCTGGCACATGAATCACCTTCTTCCACACACTCATATTGATTATGTTGATAATATATGGACTAATTTTTGTAAGCTTTTACTAGTCATTGCTTGGAAGAGATTCACAATAGTGGGAAAAAAACTTGACACTGTGCTTATCACTGGATGGGGTCCGTATGATACCTTTTGTGGTCTTAGGATACCAGGGCATAGAGTTTGTGTCCCAGCACAAACATTTGTTTTTTTTGCCATGTCCTTTGACTTCCACTGGTGGTGGTGGATTATAACTCGTGAACCTTTTGAAATAAAATATTGATAATTTATCAGATATTCAGTTTATTTTCCCTAATACTGCCCTTTGTTAAATCAAATTCAATGCTAAACCACTCATATCATAATACTCATTATCTGGGAGAAGTGAACTTTCAGACAACAAATCTGGCAATACAGTACTGTTTGAAATTATCAGAGAGACTATCATACAAAATAACTTGAAGTTTGATGTTGTTGATAAATTTCATGTAGTATATGTTGTTTGTTTGTCTTTTTTATAAAGATATCGTACTGAAGTTATTATTTGGCAATGGAATGATGAACTGTTTCTCTTTGCACATTTGCAACCAGTTCTGTAATGGCTGCTGTAACATGTTTTGTTGGAATGCATTTTGGGCACTTGATCCTGCATCTGGAGGTACTGTTATTCGTTTAAACCTGTTTGCTCTTTCAAATGAATTCCGTTCCTCCAATTTTGTAATCACTCTGAATGGATTTAGCAGTGAAGAATGTAACTATAGATTATATTTCTCTGATAGTATTTCTTTGTGAGTAAATATTTGTTATTTATTATGTTTCTTTCTTGGGTTTGTTTTGCTGTGTAGACTCATGACAAAAGAGCGTATTTTTGGATAGTGACTTCCTTGGTTTTCCTCGTCTGTGGGTGTATTATGGTTACTCTTGGTATGATATGCACGTCAGAGCACTGCAAGTTGAATGAGTTGGTTTATGCAATCCTTTCGTACTGATAGCTTGTCCTTTTCTCCTCAGGTGTGCCTCTAAGCAAACCCTTGTATACTACCAGCTACATGTTTGTTACATCAGGAGCTTCTGGTCTTCTGTTAACTGCTATATACTCTCTAGTAAGATAAATGCAAGTCCTTATCTTATTATCGTATGTATGAGATGTGCTTAAACGATTTAAGTAAACATGATTTTTGTGAATTTAATTCTAGTTGTTTGGGAAAATTAATTTTAATCTTACTCAAATTTGTTCCGCCACATCCTGAATATCCATCTGAACGTTTTCACCATGAGCTTGTCATTTTTAACGGACCTAATGTTATGTTAGTTCTTCACCTCCCTCTAAGAGATGTTAGCACACTGAGCAGCTTATTTGTTTGCTTCCAAATTCAAGTTCAAAAATAGTACAGTTATGTGTTTTTAAGTTTTAACTATACTATACTATTTAATGTTGCAGGTTGATGTCATACATTTTAGGAGGCCAACCATGCTACTCGAGTGGATGGGAGTGAATGCCTTTGTTGTATATGCTCTGGCTGCTTGTGAGATATTTCCAGCAGCCATTCAAGGACTCTATTTCCGCGACCCTGCAAACAATCTGGTAATTCTTGATCTAGCTCGTCATAATTTAGGGTCAATTTTCTATTGATATCCCCAATTATGCTCAAATCAGTTTACTACGTTGAACTATAAAACTCATCAACTCAACTTTGGCTAGAGTTCAATTTGGCACCTTGGTGTCTAGCGTACATCAACTTAGTACTTCGAAATATTGAAATTTGTTTCTTTGATAATATTGAAATATTGAAATTTGTTTATATGAACATAACGATGTTTGGAAATTTAGGGTGATCGATGTTATACATGTATCGATTTTCAAATATTATTGTACTTTCAAAATAAATAAATAAATCCTAAATAGGACAAGGGTATAATAAGTAACATGTGTGAAAGTTAACGCGGTAAGGTTCAAATAAGTTTGAGATAGTTTGAGGTGCTGAATTGATTTCTTAAAATTCGGGGTATCAAAATGATTCCATGCCATAGTTGAGGCCCGAGGCCCGAGGGTATTGAATTGTAGTTCTATAATTTAGGCTACTGAAGTGATTCTTAGTCACAACCCACAATCGAGGGTACATACTTGATAGTTTTTTGTAATCTTTGTACATATTTAGGGATTAGTAGCAGAATTACTCTAGTGTCTGTTTTGGTTGCAGTTTTTGGTATCCAATTTGTCAAATAATTTCTAAATTGGGGGTGCATCCATTCAAACTACAAATTGGAATTTCTGGATTTCCAGAAACTCACAATTCTTAGGGCTTGCTTTCCTACTGCAAAATCCCAGTTCTCAGAAGCTCATGGGTGGAGCTTATAGGGAAAATAACTCCTGGGGGAGCTTAGGGAAAGGCTCTTGAAAGAGCTTATAAAGTTTATGGGTCTGTCACAAAGTTGATAGTAGTTGTTAACTGAGAACAAGCAAAAACTAAATAAATTGCTTGATCACGCTTCTGCCATTCCCCTATGTCATAGTATAATATAGGTCAACTGAACAGACAAATTTATAAACATTATATTTTCCCTCAAAAAAACTTGGTCATTTTCAAGTATTTTGTTTGGGTAATTCGTTGAACAATAAAAGTTTGCTTCTCCGATGTATGTCTACTAAATAGCAATATAAAAAGTATCTTTATTGCATGATGGACCCACACGTAATTCACATCGATATTCCATAGCTTGAAAGTTTGCACTTCAATTGTGCGCGTAAAAGCCCAACTAATGATTGGATTAATGCTTCTTTGTTGACGGGAGATATTCTTTGAACCACGGATCCTGGCTTCGGTTTATTGGTTCACTTATCTTGTAGGTGAATATGACAGAATCTGCACTGGAGGCAATTTTTCTTTCCAAAAGGTGGGGCACTTTGGCATTTGTTGTGCTGGAGATAATGTTCTGGTGTCTTTTTGCTGGTGTCCTGAAGCGTAAGGGAATCTATATAAAATTATAACTCCATAGATTTTGTTTTCAAAAATCTCAAAACGTGTATATACACTAATACACATGGTTGGGAAGCATTTGGTCATAAATTAGTTATTAGATGCTAATCTTGCATTATTGAGAGTCAAGTTCGTGCTTTGCCTCCAGCGTAATTCCTCCACCACTTGTATAGCGTATATCCTAGGATAGGATGTCCTTGTGTGCACTTGGGTAGTTCTACTGGAAGGTAATAGTTTCTGTTACTTTAGTTAGATTAATAGATTATCATAATCTACTTGCATGAGACATTGAAGACCTTGATGACTTTATGTTAAACAGGACCACTTAGTAAGGTCACATAATTTTGGTTTTTCTTTACATTTACACCACAAGAAATCTTCCACGTCCTTTTTGCCTCAAGTTCTTCCGTGCAGGATTAGTCAAGTACCATAGAAGAGGCCACCTCAAATCCTCAATCCTTACTTGGGGAGCCTCTTTATACTTCGGTCAACTTCCTTAAGTGCAGCTTCCTCCTCGATCATCTCCTGGAATATCTTTATCAACGATGAAAATGATATATGACACAGATCTAGTACAATCTACCTTTGGTTTCTGATTAGATGGTGGCAAAACATGTAGCACATTCCATACCTTGGGTCAAGGCTACGAGTAGCTGATACATTTTTCTTACCGTGCAATCTAGCCAAGGAATCTCCATGCATAACCAATTCCTCCAAAAGTGATCACAAAAGGAGCACTTTCGGCATCCTTTATCTTGAACCAGAGTAGCCACCCAATTCCCTTTCATCTCTATCACCTTTAGGCTACTTCTTAAATAGGGAAATGCCCCCCTATGATGCCAACTCAAAACAACATCAGAAGAATTAGTCGTAGCCTTCTAGGTGTTTGATTTTTTCTACCAATATGAGCTCCAGCAACTTCGGCATTCAGAAATGCGTGAACTACTCTCTGAATAAATCAAACAGCAGCAGCAGCAGCAGCAGCAGTGACCAGGTGACAACCAAAACTTGGCAGTCAGATGCGACGACAAGCAATAAAGCTGCAGTGCATCCTTATTCAGCTGCTGTGGCGCAGCGAGCGTTGTTCGCAAATCATCGACGCATCACTGGTCGGAGGACTGCTTGTAAAGATGCCAAATCATCCCCAAGTAGGTTGAGCAAGGTATCAGCTGCTGATGACTAATGATAGTTATATACTTTCGTAGGTATTGTGTTGGGTGGAAAAGTAGGACTTTGTATATTATGAAGATCTATTATTAATAATATACTATTATGGTTACCATCGTATGTGATGCTTGTGTTACGTATGTTGATTCAGGAATAACTTCGACAAAGCTGTTTCTGTAGGCATGGAATTTCAAAGCTTAGATAAAGGAACATTTCATTCTTGAAAGTGTAACAGAATATTTGTTTCCGATACCACTGTTGTGATCTCGTATCCTAAAACTTCTGATTCTTCTGGCTATATCTATTCATTATTCCACTTGCTAACCCAATGGAACAGTCTAAGCAATAAAGTTTTTTTAATGAAATTCTAAGAAATAAAGATGATGGCCAGTTGACGATCTGAAGTAAAGATGATTTTAGACTTTTTAGAGTATTGAAGATTTTTAACAAATTATGTTGGGGATCCAGACGTTGATATCTGATAATTATAGCTTGCGGCAATCAATGACATCAACAAATCAAGCTGGACCAGTTCGACTTTAATAAAACACCCAGTTGCGAAAATAAGCATTCTTTTTGCACGGTGTGTCCCAACTAGTTGAGTAAAAATTTAAGTTTGATTTTCATTTTCGTAACAACTCACGGTAACAAGCAACCTTGTTAGAAATATCGGCATTTTATAGCGTTTGAAATCACATTTTGATAATCAAATTTTAATTCTCAGAAATCAAATGTGGTCTGCATTTGATGTCTAAAAACTTGGAATCTTCGTGGTATTAAGATTTTGGAAACTTGTTCTAATATTTGGTTAGATCGTAGAAAAGTTGATAATCCCAATCTGATTCCAAACGGCTTTACGAAATACCAATTCCTGCAATATCACAAGATAAGACACGTCAGAAGTCAGATAAAAAAGCACCAAATTAAACGCATCCAAAGTTATAGAACTACTTATAATAATTCAAAGAAAAACGGAACATAAGCGCAAACAACCCAACATAGGGGATCACACTGCAAAAAAACCATTTCAAACTAACTACCCCAGACCCCGGAGACCAGTTCACTTCAAAACGTCGAAGGCCAAAAACCGCCAAACCCATTTCTCCCGAACCCAAACCTCCAAATCGCCCTGATTCTCCGATGGGAGACCGGAACGGCCCGAAAATCCGGTCCCACCGAGGCGAGAGGGGGATGGAAGTGGGGCTTCAATGGATCGGAGATGAAGAAGAAGAGGAGGGTGATGAGGTACAAGAGCTACTCCGTCCCGGGGAAGATCAAACTCTCCTTCCGGAGGAGCCTCCGGTGGATCAAGCGCAAGTGTTCCCACCTCATCCACGCCTGATGTCTGATGATGGTATTTCCGTGTTTTTCCCGAACTCTGGGGGCTTTTTGATTGTCTGTTTGTTTATAGAAAGAAATGTGCTGATGTGGAATGTGTTTTTTATGTTTGTGATTGGTCCCTGTGATTTGTTGAATATGTTTTTGATTGCTGAAGTGTTGGCTTACGTTTTTTTATATAGTAATTTGACCGAATATCTCAATATACTCTTTTTTCCGGATATTTTGGTGTTGGTAGTATATTCAACTTCATGAGGATTCATCTTGCAAAGTTTAATTACTAGTTTTGTGGGATGTTTAAGTTCTTTACAAATTAAATGCGATGTTTTCCTCCGAACTCCACTACTGCTTCTTGTTGAATAGATTCAACCAATATCGTCACTGAAATATTTAGACTTGTCATCATCGTGCTAATGAATTGAATTATAGGTTAACTTTAAGGGATATAATGATCTTGCCTTTGAGCGTTAAAATGTCGGAACAAGTATCCACAACTAGGGGAGAGAAAAATTTGATCCAGTCGGTCCGAATTCTGGTCCAAAGTGGATCCAAACAGTCCGATCTTTGGGTTCCAGTCCGGTCCGGATACAGACCAATGCACACTCCTACCAATATGAAAATGTGTAATGTATTTTTTATATCGGTGATCCCCCCCCCCCCCCCCCACCCCCCCCCATTTGTTAAACGCGTTTGACAATTTTGGAACGCCTTTTGTAATTTGACCAAATATCTCAATTATACTCTTTTCTATTGAACGTTTTAGTGTTAATAGTAGAATCAACTTCATCTTAGATCCATTTTGGAAAGTTCAAATCACTATTTGGGATCTTTACTTGTTTGAGATTAGTGTTTAAGTTATATGCAAATTCGACGTAAGATCCATCACTAATCATGATCCAGACGATCTGGTCATGAGTGTTCTCTCACTTCTCTCTCTTCCACATCAGCTTTATCTCTTCCCAACCCATTTTATTCTCTTTCCTACACTATTCACATTTTAACCACAACCAACAACAACATATCTCTCTACTCCAAATCATTTCGGGGTTCATCTTGAAAAAATTAAAATAAAATAATTTTTTCCTAAAAAATCAAAACAATTATAAAACGTATTTTCAAAAAAAATCAAACAAAAAATTCAAAAAATCAAAACAAAAAAACGAGAAAAAAAAAACAAAATTTTAATCCGACGACCTGAACGACCCGATCATTGATGATCGAGTCATCTCCCCCGTTAAGGGGGAGATGACCAGGTCGACGGGGGTTAGGGGTGGCCTAAGGTTACATTGGAAGTTCACTTTCAGATATGCATGATATTGGGAAATGTTGAAGAATATTCTGAATCATTTGTGGGTATTTATTGAAATATCCCGTTTAGTTCTCAACGCTCATATTATTCTATGCTTTGTGTCCATCTCATTGTTAGCGTCTCTTGTTACGTAAACTGAATATAATAGTTTACGGGACAAAGCATCTGCAGTTGAATTCAGATTGTTGTATGCAAGGTCAAGTTAGGTATATAACAATTGTGACGTGGGTTGAAGCATCGATATCACGACTGAAAGTGGCACAACATTCCAATTATATATGTTCGACTTTATTTTTTATTTGTCGGTGCCTTAGAATTATTTCAGATAACTTTTGAAAAATTTGAAAATTTTCCTAACAGTTTGCGGTATTATAAATACTTTTGAAAATTTAAATATAGTGTTAGGGAATAAAATCAATCTTAAATACGCAACGGATCGAAAAACAACAATCCAATGGAATAAATAAATAACACATGCAAATCCAAACACCAAATCACGCAAACATGCAAGATTTAACGTGGAAACCCAATGCGAGAAAAACCACGGACGATACAACTACAATCTACTATAGAGAAAACGAATTACAAAAATAGACTTACAGAACACACGAACAACCAGCGAGAATACCCAGTTAAATTTGCTTCCACCGAATCCACAAGGATGCTCTCTCTCTTTTCTCTCAAGAATGCAAAAGTAGATAATAACAATAGTTATAATTGTTCTTTATCAAAGGGGGACGAAATTGTCTTTATATAGTAGGCCAAAATAAGTATTAATTGCACCAAAATAGAGTGGAGAAAATTGCAGATCGTTGGCGAAACTTGGTCAAACAGTCGACCGAACGGTTACTTCGGTCGACCGAACTACAAACCGTAGCACAATCCAAGCTGCATCGGTCGACCGGAACTTAAGTATCGGTCGATCGAAAAACGACAGACAATTTTCCTGTTTGTTCGAGTGCATACTCGGTCGACCGAAAAACGACACACTTTGGACAGCTCCGAGTGTGTGCCCGGTCGACCAAACTGCTCCCATCGGTCGACCGAAAAATGATAGACACTTTTCCTGGACGAGTCAAAACACACGTCCGGTCGACCAAACTCCTTTCGGTCGACCGAACGTCTATTTTCTCCCACAAATACTTTAATCACATATTCAACGATAATCTACAACAATCTCCACATTTACCTTGAATAACCCCCGAAGAATTTGAAGGACCACTTCCTTCCTCATTGTGTCGTCGTCTTAGCTCCATATACTTGGAACTCAAACCAACCAAGTTCACGCATACCATGAACTTAGTTGAAATAACTGGTTTCGTCAACATATCACCCGGATTATCTTCAGTGCCCACCTTCTTCACCACCACACCTCCTTCAGCAACAACTTCCCGAATGAAGTGATAACGAATGTCGATATGCTTCGTCCTCTCGTGGTACATCTGATCCTTTGTCAGATGAATGACACTCTGACTATCACAATAAATAACCATTGTATTCTGACCTGGACTAAGCTCTCCAAATAGACCTTTCAGCCAAAGAGATTCCTTTATACCTTCGGTCGTTGCCATATACTTTGCATCCGTTGTAGACAAAGCAACCGTGTGTTGCAACGTCGCTTTCCAACTAATAGTCGTGCTCCCAATAGTGAACACATAACCAGTCATAAATCTTCGTCTATCGCGGTCTCCCGCGTAATCGGCATCAACAACCCCCATTAACGAATATGAAGATCGACCAAATTTCAGAGATAGCTTAATTGTACCTTTTAGATACCAGAGAATCCACTTCACAGCTGACCAATGTTTTTTTCCTGGATTCGACATATAATGGCTCACCACACTGACCGCCTGAGCTATATCTGGACGAGTGCATATCATAGCATACATCAAGTTGCCAACTGCACTAGTATAATGCACACGTGACATGTATGTCTTATCCTCCTTCTCGGAACACAAATCTACCGAGAGCTTAAAATGCGCGGTGAGAGAAATTCTTTCAGACTTAGCATCTTCCATGCCAAAACGATGCAAAACCTTCTCAATATATTGCTGTTGGGAGAGAAACAAACTCTTGCATATACCATCACGACAGATCTCCATACCTAGAATCTTCTTCGCCGAACCGAGATACTTCATCTCGAACTCAGCTTTTAACAATTCTTTAAGCTCGAATATTGTAGACTTATCCTTAGCTGCTACCAACATATCATCTACATAGAGTAATAACAAAACAAAATAGCCATCTGGAAATACTTTCGGTAAACACAACAATCATACTGTGATCTGCTGTATCCGTGTCCAACCATAAAATAATTAATTTTTTATACCATTGTTGATGTAACTGCTTTAACCCATAAAACGACTTCTTCAGCAAACATACCTGATTCTCTTTACTCTCGACCACAAAGCCCTCCAGTTGGGACATGTAAATATGCTCCTTTAATTCTCCATGTAAGAAAACAGTCTTCACATCCAGTTGCTCTAACTCTAAATCATGAATTGCAACCAAACTCAACAAAACACAGATAGAAGTATGCTTCACAACGAGTGAGAAAATATCGCTATAATCCACTCCCTCCACCTGATTAAAACCACGAGCAACTAATCTAGCTTTGTATCTCACATCTGAGAGACCCTCGATTTTCTTCTTGAAGACTCATTTGCAGTTAACATCTCTTTTTCCTTTTGGAAGTTCTACCAGCTTCCAAGTTTGGTTCTTATGAAGAGACTTCATCTCTTCATTAATTGCACCCTCCCAAGCAGCTGAATCGGGTTCCAAAATTTCCACTGAATACTTGCTTGGCTCACCAGAGATTCCAATGTCTTCAGCTGCACTAACAGCATATGCAAGGACTGATTCAGCGTATCTACGGGGTTTCATGGTCAGCCGCCTCTCTCTGTCCCTTGCCAATAAATACTCTTCATCTTCCTCAGATTTCGAACTCTCTCCTTCTGTCACACCAGAATCATCATCAACAGTCACTACTGGTGGCTCCACCTGAACCATAGTCTCACTTGACACAGGAGTAGAAATAACAATGTCTTTCCTGTAAGGTAACATAGCAAGCTCATTAAAGACAATATTTCTTTCAACCATGAACTTCTGAGATTCCAAGCACCACAAACGATAACCCTTCACACCCAAATCGTAGACAAGGAATATACACTTCAACGACCGAGCATTCAATTTTCTTTGATCTACATGTGCGTACGCTGGACAACCGAAGACTCTCAACTTGGACAAGTCTGAAGCTCCACCTAACCCCAAACTTCTTCTGGTGTTCTCATGTCTAAAACGGTGTAAGGAGAACGGTTCACTAAATAACAAGCGGTACACACTGCTTCTACCCAAAAATCCTTAGTCAGATCAGCATTCAGAAGCATACATCTTGCTCTCTCCAAGAGAGTTCGATTCAGACGTTCCGCTACTCCGTTCTATTGTGGGATATGACGTACGATTCGGTGTCTCACGATTCCTTCATCCTTTGCAAAAATCGTTAAACTCTGAGGAACAAAACTCTAAACCATTATCCGTCCTTAGAACCTTAATTTTCTTTCCTGTTTGATTCTCAATCATAGCCTTCCAGTGCTGAAAATTCTAAAACACATCACTCTTTTATTTCAGAATATAAACCCAAGTCTTCCTGGAGAAATTATCAATAAATGTGAGCATATAGCGAGCTCCACCTTTTGATGGAACCTAAGAGGGTCCCCATAAATCAGAGTGGACATAATCTAAAGTGGCCTTAGTGGTGTGCTTTGCTCCAGAGAAGTTAACCCTTTTCTGCTTCTCCAAAAAACAAAATTCATAGAAATCCAGACTGCCGATTTTTTGACTTCCAAACAAACCACGTTTGCTCAACACCGTCATGCCTTTCTCGCGCATGTGCCCCAACCTCATATGCCAGAGTTGGGCATTCTCCTCACCAAACAGTAATGACGCTACAGTTGCGTCACCCACCACAGTTCCTCCTTTAAGCATATAAAACTTACTGGGCCCAAGTTTCTTTCCCTTCATAAGAATAAGTGATCCTTTGATGATGGATATGTAGTCATCCTCACCAATGAATTTGTAGCCTTTTGCAGTCAGACTACTGTTGAGATTTTTATTTATACCGCAAGTGCACGGCCGCGTTGAAGCGGTGGCAAGTACGGGTCGAACACAAGGAGGGAGAGATTCTTGTATTTTTGTGATTTTCGATTTAGGGGAAGAAAGAGAGGGAAATAATTTTTGGGTTTTAGATTTTTGGTTTTTAATGTTCTAAAGCAAAAACAACAAGACTTAAAAAGAAAATAAATATAGATGAGTCCAGCGGGTGGGAGATATGGATCTTCGAGTTAGATTAGGAGTCACGAAAATTATTATAAATCAAGTGAGATATTAAGTATCGTATGATAATTGATTTAACAAAAACTCATATGATCAAAACACTAACAAGAAGTTAAAATAAAAACGATTCCTCTTCTCTAACCCTAAATCCGTCACTCCCACCCTTTGGAGGGTTTTAGAAACCCATGGGGTGAAGATGAGGAGAAGGGGTCATGGAGATCATCGAGGGATTACAAAAAAGAAATATTACACTAAAACTATAACGTACGAAAATAAATGCAATTATACTAAACATGCAACAAAGTATTCTAAGAGAAAAAAGAATCAAGAACAACTAAATTACTCTTCTGGAATTAAGAACAGGAAATATTAATCTAAAATTAAGCTTACAAAAGACAAAGACAATGGAGAAATAAAAGGGCAGAATTTTATTGCTATAGAATGAAAAGTGTCTTGCAACATCGTGTTTAGGGCTATTTATAGCCGATACAAGAGAATCAATTACGCTAAAGGAAAGGACACGTGTTATTACAAGACAGGACGAAAATTGGAGGCGCGGATCGAAGTCCATGCGGCGATTCCACCGCATCTTGACCTTTAGATGCGGCGATTCCGCCGCACGGATGGTCCAGATCGTCTTGTGCTTTTGCGGGTGTGTTTTTGGTATGATTTAGGTGGCTTCCACGCATCCGAATTGATTCTTGCATATATTTGGAGATCCGAATTTAATTTCTTCTTGAATACTTCTCCAAAATAGCTTTTTAGTCCTTCTAATTTGCGATCAAGTCCCTGGCTCCTTTATGTGATCAATTGGATTTCAACTTGAGCTTGAATCTCTAGCTAATTGGTCTTTGTGATCTATTTGAGTCCACTACATGCGTTTTGGCTCGAATATTGGTAAATTGCATTGTAACTCCTGAATTCTGCACAATTGCTCAAAACAATACCTTAGTAGCATTTATTTATTTATATAAAAATAATCTAAATGAAAGACATATGATGCAATGTATGCAATGCATCAAATACCACTACACCTAGATTTTGCTAGTCTCGAGCAAAACAAAACATGAAAACTAAAAGTATGAAAGCAGGGAAATCCTAACTCACTTTCGTAGGAATCACGGTTGCACTTAGCATGTGCAACAAGCCTTTAAACCCCTAAGTTTCCTTGGAGGACGAGTTTTGTCTCGTGAGGGTTTTCAGTTGACACACCCACAAAGTCTTTATTCAATGTTTCATTAATAACTCTCAATATCTCCACCTCAACCTTATACATTTCACTTAGAATTCTTGCATGCTCATTATATAAATCAAACTCATAAAAATTCTGACTTGGTCTTTGTTCTTCCAATCATTCACACCACTAACCCTTCTACACATGTTATCACTTAAATTATTTTGCACGCCTCCTCTGGTGGTGAAGTATCATTTGGATCAACCATGGCATGGATCATTCTTCTAGCTTTGGGCCTTGAATATCTTTAAGTAATAATTCCCCCCCGTGATTCAACATATTTGCTTATTTGACACTTTTACCCTTTTGCATTCGTGTAGCGAGTTTGGTCGATAATCCTGAGCTGGCAGACTCAAGTTACCGGGTTTCAAGATACCCCTACGGACCAGTGACTCGAAGGCTTGGGCTTTTGTAATCATTTTGCAAGATATGCTTTCCTCACTTTTATTCCTTTTTTTTGCATTTTTTTTTCTCAAGGCTTAATTGCTATCAGAAGTCCACACTTCCCGGTATATTTTCCTCAACCTCTGCTTTTTATCAACCACTTCAAAGATTTGATTCATCCAATTTAAGTGCATACTTGTCTTAAAGGGTAATGAGTTATTTCTTTGGAACTTAGATTTATGTCATAATTTCTATAAGCTGAACAATATAATAAGGAACAAAGACTCAATGCAAGTTGTACTCGGGTTTTGGTAGTTCAATCTTAAGCTATGTAATGAAACTTTTTTTTTTTTGGAGAAATAAAAATAAAACAGATAGGTAGATAACTAGTCACCCCCCTACACCTATTCCATGCATTGTCCCCAATGTATGCAAAATTAAATAATATAGGACATGCAAGAAAAATAAAGTTACCGCCTTCGGGATGACGACTCTCCACGGTCGGAGAGTGCTTTGTTCAGTTTGCTATTGAGGCGCTTCATCCCGCCCCACATTCGGGACCTATGCTCGTCAGAGTTTTCTGGGGTTGACTGAGCCCAGAATGTTGCGGAGTCTTCAGACGACTCACTTGATTGCATAGCATCCTCCATTTCTGGAGGTGTCCACAGGTCCGCTATAGTGCCACGATAGGAGGATGTCTCTCGTTCCACCGTACACGGGAGCATGTCGGCTTCGTACACCCAGAAAGACTCATAGGCCATGAAGTGCTTGCAGATAGTGGTGACAAGGCATGGCAGAGGTTGGGAGTTGCGTTGGTGGCCTTCTGCAATGGTGGTCAGAAGCCGTCGGCACATACAGTAAGTGCGATCACGGGTCATCAGGGAGTGAACGATGCCCATCTCAACGGTGCGAAAAGAAGTGTTGTGGGTATTACTCGTGATGTTTTGGCATGCCCACCTACATGCTGTAAAGACATTCCGGTACATGGATGTGCCCTTGATACCCCGATCACGGCTAAGCACACAATCTGGTCCCATGAGTGACCGATAGAAACTGAGTTCCTCGGATGGCAAAGTGGAGGCCCCTTGTGGTATGTCAGTCAAGTTGGAGATGATGTTGAGGTCAATCGCCCAGACTTTGTTTCTCCAATTCAGTAAAATGTACCCACTGTCCAGGTCTATGTTAGTGATACTGCTATAGAACTCCTCCACTAAGCTAGGGCAGTAAACATCATTGTTATTATGGACCAAGTAGCTCCAACTCCGTGCTATGATTTCGTCGTAAAAGTGGGTGCCATATTGATCACTAACAAGCAACGGGTGGAAGTTCTTCTCGGAAAACACCATGGTGAGAGAATGCTGTTAAAGTGAGATTTAGAAAAATAAGTCATGTACCAACTCTCTTCTTCTTTTTTTTTGATTTTTTTTTTGATTTTTTTTTTGAGAAATAAACTAAAACTTAATCAGAATGAGGAATTGCGTGTAAAAACACGACTTCCTCTGCAACATTGGAGGGACGATTTAAGTAGAGCTTCAATCGATGCCCATTAACTTTAAAGTTTTCACCGTTCTCCGGATTACTGATCTCGACCGCTCCGTGGGGGAAAACGGTTTTGATCATGAAAGGGCCGGTCCAACGACTCTTGAGTTTGCCGGAAAAGAGATGAAGGCGAGAGTTATAGAGAAGGACCAACTGTCCAGGAGAAAAAGATTTCCTAACGATGGATTTATCATGAAAAACCTTGGTCTTTTCCTTATAAATTTTAGCATTCTCATACGCCTCATTTCTTATTTCCTCAAGCTCAACTAAATCCAATTTTCGAGCATTACCAGCTGCCTCTAAATCCATATTCAGTTGCTTAATAGCCCAAAGGGCTCTATGCTCCAATTCGACCGGTAAGTGGCACGCTTTTCCATAGACTAACCGGTAAGGGGACATTCCTAAATTGGTCTTGAAAGCGGTCCGATAGGCCCACAACGCATCATTAATTTTTACAGACCAATCCTTACGTGAGGCATTAACCGTTTTTTCCAGAATTTGCTTGATTTGTCTATTGGAAACCTCAACTTGTCCACTAGTTTGAGGGTGATACGGGGTAGCTAACTTATGAGTTATGGAATATTTTCTCATCAAAGCTTCAAATGATCGATTACAAAAATGAGTACCCCGGTCACTGATAATGGTACGTGGAGTACCGAATCGGGAGAAAATATTCTCCTTCAGAAATTTGACAACAACTTTGTTGTCATTGGATTTTGTGGGGATAGCCTCAACCCACTTGGACACATAGTCCACAGCTAGCAAGATATACTCCTTCCCAAAAGACATTGGAAACGGGCCCGTAAAATCGATGCCCCAAACATCAAAGATATCAACTATGAGAATAGGGTGCAGAGGCATCATGTCTCTACGAGAGAGTTTTCCTAGCATTTGACATCTAGAGCAAGAATTACAAAATGTAAACGCATCCTTAAATAGGTTGGGCCAATAAAATCCACACTGTAAAACTTTGGCCGCGGTTTTCTTAGCTCCAAAATGTCCTCCACATGCTTGGTCATGACAAAAAGATAGAATACTTGCAAATTCCTCCTCAGGAACACATCTCCTAATGATTTGATCCGAACAATATTTGAAAAGATATGGGTCATCCCAATAAAAATTCTTCACTAGGGACCTAAATTTGGCTTGATCGTTCTTAGACCATTCAGTCGGGGTCACACCAGTTACTAAAAAATTGACTATATCGGCGAACCATGGTTCGCCAGACACAGCCATAATTTGTTCATCCGGAAAGTTCTCATTCACTGGTGTGTTATTCACTGGGATAAGAGGAATTCTAGACAAGTGATCGGCGACTACATTTTCACAACCCTTTTTATCACGGATTTCGACATCAAATTCTTGCAGTAGTAAGATCCAACGCAATAAACGCAGCTTGGCATCCTTTTTGTTCACTAAATGTCTTATTGCCGCATGATCCGTGTAAATAATCACGTGTGTGCCTATCAAATATTGTCGAAATTTTTCCAAGGCAAAAATGACTGCTAGAAATTCTTTCTCAGTTACCGTGTAGTTCAATTGGGCATCATTCAAGGTTTTACTAGCATAATATATCACGTGAGGTTTCTTTTCAATTTTCTGACCCAACACCGCTCCTATGGCGTAATCCGATGCATCACACATTATCTCAAAGGGTTGGGTCCAATCGGGTGAATGAATAATGGGTGCCGACGTCAATTCCCTCGTAAGGTGGTTAAACGACTCCAAACATTTATCAGAAAATTCAAACTTAGAGTCCTTCGCTAATAATTCAGTCAATGGTCTCGCCACCTTACTAAAGTCCTTGATAAACCTTCGATAGAATCCGGCATGCCCTAAAAATGAACGAATCTCTTTGACATTTGTTGGTGGAGGGAGATGCTTAATCAAATCCACCTTGGCTTTATCCACTTGAATGCCATCCTTAGACACAATGTGACCAAGCACTATTCCATTCTTGACCATGAAATGACATTTTTCCCAATTTAAGGTCAAGTTCTTCTCCTTACACCTTACTAGTACTAATTCCAAATGGTTCAAACAATTGGCAAAAGTGGGACCAAAGACAGAGAAATCATCCATGAAAATTTCCATGAAGTTATCCACCATATCAGAGAAGATGCTAACCATACATCTTTGAAATGTGGCAGGAGCATTGCACAAGCCAAAGGGCATGCGACGGAAAGCAAACGTGCCGAAAGGGCACGTGAAGGTAGTTTTCTCCTGATCCTCAGAAGCGATAGGAATTTGGTTATAGCCGGAATATCCATCTAGAAAACAATAATACTCATATCCGGCCAACCGTTCTAACATTTGATCTATGAAAGGAAGAGGGAAGTGATCCTTACGAGTTGCAGAATTCAGTTTCCTATAGTCAATGCAAATCCTCCAACCGGTTTGGATACGGGTCGGGACTAACTCATTAAGCTCATTCTCAACTACAGTAACTCCAGATTTCTTAGGGACAACCTGGACAGGACTAACCCACGCACTATCGGATATAGGGTATATAATTCCATTGTCCAACCACTTAAGTATTTCCTTTTTGACCGCCTCAGTTAGGACCGGGTTAAGCCGCCTTTGCGGATCCCTACGGGGTTGAGTATTATCTTCCAAATGGATCCTATGTTGGACTATAGATGGGCTAATCCCCTTGATATCGGTCATGGTCCATCCAATAGCTTCTTTATTCCTACTGAGGACTCTCAACAATTCATTCTCTTGATTGGGGGTCAAATCCGATGCTATGATAACTGGGAGGGTGGATGAGGGTCCTAAAAATGCATACTTCAATGTAGTAGGGAGGGGCTTCAACTCTAGTGATGGTGGTTCTTGTAGTGAGGGTTTGGATTGAGGTCTTGGTTCGGCTAAAAGTCCACCTAAGGCTGACCAATTGGGTGAAGATCGATTCGAACCTATATAATTGATTTGGTCACAAATTGTGCCCTCACCACTCAGGTTCTTTTGAAAATCAACTTCATCCAATTGGGTGAAATTTAAGTAATCCGAAATCAGCTCATCTTCACTACAATCCTGAATGTAATTCAATTCACTCGATTCATCAGAGAAAATTCCAGGTTGCTTCCCTAAGTTAAAAATATTTAGCTCAGCTGTCAAATTCCCAAATGACAATTTCATCAATCCATTCCTACAATTGATTAGGGCATTGGAAGTGGCTAAAAAAGGTCTTCCTAAGATCACAGGAATTTGATTGCTAGGGTTAGCAACAGGCTCCGTGTCTAAGACAACAAAGTCCACAGGAAATATGAATTCACCCACTTTGATCAGAACATCATCAACCACACCTCTAGGAATCTTAACAGATCTATCAGCCAATTGGAGTGTGGTCCTAGTCTGTTTAAGGTCTCCTATATCCAATTTTTTATATACAGAGTAGGGAAGCAGATTAACACTAGCACCCAAATCCAGCAAGGCCCTATTGATTAAGGTGTTACCAATTACACATGAAGTAGTCGGACAACCAGGGTCTTTATATTTGATTTGTGTGGGTTGGGTTAACACAGAGCTTATATTTGCAGTTAAGAATGCTCTTTTTGGTACTTGTGTTTTCCTCTTCTTGGTGCATAAGTCTTTTAAGAATCTTGCATAAGGTGGAATTTGTTGAATAGCTTCTAATAAGGGGATGTTTACCTTTACTTGCTTAAAGACTTCCAACATTTTCTCCATTTGATTTGTATGATTCTTATTAAGTCTATTAGGGAATGGTGCTTTAGGAATGAATACTCTTTCAGGTTCAGTGGGTTCAATTTCAATTGGTTCCTCAGATTGAATTGATGGCTCATTGGATGGCTCAGGTGTGACAGAATTATTAGACTCATTAGCCAAGGGGTGAGTGACATTGTTATTAACAGATTTTCCAGATCTTAATGTAAGTATAGCATTAATGTGTTGATTTTGCTCTTCTTCTTGAACCATATGAACTGGTCTGTTGTTATTGTTCACATTAGGAGGTGGTGCATTATGTGGTACATTAGGTGGAGGCCTAATGTGTTGAGGAGTGAATGGTTGAGGATTAAATGGTTGAGGTGGTTGATATGGCATATGTTGATGTGGTTGATATGCCATATGTTGATTATGTGGATTGTTAATTCTTGGGTTCACCTCGGGTTGGCTTGGGAATCTTCCTCTTTCTCTTTCACCTACAACTTGTGCTAATTGACTTACTTGAGTCTCTAGCTTTTGAAAAGATTGAGTAGTTGTTTGAACAAATGTTTTCATTAAGTTTTCCAAATCAGTTAATCGGCCATCACTATTATTGTTGTTGTTGTTTGAATACATTTGTTGTCTAGGTGGTTGGCCTTGCTGAGGCATGGGTGCATGATTTGAACTCCCTTGGCTCCATGAAAAATTGGGATGGTTGCGCCAACCTGGATTATAGGTTGACGAATAAGGGTCATTCCTAGGACGATTAAATGCAGCATTCACTTGTTCCATGTCCGAAGAAATGTGTGCACACTCCTCCAAAACATGACCGGTTTGACCACACCTAGAGCAAGAAACAGAAGAGATTTGATTTACTAGGGGTCGGGTTTGAAGCTCTAGGGTTTCCATCATACGCATAAGGGTGGCTAATTTTACTTCAGCAGCTATAGAAGCATCTACAGCTAAGACACCTGATCTGGATTGATTTGCTATTCTAGATCCAATACTTGGGTTGGTCGGTGCCCTTGCAGTGTCCCATTGCATACTATTATCAGCCAAGTCTTCAAGAAAAATCCAAGCATCATTCTCATTTTTGGACATAAAGCTTCCTTGGGTTACAGATTCTAGCATAACTCTAGATGTAGGTGTCAATCCCTCATAGATAATTTGGCACAATTGCCATCTTGGGATTCCATGATGAGGGCATTGTGTCAGAAGGTGCTTAAATCTTTCTAAATAGGAATAGAATGGCTCGCTCTCAGATTGAACGAATGCACAAATTTCATTCCTAATCCTAATAGTCTTATGGTTGGGGAAATATTTCTTTAAAAACACTTGAACAAACTCAGCCCAACTCCTAATGGATCTTTCGGCTAGACTATATAGTCATTTTTAGCGTCGTCCTTCAGTGCTAGAGGCACGAATTTAAGACGCACTGCCTCCTCAGGGATATGCTGGTAATGCATAAGAGAGCAGATTTCCTCAAATTCTCTAAGGAAGAGATATGGATCTTCCTTAGAGGTGAACTTGGGCAACATACTCAGGTATTGTGCTTTGAGTTCGAAGTCGCGACCCGGTATGGTGGGCATAACGATGCACGATGGCTGAGCAGCCATCGTTGGGTAGCACCGATCCCTCAGAGTCATAGGTGGTGCAACAGGTGGGTCCACTACATTCTCACCCATTGGATCCGGGTGAGGTGGTGCAACAGGTGGATTGGGGCTATTCGATCCAGATTTTTCCTGTGTGTTTATGGTATGATTTGATCCTCCTTTGCGCGTCTGGATTGATTCTTTCCATTCTTTTGAGCTCCGGATTAATTCCTTTATATATTTGAAGATCCACATTGATTTTTCTTTAGATTTTCTCCAAGATAATAAAAACTACTCGTGATTTGCAATTAGGTCCTTGTCTTTTTGCAATTAAGTCCCCAGCTACTTTTGTGCTTAAGTCCTTGTTCTTTTTGCAATTAGGACTTGAATGCTTTTATGCTTGGATACATTTCCATTCGTAACCCGATAATCTTGAACTTGGTCTTTATGATAGAAATGAGTCTTTTGCATGCGTTTATGCTCGGGATGTGGGTAAATTGCATTCAGGTCCTTGTATTCTGTAAATAAGACTAAACACATACCTTAGTAGCATTTATTGATGTAAAAGTAATCTAAATGAAAGACATATGATGCAATGTATGCAATGCATCAAATACCCCCACACCTAGATTTTGCTAGTCCCTAGCAAAACAGAATATAAGAAAAATGAAAACAGGGAAATCCTAACTCACTTTCGTAGGAATCACGGTTGCACTTAGCATGTGCAACAAGCCTTTAAACCTCCAAGTTTCCTAGGAGGAGGAGTGTTGTCTCCTGAGGGTTTTCAGTGGATATACCCACAAAATCCTGAATCAACATTTCATTAATAGCTCTCAATATCCCTACCTCAACTTTATACATCTCACTAAGAATTTTCGCATGCTCATTATATAAATCTAACTCATTAAAAATATGACTTGGTCTTTGTTCCTCCAACATTCACACCACTAACCCTTCTATACATGTTTATCACTTGAATTATTTTGCACGCCTCCTCTGGTGGTGAAGTATCATTCGGATCAACCATGGCATGGATCATTCCTTTAGCTTTGGGCCTTGAGTATCTTAAAGTATTTATTTTTATCCTTTTTCCGTGATTCAACACATTTGCTTTTCTTTTTGACACTTATACCCTTTTGCATTCGTGTAGCGAGTTTGGTCGATAATCCCGAGCTGACAGACTCAAGTTACCGGGTTTCAAGATACCCCTACGGACCAGTGACTCGAAGGCTTGGGCTTTTGTAATCATGTTGCAAAATGTGTTTTCCTCACTTTATTTTTATTTTATTTTACTTTTATTTTCCTCAAGGCTTAATTGCTATTAGAAGTCCACACTTCCCGGTATATTTTCCTCAACCTCTGCTTTTTATCAACCACTTCAAAGATTTGATTCATCCAATTTAAGTGCATACATGTCTTACAAGGGTCATGGGTTATTTCTTTGGAACTTAGATTTATGTCATAATTTCTACAAGCAGAACTATATAATAAGGAACAAAAACTCAATGCAATTTGTACACAGATTTTGGTAATTCAATCTTAAACTATGTCATGAAATATTGATTTTTTTTTTTTCTTCTTTTTTTTTTTTTAACAAGAAAACAAACAAATAGATATATACATAGATAAATACCCCCCCACACCTAAATCATGCATTGTCCTCAATGTATGCATAGATAAAATAAATGCACTTATTACCTGAGTCGGCTTGCGGTAGAGGGGTTGAGTTTGCTCAGAGTCAACCGTAATCAGAACTGGATTGAATAACACCATATTGGTGCATGTATCCAGTTGAATTGTTCCCCATGTTGACTTGAGGAAAAGATTCCACTCTTCTCACTTGAATTGGTTCGCTTATTTGCTCGAGTGATGGTGGTTGAGTAAATGAATCACTCCCTTTTTTCTTACTTCCTTTTTGCTTATGTGATGATTTATTTGATTCAGAATTCTGATAAATACGTGCTCTCATCACAACATCACTTGGGTTGCATATTATTTCTGGCTCATTATCAATATGGAAGATATTAAATTCTGCTTTTAAGTTCCCGAAAGATAATTGCATGAGCCCATTTCGACAGTTTATTAATGCTTCCGAAGTGGCTAAAAAGGGTCTACCTAAAATTACAGGGATTTGTCGATTAGGGTTTACAACCGGTTCAGTATCAAGTACGACAAAATCCACAGGATAAATGAAGTCGCCAACCTTAATCAAAACGTCCTCTACTATACCTCTCGGTTTCTTAACAGAACAATCAGCGAATTGGAGGGTTGTCTTAGAGGGTTTCAGTGGACCAAGGTTGAGTTGCTCGTAGACAGAAAATGGGAGCAAGTTAACGCTTGCACCAAGGTCTAGAAGGGCTTTATTGATAAACGTATCTCCTATTGAACATGAAATTGTGGGACACCCCGGGTCCTTATATTTTATAGGAGATGTGTTAGAAAGAATTGAGCATATGTTTGCAGTTAAGAATGCCTTCTTTGGTACATTCGTTTTTCTCTTCTTAGTGCACAAATCTTTTAAGAATTTAGCATAAGCAGGTATTTGTTGAATCATGTCTAAGAGTGGAATGTTTACCTTAACTTGCTTAAATACTTCCAAGATTTTCTCTATTTGTGCACTAGAGTTCTTTTTGAGTCTATTGGGAAATGGGGCTTTAGGCACATAGACTCGCTCAGGTTCAGGTTGAGCTACAGGTTCAGGTTGGGTAGGTGGATTGGGCTTTTTAATTTGGACGTCGGGTTCAATGGTCAAGTCATATGTGGGAGCTTGATGGCTAGATTGATTAGTCATTCTAGGGTTTACCACATTATTGTCAATTTGTCTTCCGGACCGTAATGATACTACAGCATTGATTTGTTGGAACGGTCCTTCCTCATTAACCATTTGAACCGGTCTAGGGTTGTTATTTCCTGAAGGTGGTTGATAAGATTGATATTGATTATTAGTTCTGGGGTTCACCTCAGGTTGACTTGGAAATTGGCCCTTTTCTCTTTCACCTATTATCTGTGCTAATTGGCTGACCTGTGTCTCTAGCCTTTGGAATGATTGGTTGGTTGTTTGTATAAAAGTTGTCATTAAATTTTCTAATTTTGTTAACCTAACCTCATGATTTCCATTATTACCCCCAGATGATGTATTATTTTGGTTATATGGGGTTGGTTGTTGTCTAGGAGGTTGTCCTTGTTGGGTCCACGAAAAATTGGGATGATTACGCCAACCTGGGTTATAGGTTGATGCGTAAGGATCATTTCTAGAATTGTTAAATGTGGCATTAACATGTTCCAGGTTCACACAGTCCTCCATTAAATGACCAGTCTGACCACATCTAGAGCAAGGGGTAGGGGATGCTTGTCGGGTTTGGTTTTGCAGCTCTAAACTTTCCATTCTACGCATAAGGGTGGCTAGTTTTGCCTCAGCCGCTATGTTGGAGTCTATAGCTAAGACACCTGGTCGGGGTTGACTCGCTATTCTAGATCCAATACTCGGGTTGATGGGTGTTCTAGCATTGTCCCATTGCATACTATTTTCAGCTAAATCCTCAAGAAAAGTCCAGGCATCATTTTCATTTTTGGACATAAAGTTCCCTTGGCTCACAGATTCTAGCATAACCCTAGATGTGGGTGTCAATCCCTCATAAATAATTTGGCATAATTGCCACTTCGGAATTCCGTGATGAGGGCATTGGGTCAAGACACTCTTAAATCTCTCAAGATAGGAATAGAACGGCTCGCTCTCAGACTGAACGAATGCAACAATTTCATTCCTAATCTTCATAGTCTTGTGGTTGGGGAAATATTTTTTTAGGAAAACTTGAACAAATTCGGCCCAACTTCTAATAGATCTTTCGGCTAGACTATATAGCCATTTCTTAGCGTCGTCTTTTAGTGCCAGAGGCACAAATTTCAGACGCACTGCCTCTTCAGGGATATGCTGGTATTGCATAAGAGAGCAGATTTCCTCAAATTCTCTAAGGAAGAGATATGGGTCTTCCCTAGAGGTGAACTTAGGCAACATACTCATGTATTGTGCCTTAAGTTCGAAGTCGCGACCCGGTATGGTGGGCATAACGATGCACGATGGCTGAGCAGCCATCGTTGGGTAGCACCGATCCCTCAGAGTTATAGGTTGCGCAATAGGCGGGTCCACTACGTGCTCACCCATTAGATCCGGGTGAGGTGGTGCAACAGGTGGATTGGGGTTAAGTTCCAGACTGGAATCTAGATGAACTCGTGAGAGTCGATTACTCAAGTCCCGAATCCAAATCTGAGTGCACCGGGTTGAATCAATTTTTGAATTCAAATTCGAAATTTAAATTCCAAATTTAATTTCAAGAATTAATTACTCTTTTTTTCGTTTTTTTTTTGAATTTTTTTGAATTTTAAAATTTTTTTTTTTTTTTTTTATTTTTTTTTAAAAGAAACAAACAATAGAAAGGTAGGGATGAGAAGGGAGAGAAGACTCAGACGAGAAGGGAAACTTAACTCTAAAGGATAAAAATTAGGGTTGGTCAGAAATTTCCTGAACAAGCACGGTCAAAACAATCCTAGACCTAGTGTCACTTAGATCTAGACGACTCCTAACAGGTTGAGTCGAATTAGTTTGCTTGATTCACCTCCCTCACTAATCAAACCAAGTTGGCCAGTTAGTGTATAGCTAGTGGGGGCGCTTCCGACAGAGTCGGTGCCAATTAGACAACCACGTCGCTTGGAAGACTTTCGTCGACACAAAAACACTTTCTAGACACCAAATTGAATTCAATTAGCTTCAGGTCATAGCAAGTCAAACCAATCTCCTCCTTAATTGAGTCCGAGTCCTTAGGGGCCAATGTCTAATTGATTTTAAATTTTAGGCTTAGGCGACACTTCAGGATTGTGGTTTGTGGGCTACGGGAGGGTGATGAAATCCCCACCGTATCTTTTCCTACGGAGTTGCCCTTAAGATAGTTTAACTTAAATCTAGCAAAGATAGTCAAACAATGGTCCTTTTAATGGGGGCAATTGCAAGGTTGTATGCAGCTAAATTATATGCTCTAATGCATTCGATAAAGACTCGATACGTACCTTGCCTCCAGCAATCTTCAACAAGTATTAATTTGCAAGAATTTAGCAAGAATAATGCAAGCAAAACATTATATGATGCATGCACTAAGGTCTTTCTAATTTTGCCAATTTTAGGTCAGAGTTGAATTATTGCCAATTATGGAATTGTAACCCTAACACGTGCAATTCTACGAAAGGAAACTTTTCAACTATTCAGATTTTACGAGAAAGGCAAGAAAAGTTACCTCCGCAATGCTCAGTCGGGTTCGCCGCCCGCTCTCGGAGATTCCAGTAGCTCAATGCGACCACCCAGAGATGCCGACGATGCCTCAGAAATTTGAAGACCAGAACCCTAGCTTGTGCGGCGATTCCGCCGCACTTCCTCTTGTAGATGCGGCGATTCCGCCGCCCAGATGTCTCAGAACGCTCCCGGATTTCGCCGCGCGCTCTGTTGTCTCCTGCTACACAAATTCAGATACTTAGATCACGCACAATGTAGACAAGATAAAATCGAAAATACAAAAACAAACGAAATCTTCGTCGCCTCCCCGGCAACGGCGCCAAAAACTTGATGTGAATTAAGTTTATACCGCAAGTGCACGGCCGCGATGAAGCGGTGGCAAGTACGGGTCGAACACAAGGAGGGAGAGATTTCGTTGTTAATGTTATTTTTCGATTAAGAGGAAGAAGGAGAGAAGAATTAATTTGGGTTTTTGGGGTTTTTGGTTTATTTAACTAAAGTACGAAACAAAAGCAATTAAAATTAAAACAAGAACAAAGAGAGAAATCCGTGGGGTGGAGGTTTAGACTTAGGTTTAGAGTAGAGAATTACTGAAACTTATTGTAAATCATGTTAGTTATGAAGCATTACAAGATAAATGACTTAACATAAACTCAAGTAATCAAAATACACTAATCATGAACTTAAAATAATAACATACATTCATCATTCTCTAACCCTAATTCCATCACCTCCACCCTTTGGAGAGAGTTAGAAACTCATGGAGGGAGGAAGAAGAAGGGGTCCTTGAGACATTAAAAGAAAACTAAAACAAGAATTAAAAGAACAGAATTTTATTAATAAAACTAAGGTACACAAATAAGAACAACAACCAAGGACCCTTCTAACATCGTTCTCGGGGCTATTTATAGCCGATACAAGGGATCTCAATATATAAATGGAACGTACACGCGTCAATACAGTATTGGTAAAAATTTGAGCACACGGATCGACTTTTGTGCGGCTAAATCGCCGCAATTTGTACATGAGGTGCGGCTAAATCGCCGCAATTTTGGCTCGGATTCGATCCAGATTTTTCCTGTGTGTTTATGGTATGATTTGATCCTCCTTTGCTCGTCTGGATTGATTCTTTCCATTCTTTTGAGCTCCGGATTAATTCCTTTATATATTTGAAGATCCACATTGATTTTTCTTTAGATTTTCTCCAAGATAATAAAAGCTACTCGTGATTTGCAATTAGGTCCTTGTCTTTTTGCAATTAAGTCCCCAGCTACTTTTGTGCTTAAGTCCTTGTTCTTTTTGCAATTAGGACTTGAATGCTTTTATGCTTGGATACATTTCCATTCGTAACCCGATAATCTTGAACTTGGTCTTTATGATAGAAATGAGTCTTTTGCATGCGTTTATGCTCGGGATGTGGGTAAATTGCATTCAGGTCCTTGTATTCTGTAAATAAGACTAAACACATACCTTAGTAGCATTTATTGATGTAAAAGTAATCTAAATGAAAGACATATGATGCAATGTATGCAATGCATCAGTGGTGCAACAGGTGGGTCCACTACATTCTCACCCATTGGATCCGGGTGAGGTGGTGCAACAGGTGGATTGGGGCTAAGCTCTAGACTGGAATCTAGATGAACCCGTGAGAGTCGATTGCTCAAGTCCCGAACCCAAATCTGAGTGCACCGGTTTGAATTAATTTTTTTTTATTTTTTTTTTCAAAAAAAAGAAAAAGAAAAAAAAACAAACAATAGAAGGGGAAAAGATGAGAAAGGAATCCTAATCTAGAGAATTGAGGTGAGAAGAGAAAGACGACTCAGATGAGAAGGGAAACTTAACTCTAAAAGATAGATGAGAGGGTTGGTCAGAAGTTTCCTAAGCAAGCACGGTTCAAACAATCCTAGACCTAGTGTAGCTTAAGTCTAGACGACTCCTAACTGGTTGAGTCGAATTGATTTGCTTGATTCACCTCCCTCACTAATCAAACCAACTTGGCCAGGCCGTGTATAGCTAGTGGGGGCGCTTCCGACAGAGTCGGTGCCAATTAGACAACCACTTCGCTTGGAAGACTTACGTCAACACAAAAACACTTTCTAGACACCAAATTAAATTCGATCAGCTTCAAGTCATAGCAAGTCAAACCAATCTTCTCCTTAATTGAGTCCGAATCCTTAGGGGCCAATGTCTAATTGATTTTAATTTTAAAGCTTGGGTGACACTTTAGGATTGTTATTTGTGGGCCACGGAAGGGTGATGAAATCCCCACCGTATCTTTTCCTACGGAGTTGCCCTTAAGATAGTTTAACTTAAATCTAGCAAAGATAGTCAAACATTGGTCTTTAGTGGGGGACAATTGCAAGGGTTATATGCAACTAATTTATATGCTTAAATGCAATCGATAAAAACTGCGCACGTACCTTGCCTCCAGCACTCTTCAACAATGAATTGATTTGCAAAATTTAGCATGCATAATGCGAGAAAATCTCTAAATGATGCATGCACTAAGGCCTTTCTAATTTTGCAAAAAATTTTAGGTCACAAGTTGAATTAGTGTCAATTATGGAAGTTTGCCCTACACATGCAATTCTACCAAGAAGGAAATTTTTCGAAAATAGAAATTTCGAGGAAAATGCAACAAAGGTTACCTACGCACGCTCAGTCGGGTTCGCCGCCCGCTCTCGACAATTTATAGCTTCTCTACGCGTCCACCCAGAGATAGTTCGCGTCCAGAAAAAATTTCAGGCTCAGATCTCCAACCCGTGCGGCGTTTCCGCCGCAAACTACACTGCTGGTGCGGCGATTTCGCCGCTTGGTCACCTTGGATTGCGTCCGGAATTTTGCGTCGTCTCTAATACTTCCTGAAAAGCACAGAGAAAACGTTAGATCGCGAAAACCAAAGATCCAAACAAACCAAACAAAAATCACAAAAAAAAACTTGGAATTCTCGTCGCCTTCCCGGCAACGGCGCCAAAAACTTGTTGAGATTTTTATTTATACCGCAAGTGCACGGCCGCGTTGAAGCGGTGGCAAGTACGGGTCGAACACAAGGAGGGAGAGATTCTTGTATTTTTGTGATTTTCGATTTAGGGGAAGAAAGAGAGGGAAATAATTTTTGGGTTTTAGATTTTTGGTTTTTAATGTTCTAAAGCAAAAACAACAAGACTTAAAAAGAAAATAAATATAGATGAGTCCAGCGGGTGGGAGATATGGATCTTCGAGTTAGATTAGGAGTCACGAAAATTATTATAAATCAAATGAGATATTAAGTATCGTATGATAATTGATTTAACAAAAACTCATATGATCAAAACACTAACAAGAAGTTAAAATAAAAACGATTCCTCTTCTCTAACCCTAAATCTGTCACTCCCACCCTTTGGAGGGTTTTAGAAACCCATGGGGTGAAGATGAGGAGAAGGGGTCATGGAGATCATCGAGGGATTACAAAAAAGAAATATTACACTAAAACTATAACGTACGAAAATAAATGCAATTATACTAAACATGCAACAAAGTATTCTAAGAGAAAAAAGAATCAAGAACAACTAAATTACTCTTCTGGAATTAAGAACAGGAAATATTAATCTAAAATTAAGCTTACAAAAGACAAAGACAATGGAGAAATAAAAGGGCAGAATTTTATTGCTATAGAATGAAAAGTGTCTTGCAACATCGTGTTTAGGGCTATTTATAGCCGATACAAGAGAATCAATTACGCTAAAGGAAAGGACACGTGTTATTACAAGACAGGACAAAAATTGGAGGCGCGGATCGAAGTCCATGCGGCGATTCCGCCGCATCTTGACCTTTAGATGCGGCGATTCCGCCGCACGGATGGTCCAGATCGTCTTGTGCTTTTGCGGGTGTGTTTTTGGTATGATTTAGGTGGCTTCCACGCATCCGAATTGATTCTTGCATATATTTGGAGATCCGAATTTAATTTCTTCTTGAATACTTCTCCAAAATAGCTTTTTAGTCCTTCTAATTTGCGATCAAGTCCCTGGCTCCTTTATGTGATCAATTGGATTTCAACTTGAGCTTGAATCTCTAGCTAATTGGTCTTTGTGATCTATTTGAGTCCACTACATGCGTTTTGGCTCGAATATTGGTAAATTGCATTGTAACTCCTGAATTCTGCACAATTGCTCAAAACAATACCTTAGTAGCATTTATTTATTTATATAAAAATAATCTAAATGAAAGACATATGATGCAATGTATGCAATGCATAAACTACCTACTGAAATCAGATTTTTGCTAGCCTTTGGAACATGTCGCACATCCGGAAAAATCTTGACTAGGCCATCATAGGTCCTCAATCTGACAGAGTCAATTCCTGCAACCTCGTACCTGTCACCATTTCCCATCAAAACCATTCCACCTGACATTGGTTCATAGGATGAAAATCACTGCTTGTTCGGAGTTAAGTGGAATGTACTGCCCGTGTCAATCACCCAACCGTCGGAAACTTCAGGAGAACCTGTAGTTGCCAACACAAAATCAGAATCGGACTCGACAACATTCGAACCTGACTGATCACCACTACTAGAACCCCTCTGCTTCTCTCTGTTCTGTAGCTTCAAACATTCAGATATCTTGTGACCATTCTTCCTGCAGTAATGACAAATAATATCTTTGTCCTTCGACTTGGTCTTAGAGGTGTTTTTTGAGGAACTCCTCTCCTTCCCCTTAACACGAGCAACAGGTGCTTCACTTTTGCTCGACTCAGAACCATCAGACCTCTTCTCCATATTAGATTTAGAGGAGAGTGTGTTTTTTTACATCTGGAAAAGAGATGTCGGTCCTGTTATACATCATTGTCTCCACGAAGTGATCATATGAAGAACTCAACGAGCAAAGTAAAATGATCGTCTGATCCTCATCAGAAAACCTTGCTTCCACCTTATCCAAATCCATGATGATTGCATTGAAATCATCCAAGTGTTGCTGAAGGGAAATACCCGACTTCATCTTGAATAGGAACAATTTCTTCTTCAAGATAATCTGACTCGCAAGTGACTTCTTCATGTTGACTTCCTCTAATTTCTTCCACATACTTGCAATTGTCTTCTCCTTCAAAACTTCTCTCAGAACTTCGTCAGACAAAGACAACTTAATGGTTGACATCGCCTTTCGATCAAGCTTCAACCTATCTTACTGGGACATTTCTGTAGGATCGCGATGGTCTCTAATTCTAATCACTTTTAAGCTAATTACCTACTTGTTAATCGATCAAAGATATGCAACGGAATTTAAAACTAAACAAGCAAGTAAAGGAATGGAAAATGCAAATCACAATGGAGACGGGGGATTTTACAGAGGTTCGACATCCGGGTCCTAATCCTCTCTTGCAAGCTCCGCTCACGACTTCACTAACCACTCCCCATTCCGGGCCGGGAGAGAACGCATTTACAATCTTCAAACTCGTGAACAACCCTCGTCGAGCTTGACTCCTCCTCTCACAATCCGAGAGGGACACTTTGAGCTCTCACCGAAGTCTATACTCTTTATCTTGGGCTTTCACCAAGACCCTTGCTTCTTTGACAATCAATGAGTGGAACAACACTCTCTAATCTTGATCACACTTGAGTGAGAATATGATTTAAGACTAAAGTGTGGAAGGTTTGAGGCTTGGAGTTTTTTGAGCTTCTCTCAAATGTAGGGGACAAATAGTAGTGGGAGAGTTGTGTTAAAATGTGTTTTACAACTCTATTTATAAGCTCCTAAAGAGTTATAACCGTTGGGGATGAATTGTGTAAAGATTGTGTAAGATACACAAAACAGAAGCTGACAAGCTAATTTTGATTACAGTTCGGTCTACCCAATTTTGATTACAGTTTGGTCAACCAGTAAAAGAACGGTCTACCGCCAAAGGCTATTATCTAGGTACACTTAAGTTATCGGTCGAACACCGAGATAAGTTCGGTTGATTGAAAACCAACAGGCTCTTCTGGGTTGACAAACAGGATTGAATTCGGTCGACCGAAACAAGGTCCACGGTCGATCGAAAACCAACAAGAAGTTTTGGTTTGTCGAGTCTTCTTAAGTTCGGTCGACCGAACAAGGTACTCGGTCGACTGATACACTAAATGTATTTGGGGTATACGAAGATAATACGAATACGATCATTGAGTATAATACGACAAAACAAACAGTCGGAAAATTGTTGTTACTCGGTCGACCGAAAAGGTCTGGACGGTCGACCGATCTTGGGCAGTAAAACACTAATAGGATATATAATCACTCGATCGACCGAACGGTCTGTTTCGGCCAACCGAATGTGGGCATATAGTTTAGGTTAAGGTTTGGTGTTTTCCGGTCTAAGTTTGAGTGATCTATTGAAGTATAATTTGGACTCAATTATGTGTGTTTTGCTAGGTTTTAGCTTAAGTATGCTCAATTACTCAAAGTTCTTAAGACTCAAAGAAATGCAAATTACATGTCTTCAATAGAGATTGATTACATGCCTTGACTTGATTTCCTTTCTTCATTGAGTCTTGATCATCTGTAGAAGTTAGCACAAAGTAATATATATGCAATGCAATATGTGTGCTACTCTACATGATCACAATTAAGATTATGTTGATTAAATCATCAAAACATAGATTAAGACCAAAAAACCAACAATTTCGTTTGGCAATGTCTCAATGCCCTTAAGAACGTCCTCCACCTCTTGCTGCACCAGGATTGCAGACATCTTGACTTGCTGCACCAGGATTGTCTCAACTTCTCAATCTTCTATTGATTTGTCATGTGTATTTGCTAGAAAGATCGATGAAAAATTCCAAAATTCGGACCAAAGCTTTGATACTTGTTGTTATGGAATAAAATCAATCCCAAATACACCGCAGATCGAAAAACAACAAATCCAATGGAAGAAATAAACAACACATGCAAATCCAAACATCAAATCACGTAAACACGCAAGATTTAACGTGGAAACTCAATGCGGAAAAAACCACGGACGACACAACTACAATCTACTATAGAGAAAACAAATTACAAAGATAGACTTACAGAACACACGAACAACCGACAAAAATACCCGGTTAAATTTGCTTACACCGAATCCACAAGGATGCTCTTTCTCTTTTCTCTCAAGAATGCAAAAGTAGATAATAACAATAGTTATAATTGTTCTATATCAAATGGGGACGAAATTGTCTTTGTATAGTAGGTCAAAACAAATATTAATTGCACCAAAATCACGTGGAGAAAATTGCAGATCGTCGGCGAAACTGGGTTAAACGGTCGACCGAAAGGTTACTTCGGTTGACCGAACTTCAAACCGTAGCACAATCCAAGCTGCATCGGTCGACCGGAACTTAAGTATCGGTCGACCGAAAAAGGACAGACATTTTTCCTGTTTGTTCGAGTGCATACTCCTTCGACCAAAAAACGACACACTTTTGCACAGCTCCGAGTGCGTGCCCGGTCGACCAAACTGCTCCCATCGGTCGATCGAAAAACGATACACTTTTCCTGGACGAGTCGAAACACACGTTCGGTCGACCGAACTCATTTCGGTCGACCGAACGTCTGTTTTCTCCCACAAATACTTTAATCACATATTCAACGGTAAAATACAACGTCTAGAAATAGGAACGAACCGCCACGATCACACACCCTTAATCAATGATAGTTAAGACTACACGTTAGCATTTAAATTTGCATCTTTATTAGATACATGACATCCATACCCACATTTTATCACTTCAAAGGTTTACACAACTAATCACCTATTTTGATCCCCAAACCCTTCTCCTAATCCTCACCGGGAACCCACCTTTCATCTTAAGTGTAAGCGCCAATTCCATCTCCACCTCCCTTCCCTCCTCCTCCGCCACCTCCACCACGAACTCCCTCACCACCATGGCCGCCACCGCCTTCATCTGCACATACGCCATCTCCCTCCCCAAACACGTCCTCACACCGGCATGAAACACCGGAAACCGCCACGCCTCCACCGCGACCACCTTCCCATCCCCACCAATCCACCTCTCCGGTAGAAACTCCCCACACCTCTCCCCCCACACCCTCTCCGACCTCCCCATCGCGTACGCGGAATAGTCCGCAAACCATCCCTTCCCAACCCTCGTACCGTCAGGGAGCTCGTCCGCCTCCACCGCCACGCGTGAGTTTATCGGCACAGGCGGGTATAATCGCAAGGCCTCCGATATTGCCGCGTGGAGGTAAGGCAACTGTTTCAGCTCCTCGTAGGAGGAGCTTCTGAATCCACTTGATCTTATGTCATCGTGTAGTTTATTCTCGCAGTCGGGGTTCTGAGTTAGTAACCAGAAGAGCCACGTTAAAGCCGACGAGGTCGAATCTTTTCCGGCGAGTACGAAGCTTATGATGATATCTCTTAGGAATTGTCTCCTCTCGTCTTTGTCTCCTCCACTCATGTCTTCGTCCGTCACCGCGGTGAATCGCGAAAGCAGATCTTGCTTATCGTTGCAACCAGAGTGTTTTTGTTTTTGTTCTTCTTCTCTAAAGTTTATGATGTTAAAGGCGTAATCGTCGATGATACGGATTGCTTCCTTAAGCTTTCTCTCGGATCCGAGATTTAAAATTCTTTTGAGCTTCCAAATCCACGCGATCGGCGAGAAGAATCGTTCGGATGAGATCCGAACGGCGTCATCGAAGGCGACAAAGAAAGGCTCCGGTTTTGTGTTTGAGTTTAGATTTAAACACTTGGGGTCGGTCCCGAATGCGAGAGTGCAGATGTTGTCGAATGCGAATCGCCGGAGTACGTCTTGGAGGTCGAGGATTCTGCCGGTGTCGGCTGCGGCGGAGAGGAGTGGGATAAGTTGGGTTTCGATCTCACGTACCACAATTTCGGCCACGAACGACTTGAGGGACCGACTCGTGAACTCGCGGCTCGCGACCTGAAATAAGACGTTCGAAAATTTTAGCATTTTCCAATCCGATAAATCAGGTCTTTGTCGACAAGTTGAATCAACTCGGCTGGTCATTTGGATTGACCTCAACTAATTTGTGGTAATTAGCACCAGTGTATTCACATCTAATTCACTATTATGACGCAAACCGAAAGCAAATGATCGGAATTTAGCTCCAACTAACTGGAATTCGCCAACAATTAAAAAATAATTTCTCGAGTCCACCAACAAAAAATTTCGAAGGCAAAAGAATTTTATTAATTAAGTGGCAAATTTCAACACTTAACCCATAGTACAAATAGAGTGTCACAACGTGTTTACAAAATTACCGATAGATTGGGGCTTTGAAAGTTAATTTGCAAACAAATCCCCTAACTAAACTAAAATAATAAAAATATACCAATCTAGTTAAGTAAAACACAATTTTAATTCTGAAACACAGAAAAAAAATTCGATCTATAACATAAAACTATATTATATTTCAATTTTCAGTATATTTACCGACCTTGCGCTGGAGGAACCAGAGGTGACCATCGGAATTGAAGATGCCATTCCCGAGGACGTCGGAGAGAACATCATACTGACGCCGGCCTTTGACGTAGTTGGCGAAGTTGGATTTAAGAAGATGCTCGACGTTGCGGGGATCGGCGGTGCAGACGCCGTGGGAGAGATTGAACGGCGCGTCGACTTGGATGGTGTTGGTCGGGGAGGCGGCGAGGAGGTCGGAGGCCCAGTCGAGGAACCGGTGGTGGTTCCGGAGGAAGGCCACGAGGTTGCCGAGGATGGGGTGGGAGGAGGGGCGGTGGTTGGCGCCGGTGGGGTGACGGAGGAGGAGGTGGATAAGGAGGATGGCGATGGCGATGGCGATGGCGAAGGCGATGGCGATGGCGAAGGCGACGGCGGGGGTTGTGTCCATGGTTGGTGCACGATTGAGAATTTTTTGTCTTTGGAGTTTAGCAATGATCGGCGATAAAATATTGCTTGTGTTAGCTTGTCAAATTAGGATAAAATATTTTTTTCTTCTGCTCTACTGTTCATTTCGTTCTAAATTATTAAGGATAGGTTGAGATGATATACGTGTAAGAGGGAGATCAGCGTGAAAACTATAGATGTCAACTTCACATTGTTGGGCCCATGGGGTGGGTACAGCCCAGATGGGGTTGAGATATTCCTAACCAACCTGATTTTGGTGTGGTAGGCCAAATAAAGAAGGGAAGTAGAGAGATTAAGGAGAGGAGACGATAATAAGCTTCTTCCAGCTTTGTTCTAAGTTCCACGGGAGGGTGAGGAGTATGTCTGTGTCATGGAGGATTATTGTCGCGAGCTGAAAGAGAGGTGCCGGGATTTTGAGGAATTCGGAGTGCGTTAGGCTCGGACAATCAAAACGGATCGCATCAGGGGTGTTAGTTGCTAGACAAGTTGTCTTTTGTTGTAACTTGAGCAAACTATTGGCTCTCTTATCCATTTTAATGAAATCCTATTATCAAAGAAAAAGTATTGACCTCAAATCTGGACTTTTAATTTTAAGTTGGAGCCTCGAAAGTTAACCTGAAAAAAGTAAAATTGAAAATTTTCCTATTTGATTGGGTGAAATGACATGTTTGATAAACTTAAGGTTCCAGTGGACCTTATAAAGCCCAGAGAGAAAGATGATCTGTTGTTACTGCTGGGAGGGGATCTAATATGCACTAACACGACACGAATTACACGTACCACGAAAATCGAATATTGAATGCGGAATAATAACTTCTGATCCTCTTCCAAATTCAACGCAACAAGCAAACACAAATAAGATGAAAATAGCAAGCAATCACACAACACATCTGAAGCAAACTACGACACACGCGATTTTACAAGGTTCGGCAAGATGCCTACGTCATTGGGGGGTCACCTGCGGATTTCCTTTCCTTGAAGCTCTTCAAGGAAATAAGTAATGTATGTTATGTTACAAGATTAGGGCAAAAAATCTATTTATAATGGGCTAAATTCGTGCAGAGAATAATTCAGATCGTGCATAACTGCCTCCAAACGGTCGACCGGAATTGCCCATCGGTCGACTAAACTTTGGTTAGTTCGCGTAATTGCCAGCATTCGGTCGACCGCTCGCCCCGAGCCAGTCAACCGTTCCGCGCTTCTGAATAGCGCCTGAAGCTCCTGGACGTTTTCGGTCGACCGCGAGTCCAACACCGGTCGACCGATCTGCATGACGATTTTCATCTCGCATCTACTGTCGCTTTTCGGTCGACCGCGTGCCCAGCACCGGTCGACCGGATCTCGATCGATCCTGAGCTCCAAATCTACTAATGTTTTTCGGTCGACCGAATTCCCCGAACTAGTCGACCGTTCCTTGATATGTTCCGAACCCCATGGCCCCTGGAGTAATTCGGTCGACCGGACACTTAAGTTCCGGTCGACCGATTCTCCCTGAATTCCTGTATTAACAATTATAAACCAAATCCAACAGTTACTGCGTTTAACATGTGACACTGTGACACATAATATGTCTACAGACTAGTTAATTTTAAAAGATGAATGAGTATTTATCACGAGATATTGTGTTTAAAAAAATAAGTAGAAAAAACAAAACTTAGATAAAAATCATACCAACCAGCGTATCCCAAGTCCCAAACAAAAGTTACAAAATACAATAGGAGCCCAGAAATTTCTCATTTCCCGCGAGAAATTCGCACTCTCAAAAGTCAAAACCCAAGATCAAAACAAAACGAAGCAGACGAAAAAGAAGAGAAAGAGGATGAGCAGCAAGAGAAACCTAGAGCTGGAGAAGTCCCGTCTCCTGAGCCTCGCGCTGGACAACGGCTTCGATAAGGAACTCGCGAAGCAATGCCTCGACCGCCTCGTCGACCTCTACGGTACTATACATACAGATCCCCCACTTCAATCCACTCAACCCTACTTATGGTTAAATTTTCGTGTTCCCCAGGCGAAGATGGGATGGACTTCGTCACGGTCGAGCACTGCGGGGACGACTACCTCGCTGCCCTGGTGGACTCCATCGGGAGCCAGGAGGACTGGGGGGAGGATCAACAACCCCAGGGTCTCGATGCCGGTGGTGATTCCGATGTGGAGGTGTTGGAGTATGACGGTGGAACAAGTGTTGGCGGGTCGTGGAATGAAAGTACTCCCAAATCCAATGTGAGACTCACTCTCTTTTGAATGCGCAAAGAATTAGTAGTTATCGGCGTTTTCTGTTGATGATTTCTTGCCATGGAATGAAACTTAAATTTTAGATGATAATTCTAAATCACATTTGATTCTTGAATTTTGGAAATCAAAATCTGATAATCTAAAAATGTGGTTCCAAACGTACCCTTGATTTTGAAAATTTAGGAATTTTCAGTTGAGTCACTCTACTCAACAACTATTGATTTTGAGATGGAAGCCAATACTTCAGCAAGGTAAGTAGAGTCCAATTGCCTTCATGTTGGCAAACACATCCATCTGTATGTGAGTTTACACATAATGTACCTACAAAGTGGCCATACGTTGGGAAATGGTTAAAATTGTTCGATTTTGAAATTAAGACATCATCATAAGATGTAAGATCCCTGTTACTCCACTCAACACCAATTAATTTTTAGGTGGAATTACTCACTAAAATAACCAGGATAAGCCCAAATTAATCATGGCTCCAATACTACTTGCCTGGAATCACAAGATTTTCAAAAGTATATTCAATGGTCAAATGTTTGTCCCTTGTGACTTTAAGTTTAGCTTCCTACTGATATTCTGCTTTTTTGCTTTCTCTGTTTGATCCATTTTTCTCATTATAGGTATTCAATGACATCAATGCTGTAGAATCTGTCTCCTCGAAACCAAGGAAAAGGATATGCGTGAGTCCACCCAAAGACAAAAAAGAAACACTTGGTTATGAAGAGTTACAGACTTTGGACAACATTGAGCTTGCAAATGTCGTTGTGTTTGGCAACAAAACATTGCGACCTTTGCAATACCAGGTCTGTAAAACAACTATGGAGAATCGAGATTGCTTTGTTCTTATGCCCACCGGTGGGGGCAAAAGTTTGTGTTATCAGGTGATGAATCCTTCTTAACTATAATATTTGTTGGATTCTCTGACCTTTTCTGGTATGAACAAAAATTAAGAATAAAGTTAGTTTCATTTCATTTTATCTTGCAAAGAGTTCTATCAAAAAATTAGCGTATATTTAGAAGGCATTTTTCGCATGCTTTTCAAAAGCTTTTGAGTATTGATTATTGAACAAAGAAGTATAGAACCTATGTAGTTATTCTATTGCACACATGAAGGATATCAATCACCCATCCTTTTTCTTTCCTTGATTGTTTGAGAAAACTGAAAGAACTAGAAATTCCAAGCGCAGATGTCATATGGATGGCCTAATTTTATATTTTTGGTTTTCCAGTGTTTCACTTATGTATAAATAACTACTCAGTGCCTATTATTAGTAATATACAATGCATGCTATCGCATTTCTTATTTATTGCACTGTGTACAGCTGCCAGCAATTCTACATCCGGGTGTTACGGTTGTCATCTCACCTCTTCTTTCACTCATCCAAGATCAGATTATCACACTAAATGTGAAGTATGGCATACCTGCAACATTCTTGAATTCACAGCAAAGTACTGCCCAAGCTTCAGCTATAATGCGGGAACTAAGGTAAGAAATTATCCCTAGATGAATTGGTAGCGTCAATTCATAGTCGGTTCTCACTTCTAAACTAAAAGTTCGTTTTGATTTGTAATTAGATGCTTGTGGTGAATTTTCTTTGACATTCCTGTAGGTATATCATAATTTTACACGCTCTTAAAGTAGATATACCTTAGCTAATTAGACAATTGTAATTATGAATTTTTCTTTCAATAACAAACGACGGCGTCTCCTTGAATTGTGCTTTTGTTCGACAAATCCGTATAGTATGATTGTATAAGCACCAAGTCTTTTATCACTCAATTTTAATGAGTTTCTTTAATGCATTTTCACTTAATTTTCTGAAGTCCCTTTTAAATCACATATATGCTCTTGATATAGCTTGTGTAACGTCCTATCCCCGAGCCCGTCTCAGTCCGTCACCCATGTGTCTACTGTCCCACAACACCCACCTATTGCCACTCAATTCTGACTTTGACTTCCGCATTGATCCCGTGTGAGATTGGGGACGTGACTATTGTATATCACTATATCCCTTTTAAAATAGATATATGCTCTATTAAATTGGATATATGCTCTTTGAAATTGGATACTGGTGTACTGCCTTTTCATTCAATTATTTGAAATCCCTTTTAAATTAGATATATTAAAACCAACACTCATGTTTTGGCCAGACTACTATGAAAATTGAGATTTCTGATAACCACAAAAACTACTAAGTGGTTCTTAGTTAACTTATATTGGAACACCTGAAACTCTCTCATCATGAGAAAGCCAACAGGAAAACCAAGACTTGTTTGATAGGGAACGTTTGCACAAATTCACAACATGAAAGACAAACTTATTCTTGTCTTGTTGACAACATGTCAATGTTTTTTTATGGATGTTCTTTTTCAGGAAGGCTAGGCCATCTTGCAAGCTTTTGTATGTCACACCTGAAAGAGTAGCTGGAAATCAGTCATTCATGGGGATATTAGATGGTCTTTACCAAAAGGTAATTTTTTATATGAATGGGGATATCTATAATTCTATGTTCTTATTTTTCCTCCTGAAATTTGAAGTTCTTCATTATTCATATCTATGTGTCGTGAATTCCTGGCAGGGGCTTTTAGCTAGGTTTGCTATTGATGAAGCTCACTGTGTAAGGTATATCTCTATCAAACTTTATTATCTATCCTGTTTGGAAGCTTTCTTTTGAAGTTGTAATCTTGGCTTTATTTTACAGTCAATGGGGTCATGATTTTCGTCCAGACTATAGAGGACTAGGATGCCTAAAACAAAGATTTCCCAGGGTTCCTCTGATGGCGTTAACTGCAACTGCCACACATTGTGTACGAAAGGTAGTCCTGTAGCTCATGTAATCCTTTGTTGTCCACCTAACACCAATGGTTGGTAGTTCTCACACATTCTAATTTCTCAATCTGGACATTGTTAATACAGGACATCTTAAATACTCTGGGAATCCCTCACGCTCCAGTCCTTGAGACAAGCTTTGATAGACCCAATCTTAAGTACGAGGTTGTGGAAAAAGCCAAAGATTCACTAAAGCAGCTAGGAACAATAATAAAAGATAAATTTGCTAGAGCATGTGGAATTATTTATTGCCTATCAAAAAATGAAAGTGTGGAGGTTTCCAACTATTTAAATCAAACGTGCAAAATCAAAACCGTGTACTACCATGCTGGGTTATCTGCTAAGCAAAGAGTTGCTGTCCAAAAGAAATGGCACACTGATGAAGTGCAAGTAGTCTGTGCTACTATTGCATTTGGGATGGGAATTGACAAGCCAGACGTGGTAAGTCTTCTCTTACATGATTTTCTAATATGACTTGTGGCTTTGCTTCTTGATATGTAGGAATTTATGACCGTATATACTGTGATTGCAGCGTTTTGTCATTCACAACACAATGTCCAAGTCAATTGAAAGCTATTACCAGGAATCAGGTAGAGCTGGCAGGGACAATTTACCATCTTCATGTATTTGTTTGTACCAAAAGAAGGATTTCAGCCGAGTTGTGTGTATGCTACGGAGTGGGCAGAGGTACAAGAGTCAAAACTTCAAGACTGCAATGCTTCAAGCGAAAAAGATGCAAACGTATTGTGAACTCAAGGTACTTCAGCCCTGAAAAGGTTTAAGTTCTTGGATTCTCTCTTTCTTAACACACATTTTCGGTATTATAAGTCAAAAACATGCAATAGGATTGCAGAAGACAAAAGAGAAGGGTTCTTGGTGTTAAAGTTTGTCATTTTTTATTCAACCCCCCCCCCACACACACACACACACACACACACCAGCCTTGGATTTTTAGTTTTGAAGTGTGGTCTTTCACTTCGCCACCAAATCAAGACACAATGACACAAGCATTGCGTTTGATTTACACAATTGAACTCTTTTTTCTGGCCCAAAACTAACTTTCTTTTGTTTGTGGAATTTCAGACCGAGTGTAGAAGGCAAATGCTTCTGGAGCACTTTGGAGAGAGCTATGATAGGCAAAAATGCAAGTCTAGTCCATGCCCATGTGATAATTGTCTAAAATCATCAGGTGCTTTGATGGATATGTTGTAACTTGTGTATCTGAGCTGTAGTCTTGGCCTTCTGGGTTCACATCTGAATTCTCTATTTTCTTCATTTTGCTCATTCAGCATCTCCCATGGTTGTATACATTCTTTGCCCATCGCAGTTTGCCTTCTCTTTAATACCTTTACTTGTGTGTAGAAACTCAGATGTTTTGGTTATTCCCGTGTCTGGTTTCTTTATTGCGCCTTATTATGAGCAATTGGTCATGGCCTATCAACAATGTTTAGCTAATGGTTTCGTATCGAGTCGTTTCTATCTTTAGTTGCACTGCAAAATGCATAAGAAATTATCAGTATCTGAAGCTGGCGCTTAAAACTTTGGTACGTAGTCTGTAGGAAAATTGGGATAAAAGGTTAATGCAGGCAGGAAATCAACTTATTATCGCTGTCCACAGCACCATCTGTCTGAAAAGATTTCACTTACAAGCTCAAATGTCATGTTTTCCCGATTCCTTGGCTAAATCTCTTCTCACGAACAATTACACGAATTGGACATAGGTTTCTCTCTGTTTTTTGCACAAGGACACTAACTTGGAATTGCATTTTATCTTCGTCACTCCTGTAAATGGTCATGCAATTTGCATAAACCCAATGCTATTGCAAACATATCAAATCATCACAGCAGTTGTCCAAGGTCAAATGTAAAACTTTTAACACTTTTGCAAGCAAACATAATATGTGAACACTACACAATTCTCGGAAATTCTGTGAAATGCCTGCACCACTACAACATTTACGATCACAATTTCACAAGTATATTAAGAACCCACACAAGAAGATAACTCTCTGAACTGAAGGGTAATTCGTCTCCAAACTGCTACAAGACAGCACAACTGGCAAATCTTCATCAAATGAATAGCTGCTTGAATGCACCATTTGCGAGTTGACAAAGCTTGTTGTAGGATGCAGCATCTAGCAAATCACAAAAATGTGTCAAACTAGTAATAGCTTGTGAACTGAACTAATATGTTCAATGAAAGACCAACATGGTTCAAGACAATGTATGTAGGTAAAATAGTACACTTAGATGGTCTAATAATCTAATATGCTGTAATATGAACCACTAGACTGAACCTCGGAAACCAAACTATGTGACTCTAAGCTTGATCAAACCAATTACTTTAAGAGGTAATTCAGATCATGATAAGCATAAAGCATTAGCACATAGACAATTAAGGTTGTAATAATCTCAACCATAACCCCACATGACTCACTAGAAAACTGCTGCTATGAGCTATGAAGACATGAGTTTACTATCACAACAACTCCACGCTCAACCATTTAAAGACTTATTCCCAATGGTCATAACGAGTAAGCAAATTCTGTAGTAAGAACACTTCCCTACAAAAAAAATCATTTATTCGGTAGTAAGAACCAAAATATAGCATGAGTAATAGCTCTACCAAATTTGTCGCCAAAGTCGGTGCTTATTTCAGCACGAATGGACTGGTTACCATCAGCAATGCCGATCACCTCCAGGAAATTTGAGACCGGTACAGGGGAGCAGCCTTTGATTATTATCTGATGCCCATCAGTAGATTGCCCTGTGATGGTCATGCCATCAACCCGCGTCACCTGAACCACAGTTCTAACTCTCCTTCCTGAGTACATCTTCAGTGACTCGGCATTGACGAAAACCGCAGGCGCTGTGGTATCCATTTCCTGCAAAAAAATGGTTAATGGAGGTGAAGGTGTTTGTTTTGTCAAATGATTTCCAACAAGACATAGGTGTCCTTAAGAAAAGGATATTCGCCAAGTTTCATGAGCATATGAAGTTTTTTTGTCCTCACTTCTATAACTTTTAAGTTTTGATATGGAACCAAGACCATGCTTTGTTCGCTTTAAGGTAATTACATGGCTACAGAGTCCATTTGGATTAGCTTTTCCTAGCATTTGCATTTGGGCATTTGCACAGAACATGACAATCATCAGAAACTTCTCCCAAACAATCTCACTAAATGTTGTTTTTCGGCATTACGATTAAATGGCAACCTTCAAAAAGCAAAGCATCTACACCTTCCGATAAAATTCTAGCAATGCAACATTTGTGAATGGTAACCCATTTGAATTCTAGACAAACGGAGTTAGCACAACTGATCACCAAGAGTAATTTCAACTAACTACAGGTTGCAACTCAGATCCCAATAACATTTTTACAGCTACAACTTTTCACCTCTTATTCCTCGTATACTAGCATTCGGTTTGTTGGAAACCGAAATACAAAACCGACCTTAGCTCGGTTGGTAGAGCAGAGAACTGTAGTTGGTTCCCATCAGAAATCCTTAAGTGGGATTTTTTTTAATATTTCATTTTCCTTCGAAAATATACGATACTAATAAATGCTTTCAAGTCTAAGTTGTAAGGTTAAAAAATACTCCGACGGGATGTCATGTAATGAATGGATGGGGATGGAGCAAAAACCCAAAATCAGTAGAAAGGAGAGAAGGTTAACCTCACTTAAAATGGCGGTTGTGTTGGTGGTCTTTGGTTGGGTTTCGCCTTTCTTGCGCTTAAAAGTTTCCGAAAGGAGCTAGGGTTTGGGTTGAGGGCCTGAGGCTATCTGTAGACCAGATTCCCTCATTTTCTTTAGTGAATTCCATTTGTCGGATGAGTCCAAAGTATGGGATAAGTTCCCTTCTTTAGAATGTGAATAATTGGACCTAAGAAATGACTTTTGGATAACTAGTAGTAGTAGTAGTATAAGAAAAAAAAACATTTTACTAACTTGAGTTCCAAAGATAATTCCCAATTCCATGACTTAAAAAATAGGAATTTTTTTCAAAATAATCAAAATAAATAAAGAAATTGTAAAAATATGCACTTCAGAAACTTATTTGGCAAAATATGCACATTAAAAACGGCACCTGAGATGCCGTTTTTTGTAACTAAAAACGGCATCTCCAATGCCGTTTTTTGTAACTAAAAACGACATCGCCAATGCCGTTTTTTGTAACTAAAAACGGTATCTCCAATGCGGTTTTTTAGCCAAGTAAAAAACGGCACTACAGATGCCGTTTTTTACTTGGTTAAAAACGACACCAGTAATTTGTTTAAAAACGGCATCACTAGTGCCGTTTTTATCCTATAAAAAACGGCATCCGAGATGCCGTTTTTAAGCTAGGGTTTAAGTCCTGGCCAGGCACTTAAACTTCATTTTTTCACTTCCAAAAATCCCCCACTCCCCATTAGTCTCTCTCTCCGACGACCAACAGTGTTGAGGTTAGGTTTTTATTTTGTTTTTGGTTTTTTTGATTTTGACATGAAATACAATGCATGTATAGTTAATGTATTTGTTTTTATGTTCATGTATGTGTGAAATGTAGATTTTCTACACTCGAAGTAATGAGCTCCGGTACCGGATTGGTTATGGGTTTTTTCGATGGAATTCTTACATTCGTAGATGAGGTACCAGAATATGAAGGTGGTAACAGACGAATGCTTAATGTTAACACACATATGCGATATGATGATCTGTGTGAATCAGTTTGTCAAGTTTGTGGTTTCCAAGAAGGAGAGTTTGATCTAAAGTTAACATGCAAATGACCACCGTATGAAAAGTATACATATGCTCAAGTTTTTGATGATCAGAGCACGGCTACAATGCTATCTCTATTTAACTACATGAATACAGTTGTATTGTTTGTTGAGAAACAACCCAAACCCTATACTACTGTCCACCACAGTCAGTTGAATGAGGATTATCAACAAATGACACAAACATATAGCCAATATGAAGCAGGTCCTTCTTCGGCAGTTCCTCAATCCTATTTTGGATCGTATGAGCACACACCAATGAATATTGGTAATTATGAAGCAGACGTAGTTCAATCACATTCTCAAGGAAGACAGGTTGAAGATGCAGATAGTGATGAGACAGATGATGATGAGGCAGATGGTCAGATGGATGGTGATGAGATAGACATTGTTGATGTAGATTCAACCCCACTTCCGGAGCTGCAGAACATGTTTCATCATATGGCAGACGCTGTGAATCGAGAGCCTGATAGCTACGTACATGAAGCCATCGTTAGTAATGAATTGCCACCATTACCAGTACTACCAGATTTGAGGCATTTGCCAAACATAGAGCCTGACGAGAACTGGATTGAAAATTCAGTGATTGGAAATGTCGATGAGCGTATTGCTGCGTACACTGAATACGATAACTTAGAAGATGGACGGAGTTATTGGTTGCATAGGATTTTCTCAACAAAAAAAGATTTGCTGCATCAGTTGAAGGAATGGCATTTGCGAAAAAGTGTCCAATTCAAAGTGTTAACGTCTGGGCCAAAAAGATTTTCAGCTGCTTGTTTGAAAAAAGAGTGTGAATGGAAGATACATGCCTCTTACAGTCAGAGCAAAGAATATTTCCAAGTTAAGAAGTACAAGTCTGAACACACCTGTAGTAACGAGGGACTTTTGCATGACCACGTGCAATGTGACGCCGGTTTAATTTCTAACATGATTCTTGCCACCATTCGAACAAACATAACCATTACTCCTGCAGAAATTCAGGCTTTAGTGAAGACTCATTACTTCATAGATATCAAGTATGACAAAGCTTGGTACGCCCGCAAGAAAGCATTGGAACAAGTATACGGAGTTGATGAAGCTTCTTATCGTAACTTAAGACGTTTTATGTCTAATATTTGCACCACCAATCCTGGCACCGTGGTCGAGATTCAGACACAGAGGATAAGTCACAACATTGAGCAGTTTCAAAGAGTATTTTGGTCATTCGCAGCCTCAATTGAAGGTTTTCAGTACTGTAGACCTGTGTTGAGCATTGATGGGACTCATTTGTTTGGCAAGTTTGAGGGGACTCTTTTAATTTCTATGGGTACGGACGCGAACTCTGGTTTGTTTCCTTTGGCGTTTGCTGTTGTTGAAAAAGAATCGGGCAGCTCATGGCAGTGGTTCTTAAGTATTTTGGCGAGTAGAGTATGCACACGAGATAAATTGTGTATTATTAGTGATCGGTTTCCGGGTCTTACAAATATTGTGAAGAATTTTTTCCCCCCAGAGCGAGGTCATGTTCACAGGTTCTGTCTGAGACATATGAGTGCAAATATGTCAAGAAATGCTCGGTGCAGGAATGTCGAATTGCAAAATAAATTTTGGCATGCCGGTGTCGCTACTGATAGAAAAACATTTGAAGAGCATATGAAGGATATCGAGATTAATTACCCTCATGGTTTCAAATGGATTAAAGAACAAGAAGACGTTTCGTATTGGGCATTAAGTCATGATTTTGGACGCCGTTTCGGTATAATGACCACAAACTTGTCAGAAAGCTTCAACAATGTGTTAAAGCGTGTACGTGGCTTACCACTTTGTCCTCTCATCATGATGACTTATCTGCGTCTGAATAAATATTTTGTCAGTAGAAGAGATGAAGGGGAGAATATGATATTGGCATATCCTAAAAAGATCAACGATGAAATCACAAACCAACGGCAGATGGCTACACAGCTTTGTGTCACTAGACATAGTCATAACCTCTTTAGTGTCGAAAGCAACCAGTCTCGTAGCTTTCAGGTTACTTTGAGTTATCACACCAGCATCGTCTTCAACAACCCCACCTCTTTCGACTTCAACACCTTGAAATCCTGAACCCTCGCCTACGTGAAATGAAGAACCCTCGCCTTGAAAGAACGTAGTACCGCGCGATTCTTGAGTCAGAATCCCTCCATCGTTGGCAGACACTCCGGTGAAAATGAAATTGTCCTCCTCGTCAAGTGACACACCTATTTCTGGGAGATTTTCTTCAGAATCTGTACGATGTGGTTGATGGCAAACATCTTCATCTTCTGACAGTTTCAATGACGGATCTACACTCTTAAAGCACGCCATCATTTCCTTGATCTTTTTCTTTAATTTCGCCGTTAATGACTGAGTGGGCCTATGTGAAGCATGCATCCCTTCAAGATGATGAATATCTTCATGTAAACTGTGTAACCCATGAAGCTGCCATAAAAACACATTTACGATTACAAAATGCAAATTAAAACCTTAATCAAAATTATAATTTTCTGATCATTTCTTACCAAGTATCGATCTCTAGCAGCTGGAGGCCTATAATTCGGTAATTCAGCATCGTCAACTCTTCGGGTCAACCATCGAATCGTAATCTGCCAGTACCACTCCATGTAAATTCGTCTACAAGCAGCAAAATCTTCTGAAAGTGATGGTGCCTCGAACTGCACAAAATCTCGTCGACGTGACCAGGCTTGAATGTATAACTGTTGCTCTTGCAACCAGTTTACTCTTGGTTTCCCCTGAGCCTTCTTCATCTTGCACATCTCCATTATTTCTGAATATGTTGCCGCAATCCAAACTGACGCATCACCCTGTCTGGCTTCTTCTTCTTCAACACCCAACAGATTCATGCAAACCTGAGTCCAATCGTGATCTAATGTTGCACACACTGCCAAACCGTCAACACGAAGACCACTAAGCATAACTACGTCTTGTAGCGTGATGGTCATCTCCCCGTGTCTAAAATGGAAGGTGTGTGTCTCAGGCCTCCACCTCTCCACAACAGCACGAATCAGATTCCAATCCAGTTGCAGTCGTTGCAATTGAGACATAGTACCAAATCCCGCAATCTCTAACAAATCCCACATCCTTTCATCTAGCACATTCCACGTGTTGAACTGAGTGGCGTGTTCGACGCATTTAATATCCGTCAAAGGCTCCTGGAAATTAAATTTAATTATTTTACGTCAAATAAAAACCAATACCGATACACAAAAATTTAAATTTAAATTTCATAACACTTACATTTTCCAGAATCGAAGATGATCTATGATCTTTCTGTAGTACTAACACTGAAGGGTCAACAGGACCGTGACAATCATGTGAAGTCGACATTTGGGAAACTGTAAAACATAATTAACAAAAAATAATATTACATACTATTCAGTTCAAATAATACAATCTAAACAGATTCAATACATTATCCACAAGAAATCTAATTTCAACAACTACAACATTGATTATTCAATTTAATTGGTTTAACACAAATCCAAACAATGTAAATTTATTATATTTGGACTTTTGAGATTAATTGATCTATTAATCAAATCATCAAATCCGCACAAGATTATTAATCATAACAATATAACATCATCCACACAAGATTAATTAAACAAAGTATGGTAAACTCATCAATCAAATATCAATCAATCGAATCCATTTTAAATCAAACAATCCACACACATCCTAACCAAACCAATCAAATGTACATAAATACAAACTAATAAGGCAAAATCTTAACAAAAAATGATGTAAAAATACCTGAAATCGCAGGAGAGAGGGAGAGGAAGAAACACCAAAAATTTTGGGAAGATTGGAGAAAAGGGGGCATTGGTGCCGTTTTTAACCCTAGGCTAAAAACGGCATCTCGGATGTCGTTTTTATATAGGGTAAAAACGGCACCCGTAGTGTCGTTTTCTAAGAAAGTAAAAAACGGCACTACTGGTACCGTTTTTCACCTCGGGTAAAAAACGGCACTAGTAGTGCCGTTTTTTACTTGGTTAAAAATCGGCATTCGAGATACCGTTTTTACTTAATGAAAACGGTATCTCATGTGCCGTTTTTCAATGTGCATATTTTGCCAAATAAGTTTCTGAAGGGCATATTTTTACAATTTTTTTATTTATTTTGATTATTTTGAAAAAAATTCCTAAAAAATATTCTAAGAGAACTTATACAATACTGTTTGAGATGATTTAAACAATATACGAGGGGATCTACGAATGCACCACTGCTGAAAGATTTGTTGGGCTGCACGGAAGAGATGTAAGGAAATATAAAGAAGTCAAATATAATCGGATTTAGTATAAAATAAGGAAAGAAGGTCACGTGTCTAAATTGGGATTAAAAAAATTGTTGTTTTTGTTTATTGGAATAATATATCACGAATTTCCCAATTTCTCTAAAATGAGTCTATTTTCTATATTTCCCTTAACCTTTTAAGCACGTGGAAGTCAACAAAAACAGCATGAGCCAGAGCGGTGTCGGTGTCTTAACTCCCAGACACTACCAATATCTTGCGAACATGTTGCAAAACCGGTACATAACGTAAACTAGATAGTTTCATTAAACAATGTGAACTGTAGCTTCAGCACCAGAGCATACGTTTGCTAGAAGTGATTGCTTTATCAGATGCTTGATGGGTTTTTCTTTTGATAAAGCTGGTGATGGCAAATGATTGATGCTGTTAGTGCGCAAATAATCCATCGGGATGGACGAGCAAACATTGAACAAGATTAGTTGTAAATGAGTTGGGTAAAAATTATTTAACCGTTCTAACTGAATCGACGGGTAGAGTCATGAGTTGTAAAAATCATAACCGTTTAATAAATGGACGGATAACGGTTATGAAAATCATAACCGTTTAATAAATAGACGGATAATGTTACATGATTTAATCCGTCCGTTTACTGTTTAACCGCGAAACATAATGAATATATATAATATTTTATTATATATACTATATACATATAATTATTTGTATTATTATTGTCATTATGTGTAGATGTTTGACGTTGTTTTATATGAAATTATAGATGTTTAGATTATGAAATTTTGGAGGTTTTGATTATAAAATTATGAATGTAATGATGTTTTTAACAATTTTAACAATTTTTTATTCATTTAACAATTTACTCAATTCTTATATCGATTTTAATATCCATTAAGATTTAACCATTTAACCGTTCAAAACCATTTAATTAAATTAAACGGGTAGGTTCACGGGTAGAGGTAAAAATAAACAGATTTCAAATCGAACTGCAAACCGTTTAATTAGATGGGTAGATTCATGGGTAAACACTATAACCGCCTACAAACTGCCTGTTTACGGCCTAAACAGGACACAAGTGGAACAATAAAATAAATGTCAAATATGATGGTTAACCGATATGAACGCAATCAGCAAGTCCTTACAAGATGTAATGCAGCAACCAACCAACGACATAAGCACATCATCTCGTCATAGTCTAAAGGTGGAAGACAAACAACAGTGCAATTCCACATCATTTCTAGGGTATATATAGAATAATTTAAATGAAAAAACAATATTTATAATGCTGTTTGAGTACGCACCAACAATGACAGTTAATTATTAAAAAACAATGACAGTATGATTGGTGAAACAGATCTCAAGCATGGTATGTTGATATGGAATTGACGGTTAAGAATCCTCACCATCCAACTCCTGTCACTTGGAATGAAATTTAAAAGTTTCTGTAATATCACCTAGAGTACAAAATCTGACAGCGCGAGCTCAACTCGGACCCGACAAATTGATAAAGGACCAGAGAAAGATGGCATACACATCTACCTGATGCTTTCAACATCAAATTTCATGTATGGGTTCATGTGAAAGCGAAAGCAATGCTCATAGAGAGGACTGTCATTGTTTGCAATTGTGAATCACTAAAACACCTCCTGGATCTGACAAATGAAATATCTCATGTGTCCTGTAAACCAAACAAAAGAATTGGGTTACAAAACAAGATTATGCTGGTGGCAGACAAAACATGATTTATTAGTTAAAAGCTTTTTTGAGAAACCAAACCTACCACTAAAGGCTTGAAAGCACTATCAATCAACCCTCAATAATCATAATTGCCTTTAAAGATTTTAGTTCAAATGATAAGTTGGTTTGAATAGTATTCGAATTATCATCCATTTAAACTGTTGCAGTTATAAGGCAACATCATCCTTGAGCAAATAATTTAGACTGTGCAAGTGGAGTGGTCATCACTCATCGGGAAGAAATACAGTCTAGTGTACCTTATTTCATCAGTTGGTGCCATGACAATTGCTATTGCTTCAGGCAACACAATCTGTTTCCAAGCATCCATAAATTTAAAAATAAGCATCAGTTGGCAAAAATATATCCATCGGATTCTCAGGAAAAGAGAAGATACTAGGACATTTGAATTTGTCAATACTCAAGGCATAAATATTCATAGTTGAGATTAACAAAGTACATGTTATCACCATAAGAGTAGTGTGTGTGATGATCAAGTGAGGACATAAATTAGGTCTGCAATGGGTGAGTCTGGGGAGCAGTAACATGACAAGTAACAGCGTCCAAAGGAAGAGGTTGATGTAGGTATCAAGTGGCAGCGCAATATAGATATTTGGATATAAATCTTTGGAAATCAGAAGTTAAAAATAACAAGAACTGATGCTAGAAGAGCAAAATAAAAAAAGAACAGAACCTAGATCGGTGAAAACAACTGCTTGAGATCAGACAATTCTTAACTATAACTGAAGGAAAACAAGTTTCTTGGTAATTTCTCATCAATAATTGTAAATCACTGATAATACAAGGGCATCTGATTCTTATAAAAAATGAAACCTTCATAAAAAGCTAAATCTAGTGAAAAAGTGCTTTAAAAACTTACATGGATCCAACCAAGCGGGGAGCGACCTCTTGTCTTGAAGATCAATATTTTTCTTCATTAGTCGTCATGTACTCAGCAGTAATATGTAAAATATCATCAAAATCAAGACACAATTTAGTAGGAAAACATGAAAGGCAATGCAGTAGACTGTTGGGACACATGGCATATTCATCTGCAGCAGACTCGCAGGGTTTCCTGTGTTTCCTCATATTGCCAGGATAGAAACAATGAATCAGTTCAAACCTCATGTTAAGAACGGGATTGAGGTCACGAAATAGCAGCTTACCCATGTAAAGAAAATTTTGTTCGATGTATTACGTACGTACACTCAAGAAATGCAATCATGAGCACATCCAGCTACACATACATATAGGAGCCACACACTCTTATGTGCCTCCAAATTTTATGCCCAGTTGAGTTGTGACGAGGCATGTATCTAAGAACTTTAAATCTACAAAATTCAGCTCAAATGGGTTTCTAATATGAAATCACATTTAAGTTCAGAATCGGAATGCACATGCTGCTCAAAGTAAACTTCATGTTATATCATGCAAAATAGATGCAGAATAGCAGCACTTATCTAAAAAAATGAATGATTTCAGGATATGAACCCAGCTTGCATCCCATATCAAAAACAGAAGTTGTGCCCTTCAACTGAACACAGCCTTTCAACTGGTTTCGAAGTTGGAAGGAATCAAATGTAGCTCTAACTAAACTACAAACATTTCATGAAGGGTTAAAATGGGCTTGTCAATCTAATTTAAGGAAATAAAAGGATGGTACCGGAACAGATTAATATGGATTCCAAAGCATGGATTAGATACATTTTTATATAATATAAAAGTGAAATTGGCCTTAAAAAATGTAAGGTAAACAACCACCTGAAAAAGCCCTACTAGTAACAAGGAAGACTTAAAATACAGGAATGGAGAAGTACAACTAGCCCACTAGACGATATGAAACTGAAACACCTCTAAAAAAGGTAAACAACAATATACATAAGTAACAACAAGCTTCCTACTCCTACTCTTGTTGAAGTGTTTTTTTAATCGGTCTACTCTTGTCAAAGCTGTGCAGCAGAGATGTGAGCTGGAGGCAACGGTTGCAGTGGTCAACCGCCAACATTGGGCAGTTTCTTCCAGGAAAATTATATAACACTGTAAGAAAGCTGCAAAATTTCAGAAATACCATATCACACTCAATTGCGGTGTACTTAAAAACGAAGCAAAGTGAGTCCAAATATGATGTCCATAAAAACAGAAATTGAACGTATATATCATAATCTGTGGAGATGCAGATTGATTGCATATAATCATTTTTCAGGATATGAATTATACTAAATATGCAGTGGTGATGTGTCATGGTATATATAATATAAAAGACATAACAAGGTTGTCAAACATTCAAAATTCAAATATTCATGGAATACATTATCCGACTTAGAAAGGAAACTGAAAATCGTACTCCGCTGGCATAACAAAGTCTCTAATGGCAATGCAGATTACCATGTACCGACTTACAGAGGAAGCAACAAAGTATACTAAACGGTAATATGCGAACTAATATCTCTATTTGTAAAGGGGGTGGGTCCCACGAGCGCCGGGTTTGTAGCCTGGTCAGCGTCCAAAGGGCGGTGGTCTGGTGAGTTCCCCGGTCATAAATAACAATAAAAACTCTTATTTGGTCATGTTTGTAGAAATTGCACGCACAACCATCTTCCTTGTTTGCTATTAGGAAATCCTAGTCTGATGAAATCATAAAAGCCTGCCTTTTGCAGTAAGTTGTAGATGTTACTTAGGTAGTTAGGTTACCTAAATGGCTATATTAGCAATTCATTCTACGTTGTAATGACTAATGGGATCTTAAGGTCCATTTGGCAAGAACTCACAATTTAAATTATAATTAAAAGACAAGCTTGGGAAAGAGAAAACCAATTCATAGACCCCTATAAGAAAATTATACCTTCTTTAGGCAAGAGAAGACAGCAACAGATAACAAATTTGTGGGACCTCCCATGCCAATATTTGCAAGAAACAGTTGAATTGGAACCAACATTGTTGACTTCCAAACTCGACAAGCAACATTAACTTTCTGGGCTATGCAATAGCTCCGAAAATCAGGGGGGCAGAAAAATTTACAGAAGAAGTCCATATGGCTTGAGAATCACAACTTCACACCTCCTATTGTTCAGAAATTAGTTGTTCTCCACGAGCTGAAACATTAGTAGCTAACTATAAGCATAGAAGGCAACAATAGTTTTAAGTATTTCGACTTGTAATTTTGTTGAAAATGGAATAATGGACCATATCATACAGATACAAGTTGCAAAAATAGAGAGGTGAACATTACCTGAATCGTTTAGAGTTCCAGCGTCCCCAGGAACTGGTCCGCTTTCTTGACTTCCCGTATTGCCATCACCCACAATTACTTCGTTTTGGTTTTTGTCTGAAGTCACCAAGGACATGTCGGATGTACATTCCACTACCATAACATCATTTTCACTGTCAACAATTGTTTCACCTGTTTTGCCGAATGCAGACTGATTGCTGTCAACCACAAGATCTTCATCAGATTTGGTAGCTGAATCTTCCTGTTTACCACTTTCAGGTTTAAGATCTCTTGCCATACTACAAGTGGCAGTTGTTCTGCCATCCATGGATACCCCATTTCCTTCTCTTCTTGGTGCATCTAAGCTGGCACTGGGCATTGCAGTTTTGTTATTATTATCAAGAATGTCTTCATTGTTAGAGCTTAAAGGTGTTTTGTCACATTTGGCGCCCTGAACGGTATCTGCAGGATTAACTGCTACGGTCACACATGCCAAATCATCACCACTTAAAGGCGCTTCATCTTTCTTGATCCGCATAACTTCCACATTAGCATCTGGAACTTGAACCTTCACGTTGCAAGCAACCCTTGAAATTGAGTCTTTTCTGTTATTCAAAATTTCCAAGGAGCCATCATCTGTAGGTGCTTCGTATTGGTTCTTCCCATTTAGATTCATTGGATCGGTATCGTCTACATGTATTTCAATATTTATTGCCGGAGATTCTGCACTGATGATATCTTTAATGCTACGGTCCTTGGATGGGAATTCAACACTGTCACTGTTCACGTGTGTTTCTTCTACTACAGTACCTACTGCCTCTGAATTGAGAGCACTTGCAGAGTTTTCATCTTGAATAGAGATTTCAGCATTCATAGGATACTCTGAATTGCCAAGACTAAGCACTGCGGAAGTGGTTGTTGTATCTTGGTCAACCCCATGAGCCTCAATATCCTTGTCATCAGCAACAGCTCCGACACTTACACTATCAGTATGCCTTTCTACTACAACAGTACCTACTTCTTCAACCTCAAGAGGGCTTGCAGAAGTTTCACCTTGCATTGCCAGATCACCATCAGCTAGAGACTTCGAATCACCAACACCAACCCAGACATCACTGACCTCGGTATCTTGCTTGATGGCTGGAACCTCCACATCCTTCTCATCAAGAGCACCTTCCACTCTCTCACTCTCAACAGGTTCTTCCACTAGAACAGCACCTACTTTGTCCATATTGAGAACACTAGTAGTGTTTTCACCATGCACTGCCATGTCACTATTAGCTGGAAGCTCTGAATCACCAACACCAAGACGAACAGATGTTTCACTTAGAGAAGTAGGTATGGCTTGGTATGTGCCTGGAAACTCCAAATTCTCGTCATCAGCAACTGATTCGGCTCCTGTTGGTCTTCTTTTGTATTCATTTACACCCTCGACCTCCATCCCAAGAGTACTTACAAAACTTTCACTTTGAAGTATTGCCTCACTATCGCATTTGTCTTTGTGATCATCAACATCATTGTTGGTATCATATGCAACAAAATTCTCAAACTCTGCAGGTACTTCTTCAAGATGGAACCCTCCAACTTCAAAATCACAAAAAAACTCATGACCTGAACCATCTTTAGGTTTGTTTTGAAGTTGAGCATACAAAGCCTCAGTAGTACTATGAGGAAACTCCACATTGTAATTATCCATAAGACTGGGATTTTTCCAATTCAGCCCTCCAAAAGTGCTACAGTTTGCGACTTTTTCATGTGCTGGTCTTGTAACTGCAATTTCCAGATTCGCACTTCTAGTAGTTTTTCCAACACACGTACCATCAACCCCATATTCATTGCTTTCTGCTGCAGCAGAATCCGTTTGGCCTAGAGAATGCCGAGAGTTTGAGGATAAACTTTTCAGACTGTAACTGCGAAGTGTGGGCCCAAAAAAACTCCATTTTCCTGCACTACTGAAAGCTGCTTGTGCATCTGCCTGCCTGCTAAAAATTACTGTTGAGCACTTCACCTTCTTCTGAATTTCGATTTCTTTCAAAGGTCCATAACGACTAAATATCCTCATAAGATCTGTTTTAGAAGGTACAGAGTCTGAATAACTGAATCTCAGCATTAACGCAGTAGGGGTGGACTTTTCAACACCTTTCTTACCAAAGTATTTGATTTTCCTTTCAGGTGCCAAACCATGAATTTTACTGGGATTTAAGCTCCCAAAATGTACATGTTTCGGCACATCCGAAATAGAAGACAAGTGGTCAGAAAGGACTTTGGCAGATTTTGTCTTCTTGATTATGCTAGGAGTGATAGATTCGTCTTTCCTTTTTCTGTCGTGACGCATTTCCTCGGCACCACCATCAATAACCATGTCATTCCAGTAACAGTCTTCAAATTCTGGTGATACTTCCACAGAATCAATCAAGGGATTAGGTTTTCTCATGACCATTCTTTGGTCACTTTTCTGTAGAGATTCAACATCCTGTACATTGTTGGAATCATGAAGTTGATTTTTCGGTTTTCTACCCCTTTTACGGCCAGTTTTAATCGGCGGTGTTGTTTCTTCTACAGACATAGGATGTTTTCTTGGTCTACCCCTTTTGCGCTTAATTACTTCGGGAGGTTTTGAGTCTTCCACAGGACTGGGATCTTGAGCAATTTTATTCCTGATCCTTTCACTTTTAATTTGTCCTTCACGGCATTGTCCTACAAAGTTGTAGTCACGCATCTTTTTTGTCGCAGTGAAAAACTCAATTGTCGTGGACACAAAATCATATTGTCCTGTAGGATTGGAAGCAGCTATGCGGAGTTGGGAAAACATTTCACCAAGAGAAGAGCGATCTCTCATAATACTAGATGTAATCTTCTTCATTTCCTCTAGAGAAGGAGGGGAAGGATCAAGACTGAAGGGACTATCAGTTACAGGAGCTATTTTCTGCATTGCACTTTTATGAAGATCTTCACCGTTATTATCAGGAACAAGTGAGGAACCAATAAGCTTTGTTGCAACTCGACGAATACAATCTCCGAGTTTAAAAGATGTACCAAGAATTGGAGAAGAGACCTTGTTTCCTGCATTTTCGCTGGTAGCTGCAAGTCTATCAGAAGCCCAATCCACGGAGCGTTGCTCACCATCGTCACACATATCTGCATTGTTATCATCTCTTGTAACTTCAGACGTACTTTTTTGCTTTCTTCCATTTTCCAAAATATTCTTCTGTTTATCGAGCAAGCTACCTTTCTTTGGTCTTCCTCTCCGACGAACAGGAGCCAATGTTGGTTTTCCCTCGTCCACTGGAACAGATATCAGATATTCATTTTTTTCTTTGTCTTTGTCATGCTTCTTCGTCTCAGAAGTGAGGGAGACACCATCCACCTCCGGCATACTCTGACCAGAAAAGAGCTGGGGATGTGTAGCACAAGCCTTCGATCGGTAAAAAGCAGTCGATATGGCTTCAGTTATAGTTACATCAAGTCTGCCAACACTTCCCTTGGGAAGTTTCGCTAATGAAGCAATATATTCCACAAACCTACCGGGTTGGAACAGTGACAAAGCTAATGACCTGTCCTGAACTGGAATGCTAAGTCCCTTCTTAACCCCAGCATTCAAAATATTTTGACTCTTAAGTTTAGAATAGGATGCCTCTAGCATACAAGGGCACACCGTCCCTAACTGCACACGCCTTGACACTTCATCCAAAGCATCACTAACCGCATCAGTAAATGCATCTGAACCGCTTTGCTTCTCCATTTGTGAGAAAAATGAAAGAAATGGCTTCAATTGGGACACATCACACCATGCAAACGTCTTGTCTCCAAAATATGCAACTAAGAAACTGTCCTTTCTATAGTACTTTAAGGCCAAGTTTGAAGCATTAGACGGATCAATTATCTGACCAGGCCACCAGGGATGGCTCTTTATCTTACCCCATACAATCTCGGAAACAGAAAATGTGTTCTTCTCGTTGGACGGGAAGTCATAGGCACACAATTTATTTTCCACGGAGTTGGTGTTGGGCGTGCTATTTTCCTGCTTGTCGGTCATGATCTCTGCAAAACTAGGTGGCTCCTTCACCTTGACATCCACTTTCAGATTTGTGTCTTCACTTGTATCCATGTCAACTTCAGTTGCATTATCCTGCCCTATCAAAACATGCCTGCCACTCTCTGGTTCTTGAGCATCCTCTACTTGATCAATATTGGCGTCTTTGAATTCAGGGAGTCCAGGTTGAAAACCACGTTCTCCTCCAGAAGAATTATCTGCCGGAACAACTTCCATAAGCTGTGAAGGAGATAAGTCCACTTCAGAAGGTAAGGAAACTAGATGATGCCTATAATAAGAGGGGAGAAAGACAAAAGAAGGACAAGATATGACACAAAACCGAAGTGCATAGATGAAATTGAACTTTTGAGTAGAACTGCAAAAAATCACACCCTAAAGTTCCTAAAAACAATGACCTTAAACTGGAAGTTCAACTCCCACACTTGCAGGTTGATTTCCTGAAAACAAATCACACCCTAAAGTTCCTAAAAACAATGACCTTAAACTGGAGGTTCAATTCCCACACGTGTAGGTTGTTTTCCTGTGAATAAATCACACCCTAAAGTTCCTAAAAACAATGACCTTAAACTGGAAGTTCAATTCCCACACTTGTAGGTTGTTTTTCTGTAAACAAATCACACCCTAAAGTTCTTAAAAACAATGACCTTAAACCGGATGAAACAAAAATTCGTAAGAGCAAACCCCTAAAAAAGCACATTTTTAGCACTAAAACAGCGAGAGGAAACCGAACTCAGAGAAATCATCATCTCTTACGGATCGAGTCTCGAGGAGCGGGAGAGGGGCAGGAAGGAAGGACTCCGGGGACCCGACTGCAGTGATCTGGTAGCGGAGGGTCGTCGAGGTATTCGGCTGAGAGGAAAGAGAGAGGGACGAGTTGGGGTTGATTTTTTGTAGAGTTAGGGATTTGAGTTTTTTTGTTTTTGTTTTGAAAGGAGTAGGACCATTTGTTGTTCGGGTGTAAAAGTAAAAGGGTACAGATTACACTTTGTATTTTTGATATTTCTTTTCTTCTATAACTCAGAATTTTGCAGCATTCACCTACTCTGTCACGTTAGCTGTTCCAAATTTAACCAAACAATAATGTTCTTTATGTATTTTTTTAGCGTCCAGCAAGAACTGGAGAAGAAGAATGTTGTCTAATATCAAGCTGAAGATAATCTTCTGTTGTTGCTTTAATAGATGGCTGTGACCATCTTCCATCATCCAGAGATAGGATAGACTGCAAGGCTTTGTATCTTCATCTTTCTCTGGTTTCATACCAAAATGTCATGTTTGCTCCAAATTGCGGATAATAGACAAATTTTAATCGATAACAATTTTCCTTGAAGAAATAACTTACTTCAGCTGTGTCAAAATTCACAAATGCATCTGTCGAGGGAATTTAATTTGTACAAAATAAAATGAACGTGTTTCATAGAGAAGTTTGTGTTTCAAGGACTTCTCTTTCTATAGTCTTGATTATTCTAGTCCAATAGAATAGTAACTGAAATAGCATGGATGCCAAACGCTTCTCAAGGAGAAGAAGAAAACAACCAGAGTATTACTATGATAAATAAAGAGTGAAAATGTCAAGAGCTTACTGACAATAAATCAATATTGTTTGGGTACAGAACGTGTCAGATATAAAAAATTAGGATTTTTTTCAAAATAAATATAAAAAATAAGAAATCTTAAGAATACAGGTTGAAAAACTTTTTTGACAAAATATGAGACACATAAACAACATTTGCGATATCATTTTTATTAACAAACACGGTCTCCCCCTCTTTCCTCCTCTTCTTCCCATAACCCTCGGCCCCCATTTGCTCTGTAGGATTTCATGTTCAATTACACATATATATATTCGGAATTTTATGCGTAATAAGGATCTATTACAATTTTCTATGATTTATTTCATGCATGTATTGGTTTGTTTCAATAACTAGTTTTAAAACTTTTATTAAAACAAACATGGGACTCCGAAATTCATACCTAGAAGTTCTCTATAACTTCTTGAAGATTCGGAGACGTTGATGATGCTTGTTGCTGCGCCGGATGCCTTCGAGATTTCACCAAACTCTAAACAATATTGGAGAGAGAAGAGCTAGCCTCTCAATCTCCAATAGGGTTTAGAATCTAATTACTAACCCCTCTTTAGTTCCCTTGAGAAGATGATCTCTTAAAAACTAAAACTAAACTTAAGAATTAAGGGAATTTCGTGGAGAATTATGGAGAGAGTTTTTGCATGAGAATGACAATGAATTAATTAATGAGGTAATGAGATAAACTTGTATTTATAAGTTCTCTCCAAATTACCTATTCATGTGCAACCTCTTGCCCATGATTTCATGCAAACTTCCATCTAACCATCCATTATTTACTAATAAATAATCTCAGCCACGAATTAAATCAATTATGGACCAATTCCATGCATAATCTAATTAATTCTTAAATTAATTCTGCATAAAACCGTCTGGACCGGTCGACCGTTTGGAGGTTCGGTCGACCGCTCGAACCAAGTTTCGGTCGACCGTTCGACATTCGGTCGACCGCTCGTAACAATAAAATATTTCATCGCAATGTTCGGTCGACCGTTCCGAACAGACGAAAATTCCCTGTTATCGGTCGAGACATGTCCGGTCGACCGTGCACGTTCGGTCGACCGTTTACTGTTAACCGGTCGACCGTTTGTGCACAGTATTGCAGACTTGTCAAATTTCGGTTTAACCCCTAGAAAATTTGACATTTCGGGATTAGTAGTAAATTCACAATTTATGTAACATATTATCCTATGCAATGATCAATCATTACACCCCATAATATTTACATCACATATGAATTTAATTTAGATTCTAATTATGTTATTAATGACAACATAATTTTGATTTTGCTTGTTCACCCCATGTGTCATATTTTCTACATGAAACCCGACACATCTTATGAACTCAAAATCCTCATTTCTTGTTTCCCAGTTTTGTGGTGTGACCTATGGGAGGATCTAAACTAAGTTGACAGTGATATTAAGAACTTAATTATCACAAGCTATAAGCGGTATCTAGCTACACATTATAGCTCCCAATTATTTAGATGTCTTAATTCCACTCGAACCAAAACCCGATCCATTTAGTGATGGAGTGCATCACTTGTGTCCGTCCCTTGCCACATGATATTAAGAATACACACAAAGTAGTATTGTGTCATCTTTGTATTAGTATTCATTTCTTGATCTCTTCAAGCTAGTTATAAATATGTGACTTAACTCAAATCACATTGTGCACATTATAACTTTGCTTTATCAAGGGGCCCACTAATATCATCACTCAATTAAGAGGGCAATGATAATCTTTTGACTAACTATCTTTTCCAACGAAAGTCATACTTGACCAACCAATGCCTTTACACTACACTTATCGATAGCTTAAAACATTAGTCTAATCAAACATTTCTTAAGTGATCGGATATAAGTCTCATATCAAAAGACCAAGGACACAGTAAAATATTAATGACACAGAAACACATTTCTTTAATATTTTACTTGTTAGGTCAATTCAGCATACAAAAGTACTATTTTCCTCTTTTGTGTACCCGTGTTGTCACTCACTTGTAGAGCTACAATGATCTATGACCAATCACGACAATCTTAACTCGGTAATTAATGTCTCATGTTAATTACCATGATTGCGAATATCTTTTGTTTTATGTAAACAAATATCTTTTAGAACTCTACAGTTAAGGACCAAAAGTCTCTTCCTTAACACTTATAAAAGACGAATAACATAAACAATGAACAAAATGATTTCTCATTCAATTCATAATAATTGACATTTAAAAGCAAAACTTTTAGAACACATTCCCTTCATGCTCCTCCATCTTTCCGGCGATTTCCGATCTCCCAGTGTCGGTTTCACGTGCTTGATTCGTTCCTAGGTACATTTTCCTTATTTTTTGTTAACATTTTGCTTGATTGGTTTGGATTGGTTGATAGTTATTTAAAAATGAGTTACGGTGATTGAGAATGTTTTGGATGCGTTGTTTGTATTTGATTTGGATTAGTTGAATTGGTTGATAATTATTTCGATTACTTGTTTGGGATATTTGAGAATGATTTATTAACTTCAAATTTATTCGTTACGGATTCAAATTTGGTTGTTTCGTAAGGATGATTTTGAATCGTAAATTATAGTTCAAATTACCCATTGACAACCAAATTGATGTCAAACTTACGTGGAATTGGGATTTTTATACCACATTGTAAGTGCTAACACATGAGGCTGAATTTTTCTATAATGTGTGTGAGAATTAAGTTGTGGCTTAGTTTGGGATCATTTGAGCACATTGTGATTATTTGAATCCAACCTAACCACCCCAAGCAAAAGTGTTGTTGTTTATTAGAAAAATCCCCACAAGATTGCTATTGTTTTTTACTGAGTATTCTAACCATATGAATTAGTTTGAATTGGTTGGAAAATTGTATTTGATTTGGATTAGTTTGAATTGGTTTGAATAATATATTTGATTTGGATTAGTTTGAAGTGGTTGGAATATTGTATTTGATTTGGATTAGTTTGAATTGGTTCGAATATTGTACCACGATAATTTAAAAAATTATATTAATTTTGATGCTACATCTAATGGATTCAATTAAATGCTATAGAGATATTAAAAGATCTAATGTTGATGTATATATAATAGGAAACTGTCTATGTAGTTAGACCGGAAAAAAAAGGTTTAGTCGGATTAGAATCGAAAATCGATCTTCTCTAGTTCTGTTTGGTTCATTTCTTTTAGACTAGTCAATGGATTCATCTAACATGTTAAGCCTTAAAGACATTTATTTTAATTTAAACTTCTCACGTATTTAATTTGAAATATTTTGCTAGTGCGAACCCACTTTTTGTTATTTTAGTTTTATGTTTAAATTTTATACTACATCTACGTTTGTGGAATTGTGTCTATAGTAATTTTGTTTGTTCTTATTGAATAATTGAATGTTATATCTGAGAGATAATATTACTTAATTATTGTAAAGTACTTAGATGTGTAGTTTTTTTTGTACAAATGTAAAATATTTGTTTTACATGACTTCATGGTCCTGTGGACCATTCAATGCTAGTATTACAGAAAAATCACAAGTCATCTTCGATTCTTGAAAATATAAGTATTTTGATTAGAAAATTAAAAGTTGTGTGTTATTTTTATTATACTTTGACTAATTAATTTTTTATCTGGAGTAATTACTTGATATTAGGTGTATCGAGCACGATATTTAGTTCAACACGTGGACTATGCAGGATGATAGGGTGTGGGGGTTGCTAGATTTTGCAGTATTTGATACAGTGTTTGCCCCGACTACAACTTGATTGGAATTTGCATACGGGTTGTTGTTAAGAGGTGGACTAGTCACACTTTCCGTAGTTGACGATTACCCTGCAAAACGTTAGTATTCTTATTGGTCTTCGCATTGACAGTCTAGCTGTGTATGTGGCATTAGATCATGATTGGTTTGAGTTTGCATAAACTTGATAGGGTGTTGATGAATAGAAGGTGACGATTGCAATGAAAAGAGAATACATGACATCGTAGTGTTTAAGCCAAATTACTGTGTAATGACGACAAATGCAACAAATCGTAGTATACTAGAACATATATTTTGTTTCAGTTAGGTTTTGAGATAATTTGAGATAATACTGGAAACACAGTTCACCTAAAATACTTTTTTCTGGAGGATTTGGGTGAATATCGAAAATAATAAAAAAACCATATTTATAATGCAGTTTGAGTACGCACCAACAATGACAGTGTTAATTATCAAAAAACAATAAGAGTATGATTGGGGAAACAGATCTCAAGCACGGTCTGTTGATATGGAATTGACAGATCAAGAATCCTCAGCATCCAACTCCTATCACTTGGAATGAAATTTAAAATTTTCTGCACTATCATCTAGAATATAAAATCTGGCAGCGCGAGCTCAACTCGGACCCGACAAATTGATAAAAGGACCAGAGAAAGATGGCATACACATCTACCTGATGTTTTCAACATCAAATTTCATGTTTGGGTTCATGTAAAAGTGAGAGCAATGCTCATACAGAGGACTGCCATTGAAGGTTCCTCATGGGGATGAAATTCACGTTGTTTGCAATTGCGAATCACTAAAACACCTCCTGGATCTGACAAATGAAATATCTCATGTGTCCTGTAAACCAAACAAAAGAATTGGGTTACAAAACAAGATTATGCTGGTGGCAGACAAAACATGATTTATTAGTTAAAAGCTTTTTTGAGAAACCAAACCTACCACTAAAGGCTTGAAAGCACTATCAATCAACCCTCAATAATCATAATTGCCTTTAAAGATTTTAGTTCAAATGATAAGTTGGTTTGAATAGTATTCGAATTATCATCCATTTAAACTGTTGCAGTTATAAGGCAACATCATCCTTGAGCAAATAATTTAGACTGCAAGTGGAGTGGTCATCACTCATCGGGAAGAAAAACAGTTTAGTGTACCTTATTTCATCAGTTGGTGCCATGACAATTGCTATTGCTTCAGGCAAAACAATCTGTTTCCAAGCATCCATAAATTTAAAAATAAGCATCAGTTGGCAAAAATATATTCATCGGATTTTCAGGAAAAGAGAAGATAATTGGACATTTGAATTTGTCAATACTCAAGGCATAAATATTCATAGTTGAGATTAACAAAGCACATGTTATCACCATAAGAGTAGTGAGTGTGATGATCAATTGATGACATAAATTAGGTCTGCAATGGGTGAGTCTGGGGAGCAGTAACATGACAAGTATCAGCGTTGAAAGGAAGAGGTTGATGCAGGTATCAAGTGGCAGCGCAATATAGATCTTTGGATATAAATCTTTGGATATAAATCTTTGGAAATCAGAAGTTAAAAATAACAAGAACTGATGCTAGAAGAGCAAAAAAAAAAAAAAAAAAGAACCTAGATTGGTGAAAACAACTGCTTGAGATCAGACAATTCTTAACTATAACTGAAGGAAAACCAGTTTCTTGGTAATTTCTCATCAATAATTGTAAATCACTGATAATACAAGGGCATCTGATTCTTATAAAAAATGAAACCTTCATAAAAAGCTAAATCTAGTTTAAAAGTGCTTTAAAAACTTACACCAATCCAACCAAGAGGGGAGAGCGACCTCGTCTTGAAGATCAAATATTTTTTCTTCATTAGTCGTCATGTACTTCGCAATAATATGTAAATTATCATCAAAATCAAGACACAATATGGTAGGAAAACATGAAAGGCAATGCAGTAGACTGTTGGGACACATGGCATATTCATCTGCAGCAGACTCAGGGTTTCCTCATATTGCCAGGATAGAAACAATGAATCAGTTCAAACCTCATGTTAAGAACGGGATTGCAGTCACAAAATAGCAGCTTACCAAGTAAAGAAAATTTTGTTCGATGTATTACGTACGTACGCTCAAGAAATGCAATCATTAGCACATCCGGTTACATACATATAGGAGCCACACTCTCTTATGTGCCTCCAAATTTTATGCCCAGTTGAGTTGTGACGAGGCATGTATCTAAGAACTTTAAATCTACAAAATTCAGCTCAAATGGGTTTCTAATATGAAATCACATTTAAGTTCAGAATCGGAATGCACATGCTGCTCAAAGTAAACTTCATGTTATATCATGCAAAATAGATGCAGAATAGCAGCACTTATCTAAAAAAATGAATGATTTCAGGATATGAACCCAGCTTGCATCCCATATCAAAAACAGAAGTTGTGCCCTTCAACTAAACACAGCCTTTCAACTGGTTTCGAAGTTGGAAGGAATCAAATGTAGCTCTAACTAAACTACAAACATTTCATGAAGGGTTAAAAGGGGCTTGTCAATGTAATTTCAGGAAATAAAAGGATGGTACCGGAACAGATTAATACGGATTCCAGAGCATGGACTAGATACATTTTGATATAACATAAAAGTGAAATTGGCCTACAAAAATGTAAGGTAAACAGCCACCTGAAAAAGCTCTACAAGGAATAAGGAAGACTTAAAATACAGGAATGGCGAAAATATAAACTAAATCATGTAAGAACATATGTAATGGGTGCATAAAGAAGTACAACTAGCCCACTAGACGATATGAAACTGAAAAACCTCTAAAACAAGTAAACAACAATATACATAGGGAACACCAACAAGCTTCCTACTACTCTTGTCAAAGTTTTTTTTTTTTTGATCGGTCTACTCCTGTCAAAGTTGTGCAGCAGAGAGGTGAGCTGGAGGCAACGGTTGCATTAGTCAAACGTCGGCATTGGGGAAGTCAGGCTAAAGTCAGTTTATTCCAGGAAAACCATGTAATGTTGTAAGAAAGCTGCAAAATTTCAGAAATACCATATCACACTCAATTGCGGTGTACTTAAAAACGAAGCAATGTGCGCCGCCCAAATAAGATGTCCATAAAAACAGATATTGAAAGTATACATCAAAATCTGTGCAGATGCAGATCGATTGCATATCACCATTTTTCTAGATATGAATTATCCTAAATGTCTCGATATATATAATATAAAAGACATATCAAGGTTGTCAAACATTCAAAATTCAAATATTCACGGAATGCTTTATCCAACTTAGAAAGGAAACTGAAAATCGTACTCCCCTAGCGTAACAAATTCTCCAATGGCAATGCAGACTACCATGTACCGACTTACGAAGGAAGCATCAAAGTATACTAAACGATAATATGTGAACTACTATCTCTATTTGGTCAGGTTTGTAGAAATTGCAGGCACAATCGTCTTCCTTGTTTGTTATTAGGAAATCATAATATGATGAAATCATGAAAGTCTGCTTTTTGCAGTAAGTTGTAGATGTTACTTAGGTAGTTAGGTTACCTAAATGGCTATATTAGCAATTCATTCTACGTTGTAATGACTAATGGGATCTTAAGGTCCATTTGGCAAGAACTCACAATTTAAATTATAATTAAAAGACAAGCTTGGGAAAGAGAAAACCAATTCATAGACCCCTATAAGAAAATTATACCTTCTTTAGGCAAGAGAAGATAGCAACAGATAACAAATTTGTGGGACCTCCCATGCCAATATTTGCAAGAAACAGTTGAATTGGAACCAACATTGTTGACTTCCAAACTCGACAAGCAACATTAACTTTCTGGGCTATGCAATAGCTCCGAAAATCAGGGGGGCAGAAAAATTTACAGAAGAAGTCCATATGGCTTGAGAATCACAACTTCACACCTCCTATTGTTCAGAAATTAGTTGTTCTCCACGAGCTGAAACATTAGTAGCTAACTATAAGCATAGAAGGCAACAATAGTTTTAAGTATTTCGCCTTGTAATTTTGTTGAAAATGGAATAATGGACCATATCATACAGATACAAGTTGCAAAAATAGAGAGGTGAACATTACCTGAATCGTTTAGAGTTCCAGCGTCCCCAGGAACTGGTCCGCTTTCTTGACTTCCCGTATTGCCATCACCCACAATTACTTCGTTTTGGTTTTTGTCTGAAGTCACCAAGGACATGTCGGATGTACATTCCACTACCATAACATCATTTTCACTGTCAACAATTGTTTCACCTGTTTTGCTGAATGCAGACTGATTGCTGTCAACCACAAGATCTTCATCAGATTTGGTAGCTGAATCTTCCTGTTGACCACTTTCAGGTTTAAGATCTCTTGCCATACTACAAGTGGCAGTTGTTCTGCCATCCATGGATACCCCATTTCCTTCTCTTCTTGGTACATCTAAGCTGGCACTGGGCATTGCAGTTTTGTTATTATTATCAAGAATGTCTTCATTGTTAGAGCTTAAAGGTGTTTTGTCACATTTGGCGCCCTGAACGGTATCTGCAGGATTAACTGCTACGGTCACACATGCCAAATCATCACCACTTAAAGGCGCTTCATCTTTCTTGATCCGCATAACTTCCACATTAGAATCTGGAACTTGAACCTTCACGTTGCAAGCAACCCTTGAAATTGAGTCTTTTCTGTTATTCAAAATTTCCAAGGAGCCATCATCTGTAGGTGCTTCGTATTGGTTCTTCCCATTTAGATTCATTGGATCGGTATCGTCTACATGTATTTCAATATTTATTGCCGGAGATTCTGCACTGATGATATCTTTAATGCTACGGTCCTTGGATGGGAATTCAACACTGTCACTGTTCACGTGTGTTTCTTCTACTACAGTACCTACTGCCTCTGAATTGAGAGCACTCGCAGAGTTTTCACCTTGAATAGAGATTTCAGCATCCATAGGATACTCCGAATTGCCAAGACTAAACATTGCGGCAGTGGTTGTTGTATCTTGGTCAACGCCTTGAACCTCAAAATCCTTGTCACCTGCAACAGCTCCGACACTTACACTCTCAGTATGCCTTTCTACTACAACAGTACCTACATCTTCCAACTCAAGAGGGCTTGCAGAAGTTTCACCTTGCATTGCCAGATCACCATCAGCTAGAGACATCGAATCACCAACACCAACCCAGACATCACTGGCCTCGGTATCTTGCTTGATGCCTGGAACCTCCACATCCTTCTCATCAAGAGCACCTTCCACTCTCTCACTCTCAACAGGTTCTTCCACTAGAACAGCACCTACTTTGTCCATATTGAGAACACTAGAAGGGTTTTCACCATGCACTGCCACGTCACTATTGGCTGGATGCTCTGAATCACCAACACCAAGACGAACAGAGGTATCACTTACAGAAGTAGGTATGGCTTGGTATGTGCCTGGAAACTCCAAATTCTCGTCATCAGGAACTGCTTCAGCTCCTGTTGGTCTTCTTTTGTATTCATTTACACCCTCGACCTCCATCCCAATAGTACTTACAAAACTTTCACCTTGAAGTATTGCCTCACTATCACATTTGTGTTTGGGATCATCAGCATCATTGTTGGTATCATATGCAACCAAATTCTCAAAATCTGCAGGTACTTCAAGATGGAACCGTCTAACTTCAAAATCACAACCATCTTTAGGTTTGTTTTGAAGTTGAGCATACAAAGCCTCAGTAGTACTATGAGGAACCTCAACATTATAATTATCCAAAAGACTGGGATCTTTCCCATTCAGCCCTCCACAATTGCTACAGTTTGCGACTTTTTCATGTGCTGGTCTTGTAACTGCAAATTCCAGATTCACACTTCTAGTAGTTTTTCCAACACATGTACCATCAACCCCATATTCATTGCTTTCTGCTGCAGCAGAATCCGGTTGGCCTACAGAATGCCGAGAGTTTGAGGGTAAGCTTTTCAGACTGTAACTGCGAAGAGTGGGCCCAAAAAAACTCCATTTTCCTGCACTACTGAAAGCTGTTTGTGCATCTGCCTGCCTTGTAAAAATTACTGTTGCACACTTCACCTTCTTCTGAACTTCGATTTCTTTCAAAGGCCCATAACGACTAAATATCCTCACAAGATCTGTTTTACAAGGTACAGAGTCCGAATAACTGAAGCTTAGCACTAACACAGCAGGGGTGGACTTCTCAACACTTTTCTTACCAAAGTATTTGATTTTCCCTTCAGGTGCCAAACCATGACTTTTACTGGGATTAAAGCTCCCAAAATGTATGTGTTTGGGCACATCCGAAATAGATGGCAAGCGGTCAAAAAGGACTTTGGCAGATTTTGTCTTCTTGATTATGTTAGGAGTGATAGATTCGTCTTTCCTTTTTCTGTTGTGACACATTTCCTCGGCACCACCATCAATAACCATGTCATTCCAGTACCAGTCTTCAAATTCTGGTGATGCTTCCAAAGAATCAATCAAGGGATTCGGTTTTCTCATGACCATTCTTTGGTCATTTTTCTCTAGAGATTCAACATCCTGTACATTGTTGGAATCACGAAGTTGAATTTTCGGTTTCCTGCCCCTTTTACTGCCAATTTTAATCGGTGATGTTTTTTCTGCAGGCATGGGATGTTTTCTGGGTCTACCCCTTTTGCGCTTAATTACTTCGGGAGGTTTTGAGACTTCAACAGGACTGGGATCTTGAGCAATTTTATTCCTGATCCTTTCACTTTTAATTTGTCCTTCACGGCTTTGTCCTACATAGTTGTAGTCACGCATCTTTTTTGTCGCAATGAAAAACTCAATTGTCGTGGACACAAAATCATATTGTCCTGTAGGATTGGAAGCAGCTATGCGGAGTTGGGAAAGCATTTCACCAAGAGAAGAGCAATCTCTCACAATACTAGATGCAATCTTCTTCATTTCCTCTAGAGAAGGAGGGGAAGGATCAAGACTGAAGGGACTATCAGTTACAGGAGCTATTTTCTGCATTGCACTTTTATGAAGATCTTCACCGTTATTATCAGGAACAAGTGAGGAACCAATAAGCTTTGTTGCAACTCGACGAATACAATCTCCGAGTTTAAAAGATGTACCAAGAATTGGAGAAGAGACCTTGTTTCCTGCATTTTCGCTGGTAGCTGCAAGTCTATCATAAGCCCAATCCACGGAGCGTTGCTCACCATCGTCAAACATATCTGCATTGTTATCATCTCTTGTAACTTCAGACGAACTTTTTTGCTTTCTTCCATTTTCCAAAATATTCTTCTGTTTATCGAGCAAGCTACCTTTCTTTGGTCTTCCTCTCCGACGAACAGGAGCCAATGTTGGTTTTCCCTCGTCCACTGGAACAGATATCAGATATTCATTTTTTTCTTTGTCTTTGTCATGCTTCTTCGTCTCAGAAGTGAGGGAGACACCATCCACCTCCTGCATACTCTGACCAGAAAAGAGCTGGGGATGTGTAGCACAAGCCTTGGATCGGTAAAAAGCAGTCGATATGGCTTGAGTTATAGTTACATCAAGTCTGCCAACACTTCCATTGGGAAGTTTCACTAATGAAGCAATATATTCCACAAACCTACCGGGTTGGAACAATGACAAAGCTAATGACCTGTCCTGGATTGGAATGCTAAGTCCCTTCTTAACTCCAGCATTCAAAATATTTTGACTCTTAAGTTTAGAATAGGATGCCTCTAGCATACAAGGGCACACCAGCCCTAACTGCACACGCCTTGACACTTCATCCAAAGCATCACTAACCGCATCAGTAAATGCATCAGAACTGCTTTGCTTCTCCATTTGTGAAAAAAACGAAAGAAATGGCTTCAATTGGGACACATCACACCATGCAAACGTCTTGTCTCCAAAATATGCAACTAAGAAACTGTCCTTTCTATAGTACTTTAAAGCCAAGTTTGAAGCATTAGACGGATCAATTATCTGACCAGGCCACCAGGGATGGCTCTTTATCTTACCCCATACAATCTCGGAAACGGAAAATGTGTTCTTCTCGTTGGACGGGAAGTCATAGGCACACAATTTATTTTCCACGGAGTTGGTGTTGGGCGTGCTATTTTCCTGTTTGTCGGTCATGATCTCTGCAAAACTAGGTGGCTCCTTCACCTTGACATCCACTTTCAGATTTGTGTCTTCACTTGTATCCATGTCAACTTCAGTTGCATTATCCTGCCCTATCAAAACATGCCTGCCACTCTCTGGTTCTTGAGCATCCTCTACTTGATCACCATTGGCGTCTTTGAATTCAGAGAGTCCAGGTTGAAAACCACGTTCTCCTCCAGAAGAATTATCTGCCGGAACAACTTCCATAAGCTGTGAAGGAGATAAGTCCACTTCAGAAGGTAAGGAAACTAGATGATGCCTATAATAAGAGGGGAGAAAGACAAAAGGACAAGATATGACACAAAACCGAAGTGCATAGATGAAATTGAACTTTTGAGTAGAACTGCAAAAAATCACACCCTAAATTTCCTAAAAACAATGACCTTAAACTGGAGGTTCAACTCCCACACTTGCAGGTTGATTTCCTGAAAACAAATCACACCCTAAAGTTCCTAAAACAATGACCTTAAACTGGAGGTTCAATTCCCACACGTGTAGGTTGTTTTCCTGTGAATAAATCACACCCTAAAGTTCCTAAAAACAATGACCTTAAACTGGAAGTTCAATTCCCACACTTGTAGGTTGTTTTTCTGTAAGAAAATCACACCCTAAAGTTCTTAAAAACAATGACCTTAAACCGGATGAAACAAAAATTCGTAAGAGCAAACCCCAAAAAAAGGCACATTTGTAGCAGTAAAACAGCGAGAAAAAACCGAACTCAGAGAAATCAGCATCTCTTACGGATCGAGTCTCGAGGAGCGGGAGAGGGTCCAGAAGGAGGGACTCCGGGGATCCGACAGCCGTGATCTGGTAGCGGAAGGTCGTCGAGGGATTCGGGTGAGAGGAATTGTCAGAGAGGGAGGAGTTGGGGTTGATTTTTTGTTTGAGTTAGGGATTGAGTTTTTTTTTCCTTTCATTTTTCGTTTTGGAAGGAGTAGGACCATTTGTCGTTAGTTTATTCATAAGTTCGGGTGTAATGTTCAAAGTTCAGACTAGGGTGGTTTGTAATTTAGATTTTTTTCTTCTTCTGTAAGTCAGAATTCCACGTACTCACTCGTTTTGTTAGGTGAGCAGTTCCACGTCCACCGAATTCGTAACTGTAATGACTAGTTTGGACGATCGAAATTAGTTCAATTATTCGTTTACGTTCGCTCACAGAAATCATTGAAATTCTCATTTCGATCGATCGAAACTATTTCGGACATCCATTTTTGCTATCCAAACTGTTAGAATTCCTACATTGTGCTTCACTTTCAGGAGACATTGCCCGAGAAATGCCGCTCGCTCACTATGTAGTGAGACCCCTGACTGACCCGTCGGAGTGGGCACAAGGAGTATAAGTCAATCAAAGGGAAACTGATTTCCACTTGATTTTGTTTTCCTTTATTTTCCGATTGACTCTGAAAATTATTTTCCGCACCACTAACATCCCCTAAGTGTTGTTATGCATTTTTTTACTTACGATAATTTATATTCCTAATATATGTGTTTTGTCTATATAGGAATTCCTCTAATACATATGTATTTCCCAAAAAATAATATTACAACGAGCTTTCTTTAATCTTCAAAACTAAGAACCATTTTGAAATAGATTGGTCTCATTTTCCTCGAGAGAAAGGTGATAGGGACCAATGGGCAAAGGCCTGTCTTACTTTACCAAAAGTTGCAAGCCAACCCTTGGAAACTTCAAATTTATATAAACAATATCAAGTTAACAACTTTAACGTTGGTTCAATATTTATTTGTCATAATACTCATGTGTTGTAACTAAGCCGTGGTTTAATGATGGATATGGATTATTAAACTAAAAAAAGGGATATGGATTATCCTGCCCATCTATTTGCACATCGGAAACATAAAAAATAAATATGAATGTCTAATTTTCCATATCCAAAGACCAACGGATATGGCTACGCGTTTATTTCCTTCGAATTTATTGAGTATAGGTGTCAATAAGATTATCAACTTAAAAGAAAAATAGCAGCTACATATACATATATTTGCGGATGGTTGATACAAACATACCGTTGGAGTCAACATAATCCCAAGGGATAGACGAACAAACACAAGGTATAACTTTCATTAAATTAAAGCCATATATTACAATCTCGGGACCTCTCATTCTATTGAAGCCTTGTATTACAAACTCAGGACTAGGGGTGTAAACGAACGGAGTCGAGTAATTTTTCAAGTCATAAGTATTATCTTATGTTATTACCAAATACGAAAAAATAATTATAAATAGAGCAATAAAAAATTCGAACGAACTATCGAGTCGAGCGTCAATTTTTTTCGAGTTCGAACGACTCGTTTACCGAACCAAGTTTGAAGATTTTTTTGTTTTTCATCAAGATCTTTCATTTTCAAGTTAAACTAGAGTCAAACGATTTTCAAGTCGAGTTCGAGTCGAACTATCAAGCCGAACCAAAGTTGACATTCCTACTCAGGACCTCTGTTTTACGGGAAGATGTGATCACATACGTGGGTGCAGGTGTGATGCGCATTGCATAAGAATGATGCATGGTACTCGATGCAGTCTGCATCGTTACCCATATATATGGTAGATGTGATCACATATTCGGTGCATTTCAAAACAACACCATTTTAATTCCGTTAGAAATTATTCAAATTTTACCTAAATTTTTAATTACATATATATAATTTATAATATATTATATTATTTAATTATTAAATCACAAACCCTATATACACTACACTGGCATCCCGCATATGCAAGACCCCATCCAATCCACATCTAGCATTTCTAAACATTGCTTAGGACACAGTGAACAAGAAAATAAATCCAAAATATGATAATGGATTGAGAGAAGGCAAGCAGTGAGTTCTTACATGATAAATAGCCATTGATACAAAAGCAATGCAGGAACGCATTGCAGAAAAATGCATCGTCTCCTTCCAAAGCCAATGTGCAAGATAAAACGATGGTGCAATTACACATCTTTGCATGTATATATATAATAATAATTTAAATGGAAAAACATCATTTACATTTTAGTTTAAGTATGCACCAACAATTGCAGTATGTTTGGGGAAACAGATCTCAAGTATGGTCTGTCGACATGGAATTGACAAATCAAGAATCCTCGGCATCCAATTTCTGTCAAAATTTAAAACTTTCTGCAGTAACACCTCGAATATGGAATCTGGCAGGGTGAGCCCGACTCGGACACCACAAACTGTTACAGGACCCGAGAAAGATGGCATACACATCTACCTGAGGTCTGCAACATCAAATTTCATGTTTGGGTTCATGTAAACGTGAGAGCAATGCTCATAAAGTGGACTGCCATCTGAAGGTTCCTCATGGGGATGAAATCCACGTTGTTTGCAATTACGAATCACTGAAACACCTCCTGGATCTGATAAATGAAATATCCCATGTGTTCTGTAAACCAAACAAAAGAACTGGGTTACAAAACAAGAAGCAGCAGACAAAACACGATCATTAGTAAATTAGGTACAGTTTCCACATGCCAAACATGCACTTAAATGGACTAACATTCGGCCAGCGGTACTTATAATTGCCTTTAAAAAAATTAATTTTAAATGGTATATTGTTTTGAATTCTGATCAAGATATCATCTATTTAGAGTGTTGCACTTCTAGGGCAACTTGTCCTCAAATAATTTACAATGCGCAAGAATGGTACAGGAGTCATCGGGAAGATACAGAGTCCCACTGTACCTTGTCTCATCAGTTGGCGCCATGACAATTGCTATTGCTTCCGGCAACATGATCTGATTCAAAACCAACAAAAAAATTTAAAATGAACACCAGTTTGAAAATAATATTCATCACATTTTTAGGAAAAGTGAAGATCATTGGACAATAGAATTTGTAAAGACATAGATACTCATGGCAGAGATTAAAAAAGCATCTGTTGTCACCTGATAAGAGTAGTGAGTGTGAAGATCAACTGATGACATAAAGCAGGTCTGAGATGGGTGAGTCTGGAAGCAGCAACACGTCAAGGATCAGCGTCCAATAAAAGAGGTTGACGCGAGCATCAAATGGAAGCACAAATTTAGATCTTTGAAAATCAGCAAGTAAAAAAGTCAATAGAACCTAGATTGGTGACAGACTGACAACTGCTTTGAGGTCAGTCAATCCTTAATTATAATGGATGGACAGCAGTTTCTTGGCAAATTCTAATCAATAGTTGTAAGTTATGAACAATACAAGAGTGTCTGCTTCTTACAAAATCAAATTTAACAAAAAAACAAGTCCAGTGACAAATTGTTGAGCACTTACGTGAATCCAACCAAGCGGGAAAAGTGACCTCTTGTCTTGGAAATCAAATATTTCTTCTTCATTAGTCGTCTGACACTGAAAGCAAATTGACATTTAGTACTTGCACTAAGACACAAATAGAACCACTTCAACACTACAGATGGATATCATCCATGCAAGCTTCTGTCATGATTAAATATATTTTATACATGAATGTTTCAAAAGAAGAAATTTAAAAAAAACACTTGCAGTTTCTCTAGGTATTTACTTTAGTTAAAATGGTAATAGAACCAGATCAACATGAAAAATTAAATGTTGCATACCAGCTCTCGGAATTCATTTGTATTGCGAATGAATTTCCAAACCTCAAACTAGGGGACAATGATCTCACAGAACAGTCCCAAATAGCTAAAAAATTGATGAACATTGTGTCACAGAAAATGAATATTGCTGATTATAATGTTGTTTGTTTATATCATTTAGAAGGTTAAACAAGATTTGATGAAATTGATCTTATCTTATAAGATGTTCTCGTCACACAAATTCAGGGCTAACAATAATGTCACAATCGATGAATAGAGTTTGTAACTTGATGTCTCGGTATCTGAAATAAGAAACATGGCTAAAGATATTTAAAAGAGAAACAATGTTGATGATGAATAGGATGTGATACGAGTTTCAATGAAATCTCCTCTCCTCTCTTATCAGACAAGGATTCTAAATCTGTAGTACACTTGGTAGTGTTGCAGGTTTAGATATATTACGCTGCATGTATTCTTCAACAACTAGAGTTTAGCTCAAGCACATATTGTTCATCAAGGGTTCTTATTAACTATGTGGTGTTGAAGCCTCAAAGAGTAGCAGGAACATGGTAACTCCACAGATTAATCAACTGCTGTAAACAATTATAAATGTCATCAAAATATACAAAACAAAGAAAAAGTTACATCATTATAATATCATAAATACTGCATTTAAAAGAATCATCTTCCATTTGTTTGAAATTTAAGTACAGGTAGCTCATGACTCATGAGATCTCTTAGCAACATAAACACATAACACTAAGAGATGAACTTACAGAATCTGATGTTCCCTCCTGCTTCGGGATTATCAATGTCGTCACACAGAAAACTCGGTTCTTCTGCAATAACAAACAAATTGCTACATAACTTGATAAGAATGTGGGTTGGATTCTACTTTCAACCTTCTACATAAGTTGGAGGCACTTACGAGTGATCCAGCAAGGACTCCACATGTTTCTACATTTTTTGCAGTATTCAGCTCTGCAACTCTTAAGAAGCATTCCATCATCTTCACGGGCTACAAAAATGTTATGTCCCAGGTCGTCACAATAACAGTAAAATTGAGAACCAAACAAATAATACATATTGGTCTATCCTTCCCATCAGATATAAAAAATAATATTAAAGCTAATAACCATATAGAATAGCTGTCGAGCTTACAATGTGTAGGTGCTGAAATGCTTTGGAGTTGGCCAGGCCATCCATTGAGGTTTTTGCAGGGCCAGGCCTTGGATCGGCTACTTTTGATGGTGGAACTGAAATCACTTCTTGTGGTGTTTGTACATGAGCAAGAACTGGAGGAGGAGAAGGTTGTCTAATATCTAGCTGAAGATAATCTTCTGCTGTTGCTTTAATAGATGGCTGTGACCATCTTCCATCATCCAGAGAGAGGATAGATTCCATGTTGGAACTGCAAGGCTTTGTATCTTCATCTTTCTCTGGTTTCGTACCAAAATGTCCTGTTTGCTCCAAACTGCTGATAATAGACAGTTTTTAATCGATAACAATTTTCCTTAAAGAAATAACTTACTTCAGCTGTGTCAAAATTCACAAATGCATCTATCGAGGGAATTTAATTTGTACAAATATAAATGAATGTGTTTCATAGAGAAGTTTGTGTTTCAAGGACTTCTCTTTCTATAGAGTCTTGATGATTCTAGTCCAATAGAATAGTAACTGAAATAGCATGGATGCCAAATGCTTCTCAAGGAGAAGAAGAAAACAACCAGAGTATTACTATGATAAATAAAGAGTGAAAATGTTAAGAACTTACTGACCTGGGCATTTCTACTTGCAATAAATCAATATTGTTTGGGTACTGGACCTGTCAGATATTAAAAAAATTATGCTCGTGAATCATGGTTTCAGCATTTCTTTCCATAAAGACAGGGTTATCATGACATTATACCTTTGAAGTACTAACAGGTGCATTCCATTGGCTCCGAAGGCCATTTGGACCTAGAATAGAATGCTTGGATAAAGTTTCCTCCCTTGGTTGCGGTAGGTTAAAAGAACTGCATCATTTGACTGGAGAAAGTTAGATTAGGGGAACAAACAGCATCAAAATTATAGTGCACACTTCCAATGTTCTCAGCAGAAAAGCTATCTAATATTATACCCTAAAGAACTGTCACATGTGACATGTAAAATAACGGAACACCATCAATCCATCATAGACAACAAAAGGTGCCTCAAGCAGCCGGTTCAAAAACCAACAGGTCAAATAGAAGTAAGCAATCATCAGAACCAAATGTTTTATTCTACTGCAGCTGCACTGTAGTGTAATCCGTCCTTTTATTGGAACTTTGACATACATGTTGATCCATAGCTAGAGATTGGGTTGTACTGGCAATAGTTTCTGTGGTAAATGCTGGCATGACTTCATCTATACTCAAACTTACTCCAACTACCTTAGTTTTTTTAACATATATAAAAGTAGAAAAGTGAAAAGTGAACAACAAACTCAAAGAAAGGCATGAGTACAGCAAGAGTCATTTCACTTATCCAGCCAAAAATTTACAAACATCATAGGAATAGAAATTAGAAACTGACAGTCACAACACATAATTATGGCACAAGCCCTCAGCTAGACTGATTTGTGAGAATGTTTGATTGTTTTTATACTACCAAAAATGATCAACAAAATTGACTATCTATTATAAGATGTCTTTAGAAAGATGAATCATAATTTATAAACATGCAGCTTAATACTCCATAGCTCAATACTCAATACAATTACAAATGGTAAAAAGGTATCGATTTATAAAATGACAACAAGAAAGCTTACGGTTTTATAATATTCTTGCTACTCCATGGCTTATCTAACGGTGGAGGTGAACTACGATCGTTGTACTTCCACGAAATCTGATTTTGATTAGTAACTGGAGGGCTTCGCTGTAGGAAAAAAATTTGAAAACATATCATGCTATTAGCCCTTGTGTTGCGTAGCATTTGTTTATTTGAAGGATTCAAATCCCCATAAGTGATGATTATGATAGATAAATTTTACGAAAAGTTTAAAAGATTTAAAACATCTCACAGATTTATTTATTTTTATATCAGTTACTGAAGGATTTTGTTTTGATGTAGGTTTCTGCTTGCCTGAAAATTGATTGACTTTAAAAGTTGCACCTATATGGAGAAAGATCATTAAGTGCAACCTAATTTGAAGGAACAAACCGAGAAAGATGTGAATGTGTGTTCATGTACTTGCAAAAAAAAAGTGTTCACGTCTTCGTGATATGTCATGCAAGTAACAAATAAACATACTTTAATTAACGCATAAACATGAAATGGTCCAAACAAAAGAAAATTTATAGGCTAAAAGAGGAAGCAAGGGAAGTGGGAAAAATAAGATGCATGTTAACAAATACTAGGAAAGGCAAGGGTTTCAGTCAATATCTATATAATTGGTCATAAATGTAAGATTCAAACAAACATTATTTTGGACTATAGCAAGTACTTACCTGGACATCAAGCCGAGCCATGTGCCCTCTGTTCATCTCATCAACTTGTTGTTGTACAAGGGGCTTCAGTGATTCCAGCTCACCAATCACACCTAATAGTTTCTGAAATAATAAAGATGTGAACAATGATATTATACAGATTAAAAATATTAAATTATATTATCTACATTCAAAATAAATAAACTACCTTCCTGAAAGCTACTCTTTCTTTGGGAAGCAAGACGTGGTAATCTCGATGGGAAGGGATTGTCTCACACAAAAAACTGTAACAAGAAAGCAAAGACATCCAGTATAGTATAGTACAGAAAGGAATTTTAAGATCGTGATAAGCACTTTTTAACTAAAGAAATAATACCTTGAAAATCTCAATAGTATGATATATAAGTCAATGTGATTCTTCTCCTCACGATATACGCTAGCCTGCAAATTCAACCATTGATTAGAATGTAGTACCTTTTTTTTCCGAATACAACATGCAATGAAGAATATTTCACTTGCCACAAGTACATATAGAACAAAGATTTCTACAGTAGATGTTATTTAAATCCCAAACTAATATAAATTGTATGAGAAGGCTTCAGACTAAAACATGTTAAACAATAGCATTCAACATTGGCAAATGATTGCATGATTGCCAGTACAATAGTTTTTCAAACATGATAAAAAAAAAGTAACAATAAATCAACATTTCACTTGAAATACATCTGTAAACTATTACAAATTTACAACAGACTAGCGGTTACATTTTACAACATGCAAATGTCAGAGTCCAAACTAAGTTGTACATCAAGGACTATCGTGACATATAACAATACAAGAGTTATGCATCAGGTACTTAGTAAACCTTCCATCTGCATATGCTATGATCGCAAACTGATTCAAACACGCTATCCACATTCTAATATCCTATAGTAGCGTAAACTATGATAACGCTAAAATCGTCCCAAAGGCTAGCTCCCATGTTAGTATGGGATAGAAATCCCAGTCTCCTTGTACAGCAAACACAGCTAGCAACCAGTGAATAGAAACAGATCACTCCTTATTCTGAATTTCCATAATATTTAGCAATAATTATCCGACTCACTACAACAAAACACCTGAAATTATAAAAAATGCAACTCTAACTCCAAATTTAATTGAAACCATAGGTTTGGGTTATGGTCTTTTTAAGATTGTTTGGGAAACAAATCCTTGGAGGTGTCCACTTGTAGAAATCAACCATCGAGCTCTGGTATACATGTCTATTACATTCATTGAAGCATCAAATTCAAACTAACACCACCGATTTCGATTTCCAAAGGTCAAAAACTCCACTTCAACCGAAAAACGAAATCGCAACCGGCGTTGTTCCTTGGAAAATAATCCCTCAATACTCCGGTGGAGAGAAATCCCCAACGAACACCGGAGCCAACAATTCCTAACGCAAAAACCCCTAATTCACACCAATCGTGACCAGATTTCGCCAGAATCGAAACGGAACGACGATCGGACCGGTCGAACGCCGGAAGGCGAGAAACTCGTACCTGTTTGAGGAGGTTATCGGCGATCCGGTAGTAGAAGTGGAGCGAGATGCCATTGTCGACGTCGACCTTGGGCGCGTACGAGTTGATGTTGATCCCCCGGACCGACGGCTTCATCGCCTCCGACGATGTTCCGATTCCGATGCTCGAAATCACTACTGAAGAAGAAAAAGAAGAATTTGGATTTGGGGTTTTGGTTTTGGTTTTGGTTTTGATGAGATGAAATGAAAATTGTTAATTTTTCCTGTTTTGTTTATATATATATATGTGGATGATTAGTGCCTTGTGTTAGACGAAAAGGCTCTAGGAGAGAGAGGAAAAGGATCGCAGCCGTTGATTAGTGTTTGGTTGTTTTTCAAAAGCATGTTATATTTTTTAATTAAATGCTAGCATATAATATTATAACTCATATATGCTGGAAATTGAGTTCTGATTCGGGTTAGTCTAATATGAATATTAGACTATGAATCGATCACGTCCCAACTCAACTAATCCTAGTTGATGATTGGTTGGGTGAACCATGTGGTCATGATGTGTTTATTATGTCCGACAAATTTGTGATAGTGATATTTTTTGCTTAAATATTTTCCATGATTTTTTATATCGCAAACTAGTCCTTTTTATTCTTGTATTTGTTTAAGGGAACTACTAAACGTCCCTTGAAATTACCAAATTGTCATTAACAATATATTTAATACTCATATCGTCCCGTGTCTATAAATTAGGTCTACGGTCTTGTATATTCATAATTTATCAGTAAAAACACCACGAAAATGTCTGGCGAGGGTGATGCATCCGGTGAGGTAAGCCTGGCGCGGGGCAAAATTTGGGTCGAGCGTCTGCATTAGACGCCTCCCCCAAGGTGAGGGCGTCTGCGTAGGACGTCCTCCCCTTGGCCGAGGCGTCTAACGCAGACGCCTACGCAATGGGAGAGACATCTTATGTAGACGTTCTCCCCTTGGGTAAGGCGTCTTTAGTAGACGATCTTCCCTTGGGCAAGGCGTCCTAGGCAGACGCCTCACCCTTGGGGAGGGCGTTTAACTCAGACGCCCCACCCATGGGGTAGGCGGCTAATCCAGACGCCTGAAATTTTTTGATTTTTTTAATTTCGATTTTATTTTTGTAGGTTCCGTTGGAAGATTTCGGTGGTGATGAAGTGGATTACAGTGAGTTATTTCAAACTACACAAATCTTTGCAACAATCGATGAAACAAGTAAATGGGTCAAACAAGTAGCTATCGGAGCTGAGTTTTTTTTGGTCGTGTCGTCGTAGAAAACAAGATCAGATAGTCGGATGGATTGTTGTTTGAGATGCGACCGGCGAAATCAAATGGAGTCTCGGGATATGGATACTGCACTTCGAAGAAACACCAAAAGAAAGGGTTGCGGTTGCCGTTTCTTAATAAAAATGGTGGAGCGACGAGATCGTGATGGATGGGTTGTGGTTTTTAATAGTGGTAACAGACATCACAACCACAGACTGACAGTTTATCCAGAGGGTCATCGTCGAATTAGTGGTCTAAGTGCTGGGGCGAAGAAGATTGTTCGTGATATGACAGAGGCGCAAGCAAAACCGCGGAACATCTTGAAGGCAGTAAAAGAAAAATTCCCGGAGGACAATCCAAATCAAATGCATATTTATAATTTCAGAGATTACATGAGAACGACAAAATCTCAAGACCGGAATCCCGTCCAGCAGTTTCTTTATCAAGCAGTGCAGTGTGAGTACTTACATTGGATTATGGCGGATCCAGAAACTAATGTCGTCACTCACGCTTTTTTGGCACATCCGACGTCAGTCCAGTTGTTGCGGACATATCCTTTCGTTATCTGCATGAATTCGACTTACAAGACGAACAAGTATAAGATGCCTTTGTTCGAAATGATTTGGGTCACACCAACAAACATGAATTTCCTTATCGGATATGCGATTTTGATGGATGAATCTTACTCCAGTTACCTGTGGGTGATGGAGAAGTTGCGAGATCTGTTATTGGGGACTGTCAGCCCGACTGTAATAATAACAGACCGGGAGTTAGGCCTTATGCGACTGGTGAGAGAGGTTTTTCCTGACTCTGCTCATTTACTCTGCACATGGCACATCAACAAAGACGTATTCAACTACGCATACCACGTATTCGGCAAGAATAAGCAGATGGCAGAGACTTTGAGTCGTGGAAGATGGAGGAAAATCATGCTTTCTACTTCAGAAGCCGAGTATGATAGAGCTTTGTATGTTCTGAAAGATTTGTATAGATCGTGGCCGGCTATCACGGAGTATCTGGACACCACGTGGTTGTGCATAAAGAAAAGTTTGTGCTGAATTGGACGAACAAAGTCCTTCATTTTGGGAACACCACGAATTGTAGGGTCGAAAGTGCTCATTCGGCTCTAAAAGAGTGGATTTCTACATCGACTGCAGCTCTGGACACTCTTTTCGAGCGCGTCAACGCGGCTATTGAAATGCAGCTAACGAATATTCGAAACTTTCTTGAAGACTCGAGAAGGCGAAATTTGACTAATTTCAGACATCCTCTATATCGTCACATAAATGGTCGAGTTTCGCATCACTGCTTGCAATTGCTGAGTCAGGAGGTGAAGAGAATGCAACAATTAGATGATGAAGTTGAATATCGTTGTGAGTGCGCTTTTCTGACTTCTCATGGGATACCTTGCGCATGTACCATCCGCGGATGTCTTGAATCAGACAACGGAATTTACTTAGAGCAGATTCATTCGTTCTGGAGGACACTTGTCATTGGGGAAGGAGCCGGGAACCCAAAGTTTGTGTCTCAGGCAGCTCAAGACGCCGAACATTTTCGCAGCCTGGTTGATGAGATTGCAGGAGGTGACCCTACCGTAATTCGATCTGCCATTCGGGTTTTATTCGAGCAGCTACACCCCGAACATTCGAATTTGAGAGAGCCTGCAGAAAAAACAAAGCTACGAGGTCGACCAAGGGGAAAGTCGACACGACGAGACCCTAGTGCGTTTGAGTATGCTGAGCGAGGTCGTGGTCGATCTTCAGGTAGTGGGAGTAGAGGTCGTGGTCGTTCTTCCGGTAGTGGAAGCAAAGGTCGTGGTCGATCTTCTGGTTCTTCGTCTGTGAGGGGAGGATCAGGTATACCATCCCTATATTTATTGTTATTATAATTTTGTTATTTATTTCAGTAAATATGTATCTTTTGTTATTATATGTAATTGTATTTTTTGTTTATATTGTAGTGACTGGGCGGACTGACGTAGACGACTTCCCATATGTGGATAGAATTCCAGGAATCATTATGTCATTCCTACACCAGTGGAATGATGTACGTCCTGATGGAAACTGTGGATTTCGATGTGTCGCCGATGTTTTCCACGGTGGTGAAGACAATTGGCAACTCGCCCGTCGTTCGATTTCAAATGAGATAGCTGCGAACCCATCTTTTTATGAGCACGTATACTACGACGGTGTGGCGCAGACTCGTCACCGGATTAATTGGGACGGGGGACCTTGTGGCGAGAATCACTACATGGAGACGTGGACGGACTTGTTTCCCATTGCAAATTTTTACAAGTGTGCAGTTATGTTCTTCTCTCTCGGAAATGATGGTTCGTTGTACCCATGTCTTACAGTTCTACCTTGGGAGAGTCCGCCTACCGTGACGAGACCGTGCAGAGAGTTGATTATTGCTCATTTAGGGAGTTACGCTCATTACATTCGTTTGGAATTGACTGAGGGCTTCCCCGTACCTCCTATAGCGACTTTGTGGTTTCAAATACGAGATGAGAGTGTTATTGGATGGGAGCTGGAGTACCAAAATAGGATAGCAAATTGGCAACAATTATGTAATATGTTTTGATATGTTTGTACAATTATGTAATATGTTTTGATATGTTTGTACATTATATAGTGTTGCTTTATTATGTAATATGTTTTGATATGTTTGCTTTATTTGCATTATATATAATAGTACGACAGGTTAACAAACACAAATACAAATAATAAGCGTACAACAGATAAGCAAACACAAATACAAACAATAAGCGTACGACAGGTTAGCAAACACAAACACAAACACAAATACAAATAATAAGTGTACGACAGATAAACAAATATAAATGCAAATACTAAGAGTACGGTACAACAGATCAGCCTACTCATCATCCGAATCATGGTCGGAGATGCCTAACTGAGTATGCCACGACTGTATCAAGTCATCCAAATCTCCGCATGCAGCTCTCATGTCCTCGTCTGGCAGCTCATCCCTCCTCATCCCTCTCTCTCCCTCCTGACCGAAGCAGATATCCCCCGTCTACGTGGATGACGTGGTGCTGAATCATCATCTAAAGAACGGAAGACGTGTGATGGTATCGACTTGCCTTTCCCTCCACTGTGACCCGATGACTATTAATTGAAATTTTAAATACAAATTTGTTAAATTTGTTAAACTAAATTATCATATTTATCACAATTGTTAAACTAAATCAAAATTTGTTAAACTAAATTAAAACAATTGTTAAACTAAATCAAAAATTGTTAAAACTAAATATCACAAATGTTAAACTTAATAACAATTTGTTAAATTAAATTATCAGATTTATCACAATTTATTAAAGTAATTATCAGATTTAATAATTAAAAAAACAAAAATTGTGGAGGCGTCTGCGAGAGACGCCTCCCGCATGGTGGAGGCGTCTGTCGGAGACGCCTCCTCCATCGGGGAGCGGCTTCCTCGGACGCCCGCCCCATGCGGGGGGCGTCTCCCTCGGACGCCGACCAATTTTTTTAATTTTTTTTTGAAAACAAATAAATAACGTAATGTTACCGTATACGGGTACACCGGGTGAACTGCTGGCTGCTTGCCTGGCCTCCGAGACATTCGTAATCTTCTGTAGTAGGTATATGAAGAGAAAGTTTTGAGAAAAGAGTGAAATGGTGAGATATATAAGCAAAAATAGGAGGAAATGTAATTTGGTAATTTCAAAGGACGATTTAAGTAATTTTGGGATGATGTTTAACAATTTAGAAAAAACGTGATTGCTTTCGTTGTTGTGAAGACATTCCCTCGGTGTTGTCTTGTTTTGCATATTTATACCTCACGACCACTAATCAAAAAGTCTTTTGTTTGCATGTCATTCGAAAGTATATTGACTTGATTTATAGTATCACTTTTCGGATAATTATGGTCGTGTCATTGGAAAGTTTGATTGTTTAAATTAGTATCGTTATGTTTTGAATCATGTCACTGTTAACAATTACGTATTTCAGTAACTAAATGAATATTAAATGGAGAATTTTAGGAAACAATCCCTAAACAAGGAAATTTTGATATCCCATGTAATTTACAAGTGCACTTTCCTTTAAATTTGTGACGGGTGTGCAGAAACTACACCAAACTGGTCAATTGGTCAAGTTTTGTTTCGTACACTGGATGCACGACCGATTCAGATGGTTTTTTGGCTTGGTTTGACATTTTCTTTGTGTTTTTTAATCATGAATTTAGTGGAATTAGTTCCTTTATTTAGGTTACCGTTTAAGGTAATCCTTAGTGTATTTTGAGTATTTAAAGGAATATTTTGGTGGATTTTAGATGGGAACTACTAAACGTCGTCCCAAAACTACTTAAATCGCCCCTTGAAATTATCAAAGTGCCCTTAACAATATATTTAATACCCATATCGTCCCGTGTCTATAAATTAAGCATACGGTCTTGTATATTCATAATTTATCAGTAAAAACACCACGAAAATGTCTGGCGAGGGTGATGCATCCGGTGAGGTAAGCCTGGCGCGGGGCAAATTTTGGGTCGGGCGTCTGCATTAGACGCCTCCCCCAAGGTGAGGGCGTCTGTGTAGGACGTCCTCCCCTTGGCCGAGGCGTCTAACGCAGACGCCTACGCAATGGGAGAGGCGTCTTACGTAGACGTCCTCCCCTTGGGTAAGGCGTCTGTAGTAGACGCCCTTCCCTAGGGTCAGGCGTCCTACGCAGACGCCTCACCCTTGGGGAGGGCGTTTAACTCAGACGCCCTACCCATGGGGTAGGCGGCTAATACAGACGCCCGATTTTTTTTTGATTTTTTTAATTTCGATTTTATTTTTGTAGGTTCCGTTGGAAGATTTCGGTGGTGATGGAGTGGATTACAGTGAGTTATTTCAAACTACACAAATCTTTGAAACAATCGATGAAGCATGTAAATGGGTCAAACAAGTAGCTATCGGAGCTGGGTTTTTTTTGGTCGTGTCGTCGTACAAAACAAGATCAGATAGTCGGATGGATTGTTATTTGAGATGCGACCGGCGAAATCAAATGGAGTCTCGGGATATGGATACTGCACTTCGAAGAAACACCAAAAGAAAGGGTTGCGGTTGCCGTTTCTTAATAAAAGTGGTGGAGCGACGAGATCGTGATGGATGGGTTGTGGTTTTTAATAGTGCTCACGGACATCACAACCACAGACTGGCAGTTTATCCAGAGGGTCATCGTCAAATTAGTGGTCTAAGTTCTGGGGCGAAGAAGATTGTTCGTGATATGACTGAGGCGCAAGCAAAACCACGGAACATCTTGAAGGCAGTAAAAGAAAAATTCCCGGAGGACAATCCAAATCAAAGGCATATTTATAATTTCAGAGATTACATGAGGAGGACAAAATCTGGAGACGTGGACGGACTTGTTTCCCATTGCAAATTTTTACAAGTGTGCAGTTATGTTCTTCTCTCTCGGAAATGATGGTTCGTTGTACCCATGTCTTACAGTTCTACCTTGGGAGAGTCCACCTACCGTGACGAGACCATGCAGAGAGTTGATTATTGCTCATTTAGGGAGTTACGCTCATTACATTCGTTTGGATTTGAATGAGGGATTCCCCGTACCTCCTATAGCGACTCTGTGGTTTCAAGTACGAGATGAGAGTGTTATTGGATGGGAGCTGGAGTACCAAAATAGGATAGCATCTTGGCAACAATTATGTAATATGTTTTGATATGTTTGTACCAATTATGTAATATGTTTTGATATGTTTGTACACTATATATTGTTGCTTTATTATGTAATATGTTTTGATATGTTTGCTTTATTTGCATTATATATAATAGTACGATACGTTAGCAAACACAAATAAAAATAATAAGCGTATGACAAATTAGCAAACACAAATACAAATAATAAGCGTAAGATATGTTAGCAAACACAAACACAAATACAAATAATAAGCGTACGACAGATAAACAAATATAAATGCAAATACTAAGAGTACGGTACAACAGATCAGCCTACTCATCATCCGAATCATGGCCGAAGATGCCTAACTGAGTATGCCACGAGTGTATGATCTCATCCAAATCTCCGCATGCAGCTCTGGCATCGTCTGGCAGTTCATCCCTCATCTGCAAGATTGGGTCTACAGCCCGTATCATCTTACCCATCCACTGCACATAACAATAACATTAGCGTACATTAACAAATTATACGGTACAAATAAATATAGATAAAATGAAAAAATTACCAGATCGCCACACGTCCTATCTGGTGGTCGATCTGCTCTCCGGGAGGCACCACGGACGATGATAGGATGTGAGTAACTACCGAACCAATCAAGATAACGTGCATCAGACTCGAAGGGGTCGCGACTACGTCTGAAGTCGCCAAGGAACAATCGGCATGATCTCGGAAATGTCCGCCAAGTCGATTCCGCTGTAGAAGCGGGGAACCTGACGTCGTACGTCGCTGCTGTCGCAGACCGCACTGCATGCTCTGGTGTCGGGATGTCAACCGGGATCACCTGAACATATCCTAACTGACGCAAGACCCGATCCGGCATATAAGGCTCTATGATATCCCGATAACGAATAAGACCCATCAATAAAGTCCTCGGGACATCCGCTGCTGGGTCAGGACCATAGGGTAACCACTCCACCTAAAGTTTAACACATTAATAATAATACATCTTAAAATTAAATAAATGGTGTAAAGTTTGATACCTCTGATGCAGTCATCTGATCTAGCCGTGCGCGGATGGAACGCAATCGTCCATCGCTCTTGTCCTCGCTCCGGACGGCCCACATACCCGAACGTGGATGACCCTCGTCGATAATCTTCCGCTCACGATGCGGGCGGAATGCAGGAAAGTACTCGTATATCCACGCCTGCAGCAGCGTAAGACAACCTGCAATCCCAGAACAATCCGCACGGCTAGCTATCCCAAGCTGCCGGTACAGGTATGCCAACGTCGCTGACCCCCACGAGTACTCACGAACGGTGTCCGGGTCCCTAGCCTCCAGTAGATCGCGTGGTCTGATCCGACAACCACTCTTGTCGACAAACAAGACGGCTCCGAGCATCAAGAATAGGTACGCCGTCAACTGTGTATCATCGGCCCGCGGAGGTCGTGCCCGTCTGCATAGGTCCTCAAGGGAGTCGATGCCGACACCACCACCACTCCATAAAGCTGTATCTCTCGCCAGACCATCAGGTGTGACACCAAGCAACTCTGCCACATAACACCTCAGCTCAGACGTCGACCCCTGAGCACTAACCAGACGACCATCCACAGGAATGCGCAGGATCTGGAAAACATCGTGAAGCATGATCGTCATCTCTCCGAAAGGCATGTGGAAAGTGTTGGTGTCAGGCTGCCACCGCTCCACAAACGCAGAAATCAAAGGCATGTCGAGATAAGGGAACATGCTGTACGGTAAGTGCCCCAAATGCGTGGCACTAATCTCCTCTCTGATATCAGCACTAAGTGTAGACCGCCAACCCTGTAGTGCTGTACAGGCTCTGTGCCGATTATGGCACTTCAGAACCTTCCGATCCTCTCCGTCCCAGATCCGTCTAGCGATGTGACCCCAGAAACTAGGAATGACGCTCCCATCTAAAGGACCACCAGGCGTCATACTGCTCACGATCCAAGAATCGTCCTGGACCCTCTTCTTCTTCTGAGCGCGGGGATCAACAGTGCACGAGCTCGAATCCCCGGTCGTAAACCTCCCACCCCTACCCTTCCGCACCATCCATCCGGCGGAAGTAGAACTACCCGCTCGACCACGTCCTCTGCTATACTCCCCCTGCCTCTCCACCTCCGGGCGCTCTAACTCATACGGGTCATCATCGTCGCTCCCGTCGTCGGGACTGTCCACATGCTCATCATCGAAGGAATCATCATCCTCCTCACGACGACGTAATGCCTCTCTCTCCCTCCTGACCGAAGCAGATATCTCCCGTCTACGTGGATGACGCGGTGCTGAATCATCCTCTAAAGAACGGAAGGCGTGTAATGGTATCGACTTGCCTTTCCCTCCACTGTGACCCGATGACTATTAATTGAAATTTTAATTACAAATTTGTTAAATTTGTTAAACTAAATTATCATATTTATCACAATTGTTAAACTAAATCAAAATTTGTTAAACTAAATTATCACAATTGTTAAACTAAATCAAAATTTGTTAAACTAAATTAAAACAATTGTTAAACTAAATCAAAAATTGTTAAAACTAAATATCACAAATGTTAAACTTAATAAGAATTTGTTAAATTAAATTTTCAGATTTATCACAATTTATTAAAGTAATTATCAGATTTAATAATTTTAAAAAAAAATTGTGGAGGCGTCTGCGAGAGACGCCTCCCCTATGGTGGAGGCGTCTGTCGGAGACGCCTCCTCTTTGGGGGAGACGTCTGCCGAAGACGTCTCCTCCATCGGGAAGACGTCTCCCTCGGACGCCCCCCACTTTTTTTAATTTTTTTTTATTTTTAAAAACAAATAAATAAAGTAAGGTTACCGTATACGGATACACCGGGGGAACTGCTGGCTGCTTGCCTGGCTTCCGAGACATTCCTAATCTTCTGTAGTAGGTATAGGAAGAGAAAGTTTTGAAAAAAGAGTGAAATTGTGAGATATATAAGCAAAAATAGGATGAAGGGCAATTTGGTAATTTCAAGGGGTGATTTAAGTAAATTTAGGACGATGTTTAGCAGTTCAGTTTTAGATGCGCTAAAAGTTGAGAGCAAGTTTTAATGTTTTAAGAGAGAAGTCCAGTGAGAGTTTTTATCTGTTTATTATTTTCATTCGCAGTGGAAGTTTTCTTTCATCTTGGGAACCTTATGGATTAGGTTAGAATCTTGTTTTTGCTTTTTTATTATTTGGTGTGTTTTTTTCCCCAATCTCAATCGCTCGAAGATATCGATCTTGGTTGGGTTTAATCCGAAGGAGTCGGATTTCAACCCTTATAAAGAGTATATTTTCACTCAATCAATTTTCATGCATCGTCCTTACAAATTCTAACTTCCTACCTTCAATTGTTAGCTCACACCTTGACGTACAGCTGATTTATCATTCTATAAGAACTCGGTACTTCATAGAATAAATCTACAGAGTTGATACTTAAAACCTTTTTTTTAACTCACACTTCAAATACCTATAAGCTATACAAAACTGGCTACTTTAAGTGTATTTGCTACTTTAAGTGTTGAGTTATGTTTTCACTTGTAAAATGACACATTAGACACCACAAACTCTTGGGAGAGAGTTTTACCAAGTTTCATGAACTATGAAGTACCCAAGTTCTCTATTGCAAAAATCCAAAGCTAGCCAACTGGTCGGGAAGGATTCATATATTATTGCCAAAAGAAAATAATAATAATAAGGATTTCGTATTTCTACATTTTTATTTTTTAATAATAAAAAATGAGATACTTCGTTTCTTTTGCTTGAACTAAATATTTAGATAATTAGAGCCCAAAATATATCATTGCAAAATATTAAGGTCAAAGTACGTGTTACGTAAAAAGTAATTATTTCTCTTATTTGAACTCAATTTTTGGATCATGAAAAACTGAAATAAACAAAATGATTTCCTATTCTTTATTTATTGCGCTTATGTACATGAACCAATTAATCAAAGAGACATCTTAGCCTTTTACTTAGTTACTAAAGTAAAAAAAAAATCACGAAGGGTATCGAAGTAAAACAATACATGTAAGAATAGTACTTGAGCAAATAATCACGTAGAGATAGCATCTAAGCAAATATGACTCGTAAGAACTAGGAAGGACGTGGAGGTACAAAAAAATTAAAATTTTCAAAGAATTAGAAGTTGACAAACGAAACCAATATATAATTAGTATTACCTACCATTTTTACCATAGAAAGTACACGCGACCTTGTCATGACCTCAATTCTATTTCTTCTCTTATATAAACAAAACACTTTGCAATGCATGCGTGCATGCTAATACAAACCACGCATACTTTCCTCTAAAATCGTGATCCTTACCAACGTACTTATGTACATGCTTAGGAAATGCCATTTAGCGTATCCGTTGGTCGTCAATCGGCCCACGCCAGAGTTCCTGGACAGGTACAAGTCGTCAAACTATATTTGATGTGCTACAATACATCCCAGCAACCTCCGATCCAACGTACACCGCCATGCAAACTTGGGATATCGATGACTTTTTCTCTCCGGAGTTTGCCGAAGGAGTCATCACTATCCTTTTCGAAGACAGCCCGTTTCCGGAACTTTTTCGGTATGAATTTGTAAATGTGACTATGTCGTGGGCTAGAAGCGGGTATGAAGCCCCCGACGTTTCTATTATACGAGTTATATTTCAAGTTCAACCTTCTAGTAGTGATGATGATGATGATGTGTATTGGGAAAATGACGATAACAACACGACAACTTTTAAAGATCTCGTTGAATTTGGAATAGAGAAATACTCGTGGTGCAAAAAAGACGACGGCAAAAATGATGACCAATGTGTTGTTTGTTTGGAGGTGTACAAGATGGAAGAGAATGCCGAGGTTGGCTGTATGCCTTGTGGTCACATATTTCACTCCAAGTGTATTGCGAGATGGTTGAATATCCGCAGATGTTGCCCTTTGTGTAGATACGAAGTTCAATTAGCTCGTTATGGATAACTAAAATGTAAATTGTTCATCCATTAATTCGCTATAGTAGGGTTTTTTTTTTAAATTTGACTGTGATTGTTTTGTTTGACTAATGGTTGTAATCTTTTATTGCCGTTGAATACCCGTAAGTGTTGCCCTTTGAGCAAGAATGTGGCCAAAAACAAATCTTGCTTAAATTGATTAGTATTGTTCAATTTTTTAAAAATTCTGGTAAGTATTATGTTTGTCTTCATTCTTGCTCCAAGTAAATTTTATATACTAAATTCACAAGAAAATTAACAAATTGAAATAGCCAAATACAAATTTCATTCGATTCTCTCAGATATTTCGACGGTACTTTACTAAAACATTGGTGGGGATCTTAGGGGACAGACCCACAAAATATAGGTCTCATATAATAAAAAAAGTAAAATTCTTTAACTTGGTCGGTATCTGAAATTGAGATTAGGGACTCATATTTTTTTAGGATGATCGAGAAAACTTCGAGTTGGTAAGTCTGATTATGTATTTTTCCTATTAGTGAGTAAATATGTACTCTTGAGCTAGATGAAATAGACAAAATCTTATCTATCTTATTATTATGGAAATCTAAATTTGTCAACATGCGAAGTTCCAAAATCCAAAGCCAAAAAATAATTAACCCGTTGAAAAAATCATCTATACAAAATTACGAATTACAAATACAATGAGAAAAACCAATCCAAGTATGCATGCCCTCTATTCTATTTTTCCTATTCTAAAGTAGTAGATTCACAATTAGTTTCACGGCCTAAACTAGAGTAGCAAAGGAGTTTAAGAAACAATATGGAGCCTTACTTAATCTGCATTAACAATTTTCTCCTCGTCCACATCAAATGATTTTCTTGCTTGCTTCAGCTCTTCGTTCATCGACAACAGCTCAGTACAACGGCGTAGCTTGGGCAGGTCCTGTTTTCACATGCAAGAAAGGACTCAATTTTCAAGTAATAACTACCAGTCACAAACAGACATAAACTGCCCTTGTGTCTATTTAAATAAAACATGGATTTAACTGGAGATAAATGCTAGCTGACGTGAACAAACCTAGTTTGATTCATAAGACGAACAAGACATTTACAACCACAAAAGGAAATGCCACATACTACAGAGAGAAATATGTATTACATCTCAGAGCAAGCAAATTCAGCTGGTTTCCAATTTGTAAAGAAAGTTACCTTACAAATCAGAAACAAGAAATCTTCCGTCAAGAGCTTCCCCCTCTTGGCTGCAACGTCATGTGCCTTGTGGACCTGAAATCCAGTGTGAGAATTGTCATAATACAATTGCTGAACAATGTACGTGTTTTTATATGGAGTCTCACAATTCTTTTGTTTGCAATAGCACAAGTAAGCCTGTGCTCGCATATAATATTAAAAAATGACAACTTAGCACATAATTCTACACATCAATTTGGTATATGTGCCTTTGTACCATAGACCTGTCGCACATAGAATAACTAAATTGTCCTAGAATTTTAGGTAATTCAATTGGATAGTTTCCACAAAAATTCGGGCATAGTCTTACATTGGCAGATCCACCATCATGTTTTTGCAGCAAGCCATCAGCACATTCAAGGAGATACCTTGGGCAGATTAACTCAAGTAGTTTTGATAGATTATTTCTTATAAGTAAAGATATAGTGCAAAACTTGCCAATCCGTGTAGCTTTTTTCTAATTCAATGCAATTGATTGCTCCCTTACGCTTGGCATTAGCAAAGCAACCAAGCAAGTGGCAAAGCATCTAACACAGTGCACAACTCACCTAAAGTCCTTTAAAAATGCTTTACTAATTAATGAAGCATTTCCAAGACTCATAGCATGATATGGTTTCACAGTTAGTCAGTAACCTAAATGATAATATTTGTACTTCAAGTAACACTTTATTTGCAAGACAATTCTGCTCTGACATGAGAAAAAAATCACCATATCTTCTTTACCTGGATTTTTACCTGGTTTTTATTTGCTAGCCATCCCGCAAAAAAATTCCTGCAGTATCAGCAATAGTGCAACTTCCTACCCTTAAATATTGGAGACCAATCTCGTCAAAAAAAGAGCACCACATGGTGGAAGCCACAATACAGTAGCAAAAACAACAATAGTGATAAAAAATAGTAACATTTTTTTTTAATTTACTTGGTTCTCGAAGTTTGTCTTTAGTTATGGACAAGAAATTAATCACTTATGCTGACTAAAACGCAATAATTTAAATAAAATTGCTCACCAGATCTGTTACATATTCAACAACAATGTCTTCAACTAGAGCAACAGTTTCAGGAAGACGCTGCAAAATAAATAATAAAACAAGAAGTGAAGAACATAAAGTAAGACACTGCGATTATAAAAATTCTGAGAGTAAATGAAAAACACGTGCAAGATCAAAATAACGCTAGAAAATGAAAGGAAGAAAGAAAAAACTCATCTACAAGTAGAGTAGAGTAAGCATACAGCTAGTACTGTAAAAAAATACAGAAAAGGTATATCTACAATAAATTATCAGACACGGTCATGTCGAGTTGAACAAGAGCAAGCACAGAGGCTGTGACAAACAAATAGAATCCACAATCACCAAACTGGGTGAGGTATTAACTATTAAGTGTCCAATTTTTTTAAAGGAATTCATAACTGTGAGGTGTTACTTATTTTCCGCTTTGCGTACTCAGTAGATGAACTTAATCAGTTAACCCCCATCTGTCTTCTTTTTTAGGGTATCTTTAGCTCTCAACTTTTTTTTTCTCCTGTGCCACCCCTAGCTTAGGATTGACGTTATTTTACGTTGTAACAACAGAAGCCTTCCAAGTTGAAACTCACGCTGAATCATGATTCCAATTTATTCAATTTCAAAATATTCAAAAAAGAAATCAGTCAAGATTATAGAGATAATATATACATACCCAGACTCTGTTTGACAACAAGTGTTCTAGACATGAAATGTAAATCTTTCTCTTCCTCTAATACAGCATTCACCAAAATATTCTGGCCTGTAGGTACATCCACAATTCTAGATTGCACTTTGTATTTGACGTAGCCAAGAAGATCTTTAAGAAAAAAGCAATTTTAACTATAGTCTTCTTGATGTGTCATTTCATGATTTATATAAATGTATCGTCATCTTGGGAAATCAATTTATTTGAATAATTGAATTCTAAACTGATAATTTACAACATAACCAAGGGTATTAACTATTAATATTCGATAAAGATATCTCTGAAGAATAAAAGGGCATAACTTCAAGCAACATTTAGACCATCCAATAGTTTGCAGAGGTACTTGTCCCCAAAAAACAGAAACTGAATGTGCAAGCTCCATGTAATCATCTCAAAACCACTCAATGTTCAGGATGCACCTAGGCGACTGGGCAAGCCCAGTGGCCTAGGCGATCGCCTAGGCGTTTGGGCGGTCGCCCAATTCTGGGCGACCTTTTTTTAAAATTAAATATTTTTAATTTTGTTTAAATTGAAAAAATTAGAAAAAAAATCAGAAAAAATGTATAAAAAACAAAAAAAACAAAGCTTACATGTTTAGGGTTCATAAAATGAGTGGGAAAGTGTATTTATAGGAATAAGTAGCGGGGGGAAGGTTAAAAAAAATAAAAAGTAAAAAAAATAAAAATATATTAAAAAGGGTCGCCTAGGCGAGGCGATCAGGCTACTCGCCTGGTCGCCCAGCCTACTGGGCGGCAGGCGGGTGGTCGCCCAGGCGACCCCCACCTGGGAGGCGACCGCCCGCCTGAACACTGAAACCACTAATTAACATTCAAAACCCTATTTAATCCCCTCCACACAACTTCAAATTAGTTCAGCCTAAACACAATCTCAAATTCAAGACACACCTTTCAACCAAACTCGTTTCCTATTTACCATCTATATTATTACAATTCAACATATTTTTGCAGTTGTCATATTATCCCCCTTCAACCACAGAATGTCAAATGCATCCACACCAACATTACAAGTTCATCATATTCTTTGTCCAGGTGCTAACTCCGTGGTATGAATGCCTAGGGCTCTCAGTGCCACGGATCTACAATAAACAGCTTCAAGATGCACATCAAGTACACGGTGAAGACATACCTTTCTTTTGAAACCATCAAGTAGTTTGCTTTTGTTTTGTGTTTTTCTTGCAAAATGACATTTGATAGGCATTCAAAAGAGAAGTTTATTGAGATTATGTTGTTTGACTTTTAAGGGTGCGGTAAATTCCAGATTACTCAGGAAAGAAAATTGAAATTAACAGTTCCAGTCATATTGTCTCGCAAACCAAAAAATTGAATAGCCAACCAGAATATAATTATAATGATCAGCCACTTAAACAAATAAAGTGAAAATTCAAATTATCCATTAAATAATGCTTACATTAGGATCATCCCCAAAGCCATACATCATGTGCTGCACTGCCCACAAATAAGAAAACAACAAATCATTCAGTATAGGTAACTGTGTATGTATTGTATAAATGAGACCAACAACAAATTATGATTATATTGTTCTGGGCCTTCTGGCAAAGAGAGAAAAGCAAACATCAAAAGATTACTAACATTTCAGTTCTAACAAACTGTAACTTCAGCATATTCTAACCTCGATTATCATTATTGGACTAGAGCAATCAACTTGTACCATTTTATGGCATCATAGGACAAATGTTACAATATTATCACTCTCTTCTACTTCTTAGATTTGGTTTTCAAGAGGAGAGCCATCGCAACAACTGAACCAAAATAATTTGTTTCACCCCCTACAAGTAATGTGAATGTGAGCTGGATATAGCAACTTTATCTAGTATGAACAAAATAAATAACTAAACCAACACTATCTTTATCAACTAACAATTGCTCAAAAGGCACTGCAGGCACTAACATATAAAACACTTAATGTGATGTATTCTATGGGTGTATTTGCATGTTGTGCATACATGGATAATCCTTATGTATAGCGAAATATTTTTAATCATGCGAGCACATATGTTTCCGACATGTAAATCAGCCCGAGATGAAGCTTAAAACTTCATCATGAGCAAGAATTTTTCTAAATCATGCTTGGTGATTGAAAAGTTGATCGACTAGTCTGCTTCAACCCAACAAGCCCACTAGCCCGAGTGCCCAATTGCCAACTAGATTTGGACTAGTCGATTGGAAGCTTAGATTGACTAGTGAAGTATGTCTAGTGTCCGACCAACCAACTTTAAATCCTTGATGCTTCTTCTTTTATTATCATAAAGGTGTGATTGGTTTACTGGAAAACTTTAAGGAAGTGGAAAATTAAATTTCTGAGTGATTGGTTTGTAGAAAAACTCAGAGTTTCAAAACTAAAATTCTATGACTTCAATACTTATACTAGACAGGAGTTCCCACTTTCACTCCAAAACTAAAGAAAGTCCAATTCCATGTATTTTAGCTAAAAAAACATCTCTTTTAGTTATCTCCTAAAATAAATTATTTATCTTCACTTTATTATAAAATACATATTTGTACCAATCACCAGAATTATAGTCGCACGAACTGGAAAGTGGAGTTTTAGATTTTCCTCTCACTTCCAGCGAAAATTACTCCTAACGGTCAATAAATCTTCAACTCATCCACAGACATTTAAATACCCGACAAAGAAACGAAATATTGTTTCGACATTGGGTACAGAAATAGGGCAAAAATTATCTTACAATCCTTCTGAAAGACCCCCCGCTTGCGTTTGAGAAACGAATCGGAGGCCTGCGACTGCCCCGGCTTTCCCTTGGAGGCGAGTCCGGCGGAGGAATTCTGCATTGCTGGCGGTGGAGGAGCAAAACGTCAGTTCGTGGGTCCTTCGGTTGGGGAGAACGAGAGGAACGTGCGAACGAACCTGCCGGCGTGGATGGGATTGACGGAGGAAAGGGGAAAGCACGCCGGAGGACGGGAGGTTGAGGAGAAGTCGAGTTTGGGTTCGCGAAAAGTGATTTGGGGTTTCGGTTGAGGAATTGTTTTCGAGTTCGTTTTTGCGGAAAACATTTTATATTTTCTAGTTTAATTAACTCCAGCCTCCAGGTGTTGGACTGTTGGGGTTAGATTTCTGGGCTAATCCAAGATGTTGATCTAATAACTAAGTTGGCCCAGATTGTTAAACAAGTTGTTGAGAGAAGAAAGATACTTAATAATCTAAAATTTAAATTTCAAATGAAAACATGAACCGTAAATCTTGTTTTGTTAGTCTACACGTCAAAATCCATTAAATTTAGATGTGTTTATATCAAGTGATGTTGAATTTACAGTGAATTTTGTGCGTTGATTTTTCATCGTTGAAATTCATATGAAATGACTTCCAATGTTTATGGTTTTTTACGTGTATACTTATATTATATATAAAACAAGATGTTCAGTTTGAACTTTCGTCGTTTAAATTTTAAGTTATCATTAAGTATAAATTAATGTCAACACTTTGTAAGAACAGTAGATCCCTCCTAAACGAAAATCTAACTCATGTCGCACTTTCCAATGTAGCGATATTATACTACACATAGGTACATGTAAACATCTCAATTCTTAAAGGAGGAGCATACTTTCTTTAAAAAAAGAAGAAAACAACAACAACACCACAATCAATTTCTTTTCCATTCAAACAAAAATAACATACTTTCTTGAAAGAAAGAACACAACAACACCATAATCAATTTCTCTTCCACTCAAACATTTGATAATTACAAATCATTTATTGAAGTAAAAAAAAGCAACATCAGGCTAAACAACCATGCTAAGATGAAAGAGTTGACATGGTTGTTTACGTGGCCATAGGAGATGACCCTATTCTCTGTGAGATTGCTGCTAGTTTTGGGCAGGTTAGCTACCACGCTCTGTGGCCCAGTGGAACCCCCTGCACCTGCAGTAAAATAAATAGTTAGTTAATTACCCAATCGTGGAATTACTTGTAATAATGAAATACAAATTCACAAGTGTACTTTCATACGTTGGTGTTTATATTGTTCCTGCATCAATGTTAGAATGAATAAGAATTAGAGTACGCTATTACGCTCCCAAGGTGTTCTTCTGCTTCTTTAGTCTTTTGTATACGATTCTAAGCTATATCACGTCTGCTTTCTTGAATTTCCTCGTTTATCAAGATTTTTTTTCACAAAAACTAATTTATATTACATGGAAAAATAATTAAAAATGTTCCAAGATTTCCAATCTATTTGCATTTATAACTTGAAAATTACAGATTGTCTAGCTTGCGAAATTGTCACTACAATATAACTTCATTTCTCTCATGACGGAATGACCACTAAAACTAGTGACATAAAAAGTGAAGGGCGTATGATAAATAACAAAAGTTAAGGAGTTGAATTTACATCGTATTAATATTAGTATTGGGAAGAGTATTGATCCAAAGGAGTTTCAATTCAACGCTTCGGTGGCTTAATTGATTGATAGTCAAAACTAAGATCATGCCTAACTAATGATGTCAAACATAAAATTTTACTTAAGTAGGGTAAAAAACTATTAGAAAGGGACACTTCCTACCAGTATCAGTATTGTTTCCATTGGTACTGTTTCCATTGCTGCTTCCGTTTCCACAAGCCATGTTGAGAACAAGTCCCATGGCTTGGATTGAGGCTCCATTGTAGAACTGGAAGTTGGAGAATATACCATCCACACACTTAAGGAGCATGTTGTTCTCCACCATGCAAGGCCCACTGCAGAAAGGATTGGTGGAGTTTGATATTGCTGTTATGTTTGGAATCCCAGTTGGAGTGAGCCTGTATTGCTGCTGACAGTTCCTGTAAATCTACACTCACATTTTGCAATTTCATTATAAAAAATCAAAAACCCAAGTAAAAAATATATATACTTGATTGAAAGAAGTTGATGGTTAATGAAAAGTAACATGTTCAGAACACGTCTTACTGTTTGGTTGTTGAAACAGAGCACAGCTTGGGCCACTATGTTAACAGCATTCTGTGCTGCATGGTTTGAGACACATCCCTTAAGCTTTCTTATTTTGAAGTAATATCTATCAACCCCAAAATAAACAAAATTAAAAACATAATCATATGAGATGATTGAAACAAACCATTGCAGGAGGTAGTGGCCAATGCTATCAGTGCAATGATCAGGCAAATTCTTAGGCAAGCTTGAGCCATGACAAGAAGTAGTACTTGAACTCTAAAAGGTGGCTTTGGCTTCAAGCTTTAAGATCTTATGTTGCCACCAAATGAGAGAGTTTTTGATATAAATACAAAAACTTAAGGACAAGAGTTCTGTTCCAGCTTATATATACTGACATAGAATAACTTTTCAACTCCACCAATAACAAACCCTACTTTGCAACATTGACATAATTGCCCATCATTCGACTTAAGAACCATGCAAGAATGGGGGAAAAGTTGAAGGGTATTTTTGGGATTCTTTGATGATGGGGATGGAAGTGGTTTCTGGTAGTTCTTCCACGTAGAAGACATGAACCAGTTGGTGTGGAAGCGCCACCAACTTCCACTGCTTCCTGGACTTTTTGCGTAGATAAGCCTCATAAATCAAACCTAAAGTGTGCTTCACCTTTTCTTCTCAACAGATTTTAAGGCTCATTTCTTGTCAAAGGTTCTCATGATCTTATTGATGTGATATTGTTAACACTTTCCAATCCTCGTGTCTATGTTTTTTAGTGTTGCATTTTTGATAATGTAGTTGTCCTTGACTCCCTTCCAATCCCAGGACTATAGTCTTTGCATCTTGCATCTAAACATGTTTTTGCAAAAGAAGTATATAAGAAAGGATTAACTATATTATCTTCTAAAGTTTTTATAAAGCATTCTAAAATGACAAAGATTTTATCTTCATATCTTCCAAAGTATTCAAAATATGCTAACATCCAGTACAATTACATGAATTCTTAAATATTTTCTCATTCAACCATACCCAATAGGTTTTTTTTTTTGGGGGGGGGGGGGGGGGGGGGGGTGGGCGAAAGTAGCATGGCCTCAAGTTCATTCATACTAATTTGGAGGTAACACTCTTCTCGTTATGACGTCAATATATGGTAATGAAGAAACAAAAAGTATTTGTTGTATTCGGAGTTATTATAACCATGCAAATTAGAATTAATACCACAAACAATTCATCCAAGGACAAAAACAATCAAAATTTGAAAGTGGTCGTGTAGTGCAAACAATCAAAAACCAGCAAAAAACAAATCTTGATTACCATGCATGTAGACATCAAATATTCTGCCTGCATGCAGCCCTAAAATAATCGAGCTCTTACTTGTTGTATTAGTTAAAGGTCTAAAACCACCACTTGGGCTTAACCAATCAAACTGATATGTTAACTTTCGACCTTCCAAAGACTGTAATCTACATATGCATCTAAATCCCAACAACCGCACCTTTTTAATTGTGACTTAAACATAACGTCATGGTATGATTGGTATCTCTGCACATGTTAATGGAATGATGGAATCCTTCAACTGATCTCACCACAATATCAGTGGTCACCACCAAACAGGAGGAAAAACCACAACGCGATGAAGTAGTTGCTCGCCCGTCAGCAACCATAATTTTCAACAAAAACGTACTAATTAGTACGTGAATGATTACTTGATTAGTACCCCAATAATTTGAACCACATTCACTCTTCTTGTTCAACACAAAAAACTACCCTTTTGAAATAAGCATGCGAGCGTGTATAAGATAGTTGTCAAATTTGGTGTATATATCGATAATCTTCAGTTGTATTATTAAATTAGTGAACATATATGTTATAAAATGGATTCTAAAATTGTTATAGTGGATAATAGGTAATCATCTTAGAAAATCAATCCTTATAGACCGACCAAATATGGATCAAGTAGTAATCGATATTTTTCAGAATTGATATGACCAATTGATTTACCTCATGTCGTCTTGGAGAATTATATTTTTACCGAAGGTTGTACGTTTGAATCCCCATAATAAACTTACACTCAGGATTTTGTATTCTCCCTCCATACGATCAAAATGTTAACGCGTTCATACATTTGCTTTTTCTCTCTTTTCCTTAAGAAGGTATTTTGCGTATCTCTTTACATGTTTAGTGTTGTCTTTCCAACCCTCCTTAAAAAAATTGAATTGAGACAAGTTTCTCCTTCACCTCATAATAACCCATCAAATTTAGCATTACTTAGATATCTTACTTCATTCAAATCAAATAAATGGTTAAGTACATTTTTATAGTTCTCAATTTATATGCATGTTTAAGGTGGACGCTTTCAGGACAGGATAGGCAAAATGAAGGGAAACTGGAACAAATACATCTTATTAGAGTTCAATGAAAAATAACAAAAACAGAAGATGTTAGAGTCTGATATCAATATTTTATGGGTTTTGTATTTTCTTTTCGTTAAGTTGTTAACTGCAAGAACAACGATACAAATTGACATGATAGACAAATCTAACAATGCTTGTATTTGAAAAGGCTCAGGTCCATCAAATAACGACAAATCATGGACAGGCCTTATGCCACTTTCCCTAGTCCTTTTTATGTTTAAACTTTAAACCAAACTTGTGAAAATAGCCTCAATTGTTCAACCAAAAAAAAATCCGCAGGTGTGATTCCTGAAGTTCTATGTGAATGCTACAACTCAGATAAGAAGAACGTCCACATTTATTTACCTTATGGATCCAAGTTTAGTGATTAAATCAGAATCTTGATGATTTAGCAAAACACAGCCAAGTCCCACCATGTTTATGCTCGTGATCTTCATAATTGCAGTGGTTATAGTAGTTGAAAGTTGTTATGACGGCCTTTATTAACCGGAAATAAAATTGTGGGCCTTTCTTAGGTAGCTCGATCACTTTGCAAATTCATATTTGTATATGGTTGGGTCTTTGATATCTTCCATTGTTGCTTGTTAGTTTGGCCCAAGATGGTCATGTGGGGGCAACTCTGATTAGTAATGCAGCTGTATCAATTAGTGTGAAATAATAGTGAGCAACTGAAAAGGAATTTGACAAGGAATCACAACAGTACAAGATAAATAAAGTGTGTTTCCGCAAACAAAGACATTAGCCCATGTTCTTGAGCAACCATGATTCCTTAATGATGGACAGTATTTGGTGGGAAATAACTTCGTTTGGTGATCATGTTATGTGCATTCTTCTTTTTCTTACATGGATATATCATTGCGTTTCATCTTACATGTATGACTTAATATGTCTGGGAGAATTAATCACAAGCTAAAGCACTCTCATTAGGTCTGTTGTAACTTGTAACACCATTTGTAATAACCTAATCTAAAACACCTTAATTAACTAAACCTAAACCTAATTAACCTAATTAAGCTTTGATTAGTGAAGCATGAGGTGGCTTGTTTTGATTGGAAGATTGAGAGGTGAATTGAAGATAAACTTAGATTCTTGTATAAATAGAAGTGTTAGGTTTTAATAGAAACGTTTTCTTCAGTTGATCTAGCAGTGAGTGAGAGAGATTTTCGGAGAAGAAGAAGAGAAGGAGAAGAAGATGAGAAGAAGAAGAAGTTGAGTAGAGGTTGCCAAAGCTTGAGAGGCTTCTTCACTCGACCAAAAGGTATGCCAAATCTTCATTATAACTCACATAAGCCTTGTGAGTGTTGGGGATCGACGTTGGTGTCGAATTCCCCGTCGGATTGCAACCAATTCAGAGGATGAAGGCGACGATCGGTCGACTGGTGCCTGTGGGCAATCGACCGATCCTATTATTATATTGATGTTTACCTGCGAACGGTCGAACGATGTCTTAGGACGGTCGACCGTTATGCCAGATTTGTGCGGGAAAATGGTTGATGCTGTTATCGGTCGAACGGGTCCACTTAGCCGGTCGACCGAATAACAATGAGAATGGGTCGGTTGGGGGTTTTGACTTATTAAACGGTCGAACGCCGTTAACCTTGTTCGACCGATCCATTCAATGCTAAGTCGGTTGGGAGCTTTGACCATCAAAACGGTCGACCGCTCTTCAACTTTTGGTCGACCGACTGAGCATTTTAATTAAGCAGTAGAGTGCCTGTGATGTTTCGGTCGAACTGTATAGCAGTTCCGGTCGACCGAATGTCACTTGGGCAAGATACTGAGATTTCCTGTTATCGGTTGAACGACCCTTGGTTCGACCGATCGGATATATAAATTATATAAAATTGGTATAGCGTAGACCATCCAAACGGTCAACCGCTAGATGACTTTTGTTCGACCGATTGGTCGGTAATTCGGTTGGCGTGGTTCGACCGGTAGACTTGTTTGTACAGTACTGTGTACTGTGTGGGGGACCGGTCGACCGGTGTGCTTTTAGCGGTCGACCGATCTGCCGCATGTTGGTGGATTTATCCACACGCGATCCGTTGAGTATAGGTCGACTACCGGCTCCGAGGGGACGGTTGATTACCGGCTTTGAGAGCGACGGATTTCACCTTCGACGAAGGCGTATTATTGTATTACTGTTGCCTCTCTTACCGAGCGGGGTGTGAGGGATGTGTGCCGTAAACCTTGGGCAGTTTGCGAGGGTTTAGCGGTAGGCCGAGGATGTTCCGGCAGGGTGCGCGTCTGGCGGCTCTTGGGGGAGCAGCGGCTCTCGTCTGACCCGAGTTGTGTATTCGGCGGGCTGACTCGCTCCTGGGGTGGCGACGTGTACCAGGGGTTCCTTCCTGCACTTTTGGGGAGCAGTGGTGTCGACTGACCCTTGTGAGGCAGCGGTGGACTGACTTGACCCTAGTGGCAGGAGTGGTTCAGTGCCGCGGAGGCGGTGAGGGCATTATTGTGGGGCCGAGGTGGATGATCATGTGCATAACATTGCATTGTCTTTAATTCCTTTTTGTATTTTAGGAGGTTTGGTATACGGGGTTCCTTCAGGGAACTCAGGCATGTTTGTTTGTTTTCATTTCAGGTAGCGAGTAGCATTAGAGTCAGGTGGTGACCGAGGAGAGTGCCCCCGGGATCAGATCCTGTCATCTTTTATATCTTCTTTTGTTGAGGTAGTGATTACATGTATATTCACTTTTGTTGTAATCACAGTTGACTCATTTGTATAGTTTGACTTCCACGTGAGTCTGTATCTTATATATTTTATATATATGTTGGTTTGTTTTCCCGTGACGTGCCCTGTGTTGACCGTTGACGGTCTTTATTATTGTTTAAATTTTCCGCTGTTTTCGGGTACGTTACACCATTACCTTAATCATGTTACCATGTGTATGACATACTGTCCACTCCTTTCCAAAAAGATTGCCTGATACGTGCGATACATGCATGAGAAGAAGTGGATCACGTTCCATGCTTAATTATATTTAATATTTTATTTTAATAGGTTAATAGGTTGTCATTTGACTTATTCTATATTTAGTAAGTTATTGAGTTTTTATTTGATTTGTTCAATATGTAGTGGGTTTAGCATGTCTTTATATGGAACTAGTCATTAGAGAAGCTTGTATAAATATTGATTATTACACAAATGAAATTAGGTACGTATTAATCTAAATATAAGTTATTTTGTTCTTATTCTTTATCCATCGCAATTCTGGAATTTTACTCCTTTCTCGAATAAGTGACTTATCTTCTTCTTAATTTTTCATTTTTCTAGAATTTTAACTCTTTCTCGAATAAAAGTCCGTATCATTTGGTGCTGCTTTCATCCATCATGAATCATGACAGAAAGTACACGCTTTCGTACTTTAGAAGATGTGTGTCTCCCAACTCAACACAATCACATCCTCTCATGCCAAGAAGCTCGATCAAATCTCCACCCGTCTCGACGCAGCATGTAATCAAATCGCCGACCTTTCCTCCAAGTTCCCCTTATATCGCCGCTATTACATCACTTGATGCCAAGCTTGAACAAATTGATCGCAACGATCAACAATTCAAGTGTCGGATCTAGGGGTGAGCAAACTTCAGTCCGATCTTCGGTCCCGGGGATGGATAAAATTCGGTTTTCGATCCGGTCCGGTCTTTAGACCGAACTAAAATTTTGTGAGGAAAATCCGGATTTTGGATCGAACCGGACCGAATTTATTCGATTCGATCTTCGGTCTGGGAGTCCAAAAAATTCGGTCTTCGGTCCGAATCAATCTTCTTATTCTAACAACAACAGGTGGCCATTCAAACTTGACTTCTCACGGTTCGAAGGCTCCAACCCATCCGATTTGTTTTGGCTCTTTTTCGAATAATAATCGTATCATCGCCTAAAACAACTAAAAGTGACTATACAACAAATGCAGAACAACTCATGATCTTTATGATTACATATATTACAGGAATGATATGGGTTACATAATTTATAATTATGGGTTAACAAGAATATAAATAATTTAATTGTGCTTTCAGTAGTTACACAAGTTTTTAGTGAAAAAACCCCGACATGAGACACAATTTGACTGCAACATCTTACATACGTTACTCGTACGCATCTTAATTTGAATGGAGTTGCATGACAGATTAGTTGTACCATCAACCATGTAATCATTTTTCATCATTAATCCTTATCGCATCATAATGATAATATATAAGATACATATTTTTTTATTTGTTTGGTCCATCATTACTTTAATAGCACGGGAACTTAGGTAGAATATATACAACAGACAATTTTTCGTTAGAGTATGCATATAATTTCATCATAATTTCTCCTGTCAACATGTTTTACTTTGGCGATCAAAGATTGTTCATCTGTCGATATGTTAATAATATGAGTTTTGGAGCTTGATTCATGTGCCTTTATTTATTTATACATTTTTATTGATATATCTTTTTTATTTTCAAAGAACTTTGAGAAGTTGAAGGAACGAGGAGTGAGCAACCGGTCTGAACTCGGTCGGATCAGAATCGGATCGACCTCGGACAGAAGACTGGACTGGTTGGGTCCAGACCGGTCCGGTCCAAAATTGGAATTGATTCCGGATCCCGGATCGAAAACCAGACCGGTTAGATCTAGTCCGGACCAAACTCCAGACTAACCGATCCGATTAAAAAAACCGGACTGAACCGGTTGTCGCCGCCCCTCGAAGGAACCTTGCAAGTTGCAGCTGCCACCGAAAGTTTTTGTTCCAATGCATTGGAACAACACGGCAACACTTTCCATTTTGTAATCGTTTTTGATGTTTTCAGGTCCCAATTCAAATCCATCCCAATCATTTGCAACAAATTAATGCAAAACCAAACAGATGCGTTGTTTGTTTGTTTCCATCATTAGTATTTTCTTTCTTTCCAATTTTCCAATGCGACTGGAACAAGTTGTGTTGTGCATACGTATTTCAGTATTTGACATCTAATCACTGTCCAAGTCGACATGGACGTGTCTTCGTGCATGCAGGGTGCGTGCATGACTAAATATCTTCTATTGCTACAGTCACGTCATGATTTTTTTATAAAGATTATAACTGAGAAGATAAAGAAGAAAAATTGTGAATAAGTGTTGTAAAGTAGAAAAAGTCGACGTGATAAACGAAGAAAATTGAGATGATTTTTTTTATAAAGATTATAACTACGGATGTTCTAAGAGGTATTTCCATGTATTGCGGTTTTCAAACCCTGAAAGTATTATCGAAATCGACATAAAATATACACCAATATAAAATTCTAAAGGGGGTGATTTTGCAAAGTAAAAGCCGTTACTAAAGATCTGTTTGCCGCCACATAGGAGTTGACTATCACTGGCACCGACTCTGACTATTTGGGGCATGATTTTCTTGGCCAGGAGGATCCCGTTCGTAGGAGGGCCGCAGACTCTGACGTATATTTCATGTACTATCGTGTTCGTATACTAAGTAGACATATTAATTAGGTCGTGTTGTACTATAATCAAATAAAAGTATTCATACAAAGTGTAAATATTTTTCTTTATTGAACACCCCTATTGACAAATCCAATGCAATCCAATGCATTCCAAAAACAAGCGTGTGTGAATCTAATCCAATCCAATCCAATCCAATCCAAAAACAACCAACAAAGGACTTTTCTTGACGTGTAAATAAACAATCCATCCCCAATATATTATTAAGTATTAACACACGCACAGCACAGCACCTTCCCTCCCAACTAACTTCCTCCACCAAACCAAACTCCCCCCAAAAATAACCAAACCTCTCACTCTCTCTCTCTCTCCTCTCTCTCTTCTCTCATATGCCGCGATGGAGCCTCTCCGCCTCCGTCCCCACCCCGTCGTCCCCTGCCTTCCTCCGTCCCCTCGGGCCCCACCTCTCCACCTCCCGTCCGCTTCCCGCTCCCTCGGCAAACCCCCCTCGTGGCCCCGCCCTCTCAGAACCGAACCGGACCTGGAGGAGGAGACTCCAGCTTCGACTCAGACGAGGAGGAGGGGGAATTGGGTCATGCGCATTCTCAGGATCGGGGCGAGGTGGGGCGGAGAGGAAAAGGAGGAGAAAGAGGAGGAGAAGGAGGAGAAGGAGGAGGAGGAGAAGAGAGTGTGTGATGGAGAGGAGTGTGGAGTCGAGGAGGTGGTGGAGATTGGGAGGGATGAGTTCGGGAGGTTGTTGAGGAGGGTGTCTTTGGCGGAGGCTAGGTTTTATGCTAGGATGTCTGACCTCGGGAATCTCGCCTATGATGTTCCTAACATTAAGGTCTGGTTATGCCTGGATTGAATTTCAGTTTTTTTTTGTTTGTTTTGGGAGGAAAGTTGGTTTTTTTAATGTTTTGTTTTGTTTTGGGTTTTGTTGTTTCATGAGAGAAAATTGGTTTTTTTTTTGAGTTCGTTGTATGTGTTGGTTTTTAGTTTGCTTGTCTGATTGGAAAGTTTGGATTTTTGGGTTTTTTAATTTAGTTCTCTGTTTTGAGTTCGGTTGTTCCATGGGAGAATTCTGACTTTTGAGTCTGTAAATTAAATTTGCCTTTTGGGTTATTTAAATGAGATCTTTGCTTGATGGGAAAATTCGACCTTCTGAGTTTGTAATTTGATTTTGATTCTGGTTTATTGCAAATATTAATTGGGTGTTTTTTCTTGCTATGAAGATTCATGTGAAAATTCAGTTTGCCAAAGGATATCTTTATGAATGCTGTCCCTTTTCATAATTTAATGGAAAAGTTTGTTCTAATTTGTTTTCATGTGGGAATTAACCTTCAAGGTTTTCCTTCAAATGTTTTCTGTTTAATAGGCTTTATGATTGTTTAGATTTGTTGTTGCTAAGATTTTATTTGATTTGATTTGATTTAGTTTCTTATTGGTATTAGCCTTTTAGAATGTTGGCACTTCTCCATTTTTTTGAACATCTTTAGAGTTTGTGTAGTGTGGATCTAACCTTTCCCATATTCGTTTTTTTCTCTTTTTCAGCCACAAAGTCTTCTAAAGCATCGTGGGTTGCGATTTGTGACCTCTTCGCTGGAGAAGAAAGGGATTTCCACGAATACTAACCCAGGAACATCTGATACCCAAATTAGTAAGGCAGATTCGAGTTCACATAATGTTGACGACCCCGACACCAACGAAAGAAATGGTATAAATGCCGCGGCTGCATACCAAATTGCAGCTTCTGCTGCTTCATATCTACAATCTCAGACAAAGAAGCTTCTCCCTTTCAGATTATTGAACAGAGATACAGGAACAGACCCACATCAAGAAGGTTTTGGAAATGAAAGTGGGGCTGATATTGCGAGTCCTGAAGAGGCATCTTTTGTGGCCACCACGAACTCAGTCACCGCAGTCATTGCCGCGAAAGAGGAGGTGAAGGAAGCAGTTGCCAAGGATTTGAACTCGGCACTGACTTCGCCTTGTCGGTGGTTTATATGCGATGATGATAGCAGTGGCACCAGATACTTCATCATTCAGGTGAATTTTTATTTAAAAAAAATCGTATAAGCTACCTTAAGCTTTGTCATATTCTTGTGAGTGAATAATCAGTTCGTATTTTTGGAACTCTCGTCGTTACAGGGGTCCGAATCGATGGCTTCATGGCAAGCTAACCTTCTGTTTGAGCCCATCCAGTTTGAGGTAATACGATCAGTCGTTTTATTATATGTTCTATCATATTCACTTTTGCAGCCTTTACACCAATTTTCCTCTTATTTCTTGTATGTTTTTCTCCTTATAAATACAAAATTCTCAACATTATGAATATAGTTAAAATTGTGGTATATATATGAATAGTGGTATTAGAAATTGATGCATTACTTGATTTGATAAGCCAACAAATTAAATGGAACATGTTTTATATCTGCGGAGCAGGGGCTGGATGTTCTTGTGCACAGAGGTATTTATGAAGCAGCAAAAGGGATGTATGATCAAATGTTACCAGAAGTCCAAGCTCATTTGAAAGCCAGAGGCAAAACAGCCACTTTGTGTTTCACCGGTCATTCTCTCGGAGGAAGCCTTTCTTTGCTTATCAATCTTATGTTACTAATGCGGGGCGATGCACCAACCTCTTCCTTATTGCCTCTCATTACCTTTGGAGCACCAACAATCATGTGCGGGGGGAATTGGTTGCTTCGTAAACTAGGCTTGCCTCGAAGTCATGTACAAGCTATCACAATGCATCGAGACATCGTCCCGAGAGCATTCTCATGTAATTATCCAGATCACGTTGCACAGATTTTGAAAGCTGTTAATAGAAATTTCCGCAATCATCCTTGCCTTAAGCACCAGGTAAAGAAGTTTATTTTGTTGTTGTTTTTGTTTGTTAACGCGAGCCTAACACGCAAACAATCAATTTTAACAGAAGCTGCTGTACGAACCGGTGGGGGAGCTTTTAATTCTCCAGCCGGACGAGAAGTTCTCCCCACATCACCACCTCCTTCCCTCCGGGAGTGGCTTATATATCTTAGACCATTCCTCGTCAGATTTCAAGAACCCTGGAAGGATTCTACGGGCGGCAAAATCCATATTTCTCAACTCTCCTCACCCTCTCGAAATCTTAAGTGACCGCGGTGCGTACGGCTCCGAGGGAACGGTCACGAGAGACCACGATATGAAATCATACTTGCGGTCCATCCGTAACGTGATCAAAGAGGAACTAATAAAGGTACGCAAGGCCAAGAGGGAGCAACGTCACACGACGTGGTTGTCACTTGTCCCTATTGGTGGCAAAGGTGTCGGCATTCCCATCGGATGGCGACCAACACTGAAGATGCTGGATCAGATAAATTTAGGTGGTGTTTACAACGGCAGCGTTAAGTCATTGCAGCAGTTCCAGAAAGCCGTTGTTTCGAGAAATTTGCACGTGGTGCTTGTGTTCTTGCTGCCCGTCAGGTTCTTGCTATTGAAGGCGTTGGCAGTTATTAGCTTCATTTGATTGGTGATACAATTTGCATTTATACAACGGATTCGTTGTTTTTTCGTTGGAGGAATCTGTCGATGGATCATTGTTGGCGGGGAGCTCGGGAGACTTCAATGGTTGGCGGTAATGAGTGAATTCTTTTGTATAGGAGTTTCCAGATAAATGTATAGTAGGAACATATACTACGAGTAGTATTTATTCATTTATTTTTGCATAGAAGTTAAAAGAAGGTTTAGATAGAAAAGTGGATTCCGTCTTGTGGTTGAGATATTTTCGAATGGGAAAGTACGCATTTTGGTAAACTGTCAATAACTTGCATGAAAGTGTTTTTCGAAATAATAATAATAATACGCACAAAAGTCAAGTGGAAGTGCAGAACCATATTCTGAAGTTACTGCCATTCAGAGTTAAAAAAAATAGCTTAAAACTTGCTAACTTTAAGATAAGTGCAAGTGGAAAGATAAGAAATTAATGCAAAATTAGATGCATTAAAAAAATTGAAAGTTGGATCTGATTATGAGATTAAAACGTATAGATTCCCAATTACAAGGTTATGTTGTTTGAGATTTAAAATGAGAGGCAAGATAGAGTACATTAAATATATATATATAAGGTTAGAATGAGCCCTGGGCTCATTTTGTTTAAATGGGCTCCTCAAGATCCAACCATTCATCTTAATCTAAATGGGTGGGGATGTTTTAATTGTAGGAAGGGTATTAAAGTAAAATCGTGGGTCTTCCCAAATCCTTCAATCCACGATACCAAAACGAACCCACTATTTCCTCCATACATTTTTGTCATCCCTTTCTCCTCACCCTCCAAACCCATTATTAATCTTACCATTTCTTTCATCCCTTTATCCGCACCCTCCAAACCCTAATTGATCCTTAAAGAAGTCTCATTCTTCGTGACATCTTCCGTTTTTTGGTTAGTTTCTGCTGCCTATTTTATTTTTTTGTTCAATTTTTGGATCCAGAATTTTATACGCACATTATTTAGGTTTTTCGCTGTAATTTTCGGTTTTGATCGGATTTTTGCTGCTGAATACGTTATTTATTTAATCCTAATTACTGGTTGTTTGGTTTAGTTTTTTAATTGTGATTTCGGTTTTTTATGCTTTTTGGTTTTTAGTTGGTTTGTGGTCCTTATTTAGGTTTTTGGCTGTTGATTTTCTATTTTTCTTGTTAATCCTTAAATCTGAAGTATATTAGGGATCTATATAATATTTGGTAGAACAGTGTGTTTATATTATTAGTTGTGAATTTGAAAATCATTCCAATTTGTATTTGTTATCACAGGACAAAAATCCAAATTATGGATATTGAAGAAAGAAATCCAACATCCTTAGAGTCCAGAGAAATCCAATCAGGTCTACTAGTCATTGGGGTAAGCTTTTGTTTTATTACTTTTTTAAATGGATTTCACATTGAGATACTGTGATCTTAATCTAAAATTAATTACAATCGATAATAATTTGAAGTTTATAACGGGATAATCTAGGTGGTAGCAGCAATATTCATATAACTACTTTAATATAAAATTGAAAACTGTAATATTGAATTTTCGATCTGGAATATAAAAATTGATACATGTAATATTGACAATTTTACTTAAAATATGTAATATTAGTATTGATAGGGGATTTCACATTGAAAAACTGTGATCTTAATCTAAAATTAATTACAATCCGAAATAATTTTAAGTTTATAACAGGAAAAACTTGGTGAGAGCATCAATATTAATATGAATACTGTAATATAAATTGGAAACTGTAATATTGATTTTTCTATCCGTATTATATAATTGATACTTGTAACATTGACCATTTTACTTGAGATATGTAATATTACTTTTGATAGTGGATTTCACATCGAAAACTATGATATTAATCTAAAATTAATTAAAAGCGGAAATAATATTAGGTTTATAACAGGAAAATCTTGGTGTAGCAGCAATATTAATATGACTACTGTAATATGAAATTGAAAACTGTAATATTGAATTTTCGATTTATAATATAAAAGTTGATACATGTAATGGTGACCATTTACTTAAACCAAAAATATATTATTTGAACTAGTAATATAGTAAAGTAATTTGGATTTGACAATCTAATATTGTAATATTATTACAAAACTGTAATATAGTATGTCTAACTGTTCACCATTTAGGATAATTTAAAGTTGCCAAACGAGGAGCATGCCAAAGATTTTTTACTGATACCTGACGTTAAAAGTGAGCTGAAACCAACCTATGGACAGGAGTTCAACTCAATAGAAGAAGCTTACAACTATTATAAGAATTATGCAAATGCGGGAGGGTTTAATGTGCGAAAATCATCAACCAAATATACTGAAGCAACTGAAAATAATTGCAGAGAAATCATCTTAAAAAAGTTTGTTTGCTCCAAAGAAGGGTCATCCTGTACAAGAAGCAACAAAAAGACATCTATGACTGAAGTGTCAGTTACAATAAAGAAGAGGAAAGTTGCGACATCAAGATGTGAATGTCAAGCCAAATTAAAAATCAAATTTGATCGAGAAAAAAATAGGTGGTTTGTGCTAAATTTTGTTGAAGGACATAATCATGAAATGACAAGCTCATCTCAAAGACATTACATGAGAAATAATCGCAACATACCGCCAGTTACTCAAGGATTGTTGAAATCTATGAGTGAAGCAAACATACCTGTTGTAAAACAAGCTGTGATGTTAGGAAATGAAAGTGGTGGTTATGACCAAATAGGATTCACGTATAGAGACATACTAAATATGAATGCTGCTAGAAGATATGAAACAGAAGGATATGATGCAGATTTGGTACTTGAACACTTAGAGAGTGCAAAGAAGGGTGACAAAGAGTTCTACTATTCTTATCAGAAGAATGAACAAAGTAAATTGAGTCACTTGTTTTGGGCTGATGGCACTTGTCGAGATAACTTCAAACATTTTGGAGAAGCCATCACGTTCGACACCACGTATTGTACAAACAGGTACTCAATGATATTCGGAGCCTTTTGTGGTGTAAATCATCACAGACAAACAGTCTTCTTCGGAATGGGTTTGCTAAATGATGAAACTATATCATCCTTTAATTGGTTATTTTTGGAATTCAAAACTTGTATGGGTAGAGAACCAGCTGCTATTGTTACTGATCAAGACCCAGCTATGAATTCTTCATTGGCACAAGTGTACCCCAAGACCTTTCATCGTTTTTGCTCGTGGCACATAATGGATAAATTACAAAAAAAAATTGGAGGAGTAAGCAATAAAGGGAATGTTATTCAAGCCTTTCATGATTGTGTGTGGTACACCGAGGACATCAAAGATTTTGAATGTAAGTGGACCAGAATCATTAAGGAAAATGAGCTTCATGATTCAAAATGGTTGAATTCTTTGTTTGAGATACGGGAAAAATGGGTTCCAGCTTTCATGCAAAATATTTTCTTTGCTGGTATGAAGACTACTCAAAGAAGTGAATCAATGAATGCATTTTTGAAGACATACATAACACGACAAAACACCTTATTCGAATTCTTATGCAGGTACATTTCTATTTTGTTTATACATTGCCATGTATATTCAATGGTTAAATTGTACCATATTATTTATAATTTTAACGTAAGATATGTTAGAAAGTTATATATGATGTTAATAAAACGTATATGTATTTGCTGCCACATTTAAATAGAACAGATTTATTATGTTTAGCCGTAACATGTTCTTTATAACTGTAATATTACAGTATGATTTTTAATATTATCTATTGTTACATAAAAAATAACCGTACTTCAGTCAGTTTTCCAATTCCATATAATACGCCTAAAAATAAGTGCGATATGTTATATAAGTTAGCATTGTTTTGTTATTGTAGATTTGAAGTGGCTCTAAAGCATCAAAGAGAGAATGAAAATATATGGGATTATAATGACCATAATAAGAAGGGGGAGCTACTGACTAAATGGAACCTTGAAGCTGAAATGGAAGAAGTATACACAAGAAGTATCTTTCACATCTTTCAAGAACAGTTGAGGAAGAGTTTTATGTGCAACGTTACAATTGAAAATATGGATGAAATATCAGTTACATACAATGTCTAGCAAGATAGATGAAGACAATGGAACAATGAAAGTGAGGTTCAAAGGCATTGATAATGTGCCTATTTGTGACTGTCACTTTATGGAATTTGAAGGAATTCCATGCCAACATAGTTACAAAAAGAATGACAAAAAGATGCCACCAATTAACATTCTTACTCGTTGGCGAAAAAGAATGACAAATGACTTTTATGAAAGCAACAACCATGGTACCAACAAGTCAACAATAAGTGACAAAGTCAACCACATCATGAGATTGTGCAAAGAATTGATATCCATTGCCGGCAAACACGAATCTGCAACTGAGTTGATAGAACAGAAATTAGAATTGGCTCTAATAGAATCCAAAAATGCTGTGAAAGGAAGCCATGAGGATGATAAGCAAATATCTGGAACATGTCAAAGGGAAATACTAGTTCATCAGCCAGATAAAGTGAAAACAAAAGGGAGCGGCAGAAGTGGAAGACCAAAATTTAGTAGTAATCGTATTCAATCAAATCTTGAGAAAAAACCAAGCAAAAGTCATAGACAATGTAAAACGTGCATGAAATATTCCGACCACGATTCAAGAACTTGTCCTTCAAGGAAGCAATAAGAAATCGTGAGTAGTTAATTTTCTTATTCATATTGAATTATAATTGATAATTCCCTTATGTTTTTATTTCTGATTTTGCAGATTTACAACTAAAGGTACAAATTATGGCAAGAATGACTTGCAAGAAGATTAATATTCATAGACAAGATATACATGTGAATGAGGGCCTACAGGAATATAGCACCATTTTTATAAAATTTGATATACGTTCTCTAGTTATACTCTCATTATTGTGTAATAATATAGAACATTATACATTCTATTTTTTTTTATCATTTAAAGTTTTCTTCATCAAAATGGTTAATGAGTACCACATATGTAACTGGTCTGTCTGTATATTGTAGCTGTAATATGACGATAACAAATGTAATTTCCTGTTTTTAATAATAAAAATCAAAACTGAATTCAAACCGTAAGGTAAACTGTTTAGCCGTAAAATAAAATATTTAGCCGTAAGATAAACTGTGTAGCCGTAAAATAAAGTGTTTAGCCGTAAGATAAACTGTTTCACCTTAATTATTATGCAAATTAAAAGACTCATGTAATCAAATTTCTTATCAGTACGCAAAATCAAAATGTAATATTAATTTGTGCGATTTAAGATACAATTGACTATACCCCTTACCAATTAAAAAAAATAATGTCTGATAATGTGTAAATGTAATGTGAATCTTAGATAATTGGAGATTTAATAGTATATTGTAGCTGTAATATGACGATAACAAATGTAATATCGTAGTGTTGTTTCAATAAAACTATGCAAACTGTAATATTAGAAGAGTTTTACCTTATCAGTTCGCAAATGTAATTTCCTGTTAATAATAATAATAATCAAAACTGAATTCAAACCGTAAGGTAAACTGTTTAGCCGTAAAATAAAATATTTAGCCGTAAGATAAACTGTGTAGCCGTAAAATAAAGTGTTTAGCCGTAAGATAAACTGTTTCACCTTAATTATTATGCAAATTAAAAGACTCATGTAATCAAATTTCTTATCAGTACGCAAAATTAAAATGTAATATTAATTTGTGCGATTTAAGATACAATTGACTATACCCCTTACCAATTAAAAAAAATAATGTCTGATAATGTGTAAGATGTAATGTGAATCTTAGATAATTGGAGATTTTGAAAAGTTTTAACAGGAAATGATGGAAACACAACATTTAATATGAAACTTTAAGAGTAGGGGTACTCATCTAAGCGTAGTAATAATAACTTAAAATTCATTCATATTAACAGTTGCAAGCAATTGTATTGTTGTACATTTCATAATTTTGTCCAATTCACATTTTTTTCCCAAGAATCTAATTATCCTGTATAATTTACATTCCATTTCACATTTCAAAATGTTGCACATGTTCCACGAAGTATGTACCCTGGAAAAAGAAGCTGTAATATTATGTTGAAGATGTAAATTCAAGGAGCTGCTTTAATATTAGTCGGCAAAACGTAATATTAAAGGGGTGCTCGGCTAGGAATAAGTAATAGTAACTGTAAATATTCATCCATAAATACAACAGTTGCATGCAATTGTAATGTTGTAAATTTCAAAAAGTTTGTTCAATCCCAAATTTGTTTTGGAAATATTCTTTGATATTACAGAAGTAATACTTTTTTCTGAAAATCTAATCACAACATGTTCCACGAAGTATCATAGCAACGTATTCAGCACGAATCCGAGCCATATCTTCTTCTCCAAAATCAAAAACATCTTTTCCTTCTGAGAGATATTCTGCAAACTTCAATACATACAAGCCACAATTCAAACTGGTGGGTGCTTGCTGGGGGCAAGGAAGATGTTCTACTTTCCAAGTCTTCATATTATCAAAATTGTGTGTCATTTCAAAGTACTTAGCCACCCACCTAGACTGCAAAAATTAACATTTCCACTCAAAAACAAAGAAGCATATCAACTGAAAATAAGTAACAGTAAACAATAAATCCATGTGTAACGAAACTCAAGAACAGAAAAACATACCCACTGAAGAACTCTTGCTTTAACTCTAGCAGAATTACAAGAGTTGTACGATTGGAATCGACTTTGTTGAAAATTGATGACAAAAAGATGCCAGTGGCTACCCGTGTGCAAAATCATGAAATAGTAATTAACTATACCCATAATATAACTTGGACAATTGAAACATTGACAAAGGTTTTTCTTCATTTCATCAGTAAGGACATCTGGACATGAATGCAACTTTATCTACATTGAAATTGGATCAAAAAAAGTTAGAACAACAAATCGTTGAAGAAAGCAAAGGAAGAATATTAGAGAAACAATCCAACAAGGTAGAAGAAATAACCTGAGGGTAAACATAAGAGAATAGACAATATAAACCAGCACGATCTGCAGCTTTAGCTTTAAGTTCCAGCAACTCAAATGTCACTTCTAATACCTAAAAGGTGGGACAATTATCAATGGTTGAATAAAACAAGTGCAAACATTTAATTTCACTTACATCACCAGAAACCATTTTTCCATCCAACACATCAAGCAAATGTGATCCTATGCAAAACGTGTTTTTAGTTGTTCTGTAATTCCTTGCACTCCTGAAATTTAAAATAATTAAGGAATATGTAACATAACCCCAAAAAATTAAATAATGTTGATTATAGAATAATGTCAATATCTATCACCTAAAACACTTACATATCTCTAGGATCACTTAGGAATTGATCAATACATGCTTTATCCTCCAAAGAAATTACTGAATATCCCAAATAGGTGGTAACGGCTATTAGTGAAACCTATAAATTAAGAATGAAAAATTAAATCACAGTAAACAAATATCCAATTAGGAATATAAATGTTTGTTTTTTGTAATAATAATAATAATCAAAACTGAATTCAAACCGTAAGGTAAACAGTTAAGCAGTAAGATAAAATGTTTAGTCGTAAGATAACTGTTTAACCGTAATTATTTTGCAAATTAAAAGACACATGTAAACAAATTTTTTGTGTAAAGGTAGAGTTACATAATATTAAAAACCAGTAAAAAGAGGTGATATATCAGACTATACCTTCTTATTTTCTAAAGTCTTCGATTCTTGTATTAGATTAACACCATCTTCTGGCAGAATTTTGGGTTTCCGATTAAGTGTCATTTTCACACGCCTTGTTAATGAACTTTCAGATGTATTCGCTGCCGTTTCTTTTCTCTTGTAGACTCTTTTGAAGGGAGGAGGTCCATGACACACATTCACATTATCACAAGAAACGTGGGTGGAAGTCATTTGGTCATTACCAATGACAACATCAACCACATTAGACATATACAACTGTTGATCACCAATATCCATCTCCTCCACAGAATTGGTATTGACCTGTGAAATCTGAGAAAGCCCCAAGCTAAAAGTTGGCACATGCGACTTTGGTTGACCAGAATTTTTCTTCAAGGTAGAGAGTTCAGATTCCAAATCAGCAACTTTCTTCTTTAAGAACTTCAAGTCAGTATTCTCAGCTTCCAAAATACAAACTTTTTTATTTAACAACTGCACCTCCAAAATTAATTCATCATTTCTTTTCTTCAAATGTTGGGCTTCATTGTCATCAACATCTACACCATCAGAACGATCATCTAGTTGCTCCCTTCTTTTTTTGGAATTCAACATCTTCTTTGTGGTTGCAACATTAACCAGAGGCAAATTTTGCTCATTTGGAAGAAGCTTGAAAAAATCATTTTCATCAACTAAGATGTTATACAAAATCTGCAGGTAACATAACTTTGTTTACTCAATATTTGTATATCCCAAAAGTAAAGTTTGAAAATTACAAATGATAATTGCCATTCAAATGCTGATGACTATCCTGGTAAGCAAAAACGTATTATAATTTAACCAATATTGCACAATTAGTATGAGTTTAATGCAACTTGCCATATCGTCAACCACACTAGTAAGGTCTTTTAGCTTTGGTTCAACAGGAGAAGCCCACTTCCTAATCCTTGGCTTCAATTCTGGAAAAACTGGTTTAAACAAATTGATGTGCTCATACAACCATACCTGAAATATAGATAACCATAATGAAAGTTAAATCTAAAATATATAATAGTGCATCTAGCAAGGAATAAAACTTATGACGTTATTGAAACTACAAACCATAACGTCATAAGTTTAATATAATACAAAGCTGTAATATTATATCAATAACAGGAAAATAAATATCTTTGCCTTAACTCACGAATATTAATTAATTTTTAATAGATGCATGTAGCAATTTTGCCAAAATATAGATAATGTTAAATTTAGGTAATGTAAGAACATTCAAAGACATCAACAGTTGTACTATTGTTTGATGAAAAGGAAAAAACTAACCAGCAGTAATATGAAAATAAATTATACCAAATTAAAGTAAAAATAAAAGTTAAGGTAATTACCATTAAACATATGCTTGATCCAAGAGCATAAGTGCTAACAGATTTCCTCTTCCCAGCCTTCTTGCTAATAATTTGATCACGTATGAGAGGTACCTTTTCCATTGTTAGGTTGTGAATAGTCTCGGACCAATTGTAAAATTTCAGGTTCTCTAATTTGTCAAAATTGGATAGTGCAGCTCGTGGAACATTAGACCCAGACTCAGGCAATAAAAAGGTAGAACACATCAACAAAATTAATAGTTTGACAAAATCATCAACAGAATCAGCATCATCCTTGCAATGTAACTCAATCATAAGTTGTTGAATTTTTGTGGTATTGAAGGTGAAGTTTTTTTCTTTACTGTATTTTGACTCTAAATAAGAGGTTTTCCCACTACCTCTTATCTTCACCTTTATGCCCGAAGAAGGTAAACCTAAAATAGCTGCAACATCTTCCACAGAAAAATCTAAGTTTACACCACCCACACAAAATCTATTGGAGTCAACATGCCTAGTGATTAAATCTTCAAGCAACCATCGGTTAACATTCAAATTTGGAATGTGAAGAAGTTTTCCAAAAGGGGTCACTGACAGCCTTTTTAAGTGAGCTTCATTAGGTTTATATTTCTCCACAAACTCAACAAAAAACTTCACATAACATCTGTGGTTGACGCAATAGTTAACTGTAGCAAAATATTAAGAAATCAGAATTATAACCACAAACATAATAGAAAATTAAAGACTCATTAAAGCACCTGCAGATTTAGATGTTTGTAGATTTGAACTTTCACCATAATCTTTGCATTGCAAATTTACTGTACTCGCCAGATTGCCTAATACACCAAGATGTGTGAAAATTTCAGTGAGACATAATAATTTTTGAAACTAACATTAAATAGGTTTTTACTAGAACATTAAAATCTGTTAGACACATTTTATAACATGAACCAGAAAATCCAATTATATAACCATAACAAAGCTTCGAAATTGAATAATAACAACTACAAATGTTTAAAAGAGAAAAATTAAACTACCAATAATAATTTAAAAACTATGTAAAAACCATATTCAAACGAATTCAAACATGTTGAGATTAAGAAATCAGCAAACCTCTGTTTTTATAAGAAACATAGGTATTAACGATAATATATTAACAGAAGTTTGAAACAGGAAAATAGGAAGAAGATTATTCAGCATGAAACACAAAATAAACGACAAAATACGAAACAAGATCAAACACTCATGTGTCCAATGGAATAAAAAATCAATACCTGTGGATTTAACCGTTCCATCTTTCTTTTGTTCCATTTCGGTTTAACAGAGGCTTTCGGTTGGGAAGATGAGAGGTATTGATGCGTGAGATATTTGTGTAAAATAGGGAGAGAAAAGATGGGATTCGGAAAATAATGGTTTCGGTGGAAAAGGATTAGGAAATGGAACGATTTCGGACAGAATTTGTGTGGTGTAGAGAATAGAAAGGCTCGAAGGAGAAGATGGTGAGAATTTGGTGGAGGATTCGGGGTTGATGGTTTCGGTGGAAAGGGTTTGGGAAAAGGGTTTCGGAAAGGGTTTGTGTAGAATAGGAAGAAAATCTCGGAAAGAGGATGGTGACGGTTTCGATTTCGGTGGGGTTGAAAATCTTAGTTTCAAAAAAACCCTAAAAAAGTATGTACGAAAAACCAATACTACCCTTCTGTCGTAAAAAAATAAACAGGACTTTAAGAATCGTTAGATTGGTTTTGGATGGTGGATGATCAATGAGCTCACTTAAGCCTAATTAAGCCCAGGGCTCATTCTAAAATTTCTGTATATATATATATATATATATATATAAATGGCAAGTCGCTTGGCCATATTTCTGGGCGGAACGATCATTCAATATAAAAGTTCAATTTCACTTAACATGAAAAAATCGTATACCTATGCGCGAAAGCCCACAAGGTACTAAAACTATAGATGTATTCCCGTCATCCACCAGAACCTCGGAGGATGGCCGAATTAGATTCGCGAAGCCTGACCAGTCATAACCTTATTATGAACACATGCTTGGGAATGTTACCGCTAAAATAAACGGCTATAAATAGAGCATTCTCTATACATGATAATTATACTTACAACCACTTCCCGTATGATAAGTATACTCACAAGCACAATTACTGAAAAAATTACATCTCAAGAAGCTATAATCCTAGTCCCGCGGTTGGCCTACCTTAGACTTTATATATTATGGTCTACCGTCAACTAAACTGCAACCCTTGTAAGGTTCATTCCTGATCCATTTCCATTGTCAAGGACTTTAGAAGAGAGCTGCAGATACCAATAGCTGCAAATTATTACACAATTCAAAACATGGAAAGCTGACATATAATACACCCAAAATGTAGTGAATATAAACAAAAAAACATTTCACCAATCTTCCAATATCGGCTTTCAGGGGATTACTAGCAACTATACAATAATTTACTAATTTAGACTTGTTGGATCTTGCCAGGAATTTAACAATCATATAGAGAATGTATCAAAAATAATAATAATAAGTTCACTAATATATTGCTAATATGATATCTTATACGAAGCCGAGTAAAAATGTTTTTTAATTCCAAATAAATAATTAGTTCTATGGTATAACATGCCAAAGATTCCCATAATCAGTAGGACCAATTACAATAAGTGGATTCCAATTTCATGTCCCTTGGTGCAAATCTCTTCAATTAAATGAAAGATTTGGAAGTGACGGGGGTAATGCCAATATTTTCAATTTGACATGTTAACGGCAAACACAAAAACTAAATCATGTTAGATGGATAGTTTGCAGAATGCGTGCTCACAACAAAATCCATTGTTTTGCAAGATCAAAAACTAATTTTATTTTTTGTTTGACAGGGTAATCCGAAACAAGAATGATGTCAGACCAAGGACATGCGAAGTTGTGAGAAGTACTTGTTTAACAAACACTTGTAGCACTAGAAAGAATTGAGATGATAAGCATAAGAATAACAATGTAGAATATTAAGGCAAAGGAAATCACAGGAGCAAGGATGAAAAATGCACGTCTGTTGGCAATTTTCTAAATTTAATTTCTACTTCTAAATATATCGTATCTCAGAATGTCGGTCTGCCAAGAAAAATTGTAACGTACCCGAAAACAGCGGAAAATTTAAACAATAATAAAGACCGTCAACGGTCAACACAGGGCACGTCACGGGAAAACAAACCAACATATATATAAAATATATAAGATACAGACCCACGTGGAAGTCAAACTATATAAATGAGTCAACTGTGATTACAACAAAAGTGAATATACATGTAATCACTACCTCAAACACAAGAAGATATAAAAGAGAACAGGATCTGATCCCGGGGGCACTCTCCTCGGTCACCACCTGACTCTAATACTACTCGCTACCTGAAATGAAAACAAACAAACATGCCTGAGTTCCCTGCATGAACCCCGTATACCAAGCCTCCTAAAAATATAAAAAGGAATTAAAGACAATGCAATACAATGCACATGATCATCCACCTCGGGCCCACAATAATGCCCTCACCGCCTCCGCGGCACTGAACCACTCCTGTCACTAGGGTCAAGTCAGTCCACCGCTGCCTCACAAGGGTCAGTCGATATCACTGCTCCCCAAAAGTGCAGGAAGAAACCCCCGGTACACGCCGCCACCCAAGGAGCGAGTCAGCCCGCCGAATACACAACTCGGGTCAGACGACAGCCGCTGCTCCCCCAAGAGCCGCCAAGCGTGCACCCTGCCGGAACATCCTCGCCCTACCGCTAAACCCTCGCAAACTGCCCAAGGTTTACGGCACACATCCCTCACACCCCGCTCGGTAAGAGAGGCAACAATAATACAATAATACGCATTCTTTCGTCGAAGGTGAAATTCGTAGCTCTCAAAGCCGGTAATCAACCGTCGCCTCGGAGCCGGTAGTCGACCTATACTCAACGGATCGCGTGTGGATAAATCCACCAACCTGCGGCAGATCGGACGACCGCTAAAAGCACACCGGTCGACCGGTCCCCCACACAGTACACGGTACTGTACAAACAAGTCTATCGGTCGAATCACGCCAACCGAAATACCGACCAATCGGTCGAACAAAAGTCATCTAGCAGTCGACCGTTTGGAAGGTCTACGCTATACATTTTATATACATATATATCAAATCGGTCAAACCAGGGTCCGTTCCACCGATAAGGAAAACTGCCTGAATCCTGCCTACAACATTCGGTCGACCGAAACCTACCTTCCGGTCGACCGATCTACAGGCACATCACTGCAGGAAAACTGCACACGGTCGGTCGACCGAATCAGAACGAGCGGTCGACCGTTTAGATGGTCAACGCTCGTAACCGACCTTGCGCAGTTCGGTCGACCGAGACACACACTCGGTCGACCGAGACACACACTCGGTCGGCCGAAGGCCTGTCTAACCTATCTACTGGGTTCGGTCGACCGAAACAACACCGGTCGACCGGCTAATGTAACCCTTTCTTTCCCGCCAAATTTGGCATAAACGGTCGACCGTCACACAGACATCGTTCGACCGTTTTCGGGCAGTAAGTTAATATTTATAAATATCGGTCGACCGAACCTCACACGGTCGACCGTGCAATACATAATCGCCACTGTACAGGCATCATTTAGACGACGTTCGGTCGACCGAGACACACAACGGTCGACCGAACCAGTCGTCTTCAACCTCCGTCCAGTAGGGTTTTCACTGGAGAAACGGCACCAACGCCGTCCTCTACACTCCCACACCTCTTGGGGAGTTAATATGAAGACTTGGCATACCTTTTGGTCGAGTGAAGAAGCCTCCCGAGCTCCCTTCAACACCTCTTCTCTTCTTCTTCCCTTCTTCTTCTTCTTCACTTCTTCTCCTTCTTCTTCTTACTGTCTCATCCGACTCTCCTCACTAATAAGCTAGGTTTTCGCACAAAATGAAGCAAACCTAGACTTGATCTCAAGTGCCCTTTAAATAGGCAAACTCACCTCTCTTAGATCCAATCACTAATCACCTAAAACCCTTCCAATCATAACCAACCAACTCTCTCTCTCTCTCCTTTCAACACCTCATGCTACACTGTTCCAGGATTAGATTAGGTTAATTAGGTTTAGGTTTAGTTAATTAAGATGTTTTAGATTAGGTTATTACAAAAATGGTTCCTGTTCTACAACACCTCCGTTATCCTTAAGAACTTCAGCAGATCCTAATATGACAAGGCAAACATTATTGTATGAGTAACCTTTTCTGTTCATATTTTAGCATGTATAAATGGTAACCAAAATACGAAAATAAAGCTTCTAAAGCAAGATTGCATGACTTAAATGTTTAACTACAGAAAGAGAGAAATGAAACTGAATTTCTATTAAACTTTGACAGACTCTTCTGAAATTAGTCTCATATGAAAGTAGTCTCGTATCAGTAGCTTCTGAGGAAATTCAAACCTTTTCGGTCAAAATTTCAAATTCGAGCAAGTCTTCCACTATGTTTTCTAGAACCTTGCGGTTTTTCGCAAGCATTTTCTTTGCCTTGTCAAAAGCTAGATCATACATATGTAGAGAAATTGGACAAGGCCAATTATTGGTAAAATGATAAATTATCCACAAATAAAGAGTATATAAATAAAAAATGGTAATAAGGAACACTAACCTTTTCAACTTTAGCTGCCATCTCAAACTCATGCTGATCTCCCATACTGACTGTTGAAACCTACATTATTAATACAAAACTCAGGATCTGCTATTCGTTGAGTAGCATGTAGGAGACAAACTAACCAGTAAATTTAGTCAGTTACAACAGGTTCAAGTGTTCAACTTTTTACCTTTGGTTTAGATACGATAGCTCATCCGATAAAAAAAGACAGTTCATAGATTGAAAGAATCACATTTTCCTACACAAGGGAATGATACTTTCTGCAACCAAATCAATTGCTTTTTTATCTGGAAGGGGGACATAAAACTAAACTGGGCCCACATTTTTTAGTAAGGGTTTGATACATGTCTTTTTTGTTGAATAACAAAGGATTTGGCATTACGATGTAAATGAATGATCATCATATTTCAGTATTATCTATAAAAGAATAGTTCAATGAAATAGAACTTAAGGGATTTTCTTATCGGCAGAACTTTGATAATATGAATTGGATTCTTGTTCTGCTGCTTCATTACAAACAATCAAAAATTAAAACACAAGCCAAATCATTATACTATCCAAACCAAAAACAATCAAATTCAAAAAAAATAGTTAAGCAGAAGACATCATATCAGCATTGAGGTTATCTCCAGACTCCGATTGACCCACAGATGCGAAAAGCAAAAGATGTAATATTTCAACAATAATAGTACAAATTGACAACAGCAACGTATTTTGGTACTTCAAAGTTACATACAAGGAAACATCCACATCACAAGAACAGCAAATGTCCCAGAAGGGCAGAAGGGTACACCACTACAGTAAAAAATATAAAAAACTTGTTACCCAAGGTGGTTGATGACATAGCACCTTACAGATTACTAAATTTTCCATTTCTTTTTACAATATTATTCAATTCTGAGAATATTTTATTTTATCCAATTGTGAATAAATTTTTTGATCATTCAATTTTGAATAATTTACCACACTGCTCGTTAATGCAAGTTGTTTTATTAATTAAAAAGAGAGAGAGCAAGTGGGAACAATGTTACTTGAGGGATTGCAAAATACCGCATTGCTACAAAAATAGATAGCAGGACTGTCATCAGGTCCCCATCCATATTCTATCACCATGCGTGTAGCTATCTGTAATCAGAACCATTAGGGTTGTGAGATAAAAGGAAAATTAAAGCGCATCAAGGATTTTGCAGACCTCATAGCAAGGTTTGCAAAAGGAATCAGTAATATCTACGATCAGGAATAGCTGTAGACAGTAAAACTCTCTAAGGGGATATCTTGTTAAGAATCCAACACCAACCCAAATCCAAATCTAAGCCCTAGTCCAAGAGAGAAATATTATCTAAGTAGGCCCGATCCAAGAGGCCCAATTCTAGAGTTTTCTTACTCTAGAATTCTCTGTCTAGATTTCTCCATCATATCTAGAAGTTTCCACTCTAGAAACTTCATCACTCTCTACACACTTCCATCCACCACTATATATAGGAGATATCAACCTCCATTCTAAGTATGTTAAGCAAGAGTTAGTCTCCACCACCATAAAGAGAGAGTCTTGTGGTTGTGTTAGCTAAGGTGTGTGTATTGTAGTAGAGAGTATTATATAAGAGTGAGTGTAGTAGAAATAGTAGTTGTGAGTGTGTCTCACAAGGTAGATAATGTGTAAGTTGTAGTATTGTAACATTAGTTGTTATAAATACAAGCTTACATTTCATTTATCTTTGAGTCTCTTCTACTCAACAAGTGGTATCAGAGCCGTGTTTGTGGTGATCGTCCGTCGAAAACCACAAAGTCGAAGCCCTGTTGGAGGAGTTGAAGATCACGCTAAAGGAGTTGGTTCGATTAGTTCGAAACCAATAGGTGATGGCGGATTTATCAAACCCATGCGGCGGAATCGAGAAGCTCAATGGCGAAAACTACAGGTATTGGAGTCTTTACATAGAACCATATTTGCAAGGGCATGATCTATGGGAGGTTGTTGCTGGGAATGAAACCACATCACCTCCTGTAGAGAATGCTGATGCAAATAGGAAGTGGAAGATAAAGGCTGGGAAGACCATGTACGTGCTCATGACAACCATTGAGAAGGATTTGCTTGAGCATGTACGTGAGGCTACTACGCGTAAGGAGGTATGGGACACACTTAAGTCGCTCTTCACGCAAAAGCATGATGCCCGACTTCAACTTTTGGAAAATGAGTTGATGTCTGTTAAGCAATGAGGTATGTCCGTTAACCAATACTTTACAAAGGTGAAAGGGCTTTGTCGTGACATATCTCAATTAGATTCGGAGTCTAGAATTAGTGAGCCCAGGATGAGAAGGATTATTATCCATGGGCTAAGGCCAGAATATAGTGCCTTTATCACAGCAGTACAAGGGTGGCCGACTCCTCTTTCCATCTCAGAGCTAGAAAGTCTACTTGTCAATCAAGAAACTCTCACCAAGCAGATGACAGGAGTTTCTACAAAGAGTGGAGAAGAAGCTCTCTTTAGTGGAAGAAAGAATGGTGGCCCTAAGAAACAAGAGCGGAGGAGTTCACAACAAGGGGGAGCACTTAAAAGGGAGCACATGAAGAAGAACCTCAAATGCTACAACTGTGGCAAGAGAGGTCACTTTGCGAGGGAATGCTGGTCGAAGAAGAAGATTGCAGAAGGAAATGCTGCAACACAGAGTCACAAGGAGTGTGACAGCGAAAAAGAATGGGACGTAGAGGCATCTATGGCAACGATAGAGGAACATGCTCTTGCAGTCAGCACAAGTTCAGTGCGAATTGACTATGATAATGATTGGATCGTGGACTCCGGTTGCGCCAACCATATGACAGGAGATAAGAAGAAATTACAAAAATTGTCTGAGTATAAAGGTGGTAGAGTTGTAGTGACAGCAGATAACTCAAAACTACCAATCACCCACATCGGGAAGACAGTGGTGGTGCCTCGATTTAGCCCAAATCAAGTGCAACTGCAGAATGTCTACCATGTGCCAGGTATGAAGAAGAATCTCATGTCTGTGTCCCAACTAACATCAACCGGGAAGTATGTTTTGTTTGGACCAGAAGATGTGAGGGTGTACCAAACTCTCAAGATAATTGGTTCACCAATCATGGAGGGACAAAAGCTGGAGTCTGTGTACGTGATGTCTGCAGAATCAGCATATGCAGACAAAACAAGAAAGAACGAGACTGTTGATCTGTGGCACGCTAGACTTGGACATGTGGGCTATCACAAACTAAAGGCAATGATGAAGAAGTCGATGATAAAGGGTCTACCGCAACTTGAGATTGTTGGAGATATAGTATGTCCTGGATGCCAATATGGGAAGGCTCATCAACTCCCTTATGAAGAATCAAGCTTTCAAGCAAGAGAGCCACTGGAGTTAATTCACTCAGATGTCTTTGGACCGGCAAAACATCCATCCATTAGCGGGACTAAGTACATGGTGACGTTCATCGATGATTACTCAAGGTATGTTTGGGTAGACTTTCTTCAAGAAAAATCAGAAGTCATTTTAAAATTCAAAGAGTATCGGGAGAAGGTTGAAAGAGAACTTGGAAGGCGTATATAGTGCTTGCGCACTGATAATGGAGGTGAATACACATCCAAGGAGTTTGCAACATACCTAAAGGAGCACAATATCAGACGTCAATTAACATGCCCCAACACTCCTCAGCAAAATGGTGTGGCTGAGAGAAAGAATCGACATCTAGCAGATACTTGTAGAAGCATGATGCACGCAAAGAATATACCTGCAAGATTTTGGGCAGAATGCATGAGAACAGCGGCACATATAATGAACAGACTACCACAAGCAAGGTTGGAGTTCGTCTCACCATATGAGAAGCTATGGAAAACAAAGTCCGTTGTAAGTCACTTCCGCGTGTTCAGTTGTGTATGTTACGTATTTGTACCAGACAATCAACGAAGTAAGTTTGACAAGAAGGCAATTCGGTGCATCTTTGTTGGGTACGACAATGAGAGAAAAGGATGGAGGTGCTGCGACCCAACAACCGATCGATGTCATACTTCAAGGAATGTGATCTTTGATGAAGCTTCATCTTGGTGGTCCTCAGATAAGGTAGTGCTTCCAAATTCTGGAGAATTGGGAAGCATGGTACAAGAGAAGCTTTGTGAGCAAGATTCAAGCGATGAAGGAGAAGAATCTGAAGAATGCATATCAAAGCCATCAAAATACTCTAAAGATCATTGGAAGAGTGGAGTATATGGGAAGAGTTCAGAGGAGACTCGGCCATCTCAGATGGAGGTCGAAGAAGAATCTGGAAGCAAGATACGACAGTCCAACAGAGACAAGAAGCCAAATCCAAGGTACGCAAATGCAGCCCTAGCAGGAGAAGAAGATATCAAGAAACGTGTCACATATGAAGAAGCAAGCAATGGATGATACCCGATGGGGTTGGTGCTAAGGGGGAGTGTTAAGAATCCAACACCAACCCAAATCCAAATCTAAGCCCTAGCCCAAGAGAGAAATATTATCTAAGTAGGCCCGATCCAAGATGCCCAATTCTAGAGTTTTCTTACTCTAGAATTCTCTGTCTAGATTTCTCCATCATATCTAGAAGTTTCCACTCTAGAAACTTCATCACTCTCTACACACTTCCATCCACCACTATATATAGGAGATATCAACCTCCATTCTAAGTATGTTAAGCAAGAGTTAGTCTCCACCACCATAAAGAGAGAGTCTTGTGGTTGTGTTAGCTAAGGTGTGTGTATTGTAGTAGAGAGTCTTATATAAGAGTGAGTGTAGTAGAAATAGTAGTTGTGAGTGTGTCTCACAAGGTAGATAATGTGTAAGTTGTAGTATTGTAACATTAGTTGTTATAAATACAAGCTTACATTTCATTTATCTTTGAGTCTCTTCTACTCAACATATCTTACCTCCTGGGCCTGCTCTGATAAAAAATTCTCTTCCCCAGAAGGAAGAAGCATCTGTGAAGCAACATAAGAGCCAAAGCAAAATACAAGTTTATTTTCTAGGTATGCCCTGGTTTCAACATTCCCATACAAAGAACGCTCACTTTTTGCTTTTGTCATCTTTGTGCATCCAATTCCCTACAAACATGAACATCATAAGTTTTAGAAACATCAATGATGTAGTTAACCACTTAAAAACCAGTAAACCAAGATTAGTTTTGTGTATCTTCTTAACTAACCACGTCGGAATCTAGAGCAACAGAAAAACTGTAGCTTAAAAATGAAATTGAGAACGTCAGAATAACACACGTGAGATTTCATGCAAGGATTTCCAATTACGGCAAGATAACAGATTGTAGATACAACAACAAAATAATCATTAAACCCAAAAGAGCAAACCCTAAATAAAATTGATGGGTTGCCCACAAAACCAACTTACAATCTCACAACCTACCTGAAATGACTATATTACAAGTTACTACTTAGACAGACCCACAGTCTTGCTTGAAATCCATTAAGTAAGCATCCAATGATCAAATGGTGATTGATGACCATGGGAAAGAACTATAATAAGAACCTTTTGCAAACGAAACAAAGGTATATTTGGAAAAGGAAAGAGACAGCAGCAGTTTATAAACAAATTCCAATTTCAAAAAATAATGTCTACCAATCATATCCAAAAACACGATACAAATTTGTAGATGGAAGTGACTTTAACGAAAAATGATTGCATATTATATGCTGACAGTAAAACATAAGAATGAAATATAAATGCTACAGCTACCTCCCATGAAGATGGCTCAAGCCATACATTATCCACTGCATCAAAATTCGGAAGCATGAGTGCGATAAGAGCACGACCACCAGCCCAAACAGCATGTGGAAATTTTGTCTCCCTTGTCCACTGCCACGGCATGACATTCCCAAAAACATCAAAATTAGGAATCTTCCAACTTCAAAGCAATGGGACAGGTATGGGATTGAGCATTACTTGAAAGAAAGGAAAAACATAATGTAGACCAAATTGTCAGAAAATATCGTTCATATTCACACACTGAGATTGTGTCATGAAGTCTATGAAGAACTTGAATAGGATTAACCGTAAGTCGTGAGTTTTTAATCAATAAGTCATGGTAAATTTTAAATAGGAACCCATGAAAATTAGTAGCAAACCCATTAATTAGAGCTTCTGCATTTCTTTTGATAGGTCAAAACTCAAAATTGGAACCGAATTGTGTGTGTTGGGGGGAGCTTGCAAAAGCAAAGCAAATAAATTTAAAGGTAACATGCCTATAAAGCCAGAGCATAACGATCTGCACGAAGGACAAACGGTGAAAGAAAGACAAGATAACGATAGCAACTATAAATGAAATGCCCCAGTCTTTCCACTCACGAGTTTTCCCCCTTTCGCGGTTCCAAGTCCTGGTGGGTGAAATAGGTCCACTATTGAAACTAAGGTACTCCTACTCTTCCATATTGTCCCACTACAACACAGACTGAGATTGTTTGGTCATGTACAAAAAAGACATATGAAGTCACCTATAAGAAGAAGAGTATTGAATCGGATCGAAGACACAAAAAGAGGAATATGTAGACCACGATTGACTTGGGAGGAAACAATCAAAAGAATTCTAAAAGATTGAATGTTCTTTGGGAATTTGCATTGGATAGAAACGCGTGGAAGAAGACGATATACGTGTCTGAACCGCGACTCCTTAAAGTTTCATTTCTAACTTACTCCAACTAGTTTCTGATTAAATATTTTGTTGTTGTTGTTGATGTCCCACTACATTCGCCAGCAACTACCATTTGGGTTTCACGGAGGAATCAAGATTTGTTGTATGGTAGCATTGGAGTTACTGGGATCTCCACTAACATGGGGTGATTGAGAAACCAAAGTTTGAAGGATTCTGGTGATCCAAGTAGAATATACAATAATCTACTCCAACTTAAGATCTTTATTGTTAGTTATGAATAATAAAACAAATGAAACCATTAAATAGAATAATTGAAACACATGACATGACCAGTTTGGGTTTCATTGCACGAAATGGTTGAAGGTAATAAAGATCTGCTTTTCTCCTAGTAAGACGGGGAGATGCCGAAACAATACTGTATAGAGAATAGAAGCTTAAGTGTCATAATTTAAAATCTCGCGAAAGTAAATACATGAATGTCTATGACGAAGGTGATGGAAGTAGCGTTACGATGTAATCGATGTCTACAGAAGTTTTGAGGTTGTTCTTCAAACTTAATATGGCAAGAAAAGCAATTAAGAAACTTACGTCAAGAGGGGGAGAAAGAAGTTCTATTCCATTACTGATCTGACCATAGGGCTCCATCAAATCAACGACTGACTGCAAATCTTCTTTGGATAATGTCAAGCCTAGATGGTTTACTAGCCATCTGCTAATCATATTTACAGGTGGAGTTCTTCTCAGCCATTTGGGGACTACACTGCCAAAGCTCTGAAAATTGCAGTAGAAGCCATTTGGGGTCATCTGGATTTAGACTGTAGTGGGCTAGTAGATAATCTATTAGATAATGAGGAGATATCTACTGTCCTTAAAAAGTATTAACATATATCTGATACTTAATGATAATTTAAATTTAGATTGCAAATCGAAATTCTAAATCGTAAATCTTCTTTAATAACATATTATTAGTAAGCACATAAAAAAATCATCAAATTTGAAGGTTGTTTATATAAGATCAAATGACGTCGAATTGGTAATAAACAGAGTGTGTTGGTTTTTTATTATTGTAATATCACATAAAACGACTTCTGAATTTTTATTATTTGACGTGAATACTATATAGTTATATAAATAATATCTACATTTTGGATTCTGAGTTCGGAGTTTTAAATTTTAGTTATTAACACAATGGTAAAATCGATGTCAACACTTTTTAAAGGTGGTGGATCCCCTTCCTTAGATAATAGGTATATTATATGTATCCCACATTTTTTTCACAAGATCCTAAATAACAGCGCACGGGCTACTCTGGACGTCCTGCTCCCTCTCTCCGATACGTCAGTTTCTCTCTGTTACGTCAGCTCACCCCACCCACCCAAAAAAAAACCTTAATCACGCCCGGGCTACCCCACCCAACCTACACTCTCTTTCCTCCATATCATTTCTTAGTTAAACAATTTTAATTCTTACACCACATTTAACAAATTACATTTTACATAATTCTAATTCTAATTACGTTATAAATTGACGAAACGATTAATATTAATAATTAGTATTTAACATTAATAATTAATATTAAACCACGAGAATTTTTAGTAATTAAAATTAAGAATGCATAGTAAACACATGAATGCACAGTATCCGTGTGGGCGTACAGTACACACATGAATGCACAGTATCCGTGTGCGCGTACAGTTCACACGTGAATGCACAATACACGCGTACAAAGAAAGTAGTCCGCGTGAATGCATAGTGTCCGATTTTCCCTCTATATATACCTCATACAAACACAACATAAACTTCACACAACTTCAAAATGTCTTCTCTAGATCACAACTGTTCTCCCCGTTGTTCCCAATCAAATCCACGTCCACACTATCCACGAGGATACCCCCGTCTATATTTCCCACAACCATTCCAACAATCAGACTTCTCTCATTATGCTCAGTCAATCCAACAATCATTCCAACAGTCCAACTTCTCCCAATACGCACCATCATCCCAACACTAGACCAAAATCAACAATTTCCACAATTCTCCAAATATGCACCACAATTCCCACAAAATCAACCATAATTTCAGATGTTTGGTCGCAACATGTCACAAGTAAGTACTCCTAGTATGAAGGACACTCAAAAATACAACCAAAACGAAGCTGAGTCTCCACCACGCCAGACTGTTGCACCACCATCCTCACGCCCACAGCGACGCCGCAAAGTCCAAGCCAAAAACAATCAAATTCAAAAAAATATACTTTGTATTTTGTATTTTGTATTTTGTATTTTACATTGCGGTAGAAATCATTATACTATCCAAACCAAAAACAATCAAATTCAAAAAAAATAGTTAAGCAGAAGACATCATATCAGCATTGAGGTTATCTCCAGACTCCGATTGACCCACAGATGCGAAAAGCAAAAGATGTAATATTTCCACAATAATAGTACAAATTGACAACAGCAACGTATTTTGGTACTTCAAAGTTACATACAAGGAAACATCCACATCACAAGAACAGCAAATGTCCCAGAAGGGCAGAAGGGTACACCACTACAGTAAAAAATATAAAAAACTTGTTACCCAAGGTGGTTGATGACATAGCACCTTACAGATTACTAAATTTTCCATTTCTTTTTACAATATTATTCAATTCTGAGAATATTTTATTTTATCCAATTGTGAATAAATTTTTTGATCATTCAATTTTGAATAATTTACCACACTGCTCGTTAATGCAAGTTGTTTTATTAATTAAAAAGAGAGAGAGCAAGTGGGAACAATGTTACTTGAGGGATTGCAAAATACCGCATTGCTACAAAAATAGATAGCAGGACTGTCATCAGGTCCCCATCCATATTCTATCACCATGCGTGTAGCTATCTGTAATCAGAACCATTAGGGTTGTGAGATAAAAGGAAAATTAAAGCGCATCAAGGATTTTGCAGACCTCATAGCAAGGTTTGCAAAAGGAATCAGTAATATCTACGATCAGGAATAGCTGTAGACAGTAAAACTCTCTAAGGGGATATCTTGTTAAGAATCCAACACCAACCCAAATCCAAATCTAAGCCCTAGCCCAAGAGAGAAATATTATCTAAGTAAGCCCGATCCAAGAGGCCCAATTCTAGAGTTTTCTTACTCTAGAATTCTCTGTCTAGATTTCTCCATCATATCTAGAAGTTTCCACTCTAGAAACTTCATCACTCTCTACACACTTCCATCCACCACTATATATAGGAGATATCAACCTCCATTCTAAGTATGTTAAGCAAGAGTTAGTCTCCACCACCATAAAGAGAGAGTCTTGTGGTTGTGTTAGCTAAGGTGTGTGTATTGTAGTAGAGAGTATTATATAAGAGTGAGTGTAGTAGAAATAGTAGTTGTGAGTGTGTCTCACAAGGTAGATAATGTGTAAGTTGTAGTATTGTAACATTAGTTGTTATAAATACAAGCTTACATTTCATTTATCTTTGAGTCTCTTCTACTCAACATATCTTACCTCCTGGGCCTGCTCTGATAAAAAATTCTCTTCCCCAGAAGGAAGAAGCATCTGTGAAGCAACATAAGAGCCAAAGCAAAATACAAGTTTCTTTTCTAGGTATGCCCTGGTTTCAACATTCCCATACAAAGAACGCTCACTTTTTGCTTTTGTCATCTTTGTGCATCCAATTCCCTACAAACATGAACATCATAAGTTTTAGAAACATCAATGATGTAGTTAACCAATCGGAGTCTGGAGATAACGTGTACTTTGTATTTTGTACCGCAATGTATTGTTTCTATGATGTTTTAGTATTAATATTTTTTTTAATTTCAGCACTAAATATTAATTTATCTTGATTTGAGCATGAAATTTGATGTACTGTATAAATTTTAAATATTTTTCAAATTAATAACATCAAAAATTATCACCTCACATTACTAAAAAATATCTAATACATTGTCAATTAACTCTAATAACAAAACCTCCACTAAAATAAAATATAAAAAAAATCTGGACCAACGGGGGGCTACACGTGCCCCCCACCCAATGGGCGCTCGTGCGTCCGCCCGGCAGGTGCCCTCCCCGTTAAGGGGAGGCTGCCCGGGCACCCGACCCATTAAGGGTGGAACCGTCAAAATGCCTATTAGACACACCCTTTCCTCACAACCACCAGACCAAATTGAATTTCATACTTTATGATTAGATTATGTGGCATTTCCGCCTTCGAGTTTGAGGACCAACAAAGGAAACGTTTCGAACGAATGGTTTGTGATTTTTGAGATGAGTGGTTTTTTCCGGATACATACATTATCTAGATGTATGTTAATTGGAGTGAAGATTTGTTGTAATGAATTTTTCCAAATTTTGTTAGTACTATCTTGTAGATGTGTCAGATACTCAGGTGTAAATTAAAATTAGTTACTTTTAAAGTATAGATAAGTGTAAAACACGAGGTATTGTGTTTATCGAAGATGATAGAAGTATCAAAACTTGAGAAAAAAACTCATAACAATATATTGTATAGATGTTAGTTAAGATGCTGATAAACACAAAAAATTATATATTCCCAACACCTACAATTCCAATGTTTTTTTCTTCTTTTTCTTATTGGAAGCAATTCCAATTTCAATAACTCAAATGTTCCTTAGGAGCTCACGTAATCTAGAGAGCATCAACATTTCACCCACGAGATGAGAATCCTTCATTGGGTCTGGCATATTTGTAATTAAATTTAGTTCGGCTTGTTTAAGCAAATAAACTAATGAGTTGAGATGGAATTCTCAAAAAGAAAGCATTGGTTGCTTTCATCGTGCTGATGGGTGGTTGAAGGATGAGATGTTCTTTTGGATGTCTGCAACACTGCATTCGGCTTGCACCTCTCTTGCCGCGTTGTTGCCTTGTGGTTTATTCAGAAAAAAAACAGTTCATAGTTATGCACATAATCACCAACTTTTGCCATGATTATTCGTCAATTTGCTTGCAAACCAACCAATTAACCATCAATTTCTTTCTTTGAAGCAATTGTGAATTAGGCAGGACATGTTTCTAAGAAATTCTGTGCATGTAACGTTAATATCACCTACAACGTTTTATAAAATAAAATAAATTGCGATTAGATAAAGTAAAGAGATCATTTAGCTTGACTAAGATACAACAACAATGCACCGTATGGAATCAAAACAGAAGACATCCAGTTTCTTTCACAAATAAGAGCGGGAACGGCAATACGTTCTCTAATCTCAAGTTTCGGTACCATTAAGAAGCACTAACTTTAGATCAATCTCAAGTCTAAAGCCTTGATAAAATGTAGCCAACCAAAACTGTCGTCAATGCGATCAAATCTCAATAATGACCATGGCATCTTGTGTCCAATAGGAATATACAATGACTAGAAACTCTTTTTAAAAAACCAAGTTGTAAAAAATTGAACTCAACCATGTGATCGCTTTAGGTCCATTAATCTCGAGTCATAAGTAATTATAAAGCAGTAAAACATAAGTAATTTTATTCTCAAAAACCCATAAATAATTTAAGTAATCTTTAAAAAAACTCTAAGACATATTCGATAGAAAGCAACGTACACATTGACATTTGTGAGTTTGTTAGACTAATTAGCTTCCGGTTTATCAAAAGCAGCATTTATGTTTCAATGTCAACAGGAACCCCATGCTTCTTCCAATGGACAGTTGGACTACTTAAGAAATGATTATTGAAAATAATTCTTTGATTGTCTTTGTCTGTTTTCAGATGGACAATCACCCTGAGGTTTAGTTCAAACTTTAAATTAAACTATATACCGATATACTCCCCCAAGCTATCCTCTACTCTTAACAGTCTCTGATGTGATGGCTAACTAATGGACTTTGTGGTTACAGGAGATGATTAATATGTGGTGAGATTGACTTCCAAGAAGGCGCCTTCAGAATGCAGCTGTGTCCAATTGACAATAACAGTCACATACCATTATTAAGAGAAAATGCTTGTTAAATTTAATTGATGTCCCTCTCATGATGTGAATGTCAGGAATCAAATGGTCCGAGTTAAGGTATTTATTGCCTAAGATATCACCAAGACATTTTAATATTATATAGTTTAACTAAAATCAGATTTATTTATTTAAATTTCATTTTGCTGTTAGAATGGATTTCTCTTTGTTCTATTATATGCGGACGTGATTGAGATACACAACCATCTTCCTGCACATGTTGCAATTTTTAAAATTTATAACATTCAGAGATTCAAAACTAGCACAACGTTCAATCTGGACTAAAGATCGACCGGTGTGGTTTGAAATTGATTCTACAATCTGGGTGAATCACGTCACCCAATGCTTTCAGCTCATACTCTTGAAGTTACAATTAACATAACAACCCATTACATGTCGAAAATTTATGATACAAAATGCTAACTAAGCGTGAGTTAAGAATACAGATATTAACATCTGATGTAAACAGCTTTCAGATAGAAGATGTCATTTGATGCAATATACAAACAATGACACTTGTCAAAGCTGCCATGTGCCAACTTTCCACCCATGCAGGAACGTGCATGTGGTGACCTCAGTTCTGCTCAACCATTTTGAGGAAATCTGAACCTATCAAAGAGAGATTAATGAAGTGAATGAATAGTTAAATACCAAAGTGGAAGATAGTAGTTATCTTCATCATGGAGGCTGCTAAGATTAGATACTATTGGTGTGGACAGATGGATGCGGTTGAATCTTGAAGGGAAAGATAGCTAGCATTACACACCTCAGAGATCGCCACTGAACGACGATTAAACATATGTACTAACTTAAGGTGAAATATTTGGCACCTTGCTTAATTATTTTTTTCATAAGTAATAAGAGTTAAGTTTAATTATCGACATGGTTTGTGATCAGCATCCTACTGACTATAAGTTGTTAGCCGTGAGAATTGAATATGCACGTCACCCAACTACTAACGATTGACAATACGAATTGAGGTAGGTGTTGTACTAATTTTTTAGTAGTAGGCAAAGTCTATACACATGGAGTTCATATGAGTAATATACATGGCTCTCTAACCTTTTATTGGTGCCTTTGTACAAGCTATATGCTTTTAAAACTTATTTGAAAATACGAGCTAATTATGATATATGGTTTATCTGGGTCAAGAAACTGTTGTACGTATTTGTTGAACCCTTGTTAATAAACAAATTCAGTTCGGCTTATGTAAGGTCAATTCAAGTCACAAATGATCTTTGCCCTAATTAAACAAAACTTGTTTGACGATGGGCTATAAATAATACGGGTGTATTATGAACCCAATACACATGGGCAGGGGAAAATACTCGTACACGACGATGATTAAAGCCTGGTATCGAAACCGTAGCAAGAAAAACAAATACGTTAAATATTGAAAAAATAGTAACAAAAATTTCCCGGCAATTCTGTACAAACAATCCCAGCGGAATCTAGAATCCAACTAAAAATCAGCACCTCAGGGCTTCGTATTTCACCGGAATCGACTGGCTAAATCCGGCATGCGACAGCATGCTTCCGACGACCGCGAGGTCCCTACAGAACACGCCTTGGAACACCGGAACGGACGTCACCACGGCAACTTTAGCCTCATTGGCCTTCTCAATCCTCTGCCTCTCGGCGGCCTCCTCCTCCACCACATTCGCCATAATAGTCGTATACCCTTTTTGAACCAACCGGAACAAAACCAACCCCGACATCCTTGCCTGATCCCTAACAACATCAAGATCCCGACGCTCGTCCGCAAAATCCAAACGCTCGATGAAAGCGACTGCCTTCTCGGGCCGGTGCCGAAGTGAAAGAAGCAAAAGAGTCCTCTCTAACTCTGACTTACTACACCCTCTCCTCACACCAATCAATCCATAATAATCCACATCCAATCCTCCTCCTTTCGCCACCATCTGCCGGAGAGTCTGAATCTTGAAACTAAGCCTCCGGAGATCTCCTGAGACGTCGCGGTACCTGACGCAATCATTCAACCTCCAGGCCGGCCCTGGGAGCTTCCGGTCGCGGAGAATCGCGTCGTAAAGCATCTTGAGGTGGTCGAGGTCACGGAGGCAATCGGAGAAAGCCCGGATACTCTCCATCAAATCCGCACGTGCTCTCAGCGCAGGTATCGAAGTCGGATCGATTGACAAAGCACGATTACAATCCGCAATTGCGTCGGCGATTCGCCCCGCCGCTTTGTAAGCCGCAGCTCGCCCGAGGAAGCAGGTAGCCGCGAAAGTGTGCGGCACACCGCGTCGGCCGTCGAGGATCTTGGAGAAGTGGCGGATGGAGTCGGAGGGAGCGCCAGTTTCGAAGGCTGCAGCTGCCGTGGCGCGACGACGGAGGAGGGATTTGATGTGGATGAGGAGATTACTGACGGTTTCGAGTTCGGTGGGGGATTGAGGGGAGAAGTCGTCGTCGCGCATGTGCTGGCATGTGTGGCGGAGGGAGGCAGTCGCGAGGCGCTTTCCGGTCTGTAGGAGTAGGACGGCGTCGTCTAGCATGCCGAGGTGGTAGCAAGCTTGGCCGAGGACAATGTACCTGAAACACGATGAACCTCTTCAAAATTTTGTCATCAAAAATGACAATTAGTATTACAAATTTACACTTATCATGTGTTACTTTCCTTAATCATCTAAGAAATCTGAACAAGTGTAGATTTTTTTAAAACAAAAAACAACTCTTAAAAACAACTCCAAAAAACCCCCCCAAGAATCCCCGAAAATTACCTCCAATGCCCCTCGACTCCACGTCCATCACAAATCCCGGCGAGCACCCTCTTCCTGATCTCCGACACCGAGAAGCACCACAACCCCCTCTCCTCCTCCTCCTCCTCCTCCCCCCCTTCCCTTCTCTCAATCAACCTCACCCGTTCCCTTGACGACATCGACCCCGACCTCGACCTCGACTTGTCATCCTCCACGTCATCACCTCTCGCGGCGAAGCTGGGGATGTGCTCCACAAGCAAATCCGCCACATCCTTGAACCTCCGTAGTAACAGAAGACACCGCGCCTTAAGCTCCAACACTACGTCGTGCTGAGGAGACAAGGCCAGGGCGGCATCGAGATGTGTTATCGCCGATAACACATCCGACGGCTGGTGTTTCGCGATCAGAGATCGTGCGTCGTAGATCCGCCTCTCCACGATCTGGAAACGTATGACGAACAAAGTTAGCGCACGTGGGTTATATTCGAAATGAAATTTTAGAAGAATTTATGAGTACCTTTCCGTTGGTGAGCCACCACGGCTTCTTCTTCAAAGTCGGAGTCGAAGCCATTTGGACGAGGAAGGAAGAGACGTTCCACATATTTCTCCTCTCTCGATGTGTTTTAAAGGGGGAAGGCGGAATGACCGTTTTGACCTTGCTTGTGACTCTGATGCTTAGCTGGCAAAGATACCACTACTCCCGAGAAGAAAGCGAAGGGGAAAAGAAACCTGGAATTATGATATTGGAGTTACGAAACTACCCCTGGTTGGTTTAGAGGATATTTCCTCTGCAAAGTCCACGGTCTTCGTTGCAAGACCACACACGTCTTCGACCCACCGACCCGTACATAAACGTGATAATTATAAATTTTGGAGGGTATTGTTGGTAGAAATGCGGAAGTGGACGTGGTGGGGGATGGTTAGATCTTCTTTACTGGAAACTATAGAGTTAAGATTACAGCTGCCATCCACATGAGAATATACGTATGAAATGACCAAATGAATCGTACATTATTAAGTGCACTTAGTTGAAGATATAGTTTTTAGTTTAAAAGATAAGATTCTAAGGTCATCACTAACCATGACCTGGACGACCCGGTCATCAGCTCTCTCTCTCTTCAAAATCAGCTTTCTCTCTCTTCCACATCAGCTTTCTCTTTCCTCAACCCACCTTCTTCTCTTTCCTACACTATTCATCTCTTAACCACAACCCAACAAAACCCACAACAACCTACCTCTCTCCTCCACATCATCTTTTATTTCCACTAACTTTTATTATATTCCAAAATCAATTATATTTACTCAAAACATTAATAATTCAAACAAATATTTATTAATAAGCAAATAATTATGTTTATCAATAACAAACAAAATACATATTTATTTAAACCATTATACGTAGCGTAATACAATAAAATATTACATTACCTTAATTTCATTAAAATGAAAATGCATACTACTAAAAAAAATTAATTTGAGGTTCCCCCGAATCGTTGCCATATGTGCTCGATCAAGTCATATCTTAGGGCGAGATGCCTGTTTTTTTCACGAATGCGTTCTCTGGTGTCCATATACGTATCAAGATTGACAACACGACCGGTGGAGAACTGATTCGAACCCAGAGTTGATGTGCCCCCTAAGTTGGGCGGGAGGTCCTGATCAAACTCTGTTGTATCATAAAGAGTGGAATATGAGTCTCGTTCGTCCTCTACTATCATGTTGTGCATTATGATGCACGCAGTGATGATCTTGCTCAGCAGGTCAACGTTCCACGCAAGAGCAGGAGATTTTATGATTGCCCACCGCGCCTGCAGCACTCCAAATGCACGTTCGACGTCTTTACGCACTCCTTCTTGACATTGTGCAAATAATCTGTCCTTAGGAGTTTGGGGTAAAGGGATAGACTTCACGAAAGCTGCCCACTGCGGATAAATACCATCTGTAAGGTAATATCCCATATTATAAGGATGACCGTTGACAGAGTATTGGACAGTAGGCGCACGTCCTTCTAAGACATTATTAAACACAGGAGACCGCTGAAGGACGTTTAGGTCGTTACAAGACCCTGGAACACCGAAGAAGGAATGCCATATCCAGAGGTCATACGACGCTACAGCCTCTAGGATAACAGTGGGTTTTCCACTACGTCCTTGGAATTGTCCTTTCCAAGCAGATGGACAATTCTTCCATTGCCAGTGCATACAGTCGATGCTCCCCAACATTCCTGGAAAGCCTCGTTGCTCAGCAACGTGTAACAGCCTTGCTAAGTCCTCTGATGTGGGACTTCGCAGATATTCTTCCTGAAAGTTGAGTATGACCCCTTCCACAAATTTTTGGAGAGACTTTCTTGCCGTTTCCTGGCTCATCCGCAGGTACTCGTCCACGTTATCAGCTGATACACCATAAGCAAACATTCGGAGAGCTGCAGTTATTTTTTGCAATCCTGATATTGCAAGTCGCCCCGTGGCGTCTGGCCTTCGTTGGAAGAACACCTCGGAGGCCTCAACTGCGTTTGATATTCGGAGGAATACATGCTTCCTCATTCTAAACCTTCTTCTGAAAATACTAGGACCATACACAGGATCGTCAGCAAAATAATCAGAATATAGATTGGCGTAACCTGTTTCTCTACGTCTATCGGGACCGGTTTTCCTTCTAGCTCGAACTTGCCTTCTTACAGGTGGACGAGAGGTATGCTGCGAAAGGTAGTCTATTACTTCCTCAGTTAGTTCGTTTCCCTCATCGTCAGAGGAATTACTTGTTGAGGACGGAACACTACTAGCAGAAGACATATTTCTGCCACACGTTGATAGTGAATGTGATTGTGGATATGCCTTAATCCCCTATTTATGGAGAAAGTGTGCAACGTTGTGAAAAAGTGGGTGAGGTTGACAAAAAGTGGGTAAGGTTGTGGTTAAGAAAATGAGGTTGTGCTTGGGGTCGTGAGGTTGAGAAAAAGAGTGCAAGGTTGACAAAAAGTGGGTAAGGTTGTGGTTAAGAAAATGAGGTTGTGCTTGGGGTCGTGAGGTTGAGAAAAAGAGTGCAAGGTTGACAAAAAGTGGGTAAGGTTGTGGTTAAGAAAATGAGGTTGTGCTTGGGGTCGTGAGGTTGAGAAAAAGAGTGCAAGGTTGACAAAAAGTGGGTAAGGTTGTGGTTAAGAAAATGAGGTTGTCCTTGGGGTCGTGAGGTTGAGAAAAAGAGTGCAAGGTTGACAAAAAGAGGGTAAGGTTGTGGTTAAGAAAATGAGGTTGTGAAAAAGTTGGTAAGGTTGTGGTTAAGAAAATGAGGTTGTGGTTGAGGTTGTGAAAAAGTTATGAGAAAGTGGTGCGGTTGTGACAAAGTGTTGCGGTTGTGGTTAAGATAGAGGTGTGGTTGTGAGAAAGTGGTGCGGTTGTGACAAAGTGTTGCGGTTGTGGTTAAGAAAGTGAGACAGTGGTGCGGTTGTGAGATAGTGTATAAATACCACACAAGTCCTTCGAAGTCATCACACCATCTAAACATCGAAACATCCATTTCAAAACTTCACTGACAATGTCGTCACCTGAGAGTAGTGATTCTCACGAAACGTCTCTCCCAAGTCGCCCTCCCTTCAGTGGATTCGGTTTCTCCCAATTCACCGACCCATCTTCCTACTACAACCCAAACTTCGCAAGTGGTTCCCAACCTCCACCACCTCAAAACCTTTACTACCCCAGTGGGTCCCAAAATCCACCGACGCACAACCCTTACTACCAAAGTGGGTCCCAACCCTTCTACCAGTACCAAAATCCTCAACATCCACCGCAAAACACGTTCTACCCGTACCAAAATCCACCACCGCAAAACCCATACTACCCGTACCAAAATCCTCAACATCCACCGCAGCCAAATGTACTGCAGATGTATTCTGACCTCCTGAGTAATGAGTCGACTGAGTTTCAACCTCATGAAAATGTAGACCATTGTCCCGCAAACCTATCTCAACAGTCACAAAAAACAAACACGGTAAGCAAACGTGGTTGGTCTTGTATGGAAGACGAGGCTCTCGTTTCTGCTTACATCTCCGTAACCACGGACACGGTAGTGGGAACGAACCAGAAAAATAACCAATTTTGGGCGAAAGTAAAATTTATATACGACGACGCCGCCCTTACTAATTACCAACTCTCACCTAGAAACCAAGAGGCAATCAAAGGTCGTTGGAGGAGAATAAATCACGCAACAAGCAAATGGGCGGGCATCTATGACGAAGCAACAAGACGGATGAGAAGTGGACAAAACGAGGATGACGTGATGAAAGAAGCTCATCAAATTTACCAGAGTGAGACCAACACCGGCTTTCAATACTCACACGCCTGGAGAATTTTGAAACAATACCCAAAGTGGAGATCCTTGGGCTCTATACGCAATTTTTCGAGCAGACAATCTTCCGGGTCTTCCAATAAACGAAGTTGTACTGACCCGTCTGACTCCGGGTCCTCCACTAAACGAAGTCGGACGGAGCCATTCGAAGAGGAAGGCCATGAAAGGGGGCCCGGGCGTTGGAACGCCCGGGTCGACGACCCGGGCGAAGATGACCCAGGTCATCTTCGCGTTAACGCGAAGATGACCTGGGTCATCTTCGACCCAGGTCGGATGACCTGGGTTTTGGCCCCGATAAGGGGTGCCCTAAGTGAGACTAATGCTGTGAGCCTGTGAAATTTTAAGTCCTAAAAAAAACTTTACTAGTCCAAACATGAAACCTGCTTTACCCCCCAAAAAAAGCTCTCTTTCACTTGGTCACTATTCACTACAATATCAGTTTTCCGACTCACAATTCGTAAGACCAAACTCTACGAAATAGGACTCCTGAATTTTATACCTTAATTTGTTGATCATCTATAGATTAGATGAAAAGTCCTCATATTGAAATATATAGGGAAAAGAACTTTAATTACCTTTTTTGAAATTTAAACAACTTTAAATATCAAAAAATAGAACTCAAAATGTTTAAATATAAACGTGCCTAAAATCTAGACACGTCATGACTAGTCTCGGGGTGGACCCAAATGGTGCCAGCTTTAGGTATTGGGGCTTGACGTGATACTTTTGAAAGCAATATGATTGCCACTACTCAGCTGGATGCTGACGTGAGCCATCGGCCATGAACTGAACTCTACTAGGTTAGCAGCCTATGGGTGATTAATTGTACGTGAAGTTTAATTACCAATTAGAGCATCCCACTGGATGAAAAAACACAGTCATCCCACGTCAGGTTGTCCACGACCTTCGATGACTAGGTCATCTCCCTCTTAATGGCGGAGATGCCTGGGTTGTCGACCCGGTCGTCCATATTTTTTATTTTTGTTTTGTTTTGATGTTTGAATTTTTTGTTTGAATTTTTTTTAATTTTTTTTGAAAATATATTTTATAATTGTTTTGATTTTTTAGATTTTTTTTTAATTTTTTACTAAGATGGTCTCCGAAATAACGTGGAGGAGAGAGGTAGGTTGTTGTGAGTTGTGTTGGGTTGTGGTTAAGAGGTGAATAGTGTAGGAAATAGAATAAGGTGGGTTGAGGAAAGAGAAAGTTGATGACCAGGTCGTCCAATTCATGATCAGTGATGATCTTCCTTTGAAATTTATATGTTATTATTAGTGGTTGCAGAACTTTATCGTAATCCACAACAGAAAAAATTAGTGATGAATCTAAATCTTAGTTGGGAATTCAACTTAAACAGGGTTAACGTACTGACTTTTTGTTTAACATAAATAAGTAATTTAGAGTAAATAGGAGGGCGTAATGCTGTTATAATAACGACTCAATCACATTACGAATCAGATGCAGACTTCACTTCATTTCAATTTTCAGTATTGGGTTTCCCTACCAAACAGCAATTGTTCTCTAAGAAACACATGCATTTGTTGCATGTTTTACTTCAACTTATTCATTTTCCGATTATAAGCACACCAACAACATCCTAGTTGAGCTTTCCTTAATTGCTTGAGTTGTGTTACACCTCACAAACCATCATGGTCTAATTAGACGTCTGCATTGGTCGATTAGAATACTTGAAGCAAATCCATTCAAGAAAAAACTAAACTTCATGGTCGCTTCTACATTCAAAACCAAACATGTTGAGCAATCACCAACTTCACCTTCTTTCCATTTTAAATAAAAGTATCGAAATCCACCAACTTACAACTACCAAATTCAAAGATGTTCATATGTACGCTATCCCCCTCCCATCCCTACACATCGTTGCTACCTAAATCCAAATCATATCTTTTAAAGATTTATTCGAATGTATATTAAACACACGGTAAACAAACAATCAACAGGAATCCGTCGGCGTTGTTTGGTCGGGTCCTTTTTGAAACTAAAACCTATTTTACAAATCCTGAGGTTGGTAGTCACTATACGGCACATAAATGTCAATGACTACTGTTTTTGTCATTTCATACCACAATTATTTTGTTGTAGAATTTTCTTCTTCTTCTTCTGTCGTTACGCTTGTGGACTCCGAATTCGTCAGATGGCAAGCAAGATCTCACATCGTGACATGTATCTGTTTTGTCCTTGCATTAATTCATTGATTGTTCTCTCGTGTTTCTTTTGACAATAGCAAGGTCTTTGGATTCACTTATATGCCAATTTGCTCCTCCAATTTGCTCAAGGGTGATGTTCAAGAGTCAAGACTTTTTTGTTGTCTTTTCGAAAAAGTAATAAGGAGAATAATTGGGTCTGTTTTTTTAACAATGAGCTAAAACTTAGTATAAAAAAAAGTGTTGTTTGTAATTGTTAGAGACTAGGTTCGTCTTGGTCTCTGGGAGAAGTTAAGGACACTTTCTACGTTATAAGAGCCTCCTTAAAGATGCAAAAAAATCAGGCGCTCAGAAATTCCGTCCGACACATCAGCATTTTATTAATAAAAAATTGGCAAACCCAGTGCCCGGACGGAATTTCGTGCAAATACCCACACGAAATTCCGCCCCAGACGCTTGGAAATCCTGGTTGGTGGGGGCAGGTGTCCTCCACCATAGGTCACTTTCTTTTTGTGTTTTTGTGTTTAGAAAATGTTTTAAAAATTATTTAAAATTGTTTTTTCAAATATGTTTTTTATGAAAATAAGTTTTTTATTTGTTTATATTTTCTTGAATATTTTGATAATTTTTCGTGTTTTGTCTAGAATTGATCCTGAAATGACGTGTAGGGGAGAGAATGTATGACGTTTGAGTTATTTCTGAGTGTGGTTAAGAAAAAATTTATGGGGATTTGTTTGAGCTAACATGGCGGAAAGAGAAAGCTGACGTGGCTGAGAGAGAAACCAGTGTGTCCAGAAACTGCTGGGTGCTGTTAATGGTGCTCTAAAGGTTCCTTTACGAGTACGGAGTTGGAAAATTTTCTAATGGGCTAAAAAACTATTCCCTAGTAATTTTCCAACCGAGTAAAAAATATGAATTTTTACTTGTAGTCATATTGATTTTAACTCAAGTGTTAACTAATTTTTGGTGTGAAATAGTTAAAATTTAGGAAATTTAACTTTTGTTACAAATGAACTCATATGTTCATCGTAGTTGGTGGATTCAACTATGACTTAGCGGCTTTAGGTAGTGAACTTTGACCTTAGCTTATAGGGGTTTCAACTTATTTTCTAACAAATTACTGAGTAATTACACATATTGCTTCCACTAATTGTCGAATGGCTGTTAGGGCTTCAACCTCCTCTAGCTCCCACCTAGCTCCGTTCATGCTTGTCCATAATCATCAATTTGTTTCGAGTTTGATACTCAGTAACAAACCATGTCAAAACTTGTGAGTTTTCATTTGTGGAAGTTATGCAAACTATAATCCTATTTTTTGGAGATATTTTTTTTATGAAACTTATTTAACGACAAATTATGTTTTATCTTTGAACTTTAGAAACTCCTACAAATTAATTCCAATTTCTAGCACTTTTTAGACGTTATTAATTCTTGATTTCAAATTTCCAAGACATACACTAAACTTGAATAACTAACACCCGATCCATCCAACTATCCAAGCCTTTGACGACTCATGTGATTCAAGTATTGCAAGCAAAATATTACGACAGAAGATAAGGTTGAGTCATTCTTTATGTAAGATGAGATCGACATATTGTTACGACAAAATCGGATTATCTTATTGAACTATTAGAAAAGTCACACTAATATATCATAAATATAGAATGCTCTTGTAAATATCCGATGATAAATCAATTTTAGACGAATGCTCTTGTAAAAGAAGTTTCTCATTTTTCCTACAAGATAAAATAAAATACACATAGAGTACACTGAAGATATGTTATAACAACAACATGCATAAACCAACGTCAATGGCATCTGTATTTCACCACGTGATGTGTTCATATAAAATTACAACTTATAAACCAACAAATGAAATTAAACATACACCGGTGTCCCAGTTAGGATTCGAACGAGTGATCTCAAATTATATTTACTAATGGTGTGTTTGGTTAGAGCTTTTTTAGTACACAGCTTCTCCTTGAATATAGCTTCATGTAATTATGATAAAGAAGTTGTTCTTCACTCTCAGCTCGTGGAGATGTTTGGCCGGGAGAAGAGTGAGTAGAGGAGATGATGTACAATCCAAAGGCAATACCCGAAATGTCCCCATATAATTTTTCTTCTTCCAAAGTTTTTGCATGTTTATAATCACTCTGTTAAATAATAAAATGATATATTAAAAAAAATGTGATCGAAAAAAATAATATATGTAAAAAAATCAATATCATGTTGAACATTTGTATATTCTCACATTTGAACTGCAATCTTGAAAACACATATTAATATTCTACATGCATAATTTTTTTCCAACAAAATTGTGAAACAAAATAGAAATTACATCAAAATATCAGGAGTAGTACGGTCCGAAAGTCTAAATTATTACAACTACAGTAACCGAAACTGCTCAAAGTACACCCACCTCCGGGTATTGATTTCCGCACTTCAAAATTCTACCTTGATATCCACACTAGCTCCTCTGATTTCCCCTAAATCTGACACGTTTGAATCGGTCTCTAGCGGAGTTGCAACTCCGGGGTGGTGGAGGAGTTGTCTTCTAGCTAAGCTACACCACTTGAGTGACACACCCTTAATCAATCAGTGTCACCTTGCAATTTCCCAGATGGCCTCATGTTAGAGAGTTAGGCAAGAGCATTAAATTTCTACACTGGTGGGGATTTGGTGGCAGACCGGAAGCAAAGGGACGTTGTGTTTCCACATTCGTTGCTGACTTTCCTGTTGGACGTATGTCAAGCCTTGTCTAGTGTCTGATAGGTCCGTTTGCATGACAGTATGATTGTAAATAATCTTTGTAAATATCTATATAAGTTCCAACGTCCCGCCATTTGTACCATTTGAATCTTAAACCAGTCCTTGACAATTCATTATTTATTTCTTAGTCCTCCATGAAATAAAAGAAGGCAACGCCCCTTTTATATAGGGACGAAGCACTCCACAAATCCTACCAGGATCTACGTTATGTTGTTGGGAGAACGAGTTTGGAAAAATCACACAGAGGTCAACTTCTACGCAAACAACCTTTTGCATCTTCCATCTTACAGTTTTGTGTTTTGAAATTACATCTAAAACAGATGAGCCAACGTCCGAATTCTGGTGTCCATTCCGGTCTCAAATTAAATGCACAAAGTAATGCGCATTCATCAAAAGAAGCACATTCAATAGTAGTAATTCCACATTCCACAATGGTATTGACTATTGAATTTGAACGAATATCGTGTATAGAACTATTGATATCACATATCACTGCAAAATACTTTCCTTGTAAATTGTACTAAACAAAGGCAAATCTTAGTGGGCCACTTGAGCCCATTGAAGCAGCCTCTTTGAGCCCACTACATTTGGATCCGCAAACTTCAAGTTCAAAACTTAAACTTAAACTTAAAAAATGTCAGTTTGTTTTTCCTTACTTCATGATAAAAAAATTACTCCACATTTTTTATGAGAAAAAACTCACATTGGCTTTTCGATCATTTTTTCAACTTCAGACCGCCTAGATATCACTTTAAAAAATGTTTCATACAATAACTTGTCAAACCCCAAAACTACAATGCAAGATGCAGATTCCAACAAACATTTCTAATTTTTAATCAAAATTTTCCCAGCAGCCAAGAAAACCAAAAAAGAAAGAAAATTTACACCAAACAAAGAAATGCTTGATTGCACCATCTAACATAATCTATTCCCTTTTGTTAGGATTGGCTCGTACATTTTATGCCCACCTCGACGGGTCGGTCGGGGGTACATTTTATTTTTGAGATTTTTATTAGTAATTGTTTGCCGATTTTTTGGGTTACTAATGTGTTTTTGGGTGAACCTGGGTAAATTCATGTGTTCTATTATACTAGGTAATTTTCTTTAATTACTTATTTATTTTTACTAATTTTGATTAAATATTTATATTTATTTTACTAATTTTCATTAATTATTTTCGTTTATTTTAATTTTCAGAAATTAATTCTAATTATATAAAAACATATACATATCAATTAAATATTATTTAACAAATAAAAAATCTTATTTTTAATCTTTATTTAAAATAAAATAAAAAAATTTGGACTAACCCGGGTTGGCCAGGTGGCCAACCCGTGTCGGAATCCAGGTCGGGTCCAGATCTACTATATTTCACCAAAAATAATATTCTAAAATAAATTTCCTGTATGTGGTTTTAGATTTTTTTTATGGGTACGTTTACTGCTTTTTTATAAGCGATGTGTTGGCAAAATTCGTTTAGGTTGAGTGTTGACCATATGCGATTTTGAAAGATTAATCGGATTAACTTTAATGGCTTTTTATAAAGATCACATTTTGATATTACTTGGTCACAATATGTTCTTATTCAAGCTTCATATTATGTTGACGTGTGATTATGGTGTAAACGGGTCTGTTTCGGGACGGGTACAAGGTTTAGGAAATAGTAATGATGTAATATTTAATATAGTTGTTGTAGATCAGTATATATGTAACCTTTAAGATTCTGATTTGTTTTATTAAGGATAAATAATAAGTTAAACAATAAGTAACGAGTGGCAATTTAAATTATGTGTATATAATATTAAAATTTATTATTATTTTATTTTAACGGATTGGTTGGTTGATCAGGTCGAATTTTAAACGGGTCGAAAATTATGATCTAAACCCAAATTCACAGAATCGGGTTTTGCAGAATGACAGTTTTTATCCGCCTCCGTTTACAACCTCATATATGATGGATGGACTCTTGAAATATTTGGTTTAGTCCTTGTTTTGGGAATCATGCGATTGTTACTGGAATGATGCCGAAGGCTATCATTTTTGCTAGTTGTTTTGGGAATTATGCAAATTTTATTGAAATGATGCCGAAGGCTTCTGCCAGTTCTCGTTTTGGGACTAGGGAATAGGGATGAGTTGAAGGTTATAATTTCAGTCAGTTCTTATGTTGGAGTTTAAGTTCCACTTATACATTCTTAAGATCTACTTAATTTTCAGTCTCTTAGGAAAAATACCAGAAATTCCAAGATTAAATCATGTAAATAATATTAAAATATTAAACACAGAATCGGAAAAATGCTGTACAAAAAATTCTTAAATTTATGTTGCCTCCGATTTATTTTCAGAAAAAGAAGTCCTAACGAAATTCAGAACCCCAATTAGCCCATTAAATGTATCTGAAAGTAGTAATTTAAAATGTAATCCCCAGTGATACTTATGATATTTATTGAAATACCGTCAAGAGATTGTACAGATAAAACAAGAATACGTTCCCTAAACTCAAGATCGAGATTTTTTTTTTTTTGATAATAGTGAATAAGTTTTCATTCATAATTAATACTTTGTAAGCTATGAAACGCAGCTTCAACCAAAATATTGCAATATTAGCGTTTTGGCTTATAAGCCGATACTTAGCAGTAGAAAGATGATCATAAAGTTTTTGAATTTTCTGAGATAATCTTAGTAGTCTACCAAGCAAGGGAGATAATGCGTCGGGTTCTGGAATCATTGGAGTGGGATGATTAACAGAAAATCACTTCACCCCTCTCCTTCCTACTTTCCTACTCTTCGGCTTCCTCGGCAAGACGGTGGGCTTCTCATTTACGCTGGTATTCTTCTTTCGCTAGTCTTTCGGGATTTGCTTCATGATAGGCGTCCATATCACGCCGCTGCCTGCTTAAAGGTTAGAGAGTTCAGTTGGCAGATTGGGATGTCATGGATGTTGTACTTGTACATGACATTCTTGGCACCCGACCTGCTGGTATTTGGTGGGTTACTACTTACTGGTCGGGTTGTAATCCGCCTCAGAAAAGCCACGACCCGTTTTACAACCAGACCAGCTTCCTTGGTATGTTACAGGGCGGGTTGGCGGGTTTTCTTGTTTCAAAAAATTAAGATAAGTTGAAAATTCAGAAAAATCATCTAAATTGTTAGATTAAGAATCAATAATTAGTTAAACAATAAGTTTAGGAAGCATAAGTTAGATTTATATATTTATAAGTGCATATTAATAATTATTATTTTTTTTTTTAGTGGATCGGTGGGTTAGCGATTTCAAGTTTTTGCTCGACCCACTTATAAGATGCAAGTTGACGACTTACGGGTTAGTGTGTTATTTTTTTATTTCTTAAACGAGTTATAAATTGCGACCATAACCTGGATCACGGAGTCGAACTTTACAGGTCAACAGATTTGACTCACCCCACTTACAACCCTGCTTCTTATTAATTTGTTTTGAATCGACCAATTCTTAATTCCTAAAGCTATTTATTATTACCCACGCAGTATTAAGAATCTTGAATGCTGCAAATTCGGGAATTAGTTTTCAAATATGCTTCGAGGACTCCGGGAAATTAGTTTTCAAATATGCTTCAAAATGACAAAATCCAACGGTATTAACTGCACTTTAACAAAGTATTTGAAGATGCGACAATAATAACCTTACGGAAGTTGGAGTCAACCTGAACTTTGTCATCATACATGGATACCGTTTTGGTATTCAATCACCAAAAGTAGTTAAGCGTTAACAACAAAGAACATGAGCATATAATATGTGGAATAGTATTGTGAACATTACCTTATCCTATCCACGTACAAAACTTTATCTAACATTACCAATTCACTGATACATTGCTATGGTAATCCACCAACAAGTCACGATAATATTGGTCCATCAAGCAACCAATTAAGAGTACAAACACTGAACACGCTGCACAAGCTGCCAACATTCATCAATGGGGCAGTGATCGCACCTCACTTGATGTACTGGGAAACCCACTTGAAGCCCTCACCGTACCCCATCTTGCGGACTATGCTGCACATGAATACCTCTAAAGGACGGACATTGGAGTCCGCAAGGTTCACTTTACCCTTGCCCGTGGTGAAGTTGCTCAACCCTAGGTGGTAGCGCAGCTCCTCTTCCGAGGCAGCGTATGGGATGTCGATCTTGTTACCCAATATGAGGAAGGGGACGTTCGCAAGTGAGTCATCAGAGAGGAGAGCATCAAGTTCTTTCTTTGACTCAGCGAACCTCTCCTTGTCAAAAGAGTCCACAAGATAGACTACTGCATCGACCTAAATAAAAAGAATAGCAATAGTATTCAGTGCTAAACAAATTCTAATTGGATGCCAATTGATGGAAATGGCAGTGGAATTAGGACAATAGTACTAAGTAAGAAACAGTAGAATCATTTCTTTAAGAGCCCCCTTGGAATTAAAAAGGGGGATCACACTGATCTGTATATAATGACCAACTGCCTAACAATATAATCGTAGTCAAAGTAATTGCCAGACTGACAATTTTTTCCGACTCCAGTAACTACTGTCAGTTGGCCAAAAAATAGATCATTCATCACTCACATGATATATCTCTATCCACACGTTGAATACATAGCATGCGTTTATGTATCCCAAAATGTACTTGGAAATCGTTTTCACATTGTGATGATCTGTTCCCTCATAATTTATTAATAAACTGAAACATATACTACAACTATACGTGATTTTATGTATTACATCTCGGACCTTGATAAAGATTGGAAATACACTGTAAAACAAACCTTTGTCTGAATGAAATATGCTAGTTTTTTTTGCATTGAATCACTTGATGAGTATTAGATTCAAGTGCTAAAAAGATGAAAAAATCAGATGGTTTCACAGGGAAAACATTCTTCACTCATCTGAAGACTGAAATGTATCCTGCTCTACCTAAATGTTATGCCTCATGTTTTTTGTGCCAATTTCAGGAGTAGAGTCACCATCCAACATGGCCACAGTTTTTAGAATCTGTGAGTCAAATGGAACAAGTCATCCCAATTATTTTTTTGGTAATGATATTTCTCAATTCCATCAATTGTAATTTGTAAGTTAACTTTAGTCCACTTCCATCCATAACGAAAAGCTCATGAAGACCATCAACATAGGATAAATACGTCCCAATAGAGAATGAAAGGGCAACTCTAGTGGGGATCAGGGAAGTGGGAACTAAAGCATAGTCCTAAAATAATTCACCAAAGTCTGAAAATTTACAATATTTGCTTGAAAATGTAACGGATGACAAATACAATATCTGAATAAGACAGATACAAAATCAACTGGTGGAAGTGACAACATAACATATGAGCAATGAAAGTAAATCCAAATATAGCAAAGAAGATCGAAAGGCAGGGATTAACACCTCCATCGAACCCCAGTAAACTAAAATAGTGAGCGCAGGATGGTAAACTTACATGTGCAGGAAAAAACAATAGTTACCACTTGGCATGTGCATAATAACAGACCACATAAAACCAATGCCAAAGCTCGTGATGATTACAACTACATACATATAAAGCCAAAAAAAACCACATTCTAATCGTTTCAAAAAGAACAAACTTTGAGTAACCAAACCACAACGCCGAAGGTATGTCCTATCGAGAAACGAATTGCAGTTCACAAAGATTTATTTGAAAACGATCTCCTTAAAACCGACCACTCGATAGGACGGTAGTAACATCGCTATCGTAAAATTCACTTAATGGTGTTGCAATCACAACGGACACGAATATATACGACTAATGCAATTAGAAACTACAAATTAGAACAAAAAATTCCAGAAAAAAAGGAAAGAAAAAAAACCCGGACCTTGGCGTAGTAATCCTTCCACACGCGCCGAGCGATCTGATGCCCTCCCAAATCAAAAGCCTTGAACTTGATCTTCCCGATACTCAACTCCTCCGATGTCGGGTACTGCGTCGGCTGGTGCTGCACCAATCTCTGCAAAACCACCCCAAAACCACGTCAAAACCCCCAAACCCTAACAAAACCGAACCAGATCGGTCATCTCACCTCGTCCTTGAGCATGTGGAGAAGCGTCGTCTTCCCGGCGTTGTCGAGCCCGAGGAAGAGGATCTTCGCCTCCTTCTGCCACAGCCCCAGCGAGGCTAGCACGCCGTAGAACCAGTCGACGAGGAACATCGCGTTCGAAGGCGAGATCTGGTGGAAAGATGGGGTCGAGGCGAGAGCAAACCCTAGAGGGAGATGGGGTTTGGTGGTGAAGAAGAACGCGAGGGGGAGGGGAGATGACGTGGTAGGAGGTTATGTGGGACACGTGGCAAGGGGTGGTGAGAGGTGGGGTTGGTGACCGGGAGATCCCGGTGGGAGCCTATGGGAAGGGAGATTTGGACGTGGTGTCGTGATTGGGTTGATATGGACCGTTGGATTGAAAATCGACGGTTGGGAATGGGTCGAGTGGTGGAAGGTTGGGAAATGGTGAGTTTGTATAATTTGTATCATTGTAACTTATTAGTGGTGTTTTGAGAAGAAGAAAATCTTTTAAATTGATTGTTTTGAAAGAAGAAGAAAAACTATTGGTTGTTTTGATTGTTAAGTTTTTCTAACCTGTCTGCTCATTGAATTAAATTTATGATGCATAAGTTTCGTAGGGTTTAGTAACGGGGATGAAGTAATTAATCGTCTGATAGATGCTCTTGCGATGAACAAGCACGTGTACTATGATTTGTAAAAAAAGTGTTTGTATTGTAACTATGTATTGCTAATAATAAATTTTTATTTAAATTTACTGAAAGTACTTCAACTGGTACTGGTAAATTCTTAAATTTGAACTTGTTATGCCCAACATCGAGATCAACATCACGAGTTACAAACTTTAGAATTTAATTAAAAATATAATGCTTCAGAAAAATGTTTGTTCAGAAATTGTAGTTTTGACGGAGCTCAAATTTCGAAATTTTAAGGAAAAACCTTAGGATGATAATGAGATATCTTCAAATCACCTCTCATATTTTGTGTCGGACTTAAGTCGTCGTGTATTTTTTGTTTTTCGCTTATAATTTTTTACAAAAAAAATAGTACGTACAACAACGGGCAAACATGTCTAACTGTCTAACAAATGAACTAATGGTTAGGTATGACTTAAAGGTAACTATGGTCGTGTCATTGTGTGGAAACTGCGAAGGATGTGCTCAGTTCTCGGTGGATAAATGTATAATCTAATAATCTGTTGATTGGAATACAATAATTGAACTAATTGTTATGTTTTATTCGAGTCCAACGACAACTTGTTGTGTCTTGTTAGACTATGGGTTTTTTCTTGAGAAACTTGCTTGTTGGGCTTTTGAAATTAACTTCATATTTTATGAATCTCTGCTTGGAAAATATATTTTCTAGTTGACATTAATATCTAACATCTGTCATGATCTTATAACAAGGAAATCCTACACCCAACAAAACTAGCAAATAACCATTCAAAAAAAAAAAAAACTTTCTCTAAAATCAACCACACGGACGTCTGGGTGTAGGACCTGCAGTTTTATTCGCTAGATTATTTTACATGCAACCTTATTATGACAATGAAATTTATATCAAACATTTTTTTACTAAATATAAAACTTTAATATTTCTACTAAATTTAAATTATATGCGAACTTATTATAACAATGAACTTTATATGTTTTCTGTCTTTCCTCTTCCTTAAGGTCGGTCGAACGACCACCATAACCCCACCTCCTTTGCAACCGATACGGTCGTTTGCTCGTTTCTATAAGAATTTGCAGTGATTTGACAACTCTTTCCAATTTACTTTAATTAGTAGCCTAAAACCACTTATATCAAACCAAACGCTTGACAATATATTTTCTAGACACTTGTCCAATTATAAGACTTATCCTTCGAAAGATATCGATGTCTTATAAACTTTTTATGTGTGACATCAGCTGTGATTAGTGGACATTCTTGGTCGAATCAGAAACCACACGGGGCTTTCTCTCGCAGGGACCATGAAGTTGGACATGCTACAGTTACATACCAAATCAAAGTCTTCGGTCTCCCTAATTTCGTTCTTCAGTCAAACTTGTTGTCCAATATTATAATTTTGACTCTTTTTTATTATCTAGAGTGATCTTACTTTGATTCGTTCTTTTGTTCTTTGGGTGTAATATAAGTTTCATTGATGGATATTTATCACCATAACTAGCTAGTTATCTACATTGAGAGAATGTTATAGTTACTCATCATATATGATGAAGAGATGACTGTGTGGAAACATTGTTTTTCAGTAAGAACGCTATGTTTTTATAGCTAATATAATAGGGAAAAAATGTTTTTAAAGTGTTGGCTTTTTAATGAAGAAGTCAAAACACTTCTATTTTTGCTTCCAACACTAGAGGAGATAAAATATTTCCTCCAAATTACTTGATAATATATTTGTTTCATATTTATATTTTTTTGAACATAGGTCACAAATTTGTATTTGGTTATCTATGGAAGTCAATCAAAGATCCGAATCATTTATGAAACGAGTCCACGAATGAGGGTGTGACTTGGTTCTAGTTGGGATTAATAACTCAACTTTGCTGACCTGCTCCAGAGTTCTAGATTTGCGGAGGCAAATGACTTCTCTTGATCAGCAAACATGATCAGTCCACCTAATTTTTGTGTTTTACTGCTATAACATTTCAACACGGTTTAGAAACATTGGAGAATCGTGTGAAAATGAAGAGAGATTAAAGTAGTACACAAAACTAATCATAACATAAACTTCTCGACAGATAAGGTTAACAACTTTGGACAATTTTGATTTTTATTTACATAATGCTAATTAATTATTGACTCCACGCTCAATCACCATCGAAGATATATATCTTAAAATTCTCACTCTTTTCCACGATAGTTCTCGACTTCTCGTGGAGTTGAGAATGATATGTCAATAGGAGGAGGGTGTCAAACCAAGAGAATGTAAATGCATATGTCCATTTATCATTAGTTCAAGATGCATATATTAATATATATGTCCATTTGTGGAGAAGACGAAGTTGTCTTGAACTTGGATTCTCTTTAATACATCATTTTCCATTTTGCAGTTTCCAGTTTCCAGATTACATCATTAAAGATTCTAAGTCGTTATAATGTTGTATTTTATTACAAATTAATACTTGATTTTTTATGCTCTTTATAATACTATACCAAGGTAAGCATCAAAGTCAATATCCTTAACATACTTGAAATAATGACAAGAAATAAAAACCACATTAAAATTTTCAACATGACATACCAAAACTCCTACAATTTGAAAGAACATGGAATCATGACAATAAAGGAAACAATAGCCCCTAGTATTTTTGCATTATATTGATCCGTTAGGTAGGAACTATCTTTCTCGTATACCTTCCTTGGTACGATTTTGTTGCTACTTGACCTGGGGTCATACTCATACGCGATCAATCGGATCATATACATATCTCTTCACTTCAACACATCATAGCAAGATGTGAAAGAAGCACGATCGATGTGGTAAGGGGTTTTTATGAGCTCAAAGGAAATACATAGTTTGAGATCATTTAAAAGAGAATCGTGTTCCTTAGTTCCGACTTAAATTCTTGGGTTATACCTTGGTTCATTATTAGATGTTTGATCGATTTGTGGATATCCACTAAACATATGTTGTTCATTCGTAGGCACGAAACGTAATTCATGTCACTTATATAATGGACTATCTCCAATTCTGCAGTACTGTTATCGACGCATGATGTCCGCACCGGAAGAAAAACCAAGGGTTACTAAGAAAATCACGGTCAATAAACTAATAAAGATTTACTCATCTCTGGTAGCCTTAGTTTAAGAGTTATTTGTTGTGTTGATACAATTACAAATATAATCATGTAATACAGTGAATTACGGATGTCAAATAAATATTTGAGTAGGATTCAGATTAAATCAACGTACAAAATCATGTTTAAACAACAAACAACTAAGAATAATGATCAGAAAACACCTTCCAAACCGAATCGTCGAATTCCAACTTGCCTCAGAGAAAATAACGCTCCCACGTACCAGTGTGATAATTTTGACACTTTTCTCCCTGGATAGAACGGTTCCTTCGTCGAACGGACGCAAACCGGAGTCGACGAACCTCGAAAGCATATCAAAACCTCGTAAGAATCGACCGCTAGAGAACTCTGGAATTCGTGAATACAAAAATTACCGAAACAGTTTTTCGTTGAGAAAGATAGATAAAAGATGTGTATATCATGGGAAAAACTGAACGTTATATATATATATATATATATATATATATATATATGGTAAAGCTCTAGTGAGTCTAAAGCTCATCAAATTTAATTTAAGTCCCCTACAATCTCACCATTGGATCTTATTTAAAGTTAATCTTACCATTCATTAGCATAACCGTTTTTTCTGAATCTACCTTACAATTTGAAATGAGTGGTGGATATTGTGGGGGCTTAATTTGCCATGAGCTCACTAGAGAATTCCTGTGTGTGTATATATATATATATGATCAAGCTCTAGTGAGCCCAGAGCTCAACAAATTTCGTTTAAGCCCCCTACAATCTCACCATTGGATATTATTTACAGTTAATCTCACCATTCATTAGCATAACTGTTTTTTTCTTAATCTACCTTACAATTTGAAATGAGTGGTGGATATTATGGGGGCTTAATTTAGAAAAGTTGAGCCATGTGCTCACTAGAGAATTCATATATATATATATATATATATATATATATATATATATATATATATATATATATATATATTTGTAACCGCGAAGGACTTAAATGCAATAAGCAATTAACTCGAGAATCAAAAAGATATAACAATCACCCTGAGGCTTAAAAGACTATAATTTTCCCCAAATCCCCCGTCGCATCGTCCCGAACGGAACAGACGCGCGCGCGTGGAGAATTCTTTACTCTTTTCTTTCCACCTACAAATAGTCATCGGAAGAGAAGGTGTATCAACATTCTCCAACTTTTCAGGTTCCCAACGTGAGATTAAAAAAAAAGGAAACACATGACACATGGCTCAATACATCTTATCTTCAACTCAACATTGGATTTTCTCAATTAAGTTGTTCATGAGCTTAGCCCAAACTTAATAATTCAACAATGTGTACTTCAAAAAGATCGATATTGAATCTTTGTACTTGACTACTTGGATTTTGTTTGAGTACATTTGATTTTTTCAAAATTAGTTTGGTACACTTGTAGAGTAGTGAGACATACTTCGGTGACATAATCTATTATATTTGTCTTTTAAAAAATAGATATTTTGCATAGTAACCCAAGATAATTCAGAAATTCTTTTCGAGTCCTTGATACCTCAATTCAATATTACGAGAGTTACACGAATTATATTTATTTGTTTTACTTTTCTTTTATATACTTAACAAACACCTCGGCAAAGATACATTTTTGGACAATTTTTGAACTGCTCCAGGACATTTATGAAAATTGTATCATAATCCTTGCATTTTAATTTATTTCAAAACTTGTATTTATTGTAAAGGTGGTTATACATTTTTGTTTAAATTATAAACATATTTTTATATATACTTAACAAACACCATTAGTCAAAACATTTAAGGATTTTAATAAAATATTACGATTTGTCTTGGATCGCTCTGCAATTTTTCCAAATTTATGAATTTGGCTAACATATTAGGAATTTTGTTGTACTCTACCAATCTTTCAAAAAAATAGTTTTGACTAGTTGGTACATAAACGAAAAGTAAAAGATTTAATCTAGTTTAGGTAACCAACCATAATATTAAATAAATGTTTGATTGGAATTCAAGGAATCAAAAATAATTTCACGTATTTTATTGGGTTACCCACGGTTCTACAAGGGTATCAAACTAATTTTGTAAGAAATCAAATGTACTCAAACAAAATTCAAAAACTCATGCATAAATATCCAATATTGATGTTTTGAAGTGCACTCAAGCAAATAACTCTCTTTTTAATCCACCACAAACTTACCTTGTAATTAATAGTTAGTATGAATATTTTCCTCATGTGTCTCAGGTGGCCAAAAAATGTATATCTGATGATCAGACCCTACTCTTCACCCACTTCCAACGATTCCCAACCAACACCAAACCAAGCAATTAGCATGAACACAACATCCAATTTCCATTTGTTTGCAAACGAACGTTCCGTGGATTGGTGAACCACCCATGATGGTTTATGTGTCTTCATCCAATCCCAATTATCCAACATGATGGTGACTTTGAGTATATCATCCAATAGTTTAGGACAACACTTCAATTAATCCTAACTACTTTCAACCTCCACGAGTGGGCATTCAAAGTATACAACTGAAAATCTTCTTCGTGTCTTGTATTATTATAATTTTGAAAGAAAAAAAATCTAAACAAACTTCAAGATGAAACTTATTGTCTTTGGATTAGATTACCAATTTCAAGATAAACAATCTACCAATGATATCGATCCCGTTCGGAAATTATCTCCTTGTGAATCACATCAAGGAAGTCAATCCCCTCAAGTTAACAGTCGTCCTATTTTAAATCCACTATACATGGTATGCAGACTGGAAATCACGAATTACTATTTTTAATCATGTAAATCATTCGCTGGATTAGAGCAATCCAACAAGTCTAAACTTTCCCTCGTTTAGGTAATAAACAAATAAAGAATTAAACCCCATGTTAGGCCTCCTAATGACAATCCAATTTGCCCACCAACACATATTTATTGCCGAAAACAATAGAGTAAAAAGATTTTGGTCCATTCCCGACCCCATATAATAAGGAGCCCTTATTAAACACCATAAACCCCATTTTGCCCTCAAAATAGGAAACAATCGTTGGTTGTCGCGTCACACGTGGCCTCGTGGGCATTTCCGTCATTCCACCCCTCGCGCCCCCCTCCCGTTTCCTCCTTTCCTTATACATTGGAAACGAAACGAGCGAAAACTGCAAAACGAAAAACCGAAATCGAAAGGAGAGAAAGAGAATCAAGAGATGGTGTCGGAACGGAAGGATGTGGTGTTGGTGGTCGACGAGGGTTTTCTTCACATGTGTCGGATTTGCCACGAGGAGGAGGATTTGGTTGTGGGGCCTACCTTGGAAACCCCCTGTGCTTGCTCTGGAACGCTAAAGGTGGGTTTTTTTGGGTTTGGGTTTGATGGGTTTGTTGGGTTGGTTTTGATGAGTTTTTGTTGGGTTTGCAGTACGCGCATCGGGACTGCATCCAGAAGTGGTGTGATGAGAAAGGGAGCGCTGTTTGCGAGATTTGCCTTCAGGTTGGTGTTGGATTCTAGTGGGGTTTTTTTGGGGGGGGTTTCGATTTTAGTGGAAGCTTTGAAGTGGGTGTTTTTGAAATATTTGGTTTGGTGGTTTGGTGTTCTGTTTTTTTTTTTTTGGTTTGTGATTGTTCTTGCTTGGTTTTTAAGAGAAATTTGTTTTTATGTATTTGGGACATTTACTTCTGGGCGTTTGGTTACTTGTCCCTAATTTGGTTTGTAGATTGCTGAAACTTCGAAGGTTTTACCTAATTTAGGGTGGAGTTACTTTTATTAGGAAATATTGGAATTGTGCTTTATTTCCATATGAAGATATAGCTTCCAATTTTTCATATATTTGAAGTTTCCTAATTGGGTTTTTGGTTTCTTGCAGATTCTCTTATCCAATTCTGTTTTTCTTTGTGTGTTTTCCTCCTTTTATACGATTCTGTCAGGTGTCATATGGAAAGCCAAGTGATGAAGCAAACGTTTTTGTTCTGTCTTTTTTTCTGAAGAGAGTTGAATTTGGTCCTTGAATCGAATGTAAATGATTAAATAAACTATTTTCTATTGCCTGTCATGTTGCCTTGTCGCTTCGTTAAACGAATTTTAGATTTTCTTTTATGACGTTGCGAGCATAACAACATAATTGCTGACTAGTTGGGTTTATGCATTTGCAGAACTTTGAACCTGACTACTATGTTGCTCCTAAGAAAGCGTTGGTGGATATAGAGATTACTATAAGGTATTGGTCTTCTTTCTTACCTATTCTGTCTTTCTGTCTGGTGTTTATTAATGTTATGTAAGTACCACCTTCATGATGAATCAACATTTTTATTTTTATTAGTATTGTATTCATGCTGTGTAAGTGGTTTATACTTTATAGTCATTAAGTTCACAATGGTAGAAGCAATAGAAGGAAAATTTGGCTGGATTTGAATGTCTTTTGCAAGAAATATGTTGCTTTGGTTTTAAACATAACGTTTGCTTATCTTTATCCATTAACTAATGCCCTTTACGTTGAATGGTAAATGATGTTCCTTTGAAGCAGGAGTCGAACTCAAGGGGTGTATTATTTGAAAAACAATATGATGTAGTTTTAGATTGTCGAAATGTAATGGTTGACACTGAAGACCTTTTGTCATTGTCATCTCTGGGCATTCTTGAGATGGAGTTTGAATTATTCAAAGTAGTTGTGTCTATTTTATTCGACCTACCACCGCAATCCTGAACTCAAGAATCAATTTTCTGACTTGGATTTTACGTTTCCACAAGGAAATTCACTAACAAAAATCTTTGTTTATTAGAGGAAGTGTGGAGGTTGCTAGGCAAGAATACCCGTCCCAAAGTCGTTCCAATATAGACTACGATTTTGATCCTCCCCAATGTTCACCATCATCAGAAAGAAGACTATCATGTTGTCGCTTTGTGATAACGGCTGTAAGTACTATGTTGCATGTTACTATCTTGTTATCATAATTTAGAATCAGGGCTGCTCTTAAATGATGCTAATTACTAACTTCTTCTGGATGCAGTTCGCTATGGTAATGTTGTTCAAACATCTGGTCTCCCTCATGTCAGTTGGAGCTGGATACTATTCATTTACGCTCCTAGTTGTAAGTTTTTTTTGGGGGGGGGGGGAAAGGGACTCGGATCTCCTTGTTTTCTCCAGTTTGACTTATCAAAAACATATTCAGTTGAATATGCTATATATTGGTATTTCTAAAATTGGCTTGTACGAACCATGCAGGTGAGCATCTTAAGGGCAACTGGGATTCTATTGCCATTCTACATGATAATTAGAATGATCTCAGCAGCACAACAGAAACAGAGGCAACAAAGACAGCAGTGGCGTCTTTATGTAAGTTGTTGGCCTCTTATTGATCTACGTATGAAAATGACTTTGTGGAGGTGTTTGGAATTAGTTAGATACATTTTACTTGCGGCCTATTGATGAAATTGAACTAACACGAAGCTATGATGTATTCATGTCTTTTTATTTCGTTTATTTTGTGATTCTGGTTTGTGTAGCAGACTTCATATTTGCTCTTGGCTCATGGATTTTTTTTGTTTCGACAGCAGGAGAGGCGTCGTCCACAATTACATGTAGTCAGAGAGCAATTTTCAGATGTTCCAGCATTATAATCGCAATACAAGCATACTTCAGTCGTAGTTCTCACTTCAACTTGTGAAACCAAATATATATGGTTACATAAATTTGGAAGTGTATAGATTTATAGGCTGTATTCCTTGATTGTTGAGTTTGAAACTTGTAAAAATGCAGGTGAGGTAGGTGATTTCGAGCGATTCTTACATGTAAATAACGATTTTTATTGTTTTCACGTATACACGGATTGATGTATTGATTCGATTATCATATGTTTGCAACATGTACAGAATTTCGAGACTGTTGAATACAAATCACGACCCAAGAATTCTTATTTTTAATTAAGGTTTACTCAATATACCTTTTACCCTTCTTATTTACCTTTCCGTTGGGCAACCACGTAACCATCTGCCCATCACATGAAAATTGAAATTCCTCTAAACAACTTGAGAGAAGTTGGAAATGTTTTTGTGATATTCAGAAGTTGTAGGTGATTGGCATCTTACTTAGCCCCTTATTGACTCTATTGATGTGTAATTACTAAAAATCAGTTGGTGTTGAGTGGAAGAAACTAATCTCTTGTAACCAAAGATAATGTCCTTAAATTCCTCCAACGTGAGGTGTTTCCTAACAGAGTTCAATACACGAGTTTCTCCTTCCGCATAAAACTACATACTAAACATAGCTTCTTAAGCGCATTCCTATATCAACCTAAAAAACCCACCTACGTACACATTTAATTTGATAACCTTAAGAGTATAGCATGAACATTGGCAAGACTAATTAAGTCTGAGGATTTTGATTTCAACGAATTCTAAACTTCAAGAGCTAAATTCACCATAAAAACAACTATCTTGTAGGGGGTAAAAAATCATCATAATTGTGAACTGTGATGTATCGAACATCAGAATCCCAAAATAAATTTTCATACGACAATTGAAACATCATGGTACTATATAATCAATTTCGCAAAACAAATTCCCAAACACAATTTTAAACGAAAGCAAAATCCCAAAATATCATTCAACATAATGATCATGAAACGAAACACATCGCTCAACACAAACTTGCACTTACCAAAAAGAACAAGAACTCGGTAACTCGCACTGCAGGTATGAGCTGCCTGACAAAGCTGGAGAATTGTTGTGCTTGAAATATCATGGCAGCAAATCCATAGAGAAACCATAGGGATCCTTCACAATGAAACTATCACGACACCACCCGGTCAGTGATGAGCTTAGAACAAAATGAAATGAAAGGGTTTATCTGATCAGACCCAACAACGAAAATGGATGAAAGCTTTAAATGGGAACAGTCCTCAGTTCAGCGATGACAAAAGCCAGAGCAATAGCAGTTTGAGACATGTCTGGATTTGGTGAGGTGGTAGTGGAAATGGAAGCGAATTTGGCCTCCAATTCAGCAAGCTCCGCCCTAAGTCGATCCGTCTCTCTTTCAGAATTAATTCTGAAAAGTTGCTACTCGATTCCCAAATTTCTGGTTTCGAGTCGGCTGCCTTTTCATATTGATGAGACAATTTCTGAGTTTCGTTCTGAAGGTTTGCATTCTCGAAGTTCGATGTTTTCTCCCAATTTGGCTATTTCAAGATCCTTCTGCAATATGGAGATTCTCTGTTGGTCTTCTTGCAATTTTGCTGCTTGGACGTCAAATTCCATCAACTTCTGTTTTGTCTTCTGTTCGCTCTCCATTCTTCTCTGGTCTACTATGGATATTTGCTCCTTTGTCAATTTCCTCTTCGCCCTTAGTTGGTGTAGAACTGTTTCGCTCACCATCTCCGCCCCCAGTGGTGTTCGTTTCCGGTGTCGCCGTGTTCTGATCAACGGAGTTGATTTGGCGAAATCAGGCCAACGGAGTCTGCCTTCTGGTTACTGGACTTAAAAGAGTAACCGAAACTTATTCGATCGTCCAGATCCACTTATACAAATTAATCTTATTGGAAATCCATCAAACATAAATTAAATAGTAGTTCCTCAAAATAATTAATTAAATTTGTATGTGTATTGAAACAATAAAAAAATATACATATGCAAAGTCCAATACCACATTTTTGGAAGTATATCCAATCAAATATCTCAAATTTAAATCTAGAAGACATATAAACAAGCACTTCAATATTTGTTGTCTACTTACTTCGATGTATTAAATACAGTTGATTTTGTATTATTGGGGTTGTAAATATAATATATGAAACATATACTAATACTAAATAATAAAAAACTACATCGTTCGTTCTTCAGGAACGCTCTACTGCTCTGCTCATCAATGAAAAAATGGAGTCATTAAACTAAATTTAGCAAAGTGATCAATACATGTAGGCTTTTCAATTGTAATGTCCTGTCGTAATTTGATGAATTAAGCATTATCATATTTGAATTTCCAATAGTCCAAAATAGCATAACATGTCCACATGCCGTTAACAAGTGGTCTACTAATAGTGGAGTAATAACTACTTTAACTCATCTACCGAGTAGCTTTTCCATCTTCATGACCACGTGTCGAACACCAATTCTTCCTCCCATGCAAACGCCACATTACTCACTGCTTCCTAACACGTATGCTCCATCATGCAGACACCGATTCTTCTTTAGTCACACCACGTCTCTCTCCACCTCTCATCTCTAGCGGCCACTCTTGTACGTACGTGTTATTTGGTCGAATAAATACTTGTTCTGTGGGAAGTAACATCATTAGAAGGAAGAAGAAAAGAGCAAGTCGGGAAAACAATCATGAGTCGTGAGGATCTTGCCACAAAGTCTGTGTTCGATGAGTTGAATTTGAACAAATTGGACAGGGGTGAGCTCTTTGATCTTGGCCATCCACTGCTCAATCGTGTGGCTCACAGCTTCCTCAAGGCAGCAGGGGTACGTACGTTCTCTTTTCGATGCGTTGAGTTTATCCATGGTCTTGATTGTGTATATATATGATTATTGTGTTTTATTGTTACAGATTGGTGCAATCCAGTCTGTGTCTCGACAAGCTTATTTCACTGCAGTAGAAGGTGAGTATGACACTAAACTATGCAGGTTTAGATGCTCATTGAGATTATTGTTTATGACGAAATTTTCATGCTCTGGTTTTTTTATTTAAAGTTTTTGAATAAAATGTATGGACGATTATTTGAATCAAGTGGAATGTAACTTACTATTTTCAGTTTTAAAGTAATATTTGCATAGTTGCATTGGAAGTGCAAAACCCAAAAGCTATTTAAGTTCATAAGTTTGTTGAGGGTGGTTTGTTGTATCTTCAGGTGCCGGTGTTGACCTCGGTGCGATACCGAATCTCTCCGGAAAGAAACACCCTCTACCGGAACCCAGGGGTAAACACTGAAGCTACCATTCGTTAAATGCTTGAGACATGCATGTTAAGATAAATATGTTGTTACCGTTTTTTTTTTTGGTTTAATCAATTACCATTTTATTATGACACTCAATATGAAACTTTGCAGGGGATGATTACTCCAAGTCAGTGGAAGCACTGGTAAATCTTCAAAACAAATAGCATTAAATCCCAATTAGTGACTTTAAAGTTTGAAAATCTTCACTAGAGATAAAACTTATGAACACTTGTTTTTACTCTTGGTTTCTTCTTTTTTAACTCATATACACACTTTTTCGAAACAGGTGAAAAACACGGGCAGGGAGACATTTCAATGGGGTGAGTATAACTATTACTGTTGTTATGCTCTTGTTTCCTGTGTAACTTTGTAACACAAATGTGTTTTGATTATGGAGGTTTGGCTGCTGGGGTTTATTCTGGTCTTACATATGGTATGAAGGAAGCAAGAGGCTACCACGACTGGGTAAGTATAAATCGAGTCGTACTAATTAATAATTAGAAAACATGATTTAGTTTGTTGAACTGAATTCAAGCATACAGCTAATATTTTGTTGTCGCAATCTGTCATCTTCAGAAGAATAGCGCAGTGGCCGGAGCAATCACTGGAGCGGCACTGGCGTTGACGGCCGATGAAGCATCGCACGATCAGATTGCAAGGTGTGCCATAACTGGTGCTGCGCTCTCCGCTGCAGCCAATCTTCTGTCTGGTATTCTCTGAGGCAAGTTTATGCCACCAAGTGATCGTACCATGTTTGGCTTGTGAAGTATGTGTGGTGTTGTAACTTTTGTTGTGAACTTCGGGTTGGAGTGTTGTTTGATGTAAACTCTACAATGCAACTCCACCTTTGGTGGTGCCTTTATTTCTGAGTTTTCTCTCTCTCATGAGTCATGAATACACCAACCTAATTAGGAAACGGTTTCATTCAGCAATCAGCTAAAATTAGCGGGTCCTCTAATCCATTTACGGATGGCAAATGCAGATGTTTTGAAGGTTGGATTCAAATTTCGTGAATGTTCCGATTACAATGTCTGTTGTTGATACCAAAAGAAAAAAAATGTTTATTGAACTAGTAAAATAGATAATTGGCATCGCACCTAAAACGTCATGTACTTTAACACAACCCTCAACAAGGATATATAAGAAACATTAATATTACTTAGCCCAAATTACCAACTCGAAGAATACAAAATTGTTGCTTCTTTCCGACACCACAGCCTTCACGAGAAATGGATTCCAGTTTGGTTAAAAAGCGAAAGAAGGTACAAGAAGTCCACCTCTGATAGCTTCGATGCTCTCTTTTCCATGAAATTCCCCTGCCTCAACACATCAAGCACCTTCTCTTTGAATGTGTTAGCTCCAGTATCACCATCCTCCATTTCCATATCATCATCTTCATCGCCGTCACCACACACGCTCATATCTCCAACTGCATCAGCCAACACCGATAGATCATCCATGACACTGTCATCGGACCCCTTCAGCGCCTTTGGCCCGATCTGAGCCGACTTCAAAGTCTGCATTGTCTTGTAGTTCTTCTCGAGAAATGCAAGGACGGATTTTGTTCTGAATATCGAACTCATCATCTTGTTTCTCCTGATGAAACACAAGCGAATGAGTCCATCCCACTCTTTTAAGCTCACACGAGGGGCCGGCTTGTGTGGCTCGATTCGCACAACAGAGGAGTCCACCTTAGGTGGGGGTTTGAAGTTGTTCCTGCCAACCTTAAGCAGATGGGACACACGAGCCAGAAGTTGTGTGTTTACCGATAACCGGCAATAAAGGTTGTCACCAGGCTTTGCCACAAGTCTCATTGCGAATTCACGCTGAAACATGATGATAGCACATCGGAACGCAGGCTTATGAGCCAAGAGCTTAAACGTGAGAGGGGCCGAGATTTGATAGGGAATGTTTGCAACACAAATATCAAAATATGGAAGATCACACTTCAAAACGTCTCCCTGGATAACCTGCAAGCATCACCGAACTACAATGTTGTTAAAATGTTCACGTACAATGCAATCCTACAAAGTAGGAGAGGGGAAACTGTGAGCTATGAGAAAAATGAAATCTACAAACAAGAGTATGTCCTAAAAACCGAGCAATTCACCCAAAGACTCAGCCTCGTGTATATCACCATAAACTACATATGAAATTGAGCAATAAGAAACCCACAGAAAACGAAAATTAGCAACACATTGTTAGATTGGAAGCAGATCACTCTCCAAAAAAGAACTGGTAATAAGAAACTCAAGTCAAACCATGAAATTTGGATTTCACCTTCTAAAGGGCCACATAATTCACAAAATAAAAGACGCCAACTTGATCATTCATTTCCCTCCAACATGAATTCATTGTTTCTTGTTATATTAACAGAAACCACATCCAGCCAACCAAACATCAAAAAGGATGGAAAAAACCTAAACTCGGAACAAAATGAAAATCGTCCATCTGCTAAAGCTTCCATAAGATGTTAAAATTAGATGAAATCAAATTCTAATAACCTGTTTACGACCACATTCCAAAATCTGCAAAAAAAAAACTTCGACCAAACGCTACTTATCGTCGAAACCAACGAAAACCAAAACCACACACCAAGATCAAAAAGATACGCAATCCGAACCAAAACGAACACTCCCAAAACAAAAATTAGAGGAAAGCTAATCCTAAAATCCGTTTACAACCACATCCCAAATCTGCAAAAAACTTCCAACTTTCCTCCAAAAAAACCACGCTTTCTTTATAATCCACTATTTCATTGTCGAAACTAACAAAAACCGAAATTAAAGCCGAAACTCAATTCCAAACGAAAACTTCCCATCCGTAAAAAAATCCCCTAAAATTCAAATCCAAAACCACCGAAACCCTCACCCTCAAGCGGTGCGACAGCGGCGTCCCTTGGAACCTCCTCTGCAGCTCCAGAACCATTCTCGGATCGATCTCGACGGCGACCACCGACTTCCCCGCCTCCAGCAGCTTCTTGGTGAGATTCCCCGTGCCGGGACCGATCTCCAGAATTACGTCCGTCGGATTGATTCCCGACTTCTGCACGATCGTGTCCACCAGCATCGGGTTCTTCAGGATGTGCTGCCCCTTCGACTTCTGGAACGGGATTCCCCCCTGGTAGTGCTGGATCCCCGCCGCCGCGGAGGGCCGCTGCTTCCGGATCTTGCCTCCCGCCATGCTCGGAGCTTCTCCGGTTAGGGTTAGGGTTTCGAGAACGGTGGAGATGGGCTGAGAAGACTTAAGGTAGCGGGAGGAAGGTATTTATATGGAGGAACCCTAGAATGTGGATCCCTTAGTCGGATCTTAAACGGGTGGGATTTTTATGACTTTTCTTAAAATTTATTGCTTAAAGCCTTAAAACAAATGAACGAGGAGGGATAATTCTTTTGTATTTTTATTTTATTTTTGAAATTTGGTACTTGGAAATAAATTAAAATAACCCTACTACGATCCATAAACCAAAATGTGATTTCTAAGTTTTCTTCTTATGGTTTTACAAAATATAGACATATAAGTCTACAACCAAATAACAAAGTTTCTCTACGGTAAGATACCAAAAATGAACGGAAAGTAAGTCAACTCCAAGCAAATAAAAAAAGAAATAATTTTTTAAAACAAAAATAAAGAAGTTTTCAGTTACAATAACACACGACGAAGATGGATGTGATCATGTGAGACACAAATGCACGCAATAGAGGGAGTTGCCTCAAGAAACAGAGGAACGTAAAGTTGTCCAAGTAGAGTAAACATACATGTAAGTCATTTCGAGGTAATTGGATCCTATGTCCTCCACTTCTATATGTACAAAAACAAAACTCGGCGTCGTCACGTGTCACCACGTGGTGACAATAAGTCTAGTTTGGCAAACACTCTATTTCGATTTTTGACACAAAAAAAATTAAAAAAATATTATTTTAATTTTTTTTCCAAATTAAAACCTTTGCTAGACCATCGACCTCAGCGAAAAGTCCCCCGTCCTGCATCATCTCTAATTCTCTATCCTCCTCGTTCCGGAGGCAAAGAAAAAAAACTCCCAATACAAACCCTCTCCTCTTCGGCTTAATCTCCTGTAAGCTTCGATTACGGTCTTGCTTCGTCGTCTAGGGTTTCGGTCTGGTGGTTTCTGTGATGAGTCCTTCGCCCCTCGTGACCCCGGAAGACGTGCTGGAGACGTTGATGAATGACGGAACCATAGACGCCATCAGGTTGAAGATCATCAACCAGCTCAAGACCAATGTAAGCAATCCCACACCTCAAAATCATTTCTTCTTAGGTTTGCTGATTCCATGTTATTTGAAAGACCCCCTTTTAGTAGGGGAGTTGTGGCTTGTGTTGGAATTTAGATTGCTTTGTGTTCGTGGTTAGGAATAGACTTGTGAAGGTTTTCATGACTCCAAAATCGAAAATCTTTGGAGTTCGTGGTTAGGAATAGACTTGTGAAGGTTTTCATGACCCCAAAATCGAAAATCTTTGGAGTTGTGGGTATTGGATTTTCAGATACTCGAGTTGTTTCAAATGAATGTGTTTTCGGTTTGCTCTTGCCAAAAAACAATTTCTTTTTTTGGTAATAACTACAAGCTAGCTACTGTACTAATATAACCAAAGTTCTTACAAACCATATACTTAATCCCCCATCACGTTCACCAAAAATCCTGAAAATAACCCCAAACAACATTACAACTGCACCAAAATAACGAGAATCATAAGATGATAGATGATATAAAGACCCAATAGTTTAGCCCTTGAATGCATTTGGTGTGGATGTAAACCGGAAGCACACGACGTGCAATGAGAATGTAACATCAATGGTGATTTTAAAACGATGTGTATTCCTACTTTTATAAAACTGGAATGTTGTATTGTATGCACTACTCGCTTGGTAAAAAATTGCATCGCAATAGAATGTGAGCAGGTAAACCAAGTTTCCATGTTCAGCCAACTGACCTGGTGGTTCACCTTTTGAGTTAATGACCTGGTTGTGACCTACCGAACCAATTTAGTATGTATTAGCCTTTTTTCTCTTTTACAGTTTGAATGGTACTATTATTAAAGTTTAAACAGTCTTTTGCTACACAACAGTATGATTGAATTAAATGGATGTAAAAGTAGAGTGATAAAAATTAACCAATATGATTTTACAATATGGGAATCCAGAACATGAGATATATCACCTCTTGTTATGGTTATTCCCATAACATCCATATTTAAATCATTGAGTTAGAAGAAGAATATTGAAATCTAATGGGAAAAACCTGTTGAAAGACCATTGTAGTAAGGAAACTCCTTTTAGGGTGTACTTGCTGAAGTTTGTGTGTTTGTGTGTAGGAAGAGCTGAAAAGCAACACAATCTCCATGGTGGAGCAAAGCAAAGTTCTTAATACTCCAGGAGCTGAAAAACAGACCAAGAGGGAATTATTTGATGCTTTACGGAGAGAACTCGAGTAAGTCCGAGTTTTCTTGTAATTTCTACCTGCTATATTGATCAAATTTGATGCTTTATGGAGATAACTCGTGTAAGTCCAAATTATCTTGTAATTGTACATGCTATATTGATCAAATATGAGGTGACTTAAGTTGATGGCAACCATTTTTAAATCTCGGAAACTCCTAGTTTAGCTTAAGCTTCAACTGGTTTTATCTACTCCGAGTATGCAAGGGCCGCTAGTGGTTAACACACCAACAATAAAACAAACACATGACACGATGCATTTAACTTGGTTATGCAGCATTAGCATTGACCATATTGTTGATTATTTGCAGCCCCTTGCTAGTTGCATTGTTTGAATTTTGATATTTCAAAATTTTGCATCAAAATTGCATTCTTGGTCAAAATATATAATCACCAGTGAAAACAACATATAAAGATATAAAAACCCTTTTCTCAAAAATGTATTTTCCAAGTATTTTGCTTTTCGATTTTCACCGATAACTACTGGTTCCGCAGGACCCCAGTTCTAGAAAAGGCATCCAAAGCAGTCTGGGAGCTAATTGTTGGCAATGATGGACTGGGGAAGGAGATAAGTGAAACTGTTGGGAAAGCTTTTTTTAGATTGAGTGGCCAAGAGCCACCGCAATTGCCCATGGTGAATGGCGATACCCAGCCTCTGAATCAGAAAGATGACGACCCAAAAGAGACCCAAAAGGATAAAGATTGTGAAAAAGACATGAAAGATAGAGATAAAGGATCCACAAGTTCTGCCTCTAGGAAACGGACGTACGAGGAGACAAGATCGCAAGAAACAGATGCTACTGCAAATGCAAATACAAATGCAGCAACTGGAACAGCTGAGAATGGGATGATGCTTCCTCCAAACGAACCCAATCCCAAGGCATAACTGACTTGACAAGTATTATCTGAGAACTTCGGAAGGCCGAGATTGTGATCTTGACTTCCAAATTAGAACATATAACAATGTTGTAATTCATTTGTTCCTATACAAAGTGTAGTATTTCGGTTGTTTCTAAAACATGCTCATAGTTTGATGTAGGTGACCTGTTTGCATTGTAGAGTATCTAATGAGTTGATTGACCTTATCATTTAGCTTTCGGTGGGCCTAGCAAAGGCCTTTCCAGGTAGTTTAAGCTTAACCATGGCTCATGGGCATGACCCACAATTACTATCCAAGTCCATTGAACTATTGAAGTGTCAGACTGATGTGCAATAGTCTTGTATTCACTTATCAAGCAAAGTGTTACTCATTTATGATAGTTCCTTTGATTTTCATCTTTGGAACGTCGTCAAAATTACATCCTAAAAGATGTCAGATTCAGAATAATATTCCCAACAGTCGTGAAGAATACATAATACAATTCACATGGAGGAGCTGCTTAAAGGTCGCTCTCAACATATTAACCAGAAAAAAATGAAACTACCGAGAACTGACAGACCAATTAGATTATGTTAAATGATCCACAAACACTTCACAAAGCAAACTATTAGGTGTCGATGAAACGAATGTCGAAGGTATTAGGATGAATCTGCCACACATTGAGGGCAGCATACTCTTCCAGGCATTCTTTCAGCTGGGCTTCACTGTATCCCTGTTAGAAAGTGGAAGACGTCTCAGCAAAACAAAGAATTCATTTTACCTCACTCGACATAGACTTTGGGATATCAATAGACGAGTTAAAAAAGGAAAAACACAGATATTTAGACGGAATTTACCTTTCTTGATATCCAATTGAGGGCATGAGCATAACTTATGTCCATGCTGTTGGTTCTTGCCGCTTCATCTCGTAAAATAGAGTATATATCAGAAATAGCATCCAATCCCGATCTCTGTCTATCTTCTGTATACAATGAGAACTTTGACATTTGCATCAATCTCAATGCCTCATCAACATCACTTTGAGCTACGGTTTCTGAAAATCTAAGCCTGGCTAGCGCCTGCAAGTGGACAGAAAATTAACATTTTGCATTCAGTTATTTGTATCATGGGTGTATTTTTTGTTGGTTGCCCTTGATATCGATGTAGTTATGCTGCTTATGCATATAATTTCAAGTTGTTACAATTAGAAAACATCTAATGTCAATCAGTTGTAACCTGTACGTCATTGAGACTTACAATAGAAACACGGAGAATGCTGAGAAGTGTCCTGATAGTTGTGTATGAATGAGGTGCATTTGATTTAGCCTCTTCTTGTCTAATACTTGAATAAGCAGTTGCAATATATTCCTCCAGCTCCTTTGGTACAGTAGGGGTAATTCTTCGGGCAGCTGAGATGTAGGCACTACAGGAACCACAATAAATTAAAATAAAATAGTGTGACGTGAAACAGTTCATACCAAAACCATTACTTTCTAGGCCAATTTATTTCATTGTGTATGAATAAGCAAGTGATCCAAATCACGCAAATGGAAGGGGAAAACGAAAGATCCCAGAACGTAAAAGTCAATAATAATCAAATACACTTTCAATTTCAGTCATGCTCATCAGCTATTTTAAATACTAGGTTTGATGGTTTCATGGTCAATTATAAAGATCTAGCACCAATAGAACACAGATGGCAAAAATTGCACAGCAAAGAAACAAATCGTTACCGAAGCATAGAAGGCTCAAGAGGTGTGAACCCCAGAGAAGGTGATTCTAGATTCTGATGAACAAAGACAATGTGCCTTGCCATTTCAAGATCACTATCCATGTCAGCACGATCCAGGATTAGCCATAACAGATCAAAACGTGACAATAAAGCGGGAGGTAGATTGATGTTTTCTGCTGGAGTTCTTCGAAGATCATATCGGCCCCTTGAAGTAACAAATTTAATCAGTTATGGGCTCCTAGCACATAAAAAGAGAATAATTTGTAGATTCAAGTCATACCATGCAGGATTAGCAGCTGCAAGAACAGCAGTTCTTGCATTTAGAGAAGTGGTGATTCCAGCCTTGGCGATGCTGACTGTCTGCTGTTCCATAACTTCATGAATTGCAGTTCTGTCTGACTCCTCCATCTTGTCAAATTCATCGATTGCACAAATACCCATATCTGCAAGAACCTATTGCAAAAAAATCTAACTAATTACGTACATGTTAAGTTCACTTGACTGAGCATATAAATTTCCCTTGAAATGCACAAAATAACAGAAACAGTGGCATGATGGTTTTCCTATAATAAATTTGGTATCTCTTAGAAGTTTGAATTAAGTAGTTTCTTCCCATTTATTCTCTAACCTGTAATGTAGAAAGCAAATTAAATAGAAAGATCTGGCTAAGTACTGAGTAGTTTTTACCAGCAAATCATAGTAATAGAACTCTGTCATTTTCAACGGAAGGCATGAGCTTAGAAGGATAGATACTAGATAGGATGGCTGGGTATCCCTAATCTGTGTAATTGAAATGGCTAATGCCTGAACATATTTACTGCAATACAACCATTCAAAATTGTTATTTTCTCACCAGTGCTCCTCCTTCAAGAACCATCTCGTTTGTGACAGGATCTTTCTGGACAGCAGCAGTTAAACCAACACCACTGCTCCCTTTTCCTGTAGTATAAACACCCCTTGGTGCTACACTGACTATGTGTTTGAGAAGCTGACTCTTTGCAACACCAGGATCTCCCATCAGACAGATATGCAGGTCCCCTCTGATCTGTAGTTCATAGAGATGAAAACATCAATGACGCTCATTTTGATATAACTTGGTAACACATTTGTTAGTTTCATGCTTAACAGATGGCACATGCATAGCAGGGAAGGGAAGTTTATATCGAAATATAAAAATCTTAACACTTGGAATTGGAACGATTAACTGTAAAATTATAGTTGCTATAGCCTAAAATGAAACTAGCAGATGCTTATCTATATATTTTGAAGCAATGGGCCTTAAATTGCTCAAAACTTGTGAAATTTATAATTTTAAAAAAACTTCAGCTCTTTCTTGTCTGCAATGGGGACCGTTCTTTACAAAATGGTTCTCAAAAGAAGTATCAGTGTGGAATAAGAGTGCTACTTTTTCCCATTTGACTGGACCACAAAACCCCCACTGTGTGGAGGCACTTACCTTCATACCATCTTTCAGTTTCCTGTGAGGTGCACCCACAAGGAGCAGAAGAAGGGCCTTTTTAACATCCTCGTGGCCAAAAATTTCAGGTGCTAATGAACGTGAAAGTTTGTTGTAAATGTCACCATCCTCTGCAAGCCGCTCAATGTGCTCCTGCTCTTCATCTTTGAATTCGTATCTGCAATTGGTTTAGTTATAATTGGTATAAGAAAATAAGTAGCTGGTAGAAGCACCTTTGTGCAAAAAGCATGCTACATTTGTCTTGATAAACATCTTATAATTACAAGATATCTTTGAAGTTTCAACACTTAGAAATCTATGATCTTATGATTGAACTTGCATGACCATATAGTACAAGGCAATGCAAGGTATAAAGAGTAGTTGAACTGAAATGAGTTGACCAAAAACACCTAAAACAAGAGTGTAAAAACATCAATTATGCATAAAAATAGGAATGCCAAATATGTACAGGAGACAGCAGCCAAGTCTAGCAAACTGATAAATATAGGTCAAATGGGCAACTATTGATTTTCACATTCATTTGTTAAATATATCAATGGCTTATATAACTTTGTGAAGAACGATTCGCCATGAATATAACTTCTGTTCAATGTGCCACCTATTTTTTCCTGCTCAAAGAGTACAAGGAAGCATCTTACTCTTCGTATTTCTTCTTGAAATGGGTAATGGATGTAGCTTCCAAATATGTATCCGCAACCAAACCAGCCCGCATTGCTCTGAATCCAGTGTAAGGGATGGGAAGAAAAATCCCAGAGAATTCAACAACGTCACCCGGGGAAACCTGATTATGAAAGGTAAAGTAGAAAATTAATAACAAAACAAAATGCAACATAGAAATGAATATCACAATACAACTGGTAATTTCAAGAAAAGGTTGACAAGTGCTACTTGTATGTAGGGGTGAAACTTTGTGTTCGAAATCCTTCAATCCAACCAACTCCGTATTCGAAATCAAAAGATTTATCCGAGAGAAAAAAAATCGCAACCGAATTTGTATTCGGATATAAACATCCGTAAAAAACGAAACGAATATGGATATTAGTACATCTGATTCGAATAATATCTGTTTCGTATTTTATATGCACATATAAATAATAATATATAAAGCATATATAAATTAAATTATCTTATTTATATTATGTTTAATATTTTTTCATGTAGGCAAAAAATAAATGGCTGAGATTTATTCTTGTTAAGTAGTATTACCTGAAAACGAGATTCAATCAAAAAATATTTTCAAGTTTATTTGGATTTTTTAACAATTCGGATATCCTAATTCGGAATGGATTTTGAACTTGGTTCGGATGCGAATTTATTCGAATTCGGATCCGAGTCCGACGGATTCAAATTCGGATACAGACACATTCGCTTCGTATCCGTTCCGTTTTCACCCCTACTTGTATGCTTCAAAGGGAGGGGTGGCAAGTGCTATTGGAAGTTATAAAAGTTACATGACTCTCTGCCCTCGAAATAAAAGTTACATACCTTTCACTATCATGGATGAAAAAGGAGATATGATAAGCTAACTAATATTTTGTCAAAGATAAACTAGGCAAGGAGATAATTGCAAGACTATATCCCATTTTTCCGTATGTGTTCAGTGGGGAAAAACTTAGTCCACTTGAAAATCAGGAAGGGAGGTTTTGGAAAAAAGTTACCTTCCTAGTGAGGTCGCCTCTGAGATGAACCGTCATTGCCCGAGGAATATGTCCTTTTGGTACATGCTCAGCTAACTCTTGAATTTTAGCCTACAAAAAGAAATGAATAGCCAACAAATTGTTATGGTGTATAAATCTCAAAATTACTACATATTTCCTAAAAGAAATTGTTTTTTAAAATATGTACAATCTTAATTTGGTTTATTGATCTGTAAATGCAGGTCAAATTCTAAAAAAACAGTTGAAAGTCAGTATTCAATTTAATTAAGGAAATTTATAAAATAATCGTTTGGAGCTATAGAAAATATTAAACCACGAACTTCAAATATAAGCATTGAATTGAACCACAAACTTTGGATGTAGGAACCGCATGCCAGATTGCTAAAAACATGTTTTAGATGGGTGGTGGAAATGCAAGTTAACAAAAATGTAATATATGTATTTTTTGATCAGTTTGGATTTGGAAGAAAACTAGGAATGTGAGATTGCCCAAGGAAGATGTCTTAGTTGACTGAATTCACAAAGAACGGTTTTGAATGTGTCAAGTATTGTGGGATAGACATCACCATAAAATATACAAATAATTATAACCCGCTCAATAAGACAATCAAGATAGGATATCCTAAAGCAAGTACCTCTTGAAACTTCAAAAATTTAGAAGCTCTGAGCTGAAGAATGAGATTTCCTTTAGCCTTGTTTATGCTGCAACGTTTTGAAGGGCATTCAAAGAGAGGCATAAACACACGAGCAGTGACTTCCTGGAAATGTTAAATCAGACAGTAAAAATTAGTTGAGTTGAAACATCTAAGAGACTAAGACCTCTACTTTGTTCAATTGCATCATGATAGCGTATCAAAGAGAACTGTCACAGAAGTGTTTTGTGAAATTTTGTTGAAGGAAGAGGATTCTAGGAATTACGTGGTAAATAAACAGTACTGAATCGAAGGAAGAAGCAGGGGAAAAATTTATTCACTGGTTGACAAACAATCTACCCGTGAAAAACTTAATATAAGTAAAACTAAAAGGAGAATTACCTGGTAGATCTCAAAACCGCAATCTTCACATGTGTAGACTGCAACTTGCATCAATGGTTTAACATCCGAGCAACGAATAATAATGCCTGAAACCTTGACAAGCTGGCCAATATGAGAAGCTTTAACCTGTCTTAAGGTAAGTGGTGTTCCCTTGGAAAATGACTTTATGTATATGTCGCTGCGAAAAAGTAGAAAAATTATATTGGGAAGACTAAAAGTATTGAACAGTAAATTGTTGGGGGCAATTATAAAATAATTGTGTTTTATCTTAGATTGTAAAATCACTGTCAGTTTTACTGTAATAGTTGGATTCGTGGTGTTTATATGTTTACCCGATTGGCCTGGTATCAAAATGTACAATACCCCCATCAAAGACTGCTTAAACCTACAAGAAAAAAGTAAACTTTTGTCTCATAGTTTAATCGTATATTCCATAAGTATTTTGTTTGACATTTATTTTCCATGGATGCTTAATGTGTTCCATAACAACAGTGTGTTTTGAAAGCCAGTGGATATCAGCTAATCCTCTGCTTTTTTGTGTGGTATTATGGTATAACTCTTAAGTTTGAACAGAATGATATTAGGTGTTGGGCACAATTAAGACACTGACCCAGTAAATGATGTGCTGACAAAACTGCGCTCCAAACACATAATACAGAAAATCATAAATGTCTCGTTATATGGTGCATACATCTTGGTCAAACACCTTTGGAGTTTTGCTATTTCTCTGAGCTATCGTATAAATGCCCATCTGTTAAGCATTTTCATACTCTATTTTGCCCGATTATCCAGTTAAATACAACAGTGAGGGCAGATTAGAGTATGGTCACAGCATAATCAGTCATGCATTGACAACAAAAACTGGGAACCAAAAAGGGTCACAACCTAGTTACTCACTAGAAACGCTTGATCTCGGGAGGCATCTTCTGCATGGGATCACTATTATCAGCATTATCCGTCCCATCCTCCGCCCTTTGCATCATCAACACATCATGATCATCATCAACCGTGAACGACTCAGTAGACTCTGGCATGAGCTCATCAATCGCTTCGCCGAAAACAGTAACATAACGTTTCGTATTCTCCACCACTCTCTGAAGAAACTCCTCGTCCAAGTCCTTATACTACAATCACCACCAAAACACATTTCTTTCATTTTCCCCTAAAAACGACTTTTCCGGTCTAATCTAAGGATTAACGGAACTTACATTGAGGATATCATCGAGTTCGATCTGGACGTGCCGGAGCTTACGGTTCGCGACGTCTTGCTGCAAAAGGTTAAAAAAAATTAGGGTTACATTTTCTCTGATTATATCGGATCTGGTTAGGGGGCTTTCAACTTACGAGGATGTTGAGGTACTTGGGCTCGCCGTGGGCGTCGGCGAAGTTGGTGAGGAAATCCTTCGCGAGAGCTGAGAGGAGAAGAGGGTGAGATCGAGAGTGGGAAGGGAATGGGATGGTGTGATGGATGGATTACCTCTGTCGTCGGCGAAATTAGGGTTCTTCGTGGCCATCGTTGCGGTCGAAGGTGGGGATGGGAGTGGTATTGGGGGAGATGTGGATTAGGGTTTTTGTCTCGGCGGGGGTGTTTGGGCGGGAGATAGTGTTGTGGCGGGAATGGGGTAGGTTAGTGGAGTGGTAGAAAAGGTATAAAAATAATAATTGGAACTTATTATGCTTTTGGCTTTTTTTTTTTACTTTTTTTTAGCATTTTGCATTTATTTTATTTTTTTATAGTAAGTTAGTGCAATAATCATAAAAGATTTTGTATTAGTAATTTTAGATTTTAAATTAGATCTCCGTGGAGAACTCAGATGACGATTGGATTGATGAACAATTGAGCATCTATATTTGGTCCAAACTAATCCTGTACTATGAGTACAGCCACTGAGCTATCATTAGACTTCGTTGTTGTGGATGGGAGTATAAGATGTATAGTCTTAGCAATATGTACAAGTTTTGTATTTGGCCGGGTGGACTCACATTAGGCCACTCTTAGATAGAGGTAGTTTTGGTGTATACGTGAAAATTTCTGAATTTGATTGTCTAGAACCTAGAGGATCTCTCTAAATCCTCTCTCTGTGTGTGTAAATGGTATGGGATTCCGAACCCTAATGATGGTTAAAGAGTGTAGGTGCCATCTGTACATGAGATATTGAGATCTAAGCTAGTTGGATTTTTTTCATTTGTCAAAACGTTAATGCTCTTCCATTATCAACTTAAAAGGATAAATCCGTAAATTGTTAAGTTAAGATCATTGGGATCGATTTCCAAAAATGTAAAAAATATGCTGCTCAATAGACCAACAACACGATAGAGACACATTAAATAATCATGTAATTGGATGTACAATACGCATGATATAAAATTATCACACAAGTATTAGTTATATACTCGTTTTATCAATCTTGTTATTGAAAAAAGCACTAACCTTGTAGTGCCCCTGCCCCTGTGTACCGAAAATGCACAAACGTGTACAATCCTGTAGTCGCGATACAAATACTAATCGTGTTAATTTGTTTGTGTCGTGACATGTACAACCAACGACACACTTAACGACTTAATGATCATGGTAATCGTGTCGCATTGCGTGTTGCTATTGCACGATTCTAAATGCATTGACTACTTGTGTCAGGAGCCAACAACACGACCGTCAAATGTGTTTAAGTGGGTAAAAATGTGAGTCTGGTACTTACGCAACCATACAAGCAAACATCATGTGTTCAATGCATAACACGACACGATTCCAACCTTAAACACATCGTTTCAATTTCAATGCAAAGTCCTTCTAACAATTTTTTTATAAATAAAAAAATTGTATCTAGTGTGTAACTTATCTTCACACCTCTGAACTATATATCTAAGTTAATTTTACAAATATTTCAGGAAGAAGAAACTTGATCTGTTACGTAGATTACTGGATTGGCCCGTACTCGTGGAGTCCGTGTGGAATTAACAGACATGTATTGATGGTCAAGCCCAAAAAATGCAACAACGAAATCAACTAAAATTTAAAAAAAAACAAAAGGTGTTAAGATGACTACAGGTATAGTTTCATCTAATATTTTTATGCACATCACTCTACTCGGTAGAAGCCAGAAGAAAACCCATTCACGAATAAATCAATTAAGTACAAAGAGCAGGCATATTCATCTGACTGTTTCATTTACGCGGCGGGAAGCCGTGGAATGCTAAACCAAACCACTTATCCTTGCTTAGATTTAGGCATGTTATTATCCTCGTTGATATTTTATTGTTCAATCTACATTATCCTTCGCCCATAGCTTGACATTCCACTGTTTATTTATTATTATCACAAACGATAAGCACATGATGTTCTATTGTTAAACGCTACGTGCATTATCCTTTGACTTCGGAAGGAACTTCTACGATTCAAAATGTCTGCAAAGCGTCCAAGTTCATAAACGTTCTAGATCCCATGTTGTCATCTGTCTACATCAATCAACTTCTATTTTTAGCTCATCACAAAATTTATTATGAACGGCTAAACGTCATCCGCGAATTACTTAAATTGTCCGTACAAATTATCATTTTGTCATTATCTTATTTCTACTTATTTTCTCTCTTCATTCAACATCTCTTCGTCACTTAGGATACGTTCACATGATCTCAAATGAGCATGCAGTGCGGTCTGAGAGTTCGGCGACGTACGACCTGAGGTACCCCGTTTCGACCGCGGAATCGATTTGACGCACATTTTCGAGAGGAACCCCAACTTATTCTTGTCGATCTCGCACGTAGCCACAACCCTCCACTTGTGATGCAAATTATTTGTCATGGTTTCATCAGTACTCACATCCCTTTCTCGTGTGCGGTATCGCCGAGAGACTTGAGACCACCAGATAGGACATGTGCTGATGCGGTAAGTTTAATAATAAATTTATATTGTTAATGTATATTTATTTTTATTGTTAATTGACGCTTATTTTGCTCTTATATACAGTGGATAGGAATGATGATACGGTTTGTGCAACCGTTCTTGGAATTTAGGGACCTGATGTTGAACGACCAGACGATAGCTACATGTGTAGAGTAGGATGGACTCATAAGCGCGTGGAACAGTCAATTATGCATTTCTGACCCTGCTTCAAAGATGAGACGTAGTCATAGTCGGCTTGTACCATGTTTACTTTATTATTTGTATTTGTTTATCTGTTGTATTCTTATTATTTATGAGAAATATTTTTTCATTGCTTGCTATATATAATTGCATTTGAAATTTGAAAAAGAAAGGAACACAATATAATGTACGAACAAAATACACATTAGAAATCACATAAATTAACAAGTCCATTACAAATTGCACGTTACAATCAATGTCTACTACGTAACTACTCCCAATAGGCTCTCCTCTATTCATACTGCAGTTCTCGTCCAACAACACTCTAATCTCAAATTTGAAACCACATGGTCGTTATAGGGGGTACTGGGAATTCCTCAAATAATTCTAAGTGAATGTAATATTGTAACTCCCTAAATGAGCAATAATCAACTCTCTGCATGACTTCGTCATGGTAGACGAACTTTCCCAATGTAGTATTGTAATACTCGGGTACAACAAACTATTATCTCCATTGAGACAAACCAAAATGTAAGTCCCACAGTAAAAGAGCATTTAAAAGACTTAGGGCAATTCTAAAGACTAGTATGGAAACATCATCTATCTTACCATCAATAGACCCAACATAACTTATGTTGTTAATACAATAAGTCCATTCATGCATGCTCTGCACACCCAACACTTTGATATTGTAGATAGAATTCTCATATGCTTAAAGAAAACACCAGGTCAATGCATATTGATGAAAAGAAATAATTCTAACTCTATAATTGACTACTCTAATGCAGATTGGGCAAGAAGCCACAATCGAAAATCCACTACGAGCTTTTGCACGTTCGTTGGTGGAAACTTAGTCACTTGGAGATGCAAGAAGCATAATGTTGTGGCAAGATCCAGTGTTGAAGCATAATATAGAGTCATGACATCTACTACCAGTGAACTTATTCGTCTTAAGCAGCTCCTTAAAGAAATGAACATTCATTGTTAAGAACCAATGTAAATGTTTTGTGACAACCACACAGCTCGTCATATCGCATCAAATCCTATTTTCCACGAACGAACCAAACACATTGAAGTAGATTGTCATTTCATCAGAGTAAAAAAAATCCAAACTAAGGAGATTGAAGTTCCTTATGTTCAAAGAAAAGACCAACTAGTGGATATCTTCACCAAGTCATTGGACCAAAGACAATTTCATAGCATCATTCACAAGTTGGGGTCCTTCAACCTCTTTTGGACCCAACTTGAGGGGAAGTGTTGAATATTAACATATTGGCTCAGACCTAAATTTGTCGTCACCGCCAAATCAAGACGCGTATCTTCCTCAAGCAAATCAACCATATCAACCACATCTCTAACAAAGACAACATTCATTCACGTACAAATCAACAACGACTAGAATCCATGTTAGGAAACACACAAACGGCTAAAAGGAATAAAGCACTATATATATACATGTATGTTTGTATTGTATTAGTTTAGAACAAATAAATATATACACCCAAAATTCAATACTATTCTATCATAATATTCATATCTCAATATGAATGCTAAAATAAATTTCTTTAGATATTTCCTTTTGGTGTAACCTAGTAGAATCTATGTCATGTTGACAATAGAATCAAAAGTCCTTTCAATTCCACAAGTCATAAGAGGTACCTAGCAAACTACATTATGACTACCCAAACGACAGATGATATGTATCTTGTATAAATCATGATCCTTGAGCAATAATTGCTTGTGTCGTATGATATTGCAATTAAGTTCGAGATTATAATGTGTTATTCTTGCAAACTTATTCTTTTCTCGATTCAAAGTAAATTGTAAACATGATTTACTTGTTAATCATGTTGAATGCATACAATATTACTTTATCAATGGACCTAGAAATGTCATGACTCATAATTAAAACGAGGGACGAAAAATCATGACGAACACTTTCATCTCGCACAAGTTCTGTGTAACGAGATATTATCTTTATGACTACCTGTTACAGCTAGTGTTGAATAATATCCACAATACACATTTCTCATGTGAGAAAATACTAGAATTCAAGACACAAATGAAAACATTAATGACACAGACACAATCCAAATAATGTCTCATTTTAGGTCGATCAATATCATGATCTTCATCATGTATTTGTGTGATTAAATTTATCTTCTTATCACATATTTGTAGAACATAAACATCATTTTATTAACATGGGTTTCATGTTATTTTACCAAGATTAAATACGATTTAGAGTATTTATTACTTCATTTATAGAGTTCTACAATTCGAGTCATCAACATGAATGATCTATCTATAACACCCCAAACAATAATCTCACATTGACTAACATAAGAATGTTGTGGTGAGATATAATAACATGAGCTCACTACCATAACACTTACCAACTTAAGTTTTGTGGTAATATGTGGGTGTTGTGGGTCAATGGGCACATGCGTGATGGATCGGGACTCAGACTCGATGCGGGTTTGGGGACGAGACGTTACAGATGATATCCGAGTCTGAACCAGCCGGAATTGTGGGAACTAAGTGCTACACCTAAAGGGTGGGAGCCACATCTAGAATCCCACAACGCCTGGTGACTGAGTGACTTGACCCTGACGGGACGTCAAGTGTGGTAGGTTGTAACACCCCAAACAATAGTCTCACGTTGACTAACATAAGAATGTTGGGGTGAGATATAATGACATGAGCCCACTACCATAACACTTATCAACTTAAGTTTTGTGGCAATAGACGGGTGTTGTGGGTCAGTGGGCACATGAGTGACGGAACGGGACCCGGACTCGATGCGAGTTCGGGAACGTTACCTTATCGATAATAAGTAACCCGATGAACAAGATGATACAAATCACCCAACTCATAAACTAAATAGTTAGAATATCATCACCCGTGATTAACTTTTATATCACAACACCAACACAATTTTGTCAAATACACTTTCAATTTTTGATACAATTGAAAATCAAAACGGTATATTTCAACCGGATTTTATGTTCCTTGAAAATCCAGATTACCATGGATAAACAAATCTATGGGTAGTTTGGGAAGAAAAAGTGAAAAACCACAAAAAAAGTCAACAACCCGCATTAAAAGCCATTGAAACTTTAACGGCCAACAATCCCAACCCAAACCCAACCCTCCAAAATTTTCCCATCCCAAAACTACCCTTCCATCCCCCCTATAAAACCCGCTCCTTCCCCAAATCCTCAAACCATCCTTCCCCTCCCTATCCCAATCCAATCCTCTTCCACCAAACCCCATCAATGTCCCCAAACCTCTCCTCCCCATCTTTATGAACTTCTCCACCTTCCTGCGCAAGAGGCTTCTCCTCCACTCCCTCTCCGTCGCCTTCCTCTACTGGTTCTACGTCTTCTCGTAAGCGACAATGCCTTCGAGTTCCGACTCCGGGAGGAAGCGGAAGAGGATGCTTTCCAACCGCGAGTCGGCGCGCCGGTCGAGGGTGAGGAAGCAGGAGCGGCTCACCGAGCTTATAAACGAAGCGGCGAGTTTGAAGGAGGGGAATGGGAGGATCAGGGAACTGATCGAGGATCTTTCGCGGCGGAAAAACGAGTTGGAGATGGAAACTTTGGTCCGGAGGACGCAGTTGGAGGAACTGGCGGAGCGGTTGAGGTACGCCAGTTCGGTTCTGAGGGGAGTTGAGGAGGTGTGTGGGATGAAGATGGATATTCCGGAGATACCCGACCCGTTGCTTAAGCCGTGGAAGCTTCCGTGCCCGACTCAGGCGATTTTGGCGTCTCCGAGTATGATTCTGTCTTGAACGATTGACTGGCACTTACTAGTTTGGTGTTTTTTTTGGGCGTGTTTTGTATTGGTAATGTAGTGTTGCTGTTGTTTGTGCGGTTATGTTTAGAGGGATGTTTGATTGTTCAGTGGACTGTAGTGATGAATGTAGTGTGGTTTTAGGCTTTTAGCTGTGTTTGTTTGATTATAATGTTGTTTGCTGTAACTTTTGGTTTCCTTGTGATTAAGTTGCAAATGAAAATTGGATTAGATTTCAGTTGTCATGAGGCATGTTTGGGAGTCTGGAGGGGCTTCGTGTGTATCAATTTGGTAGGAAGTAGGGAGGAGTAAAAATCTTAGTTTATAAATTTACAATGACGATTGATTTCGTATCGGTTCTTTTTGTTTTCAAGATGCAGAGATTGTCACTCTTGTCTAAGCAAATACGGATGATTTCTAATTTATACTAAATGAACCTACACTGTCAAATTGCAAGTGCATTCCACAACTAATAAAATAAAAATCATCGCATCAAGTGGGTTGAAGATCTAATTCTGAATGGAAATTAAGGCTAACAGTCTTTGCAATATGAAATTTTACTGTAGTGTTTATCTAACCAAATAAGATTGTAGACGTTAGAAGTTGCAAACGATAGAGAAAAACTTTCTAGAACTTCCACAGTACACATCATAGCATAGGCCGAAAGCCTTTTTCTTTGTGTGGAAATGATCTTTTCTTTATCGTCTCATCATATGTCCGTGCTTGCCAATTTAGGTGCACGTGGTTAGTTCCCTTGTGGTTTCTTGCATGACCATGAATAACGATACAGATAAACAATAACCTATATCATTTGATTGGGTTAAGGTTGTTTTCCAATGGTTCATTTCTATATGTAGTTTCATTTTGATGTGTGAAATTGATTCTGAGATGTGAAAGCATGCTGTTTTGCTAACAAGGGACTAGAGTAGTGACATCAGACATTTATGTTCGAACCCCAAGAGCCAAGATCAGTGATTCACATTGAAATCACGGGAATACATTTTCAGACGATATAAGTCACATAACCAATTGTAGATGGTCTGTGATATGATAAAACAAGGAGCATGTTAATTTGAAAACTGGCGAAATACTTGATTGTTTGATTTATTCCCTCCACATTTTCTATTTTTTTATTGTATTTGTCTTGTTTCATCCTTTTTATTCTCGTTTCCGCATCGAAGTCTTAGGGTAGCCCACTATATGGTACTGATTCAATTCCATTGGGGAAAATGCTACCAAATCTTCACAGGCTTTTCTAATTCTTTCAGATGAAGAAAAATGATATTAAGTTTTAAACATGTTTAAACAGCTCATGTAATGGTTCGTAACTGCCCACTGTATGGTACCGACTCAATTCCATTGGGGAAAATGCTAACAAATCTTCACAGGTTTTTCTGATTAAGAAAGATGGTATTAAGTTTAAACACATGTTAAAACAGTTCATATAATGGTTCGTAGTTGCCCACTTTATGGTGCCGACTCAATTCCATGGGGGAAATGCTACCAAATCTTCACAGGTTTTTTAGTTTTTCTGATTAAGAAAGATGATATTAAGTTTAAAACATGTTAAAACAGTTCATATAATGGTTCGTAATTACTGATGAACGATTCGTAGGTTTTGTACAGGCAAGTAGCTGAGCTACAACCTACAATGATTTCTGATGGTGTTTAAAGGACATGGTTCTGGAGATAGAAGGCGAAAAATGCCTTTAACGTTCTCCAATAAAACTCAAGACAAGATTGACAATTCTCACAAAGGCTGCAATTTTGATGTTATGCCTGGGGGTGTAAACAAGTCGAGCGAAATTTCGAACAATAAATATTATCTTATGTTATTAACAAATATAAAAAAATAATTGTGAACGAAGCAATAAAAAAATTGAGCGAACTATCAAGTCGAGCATCAAATTTTTTCGAGTTCGAACGGTTCGTTTACCGAACTAAGTTTGAATTTTTTTAGGTTTTTATTAAGATATTTCATTTTCAAATTAAACTAGAGTCGAACATTTTTCGAGTCGAGTTCGAATCGAACTATCGAGCCGATCCAAAGTTAACAGCCTTATGTGAGAGAGTTAGTTGATGTCTTTGTGAAAGCCCTGTTAAGCCGTTCAGTTTTCCGATGAACCGAAATTTGTTCTCTTTGGTTTGCTTGTTATTGCTAGGTGTGTTCACAAAAAGGAAAAAATAACAACAGATGGAGAGGACTTAAAAAAAGAAGAAGAAGAGAAAAGATAAAGACAATTTTCTTTATCTCGTGCACTTTCTGGTATACTTATAATTATATGTTTATAAAACATAATATCCTTCTGTACATTCAAACATCACCGTAAGAGTACCATACTACTATCCCCGTGACTGAATATAATGTATTCTTGTGGTCCATTTTAATTATCCCAGTGTACAGGACAGAAAAAACATAACCATGGGCCATACATGAAGTTATAAACATGATGTGTACCAATAACAGCTTCCAAACCTATGCAGCCAGAACAATAAGACACTTAGAAGGAAAATTAATGTCCCATAAAGAAGACAATCACATTACAATATCCAAAATATGATCAAGAAGGAATAAAATTCTATAAATGTCCATTTCTTACCACAGTTGTCTCTCAATCCTCATAAGTCCTACATTCATCGGTCTCAGGATTGTCCTTGCAGTACTCCTCCAAGGGGTCTGACTCCTTTTGTTTGTCACGAGCATGGCTTGCAGCTGCGCTCAATTCCTCAACCTCGTCCCATGCAGCAACACACTCTCCACTCTTTGGGTCATCCTCGCAAGTCTCTTGCGCCTTACCGATACTTTCAGACACCTTGGAGGACAAGTCTGGTGGAGTTGCTGCTGCCCTGAATCGCATAATGCGACTCCCAGTGCAGCTCTGCTTCAATGGGAAACTCACAAGTTGAGCTTTCGGCAAATTCTCCTTGTTTACACTAGCCTTTGGAATTAGAACTGTGGTGGATATCTGCACACTGGAAAGAGCTGTTGCCATTTCTACTACAACTGGAGTTATGTATGAGGTTTGGTTTCTCTTAGTCACCTTAAGATGGTTATTTGAAGGTTTTGTGAGAGTGGTGGGTACACACATTTCTTATCTTTCAGTTAGCCAATGGAGATGTTCCACGTCTGCCAATCTAAAGATCTTTTGCTAAAAGATCTTTGGTTGGAAGATACTTACCACACAAGTGCTTGGATCCCGTGGTTTGTAGACTGATTTCCTGCTGATTTTCTTGCTTTCGTTTATAATCAGACATCCTGAAAAGCATATTGACTTTTGGACTCATGCACTTGCTTCAGAAGCTAGATTTGTCTTTGTGGAGGAGAAAGATAAAACATATCAGAGAAATTTGGTTTGAGAACGTAATGGCCACGGGCAGACTTACTGATATTTTATGTACAGGTCCTTCTGAACCACTTCTCCTGCAAAGTTGTAATAATTGGCAAGAGGTGAGAGGCATAAATGAGAGAGACAGGTGAATTCTCGCAGCAGAAGAAACCTTGTAAACTACAAACTAAATAGAAAAAAAACTATTGTTAGAAGTTGTTGAGAACCTGATAAAGATGATTTTGTAACCACAAAATAGTAGTAAAGCAGATAACCAATCTATTATCGCTGAAGTGGAACAACTTTCAGAGATTTCCTAGGAAATGCGAATCTCCATGTCCAACTTTTGACTAGAGTCGCGACCAACAGCCATCAATAGTTGCCTTGTAAGTTTGTCACAACCTTGTTTGGAAAATATTTTATGAACGCAGTGCGTCACAGACGCGCTCTACGTTGACATCCATGTCAGTCTTTACGTGACCAAAGCATGAATGTTTTTTTTTGTTTTTTCTTCCTGATGTCCACTCAAATCACATTAAATGTGTTTCAACTCAGCACGTTCTCTCTCTCCACCCAGATACAAATATGATGACACACTTTCTTTCTTCTTCATTCTTTCTCTCCAGAATAAATCACAATTTCTAGCAAGATATTATGTCGAAGAAGCGTCTGATGCCGACTCCCATGATTCTTCACAACGTAAGCAGCGTGAATGGGACGGTGCGAAGACTTCCCGATGTTCTTGTCAGCGTTAGCATCGTGAATGTGACGATCCGGTGGTGAAGACTTCGCACTACAACATCTTTGCTGCATTGTTGGAGTGCCCATGACAGAAAAAGAAGGAAGAAGAAAGAAAGAGTGTCATCGACCGTCTCATTCACGCTGCTTACGTTTTGAAGAACCCTGGGAGTCGGCATCAGACGCTTCTTCGAAATAATATCTTGCTCGAAATGGTGATTTATTCCGGAGAGAGGTACAATGCTCCGTGGTGAAGACTTACGTCTGTTCGGTGTCGTACATCTCTCCGTAATAAATCACCATTTCGAGTAAGATATTACGTCGAAGAAGCGTCTGATGTCGACTCCCAATGTTCTTCACAACGTAAGCAGCGTGAATGAGACAATCATGTTTAAGTCTTACATCTTCTTTCCGATTTACTGAGAAGATATATATTATCTTTGTAATTTGTGTGTGTTTGTATTGTTTGTTTGTGTGTGATTTACTGGGAGAAGATATATTATTTTTGTAATTTTTGTGTGTTTGTGTTTGTGCTTGTATTGTTTGTTTGTCTTTGTGCTCTCATTGTATCTTATTGTGTAATAGTTATCATCAATAATATGTACCATCAATATCTCATTGTGCTCTCATTGTATCTACATAAACAAGACAAACTTTCTACATAAACAGGACAAACATTGTACATAAATAGTACAAACTTTCTACATAAACTGGACAAACATTCTACATAAACAAGACAAACTTTCTACATAAACAGGATAAACTTTCTACATAAACAAGACAAAATAGGACAAACTTTCTACATAAATAGGACAAAACAGGACAAACTTTCTACATAAACAGGACAAACTTTCTACATAAACAGGACAAACTTTCTACATAAACAGGACAAAACAGGACAAACTTTCTACATAAATAGGACAAAACAAGACAAACTTTCTACATAAACATGACAAAACATGACAAACTTTCTACATAAACAGGACAAACTTTCTTCCTAAACCGGACAGGAACTACACATATTCCGGACAGCAAATACACTTATTCCGGACAAACTTTCTGTTCCGTTTCTGAACACACTTTCTTCTTATTCTGGACAACTACACTTATTCCGGACTGCAAATACACTTATTCCGGACAACAAATACACTTATTCCGATTCCGGACAGCAAATACACTTTATTTCGGACAAACTTTATGTTCCGTTTCTGGACACACTTTATTCTTAAACCGGACAACAAATACACTTATTCCGGACTACAAATACACTTATTCCGGACAACAAATACACTTATTCCGGACAAACTTTATGTTCCGTTTCTGGACACTTTATTCTTAAACCGGACAACAAATACACTTATTCCGGACAACAAATACACTTATTCCGGACAGACACATAACGTAAACAGGACAAACACATAATGTAAACTGCACACACACATAATGTAAGTTAAACAAATTAAGTTGATCCAACGTAAAACTTAAAAATAAATATTTTATTATGATAAGTGTGGGCTCTGCATGAATAATGAGACTGCACGATGTCCTAGGGTCTGCACACTGTCTTATCTGTGAATTGGGAAATGAATCGTTCAACTTAAAGAACCAATGTTTTTTAAAAAGACCAAAACGCGCAAAGAGAAATTTCGCTGACTGGACGCTGACTCAAAGAAAATATCTGAGCTGTACAGATCCACGTAAGGCGCGTCCGTGACGCCCACGTCCGTCTATCAAGGTCCTTTTTAGTTTTGAAGTGCACAACATGCATATACTATGACTTTTTAATAAGACCAGCTCTTTGATTCCACGTTTAAAACCTCCGACGTGACATTGGATACAAATTGACATGATGGTGGAAGTCTACTTGTAAATCATGTTGTATTCATGTATTATCGTGTCATGTTATTGTGTTATCGTGTATAATATAAATTGATAAAAAATCATCGTGTTTAAATTGAAAATAATTAAGTGACATGTTATATTGATTTTTTTCTCTCTAAATAACATATTAATTGATCATTAAGTAAAAAATAATTGATTACATAACAAAAAATGTAGTTCGTCTCATTTTTGTGTAAAAAATATTTTGTGTAATCGTGTCATGCTCGTGTTAAATCATGTATCAATTGTTTTTATATTGAAATATTAAGTAATTAACATCTCATTGATTCGACTATACAAATAATTGATTAACATAATGGTAGGTGGTCAATAATTGATTCCACAATGCCAAAACAGATTAGGTGGTCAATAATCAATCCTTCAATGTGTGAAACTATGAATCCAAAACTTTCTAGAGTAACTAATAGATTATAGGACCAAAACAACAGGTTGATTCTACGATAGAAAATCACGGGTCACGATAACTATAAGCATATGATACAAAAATGAACTAAACGGATAAAATTCGATCTTTCAACTTACGGTCGAAATTTTCCCGGGTGAGCAATTTTATCTATCCATCACACCATCCTAGTGTGCACTTTTTTAATTTTTTGTACTCCAATCATAACTCCCCTTCTTCAAATCCCCACTTATGTCTCTCCACCTCCACAAACTCCACCACCACCTCTCCTTCTTCTCCCTCCCACTCCTCTCCACCCCAAAACTCTCCTCCTCTCTCCGACGACCCAAGTTCCCGACCAAATCCATGAAACCCCAACTTCTTTCCGCCTCCTCCCGTCCCTTCTCCTCCTCCGAGCGCTCCGGTCCCGACCCCAGCGGCTCCTCTTCCCCTCCTCTCCACCCCCCGGAAGGTACTCCACTTCCGATTTCGTGGTTTCCGCGTCGATTTGTGAGATGACTTGTTGATTTTGTTGTGGAGTAGGTGATCTGGGGATTGGAGTGGGGTATCGGTTTCCGCCGAAGGAGATCAAGGATATCGTCGACGCGCCTCCACTCCCGGCGCTGTCGTTCTCGCCGCAGAGGGATAAGATTCTGTTCCTGAAGCGGAGGGCGTTGCCGCCGCTCGAGGAGCTCGCCAGGCCCGAGGAGAAGCTCGCCGGGTTGAGGATCGACGCCAGATGTAACACCCGGAGTCGGATGTTAGCGATTGTGGATTTGTGAATTTGTAAGTTGTGATTTCGATTGTTCTGTTGTGGAATCATGGATGGATGGTGCTGGTTTTGTTCTCAGGTCGTTTTACACTGGAATTGGGATTCACGCTTTGATGGATGATGGGAAATTGGGACCTGAAGTGGAGATCCATGGATTCCCTGATGGTGCTAAGATCAATTTCGTTAGCTGGTGAGTGGTTTTGACAAGAAAACGTGCTTTGTTCGAACTTCGAGAGAGATGTCTGTAGTATAAATGGCGATTCTTGAGTGGTTCAACGAACGATACCATAACATCTTGAGTACTTTTACTCTAGTCAGGGCCTATGATGTGGTGGTTCTGTAGTCGTGATTCTCTCTTCCTATCATATCAACCTTGTCATAGTAGCAGGTATGATAGAATGTGTTTGCACGTCAAGCATCCAAGTATTTTGGTCTCTGCCCTATATTGAGTTACTTATGGCAAAGTGGCAAACTGCTAAAAGAAACCATTACTTCTGCCACGTTAACAAAAGTTTTGTACTTGTACACACAAAGAGTAGGCTTGGTAGCATTGCCAATGGTCACATGATACAAAGAAGTCAGAATTGTGTTGTTAAACGAGTGTATGAGTTTGTTAAACGCCATATGATTTTTTTTAAAAAAGGTGGATAAAAAACAATACATGTATGTTAAGCAATTACATTGGTTCACCAAAACCAAAGCGAGATCAATATCCATTGTAATACCTTCTTGTATATATCATTTATACCTTATCATTTTTTCTCTGTTATAATTGTATAGATATCATAATTATGAAAATTCATGATTTGATTCTACGACTGAAGTTGCAATTTATCATCTAATACAAAGTTGTATCTCTCCCAAAAAACCAGAGGAAAGATGAAAGCTTAAGGTAAACGTAATACAAATCTATTGATCATTTGAGGATAAAATACAAAGTGGATAGGTTTTTAATTTGAAACTAAGCATGAAGATCATCGACATCTAACTTTTTCTATCAGCTAATGCTCACCATGGTTCAATGACATCATTTTTCTCTCCAAAAAGGACCGGATATCAGCTAAACCCTTTGCATTCTGTTTGTGATATAACTTGTAACATTTTTCAACTAATTAATAATGGTTGTTAAGTGTGTTTAAGATATTGACCAGCAATGGACACGTTGATTGAGTTACCTAATACTTCAACCATAGATCACACAATCGCTCTTGTTGGTCTCATTATGCTTGTTTAAATGTAGATGTCTAACTCAAAAGCAATGGGTAAAGACTGAAGAGATTCAAGATTTTATGTGTCATATGAATAGTTGAATTGTCAAATATGAGACTATTATCAACATCCTTGCTCACGTGGCGTCTCATAAGTCAAACATATGTACGGAAGATAGGTTAAGGTTGTCAGGCTGGGCATTGGGCCTTTTGGCTATGATACCATATCAAAGTGCGGGCATCCTACTCAAAACCATTTGGTAACGAGGAAAGAGACGTACTAAAACAGGATTTTATAAGTCACAATAATAATCTGAATTGTCCAATATGAGACCATTCGCAATATACTTATTGCTACCCTACTTTCTTTTACAATCACAGAATGCAACAAAGCATCATCAACTCTTCATCTCACCTGTGGTATGTATATGTGGTCAAATGTCTTTGGAGTTTTATCACTTCTCTCAGCTAACTTGAATATAACAATCTATTAAGAATTTTTGTACTTTATTTTTCATGATTACCAAGTCAATTATAACAACCAGGTAAGACAAATAATGTGGTCGCAATGTCATTGGTCTTGTTAAGTTGTCATGCATTGACCCACTCAGGAGGCATCCTCTGCATGCTATAGGTATTATCAATGTTATCTGTCCTGTCAGCCTTTGTGTCCTGTTCTCTACCCTTCACTGATAAAAAATGCTCACCATGCCATAAATTTTTGCTTGGAAGTGGAAGGGATAAAGAAGTGGTAGAGATGGGCTATTCATTTGTTTGAAATCTTAGATTGAAGGTCTGAAGTGACGAAAACAAGGAAATTCATGTTCTTTTCATCTTTTGGTTAGATCTAGCATATTTGGTAAATCATATAGTTAATTGTGGTGCGGGAACCATGACAACCTGCCTTGTGGAAATTGGATGTTCTTATTGTTTAGTGAGATTTCATGTCAACATCATTCAACCCAAGGCCAATCCATCTCTCTGATTTGGATCACATTGTTGAACTTTGAAAGTTAAAATGATATTTAGTTATTGACTTTTGTTTCCCTTCAAACAGGTCTTTAGATGGCCAGTATCTTTCCTTCAGCATTCGCCTTGATGAGGTAACTTTTGACTGCTCTTAATATTTCATTCTCCAAAGCTTTACCTTTTCAATTTTCACTATTGACAAAACTGACTGTTGAGCAGGAAAACCAATGCAGTCGGCTTAAAGTTTGGGTAGCAGATGTCGGCACAGGAAAAGCCAGGCCGCTATTTGAATCACCAAATTTTCATTTAAATGCAGTATTTGACAAGTGTGTGTTTTCTTTAATTTTCATTTTTAATATTCTGTCACATTATATTTGTATACCATATTTATCTTTCTTGCTACAGTTATATCTGGATCAACAATTCTACACTGTTAGTCTGTACAATTCCCGAATCTCGTGGAGACCCTCCTAGAAAGCCACTGACCCCATCAGGCCCAAAAATCCAGTCCAATGAGCAGCAAAATGTTATTCAAGTTCGAACATTTCAGGATCTACTGAAGGATGAATACGATGAAGATTTATTTGACTACTATGCTACTTCACAATTAGTCTTAGCTTCTTTGGATGGGACAGTGAAGCATATTGGTCCTCCAGCTGTGTACACTTCCATCGATTCATCTCCCGATGAGAAATTTCTTCTGATCACTTCTATTCATAGGCCATATTCCTTTACTGTACCTTGTGGAAGGTTTCCAAAGAAAGTTGATCTGTGGACAACCGATGGGAGCTTCATAAGGGAGATATGTGATCTTCCTCTTGCTGAGGATATCCCAATAGCTTTCAATAGTGTTCGAAAAGGGAAGCGCTCGATAAATTGGAGACCGGACAAACCTTCTACACTTTATTGGTAAGGCAATCTTGCCCTAGAATGCATTAAATTGCCATGAATTGGTATTGAGACATCATCAACCTGAAGTGGCACCATCAATATGCAAACTCTTGAACCTTTTATCACACTTTAATTGAGCTGTTCACTTGTCATAAGTGCATTTCTTGACACCTCAGGAGCGTTCTTTTTCTGAATATATATGCCCTCACTTCTAGATATTTCTCGACTTGTGATATGTAGTAATTTGAAGTTACTGTATAAATTTCTTTACCAGGGTAGAAACACAAGATGGCGGTGACGCTAAGATGGAAGTGTCTCCACGTGATATTGTGTATACGGAATCTGCTGATTTGTTGAATGGGAAGCAGTCCGAAGTTCTGCATAAACTTGATCTAAGATATGGGTACGGATTATAGCTTCGTGTTTTATTTGTGATCAGAAGTCCAGGGTCTGCTATCCAATTAGTGTATTTTTATATGAATTGTGCTAGAGTTTTCCTCCTGACTCGTATCTTACAACATTTTCATAGCATTTGGCATATTCGAAAAAAGTCTCACATCCAATGTTCTGTTGGGAACTTCGGTTTCTAGTAGTGTAGTTCGGAATATGTTGTTGAATATTTATTTCCTCACTTGAAATTCTTGAGTATTTATCCTAGAAGCAAGTAAACACAAATTACCACACCAAGCACACAAAGCTGGTCAAGGAGATAACACACTACATAGAAGAAGCTTTGTGTGGAAACCCCTCCCATTTTAAGAGAGGAAAAATCACGCGACCACAAAATAAAAAGAGAATGACAAGGGAGGAACAACAAGTCCGAACCTAAAATCCCTCTACATCTCTCTGTCTCTACAAACTCTAAAATCACTCTAAATTTGCTAGTGTGTGTTTGCAACCCATAGAGGACTAGCGTGTCTTTGGAATCTCTTGTGGATCCCAAGTTTTCCACTCTCTTATGTTTCTGCAACCAGAACTTACCAGAACTCAGAAAAGCATAATTCCTGAAACTCTTGTCTCATATATCTAAAAGCAAACAAAACGTTCTTTTGGCAACAAATATGGAATTTACCGGATTTGAGACGTAATCACAACATTTATCATTTTGAAATTTCAAATCTGACTTGCAAATGTTCAAATTGATGGTTTCATTTCTTACTGATTGGCAGCGGCATTTCATGGTGTGATGAATCCTTTGCCTTGGTGTACGAGTCTTGGTATAAAACACGCCGAACAAGGACTTGGGTTATATCTCCAGGTTCAGATGCTGTGGCTCCACGTATATTGTTTGATAGATCATCGGAAGATGTTTATTCTGATCCTGGTTCACCCATGATGCGGCGAACATCAGCTGGAACTTATGTCATAGCCAAAATAAAGAAGGGCGACGAAGGAACATATATCTTGCTCAATGGAAGTGGTTCGACACCAGAAGGAAACATCCCATTTCTCGATTTATTTGAAATGTGAGTCTTACATATATGTTCTTCCGAGACAAACATTTTATTTACTGCTTATCATTTTTTCTTCTGTGGATACTGAAATACTGAATTTGCTTTATGGTCAGAAATACAGGCAATAAGGAGCGAATCTGGGAAAGTGACAAAGAAAAGTATTATGAAAATGTAGTAGCCCTGATGTCAGATCAACATGATGGTGACCTGTCCATTGACAAATTGAAAGTACTTACTTCAAAAGAGTCGAAAACTGAGAACACTCAGTACTATCTACAAACCTGGCCTAGCAAGCAAGTCTTCCAAATTACAAATTTCCCGCATCCTTATCCTCAATTGGCTTCATTACAGAAGGAGATGATCAGGTACCAGAGGAAAGATGGTGTTCAGCTCACAGCAACACTCTATCTGCCTCCAAATTATGACCCTGCGAAAGATGGTCCACTTCCATGCTTAGTATGGTCTTATCCTGGAGAGTTTAAAAGCAAGGACGCAGCTGGACAAGTTCGTGGCTCTCCTAATGCATTTGCAGGCATAGGTTCAACATCTCCTCTTCTTTGGCTTGCAAGAGGGTATTATTTTGCTAACTCAGCATATCCATTTGCAGATTCTGGTTATTACTGTACTTGCATTGTTTGCTTATAATCTTCTATGAATATTGTCTCAATTAAGATCCCAGCTTGCTTCTTAGAAACAAGAAAGATGAATATATCACTGCTTTTCTTATTGATAACTGTTGCAGTAACTGGAAAAACACCATTTATAACTAAAAATGGAAATTATGTACACATTAGACATGCTAACAAATAATGAACATTCAATTGACGGAATGATCCAGTGTTTTGATTGTTTTAGGATAATATGTTATGAACTATTTGCTTTATGTTCAGTGGATTCCATATAGACAATAACCCTGAATTGAGATATGATTTCAGCATCCGATGGTCTTTTCTGTTGCACATTTTTTATTTTATCCATTAAAGACAACACAATACAAATAGTGTGAAATGTTACTTCTCTTTATTTCCAAATCTCTGACATCCATTTTTCTGTAGAAAATGAAATTTCTATCTACAATTATCTTGGTTGTAGATATTTCCATCATTTTGTTGTAACAATCTTGATTATGAAATTACTGTGTTAGTATCAGTGCACATCTATGTGATGCTGGCATTTGGTTTTTTCATCCCCTATTCTGTATCATACATCAAAATCTGCTGGTGATTCTTTTTTTACGAAATCAAGTTCAGTTTGATGTGTTATAAGATAAATGTTGACATGGGCATTCTTTCTGGACCTTCAATACCAGTTATTGGCGAAGGGAATGAAGAAGCTAATGTCAGGTAATTTTACTTATTACAGGTTTGCCATTCTTTCTGGACCCACAATCCCAATCATAGGTGAGGGGGACGAAGAAGCGAATGACAGGTAGTTTTGACTTTACATTTCATTCTAGAATGCACATGTTATGCTTTCCGAATAAATAGCCTTTCCTTTATGAGAAATGACACTTAGCAAGTGTTGTTACTACCCACTTACCATTCTGTGATGAAGATACATATTTTTTATTGGTATCAAATATCGTTATGTGATGTAGATGAACATAGGGCTTCCATTAAATATGGATCGTGACCGCTTCTTACAGGATAAAGTGAATTAGAAACCATTTTCAAGATAAAACTTGTCAGCACTTGGTAATCTGTGTAATGTACTTGTATCTTTCTTTAAAGTTTAAAGGCTGGTGTTTGTACTCATTTATCTGTAAAATTGCTCTGTAAACCTTTATAAACACCTTTTCATCTTCAAAAAGAATATCTCCAAAACTACCCGGATTTTAATGTAGAGTTGGAATAAATTATAACATATTTGTCTGATCAGAAAATTTACGATGTATATGTACTTGTGCTCTCATGTCCTGGTCACTGAGCCTTATCATCTTGGAGGCTCCATCAAAACATGTATATCTGTGTGTTCATGTGCTGTTTTGAGTTGTCATGTTCTGATTCTTATGTTTCTGTTTCAACTTTCAACACTTGCGACATCTGAACCCATGTCACCAAGTCCTGGATTGTAAAAGGATGTGTCACCTGTGGATGACTCAAAAGGTTCCATCAGCATAGTTGTTTAGCCTTTCCTAGATTGATCTCTTTGTATCCTGTATGTTGGGGTGCAGGACTATTTCAGGTTTATTATTGTAGGTAATTTTTTGCAAATAATTTTTGTACATGTGTGTATTTGACCTACGTTACATCATGTTCTTTGGTTTTAGTTTTGAAGTTATCTATTTCTCTCTGCCGGCTATGTTCTGTTTTATGTTGTCATGTCATGTGATATATGATCAGAAATTTTTGCACTCAACTTCTGCTCACCAAACTATGCCCAAAATATTTATTTTTTTGAAATGTTTTTTTCATCTTCCTTTTGATCAACTTAAGACGATCCATATTCCATGTTGCTTTTTTTTCCTTTTTTTTAATCACTTCCACTGATTCGTCTTCTCTACAAAAGTACTTGATGAACCTGATGATGATTTATGTTGTGTTCTTGTCAGGTACGTGGAGCAACTGGTTTCCAGTGCCGAGGCTGCTGTTGATGAAGTCATAAAGAGAGGGGTAAGCTCCCATTGCATTTAATCAAGCAGGACGCCCTTTACACTTTTTGCAATGTTTATTGTGTATGCCCCTCTTCTAGGTAGCTCATCCAAATAAAATCGCTGTTGGAGGACATTCTTATGGAGCATTCATGACTGCTAACTTGCTAGCACATGCACCTCATCTGTTTTCTTGTGGCATTGCACGCTCTGGGGCTTACAACCGAACACTCACGCCGTTCGGCTTTCAGGTGAGAAAAATATTCAGTGAATAGTATTAAAAAGTCTTCAGTTAAATTCTTAGTTTCAGATTTTTGAAATGTTCATTTTAAAAATCTCCAATGAAGTTCCTTTTGGCATGCATTGGTATGACATTTTATTATTGTCAACTTAGAATGAAGATAGAACACTTTGGGAAGCGACCAACACCTATGTTGAAATGAGCCCTTTCATGTCGGCAAATAAAATCAAGAAGCCAATCCTTCTTGTTCACGGGGAGGAAGATAACAATTCTGGGACACTAACTATGCAGGTAAAAATGTCTTCCTTTTACACCAATTTCACCGTTGGTGAACTTGGATTTATTGCTATTTTTTTTCCCTTTGTTGTTCTGTGTTCCATGTGATGTGTATGAGTATTCTGAACAAGTACCAAACAAGAAGTGTATATGTAAAAGAAGTATGACATTAGCCTTTGTATACAACTGTAATTGTTCTACATGGTTATAGATACAAAGTAACTTACGAAAAATAACAAAGAAAAAGATTATAACAAAGAACATAAAAAGAAAAGATTATAACAAAGAATAACAGATATAAAGAAAAATCAGTAGAATTCCTTAAATGTGAATATATTACATCCTACCATGGCAATGTTAGAGAAAAGTGTATAATGAGATCATGTTTATATTAGAAAGAGGTTGATGGTTGAGTTCCTAGGATTAAAGAGGTGTTATGAAGATAGTGACTGTAAGAAGAGGTGTCAGTGTAGGAATTAAAAGATTTAGTGACTTTTTTAACGGTTATTACTTATTAGGGTTTGGAAAGTGGAAGAGTTAGGTGTTGAAGAATATGGCTGAGATTTTAGTTGGAAAATTTGAAGGTTGGAATTAAAGGGACCAAAGGACTGATCCCTGAAGGACCAAAAGACCAAAATCTATGCTTGAACCAACGTATTATAATAGATATATGGTATATATAATGTATCTTTTTGTGTGTATAAAAAGAAATATATCTTTTGTAAGAGTATAAAATTATACATTAATTTAGCTTGTATGTGGAATATTACATCATTTTGCTACATTTGAGATGAACACTTTTTTACAACATTTTCTAGTATGTCAGCTACATTTGGATTTAAAAAGTACCATTAACGATTGATTTAATCTCTCTCTCTCTCTCTGGAATGATGTAATTCAGTTTGTTTGTATTATCTTAGCAAAATTTAATTAATTAGCTTATACAAACTATAATAAGGTATATTTTATTTATTTATTGGCATGTATACCTATCTTATTAATTGAAGGGGGTTGATAAGGTCATTCTTATTAAATGATTGGTTTATACACTTAAATAGAAAGTTGTACCTGTACTGGAACCACCACCCATCGTCGATTAATGGGTACAAACGGTATTATGGGTATGCATGTGAATGATTGGAAGGAGAGTGGAGGAACTAGCAGGTGTCTGAAGCCAATCGGTGGAGGAGCTGGCAGTGTAGTCTAGCATCAAGAATAAGTTTTGGGATTTGTAAGCCTCTAAGGATATGGTTTTGTTGTGAAGAAGACAAGTATAAGGAATGGTAACAAGGGTGGTATGTAGGGGTGTAATCGATCCTTAATCGAGCGAACCAAGCATGCTCGAGATCGGATCGATAAGAAAATCTTCATGTTCACCGCTCGCTCGATAAGGATTTCGAGCCAAAAACTCCGCTCATGCTCGACTCGACTCGTGCTCGCGAGCGGCTCGAGTGATCGATAAGGGAAGGCGACAGAGAGGGAAACGACGGCGGAGGCAGCAGTGAGAGAGACGACGGAGACAACAACGAGGGAGACGGGGATGATGCGAGTGATGGTGGTGACCTTTGACTTTCTCGCCGCCGTCGTCGAATCTGTGCTAGATGATACATAAACAACAACAAAAACCTAAAAATTCAGCATTCAAGTCATCTTCATTGCACATCACAAGTCAAACCAACCAAACCATGCAAGAACAAATTAAAAGAGGACCTTCTTCTTGACACCGGAGATGCGGCTGAAGAGGATGGAGTGGTGACCACCGTCGACATTGTAGAGGAGGGCGACGACAGTCAGCTTGGCAAGACCGAAGGCACCGCCGCAAGGGACCTTGGGGATCTTGACGTTCTTGAAGGGGTTTGGGAAGGGAATGGAATGGAATGAGTTTGGGTTTGGGTGTGGTTTAGGTGTTTGTGACCTTGTGTCTTGGGAGAAGAAATGGGTGTAGAACCCAACGTGGACTGAGTTGGGCCATTATTGGTCTCCATACATTTTATTTTATTTATTTTTGTTTTAGTTCTACGTGCTGGATGGATCCTGGGCTAGATAGTTTGGGTAAGTTGAAAGGAAAGTAACATATATGGAGCAATAGATATGTGTATCGGATTCGAGCGAATCAGCGAGCGATAATCGAGCGAGCGGGGTCTGCTCGAGCTCGGCTCGTTTGGCTTGTCGAGCAGATTTTTTTGCTCGTGCTCGGCTCGTTACTAACCGATCCGAGTCACGATTCGAGCAAAATCGAACGAACATAGAGCGATCTACCGATCCCGAGCAGAACTTGACAGCCCTAGTGGTATGTGACTAGGATTTGGGTTTTGGTGATTTAGTCTGCTTTTGCAAACTAGACTCCGATCTTGAATGAGATTAAAATTTACCGCTTATTTTCAATTTGGATATGCTAATGGATTTCATATTATTATAAACTTATCATTTTTTTACTTTAGAATTTTAAGTTGGTAAATGGATAAGCTGGCACAAGTAAATATCACTACCCACGTAAATACATTCCATTTGGGGATCAGGTTAATAATACCGGGCTACTGGTATAAATTTTAAACTAGTACAATTCTCAAACCCATACCTATACCTAACGGAGTGGGTGGCAGGTAAACAGGCTAGATCCACCTATTACACCCCTAATTTCCTTATGTAATTGTATGCTTGTGAGACATTTCCTTTTATCTTGATTAAATGTGATTGGTGCAAACTTATTATAGTCCTTCCATGAAAATTTCTATCTGGTATTTACATCTGAGTCATTTTCTGTTGTGCTATGATGCAGTCGGACCGATTTTTCAATGCTTTAAAAGGTCATGGTGTGCTATGTCGTTTAGTCATTCTTCCATTTGAGAGTCATGGTTATTCAGCAAGGGAAAGCATCATGCATGTCCTCTGGGAGACTGATAGGTGGCTGGAGAAGTACTGCACAAATAGTGCTAACAAGGCTCCAACTGATGCTGATAAGACTCTTTCAGCTAGCCTATGATGCTTCTGATGTCACTGCAAGAAGGTACTCTTCATCAAAATAATGCTTCTGGCATTGTTATTGCCCCCCTTATTTTCCTCGTGGTATTTTACTGTTTGGTGGATTTTTTTCAGGCCCAAGCCGCCCAACTGAATATTATGCCTGCGTGTGCATATTTGGACAGAGCTGGGCACTCAACACTCCGTCATTATTATATTGATGATTTTCATTTTCTTCCATTCTTCAATGATAAGGAGCAATAACATCTTGATCGGCTTGTGCATGTAAGTGGTCTTCTTAACCTTTTCCATTTTGGATGTTAAGATCACTATGTCCACATCATATTGATTTTGTATTTCTGTATCATTGATATCCTCTCCTTGCTTGGTTCAATATTTTCAAATTGATTTACCTTTATAACCTTGTAATTACAATAAATGTATTATTATTGTCAAAAGAACATCCTTTGCACTATTTATTGTTCGTACAAATATTGAAATATATGCAGTCCCTGATACTGGTGCATGATCGTTTGACATTATTCTCTAGAATACTTGTCATTGTGCTTATGCTACCATAGTTTAATTGTATGTCTACTGGTTAGATGGGGCGGAAAAATCTGCCTGAGCGGAAAAGATGAGTGCAAATTTAATTTTCAGGAAGCCATGATACACCCTCATGGTCGTGATTAAATGCAACCAAGTCCTATACCAAGGGGGAAAAATGAAGGGCTCCATTTGAAAATTTTAGGTATGAAATATCAGGAGAACTGAAGTGTAATTGCCAAATGTCTATAGATAATTCAGTAGCACACTAGTGGGAGTTAGAGCTGAATCATACATTGAATGAAATATTAAGAGGACTCAAGTGCAAGGGCCAAATTTCTAGAGATGATTCAGTAGCAGATTTAGCAGGAGTTAGAGCTAAGAAAATTGTGTCATTCTAGAGGAGAAGTGCTAGCCAAGTTTCATTCTGAAGATTGGTTCAGTTTTTGTTTTTTTTAGCAGAGGTTGAATCGAGAGGTCAAATTTAATATTATGAATTCTTAGAATCTGTGAATGAACATCAGAAAACCATGGGGTCATGGGGTATGTGGACTTAAGTGTGATAGCCATTTGCTCTCCTGTGTGAAGAGATCTCCAACTTGTTAGCACTGCAAACTTTTAGTGGAAGAAAAATAGTGCTACTAAATGATTTTTATGGAAGCACGAAATACTTCATTTTAGCCTTTTAAAAGTTTATACTTTCTCTGTAGCCAATAATAATAAAAAGTATTACTCCTTTTGATGCTTCTCTATATGATTATCGGTAGGCATAATGCTAACCATTACTAGGAATGGTGAGAGTCAATCCTTTTATTTCTTAATTAAGGCGAAACAAGGCATTTGATTACATTGACAATGATTAGTTAGTAGAATTTAAAACGAGAAAATGTAAAAAAAGAGCTAGGACAAGGTCTTGAGGGTGGTTTAGTGAAGACAATGTACGAGTCGGAACATGGAAACGAAATCCTTTATAGACGACCAACACTACATATAGTTCCTTGTCCATGGTCTTTCACAACAGGTAACTAGATTGCAATCTATCTTACTACACTATCTTGAGTATCTTCTGATCCAATAATCAAGTGGCTTCTTGTTTGGCTGAACTTTTGTCCTCTAAGATGTTAGTATTATAATCATAATTTTGCAATGTTAATGTGAGCCATAATTTAATTCAAAATTTGAAAGAGAAAATGGTACCACTAAATTCTAATGGACCACTGATGACATGATTTGCTACAACTAGTCCTTTGTCTGGACAATTGTTATGATTATTTCCTATTCGACATAGAAATGTCAAATGCGTACAGTGTGGGACAATTTTATTTCTCAAACAAAACAACAACTTGGGAGGGAACCGTCTTATTGTGCTCCCTCGTCAGCAGTTTCTTTTTTGACAGAAAATTGCTGTATGAGATGGTAAGCAACTATTGCCCATGCATTACCTTGTAAATTTGTAATGGTGATATATACAGATGACCACATCCGTGTTTTGTGATCATATCCATTGGTTTTTTGATGTGCGCATGACTTGGTGAAAGGAGTAGGGGTGTGATTTCAGAATAGAATGGGTACTGTAGACTGTAGTGGAAGATGAATGAGAGCACTATACCATATATGCATCGGATGAATTCGGCTTTAGCAAGAAGCTGTCAAGATGTCGACATATGTGAATCAACTGCCCTTTGCAAACAGCAGAGTACTTCTTATCCTGGATGAAACATGTCAATTTTCATGACCAATAACGAGGCTCTGTTGTTGTGAAGGTCTTTTTTCCGCTGCTCCCCACCGAAAAAAGTTAGATCTTGGAAAACAATGAGTTTGCATGAGTTAGGACTTAGGAGACATGATACAGTATTAGGAGTTCGGATGTTAACAGAAACTTTGGAGATTTCAGATCTTCAGGAGGAACATTTAAGAAACACGAACAGGTGATGCCAAAACTTACAATGGTGATTTGGCTTGAATACAACACATTAAAATGGATTTTTCAGAGTACAATACGTTACACAAAATAGGGAGACGTGATATTTTCTCCCACCTATTTATTTATTATTTATTTTTATAATGGATCTTTGGAATCCTAAGATAAGATCCACTTAAACGTATCTTACAACAGGATGCATCAACACCGAACCTAAGGAAAGGTCACTTGATTAGATTTAATACTTAACTACTAACGTCAGTAACCGAGTCATTAATCACTTGGAGAGCTACTAAAAACTGTAATATTTCTATCATATTTATGCATATTTCTGGTTTCTGCCTTTTGGTCCGTAGCATTAATTCCTTGTACAATTTCTTTTGAGTCCATTCAAGTGACGGGTAAAGAGAAATTTATTGAAAAATAATGATGTAGCATTCTGACCCAACTTCTAATCATTGCGACTTTGCTAATCGGACTTAATAAGCTCATCTTTAGACCGAATTGGAACTTAGGTTAAATGCGTGATGTGTAGAGGATGAAGCCATGATCCATTTTAATTAAATATGATGCAACGTGCACAAATTCCCTTTACAGAGCCAACACAAACGTATAAATTAGTGTCTCTGGACGTGACACCTGCATATTACAAATAAAAGGATAGGAAGCATATATCTTTTCAATTTACAAGCTGATGTTATTTTTGTTTTTATTGAGATAGCTATTGTAAGTCATAGTATTTAGAAGTTTCACACGAAGACAAGATATGTAATAACTGAGAATGTAATGTTAGAAGCATTCAAACTAGGTCGTGTAAAACAATCTCCATGGCGTTCTGTTCTGCGTGTGCCTTTTAATATCCGCGATAATGTAACCTGAAATAACCTCGAATGGTTTTCAAGTGTAATCTTAACTACAGGTTGCATGTCCAAATTTTGCTTTATACATCTCTTTCGTTCAGAACTTATAAGTAGTTACATTCGCTTCGCTAATATGGTAGTATAGTACTTAAACATTTAAAAAAAGCCAAGACAAAAGAATACTCACGTTTCCATTTCATTACATTATGAGTCTAACCAACAGTCCCTTGTGAATTGTGAGCCCCCCCCCCCCCCCCCCCCCCCCCCCCCCCCCCCCCCCCTAAAATCTTTATAAATACTCAACACCTTGCCCAACTTAAGAAACACACACTTTCACAAGTCACAACCCAGTTCTCCAGATCAATAAAAACTATCACTAGCTATGGGCAGCCTCCAAACCCCAGAAGACATTCTTGTCCAAACCATCACAAACATCTACAACAAAATTTCAAACCTCCCAAGCCTCGAACCATGCAAAGAAGTTGACATGCTCTTCACAGAACTAGTCACTATATGTATCCCACCATCCAACATTGATGTCATTAATCTGCCCAATGAGGTCCAATCCATGCGCTCCAACCTCATCAAGCTCTGCGCCGCCGCCGAAGGCCTCCTTGAGAGCCACTATTCCTCGCTTCTCGCCGCCTTTGACGACCCCCTGAGCCATCTCAACCTCTTCCCCTACTACACCAACTACCTCAAATTGAGCCTCTTGGAGTACAATACCCTCAAGAAACACATCCTCGATGCCTCGGGAGCCACACGCATAGCTTTTGTCGGCTCGGGCCCACTTCCTCTCACGTCAATAGTCATGGCTAACCGCTACATGAAGTCGGTTGTTTTCGACAACTATGACATTAATCCTGAGGCTAACGCCATGGCAGTCCGCCTTTTCCGGTCCCGACCGTTATTTTTAGACCGTATGGTTTTCCATACGGTCAACATCATGGATGTCACTAGCGCCCTTGGAGACTACGATGTAGTCTTCCTAGCGGCGCTAGTTGGGGTGGTAGAGGAGGAGAAAATTCAAGCCATCGAGCACCTAGCCAAGCATATGGTCCCAGGGGCCATGCTTATGCTCCGAAGCGCCAATGGTGCCCGGGGTTTCCTCTACCCGGTTATCGAACCCAAGGTTCTTAAAGGGAAATTCGACGTGATCGATGTGGTTCATCCTAAAGACGATGTCATAAACTCGGTGGTGGTGGCCAGGAAAACCCCATGTGATGACATTGTGAGGCCATGCTAGCTTTGCACCGATGGATTCGAGGACTTGGTGTTGGATGAATAATTGTGGTGTTTTGTCACATCTCGTTTAGTTTCAAATTGCTAGCTTGAGCAAGATTTGTTGGATGGTTGTTTCAATTGCACACTTGATATATCTTCACAAGTATTTGGCCTCTATCGGTCTTTATATATAACTGAGTTTGAAGCTACCTGATTTCAAGTTATTTTATTGGTCTTGCCGGCCCGTAATTTTTTTATATAATAAAAAAAATTAAAAAAATTCGAAATTTAGGAAATTTTTTTTCCAAAACTACTCGGATCGCGGGTGTGACCCGCCATCCGTGGAAGCACGGATCGCGTCCGTGTTCCCGCCAAATTTTTTTTTTTTTTGATTTTCTGTTTTTGATTTTCTGTTTTTATTTTTTATTGTAATTATTTGTAATCTTTTTTAATTTTTTTTTAAAATAAGTTTTCTAATTTATATTATTTTTCTAAATTTTTTAAAATTATTTTTAATTTTTCCAATAATCGACATCTAAATCACGTCGATAACCCGACGTATTGAAATGTTAGGGTATTTTATACAATAAAAAAACAAATTTTTTTTAGCCAGATTAATAAATTATTTACAACGGAATATTAAACAAACACTAAAACTAATTAAAACAAAAAATTGGAAACGTTATCAAAAATTAGTAGGGTGTACACACATGGTAAATATTTTTAGAGGTCGATACAGCAAAAAATTAAAAACACAATTAAAAAATTTTAAAAAATAATAACAATTACAAAACATATTTTGAAAATAAATATAATAAAAAACATAGTTAAAACGATTTTAAAAAAAATCAAAACATTTTAAAAAACGTAGTGTTTTAGTGGTAGTGTTTTATGTTTTGAATTTTTTTAAATCATTTTAACTAAGTTTTTTTATTATATTTCTTTCCAAAATATGTTTGTAATTGTTATTATTTTTTAAAAAAATTAATTGTGTTTTTAATTTTTTCAAGAAACGACCTCCAAATCACGTCGATAACTCGGCGTGTATTGAATTGTTAGGGTATTTTATACAATATAAAAACAAAATTTCTTAGTTAGAATAATAAATTATTTACAACTGAATATTAAACAAACCATAAAACTAATTAAAACAAAAAATTGGTAACGTTGTCAAAAATTCGTAGGGTGTACACACATTACAAACATTTTGGAGGTCGATACAGCAAAAAATTAAAAACACAATTAATTTTTTTTAAAAATTAATAACAATTACAAAACATATTTTGAAATATATATATATATATATATATATATATATATATATAAAACATAGTTAAAATGATTTGTAAAAAAACGAAACATAAAATCAAAAACAATAAAAAAAAATAAAAAAGTCACGGATTTTAGTAGTAGTGTTTTATGTTTTGATTTTTTTAAAATCGTTTTAACTATGTTTTTTATTATATTTATTTTCAAAATATGTTTTGTAATTGTTATTATTTTTTAAATTTTTTTAATTGTGTTTTTAATTTTTTGCTGTATCGACGTCCAAAAATATTTACAATGTGTGTACACCCTACTAATTTTTGATAACGTTTCTAATTTTTTGTTTTAATTAGTTTTAGTTTTTGTTTAATATTCAGTTGTAAATAATTTATTAATCTGGCTAAAAAAAATTTATTTTTTTATTGTATAAAATACCCTAACATTTCAATACGTCGGGTTATCAACGTGATTTAGAGGTCGATTATTGGAAAAATTAAAAATAATTTTAAAAAATTTAGAAAAATAATATAAATTAGAAAACTTATTTTGAAAAAAAAAGATTTAAAAAAAATTTACAAATAATTACAATAAAAAATAAAAACAGAAAAGAAAAAACAAAAACAGAAAATCCGAGTAGTTTTGGATTTTTTTTTTTCCTAAATTTCGAATTTTTTTATTTTATTTTATTATATAAAAAAATTACGGCTTGCCGGCCTGACTTTTTTAAGGAAAAAATAAAGATTATGTGAAATCTGTTGGAATAAAATCAAATAGACATCATCTATTTCTATTCTATCCCTCCACTCCTACCTCTCGCTGCCACCTATGGCGACGGATCGTCCTCCTCCTCCTCCCTCCTCCCGTCACTCCCGTCTCCTCTTCCTCTTCCTCCTCACCTCCATCCCCCTCTCGATCTTCCTCTTCCCCACCTCCCCCTCTCCCGCCCTCTCCTACCGCAGCCTCGGCTGGCTCCGGGAGTGCGCCAAGTGGGACCCCCTCCATCGCCGCTTCCTAGTCGCCACCTTCCTCGACGGAGGCGTCTCCGCGGTCGCCTCCGATATGCGGGAGACGCCCGTCCTCCGCGACGCCGACGTCACCGGGAACATGTCGCTGGGGTTGCACGTGGACGGCACGCGTCGGAGGGTCGTGGTGGTGTATGCGGACGGGGTGAGGATGCGGTACAGCGCCGTAGGGGCTTATGATCTGGACACTTGGGAGAGGATCTTCCTCGCGCGGCTCGCCGGACCAGGTTGTACTGTACTAGTAGGGTTTGTGGCCGTTAGATCTGTGTGATTTAACGGTTCCGATCGTCTACTCTTTTTTTTTTTTACAATGTTAGTATTATATCGATGAAGCCGATGTGGTTTGCAAAATTTCAGAACTCTATTATACGACTTCAAAACTCTATTAGAATTTAGAGTGAAAGTAAGTGAAGACATTCACAATGTAATTTTATAAGCATTTGAATTTCACATGATTTATTTTTCAGAATTATTTTCAGTTTTTCTGCAAACCAATCACCAGAAAATCATTCTGGAAGTCAGTTCTCACTTCCAAGTTCAGTTCCTACAAACCAATCGAAGAGAGGTTCATAGAGGGATAGGGAGTTTTAGTTTTTGTTAGGATTCAAATATGTAAGCTTTGGTTGAGGTTAATCTGTAGGTGATTAGCTGATTGTATTTGGGAAATGGTGAAAACCGATAGGACCATGCAATATCTGTTGTTATGGTTTGAAATTGTACTTGACTGGTTTTACGTTGCATCATGCGAACCGTATACTCTTATTATTTTTCCCATTCCTAAGTTTATAATAACTATTTATTACACATGGGACATATGTTACCTAGTGAATCAAGTATTAGCTCATACCAGCAGAACTTCCTAAACCAGGGGTGATGCCATGTTGAGACTAGAGGTTAATGTCATACTATCATACTACTGCTAGCCTCTGAATTTTGAAAAATAAGTAGACATGGAAACATAAATTTTGTTAAAACTTTGTAATGCATTATTAGCAGTACATGAGATTCATATATCACTTCTGACACGTCACAATTGATTTTCTTAGAGAGATCACTACTCACTAGAGATTAGGTAGGGGATAAAAGAACAGATAGGGGAGAAGAATGTGTTGTAGAGAAGAGGGTAAATCACACGGGAGATAAAAGAACAGATAAGGGAGAAAATGTGTTGTAGAGGAGAGGGAAGATCACACAGGAGATAAAATAACAGATAGGGGAGAAGAATATGTTGTAGAGGAGGGGAAAGATCACACGGGAGATAAGGGAGGGTATAGTTGTAGAGTAAACACAACTTTCAACAGTTCGATATACTAAATTCATGAATCATGAATGCCACAGTTCAAGGAAGCAAAAATGATTTTTTATCATAATCATAGCAATAAGAAATTTACATTGAATTTTTTTATATGTTCATATAGTCACTCTACAAAATGCTTTCAAAGTCTTGACATCAGGGAACTGAAACTGAAGAACTTAGTGACTATTATGTATCAGGAGTCTCACCAGATTCAGGCTAGAGGTAGAAAACTGAACAGATCTACAATGTAACAGTGAATTCACAGGAAAGAGATTTAGTGAGCTCAGAAATGTTGAAATTGGGTTACGACTTATGATCTTCCCAAAAAAGTCATCTTTACTGGCGAGTAGCGATGTTATCTTTGTCATGAAAAAGAATTTGTGACCATATTATCTGTTGGTTACGTATAAGTTTACACTGATCCCCTGCTTTTTGTATAAATTATATTTGCCTGCAGAATTCTGCAACTGTAACATTGCAGCTAGCATGTGTGCTGGTAGTTAGAACTTAGAACTGTCATATCAAAAAAAAAGCTCAAATGTATTAGCCAGGTAATTTTATACAACATTCTAAAACTTGACATGGTTGGCTGTGTTGCAGAAGATGAGAAGTCGTATGCAGATGATGTTGCGGTGGACCACGATGGCAATGCATATGTTACTGATGCCAAAGCAAGCAAAATATGGAAGGTTGACCTCCAAGGTAATATCGTCTCCATCATCCGCAGCCTTGTGTTCAAACAAAAGCAGCAATGGTACAACAACCTTATTGGCCTCAATGGTATAGTGTGCCACCCTGATGGTTACCTTCTGGTCATCCACACCTCTAGTGGCTATCTTTTTAAGATCGATCCCAGTGGAACAGTAGAAGATGTAACACTTGTGAAGGTTGGAAATGGTGATGGTTGTTCTCTGAGGATGGGAGATGGACTGGAGCTGCTCACACCAACACAACTCGTTGTGGCAGGCTTCGCTCCATCGGCGAGATTGGTTGAGAGCACCGATCGTTGGAGGACAGCAAAAGTGAAGGGAAGGCACTGGGGTGCCATGCATCGAATTGCAACCTCAGCGACCGTTGTGGATGGGAGAGTTTATCTCAATCATTTGGTTGGTGGTGGTCTCACAAAGGCTAGGAGAACTCATGTTCTAGCAGAGGCTGTGTTCCATCCAGTTAAGGTGTAAGTTTTGTTTAATTTCTCGTTCAAATTTTCCTTTTCTGGGCAATCTCACGTATTTATTGTAAGAAAGAAACTGTAGGAGGTTGGTCTCAATGTACCATGGATAAGTTCTTGGGAGAGTTGATATGATTGTTGCATTTATTGGTTGGTTTATAATGATACTAAAAGTGCCGTGATAGCATAACAAGAGATCTAATCATTGTAATCGATGAGAAGGATAAAATGTGATGTATCCGGGTGGATTTCCTCTTACGTAATGGTAAAAAATAAAATTCATTCATTACTCATGAATTCATGACATCCTTCCATATCATGTACATTACATTAGTATATTAAGAAAACATAACTGCACATTTATGTGCTGAAACTAAATGACATTACAAGTAGATAGGAAGGTTGACTTTAAGGAAATGAGAAAATGTGCCAAGATGCCTACATGTGTAGATAGAAATCTTCAAACAGTTGCAACATATGTTCAGATTTTGGCAGTCCCATGAGAAACATTACTAACAGGAACTTCAGGTTCTTTTCTATGCAGGGGAACCACCATATGTTTTCCCATCCAATAGATTCCTCTTAATATCCTAGTCATCCCATTCACTACAACCAATAACCATATCAACCTACAAGCAACACCATTCCACCCAATATCCATCCTCACATTCCCCAACCCTTCAACCTCATCCCTTAGTATTCCCAACCAAAGCAGCCCCACCACAAGCCCAACCACTACTCTCTCCCCCGCTGCCTCTTCCGTCGGGGCCTCAAAAATGGTATTGTCCACCACTGGTCTGACGAAATTCCTCGACCAAAACATCATGATCTCATAGCTTCCAACCACAAAAACTGCACGTCTGATCCAATCAAACAACGATGCAATGCTAGGATAATAAACGGGTGAGACCCCAAACCTAATTGTGGCCTCAACACCTAGCCCAACGGAGATTTGGACGATGCTAAGGACCACCCACGCTAGACACAATCGAGGTTTGACATGGTAATTGTAACTAGTGAACACATGGAGAAGGGTGAGCAAGCAAATGAGTGGTATTATGAGGTGCAAGAGGAGGAGGAGAATGTAGAGGAAGATGTAGAAAGGAGTGGGAGGTGGTGAGATGAGGAATGTGAGCAGGCTTGGTGATGATGAGAGCCTTGATAGGAGGAGGAAAGAAAGGGGAAGGAGAGTGGTGAGGAGAGTGATGCTTATGGTGTGGAAGGAATGTATTAGGAGTCTTACCATTGGTGTAACTTCGCCAACTCTTTCAACATGATTGTTGGTGTTTGCCATTTCTTGCTATTGAATTGAGGTGTTTGTTCCAAGACGTGGTGGTGGTGAAGAGGTTTTAAGATTTGGTTTGTGAGTAAGACTTTGGGGTTAAGAGTTGGGGGTGGAGAGCACGTTTATGTATTGAGACATGGTTGACATACATGTGATCTGGGAAGTGTAGGCTTAAAATATTTAGGGATATTTACATAAATACTTTGAAATACCTTGCAACATTTGATTCTTGGATTTTAACTTTAGTAATATCTCCAAGTTACTTCACAATCTGGTTGACTTATTGCAATTGTTTCTTTGTTGGCACTTTTTTTCATCATAATTAAAGATTAATTTGATAATATTTTAGCTTTTCTCATGTTGAATCTTCTTGTGATTTTATGTGAGGAGTTTGGAGAAGAAGGTTTTAAGGTTTTCATTGTCCTATATCCACTCTTAGTAGGAACTATTTAAACTGTAATAAAACCCTCCAATGATTTCTCTATGTACAAAACATGGGGCATATCACAATACATTTAGGATATTCATGATATTTTGACAATTTGAGGATATGAACGTAAATTCTTCAAACATTTACAACTTGAATATGAATGGATCTTCATCGTTGTCATTAATTATTGTTGTTGTTGTGGTTTTGAAAACTTATCAAACCCATAGTAATGCTTGGTTGCATTCCTGCACAATAGTTCTTTACATGCACCCACGTTTGGTAGTCATAAATATATAAAGGGAGGAATGTAAGATATCGCAGAAGATGTTCGAACACTAACTCATCAGAACACACAAGAAATCATCTAATTAAAAACTTAATTTGTCCTTATTAAAAATATAAAATCTATCTATATCAAAACACAAGTGGTTTTCCTACGGATCTATAATTTCGTAGCAATTGTGATCTCATACAATGAGCATTTTATATTGTTGGATTAAATTCCAACATATACTATCAAGAAATATATAAGTTTTTATAAAATTTGGTTCTTAAAAAATCAGAATTTTAGTTCAAAGGATTGGATGAAAATTTTCGTTTTTGGATCCCAAGTAATTTTTGAACTTGAATATCCTCTAATTTTATTTTGTATTATTTTGGTTTTTTAGTACTTCTTTGGGGGGGGGGGGGGGGGGGGGGGGGATTTGTGAAACTCGTATGAAGTACCTAAATTTTAGAATTTAGGTAACCTAAATAAATAATAAAAACTTCTTGAACTCTAGCTAGTTCCTCATTTCCTCTGTGCGTATTTGATCTCGATGTTATGTTGTTTCTTCTACCAAAACTCGGACAAAAGGTGATTTAGAAAATTCTTTGTATACAAATTAATCGAATTCAAAATCTTGAGTTGCATCAGAGCATTTAACTACCCAAAAGTATTGGGATGTATTAAGAATTAAGTATCAGCGAAATTTCGTATTAAAACTTATAATAACTTGAAACAAAAAATGATGTTAACTCTAAATAAAGTAAAGGGAAATATATGGCCGTTAGACGTTGGCTGTTCCTGTCAATTAAATTGGCGCGAGACAAGTGTGTTGAGTTCAAATCTACCAATCACCTATAATGAACCAAAGAAAAGAGAGACCAACTTTTAAATCTTCTCGAATAACTTCGACTCCCTCTATATGATGTTCATATATATATGGAACACAATTACTGCAATATTTTGCATGAACATACCAATCTAAACCCAAATAATTAAGAACTAATTAATACCCTTTAATTGTGGCTCTCTCCTTGATCTTCACCGGGAGTCCATGCTTCATCCTAAGCGTCAATGACAACATCTGCTCGGGTCTCTTCTCCTTCCCCAAAACTACAACCTCGAACCTCTCCAACACGCTCGCCACGATCGACTTCATCTGTATGTAAGTCATCTCCTTCCCCAAACAAGTCCTCAGTCCGGCGTGGAAGACCGGGTAAATAAACGGGCTAACGGGTCGGAATTTTCCGTCTTCGTCCAACCACCTCTCCGGTCTATACTCTTTACAATCCTTACCCCAAATCGTCTCCATTCTCCCCATTGCGTAAGCGGTGTAAGACGCAAACCACCCTTTCTTAACCTCCGTTCCGTCGGGCCAAACGTCATCTGAGACGCACTCCGATGAGTTCGCCGCGACCGGCGGGTATAGTCGCAACGACTCCGATATCGCCGCGTGGAGGTACTCCATGTGCTTCAGCTCCTCGAACCCGAATATGCTGATCATTGGGTACGCTAATCGGGTCTCTCGGAGCTCTGCGAGGATCTTTTGCTCGATATCCGGGTGCAACGACAGAAGCCAAAAGAACCAGGACAGGGACGACGAGGTCGTGTCGCGCCCGGCGAGTACGAAGCTTATAACTGTGAGAGATAGTTCCACATCGGAAGAATGTGGGCTTCTCCTGAGCTTATAAGTCTTTGAGTCACTCCCCTCTTCATCAATTGATTTTGAGGTGGATACCCGGTTCTCATAATAACTACGTCCCGGAGGTACTCCTCCGAGAAGTCTCCGGCGGCGATGAAACGGGACAAGAGGTCATGGTGCGACGACGTGAGGTTGGCTTCCTTTTTCCGCGACCGTATGATCTCCGTCGCGAAGCCATGGACGGTCGCGATGGCCTTCGCAAGCTGTTTCTCCGATCCGATCCCCAACAACTTCTTCACTATCCACAACTCCGGCACTACGTCGAAGAATCTGGCGGAGCTTAGGTTGGTTGCCTCGCGGAATGCAGAGGCAAAGCGGGTGTCTGAACCAAATTCGAGGCACTTGGGATTGAAGTCAAACGCCAGTCTATATACGTTATCAAAAGCGTGTTATTATTATGTGGCCTATATTATTCCATTAAATAATTAATTAAAGTCATGCATGTCCATTAAGTGTGTTAGTGGGTAGTTATTTTGATGGAAGAAACTACCACACACAAAATTCTATAAATAAAGGTTTTTGGTCCCAATTGTTGCCCTAGTTAATTTTCACCATCCTCTCTCTAAATTTTCTCTCAAAATTCAAGAGGATTATCCATCATCAAGTCTAGGGAAAACAATTGAAGATCACTACCCTAAAGTTTCGCTTCCGCTTTACGTTCTTCAAGATGTCTTTGACATCTAGTTGTAAGTCTTTTTATTAATGTTATTTTATATAGAATTTAGTAATAGATCTTGTTGTTTATCATGTTCCTAATATATTAGAACATACTTATTTCTAACATTTGGTATCAGAGCCAAACTAAATTCGTATAAAATACATTATTTTATGGTCACGTCAAATATAACAACCATCAAGGATCATGTATTTGCGTCTTTTTCCTTATGGATTAATCATGTTGTTTTGATTCCCAAATCCTAATTAAGCACCACTTCAATTGTGCGTTTAGAAGTAGTGTTCATGAATCATACGTTTTGATTTCGAATCTTAAGAAAATTGAGTTTCTTAGGCCACGTGATGATGGACTTGTGGTTGAACTATTAAAATATATATACATATTTTGTAACCGTCGATGACATGTTTGTTCATGTTAGAATGTCTCGTATGTGCACATCGTGGCCATACTGTTACATATTTTATTTTTCTAGTTGTTAAAATTATATTGTTAAATATGTATTACATAGAAGAAAACATAATGTGGACATGCTTATAACGTGAGATCATGTAGGATTGTTCAGGCATTTTGGTTTTGCCTTTAAATATATTTTTTCTTTCCAATTATTACTCTAGTTGGTTATTTCTGGATTTTAATTTAATAAGGAATTGGAAATTAATGTAGATCACGTTGAAAATGTCATAAAAGTGTACTGATGTTATGATATGCATAATTATGGATACTGAAATCATACATTTTATTCCAAAAATATATATAACGTATGAACATGGCCTTATTTCATATTGTTAACGTGGTCAAGACGTTATTGATGTTGGGTTTCCTTTTTTTTGCAATTAAGCATATTAGGTTATCCATTATTACATTTAAGTTAGTTTTGGATTATGATATAATGACGTTGATCTTATGACTTGATCTTCCTACATTTATGTAATTTAGAGAAATTTAATGTCACGATATTATGTGATTCATGCTCATGCAATTCTAAATATGTTTTATGCATTTTATGAAAAATGTAAAATTATGATTATCATGTATAATAATTGACCCAACGGAAAATTATTGTACATGTTTGCCTTATGAAAAATTATTAACCATATTATGATATATTTAACGACTGATTATCGTCAATTTTACCAACTTTAATTGTCGATTTTCTTTTGTTAAATAAATTTTTGTGATGGTTATCTTGTGGTGTTAAATCACAATTTTTATGTATGATAAATCATGGACATAATTTTACCAACTTTAATTATAGACATGATTTATTTTATAAATTCTCTTATGACTAATGATTTTGTAAATCAATTTATTTTCTGCCCAACGGTGATGTAAATTGATTTATAAATGTATATTAATGTGCATGTTATTAATCGTACCAACTTAGATTAATAATTATGCAAAACGGTTATGAATTAACTGAAATATCTTTGAGTATTTAATGTTAATTTCAGTTTGTTAAATGTTAGATTACAGTTAATTAATGTTATTATGTCATTTGTTTCTCGTGTGGTTTATATAGTTAATGAAAGTAAGCATCATATTTATTTTGATAATTATGCAGCATTGAATACATCACATATTACATCACAACTATCTGGAATTGAACCCTTAATGGAACAAATTTTCTTACTTGGAAGGAGCAAATAGAAATATGTCTAGGTGTTTTGGAACTCGATCATGCTTTTCGTATGGATGCTCCCACACCTCCTACAACCACTAGTTCCAACGAACTAAAGGCCAGTTATGAAAAGTGGGAGCGTTCTAATCGCATGTCACTAATGATTATGAAGAGTTCTATTACTCCTGCTATCCGGGGAGCAATCCCTGAAAAAGATAGTGCTAACAAGACATTTAATGCAAAAGAGTATTTGGCTTCTGTTGAAGAGCAGTTTAAGGGGACTTCCAAAGCTAATGCAAGTGCCCTTATAATGAAAATGCTCACAACCAAGTATAATGGGACTAGCGGTATACGTGAACATATCATGATGATGAGCGATATGGCCGCAAAACTGAAAGGCATGGATATGACAATTTCTGAAGGTTTTCTTGTTCATTTTATTATGACTTCTCTGCCTGCGCATTTTGGTCCTTTCAAGATCAATTATAATACGCAGAAAGAGAAATGGAAAATGAGCGAATTAATTGCTATGTGTGTTGAAGAAGAAGAAAGACTTAAAAATTGAAAAGCCTGACTTTGCACACCTTGCCTTTAATGGTCCAACAAAGAGAAAATTTAATGGTAATGGTAAGGGGATAAAGATAATGAAGGCAATTGTTGCTAAAAACAAAGCAAGCACCTGCAGTGCAAATCATGCTTTACTTTTAAATGTTACTGTTTAACGAAATTAGACATTTATTGAAGGAGTATGATGTTTTAAAGCATGACTTGTTAAAAAGATAATAAAGTTAACCTTATGATTTATGAATCCTTTTAAGTTAAGGTTCATTCATGTACCTAATGGATTGACATCTGCACCATTGTGCACATTACGAACTCGTTGTAAAATTCCACTTATGGCATTTACCTCTTGTTTCAAAATTTAGAGGATGACCTCTATATGAGTTGCATTTGAGTTTTTCATCGACTAATGGTTTTATCGATGAACATTATTGGTGTCAATAATTATAGAAGTGAAATCAAGAGAAATCATGATAATGGAAACTCATCGTCATTATGTTATCGTCGTTTGAGATATATTTCAAAAGAGAATATTATGTCTCTTTATGATTGAAATTCTTCTTACATTAAATTTTCTGATTTTTTAATGTAGTAAAGACAAGTATGTGAAAATGAACTAAAAAATGAGTTACTTGAAGTGGTATTTTTTTTAAAAATTATCCAATAATGTATGTGGATAATGTCCTACTTCAAGTCTTAAGGGTCATAATAATATTCATATTTTGCTTTGTTTCTTCATGATAACGATATCTTCCATCAGCTTTTATTGTTGGGACATCCCAAAGAATAATTATGTTGGCTGAGAAACGAAATCGTACACTTATGGATATGGTACGAAGTATGATATCCAACACTGACTTGCCTGATTATCTATGGATGGAAGCATTAAAGACAGCTACACATATTCTAAATAGGGTTCCTAGTAAATCTGTCCCGAAAACACCTTATGAATTGTGGACAGGTCGAAAACCTAAATTGGGATACTTACGTGTTTGGGGTTGTCATGCTGAAGCTAAAATCTTCAATCCACAAATTAAGAAACTTGACCCTAAAACCATTAGTTGTTATTTCATCGGTTATCCAAATAGATCCAAAGGTTTTCGTTTTTATTGCCCATCTCATACCACTAAAATTGTTGAAACGAGACATGCTGTATTTTTAGAAAATGGCAAGAATAGTGGGAGTAGTGAAATTAGAAAAGTGAATCTCGAGGAAAATCGGACTTACGTTCCAATCCCGATTATCCGTGAGGTTTCAAGTTCAACACCTCTTTTGGATGTTGTAGACACAACTAATCCACTACTTAATGAAGAACCCCACACTAATGAAGCTCCTGAACTTCCTGAAGAACCTTTACGTAGGTCGCAGAGGGAGCGAAAATCTGCAATTTCTAATGATTATGTTGTATACCTAACCGAAGGATGCAATATTGGCAATGGAGAGGATCCTACCTCATTTAATGAAGCCATTATGAGCGATAAATCATCTCAATGGCTAGAAGCCATGAATGAAGAGATGAAATCGATGGAAATTAATGAAGTTTGGGACCTTGTTGATTTACCAACTGGATCTAAGCCAATAGGCTGTAAATGAGTCTATAAGACCAAGACAGACTCCAAAGGTAACATCGAAAGATTTAAGGCCCGACTTGTCGCTAAATGCTTTACACAAAGGGAATGCATCCATTTTGATAATATATTTTCTCCGGTCTCAAAGAAAGACTCACTTAGAATTGTTTTAGCCTTAGTAGCTCATTATGATTTAGAGTTACATCAGATGGACGTAAAAACTGCATTCCTTAATGGTGACTTGCAAGAGAAACTTTTTATGACACAACCAGAAGGTTTTGTCGTAAAAGGCAAGGAACATATGGGATGTCGATTAAAGAAATCCATATATGGCTTAAAACAAGCATCTAGACAATGGTATCTTAAGTTTGATGAGGTGATAACTAACTTTGGATTTAAAGAAAATGTGATTGATCAATGCATATATCTTAAGGTTAGTGGGAGTAAGTTTATCATTCTCGTCTTGTATGTGGATGATATTTTGCTAGCCAGTAGTGATTTAGACATGTTATATGAGACCAAACAATTTCTATCAAACAAGTTTGAAATGAAGGATCTTGGTGAAGCCACTTATGTTATTGGCATTGAAATTCATCGAGATCGGTCTCGTGGGATTTTAGGATTATCTCAAAAGGCATATATTGATAAAATGCTTAAAAAATATAACATGCAAAACTGCTCCCCAAGTGTTGCTCCTATTGTAAAGGGTGACAAATTTAGCAAATTACAGTGTCCTAAAAATGAATTAGAACGTGCACAAATGAAGCGAATTCCTTATGCCTCAGTGGTTGAGAGTTTAATGTATGCTCAAGTTTGTACACGTCCTGATTTGGCATTTGCAGTTGGTATGCTTGGTCGATATCAAATAGATCCAGGGATGGATCATTGGAAAGCTGCCAAAAAGGTTTTACGCTATTTACAAGGGACAAAAGACTATATGCTTACTTACAGAAAGTCAGATAACCTTGAGGTTATTGGTTATTCTGATTCTAACTTTTCTGGATGCATTGACAGTAAGAAATCCACGTCGGGTTACATATATATGCTTGCAAAGGGACCAATATCATGGAAGAGTGTCAAGCAGTCTTTACGGGCATCTTCCATAATGCAAGCAGAATTTGTGGTATGCTATGAGGCTACTGCTCAAGCCGTTTGGTTAAAGAATTTTGTACCTGGGCTTCAAGTAGTTGATAGTATTTCGATACCACTCACATTATTTTGTGATAATGAAGCTGCTGTTTTCTTCTCTAAAAACAACAAATCAAGTGGTGCATCCAAGTGGATTGACATCAAATATCTTGTTGTTAGAGACAAAGTCAAAGATGATACTATTGTCATACAACACATAAGAACACGAGCAATGTTAGCTGATTCACTAACAAAGGCTCTACCACCCAGTCTCTTTAGAGAGCATGTTGCCGGCATGAGTTTGGTAAATGTAATGTAATGTTGTTAATGACTAATGTGTATGACATTATATGTTGAAGCTTCAATGATGTGTTTGACTTTGATTTGTAAAAGTTTGCTTCTTATTTCTTGTGCACAATATTATTATTTAAGCAAACAAATTTATGAACCTAATGACTTATGTTGACTGAATTTGGAAAGATTACCAAATACCATAATTGATGGGGGTCAAATAATGACGTTAATTATTTGACTACATTGGTTTGGCTTGGTGATTCTGACTGAGTGAAGTATATGTTTTAATGAAATTATGTTGGCCAATTTTGTATGTGCTTTTGTAAATGGAACTACTGATAATTGATGTTACGGCCAAGTGGGAGAATGTTATTATTATGTGGCCTATATTATTCCATTAAATAATTAATTAAAGTCATGCATGTCCATTAAGTGTGTTAGTGGGTAGTTATTTTGATGGAAGAAACTACCACACACAAAATTCTATAAATAAAGGTTTTTGGTCCCAATTGTTGCCCTAGTTAATTTTCACCATCCTCTCTCTAAATTTTCTCCCAAAATTCAAGAGGATCATCCATCATCAAGTCTAGGGAAAACAATTGAAGATCACTACCCTAAAGTTTCGCTTCCGCTTTACGTTCTTCAAGATGTCTTTGACATCTAGTTGTAAGTGTTTTTATTAATGTTATTTTATATAGAATTTAGTAATAGATCTTGTTGTTTATCATGTTCCTAATATATTAGAACATACTTATTTCTAACAAAGCGAACTTCTCAAAGAGGTCCTGAAGATCGAGGGTGGTTGCAGAGGCAGCGGCGGAGAGGAGGAGAGGGAAGAGACGGGTTTGGATCTCAGAGTGGACGACATTGACGACGAAGTTATGGAGGGAGCGGGTGTTGAACTCGAGGCTGGCAGTCTTACGTTGGAGCTTCCACTGAGACCCGTCGGAGTTGAAGATGCCGGGACCAAGGAAGTCCTCGAGGTTGGAGGTCGAAGTGGGACTTAAGGATGTGCTCGACGTTGGCGGGGTTGGAAGTGAAGACACCGCGCGTGCGGGGACGGCGGATTAGGAATGTGGCGGTCGGAGACGCCTCGAGGGTTTCAGCAATCCAGTCGAGGAGGCGGTGGCGGTTCGCGAGGAATTGGGGGAGGTTTCCTACTAATGGATAGGACTTGAGAGTGATACCAGTTTGGACCCGAGTGAACTTGAAACTGAAGTAGAGGTACGTCGATTGTAGTAAGATGAGAGGAATGAAGATAAGAGGGTGGAAAAGTGAGAGGAGGAATTGGAATTGGAATTGTAATTCCATGTCTTGTTTTCGAGTGTTGTGGTGAGATTTGATGTTGTTGGGTTTTTGTAGGAGAAGTTGGTGCTCGGAGGAGGGAATTAAACAAGAAGACAGTTGCCATGTGGATGTTGTGGTGAGTTGTGTTTTGCGTGGTTGCGAGACGTGAACAAAAACTTTGCTTCTTCTGGTCGAAGACTCAAAGCTATGCTATTCCAATGGCGGGTTCTTCGACAGGCTGCGAGTCCCTTGTAAATTGGGGGTTTTGATTGAGTGCACTTTCAGTTTATTAGGTCTTTGCATTCCTATTTTTTTTATTTCTCCAGAATGTCCACAAATCAAACTAATTGCTTGGGTGCATCTCCCTCTAACACCGTTAACAGATTTCGTAACACCGTTAGTTGCCCCCGTTAAGTTCGAATCCAAACGACCAATCGAAAGCCAAATGGTCGACCGAAAACCAAATTGACTTCTAATTTGAGTTGACCGAGTCTAAATATGTTACTTGACACCTAATTAAACACTAATTCGAGCTCTAATTAACATCGAAAGTATCTAGAAAACTCGGTCGGCTCGAATTGTGAGTCAATTTGGTTTTCAGTTGACCGTTTGGCTTTCGGTTGACCGTTTGGATTTGAATTTAATTGATGTCTAATTAGATGTCACGTAGCATATTTAGACTCAGTCGTCTCGAATTGGGAGTCAAATTGGTTTTCGGTCGACCGTTTGAATTCGAACTTAACGGGGACAACTAACGATGTCACGAAATCCGGTAACAGTGTTTGAGGGATGTGCACCCAAGTCATTAGTTTGTTTTGTGGGTGTTCTGAAGCAATAAAAAAATACACGAGTGCAAAGACCTAACAAACGAGTTTTGGAGGTGCACCCAAGCAAAAAAAACCTTGTAAATTTGAATTGGTTTTTTTTGTTAGTAACCCAATCGTAAGAACCTAAATCTATTTGCTTCCGTAGATTTTCGGAAATTAGTTTTGCATCCCTTTCAAATCTCGTGTTTTGTTTATGTGCCTTAGGGTTAGGAGAGAGATTCGTATTTCATCCTCATTTTTTATTTTTGTTTTCTTGGTTAATAATATAAATGAGATAACATGAAAAATATGCTTAAATTACAGTCTGTCCCTCAGGCCTCAACTAATCTTTTAGTTCCATCAAACTATAATATTGTTTGAGCTAAAGCAATATCATAATTCGAAGGGGGAAAGTCTTAACTTTCAAAGTTCAACGTTAATTTGAAACATGGTCATAATTGAAGGGGAACATTGTGAGTTACCTTTTCTGTAATATATTATCGGTTTAACATGGTACCACTAAAGTGGAAGATAATATACGTAAGTAACGTATCTGAAAAGGTGTTGTGTGAGTTTTACATTAAACAATTCAAGATATTATTTTCAAAACGAAATCTATCAATTTCGTAACAAACACTGCAGGCCGCCTGGTAGGCATGAATTACAATAGCCTAGTGAATTGGTTTATCAAAATAATATAGCTTAATGGATGATTTAATATCGCTGGTCAAGGATCAGACAATTTTTAAAGAAAATATGAGGCATATATCCAATCAAAGATATGTGGCCAACATTTATTGCAGTTGAGAAAATAAAGGTCTGCTTCGTTCAGAACCAATTCAATACAATTTTTATCCGTCTGTGAGATTTGCAGTAGGAATTTAGGTCAATTCTAACCAGAGAACATGAATTAAGGTTTTCCTATGGATGATATGAGTCATGAGACAAGCTGTGATTGCCTCCCTCAATAGTCCACATGACAGTTCTGTAGCAGATGGGATCGAGTATTCTGCAAACGGGCATGATTTTCTTCGTTTGATGCATCAAGCAGGCGCAGCTCCTTTATCTCCTCCTGCCATTTCTGTAGCTGCTCTGTGTGGATTCTGCAAGGAGTAAGAGGACAAGGAAATTATCCTTTGGATAAAAAAAGAAATAGGCAGAAAGATGTAAATAGATCATAAGATGACACAAACTCAATTAAGCGCTCTTCAAACTTCGCGCTTAGCTCCTGGAACATTGTTTTCCCAGCTTCAAGTGTTTCAGAAACCTGAATTACCCACGAAGTTTGATTCTTGAATTAGAAATGCAAGTAAAGGTAACATTGATATTTAATTAATCACATATTCATATTACATATGGTTATTGATTGCAAAAGAAGTAATGTGAACTGCACGAGTGAAAATTCTATGGTCATCGAAATGCAAAACATAAATATGAACCATTATATTACCAGAGTTTATCATAATAAGACGAAATGTCACCTATATGTATGCATGGAAAGAAAACCTTTTGGACAACATGAATCCAGAGTACAAACTTTGTAACTGAAGGTATCTGAAAAACAAGACGTTCCAGTGAGAAACTCGAAAATATTGACGTACCTGTTGAGTGAAGCGATCAATCCTGTCAAGAGTGAGTTGGATGCGATTCTGCATTTCTTCTGACGCCAAGCTACGATTTTCAGTTCCTGCTATTGCAGCATCCTCCATTAACCCGTCAAGATTATCTGTTTGGTAATTGTTCTAAGAAGGAAAAATATTATGATGTTCGATCACAATAATTGATACTGAACCAAACCACTGTAGATAACAAAGAAATTGCCAGACAGACTGATTTCACCTGTTCCGGGTTTGCCTCAACAATGTGACTGCTCATTCTGGATCGATCCAGGTAATCTCAAATGTCCACCGTAATCCTTAAACACAAAACAAGTAAAAAATGTGAACTTAATTGTAAGGCAAAAGGTTACCTAAAAGGACCTTTGATCCAACAATGCAAAAAATTCCGCATTGTGTAAACCATTGTTCGGTGATTGAGTCTCAGATTCATAGTATCGTGATGCAATGTGAGAAAATACAATAGGGAAAACTTGTGAATCAGATCCAAATACCTCTTAGTGAATGTAAGGATATTCAAAGATGATTCTCACCTCACAAAAAAGTTAAAACCCTTAATCACTCCTCCAGCTTTACGAATTAACTCAATGACGGTTTAACAACAAAATATCAAGCTCAATGTCCTTGAAGGCAGATGCAGAAAGTTATGTCAACATACAACGGAGACTGAGAAATGAAAATTAGTATGGCCTATGATACAAATGACCCCATTCTTTACACTGCACACTCTTACTTGTAGGGAAGAGTTTCTTAGATCACCAAAAACATAAAATCCTAGTTGAATGTATAGTTCTCATTTTTCTATTAGTATTTAACACGTTTCATGGTTAAACCGTTACAAATAGATCGAATCACACATTATTGCTCAAAAAAATCCCAGACGCGTGATCAAGATTATTTTTTCTATGTCTACAAGTGGACAATATAGGTTGTAGTGGCTCCCCACAAGTCAATCAACTCACTCTGATACCATGTGAAATTTAGTTGATCTAATACCTCAACAAAACCTAAGTACTTAGGTGAAGCATAGTGAGTCCAACTCTATTATAGAGTGTTACACACGACTTGTATTTAACGATGTGTGACTATTTCCTCAACAATAAGCAACTGAAAGTTTAGATTGAAACTTATGGCTGTGCAACAAAAAGTACATAAGAAAAACCGATAAAGGTGGAAGGCAACCCTTCACAATGCCAATACAAATGCAAATAATACTCATCATCAGAGTATCAAAGGTAACCTCTACATTTCCACAACTTATACTCCGACAGCTTCACTCAACTAAAACACGCAATCCGTCCTTCATTGTTGAAGTTCTTCCACCCAATTTAACTAAAATCCAGCATTTCCGGAGACTTCGTCACCGAAAGCATAACAACTTTCATCGTCGGAAATCTGACCACAAAAGTTGCTCCACAATTTCAAATAACCTAATTACCATTGAAAGCACAATCCTTCCCGCCGCGACCACGTATATATATAATTTATAAACCTAGAAACGTATAGTCGTAAAGAAAACAGCGATTTCCACTGTATTGGGAGATGAATGGAAGACGTGAAACGTGAAGGATTTTGGGGTGATGCGGAAAGGGAGAGAGAGGAGAGGGAACGAACCGAAGTGGAGGTGCGACGAGAGATGTCGCTAGTGGGAAGAGTGGCGTGGCGTTAAGAATTAGTGAGGAAGCGGCATAATAAATGTGTGAATTGTTTTCTCGTTGCAAAGTAAAGTGGGCTGGATTGGTTTTTTATAAAAGGAGGGAGAAATTAAATAAACTGATGAAATGACTTCAATATACTACTTTTGTGCAATATTCTAAACGATTTGAATTCGTTTGGTTAGTAAGACGTAACTGTTAACTGCAGTATCGGATATGTAATTGGCAACAATAAAAATTAGATGATACTATACCCCATATGAATGGATTCCGATAGCCTCCAGTTACTGGAGGGTCTTATAGATGTGAATTGTAAACTATAATTACAAATCTAAATTGTAAACTCGTGGGCCTCAATTACTTGAATTACAAACAACAAAAATGTAAAATCTAATTATAATTTTATGGAATTACAAACATTAAAATTTTAAATTGCCTCAAATCTTATGGACTGGACCAGACTCCAGTAACATGGAGGGGATCCAAGTCCGATATAAATATGTATTCAACTTTAGTTTGTAATTTGAAGTTCTGCCTTAAAATTTACAAACCAACTAGCTTATAGGATGAATTCAATTCGTATTTATATTTGATTGTTATTTGCATTCATACATATGTCTAAGTTATAGCTACATTGAACTACGAAAATAATTTGTTCTTGAATTCATACTCATTTTTATAAATATAGGTACAAATATTAAAAAAGATCATATTTTACAAATACTTGGAAACAAATTATCTTTTTTACTTAATTAAAATGAAATGGGACAAAACAAAATCTAAAGTACAATCCTATTTCCCAACCATCGACCTAAAGAGCTTACAAGCGATTAACAACAAATAAGGCCATCAGTAAAGGACGACCCCCGACGACCCGGTCGTTACCATCGGGTCGTCGAAGCAGCACGTTTTTCAAAGTTTTTTTGTTTTGTTTTGATTTTTTAAAAATTAGTTTGAATCTTTTTATTTTATTTTTTGAAAATACGTTTTCTAATTGTTTTGATTTTTTTCCAAGATTGATCCCTTAATGATGTGGATGAGAGATATATATTGTGGTTAAGAGGTGAATAGTGTAGGAAAAAGAAGAAAGTAAGTTGGGGAATGAGAAAACTGACGTAGAAGAGAGAAAACTTATGACTATGTCGTCCGAGTCATGGTTACTGATAGCCTAACAAAACCTTAAACACACCAAATGCAAAACAAACTCCAAATTGCCACAAAACCAAAAAATAAAAAAAACAAATAATTTTTTCAACGGCCATTACGGAACATCCAACCTAGTACGAGTCCAATGGACTCGGCACTGGATTGAGGTGCTGAAGGCGAGAGATATTCCCTGATTTCAAAGGCGTGCCGGCGCCGTGGGTCAAGCATAATAAGGACCTCAGCAAGCTTTCCGATAACTGCTTTGACCTCGCCAGGATGTTGAAGTGAGTTTGCTTATCAACTCGAAGCCTCCTGGTTTTGTTTGTGCCATGTTTTTCGGTTGTCAAAAAGAAGGTTAGAAGGGTATCGGGAAGGGAACTACTATTCGTCGCCGGAAAACTACTTAAATCGCCCCAAAAATGACATTTTTGCCCTTAACAAATCAATTAATATCGATTTCGTCCCGTGTCTTTAAATAAGGTGTTTGACTCAGTTTTACTCACATTCCTAGTACCAACACCACGAAAATGTCTGGCGAAGCACCTGAATCCGGCGAGGTAACTGGGGCGGAATTTTTTTCACGACTCGGGCGTCTGGCTAAACCGCCTCCACCAAGGTGGAGGCGTCTGCCAAACACGCCTCCACATAGGTGGAGGCGGTTTAGACAGACGCCTCCACCTTTGTGCAGGCGTCTCCTATGGACGCCTCCACAAAGGTGGAGGCGTCTGTCTAAACCGCCTCCACCTATGTGGAGGCGTGTTAGGCAGACGTCTCCACCTTGGTGGAGGCGGTTTAGCCAGACGCCCGTTTTTTTTTAATTTTTTTTTATTTTTTGTTAAATTCAAATTTTTCAGGTTCCGTTTCAAGATTTCGGTGGTGATGGAGTAGATTACAGTGAGTTTTTTGACAGTAAAGAAATATTTACAACAATCGAGGAAGGTTGTAAATGGGCGAAACAAGTTGCAATAGGAGACAAATTTTTTTTGGTTATATCATCATACAAACCGAAAGCAGATAACCGGATGGATTGTTACCTCAGATGTGATCGCAGACGTGAGATGAGTTCTCGTGATACGAGTATTGCACTGCGAAAGAATACGAAAAGAAAAGATTGCGGTTGTCGGTTTTTGGTAAAAGTGGTGGAGCGACGAGATCGTGATGGATGAGTTATTGTTTCTAGTAGCATGTTTGGGCAGCACAACCACCCATTGGCAGTTTATTCAGAGGGTCACCGACAGGTCAGCGGACTTAGTGCTGGGGCAAAGCAAATTGTTCGGGATATGACAGAGGCACAAGCAAGGCCCCGTAACATTTTGTTGGCGATAAAGAAGAAATTTCCGGACGATAATCCTAATCAAATGCACATTTACAACTTCAGAGAGTACATGAGGAGGACGAAATCTGAAGACAGGAATCCCGCGCAGCAGTTTCTTAGAGAGGCAGTGCAGCATAAGTATTTGCATTGCATTGTGGCAGATGAAGAAACTAATGTCTTGACTCACGCATTTTTGGCACATCCGACTTCAGTTCAGTTGTTGCGTACATACCCATTCGTGATCTGTATGGATTCGACGTATAAGACGAACAAGTACAAGATGTAGAATCGTGTGGGTTATGGGTTCACTAATCACTTTTTAATCTAATCACCTACTTGTTTAAGCAATCAAAGAAATACAGCGGAAATTAAAAACAAATCAAACACAAGTAGGAAAGTAATGCAAACCACACAAGAAGACACCGGATTTACAGAGGTTCGGCCGCGCCTACGTCCTCTCTTGCAAGCTCCTCTCGAATCCCCGTTCGAGCTCCTCTTGCGTCTTCACTATGCCTCCCCGTTCCGGGCCGGGAGCAACGCCTTTTACAAATCTTCAAGCTCGCGAACAACCCTCGTCGAGCTTGACACCACCTCTCACAAACCGAGAGAATTACTTCGGGCTTTCACCGAAATCCTTGCTTCTTTGTCTTGGGCTTTCACCAAGACCCTTGCTCACTTTACAACAATGGTGACTGAGTGGAACTCACTCTCTAATTGAGCACAACAATTGCTAGTATGATGATTGATGAAGGATGTGGAGATTTGAGGTTTGGAGTGTATGGAATTCTCTCTAAAGTTTGGGACAAGTTTGTAGTGGGAGAGTTGTGTTAAAATGTGTTTTACAACTCCTTATATAGGCATTAGAGAGAATAGAGTCGTTGGGATTGATTGGGTATGAGTTGATGTGTGATTACACAAAACAGAAAGTTCAGAACCCAATTCTGGCTGAATTCGGTCGACCGGATCGGGACAATCGGTCGACCGTTAGGCAGTTTTACACTCAGTTCGGTCAACCGGTTAAGCAACGGTCGACCTCCCAACTCTACGACTTAGGTTCACTTAAGTCATCGGTCGAACACAAGATAGGGTTCGGTCGACCTATTTCGTCCAGGCACTTTTGGGGTGACAAACAAATGTGTGAACGGTCGACCGAAACTGGTTTTGGCGGTCGACCGAATATGGACAGACATTTTGGGTTTGTCAAGAGATGAACCAACGGTCGACCGATCGTGGTCCTCGGTCGACCGATACATGAAATACATTTGGGGTATTTTTGGTTTAATACGAATACGACCGTTGGGTATATACGACAAAAGTAACGGTCGGGAAAATATAATCTGACGGTCGACCGAAAGGTAAAACACGGTCGACCGAATAAGGGCAGTGAAAACACAAACAATAGAATTGATCATCCGGTCGACCGAACGGCCTGCATCGGTCGACCGAATGTGGGCAGACAGTGGGGTTCAGGTTTAGGTGTTTTCCGGTCTAAGTTTGGGTGATCTATTGAAGTCCAAATTATGTGAAATTTCGTGTGTGACTTTTATAAGGAACCTAGTGTGTGATTAAGTTGATTTTAGCTCAAGTATGCTCAATTACACTTTGTTCCTAAGACTCAAAAGAAATCAAGATTACATGTCTTCGATTTAACTTTAATTACATGTCTTGACTTCATTTCCATCTTTCTTGAGTCTTGATCACCTGTAGAGGTTAGCACAATACAATATATATGCAATGCATAGTGTGTGCTACTCTAATTAAGATTCGGTTGATTAAATCATCAAAACATAATATTAAGGCCAAAAAGCCAACACAAGATGCCTTTGTTTGAGATGGTTGGGGTTACTCCAACAAATATGAATTTCCTCGTCGGATATGCGATTTTGCAGGATGAGACCGAGTCTAGTTACCGGTGGGTGTTGGAGAGGTTGCGAGATCTATTATTGGATATTGTTAGCCCGACAGCAATTATTACGGACCGGGAGATGGGTCTGATGCGACCAGTGGCAGAGGTTTTTCCTGAGTCAGCTCATTTACTATGCACCTGGCATATCAACAAAGACGTGTACAACTACGCATACCACGTATTCGGCAAGGAGAAGCAGCTTGCAGAGAGTTTTAGACGTGGAAGATGGAGGAGAGTCATGCTTTCTGATTCACAGACGGATTATGATATAGCAGTCCGTAATCTGAAGGATTCTTACAGTTCCTGGCCAGTGCTGACGAAGTATGTGGAAAACACGTGGTTGGTGCATAAGGAAAAATTCGTGTTGAATTGGACGAATCAAGTTTTTCATTTCGGCAACACTACGAACTGCAGGGTGGAAAGTGCACATTCGGCTCTGAAAGAGTGGATCACTACATCGACTGCCGCTCTCGACACTCTTTTCGACCGCGTGAACTCGTCTATTGAAATGCAGCTGACGAATATTCGGAACTTTCTTGAAGATTCGAGACGTCGAAATTTGGCACATTACATAGGTCCTCTGTTTCAGCATATAAATGGCCGAGTTTCGCATCACTGCTTGTCGTTAATGACTCAGGAGTTGAAGAGAATGCAGGACTTAAGTGATGAAATTGAATATCGTTGTGGGTGTGCTTTCCTGACAACACTGAGCGCCATGCCTGCAATGTCGTACAGGCTCTGTGCCGATTATGGCACTTCAAAACCTTCCGCTCGTCGCCATCCCAGATGCGTCTGGCGACGTGGCCTCCGAAACTCGGAATGACGCTGCCATCTACAGGACCACCGGGAATAATATCCGTGACGATCCAAGACTCGTCATCACCCCTCTTCTTCTTCTGAGCTCGGGCGTCTGCAGTGCATGGACTCGAATCACCGGTCACAAACCGGTCACCTCGATCCTTCCTAATGACCCACTCAGATGAAGGACCACCGTGTCGCCCCCGTCCTCGCCCGGCCTGATGTACCGGCTCCTCCTATGGCCCCAAGTCGTATCGGCCCCCATCGTCACTGTCGTCGTGACTCCTCAGCTCATCTGAATCATCCTCGTCGTCGAAAGACTCTCCAGGTGTCTGACGACGACGTAACAGATCTCTCTCTCTCCTAACTGAAGCAGAAATACCACGTTTACGTGGATGACGATGACCTGACTCGTCTGCTATACTACGTACCGCGCGTAATGGAATTGATTTCCCTTTTCCTCCACGGTAACCCGATGACTATTAATTCAATTTTAAAAATATAAATTTATTAATGAATTTACTAAAATAATTAAACTAATTATTAACTGAATAATCTATTAATTTAGCAATTATCACAATTAATCAATAACCCTTTACTAAAATCGTACACAACTAATTACTAACATAATAATCAATTTATTTAGCAATTTATTTATTAATTATCACAATTTATAATCAATAAACGATTTACTAAACTAATTTAACTCATTATTAACATAATATTCAATTTATTTAAAATTTATCACAAATTATAATAAAATTAAAAAAAAACCGGGCGTCTGCGGGAGACGCCTACCCTACGTGGTAGGCGTCTGCCGGAGACGCCTACCGTACGTGGGAGACGTCTCCCGCAGACGTCTGTTCATTGGGTCGGGCGGTCGCAGGAGACGCCCGACTCAAAAATGTTTTTTTTTAAAAAATTAATTGAAATAAACGAGGTAATTTACCAGATGTGAGTAGTCAGGGGTCTCCGCTGGCTCTTTCCCTAGCCTCCGAGACATTCTATTTGGTGAATAAAAGTGTGATATGAAGAGAAAGTTGTGTTAAAAGAGTGAAATGAGGAGTTATATTAGTAGAAAGGGCAGATGAGCAAAATGGTAATCTTACGGGCGATTTATGTAGTTTTACGGAGACGAATAGCAGTTCAGTTTTTGAATGCTTATTGTTTGAAATACATTTGTATCATCACAATATTTCTTTACTTTTTGTCTAATTAAGGTATTGAGTAACGAACACCTAAAACTAACAATAATTTTATAAGATGAAAAAAATTCCATCCCATAAATTCTTACTTTATTACTAACATGTAACAAACATAAATTATAATTTTACACTACACCGACAAATCCAACCCTTTTTGAGAACACATTAATGAAACAAATATAGAAAATTTTGTTGGTATATCATTAGATACATAGTTAATGATAGAAACATCTGTTGATATATCACTGGATGTCATATGTTTTCATGTATTGAATTACAAATCAAAATATTTTTTAAGAGTATGATTGCTGTTATTAACATGATTTATTGATGAACTTGTAAAATAAAATCATAAATTAAAGGTCTAACTGGGCATAAAAGGTTCAACCATTGGACCATATATCAAATAACTAACATTTCATTTTTGTGACATTAACCATCCAAAATAATAACGTGGCGCGTTGCAAATCATACACCAATATCCTCATGCCATTTGACAAGCCTTATGTTACATAAATTAGCGAGTACGGGACGGGTAAACGGATATAATATATAATATATAAAAATATAATATATATTATATAAAATATATATTATATATAACATATAAAATATTAAAAAATATTATATATATAATATAATATATCTTAACGGGTAAACGGGTACGGGTAATGCGTGTACCCGACCCGTTTATTAACCGGGTAAATGGGTATGGGTATACGGGTTTGAATTTTTAAACGGGTATTGATTTTTGTACCCATACCCGTACCCGTCTGGGGCGGGTGACCGGGTATACGGATATTACCCGCCTCATTTACACCCCTACTTATGTATATCTTCAAACACGACACATTTCACTCCCATGCATGAGAAAATTACTGCACACTTATCATTCAAGCAGTACATTCCAAATGAAAATTTCCAAAAAAAAGGCCAGCTAGAAACACAAATATCGTCGAAATTCAAAAATAAACGTCACTGTTCTGTCACATAGAAGGTCAAACAAACACGGAGGCCAAGCGAAGTAAGACACTTTTAATCATCAGCATATATATTCTGTTAAAATGAATGCTCTGTACTTCTTTATATTCATCGTTCCCGTCCTTCTAACTTTTGAGTGATGCAAAACATAAAGGTTATTTGTTTGGTGCCACTGAGAAACAACTAAATTGATTTTATGCCGCATGGTTCTGATTATTTCGCCTAATACCATAGAAAAATCAAACTATTTATCTTAATGTCATAAGAAAACAAAATCTTTAACTTAAACCGTTAACTTTTCTGGTAACGTCCGTTAAGTATATTAATATTTAATGGAAATTTTGCAGATTCACCCTGAATAAACCAAAAAATCATAAAATTTATTATATGTGTTGTAAAAATTACAAAAAATTATTTAATTTTTTGATCTATACACTCTCTCATCTCTATCTTTCAACTTTCATTTCTTCTTTTCTCTCACTAAACTTAATGACTCGATTACTAAACTAATAAAATTCGATAAAAAAGTTTTTAAAAATTATTTATTTTTATTTATTTTATTTCAGATTGATGATTTTTAATATTTTAGTACAATATTCTGATAATTGATAAAATATTTTTTATACAAAAAAAATATTTTTGGAAAAACACATTTGATATAAAAAAATTATCGAATTTCATTAGTTTAGTTATCGAGCCATTAAGTTTAGTGAGAAACAAAGAAGAAACGAAAGTTGAAAGATAGAGATGAGAGAATATAGATAAAATTTTGAATAATTTTTTGTAATTTTTACAACACATATATTGATTTTTATGATTTTTTGGTTTATTCAGGGTAAATCTGCAAAATTTCCATTAAATATTATTATACTTAACGAACGTTAACGGAAAAGTTAACGGTAAATATTTTGTTTTCCTATGATATTAAAATAAATAGTTTGATTTTTGTATGACATGAAGTCAAATAGTCAAAATCAGGTGACACAAAGACAATTTAGTTGTTTCTTGGTGACACCCAAACAAATAACTCAAACACAAATGCTTATCTTTTTCTCTTCAAAAGCTTAAACAAATATAATTAAACTAACAGAGAGCATTTTTTTAATTTATGTATTCTACTCCCTCACCTTCGTTTTATCTCAACCTCCCAAACATTAAAATAAAACTGCTAAAATTCGATCACTGGGGGAGGAAAATAAATAAATCTGATGACGAATATTTATCAAACCGCACCTCTTTTACTGTTTGTTGGAGGTCGTCCTGGAATTTCAAGTCTTAGCTACTTATGTTTTTTTTAGGAATCTATCTTGAAAACTTTGAACTCCAGACCAGAACAAAGGAGAAAGGTTGTGAATCTATCTTTAAAACTTCGATCTCATAGATCTTCGGCTAGCTTGTAACACTTAAACTTTAAATACTCTAGTTGTTTGTTGGTGAGGTTGTTTAAACTTTAAAGTCAAACAAGACGATGTTACCGATTAGAATTATTTGCTGTCTCTCTTTCCATACGTAGAGAACGTATTCTAAAGTATTATACGGAAAAATCTTTCTGTCACTGTACAAATCGAAACATTTAGCTCAACCGGTAGTGAAGGATGTGTAGACATTCCAATATAATCGACGAAACCTCACTTGAACCACGCAAAGATAACCGGCCCAGACAACCACCACACACGTACATGTATATCTACAAAACGACCACTCCAAAACATTAATCCATTCACAAAGAAGACATGGAAACCATAGAACCCTTCTCTTCCACCCACTCTCTCCTAATCCTCCTCTCTCTAATCCTAATCCCACTCTCCCTCCTCTTCATCAAACTCAAACCACCACCGAACACCGCCGAATTCTATCCGTTGGTCGGAAACCTCCCGCAATTCCTAGCGAACCGCTACCGCCTTCTTGACTGGATGACCGAAAACCTCGCCGCCTCCCCGACCGCCACTTTCCTCATCCGCCGTCCGCGAGTGCGTGGACTTGTCACCTCCAACCCCGCCAACGTCGAGCACATCCTTAAATCGAACTTCGGATACTACCCCAAAGGTCCCCGCTTCACGTCGTTGCTCGGAGACTTCCTCGGCGGCGGCATCTTCAACTCCGATGGGACCCAGTGGAAGCTCCAACGGAAAACCGCCAGCTTCGAGTTCAATACGCGCTCTCTTCGTAACTTCGTTGTCGACGTTGTCCACTCCGAGATCCAATCCCGTCTCCTCCCTCTCCTCTCCTCCTCCGCCACCTCGGCCTCCACTCTCGATCTCCAGGACGTGCTCGAACGGTTCGCATTCGACAACATCTGTCGAATCTCGTTCGACGTCGATCCGCAATGTCTAGATCCCACCGGAGCTGGACTCGATGCCGGCTTCGCCGGCGCTTTCCGCGACGCGGCGAACCTCAGCGCCGGGAGGTTCCGGTACGCGTTGCCGGGGTTTTGGAAGGTGAAGAAGTTGTTGGGGATCGGATCGGAGAAACGGCTTGCGAAGGCCATCGCGACCGTCCATGGCTTCGCGACGGAGATCATACGGTCGCGGAAAAAGGAAGCGAACCTAACGTCGTCGCACCAAGACCTCTTGTCACGTTTCATCGCCGCCGGAGACTTCTCGGAGGAGTACCTCCGGGACGTAGTTATAAGCTTCGTACTCGCCGGGCGCGACACGACCTCGTCGTCCCTGTCCTGGTTCTTTTGGCTTCTGTCGTTGCACCCGGAGATCGAGCAAAAGATCCTCGCGGAGCTCCGAGAGACCCGATTAGCGAACCCGATGATCAGCATATTCGGGTTCGAGGAGCTGAAGCACATGGAGTACCTCCACGCGGCGATATCGGAGTCGTTGCGACTATACCCGCCGGTCGCGGCGAACTCATCGGAGTGCGTCTCAGATGACGTTTGGCCCGACGGAACGGAGGTTAAGAAAGGGTGGTTTGCGTCTTACACCGCTTACGCAATGGGGAGAATGGAGACGATTTGGGGTAAGGATTGTAAAGAGTATAGACCGGAGAGGTGGTTGGACGAAGACGGGAAATTCCGACCCGCTAGCCCGTTTATTTACCCGGTCTTCCACGCCGGACCGAGGACTTGTTTGGGGAAGGAGATGGCTTACATACAGATGAAGTCGATCGTGGCGAGCGTGTTGGAGAGGTTCGAGGTTGTGGTTTTGGGGAAGGAGAAGAGACCCGAGCAGATGTTGTCATTGACGCTTAGGATGAAGCATGGACTGCAGGTGAAGGTCAAGGAGAGACGGATGATGTAAAAGTGTTTTTGGTGTTACTTTGTTATGTAATAGAGGTTAGTCTTTCGAAATCGGTAAGAGTAAGTCAAAATCAATATAACTAATTGCTAAAATGTGATCCTGAGTTATTTTGGTTGGCTATTGATCCTAATAAATTATTTGTGCAATTTAAAATAATATCAAACATAAACTTTATGTCAAGAACAAATAGGTTACTAATTTTTTTGAAATTGTGAAGTCTTACCACATCACATAATGTTAAAAAATAAGCTTTATGGAAATACAACGGATCTTTATAAAAAGATAATCCAAAAAATATCTTGATGCAAGCCATATTAACAATACTATGAATTTCTAAGGCCTACACTTGGAGGTGGATTATGGAGTTCGGCTTTGGAATCTTATTTGGTTGGTTCTATGGACAAAATATTTGTCTATCGTTCCCAAAACTTGACGATCGGCTTGTGAATTTCTAGACGAGTGTAGTTTCTATGTTATTGCAATTAGTCTTATTTTGTTATAAAATTGTGGGTAAAACAAAAAATCCTTTTCCTTCAAAATAAAGTACTCGTAAATTTCCAGATGTGAATATAAAGGTAAAGGATTATACTTTTGTTACCGTATTTTAATTAATTGTATGTGCTGTTTAATATATACATGATAGATCTATAGATGAGTTAACTAGTATTCGGATGTAGCTCAAATGGTAGAGCTCTCGCTTTGCATGCGAGAGGTACAGGGATAGATCCCCTGCATCTCCAGTTGATTCTTTAATTTGAATTTTTGTTGACCTTCACTCTTGGTTAAATTATGGCTACGCCCCTCAAAATATTTTATCACTTTTAATCGAAAGGTATCATTGGTAAAAACACTAGGCTGCAAGGGGTCATCGCTTCATCTACAATGGATTTATGGGGGAATATGAAATATTAAAATTCACTGTTAGGTTTTGTCTGATCAGAAAATGTGGGATGGGGAAAAAAGTTTATAATCCTTTCTACTTATTTTCTGAGGGTCAGCATCCCGGGCTTAAGGCAGGCCGAACTACTTCTTATTGCAAACAAGATTTTGAACGTCGATTCCGAAATTTAAAAACAAGTTATTCTTTGAGGCCTACTATTCGTCGCCGGAAAACTACTTAAATCGTCTCACAAATTACTTTTTTACCATTAACAAATCACTTAATACCAATTTCGTCCCGTGTCTTTAATTAAGATTTTGGACTTAGTTTGACTCACATTCCCGCAATCGCAAACCGTACTGCATGCTCGGGCGTCGGGATGTCAATCGGGATCACATGAACGTAACCTAACTGACGCAACACGCGATCAGGTATATAAGGCTCTGTTATATCCCTATAACAAATAACGTCCATAAATGTAGTCCTCGGCACAGCTACAGCAGGCTGAGGACCATACGACAACCACTCCACCTAAATATAGTCTCCAGTTGATTCTTTAATTTGATTTTTTGTTGACCTTCACTCTTGGTTAAATTATGGCTACACCCCTCAAAATATTTTATCACTTTTACTCGAAAGGTATCATTGGTATAAGCACTAGGCTGCAAGGGGTCATCGCTTCATCTACAATGGATTTATGGGGGAATATGAAATATTAAAATTCACTATTGGGTTTTGTCTGATCAGAAAGTGTGGGATGGGGAAAAAAGTTTATAATCCTTTCTACTTATTTTCTGAGGGTCAGCATCCCGGGCTTAAGGCAGGCCGAACTACTTCTTATTGCAAACAAGATTTTGAACGTCGATTCCGAAATTTAAAAACAAGTTATTCTTTGGGGGCTACTATTCGTCGCCAGAAAACTACTTAAATTGTCTCACAAATTACTTTTTTACCATTAAGAAATCACTTAATACCAATTTCGTCCCGTGTCTTTAATTAAGATTTTGGACTTAGTTTGACTCACATTCCCGCAATCGCAAACCGTACTGCATGCTCGGGCGTCGGGATGTCAACCGGGATCACATGAACGTAACCTAACTGACGCAACACGCGATCAGGTATATAAGGCTCTGTTATATCCCTATAACAAATAACGTCCATAAATGTAGTCCTCGACACAGCTACAGCAGGCTGAGGACCATACGACAACCACTCCACCTAAACGTTTATACGTTAATAATAATAAAGTTGAAATTTAAATAAACGTGAATGATATATATACATTATATACATGCGATGCAGTCATCTGATCTAGTCGTCTACTAACAGAAAGGAGTCGTCCCTCACTCTTATCCTCGGCCCGGACAACCCATATACACGAACGTGGATGACCACGCTCAATGATCTTCCGCTCCTGATACGGGCAGAAAGCAGGAAAATACTCATATATCCAAGCCTACGGCAGTGTAAGACAACCTGTAATGCCAGTACAGTCAACACGACTCGATATACCCAGCTGACGATACAGATATGTCAACGTCGTCGACCCCCATGAGTACTGACCAATGGTATCTGGCTCCCTCGCCTCCAATAGGTCGCGTGGTCTGACTCTGCAACCACTCTTGTCGACAAACAAGACGCAACCTAGCAGTAAGAAGAGGTAGACAATCATTTGCGTATCCTCGGTCCATGATGATCGTCCCCGTCTGCAACAGTCGTCCACAACATCGATACTAACACCACCACCACTCCAAAATGAGCTATCCCGCCCAAGACCCTCGAGGCTGACCCCCAACAACTCTGATACAAAAAACTTCAGCTCAGACGTCGGCACCTGCGCACTGACCATACGACCCTCAATAGGAATGTGCAGAATCTGGAAGACGTCATGCAACATGATCGTCATCTCTCTGAACGTCAAGTGGAAAGTGTTGGTGTCAGGCTGCCACCGTTCCACGAAAGACGAAATCAACGACATGTCAAGGCAGGAAAACATGATGTACGACAAGTGACACAATCCACTGTCACTAACGGTTGTCGTCATATCATCAGTCATTACTGAATGCCAAGCCTGCAATGTAATACAGGCTCTGTGACGTTTATGACACTTCAGAACCTTCCGATCCTCGTCCTCCCAGATGTGTCTGGTGATGTGGCCTCCGAAACTCGGAATGACGCTGCCATCTAGAGGACCACCGGGCATCATATCCATCACGATCCAAGAATTGTCCTCACCCATCTTCTTCTGAGTTCGGGTGTCTGTAGTGCACGAAATCGAATCACCGGTCACAAACCGGCCACCTCGACTCTTCCTAAAGACCCACTCAACCGAAGTACTACAATGTCGCCCCCGTCCTCGACTATACTGTTGTATCGCCTCCTCCTGTGGATCCAAGTCATACCGGTCCCTATCGTCACTCTCGTCGTGACTCATCACCTCATCTGAATCATACTCGTCGTCGAAAGAATCCTCAGGTGTCTGACGACGACGTAAAATATCTCTCTCTCTCCTTACTGAAGCAGAAATACCCCGTCTACATGGATGACGAGGACTTGACTCATCTGTTAAACTACGTACCGCGGTAAGGGAATTGATTTCCATTTTACTCCACGGTAACCCGATAACTATTAATTAAATTTTAAAAATAAAATTTTGTTAATGGATTTACTAAACTAATTATTAACTTAATAAACAATTTATTTAGAAATTATCACAATTTATAATAAATAATCCTTTACTAAAATAATTAAACTAATTATTAACTTAATAATCAATTTATTTAGTAATTATCACAAGTCTCTCTTCCGGTTGGACATAATACAAGACTAATTTATAATCAATAATCCTTTACTAAAATAATTAAACTTATTATTAACTTAATAGCCAATTTATTTAACAATTATCACATTTTATAGTCAATAATGGATTTACTAAACTAATTTAACTAATTATTAACTTAATAATCAATTTATTTAGCAATTATAACAAATTATAATCAATTAATTATTATTATTTTAAAAAAATGGGAGTCTGCTGGAGACGCCGCATCCTAAAGGGAGGCAAGGGGGAGACCGCTCCGACAGACGCCTCCACTTACGGTCGGGCATCTCCCGCGGACGCCTGACCCAAGTTTTTAAAAAAACCAAACTAAACAAGACATTTTATTAGATTTGAGTAATCTGGGGCGTCCACTGGTTCTTTTCCTGGCATTCGAGACATTATTTCTGGTGAATATGAGAGTAATATGATTAAATAGTGGTGTTAGGAGAGTGAAATGAAGAGTTATATAAGTAGAAATGGTAGAATGACAAAATGACAATTCGTACGGACGATTTAAGTAGTTTTCCGACGATGAATAACAGTTCAATATTATTTTGACACTTAAAACTATTTAGCTGCACACCTTAACTATATTAACCATACATTTTTGCCACTTATTGAGCCTCTCTAAAGCCCCAATTACAGAGTGACTATGTTCAACATGATATGCATCATGCAACCCATTGGATAATTTCGATCCACAAAATGTGATTAGGCTTCTCGACTATGTCATTATGTTTACCTTTCTCTCAAATTTTGCTAGTTCTTGCTATATATATTTGCAACAACTATTATAAAAGGATAGATACCTCATCCAATTAGTAAATAAATTTATGGAGTTTCAAAATAAAAAATTCTTTGAATGGGTTTCGTCCACAACATATTCCGCAATACAATTATTCGAACATCAAAACATATCCCCCATGCAAATAAATTGTCATTATGATAATTGAATGCATAGGTTAAAAGGGCGAAAACAAACATATTCGCTTGATTACTTCTGTACAATCATTCTTTGGGCGTGAATTAATCTGAAAGTAAGGAAATTGACTTTCAGAATAATTTCCTGGTAATTAGTTTGCAGAAAACCTGAGTTACTTGCGCTAAAAATCTTTATAGGATTGTACTGTAAATGACTTCAATCACTTCCACCTTAATTTCTTAGAAATTCATTGGACTAAATTACCAATCAACTCCTTATTCTCCCTGATATTACTCACGAAACTCCGGTACGTTATGGGTCATAAAATAAAAAAAAACTCCGATACTCCACCACCAAAGTCCTTAGGTTACATTATTTTTATTTTACTAATAAAAAATCCTGAAACCAGATCTACAAGTCTGGAATCCAGATCCACCCGAAACCAACGGTCCAGATTCTTCCACACCCACTTATCAAATACTATTCAAACCCAAAAGTTAACCAAGAAAATTATATATAAATCCCCTAAAAAAAGAAAGAAGAAAAATCTCGCCCCATCCGCGGCCTCACCAGAATCGCAGATTTCCCTTTCCGAAATCCCCAAATCCGGAGAAAAAGGGGCGAAATCCCCAAATCCGAGAGGGAGAAGAGAAGAGCTTTTGATCTCTCCTGTACGATGGAGTCGCCTTCTTCCCCCATTGAAGCCGGGAAAGGTCTGCCTCAGGTCGACGGCTTCCTCGTCGAGGCGCTCCAGAACCCCCGCCATCGCCTCACCGGTAGACGCTTCGTTCCCGATCTGGAGTTTTCGGTTTCTTTCCATTTTTGGAGGATTTGGAATGTTTAGGGTTGGTTTGGTGCGTAGGAAGTGTTTCTGTGAAGGTTTTTGCGTTTGGTTTTTGATTTTGTTTTGCTTGTTTAACTGAAACTTTCGCATTTTCCTGTTTCTTTGTCTTTTTGAAATGATGTTCTTTGAAAAGGCATTGATTCGTCTTTAGAAGCGCAGCTGGATTTGGAGTTTTTTTGCTTTTTTGGTCGATTTAGGTTTTGAAATTTGATTTTTCTTGGACAAGTGTTACTTTTGCTGTTGTTGAGTTTTCTTTTCTGTTGGATCTCGAGTTTTGTTTATGGTGATATCTCGTGTGATTAGTTATGAGTATGGATCTTGAGTTTGTGATGTGATTTTGGGAAATTGTTGGGACTTTGGACGAATATGTTGAGTTTGTTGTTTGAATCTGAGGAGAAGTATTTATGTGTCTCTTCGTGTGAATTCGAAAAGCTAATAACTGCACTCATGCTATGCATTAATTGCCACTCCAAGTTTGCCATTAAATATTCTTGTGCTTTGCTTCTTAGGAGAGCATAAACATTAAGCAAGGTTCTGCAAAGCTCTTTTCTTTGTGACATTAAGCAATTTGCAAAATATCTTATGTTCGTGTTGTGATGGTCATTATGGTCAAGAAATACTACAGCTGTTTGTGTTGATTGGCTTTATGAATATTGATTCTTTCTTATTTGATTTCACAAGGCAACGGGCCGTAGTCATCATATCCAAATTATCTGCAACTTTATTCTTTTGTATCATCGGTCACCTGTTATCTGCAAGTTACTTCGAATATCACCTTTTCCAGTGTCTTGATATGGTTCTCTTATTTAACATCCAATTTAGATCTACATTTCGTTGAGGCATCTTCAGAACCATGCTATTATGCAATGATGTGCATATTGTTTTATACAAACCATTCACAACAAGGACCGTAACGTAGTTGTCACAAAATTAAACATTGTATATTATTATGTCAAAAGAGGTGCCTTGGCCAGACTTAGTGACTTGCATAAATGGTTCTGCGTCTTTAGGAAAGTCCGAGCCTGTAGCGTTTGCACAGAAAAGGCTGAGACAGTTAGCTCTGCATCTTTTATTGCCTCTACCTTGCTATTTTCAAGGGCTTTGTGGAATGATCACAAAATGATACTTATGCTTGTGCGAGATTAATTTTGCTCTAGGTTTCTATTTTACACAAGCAAAATGGAGAAGGATTTGCATACCAATTTGTATTTAGTGTTCTCGGTGTTTTATTTTTTGTGAAGAATTTTCACTATTTTACAGACATTTGTGCTGAGGTTATTGTTGGTTCGAAATGCAGTCCTGAGGATGGAATTGGATATCCAGGCCTTCATGCGGAATACTCAACAACAGCAGTTTGAATTTCAGCACTTTCCCACTTCATATCTTAGATGTGCTGCACACCGTGTAGCTCAGCACTACGCCCTCCAGACTATGGTTCTCGACACCTCCTCGGATGGATCTGGAAGAATTACAGTGTGGAAAACACCCAACAGCAGATTCCCAGAAATGTGTTTATCAGATACACCTACAAAACAGCCTGAAACTGATAAACCAGAGCATATTAAGATTGTTCTTCGGACCAGACCTAAATCATTCCAAAATGATGCTGATTGTTTAGGGATTAAGCGAAGTCCTGCAAGAACCGTAGAGGAAAGGAAAGAGGACTATGATAGAGCTCGTGCACGTATCTTTAGTGGTTCTAGCAGTCCAAGTTCAGAAGGTGCACCTTCCGAGGTTGGAGCTGATGAAAGCATGCCTTCGAATGAGGATTTCGCTCTGTGCCGTAATACCTCATTTGGTGAACTTGCAAATATGAATTCAAAGGAAGGAGTTTCCAGGGTCGCTGCCATTTTCAGGGACAGGGAAAAAGACCGAACTGATCCAGATTATGACCGAAGCTATGATAGGTACAGTCCTCATTCAGATCACCTTGCTTCATCGCTTTGGAGTATATAAATATCTAAGGCAGTTAACATATTATTGTGTTTTTATGCTGCAGGTATGTTGCTGTTAGGGGCATGATGCCTAACCAAAGTTTTGGTTTGGATCAATACAATTTGCGACAACCTCCATACATGCAGTACGAGTCAAGTTATCATCCCATGGTCCAATTACCAAGAGTTCAGGCGCCTTTGGGTTATAGACCGCCAAACCAGATTATGAGCACCTACTCACCCAGTGGGTGCCATCAGACCCCAGGAGATGCGCTCTACATGCAATGGCCAAGCCCTGCAATGATGTATGCAAATTCTTACGCCCACCTAAGAAATGCTTCTTTCCAGGTAAGAACTCGATGCAATTTATTTGTATTGATAAATATTTCTCAATTTCTCAAGTTTCTATTACTCACAAAGTCGTATTTGTTCCCTAACAGGTTCCATTCCCTCAGCAACCACTGAGCTTTGACAATTCCCAGAGGTTCTAGCATCAATTTGTTTACTTTATAAGTCACGATGCCTGTTGTATCAAGTCAGAACCTGATTTCCTTTCATTTGTTGTGGTAGAGCTTCGCCTTGTAGCAACAATTAACGTAGCTTATTTCTTTAAACTTGTAAGATTCTGCTATATTATCATCATCTTCTGTTCATTTTGTTTCGGACTGATCTTTTATCTCTGTGTTTCTTCTTTTTTATCGTGGCACATATAGATTGATTTCCACATTACTACAAATAATTGTTATAAAATGGTTTAGTCAAGTTAATTTTGTCACATAAATTTGAATGGAATCGAATTATTATTCAATATGAAATTTCCAAATCTGTATCGTGAATATTTTTTAGTATGGGATAGCTTGCAAGGCCTCTAATTTTCACTACAGGAGAACTAGTCGTTATCGACAGACCTTAACCATCGATGTCTGTCGGTGACGCATTACACCGTTGGTGTTATATGCGTAACACCGACGGATAACGGATATTTATCCATCGGTGATGCTCATTTTTATTTTTAGTAGTGTTTGCTGCATGCACCTTCTCTGTCTTTTAGTGTCATTTTTCATGAACTAATTAATTTCTTAAAAAGTATTTAATATTATTTAACTAAATTTGAATGTGTAACTCGGACATAGATTTAATATCATATCCATGTTAATGCAAGATTAGAAATCAATCGACACTTAATCATGGATTATAATTTTTGTTAGATATCAAATGCAACATTGGTTTGGAACTGAATGATGTGGTGACCATGCATTTAAATTTATATATGTGATCTACTGCGTACGTGTATACCCACACGGAGTCTCATAAACAATCACAACAATGTTTTAAACCAATTCAAAATGAACAGAACATTGACACAAAGATAACTAAAAATATTACAGGTTGTTTTATTGAATACTGGATACATAAAACCTACATATTGTAATATTATTGCTGTTCACAACTTCTCAACTTCTAACATACACAACACACCATTCCATTTCACTTACCAAACTATAATTACATCACCACACACAATCAACTTCAGTTAATCCAAATTGCAAGCTATCATCTTGAAGTGATCAACTTGGTCACCCAACACACCAAGAATCACATCCACCCCACCCTTCCTAACACAAGAAGGAACAAACACCACCAGCCCCTCCACCGCCACGCTATGCGGCGTGAACCCGCACGGCGGACCGCCTCCAAAGTCCAAACCATGGAACTCAAACCCCAACCAACTATCCACTTCCAAGTTGGGACTCATAATCTTCCCTGGAGGAGCTTCCACAGCAAGGCCTTCCCTCCCTTCCCTCCTCAACACCTCGTTGAAGTCCGCAAACGACTTAGAGTAACGCTCGTCCACCTCGCCGACCGCCTTTTTTATGGTGGAAGCGATCGACATGTAGTCTCGGTCGAGAAGGTCCTTCACTTGCATGGTGGGGTAAGCCCAGAGGACAAGGTTGCCAAAGTAGTCCTGAGGGACGTTCATCCGGCTGCGACAGTTGACCGCCACTCGAACGTGGGTGGTGAAGTCGGGAGGTAGATTGCGAGCTAAGGTGAGCTTCTTCCATACGTGTGTGAGGAGGCATTGGAAGGTGCTGCACCGGCAGGTGGTGTTCCCGCCGGTGGTTTTGTTCTTGAGGTTCGATATGAAGTCTGGGGTGAAGTGAAGTGCGACTTGGACGACGGAGGAAGATGTTGGTGGGGATGGTGGGAGCTCCCTGAACTCGATGTTCACGTGGTCGAAATCGCACCTAATTTGTGATTAAAAACACCATGACCAACATTTAGCAAGTGATACTTTTTTGAGATTGTGGAAGGATAAGTAATGCATGTGGTGTGTGTTATTGCCTATTTAAAATCATGTACAACGCCTTGAGTAGTGGATCAAGATTTCGAATATAGTTCAGCTTGTGATTTCCAAGTAGAAGTGGTATTGTGGATCCATTTATATGGTCGTTAGGTTTTTTTTTTTTGGCTGGCTTTGATCTTCTGCGTAAACCAATGACCAATTAAGTTATTATATACGTTTTACGTAATGTGTTAATTATTAGTAACTCAACTGTTCATATATATATGGTATAACAACTATATACATTGCATGCGTACAATGCATGATATTTTATGAATTTTATTAGATGCAACTCCTCTGATTGAAATTGGACCCTAAATACGTATATATATGTATGTATATATATGTGTGTGTGTATATATATATATATATATATATATATATATATATATATATAATTGTAATAGAGTTTTTGCTTGGACTTTTGGACTCATTTAATTTTTTTATTAGCATAGTACACTTGAAAATGTGACTAATTATTTTGTTCCAGGTTTATTTACATTTAATATCTCGTACTTCCACAAGATCTCAATGTTACCCTCAAAACCCACAATTTAAAACATACCACAAATTAGGACATCCCAAATCCCCTCTTTCGCCACCATGTGCACCTCTGTCCGCTCATCCTCAAACCCGAATTGCCCTTTAACCCCTTCCCCTCTCCTCCCTTCCTCCCCCTATTCCTAGACTACTCCAAAACTCACTCCCTTAAGACACAAAGTCAACTTCCAAAAAACAATTAACCACCACAACAAACACCCACCAAACCACGAAGTCAGGTTCCAAAATTAACCACACAATTCGACCATCAAAAAAGCAATTAACCAACACCCACGAAAACACAAAGTCAGGTTCCAAAATTCAACTAAACCCAGCAATGGTCGTCCCACTTCGCCAGAGGCAAGCGATGGCCACTTCCTACCTACTCCGACAACTCTTCCTCCTCTGCCAACCACACCACGGTTTTTGAAGTCGACACGCTCCTCCTCAAATCCTCCTTCAACAACACTGCCGCGCTCGGGAGTGGGTTTTGGAGGAGTAGTCGAGGAAGAGGGGGGAGGAAGGGAGGAGAGGGAAAATATTAAAAGAGGATTCAAGTTTAAGGAAGAGTGAAGGGAGGTCCAGTCGGTGGCAAAGGAGAGGAGGGTGTGGTATGTTTCAAATCGTGAGTTTTTGGGTAGATTGAGATTTTGTAGAAATAGGAGAGATTATCTTTAACGAATGTTAAAGGTTATTTGATGAAATGTACCAAAATAATTAATCAAGTTCCTAATTGTATTAGACCAATAAAAGATTATATGTGTGCAAATATCCAATAAGTTATTCTTGGAATTGCACCCAAGCAAAAATTTCAATTGTAATATTACCATCAAATGAATCAAACTATGGTTTTGGATTAATTAACTGGAGCAAGTAGTTGGACTAGCCATGAGCGAAGACAAGGATAAAGTTGAGGAAGTGAGGTCCAACTTTGAAGTTCAACTAAATTACAGTAGAAAATAAATTTCAAAAAAAGAGAGTAAATAAGACTCTTACCTTGGTGGGTTTCTAGGGGTTGCGATTTCCGCTCGGTCGTGATAAGGCAAGTGGTCAAGTTCCAATCCTCGTACTAATGTCGTCCAAGCATGAAGAAAAGAGCTCATGGATTGTCCATCAGCGACCATATGGTTAGAGGTAACTCCCACTATAAGACCGCCGCCCACCAAACGGTTGAGCTGAACTTGTAAGAGCTCTTCCACATCCTTGGTGGGCGGGTAGAATGACTCAAGTTGGTCTGATGGCTCGAGTGGTAGCATCTCCTCTAGTTTCATATTAAAGTTGGCCTCCACAAGGCGTATTCCGGTGTTATCGAGGATGATAGAAGGGCGGCTACGATCGTCAGAGACAAGCCGGCCAGAGAGGTGTGGAAAGAAGTGGAGGGCCTTGGTGAGACCCTCCTTCAAGACTTGGTTGGAAGGAGTGGGGGGTTTGAAGGCATAGAGAGAGGTCACATGCATGTTAAAGGCGACGCGGTCGAAGATGGTGAGAGGGACTAGGGTGGGAGTGGAGGAGAGTGGTGGTGGTGGTGGTGGTGGGGTGGTTTTGTGTTGAGAGTATGGCTCTAATATGGTGGTGGTGTTTGTAACCTCAATGTATTCCATTTCCATTTTTGTAACAATGATGAGGTTATATGAGAGTGTGGGTTTTACTTGAACAAGGGTTGGTGTAGGGTTTTTGTTCTTGTCAAGTTGGTGTTGTGGTGTGGTGAATGTGTGGCCTTTTATAGAGGGAAGAAGGCGAGGTTGAATTGGTGTGTTAGAAAATGGCTTCTTGCATTGTCATTAATTAGGCTAGCCCGGCAAGCTTGGCAAGTGAGATAATACTATAAGTTCGTAAAATATGAGGATTTCTTGTGTTTCATATTATATGAGGAACGTGGACAACACAATTAACACATGAGTAGGAGACGAGTCATATATTACTCCCAACAACCTAAAAAAAGTAGATCAAATTACAATCATATGCACTTCGACATTCCAATCATTTGACCCTTCAATTTGGATACTGTATAGGGTCTCAAAAAATACATCCTATATACATTTTTATTTAGGTCAATTTAAGCTAGTAAATACCTTTTGTATCCTTTGTTTTGATGTTGTTATGCTAGGAATCACCCTGACTAATGTAGTCATGTTACCCTCAAACAGTACAATATTTTAGCATCGTTGCGCCTCCATCTGAGGTACAATTTATATACTGATATATACCTTTTCTATTTTCATCTTCTCACGTACTCCATCTTCACTTCTTCAAAATTCAAGCAAGAGACCCCATCCAAATATATAGAACGTTACTCAACCACCCATTGTCATTTGCATGATTTGCTTATTGCAAGCATCCTAATCATAGAACGATCGAGGGTGTGGACTTGAGGTTCAACTTCTAACTAATTTGACATGGCCCTCATATAATGAAAATAACACATGCATTAATTTCTAATATTTCATGATACCTTAAATTCCTTTCAGATTCACATCAATATTCAATTATGTTTTTACGTTGATTCAAATTATTTGGAGCTTGATGGATCTACACTCATCTCATGCTCACTGTGATGCTCAAGTAGTGAATGAGAGCTTTTTAAGGCAATTTAATATGAAGTTGAATATGTTATATGTCAAGTAGAGCCAAGAAATGGTAAAACATTAATAATTTGAAGAAAAAAAATAAGAACGTACTATAAACATTGGTTCTTCTTAAAATTATTTGAAAGGGTATTTAATTATAATGATTAAAAAGGTAATATAGTCAAGCTTTCAGATGAACTTGGAAAAAGTTGTTGTTCGTTGAAAATATTTCCGAGGAATTGGACAAATCTGCTGACGGATTTAATTAGAAACCGAAATGGTTTCCACATTGCAATCTGAAATGTAGTTAATATTGGTGATTTGTGAGGTTTTGGATATGCATGTGATGGGGAATTTGGCGTTTGACAAAATGAAACATGCATGGCTGTGCAGCGTTGAACTTATTTTATGTTATCTACTTTACTGTTTCACTTAAATTTAAATTCCAATATCTTGAATATGCGAAGACTATTAGAATTTGATCTTAATTCTAACTATCTAAAAATAACGAATCTTCAAATCGAACTAATTACAGTTAACTGTGGTGTTGTACAGTCGGAATAGGTCCAGTGGAGGTTGAAAGTTTTAATTGATTGGGCCAACTCGGCTGTGACGAAGTACTTGCCATTGGCTTGCTCCTGTTTGAGAACTGGTGTTTTTTATTGTGACCACAATAATACTATAGATGGTGGCACCAATAAATTGACACAACAACTAATGCACACCTCAATAGTCAAACGGATGAGACAACAAAGATAAGAATAAAGTTCTTCTTGGTATTTATTTTTGTTGAAAACATTTTGGCACATTAAAATATGATGAACCTTGGGTAAGCAAAGGGAATGATCAGAATGTAACTAATATTTTGGAAAGCATTACATTACATATTTACATACTTTATTTTACGCAAACCTCAAACACGTAACTGACATGTTGGAATCGATTCTTGATTCTGTTTAATACAAAACTAATAATTTACCAACTTAATTACTCTCATTTGGTAGGAGATAATAATTTTGAAATAAGAAAATAAACATCTTTAATACATAATTTGACCTCCTTATTTCCCTCTCAAATCTCTCGCTTCATGTGGTACCTAAAACTCCTTAATTCAGTTAAGCTATTGCAAATTGACTGAACTTTTAGTGGTATTAAAACATGGTGCTTTAATTCTGTTATCTACTCTTCTTCTTTTTTAAATGTTTTTAATCATGGTTGGACCTGTAAATCCGTTAGGTTGGGCCTAGCAGTCCATTGATGAGCATTACCGGGCCTTGGGCTTTATATTTTTGTTTGTGAAGGCCGATCTGAGCTATGGCTGCTATAGGAATAATAGCGGGTTTTAATGGGATTTTTGCTTGGGTGCACTTGTAAAAGAGATGTATTGGAAATTTGTACACGTGTAGTTTTAAATTGGCCATGTACACTTGTAAAACCGTAAAATTATTTTGGGCACAAGTATGTTATAACGTCTGTTAGGTAGTTTTTGCGAAACCCCTCCTACTCCTACGAAATTGCATTCTCCCCCGAATTCCATTCTCTCCCAAAATCGGGAACTACTAAACGTCGCCCCAAAACTACTTAAATCGCCCCTTAAAATTACCAAATTGCCCTTAACAATATATTTAATACCCATATCGTCCCGTGTCTATAAATTAGGCCTACGGTCTTGTATACTCATAATTTATCAGTAAAAACACCACGAAAATGTCTGGCAAGGGTGATGCATCCAGTGAGGTAAGCCTGGCGCGGGGCAAATTTTGGGTCGAGCGTCTGCATTAGACACCTCCCCCAAGGTGAGGGTGTCTGCGTATGACGTCCTCCCCTTGGCCTAGGCGTCTAACGCAGACGCCTACGCAAAGGGAGAGACGTCTTATGTAGACGTCCTCCCCTTGGGTAAGGCGTCTTCAGTAGACGCCCTTCCCTTCGGTCAGGCGTCCTACGCAGACGCCTCACCCTTGGGGAGGGCGTTTAACTCAGACGCCCGACTTTTTTTTGATTTTTTTAATTTCGATTTTATTTTTGTAGGTTCCGTTGGAAGATTTTGGTGGTGATGGAGTGGATTACAGTGAGTTATTTCAAACTACACAAATCTTTGCAACAATGGATGAAGCAAGTAAATGGGCCAAACAAGTAGCTATCGGAGCTGGGTTTTTTTTTGGTCGTGTCGTCGTACAAAACAAGATCAGATAGTCGGATGGATTGTTATTTGAGATGCGACCGGCGAAATCAAATGGAGTCTCGGGATATGGATACTGCACTTCGAAGAAACACCAAAAGAAAGGGTTGCGGTTGCCGTTTCTTAATAAAAGTGGTGGAGCGACGAGATCGTGATGGATGGGTTTTGGTTTTTAATAGTGCTCACGGACATCACAACCACAGACTGACAGTTTATCCAGAGGGTCATCGTCAAATTAGTGGTCTAAGTTCTGGGGCGAAGAAGATTGTGAAGGGAATGTGTTCTAAAAGTTTTACTTTTAAATGTCAATTATTATGAATTGAATGAGAAATCATTTTGTTCCTTGTTTATGTTATTCGTCTTTTAGAAGTGTTAAGGAAGAGGCTCTTGGTCCTTAACCGTGGAGCTCTAAAAGATATTGGTTTACATAAAACAAAAGGTATTCGCAATCATGGTAATTAACATGAGACATTAATTACCGAGTTAAGATTGTCGTGTTGGTCATAGATCATTGTAGCTCTACAAGTGAGTGACAACACGGGTACACAAAAGAGGAAAATAGTACTTTTGTATACTGAATTGACCTAACAAGTAAAATATTATAGAAATGTGTTTCTGTGTCATTGATATTTTATTGTGTCCTTGGTCCTTTGATATGAGACTTATATACGATCACTTAAGGAGTTCTTAATTAGACTAGTGTCTTAAGCTATCGATGAGTGTAGTGTAAAGGCATTAGTTGGTTAAGTACAACTTTTGTTGGAGAAGATAGCTAGTCAAAAGATTATCATTGCCCCTCTTAATTGAGTAATGATATTAATGGGCCCCTTGATAAAGCAAAGTTATAATGTGCACAATGTGATTTGAGTTAAGTCACATATTTATAACTAGCTTAAAGAGATCAAGAAATGAATACTAATATACAAAGATGACACAATACTACTTTGTATGTATTCTTAATATCATGAGGCAAGGGACGGACACAAGTGGTGCACTCCATCACTAATTGGATCGGGTTTTGGTTCGAGCTGAATTAAGACATCTAGCTAATTGGGAACTATAATATGTAGCTAGATACCGCTTATAGTTTGTGATGTTAAGCTATTAATATCACTGTCAATTTAGCTTAGATCCTCCCATAGGTCACACCATAAAACTGGGAAACAAGAAAGTCATTTTATGTTCATATGATGTATCGAGTTTCGTATACATGTGGTGAATCGATAAAATCATTATGTCATGAAAATGACATATTTAGAATCATGAATTTATATATGAGATGTAAATATATCATGGGGTGTGATTGTTTGATATTACATATGATGATATATTGCATAGGATATATAAATTAGCTATAACCCCAAAGATCGAATTTTGTTGGGAATTAATCCAAAATTCGGTAAGGCAAATTAATTAATTAAATTTGCTAAAACCCCAAATACGAATTTTGTTGGGAATTAAACCAAAATTCGATAAAGGCAAATTAATTGAATTTCCTAAAACAAAAAAAACGAATTTTGTTGGGAATTAATCCAAAATTCGATAAAGGCAAATTAATTAAGGAATTATTGATCATGGTTTTGACTTGGTCAATTATGATTAAATTTGGATGTGGATTAATAAATTTAATATTGAGAATTGGTCTTAAGAGAGAAAAACATGGAAGAATGGGTCAATGCATAGCCCATGATGTGGAAATTAAAGGAACCTATAAATAGGCCTAATTTCCTTCATTAAAAATATATATATGCAAAATTCTCTCTCTCTCTAACCACCCCAATTAATCCATCCGAAATTCCTTAGTTAATTTGAGTTTTTGGAGAGTAAAATCTCAGGAAAGAAAAAAGGGGTTATTAGCTAGATTCTAAACCCGTTTGGAGATTGATTGGCTAGCTCATTTCTCTCCAACCTTGTTTAGAGTTTGGTGAACACTCGGAGGCAATCCACCGGGCGATTCGACCGGCAACGCGACTCCGGATCTTCAAGAGGTTTTAGAGAACCTCTAGGTATGATTCTAATTGCAATTGTTTGTTTGTTCTAATGCATGTTAAATAATTAGGACAAACAAATGCATGTCTATATGAATATCGAAGAAAATATGAATGTTTCGATCCTATATGTTTATAAATTTTCGAAAAATATATACATACTATATGACACGAAATCCAACAGATTGTTCGTGATATGACTGAGGCGCAAACAAAACCACAGAACATCTTGAAGGTAGTAAAAGAAAAATTCCCGGAGGACAATCCAAATCAAAGACATATTTATAATTTCAGAGATTACATGAGGAGGACAAAATCTGAAGACCGGAATCCCGTCCAACAGTTTCTCTATCGAGCAGTGCAGTGTGAGTACTTACATTGGATTATGGCGGATCCAGAAACTAATGTCGTCACTCACGCTTTTTTGGCACATCAGACGTCAGTCTAGTTGTTGCGGACATATCCTTTCGTTATCTGCATGGATTCGACTTACAAGACGAACAAGTATAAGATGCCTTTGTTCGAAATGATTGGGATCACACCAACAAACATGAATTTCCTTATTGGATATGCGATTTTGATGGATGAAACTTACTCCAGTTATCTCTGGGTGATGGAGAAGTTGCGAGATCTGTTATTGGGGACTGTCAGCCCGACTGCAATAATAACAGACCGGGAGTTAGGTCTTATGCGACCAGTGAGAGAGGTTTTTCCTGACTCTACTCATTTACTCTGCACACGGCACATCAACAAAGACGTATTGAACTACGCATACCACGTATTCGGCAAGAATAAGCAGATGGCAGAGACTTTGAGGCGTGGAAGATGGAGGAAAATCATGTTTTTTACTTCAGAAGCCGAGTATGATAGAGCTGTGTATGCTCTGAAAGATTTGTATAGATCGTGGCCAGCTATCACGGAGTATCTGGACACCACGTGGTTGGTGCATAAAGAAAAGTTTGTGCTGAATTAGACGAACAAAGACCTTCATTTTGGGAACACCACGAATTGTAGGGTCGAAAGTGCTCATTCGACTCTAAAAGAGTGGATTTCTACATCGACTGCAGCTCTGGACACTCTTTTCGAGCGCGTCAACGCGGCTATTGAAATGCAGCTGACGAATATTCGAAACATTTTTGAAGACTCGAGACGGCGAAATTTGACTAATTTCGGGCATGCTCTATATCGTCACATAAATGGTCGAGTTTCGCATCACTGCTTGCAATTGCTGAGTCAGGAGGTGAAAAGAATGCAACAGTTAGATGATGAAGTTGAATATCGTTGTGAGTGCGCTTTTCTGACTTCTCATGGGATACCTTGCGCATGTACCATCCGCGGATGTCTTGAATCAGACAACGAAATTTACTTAGAGCAAATTCATTCGTTCTGGAGGACACTTGTCATTGGGGAAGGAGCCGGGATCGCAGAGTTTGTGTCTCAGGCAGCTCAAGACGGGATATGTGCATGAGTTTTGTATTTTAGTGCATACAGAACTTGGTGTTTCAAACACCGAGTTCTGTAAATTGTTTTTGGAGAACTCAGTTCCTTCATTGTTGAGTTCGATTAGCCGTCGAGTTCTGTAATATTTTTTTGGATAACTCGGTTCCTTTATTGTTGAGTTCGATTAGCCATCCGAACAGGCTTCGTACATTCCCAAGGGGTGCGAATTTTTTTCCAAGTGTTGGAACTATGTAGAATTCAGTGTTTTAAACACCGAGTTGTGTTACGAAGGACTGACATCCGACACTCTGAGTTATTCTTTTTTTACAGAACTCGGCGTTTCAAACGTCGACTTCTCCAAAAAAAAATTACAGAACTCGACGTTTCAAACGTCGACTTCTCCAAAAAACACAGAACTCGATGTTTCAAACGTAAAGTTCTTTATACACTAAAAAACAAAACTCGCCGCCGGCACGTGTCGCGACGTGGTGACAGTGGTTCTAGTATGAAAAATATTTTCCAAATAGATTTATTTTGGAAATATTTAAAAATAATAATTTTATTTTGAAAAATCTTTCTTTTTCATATAGTGGCATTGTCTGTTAATTATCTACTGAATTGCTAAACATCGCCCCAAAATTACTTAAATCGCCCCTTGAAATTACCAAATTGCCCTTCATCCTATTTTTGCTTATATATCTCACAATTTCACTTTTTTTTCAAAACTTTCTCTTCCTATACCTACTACAGAAGATTAGGAATGTCTCGGAGGCCAGGCAAGCAGCCAGCAATTCCCCCGGTGTACCCGTATACGGTAACCTTACGTTATTTATTTGTTTTCAAAAAAAAAAAAAGTGGTCGGCGTCTGGGGAAGACGTCTTCCCGATGGAGGAGACGTCTTCGGCAGACGTCTCCCCCAAAGAGGAGGCGTCTCCGTTAGACGCCTCCACCATACGGGAGGCGTCTCTCGCAGACGCCTCCACATTTTTTTTAATTATTAAATCTGATAATTACTTTAATAAATTGTGAAAAATCTGAAAATTTAATTTAACAAATTCTTATTAAGTTTAACATTTGTGATATTTAGTTTTAACAATTTTTGATTTAGTTTAACAATTGTTTTAATTTAGTTTAACAAATTTTGATTTAGTTTAACAATTGTGATAATTTAGTTTAACAAATTTTGATTTAGTTTAACAATTGTGATAAATATGATAATTTAGTTTAACAAATTTAACAAATTTGTAATTAAAATTTCAATTAATAGTCATCGGGTCACAGTGGAGGGAAAGACAAGTCGATACCATTACACGCCTTCCGTTCTTTAGAGGATGATTCAGCACCGCGTCATCCACGTAGACGGGGGATATCTGCTTCGGTCAGGAGGGAGAGAGAGGCATTACGTCGTCGTGAGGAGGATGGTGATTCCTTCGATGATGAGCATGTGGACAGTCCTGACGACGGGAGCGACGATGATGACCTGTATGAGTTAGAGCGCCCGGAGGTAGAGAGGCAGGGGGAGTATAGCAGAGGACGTGGTCGAGCGGGTAGTTCTACTTCCGCCGGATGGATGGTGCGGAAGGGTAGGGGTGGGAGGTTTACGACCGGGGATTCGAGCTCGTGCACTGTTGATCCCCGCGCTCAGAAGAAGAAGAGGGTCCAGGACGATTCTTGGATCGTGAGCAGTATGACGCCTGGTGGTCCTTTAGATGGGAGCATCATTCCTAGTTTCTGGGGTCACATCGCTAGACGGATCTGGGACGGAGAGGATCGGAAGGTTCTGAAGTGTCATAATCGGCACAGAGCCTGTACAGCACTACAGGGTTGGCGGTCTACACTGAGTGCTGATATCAGAGAGGAGATTAGTGTCACGCATTTGGGGCACTTACCGTACAACATGTTCCCTTATCTTGACATGCCTTTGATTTCTGCGTTTGTGGAGCGGTGGCAGCCTGACACCAACACTTTCCACATGCCTTTCGGAGAGATGACGATCATGCTTCACGATGTTTTCCAGATCCTGCGCATTCCTGTGGATGGTCGTCTGGTTAGTGCTCAGGGGTCGACGTCTGAGCTGAGGTGTTATGTGGCAGAGTTGCTTGGTGTCACACCTGATGGTCTGGCGAGAGATACAACTTTATGGAGTGGTGGTGGTGTCGGCATCGACTCCCTTGAGGACCTATGCAGACGGGCACGACCTCCGCGGGCCGATGATACACAGTTGACGGCGTACCTATTCTTGATGCTCGGAGCCGTCTTGTTTGTCGACAAGAGTGGTTGCCAGATCAGACCACGCGATCTACTGGAGGCTAGGGACCCGGACACCGTTCGTGAGTACTCGTGGGAGTCAGCGACGTTGGCATACCTGTACCGTCAGCTTGGGATAGCTAGCCGTGCGGATTGTTCTGGGATTGCAGGTTGTCTTACGCTGCTGCAGGCGTGGATATACGAGTACTTTCCCGCATTCCGCCTGCATCGTGAGCGGAAGATTATCGACGAGGGTCATCCACGTTCGGGTATGTAGGCCGTCCGGAGCGACGACACGAGCGATGGACGATTGCGTTCCATCGGCGCACGGCTAGATCAGATGACTGCATCAGAGGTATCAAACTTTACACCATTTACATTTATTTATTTAATTTTAAGATGTATTATTATTAATGTGTTAAAGTTTAGGTGGAGTGGTTACCTTATGGTCCTGACCCAGCAGCGGATGTCCCGAGGACTTTATTGATGGGCCTTATTCGTTATCGGGATATCATAGAGTCTTATATGCCCGATCGGGTCTTGCGTCAGTTAGGATATGTTCAGGTGATCCCGGTTGACATCCCGACACCAGAGCATGTGGTGCGTTCTGCGACAGAAGCGACGTACGACGTCAGGTTCCCCGCTTCTACAGCGGAATCGACTTGGCGGATATTTCCGAGATCATGCCGACTGTTCCTTGGCGACTTCAGACGTAGTCGCGACCCCTCCGAGTGTGATGCACGTTATCTTGATTGGTTCGGTAGTTACTCATATCCTATCATCGTCCGTGGTGCCTCCCGGAGAGCAGATAGACCACCAGATAGGACGTGTGGCGATCTGGTAATTTTTTCATTTTATCTATATTTATTTGTACCGTATATTTTGTTAATGTACGCTAATGTTATTGTTATGTGCAGTGGATGGGTAAGATGATACGGGCTGTAGAGCCATTCTTGCAGAGGAGGGATGAGCTGCCAGACAATGACATGAGAGCTTCATGCGGAGATTTGGATGAGATCATACACTCGTGGCATACTCAGTTAGGCATCTCCGACCATGATTCGGATGATGAGTAGGCTGATCTGTTGTACCGTACTCTTAGTATTTGCATTTATATTTGTTTATCTGTCGTACGCTTATTATTTGTATTTGTGTTTGTGTTTGCTAACATATCGTACGCTTATTATTTGTATTTGTGTTTGCTTATTTGTCATACGCTTATTATTTTTATTTGTGTTTGCTAACGTATCGTACTATTATATATAATGCAAATAAAGCAAACATATCAAAACATATTACATAATAAAGCAACACTATATAATGTACAAACATATCAAAACATATTACATAATTGTACAAACATATCAAAACATATTACATAATTGTTGCCAATATGCTATCCTATTTTGGTACTCCAGCTCCCATCCAATAACACTCTCATCTCGTACTTGAAACCACAGAGTCGCTATAGGAGGTACGGGGAATCCCTCGTTCAAATCCAAACGAATGTAATGAGCGTAACTCCCTAAATGAGCAATAATCAACTCTCTGCACGGTCTCGTCACGGTAGGTGGACTCTCCCAATGTAGAACTGTAAGACATGGGTACAACGAACCATCATTTCCGAGAGAGAAGAACATAACTGCACACTTGTAAAAATTTGCAATGGGAAACAAGTCCGTCTACGTCTCCATGTAGTGATTCTCGCCACAAGGTCCCCCGCCCCAATTAATCCGGTGACGAGCCTGCGCCACACCGTCGTAGTATACGTGCTCATAAAAAGATGGGTTCGCAGCTAGCTCATTTGAAATCGAACGACGGGTGAGTTGCCAATTGTCTTCACCACCGTGGAAAACATCAGCGACACATCGAAATCCACAGTTTCCATCAGCACGTACATCATTCCACTGGTGTAGGAATGGCATAATGATTCCTGGAATCCTATCCGCATATGGGAAGTCGTCTACGTCAACCTGCCCAGTCACTACAATATCAACAAAAAATACAGTTACATATAATAACAAAAGATACATATTTACTGAAATAAATAACAAAATTATAATAACAATAAATATAGGGAGGGTATATCTGATCCTCCCCTCACAGACGAAGAACCAGAAGATCGACCAACACCTTTGCTTCCACTACCGGAAGAACGACCACAACCTCTACTCCCACTACCTGAAGATCGACCACTACCTCGCTCTGCATACTCAAACGCACTAGGGTCCCGTCGTGTCGACTTTCCCTTTGGTCGACCTCGTAGCTTTGTTTTTTCTGCAGGCTCTCTCAAATTCGCATGTTCGGGGTGTAGCTGCTCGAATAAAACCCGAGAGGCAGATCGAATTACGGTGGGGTCACTTCCTGCAATCTCATCAACCAGGCTGCGAAAATGTTCGGCGTCTTGAGCTGCCTGAGACACAAACTCTGTGTTCCCGGCTCCTTCCCCAATGACAAGTGTCCTCCAGAACGAATGAATCTGCTCTAAGTAAATTCCGTTGTCTGATTCAAGACATCCGCGGATGGTACATGCACAAGGTATCCCATGAGAAGTCAGAAAAGCGCACTCACAACGATATTCAACTTCATCATCTAACTGTTGCATTCTTTTCACCTCCTGACTCAGCAATTGCAAGCAGTGATGCGAAACTCGACCATTTATGTGACGATATAGAGCATGTCCGAAATTAGTCAAATTTCACCGTCTCGAGTCTTCAAAAATGTTTCGAATATTCGTCAGCTGCATTTCAATAGCCGCGTTGACGCGCTCGAAAAGAGTGTCCAGAGTTGCAGTCGATGTAGAAATCCACTCTTTTAGAGTCGAATGAGCACTTTCGACCCTACAATTCGTGGTGTTCCCAAAATGAAGGTCTTTGTTCGTCTAATTCAGCACAAACTTTTCTTTATGCACCAACCACGTGGTGTCCAGATACTCCGTGATAGCCGGCCACGATCTATACAAATCTTTCAGAGCATACACAGCTCTATCATACTCGACTTCTGAAGTAGAAAGCATGATTTTCCTCCATCTTCCACGCCTCAAAGTCTCTGCCATCTGCTTATTTTTGCCGAATACGTGGTATGCGTAGTTCAATACGTCTTTGTTGATGTGCCTTGTGCAGAGTAAATGAGCAGAGTCAGGAAATACCTCTCTCACTGGTCGCATAAGGCCTAACTCCCGGTCTGTTGTTATTGCAGTCGGGCTGACAGTCCCCAATAACATATCTCGCAACTTCTCCATCACCCAGAGATAACTGGAGTAAGTTTCATCCATCAAAATCGCATATCCAATAAGGAAATTCATGTTTGTTGGTGTGATCCCAATCATTTCGAACAAAGGCATCTTATACTTGTTCGTCTTGTAAGTCGAATCCATGCAGATAACGAAAGGATATGTCCGCAACAACTAGACTGGCGTCGGATGTGCCAAAAAAGCGTGAGTGACGACATCAGTTTCTGGATCCGCCATAATCCAATGTAAGTACTCACACTGCACTGCTTGATAGAGAAACTGCTGGACGGGATTCCGGTCTTCAGATTTTGTCATCCTCATGTAATCTCTGAAATTATAAATATGCCTTTGATTTGGATTGTCCTCCGGGAATTTTTCTTTTACTGCCTTCAAGATGTTCCGTGGTTTTGCTTGCGCCTCAGTCATATCACGAACAATCTTCTTCGCTCCAGAACTTAGACCACTAATTTGACGATGACCCTCTGGATAAACTGCCAGTCTGTGGTTGTGATGTCCGTGAGCACTATTAAAAACCACAACCCATCCATCATGATCTCGTCGCTCCACCACTTTTATTAAGAAACGGCAACCGCAACCCTTTCTTTTGGTGTTTCTTCGAAGTGCAGTATCCATATCCCGAGACTCCATTTGATTTCGCCGGTCGCATCTCAAATAACAATCCATCCGCCTATCTGATCTTGTTTTGTACGACGACACGACCAAAAAAAACCCAGCTCTGATAGCTACTTGTTTGGCCCATTTACATGCTTCATCGATTGTTTCAAAGATTTGTGTAGTTTGAAATAACTCACTGTAATCCACTCCATCACCACCAAAATCTTCTAACGGAACCTACAAAAATAAAATCAAAATTAAAAAAATCAAAAAAAAGTCGGGCGTCTGTATTAAATGCCTACCCCATGGGAGGGGCGTCTGAGTTAAACGCTCTTCCCAAGGGTGAGGCGCCTGAGTAGGACGCCTGACCGAAGGGAAGAGCGTCTACTACAGACGCATTACCCAAGGGGAGGACGTCTACATAAGACGTCTCTCCCATTGCGTAGGCGTCTGCGTTAGACGCCTCGGCCAAGGGGAGGACGTCCTACGCAGACGCCCTCACCTTGGGGGAGGCGTCTAATGCAGACGCTCGGTCCAAAATTTGCCCCGCGCCATGCTTACCTCACCGGATGCATCACCCTCGCCAGACATTTTCGTGGTGTTTTTACTGATAAATTATGAATATACAAGACCGTAGGCCTAGTTTATAAACACAGGACGATATGGGTATTAAATATATTGTTAAGGGCAATTTGGTAATTTCAAGGGGCGATTTAAGTAGTTTTGGGGCGACGTTTAGTAGTTCCCATTATCTATTGTTTGATCCAAGTCATAGTAATAGAAACCTGTTGATAAATGAAATTGTGCATGGTATCGAACCTTGATATTCCAAAACAAAACAAAAAAAAAATGTTGCAGTTATATCAATTATTTTTTTAAATTGTGCCCTCTTTGGAATTTTTAAATTCTTTTTCAGAGTATGAAAACTTTTACGATATAATAGGGAAGATGGATTTTTTGAAGATATAATATAGAACATGGAATTTTTATTCAATCAAAGACCACCAACGTATAAACGTATACCATCATCCAACTGGACGGATATGGGAGAAGTAGTGGTCGTTTGCAATGTATTTTATGAGTTTTCTGTTGCTTTTAAAAAAAAAGAAAATTTAGAAGTTTTGTGCTCTCCACTATTTTTTGATGGTATGGAGAACTTTGAATATCTAGAGGGATGGATGCCTTTATCCGAGTTGGAGCTGGCGTGATGTCCACCAAGCATGAGCACATCCTGATATTCACATTTGCCATTCTATATGAAACAATTCGAACCAACACTACTGTATAATTTCATCATAGAATTCTAGAAACCACTTATGAACTATCTTAGGCACACATAAAAAATAACTATACATATTAATTACAATAATTCATTGTACGAACCTTGCTACCTCTAATAAGCCTTGCTATTTGCTAATGTATCTGAAAATCCAGGATTCTTTTAATTTGCCCATACATTTTAAAAAAATCTTATACTAATTACTAAAAGGCTTGGCTTGATTGTCCACCTAAAGTCATTTTTTTCTTCCGAAAGCAATACGAATTTTCACCTAAAGTCATTGTCAAATACTCATGCAATCTTTCATGTCCTAATACTCAACAACTTCTATATATAGTACTCTCTCTAAGTAATGATACCTTATTTAAATTTGTGTGTTTTCAAGTAATGATATATTAAACCATAACAAACCCATCAACCCAATAAAAGTGAAGATAAAGCTCACAAATCCAGATGTTCATAAACAGACACAAACCCTTTAAAACAACCTTTCCCGCCATATATAAACCAAACCCTGCAACCACACTTCAAACACCAACATATCAACCCTTTTCTCTCAAACCAACTTTGTCATATCATGGCCACCTCCAACAACCTCATTCTCTTGGGCAAATTGACCAACACATCCACTCATAGGGCCATGATTGCCATGAAGCTCAAGGGGCTCGAATACGAGTACATGAAGGAGGATGTTGCTCAAATTGTGCCTACGTTGACTAGCCCAGAAAACATGGAGAAATCCATTCTCCTCCACGATGGTCGGCCGGTCTTTGGGTCGGTCAACATCCTTCAATATATCGATGAAACATGGAGGGAGAACCCCATTATGCCCGCGAGTCCGTATGAGAGAGCCGTGGCTCGGTATTGGTGCCACTTTATCGACGAAAAGGTGAGAATTTAAATTCTTGTTGGAGATCATTACAATGAGTCTCACATTGCCTGACAAGAAAAAATACGTATTTGAAAAGATAGTGATAATTAGGGACACAATTTTTGGAGTGAATAAACACAAGAATTATAATGGTTTGGTTTTCCTTCTTTCTATTGCCTTGGTGACACAATTAAGAAGAAGAAAAATCGATCTCCTCGTATATCAAGTTGTAGACTTACACATGAGGTGAGGATGTCAAAGAAAATTTTAAGAACTATCAAAATGGATGAGCACTAGGAACACCAATCAGATTAGTTACACGTCTGAATAGACAAATAACACAAAATTTTGAACTTCATTGGGCCATCCTTAGCCGTTACCGTGCGCCCGGGCAGAACCGTTCACCGTCGGTCACGTAGGCAAAAACCCCGATTTTCCACCCGTCCGGGCAGATGGAAATTCTGGGTGGGTGGGGGCACGTCCCCCCACCGTTGGTTACTCTCCCGTTGGTTACTTTTTTTTAAAGTTTTTTGTTTTAGAAAATGTTTTAAAAATTATTTAAAATCGTATTTATAGAAAAATGAAAATATATTTTTTATTTGTTTATATTTTCTAGAATTTTTTGACATTTTTTGTGTTTTGTCTAGAATTGATCCTGAAATGATGTGTAGGGGCGAAAATGCATGACGCTTGAGTTGTTTCTGGGTGTGGTTAAGAAAAATTTAGGGAGGTTGGTTTGAGCTAACATGACAGAAAGAGAAGCTGACGTGACTGAGAGAAAAAACTGGGCACCCGGAAAGTGTCCGGGCGCTGTTAACAGTTACCTTGGGTCATAGAAGTCTGCTTTCTGTACATGGGAGTTGCAACAAAAATTCCCTTCATCATTTCTAAGCATCAACAATCCTTACAGGAACATTGGATCTTATTGCGTTGAAAGGGCATGATCAACCACTCAAACCATAGCGAAGACCCTAAATGAATCTACATTTTCTTCACAAATTAGGATTCAATCAGTGGTTAGTTAGACTTTACAAAAACCCATCAAGCTAATCGAGGTTAATTTGTCATATTACTTGTTTTTACAATGATTGTCCATTTTATGCTGACTAAACCTAGGATGTGAATCGCTACCGCTGAGATTCTATATCTAGTTTTGAGTTTCGACGATTCCATAATATTTGTTTAAAAGATCTGATTTACTTGCATGTTCTCCATTTTCCTTCTTCTATTGTCACTCTTCAACAAAATCTTAGCTTACATTCCGACTGAGATTACACTTGGGCACATTGCCTTCAGTTTAAGCCATTGCTAGCAGAGATAATTCGGTCGCCGGACAAAGACATGCCGGGAGCAGTCTCAAAGGTGCACGAACACCTAAGGCAGCTAGAACACGAGCTCAAAGATGGTTTCTTCAAGGGAAGAAAATTCTTTGGAGGCGACGACATCGGTATAGTGGACATAGTCCTGGGGTGTGGGTCCCACTGGCTGAGCCTACTGGAGGAGGTGGTCGACGTGAAGGTTATGCACCCTCAGGTGTTCCCCATGTTGTGCGCATGGACGAAGAACTTTGAGGCGCACGAGGCCGTCAAGGAGAGCATTCCCGACCATGCAACCATTAAGGAGGACGTGAGACGTACTCGGGCCATATGTTGCGAACGTTGTGACGTCGCTTGCGGCTGTGGTGATAAGGATGGTGGTTGTGATTGTGGTGCTAAGAAAGGTGGTGGTTGTTGTGGTGATGAGGCTGCTAAGGGTGGTGGTTGTTGTGAGGTAAGTACACACGTATATGAGTGTTCTTTCTTCTTTGGTTTCTGCTTGGAGTTGGTTAGTCTGTTTTTCCAGGCACTAATTCATTCCTTTTCGTAGCTAAGATTTATGGTAGGACTAGATGTACAAGGCGAAAAGCAAGTCAATGGAGAGGAACTGATTATTTGCTTCTTAAATTTAAGAGATGATTTACACAACTGATCACATTAACGCAATTTCAACCAAAAATTATACTTTTTGAATCCCAAACAGCAGTTTCATAGTTAGGATTTTCCTCTCTTCCTCGTACTTCTGTTCTTATGTGTGTTTACATTGGTTTTACTGAAATAATACTATCGCTTTCAACGAGATTACTAAGATAATTGTTGTGGATCCCCTTAAGTTGATAACTCACATGATTGTGCTCTTGATTTAAGCCACCATCTGCATCATTTGGAGGTGTAACAAAGAAATTTGCCTCCCTTGAGGCCAAGCTACAAAATGTGGACACCAAGTTAGGAACTCTGGTCAAGAAGAAAAAGGTGGAACCTGCCTACATCAATATGATCTTACTCCTGCTGGTGCTTCTATTGGCCATAAAGCTTAACCTCAGCCATATGTAAGTATGCAACTCCGGCCTAGAAAGAGTGGTGTGGGAAATTATCCATTTGAAGAAGGCTGCTGATTCTGTATTGAAGTGAGGAGGGAATTTTCTGTGCTTGATTGTCTTTATGATAAACGTTTAAGCAAATTGTGTTTGCAAGTGTTTGAGTTCAACTTGTGTATAACAATTGGCATATGAACTCTTTTTCCTCTTCGTTCATCTACACAATTTGTAGTGTGTGCAGGTTGATTGTAGCTTCTCTATTTCTCATGCAAACTCTTAAAAGAGAAACTTCTCGAAAGGAAACAAAAATCAACTAAAATCTTCAAACATAATTGCATTTTTTCCAGATAGGAGAAACCACCTTCGCAATTAACTTTTTCATGTTGCATATTTTACTCAAAAATCTTACACCTCTAGAAAATATAGTATGCATTCGACGGTAAACAAAGTATCTAGCAAGAGTTGAAAAAGGAATTTTACTCGGTATCAAGGCAAATAAAAGGATGCCTTGATAGAAACGAACAAGCCTGGAGAGGACCTCATCTCCTTGCCCAGCAAACAAGTGATACTCTACACAACTGCAAAATCTCATTTACCTACAATTAATTCTGTATGTGGATTACGGATTTTCCATCAAGGCTGTCGTTCATCTGGTCCAGCGAGCGAAATCTGACAGTAATTTAGAGGGCATTAGCAAATCTTAAGGCAGAAGATTGTTGGGAACAATATAAAAAGGAGGCTATAATATTATTGTCAATAACAGCTGCAAGTAATTTTTTTACTGTTCGACCTTAATTTCAGAGGAAAAATGGCCAACCCTGATTCGCAAGCTTTTGTTTGCAAAATGGTCCGGAAATAAATTTATCAGTAAAGAGGACATACAAAAACTTACATTACAATAAAATGCAAATCTTCGGGCAAGCATAATAGCAGCATTCCTGTCCCTCTCTGACTCAAAGGCTAACGTGTATGAGAGACCTCGTTTTACTTGCCAAAACAGAGACTTTGATGCCGCATTTCCACCACCTCTAACACCACAAAGCTATAGAAGACAGCCAATAGAAATGAATTAAACTGCATATGGTGTGCTCCATTGGAGCAATTGATGTCACTCAGCCGAGTTGTGTGCTCAAATAGGGCACACACTTTTTTTTATCGCTTTGCTTGCACAAGAAGACAGACTCATCATACCATTAAAAGTATGACAAACTTGAATTTCGGAAGAAATATTTGTAGTAACAGTTTGATTTCTCTAAGTCAAGTATGTAAATATAAAAAGATAAATGTGAATAAATTTTAAAAAAAGAATCTCATCGTTATGGAATTATCATATGTTCTTACTAAAATTTGCTTAAAATTTGGGTCGTATTTGGAGCCAATCAGTCCCAAATTTGGAAAAAATCTGAGCTCTGATTTGAATCATACATTACCATAGAGGTAGATTAGAAGTATGTTTGGCAAACATGATTTTTTTTGAAAAATAAATGAATATGTTGAAAACTAACAATTTTATGATGGGAATATGGTCAATGTTTTACACAATTTAAAATTTAAAGAGTGTGAGTAACGTTTTAAAGTTCAATGGGTCAAAGTGTTACTCAGCCATAATTAAAATGTGTAACTGTATTTTACCAAAAAGTAATTAAATATAGTTCTACAATTAGAAGGAGAATGTATCTGAATAAGAACGCTTTGAGCTCTAACTTTGTTTCTAAATAGTGAAATCTAACACAAGTATTTAAATTATACTGGACTTCTCATCCGACAAAGTATAACAACTGTCAATCTTAATGTCTTGTTATTTGAGAATAACAAAGTATAAAACTTCACACGAACAAATACACCGTGCAAAGCAGGGTACTACTCTAGTTATCTATAACCAGGCAAAAAAGGCACAAACGTTGATACAAAATTGCAACTGTGCAGATATTTTTTGGTATGTACATAATGCTAAGAAATGTGATGTATTGATATATTACTATATTAGTAAGAGTGAAGGCGTCCTATGACAAATATCAATTACCTGCATTGATGTTGAATATGACTCTTCAGCTTTTGTTGTTTTACCCTTACAAAGCTTTATCCCCATCTTTCCAACATATAATGCATGAATAGAGGGTGAAGTACTATCATGACCATTGTCGTTTATGATAACCACCTGCCGAATAAAAGAAAAGGCATCAACAATATGTATAAAGACATAATATTATTTGACTACATCTCCTTTCAGATTGCTACTCAATCATTACATGAACCATTTATATGAGGCAAATAGTAAGATCAACGCTACTTAAACTCCAATATGATCTCATAAATTTTATTGCTAATTGACTGCCTTACCAAACAAGTGACACTCCTTCCCACTGATCACATTATTTGGAAAGGTAGATACTAAATGTATTTAGCATCCTTGCTGTTTCATGTACTGAAATGCAATTAGACATCTAGTTCTCTTCCTCTACTAAACAAAACAATATATAAAATTACATGAGGCGAGAATACTTGAGGCAAATTTCTCAAGGATCATTAATTAAGGCCGATATTTGTAAAGATCACATTATTCGAAGGGTGGGGCTCCCTTCGTAGTTTCATGTACTGAAATGCAATTAGACATCTAGTTCTCTTCCTCTACTAAACAAAACAATATATAAAATTACATGAGGCGAGAATACTTGAGGCAAATTTCTCAAGGATCATTAATTAAGGCCGATATTTGTAAAGATTAAAGAATCTGAAATTTAGGAAAAAGAACTACCCTCAAAAATCTGAAATAAAATGCTGGTAGTGTTCAAGGAGAATAAGGAGCATACATTGAACTTGGTATCGGAACTACTGACAAGTGCTTCAACATAGGATCCCAATCCCGGAGCTGTTAAAATAACACAATTTACTATAGTAAATTATTGATACTAAATAGGTAGAATGAAAAATCAGCAATGTAAAATAAATGAGGTCTTCAAGTTAAATTGAGTTGGATAAAGGATTTCTTTAAGACAAAAAAAACCCAAAGAACTGTTTAGAAATTACAAAACCAATATGAACGAGGCAGTTGCTGTTTGGAAAGAAAATCACAAACCAGGGTCTATTGGACCAGTTGTTTCTAAAGTGACTTTTTGATCTTCCAAATTGATATCCACTTGCAAGATTTTCCCAACATCAAAGGGCTCAGGAGCATATACTGGTTTTGTTGCACCTGAATAAAAAGAGAGATTGAAGCAGATAATGGAAAGAAAAGATATACTGGCAGCTTAAGTAAAATAACTTTGAAAGTGTAGTGCACACCACCATGATAATACAAACAATTGTGACAGACCAGCAACAAACAGAGTTTAACTAACAAAAAAATTGGCATTCCACATCCAGACTTTTCTAATCCATTTCACTCCTATTTCCATAATTTTTATGTTAACAAAAAAAAATGTAGCCTAAGAACAGTAGTTAGATGAGAAAATAACTTAAGACAAAAGGCCTACATTAGATGCATATAACCTGATATCAGTTCTCTTCTACTTCCATCTCCCAACATGCGGAACCACTGGATGGAGCAGTTTGAAATGTGTGGAGCCGAATCATCAGTCGTAATGACTTGCAAACAACAACCAAGGCTTTCAGAACCATCTAACTCATAAAAATTGCACTTGTTTTCGTCAGATTCTTTTGCCATCCCTAACTGCACAAGGAAAAAAAGGAACTTCAAGTCATGGTCGTCCTCTATACCACGAAGATAGAACACAACATGCAGGTCGAGGAAAATCTGGTGCACAATAAACTAATGTAGGTAAATTTTTACAACTATCCTTTAAGAAACAGGAAAACATATGCGGATAAGGAACTCAAAATGGTATCATTGTTATTTATTTATTTATGATCGGGTATCACTATTTTTTCAAATATTCGATTGCATAGTGTATGTTGGTTGCTCAGCTAGGAAGCATGGTATCGGATATGGGTATCGGATATGACACAACATGGACACGGGGAAACAACATTTTGAAAAAAGTAGGATACGGATACGGCGATGAAAATATTAATTAAAATTTAAATAATAAATTTAAATTGTTATAACTTCGTGTAATAATTAAAATACACAAATATTACCAAATTAGCAATTATTAATCCAAACAAAACATTCATAATTCATTGATTAAAGTAAAAAAACATTTTCACTAATACAAAATAGATGCCACAAATACTGTTTGTGAATCAATCTTCGACATCCAAGAGATCTTCTTCAAGTGAAACATTGTCTTCAGCAAAAAGAACAACTTCCATATCTGGTTCATCAAGCGAAAAACCCTTAAACATTTAAAAAACTACACAATCAGCCGTGTCCAACACAGGATACGAGTGTCCATAAAGTATCCAGGTGTATCCACGACATATCCAATAATGTGAATTTCCCATACTACCCTGGATACACCGCGTGGCGTATCGGACACGTATCCATGAGTATCCGACGTGTATCGGTATCCAATACGAGTACATTACAGGTACAGAAGGTGTTCTTAAGTATCCATGCTTCTCAGTTGCTCAGATTTTTGACTAAAAGACATTGGATGGTCAACATTAAAGAGCTGGGAGCATGAAGAGATATTGAGAATCCAACACAAATCATAAAGCGGGTAGAGAATTATCAGAAAAAGGCAAATTACTAGTAGCACAAAGAGGAATAAAGGCACATATCAGTCAAAACAATTAAGGTAAAATCAATATCACCAATAGGATTCCAGATCAAAACGTTATACAAGCATTATAGACTATACTAAAGTATACCATATCAACAACATATAAAGTCTTATATTAAAAGCAATAGAAGGGTAATTTCACCTGCTTCCGTAGCTGGATGGCATACATAGTTTTTTCTTTGAGCTGAACTCGTAGAGCTCTAAGTTCATGTTCCATATCCATTACCTACATCACAATTTTACTCACGGATGTAGATTTATAAAAGGAAAAAGGGCTTGCGCTTTAAGGACCAACAATTGTGCCAACCAACAGCATCAAGCACATCTTAGGCTTAACGACAAGCAAATAACATCAATTTTTTTAAATATTTATAACGATATATCCTAACAAATTGCAAACCCTATTAAAGGAGTTTGGAAATACCTAATAATGTAACTCAGAAAATAAATTTTATGAAATTTCAAAACCTTGCTTGGTTGATGAAGCATTTTGATCCTTCTGGCCTCCTGTACCTCTTTCTTCAATTCTTCCAGACTCTATTTAATTCAAAACATGTGAAGGATCCTTAATATGAAGAATCTGGACTTAAAAATGCAAAGCTCACAACTCAACTCATGTACATTTCTATGTAGCTCATTTAACATTTCACATTGGGCAGTCCACCAAATTCAATCATCGCAATTTCTCAGTATCCAGCACTAAATAACTAGGAGAAAATTAAACAAATCCCTGACCCAGACCATAAAAACCTAAGGATGACAAAAGAAAAGATAGCAGCTTGGCAAGCAAAAAACCAAACAATGCACGAATTCAGTTATAGTGTTTTTATCTCTGTCATTGCATAATGTATTAATACTTCGAGTATTGACATGCATAAAAATCCCATGCACGGAAATATATTAAGTTTGGATACTGGGCCAAGCAGGGATTCTGTAGAGTTGAGAATGAGATAAAGTTGGCACCTGCTTCTCTGGGTCTGCAGACAACAGTTCTTGTTCCTTAAAGGTCTGCATTACTCTGCTAACTACGTCCCTGGCACTTTCAATCTCCGCATGAGCTATTGCTCTTTCCTCTTCAACCACTTTTTTAGCATCCTCCGTGGTCTAGAATAAGCCAGTTAGCTAGGATTATTTAGCACAATAACATAAAATCATAACATGAGAATGTTGGAACAGTTTGGACCAGAGCCACAAAACAGAATGAAGGAAATGTTATGAGCAAAATTAACCTTCATGTGTTAATCAATAATATGCAGGAAATGTAAAACAACATAATTACCTGCTTAAGAAAATTTGCAAGCCTTTTGATTTCTGATTTTTCCTGAATGAGTTCTCCTTCTCTTTGAGTTAATTGAACAGCTAAAGCTTCTACCTACAGAAGTAATTTATCAGAGGCTTTGGTGAGAGAAAAAACAGCTAATGAAAACTTTTAACAATTGATAAAGCCTAATTATATAAACTACTAATTGTAATACGGCCCAAATACTTGTAGTAGCACTCCACCAATTTGTGTCTCCTTTGTGTAACCAATGGCTGGAAATTTGATGGCAACATATTTGCATCGTTTTTTTTCCCGATGGAAGTCAAGTTTTAAATTCTTTACAGATAAGTTTCTCAATAAAGTGTGAGCAAAGAATATTCTGGCTTCATATGATATTAGACACTGAAGAGCTTCCTAAAATTAGAGCCATATTTCTAGTGTGACACTCAGGCATCATAATAAATGTGGATATGATGATTTTAAAAAAGCTTGCATTGACAATGTTGCAACATGTAGGACTTCTTATTCTATTTCAATACATGTATATTGAGATAAGAATCTTCTATGAAGAAATATAACAACATAACCTTATTTAATAAACTGCAGAGAGAAAGTAAAGACTAAATTTGGAAATGTGTACATTGAAAATAAAGGGTAATATGGTAACTGACCATAGAGATGGCCTCTTCTGCGTCATCCTTGTTACGACCTGCGATCCGACCTTTTAATGACTCCAATGAATCCCTGAGCTTCTTAAGAAGGACGTGCTTATCTAATGATGTAACATCTTTACATCTAGCCTGAGGCTCCAAAAAAGAATCAATTGACAACATTAACATGAGATTGCACTTACATAATCCTTTTTAGGCTGAAAGAAATGGATGGACTTAAAATGTTTAAACTGATAAATTAGCCTTCAGATTTTGCACATGCATCTACTGAACATGTGATGACACCATCTAAACGAACAATTCAATAAATTCAAATGTTGTTCGCTCATTACATATTCCGAGCAATGGTCCCACGAGTAAGTTATGAAAAGAAGCATAGTGAAGTTTAAAAAATCAAGATGTTATTATGGACACTATTCGGCCTCCAAATAAGATGATAATGGAGACAAAACTATGAAGACTATTCCAACGTGTGCCATAAGGAATGTAACAATCTAACAGCACTTTCCCAATTGCCATATAAATGCTAAGACACTATCATAATGTTCAATGACTTCAAGTGGACCAACTAGTCCGACTACTTAGCCTTAGCCCAATAAATTTCAGATGGGGAGTCAGAGTACTTGAATGGGTGACTGTTTGCAAACAAATCTATTTAATAGTTAACGCCATCTGCCGGGATAATTAAAAATCTTGCATTGGAGTTACACTGCAGACTATAAACATATGATACGAATAATGTGATTGTAAAACAGTTTCTTCTAAGAATGAAGATTCAAACCTCATCAGACAGCTGGGCTGCAGATGCTAGACCCTTTTCAAATTTCTCGGCAAGGTCACGCACAGAGAGGCGCTTCTGCTGCTCAAGCAGTTTAATAGTCTCCACGGCAACAACATCCTTAAGCGGCGGTGCTCTGGCTTCACTCTTCGCCTCAATGATGACATTATTAGTCCCAATAGTATAGCTTGGAAACATATTTGAAATGAAGTTCGTGTCTGACGACACCAAAACTTTATTATCCACTTGCAGCGTATCAACTCTCGTCATTTTTGATGGAAAATATTCAAACTGATTCACAAATCACAATATTGCCGTGACTTAGCAAAAGAATGATTCTGGAGCAAAAAACAAAGCGCAAGAAGTAAATAATGTATAGGAAAAAAATCTCTCCCACGAGCGCATTGTTGAATTGGAAAAATCTGTTAAAACCGATACTATACATTTGAACACTGATTGAACTTGAATTGGAAGTAACAGAAAATCAAACCTTAACAACTTCCAACAACCAGAAAAGATTATTTGTTTTAAACCCGATAGAAATGTCGGGATCTAAACCAAATGGCACTAAAATTTGAACTTATCAAACCTAACAAAACAAAACAGAGAAACAATAAACCAACCAGAGTAGCAAACTTAGACTAAACATTAAAAAAAACAGAGTAAACCTGAAACTGCACCGAAAGAAGAAAAAACCAGATTTCAAAAGAAAAAACTCAAATCAAACACTCAAACAGTGACCGAAACCAAAAATCATAAAACCCTAACGACAAACCACACCGAATTGGCAACAAAAAACACAAAACTCCCGAAATCCGAACTCACGGTACCGAAACATACTTCGATCTGGAGATCGACGGAAGTCGAGAAAGCGGAAAGACGGGCAAAAAGCGGCTCTCTCTCTCTCTCTCTCTCCTCCAAAAGCGATGTCGCGGAATCCGAAGCTCGAGTTTAAAAAAACCGGGTTCAAACTGAAGACAACACCACCAACCGACTCGTACGCAGTTCGAACTTTGAACCTTCGATTCGGATCCAAAATTCCATCCTTGAGCCCATGAACCCAACAGAAAATAAAACTGACCCCGTTTTCTGTTTGAATTACGGGAGTGCCATTAGGGGGGTCGCGATGGTCCGGAGGTGGACTTTGGTGTTGTGGCAGAGTGGTGGATGTAGGGGGAGGCGGAGGGTTGTTTTGGTCAGTGTGTTGGAGGAGAGAAGTGCGTTTTTAACGGCATCTGCAGTGCCGTGCCACCACATGGGAGTCAGTTCAGTCGTCACGTGTTGTCGTGTTACTTTGGGTTTTGTGTTGTCGTGTTACTTTGGGTTTTGTAATCGCATGCACGTCTTCGCATGTTCATGGCCATGTGTAAGTAAACTAGTTTGAATTTCGAGAGTCAAAGATACACTTTCATGTTGGGTGTCGAACGTAGTTTGCTTGGATTCTCAACCCGTTGGTTATATGTTCGGAAAATGTGTTTTTTTACGATGATATAGTATTTTTCGGTACTCGTCCTATTTTATGGGACGAATTGTATTTTCTTTGTCTTAATCTCAAGACTTATGGTATGATTTCACGGAGTCGACTTGCTCTTTTGAAGTTTGTATTAGATGGGATTGTCAAATACTGTGAAATTATTATTTTGAAATCTTGAGTGCATGCAAGGCCCGGTCCATATTGTAATGGTAATGACACTAGACTAATAGCATGGGGCTGTGAGGTAAGGCCACTCAACCATTTCCTAATCCTACAAGCAACAGTAGAGGACCGCAAGCTCACATGGGCTGGGTTGTATCGGATTCAGGTCGGATCCATCTCTGTAGGTCTGAAAAAATTGGATTCAAATCTGAGTAACTTTGTTGTGGATCCGATCCGACTCGAGGAATTTCGGTTTAGGTTGGGTTGGGTCCGGCTTCCGATTCAACCTGTCTTCTTATTTAGTTAACTAATTTTGTTCATTTATCTTGCAGTTTGTCTCGTATTTTAGTTCTTTGTGACTCACAAATTCACAATGACGGACAAAATCATAGTGACAAAAACATTTAGAAGGAAAACACAGTGACCAACACCGAGAGAATATAGAACCAAACATATAAAATTCCGCCATAGAAACTACAACTTTCAGACTTCCTTTCTGGTTCGGGGGAAAAATCAAACCCTCGTAAATGAAAGTACCCAAGTGTATTTATGGTCCAACAAACCCAATCTAACCACAGACAAAAGTCCACTTCCATCATCCATGGGCATGCATGGGACACTGCCATGCTATGCTTGAAACATCTAAAGCAGACCTTTCACAGGAATAGTTGGAACGGTCAGACCATTGCAATTTTTTGTTTGGGTTTGGCATCACAGATCCAGTAACGAAGGTGTTCGATCTAATAGATTAGTTGCACATGGCTACGAAGGCTTTTGGCAGATCTGATTCCCACAAGGTCGGCCCGGAAGTGAGACAACTCGTGGCGTTTCTGACACAACCACGTCGGTTGCAATTGTTGCGTATTTCTTTTTGGTTGATTTATTTTTTGGGTACGTACACATATACTTGTATTTTGTGTATCTTGCAAATATGTCCCCAAGACTTACTTCAGGTCTCCTGATTTAATACGCATCTTGTCATCACATCAGCTGATTAAAAAACATATTTTATCCGAATTTTGTCTTTCCAGTAATCATATGTCTTCTGTGCACGAATGAGTTGGATATAATCATAGAAGATATTGCGTTGCTCTCTGAGTTCATCGCTTAGTAGGACATGGACGACATGGTTATCAGTTCTTTCTTCAAAATTAGTGTGCTCTCTCTTCCACGTCAGTTTTCTCTTTCCTCAACTCACATTCTTCTCTTTCCCGTACTATTCACCTCTTAACCACAACCCAACACAACCCCACAACAATCTACATCTCTCCTCCACATTATTTCGGGGTTCATCTTTGTAAAAATTTAAAAAATCTAAAAAATCAAAACAACTATAAAACGAATTTTCAAACAAAAATTAAAAAAACTCAAACAAAAAATTAAAAAAATCAAAACAAATAAATCAAAAAATAATAAAATAATGGATGATCTGGTCGTCGACCCAGTCATTTGAACGACCCACAACCTCTTAACCCAAGTTTTCCCTGGTTGTCCCAGGTCGTGGATGACCGAGTTGTCGACCCGGTCGTTCAAGCGCCATTTTTTTATTATTTTTTGATTTTTTTTGTTTTGTTTTTTAAAAATTTTTGTTTGATTTTTTTTATTTTTTTTTTGAAAATACGTTTTATAATTGTTTTGATTTTTTAAAATTTTTTAAATTTTTTTACCAAGATGGACCCCGAAATGATGTGGATGAGAGAGAGATTGTTGTGGGTTGTGGTTAAGATGTGAATAGTGTAGGAAAGAGGAAAAAGTAGGTTTGGGAGAAAAAAAGCTGACGTGGAAAAGAAAAAATACTCATGACGAGGTCATCCGGGGTCATGATCACTGATGAACTGATCCAACAATTCGAATTTGTATGTTTATTTGAACCAAAAATCTCGGTACGATAAAATTATGTTTAGTCTAATAACATCTAAGCTTCCTAAACACGAGGAAACAATTCATAGTCATCTGGGACACAACATAGACAGCAGTGATTGAGGTGCCACATTTAAACCCACGTGATTGGGGGGAACCAGCATGATTGCATCTACCAATCATTCCCAACTAAGGAAGTTACTTAGATGATTCCCTCCCACTAAATGAAGTTATGTGCAACCAGCCTCATTGTAGAGCTACTTGTGTGTTGGTCGAAAATCAGAAGTGAAAAATGTTTATATCAATCTACTATACATATATGCAGATTGTGAAAGTACATCGTTGTTCTCATAAAATAATTGCATTCCACGATATTGTAGATTGATATGTGAGTGGTCTCCCTAAGAGCATTCCTTATCGGCAGGTCATCCGAGGTCGAAGACCTCACGACCTGGGATGACCAGGTCATCTCCCCCTTAACGGGGGAGAAGACCTGGTCATCTTCGACCAGGTCACCAACCCGGGCGTTGAAACGCCCGGGTCGACGACCCGGAATTCCGGGTCGTCGAATAAAAAATTATTAAATTTTGTTTTTTGTTTTTTGTTTTTTTTGTTTTGACTTTTAGAATTTTTTGTTTTAGTTTTTTAAGTTTTTTTTGAAAATATGTTTTATAATTGTTTAGATTTTTTAGAATTTTTTTAATTTTTTTTAAAGTTTTACCAAGATGGACTCCGAAATGATGTGGATGAGAGAGATAGGTTGTTGTGGGTTGTGTTGGGTTGTGGTTAAGAGGTGAATAGTGTAGGAAAGAAAATAATGTGGGTTGAGGAAAAAGAAAGCTGATGTGGAAGAGAGAGAAAACTGATTTTGAAGAGAGAGAGCTGATGACCGGGTCGTCCAGATCATGGTTAGTGATGGTCCTACCACTCTACGAAAAAGTCGATTAGAATTATGGTATTATATATAGGGTTGTCCATGGGGCAGGTTTAACCTGACAACCCTTCTCGCCCCGTGTGGGACGGGTTTAACCCGTCAACCCGTCCCGCCCCGTGTGGGGCGGGTTGCGGTTGTTTAATCGGGGCGGAGGTTAACCCGTTAGTTTAAATGGAGCGGGTTGCGGTTGAAGGTTAACCCGCCCCATTAACCCGTTAAACTCGTCAAACCATATTTAAATATATAAATATACATTTATAAATATATTATTTAACAATCCTACGTATTTCATCAGGTCCAATAAACAGTTGGATGAGAGTGGACCACAAGTTAGATTCCCACCCAAGAACTTGCAATCGATGGGATGTGACTCAACGATTCACCTAATAATTAAATTAATTCTACCACTCTACGAAAAAGTCCATTAGAATTATGGTATTATATATAGGGTTGTCCGTGGGCCAGGTTTAACCTGACAACCCTTCTCGCCCCGTGTGGGACGGGTTTAACCCGTCAACCCGTCCCGCCCCGTGTGGGGCGGGTTGCGGTTGTTTAATAGGGGCGGAGGTTAACCCGTTAGTTTAAATGGGGCGGGTTGCGGTTGAAGGTTAACTCACCCCATTAACCTGTTAAACTCGTCAAACTATATTTAAATATATAAATATACATTTATAAATATATTATTTAAAATTTTAAGATTGTAATTATAATAAAATAAAATGTGTTTATATTTATTTTTTATTAACCAAGTCTCTTTTAGTCTTTTATATTTTTACATCTTGGTTTTACAAGTTTGATTTTGTATGATTTTTATAAATTTTGAATTTTAATTTCATTTTATACATGTTATAAGTCCAAATTAAATTATATAAAAACAATCTGTTTAACCGCCAAACCCACCCTTAAGTGAGGCGGGTAGTGGTTAGAAAAAAATTGACTCACCCTGCCCCACCCTACTTACCCACCGAACTTTGGCGAGACGGAGAGCGGTCGATATGAAACCTGTCCAGTCCCGTCCTGCCCCGTTTGCACCCCTAATAATATAAAGTATCATGTTCTAAGAGATCGAAAAATAAAAGAACAATAAGTATGTTTGTGTTTGAAAAAATAATTTTGCTGGTAATTTGGTTGCAACAAAGGTGTCATGTTTAAGATGTGTTTTTTTAAAAATGATTAGAGTACGAATTAGTAAATGATTTTTATATGATTAGTTGAGATGTGATTGACTAGAGTAAGAACTGGGAAATGATTTCTATGTGATTAGTTCATTCGCAACTAGAAAGATTTATGGTTGAATATATATAATACTCCAAAATTAGGCGTGCATCTATAATCTAAAAAACGTTTAGAAGCCCAATAAAAACAAAGATGGTATAAGTTCGTAAACACGATCTTTTTCTTACGACACGATGTCCCACATAAATTATATTTAAGGAAAAACAGCTCCTAAACAGATATTAGGTCACGTCGTTGAGAATAACACTTCACTAAACATCCCACCAAAACTTGACTTTCATGAAATTTGCAAACCACCCTTGTCACTCGAAAGACATGAAAGTATCTTGGATATGTTTCACCAAACGAGCATCGATGTGATTATGCAAAGGATTTTCCTTTCCACAAATCTATGTATCTCTTCAAAATCTTTGTAGATGTCTTATGAACTCTGTCACGTCCAAATTTGGCGTTTGTCTCCAAATTTAAAATGAATTGATTTCATATTATCCTATTAAATTTATGTGGTTTTTTATATGCAGTATTCTTGTGCTTGACCCACTTGACTTGAGGAGAAGTTGACAAAAAGATATAGTTTCTAGAATCACATTTGAAATGTTGGATTCTTGAGTTTAGATTAGGTCTATGAATAACTCAAATGAGTAAATCCAATGTTGAGTCGAAGATAATAACTATTGTCCATGTGCAATGTGTTCATCTCACTTTTAGTTCCACGTTGGTGAATCTAAAAAGTTAGAGGATGTTGATAAACTTTCTCTTCACTTGACCTTTTTGTATTGTAGGTGAAAAGAAAGAATGAGAGAATTCTGCATACATGCGCGCTTCCGCCCGCCTCTGGTGTGGCGCTACAGTGAGGTTTTTGGGGAAATTATAGGCTTTAGCCTTAGAATTTATGAGTATCGTTTTGGACCTCATGTTAATTATTTTTTACAATTAAGTCACATATTTATATACACATATATATCACTGTTGGTTTCTTCCATTATAAATGTGTTTTTACTTTCATCATCTCTCTGCGAAAACCATCTCTCTCTGGTGATTCTCGATATTGTGGTCCGTCGACTCCGTAGTGCGCCTGATCGACGATGAAACATTCTACCTTGGGAGAAAATCGACAGATCATCAAACACACTGGTACGTGGACTGATATTTTCTCTGAGGCAAATCGTGATCCGACGACTCGATATTTGATGTCCTCTCTGATCATTACTCATTCTTTTGTTGTTTTCCTAAACATGTTTTTGTATATTTAATTTATCTGGATCATTATGAAATATTTATTCGACATATGTAAACTGTTATACGAATCTATTTGTAATTGTTTCAACATAAAATACTAATCCACTAAATTTAAAATGCATCATAATCATGTGGGTTCGTAATCATTTCCCAATTTAAAATGCATTTAAAATATAACCTACTAAATTTAAATAGGTTATATTTTTTTAACCCATTAAAAAGAAATGATCCATTAATACTAATCAAAGTTGAACATAACATTACTCAAAGTCGTTTCCTTGGTGTTAGCCATCTACCTTCCAAGGATCGCAACCATTTCGACAATGATATCACAACCCACATGATTAGAGTGGTGATAATAGTAAACAAGTCGGAGTGAAGTATTTCCTAGACTAGATACGTCAACTAAACAGGAAATAATTATTAGAAGCCCGAATTTTGTTCCTAATGTTGCAAAAGCTATAAATCGTCTTTTTTTGTGGGTGTGGGTGTGGAATGGAATCTGTGGACAATACGTGTCCTAGACCAGGTCACATATAACATCAATTCATCATTCATAATCATGGCTCATCAATTAGCAGAACTCACTGATGTCTTATATTTGATGGTATTTAGATATTCAACTCGCTCCAAGACAAAACCCAAAAGACGACTACCACACAAGCAAAGACGGATCTCTAATTAAATACATCACATACCTTAACAAAGACTACATCCATTAATATTTTCAGACTAATAATTGTACCAATATACTCCGGTACTTAAGAATCAATCTCTAACTAGATCCTTCCGGTACTTAAGAATCAATTAGATCCAATATTGGTATTTTCTCAATCACATCGTGGCTGAGTTGGTTGACATATTTAGGTAACCAAACTCCCTTTTATTTTAATTCGGATACGTTAGAAAAAAGTGCGGTATAACAACGGTTTAATCCAAATTTGATGGGACATAACATAAACATTAACAAATCCAGCTCGTCTCACATGCATCGCTTACTTATGCCATCTCATTCACGTGTAGAACTATTTGCTGGAAGAGAAAGCTAGTTATGTACAATTCGTAACTAGACACGATAATACAATATTCCTCTTGTTAATGAATTGCTACCTATTATCAAAAAAGATAATACAATACAAGGAAATGGAAATTTATTGTAACACGAGAAAATTTTAACGACTTATTTTATTTGTTAAGTTAGAAATATTAAAATTCTAGGTCAATCAAAGTTAATTTTGTTGTCATTCTAAGATATTAATATTTACAAGTCAGTCAAAGTTAAAATCTCATTATCAATCTAAAGCATTCACATTTAAATTAATGGAATTTATTGAATTTCAAAACGTTCAGATCAAGAGTTGCAATGATCAATTCAATCATGTTTTTTTATCAAACGTTTCCCATATACGATATATCTTTCATATGAAAAAGTATCTGAAGTGTTCGACAATAAATAGGTACAACGAAGATGGTCACAAACCCTTATACGTAGTATTCTGGAAAATATAGGAGCAAATTCACTTCTTCGTAATCCTAGATGGGTCACTTTGTTAGGTTGAAAATAATATTTGTACCATGTTATTTTTTCTTATTGTTTTTCTTTTGAATTGTATTATTGAAGAAATAAATAGACTTATTCGAACATCATTTGTAGCTCGATTAGCCGCACGGATTGTGGTTGATAACCAGTATAAAACCTGAGTTAATTTTACGTCAGTGTCTTTAATATAACAATTAATTATAAGAAAAATGTGACTGTGAGTCTGTGACATACGTAGAGAACAAAACAAGATCATCATCATTTATTTAAATAAGATAATTCGCACTTGCGTTCTGACAGCAATCCACCAAAGAAATCCAATACAGCTCAAGACCCAAATATACAGCTGCAAACAAAAGCCGAAAATCCCCAAAAAAGGATGCTTACACCCTAACCCAAGTAATCTTGTCAGTGTCCCAACTCAAACCCAACCTTCCTTAACCATGGTTAGTTATCACCATCACCACCACAACCACAAACCATAGTCACTGCCAGGCTCACATGGCTCAGTCACATGTGTCCCACCGCCGCTACTGCTTTATACCGTTAAAGAAAAAAAAAAATCTACACACTCTGACTAAAATAACCCCGTTCTTTTCCGAAATACCAAACCAAAGTCAATCAAGACCTCAAATCATTGAATTGATCATTTGTCCAACATTTGGCTAATCCATATCTGTACGACCAAGATGTTTTATACGAAAAAAATATTTGACTAATTCATTCAACGTTTCAGTTATAATAATAAGTATTTGGATATGTTCACAAATTACATAATGTCAGTATCACGGTACTATACTTCAAGTCATCAAGTGGTAGCTCCGGATTAACTAGAAACTCGGAAAGAAATGATTAAATATGATATAAATTCCACTCAATACAATCTTTGAAAGTCAAATAAGTGGAATAGGTAGAATTGTAGATGATAAATTAGACAACAAATCTGTAGATTATTTTACTACCATACTTTTATAATTCTAATGTCACAAGAAACAAGATGCACAATGGTAAACTGTAAACAGGAAAAGTGGATTCCGAAATTTAACGTCCCATAAAAAGAAGTACTAGTCATTTGTTCCAAAAATTATCGTATATCAAATTAGTAATGTGAAAATTGAATATATGAATATTATAAAAAAAATTAATATGTGAATCAATAATTTCAAACCACGTCAAGTACAACTTGTATAAGACCTTAAAAAGAAAAAAAATCAGCATCATCAGATAGATTTACTCCATTCATGCATTTCTATTTAATCCCCATCTCCACAACACCAACCTGGCATTAATCAACACGACGAGGGCAAAACCGGAAAACCTTCCATCTATTTTTGAAAAATCGAACGAACCCTCTCCCTCTCTCGGGAAACTCGTCGATCAATCTCCACCGTCGAACCCCCTCGCTCCCCCATCCACAGCGGTTGGATCCCGGGGCGTTTCCCCGCCTCACGTTATATAACCACTCTCGCTAGTAAAGGGCACTCACGACCGTTCCAGCGCTTCTCCCCTTATCGCAACCGTCGCCACTCCCAATTCCTTCCAAGTAAGTCGTTCCGAAGCCCGATCTCGCCTTTTTTGGGGGGTTTGGAGTGGGATCTGGGGATATCGGTGGGTTTGAGGGCTTGATTTGGGTGGTTTTGGACTTCGTGGGGTTCGATCTCGTTTTGATTTTAGTTTCGAAGGATTTTTGTATTTTTGTTTGAGGAAAATGTTTGGAAATGTGTTTGTTGTTTCGGATCTGTTGGGTTTCGTGTTCGTATGAAGTGATTTTGGCATTTTTTTAGGAAATGGTGTGGAATTGTTGGTAGGCGATGGTTTTGATGTGATCTCGGTTTTTTTTCTTTGTTTAGTTTGAGATTTTTTTCTTCATTTTGCTTTCGCGAAGAATGTTGTTGTTTACGTTTTTTCTTCTTCCGATCCATCAGTTTTTTTGTTTATTAGCAATTTTTATTGCATGATTTTTTAGTAAAAGGGGGGAAATCATAGTGTTATTAAAAGGTTTTGAATTTTGATAAGGAAAGGAGTAATTTTTGAAATTAAAAGGGGTAATTTTTATAGTTGTTTTCTCTTTCTGAAAAAGTGCAAAATCATAGTGCTGATAGTGACGACACCATCATGTATTTGTGCTCCCTCGGAAAGGAGTGAATTTTTATTTTTTTTCCTTATATTTTTCAATATGTGTATTTGTGTATGATGAAAGGTCTGATCTTGCTTATTTGATGTAGGCCAAAATGAGAGAAATCCTCCACATCCAGGGTGGCCAGTGCGGTAACCAGATCGGATCCAAATTTTGGGAAGTAGTATGTGACGAGCACGGAATCGACCCCACCGGGAGGTACATCGGAAACTCCGATTTGCAGCTTGAGAGAGTGAATGTTTACTACAACGAGGCCTCCTGCGGGAGGTTCGTTCCTCGTGCTGTGCTCATGGATCTGGAACCCGGCACGATGGACGCTGTTAGGACCGGTCCGTATGGCCAGATCTTCCGCCCGGATAATTTTGTTTTTGGGCAATCTGGTGCGGGAAACAACTGGGCGAAGGGTCACTACACTGAGGGTGCTGAGCTGATTGATTCCGTTCTTGATGTCGTGAGGAAGGAGGCTGAGAACTGTGACTGCCTTCAAGGTAATTTCGATGTGTTTTACTTTGAGAGATCCTGCTTGTTCTATGTTGTTCATATTATATGTTTTGATTTTTAGTAAATGTGTTTCCAATGGCTCTAGGAACTTCTGTTTGCAGTGTATCAATAGGAAGAAGCTACATAAGTGTGACAAGTTGGGGGTATACACTGTTTGGGTTCCTAAATTTAACTTAGGCACAATTTTAATATGCAAGTTTTTTATATTGGATCTTATCTTTGGTGTTCTTTCTTTTGCTACTACTTAGTCTCTCTACATCTTCTGTTTGCTAAAATTTGTATAAGACTCGTATTTGGACCTTTGGCATGTTCAAATGTAATTGAGTTGGTGACTCATCATTCGCCACTCATCCGTGATTTACGATTTATCATTCTTATGTTGTATCCTTATTGACTTATTGTTCTTTATTTTCCGCTTTCGTTGCAAAATAATTTCGATTTTGAATATTAGATCCGGGTACATATTTGTTGTTCTGGCTATTCGTGGCAAAATAATTTCGATTTTGAATATTAGATCTGGGTGCATATTTGTTGATCTGGCTAACTTTAGTCTTTTAATTTTTGATATCTAGGTTTCCAAGTATGCCACTCTCTTGGTGGTGGGACAGGATCGGGGATGGGAACCTTGTTGATTTCAAAGATAAGGGAGGAGTACCCTGACAGAATGATGCTTACTTTCTCTGTGTTCCCATCGCCAAAGGTTTCTGATACTGTTGTTGAGCCATACAATGCAACTCTTTCTGTCCATCAGCTTGTTGAAAATGCCGATGAGTGTATGGTTCTGGACAATGAGGCTCTCTATGATATCTGTTTCCGAACTCTCAAGCTCTCTACACCTAGCTGTAAGTCTTCCTTAACTTCAAGGGTCGTTGACATGCTAACTAAGATGATTTTTTTTTTCACCAACAGATTACATTCTTTAAATAAGCATCTACATTATTTTTTATAGATCTCCAGCTAGTTCGTCACTCTTTTTCTTTTTATCAAAAATTGCCTTGCTTTGCTATCATTTTTTGGTTAGGTTGTGGTTGATTTGTTAAGGGTGGTGTGCGAATCCGCATCCTACCATCCATAGAGACCGCATATTATACAGACAATGTGTACCTCAACTTGCACGGAAGTTTTCCGTATAAATTTGAGTGGTGGACACGGGTTTGTAGCTCACTTCAAACAAATTAACTCTCTCACCTTGTTAAAAGGACGTTACAATGTTTTTTTATAATTGATGTTATTATGTTGTTATATGGTGCTGTACGCTGCTTGTAGTGCACTGTATATCAATTTTAAATTATTTCAGCTGGTAGTGGTTAGTCATAGTCAAAGATAATCCTGGTGCGCATTTATTAAGTATGTTAGTGTGCCACAGTCAAAGATAATTATCTTGAGTCAAAGATAACTTTTTATAAATAAAAAATGTTTTTCATATTTCCTTCATAAATAAAATTTTGACATCACTTGTATGTTGCCTGTGAAATACTTTTAATCTGCTGTTGTTTTAATCATGAACTTTGTGTACACAATGTTTTGTATCTGTAAGCCCGCATCTCGTACATCTTTTCTGATGATTCCTTTTGTTATTACTTTAACACATGTTTATAGTTTTTCTGACATGTCCATGACCATATCTCCGACATGATTCTTTTTGTGATCAGTTGGTGACCTCAACCACTTGATTTCTGCTACCATGAGTGGTGTTACATGCTGCCTCAGATTCCCTGGACAGCTGAACTCAGATCTCCGCAAGCTTGCAGTCAACCTGATCCCCTTCCCTAGGTTGCATTTCTTCATGGTGGGTTTTGCCCCCTTGACCTCTCGGGGCTCCCAGCAGTATAGGGCCCTGACTGTTCCAGAGCTTACCCAGCAAATGTGGGACTCGAAGAACATGATGTGTGCTGCTGATCCGCGACATGGTCGTTATCTCACTGCTTCGGCCATGTTCCGTGGCAAGATGAGCACTAAAGAAGTTGATGAGCAGATGATCAATGTTCAGAACAAAAACTCATCCTACTTTGTTGAATGGATTCCCAATAATGTGAAATCTAGTGTCTGTGACATACCACCTAGAGGCCTCTCAATGGCTTCCACATTCATTGGCAACTCCACCTCCATCCAAGAGATGTTCCGCAGAGTGAGCGAGCAATTCACAGCTATGTTCCGAAGGAAGGCTTTCTTGCATTGGTACACTGGTGAGGGAATGGACGAAATGGAATTCACCGAGGCGGAAAGCAACATGAACGATCTTGTGTCTGAGTACCAGCAATACCAGGATGCTACTGCAGATGAGGATCTGGATTATGAGGAAGAAGAAGAAGAAGAAGGCATACAGAATGAAATGTGAGGATGAGTTGACTGGTTGAGTGGCAGTGCGACGGTGGTTTATTGTCTTATATTGTTTTGCTGTTGTTTGTGAGATATTTTATCCTTATCCCTCTGATTTGCTACCATAGTTAATTGGTATTGTAAGAAGTATGGATATTGTGTGATCTATGTTTCTGCAATTATGCATTGCTTGTTCTTGACCCATCCTTTTGGCTGTTTAGATTTTTTTTTACGGTTCTCTTAATTTATTTATGACTTCTAACCAGATCCATTGGTATACTGAAGTTCCTTATTCTGTGTAAGATTATTTCAAGCTCATCATCACGTGAAGTGTCGGATCGTAGAGGGGTCCGAGACAAATGTGCAACTGTGCAAGGACAAAAAAATGACCACGTAAGTAATAGAAGATAAACAAATGAATGGTGTAGAAGCTGCAGGAATTGAAATGCATTCTAGTAATGAACAATTTGAGATTAATGAATGATGATCCATGAGCTAAGGAAGATATTTTCGGTCTGATGATCTCTTTCCTTGTTTTCCCGTCCAAATACGTATAGAAGACACTGAGACAGAAATAAGCAAATGACCGAAGGGAGTTCACTGAAGGTTCACAGAAATAAGCAATTGACAGTCGAATTCCTATGTTCAACGCTTTTCATACTGGGAGGGTGGAAATAGATTCTGTTGAGATGTTGGTCTCAATGCTAATAAGAGGTGTACACTTTGCGTTTACACTTGTATGAGAAGAGGTGGTTCATTTCTTTGCTAAATTAATAAAGAACAGTTCGTTACTTAATTTTCAATTGTAAAGCTTACGGATTGACACATTGAAGTAGTATAAAACCATTAACTTAATTGATTACTTACACTATTTTGGAAATTAAATAAAAGAAAACCAGAAGACTCCAGTAGGGACCAGTACAGATGCAATCTTGACTCTTATATTCTTGGTTCCCTATAACTGCTGTGTGCAGAATTATCAAAATCTTAAAAACACAACAGCAAAAAGTTAACCCGGCCATTCCGAGAATCGAACTCGGGGACGACTCGCAAGCCAAGCGGGAAGCACTAGACCAAATGCCCAACTCATTACAAAATCGCAGAGAAAGCTTAAGCGATAATGCTGTATGATATGAGTGAGTTCGTAGGAAAATTTAGTCCCACGTCGGGGATTTCAAATTGTGGACTGTCAGAAATGGTATAAAATGAGAGGCACCAGAATCATTGAGGCACGCAGCCGTGTGGTGAGCACAGAGCGAACTATTCTTTCGCCTTTTACTAAAGAATACCGTGTGCTCGCCACTAATAGCGGCATACGCCTATTTTTGGAGGCCCTCACTCTTTATAAGATTGAGGCCGGCAATTCTAATCTAAACATTTTAGTAAGCGTTAAACCGTATCTTGAAGTTAAGGCAGCTCAAGTTAATTAATGTAGTACATCGTGCATGTTATGTTTTTGAAGTCCATTTTAGTTTGAATTGTTTTTAGATTTTATTCACTCTTAAAGTCTAGTCTCATTTCAATTCCAAATATGTGTGCTGCTAGATTGGACGGTTCGAGCTGTCTGCTTGGATCAAAATTGGACTCAGATTGTCTAGGTTGGTTCAGACCAAACTAGATTGTACCATGTTATATCACATGGACCAGACAAACCAAGTTAGGTTCGATCATACTAAACTGAACAGACTTGTATCATATGATGTCAGGCTGGACTTAATAAAATTGTGCCTTGTCGTCGTGGGAGGAGAGCCGTCGGATCTGGATGGGGAGGGTTCGGGCCGTTGGATTCGCCGGGAGGCGGATGTGCCGTAGGATCGACCATCTCAGAGCGGACGTCATTCCCTTCTCTTTCGCTTCCGCTCTTTTTGTTGATTCGTTTTGTTTTAGTTTTATATTGTTTGTATTGTATTGAGGATTTGGGTTGAGAGTTTAGTCCCACATCGAGAGATCTCATACGGAGGAGTCTAGGAAATGGTATAAAACGAGAAGCACCTCATCTCAACAGAGCACGAAGCCGTGTGGTGAGCACAAAGCGAACTATTCTTTCGCCTTTTACTAAAGAATACCGTGTGCTCGCCACCAATAGCGGCATACGCCTATTTTTGGAGGCCTTCACTCTATCTAAGATTGAGGCCGGCAATTCTAATCCAAACATTTTGTGACACTTCTTTTAGAGTAATGATTTAAGTTTTATTTCAGAAGTTAAGGTTTAATGAGATTATAGATGTCGGTTTGGGTTCTTTAAGGCCTATTGATCGGAAGAAATTCCCTTTACTTGTAGACTGCTCGTATATGATTGGACTTAGTTCGGGACATCTCTCCCTCTAATCACCTAAAGAGGTAGTTTGGAATAGAATTATATCACATGAATTTGTAAACATAGACAGAGATGTCCATCTACTGATCTACATATATTTTCTCGATGAGCGCAACAAATACTACGAGTACACGCAGTGGAGTAGAATTACTACCTCTAATGTTTAAGTTCATGTTCAGCAGCTGGGATCCTGAGTTTCAGAATTGTAATTTGTAAGGATATTTTGGAGTTCAAACCCAATGATTGGTCTTTGTTTTGCTTCCTTTGATAGAGAAACATCTTTTGAGAATTTTTGTGCATAATTTGTTGGGCTCTTTCTAAACATCATTATATGTTTGTTTTATAAGACAAGCCAAAATTCTGTTTGCTAGCCTCAACAATAGTCTGACTGTTTGCTTGTAACTTGACTTTAGTGTGAGTGATCATTCATAACTCAAATCATTTTATCTAATATATTACCTGCTTTTCAAACAAAAGTGTACATGATCTTCAACATTTATCTAATTATTGTAACTTTTTTGTGCATTTTAATATGCCATAAAGTTCTACCATTATTGAATATTGATGTCACCAAACAAGGGCGAGGATGTAGACTCGTTTTTTTGAAGATGGATGTAGAGTCATTTTCATATCCATTTTCGAAGTCAAAACTCTTAATCACACATTCTATCAATTCTTTCTGAAAACAATCTTTCGAGTTTTTTTTTTCTTCTTCTTACAATAAGAGATACAAAAATGCATCCACAAAAAGTTTATTTTTCTAGGAAAGACGTACAACAAGTCCCCAATACGATATGGAGCTTCTTCATGTGCATACGTACAAGCAAAAAAAACAAGAAAAGAAAAAAAATGGATTTAAATCATAACATCTTAAATAAACACAATCAACCAACTTTTTGTTAATTAACGCAAAAGAAAAACCCACCAACCAACTTGAAAAACATGACAACCCTCTATAACTATTGGCTTCTCCAGTGAGGTCAAAACCTCCAAACCATTTCAAATCCCAAAACCATTTCTCCTCCAAATCTAGGGTCCATCTTCTCCCCCAAATCACAATCAACCAATGCAAGGAGCCATCAGCTTCAAATCGATCCCACTAAAACCCACCCTCTCCCCGATCTCCGGCGCAAGACTCTCCGTTTCCGCAGCCTCCCGGAGCCGTGAGTTTGCTAAAAACGCCATATTTTGATTCCAGCGGAGTTTCGGTTTCGGAAATGTCTGCGATTAGTGTTAATTAGGTTTGTAAGTTATTTTTGGGCGGTCGATTCGTTTTCGTGGTGGTTTTGGCAGTGTTTCTGTTTAGTAAGTGCCGTAAGTGATGATTAGGTTTGCAAGCACTTTTTTGGACGATCGATTTGTTTTTTCTTGGTTCTGTGCTTAGTAAGTTTGATTTGGATGCTTTAGTTTTGGTTCTCTTTGTGGATCGTTAGTTTGGTTTTGGCGGTGTTTCTGTTTAGTTAGTTTGATAATTGTTAATTAGGTTAAAAGGTTCCTTGTGAATAATCAGCTAGTTTTTGCCGTGGTTTTGTGCATAGTAAAATTTTGATTAATGTCATGTTGGTCTTAATTATCTTTGTGGATGATTAAGTTGGTTTTGGCAGTGTCTTGTGTAGTTACTCCGGTCTGTGTTGGTCTGGTTTGTGATTAGCTAGTCTAATTAGTGATATTGGGGTTCAAATGTTTTTGTGGACCATCAATTCATTTTTGTCATAGTTTCTGCATAGCAAGTTTAATAATTGTTGTTTTGGTTTGCTCGTCTTTGTAGCCATCGATTGTTTTCCTCATGGTTTTTACTTAGTTGTTTAGTGTGATTTGTTTGGTTTGGGCATTTATTTGGCCAATGTTTTCTTCATAACATTCACTTTGTTAACTAACTGTTGTGGTTGTTGCCAAGTTGTTTCTAGAAAAGTGTCGAGAACTTTCCTTTTCTACATATAAGTACATAACTATGTGAATTATTGCTAGACGCTAGGTGGTGTTATAAGTATCGTTTAGGTTTCACATTTCTTTGTGGTCATCGGTCAGCTTGTTTTATTTCACATGGTTTATGCTTAGTTAGTGTGATTATGTTGTCTTCATTCCACATGTTTTTGTGAATTACCAAGTCATTTTTGACATGATTTCTGTAAGTGTGATCGATATGTCTTGGTTTTGTATCTACGTTGATTGTTGATCCATTCTACATAGTTTGTTCTTGGTTAGTTTTAAGTGTCATTTTAGCGTCACATGTATGATTGTATATCTATGTGAATTTCCTCATTTAGTGTGATGAGTGTTATACCGTTATTGTAGTCTCACATGTCTATCTGGATGACCAAATTTTTGGCTGACTGTGATCTCTGTTCTTTCTGGATCTGGTTAGTTTAGGTAGGTTCTGAAATTGATGTTGGCTAATTATTGTGTTGCCCTTTTGGTACTTCCAACTTTATGTCAGTGACAACGCCCGAAGCACAGGATGCTCTGAAGAGAGCACTTGCAAAGAAGGCTATCAGCCTTGTGAAATCTGGAATGGTGGTGGGTCTTGGCACTGGCAGTACAGCGTCGGCTGCCATTGAAGAGCTTGGAGAGCAAATTAGGAAAGGAAAGGTTTGGTTTCAGTGCCCTTGTTATCATTCTTGTGTTGTGTTTTGGTTTTGTTCATCATGAAGTCTTTCTGGAAATCTATTCACTTGTTTTTTATGGATCGATATACATTCACTTTCTATTTCTAATTGCTGTGCATCCTTTTGTGTTTTGTAGTCCCACCTGATTTTTGAAAATGTCTTTTGCGTTATGCTTTCTGGATATGATTTCATTTTTTTTCAGCTTTAGAACTTCTTTTGTGCCATTTTGTGACTTGATGCACTCCATCCGACAATGTGGACCTGAGCTTTAATCATGGCTACGATAACTACTTCTTCCATGTTCTCATATACTGAATTGTTTCTTGTGCTTCTCCAATTCATTTTAGTTGAGAGATGTTGTTGCTGTGGGAGCAAACTATCAAGGAAAGGTTCTAGCAAGACAATTTGGTATAAAAACAGTAAGCACCAGTAGTACCTTGTACCTGTACCTCCTTTCTTCCCTTTCTTGTATACACTGCTATTGGGCTTTATATATGCACTTCAATTATTTCTGTCCAGCACAGTTTTATTTATTTATTTATGAGAAAATGCTTCAGGTTGATTTGAATGATGTTATTGAAGTTGACATTGCATTTGATGGGGTTGATGAAGTAGACATCAATATGAATATGTTAAAGGTAAATATCAGCTATTTATGTGTAATATTAATTTTTTAATTGTGATCCTGTAATTTGGATTTGAATTCCACACATTGCTTACTTTTCTATCTCTATCTCGGACAATAATTTGATGCTTATTCTGCCAGGGTGGTGGAGCAGCTCATACAATGCAAAAGGTAGCTTGAATTTGCTAGATGAATGGACTCCTTTTTTAATATTTATGGTTTGTAAATATCGTATAACTTTTAATGTTATGTAAGTATATTCTTTTTCCTTGGTGCCTAAATTACTCCATCTTTTCTCCTGTCAAGCCAGAAGTATCAATATTTGGCAATTTGTCTATAAGCAACTTTGTTTTATTGTATTGTATTCCTATTGATATGTGTATTTACCTAATCAGTCTCTTGCTTTCTTTTGATGCTAGATAGTTGACTCTGTAGCCAAAGAATGTGTAATTTTGGCTGACCAATCGAAAGTTGTTTACCAACTTGGTAGCACCTTTCCTGTTCCTGTAAGCTGTTTATGTTGTTACCTATCCTGCCCGTGTTTTGAGATAAAGTTATGGTTGATTTTGTAGCCAAAGAATGCTAGATAAAGTTATGGTTGACTCTGTAGCCAAAGAATGCTAGATAAAGTTATGGTTGATTTTGTGATTGTAATTTTCATGGTTGATTGGTTAAATGGGATTTTTTTTTGAATTGTTTTCAAATACAAACACAAGAAACTTGCACTACTATAAATTATTGAATTATTTTCAAATACAAATATAAGAAACTTTCACTATTATCTGAATTTGATTTATTTAAGTGAATATCAACTTTCTAAATATGAATACCAACTTCGGTTAGGTACCTGTTTATTTAACCAAATTACATGACAAGGGTTTACTTTTATGGGTCAAGGATCTAGACACATCATTCTTTCTATTTTGATTTCTTTCAGTGTTGTTTTTCTCGAACTTCACTGTAGTTTGAAGAACCCTTTAATACCAACCATTTATTGCTCACAACTTTCATTAGATCTCACAGATGGTTAAAGATCAACTTTTTTCTTTTCTCAACTTCGCTTATCTAATTTCTAGGTGGTAAAACTGTAAAAGACATGAAGTAGGCATTGCATATCAGCGTATGGCTGACATTATTATTGTTTGTTTACACAGTCATTCTTTCACAGGAATCACTTAGTCTTCCATACAAATGATTGAAAGATAGGCATCTCTGTAATTTTCTATTAGTTCTTATTTCTACGCACAAAGTATTTTTTCATCGTGAAAAAGAAAGAAACTATACACTAACAATTCAACTGCAGGTCGAAGTGTTACCTGGTGCAATTTCACCGGTGATGAGACGCCTTATTTCACTTGGAGGAGGTTAGCAGTTTGCTATGTATTTAGATGGCTACATTTTTAGGATTTGATTCCTGAAGTGCTGATTTGTATTGCTGTAGTTCCTGAAATTCGCTCAGCCCTAAGGAAAGATGGTCCTGTCATCACAGATCTAGGAAATATGATTGTTGATGTAAGGTATGGTCTTAGTAACTTACCCATTTTCTAATGGTGCTAGTGAATCATGATTTTTGAATTTTCATTATCGACAGACGGCTTCATCATATACTTCGGCTCAAATTGTTTGAATTATTATTGTGTCATGAACAGTTGTCTACCGACAAGCTTGTTAAATTGAACTTATACTTGCTCTTTGTCATAAGTTGCCAATTTCGTGTTTGTAGTCCTTCTAAAGTCCTAGAGTCGTGTGGATATGCAGCACATTGCTGGAAAAAAATTGATAAAGAATTATCTTGAAAAGGAAGTTGACGCAGTTGGTGGAACTCTGATGTTGGTTTTCTTTTGTAGGGCTTCTTCTTGGCATAAAGTAATGTATGTGAACGTGCATTTTTTTCCGTCTAAAGGTTGAAATTTCTGCAAGATTAAAAGGTGGCTTGAAGTTATCAAGTAGTAACAAGTTTTAAACAGAACTTTCTATCTTGGCCTTTTGTTGTTTGATTTTATGTTAGCTGCAAATAATAATGGGTTTGAATTTTTTTTGGAGCTAAACGAAGGACTATAGGCAAATGAAGCTAAATGACGAATGCAAATTAGAAATTGCTTGTCATGCACTTCAAATAACAACGAACGGCTAAAAAACCAAATGGTTGAATCTCTGTGGAGAGAATCGTCAAATTAAATGATCAAAGGTGCTCCCTTTGTTCCTGCTCCATCTATTACTTATTGTACCGTATCTGAGCAACTATTGTTGGACTTTTCTTCTATGAATTTGTTCTGTGTATTTTTCTTGATTGTAATAATCAAGAGAGATACTGTTGTTTTTGAAGAGGAAGTAATTTATAGAATGAACTTTCAACTGGTGGGCATTATCAAGCTTTCTTTTGGAAATGTGCTTGTGCTTGAAGATAACTGGTACCCTAGAGCTTTTTTGGTTCATCACAAGAGTTAATGCACTTCAAAAGATTGTGAATGTGAGGGGGTACCATATGTTTCTTTCCTTAGTGAGCACCCATATCTATAGTGTCGTGGGATTTCATCCTCTATTTTTAGGGAACGTTCTTTATTATCTAGGGAACCTAGTTTCCTGGCAATTTGCATTATTGGGCACAACTTCCTTTTTCTTGTGAACGAATATGTTTGTTTTTTTGAATTTTGATATAGTTCCTTGGTAGTTTATTTCATGTGATCGCTTATTGACTGAGATTTATGTGCTTCAATGTACCTTGGTATTATGTTTCATGCAATTACTTATTTGATGAGTTTTATATTCTTCAGCTTTCCTGGTGGCATCCAGAATCCACCTGATCTTGAGAAGAATCTCAATATAATCCCAGGAGTTGTCGAAAATGGTAAAATTCAATAAAATTATCTGCCTCTTTTTTTACGTTTTTGTTTCAAATCATGTAATTATATCACTAAATTTGTACACATGAGGCATGAAGGTAACCAAGACTAAATAATTTTTTCAACTGGTATTGCACCATTCTTCATCCATGGAGAGGGATGTAAGAAGGAAATCCTAGACTTTTCCTTGACCTATTGAGACTTTTGTATGGTATTGTAACTATTGTTACAGATTGACAGCAGCAGGACACAAACTGTATCACCTCATCCTAATGAGTGTAACATGGATGGAAGTTATCTATGCAATCCCTTCTTGACATTGTTGATTGCTAAGTCCACACTGATTTCTTTTTTTCAACCACAACATCTTCTCTCTGTTCCCCCAGCTCCATAGCAGTTTGTTCTCTGGTAGATTTTGTTTTACATGTTTTGTGTGTCCGTTCAGTTGACGACTTGGCATGCAATAATATACCTTCAGATCCATTGCTCCATCTTACAGCTTCTTACTAAACATTTTAGTATGTTTTAAACATACTGGTATCCATTGAATTTGTATCCGGTGTACCAACTTTTTCAAGTATCCGTAAAGAAACGATGTGAAGCTCCTTTGTGATTGTTAATGTTTGTAATATTAGTTCTTAACAAGACTTTGTGACATGGCATTGCTGCAGGAATAGTTTCAGGCGTTGCAACTTCAGTTCTGGTTGGAGTCCACACTGGGGATGAGGTTGTGGTATTGGACTTTCCAGAGGTGTTGGAAAAATTGAAATCCCAGATCGAGTGCAGCTAGTTGACATATGATACCTTCTCTTATAGTGATCTTTCACATAGCAACCTCTCCTACGGATGTTCTTAGAGCATATGCATCTACTTTTCCTTGGAGCCTATCTGAATTGGATGCAGCAATTACTTACTAGTGAAGGTCACTGGAATTGGAAGTCTATAAACTCCAATTCCCATGTAGCAGCTGTCATTCTGCTAGTCAATCAAACAAGTTTGTCTCTGTGTAAAACCTTCTTCAAAAAACAAAAGGTTGTTGAAGGCCCAAATAAATGTTGCCTAGCTGACGAGTTGTATTATTCTTGTGGATGTTTTGTATTATATTTTCTTTAAAATAAGATCTTACCTGTCATCTCCCATGAGTATGTGACCAAATGTTTTTGGTGTAGTTCTTGACTAATATGGTATTCTCTTCTAGTGATTTTCATTGGCAAATCATAGGAAGTAAATGAAATGTTAGATTCCTAAAAAATCATGCCTTCGGTTACTTGACATCATTTTCAACTGAACAAAATGCTAAATGTTAAGCAGAGTAGCACAGCCGAAGAACAAAGAGAGTCATTAGCTATGTAAATGACTGAAGTTATTCGACCAATGGAAGATGCCATCTAGGTAAGTCAATTTCCTCAAAGGCTTATTTCACACATTCTTTTGCTGATCCTGTGTTTGTGCTCGCTTCCCTCGGAGTTCAAGATGGACAAGGAATATATGCGGATACCATAGCACCTTCTGTTTCTTATACATACACCAAGAAATGCTTAATTAACATTATCTTTTCTTGATCCCGTGTTTGTGTTAGCTTCGCTCTGAATTCAGAATGGACAAGGAATATATGTAGGATACCCATAGTTTCTTATATGTACACCAAGATAACTAGAGACAGTTTTGACGCTGACAACACTTTCAGGGAATATATTCTTGCATTTTTCCTGCAATGGTCATTCTATTGAATAACAGAAAATCTTACGTACATTTCTCATCCAACTATCAGATTCTGACAAAGAAGATGCTGAGCTCTGGTCCGCTGTTGCCATCGGGGTTCAACATGTAGAAGGTCTCTGAGTCCCTTGAGCCAATGACACGGTCAAAGTGCGCTCTCATATACGTAAGCTCTCCATCGGTTGATTCTGTTGATTTACTTGGAAGCACACCTGCTCCCATGGAGACTGCATGTAGGAACTGCATTACGTTAAGGTCAGCTTCTGATGGGTCCCTTTTTGTTCCATTGCCCAATTTCCGGCCATTAAGGAACATGGTCCATATTGGCTCCTCTAGCAGCTTGGTCTTGTCAGCCGCCTTCTTTTCACATTCCAGCGCAATCCTGACGAGCCCAGATCCCATCTCCTGGAGGAGCTTTCCAGTAGGGACGGCGAGCTCCAACACGAGTATAGGGAGGCTCCTCGGATTGTCCTGGACGGCCAGGCTGATGCGGGTCTTGCGATATCCAAAGAGGGTACCCGTCATGCGTATGGCACCATGGACGTGCCCATCTTGTGTACGTCTACCACCAGGGATGGCCACAGGGAGCCCACATGCTGGATTGATGATCGGAAAGGACTGGAATGCAGAGCAGACAGCCCGAAAAACCTTTGTAGATTTTGAGACTCTCTTCCTTTGGGACGGCTGGAGTAGTTTGACCGGCACACGTGGAGGGTTTGCTTCGGTCTCCTGTGGTGTCGACGCGGCTGGCTGAGAGGTAGGTTGTGGTTGTGTCATATGGCTGGAGCAGGCAGTGGTACAAAATTGCGGTGGTGGTTTACGTGCTTTTGTTTAATTTGGAACAGGAGGCGGAGCCGTGGAATGGACAAGCCAGAATTGGCGTTTGATTGTTGGGGAGGAAGAACCAGAAATTGCAGTGTTTTGAATGGAGGAGTTTTGGGAAGTTCGTTGAGAAGTTAGTTATGGTCCAGCTGTCTTGTAGGAGCAATTTTATACTTATGGTCCAATGTTAGATAGTTTGTAGATAGACTCAATAACGATATGCTATAGGGTCAAAGATTGCCCATAATATCCTAAACACGTTGACTTTCTATTTAAATTGTAACATAAGTGCAACACGTGATAATCACTGATCAATCAAACTAAATATGGACCGACCTACGTAGAAATTTAGACTTCCCTTCTAGGAACCCCAGGTGATTGTTTTTACACAAAATAGTAATTTTCTGTTCAAATACTTTTGACGGCCTCTGTTTTTGGGTTACTTCCCTTAACTCTTTGAACTAGAGATGACGTCTGATGTGCATTTTTTTGATATGGCAGATCTGTGTTTTGTATTTATGCTTACTACTTTATCTCCATTAACCTCATTAGAGGTTAAAGAGAAACCCAGAAGAAAGCCTAAAATCATGCAAGTGCGAAATTTGAAGTTTTTTCCTCTTTTTGTGTGGTTCTCTTTTACTTAAGGCCGTCGTGGTTACCTGCCCGTGAACAGTTGTGTTAGTCAAATCTCCACATGGATTGGATTTGATTCTAAGCACGCCTAGGATGGCAGGACCAGAAATCAATGCCTTGTATCATGGTATGCAACTTTAATTAACTTTTGAGTTCGATATATCACGGCCTGCTGCCCATTGCTTGTGGTTCATGGATTAGTATGGACTTTGCATTTGAATCGATTGAGAGGTTTTGTATTTTTTTGTCGTCCTTAACACATCGCTGATTTAAGATCTCTAGGAATTTGTTTTCGGACTGATCTAAAGTCACGTTCAAGAGACATCATTGCCATGTGCCAACACGATAGGTTCATTGTTAAATTTGTACTTCACTAATATTTTCTTGGAAAATCAAATTTAGGATGCATGTGTCCATTGCTCCCAAAACTATAATCTTGGTTCTACTGATGATGGCACTTCGATTTTAACGCTCTTTTGGATTGTTGTTGAAGGATTTTCTGGATAGCATGCACCAAACATAGATGAAAGTGATAAAACAAATATTACATTTTTTGTTTGTTTGTTAGGATGACATTTCCAAAGCTACTATTTTTGACATTCCTTTCTTTTCTCCTATAAGAATATCAAGTCCTATCCAAGTAAGAATAGTAGTCAGTCTTTTTTAAAAATTGAATACTATCTAAAATGTCAAAAGGCAAGGTTAATAGAACGGTAAAATTTTATCCTCTATTAATCTAAACTATGTTGTTTTGACTATGATTCTATGAATAGCACAACACTTTTTCGTGGATATTACAACAGATAAAACTGTGAAATACACGTTAGAGTTTAGACTATCCAGTGGGATATCTCCAATGAAAAGGGAAAAAAGACATTGTCGGCCATGAATAAATAGATGCTTAATGATTTGAGGTGGAAGTGTGATAAATCTCTTTTTAAAAGGTCGTGATAGATGTTATCACGAGAACCATTTGTTGTCTAGACATAGAGCATAAATTTTCGAATTAGCATTTCCTTTGTGCTGAAAAAGAGAAGCACGTAACAAGCATGTGATTTCGACAAGTCACAAGGAGCAAGTGACATGAAGAAGATAAGAAGAGATTCTTGTTTTCTAAGTTATTGGACCACATGATATTAATGTTGATGACATCACCATTCCTTAAGATAAGCATGTGGTTAGCGCGATATCGTCTACTAATCATGGAGATTTGCGTTTGCTGGGACTCATATGATTGGTGGGGTAGATTGATGGTTCAGGAGTGAGATTAGTAAAATAACCTTCCTTTGTCTTAGAATTTGAATGATATCATCTTCATATCTGATCTTCATATCTGAAGTTCATCTCTTTCAATGTGGTTCTACAGGTGAATTGGGATGCTAGATTAAAAGTTTGTAAAGATTTGTTTTTTTCTCAAAGGAAATAACCGTGTAGGATTGGCAACAAATTATATTTACTAGAACAAAGAAAAGGCTATATATTGCATTTTAACTCAACATATTGACAAATTATATATGTATCTTCTCTGATCTTGATCTATTAGTATTATAAAAACAAAAGACTGTTTATATAACAGTATTGTTTATATATATGTACTTCTATTGTCTGATAAGATCTATTATTATTTTATTATTTGAATCTTCACATTCAAATATAATACAAATTCAAATTCAAATTCATGAATATATAAAAACTCTTAAGACATTATTAATTTGAATGTAATAAATAGAATATCTAAATAGAATATTTCTAATGTAATAAGATCTTACTGTCAACGTGACTTGAAATATTAACAACCACAAAGCTTTTAATCCCAAGGATATAGGGGTAGGCTAAAAATAAAACTCAATAAGAGTTACAATTTAGGTACGTAAATCTTCTTCCATGCACCCTTATTATAATAAATCAAAATCAAAATTGCTATAAGTTTTGTTCCTCCTAACTAAAGCTATATTGAAACAAACTTAGAAGAACTCAATCTAAACCTTGAAGACGACTATGAACATGTAATTCTTATCCTATCTTGAAATAAATAAAAAGTAAATTTAAACAACAATTAAAAGGCATATTCCACAATAATTAGTTGCCTATCCACGATAGAAAATTATATTTATCTAGTTGTTTTAGCTATAATTCACATGTTTTCATTGTGAACAAAAATTATCTAGAAGTGGGTTAAGCTAATGTGTAAGGTAAAAAAGCTAGCACACAATGTAAATATGCAGTCAAGGAGGGTCTCCTAGATTCTAGAGTTTCGCATGGTTAGGATCCATTTGGACACTCAGGTTTTGATTCTAGGATTCTCAAAAATTGTGTTGAAATGTAGATAGTTTTTTATAGTGGTTCACAGTTTTTGAAGTGCAAGTCTTTTTTTTTTTGGGTTCAAGACATTACAGTTTGTGTTTTATTTTTTCGGGTTTCAGGTGTCATTCTAGATGTCAAACAGTAGTATAAGTTGTTTGAGATTTTTTTTTTAAAATTTGATGTCTCCTTTATAGAAAAAAATGTTCATCTATTTAAATGTTATATATGATTAATTTTGATCTTTCAAATTTCAACCCAAGTCAATTTAGAAATCTTTCTCAATATAATTTTCAAATTTGATTAATGTTGATATTGTCAATCTTAGTTGGGTCATTATAGTTGCTATTTTATTTTTTTTTTGTAAATTTTGAAATTAAAAAAACATATCTATATTACTGCAAATAAAGAGGCTGAAACACACTAACAAGTTCTCTTCGAAAAAAAACACCAACAAGTTAATTTGAAATGTCTATTAAAAGTTTATTTATAAAAACTAATTAAAACTAATACATGTCGCAGTGTGATGACTCAAATATTAAGGAAATTATAGAATTTGATGAAAACCGTGATCAAATTAATTTTGTTGGGAAATTAACTTCATTTACGAAATTTTCAACTCATGGATCTAATTTTCTTACTTTAAAGGTAAGAAGAACGTACAAAATGGTGGTGTCTCATGGAAAGCTTACTGAGATTAGATTTCTAAATCAAGCAAAAATGAATGGTAGCATCCAGGTCAAACCGAAGATTTTTAGATGCCAAAAACCACATTTGGGACAAAAAAACTACGTCTCGATGTTTAGAGAGACTTAAACGCAACCTTTCAATTGTCCGAAACGGACCTTAGTCTGGACACTTCTGGATTTCGACACTGTTATTATTTATGTTAAGACCTAAACTCTAATTAGGAGGAGTTAATCATGTTTAGGGGTGTTGTGAGGGTTACAGGGTGATGTGGAGGCTTGGGATTGGGTGGTGTTGGGTATGAGAGAGGAACTTTTCTCTTCTCCCTCGTTAGAGCACAAATAACAGCGCTCGGGCTACCTCGGGCGTCCTGCACTCTCTCTCTGCCACGTCAGCTTCTCTCTCTGTCACGTCAGCTCATCCAACCCACCTAAAAAACCCTCTTACCTATGCCCGGGCTACCCTCACTCACCCTACACTATCTTTCCTCCACATCATTTCTTAATTAAACAAATTTAATTCTCACACAACATTTAACAAATTACATTTTATATAAATCTAATTCTAATTACATTATAATTCTAATTCACGATATAATTATTATTACTATTAATTAATTAATTAACAATAATAATTATTCATTAACAATATTAATCACTATTAAACCACAAAATTTTGAATATTTGAAATTTGAATATTTGAATTTTGAAACGCGCGTGAATGCACAGTATACACGTGAATGTACAGTATACGCGTGCATGAAAAGTAATCCGTGTGATTGCACAGTATACGCGTGAAAGAAAAGTAGTCCGCGTGAATGTACAGTATATGCGTGCGTGAAAAGTAATCCATGTGACTGCACAATGTCTAATTTTTTTCTCTATATATACCATACACAAAACTCAACTTACATCACATATCTCTTCCACAAAACACAACGTTGCAATGTCTTCTCCGGATTATAACCGTTCCCCCTCGTCTACAATCAAATCCGCATCCACGCTATCCACGAGGATACCCCTCACGTCCATTTTACCAACAACCATTCCAACAACCAGACTTCTCCCACTACGCACCACCATTCCCACCACCAGACCAAAACTCACCATTCCCACAATTCTCCTACTACGCACAACCAGATCAAAACTCACCATTCTCACAATTCTCTCAATATGCACCACCATTCCCACATAATCAACCACAATTCCAGATGTTTGGCCGACACATGTCTTAACAAAGTAGTCAGAGTATGACAGACACTGAAGATGAGGGTAACGACGACGATGAGTCCCCACCACGACACACCGCCACACCACCATCCCCACCTCCACAGCGCCGCCACCGCAAGCAAGTCCAAACTGCCAAAGCCAATCCAAAGTTGTGGACCACAGCTGAGGACGAGAGACTTGTCTCTGCATATATGGAAATCAGTTGCGATGCGGTGACAGGGAGAAACCAGAAGTCTACTTCATTGTGGGCTAGAGTGAAACGTGTGTACGACATCTTCGTGGAAGGCACATGCCTACCCGAGAGGAATACAGAGTCCTTAAAAGGACGATGGAGGAGAATTGTACCTGTTGTGAACAAGTGGGTCGGGTGCTTCGATCAGGCATTCCGACGGAAAAGGAGCGGCCAGAATGACGACGATGTTGTCCGACAAGCGCACGTGATCTACGAGCGAACTCATGGGCCTAAATTTCTTTATTTTGATGCTTGGGTTATGTTGCGTAGGTACCCAAAATGGGAGTCTGTGATATCCGGAGCTAATGTCGTGCGTGTTGACTGAGAGTCCCCGGAGTTGCACGATGAAAATAGTCCCCAGTCAGGAAGACTTGGGAAAAGAAAGAGCACGGATGGCTCCAGGACGCAATCACCCTCGGATGCAGAAGAGCTGATGCCGGAGTCGTCTACACGCCCAGAAGGTGTGAAGAAGGCTAAGAAAAAGGCTAAGAGTGCATTACGCCCCGAAAGAGACACCGATGTTAGAGAACTTGCACAACAGATTCGATACACCGCCCAAGTCAGAGAAGATGGTTTCTCCAAGCAAGAGGAGTTAGCGGAAAGGAATTTCCAGAGGCATTTAATAAAAAATAAGTTGGACATGCTTCACTCTCTGATGAGGAAGGACAACCCGACGGAGAAGGATCAAAAAAGTAATCGATAAACTTCTCGCCTGGGTAGAAGAGAATGAGTATGTGTGGTTTGTTGTAGTCCGTATTTCGTATAGTTTGTATTTCCCTTTGTATTTCGTGTTGTTGTAGTCTGTATGGTTTGTATTTCCCTTTAACATATGTTTCATGTGGTTGGTTGTTTTTCGTATTTTAGTATTATTAATGTATTGTTCTTATGATATTGTTGTATTAATATTTTTTTCTACTTAACTTGATGTTTTTTAATTTTTACTATTAAACCACCCGATGGGCGCCCGCCCCGTTAACGGGGGTGCGCCCGGGCGCCCGACTAGGGCGCCCGGGCGGGGCACCCTCGTTAAGGGTGCCCTTACTCACTACTCACTCACTCATATATATATATATATATATATATATATATATATATATATATATATATATATATGCAGGAATTCTCTAGTGAGCCCAGGGCTCAACTTTTCTAAATTAAGCCCCCACAATATCCACCACTTATTTCAAATTGTAAGGTAGATTAAGAAAAAAACGGTTATGCTAATGAATGGTGAGATTAACTGTAAATAAGATCCAACAGTGAGATTGTAGGGGGCTTAAACTAAATTTGATGAGCCTTGGGCTCACTAGAGCTTGACCCTATATATGTATATATAGAAGTCTGGCGAGTGAAGGCAAAGGCCAAGCAAGAGGAAGCGGCGAGGCGAGGCTGGCGGTGGAACTTGTGTTGTCGGAGGTGCTAAGAGGCGAGGAGGAGGTGAAATGGAAGTCGTTGACGACGATTGGAGCTTCGTCGGTCGTGAAAAATATATGCCAAGTTCAATTAGAAGTTCATACAAGGTGTGTGAGTGATTGTGGGAGTTGTCAGAGACCTCGTGGTGGTAACGTGCAACAAGGTTACTGTAGGTTAACGGTTGACCGACATTAGTTTTGGTCGACTGGATTGTAGTGTAAGTGTGTGTCTTTGTCTCGTACCGGTCTAACGATATCTAATGACGGTCGACCAGTTATGCATGATTTAGCGAGAAGAAGTGACTCCTTCGCCATTCGACTGGTTGCACCTAAATAAGTCGGTTCGGACCTAGATCATCTAAATGGTCGACCGCCCTAGACCTATAGTCTGACCGTTAACTTAAGTGAACTTAACTTCTGTTCGACCATTTTGGATGTTGGTTCAACCAGTTATGGATTTGAAGACCGTAGGAAGTTCCTGTTATTTTCGGTCGAACGAGACTTTTTTGTCGTTTGACCGTTGTGTTGAATTGTTTAATGTTTTTGTTGGTTTAGACCTTCTAAATGGTCGACCGCCTATGACCTTTTATTTGATCGATTGGTAGTTATGTTTGTTCAACCGGTTGGGTGACAGTTTGAACCATTGTCTGGTTCAACTTCCAGACGGTCGAACACTTGACCTTTTTCGGTCGACCGGTTGGTGCACAAATTTGATTTCTTACTTTATTTCATATTTGCACCATGTTGCATTCCATACCCTATGTAGTAGCTTGGGATTGCATATCCCAATGCATTGCATTGCATGTTCCTGACTCAAGTAGAGTTGGACGTTGTCCGAGGTTTATTCTAGCAGGTAGCCGACTGAGTCACAGTCAGGCAAGTGTTTCAACTTGTGTGAGCACCCGTGCGACCTTGGAGGCGATGGAGATTTCTGACCGATGATGTATTCTGACAGGTAACTTGGTTGTGGCACAACCAGATGAATTGACTGACCTGAGCGACGACACCATCGGTGTGACGTTAACCACGAGATCAGATCTGTATCTATGACTCGGATGTGCGTGCGACTCTCACTGAACCCTCATGATTAGTATAGTCGTATGTGAGGATTAGTCTCGTACCTCCGTAAGACAACGTGTGCTCGTGGTAGGTACCCTTGGGGGGCCTTATGTAGTTGTTAGGACTGATGTCTTTCATGACCCCTAAGTGGGGAAGATTTTACTATTGCATTATATATGTCATGTTATACTAGTAAGATAGGTTCATTGTATAGTAGTTTCATATACATGTAGGTGGACTTGGTATATAAGATTTCGTTATAGAAACTCATGCTTTGTTATTACATTTGCATTTCAAGACCTCGGTAGGTACTGGGTAGGGTGGAGACCGAGGGCGAGCGCGCACCAGGACCGGTTCCTCAATCTACATTTTTAGGTTGTTATGATTATTTGTATTTATATCTTTTTGTACTATGATGTAATCATACTTTTGACAAAATCCTGTATATTGGTGCACATTTTGATTTTATATGTGAGTAGCATCATCTTGTGATCCGACGTTGATCTCTTTAAATATCATTTAAATTTTCCCTCGTTTTTGAGACGGTACAATTTATTCCTTAGAATTCTAACTCCTGATATTTTTTGAATACTAATAATGAGACAGGTAGATGAAATTTTGCTCATCTAGTCGGATACAAGAATATCTATCTGCCCACCTCTAAGCAGAATATTAAATTAAACTTCAAATCAAACAGTAAATTAAACCAGCCAACAAATTTCTAAATTTCTTGTCGTTGTCTTTACTATTTCGGAATCTCTAGCCCGAATTCATAGAACCACCGGTCCTGGTAGCATTTCAAACTTGTATACGTCTAAGAAGTTCCCTCAGTGCAATAAAAACTAAATTATGATAAATGCTATAATAAGATAAATTAATATAGCATAATACGATGTAATGTAATGTATAATGTAATAAATATAATCTAATAATACATGATGCAAGAATATCATAATTAAGGGTAAAATCAACGTGGATAAACAAGGGAACTACTATTCGTCGCCGTAAAACTACTTAAATCGCCCTAGAAATTACTTTTTTGCCCTTAACAAATCAATTAATACCCATTTCGTCCCGTGTCTTTAAACAAGGTATTTGACTCAGTTTTACTCACATTCCTAGTACCAACACCACGAAAATGTCTGGCGAAACACCTAGATCCGGGTAGGTAACGAAGACGGATTTTTTTTTCCGACCCAGACGCCTCCACCTAGGTGGAGGCGTCTGGATACGACACCTACATCATGGTGGAGGCGTCTTAGCCAGACGCCTTCACGTTCGTGGAGGCGTCTGGCTAAGACGCCTCCACATAGGTGGAGGCGTGTTAACCAGACGTCTCCACGTTGGTGGAGGCGTGTTACCCAGACGCCCGTATTTTTTAATAATAAGAAATTAAAAATAAAATATAAATAAATTCTTAAAATTATACGGTGTGTTATCTCAAATTATTTGAGGTTCCGTTGCAAGATTTTTGGTGGTAACGGGGTCAAATTACAATGAGTTTTTTTGCAAGTGATTAATATTCAAAAAATTTAAGATCCAAAATCCCCGGTGGTAAAACTTCCCGACTTACAAATACCACATCGACAGGTCGTTCGAGGCGTCTTACCCAGACGCCCCTCTCCTACACTGGGCGGCTCCGTCAGACGCCCGCAATTTTTTATTATTTTTTATTAAAAAGATGTTGGATATTTTACTAGATTCGAGTACATCGGGTCGTCCGTTGGCTCATTATTGTCCTCCAAAACATTACTTTTTATGATTATAAGAGGAAGATGAAGAGAGATGTATGATAGGAGGGTAAAATGTCGTGTTATAGCAGTAGAAATGAGAGAAGAGCAAAATGGTAATCTGTTGGGACGATTTAAGTAGTTTTAGGACGACGAATAGCAATTCATATAAACAACCGCACTCTTACTTTTAGTTAGCAAATATGTGTATATGTAGAAACTATTATATAATAATATATGAGTGTTACCAAGTGTAGTTGTGATTTGAAAAACATTTTACTTTAAAAGTAAATTTGAAATGTCGCGGAAATGTGGGTGGATCTTCACTTTTATAAGAAGTAATAAAACGTAAATTTAAAATGGCGGAAAACTGTGGGTGGATCTTCACTTTTACAAGAAGTAATATAAGTATAGATATATATATATCCATACTTGCAAAGGTATGTATACGTGTCAAAATCCACAGCACATTATTCATTAGTGTGTGTGTGTGTATACTAACTAATGGGCTCCATGGGCTTACTATTCCACCAAAACCTTGAGTGGGACTCGGTATATAAAACCTCACAAAGAAAGCAAGTCGAAGAAGAAAGCTCAAATGGCACAATCTCGGATCGCACTCTCAAATCACAGAGGAGATATGGACCCTTTTCCTTCTCGGTCTGTAAGGTGAAATGTCAACAGTTTCAATTTTGTAGGGGAAGACTCGATTAAGACCAATGCATATCCAACAAGTGTGCATAGAGATAACTCTGTTGTTGCTTTCCTTGTCGCATCTCTTAAGACATAACTTAGCTTTAACCCCTCCATTATGATAAAATAGATTTCATCACTTATCTAATTAACCACCTAGATGAATAATGCTGTGAAAGTGTCTGTTGTGTCTCAAGGTAATTGATGGGGTGCCTGACAAAAGAAAGCATCATGCATTGAGACACATGAACCTAACCTGCTGCATCACCCATAAATTATTTTGTTGGTACTTAAGAAACTAATATTGCATCAATCATGGTGGGAGACATATCTTATTCATTTGACAAAATCTTAACTTTTTAAAAGAAGGATAGGTCCGTTATACTTATACATGACAGAGGAAAGATGTAGAACTTGATTAAGCAATCCATCCACAAAGAGAAGTTTGAGATGCCTATCTTGTAATTAAAATCACCCTGATGAAAGAAATATATGGCCAACAAGAACATCAAGACTCAAGAGTGATCTTCATATATTGAATTCCAATTCATACAATGTCTGTGTTTGCTTACGAGACTAGTTTCTATCAATTTAATTTGAGAGACAATTGAATTAGAGAAAGAACCAAACGGCTCATGATTGGTCATGTATTTGATAAATTGATAATACAATAACAACATGAACTGTGCTAGGAATTGAAGCAAGGGAGGGTCGGAATTCGTAAAGAATGTCAAAAAAATATTTGTGAATTCACTAATTTAGTTTGAACTTGAGCCTAATCAGATATCTTACCAATGAGTAGGTAAATCGATATTTCTATACTAAATTAATTGCACAAAACTTCATTCATTTATCTTAATATTGGTATTCGAAAGTATTCAATAGAGTCAAAGATCTAAGAAGTAAAAAAAACTGAGGAATTAGAATCACACAAGTTCTTCAAAATATAAACTGAAATTTCAGGATTAAAATATCAAAGGATGAAAAATTCAAAGCAACCTTCCAGACTCCTATGGCCAGTGTGGGACCGTACCCGAGAGTAACAATGACAATGAGCATGATGTCTAACCTCCTAAACAAAGGAAAGAAAAAAAAGTGATCCTCAAACTTAAAAGCAAAGAAGATAAGTGGTCATTGTCAAGGAGATGACAATACATGTGCCAATCTTTTATGAGAAGTTTTGAAACACACCTGATAAAAAAATGAAAATAAGTTCTAACTAACTTAAACGTTTCTAGAATGACATCCCTTGGGCCTTGGAAAATAGTTTTTAAACCTACTATTAAAACAATAACAATGAGCTCATACCAATATTAAAGAACAACAAGGAATTTTTATACTTGCAAAATAACAATAATAATAATATCGTTGGCAAAGTGGAAACTAGAGATGGAAGCTTCCAAACTTGACTTTCCTTGCAGTTTATGCTTCCCCATCTCATCATTATGGCCATTTTATAATTTTATATGAAGCACAATTGAGATCCTTTTTTAAAGTTATTATTACACAACTATTTGGTAGAGAAAGCCTCAACTTCAAAGGTCGGAAGAAACAACCAAAAAGTCTACAAGTTTTGTTTCCCTGAAAGCTTGAACATTTTTAAGTAGAATCATAATTGAGTTTATTTTTGTCAAAACTCATCAGTTTACTATTATTTAGCAATTGGCAACTTCAATCCTTCATTCTACCCACCCACTACAATTTTCTAATTATTGTTTTCTCATGTGTTGTTTGGCCAACTTTTTTTCCCATTTGGGTTTCCAATAAAAACCAAAGGAGTTTTGACTGCAGATCTCTTTTAAAATTAATTTTCATCACCAGGCTTGGTATTCGATTGATTTATTATTTATTTATCAAACTATTTAATGTGTATTGTTTTTTGAAAATTGACCATGTATTCTTATAAGGGGATTTCAACTCTAAAAGATAATTAACACAGGCATAACTTTGGAAAAATATCAAAAGTGCATGGACTTTTTTTTTTGATATACGAAAGATCTAATATTGTTATTGAAGTTTGGGGGCTTCATGTAAAAATTCAAAGAACTTGTAGTATTGTGTCGTTTTCATATCGTGAATGAGAAAATTTAGAATCATATTTATTTTATGCAAGTTTATTTCATATCAAGTTGCATTTAAGTCGTGTCACCGACTCACCATTTCATGTTGTTGAAAAAAAATACCAGACCTAAAGAAATTACATCCTCTTGGGTCACTCGTGGGTCTTAATTAGTTATTGGAGTATAGGCAATTATTTTTAGAAAAAAAACATCATTCAAAATTTCCTCTACTTACTTTTGCGATGTCCAGGAGAAATTTCAAATGAACCTATTGTTATAAACTCATAATTAAAGCCCCACTAAAAGATTTGTATTATCAATATTCATAGCTTTTTAAGCTCGTGTCACCTTTAATCCGTATGATACCTCTGCTGTTCTTTTGTTTGCATTTTGCAATGTTTATTATACAAATGCTTGTTACTAACTTTAGCAGACAAGAGTCTCTTTGCTGGTCAAAGACATGCCTTAATGGCCTCTCCACGTCTAATTTTTATATTTCAATTTCTTAGCAATAGCATGGGCAAGAATCTACTTTAGATATCCACTATAGATCCGTTACATTTATTAAACTTTAAAAACCTGAAAAGTGTTTTTTGTTGTTGTAAAAATATGACTTATCCGGATTTCCACTCGTCTTATTTTATTTACGAATAATCATGCATCTTTAGTAAATATATCTCCAAGTCTTATTTTGTAAAATATTTTGGTTCCATTGAACTTTTGGTAGTTGGGTACGTGGGTGATTCCATCTTATTAGTTGGTCATATCACGTCATAATATGTTGTCTTTTATATATTTATGTAGTAAAATTTTCAAAAAAAAATTGAATATAACTCATCATACATTTAAAGGATGCATAATTCGCAAAACAAACTTACGAAAAAGATCGACATATTAGCTTGAAGATGCATTTTGAGTCGAACTACTCCGAGAATTGATCCAATTTTGAATTGATCAATTATATGGTTTCACGAGAACTTAAGAACCAAAAAACTCAAGTAAGATATGAGAACTACTAAACGTCGTCCCAAAACTACTTAAATCGCCCCTTAAAATCACCAAATTGCCCTTAACAATATATTTAATACCCATATCGTCCCGTGTCTATAAATTAGCCATACAGTATTGTCTATTCATAATTTATCAGTAAAAACACCACGAAAATGTCTGGCGAGGGTGATGCATCCGGTGAGATAAGCCAGGCGCGGGGCACAATTTGGGCGGGGCGTCTGCATTAGACGCCTCCCCCAAGGAGAGGGCGTCTGCGTAGGACGCCCTCACCTTGGCGGAGGCGTCTAACGCAAACGCCTACCCAATGGGAGAGGCGTCTTGCGTAGACGCCCTCCCTTTGGGCAAGGCATCCTACGCAGACGCCTCACCCTTGGGGAGGGCGTTTAACACAGACGCCCACCCATGGACCAGGCAACTTATCCAGACGCCTGAATTTTTTAGATTTTTTTTAATTTCGATTTTATTTTTGTAGGTTCCGTTGGAAGATTTCGGTGGTGATGGAGTGGATTACAGTGAGTTATTTCAAACTGCACAAATCTTTGCAACAATCGATGAAGCAAGTAAATGAGCCAAACAAGTAGCTATCGGAGCTGAGTTTTTTTTTGGTCGTGTCGTCGTACAAAACAAGATCAGATAGTCAGATGGATTGTTATTTGAGATGTGACCGGCGAAATCAAATGGAGTCTCGGGATATGGATACTGCACTTCGAAGAAACATCAAAAGAAAGGGTTGCGATTGTCGTTTCTTAATAAAAGTGGTGGAGCGACGGGATCGTGATGGATGAGTTGTGGTTTTTAGTAGTGGTCACGGACATCACAACCACAGACTGACAGTTTATCCAGAGGGTCATCGTCAAATTAATGGTCTAAGTCCTGGGGCGAAGAAGATTGTTCGTGATATGACTGAGGCGCAAGTAAAACCACGGAACATCTTGAAGGCAGTAAAAGAAAAAATCCCGGAGGACAATCCAAATCAAAGGCATATTTATAATTTCAGAGATTACATGAGGAGGACAAAATCTGAAGACCGGAATCCCGTCCAGCAGTTTCTCTATCAAGCAGTGCAGTGTGAGTACTTACATTGGATTATGCGGATCCAGAAACTAATGTCGTCACTCACGCTTTTTTGGCAAATCCGACGTCAGTCCAGTTGTTGCGGACATATCCTTTCGTTATCTGCATGGATTCGACTTACAAGACGAACAAGTATAAGATGCCTTTGTTCGAAATGATTGGGGTCACACCAACAAACATGAATTTCCTTATCGGATATGTGATTTTGATGGATGAATCTTACTCCAGTTACCTGTGGGTGATGGAGAAGTTGCGAGATCTGTTATTGGGGACTGTCAGCCCGACTACAATAATAACAGACCGAGAGTTAGGCCTTATGCGAACGGTGAGAGAAGTTTTTCCTGACTCTGCTCTTTTACTCTGCACACGGCACATCAACAAAGACGTATTCAACTACGCATACCACGTATTCGGCAAGAATAAGCAGATGGCAAAGACTTTGAGGCGTGGAAGATGGAGGAAAATCATGCTTTCTACTTCAGAAGCCGAGTATGATAGAGCTTTGTATGCTCTGAAAGATTTGTATAGATCGTGGCCGGCTATCACGAAGTATCTGGACACCACGTAGTTGGTGCATAAAGAAAAGTTTGTGCTGAATTGGACGAACAAAGTCCTTCATTTTGGGAACACCACGAATTGTAGGGTCGAAAGTGCTCATTCGGCTCTAAAAGAGTGGATTTCTACATCGACTACAGCTCTGGACACTCTTTTCGAGCGCGTCAACGCGGCTATTGAAATGCAGCTGACGAATATTCGAAACTTTCTTGAAGACTCGAGACGGCGAAATTTGACTAATTTCGGACATCCTCTATATCGTCACATAAATGATCGAGTTTCGCATCACTGCTTGCAATTGCTGAGTCGGGAGGTGAAGAGAATGAAACAGTTAGATGATTAAGTTGAATATCGTTGTGAGTGCGCTTTTCTGACTTCTCATGGGATACATTGCGCATGTACCATCCGCGGATGTCTTGAATCAGACAACGGAATTTACTTAGAGCAGATTCATCCGTTCTGGAGGACACTTGTCATTGGGGAAGGAGCCGGGAACCCAGAGTTTGTGTCTCAGGCAGCTCAAGACGCCGAACATTTTCGCAGCCTGGTTGATGAGATTGCAGGAAGTGACCCTACCGTAATTCGATCTACCTCTCGGGTTTTATTCGAGCAGCTACACCCCGAACATTCGAATTTGAGAGAGCCTGCAGAAAAAATAAAGCTACGAGGTCGACCAAGGGGAAAGTCGACACGACGGGACTCTAGTGCGTTTGAGTATGCTGAGCGAGGTCGTGGTCGATCTTCAGGTAGTGGGAGCAGAGGTCGTGGTCGATCTTCCGGTAGTGGAAGCAAAGGTCGTGGTCGATCTTCTGGTTCTTCGTTTGTAAACATGAGGGGAGGATCAGGTATACCATATATTTATTGTTATTATAATTTTGTTATTTATTTCAGTAAATATGTATCTTCTGTTATTATATGTAACTGCATTTTTTGTTTATATTGTAGTGACTGGACGGATTGACGTAGACGACTTCCCATATGTGGATAGAGTTCCAGGAATCATTATGTCATTCCTAGAGCGGTGGAATGATGTACGTCCTGATGGAAACTGTGGATTTCGATGTGTCGCCGATGTTTTCCACGGTGGTGAAGACAATTGGCAACTCGCTTGTCGTTCGATTTCAAATGAGATAGCTGCGAACCCATCAATTTATGAGCACATATACTACGACGGTGTGGCGCAGACTCGTCACCGGATTAATTGGGGCGGTGGATCTTGTGGCGAGAATCACTACATGGAGACGTGGACGGACTTGTTCCCCATTGCAAATTTTTACAAGTGTGCAGTTATGTTCTTCTCTCTCGGAAATGATGGTTCGTTGTACCCATGTCTTACAGTTCTACCTTGGGAGAGCCCGCCTACCGTGACGAGACCATGCAGAGAGTTGATTATTGCTCATTTAAGGAGTTACGCTCATTACATTCGTTTGGATTTGAACGAGGGATTCCCCGTACCTCCTATAGCGACTCTATGGTTTCAAATACGAGATGAGAGTGTTATTGGATGTGATCTGGAGTACCAAAATAGGATAGCATGTTGGCAACAATTATGTAATATGTTTTGATATGTTTGTACATTATATAGTGTTTCTTTATTATCGAAATTTGTTATTATATTTGCATTATATATAAGAGTACGACAGGTTAGCAAACACAAATACAAATAATAAGCGTACGACAGATAAGCAAACACAAATACAAATAATAAGCGTACGACAGGTTAGCAAACACAAACACAAATACAAATAATAAGCGTACGAAAATAAGCAAATAGAAATGCAAATACTTAGAGTACGGTACAACAGATCAGCCTACTCATCATCCGAATCATGGTCGGAGATGCCTAACTGAGTATGCCACGACTGTATCAAGTCATCCAAATCTCCGCATGCAGCTCTCATGTCCTCGTCCGGCAGCTCATCCCTCCTCTGCAGGAATGGCTGCACATCCCGTATCATCTTACCCATCCACTGCACATAACATTAACATTAGCGTACATTAACAAAATATACAATAGAAATAAATATAAATAAAATGAAAAAATTACCAGATCGCCACACGTCCTATCTGGTGGTTGATCTGCTCTCCGGGAGGCACTACGGACGATGACAGGATGTGAGTAACTACCAAACCAATTAAGATAACGTGCATCACACTCGAAGGGGTCGCGACTACGTCTGAAGTCGCCAAGGAACAGTCGGCATGATCTCGGAAATGTCCGCCAAGTCGATTCTGCTGTCGAAGCGGGGAACCTGACGTCGTACGTCGCTGCAGTCGCAGACCGCACCTCATGCTCTGGGGTCGGGATGTCAACCAGGATCACCTAAACATATCCTAACTGACGCAAGACACGATCGGGCATATAAGGCTCTATGATATCCCGATAACGAATAAAGCCCATCAATAAAGTCCTCGAGACCTCCGCTTCTGGGTCAGGACCATAAGGTAACCACTCCACCTAAACTTTAACACATTAATAATAATACAAATCAAAATTAAATAAACAAATGTAAATGGTGTAAAGTTTTATACCTCTGATGCAGTCATCCGATCTAGCCGTGCGCGGATTGAACGCAATCGTCCCTCGCTCTTGTCCTCGCTCCGGACGGCCCACATACCCGAACGTGGATGACCCTCCTCGATCATCTTCCGCTCACGATGCGGGCGGAATGCGGGAAAGTACTCGTATATCCACGCCTGCAGCAGCATAAGGCAACCTGCAATCCCAGAACAATCTGCACGACTAGCTATCCCAAGCTGACGGTACAGGTATGCCAACGTCGCTGAGCCCCACGAGTCCGGGTCCCTAGCCTCCAATAGATCGCGTGGTCTGATCCGGCAACCACTCTTGTCGACAAACAAGACGGCTCCGAGCATCAAGAACAGGTACGCGGTCAACTGTGTATCATCGGCCCGCGGAGGTCGTGCACGTCTGCATAGGTCCTCAAGGGCGTCGATGCCGACACCACCACCACTCCATAAAGTTGTATCTCTCTCCAGACCATCAAGTGTGACACCCAGCAACTCTGCCACATAACACCTCAGCTCAGACGTCGACCCCTGAGCACTAACCATACGACCCTCCACAGGAATGCGCAGGATCTGGAAAACATCGTGAAGCATGATCGTCATCTCTTCGAAAGGCATGTGAAAAGTGTTGGTGTCAGGCTGCCACCGCTCCACAAACGCATAAATCAAAGGCATGCCGAGATAAGGGAACATGTTGTACAGTAAGCGCCCCAAATGTGTCGCACTAATCTCCCCTCTGATATCAGCACCCAGTGTAGACCGCCAACCCTGTAGTGTTGTACAGGCTCTGTGCCGATTATGGCACTTCAGAACCTTCCGATCCGCTCCGTCCCAGATCCGTCTAGCGATGTGACCCTAGAAACTAGGAATGACGCTCTCATCTAAAGGACCACCGGGCGTTATACTGCTCACGATCCAAGAATCGTCATGGACCCTCTTCTTCTTCTGAACGCGGGGATCTACAGTGCACGAGCTCGAATCCCCGGTCGTAAACCTCCTTCGGGGAGACGTCTGCCGCAGACGTCTCCTCCATCGGGGAGACGTCTCCCGCAATTCTAGGGCGTCCGCGGGAGACGTCCCCCGGGCGGGCGTCTCCCGCCGACGCCCACAAATTTTTTTAATTGTTTTTTTGAAAACAAATAAAATACGTAATGTTACCGTATAGTGGTACACCGGGGGAATTGCTGGCTGCTTGTCTGGCCTCCGAGACATTCGTGATCTTCTGTAGTAGGTATAGGAAGAGAAAGTTGCGAGAAAAGAGTGAAATTGTGAGATATATAAGCAAGAATATGAGGAAGGACAACTTGGTAATTTCAAGGGGCGATGTTTAGCAATTCAGTAAAATATGGATAAGAGATCACCTCTAACAAGTACATTGTTAAACATGGATTTGGACTATTTTGACCCATTTAGATTTTTTCCAACACCAATAGTAATATATGTAAACGAGAGACATTGTTAAGTAAATAGTCTTATATTGTTAAACACAAGTTGTGTGCGACACTTTATAATAATATTGGATTCATTAACATTCACCTAAGTGTTAATATTTTATTGAGATGGTTGACCAATCAAATTTCATCAAATGTTACATGACTAATACTCTTAAAACTTTGATTTATCATCAAAAGTCTCGGTACCACCCTACAGACGAATATAAACACATGATAAAATATATTATGCATAAAAGTCTTTCATGAAAGTGAAACTAGCACCAAGAAGAAAATGATTTACGTCGAAAAACCCTCCCAACTTGAAGCATGGAAATTCATAAGGATCATATACAAGAGAATCCAGTAATAAAAAGAGATTACCTGCGAATCCTTTGTTCGCCTTGACTGACCCACCAAGGCAATAAAAGGCAAACTCATGATGCAACATTTCCAAATATTGTGCTGAATCAGTTGAAGGATCTCTGAATTTGTGGATTGCCCGATCATTCAAACCACGCTAAAATGAATCGATTATTTCCTGATTGGTCAAATATTGTCACTGATTATAAAAACCTTAGTTTAACTAGATCGGTTAATCATTCCTAAAATTGGTTTCGTTCATCCAGGTTTGCTCTGAAGTTCACATCCATCACGTGTCCTAAATCTTTAACGCTCTCTGTGGTTATGTATTGTTCTATACAGGTTTTGTAGCTACCTTGATTAAGACATAAATCTTAAGTTCCCAATGAAATTATTGATCTTGATTATTCTAAAATCAAATAATTTATCGAGATTTCAAGTTGAGATTTGCAACTATTTCCTATAATAATTTTCTATGTTGCCAACAATATGGCACAAAGCATGAGAAACCATCTAGGATGGTGTGTTCTTACTATTCTAATATTATATCATTTGCTGCCTCAAAGACCAGTCAAATTGCTTGCTGAAGCTCCCATTGCTTTGCTACAGCTGGTTGGCACCAGCTTCTTCTTGCCTTCTTCTCGTCCTCTTAAAAAAGTGAACAAGATTACCTGTTTGCTTGCTGTACTCTCTCCACCAATTGAACCCTGCATCAAACACCACATGCCATTGGGATTCACTAGATCTAAGATTCACATTTTTGAAATATAAATATATATTTGTTCTTTTAGTGTGTTACAACCCATGATTCTTTCTTTATAGAGATCATAAGGTCCGGAATCAATACGACATATCACGATGGGAGCCTAAATAAACACATAGACCTCAGCTTAAACATTTACATTGTGCTTAAACAATATTGCGCATGCAGGACCACAGGTTTCGTGCCGCATGCAAGTATATAACGTAATCCTGATCAGATCTTAAGATAACTCATACTATGGATTAGAGTCATCCTTGTTAGTAACTAGATTGTATGAACTGCATTAGAGATATGTTAAGATAATAACTCATAGGGAATTTAATGTTACTAAAGTCCCTCCGAGGATCTAATATTGTTACGGTTTAAAAAAAATCAATGGAAACTTAAATTTCACTCGCAACTTTATTTGGCACGTTTACACCTAATTGTTAGACTTCCCACTTTTACGTCAATTTTAAACTTTTATATGACATAACTCGTAATTTTGGTTGAGCATAAATATAATTTAGTAAAAAAGTAAATAATTTGGTAAATGTCTTATTTTGAAAGATTGTCGAATTGGGCGACAATTAGCGTCAGACCTTTCATGCAATTTTTACGTGGTTAATAGTCAATACTCGATTTTATTGAAGAAAGTAACTGTATGTCATGAATTTGAATAGTATGATCATGTCTCCTATGATAATCAATAGTATGGGGCTCGAAGATATTTTACGAGTGGAAACTTTGTGATCAAACTCATAGAAAATGTTGTTTGCCAGAGCATCTGAAGTCATCAGAATAATTTATGTTAAAAATGCCTTATGAATGGAGTTAGCCACCTCTAACGAACCAGCTCTCACAAACAGAGATCTCACACGGAAACATAACGACAACCAATGTCAGCCTACGCTCCCCAGAAATGATCTTATCTGAAACAATTAAATACATGCAATCAACTAACACTAATCAATTAGTAAATCAATCGAGTCTGTGTGGATGCATGTCTTATTCTGAACATTTAATCGAAATGAAGTAGGCAAAGCTCAATTAAACAGTTAGCCACATGAATTCAAACGACTGTGTTTCAGATAATACCTGTGCGTCTCAAATATTCCATTTTATTCTTTAGTTGTCTTAATTCTTCTGAACTGTTATTTATCACCGTAAAACTACTTAAATCGTCCGTGCAAATTACCTTTTTGCCCTTCTACACTTTCTACTTATATAACTCTTCATTTCACTCTCCTAACACCACTCTCTCTTCATATTACTCTTCTATTCACCAGATACAATGTCTCGGAGGCCAGAAAAAAACCAGCGGACGTCCCAGATTACTCAAATCTGGTAAATTGCCTTGTTTATTTTAAATAATAAAAAAATAATAATTAGGTGGGGCGTCTCCCGCGAACGCCCGAACATATGGCGAGGCGTCTGCGGGAGCCGCCTCCCCGAACGTTGCGGCGTCTCCGGTAGACGCCACAATTTTTTGTTTTTTTTAATTTATTTAAATTGATTATAAATTGTGATAAATTTAAAATAAATTAAATATTATGTTAATAATGAATTAAATTAGTTTAGTAAATCCTTTATTGATTATAAATTGTGATAATTACTAAATAAATCGACTATTTAAGTTAATAATTAGTTTAATTATTTTAGTAAGGAATTATTGATTAAAAGTTGTGATAATAGCTAAATAAATTGATTATTAAGTTAATAATTAGTCGTGTACGATTTTAGTAAAGGATTATTGATTAATTGTGATAATTGCTAAATAAATTGATTATTAAGTTAATAATTAGTTTAATTATTTCAGTAAATCCATTAATAAAATTTTATTTTTAAAATTTAATTAATAGTCATTGAGTTACCATGGAGGAAAAGGGAAATCAATTCCCTTACGCGTAGTACGTAGTATAACAGATGAGTCAGGTCCTCGTCATCCACGTAGATGAGGTATTTCTGCTTCAGTTAGGAGAGAGATCTTTTTCGTCGTCGTCAGACATCTGGGGATTTTTTCGACGACGAGGATGATCCAGATGAGTTGAGGAGTCACGACGAGAGTGACGATGGTGGCTGGTATGACTTGGAGCCACAATAGGAGGCGATACAACAGTACGACCGAGGACGAGGGCGACATTGTAGTCCTTCGGCTGAGTGGGTCATTAGGAAGGGTCGAGGCGGTCGGTTTGTGACCGGTGATTCGAGTTCGTGCACTGCAGACGCCCGAGCTCAGAAGAAGAAGAGGGGTGAGGACAAGTCTTGGATCGTCACGGATATGATGCCCGGTGGTCCTCTAGATGACAACGTCATTCCGAGTTTCGGAGTCCATATCGCCAGACGCATCTGGGATGACGATGATCGGAAGGTTTTGAAGTGCCATAATCGGCACAGAGCCTGTACGACATTGCAGGCTTGGCGTTCAGTGATGACTGATGATATGATGGCGACTGTTACTAACATTGGATTTGGTCACTTGTCGTACAACATGTTACCGATCGCGTGTTACGTCAGTTAAGTTACGTTCAGGTGATCCCGATTGACATCCCGACACCCGAGCATGCACTACGGTCTGCGATTTCGTTCGCAACTGGCATGCAGTACGTCAGGCATAACGTTTCGTTCGCGGAATCGGTTTGGAGGACATTTCCGAGAGTAGGACGACTTCACCTGGACGATCTGAGTCGTAGCCGCGACCCCTCCACTTGTGATGCAGATTATTTGCAGTGGTTTGGTAGGTGCTCACATCCACTTATCGTACGTGGTATCATTCCGAGACCGGAAAGACCACTAGATAGGACATGTGCCGATGCGGTAAGTTTATCTAATTTTATTTGTAATTGTAATGTATATTTTGTTATTATTGTTAATGTACGCTAATTTGTTTGTTACATACAGTGGATGAGTAGGGCGATACAGTATACACAGACGTTCTTGCGACAGAGAGACATGATGCCGACTGAGGATACGAGACTTGCATGTATAGATTGGGATCGCCTCATCGAGGATTGGAACAACCAGTTGGGCATTTCGGACCATGATTCAGATGTTGAGTTGTAGTTCACTTGCTTTTACTATCGTTTTATTATATGTTGTACTATTACTACATTTGTTGGTATTTGCTTATGCTTATCTGTGTACTCTTATTATTTATTTCTTACGAACATATCTTCTACTTATTTCTTTGACTATCGTATTTTTAATATTTATTTCTCACGAACATATTTTCTACGTATTTCTTTAGATATCAAATAATACTTAAATTTAAAATCTGGTAAAAGAACAACACGATATAAGTACAAATACACGATATATTATACATTACAAATGCATTACAAATTACAATCAAAATGTACTACGTAACCGGTTCCAATACGTCATCCTACTTTCATACTGATCCTCTCATCCAACAACACTCTCATCTCGCATTTGATACCACAAGGTCGCTATAGAGGGTACTGGGAAATCATCAGCTAATTCAAAACGAATAAAATATCTGTAACTCCCTAAATGAGCAATGAGCAACTCTCTGACGTGCCTCGTCATGGCAGACAGACTCTCCCAAGGTTTCACAGTAAGACACGGGAACAACGAACCTTCCGTTCCCATTGAGAAATACATGACCGCACACTTGTAAAAATTAGCAATCAGAAACAAATCGGCCCAAACCTCCATATAATGATTCTCGTCACAAGCTCCTCCGCCCCAATCAATTCGTTGACGAGCCTCTACCACATTGCCGAAATAGACAATCTCATAAATAGGATGTGCACCTATCTCATTAGAAATCGCACGACAGGCGTACGACCAGTTGTCTTGACCACCATGGAAGACATCGGCAACACATCGAAATCCACAATTGCCATCAGCACGTACGTCATTCCACCTCTCCAGAAATGGTAAAATGATTCCTGACAGTCTATCAACATATGGGAAGTTATCCACGTCAATCCGACCGGACACTATAAGATGGAAAAATAGCAATTCATTAAAATAACAAAATTAGGAGATAATATATTCAACCCTATCTAGATTAGTTATATATATTAAATAACAACAAAGATATCGTCATACCAGATCCTGTGCCCGTGTTCACGGACGATCGAGACGAATTGGAAGACCGACCACGACCACTGCTCCCACTACTGCCAGACCGACCACGACCTCACTCAGCATACTTGAAGGCACTCCGGTCCGGACATGTCGACTTTCGCCTAGGTCGACCTCGTACCTTAATATTTTTTGCGGGTTCTCCATAGTTCGATTGATCGGAGTGTAACTGTTCGTATAAAATACGAGAGACACTCTCTGAAGTTATAAATGTGTTTTTGATTGAGATTATCCTCCGAGAATTTCTCCTTTACCGCCAACAAAATGTTACGTGGTCTTGCTTGTGCCTCTGTCATATCATGAACAATTTGCTTGGCCCCAACACCAAGTCCACTGACCTGTCGGTGACCCTCTGAATAAACTGCAAGTGCGTGGTTGTGCTGTCCATAGGTGCTACAAGAAACAACGACCCATCCATCACGATCCCGTCGCTCGACCACTTTTACCAAAAAACGACAACCGCAACCTTTTCCTTTTGTGTTCTTTCGCAGTGCAATACTCGTATCACGAGAACTCATTTCACGTATGCGATCACATATCAGGTAACAATGTAGGATTTCATGTTTAATTGTGCATATATATTTTTCGAATTTTATGCATAATAAGGATCAATTACAATTTTCTTCGATTTATTTCATGCATGCATCGGTTTGGTTTAACTAGTTTCAAAACTTATTAGAACAAACACAAGGGACTCCGAAATTCATACCTAGAAGTTCTCTAAAACTTCTTGATGTTCCAGAGACGTTGAAGAAGACGATCGTCGCTTCTCGTTGCGCCGGATGCCTCCGAGTGTTCACCGAAACCCTAAACAAGGTTGGAGAGAAAGGAGCTAGCCAATCAATCTCCAAACTAGCTTAGAATCTAGCTACAAACCCCTTCCTTGATCTCTGAGATTTCTCCTTCCAAAGACTTAGAAAACTAAGAGAATTTTCGTGGCTTTTGTGGTGAATTAGGAGAGAAAATAGTTAGAAAACATCTCACTTAATTAAGGAGAATAAAGACCTATTTATAGGCTCCAATCTTACTCTCAATCATGGCTATTCTTAAGCCACGTTTTCTTGACATTTTCTCTCACAAACTAATTCCATAATGTATTACATGCATCCACAAAACGTTTTACCGAGTTTGGAGCCAATCCAACCATTGATCAAATTAATCTCTTAATTATCAAAGGCAGAAAATCGATCGAGGTTCGGTCTACCGAGTCCCACTCGGTTAACCGAATATGTCTCGATCGTTTAACCGAGAATTAGACGGATGACCGATTCTTAAGGAGAAAAATTCTCCTTAACCGATCAGACGAATTTGCGTCTAAACCGAGTGCCATTCGGTTAACCGAAAATATCGGAATTGGACATGTTTCGGTCGACCGTTCCTGGTTCGGTACACCGTACCAGAGTTCCAGGCACTTTGGTCAAGTTCGGTCAATCAACTATGACTATCCGTTCTACATTCGGTTGACCGATCCACAGATCCTTCGGTCGACCGAACCATAACGGATTACCGAACTTTTACCCAATTTTGCCTTTTCAAATTTTGGATTTATTTCCAACAAAATTTGAATTTTTGGGGTTTTTAGCAAATTCACAACTTATGCAATATATTATCCTATGCAATAATAAATTATTGCATCCCATAATATATGCATCTCATATGAATTTATGTTATATACAACATAATTGATTTTACTTGTTCACCATATGTGTCATATTTTCTATAAGAAACCCGACACATCATATGAACCAAAAATCAAGCTTCTTGTTTCCCGATTTTACGGTGTGACCTATGGGAGGATCTAGACTAAGTTGGCAGTGATATTAAGAGCTTAACATCACAAGCTATAAGCGGTATCTAGCTACACATTATAGCTCACAATTAGTTAGATGTCTTAATTCCACTCGAACCAAAACCCGATCCATTTAGTGATGGAGTGCACCACTTGTGTCCGTCCCTTGCCACATGATATTAAGAATACTCACAAATTAGTTTTGTGTCATCTTTGTATTGGTATTCATTTCTTGATCTCTTTGAGATAGTTATAAATATGTGACTTAACTCAAATCACATTGTGCACATTATAACTTTGCTTTTATCAAGGGGCCAACTAATATCATTACTCAATTAAGAGGGGCAATGATAATCTTTTGACTAACTATCTTCTCCAACAAAAGTCATACTTAACCAACCAATGCCTTTACACTACTCTCATCGATAGCTCAAGACACTAGTCTAATTAAGCAATTCTTAAGTGATCGGATATAAGTCTCATATCAAAGGACCAAAGACACAGTAAAACATTAATGACACAGAAAACACAATTCTATAATGTTTTACTTATTAGGTCTATTCAGTATACAAAAGTAATATTTTCCTCTTTTGTGTACCCGTGTTGTCACTCATTTGTAGAGCTACAATGATCTATGACCAACACGATAATCTTAACTTGGTAATTAATGTCCCATGTTAATTACCATGATTGTGAATATCTTTTGTTTATGTAAACCAATATCTTTTAGAGCTCTACGGTTAAGGACCAAGAGTCTCTTCCTTAACACTTCTAAAAGACGAACAACATAAACAAGGAACAAAATGATTTCTCATTCAATTCATAATAATTAACATTTAAAAGTAAAACTTTTAGAACACATTCCCCTTCAAACAATCCATTCGGTTATCTGCTTTTGGTTTGTATGATGATATAATCAAAAAAAATCCGGCTCCTATTGCAACTTGTTTCGCTCATTACAAGTTTCCTCGATTGTTGTTAATATATTTGTTTACTATCAAAAAGCTCACTGTAATCTACTTCATCACCACTGAAATCTTGCAACGGAACCTGGAAAAAATTAATTTAACAGAAAATTAAATTTTTTTTAAAAAAAACGGGCGTTTGCCCAAAACGCCTTCACGTTAGCGGAGGCGCCTCGTTAAGACGCCTCCACATTAGTTGAGGCGTCTGGGCCAGACACCCGAGTTGGCAAAAAAAATCCGTCTCCGTTACCTCGCCGAATCCAGGTGCTTCACCAGACATTTTCGTGGTGTTGGTACTAGGAATGTGAGTAAAACTGAGTCAAAAATCTTGTTTAAAGACATGAGACGAAATGAGTATTAATTGATTTGTTAAGGGCAAAAATGTAATTTTTGGGGCGATTTAAGTAGTTTTCCGGCGATGAATAGTAGCCCCCTAATTCTTTCAAAGCTAATTCAAAGGCGGAAACAAAGGACGAGTTTCACATATTGAAAGTAACTTAAATGAAATAAAATCCAATTTTTTTGATGCTTGTTCTAGATAATATTAAAATGTGTTCTAAAGATATTTACATTCTAAAGATATTTACATTCTAATTAAACCTTGAGATAGGGTTGTCAAGTTCTGTTTGGGATCGATAGATCGCTCGATGTTCGCTCGATTTTGTTCGGATCGTGACTCAGATCGGTTGGTAACAAGCCGAGCATAAGCAGACCCTACTCGCTCGATACTCGCTCGGTGTTCGCTCGATTATTGCTCGAGACCCGATTACTATATTCAATTATCTCATTAATCCGAATATTTTATCCAATTACCCAATTGGTTAACTCATTTACCAAACCCATTATCCATTACCAAACCCAACAATCCATTTAACAAACCAAACTCAAATACTCATGAGAATCAAAACCTTATTAGTCTTTGACTTTTCGTTTTTCATTATTGTTATTTCTTTTCTTTTTCTCATTCTTTTCTAAACCAAAAGTTAAAATAAATTAAGGTTTAGGTCAGATGAATGATCTTATTTATTAGATGTTGATGTTGTGAGTTGTCGTATAATTTATGAGATTATATTAGGTGTTTATTTTATGATTTGTTTGATCTAAGTGTATTATCTTATTTATAAGATGATGTTGTGAATTGTCGTATAATTTTGAGATTGTGTTTGATTTTAGTTGTCGATTTTAAGATTGTGTTGATTTTGTTTGATCAAAGTGTATGATATTATTTATAAGATGTTGATGTTTTTGTATAATTTATAAGATTGTGTTTGATTTTAGGTGTTAATTTTAAGATTGTGTTAGTAACTACTATTATATTTGTCTTAAGTGATCTTATAATTTAGTTGTTAGTGCAACACTATTAGCAATTCAATATCAAAAAAAATCAGGTTCAGGTTAACAAGCCACTCTCGCGACCTGCTCGTGAACAGGACAAGCCAAGCACGAACATAATTTTCCGCTCGAAACCCTTATCGAGCCGATCTTGAGCAAGTTTGGATCGCTCGTTTACGGATCGATTACACACCTACCTCGAGATGTGACTTCTTATTTTTGAAATTTGATAAATAATATTTTAATAAAGTAAAATGGTACGTGGATACTTCTACGTTCTAATTGCCAAAACTTAAACAACTAATATGTGTTGGGCAGTTTTGAGATTTCTATGGGCCTTGCATTAGTCTTTTTAATGAGATGAACAATAAAATACAAGATTATTGTCCCCATCCCCACACACCAATAATTCCACAACCCCTTTGTATTGGCTTGAAGTCACCATCTCCTCTTTATCTGTCTTCCCTAAATCCCAATGGTCTCCCGAACTTCACTGAGATCCATCCATTCCGATAATTAATGGTAAAAAATAAAAAAACCACGGTTGGTACAAACCAGTACTTCCCTAAAAAATAGCCGAAACGGATCAAAAGGGATAAAAATCCAAAAATAAAAATTTGAAAATATCTAAATGCAGTAATATTTAAAGGGGTTGTCCTCCAGACCACAACAACAGGGGATCATCATTCCATTGGATTTGGACTTCCAAACCTTTCCTCCTCCGAATATCCCAATCTGATCCCCTTGAGGGGTTGAGGAGGAGGAATTGGTGCCTTCGTTGGGGATTTGGTGGCTTTGTGGTCGTGAAGATTGGGGTGAGCAAAAGTGGGAAAGAAACCTCCCACTTTGTTCATCTCCATCACCACCACCTCCACTTTCCGTTGCCAAATCCCCTCTTTCTTCTTTCAGGTTTCTCCTTTTTCGTCCAAATCCAATTGGGTAATCGCCCTTTTGGCGATTGGAGCTCCGGTTCGGCCGATCTCAAGGTCTGACTTTTCCTTCTTGCTCTGTTCTTTGCTTCTGAAACAGGGCTTGTGCTGTTTGTGATTGCGTGTGGTTAAGAGTGTTCTTCCCTTTCTTGTCGGACCGGATTGGGTTGTTTAATCCGACCCGACCAATCGGTGTTTTGTTTTTGTCCCCTCCTGTTTGCGATTGCATCAGTGGATCCCAAAGTTGCCATCTTTGCTGCTTTCCGTAACTGCTGGGTTTTTTATTGGTCCAATTTGGTCACAATCATCCACCACCTCCTTTTAATTAATTATATATATATATAATACCCTGGTGATGCTCTTCTTCCTCATATCTACCTTCTCCTTTGCGCTTCTCCTATCGAAGTCTTTCCCTTTGCAGCCCCTCCCGTCGTGGGCGAATGACATGAGATTGCTGTCCTTGTTGTTCTATAAGGAGGCCATACACTTCTTGTTGCAGTACTTGAGGAGTAAAGGGCAATTGATAGTTTCCACCATTTTAGCAATGACAATTTCAAGAAAAAAGCATGCTGCCTCTAAATCTTTCGAATTGGAAGAATCGGTCGGGATGTCGGTTCTTGATTTGCCGGATTTGGCTTTAGAATGCATCCTAAGCCGACTTCCACCCGAGGGGTTGTGCAACATGGCAGTTGTGTGCAAGGAATTGAAGGAGAGGTGCACAAGTGATCACTTGTGGGAGAAGCATATGCATGAGAAATGGGGCCGCCTTATTGGTCTCGCTGGTAAGAAGGCGTGGCAATCTTATGTGGCCTCCAAAAGAGCCAAATTCGATTCGAGAAGTGGAAAGAACAAGGGACTGGTGAAGTCTTTGTCTCGCGTTTGGAGCCTCACTTGGATGAGGTCTAAGCTTGGTAGTGGTAGAAAGCTGAGGAGTTACTTGCCGATGGATACAGTCATGTCTTGCTATATGTCACTTGAAAGCGGCAAATTCTGGTTCCCTGCTCAAGTCTACAACCGCGAGGTATCGGATTACCTTTTTTTCTTCTTATGTTCCCAAATAATTTAAATTCTTGTCATTCTTCTTTTTTTAGTTTGCAGTGCAAATATATATTCTAATATGAGCTTAAGAAGTCATATACATTTCTTGCGTGGTTGCTGAAAGTAGCAAACATTGTTATGTTCAAACACTATGGGATCAGTTTTTATGATTTTAGCTGTTGTAATCTATTTTATTCTTAGATTTTCTTACAATTGAATGTTGTTTTGGCAGCATGGACACGTTGGATTCATGTTGTCCTGCTATGACGCAGAGCTGAGCTACGATTGGTGCACAGACAGCTTCAACGCAAGGTATGTTGTTGATATATTACATTCTGCTTAAGTTCGGCATCAGAATTCACTGTTATAGAACTGATCAGTGATAAGTATGAATTCTCTGCTAAATGAGATTTGATGAAAAGATGGTATTCGGTTATTCTACTTTTCCTCTCTATGATTTGCACTGATCATGTTGCAATCTATTTGTTTGACTTGATGGAAGGACTTGATATATTCATATCCATCATAAACTAAGTGTACGCCTTCTAATATTGTATAAGCATGTTTCATCAGCTAGTGTGAACCGTCATCCTTTCCGTTTGCTTGACGGGTGAGTATTATTTACTTTCCTCTGCAGATATCCACCACACGGGCGGCGAACCGCTGTGATTGAGGAAGGAGTGCAATGGGAGAGGCTCAGGGCTCCACCAGTTGAGACTGCACCACATGACTTGCACATCTCAGACTGCTTGAACGAGTTACGTCCTGGGGATCATATTGAGATTCAATGGAGAAGAAACAAGGAGTTTCCTTATGGTATGTTTCCCTAAGCTATGAACTCGAGAGTGTTCTCAGTCGATCCTCGTTCCCAAGGAAATAGGATCTTTAGAAGAATAGTTAAGGCTACAATCCTGAACTTTCAGGCTCAAGTTGGCTGATTATTTTGAAACTTGAAACATTGCTCAGATGAAAATGCTAGTCCGAATCAAATATCTTGAATTTTTTTGGTTTGGTTTTGAGCTTTTAATCTTTCGTGAATCATCACAAGAGCGATGATATTTTAAATTTGATCCTGTAATATTGAGGATTAGCTAATTTGTAGTGGTTTATGTTGTTTTTCAGGTTGGTGGTACGGAGTCGTTGGTCATCTAGACACTTGTGATGGAACTGAGCTTCACTGCCGCTGTCACAAGAGTGGTAAGAGATTTCCCCATGAAATCGAAGATAAACTACATATGGGTCTTGTATACAGTTGCTAAACTATTTGAAGCTTAAACTAGTTTGCATCATGCTGCTTTTATTGTTTGAAAGTTCCTCGAGTACCATAGTAACTGCCTCATGGTTCTTGGAATTCCACTTCATAATGGCACCTATTAGTCATCTATTCATCTGTATTTTGTAGTTCTTCACTTTGTGTTGGTTCACCACCTTCTAAATTTTGCAATTGTTTCTTAAGTTGCAACATTCCTTTTGTATTGCTTCAGTTCTTTCAGTCTACCAAGAAATACTTGCCGTACAACTGAAATGAAGTGATCTCAATGAGATCATCGTCATTTGATTTTCTTGCATAATAAACCTTCCAAATTATTTTCTCGAAGTGTTTCATAATTGTATTGATTATATGTAATAAGCCTTACGGTAAATCAATTACAAGGAAAGATAGGTCAATTCTAATTGGTCATACTTCTAGAGAAGGTCGGCCATGCATGCTGTAAGAAATCGGACTAATTTGTTCATTTTTCTTTTGCAGACACAGTGGCATTGGAATTCAACCAGTACACAGTCGGTTCGCGGTGGAGAAGAACTCTCATAAACCGAAAGGAGCACTTGGAGCACGGCAACGAGACGGATGGCTTCTATGGAGGAATCAGAAGGCTGCAATGCAAAGAGGAGATTTCTATGTGGAGGAAGCTCTGGCCAAGAGACATATTGGACTAGTTCCACTACAAACTCAAACACCATTCTCTTCCAAGCCAACAAAGTCCATGGCTTATGAACAACAATTAGCAACATTTTAAGAGCTGGATAGGCTCCCAATGATACTAAGATTGCCGAGGAATCTATTCTTTGTGATTAGTTTGGAGTCAATTAGCTCTAGACCAGAATGTCAACCCAATGTACAATACATGCATGTGTTATAACTCATCATCCAGTTTCATGATTGAAGCACTACTAGATGAAAAACTCAATCAGCAACAAGGAAAGATTTAGTTTAGGCTCTGCTGTTGTCTAGTGTTTGTTCTCTTTTGTGTCGGAATATGAGTTCATTGGTTAAATTGGTGCTGGATATGGGACCCTTGAGATTCTGTTTGCTATGCTGGTTTATAAGAAGACAAGTCAAACCCAGTTAAGCATCATCATCTTGATTCTTTTTTCTTCCTTCAAGAAAACTGTAACAGTGTCCTCGATTTGGGCAAATATTCTTGATGTTCTGCAGATTTAGTTTTGGTCTTCTGTTTGAATCAGAAAAGTAACATACTTTGTCTTGACCAAACTGGATAAGGATCCTTCTAGTCTGAGTAACATCAAAGGGTTCTTCATATAATTGAACAATAAAAAAACTATATTGAAAAAAATATTTAAAAATGAACTAACAAAAAATTTGAATACACTACAGATTGGTTTTAGTTTGCCTAACAATAAAGAAACAGTACATTAAGCAAAAAGGCATTTAAAAAGTTGGTCAGATACCTCAAAAGGTGACATTCCTTGTCAATATTCCAAATTTCCAACATGCTTGCAGCTTGCCTACACGGCTACACCTACAAATCCGCAATGCTCTTTCCCCCCAAAAAACACTATATTTTTAATTAATGCCATCATGCAACTCACAATGCAATTTGTTCTTTGATCCACACTAATCTAAGACTAATAATCTAACAGCTGAGCTAACCCGAGTTAGCCTACAATTACAATGTAGGCGTGACTTTACTAAAACACAATCCAAGAAACATGGTGATCATCATATATTGTGGCTTTGTCCTGAAAATTTGTGGCATCTCATTTATGGAAAACAAACTACAACAGCAAAATGCGAAATAATTACTTACAAACATTTCCTACTTAACATCCCACATTCCCACCCCACATCAAAACCCAAGACAGAAGAATTCCAGCAAAGTTAACCACTTTGCATCACAACTAACTGATGTGATCATCAAATAACTTCATCATCAGGGTGCAATCTTTTCTTCCCATGGAGTGGGACACCAAAGAGCTTCACTGACGGGGATCTCTCCTCCTCCTCAGTCAGCACAATGCTGCAGCCATTCGATCTCCGGACGGATGGGTCGATGGTCGATCTCTGGTAATCAGAGTGAGGCACTGGTCTAACATGGTTTTGGATAAAAAAGATGATATCATTGTACAATTTCTTCATGTGGGTGAGCTCTGACATTAGCAAAGAGTTCCTCATCCTTAGCCTTTGGTTGTCCTCAGAGAGAGCAGAGAGGAAGTGGTTTGAATCAGTGGTGTTTGATACCACTGGTAGTAGACTTTGGGCATCAACCAAAGTTGTGAGTGATTCATCTGGGCTGTGGAAAGCTGGCATTGGGTCAAGGTAGAAGTGGTGGTCATGGTGATTGGTGTAGTGTTGTGGAATCTGAGAGCTTTTCCTTCTGTGAATCTCACAGAGTAGGTGCTTTTGACCCTTCTTGAAGAACTCATTGGCAAATTCCCATCTGTCTGCAACAATTTTTCTGAATCCCTTCATGAAACAAATACAAGTGGTAAATATCAACCTTGGAGTGACTGTTTTAGAGGGTTCCTTTTAGAATGATTAAACACGTTTGAAAATATAATGATGGTATTGTATTCACTGCTGCATGTCGAATCAAAGTAAATTACACGGAGAAAATTAAGTGGATCATCTAAATCACGTAAAATATTTTAAGAAGACAACAAAGAGCAGACAACATGCATTGCAACAGAAGCCGAAATCCGAACAACTAGTATTTGTCACTTAAAGCATCACACTGTCAAATAAGAACACAGACTCCAGCTGAAAAAATAAAACATGAGACAATATCATATAAGAACACAGATTCCAGCTGGAAACATAATATCACAAGCAAAAATAAAGCTTGAGACAATGTCATAAGAACACAGATTCCAGCTGAAAACATAATACCACAAGCAAAAATAAACACGAGACAACATCAAATAGGAACAGACTCCAGCTGAAAACATAATATTACAAGAAAAATGTAACAAAATATAACATACTTAAAACAAGCAAAAAAAAAACACTTACAAGAGACGCATGGCTTGAAGAATCAAACATGTTCAGATTCTCCACACAAGTTAAATTTCTCAAAGTGTGAAAATGTGGTGTGAGCTTGAGGGACTCACATAGGTATTAAGCTGTCTAACAAAGCTGGAGAAGTTATTGTGCTTGAAGTAATTAGGCAAGAGATCTCTTGCAAACTCTGGAGGCCTCCACACCACAAAGGTGCTCCCATCTTCACCCCATGACACAATGTGGTCAGTGCAAGGATCATCAACTAGCTGGTAGGTCTTGGTAAGAAATGGTGCAGGAACTGGCTTCTGAGAATCAATGGACACCACCATTTCACCACACTTCTCCACCAAGTATGCCATACTAAAATATCAAACATAGACAACCAACTTCTTCCATGTCACTCCCTTTTTATAGTCCTTGTGTTGTCCATACATGCACACTCGCCAACATGTCTGCATACGTGCTTCCATCCAAACAGTAATCAATGTAGAATTGTAGACTACACTTATGAGGAGTTTTAAAACTTCTCCATCATCAGCTTCTTCCCATGATTGGTAACAAAGTTTCAAATGCGGTGCTAATGAAAATAAAAAATAAACACTAACACCTTGTTGTGATTGACATCATTATGTTGATATCTCTGCTTAATTAAAAGATTTGGAACTTTGTTGTCTCTTTCTTATAAACTTTTCCTTTGTCTTGTTCTTATACATACATCTTGAGAGGAAGGAGAGACAATGGCATCAAAGAAGCCTTTTTGTTTCTAATCATGATGGAGCTTTGGCTAACTGCTCGATGTAAAACTTTGTTTTAGTTTATTATTAACTACAAGAAGTTAGCTCTTTTGTTCACTAGTGCTCAGCAGGTTCAAGGTGTGCCCGTGACTTTAGATGGTAAAGTGGAGGAGTTAAGTGGAGGGAACAATTTGCCTATGCTCTGTTACCATACCCTTTAGGTGAAATTTCATTTTCCACTGCGGATTCCTGTCACTGCCATGCATGGTGGGGTTAAAAGTGGTAACTGTTCTTTAAATATTATATTATATATATAAAGACCGAGGACATAAAAAACAAACATTCCCAAATTCTCACCGACGTGGAACCATGATTTCTTAATAGTATTTTTGTCACGGTACATATCAAAAGGTTCAGGATTGGTCTAATACCTGTGATTTCTCAAAAAATATTTTGATACTATCACTAGAATGTAAATTGTCTTAATACAGTTCCGTTAACGCGAGTCTCACTTCTGCCTGTTGCCGTTAACAAATTCCGTTACGACGCCGTTAATTGAATAATTAACAAATGTATTAACCCACTAATTAAGTAATTAAGAAATATTGTTGTGGTACCCATCTCAAAAATTAAAATTAGTATGCTACCCATCTCAAAAATTATAATTGGTATAATACCCATGAATTTTGAAAAAAATACATTTTGTTAAAAATGTGGTAAATTCAATTTGTTACATGTTCCAACAAATAACATGATAAATTTCATTTAAATAATTTGAAAATATCTAATTTATAATTTGAAAATATCAAATTATAAAGATTTAACGAAATTTATCATGTTATTTGTTGGAACATGTAACAAGTTGGATTTACCACATTTTTAACAAAAGACTTTTTTCGAATTATAAATTGGATATTTTCAAATTATAAAAATTAAATGAAATTTATCATGTTATTTGTTGGAACACATAACAATTTGAATTTACCACATTTTTAACAAAATGTATTTTTTTCAAAATTCATGGGTATTATACCAATTATAATTTTTGAGATGGGTAACATACCAATTTTAATTGTTGGGATATGTACCACAACAATATTTCTTAATTACTTAATTAGTGGATTAATACATTTGTTTATTATTTCATTAACAGCGTCATAACGAAATTTGTTAACGACAGCAGGTAGAAGTGGGATACACGTTAATAGAATTATATTAAAACAATTTAATAGGTATCAAAATAATTTTTGAGAAACTATGGGTATTTGGCCAATTTTAAACCTTCCTGTAGCAAAACCCTTTCTTAACAAAGGTAAGTATACTTAAAGGCCAATATCTTGGGAACATGACTGCTTTTGTTACACTGCAACTCATCTCACTAGATTGTGATAATGTTGCTAAAAAGGAAAGGTGGCAGAGAACAGATGAATTGACATTGGCTGTAGAAATTCTGCAACCTTGATGAGCTGTGGACTGTCTGTTTTCTTCTGTTCATACGGGGAAGTTTTGGCCTGTGTCTCTTCCCTTGTTTTTTAACCCTTTCTTCTATATGAAACTTTCAACAACCTGTTGTTGGAGTCAAAGGGGCCAAGAAAATGAGAGGACCATTTTCAAGCCATACTAAAACATGCACGTTATATCTGTTGTCTGTTGACATCATTGTCACATAAATGCATAAGCCTTTTGCAGATGTACCTACATTAATAACCTCTTTAAACTCTAACCTTAAACAGAAGAGCATTACGTAGCTGAGTGTGAATAACGTTCATTAGACTGCCAAGAAATGACAATTACGCTGTAAAATTGAATATTATGGAAGATTTCATACCATATATGGGAACTTGCTTCAGTGAAATGTTTGCGAAGGCGAAGTTATGGCTGTCACATGCATGACATCTCTCGTGCAAAACCCATCCACATGTGATCCACTAGGTAAGGACAAAGATAAGTGGATCAGTGAGACAAAGAAAGATGGATAGACAGACAGAGATACCAAGTTCTTTTTCTTGTTCAACTTGGTCCACATCCACAGTTAAATACACATATCTAGATGTGTACATGTGAATATAGATAGATATCTCTTCAGTTTAGGACCAAAAACAACAACATAAAAATTAAAAACCACTGAAGCACATTCAACCATTATCAACTATGTTGCAAATATAATCATACATTGCTCAAAAGTAAAGTCTAAACACACTTGATAATAAAATTGTATCCATTGTTTCCCACCTACGTACTTTGATTTTTACATAAATGATGGATCAACTAAATTTCAAATAATATCCAAGTCACTCAATTTCTTTGGTCGGGGCAACTCTAACTCATACGTGTTAAGGAGTGTTTTAAATGCAGTTCTACCTACCATATCCTACCTACATACCTACTTAAGTTTAGAATTATACATCCTGGTAATAGGACCCCTCAACTTATACTTTTGAGAAGCTACATATGCATCATTAGACTAGCCACTAATGACCTCTCCAACCATGTATCACTTACCCTGGCAATACAATCATAAAAATAGAAATCCATCCATAGGTGAGATTAATTTAAGATGCATGCCATGGTAATCTCAACCAATCAATAAGGTAATTTGTGTAGCAGCACCCTCATCATAAAATCATAAATTGAGTTGGTAAAAGAGAGGACACACCAAAGATGAAAGTTGCTAGACAGAGTAAGCTTTGCAGTCTTGCAGGGAAAATTTTCTTCAATATCTTCGTATCAAAGAGAACTTAAGTCAAAGAAAACCATATAAGTCCCAGCACTAATTTGATAATAAATACCACCATCTCCTCGGAGTGCTATGCATGAGAACATGCATACATGGCAATCATAACAGGCATACTGTTGGTATCTACTTTTGTACAAAACACCAAACCTTCTACTGCTTCTTCACGATGGTAAGGGATTGTATGTTTTGGTGTTGCTTGGAGCAACATGGGACCACGGCCATGATGCACCCTTGTTCATGAAGAAGTACCAGATCCAAATTTCATGTGCCTCAAAGTTCCAAATAATCATCTGGGAAAGCTCACGAGTTTGGGATTCTTCTTTTGTCTCGACTTTTATGTTCCTACACGTGAATTAACATGTAAAGAGCAGATTTAAAGCACTCTTTTACTGTGACATTTGCTTTATGACATCCTTCACTGTAACCTGGAGAGATTTTTTTTTGAACTGGAATCCGAAATTAAATATCAATTTACGTACTATATTATTCATCTCTGCATGTAAGTGCTTCATGCTTTCACAGGTAAATATTGATCAAAATCCAAAAATGATGTTCTCAGCAAATTTATATCCATAGCCAGTACTTGTCAGGCAATAGCAGAAATTCGACATACGAAGTAGATCATGTCCAGATGATATGTATGAATAAGAAGAAAACAGTAAGCAGGTTAATGATAGATCAATCTTCTCCTTCAAAATTTGTGAGGGCGAAGGGATAAAGCAATAAAAGGCTTGTGTTTGAGAAGTTTGGAAGGAGTTAATCTGTGACTCAACTACGATTCCAATTATTTGAAAGAAGTTTTAAGACAATATTGGTCAAAAAAGGTACATATAAAAAAACTAAATCTGAAGATAGCTTCAAATGGAACTGTGGGGGGAAAAACTAATATTTGAAGTAACTGGGATAGAATTAGGATTTGGATTTTAATAACGGTTGATGTTGCTGCTGTCGGTCCATGGCTCCATTAGCTTCCACAGTGCAAGATCAGATTGAGCATTATATTTATATCTATGCAAGTATACTTCTGCCCTGTCATGTTATATAGCTTTACAATTAAAAAATAGAGTTTTATACAAGACCGAGATTTTACTAATTCACCACCTTATTTAGTCTTCTGTCAATCAGAATGGATGCTGAAATTTTCTTGGTCATGTGTACCTTATATGTAGAAATAATATTTTGTGTTAGAATCAAAACCTTCCAGCAGTTTTAACATATAGGAAGTGGAACTGCAAGGTAAGACTCTGTTCTATCATCACAATTCAGTTGATCTCCGCATGAGGTATAAGTCAGTGTGAAGTACAAGCATTACATTACATTTAGACAATCTAGGTACTTATAGCTCAAGCTATTTCATGACAAACCTTTGAATAAAAAGAATGGGGGATGACTGACTTGTCTTTCCATAGGCTCACAAATTTCTTAGATGATCATCAGAAGGGAGCGAATCTACCAAGGCAACACAGAAAAAGTCCAGGACAAACTTTTATTCAAATTTTGAAGTTATAAAAGTTTACAGGCATCTTTTACAGAATAAGTAAGCTTAGTAAGCTACATCATGATTACAATGTACATAGCATTTCATAAAACATTTACATAAAAGGCCTCAAGTTTTCAACAAAGCGCATGGAAGATTGACATGTATCCTATAGGCCATATCCAAATTAGATGAGATCCACGGACCACTGGAGAAGATGTAATATCCCTAACCCATTTAGGGGTTAATTGTTGGTTAAGTGGAGGTTTGACTTGGGAGGAGAGAGAGTATGGTTGGAGATATGGGTTGAGGTGATGGAGGTAAGGTGGGAGGAATGATTGGGGTGTTGGGTGGGTGTGGAATTTTGTTTAAAATCAACCCAACTCACCTCTTGCATTTTCTTCTTCTTGTCCATTTCTTCCTCACTCATCTCTCTCTCACTTTCTTCCCTCTTTCCGGCAACGCAGAGGGGGTGGAGGCAGCTCCAACGGGCGGCGCGTGAGGTCGAAGCAAAGAATAGGTCGTGCGAGGTTGCGGTCCAAAGGTTGGTGCAGGTGTTTCTCCGGCAGGCTTCGACAACCTCAGATTCAAGGTATGTCGGCATAATAGTGTGATTTTGTTGCTCACCCGCGTTGGGGTGAAGTGGTGGTCGGTCGCGGGAGGTCGAAGATCTCTTTGGCGACGAGAACAACGTAAATTCTTGGCTGGCGCAAGGTTGCAAACGATCAACGGTCGACCGGTTCCATTGGGCGGCCGACCAGTTTAATGTATTTGGCCGGACTTTAACAAACACCGATCGAACGATGCCTTGTGGCGGTCGACCGGTAGTGCATGTGTTGGTGGGTTGGGGGTTTGTCTGTTGGATTTCGACCGACCGTTTCTTTGGTTGGTTCGACCGGAACTTAAGTTGCCTTATGTTTTGTTCGACCGTTTTTATGCATTGTTCGACCGATTGATGACTTAGTCTGCGAGGATGACCCTAGTAGTTTTCAGTCGACCGGGACACCTGAGTCGGTCGACCGATTATACTTATATGATTTTGACCAGATTCTGGATTTTGATCACGTTTTGGTCTACCGGTTTTAGACTCTTGTTCGACCGTTGGGATTTAGGTTAGGCGCAGAGAGTTCGACCGTTGCAAACTTTCGGTCGACCGAACCCTATGAGAACGGTCAACCGGATTGTCTTTTTCGGTCGACCGTTTGTGCGCAGAACTGAATTCCGGGTCATTGTATAATGTCAACTATATCCACGGAAATCCGTGTCCTCGTCTATTGCGTGAGACGGAAGGTGACGGCGGGCGCGTTACGCGTGCCTGCCTAGGGACCGTCGTGTGGAAGAGTGTGAGTATTCGGGACGTATCATCTCCGTGTATGGATCGTGACTTAACGTGATGGATTGATGGATCCCAATATATGATGATCTGAGGGATCGCGGATCCCAATATATGATGATGTGCGACTCGTGGAGCCTGATGACCCGACGGACTTTGGTCCGGAACCGTCTGATGCTGTGCCGGAAGTATGTTGGACCACCGATGTTGTGCCGGTGATGCCGCCAATGTTGTTCCGGCGATGATGGACTGATGTTGTTCCGACTATGTTTTCCTCAGCTAGGCACCTACTGAGATGATGTTGATGTTTGATGGACAACCGAACGACGACTCCGTTGGGGTGGTTTGACCACGAAAGTTACAGATCTGTTTCTTATGGCACGGACATTGCGGGCGCTCCTTGTCAAACCTCATGTTTAGTATAGCCGCGTATGGGGAGTGTCACGTATTGTTCCGTTAGACCGTATGTGCCTACGGTAGGTCTCTGAGAGAGACCCGATGATGATTGTCGGATTGCTGTCTTGTTTTGCCCTTCGGGGGAACTGTTTTTCCTTACTGTTGATGACATGACATGTTACTAGTATGATAGATTCATTTGTACTACTGCATTCACATAGGTGAGCTTGACATACGATGTTTTCTTATGGAAACTCAGACATTGTTGTTGCATGTTTTATTTCAGGACCGCAGTATGTCCAGTTGGATGGTGACGGAGGGCGCGTGCATTTTGGGATCATGATCCTCTCGTTCGGACCACTGAGGTCGACATGATTACTTGTACTTCCTTTTGTTATATCTGATGTAATCTTGTAGCTTTTTGACAAACTCTGATTTAATAAGGTGCACCACTTGAATATTTTATTAGAAGTAACAGTCCCGTCTTTTGATTATTGGTGTCTGGTATCTTGATGATAAATTTTAATTTTTCCGTTGTTTCGGGATGTTACAGAAGAACTTGCACTTATCTCAGAAATAATTTCTAGCAAAGAATTTCTTCAGAAACTCCGAAGTCCCTGGGTCTCTCTTGTCTAATTCTCGCACAAGACCTTCACGCCCAATGACATATTGGCCGATAAGGTGATGACGCTGCTTTGCATGCTCCACAATATTATTAAGCTCTTCTAGGCCTTTAAACAGAAGCATGTCAATTATCTGCAAGGCAAATACAAGGATGACAGATACAGCGTGAATGAAACAATTGCAGTTTCTGCACATATATACAATGTACGCATCATATGGAGGCAGATTAACCAAAGCAGAAAAATAATTGTTGTATTTTGAACATTATGACCCAAGTCGTTGTCTGGTGTGCAGTAATAATTGTGAGTTGGTTGACCATATTTTTATCTATTGTTCATTCTCCATACTCATATTTAATTGCATTTTTAGCCCTATAGTTGCCAGTTTGCCACCTTGGCAATATAATATAAGATCCGTTCGATTTGAATTTCCACAGTAATCCAGGGCTAACAACCTTGGTGAGAAATCGATCTTACACTCTGCTACCTTTGAAAGATATGGAAATGTAGGAATGAATGTATTTTTAGGTCACTGGATACTAACATATATCGACGTTCAAGAGAATTATGACAGATTATCCCTTCCACTTGGTTCATCAAAACAAGGATGGTGCATTCAGTAATTGATTGCATCAATATCCATAGAGGGGCGGCTCAAGATCAAGTAATCCAGGACATTAGAGTGATACGTGAGTGTTAAGGAATGTTATAAAAACTAAACCAAAGAGTGAACCGAAAACAGTTTGGTTTGGTTCAAAGTGATCCAACTGATGATTCAACCTGATCCAACTGATGATGACGTCAGCATGACATCCGCATTTTGTGAACCGATGGTTGAGCCATACCGACTCCATAGCGACGGTTCACTCAATGGTTCGACCGCTTGAACCAGTTTTGAAATAAACACATAATAATCTTAATATAAAATATTCACTATTTTCGAACCAAGAACATTTGACTTCTATTTAGATGAAAAAAGAGTGTGAATGGATACATGTCTCTTACAGTCAGAGCAAAGAATGTTTCCAAGTTAAGAAGTACAAGTCTGAACACACCTGTAGTAACGAGGGACTTTTGCATGACCACGTGCAATGTGACGCCAGTTTAATTTCTAACATGATTCTTGCCACCATTCGAACAAACATAACCATTACTCCTGCAGAAATTCAGGCTTTAGTGAAGACTCATTACTTCATAGATATCAAGTATGACAAAACTTGGTACGCCCGCAAGAAAGCATTGGAACAAGTATACGGAGTTGATGAAGCTTCTTATCGTAACTTAAGACGTTTTATGTCTAATATTTGCACCACCAATCCTGGCACCGTGGTCGAGATTCAGACACAGAGGATAAGTCACAACATTGAGCAGTTTCAAAGAGTATTTTGGTCATTCGCAGCCTCAATTGAAGGTTTTCAGTACTGTAGACCTGTGTTGAGCATTGATGGGACTCATTTGTTTGGCAAGTTTGAGGGGACTCTTTTAATTTCTATGGGTACGGACGCGAACTCTGGTTTGTTTCCTTTGGCGTTTGCTGTTGTTGAAAAAGAATCGGGCAGCTCATGGCAGTGGTTCTTAAGTATTTTGGCGAGTAGAGTATGCACACGAGATAGATTGTGTATTATTAGTGACCGGTTTCCGGGTCTTACAAATATTGTGAAGAATTTTTTCCCCCCAGAGCGAGGTCATGTTCACAGGTTCTGTCTGAGACATATGAGTGCAAATATGTCAAGAAATGCTCGGTGCAGGAATGTCGAATTGCAAAATAAATTTTGGCATGCCGGTGTCGCTACTGATAGAAAAACATTTGAAGAGCATATGAAGGATATCGAGATTAATTACCCTCATGGTTTCAAATGGATTAAAGAACAAGAAGACGTTTCGTATTGGGCATTAAGTCATGATTTTGGACGCCGTTTCGGTATAATGACCACAAACTTGTCAGAAAGCTTCAACAATGTGTTAAAGCGTGTACGTGGCTTACCACTTTGTCCTCTCATCATGATGACTTATCTGCGTCTGAATAAATATTTTGTCAGTAGAAGAGATGAAGGGGAGAATATGATATTGACATATCCTAAAAAGATCAACGATGAAATCACAAACCAACGGCAGATGGCTACACAGCTTTGTGTCACTAGACATAGTCATAACCTCTTTAGTGTCGAAAACAACCAGTCTCGTAGCTTTCAGGTTACTTTGACGGAGTCAGGTCCAATATGCTCCTGCGGGTACATAGATGCACACCACATTCCTTGCTCACATGTGTTGGCCGTATGCAGCAACCGCCACGCGAACATTCATACTTCGCGAATCGTCTCAGAATACCTAACAACTCAAGCTTACAGGAAAGCATATGCACCTATTTTCTTTCCAATACTAGACGAAAGGTTTTGGATAGAAGGACATATAGCTTTAATAGCACTTTCTATGGTAAGACGAAGTGGGCGACCGAAAACAAAAAGAATCAGAAACAACATGGATGAACAAAGTGGACGAGTAATACGATGTGGGCATTGTCGCAAGTTAGGTCACAACAAGAAAACATGTAAATAGACAATTTAGTATGTTAATTTTGTGTTATTTATTTTAGCATTAATTTCCCATGTACCCCATGTAGGGGAAACAATATTAAATGTTAATCATCGCTACAATATGTTACCATAATACTAGTTTGTTGTGAATCTCAGGTTAAAAATTAATTTTGTGTTGTGAATCTCAGGTCGAAAACTAAAAAAACGAAAGCAAATGTTCTGGAATTCTGTTTGCTTTAAAAACGGCACTACTAGTGCCGTTTTTTCTTGAACAAAAACGGCACTAGTAGTGCCGTTTTAATAAACAAAAAACGGCACTGGTAATGCCGTTTTTGTTCCAGTAAAAACGGCACTACTAGTGCCGTTTTTCAGCAGACAGAAAACAGGAAAAATCTGTTTTCTCATTCCATTCTCTTGGATTTTAAATCCAAGTCTTGTACACCTAAAGGGAAAAAATCAACACGAAGAAATATGAAATTTCAAACAACTAAACCGTCAAATAAACTTGTTCATAATACATGACATATTGTTTAACAAATGAAATTGTTCTTAACCAAAATGTAGCTTAACGAAAATGTAATGACAACTAAGGTGGAGAAAAAACTTTAGTAGGAATTTTATTTCGTCCACCTCGTCGAGGGGCCTTCGAAGGGCGACGACGGTACACTTGAGTTATCACACCAGCATCGTCTTCAACAACCCCACCTCTTTCGACTTCAACACCTTGAAATCCTGAACCCTCGCCTACGTGAAATGAAGAACCCTCGCCTTGAAAGAACGTAGTACCGCGCGATTCTTGAGTCAGAATCCCTCCATCATTGGCAGACACTCCGGTGAAAATGAAATTGTCCTCCTCGTCAAGTGACACCTATTTCTGGGAGATTTTCTTCAGAATCTGTACGATGTGGTTGATGACAAACATCTTCATCTTCTGACAGTTTCAATGACGGATCTACACTCTTAAAGCACGCCATCATTTCCTTGATCTTTTTCTTTAATTTCGCCGTTAATGACTGAGTGGGCCTATGTGAAGCATGCATCCCTTCAAGATGATGAATATCTTCATGTAAACTGTGTAACCCATGAAGCTGCCATAAAAACACATTTACGATTACAAAATGCAAATTAAAACCTTAATCAAAATTATAATTTTCTGATCATTTCTTACCAAGTATCGATCTCTAGCAGCTGGAGGCATATAATTCGGTAATTCAGCATCGTCAACTCTTCGGGTCAACCATCGAATCGTAATCTGCTAGTACCACTCCATGTAAATTCGTCTACAAGCAGCAAAATCTTCTGAGAGTGATGGTGCCTCGAACTGCACAAAATCTCGTCGACGTGACCAGGCTTGAATGTATAACTGTTGCTCTTGCAACCAGTTTACTCTTGGTTTCCCCTGAGCCTTCTTCATCTTGCACATCTCCATTATTTCTGGAATATGTTGCCGCAATCCAAACGGACGCATCACCCTGTCTGGCACGTGCATTGCGGCAACTCCGAAACAAACAATACATGTTCTGCTCATCCAAACCTCATGTCCTTGGCGGCAATCAACAGGTAACGCCATCAGATCTACTTCTTCGTATGGGTTCCAACAAACTTGACTTTCATCTTGAACGTCAAACTCATTTCTGTAAAATTCAATCTGAGCCGTCTTGACATTGTTCGCCCACGACCTAGGAGTCCGCCATCGTGAACCTAAAGGACACAATGGAAGCTGCACACCGGGAATTCTAGATGGTCGTCCGACATGAAGATGTTCCCAACACCATATCTGTAACAATGTAAGGAAACCAGCTAATTGTTTCCCTTTTTTCAGACATGCCTGATCCAAATATTGATACAAAACAGCTAAGGATGCAGCTCCCCAACTGTAGTTTCCACATTCAAATATGTTCTCCAGCAACAATAAATATCTCAGGTGGACTTTGTTTCCACTCTTATCGCCCACTATCCCGGATCCTAACTGAAACAAAATGTACGCTCTCGTGTGCTGCATAACCTGCTCATCTGTTGCATCTTGCTCAACAACCTGAAAATTTTGCTGCAACCACTGCAATGACACGTATCCACCTTTCACTGCAGTTCTCGCTTCTTCTTCTTCAACACCCAACAGATTCATGCAAACCTGAGTCCAATCGTGATCTAATGTTGCACACACTGCCAAACCGTCAACACGAAGACCACTAAGCATAGCTACGTCTTGTAGCGTGATGGTCATCTCCCCGTGTCTAAAATGGAAGGTGTGTGTCTCAGGCCTCCACCTCTCCACAACAGCACGAATCAGATTCCAATCCAGTTGCAGTCGTTGCAATCGAGACACAGTGCCAAATCCCGCAATCTCTAACAAATCCCACATCCTTTCATCTGGCACATTCCACGTGTTGAACTGAGTGGCGTGTTCGACGCATTTAATATCCGTCAAAGGCTCCTGGAAATTAAATTTAATTATTTTACGTCAAATAAAAACCAATACCGATACACAAAAATTTAAATTTAAATTTCATAACACTTACATTTTCCAAAATCGAAGATGATCTATGATCTTTCTGTAGTACTAACACTGAAGTGTCAACAGGACCGTGACAATCATGTGAAGTCGACATTTGGGAAACTGTAAAACATAATTAACAAAAAATAATATTACATACTATTCAGTTCAAATAATACAATCTAAACAGATTCAATACATTATCCACAATAAATCTAATTTCAACAACTACAACATTGATTATTCAATTTAATTGGTTTAACACAAATCCAAACAATGTAAATTTATTATATTTGGACTTTTGAGATTAATTGATCTATTAATAAAATCATCAAATCCGCACAAGATTATTAATCATAACAATATAACATCATCCACACAAGATTAATTAAACAAAGTATGGTAAACTCATCAACCAAATATCAATCAATCGAATCCATTTTAAATCAAACAATCCACACACATCCTAACCAAACCAATCAAATGTACACAAACTAATAAGGCAAAATCTTAACAAAAAATGATGTAAAAATACCTGAAATCGCAGGAGAGAGGGAGAGGAAAAAACACCAAAAAAATTGGGAAGATCGGAGAAAAGGGGGCCTTGGTGCCGTTTTTAACCCTAGGCTAAAAACGGCATCTTGGATGCCGTTTTTATATAGGGTAAAAACGGCACCCGTAGTGCCGTTTTCTAAGCAAGTAAAAAACGGCACTACGGGTACCGTTTTTCACCTCGGGTAAAAAACGGCACTAGTAGTGCCGTTTTTTACTTGGTTAAAAATCGGCATTCGAGATACTGTTTTTACTTAATGAAAACGGTATCTCAGGTGTCGTTTTTCAATGTGCATATTTTGCCAAATAAGTTTCTGAAATGCATATTTTTACAATTTTTTTATTTTTTTGATTATTTTGAATTTTTTTCCAAAAAGAATCAATAAATAATGTAAAACTGAAACCACTTTACTCCGAACATAGAAATATCTAACTCCGGTTCTCGGTCCAACCTGATTCGACCACCGGTTTGGTCAGGTTTTTAAAACATATGTGTTAAGTGTATTATTAACGTAATACTTAATATGTAAGCCTCTTGTACTTTTTTAGCCTAACGTGTTCTGTTACACTAGTGGTCCTTAACCATTAAAATTACAAACACTTTTGGGGGGTGGGGTCCACAAATTCTCAAACATCTTAAACCTTGGGGCTTTGGATGGGGTGTTTATGCGGATCTCCTTTGGAGATAGTGGAGCGGAGCTGGGAGATTGTGACGACGTCGTGGAGGTTGTAGATCCTCATCACAGTCGGAGGGATCGGCACGCCTTCTTGAACAACTCAATCACGCGACCCCTCGCCTCCTCTAGGCTCGCCGAGTTCGGTGGGACCTTAACGCCTCAAGCCATGAACGCCATAACCAACAACTAACAACTCTTCTTCTTCTTCTTAATAATAATTAGGGGTGTCAACGAATGTTCGAAATTCGGAAATCCGTTCGCATCCGGTTCGAAAAATATTTGGTCCGAACAATATCCGATCTGAATAATATTCGATTCGTGTAATATTCGGGACATGTGAATGCAAATATGGATATTGATACATCCGATCCGAATAACATCCAATCCGAGATTGAATATCTGTATTATAAGATCTGTATCTATATTTGTATCATATACTTATGCAATATATTATTATACCTAGAAGTATTCATATTTCAACTTTGTGTAATTATATTTTGAATATATAATTTAAATTTATTTATTCAAATAAAAATACATCTACTGATCACATTTATTCAAGCATTGAATATCGTTATCATTTTCAGAATATGAAGTTACAAGTTAAGATAAAGTAAATTAATATTTGAAACGAAATAAAGATAATGTGACTATTTATAAGAATTTGTCTAAGTGAAAATGAAAAATGTTACAAGGTGTGGAATTATATTTACGGATGTAGATCCGTCAAATATCCGAATGGATATAGACTTTTCATATTCGCAAACAATCTGTATCTGAATCCGTAAATTTCATGCGGATACAAATATGGATATACGATCTGTATCCAATCAACACCCCTGATAATAATAACCAAGAAAAGAGAGTCCAGAGACTTCCCGGGGAAATTAAAGTGCCATTTTACCAACACCAACTGACACCAGATGAATTTATATTTTAATATCTTTTTTCTTTTAAATATTTCAGAAAATTCTTCAAAAAGTGGAACCATGTAGTACTAGGACTAGGACACGTAAGATAAATAAAAGTCATGTTAAAGACTATATTAGCCGACTCAATAATTCAAGTCAACTCGGATTTGACTTTTTAACTATTGAATTTGGTTCCATGAGATCTATACAAACAGGCCACACATTTGGGATGTGATAAAGCCTTCAAGAACCCTAATGCAGAACAGGATCTGCAACTCGGTAAATATTATGTAAACTATATCTGTAAAGAACAAAGTTTTATGAAAGGCATGCATCAAGAAGAAAACAACATAATGATGCATCAAACATAACCTTCTACAGTGCTGTATCTAACTGCAAAAATGCTAAACCATAGAAAACATTGCACAGACGCTCTCAACCATACAATCAATCAAGGCACAACGTACATTACTGAGAAACACCAGTAAATATTGATAAACTTCCTTATGCATTAGTACAATACAGCTCCCAGTGCGGGCCGAATCATGACATCGGCATTTTTGGCCCATAATATACATAAGAAACAAAATGTACCTTGCACTCTGCAGAGAAAATGATACACTTGCCAAGCTAAGCATTCAAATTTTCAAAGGTGAGAAACTAAATAGAGAACAATAGCAGCGAACTTGGAAAAACGTGCTGCTTTTGGGGGAGAATCTGTACTGTGCAGATCAATTAGTCGGAGTCCCTAAATGGTTCAAGATGATTTGACTCGACAAGTAAAAGATAATTTCCATCGACGTGTTTCTTTGTATAGGGAAGAAACGGACGTTATGGTGTCCTAAATATCAAGGTGTTCGAGATTGATCGTGCTTGCAGAATTTTGTATGAGTTCCTTTCTTGTGTCCACCTGTAAATGGATAAAGGATATCATATCAAGAGCTACCAGTTGCATCTATATGAACGATGAATATGTTCATTTCTCTAGAGCCCTACAAAGAAAATATCAATACGGATTTTATAGAATTTATTTTATGAAGGTTGGGAGAGGATATATATATAAGCGATAACTTCAGTATCACCAACTAATGATCAACACAAGAATTGAAGAAAAAGAAATGAAAACAATCCTACAGTTGGCCACTTACTCGAGCACCCATTAGGGAGGAAAATACAATGTTAGCTTCAGCAGCATCTTCTACAATTAATTGTTTCAGTAACCTCCTCTCAGGGTCTAGAGTGGTCTCCCATAATTGCAAGGGCATCATTTCACCCAAACCTGAAATCCGATAAAGACAATATTACAAAATTAGTAGAATACTAGAATACCATTACCAGGTACTAACATGGCTTCAGTTTCTTTTTTAAAAGAGTTCATGCATATCTTGAAGAAACAACAGATACTGTTGAAATTACACAAAAACATACAAGTAATATCACTGAAGTATTGAACAAGTCAACAAACTACAGACAATAAGAACAAATTGCTTTTGTGGTCCAGCAGAACCTAGTCAGAAGAGAATGTGAACAAGTAAGACATGCAGAACCTAGTCCTACAGGAAAGATAGAAAACAGAGGGTTTCTTTCACCAAGAAAATGATGGGCTCCATGTACAAAGATAAAGAGAGGTCTGGAGATCTATAGAGATCCAGAATCTAAACTGAAGAGAGGTTCAGGACGCACGTGCACACACCACACATCCTAGCTCCACCAGAACCTATCTCCCAACTTATTTCCCTACATCCTAAAAACAACATCCGGACGGAAGCTACAGAAGAAATCATAAAAAGTGAAAACCCCTAAGATGCATTTGGAAACCTATGTACTTGGGTGGTGCGCAACCCAAACATATATATGAACTCATTACATGATTTGATTGATATCATGAAACATAAGCTTATTACGCTCATTCTAACATGTATGACACTAAGGGATTCTTCAAACATCAAGAATCCCATCATCCACTACTATATTGAGGACTTTGGAGAAATTTTGGTTATATTATAGTTTTTTATCAGAAAGCATATTAAGATCTATATTACACATTTTTAACACCCATTTTATTTGATTAAGATATGCTTTGACACTTGGATCAGGTCTAATTTGGTATCTAGCAGTTTCTAACCTGTTGACAATTTCACGTACCTTTGAACCTTTGGATATTGTATGATGCGTTAGGTGGGAATGTTTTTCGCAGGAGTTGGAGTTCTGCCTCGTCATAACAATAGTGTGCCTGCTTACCGCGCTCTACCTGGAGACTCAGCACACGACAAGATGGATTAGTTGTAGGGGGGAAAATAGCTCCTTTGCATTGGAGAGTCAGAGAATACCTTATAGAGCGGAGGAACCCCAACATAGATGCAACCTTCATCAAATAATGCTTTCTACAAATAATAGCAACAGAAATGAAAAAATAATGCCAGAAGGCAGGAACAACAAAAGGGAAGCTTGTCTTAGTGTGCAATTTACCTGGTATCTAAAGAAGAATGTTAATAGAAGAGTTCTGATATGAGCACCATCCACGTCAGCATCTGTCAAAATGATAATCTTATGGTAACGAAGAGCCTCCTTTCGAAAATCTTCACCCTAAAATGATCAATATAATGGCTTAAAAGACTGCCCCCACAACAGTGAACAGTGATTGATGAATAAGGTGAATGTTTAGCGGGCATTGAACCTTCACCCCCAGTCCAAGAGCAAGAATGAGATTCTGGATTTCTTCATTTTTGTACATAGCAGCCTCGTCCTTTCTTTCAATGTTCAGTATTTTACCCCTCAGTGGCAAAACAGCCTGGTACAAGTTTACAACTTTTCAGCAACGTGTTTGTCCTTGTGTAAATATGTACATTTTCATCAGTATAATCAATATTTTTGATATATACTTCGTTAGTAACAAAAATAGGATCAAGATGTTATGATAGTTGCCGGCATGGCAGCAAATGGCCTAACACAAGACAAGACAAGTAATTGAACAGTTAACTCTTTTCTTAACTCTTAATCTTTGGTATTGTGTCTTCGTATGATGATGCCTCTAAAAATTAAAGAAGAGGATAATTGAATTTGGATATACTACCTTTACAAGTAAATACAAGCTTCAAAACTTTATAAGAAGCATAAACCAAGAATATAAAATGAAATCAATTTTATGTAATTTAAAGCTAATTGACATTTAGATTTCAACAGGAAACAATAGCATTCTACACAATTTCCAATTGATCTTTTAGAGAATCACATCCCAAAATAAGAAGAGGATAACTGAATTTGGAAATACTTTCGAAGTAGGTGGTGATCCTCTTCACAAATTATTAAAGCTCATCAAAAATTTAGAATTGTCTGTTAATGTATGTGGTCAAGCAGCCATGATGTATTTATTTTATATACAAAAAAGAAGCATCCAAAACAATGGAAGCACTTAATCATGACAAACAATATAAAATTTAGATTTGCAAAGAAAGTATACTGAAGCAAAGTAGTGCTTCCACCATGACACTTGCCTGAAATCGCCTGTCACGACCCTGTTTTGTACTACCACCAGCTGAGTCACCTTCAACAATAAAAATTTCTGGAGAAGTAGGCAATACTATTAGAACCCAATATACTTGAAGATTTGTACAATAGCGAAGATGCTATTTTGTTACCATTTGATGCATTTGAATGCAAAAACAATTTAATCTTTCGCAATAACACAAGAGATAAACTACTAAAATGTTTATAGGAATATAATAAAGTAATAAACAAGAACGTCGAAAAAATATACATGATAAAGTGGAGAAAGAAAAGGGCCACTCAGGAACAATATGTGGAGACAAATCTTAAATCATATATTGTAGAAATCCTTATGTAATTCTTGCATTCTTGCACAAATCACTACACAGTACACACACAAAATTAAAAAAATCCTCGGATGAAGAAAAGCACCTGATTCTTCGGGATTTGTAGCAGAACAATCTGCCAATTTCCCAGGAAGAGAAGACGACTTCAAGACACTTTTTGTTCTCACAAGTTCTCTGGCTCTCTTGGCTGCCATTGCGGCCTAGGGGAAAAAAGGAGATTTGGTTAAAGAAGCTTGAAATGGGAATTCCATGAACCCAAAAAACTTACTTAATATATGTAATTTATAACAGTAATTCAAATAAAAACGTATAGAAAAGAAGCACCGTTGCCTTACGTACGAGTTATTTGACTAAAAATCAAGAGAAATAGAAAGTTTTATGTGGCACATGTGCTACATCAAACATAGGTATGAAGTAAGCCACCAAAGCATGTTCTTGATGAAGTGCAATGATAACTGCCCTTTACCATTACATTAGTGAAGGAAAAACTAAAAAGGCAAGACACCTTCAAAGCATTAAGAGACTTTGACAGAATCAAGTCAAGAGTATCTGGATGCAGCTCTAAGTACTCCGTGAGTTGCTCCTGAACACACTGGTCGACCACTCTCCGCACTTCAGGATTTCCCAATCTAGTCTTTTGTGTTGGGTGAGAACACAAGTGAAAAGAAGCAAGTAACAGTAACATCAGTAGATATAATAAAGCGTTAACTGATGAAAAACATAAGAAGCATCATTTACAATGCAATAGTAGAAAATACTAAGAGCGAAGACTAGATATTGGGCTTAAAATTTACCTTTGTTTGTCCCTCGAACTCTGGGTTTTGAACTTTAACTGATAAGACACAAGTTAATCCTTCCCTAACATGTTCACCGCTTAAGTTTATATCTTTCTCCTGCTTGAAAAAAAATATATAGCAAGGTTGGAAGCTGGAAAGATCAACTGCTACTACCTTGGAGCCTAGCTTATATAGTCTGACTGCTGAGTTGGTGATAATAACTTGCAAAAAATGCTGGTAATTTAGGACAGCTTTTTAACATAAACTTTTATCTTTTATTAAATAAGAGTTTGGATAAGCATAACCGGTAAACTCATACAGTCTCTTTATCTAAATGCATACTGTTGACTATACACAATTGCAGTATTAAACCTAAATGCTCCAACAAAAAAATTAATACAAATAAAATTACATCAACCTAAATAACAACATGCAATAACTTACAGTTTTATGCCCTAGCGACAAATAAGCGACATGAGTCTTGTTCAAACAAGTTGCAAAAAAAAACAGAAACAAGAAAAATGAAAGTTCTATCATAAGTCTTCTGGGACTGGCCATTAGTCAACCTATGCATAACCTAATCCGACCTTCCAAGTACAAGTCATGGATGTCATCGTAACTACCTACACACAGCATAAAAGTCAAATGTCATTAAAACATGGTTGTCCCCCACGATGGATTATAGCATGTGTGTATGTATTGAGCTTGATGAACCAACAAAAGAAGTCAGGTAACAGATATTCATGTTATTCCACACGGTATAATTTGTCACTAGAAAGGAGATTCCTAACCACATGAAAGATTGTTCTTGTCAACTACTTATGCAAACCAGCACTAAAAAGTCTAAAAGAATATCTTCTCATATCAAGACATAACTTTTTATATGATGAATAAATTTATTGTTTTTTAGGTCATTTAAATCAGTTAAATCAAAAGCCCAATATCAGAGAACGAGCTTAAACAACTGCTCCCAATATTTATGTGAGTAGTCACATGTCAATTAAGTTATGCTAATATGGCTGACCAATCATAAAGGAAAAATGAAAGGAAACAACTTCTATTAGGAGAACAGTGAAACATATAAACAAGGAATAGCCCTATATCATAATGCCAGCTGCTTATATTTGATAATTAAGTGATTTGAACCTCCAAAAGACAAGACAGATATCTATATGAAATATTTTCATAATAATGACTAAAAAAGGAACAAAACCTTTCTAGGTGTCCTTTTGTTGTTTCTTTCAACAATTCATATGGAAGTACTATATAGGAAAGTGAACAAGCAAAAGCAGCTGATTATATGTTAAAAACAAATTCTGTCGAGTAAATAAGAAACTCAAGTGAGATGCTGACGAAGTGACAATATTATAGGAAATTAATTATATAAATAAAAGATCAAATAACCTTCATAATCTTTGATTTCTTCCCGAGATTGTTAATGGTTCTGGTCAAAGAAGCTTTCAAGCCATCAATATGGGTACCTCCATCGATGGTACGAATGCTGTTAGCATATCCAAGCATTGTATCTGCATATGCATCTGCAGACCTGAAAAATGACACAAAGTAGGTAAGAAGGCTGGTACAAGATAAGTTTAATGTATGAATATTTTAATTGAGATTATTAGATGATGGAGTGATGCTGAAAGAGATAGATTCACATCTAATTTCCCAATCATGTATATATTAAGATAAACTAAATGAAGTCATTCAACAGGTTATGGCCATGCATGGGGTAATAGCTGAATAGCAAATACCACTGGAGGGCTACATCAACAGTGACTGTCTCTGTCTCTTTCCTGAAAGCTAAAATGTCATGTAGTGGTTTCTGAATCATATGAAAAGGCACTGGTTAGGAACAATACAGTGTTGATTAGAAAATCAACAAACAGATAAAACCAAAATGAATCAAGCTGGAAGAAACATATGATATTTCTATACTCAAGTTGTCCCACAAATAAATGATGTTGCATATTTTAAATTCCCATCGTTCATTGATGATGTATAAAATGAATATCTAGGTCCAACTATATACACAATCCGATCACCTCACGACCCCTCACAACTGAAGTGCACTATAAACATTAAACTATATGGGTTAGACAAGAAAAACAATTACGGATACAAGAGGACAGGAATCTAATATCGTAAATCTATTTTAGAAGCCAACAGCTGCCCATTACCTATTGTGTTCAGCAGACCAGACAAAGGCTTGGGATTATAGAGTTAGAATTTAGAACAAAACCATTAAGGTATAAAGCTTCTTATCACTTAATTATCAAATCAATAATGCCTGGTTTAAAACCACACCCACAATTCTTATACTAATCTCCCTCATGAGTTTCTAATCATTTTAGCTAGTTTAAATAACAACTGAATATACCTCCTAAGACCAGAAAGCCACTTTTTAGAACAATACCAAATCTCAAAATACAAAAACTTCTTGTGTGTCAATTACTTACATGATAAAGATCTGTTCTACCAACATACCTTGTCAGTATTCAACCATCTCACATACTCCACTAAGCCGCCAGCATAGCAATACTCGGTTCGTTGAGTCTTTTTTGATTCCCCATCAACTTTTTGTAGGGTGATTGTAAGCTGTTCAATGAACGTAAAGTTCTCAATTCAAAAGCCAAACACAAGATAACAAAAACGGTTCAATGAACAAAGTTATGGTTACCTTGGGATTTAGAAAAGCTAATTCTCTAATGCGACTAGATATTGTGTTGTAGTCAAATTCAACTGTAGTAGTAAACACTGCACAGTAGAAAATTAAGAAACAACTGCTAAGCCGAGTTACGAATAACAGAACAAAGCCAAAACATTAACTGATTCATAGTGAATGTACCCTCTTTATCAGGCCAAAAAATAATAGAAGTGCCTTGTCTGGTCTTTAGTTCATCAGGAAGTGTGTGCCAACTTAAAGCTGTTACTGGCCTTCCACGAGAATATTTTTGGTGGAACTCCTTCCCATCTCTCCAAACTGTGATCTCTAATGCCTGAAATGCTTCAACATGAACAACCGATGGTGGTGGTGGTAGTAATAGGCTAGCAGTGGCCCGTCATAAATAACTAAATACAAGCTTCAAAAAAGGAGCCTACACAGTCAAATATAAGGTATGAATTGGTTGATCCCTCATGTTACCAATATTTTCAAATGATACCTAAAATAAGCTGTCTAATTATATAGAGCACCAAAGATGAGCAAAAGTAGCCACAAAATCTGGTATTAATGAAAATAACCAGTAAATAACAAACTTCAGACCGGATAAACACCACAAAATCATGAAAGTAAATTATGAAGTCAATTGACACAAAATAGTGCAAATTATTTACATTGACCGAAAGTAATAACAGAAAAGCAGGATTTTCTAGAACATGTTCATCTCTTCAGCATGACAGTGTACTGGCTTTGCCATTTTGCGAGGCTCATATAATTAATTTACTTTACTCCCTAAAAAACTATTATTCTCCTTCATAAGCTACACTCTCACATCACGAAGCCCTCAACTCTTCAGACTCAAATCTCATCGAGACCACAAGATTTGCTGAAAATTACAACAAAGGCTTTAATCCAAACTAGTTGGGTAGGCTAGAAATGAAACTCATCACTAATCACATTTTCGGGACATTAATAGATTTATTACAAAACTGAACGTCAAAATTATTGTTGGACACTGAAACAGTACTCAGTCTCCCATTGCCACAAACCAGCAAATCAGCATGCTTGAATGTAACCCTAGTTCTTCCAGCCTATGCAGTGAATAAACCTTCTCATGTCAAGGGTTTTAACTGTTCTGGAGATAGGACAAAAATCACTTTGCAGTTTTCTCTTTAACACTTTATGTCTTTATCAAACCATCAAACAATCTGGCATTCATTTTGTTATATAAGAAGTTACCTCACCATCAGCATCAGGAACACATTTCAAGATCATTTGATTTAGATTACAAAAAACTGAAAACATGAAAATAAGAATCTTACATGTGAAAAATGAAAATCTTTTAATTAATAATAAGCCATACAGGACATTAAAGAAATATACGAATAGGCTACCTCAGATAAAGCATTAACAACAGACAACCCCACCCCATGCAGCCCACCAGATACAGTGTAGCCACTGCTCAAGCCACCAAACTTGCCACCAGCATGTAGAATCTGCTCAACAAAAATTAGAACTAGTTACATGCTAAGAAAGGTCTCTAGTAATGTCAAATTCAAGGAACAGCTACCAAAGTTAAGATGAAATCTAAAACAAATCAAACAGCACACCGAATAGATTTCTTAACTGACCAAAAGGAACAGAATACGTGATTAAGATGAATGATACATCAATAGCTACAAGTGGTGTGTAGAGGAAATAATGGTTGACAAAAAAAAGTATCTCAAAATACTTAGAGCATCATTAACCATGACCCGGATGACCTAGCCATCAACTTTCTCTCTCTTCTCTCTCCTCCAAATGACTTGCCACGCCATCATGACTCAACCTCCTCTTTCTCCTTCATTATTCACCCATTAACTAGGTCATCCCACATTTAAAATATAAACCTCTAATTATTAAAACAAATAACAAACCAAAAACAAACCAAAAAACCGGACCGTCTGGCGACCGACCGGGACGGGGTTGCATGGCGACCCAGGTAAGGATGCTCTTAGATTCCCTCTACCATGCAAATACAAACATGCACATGACCTACCACTGAATACAATGTTTTAGAGTGCAACTAAGTTCATAACCCTATATAAACACGTTTTGTTGTATGAAACTCATTTTCCACTGTATCATTAAGCATATTTTGTTCTCTTCAGTTTGTTCAATCACACATTTCAAGAAAAGGATCTTTGGATAATCAGACGATAAAATAACTTGCTTCAAGCTTGACACCCTCAAGACACATTTGCATAGTTTGTTGGTCAAGCATGTCCTACAGTTACAGTTTTCGAACTCATGTTGGCTTAGACCAAAAGGTGGCCAGAAGGGGGAAAAGAAAGAAAAGTAGTGCAGAAAAGAAAAGAGAGAAGGTTAGTTCTTCTTCTTTGGTTTGAATAGATACGAGAGAAAAGAAAGATCGTTACCACTCCACTACAATAATTTAGATGCTCCGCTCTACTAAATATTCCGTTCAAGGGTATCTTAGAAAATGCTAAATTAGCTTCCTCTCTAGCTTGCCTCATTTTAGGTGAAAAGCTTTGTTGATGTTCACTTTGAATTGTAACCTTCATCTCTTTTTATTTCCATTTTCTCTCAGTGAGTTGTAATTTGGGAGAGTTTCTCGCCAAATTTCTCGTTTATTCCTCCGAGTTTCCATCTGAACAAACTATCAAAGTTGTGCTCTGGCAGTGGGAGTCTACAAGAAGGATAATCTCTATCCCAAGCTTGAAAAAAGGAAAAAGGTTTGACATTCTAGACACCTAAAACACTGAAAAGGGTGAATCACGACTGATAAGTAAAATTTAATTGAATTTTAAGAATTTCAAGACTCGTACTGCATAATTCCTGATTGCCCGTGTTCACATTTAAGAAGGGAAAACAATACAATTTGAGTTCAAGAACATTTTATACTGCATTACAGAAATATAGGTATCTGCCTTTAGTAACCAGTAAGCACTAAGATCAGAACATGCTAGGCTCTTACTTTCTAATTACTAGTGAGTAGTGACTATTATTACCTAACAAGAAAATTATATATTGGATGTAAATGAGCAGCTTCAAATCCCTGGAATAAGGCAAGTTGACAGCGTATAGATGATGAAGTACTATTTAGTGCACGAATACAATCTTACTGTCAACCTAAAGAAATTAACTCATACTTACTGTTAGGACGGTTTCTAGTGCAGATTTCTTAGTCACAGGATGTAAATCTGTCGGAATCTGCAAAATGGTTAAGTAGAATCATATAAGGTTCAGATTGAAATCTGGAGGAATGAACTTTAAATGTGATTGTATTCCCCTCCAATAACAAAGAAGTGGTTTACTATTTTAACTTAACATTGTGATGATAAGATAAATAAATTTTCAGCGTCATTTGACGAAAAAATTCAGCTTTCAATTTTTTCTGAGCATCAAAACAACAATAGAGCCAAAGAAGGTAAAGATGAAGAAAATATAAGAAATCATAAGTAACCATTTCTGACTAGTTCAGTGAATCTTTCCCATCATTATGATAATTTCTTTCATCAACGTTTTACAGAAATAAAATGAGCCTACCCCTCTTCCATTGTCAGTAATGGTCACGGAATTGTCTTCACGTATGACCACATCTATCTTAGAGGCATAGCCTGCCTGAGCTTCATCTATGGCATTGTCCAATATCTCATATACCTAGACGCAAAAAAATGCAACATGAAATATTTAACAATCAGTCACCCCAGGGCAGTTGTACAAGAAGAAACAGATATTTAAAAAGAGATACCAAATGGTGCAGACCACGGGGTCCTGTACTCCCAATATACATGCCTGGTCTTTTTCTGACAGGATCTAAACCTTCTAACACCTGAAAATAATATGAAAGGCACAGTCAGGAATGAAAGATTATCACAATAATGCGAATATGCGATTGGTAACCCGTTAAAAGCTTTTTTGCGGCAATATACAAGGATATTTATACTGGTAAAGGTATTTATATACAACTTAAAAAAATGTTGTCTAACAGATCATTATAATGACATGTGAGCTAACTTCATCATTCTTGGACACCAATCAAAGAAAAACTCCACTGTTGGTTAGACAGAAACACATAACTGAACAAATGTATCTTGTTCACTGAAATACCAAGCAGCAAGACACTCCAAAGTTGAAAATGGGCTCACAGCTCTTTCACATTTTCCTTGTTTTATCTTATCAAATGTTTCAATTAGAATGCCAGAATCACATACCCGAGCATCCATCAAGTAAATACAAATAAACAGACATAAGCAAAACACGGGTATCCTTTAGAAACCTTCTCAGAAACAATAACTGGTGATTAGAAGACAAATGTATTGCGGATTCTCGCACATTTAAGAAGACAAGAAATTAAATGAAAACAAACAACCTTCGTAAAATACATTCATCACACAACGAAAACAGGTTACTACACCTAAAACCAAACGTTAGCACAAAAGCAGTTACGGGATCATAAAGATACAAATGAATCACGACACCACCACACAGCTCACCAGTACCCGCGTTTCATCTACTCAAAAAAAATTGAGAACTCCGAACATGGTCTTCGAACCTCCACTTGCAAATTGCGGCGCATTTAAGAAGACAAACAGCTCAAATGAAAACAATCCTCTAATACACTCACCAAACAACAAAACGGGTTGCTACAACTAAGATATCAATTAAAAGCTTTTAAAAACTAATTCCAAATCCACGAACTCGCCAGAATCCACACAAACTCCAAACCTCCATTTCCAACCCAAACTACCTCACCTGGATCTGGTTGGAGTCATAACTCTTCGCTCCCTTCGTCTCCTGGAAAGCCTCCGAAGCGAGGCTGGACGCCATGAAGGACCTCGCCGCACTACCCCCATTCCTACCCGAGACACATCTCGAAACCCTACAACACCAGCAGAACCAGTAAAAACCACTTCCCTGTGGAAAGGAAGTACGGAAGCAGTACCTGGTGGAGCGGGAGAGGAAGGAGAGGGAGCGAGGAGTGGAGGAGGAGAAGAGGCGGAGGTGGTTTTGGAGGAGGAGGAGGCGGAGGTGAACGAAAGGGCCCGGGCGGAGTAGGGCCATTAGTTTCGTTTCTGTCGTCGTCGTCTTCCTCGTGCGCCTTTGCTTGTGGATAAAACAAAACCCGCGGTTAAAACCCTAGGTTTTGAGGGGATTTTGGAGGGAGGTCCATATGGTTTTTGTATTTGAGGATGTCTATTGGCAAGGTTTTTTGCATGTTAGTCCTTTTTATATCGGACAACCGATAAAATTCAATCTTTTTTCCATCTACTCCGGTACTCTACTACTTACATCTTTTTAAATCCCAAGCATCCCAACACACAGAAATGAAACGGTTGGAAATCGATCCATGTCACCTGATGAAGGATCTTCCAACCCCGTTAATAAACAGTGATTTTTAATATTACTGTTCTCCATAACTCTACTCATCTAAGCTACTTGTCGATTTCAAGTCTCTTGCTGCTTAGCCAACATCAGTAGAATAGACACTGAAACAGGTATTGAGATTGCTATATCAATAGCAAGAGATGAAACAACGTAAACAATGTTTTGAGACTTAAAGGATTGTTTAACCTTAACCTTAGGCTTAAACTATAAAAATGCACGATACACATACATAAACAAGGTAGCTTTCACTACAAAGGGATAAATAAATACACACTAATGCTGAAAAAGAATTGCTAAATTAAGAGAAGAAACATTCTAAATTAGCTCAAAAGAAATAGCTTTAGCTTTTACATTAACTTAGTAATCCGACAACCCTGTAAACAGAAAATGGGAGCAAACAATGAGACTACCGACAAAGAAATCACTTCACCAAAATTCGGATGCCAGACTGAATAGCCTGAATCTCTTCTTCTCCAACACTTCTCCAGACTCCGTCAATTAACAGTCTGCCTTCCATAAGAGAACCTCTACGAGCATCTCCAGAATATATGTAATCACATTCCATCGTCTTCTTGAGCTTTTTGGGCGAACTTGTGCCTTCTAAAATGTCAGAACGAGCTTCTCTTTTCCCGGTTAGGTTACCGCTCTTGATCTCAGTTTCGTGCAAAATTGTCTCCTTGTTTTCAGACACGTCTTGGTCCTTGTCAAGGATAGGAACAAATGCAGTAGAATTGTAAGGACTGAGCAGCATACCAATTGGACAGGTGCTCCATGACTTGGCTAAGTTCCATCTTCTCTTTGTTGTTTTCTCATCACCTGTGTTCGGAAGTTTGACAAGACTTGACCTCAAAACTTCAAAATCATCCAAGGCTTTGTTAAAATGATCCCACTCTTTGAAGATGTTAGTTTTAGTGTGTTGAGTGGTCATATTTTGTGTGGCAGCCAAACCCATGAAAGTTGGTGAAGCCAGTTTCTTTAGTTTCTTGCTCAAAGACTTTTGTCCAATCATATCAGCAAGGGACATAGCTGAATCTGAAAGGTGCTTATTTCCAAAAAATGACAAAAGCAAACATTTGCGAAGAAGCACCATAAGTGAATCATTCGAAGTAGGATTTGCGGCCAAAGAGAGATTATGGAGGTCGCTGTTTTCCCCTATCTGATTCAAATTCTTAACTTCTTTTAGTTGTTTAGTCAGCCATGACGCCAGCGAAGATAGATGCTCAATTTGGAAGTTGTGGGCTTGATCTTCTGATGATGGCAGAAAACACCCACCTGTCAAAAGAGGTGAAATTATACAACAGAAACATGGGAAAATTGCTAACTCGGTGAGCATGTAGTTTTTTTCTAATTAGCACTAAAACATGAGAGAAACAAGGTGAAGAATGACGAACTACCACTGGCATAGCTATCTTCCTTCCTCTCAATCATCCCAATAATTTCTTGAAGCGTGGTTAAGAGCAAGCCTGGTATTTTACTTGCCAACTTAGTAATAACAGCTTTAAAATCATCTATAGAAGCTTCAAGAGGCTCTGAATTGCCAGGACTAGAATCATCAGCGCGGTGGATCTTAATGGACAAAGAGAAAGGTCCGTGCGACTTAAAAATCTCCAACAATGATGATACTACTTCCATGGGATATACTGAGTACATACTAGCAATTAGTTTGCAAGTCTTTGCAAGCTTTTTTTGAGAACCTGCAACAGAAATAGCAAAGATTACAAGATAACACCATTAAAAATTTATTCTCATAGTGTTTTCAAGAATATAGATACACTTGTACCCAAAAAAAGAACAGTTGGTACTAAGTCTGAAGCATGCAAGTCATCTAGAAGTGAGCGTAGATAAATTTCAAAGGAGTTCTTTTCCGAGGACAGTTACAATAATTCCGTGAAATTAATGAAGCAAAAGATTAGCATCTTCAAGTTTTAAACAGTACCATCACTTTTAGGAGATAGTCTCTTTCCAGTCAGCGGAGAGGAGAGCTTGTTGCATGCATGAAGTATAGCACGCTTCTTATCTGTTTTGCAAAGAAAATCCCGTAATGAAGGGATCAAATAAATATGTGTAACTGAAGATAAACAGAGGAATTATAAGGAATCTATTAAAAAGTACTGCAAGTCCAGACCTGACAAATAAACAACTCAATACAACATGATACAACAGGATTGTTGAAAAAATTAAAATGGATAGGCAGCAAAGGAAAGAGAACAACCAATGACAAAATAAAATCTTTTAACTTCCTATGGCTTCTTTATGCTACATTTCTGTTTTCAATTTTTCATTTTTCCACCGCAATCCCCAAGAACGATCGAGCTATTGTTTACTGTCCATAATTATCTTTGTTCTCATGGTTGGGTTAGAGATGATGGGGTGCATCATAGGTAAAAAAAGAAGTCAATCGAACTAACATAAGGAGCACATTTGGAGAAAATAATAGTATTTGAAGAGGTAGTTACAATTATAATACATTATAGAGCATCATTTTATTGATTTGTCAACAAGCTAGAAACTAGTACGATATTCCAAGCAAAAGTAAGAAACTATATCTATGCATCTAGTTGCCAAAAGGTAATACGATTTTGATCCAAATGGTAAACAGAGTGATAAGAAAATTTAACTTGCGAGGGAGAGAGGAAAAATGCTTCTCACCTTTTCCTTTGGTTTTTGGAGCAACTGATTTGCCACATTGATTACTGTTCATATAGCAGATCACCTGGTGCAACCGTGCTCTTATATCCTTTTTAATATCAGGAATCGTCCTTTTCTGAGGTTCCCAATAATGAGATTTCAACCAATTGAGAGCCTGAAATCCAATTTATAAAAACTTAACAAGCAGGAAAGCAACTCCTCTGTATATCAGTAATCAAAAGGTATGATAACACTCTTCAACAGAGCTCTAGGAATGACAAGCAGCAGTAACAGTAGAAGATACACACAATATGAAATTCCCGAAAAATCAACATACAGTGATCCATCAAGGTTAATTTCTGTTTGTCAAAATGCTATGAGAAAGGAAAGAGCATCACTAATTGTTCATAGATGTTGCTGAACATGAAAAGATGTACACGGTTTGATGTTTGGACAAGAAAATGCCAACTTGGTGCAAGACACGTACAGAGATGTTCCTTAAGTAGGACCTTCACTCCTTTTAAAAGCCTCTGTATTTTGTGCAAGACAAGTTCTTTTTTCCTTTTTGAATGGTTTGCAAGACAAGATTGTGCTCTTAAGAAGAATATCAATTCCACAGAAAGGGCCACATAGTTCAAATAATGAAAACTCAACATTTTCTTATCATTTGACAATATACCGATGCGAAGGAAATGGTGACTAGATTATGTCCATATACAAGTTAGATTAGGAACCGTAACATTGCCTCAAACTTAATAGAATAAAATACCAAGTTTAAGATCAGCATTCAAATTGGTATGTATATATTCCATCTAAATACATACCTTTGTACTTGCAAGACGAAGCAATGGGAGGGAAGGAATGTCACGATGAGAGCACTCTACATTATGTCGATATGAGTGTTGATGAAAACATATCCCAAGGATGATAAATAATTGCAGAAGCAGTGGAACACTAACTTTTTTGAAAATCCCCTTACCGTGACGAATATCTACAAGCATCCTTGGCATGCCAATTGCACTTGCCAATTGAAAAATCGAGTGTTTTTTCTTCTCTGGTGCATGCTTGACCATATGATTGTCAAAACCACTCACTTTCTCAACAAATCCATTCACACACCTGGAAAAAAGTTAATCTAGAATAAATGAGAAACAAAGAGATTGGTGGGCAACTGGCCATTAATGGCATCTAGAAATCAAGTATTTTCATTGATAGGGAATTCAACTTTCACAATATGCTAGTGCATTCCAACATATCAAAACCATAGATAAATAAATCACTTCTGTGAAACCCAAAAAAACTCATTTTGGGGGGTCCTATTGGGAACTTCGTAAGTAAAACTAAATTGACCAAAACATATCTCTCAATCTGAATTACCATCATTAATAAGATCGGTATCTACTTCACCAAAAAAGTTATGCTAGACTAGACTATCTTATAATCTCCCAAGCACCCAACATAATTTTATGAACAATAACTAGTCTTCTCAAAATAAACAACTAGAAGAGGTATTATCATTGTATGATCATCTCAGAATAATGAAAGGCTTTGATGCTAGCGATGCAACTCACCTTGTGATTGCCATGCTATACAACGTGGCCAGCATATCTTCTGAATCGATTGCTTCCCCCAATAGCCCCTCACTGTAAAAATTTAAAACACACACACAAAATGAATGTGTGAACATCCAAGAAATGAAAGCCACTAAAAATTAGTTCCATACTCACATGCCACCTGTTAAAAATATATCCAAAACACACCTTTAAATTCAAGCACGCGGTCATGCAACAGAAGAAACAATCCAATCCTCCAAAGCAAGGCCAGCAAAAAGAAGCAATTTCACTATTAAACACTACCAATTTATTGAGTGGCCAAGCTTCATACCAACCACTTGCACCACACCTAAGATTCTTAGTGTAAGAAAAACTATCTAATTAAGTCTCGCCTCGTATTATTCATTGAAATTTTGCATCTCTGCCTAATTAAGTGACATTGTGTTCTACACCCAAATTTTGTATTCTACAAAGTTTTCCTACTGTACGGGATATGTCTTAATCATACACACAACATTTGCCCCACAGCCATTAACAGCTCACATTGCACAGAAACTCGATTCACATGAATGGCATATAAATGACGCGCAAGGTACACACCTTTTTGCAATATGGGTGAAGATGTAAGCCTGATTATCCAAAATCAGACTAAAATCAAACCAGAACACCCCTACAAACAGAAACTTCGAGAACGAGCTTCATACCAACCACTTAAATCATATCCCCGATACTTACTGTAGACAGACACATTAACAAAGACCTACCTCATATTACTCATTCAAAGTTCGAAATTTTTTCTACTACCTGAAATGTCTCAATACCGCACATTATAATCATAGCACGACCATGACCAATGCACGAAACGAATAAACTCATTACACATGTTACATGACTATACACGCAAATCATGTGGAACAACGTGAGCTACGGGGAAAAAACATGTGGAACAATGTGAGGTACGAAACCCATGCTACACGGACGAAAAAGGAAAACTAAGCCCAATTATCCGAAACGAGACCGAATCCAAACCGAACCGAACCTACGAAACTAATAAACCATCGCGTACCTGAAGAAGGGGTCCTTGCGGCGGATCTCGACGAACGAGGCGGTGACCTGGACGGCGACCGGAAGGCATCCCCTCCCTCGCCACGCCGCCACCTGAAAAACAAGTAGAACTTCAAACCCGAACCCTAATTTTTTTTATATAAAAAAAAATTGGATGGGAGTTGCGGTGCTTACTCTCCTGAGGGCGGCGGCGACGGCAGCGGGGTTTGGGGAGAAGAGGGAGTCCCGGACGAAGTTCCACTGGTCCCAGTTGGCCCACGGGACCAGCATGTAACCCGTGCTCATGTCTCCGGCCTCGGAGATCGCCTCCTCCATCGGAGAGAGAGGGAAGCGGGTGCGGAGAGAGGGTCTGAGGGTTTAGGTAGGATTTTCGGTTATTTTTCGTGTCTTTGAAATAGGTGTTCTTACTCGAAAAACTACTTTGAATCGTCCTAAATTACATTTTTACTCTTAATAATTCATTTAATACTTATTTCGTCACGTCTCTTAAAATAAGGTTTCTACCTACGTTTTCCTCATTTTCAAAGTACAAACACCACGAAAATGTCTGATAAAGCAACTGGATTCGGTGAAATAAGGCCAGCAAAAAAAAATCGAGTCGGACGTCTACATAAAACGCCCCCATGGGGGAGGCGTCTGTGACGCCTCACCCAAGGAGGGACGTCTGGATAAGACGTCCTGTCCTAAAATAAAATAAAATCTTTAAAATTATACGGTGTGTTATCTTAAATTATTTGAGGTTCCTTTACAAGTTTTCGGTGGTAACGGGTCGGATTACAATGATTTTTTTGTAAGCGATAAAGATTCAAAAAAATTCCAGATCCAACAATTTCAAGATCTAAATTCCCCCGATGGTAAAACTTCCCGACTTACAAATACCACCTCGACAAGTCGTTCGGGGAAAAAAATTGGATTTTGAAATTGTTGGATCTGAATTTTTTTGAATTTTCATCACTTACAAAAACTCGTTGCAAGGTGAGATGTCGGACGGTCGACCGTTTGCTTCTCGGTCCACCGAACATGTTCCATGCGGATGACTGAGTTTCCATCGGTCCACCGTGATCGTAAAGACAATAAGTTTTTGATCTTCCTGGAATCATTAGGTCGGTTTACCGATCTCTACTCGGTCATCCGAATATTTATCCATAGTAGTTTTGACATTTCTCTGGAAATGTTTATTTGGTGCACCAAAAGGGTATTGGTCATCCGAATATAGTAATTATTAACTTATTAATTAATTAATTTAGCAATTATCTAAATTTATAATCAATTATCTTTTTAATAAAAAATATAAAAAATTGTGGGCGGCTCCGCGTAGGGGAGGGGCGTCTGGGTAAACCCCCCCCCCCCCCTGGGGAGGCGTCTCAGCCAGATGCCGCCCCCATGGGAGGGGCAGATCTGGCGAACGCTCATAATTTTTTATTATTATTTATTTATTAAAAAGATGTTAGATATTTTACCAAATTCAAGTACACTGGGACGTCCGTTGGCTCATTACTAACCTCCAAAACATTTTTTTATGATTATAAGAGGAAGATGAAGAGAGATGTGTGATAGGAGGGTACAATGTCGCGTTATAACAGTAGAAATGAGAGAATGGCAAAACGGTAATCTATACGCACGATTTAAGTAGTTTTCCGACGATGAAGAGCAGTTTAGTTAAAATAACCTAACTTTATATTCTTTGGAACGAAAATAAAAATCTACACTACAACAAGTTCCAAGTATTATATGGACTCATGTTGGTTGAATTTGTGACATTTACCAGAAGAAGAATTTATTATACCAGTGAATTACCCGCAGATATTCGAATAATCCAACTTTACGCCCAAAGGGTATTAAGTAGTAATTATTAACCCATTAAATTTCATCAAGTATCTTCTACGTGTCGTTCTAATTTTATCAAGAGTTTTCGAAAATACAATTTCGTTCTCAACGAGACTTTTAAGTTGTAACTTTCGCATACGTGAGTGTGAGTTGATTTTGGCATGAATTGAGTCCGGGCCGGATTCGCTGTAGTGTCTGGTGGGACATGTGTCCTACCATTAAAAAATAAAATAAATGGAGTTCCTCCAAGTCCCCAACTCATTGGATTTCTAGATATAAAGAAGCGGAAGTTGAAGGCAATGGCATGCGGGGTCGGAAGGAGAGTAGTAGGGAGGGTGAGTGTAACATCCTCAAACAGTGGAAATTTTTAAAATTTTTAAAACATACAATCAACCTGAGGATATTACTGAGATACAAAGAAATTGGTGCACCAACATATATACATTATATATATCCGAGTATTTCAAGAGTGTGATTAAATCAAAAAGGTTATACAAAAGTACAAGTAATCACTCCGACCTCAAAATGAGAGAAAGCAAGATCTGATAGTGACGCCCCTCTCCTCTGTCCCCACCCCCCTAACGTCGTTCACGGTCTGGAAGGTAAACATGCAACAATGCATGAGTTTCCAGAAGGAAACCCCGTATGTCAAACTCTACAAATGCATCAAACTGAAATACTCTAGCATGCAATTCTATCCACAAAGAAAAGCATAAACACGAGGCTGGGCTCCAGGGCATTTTCACCCAACCACAACAACACTCAACGTCGTCAAACTGGACTCCAGGGTTTTTTCACCCAACCACAGCTACCACAACACGATCAGGGCTATAGGGCTCTTTCACCCAACCCGAACGCTCTAAGGGCTCCAGGGCTTTTTCACCCAACCCTTATCACGCGGTCTTTGTTCGGGCTCCAAGGCTCTTTCACCCAACCCGAACGTACTACGGAGCTCCAGGGCTTTTTCACCCAACCCCGCACAGAGTAGCTAGGCTCCATGGCTTTTTCACTCAACCGCAACTCTCACAACAGTTACGGGGCTCCAGGGCTCTTTCACCTAACCACTGCAACCCTCGTGCTCACAAGCACACTTGTCGGAAGAACATCGACATTGCAACTCATCTCACAAGGACGATCACACCAAACGCACCTCACATGTGCAAAACTGAACAATAACGGTCGACCGAACCAAGAGTCCCGGTCGACCGACTCTCACCAAAACTAGGCAAATGCCTCGACCGACACTCCATCAGTCGAGCATCTCCCATCAACAACACACGTTCGATTGAACCAAAGTAAGGGACCAGTCGACCGTTTAGAAGGTCGCCTCCCAAGTTCAACAAACATGACTACCAATCGGTCGAACGACAAAAGGGACCGTTCAACCGGAAACCACCAGTAAAAGCTCATCTCGCTCAACATAATCAATCGGTCGAACCACCAAAACCGCCCGGTCGACCGTAACCCACCAGTAAAAACCTCCATTGAATCCAATCAACACAGGTCGACCGAACAACCATCGGTCGGACCAACATTAAATTAACTTAAGTCGTCGGTCGAACGAGTCAACGGGCGGTCGATCGTTTAGATGGTTAACACCCCAACCGACCTAAAACAGTGCACACGGTCGAACGGCAAAGGGGATTTGTTCGACCGGAAACCACCAGGGTTTACCTCTAACGCACCACCGGTCGACCGCCCAGAGGCATCGTTCGATCGCGCGCGAGACAGAAACCCAAAATCTCACTAGGAACGATCGATTGTTGCACCAACCGGTCGACCGATCCAGTAGTCAAACTGTTGCACGTTACCTGCAACAAGTCTTTCGGCCAACCATCGACTTTCCAACTACTCACACAACATAAGTGAGCTACAACTACAAGTTGACATACCATGAAGGTCTGAAGAAACCCTCGAAGAACCTCGACGACGCTTCGACGAGCACTTCTCTCCAAACCATGATCCTCCGACGAACATCTCGCTCGATCAACGATCACACTTCCTCGTCGATCCACTGTCACACATTCACCTTCGTCGATCACCACACCAACCACAACAACTGAGAGAGGGGCTGATATGAGTGAGAGAGAAGAAAGAACACAAAAGAGAAGAATTGGCTTGGAAACCGACTCACCCTGCCACCCAACCATCACTCGTCGAAGACCTCTTCTCGTCGGAGATCACCACCACCTTCGTTGGAGCTCAGCATTGAGAGAGAGATGTGAGAGTAAGAGAGAAATGAGAGAGTGAAAAGTGAGTGAGAGTTAAGTTCTCACTTATACTCACCCCTCACCCTTCACTTCTCTCTTCCAAACCAACAATCAACCACCTAAATATCAATTAAAACCTAATTAGGATTAAGATATAACAGTGAGTGTTGCAGTTCTTCTTCAGGTGGGGGTATGGAGGAGGGTTGGGTGGGTGGTGGGTGGGAAGGAGAGGAGGCGTGGAGATTGGAGTGGGAGTCGTGTAACTGGTGTTGGAGAGCAGTGCTGCTAGGGGGACATTTTTTGTTGGAGGATGACTGTCGGATGGTGTCGTGGATGTTGTGTTAATTTTGTTTATGGATTGAGCTTGTTTATGGGTCGGATAACATAACATTACTAATTGTTATTCTGCATTTCTTTTACAAGTGACTACTTCATTCTACTTTTTTCACAGTAGTAATAGTTGATTCATCAAAATTTAAAAAAAAAATTGTTAGCGTGCCACAACATATGTTTGAATTTTTTGCCACCTTTTTTACTATTTATGTTGAGGACATTAAGTTTTTCAAAACATTTGTTTTTTGACACGACAAAATTTGAGTACTTCATTTCCTTTACAAACATATTACTTCATTATATTTTTATTTTATTTTATAGTAATGGTTGCTTCATCAAAATTAAAATACTCAAGGGTAGTGAGTGTAACACCACCTTTAATCAAAATAATACATGATAAAATTGTAAGTACTTCCTTCTAATTTTTAATGAGGTAAGTAAGAAATTACTTGTTTGTATGTCTTGCTTCAATCTTACTAACCGGTTTTTTTTACAAAAGAAAATTGGTCCGACTTTCTCAATTTTATCCTAATGAATTTTTAAGTGCCCAATTGATATTATTTGAATATTCACTTGACAATTTCATTGTTGACATTCGAAATGATGAGAGGTTTTGGAATTGAAGAATCTTAATGAGCTTTCTGTTAAACTTATTGAGACAGACAAACATAAAACTCATTCAAAGATCTACTTACTATTGAAGTTTGTGTTACTTCTTTCCATAACAATTCTTCCCGTGGCAACAACAAGTAGAGGTGTGCATCGGTCCGAACCCGATTCATCGCCAGGGTGCGGACCGAAGATCGGACCGGTCGGATCTGAGTTTGGACCAGCCAGTTTGTGTTCTCCCGTAACGGTAAGTGTTGAAAGAATATTTTCCGAAGTGATTCTAGTAAAAGATAAGTTACGCAATAATATGAGAAATCAAATGTTAAATGATTAATTGATTGCTTATCTAGAGAAATATTAATTTTTGGGTATTAGCATAGTTACTATTATCTATTGGTTCCAAAATATGAAAAACTCGTCGAGAACAATTGTAATAATTTTAAAGTACTATTAGGTTGTAATTTTAATTACGACATTTGATTCTAACGTTATATGAAATATTAATATTTTTAGCTAATATGCTATTATTTGGTTGTTGATTTGTGCGATAGTGTGTTGTCTTATCATACTTGAAAATCCTGGATTCATCACTGGATTGAGTTGGTCCTTCTAACCCGGATTGATCTTTAGGTGAAAAATGGGGGGAGGGGGGATTTTGGCACCATTAAAATTAGTCATAGTATCTTCTTAGTGTCATTCCAATTTTATAAAGTGTTTTGAGAACACAATTTGATCCTTCACGATACTAAGTTTTTAAGTTTTGCACGTGTGGGTGCGGGGTGATTTTGGCACTAATCCACCCTTAAAGATCTGAATTGTTCTTGTTCGGTCCTATTACTCAATCATATTCAGTTGACGTGTCCTGATGTGGTTCGCGTGCTGTTAGGTTTGTTAGAACCTTACTCTAAACCCAAATTAGGAGGATTAACCTGGTTGGAGTTGTTTAGTAGGCTGATTAGTGTTTGTTTTGTTGGCTTGGAGAGAAAAGTGACGTGATGGGTAGAAGGGTGAGGTGTTGGTATATGTTGGAGGACGTGGAGGTGTTGGGTTGAAATATTCCTATATATGACTCGTAAGAGTGAATGTCGTCTCTGGGGGGGGGGGGGGGGGGGGGGGTGAAAAACGTAGAAGAAGACCAGAGAAGGAGGTGAAGTGCGATTTTCTTCACGTTGGGTCGCCGGAAGTGCAAGGAAATAAGGAGAGATCCTCGGTAACGTATGGAACTTCGACAAACGTTAGAAATGTATGTCAAGTTCAATTTTGTAACTCACGTTTGAGGATTTGGTTGATCGTCGGAAGTCGAAAACCTCGTCGGTGACATGTTGCAGTAGCGTTGCTGCACTGGAACGGTTGACCAATGTTGTTGTTGGTCAATAGGTCGTAGTGTAAATGTTGAATTTAATCCTGCATCGGTCGAACAATGTCTATTGGCGGTCAACCGATTGTGCACATTTTGCAGGAAGAAGAAGACTCTGTTATTTTCGGTTGAACGAGACACTTTTGTTGTTCGACCGTTTGAATAAAATGGAAGTCGGTTCGGGCCTACACCATCTAAACAGCCGACCGACCTAAATCAAAGTTCGACCGATAACTTAAGTGAACTTAATTAATGTTCAACCGATTTATAGGTTGGTTCGACCGATAATGAATTGTGGAGCGTAGGAAAATTATGTTATTTTCGATTGAATGTGATACATTTGTCGTTTGACCGTTGATGTGAATATTATAATGTTTTTAGACTCCCAAACGGTCGACCGTTCTTGTATTTTTGTTCGACCGTTTGCACATGTTCGACCGATGGAGTTGCAATTTGAACGTTAGTTCGGTATAACGACCACATGGTCGACCGGGGAGCCCATTTCTGTCGACCATTGGTGCTCAAATTTAGTTGTCTTGTTTTTACAAGTAATGGATCATACTTTGGTGTTGTTACCTAACTCCATGGGGTGAGGTTTTCCTAGCTTTTATGACGGCGGAGTTGACCGCCCGTATTGCCATCCGGCGGGTATATGTCAGCTTGTGTGAGCAATTGATGTATCAACTTGTGAGAGGAGCATGTGACTTAGCAGGTTATGAGAGCAGTCTATGGCTTAACAGCTTGTGAGAGAAGCCTATGGTTCAGTTTGTTTGTGTGAGCATACCTCCGTACTACAGTATGTGGATGTGATGAGTGCTCGTGTGGGGCCTGATGTTACTGGTAGAATTGTTGTTCTTTATTATCCTGATTGGGGAATGTTTGATGTTACATTATTACATGTCATGTATTGTACGACAATTTATGTATGATATTTCATATGCATGTAGATGGACTTGGTATACAGATTTTTCTTATGGAAACTCATACATTGTCTCATGTTGTTTTTAGGTCAAGAGCGGCTTTAAGATGGTGATGACTGAGAATGAGCACACTATGACTGAATCCTCTAGTCTCATTTTGAGGTTGTGTTTATTTGTCTATAATTTTTCTTGTCTTTTGATATAATCATATTTTTGAAAACTCTTATGTAAATGGTGGACGTGTTCATGTATTATATGAGTATCGTCATCGTGTTCCGTGGTTTGAATTTTAAATTTTAAAATTTTCTACTTTTTTCTAGTACGTTAGAAGGTTGACTTAAGTTTGGTTGGTTTTGGTGCGGACTAGTTCAGATTGGATTAGTAGTACGGTTTGATTTGTACCAAATTCAATTTAACTTGTTGGTTCAATCCATTGATATCATCTTATTAGATGTAGTTCGCCATGGTTTGCTTACGTTCAATTTGAGGATCCAGTGACTTCGAGGATTCCAAATGAGGTCGATGATGACGACAACGACGACTACGAGATGGTAATAGATGTCCCAGCCCAACAACAAATACCGCCTCAAGCTGAAGAAGATATTTGATGTCATGGTGGTCTAAAAAAATTCTTTGAAACTTGTGGCAATTTTTTATATTCTAGTATGATTGTATGATGCGAGACAATTTGATCTTAATCTGCTCTGCCCAAGTATTGTTCAACATAATACGATTCAGTCTGGTTTGGTCTGCATGATATGTTATGATTTGGTTTGAACCAGTTTGGTTGCTTCGACCTTTTGTTATCAATTTAGTTGTGTTTAGTACTTACAATTTTATTAAGTCCAGCCTGACATCACATGATACAAGTCTGTTCAGTTAGTATGATCGAATCTAACTTGGTTTGTCTGGTCCATATGAACATGGTACAATCTAGTTTGGTCTGAACCAACCTCTACAGTCTGAGTCCAATTTTGATCCAAGCAGACAGGTCGAACAGTCCAATCGAAGCAGCACACATAATTGGAATTGAAATGAAACTAGAATGGACTTCAAAAAGTGAATAAAATCGAAGCAGCACACATACTTTAAGAGTGAATAAAATCCAAAACAATTCAAACTAAAATGGACTTCAAAAACATCACATGCACGATGTACTACAAATTAATTAATTCGAGCTGCCTAAACTTTAAGATACGGTTTAACCCTTACTAAAATGTTTGGATTAGAATTGCCGGCCTCAATCTTGAAAAGAGTGAAGGCCTCCAAAAATAGGCGTATGCCGCTATTGGTGGCGAGCACACGGTATTCTTTAGTAAAAGGCGAAAGAATAGTTCGCTTTGTGCTCACCACACGGCTGCGTGCTTTGTTGAGATGAGGTGCTTCTCGTTTTATACCATTTCCTAGACTCCTCCGTATGAGATCTCTCGATGTGGGACTAAACTCCCAACCCAAATCCTCAATACAATACAAACAATATAAAACTAAAACTAAACGAATCAACAAAAAGAGCGGAAGCGAAAGAGAAGAGAAGAGAAGAGAAGAGAAGAGAATGACGTCCGCTCTGAGATGGTCGATCCTACGGCACATCCGCCTCCCGGCGAATCCAACGGCCCGAACCCTCCCCAACCAGATCCGACGGCTCTCCTCCCACGACGACCACATCGACAAGGCCGAGGTCGTCGACCGCGTACTCTCCGTCGTCAAAAGCTTCCCCAAAGTCGACCCTTCCAAGGTCCGTTCCCCAAACCCTAATACCCTTCCCGAACCCTAATTTCCCTGATTTCCCCCCAAATCGTGTGGTTCAGGTGACGCCGGAGGTGCACTTCCAGAAGGATCTGGGGCTGGACAGTCTCGACAATGTCGAGATCGTGATGGCGCTGGAGGAGGAGTTCAAGCTCGAGATCCCGGACTTGGAGGCCGATAAGATCGACTCCGCCGCCGTCGCCATCGAGTACATCGCCGCGCATCCCATGGCCGGTTAGTCCGACGGTGAGGTTTTCGGTTGTTGCTTTCTTTGTTCCGGTTTTAGACGCATAATGTCGCGGCGCGAGGAGCGTCGCGGATTGTTCACAATGTTCGGATGTGATTGATATTGGAATTCGAATTTTTGGAATTTGGATTCGTATGTTTGGTTTCGCATTTGACTGTTTGTTTATGTTGGTGGATTGTTTGAATTGGCGTCGATGGGGTTTTAGGGCGGGTTTTATGTAAATTGGGGAGTGAACCGAGATGTTTTAGCTTGTTTTATCGGCTTTATGGTCTTGGTCTTAGTGAATAGGTCGTGAAATATGGTTTTAGGGCAGGTTATGGGGGAATTAAGGTCTAAGGAGCAATAAGAGATGTTGAGAACTGTTAGGATTTGCTGATATTGTTACTCAAAGTAAATTAAGTGGAAACTTAGGAAGAATGTGCGAAAGGCCAAGACCAGGTAAAGTTGTTTCAAACCATGCTAATGAATCCAAAATCTGTCTAGCCAGCTGAAACATGGAGTTAAGATGCTAAACATTTTTCCATGGAACCATCTTTTGCAGTACGGTATTACATTACATTATTACAACACCACTAAACTGAGAACTAAATAAGAATGTCTGTTTGATACCTAACCCTTTTCTTCAAGACTGGTGTTTTTATTTTGGTGTCCATCGAACTCATGTTGGTAGCATGTGCCAAGATATGCCACCTTTTGCTCTTCACATTAATCTGGTTAATGACTCTTTCCTGACCTCTCAACTCAAGTTAGGGTGACTGTTTGCTAGTAGCGTCAAGCGTGCTTGACACATATGTACAAGTCATCTAAAATTCTGAATGATTAACAAACAAAACTCATAGGTCTTAAATGGATTGATGCCCTTAATTTGTCGGTCAAGTGTTAATTAGAGTATCCTGTCAGCGATTACAACACGTATAATTTAAAAATAACTTTTAGTGTATCATTTTGAGAGTTAAACAACCGTATAGTAATGTTTTTTTCAAACTATTAACAATGTATAGGTTTCAATATATATTTTTGCCAACCTATATTTGTATGTTAGTTGTGTCTGGTTCTGGTTGAAAATAATGGTGTGAGGTTTGTAAACAGGTCTTGAGTCACGTGTAACCTATCAACCCTTTGTGCTATCTTAGTGTGAGGTGATGAATTATGATTAGATTTGCCGGAATTGGCAGAGCCTTAACTATGTAAGAGTAACATTAGGCTACTCTCTTCCCTACCAGGGGAGATGCTCAGATGCCACACATCTATCCTTATCCCTTTCCTGAAAAAAAGGAAGTGGAAAAGGCGAAGGATTGAAAATTTCGAGACTTGGGACTTTAGAACTGGTTGACACTCAGTTTGATTTTGTTTTGGTTGCAAGCTTTGTGCCTCAAGAGCTTTTTTTTAGTGTTAGCATAAAATGGACATAGTTTGTATTTTCTTCAAAATGGAGAATGACGATAAAACCATTTGAGAAGCTAAATTAGTTGCTAATTTGCAGCAATAGACGCTGGATTGTTGGTACCTCTTCTCCTATTTTGCCTGGAATCCGTTGCCTAGGTGTTTATATTGCACTTAGAAAATTAACACATTGTCTGGGCCTTTGATAACCCCTCAGCCAGCATTTTGTTGTTGCCATTTAATGTCTAGACTTCATTTTGATTTCTCTAAATCGTTCAACAATTTGCCCCTTTTTGGGGTGCTTCGGGTATGCATCCATTGCGTGATAACTTACATTTACATACCTCAAAAGAAACCATCGAATCATCAATTGAAACGGTTTTAACATTTCAAAATTTCAAGGGATTCAATGAATGCAGCAAGTATCCCTGTTGGCACAAATGGGCACTTGTTTCTTTTGTAATAAGTTCCATGGATGACATGGATTGCATGACAGTAGATGACCGTCTCTTAGTCTAAACTTCGGTTTCCTGAGCCAGTTGGCCCAATGATAAAGAACAAATAATGTCTAATTAATAACATCAAATAATGAAGTTTTTGATAAAAGTTACGGTGTAAACGAGTTATTTTGAGTCTTTAATATTATTGTATATTATTACTAAATACCAAAAATTAAATACAAAATGAAAAATAAATATCTTGAGTCGAGCCACCGAGTCAAGTTTGAGCTATTTCGAGTTTGAGTTAGCTGGTTTTGCCATTTGAGAGGGAGTATTTTTAATTTTTCACTGTAGTCGACAGTTAAACTGCATGACCCCCCACAATCATCTAACATGGCTCCCACCACTGCTTTAGATCAGGTAAGCACGCATTTGCCGCTTTTAAAGCAACCGTATCGTTACTTGAGTTGTTGCATGTTAAACCAGCCTCGCCTTCCTGTTCCATCAAACTGTTGGTTGACAGTCATAAGACATGCTTGTGTTACGACTCACGATTGGATACAATGAAGTGTTGTTCTTTTGTAAGCATGAGATTATGATAGTAGAATCCATTGTTAAAAAGTACACCACCATGATATAAAGGTTCACGTGTTGAACCTCGTCACAAAGATGCGAACGTTTCTTGAAATCACCAGGTACGTTTCAAAGCAAATTAAAATAGCGCAATGGTACTGGTTTCCCTGCAAATAGAAAGTAAAGTTAATTGAGAACAAATAGGAAGTACATTTGGGATACTAAAGTCGTCCGAGGGGGTTTACATGCTAAGAGCAAGAAAGCTTGACGAATTTAACAGGACAAAGAAAACTACAAACATAATTGGCACGGATTGGAAGCTCGGACTTCAATTCCATCACTAAAAGGAAAAGCACGTTTGTCAACCTGTCCTCTTACAAGTTCTCAATGACAATGTCTGTAGCAGCACCAACTGGTTACTGGAGCTAACACAGTAGGATAAGACTTATAGCAACATTAAAATTTTAATTTAATGAATGAAACCACCTTATTATAAAAAAGACCTTCGTAACAGCTCAAATTCAACAGGCAATTAAATAACACTAAGGGGTAAAAACTGAAAAAACTGAAATTAATGTCACTGTCAATCTGTTATGTATGAAATGGGATCACAGACACTGATCGAATTATTATTACAAAATGAAAGCAAAAAACAAATAAGGTCAATAAATGGTGACGCCTTACAATGCTTTTCCAAAAGCAATGATCTCCACTTTCCACTACAAGCGGCAAAATAGCAAAAAAACTAACCCTTTTTAGTATTACAGGCTGTACTCGGGATAAATCAAGCAATTCTTACGCTGACCTATGCAAAAGTTTTTTTCTTCAAGAAATTGATTTGGGAATTTTGTACTGCTTCTTAAGAAATTGCGAGGCTTCTGAGTCACTTCTGTGGCACAATATTCTTATAAGCGTCTCAGAATCGGCCCCAAATCTACTTCTACTTCCTTGGTTTGCGAATTTCAAGTCATCAATTAATACACGAGTCTGCAAAATAAATAAAAGATTCAAGAGCTGAAGTAAGCATACAAACTTTAAAATCGTAGTATGTTTGTTTTTTGGAAGTTCCCCTAGACATCATTTTTAGTCTCGAGTTTGGGATGGTCCACATGACCAAGGCATGAAACATACCAATTAATCAAGTAAACACATCTTCACAGGTGGTAATGTCATATATAAGAGGCAGTCATGTAATTAATCACATAAGCCCTTGCAATTCTTTTTCATCAATAATAATATATATCATATAACTATCATAAACCATGAAAAAACAAAACCTATATGACAGCCACATACAAGAAGTTATTGAAGTTCAAATCATGTCAGTCTAATACTTACGAAGATGACCTGTTGGTGATTTTAGTGTCATCGATTCATTTTAGTCGTAATGTGATTTACTTGAGACCGATGTGATTTATTGTTAAGCTCGGAAACGAGTTTGGGTAGTGCGGAGTGCACGCTTGTTGAGCTAACGGTTTATCGACCACGAATATGAAGCAGGGGTCGAGGGGGCTGCGCCCCCTCGCGGGGTCGAGGGGCGGAGCCCCTGCGGGGTCCAAGGGGCAGAGCCCCTGGCTGGGACCGCCCAACCACCATTTTAGTGTCATCCGTTTGAGTGGATAATACCAACCCAAAAGGTGCTTGTGTAACCGCCCAACCACCATTCTGCTTTATAAGAGAAATTCGGTACTCAAAACAAACATACGAAAAATTCATACTCCTTCTCTACTTTTCTGATCGAAGTTCATATTGCCTGAACGAGATTGTTCCTTCTCAGGATTATCCCAGCAAGGTATTCGTGCAACCCGGGCAGTGTAAAAAGGTCGAATAATCTTGTTCGGAAAGTGATTCGTACACGATCTGAGAAAAATCCAGGATTATCACAACCGAACTCTCCAACATGACCAATATGTTGCATCAAGCAAAATGACATTAAAAGTTTTTTCACTTTTCAAATCATCAAATCCAGGGCGAAGAAAATGCTTGATGGTATCATCTTATGTAGGACTCGCCAAATAGATGGACACTCAAAGCTCAAATACTAATTCTAAAAGTTTGAAATAGGGTTTCAACCTCAGTGTGAACTCAGTGACAAGCTCGAGTTTGGCTCACATCAGTTGACAACTAGTCAAGTATGAGCACACAAATCACCTTAGTTATCCTTAACGACTTAAGCGTGCTGACACGGTGTAATTAACATAAAAGGTACTTTCATAATTAATGTGTACTCTGATGTATTAGAAGGCGTGTTTCTGCCAATAAAAGTATCATAATAGATAGGAATACCTCATAGCTATGCAATGTTATCACTGGACGAACACGTGAAACTAGATTTTCAACAGTTCCTCGAGGAAGCCCATCTCCACCAGATACGAAGAACTCCTGCATTGGTAGTTCAGAAACTGTCATTTTTTGGTTTAAACAATAAAAACAGGTGTGATGACACATCCTTAAGAGTTTTAAATTCGCTGCAAATACGAGAATAATAATTCATCCACATCAAGTCCAATAAGACATAATCTACTTCCCTTCATTCAAATTAAAGAATAATTGAAGTGCCCTCCTTGGTTTAAGCAAATACATAAAGTAATAAGAGTAAAACTACTGGCCATGAAATATATAAACAGAAAGCGTGTAACAAAGAACAAAGAATCAATCATCTAATCCTAGAAAATGAGGTGCACACAAATAAGCTTAAAAAATTGAGGATAACTCTTATAGTTGTTTAAAAATCAATCTAACACCACAATTCCACAACAGGGAAGGCTATGCATGGAATAGGTCACGAAAGAAGATTTGAAGTATCAATGACTTGAGAGGCAGATCGCATTAGAATGACTACAAATATTGAGGAAAAGGAAATATGGGCAAACTACATTATATTTCTTTTAACCCCAAATATAAGACTGAATACTTATAGACCACCGATGTAGCTACATCATACTCGTATTGTCACATAAGCTACAGATATCCAACCTATATATTTTCAATTTGATGCACCGTCTAGAACATTTAAGTGAGCAGTACAAACAAATCGAAGAAATTCATGAATGTTATATGATGCTTTTGGTAACAATTTCAAGATTTAACTTTTTGGACATTATGAAATGCTTCTGCAGATATTCAATATCAGAATAGTAACTTAATTTAAAAGTACGACCATGTTTGTTTTTTGCCATTTCCAATGATATTTGTAGTTATATGATTTTCAAGTTTTAGTTTTCTATTTGCTACATGTGTTTTTGATAAAATATTAACATAAATACATGCAAAAACACAGAGAACTTCAACAGGGCCGTACCATCACCATTAAACCTAGAATATTTTGGTTGAGTTCAAATAAGTGGCACAGTAACACATAGCTCTTAGACTACCACGAAAACATCTTATTTTTTGTACCTTTTGTCCTGAGGTTGTTCTGTTTTAGTTTTTTAGGGTTTCAAATTCCCAAGTCAAAATTACTAATGAGGTAATAAGGCTAGAGCACAAGAAAGATAGTGTGAGGAAACATTCAAAATCAAAAGTTCAAAAAGCAATAGTTGTGCAGGCAGAGTAACTGCACTTTCATCATTATGAGGAACATAACACAACACAAACACCATTAAAGATAAGAAATAAGGACCAGTAACATCACTAACATGTTATTGTACATAACAGAGATACCCACAAATCCACAATACGCTCAGGGACCAGCATACCACATTTACCTCCTTCGTTGACTTTGGATACATAATATACATACCTTTAGAGTCTCGATATCATCTTCTAATAATTTTGCATCACTCGGGAAGAAGATGCGTGAGGAACCACCATCCAAGATAACCCGGAGAAAACCATCCTGAAAATTACAAATGATTTAGAAAACTTACATAAAATTGTGAAATTACTGCATGAGAACAAAGAATGCTCTAACCAGTGACGCTTGAAGTAGCCCAGTTACAACGCGATCTCTCAGTGGCTCGACAATGATATCACATAGTTCATTCAATACCTGTACTCCCACAGGAAGGACAACACGCAACAAGCATTTTAAAATGCATTTTTTTATCAACATCGACTCAAGGTTAATATAAGCATCTACTCAAATCACACTGCAGCAGTAAAAAAAAATGAATTCCTTACAAACTGTTGAAAATTTAATGTCACCTAAACCAGCACTTAAAATCTATGAAATCATGATGACAGTTAGTTCAAATAATAAATACAAAGACTGTACATCATATTTGATACAGCCTTGAATATCATCGTCACTTGATTTTTTTCCAATAAGAGTTAAAATGAAATGAATAACTCCTAGAGGTGGAGGAAGACCCAGAGTGAGACAAATACAATAGAATATAGAGGAAGGGAATGGTAATAGTGTCATTGTGCCATATAAGAAAGAGTGCGGCAGAAGACCACAATCACTTTTTTTTGCTTGCCTTTTCCGCAGGGATATTGAATAGTATTAGACAGAAGATATGGCTACCCACACTGCATGCATGATAATGTGCAAAAAGGACCTGAAAGCTACACCTTCAAGGCTGACTGTGGCCAACTGGCCATGATGGTACACGCAATTTGGATGCAGAAGAACAGGCATATGTTTGTGGGATCAAATAAAGCAAAAATATGGGTTGGAGAAGACACACAAACAAACATCACAACTTTAATTGCTAATGAAGCAACACATAGGATATCATTAAAGCTCCATGACGCTCATAGTGATCTGCGACTGTACGACTGATAACACCTAATACCATATGAAACGGATGATATATGCCTACATGGGTGCCTGGAGTTTTCATGATTCAGATAAAGGTGCCAATAACATTTTAGGATTTACTATGTCTAGATAAGCATTAAATTTAGTACAGTACTTACCAAATCAAGTGCTTCAATAACTGCCTCTAGTCTGCACTGTGACACACTATGCCTATACAGGTTGTCAATAAATGATTCCCTCATGTCCCAGAAAATGATTTTGGTGCCTGACAAAACCATCAGATAAACAGGTACTTGTTATGGTATAAATTGTGCTCGATGACAGAAACTTTTCGTTAGAAAAAAACATACCCATGAAGTCACATATTCTGTCAATAGCAACATTCATGTCTTTTCTGCTTCCATCAAATGTATTCTGTTGGTGAGAGGTAAAGCTCTGCGACATTTCATTCTTTGACAGTTCTAGAATCAATAAAACGATCTAGAAGGTGAATAGATTTCAATTGTGCCATTTCAATTTCTAAAATCTAGCATATACTTCAACTTCATTTGAGAAAAATATTTTTTTGGACTTTAGAAACATCGGTGTGTCCATTTCCACTGTGTCAAAGATTAAGTTGTTTTTTGGCATTTCGAGCATCATGGACTATATCAAATGGCTATTTAAACGATTTGCATTTCTTATTTATTGTGAAATCGCAAATGGCCAGTTGCATTTGCATCATTTGAGTCAATCGGAAACAACCTCACTGCTACAGTAGTTTGAAAGTAAGCAATGAACATACTTGCATCAAAAGTTTCGCTGTGTCTTTTCCGTGTCCATCTCTCTTGAATGCTATCTTCCAACTTGTTTAGTTGACTGACTGCATACTGTTGGCAGATGATTATAGTGATATGTTCTCCCAAAGAATTGAAATTTATTCCATCAAAAAAACCAAATGCAATATATGGTAGACTCACATGTAAGGTGTTCAATCTAACACAAAGGGTAGATGTGGAAAGCACGTTTATTTGGCTGGATTTTCTCTCATCAGGCAATCTGTAGTCAGGCACTTCTTTCTTAACAAATGACTTGATAACTGTTTCTTTCCTGTAGCGGGTGAGAACCGGCACAGGTGGTATCATATCTTCTTTGTTTGCTGCATATATGAAGCATAAAAAAAGGAACTGTTAAGCAGGGGAAGAAAATGGTAAATAGAATTGCAAAGGTCACAAAAACATTTTAGCCATTTAAACCAGTAAATCAGCTTGAGAAAAGTTAAAATCAGTAGTAAATAACATAACATCTTCGGGAAAAGTTGTATGAAACCATTTTATAACCTTAGAATAGACAACATAAGTTGCACTTCTGCAAAGGAAAGGATGTCGACAGAATGTTATGGAATATTAATTAAAAGGTACATCTGTTCTATCACTCCTGTTGTTACAAACTTATTTTGGGTAAGAAAAAAAATCATTATCCACAGGGAAAAGGTATATGGGCAATTTGGCATAGAAAACACAAAACATGAAGACCCAGTTGTTATGCTTAAAGTTCAGTGCAATGTTTTGCTCTACAGTGCAATGTTTTGCAATGTGTTTCAACGTTTCAATTTCAAAATTTTCTTCCCCAGAGGATCAGAACTGCAGCGGAGAATATCAAATGAATTTTGTGATGTAACACAACAAGCTACGATGTCACTTTTCTCTGGAACTCACCAATTTTTTCGACAATACGCTGTGTATAAACTTGAAAAGCATTATCAAGGCCACGGAAAAGGCTGTTCAACTCCCCAGGCCTCATAGGTACTTTGAGAGCAAAAAATTGATCAACGGTCTACAAAAGTAACAAATAAGGATTAATTTTCCAGAAGTCTGCATTTTCAGTTCATTTAAAGCTTCTTTATATCAGATATTAAAAAAGTTGTATATCACCCTTGCACTAACATGTTGCTTTGCCGTGATGTAATGTAATAATTACACTTTCGATTGTGATCCTTTGTTTGTTTAAGAAAATTGAAGGTCGTCATTTGTAATCAAATTACGGAGGCAATCTGGTTGAACCATTTCAATTGGAATACCTCATTACAGGTTGTAATTCAGCTAATCAGCTCTGTTACAACGAAATCAACTTGTTTCATTTTTTTAGAAACATCACAGGAACTTGTTCTGCCTTCAAAACTCAACCTCAACCATGCCAGAAGTTTGCCGAAGCTCCAACAACCTTGCCAGACCTTTATAAAAGCTACCAAATTATTCGTGTGGTAGTTCCCTAGTGTGACCAAACATCTAAGTTGATTATATGGAGAGAGAAATACTTTTCTGAATGTGATTTAGTTCAGAATTAGATTTCATGTAGTTTAATTACTGCAAACCAAACATGGCCCAATATAAAATATTTCTTTGAAAAAGTATTTGAGCATTGTTTCCGACAACTCAAGTTTATGTATTTTCAAATGAGATATTGTCGATCTAGTTTTCTTATATAATTTTTATATTGTCAATCCAGTTAACAAAGCTCATATGAGGTAATCATAGTAACAAAATAAAAACTAAATGATAGTTGCATGGTACGAGGTGGGTGGGACAAGAACCATACCATTACAGTAAAATAGGAATTGGGCTTGATTACAACTTTGCATTTAGAAGGAAACACATGTTCCATTCTAACTCAAGTACGAGCTACTTAAAAACTATGGTGGAACAATTTAGGTATTCAATGAAACCATTACACCTGTTTCTAATTTTTTACAGCTCATACTTGACTTATGCTACAGCCTACAGTTATTCGGCAAATTAGATGCTTTCCAGTTTTCATCTCCCAAATATCTGCCACAGGGGAATACGATCTTTAAGTCCTAGTCAAATTGGCAAAAGTTCTACGCAGTGAACTGCTAGGAATTGCCAAGTTGTTTGAATCCTCAGAACATCAGTAGAAGTAATATTTTTCATTATACCAACACTACTAGAGTGTTCAAGTTCTAAGCACATCATCAGAAGTTGTAGTTGTTGGTAGACCAACAAAACTTACAATAAGATTTGAAACTAAAATTAAAGTCAAAGGAGAATACAAAAATTGCTCTTAAAAAAATATGACCTCTTCTATTATTCGGTACACTTCGACAATTGAGTTTCCATGCCGTTGTTGAGTTGATATAGGCTCCCATTTCTGAATATAAAAGATACAGGATTATACATAGAAACATCTGCATAAGAAAAAGGAGAAAAAGAATCCAGGCAAGGAAAGTTGCAATAAAACAAAAGTATTCCTACGAGGAAGTCACAATCAAGGTAATATACAGAACCATGTCCTAGTATTGTAAGGTACGTATTGGAACTCTGAAAATCCTACGATAGATAAACTAATGCAAAACAGGGAAGCAAACTAGTAGTCCTTTAATTAAAAAAATCTCCAATTGGTTCTTAGTATTAAGACCATAAGCAGCTTGTTTAATTCCATAAGGTTAATTTCCACTCTCCTGTTGTTATTATCTCATTATCACATTATCATGAAAATATGTAATTCAAGAAATTCCCATGAACTATAGTTACCCTTACACCTGTTTTAATGCATGATAAATACTTAAGGATGTATGTGATTTTTCAGCTGCAGTGAAGAACTTGCTACAAAGGGCAGCTAAATATCATTCTTAATACAAAAGGCTTGTTTCACAACTTCGGTCCAGGAAAAGGCTGGAATGCAATGCAAAATTAACAACAGTGGTTGCGAACGTCCAGCAAAAATTAGGTCAAAAGCGTGGTAGGCAAATGTCTTCAATCTCCACAATATCGCTTCAGATGAATGGCATTATTTAAAAATTCTGGGTCACTTAGGACATGGGAGGATCTTATACAGTAACAAGCAAGCTTAGGCCTCTGATTCAATTAAATGTCTACAAAACTGCTCTGGTGAACCAAAACCGTGAAATTATCAGAATACTAATCCATACTTTACAGGAACAAATGTGAGAAATGCTATGTTATTTCTGACAATGAAGCACCAGTGGACATTACTAGAAATAAACACATACCTCCTGTTCAATGGCTCGTTCCACCCATCCTGATATCCTCCCCAGCTGTGCATTCACCCAGCGCAAAACCAGTGTCCCAGATATATTTTCAATCTGATATTGCAGGAAATTAAATTTAAAAGAAGCTGAGGGTGATGATAGATAACAAAACTAAGTAAGAAACAAGTGATAAAAGTTTAGACATCAAACTAGAAATATGCTACAATTTTTTTTATTATCTTATGTTTACAAAAAAAAAAGTGAAAAATATATTGAATGTGAAATTTTGGTTTGGAAACAATTTTGATGACAGTGACAGGAGGGGATGGTGTAGGGAGAAGTGTGGTGGGGTTGGGGTTGTGTGATGGAGAAAGAGAGAATTATTTGGTATTAGGGGTTCTTTTTGTTTGTGAAAAGCAATAATGGTAGTTTGATAGTAAAAATTAGACATCTCAATTTATCTTCCTTTCTCTTCAAAATTGTAGAAAAAGTCACGAGACACTCCATTGAACTTCTGGTATCCAAACCCACCATAAAAACTCCGCTATGCACACTTTTTTATCTGTCTCAAGATATGCACACTTAATGTACACACATGATTTTAGAGGACACGGACTTTTAATACATGTAACTAATTATGTTAATCATGCCAATATATGGTCTTTCCCCTGCATAATCCCCAGAATTTATTTAAAATGTGTTGCAGAACAATAACATCAACATCAACATAACCCCAGTGCCTCAGAAGAGGCTCCCGCCTAAGCGAGGTAAGGGGGGGTCGGATGTACGCAACCCTACCACTGTAAAACAGTGAGGTTGCAGAACAATAAGATTCTTCTAAATTATTAGTGATAAAATTCTCCAAGATGGAGACTAGCAAAAGAATCAAAACCAAGAACTCTTCTAAGAGTAATGTGATGTGATGTATGATGTATCAGATTTCAAGATCACACCTGGTATAGAGTTAGTTTTCCATGCCAGTAATCTTTCACAAGTTCCTCTTCACATGCTGAAGAAATTATTGTTATTATGTACCGCTCAAGACTATCAGCTGCTGGAAACACAGATACAACATCCTCGGTAAGGTGTTCCGCACGATCCAAAAATGGTCTCTGAGGAAACAAGTTAAACATATTCCCTCAGTTACAGCCACATTATATAAAGCATAAAACAAAAAAAGTATACTAGAAAAACACAAACAGACCAACTTGTTTCCATAAAGCTTATGAAGTAGAGATGCTGAAACAATAGGTGCCTGCGGATGACGCTTTGAAAATTTGGGCATGAACATGGTAGATTCTTTTTTGAGAAACCTTTTAATCTCTTCAGCAAGAGATGCTAGCATATGATCAGATGAATCATCCTTAGCTTCAATTTTATGCAGAATCTGTATATGAATTGAATTAGTCTTGCACCAGTACAAGTGAAAAAAGCACATCAATAATCAATTTGTTGTATAGTAAGAGAGTATGAATTGGAGAAGAAGGATGGAAAAATCATGAATCAAATCGCCTCAACCTACAATCACATAAACTCAAACAAAACGAAAGATGCAGGCTCTAAAAGAAAAGACCAAGGAAATCAAATTCTTATGATGATTTACTAACTCTTGAGAAGGAAATTTTTATGGAAGAGCAAATATATGCTTCAATCTGCTCCCCATCGGACCCTGACGCTGACTGCATAGCATGGCCCTGGACGAAAAGAAACATGTGATTTTTCTGGATCAAGTAAAATTATAAAAATGCTAGTGCACTACGACAGAAGGGAAATAATCCAAAAGATAATCACAAAAGATATGACTTAGAAAGCAGGAAATGGAATCTTCAAGTCCGGGTAAGCTGAAGCACACTTGTGGATGAAATATATGTCATGTAGTAAAAGTGGAGAAACTCCAAGAACCTGTTCAGACTCCTCCAATAAAAGCCTCTGGACAGTCACTGCTGCAGTGAGTAAGTCTGCCATCAGAACTGGATCCTGCACAGATACAAGAAACAGGAAGGAGATGGTAAAGAAAGCACTTGCACAAAGGTGCTTGTAGACACAAAGGGCAGCAAAACAGGTATATTGTAACTGCCTTAGCAAATCTTAAATCATTATTGTTGAAAACCCCTCATAGAGTTTCAAGAGAACCACATTCTGAAGGTACAAGGACGGAACACGAAGAAGGCAATTCAGATGCAATTCCTGAGTAAATGCTGTTGTTAAGCTTGCCTTTTGTTTCATTGAACTTCCTCTATTACATTAAAACTTTATAAGTAATCAACCAAGTGTTTCTTACATGGGAGTGAGACAGCTTCTACACCTAAAGACACAACACATGTATGATGCATGTAAACAACAACAAGTGAATATATCATACTTTCAGACCAGACGTGTGAAGTCATGCTTGTGTCGTTTTAAAGCAATCCCTCAGTGCATAAGAGGAAAGAAATTCAAATTCATTAAAGTTGGCAGATCTCGACATCACCATCATTACATTAAGCATTTCGCATAAAACCTGGAAAGCCTTATAATATTTAGACTCCAACGAGGTGTCCATGGCATTAGTTGGAAACTCTAAAATAGCATAAAATGTCAATCAGGGAAAAGAGGTCATCTAGAAAGTCCAATATGGGAGACGATATGGTTAATGGTGAAATTCATGAATCATAAGGTTGCCATAGCCTAATTGCACAAAAACACCCTTAACATCTCTGTTTTTAATTATTCAAGCACAAGCAAGCCATACAACTAAAAAAACAATTAAAGAAAAAAAAAAACCAAAACCATTCTAACCTCGGAAAAGTGAAGGTGATAATCTCCTAACTTCATATCAGACCATTTCAGGATTGGTGTTAGGAATGACTGCAACAATGTCATCTCTTCACAACCCTCTTCCATGTCAACCAAGCAGCGAAGACTTTTCAAATGCAGCCTTTCTTGTGGTCCACGTTGTTCCTTAAGTGGAATTTTTCTCAGTTGTACAATTGCTAATTTCAGCAGCCCCTGCTCACCAGTAGCAACAAACTATGTGCACAAAGGGACTTGTCAGTTGGTCATTCGGGAAATATCTCTGAACTCATCATAATCAAGGTTGAAGAAACACAAAGAATAAGGAAGTAGCAAGTTCTTGGCATACTGATTCCAACCATCAAAAGATGGCATCAAGATATTGACAAAAAGATTCTATTCAAGATGCATATGTTATCTTACAGACTTGCAAAATTTTAGCATGGTCATTCACACGTGCAAGTGGTGGTTGTCGACAGATAATGGAAATGAATAATTATCATCAAAGAGTTGTGGCAGACAATTATGTCTGAAGACAGCTCTGTTGTGGCAGACAATTATGAGGATCATTATCATCAAAATTACTCCAACACCTCAAAAGAATTTCCTGCCTATGTGAGGTAAAGGGCTGTGATGGGTGTCCCGATGTACGCAGCCTTACCCCTGCTAATCAGACAGAAAGGCTGTTTCCATCCAAACAATTGCAACGAAAGTTTGATTTATTTTGTTATTCTCCCCATAGGGCTTATTTCTTAAGCATTTTTTGTTGAATTCAAAATTCACTACACGAAGAATAGAATAGCATAACAATAAAAATAGAATGGCAATAGTTTAATAAATCCTGCAGTCACAAGTACAAACTTACTTGACGAAATAGTACCCATGCATAACATGTGTCATGGATAGTCTCGGTGATACCTAAAATACGCCATGTTGATTTCAATAGTTCAAGAATCTCTTCGACTTCCTAAAAACAAAATAAGTTACTGACAATATTAAACAATAAAGTAAGATTTGCATTGCATGAACTTAGTTTGATTATATTGTTGGAGGACACAAACCTCTGCAAGTTTCCCTTCATCCAAAATATCGAAGACACTAAGGAGCATTTTTTCATAGAGTCGGACATTGAGATGATACCCATCAGCCCAATGGCAAATTTCACCTGTTAAATCACCTCGAGCAGGCCTCTCAGCTAGTGAAGTAGCTATCTCCCTCAGAGATCTTAAACATTCTGTGCGTTGAACCTCACCAGCTGACGGTGGAAGAGACTAAGAATAAATAAAACAAAAAACAGACAACATGTAGATCATCGTGAACATCTCAGCCTCCTAGACAATCAAATATAATGAAGAGACAACAACGGAAAGCAATGGAAGAAACAGAAAGATCTAACAGTATTTGCAGCCCACTATTTGAGCTTGATAGTTATCAAGGAAGAAAGGAACATGAAAACTAAAAATCAATTGGCTGTTCCACATGACTTGAAAAATACAAGTAAGAACATAAATAAATAAAGTGATTCACTATCTAAAACGTATACCTCTGATTCCTCAATTTTTTTCAGCAGAATCTTTACATCATTTGCCTTGCGTCCAGATTCTCCAAACCCAACCACTGGATGATTTACTAGCCCTTCTTCCAATATATTAAGCTGCTCAGCAATTAAAACGAAATAATAGTAAATGTGGTTCCAGTCCTGTTTAAGTAGTAATCCTTGTTAATAGCGAATTTAACCACTTGCCTGTCTCTTTTGCCAACGCATATATGCTTTTTTATCTGAGAACTCAGATCGAGAAACACAACATAATAATTCCAAAGGAACTAAAATAGCATCCATTCTTTTCCCCACTTTACCCACGAGAGAACTAAGTAAACCTTGCCTTGTTCTTATATCCATTGCCTCTGAAATCTGTAAGAAACAAGTTAGAAACAATTTCTATGGGACATTCAATGATTCAAATTTAAAGCAATTACTATAGAGATGCTTACTACCATAAGCCAGTTTCACTAGTCATGGCACTGCAGTTCTTATGAAGAATAACCAATTAGGCAGATCAGTAATAGATGTGATGAAGATGGAAAAAATCCATGGTATCACCGAGAATTATGAAATATTATGTGTAGAATCATTTATTTTGCAGTATTGCAACCCTCATTCATATCAGAGCAACAATTATTCCTGATACAAATGAGAAATGTATAAAACAATGTTGATCTAGATGAGTGTAATTCTTTAGTTTCTCGATTCTAGTATGAAAAGGTGTTGAAGTCAGAGAAGAAGAATTGTAATTCTTAAAGGAGACCTTAAAACCCCATTTACACTGCAAATAGCAAACTTTGTCCCTTATTCCTAATTTCATTGACGCAGACAGCATATTTTAGACTGGTATATTTCCTTTATATTAACAATTCTTAACATCAAATGTAGCATCACAATGTCAACGTATAGATACCTACAATGGCAACTAAGCCTAGCAAGTTGACAAAATCAACCAATAATTGGAGTAATAACAAGCTTAAATCATAGTACCGTGAAGAAGCAACTTGCACTAAAAGGCATCAACCAAATAAATGTTTTGGTTGGAGAATGCTATGCAGCAAGTTAGGGAAAAGGTTTTCGTTAGGCTAAAAATACACCGTTTAGAAATGAAAAGATCCTTAACACATTCAGTTTGTGGTGTAAGATGAATAAGATTCAGAAACATGCCTCAAGCTGGACTCGCATTGTCTCCAGTAAACCAACCAATCCTAGTGCATGCTGAGGTTGAGGTGACGCGTTTTCAGTTTTACTTCGACCAAGCTTTTTCATAAATTTGGATTTCTTTTCTTTCTTCTTCTCTTTAGATGGAACTATGAGCCCTCTGAGCAAAAATAAAGGGGAAAATGTGGGGAAGATGGGAATTATGATTTCAAATTCATGAATTGCAGAAACCAGTTAATCTATTCTACAAATAATAGATGCTTCAGAAAGTGACTTGGGAAACTTCTATGATTGCTTTTTCCAAATAAAGTGATTCAAGACTCAAAAATAAAACATTACCCAGAGGCTCCTGCGCAAGCCAAAATGATTTCATAAGCTGTTTCACGAAGATCATCATCTGAAATGCCTGACAATAGATCATAAACAAATTATTTGTAACTGCTTGTATTAGTGGATCACATAAGTAATGTGAAGTAATTTTAAAAAATAAATATATTCATACTTCTGAATTCAGTAACTCGGTATGTAGTAAGAGGAGATAATATTTAATGAGAATCAGGAGGAGATCGTCTTCCAATGGAAGTGGCATACGAAATATAGGAATGTGGGATATGTTGAACTACTGTTTGTCAGGACAGGGTGGCAAGCAATGGGAGCAAAATAAATTACCACCGGCTTGGGAAATCGGCATCCCTTTGGGCTAGGCAACGGAAGCAAAATTAAATGAACATTTTGATTTTGTGTTCATTTTTGTCCCAGCTTAATCGGGTAAGTGGTTGTATGTTCAGTCATAGGTGTCAAGATTGCACAATTGATCATCACAAAATCACGGATTGAGCTGTGTGATTATGCCACCTACCTATTGATCATTTAGAATCATGGATGAAGCAACTTCAAATGTCGATAATTGCTAGTACGATTAGATGATTACCTAACCCGCTCAGTCTTCAAGAAAAATACTCGACCCGGAGCTTATTCAAATACGCGCTCAGCCACGCACTTAAATATTTTTCAAGGTACTGGTAAGGTCTCACAATTCACTTAGGATCTAAATCTTGGTGTTCGTAGATATTAAATATACATATTGCATGTCATATCATATCTGTATTGCTAGTATAATCGTGGTCATAGCCGTAGATCATTTGTTAATTACTTAATTGTTACCCGATGATAATTCCAAAGAAAATGGCAGAGAAGATTTTATCTGGTAAAAAAGAAGTTAGTTCCCTTAATGCTAGCCTCTCTTCATTTTAAAGAGGAAAAAATATATTTAGAATAACCTTTAAATTTTAGAAGAAAAAATATATTAATATAAAAGCAACTTCACTATTTTACCTGTTGTAAAAGAGGACAACGCCAACAACAATTCACCCGAACCATTTGGTTGGCGCCTTGAAATAATCTCTTCTTCTTCGTCATCCTCAAAATCATCAATATCATCCACGGATAATTCCTGATGATGTGAAGACTGAAAAGATTGATGATGTGAAGACTGAAGAGATTCAGATTTTGATATGCTTGGCATTATGGGTGAAGGTGTCAAGATAGGAACAGGTGGTGGGGCCCTCCTCGGCGGTGATCCTGAAGATTCAGGATTCGTAACTAAAAAGAACTCCTCAGCAGATCCATTGTTATTCTAACAATAAAACACATGACAAGAAGGGATACTTGTAAGTGTATTATCAAGCAAAAAGTAACTTAAAGCAACAATCAATAGTAGTGTAATGCATTCACTTTTTCCACTCTGGTCAAAGTTTGAAGTAGTATTTCCAGCAAAAGTTTTGCTCCTTTGATTGTCTAAACTAATTGATGTTACGAGACACACCCTCAGAGTTATGCACAGTCTTAGAACCCAACATGCGCCATGGGAGACTACAATTTAGACCCTTGGGCTGACAGTGCAGAGAACCATACCAACAACAGAAGTATATAGTTGCATGACTTTCGTCTTTCAGAACCGATTGCATGAATCATGATGTCATTACACCTCCTTAATTAAGAGTTTTTTTGTATCTTGTGAAATTTGTTATTTCTGAATTCAATTTTGAAGTTTATGTTTTCTGATTTTATTTTCTGGTTGGTTGCCATCGTTCAACTAAAAATCAACAATTGATGTTTCATAGGTATTTATTGCAAAAGCTGAAAATATTGATGCCAATAAAGGGGTAAAAGAGCTGGTTAAGTGTGCACCAGATAATTCATATTTGTGCTGCATTTGAAGAACAATATGCCTAAAAGGGAATAAAGGTAGATGAAGCACAGAAAACTCTTTTTTTAACAGTAACAAAAGGTAAACAACAACAAAGCTTTTAATCCCAAACTACTTGGACTAGGCTAGAAATGAAATTGAATAGGTATCACGTTTCAGACACGTGAATCAACTTCTTCCATGCACTTCTATCCAATGCCAAATCCTTGGAGATTAAAGATTGTGTTGTTGTTATTGTGACAAAAGGTAAACCCACCTCAACTAATTTGGGATTAAATGCTTTGTTGTTGTTGTTGTTTAATGGTAGTAAAAGGTAGATAATTTTTTTGAAGCACAGAAAAATCTAGTTATCATCTCGATTGTACAACAAAATGAACCAACAATTCGATTGTAGCACAATTCAGACCTACCAGCGAAGGATATTCAAGGCTATCGTAATAAACTCTGATGGCTTCCGATAGATCGAGCATTTCACCTACAGACAACGCGATTCATTTCAAAACACCCAACAAACACATCATTGTGCAACTTGCATACACAAAGCAACAAAATCCAAACCTTTCTTAGCGCAATTCAGAACATAGTCAATGCTGACCAAATTGAGATCCACGTCATCGAGGGAAACCGCACCGGGAGGCATAATGACCTTTTTAATCAAGTTCCCTGACAAAATGAAGCTCAACAGCACGTGCCGATCCCGTCTGTACCGCTGCATAAGCTCGAGCGTGCCCTGCCTGCACTGGCAAACCCAACATTAGCAAATAACAACAAAACACACAAATCCAAACACCAAAAACTACCAAACCGCAATCAAACACGTACTCTTCCCCGTCCATCTTGCACCTTAATCACCGAAACCACTAAAATTCACCTCTACCCACCACGAGGGGCTCGAAATCTCGATCCCGCAGCTTTTGGCAGCGTTCCAGCTACAAATTTAGCTGATTTGAGAGGAAAAGAGAAGAAATTGAACGGGATTACCTCCGGAGGGGGTTTTCCAGCTCGAGCGCACCTTACCTGCGCTTACGAATCCAACATTGGCAAATAACAACAAAACATACGAATTCAAACCACCACCAAATACGTACTCTCCCTCGTCCATCTAAGCATCGAAACCGCGAAATTTCACCTCAAAACCTCGACCCCGCAGCTTTCGGCGGCGTTTCAGCTACGAATCGAGCTGATGTGGGATTGTGGAGGATTGCCTCGGGATGGGATTGTGGAGCTCGGATTAGGGTTTGGAGTCGGATTTGGGGGAATGGGAGAGATCTGGAGTTTGGAGGTCGGAGTGAAAGTGGAGGTAAAAAGACCGTGGGTGGGAAGGAGAGAGAAGAAGACTATTACTTGTCAGTTGTCGCTCGGCTTAAATTGGATTTTCTGGCGTGGAGATGGATATAAGTAAAATGATAAATTGACGGTCGAATCTAGTCATCAAAGTTCAAATGACTTTTTCTTTCTGAAATTAATTGAATAACAGATTTATTTTGATTCACATGCAACTTATACTGTCTCAATGTAACATTTTGTTTCCCAATGTAATATTTATTTTCCCAATGTAATTTTGATTCCCCCACAGACAAACCTACAACTTAAAATAGACAGACCAACATCTTATTCTGTCCAGAATATGTTCTGTGTCTGTCCAGAATAGGTTCTGTGTCTGTCCACAATAGGTTGTGTGTCTGTCCAGAATAAGTTGTGTATCTGTCCACAATAGGTTCTGTGTCTGTCCAAAATAAGTTCTGTGAGTGTCCAGAATAAGTTTTGTGTATGACCACAATATGTTCTGTGCATGTTCATAATAAGTTCTGTGATTGTCCACAATATGTTCTGTGCATGTCCATAATAAGTTCTGTGATTGTCCACAATATGTTCTGTGCATGTCCATAATAAGTTCTGTGATTGTCCAGAATAAGTCGTGTGTCTGTTCATAATAAGTTCTGTGTCTGTCCAGAATATGTTGTGTATCTGTCCATAATAAGTTCTGTGTCTGTCCAGAATAGGTTGTGTGTCTGTCCATAATAAGTTCTGTGTCTGTTCAGAATAGGTTGTGTGTCTGTCCATAATAAGTTTTGTGTCTGTCCAGAATAGGTTGTGTGTATGTTCATAATAGGTTGTGTGTCTGTTCAGAATATGTTGCGTGATTGTCCAGAATAAAGTGTATATTTGTCCACAATAAGAGTGTGTCTGTTCAGAATAAGTTTTGTGTCTGTCCAGATTAGGTTATATGTCTGTCCAAAATAAGTTGTGTCTGTCCAGAATAAGTTTTGTGTCCGTCCAGATTAAGTTGTGTGTCCGTCCAGATTAAGTTGTGTGTCTGTCCAGAATAAGTTTTGTGTCCGTCCAGATTAAGTTGTGTGTATGTTCAGAATAATTTGCATTGGGAAAATATTGCATACGAAAACAAATGTTGCATTGGGAAACAAAATGTTGCATGGGGAAACGAAATGTTGTATTCGGAACGTAATGTTGCATTGGGAAAGTAAAAATTACATGTGACACAAAATAAAATATGTTATTTATTTAATTTCAAAAAATAAAAGACATTTGACTTTTGCTTACTGGATTGTTGACTGTACTGACCATGTCAGTGCGCGTCCCGAACGCCTGCGTCTGTGTATCACTACTCAATTTATAAGAACTACAATAGTTTGGTTACTCCGGATGGAAGTAGGGTCCTGAATGGGTAGGGTTTGACTTGTCATCCCATTCCGTTCTGTTCCGTCTAACGTGGGTAGAGGACAAAAAGACATCACTTGTCACTCACCTAACAAGTGCAACCCGCCATGCATAAACCCCAACCCACCTAACTTGAATGTTTTCATTCTTTGATGTTGGACTTTATTATGTTATAATGAATGTTTTCATTGTTTGATGTTGAAGTTTATTATGTTATAACGAATGTCATTGTTATGTGTTGGAGTTTGTTATGTTATAACGATTGTTATTGTTATAAAATTATAATGAATGTTTGATATTAGAGTTTGTTATTATTATTTAGTTTGTTTTCAATGTTTTATGTCGAAATTTGTTATTGTTATAATTAGGGGTGAGCAAAACCCGGTCCGGTCCGGGTTCTGTCCGGACCGAAACCAACCGGTTCGGGTTCCGGTCCGGACCGAAAAAAAAATTTGGATCCGGTCCGGTCTTCGGTCCGCCTATCCGAATTTTTTCCGGTCCGGTCCGGTTTCCGGTCCGGACCTAAATTTTTTTTCCGGTCCGGTCGATGCTCAGCCCTAGTTATAATGAATGTTATTAGAAAAAAATACAGTAAGTGATTATTATTTCTCAAGTTTTGATATTCTTTTATTTTTCATGTTATAATGGAGCATGTAACACCTGTCAGGTAGGGTTCAACAACAAAAAAACATATCTGATTTAAAAATTATACCTATATACTTGACTTGTAAAAGAGACGGGTATGGATATTCTACTTACCCATACTTGTATCCCAAATAAAATGTATGCATATTTAACATATAAACATAATATATATAATAAGTTATAACTTATGAAATATTTGCTAATTTTTTTAACAATATGATGAACCTTGTATAATAAGAAGTTGAACTTGATGTTTTAATTTGTATTTATTATGATGTTTTTGGATGTTTAAACACGAATTATTATTATGCTTATCTTGAGTATTTAGGGAATGTGAAATATATTTAATTGAATTTTTATATATATATATATATATATTATGCATGAATTCACAATTATCTGCCTCGTACCGATGAGTATGGGTATGATTTTTTTAGGTCTATCCAGACGGTTATGGGTATGGGCATAGTCATACCCACCCTTAACTCCACCAGGTTACAAGTCTAACTGTAGTTGTTGTCTTAAAGTAGTTAAGATGATGATGGAATATTAAGATCGTGTTCGCTGAGATTTAAAATTGGATGGATAGCTAGGTATACATAAAGAATATCTTTTGAGATAATATCATAAACAAGTATTTATAGTTGTTTACTTGCCATAAAACGTATTTTTTCTACACTAGCCTTTAGGCACCGTAAACATAGACCTGACTTTAGGCCCGACATGATAAGGGGCAGAAGCCCCAATGGCATTGTAGCCGTTGCGGAAAAATCACGAAAAATATCATTGAGTTAATTACGAAAATATTATTACAAAAAAAACAATATAAACTCCTCATTCCACTCGTTCTTTCACACCAAATCTTCTTCATCTCTCTTCCAATCTTTTTACTTAAATCTCTTAAAAGTTTCTCCGCTCAAACTCGACCCACTTTCAACACAACTTATTAACTTAGTGAAACGTTTAGGAGATTAAGTAATAAGATTGCAAGAGATAGAGAAGATGTAGTATGAAAAAACGAATGGAATAGGGAGTGTATATATATATGGCCAAGCTCTAGTGAGTCCAGGGTTCATCAAATTTAGCTTAAGTCCCCCTACAATCTCACCATCGGATCTTATTTACAGTTAATCTCACCATTCATTAGCATAATCATTTTTATCTTAATCTACCTTACAATTTGAAATGAGTGGTGGATATTGTGGGGGCTTAATTTTCTAAATTAAGTTCTAGGCTCACTAGAGAATTCATGTATATATATAGGGTCAAGCTCTAGTGAGCCCAGAGCTCATCAAATTTAGTTTAAGCCCCCTACAATCTCACCATTGGATCTTATTTACAGTTAATCTCACCATTCATTAGCATAACCGTTTTTTTCTTAATCTACCTTACAATTTGAAATGAGTGGTGGATATTGTGGATGCTTAATTTAGAAAAATTAAGTCATAGACTCACTAGAGAATTCCTGTATATATATATAATGATATTTTCATAATTAACTCAATGACATTTTCGTAATTGTTTTAAAAAAATATGTCGTGTTGTGTCGGCCCGACTCCTAGGTCTATCCATGATAGCTATATTTATATTCATATTTATTTACGAAGTTTTGAATAGAATTATCATTAAATTTGTTATTTTATGATCACCGCCAATTTATTATCATCGAAACACATGTTGAATTGAAATAGTATCCATTTCCTATATTTTATCGAAAATACGTATTTATTAAGTATAATAGTTCAAACTTAGAAGTAACTATGTCTGTTTATCTGGTTGGATAATTTAACTATCAATTTGTAAAGTGAATTGCAATCCAATATATATTTAGCATTTAGAATAGTTATATTTAAAATATGGAAAAAAAATTCAAAATAATCAAAAAAATTAAAAAATTGTAAAAATATGCACTTCAGGAACTTATTTGGCAAAATATGCACATTAAAAACGGCACCTGAGATGCCGTTTTTTTTAAACTAAAAACGGCATCTCCAATGCCGTGTTTTAGCCAAGTAAAAAACGGCACTACAGATGCCGTTTTTTACTTGGTTAAAAAACGGCACCAGTAATATGTTTAAATACGGCATCACTAGTGCCGTTTTTATCCTATAAAAAACGGCATCCGAGATGCCGTTTTTAAGCTAGGGTTTAAGTCCTGGCCATGCACTTAAACTTCATTTTTTCACTTCCAAAATTCCCCCACTCCCCATTAGTCTTTCTCTCCGACGACCAACAGTGTTGAGGTTAGGTTTTTATTTTGTTTTTGGTTTTTTTGATTTTGACATGAAATACAATGCATGTATAGTTAATGTATTTGTTTTTATGTTCATGTATGTGTGAAATGTAGATTTTCTACACTCGAAGTAATGAGCTCCGGTACCGGATTGGTTATGGTTTTTTTCGATGGAATTCTTACATTCGTAGATGAGGTACCAGAATATGAAGGTGGTAACAGACGAATGCTTAATGTTAACACACATATGCGATATGATGATCTGTGTGAATCAGTTTGTCAAGTTTGTGGTTTCCAAGAAGGAGAGTTTGATCTAAAGTTAACATGCAAATGGCCACCGTATGAAAAGTATACATATGCTCAAGTTTTTGATGATCAGAGTACGACTACAATGCTATCTCTATTTAACTACACGAATACAGTTGTATTGTTTGTTGAGAAACAACCCAAGCCCTATACTACTGTCCACCACAGTCAGTTGAATGAGGATTATCAACAAATGACACAAACATATAGCCAATATGAAGCAGGTCCTTCTTCGGCAGTTCCTCAGTCCTATTTTGGATCGTATGAGCACACACCAATGAATATTGGTAATTATGAAGCAGACGTAGTTCAATCACATTCTCAAGGAAGACAGGTTGAAGATGCAGATAGTGATGAGACAGATGACGATGAGGCAAATGGTCAGATGGATGGTGATGAGATAGACATTGTTGATGTAGATTCAACCCCACTTCCGGAGCTGCAGAACATGTTTCATCATATGGCAGACGCTGTGAATCGAGAACCTGATAGCTACGTACATGAAGCCATCGTTAGTAATGAATTACCACCATTACCAGTACTACCAGATTTGAGGCATTTGCCAGACATAGAGCCTGACGAGAACTGGATTGAAAGTTCAGTGATTGGAAATGTCGATGAGCGTATTGCTGCGTACACTAAATACGATAACTTAGAAGATGGACGGAGTTATTGGTTGCATAGGATTTTCTCAACAAAAAAAGATTTGTTGTATCAGTTGAAGGAATGACATTTGCGAAAAAGTGTCCAATTTAAAGTGTTAACGTCTGGGCCAAAAAGATTTTCAGCTGCTTGTTTGAAAAAAAGTGTAAATGGAAGATACATGCCTCTTACAGTCAGAGCAAAGAATGTTTCCAAGTTAAGAAGTACAAGTCTGAACACACCTGTAGTAACGAGGGACTTTTGCATGACCACGTGCAATGTGACGCCGGTTTAATTTCTAACATGATTCTTGCCACCATTCGAACAAACATAACCATTACTCCTGCAGAAATTCAGGCTTTAGTGAAGACTCATTACTTCATAGATATCAAGTATGACAAAACTTGGTACGCCCGCAAGAAAGCATTGGAACAAGTATACGGAGTTGATGAAGCTTCTTATCGTAACTTAAGACGTTTTATGTCTAATATTTGCACCACCAATCCTGGCACCGTGGTCGAGATTCAGACACAGAGGATAAGTCACAACATTGAGCAGTTTCAAAGAGTATTTTGGTCATTCGCAGCCTCAATTGAAGGTTTTCAGTACTGTAGACCTGTGTTGAGCATTGATGGGACTCATTTGTTTGGCAAGTTTGAGGGGACTCTTTTAATTGCTATGGGTACGGACGCGAACTCTGGTTTGTTTCCTTTGGCGTTTGCTGTTGTTGAAAAAGAATCGGGCAGCTCATGGCAGTGGTTCTTAAGTATTTTGGCGAGTAGAGTATGCACACGAGATAAATTGTGTATTATTAGTGTTCGGTTTCCGGGTCTTACAAATATTGTGAAGAATTTTTGCCCCCCAGAGCGAGGTCATGTTCACAGGTTCTGTCTGAGACATATGAGTGCAAATATGTCAAGAAATGCTCGGTGCAGGAATGTCGAATTGCAAAATAAATTTTGGCATGCCGGTGTCGCTACTGATAGAAAAACATTTGAAGAGCATATGAAGGATATCGAGATTAATTACCCTCATGGTTTCAAATGGATTAAAGAACAAGAAGACGTTTCGTATTGGGCATTAAGTCATGATTTTGGACGCCGTTTCGGTATAATGACCACAAACTTGTCAGAAAGCTTCAACAATGTGTTAAAGCGTGTACGTGGCTTACCACTTTGTCCTCTCATCATGATGACTTATCTGCGTCTGAATAAATATTTTGTCAGTAGAAGAGATGAAGGGGAGAATATGATATTGACATATCCTAAAAAGATCAACGATGAAATCACAAACCAACGGGAGATGGCTACACAGCTTTGTGTCACTAGACATAGTCATAACCTCTTTAGTGTCGAAAGCAACCAGTCTCGTAGCTTTCAGGTTACTTTGACGGAGTCAGGTCCAATATGCTCCTGCGGGTACATAGATGCACACCACATTCCTTGCTCACATGTGTTGGCCGTATGCAGCAACCGCCACGCGAACATTCATACTTCGCGAATCGTCTCAGAATACCTAACAACTCAAGCTTACAGGAAAGCATATGCACCTATTTTCTTTCCAATACTAGACGAAAAGTTTTGTATAGAAGAAGGACATATAGCTTTAATAACACCTTCTATGGTAAGACGAAGTGGGCGACCGAAAACAAAAAGAATCAGAAACAACATGGATGAACAAAGTGGACGAGTAATACGATGTGGGCGTTGTCGCAAGTTAGGTCACAACAAGAAAACATGTAAAGAGACAATTTAGTATGTTAATTTTGTGTTATTTATTTTAGCATTAATTTCCCTTGTACCCCATGTAGGGGAAACAATATTAAATGTTAATCATCGCTACAATATGTTATCATAATACTAGTTTGTTGTGAATCTCAGGTTAAAAATTAATTATGTGTTGTGAATCTCAGGTCGAAAACTAAAAAAACGAAAGCAAATGTCCTGGAATTCTGTCTGCTTTAAAAACGGCACTACTAGTGCCGTTTTTTCTTGAACAAAAACGGCACTAGTAGTGCCGTTTTAATAAACAAAAAACGGCACTGGTAGTGCCGTTTTTGTTCCAGTAAAAACGGCACTACTAGTGCCGTTTATCAGCAGACAGAAAACAGGAAAAATCTGTTTTCTCATTCCATTCTCTTGGATTTTAAATCAAAGTCTTGTACACCTAAAGGGAAAAAATCAACACGAAGAAATATGAAATTTCAAACAACTAAACCGTCAAATAAACTTGTTCATAATACATGACATATTGTTTAACAAATGAAATTGTTCTTAACCAAAATGTAGCTTAACGAAAATGTAATGACAACTAAGGTGGAGAAAAAACTTTAGTAGGAATTTTATTTCGTCCACCTCGTCGAGGGGCCTTCGAAGGGCGACGACGGTACACTTGAGTTATCACACCAGCATCATCTTCAACAACCCCACCTCTTTCGACTTCAACACCTTGAAATCCTGAACCCTCGCCTACGTGAAATGAAGAACCCTCGCCTTGAAAGAACGTAGTACCGCGCGATTCTTGAGTCAGAATCCCTCCATCATTGGCAGACACTCCGGTGAAAATGAAATTGTCCTCCTCGTCAAGTAACACACCTATTTCTGGGAGATTTTCTTCAGAATATGTACGATGTGGTTGATGGCAAACATCTTCATCTTCTGACAGTTTCAATGACGGATCTACACTCTTAAAGCACGTCATCATTTCCTTGATCTTTTTCTTTAATTTCACCGTTAATGACTGAGTGGGCCTATGTGAAGCATGCATCCCTTCAAGATGATGAATATCTTCATGTAAACTGTGTAACCCATGAAGCTGCCATAAAAACACATTTACGATTACAAAATGCAAATTAAAACCTTAATCAAAATTATAATTTTCTGATCATTTCTTACCAAGTATCGATCTCTAGCAGCTGGAGGCCTATAATTCGGTAATTCAGCATCGTCAACTCTTCGGGTCAACCATCGAATCGTAATCTGCTAGTACCACTCCATGTAAATTCGTCTACAAGCAGCAAAATCTTCTGAGAGTGATGGTGCCTCGAACTGCACAAAATCTCGTCGACGTGACCAGGCTTGAATGTATAACTGTTGCTCTTGCAACCAGTTTACTCTTGGTTTCCCCTGAGCCTTCTTCATCTTGCACATCTCCATTATTTCTGGAATATGTTGCCGCAATCCAAACGGACGCATCACCCTGTCTGGCACGTGCATTGCGGCAACTCCGAAACAAACAATCCATGTTCTGCTCATCCAAACCTCATGTCCTTGGCGGCAATCAACAGGTAACGCCATCAGATCTACTTCTTCGTATGGGTTCCAACAAACTTGACTTTCATCTTGAACGTCAAACTCATTTCTGTAAAATTCAATCTGAGCCGTCTTGACATTGTTAGCCCACGACCTAGGAGTCTGCCATCGTGAACCTAAAGGACACAATGGAAGTTGCACACCGGGAATTCTAGATGGTCGTCCGACATGAAGATGTTCCCAACACCATATATGTAACAATGTAAGGAAACCAGCTAATTGTTTCCCTTTTTTCAGACATGCCTGATCCAAATATTGATACAAAACAGCTAAGGATGCAGCTCCCCAACTGTAGTTTCCACATTCAAATATGTTTTCCAGCAACAATAAATATCTCAGGTGGACTTTGTTTCCACTCTTATCGCCCACTATCCCGGATCTTAACTGAAACAAAATGTACGCTCTCGTGTGCTGCATAACCTGCTCATCTGTTGCATCTTGCTCAACAACCTGAAAATTTTGCTGCAATCACTGCAATGACACGTATCCACCTTTCACTGCAGTTCTCGCTTCTTCTTCTTCAACACCCAACAAATTCATGCAAACCTGAGTCCAATCGTGATCTAATGTTGCACACACTGTCAAACCGTCAACACGAAGACCACTAAGCATAGCTACGTCTTGTAGCGTGATGGTCATCTCCCAGTGTCTAAAATGGAAGGTGTGTGTCTCAGGCCTCCACCTCTCCACAACAGCACGAATCAGATTCCAATCCAGTTGCAGTCGTTGCAATCGAGACACAGTGCCAAATCCCGCAATCTCTAACAAATCCCACATCCTTTCATCTGGCACATTCCACGTGTTGAACTGAGTGGCGTGTTCGACGCATTTAATATCCGTCAAAGGCTCCTGGAAATTAAATTTAATTATTTTACGTCAAATAAAAACCAATACCGATACACAAAAATTTAAATTTAAATTTCATAACACTTACATTTTCCAGAATCGAAGATGATCTATGATCTTTCTGTAGTACTAACACTGAAGGGTCAACAGGACCGTGACAATCATGTGAAATCGACATTTGGGAAACTGTAAAACATAATTAACAAAAAATAATATTACATACTATTCAGTTCAAATAATACAATCTAAACAGATTCAATACATTATCCACAATAAATCTAATTTCAACAACTACAACATTGATTATTCAATTTAATTGGTTTAACACAAATCCAAACAATGTAAATTTATTATATTTGGACTTTTGAGATTAATTGATCTATTAATCAAATCATCAAATCCGCACAAGATTATTAATCATAACAATATAACATCATCAACACAAGATTAATTAAACAAAGTATGGTAAACTCATCAACCAAATATCAATCAATCGAATCCATTTTAAATCAAACAATCCACACACATCCTAACCAAACCAATCAAATGTACATAAATACAAACTAATAAGGCAAAATCTTAACAAAAAATGATGTAAAAATACCTGAAATCGCAGGAGAGATGGAGAGGAAGAAACACCAAAAAATTTGGGAAGATTGGAGAAAAGGGGGCATTGGTGCCGTTTTTAACCCTAGGCTAAAAACGGCATCTCGGATGCCGTTTTTATATAGGGTAAAAACGGCACTCGTAGTGCCGTTTTCTAAGCAAGTAAAAAACGGCACTACTGGTACCGTTTTTCACCTCGGGTGAAAAACGACACTAGTAGTACCGTTGTTTACTTGGTGAAAAAACGGTAGTTGAAATACCGTTTTTACTTAATAAAAACGACATCTCAGGTGTCTTTTTTAATGTGCATATTTTGCCAAATAAGTTTCTGAAGTGCATATTTTTACAATTTCTAAATTTTTTTGATTATTTTGAAAATTTTTCCTTAAAATATTACATTATGTTTGATAAATACTTAGACGACTAATTACTTTGATAATAAAAAACTTCTATTAATGTTTGACCAAGGTACTTCATTTTGAGAAATCCAGAAAGAAAAATCAAAATTTTTCCCTCACAATTTCTCTCCAGATTGAGGAGACGGTTAGGAGCACATTAGTATAGGAGATTTATTTCTCAAATTATTAGATTTCTTTCCTTGAGTTCCTATCCAAAAATGTCATATAAACATTTTTATTGTGACACTGTATATTTGGGACCTTCAAGCCTGCATTTGTGGTCCAATTAATCATATCTCTGTCAAAAAATATGTTGCATTGAACAATTGTAACCGCATTCGCCAGTCATCACCATCATTTACGAGGAACCTTGTGTTTTGGAATAATGCATTAGAAGTTTAGAACCAACACAAAATGGACTATAAAACTCAAAACAGTTTTTACGTGTAAACTTCTTATCCCAAAGCCGAACATCATAAATTACCATGAGTTTGAACGTAACAAAAACTACTCAATAAGCTGATAAGCGTTGTTAAAAATGTTACAAGACACTGACACATAATTAAGCGTTGTTAAAAATGTTACAAGACACTGACACATAAATTTTCCAACTGAAAAATTAATTCAAAGTGTCTGTTGGGGGGACTTTATCTGGAAGACTGACATAACAATCAACACTGTATGTAACCTATCAATGGAAACGTCAAAGCATTGACCGGATGCTTAGGTTGGAACATAACTATCAGTTTCGACCAATTCCACTGACATACAGTTTTTTAAAGTTAGACTTGATTCAATATTTTACTGGACTGCTAAATAAAGTTCATTACCGACAAAACAAAATTTATGGACGAAAAAGTCAACGGATTGCATGAATTTTTTTTTGTTTGATACCTCAAAGTTCATGATAATTTATAATTTAGTTATTAGATTCCGAATTAAAACAAGTGAATGGTTAAACGTCGTCCGAGTTTTACTAAAACCGTCTGTCCTAATTATCATTTTGTCATTCACAATTCATTTAATACTCATTATGTCGCGTAAAAAATAAAACAAATCGGGACGTCTGGCTAGGACGGGTCATTTTAAAAAAAAACTTGAATTTATACGGGATGTTATTTCAAATTAATTCAGGTTCCGTTGTAAGATTTCAGTGGTAATAGGTGGAAAAAAAACACAAACGTAAATAAACGGGTAAACAAATCAATATCGGAGTATAATAATAGGGTGTCGAATCAAAAGACGTCCGCAAAACGCACTCTCTCTGCTCACTCGCTCCGCAAGGGTTGCCTCCTTCTGCCATCCCCGTATTCTTACTCTGATTTTATTTTTCATGGTTATTTTTTATTGTAGTATGAAAATAGGAGAGTCTATTGTGAACAGAAATAAGTAAAAATGAGAGAAAGACAAAACAATAATTGACACAAGTGATTTAAGTAATTTACGAGCGACGTTTAACAGTCCAATAAAAGAATTTTGCGTCTGGTGTTTTTTTGTTTTTACAAGTTTAAAAGCTAATAGATTATTATGTGGATTTTTTTCGAAATATTAAATTAAAAAATTACAAAACATAAAAAAACATTTGAAAGTATTTATGAAAGTATGAATGTTTTTCTCAGAACATGACTTGTGGTGGGGGTTAGGTTCAGATTCTTGAACTCGATTCTTGAAGTGCCGAGTTTTTTGGACTTCAAAAAAAAAAACTCACGAAGGGGAATCAAGAGAGATGTCACTAGTTTAGGCTTTAGATAATTTTCAGTTATTGGTAGCGACAATTATGTGTCAAGTTCTACTTAAAGTATTGAGTTCTCATAAACCTTTAAACTAACAATCCTCTCTCCAAATCTCCCTTCGTGGGTAATTTTTTTTAACTCCAAGAACTTGACACTTAAAATAGTGAGTTTTGAGAGGAAAAATCCACAACCCATCTGACACCATGTATCCCAATCCGAGTGGGACATTGGTACTTTGATAAAAAAATTAAATTGTTAATGTTCTGGAATTTTCTTATTTTTATTTTAATATTTTTTAAAAGTTCTTATTTTATCCTTAAGTAGGAATGAATGACATATCACACTCTCATCTACTTATAAAGACATGCAAAGTTGACCATCAATAACTTAATCGAAAACAAGGCAAAAACACAATTACCATTCCTCTTAAGTAGGGGTGTAAACGGGTCAGGTATGCCCCTATCCGTATTCGTATCCAGCTAAATTAGCAGATACGGGTATATACCCGACAAAAAACATGTATACCCGTAACTGACCCGTACCCGTTATGTTAGCGGGTACGGGGCGGGTAAATGGGTATAGCGGGTATAATATATAAGTATATAAAATATATATTATATATAATTTTATATATAACATATAAAATATATAATATATCTTGACGGGTATACGAGTACGAGTAATGCGTATACCCGTACCCGACCCGTTTATTAACCGAGTATACGGGTTTAAATTTTTAAACATGTATGAGTTTTTGTGTCCATACCCGTACCCGACCGGGGCGGTTGACCGGGTATACGAGTATTACCCGACCCGTTTACACCCATACTCTCAAGGTTGGTTAAACACGAGATTTCTCCGTATGACTCAATACTTAAAAACACCTGAAAATAATTTGAGTTTGGTATTAGACTAGATGAGTCACTAATTAGATTATTAGAATCCGTGAGAAACGAATGCAACGACCTAAGAATTTTAGGACACAAATTTGATGGTTGAAAAGGCAAATAAAAAACTATCAAGGAACAAAAGAGCAAGTTTTTCAAATTCCCATGTTTATCTAAAAATTCAGACAATTATTAATCTTGCTTTCCAAGTCACAATCAAACAATTAAACCCCTACCTATCTTGGTTTCCAAATATGCTCTTCTCGAGAATCGTATCATTGGAATGAAGCAATTAACCAAATTTCCAATCTGACAAGACTAGAGTCAATACTGTGGATTAGTCTTGTCAGATTCAAATGGAAGGCAGAGTATAATGCTCGAATATAACGTTTTACATCGTAAGATCTTTTTTCCCAATACGATTCGTTTATTTATTCGAATATTATCCTCATATTACTCTCATTCCAAACGAAGCTGAGAAACCCAGATCCAAAAGAATAGGCCGACGTCTCCCAAAACAATCAAACCAAAACTTCGTTCGGTACCCAAACAAAAACCAAACAACAAAAAATTCCTTAATCACCATCACAAAAAAAAATCCTAATTATTATTATCATCATTTCCATTAACGGACCCTCGAATTAAAATCCACGTGTGGGCCCCACCGATCTAACGAAGCAAAGAAGGGAACGCACCCGTGGCGGTTTCTTCTCAATCATATAGCGTGCGAGGGGGAGAGAGAGAAGGGAAGGAAACGCATCGAGAGAGAGAGAGAGAGAGAGAGAGAGAGAGAGAGCTTTCTCCCCCAACAACGATCCCCCTCACGTCCATGTAAGGCCCAGCCGGCGGTTACGGTCCACGATCGGATCTCGAACCGGATCCGGTTTTTTTGGTGTGTTTTTTTTTTCGTTTTTTTTTGTTTTGAGGATTTGTTGTTGGTGGCGTTCAGGTGGAAGAGTGGAGGGACGGATGTGATATTCACGTGGAGTGATGCGAATTTCCGACATGGCCATGATTGATCCGGAGCGGAAAGGTTCGATTTTTTTAATATTTTTTATTTTAGTTTTGATCTATATTTCCGTTTGGATTCGGTTGCGATCGGTGGATTTGGGTGTTTGGTTGGGGGATCTGGTTAGGGAACGGAATCGGAGGATGAATCGGTGGAATCGATTGGAAAGGGATGCTCGTAGTGAACTAAATTTCGGTTCGTGTTCGTGAGGTCGGATTGGTTTTTGGGTGTGTGAGTTTGAGGATGTTCAATTGTTTTGATTGGGATGAATTGTGGGCTTGGCGGACTGTAATTTGCGCAATGGGGTATCGGGATGAAGGAGTTAACTTAAAACGACGCTGTGTTGATGGAAGTGTTATAATTGTGCGTTCACGATCTACGATAGATATGGTAATATACTCGTGGTGGTGATGCTTGATACAAGGATGGGAGGTTGGTGGACACCCTAGATTTTGGGATTTCGTATGGTTAGTGTAGGTACTTCTGGATTTTGACCCCCCTCGGTTTTTTATTCCTTAGGTTCCGACCCATCTGAATTTTTTCAAATACTAGTAGTAAGAAAGAGCAAGAGTATCTATTACTCATTTATATGAAAAATATCTAATCAAACTTTAGATAAACCGACCAGTCAATTTATTTTTTGTTGGTGTCATTCTTAAAAATTCGGAGGCGTGGGGAGTGGAAACTAGGAGCTATCAAACAAACACAATTGGAAGTGTATTTTATTTGATTAACTCCAAGGAAAATGAAGGTGGGAAAGTTAGCACGTCGTGATAAGGAAATCGAACAAAAGATTATCTTGCTTTGGCACCTTAAGCAAACCTAACCCAAGCATTATTTTGCTTTGGCACGTAGCCTAGTCTCCAAGTAATTTTTGTTTGAGATTTTTTAGAAAGATCCATTGCTTGAGATTTCATCCTCCAATAGTTTTTAGATCCTACTCAATGGTTGAGTATGTGGTTGCACTCATGACGCAATGTGTGGTTGCATAATGCAGTGTGTCCGCACGTAACTGCATATGTGGTCAACTTTTGGCAAAAACTGAAATGCTAGCTGTATTTAGGATGCCACCACTGGTGACCCAGCAGTCAGTAGACCACTGGTGCTGGAGGAGCAGGATTGAAATAAGTTGTCTTGCCTCCATATAAAATAAATGTATGTGTCCCATTTGGTTAGGACTCAGGAAATTATACCACACAAGCTATGCACACCTTTGATATTATGCTTTGATTGGATATACTTGTATTCCTAAATTCTTCCTTCAAATTGATTGCAGAAACAATTCAGAGAAGCTCTTCGGCATCCTTAGGGTGCCATAAGAGCAATGTTTTTCCATATAGTTCGCAGGGTTGTGGGAATTTTATTCAGGGGTTTCCTGATTTCAAGTCTGAAATAAATGTCCACACAAGTGGCCATCAGGAGGCAGATAGTCCAATAATGATGAGTCCTGTGCCCCTGAACAATGATTATGTCAGGATACCATACAATCAAGATTTCTATCCACAGGCAATATTTCATCATGAGAAGGTGCAGCAAAATCAGTGGGGATATCTGGACAAATACTGCAATGCAATGACACGTGATTATACTTTTCCTGTAGGAGATGGAATTCAAAATGCGCCCTTCAACATGTTTGCTCCAACTTACTCTCATGGGTATCAATTCCAAGAATTTCAGTACTTCGTGGTTATTGACTTTGAAGCAACTTGTGACAAGGAGCAGATTCCACAGCCTCAAGAGATCATTGAATTTCCATCTGTGTTAGTTAATAGCATGACTGGGCAATTAGAAGCCTCGTTTCAAACATATGTACGACCAGCATACAATCAAAATTTGACCGATTTCTGCAAGGAGCTTACTGGAATTCAACAAATTCAGGTCTGTTTATACCTTCTAACATGGTTTTCTAGTTTCTCCAATTACTTCAGAATTTGAGCTTAAGGTGCGACAGTATTTTACAGAAACATAGCTGAGTTTTTGTTTGGATTGAGTCTGTTTTGATACCCTTGCCCAAAGCTCTAGACGTGAGTTTTATTTGAAAGGTCAAATTGTCAACCACAGTTGGTGATGATGTAAAGGAACGAAGTGCTGCAGAGAGATTGAGGGAGGAGAAAATTTAAGGAGTTTAATATGAAATTTCTATTTGATATGGATTTAATAAGATAGTGGTGCTTTGGGGAGAAAAATAAATAAAGTGGTTCAAATGTGCAGGAATGACAAAGTTCAAAATTTTCAATTTTTTTAAAGCTGGTCAAAGTAGATTCAGCCCATTGAATATCCTCCCTGTTTCAACTAAAGTAGAGAAATTAAATAATATGCAAAAAATTCACTTGTTACTTGAACTGAGTGTAGCTACACTATATTTCTATTTAGAGAGGTTGCATATAGGGAATTCTTTTGGCAGCGTAACTGAAATGGTTCTACACAAAAAATGCATAAGAAATAAGTAAAAAGGCATGACCCTGTATCTGTTTCCAGAAGAGTCTTGTTAATGTATGTTCATGGGGACAATGATCCTTATATACATTCACCCATGAGTTTTTATTCTTATGGTTTCATTCGTGTGAAAAGGTAGGGAGAAGTGGAATGGAAGTGGTAAAGAGGCAGTCTTTTTTTTTACCAATGAAAAAAGAGTCCCTTTGAGACATGGACGGGAAACATTGTGTTCTTTCATTTTACTATGAGTTGTAGATGAATAAAGGGTAGATTTTCTACTATTACGCTCAACTATCTTTTTGAACGATTATTGCACTCAATTATAGTACGATTACACTTCCTTTCAAAAAAAATAAATTACAATCACACTTTCAGTTTTTCAACTTAAAATGCATCACTGTACCGTGATGAACTATGAAGAACTCATGTGCATGTAAATGGTAAAAAACATATAGAGAAATAACTTATGTGCCTCTAATGGCCTGAAGGTACACTGGGAAGTTGACATTATCCAAAATTATTAACATCTCATGATGTGTATGATCAATTCATTATGATTCTTGATATTGAATAGTTAATCAGAAGTGAGAGTATGATAGCAGCATCTGCATCTTACTTGAAGATCCAAAGAATCAAATCTTTGTTTCCCTGTATTTGCTTTACCTAAATCTTATTGCTTATTGTCGTGTTAACTCTTCCTTTTTCAAAAGAAATTTTAGTGGATCTTATTCTTCCCTTGTGTCGAGGCATTACGAGTGCTCATGAAGCTGGTCAATATAACATGACCGGCATAGAGCATTTCCCTTTCCGTCCAACCACTATGACAACTATGATTCCAAACCAATTAAAGATGAAAGTATTGGAACTGTAGTTGTACATCAGATTTGGATTTTTTCCCCACAAGTTTTATCTACTCTACACTACTTTAACTAAACAGTTTAACTAAACCTATATATGAATTGTTTAGACCATGCTAAAAAACATGATGGGTACCCTTTGATAGAATTTATAGGAAAAAATGGAATCATTGTCCACCAATGCAAGAAAATCAAGTTGCTCTCTTTGTTTGTTTGCAACATAATAGCTCAGTAAGCGATAAATAAAAACTCAGCATATCTAACTTAAGCACATAGCATTATATATATTTTTGCGGTTTAAACAGCCAATTCAACATTTAAGTTTAATACGTCTACATTTGATTTGTAAATTCCAAGATAAAACCAACAATTTAATTCCGATAAAAAATAATTCAGTTAAATCACGCAGGAGAAATTATTCTTGGTGTTTCGTAGTACTCTTGAGTTTTGACTTAGACTTGCAAGAGAGCAGTAGTTTCCTTTTTCTGGATCTGTAAGTTGTGATCTTAGCTTTTGTTTATCCTTCTTCAACTTTAGCTCTTTGAGAATATACTTTTCAGTGTTAGATCAAAATAACTAGTCATAAAAACTTAGAAAGTACTATGGTTTATAATCGCTTGTCCATGAAATATATATATATATATATATTATTTTATATAGTGAGACGTGGAGATAGATACTGAATTTGATGAGAAACATGTGCTTTATACAAAAAACTTATCTTTTTTCCCTTTGTGCAGGTTGATAGGGGTGTTCCTCTGAGTGAGGCTTTATTGATGCATGATAAATGGTTAGAAGATAAAGGAATTAAAAAGACTAACTTTGCTATTGTTACGTGGTCTAACTGGGACTGCCGTGTGATGTTAGATTCTGAGTGCAGATTCAAGAGGATCAGGAAGCCTCCATACTTCAACAGGTACTAATTTAGTGAGTGCCCGTAATCTTCCAATCTCTTGCCCGGGTATGGGATCTAATCTTTTAATCTCTTTTGGTTGGGTGTGTGATCTAATCTTTTATCGCTTTGTCAGTTTGAGATGTTCTTTGCACAATTGTAAGTTGTTACTTGTAAGGTTGGCACCAAATTCCACTTTTAGTCTATTTGGAATCATCTTTCTTTTCCAGAATTTAGTTTCTGGGTGTCCTCTTGTTTCTTTTGTCTACCTGCTCATATTTTGGTGTAGATACTAGTTACTTATTTGTTCAGTCCTGAAAAGAACATGTTTCTTTGGTTTCACAGACATACATATTATTGGGTTGGGTGATGATTTATAATCGCAGATGACAATAAGATATTAATCAAATGGCCAGTGCAATTCTCTTTTCAAGTTGATTTTACTTTTTTTTGCTCTTTGGTTGGGTGACTTTTCCATCTTGTGCTATTGCTTCATATCCACCTTTTCTGGTTATTGATTTGCATTACATTTACTACTATGGCATGGATCCCTGAGGTGAGAGTTTCTGCTCAAGGATGATGATGGATGTTCGTTGTTATGAAGAATTAATCTTCTTTTGCTGGACCAAACGTGAATTGCAAAAAATGACCAACTAGCTCTAGTACTTTGTCACCTATTGCTTACCTGCTCAGTCATGACAAGGGACAGTTGCCGTATCTCTTCATATCTGTATCATGATCTGTATCTCTTTGGATACCTTGACTGTTGCACTGCATAACATTTTGTTCTCTTTGAAAAAAGTCTAAATGTAGACGATAAATGTGTGAAATCCTACTGACTTTTATATTCTTGCTATTTCTTTTACCAGGTGCAACATTCTTAGAAACATTAAGATGCTGAATGTGATATGTTCTTTTGACTTGCTAACAGGTGGATTAACTTGAAACTTCCATTTCATAATGTATTCGGTCCAGCTCGATGCAACTTGAAGGAGGCAGTTCAGCTAGCTGGTTTGGCCTGGGAGGGTCGTGCACACTGTGGCCTTGATGATGCACGCAACACCGCTCGGTTGCTTGCTCTGATGATGCGCCATGGATTCAGGTTCTCCATAACCAATTCACTAGCATGGCAATCTGCAGATCACCCTACTTTATTACACGCACCACCAACAGGCCAACCAGGCCCCATCTCATCACCCCCAAAGCACAAACATCTCCTTGTTCCTTCCCCATTTCACCCCCATGCTGGTGAGAGGCACACTTATTGCTTCTGTGGTGTGATGAGTAGCAAGTGCATAGTAAGGAAGCCCGGGCCAAAGCATGGTAGATTATTCTTTGGGTGTGGCAAATGGACAGCCACTAGAGGTGCACTCTGCTCGTACTTCGAGTGGGCTTAACTTGCTGGATTCACAAGTCGTCGATGATGTCTTCTTACGAAGGATGTCTCAGCCACTTCTTCGAAAACCAGCTTTAGATGCTTGTTTATTGCGTTTCCTTACATGCTGCCAGGGTGTATTATATGGACATTAGGGAGTATCTAACCTCTAAGCTGACTTCATGTTGACTGAAGATAATGGAGGACACTTATTTAGAATGATATTTGCTTATTTCAGTTATTCTCAATAACAAGCAGATAAGCTGCATGTTAGTGAACAGATTCCTCATCGTCATCTTATTTGTCCTACTGTATTAATTCAGAGAAACATGGACTATTATTCCAAGAACATTAATATTATTAGTATTTGTCTTACCCAGTGAAGTCCCATTGTTTTCTAGTTCTTGTATCATTTTATGTCAAGTTAATGCTTCTCATAAGCGGTCTTTCGCATAATTTTAATGTCTAGTCAATATACGGTCGCTGATATTAGCATGCTTGACGCGGGCAAATTCTGCTTGTTCTTTAAAACCTTCTAGATTTCTTAATCAAATGGAGATGGAACATGTAGTTAGCATCGTTGCCTTGTGCTCGTGAGTCGTGGCTCATTTTAACCATTGGCTTGCTTCTTGATGTTTTCCTAAGAAGCTACGCAGCTGCAATGGGTGAAGCTTTTACTCGAGCAGAACCTTGCATACCTACAAGTTACTTTAACCATAGATGGAAATAAAATCACATAAATCTCAAGGGCACAAGTGCAGAACTGTGTTACTAACGGTCAGCATCATTCCAGCACTCCACATTATGTTGAGAATATTGCAGAAAAAATTCAAGTAAAAAGGTAGAAAAGCTCAGGCGGTACTCTTTTAACATTTATTTTCTTAACAGAAAGGAACGAACACCGAAATGAGATGGAAATAGTGATATTGTACACTAGATTATACAAGGAAACTAAAGCAGTAATAAATTTCGGTTCCTTCAAAAACACCTAGTTCAATGCAAAATATCTTAATTGAGCCCATAATAAATAATTATCTCTGGAAGTGTTGGGACACATCTCTCCACCATTCTAGATATCCCGATCTCAAATAACATGGTCAAATGCATAGTCATATACAATAAGGAAAATAATAGGGTAGTGAAGATTGGAGGTTGGCTTATTAAAATGGTTCTTACAAATTGACATATACACACCTTACATTCTACAACTTAGAGACGATACATTGCTTTCTATCCATTTAGAGTTATCTTTCCCTACTCTCGAGGGCGAGCCAACCAAAGAGAACTTAAAGCACGAAGCCTCGAGAAGTAGTCATGGATTGCAAGAAGTGCACGTGCAGCTTGTCGGGTCGTCAAAATTCTGTGCATTTGCTGCAGCGTTTGCTGTCTCAAATTGTCAGCCTAAAGAGAAGTGAAAAAGATAAAAGATTTCATCACATACTCTTGTAAGGCCAACAAGCCATAGATTTATGATGTGGAAATTAAGAAAATAGCCACTATTTTATCCAAGCGAATAACTTTGATCAGGATTCATACAAAATAAACAACTTACTTGGATGAGGAAATTTTCGAGGGTGCCTAGTTTTCCCATAGCCATTGCCATCTGCCCCATGTAATTCGCAACATTACCTGACTGTCCTTGGGGTGCAGGGGATCCAGAGGCTAATGTCTCCGCCAATGATTGTTGTAGAGCCTCCATTCCTTGAGATAATGCATCTTCTGCTTGTTGAGAAGATTGCTGCAAGTTGCATATGCCCGTTAACTGCTGCTCAGTTAGAGGCTCAAGCTGATTTGCGAGAAGCTGCAAAATAGACAGGGCATGACAATTGATCACATTAATGGAACAGAAAGCTGTGTTACTGTGTAAACAAAATAGATGATGAAGGGTACGAATTACCATCTCAAAAGACTGAAATTAGGATTGGATGTTTTATTCATTACTTTGTATTTGACCTTCTAACTGAGGATCAGTTGGTCATAAGAGGAAAGAGGCAAAAGGCGTTAAGGATCTCCTAAGTCATGAAATTTAATTATTTCTGATACAAGCCTAATGTGCAATGTCAAAACACATCCCTCACATGACCCAGTTTACCATTGTAGATATTAAAAGTTCAAAGTCATGCATTTCATACTTAACTATAAAACTTAAGAGTGTCAATGTCCTTTTCAAGTTTTCACTATCAATTACTTCTAGGAAATTTTATGATTCGCTATAAAGGATAATATATATATATATACAAGAATTCTCTAGTGAGCACAATGCTTATTTTTTCTAAATTAAGCCCCCACAATATCCACCACTCATTTCAAATTGTAAGGTAGATTAAAAAAAACGGTTATGCTAATGAATTGTGAGATTAACTGTAAATAAGATTCAATGGTGAGATTGTAGGGGGCTTAAACTAAATTTGATGAACCCTAGGCTCACTAGAGCTTTATCCTATATATATATATATATATATATATATATATATATATATATTAGTGAAACTAATCACTAGAAAAACACATCGAAGGACTAAAGCAAAAATATCAGCAAAAACAAGTCAAGGCAAAGGAAAGCTACACTGTCAAAGCATACAATGCTCTTGATGATGGTGGAATACAGTTTTAAATCATCAACGGGCATTTTGGCTACAAATAGTTGATGCATATGATGTAACTGGCATTTTAAATGAAAGTTGTGTGCAAGGAGTCACCTTGAGAAGTTCAGAGGAGCGAAAGCCACCGAGCCACAGAAAGCATCTCTCAGCCGGAGTTTTCCACATTCCTGATAGCATGTGAAATGCATCAGCTTTAGCAGCAGTGCTCTTCAGCTTAAAAATATCATCCCAATGTGCCATGATGCTGTCAACAATAACTCGAAGTTCACCATCTCCAGCATGAGCATTCACAGCTGCTCTGAGTTCATTCATTTGTTTATTTTGATCTTCTAACCATCTTGCATATTCCATGTCGAAAGCTAATGCACCTGGAAAAAAATTGCATAGAGCGGCACTTTTCTGGTTTAAATTGCAAGTGAAATTCAAGGAATAAAGTGAAAGTACCATTTCCACTCATAGAGTTTGACTGGTCACCAGAACCCGAGATAAATATTCCCTGCAAGTGGATCAATAACAATTCAAGAACAAAAAATCACTCTTAACTTATATGAAATACTGCAATGGTAGCTTCTTACTTGCTGGCGAGCCCTTTGAAGCTCCTGCTCAAGTTGGGTAAGCTTTAGTCGACTACTTTCCAGTTGTTGAACATAAGCCTATTTTGAAGTTAGATAATTTGTAGGGTTTAAGAAGCACAATATTTGTGTGAACAAAAACCACAAAGGAGTAGCAGCGCCTACTGTTGTTGATACAAAAATTGAACTTGGATTTCTAATTCATTTCCATAGAGAAACATTTAAAAAGGTTGTCCTGTTGATCCTTATAGACAAGTCTGAGCTACAGTAGCCCTTTTAAGGTGTATAAACAACTAGGTTATCTAAGTACAACAATGAGTGGTTGAAAATTTCTGAAGAACAAACCTTTTTCCTTAGTCGACTTTTTCTTGCTGCTTCACGATTCTGTGCAAGTCTCCGGAGTGACTGTAGAAAAGATGTTATCATATAATATGAAGCCAATTGACAATGATAAAAGATGGTGGTGTTAGGTTGACTGCTTACCTTCTGATCCCCAGTTTTTTCCTTCGATCTATCACTAGAATCGGATGCCGCTAAGGTGGAAACATGTCCAGATTCAAACTGAAGATACAGAACCAACACAATCAGTCTTGAATGTATTCAAACATTTGATTCTTTGAGCAGAATTTATTGAATTAGCAGAAACATTTTCAACTTGGAATGACACAAATTAGGTACCACACTTGCACTTATTCAATAGAGAACCAAACTAAGTTTCACTTTACATTTGGGTGGGATGAGTAAAAGTCTTTCATCCAATTAGAGGAGCTAATACAAAACCATTTTAATGTATTATCAATATAGCAGGTATTTACTAGGTTGGTGAACGACCCTGAAGAACCAATGCTAGTATGCTGCACATTCGGTCCACCAATAGAAGCAGATTTCATGTTATCATCTCCATGCCAGTAAACAGAGAAATCATCCAGAATGATTTATCATGATCTGCCATTAAAACAACCAAGTGATTTCTAAAGTCGGTCTGAAGAAGCGGCAAATCAGATCTTTTTGTGTAGGTGGAACATGGAAACTGCAGTTGTTTGCCTGAAGTGAGATTGATCTTTGTTAACGACTTAACTTTAAGCCATTTACAGTGCAATGGATGACTACGATATAATACTTTAATAGTAGATATATTACTGTAAAATTATAGTGTTGGGCTAGTGGCGTTTAAATCACTCAATGACCTCTTATGCTCCACAAGACATAGTCAATCAATGCAACTTCAAGTTGGTTCCGTAAATAGGAGAAATTATAGGAGAAATTCAAACAGTTGATATAACAAGGATAGAAGAGCATCACCCTTGGATTCTTGTCATCGGTATCATCAGTTGATGTATCTCCTTCTGCCATAACAGACTCTCCCCAGTTCTCCTGGCGTCCAGCAGGTGAAGAAATTAGATTATTTGGTTGTCCAGTCTGTGGTGGAACCTGGGTTGACGTCACTGAGTTCACTCTACCAATGGAGGTTATATTGGCAGAAGGAAGTGGCTGTTTATGATGTTAGATATGTCAAACAAGGAAGTCATCAGTTAAATTCCAATCTCCAATAAACTTAACAAGAAAAAACTAATCTAAACACATGTAGTGTTTAAACTTACTTTATTGAAAAAGCCAAATTGCAGCTGATTGGAAGTGCCTGCCTGTCCCGTGGATTTTGGGTCGAACAGAGAATCTACATTAGTAGCAAAATGTTGAGTAACTTCAGAAATTAGAAAGCACATTCACTCGTCAAAGTAAATAAAATAATTTCATGCTTCAAACATATTCACATGATTACATCTACATTACTGTATCTTAAAAATAATTTTTTAATGCAATACCGCATGCAATGCTAGGGACATATTATTCCATGACATATTTGTGCATAATGCTATCTTATTCTGACATGAAAATAGTGAAAAATTCCCAGCATTTCAGTTCGACAATAACTGTTTTTTGATTGGTCAGTTCATCAAAAACTTACTCCTGCTGAGGTTTGTAGCATCATCTATATGAAATCCGCTTGAGCTTTCAAATCCCTCAAAATCAGAAGTGTGAAAGGAATGTATGTTGTTTCTGTCTGAGGCCCTGAACATGCAAGGAAAGGAGATCAATGCCAAAAACACACACAATTTTTAGTTAAGGAAGAGGCTAAGATAACCCAAATATAAATCTTCATATTCGAAAAAAGGGCAAAATAGCGAAGTAACTCATTAGGACAGACCAGGGACAGCTCCACCTTGTAAGGTGGGCGTCAAGCGACCCCCTTGGATTTTGAGAAATTGCCTACTTGATATAGGTTATTTTGGCTTTCCACCTCCTGAGGTACCCCTGGGATTCAAACATCTTTGGATGTAGACCCCTTGGAAACAAATTTCTTACCAATAATTAGAAACGTAATCATGGTGAATATCATGCACACACCACAACTTATTTGCTAAACCTCAAATACAATGCGGTAATGCCTTCGCGAACCGGAATGAATTACATCAAAACAAACACAGAAAACACATGCAAAACCAGCACAACAAACCAAAAACACGAATCGAAGAGAAAACACATACATTGCGTTGGAATTCGCCGATCGAGGTGCGAAGTCTGGCATGCCGGTCGCAGCTTCCTTACCATCTTCCACACCAATCCCACCTTTTCTACTTCCCATCCAACACCATCACCACCACACCTCAACTCCAACCACAAAACTCACCACATCCTCCAAACCCACACCAAAACAACAACAAAAACCCACCTTTTCTACGGCTCAAGCAGCAGCAAACACTAAAAAACCACCTCAAAACCCTAATCCACGAGAAGATCGAATTGGGACCGGAATCCGGAATCGAGCCCCCGCAAGTCACCAAAGGTGGGATCTTTTGGGTGAAGCCCTCGAAATGGAGGGATCGGAAAGGGAGATTTGGAGCAGAATCTAAGGTGGGAGCTTAGACTAGAGAATTATTAGGGAAATCCGACCATTTTCGCTTTGCTCCCCCTTTGACTCCATTATTGTCCCGTTTGGGTTCTGTTGAGGTCTCTTCTTGGACTCATAAGAAGAAGCCATGGATGGTTGTGGTAAACATGCAATTTTCAATGTCAATACTCAATATAATAATACCACAACCACTGAACCACGGCCACGGGGTGTGACTTGTGAAATTTTTCTTAGTATTTATTTTAGTCATAGTTATCATAACTATAACTAAGTTATGATACTTGATAAATATGACATAATTAGAAGGAAAAAAAATACGATTCGCATGAAATCGATATGTTAAGCATCTTTTGTAGTGCAACGGTTTTTATTCGAAAATGGTTGCTTAATACGGGAAACATCAACATGTCATGGTATTTGGTTATTAACAATCTTAATATGTTATGTTTTTCAAAATACGATACATATAACATGCATGGAAAATACCCGTTTTTTTTACACAAAATGTGCACAACATGATATAAAAAAACTTTACTTGACTACTTGTGGCGTTGTGGGTTTAAACCTCAAATTTAAAATTATTGAGTTGTGGTTTCTATTTATTTCTTCAGGTTCCCAACTCTATTTTTCTTCTCGACTTCATGAGTTGGTGTAAGTAAGGATGAATCTACGAAGTATACATTGCATTTTGGTACAACATCTATTGACTTATTTTGGTTGCGGGCGTGAGAAGGCTAATGATGTGAGCACCTCCTACGTATTTTTTGACCTATATCTAGTTTTGTGCTTGTTGCGTCCTACATGTCCTCTTGCATTTGTACATTAATAATTCATACAATTAGATCTTAGTTGTTCAGTTAAAAAACGTTGGGTTGTAAGAACCGAAAGTAGAAAACGCAGGGACTATTTATGATAAATAAAATATAAATCATTTACTAACACTTCGGGGGTGTAGCTCATATGGTAGAGCGCTCGCTTCGCATGCGAGAGGCACGGGGTTCGATTCCCCGCACCTCCACTATTTTTTATTCCTTATATACATACTCATGTTCTTGTTGCTCGGTCCATTGACATCTGAATAAATAATTAAAAAATTACACTTGGATCTTTCTCAAATACCAGCATAACTCACTTTAAACGTGACATTCAACCCTCTTAACTTTCGGTTCTCTAGCTTACCCTATTTGCATTGATGACATGTTATTTTTAACATATGCACCGTTAATTTTAGAAATCTTCACTTTGCTAGCATTATCAAATAAATAATAAAAACGTTAAAATTTTATTTTTCAAAGTAGGACAATTAATCGTACCTTTTATGCAGGACAATCAAATTGAACTCTTTATCTGACTCAAAGTAATCCATCACTCTACACTTTAAGGATATGTTTTGTTCTTGGCTACGTAACTGTCTATTTAAATTTCAAGCACCAACTTTAATAAGTAGAAATTGTTGCTCAAGGAAACACTCCACGTCTTGTTTAAGCACCTTATCGCTTATAATACTTTATTTCTTTGGTCTCTAGACTTTAATTTTGGACAACCAAGGGTCGCACTAGACAACCAAAATTTGTAACTGAACGAACCATTTACGCATTTGTTCTAGATCGATTTGTTCCTGAGATATTTTGATTATATTAGACAATAATAATCTTAGTTAAGCAATTTAATTTTGAATTTGACAATGTTGAGTGAGAGTCACTGACCTATGAAATACTAATCTATCCGGACAATTGGTAGGATGTTGGAACATTTGCAATACCTATAAGTACATAACATTTACAATCCATAGACAAACCATCAGTACCGAAACACCTCGACACGAGAGGTCGTGTGGACAGTGTCGGGTCCAGCTACCGTGCCGGCACGACATGACTCCTAGGTCTACTGGTGGTTCACTTTGTTATATATAGTATTGTGTAGGAGTTCTTTTCTTCTTTGTTGGCCTATTAAGTTGGGTTTCCTTTTGTAAATGTTAATTAGCAAATTAACAAATTTATGAGGTTAGTTATATATTTTCATTCACTTTTTTGTGTGTGCAGAGCAGTATAGGAGTTATCTGTTCCACACGATAGACAAACTCAGTGAATGTGAAAGGAACGACACAAGAAGCCCACTTGTGAGTGTGGTTTGACTTAAAAAATCTGACTTGACTTGTCATCCACTGACTGACACCAACCTCCACTTCCACGTTCCCCTCTTCTCCAAACCCTAACCACCACCGATGGCCAGACTCCTCCTCGTTCCTCTCCTCCTCCTCCTGTCCCCCGCCGTCTCCTCCAACTCCGAGGGCGACGCCCTCTTCGCTCTCCGCAATAGCCTCGTCGACCCCGACGGCGTCCTCCGGAGTTGGGACCCTAACCTCGTTAACCCCTGCACTTGGTTCCACATCACCTGCGACAACCACAATCGCGTCACCCGACTGTCAGTTTAATTAATAAACCCTTCCTTTTTTTTTTGAAAGCGACTAATTTCAATTTTGGAGGGATTTTATTATTCCATTGTTTGCTTCGGTTTGATAGTTTACTTTGATGTTTGAAGTTCTCTTATGTTTGGAATCACATTTTGATAAACTGACCGAATCCGAGGATCGGAATTGATAGTGAACATCGTTTGGTCCTTTCGGTTTTCAGAATCGGAATCAAAATCTGTTTCCAAACGGGCCGGGTGTATAAATTTTTGAATAAAAAAGTTCCGATCTTCTAACTCCTTGTGCAAGTGCTTCATACCTTGCGCGTGAGGAATTGGAGTTGGAGTCTGCTATTGGCCGAATTTTGTTTTACCGGTTGCTGACTGAAGCTTGAGGTGTTGGCTTAGTGGTTCTGATGATATGGGTTCGTAGTAGTCATTTGACTAATTTGTTAGCAAGAGACTTGCTGTTTTCTTTTTATCTGTGGGGAACTGCTTATTTTTTGTTTCAAATAAGGTGGGTGGAGTGGAACCGCTCTATATTTGTCACAATGCATATAGAATGACAAACCCTTGTGCTGTTAGAATACTGATTTCATTCTAGTGGCTATTCATGATGCAGAGATTAGTTAGCTCAGCTAAAGTGCGTAGAGAATAGAGACAAAAATTATACAATGAAAAGTTGATGATTATATATCTTACATTGCTTTTGTTCCTGAGATATTTTGGCTATATTAGACAATAATAATGTTAGTTTAGCAATTTAGTTTTGAATTTGACAATGTTGAGATTCTACCTGCAGTGACCTTGGAAATACTAATCTATCTGGACATTTGGTACCTGAACTTGGGAGGCTGGAACATTTGCAATACCTGTAAGTGCAGAATCTTTTCTTTTTATGCGTATATGATTCTATGTATTTGGCTGTGAGTGGCCTTCTTTTAGTGTTAGAGCATCGATCAGTGAAGAAACGATGGTAAAAACTGTGGAAGCGGTTAGGTGTGCACAACGATTTCACCGGTAAATAGGAAAGGATGTGTATGATGGGCAATGCGACTGTTGTTTTCTTTCCCTGTTCCTAAACTACAAGATTTCATTCAGACAATGAATGATATTTGTTACACCTATACATAGGAGTTCGTTTGAGGCACTCTCTGCGTAGTACACTGTTACTGCACACACTTTTGGCTTTGACAAAATATGCTTTTATTCAAGTGGAGCCTGAAGTGAACTCATGTTATGTGAGGTTGGAAACTTGGAATTATTTCTTTTCTGAGCACAGGCCGAAGCTTATGATTGGGACCGTCGGGCTTGAATGGTCCCTGATGGTTTGAATTTCCTGGAAGTCATATTTAGCTGGGAATGGATTATGGTATAGACTTGGCTGTTTCTTAGCCCCCGGTTGTGTTTTGGCTATTATAAGGGTTAAGCGTCATTTGGCATTATTTAGTTGCATCAGAAGTCATTTCACCGTTAGTGATTTGTGGGTGGGATTTTTTTGGCTTGCATTCTTGCACTGGTGACATTTTATGACTGAAGCATCATGCAAAGTTTATTAATAGCTTCTAAGTTCTATGTTCTTGCCATTATGCAGGGAGCTTTACAAAAACAACATTCAAGGGACAATTCCTAGCGGGCTTGGTGATTTAAAGAGTTTGGTCAGCTTGGATTTGTATGACAACAACATTACTGGAAATATTCCCCGTTCATTGGGAAAGTTAAAGTCTCTTGTCTTCTTGTAAGTTTGTGGTGTTTTCTTTCATAATTTGCAACATAATATATCCTTGAGCTTTTGCATAGGGTCAAGATTGGTGTGTTGCTCTTTGTATCTTGAGTTCTTGACTGATTATTTTGTTTGGACCTAGACGGCTTAATGACAACAAGCTATCAGGCCCAATTCCGAGGGAACTTGATGGAATAGCCAGTCTTAAAGTCGTGTAAGTCACTACTGCACTATTTTTTGCTCTTCCTCTCAACACGACTATGCTCTGCCTTTTGTTTTTTCAATTGGTCTCTCGTTAAGTGGTATTTGTTTAGTTTTGATTAAGCTGGTTTTTTGTAGAGATGTCTCAAACAACGATTTATGTGGAACAATACCCACTGCTGGCCCTTTCATACACATTCCTCTGAACAAGTAAGTTATTTCAGTATCTTTTGTAGTTCTCTTATTATTAAGTGCTTGATTTTCTGAATAACTGAAAAATCCTTCTGCAAGTCATTACAATTGAATCATGCGATTTTTCTTGCTAACCACATTATGTTTGTTTCCAGAGCCTCAGTTCCATTCTAATTGCTTTTTTAAAATAAAAATTTCTTACTAGTTTTGAGAACAATCCTCGCTTGGAAGGTCCAGAATTGCAGGGACTTGTGGCTTACGATACCAATTGCTGAGTTGAAAGATCATGGAAATTGTTGGGTGTACCAATTCATCCCTGTATTTGAAGAACTTATACTTTATATATATTGAATCCGAAGTTGAGTCTAAAGGGGTATTGTAAATCTGTACTTTGAGTGTTGTCTAATGTCTCTTTTAATCTAATCTAATATCACTAGTTTGATGACTTCTATGTGTTGATATTCATTGTTATCGCCAATGGTAATTTCTCCAGATATTATTGTACTTGAACTTCGGCGTCCGTATATTTCATGATTTTTTCGCAAGAGTTCGAACATAGAATTTAATTATCATAATTTTATCAACCAATGATGTAGATGACACAATAGATGAGATTTCCATGGATTAACTTCGAGCATTGTCGTAAGTAAGGTCATCATGGATTGCATGAACTGATCCATGGAGAGTTTGTTCCGGAATTTCGTGACTTTGGACTCTAGTTAGGACAATAAACTAGCAGTGGAAATAGCTGGTTACCCGTACGTCGTTCTTGAGCTACTACAGGCTAAAGCATGTTGGTAAAGCATATTGCATCTTGTGTAAATAAAACTCTGAACAACAAAGAAATGCGTATACGTTAAGATGGCTCTTTTTCACATTAGAATGATCAACATTTGTGACGATACTCTTTAACAATTTAATAACAAGAGCTTAACACCATAAGCACATCTAAAGAATAAACGCATTTTCACGTTAGCGATGCCGAACAATATGAAAACGTTAGTGGCTCAGCGCCACTGGACCAAAAAGAAAAATAATTATACTTCTTTTGGCTGGATTTGTTCAAAATCAAAAACTTCAAACATCAATCTTCTCACATCTGATTTACCATAAACTGTATATGCAAGTCCATGCAAGGCTTGTTGTACGGCAGTTGTGGATGGATTTCTGAGTCTACGATTGTGCTCATATGAATCCTGCACCGATTCGCCATATATGATGAACCTGTGCAAGCGCTTCTCTCTTAGGTAACGGCCGCAGAACTTGTTCATTAGCAGGCGTCGGTGCCTCTCCTGTATCCATCTCCCAGGAGCATCAAGATGCTTCATGAGCAATCTTTCGGCCAATACGAGGTCCTGACACAGAATTAAAATCAGCAATTACCAACAACAATTACATGTTTAGCTTCAAAAAATCTGGATTGGCCACGAATATATGAATCTTGAATACATCTGCAGCTCATTGAAGTGCATAACATAAATGTATTAAAAATTACCTGTATTTTTTGGCCCAAATATTCCAGCCTTTCGTAACAAAAACGTGGATGCTCAAACTTGTACTTTGATGGGTGCAGGAAACAAAGCTGTAATCCAAGGATGTTAATATGTCACCTACTTTGGATATGTAAACTCTAAGCAACCAATTCAACCACCATGGATCTTAAATTTGAAGGAAAAAACTTTGAAAAGAACATCTACTGTGAAAGATGGTTTTCAAATGAAAAGGCAATTATTGTCATGGTTATACCAATAAGATATCGTATCCTCTAAGAGCATATATGGTTCTTTTCATTGTTATACGACCCACGATATTGTATTGGGTGAGGCCTGTTATAGTATGCTTTCAGTTTTAGAGTGAAAATCCTGGATCAGGCACACAATGGACAAATTGTACGTACTCATCACTTCAACCAGAAACTAGATTTACATCAGTCACAAATGGACAGGCGACAAGAAAAATATCAGGTGTAACATTTGATTATCTAAAGATCTAACGTCCAAGGAAAGAATGTTATCCATAAGTCTTGAAGCATAGTGCATGATCCCACGAATCTCAAATCTACGATTATGACACCAAATGAAAACCTGAAGAAAATATTTGTTAGCGGGATATTCCCATTGCTCCGACGTGCATGCAAGGTTAATGCCCTACAAATTGAGATCCTGGAACCATATATGCTCTTAGTTCAATAATATTACCTGAAGCCCAAGCCCAAGTTCAATGTTCCTGGCCTCAGTGATTTCTGGAATTCTATCAGTCACTGACAAGGGATATCCCAATGTTTGCATGATTTGGGGTCTACTATCAAAATCCCAGACATTGCCCCGGAACCGATGCATACCAGGTGGAACGCAAGCTCTAAAGAGCCTTGGATGAGCAAACAGTGCATCTTGTGGAGGCTGCACAAACAAGTTGAAAAGAGACTTAGAACTTCGGCATGGAAAAGATACAGTTGGGAAGGCAACATAGTAACTTGTCAAAGAAATGACAAGGTTCTTGCCCTATATGCAGCAACATCTTGCCAGCCAAGCCGTTTTTCTTCAAATTCAACGGAAACATAATCAACGTCTTCAAGTTGGCGTCTCAATTTAGGCTGGCAACTCTCTTCTTCAGGGTCCAGTCCAAACGCTTCAAAAAGAACACGATAAACTTCCGGCATGCCAAAGCATAAATATATTGCACCAAATAATGCCCAGAATACAGACCTGTAAGCAATGGAATAGGATTGGATGAAGGAAAAAATGGAGTGACCATGACAGATCAACTTAAGCAACATTAAATGTTTAGCGACGAAACAAGGAATGCACAGCACAGAAGAAATAATTAATAAAGCCAAGTGGAAGTGCTTACTGGATGTAGGTTAAAAAGAAAGCAAAATCTAGAGTTATTGGTCAAGCCAGTTCAATTATCATCTTGTTATGGAAAATAACAAAGTGGAAGGAAGTTCAAAACTCACTTCGACAAGTTCCTTTGACTTCTATGTGAAAATGGGGAAACTCACTCTAAGTGCGATTTTTTAAGAAATATACTCCAATTGAAACTCAAGTTCCAATTTTTTGTATATTTTTCCTGCCTCCAATTACCAAATTCTCCACTTCCTTCACCAATCAGTAATCACACAAGCCAACCACAATGCGACATTGTCCCTCTCTCAAAAAAATGCCACAAGCACTACAAACATCCTTTATTCCAACAAATTAAGGACTATTTAAAATCACATTTTGATAATCAGATTTTGATTTGTGAAAATTAGGAATCAAACGTGTTTACATCTGACATATAAAAACTTAGAATCTTCGTACTTAGGCAAGGGTATATTTGGGAACTCATTCTGAGACTAGTAGTAAGATTTTAGGAAATCTGATTATCAAAATGTGATTCTAAACGGATGACTACCAATCACAAACTCAAAACCCAAAAAAGAACAAGCACAAAAAAATCAAACCCAACTCATTTGACAACATGCTCCCTCTCCTTCTTAATCATCTTATTCACATTTTATCAAACGGGAACTCCTGTCGGAACTCAAGTTCCAAGGTTTTTAAAGGTTTTCCCTTCTACCAATCATCAAAGTCATTTCAGAAGTTCAATTCCCTACTTCCTCACATTTTCCAACCTACCAATCACACCGGACCGGTCACAATGCCACATTTTCCCTGTCTCCACAAACGATCACCACAAACACTACAAACATCTGTATGATGTATCTTTCCAAATTTATCAGATGTCTCCAAAGAGACAAACACTACAAACATCCACAATTCAAAATCCAACTAACAAGAATAGTACGCATTACAACAACGAAAACAAACAAACGAAAAACACTAAAACGGAACTCACTTGACAGGCAGCTCTCTCTCCTTCCTAATCATCCGATCCATATCATCAAACGGGAACACCAAATTCTGCAAGCCAGCCTCCCTAATCCACCTGGGCAGCACCCTCTTCCCAACCAACCCGAACACACGCTCCCTCATCGGCCCCGGCGACTCCCTGGGGTACCTCTGCAAGAACAACTCACACAGCCCCAACTCAATGACATACTGCCCGAGAAACGCCAGCCTGGAGTGCCCATTCCTCACGTGCTTCGCCTTGCTCCTCTCGCACGCCGGGTGCTGGAACGCGAGATACAACAGCACATCGAAGTGGGCCCCGGGGGAGTCCTCGTCCGGGAGGGAGAGGGAAGGTTGGAGGGGATAGCCGAGGGCTTGCTTGGCGTCGAGGAGGTGGTGGTGGGACCAGGCGAGGTCGGGGGAGGAGAGAGGGGAGGAAGGGAGGCAGGAGGCGAGGAGGGGGAAGGAGCGGAGGGAGAGTTGGGGGCTGGAGAGGAGACGTTGGGTGAGCTTGGCGTCGTCGAGGGGGGGTTTGAGTATGAATTTCTTAGGGGGGTGCCGAGGTTTGGTGGTGGTGGAGGAGAGTTTCTTGCGCTCGGAGAGCTCCCGGAGGAGGCGGCGGGGGCTGTTGGATGGGAGGGTGGGGTCGGTGGAGACGGCGACGGGGGTGGGAGAGAATTTGGAGGGGAGGAAGGAGGGGAGGGAGGTGGAGAAGGTGAGGTCGATAGTGGAGGGGAGGAAGGAGGTCGACAGCTCCATTGCTGGAGTGGACTGGATTCTCGGATGGAAGTTCGGGGTTTTTGGGTTTTGGGGAGGGATGGATAAGGTTCCGATCTATATATTCGAATCCGATTAGCGTGATATGATCATTAGATATAATATTAATTTAAATACATTAACAAAGATGGGGATAAAAAGTCGATTAGGTTAGTTAAATCATCAAAACATAGATTAAGAATAAAAAATCAACAAATTCCACTCCATCTCAATCACTGTCACCTTATTATATTTGATATTCATGATAAGTTGCGTCAAACCAGTCTTCACATCCTTCAACTTCACCATCCAAGTAAGATGGAAGAAACCAGTAGACTCCGCCCAAATTGAACATTAACCTAGACGTAGTGGGGTTTCGAATTGTGTTTTGATCTGGACGTAGTAGTTTGTTCTGATCTCCATTGACTTGTGAATTTTGAGTTGGGTCGAGCTTGTTGTTATTTTCGTAGAATGCATGATTCAAAGTTTATGTTTTGGAGTAGTGTTGACCATAGTTAATTTGATGACTTCTGATACTTAAACTTTCATGGTCGCAAATTTTATGTTGAAAACAAAACCTGAGGTGCTTTATTGGATTGAGTGTTTGAGAGCAATCCAATTAGTATATCATTTATTTCTACAATCATTTTCAATTATTGCGAGGATCACGTACACTAACCTGTGTAAGTAGAATTCAGATTTGATTCTATAGACTTATTGCTGCCACCAATCTCTACAAAGACCATCGCCCGCCAACATTGCTGGACAATTAATTATTATATTATTAACAAACAATGTTATTTTTCAATTTATCTCAACGATAAAGAAACACGTTGTAATTCATACCTGTTTAAAAATTATACTCGTTTACCGTATCCGTTTATCCAATTAATAAACGAGTCAGATACATGTACATTACCCAAATCCGTTTACCCGTTAATACTTATATTATATATATATATATATATATATATATATATATATATATATATATATATATATATATATATATATATATATATATATATATATATATATTAAAGGTCAAGCTCTAGTGAGCCCATGGCTTATCAAATTTAGTTTAAGTCCTCTACAATCTCACCATCAGATCTTATTTACAGTTAATCTCACCATTCATTAGCATAACCGTTTTTATCTTAATCTACCTTACAATTTGAAATGAGTGGTGAATATCGTGGGTGCTTAATTTTCTAAATTAAGTCCTAGAGAATTCCCGTATATATTAAATGCCTTATAAAATCAAAATACAAAAACCAAAAAACAGAAAACAAAAATCTAACCTAACCGTATCCTCCTCCGACCCAAACCCAATCCCCTCCGCCCGCCACTTCTTCTCCTGCCGCCGACCTCGCCTCCTTCCACCACCTCCCTTCCGCGACCTCCTACGTCCTACAACATCCTTCTCTCCACCCACCTCCACTCCCGCGACCTCCTGCCACCACCTCCCCCGTCGTAAGCCATATCGTGGTGGTAGATATTGGACTACCGTCGCAGCCCAGTGACTGATCGTCGCCCTCCGCCATAGGCCAAGAGGTGTGGGTCCTCCATCTGACTTTGGAAGGGTAACATTGACCATGGTTTTCTTCTATATTAAACACAAGATCAATGTGTAGTTGGATTAGGGTTATTTTTACAAATCTCAGAATGTGCTATTTTTGGTATGTTTAGGAATGTAAAGCAAAAGTTTGGCTGGTTGCTTTGGTGCTGTCACATTTGTTTTACCAAGTCATCTACACATGTGCATTTTTATTTTACTGGACCTGATTTCGATATGGCTTTTGGATTAGAATGTTCCTTTCCTGTTGCATGTTTCCATATTACCGGTGTTAGCAAAATTAATTACAAATGCTCAATGTAAGATGTGTCATCATAAGTACCAATTTCGTAAGCCTTATTGAATGTGAGATATTTGTGTACATTATATATGGAGTCTTTGTCCATCCCTAGAGTTGGTTGGATATCGCTACCAGGATTTGCATTACTGTTGTGGGTCTACTTAATTTGTGTTTGTTAGACATTTGTTTGTGGTTGTTTGACATTTATTTGTGTTTGTTTATGATTTTATATTTTCAGGAAATTTTTAATAGGTTATACTTGCTTACCCATTTACCCGCTAATTTAGCCGGGTATGGGTACAAGTAAGGTTATACCCGACTCGTACCCGACCCGTTTACAGGCCTACTACAAACACTCTAGCCAAATAAAAACATCTTAATTTGTTGATTAGAGAAGCTTTTAACAATTGTAGTTAACCGTTGGGAAAATGGAAATCATCTTAGTTCACATTGTTTACAAGTCTATCACTGTCTTTTAAAGTACGAAGGGATGTCAATGTTTCAATTGATTTGATTTCAGATGTTTTTTTGCTTGTTTATTACATTTAAAACATAAAAATAACAAAAAATAATTATTTACATATTAGGTTAGTGAAAGAATATCAAATTGTTTGGTTTAAATGACAAGTGGTTGTGATGTGTCCGGTCTTGACCAATTGGTTCTGATGTGGTCCCTCGTTCCCGATTGTTTTTCAAATTTGTTGTAGTTTTGTCTGGTCGAGTTTGACTTTTATATTTTATGTTTACCTTTTACAATTCAATGTATTTTATTGAATGTGTGATGTGTTTTTATATTTTACGAATAAAAATATTAATTTTCATAGATAAATTTAAATTGGTCAAATTGCAATCTTGAAGTTAAGACTTGAGTCTCAGTCTAGATAAAGACAAAACCGATGCATCAACTTCAACTTTTCAAAATACATGTTTCAGCACAATTTAAATAGAATTCAGCATGTATTTATACCTAAAATACATGTAATATACAAGAAAATACTTTATACTGCGTATACATGTAATGTTTATTTTATATATGGGTAACCGGGCATACAAGTAGTGGTAAGGACTCTACCCATACATTCCTGATTTATAAACAAGGTATACAGACACGGGTGTACAAGTACAAAATTTTAATCGAGTATAATTTTTTGTATCCATACCTAATTATCAACCATCTTTACAAGCCTAAATTTATTCATGTAAATTCAAAATGTTGACTTTGGATGTTAAAATTTTAACATTTAGCAATCAAAGAAAAAAAGAGGAATTGTGGGGCAATATGAAATATTAACATTCTCGTTTAGAAATTACAGATGAAAAGTTACTTTTTGATCCAACAATGTAGGCCGTTACTTTCTTATCTAATGGTTGCATTTAACATATTGGGGAACACAACAACCCCATTTTTGCCATAGATATAAATGAAGAAATTATGTTATAACATTCAACTTGTTTTAAATTTTCCATGCCATATTCTTGCAACCCCACACAAAACATAAAAGAATTGGAAGGAAAAGATTCATAGCATTTTTTTAATTTGATTTCTTGGTTTCCATTTCGAAATTCAGACTTCCAACTTCCTTAGAGTGCTTCTGAAAGTAGCAAATCATGGGCATCATATCTCCATCTGTCGAGCTTCGGATTGAAATGTGCAGGTATTGTAATGGGTTGATACTGCCTGAACCATTTATACTCGTGCTAGTGTGATTTTCTCATTTTCTTTACCTTTTGTGTCTTTTTATGTTTCTTTGTAGATAATCTAAAATCTATTTGCCACTTGACTTGGAGAGGTTATGTCCGTTCAAGCACCCGAATCCAACCGTCCACCACCCGTCCACCACCACCAAACCAATCACAACCTTTAACCGTCCAACCGACATGAACTAAAGCCCACTCCCTTCCACTCCATCTCAATTCTCGTCACCATGTTATATCTGTTATTTAGGAGATGTTGCGCCAAACCAGTTTTCACACCCTTCAACTCCACCACCCAAGTAAGATGGAAGAAACCAGTCGACTCCGCCCAAACCAGACTAGAAAACAGAACATTAGACTCCAAACTCGACAAACTAATGAACCAACACAGGAAGCTAAACACGATCCTCAAACTCCATGAAATCATGTCGAAAAGACGCAACGCACACCACGTGCCTGTTGAACTGCTCACGAGGTGGCGCAACGTTGTCGGACTCAACACAAGAGTCGGGCCCTTCCTTCACAGGTTCCCTCGCGTTTTCAAAGTCTACACGCACCCGTTAAACCGGAGTCTTTGTGTTCGGTTAACCCCGACGATGCGACATTTGATCAAGGAGGAAATGAGAATTGCGAGGGACTCGAAACCGGTTGCTATAGATAAGTTGAAGAGACTTATAATGTTGTCGCCTCGTGGGACGCTTCATGCCCACGCGTTGTGGCTTGTGAGGCGGGAATTGGGCTTGCCAGATGACTTGAGGAACTCAATTTTGGGTAATTGTACAAAAGTGTTTCGGATGGTTAGCTCAGAGGTAGTGGGGTTGGTTTGTAGAGACGAAACATTGGCTTCAGCCGAGGTGGAGAAATGGCGGGAGAAGGAATATCAGGATAAGTGGCTCAGTGAGTTCGAGACGAAGTATGCATTTCCGATTGATTTTCCGACTGGGTTCAGGATAGAGAGAGGGTTCCGTGAAAAGCTGAGGAATTGGCAGAGGCTTCAGTATCTTAAGCCTTATGACGATGCAGAGGTTGTTCGAGTTCGGTCTTGTGGAGGATTAGAGAGGTACGAGAAGCGAGCTGTGGCACTGATTCATGAGCTGTTGAGTTTGACTGTGGAGAAAATGATTCCGGTGGAAAGGTTGGCGCACTTTCGCAAAGATTTTAGCATGGAGGTCAATTTGAGAGAGCTACTTCTGAAGCACCCTGGGATATTTTATATTTCTACTCGTGCTAGAGTGCACACCGTATTCCTTAGGGAAGGATATAGTAAAGGGTGCTTGATTCAGACAAACCCAATTCATAAAATTCGTCGGAAAATGCTTGAACTTGTCAAGCTTGGACGGAGGAATCCTCGTCGATCTTCATCCTCAGGGGAGTTTAAGGATGAAAATTGGCACGTGGTCCCTGCAAATGTAGCTCGGATTCCTTCAGAAGGTGACTGGGTTATTCCAGTGCTGGAAAAATGCAAGAAAAGACAAGTTGGTTGAAGTTTGTTTGGAAGAAAAGCAGTCCAAGAAGTGAACAAGCATGTCCAATACTTGTAGCTACTTGTCTGGTATGTAGAATTTTATAGTCCCTTTACAGTGTTGTCAGCTTTGCTTGTATTTGACAATATCGTTTCCCGTCTTTCTCGTATGAAAGATGATTTTTTATAAAGAAATTAAGTTGCATCACATTAAATTAAATATATGTCCAATGGAAATGCATCTATTAATATGCACATTTTTGGCTTGCATTCTTGCACTGGTGACATTTTATGACTGAAGCATCATGCAAAGTTTATCAATAGCTTCTAAGTTCTATGTTCTTGCCATTATGCAGGGAGCTTTACAAAAACAACATTCAAGGGACAATTCCTAGCGGGCTTGGTGATTTAAAGAGTTTGGTCAGCTTGGATTTGTATAACAACAACATTACTGGAAATATTCCCCGTTCATTGGGAAAGTTAAAGTCTCTTGTCTTCTTGTAAGTTTGTGGTGTTTTTCTTTCATAATTTGCAGCATAATATATCCTTGAGCATTTGCATAGGGTCAAGATTGGTGTGTTGCTCTTTGTATCTTGAGATCTTGACTAATTATTTGTTTTGGACTCTAGACGGCTTAATGATAATAAGCTATCAGGTCCAATTCTGAGGGAACTTGCTGGAATAGCGAGTCTTAAAGTCGTGTAAGTGCACTACTGCACTATTTTTTCTTCTTCCTCTCAACATGACTATGCCGTGCCTTTTTGTCTCTTCAATTTGTCTCTCGTTAAGTGATATTTGTGTAGTTTCGATTTAAGCTGGTTTATTTTGCATTTTTGTAGAGATGTCTCAAACAACGATTTATGTGGAACAATACCCACTGCTGGCCCTTTCATACACATTCCTCTGAACAAGTAAGTTGTTTCAGTATCTTTTGTAGTTGTCTCTTATTATTAAGTGCTTGATTTTCTAAAGAACTGAAAAATCCTTCTGCAAGTCAATACAATTGAATCATGTGATTTTTCTTGCTAACCACATTATGTTTGTTTCCAGAGCCTCAGTTCCATTCTAATTGCTTTTTTAAAATAAAAAATTTCTTACTAGTTTTGAGAACAATTCTCGCTTGGAAGGTCCAGAATTGCAGGGACTTGTGGCTTACGATACCAATCGCTGAGTTGAAAGATCGTGGAAATGGTTGGGTGTACCGATCATTCCTGTATTTGAAGAACTTATACTATCTATATATTTGAATCCGAAGGGGTATTGTAAATCTAAAGTCTAAAGGGGTATTTTGTAAATCTGTACTTTGAAGTATTGTCTAACGGGTCTTTTTATCTAATCTAATATCACTAGTTTGATGACTTCTATGTTGATATCCATTTTTATGGCCAATGGTAATTTATTTGAGGCTTGCCATATTTATACACAAAGGCAGTTATGTAACTTTTCGCATGTAAATACGACACAAAAGAAAGTGTGTATGACAGTTTGCATGAACACAGAAGAGGCATGATGTTTTCATTTTTTCGAGATATCGTACTTGAACTTCGTCGTCCACATATCTCATGATTTTTTCGCAAGAGTCAGCACAAGATATCATGACTTTTCGCCTATTTCATCTCGTGTAAATACTAAATATGTAATAAATCTCTAAACAACAAAGAAATGCGACGTTAAGAAAGCTCTTTTTCACATTAGAATGATCAACATTTGTAATGATACCCTTAACAATTTATTAACAAGAGCTTAACACCATAAGCACATCTAAAGAATAAACGCATTGTCACGTTAGCGATGCTGAACAATGAAAACATTTAGCGTCTCAACGCCACTGGACCAAAACGAAAAATAGTTATACTTCAAATCAAAAACTTCAAACATCAATCTCCTCACATCTGATTTACCATAAACTGTATGTACAAGTCCATGCAAGGCTTCTTTCTTCGGCAGTTGTGGATGGATTTCTGAGTCCACGATTGTGCTCATATGAATCCTGCACGGATTGTGCCATATATGATGACTGCACGGATTCGCCATATATCTTGGACGAAATGTTACATTATCGGTTGACCGGGACTTAAGTTCCGTTTGACAGTTTTTACTGTTTCCTGTATAAATACTTAATTCATATTCAAGGTAAAAAACATCAGGAATTGCTATCGGAACTCAAGTTCCAAGGTTTTTAAAGGTTTTCCCTTCTACCAATCATCAAGTCATTTCAGAAGTTGAATTCTCCACTTCCACAAATTTTCCAACCTACCAATCTCATCGGACCGATCAGAATGCCAGTGTCCCTCTCTCCGCAAACGATCACCACAAACACTACAAACATTTGTATCGTTTCAATTTTATCGGAGGTCTCCAAAGAGACACAAACACTACAAACATCCACAATTCAAAACCCAACCATAATTTTATAAGGTAATGAATGATAACTGATTTAATAAGTTCATTTTTCATCATTTTATTTTTTTCTATAAAGAACAATGCCACGTTTAAGAAAGAAAAGAAAAGAGAAATAAACAAAAATAATAAAGAATAAAATATTATCTTGCAATATTAAGGATATTTTTATTTATTTCCCTATTCTTTTGTTTCTTAAACATCTTTCTTTAATTCGTTATTATTCTTTTGAGAAAGAAAAGAAAAGAATATTTTTAAACAATGAAAAAAGACATTGTAAAATCAATTAATATTCGTTACCTTATAAAATTAATGGACATTTGGGAAGAAAATTTGGACAGTAGTGAAAACTACTAAAATTACAAAGTTCAAGAGTATTAAGTGCTTATTTCCAAAGGATATGAATGCAAAGTGCAACTGAATCAAAGATTACGACGATAAATTGTAATTTACCTTTTGTTTAATGAAAACATCATTTATCAAAAAAACAAAACAAAAAGGGGTTAATTACAGTTTGCCCCCTGAACTATGCTTTGGTATCACTTTACACCCTGAACTTTGAAAGTTAACAGTTATCTCTCCTTAACTTTCATTTTGTAACACTTTGCCCTCCCTGAATTTCAAAAATTCATTATTTAACACACACTCGACATTTTTCCCCAATTTTTTGTTGTTGTAGTCAATCCGACCCAAATTCCAACCATATCCGACATCCGTTTCGATCCAAACTTTCACGTAAAATATAGGTTTAGGAGTGTATTAGGGATACAACAACAAAAAAATTGGGGAAAATACGTCGAGTGTGTGTTAAATAATGAATTTTTGAAGTTCAAGAGGCAAAGTGTTACAAAATAAAAGTTCATGGGAGATAACTGTTAAGTTTGAAAGTTCATTAGTGTAAGCTATACCAATTCATAATTTAGGAGGACAAACTGTAATTAACCCAAGAAAAAAAAGAACATGTGTTTTGAGGGCATTCAGGGTTGAATACTGAAATATTACTATATTAGTATACATAAGATAGAAGGGTCGTAAACATCGGTTTATTTTCGTATCAAGTTGTGGACTATCGTAAGCTATATCATCTACTAATTCTCGAAAAAGAAAGAGTAGAACTGTTGTTCTCAAGATTCATGAGATAATAACAAAATGTTAGATGTACCTCTTTTCTGGTGGATTGTGGTGCTGTTGGAACCTAATTATCAGAAGATATCTCTTCTATTTCAGCATTTGCTTCTGCTGCTAAGGTTCTCTCACAGTCTCTCATTACCACCCTACAAAAATAACTTTAAAACGAGTTTCAATTGGTGGGTGTTAATACACGGGGAATGATTTTTGAATCACCGAACGACTGAGAATTGAGATAAGCAACTTTTTTATGAGGGTAAGCAATTCTTTACGTCAAAAAATAAATAGAAAAAATGGAAGATTTACAAAGAATCAAATATACGTGCACATCAAAACATACCGAGAAATGGCCAATTCATTTTTTTTAAATCTGAAATGCATAGAAAAAAAAGAAGGGCATCGGAACCTATGAGTGACATGACTACAATATAACAAGGGTGTTCCTTTCCTATTGGAAGTTGCAGGTAGTTTATCGGAATATAAAGTGTCTCATCTGCAAAAGATCACAAGTTCAACCTTTAAAGTGGCCTTAACTTAGGAATTTTTTTTATGAAAGCTGCAGTAGTATAGAAGAAGAAGAAAACCCTTCTAGCATCCAGATAGATTTTGTGTGAAATTGTCAAAATCATAGTAACCGTATCGTATGAGATCTACCAACGAAAATTTAATCACATATCGATTTTTCTAGAATTACATGCACGGTTCATTATAAAATAAGATCCTATATATTCGTATCTCAAGTTGTCCTCTATGTCATTTAAAGGGCATATTCCTCGTCGGAGCCACGTCTTAAGATTCTTGCTATTACAGCTCATCGTTCTTAATATTCAACAGCGAAGCATTCCGGTAGGAATAGTAGAAAAGTAGAGTTTGAGGTGTGCATGCACGTAATCGTTTTATATATAAATATATATAAAACCAATGTTTATATGCATAAGAATTAAGGAGAATGGAATGTTACAAAACCCTTCGGATCTGCTAAAAGCTTCCAAACACCAATATTTACAATATATATAGGATGGGCTTTTCAAATAATATGGTTTGGATTGACTCTTTTGCATGCGGCCCTCCTGTCAAATAGAAGGATTTTTCCTGCAAATTTGCAGAAAAGTTGTGCAATTTGTCATGCCAAACAAAATTGGACGTGTTTCAAACCAACAAGTTGAAAACGCGTTTTAAGAAGTTTCAATGTCTGAAAATTACAATTAAAACCCAAAAATATCTATCACGCGAATACAAAAAAGAAGAAGAAGTGGTTAATCATCTTATGATTTTATCTTCTTTCTGCATAAGGAAGCCAAACAAAATTTAAATTAAATGAAGTGTATGGCAACCTTTCATCCACTAACATTTAAAGCTCTTCCTAGTTATTCGAAGATTAATATCTCTCAACTAAGTTAGTCTCGATTTCCATACCATTTCTTTCTACAACTTCAATTACAAACGCATCGCTACAGAATCTCTAGTTTTCATTTGTTTTCAAGAGGACACACTACATTTTAATTCTCACGGAAGCTTAGGACACGATAAACCAAAGTAAAACAAGCTCGAACGTGTTTTAGCGTGTACAATCAAAATTTGACTTGACTCACATTCACAACACATTAGCACTTCATAAAAACAGAACGCGTGACTAACAAAATCGAAAAGATAAGGTACTATTTTGCAATTTAGTTGGAAACAAACAACACATATCCCGGTATTATTCTGGTGTCGGGGACGTTGCCGCGGATGCCTCTTCCCGCGGGAAATCCGCGTGAAAATTGCAAAACACCCCCTCCTTTCGTAGAAACCCCCTCAGAAATAGCGAGTCGCGAAGATATTGTCGTTAGAGAGAGAGAGAGAGAGAGAGGCGCACGAGAGGGATCGATGGATGGAATCAATCCTATCATGCTTTGACCCAAAACCAAAGTGAGAGAAACCAAAACTAGATTGAGAAGGAGGAGGAGGAGAGAGAGAAAGAGACCCCTCTTCCTTCCTTCTTTTCTTTCTTTCTTCCTTCATCCGAAGTTGCTTTTAATAAGAAGCATCCGTCGATATCGAATTCTTCGTTGGGATGCCGCCGTCCGGTACGCCCAAGAGGCTCTACAAAGTCTGGAAGGGAAGCAATGTAATGGATCTGAAGCCTTTCGCTTTTGTATTTTTTTTGTTGTATATGTTTTGGTTTTGAAAGTTTTGATCTTGCGAATTGGGATTACGAGATCGAAAGGTTTTTTTAGTTCGAGTTTGTTCTTCGGGGATTGAAACAGAGGAATTACGAATCGAGGGGAAAATGAGACGTACGGATTTATAGGCGTTTAGAATAGAGGGTTCCTTCTCATTTTAGTTGCTTATCCCTTTCGGAATCTTGGTGATTAGGATCCGCAACTCATTATATGGTCAACAATTTGTATATTACATAATCAAGGATCTTGTTATTGCAGGGTTTCGAATCGTGTTTTGATCTAGACGTAGTAGTTTGTTCTGTTCTTCATTGACTTGTGAATTTTGAATTGGGTCGAGCTTGTTGTTATTTTCGTGAAATGCATGATTCAGAGTTTATGTTTTGGAGTTGTGCTGACCATAGTTGATTTGATGGATGACATTCTCCTTGTGATACTTGAACTTTCATGGTCGCAAATTGTATGTTGAAAACAAAAGCTGTGGTGCTTTACTGGATCGAGTGTCGAGAACAATCCAATTTTAACTATTTTTCCTATCCTTAGACACTGCATGTTGGTCATTTTGTGTCGCCAGAGAATTGAGGTACTTTGAGATCACATTCTCATCTCATTTCAAATAAAAAGGGATTGGTAGCTTCTCATGTTTCTTTTATTAGCTGAAACATAATGTCTCAAGATGAGTAACACCACCAATGAATTGGATATCTGGACTTAGGACACAAACATGAATGTGACTTTTATCATTTCGCTTGAAGTTAGTCAGGGTGGTAGTCAACCCTTGATAATTGTTGGCCAATTTATCTTCTGCAAATAACGTTTTTTTCACAAAACTTTATGTGGATGACTTTTTTATGGCTTTGAGCGTAAAACAATTTTCCATATCAATACTGTCTTTCCCAGTTAAGTAAAATTTCTACCATGGTTAAGCTCATGGCAAGACTTGCGATATTTTGGAGATAAGTGAAACAGTTATCTGAAACTTTGATGCTTTCTCTTACCATTTCAAGTTGTTCCCACTTGATTTCAGTTAATCTTATTAGAACAGGTTATCCAACTCAAAACCAAGTGACAATTAGTAGAATGACCTTTCAACTTATATGTCCAGGAGAGATTACATATTTAGATGATGTGGAACTATCTCTAACACTTCCCCGCACGCGTAACCGGTATCACGCGTGTGAACAAATGGTGAAGTGTCAAGCCGACCGTTGGACCTTAACCAGACTCTGATACCATATTAGAACATGGTATCCAACTCAAAACCAATTAACAATGAGTAGAGGGACCCTTCAACTTATATATCCAGGAGAGATTCCACATTTAGGCGACGTGAGACTATCTCTAATCTCTAACAAATCTAAACAACAAGACTTTCAAAGTTTAAAATAGTTGAAGCAGAGTAAATCTGAAAATTCATTACAGCATTTTTCTGAGCATAAACAGACGTTGTAATGAGAATATGTTAAATACAGAGGAGACATAGTTATAAAGCACATTACAGAGAATAATTTTTCTTCTTCTTTTATATATGGATTTCTGAACTTCCAATCATATGCATATTTTGAAATGAATTTGCTAAATGTATGACAAATATATGTTTCTTGGTAGACATTCGTATGTGGTGGAAGGCTAATATTTGGTCCAGATGCGGCATCGGTTTTATTGACGACGATCTTGATAGCAGGACCATCACTGGTCTTCTGCGCTCAAGCCATCTTAAAGATCAAACACAGTCTAGATCATGCACATGATGATACCATAGTGAAGAGCCGCATTCTTGGTATTCCAGTGCTGGTTGTGGCCTTAGCTGTCACAGTTTCTGTAAGTCGTTCCTTGGGTGCCCATTAAACGCATTGTGTTGAATGTTATGGAAGTTTTGTTTATGTATTTCCATATGTCAATCTTGATTTTTATTTTTCTTCTTATGATTCAGAATCTCATATTCCTGTACATAACATCTGGTGGAGATCCGGGCATAGTGCCGAGAAATTCACGACCGCCTGTGGAACCGGATGACATATTTGACTCAACGACCCCATCGATGGAGTGGTTGAATGGGAGAACACAGATAAAGCTACCTCGGACGAAAGACGTTACCGTCAATGGCGTGACCGTTAAGGTGAAATTTTGTGATACTTGTTTGCTTTATCGTCCACCCCGTGCTTCTCATTGCTCGATATGCAACAACTGCGTTCAGAAATTTGACCATCACTGCCCTTGGGTTGGTCAGTGCATTGGATTGGTAAGATCCTCATCAATTTTGTATTCTATGTTTTCTTGGTACATCAAAGTGCACGATTTGTATTCTGATTTTTTCAGTAATCATGTTGCCGAGGTTCTAATGTGGAATGCATTATGATTCGTATATGTCGGTCTTTAGTCTTAAGTCTTAACATACATCATATATGCTTGGTTGCAGAGGAACTACCGTTTCTTCTTCTTGTTCATATCAACGGCAACTTTTCTCTGCTTGTTTGTCTTCACCTTTTCATGGCTCAACATACTTGAACAGAAAAGACAAGTGCACTTATGGAAAGCGATGAAACGGGAGGTCATGTCGCTCGTTCTTATCGTTTATACTTTCATTGCAGTTTGGTTTGTTGGTGGACTCACTGTCTTCCACACATATCTAATTAGCACAAATCAGGTAAGCTTTCTATTGATTCCATTTGCAGATTCCTATTAAATTTCAAATTGAGATTTAATCATTAGAATGGTACTAGTTTTATTTCTTTGTGGTCCACATAGTTGGCTTTAAAATTTACCCCATTGATTGATTTCCCATATAAGGTCCTTGCTCGGTTCCGTTTCTTTAGATTTTAGAAAGTCGTTTGTGCGTGGTTATGTATCTAAACTCAAAATGTCATTCAGAAACTCAACCCAATGAATGAAGTGAACAAATAAGCTACTTAGCAAATAAGTGTGACAGTTTTCGTAAGTTGGAACTGAATTTTATTGTGCTTACGTTTTAATTTATTTTGCCGTGCCCACCAATCTTCTTAGGACATTCCTTGTATCTTTACATAATAATGCAGACAACATATGAGAATTTCCGGTACCGGTACGATAAGAAGGAGAATCCGTATACCAGGGGTTTCTTGAGAAACTTCAAAGAAACATTTTTCTCCAAAAGACCACCTTCAATGAACAATTTCCGATCGTGGGTGTTCGAAGAGCCAGTAGAAGTTGTAACTGACCATCCAAAGATCATGATCGATATCAACAACCAAAAGGATAAAATAGAGAAGGATACAAGTAGCAAATACTTAACCGATAGCGCTACTACGATCCCTCCTATACTGCAGAATCTAGACTACAACTCCGTTGGTGTTGATTCCGATGTTGTAAGCAGACACTCTAATGATTCAGTTGGCCCATTCGCTTTTCCTGTTGTACCAAAATCCCTCACTCAAGGCCCAGCAGAAACTACAAATGCACAAGAAGAGGAGATTGATGAAACTACTGACAGACAAATTGGCTCGATTGCCGCGGCAAGCACCGCAGATAATAACACTCCTGCCCTCAAAAGATAAGAGGTAGTTCATCTAAATAAGTTTTATTTTCTTTAAATTTACGGAAACCATGATGAAAATTATGGGCATGTTCATGACAATGCAAACCGAAATTACTGTGGTCATCATGCATTTGAAGTTCTTATACACCAAACAACATACGCTAATGCTGCTTGTTTTGATTTTCATTCACTTTTAATGAAAATACATTACAAGTCATTGTCTATGGTTTTAGAAGATTATAAATTTAACTATGTTCATTGAGATACCAATTTATCTCTTTGTCTTTATGGGTGAAGATTGATCATACATTGCATTGGAATGGGCTTAATTTTGGATATCTGTAAGGAGTTCTTAAAGAACCAGAGGCAAATTTTGCATACACGAGACAATATATATATATGACGATCTTTCTGCTACACGAGTCGCTCCCAATGAACTGAACATCATAAGTAACATTTGAAGTACTAAAATGTAATAGGTGCATGTCCTTATATTTCCTACTATTATTGTACCAAAGCTAATACTATAATTTTTAGGTTCACGTAGTTTATACCGAAATGCAAGACATTACTGGTAGAAGATGAAAAAAGGTTAAAACAGGGATCAAAACTCGGATTTGTGCACCAGAAAATACCAAGGAAACATAAATCATAAATGTGTTGGGACACCTATTTTAAATAGTTATCAAAAAAAGTATTTCATTATAGATATAAATGAAGAAATTATGTTATAACATTCAACTTGTTTTGAATTTTCCAGGCCATATTCTTGCAACTCCAACACAAAACATAAAAGAATTGGAAGGAAAAGATTCCTAGCATGTTTTTTAATTTTATTTCTTGGTTTCAATTTCGAAATTCAGACTTCCAACTTCCTCAGAGTGCTTCTGAAAGTAGCAAATCATGGACATCATATCTCCGTCTGTCGAGCTTCGGACTGAAATGTGCAGGTAGTGATTCGGGTTGATACTGCCTAAACCACGTATACTCGTGCCAGTGTGATTTTCTCCTGTTCTCCGTTTCCTTTTGTGTATTCTTATGTTTCTTTGTAGATAATGTAAAATCTATTTGCCACTTCTGGAACTCCTCGAGCTGATATTTTTCGTTATGAGAAATGATGATACTGTGTCTTCCACACGCATGGACTTTTTTTTGGAACAATCAATTGCTTATTAAGTTGTTGTTTGATACAAACAGCTTATGCATTGCATGACATAAATCGGTATGGATCTTGAACTGCCAATTTGATTGCTACATAAATTATGACATTTCAATATTTTGTTTACTTTCGTACCGTATCAATTCATATATGGACAGGGGTGGCAATCTTTGCAAACATAAACATGATCCGTTTATTATACATGTTGTAAAGGGAAACCCAAACCCGACCTATCTAGAATTGTGTTAATCCGACCGGACTCATCTAAACCATTTATTAAATTGGTCGTATTTGTGTACAGGTTATACTTACCCATATAATTGTTATATATAATAAAAACTCGAGAACAATTGCGATTGGATTTGGAGTAAATTATGAAAACTACCAAAAGTGATTATGCAATTACGTGGTGTTGATTAAAATATTCCGACATAAAAAAAGAAAAGCATGAAGATTCTTATTAAATTCTGACATCTAATGTGTAATATTATAATATATATATAGAGAAAGAGGGATCCACCATCTTTAAATTTCGTTGATATACGATTACGTTTGACAATAAAATCAAATCTAAAGTCTAAATTGAAAATCCAAACAGTAAATCTTAATCTACAACATATCTAGATCAATGATATCGAAAATCATAAATGTTGGTAATACATATTTAGATTTTTTAGCGAATGTGGTGAATTCATTTTTATATCTCTAGATATTACGTAAAATATATCTTAAATTTTATGATTTTCGATATCTTTAATCTACATATGTTGTAGATCAAGATTTACGATTTGAATTTTCAATTTGAAGTTTATATTGGATTTTATTGTCAAGTGCAATCGTGTGTCAACAGAATTTAACGATAGTTGATACCTCTGCATATATATATATATTATAGAAATATGTAAATGAGTTATACATATTAAATTCAAATCCAATCCACTTAATTACGGGGTCAATCCATAGACTATGACGAAGTTGTTCAAAATTTTGGACAAAGACAAAATCTAAAATATCATGTATTTGGTTTAATTACATAATGCTAGTAGGTAGTTTAATTACATAATATTAATATATTACATAATCGAACACCAACGGAAAAAATCCCTCAGCTTTAGTAAGAATTCCGTAAGAAATCACTTTAGTCGCGTGATTTGGAATGGGAAGGGGAACCCTTTTTATAGTTGTGCATGCAAGGTTGTGACTTTTAAATCTAAAACTAGTGGAGTTAACATTTTCCGTTATGAGAAAGAATGGTAGTGTGTCTTCCAAGCGTATGAACTTTGTTTTGGGGGAATTTTTCCTTTTCTAATTTTAGGGGAAATTTGACTACTTATGGTGGTGGTATTTGATGCAAAACATTTATACGACATCAATTGCAACTGCTGAGGCTCCCAAATGGATCCTACAAGTCCGGTGAGATTCTACAAGTCCAGTGAGATTGAGTCATAAAAATTCAATCTTGCCTGCGGTACGGCTCATTTCAATCTCATATGACCTTATATCAATTGTTCGAGTTTCAAAGCAAAACAGCACAATTAAAAAAGTGTCTGGACTTGATAAATTCATTAAAAAAACTATTTGCTTAGCCATTTTATTAAGGAATTACTATTCGTCGTCCAGTTTTTACTTAAATCGTTCATCTCAATTATCATTTTGTCATTCACAATTCATTTAATATACATTATGTCCGTAAAAAATAAAAAAATCAGGGTGTCTCGCTAGGACTAGGGGTGAGCAAATTTCGGTGCGGTCCGGACAACCAAACCGGACCGAACCAGACCGATTTTTCTTGGTCCGGTCTTCGGTCCAGGGGATACCGAAAATTCGGTCTTCGGTCCGATCCAGGACCGAACCAAGATTTTGTGGGTAAAATTTGGGTTTTGGACCGAACCGGACTGGACCAACCTCCATTTATTCGATCCGGAGGTCTCAAAAATTCGATCGGACCGAAGCTCACCTCAGCTAAGACGCCTCTCCAACCCGCGGCGGGGGGGGGGGGGGGGGGGTCTCGCTTAGACCTGTCAATTGGGTCGTGTTCGTGTACTATCGTGTCTGACAGTTCTGCATTCGTGTCAGGATTTCGTGTTATCGTGTATAGTATAAATTGAAAAGATTTCATCATGTTTAGATTGAAAATAGTTAAGTGACATGTTATATTGATATTTTTCATTCTAAATAACATCTTAATTGACTATAATCAAGTAAAAACAATTGATTATCTAACAAAAGATGCAGTTCGTGTCTGTTTCGTGTACAAAAATAACTTATCGTGTGTATCGTGTCGTGTTCGTGTCAAATCGTGTACCAATTATTTTATATTTATATGTTCACAAAACATCGTAATAAATCATTTCCATCATACAAAAAATTTCGTGTAAAGTCGTGTCTATATCGTGTCACCTTATCGTGTCGTGTCCGTGTCGTGTAATCGTGTCGTGTCCAAAATTGACAGGTCTAGTCTCGCGACTCTCGCTAGAACACCTTTTTTTAATCTTAAATTTATATTTCAAATTATTTCAGGTTTCATTGCAAGATTTCGGTGGTGATAGGGTGAGGAAAAATACAAACGTAAATAAACGGGTAAACATATTAATATCCGGAGTACAATAATAGTGTCCTTGCTACCCCGTATTTTTTACTCTGATTTTATTTTTCATAGTTATTTTTTGTTGTAGTCTGAAAAGAAGAGAGCCTATTGGGAGCAGAAATAAACAAAAATGAGAGAATGACAAAATAATAATTGACAGGGTCATTTTAGTAATTTACGGGTGATGTTTAGCGATCCAATTTTCTTAATCATTTCTTAATCGTATGTCTAGTAACACAAAATTCAACGAGGCTATGTTTTCATCTCTTTTCATTGTCACGACAAATTCCCATAAACCATTACTTTTCCCCTAATTGTCATGAAACTTGTTGTTGCGTAGCGTAACCATTCCTAAACTTCACTATCATCATCTAAATTCGATATTCTTCGAAAAACTATTATGCTTAAAAGTCTTATTCTATTGTACTGCAATCCGAGACTGGTTGTGGTTATTTTTTTCCCAACCCGCCAACCCATGATCCGCCAACTCGTTAGTTTAAACGAGACGGGTTGTGGTTGAAGGTTAACATGTCCCGCTAATCCGTCAAACCCGTTAAACTATATTTAAATATATAAATATATTATTTAAAAGCTTAAGATTGTAATTATAATAATATAAATGTGTTTATCTTTATTCTTTTATTAAATAAGTCTCTTTTAGTCTTTTACATTTTTACATATTGGGTTACATGTGTTGATTTTGTATGATTTTTATAAATTTTGAATTTTAATTTCATTTCATACATGTTATGGGTCCAAATTAAATTATATAAAAATCAACCCGTTTAACCTGCCAAACCCGCCCTTAACTGGGGTTGGTAGTGATTAGAAAAAAATTAACCTGCCCCGCCCCACTTACCCGCCGAACTTTGGCAGGACGAGTAGTGGTCAGTGCAAAACCCACCCCACTCTGTTTGTGTAGGATTGTGAATGCGGCTTAGTTCTAATTGATTTTAACCCTAAACAAACTTTACTTGCTTAACAATCAAAGATGCAGCGGAATTTAAAACAAAACAAGCAAGTAAAGTAAACTAGGCAAACCACAATGATGACATCAGATTTTTATAGAGGTTCGGCCTCCCGCCTACTTCCTCTCTTGTAAGCTCCGCTCGATCTCCTTCGAGCTCCGCTCACGTCTTCACTATCAACCTCGTTCCGAGCCAAGATTAAGCATTTACACCACAAGCAACGCGGACAACCTCGCTAGCTTAACTTTCTTCCTCTCAGAATCCGAGAGGGACACTTCGGGCTTTCACCAAAGTCCTTGCTTCTTTACAACAGGAAGTTTGAGTGAATCACTCACTCTCTAACTTGGGCACACTTAACTTATGATGTGGAATTGATATAAGTTATTGAAGTACAAGCTTGGAGAGTAGGATTTGGGGAATAGGAGACTTGGAGTTTTCTCATGAGTGTATATAACAATAGGAATTGGAAGAGTGTGTGATTGTGTCATAGGAACCTATTTATAAGCTCCTGAGGTGTTATAGTCGTTGGGGTTAAGTTGGGTAAGTTTGAGTGAAATACACAAAACAGAAACTTGCATGACCAAATTCATAACAGGTTCGGTCGACCGAATCGGGTAGAACGATCGACCGGTTGACAATTTTGAACAATGTTCGGTCGACCGATAAGGGAACGGTCAAACGAAACAGGTTATAACTTAGGTACACTTAAGTTAACGATTGAACACCGAGTAGGGTTCGGTCGAACGTAAACTTCCAGACTCTACGGGGTTGACAAAAATGATCAAGTTCGGTCGACCGATGGAATATTGTATTTTGGGGTATGGATGAATAATTAAAAATACAATCGTTGGTATAATACGACAACCCTAACGGTCAGAAAAATATGTTTATTTGGTCGACCGATCGGGTAGTAAACTTCACTCTTATTTAAAGGAAACAAACGGTTGACCGATTTGACTCTGACAGACTTTACTTAGTGAATTCCGGTTTATGTTTAGGTGATTTATTGAAGTAAATTAATGTGAAATTTTGTGTGTGACTTCTATAAGGAACCTAGTGTGTATGTGAGTTGTTTTAAGCTCAAGTATGTTCAATTACACATAGTTTCTAAGACTAAAAAATCAAGATTACATGTCTTCAATATAACTTTAATTACATGTCTTGACTTCATTTCATTTCATTTCTTTCTTGAGTCTTGATCACCTGTAGAGGTTAACACAATGCTATATATATGCAATGCAATATGTGTTACTCTACATTGATTACAATTAAGATTATGTTGATTAAATCATCAAAACATAAATTAAGACAAAAAAAACCAACAGTTTGCACTCTTAGGTAAGTTGTTTATTAAAGTGTGGATATCTAGTTCAAAAACTAATTGGTAATATGTGAAGTTACCCAAGAAATTATAACTTATGAAGATGTCTACAAATATTCTCTAACAATTTCCGGCACACGTGATCATAGTTATTTTTTGTTGATGTCTTGTGAACAAGTGAACGTCAGTGAATGTGTTTAGCTGGTCTTTTGAACTCTGATATTACTACTACAAAAATGGACTTTAATGACACACTTTAAAAGTATCATAAAAAGTCTACAATTACAATAATAAAAAATAACTTCTATGTTTGTATCATTGAAAATACAGACGTAAGATGCCATTTACTTAGAAGTGATATGAAATTCTACCAAGGCACTTCTTTAAAAGTATCATTGAAGCATTTTAAGTCACTTATTAAGAAGTAACACTAAAACTCCTTCAAGTTATTTTTTAAAAATATCAATAAAACTCTTCAAAGATAATTATTTAAAAGTGACATTGAAAGTGTATTTTAAAAAAAATACAATCTAATCGTGTAATTACGGTGGATGCTAGAATTTGGAACTGTCTCTACATAGACTACATGACTTATGACCACTACAACACTTTGATACTTTTGTGTATTTTTTTACTTACTAAATATATTACTAATATATTAATATTTCTGGGATTAGTTTAGAAATAGCACTGGATATCAATTCCTTTACTAACCTTATTTTTATATATGGTACTATTAATATACGTATATTATATTTTTATATAATTTCTTAAAATCAATTTTTTTTAAAAGTTATTTTTATGAAATATCAATAAAACTCTTCAAAAACAACTCTTTAAAAGTGACATTGAAAATGTGTTTTTTTAAAAATGCAATCTAGTCGTGTAATTACGGCGGATGCTAGAATTTAAAATCAAATTTACCGGAATCAGTTTTTCAATAACATTTGTATGTGAATGTCCTTAAAACTTATCTTTCCGCTTCACTTATATGAAAGTGTCTCCAAAGCTCGGTTTGCAGTCTTTGCATGAATTTTTTGTAGAAGTGTCGTTGAAGACTTTCTTAACGAAGAAAGTGTCATAAAAGTCTAAATCTTTCAATAACACTTTGTGTCCTTAAAACCATTCTTTTTCATGACACTTCTATAAAAATGTTCCCAAAGTCTCTTTTTTCATGACACTTCTTTTTAAATGTCCTTAAAATTTTATTTTTCATGACATGCTTTTATAAGTGTATAAAATTTTCTTTTTCAATGATATTTTTTTCCAAAGCGTCATCAAAATCACCCCTTATGTCCTTAAAGACTACTTTTCTATGACATTTTAAATTAACTAGACGTCTTTCTAGTCATTTCTAATACAAAGTGATTTTATTAGTGTGTCATTAAAACTACTTTTTGTAGTAATGCACCATATTGATGTATGAATATTCAACTTAAAATTACTTGATGTGTGATAACTATATTCATCAAGTACATAAATTGCCATAAACATTGAGGATTTGAGGTACAATTTATGGCCTATACCATAAGAGATACCTTGGTTATGCCGAAGGTTTTTGTCAAGTATATTGAAGTTCATGGTTTCGTGCTAGATTGTGGCCTTCCTCGTCTCATTTCATGGTTATAACATTTTTATCCGATACTATCCTTCCAAGCATAATTTTGTTGTTTTTAATGATTATTTTTCTTAATGACCGTGTTACGTGGTCTGAATAAAATATTCTTCTCAATTTGTCAACAATTAAGTTAATTGTCACAATACACACCTTATCTTCCAAATATATAATCACATCTACATCCTTACAAATAAAACAACCATATTTTAACAGCCGAACACTGCTCGTATTATTAGACAAAAACGTATTAAGTATTTCGGAAACGTATTAAGTTCAGGCAAAGCACTATAATTCATAGTTGTGGGAGACGTTTTAGAGTATTGTACACCGGCACATCTTTTTCATCCAAGTCCTCCTCTGAACTTCACTTTGTTCTTCTTCATGTGTTACCACAAAGAATCTTCTCCTGCACACGCAGGACAGTCATCAGTCGTCACTCACCATCACCCATCAACTACTACTCATCTTCCAATCTGTTTTACATTTGCCAAACTAATGAAATCCAGCAATAGTCACAAGTTCATAATTCAATTGGAAGATTCCATCAAACGAGGAGTCTTCGAGACATACATTTCATGTTCAAGGCGATCCACTCAGGACTTGGGAACAGAGTTTTAAACAAGTTAAGGCAACAAACATGACAGTGGACTGGGGAGATAAAAACAGAAACAAAGCATGAATAGGGTAACAAGTGCAAGACAGGAATGTGGTACCATTGTTTGCGAGCTACAGCTATATGGCCAAATAAATTCCTACGAAATTCTTTAAGATACTTTAAGGTTTATTCCAGAGATTGCCTGCCTCACTTTGCCATCATGACTTTGACAAACTCCTCGTAGTTGATCTGACCATCACCGTCAACATCGGCTTCACGGATCATCTCGTCGACCTCTTCATCGGTCAACTTCTCCCCAAGATTTGTCATGACATGGCGAAGCTCAGCAGCTGAGATGAAGCCGTTTTGGTCCTTGTCAAACACCCGGAATGCTTCCTTCAGCTCCTCCTCAGAATCAGTGTCCTTCATCTTGCGTGCCATCAGGTTCAGAAACTCAGGGAAATCAATGGTTCCATTGCCATCTGCATCAACCTCGTTGATCATATCTTGCAACTCTGCCTCTGTGGGATTCTGACCCAAAGATCTCATCACTGTCCCAAGTTCCTTAGTAGTAATGCAACCTGCAAGAATTTAACTAGTTCTTTAACAACATGCTAAGATTGTAATGGATGTCATGTAATTCAGAATGAAGAAAAATATGACTTTCATTCAATGGATCAATTCAAGTCAACTTAAGCTCTTTTTTTTTCTTGCAGCGGTTGGACCTTGCCACTAAAAATATCTAGAGAGCCGAAAGTTAACAAAATTGATCCCAAAAAAAATCATCTGGTTACATTTACAATCACAAGGAAATGCTGGAAAATAAAAATACTTCAATGGAAGTACTTACAAAAAGCAGAGTGGTAAATTGACCAAGGAACATCTTTTTGACGGGAAGATTAGAAATGTTGATTCATAAACAATAAATAAAAGATGATATTCCTTTCCTAGGTTGTCTAAGATCTAATTTTATCATGCTTATTTTGTATTTTCTAGCTAACATCAATTTTCTGCTTTAAGGACTTCTAGGTCACTATCAAAAAAGATTTACATGCAAGATCCATTTTCGAAGAATTTAAGAAGTGCTTCTAAGATAGGATGTCAAAACGACAAAGGCAGAATAACTTTAAAAAAATGACAGAAAAAAATACTTAAGTCAGTGAAATTAGAAATATCTTAGTAACACTATCAAATCATCCTATAGTTAAATTGCAACAGACAATATTGTAGTACACTGATTCAGGAAACAAACAAAACAAGATACACATGCATGATGCATGTACCACAATCAACATGACATAGTTGACATGACATGAATACCTCTCTTTGCAGAGGGAATGTCCTACCATGCTATCTGAAGCTAGATTAATAGAATTGACCAAGAACAAAAGAAAATGAGCATCCAACAACCATGACTCCATGAGCTTAATAAATTCAGAACATTTAAAACGAAAGGTTTGAGACAAATATTCCTTGTTCTATTCTCGGCATAGAACTACAATTTAAATTTACCAACTAACGTTCCATAATGGCAATGATACCAACATAAGTTTTATTGTTCACCACCAGGAACGAGGGAGTCTACATCTGTATGGTCAAAAGCCAAAATAGAGATCTATGCATGCTCAAACCATTAAAAGAACCTCACATAAGCTTTGACGTTAAAAACAAGGATGACTGTGGCAAGGTCAATATTGTGATTTCAGGAACATATCTTAATAATATAATATGCAAAGAGGAAGCCCAGAAACTTAGCAATCAAGATGGTTTCTCTAAAAATGGTTACAAGATAATTGCACGGATATGATCAATAGTGGTAACAGCACGTTCACCCAAAATATTTACTTGATTACATATATAATCCAAGCTTTACGTATTCACCTACATAAACGGCAACAAGAAGGTATCTTCTCATCTCATGCCTTGAAACAAACACTGGCAGACACAAACAAAATCTCACATGGATATAAGAAACGTTTACAATCAAACACCACACAAACATATGAACACCAAAAGAAAGTGATTAAAAACAAAAATCTGAAAACAAACATGGCAAAAATAAATAAATAAACAAACCAACAAAACACCAACAATAGACGACCGGAAACAGAACCTCAGCTAACCATAGGGCCTGTTTGAAATCACATGTTGATAATCAGCAACAAAACAAACGTGATTTACAACTGACATCTACAAACTTGAAATACTCATACTAATGTTACGGTACGGTACGTCTGGGAACAGATTTTAAGATTCGGTCGATTTTCTAAAGAATTAAATGCAATTTACAACTTACATATACAAACTTAAAATCCTCATACTAATGTTACGGTACGTTTGGGAAATGATTCTGAGATAGTCAGATATCTGATTATCAAAATGCGATTCCAAACCAAACCACACCAACACAAACAATCCCAAACCAAAAATAAAAAATCCAAACAAACTCCAGATCTACGCATACAAGTCAAAACCAATCCAGAAAGCGCCATTTCAAACAACAAAAAAAGGAGATCAGAGAAAAGTTACCATCGCCGTCTTTGTCGAACAAGCTGAAGGCCTCCTTGAACTCGGAGATCTGGTCGTCAGTGAGTTGATCCGCCATTTCTCACCAGAAAAGGAGAGAGAAGATTAGAAGAATGGAAGAGAAGCGCGTTTGGATGGTGTTGTGTTGGGATGGGATGGGATGGGATTTTATACGAAGCTGGGAGATTCTCCCGGAATCGTTCCGCTTCGTTCGGACGGAATCGTCTCCTCTAACGCACGATCAAGTACGTGCTGCGCGTTATTACCCTTCTACCCTCGGAGATTAAGGTCGTTAATTAAGTTTTCTCTCTTTCCTTAACAGTCCACTGCCAATTGTTAATTGAGCTTGAGGACAGATAATTGAATCTTCTATGGTTTTGTGTGTTGTTTCTTGTTAATTATAGTGATGGTGCTGGATTAGTTTTTTTGTTTGGGGGATGATTATGATAGTTGGTGGTCTTTTAGTCTTCATTCTCTTGAATTATATCGAATCACATATCGAGTTAGGAATAACTCAATTGGTATAAATCGTGACCTTCTGTGGTCAAGTCAGTATTTGACTCTTAAATATATCACTTACCTTTATAAGTTGTATCGGTCTAATTTTATCAGATTTCGACGAAGACACAATATGCTCAAGCAGTAGGAAAAGGATAATGCTTTTAAAAAAGCATATGGCATGCTCACATGCCCTGAAGTAAATATTTAATTTTATTGGGGAAAAAACTTCGAACATGATTTAACAACCATCAGCTGCGAGATTATAGTTGTTGATCGAATTACTCATGTTGGCAACTTGCGTGGATGTTTGGTACTTGCACGTGAGTGGGGCCCATGTGTTCAAAAGAGAAAGGCAAGACATGGATAAGATACCGTTGGAGGATTTAAATTGTTCGGATGCGCAGATCTTTCTCTGTTTATGTCACCTTTATTTGAGTACCTTTTTTTTTACCTTTTTGGCTTTTCCCCCTTTCTTTTGCATATTTTCGTTGTTGCATTGCTTTTGTGACAACTTCTAGCACAGCTAATTATTTATTTCTGAAATAGACAAAGTAAAAAATGATTGTGCAATATGGGTGGCGCCCTGGTACAGCGAGCACAGCGTAATCTATTGCCGAAAAAGTCTAGCAAAAATGTTGGACTGTTTGAAGGCCTTGATTAACTATGCCGATTTCAATCTTCGCTAGCATATGCAAGTATTCAGACTTGAAGTTTCTAGTATCTGGTGAAGAAGTTGCGGCGGACTATATCATGGCATAAGAAACAGGGTTTCTTCGAGGGCTTCAGCCTTCAGGACACACTGGAATCAAATCATCAACCAACAAAATGAAGTAATAACTATGGTTGACTTTTAATTAACATCACCCTCCGTTTGCGTGGTCAAGCCTGTCACGTCTACCAATACAGAACAACGTAGGCATGTGGAGGATGAACACTAATAAATTAAAATCATTAACATGACCCGTAGGTATATACAATTCTCAGAAGGAACTTTTCGGGTTTACCCTTTTTTTCCCATCAGAAATATCTCTGAAATTGATTTAGTAATATGCAGCAATGGTAAATAAGACATGTGTGCTTTATCTCTCCTCCCTAAACAAATGCTTTATCTCTCCTCCCCGAACAAATGAAAGCTAGGTGCTGATTGAATTTGAGTCTAAGTTGAGTCTAAATTTGACTCTACAGTTACAGAGTCACTCTACAAAGTGTAAGTTACTTCATAATCAACGATCGTACCTTAATCATAACATTAAGTTGATCATCCTAAACTTAGCATTTAGCAATGATAAATTTTCAGTTCCAGCATACTTTCGGACCATTTTAAAGATTTCACTTCCGGTCTAAGATAGCAAAACAAGGAAATATGACTAGTGGTCCATCTCTTCCGCTTAATCAAGTTTGCAGCTCTGTGCAGGGGTAGGCATGTTTGAACTTGAAAAATATATTGTTTCCTTTTCCATTAGGAACTCCCTCAACCCACTTGACCCACCTCTGCACCAGTGAGCGAAACTACACAAGTGTTTGGAGGTACAAAATCATAAATGATGATACCCTGTATCACGCCTCAACCAAGAAACACCATGTCGAAAGTAATTATTTTATCGACAGCTAAGGCAAGAGCACCTTATCCCTACGATTCCTACCAGTTGGTGTCAACAATGTGAAACTTTTCCCTACCCAACAAGAAACAGCGAAGAAAGAGTTTAGACGCCCACAAAACCAATCAGAATAACACACCAGCAAAACCTTTTATCCCAAAATAATCGGGGGTACGCTGGAAACAGAAACCATCAAGAATCTCTGTTTCTATCGACTTCAATTAAATTTAGACTGAAAAAAAAAGAAACAAAGATATATTTTAACCAGCAAATTACTATGTACACATGTGCAAGAGAACCAAGAATCCAAGGCAACAGGCAATCACTAGAGCTTCCATGAAGAAAATGACAGCAAAACAATATCAATAAATGAATAACAAGCTGTAATAGTGTAACCTGTTGTCTTGGGTAATAGATGTGATGTGTGGCCCTTAGAGATCCTTCCACACACTGTAGTCGGTTCTCGAGTTGTTGCTGTTACATATAGTGTCTTGGCAGCCCATGAGGAAAGTAGTGTGTGCAGAATCAATGTTTACAAGAGCATGCGCTGTTCCACTTGGACTTGCAGCAACAACTACTTCCTCCGCACCAATTGTAACTTCGGCATAGCCCTTACCCTCTATGTTGGGATTTTCTAGCTGCAGTATGCCAATTTGAAACACGAATAGCATTAAATATGGAATGGATAGAAACCTCTCTCTAACGAAACAAGAAACCACTGCCAAAAAAAAGGGCTTATGAAGCCGATGCCAGTCAAAATATTAAACATGAAAAGGGATTATACCCTAAATTTAGTCTCTGCACCCCATATAATGAATGTTTCATTACAGGAGTGATGACGATGGTTCCTCCTCAGTCCACCAGGTCGGATCTCACCCACATGCAGTGATGCACAGGACTGTGCTCCACCTGTTACAAATTTATGGAGCAAATGAACCCAGAAGTTATTATGAATTGTGAAGGGTAATGATCTAACACACCATTCTGTAATTGATACCCACAATACAAAAACTGAATTGTCAGAAACAAGGGAGCAACGCTACATCGACTATGACCATAATCTTAATTACATGAACTTACAACATTCTAGAAACACTACTGTTGCTTCATGTTAGTGATAGAAGCGGAAAATGTATGTTTTCATCAGAATTGATCAACTAGGCAACTACCACAGGTGAAATTGCATTTCCAACTCTTTTCCAAATAGCAATTCCACCACGAACATCAATCCGAGTCCCTTGAATTCACATTTAAATTACAAAATTGAAAGTTCATTTTTGGTTTGCCATAATTAAAGGAGTAATGTAATATTACGTACCATTGTTTCATTGAGATAATTGATGGTTGTAATCGTTTTGTAATCAAATTAAAGAGGTAATCCAATCACACCCCTCTCAAAGTGATTAGATTACTTCATTGGAGTTCATAATCCAAATAAATTACAATGTAATCAACTCATTTCAAACTTAATGAAAGCTTGTCACATGTTTAAGAAAAACTAAACCTCAGTCATGCTTAAAGTATGTCATAACTCCGAAGACCTAATCATCAATTATATCGAGAGTTTAGTGGTGAATGCCAATATTACCAAACGACTGATTTGATTAAAAGGAATTCAATTCATGGGAAATTGGGAATGTCATCCGAAATCCAACTACGGTGGATCAAACATGACCGAAGCACCAATCGGACGTCGAGATTGAATCTCAATCAGCAATAGGACATGAAACAACAGAGGATGAATACCTCAATCAAAACCTCCCGCAAAGAACACAAAAACCAAACCCAACCCACATCCCAAAATCGAAACTTTAGAACATCTACCCAAACCAAACCCAAAAAATCCCAACCCAAATCCACACTCACCATCAATCCCAGCCTCCCTCGCCACTGCAACCGGATCAACCATCCACCCCCTCCGATCCCTAAAAACCCTGGACGGGAATTCGAGCGCGCTGAGCCGAACCACGTTCGCGCCGGAATCAGAATCCGAGGGTGCGAACCTCGGAGCGAGGCGCGGGGAGGCGTGGAGGCGGAGGGAGAGCCAGGTGAGGAGGAAGGGGAAGGCGTGGGGCTTCTTGAGGAAGGAGAGGAAGGTGGCGGTGGGGATTGGGTCGGAGAGGGGAGGTGGGGAGGAGATTGGAAGGGGGCTGTGGTGGTTGGTGGGTCTTCTAGGGTTTGCCATGGAAGGGAATGGGAAGTGGTGTCGAGTGAGAAGAGAGGTGGTGGAGTTCGTTGGAGTTGGTGGGTAAATTGGAGTTTTGTTTGTTTTGTAATTAATGATTTGGTTAATTTTAATTATTAAGGGTGTCTTTGGATAAATGGGATTAAAACTGCATTTCCATTTTCCACCCAACTGGTCTTTAAACAAGTTAGAATGGACGAAGGAGAGGACGGACATTTTACTATATTCAAGTGGAGGACGGACATTTTACTATATTCAAGTGGAGGCGGACGGAGAGGAGGAAGAAGAGGAAGGACATTTAGAAAATAAACAAGTTAGAATGTTTTTTTTTGTTTTTGTTAGTGTAACTATCAGGGTTGACAAATTGAGGGTTTTTTTTAAATCAAATACACACACGAAGTACTCCAAACTCATTCTAAAAAGTACTCCATTTATCAGCCGATGTGAATTTATCCTTCATATGCCAGAAGTGAAGTTGACTCGCTCGCTCCGCTCGTCTCGTTCGCAAGCAACGTGGCGTTATCATTGATCTAAAATATGTGTGGATATAATCGGTATTTGGTTAATACCAATTAACTACGTAACACATGCAATTAAAGATTCGAGAGAAGGTTATTTTATAATTCATACGTTGTTACTGGTATCGAGAAAAGAAGAAAAGGGAAATGTTAGACTTCTCACAAGGTGATGCTTGCGTAAATATACTGAATTGTTATTCGTCATTCCAAAATTACTTAAATCGTCCGTTCGAATTACCGTTTTGTCTTTATCTCATTTCTACTTATATATTTCTTCATTTCACTCTCCTACCGTCACTTTCTTCATATTACTCTCATAATCATCAAAAATAATGTTTCGGATGTCAGAAAATGAGTCAGTATACGTCCCGGTGCACTTGAATATAGTAAAATGTCCAACTTTTTTTTAGTAATAAAAAATAAAAAAATTAGAGGGTGTCCGTCGGAGCCACCCTCCCCCATGGGGGTGGCGTCTGGCTTAGACGTTATTTTTTAAAATAAAAAAATCTTAAAATTATATGGTGTGTTATCTCAAATTATTTCAAATTCCGTTCCAAGATTTTCGGTATTAATGAGGTGGATTATAGTGATTTTTTTCTAAGTCATGAAGTTTTACCAAATACCAAATCGACAGGTTGGTCAGGGGTTTTAATTTTTTGGACGGGCGTCTGCAACAGATGCCTCCCCCATGGGAGGGTGTTTTACCCAACTGCCCCCCATGGGAGTGGCGTTTGGCTTAGACGTTCATTTTTTATAAAAAAATATATCTTAAAATTATACGGTGTGTTATCTCAAATTCCGTTCCAAGATTTTCAGTATTAATGAGGTGGATTATAGTGATTTTTTTGTAAGCCAGGAAGTTTTACCAAATACCAACTCAACAGGTCGGTCGGGGGTCTCGATTTTTTGGACGGACGTCTACAATAGTCGTCTCTCCAATGGGAGAGCGTTGTACCCAACTGTCCCCATGGGGGACATTTTACTCAAAATTTTTTTATTTTGAAATTCACGTGATTGAGACGTTTCACTAAACATTTTCGTGGTGTTGTTACTGGTAATGTGAGAAAAACTTAGACATAAGTCTTAGTTTAAATGATGAGATGAAATGAGTATTAAATGGATTGCGAAAGTTAAAATGGTAATTGTTGGAACGATGAATAGTAATTCCCTAAATATAAGTGGTGGAATATTGCAATAGTCGCATGAGGTGATGGTTGTTTTTAAAAAAATCAAATATAGGATCAGTGACTTGAGATGACGATTGAACTCGTCCTTCGGATGCTTGGTTGTTTTTAAGAAAGCAAATATAGGATTAGTACCTTGAGATGACGATTGAAGGTGTCATTCTGATGCTTGGTCAAAAATCTAATGTGCCCTTAAGAAACTGATAATGAATGAAATGGTAACGATGAGGCGTGACAACGATGAAAATGGAAAAAAATGAAGGGATGGCAGATGAACCCGACGTGAATCGAACACGCAACCTTCTGATCTGGAGTCAGACGCGCTACCATTGCGCTACGGATCCGGTTGTTATTAATGCTAACATACTTTTATTTGTCGATTTAGTTGTGAAATCTAAATTGTTTTTACCAAGATCACTTACCGATTTAAACGAAAAAAACCCAATAACCCTTCGGTGGACTGCGCGGACTGCCGACTTAACTACGGCAATTAAAACCTACTTCCTCTAATAAAGTTAGATGAATCGCAAGTACTCGTTCCACTCTATACCCGCGAGTCGCGACGTCGAACAAAAGAGGACCATGAACACGATTTTTTTGGCTTCAACTTAAAAATAATATATTACACGCTCCTTTACAAGTTACAACAAAGGAATCAAAAGATGTTTAATTTTAGTTTTTCTATGTTCAGGACTCCAGGTACTTCGGCTCTCTTCCTTTGTACTATTTCCTAACAATCACACCTCAAGCAATTCGGCAAATAACCAAACATCACGACAAATCACCAACTTGGCAGCTTCAGATAAATTTAAACATGAAAGTATGATTACAGCATTGTTTCAACTTTCAACAATTCATCAGCATGGTAAGCCCTCAGAAAGAAAGAAAACTGTACATGTATAATTCAGTACTACCTCTTCACGGGTTTGTAGAGAACAACAGTTACATATTTGGATTGGAACCGATGTGTCAGGCCGAGGGCAACCAATGATCGAGAATCACCTCCTTTCTCAACAAATAAGTGATTTAGGACAACGTGCTGCGGCCTAATAGGAGCATCTTCTTTGTTTTCCGTGCCAAGGACAGAGAGATGTAGTTGTTGAGGAGCAACAGGTGGTTCTTTGGCGTAATCGCCATCCTCTGGGAATGGGTGGCTGTAGCTTGAATCTGGAGAAAGTGGTTCTTCAAATTCAACAATGCTGTCAAGACTTTCGGGAACATAGTCCTAAATTTTGGATTGAAAAGAGAGGGGTTTGTTTAGGAAGGAGCAAAATAGTTAAGAAGAAGAAAGTAACAAAGATATTTAGCAGAAGCGAAAAGGCATTTTACGATCTTGCAACACAAATATAGTTCTGATGATTTTAAAGAAACATTTCGAGAGCAAAGAAGCAAATAGAAATGCATTTTAGCATAAGAGGAAGTTATTGTGCGCTCTTGCAATATGAAGATGGTACTGAATGATGGATATGCCACACGAAATGAGTGGCTCCTACTGAACCTTGACAATAATAGCCAGTATAGACAATGCTTTCCAGTATTATTCTTTTCAGGTTTTCATATGGTTTCACGAATCTGATCTTTTGCTTCCCAAGATGTTCATGGAAGGATAAACCAATAATATCAAGAGGAAGGATATGGACAAGGCATTACACTTAAACATCTCTATGTTTCTTTTATTGTGGTATTGCGCTCACTGGATAAAAAAGTTGAACAATAATCTTCATTGTATAACAAAAGAATGATGATATGTGAAGAGTGATGATGGCTATTCAAATTAACATGTGTGACAGCTCTACTCACAGTTACGTCAAGCAAGTTACAGAAGTGGCCCGTCTCATCAGCAATATGAGGAAGATCAGGAAGGTATCTCCACTCCCCGTCAACAATAAATCGGTAATGGTACACCCCAGATGGAAGGACTAGCAAAATGTTATAGTCCTTGCCTGCCTTCTGTAAAGTCTTCCTGCAAAAATACATATCTACTGAGCTTAGAATATGTTGCGGAGAATTCTCAAGTTGAAGGGGGTCGAAGAAGAAAGCTCCTTCAAGGAAGAGACCACGTACCTTGAGGCCCAATCGTCCCATGATCCCTCGACTGCTACGTCATTACCACCTTGGCTCCACGTAATCAAGGTGGGTATTGCCTTTTCTTGGGGCAAATCTAATGGCTCATCTGGTTCCATCCAAGTATCATCAAAAACAGAAGGAACTGCAGTTCCCTGTAAAGGAGCCAAAGGAACCTGAAGGCAAGTATACTGTCAATGTTGATGAATGATATTTAAAAATATAACTAGCAAATGGATAACAAAAACACTACAAAAGGAGGTCAACTAATGTGGTTTATCTTCAATGCAAAATAACAAATGTCTTGTACAAAATGATATTGCTTGTATTGTTAAAAGCATGTCCATATATAGAAACAACAAATTTGACCCAAAATAATCTGTAATGTGGAAATCATAATCAAAAGTTTTGCTGCAAGCATGTAGGGATGACACTGTGTAGACAGCAAAGAATCATTCACAGGAAATAATTTCCTTCTCGCACACCATACGGAATAGCCATTTCAAACATTTGAGTCTTTGACCTTATGTTGTTTGCCATTTGGAATATTTGAACCTCTACAAAACTGCCTTTAAAACACAACTTATATGCAAAAACTAACTTATCTGTTCTCCCATAACTTGTAATTTCATATAGAGTCATAAAGGGCAGAGTTATATGAACTTATCTTGTTATCACCAATGTGTTGGAACAAATGCAGACTCCACTAGCTTCCCCTTCTCAAGTTTTGATATTATACAATGTCTACCTTCTTCTCTAGTTTTCTTTTGCAGCAGCCCCTTCTCTTGAACTAAGATTTGCAGAACTAATGTGTTAAAACAAATGCAGACTCCACTAGCTTCCTTTCCAGTTAATAGATATAAACCTTTACACAAGTTAGTTGTGCCTACATCAACATAACCCCAATGCCTTAGAAGAGGCTCCCGCCTAAGCGAGGGGGGGGGGGGGGGGGGGGGGGGTCGGATGTACGCAACCCTACCACTGTAAAACAGTGAGGTTGTTTCCAATTGACCCAAATGATGCAAATGCAACTGACCATCTGCGATTCCACAATAAAAGAAATGCAGATCGTTTAAATAGCCCTTTGATATAGTCTATGATGCTCCAAATATCAAAAAACAACTTAATCTTTGACACAGTGAAAATGGACATACATAGTTGTGCCTACATAGTTGGTACTTTTCAGTTGCCCCCAAGCATTGTAATCCTTTTAATTTTGACAAAGTTATGTCCATCAAATACATTCAAAACACTCTTGAAAATGTTGAATTTGGCAAAAAGATTTTTTTCTAATTTCAGCAAACACTGGCGTAACTTTACCTTAACCTAGGAAACGTTTCTTTTATCTTGTAAATATACAATTTAGTTGTTTTTCCAGACATGTTCAGTGTTATAAGGCAATCTCTAGACATTCTCCTTAGACAAAGGACACAAATGGGGAAATAAAATATTAGTTTTCAAACATAATTGACACCTATACTAAGTTAACGTGAAAAATAAGATGACCAAAACATAAATAATTCCTTCAAACTTGATCAGGGTCCACCGAACAGAATCATAGATAATTTCTCTAACCTAAGATTTGAAGACAATAGCAACTGAATCTAAAACAAATATCTAACTTGGGCAGAGTTAGTAAAGGGGAATTCTTTATGGCACTGAACATGTGATTACATAACAATGAGAGAAAATTGAAACTGTCCTGTCCTAGTTGACTGAAGTCTTAACTCCAAAATGTGATCATAATGCCTGGCATTTAACAACTTAGAATTCAAAAGACATTCTAGTTCCCATAAGTAAATTGAATCTAATCTTGGTTGTACGCATAAACTTAAGAATCATCAGTCAACACCCATGATTACAATCATATACAAGCAATGTGAAGAAGACAACCATTTGCTTCTAGTCATTCCAATGAAATCCTCTATGTACCTGCTGGATCCACCACATCCTTGGGCAATCATCTTTGCAAACAAGAAGGCAAGTCTACAACTGTAATTGCAGCTTCCAAAGACAATCCCGAGTAATAAAATTGACATTCTCAAGAGTTGACATGACCCTTGGAACACCGCTCGTGCACCGGTGTACTACTTAAGGCATTTTCACATAGTCATTCCACCGCTATAAGAACCACGGACAGGACGAGCAATGTCAAGAAGTAACAACCATTAATTTGGGTTGCATGCTTAAAACTAAGAGATTAACCCAAGATTCCAACCATGGACGAGCAATATCAAGAAGTCACGACCATTTGCTTCTAATTCCCGTGAAATTCACTAAAATGCCTGTCGAATCACTACCCGCATAGCCTTTGCTTTTTTGCAAACAGAAAGAGTAAGTCTACATCCACAGTTGCAGTTTCCAATGAAAATCCTGATTAAATTGTGATTTTCAGAAATCTCCCTCTGGATTTTCCCATATACCAATAATTAGATACATATATGAAATTTTGTTCAATTAGTCTAGTTAAAACAACATTATTCACAAGACATCTTTTACTCATTTTTAAATCATCCTTGCACATTCTGACTTACTGACCTGAATCCCTGGCATCACGACAAACATTATTCTAACAAAGCCATTCCTTTGGGCGCACGAGGCACCCGACATCAAGTGTACTACCAAAGGTATTCTCACACAATGATACAGCCATTCCTCTGCTACATCAACTTTCTTAAAATCTAGTAAATGCCTGCCAAATCCACTCGCATATCCATTACTCTGTGACATCAACTTCCTCAAAATCTAAATCTCAAAATCTCTCATAAGTCATAAACTACTCATAACACACCAAATCACACCAACACCTTCAAACCAAAAACACCAAAACCAACAAAACAAATAAACTATCCCACATTCAACTCCACTACACCTCATTCAAACCATACCACAAACAGAGCAAACCAAAACATTCTCTGTTATCACAACTTCCTTAAAATCAAAATCTAACAAACCAAATCACACCAACACCACCAAACAATCACAAATTGCATCCAAAAACCACACATTCGCCACCACATTCAACTCCACCAAATCCAAAACCGCAAGATCCGTTACGATCCATCCCCATACCTGAGGCGTGAAGAGCAGCGGAGATCTAGACCTCCGGGGGTTCCCCCCGTTCTCCATCGACTCCACCGACTCGATCGTCCCGATCGCCTCCTCCCGCCCGTTCTCTCCGTCCTCCTTCCCGCCGACGTTCCCCATTCCGATCAGATCCGAAAAGACGACCAAACGGAGGCTCGGGGATTTATAGCGAAGGAGGTGTGCGGGCGGGAGGACGAAGGGGTATTGGGGAATACCCTCGGGTTGGGGGTTTATTTACGGGTTTGCCAGTTGAGGAGGGAAGGAGAGGGAGGGGTGGTTTGGGAATTTGCCGCAGCGGGGGCGCCGATGGTTGAGGGTGTGGATTGGCTCGCACGTGCTGCTGGTGGGGCCCGGGTGGTCAATCCTTTCATGATTCTGACGTGTCGCCAACGTAGGATGTGATATTTTCTTTTGCCCTCGTTATTATTGATTTCTTACGGGATTTGGTTTTTTGGAAAGTGATTTTCTACTGGAATGGGAATATAGAATTATCATGTTTAACCTACGCTTCAATTTTGTAAATGGTAAACTAAAGTTTGAGTCTCAGCTTCAAACATCGAAGTAGTGGATCTCGATGTTAAATAAGTAAAAGAAAGCATGTGTCAGATCACATTAGCAGACGGAGAGTTATGTTTTTTTATATTTAAATATAACAAAGAGCAACGATTTTTATCTAAAATAGGTTTCTCCATCTTTGCCGATTTCAAAAGCTTTTCAGACATTGAAACTAACAAAAAACACATATTGGTTTTATTATCCATCCGAAGTAAGCAACTTTTCACGGTCTTTTCTCTTTTTCTTCAATATAATAGGTAACGTATATCTTATTAACTTACCACTTAAATTGTTAAGTAGTTTGAAACTTTCCAAAACACCCATAAAAGATAAATAGGGTTATAGGGGTAGGGTTGTCATTCTATTTATAGTCATAAAAGTGATGAGAGGATAAGGTTTCATCCTTATCTGAGCAAACCAACTGGCCACGAGCAAAAGGTTATAAGTACAATTAATCGCCAGAAAGCAACCGATGGACATTTCCGTCGTTATCGGCCGCCGTTTGGTTTACTATTACTTCAGCAACAGATATCATATTCTTTGTTATCAAAAAAACAGATATCACATTCATATATGACCGGATATCATATTCAATTCATACATGAGCCGTTTGAAGCCAATATATTTTAATTGAATTGATTCGACTCTAGATGTTCCAACTTCCAAGACAAGAGTTCTCCCAAACGCCTAGAACCGCTCGCAGCCGTAAACAACATATAAATTGAGTACATTCCAGCTGAAAAAATATTGAGATTTTTGCTTGGATGCACTTGTAAAGTTGTTTTATTGGATTTTTGCTCTTCCTAGTTAATCCCTAAGTTCGTGATTTGGTTATCTTTATACAGTAATTCGTCCACATTCCCAATTTCGACCCAGCACACGCACCGATTTCATCCAAAATCCCCAATTTCGTCCAAACCCTACTTTCTCTTCGAAACCCCCAATCCCCAACGAAATCCCAAAATTGTATCCACTTCTCCGGCAACATCTACCCTCCATCTGCAGCGGAATCTACGTTTCGTCGTCGTCGTCCCACCCAATATAATGCACACAAGAAGTGGATTTGCTGGTCAGTAATGCTTGGAAGAAGCTCACGGTTAGAGGTAGAGTAGAGACATCGCATTGGCGCCTGTGTTGTTGGAAACAACCTTGTTCTCTTTGGGGGTGAAGGAATAAACATGCAACCAATGGACGACACATTTGTTCTAATCCTTGATGCTCCACACCCGGAATGGCACCGTGTGAAGGTGGCAGCATCCTCGCCTCCAGGGCGTTGGGGGCACACCCTCTCTTGCTTGAATGAATCATGGCTTTTGGTGTTTGGTGGATGTGGTAGATGCACAGGGACTGTTGAATGATGTCTTTGTGTTGGACTTGGATGCCCAACAACCCACTTGGAAGGAAGTCTTAGGGGAAGCATCCCCACTTCCAATATCTTGGCATAGATAGTTCTTGCACTCTTGACGACTCGAAACTAGTTGTTTCAAGAGGTTGCACAAGTTCCTCTGTGCTTTTAAGTGACACATTTTTGTTAGATTTTAATAAAGAGAAACCTACTTGGATGGAGATACCGTCGCCAACTCGCCATCATGGAATCCTCCTTCCAGACTGGGTCACACTCTCTCTGTCTATGGGAAGACAAAGATTCTAATGTTTGGTGGAATGACCAAGAGTGGATTACTCGGATTAAGGTCTTGTGATGCTTACACAATTGATTTTGAACAAGACGAGCCGTAATGGAGGCAACTGGATTGTAATGGATTTCCAGGAGTCGGTCGACCCCCTCGATTGGACTATGTTGCAGTGAGCTTGCCTTGTGGGAGGATTATAATCTTTGGCGGCTCCATTTCTGGTTTTTTGGTCGATTGATGTATTTGCTACTTTAGCATCCCGTAACTTTGTTTATTGCAGTCAAGGTGTTGTTTTTTGCCTGTAAAATCATTCATCTGATCATGTACTTCACCAATCCATTTGGTTTGTTGGGTCATTGTTGAGTGTTAACACAACCGTGTTAAGACTGTTAAGTGTTGAAATTTTATCTCGCCTTTCAACATTTCTTGGTAACGTGATACTTATGACAAAACTTGAAATGCTGCGCGTGAGTTATTTGGATCCAAAGTCTCGTATCTTGTATATGTGTTGTTCCTGTTAGGTGTTATAAATTTACCATTTTGGTTGACAATAGTATTATACTATTACGTATGGATTCCTTCGCACATGCCATTTCGCCATGGCATGCCTGCATTTTAGGGGATTGTGATAGTAGTATAAACGACATTGGAAATAACAATGGGTGGATGGATGATCATGAGTAAAGTTGCGCATCAGTAAATCTGAATTACAGGACCATTTCATTCACAATTTCACGCAAGCACGCAATAATCACATCATTCACGGTAAGCCCGAACCATTCATCAATTACAGGAACCATTGAATATTCACTTCACACAAACACATTATTTCCCAAATACGAATAACCCAAAACACCACTACAACAGCAAGTCAACAAGGCTGGGGGTAAGGGAACACAACACATTCAGGAGGAACTCGCTTCTATCATGCCACACAAAAACCAAGGAAATCGTACTGCAGACTGTTTTCAGATGCCAAAGAACATTCTCATGTCTCCTTTAGGTTCCAATGGTCTTCTTTCTCGGGAGGCTTTCACTAGCCAAATAAATGTTGAATACAATTGGGAGAGAGTTCCGTCCAGAGTCTGAAATAGATACAAGGATGGGAAAAAAATCTTGAAATACCATTTAAACACTCTGGAAATAGTAGATCGCAGATACTCATGCAACAATCTAAAGAAGTCCTGAGAATGATTCAGATGCTTCTCATGAACATATAAACAAAAAATTTAAAAAGTTGTTTGTCATGAACATACAATCAAAAACTTGAAAAAGTACATCCGGAAAGGATTCTCATTACCTAAACCCAATCAGCCACTCAAATTGGTTGGCTGCGTTGGTTTGTTGGATGCTTGCAAAATGAAATTAATGCACCAATATAAATGAAACAAACAGCCATCCACAGAAAGGTCAGGATAGTTTCAAATGATACTTGTACCATCTTCGTCAAATCTACCTAGACAAATCAGATCGAAACGTAGATTTCCCTGGAGATGGAGGGTGGATGTCGCCGGAGAGGTGGATCAGAATTTGGAATTTCGTTTGGGATCAGTGGTTTCGAAGAGGAGAGTAGGGTTTGAACGAAATTGGTGCATTTGTTGGGTTAATTTAGGAATGGGGACGAATTACTGTATAAAGTTAACCAACTTATGAACTTAGGGATTAACACTAACGAAACGTCAGACTAAACTTACAGTGTCAGTGAGATTGTAACGGAGACACGAGGGAGTGTACAAATGTAATTATTAAAGTTTGCACGTGCACACGACCAATATAAAATTATAGGAGAACAAAAATCCAAAAAAACATTAGATTAGCTTCTCTCAGTAGTACAACAGTCAGTTACACGATGGAGACATAAACTTAAGGAAAAACTAAACATTTATTCTGAAAATATCGTCACACTATTATTCTGCAACATTGATGATGACCGGAACGCGAGAGCTCGTCTCGATTCAAAATTTTAAGTACATGAAGATACAACAAAAACACAAATTTGACATTATTGCCTACTCAATAAATAACCACAATGACTCGCTTCAAGCTTGTGAACACAAACAGATTAGAGATAGGTATCACCGCATGTTACCCTCGCGCAGTACATCAATCATGTCATATATCTTCTTGTCAGCTTTGCTCTTAACCTGTTTTAACCAAACTCACCATCACCTTATTGCATGGCAAATAGATCATAAATATGGATAGCTGAATACTCGAAAGAAAATGTGGGTATGGAACCTTTGATGATAGGAAAATAGCAGCATCTACGGATCCCTCCGCATATATTGACCGGCCACATACATTGTGCTGGAATTCGAAAGAGACCCTGAAACTCAAAAGCACCCCCATTAAGACCTAGACGGCTAGACTGTATGTTTTAGAATGTATGGAGAACTGGAGATAGATGAGGGAGGAATAAGTACGTCTGATCTGGGGATGTTAAATGATACATATGGAATGCATGACCAGGTAGGTACTCTTCAGGGACACCAACCATTTCCATCTGCTTCTGAGGGTCTCTTATTTGCTCAACCTGTGAATTGCAGTGGTTAAATAAATGAAACGTGGAAGGGTACTCTAACAACGATATTCGTAGTCTGAAATATGAGTGAGTTTACCAAACGTATTTGATATTCTAGTAATCAACATGAAATCAGTCGCAATAGGAGTCCGAAATGAGAAACAAATGGGGACATGCAAAGTAGATATAATCTAGTATATATAGCTAGTAATCAAGCCCTATGTTTATATAGAAAGAATAGTGATTTTTTTTTATCGGTAAAGAACAGTGAAACTGAAATCTGAAGATTACATAGCACCAACAACATGAAACCTACATTTGAGGTATTTTTAATATCATGTTGAGGTATACCAAAAAAAACTAGCACTAGCTGTTATAGACATCCCAGCACATCATATCAAAACAAATGGTGAAAAATTTGATGTGCAATAGAAAATATTCTAAAAATTATAAACTGCCACTCTGAGAATACAAAACAATGAACTGGTTGTTTAATTGCCAACCATGGTGCATGACATAAATGACATAATTACCTGATCCATATCGAAGGAAACACCCAACTTCTGGAAACATGAGATTACAGCTTTTGCTGTGCCAGACAGGTCAAGCTTGCCAGCTTGGTGGGACTCCTTAACCTGTTGATTGACAAAAAAATCAATCAGGTTATCATGGCACAAACTAAATCATGTCATGTAACTTTCTAATAACAAAACAAGCAGAGGAAGATTACAAATGATAGCTGAGCCCGTCTTTCAACACCACAACAACGTTGGTTTTAGGCTTACTACTGATTCATAGTACTAATACAATGCTCAGAACATGCCATCTTTATAGGATCCTACTAAATGTTTGCTCATGTTATTTTAAACATTTGAGCCGATCAATCTTAAGTGGTAATAAAGGCGTTCAAGGTTCCAATACTCCAACAATGAAGTTACAAAAGGAAAACTTGCAAGTTCTACAATCTCTGTCAATACATTACGAAATTCGAAAAAAAAACGATTTATACCAAGTTAGAAGTTGCAACCAAGCAAAATGACAATACTACTAAAACAATCTATGCGGCAAAAAAAAAGAATCTGCATGTTATGATCCACAGAAAGTGTATGCTATATGCATCTGGCTCATGTTGAACTTCAAAAACAAAATGAAATATGGAAGTTACACCTTGGATCTAGAGCACAAACGAAACTCCCTTAACGGGGCAAATTTTCTACTTCATGCCTAAACCAGAAGATGATGGTAAATTCTAAGAGTCAGCACCATGATGAAGTTCTACAAATGTACTCTCTCTTCTTCTCTTTTGCAGAAATATTAGACAATTGAATTTAAAAAAAAATGTCCTATCAAGAGTGGGTGAGATTCTTTGAACTTCATTTCTAGACCAGATTAAGGTTAGAAGTAGAAAGACCACGCCGTTTTTTTAGTTTAGATTTAAGTCTTAAAAACAGTTTTCCTATCAAACAGTAAGTCAGTTAGCAATCATGAGTCAATATACTGATGTTAGATCTTTGGTCAGCTGCAATTAAATGTTCAGGGTATTCTGAGGTATTTAAGCCTTCACTAAAAGGCTGCGGGATGGGAAAAAATCCCATGTTCTGGGTTTCTTCAGAGAGAGAAGCTGGGAGAGGGTAGCTGAGTGGAATTCAATGACTCTTAAAGTATAATTTATCATGTGACATTTGGCTTTTTGTCTGTTTTTCGTTTTTCAGCTACCAGATTGGCAAGCAGGTTGGCTGTGGCCACGTAATATGCTTATGGAAGTTTTATCTTTAATCAAAGTGCTTCCATTTAACGATGCAAGAAAAAGACTAGTGAAAACACAAATAAATAATACACAAATATAATGATACTATGCAATTGTTAACGTGGTACAGCAAGAAGGCCGTGAGGCCAATGTACTATTGCAATGCACTAATAAGCATATCAAACAGGGAGTATGAGTATAAGCCAAAGTTAAAAGGCAACACCTGCATCGAGTAACCAGAGAATGCTCCAGGAAATTGATCGGCCATGATTTCCATAGCAGCAAGAAATGCAACAACCTTGGAATGTGCAAAGATGGAAAAATCAGCAAGATATGCTTATTTTAAATTTTAAATCAAGTAACCATGTAATGAGTGGATTCACTATCTCGCATAATGTAGTAAAATACCTGCTTTCCCATCTGTGGAGAAATTACAGAGTAAAGATTTGCCTTTTTTACAGTCTCATACAATTTTGCCCTATCACCACCAGTTGTCCCCATGACAAAGGGTACACCAAGCTTGCAATACAACTCGGCATTTGCTGCAAAGAGCCAAAGAATCAAGACCAAGTAGAGCAACGATTATACCTACCATCTCTATAGATGCTCAAAAAGGACATAAATGACCTTTATATATACATGTATACATGCTATGATGTGGTACGATTGGTGTCCTTATCTTTCAATGCAAAATGACTCAAGTACCTACTTGCATTCAAGTTATGTTGGTCTTAGAAAGTATATACGTCACAGTTAAACACATACCATTCACTGCATCTGGCACAGTGTAGTCCACCACCACGACATTAGGATGCTCAGTATGAACTGAAGAAAGGACATCTTCTCTTTCTGAAGGACCATGAATTTGGATCTCGGTGCTCCCTATCTGCACAGTTTGCTCATCATTGTCTGACGCACTGAATGAGATTGGTATAAGCTGTAACCCAGCAGAAACAACCGCATTTGCAACAGCTTTTCCCATCCTTCCAGTACAACTATTCACCTGATGTACAAAATTGTCAGAGAAGTCAAATGATATTTATGAAATAATATTCTCCAAACACACCATAAAAAAAAAGTGTTTGTTCGGATCCCCAGCATTGCGGTGTTTGTGACAAGTTTTTTCAAGCTTTGCCCTTCCAAATATGTGGAATGTGATAGTTGTTATATTTCCAAATCTACGTCGACATCCAAACATGTTAACATTTCCAACTTCAAATCATGTTACAAGTTAGATTTTGGAGAAAGCCAGTTTCCGGAGAGGTTGTTTCCAACCTGGTGCATCCTAAGTTCCTACACACCCTTGACGGATAATTGACCAAAAAATCCACCTTAAGTGGATATCCTAAGTAGCAAAAACCACCAAAACCAGTTGCTTGATTCAACACTCCACCGTAAAACAAAGGTAATATTTGGAAACACAGACATCAAAATCAGATCATATGGAACCTGTGATTTCCAGAAAGCTTGATTAAGATTCTCAGGATTTCAAATTGAACTTCATTTTCTTCTTGAATTACAAACAAACTTTGATTTTGTGTTCGTTTCGTTCTTGAATCACGAGAAAATTTCGATCTTAACTTTGTTTCGAACTTGAATTGACATAAGCAGTCAAATCCCTAAGAATTAGGTTCACTCTCACGAATAACCCAAACAAAATAATATCTGGAAACACTCTCATTGGATTCATAGGAAGCCGATTTTTTTAGATTCTCAAACCTTTGATTTTAACTATAATTTTCCTCTTGAATGACTGAGCTTCGAAATTAACTTCATTTCCTACTCGACCAACGAATAACATTCGACGGTGACTCCATTTCCTTCTCAAGTTAAGAATCAAATTCCTAGGAATCGAGTTACGGATCACGAGTATTCAGAAACTGATTCCGCATTTCGCTAGAAATTACTGAACCTTCCGATCCAAACACGTTCCAGACGGAGAGGGCGAAACGTACCAGCACCGGGAAATCGAGCCTGGAGGAGCCGCTTTTCTCCACGGAGCACTTAACCGACAGTCCGCAACTCCTCCGGGGGGGCAGCGACGCTCGGCCGGAAGCGGCGGCGCGGCAGCGGAGAAGAGACGATGGAGGCGAGGGGAGGAGGGACATGGTTGGGTTGGGAAGGTGGAGAGGTTGGGGTTGGGGAAGTGGAGGAGTTAAGGGTTTGTTCCCAACAAAGTTGGTGAGTCTCACCAAACCACTGTGACGGCGCGGAGGTAGGAATGCGTGACCCGTGAGCCGGCCATGGGGACTTTGGTTCGGGGATTTTTTGCCATTGGAGTCCTGAATTTTTCTTCTTCTAGCAGTAGCACCATAATTCTCTAGCACTCCTCGAGTTGCGGTTTCAAACCGTAAAATTGCATAGGTATCCAATGTGTATTTTTTTTTGTACCTACTAGATCTTAAGATTAGAGGATATGATTTAACTACCTTAGTTAGCTGCATTGTACCCCAAAAGAGAGATTCTTGAGTTCTTAGGTGGTGGTTGGGAGGACAGTTTAAAATTGTTAATGAAAGACTTAATTGTAGTTTTGATGTTTGGATGAGAACCCATAAATCTGGAATTTACTCGCACAACTAACAATTCGAGTGATTCTTTAGCCTTTTAGATGTTAGAAAACATTGTGGTTAAAGTTAGTTATTTTGACTTTGTTTAAGATAATAGAAGAACAAGTAATCACATCAAATAATAACAAAGAGTAGTTAGACATATAATCTTTAGGGAACTGATTTATGAACTCCTTTTCACACATCCATTTATGACGCTCTTAATGTACATGATTCCTTCAAGTACATGCACGTTGAGTATTTATGAACTATTTTATTTGTTTTCAAATTTGATGGTGTGATAATCTAGGAGTTTGTTGGTTCTCCAATGCACATGACCATTGATATTCCAATATGCATAGATGTGTGTTCTGCGGGACTGGTGTGTGTCCAACGCGAGACTGACATGTCCAGCATGACGCAGATGTGGGTCTCAAACGGGACATGTGTGAGTCTATTCTTTGCATTTAAACTGTCTACTAATGGGGAAATCGATCGTTTCTTATTTTATCGGAAATAACATTTTTAAACAATAAAATAAAAACACAAATAATGACATGGATTGTGACGTGGAGCCCGTCCAAGACACAGTATCAAGACTCTAATATTTGTGTCAAACAATTGACTATCACCTCTAAGACTTAGAAGCTTATGGATATGTATTTGAAGTCAACGATGACACTTCGTGATTTTACAAATCAAAGCAATTGCAACTGTTGGTTCTTATACGATTTAAAGAGGTAATGACGTGGTGGCGAGAAGCAATGACAACGTTGGTGTTTAAGGGTTTTCATGAAAAATAAACTATGAGTGGATGTTGACCTTTATTAGATGCCATTTCACAAATATCAATTCAAATCAACTAACCTTTAAGTTGGTGTGTCCTTTGCACGTCCTATGATCAAAATTGCCATCTCTACATGATTACATGAGGGTGAGGAACCGAAGATCGACATGAGCTAGTGAAATAGCAAACGTGGAGGGTATAACCGCAACAATCCCATTTGTTTCTGCAAAAGAAACGGCCATTATCTTTTCATTGGTTTCGGCCTTTTGGAGAAGCCCATATTGCCTGCAACGTTAGTCCCACACCGAGGAATCTTATTATGTTTATGCTCTTCATGATGTCTAACCTCAGAAGACTGGTGTCTCTTCGGAGACATCTGATAAAATTGGAACGATACAGAGAAGATTAGCATGGCCCCTGCGCAAGGATGACACGCTCAAATCGAGAAATGGTCCAAATTTTTTTTCCCGATTTTCCCTTCCCCTCCTTTTGTTCCAATTCCAACGGGGGAAGCTAAGATTCCGGCGAAATCTCTCCAAAACCCAACAATTCCCAACTCTCTTTGCAATCACTAACTCCTACGATGGATTCGAATCCAGTCGAGAAACCCCGAGATTTGCCCTTACCACACGCTTTCCTGGAGTTTCTCGACGAAAACGGCATCGATCCATCCATCTACTCGCTCGGTGATTCCGTTCCACGTTACATTAGGTTTTTTTTTTTGAAGTTCAGATTACAGCACTTATGTTTGAGTATAAATTGAGGTGTTGTTTGGATTTTTGTTGTTTTTGGAGGATTAAGCCTGGCTGCGAGCTGCTTGTTCCGGAGATCGAAGCGGAGTTAAATTGCGAATTCCGGAAGGTTGATTGGATTCCGGGATTCTTCTCCATTCCACCGCATGTTCAGATTGCCAGTTCGAACGCGTATCGACATGGAAAGGTGTGATTTTGCTTGTCTTGCAGAAGTGTTTGAACAATTAGCCCTGTTTTGTTTGTATCTGAATCATTAAATGTTGTGTTTCTTCTCCAAACTAAAACAAGTTCAGAATAGTGATGAGATAGTCGAATTTAGCCTCTAGTTAAATTGTTAATCTCTATGTGATCTATGAGGCTTTTCTTCCTTCAGAAAAGAAAACCCGTTTAAATGTTTAGAGTTACTCAGTTCCTAGCTCAAGAGGCATCAATGGCAAAAGATTTTGGCAATGTGCTTCTCTGCATTAGTGTTCGTATTCTCCGGTTTTGCTGAATAAAGGAGGGTACCATGCCGTTCAAATTTAACTATTTGTCTAGTACTAAGCTGTTGGACAACTTTGGAATTGATTGTTTGCTAGCTAGTTTCTGATTTACCAATAAAAAAGTTAGGCTATTAATTGTCTTCGTCACATGTATCTAACTCTTCTGCTTTGCACTCAGTTGTTTTGCGTCTCGGATTAGCAGGATGTGATAAAGACAAGTAATAGTAATATGAGTTTCAAATTTAGGTAGTGGTGATCAGTCTCTTGTTTGGATGAGTTCAGACTATTGATGCCTTCCAATAAGACGTGTATGGACAATATAATCAATTTTTGTGTTAACCAACACTGTAAAATGATGTTTGTGATTCACATATCATCTTCTAGAAGAGGTTCTAGAATGCTTTATAAATTATATGATCTCTGAGTTTCTGCTGCAGATATATGGGATAGATGCAGCTTCTGGAGCTGCAGTACTAACCCTCGGTGTCTCACCAGGGGATCATGTCCTTGACCTATGTGCTGCTCCAGGTAGTGAAATAAACATCAATTTTTGACTTTTTAGTTCTTTCACGTTCGTCGCTTATTAGCATGGTAGTTGCAAGTTTGCAACAATCTGACGCATTCTTTAGCTTATAGAGTTAAGGGAAATGGGCACTCATATCTGTTGTCTTGTATTGAATGAGTATATTTGTGTATTGAGGTTGTCCTCTTTATCTTTTCGTTATACTTGTTTTTGTTGTTTGCTTCTTAATTCTCTAGTAAAAGCTCTTTTTTATATATTTCTGCTTATTTTCAAGATTATTCATTGCATCAAGCTCATGCTTGCAGGCGCCAAACTCTGCATGCTCTCAGACATACTTGGTAAGTCAGGGTCATTAACTGGTGTTGATGTTTCAAGACAGAGGTTAGCAGCTTGTCGATCATTGCTGCAGAAATATGCCATTGGAGATTACTGCAGGCTGTTTGTTGCAGATGGAACGACCTTTTCCCTTTTCCCAGTGAGATCTAATATTAATGAAATATCATGCAAAGAAGATGAAACAAGTATTTTCCTTTGCCCCTAACAATTCTCTAATAGTTTTACTGAACTCTGTGTATATGCTGCATCGGATATTTATCATTCTGAACCATTCCAAGGGCAGGTGGTGTTAGGGATGTAACTGATGTTTTACCAGAATGGTCTTCTAAGAGACCATGGATTGAAAGAAAGAGATTAAAAAAAATAAAAGATATAAGTACTGGAGGAAGTGAACCAGAACTGATATTTTATGGTAGACATTCTGGAATGGTTGGACTACCCAAAGCTGAAGTATTTGAAGTACGGTCTGATGACAGAGTTTTGGATGTTGGCTATGACAAGGTTCAACTCATCTTAGATTTTATAATATTTTAACAGAATGTAGTTATTATTGTAATTACGTAGACCCTCACAAGTCCGAAGTGGAGCATGCACTTCTTTTCCTGAGATTGTTCGTATCATGTTGTGACTGTTGTCCCATGTTCTGCTTACTTTGGCAATGATCAGAACTGTTATTTGGGATTGTTGATTCCAGGCTTAAGGCTTTGGGACCTCTTGGCTATTGTTTTATATGTTTAGCGTAGACTATACCGTTTGATTTCTCTTTGCAAGGTGAAATATTGATTCGCAAAAATGGTGTCCTTGCCTTTCCCCCCTGCTAGTTTAGTAGTTTCCGATTTGACAATGATAAGTCAGAGCTGTTCTCAATTGTTGTATTTGTTTTCCTTCCAAGACTCCAATACTGTTGCTTGTGTTGCTGATTTGACGGTGCAATACTATGTAGGTACTTGTGGATGCGGAGTGCACACACGATGGATCGATAAAACACATACAAAAATTTGAATATTGGGGATGGGAGACACTTCAGCAACGGGTTTTGGATGCACAACGAACTGACAGCTTGATGTTTCTCCAGGTAGTGAGAGATGTTTGACTGTCAGGTTACTTGGTGAATCATGTAAGAGTGTTAGGTGACAGATAATGCCAATTATGCAATAGTACACCTAACTGCACGTGCAGTCTCACAAGATCAAAAACTACCTTAATAATTAATAATTGAGTTTTCAGTTAAGCCGGAGCAAAAATCCAAAAAATCAGGAATAAGGGCCAAAGATAAAGAAAAAGATCTAAGAATTTTCTAGGCAATACATCTGGAAGTGGTAGTACATTGGTGGGCTTAAAGGATCTTTAGAAATACCAAAGTTAGAGGTCTGGCATGACAGTCTGGAGTTGTGTGGTCTCGTAGCTTGCACAAACTATTATTTTATCATTTTCATGATTGCACGGGTTCGCAAATTTCTGGAGTTGCCTGTGTCTGTAGAATCTCATATTCAGTTGAAAGGCTTAACATTGCCCTGACATTTTTTGTTTTTTTGGTTAAATGTCCTTTAAAATGGGTTGAGGATGAAACTTCTTATCTTGTGATTACCACATGGTTATCAATTGACCATCTACTCCTTGATGATTTTTCTTCTCTATTAATACATGCAGCTCCAACTTCTCAGCAATGGTTTTCGGTTGCTCAAAGTTGGCGGCTCTCTTGTTTACAGCACATGCAGGTGAGAGAAAGCCCTCTTGTTTTGTACTTTCAGGAAGTCTGAATCAAGGTCTAATAATTCACTGGTATATTTTCTATTATCATGTGTACGATGCACCCTAAGATGTAGAAAGTAAATGATGTTAAACTTTTAGATGTTACTCTTGAGAAAGCAATACATAATTTCTGCTGGAAAATTTATTGTCTTTTATGTCTCCGGACAGCTTAACAGTTGGACAAAATGAGAGCATAGTGGAGCATTTCCTGTCAGGAAATCCAAATGCTGGTAATTTCCTATCTCTAGAATTATATTCTCCCTGTCATCGATTTGCTTTAATTTGTTCTGATCATTACACATTCTATTATGGCATAAAAGAATGTAGGGTTCTTGCCTCTTTCCTTTTGTCGTTGTGTTTTGCTTATAGTTTGCTTGCTGCATAGACAAACCTTTCTTATCTGAAGTTGCCGTTTCTTTGTCCACACTTGCAAATACTAGCATGATATCTATAAAAGTAATTATATTTTCTTGATTGAGCAGAACTTCAGGAGGTTGATGCAGCCAAATTCTGGCCTTGTAAAAGTGGGAGAATCTCAAAAACGTTGCGGTTTGATCCTTCTACTTCCCAAACCAGTGGACTTTTTGTTGCCAAAATTGTGAAGCTTCCAAGTTAGCAAAAGGTTAGCTTATGTTAGCATTTGCATAGACCTTGACATTTATCATGTAGCACCTAAAAGTCGGACATATTTTATTACATTTTGTATTAAATTGAACATGATTTTGATAGCAGTTAAACTACTTAAACTTGGTGATGCTTTATGTTTTCACTTCCCCGACATTGTTGTGCATTTCTGGTATTATTTCTTGTATATTGTATGAAAAGCCAAAGACTAAAAGGTGCGACTGCATTAGACTTTCCACATGAAATATGTTACTTGTACTTTTATAAATATTTACTTATCTTCTATGAGTAAATAAACACATGTTATGATTGATAATGGTTGATGTTTCCCTTGGTCATTTTTTTGCCGGATTTTCCTGGGGACATGTCCATTGTTCAGCATTTTTCACGACAGGACATAACGAGCATAGGCTTCACAGATTTTTTCCACAAGCTGTCAAATATAATAGCATAGAGGTGATCACATAAGTATCTCCCACATAGTTCTAGATGTCCCATAGAAAAGTATAGTTCTAGACTTCTAGTTTACTTTTCATGCTTTACTATCAGCGAGGATGAGGAGCATATTTAATTTTTGTAAGGATGTTCAGGAAAACTTTAAGGATGTCGGGAATAATCTTTTGAAATGATGTTGGTGTGTTTTGTGTGCAGAAAAACATAAAAAATGATAATAGAATTGTAACTTATTATAAATTTTTGTGATTGGAATGGGATCTCCAACTTCTACTGTGAAACCAACGAGTCAGATTTTCTTATTATAACACAGAAAAATGTCTATTTTTTTGTCCCACTGAAGCATAAATATACGTTTGTGCTGATCTTTAGCTACTGAACTTTTCACTTAAACACCATTTTCTGCAACTATCTATGAAATAAATTCTTAGTCTCAAGTAGGGCTTGTTGAGTGGTTGCCCCTCATGCACAATGTAGTTCATAAATAATGAGCTGTTATTGCTCTTTCCCAGAATCCCAGCAGTGCCAGCACCTACACATTTGATACTGTGGAGCATCTACTTGTTGTCTGGACCGTGATCATTTTAATGGAGTCAAGCTCATATGCTTTCAGCATGCACTTGGGGAACGGTCAAGCTCAAATGACTAGGAAGATACAAAGTGTGCTGTAAAACATAGTGAAGCTGCTGAGATTTTGTTATTTCTTGAATTGTTTTCCTAACGAACTCCTATTTTTTCGGCGTGTGCAGAGCCTACCGAATGTGGATTGTCAAGTAATGACACATGGATACGCCTGCAATAGATAACCTACTGTAATGGTAGCCTCCTCCCTTGATGTCATAAAACTTGGTAAATACTAGTTCACTAGCTAAGAAACATGGTAGCGTATCAGCTTTCTCACGATGATCCTTTTAAGCTGTGTATTCTACAATCAGATATGAGTAGGGTTAAGTTATATTATCTAAATAAAGTGCCAATTTGTGAATTTGTTTTTGTTGGTTCTAGCCTTCCCGTGAATGCTGGTTTCATCTGTTAGTGAATCCTTCTTTCTCACCCTGAACTTCGAAGCGGTTCAAATCAATTCTTGCATGGATCTTTAATATTAGTGATTTTAATGTAACAGTGGCCAGATTAAATCATCTGATTTTACAGGTTAGATTGATTTGTCAAACAGTTGATTTGAGATACCAGATCAATACCATCTTAAGGGTCTTGTTTTGGTACTTCGGATTTGAAAGACGAAGAAAAAACTCTGATTAGTAGTAGGTTTATGAGTTATGACGCAGAAGTAAGTAAAAGTGTGTTGTAAGTCAACCTAACGCGTGGAAAATACATGTGATGCTTTTGCACTTTGGTCCAGCAACCTTCTGTTGATTTCCAATTCATATTGTGGTTGGTCTACGGAAGTCTCAGATGGTGACAAACAACAACATTGTTCAAAGAGCGACTTAAGGAATCCGTGTTCCCTTGACTCCGTCATCTTGTCGCCATCATTTATATTCCTAGTTTGTACTCACTTTCCTTTCTATTTGACTTAAATGTTGTCTATCATGGATCGTTGATACAATACTAAAATGGACTCCGGGATGGGCACGCATGATTTCACCCATCTTCCCACGCGGAGAGCTGATGTGGTAGCCACGTAGTAATAGCTTGGTTTAGTGGGGATACAGGTGTTTGTATTTTGTTTAAATATTTGAAAAAAATGTAAATTTTAGGCTAGCTTTTTCAGTCTGCAAATACTAAACTGGGCTTTGTACTTTTTAGGAAGGATTTAGGTGGAAGATTTCTATTACACAGTTAATAGGGCGGTTTGACCACGTTATACGGTTATCTAGGAAGAAACATGACTTTAAATGGTTAATAGGGAAAATCAACATCTCACCTTTATACCCTGCTTCTTTCTTCTCAACCATTTTCTTCTCCAACCTCATCCTTTTCTTTTCTAAGTCCTTTAGGTATTCTTAAAGTTATGTCTAACAAAAACTGAAACAAAATTAGATTTCTATATCATATGTTTGAGCATCATGTTTGTACTTAACCACATACATGAAGTTCAAGTGCCTACATCATTGTTCTCACTTAAACCATCAATAATGATAGTCAATGTTATGTGTGAGGGTAATTTCATACTCATCCCAGGGTAAACCAGAGTCATGAAGATGCCTATTTGGTTTTCGATAAACGAAGTAAGTATGTAGAGATTATTTTTGAATAAGCCAAAAAACCCATAAACTATCTCGAAATTACTCTCTACCATAGTCGGAAATTTAGATAACATATTGGTTAGATAACATAGTCGGAAATTAGTAACTGTTTGTTTTGCTAAAGGAAATAGGTAAATGGAGGAAATTCAGATATCCTATGGGGTATCTTCTATAATAATACAGGGTATTTTAGGTATTTTAAGTAAGAAATTGGTGTGGATGTTTTGTAGTTGTGGTAGATATGTTTTGGGTTAGACTTGATAACAAATTGGTTAAATTTGAAAGTGTTGTTTTGCTCATGGGAATGAGTAGTTGGGGGAAACTCAGAGACCATATGGGGTATCTTCTTTGATAATATGAGGTATTTTTGGTATTTTAATGTAGAGTTGGGGAGGTATTTCTAATACTTGACATACGATATTTTCTTTAATCGATTTGTCAGTTGTTAGGTGGGCAATGTTATCAACTAACTGTTGAAATGAGTGTAATTATTTAAGGAGCAACAATCCAACATATATTAGGTGAGTGCATTAAAAATCCACATTAGTTAAAGGATCTGCTTCTGTCATGATATCTTCCACCCCATCTAACGTGGTGTTTGAAAGCCCCACCACATCTCACTCGTTTATATCAAGTAGGAGAGTCAATGACGTTTCATGATCTTTAAGTCATTGTGACAACATGTGTGTTTTATGAAAATCTACGATAACTGAAAACTGAAGGAGACAATTCTATGGTTGTTTTTGTTTAAGACATCATGAGTGTGCATGATTTTTTTACTTGGTTGGATCTAACATTCGTTAATATCATAAATATTTGTTATCATGAACAAATATTGTTGGACACATACAACGAAGTCATAACATCTAGAAAAACAAAACTTAAAAGGTGCAACTCTTCCTCCCCTAGCATAATACCTCAAGACAACTCACAAACATCAGCTGTAAATGTTTTTCATCTAAATAGATCACCGTCTAACTTAACTACAAAGACACCGCTGAAGGTCTTGGACCCTAATTTGGTGAAGAACAATGGTTGCGCCAAGTAATACTAGACTAAAGTCTATTGTTGAAACTAATTAAATCCAATGTACCTGTCCTATTGAATCAAATTACCAACTCTCGAAACTGGATTTACTCCAACTTACCATCTCTTCTACCAATTGAATTTTTCAATTAAGGTTACCCAGCTATTGAATTCAACTTATCCTATCTATTATTTCGGATTACCCTGCTATTGTATTCAACTTACCCCGTCAATCAATTAAGGTTATACTATTAGATTTACCCTGCTATTAGATTTTACTTACCTTATCCATCAATTACAGTTACCCTCACAAACATCATTTAATACATTTTATTTAGTCAAAGTTACCCTTCCTATTAAACCAAATGACCATCTATCGCAACTAAATTTACCCCAACCAACAATCCCTTCTACCAATTAGGGTTACACTGCTATTGAATTCAACTTACCCCATCTATGAATTATATTAAATAGCAGGATCAACAGATGTTTGTCATTTTATGGAAATCGTAAAGCGTTGGAGAAAATATGTAAACAAAATTGTAGGTGAACTACCCAAAAAAGATGTCCAATTGGTGATGGATTCATTTAGTAGGCAACAAGAAACAATGGAGTTATGCACTTTCTTTAGAGAGGAGTCGTTCCAATCTCAAGAACAATCATTGGAGGTGATGGAAGGTCTAAGATCTTTAAAGTTGAGCTTACTTGAATCTAAGTGGGACACAACATCCTAAACCGTAAAGCGTAGTGATTGTGTTGAGGAATGGGTCGAGGAGGATCGAGAACCAGAGGGAGCTTGTGGAGCTCTGCGAGAAGTTGGGTTTGACGTACAGGTAATAACAGACTTTAACTCCTTCTATTTAATCTCATTTACATTGCTATTGAATTCAATTTATCATGTCTATCAATTAGGGTACCTCTACGAACCATCATTTAATCCATTCTATTTACTTCACGTTACCCGTCATATTAAATCAAATTACCCCCTATTGCAATTAGATTTACCCCAACCTACCACGACTTCTACCAATTGGATATAATTTAGAGTTACCCCGCTATTGAATTCAACTTACCCCATCTATCAATTAATGTTACCCCACGAACTCATAATTAATTTCCTTCTGTTTAATCTCATTTACCTTGTTATTACGTTCAACTTACCCCATCTATCATTTAGGGTTACCTCCATATAAGTGGTTAGTCATCATTTTGTAGCATGATAGGTGATAAGGTAAATTAAATTGAAATAATGGGTAAGTTTGAGTAATCTTTATCAACATTTACACGAAACATGGAGTTAACATTGATTCATTAATTGACAAACGTGTTTAAGCATGTAGATTTCCAACAAAACCTCACTCACACTTTTATCTAAATTATAAAGGACATAAGTTATTAAAACTACAATATTAATCACCCCTTACTATACATCAAATACAACCAACATAACAACCATAATCTTAGGATTCCGGGACGACAACGTTATTCCCCACCTTACTTTCCATGCACAAGTGATGTGGTTGTCACGTAGGGGAAGGAATGGGTGAGTTGGTCGTTTAATTTTTTTTTTATGTTATGTAGTGTTTGAAAATGAAGGAAAGTTAGCAGGAGAAGGGAAGGGTGGGTACTGGTCTGACTAGAGTGACATGAGTTTTATTATTATTTTTCTGACATGGGTACATAGGGTAACTTAATGTCACTATGACTCATATGGTAACTTAATGTCACTATGAAGGTAAATTGGATTACATAGTTGGGGTAAATTTAATTGGTCTACTGGGTAATTTATGTTATTACAAGGTAATTTAATCATGTAGGCTTCTTTTGTTATTACAACTCCAATCCCAACCAGAAAGACAAAAAAAATCCAACAAAACCCCACTTACAATTTTATCCAAACTATATAGCACATAAGTTATTAAAACTGCAATATTAATCACTCCATACTATACATCAAATATAACTAACATAACAACCATAATCTTAACTAATGACATGGAGAGAGAAAACCCAAAAAATACAACTTTGCTGCAATTAGACACAAAATAGAGTACAACAAAATATACTTAATGCACAACAACTTGAGGCATGACAAAGAAAGGGAGGTTGTAAAATGAAGTTCCTTCGTACAATTTCAAACAATGAAGTGAGAACTTTATTAACTAATTGAATACATTGGTGACTAAAAATACCCACATGTCCCATATAAAAAATTCGTTGTATTTTTCAGAAAATAATGGACTTATATCCATAAACTAAATGTGAAAATCTACAATTATAAGGCACCTTAACGAGAATACCCTACAACCTAAGATAGAAAATAGTAACATTGTCTCCATTATATCTTTTCTAATAATACCTGAACATAGACAACACACAACTAAAAAACCTTACATTTTTTTCAAAAATACCCCAACACACCTACAAAAATACTCTTTGACGCTTCATCGGTCTCATCTTGGCAAAAACGTAGTACAACCTCCGTATTGCACTTTGAGCACGACAAACATCAGGAACGACTTCAAGAACTCCACAATCTGTGCGTCCCCATCGGGCATTGCGATCAACCTCACGACAAACACCAAAACTTTCCTGCAAAGCTCTTTGCACACCTCATCCTTACACAAAAGCACCTAAAGAGGAAAAAAATGTTCAATAAATGGTTGAAGCAAAAAGTCTAGTAAAGGTTTCACCTTTACGAAGATTTAGGGATCAGAGTGCGACGGGAGAGGAATCTTATGGACTTGACGATGAGAGAAACGGAGGACATCGAGGAGGTGTCGAGGGCGGAGAGGAGCTTGAGGACAACGACAGAATGGGAAGAAGAAAGAGGGAACAAGAAATCTCGAGGTTAGGGATGGAAGGAAGAGGGAAGAAGAAATTGAAGGAGAGAGAGAAAAGAATGATGCATGCAACATGCTTTTTAATCTGCATATGTACTATCACCTTTTTTTGTTTCCATATTTTAATTTTAGCTAGTCATTTCAAATTTTGAAATGATATGAGGTGGAGTCCAACTCACCTTCCACATCACCTGCGTGGGAAAAAGGGTGGAAATAAGGGTAGAAGACTACTTTTCCTACTAAAATAAGACAGGTCGTCAAGGTAATTGGCGAGATAGTCATCTATATTTAGCAAACGGATGTGGGTATGTCACCCCTCACCACGTAATAGTTTTTTTTTATGACCCAGAATTCCCCGGCACCCGTCCCCACTTGGGACAGGCGGGTTGCGGCTCCAAACTGGGGGTGGTCCAACACCATTTTCACCGGAACGCATTAACATTAAATAAAGTGTCTTGCTGGGATTCGATCTTGTGACCTAAGGTTCATGAACCCACGTACCTAACCAACTCGGCTGCGTCCCGAGAGACCTCACCACGTAATAGTTGACCTATATTTTTCAACTGTCTTTTCGTTTAATTGTCCAAGGTTAGTCTATACTTTTCGAACATTTGTGTGACAAATGACAATCCTATTGGGATCAATTATAAATTGCGATATTTTAGGGGTGACTCCGTCTAATACCATTTGTAACGAACTCTTTAACACACTTATATTAGGCTCTGTTCAATTCCGTGATTGGTTGACACCAGCAATCCATAATATAATTAACTATTGTATTAAAAATGGTCAATATAAAAGCTAGATTTACTTTTTATATTTTTTGACATACCTTGCGTAGTTGCGTGTTCAATGGTTTGTCGAGAAATGTCCAAGATATGCTCCAACAATTTGTTTACATTTTTTGATAAATTATAGAACTAATTTAATTAAAAGTGAGTTGCAGTCTTGCAGATTTACATCTCCCACACACATTTACAAGATGAAACACGAACCACACCTTATTCCCCATCCAAGATAAAGATACACGGAGCCAGCATTGCTTTAGAGGTGGATCTTGGTCGTGGATGCAAAATGATTGCGGAATCTAATCTCCAAAACAGAACTTGCTAAGGTATTCCAGGAACCTTCAAACTCCCATTTTTGACTCGTCACTTCCAAATTCCACGTCCAACCCACCTCCATTTCACCCTCCCATGGAATTCAAACACCCCTCCCCATCCTAACCAAACCCAACCCAAATCCCAGAATCACCGTGTACTACTCCCATCTCTACCCCACCCATCTTGACGTTCTTGGGTCATAGTCTAATTGATTTAGGATGTGAATCTTACTCTCAAATTTTGAAATTGAATTGTCAATGAACACAAACGTTCCTAGGCCGTAGTCTAATTGATTTAGAGTGTGAATCATACTCTCAGATTTTAAGAATAAATCGTCAATAAACATACAAAAATACACATCGACTACAATTCGTCTAGAAAGATGCTTAGAAATTCTGGATTAAAAAAAAAGGCAGGCGAGTTGCCACTCCCATTTTGTCTCCCTCCCCACACTTAAAAGTTCAAAACACCCACTCCCAAACCCAATCCGATCCCAGATCCAACATGAGCTCCCACCTCCGCCTCGCCGTCCCACCAACCCACCACCCATTCCCGACCCATCACCTCCCGACTCCATCCAAACCCCTCTCCACCACCACCACCACCTTCTACCCACTCCTCCTCCACCTCCACTCCCTCTACCCTCTCCTTCTCCTCCCTCTCCCTCCCCTCCCCTTCGCCTTCCTCGCCTTCCTCCTCTCCTCCCTCCTCCTCTTCCCCAAACCCTCCTCTCTCCCTTCTCCCCTCCTCCTCCGCTCCCTCTCCCTCAAGTCCCTCCTCCTCTCCCTCTCTTTCCTCCTCTGCCTCCTCTCCCTCCCTTCCCTTGGCGCTCCTTCTTTTGCTCTCCTATCCTTCTCTGCCTCCCTAGCCGCGCAGTCCCTCTCCCACCGCGCCCCGGCCAGAGGTCTTGTTCCTCTCGCCGCTTCCGTTCTCCTCCTCGTTGCAGGATTCCACCGGTTTGGTTGGGGCTCCGATGGGCGTGCGATGGTTGTGCCGGCGGTCATGGCGTTGGCGTCGGGGTTGTTGGGATGGTTCGAGAGTGGAGGAGGAGGGAATTGGGCGGTTTTGAGGCCGCTGGGAAGGAAAAAGGTGCGGGTTTTGACGGTCGCTTTTGCGGCGGTTTGGTTGTTTTTTCCGGCGGTTGTTGCGTTCATGCTGGTTGGGGAGGAGGAGAGGTTTAATGGCTCGGTTTCGGGTTTCATTTGGGCGTTGGTGAATGCGTCGGTATTTGGTATTGTCCTTGGGAAGAATGGCGGTGAGGAGATAGTGGCGGTTGGTTCGAAAGATGTGGAGAAGGAGTTTCTTTTTACGTTTTTCGGGATGCTTGCGTTCGAGCTTTTCTACGGGATGCAGTTGTCGTTGCCGGGGTTTTTCGTTTGCGGTTTGCTGATGTGGATTGCGGTTAAACAGCTCGGTTCGGCGAATTTCGGGTACATTGACTTGGGGAGTTACGATTCGTCCGAGTCTTTGTATGTGGTGGTTATGAATCCCGTGAGGCATATTCTTAGAGAGAGGAAGTCGAGGAAGATCGCGCTTTTTCTTCTGATTAATACGGCGTACATGGTGGTGGAGTTTGTTGCTGGGTTCATGAGTAATAGTCTTGGGTTGATATCGGATGCTTGTCACATGTTGTTTGATTGTGCTGCCCTTGCGATTGGGCTGTATGCATCTTATATCTCTAGGTTACCTGCCAATAGTCAGTTTAATTACGGATGGGGAAGGTTCGAGGTACTATCTGGGTATGTCAATGCAGTGTTTTTGGTTCTTGTTGGGGCTCTTATTGTTCTCGAGTCGCTTGAGAGAATTCTTGACCCTCAGGAGATTGCGACTGGTAATTTGTTGTCTGTTTCTGTTGGAGGATTCCTGGTTAACATGGTAGGTCTGATTTTCTTCCACGAAGAGCATCATCATGCCCATGGTGGATCGTGTTCTCACTCCCACTCGCATGGGCATGCCCATGTTGGTGGTGGGTCATGTTCTCACTCCCATTCACATGATGATAGTCATACCCATGTTGGTGATGGGTCTTGTTCTCATACTCATTCACACTCATATCATCAATCTCAAACTCATAAAGTTCACGAGCAAGCTACCATCATGAATCATCATCAGGCAAGTGAACGGGCTGGACATCAAGCTTCTGTAGAGAATATTATTGATGATATTGACCACCATTGCAAGAAACATGATCACAACCACCATCAGCATAGTGAAGATTCCCATAATAACTTAGATGCTGGATCGGCTGCTTTAAGCTGTGGTCATAATTGTCACGCTCACCATCATAGCCACTCTGACGTTGATCGTCGTGTGAAGAGAGATTCCAAAGAAGAGGAGCATGTCAGTGGAAGTTCATTGATCGTTTCACACTGTCACTGTCACTTAAATCACACACATGACAAGTTATGTGATGATGGTGGAGCTCTTATAGATCATGGCCCATTGAATATCTCTATCATGCCAAACCCTGAGCATTCTCATTTTTCATCTGATCATGCAAAGTTGCCAACTAATGGTAAATCGAAAGAGCAGAAGAAGCACCATCACGTCGACCACAACATGGAAGGGATCTTCTTGCATGTACTAGCAGATACATTGGGCAGTGTTGGAGTGATATTTTCAACCCTTCTTATAAAATACAAGGGGTGGCTTGCTGCAGATCCCGCATGCTCTATATTTATTTCAATAATGATAATATCTTCTGTGTTACCTTTGTTGAGAAACTCTGCGGAGCTATTGCTCCAAAGAACTCCAAGAGCTCACGAGAAGGATTTGACAATAGCTTTAGATAGCATTACAAGGATAAATGGTGTTTCTAGTATCCAAAACATGAAAACGTGGAGCTTCACCAATGCTGAAGTTATTGGGACACTTCATCTCCAGGTACCTACTGGAAATGATAAGGAGTTTGTTAAGAAGAAAGTTTTGGATATCTTGAATGATGTTGGTATTAAGGATTTGACGATTCAAGTTGAACATTCGAAAACATAGGTAACTTAGTAGATCTCCATTTCTATTTTTCTGGAAATTGATTATAATTTTTTGCTCATTTGAGATAGTACCCGTACGTCCATAATTAATGGAGTGGCATCCTATGTATCTTGGAAGAAATGCTCCTAGAAAGTGGATGCAGTTTTTGCAAATAATCGCCTCGAATATTTTTTAAACCTTCTGTTCTGAGTCATTTGTAGTAAGGGCCGTGTAACTTGTGTTCTAGATATATACTGGAAATGATGAAAGCATTTCACTGAAGTACATTTTTTCCCTTCCTCTGGGAGTGCACCGTAGAGCCTTGCTTGTCCTTACCATTTAACCTGCTGAGCTTAAGACTTGCTGGGATAACAATTGAACAAAATTGTAAGATGCTGCTAGAAAGTAGAACTTAAAGGATCACATGTGTGCATCACATCACTTTCCTTTCCTCAATGGTTCACGACTTTGTACTATACTTAATGTTCAAGAATTTATGCTTCATTATACATGTCCTTGTTTATCATTTTTCATCCTGATGTTGGAATGATCTTCGTACTGACTGGTAACAAACAATTGAGCATGGCATAGAGGCTTACTCGTATTCATATAGTCTACATGACTTAGATACTATGCAAAGACTAAATGTCATTCCAGATTGGGATACAAATTTACCTTTAAACTTGGGCTTATGTTATGATCAAATTTTGTAAGCTTAACAAGAAGCAACATAAATAACACAGCAAAATGCCTCTTACATGATGATCATGGTGTCAGAGTACAAATTACGTGGAATCAAGTGGTCATTACCTAATGTAACTGACAAGGTATGCTTACTATTTCTAGAATTTCCATTGGAAGTTCATATGGTGAAGGCTGTTTGAATCTTACATCTTGCATTCAACAAAATCTTTATTTTTGAAGTACTATCTACGACATTGAATATTTCTATGATCTCTCGAAGAGGTGGGTGCATGTAATCTTGAGGAATATATATCTACAAAGAAATAAAGAGTGGTTCTTCTAGGTTTGTAAATATCATTTATTTTGTACTATTACCCTTTACTTTTTCTACTATGATCTTTGGCTATATGGAGTTGACATCTCACTGTTTTGCTTTGTGTTGGTAAACTGTAAAAGGAATTGATGAGTAGAGTTGAATTTTGTTTTGTATTCTCTCCTTTCAGCTCATGATATTTAGGTTCAATCACTTGCTGTTGGTATTATATTCTTATTTGTAGGGTGCCTTGTGTCTTATATCAGAATGAAGCCACAAAACTGTGCTTTTCGCGAGATTAAATTGTATACAAGCTTACAGACAGTTAATGTACCATGACATTCGTTATCTTGGGATTTTTTAAGTCAACACATGTTTTGAGAACAGAGCTTTTTACTTTTCAAAAAATAAATCCACTAGAGGGCTCCATCTTTGAAATTTTCATCCATGCAGTGATGCAACTTTGAGTATATTAGAATAATTAGATACATTAAATCCTTTGGGTTTTCAATGTATAGCTGACACCTTCTGGTGCCATTGGTTACTGATCAAGCATATTTGTTTGCGTAGCTTTAGCATATTGCATTTGTAGAAGAAATTGCACATGCTGTACTATCATGAGGTGTTTTTACATCAACTATGGTATGACAGATCAGCTTGCAAATTAAATCTGCTCAACCAACCACCTGTAGCAATTGTCTGGATTAGCTCTCTATCAAGATATAAATGTCATTTTTTTTAATACATTTTGATTGATTGGATATGTCTTCACCTCTCCATGATATTACATAAGTTCGTGATTCCATCATTCCCTTTTTAAATTAAGAAGTTATAACCACGGCATCAGTAAATCACCTTATGGTGGGTGCTGATTACTGATTTACTGCTATGAATCTACAAAAATTAATGGCTTGTAGGAGTTTACTACTATTGGAGTGGAGGGTAATTGTGTTCTTGAAAGGTCTGTGTTTTCAGATAGATACTCAAGGTTAGATCCTTACTGTTACTAGGCAAAGCTTTTGTAAGTTACCAGTTTATGAGTTTGAAGTTCTTATATGGAAGGTAGAATATCTCTGAGGCAAGTGCACTGTGCTTTGGTTCGAATTGAGCACTGGAGAGACCAGAGAGACTGCTGTATATGCCAACATCCTTTCTGGACTTGTTTGGTGGCCAAATCCGAGTCCATAATCCTTGGTCTCTTCTTCTTATGCCCAAGTAATGGTTTTGTCCATTCGTCACCTGCTATATCTTCTTTGACATCGGCGCTTCAAAAGACAAATGCAGAGGTAAAAAAAATTCTCTCCTTATTGGTTGTTAATCTGAAGAAGGGTTGTTCTTGCTAATTTAGCAATGCATTTGTTTCAAATAATCAAAACTTATTCTCATTGAACCTCTGAAATGGTTAGATGCCTGGTACAAATGGTTTCATGTCCTTATAATGCTAAAATTTTCTCTATTGATAAATGGCATTTTAGAAGAACGTGACATTATGCTCAATTCATTGCACTTAACATGCAAGCCTGTGAGTGAAGTGGCTACACTTTAATTGATGCTTTTCTGAGCTGCTTTGCGGCGCTTAACATGTAATCCGAGACTTGATGGTGGCATTTAGATTCTGTCGAATATACTGCTCATGATTGAAAACTCTACACTATTTCATTTTTCCATTTTTGGTTGAAATTTAATAGCTCTAAACTTGGACCGTGCAGGACAGCAGGAGAAAGTTTTACCAACCAGCACATCGATTGCAGTACGAGACTAGTCTGGTGGGAGAAAGGGTGCTCCCTTCAGCAATAATAGTTTCTGATCCCAAAACCATCAAACAGTCACGGCCATGAGATCTGTCAAGCCCTTTGAAGTTTCGAGAGGTGAATAGTGTAGGTGGTTGTCTTGGCTCTCATGCGTGGAAAGAGTTAGAATCTTTGATATTTCACCTCTTTAGAAGTGATTTTGATGGTAATGTGTTTTAAATATGTACATGATGGTAATTGTTATATGTTTATATCCATGTCGACAAACCTTTTGACATTACGATAATATCGATATTTCATGATATCTGACCATTGTTGGTGTAAATAATTACGGAATCTTTTAATTTGTTGGAGCCTGGTGACTGTCAAAAACCTCATAAAAAAGTCCTTGATTATCTCCATAAGATCCTTTTATCAACACTTTCTATTATATGTTATTTGATTTCCTATCATTGTGCTTCTCTTGTACTTTCTGTTATATGTTATTATAACTTCTCTCGTTCCTCAGCTCCCATCTTCTTTTAGTGAATCTCAAGTTTATGCCCTATACCTTAAGAAATGAAGATAAAACACTAAAACCTTCGGGCTTATTTAAATGAGCTAGCTTGAATTTGACTAGTGTGTTAGCTTAACAAAAAAGTATTTAGTTTCAGCTACAATTATATAAGTTGTCTGAAATCAAATTTGATTGTAACTTAAACGATGGTCAGTTTAATGAATTCAACTAGACTTGCGCCTATATTCTAGCCTCGAGTGGCATGAGCTGCATATATACGATGATCGTTTCTAAGGTACGTGCTGATTCATTGTGTTTCCTTCGTCCAAGTTTGGTAGTGATCAATGTGGATTAGTTACATCAAGACTGATCCTTATGATTGGACGAGGCAGAAAGCAAAAGACGGACGAATAATACAGAAAAGAAAAGGTAAAAGAAAAATTGAACATTATATATTAGAAAGTAGGAAAAATGTAGATCAGATGGTATCCTTTCCTCGCTGAAGTTGGAATATCTTGCATATCAAGTAATTGATCAGTGAAGAATATATGCTCGGACCAGTAAAATTATAGATGTTTGACGTTGCTTTTATGTTGCACTGCATGATTTGGGATTGGTGCATGTGAGAAACTTCTTTTAGGTAGTACTCTCTTTTTTAGACAACTCATACATGTAACAATTTAACATGCAAATACACATGTATATCTAATTTTTGATCTAGACTAGAAGACATGGTTTCTTTTTCTTTAATAAGTGCAATTGATCTGTCATATAATTTGGCATTGCAATTACAAAATAGATTGGATTGGTTCAGTGACCTGAAACTGAGAGCATCCAACTTTTTGTAGTTTGCCATTTTACCAAAATGGATAATTAAGATGGTACTGGTAAATTATCGGAACTTTGATCCTAGTAGTGAGTTGCGACGTAACAATAATCACGATCCTAGCTAGATATTCTTACTTTTTCTTAAAAATCATATTGATGTTGAATTGCATGTTTTTAATAGAGATTAAACTCAGTAGCACATGGTTGGACCAATAACATGGCCAAAAAAGTTGGGTCTAGAGAAAGCAAATGATGTAGTGAGAAAGTTGATGCCGCACCACATGAACCAGCCTGCCTTGCTAACTAAAGCCTTCTTTCCAACTTCACAACGAAGCCATATGCTCAAATCAATATAAACAGGTCTAATATTGTTCTATTGGATCCTTCCATTCCCATTTCTTCTCTCTCAAACTAGATACACAAATGACAAATCTCTTGCATGACTTCCTCGTCTTATCATGCTCCATACTAGTTCTCCACTGCACTGCAAATGAAGACAACCCGGAGGTAAAATCTCATGACAACAAATTGGCTTCATTGAAGTTAAAACATATAACTAATATACGTATTGTTGGTAAAAACAGCAATTTGTAATTAAGTTTACATGGGTAGTAAGTTTGTGATGGATGTATATATGTTGATGCATGTAAACTGATTTAAATTTTTTGCTCAATTTGCAGCCTTATATTGTGTACATGGGAAGCTCTTCTGTGAGCAATATGGATGGGAGTATAGAAGATTTGGAAGCACCACACTTGCAGTTGCTGGCTACCGTTGTCCCAAGGTGCAAATAATATAGAATTGCTTAAAAGAAAATCATTTCACTACAAAAGCAGGTCTTGTACATAGACATGGATGGTATCATTAGTGTGTATATATACCTTAGCGTAAGGAATATCATTAATACCTTAGTGTTTCATAATTGCTTAAATTTGAAGTTTACTTTCTATAATATCATCATTTTTAGCAGATGTAATTAGAGCTTAAGCAACCATCTGATGCTAATTATGAAATTAGTACAATTGAAAATTTTCGCTAAGTTAACTTGTATCGAAGTTACTATTCATCAGAAGAGTAAAGTCTTTATAATTTTAAGTTATTTACAGGGTATTTCTGAAATCATCTTATTTTTCTATTAAATTTTTGTATAGCACATGATCTATCTATTTCTTTTTATTTTTATTTTTGCAACAAAACACAACTTTCAAGAAGCTTTCTAAACATACGCATAATTGGTTGTGATGTGTAGCGAGGAAAAAGAGAGGCTATTCCTCATTCACAGTTACAGCCACGCAATGAAGGGATTCTCCGCTATGCTTAGCAAGAAAGAAGCTACTGTATTATCCGGTACGTACCTCTCTAATTACGTTTGCCTCTCTAATTACATCGGGAATAAGCTAGCTAGCATGCTTCATCACGTTTGCCTCTCTAATTACGTAATTAAATTCCCCTTTAGCAAAATAATTGTAATTAACAACCACGCTATGATTTTTTTCCATAAATGAAGTGGTGAGGAAGGGAAGATGCACGACTGAACAATCTCTAATTGAAATAACAAGAAATTATTGGAGATTAGCTCATGAGCTAACTTAATTTATCAACAATACACTTATACACCCACAGGTCATGATGGAGTTGTATCGGTCTTCAAAGATCCAATTCTTCCACTCCACACAACTCGTTCTTGGGATTTCCTCGAAGTGGAGTCTGGAAATAGAAACATTCGACACAAACAACCACGAGTTTCTGGGGATACCATCATCGGCATAATCGATACAGGTGAACCATATACGGAGGCCTAATTAACTATATATTTCATGCTTTGGGATATAGTTGTATGAGACCTAATTATTACGATATTGCATGTTCAGGGATTTGGCCGGAATCACCAAGTTTTGATGATAAAGGGATGAGTGAGATCCCTGCAAGATGGAAAGGTGTTTGCATGGAAGGTTCCGATTTCAAGAAATCTGACTGCAATAGGTCAGCTCCATAATTAAGGACTAACTTAATTTGTTAATCCACAATCCATACTGTGTCAGCATGTTTATGTCTATTATTTTGAGGGTTCGTTTGGATATGCCCATTAGGTTATATGACTTAGTGCAAATCGTTACTAACTAAGTTGAATTTAGTTTGTAAATTTCTAATCTTGAATTAGTTTGAACAATCTCAACTTTGATTTTTGGAGGCTTTATATGATGTCTCTTTTTGTGCCAAAAATAAAATAAAATAAAATTCAGCATTTGATTACGTTTTGACTTTTACTATAAAAACGTATAACGCTTTCGAAAAAACTTAAGTTGAAACTGATTCTCCAGCCATCCGAATTTTAATGATAAATCAACTAATCATATCTTCAACTAAAGAGTATAGGATCACATCTTAACAATGATTTGTAGTGAAGATTAATGAACTATGATTAGCTCAAGTGGTATATATTACTAGTCAATCAGAGAAGCAAGTACAAATACTAATACAACAACGTTAGTTAATATACAAATATAACATCCACGAAGTTGGTCGACAGGAAGCTAATAGGCGCAAGATACTACGACACAAATGTCAACCCTCCCCAACAAAAGTCAAACACCTCCACCACCTCTCTCAACCCCACCGGCTCCTCCCCAAGAGACACCGTTGGTCATGGGACCCACACCGCCTCAACCGCCGCCGGCACGCCAACCCCGAACGCCTCATACTACGGCCTCGCACCCGGCACTGCTCACGGTGGCTCCCCTTCTAGCCGCCTGGCCATCTACAAGGCCTGCTCCCTCGGCGGCTGCGCTGGCTCCAACATTCTGAAGGCCATCGACGACGCCGTCCATGATGGTGTGGACGTCGTGTCGATATCGATTGGTATAAGCTCTGCGTTCCAGGAGGACTTCTTGAGTGATCCGATCGCGATCGGTGCGTTCCATGCGGATGAGAATGGGGTTCTGGTGGTTTGTTCCGGCGGAAATGATGGGCCGGAGGCGTTCACGGTGGTCAATTCGGCCCCTTGGATTGTGACGGTGGCGGCGTCGACGATCGATAGGGGGTTCGAGTCCGATGTGGTTCTTGGAAATGGAGTTGTTGTTAAGGTAACAAGTCATGTCGTACGTGATTAATGTTTACAACTTAATTATACAAATTAAGTATCGAACTTATTATGATTGTCCAGGAGAGAATGAACTTAATTTTCTTATATAATGTTATAGAATTTGTTGTATATGTTGAGCAAGTAATCTCGCAATCATGATTAAGGTTATTATATATTCGTGTCTACGCGTGGCCATGTGCATGTCATGACCTGTTCTAATACTAGGTAAAATAGTAAAGACGTCGTATCTTTAAAATTCACATAGTTAACTGCTTAAGTAAAATATAATGAAAATATTTTTGTTATATAATGTTACACAATTACTTAAGTAGAACAAAAGTTCGAAATGCAACAAAATTATGTTAATTGGTCGTTAGGTTTTTCACCATCCCTCAGTATATATTTAACAACAACGAGTAGAAATTAATATCTACATCCTAATACATGTTCCTTTATGTTTAAATCTTTTCAGGGATCAGCAATAAACTTCTCCAACCTCACACGTTCAAAGCCCCATCCTCTCGTCTTTGGTGGGGACGTCGCCGGAGAGTTCACGCCGGCCTTCGAGGCAAGGTGACGATCACTCCCATCCACAATCTCCACCTTCGTCATGACAAAACAATAAATATTATGTCCCTCCAATTTAGCTGCATTTCATTTTATGAAATCCCCCAGCAACTGCTATCCCGGATCACTAGACACGGAAAAGACGGCCGGGAAAATAGTAGTTTGCATCGATACCGACCCAAGCGTGTCGAAACGGGTCAAGAAACTGGTGGCTCAGAGCTCCGGCGCCATAGGAGTCATTGTCTTCGACGGTGTCGGAAGAAGAGGAAGTGTGTTCGACTCTGGCACGTTCCCATTCACGGCGATTGACAACAAGGCCGGAGATCAGATTCTCCGTTACATCAACTCTACAAAGTACGTACAAATGAGCTAGTACCATATTTTACGTGTACATTGTGTATATATATATATATATATATATATATATATGGTCAAGCTCTACTGAGTTCATGGCTCATCAAATTTAATTTAAGCATCCTACAATCTCACCATTGGATCTTCTTTACAGTTAATATCACTATTCATTAGCATAACCATTTTTTTCTTAATCTACCTTACAATTTGAAATGAGTGATTAATATTGTGGGAGCTTAATTTAGAAAAATTAAGCCCTGGACTCACTAGAGAATTCATGTATATATATACATTATATATAGGGTGGGTCAAGCTCTAGTGAGCCCAGAGTTCATCAAATTTAGTTTAAGTCTTCTACAATCTTACAATTGGATCTTATTTACAGTTAATCTCACCATTTATTAGCATAACCGTTTTTTTCTTAATATACCTTACAATTTGAAATGAATGATAGATATTGTGGGAGCTTAATTTAGAAAAATTAAACATTAAGCTCACTAGAGAATTCATATATATACACACGTACATTATTTTACGTGTACATTATATATATTTATGTGGGAGCTAGTACCATATTTTACGTGTACATTATATATATTGTGGGAGCTAGTACCATATTTTACGTGTACATTATATATATATTTATGTATGTGTTTTGTTTGTTGGAGTTGTGATTTTAGCTTTGGAATTAAACAGGGTAGCTAAGGCGACTATACTCCCCAGCAAAAATGTTTACAACGTCAAGCCATCGCCAACGGTCGCGATCTTCTCTTCGCGTGGTCCCGGAGGTCTCACCGGGTCCATATTGAAGGTTCATTAATTTGTAAACATCATCTATTTTGGTCGTGCCGTTCAATTTGATGTCATTATATCAAATTATGCAATGTTTTATTTTAATTTGATAGAATTAGCTCTACATTAACGAATCTAATGTGAATATGCACTACATTTTCTAAGAGAAGAGAAGAAAATCCTAGCCAAGAAATCGATTTGAAGTTACAGTAATATATTGATCATGTACATGTTATGTTTGTGTTGTCTACCTAATTAAAACTGTTATATCTGACGATTGGAAGCAGCCCGACGTAATGGCTCCCGGTGTTGGCATCCTTGCAGCTTCAATTCCGTTGGCTGATGATGACGTCCCCTCCGGTAAGAAGCATTCGATGTTTGCCATAAAGTCGGGGACGTCTATGGCTAGTCCTCATGTTGCTGGAGCAGCTGCCTTTGTCAAAGCAGCGCATCCTAAGTGGACACCTTCGATGATTAGATCAGCTCTCATGACAACATGTACGTTGAGATAACTCAATTGATTACCTTAAATTTCTTCTTTAGTGTAATTTTTTTTCTTTCATATATCATGTCAAATCAAGTTTAAATCATATAATTTAGAGTCAAATAACAAATTTTGTTTATAACATAATTTACTTTTGACTCACCTTACCAGCAACCACAACAAACAACCTCAAAAGGCCCCTCACAACCACTACCGGCACCAAAACGACGTGGCACGAAACTGGTGCCGGCGAGATAAACCCGACCGGCGCTCTTAACCCGGGACTAGTTTTCCAAACCACAACCCAAGACTACCTCCACTTCCTATGCCACCACGGCTACACTTCCAAAGTCGTATCCAAACTCTCCAATCTCAACTTCACTTGTCTGGCCAACTCCTCCGACGACCTCATCTCCAACCTCAACTACCCTTCCATCTCAATCGCCCGACTCGACCCGAGAAAGCAACCAATTGTGACGGTCACCCGCACCGTCACGGATGTTGGGGGCGTCAATTCCACGTACGATGTCGCCGTCGATGCGCCGGAGGGGTTGGTGGTCGAAGTTGCACCAAAAAGGCTAGTGTTCTTGGACAATAACGGTAAGGCCACGTTCAAGGTGTCGTTTGGGGCCAAGAATGGGACCAAAGGGTACGTGTTTGGGTCCGTGGTCTGGACCGATTCGAGGCATTTGGTTCGGTTGATTTTTGCTGTGAACGTGGTCTGATTGGTGTTTAAAGATGTTTGACATAATTATTCTATAGGAATATTTCCTTTTTTTCTTGCTAAAATAACAGACGTGGTTCGGTTGAAGTTATTTTTGAAAAGCTGTGGTTCTGTTAAAGTTAATGTAGTGTGCGTTGGAGTCATGTACTCATATGTGTTGACTTGAGGATATTTATACATTTACAATGCAATATATATTTTTTAATACTATTTATAGTACTCTTACTCTTCGATATATGGTGCTTGGTGGACTTGGAGTCATGAGTATTCATTGCTAAAATTAAGGCAGTTTAGATACATTGGTTGATTTTTGGCAACCTACTTAAAATTAGTTTTTTTTCTTTGAAAATATTTAAGTGACAACATTAATTTTAATTAAAAAATAGATTGTAATTTCGTATTCATCAATTACAAGATGTTATCCGGATAGGAACCGAACTTAATTTGTGTCTCGCTCCCACCGATTTGGTACTTCAACCAATAACATACACAACGATTATTACCTCTCGATGAATTAGTTAAGAACTCAGAGATAATTAGTGTATATTACATTACAAATAAAAAATAATAATTTTATCATCGTGTAGGAACATTCAAAAACATTAGCGCAAGGAATTTCATAAAATTTCAAATTCGATGTCGATGTAAAGATACTTTTGCGTATTTTAAGAAGAAAAGTTGAAGAATTTTGTATATATGGAGATATTAATATTTTAACCTTTCAAAGAAAAATAGAAGACTTGAAATTATGTACTTAAATCATCATGTTTATACAAAACTATTTAGATAAAAAAACTAAAATCACCTAACCGAGTTAAAGACGACGTTTTGACCTCAAAATCACCTTCCCAATCACACACCACGTGGCCAAAGACAATCCATCTGTAGACGTCGGTGAAGACTTCGAATGGCAAATTCCAGTCTGGCAACTTGAGAACAGGAGTAGTTGTCACCACCCGCCTCAGTTCATCAAATGCCTCCTGACATTGCAGCTCCCATGCCCACTGCCGATCCTTCTTCAATAGGTCGGTGAGTGGTGTGGCAATCCTTGAGTAGCTCTTGACGAATTTGCGGTAGTAGTTCGTCAAACCAAGGAAAGACCTCAGTTTTGGCACTTTCTTCGGTACTGGCCATTGCTCGATGGCCTCGATCTTCTTTGGGTCCATGCGCACCTCGCCACTTCCTATGATGTGCCCCAAAAAAGAGATCTCCTTCATACCGAAGGCGCACTTCTCAGGCTTCAGGAATAGCCTGTGTTGCCGCAACTTTGCGAACGCCAATCTGAGATGTCGCTCATGCGTCTCCAAGTCCCTGCTATAAACAACAATGTCGTCCAAATATACTACAACAAAGTCATCTATGTAGTCGCTAAACACATCATTCATTAAGTTACAAAAAGTTGCTGGTGCATTTGTCAAGCCAAATGGCATGATTAAAAACTCATAAGACCCATAGCGAGTGACGCATGCAGTCTTGGGCACGTCCTCCTCTGCAATCCGGACCTGGTAGTAACCGCTCCTCAAGTCCATCTTTGAGAAATACTGCGCTTGCCCAAGTTTATCGAACAAGTCCTCTACGTGTGGCACCAGGTACTTGTTCTTGATGGTCACCTTGTTCAGTACGCGGTAGTCTATGCACAACCGCAAGCTTCCGTCCTTCTTCTTCTGAAAGATGACGGGTGCTCCATATGGGGCTTTGCTGGGTCGCAGTAGTCCATCATCAAGCAACTCCTTCAGTTGCTTCTTGAGTTCCTCCAGGTGGATCGGAGCCATGCGGTATGGGGCTTGGGCAGGTGGTCGAGCTCCGGGCACAAGCTCTATCTTGTGATCCACAGCTCGTTTTGGTGGTAGCTCCTTCGGTAGGGTGTTGGGCATGATGTCGCCGTAGAGTTTCAGTAGCGGCTGGATCTCAGCAGGTACCTCCTCCATAGGGCCCTCGTCTGGTTCCACAAGAGCAGCTAGAAAGGTCTCCTCCCCTTTTCGGACGTCATCTTTGAGCTGCAAGGCTGAGAGTAGCCTCACGACCCTTCCTCGTCCACACCCTTGACGAAACAAGGCGTGCCACCCCCAGTGACCATTATGCCTCCCAGATAGGGCATTACGCCCACCTGTGCCTGCATCAAAAATTCCATACCTAGAATGACTTTGAAGTCATCGAGGGGCACGGACATGAAGTTGTTGGTACCGCTACAGTCGCCAACCTCCACGCGCGCACGGACCACCCCAGCAATCTTCCTTGCCTCCGAGTTAACCGCCTTGACGCGGCTTCCATCTTTGGCAAGCTCCAGCCCCAACGCCCTTGCCTCTGTCTCAGCGACAAAGTTATGCGTTGCCCTAGTGTCCACCATGGCTCGTACCTTGTGGCCGTTGATAGTAGCCTCCACGTGAAGCAGGTCGCAACCCCTTTTCCCTCGAAAACTCCTGATAGCATTCAAGAGTTTCAGTGGATTGACCCTTACCTCCTCTTGCTCCTCGGCCACAAGTGCGTTCAGTTTCTCCTTCTTTGGGCATTCCTTAGCTCGGTGAGGACCGTCGCATATGAAGCATCCCCCTGGCTTCTTGGTCCTACCCTTGTCCAGCTTTGGCCCTTCACTTTTCTCGGACTTGGGCTTGCCCTTACCCATGTCCTTACCCTTGTCCTTGCCCTTCGTCTCCTGTTGCCTAGTTGTCTTATAGTCCACAAGGTCATCAACGGCGATCAGGGCGCTTTGGAGATCTTTGACGCCAAGTCTCCGAAGCTCGGTTTGGGCCCATCCTTGCAGTCCAGCAATGAAGTTGTACAACTTGTCCTCTTCACTCATGGATTTGATATCCAACAGCAAGGATGAGAAATCCTTCACGTACTCGCGTACCGTGCTCGTGTGCTTGAGCCTCCTCAGCGCATCGCGAGCCATCCAGGCGGTGTTGGTTGGCAAGAACTGGGCACGCAGTTCCTTAGTCATGTCCCCCCATGTGGATATGGTGTTGGCTTTTTGGCCTTAATCTTATGTTTTGATGATTTAATCAACCGAATCTTATTTAGAGTAGCACACACTATGCATTGCATATATATTGTATTGTGCTAACCTCTACAGGTGATCAAGACTCAAGAAAGATGGAAATGAAGTCAAGACATGTAATTAAAGCTAAATCGAAGACATGTAATCTTGATTTCTTTTGAGTCTTAGGAACAAAGTGTAATTGAGCATACTTGAGCTAAAATCAACTTAATCACACACTAGGTTCCTCATAGAAGTCACACACGAAATTTCACTTAATTTGGACTTCAATAGATCACCCAAACCTAGACCGGAAAACACTAAACTTAACTGTCTGCCCACATTCGGTCGACCGCAACAGGTCGTTCGGTCGACCGGATGATCAAGCTTTCTTATTGTGTTTCCCTGTCTGTTTCCGGTCGACCGAACTTTTCCATACGGTCGACCGTTCGAACCTTATTTCCCCGACCGTTATTTTGTCGTATATACCCAACGGTCGTATTCGTATTAATCAAAATATACCCCCTATACATTTTATGTCTCAGTCGACCGAGGACCAAGATCGGTCGACCGAATGAGCGTGTCCAGACAAACCAGAATCTCATGTCCAAAATCGGTCGACCGGCAGCACCTGTTTCGGTCGACCGTTCACATATTTGTTGTCAACCCCAAAGTGCCTGGACGAAATCGGTCGACCGAACCCTCTTTGTGTGTTCGACCGATGACTTAAGTTTTCTTAAGTCGTAGCGTTGGGCGGTCGACCGTTGCTTAACCGGTCGACCGAACTGAGTGTAAAACTGCCTAACGGTCGACCGATTGTCCCGATCCGGTCGACCGAATTCAGCCAGAATTGGGTTCTGAACTTTCTGTTTTGTGTAATCACACTTCAACTCATACCCAATCAATCCCAACGGCTCTATTCTCTCTAATGCCTATATAAGGAGTTGTAAAACACATTTTAACACAAATCTCCCACTACAAACTTGTCCCAAAACATTAGAGAGAATCCCAAACACTCAATGCCTCAAATCTCCACACTTAGTCTTAATTCCAATCATACTCAAGTGTGCTCAAGCTTAGAGAGTGTTGCTCCACTCAAATTGTTGTTGTCAAAGGAAGCAATGACTTCGGTGAAAACCCGAAGTGTTCCTCTCGGATTGTGAGAGAAGAAAGTCAAGCTCGCGAGGTTGTTCGCGGAGTTTGTTTTGTAAAAGGCGTTCTCTCCCGGCCCGTAACGGGGAGTGGTTAGTGAAGACGTAGGCGGAGCTCGCGGAGTCGAGCGGAGCTTACAAGAGAGGACTAGGACCCGGGTGGGGTGCCGAACCTCTATAAAATCCCCCGTGTGTTTGTGGTTTGCATTATTCCTTCCCTACTTGCTTTAGTTGTTTAAATTCCGCTGCATATAACTCAATCGATTAAACGAGTAGGTGATTAGATTAGGAAGTGATTAGTGGACCCATAACCCACACGATCCAACATATGGCTGGCTGGGCGGGGTCGACGCTCCTCGATCGCCACCATAGCTTAGCATCCCCTGCAAGAAACATAGCCCCAAGTGTTACCTTGTCAACCTCTTTTGTGGAGAGCGCCTTGAAGTATTCTTCCAAGTCCCAAAGGATGTTCTCAAGCTCCTTAGCATTCCTGGCTCCATGGAAAGCTTTGGGCTTGGGAACCTTTAGTCGCTTCCCACCAGTCTCGTCCCCATGCTCGCGCAAGGCACGCTTGATAAGCGCCATATCATCTACCAACGTCTCAAGCCTTAGAGACATCTCCTCCTTGACCTCGCCCCAGGTGTCCTCCGTGGTCGCCCTCGAGATGAGCTCCTGGACGGTTGCCTCCAACGCTTTGATTCGGTTGTCACGCTCGAGATTTGACGCCTCCAATGCTCGGACCTTGCCCTCAAGGGCAACGAGATGCTCCACCGTCCTCGTTTCCATCAGCTCTGATACCAGGCAGTGACGGGGTTTCTTTTTGCTTATATCCTAGCTCAAAACCTCGGTCAGCTCCTAGCTAAACCTCCCTCGTTAGCTATGGACAAACCCTAAGAGTAGCCTTGCCAGATAGCCCCAACTCAGTACTCACTCAAACGCACACAAGAATGGAGCAATCCCCGTTTTGTATTTCTCTACACAAACATACAAAGGTACAATTCTCTCAGATGGGTTGGTTGTGACAATTCCACAACTCAACGCCCCTATATATAGGTCTCAACCTATAGCTATTTGCTCCAAGGGGCATTCAAGTGCCTACTTCAATGCCTCCATCAAGTCAGATTTAAATACGCATGGAGAGGCAGGAAAGTTTCCTTGTTTGCACCAACGAACTAGCAAACTTTCCTTATGTGTCGCGTCCCCTCAGATACTTGCCTTCTTTGGCCCAACGAGCCAGGTAGCCTTCCTTATCTGTCGCGTCCCCTCAGATAGTTGCCTTCTTTGCACCAACGAGCCAGGTAGCTTTCCTTATCTGCTCGTCTGTTGGATGCACGTTCCTGATCCGAGAGAAGATCCGCCTGGATCCTAGCAATCTCACTTGCTTGGCCCGTTTGTTCCCAAGCCTCCTACTGGTGTCCACGGGCCCGTGTGACCCCATGCATTCTCCTGAACAACCTCCTTTGGCTAAGCCCAGGGAACCATAGGCGTCACAAGATCGTAGCGGCCTTAAGGGTGTAACACTTGACATGTGATGTTAGTGATGAAGCACGAATCTAGAAAAAAATCCAACGACACAAAATCTCCTGTCGGTTTCCTGTTCAACCCCCGCGCACGTGCCGACACAGAGCAGATCACACCTCCTCCATTACTCGAAGAAGAAGAAGAAAAGGGGGCGAAACGAAACGAAACAAAACAAGCTCGAATTGTTGAACTCAAACACATCAATAAAGAAACCAAAAAGACGAAATTTCTTTGACTGATTTCGCTCCGTAGAGAAGAGCGTTGAGGTGTAGAGATCCCTGTCGAAGTGGTTCAGGTAAGTGTAGTGCTCTTCTTCTTGTGATCTCCATCTTCCGAGATTTGGTGGGTTCTTGGTGCTTGCTTGGAGGGGTGATTGGGAGAAAGATTCGATTTTGGGGTCGTTTTTGCTGTTTCTGCGTCGATTCGTTGTGTTTTCGTACGATTAGGGTTTTGGGTTTTGTCCTTATCTTAATTTCTTTGCTTATTTTACTTTAAGGTTTGAGCTTTTGGGGGTCAAATTGTGCTATGTGTGCTTGATTTCTCCATTTGACTACATTTTGAGCTTGTATTTTTCGACTTCTTCGTTTGGGTAACCCTATTTTTCTGTTTTATACTAATACAAGTTTGATTTTTCACGCTTAAAGTGGTTTCCTGTGTTTTTATTCTTCTTTCTTTTTTTTGAAATTATGTACTTAAGTATTTTTTTGCTGTGATGTAGGGTGAAGTTCCGATGGATAGGCGGAAGAAATCGACCCCTGGGTCATCGAAGGAGGAATTGCCTGTTTTGGATGTGAAGCCACTGAGAACCCTAACCCCAATGCTCCCACCGGCACTTGCTTATAGTGCATCGACTGTGCCCGCTAATTGTCCATTTGTCCTCCTCAGCCCTTTCGCTGGAACTGGTTCGGAGCAACCCGCTGGTTTTACTGCTGTGGACATCCCTTATGGAAACATCAGCAACGGTGTTGCCCCTGCAAAGAAGGAAAGTAAGGCTTCAAAGTCATCTAAAACACCGCCGATGATTGCCCCTATTAACGAGGACGCAGGGTTGTGCGATGGAACAATGTCTGCGAGTGGTCGGAGAATTAAGCGATCCATGCATCTTAGTAACTACGATCTTGGTGGTTCGGATACAGAGGGTAGCAAAAAGAAGAAGCAAATTCCACGGAAAAAGAATAAAATGTCTCAGTCATTGGTGGTTCTCCCAAAGTCGCAAGACCCAAGGGAGCTGGTGGAAATGGTCCTTATGATCTTCGATGCTCTTAGACGGAGGCTTCTGCAAGTGGAAGAGGTGAATAATTTGATGAAGCGCCCCGACTTGAAGGCCGGATCTATTATGATGGATAATGAGCTGAGAGCCAATGCTGGTAAAAAAATGGGACATGTTCCAGGTGTTGAGGTTGGTGATATTTTCTATTTTAGATTTGAGTTATGCTTGGTCGGTATTCATTCCCCTAGCATGGCTGGTATAGATTACACAAGCACTACAATAGACAACGACAATGAGACTCTGGCCATAAGTATCGTTTCTTCCGGAGGTTACGAGGATGAAAGTGATGATGTGGATGTTTTGATCTATAGTGGCCAGGGTGGGAGTAAAGGGAATGACAGCTCGAAGCAAATTGACGACCAGAAGCTGGAAAGAGGTAATCTTGCCTTGGAGAGGAGTTTGCATCGTTCTAATCAGATAAGAGTTATTAGGGGAACAAAAGACTTGAGTGTCCAAAATGGGAAGATTTATTTCTATGATGGCCTCTACAAGATCCACGAGTCGTGGATTGAAAAGGGTAAGTCAGGTTTCAACATCTTCAAGTACAAGTTGCTGAGGGAGCCGGGGCAGCCAGATGGTTTTGTGACTTGGAAGATAACCGAGAAATGGAGAGAGAAACCATCTTCTAGAGGCAAAGTTATCTTACCTGATATTTCCTCGGGAGAGGAAAACATCCCAGTGTGCTTGGTGAATGAGGTAGATATGGAGAAAGGGCCCGACGTCTTTTCGTACTCTACAAAGGTGAGGTACTTAAAGCCTGTTAGCTCAATGAAGACTTTGCAAGGATGTGTGTGTCAAAATGTGTGTGTTCCTGGTGATGCCGGTTGTTCATGTGCTGAACAGAATGGGGGCAACCTCCCATATAATTCAACTGGGTTGTTGGTGAACCGCAGGCCTTTGATATATGAGTGTGGTTCCATGTGCCAATGTTCTGGCACTTGTCGTAACCGAGTCACTCAGAAGGGAATCAAATTCCATTTTGAGGTTTTCAAGACTGCAAACAGGGGTTGGGGTCTTCGGTCGTGGGATCCTATAAGAGCGGGGAGTTTTGTCTGTGAATATACAGGTGAAGTCATAGACATGGGCAAGGTGGATTACGATGGGAAAGAGGACGACTACATGTTTGTGGCGAGTCAGGCTACCAATCAATCATTTAAATGGAATTACATACCGGAATTGATCGGCGAGCCAAGCTCCAGCAGCACACGAGAAGTCTCGGACCCGTTGCCCATCATCATCAGCGCAAAGAGAATCGGCAATGTATCTCGCTTCATGAATCATAGCTGCTCGCCAAATCTATTCTGGCAGGCAGTTCAACATGATCATGGCGACGAAGGCTATCCTCACATCATGTTTTTCGCCATGAAGCACATTCCTCCCATGACAGAGTTGACTTATGACTATGGCCAGAGTAGTCATAAGTCAAACGGATGTTTGTGCGGGTCGCGGAAGTGTCGGGGCTTCTACGGTTAGCCAGAAGCGTTGTACTTATCCATGCAAAACAGGTAAAAGCACTCAGATCATATTTCAGTAATTTCGATATTACCGTCTTGACCATTGAAGAAGAAAAAATTGTTTGTTGATGACCATATTTGATGGTATCTGCCTTTTCTTTCAGGTATCTTCACTAGAATGGAAGTTTGGAAGCTGAAGTTGCTAATGATACAGTCAAGTATGGCTGCTGATAGTTTGTGTTATGTCTATTGGAACATTAAGCTACCTCTAGTTTTGGGTTGCGATGTTTAGTAGTGTAAAATGTTTATTGTATGCACCGATTTTTTGGCTGGGTTGTAATTTCGTTGCATACTAACTTCACAGTGCCAGAGATAGTGATTAGAGTACTCCCATTGTCATCTGGTGAGGTCTACACCTTGTCCCTTTTGGTTAGATGGATCATTTTTGTCTTAGTTATGTGTTCTTAATAAATTATCTATTTATTGTTGATCAATGTCAAAGAATTGGTGGTACCGTCATTTTCTTTTCGCTTCTAGAAGATGGATTGCATTTTTTCTAATCTATGTTTTCTCTGTTTGGTTAGAAATGGAGGGAAAATTAGAAGTGCTGATTTTGAATGTGTGGTTTAATTTGGTTGGTTAACATGAGTTCAGAAATTACAACTCAAATTGGATTAAAATTTACCATTGCATGATCAACATCGTATTGTGAAGATCAGTTGGCTCATGTCTGTAGAGCTTCAATGGGAAAATTCATTCAAGTTCCTAAATTATTTCGAGAATAACTATAACTCTCGTAATATAATCTGGACCACCGTTGAGCTACTTTTGAATATATTCGGGAACTATACGAACGATATAAACTATTAAGCTGGTCTGGAGTTGCTAAAGTTTTCCACGGTGGAAATTCAGGCCCGGCCCATAGCAGTATAGCAGGGTGAGCTTCTGTTCCAGGTTTCAATTTGAGGGGCCTCAAAAAAAAACAAATTGTCTACATGAACTTATTGGGTTGTAAAGAATATTAGTGCTAACACATAGATAGTATATAAACATTGATAAATTTGTCTCAAATAATGCTAGGAGAACAAAAAATTTCAAGTAATATTACAATAAGTTAGTGAAATTTTTATTATTTAAACTAGGAAGACAATTTTTTTTCAAATTTAGGAGTCTTATTGTTGATTTTCGCACAAGACCTCAAAGATTCCCGAGACGGCCATCTGAAAATTACTAATATTTTATTCTTAATTTTTAACAAACCATTTCCCATAGTTAACATATTAGTTATTGATTTTTCATGTTGAATCTTACGCGTAGGGATTTGTCTATTCTTGCCTTATGTGGTAAATTATGATGTTTTTAAAGTGTTGTTTGTGTTTGTTTTTTCTACAGTACTAGAGGCCTGCACATGCTAACGCATGTGTGAAGGCTAGATAATATTTTGATCAATAACCTAATATACAAAAATTAAAAATTAGAAACTGCTGACAGAAATAAACCATTTTGTCAAGAGAAATAAAACATTTAATACAATATCAATATCCCACACCCTAAGTTTGTCAACATGATCTACCTATCGCTTAATATATCAAAACATATCCTCTTGTTCATTGCAGACCATGTTTATTGTTGAATATAATGTTCACGATCAAAATAGTTGATCCTTTGTTTCAAAACATTTGGTCCATGGGTGATGAGTTATGAGTTACAAACAAATTATAACTTAAAACCTACAGAACCATGAAGTTAAGGAGAAGGAAAAATTATTGACCTTCTGTATTTCTTATTTATTTTGTTATTGTTTGAGATTGGGGTCATCTTGACCACTTACAATTGCATTGTTTAGGCCATGTGAGCCAATTTGCGATGCTAAATTTAGGTTTGTACATTTGATTACCATCGTTGTATCTTTTTTACCTGTATTAATATTAATGAAATTTAACGGGTGTACCATGGGCTGATGAGGCCGTAGTAATTTCCAGGGTACCCCACTGGACTTCCATAAAAATTGTATAACCGTCCACAAACCATTGCATTAATGGACCTTCAAAATGATTAGAGTCGAAGTCATTGTGTAACAAATTTGTATCCTTATATAACTCCCACCAACCGTTTCTTATCAAGGCTACAAGTACAATACACTACAATTCGGGTTCTTACAAGTTGTTTACAGGAAACACTACAATCCTATCAGATATGTTAAAAATGTCGTTGCACAATAAGCTACAAGATTTATTTATTCTGAAAAGTTCGGTGAGTAGAGTACTAACATCTTAGCCAGACGCCTATACCATGGTGTAAGCGTCTCGCTAAGACGTCTCAACCATGGTGGAGGCGTCTTAGCCAGACGTCGTCACGATGGTACAGACGTTTTAGCCAGACGTCTCGTTTTTTTTAATTTTTTTGTCAAATCAAAATTATACGATGTGTTATCTCAAATTATTTGACGTTTCTTTGCAAGTTTTCGGTGGTAACCGGTCGGATTACAATGACTTTTTTTGCAAGTGATTAAGATTCAAAAAAAATTCAGATCTAACATTTTTTAAGTTCCAAATCCCCCGGTGGTAAAACATCCTGACTTACAAATACCACCTCGACAGGTCGTTCAGGGGTCTCGCTCCCCGGTGAGCGAGCGGCATTCCACCTCGCCGGTGAGGTGGCGGGGGTGGCAAGGGGGCAGCGCCCCCTGGAAATTTGTTTGATTTTGAAATTGTTGGATCTGGAAATTTTTGAATTTTCGGTGTACCGAAGAGGTATCGGTCATCCGAATATAGTAATTATTAACTTATTAATTAATTTAACAATTATCTAAATTTATAATCAATTATCTTTTAAAAAAAATAATAAAAAATTACGGGCGTCCGACGGAACCGCTCTCACGTAGGAGGGGGCATCTGGCACAGACGCATGTCCCATGGGCGGAGCGTCTGGGTAAAACGCCTCCCCGATGGGTAAGGCGTATGGGTAAAACGCCGCCCCCATGGGGAAGGTGTCTTAGCCAGACACCCCCTCCTACGTGGGGGCGGCTCCGTCAGACGTCCGTAATTTTTTATTATTTTTTATTATTTTTTTTATTAAAAAGATGTTAGATATTTTACCAGATTCGAGTATACTGGGGCGTCCGTTGGTTCATTACTGACCTCCAAAACATTATTTTTTTATGATTATAAGAGGAATATGAAGAGAGATGTGTGATAGGAGGGTAAAATGTCGCGTTATAGCAGTAGAAATAAGAGAAGGGCAAAATGATAATTTCATTGGACGATTTAAGTAATTTTGGGACGATGTTTAACAATCCAGTAAAGCAACTGTATTCTCTGCGGGGATCTCCACATATTCCTAAAAAAAACTCTCTCTCTAAACTCATCGCCTGTCAGAGTTTCCTTCTCCAGAAGTATCTCGACGATCTTGTCGGGTTCAACGAGAGACCAGGGACCGATTTCAGAGATTCCAAATTTCGTATCCATCTGCACAATGGCATCCACACTTAAGAATTAGTTTTGTTAAAAATTTAAAATGTCCCTATCAAAATAAAGGTAGGTGATTACTTGTTTAGCCAGACCAGTGATCTGCTGCAAATCACCAGCTGCACCTGTAGTGATTTGAGGTTCTCCAAAAATAACCTCCTCGGCTGCTGCTCGCCCACCAAGACCACCGACAATTCTAGCAAACAATTGCTGCTTGGACAGCGGCGGATGTAGAAATTTACATGAGCGGGGGTCAAAGTGTAAGCGAGTCGAATCGAGTTAAAATTTGAAGTCTTTTGTATTATTGTATATTATTACTAAATATCAAAAATTAAATACAAATTAAACAATAAAAATCTCGAGTCGAGCTCGAGCTATTTCGAGTCGGCTCGTTTAACGATCCGAGTTGGAGTATTTTTTTAATTTTTCACTTAACTCGTTTATTTTCAAGTTAAACCATACCCGAACATTTATTGAGTCGAGTTCAAGTCAAGTTTAAAGTTTGAACAAGAATTAACATGCCTTTATCGTTATAATTGTTTGGTAATCATTATACTATTATTTCATACAAATAATAATTTCATTTTTCACACGTGGATTCTCAATTAGATGAAAGTGTCTTCCCTAATCATGAGGATTTTTGTCTAAATTACGAGAAATATTATTACTCCATTTGTCTTTATTTTTAATGTTTTAACATTATATTGTTAGACTTGATTTGATATTACTCTTCAATAATAAATTGTCATTTAATTATAACAGTTAGGTATAACAATGGATAATAAATTTCTACACCTAGATACTAGCATTAATGAATGAATTATTTGAAACTTGAGATTGAATGCTTGATCTGTGTATTTACATGTGACTTTGAAGAAGAAGAAAATTATAATAATATAATTTATTGTTTCTCGTACATTTCTACAAAACATATAAATACACATATATGAGGAGCTTTTTGACAAAATTTCAGTGGAGGTCGTGACCCCACAATCATCAACGTGGCTCCGCCACTGTGCTTGGAGATTAACGTTGGATCATCACTGGGAATGAACCAGGTCAGTCCCCTCGCTTGACCGCGAGGAACAAGAGTAACCTTCTGTACTGCACCATGTCCTCCAGTCAGCGTCCTGCGACAAGATAATTTGATGTCGATCACTTGCAAAACGTCGTGGAATCGAATTGTTCATTATTACCGTAAATTACACGGGGTGTAGCGGGGGTTGGTTATGGATTTGAAAACTACTCGATTTCGAATCATAGTAACATAGTTAATTAAGTCTTGGTGCAAACAGTGTAGACCAACTCCAATTTAGAGTCGAAGCCCGCCCAACCCAAGTGGTAGGTTGATTATACCCAACCCAAGTGGAAATTCTAGTTCATAAAAAAACAATTTCATTATTACTGTAAATTTTTCTATAAAAGAAGATAGAAGGTCATGTTGACAATGTTAATATTAAGATCTAACTATTATGCAAGTCCTAGTTAGATATTATACAGTAGATGGGAAAAGTCAATTGTTCATTTCTAACAAATGCTATGCTGGAGTTTCACGCATTTTCAACCTGGACAAACAAACTATACGTTCATGAGATTTCGAAGTATGTTTGATGTTATTTTTTTCAGTAATTTGAAGCTATGTTCAGTAACAAAATCTAATGCAGAAAAAGGAAGGTAAGCCTTTACTTACCCGCATATTGCGTGCCCCACTTGTTTTTTTTTCCATCCGTCATAACTGTACCTTCCACTCCAGCAACAGTTCTATCGATTGAATCGTCGATTTCTTTGGATAAGATCGCTGTCTTACCACGACGACCAGCTAATATTGCGGCGTCATTTAAAAGGTTTGCGATTCACTAAAGCCAGGCGTTCTCATAGCAACAACATCAAGAGAAACAACTATGATTCCTGTGTTTCCTTCACAAAACCATCCATATCCGGCCGTTAAAAGTTGATTTAGAGTTTGTTCTCTCTCATCATTACCTCCTCCAATACGTACCCATTCCCCTTTGCCTACCACCGACAGCATCAATTTCGTCAACGAACACTAGCATTCTCTTTGGCCTTCTTGAAAAGATTACGAACTCGAGAAGCACCAACACCAACAAACATTTGGGTAAATCGATTAAGTAGAATCATATTCATGGAAATGTAATCTAATTATATTAAAGCGAATCAAACATGACCTTAATCTAAACTTCTTAATCATAATCGTAGTACGACTTATAGGCGAAAGTTATGTATTCAATTTTCGGAAACATGCATGACTCTGATTATCCTTGTCTATTTGCATTTGAGGTGGCCGCAGGTCGTCGATTGTGGTGCATTGGTTTATCAATATTTTTTGTAAATTTGTAGCGGCATACTCTAATAAGATTGTTTGTTTTTTAAGCGTAGATATTCATACGACATCTGGAAATTCCTGGGCAGACTCGGAAGACAAAAAATTTGCCGATATTTTTGATTTTTTTTCTCGAGGAGACGATTGAGCTCTCTCTTTTTCGAGGACTCAACTGGAATGAAATCGGGTTGTCTTTCCATCTTCTGTCTATCTTTTAGTTCAATTCCTTCTAGACGTTGCTGATCCTTAGATTTTCAATGTGACCTTTTGTAGGATGCAATGTATCGTAGATTTCATATGGATGGTGACTTGGCAGTTGGAAAACATTTGGTTAGTCAATCATGTACGTGGCCTATCATTTTGGGAACTGGTCAGGTCATACTCGTCGGAGTATTGGTTTGACCAGGGTAGGGAAGGCACATTCGTTTTTAGTTGAATTTACGACTATGTTCTTCCATTGTCTTTAATTTGTTTGTTCTGTAGGTTATCTTCGTGGTTGGGTTTTCGAAAGATCAATTTCGGATGACGACTTAAAAAGAAATTGAAATTCTTGCATTACTGCCGATCCATTTCCATGTCCGGAGGTCATAGTTAGTTGCATTACTGTCCAATCTTTGGAGTGATGGATGGAGAGATAAATTGCCAAATAAACTTTGGTACCACACATATATGCGCAATAAAATTGTTTCCCATGTGGGAATCAATGTTTCCCGCTGCTGCTCAGTTTGGCAGACGACTGTTTTAGGTGGTGACAACGAAATGAATCTGAAGAAACATGCATGCACGGTTCAAATTTGACCACATGGGAAACAATTTTACGTGCGTCCTAGTCATCTGTCTTGTTCGGGAAAACTGTCGGGACATTAAGTTGATCAATATATATAGTAAAAAATTGTGTAAAATGAAGAGTCAGAAGAGGAGAGATCGAGGTATTTAGAGAGAAAAAACACAATAATTCTTAGGAATCCCTTAAGATAAAGGTTTTGAACTTGATTACGTAGAACCTATCCGAGAATAATCAAAATTGTCAAATGCTCTGTTATAAAATTGATTCAGTGACTAGAATTTGATTCTTCTTCTTTAATATGTTTTTATATCTCTCTTTACTCATAAAATTAATGCATCCAAAGACATGGCACGGAAAAGTAACTTCACATGAAGATTTAAATTCTTGATATTTAAACAAGAATCAATTTTTGCAATATAGAATCAGTTCAAGAAGCAAATCCAAAGATTCCAAACTGTGTTATATTGAGTACGACTGACAAAATCGTGTTTCGTGTCGTGTTTGACACGAATACGAATTATTTTTCCTCGATCCGAACGCGAACACGAACACGAACATGAATTAATAACAAATAGTCGACACGAACACGCAAATCTAATTTTAAACCCGAACACGACCCACGTTGACATGAACACGAATTAACCCGAATAACTCGAACTGACTTGTTTGACACGAATTAACCTGAACACAAAATAACATATTTGACATCAGTTATAACATGTTTAGCATAAATTTACACAAACACTAATTAACTCGAACATGAACTAGCATGTTTGACACCAATTACATGAATTACACGAAATACGAACCCGACCCGAATTACAGTTTGTGTTATTCGTGTCAACCCGAATTACACGAAATACTCCAACCCAAACCCGACCCAAATTACAGTTCGTGTCATTCATGTCGACCTAAATCGTGATATTTAGTGTCATGTTCGGATTTCATGTCATGATTCGAATTGTCAGCCCTAATATTGAGTGATAGGGCTAAATTTTTTTATTTAGACTAGTTGTAGTTTTAGTTACGAATTCACCGGCCATATATTGTTAGGAACGGTATGTCTCTCGAGTAAAATAAGAAGAATCTATGTAACGGACTAACGGTGCCTCAATGCTTTTGTGCCGATGCCATCCTCACGTCACGATGGCGTCAGCCAAATGAGCTCGATAAATCATGCTTATTACAGAAATAGCCCTTGTCTCCAAAAGTAGGCTCAGCAAATTTGGATTGCAGCCCACCGTCCTATTTGGTCAGAAAACTCAGAACACAAGGCACACTCAATGATCAATTCAATTTGCCCAATTTTGTGCACTGCATTCCACAAAATGAAATTTGAGTCTTTACACTCAAAATTTGAAGATTTTTTTTTCTTCACATTTTGACATCATCGTAGAAATATACTTGTGTTTTCTGTACTACCCAAAATACCCATTGCATTAATATTTCATTTCTTGATTGAGTTCGATGGTACTCAATGGAGCTTGATGATACTCGATGGGTTCGATAAGTTCTCGATATGTATGATTCATAAATCTCGATGAATGATCATTTCTTATGGTTGAAAACACATTTGATTGTACTCGATATGAGTTCGATAAAAATTCTATAGAGCTCGATAACTTCTAAATTTTAATTTTAATTTCACTTTTTGATAGATTTTTTTGTCGTATGAAGTTCGATTTTTAATGTATTGGTTGTGTACAATTGTGTTTGGGACGGTTAGTGTATCGATTGTAAAAAAATTATCATTCATATTATTACTACTATTATTTGTTAAACGACCGGAAAAATGATCATTAACTGGAAATATTATTAACTTCGACATATGCAAAAACAAAATAGGATAAAACCACAACCAATTAAAAAACATGAAAAAATTGTCTCATATTAAGCATTTATTGAACTCATCGAGCCTATCGAGCATACTATCGTGTTCATATCGAGAATTAATCCAACTCAACGATAATGTTTATGTTAACAATTTGAGTCTTTATACTTATGTTATCGAACTCATTGAACAAATTAGTAACAAACATAAGAAATTGTCATTTATCGAACTCTATCGAGTTCATATCAAGAACTTATTAAGTACCATCGAGCTCCATCAAGTACCATCGAGAAAGTGAATGGTTTATACAATGAGTATTCTAGATAACGCAGAGAACATAAGTGTATTTCTACAATTATGCCAAAGTGTAATTTTTTTCAAATTTTGAGTCACTTTAAACCTAAAGACTCAATTTTTCCTTCACAAGTCAAGTAGGAAAGTGGTTAACAAAGCTCTAAGGGCAAAAATGTCATTTTGCATTAGTCTTCTGAGTTAACTCAGTTGCAGGCTCAGTCACTCTCCCAAGTCCACCGGCATTAATTTAGGTGGCATTTTTTCCACTTAAAAAAGCTCAGCATGCCACCAAAATGAGATGAGGAAAGTGATGGCCACACCAATTGCCGAAGAAGATGACAAATAAAAAAATCAAGAGATATTGACATGAGTGGAATTACGTACAAATAGTTTGTGACTCCACCTAACGGTTAGTTAGTCTTTGACCGTCATTACGTCAACTTCGGTCTCTTTCTCCCTCACCAGTAAGTAACCATGTACGGATAAGATGGGAATCAAATAAAATAAAATTGAATGCATGTGTTAGAGTGTGGGACACTTTCAATTTCTAACCATGACTCGCCCATTCCAAAATAATACAGACTATGCGAATTCTGAATTTTAAGGGGAAAAACTTTTCTAACAAGAAAAAAACTATTTTTTTTTTCTTCTTCTCAAGGATTCCATCCATTCTCATGATCAGGATCGTAGAAATTGTGGTTCTAAACTTTTATATTAAAAGTGCTCCATACTATATCTAGGATAGTCTAGTTAAAGATGGGACTTCGAAGTTTTTTTTGTGTGAAAATAGGTGGTCATTGGAAGTGTATGCTTTGTAACCACTTCGACAACGCCTGGGGAGCGCAGCTTATTCTCTAAGTTATATTATACTAAAGTACCAAACCAATCTACCAATACTATAATATAGTTCGACTTCCTATTCCTATATATATACCGTCTTACCACACAATCGAATTAATATGCCACCAAACAAACTTAATCAGACGTGTCCGGCAAAAGTCTCGTGAACCCGAAAGAATCTGCTGACTCATTAAGAGTCGAACTAATTCTTTTTCCATCACTCTCTGCTCCCACATCTAATAAACATTATTATAAACATGGATTCCAAAACAACCACACATAATTTAATCCACAATCACCGACAACTCAACAAGAGTGGAATCCCATAGATCTCGTTTGAATCCGGATAATTCAAACCCCGAACCAATTCACACGATAGCATACGTTTATTCTTAAGGCAAAAACCACGGCGTCAGAATCATGGTTGTCATGCTCAATTTCGTCCCTCTAGATAAACGACGACATGTTTAGTATTATAACAAACGCAAACAAAATCTGAAATATCTTTCAGATTCAGATACACTATGTATAGTGGTAAAATTTGACTATGAGTTTTGAGTTCTGGTTCAAATTATTGTTTGCAACACGTCTTTCTGTAGGCAGCATGACGTATTTGGTTGGTTGTAATTTGTAAGATAAGAGTAAAATTTTCAAAAGAGTTTATATGTACAAAATAAAAAAAGGAAAGTTTCAGTAAAATACATATCGAAATGAATAACATCAAATGTGCAACTTTTTTTTTAAAATGAGAAGGGAATTACTATAATTTCCAAATATTTTATGCACTAATAAATACCATTTCGGAATATTAGACATGTGACACTTGGCTCAAGAGGTGCTTATTATATTAATTAACTACCTGCACGTGTTCGACTATTGTTTATACCAAAACACAAGCTATTCGTATTACTCTCCCGAGTTTACACTTAACTAGCAAAATTACAGTTTAATATAATGAATTAATGGGTTGAAGTCTCAAGACACGTGGCTAAGAAAGGCGGACTCATCCCCACGTCTCATTAAATACCCACATCTCAAACCCCAAAATAAACCCCCACAACTTCCCTCCTCTTCTCTTCCACACTAAACACAACCGCGATGGCTCAGGATTGCTTCAGCATGGACCCGCGGGTACACCTCACTGCCTTCCCCGACTCCTTCTGGACTCCCAACACTCTCCCACACGACCCCACGCTGCCGTTCGTTTCCGCCTCCGACTCCGACACCGGATGCATCAAGATCCGACAACCCGCCTTACCGGTCCCAGCCAGGAAGATCTCCAAACGCAAGTCCCGCGCCGGAAAGAACAGGTCCTCCACGACCTTCGTCGCCACCGATCCGGCAAACTTCCGGTTCATGGTCCAGCAAGTCACCGGAGTCCGGCTCGGGACTTCCGAACCAGCTCCGGTTCGCAATCCCGAACCGGTCAGGAGTGTGCCTCCGCAGTCCTGCTTGCCGACGCTCGACACGTCGGCTCTGCTGCTGGGTCGTGACCCGCCGGTTCAGGAGAGGACCGGGTTTTTTGAGTTCAAGCCGGAGACGGTGGGGTTGCCGCGCTTTCCCACGCTGGAGTCGTGGGGCGTCATGTGATGGGGAGGGTGTTAGGCTTCTTTTGTGGCCGCTAGATTACGATCCGTTGGTTGTGACGAGGATTGTACGGCGTGCGGTTTGTGGACGTGCGTTTGAACGATCTGTTGTTATTTTCTTTCATATGTTTATTAAATCACCTCTACCTTCAGTGGAAATGGTGGTGTAGGGGGTAGATTTTCTAAGATTTTTTGTTTTGTTTTGATTTTATAGTTTCTGGAAGATCGATATTATGGTTTAAACCATATGTTCAATACGAGGAGACATTCGAACTTTCGTTTTCTAAGTAGTCACAACGAGTTTTTGGATTTCGAACGTCCACCGACATTCTTAGATTTTATAATTGTATCTGGTTTGTAAAACTTTGGGGGCAATCTCATAGAGTTCTAACCTCTTTGAATTCTAGTCCTTTGGATGTCCTTGAAAATTCCGATAATTCCCGACACCTTCCTTCTCAACCATGAACTTGTGTGGAGGTTTGTGGAATTTCGAAGCGAGTGGGGGACATGGGAGGTCAAAGAGAGCGGCTGTCTGTTTGTGTCTATCTTCCGACTCATATGTAATTGTCAGTTTCTAAGATTTAGGGAGCGGAATTATTGGAATATTTGTTGGACTATTAAATATTAGATTTAAGTCTATGTAATATTCAAATAGAAATTTAAATGTTGAGTTGTAAAATTAAAATATTAGATTTTCTCATATTCTTTAGTCTTACATTAGAGAATTTAAGAAGTGAGGAACGATTTACGTACTATAAGCTTCTCATACCCTTCTGAAGAGTTGAGAGACAAAAAGAGAGAATAGAAATACACACACTCACATATTGGGTACCAACAGGTTAAGACTTCTTTTTGCTCAACATAACCATTCTCTCTCCCCTCTCCTGCGTTTTTAAACGATTTTTCTGATCTCGATCTCTAAGGCTGCTGCTATTTATTTTAACAATAATATTTGGAGGAATGAGGCATTACTATCACATCTATATCAGAGGGGACAGGGGGTGGTATGGGTTATTGACTCAGGACAAGAGTCGTGTGGTGAAAGAGGTTAGAATACTCGTGTAGTAAAATGCTTGTCTTCGTGTCCTCGGTGATTGGTGAATTGCTTGAATTGTGACTGTCGTTCCACGTTGCAACCTTTTATTTTTAAATTGTTTGAATTGTGATTTTTTGAAGTGTAGAATCTCGTTTTTTGATAATATTTTTACTCCAACTCAAGCGTCACCTAAATTTTTCATGTTTACAGTTAATCTAAATAAAACCTTAGACGGTCTGTTAAAAAAACGGACAGAGTTTGTGAAGTCCCTAAACCCGATTAGGGGTTAATGGGTAGTTAAGTGGAGAGAGATGACTTTGCATGGGGGAAGAGGATGTGAACAGTGGTGGCGCACCGTGGTGTGAGTGGGGAAGGAGGAGAGTAGGATGAGTAGGGTGATGGTGAGGACATGGTTGGTGTTGGTTTTAAGAAGAGAAGTCTCTCTCTCTTCCATTCTTTTCTCTCTCTCACTTTCTTCCTTTTCTTGGTCCGGCGAACAGCAACGGAGGAGACGACTCCGGTGGTGTAGGCGAGCGGTCCCGGCATGAGGCGTGCGGAGGTAAACGCGCGATGAGGTGACGTTGCGCGAGCGAGGCTCCGGCGGATTTCGTCGCTTTCGAGAGGTATGCCGGCTTCTTAGTGTGATATTGTTGCTCACTCATGTGTGGGCGACGGGAACGACGTAAATCCTTGGCTGGTGCAACGTTGCAGACGACCAAAGGTCGACCGGGTCCCTTCGAGCGGTCGACCGATGTAGTGTATTTTGCTCGACTTTAACCATCACCGGTCGAACGATGTCTTGTGGCGGTCGACCGGTAGTGCATTGTGCTGGTGGGTCGGGATTGCTTGTTGTGTTTTGGTCGACCGGTTCCTTGTGCTCGTTCGACCAGAACTTAAGTGTACTGCATTTGATCCATGCTTGTTCGGTCGATTCTTTATATGCGTCCGACCGTTATATGACTTATAACTGCTAGAATGCCTTGGTAGTTTTCGGTCGACCGGGACCCCTGAGTCGGTCGACCGGTAGTATTGTATTGATTTTGACCAGACTCCGGATTTTGACCACGTTTCGGTCGACCGGTTTTAGATCTCTGTTCGACCGTTGGGACTTAAGTTTTGCGCAGAGAGTTCGATCATTGCAGACTTTCGGTCGACCGAACCTTTCTGGAACGGTCGACTGGGTTGCCTCTTTCGGTCGACCGTTTGTGCACAGAACTGAATTCCCGGTCTTTTTTAGGATGTCAACTCTGTCCACAGAAACCCGTGTCCTCGCCTTGTGCGTGAGCCGGGAGGTGATAGTGGGCGCATTACGCGTGCCTGCCCAGGGACCTCCGTGTGGAAGAGTGTGGCTGTTCGGGACGTGTCACCTCCGCGTATGGATCGTGACTTGATGTGATGGATTGATGAACTCATTGTAGAGTAGCATACCTGAGGGATCGCGGATCCCAATGTATGATGTGGTGCGAGCACGCAACTGTCGTTGGGTGAGGTGACTACCGGCCTGGATGGCTACGGAGGTCGTTGCCCTGCTTTTATAGCGACGCGGTTGGTGTTTGCGGCTCGTGGAGCCTGATGACCTGACAGACTTCGGTCTGGACCCATCCGATGATGTGTCAGACGTATTGTTGGACCACCGATGTTGTGCCGGTGATGCCGCCGATGCTGTTCCGGCGATGATGATTGATGAGTCGATGTTGTTCCGGCTATGTTTTCCTCAGATGGGCACCTACTGAGATGATGATTGATGGACCGACCGAGCGACAGCTCCGTTGGTGTGGTTTCGACCACGAAGTTACAGATCTGTTTCTTATGGCGCGGACTTGGCGGATGCTCCTTGCCGAACCCCATGATTAGTATAGCCGCGTGTGGGGAGCGTCACGTCTTGTTCCGCTAGACCGTATGTGCCTACGGTAGGTCTCATTGGGAGACCCGATGATGATTGTTGGACTGATGTCCTGTGCTACCCTTCAGGGGGACTGTTTTCCTTATTATTGATGACATGACATGCTACTAGTATGATATGTCCATTTGTACTACTGCATGCATATATGTGAGCTTGACATACGAGATTTCCTTATGGAAACTTAGGTATTGTTGTTGCATGTTTTATTTCAGGACCGCAGTAAGTCCAGTTTGGTGGTGATCAGCGGGCGCGTGCATTTTGGGATCAGATCCTCTCACTCAGACCACTGAAGTCGACATGATTACTCGTATCTTCTTTTGTTGTTTCTGATGTAATTGTGTAGCTTTTTGATAAAACTCTGATGTAATATGGTGCACCGCTTAAATGTTTATGAGAAAACTCTGATTATTGGTCTCTGATGTTTTGATAATAATTTTTAAATTTCCGCTATTTCGGGATGTTTCGTTGAAGTCTTGGCTCAAGTAGTTTTGTTTCTCGTGGATTCGTGGTGGTTATATATTTTACGTGAGTAAAATCTTTAGATCAGAAATCAAAGAATTTAGTACTTGTGTAGTCAATACTCGTATGCTCAATAAAACTTACTCACATTGTGGTTGAAAAGTTCGATTTGCATTTTTAACACTTCCAAGTACATGCAGGGTTGGATTTACATAGACGCCGGCCCGGGTGGGCAATTGTCCACCTGCTGACGTGAGTTTTCTTTTAAATGGTATGCAAAAAAAAATTTATATAGATACGTTGGTAATTTAACAATGGTAAAGATTTAGCTTGTTGGTTTGCTTAAACATTATAGGATGAAGGATCTCTAAACCAAACTTTAACTCCCACTATTAACCCTAGGATCTCTAAACCATGGTTCAACTCCCGCTAGCTACATTTTTTGTTTTATTCTACACTATGGTTCAACTCCCACTAGCCATCATTTTGTTTTATTTAAAATACAAAATTACAGTAGTTATCAAGGTTCAAACTCACAAATTTATAATCTTTAATTTTAATTAAAAATACAAAAATAATCACACTGAAAGTCCACTTTACCACCGAGCTATATAATAGGTGATATCAACACCAAACACTAGAACTATTATAAATACATCATCTTATTATTACACGAGACAAGACGTCGGCGGATTATGGATAAAAAATCATCGAACACAATTCAATCCAAAATCTATAAGAACTCAATTAATTTTATCTTTGAAGATATCATTTTTCGTAGATTATCACTATCATTAAATTGATATTAGGTGAATTGTACCGCCCTTGAGTACATGCTCCTTTTAATTGTTTGAAATAGTACTATAAGTGATAATGATTAATTTTGCTTATCGCACTTTGCAGATTAATTGACACAAAAAGGAACAAACATCAAAATAACGAAAGAATTTGATGAAATAACTAATTTCAATTACAATTAATTTCGTGAAGTCCAACTTGAAGTTCCTTTGAGATTCTACGAACCAATCGATTAAAATTCAAATACTGAGCTACAATTCATTTGTGTTGACAAATCAAAACGGAACGAACGTAAGTTCAAAACTTCACTTTCTTCAGGGTTAATGATTTACCTCACAATTAGGAATTCAACCAAGTCATTCTATCATGAATCCATGAACTCTCCTTTGGGATCTAGCCGGCCACCTAAATTCAGAGTCCTAAAGATCCACAAAAAATCTGAAACTAGTCATTCTCTTCTGAGTTGTTTGGAAAATACAATGCAGCAGATAATTCCAACGAGCTTCTCAATCGATCAGAGGCACACACACCTGGATTAGATATACAAGATGCAGTTGGCAACACCACCCAAATTCCCACAATGCGAGCCCTTGTTTGAGCTGTTACAATGGTTGTTTGAGAGAGCAGCTCCCAACTCCCAACTCCTCAAATTCTCTCCATAACTTCCGTACTTTTCCTCTATACAACCCCACATCCCGATGTTATGGTGAAATTCTCAATTCATGTCTGAGCAAGGTAACTATTCTAGAAAAGAACCAGGTTGCTAGTAGTTGGGGCGTGCTAACTCCATATCAACAGCTTTTATGGTCAGTTTAAGAAGTAGCTATACAATTTCCCTTACAAGCTTCAATCAACGCAGGGTGTTGTTGCGAAACGGACCCATGATCATAACGTAGCCTGAAGCAATGCTTCCTAAGAAATAAATGAATAGGAACTTTACTAGATTAAGAGTTCGTTTGTCCTAGGTCTAACAATTTTACACGAAATAACATGACACGAAACGATAACACGATTTAGACATAATTTTTTTTGATAGTTGATTAGCTTAGTTATGATAATTTATGAGGAAATAATATCAAGTAAAATGACACAATTCGACGCAAAAATACACGATTGCACGAGAATTTATTGAATATTTACACGAAACTGACACATTTACGTTTTTCACTATCTAATTTTGTTTCTTTTTCAAAACCATTATTTAAGATCTCTATGAGAATAGATATATCATTATATTATCTACTTGATTATTACCGATACAAATATAACATATTTATTTTAAATTTTGTTAAATATATCAGACACGTATGATATATTTTGACACGAAAGTAAACGATACGACTTTATTGTCGGGTCCTGTTAGTCCTAATCACAGAAAGCCCAGTCCAGCCCGAGCCCACTCCTTAGCTCGGACCACGAAACGGAACGCGACGTGGAAGACGAACGAAGTCGAGAAGCGAAGGATATACCCAAAACCCTCACTCCAACAGCAATGCTTCTCCGGCGAATCTTCTCCTCCACCTCCACTCTCTCTCTCTCCAACCTCCTTCCTTTCCCAACCCCTCTTCTCTCCTCCTCCGTTAGGGTTTCCTCCCCAACCAGGTTCGCCTACCCCTTTTCCCCCCGGATGTCGTGCTCCTACCGGACCGTCGACGGGCCCCGCTCGTCGTCCTTCGTCCCCCTCCCTCCCCCCGCCGCTGATAAGGTACTTCCCGTGTTCCGTTTTGTTGCCGATGTTGAGTTGCGAAGCTTTGGAGGATTTCAGTGAGCTACGTCACGGTTACGGAATTTGGTTAGTGGAGATTTTGGAATGAGTTTAGTGGGGAATTTGAGTCACTTTAGTGTGAAGTTGTTGATTGGGGATTTCTGGCTAATGGATGTGTGTATAAAGGTGGTGGTTGAGAAGGAGATTTTGTGCAACCTGTATTTTGACTTGAAAATGTGTTAATGATCAAAAAATGGGAAAAATTGAAAATGTGATGCATTTCGGTGAGCTGCATTGCATCTACAGAATTCGTTAGTGGCGATCTCGGAATGAGGTTAGTGGGGGAATTTGAGTAATATATAGTGTGATGCTTTATTGTTTTCTTAGACCTCTTACTGTGACGTCATAGATTGGGGATTTGTTGAGAATGAATGTGTGTGCACAAGTTGTTGGTTGGAAAGGGGATTTTGTGCAACTTGTGCTTTAACTTGAAAATGTATTGGTTCCAGAAGACAAACTGAGATCTAACGACTGAGATTTTTTTGCCTATTATTGTGGACTTCTTTAAAATGTTCAAATAATGTTGTGAATGTTCCTTTCTTACTTTCCCATTTACTCTATAATTTTCAGTCTTTATATTTTTAGTGATGAAGCTTTGGTCCTTTCTCTTCATAGGCTGAGCTTGTCAAAGCACTTGAAGGGACTCTTGGTTCATCTTTCAGTTCAGATCATTTAGTGCCTCCCCCAAATCCTTTAATCGTTGTAATAAGTGGACCTAGTGGGGTTGGCAAGGATGCTGTTATCAAGGTATTCCTACTTTCCTGTCTGGTTGTCATTATGCAATGGTATATCCTAGTAATTGGTCAATTCTTAGATGCATTTAATTGTAAAATTTAATCAAAATTCAAATGTCAATGATTATTGTTAGTTGACCTTGACACTTAATTATCCATGAATCATGATAACTTCACTGTATTTCTTTTTTACCAGTCATTGCCTAGATACCTCATATTATTTGAAAAATCCAAATTTAATAATGACTTCTCCATCTTTATTATCCATGGGAGGCTAGGGTTCTTTATCTAAGATTACCACTCACCGGATACCAGCTCAAGGCTTCCTTATACCATCATCCATGGAAGCTAGGCTTCCTTACATCATAGAAATGGGTGATGTGGGAATTGATTATACCATGCATGGGAGTTACTGTTACGTACTTGTATCAGACAATAAGAATGCATAGCAGTGGACATTTCATGTAATAATTGGGACAACCTTTGAGCCTTCCAGCCCAGTGCTGCATTTGGATTAAATTTTAAAATAGAATAGTGATGCTTATCTGTTTAATTTGATCCTCTGAACAGTCTGGTTGTTATGACTTACGACCAAGTACCATAGAAGGTCTAGATTTTATAGACAAAAAATAATGAACTGATCGAATTCATACTTTAGATAAATGACAGGAAATGCTTCATCCTTCACATTAATTAAATGTTCCACTTCTCTCAAAATCATTCTATAATTCTACCGTCTACGTGTATATATGTTCTACCAAATTATTAGTGTGTTTGCAATGCATTTCAGTTTTTTACTTGGTAACTTAAAGGTTGAAGTAGTTTATGATTCTCTTCTGCAGAGGCTGCAACAAAAAAGAGAGGGGATTCACTTTGTTGTCACAGCTACTAGCCGTCCTAAACGTCCTTGCGAAGTCGATGGAAAGGACTACTACTTTGTCTCAAAAGAAAATTTTCTTGCAATGGTTGAAAGAAATGAGCTGTTAGAGTATGCTCTTGTATATGGAGAATATAAGGGAATACCTAAGCAGCAGGTATGTCATCTATGAAATTCACCAATGGAAAAATGTTAAAAGTAGTCCTTTTATGCTTGTAAACTTATGGTCCCAATATGATTTATTATGTTCTTAACTAGCACATTCTTTATATTGCCATGTCAGATCAGAGACTTCATGGCGAGGGGTTATGACATTATTCTAAGGGTGGACATACAAGGTGCCGCAACTCTAAGGTCAATACTAGGCAATTCTGCTGTTTTCATTTTCCTTGTTGCTGAAAGTGAAGCTGCCCTTGTGGAACGACTTGTTGGTCGTAAAACGGAAACCACGGACATGCTTCTAGTGAGGATAGCCACTGCCAGGGAGGAAGTTAGGCATATGCCCGATTTTGATTACGTAGTGGTCAATGCTGAGGGGAAGCTTGATGAGGCAGTGAAATTGGTGGAATCCGTCATTGATGCCGAGAAGGCTAAAGTTAGGCAAAGAAATGTGAATATTTAGCTACAATACTTGCAACTGGGAGTTGAATCGTGTTTTCCTGGAGCAGGCGTCTTGCTAGGTGCAAGGGTGGTGCCTGCGAATTCTCATGAAATGGGGAGATTGATCGTAAATTCTTGTAAAACTAGAAATATTTTTTGGAGTAATTTCTCCCTAATACGAGTGTTGATGATGGTACTGCTTTTGCAAAATAGGAGAAGGATTGGAATCACAATGTATAAACTATAAACGTTTCCTTTTTCTACGTAATATTTTAGTATTTACTCATTGTCCAAAGCATCCTCTATCGAGATTTATTTTTCACAGGGTTATGGATGCTTGATTTTGTGGAATGCAATGCCAAATCTTTGCCATTTCAGTTCAACACATCACTTCATAAAGGTTTGCTTCTCTTAGTTCTCTAGCTTTGATGAACTTTATCTTTCTTATTCATTAGTATAAGGAGGAAAAAAAATCCTTGCAGAGTTATGTGTACCACTTCCCAACTTCTCTTTTGTCCATTATTTTCTGGTGCCTACGTCCTGGAAGACTGAGAGAAGGTAACTCTTCCTCTTAAAACTGCCTCCAGTGCTTATCTTAACGTAGATAATCAATTCCAGATATCTCCCATCATATATGTCGAGTTTATGACATGAGTGTTCGGTGATGCGAATTGTTACTAATTAGACACATGATCACCATAATTTGGTGAAAACGTCGTGGGTACATTCATATTTAGCTTAGATATAAGATAGTTCGTTGTCGTTTCTTGGCTTGTGCTGGCAAATGTAAGACATTTCCGCCTTCTACTGTCCTTTTTCACCAAAAGGCAGCAAGAAATGATAAATTTAGATCTGGAACAACGTGACAACATGTCATTATAACAGCTCATTCATTCTGTTCTTTCTTCCAAACGAAAAGTGGATTGTGTAATCATGCGCTCTCGTTCTCTTCCAGTTCCCACAATAAACTACTATCGGATACCAGAATCTGACATCCTCACCGCGCCCACTGTTTTCCATCCAGAATTATAAATTTTATATCTCTGCGGATATTGATGATAAACATATACTAGTCTATATAAATAAATCTTAATTCTTTTTCCTTGGGCTGGTTTCCCTCGATTTAAAAGAAAATCAGCAGCTAAAAGGAGTGCTTGGCCTATCACTTCAAACAACACAAAATTATGTTCTCATCTTTTATGATTATATATATATATATATATAATCACAGCTGGAAGCTATTTTATTTCTATAAAATCTGGTGATTCCTATCATGGGACCCAAAATCATTCTCATTGAGGGTCCCAACAATTAAATTCAAAACCAGATGTATTTTCTCTTGCTTAAGTTTTTTCTTGGAACTGCTTTTATCATGTATTATTATATACACATTTGGAGCTTGGAAGGCAATCAATCTTAAATAAAACAACTGCCCAAAGCACAAGAAAGTAGTTATGATGGTATGATGCACAGTTGTTCTCCCAGTGGGTCCCAACAGTCAATTTTTGCAAGTGGAAGACATAAAAGGCAAAAATTGGAGTGGAATTTTCTGATTCATTTCTGGTTCTGAAGGTTTTCTGATTTGGGTACTCCTCTTCCCCTCATCTTCGAACTAACACGTTGTGCATTTTTTTGTCCTTTTGGTGTTTAAAACATGCATTGGTTGATTATGATTCAACATATTGGTACTTTCAGTTGATCAAATTTGTGCTGGAAGTTTAGAATTTATTGGATCAAACATGAAAGTGGTCTGTTATGCAATATGTCATAGTGCTAAACTTCCTGATTTGATTTTTTAGTTGACCTACGGTTTTAGTATGGTTTTGAACTTATTGTCTACTTTTTGTTGAATTTATTCAGATTAGTGTCTTTTAACCAGTCTTCATTGTTAAATCTCATTCCTTCTTCATTATCTGCTGTGTCTTAGATCAGAATCTGTCACTGTTTGGCCATTTGTGAACCTTTAACGTCTTATGTTTTGAGTTTCTTTCTGTCTTCTGTACCAGTTTTTCAAATAAAAGGATAGAAGAAGTGTGAGATAGATATGAAGATCAAAGGCCAAGGGACCGTTATAAGAACTGGAAAAGCGGTGATTTCGTCGATCAAGACCTGTTACGAAGCACTATGTTTTCACCCGGTTATCGTGTTTTTATTGTTGTTCTTGTCTGCGCTGCATAAATTTTGTCCGAGTCTGTTTGGTTTCTTGATCTCTTCCTCTCCGGTCATAATATGCACTACGCTCCTTCTTGGGACTCTTCTAAGCTATGGTGAACCGAATTTCCCTGAAATTGAGGAAGAGGAGGAACAGAAGAAAGCATCTCATGATGTGCCTGCCGCCGAGGTTAGTAGGTCTGCTGATGATCTTTTTTTCACGAAGGGGAATTCAATTTTTGATCAAAATCATGTTGAGCATGGAGGAGATGTCTACGAAGACGCGGCTGCTGATCCTTCTTTCAAAGTTACAGCTTCCCATGATGTTGCCGTTGCCCAGAAAAATGAAAGATCATACAGGGAAAGAAACTTATATCAGTGGACAAATGAAACTGCAACTGAAACAACCAGGGATGAAAGGGTGAATTTCGGTGAAACCAATGGCAACTGGGAGAAAAATACTGTCGCGACTGATCGTGATGTAGAAGAGAAGAAAGAAAGTAATGATGTAGGTACAAGCTCAACTGTTGAAACGGAGAAGCTACATGTGCTTCGAGAAGAGGATATGACTGAAGAATGGGATGACTCCAACGAAGAGTTCTACGAGAAACCGCATTTTCATGGCAACAACGTTGAAGGCACCTCGCATGTGAGTGACTGTGTTGAATGTGGTGCTGGTCTTTTTGGTGATGGTGGTGTGAATATTGGTGGTGTCAAAGTGGAATTGTACGAGTCCAAGCCACACACTGGTTTTTATTCTCTCCTAAGTTCATCAAAAAGGGTAAGTGATGAATTTGGTGACTACTCAGATTCTTACTCGGAAGGTGAAGAAAGTTCGCCTGGTGCTTCTAGGTCTGATTTCGCTCCAATGCTTGATGAGCTTCACCCGCTCTTAGACTCCGAGCCTTCTCATCCTGCAGGCGTACATATCGGTGAACCAGATGATGCTTCTCAGGCATACTCTGAGGAGCAAATATCCGATGACGGTAGTGAGGAAGAGGTTTTGGATGATGTTAGTGAGGAGGATCATGAATACAATGAATTGCCAAAAGGAGAAGATGGTAACAAGGAAATTATGATGCCATGGACCGCAGATGATGCCAAGAATGTCATGGATATAGGCACTTCCGAACTTGAAAGGAATCAGAGGCTAGAGAATTTGGTTGCGAAGCGGAAGGCCAAGAAAATGGCTGAAGTTGGAAACTCGATAAACTCGGACCATGACGAGTCCATGTCATTGATGAACAAATTTTCCAATCTTCGAATTTCTCCCATTTCCACAGAAAGAAAGAACCCTTTTGATAATCTTAATGATTCAGATGAAGCAAAGAATTTGCCTCCTATTCCTGGTTCGGCCCCACCCACACTCTTGAGAGGTGGGAATCCGTTTGAATTTCCTTTTAACCAGGCTGATGCCACTGGTGTAGATGGGAGCCTTCAATACGTCATGCATCCACAACAAAGGCTTCAATACTTATTGCGGGTGCTTGAGGAATTTCCCATGAGAGGACCATATTATGGGGACAAGGAGGAAAAAAAGATTGACACTACATTGCCACCTTTTTTTGTGTCCAAAGAAAGTATTGAGGAGGAACTAGGCCATGATCAATATGAAAGACAGTTGTTGAGTGAAGCGAGTGACTCTAAGCTGAGTTATATTGTTGAAAACGAATCTGTTTCTTCAGTTAAATCTCAGGAGGATGGTGAACAGATAGTGGAGCACAGCTCAGAGCAAGAGGATGAATTGGTTACTCCCAAACACAACGAACCGACTATAGTGGAAGTCGAAGCAGAAGAAAGGGAGATACATCTAGGCAGTTGGTACGAAAGTTTTCATAATTCTTCTGATGACAAGGATGTTCACAAAGATGTGGCTTCGGCTACCTTGCAAGTGCATGAGATAAGATGTGAGGAGTTGCCAATTTCCTATGGTCTCCTAAATACGAGTGATGAGAAGGATTCACCCTCTGGAAATGAGAACCTTCACAGGAGTGCTGGTGACCACTCACCATCAGCCGAGTCGAACTTTGACAGCCTTATGAAAGGGAATTCAGCGGCAGAGATCAGTGATTTGAATTCAGTTTCAAGATCCAGCGAGCTGGAACAATTGCAAAGGGATGAAAATCTCTTAATCGATGAGAAGAGTGTGCTAAAGGGTCTGTCATTCGTCGAGAAAGACAAAACTTCTACTGTGCAAGGTGCGAACATAAATGTATGTGAACTTGCTTGTTCTCCTGGAATTTATAAAGTTTGTTTTGACCACCAACATTCATTTGATTTATCAGAGTCTAGGTGTAAGAAATCATCTCCAATAGACGATGTCATGGGCCAATGGGAAGATGGCGAAGATGAGGAACGTATGCGGCATGCAGTTAATGCACGTGATGTCGATGATTCGGTCTCTCCATCGGCGTTTTCTCAGGACGATGGTTTTATCGGGATATGCATGACAAAGCCTATAACAGATTCTGATCCCTTTACTTTCCAAGAAGATGATTCTGGCATTCAAAAGATTGAAACCGTTGAAAATTGGAATAATTCGGAGATGAGGAGATCTGAGGTATTTGTTGAGCCCCACAAAGCTGTTGACAAATTCATGGTTCTTCCTGAAAATGAAGAGAAGCAACCTCAAAAGCAAACTCTACCAGATAATGTCTCCATGGCATCATCACATTCTGGTGATAATAACTCCTATGTAACCAACATGAATGAGAAAGCAAAAGTTGCTTCTTCCTCTCCACTTATGCTCTCGGTCAATGCAAGATCTCCCGAGGACATTCATTCGATCTTTGAGACACTAGACAACGAGGCTGATACTCCCACTATTTTAAATTTAGGTTTTGGTGATAATAGCTCAAATGCAACTAGCATGAATGAGAAGGAAACAATTGCTTCTTCCTCTTCACTTATGCTTTCGATAAATGCAAAAAAATCTCACGAAGATCTTTATTCGATCTTTGAGAAACTTGATGACGGGGCTGGCACTCCCACCAATTTAAATTTAGGTTTGGGCAGTCCATTATCAACAGCACCTCAAGTTGGATCTTCTGAAGTAAGTCTGTCATTCTTCTGTTCTAGGATTCTTGATTTTCGACTAATTTCAATTATTAAAATGCTTTGAAACATATTGTAAGTCTTACCAAATCCAACTGACTATCCTTAGGAAAATGAATCGTTGGAATCTTTCGATGTCCATGCAGAGATGCCACATGTTGAAGCAAGAACCGTAGACGACTTGCACATGATAAAACACCTCTCTGGAACTGGAGTTGATATTCCTTCTTATATTAGCGAATACAATCGATCTTCATCTGTTGCATCGCTTGATGAACTCCAGTGGAATAAGAATATCCTGCAGGAGCTTCCACGTTGCCACAGTCAGCTGTTTCGATCAACTGATACTGGAATAGTTTCTGAATCTTCCATGTTGAGTACTGATGCACATGAATCCAATGCACAAGCACTTGAAGGTCAAAAATTGTATCCAGAGCAAGAAGCCATAAAGGCTGATGAGGAACTTCTGTGGAATAAGAACATTTTGCGTGAGTTCCCACGCTGTCCCAGTCAGCTTTTCCAATCCACCGAGGGTGAAACGTTTTCTGAGTCAACCAATATGACTACCTATCCTTGCGAATTCAACGTGCAGTCGCTTGGAAGTCAAAATTTGGCTATGAAGCAGGAAGCAGGAATAGCTGACGATGAACTTTCTCGGAATCATACAACTCGGCATGAACTTCCACGCTGTCCCAGTCAGCTGTTTCCATCTGGAGTAGATGGAGCAATATCCAAGCTAACAAAGATTAATGCAGGTCCAACTGATTTTGAAGCACAATCACCTGAAAATCAAAATATCATTTCAAATCAGGAGCCTGAAAGGATTGGTGAGGAATTGCAGAGGACAACGAGCATCCGGCAGGAACTTGCTCGCAGTCCCAGACAGCTTTCTCGATCCCTTTCAAGTGAAACACTTCCTAAGGTAACCAACACTCTTCCACATCCAAATTAATCCGAAACAGATCCACTTTATGATCAAAATTTGCTTTTGATGCAGGAGCCTGTAACGGAATATGAAGAAATCCACGGCGTGGTGAACGAATTCTCACGGCAACCAAGTCAACTGTTTCGATCTGCTTCAGGTGAAACACTTCTTCATTTGACAAATATGTACCCCGAAGCACAATCACCTGAAGACCAAAAATCTGCCTCCAACAAGCAGGAATCTGGGAACACTTCCACAAACAACGACAGACAACTTAACAAAGTAGGCCTCAAACTAATGTTTCAATTTTTTTTTCAATAAGTTATGGCCCATGCCTACACAAATTGTCTCGTCTCTATTATAGTTCCAAACTGCATTTTCTAAGTAAACACATAAACACGTTGATTAAGTATAAATGTACTATTGTAGTCATCATCTTTTAGAAAACTAAGGATGTTTCATTTTTAGAAAAAATCTATACTTAAGTTCCCTAGTTTTGCGTCCGCAACCCAAAGATTATTTTCCCACCCCTATGTAAAGAAAGGTCCTTCCTGTTTGGCCAGTTGTGGGCAAGGAGGAATTTGAAACCCCCAACACCTTAGTTTGTAACCACATGCTCTAATCCTATGGGCTTCCATCTCAATCTGATCAGGGGTGTAAAATAAAGTTGGTTATTCGAAGACAGAAGATTGGATTTGAAACACTTTTTATATTCTAATAAAATCTAAATGTCCAGAAATAATGATATGTATTTGATAATGTCTACGCTCTTGTTTTTTTTTTCAATACAGTTTTGCTTTAAGAGACTTCCATTCCAGACTAAGATGTGCTATCTGATTTTATAGGACAACGAACAAGTGCAACAATTCTTTACTGATACTCCAAATGAAGGTAATAAGGTAAGAATTTGTGTTATTATGGGACCACGGTATCAACCATAAAGAGAAATTCATCTGAAACCTTATTGAAATGCTCTTGATCGTTAAAGGAAGAAGCACCCGAAACGGAGATCAATAGAGAATGGAAAGAAATCGAGGCTTCTTCTGTTGAAGATATAGCAGTTGGTGTGAAACTCCATACTGGAGTCTCTGTTGGTAATGATGCAGAAGAACCAACCCAAGTAAGTGTGAGTGTTTTACAATGAAGTACACCTCTAGACAAATAAAAATCTCAATTATACTTTTTCAATGGTGCAATAATTGATGATCAGTAACTCCAACAGGAAACTCATTCTGGTCATGAAACTGAAGCACCAATTGTCGAGGAGATACCGATCACCTCAAACCAGTTCTCTTTGGAAAACAACGATAGCCAGAGCAGTCTTCTGTTTGGAGATGCTTCAAGCAAGGTTGAACCAAGTGAAAAACATGAAAAGGCTATAGTGGATTCGAACCAACCCTCTGACAGAAATGTTGATAGCCCAAATGAAGCAGCTCATATTCCTGAAGAAGACGTCGAGTTCAAAGATGTATCTGCCAGCATCCCGGAGCCTGACTTGGAACAATTCGAGACCCAAGATGCGTTTATGTCTCCAAAGGTATACCGTAACGACATATTCGGTAGTCAGGAGAATCTAGCTGAATTGGATGGGATGGCTGGTGTTTTCAGTGGACTGAAAAGAGACATGGAGTTGAAGGATGATGTGAAAACTACCTCAGTAGCGCGTGCCGAATCTTACGATGATGTGAGATTCTATGACTTGGATGAAGATTTTAACGGTAAGACGGCTGAAGCAGAAAAACCAAATGAGAGATGGACCTCTTAAATACCCAACTTAATGCAAACATAGCGATCCTGAATGAGGAAAATACTACATCTGTAAGTATGGTGGTTGGTTCCCGTGGGAGGTCAATAATCCAACAGGAGGTACATATCTTCAAGGAGTTTATTGGTGTGATTACAAATTTCCATTTGCATTTCGTGGTGGGTTTTCAGTTTTTTTCTTTCCTCTCTCTCGTTTGTCTGATTTTGCTGTTGGGATATTTTCTCGGTTTTAGTTATTGTGGATTGAATACTTGGATTTGTGGGGGAATTAGACTGGTTTAAAGTCATAATGTCCTGTTTTGGGGAGTTTTGTTCTTCGTTACTGTAAGTGAAGCGGTTTTTTGGCTTGGCTTGTGTGATTTGTAAATTACTTCACAAGGATACCTGGAGATTTTGTAATTTGTTGTAACATGATGTCTAATAATGAGTCCAGACTGTTTGATTCGAGAGTGCTTGTGGCCGTGCTTTTAACATTTTCAGATCACAGGTCGTGGAACTTAATTACTCAAGTAACCGTTCAATCTTGGAGTTGTTTAAACACCTTTGCTAATGATGCATCAATGTTTATCTTACAGTCTTCAAGGAACGTCATGGAAGTAAATGCCAATAAATATGTCTAACATTAGGATGTGTGGATGTGATGGTTCTAGTTGAGGTTTTACTAATCTCTTATTTGGAAGTATCCTTGTGAAGTGGATGAATTCCAAATGGAATATGTAGATCTATACAACATGAAAGTTATCAAAAGAAAATCACAAGTTAAGATGTGAAATTTGAAAATTCCATATACCAAGCAAAATCACAAGATAAGCTATTAGCAATTTCAAACTGATTCAAAATATTAATTCTATTGTATAGACATGATTTTCAGAATTTCAAACTGATTCAAAATATTAATTCTATTGTATTGACCTTTTTTTTAATCTTCTTCTAACTTCTAAGTCACGAGAATAAAAAAACACTTAGGAATGTCAAAATTAAAGATGCATATGTTTGCTATCTAAATAACAAGCAATAATTACTAGAAAGCAAGATCTATAGGAGTGCCTTCTTTTAAGGCGGAGAAATTTGAACAACACGTTCCAATATGTTCGATCTAGAGGGTGGAGATGGAAATTGAAATTACTCTCAGGATTACGGTTCAAGTCCAAAGCACAACATAATAACCAGTGTGTATTGGAAATACTACATTTGAAAAATAAATGATCAATTGTTCCTTCATCAAGGCTGCACAAGGCCATGCTTAACGGATGCCCTTTTGGGGTCGGGTCGGGGCTGGACCCGACCCCATGCCTCTTATTGGGCTGGCAGCCCTGGTCGGGACCCGACCTGGGTTGCGACCCGGGTTGACCTTTTTTTCTTTTGTTGTTTTTTAAATGATTAATTTTCTGTTTTCCAAAAACCGACTTTGTAGGGTTTTAATTTTTTTTTAAAATTATAAAAAATTGTTTCCAAACAAAATGAAAATGGAAAAACTAAGAATCTTTTCATTGGAAGAAGGTTCTTACAAGAAGTAATTTCTTTTTATAAATATCAAACAAACCAGTTTGTTTTTTTGTCTCATTGTTTTTCTAAAAATATAAGAAACTTCTTTACATCCACATATGACTTATAGTAAACCAAGACTAACAAAAAAATGGTGCCTTTAAGCTTTTAATCAAATGTAGTTGTTGAAGACGAATTCTGATTTGATACAGCTGAGTTGAAGAGATCAACCTATGTACACAGATTATAAAACTAAAACTTATAAAGTAGATAATCTATTACGCCCTCAAAAGCACAAATGTTATATCTACACAGGATTTTCCAAACTTTGCTTCAACTAAAAATTAGTGATAAGTTAGTGGATAGCAAAAGTAAAAACAAATTATCTAGTTTCAACTCCTTCTGAGTTTTGACCTTTAGCAACTGTTGTGGATTTCCAGTATTTTTGTAACAAGTAAAGGAAGGAAAAGTTCAACAAAAAGATAGGAACCAACGTGGTAGGGTTTTAATTTTAAAAATATATGAAGAATACGACACACCACTAAGATGTCAAACTAAGTCCCTATTCGTCAGACATGTTCTATGTATATGTCTCTTAATCTCTTGTAGTAATGCATATAAAGTAGGATAAAAAATAATTTGTGTCACAAGTTGAAGTTGCCAATCAAAGTAACCAAAAATAATTGTTGTCAAGTTCCTCAACAGGGATATTCATGAGACCCCCACCACGTCGGTTTTCAAAATAGAGCTTTAATTTAAAAAATATATTAAAAAGATACCCTACCACGTCGGATTTCCTAAAACCAACATGGTAGGGTTTTAATTTTAAAAATATATATTAAAAATACAACCTACCACGTCAGTGTTGATAAAACCGACGTGGTAGGGGGTCTTCCACGTCGGTTTGTAATTAACCGACGTGGTAGGTTGACTTTCCAACAGTGACAACCATTACGAAAAACAATCAATCAGAAACCAAACGAAAAACGAATACAAAATAAGCAGGTATGCCCAAAATTGCTTGAACTCTGAACCAACAAGTAACAACTAACCAACATGTAACGACAAACATGTCACATTACCCAAAAAAGTACTCAACTGCAGGCGATAGTAACAAAGGAAACATCAGAGAAGAATCTACACAGAGGTAATTTTTCCTTATCCTTCTAGATACCAATTAAATGACGCATATTCATGTAATTTTCCATTAAATGATTTGATGGCGCATAAGGAATCAATGAACCCGATGATGAACAAACTCCAAAACTAGGAATGCATTTTAAAAAGTTCAGCGATTTAATGGACTTCTTCAACAATTATGCCAATGAAAAAATGTTTTGCAATTAAAAAAACAAACTCAAATTACAACAACAATTATCTAGTCAGCCTGTCATTGAATGTCATCATGCCGGAACACCTCAACAGGTAGGTTCTCATTGTCCTAAATCAGTTTCTTATAGGAATCAGTTTCAACAACTCTAATTTCTTACAGGAACCCAAAACAACTTACTATGCTCAAAAGTCAACAACATTAGTAAAATACCCTGCTAGAATCACAATTTCTGGGGACCTATGCTCCAGATATGGTATCAACTCGGTGAATCTACAACACAACCACGATCTCCTTCCACAACCCAAACTTCGTTTCGATTGAATGAGATATAAACTAGGATTGCGTTATTTACTGATGCTTAGTGACTGCGATTTTGAACCATTCGTGTGTTATCTTCCTAGTAATTGGTTGGTGATGTTACCTATTTTTTAGGTAACACAAATATTAAATTCAACTTACCATGTTATTACATTCAACTTACCATGTGATTCATTCAGGGTTACCCGGTTATCGAATTTAACTTACCCCGTATATAAATAAAGGGGTTACCCTGCTAGATCTAACAAGATTAACCCTGCTATTGAAAATAACTTATCCCGTCGACCAATTAGATTTACCCCAACTGCTCCCCCTGCTATTGAATTCGACCAATTGGAATTGTGTTTCTCATTTGATGTACACCAACCAACACGATTCTAGGGTAATAACAATTCATTCAATTTCTTCTATTTAATTCAATTTACCCTGCTCCTGAATTCAACTTACCTCGTTCATCAGTAAGTTTACCCCCACAAACCATATTTAAAATCATACTATGTAATCCAATTTACCTGGATATTGTAACTAACCCTAGCTATCATTTAGATTACCCCCACAAACCATCATTTAACACCTTGCACACAATGTTTATGGATGTTTTCTGTGGTGACCTGCAATTGTAAACTTTTTAACATGTTGGGATGTTGTGCGTGGGAACCATCATTTAGTACATCCTCAATATTTTATTCACCGTTGGAGAATTCTAGGTGAACTTTCCAAAAAATAAATGTCCCCTTAATAGTGGATGCATTTGGTAGGTAACAAGAAACAATAGAGTTCTGTGCTTTCTTTGGAGATGAGTTGTTCCAATCTCACAAACGATAGTTGCAAATGAACTAATTTTATGTAAAACGTAAAACGTTGGAGAAAAAATGTAAACACGATTCTAAGGTAATAACAATCCACTCATTTTTTTTCTATTTAATCCAATTTACTCTGCTCCTGAATTCAACTTATTATGTTCATCGATAAGTTTACCCCCACAAAGCATAATCAAAATCCTACTCTGTAATCTGATTTACCTTGCTACTGAATTAAACTTACCACATCTATCATTTAGGATTACCCTCACAAAACATCATTTAATACCTTGCACACAATGTTTATGGATGTCTTCCGCGGCGACCCGTAACTGTAAACTTATCCATTTAATACCTAGTTAATGAATTTAACTTATCCTATCTATCATTTAGGATTACCCCGACAAACCATAATTTAATACATTGCACACAATGTTTATGGATGTCTTCCGCGTCGACCCGCAATTGTAAACTTCCCAAAATCCTCACAAATACATCCTCACATGTTGGGATGTTGTGCATGGGAACCATCATTTAATACATCCTCACATGTTGGAGAATTCTAGGTGAACTTTCCAAAAAATAAATGTCCCCTTAATAGTGGATGCATTTGGTAGGCAACAAGAAACAATCCAGACTATGAAAATGATGAACAATTATGAATCAATTCTAACAAAAATAGCTTAAAAAATTAAGTTCCATCATCCTTGTCCTTTTTTGTGAACATGAAGCTATAAAGTTGGAGGTGGTCTCCACCACTCGGGATTCATGAGAGTGGCAAAAGCTTAGTGCACTTTAATTTATATCTAGGCATCTTGTCTTTGGAATGTGGACAATAAAGAAAAGATGGCATCCATTTCTTAAATCTCAAGGAATGGAAGGGAAAGGAGATAAAAGCATGATCATATGGTGAATATTCGGTTTTTAGTTCTTGGATGGCAAAAATCTTGTGATGCCTTTTCGTAAATGAAACTTTTGAAAGCACCACAAGTTCCTTCATAGAAAAGGTATGTTTGATTCTTATCCACCAATGAAAGAAATTAAAAATGTATGTACCATTAAATGTTTTTTCCCTGATATTATATGTGCCATTAACTGTGACTATAGTCTACTTTTTTCCGATACATTTTTCTACTCCAACTAAACTTTATGATGCATTTCAAAACTTGTAAGTTAATTTCTTCCTAGTTTTTTGTCCGATTTCTCATGAACATTTAAGTCTCCTACTCTCCTCGTGTGTCAATTTCAGAGAACTAGCAAAAGGTAAAATACTTGAAAAGTACTATTATTACAAGTTTACAACACATAATGGCACAATCACTTAGAAACACATCCATTAGCTCACACCTTTTAATATCTTCGTCGAGATTAAAGTTCCTGAGAAAGTAAACGTTATGTGCGCATGTCATGTAAAGAGAGATGACTCAGCAGTCAATACAATTATCTGTAAAAACTAAAAAACCAAAATTATTCTTCCATAGTGGACTCTTGTTGGGATTTCCACATCAGAATAATGCATCACCAAACGGGGCGTCTTAGTGATCTTGACTAGGAGTGTGGAACTATTATACAATTAACAGAAACAGAGTAGAATATGTTCATGTTTTGACCTATACTTTGTTGATGGCGATGTGCTTGTCTTCATCACTTCATCAGCTTATAGAATTCAATCTGCTGTTATATATTATTATTTATTCTGGCTAAATCAAGTTAATTTATCCATTGACCCATTAAAACAGCTGCAATTTTTGCGGAGTTACATGTAATAATGTAAGCTACTTGACACACTCATTACACGTATGGAATCTTAATGTAGTTTAAATTAGTTGTGCTGGTGGTATAACCACTTAGACAGATAGAAGGAAATTAATGTCTAGGCAGCTGTTTTGTGTTCAATATACTCCTTTATTTGGATCCATATGTTAAGTTCTTTCTGTATGACATAATTATTTGACAATGATTTTTAGTGTTGTAGAGAGAATTTTGAAGTGAACATGCAGTGGGTAATTTTTTAAGATAAAAACCGCATGCTTTGTATTAGTCATTGAAGAACTATATTCTGAGGTTGAACGTGGTTTGATTGGGAGATGCTTAATGCTGGAGAACTAGTGGTTTGCACGAGTTACATCTGGGTGGATTGGGAAAGAACGTTGCTTAACCTTCTCATGTCAAGAATAGACTGCTTCCAATGCTGAAGCGGATCCAAGTAAAGTTATTTCATCTCTTATAAGCACACAAACAATATAAATGTCACGGACGAACTAAAGTTCCAGATTCATTGTTTGATTATAGATACTCATTTAATCTGACAGTTAGCTCAATCATTACCGACTTAAAACACACGATTACAAGAAACAATATGATATGGATGATAAAATAAAAGAACATTGCTTCAAATGAAAAGAAAAAAAATTGTATTTCTGAATTAACTGGTCAGCAACATAATGTACCTTTTGGTCGACCCGAGAGAATTGTATAGGGGTGTAAACGAGCCTAAACGAGCTGAACCCACAGTGTTTGAACTTGACTCGTTTAATAAACGAGCCGAGCTCGGACTTGGCTCGTTTAATAAACGAGCCAGATGTCATGTTTGGGCTTGACTTGTTTATTAAACGAGTCGAGCTCGAGCTTGGTTCGTTTACTCGTTTAAAAATTTCAACAAGTTTTTCAGCCCGTTTAAGCTTGTTTAAGGCTTGATTAACTTGTTGTAAAATATAATAATTATATTTTATAAATATCGTTAGCATATAAATATTTTTTTATAAATTATATGTTCTACTTTTAGGTAATTGAGATATAGAAAATAATATATTTATTTGTGACATATATGTAATGTGTATAAACTTAAACGAGCCCTTATTGAACTAACCGAGTCGAACTAGGACTTGACTCATTTATTAAACGAGCATATTTTGTTGTTTGAGCTTGACTCGTTTAATAAATGAACCGAGCTCTACACGAGCTCAAGTAGAATTTGACAGCCCTAAAAAGATACATGTCGGACGGAAGGTGTTGGCTTATATAGTTATTTGTACATACGCTAGGTGAACATTTGCAAATAGAAGCATATTTTGGATTATATACTAAAATTCTAAAGTTCTTGGATCACTCACCACCACGGTTCCACAGGCCAGCGACTGCTGTTATTATTCCATTCTTCCTTTCCGTGGTTCCTTGGGAACTCCAAGGGACAATTTGCAATTCCGTGAGACGTGGGGTTAGCAAAACTTTTCTCATTCCTTCTCCCTCTCTCACTTCTCTCTCGTCTCTCCAATTCTTCCACTATAGCATAGAAGAAGTCAAGACTCAACAGCCCTCGACTTGTCAGGTAATAAAGACTTTGTTCTTTCCAGCCACCAATTTCTGTTGCCAATACTTCACAACTAAGAATGTCTTTCACTGTGTCACAAGTTAGTTACTGTGTCCGAAGTCACTAACAGTTTATTCACTTTTTCTCAAAATATTGTTTCTTCACGCTGCTTCTGGGAAACAATTCCTAATTTAAATTTTATTTAGCTTTTTTTCGAAATACTTTAGCGTTGTTTGTTATTATTTAACTGGATGAATGTACACAGCTTGTTGGTGATTAGGAAGCACTAGGATTTTAACTTGTAAGCAAAGGTGATTTAGCTTTTTTTGTGTTTGGATGAGAGTAGTGGTTTTTTTTTTTGTGTTGGCTTCCCGAGGGTTTTCTCAGAATTTATTGATTAACTAAAGATTCCATTGCTGTCCTAGTGTCCTTCAAAAAAAATTGAGAAATTTGTGCCTGAATTCTGGTTTGGTTTTGCATTCTTGCTCTTGCTGGTAGTGTTATTGCATTAGTTTTCTTTTTTGCATTATGCCTTTATTTTAGAATAAGCTTTCGTTTTTACATTATACTTTTTCTCGGGGACTTTTGTATTGGGCTTTAAATGGCACCAACGAGGGTCCCTTTTTCTGGGTGGACTTAATTCCGGTATGTTGCTAGTTGTTTAGCAACGTGGTGTGTGGGGTTTCTGAAGTTGATGGCTTAACTACTGATCTACTGATTTGATTCTCAAAAAGCAAAAATATAATTACATGTTAAAGTCCTTTTTTGGGTGTTTAGGATTTTATTTTATTTTCCAAGTCATGTCAACTGGTTTGGTTTCTTGAGTTTGTTAACCATCACTTTCTTTTAACACCAAAAACATTTTAATTGGATGCGTTGATAAAATTACAGTTGGTGTTTTCAATCTCAAATTTCATTAAGGAAAATTTTTCAAAATAATAAAAAAAAATAAAAAATTGGAAGAATATGCACTTTGAAAACTTAATTGGCAAAGTATACACATTAAAAACGGCACCACAGTATACACATTTTTTTTACCCCCGACCGACCCGTTGCTTGTTCAACATAACTTAGCTAAAAACAACAACTCGAAACCAAGAAAAAAAATTCCCAGGTAAAAACGGCATCAGTGATGCCATTTTTATCAAGTAGTGATGCTGTTTTTAGTTAATGAAAACGGCACCTGTGGTGCCGTTTTTAATGTGCATACTTTGCCAATTAAGTTTTCAAAGTGCACATTCTTCCAATTTTTTATTTATTTTTTATTATTTTGAAAAAAATTCCTTTCATTAATCATAAGAACCATGCATAAGTGAATAACTTCAGGTGATCAATCTATGTCCAGAAGCATAGCTGTCTTGTTGTAAAGATGTTCTGCCTATTTTAGGTGTTTCTTTTTTGTGTGGTCATGCAAGAGCTTTCTGCCTATGAAGAGCATAATAACTTCAGTCTTCCAGTAGTTTAGAAAAACTTTTGCTCTTTCTTTTCCTTTGTGATTCTTTGTCTTTTGGGGCAATTTTTCAATACCCAAAAGCTGAAAAGTTTTTCCCCTCAAATAAAAAGTAATCATAACAATCCAAGGATGATTTGCCAAAAAACAAATACTGAATGATGTCTATTTCTTTTACTGACAGGTAGTTGTACATTGCAAGGATTGTTTTTTTTTTGGTGTGAAGGGAGTAGCTCAGTTGTTTCTTAAATTGTAGCCTTTAAGTATTAAGTTTGTCAGTTTTCAAGTAAGTTGTGCATCAATTGTGGAAGTCTTGGAATTGTTGGAGCTCTCCTTCAATATGGGAGTTTCAAGCTCTAAGATGGATGATGACAAAGCTCTCTTGTTATGTCGTGAAAGAAAACGCTTCGTTAAACAAGCTCTTGATGGAAGATGCTCTCTTGCTGCTGCTCATGTTGCTTATTTTCAGGCTCTTAAGAATACAGGAATGGCACTTGGAAAACTTGTGGAACCTGCTGTTTCTTTTGAGCCCTCTTTACACACCTCCACCTTCGCATCTCAGACGCCAAAGCCACTTCCCTTGACCGATGAGCCCCACTCCAAATTCTTGATCCTATCTCCTTCTATGTCACCACACACGCAATCTGTCGAACGTGTTTCTCCACCTCATGCAAATTCAAGTTCTTTCAATGTTAGTTATATGAAGTCCGAGATGAAGTATTCTGAAACGGTCGAGGTGGCACCCCCTATCTCAGTAACGGCTTCACTTCAACCACCGTCAGATACTTCAACGAAGTCATTGTCTCAGAAGGATGATATTTCCAACTTAAATACCACCCCAGAGGAACATCCCTGGGACTATTTTGATCTCTTCCATCCGCTTGACGACCGATTTTCTTTTCAAGATGGGCATGAGAGGAAGCTAGACCATGTTTCGGAGAATGTTGGAGATATCAAGAGGCTAAGAGAAGAAGAGGGCATTCCAGAATTGGAAAATGAAGAAGAGAAAACATCATCGAAAAGTGAGTCTGAGAAGATTGATTCAGAAGATGACTTTAATCAGCCTTCTTCCGAACCTTTAGTTCGAATTTTCAAACATCGTAGTGACATGCTGGATGCTCATTCAAATAAGAGTTCATCTGATGAGTCCTCTGTAAACGATTCGTCAATGGTATTGAAACTGACCAAGGAGGACGCTACACCCACGGTTAATACGGTACCCGATGAAGGGGCACCTGATTTGACTAAGAATGGCCCATCAATGACTTCTCTTCCTAACAATGAGAAAGGTGATGCAAAAGCATTTGTTTCAGAAAATAAGCTTGCAGCCAAGGATTTCAGTACAAGCATGAAAGATATTCAAGAATTTTTCGACAAGGCTTCTGAATCTAGTAAGGAAGTTCGAAGGATGTTAGAAGCAGACAAAATCAAATTTCATCCATTGCTCCATCAGGACCAAGGTCAGTTTGAATTGCATACCATTGCAATTCCAGGGCTCTTTCTTAGTCCCATCATGCATGGCTAAGCTGTTTCAATTATTTGGTTTTAGTGAGGCTCTTGTTAGGTTCATGAAATTAATTAAATTCTTTAAGCTTCTAGTGAGTCCCTTTTGTACATCAGCAAGTACTTCTTTACTATTTTTCAAGCATTTATAACCCAAAATTTGTTCTCTGTAAGATCAATTTTTTTAAAAGCTCAATGTTTGACATGGTAGGTAGTAACATGAGTTTCTGTAATGCAGGCCACACAGCACACAACGCAAAGGTTTCTAATTTTTTCTCTACGATTTTCGCTTGCTGTGGAGATGAAGTTTACAACAACGAAGGTTCATAATCACTTTCTGTTGCTTTTGGCACCAGGCATTTTTAAAAATCTAACCGAATGCAATGCCTAGAAAATTGATAAAATAGTAACATATATGTTTTCATTCTTTGTTCTTGCCTTGGGTGCCTTTTTCTATTAACTCAATACATACATTAGTTTACTTTCAAATCGAATAGAATTATCATAGAGGCACATATCCGAGTTGACAAACGAACCTCAGCTGATCATATACCAAATTCAGGTAGAAATTTTCAGTAGAGGGGTTTAGCTCGATGAACTAGTTCACTTCATAATAACCAGTGACAATCTCTGTGAAGTTTGTGAGCTGCAACTACAACAATGACGATTACGATGTTCTTTCATAATACTTGATATGTTCTCTTATCGCTGCATTGAAGCAGTAAAAACTATTTTTAATTCTCATTTTATGTGAATAATCCAAACAATACTATTATTTAATGTCATTTATTATGCACGCAGAACCTACTTCTAGTGAAATAAAGTACTTAACGTGGCATCAATCACCTTCCGTAACTTCATCGTTCAATAACCCTGCTGGCACAACATCAAGGCATGGTGTCGAAGATGTAAACGGCGACCTTTTCGGTGGCATGTGCATGAGCTCTGGTAGTCATGCCTCCACATTAGATCGCTTGTATGCTTGGGAGAGAAAGCTATATGATGAAGTGAAGGTAACATTTCATCTTCTTCTTGATGTAGGTTCTGCAGATTCACGGACAATTGATACCTGAAATTCTCACATTATTACACACTATTCTAAAGGATACGTTTATAAAATTGTTACTTATGCTGGATTTATGAGGGTTTTCGTATGACATGGACCATTTTTTGAATTTTCATTTTTCAGGCAAGTGGGATAGTCAGGAATGAGTTTGATATGAAGTGTAAACTCCTCAGGCAACTAGAATCGAAAGGCGAAAATGTGACCAAAATTCATAAAACCAGAGCACAAGTGAAGGATCTACACTCAAGGATTCGAGTAGCAATCCACAGAATAGACTCAATATCAAAGACCATTGAAGAACTAAGAGACAAAGAGATCCAACCTCAGCTTGAGGAGTTGATTGAAGGGTATGGTTTTTTTGTATTTTCCATCTTAACTATTGAGCATGCAACTTTTTTTTGGTTCAAATTTTGCAGCTGAACTATGTTATACTGCACATGAAGTACGTAAATTTGTGATTCAATTTGATTGAACAATTTCACCTTAAATGGTGGGACAATTATGAAACGAACTATTTCATATACGTTGAGAAAGCTTCTACTAAATATCGGCCGATTCATTTCCTTTTGTCACACCAAGCTTTTCTTGGGAGAAGTAGTCTTAATATAGCATCTCTTCGTGAATATATACGTAGGTCCCTCGTTGGTTTGCACAAAGTTGGTCCATTTTTACAGGAATGGGATGAGATTATTATTTTTATCTCTATTCTACCCCACCGCCATTTTAAATCCTAAGCATAAGCATGTGCCTTCCGGGATTCAATCCTTGGTCTTGGGCCTCTTGGCTATCCCAAAACTAACAACCTCTGAACTAAGCTAGTTCTAGTTCTTTTGTGGGATGAGATTATTGGTTTCTTTGATTCTATCACCCTCACCTCTTTATTGTTTGAATTGTGATATGTGAATGGCTAATAACTATCTCTAGTGCTGGATAAGTAGCTGATAATTTATCATTATCGCATCACATAGGAGTGAAACCATCACTGCATGATATAGTCATACTTGAATCTTCATATACCTTTACTTGTAATGTTTCCTTTTCTTGTTTCATCTGCACTAAGCTTCTCTTTTTACATATACAGACTATCCAGAATGTGGGAAAAAATGCTTCAATGTCACAAACATCAGCTGTGTATCATATCTGACTCAACTAATATGGGGGGCTCTAGGATGTTGTCGCTTTCAGAATCCAATCATGAGGCGGCCGTAGTACTCAACCACGAATTAAACTTACTCCACTCAAGCTTCTTGAAATGGATCTCTACACACAAATCCTACTTACAATCCATCAATGAATGGCTCCTCAAATGTGTTTTCCCTTTACAGAGAAAGCCCTCAAGACGGCGTAATGTGCAGTTCTCCCCACGAAGAGACATTGCTCCTCCCATTTACGTTGCATGTCGGGATTGGCTGGCAGGCCTGGACAAGTTGCTTTCCAAGGAAGTCGGAGATGCAATCAAGGACCTGATACTGGAGATCACTCATTTTATGCCACGCCAAGAGAAGAAGCATGGGGAACCAAATTTGTCTCTCTCACTTCAAACGAGTGAAAGAAACGGCGAGCTTGCAGGAAACACGGTTAGCAATGGAGCTCCTGTAAATTTTAATTTAGCCTGTGATAGATTACGGTGTCGCTTGGAGGTTCTTCTCAATCGGCTAACAGTCTTCTCAGAGAAATCAGTGAAAATGTATACAGAACTTTCAGATGCAATCAATAGTGCCCGAGCTCGCTACGAGAACACTGGAAGGAAGGTCTGAATGTAAAACACAATTATGCTCTATAAGTCATGCTGCGATTTTGATTGAGTGTAGCATGATTCAAACCTAGTTTGCAATTTTTAATGAGAGTAAATCTGCATCTATGATAACCGAACGGATGTTGGTTTATGTTCACTTAAAGTTTTACTTGGTGTATATCGAATATCAGTATAGATTGGTATGCGTTTGAGTCTATAGGCTTTCTTTTGTGTAGTTAGTCTGTAATTAATAAGTTGTTCATTGCTGGCTGAATGGCTGATATGTTTTATTTTGAAATTGTATTTCCATAACTGAAATAAAGTTGAACATTATTTGTATTGCACTAGCTCATTTCTCATCTTCAAACACTTCCACGAGTTCCATTATGTATCTTTGTTTCGTTATTTTCGACCCATACTCGAAGAGAGACAACAATGATCGACTATCAGACTAGACTACAAAAGGACCATTGTTAGCAATAGAGTTTCTCGAGCCGGTTGACCTACTCAACAAGGCAGAGGGTTCAATTCTTCAATCTTGTTGATCGTCATTGCTCTCTTATGCAACTCAAGACATTCAACAGCACGATTAATAATCCAATGTAGCAATCAGAAGAACAATCAAACAAAACATTACCAAGAAATGTTACTTCAAAAATGATATAAATAGAGAAGAAAGGCTGGAAAAAAATCCTACCAATTTTATTTTAGCTCCCCAAAACGCCAGATTCCGGATTCCGAATCGAACTGATTCCAACGACCTGAATTCAGGTCCACCACAGTGACCAAACTACCCCACCATGACCATTAGACATGGGTACTAGTTAACTTAAGGTATATGCATTGATCCATCACATTTTCTTTAAATCTAAAGTTAGTTATCACATCATCAAACTTAAGATACCACTGTCTAGATGCTTGTTTTAAGGATTAATTGTTTGCATATCATTACAAAACATTATAATTCTCAAAAACCATCATTGTATACCTATTTGCTTATATGTCATCAAAAAACCAACATTATGTCTCAAATGTCATTACTACAAAATACTATAATTTTAAATGACCACTACCGTGACGGTTTCCGTTGATGAAGTCATCTTTTCCGTCGATGACATTATCACTGGAATAAAAAATTAAATTAAATTGTAAAATTTACAAATCTTACATTGTATAATCTTTTAATTCCTTTTGAAACTTCTTTTTCTCTCTTCTCTCTCTCTACTTTTTCACTCTCTCTCATCCTTCTTTCACACACACTCTCTCTCATCCTTCTTTCACTCTCTCATCCCTCTTTCTCTTTCCCGCTCTCTCCTTTCTCCATATCCCCTCTCTCTCTTTCCTCATCTTTCTCTCATTTAAATTCAACTTACGAATGTTCAAAACTTTCTTAAGGATTCGAGACGTCGACATGACACAATCTTTGATGGGATTATATTTCAGCATTTAAATGGTTGCACTTCCCATTATTGCTTGTCATTGTTGAGTCGGGAGGTTAAAAGAATGAAGGACTTAAGTGATCAAGTTAAAACTCGTTGTAGGTGTGCTATTCAGACTTCACATGAGATTCCTTGTGCATGTACATGTTAGGATCTATGACCCTCTAATTAAGAACTAAATGCGAATTTAAAATACTAATTGAAGGATTAAGAGATAAAAATGTGCAAACCACAAAATCGACGACACCGGAGTTAGAGAGGTTCGACACTGCACTCGACCCTAGTCCTCCTCGCAAGCCTCGCTCAATCCCCTGAGCCTCGCTTTCGATTCCACTAACTGATCTCCGTTTCGGGCCGAGATCAACGTTGTTTACAACATCGAGTCTTGCGAACAATCCTCGCCTCACTCATGTCTCCTCTCACAATCCGATAGGGAGCTTCCTCGAAGCTTTACAACTTGGTGATTCTTTGATGTGGAAGTTGAATCACAATCTAACACTTTATACTTGAGCACACTTGGATATTGATATGGAATGGATATGCAAGTGGTAAAGATGAAGCTTTAAGTGTATTTGGAGTTTTGAAGGTTTGGGAAATGATAGCACAAAGAGTATAGATGAATTGCGAGTGTAGAGTTCTTGTTTGTGCCTCTTGAATGAGGCTTATATAGGCTTCAAAGCTAATAGAACCGTTAGGTAGTTGGTGTAGTTATGAACCAATGAGAAGCAAGAGTTTGCTTGAAGCTCGGGTAGAATTCTAGGATAGTTCGGTCGACCGAAGTCCATTCGGATGACCGTTTGGTAAAACTCAAATTTCAACCAATAGAGATTTCGGTTTACCGAAAGGAGTTCGGTGCACTGTTCTAAGGTGAACAAGAAAGATTGGTTGTTTCCAAACTTAGGCTAGTTCACTTGACCGTTGTCTATTCGGATGACCGAAAGAGGCAATGTTCAAATATGATCGTTGGAGTAAAATCCAAAACTGGTCCAAGGCAGTTCGGTCGATCGTTTGCCATTCGGTCAACCTAATCAACTATTCCAGAGACTAAACTCCAAAACCAATCCAAGGCAGTTCGGTCGACTGTTAGCTATTCGGTCAACCGTTTGAACAATTCCAGAGAGTAAACTCCAAAATAAATCCAAGGCAGTTTGGTCGATCGTTAGACATTTGGTCGACCTAACTTGGATGTGGCAGAATCAATAGTGCAAGACAATTCTAGTGCTCAAGTTTACATATTTTCATATGTACTCAATAAATAGAAAATTACAAGTCTTGGTCAAAAGCTTTGATTACAAGTCTTGAGTCTTGATGTCTTTGTTCCAATGCTCATTCTCTTTGATAACTTGATCAACCTATTAAGATGATTGCAAGTATACAAGTATGTATGCAATGCATGTAATCATATTTGCTCACTTTGATTGATTAGGTTGATTGATTAAGATTAGTTTGATTAATCATCAAAATTAATATAGATTAAGGTTAAAAAGGCCAACAATACCATCCACTGTTGTATTCAGTCAGGCGAAGGGATTTATCTAGACTAGATTCATCCATTCTGGAGAACATTTGTCATTGGAGACGGACTGGACATCCCAAAGTTTGTGGATCAGTCATCAAAAGACGTCCAACATTTTTCGGAACCTCGTTGACGAGATTTCTAGCAGCGACCTTGTAGTAATTCGTAGTGTCTCTCGTCTTACACACACGCAGCTACATCCCGATCAGTCGCACTATGTTGAGCCCGCAGAACATACTACGGTTCGAGGTCAACCAAGGGATCGTCGACACGAGGGGAACCGAGTATGCTGAGAGAGGTCGAGTTCTTGGTCGGAGCAAGGGTTGTGGTCGATCTTCTAGTTCATCTCGATTGTCTGTAAACATGACGATAAAATCTGGTATGACGACATGTTCGCTATTGTTATTGTTATTGTCTAACTTCCAGTTATTAGTTATAACTTTGCTATTTTTTCATCATGTGGTGTCTGGAAGGATGGACATAGATGATATTCTATATCTGGATAGAGTTCCATGAATCATCTTACCATATGTGGACCGGTGGAATGATGTACATGCGGATGGAAACTATGATTTTCGATGTGTTGCAAATGTTTTCCATGGTGGTGAAGATAATTGGTTATACGCACGTCGTGTGATTTCTAATGAGATAGTGACGCTTCTCATATAGGAGAACATTTATTATGATGGTGTTGTATAGGCTCATCAGCGAATTGATTGAGGTAGAGGATGTTATGGCGAGGATCACTATATGGAGATCATTTGCGACTTATTCCTGATTGTCAACTTATACAAGTGTGCAGTTACGTGCTTCGAAGATGGAGATAATGGTTTGTTGTACCCGTGTATTACAGTGCTACCTTGGGAAAGTCCGTCTACCATGACGAAATCATGCAAAGAGTTGACCATTACTCATTTAGGAAGTACAAATATTTTATTCGCTTAGAATTATTTGAGGGATTCTTAGTACCCCTATAGCGACCATTTGGTTTCAAATTTGAGATCATAGTGTTATTGGATGGGAGTTGCAGTATGAACAGACGAGAGCCTATTGGGAGTAGTTACTCCAAAAAGGGTTATCCTTCCCAAGGCTAGCAACGGTCACTCCTAGTAGCTCGACTACATAACCCTCCAGCTCAACCGTTGATGTCTGAGCACCAACCATATGACCCTCAACATGAATGTGAAGGATCTGGACCACATCATGTAACATAATTGTCATCTCTCTGAAAGGCAGTGGAAAGAGTTTGTGTCAGGTTGTCATCGTTCCACAAAAGCATATATCAACGATATGTCAATATGAGTGAACATGCTCCAAGGAAAGTGACCTAATCTGCTAGCAACAATGGTCTTCGTGATATCAACTCTCAAACTGACTGTCAACTCTGCAGTGTAGTACATGCTCTGTTTCATTTATGACACTTCAGAACCTTCCGATCCTCACCCATTCAAATGCGTCTAGCAATGTGGCCCCCAAAACTAGGAATTACGCTCCTATCTATAGGACCACCGGGCATCATATCAGTCACGATCCAAGAATCGTCATCAATCCTCTTCTTTTTGTGAGTTCGGACCTCCACAATGCACGAATTGGTATCGTCACTCACAAACCTACCATCTCTACCTTTCCAAACTATATACTCAGCGGCATAAGAACTACCACGTCGTCCTCGTCCTCTACTATACTCCTCCTCCCGCTCCAACTCCAACCCATACTGCCCATCATCGCCACCCTCCTCATCGTCACCATCATCGTCAAAAATGACATTATCATCAAACGGGTCATTACATGTCTAATGTTGACGTGAACTCTCCCTAAGATGAAGACCACAGAGCCTAGAAAGTGAGCCAAGATCCGGATATCTTATCTCTCCTGCTATCGACAAAGTGGGCAACGTCAATCAAGTTATGAAGGTCACGACCGAATCACTCTCCCAATGCGTCCGAGTCCTGATGGTCAATGTCTACTTGATTTTAGATTAAGACTTCACTTGAGTGTTGTTTGTGGGGATAAGGGAGGGATGATGAAATCCATCACCTTATCTTTAAGACTGTAGGTTGTGTCCCTTAAAGATGTTTTGAAATCTTAGACTAGCAAGCCACTCACCAAACAAGCACTCACCTCACTCTTGTTACAATGCACCTTACTAACTAATGCATGCTCTATCCATGCATGAATAAGAGAACGGGTGCACGTACCTCACGTCAGCAATCGACAACAAGAATTTAAAGCAAATGAAAGACAATGTGCATGCAAGGTCTACAAGTAATGCATGACCTAGATGACAATTAGTCTAATATTTTGCTTTGAGATTTATGGTCCAAGTTATCTTAAAAAAGGGTCATGCAAGCCAAATTAACTATTGACATTTAAGCAGAGCATGCATGACATCAATAGTGGATGGAAATAACTAAAGATAGGCAAGGGAAGCTACTGTAAAAATAGAAATTCAAAATGGCTCACCAGAGACGCCAGTGGCGGATTGTCTGGAGATTCTGGTCCCCAGACTTCACCAGAATGCTCTCACGCTCCATTGGGTCTCCTTGTCCACTTGTGGCCCCTTCCAGTTGAAGGGAATGTGTTCTAAAAGTTTTACTTTTAAATGTCGATTATTATGAATTGAATGAGAAATCATTTTGTTCCTTGTTTATGTTATTCGTCTTTTAGAAGTGTCAAGGAAGAGACTCTTGGTCCTTAACCGTAGAGCTCTAAAAGATATTGGTTTACATAAAACAAAAGTTATTCGCAATCATGGTAATTAACATTGGACATTAATTACCGAGTTAAGATTGTCGTGTAGGTCATAGATCATTGTAACTCTACAAGTGAGTGACGACACAGGTATGCAAAAGATGAAAATATTACTTTTGTATATTGAATAGACCTAATAAGTAAAATATTATAGAAATGTGTTTCTGTGTCATTAATATTTTACTTTGTCTTCGGTCCTTTGATATGAGACTTATATCTGATCGCTTAAGGAGTTCTTAATTAGACTAGTGTCTTGAGCTATCGATGAGTGTAGTGTAAATGCATTAGTTGGTTAAGTATAACTTTCGTTGGAGAAGATAGTTAGTCAAAAGATTATCATTGCCCCTCTTAATTGAGTGATGATATTAGTGGGCCCCTTGATAAAGCAAAGTTATAATGTGCACAATGTGATTTGAGCTAAGTCACATATTTATAACTAGCTTAAAGAGATCAAGAAATGAATACTAATACAAAGATGACACAATACTACTTTGTGTGTATTCTTAATATCATGAGGCAAGGGACGGACACAAGTGGTGCACTCCATCACTAATTGGATCGGGTTTTGGTTCGAGTGGAATGAAGACATCTAACTAATTGGGAGCTATAATGTGTAGCTAGATACCGATTATAGCTTCTGATATTAAGCTCTTAATATCACTGCCAACTTAGTCTACATCCTCCCATAGGTCACACCGCAAAAACCGGGAAACAAGAAGCTTGATTTTGATTCATATGATGTGTCGGGTTTCTTATAGAAAATATGACACATGTGGTGAACAAGTAAAATCAATTATGTTATATATAACATAATTAGAATCATGATAAATTCATATGAGATGCATATATTATGGGGTGCAATAATTTATTATTGCATAAGGATAATACATTGCATAAGTTGTGAATTTGCTGAAACCCCTAAAGTTCAAATTTTGTTGGAAATAAATCCAAAATTTGAAAAGGCAAAATCGGGTAGAAGTTCGGTAATCCGTTAAGGTTCGGTCGACCGAAGGATCTGTGGATCGGTCAACCGAACGTGGAACGGATGACCAAGTTGATTGACCGAACTTGACCAAAGTGCCTGGAACTCTGGGACGGTATACCGAACCAGAAACGGTTGACCGAACAATGTCCAGTTCCGATATTTTCGGTTAACCGAATGACACTCGGTCAAAGACGCGAATTCGTCCGAACGGTTAAAGAAGAATTTTTCTCCTTAAGAATCGGTCATCCGTCAAGTACACGGAAATCCGAACGTAACATATTCGGTTAACCGAGTATGTCTCGGAAGACCGAGTCCCGATCGATTTTCTGCTTTTGATAATTAAGAGATTAATTTGATCAATGGTTGGATTAGCTCCAAACTTAGTCAAACGTTTTGTGGGTGCATATAATGCATTATGAAATTAGTTTGTGAGAGAAAATGTCAAGAATTCGTGACTTAAGAATAGCCATGATTGAGAGTAAGATCGAAGCCTATAAATAGGTCCTTATTCTCCTTAATTATGTTAGAAGAAGTTTGCTAAATATTTTCTCTCCTAATTCACCACAAAAATGTAGGATTTCATGTTTAATTATACATATATATTTTTCGAATTTTCATGTATAATAAGGATCTATTACAATTTTCTTCGATTTATTTATGCATGCATCGGTTTGTTTTAACAACTAGTTTCAAAAACTTATTAAAACAAACATAAAGGGACTCCGAAATTCATACCTAGAAGTTCTCAAAAACTTCTTGACATTTCAGAGACGTTGAGGAAGCCAATCTTCGCTTCTCGTTGCGCCGGATGCCTCCGAGTGTTCACTGAAACCCTAAACAATGTTGGAGAGAAAGGAGCTAGCCAATCGATCTCCAAACAAGCTTAGAATCTAGCTACAAACCTCTTCCTTAGCCTCTGAGATTTCTCCTTCCAAAGACTTAGAAAACTAAGAGAATTTTCGTGGGTTTTTGTGGTGAATTAAGAGAGAAAATAATTATTGAATTGTGTAACCCAATATTAGGGAGAATAAGGACCTATTTATAGGTTCCAATCTTACTCTTAATCATGGCTATTCTTTAGCCACGTTTTCTTCACATTTTCTCTCATAAATTAATTCCTTAATGTATTACATGCACCCACAAAACGTTTGACCAAGTTTGGAGTTAATCCAACCATCAATCAAATTAATCTCTTAATAATCAAAGGCAGAAAATCAATCGCTGTTCGGTTGACCGAGACCCATTCGGTTAACCGAATATGTCACGATTGGTTGACCGAGTACTAGACGGATGACCGATTCTTAAAGGGAAAAATTCTCCTTAACCGATCGGACGAATTCTCGTCTAAGACCGAGTGCCATTCGGTTAACCGAAAATATCGGAACTTAACATTATTCGGTCGACCGATTTTGGTTCGGTACACCGTACCAAAGTTCCAGGCACTTTGGTCAAGTTCGGTCAATCAAATATGACTATCCGTTCCATGTTCGGTTGACCGATCCACAGATCCTTCGGTCGACCGAACCTCAACGGATTACCGAACTTTTACCCGATTTTGCCTTTTTCAAATTTTGGATTTATTTCCAACAAAATTTGAACTCGAGGGGGTTTTAGCAAATTCACAACTTATGCAATATATTATCCTATGCAACAATAAATTATTGCACCCCATAATATATGCATCTCATATGAATTTATCATGATTCTAATTATGTTATATATAACATGATTGATTTTACTTGTTCACCACATGTGTCTTATTTTCTATAAGAAACCTGACACATCATATGAACCAAAAATCAAGCTTCTTGTTTCCCGGTTTCTTGCAGTGTGACCTATGGGAGGATCTAGACTAAGTTGGCAGTGATATTGAGAGCTTAATATCACAAGCTATAAGCGGTATCTAGCTACACATTATAGCTCCCAATTAGTTAGATGTCTTAATTCCACTCGAACCAAAACCCGATCCATTTAGTAATGGAGTGCACCACTTGTGTCCGTCACTTGCCTCATGATATTAAGAATACACACAAAGTAGTATTGTGTCATCTTTGTATTAGTATTCATTTCTTGATCTCTTTAAGCTAGTTATAAATATGTGACTTAACTCAAATCACATTGTGCACATTATAACTTTGCTTTATCAAGGGGCCCACTAATATCATCACTCAATTAAGAGGGGCAATGATAATCTTTTGACTAACTATCTTCTCCAACAAAAGTTGTACTTAACCAACCAATGTCTTTACACTACACTGATCGATAGTTCAAGACACTGATCTAATTAAGTATTCCTTAAGTGATTAGATATAAGTCTCATATCAAAGGACCAAAGACACAGTAAAATATTAATGACACAGAAACACATTTCTATAATATTTTACTTATTAGGTCTATTCAGTATACAAAAGTAATATTTTCCTCTTTTGCATACCCGTGTTGTCACTCACTTGTAGAGCTACAATGATCTATGACCAACACGACAATCTTAACTCGGTAATTAATGTTCCATGTTAATTACCATGATTGCGAATATCTTTTATTTTATGTAAACCAATATCTTTTAGAGCTCTACGGTTAAGGACCAAGAGGATCTTCCTTAACACTTCTAAAAGACGAATAACATAAACAAGGAACAAAATGATTTCTCATTCAATTCATAATAATTGACATTTAAAAGTAAAACTTTTAGAACACATTCCCTTCAATCTCCCACTTGTTATCAAAGTTTTCTTTCATATACATTCTCAATGTATAAAACATTAATAACTAGGGTAACCTTCCTAAATCACCTATCAAGCCAATCCACATGGATCCTCGGATCCATGGACTCGAAATATATTTCGTCTCTTAGCTTGGTATTAAGGTTTGTTGAATGGATCAGTTGTGTCACTGTTGTGTCCACCTATTCATTTATTTTGTCTTTCGTTGGTGGTTTAGTTAGCTGTAGTGATGTTACTCCTAACTACACTAGCTCATACCTCCACCTTTGATAATGATGAGCATCATCACTCCAACCTCTTATTGTCTAGAATTCCTATAAGAATTGCATCAAAACAGCCCTCGGCTATTTTCTCCTTTGTCTTCGATAAACAAGAACCTTATCTTTAGTCCGGTTAAGGTACTTCAGAATATTCTTGACCGCAATCCTATGATTAGGACTTGCGTTGGATTAGTGACCTCTTGTCACGTTTATGGCATACGAGATATTGAGTCTTGTGCAAGTCATTGTGTACATGGTCCTTCCTTTTGCCGAAGCATAAGGGATACCTTCATGTACTCCAAGTCTTTGTGTGATTGAGCACATTGAGACTTCTTGAGTTGCACACCTATACTCATACTTATTGGCATATTGTCCATATCGGAATTGTTCACCCTGAACATTTCAAAGACCTTGTCAATGTATACACGTTGACTTAGACCAATGAGTCTATGAGATGTATCTCTTTATATCTTGATAATCAAGATGTATTGAGCCTCACTCACATCTTTTCATTGAACATACTGATTTCAACGAAATTTCTCGTTTGCTAATGCAAAGGTATATGATTGCTCATGAGCAATATGTCATCGACATATAAGATCAGAAGTACTACATGGCTCCCACTAATCTCCTTGTATATACAAGGTACTCCTTTACTTTGAATGAAGTGAATTTTCTTCACCTCTTCGTCAAAGCGTTTGTTCCAACTCCTCGATGCTTGCTTCAATCCATAAATGGATTCTCGAAACTTGCATTTCTTCTCGCTACTATTTGGATCATCAAACCTTGAGGTTGTACCATGTACATATCCTCCTCTCAGTTCCTGTTTAAGGAACGCCATTTTGATATCCATCTTCCATATCCCTCAATTGTGAAATGCGGTAATAGCGAGCATAATCCAAATAGATTTTAATATGACAACTTCTCAAAAATTTCATCAAAGTCAATTTCTTGAATTTGAGTATAACTTTTGCTACAAGCCTTGCTTTGTAGGTTGTCAAGTTACTATCCATGTTTATCTTCCTCCTAAAAGCTCATTTATACCAAATGATATTTTCTCTTGAGGAAGGTTAATCAAGTTTCATACTTGATTATCATACATGGATTCTACTTCGGATTCCATGGCTTTTAACCATAGTTTGGAGTCTTTTTCCATTGCTTCTCGGAAGGTCGAGGGATCTTTGGTATCTAGTACCATGATCTCATGAAGTCCCACATACTTATTGGGTTTCTTCCTTTCCCTCATTGACCTTCTTAGTTCTTTTGGTTCTTCTCGTGTCTCTCGAACTTCTTCCACAATTTCTTGAGGAATAGGTTCATGTTCGACTCTCGAACGCACACTAGGTGAGGATGATTGAGATTTTCTCACAATTTCTTGTAAGGATTTCTCGCTCATGCTCCCACTAACCAAATGAATCTCGGCTGGGCCTTCATGATCTTGAATGCAACATTCACATCATGATCTTGTAGAGTATCTTGAGTTTTCTCAAGCTCAACTCTACTCCCACTACTTTTCTCTCTTTTCCAGAAATTCCAGAAAAACATATCTCTCTCTACAATCTTTCGATTGGAGGTGATATATCAAAAGTAGTATCCTCTTGTCATACGAGGATAACCTATAAAGAAGCACTTAATCCGTTTTTGGTTGAAGTTTGGTCGACATCAATTTCTCGACGTAGACCTCACAACCCCAAATCTTGAGAAAGTTGAGCTTAGGTGTCTTTCAACTCCATAGCTCATAAACCATTTTCTCCACGGATTTGGATGGAACATTATTTAGTGAGTTTGTCATTATTTGTAGTGCATAATTCCAAAAGTAAATCGGCAATTTAAATTGACTCATTATTGATCGAACCATGTCGAGTAATATCCTATTCCTACTTTAGGAATGAGTCAAATTAGGTATCCTAAGCACTCACCCCTACGAACCGTTCACAGAGACTCGATATTCTTGTTGAGTCGGTTCATTACTTCATCCTCGAATTCCTTGAACTTGTCAAAGAATTCACTTTTGCTTCCCATTAGACAAATATAGTCATAATGACTATAGTTGTCCGTGAACAACATGAAGTACCTTAAACCGTCTCTTGCACTTGTACTTATCGGACCACATACATTAGAATGTATCATATCCAATTAGTTATTCGTTTTCGTTCCTTTCTTCTTGAAAGGTCTCTTGGTCATTTATTTGACCAATCCGATAGTGCTACAAGATTGTATCATTCACGTGAGTTATCTTAGTTTCTCTTTTGTTATTGTTTGTTTGAGTTTGTTTATTATTTATTTCAAGCAAATAGAAATCATTCTATATGAATGTATTTGCATAGATTTCTCCTTCCAAAGACTTAGAAACCCCTTCCTTAGCCTCTGAGATTTCTCCTTCCAAAGACTTAGAAAACTAAGAGAATTTTCCTGGGTTTTTGTGGTGAATTAAGAGAGAAAATAATTATTGAATTGTGTAACCCAATATTAGGGAGAATAAGGACCTATTTATAGGTTTCAATCTTACTCTTAATCATGGCTATTCTTTAGCCACGTTTTCTTTACATTTTCTCTCATAAATTAATTCCTTAATGTATTACATGCACCCACAAAACGTTTGACCAAGTTTGGAGTTAATCCAACCATCAATCAAATTAATCTCTTAATAATCAAAGGCAGAAAATCAATCGCTGTTCGGTTGACCGAGACCCATTCGGTTAACCGAATATGTCACGATTGGTTGACCGAGTACTAGACGGATGACCGATTCTTAAAGGGAAAAATTCTCCTTAACCGATCGGACGAATTCTCGTCTAAGACCGAGTGCCATTCGGTTAACCGAAAATATCGGAACTTAACATTATTCGGTCGACCGATTTTGGTTCGGTACACCGTACCAAAGTTCCAGGCACTTTGGTCAAGTTCGGTCAATCAAATATGACTATCCGTTCCATGTTCGGTTGACCGATCCACAGATCCTTCGGTCGACCGAACCTCAACGGATTACCGAACTTTTACCCGATTTTGCCTTTTTCAAATTTTGGATTTATTTCCAACAAAATTTGAACTTGAGGGGGTTTTAGCAAATTCACAACTTATGCAATATATTATCCTATGCAACAATAAATTATTGCACCCCATAATATATGCATCTCATATGAATTTATCATGATTCTAATTATGTTATATATAACATGATTGATTTTACTTGTTCACCACATGTGTCTTATTTTCTATAAGAAACCTGACACATCATATGAACCAAAAATCAAGCTTCTTGTTTCCCGGTTTCTTGCAGTGTGACCTATGGGAGGATCTAGACTAAGTTGGCAGTGATATTGAGAGCTTAATATCACAAGCTATAAGCGGTATCTAGCTACACATTATAGCTCCCAATTAGTTAGATGTCTTAATTCCACTCGAACCAAAACCCGATCCATTTAGTAATGGAGTGCACCACTTGTGTCCGTCACTTGCCTCATGATATTAAGAATACACACAAAGTAGTATTGTGTCATCTTTGTATTAGTATTCATTTCTTGATCTCTTTAAGCTAGTTATAAATATGTGACTTAACTCAAATCACATTGTGCACATTATAACTTTGCTTTATCAAGGGGCCCACTAATATCATCACTCAATTAAGAGGGGCAATGATAATCTTTTGACTAACTATCTTCTCCAACAAAAGTTGTACTTAACCAACCAATGTCTTTACACTACACTGATCGATAGTTCAAGACACTGATCTAATTAAGTATTCCTTAAGTGATTAGATATAAGTCTCATATCAAAGGACCAAAGACACAGTAAAATATTAATGACACAGAACCACATTTCTATAATATTTTACTTATTAGGTCTATTCAGTATACAAAAGTAATATTTTCCTCTTTTGCATACCCGTGTTGTCACTCACTTGTAGAGCTACAATGATCTATGACCAACACGACAATCTTAACTCGGTAATTAATGTTCCATGTTAATTACCATGATTGCGAATATCTTTTGTTTTATGCAAACCAATATCTTTTAGAGCTCTACGGTTAAGGACCAAGAGCATCTTCCTTAACACTTCTAAAAGACGAATAACATAAACAAGGAACAAAATGATTTCTCAATCAATTCATAATAATTGACATTTAAAAGTAAAACTTTTAGAACACATTCCCTTCAAAAAATCCACGAAAATTCTCTTAGTTTTCTAAGTCTTTGGAAGGAGAAATCTCAGAGATTAAGGAAGGGGTTTGTAGCTAGATTCTAAGCTTGTTTGGAGATTGATTGGCTAGCTCCTTTCTCTTCAACATTGTTTAGGGTTTCGGTGAACACTCGGAGGCATCCGGCGCAACGAGAAGCTACGATCGTCTTCTTGAGCATCTCCGGATCATCAAGAAGTTTTAGAGAACTTCTAGGTATGAATTTCGGAGCCCATGTTTGTTTTAATAAGTTTTGAAACTAGTTATTAAAATAAACTGATGCATGCATGAAATAAATCGTAGAAAATTGTAATTGATCCTTATTATGCATAAAAATTCAAAAAATATACATGCATAATTAAACATGAAATCCTACAGAGCATGCATGACATCAATAGTGGATGGAAATAACTAAAGATAGGCAAGGGAAGCTACTGTAAAAATAGAAATTCAAAATGGCTCACCAGAGCCGCCAGTGGCGGATTGTCTGGAGATTCTGGTCCCCAGACTTCACCAGAATGCTCTCACGCTCCATTGGGTCTCCTTGTCCACTTGTGGCCCCTTCCAGTAACTAAAAGAAAAAAATGAAAAAACAAAAGCAAAACCCCACCGAAATGGTGAACTCAACTACGAAAACGACACTCCCCGACAACGGTGTCAAAAACTTGATTGAATCAGTTAAAATATCACAAATGCACGACCACGTTGAAGTGGTGGCAAGTACGGGTCGATCCACAGGGAGCTTGCGCGAGTCAGATTCACAATACTCGTGTGGGGGAGAAGAAGAGGGAGAAAGATGCGACCAAAATTACACTACGACGCGTAGGAAATCGGAAAACAACACAATAAAAACTAAACCTCTTTAGGGGTAGAGAGAAAGCGAATACGAAAATATGTGTGTGTGTGTTCAAATTTGCTTATCAAAACATGTCATACATGAAATTCACAAAACTCAACTCCAACTTTGCCTCCACATGAAATAAGATAAAACTTTATCATTAAAACATACAAGACAATAATTAAAATGAAGTTAATATGTTCACATGCATCATGACTAAAATCCAACTATGTTTCCACATGAAATAAGATTTATCACAATCATTAAAACATACAAGACATTAATTAAGATAAAATCAACATGAACACATGCATGCACATGTTTTGTTTCCTTCTTCCTCTCCATCATTAACCTAACATCATCATTCCCCATAAAATAGGCTCACTAATCTAAGCATATGTTAAGTATCACTCAAGAGCATTAACACATCAAAAATAAGAGTGAAATCTCATTGGATGGTAATGAAAATCATGTAAGGTTCAAAGTATTAATATTAACACGTACACTTAATACATCACATAATCACATCACCTTCCTCTCCACTTCCCAAATAGGGATGAACTACTCTCTACTCATCTTTAAACTAAACCAAAGCATAAAATAATATAAACCCATCATGGACATGGAGAAAAACAAGATTAAGCAAACAACATCAAATAGTGAATATAAACTACATCATATAAATAAAGGACAAAATCATTCTCCAAAACTAAATGAATGGTTCCAACAGCCTCAACTTTAGTTTTTTGCTCATTAGCAAATAAGTTTCCTTCATCCCTTTGGGAGTTTCGTCATGGAATGGAATTCCTGCAATTAGTTCGTAATGTGCAAAGTGTCAACCAACCATGTATGTGAAGGAACATCAACTAAAAATGATTCATAAATCATAAAGTTAGTTTCATTACCCTTTTTAGCAAGCCATGTTTTGGAGTAAAGACATACTTTGTACCAGATGTACTTGCTTTGTCGTTAACAACAATTGCCTTCATTTTCTTTTTCCCTTTACCATTATCGTTATATGTTCTCTTTGTTAGACCATTAAAGTCATGGTGTGCAAAGTCAAGCTTTTCAATTTTAAGTTTTTTTCTTTTTCTTTTTCTTCTTCTTCTTCAACACACATAACAATTAATTCACTCATTTTCCATTTCTCTTTCTGTGTGTTATAATTGATCATGAAAGAACCAAAATGCACAAGCAGATAAGTCATAATAAAATAAACAAGAAAAATCTTCAGAAATTATCACATCCATGTCTTTCAGTTTTGCGGTCATATCACTCATCATCATGATATGTTTACGTATACCGCTAATCTCATTATACTTGGTTGTGAGCATTTTCATTATAAGAGCACTCACATTAGCCTTAGAAGTACCATTAAATTGCTCTTCAACAGACGCCAAATATTCTTTAGCATAAAATGTCTTGTTGGCACTATCCTTTTCAAGGATTGCTCTACGGATGGCATGCGTGATGAAACTTTTCATAATCATAAAGGACATGCGATTACAAAGCTCTCACTTTTCATAATTAACATTTTGTTCGTTGGAACTCGTGGCAGTATGGGGTGTAGGAGCATCCATTTGAAATGCATGATCGAGTTCCAAAACACCTAACAGTTAACAAACTGAAATTAACATTAAACCACCAAAATTATTTCTGTTACTATATAATTGTTTTTGCACAATTATTAATCTAAATTGGTACGATTAATAACATGCACATAATATACATTCATAAATCAATCTATGGGCAGAAAATATATTAATTTACAAAATCATTAGTCATAACAAAATTTATATGATAAATCATGTCCATAATTAAAGTTGGTAAAATTATGTCCATGATTTATCAAACATAAAAAAATATTACGATTTAACACCACAAAATAACCATCACAAAAATTTATTTAATAAAAGAAAAATCGACAATTAAAGTTGGTAAAATTGTCGATGACCATTCGTTCAATATATCATAATATGGTTATATTTTCTTAAGCAAATGTATATGATGAATTTGGTTAGGTCAAACACGATACATAAATGCAACATATATGATACATAATATCAAGAATTTAAAATAAATAAAAATTCCATGTTAAATCATGAACACCTCGTCATTAACGGTTACAGTTTTATTTTTATTTTTTAATATTTCAACCAGAAGATTAAAAAATAACGTGGCCTAAAAAAAACTCAAATTACGTAATATTCCAAATCAAAACCTATGATACAAGAACAATACTTCTACACACACGATTAAAGCAGTGCTTAGGATTTGGGAATCAAAACAACATGATTAATCTCGTAAGGGAAAAGACGCCAATACATGATCGTTGATGGTTGTTAACATATATATTAAATCATTATTCGGTCCAAAATGTTCACTCAAGCATGAAGTCCGACAGTACGTCATTGCACATGCATGATTTAAAAAAACGATTTTTCACGTGATTTAGAATAGGATCAATCCATATCAAACCAATTTTAACATAAACATATAGTTGTTATATACTTATATTTGACATGCCCCTAAAATAATGTATTTTATACGAATTTACTCTTAATACCAAATGTTAGAAATTTTAAGTGTTCAAAACATTAAGAACTCAACATAAAATTCAAGATCATTCATAAATTCAATATAAAATAACAAAGACAATATGTACTTACATTTGAGTAGTAAAGACAATTGAATCTTGATGAAGAACCAAAATTTTAGGAAATTGAACTTCAATTATTTTTCCTAGACTTGATGATGGATGATCCTCTTGAATTTGAGATAAATTTGGGAAGATGATGGTGAAATTAATAACTCTAGTAACAATTGGGACAAAAAATCTTTATTTATAGACTTTTGTGCGGGGTAGTTTTTTCATCAAAATAACTACCCACCAACACATGTAATTGATATGTATGACTTTAATTAATTAATTAATAGAATTATGTAGACCACATAAATATAACACTAAAAACGAAAACCCTAACCAAGAATAATAAACTATGCTAAATGGGTTGCGGAGCAAGGGGGCTCAAAGCCATTGGAGGTGTCGTGCCCAGCACAACACGACGATCGTGCCTGAGGCACGACCTGGCCCGTCGGTACGCCATGTCGGCCTGGTACCTAGGTTTATTAATGCCTCCTGTCCTTCAATCCTTTGCATGAAAAGATGATAAAGATGACATGATGATTTCATAGTGTATCTATTAAACATCTTTTTTTGTATAGATCTTATGTCGATTTAGTTTTCACAAAATCTTTTCTTTCCTCGTAGGCGTGAGTTGGGATTAACCCTAACAGTAACCATCAAAACCAACCTTCCATAGTCGTCGTCGTATTGGGGCCGGAGGAAACCGAAGAGAGAGACCGCAAGAGAGAACAAGTTCGCGGTGACGGTATATTCGGCGTAGGAATGAGGGGCGAACAACGACACTAGAGATGACATTCGAGGGACCCACACCTTGGGATTGCGACAATGGTGGAGGCCGAGGAACGAATGCCGGCGGAAGCCTCCGGTAAACGCCAATGGGAGATCATACGTCGCGCCGAGTTCTCTGGAAAAGTTGGTCGTTGGTACTTCCATTGTGGGTTTGGGGGAAAGGGCGCGGTGATGGTCTATTCGGCTTAGGAATGAGCGGCGAACAACAACACTGGAGCTGACATTCGAGGGACCCACACCTTACGAGTGCGACGACGACGGAGGTGGAGGCCGAGGAACGAATGCCGGCGGAAGCCTCCGGTAAACGCCATTGGGAGATCAGACGTCGCGCCAAGTTCCTTAGAAAAGTTGGTCGTTGGTACTTCCATTGTGGGTATGGGGGAAAGGGCGCAACGATGGTCTATTCGGCGTAGGAATGAGCGGCGAACAACGACACTGGAGCTGACATTCGGGGGACTCACACCTTGGGAGTGCAACAACGGCGGAGGTCGAGGAATGAATGTCGGAGGAAGCCTCTGGTAAATGTCGATGGAAGATCAGACGTCGCGTCGAGTTCCCTGGAAAAGTTGGTCGTCGGTACTTACATTGTGGGTCTGGGGGAAAGGGAAGACGATTACAATTATTAAGAGAAGGGAAGAGGGAAAAGGAGGACAGTTACGGTTATGGGGAAAATAAAGAGGGAAGACGACGATGTTATGGGTTTTTAGGGTTTTTTGCTATTATGACACTCAAAAATAGTTGAATTGCTAGATGTCACACAATTACGACTATTTACTTAAGAACAATTCAAAAACTCGATTAATATCTAAAATGTCATTATTTTTTTAGATTTGTCACTCCGTTAGTGACTATATTCCATTACCAGCGTTAATTGTTTTAATATATATAGGTAAAATTTACAAATTCACCATAAAAACCTAAAAAAATCTTTCCTTCTCTTTCTTTTTTCTATCTACTTAGGGGTGTAAACGAGTCGAGTGAAATTTCGAGCTATAAGTATTATCTTATGTTATTATCAAATACAAAAAAATAATTATAAATGTAGCAATAAAAAATTCGAGCGAGCTATTGAGCCGAGCCTCAAGTTTTTTCGAATTCGGGCGACTCGTTTACCAGACCAAGTTGGAAGATTTTTTTGTTTTTCATCAAGATTCTTCATTTTCAAGTTAAACTGGAGTCGAGCTATCGAGCTAAGCCAAAGTTGACAGTCTTATCTCTACTCTATCTTTTCTTTTCTTTTCTTTTCTCTACTCTTTCTTTTTTCTCTGAAAAACTTAACTTAACATACATTTCTGTCAAAGTAGTAGGAGAAGAATGAAAAAAAGTTTAGAAGTAAATATAATTTAAGTTTTAGGATGAATTTGTAAATTCTACCTATAAATATTAAAAAAGTTAACGTCGTTAACAAAATATATTGTCACTAATGGAAAAGGTTAACAAAGTGATAGATCTCCACCAATCCGAAAAATAATGGCATTTTGGATGTTAACCGTGTTTTTGAATTTCTCCTGAGTAAATAGTCGTAACTTGATGATATTTTAGTAATTCAAGTGTTTCTCAGTGACACAATTGCAAAAAATAATTCTTAATGGGTTATTTGCTTGGGTGCACTTGCCTAAATAAAAAATTGATTTGGTGCATTCTAATTTGAGATGTCCCATTTCCATTTATTTTAATGGCTTAGTTGGTTCGGCGTTGGGAATTACCTAATGTTAACAACAATGCTAACTAATTTTACCCCTTCGTACAATTATTTTTATTTTACTTTCTCCCTTCGTGTATTCCCAAAATTAAATCCTTAGTGACCTTCTCGACGTTTGATGCTTATCCGATGTAATCTCTCCGATGACCCCCACCCACCCCTGCGTCGTTGCACAATGCACACTCGAAGTGGAATGATCGACATTTGGTGGTGGTAAGTTGTTTTATATCCTCTCCTTTCGATCACTTTCCTCGATTATGTTTTTTTTATTACTACTATTTTTCTGATTTTTTTTGTTGCATGTGTTGATTTGGTTATGTTTATTTTCCTGTTTATGTTGTCTTGTTAAAAAAATTGTCCACTTTTTCTTTACATTCGTCATGTCATTGTAGTGTTTCCTTGTACTATTATCTGATGTGGTGTTGTTAATTATTATCTTGTGTGATGTGTTACGATGGTTTGAATGGAAATCATCAGTTCTAAAAGTTTTATTTTTATAAAAGTTTTATTTTTATTTTTAATGAGTTCTAAAAGTTTTATTTTTATATGTTTTTTATTATGAATTGAATGTATTGAACATTTTGTTCTTTGATTAAATGTATTCGTCTTTTGGAAATTTTAAGGAAGATGTTCTTGGTCTTTAACCGTAGAGCTCTAAAAGATTATGGTTTACATAAATTAAATGTAATTCACGGTCATGGTAATTAACATGAGACATTTAATTGAGTTAAGATTGTCATGTTGGTTAAAAGAGATATTGTATCTCTACAAATATTTAACAACATGAGTATATGAAATAGAAAATGTTTTTCATATATTAAATTGACCTAACAAATGAAACATTATGGAATTGTGTTTGTCTCATTAATGTTTCATTGTGTCTTTGAATCCTAAGATATGAGACTTATATCTTTTCACATAATGAGTGTATGATTTGATTATTATCACAAGTTATCAATTAGTATAGTAATAAAAGTATTAGTTGGTTATACATAACTTGTGATGGAAAAGTTGATATATCAAAAAATTATCATTGCCCTCTTGACTTTAATGATGATATCGTTGGGCTTCTTGATAAAGCAAAATTATAATGTACACAATGCAACTTGTGCATAGTTACATATTTATAATTAGTTTGAGAGATCAAGAAATGAATATATAATACAAATGTGACATATTTCTACTTTGTATAATATTTTCAATATCATGAGGTAATAGATAGACACATGTGATATTAAATATCACTAAATGGATTGTGTTTAGTTTGAGTGAGCAAAAAATCATTGTTATTTTGAGTAACTATATGTGTAACTAGGTATCACTTATAGTTTGTGATATAATATGTTTTATATCATTGCTTACATAACTTAAATCATCATATAGGTCACACCACATAACTGGAAAATAAGAAATTCGATTTTACATTTTATATGATGTATTGCGATACATGTGGTAAACTATTAAAAGCATACATGTCGTGATTACGACATGGTTAGAATAATTAATAAATTTATATGAGATATAAATAGATTATGGGGTATAATGTTTGACATTATATATAATAATAAGTTGCATATTATAATGTGGTTCGTAACATTATAAAATATAATTTTGTTGAAAGCCCTAAACATCAAATTTTGTTGGAAATTAATCCAAAATTTGATAAAGGCAAAAATAGTGCAAAACGGTTGAACGTTTTGCATGGACCGGTCGATCGAATTTAACAAGAAATTTTAAATTCAGAAACGGTCGCCCGGTTGGACGTGTGGTTCGATCGAAAATAATATGAACTTTTTCTGTTGTGAAATGGTCAACCGGTGTGGGTCGTGGTTCAACCGAAATTATCATGAGTTTTCTTGGTAAAGATTTGGTCTACCGACTAGGAGCACAGTCCGACCGATGTCGATTTTTGATTGATCGGTCGATCGATTGGAAATTTTGGTCGACCGTTTCTACACTGTTTTGCTTAAATTAATAAGAGAAGTTCTTTGATCATGGGTGAAATTGTTCCAATTCAATCAGATGATGTTAAAGGATGATTACGTGTAAAAATATGATTGGATTAGAGAAGTTATTTACAATGAATCATGTGCAAGTGAGTTGTATGTGAATAGGTTTTGAGGAAGTCCTATAAATATGACCCTCATCTCCTCATTGTTAATATATGAATGCAATTAAAATAACGGATTAAAGAATATTAGGTGACGAAAACGAGATGCGTCAATTTGGAGTGCACTAAACCAATTTTGTGTGTTATTGGCAACTACACCCAGGTAAATTCGAAAAGTCAAGTGCACAAATCCAATATAACTACTTTGCAAGTGCACCCAAGCAAATGACTTTTTGTTTTCATTTAAGGGGTTATGTTAGTTGTTACTTGGGCTAAAACCGATATGGATACAGAACCAATATCGTATTTGTTATATTTATATAACAAAAATACGGATAAGGTATAGTTATTTTTTAGTTTTTATAATACATTTTTTATTATTAATTGATTATTTTTTCATTTTTCATTTTTATGCATTAATACAAGTTTTTTTTTGAAATAATCACGGAATAAAAGAAAATTGAAAAAATATGCATATACAAAACTTATTTGGTAAACTACACTTCTTCAAAACAACACATGTGATGTCATTTTCAATTAGTGAAAACGTCATTTTCAATTAGTGTTTACGACATCACATGTGTCATTTTCATATCGTAATGAAAATAACATGAGTGATGTCATTTTTATTTGGGGAATTACAGGCAAATCATCAGTCGAAATTGAAGTCAAGCATAATTATTCCGAGGAATAAAAAGATATTTTATCAACTAGAGGTTCTAATTTCCCCTAAATACCCCTCGCCTCGGACCGGATGAGTGTACGCGAGCATTAAAACATTCTCTCCTCTTCTCTTTCTTCCATCAGAGAGTTATGAGAAGTAGATGTTTAAAAGCATCTTCAAACTTCTCATGTTCTCCAATATGAGACTAAAAAGAGGTAAGCACATGACTTAAATAATGTTATTATTTTGATTCTACTGCACATTCTTATAATCCAATTTTCTTTTAATTAGTTTTGAATTTTCTTTTCTTTTATTTTTTGTTTTAATTAGTTTTTTGTTTTTTATATTTAGTTGTAAATAATTTATTATGCTGGATAAATAGAATTGTGTTTTTATTGGATAAAATAATACAATTTTTCAACACACTCTCTACTCGATATCATTTGGAGGTTGATCCTAGAAAAAAATAAAAAAATAAAAACAATTAGAAAAATATTTTAATAAAAGATTGAAAAAATGATTGAATAATTACAATCATTTTTGTTTGGGTTTTTTTAAAATAATTTTTAATAGTTATTTTAAAATATGTTTTCTATTTGTTTTTATTTTTTTAATTTTTTTGCAGTATCGACCTCCAATGACGTCGAAGTGTTGAAAAATTGAGTTATTTTATTTAATAAAAAAATCAATTCTCTTTTTCGAGCGTAACAAATTATTTACAGCTAAATATAAAACCAAAAACAAAACTAATTAAAACAAAAACAAATAAAATTAAACAAAAAACATTTAAAAAATAAAAGGTGGAAGCTTTCACTCCTCGGAGCTGCCAAGTAAGAGGGGTGAAGAATACCCCTCGGACACCAGGGATTGATGTCGAAATTTTAGGAATTGTTTTCCTAAATATTTAATTTTTATTAATTAAAAAAATCGGACATTCCGGATTCGGATTCGGGATTCCGAATCGAATTGCCCGAATCCAGCTCCACGCAATGACCAAACTACGCTCCACCATCCCCACATTTACATAACCACCCCACTTCCTCCCTCTTCCAAAAAGCCGACCCACTCCCATTCCTTCGCGGCCAGGGAAAACGACAAACCCTCTCTCCACCGTCGAAACGGAATCCCGTCCCAAACCCTAGATCTCGTCTTCCTCGGAAAATGGAGTTCCTCAACAAGCTCCGGAGCTTCGACGCGTATCCGAAGATCAACGAGGATTTCTACAGCAGGACGCTCTCCGGAGGCGTCATCACGCTCGTGTCCTCCGCCGTCATGCTATTCCTTTTTGTCTCCGAGATCAGTGAGTTTTTCAGTTTCGTTCGGTTCCGGATCTCTTGCGATCTCTGTTTTGTGGTGCTTCGTGATGAAATGTGTTGGCGACTGTTACCATACAAAGCCGTCGAGATAGAAAAATCAGAAGGAAAGTAAGAAAAATCCCAAGATTTAGCCAGAAGAGTGTCCGCTGTAGATAGAATAGATTAGTTCTGGCCTAAAAGTGTTTTCCGAATAATCTGTGATTCGTCGCAGGTTTTGTTGGATCAATGCGTTTTATGGCAATGTGTTGGTGGTAGGATCGATTAGATTAGGCTTTCAAGTCTTTTCGTAGAATGTTATGATTCGGCGAAGGATTTGCTGGATCAGTGTGATGTTGGAACAGAATAAAAAAAGAAGAAGAAGCAAGACTGCTGGAAAATGTGTGTTGTGGGGGGGGGGGGGGGGGGGGGGGTCTGGATCGATGCTAGAGTGCAGTATTGCCCACCGATTGATTGATTTCCCAATACTAGTTTGCAAGGATGTGTGTGCTCAATTAATCTGAGGTTTTCGGTGTCTTTGAGTAATGGCAATGGAGGTTTGAAGTTTTAGAGTTATAGTTCTCAGATGTCCAGTTCTTGTTGTATGTTGAAGTGGAGGAAACTACAAAAAAACTAAAAGGTCTGCATTTTTTTTTGGAAAAGTTGCTTTTGGTTCGGGTGGTATGTTTGCTCTCATTCTTTGGTTCTTCTTGTAATACATAGATTTGATTATGTCTGCTCTGGATCGATGCTAGAGTGCAGTATTGCCCACCGATTGATTGATTTCCCAATACTAGTTTGCAAGGATGTGTGTGCTCAATTAATCTGAGGTTTTCGGTGTCTTTGAGTAATGGCAATGGAGGTTTGAAGTTTTAGAGTTATAGTTCTCAGATGTCCAGTTCTTGTTGTATGTTGAAGTGGAGGAAACTACAAAAAAACTAAAAGGTCTGCATTTTTTTTTGGAAAAGTTGCTTTTGGTTCGGGTGGTATGTTTGCTCTCATTCTTTGGTTCTTCTTGTAATACATAGATTTGATTATGTCTGCTCTGAACATTTGGACTACTATCTTGTTTAAATAGCTGTCCACTTGATGTGCTTCTTATCTATAGGTTCTCGGAGTGGCTAATAGTTCATTCTTAGATATTATGTATTTTGGTTGAGGGATTTTTCTTGCTTTTTTACCTTTCCCAGTTCAGTTGGAGGAGCTTTGTTCCTAAAGTCATCCTGACATTTTTTTGCTTTGCCCATAAGCAGTGGAACTATTTTTTGTGTGTAGGTCTGTTTCTTAATTCTGCAACTGAAACTAAGTTGATTGTTGACACTTCAAGAGGAGAAACTTTGCGTGTCAATGTAAGTTTGTATCCAAACACTATACTTACATACTTGATAACCTGATTTATGTTTTATGATTTAATTTTTTTGCAATGTACGAGTATTTTATTTCGTGAATAAGCTCATGAAATGAAATCTTATTGCAATTTGATTCGTACTCTATTCTATTTTAGAAGTTAATCAATATATGCACATAGTGTACTTGTCTGCTGTTATAGTTTTAACAGTTAACCGTTAATGTCATTAACTTTTGACAATTATGATATTTTTTGTCAATATCTATATGCCTTACCTACGGGTCCGTTGGCAACAATAGTCCACATATCCTACTACGACATAAACATGTAGATTTTGTATATCGTAAACAATATTCTATCAAGAAATAAATATTCTCATTTCCAAATCTTAGTATTTATATTATCATAAGACCATGGTATAGACATTAATATGTTATATTAGTATTTATATTGTCAAAAGATATTGGTGTTAGTATTTATATTATCTTAGTATTTCATATATGTTCTTACTTTTTAGGTAAGATTTTATTATATATATTTTTAGCCTTTTAGGTTGATTCTATTATATTCTATATTGTAGTGATCTAAAATCTACATGTTAAGCTCTATACGATTGATACATGGTTTTATATTTTCATTGTGCAGTTTGATCTGACCTTCCCATCTCTAGCATGCTCGCTTGTTAGTATTGATGCGATGGATATCAGTGGGGAGCAGCACTATGATATTGTACGCCCTTTATAGTCTGGGTACCATCAAGATCATTCTTTGCGTGCCTACATTTTTCAATCTATTTTGAATGTTGGAAATTTGGAGTTTCTCATTTCATGCATGTTATCTATGTTATATCTTTTGGTTTTCTTGTAGAGACATGACATAACAAAGATGAGGATAGATCACCTTGGCCAAAATATTGAGGCAAGACAAGGCGGAATAGGTGCACCTAAGGTTAGCACAAGTGCCATATAATTTTATTTGTTTTGTCATCATTTTCATCTTTGCTCATTGCCAATTTTCCACGTGTTTCGTTTTGTTTTGCTCATTGCTCTAATAATTGCTCAATTTATTTGACATTGTTTTGTCCACTAATCAATAAATGGCTAAGACTATCTGGACATTTGATCATTTGTAAATCGATAACCATGGTTGTAGGACTACTTATTTAATTCTATTTTTAGCATCTTTATACTGTCGATGGCCAATTACTCTAGAAATAATGAAAAGGATCTAGATTTGCACCTCCTAACCATGAAAGTAATGTTGAGTGGGGTTGAACAAAAAAATGGAGTCATACAACCGATCACTGAAAACACTAGTGGATTCGGGGGAAATCATTTTGGTGGTTGTAGTAGTAGCCTAAAAGGATAATCTTGTTAGTGTTAGTTCACAGTTTAAAATATAGTGTCTGAAAATTTGATGTGGTTGCGAACTTGCATGTTGTCATTGTTTAAAATTGGAGAAATATACATATATCATGGAATAACATCCTTCCCAGTGAAATGTGTGATATCTTAAAATGCTAATTATATTAGTTAATCAAAGGTGGTACTTGACATCAATGGGATTTTTATGTTTCCTGTAAGATTTGTCTTTTTGAAGAAAGATGTGTTGCGTCTTTTTAGTTCTTAATGAAAATTACACTTTGGGAGGAAAGTAATATAAAATGCACTAAGACTAAATCAAAATTTGAAACTGATATGTTACCTTAAGTTGTTTCCTCGGAAAATATACTGATCTGTTGTATACTTGTATGTTCTCCTTATCACAGAAATTTTCCCTTTAGAATATAGGCAATCTGCTAACAGCTGTCAAGCTCTCTAGTTATCACAGTCATCCAAATTCTCTTTACTATGGAGCAATTGTTTTCGTTTTTGACTATTGCATAAAATAATTTTGAAACTTTTCGCTAGTCTTGATGAAGTGAAAGTTGTCTTGTCTGTCTTCGTATTTGCTTCCCTGCATGGATATGTCGAATTCATTTCATATTTGCAAACGTATAAATGTCTTAATATGTATGCTTTTGATATGTTTTCAGATTGAAAAACCTTTGCAAAAGCATGGAGGCAGGCTTGACCACAACGAAACATATTGTGGCTCTTGTTATGGTGCCGAGGCGGTAGTGAATCTGCCAAATGAGCATGGCTATTTTTTGTTTCCAAAGAAAACCCTTCTGTTTCTTAAGAAAGGAACTGGTTTGATTCTATTGCCTAATGCGGAGCAACTAGTTTCTGTTAACTGTTGACATATTTGGTCATTTTTTCTGCTGCAGTCAGATGATGATTGCTGCAATTCCTGTGAGGAAGTTCGAGAAGCATATAGAAAGAAAGGATGGGGCTTGACCAATCCAGATTCAATTGATCAGGTGAAAAAACAGATCTCTTCTTGATGTATGCCATTTTTAGCCTTCTTACTGCTGCAGCTGGGGACTTAAACCCAAACTTTTCATATCACAGCATAATTGCTAAGGCATGCTAATTTGGTTTTACAAATTTATGTATTCATGTGGTTATTCTTCTGATTTTGGTTATTCATAATGAGACAATTAGAACAGCACTCACAATGGTAATTATATTGACAGAGATGGTTTAAAAATATTGACTGCATTACTTGTTTTTCGCTAGGTAATCAGCGATGTAAGTTGAAGAAAAAAGGACAAATGTGTTGTTCATTTGTATTTACAATGAAACCAATTGTTTATATTACTCATTCACAAGAATCATTTCCTTAGGTGACTGAATTCTTTTTTGTTTCTTAAGTGGTGGAAAAAATGTCAGCCAACTAAACCAAGCTCCTAAACTTATTCAATAAATCCATTTTAACTGGTAAATCCCATTCGGAATGCCATAGACAAGGACATGTTTTTTGTGGGTAAGATTCTCTAAGTTTGTTGGGGTTATATTCAATAAATCCATTTTAACTGGTAAATCCCATTTGGAATGCCATAGACAAGGACATGTTTTTTTGTGGGTAAGATTCTCTAAGTTTGTTGGGGTTACACACTTGTACCATCCTACCAGTAGCTAATTCCTTTTGCAACTCAAATGTTGGTGGTTAATGATCTGCATTGTTACCTGTATCACACTATTCATTTCTTCAACTGAAGCTTAGACATGCTTTTGAAAATTTACATTTTCGTTTTCTTGGTTCGTACTTCTTAATTTTAATTGAAATTGTTTTTCCGGTTCGCAGTGTAAGCGAGAGGGCTTCTTTCAAAAGATAAAGGAGGAAGAAGGTGAAGGATGTAATATTCACGGTTTTCTTGAAGTTAACAAAGTTGCCGGGAATATCCATTTTTCTCCTGGAAAAAGTTTTCATCAGTCAGATCTTCTATTCGGAGATTTGATTCTTTTCCAAACAGAAGCTTACAATGTGAGTAGCCATGTATAAAATTAAAACTTTATTTTCCTAGTATAAGTAATATCTTACTCACTGCACATTACAGTTTATAAATTTATTGTATCATGTATCCATGTTACAGGACTCAGCAGGGGTGTGATATTGAAATAGGGATATTGGACTGTCCTCTTGACATGTATATATTCTTCTACAAATCCACAAAGTTAACAGTCTAAATATGAACCCCCTTTTTGGGTACTCTTTCTGTTGAATGTCAATTCTAGCCACATTAGTCTTTCCTCGACGTTTTTGCTGTATAGTGGAAGTGACAATCAGTATTGCAGGTATAAGACCTCTTTGTCTGTCAGATCAATTCTCATAGGGATAGGTTTATTCAAGACATAAGGCCCAGTCACGGGACTAAGTGCTTTAAGGAAGAAATTTTGATTTATCTTGGGTACGAGGTTGCTTTATGAAAGCTCTTTGAAGACTCCTAGATGGCGAAGTCTCTAGCATGGCTACATGGTTAGAGATTTATGTCTTTGAGCTTGTGAAAATGCTTCGCTGCTTGCACAAAAATGTTTTCTTATTGCAAATCATTTTGTTTGTGTGCTCGATAGAGATCTTGTACCCAAAGAATTGGTCTATGGAAGGAGGTGATTCACTTAGTGGAACCGTGATTCTTGTTGAGTTCCATTTGTGGCCTACTCCAACTAGTTTGGGATTGAAGACTTTGTTTCAGTTACTTGATAGAGATCCCAACCCTCACTTCCTCCAAGTGGCACTCTTGATACCTTAACATTAGTGCCCTACTGCAATGTTGGTTGGTACTGACAATTGTTGCCTCCATCAATCTACTTTACCTAATTCCTTGCTAATGCCTCCTCTCCTTCAGTCCTTTGCATGAAAAGGTGGTTAAGATGACATGATGATTCCTATAGTGTATCTATTAAACATCTTTTTTGTATAGATCTTGTGTCGATTTAGTTCCACGAAATCTCTTTCTTTCCTCCTAAGTGTGAGTTGGTCGTGATCCTCTTCACGTTTTGTGTATAATAGATATATGGGTATATGTGCGTACGTATATGCACACAAAAAAGTAGAATGCCTGGAACTTATCTTTCTCAAAATAAATATATTGTGTTTCTCGTAATCTTTTCTCAAAATAAATATATTGTGTTTCTCATAATTTGATTGTTGGATTAGATCTACTATATGAAGCATACCTTGAAATAAAAGTAAAATTTATTTGATGATTCATAAAACTTGTACGTGATCTTTTCAAGACAACTAAATGTGAGATAAAAGTTCACGTTCATCTAATGCCATCGTATGATATTGCAACAACATGTGCAATACTACAAGTTAGAAACTCATATTACTGGTTTCCATCTTCTTTTGCTTCGCACAGGGGTTCACTGAATGTAGATGAGCCCTGAGCTTATTCTACCATATTCCTCCTTTTCTTGAATAAATTGTCTTTTGTTGATAAATATATTTGATAGTCATTTTATTTGGTGATCTTTTAACAGATAAGCCACAAGATTAACAAACTTTCATTCGGAAAAGAGTTTCCAGGTGTTATAAATCCCCTTGATGGGTAAGATTGACATACATTTGAAATTATTGTATTTCGGAAAACTTGATTATCTGATGGTGAACAACTGAAATTTCTCTATCCCATTATTAGTCATTATTCACACTGATTAAAATTTGCTTATGTTTCTAGTGTGCATTGGATACAGGAAGCAACATCATACGGGTTGTACCAATATTTTGTTAAGGTATGTTGTACTTGCGGCATTTCCCTTTGAAATTATATCCACACCGCACTATGCATGTGTTAGTAATGATATTTTCAATGTTTGTAAAAGAGATTTTTGCCATTAGGAACTGCATTTGATATTTTGGTTAGTGGACACTGGATTGCTTGTGGATTTTGGATATGATTGCCCTCTCAATTTTTTGTTATGTTGGGATAATAGTCTCACATTGCTAAACATGAAAAGTTTATACACATACATCAACATCAACATAACCCCAATGCCTCAGAAGAGGCTCCCGCCTAAGCGAGGTAAGGGGGGTCAGATGTATGCAACCCTACCACTGTAAAACAGTGATGTTGTTTCCAATTGACCCAAATGATGCAAATGCAACTGACCATCTGCGATTCCACAATAAAAGAAATGCAGATCGTTTAAATAGCCCTTTGATATAGTCCATGATGCTCCAAATGAAAAGTTTATACCACTCTAAAAAAAGTTGGATTCACTACCCTTCCAACCAAGTGTTTAGGTTTTGTAGAGGTGGTGAACCAACTAACCAACCGATCGACCAACCAAATTTTACAGGTTCTTGAGAAAAAGTTTAACCTTTTAGTTCCTAAAATCCTAGAAGTAATTCGTGACTTAAACCGACTCTCAAAATGGCTCTGGGAGAGTTTAGGCCCCTTAGATTGACTTAGTTATGTTTAGTTGTTCTTAGGGGCCTACAGGCTACGACAATACCAGTTGGATAATCAGTGGCTTCCTTGATTTGAGTATTACAATTTCTAATTTAAAGTGATATCTGACTATTTATTGTTGGGAATACAATCTCACGCTGCTTAAAACAAGAGGTGTAAAACGTTGGACCAACCACCCCTACCTAGGTGTTCGGGTTTCAGAAGTAGTATTAGATCAACAAAAGTTCAGGTTGTGTACCAACCCTAAATCAATTTTAGAAAAACAAGATAACTATCAGATCATTCTAAACTACCCAATCACTATAACCTCTGAATTGATATCATGAGTATCAACCCCAACCATGTGCTTAGATTAGAAATGATCTCTTTGTTATTTTTATGCTTTGACATGACTTTCTGCAAGGGTATGACTAAATTGGAAATGTTCTTTATCATTTCCAAGCTTTCGGGGGAACACTTCTAGGTACTGCTTTGCGGTTTAATTCTCAAACTCTAGGTTTTTTCTTTCAGGTCGTACCTACAGTGTACACTGATATACGAGGGCACAAAATCAACTCAAACCAGGTATATAAAAAGTTGTCATCTGTTGATATTTCTTTCCATACGATGTTTTATCTCTCAATCTTGCCAAAATTACAGTTTTCAGTAACGGAACATTATAAAGACGCAGATGGTTACCCAAGACCTCTTCCAGGAGTTCTGTTCGTTTATGATTTCTCTCCCATCAAGGTCAGCAAATCTGTTAACTACTTACATACCTCATTACCTCTTTTTACATAAATTATTTGACATAAGTAAAGTCATGCCATTCTTCGAATCCTCTGTTTTGCACTACCTTCTATTATATTTCACAAGAATGGTGGTTTCTTATGAAGCCTTCCATGCAACTTTTTAATAGACTGTAGAGTATTATATTTGAATTATGGCCCTGATCTAGTATGTGATCCTAGTGGGCATCTTTTTATGAAACTTTCCATGTCCCTTGAAATAGAGTAATATTTCAAGTTATTATCCCGATCAGGTTATAAAATATTCCTGCACTATGAAACACATCATCAAACAACCTTTTCTTAGTACGAAGCAAAGAGAGAAAATATAGAATTGTAACAAAAGGCTTTTGAACCTTGAACCTACAAGACGAATAGTGTCTAGTGATGGAGTTCACAGTCCGTACTCTGTAGACAAATTTACCCATAAAGTCTAATTTGTTGTGGTAGAGTTCTCAGTCTATGACTCATTCTTCAAGTGAATGCAAGCCTTTCATTTCATTTACTATTGTTCTCACTTGGACATACGTGTGTCATGTATTTGATTTCTGTAGTTTCTTTAGACATTAGAAGAATGGGAACATTTACGAACATAACAATATAAGATAGTGACGGGAACAAAGAACAAATGTGGGAAAGAAACATAAGACAACCAATCCATCTGAGCGTGTTACCAATAAAAAAACAAACATCTGAGCATCTTTGTAGGCAAGGACGAAGAAGAAAATGTACTAATAGGAACAGTGATTAAGGTAGACATGGGAACCCTGTTATCACAGGTGCAGTATAAAAATTCAAAGATCTACGGGTTTTTCGGATAAGCATGCGACTCATAGAAAAGCTTCAGATCAGCTAGCAACAACCTTCTGGAGCTACGCAACCATCAATTAGATTTATGGCTTTATGTTATTTTCTGGTTATTTACTAATTATATTTTGTGATAAAGCCATATGGATGTTCTGCATTGCAGGTTGTCTTCACAGAGGAGAACATTTCGCTCTTGCACTTTTTAACTAACATCTGCGCTATTATCGGAGGTCTTTCCTGCACTCACACATTCAGATTTTATTCTCCCCCTTTTATCTGCTTGTATACCCATCTGTTTTGTTTTTCTTGATAGCGTTATACAAGCAATTAGTATTAATCAGTCCTTTTGGTTTTCTGCAGGTGTCTTCACGGTTTCTGGAATCATAGATGCATTTGTTTATCATGGGCATCAAGCAATCAAGAAGAAGATGGAAATTGGCAAATACAGATGACCTGGTAAATGCCTACTTTTCCTTGTTCTGCTTCATACTTAAGGTTGCCGACAATGATAACTGTAGGTTTGCCATATGGTTGGTGGATGGAAAATGGTATTTTTTAAAAGAAAATTAATGTAGTCATCTTTTCATTCTACGGTCAATTGTGGTGAAAATAGAGAGAAATTGGTGTCGACACGAATCAGTTTTATTCTATTAGTGGCGTAACTTTTGCTTTATGGACATGAAGTTAGTTGGTTGTCTCATTTTATTAATTTAGGACAGTTTTCTTATCGGCTGTCCAGTGTACCATTTTGATAATTAGATATGGCATTAATTTCAAGATAAAAGGGGCAGTAGTAAGTAGTCCACTACCAACCCTTACAGCAGCAAGTCAGCAGCAAGTAGGGTGGTCTTTATCATCTGTACATGCAAATGATTTTTCTTTAGATAAGACTCCTAGTTGCCAAAAAAAAACTGGGCAGACGATGATTTGAACTTTGAACTGTCCTTGAAGGTCCACATTTAGTGCATATTACCTTCTACATAATACTAAAAAAGTGGCTGGGTAAAGTTCCATTTTCGTGATGTTAATTTTATTGACCATTTTGATTCAAGATGACGTACCCTCGGGCCTCGGTGGCAACGCGTGCTTCCAATTTCAGCGATTTGTACTTACGCTTCGTTACAGTCTTACAGATGTATAATCGCCTTACAGATGTATAGTCTTCAATACATTCACACACTAAGATTTCTTTGTAATAAAGTGACAGGAGGCTAACAGTATCATTTGCTTGGTCAAATGCACATCTGTTTCGCTCATTTGTATGCTACCTATTGTTGGTCTGTATTACGCACGCAAACTCTTTTTCCTCTCGATCTTTCTCATGTAGTCAGCAATGAAGTTTCTTTTTCCAGCCAGTTAATTAAGTGAACTGCTAAACATCTTATGCGATTTACCTTAGTCGTATGTGTTATTCACCATTTTACCTTCACATTTATATATATATATATATATATATATATATATATATATATATATATTTTAAATCCATAAAAAGAGGTGTTTGCGGGAGATGTTTTTTTTAATTATGAATATTATTACATTTTAAAAAAAGTAATTAGTAATGAAATTAATAATCACCTGGTTGCAGATCGCGAGTAATATTCCAAATTCCAAAAATAATCTCGTTGAAATACGAGTTTTAGAAAATTAGGTAAACCACATTGATATATTGATTTTGGAATTGAAGGTCACGTTCTGTGATATAGTGAGAGTTAGGTAGATATAGTTTTTAGAAAATATTGAATCTAACTTCTATCGCAACTTGTTTCTCCCATTTAATTGTTTGGTCACATGTTGGAAATACTTCTGAAGTTACGAAAATCTCATTGTAATCTACCCTGTCACCATAAAATCTTACAACGGAACTTAAAATAATTTGAAATAACATACTGTATAAATTCAAGATTTTTTCATAAAAAAACAGACATCTAGCTAGGACGTCCCTTTCCTACCGATTTTTTTAGGTTTATAGTGTTGGATTCAGACGGTTCGTCAGACATTTCTTTGGTGTTTGTACTAGTAAAGTGATGGTGATTGGGAGATGAGTATTCTTTTAAGTGACAGGATAAAATGAGAATTAAATGAAAAGTGGAAGGTAAAATGATAATTGATAATTGACGTAGACGATTTAAGTAATTCACAACGTTTAATAATACCCTTAATTAATCAGTAGACTTATTCTTTCGGTGCACTTCTCCGTTGAAAGTTTGAATGGATAATTGCAAATGAAAATGCAGATAAAGTTGAATGTTATTCATCAATTATGTGATACCAACTCAATTGAACAGACGCGGCTGCGGACTTCAGCATTCCACAGAGTCGTCTTGTACATCTCAGCCAACATATTCCAGATATTGGACCGTACCATTGAGCTCATAAAATTTTAAGATCAAGTATTACATTTTCTCAAGTAGAAGCTTCAAATTCTTGACGATACACCGTCTAGATTTCTACAGAAGTAGAGCATGTAACTTTGTTCTGAATTTATGTTAATCGGATGTGTAACCATTCAACTAACGAAACCCAATAGAAGTGTCTCGCATGTAAAACCGATCTAAGGGCAAGTCAACATGTATAATTTACGGTCATATACTTGGATCTGCTAACATGATTTCAACACCAATTAAAAGAGCATTGTTTGTTTCATTTCCATTCGGTGGTTTACAAGTGGCACACAAAGTTACAACCCACTGCCAATTACACATAACCCTTGTCTTACGAGGCAAAAAATCGAATACAAACCTTTAATCAGCAGACTAATATCTACACAAACACAAACAAATCTACCAAAAATCCTTCCCATAATCAAAGCAGCTTAAGCTTGACCTTACACTTCTCCTCCACCACCTTCGCCCCCTTCCCCAACCCATCCATCACCACCTCACACCTCCCTCTAACCCCCACTTTCCACGTCATCACCTTCCCGACCTTCGCCCTCATCGACGCATCAACGGCCACCGTAAACCCAACCCTCCTTCCCGCCGCCTCCGCCGTCAGATCCTTTCTCATCCTCTCCCCCAACCTTATCCCCTCCCCTCTCACCCCCACCCCCACCACCGTCCCATTCTCCCTCCCCTGCTCAAACTCCGGCCACTCCCCGACTCCAATCTCAACCCCCTCGTACACCACCCTCACCGTCCCCCCAGGTAAGTAACGAATCCCGATCTTCGTATTCTCATTCTCAGCAAAGATCGAGACGTAAAGATCCGGCGAGAGAGTGGGGGAGGAGAGGGAGAGGTTATGGCGGAAGGAGAGGGATTGGATGGAGTAGGAGGGGAGTTTGGGGCGGAAGACGATGTAGAGGGTTGCAGCGGAGGCGGCGAGGAGGAAGGCAAGGAGAAGGGGGAGAAGGACGCAGACGCAGCAGCGGCGGTTGCGGTGGGGAGCGCGGCGGGTGTAGAGGGAGTAGCGGTGGGCGTTTTCCGGTGGCGGTACGCGGTAGATTTGGTCCTTCGGGACTTGGATTATGTAGCTCGGCGGTGGGGAGGTGGGGGCCACCGGGTGGACTCGCTCGGCCATGGAGAGGAGGAGGAAGTGAGGAGGGAGAGAAGGAAGTGGGATTTGGAGGAGTTTGTTTGGTTTGGGGGGTTTTATACTTTTATGAAAGGAGGGAGGGGTTTGGGAAGTGGAGTGGGTGTGGGTTAGTTACAGCGGGGGACAGCGATGGTTGGAAATTTTGAATGAAACGAGAGAAGTCCGGAAGTGGGTTGTTCTTGTTGTCGAGAAGAGATGGGGGTCCAGGCTGGGCCATGGATAGATAACGCGGAAACTTACTTTGGACTTATGTTTCTTCCTCGTGATTGAACGACGATTGTGGATTGTTTTGAAGAATATTTTTTTAATAATGGTCGCAACTTGTGGACAAGTCTTGGGTTAGGTTCAAATTGTAAATTTGGAATAGGGTGGTGTTATATGAGCTTACATTTTGAGCTCTCATATTAGACTCCTTCTGCCTCTCACTCAATTTCTTTTTTTCGACCTCCACTCATTTCATTTATTTTTATTTTTATTCCATTTTCTATCTTTTGACATTCCATTTACTTATTTTTTTTAATTTTTTAATTCTCTTTTCACATTCAAACTCATATATATCTGGTTACCCCAGATATCTCGTCACATTCAAGCAAAAAGCAAACATATATTTGATTGCGAAAATAGGTAATATTTGGGCCTGATATATCTACGTCAGATACCACATATCGATGTGTGGATATGCAGATATATCTGATTACTCCATAATCACATAAGTGTAACTCATATATATCAAACTACTCAAACAATCTCTATTAATTTTACTCCACTCATTTTATCTCATTCACCACATGCATAAACTCCAGATATATCTGATTATCTAGGGTAGTCACAGTGATGTCGGTAGCCAGATATATCTGGGGTAACCACAAAGATGTTAGTGATAAGATATATCTGTGTTGGTAATAAGATTACCTAGCGTAACCGAATATATAGAGGGTAACCATATATTTATTGTTTTGGTTTTTTGAAAAAATTAACTAAGCTCTAATTACATGCATTTCATTCATGTTTAATGCAAACATACTATCAGATATATCTGGGGGTAACCAACAATAAGATATATCTGAGGGTAACCAAATATATATGGGTTAATCATGGTGATGTTCATTGGGGAACGTGGAGAACTTATTTTGAGGAGAACGTGGAGTGTCAAAGATCATTTGATGAGAGATAATAAGTTGATAACTTGTTTTGGCCAAGAGCCTAGAAAAGAACCCCCAGAAAGAACACACTTGACATTTGCCATGTTCCAATTCATACATTTTGTCATATTTATAACTATTTATTGCTTTCCAACATAAAAAAAACAAGACAAGCCATGAAGAGTCTAGAGAGTGGTGATGAGAGATTATGTGAACAGAGTCAGTGGATGACTTGTTTTGCCCATGTCAACATAGGATATATGTATTGTTGTAAATAGGTAACAATTGCACTCAGATATATCTAACTGTAAGTTGAGTCAAGTAATGAACATAACAGAAAATATCATTTCTGGTAATATATTAATGTAAGACATATGAACGCCTTAGATGGAGAGATATATCTGCATCTAGATATATCTGAAGGACAGTCACTACTTTTGCAATTATTTGTTTTGTAAGTGAGACAATAAAATAAGGATGAAAAATTTTGTGAGTAAGAGTGCCAGAGCTCAATGTAGGAGACAAAGTAAGTGGATGTCGATTTTTGCAAGGAAATCCGTAAAAAGAACCCTTGTAAAGAACTTACTTAACATTTTCCCTTTGGAATATGATCGGCATTCTCAACTTGGTGATACACACATGCACTAACCAATCTAACAACCTAAATGGCTAAATGCTTGAATTTATTTTCAACTCGTTTATTGTACAGTTCATAATGAGTTTGTTTGTTTTGAAAAATGTTAATATATAACTCAAAACTAATTGATTGTGATATGTAATGAGCTAATAATTGGAACACAAATCGAAATGTTGTCGGGAGACAATGTAAAAAATGACATATTGAAGCGTGAGTTGACTTAGTTCGACCGAATTAATCAAAATTAGCAGGTAAAGATAGAGAAGGACTAATGAGCAACTTAGATACCCTAATTGTTTTTTCTTTGAGTAAAGAAGTTCTTAACCTGTGAATCTTCTATCTGTAAGCAGCATTTGCTCAATTAGGATTTTGCCCACAATGTTTTTTTTTGGATTGTGATTAGCATTAAAACTTTTATCTTGAAAAGTCAATCTTAAACAATTGACTCTATCTTATATCTATCATGTGAAAGCTTAGTAGGGACCAATTCGTGAAACGCGGGAGAGGATGTTTGTTATTTTCCAATTTCGTATCTTCTCGCTTAAGCATTAGCTTTCGTACCGATGAGGTTATCAACCGTAAGAAGACTTGTAAAAAATAACACTAATAAAACACAACTCCCAAGTCGCAACTTGGAAGATGTCAACTGTGGGGTCCACCCAGCACGACATTGGCATCCCAGTGGGGCCCAATTTGGGCGGCATGATTGCTTTGTCCGTTTCTTTCTTAATCCGTTTGCTTGCGCACGTTGTTAAACTCCAAAGTTGAATCTTGTCCTCCTAACAACAACCTGGATAAAAATGTTTTTCAAACAAACAGCTCAGCTGGATAAAAATGTACCGTACTCCCAATTCAATTATACAAGTGTTCCCCACTTTTTTATTTGACGTATTTCTACTTGTATATATAAGTTCTAGAGTCTACGTTTTCAGTATCCACTTGGCTTGTGTTGAGATTATATCGTTGTCATTGCCTTTTTTCTTGCAGTTGACATGGAATTGTTGGTTTTATAGCTCAAACAAGAAGTAGTTTAAGCGTTCGAAGTTTTTGTTGTCGCCACTTGCGAAGATTCCAACCAAAAGAATTAACGAATTATGCTCGTATGACAAAAAAATCGTCAAGGAACTAAGAAAGCGATCTGGCTAATAAGCAATTTGTTGTATTTGTATTGCAAATATGCTTTATGCTTCATCCCTTTCATAGTTTCATGCCTTGAAACCAACACCGACACTTTTCTCAAGTTATTGTGTTGCATGGATGCATGCTCGCACGAAAGATGAAAACATGTCCGTGATAGAGTATTTCAGCACGCTGCCGTATTTGTCGGACGCACTAATTTTTTAAGGACCACTAGACCAGGAATATCATAAAGACATAAAATGTGAGTTATGACTTGTGAGTTTTTTAAGTGGTGTGTTCACGCAGCACAAAGACAAACGAGCCCATCGTTAACTAACCAGCCCAGCCCATATGAGGCCCACGAGCCATTTTCAAACCTCTACGAAAATACACATTGCTGTTATAGTTTCATTACAGTTTTGTTGCTTCTATATTTTTTTGAAAAATACATTTTTCATGTTTTATACCCATCCATACTTTAAAAGTAACTAACTTGTACACATGAGCATGTGTCACATGTACAAGGTAGTATTAACAAAAATTGAGGAAAACCTATAACAACGTATCTCATTCGGTATACAAATTTTGGAGAGAAAACAAAAGAAAAAATGTACTTTCCTTGGATTTTTTTTCTTCAAAAGAAGGGTGACAAAAGGACTTCTTTCTTACCTTTGAAATTTAGACCTTGGTTATATATATAATGTATTTATCAATCAATAATATGAAGATAAAAATTGAAATGAGAGATGTTTTGATTACATATTAATTGATTAACAAAAAATAATTACAATTACAACAAAAAAAAGAAAAGAAAATCCGAACTTCTTTCTCACCCAGAAATTGTTATACTCACTTGTAGGGGTAAAAGTGATTTAGATAATATTCGTTTCGACAAACATATTCATATCCGTTTAATATGATATAATCACTAAATACATAATCTATTTAAATATAATACTAAATACGATAATGATAGAAATAAAAATGTATAAGATAACATCACGTTCGTATTCATATCCAAAATTTAAATTTTATAAATATATAAATTAAAAATATAATATCCAATACACATCCACATCCACATCGATCGTTGTTGTTTGCACTGGATTATTATTATGTATCATAAAAACTAAAAAACAACCACTTAGTTATACAAGTATAGCACAAATTTAACAAAGAGGATATCAGTTTCATATCTGAGCCGTTTTCAACCCTCCTCTCCCGTCTCCTCCACCCCCCCACTTACAAGTTCGAAGTGGAAACTGATTCCACTCCATTGCGATCCTCACCACCACCTCTCCTTCCTCTCCAAATCCAAAGAGGCGAGTTCGATCCGTGGATTCGGGCGATCGGAAACAGGAAGTGGATTTCCTAACCCCGCCGCAATGAGCGAGGAGTCGAAGGTACGCCGTTCGAAATTAGGGTTCCGTCGTGCTGTTTCTGACGCAAGTTCGTTTTACACCAGCAGAAAGAAGGCGAGGGCGCGGCGGTCGATAAGTACAACGTCGAAGCTGCCGAAATTTTGGCCAGCGAGGCTCAGGTGCGTAATTGTTCAAGCCGATGGTATTTCTTAGATACGAGCGAATAAGTTAGTGTTAATATGTGATTGCATTTAGCTTTCGGTAAACGGTGCTGTAGGCAGATGAGTCATAGCTTAAATAGTTGATTCTGTGTTTGGGTAATCGAATTTGCGGGTGATTTGAGGGACCATAACTTCAACTCAATACAACTGTTAATAAATCCTGTTTATCTTCAGCACAATTGAATTTACCCTTTGAGCAATTGTGTTGTTGTTTGGTGGTTGGTGCTTAATGCTTACTGCTTACGATTGTATAATTTTGTTGTCGCAGCGTTTGCCCATATCAGAGGCGGCTCCAATATATGAGCAACTTATTTCCACCTTCCCCACTGCGGTAAGGTCATTTTGGCGTTCTCTTAATTTTCTTGTGTGCGTAATAGGTTTAGTAAATTCGTACAGTGTACCAGAGAGAAACTTGTGATTGCCTGGTTTATTATTTGGTGTTGGTAAGAATTCCACTCTTCATTGATTCAAATATGTTTCAAGAACTAGAGGTGATATGGATTATCTAAGTACCGTTTGCATGTGTTACCAATTTGGCAAACATTGTTGACATTTGCTAGGGATTAGAAAGATACACAGTTTGATGGGTTGAGAGAGTTGGTGCCAAACAAGATCCGATACTATCTCAATGTATCACCATTGAACTGGTTTCTTCTGTTGAGTATTAAATATGATTTGCAGTACATGTATTCTTTTTAAAATTATGTTTACCATCATATGCATGGAATTGCGAAGAGCAGTGGGAAAGAATTTTTTTGTCCTATGCCATTTAACTTTCAGCCAACTTTATCTGTTAGAGTTCATTAATGCAAAATTGTTCAATTTAGTGTAACTTGTTCTCTTTGAACTATTGGAAAAATAAACACTCTCGAAAAACATAGGGGAAATATTGGAAGCTCTATGTGGAGGCGTACATGGCAGCTAATAATGATGATGCCGCAAAGCATTTATTCAGTCGCTGTTTATTGAGTTGTCTTCAGATTTCTCTCTGGTAAGTGATGTGTTTTTTCCTTCTTATCTTGCACACGTTCTTCACTATTATATTGTTTATGTTGTCATTGTTTTTAGAAGTTTTGTTACTAATATTATTATATTAGTGTAATGTTTTCGTTTAGCATCGTACCATTATTGTTTTACTCACCCAATGTCTTTTACGCCTCCTTTTTCATCAGTTAACTATGAAATTGAAGCTTTTCCTAAATAAGTAAAAACAAGGGCTCGGTGTAAAAGGTCGTCGAATTTGTGATTTTGTAAATGTCTGTTATGCCTAAAGACACTTTAGTATGGAAAACAAATCGTAGGTCTTATTTTCTCCAAAGAACAGGGACCAGTGACTTGTAATAAAAGTCAGAGAAGTTAGTGAGTTTTCTCCAATCAAGCTTACAGTTTCTCCATTGTGATGCCAGTTTGGCCACCTTGCAAGTTCCAGTTAATGAAGATTGTTTCTGGAGTTCCTTCATTACATTTTTTCGTCACACCAAGATCCTATCTCATTGCATATTAAGAATTCTTTTTTATCATTAAAGCCTTGTTATGGTTTAGAGCAATATATTGACTCAAATGACCGGGTTGTTTACTATCATGCAACTACTAGTTTTAGCACAATGCTCACCACTTTAAAACTCCTCAAATTATTACTTTCTGGGCCTAAAACCGATAACTTGAATTGCTTGTAAAAATTCTGATCAGACCTTATGTGACATTTAAATTTTTATTTATATATTATGGTAACCATAAAGTGATTCTAAATTTCATATCCTTTCAATTGCCGAATTCGTAGGCATTGTTATATACGTTTTATCAGGAAAGTGAATGAGAGAAAAGGTGTTGACGGTCTGGAAGAGACTAAGCAAGCTTATGATTTTATGCTGAGCTATGTCGGTAGGTTGATCCATCGTATATCTATGGAGTTCAAATCTTTATCATAATTATTTGGCTGTCTAAACAATATATTTGATTCTGTATCTGTGATTTAGTTATGTCCATTTCTACTGTGTCAAAGATTAATTTGTTTTTTGACATTTGGAGTCTCATGGACTATATCAAAGTGCAATTTAAACGATCTGTATTTCTTTTATTGTGGAATCGCAGATGATCAGTTGCATTTGCATCATTTAGGTCAATTGGAAACAACCTCACTGTTTTACAGTGGTAGGGTTGCGTACATCCGACCCCCCACCTCGCTTAGGCGGGAGCCTCTTCTGAGGCATTGGGGTTATGTTGATGATGTTGATGTATCTGTGATTTAGTTAATTAAAAGTCCAGGGGGTGAGATGCCCTTCATGTCTTTGTCTCTGTATGAAATGGTGGTATTGGTAGTCCAACTTATGAATACATGGTTGTTCTTGTCCAATGATGTTATGCTGGGATACACAAAATATTATTTGTACATCTCTGGTATTTGAAGATGGTTAAATGGCTATGCCACATAATTTTAATTTGTATAACTGGTGTGTCTCATGTGGGAGCATCTTTTGAGGCGTTGGGGTAATGTTGATGAAAATTTACACAAAAGTCTATGTTTTTGTAATCGATAAAAAAACTGTTTTTGTTGGTGCATTTTCAAGTACATGTGAGATATTACGAATGAGTGATTTGTGATCACATTCCAAGTGATTCATCATATTTGGAAGAATGACTTTGAGTTATGATTGTATCTATGCATGAAACTGCCACTATTCGGTGGTCAGGGTGAAGATTGGTACTGGTTTTTGTAAAGTGGCAATGTAAGATATTGTGACTTCTTGTTGGTCACTCTTCAATCATTTCATAGTATTATGCCAATCATAGTGTTTGTTGATAAATGTTGTTTCAAAGATTATTAAATAATTTGAGCCCGTTGTCCATGTTCCAAAAATTTCCACCAAATTCGTATTGTGAACAAACCAGAAGAGTTGCATCATGTATGATCATATAATTACTTAAGAACCGAAATCACAGCAAACCATTAAACCTCCTTAAAATGATTCTCAACTGAAACACATTTTTAAATTCAGGTACTGACATTGGGTCTGGCCCTCTATGGATGGAGTATATTGCCTTCCTGAAATCGAGAATGGTAATTTAGTGCCACACGTTGAATTCTCTTTTCCCTTTGAATTCACAATGTGTGTTTATGCAGCTAGTTTTCTAAAAAAATCTGGTTTAAATCCTTTCAGGCTACATCACCACAGGAAGAATCACAGCGCATGACAACTGTGCGGAAAGTGTACCAGAAAGCAATTGTCACTCCTACTCATCAGGTGGAACAGCTTTGGAAAGATTATGAGAATTTTGAAAACTCTGTTAGTCGCCAGCTGGTAAGCACACAAATTTAAGTTCATATTCGGACTCCAGTTTACTACATCCGAACTATTAACCCTACACTATCTCTTAGTTGATTGCAATCCGAAAGCGATATCATGAAGTTATCTTTTAATTTTTTTAGTAATTTACTTATGCCTAATTTCAATCAGGCAATTCTCAATTGTATTTATCTCTCTTACTATTATTTTTTGTTGGCTTTCTTAGGCTCCATACTTTGCACTATTATGCCTGATTTTCCTTCTAAACATCTTGCTTTTTTTTTTACTGCAGGATCAACTTGTAGACTTATTTTTTGTTATCTGTATGGACTTAATTTTCTCCATTAACACAAAAGGAGAACAAGAAAGGTTAAATGAAATGTAACTACTCTCTTTTTTCCTAGGCAAAAGGTCTTATATCTGAATATCAACCCAAGTTCAACAGTGCGAGGGCTGTCTATCGGGAGAGAAAGAAATATGTGGATGATTTAGATTGGAATATGCTTGCAGTTCCACCTAGCGGGTCTTCAAAGGCATGTTATTTTGACTGAAGTGCATTTAGTTGATGATTTAAACATACCAAAAGTGGGACATGTCACTGTGTACCTTTCTTTAAACTATGCTTTCCTGATTCAATCAGGGTTTTTTCCACTCAGAATGAAACTCTTTTGTGTAGATATAAAATGTACATGTGTAATCATGAATTGAATGTAGTTCTCCGTGCGTAGTTGCTTGACTGTAGAAATGTTATATCCTGATCAAACAATCTTAAGCAGAAAGGTATCTGATTTACTGATTTGAGTGCTTGCACTGGAGTGGCTTCATGGTCTTCTTGACATGATTAAATCTCAGATAATTGCTAATAACGATGTCTAACTAAATTATGGTTTGGCGCAGGAAGAGAAACAATACATGGCATGGAAGAACTTTTTGGCGTTTGAGAAGTATGCATCCTTTAAAATTAGGATACCTGAGTCTTGCATATGATATATTTGTTTCCCTTTGACGTCGTATTATTTATTTGATACGTGTGAGGCTTGGAGTTGCCTAGGGTGTAGTTTGCTTGCAGGATTTGGTCTAGATGCAAGCTTCATACTTATAGAGCTGGCTGTCTGGGTTTGTTTGTTTGCTATAGAAACAGTAGTTAGCATTTGTGCCGAGTTTTTTGGGGTCGCTTTGGTTATACTTCCCGTAGAACTTGAACCCTCTTTTTGGTTGGATCGTTTTGGTCTACTTTTTAGGGTCTATTTTCTTGTTTTATTTTCCCCTTCTTATCCTTGTATCCCCTTTTAATCTTTTATTAATGATAAAATTAGTTTCTTCTTGCCATTTCACAGATTCAGCATAAATAAATAAGAAATTTAAACGTCTCTGAGTCATCTTTTCTATTCCTTCTGGGTCATGAACTTGTCATTGTATAAACATTTAATAAAGTTATGGTGGATCACTTTGATAACTCCGAGGTGTGTTCTGATGGTTTACATTTTTATCACAATATCTTGCATGATTTCTTAATGAGCTTCATTTCTAGCGTACCCTAACTTGTTCGGGAATAAAGGCTTTGTTGTTGTTGTACCTTGCACGATTTATCATATAATTAAGCAGGTAGTTTGCAATCTCAATATGAGAAACTAACAATTTCCGTTCTTGTAAATAACTAAATACTTTAGGCAAGTTTTTATTCCGGTGTGTAATAACTCATATTCCAATTGTAAGGGCTGTAAACAACTGTTTCTTAGTGGTCAAATCTCAAAAAAAGCAAAAGCAAGATACACACCACCTGCAAGGCTGCAACCACAGTTATCCAAGTGCCTGAGTTTTGATCACAAATTCCTTAGGACATTCTCTCATAACCAACTTAATTTGCCTTAGTGTTATTATTTTTTAAATTCTCCTAACTGCCTTTTCTTTCTGGTGTTGACATGTTAGAGGGAATCCACAACGGATTGACAGTTCTTCTGCAAATAAAAGAATTGCCTTTGCTTTTGAGCAGGTCTGCCTCCAGCACTTTTATAGATATCAAAGTTAGCCACAGAAGTTTCTGCAATTTGGATTATAGCATTTGGAGTTTCTGGAGTACAGATTAAGGATAAACAACTAGCTTGGCCCTATGTTAATTACTCGATGTTAGTCATTCTTTTAATTTATTTTCCCCTATGATGTAAGTAGGGGTGAGCAAATTTCGGTTCGGACCGAACCAGGCTGAATTTTTTTGGTCCGGGGGATACCGAAAATTCGGTCTTCGGTCCGGTCCCTGACCAAACCAAGATTTTGTGGGTAAAATTTGGGTTTTGGACCGAACCGGACCAACCCGAATTTATTCGGTCCGGTCTTCGATCCGGAGGTCCCAAAAATTCGGTCTTCGGTCCGGTCCGGTCCCGGACCGAAGCTCACCCCTAGATGTAAGGCACATTGCATGTCAAGTTCAAAACAGTTATCACCTAATACGAGGTTCATAATATATTTTTATGCATATTATGCCACAAAGATCACTTAGGTATCATCTGCAAGCTGAAGGTAAATAACTGTTTGGATTGCTTTTACTTGTTTAAAATCTTCATCGAACAGTACTAGAGTATTCATCCGCACATACTGTTATATTATTATAGTTATTCAAGTTACTAAGTACATGGGCATGATAGTTGTAGCCTTTGAATATGAGGAGGTGAAGGATGTCCTACCTATGTCCTTTCATGCAAGTTGACTCTTAAAGCTGATTTTTAGCAACTATACTAGAAAAAAAAAATCTATCTACTTCCATATCCATTTTTTTAGTTATTTTTCAATGGAAATTTGCTTTTGGGTTTTTTAGCACCCGCATCGTACTTTCAGTGGTCATTCTTCTTTTTCATCATAAATGTCTGATTATTTATATTTATCATTACAAATCTACATAAAATGATACTTTTTCCTCTTTCAGTCTCTACTTTATCTGTACCACTATCCTGACATATGGTATGACTATGCGACGTGGCATGTAAGAAGTGGTTCAATTGATTCGGCTGTTAAAGTCTACCAGCGTGCTATAAAGGCACTTCCTGGTACTTATTGAATTTTTCTTTCTCGTAGATTATTTGTTACCGTGATTTTGTTGTCTTATTCATATCTCCTGTTATCCATTCACTAGTTTTTACAGTTCTGATATGTGTTAGCATTATTTTGTAGATTCTGAGTCACTGAGGTATGCATATGCAGAATTGGAAGAATCACGTGGAGGGATACAGGTCAGCTAGAACTGTGTTCCTTTAGTGACTTGTTTTTTTCTATTTTGTTCTAATCGTGTCTGCCTGCAAACAGATGGCAAAAAACATTTACGAGGGTCTTCTTGTTAAGAACCCGAGTTCAACAGCCCTTGCTCAAATACAAGTAGGAAACCATCATTTTACAATTGAAGCTCTTTTGACACCATATGATTTTGCCTTCTTTCCTGATAACTAAAACTGTGTTGCAGTTCATCAGGTTCTTAAGAAGAAATGAAGGTATGGAAGCTGCTCGCAAATACTTTATAGATGCTCGAAAATTGGAAATTTGCACCTATCATGTCTATGTTGCCTATGCACTAATAGCATTCTGCGTTGATAAGGATCCAAAGGTCAAAAAGTTGCCCATTCTCTTTTATATTTTGTATTCATCATATTATCTTCTTCCAGTGGCGTCAATGACTGTAGATTTATCTACTTACAAGTTAAGATTTTCTTTATGCTGATCATGTGTGGTGGTGGAGGGGAGGGTGAATACATGAATGAAATGTGTTTTTTTTAAAAGGAAATCAAATTTAAGCAATACAGACAAAGAAATCAAAATTAAAGAAATACAGATTAAAAATGACATATGCTTATAGTTATGCTTGTAGAATATTGGCATAGTTCTTCACAGTTGTGTTTCATGTTGACATTATCTAGGGCAATTGATATTAGCATTTCATTTTGCTTTTCAAAACTGTGGGCTTTGTAGGTTGCACGTACTGCTTCTGTTAAAATTATGAAACACCGAAGCAGTTATGGGACAGTAGTAGATGGGGTAATATGAGATGCTGTCATCAGAAAACAGAACATGTGGCCATCTATCTATAACACATAATTGATTGCACATAATATGTGGTTTACAGCAGTCATATTGGATGCTGCAATTCATCTCACATAACAACTATAACACAGAAACGAATGTGAAATGAAAAGTTTTTGGGCCTTTTATGGGTATATTTGGTAGTGAAATGTTCCTAAAATGCTTGTGCTGTTTCCATATCATGAATCAGTGATCTTTTCTTTTTCAGTTTGCACATAGTGTTTTTGAGACTGGATTAAAGAGATTTATGCACGAACCTGGTTACATTCTTGAGTAAGTTTTCGTACATTGGACATTTTTTCTTCTTATTACTTTTGTTCTAGAGTAAGTTGGCATTTTCTGTTTCTGGTGATTCATATGTTAAATGCGAACTTAATTGATGTTAAGCCAATAAAAAACTAAATTAATTTTTAAGTTGTATGACTTAATCTTATATGTAGTAGTGATTTCTAGTAATAAGTTCTTCATATTGTGCTAATTTGACATCCTCTTTTACCTTGCCAGCTATGCCGATTTCTTGTGTCGTGTCAATGATGATAGAAATGTCCGGGCTTTATTTGAGAGAGCTTTGAGCTCACTTCCTCCTGATGAATCTATTGAGGTTTGTGATTTAATATTTTTTGCATGGTAGTTAGTGGGTCTTATGCGTCGCCAACAACGATTTGGTTTAGTTCACAGGGGAATAGCAATTCAGTTGAGTTTTCTGATGTTGTGTCCTTTGTTCAACTGGAACTTTGTGATTGGTTTTGAGTCAAACGCGTGATCTGCTTGGTATTTAGGCATTTGTCCGGATCTCTAGGCAGATGTGGCTTCATTGTGCGGAATGTTTTGGTGGGCGGTCGCCTAGGCGGCCGCAACAGCGGGTGGTCTCCTGGGCGACCACCTGCTTACCACCTTGCGGGGTGGGCAGCCAGGCGAGTCGCCTAGGCGACCGCAGCTGCTGTGCACATGTTGTGCACAGTAGCAGCAAGTGCAACGGCTAGAAAGCTAGCCGTTGCTTTCTGCTACTGTAGCAACGACTAGTTTTCTAGCTGTTGCTACAGTACAACGAATTTTTTTTAACCCCTTCCCTCACACATTTGTTCTTATAAATACCCCCTTATCCATTTCACTCATTCCTTCTCCTACAACCTTAATTCTCTCAATCCTTATTCTCAAGCTCTAAACTTCCAACTCCGCTACTCCGGTGCTCAAGAATTCCGGCGTTCACGAATTCCGACGTTCACGGATTTCCGGCGTTCAAGTTTTTGTTTTCGCTTCCATCAAATCAAGTGCACACTTTCTAACTCTTCTCTTTAGCTTAATTTTTGATTAACTTAGATTCACAATCAATGACTTACGTATCTGGATCAATTTTGCCAATGACACACGAAGATTATGATCACTTAAGACCTAGTAGAAGTAATGATCCCGGTTGGAAATCTGCCCATTATTTAAATTTAAATGACAAAACTTCATTAGTTTGTGAATTGTGTGGTAAAATAACTAAGGGTGGTATTGCTCACCACAAACAACATATTGCACACACACCGGGTGGTAATGCACGACCTTGTGATAAAGCCCCTGACACTTTAAGAACTGAAATAATTGCTTATATGTCTAATACTAGTAGAATTCAAATGAATCAAAATGCATGCTTAGATGATTATGTTGATTTGGGAGATGACATACTGACGGGAAGGTCGGGTACCGGTTCCAGTACTACCCCAACATCCCAACCCCATTTGCCTCCTCGAAAGAGAAGAAGGCAAAATACATGGGGACCAATGAATCGATTTTGTAGTCGTCCTGGTATCGATGTTAACTGACCCCAACAAACCACAATTGAACGACATTTCAAGAAAGAAGACCGTGAAACAATTAATAAAAAATGTGCCAATTTTTTATATAGATGTGAAATTCCTTTTAATGTTGTTAATACAACTGAATTTAAGGAAGCCATTGATGCCACCTCCACATACGGTCTTGGCCTAAAACCAATCATTTATCATGAAGTAAGCGATACATGCCTTAAAAAAAAATTGAAGTGACTGGGGTGTTATGACTACATATAGGCAAGATTGGAAATTATATGGTTGTACAATCATGAGGGATGCATGGACCGATAGGTCCGGTAGGAGTTTGATAAACTTTTTAGTGAATTGTCCCACAGGAACAATGTTTTTACGTTCAGTTGACGCTTCGGGACACTCACACACAGCCGACTACTTGTTCAAGATGATTGACAATGTCAAGTTGGGGAAGAGGATGTGGTGCAAGTTGTCACCGACAACGCCGCCGCGTACGTAGCTGCTGGGAGGATGCTGATGTGAAAGAGGGAGCATCTTTTCTGGACTCCTTGCGCCGCACACTGCATCGACCTCATCCTCGACGACATTGGGAAGTTATTTTTGAAAACCATCGCCTTAAGTCGACAGATCGTGAGACATTTTAACGACCACGCCTTATTACTCTCGCGGATGCGAAAAGCAATCAGCGACAACTTGTTAAGGCCCACAGTCACCCGATTTGCTACAACTTTCTTGACCTTGCAGAGACTTTATTTCAAGAAGGAACAACTCAGATTTTTTGTAGTATCTGCCGACTACACCGACCCAAATGCGATGTGGATGAAGAACAAGAGGTTGAAGGAAACGTCGAACCAAGTGACTGAAGTCATTCTTTCACAACGCTTCTGGGCCAACATTGTGAAAACACTTAAAGTCTCACAACCAATGGTCAGCATTCTTAGGTTGGTGGACGGCGACGAGAAACCATCAATGAGTTATCTTTATGACGCAATGGAGAAGGCCAAGGAAACCATCCGCTAGAACTTTGGGGGGGAACCAAAGGCATTATGAAAAGGTCATCGATTGCATCGACAAGAGATGGGGTGAAGGAAAAATGATGAGTTCCCCACTACACTCAGCTGAATTCTTACTTAACCCGGGGACATTCTTCTCAACTCCGATAGATGAACGAACCACAACCATGAACGAGCATATGTCGGGCTTCTTAGACGTCATCTACCGCGTTGTTCGTATCCGTGAAGGTCAAGACAAGTGTTCATACTTACTGGATCGTTACGTCTCAGAACTAGGCATGTTTGGGAAGGACATTGTGAAGAGACAACGCACTGAAAGAAGACCAATTGATTGGTGGCGTGCGTACGGGACAGACCAGAAGGATGAGACATTGCAGAGGTTGGCACTAAAGGTTCTTGGCCTAATTTGCTCGACTTCAGCTTGCGAGCGTAATTGGAGTGTGTTGAGCAAATGCACACGAAGAAAAGAAACAGATTGACAACGAAGAAGTTGAATGATTTGGTCTTCGTGAACTACAACCAGAAGTTGCAGCAAAGATTTCGAACAAGAATGGAACGTCTCGGTTTCTTCGATCCAATTCGTGTGGACTACGACCTGTTAGAGGAACACTCTTGGTTAGCTGAATCTGACGATCCGGTCTTCACCGGGGAGGATCTGACGTGGGCTCAGGTGGAGGAAGCTGCCTTAGGACCTCCATCTTCACGAAGACGGACTCGTCGATCCACGGCGTCCTCAACTACACCTTTCTTAAGCGAGGGATTAGATGAAGACATCAACATAATTTCTTATGGTTATGGAGATCTAAGTGCATCGAGTTCTGAAGCTCCCCAGAATGTCGACGAAGAGTTCATTGCGACTGATGATGAAGAAACAGATGAGGATGACGTCTACGTTGACGATCCAAACGACTCGGAGGAAGACGACGATAATGAAGTTCCTAACTGGACTTTAGAACAATGTGTCCAATTGGAATGACTAAGAGTCTAGGAAACTTGTATTGTGATTGTTTTGCTTTCTAAATTGTATTACAAACTCTAGCATTAATAAAATAAAAAGGCTAAGTGTTTGGGTGGGTATTACAAACTCTAGCATTAATAAAATAAAAGGCTAAGTGTTTGATGTGTTTGGTGATGCGAATTTGAAATTTTGATGGGTCCAAGTGAAGTTGCTGTGTTTGAGTGGGATTTTGTTATAAAGTTCTGATCTTTGGTGGTTTGGGGGTGGTTTGATGGAAAAAAGGTTATTTTCTATGTGTTTGGTGATGTTAATTTGCGGATTTTGGTTGGAATAATTCGGTTTTTGTTCTTTGGTCATTCTTGGAAGAATTATTTGAACTATGCTGGAAATTATATAGGTCTGTAATGAGGCTAATAGGAATCATTTAGCATTTAGTGTGTAAATATTTCATGCCAAAATTTCGGGTCCAACCCGACCCGACCCGACCCGAAAATTTCGGGTCGGGTTGGGTCCAACCCGAATCGGTTTGGGTTCGGGTTGGGTATTTCCCTAACCCGAAAATTTCGGGTTGGGTCGGGTTTCAACCCCAACCCGACCCGTGTGCACCTCTACCTAGTGAGACTTTGGTCGATGAACTAGGTATATTTTCGAAGCTCAAACATGCAAGGCTTGTTTCTATAATTTTTGGACATTTTTCCCATTTTTTGCTGATTTTTCCTGATTTTTCTAGATTAAACAGAAGAAAAAATCAATTAAAAAAAAGTGGGTCGCCCAGCCTTGGGCGACCGCACAAACGCCTAGGCGATCGCTTGGGCGAATGGGCACTCCCAGTCGCCTAGGCGTCCTAGAAACATTGTTGTGCCTACTTATCTTCAAATATATTATACTGGTGTGGTGCCATATTATGTGGAGTTAAGTAGTTTTCGAGTCTATGAAAATCGGAGGAACATAATATTTTGCCTTTTCTTCCTTAGGTTGATTGAGATTTTTGGGCGCTGTATTGACACCATAGGGTTGTAAGCCGTGGTACTGCTATTTCAATATTAGGGATTTAGGGGATATGGATCTCAGCTACACATCCATGCATCTTTCTAGGAAGGGGGTAGATAGGCAGATGTTCAAATTGCAATTTAGTCTGGTTTAGCAAATGATGCAACCCAACAAAGTGAAGTAGGTTAGATTACCTAAGAGATTCGATCATCACAAATTCAACGTAGTGTGAGTAGCTGATTGTCCCAGGAAAAATCTGCAATTTTCCAAGAAGAAAGGATGATGTCAATTGGGAATAATATTGAAGACTACAGATCAGATGATGTCACATGCATGTTTCTTTTGAAGTTTAATACTTGGGGCAACTTGATCAAAATTTTGAAGTTTTGGTGGAGCTATTTGTCAGGGAACTCGTCCCAAAAGCTAACTTGTAGATCAAGAGAATCTAATAGGTTATATCCCACTCCGGGCATTCCATACTACCCCATATGGGGCTAAACCATAATGGAGCGTTAACCCTAACGCCATACCTTCTATCAACAGCTTGCAAATCTGTCAAAGAGAAGTATAGTCAGGCAAAACAATAATTCATTTTAAATTAATCAAGAAGATGTGTTACTCAGAGGCAGTGGCAATATGCCCTGCATATCTGTGTAAAGCAAGAATATATGGTAAGCGGTTTCAAACAGAATGATTTGTCCATTATGTATTTGTATGAAGGAACCTGCAGTTTAGAAAATTGCAGATAATGTCCAAGGGACGAAGCAAATTAAAGCAAAATGGTCATTTACACAAACTGCAAAAATATCAATTTATTTATAAGTTGTATGTATGTTTCATGTATTCAAATCCATATTTCCAGCCTTTTATTTATTAAAGTGACCCTGTTATGTATATCCATATGCAGGTCTGGAAACGATTTTTGCAGTTTGAACAAACATATGGAGATCTTGCCAGTATGCTAAAGGCAAGAAGTTCTCTGTAATTCTAAAGAGACGAAATAACTTGCATTACTGTAATTTTGGTGATTGCTCAAAATGTGGCGTTAACCCGGTATCTATAAAATGCCATGTTCTAATGCTCTAAAAGCATAATGCTGGCACTTCTGCAATATATTCTATGTGAATCTTGTATGATTTATGGCTTTATGCTATGTGAATAACCACATATCTCATGGTTTGCACCCCTCTATATAATTGACTAAAGTTATCCATAATTAGGATTTACATATCTTCCGAAGATGCTTTGATCTCTTTTCATTTTGTTGGACTTCTGAGCTACTTTTTCCTGTGGTTTCTTTTTGTTTTGTGTGTTTTCCATTTGTATTTTATTCTCCTGTGTCACAAGTAAAAGTGATTAGCATCTAAAAGAAAATTTCATCATCATCTCATTGAGAACGTGCTTGCTCTTCATTTCCTATTTTGTATTTATCATTTTCTTTACAGGTAGAGCAAAGAAAAAAAGAAGCTCTCTCTAGGACATGCGACGATACACCCTTAGAAGGTTCTTTACATGATGTTGTTGCTCGCTATAGCTTCATGGATCTTTGGCCTTGCACATCAAAGGAGCTAGATCATCTGGCACGTCAGGAGGTATCTCTATTTCTATTATCATCGGCAATGATGATAATATTTCTTTTCTAATTTCCAGTCTATAGTGAAAATTTTCCTTGGAGCCTTTTTCTCCCTTAATTTTTGTCTGAGTTGGGTTTCGTAACTCTGACTTTGCAACTTATATCATTTATCCATAGATCTATGCACATATAAGTAGTTTATGTTCAGTAGTTTCGGAACCTGCATAGACAAAGTCCATAGTCACGTTAGAACTGCTCCTGCAAGACCATCTGGTGATTGCTTGTATGATTTCCATTATAAAATTGTCCTTTTACACGTGCCTAACTTTTTTGCAACTTGTATGATATGTAATCTGCTCTACATCATCATTTTGATTCATGATGAGGGCTTCAGGTGTCTAAGTGGGGTATGTTATAGTACTCTAATTATAGCTTCACATTCCTTAGAAAAGAAAATTAGTGTGAGCTATAAGACATGATTAACTTTTGGTGTAAGTATTTTAATGGCTCATTTGTTGTGATCATTATATGGATAATGTAGGCCAATGATCTCACGGTAAGGGTAAGACACCATAAAAGATGATATATTCATTTTTATAATGGATTGGGTTTCCTAACAAAGTGCTTTTTAGTTGACCTAAAAATATGATCACAAATTTGCAACATTTTATCACTTTCCCCTCTTTAATTATCTAGATAGAGGGGCTGTTCATCGCACACTATTGAAGCAGTAGCAAAGAAAATTAATAAGTTGAGGAACTTGAGGATGCAAAATAGTTCCAACTATATATCTCCAATTTCTTATTTCCTGTAACTTTGTTGGTATTTTGCATGTTTTTTTATGCTACCTTATGTATATGTGGTCTATGCAAGCATTATGTTACTGAAATAGACTGGATATGCTTAAGGTACTGTTGTGATATATGTACAGTAGACTGAATTGACAGCGATTTTCATGCTTGTCTTACTCTTATACACATAAAGCGCTGTCAGCTTATCATCAAGTCAGAAATTTTGCCTTCTTGATTCCTTTTCAGTGGCTTGCAAGTAACATTTACAAGAAGGTTGAGAAGCCGAAGACTCAATTTCAAGTAGATACATCAGGTACAATTTTGATCTTTCATGACAAAACATTTTCTAGTTATTTTGAGATTCTGGCTATTAGGGATGCATAAAACTTGTATGGCAGAAAAAGGTCCTGTGTTGGGCTCATCTTCAGTATCAGCTAGAGTTGTTTACCCAGATACTTCTAAGATGGTGATTTATGACCCGCGAGTACAAGGTATTGACTTTTCTACTTGCAAAATTATTTTATTATTTATTAATGTTGAGCTGGTGGATCGTTGGAAAACCATCCGAATTGGTCTCACCTTACCCTGCCATTGAAGTGTGGGATCGGGCCTTGAGCCTTTCAAGGGTTACCTATGCCCGGTTTGTAGAGAATCAGCAAAAACAAACCCGCTTAAAGAAAAATAAAACAGAACTCACTTCGTCCAAAGTCAAACGTTATATTGATACTTGCTCTGTTATCTCAAGAAACATGAGATCAATGTAGTCATGACTCCGTTGTGAACTCCCTCTCTTCATCATCTTCATATTATCTTTTAGAAATTTGAGATATCTAAAAAATCATTCTTTAGTTTTGAGTCTTTAGACTGTAAGTTTGTGTTTGGGGCTGTTTGTATTCCATCTACTCAAAAGCATTAGGCTCTGCAGTCATTATCTGCAACCTTAATCTGAGGTAGTGTATTTGTCAATTATAGCCAAACCTTGTGCAAAATACACTATGGTTAAGTATCATGATTACTGAGGTTGTCTTCGACCATTCTAGTCACCACTCTGTAATACTATTTCTAATTATGTTATATATATGTATATATGATATATTTATTCAATATATATTAATATATAATTACAAGAGGCAGTCCTTTTATTCATTTTTACCTTTGTTGTCGATTTTTGCTTCTTGACTGTATTTATTTGGTCTTGAAAATTGAAATAGTATAGCAGCTAAACCTTGTTCTTCTGTTTTCTCATAAATTATTGTAACATAAATTGTTTGTTTTATTGAATCAATGGAATTTATCTTCTGTAATTCCAATTTGATTTCTCAGATTTCTTTCCTTGTCCTTTCAACATATTCATTATGATTCAACTTGATGGAACTAAGTTTTGCTGCTGCTCTTTCTGTTCGTTAGAGTTTTTCAAACCTCAAATTCTTAAACTTACATTATCTGAGGTACCATCACTTTCTAGTGCATTTATAGCTCCAAATATGCTGCAGGGACCAGCACTTCAATCCAGATGCCAGATGACATTATGAAAGTGCTTCCACCAGCATTAGCTTCGTTTGTTGCAAACCTACCAGCTGTTGAAGGTAATGTAGAGTCTGTTGGTATCATAAACTCGTAGTACAATCTATATTATTTCAGTTTTTTGCAAGTAGGTGCTTTTCTGTTTGATTTAATATATCGTTTCTAACCATTTTTTTTCAAAATATAATACACTAGGGCCATCTCCAGACGTGAACATAGTAATATCTATCTTGTTGCAAAGCAACATACCAATTGGACCTGGACGTAAACCAACTTCTTCAGCGCCACAGTTCTCAAGGATTCCTGGTCCGAGCACAAGTGACCTTTCAGGCTCTAGTAAAACGCATCCCCATCAGAATGGAGCCCTTAGGAAGGGACAACTTGGAAAAAGAAAGGAATCAAGTAAATTATCCTCCTCATCAGCCCAGCTTAATGAGACATCAATACTTCTTGTCATTAATACCACAATATGATATTCGTATTTTTCTTTGCAAGGGCAGAAGATGATGATACTACAACAGTGCAGAGCAGACCTCTCCCAGCAGACGTTTTCAAAATACGGCATATGCGAAAAAGTCGAGGTATCAGCAGTGCTTCACAAACTGGTTCAGCAGCCTCGGGTGGGAGTGCATTTTCTGGTGAACTATCAGGCAGCACAGGATAGCTCCCCCTATTTTGATGGTTATGTATTTTGATTATTGCACAGAGGGATTGTCTTATATATTTTCCATGTATATTGTATCATTAGTTGTAGACACTTTTAAAGTTTTAATCCAAAATGTTTGTAGTTGTGTTGTGCTTATATGTATTGGTGGCCAGTGTGGCGAAATTTTGTTGAGTAGTGGACCTTTGTGGTAGATAGCTCGAATCTTTTATTATTATTAATGCGATTTTCGCCACTTATAAAAAAAAGACCAAAGATAAATATTGTATCATTATTGCGTAAACCAATTACAAGAATTTTTGCTTGTTAGTCAATGTAAAATATCTTATTCAACTTTATGTCATTTATTTTCTTATTTAGTTTAACACCAAAGATAAATAATTTTGTTGAGTTAGGGTACATAACTTGAACTTGATCCGACCATGCCTCGGAACTGACCCGACCAGAAAATCCAGTTTAGGTCGGTTTAATTCTGGGTCGACCCAACAAGAAAAAATTAAACTAATTCCGGAATTCTCTAGTGAGCCCAACTTTTCTAATTTAAGTCCCCATAATATCCACCACTCATTTCAAATGTTAAGGTAGATTAAGAAAAAAATGGTTATGCTAATGAATGGTGAGATTAACTGTAAATTAGATCCAATGGTGAGATTGTAGGAGGTTTAAACTAAATTTGATGAGCCACTAGACTCTAAACTAATTGACCAAAAAATTCCAAATATTTAACATAACCTTATTATGCAAACAAAAATCCCAAAAGTAGAATAAAGCAAGCATCACAAAATAATTTAAAAACCTTAAATGTTAAACAAACATGACATTATATTAACAAACCTTATAAAAATATTCTATATTTATAACTTCTATTAAATGGTACATATGCCCGTTGTGTTGTGCTTATGTACCGGTGGCCAGTGTGGCGAAATTTTGTTGAGTTGTAATCCTTGTAGTAGATATCTCCAACCTTTTTTATGATTAATGCAATTTTCGCCACTTATAAAAAAAGACTCTAAACCAATAAAAAGAAAGTTTTTTGCTTGTTAGTCAATGTAAAACATCTTTATTCAACTTTATGCCATTTATTTTCTTGTTTAGTTCAACACCAAAGATAAATAATTTTGTTGAGTTGTGGTACATAACTTGAACTAGACCCGACTATGCCTTGGAGCCGACCCAACCAGTCAATTTAGGTCGGTTTAATTCTAGGTCGACCCAACAAGAAAACAATTAAACTAATTAACCAAAAAACTCCAAATATTTAACAAAACCATATTATGTATACAAAAATTCCAAAAGCATACTAAGCAAGCATCACAAAATAATTAAAAACCCCTTGAATGTTAAACAAAAATGACAATATATTAACAAATAACCTTATATTTTTTTATAATTATAACTTATATTCTTGAGTTAGTTTCGTTCAACCCGACCCTAGTTGGTCGGTTCTAAAAAGATCACAACCGAATCCACAACCCAAAGATGAAGAAAAAACCAACCCAACCCAGACAGTTCGGTTTGGGTTGGTTCTTGGTTCTAAGATCACCCTTAACGAGGGGTGCACGCCCGGGCGCCTGGGCGTCCCCCCTTAACGGGTCAGGCGGCCGCCCGAGGTGTCCAATCGGGCGCTGGACGTCTCGATTGGACGCCCGGGGCGCCCTCGGGTGGGGGGCACGTGTTGCCCCCCATTCGTCGATTCTTTTTAGTGGAGGATTTGTTATTAGAAGTAATTGATAATGTATTGGGTATTTTTTATTAATGTTGGATGATAATTTTGGTTATTGTGGGATCACTGTTCAATCACGCGTGCATTGTGTAATCACGTTTCTATTATTCAATCATGCGTGCACTATGTAGTCACGCTTGCACTGTGCATTCACGCATGTACTGTGCAACGGGATACCTCTATCTACTCCCAATTATAAATACATCTACCTATCTCCTTAACTCTTCACATCTTCTTAAATTCTTCACTCTCATTAACTTCTTATCTCAATATCAGATAATAGTTCAAATCCCGCTCAATCCGACGATGACAACTATAGTGAGTCATTCGATCTGATGGACTGTGCTATTGATTTCGCCACCCGAGCTGTGTACGAACAAAGTACATGTCCTAGGCATCGTCGAAGGAGAACGACGAACCCAGATAAAGATCGTGAACGTGGTTACAGACGCCTTACATATGATTATTTTTTTGACAACCCTGTGTATTCTGATTATCTTTTCAGGAGAAGATTTCTAATGTGAAATGATGTCTTTCTGCGCATTCACAATGTCGTTGAAGCACATGATGTTTTCTTCCAACGAACAACGAATGCAACTGGTAGAATGAGCATTTCCGATTTCAGTTTATGTAATATGTAATGTGGTTTCGTAATATTTAATAATAATTTTGTGATTTAATAGTAAAAGTTAAATATTTTCGAGTTAAAGTAATTAGAAGTAGTAATTACAATTAGAATTATATAAAATGTAATTTGTTAAATGTTGTGTAAGAATTAAAATTGTTTAATTAAGAAATGATGTGGAGGAAGAGATTGTAGGGTGAGTGGGGGTAGCCCAGACGTGGTTAATGTTTTTTTTTGAGTGGGTGTGGTGAGCTGACGTAGTGGAGAGAGAAGCTGACGTGGCGGAGAGAGGGAGCATGACGCCCACGGGTAGCCCAGACGTTGTTATTTATGGTATATTGGGTTGTCAATCGTGTCGTGTACACTCGTCGATATAAGCCTAATATGTTAAATCCATACCCGACCATTTAGTAATCGTGTTGTTGGACCCTTACTCATATCTGACCCATTTATAATGATGTACACGTTTAGTACCCGTTATGATGACACATTTAATTAACCGCAATAGCACAATAACATAACTACGTAAGATTTAGTGTTTAAGCACCTTAAACAACCACAATAGTTAGATTACTCGTATATATCCCTATAGTATTCGTTTATTACTCCTATATGTGTATCCAAGTACCCATATGTTATATCGTGTATTATCGTGTCAATCATGCTTGACCATTAAATGTATATATGATATGTTTATTAATCGTGTTGCACTCATGTATTTATTTATTAATTGTGTAAATTTATTCAATCGACATATGCTAATTTCGTGTTGTATAGTCGTGATTCTAGGGGTGTAAATGTGATGCGTATAGGGTGAGTTTGATCGATCGTACTCGTACTCATATCCGCCTGATTAAATGGGTACGGGGGTATGATATATACTCGTTTAAGTTTTGTTGTACCTGTATCCACCCCATACCCGCCTAACGAGTACGACAGGTATTATATGATATTCTTGTTTCGTTTCAACATTTAACGAATTCTAGTGATTGACTTATCTAAATTCAACTCCTAGACATTCAATTAATTCATTAAGAAAACAACAAATCAATTAATAATCAAAATATTGTTATGCATTATCAATTAATAATCAATTCCTATCCGTATTTTTGTTGTTTAAATATGGTAGAAATATAGCAAATGCGATATCTACTCTGTCTGGACCGGGTGTTTCAGCCCAAGTAGCACCCTAACCCCCTTAAATTTCAAAAACGATTAATTACAGTTTGATTCTCCTGAATTATGCTTTTATATCATTTTACATTCCTAAATTTTCAAAATGTACAGTGACCCTCCTTCCGACACGAACTTTATTGCAAAAAAAGTTACTGAATTGCTAAACATCGCCCCAAAATTACTTAAATCGCCCCTTGAAATTACCATTTTGCCCTTCTCTCATTTCTACTGCTATAACGCGACATTTTACCCTCCTATCACACATCTCTCTTCATATTCCTCTTATAATCATAAAAAATAATGTTTTGGAGGTCAGTAATGAACTAACGGACGCCCCAGTGTACTCGAATCTGGTAAAACATCTAACATCTTTTTAATAAAAAAATAATAAAAAATAATAAAAAATTACGGGCGTCTGACGGAGCCGCCCCCACGTAGGAGGGGGCGTCTGGCTAAGACGCCTTCCCCATGGGGGCGGCGTTTTACCTAGACGCCTTACCCATCGGGGAGGCGTTTTACCGAGACGCTCTGCCCATGGGACAGGCGTCTGTGTAAGACGCCTCCTCCATGGGGAAGGCGTCTTAGCCAGACGCCCCCTCCTACGTGGGGGCGGCTCCGTCAGACGCCCGTAATTTTTTATTATTTTTTTAAAAAGATAAATGATTATAAATTTAGATAATTGTTAAATTAATTAATAAGTTAATAATTACTATATTCGGATGACCGATACCTCTTCGGTACACCAAAAATTCAAAAATTTCCAGATCCAACAATTTCCGGTGAGCGAGACCCCCGAACGACCTGTCGAGGTGGTATTTGTAAGTCATGATGTTTTACCACCGGGGGATTTGGAACTTAAAAAATGTTGGATCTGGAATTTTTTTGAATCTTTATTACTTGCAAAAAAACTCATTGTAATCCGACCGGTTACCACCGAAAACTTGCAAAGAAACGTCAAATAATTTGAGATAACACACCGTATAATTTTAATTTGAAAAAAAAATTAAAAAAAAATGGGACGTCTGGCTAAGACGCCTGTACCATCGTGGAGGCGTCTGGCTAAGACGCCTCCACCATGGTCGAGGCGTCTTAACCAGACGCCTAGACAATGGTATAGGCGTCTGGCTAAGACGCCTGCACCATCGTGGAGGCGTCTGGCTAAGACGCCTCAACGATGGTGGAGGCGTCTTAGCCAGACGCCTCCACGATGGTACAGGCGTCTTAGCCAGACGCTCGTGTCGGAAAAAAAAATCCGCCTCCGTTACTTCGCCTGGTCTAGGTGTTTCGCCAGACATTTTCGTGGTGTTGGTACTAGGAATGTTAGTAAAACTGAGTCAATAACCTTGTTTAAAGACACGTGACGATATGGGTATTAAATATATTGTTAAGGGCAATTTGGTAATTTCAAGGGGCGATTTAAGTAGTTTTGGGGCGACGTTTAGTAGTTCCCAAAAGTTATTGCAAAAAGACCAACCCTCATCTCGCACTAGTCACTTCTCTTCCTGCATCTTTTTCCTTTCTCCCGAGACCCACAATGGAATTACCGATGATCAACTTTCTCTGCAAATGGGCGCCACGTCTGGTCTCCCACCAGCATTTGTCGGAGACTTCTGTCGGCGTTCGTTCCCCGACCTCTGCCTTCGCCATTGTCGCGCTCCCGAGGTGTGGGTTCCCCGATGGTCGGCTCCAGTGTTGTTGTTTGCCGCTTATTCCTACGCAACTATGCATTTATTTGTTATGTTTTTTTTTTCATTTTGTATGTTGCATTTTCTGTGCAATCTGATGGATAGTCAACTAACCGCGCATGCAGTTGTAGCCATCGGCAATCCAGCATAACCACCTGCTAATCCTGTAGAGCCCCGTCGTATGGCCTCAGCGTTGCGCACAATGTGACGGTAATATTAAAAAAAACAGACTGACCGGATCATCAGGTTCGTGCAAAAAACTGTTGAAAAAAATCCCAAAGCTGCCAACAAACTATTGAAGAAACAATCCAAGAAATAAGTTTGGTTTTTTTCGGGAGACCAAATTAAGCGTGACTGTCAGATTGCGTACAAAATTCAAGTGATTGTTTATGTCAGATCGGTAATTCTCCCCTCTACTATTGTCATTTGTTGCACCTAAAACCAGGCAGTTCTAAGTTCTTTAGAAAATTCCTGTGACTTTTCTTATTTTTTGAGATGACTATTTTGAGTAGACTTCGCTTAGTAAATTCAAATATTTTCTCCTATCAATCAGCAATTTTTGATTTTGTTTTCTGGACATGAATTCAACCATCACTTAATCAAGATTTCATAATCATGCAGTGTCATTCAATTAGTGCTCAAACATTATAAGATAAACTCCAAAAAATTGAATGCACACACAGAGAAAAAAAAACACCGACTAGATACCTGATGGTGGTTGGTTTATCTTTTCAATTGGTTTTTTTAATCTCTCTTTATATAAAAATGAAATATGAAAGTTTTGCAAAAATAAAAAAGTTTAGTCGATATTACCAAAGAACAAACTTTTGGTGTTCTCATTTAGATCCTTTATTTTATGATATTTGCATAATTGCATCTGCACCATAATTTTAAAAAATTGTATTTGTACAACAATCTTTATAAGTAAAAGATTTTAGAGAATATGGTTTGTAGTTAAGCACTCTATCTTTTCAGTTTTTATATTCACTGTTGTTTTTATGATATTTTAAAATATGCCTCAAACTTTATATTATTGTATGTATATATTTTTAGGTGAAATTTGAGTACGTCCTTGAGTCATTCCGACAAACTATTTATTTTTTGCATTACATGCCTAGCCTGAATCTAATTGGAGGCAATTCATGAGAATGGAACTCATTTGGAGGACACATAAAATTACGCCAACTTTATTACATGGGATCTCGTTGGTGTTCACAATGAGAATTTATTTCTTGCATATTGGTAGTATGGGGCTGATGGATGCTCCGACGGCACCACCTGGTGTCGCCGGCGAGCTACCATTGTTCGGGGGTAGGGTTTTGCAGCCGCCGCTGACGCACCAGATCCCATTGTCTGGCCAAATCGTTGTACGAGGTGCAACAAAAATATTAAAGAGGACGATTGGGAACGTCACAACCATGTAAGAATGCCCTAAAGAAGAAACGTAAGCTGATAAAAACAAAGAACAGAAAGGGTAATGAGATACTACTTCAATTAAGAGTACTTCTGTTATGTCCCTAACCCTTGATTAGGGTTAATCCCGGGTTAGTGGAGGCTTTGCATGGGGAAGGATCGTGAACAGTGGGTTGCATGGGTTGGAGCGTGAATAGTGGCATGAGGGGTAGGGTGATGGCTGTGATGATGGGGTTTTAAGAGAAAAACGTTTTCTTCTCTCTCTCTCTCTTCCTTTCTTCTTCCTTTTCATTCACTCAAACCTCACTCCCTTTCCTTTCCTTTTCCGGCGACAGAGGAGGCAGAAGCTGGTCCAGCGTGAGGCGTGTGGAGGTCGTTGCGAGGAGGCGAGCGTGCGAGGAGGATCACCGGGGGTGACGTTGCGCGAGCGAGGCTCCGGCGGATTTCGTTGCTTTCGAGAGGTATGCCGGCTTCTTAGTGTGATTTGTTGTTCACCCTCGTGTGAGAGATGTGTTGGTCGGTCAGAGACCTCAACGACGACGTGGTTGGCGTAAATCCTTGGCTGGTGCAAGGTTGTAGACGACCAATGGTCGACCGGTTTCTTCGGGTGGTCGACCGATGTATGCATTTTTGCCCGACCTTAACCAACACCGGTCAGACAAGGCCTTGTGGTGGTCGACCGGTAGTGCTTTGTGCTGGTGGGTCGGGGTTGCCTGTTGGTTTTCGGTCGACTGATTTCATGTTTTCGTTCGACCGGAACTTAAGTGTACTGGATTATTATGCATGATTTTTCTACCGTTGTTTAGTATGTGTTCGACCGTTATATGACTTAGAACTGCTAGGATGCCCTGGTAGTTTTCGGTCGACCGGGACCCATAAGTCGGTCGACCGATAGTATTGATTGATGTTGACCAGACTCCGGATTTTGACCACGTTTCGGTCGACCAGTTTTAGACTCTTGTTCAACCGTTGGGACTTAGGTTTTGCGCAGAGAGTTCGACCATTGCAGACTTTCGGTCGACCGAACCTTTTTAGGAACGGTCGACCGGATCACCTCTTTCGGTCGAGCGTTTGTGCACATAACTGAATTCCCGATCCTTTTAGGATGCCAACTCTGTCCACAGAAACCCGTGTCCTCGCCTTGTGCGTGAGCCGGGAGGTGACGGTGGGTGCGTTACACGTGTCTGCCCAGGGACCGTCGTGTGGAAGAGTGTGGGTGTTCGGGACGTGTCACCTCCGTGTATGGATCGTGACTTGATGTGATGGATTGATGAACTCATTGTAGAGTAGCATGCCTGAGGGATCGCGGATCCCAATATATGATGTTGTACGAGCACGCTGTCGTTGGGTGAGGTGACTACCGGCCTATATGGCTACGGAGGTCGTTGCCCTGCTTTTGTAGCAGCGGAGTTGGTGTTTGCGGCTCGTGGAGCCTGATGACCTGACAGACTTCGGTCTGGACCCGTCCGATGTTATGCCGGACGTATTGTTGGACCACCAAGGCTGTGCCGGTGATGCCGCCGATGTTGTTTCAGCGATGATGATTGATGGGCCAACGTTGTTCCAACTATGTTTTCCTCAACTGGGCACCTACTGAGATGATGATTGATGGACCGACCGAGCGACGACTCCGTTGGTGTGGTTTCGACCATGAAGTTACAGATTTGTTTCTTATGGCGTGGACTTGGCGGATGCTCCTTGCCGAACCCCATGATTAATGTAGCTGCGTGTGGGGAGCGTCACGTCCTGTTCCGCTAGACCGTATGTGTCTACGGTAGGTCTCCTTGGGAGACCCGATGATGATTGTCAGACTGATGTCTTATGTTACCCTTCCGGGGAACTGTTTTCCTTACTGTTGATTAAATGAAATGTTACTAGTATGATAAGTTCATTTGTACTACTGCATGCATATATGTGAGCTTGGCATACGAAGTTTCCTTATGGAAACTCAGACATTGTTGTTGCATGTTTTATTTCAGGACCGCAGTAGGTCCAGCTGGGTGGTGATCAGCGGGTGCGCGCATCTTGGGATCAGATCCTCTCATTCGGACCACTGAGGTCGACATGATTACTTGTATCTCCTTTTGTTGTTCCTGATGTAATCATGTAGTTTTTTGACAAAACTCTGATGTAATATGGTGCACCGCTTAAATGTTTTATGAGAAGTAACAATCCCGTCTTTTGATTATTGGTCTCTGATGTCTTGATAATAATTTTTTAATTTCCGCTGTTTCGGGATGTTACAACTTCACTCAGGCATCCATAGATTTCATATGTGAAAATGGTAGAAGCTACGTAGATTAATTTCAAACATGTTCACCATATCTTATAGATTTTAAATGTGGAAATGGTAGAAGCTACATAGGTTAATTTCAAACTTGTTCCCAGAATCTTATGTCTTCATAGTTGTTTTCTGGATTCAATCCAATTCTTACAAGTCATACGAACCGACCTTGGTTATAGAAAAAATCGGTCATCAAGGTACAATATTACAAAATAAAATTGCGAGCCTGCCGTATGAACTCATGGGGTGTTTGGTTGGCTGGAATGAAATGGAATGAGAATCTCATACCATGTTGAAATGGATTCTCATTCTGAGATATGTAGGTAAGGTTCTGATTCATAGATATGGACTGAAATGGATTTTAATTCTAGACCTAAAATAAACAAACCAAATACCAGAATAGAATGAAATCCATTCCATTCCATTCCTGGTGCTCCCAACCAAACACCCCCTCGTAGCTTTCGAATGCACAAAGTCTACTCTTTCCTCCACTTCGCGACGTATCTCACTATAGATCTCTAGCCCAGTCAAGTTCCTCACCATCCATCCATGTTTAAATCTGAGGGCTACATTAGCAACAAAGCCCAGCCCAGTTTGAACCCCAAAACCCGCCAACCCGATAACACCAACACCAAAACCTTCCGCATCCCCGACATATAAAAGCTCCTCACGACACAACTAGGGTTTCATCTCGTTGCGGCTCATCCCATTCCCACTTCGAGATCTCCCGTCGTCCTCGGCCAACCTCAGCCATGGTTTCCACTAAGAAGACCGTGAGACCAACCCTTTCCATCTCCATTTCGCTCTCGATCTCGTGGTTTGGCGTCTGACGTTGGTTTGCGTCTGTTTTGGTGCAGAAGAAGACGCATGAGAGCATCAACAATAGGCTCGCTCTCGTCATGAAGAGCGGGAAGTACACGCTCGGGTACAAGACCGTTCTTAAGACTCTCAGGAGCTCCAAAGGTGTGCTTCGATCCCAACTCTGCTGAAGCGTTTTAAAAAGTTGTGCTTTTGTTGTGATTTGTGGGGAAATTATGAATTCCTGATTTGAGTGAGACGGGTTTGTCTGGAATCACATTTGGAATGTGACAGTTATTAAAATCGGGCGAAATGCAAACTTTGTTTTGTAATTTGATTATCCGGAATCTGATGCCTAATGTAGGAAGAAAATGAAGTTCAAATTTCAGATGTGAGAATCTCAAAAGTTAAGCTTACAAGGATCCTTGATAACATTGTTTCACATGGTACCTTAGTATAAAAATGCCACAATTTTAACCCTTAAATTCATATTCATACAAATAAATATAATTGTTTACTAAGTTACTCTTAGTAAAAAAGTTGTAAAAAATTACTTAGTCCTGAATGATGATGAGATGGTGTTTTTGTGTAGAATATTATCTCAATTTTCATTTAGCAGCAGCAAAGGAATCTTTAACTGAAATGTCAAATTATGATCTTAGTTGCATGTTGGATCAGCTTGTTTGAAATGTTGAATATCTGAAAGATATGGTAGTTTACTATAATGCATGGATTTCATTATGGGACTGAAGTTTGACTCTTTGGCCTTCTCTACCTGCCTCTGAGATGAATGCAGTACCCTATATTAATTGTATTGCCCGAATTTATTTTGTCTTGAAGTTTCAATACTCCTGATGAATTACCTAGGGTTGCACATCAGATGCTCTATTGTTTCTGTGAATTATATTTTTGTTTTAGGTGACTGTAGGCTAGGAGCATGATGTAGTTCACTCAGTTAGCATATTTCCCTTTAAATGAATAATAAATTCTCAGTTATTGTTCTTGATGTGGTATTTTTGGTTTTTTTTAAACTTTTTCCACCATCTCTTTGAATTATGTTCCTTAATTGGCCTCATATTTAGTGAACTAACAATCCTTTATGATAGTAAGTCTTATCGGTTTTACCTCTTGCAGCGAAATTGATAATCATCTCAAACAACTGCCCCCCCCTTCGCAAGTCTGAAATTGAATATTATGCTATGCTTGCAAAGGTTGGAGTTCATCATTTCAATGGAAGTAAGTATAGTTTTATTTGTCTGAATAACTTTTTTTTTGTTTCTATGGTTTTAATTTAATTACTTATTTTCATTTCGTGGTTATCAGAGTTGAGGTTGGCACCTCCATAAAATAGTATATGCTTCGAGTTTGAAGTTTTTATTGAATCAATATACGTATTCATGCAAGTATGTGTACAGTGTACTTGTTTCAAATCAAACATAACTGTGATCTTTTTTTACGCATCACCATTTCTGAAACAAGGCTTTTGTAAGCACAAGAGAAACATGTCAAAACTCAGACAATATAATTTGATGAAGCAAAGATGTCTCATTTTTATCACCAACAAATACAATGCATCTTGTTTGTCTGTTGCTGTAGTTATGATCTTGAAGAATTTTCAACTTGGTTTGTTATAGTTCTACTTTGCTGAAGATTTTTGGCCAATTTGTGGTTATAATTCTTAGGTACTTTATGTTCATATTTTAATTTCAATATGTGAACGCGAGCGTTTTATCTTGGTACCACTCTGGCTCATGATGTTTCATTATTTTTTCTTGTACATGAACTGACGGTGCAATAATTGTATATGTTCGTTAATGTTGCTGAATTTGATTTTTACAACATTTTGGGTCTTCGTTTTGGATTCCTCTAGAACTAAGAGTAGTATATCTTGCCTGTTGATTCTATATCCTTGTGTCCTATTCCATACCATGGTTGATGTGTTTGTTTGAACTCTTTCTTCATAACGTGACATAATATATGAACTAGCTCATTATTGTAACCTCCGTTTTGCAATTCCAGTAAGTTACATCTAATAAATATTATTAGAAGGCTAAACCTCACTCTTCAAGCAGACAACGTTGATTTGGGGACAGCCTGCGGAAAATACTTCAGAGTTTGTTGCCTGAGCATCATCGATCCTGGTCAGTTTTCACTCAACACTACACATTGAGAACTTTTCATTCTCTTCATAAGCCCATGTTCATACCTTCTGCCTTTTCAGGTGACTCGGACATCATCAAGAGCATCCCTGGTGATCAATAGACAATCTTTCTGCCTGAACATTATCAATCCCTGTCAGTTCTAGTGTTCTACACTCTTGGCTAACATTGAGAACCATAAGCTCCCATTCTAATACCTCTTCTTTTCTCAGGTGACTCAGACATCATTTGGAGCATACCTAGTGATCAAAAGACTCGTCTTCCTTTCTCTAGAAAGCAAACTCCTCTGTGGTCCTTTTTGTAGTGCATGCCTTAGTAGGATCTTTCTTACGTACTTGTCTTAGTAGGACCCTTTATATTGTGTTTCATTTCATGATACAATGAATGTCTTCCTTTTTACCACTCTTGAGTTGTGTATTTTTGCATTTCACTCTTTCTATTTAATGCTTCTCGGCTTGTAACCATTACCAACGACATTTCCTTATCATGATTTTAGTTCAGATATAGAAAAAAAGGGTTCACACTGTCGACATGCTGAGGCAATCTAAAGATAAAAGCGCCATTTTACAAGCAAAATCGAGATAGAACTAAACCGTCTCAGAAAGCAATTTAGGAGCCCCGGATTTCTCATAAACACTGACATTGTACAATACTTTTATGAGTTTCTACTAAAAACAAGAGGACAACCATCCCAAGCATAATTTGCCATTGCAACGCTAACGATCAAATACTTTGATTGAGTTGGCTGTCCTTCAGAATGCTAATCTGTCCCTCCTTCAGGAGAATCTCCCCTTCCAGACTGTCAATCTTCTTCTTCAGATTACGAACTTTGTCTTTGAGAGCTGCTTCCCTCTCTTTAAGATTCCCCGCTTGCTGTTGCCAATGATCTCTCTCCTCGTACACCGGCTCCATTGAGCTTTTGTATGTGGTCAATTCCGTACTACAATATTCGAACTCATGCTTTAGGTGGTTGTAGTTCTCATCTTTTCTCGTCATCTGTGGAGAAACCAGATTTCATTATAATCAAAATGTCAGCAGCTATTAGAATTTCAACTTTATGATTCAGCCACATCAGTAATACACCACACAAAACAAAACCAGAGAAACATGTTCACCTGAGTCTCCATGTCTTTGGCATTGTGCTTCAAACTGAACAGTTCATCCCTCAGACATTGGCTTTCAGATTTCAAAAATTCCTGGCTTCTCATAGAACATGCTAGCTCACGTTCTATTTGCTCCAGTTCAACTTCCTTGGACCACAGCTTTTCTTGTAAAACTTTTGTCAGCAGTGCTTCAGCCTTCAACTGAAGCTCAACATTATCCTACAATTATATGTTTAGACCAAAAATGCCAAAAATTACAATGCTAACTAGAAATTTGAGAAATTCACAAACAAAATTGTTGATAATGGTTCAGAAATTCAGGTTAAATGTCAACATAATTGCTCTTGTTACCTTGCATATTTGATGTCCCCCCTGTTTCAGTACATCACAATCTGAAGCATGTAGATGGGATTTCTCATCCTGCACCAAAGCAACATTCTGCAGACTTCTGTCCAGATTCACAACTCCTCTCTTCAAACCCTGAAGCTTCTTATGGCACTCTAGAACACTATATCCATCAAGCTCGCTTTCCAGTTCCTGCTTCTGGATCTTTAGCAATCCAAGCAACTTGCTGCAAAGCACATCTTGTTCATGCAGCAACGTCAAGCCCCTAACCTGCAAATATTGCACTCGGTCACGCAGCTCGTTTTCCAGCCTAATTAAAACTCCACAACCAATTCCAGCATTTCGAATATGGTCCAAGAGAGTAACATTCTCTTGTTGAAGTAAATCCATTTCACGCCTGCAATCCTCTACTTCCCTTCTCAGATTTTGCTCGACCGAAACAAGTCTGAACTGTTCCAACCGTAAACTATTTTTAGGGTCACTTATCTCTGTCATTTCTTTCTTAACTTCCTCCATACATGTGTATCTTAACCCAGTGATGGTCTTCTCTTGTTCTTCACATGTTCTTCGAAATCTTACTACGATTTTTTGCAGGTCTTTAATCTCTTTCCCCATCGATTTATACCTCTCATTGAAAAAATCCCTCTCTTCTTCAGCTGAAGCTGCACGTTTTTGTGTTTCACGTAAGGCGTGTTTTAGTTTTCCATTTTCAATCTGTAATTCACCAGTTTGCGCTGTTGAGTCTTTTAGCTTCAATTCCATATTCAGTATAGTGTCATGCATCTCATCTTTGGTCACGTTAAGGGAGCAAAGTTCTCTTTGAAGAGAAACATTTTGTTCTGTCAATTCACGCACACGCTCTCTTAATCTTTGCTCTTCAGTTCGGAACTTTCCAAGCCTCAACGACCACTCGCCAGATCTTCTGTCCAGTTCTTTCTCCAAACTTGATTGAATTTCATTTCTCTCCATTTCAAGCCTCCGTATATTGTTCTGAAGTCTAACATCTTCTAGCTTTAAGGCCTCCCTAGCAGAATACCTCTCAGAGGTTCGACTTCGTAACTGAATTAGAAGTTCCATTGCCAAACTTTTCCTATCCGCATTAATATCCCTAATCCTCTGCAACAATACCGATCTGCATAAATTTCTATAATGCTGCTTCTCGAGTTCAACATCAGTTTCTGATATTGAGGCACATCTCTCTTCAATCTCCCTTAATTTCAAATCTAACTGCTTGTCCAAGTTCTCTTCATTATTGATGCTATTCGAGGCCAAAAAATTGTCCTTATTTATATCTCGGTCGACAGTTGTAGTTTGCGTCAAATATTTTCCAGGGTCTCTCTTAAATCTTCCTGTAATTTCCTGAGATGATCTCCTAATTTTATTCCTTGGTTTTTGTGGATTAGCTTTTTTGCAATCATATGCTGCCCAATCACCGAAGCAGAAAACTCCAACATCCTCGAGGGATTGGAATCTCCGATTCTCCTTGCCTTGGATTGCTGGAGATTTTGCAGAATCAGCTCGTGGCGGACGTTTGGTTTTCGCTACTATATTGTTCTCGGCCAAATAAGTACCGTTGGAAAGACTAGTAATAAGTTCTTTGTTTCTTTTTTCATCATCTTCTTGACCTCCATCAGTAGAAAAATCTAGAGTACTTTTTTTCTCTGCGGTTTGTGTCACACGAGACTGTCTGCATTTCAAAGCGATAGGGGTGCTACAAGGTGACTTTTCTGAATACTTAGATGAGCTGGGCGAGTCGGTCTTCTCCATGTTGCGTCGCTTAGACTTTGACAGTGTTTCAACACTAATGGAATGGCAGCTGCATGATTATCAGACAATGAAATTTTGATTAAGATATGGTTGAATTCATGTCCAGAAACAAGATAAGAAACGGCTGATTGACAGGAAAGATGAGGTTGTGAATTGACAAGCGAAGACTACTATATATTGAATTCCCATCCATCTACTTCAGAAAAATCATCTCACAAGGTGCAACAAATAACAGCAGTTGAGGGGGGGAAAGATCAACCGACATAAGAAACCACTTCAACACGTATAAGTAACTTGTTTGATAATTAGCAATAAGTAAACCTGATGTGAAAAATAATTTAGAATCATCATAATCGCTGGTGCAAACCCAATTTTTTTTGTGATTTCAGAAAAAGATGAAAGAAAATCTTGCAGCTCATGAAAAAGATAAACTCAGACTTTTTTTTAGCAAACAAAGATTGTCTTGTGCTGATTGAAATAATAATAATTGAAGAAACGATTCCTAACATTCTGTGAAGAAACTTTATGAAGGATCAAAAAGTCAAAAATACCACTTGCTCCATTGGAATGCTCATTAGCATTAGGATTGAAGAGGGTGCACCTAAATAAGCTTCTCTTGAGGCGAGACTCCGTCGATTCATTTTTCTCTTCAGGAACATTTGATGGATCAGGGTTTTCTGGACTTCTGAAGCTGTTCTCTTTTTCCACTTTACTCTGCCACGGCTTCTCCCAGTAGATCTGGTTAGTTACTCCTGTGCCGGAATCATTGCCGCCCGAAACAGTAGGGGACATAGCGGAGAAAAACTTCTGCATCCCCTGAAACAATACAAAGTGCGAAGCCTAACGTACTTCTACAGAAAACCCATGATTTGTGACAAGAATAAGAACCAACTTCACTTCAAAGTAGCATTGATTTGCAGTAAACCTACCACAAGCAAGAAGAGGCAAAAAATTACAAAAATCTTCCTCCTCTCCTCTCTTCTTAAATATTGCTATAAAACCCAGAATAGAAATATAACTATTGAACAATAACTCCACAGAAATATGACAGTAGTTTTTTTCCCCTTTCAAAACAACAAGGACGGCAACCGTTAGAAGCCACTGTTCATGAAATTTCAAGATTCTGAACGTTGTTAGAAATAATGAGTTGAGAGGTTTAAGCTTGGAAATGGTTAAACAAACAAACCGTTTAGGTTGTAGAGTGTGAGCGGGCCAGTGGTGGTTGGGCAGTTGAGGACTTCTGGCGGGAGATGGAGGGGATATGTGGGATTTGAATTTTATTAAGGGTATAAATTCGAAATATTATTTGTAACTACATAAAAGGATGGTAATGGTCCGGTTTGGTTTGAGTTCTTTCCGGGATATAAAATGCTCGATTGGCTGATTGGTTCATGACGTGATTGGGCGTCAAGAAGCTCAAGCCTCAATTTGTACTTTAGTAGATATTTCCTATCAAATAAATCTTTTACGAGGATTGTCTTAGAAATATTATTTATCGATTTTATTTACTATAATTGTGATGATGTAATGTAACACATGAAGGCATAGAATAGTAAGTTAAGCTAAAGCATAAAACACATTTTCCTTGTAGATGTTACGTTAATAAAACAACATTTTTTTGCACGCTTCAAAACGAATTCTTACATATTAAATTAGTAATCTAATATATCTTAATACATGATCACATCCTTCATGCAGAACAAACACTCTCTTTCTGACAAAGAAGGCCAGGTAAATCAAACCGAGGCAATCAAATAACCACAAATCACATGCAACATTCAGAACCATTAGAGCAAAATATATACATCATTAAATTGGCAAATATTCTCTTGATACATTGCAGCCTGCCCATAAATTTGATTCTTTATTCTCAAAACTTTCCTTAATCACGATTTTCATCCAACCACATAGATAAACTTCCATTCCATCCACCACCACCACCAACAAACCAACTTAACCCCTTATCATTATTACAAAAAATTATGTAGCAAATACAAGCCCAATATGGCACATACATGATCAAGGCCACATAGAATCCGGTGAGATCATCATCCTCACCAAACCATCCACCACCTTTGCCTCATCAACACCACCTTTCTTACCCTCTGCATCTGTCTTCCTTAGATGATCCGAAGAACAAATATTCGTGGTCGCTGGATTCCAACCACTATCAGAATCTTTGCCTTCTTTGATTGACCTCAAGATCAAATCCATGAAGAAAGACACCTTAGAAGAGGATGACATGAAGGTTAAAAGAATATATATTAAAGAAAACAAAAGGTTGGTATTTTAACTTGGGATTGGAGAGACTAGAGGTGGTCTGTAAGCATTGTATTTATATTGAAGTGTGAGAAGCCAACGCCGGCCACTAGTTTGGTTGTTGGTGCTGTGGGTCGAGACAGTGAAAGGTGGTCTACCTGAAGATTTAATATGGATCACAAAATCATATAATGTTGTGGTATCTAAAGTTGCGTCGTGTAGTGCAAGTGCATGCTGATGTTGATTGGTGGACATGAAAAGAAATGGTATGGATTAGATAATGTTGGATGGTATTCTTCCTCATGCAATTTGATAATGTTGTGGACGTTTTGGAAAGTAGCTTAATGTTGGGGTCAATTGTCTTAATCGAATATGCCACATTTATATGAAGGGGCAAGCAGAGAAAGAGTCCAAAGGCTTAAAAAAGACCAAGTGTCCAATAGCATCAAGTTAAGAGTTGCTTGTGTTTGCAAATGAGATAAACTTTGTTCTCAGAATATATTTCATCTTCAGCTCCCACACAGTACCATAAATAGATATGAAAATGGGAGAAGGAAGTTGGTTGTGCATTGAAGGAGGTTGAACTTAGTGCCAGAGGAAAATAGAGTTGGATAGAATTAATATCAATACTTTTGATTTCTAAACTTAAAAGGAACGTATCGTGCACTTGGAGAGGATACTAGTTGCTGCGGGGTAAAAATGTAACGTCATCAAACAACAGAAAAATTTAAAACATACAATCGACTCGAGAACATTACGAAAAAACACAAGAACACAGGTGCATCAACATATAATATATGTGTAACAGAGTTTTACAAAAGAGTGATTACAAAGCTCATAGACAGGAATATACAAAAGTAATCGCAATCACCTCAAAAGAAAGGAAAGCAGGATCCGGTCCCGAGCGCTCTCCTTGGCAGTCACCACCCTCCTAATGTCGAACATGACCTGAAAAACAAACATGAACTATGCCTAAATTTCCATAAGGAAACCCCATATGCCAAACCTAACACATGAATGAACAAATGCAACAATTGCAAATGACATAAGCCCAATAGCATTTAAACACCACAAATTGCATCTTTCACCAGAGTCACGGTTTTGCCTCAATGTTACCGGAGTCACGGTTTTGCATCAATTGCCGGAGCCACGACGACGACGTATACATGCCTCATTTGCCGGAGCCACGTCTTTACCTCATTCGCCGGAGCCACGACTTAACAAAAACAATCCGCATCGTAGAGCCACAATTGATCGCTATTAGGCCGGTCTATCTGTCTGTTGCCCCAAAGGGGCCGGTGAACCCGTTTCCCTCTAGCCGATCAAAACAAACATAAAATATATGAAACTGTGCATAAACGGTCGACCGAACAAGCCAACTGGTCGAGCGGTTCCTCCTTGGAATGCACAGGCGTTCGACCGTCTCCGCGATCGGTCGAACCACAAAACTAAATAAACGACAAATCAGTCGAACAGAAGGTCTCTGACGGTCGACCGTTTGGATGGTCTACGCCTACCAGTCGAACGACAAAGGGGACCCGTTCGACCGAAAACCACAATTAAAACTCGAAATCGATCCAAGCTTTACCGTTCGGCCGAAACAACAATTGGTCGAAAAAACTTTAAGTTGAACTTAAGTTATCGGTCGAACAAGATCCCATGACGGTCGACCGTTTTGTGGTCTACACTCCCAACCGACTTAAAACAGCGTTTCGGTCGAACGACAAAGGGAACCCGTTCGACCGAACACACCCAGAGCTTGCCTAACATGCTTGACCAGTCGACCGCACGAAGCATCGTTCGACTGGTGGAAGGCGGGCTCCCCAAAATCACACCAACAACGGTCGACCGATACACCATTCGGTCGATCGAACACAGCAGAAAACTGCTGAAATGAAGTTCGACGAGCCTTTCGGCCTACCGTCGACCACTTCAACACACACACGAACTTAGATGAGCGTAAAAGCAAGCTTGACATACTTTTAAGACTTGAAGAAGCCTTTGAAGATCCAACGGCAAGCTTCCACAAGCACTTCTCGCAAAAGAGTGCTTCACTGACGAACCTTGCACGAACGGCGATCTCTACACCTCCGTGAAGGGAATGTGTTCTAAAAGTTTTACTTTTAAATGTCAATTATTATGAATTGAATGAGAAATCATTTTGTTCCTTGTTTATGTTATTCGTCTTTTAGAAGTGTTAAGGAAGAGGCTATTGGTCCTTAACCGTAGAGCTCTAAAAGATATTGGTTTACATAAAACAATAGATATTCGCAATCATGGTAATTAACATGGGACATTGATTACCGGGTTAAGATTGTCGTGTTGGTCATAGATCATTGTAGCTCTACAAGTGAGTGACAACACGGGTATGCAAAAGAGGAAAATATTACTTTTGTATACTGAATAGACCTAACAAGTAAAATATTATAGAAATGTGTTTCTGTGTCATTAATATTTTACTGTGTCTTTGATCCTTTGATATGAGACTTATATCCGATCACTTAAGGAGTTCTTAATTAGACTAGTGTCTTGAACTATCGATAAGTGTAGTGTAAAGACATTGGTTGGTTAAGTACAACTTTTGTTGGAGAAGATAGTTAGTCAAAAGACTATCATTGCCCCTCTTAATTGAGTGATGATATTAGTGGGCCCCTTGATAAAGCAAAGTTATAATGTGCACAATGTGATTTGAGTTAAGTCACATATTTATAACTAGCTTAAAGAGATCAAGAAATGAATACTAATACAAAGATGACACAATACTACTTTGTATGTTTTCTTAATATCATGAGGCAAGGGACGGACACAAGTGGTGCACTCCATCACTAAATGGATCGGGTTTTGGTTCGAGTGGAATTAAGACATCTAACTAATTTGGAGCTATAATGTGTAGCTAGATACCGCTTATAGCTTGTGATATTAAGCTCTTAATATCACTGCCAACTTAGTTTAGATCCTCCCATAGGTCACACCGAAAAACTGGGAAACAAGAAATGGTGATTTTGAGTTCATAAGATGTGTCGGGTTTCATGTAGAAAATATGACACATGGGGTGAACAAGCAAAATCAAAATTATGTTGTGATTGATAACATAATTAGAATCCAAATGAAATTCATATGTGATGTAAATATTATGGGGTGTAATGATTGATCATTGCATAGGATAATATGTTACATAAGTTGTGAATTTACTACTAATCCTGAAATGTCAAATTTTGTAGGGGTTAAACCGAAATTTGACAAGTCTGCAAAACAGTGCTCCAACGGTCGACCGGTTAGTAGCAAACGGTCGACCGATCGGGCACGGTCGACCGGACGTGTCTCGACCGATAACAGGGAATTTTTATCTGTTCGAACGGTCGACCGAATGTGATCGGTCGGTCGACCGAACATTGCGATGGAATAGTTCCTGTTACGAATGGTCGACCGAGTTATTGAACGGTCGACCGAAACATGGTTTGAGCGGTCGACCGAACCTCCACACGGTCGACCGGTCCAGACGGTTTTCAACAGAATTAATTTAAGAATTAATTAGATCATGCATGGAATTGGTCCATAATTGATTTAATTCGTGGCTAATATTATTTATTATTAAATAATGGGTGGTTAGATGAAATTTTGCATGAAATCATGGGCAAGAGGTTGCACATGAATAGGTAATTTGGAGAGAACTTATAAATACAAGTTTATCTCATTACCTCATTAATTATTCATTGCTTTCTCATGCAAAAATTCTCTCTCCATAATTCTCCACGAAAATTCCTTAATTCTTAAGTTTAGTTTTAGTTCTTAAGAGATCATCTTCTCAAGGGAATTAAAGAGGGGTTAGTAATTGGATTCTAAACCCTATCGGAGATTGAGAGACTAGCTTCCCTCTCTCCGATCTTGTTTAGAGTTTGGTGAATACTCGGAGGCATCCGGCACAGTGAGAAGCATCCCCAACGTCTCCGAATCTTCAAGAAGTTTTAGAGAACTTCTAGGTATGAATTTCGGAGCCCATATTTGTTTTAATAAAGTTTTGAAACTAGTTATTGAAACAAATTGATGCATGCATGAAATAAATCATAGAAAATTGTAAATTGATCCTTATTGTGCATAAAAATTTCGAAAATAAATATGTACAATTAAACATGAAATCCAACACTCCGGTCACTCCAACCGCAACACTCGCACTCGCCGGTCACTACACGTCGTCGGAGCTTCAAAGCTGGAAGAGAAAATGGTTTGAGAGAGAAGGCGGGAGAGAGATGAGTGCGAGAGAGAGAGACTGAGAAAGAGATTATACCTTTAAATATCCTCACCCCCCACCAATCACCACTTACCACCTCAAATCCTCATTTAACCCCTCATAAACCGCCTAAACAAGATGAAGCACTAAGTAAGGATTAGGATATAACAAAAAATGTGATGTAACCTTATTATCCAACAACAACCTCATAACAAACATCACAATTCAGTCTATAAATTTTTCAGCTTTCCATAAAACTGTTAGATATAATACTTTCAAAGCAAAAATGGTGGTGCAAATGCACATCCAATCTGGCCATCGAAATCTACTAATGTTAGATCATAATCATTCCTTAAGGCTAATCACGTTTTGGCTGGGTAAATTGGTGATGAGGGGTGGATTTGTGAGGATGTGGTGGAGACTTGTGATTGGTTGTTGGAGAGTGAGGTGGAAGCATGGGATTGGAGGTGTAGGTGAGGGCTATAAGAAGCAAACCCATATCTTTCTCTTTATTTTTCTCATCTCCCTCCCTCACAATCTGTCTCCCTCTCAGATCTCTGAGTTTTGGTGGTGAAGTGTTCCGGCTAAGAAGGAGGTTTGCAGTAGAATTGTCGAGGTGGTGCGATCGGCGATCGAGAGGAAGCTCGTCGAAGAAAACACTTGGGCGTGGAAGCTTTTGCCGTTGATCTTTAAAGGTTTCTTCAAATATTCACGGTATGTCAAGCTTCGCTTTAAGACTCACCCAATGTGTGTGAGTGGTGACATTAGTCGACGGTAGGCCGACAAACTCGTCGGAGGTAAACTTGCAGCAGAGTGTCTGCTGAGAACGGTAGACCGACTGGTGCAGTGGTCGACTGTTGCTCATGTATTTGCAGGAGTTTTGCCTTGCACCGGTCAAACGATGCCTTGGGCGGTCGACCGGTTAAGCATAGTAGGCAAGCTCTGGGTGTTTTCGGTCGACCATGACCATTTTGTCGTTCGACCGATTACACTGTACTAAGTCAGTTAGGGCCTAGACCTTCAAAATGATCGATTGCCATTTGATTTGTTCTACCGATTGTTTCTGGAATGGTTTGGACAGAACGTGGACCTTCTAAACAGTTGACCGCTCGTTGATTTGTTCGACCGCTGTCTTAAGTTTACTTAAATCATGTTCGACCGGTGTGTTGTGGTTCGTCCGGTGTGATTTAGAGAACAAAGGAAGTGCCTAGAGAATTACGGTAGACCGGGACCCCTTTGTCGTTCGACTGTTGAGTTTGAAATGTTGTTGGTGTTGTGGCGTAGATCTTCTAAACGATCAACCGCCTGTGACTTGTGTTCGATCGGTTGGTCGTTTTGCTAGTTGGTCTTGGGAGTTGACCCTTTATCGGTCGATTGTTCCTGACTTGGTTCGACTGTTTTCGGTTGTTCTGTTCGACCGTTGGTATGACAGTTGAGATACTTGTCTGATTCTGGGGAGAATCGGTCGACCAGATGTTTGGTTTCGGTCGACCATTGTGGCTCTGTTTGCACTTGTGGGGTGTTTTTGAGTTGCTGTTCTTGTGAGGTAGGTTGTTTGGCCAACGTTTTTCCGGCAATGGTGTCTTGTGTGCACGTGTGTTACAACGGTTGGGTGAAAGAGTCCTAGAGCCTCGTAGCTGTTTGTGTGATACAGTGGTTGGGTGAAAAAGACATGGAGCCCGACTTGTGTGATACGGTGGTTGGGTGAAAAAGACCTGGAGCCCCGTAGAGCGTTCAGGTTGGGTGAAAATAACCTGGAGCCCCATAGAGCGTTCAGGTTGGGTGAAAAAGCCTTAGATCCCTGGTCTTGGGTCGTGGTAGTTGTGGTTGGGTGAAAGAGCCCTGTAGCCTAGCTTGGAGACGATGTTGTGTTCACTGTTGAGTGTTGTTGCAATTGAGTGAAAGAACCCTGGAGCTCAGCCTTGTGTTTGTGTTTTTTATACTATGGATGGAATTGCATGCTTTGATTGTTGTATCATGTTCATATATGTGTTAGGGGTTTTGCATACGGGTTTCCTTCTGGAAACTCATGCATAGTTGCATGTTTATCTTTCAGGCCGAGAGCAACGTTAGAGGGTGGTGACCGCGGATGAGCATCCGGGACGTGATCCTGCATTCTTTTTTTGGAGGTTGTATTGATTACATGTATATTTCTTTATAGTCTTTTAATGTAATCACACTTTTGAAACATTCAGATATATTTGATATATATATATATATATGTTGGTGCACCTGATATTATCTTTCGTAATATCCTCAATGTATGATTGGACTATGTTGATGATCTTTTTTAAATTTTAAAATTTTCCATTGTTTGAGGATATTACAACTAGTTCATTTGCCTCTGGAATCATGTCTGAAGATTCTTAACTTTATTTTACATGAACCTAGTCGCTCCAATTATTATGGTATCCTGAGGATGTCTTACATTATAGAAATGGTAGATATTCGTCATAATTTTTGTTGGAATTTTCTCTATCTTACTCTAATAAAACATCAAGATATTGTCCATTTTGTTAGGCACATATCACATCTTTGATCTTGAATAATCTAAGGTAACTAAACTCTTTGAATCATGGCAAAAAAACACAATTAACTCTATGCATTTATTTTAGTTTCAAATACCTCAAATTCATATATCAGGGAATGGAAAAATTCACAAGTGTAAATAAAGCTGATGCTAACCAGCACCCTACAGCCATAATTGTTATAAAATTATTACATTCAATAAACATGTAAGTGTTTAGAATTGCACATCTCTAATCAAAGAGTAAAAATCATGTCTCTTCTAGAAAAGAAAAGAAAAATCTTCTCATGAAAAACAAGAATATAAATGCCAAACAGGGGCTTAACTTGACATATCAAAAGTTCAAACCCCCGAAAAAACGACATAAAGGGGAAAAAGATGATTACTCACGGCCTCTTTGAAGACCAGAAGATTGGTAATGAAGATAGATGTAAACACTAAGGAGAACAACCCCAATGGTACAAACCATTATGAAATTAATTGGGATGGACACTTTGATTCGTTTTGTTTCAAAGAAAGAGCTCTTTGTTTGCCGTGTCACCGCACCAAGCTTGAGTTCAGGTTTGAGCTTGAGTTCCGGTTTAAATTCAGGTTCGAGCATTTCGAGTGGTCCGACCTCTAGCTGGGGCTCCCAAACCTGAGATAGAATTAATCACCAACGTTGGTGAGAACAAGTTTGAGATGCCAAAAGCATAATAATTGATGGTTTAAGTTTGTTTGAAAGATATAGCTTTTACTCATACGCGTCTATATCTAAGTGGGTATCCACGAACTTTGATGGTCGTGTAGTCTTGTGTGTGATAGTCACGTAGTGGTGATCTTTGAATTGGCTGTGGTTCAGGAGCCTGCGGAAGAGAAAGAACTAATAATTAGAATAAAGTTGTACGTTTGAGATTTGACTAAAACATCTAATGGAATAGATCCTCTTAGAAGATAGACGTCCATAAATGGTAATTTGGTTTAGTTTTGGTAGATTGAGTCCTGTGGACTTGGGTTTAGAACTTGATATTTATATGATTAAAGCAGGGTGCCTTCTGGCTAATCTTTCTAAGTTCATTAAAATTGATAAGACAGAAATGAATCAACACACGTGGTTTAACTATTGTTTTCGTACGAACAACTCATCCAACCATCTTCCATCATTCTCGAGATTAAATTCAATAAAGTTGTTTGCGGTGTAATCTCAATCAGAAGGATGTGATTGAACTCAATTCACATATAGAAAAGCGAATGATACCAACAATTATATATCTTGAAGTAAGATTCAACATGCGAAATATATGCCTGGTTTATTGTTTAGGGAAGAAATTATGTTCTTAAGTTGTTGAAACTAAAGATACAGAAAATATTAACATGAAACAACACCATTAGCTTATGCTAATGAGTCTAACTAATATAAGCAGTTATTTAAGGGAATCACCTCTTTGATCGTACCAAAGGGTTTGGAAAACATAGGAGAAGAAGGTGCGACCTCGTCGTCCACGACCATCTCCGATTCCACCTTTTGGGCACCGGTCTTCTCGAGGTTTCGATGGTACTTGCACCGGAAGGAGCCAGGGTGCATGGAAGGAGAACAAACGCAGATCTTTGGAGTTGAAAAACTAGCAAGAGATGCCACAGACCATGATTTCTTCAATAAAGTCAACTTCGGCTTCTCATCCCTCATCATGTTTAGATCCTCTCTCTACCTCTCTACACACAACAACAAAAACATGTTTTTAAACATCTTTGTATTCTTTACAAAACGTTCCAATATTTCATAACTTACCTTTGGAAATGGTGTTTTGGATTGGAGGAGAAGGTAGAGTCAATGGAGTGGGATGTTTGAATGAAGTTATAAAAAGTGGAGGAAAGCTGTCGATGTTGCATAGATGGCGTTGGAAAATTGAACTCCACGCGAACTCGACGTGGAATGTTTTCTTTCCTTTTTTTCTTTTTGGATCGGCAAAAGATTTTGTGCTACGGCTTTTCCGCATGCAAAAATATTAAAGCAAGTGGACATAATTGTTGTGCATGTGTTGAGGTCACGACTTACCACTTCAATCATCATATCAAATCGGAGAGGGAAAAATAATGGGGAATTAAGTTAATATATCTTTTTGGAATCAGAGATACATTTTGAAGTTAACGTTGCCCATCTAGTTTGGTTAAACAAAAATGAAGGTGGCAAACTGTGTTAACTTATTGAGATAGCAAGAGAGAGAGGGTACAAGTTGTTGGGAGGAGATCTAACAATGCATTAACTCGACACGGATTTAAACACACCACGTAAAATAGAATATTGATTGCGGAATTAACTTCGGACCCTCTCCCAAACACAATTGCAACAAGAACACAAGCAAGATGGAAATAAAACAAGCAAAGAACACATGCACACCTGAAACAACCACGACACACGCGTTTTACAAGGTTCGGCAACGTGCCTACGTCCTTGGGGGGTCTCCTGCGGGTTTCCTTTCCTTCTTCCGCTTCTCCAACAAGAGAAGCAACCGAGATTACAAACGCTTGGAGGCAATAGGTTCTCCAAATCACTCTAGATCTATCTCTAGCCTTAATCTCTCAACTCACAATGAAGGAAACTAACTTGTATGCAATGTTATGAAAGAGCAAGTACAAACAAACTCTTTTATAGACTCAAAAAACCGAGCTAAAATTAAGCAATAACCGAGCAGAACTATTCATGCGCACGGTTAACCGACGCTCGCTCGGTTAACCGTGAATGCTTCAACAGGAACTATTCCTGTTCCGATTTGGTTAACCGAATCCTTCTCGGTTGGCCGAGGGAACTATTCTCGCGCGTCTCGGTAGACCGCGAGAACGCTTCTTGCACGAACTAACGAACTATTCCAACAACCCTTCGGTAGACCGAGTAACCCTCGGTAATCCGTTCCAACTTGGACATGGACTTTCCAGATTCTCGGAACACCAAAAATCCCCTCAACGGTTTACCGAACCGTTGTTCCGAAGTGCTTGAAACCTTCTGACGGTAGACCGAATCCAATTCGGTCGTCCGATCCCAGCTGCACACGGAGTGCCTGGAATCCTCGGGTCGGTGGACCGAATCCAATTCGGTAGACCGACCCGTCTTCGCCGATATTCAACAATCTTCACCTTGGTTTAGATTTGTTACCTGAGTCTTCTTCTAACCCGCATCCTTCGTGTCTACACGAGACACCACTTGGCGCTACCCCCGGAGCACCCTCCTTCTCACCTTCTGTGGACATTGAGAAGCTTTGAGCACAACTCGAACTTCTCCCGATTGACGACCTTGTTCATCATATCCGCAGGATTCTCACTTGTGTCGATTTTCTGGAGAACAACCTGCCCTTCTTCGATCCACTCTCGGATCCTATGGTACCTTACTTCAATATGTTTGGTCCTTGAATGGAACGTCTGATCCTTGGCTAGATAAATTGCACTTTGACTATCGCAATGCAATTTGGTCACTTCTTGTTCCATCCCCAAAGAGCTAACCAAACCCTTCAACCATATAGCTTCTTTTCCGGCATCGACAGCAGCCATGTACTCCGCTTCCGTTGTTGACAACGCGGTAGTATGTTGGAGAACCGATCTCCAACTCACTGGACCTCCACCCAAAGTGAACACGTACCCTGTTGTGGACCTCCGCTTATCCAGATCTCCAGCGTAATCTGAATCGACGTACCCCTCCACCTGCCTTTGTGCTCCATCTTTGGTGAACTTCAAGCTAACATCCATGGTTCCCTTCAGGTACCTCAGCAGCCACTTCAACACTTCCCAATGCTCTTTTCCTGGGTTAGCCATATAACGACTCACGAGGCTAACTGCGTGTGAAATGTCTGGCCTAGTGTAGATCATAGCATACATAACGGATCCGACTGCACTAGCATATGGAACTTTCTCCGTATCTCTCCTTTCCTTTTCAGTAGAGGGGCTGCACTTCAACGAGAGTTTGAAGTGAGCACTCATAGGTGTCGCCACCTGCTTGGCGTTCTCAAGATTGTACCTCTCGAGTATCTTCCGGATATAACTCCTTTGAGTGAGCAGAATTTCACCTTTCTCGGTATCCCTTGAGATCTCCATACCGAGAATCTTCTTTGCACTCCCGAGGTCTTTCATCTCAAACTCCCCGTGAAGCTTCAGTTTGAGATCATCTATATGCTTCATCTCCTTAGCCGCGATCAACATATCATCGACATATAAAAGCAAGAACACGTGTGTGCCGTCTCCAAGACTCCGCAAGTATACACAACTATCATAATCGCAACGTACAAAACCATTATTAATCATAAATAAATCGAACCTTTTGTACCATTGCCTCGGCGATTGTTTAAGTCCATAGAGGGACTTCTTCAGCTTGCATACTTGTCCTTCCTTGCCTCGTGTGATGAACCCGTCCGGCTGCCTCATATAGATCTCCTCCTCTATGTGCCCGTGAAGAAAAGCTGTCTTCACGTCCATCTGCTCTAACTCCATGTTATCCATAGCTACCATAGCTAACAACACTCTAATAGAGGTATGCTTTACAACGGGTGAGAAGATCTCGTTGTAATCGACCCCTTCCTTCTGAGCATATCCTTTTGCCACCAACCTTGCTTTATACTTTATCTCCTCCATAGGAGATGACCCTTCCTTCTTCCTGAAGATCCACTTGCACCCAATCGCGCGCTTTCCCTTGGGGAGCTCCGTTAACTCCCAAGTTTGATTCTTATGAAGAGACTCCATCTCTTCGGTCATGGCCACCATCCACTTGTTCCTGTCCTCCTGCTCAATAGCTTCTTCGAATGTGCAAGGGTCCCCACATTCGGTAACAAGTGCAAACGCAATACTAGCATCATCGTGACCATACCTCACCGGTGCCTTTGTGATCCTCATTTGTCTTCCTTGAGCAATACTCTCTTGCTCAGCTTCCTCCTCTACTCGTGAGTCAATTGTTTCCTGCTGAACCTCTTGATTCGATTCTTCCCTTGAAGTCGTGACCCCAACTTCGATTTCGTCTTCCTGCATGGGAACCTCTTGCTGCTCTTTCTCCTCAAGGCCCTTGAGCAAACTTGTCTCGTCAAAGACCACATTACTCCGTAGGAGTACCTTCTTGCTCACCGGATCCCAAAGCTTATATCCTTTCACTGTCCTATCGTAACCAAGGAATATGCACTCCTTTGATTTCGAATCCAGCTTCGACCGTTGTGTCTCATCGACCAACGCATAGGCTTTGCATCCAAATATCCTAAGCCTTGAGTAATCAAATAGCTCACCCGTCCACACTTCCTGAGGCGTCTTTAATTCAAGTGCTGATGACGGTGAGATATTTACTAAATAGCATGCAAGATCTACTGCTTCCGCCCAGAAATCCTTCGACAGATTTGCATGAAGCCTCATGCTCCTTGCCCGTTCGCATAGTGTCATGTTCATCCTTTCAGCTACGTCGTTTTGTTCCGGACTCCGCAGTGTAGTGAAATGCCTCGTGACGCCTTCTTTCTCACAGAAACTTGCAAACTCCCTTGAGGTGTACTCACCTCCGTTATCTGTCCGTAAGTACTTCACAAATTTTCCTGTACTCTTCTCTACTTGGGCCTTCCATGCTTTAAACTTATCAAAGACATCAAATTTATTTTTCAGAAAATAAACCCATACCTTCCTTGAGAAGTCGTCTATGAATGTGACGAAATATTCGGCTCCACCCTTTGACCGAACCTGAGCCGGTCCCCAGACGTCTGAGTGCACATACTCCAGAATTTCCTTCGTCTTGTGGATAGCCGTCTTGAATCGAATCCTGTGCTGTTTACCGAAGACACAATACTTGCAAAAATCCAATTTGCAGCTCCTAACACCCTTCAGCAATCCTTGTTTGTGTAGCTCACACACCCTTTTCCGACATATGACCAAGCCTCATATGCCAAAGTATGGTGATGTCTTCGTCGTGTGCAACATTTGATGCACCTTTTCCTGCTACTGCATTCCCGAGCATCCAATACAAGTTGCCCACCTTGGTTCCCTTTATCACTGTCATCGCACCATGAGTGACCTTGATTTTCCCGTCCCCGCCGGACCATCTCCACCCGAGAGTATCAAGCTCTCCTAGAGAAATCAGATTCTTCTTCAACTCCGGTACGTGACGCACACCCGTCAGCGTTCGAATGCACCCATCGAACATCTTGAACTGTACGGAACCAATACCAACGGTAGTGCACGGCGCATCGTTGCCCATAACAACGATCCCTCCTTTCAGTGGCTCATAGGATGTGAACCACTCCTTATCCGGGCACATGTGAAAAGATGCTCCTGTATCCAAAATCCATCCAGATGATGATTTGTCAATACCTGCAGCGCAAACCGTTAGAACGTCGACTTCGTTCTTCTCCTCCACGACGCTAGCGGAGTTGTACTCGTCTTTCCCTTTCTGCAGCGACTCCTTGAAGGCCCTACAATCACGCTTCATATGACAAACCTTCTTGCAGAAAAAACATTCAAAGGATCTCCCCTTTGATTTGGACCGCCCTTTACCATTGTTTCTTCCTTTGTTACCCGTCCTGCCCCTTTCCGGTGCTGCGATCAATCCTTCACCCTTCTCGAAAGAGCTACTACTCGAATTCTTCCTTGCATCGTAGGAGATCAGCGTGCCTTTGACCTCCTCCAATACCAACGAATCCTTACCATATATGATCGTGTTCACCAAGTTCTCATACGAGTCCGGCAGCGACGTCAATAACAACATTGCTTTGTCTACATCCTCCATCTTGTCCTCAAGCTGAGTTAGATCAGCTATCAACTTATTGAACACTGAGAGATGCTCAATGAACGGTGTGTTCTCCTTCATCCGAAGCATGTACAGTTGACGCTTCAGATTCAACTTGTTGCTAAGGTTCTTCTTCATGAACCTTTCCTCCAGAAGTTTCCAATATTCTGCTGCGGTCTTCGCTGATTCCTCGAAACATAAATCATCCGAGAGGCACAGCTCGATGATTCCAATAGCCCGGAGATTCAGACTCTCCCACTTTTCGTCGGTCATCTTTGACGGCTTCTTCTCCACTCCATCCAACGCCAGCAGTAGCCCGTCCGTCTGAGACATCAACGCACGAACCCTCCGTTGCCATGTTGAGAAGTTCCCTTTCCCGGTGAATTTCTCCACCCGAAAGTTCTGCGCTTCCTCCGCCATCGAAAGTGCAACCAAAGCTCTGATACCAGCTGTTGGGAGGGGGATCTAACAATGCACTAACTCGACACGGATTTAAACGCACCACGTAAAATAAAATATTGATTGCGGAATTAACTTCGGACCCTCTCCCAAACACAATTACAACAAGAACACAAGCAAGATGGAAATAAAACAAGCAAAGAACACATGCACACCTGAAACAACCACGACACACGCGTTTTACAAGGTTCGGCAACGTGCCTACGTCCTTGGGGGGTCTCCTGCGGGTTTCCTTTCCTTCTTCCGCTTCTCCAACAAGAGAAGCAACCGAGATTACAAACGCTTGGAGGCAATAGGTCCTCCAAATCACTCTAGATCTATCTCTAGCCTTAATCTCTCAACTCACAATGAAGGAAACTAACTTGTATGCAATGTTATGAAAGAGCAAGTACAAACAAACTCTTTTATAGACTCAAAAAACCGAGCTAAAATTAAGCAATAACCGAGCAGAACTATTCATGCGCACGGTTAACCGACGCTCGCTCGGTTAACCGTGAATGCTTCAACAGGAACTATTCCTGTTCCGATTCGGTTAACCGAATCCTTCTCGGTTGGCCGAGGGAACTATTCTCGCGCGTCTCGGTAGACCGCGAGAACGCTTCTTGCACGAACTAACGAACTATTCCAACAACCCTTCGGTAGACCAAGTAACCCTCGGTAATCCGTTCCAACTTGGACAGACACTTTCCAGATTCTCGGAACACCAAAAATCCCCTCAACGGTTTACCGAGCCGTTGTTCCGAAGTGCTTGGAACCTTCTGACGGTAGACCGAATCCAATTCGGTCGTCCGATCCCAGCTGCACACGAAGTGCCTGGAATCCTCGGGTCGGTGGACCGAATCCAATTCGGTCGACCGACCCGTCTTCGCCGAAAATCTCCTGGGTTGTGCGTCGGTGAACCGAATCCAATTCGGTCGACCGACTCTTCCTGGTTTTGCTTCCTTAACAAATATAAGCCAATATTCAACACAAGTATAATTAGGTTTTGAACTTGCAATTTTTAGTTTAAAGAATGGATCACTTTAAATATCAGTAATGATTATTTAACTGATACTTGATTTGATTGTATCTAGAGGGGACCATACACAACAATTTTAAGACTTTTTTTCTTCTGAATTGCTGTAAACTTGGAATAAAATGGACAAACTTAATCCATACGCAAATGCTTTAAATATATAATACTACCACAAAATAAACAAATCCTCAAGAAATGAAACGTCAATTCATCAAAAAAAATTTTTGTAATTTGAAAGTTAATACTGAAATAACAAACTATCAATCACAAGCCCACGATGCATTCGGGATTTAGCAGAAAATAGAAACAAAAAGAAGACCAGTCCACGATAAGTCAATAAGCACGGAAGAGAAGCCCAGCCATAAAAATCAAACACAATCTAAATAGCCCAAAAATCAAGAATATTATTTTCAAATTAGTAGGCATTATCATTGATGTATGTTTGAGATCCATGCTTGATTTATTATCAATCTTAAAACACAATAACCAAATTGACACCAAATATCTGAATCGATTGGATAAAGACTAATGACTAACTTGGTCTAGTGTTTTTCAATGCAATGTGCAACCTCATAACTCATGGTTCTAATATCGCACATCAACCTCTCCAAGTCAGCACGAGAAGTCCCATTCTCCTCAACACAACTCCTCATCTCCTCCCTAATCTTCTCAATATTCTTCCTCATTACATCCCCGTCTCCACTCATCAACCTCCTCACCATCTTCTCCACAACATTCCTCTCGCATATATCCTTCATGTCCAGTCCTATACCCCACACCTTCTCCACAAATCTACTGTTAATGTTTTGGTCCGCGAAGAACGACCAACATAACATTGGAACTCCGGCACAAATGCTCTCCAAAGTCGAGTTCCAACCGCTATGTGTCATGAAGCCACCAACAGCGGGATGATTCAGGACCTCCTCCTGAGGTGCCCAACCGACCACCAGGCTTTTTTCCGTCTTCTCTTGAAACAAGTTTTCATCTGCAAGTAGTACTGGTGGATCCAGGAATTTGTAATGAGAAAGAACTAATGTGTGCGCACACACAACTATATATAATTTTCGCATGTTGAAATATGTTTTCCTTTTATTATTTTACTACTTTCCAAGTGCACAAACACAAAGGTATATGTGCATAGTGATGAACTGACGTGTTCTCTGTCTACAGGTGAACAACATAGATCGGAGCGAGCCTCTAAAATCAAACTCAATCTAATTCATTTTGAATTCAAATACATAGGTTAAACTTAGAAACAACTACCATTTTTTTACATCCAACTATCCAAGTGTGAATGATATATGTTTGAATTAGAGAGTCTTGTAGATTTTCATACTGATCGAACAATGTGAAACGTTTTGGATATGGGGGTACTAGTTCTTAATTAACTACTCGTATGCAAGAGTCTTTTTTTTCCTATAAGAAATTCTTTGTAAAAAAGAAAATGCGTTTCAAATTTGTACCTGCCAAATCAGGTCGAATGGCCCAAAGGAACCGGCACGCGCTTCCAACCAACCCATGCCATAATTCGAGAAGATCTTGTTTTGGGGGAACTGCCAAGCTACCAAGACTGACAAAAAGAACGGATCGAGGGGGCTGCCGGTCGAGCCACGATATGCATTTGTCATCCTTCTCCCACAGACTAGAAGAAGTGTGCGTGGTCATTGAGTGGAGGGGTCCAATGCAGTAGATGTTCGAGATGTGCTTACGGATTTCGGTAAGCGCAGTGGTCTCAAGGAATGCTGCGGTGTTGAAGATGAGGCCTCTGGTGCGGGTGTCTCGGAGGGTACTTCGCATTAAGGCTTGGAGGGAGACGTCGTTCACGTCCTTCGTTCGACAGAAACTTGGGAGGTCTCGAAGACGTAGCAGCCCCTCCATGCCGGGGACGGCGTTTGTTTGCTTATCCATGCATGTCTTATCTGAAAAATAACTCGATGTTACTTTGCGAGTCGTATAGAACCCAAAAGACTTAACGAGCCCTAAGACAACCGTTAAGAGCACTCAGGCAGTTTCCGGACGTCCTAGTTTCTCTCTCAGTCACGTCAGCTTTTCTCTCCACCACGTTAACACAAACCACACCTTCTGCAAAATCATTAACCATTATCCAATCCACTCAGTCACGCTACAGTATTTATTGTCACGTCATCATCTTTTTTCTCTTATCTTAAACTCTCACAACAATCAATTTAACTAATCAATACATTAACCTAATTATATATAACTAATTTTTTTCTTAAAAAAAAAAAAAAAAATTGGACCAATCCGGGGGGCCACGTGCCCCCCCCCCCCGGATGGGGCTCCCGGATAAGCGTCCGGGGCGGTTCGCCCGAGAACCGCCCTCCCGTTAATGGAGGACTTTTCGGGCGTCCGAAAAAGAGCAACCGTTAAGGGTGCTCTAAGGGTTCCTCACAACATTAACATCTATCTAACTTAAATTGTAGATAAATGTAAAATACTATAGTAATGGTTGTTATGGTGCTTCAGTTTTAGCCACTTTAACTTAATCATGTAATTACTTAACTAAACAAAAATAATACAAAGTCCTACTTCTGTCTAAATCCAAGTAAATTTGACTATCCATCTAGTATGCTTGAATTCCAATAAATACAAGTTGCTGAGTTTTAAAGTCTTAAGATCAAACATCAAATTAAGTCTAAAATGAGTACTGGTTTGACCTTGTTTTTAACCACATGTACCGCACATAGGATTCCTCTTGACCTCAAAATTACAACATGGGCATCTATCGAAGATTCACAGTAGAGTACTATAAGCCCCATAAAACCCCATTCATCTCGGTGGAAGTATCATCTGATTCAGATAGAATCTCGGGTGTGAAAATGACTATATAATAGTCACCCAAACACTTGGGTTTGGCAGTCAACTATCAACAATGATTATTATTATTATTATTATTTAGGTAGTATCTATCAACAATGTGTGTGACTGAGTTGTACTTGAAAGATCAAAGAACTTATAATTAAAATTAGGATATTTTTAACCTTCATTGTCATTTGGAAATAAGCACTTAAACGTTGACAATTTGACATCGATCAGGTCCTATTTTTCTTTCTACTTTGCCTATAATTTTATGAGGTAATAAATGATAACTGATTTTATAAGTCATTTTTCATCCTTTTAAATTTGTTTCTTTTGTTTTTTTCTACAAATAATAGTGAATTTAAGAAAATATATTTGAGAAAGTAGAGAAAAGGAAAATAAACAAAAATATTCTTAATATTTCATTCCTCATCATATTTATTTTTTCCTTTTCTTTTCTTTCTAAAACCTCTTTCTTTAATTACTTGTTATTCTTTTGATAAAGAAAAGAAAAGAAAAATAAATAAAAAATAATCTTATAAAATCAATTAACATCAATGCTTACAAAATTAAGATCAATTTAGAAAGAAAAATTAGACATGGCAACAAATTGACAAAATCCCAAATAGCAAGGGGTGCCTAATCCAAAAGATAGGGTGTAAAGTGTAACCGGATCAAAGATCAGGCAGAAAATCTACAATTTACTCTAATAATTAATTAGAATCGACAAGTGAGAGCTCCTACACATACCTGAGAAAGGCACATCTCCGGCATCGATGAGCCAAGGAATGCAGAAGTAAGCCCAGAAGCTACAAGCACTGCTAGTCCGGAACGCTACCACCGGCAAATCAACCTCCTCCGCCGAATCCAGCATGATCTCCGATATCCCATCCACCACAACGCATGTCAACGGTGGCGAGGCAGACGCCGCCAATTTCCTCACAAACGACCCCACAGACGTCATCCTCAACGATTGCCCCAGCTCCACCAAGTTGTCCGCACTTGGCAACCAGTCATCGTCCAGCCCGTCCGGGACGGACACGAAGCGAATTCCCATCTTGGTGTAGTTCTCGATGCTGCCTCCGAGGCGACGGTGGTTGTGGTGGGTGTTGATGAAAGTGACGAGGATGCCGGAGTGGGAGAGGAGTTCGGCGAGCTTAAGCATTGGGGTGATGTGGCCTTGAAGGGGAAACGGGAAGAACAGAACGTGGGGCACCGCCATGGTTGCCATTGTGTGGTTTGGTTGCAAGTTTGGAGCAATGAAGGGCGGAACTGAAAAGCCAAGTTTGATGTCTGTGTTTTTGTTTGATATTGAATTATTGATCCAACTATTCCAACATTTATGCGTGGTTCACACTTCACAGTTCACTATATTTATGGTGTATCTTTTGAAACGTTAGTCAGACACAGACAAGTGGACAACATCGGACTACATCGTGGTCCTCCTGCAATCATACTTTGGTAGTTTTGTGTAAATACTTTTTATATTGGAAAATAGTACGCAAAATTTCCAAGAAATAAATGTTTTGCAGCTAAAAGATGACTCAAAAGAGTTTTCCTCAATGTGATTCTACGTGCTCCACCTCGTGCAGCTGGTGGGTCAGGCCGCGTCGTTGCTCGTTCCCTACAAGAGGTCCGGTGGGAACTCGACATCGGAGGTCATCATGAACGTGTTTCTCAATTTTCAGAAGCAGAACCCGAGTTGGATCTCGCTGCAGCCATTCGTTAGTATTTCGCCTTATGCCACTATGCACGATGAGATATGCAATATTGCGCTCGAGAAAAAGGTATTCTATATTGACAAAGATTTCACAATAGACATTTCAAAGCAAAACTAAACTCACTTATTAGTAGTTTACTAGTCTTGCATTAACTAGAGCAGAAATTGAATTCCAACATGTAATTAGTTACGTACTGCTGGTTTAATTAAATTTTTTATATTTTTATCAAACTAAGCCAGCATATCTTGTGTTGTATTCTTGAGTTTGTTATTGACCAACGGATATATTGATAAAGGTGTCAATGGTGATCCTCCCATTCAACAACGTAACATCAATGAGCGGCTTGCTGGAGTCTCGAAGCCAATCCGTCCGCGGCATAAACTTCAACGTCCTTGGCTACTCCCCTTGCTCTGTCGGCATCCTCGTCAGCGGAGGCAACACTTTCTCCAACCCCATCCCCCGAAACGTCGTCGTATACTTCATTGGCGGTCCGGACGACCGCGAAGCAGTATCTCTGGCCATTCGCATGACCCAGGACCCTCGAGTCTCGGTCACAGTCGTCCGGTTCATCCCCACCAATCAACCCTCGGACCCCCACGACAAGCTCCTCGACGACGAGGTGATCGCCGACTACACCACCAACTGCGTGACAGGCGACCGAGTGGTGTACGTGGAGGAGCACGTGGCGGACGCGGAGAAGCTGGTGGATATCGTCAGGGTGATGAGTGTCGAGTTCACGTTGTTAGTCGTGGGGAGGAGTGAGGGGAGGAAGTGTGTGCTCACCGAGGGGATGTCGGTTTGGAGCGAGTATCCAGAGCTGGGGGTGGTCGGGGACATGCTCGCGTCCACCGAGTTTGGAAGCAACGCGTCAACGCTTGTGGTGCAGCAGCAGAGGAGCGTTGTCGCCGATGTCGTGTCTGTCGAGAATTCGACCAAACACGGGAAGCCTTACGCCGGTAGGCCGCAGACGTGCACAACTGCGGCCTACGAGGTCTTGAACAATGAAGCCGCTGAGAGGTGATCCATTGGTCAGAATAGGATATGTAATTATGATCCTAAACTGCAGGAAGTATATGATCACCTGCAAAATGGAGGCAGGCCGACGTTAATCAAGTGATTGAAAAGAAAAATCACGGCGACGATTATATATATAAATATATAGGCGAGAGTAACATCAAGCTAAATGAGGTTGGCGATGTTGATTGTTAGATTTAAATCCAATGTTGCAGATTGATGAGTTTAAAATTGATATTTTCCGAAAGTATTTAATTACCGCAACCAATTAGCATTGATTTAAAAGCTACAAATGTAAGGTTTATTTTGCAACTTTCATATAAGAATATAAAAATGGAAATCCAATAATTCTTCTAATTCAAAATCATAATTTTACGTATTAGATTTTAATCAAAACAAAATAATACACTAATTCTAATTTGAAGAATTAATAACATATAATAGAAAACATTACATTTTTGCACAAACCTTATAATTATATACAAATATATTGCACCTTAAACGCAATTTAACCTAGAAGAAAAAATATTGCAAGGGAAAAATATCTATAATTTTTAAACAAAGAAAAATATGGCAATCAATTCAATACATTGAATCTGAGTTCTTAAAGCAAAAATACGTAAACGTTTCTCCTAAATTTATACATAATCAACTAGCCATGAGAAACTATCATATAAAGCTTAAAATGCTTTCTTTAAAATATGGCTTTTGTTGAATTAAAAATACATCATGCTTCTTAGAGGAAAGATGTTTTTATAATAATAATAATAATAATAATAATAATAATAATAATAACAATTTATCTTCAAAAAGTGCACAAATTATGTAGGATAAAAATGTAATATTTGAATATATAAATGTGATTTTCGTAAGTGAAAATATATTTTCCTAACTATCATATATAGGCTTCAAAATGCTTTTTAATTACGAATTCATAGGTCAATAAAAATAAAAAGATACCATTGTAAATAATGACAATGTGTTTGCACACCCTATAGGCACTTTTCTTTTATGTTTCTGAGAATTACAAATTAAACCTCAAAATTTAACATACTTTTTCTATAATTAAATTTATAAACATTAAAATATTCGAAATATGACTCAATCAATCTAAACAATTATATTAGTATCCAATGCATTCTACCGAGCAATCTAATTCTGCCTTAAATAAGGTTGAACTCACCTGAAAATCTATATATATGTGTGTGTGTCTGTGTGTATGTATATTTAATTTTTTACAAAATGGTATATAGGAAACACAATGGATTCAATTTCTAAGTTGATGTTGAATTGAATTGTACAGTTTCGAGACCAATTGGCAAGTTTAGATAGTTCATTGTGGTTTATGTGTTTGAATTAATTTGTCGTTTATAGCTTTGATTTTTTTGATCCATTTATCAAAAATATTTAAGGATGTTTTTTTTTAAACAACATAAATGTGTAGCTAGATCTTTATGAAAAATGTGGATTACTTTTTTTTTGTGTATTGGATGTTCTTGATTTGTAATTGTGATTTTATAATTTATAAATGGTAAAATGTTGTTTCCAATTGTTTGAGATAATTACGATGTTAATGTTAAGTAAAAGAGATTTGAAGATAAATAAAATGTAAATTTGTATTTATAACAACTAATGTTACAACATTATCTACCTTGTGAGACGTACACACTCACAACTACATATTTTTCTACTACTATACTCAGTCTTATAAAAGACTCTATTACAATACACAATTCATAGCTAACACAACTATAAGACTTTCTCTTTGTAGTTTTGGAGTCTAACTCTTGTTTAGGATGCATGAAATAGTAATAGACACTCCTATCTATAGTGTAAGATGGAAGCTTGTAAAAAAATAAGAAACTTCTAGAGTATAAATTTTCTAAAATTCTCCCAAGTGACAGAGAAAATAGAAATTTCTAGAGTATGGAATCTCTAGGATTAGGTATATTGGATTGGGGTCATAATTAACTTAAGTAATTTATCTTGTTGAGATTGAGCTTGAATTTGGGTTGGTGTTAGATTCTAATCAACAGTTAACACGAAGGTGAAATTGAATTTTTTTTTATTTACGAATGTGATTTATGTATATACAATGAATGTTGTTTTTGATTTTTTTGAGACGATTGTAATGCTTAGTCTGAGTATGAAAGTGGGTATATTATATGTATGTTGGATATACATTTGATATGAAGTTGATGTGGAATATGTATTTTGATACGAAGGTTGACGTTAATTCTCGAACATCCCTTCTGACGTTGTATTGTGTACTTAACCTGAAATTATTTTCAGGCAGAATAAGATTACTTTTGCCAACTGTGTGATTTTTTTTCCCGTTGAACAAGTCGTGTAATTCTTACGAAAGGGAATACATAATTCATCATTAATTTATAATATACTTCAATTTATAAGGAGATATTCTTTTGGTCTCAACGATATGTTATTTTCTCTCTATGCCTTTGAAGATGGAACAAATTGTTGATCTGACTTGTTCACTCAAAACCGTTATTCTTTTGTCAACATTGTTAATCACCTTAGGTTCAAGACATCCATGGTCATCTTTACATCCCAAAGTAGAACTTCATTGTATGCTATTCTTGGCGCTCTTCAAGAATAGAAGAGAAGCCACCATGGGTTGCATACGTCAGGACGTAAGATAAGTCAACGGCTTATCCCACCTATTACTCCAAAGTATGGCACCTATCCTAGGTATATTTTCATAAACACCCTAGATTTCAAAATGCTTCTTAAAAATGCCCTTAGTATTAAACATGTATATCAAGAAACATATTTGCTTATTTCAATCATGCCATGTCATCTAATCACACCAAAATTGAACATCAACGACAAACTAACTTGATCAGTATAATTAAATAACGGATAAACCACAAGTTTTCTTATTTTTTATTTTTTTATGTATCATTTTTAGGTCAGTCATTTTGTCGTGCCATTTTTTTTCAAAGAATGATATATAGTTTTTTGTTAAAACCATATATATTTTTTATAAGTTAAAAATCATTTGCATAGCGTCCCCACATAGTTTTCTTGGGTATAATCATGTTTATGTTGCTGATAGACAAATAGTAAGACATGTTGATGTTGTTCACATTGTGAAAAAAGTCAACAACTATTTTCAAGTAAATGCCAATTAATTAACTTACAAAAAATACTCAACTTGTCAATTTTATATAAAAAATCAACAAATGATATCCAAATATTTTATTTCCATATTGAATCAAATTTCAATTGATTTTATTTTCATTCTTCATTGATCATCATGTATTCAAACCAATCAAATATATAAACATCTTCGCAGATTTAAATTATATCCACGTAATACGTGTGGTGTCAATGCCTTCTCGTGTCAAAAATTAAACTACTATGTCAATTCTCAAAGAATTAAGAATCTGATTCAATATAATTTAAATAAAGAATATATAAGATAATAGAAGGAAGGTAAGGACTAATGTGCAAAAACGCCAACGTATTTGGCATCCTCAACATCACACATGAATGTCTAGATTAATTTGGTCTTCCCTCCCACCTCTTCAATGTCCGGAGAAGTTCCCACCGAGGAGAGCGTCTTGGGAGCATGGGGAGCCAACTGCCACCTCGCGTTCCCGTCGACGTCGTGCAGCATTTGGCAATCCGGCAGTCCTCTACGAGCCAACCTCTCCCTTCTCATGATTCAAATCACAATCATAGTCTTCATCTCCAGGGCCTTACATTTCGCTCTCCGTCGTTTCGGACAGCCCATTATCGTCTCCCAAATCTTAGTAAGTTTCAACACTCACATTTCCTTGTTATCAAAATGATCAAAACATTAATCAGAGCATGTGGAAAATTATGTTACGAACAATGTGATGGATGTTGAGATGGTTAGCAAATGGAAAATTACATTGATATATATATATATATATTAATGGAATGTAGACCGGAATAATCTTGGGCCCGGCGGTTCTAGGGAGATTTGATTTCTTCAGAGAAGAGATGTTCCCGCCGAGCAGCCTCATCCAACTTCGAACGCTAGGCGTCCTCGGTCTAGCCATGTTCATGTTCATGATCGGCGTAAAGACCGATCTAACCATGGCAAAGAACTCAGGCAAGAAGGCGATTGTTATCGGGATCTCGGGCCAACTCTGTGCTCTCCTCCCCGTCCTGCTTGCCCAATTCATCTTGAAAAATTCGCTTCCGGATGACCTCACTGGTAACATCACGGACGTCAAGGGGATTGTCTACTTCTGGTCCCTCTCCCCATTCATCGTCGTTAGTAGCCTTGTCGATGAGCTTAAGCTCCAGAACTCCAAAGTCGGCCGTCTCGCCATCTCCGCCTCCCTCTTCGACCTTGTCAACCTCCTCGTCGACCGCATTTTAACGTCAATCCGCATTGGCACATCCCTCAACAGCTCCCTCTCCGCATTCGGAAGCTTCGTGTCCTTCGCGCTAATTATGGCATTCATAATAATGGTCGTCCGTCCACTGGTCCTATGGCTGGTCAAGAAGACCCCGAAGGGGGAGCTTCTCGACGAGGCCTACTTCGCAGGGTTATTCGTTCTTTTCCTAATTTGTGGCCTCGCGAGCGAGGTGGCCGGGCACGGGGTGGAGGTCGGGGTGCTTACGTTGGGGCTCGCCCTGCCGGCAGGGGCCCCGTTGGGGACGACGCTTGAGGAGAAACTGGAAGGGATCATAATGAATCTGGGGATACCGGTGTTCGTGGCGAACATCGGTATCAGCGCGGACGCGGTGTCGATGGAGCACAGGTCGTGGGGGTATTTGGTGTTCTTTTTGGTCTTGTCGTTCGTCGGAAAGGTGGTGGGGATTAGTGTGCCGGCTCTGTACAGTGACTTGCCTTTCCAACATGCCATCGCTCTCGGGCTTATCATGGCTTCCAAGGGGATTTTGGAGCTCAGGACCATTAATTATTGGCATAATATACAGGTAAATAATTGTTTTTGCATTTTTTTAATTTAACAAATGAAACACAGAACACAGCCACAGGTAAGGAACCATGGAGGAGGCCAGGAGGGGACGAAGAAAATTCAACCTCCAATTCATCTTTTGTTTTGATAATATTTCCATTGATATCCTCGATCTAGTTTAATTCGTATCTGCAATTATATCTTATAATTCGTATTTGCGTTGGTGTTTTATAGTAGACGCTTAAATTGGATGAAACATACTTCATCGTAATAAACCATTGCAAAATAATGGTAAAAGATAATTAACATGATTTACAATGGTTACATTAGCACATTTTGTTTGATTACAATTTGACGTGATTATATGAAATATACATCTCACCTTCTAGACGTATTACCTTCTACATTGTTGGACCTCTATCTTCACATCAAAACGGAAAGCATGGTTATATATGACATAATGAAACCATATTAAGATAAATCATATGCGATAAAATGAAATCATATACCTCATCAGTGATAGTACTCCAATTTAAAAAGCATCTACTTAAGTAGAAAAACATTGTTTTTGGAGGTGGTCGCAGATGCTTAATCCACAGTACTCAACGGTGGTGATGTTGTACATAGTGGTGCTAGTAGGAGTAACGACCCCAGTGATAAGGCTCCTTTACAACCCCTCCCACCAGTACACCACCAACAAGCGGCGAAGCGTCCAGCACACGAAGCCTCACACGGAGCTCCGGTTGCTCGCTTGCGTCCACCACGAGGAGCACGTCCTCCCCGTGATAGATATACTCGACTCGATCCACGGCGAAAACAACCCCGTCTGCGTCTACGTGCTCCACCTCGTGCAGCTGGTGGGTCAGGCCGCGTCGTTGCTCGTTCCCTACAAGAGGTCCGGTGGGAACTCGACATCGGAGGTCATCATGAACGTGTTTCTCAATTTTCAGAAGCAGAACCCGAGTTGGATCTCGTTGCAGCCGTTCGTTAGTATTTCGCCTTATGCCACTATGCACGATGAGATATGTAATATCGCGCTCGAAAAGAAGGTATATATGCGCTCACTTAAGTTTAATGTTTGTAGTATTAGAATTGGAACTATGTTTTGCTGCTTCTCTTTATGTGAGCCTACACCACCTATTCACCTTGTGTTTTTTCATCAATTTATTCTCAGTGTGTTAGATTCTCGAAAAAAACCAAAAAAACAAACATAGCATTATAATACTAAAGAATAAATCCTAAGTAATTTAAGTTACAAATCTTTTCAAATAATTGGTCGATCTTGTAATTGCAAGGCTATAGCAAAACCCTTAGTGACACATGATAATTATGTATGATTTAAGCTACAAGTTGGGATTAAGTTAAAACATAAAATGATTAAAAAAACATGATGAACAATGACTAGTTGATCTTGTGTTGTATTCGTTTTTTGCGGCCTAGATTAAGTTGTTCTTTAATTGACCAATTAACATATAGGTGTCAATGGTGATCCTCCCATTCAACAACTCAACGGCAACGAGAGGCACACTAGAGTCCCGTAACCACGCCGTTCGCACCATAAACTTCAACGTCCTTGGCTACTCCCCCTGCTCCGTCGGCATTCTCGTCAACAGCGGCAACACCTTCTCCTGCCCTCTCCCCCGCAACGTCGTCGTCTACTTCCTAGGCGGACCGGACGACCGCGAAGCAGTATCCCTAGCGATGCGCATGACACAGGACCCTCGAGTATCGATCACGGTCGTCCGGTTCATCTCAACCAACCAGCCCTCGAACCCCCACGACAAGCTCCTCGACGACGAAGTGATCTCGGAGTACACCACTAACTATGTCACCGGGAACCGGATAGTGTACGTGGAGGAGCACGTGCCGGACGCAGAGACACTAGTGGAGGTTGTGAGGGCGATGAGCGTCGAGTTCACGCTTGTGATGGTGGGGAGGAGCGAGGGGAGGGAGTGTGTGCTCACCGAGGGTATGTCGATGTGGAGCGAGTATCCGGAGCTGGGGGTTGTCGGGGACATGCTCGTGTCCACCGAATTCAACAGCAACGCGTCCACGCTGGTGGTGCAGCAGCAGCGTAGCGCTGCCGCCGATGTTGGGGCTTTCGAGACTTCTACTAAGCATGGAAAGGCGTTAGTCATGAGTAGACAGAAGCAGTGCCCCAGCGTGGCCTACGAGGTCTTGAACAATGAGGCCGCCGAGAGGTGATTGACGATGGCTGTGTAAATTGTAAGTGAGATCGATAACTGTCTAGAATCTCTCGTATGGTTTCAAACTATTAGAAAGATATTAATAGTTGTTGCGAAATGAAAGTATGTATTTTTCTTTCAATCGGAGGAAACAGATAGTTAGTTGGGAGATTGAAAGAAAGAAAAAATCATATAGGCAATTAAATTTCCTGGATCGGGTATTATTTTCCTTTTAAGCAGCAAGGGAACAACGTTGTTCGAGATTGGAGTTCGTTTTTGTACAAAATTATTGTTGTTGTTTATCTTGAATTTGTGATTAAAGTATTCGTGGAATAAAACAGACATTCAGTCGACCGTGGTTTTTCCTGCATTGAGTTTCAACGTTAAATCTTCCGTGTTTTGCGTGGTTTGGTGTTTTGGATTTGCAATTGTGACTTATTTCTCCATTGGATTTGTTATTTTCGATTCCGTTGCGTACTTGGAATTGGTTTTAATTCATAACAACTGGTATCAGAGTTTTTTGTCTAAATTTTGGGGTTTTCATCGATTCTTTTTGGCAAGTACACATGGCAAATCATTGGAAGATTGAGAAGTTGAGCCGAGATGTGAATTTCGACTTGTGACAAGTCAAAATGCACGCAATCCTAGTGCAGTAAGAGGTGGAGGACGTTCTTGAGGGCATGGACAAGTTGCCAAAAGAAATGTCCGATCAAGACAGGTTGAAGCTTGATCGTAAGGCGATGTCAACCATTAAGTTGTCGTTGTCTGACGAAGTTCTAAGAGAAGTGTTGAAGGAGAATACGACTACAAGTATGTGGAAGAAACTAGAGGAAGTCTATATGAAGAAGTCACTTGCGAGCCGGATTATCTTGAAGAAGAAGTTGTTCCTATTCAAGATGAAGTCGGGTATCTCCCTTCAGCAACACTTTGATGATTTCAATGCAATCATCTTGGATTTGGAGAAAATGGAAGCAATGTTTTCTGTTGAGGATCAGGCGATCCTTTTACTTTGCTCGTTGAGTTCTTCATATGATCACTTCGTGGAGACAATGATGTATAGCAGGACCGACATCTATCTTGTGGATGTCAAAAACGCACTATCCTCCAAATCTGATATGGAGAAGATGTCTGATGGTTCTGAGTCGAGCAAAAGTGAAGCACTTGTTGCTTGTGGTAAGAGGAAAGAGAGGAGTTTCTCAAAGAACACCTCTAAGACCAAGTCGAAGGACAAAGATATTATTTGTCATTACTGCAAGAAGAAGGGTCATAAGATATCAGAATGTTCTAAGCTACAGAACAGAGTGAAGCAGAGGGGTTCTAATAGTGGTTATCAGTCAGGTTCGAATGTTGCCGAGTCTGATTCCAATTTTGTGTAGGCAGCTACAGGTTCTTCTGAAGCTTCCGACGGTTGGGTGATTGACACGGGCAGTACTTTCCACTTAACTCCGAATAAACAGTGGTTTTCATCTTATGAATCAATGTTAGGTGGAATGGTTGTGATGGGCAATGGTGACAGGTGCGAGATTGCAGGAATTGGCTCTGTCAGATTGAGGACTCACGATGGCCTAGTCAAGATTTTGTCGGATGTGAGACATGTTCCAAAGGCGAGCAAGAATCTAATTTCAGTAGGTAGTCTGACTGCAAAGGGCTACAAATTCAATGGTGAGGATGACTGCATATCCATCACCAAATGATCACTTATTCTGATGAAGGGAAAGAAGTTTGGACCCGGTAAGCTTTATATGCTTAAAGGAGAAACCGTGGTGGGTGACGCAGTTGTAGCGTCATCATTGTCTGGTGAGGAGAATGCCCAACTTTGGCATATGAGGTTGGGACACATGAGCGAGAAAGGCATGGCGGTGTTGAGCAAACGTGATTTGTTTGGAAGCAGAAAATCGACAATCTGGACTTCTGTGAATTTTGTGTTGTGGGGAAGCAGAAAAGGGTTAGCTTCTCAGCAGCGAAGCACACCACCAAGGTCACTTTAGATTATGTCCACTCTGATTTATGGGGACCCTCTGAGGTTCCATCAAAAGGTGAAGCTCGCTACATGCTCACATTTATTGATGATTTCTCCAGGAAGACTTAGGTTTATATTCTGAAACAAAAGAGCGATGAGTTTCAGAGTTTTCAGCACTGGAAGGTTATGATTGAGAATCAAACAGGAAAGAAAAATTAAGGTTCTAAGGACGGATAATGGTTTGGAGTTTTGTTCCTCAGAGTTTAACTATTTCTGCAAGGATGAAGGAATCGTGAGAGACCGAACCGTACGTCACACACCACAACAAAACAGAGTAACGGAACGTCTGAATCGAACTCTCTTGGAGAGAGCTAGATGTATGCTTCTGAATGCTGACATGACTAAGGATTTTTGGGCAGAAGCAGTATGTACCGCTTGTTATTTAGTGAGTCGTTCACCTCACACCGTTTTGGACATGAGAACACCAGAAGAAGTTTGGACAGGAGGAGCTTCAGATTTGTCCAAGTTGAGAGTCTTCGGTTGTCCAACGTACGCACATGTAGATCAAGGAAAATTGAATACTCGGTCGTTGAAGTGTATATTCCTTGGCTACGATTTGGGTGTGAAGGGTTATCGTCTGTGGTGCAAGGAATCTTAGAAGCTCATGGTTGAAAGAAATGTTGTCTTTAATGAGCTTGCTATGTTACCTTCCAGGAAAGACATTGTTATTTCTACTCCTGTGTCAAGTGGGACTCCAGTTCAGGTAGAGCCACCGGTAGTGACTGTTGATGAAGATTCCGGTGTGACACAATGAGAGAGTTTGAAATCTGAGGAAGATGAAGAGTATTTGTTGGCAAGGGACAGAGAAAGGCGGCTGACCAAGAAACCCCGTAGATACGCCGAATCAGTCTTTGCATATGCTATTAGTGCAGCTGAAGATATTGGAACCTCTGGTGAGCCGAGCAAGTATTCAGAGGCAATTTTGGCACCCGATTCAGCTGCTTGGGTGGGTGCAATGAATGAAGAGATGGAGTCTCTTCATAAGAACCAAACTTGGAAGCTGGTAGAACTTCCAAAAGGAAAAATGGTCGTTAGCTGCAAATGATTCTTCAAGAAGAAAATCGAGGGTCTCTCAGATGTGAGATACAAAGCTCGATTAATTGCTCGTGGTTTTAGTCAGGTGGAGGGTGTGGATTATAGCGATATTTTCTCACCCGTTGTGAAGCATACTTCTATTCGTGTTTTGTTGAGTTTTGTTGCAATTCATGATTTAGAGTTAGAGAAACTAAATGTGAAGACCGCTTTCTTACATGGAGAGTTAGAGGAGCAAATTTACATGTCCCAGCCGGAGGGCTTTGTGATCGAGGGTAAAGAGAATCAGGTCTGTTTGCTGAAGAAGTTGCTTTATGGGTTAAAGCAGTCGCCTCGACAATGGTATAAAAGATTTAACAGATCCCAGTATGACTGCTGTGTTTACCGAAAGGTATTTCCGGATGACTCTCTTGTTTTTTTATTACTCTATGTAAATGATATGTTGGTAGCAGTTAAGGACAAGTCTAAAATTTCTGAGTTTAAAGAATTGTTAAAGGTTGAGTTCGAGATGAAGGATCTCGGTTCAGCGAAGAGGATTCTAGGTATGGAGATACGTCGCGATCGTACATGCAAGAGTTTGTTTCTCTCCCAGCAGCAATATATTGAGAAAGTCTTGCATCGTTTTGGCATGGAAGATGTCAAGTCTGAAATAATTCCTCTCGCAGCGCATTTTAAGCTCTCGGTAGACTTGTGTCCCAAGAAGGAGGAAGATAAGGCATACAAGTCACGTGTGCCTTATACTAGTGCAATTGGCAGCTTGATGTATGCTATGATATGCACTCGTCCAGATATAGCTCAGGCGGTCAGCGTTGTGAGCCGCTATATGTCGAATCCAGGAAAGGAGCATTGGTCAGCTGTGAAGTGGATTCTCCGGTATATAAAAGGTACAACTAAACTATCTCTGAAATTTGGTCGATCTTCGTATTCATTAATGGGGTTTGTAGATGCCGATTACGCGGGAGACCGCGATAGACGAAGATCTATGACTGATTATGTGTTCACTGTTGGGAGCACAACTATTAGCTGGAAATCGACGTTTCAACACACTGTTGCTTTGTCTACATCGGAGGCATAGTATATGGCAGCGACCGAGGGTATAAAGGAAGTTCTTTGGCTGAAAGGTTTATTTGGAGAGCTTAGTCCAGGTCAGAATACAGTGGTTGTTTATTGTGATAGTCAGAGTGTCATCCATCTGACAAAAGATCAGATGTACCACAAGATGACAAATCATATCGACGTCTGTTATCACTTCATTCGGGAAGTTGTTGCTGAAGGAGGTGTGGTGGTGAAGAAGGTGGGCACTGAAGATAATCTGGCTGATATGTTGACGAAGCCAGTTATTTCAACTAAGTTCATGGTATGCGTGAACTTGGTTGGTTTGAGTTCCAAGTAGATGGAGCTAAGACGACGACAAGGAAGGAAGTGTTCCTTCAAAGATTTTCGGGGGCTATTCAAGGTAAATGTGGAGATTGTTGTTGTTTACCTTGAACATGTGATTAAAGTATTCGTGGAATAAAACAGGCGTTCGGTCGACTGGATGTGTGTTCTGATTTGTCCAACAAAGAGTCTGTCGTGTTTTGGTCGACCGAGAGGAGTTGTTCGGTCGACCGGACACACATGTGGGAGCTGGGCAAAAGTGCATGTTGATTTTCGGTCGACCGGTACTTAAGTTTCGATCGACCGAGAAAACCTGGTTTGTGTTACGGTTAGAAGATCGGTCGACCGAAGCACCCGTTCGGTCGACCATTTGACCTAGTCCTGCCCACAATTTGCACATTTCTCCACGCGATTTTGGTGCAACTTATACTTGTTTTGGCCTACTATATAAAGGTAATTTCGTCCCCCTTTGTAATAAAGAACAATTAGATTGATTGTTATTGTCTACTTTGCATTCTTGAGAGAAAAGAGAGAGAGCATTCTTGTCGATTCGGTGAGAGCAAATTTAACCGGGTATTCTCGTCGGATGTTCGTGTCTCATGTAAGTCTTTCCTTGTAATATGTTTCTCTATAGTAGATTTGGAGTTGTGTCGTCCATGGTTTTTCCTGCATTGGGTTTCCACGTTAAATCTTGCGTATTTTGCGTGGTTTGATGTTTTGGATTTGCAATTGTGGTTTATTTCTCCATTAGATTTGTTATTTTCGATTCTGCTGCGTACTTGAAATTGATTTTAATTCCTAACAATTATATACGTGGACGACGACCGATTTTAACAGCACTGAACTATTTTTGTAATTGGGTGTGGAGCTTGATCGTCGAATTATAAAAAAAAAATCGGAATTTTACGATCTCGGAAAATTAATTTTTATTGATGTGTTTGGATTTCCGATTTCTCTGTTATTAAATCGAGAATACAAATTTTATTATTTTAGTAATGCAAATTTTATTATATGTAGATCGAGTTGAACCCCACGCAACCCGCTCATCCAACCAGATCACACTATTTTGGAGGTCCAATAGGTGGATTTCTCGGACCCAATTTCACGGATCAAATTGTACCTCCTTCTAGACACCAAATGATGTCGTCGGACGACCAGAATCACTGTCGGAGTCTGACTCTTGACTTCATGCTTTTGTACCCAAAAAAATAGGTGTAGTGAACTCCCATTTCCAATTAATCCGAGTGGTATGTTGTTGCAAATCATATTCCTTCTAAAACAATTTCGGATAGCAGATACACCTACACCTTAAGAAAGAAAACCAACCTACTTCACCAATTTCCTGGTGATTTTCTCTAGTTTTATTTTAATACTTCTGAATTCTTGCTGATTTCTTGGAATTGGTGGTATCTGTTCATTTATTATAATTGAGCTCTCTTCTGGCTCCACGTATAAAATTCCCTCCAACCATGACCAATGGTCAGGTATTTTATTACAACCTTTCGGAAATGCGATTCTTGTTTTGTTGAAGAAGGAAAAAATTCCGTTAAATTTTTGTCTGCAAATATCTCCCTAATACAGTAATATTAATTATTATTTTAAATCTTATGAATTTGCAAATTTATCATATTTCCATCCCTTCAATAAACATTTCATCATATTTGCATGACATTTCTTGGTTGTTTGAGCAAAACTCGTATGATTCAGATTTGTCGGATATTAGATTGTAAACTTTTTAATAAGATTGTGGTTACATAATCCTGTTGCTTTTCTTTATTAAATATACCACCGCTTATCAAAAAAAAAAACCCATCTTTTGTCATAATAATTTACAAAATTGTAATCACATCCACACTAATATGTTACACAAGTTAACCATTTTTCTTGTTTGAATATAAACATAAAAAGGGAAAAAGTGAAGAGACTAATGCAGATAAAAGAGAAATTCCTAGAAAAATGTGGGCTACCAGTCTCTCCAGTGAGGCAGTGACTAATTCGTTAATCATTCTGGAAAACCATGTAAAGACAATTGTGGTAAGTTTACTAGAAAAAACTAAATTCGTTTTGAAAAAAGAGACATTCATTATATATTTTTATCCTTTTTTATGCTGCAAAAGAATAGAAAACAAGTTTCTCTTCTATTTTTACCAGCCTACCCTCTACCGTCTACGTTGTACATCCAAACGGACTATGAGTGCAACCAACTTACGAAACACTGAGAATGTTAATAAACTTACTATGCACGATTCAATTTATAAGGACAAAACAAGGAAAAAAATATTTTAGAGAAACAATTTTGGGAGATATATTAGCTAAAATCCATTTTCCAGCTTAATATAACGATCATAGTCCAAAAGCACACCAGGCTCCCCCCCCCCCCCCCCCCCCCCCCCCCTGCACAATATCCAGTGTCACAGAACCATCTTTTCTACTTCTCAATTCCCATCATGATTGCACAAATAAAATTCCCAATCACGTGTATACTAACTCCTCTGCCTAATTTTTTGAAAAGTATTATAGTTACCTACTTAATTCTACAATAGATTATGATCCACGCCTCACTATGCAGATGGAAATTGAACCTGCGTCCCAACAAGGCAACAATAGCAGCTCGTATGCATAATGATCAAAATCAAAACATCTTTTACGTGGCGGAGAATATGATCATTAGTTCAAACTAATTACTGACTGCATTAGTGCTGGTCAATAGTTCTTGTTATGCTTTAAAGAGTCAAGATCCGCAAAACAGAACGCACTAAGACTGACATTTAGTGAAAGAAAAACGTAGTTGTTACTGTCAGATGACTAGATGAGCTCTTAAGTTCTTCACTTGACTTTTACCACTTTCCAATCACATGTCAAATCCCGTGGAGTAACAAACTGTTTTGATTCCCTTTACTTGTGGTTGTAGCACTCAAAACTTCTACTAAAGTGCATCACTTGTCCACTCACACTAATCATCCACCCTTACGGAAATTTTAATGTTTTGTGTGTGTTTGAGTCTTCGGAGTGGAACCTAGGAGTATTAACTGCTAATCCCCGAGAAATAACTATGGAACTTCAAGATCATAGACGCTGAAGTTAAATGGCATGTATGCTTAGGTTTGACCTACATGCACACAAAACTTGCAAGAAACCGTATGATGAAGTGGTGATTAGACGTGAGGTGATGACAAAAAAATTAAGGCTACAAAGAATTTGGCTACCTAATGCCACACAGACCTGAAGAAGGAACAAAATGAATGGAATGGGTAGATAGGAAAGAAGCGAACCACCAACCAAATGAAAGGTTTGCAGCCACCTTTTGAAATATATAATGAATGAATAAGCAAACTCCAAGCCAATCTCCTACAACCCTATGACTTCGGGACATGAAGACTATCAACTTTAACAAAACATGCCCATAAGAACCGCATGGCTTAATCTCAAGGGCTAAGTAGATCACATTGAACCAAGGCTCAATCCAACAAGTGTAATATGTCGCATGCTAGTTTAGTTAATGACACAATAAACAACAATGACATTTCTTGGCATTCAGGCTTTTCACTGCATTAGAGCTTGTGACATTCCAATTCCCAATAACTTTGAGTGTTAGGCTTCCCAAGATATGATTAAGGGTTTCCAAGTAACAAAAGTAAAGTTACATATAAAATAAAAGAAGGAACTACTGATCAGTGCTTAAGACCCTTAAAACCCCACTGTTTTCAAAGCCTTTATTATATTAGCTGGGCCACTCTTGTCATCTTTCTCTCCTCTCATTCTCACCTCCCACGTTGCTCACTCCTCTCGGTCTCAAGTTAATGCAGACCCCCTCAATGCCCAATTCAAATTAGCCAAGTCTCAGTAGAGAGATAAAGTGGTAGGGAGGAAGTGGTGAGGAAGGAGAGATTCCAAGGCCAACCCAGCAGAGCAACTCAGCCATCAGAGGGTGCATGAAGAGCAGCAAACACCCTTGAGTCCCATTGGCAGCATGGCCAACTTTAGGACAAGTGTTGGGTCTCCCTTTCACCTAAGGTCTCCTATTAACCCATCCCACACTTGGATTTATCTACCCACACCTTAACTAAAGTTAACAGAACCCCTTCTCTTCCCCCTCTATATCTACATAAATCCCCTCTTTGGTAAACAACCATAGAGACCCACCAGTCACACTTCCTCCCAACATCATACTATTTATTCAGATACTCCATTCCAACTCTTTACCAACTCAAGCCAAAAGCCCAAATGAAGAAATCTCCCTACTCTCCAACTTCCCCATCCTCATCCGCCTCTTCTTCATCTTCCAATGCTTCCCTCTTTCGATTGGTCAATAAAACCAAGCCAAAAAGAACACCAAGAAGAGATGCCAAGCATGAGAGGACTCATTCAGGCAATGGCAATGGCAGGAGGAGTTCCATGTACAGAGGGGTCACTAGGTGAGTACATGGAGTTTACCAGTATATGTTTTTGCTTTGATGGGACTGGTCTGCTTTGTTTATTTTTCCTTATTTTCCTGTCTTTAAAATGTTGGGTCATTTTAGTGAGATGTGTATGTGCATGTGAGCAGGCATAGATGGACTGGGAGATATGAAGCTCACCTGTGGGACAAGAGCAGTTGGAACCCCATTCAGAACAAGAAGGGGAGGCAAGGTAAGCAAAAGCCTAGAACAAAAACAAATTTCAAAAAGAAATAATTTGAAAAGAAAATTAACTCACAAAGGAGAAAGAGCACCTGCAAAAATAAAATATGTGAAAAGAACCAGCTTTATTTTGCTTGATGATGTCTTTCTTTCTCTTACTGACTGCATTTTTTTCTGGTTTATGTTCTGTTGTCCCTTTTTTTAACTTGGTTGCTGCTTGCTGTGGATCTTGTCTCCTCCTCAATCTGATTGTGCTGCACTACTCTTGTCTAGTTTATCTGGGTAAGTATAATATACAACTTCTCTCCAGTGTCCCTGTTATTATTAATATTTCCCAGGGTAGATATTGACATAGTGCCTCTGAAACATAGCAGTACCCCACCACATGATTAGGAAGTACATTTCAAAATGTATGTCTAATGTGTCCACACATGGCCTTATATTTCTCTTGTCATACTGGTTCAGGGGCATATGATGATGAAGAAGCTGCAGCCCACACCTATGATCTTGCAGCACTCAAGTACTGGGGTCCTGATACCATTCTTAACTTCCCTGTAAACACTATGCCAAATCACTTAGATCTCTATGACCCACTTCAGAAATTATGTTTGTGATGCTAAATTTTGAGCTTCCTGGTGCCAGCTGGCAACATATGCAAAAGAATACGAGGAGATGCAGACATTGTCTAGGGAAGAGTACTTGGCTTCATTAAGGAGGAGGAGCAGTGGCTTCTCTAGAGGTGTCTCTAAGTACCGTGGTGTTGCCAGGTACCCCTAGTGTGTTAATCTTATAAAATTAGAGCGATCAGAGCCTAGACTAGTAAACAAACAACACGTGCTCTCACAGATCTAGCAGTTACTTTTTTTTGTTTCTCTACAACTTCTGTTGATTTACAGGCATCACCACAATGGGAGATGGGAGGCTAGGATTGGAAGAGTTCTTGGCAACAAATACCTCTATTTGGGAACCTTCAGTAATATATCTCTCTTCACTAAAATCTTAATAAATATCTAAGTTTTCTTAGTTGGGCAAAATTTAAGCTCCCCATGCATGGATGGCGGTTGACCAAATAAGATAAATGTGATGCAAATGTCGTAATTTGACCAAATGCTCTCACCTTTTCACGTGATCTGGCCATGCATGCACGGCACTACAGCAGCAAGGCAAATCAGACAGTCACGTGTCTCTCACGTGCCAATGTCCACACAAACATCATATTAAGACCTGTGATTTCCTTCCGTTTCACTTATAGACTGTCGGATTAGATCAGACGGTCTAGCTGTTTCTGCTAATAAGTAATAATACATGAGCTGTGAACCTGTGACTGTGTATAACAGTATAAGACAAACGCTAACAACTACTACACTACTACTCCCTCCACGTGCCTAAGGCCCAAGCGAGATCCAAGATATATCACGTGAGAGAGCCACTCCCACTCTCAGTTTAATCTCTTTTTAATCTCAAATATATTAGTTACTGAGCTGTCATAGTTGGTGGTTCCAAGTCTTCAAATGCTGCCAAAAGACTCGAACTTCAGGGTAGCTTTGGACAGAAATTCTGGTCTGGGAAATCAAAATCAAGAGGATGTTAAATTCATTAAGTGAATAATTAATTTACCTATAATTTCCCCCATGTCAACTAAGCAAGTATTTAAAATCCAAGGAGTCGCTTAACCCCCTCGACCCTACCTGGTGCTGCCTTGATGATAGCAGATCTTAAGTCCTAAAACACAAGCCAAGTAAAACCCCAACCTAAGCTTGTACAACTCTAAACAAGCTGACACAAACAACAATCTTGATTACTAGAACCTTGGCCAGTTTCCATATCTAATGAAAACACATCTCTTGTGGCAATTGTTGTTCCAGGTACACAGGAGGAAGCAGCACAGGCATATGATCTTGCAGCAATAGAATACAGAGGGATGAGTGCAGTAACCAACTTTGACATAAGTTGCTACCTGAAATACCCACACCAACAGCATCAGCTGCTGAGTAAGTCACCACTGCACCCAGTTCAGGAGACGAAACCGGTCCTTGTCGAGCCTCCGCCACCACCCCCACTGCCACCAATGGTGGAGCCTCATGATTTTCCACAACTGAACAATGTGGATTGCATTGATCCCCTGGATGAGCAACCATGGTCTGTATGCATGGACAACATGATGTTCGGTCAATGCCACATCTCAGACATTGTTTTTGACAAGTCCAATGATCCTCATGACTTGTTCCACCACAATGGGTTTGAGGACAACATAGAGAATCTCTTCGAGGATAATGATCTCTTCGGATGCATCAATGGAGGGAATGACATCAATATGGGCGCTAATTTGAATGATCTGAACTCAACCGAGTGTGATTTGATCAGTGGCGAAAAGCCAGAAGCTTCATCTCCAAAGCTGGATTCGGTTCCTTACAACTTACCTATAAGTATCTATTCATAGACTCTGGGTTGGCTGAATCCTGACTTAGATAGTGTTTGTTTTTGCTGTTGTAATGTTGTTGGGACTTGTGGTGTGTTCTTGGAGACTTTACATAGGAACAGTAGGTGATGTTTTGTTTTCTGTCTGGTTTCTTGGTGGGCTGAGGACTCCAACTCTCCAAGGTTAAACTTTCATGGGGAATGGAAGGAGGTGGGAACAGTTTGTAATAGTGTTGACTTCAATGGTAACTTCTAGTGGGAAATGTTCAAAACAATAAAGAAATGATGGTGCCTCAGTCATGATCTATTTGTGCAAGTCTGCCACAGGTTTATCTTTGTGCCTGAACACTAAAGTCTGATCAAATCAAATCCCTAGAATAAATAGAGGAAAGTAACAGAGATTTGGAAAGCAAAAGGCACTGTTTTCTGTTCCCCAACTAAACTGAATAACTGAATCCAATAGTAATGCATTCTTAAGCTAAACTCAGCTCTTAGACTAAAAGATCTTCGACCAAATGGATTTTCAATGGGGGATGGATATCTACTAGCAGCTTGGCAGCCGGAAGAGATCAAAACGAACCAAGTTCTCCAAAAAATTCTCCTCTCTCTCTCTCTCTCTCTCTCTCTCTCTCAGGTAAAGGAAAATAGAGGAACTATTTTTGGCCATGAAACCGCTCAAATTATATGGGTTATATAGAAAAAGAATCAACTTTTATGTGACTGGAAAAATAGAATTTTGAAAACAACATGAAAAGACTGAAAATATCCATATCCTCCTCCAACCAATCCAATTTCTGGATCCCATAACATAATAAAATCAATTTGTGGAAAATAATAACATTGTAGTTCTTTAAAGAAAAATGCATTTTTCTTTTTCTCTTACAAGCACATGGTCGTCACTATAAGCTTTACCAAGACATGACAGTAAATACATCACTATCGTAGTGCCCTACTTATATTATACCACTCCATTATAAGTTGAATCTTTTGAAATAAGGAAACCATTCTAATGTGATATTCACAACTTGCATGAACTGCAGAGCACTTATAGAAGTATACCAAAATTATCAGCAGACAGCCCATAACATCATTTACAATTAACAAGCACAAGATCAGAAAGCGTAGGAAAACTTTGACATATTCAAGATGTTACTGCTTCTATATAAGTTAACAATTTCAGTAAAATGTCAAGGATGAAGATACAACCATGATTATCGGAAGATGTAAGCAAAAAGGATTTCGCATACTTGACTGATCCTGGTCTCTTCTGATGTATAAGCGTGGAGAATTTCAAGCCATTTCATGCTTCCAATATCTAATAAGCAGGTATGGAGGCAAACCTGTACCCCTTTGCACCCCTCCATGAGTAGTAAGCAATACGAGTCTCATAAAAACCTGCATTCATATTGTTAACAGTTAGACTGGTATGGTATTTTACAAACACAGCCTTCGCAGAAAAACCCAAAACAATATTAAAATAAATGTTTTTTTGACAACTACTATTGGTCTTCTATTACACATATATGGACTGTGCCCTCTGTCTAAAACTAATTTGGAAACAAATGCCTACGAATTTTGATATTCCATTACATAGCAAACCATACGGTATGGCTACCTTTTTATCATGGCAGATTGCAAAAGTGAAAAATCCCAAGAGGCCGGATTAAGAAGGCCAAGCATATATACAATTGGACATAAAAACATAAAGCAAATGAAGATTTTCAGTACCAGGAAGGAATGCAATGAAACCCAGCATCAAAAAGCCATAAGCTTGGGATCTATCGCCACCCATATGACCTGTGAACACGAAGAAAGAAAGGAAAAAAAGTGATGAACCAAGTGAGAGTAGGAACAGAGCAAGAGCTATGGACTTCCATGGAATTCTGTCGAAAGATCTGGGAGTATAGGCAAAACGTAGATCATTTCCGGTGCCACTTCCATGAGAGTCATTTGCATCATCTCTTGGAAGAGTGGAGTATCGTACACGACGTCTTGATGCCATTTTTTGTAATACTTGAGCACTTTAGTATTCCAAATATATGTCACAAGCAGTCAAACATGTAGACTAGAATAAACATTATATAAGTAAGCAAAATCAACTTGGAAAAAAATCAGTCCATTCTCAAAATAATAATAATAATAATCAAGGAGAAGATGCTTTCATGCAAACCATATAAGAATTACAACTAAAAGAAATATACTAAATACCTTTATCTATATATTCTTAGATTTAACAATTCAAAACTAAAAGATTGGCATCAGTGCTATCAGAAGATTGTTTTACGTAAAAGAGATGCGTCAAACCACACACAAAAAATACAAAGAATTTAGGCCCTTGACCACCACACCTTGGATTATAAGGGTCTTAAATAATGCATATATGTCTCTGTAGTTTTTGGTAATGGTATTGGTATTGCAAGAACAAACCATTGCCCTTGGAAAGATGTTGGCATTTCGAATTACCCAAGAAATTTCATGTTGCTAGATTTATGAATATATGTTTTCTCACCTAAAAAAAATAAAAATGGTCAAAAGATACAAAATGAAAATTTGAAACATGTCAACCTAATGCAGAACGGAAGCAACTTCTCAAGAGTCAAGATAAATGTATAATTTTTTGCCTCTCATTTAGAAACTAAATTACTTCTCGTCCTGCATCACAAACTGCACCCAAAGACCCAATTAATTACTTGTATTAAAAACAAATAAAATTATGGGCTAGAAGGATGGAATTTTAGGCATTAGGTTACTAAGATAGTTCACACAAGATAAGATACATAGAACCATGATTTCTTCGGTTATCTATTAAAGTTGGCAAAGATCCTCTTCAACATTTGCATGCTATATTTCGAAATTCAAACATGGATTTTTTATAGAAAAGCAACAGAGAAAGATGCATCTCACGTTGCTAAGCTTGATATAAAATAAGTAATAAATTGAAGAAAGCATGAGCAACAAATGATATTTACCTAGGGAGAAAGACAATGAGATTGGAGAGAGAAAGAGAAAAGATGGCAGCAGATGGTGTCAGCAGCAGCAGCTAGAACTAAAGCGGAGTAGGAGAGGAAAATGGTTGATTAGGGTTTGCAATTGAAGATTGAAGGGGATTGCGTTCGTCGTCGGGATTTGAGAAATTGGGTAAATGGGTCCCAACAATACCCAATTAAATGAATTACACTTACTTTTAATATGCAGCCTTATGTGGGTGAATATGTGTTGCCAATCCACCGAATATGTGGTCATACAGGACTATAGGTTGCATTTCTGAACAGTGACCTCTGTAGAGGATCTAGAAACTCCAATAACATCTTTGCAGCTGTTAATAGACTTAAACTTTCAAACCTTTGTGTGTATATCCTTTTAACAGCAAGAAAAATGTGAAAAAATGGATGCTACTAGATTTAAACCAGGAGAATCTTTAAAATATTGGACTGAATACTAACTCAAGCACAAAAAAACTCTGACTTTTCCTTGCAAATGCCAGTTCTAACTCCTAAACTTGCAAGGTTATGATAGACCTGAATGACTACTACAGCCACCATTTAAACTATTGCAAATTTGGAATCAATGCTACGTCAACCTTTGGTCTATACGAACAATATTCCCCCAAAAGGAGAATCCAGGTTATGCATTTCTCAATAGCCATTTCCCCCTGCTTCCATAGGCCTGGTATAACAAAAGAATATGGAAGCCTTATAAATGTGAGATTTTTAGAACATGAGGTTGTAGCCTATGCTAGCAAGTAGTGGCAGACACCAAGGTTATTGTTAAATTTCTCTTCCCCCAACTAATCCTTTTCCGGATCTCACTTTTGGATATGCAACTTATTAACACAATGTAGACTCACATCTGGAAACATCATAACTTAAAGCGTGATCAAGTTGCATGAACATTCTAAAAGCTAGGAAACTACAGTTTCAAAACCACTTTCTATGTGATTAATGTTTTAAAATTTTAGTTCTCAACTTAAAGTTTGTATATATGGGTTGATTAGCCTATTTCCCCTCAAACACACAGGAGGTCACCGGAAACTCAAAATCAATCCCAACATAGATAGCATCTATAATTCTCTACTTTGTAAGTTAAAACAAACATAATTGTCATTCACATCGACCTATTCCTAAAAACCAATGTTTGTGATCACCGAAAGAGTGAGATTTCTAAAGTGCTCGAATCGACCGAAATTACGAGGCTGAACCTTCATATGATTAGGCGATTGCACGAGTCACACGTGAAAATCCGAAATTCCGGAAACGTCCGATACCGTTCCGGTTCCACCTATGATTTGTCTCCCGATCAAAGTGCAGATCCAGAATCGCGAGCAACGTACCTTTCGGCGATGGATCTGATTGGCTCGGTATGGAAGGGAGATGTGTGTATGAACTATGAAGGGATTGTGATCGGAGATCGGAGATCGGAGACCGGAGTTAGGGTTTTTCCGTTCCACAATTTGTCTGCCGAAGGGGAATTGGGAGAACGAAGAAGAGTGGAAGTCTTCCGCCGCAGTCACAAAACGGTATGTGTTTTGGGAAGAGACAAATTTTGCAAAAAAAAATCCCAACTCACGGCGTTAATTTTGGGAAAATTTTGCAAACTTTTGGCGAGGGACAAATTTTACAATGAAGTGGTTATTATTGTCGGAAAACTACTTAAATTGCTATTTATCGTACGAATTACTATTTTATCTTTTTACACTTTCTACTTATATAACTCTTCATTTCACTCTCCTAACACCACATACTTTTCATATTACTTTCATATTCACCGGAAAGAATATATCAGAGGCTGGGAAAAAAACCAGCGGACGCCCCGGATTACTCGAATCGAGTAAAATGTCATGTTTAGTTTTCTTTTTTTTTTAAAAATTGGGTCCGGCGTTCGCGGCGGACGCCCACCCTAGGGGAGGCATCTCTTTACAATCCATTTAATACTCATTTCATCTCTTAAACTAAGACTTTTGTCTCAGTATTTCTCACTCTACTAGTACCAACACTACGAAAATGTCTGGCGAAGCATCTAGATTCGGTGAAGTAAACCCACCAAAAAAAATCACCTGGGGGTCTCGGTATGATGCATGTCCCATAAGGGGGGTTGGGCAAGGACGCCTCGCCCACGGTGAGGGCGTCCTGGCCAGATGACCAAAAAAATTAATTTTTTTATATGTTGTGTTATTTCAAATTATTTCAGGTTCTGTTGCAATATTTCGGTGGTGACGGGGTAGATTACTATGAGTTTTTTGTAAGTCAACAAATATTTGAAACAACCGATGACGCGATAAGATAGGCGAAAAGTTGTCATCGGAGTCGGATTTTTTTGGTAATATCATCTTATAAACCACAAGCAGATAATTAGATGAATTGTTATCTGAGATGCGATCGCAGAAAAGAAATGGGTTGTCGAGATATGTGTTAGGATCTATGGCCCTCTAATCGATAGATAAATGCGGAATTAAAAATAATAATCGAAGGATTAAGGAAGAGACAATTGCAAACCACAAATTCGTCGACACCGAAGTTTAGAGAGGTTCGACACCCACACCCGGGTCCTAGTCCTCCACGCAAGCCTCGCTCGATCCCCCGAGCTTCGCTTACGGTTCCACTAACAGATCTCCGTTCCGGGCCGAGATCAACGTCGTTTACAACACCGAACAGTCACACAACTAAATCCGAGCAGACCCACAACTTAATCGGAACAGACACACAACTTAATCCGAACAGACACACAACGTATTCCTAACATACAGACATCTTATTCCGAACAAACCGACAACTTAATCCGAACAAACATACAACTTAAACCGAACAGACATACAACTTAAACCGAACAGTTCCACCACTTAAACCAAACAGTTCCACCACTTAAACCGAACGCATACACAGCTTAAACTGAACAGTCACAAACCTTTAACTGGACATAGCCACACCTTACCGTTCATGCACGACAACCATGTTTGGAACAACCATATGTAATTTTCAGTGGTCTCAGAAGACAGCAAAACGCAACCGAGCAAAACAGACTCGAAATGGTGATTAACTCCTACAAATGGGGCAAAAGGCATGTCGTATTTGTTTGTAATGTAGGTGGTGTCGAAACATATTGTGTCTCCAAAGTATGAATATGCAGCTCTAGAACGACAGTCAGCCCAAAACACGTTCCGTAGTCTTCCTTCGTCGCCCATATCCATTACATAGAAAAACATGGAATCAATCTTCTGCATCCTAATGAAATAGTCCCGAAGAGCTTGTGCATCACCAGGTCCCATCTTTAAATTTCTGACTTCGTTTACAACATTCCTGCACACAAGAACCACTAAGACCAGGCGCAAAATGTTCAACTTCAATTATGTTAGGCAGAAAGAACACAAACCTTAAATCTCTTTCGTTGAAAGTCAATTTGTCATGACCTCCAGCCTCGACCACAAAAGATTGCATGGTCTTAGCAGCCGATATCCCAGCAGTATCATTGCACGATATGCGTGCTTTGGCGGCCTCAGGGACAGTTCGTTTTTGTCTGAGAAAACGCATTTGCTCCTGTTCAAGCATGGTGTGGTTATGTTTAAGATCCACAAAGTTAATGTGGTAACATCTTGCTGGGTTTCCGGAGACCCTTATCCGAGTAGTGCATTAGACTCTACTAGATAACCTAGGCTTCAATTCTCCTTGCCATTGGTTTGTTGGTGTCGTGCCCTCCTTGGAGCAAGTCAGCGTGACCCGTATAACCACGATCGTAATGAGATTGCATTGTCTTAACACCAAAATCACAAGAATCGGCATAAGCCACGTAAAATGTTTTGGCTTCTTCGAAAGAAGGAAAAAACATCTCCTCCTTAGGAACGTTTGCCGGCTGCTCCACTTGGGGGGCATGTGAACGATTTCCATTGGAGTACAGAGGAAGAACCACAGAAGAGAAGGGAAAAAAAGGGAAGACGCATTTTGAGATGAATAACAAGTCTTCTGCTGTGTAGGAGCGCCAAAATGATGAAGGAATGAAGTGATTTGAGACGCATTAATGAAAAATGTAGAGATGTGAACAGTTATACGCCAAAGAATTGTAGAATAAAAAAAAAATCTGTGCTGACGTGGAAAACGTCAACTCAGTCACGTCATCACTGAAGCAACGTACCAAAGAGCGACCGTTTCCTTCGTTCCCTCAAACTCCGTCCTCCCAACGTGGTGCTTCAGAAGAAACCACCACAACACCTCCTCCATCTCAACCCCATTCTCTCTTCCTATTCCACCCACCCCGACCACGCCAAGGCCGTCCTCTACCTCCTATCCTCCTACGATCTCCCCCAATCCCACATCGCCAAGCTCCTCCACCGCCACCCACTCCTCCTCTCCTCCCGTCTCGACCTCCTCGAGTCCAAACTCACCTTCCTCCTCCACAAGGGCTTCTCCGGCTCCGAAATCGGCAGCCTCTTCTCCCGCGATGTCCACTACCTCCGCTCCAGCCTCTCCAACCGCATCATCCCCAACTACACCCTCCTCGCCCCCGTCCTCGGCGGCGAGGCTTCCGTTCCTCCCGCCGTCCTCAAAATTCCCAGACTCTTAACACAGAACATCCAGACGTCGTTCATTCCCAACGTCGAGAGGTTGAGGGAATGCGGGATGGACGAGGGGATCATTCTGAAGGTGAATCAGCGGGCGTTACTCCGCGGGGCGGAGCGGTTCTCGGAGGTCGTGCGGGAGATTGCGGAGATGGGGTACGACTTGTCGTCGAGGAAATCGGCCATGGCGATTTCCGTCCTCGCGTCCACGTCCGGGGAGACGTGGAGACGGAAGGTTATGTTGAATAGAAGGTTGGGTTTTTTCGAGGATGACGTTTCGGTTGCATTTAGGAACAATCCGGCGTTTATAGAGGTTTCCGACGAGAATATTAGGGAGAGAGTGAGGTTTTTCGTCGACAAGCTTGGGTGGAGTCTCGCTGCCATCGCCGCGTATCCACTTACGATGCTTAATTTGGAGAAGAGGATCGTCCCGAGGTGTGCCGTGTTTAATTTGTTGATTGAGAAGGGAATGATTATGGAGAAGGTGAAGGAGGTTCACTGGTTTGTGATGGGTAAGAAGAAGTTCTTCCAGACGTATGTGGAAAAGTATGTGGACAAAGTTCCCGAATTGCTTGATGCTTGGGAAGGTCTAGTCGGGTTTAATGGTTTCGAGACGGAGTACTATAGAGAGCCTAACTTGGAGGTTCTGAGGAAACTTGGTGTGCCCAAGAATGGAATCAGGAAGCTGGAAAAGAAGCAACCCAGGGTTCTATTGGCTAATTGTGTTCACCTTCGAAGAGTTATTAGAGGTCTTAAGCAGATGGGGTTTGACATTGCAAGTGGGAAGTTTATTGATGCACTTTCTGTTCTAGCAATCATGCCAGACTCGACTTCGAGGGGAAAGTTGGCATTTTATAGGAGCTTAGGATGGTCTGACAATGATTTCGTGGAAGCATTCAAGAAGCAACCTCATTTGTGATGCTACCAGATGAGCAAATCAAGAGGATTGTCAACGCTTTTAAGAATATCTTGAATTGGAGTACCAAGAAAATCGTGGCACGCCCAAAGCTTCTTATGCTTAACCTCGAGAAGGACATCATCCCAAGGTGTTTGGTTTTTCAGATGCTAGTCTTGAAGGGTATTTGGAGAAAGAAGAGGCCTGGAGTTCATTTCTTCCTAATGAGTGAAACGTCTTTTATGAAGATGTATGTAGAGAAGTATAAGGAGAATTGTCCTGAACTATTGGAGGCATATGAAGGCAAAAATCTTCACAATTCTGATGTATAGCCGGGATTGAAGGTGGTTGATTACGATGCATCATTCCTTATTGAACTATAGATGCTACTTCCTAGGAAGGTGCGACGGAGTGTTAAAACAAACTTACCGTTGTGGTTGCCTCTTGACATATCCAAGGTGACGATTCAGATGATCAAAACAAATGGAATATTCAAGACCAAAACATTTGAGATATTCAACACAAATAAATGAAACCAACGGCTCCAAAACCTTGTATAAATATACATCAAACTCATGTAACAAATTGATATATAGAACAACAACATCTTCTTCTTCTTCCAACTCCATTCTCGCACCATTTTTAGCATGGTATCAGAGCAAAAGATCCATACATAGCCTCAGATTTTCCCAAAAAATCCTCATCGACCTCACCTCATCCAAGGGGGTTGAAGGTCGAACACATTCTCATCCAAACCCAAGAAGAAGAAAACCAAAACAGGCATGTCGGACGACAATAGAAATCAACCGGAGATGATGAATCCTCATCGTCTCGTCACGACGCCACTAAACGGGGCCAACTACTTATCATGGGCGTGCGCGGTCACGCTCTCCCTCAGTGGCAGGGGGAGACTTGGCCACGTCACCGGAAAAACTCCAAAACCAGAAGAAGATACGTCGGAAAAGCTTCAAGATGAATGGCAAACCTCTGATCATCAAGTGATGTCATGGTTTATCGCATCCATGCAAAATCACATCGCCGAGATCTTTGTATACAAAGAAAGCGCAAATGAGCTGTGGGACTCAGTCCGAGATCACTACGGCAAAGCTGAAAACTTCGTGCATATCTTCAAAATAAAACAGGAGATCGCGCAAACTCAACAACACGGGGCTTCAGTCACTGAGTACCTCGGTACTCTCAGAAGAAGGTGGGACGAGCTAAGGATATACGAACCCCCAACCACAGACCCGTAAATCATTCAAAAAAGACAAGAGCAAAATCAAATCTACCAGTTTTTGGTAGGACTGGATCCGAGCTACGAGACCATTCGGTCTCAAATACTTATGACATCAGATCTCCCAAGCCTCGCAAACATCACAAGTCTCGTTCAGCACGAGGAAACGAGAAGAAATACAATGAACAACCACAACAAAAATCAGAACACCGACAACCAAGCCCTCATCGCCGGTCGGAACCAAGCTCAGGGAACGAAAAAGCGGTTCGGAAACAAAAGCAACGAACACTGTGAAAACTGCAAGAAACCAGGACATAGCAAAAACTCGTGTTGGTTTCTGTTCCCACACCTCGGACCACAAAAAAACACAAAAGCGAATCTGGTGGAAGGCAACATCAGCAACAACAACAGCCTGCTCGGAGGAGGCAGCAGCGCCAACCTGGTCGGAGGCGCCGACAACACCTTCCGGAGCAGCAGCCGACAAAATGAAAACGAAAAGTCGCATAACTCTACCGGTTATGCAGATAACGCAGCCTTTTATATCGATCGCAGATCCGGATCCTCCAACCCGACTTCGCGGATCCGATCAGAAAACATGTCTACCGGATCAGATGCAATCGGGTATGGGTCGGGTAACCCGGATCCACCAAATCCAATCCACTTATGAAATCTAGTAGGTCAGCTCAACGATTTTTTGCAAAAAACCCCTACTGCAATAGGTAATTGCGCAGGTATTAACAATTCTTATGATTTTACTGCTTTCTCTGGATTAGTAACCAAATTACATAGTAAATCCTGGATTATTGATACCGGAGTCACTGATCATATGATTGGAGATCCAACACTACTTAGTAATATAAAACAAAATTTATGGTTAGTAAATAATTTTGTAACAGTTGCAAATGGAAGTAAAGTACAAATTAAAGGAATAGGAAAAACAAACTTAATTAACAACACATGTGATAATATTTTATATGTCCCTAACCTCGATGCTAATCTGATATCGGTGGCCAAACTCACCAGCAACCTCAATTGCAATGTAATTTTTACCCCTAATGATGTTGTTTTTCAGGATCGTATCACAGGGAGGATGATTGGTAAAGGCATCCTCATGAATGGCCTATATGTTCTAGAAACCGGCGAGAAAGCACACCATACCCAAACCATAAACGAACAAAATCTCTGGCACAAAAGAATGGGTCACCCGTCATCAAGTGTGTTGAAATATCTTTTCCGTCTTTTAAAAATGAATTATTATGCGATATTTGTCGTTTTGCTAAACAAACGCGATTACCTTTTCAAAATTCTAGCACAAAAACCTATATGCCTTTTGAATTAATACACTCTCATATTTGGGGACCTGCTCCCGTTGAATCTTATAATGGTTTTCGATATTTCATTAGTTTCATTGACGACTTTTCTCGTTAAAAAACAAATCTGACACTTACTCAGTTTTTTGTGAATTTCTTCGTTTTATTGAAAATATGTTTGATGCAAAGATTCATGTCTTTCGATCTGATAATGGCTCTGAATATATGAGCAATTTATTTCAAAATCTTTTAAAAGAAAAGGGTATTCTTCATCAAACCTCATGTATAAACACACCTCAACAAAATGGAATTTCAGAACGGAAAAATCGACATCTGTTAAACGTCACTCGTTCTCTTCTATTTCAAAAAAATGTTCCTAAGTTTTTTTGGTCTGACGCAGTTCTCACTGCTACTTACATTATAAATCGACTTCCTAGCCCTACAATTAACAATAAAAAACCATTAGAAATCTTGTATAATAAAGAAATTAACATAGATCATTTTATAGTCTTTGGTTGCACATGTTTTGTTCACAAGAAACGTGAAGATAAACTTGATCACACCTCGATCAAATGTATTTTTTTTAGGGTATTCATTTAGGAAAAAAAAGTACAAGTGCTATGATCCAGAAAATAAAAAAACATACATCTCTAGAGATGTCTCCTTCTTCGAAACTGAACCCTTCTTCAAAACCTCCACAACTGAAGACGCTTCCGCTATCCCAGTACCTCATAACACCTACCATGACTCGCTACTTATAACCACACCTTCAGCAACACTCAACGGAGAAGACGAAGGAGAAGACGAAGAAAGAAGAGGAGAAGACGAAGAAGGAAGAGGAGAAAACGAAGACCAAAGGGAAACGGAGGCTCCCAGAAGATCCTCTCGTCTGACTCATCCTCCACTTAGGCTTAACGATTATTTCCTATCACACACCACTTATCCTATTCAAAACCACTTATCCTACCATCACATCTCACAGAAACATCATGCCTTCCTAGGAACACTAGACACAAATAAGGAACCAACCACCTACCATGAGGCCACAAGTAATTCAAATTGGGTCAAAGCCATGAAAGATGAAATACATGCCTTAGAAAATAACCAAACCTGGACCCTTGTCCCCCTCCAACCAGGTATTAAACCTGTAGGTTCCAGATGGATTTACAAAATCAAGTATCATAGTAATGGGAAAATAGAAAGATATAAGGTCAGACTTGTTGCCAAAGGGTACACCCAGATCTATGACCTCAACTATCTCGAAACATTTGCCCCCGTTGCCAAAATGAATATTGTCCGTGTCCTTCTATCTGTCGCTGTAAATCATGGATGGAATCTATTTCAAATGGATGTCAAAAATGCATTCTTACAGGGAAACCTTGAAGAAGAAGTCTATATGATTCCACCTCCTGGGTACACCACTCGTCCTAACCAGATATGCAAGCTTCATAAGTCAATATATGGACTAAAACAATCACCTCGTGCCTGGTATGCCAAACTCAGTCTCTTTCTCATTAATTATGGATTTATTAAAAGTTCAGCTGATGCATCCATGTTCACAAAACATAGCCATGACACCACCATCATTGTTCTTATCTATGTTGATGATATTATCATAACTGGAAATGACAAACATGAAATAACATCAGTTAAAAAATATTTAAAATCAAAGTTCGACATAAAAGACCTAGGATACATGAAATATTTCTTAGGAATAGAAATTGCATATTCCAAGAAAGGGTTATTTTCTTTCCCAACCGAAATACACCTTAGACCTTCTAAAAGAAACTGGAAAGCTAGGATCGAAACCCGTTGCTACCCCAATAGAAATCAACAAAAAAATAGGATCAACTAATGGGACTCCGCTATCCAACATTGGACAATTCCAAAGATTGGTCGGGAAACTCATCTATCTTACCGTTACTCGACCTGATATCACATATGCGGTTACTCTAATAAGTCAGTTCATGCATGCCCCACACACACATCGCTTGGATTTAGTAAACATAATTTTATGTTACCTTAAAAGTACACCTGGACAAGGACTATGGATGAAACCTAACAACTCTAACTCGATAATAGGATATTCTGATGCAGATTGGGCGGGAAGCCATGATCGGAAATCTACTACAGGTTTTTGTACCTTTGTGGGAGGCAACTTAGTAACTTGGAGAAGTAAGAAGCAAAATGTCGTCGCCCGATCAAGTGCAGAGGCAGAATATCGTGGAATGACATCAACCACCAGCGAATTAATTTGGCTCAATCAACTGCTTAAAGACATGAACATCTCAACTCAAAACCCTATGAAGATGTTTTGTGATAATAATGCAGCTCGACACATTGCTACAAATCATGTCTTCCATGAAAGAAAGAAACATATAGAAGTTGACTGTTACTTTATCAGGGAAAAGATACAATCAAAACAAATAGAGGTTCCCTACGTCTCAAGCAAAGAGCAGCTGACAGACATCTTTACCAAAGCTCTGGATCACAAGACCTTCTCCAATCTTCTTCTCAAGATGGACTCCATCAATCCGTTCCAGACCCATCTTGAGGGGGCGTGTTAAAACAAACTTACCGTTGTGGTTGCCTCTTGACATATCCAAGGTGACGATTAAGATGATCAAAACAAATGGAGTATTCAAGACCAAAACGTTTGAGATATTCAACACAAATAAATGAAGCCAACGGCTCCAAAACCTTGTATAAATATACACCAAACTCATGTAACAAATTGATATATAAAACAACAACATCTTCTTCTTCTTCCAACTCTATTCTCGCACCATTTTTAGCACCGAGTAGTTCAGTTTCTGTATCAGCATTTCTTGCCCTCCAGTGGTATGTTCTTAATTGTCATTAATTATTTCAAAGTTCTCTACTTTATGAAGCTAGTCGGATGAAAGCACTGAAAAAGTGAAGACATAGGACAAAGCACATACACTTAGAAAATCATGTTAGATTCTTATGCAAAGTTTATTATGTAAAAACATTCTGCTATATTTCATCTTACTTCTATTCTCTCCTATCTCCTAAAACTTTGCCTTACTCCTTAACCCAGAGCATTGAAGTTATCATATTATTCACACCAATTTTTTCATGTCGTTAATTATTCACAGTAATAGTATCTTTTACATTGCTACTGTGGAAAAAAAAAATGGCATTGCTTTTATCAGTTCGAGTTTTGTTGTTCCTTGCCCTAGAACAAATGTATACCAGATGCTAAATATTACTGGAAGTATGGATATTACTAGCCGACTACAGTCAATAAAAAAAAACACTATACCTGATATAGTCTTTTTCTTTCCTCTAATAACTTTTAGTTTGTTAAGGTGGTGGTCAAAGACTCAATGGATAGTGACAGCATTTTTCCTGGTATAGTTAAGAAAACCAGCACCTTGCATGAAGATAGATTCTGTAGTGAAGTGTGTTCAAGAACCTCATGGGGCTTCCGTAGAAAATTTAATATGCATGCCTGGACTGGCCGATTATCAAGTTGAACCAATGAAATATGTTATCAAGTTGGCGGAATGTTTTGTGCATTCACAACTATAAGGTTCTGATTTGTGATGTAACAGGGTAATTTTCATTCAGAAGCAGAAGTTGCTGAGGGGCAAAGATCAGCTTGAAAGCTGATTTTCGATGTCGCGTCTTCGATTGTGAATCCATACAATATTTGGGTCCAGAAGCAGGATGCTTCTTTGTAGATGGAAAGACTGTTTCGTGTTGATCAGAGTTCTTTTAAGCACAAGATGAGCTGCTAGTGCCATTTCCTTATTTCTACATGTAGAGGAGTTTTACTGATATTGGTCGTCAATTGGACTGCAAGTTAGGTGTGCATTTTCTTCTGTTCCTTGAGTTTGCAGAATGCACATCCACATGAGCAAGCTAATAGGTGCTCTTTGGAACATTTTTAGTGTTCTATTGATTACTCGATGGAGCCTTGTTACATGAAGGTTGCCAGACAATTTTGTTGTAACATAATTATCTGGAACTGATATTTTCATTTGTATATACATGCTGAATCACCATGTTGTAACTAGTTTTAGTTGTAATTTTCTTTTGTATTTTCTCCTCCCTGAATTGAAGGATTTCCTGATATGGGGTACCGGCCTCTTAAATATTACAGTTCCTTTTGAAAGCAATACTGTAGTTTCTTCGCTGTATAAAAAAAAGGGATGATCTTTCATTTTTTTACTACAAAGTACAAACTTCACATGGATAAAGAATCAAGGTCTTCAATTTACAGTGAATCATCTCTCAAGTCTGAAGTTCTGATCTGGTATCTGAAGTTCTGAACTGGTATCATCGATCTGGTGTCACAGAGAAATTCGTTGATGAACATTCTTGCCGTGCAATGGGAAGATTATTTCAGTCGTTTGAAGTCCAAGTACCAGGAACTTTATGCAAGATCATTTTTTTATAAGGTTCGAGACCTTATTAGTACAGCATTTCGTAGATGTAAACATGACATCGTTGGCCATTGTTATTTAGAGCTGTGAAGGAACAAGATGGTGTTCAAAAGAAGAACGAATCTAAGTTAAGCATTCAGTGAGACAAATAGCTTACAGCCAACCATGTGCACATCGTGCTCACTGGAAACAAAACTAATGACCAGCGGGCCTGAGAAAAAGGCAAAACCTGTCTCCAATTCCTGCAGCGAGAAAGAATGAAGTCCTATTAGGTCGTCAACTTGAGAAGAGTATAACTCTAATTCCAGTTACCGTGACATTGAACAATACATTTCCAAGTAAAACATTCCTCGCCATTAACATTCCAGCGAAGAATATTTCTTCAAGAACATTTGACCATCCAGCCACACAAGCATAATAACCAGAGGCATTACAGATGTATGTGGGTGATGCATACCAAAGAGCCATCCCTTGATTTATATTTCATAGCTCTCTTCAGCAAGAAAAATGGAATTTTTTTTTGTGAATTCACCTACAGAAACACAGTTAAAAAAAGAAAATGTTACCACAAAATAAATCAGCATAGTACAATAATAAAGTTGGTATGAGCAACCTGAGAATGGTTTCACAGACTACAAGCTCTAAGTTGACATGCTTAGAGAGTTTCATTAAATACTCCTTACTTTTCATATATGATAATCCCTAAAAATGCAAAATACTGGCATGCTTCGTGTCTAACGCATGCAACCTTTTTACTAATCGTATGTACATTTCCTTTGGACTTGAACACCATATGAAGATTATTGAAGTTCCAACATTTTACGACTTCTCTTCAGTGGAAATATTAAGTCATAGTACCTATTTAGCCACAACATGAAATTACTGAAATTCAAGAAGTACAACTAGAAAGCATGACCATAAGTTGGATCAAAAGATGTTAATTTCGAACATGCAGGTAACTACAGGTTAGTAGCACTGACTAGGTTGGGCACCAAAAGCAATAAGGAAGTGTTAATCGGCCTACCTGCTGAACTGCCGAGGAACTTCACAAGGTCAAGATTTGGGACTGATGGAAGCTATAGGATAAGAGTTGATGTCTGCTTCGATAGTGTTCAAAAAATAAGTAAATAAGTGAGATTAACTTATGGCATCTAGAATAACTTGATGAAAAATAAGCAAAATGATCAAGGTCTATGAAATAGTAATGAGACAGTGCAGGCAATCCAATAGATTGAAAAGTCAAGGAGTGTTTCTTTCATCCTTTCACAAGGTCAACATAAATGGCATACTTCTACGTCTAGCGAACTTACAAGAAATTTGATCTGCTTCATTCTCATTTGATACGTATAGATATCTTTAGCAATTTTTAGTTGTGAATATCACCGTCCTAATAACTATGTTGTAGCTACATTTAACTAGATCATACATCTATTCCAAGGTTATGAAAAGACTGCTTCAAAAAGCAAGCTTGAACAAACATCAACAAGACACCACACAAAAACAAGAATTCTACCTGGAGCTGTAAATCACAGGATGCAGTCCGACCGCTAAGCGAATGAAATGAAGGTAGAATAACTCAACACAACAATGCCACAGAGAACAAACTCAATTCACTTCCTTAGTCTTCGTCTTAATCTTAGTCTTATTCTTATTCTTAATCTTAATCTGAGTCCATCCATCAAATGCCAACTTCCCTTCATAAGCCTCAACCACCTCAGGAACTTCCTCCCTATACTTCTCCACGAATTTCTCCGCAAAAATCTTCTCCGAGATCAAAAACAAATACGCCGACCTCCGTCTATCCCCAACCACCCCCTTCTTCATCAGCACCTTAAGCACCGCGCACCGCGGCACGATTCTCTTCGTAACGCTCATCTTCAAGAGCACGGGCTTCGACACCAGAAATTCCGGATTCCACCCCAACTTTCTCTTGAAAAAATCCACCTTCTCCTTAACAGAATCATCGGACACGTTGAAAATACCCGGCTGCTTCGTGAACATCGCCACCAACTCGTCCGGAGTCCACCCGAGCCCGCGGAAGAGCCCGACCTTCCTCTCCCAGGTCTCCCTCTTCATGTAACAAACCACCGCAACGGCCTCAGCGAAACTCGCCTTCCGCGGGTCCCACCCGAGGGAAGTCACATTCTCAACCGCCTCCCGAAACCCGTCGGCGTTCCGAATCATAGCGCGAGGCTGGTTGAGGAACAGTTTTCGGATGACGGCGTCGGGGACGCCGTGGGAGCGGAGGAGGTCGGCGTCGGAGGCGATTCTCGGGGTGAGGAAACGGCCGCAGCGTCTGAGGAAGCGGAGGCGGTCGGGCTTGGAGGGGAAGACGGAGGGGAGGAGGGAGAGGGCGGGGGCGAGGGTGTTGCGGAGGCTGTGGAGGAGGAGGGAGGGGTTGGAGGTGAGGACGGAGGTGAGGTCGGAGGGGGAGAGGTGGGTGAGGAGGAAGGTGAGCTTGGAGGGGATGGTTCGGGAGGGGTTGAGGAGGGATGGGAGTTTGGTGGTGAGTCGGTGGATTTGGGGACGGGTGAAGGGGTGGCCTTGGAGGATTGGGAGGAGGGTTTTGGAGATCGGGAGACGTGACATTGTTACAATTACATGATCGCTCGTGAAGTGGTTTAAAGGAGAGTTGGTCGGGTTGGTGCAGTTTGTTAGTTGTACAACCAAGCAAGCATCCGCTAGTTTTTCTAGTATTGGATCTACAGAGGGACGGATCCAGAAAATTTCCCGGGAGTAGATTTTTTTTTCTACTGCAGCCAAATTAATAAACTCAAATGTTTAATATAAAAAATACACACATAAAAGTCGTTTGAAGATCATTAAGCTCTTGTAACTGAGGAGTATCAATCATTGCATGAAAAATGTCATTCTTGAAGTAACGAAGACGTATAATTGATTGATGTCAAGGTTTACTTCCATTTGAACTTGTGAAGAAAATTTCAATAAATTTTCTATCATAATATTAAAAAGTTAAATTGCATTATTATAAGATTTAATACAAGTGGAAGATGTTGTCATAAATCTCAAACTCAATCTTCCATCAAATTGACTTCTGTAGTTAAGGCACTACTTAGACAGTTAATCAGTAAAGAATACATTGATGAAAATAGTATAAACATAATATCATGGGTGGACCTCCCTTGGGCCTATGGGACCCCTGGGGGAATGAAGGCATTTAAAAAAATAAAATTGAGAACCTAAAATCAACACCCCCAAATCACAAAAACTTTCTTCAACTTTCCTCTAGCCCAAACCTTCAAAACAAAGATTGGTTCCAAGTTTTGGAGTTTCCAACACAAAGGTAACAAATCTCTCTTGTATTTGGTTTGATTTAAGCATTTCTTTTGGTTTGGATTTGTGACAATGAGAAGTTGCAGTTAGCTTAACCAACAAGGATTTTGAGAGAAGATGTTGGGAGTTTGGAGTTTTGTGTGGTGGTTCCAACCGTTGTTGACAAAATCTTTATTGAGTTTTGGAGTTTGCATGTTCTACTTTTATTTATGTTTCCTTATAATTGGATTCTAAAGATAATTATAAAAATGGATTGAAGAAATAGATTAGAAAATTGTAGGTATGAATTACAAATTGTAAGTGAGAACGTTTTACCCCCGATGGGGGGTCTGGCAAAGACGTTCGTCCAAAAAATAATAATTTAAAAAATCTTAAATTTATACGGTGTGTTATCTCAAATTATTTGAAGTTCCGTTGCAAGATTTCGGTAGTAACAGGTTGAATTACAATGAGTTTTTTTGCAAGTGATAAAATCCTAAATTTTCAAGATCCAAAAATTTTCAGGGGGCGCTGCAACTAAATTTTCAGTGAGACCCCTGATCGACCTGTCAATGTGGCATTTGGTCAAACTTCCTGACTTACAAAAAACACATTATAATCCACCACATTAATACCGAAAATATTTGAACGGAACTTGAAATATTTTGAGATAACACACCGTATAATTTTAAGATTTTTATTAAAAAAATAGGGACGTCTAAGCTAGATGCCTCATAATTTTTTTTATTTTTTTACTAAAAACAAGTTTGACATTTTACGAGATTCGAGTACACCGGGGCGTCCACTGACTCCTTTCCTGACATCCGAAACATTATTTTTGATGATTATGAGAGTGATATGAAGAGATATATAAATAGAAATGAGAGAATGACAAAACGGTAATTCACACTGGCGATTTAAGTGGTTTTGGGACGACGAATAACAATTCAGTTTGTGTATTGTCTACTTATGATGTTTTGCCTACTTTTTGTTTCATTAATTTGGATTGCATGATTAACTTGATGTTTTTTTGTTATTGTGAAATTTAGCTTTCATCATGGAATGATATTTCGAAAGAAGAGAAAAAATCATTGAATTGTATGAAATAATATTATTTGATAAAGTGAAAGAAAAAGTGTCCAATAGTTGTGTGAACCAAAATCCAGATGAGTACCCTTCGAAGAGGAATGTTGTAAGCAAGTTTTATATATTATTATATTTTTATTGGATTTTATGATTATGTATTCTGAGTTAAGTTTCATATTAAAAGGAATGTGTTCTAAAAGTTTTACTTTTATATGTCAATTATTATGAATTGGATGTGCAAACATTTTGTTCATTGATTATGATATTCGTCTTTTGGAAGTGTTAAGGAAGATGTGCTCGGTCCTTAACCGTAGAGTTCTAAAAGATAATGGTTTACATAAATCAAAAGTTATTCACAATCATGATAATTGACACGGAACATTAATCATCGAGATAAGATTGTCGTGTTGGTCATCGATTGTTGTAGCTCTACAAATAATTGACGACACGAGTATATGAAAGTGGAAAATGGTTACTTTTATATATTGAATAGACCTAACAAGTAAAATATTATGGAATTGTGTTTCATGTCATTAATGTTTTACTGTGTCTTGGATCCTAAGATATGAGACTTATATCTTTTCACTCAAGAAGTGTTTAATTTGATTATTGTCAAAAGCTATCAATGAGTATAGTGATAAAGACAATAGTTGGTTGAACATGACTAGTGCTGGAAGATAGCTAGTCAAACGATTATCATTGTCCTCTTAATTGAGTGATGATATTAGTGGGCGCATTGATGAGGCAAAATTATAATGTGCACAATGTAACTTGAGTTAAGTTACATAGTTCTAATTAGCTTAAAGAGATCAAGAAATGAATATAATACAAAGGTGACGCATTTCTACTTTGTATATATTCTTAATATTACGAGGCAATAGACGGACACAAGTTGTGCACTTACTTCACTAAATGAACCGTGTTTAGTTCGAATGGAACAAAGACATCTATGATAATTGAGTAACTATAATGTGTAGCTAGATACCGTTTATAGTTTAAGATATTAAGTGTTTAATATCGCCGCAAATTTAGCTTAGATCCTCTTATAGGTCACCACAAAATTGGGAAACAAGAAGCTTGATTTTGAGTTCATAAGATGTGTCGGGTTTCATGTGAAAAAAGACGCATGTGGTTAATCAATAAAATTAATATGTCATGAGAATTGACATAATTAGAATCATGAATAATTTTATATGAGATGTATATATTATGGGGTGTAAAAATTTAATATTACATAGGATAATATATTACATAAGATATGGATTTGCTAAAAACCCTAAAAGATCAAATTTTGTCGGATATAAATCAAAAAATTGACAAAGGCAAAATCGGAGTCAGCATGGTAAACCGCTTAGGGTTCGGTTGACCGAGGTGTCTTCGGAACGGTCAACCGAACGGGGAACAGATAACGCATTTGGTTGACCGAAATTGTCTGGAGTGCCTGGACAATTGGGATCGCTCAACCGGGCTTGAACGGTCAACTGACAGAAAATATCTAGGAGCTATCTTGGGATATGTTCGGTAGGCTTAACGTGACACGGAAAAAATTCGTCAGGAAAAATTTTGGTGGGTCAACGGTCGACTGGAGCGAGACACAGATCATACTAATTTTTCCAGAGAATTTTTATCATGTATACTTGGTCGATTGTCTAGCTCACGGTCATCCGAACATGTTTTATAACTGAATGGTTCGGTTGACCGAGAAGAATTCTCGGTGAACCGAACAATGTGATTTTTGCCTGAATTATTAAGAGAATAATTAGATCATGGGTTGGATTAATTCCAGATTTGATCAAACGTTTTTTAGGATGCTAATGTGGCAATTTGTGATTCATTTTTGGAGAGAAAATGCGAGAGATCGTGACTAGAGAATAGTTCTTGATATTGATGTTTTGGGAGCCTATAAAAGGACACATCATCCTACTTGTTTTATTACATGCAATATAATTCTCTATCTCTAATCCATTCCTTAATCACCACGAAAATCTTTTAATAGTTTTATGTTTTGGAGATAGAAATCTCAGGAGCTTAAAGATGGGTTATTAGCTAGATTCTAAGTTTAATTAGAGATTGATTGACTAGCTCATTTCTCTCTAATCTTGTTTAGAGTTTGAGGAATACTTGGAGGCGAATCGGTAGGCGATTCAACGAGCACACGGAACACCAAATCTTCTGAAAGGTTTTAGAGAACATTTGGGTATGATACTTTTTTAATATGTGTAGTAACGCATGATATTAGAATAAACATATACATGTACATAAAATCAATGAAAATATGAAATCGATCATGTATGTTTATATTAAAAAAATTAAAATATACACATACACAATGATAGGAAGTCCTACACATATTTGGTGACCCCCTTTGAAAATTCATGTGTCCGCTACTGCATAAAATACCTAACATTTAATTCCTACGTAGCGATTTGCTTTATAGGTTATTTTCAGCTAATTAATAGATTAATCATGGATATAATCATGAATTTATGAATTTGGTTTTTATAGCAATTACATGGATATATATACAATATAAATATATGGATCAAAATCATGAATTTTTATAGCAATTTACATGGATATATATACAATATAAATATACTATGGTTTTTTTCTTCTAAATTTGTCCCCCTCCCCTCCCCCCCCCCCCCCCCCCCCCCCCCCCACCCACCCAAAAAAAAAAGTGGGGCCGCCACTGATACCTGCTTGCTTCAAAAGTGCTACATTCACAAGGTGTATAAAAAGTAGGGTTAATTACAGTTTGTCCTCCTGAACTATATATTGATATCAATTTGCACCCCTGAATTTTCAAAGTTAACAATTACATCCCTTGAACTTTCATTTTGTAACACACTAGTGCAGAATGCACGATAGACGTCACCAAATAGACGTCGGATGTCCAAACAACCGACGTCTATAGGTATAGACGTCGGATATTTGGACATCCGACGTCTATAGGTTTGTAGAAACGTCGGTTGTTTAGTATAACCGACGTCTATACCTCCTGAAAGAAGAAAAAAAAATTTGTTTATTTTTTTGGATTTATTTCGTATAAGAATTTATGTGGATTTCTTTTGTATCAGAAATAAAGCAATTTTTTGGGATTAATTTTGTGTAAAAATTAACACATTTTTTTTAAATTTATTTTGTATGAGAAATAACGCAATTTTTAGGATTTATTTTGTGTAAGAATTTATGTGGATTATTTTGTATAAGAATAATGTGGGATTTAAAAATAATTACAATCACTTGTGTGTTGTGTTGTACACATGTGTGTGTATGGTGACATGTTTAGTCCCACATTGGAGAAAGTTTTTTATTGGTGGAGTTGAAGTACTCCACCACTCCTTTACTTCTAAATGGTAGTTTGGTACCACACTACAAAATGCAAGTGAGATACATATATATATTTAATGGTCAAAAGATTGGCACTTAGGGCACTTGGGCTTGATTAATGTGAGTGCAGAATGCCCGATATACGTTCCAATGTATTTTTTGTTAATTAACATATAATAGACGTCGGTCGTATATGGTAGCCGACGTCTATAGGACGTATCTTTTTATTAATTATTGTTATTTCAAAGTATAGACGTCGGATGTATAACATGACCGACGTCTATAGGTCATGCTGTATGAATAGACGTCGGTCAATGTATATATCCGACGTCTATTTGGTGTAATAGTTTAGTCCAACATCGGAGAATTTATTTTTGTTGGTGTGGTTGATGTACTCCACCACTCCTTTACTGCTGAACGCGAACGACTTGGGGCACCTGCGCATGTTGGGCTTGATATTCGTGGTTATTTGTCAAAAGTTTGGCACTTGGGGCACTTGGGCAACTTGGGCTTGATTAATGTGAGTGCAGAATGCCCGATATACGTTTCAATGTATTTTTTGTTAATTAACATATAATAGACGTCGGTCGTATATAGCCGACGTGTATACACTGTAGAGACGTCGGTCGTATATAGCCGACGTCTATACAACAAGGAATAGACGACGGGGAAATAGACGTCGGGTACTTGGACCATCGAAATCCGACGTCTATACCACTATATATCCGACGTATATGGACTTTTCTGCACTAGTGACACTTTGCCCCCTTGAACTTCAAAATTTCATTATTTAACACTCACTCGACGTTTTTCCTATTTTTTTGTTGTATCCCTAATACACTCCTAAACCTATATTTACGTGAAAGTTTGGATCAAAACAGAGGTCGAATATGGTTGGAATTGGGTCAGATTGATACAACAACAAAAATTCGGGAAAAATGTCGAGTGTGTTAAATAATGAATTTTTGAAGTTCAGGGGGACAAAGTGTTACAAAATGAAAGTTTAGGGGAGGTAATTGTTAACTTTGAACGTTCAGAAGTGCAAAGTGCATATCAATGCATAGTTCAGAAGACCACACATGTCTGTCATGGGTGCTTCACGAGATTCTCATGTTGTATTGTATTTGTATTGTATTGTATTTGTATTGTATTGTATTGTGCCGACTGAATCGAATGATAGTTAGAATTTATGGTGATAATGTTTATTGATTAATCTTAATAGTAATTAGACAGTGACAATAGTTGGTTCCACCAAATACATGGAAATGTTTTCCACGCATAGCTTGTGACATATATTGTGTTATGCAGTCATGGTTAAATAATTACAGACGTCCATTTGTTCTTGCATTGTTGACTACTGGGAATTGTTTTATTAGTTGTCCAATGTCGTACGAAGTTTTCGTAGTGAAAACTCATTCGGTATATGTTGACGATCTTGCAGATACCACTGATCATGTGTTTTTCTTGGTGGATAATTTTGAGGATTTTGTGCACCTGACCGTTATTTGAACTTTTATGCTATTGAGTCCTATGTCATTTTTCTTTTGAACCACACTCAATGTCTGTAAACTTATTATTAAATCTTTTGAGATATCTTATTTAGCTTATTTGGACTACTACGAAGCTCCAATTTTATGTTGTTCCTAATTTACTGATTTCGCGTAGCGTTTCCTTTTTCACGGGAACTTGATTTTGACATTCTGCATCCCGTGCGGAATGGGGACATTACACTTCTAGCCTATCTTGTGTTGTTTATCGGTTAATGAACAAACTATTGACCTGAGGTCCTTCTACAAAAATAGAAAGGAACATTAAAACTTGCGTTCCGTTCAACTGGCATGTGTGAACAAATTAAGCAGAATTTCTCTGAGTCAAAGCTGGAGTAAAATAATTTATAGTGTAATCAAGAAGTTTTGATCTGAATAGACCAAGGCATGATGGAGGGAGGAAACATATATTGGTGGCGATACAATAATGCCGCATCTCCGACTAACGCCAAACCGCTTTTTCCGATCCGAGCACGTGGTGTTGGTGACCTTTTATCTCTTGAAGGCACAATAAATTAACACACCTGTTTTATCTCTATTGGCTCTCTATTGTCTTGTCTTTGGGTTCAACTCTAACGTACGTCTCTCATCCGAAACAACTCCTAAGGTGGAGAATGGAGATGGTTTATGGTGGAGGATTTGGGAACGTACTCGGTCGAGATTGTGCGGTGGGGGGTGGGGGTCACGGACTCGTGGTAGCAGAGCTGCATGAGAGCTTATATATTACTATATATAACGAATTTGTGGATTACATCACTAAATTAAAAAAATATCTTCGCCATGAACTTGCAATAATATTGCCAATTTTAGCAATATAAGCAAGCAATTAAATTGTAGCAAACCATCGATCAAAGAAGTCAAATGCCAGGCAAAGCATTCAATATCTATGGAAAGTCTAATTAGGTCATCTTTAATCATAATATTTTCATAAATGTCAACTTAGTTAAATCAACACTCTTTTTTTATTACATAAGCATGACATTTTTTCTCTCTTTCTCTCTGTTATTCACCTCACATCCACAACTCATCCATAAATGTTCACATCAACACTCTCTCACTTCCACCTTATTTATTTTCCCTCATTTTTAATTTTCAACAATTTCAATTAATTATATTACATAATTTATTAATCATAAATTATTATAATTAAATGTGAATAATTACGGATAATTAAAAATAAATTTTATTAATATTAAACGTGTGTTACAATAACTAGACTTCGAAATTAAAATAAAATACAATTGATAATAATTGTGTAACTAATTAACCAAATTAAACTAAATGATGCGAAGGCCTTTACTCTGTTTATTTTTTTAATTTTTTAAATAATTTTAAATCTTTTTTATTTGTTTTTAATTTGTAATTTTTATCAAGGAGAAATGTTGGATTTGAGGTAGTAGCCTAGTAGGTGCTCTTAACAAAATTATTTCATTAACCAATATTAATTAATATAAAAAATAAACTAACTTAAAAAAAACCATTGGGTGGAGACCACGTGACAATAAATTATTTACAACTAAATAAAAACTAAAACTAATTAAAACAAAAAATTAAACAAAATTCAAAAAAAACAATGTAGCCTTCACCTAGTCGTGAGAACGGGCGGCAGACCGCCAAGTTTAGGAGTGCAACAAAAGGCCGACATTGGGGCACCCTTTGATGACGCCTTTAATGTCGCATGCTAGTTTTGCCGTTTTAACAAAGAGGACTAGCTATATTCAACAAATGACGCAAATGATAGCTCTGTTATTTTTTTGTAGTAGTAGAAGGATAGCTCAGTTTCGGTCTTTCATTTTTCGCCCTAAGATATTTTGCAAAAAATGACCCCAATAACACAATATTTATGATCATTGGGAAACATTTTAGAATTTTCCTTTTTCTCTTGTATTGTTGTTATGTTGTATCTTTTTTCTCCAAATTTTTGTCGTAACGACTAACAAGGTACCGAATTAGTCAACATCCCAAACCTTGATGAATTCTAAAAATATTCTAAACTTCTCAAATAAAATCTTATAAACAAGTGATGAAACAATACTAAAAACACAATAGCAAGACATGTAAATACCACCTCTTCTAAGGCCACAACGCAAACATACAACATATAAACGTGTACGCTTCTGCCTTTGTCACCTCGACCTCATCTCTTACAAGTTTCAAAATGGAGAGCAGTAGTGTGAAGGAGAGTCTCATATCCAAACCTCCGGAGGTAAGCCTTGGGAGGAAAATATGGGAGGAGAAGAGGAAGCTTTGGGTGGTGGGTGGGCCCGCCATCGTCACACGGTTGTCGGTGTTCGGTGTGTCCGTCATCAGCCAAGCCTTCATGGGACACATCGGCTCCACCGAGCTCGCCGCCTATGCTCTCGTCTTTACCGTCTTATGCCGCTTCGCTAATGGTGTTATTGTAAGTTAATTTGTGGTTAAATTTGGGTTTAATTGGATGCAACTCCACCAAAGAGTTTTTGTAGAGAAAAATTAATGCCACCCAAAGATTAGTTTTTTGAAACGTATTAAGCGTGTTTTATAAATTAAGTCTGGATATGTAACTCACGATGTTGATATTCGATCTCAATGTAAAGAAAAATGTCACCCGACGATTATATGTTGAAAAGTATTAAGCATGTGTTTTATAATTTAAGTCTCGATGCCTTAAGATTCGATCTGACCCAATGACTCAGCAAAAAGACAAAAAAACCTCGGTTTTCATAGCACCGTTAATAACGCATGAACAGTTTTTGGGTGTACTGATTTCTCTTTCAGCCACGTCAGCTTCTCTCTCCGCCACGTCAGCACAAACCAACCCCCCTACAAAATCATTAATCATTACTCAATCCACCTAGTCACGCTAAAGTATTTGTTGTCACGTCATTATTTTTATTCTTCTCTCTAAAACTCTTTCAACAATCAACAAAATATATTAATAATCATTATCGTAATTATTTAATATCAACAATTCCTTTTTAATTAACATTTAATTAATAAATACGAAAATATTAAAAAGTATACGCGTGACTAAACAAAAGATAAGACGATTGCATCGAGGTTTGGACTTCTCAAGCATCGAGGACCTACAGTATGTGTGTGACTACGCGAAAGACAAGACGATTGCATCAAGGACCTACAGTATGCGCGTGACTACACAGAACACAAGACGATCTTACTTGAATATATATACCCCAACCACCTTACTTATCTACTCACCTCTATTCCGATCTTACTTCTTCCACCATCGTCTCACAATGTCCTCTTCAGAAGACAATGGTTCACCAGAGTACCGACGATCTCCACGTCGTCCCCCAACCCAACACTTTTTCCCATACCAAAATGTTCCACAACCAGGATTCCACCCATTATACCAAAGCCAATTTACCCCACAACCAGGATTCCACCCGTCCCACCAATTTTTCCCACATCAAGGGTTCTACCCCGTACAATCCATACCAACCGCAAACTCAGGAAGAATGTCAAACACAATTCTCAATGAGTATGTATACTCGAAAGTAGTGCAAATGCAAGCCGCATTACACCTGATGTGAATGACGAAAATGTCTTTCAACCTACAAGTCGTCAAAGAACACACAAAACCGCGACGATAAGGTCACAAAAATCGTGGTCCACACAAGAGGATCAACGACTCGTCTCGGCTTACATGACTGTAAGTGGCGATGTTGTGGTTGGGACAAACCAAAAAACGAGGTCCTTCTGGAGATGTGTGGAGCGCCTCTTCAATGACTCAAGCGAGCCAGGTGCAGTAGAGTGTAACAATGAGTCATTGAAGGGACAATGGCGGCGTACATCGCCATCTGTGAACTAATGAGTCGGTTGCTTCGACCAAGCGGTGAGGAGGAAGAGAAGTGGTTACAACGAGGACGATGTCATCCAAGAAGCGCACATCATCTACGAACGAACACACAACACCAAATTTCAGTACATTCATGTGTGGCTTATGTTACGCAGGTACCCTAAATGGGAGTTAGTTGCGCTTAGACTTCCCACCGGAGATGTCGCTAAAGAAAGTCCGGGGAGTTTGAGCAGCGGGAAAAGAAAAGGCATCGACGACGATGAGAGTCATGCAACACCGTCAACAGATGAAATGATGTTCGAACCATGTCCTCGTCTTGAAGGTGTTAAAAAAGCTAAAAAAGAAGGCGAAACAATCAGTTCAGGTGCAACTCGATCCCGATATGTTAGAACTGGGGAAACAAATTGAATATAGCGTAAAAGTGAGAGAGGAAAAATACTTGCGTTACGAAGAACGGGTGGAGAGGAAACACATCGAAATTGAGGTGAAGTTTCAAAGGGAACTCAACAGCAAGAAACTAGATGTGCGATTTGCTCTGATGAAGAAGGAAAAAATGACGAGTTCAATAAAGAAACACTTACTGAACTCAAAGGAGTGGACTAAATCAGAAGGTTTTCTGTAGGTGCTCATGTTTTCATTTGTAATATCAATATGTGTGATGTAGTTTATTAGTATTGTGGTAGTTTAAATTTCGTATCCGTATGAGGACTGCATTTCCTTTCGTATTTCTGTTGTATTTCGTATCTGTATTGTATTGTATTTTGTTTTTGAAGTTTATGAGTATTGTGTTACTATTTCTTATTTTGTATATGATTTTTTTTAATTTTTAATTTTACTTTTATCTAAATAAATAAAAAAACAATTTAATTAATCATAAAATATTTTTATCAATAAATTTTCAAAACCTAATTAATTTAATTACAATTTACCTAATCAATATATTAACCTAATTATATATAAATAAATTTTTTTCTTTAAAACAAAAACACATTTTTTATATTAAAACCAATCCGGGGGGCACGTACCCCCGGATCGGGAGTCTGGAAAAGCACCCTAGGCGCCCTATCGAGGACGCACCCTCCCGTTAAAAGATTTTTTCGGGCGCCCAAAAAAGAGCACCCGTCAAAGGGTGCTCTTAAGTTGGTGCCTACATGAGGTCCTAAACATTGTCGTTGGAATTATTTTTGGAATATCTCTTTCAGTTCATAAATTGCGTTGGTACTTATGATTCCTTTATGTGGGTCTCACTTCATTATGTTCGTACTAGCCTAGTTTTAAATGTTTAATTGGATATCTTACATGTGAGCCCCCAGAAACTTGAAAACTTTAGAATTGTCTTGTTTTACTTTTCTTGAGATTTTGTTTCTTTGATCCGAACCCTGATTTTCCCTCCTAGCATTTCCATTTCACTGCATTCAACTTCTACTTTTCTTCATGACGATGACGTATTTTGTTGCATAAAGTTTGACTTATACTTCGCCAAGGAGAGCAAGACAAGGGATGATTGGTTTTGAAGTAGTTAAACTTGTAGATCAAAATTCCGTTACTACCGTTTACAATGCTTTTTTTTAAAACGAAATTTCTACTTTAACGAAACCTTAAAACGGAAGTCGTTATCTTTGGATTCGATATCTGATCACAACGTTTTAAAAAATCGTTGATCTACCGGTTAGAATAGCTTCTATAGCTACGTTTGGGTGTTAGTCTTAGACGTGGTTTGTTGTCCTGTGATACAAAACAAACACATAATGACATAAAAGCTTTTGTTAAAAGAACTTAGTTTGATGTCATGGATTAAAGTGATTAATCGAACTCTGTGGCAGTTGGGCATGGCAAGTGCAGTGGAGACACTATGCGGGCAAGCCTACGGAGCAAAGCAATACCACATGCTAGGCATCTACCTTCAACGTTCATGGCTTGTTATCTTTCCATGCACAATCCTCCTTCTCCCTCTCTTCCTCTTCACCACTCCCCTCCTCCGCCTCCTTGGCCAAGAGCCTGCCGTGGCCGACGCTGCGGGCCTTGTGGGTCTTTGGTTCGTGCCCATCGTCTTCTCCTACACCATGATCTTCACTCTCCAGCTCTACCTTCAAAGCCAGAGCAAGAACCGGATCATCATGTATTGGGCTGTGGGTTCGTTTTTCTTCCATGTGTTCCTTTCCTGGCTCATGGTTTCGGTGCTTAAGCTTGGGGTTGGTGGTGTGATGGGGTCGACCGTAATCACCCTGTGGATACCCATTTTTGGACAGCTTTTGTTTGTGTTCTGCGGGGGGTGTCCCGAGACATGGACGGGGTTCTCTACCGAGGCTTTCAAAGGACTTTGGCCGGTTGTTAAGCTCTCCTTATCTTCTGGCGTCATGATATGGTGAGGTTGATTACTAGAATTGCAGCTTTTCTAGAATCATTAGTATTTTATTATTGAAACAAATGTAGACATGGCGTAAGTACTGAAGAACAGAGACATGAAGAGAGGAAAAAGAAATACATTTACATTTGTATAGTTTTCAGTCCAACGTATTAATTGGTCATTTTGTTGTTGGCAGTCTGGAGGTATGGTATAACACCATCTTGGTTCTTTTGACGGGGAACATGAAGGATGCCGAGGTCGCGATAGATGCTCTCGCAATATGGTATGTGTTGATCATCATATGATTTGAATTTGATTCTTATATCTCGTAAAGTTCTATTTGAAGTGTGGTTTTTTATTCAAGACTCGTCAGTGTTAAGCGAAGTGACTTAAGCTATTATAATTTATGATAATGTATTTTTTTCTTCTTTCAATTATGTGCACTATACGTAATACTACCGGGCATGTAGCGCGTAAAAGGTGAATGTGTTGGACCATTCATCAGACCATTTAATTCTAATGCTTTATTATAATGTGTGTTTCCATTTATTAGACCATTGAATTCTAATGCTTAATTAAAATGTGAGTTTCCAACTCAAACTAATCGACATTCTTGAGTGGAAATACCAAGGATTACATAACTCATGATTTTTTCATGAATTTTCTAATGTGAGATCATAATTAACAAAGACAGACTCTAAAAACTTTCAGAAACACTCCACCCGATTTGGCTGCAATATTTTTTTCTTTCATTCACAAACAAAAGGCGACAAACGTTGGATTCAACTCAAACCCAGACTTCCAACTCTCCTTTATGAAAAATATGAAGGTGGCAATTGTCTGTTACTTTGTATGATGATATACTGTTGTTTTTGTTGTGTGTAGTATTTATACATATTACTAACCGTCTGTATGTGATTTGTTTATATTCTTCTAAACAGCATCAGCCTTAATGGGTGGGAGCTGATGATATCTATTGGTCTAATGGCAGCAACAGGGTAACTAAACAATTACCCTCTTGGATGATAAAGTTATTCATAGCTATATTTCAGTTAGTGCAAAAAAATTGATATCATCATGACTATCAAATTATAGTGTCCGAGTTGCAAACGAACTTGGTGCTGGGAGTGCAAGATCCGCGAAATTCGCCGTTGTTGTGGCGGTGGTGACTTCTTTAGTCATCGGTGGCGTCTTGTTTGTGGTTTTCTTGGCTCTTCGAGGTGACATCGCTTATTTATTTACAAATGACACAAGAGTAATCCGTGAAGTTGCTAAACTATCTCCTCTGCTGGCCTTCTCCATTCTGCTTAACAGCATCCAGCCAGTGCTCACAGGTTCGATTAATGCAATTAGAGGGTTGTGGTGTTGATTAATGCAATTAGAAGGTATAATCTACTATCACATTGCTTAGCTTGATTTTTTATAAAATGTTTTGCAGGGGTTGCTATTGGTTCTGGAGTGCAGAAGACCATTGCATATGTCAACCTTGGATGCTATTACTTGATAGGAATTCCTCTTGGAGTTGTTCTTGGCTATGTACTTGATTATGGTGTTAAGGTAGGACTCACGTTTTCCCATCATGAAAAGTAAATTGATTATATAAATTGTCAGAGTTATAAGAGTGAACCTCTAATGCCATACCAACTTAGAGTAGCTCAGTTCGTAATGTTCTGGCCGCGATCACTAAAATCAATGTTCACATCATATCGAAGTGGGTCGCAAGAATGGAGTAAATAATTATTTACAAAGAGATTGAACCTAAAATTAATTGGTGTTTCAGGGAGTGTGGACAGGAATGATACTTGGGGTCACAGTTCAGACTATGGTGCTAGTATTCATCACTTCAAGAACAGATTGGGAGCTGCAGGTAATTTTCTTTTAGTAGAGTTAGACACCAACTCAGAGATTTAATTGACTCACTGACACAGTGCTGCTGATTTACTCATAATGGTTTTTGTTGTAACATGAATTTTCATTTCTACTTTGAAGGTTGCCATAGCCAGAGGTCGTTTGCAAAAGTGGCTTTTGCCGAAATCTGAGGCCTCTCATATCATGGTGCCAGTCACACCCTAACCATGGGAACTGGATAGGTTGTACAATTTCAATTAAGTTACATATCATGTGATTTATAAATGTTGTTTTTTCATGAAAGTTTTGGAATTTCTTAAGTGATCACAAATATTTAGAAGAAGAGTAGCTGAAATCTTTCGGAATAAGATGTATTTATCTAGAAGAACCACAACGAACATTGTTACTTGGTATGTCATTTGAAACCTTCCCCCAAGCTTTTTATTACTTGATATTAACGTGTTAGAAAATGCGATGCTTTCGCCTTACAAAACATAATTACAGAAGTTTGACCAAAGACTGTGGTTAATTTTCCCACAACCAACCAAAAATCCATCCATAACTCATCCTACAGTCTACCTACTTGCAAGTTGTGTATCCGATCCGTGGGTGCGTTGATTTATTTTTTTCCTAATAAAATCACCACAATTTACCAATAAATTAGGTAACTACTTTTCGTCGTCGGAAAACTACTTAAATTGTCCCAAAAATAACATTTTTGCCATTAACAAATCAATTAATACTCATTTCGTCCTGTGTCTTTAAACAAGGTGTTTGATTCAGTTTTACTAACATTCCTAGTACCAACACCACGAAAATGTCTGGCGAAGCACCTGAATCCGGCGAGGTAACGGGGGCGAAATTTTTTTCCCGACTCGAGCGTCTGGCTAAGCCGCCGCCACATAGGTGGAGGCAGTTTAGCCAGACGCCTCCACCGTTGTGGAGGCGTCGTAGGCGGACGCCTCCACTAGGGTAGAGGCGTCTGCCTAACACGCCTCTACATACGTGGAGGCATGTTAGCCAGTCGCCTCCACCTTGGTGGAGGCGCCCGTTTTTTTTTAATTTTTTTGTTAAATTTAATTTTTTTAGGTTCCGTTGCAAGATTTCGATAGTGATGAAGTAGATTACAGTGAGCTTTTTGACAGTAAAGAAATATTTACAACAATCGAGGAAACTTGTAATGGGCGAAACAAATTGCACTAAGAGCCGGATTTTTTTTTGTTATATCATCATACAAACCAAAAGCAGATAACCGGATGGATTGTTACCTGAGATGTGATCGCAGACGTGAGATGAGTTCTCGTGATACGAGTATTGCACTGCGAAATAATACGAAAAGAAAAGGTTGCGGTTGTCGGTTTTTGATAAAAGTGGTGGGGCGACGAGATCGTGATGGATGAGTCATTGTTTCTAGTAGCATCTATGGGCAGCACAACCACCCACTTGCAGTTTATTCAGAGGGTCACCGACAGGTCAGCGGACTTAGTGTTGTGGGAAAACAAATTGTTCGTGATATGAAAGAGGCACAAGCAAGACCCCGTAACATTTTGTTGGCGGTAAAGAAAAAAATCGCGGACGATAATCCGAATCAAAGACACATTTATAACTTCAGAGAGTACATGAGGAGGACGAAATCTGAAAACAAGAATCCCACGCAACAGTTTCTCAGTCAGGCAGTGCAGCATAACTATTTGCATTGGATTGTGGCAGATGAAGAAACTAATGTCTTGACTCACGCATTTTTGGCACATCCGACTTCAGTTCAGTTGTTGCGTACATACTCATTCGTAATCTGTATGGATTCGACGTATAAGACGAACAAGTACAAGATGCATTTGTTTGAGATGATTGGGGTTACTCCAACAAACATGAATTTCCTCGTCGGATATGCAATTTTGCAGGATGAGACCGAGTCTAATTACCAGTAGGTGTTGGAGAGATTGCGAGATCTGTTATTGGATATTGTTAGCCCGACTGCAATAATTACGGACCGGGAGTTAGGTCTGATGCGACCAGTGGCAGAGGTTTTCCTGAGTCTGCTCATTTACTATGCACCTGACATATCAACAAAGACGTGTACAACTACGCATACCACGTATTCGGCAAAGAGAAGCAGCTTGCAGAGAGTTTTAGGCGTGGAATGTGGAGGAGAGTTATGTTTTCTGATTCACAGACGGATTATGATAGAGCAGTCCGTAATCTGAAAGATTCTTACAACTCCTGACCAGTGCTGACAAAGTATGTGGAAGACACGTGGTTGGTGCATAAGGAAAAATTTGTGTTGAATTGGACGAATAAAGTTTTTCATTTCGGCAACACTACGAACTGCAGGATGGAAAGTGCACATTCGGCTCTGAAAGAGTGGATCACTACATCGACTGCCACTCTCGACACTATTTTCGACCGCGTGAACTCGGCTATTGAAATGCAGCTGACGAATATTCGGAACTTTCTTGAAGATTCGAGACGTCGAATTGTGACAAACTACATAGGTCATTTGTTTCAGCATATAAATGACCGAGTTTCGCATCACTGTTTGTCGTTATTGACTCAGGAGTTGAAGAGAATGGATGACTTAAGTGATGAAATTGAATATCGTTGTGGGTGTGCTTTCCTGACAACACATAGGATTCCTTGTGCCTGTACTATGTACGAGTGTTTGGCGTCAGGTGATGAAATTTATTTAGTGTAGATTCATCCATTCTGGAAAACACTTGTTATCGGAGAAAGAGTCCAGATGTCAGAGTTTGTTGATCAGTCAACACAAGACGTCAAGCATTTTCGGAAGCTAGTGGATGAGATCTCGGAGAGCGACCCTGCAGTAATTCGTAGTGTCTCTCGTATTTTATACGAACAGTTACACCCCGATCAGTCGAACTATGGAGAACCCGAAGAAAATATTAAGATACGAGGTCGACCTAGGGGAAAGTCGACACGTCGGGACACGAGTGCCTTCGAGTATGATGAACGAGGTCGTGCTCGGTCTGGCAGTAGTGGGAGCAGGGGTCGTCGTCGGTCTGGCAGTAGTGTGAGCAGAGGTCGTGGTTGATCTTCAAATTCGTCTCGATCGTCCGTGAATACGGCACAGGATCTTCTGGTATGACGATATCTTTGTTGTTATGTTATTTAATATATATCAGTAATTTAGATGAGATTGAATATATTATCTCCTAATTTTTTGTTTTAAAAATACGAGAGGGCGGCCACCGGAACCGCCTCCCCCTTAGGGGAGGCGGTTCCCGCGGCCGCCCGACCATTGGGTCAGGCGTCTCCCGCGGACGCCGAACATAGGGCAAGGCGTCTGCGGGAGCCGCCTCCCACGTAGGGGAGGCGGTTACGGCAGACGCCCCAATTTTTTTTTAATTTTTTTTAATTGATTATAAATTGTGATAAATTTAAAATAAATTGAATATTATGTTAATAATGAATTAAATTAGTTTAGTAAATCCTTTATTGATTATAATTTGAGATAATTACTAAATAAATTGATTATTAAGTTAATAATTAGTTTAATTATTTTAGTAATGAATTATTGATTAAAAGTTGTGATAATAACTAAATAAATAGATTATTATGTTAATAATTAGTTGTGTACGATTTTAGTAAAGGATTATTGATTAATTGTGAGATCTCGCAACCTCTCCAACACCCACTGGTAACTAGACTCAGTCTCATCCTGCAAAATTGCATATCCGACGAGGAAATTCATGTTTGTTGGAGTAACCCCAATCATCTCAAACAAAAGTATCTTGTACTTGTTCGTCTTATACGTCGAATCCATACAGATTACGAATGAGTATGTACGCAACAACTGAACTGAAGTCGGATGTGCCAAAAATACGTGAGTCAAGACATTAGTTTCTTCATCTGCCACAATCCAATGCAAATAGTTATGCTGCACTGCCTGACTGAGAAACTGTTGCGTGGGATTCCTGTTTTCAGATTTCGTCCTCCTCATGTACTCTCTGAAGTTATAAATGTGTCTTTGATTTGGATTATCGTCCGCGAATTTTTTCTTTACCGCCAACAAAATGTTACGGGGTCTTGCTTGTGCCTTTGTCATATCACGAACAATTTGCTTTCTCACAACACTAAGTCCGCTGACCTGTCGGTGACTCTCTGAATAAACTGCAAGTGGGTGGTTGTGCTGCCCATAGATGCTACTAGAAACAATGACTCATCCATCACGATCCCGTCGCTCCACCACTTTTATCAAAAACCGACAACCGCAACCTTTTCTTTTCGTATTATTTCGCAGTGCAATACTCGTATCACGAGAACTCATCTCACGTCTGTGATCACATCTCAGGTAACAATCCATCCGGTTATCTGCTTTTGGTTTGTATGATGATATAACCAAAAAAAATTGGCTCCTATTGCAAATTGTTTCGCTCATTTACAAGTTTTCTCGATTGTTGTAAATATTTCTTTACTATCAAAAAGCTCACTGTAATCTACTCCATCACCATCAAAATCTTGCAACAGAACCTGAAAAAAATAAATTTAACAGAAAAATAATTTTTTTAAAAAAACGAGCGTTTGCCTAAAACACCTCCACCAATGTGGAGGCGTCTGGCTAAGATGCCCCCACCTTGGTGGAGGCATCGTATCCAGACGCCTCGACCAAGGTGGAGGCGTCTTAGCCAGACGCCCGAGTCGGGAAAAAAATCCGCCCCCGTTACCTCGCCGGATACAGGTATTTCGCCAAACATTTTCGTGGTGTTGGTACTATGAATGTGAGTAAAATTGAGTTAAACAACTTGTTTAAAAACACGAGACGAAATATGTATTAATTGATTTGTTTAAGACAAAAATGTAATTTGTGGAACGATTTAAATAATTTTCTTATGACGAACGGTGTAACACCCTTTGAAAATCCTCTCTTGGTTCCTGTTACTTCAATCAATGTTACTCCAACTAAACAGACCGAATGAGTTTTTAGTGATAACAAGAAATCCATCTCACAAAGTAGAAACCGTGTGAGCTCAACAAACACAATCGTTTTATATTTAACAGGTTCAAGTATCAACTTGACAACAATGAGATGCGATCTAAATACCCACTCACATAAAAAACCACAGGGCACACTAGATGAGACGTGAATTTGCAATTTTACATAATAATGAAAAAAGAGATCCACTGCTATTTACAATTTTTAACATCAATTTACCTTTATATATAACTTAAAATTTAAACTCCAATGAAAAATTCAATATAAGCATGCACACCAAATTACCATAAATTTTAAATATCATTTTATATAAGATCAAGTGATGTCAAATTTATAAATGATCTCGTATTCTCGTGAGTTGATTTTTGGATCCTTAAAAAATCGAATAAAACAACTTTAAAATTTTATGATTTCCAATATGCGTACTTACATTGTGATATAAAACAAGACTTAAGATTATATTTTTAATTTGAAGTTTAGTTTTTATAATTGATGTCAATTTTTTAAAAGATAATTGATATATTGTTTTTTTATTTTAAATCCCTCTTATTTAGGGCCGTCAACTTTAGCTCGAACTCGAAACTTAAACTCGACTCGAAGAACGTTCGACTCTGGTTTAACTTGAAAATGAATGGTCTTCATGAAAAATAAAAAATTCTTACGACTTGGTTTGATAAACAAATCGTTCGAACTCGAAAACTTGGATGTTCGACTTGAATTTATTTATTATTCTATTTATAATTATTTTTTTATATTTAATAAAAACATAAGTAACCCTCGTGAGTAGGGCTATAAATGGGCAGTTCGTGGGCGGTTATAGGGCTTACCCATGACCCTATCCGCCTAATTAAACGGTTCGCGGTTCGGTTTGAAATCCATTTATTTTTACCTCTACCCATGAACCTACCCGTTTAATTTAATTAAACGGTTTTGGACGGTTAAATGGTTATATGGTTAAAACTTAATGGATACTAAAATTGATATAAGAGTTGGATAAATGATTAAATGGATAAAAAATTGTCAAACTTGTTAAAAACATCATAACATCCATAATTTTATAATCAAAACATCCCAAAATTCATAATATAAACATCAACAAATTCATATAAAACAACATCAAACATCCACACAATACAAACAATTATATGTATATAGTATATATAACAAAATATTATATATATATTCATTATGTTTCGCGGTTAAACGGTTAAAAAGACATGTTAAATCACGTAACATTATCTGCTCATTTATTAAACGGTTATGATTTTCACAACCCTTATCCGTCTATTTATTAAACAGTTATGAGTTTTACAACTCGTGACCTTACAGGTAGGACGGTTAAACGATTTTTACCCAACTCATTTACAGCCCTACTCGTGAGCCGTGAGTCAAAAATTTGCTAGTTGAACCCATCTTCCAGGTTCGCTCAGTCACGAGTCAAATCGGCTCAAAAGTTCCATGACTTCCATCCCATTCGATCCCACCTCTATATAAACCCCACCACCTCCTCCGACCCAAACCACCCCTCCCGTCGAAACCTTCCGCGTCCGCCAAGCTCCGGTAACACCCGTCCCTCTCCCTCCTCTCCCCTTCCGTTCCCGATCTGATCCGTTCCGCAGGTGCTCGAGATGGGGCTGACCTTCACCAAGCTGTTCAGCCGCCTTTTCGCCAAGAAGGAGATGCGGATCCTCATGGTCGGCCTCGACGCCGCCGGTAAAACCACCATCCTCTACAAGCTCAAGCTCGGAGAGATCGTCACCACCATCCCCACCATTGGTTCGTTCCGATCCTCGACTTTTCCGTCTTTTTTGGTTTTGGTTTGGTCTGGTGAATCAGATCTGGATCTGGAGTGTGGAATCGTGCTGGTTTGTTTTCGGATATGGTTGTTTGTGGGGGCGTTTTGGGAGTCGGAAGTGTAGAATTGGTTAGATCTGGATTTGGAATGAGAAAATATGTTCTCTTGGAGGTATTTTTTTGTGGATCTATTCTTCCAGGGGTTGATTATTAGGCTATGGATCGTGGGGGTTATGGTTTATGATGGTGACTCTTAACTGTAAGGAAGTTGTTTTTTTGGCGGCACGCCTGTGCATGACTTGTTGTTATTGTTGGTTAGGTTATGCTTTGTGCTAGAGATTCTGAGATTGAATCCCAAGTTTACGTGGTGGCCAGTTGTTGTAGACTTGGTCGGTCACCTTGACTAGTTCTAGTTGGGATTGTGGATCTTAATTGTAAGAAGGTTGCTTCTTTAGCCTAATAGCCTCGTAGATGTAATTGTAGCAAATGAACAATGTACATAATGAGGGCTGCTTAGCTAATTGGATAAGGATAATTCTATTGAAAATATGTTATATGGGGTTTGTTTGTGATGAAGGACATTGTTTGGATCTACTCGTCTAGGGTTCCTCAACCATGTGAGCCATACATTGCAAAGTTTGAGTTGGGGTTGTGGATCTTAATTGCAAAACAGTTGCTTCTTTAGCCTTCTAATTCTAGATGTAGTTGTAGCAAATGAAGAATATTAAGATAATCGGATAATTCTACTGAAAGCTGTCTACTACAAATGGCAGCTCTATTGAACTGTCGTAATACCTTTGACCAACTTGTGAGCCTGTAGTCATTTGTTTTGGGTGGTTCTAATGATTTATAAAAATGTGATGATCACTCGTGCGTAGGATTTCTAGGGTGATTTTTAGCTGTTAGTTTCATACTTGGTTAGCCTTGTGTAATTCCTGTTAAACTGATCCGACATTTGAAGTTTATGATGGACCTATTTGCTAACTAATTCACTTGACCACCACGATGGTATTCCTTCTATGCAATTTTCTTTCTGGAAGATACGATTAAGTTAGATCTGAACTACAGGGTCATAAAGCAAGTATTCCAGCTGCCATCATCCAACATATGATGAAGAATCACAAAAATGCTAGTTTCATATTTGATGTGGTATTCATACCGGACATTATGATAAAAAATGGCTCAATCAATGACCATCTCTTTGAAAGATTATTAATGTGGATAGGTTGTAGGTGTTGACGATCAACATTGCTGACTTTTCTGATCTTATGATTCCTATCTCAGGTTTCAATGTTGAAACAGTGGAGTACAAAAACATAAGCTTCACCGTGTGGGATGTTGGAGGTCAGGACAAGGTAAAATAATGTTTACTTTTATGTTGCATTGTTCCTCCAACTCCAATGAATAGCCTAATCCTGATCACTTTGCTGTCCGTGTTATTTCTATCACCTTTGGTTTGGAATAACAGATCAGACCACTATGGAGGCACTATTTCCAAAATACCCAGGGTCTTATATTCGTTGTGGATAGCAATGACAGAGACCGTGCTGTGGAGGCAAGGGATGAGCTCCATAGGATGTTAAATGAGGTATTCGTTTGTTGTTAGGCAATTTAGCCAATAGTTTTATCAGACGTAGCACCAGATAGAACGCCTTTTACAAAATTGCAAACACTTTTTTCCCGACAGGATGAATTAAGAGACGCTGTGTTGCTTGTCTTTGCAAACAAGCAAGATCTGCCAAATGCTATGAATGCAGCTGAGATCACCGACAAACTTGGTCTGCATTCCCTTCGTCAGAGGCACTGGTAATGGAAATCTTTCATTGTACAGTTGTACTTTATATCTTTCAACACCTTCAGGCAAAATATAGTTTGAATCTCTGAGATGCACAAGTGGCTTTTCTTTTCCAATGTAAATGCTTCATAGTTGAAATCGGTGAGATTATTTGCAAAAGAATATGGTGCCATGTGAGTAGTTCTGGATGAATGGTTGTCGAACTGCACTTACAATTTCTTTTATCAACCTAATCCCTGTATGACATGTAACTGTTAACTGAGAATTCTAAACCTTTAATGACAGGAAACCCTTCAAGTTGCAGTAAATTTTTATACTCCAGATCTATATGAACTCAGAAGCAGTAACAAATTGTTTTGGAACTTAATTTAGAGTTTTGTTTGCTATAGTGAGTGCACTTTATTGGCTATTGGTACATGTAAAAGTAAGCACCATGATATGTTCATGTGTTGGTTGCATGCTGAATGTCTGAGTGATCGCAGGTACATCCAGAGCACTTGTGCCACATCTGGTGAGGGGCTGTACGAGGGACTCGATTGGCTTTCCAGCAACATTGCCAGCAAGGTTTCTCTTCAGTAATCCAATACTTGAAAAAATGATACAGTTCATACCGAATTAAGATTTTTATTTCCATTGCATGTAATTCAGTGACAATTGTTCCTAAGATATTGCTGTTTTGTTTTTGTAGGGCTAAATGAAGCCTCGAGCAGAACAATAACTCTGAATGAAGATTGTAGATCATATTTTACTATATCGTGTGTTGGAATTCGAGGCTGACTCTGGTGCCACTTGGATCGTTGCGTCAATGTTGAATTTGTTTCCTGTTGTTTCTTCCCTGTTGTTTCTAAGAATCTGGATTTCTTACCTATAAACTTGTTTTTGATCTCTGATATATTCTTGCTAGACTATTTAGTGGGATTTCATTCATGGATACCCTTGACTCATTTCAATTTATGGAGATGGTGCCTGGATTTATATGGTTATAATGTCTTGAGTTATCCATAATATTCTTGTGATGCTGTTAAATGGCTGTAGCATATATTAATCCCATTCTCTTGTCCCCATGCATCTGCAATTGCCTCTGCTGTTTTTTTAGTAAAGTTAATTCATTGCATTAATTAAAAATAAAGGTCCCGGGTTGATGAAACCACATACCCATGACAGAAGTCAAAGTTAAGTTACAACAACATCCAAAATAAAGGTAGACGCAGATAGTCGGTCCCTAGCGACCTCCTCAAAGATCTTATAAATTGACATCAAGATTGTAAATTTACATCATAACCATTTTGTCGGAGCACTGAGATTCTTTGTTGCTTGTGCTAACTAAGTTTTATATTCAATTTACCAAAGATGTAATGACTCATTTGGTTATATTCGGTGGTCCTTATAATGTTCAAAAGGGAAACTTATAGATAAAGACGTTCTTGATTTAGTTAGGTCTCTATAATTTGTTAGGAATCCGTGTCCATTGCTTACGATACATTCTCGTAAATACTTGACCAGTGGTGAACGTCAATTTTGAAATTCTTCGACAAATGTTAATTGGATTTTAGTATATTCAGACATGAATATTAGTTGTAACTAACATGGATTTGATCAAGATGTTGTGAAAATGTAAAGATAGAGTTCACTACTTATGGTAATTTGACATTTAACTAATGAAGTGCAATCAAACACGTTAGCAAATCCTACCTTGATTTTCATAACTTTACTAGATGCGAAGCTTCATGCCGCCACCCACGACAATTGACAAATCGAAAATAAACAATAATAGCAAACACTGTCGTTGTTAATGAACTCCAAGGATCTCATCTTTGAACAAATTATTTTAGCCGGCCTGGATGTGCCATTTCAACTCCCAAACTGGATTGCAATTCAAGAAAAGAAAATGCATACTTCTCGATTAAGGTTCGGGTAAAACCTTTAACTTTCTTTTAATCTATGCTAGTATGATTTCGACTTGCAGGCAAGATACCATTTTTCATGTTTTTTTTTCTCTGTTTTAAAGCAACTACTTATTAATCATCATACATTGTAAAAAGGTATCAATTTGATGATGTATGAATCATATTGTCCATTCAAACTCCTTGCATTTCAACCGAATTAACTACTAAAGTTAAGATTTCCAGTTACCATCCTAACAACAAAAATATCCTTGTCTTGGGGGTGGGACTCAACAACATGACGTGGTTAGTAGGATAAGGAATTGAGATCCACAATTTACATTAATAATATTGTCAAAAAAATAGGGAACTACTAAACGTCGCCCCAAAACTACTTAAATCGTCCCTTGAAATTATCAAATTGTCCTTAACAATATATTTAATACTCATATCGTCCCGTGTCTTTAAACAAGGTTTTTGACTCAGTTTTACTAACATTCCTAGTACCAACACCACGAAAATGTCTGGCGAAACACCTATATCAGGCGTAGTAACGGAGACAGATTTTTTTTCCGACTCGGGCGTCTGGCTAAGACGCCTGCACCATCGTGGAGGCGTCTGGCTAAGACGCCTCCACCATGGTTGAGGCATCTTAGCCAGATGCCTCCACGATGGTACATGCGTCTTAGCCAGACGCCTATACCATGGTGTAAGCGTCTCGCTAAGACGCCTCAACCATGGTGTAAGCGTCTTAGCCAGACGCCGCCACGATGGTACAGACGTCTTAGCCAGACGTCCCATTTTTTTTTATTTTTTTTGTCAAATTAAAATTATACGGTGTGTTATCTCAAATTATTTAACGTTTCTTTGCAAGTTTTCGGTGGTAACCGGTCGGATTACAATGAGTTTTTTTGCAAGTGATGAAAATTCAAAAAAATTCCAGATCCAACATTTTTTAAGTTCCAAATACCCCGGTGGTAAAACATCCTGACTTACAAATACCACCTCGACAGGTCGTTCGGGGGTCTCGCTCCCCGGTAAGCGAGTGACATTCCACCTCGCCGGTGAGGTGGTGGGGGTGGTAGGGGGCAGCGCCCCCTGGAATTTTTTTTGATTTTGAAATTGTTGGATCTGGAAATTTTTGAATTTTCGGTGTACCGAAGAGGTATCGGTCAATTATCTAAATTTATAATCAATTATCTTTTTAAAAAAATAATAAAACGTCCGACGGAGCCGCCTCCCCCATGGGGGAGGCGTCTTACACAGACGGCTGTCCCATGGGCGGAGCGTCTGGGTAAAACGCATCCCCGATGGGTAAGGCGTCTGAGTAAAACGCCGCCCCCATGGGGAAGGCGTCTTAGCCAGACGCCCCCTCCTACGTGGGGGCGGCTCCGTCGGACTCCCGTAATTTATTATTATTTTTTTATTAAAAAGATGTTATATATTTTACCAGATTCGAGTACACTGGGGCGTCCGTTGGTTTATTACTGGCCTCTAAAATATTATTTTTTATGATTATAAGAGGAATATGAAGAGAGATGTGTGATAGGAGGGTAAAATGTCGCGTTATAGCAGTAGAAATAAGAGAATGACAAAATGGTAATTTCAAGGGACAATTTAAGTAATTTTGGGACGATGTTTAACAATTCAGAAAAAATATCCTTTTACCTAGGATTGATGTTAAATATCCGAGTACATGACAAGAAACTACTAAAATATACTTCTTAAAAAAAATCCTGTTTCAAAAAAAAATAAAAAAGCAAATCTCAACGCCCATCACATCCGACGGCTGAGAACCGTCATCCGAAGCCGATTCCAATCGTACGGTGGAGGAGTCGCGTGCCGACGGTGCGCTTCTTCCCTACATTAGTCACCGACCAAACCATAATCAAACGCAAATAAAACTAATCTTCCCTTTTTAAAGCTTTCTCTCCAAGTTTTCTCTAATTCGCCGTTTTCTCTTCAGATTTCCCCCGCAGATTTCGTGTTTTCTATCTTATTCCTGTTGAGCCCTAATTCCAGCCGGGAGGAATCTCACTCCGACGGTGGAATCCTCGCATTACGGCGGAATCTTACTCTTTCTTAGGTAATATTCCGAATTCTAATGTTATGTTTTTGTTTTTAATTCCGCGTGGAAGTTTATTGTGGTTTGGATGATGTCGAACTTTTCTCTACAGAAATTGTTGGAATCTCCCTGGAAATATTAATTGACTTCTAACGAGAAAGCAGTTGCGTTCGATGAAAATGCGTGTTTGGAGTTATCGTCTGTCCGGATCTACTAATTTTAACTACAATACGATGAAAAACCTAATATAGCGTCTAGTTTTTGCTGCACACTATACAAATTGCACCATCGGGATGATGAATATAGTCTAGTGATTTGATTTTATAGAGATAGCATATGGATATACTTGAAAATCAAATTGAATATGCAGTAGAAAGGGATATGGATGATAGTACACTCTGCATGTAAGGGCTGTGCCAAGAATTGAGGTCAGAGGAGTCGGAATTTGTACGGGCAACCTAAGCGGATCGGAATTTAAAGGGGCTGAAAATGCAGAGGTTGGAATCCCCAAGAGTTCTTGCAAAGTAACTGAAATTTCACAATCCAGGGAGGTCAAACCCCTCCCTGTTTGCATCGTAGTTATTTGAAAACTTATGTTGAAATCGATTTAAACAAGTTAGAAAGTAACCGGGGTTAGCTCGGTTGAGAGATCCATTGTCTTGAGATAGTCAAAATCATATATCAAATCCCAACAGTCTCATTCGCATGTTTGAGATTTAAAATGAGGTGGGTAATAGAGTAGATAAAAAATGGTATTGATTGTATGAATCTCCTGCCCAAGTCCCATCTTTGAATGTCAAAAGTCATCATTCGCTTCTTTTATTGGCTTTAGGATCTAGTAGGTTTACTCCTTGCATTTATGGTTTTCTTGATCATCTCCAATAAAGACTTTTGGGATAAAGAATGTCATGGATCACTATGACAAAAAAATATTAGCTGATGAGTTCTAACATTGGGGTTATTTAGGTTTTGTCAATGACATCACAGACTTTAAGAAGGAGAGTCCGTCATGATGATGTCGATGGAAGGTCAAACAAATATATCAATGCGCAAACATCAGATTCGCTAAATGAGCCTCTTCTTGATAGTTATTATGAAGATAAGTACTCACAGGTATTAACTTTCCATCCTGTTCCCTTTTCTTGCTCACAAGTCAGTGGTAGGATGATTCGGATGGACAGGGTTCGGTAAATTGCCTTTTGGTACAGTTAAGTTTATCCACTTATTAAGATAGTTTATGTTGTAAATAGGGCTACAATGGAAAGGACGGGCAGGAGATTTGGGATGACAAGGATAAAGAGAACGTCTATTGGGCATTCCGCTTTACTCAGTTGATTGCTCAATGGGCACAACAGTGGTTAGGTACGACTAAATCATGCTTAATATTCATGTTTTTGTCATATGAAATGTTAGCATGTGGGAATAGGGGATTATAGTTCTAATGCATGAATCCGCCTTACACTAAACTGTACGTGACTCTTACATTGACATCCTGATGAGAATTTGAAGACTCCATCAAGCACTATTTAATCTGAAGCGTGAACCAGCATATAACAATTCCTTCAACAATGTAAATCTCTATTATGCTAACGTACCATAACCATCTGCTACACCTTAAGGGGGACATGGAATGTCCTCGTCACTACAAAATTATACCTTGATATTTTTTTGTTTCACACTCACTGATTATCAGTCCTTTTGTTTTCTCAGGAAATGTAATACTTGGTTCCAGCTCATTCATGGGAAAGCTAATGACTCTACCGTTCATGATTCACAGTGGAGAGAATAATAGAAATGCCCCTGTATCCCTTAGTCCCTTACAGGTAATGTACATATCCCGCCCCTCCCCACAGTGAATGCAAGGTTTATATAGCTGAACCATGCATCTGTAAACAACTGATGAAACTGGTAACCGTTGTCCATCGGAGAAAGGGATAAATTAACTACAATTAAATAAGTATTAAGTAGGTACCTTCGAACAAGTTATGTAACCACAAGCAATACATTCGACAAGGAACATGCTGTTGTGAAACAAAGTAACATTGGCCCACTGAAAATAGTTTAACTGATATATCATTTAACAATATTGATGAATGGTAACTTATGCTGACTCCTTTTCAGTAATAGTGTAGTTTCCTTATTGATGTGTAGTGGCTCGTAACAAGGGTATTAGTTGTGCTTACTAATGGCAGTGCAGCCTCTAATCTGAGTTAGTCAGGTAGTTAATTTGTTTTCACTGTCATTCCCAAACAGATGCAGCCTATATCTGGTGCTGTATCATTCTTATGTTTATGGTATTATTCTTCACCAAGGTTGATCATGGAGGAGTGTGAGGAGGCCCTAAAAATTGAAGGTTTTAATCGTGAATCCCGTATTCAGCTTTATTTTGAAAGTAAGGCAATACTTGGTAGTAGGGGTGAGCTTCGGTCCAGGACCGAACCGGACCGGACCGGACCGAAACCCGAATTTTCGGGAAGTCCGGACCGAAGACTGGACCGAATAGGTTCGGTCCGGTCCAGTCTGGGTCGGTCCAAAACCTGGATTTTCCCCTTAAATTTTCGGTCCGGTCCGGACCGAAGACCGAATTTCCAAAATTTTGTGGACCGAAGACCGGACCGAAAAAATTCGGTCCGGTTCGGTCCGGGTGCCCGGACCGGACCGAATTTTGCTCACCCCTACTTGGTAGCATTGAAGGTAAGGCAATATGTGATTTACTGATTGGTAACTTTGTTGTCTTTATCTGAGAAAATTTATGTCTTCACCCGGTAAGCCACCTTTGTAGTATTATGCAGATACGTGAAAATTGGCCACTGTAGTAGTTCTTGGGTTGTAATTTTTCCAATGGTCAGTGGAGAGATCAATTTCATCAATTTGCCCTTGTTTTCTTGATTTTTTGGTATTCCTAACAAACACTGTTGTCAGGTATATAGTATCTTACACATCTATTAATCGATGAGCTCTCTAATTCACATAGATATTTCTGTTGAAGTGCATTTCACTATTCTCAAATACATTATGTCCAGATTTGGTGGCACTGCGGTTTGACCATGATTCCTTGGATATTTTCTCAATTTATGAATTCTAGGAAGAAAGATTAAGGACACTTAGGCAGAGGTTGGAGGTGTCTTATGATGGCTCTTGTGCGGATCATCAGGTAACATGTCTTTCATTTTTGAAATTGCATATTGTTAAAGTAGAGGCTACAATCTCGTTATTAACAAGGACAAATAGTGTCTGTACTTCTCTCTATCTCTATCCTTCTGTGCTCTTGCTCGGCCTTTCAAGAATTTATAAGATGGTTTGATATCAACTTCAATATGTTGAGCTTGATTATGTGCGCAGGATGCGTTGAAACACTTGTGGAAGTTGGCCTATCCAGGGCAAGAACTCCCTCCTCTTAAGTCAGAATTATGGAAAAAAATGGGTTGGCAAGGTTGTGATCCATCAACAGATTTTAGGTATTTTTTTTATAAAAGGCGAGCTTATGCTTTAAAATCAAACTTAACTTGGTGTTATTAAAATGAGTATGGTGGTAATAATCGATTCTATTATTTTCCTCTCAGGGGTGGTGGGTTCATATCTTTGGAGAATCTCATCTTCTTTGCCAAAAACTATCCTGTTAGTTCACCTCTTCTATCATGCATTCTCTTTCTCAAGAAAATACAGAAATTGTGTTCCTAGTGTTTAGTGTTGGTTTTTCCCCTGCAGGAACCGTTCCAGAGGCTGCTACTCAAACAAGAAGGCAACCGTTCTGAATGGGAATACCCTTTTGCTGTAGCTGGGATCAACATATCTTTAATGTTGGCGCAAATGTTTGACCTGCAGTCAGGTTGAACAAGCTGTCAACATTGTAAAATGCCAGTTTCTTATTTAAGATAGAGCACATCTTCCTTTTATAATGTCATTATCATTTTCAGGTAAGCCAAGTTCTTTGGCAGGGAGACGTTTTCTACAACTACTGGGACAGGAGGAGATGGCATTTGATGAGTTGTACTGTGTAGCTTTTACATTGATGGATGCACAGTGGCTAGCCAAGCGTGCGTCCTATATGGAATTCAATGTAGGAACAAACAAAAAATCAAACTTAATCTTACGTGCTTGTCTGTCTTCACTCATCGAGTTAACTATTTATTTTGCTCCATTGTTCTTTCTTCAGGATGTATTGAAGTCTACGAGGACGCAGCTTGAGAGGGAGCTTGCACTGGATGACGTTTTTAGTGTAAAAGATTTGCCTGCTTACACCATGTTAACGTCAAAATGAATGTTAATCGACTGATTACTACAAATTTCTCAAGAATGGGGTCAATAATATCATCACTCTCATTTACAACTTCAGAAAGGTTCATTTAACACTATACTATAGTGCCACCAATGAGATTTGGAGAATTCAGTAAAGAGGATATTGAAGATTCAAGTTTGTAATTATCCATATCTCTGCACAGGATCTTTGAAAAGAACATGCTTTGGTAGACGATGTATTATGTAATTAGTCCTCGTTGGCATACTTCTAATTAACAGATTTGAGTTGGAACGGATGAGGTGAAGCAAATTTTGGAGGAGATCGTGTCAAGTGTTCGAATGTTAGCTGGACCACTATCCACTAATATCATTAATCCTTAGTTTCTATCGACTTCGTGGAACTTCCATGTATGTTTCCCTTCTAGTAGAATTGGGAGAAAATTTCCTGTCTCCAGCTTGCGCACGGAAATTAACCAAGTCAGGACAATCAGTGTGAACGAGCTCAAGTCGAAAGCTAGTCACAGTCAGTTTAGGATTCAATTTTGGGACAAACACAAACACACCCGTGTCCAATTCCAACCACACAGACATAGCCATGACCATGAGCCCACGACGCATCAAGAGTTGCACATCTTAGACAGAAAACCAAACCACCAAAACGTCCACGAATTTTATTCTCAATTCTCATCACACCAGCGAAACTCAGACTTCAAATCAATACACATCCCACATTCCCACCTCAAACACCAAAAGCAAATACTCAACTGAAACACACCGCGCTAAAACCAAACCAAACCAAACCAAACCAAAATCAGACATCCTCACTTCCCCTCCCCCAACTTGACCATCTCCCTCCCAACAATCCCAGCTCTAACCAAACTCCCCACAGTCCTCAACGCCAACTTCAAATCCTCCACAACCTCCCCTTTCGCCAACCTCTTGTACAAATAACTCTCAAACGTCATCCTCTGCACGTACTCATCCCCACACATCTCCACCAACGCCTCCCTCCCCATATCCCCTCCGTAGAACACCTTCTGCACCAAATCCAGCCACCTGAACGTCCCCTTAAACTCCTTGTCCCATTTCCTCAAGTACCCCTCCTTCAAATCCTTTTCCTCAATCATCCTCACACCTCCTTCCGACGCAGACACTATCGCCTCCCCGCAAATTCTCCCAGATTTCGCCGCGAAATATATCCCCTCTCCCGCACATTTAGTGACGTATCCGGCCGCGTCCCCGACTAAAGCAACGCGTCCGATTACTCTCCTCGGCCGAGGGTGCTCTGGAATCGGATGCGCCTCCACTTTGATCACCACCCCGCCGCGAATTTTGGAATTCGCTCTTGCTCTTATCGCACGCTGGTATGTCTTGATTTCGAATTTTGATGTTGCAGTTCCGGTGCCGACCGCCACGTGGTCGCATTTCGGGAAAACCCAGGCGTAGAAGTCGGGGCTCACGTCCCCGCCGAGGTACATCTCGGCGAGGTTGGAGTAGTACTCCATCTTCTCCTCCGGAAGCCGGATCCGTTCCTGGAAGGCGATCGCGCAGGTGTAATCCCCCGCTCCGATCGCCTTCGCCACCCGACTGTTAGCCCCATCGGCGCCGATCACGATGTCGACGGCCATCGTCTCCGGCGTCTTCGACTCTGACGACGTGTAACGGATCAAGTAAGGATCCGTTAGGGTTTTAGGGGTTTCTAGGGTTAGGAAGAGTCCAGGGATGAGATTGGCGCCGGCGGATTGGGCGCGACAGCGGAGGAAGGCGTCGAGGACCTCGCGGCGGAGCATGGGGATGTGCTCGTTGGGTTTTAGGGTTTTACCGAAGTCGACGATGCGGTTGGACGGGGAGATGATTCTCATCTGGGTGACGCGGCGGTCGACGAGGGAGGGTGGGATGGAGAACTCGTCGAGCATGCAGAGGGGGATGGCGCCGCCGCAGGGCTTGGCGGCGGTGGGAGCGCGTTCGAGGAGGAAGGTTTGGATGCCGCCGGAGGCGAGGGCTTCGGCGGCGGAGGAGCCGGCCGGGCCGCCTCCGATCACGGCGGCGCGGAGCTTGCGAGGGAGGGGTGGAGTGGCGGAGGCGGTTATTAGGGTTGAGGGTTTGGGGATTTTGGTGGGGTTTAGACGGCGGGAGGTGGGGAGGGAGGTGAGGTGGAGGTGGAGGTGGAGGGTGATGGACATTTTTTGGTTAGTGGAGTAATAGTGATGATCAGTGAGTGGACTGGGTAAGTGAAGTATGTTATCAGTGAAGATGGAAGAAGAGCACAGTGATGTTTTATTGTAGTTTAGAAAAGGAATCTGGATCAATAGTGAAGTCTCATGTCATGTGCAAGATTATAACAGCGTGAAACTCTTAAAATTAAGAGTCCTTGTACACGGACGCGGCGTCACGGACGCGGCGTCACGGACGCGTCTTACGTGGACGTGTTGAGTCAGCGTCCAGTCAGCAAAATTTCTCTTCACGTGCTTTAGTCTTCTTAAAAACGCCGGTTCTTTAGGTTGAACGATTCTTTTCCCAATACACAGATAGTGCAGACCCTAGGACAGCGTGCAGACCCTTTATTCGTGCAGAGTCCAGACTTATCATAATAAAATATTGTTTTTAACTTTTAGGTTGTATCAACTTAATCCAAACAGACACACAACATATTCCGAACAGACAATCTTCTTATTCCGAACAGACGCACCACTTAATCCGAACAGACAAACTTCTTATTCCGAACAGACACACAACTTAATCCGAACAGACACACAACATATTCCAAACAGACACACAACATATTCCGAATAGACACACAACTTAATCCGAACAGACACATAACTTAATCCGAACAGACACACAACATATTCCGAACAGACAGACTACTTATTCCGAACAGACATACTTCTTATTCCGAACAGAAAGACTTCTTATTCCGAACAGACAGACTTCTTATTCCGAACAGACACACAACATATTCCGAACAGACAAACAACATATTCCGAACAGACAGACTTCTTATTCCGAACAGACGCACAACTTAATCCGAACAGACACACAACATATTCCGAACAGACAGACTTCTTATTCCGAACAGACGCACAACTTAATCCAAACAGACAGACTTCTTATTCCGAACAGACAGACTTCTTATTCCGAACAGACACACAACATATTCCGAACAGACAAACTTCTTATTCCGAACAGACGCACAACTTAATCCGAACAGACACACAACATATTCCGAACATATAGACTTCTTATTCCGAACTGACATACAACTGTTATACATGAAGAAAATGAAGAAGAATGTGATCATTCCTACATTTTTAAGGATGACTTTGGTCTTGTTTGTTGTATATGTGGAATTACACGCAAAAGCATAAAAAGTGTGTCCAGAAACGGAACAGAAAGTTTGTATTATTTATGTAGAAAGATTGTCTTGTTTATGTAGAAAACTTGTCTTGTTTATGTAAAAAGTTTGTCCAGTTTATGTAAAATGTTTGTCCAGATTATGTTGAAAATTTGTGCAGAAATGGAACAGAAAGTATTCCGAACATACACACCACTTAATCCGAACAGATAGACTTCTTATTCCGAACAGACACACAACATATTCCGAACAGACTGACTTCTTATTCCGAACAGACATACAACTGCTGTACATGAAGAAAATGAAGAAGAATGTGATCATTCCTACATTCTTAAGGATGACTTTGGTCTTGTTTGTTGTATATGTGGAATTATACGCAAAAGCATAGAACTTTCTGATTGAACTTTTAACAGTAGAACATCACGCCAAAATCCTCGGAAGCTTTGACACCATTGCATCTCGTTCCAACACATTAACACCTGACCCAGAGGTAGCAAACAAACGGGTGTGATGCCTTTTCTTAACACAAAAACCACAAGAATCGGCATAAGCAACGTAAAATGTTTGGGCTTCTTCGAAAGAGGGGAAAAACATCCCCTCCTTAGGAACGTTTGTCGGCTGCTCCACTTGGAAAGACACATGAACGATTTCCATCAAAGCACAGAGGTAGGACCACAGAAGAGAAAGGAAGAAAAAGGAAGACGCATGTTGAGATTTATAACAAGTCTCCTGTGCTGTGTAGGAGAGCCAAAATGTTCATGGAAAAAGAGTGATTTGAGACGCATTAATGAGGGATGGAGGGATGTAGACATTTGTACGAAATGAGGAATAAAATAAAAAATAAACTTTTTCTGTGGAGACTGCCAACTCAAACGCGTCTGCTGACTGGGCTGACCACATAAGCGCGCGTCCCGAACGCTAGCGTCCCGAACACCTGACGCATTAAGTCATCTACGAAATTACAAGGATGTTTAATTCTTGAAACTGAAATTCCAGATTTTTTTAAAGTTTTCCTACAAACCACCAATCACCAGAAGTGTAGTTCCTTTACTTCCATGTTATTATTTTCGTGGTGACTTATTGAGCCAGGATAATACAGAACCCCACCAACTCTGTTACTCCACTTATTGAGCCATAATAATACAGAACCCCACCAAAATTTGAATTTGTGAGGATGGGTTGAAATGAAAGGACTGACAAAAAAATTTAATACGGCGTACGAAAAATATGCTTATTTTACAAACCTACATACGTATCGGCTGTGTAAAATTGTGTACCGTATGAGCAGTAGAACATCATTCCACGCCTTCAAGCTTCTACAAGGCAAACTTGTAGGGACTGTGGTTAGATCACTATTAACAGCGCCTGGATAGTTTTTGGGTGTCCTGATTTCTCTCAGTCACGTCAGTTTCTCGTCACGTCAACACAAATCAACTCTCCCACAAAATCATTACTCAATCCATCCAGTCACGCTACAGTATTTGTTGTCACATCATTATTTTTATTTTTCTCTCTAAAACTCTTTCAACAATCAACAAAATATATTAATAATCATTATCGTAATTATTTAATATCAACAATTCATTCGTTTTAATTAACATTTAATTAATAAACACGAAAATATTATTAAAAAATAGGAAACCGCATTACATGGTATATTAACTGGAAATTTAAAAACTAAAACTAAAAATACATCATTAAATACTAAACTTAAATATTAAACTTAAAATACATCAAGAACGCATTTCCTCCAAATCGTTGTCATATATTGTCGATCAAATCAGCTTGAAAGTTCAAATGTGTGGTGTGATCACGCAATTCATCTCTCCTTCTCAAATACCTAGTAATATCCACTACACAGTTAGTTGAATACCGAACCGTGTCGTTCACGGAATTTCCAGGTTGGTCCTCAACAAATTCGTTCAAATCTCCAAAATTACCGAAAGAATTGCGTTCATCCTCCACTATCATATTATGCATTACAATGCAAGCTGTCGTTATTTTGTTAAGCACAACATTACTCCATGTAAGAGGACTTTTTCTTTATCGCGAACCGCGTTTGCAAAACTCCAAATGCACATTCTACATATTTGCATGCTGCTTCTTGTCGTTCAACAAATAACATGTCCTTCGGTGTTTGTGGATGAACGATGGACGGAATGAATGCTACACATTTTGGATAAATATCGTGAGATAATATCTCATATTATAAACCGTTTACCTCAAAAGTCACGGGGGGAGCTCGTCCTTCCATTACGTCGTAAAAAACCGGAGATCGTTGCAGGATATTTAAGTCATTGCATCTGTATTTGTATTGTATTTTGTTTCCGAAATTTATGTATTTTGTTTCCGAAGTTTATGAGTATTGTATATGATTTTTTTAATTTTAATTTTATCTAAATAAATCAAAAACAATTTAATTAATCATAAAATATTTTTCAATTAATTTTCAAAACCTAATTAATTTAATTACAATTTACCTAATCAATACATTAACCTACAACAACAACAGTCTTTATCCCAATAAATTAACATAATTATATATAAATATTTAAAACAAAAAAAAAATTAAAACCAATCGGGGGGCCACGGACCCCGGGTCGGCACCCGGAAAAGCGTCCAATCGGGGGGCCACGGAACCCCAGGTCGGCACCCGTAAAAGCGCCCCGCCCGGGACGCACCGGGTCGGCACCCGGTTAAGAATATTAACTCAGGCATGGATATACCACATTTCGCAAAAACCAGAAACATTAACAGTTCGAAGAAGCATATATTATTTAAACACAAAAGGCATATTATTTATAGTGTTTACAGCACGAGAACCAGGGACCAGCGACCAACTAGAACAGGTAAACACGTAACAAAAGTTTGTAGCAAAAAAAACACAAGATGCTATGTACAAAACTACTAATGCAGTAACTGTGGTATATATGTATTAGATAGACAACTTGATCACATCCTTCCATGGCTTTCCCGTCGACCGGTCCCTTCGTCGCCCATTTTCCCCACATCGTTGAATGTCTGCCCTGACATCTGATCAGCAGCCTTCATCAGTTCCGCCACATCACCCTCTCGTTCGGATACAACGGTCCTCTCCTCGATTACCTTCTCCGGTCGACCATGACCATACTCCGCCACAGTTGGTGTATCTTTTGATCCAAACATCTTATCTTTCAGTGAGCCCAGAAAGCCTTTGCCCCTATAACAATAATAAAGGGGACTTATTATAGTGTGCAATTGTAATAAAGGGGACTTATTATAGTGTACCTTTCTTCAGTTGATTCTCTTGTTTCATCCCTGTCCTTCCTTCCTCTGACATCTAGGTCTTCCATCCTTTGCCTTGTAGTTTCTGTTGCTTCCCCCATTCTCCCCTGCATTTGTCATCCAATCGAAAATGAAGGATTAATAACGAGAGCAAATCCAGAAAGAACTGAAACTAATTAGAAGCAAGTGTATACTTTAGCACTCTCTTTGGTTTCTCCCATCTTTTCCTGAATGAGCACATCCATGATCAGTAAACAACTATAAAAATGTACATAACATATTCTATAATATTAACACGATTCAACACCTTTGCGGTCTCTCCAGTCTCCTGTGCCTTCCCCTTGGCCTCTTCTTTCCTCTCAGTCATGTAATCCCCTGCCCTTCTTGACTTCTCGGCAGCAGTGTCCTTGTAGTCTTCCATCTTCCTAGCAGTAGTGTCCTTTGCCTCCCTTGCTCTGTCCATTGTATCATCCTTTGTCTCTCCCATTTTCTCCTGCAAATTTGAAATCCACAGTTTGGAAAAAAATTATATGAACAACATCAAAGAAAAATCATATGAGACTAAACCCCTTTGGCAGGGGTTAAAACACTTTCAAAGAAAACGTAAAACCAAACTAATCCACATTTTGGAATGAAATGATATATATGACATCAAAGAGAAACCATATGGTCATATAGAGCCAACCCTTTTGGAAGAAGGAAGTAAAAAAAACTTTCAAAGAAACATAAAACAATAAAACCAATCCACACAAGAACTATAGAACTTGTCACCTTCGCAGCCTCTGCAGTTTCTTGGGTCTTCTCCTTAGCTTCATCCTTCTTCCCAGTAAAGTAGTCCACCGCTCTCCACGCCTTATCGGCCGCCGCGTCCTTATACTCTCCCAACTTCCCCATAGTAGTATCCTTAGCCTCTCCGGCCTTCTCGGCTGTGGCGTCTTTATACTCCCCCATCTTCTGAGCACTGGCATTCTTATACCCCCCCCCCCATCTTCTGGGCAGTAGTATCCTTTGCCTGCACCGCCTTCTCCTTCCCGGCCTCCGTCGTATCCGCCGCCTTCTGCGACTCCTCATGCGCCTTACCGGTGGCGGTATCCTTGACAGTCTTCAGCATGGACATGGTACTCTCCTGAATGTTGCTAAGAACACCACCATGCTGCCTCCCGCCCTCTTCGCCTACCGCCGCCACACCCTCATGCTGCCTTCTGCCCTCTTCACTGGCAGCAGCAGCCGCGGCGGCCTCTCGCTCGTGGTGCAACTCGTGCTCGCCTTGCCGCTCGTGCTTCAAGCGCTCCAGCTCCTTTGCCGCCGTCTTCGCGGCCGCCTCCGCCCGGTCTTGTCTCATGTCCTGCCTCGACGACATGTCTCGGAAATTATTACTACAAAACACACAAGTAGTGAAGGTTGGTTTTGAATTTGTTAGGTTGTGAACGATTGCTTGAGGTGTTCGGAGATGGATGCGTTATGTTTTATATATTGATGGGATATCCCGATATATATTGTATGTCTTATGTGGAGGAGAGAGTATACGTGGCATGGCCATGCGATGGTTGAGAAGCACGTGTCGGTGGTGTCCGGACGTGTACAGCGTAGGTGAAGTGAAGCGGTGAGTATGTTAATGGTTTGACACGTACTCACTCTGAAAAAACTAAACTGATTTATAGTTATCATGAACCGGATATCTTTCTTTGCTTCGTTTGTTTCTTATTAGACCATTCTTAACGGGGCAAAAAAGAAGGTAGATTATCGCGCGTACAGTCAGGCCCGGCCCAATAGCAGGAGCAGGGTGAGCTCCTGCTTCGGGCCTCATTTTGAGGGGACCTCAAAAAAAAATATATACATGAACTTATTGGGTTGCAAAGAAAATTAGTGTTAACACATAAATAACACATAAACATTGATAAATTTGTCTCAAAGATTGCTACGAGGACAAAATATTTCAATTAATATTGCACTAAGTTAGTGAATTTTTTATTATTTAAACTAGGAGGACAATTTTTTTCAAATTTAGGAACCTCGTTGTTGATTTTCGCACAGGGCCCCAAAAATTTCCGAGACGGCCCTGCGTACAGTCAGTGGAACTTCAAGCCACGTCCACCAACCGGTTGGAAAATGGGGGACGTGGCCTTCCGATTGGTTTTTATTTTTTTTATATATAAAATGTTTTAAAATATGTTAAAAATGTTTTAAAATTTGTTTTAAATTGTTATTTCAAAAAAAATGAAAATATTTTTTTATTTGTTTATATATTTTTTTTAATTTCTTTTTTTTGTGTTTTACTCAAAATTGTTTCACAAATGACGTTGATGGGAGATAATGTAGTGTGTTTGTGTTTCTAGGTGTAGATAAGGAAAATTTGGGAGTGTTGGTTTGTGCTGACGTGACAGAGAGAAAAACTGACGTGGTTGAGAGAGAAAACAGGATGCCCGAGAAATATCATGAAGCTGTTAATTATGGTCTTACGTGTTTATTATGTTCATCATCGACGTGGACTACTTGTTAATTCTCACTAGGTATAATAATGTGCTTGAAGAGAATAAAATGTTGACTTAAAGTATGATTCGCAGTTGTATTAGCATCTTTCCCAATTTTGACTACGGCTGATGACCGGTGTAGCATCTGTTAGTGGGTTAATCGAATACCTTTGGGTACTAGTACTACCGCACCTTTAAAGCCCAAATGGATAATCGGTCTAGCTGTGTAATTGTGTTTAGGAGGACAACTCAGATAATTTGACTCAGATATCTAGTATATTCGAATTTGAATTTCATAATCCATTACCAAATTCAAATTCGAATCCGAAATCAGTAGAACTATCCGATTTCGAATCCGAATCTTCAAAATTTTCGAATACTAACTGATATTCAGATATTATCCGAAATTAAATATATATGTATATTTTTTATTAATTTTCGAATCAAAATTTTCGAATACTAATGTGTGTATTTGACAATCTATCCGAATAATTCCGATAATTCGTATTCGATTTCTAATTGGTAATTTTTTTTAAACCAAATCTATATCCGAAATTAAATTGGTAACATGCAACTTACCAAATACCAACTAAATTGAAATTTTCGAATCAAATATTCGGATAGTTGATAACCATTTGCACCCCTAATTGTGATGTTAGCAGTGTTATGCCTTGCTAGGTACGGTAAAGAATTACAACTTTAGGAAGTTGTTACGTGAGCTGTATTTTAATAGACATTTCTTTGGTTTAATTTGACCATTGACCAAAAGGTTAACTCAACTTTCCAAGTGGAGTGCAATGGTCGTGTTGTAGGTAGGGCTGTCAATTCGGGTCACGACACAAAATTTGAATCCGAACACGACACGAAATTTCGGGTTCGGGTTCGTGTCGAATTCAGGTCGACACGAACAACACAAAGTGTAATTCGGGTCGGGGTCGGGTTTATTAAATTTGAGTTTCGTGTAATTCGTGTCGACACGAAATACCCAAATTTCAAATAGAGAAGTAAAATAGTAAAACCCTAATCCAAACTAAAAGTCTAAAAGAAGCATCCAGCAGCCGTCTCCACTCCAAGACTCCAAATCCTCCCAAATCCAAATCTCCACCCTATCATCGTCCGTCGTCGTCCTTGCCACTGTAGGATTTCGTGTCCCTATGTATGTATATATTTTAAAATTTTAATACATCATATAAGATCGTTTTCATATTTTCAGCAATTTTATGTACATCTATTTGTGTTTTATTCTAATAATATGCAACCTACATTTATTAAAATAATCCACAAAGATAGAATCATACGTAAAAGGTTCTCTAAACCCTTTTTGATGATCCGGAGTCGCGTTGCCCGGTGATTCGTCCACGGAATTGCCTCCGAGTGTTCACCAAACTCTAAACAAAGTTAGAGAAAAAATGAGCTAGTCAATCAATCTCTAACAAGGTTTAGAATCAAGCTAATTACCCTTCTTTAAGCTCCTGAGAATCTTATCTCCAAAACTTAAATTTACTAAGAGATTTTCGTGGTGATTAGGGAGAGATTAATGAGAGAAAGAATTTTGCATTAGTATTAAAACAAGTAGGAATATGCGCCCTTTTATAGGCTCCCAAAACATCCTTATCAAGAGTTATTATTTAGTCATGATCCCTTATTTTTCTCTCCTAAAACTAATCTCTAAATTCCACATAATCACCCACAAAAAACATTTTAATTAAATATGGAATTAATCCACCCATTATTTAATTAATCTCTTAATAATTCATGCAGAATCGTTCTTGTTTGGTAGTCCGAGAATTATTCGGCAACCGAACCATTCAGTTATAACACGTGTTCGGTGCACCGTGAGCCAGATGGTCGACCGATTCTTTATGAGAAAAATTCTCTGGAAGAATTCGGACGAACCACGAGTTTTACTCGGTCTACCGTTGACCCACCAAAATCGCTCCTGGGACATAGACATCGGATGACCGGGTCACCTTCAGTTTACTGAAAATACTACTTCTCGGTTGACCATGCACACTCGGTTAACCGAACCCGATTGTCCAGACACTCCAGACAATTTCAGTCAACCAATTACACTTACTCGTTCCCTATTCGGTTAACCGATCCGAAGATACTCCGGTCGACCGAACCATGAACGGTTCACCGTGTTTGACCTCAATTTTACCTTTGTCAAATTTTGGAATTATTTCCAACAAAATTTGATCTTTTGGGGGTTTTTAGCAATTCACATCATATATATATCATCATATGTAATATTAAATTATTACACCACATAATATATACTCGTATGAATTTATTATGATTCTAATTATGTCAATTCTCATGACATATTGATTTTAATTAATTCACCACATGTGTCATATTTTCACATGAAACCCGACACATCATATGAACTTAAAATCAACCTCTTGTTTCCCAGTTTTGTGGTGTGACCTATAGGAGGATCTAAGCCAAATTGACAGTGATATTAAACACTTAATATCTCAAACTATAAGCGGTATCTAGCTACACATTATTGAAATGAATGTGTTTTAAAAGTTTTACTTTTATATGTCAATTATTATGAATTGAATGTACAAACATTTTGTTCTTTGATTATAATATTCGTCTTTTGGAAGTGTTAAGGAAAAGACATTTGCTCCTTAACCGTAGAGCTCTAAAAGATAAATGTTTATATAAATCAAAAGTTATTCACAATCATGGTAATTAACATGGAACATGAATTACCGAGATAAGATTGTCGTGTTGGTCATCGATTGTTGTAGCTCTACAAATAATTGACGACACGAGTATATAAAAGAGGAAAAGATTATTTTTATATATTGAATATAGCTTACAAGTAAAACATTATGGAATTGTGTTTCGTATCATTAATGTTTTACTGTGTCTTGGATCCTAAGATATGAGACTTATATTTTTTCACTTAAGAAGTGCTTAATTTGATTATTGTGTTCGTCCATTGCCTCGTGATATTAAGAATATATACAAAGTAGAAATGTGTCATCTTTGTATTATATTCATTTCTTGATCTCTTTAAGCTAATTATAACTATGTAACTTAGCTCAAGTTACATTGTGCATATTATAATTTTGCTTTATCAAGAAGCCCACTAATATCATCACTCAATTAAGAGGGCAATGATAATCGTTTGACTAGCTATCTTTTGCAGCACAAGTCATGTTCAACCAACTATTGCCGTTATCACTACACTCATTGGTAACTTTTGACAATAATCAAATTAAACACTTCTTAAGTGAAAAAATATAAGTCTCATATCTTAGGATCTAAGACACAGTAAAACATTAATGACACGAAACACAATTCCATAATGTTTTACTTGTTAGGTCTATTCAATATATAAAAGTAATTTTTTCCTCTTTTATATACTGGTGTCGTCAATTATTTGTAGAGCTACAACAATCAATGACCAACACGACAATCTTATCTCGGTAATTCATGTTCCATGTTAATAACATGATTGCGAACAACTTTTGATTTATGTAAACCATTATCTTTTAAAGCTCTACGGTTAAGGACCAAACGTCTTTTCCTTAACACTTCCAAAAGACGAATACTATAATCAAGGAACAAAATGTTTGTACATTCAATTCATAATAATTGACATATAAAAGTAAAACTTTTGGAACACATTCCTTTCAGCCACCCCATTGTCGACCGTCTCCGTCCTCGCCCTCTCCTCTCTCGCCATCATTGGTATCCTCTCTCGCCATCCTCGTCCCCTTCATGTTCGACCTACACCACCCGTCCCTCTTCATAGCATTCCAATTTTTAAGTTACTGCAATTGGTTTTTGAAGGGAATGTGTTCTAAAAGTTTTACTTTTAAATGCCAATTATTATGAATTGAATGAGAAATCATTTTGTTCCTTGTTTATATTATTCGTTTTTTAGAAGTGTTAAGGAAGAGGCTCTTGGTCCTTAACCGTAGAGCTGTAAAAAGATATTGGTTTACATAAAACAAAAGATATTCGCAATCATGGTAATTAACATGGCACATTAATTACCGAGTTAAGATTGTCGTGTTGGTCATAGATCATTGTAGCTCTACAAGTGAGTGACAACACGGGTATGCAAAAGAGGAAAATATTACTTTTGTATACTGAATAGACCTAATAAGTAAAATATTATAGAAATGTGTTTCTGTGTCATTAATATTTTACTGTGTCTTTGGTCCTTTGATATGAGACTTATATCTAATCACTTAAGGAATACTTAATTAGATCAGTGTCTTGAACTATCGATCAGTGTAATGTAAAGGCATCGGTTGGTTAAGTATAACTTTCGTTGAAGAAGATAGTTAGTCAAAAGATTATCATTGCCCCTCTTAATTGAGTGATGATATTAGTGGGCCCCTTGATAAAGCAAAGTTATAATGTGCACAATGTGATTTGAGTTAAGTCACATATTTATAACTAGCTTAAAGAGATCAAGAAATGAATACTAATACAAAGATGACACAATACTACTTTGTGTGTATTCTTAATATCATGAGGCAAGGGACGGACACAAGTGGTGCACTCCATCACTAAGTGGATCGGGTTTTGGTTCGAGTGGAATTAAGACATCTAACTAATTGGGAGCTATAATGTGTAGCTAGATACCGCTTATAGCTTGTGATATTAAGCTCTTAATATCACTGCCAACTTAGTTTAGATCCTCCCATAGGTCACACCGCAAAAACCGTGAAACAAGAAGCTTAATTTTTGGTTCATATGATGTGTCGGGTTTCTCATAGAAAATATGACACATGTGGTGAACAAGTAAAATCAATTATGTTGTATAAAAATATAATTAGAGTCATGATAAATTCATATTAGATGCATATATTATGGGGTGCAATAATTTATTGTTGCATAGGATAATACATTGCATAAGTTGTGAATTTGCTAAAACCCCCTTAAGTTCAAATTTTGTTGGAAATAAATCCAAAATTTGAAATAGGCAAAATCGGGTAGAAGTTCGGTAATCCGTTGAGGTTCGGTCGACCGAAGGATCTATGGATCGGTCAACCGAACGTGGAACGGATAATCGTAATTGATTGACCGAACTTGACCAAAGTGCCTGGAGCTTTGGTACGGTGTACCGAAACAGAAACGGTCGACCGAACAATGTCAAGTTCCGATATTTTTGGTTAACCGAATAGCACTCGGTCTTAGACGTGAATGAGTCCGATCGGTTAAGGAGAATTTTTCCCCTTAAGATTCGGTCATCCGTCACGTACTCGGTTGAACGATCGTGACAAATTCGGTTAACCGAGTGGGACTCGGTAAACCGAACAACGGTCGATTTTCTGCCTTTGATTATTAAGAAATTAATTTGATCGATGGTTGGATTAGCTCCAAATTTGGTCAAACGTTTTGTGGGTGCATATAATGCATTATGGAATTAGTTTGTGAGAGAAATTGTCATAAAACCGTGGCTAAAGAATAGCCATGATTAAGAGTAAGATTGGAACCTATAAATAGGTCCTTATTCTCCCTAATTGATATATACACAATTTAGAAATTATTTTCTCTCCTAATTCATTACTAAAACCCACGAAAATTCTCTTAGTTTTCTAAGTGTTTGGAAGGAGAAATCTCAGAGGCTAAGGAAGGGGTTTGTAGCTAGATTCTAAGCTTGTTTGGAGATCGATTGGCTAGCTCCTTTCTCTCCAACCTTGTTTAGGGTTTCGGTGAACACTCGGAGGCATCCGGCGCGGCGAGAAGCATCCCCAACGTCTCCGAATCTTCAAGAAGGTTTTGAGAACTTCTAGGTATGAATTTCGGAGCCCTTGTTTGTTTTAATAGAGTTTTGAAACTAGATGTTAAAACAAACTGATGCATGCATGAAATAAATCAAAGAAAATTGTAATTGATCCTTATTATACATAAAAATTTCGAAAATATATATGTATAATTAAACATGAAATCCTCCAGTTTTTTCTTCTGAATATTCAGTGGTGTTGTGCTTGTCTGCTTGATATGTGGAGCTTAAATGGGGGTATTCAGTGGTGTTGTGGTGATATGTGAAGCTTCACGATGAATATTCAGTGGTGTTGTGTTGTCTGCTTGATCTTTTTTTCTTCTCTAGATCAGGTATTTACCCTCCTCAAGTTAAGGTGTACACTGTACATAGTGAAAGAATTAGTGCAAAAATTAGCACAGAATTAGTGCAGAAAAATTGTTTGTTTCATGTTTTTTTTTGTTTTTTTTCAGGTTGACACAGAATTCGTGTCAATTCGTGTTGACACGAACACAACACGAAACATGAATTCGGCAAACACGAAAAGAAATTCGTATCAATTCGGGGCGTGTTCGGGTTGAGCCAAAAATAATTCGTGTCGACACGAACACGACCCGAAACACGAATATGACAGCCCTAGTTGTAGGTTTATTCTTTCTTATCCAGACCACAATCTCTTCGACTGTTCTTATGGATTTGGGATATCTTTTGAACATGAAGCCTGGATTAAGTATGGCTTTGAGGACGGAGAGGTAGGTATATATGGAGGGAGTTGTTGGAAAGAAATGTTAACAATTCTTGTCAACACATTACAAATAAGTAGAGTTGTAAATGAGTAGGTGAAAATCGTTTAACCGTCGTAACCTAACGGACGTATAAAGTCACAGGTTGTAAAAATCATAACTATTTAATAAATGAGCGGATAAGATTTGTGAAAATCATAACCGTTTAATAAAAGTGTGGATAATGGTACATGATTTCACATGTCCGTTTAACCATTTAACCGCGAAATATAACGAATGTATATAATATTTTGTTATATATACTATATACATTTTTTTTGATGTTTGTCATTGCTTGTTATGTGTGGATGTTTGACGTTGTTTGATATGAATTTGTTGATGTTTAGTATGCATTTTTGGAGGTTTTGATTATAATTTTATAGATGTTTAATGTTAAATATTGTAAGTATTATAAGTTTAGTTCGTTATCTGTTTATTCATTTGACATGTTTTTTTTCAATTTAATCATTTACCTGATTCTTATATCGATTTTAGTATCAATTAACTTTTAACCATATAACCATTAACCGTCCAAAACCATTTAATTAAGTAAAACTGGTATGATCATGGGTAGAGGTAAAAATAAATAGATTTCTAACTGGACCGCGAACCGTTTAATTAAGCAAGTAAGGTCATGAATAAGTCTTATAACCGTCTATGAACTGCTCATTTACAACCCTACAAATAAGACATGGCCAGGCAAAAAGGGAAACTAGGTGGAGCATACGAACAAAGTGCATTCAACAAATATGACTTTAACAAAGGGAACTATTATTCGTCGCCGGAAAACTACTTAAATCGCCCCAAAAATGACCTTTTTGCCCCTAACAAATCAATTAATACCGATTTCGTCCCGTGTCTTTAAACAAGGTGTTTGACTCAGTTTTACTCACATTCCCAGTACAAACACCACGAAAATGTCCGGCGAAGCACCAGAATCCGGCGAGGTAACGGGGGCGGAATTTTTTTTCCGACTCGGGCGTCTGGCTAGGCCGCCTCCACATAGGTGGAGGCGTCTGGCTAAGCCGCCTCCACTTAGGTGGAGGCGGTTTAGACAGACGCCTCCACCTATGTGGAGGCGGCTTAGATGCACGCCTCCACCATGGTGGAGGCGTCTGTCTAACACGCCTCCACCTATGTGGAGGCGTGTTAGGCGACCCGCCTCCACCTTGGTGGAGGCGGCCTAGCCAGCCGCCCGTTTTTTTTTGTTTTTTTTTAATTTTTTGTTAAATTCAAAATTTTCAGGTTCCGTTGCAAGATTTCGGTGGTGATGGAGTAGATTACAGTGAGTTTTTTGACAGTAAAGAAATATTTACAACAATCGAGGAAGGTTATAAATGGGCGAAACAAATTGCGATAGGAGCCGAATTTTTTTTGGTTATATCATCGTACAAACCAAAAGCAGATAACCGGATGGATTGTTACCTCAGATGCGATCGCAGACGTGAGATGAGTTCTCGTGATACGAGTATTGCACTGTGAAAGAATACGAAAAGAAAAGGTTGCGGTTGTCGGTTTTTGGTAAAAGTGGTGGAGCGACGAGATCGTGATGGATGGGTTATTGTTTCTAGTAGCATGTTTGGGCAGCACAACCACCCATTGGCAGTTTATTCAGAGGGTCACCGACAGGTTAGCGGACTTAGTGCTGGGGCAAAACAAATTGTTCGGGATATGACAGAGGCACAAGCAAGGCCCCGTAACATTTTGTTGGCGGTAAAGAAGAAATTTCCGGACGATAATCCTAATCAAAGGCACATTTACAACTTCATAGAGTACATGAGGAGGACGAAATCTGAAGACAGGAATCCCGCGCAGCAGTTTCTCAGAGAGGTAGTGCAGCATAAGTATTTGCATTGGATTGTGACAGATGAAGAAACTAATGTCTTGACTCACGCATTTTTGGCACATCCGACTTCAGTTCAGTTGTTGCGTACATACCCATTCGTGATCTGTATGGATTCGACGTATAAGACGAACAAGTACAAGATGCCTTTGTTTGGGATGGTTGGGGTTACTCCAACAAATATGAATTTCCTCGTTAGATATGCGATTTTGCAGGATGAGACCGAGTCTAGTTACCGGTGAGTATTGGAGAGGTTGCGAGATCTGTTATTGGATATTGTTAGCCCGACAGCAATAATTACGGACCGGGAGATGGGTCTGATGCGACCAATAGCAGAGGTTTTTCCTGACTCAGCTCATTTACTATGCACATGGCATATCAACAAAGACGTGTACAACTACGCATACCACGTATTCGGCAAGGAGAAGCAGCTTGCAGAGAGTTTTAGACGTGGAAGATGGAGGAGAGTCATGTTTTCTGATTCTCAGACGAATTATGATAGAGCAGTCCGTAATCTGAAGGATTCTTACAGTTCCTGGCCAGTGCTGACGAAGTATGTGGAAGACACGTGGTTGGTGCATAAGGAAAAATTCGTGTTGAATTGGACGAATCAAGTTCTTCATTTCGGCAACACTACGAACTGCAGGGTGGAAAGTGCACATTCGGCTCTGAAAGAGTGGATCACTACATCGACTGCCGCTCTCGACACTCTTTTCGACCGCGTGAACTCGTCTATTGAAATGCAGCTGACAAATATTCGGAACTATCTTGAAGATTCGAGACGTCGAAATTTGGCACATTACATAGGTCCTCTGTTTCAGCATATAAATGGCCGAGTTTCGCATCACTGCTTGTCGTTAATGACTCAGGAGTTGAAGAGAATGCAGGACTTAAGTGATGAAATTGAATATCGTTGTCGGCGCCTGCGCACTGACCATGGGCCCCTCAACAGGAATGTGCAGAATCTGAAAGACGTCATGCAACATGATCGTCATCTCTCCGAACGGTAAGTGGAAAGTGTTGGTGTCAGGCTGCCACCGCTCCACGAATGCCGAAATCAACGGCATGTCGATGCAGGAAAACATGCTGTACGGCAAGTGACCCAATCCACTGTCGACCACGGTCGCCGTCATATCCTCAGTCATCACTGAACGTCATGCCTGCAATGTCGTACAGGCTCTGTGCCGATTATGGCACTTCAAAACCTTCCGTTCCTCGCCATCCCAGATGCGTCTGGCGACGTGGCCTCCGAAACTCGGAATGACGCTGCCATCTACAGGACCACCGGGAATAATATCCGTGACGACCCAAGACTCGTCATCACCCCTCTTCTTCTTCTGAGCTCGGGCGTCTGCAGTGCACGAACTCGAATCACCGGTCACAAACCGGCCACCTCGATCCTTCCTAATGACCCACTCAGCTGAAGAACCACCGTGTCGCCCCCGTCCTCGACCGGACTGATGTACCGCCTCCTCCTGTGGCCCCAAGTCGTATCGGCCCCCATCGTCACTGTCGTCGTGACTCCTCGCCTCATTTGAATCATCCTCGTCGTCGAAAGACTCTCCAGGTGTCTGACGACGACGTAACAGATCTCTCTCTCTCCTAACTGAAGCAGAAATACCACGTGTACGTGGATGACGAGGACCTGACTCGTCTGCTATACTATGTACCGGGCGTAAGGGAATTGATTTCCCTTTTCCTCCACGGTAACACGATGACTATTAATTCAATTTAAAAATACAAATTTATTAATGATTTTACTATAATAATTAAACTAATTATTAACTTAATAATCGATTTATTTAGCAATTATCACAATTAATCAATAATCCGTTACTAAAATCGTACACAACTAATTACTAACATAATAATCAATTTATTTATTAATTAACACATTTTATAATTAATAAACGATTATCTAAACTAATTTAACTCATTACTAACATAATATTCAATTTATTTAAATTTTATCACAATTTATAATCAATTTAAAAACAAATTAAAAAAAAATCCAGGCGTCTGCGGAAGACGCCTACCCTACGTGGTAGGCGTCTGCCGGAGACGCTTGCCCTACGTGGGAGACGTCACCCGCAGACGTCTGTGCCATGGGTCGCCCGACTCAAAAAAAAAAATTAAAAATTAATTGAAATAAACAAGGTGATTTACCAGATGTGAGTAGTCCGGGGTGTCCGCTGGCTCTTTCCCTGGCCTGCGAGACATCCTATTTGGTGAATAAAAGTGTGATATGAAGAGAAAATTGTGTTAAAAGAGTAAAATGAGGAGTTATATTAGTAGAAAGTGTAGAGGGGCAAAATGGTAATCTTACGGGCGATTTAAGTAGTTTTACGGCGACGAATAGCAGTTCAGTTAACAAACGATCTAAAGAAAACAAGAATTTGTGTTAATACTAAATACAAAGCTATTACAAAACCAGAAACGTGTTTAAGAAGACATTACTGAATAATAAATTATATATTATCTTTTGCAATATTTAAATATATTAAGTAAATAAACGGCATTCGTCCCTCGTATTTGGTACCATAGCACATCTTACTTTCATCCATTGAAAATGGATATCTAACCTTTTGACATTTACTACTTTGGCAGGTTGTCATCCTCTCCAAGTTTTTTTGTCAATTTATTCCTGAATTACAAGAGAGGGAGAAAATTTATCCTCTACAAATAAGATATGGCCAGGTAATTTTTGTCAATTTATTCTTGAGTAATAATTGTGAGAGTACTAATTATTTAAAGGGAAAATTTTATAGAGTAATAATTTCAAAACTTAATAAAATCCAACCCGATCCGATAAAATTAGTACTGATCGGCTGAGATTTCATTTTTAACTATCCTACAATATTTTTCTGCCAAATAGATGTGTTAAAAGTATATGTAAAAAAAATCCCTTAAAAGAGGGAGGAATAAATTCCCCGTCCTAATTTTTCATCACATTCCAAACATACTCGAAAAGATTAAAAATTACCCCATTAATTTTTCACAATTGTTACGCACATACCAAGCGCACCATCAACTAAAATTAAAATTCCCATCCACTTTTACAGGATAATAAGGATACATAGCACTACAAAGTCAAAGAAACAAAATACAATTAACATTTCTTTAAGCACATAAAGCATCAATTAAGCAGTATTTTTATGCTAATTAAGCAGCATTAGATATTGTAATCTTAAGATTCCCCTTCCATCATTTTCTGCCAATATAATAAACCAACTATCATAACTAAAAAAAACATTTGCTAATAACATATACTTAAACTCCTAAGGGCCCCTACAGCCAATAACAGGAATTTCATTCCATTCCGTTCCATTCTCTATACATACCAAATCAAACAAAACCCCTCCAATCCTAATCCTAATCTCAATTAAGCGTTTCGAAACCCTAATTATCCATCCGCTTCTAGTCAGGTTCTGTGATCGGGAAACGATGATTAGTAGGAAGCAAGAGGAGAAGAACGAGAAGATCGTCCGCGGTCTCCTCAAGCTCCCACCCAACCGCAGGTGTATCAACTGCAACGCCTTGGTGCGTTTTAAAATAAAAAAAATTTGATTTCGCGATCGTGTTTGGGTTGGAATCTGTTTAATTTAGGAAATTTGGTTATTGACAGGGTCCGCAGTACGTGTGTACGAATTTCTGGACTTTCGTCTGCGTTATCTGCAGTGGCATACAGTGAGTTCTCCATCTTCTCCTTGACAGAGTTTGTTTGTTTGTTTTCTCCCTTTTTGGGCAATTTTAGAAGTCTTTCACCATTTCTTAAGTATTGAGAGTGAAAGAGATTGGATTGTGAGAGCAATTGTGTAAGAGTTTCCGAATGTTTTTGAAGGGAGGTGGCAATTGTTTGAGGCAAGAGTAATATGTTTTATTCTCGGCTATTCGAAGACCAATTGCAATTGATAATATGATATATTACATATATCATTTTTAAATACAAAATTACAATTGCGATGTTATCTTGGGGTTGATAATTGATATTGGTAAGATGTCTTCATATCTGCCATGATACAACTTGGACGAATTAGTGAAATCTTTGTTACACTGAAATGAAAAGGATGGCTGATTTGATTGGATTGTTTAGATTGCTTTTGGAAGATATAAAGTTGATCGTGAGATATTCTGCTTTTGTTTCTCATTACGTAAAGTTTGAAAACAGGCATGTCAACGAAGACATCTTTTGAACTTGCATACCGTCTAATTTTCAGAATGGTAAGAAATCCAAAATTTTGAAGCTCGAAAGGTTAAAAATTAGTAAATAATAACTTTCATGACACTACAAACCATATTAGTGTTGCGTATCAAACTGATTTTGTGTCTGCCAAGTTCAACAAAATATAAAAGATCTCATTCATTCAGACTGTGACGGTGGGCCATGTGATCCTTACTCTAGGATTCTGAGGTTGAGTATTGATACAAATTGGTTTTTCAAGGACCAAAAGCATTATGTACCTAAATGGGGAAGTTACTTTGATCATTACCAGCACGACAACTTTAAGGGTGTTTTCCAATCGTTTGTCATTTGTAATCGGATAGCCACATTACATTGTTAGTATATATGTGTATATATACTCCGCTGCCTTTCAATGCCAATTATATGTTCTTTTTAAACTATAAATATAAATGTTATCCCAATACTGTCTTTGCTACTTGTGATTGTGTTGCGACTTATCTTTAAGTGTCGTCTTGAAGTTGAAAGTAGTTTTTTTTATCATTTACTGACGTTGCTGTTGTGATTGCTTACAGTCGTGAATTTACCCATCGTGTTAAATCAGTCTCGATGTCTAAGTTTACCACACAAGAAGTTGAAGCCCTTCAAAGGGGTGGTAATCAGGTTAGAAAAGGTCTTATTGTGTTTTAAAATTTCGGAATAATGATATTAAAGATTTGACCTGACTCTGCTTAGTGTTTTTGGCTCCAGCGTGCTAAAGAAATCTTTTTGGTGGGATGGGACATGCAGAATCAGAGATTGCCTAATAGCAGGTCTTGTTTTGATTTTCTGGTATTTGAGTTTCATGTGTTATTGTATGAAAATCTTATCATGTGCATTGTCCTCGCAGCAATGCTGACAAAATAAGGGAGTTCATTAAGATGGTATACATCGAAAAGAAATACGCTAGAGGAATGTCTTCTGACAGGTCGCCTAGAGACATGCAGGTCTTTCCTTTATTCTGTGAACATTACATAGTAGTGGTGTGCAATTGCATTCATTACTTATCCGTAGATAGATTATTCATGTATTCTGTTCAATATACATTAAGATATTTACGTTTGACAGAATCTTAAAAACTTCGAGGAGGATAATAGGAAGGCTAGCTCTTACCATTCATATTCACAAAGCCCGCCTTATGATCAACAATATGAAGAACGGCGTTATGGAAAACGATCCAACATGTTGACTAGGAGAACTGGCTCAGAACGACTAGATCACAGTGCAATATTTCCCAGCACTGTTTACAGTCCAGGTCATATGGGAGATCAGATGTACGAGGATAGATTTGCCAGTGAAGGTTCTTCCTCTAGAATTTCTGACTTTTCAGTATCCAGCTCAGGTGAGACACCCAAATATGAGATCGGGTCACCAATTTCTGATAATCCTTCAAGGGATGTTTCTAGGATTCCTAATACACGGGTTAGTCAAATAAAATAATAATATTTTTAGCTGCATTTGTATCATTTACCCGAATTAATAGCTACAAATGATGTGTGCGTCCTGTTTTGGGTTCAGAGAACTGTATCTTCAGGTAGCATCCTATCTAGTCACTCAACATCCCTGAAGTCCTTCAATTCTGCTGGTATGGTTGAGGGAATGCTTATGAGAGAACCACCGACCTCGACTCAGCATAAGGAAACATCAATCCCTGGCTCCATTATCCAATCATATGGTCATTCTCATGCTACGAATCAAGAACCTAGTTTATCTCCACAACCATCAGCTACTGCATCATCTCAATTAATTGACTTGTTTGCTGAAACCAATCAATCAGTTAACACAACGTTCTCATATCAGAATCTTAGCGAGGTCCCTTTTCCAGAAAATAAGGGATGGGCTACGTTTGACATACCTCAGCATGCTTGTTCTTCTGAGTCATCGATGACTCCCAAGGAACAGATAACAAATGTAGATGTTGGTGCCTTGCCATCTACTAATTACGCCCCATCGTTACAACTGGAACCAAATCCTACCTGTGGCCAACATGTTCCTTCAACGAGTGATCAATGGAACTTGTCTTCACATGGAGATAAAGAATCATTGGACCCATCAAACACCCAGGTAAGGATATTTTTAAGTTTTAACCAAGAAGGGTTGTGAAGCTTAATATTCATGTTTTTCAAATTGAATGCAGAAGATTTGATTGCTATAAGCACACTAGTAACAACTACCTATGTTTATTAGTGGGAAGTGGCAGTGTGGCAGTGATAATAACTGCTATGTTTGTTGACAAGTTTAAATTGTACCTCATATATACTTACTTTTGAACCCATACTGGAGTAATCCAGCTGAAATAACTCTTTAAGTTAATTTAGTGGACTAGATGAAAGATAGATATGCACACCGACTGGGTATTTATCAGTTTATAGACTTTATTGATATAAAAAACAACAGTTTATGTCTATCTATAATTCTATTTCATTTCTAATCTCATTAATTACTTTTACATATAATTTATTTGAATGTGTTTTTGACACATGATTTTGGTCATCTAATAATTTTGTTTATGCATAACATCTTTGTAGAAGACTGAAAATTCATGTGTTTTATGTTATTTGAGATTTATTAATTGTTCGTATTATTCCTTGTGATATCTGAATTTTTCTTGCTATTGGTGTGGAGAATAATATTTTTAAGTTTTGTTTTGTTTTGTTATCACTATATGTAAAATAAGATCATACGAATTCCATATCATGTATAGCTTATATGTGGTTGTACAGACAGTCAGACATCAACATCCTAGTAGTAATATGAACATAATTTTAGGAGACACATTAAGTATACTGCATAATAATTTATATATTTTTTGTTTAGGTGAGTATTCTAATATATGTGATGATTATTATACTGTATGCTGGTCATGTAAACATGAATTTGATAATTACCTAACGTTTTTCTTTTAATATGTACAAGTTATATTGGCAAATTGTTCATTGTCATTAACAGTGGTTTCATGATAATATGTAGCAGTATATGAACAGGACTACAATATAAAATAAGTGTTAGACAGTTATGACACATGTTATTACAAGGGCACAATCTGGATCTATAAGAAAAATTGTTAGGGTTACTTTTTGGTAACATACATAGGATGAAAACTGTCATATTAAAAGGGAGTTATTGATGAGAAATGTGATACTAGTGCCCCTACCCCTATGTTTTTTTTCAGTTTTGGGAAGCATTTGATCATTTGTCAGCACATTCTACCCAAACTCCTGTTCAGAGAACCTCTTCAACAACAACATTGCAAACTCCAGCCAATAGCCTCCCAACTTCTATTGATTCTTATGTGGACTTGAGAGTTCCTGAGGTACAATATTTTCCTCATAATTCTATGAAGTATATTGAAACTTGAAAGTGTATGTGTATATACATCTGTGTTGCAGGATTTTAGTGGAACCAAGGTAGAAACTGGTATTCCCAACCTAAGCATGCCGTACTATAGTGCTGCTACTGGGATACCAACAACTTCAACAGTTATTCCCATAATGGTTTGCTCCTTCTCTCCTTGCTCAAGTGACATAAGATCCATAATGCTCAACCTACAAGACTATAATATGTTTATTTGGTGGATAGGGAAGAGATGCACAAGCATGGAAATCATCGAATCCATTTGATCTTCCGTATGAATATGACTTTAGACCCGATGATTCGGTAATCACAGTTTAATCTTTCAGTTAATATGATTTAGATATGCTGTTTTGGTAAATCACAGTTTAATCAATTAGTTCGTGGTTGATCAAATTTCGATTTTGTTTAGCGATAATTTGATTTTTGTCAATAGTGTTGTAAGTTTGTTTTACACCGTTAAGTCATTTCTCTATTTGTTTTTTTATTCCATTTTTATACATGAATTTGTAGATAGTGAATGTCTCGCTATTCTTTTCCAATTTCCATTATATTTCTTTGTCACATTTTAACTTATTGTTACTTTTGATGTTGTTGTAAAGTGTACATCCCATATTTTTCCTGCCAAATATTATATTCTGTTTATGTTGTACATGTAATAATCTGAGCCTGTTATATAAGAAACAATGCTGTGTACTACTCTTGGTTATAATGTCATGTCTCGTTATATTATGGTCTAACGAGAATGCCTCAAGCGTATGATTTAGTTGTCCGTTATTCAGCTGACCATGCTTTCTTAACTATATGTGTCATTTCGATGTTGGCATGTTAAACGGTACTTAATTGTCCATATGTGTGATATTGTGAACATTAAAGCATTTACATCAACAACAAAGCCTATAATCCCAAGCTAGTCGGGGTAGGCTAGGAAACTACAAATCATCAAAGTATTTATAATGTTGTCAATTTTAGTCAAGATGCTGTTTATTCACTTATGATGTGAGAACCTTTTTTCTCATGGATTTGTTATAAGGAACATTGTTAACTTTAGGATCCACAGCATCATTATTTTACTGTGAAATTTAAACTTGTTTTCTATTTCTCATCTTGAATTTGTTTCTTGCCAGTTTCTAGAAATGAGTTCCCTGCAAACCGCACTACCAGATCAACAATTTCCATCTCCTTTTACGAGCAATGTATCTCAAGCATCGTTTGTGCAGAACCCGGCCCCACCATATATTTCTCCTGTAGTGTCAGGTAAACGTAAACCGGTTCTACTATCTGATGTATATTCTATTCATTAAATAGGACTGACTTTCTTGGTCTTGTGCCATTTTTCTTGAATTTTCAGATGATTTAGCCTATATGGCAGGCCAACAGCCAGATCCTCAGTTGCCGTAAGTTTGCTCATTGAAGTGGCTCATAAAATTCCTATCCAACCATGATGCCTTGGTAACTGTCCTGTGAATGTTGCAGGAGTGTGCCTTCACAAAACCAAGTTGCATCACTAGGAGGGAATCCGTTTGCATAGATGGTTATTTTCTACATCTATTGTTATGATGTTGGGATGATATCCGATGCTGAAGTATTAATTACGTTATTCACTACTCTAATGCCCATTGTTTTGCGTTCTAATTTTCTCATTGGTGCCCCCTTTGATCCTTCAATGGTTGGAATGCAAACCTCCATTTTTCAGGAGCTCCGTGGAATGGTGCATTTTTGGTAATAATGCCCAGCTAGTTTCCCATCTAATGATACATTAATGGCTGCATGGATTTCTCTGCTTGGATGGCCGAGTTCTTGTTCAAGGACTACATCGGCTTGGAACTTAACCTTCAAAACTGAGAAACCTCCAATGTTGATATTGTCTACCCTCTATTGTTCAAGGTAAATATATTGTACAGTCTATCCTCTTTTCAACATTGTATTACGTTGCCCTATTTCTCATGGGTTTCTTGGTGTGAGGTAATTGTGTTATGTATAGTTTTAAAGAGTTGTTGATATGTTCTGTCAAGACTGCTTGAGTGAGTCCAATCCATCCACATGTTATCATCTATGTTGAACAACTTCATGACATTTGCATTGGCTGGAATGATGCATTATGTTTCTTAATTTCTTCAATGGAGGTGTTTTGGTTGTCTAGTTAGGACGAGATGCGAAATGACTTGCCTATAATGTTTTAACATTAAGTTTTTGGTTGAACACGTATGGTTCTGCCATAAGTTCCTGAGTATGAGCTTCAATTTTCTATTGTGTCCACAAGTTTTGAGTTCGAGCTTCTGTTTATGATCAGATATGTTTATCTCGTTGAATTCTCACCTCCATGTTAACAGTTTAGCAAATTAGTGTAAAGACGGATCTTGGAGTTTCCGAAGTCTCAGTTCACCAAACTGATGTAAACATTGATCAAAGGAATATCCAGATTATAACAGATTGCGTCTACATCTGTTTGTTTTTGGCAATCAAAACATCCGTCAGCCTGGTGAGGCTAAATCGTTAAGCCACTCCATTCCTTCTCGTTGAAGTAAATTGTAGTCATGCCAGTCACATGAAAATTGAAATACCTGCCAAGAGCCCAAGACCAAAACTCATCTCATTTTTGGGAAATAAATTCCCAGGTTCACAATCACAAGCAACAGTCTAAGAGCAAATTAATTCTAGGGTAGTTAGGCATGGACTTTTTTCATACCTTCCAAGATAGATATCATCATATCAGCTGTCTGCTCCAGCCTTCACGCTGTGTGAAGACCACTCCCGGACAAAATTGAATAAACGGCAATTCTCAAGATGTCGTTTGCATGTAAAAAGGAATTTATAAACTATTAAGGGGATTACCAGCTCTCAAGTTTTTGAACATTATAATATATCAGTTAATTAGATGTCGATTGATTTATTATTATTATTTGCATTAGTCACGTAACATTCATTGGGAGCTGATGAAAGACAACACAAACAACAAAAGCTTCACGTGTTCTCGAGCTAGTCTTATGTTTCTTACAGATCTCAATAGAACAAATCCGCAGTAGTAGAAAACAAAAACAATAAGAAATATGCGATTTCCTCTCTGTAGACTCGAGGAGCTTGTTGAGGAAAAGCATGATTTCTCAAACATTTGTGTTTGCCCAAACGTTTACGTCTTAATATCTTACGAGCCATTCTTAGAAAGGGTTAATTAATAACACAGCGGTGTACTTTCAAACCAATGATAAATTTTGAAATGAGTGGGTACCAAGCACACCTCAAGTCGAGCATTCAATAAAAGGCGTCTACATTGCCTCCTTGAATTTATTAGCAAGACGACGACGACGACAAAATTGTAGGCAAAAAAACTGTTTATTGATTTTGTTCTTTGTAAATTTAGGAAATCTTTGAATTAAATATTTAGCTAAAATTTGAGTTTTTCTTTCTTCAAACCAAGAGGGTTGTATGATTCTTGGTCTTAATGTGGCATTGCATCTATGGATTGGTCACGCTAATTACCATTGTCTTCGTAGTGCTTATACATTTGTTTTCTAATGTACAGTGCCCTCATATTGTAGCTTCTGAAAATTCTAATCGTTAACAATAAACAACTATATACTTTCTTGCGGGACAGAAGTTACCAATTCACAAAACACAAACATGCAAATATCACGACAAGAAAGTAACTAGACACGACTCTTGCAAATTTGCAATCTTTAGAACTTACAAACATAAGCTAAAATCTATGCTCACGCCGGAACAGTTTTTATTCAAAAACTTTATCTGAAACAAGACAAAATCTAACTAAACCCCCGTCTGCAAAAACCGTCATATATAACTTTCGTTTATCCCTCAACTATGTTTTTGCACTCCTGAGGTTTCAAAGTTAACAACTATCTCTCTTAACTTTCGTTTTGTAACATTTTATCTCTTAAACTTTTAAAATCTACTATTTTAGTACATTCTTAAACATATATTTACGTGAAAGTTCAAATCGAAATAGATCTCAAATATAGTTGAAATTTGGATTGTATTGATTAAATCAGACCAAAATTTCAATCAAATTCGAATTCCGTTTCGATCTGAACTTTCACGAAAATATAGATTTAGAAGTATACTAATAATCTAATAAAAAAATATAAAAAAGAAAAAATATATGTTCAAATAATAAATTTTTAAGTTTAATGGACAAAGTGATATCAACCGTAACTAAAATTCAGCTTCCAGCGTGGGTACTACCAGTAGGTAGTCTCATTAGCACGCCCAACCAAACAACCTCCAATTATATAAACTCCATCCACACCTCCAACTAGGGGTGTAAGCGGGGCGGGGCGGGGCGGGTTTTTGGTCCACCGCTACCCGCCCCGCATAAGTTAAGCGGGTATGCGGGGCGGGGCGGGGCGGGTCAAAAATAAAAAAACCGCTACCCGCCCCGCATAAGGATGGACTAGGTGAGGCGGGGCGGGTTATGCGGGTTTGGCGGGTTTTTTAATTTTTTTTTGATTTTTTCTAAGAAAAATAAAAGAACATCAAAACTTGAAAAATAGTAATTACTCATTGTATTTTTTGGGAAATTGGATGTGTGTTGAGTGAAAAACTAGACATTTGGTTAGTGTTGAATAATGATTTGGTAAGGTGGGTTAATGGTTATGAGTAAAATTGAAACATTAAAATGATTTTGGTATATAAAAAATTAATAATATATTTGATTAGGCGGGTTGCGGGTTATGCGGGGCGGGTTGCAAGACAACCGCAACCCGCCCCGCTTATTAGGCGGGTTATGCGGGTGGCGGGTTAGCGGGTTGGCGGGTAACATTTTTTTGTCCGCTACCCGCATTAGGCGGGGCGGGGCGGGGCGGGTTGCGGGTAAAATATTACCCATTTACAGCCCTACCTCCAACATCTTATTTCTCACAAACACAAACACAAACCAAATGAAGTTCCTGTTGAACGTCATCTTATCGGTCGCGGCGATCACCGTGACGTTCCTCCCCGGAACAGTACTAGCCCAGTCCAGTCCGGCCATGTCACCCGCCATGCCCATGGGGCCCACCATGCCCCCACTGGCCAGTGCTAGTCCTCCGGTGGAAGGCCCTACGATGGCCTTCCCTCCAGCGCAGGACTGCCAGACCGTTTTGTTCATGAACCTGGCTGGATGCCTGGATTACGTGACCAAAGGAAGCAATCTGACGAGGCCTGGGAAGGAGTGTTGCTCTGGGTTTAAGAGTGTTGTGGATAATAACCCCATTTGTCTTTGCTCCCTTCTCAGTGGTGGAGGCGCCACTTCTGGGCTTGACGTTGATACCACTAGGGCGCTTATGATCCCCACCGCTTGCAAGGTCTCCACTCCTCCCGTCGACCTTTGCTCCCTTTGTAAGTTGCTTTATCCAAATTCTAATACATACATACTATTTGTGTATATATGTTTGCGTGTTTAATTTGTTGGATTGTATTGGATCTGCTAATATAGTTTCAAATTGTATCTAAGTATTCAACTTTGTATGTAAGTTATATATAAGACTCACATCGTCTCATGCTTTTTCACTCGTTTTTTGGAGAAAATATATATCTAGAAAATCAAGCATGGTCAAGTGTAGTTTGAAACCATATCAGCGGAGATCAAATATCCTACCTTGATTTTGAAAGAGTAAGCACAATCGTGTTTTAGATAAAGAAATTGTGAAACTTAGTTGTAAAAACCAACTAAGAAATGGTAAGCATAATAGTGAAGGCTTATTGTTGAGGAAATCTTGTAGTTTGTGTTGATGAGAGGGTTTACCTTTAAAGTGGTCATCTCTGCAACTTCTTCTCTGTTATCTACTTGGTTTAGATTTCAGCGTTGATGTGTTAGTATTATATTATTTTAGCTTGTTTATCATAAAAATAGTGAAATAATTCTCATCTTTATTATCCTATGTTGCAGTAAGCCCAACTGGAAGTCCTGTACGAAGCCCAGCAGGAGGCCCTGCTTTCCCAAGTAAGTTCTTACTTACTTACTTACTTACCAATAACTATTACATCTTCATATTTATTAGTATTTCACTATTTGTCTATTTTGTTTCCCAAATCCCAGAAGAAAGATAACAAATCATGCATTGACAATTGACATAAACAAGAAATAATTTCCTCATAACTAACATGAAAATTTTCCTTCTTGTGAATTAACAACATAAACCTTGTAGCACCTAGTCCTTTTTTTTGGTGACGAATTGGAACAACAATAGTTTTGAGACAAGAAATAACTTTTTCATAATAATAATAATTTGTCTAATTACAGTGGGTTTAATGAGTCCAGCATCTGCTCCAGCCTCTTCAAATCCATCTTCTAAAGCAACCACGATCACCACATCCCTCTCCGCGGCGATCCTCCTCGCCGGAATATCCCTCTCTGTTGTAGCAATGTATTGAGTTATATAAATCTTTGAGAATTCCCTTAATTATTTTCCAACATTATTTTTATGCATATGTATTGGACCACTATAATGTATGTGTTTTTTCTTTGACTACCAATAAGTTGAGCACGAATGATTGTTATTTTTTCCTTTCTTTGTATTGGGAATGTGGTAGTGATGGACAAGTTCAGACAGTTCAGCTGATTATTTAAGGTTTCTTCCACTAAATATTGCAAATTCAACCTCCACTAGTTGCAAAGTAGCCAATATTTATGCAAATGTGGTAGTGGCCAGGTGAGTTTGGGGGGTTGAGAGAGAGAGCAATAAATTCTCTCCCGTCAATTGCTGGAATAGGAGGTGGGCTTTTATTGAACCATTCACACACCACATGTGAGGCATTGAATTGGGATTTATTGTGAGAATAAAGTCCCAACAGCTACGGTGGTGTGGGTGCATTCCACGTCCACAGAATTATGTTCGCCTCTTTAAGATTTGAATAACAAAAAGGTGTTTCTCTTCTAGTTCTAGATGTGATCAGCAAATAGAGAGTGTACAACTTTGTATTTGTGTTGTGGTCCTGCTGGGCCTTCTAGATTTTCTTCTCAGAGAAGGCCAAGTTTGGCCCACAGAGAAATACGTTTAGAAACTCGGTTGGACTCCGTCTATAGCCTGTTGAATCTTTACTTGGTTATATGAATATCTAGTGGAAAAATAAATGATATATGGATTTTTTAATAATAATAAAAAGAAAAAAAAGTGCTGAATGGATTTGAGAATAATTTTTTTATGCGATGTGGCCATGTTATAAAAGTAAGATCAACATAATACTATGAAGTTGTAGAGATGGAATGAGAAGGGAAATATTAAGGGCTTATGGTTAACTATTGGGGTCATTGAGGAATACTTGGAAGGAGAAAAATGATCATGACTCAGCTATCCTGTAATTCAGTAAAAAGAGGTTAACTTAGTTCCGTAAATTGAACGTTGTACAACAGGACAGTGATTACCAACCAATTCACTTCTTAAAACACAATACAAGGAAGAAGGAAAAGAAAAGGAGAGGCAAAAAGTCATGCAACATTAATTGCATGCACAAGCCTCACCCCACGTACCCAATCAAATTAAGTAAACACCAACCAACAAATTATATGACATGAATTATATATGTATCACATAAGAAGAGCAGTAGGAGTGGAAACAGTATCAGCAGTACTATGATCCCTGAGATCCTGCAAAACCCCCTTAAGTAAGTCGTTATCCTCTTGATCATCCACCATCTCTCTTAGCCTAATAAGCAAACTCCTCGTGGCCAGAATCGCCTGGGGTATCTGCATGTCATACAACGCCCTCAAATGAAGTATTCTCATCGCCACGTAAGCACACAGTCTTAGCTCATCCGATCTCTCAGCTGCAGCAGCCAGCAGCAGGGCCCATCAGGCAATGCCCTACTATCCTTATTACAGGTTGCAACAACTCCCACGGCAATGGAATCCTCCCACCTCCACCTCTCTCCTCTTTCTTTCCGGCCCACGACAAGCACAACTCCACCTTGGAGGAAACAGGTAGGAAACCAATATTGGAGTAGTAAAGTTCAAGCACGACACCGATTATTCTGGCCCGCTTGGTCGCACCAATCGTCCCATGTGGCTCCACTGCTGGGGATAGGACCCCAACGTGGAGGTCAATCGTGGCCTTGTTTTTGGTTTGTTGATTTGTGTGGTTCTTTTCTTGGTATATGCTTGGGTGGTTTGAGGTGGCGGGTATGTGGACTATCTGCGGCTGGCCTCCCCTGGCTTTGGTTTGGTGGGCGTAGAGGGCGAGGAGGACGGCTTCAAACCCAGGGAGAGGGGCGGTGTTGGTGGCGGTACGGGTGAGGTAAATGCCGGTGAGGGTGGGGAGGAAGCGGAGGACGACGAGGTGGAGGTGAGGGTCTTGGGTTTGAAAGGTGTCGTAGAGCCAACGGCAGAGGTTGTCGTCGCCGGAGCCGGAAGTGGGTTGGAGGAGGAGAGAGGTGATGGAGTTTTGGAGGGAGGGGTCGTGGAGGAGGGTGTGGGAGGGGTTGGGGGTGGAGAGGAGGAGGGTGGAGGTCGGAGGGGGGAGGAGAGAGGAGACCGATGCCGCTGCGGCGTGGGCAGCAGAGGTGGTCGGAGATGTCACGATTGGTAGAGTGGTGGTTTGGGGTGGAGGAGGGAGAGGAGATATGTTTGATTGTGTTGGAGAACCGGTTTTGGCGGGGGATTTAGTGGAGGTGATCGATGTTTAAGTTGACTGGGTTTTTGGTCGTTAATGTCTGGTTTAAAACTAGGACGTGTGTTTTCAGATGAGGATCATCAAAAGATTGCATGCTCACGCATGTCAATGTGGAACGTGCGCAATTCACGCACTCTTAGGCACTAACCATGACCTGGACGACCCGATCATCAGCTCTCTCTCTTCAAAATCAACTTTCTCTCTCTTCCACATCAGCTTTCTCTTTCCTCAACTCACCTTCTTCTCTTTCCTACACTATTCATCTCTTAACCACAACCCAACACAACCCACAACAACCTACCTCTCTCCTCCACATCATTTCGGGGTCCATCTTGGTAAAAATTTAAAAAAAATTTAAAATATTTCTAAAAAATCAAAACAATTTTAAAACGAATTTTCAAAAAAAAAATTTATAAAAAAACTCAAAAAAAAAATTAAAAAAATCAAAAAAAAAATTTCAACCCACGTGGCGCGTCCAGGTTGGCTAACCCAGACAACCGGGTCGTCGACCCGGGCGTTCCAACGCCCAGGTCATCTTCGCATTAAGGCGAAGATGACCTGGGTCATCTTCGACCCAGGTCCCACACCGGGTATTAGGCCCCGTTAAGGGATGGCCTTAAGAGTAGGTTAGTAAAATAAATCATGCTGCAAGTGACATAAGAGAATCAAATATGTAGTGTTTTAAACAATGTCAATGGTTTACACGGTAGAATGGAACAACAATAAATAACAGCTTGTTATATTTTTCAAATTATAAAATACAAGATGGATTTGTTCGAAGTTCATTTTAATGGCTTTTAACTAAAAATTTATTAATTGCTTTGCAGGCACAAAATAATGAAAAGATTATGGAAACGGCGTATCGCATTCAGATGTTGCAAAAACTATTTCAGGTAGAGTGGACTATAGTTCATGTACATGCATGCAACTTACGGTTGAGCGGCGGATTGCATTCTAGTTCGCATACGACCACATAAAACTAACAGTCACAACCGTTAGTTGAGCTACAAATAAGCCATGAAATACCGTATATCAAACCTCAAGGGAAGAGCATATCAGATTATCAGTAACAAAAACGAGGTACATCACAGAACAGTAAACAGGCCGCACAAGCATCTCCAAAATTGTATGTTCAACTAAATAGTAATAGTTTGGAATACATAGGCAAAATAAATATCATGATGTAAGCCATACAAAACAAACGTTACCACCTTCTGGAATTGTAAGTTTTCAGTTCACAACGTTTTGCTTTAACCACATTCCTCACACACCACCACTCATTCGTCAGCTAAGAATAGGGAAGATCTTAGTGGCAAGCTCAAGTGGAATAGTGTCCTCTGTGTTTCTTTTCAAGGCTGGTTGGTTAAATTCACTCACTGGGAGAACAATAACCTGTGATCGGCTATGGCCCACCTCGAGCACCCATCCACTATTAGCAATATGGTATTCAATAAACATGTCCAGAGAAGGACCTTCAATATTAACAACCTGTCGAGTGTTGAGCACAATAACGATTATTATAACAGTTGTGAGTTGTGACAACTTGTAAAGCACTAGAATGATTGCTGCAAAAATGCGGATGCTAGTGGAAGAACTAGATACTATCAGATATTTATTGATACTGAAACTAGGTACTAATGTACTATCAAACAAGACAAAACTGTTTCTGCACTGTACTTGTATAATACACCACCAAGAACAGATTAACTGTTCAAAAACACACAAAAAATGTTATTTACACTTCAAAAGTTCATATAAGAAATTGCCAAATTAGTGCATTTATAAACGTAGACAAAAGTGGAGCTAATATCGCTGGAAAGGATTATAAAACTATGCTATGCTATAACTATTGTTATGGTAACACAAAAAATAACTATATGAAACAGTTCTGACCAAACTATCTTTGAAGCAAATGACCAATCACCAATTAGATCGGACATACCTCAGCAAGCACAGACCTAGGCACTTTTTGATATGTCAAAGAAAGAACGTGAATGGCATAAGCTTGGATTGCTTGCTCAAAACCTATATTAATTGAATCAGCTACCTTTGCAGAAAGATCAAATCCAGTCTCAAATGAAAAGAAAAAAAAATCTGTAATCTGCAACTTTTTGCTAATTATCACTAATAATATGATGTTCTAATGCATCATAAAAAGTTCTTACCTGGAACAATTTCAAGCATGCCCCTGTTCTTGGCAGCTTCATCCCAAAATTGTTGAAACCTAGCAGTCTTTGATGAATATGTTTCATGATTCTCATCACAATTCTAGATAATATAAAAGAACGGGTACTACTAGTTCTCATAAATATGATACCTCTAGATAATGGGAAAGAACAGTAAGTGTCTTGAATTGCTCTTCCATTTGCTGTCAATAAAGTGAACATAAAATTATTCTCTGCTACTACAAAACATGCAACAATGATAAGAGATTGACAAGGGGCACAAAAATTTCTGGAATTGGACACACTGACATAATTTCCTATCAAATGTCTGAACAAGTTAGAGTTGCAAGAAAGAGAACATACAACTAGTTAAATTATTATGCATAACATGCATGATGACCATGTGATTATCATCGAAGTAGACACAAAAGAAAATACTGTAACAATTATTTTCGATGTGTTAAAATGTAAGTTCTGATATGATTGTTCATCTTGGTTTAGATCAAGGCTAGAGAAGGACTAAAGAAGAAAATGCAAAATTGAAACAATGGTTAATGGTGGTCTACAAGCTACATTAGAATATTACATAATTGATGATTGCAATAATCTAAAATTGCTACTTTAGATGATATTGTGTTTGGCTATTAGAAGAGGAAATAAGATACTTTGCTATTCAAACAATTTCAAATGCAAAAATATGCCAAGTCTTATCTAAGAATATCAATGATAGAAAGTCTGCACACATTGGAAAAGAAACATACCACACGTTCCGGAATCAAGAAGAGACAGAGATTAAAATCTGGACCTGGCATTGCCATGAGCGCCTGTTCAGAAATAGGCAAGAATGAATATCAAGCAAAAAGGTGAAACGACAAATTTTTGCTTTCCTAATACAAGGAGCCTTACAAAAAAAGACATACCTTAATCAAAATCTGAGCAACAATCTGAATGCTCATTTTTTCTGGTTCAAACTGCAATGGCAATACTGCTCCATGAGAATGGATACATATTGTTTATTAAGTATAAAAGTGAAAATAAACCTTTTTACCTGATAAAAGCGAAGAAGGCAAAGGTTTGCATCCAAACTGTAGGTATGAGAAGAAACCTGAATTAAGAAACATAACGTATTCCACTCAACTTGCCAACTCAGAAAGGTAAGAAAAAGGTAATAACACAATGGAAGGCTGACAAGCAAGGAACCTACAAGATCTGTGGATTTCATCTTTTCGACAATGATGATAATGTTGCGAACTTGGAATGCTAGACTGCTAAAGGAATGCTATTGGGGTAGAATGCAGTGTCAAGGCAATGACCTTGAGAACTGCCTGAGATATGAGGCGTGAGGCAAGGCAAAAGCAATTTAAGATGCTTTGGAAAGTGCAAAGCACCCTCTAACTAACAAGAAAAGTCTGAATTTGGTAGTTTCATAAGGATATTGTTACTTTTTAATATAACAGCCTCTGATAACACTCTTTATCTTAACAAGTAAACATCAAACCAAAGAGCAAAACCTTTATCTCCTCGAACAAAGAAAAAGAACCCCGATTTTTTGAAGTGGAGAACTTCAAAATTCATTGAAATAGTACAATCACATTCATTCTTTCTACAAGATGGTTGGCACTCTTAACAAGTAAACAACTTAATTAGATTGTAATTTAAACAAAAGAAACCACTATAAAAAAAACACCAAACTATGTTCTTAAGGTCATTGTCTATCTATATCTACTAATTGAGTACACATAAAAAGGCTTATGTATACATTTGTAGTGCTTATTTACTCAACTCAAGGGACTTCAAACAAGAACGAGAGGAATTGAAGCATTTGAACCTTTGAGATACCAATGAGCACAAAAAGGAAAAGAGGTGATAGCCTCTTAGAAAAAAGAGCCTCAGTAGAATTCGAGGCGCTGACCCTTCATTGACACAGTCACACAGCCTATAGCCCTATTGACGAGGAAGGTGGTCTCAATAGCCATAACAGAATTTAAGAAATGTATGAATGTAAAGATGCCAGTTAGTTCATATTCAACTCGCGAAACAAGATCGAAACAGAACGCCACAGCAACGAGAGAAGAGGGATCTGATGGCGTCACCTGGTGGTCGACGTGATTCTCGAGCTCGTTGAAGATGTCGGGGTTGTAGGGGTTGAGGGCCACCAACTCATCCACCGTGCGGTGGGTTTGACCCTCTTGAACCTCTTCATCTCTCGCCATGATCCTCGTTTTCCGCTCGATCTGATGGAAGACGAATGCAAAACCCTAACCCTAGCCGGTCGGGGACTCTTTAACCAACTGGGCTCGATTTGGGGAGAAGAGGCCCATTAAGGATGTAGTTTTTACTGACTTATTGCCCACAGGCCACATGAGTGGGCTTCCATTGTCTGGTGGTAATTTGGGGCCCGATATTTAAGTTCGACAAAAACCCGACACGGGAGAGAGAGAGAGAGAGAGGTTTAAGTACCGTCTGGTACATGTCGTATCCGCAGACGGTCTAGAAGACTAGAACAAAATACGCGTTCCCAACCTAGACGCATGTGGAAGATGTACTAAACAATACATCAGGAGTTTGGTTGGTTGCTTGTGGTGTCCGGTGTCAATACGTTAGAAGGTAATTTGTGTGGGACTTGAGAAGTTAGTTAACCAGGAGGAGCTTCTGGTGTTTGGTTTTTTTCTGATCCCTCTCCCTCTGGACTAGACGCACGTCAAAAAGAAAAGTTGGGGAAATTTGAGAAGCTCGAGACACACTAACCAAACGAAGCGATAACTATGAAGATTCTCCTGAATTGTACTTCAATATGTGGATTGTGGTTCTTAGTTTTGATATCTTGAGTTTTATTTCATGATCAGACATGTTAAAACGATTTTGTCTAATTGACATGTATAAGAGCATTTTTTAATTTTTTTAGTGACTTTTTAAAACACGTATGCAAACCAAATTATATTGCAAACGAGTCTTTAGTATACCTTATGTGTTTCATGCTGCTTCGTGTTTTCCCTTTAAAAAAATAGAAGGCACGGTATTTGTTTTGAATAATGTATCACAAAACGAAGTTAGATTTTAAGACGCTTAACAAATTCTATCTCTCTACCAATTTAATAAAAATTGGCATCGTCTGAATAAATTATTTAAGATACCAAAAGTACAAAGTCGACCTACTTAATGTTGGCATTTCCGTTATTTAACTAGACCACTTGGTCAGGCATAAGAATGTTTTTTCAAGCATTATGTAGCTTTTACTTAAATCTCAAACATGTAAATCACTTGCTGAAACTAAATCTCTAGAAGAGATTATCTGAGATGCATCAACTGAACAAGATTTTTGCTTAAGAAGATGTAGGAGAAGATGTTAAAATCTCGGGGACAGAATCACCATTAAACAAATTCTCCTCTTCACCTCCCCACCACATGTGTTGATCCACACAAATGGACCAACTAACAAAACGGAACCCTGCAGCAATGTTTATGAGACAGCAAAAACAAAGGGAATTACTGTTCGTCGTCCAAAAATTACTTAAATTATCCTAAAAATGATTTTTTCCCTTAACAAATCAATTAATACTCATTTCGTCCCGTGTCTTTAAATAAAGTGTTAGACTCAGTTTTACTCACATTCCTAGTACCAACACCACGAAAATGTCTAGCGAAACACCTGAATCCGGCGAGGTAACGGGGGCAGATTTTTTTCCATTTTCTGTTAAATTAAATTTTTTCAGGTTCCATGGCAAAGATTTCGGTGGTGATGGAGTAGATTACAGTGAGTTTTTTGACAGTAAAGAAATATTTACAACAATCGAGGAAGCTTATAAATGGACGAAATAAGTTGCAATAGGAGTCGGATTTTTTTTGTTATATCATCATACAAAACAAAAAGCTGATAACCGGATGGATTGTTACTTGAGATGTGATCGCAGACGTGAAATGAGTTCTCCTGATACGAGTATGGCACTGCGAAAGAATACAAAAACCGGTTACCTCGATCCTTCCTAATGACCCACTCAGCCTAAGGACCACAATGTCGCCCACATCCTCGACCGGGCTGATGTATCGCCTCCTCCTTTGGCCCCAAGTCATACCGGCCCCCATCGTCACTCTTGTCGTGACTCCTCAACTCATCTGAATCATCCTCGTCGTCGAAAGAATCCCCAGGTGTCTGACGACGACGTAACAGATCTCTCTCTCTTAACGGAAGCAGAAATACCACGTGTACGTGGATGACGAGGACCTGACTCGTCTGCTACACTACGTACTGTGCGTAAGGGAATTGCTTTCTCTTTTCCTCCACGGTAACCCGATGACTATTAATTATTTTTAAAAAAAATAATTTTTTATTAATGGATTTACTAAAATAATTAAACAAATTATTAACTTAATAATCGATTTATTTAGCAATTATCACAATTAATCAAAAATCCTTTACTAAAATCGTACACAAGTAATTATTAACATAATAATCAATTTATTTAGTGATTATCACAACTTTTAATCAATAATTCATTACTAAAATAATTAAACTAATTATTAACTTAATAATCGATTTATTTATTAATTATCACAATTTATAATCAATAAAGGATTTACTAAACTAATTTCATTCATTATTAACATAATATTCAATTTATTTTAAATTTATCACAATTTATAATCAATTTTAAAAAATTCAAAAAAAATTCCTGGGCGTCGGCGGGAGACGCCTGCCCTACGTGGGAGGCGTCTGACGGAGACGCCTATACCAATGGTTGGGTGTCTCCCGTAGACGCCTATCCCAATTTATTTATTTTTTAAAAATTTAATTAAAATAAACAGGGCAATTTACCAGATGTGAGTAGTCCGGGGCGTTCGCTGGTTCTTTTCATGGCCTCCTAGACATTATATCTGGTGAATAGAAGAGTTATATGAAGAGAAAGTTGAGTTAAAAGAGCGAAATGAAGAGTTATTTAAGTATAAAGGGTAGATGGGCAAAATGGTAATTTGTTGGGGTGATTTAAGTAGTTTTAGGGCGACGAATAACTGTTCAGAAAACAAAAGCTTGGTTTAGTCATGTGCACTGTCTTTTCATGTTTTCTTTGCTTAATGTGCATATAAAGTGCAATGCACAGCCTAGCAAATCATATCCACCTCAGATCTCCTTTTCTCTTCTTCCCAACCCAATGTCTCCCGAACTGAAGTTCACATCGCCGACCATTTATATGTTCTTGTCAATATTCCAACTAGTAATGCTGATTAGTGTTGAATATCCGACCCACAACCCGGGAATTTGGCGAAGAAGGGTTCGGTCCACCGAATTGGATTCGCAACACCGAAACGAGGATTCCAGGCACTTCGGGTGCAGCTGGGATCGGACGACCAAATTGGATTCAGTCTACCGTCAGAGAGCAAGTGACATTTCGGAACAACGGTTTCGGTAAACCATTGGGGTGATTTTTGGTGTTCCGAGAATCTAAAAGTGTCTGGTCAATTTGGCACGGTCTACCGAGGGGTTCTCGGTCGACCAAAGGGTTGTTGGAGAATTAGTTAGTTTGTGGAAGAAGCGTTCTCACGGTCTACCGAGCCGCGCGAGAAGCATTCCCGCGGTCAACCGGGAAGGATTCGGTCAAGGACGGTTGACCGAAAGAGCACCGGTCGACCGTTTCCTACAAATTGTTCTGTTCGGTTTTGCTTAATTGTGGCTCGGTTTTTGAGTCTATAAAAAGGCTTGTTTGCTCTTGGTTTTAACATAACGTAAAAGTGTAATATTTCCTTCATTGTGAGTTGAGATATTATGGTTATAGATAGATCTAGAGTGATTTGGAGGACTTATTGCTTCCATATACTTGTAATCTCGGTTGCTTCTCTTGTTGGAAGAAGGAAAGAAAACCCGCAGGAGACCCCCCAATGACGTAGACACGTTGTCGAACCTTGTAAATCGTGTGTGTCGTGGTGGTTTCAGGTGTGCGTTTGTATTTGTTTGTTTATTTTCATCTTATTTGTGTTCTTGTTGCATTGAGTTTGAGAGAGTGACTGAAGTTTATTCCACAATCAATATTTGGTATTACGTGGCGCGTTTAATATGTGTTTCGTATAAGTACATTGTTAGATCTCTCCCAACAATTACCATGTTAACCACTCACGATGATTACCATGTATATTATCTAGAAATGAATGACCATGTCATGAACAAGTCCAAGTTTATTAGGTTGCTTTTACGACTTTTCGCAAGTCGGTAGAGTTTTTTATTGATTAATTGAGGCGTCATCGAGTTCCTTAATCTACTGAAGAAATACACTTTTTGCATAAATATACTTAGAGGCTCATCTACGACCTCTTAATTGAGCTCGGATTCCGGCAAACTTGTGCGTGATAATCCACAAGGAGGAGATCTCTCTAGATTGCGTAGTGTCGTGCAAAGGTTTTAAATTGTATCTAAGATTGAGTTTGATATGGACTCATACGAAACCGTGCGAATCAATGAGTGGTACCAAATTTTAACCATCCTTAGCAATGGATAATGGTGCACTTCATGTAGATTCATTCAATCTAAGGGAACTATAAATTTAAATCAAGAGTCAGTTCGAATTCCCACCAAGAGGTGCAAAGAAAAAAGAAAGCAGCTCTACCAACAAAATCTTTCGTCTGAAATTTTGATAGATTCTCTCAATTTCCCAAAGATATTTTTCTTAAGTTCTTAGAGTCTCGCATGTGGGTTGTTATAAGCAGAATCTAAAGCAAACTTGATGAAATCTGTTAAACTTATTATATGGACAACAAGTACTTGTTGTCCATATAATAAGTTTGACTTTGTAGTAGAAGTGAATCCCCTTTTTTCAAGTTTTAATGGGTACCTACAAAGTTGAATCCAGTAGTAAGATTGTGTTTCAGGAACCAAATCCATTACTTTAGTCAATTGGACAGTTGACGTGTCCTGCAAGGCTGCAAAGAGCAGAAGCAGAACACATTCTTCGTGGTAATAATATCTCTGTTTTTATTTTAAGTATTAAGGGTTGATTTTAATTATTAATGGTAGATCGTATATCTGCATCCTACCAATCACAAATTATTTAAAGGAAAATTTTTCAAAATAATATTTTTTTTTAAAAAAATTCTCAAAATAAACCTCAAACAAAAATATTTCTCAAACTAGACCCGCTGCCACCACGTGGTGACACGTGGCGGCGGCGGGTTTTGTTTTTTTGTGCATAGAGAACTCGGCATCACCAGTGTCGAGTTGGAGAACTCGGCATCACCAGTGCCGAGTTCTCCCAGAGAGAACTCGGCACTGGTGATGCCGAGTTCTCCCAGAGAGAACTCGTCACTGGTGATGCCGAGTTTAAACAAACGCATCAATCCATAAACCGACCTATCATTGGTTAATGGAACGTAAGTCCAATCATTGTTTAATGGCAATTTCGCCGTCAACTTGACATCAAACATACTGTGTGGATAACAACATTCAGATCTTATAACATCAATTAAATCCTCATATTTGATGTTCAACGGAACAACTACCAATTTGCGGTCAGATCCTGTGTATTCTGTCACATCTCCGTCACATTCTAATTTCCCGTTATACATAACCAACAAAGATCCTTCATCATCTTTATCCATACCTAAATATTTGAAAATGTGTTCAAGTGAGATGATCGAATTTCTTACTAAATACTTAAAAAATTGAAAATACTTAAATGTTTTAGAAGTTACCTCAATTGAGTGTAGTAGCAAACGATTGTAAACGTCGAGCAATCTCTCCAATAAACAACGTTACGATACCGTAGACCTATAATCAACAAAACTAAATTCAATAATCAACTATCAAACAAGAAATAAAACGTTTTGCCTAAAAATCCAAAATCGAATTCGAGTTTCCACCAAAACGGGTTCCTAAACCAACAAAAACACTACAATCATACATAAAACACCAATGTATATCATCCTAATACATAAAAAAGGCAAGAAAACGGTGTAAAACGAAAAAAAAACGAAACCCTAACCTGAAAATCGCGAGAACCCGTCGTGAGGGAGAGGGGGGGCGTCTGCCTGCTTTTATAGACCTCCAGAACTCGGCGTTGGTAACGCCGAGTTATCTTTTTTTAAGTGAACTCGTCGTTACCAACGCCGAACTATTACTTTAGAACTCGGTATGTAGGACGCCGAGTTCTATTTAAGCAACTGTTCTCCTGGCGTGTCAATCGTCTCATGCACGATATGAGCCCAGGAGAATAGTGAATCAAATAGAACTCGGCACTGAGAGTGCCGAGTTCTATTTGAATCACTATTCTCCTGGCAACTCAAGTCGAGTGGAATATCAAGTGGGCCAATAAAAAACTTACATAGAACTCGGCATTGAAGATGCCGATTTCTATTGGTGTGAACTCGGCAGGGGTGATGCCGTGTTCACAACAAGAGAACTTGGCACTGAGGATGCCGAGTTCTCTTGTAGAGTTCATTGATTTAAGAACTCGAGTTTTTTTTTTTCATTTCCTGTTTCACAATCAACGAAAACAATTCAACCACGACACAATCAACGAAAACACAATTCGAACACGACACACAAACAAGTACGATAAAATACAATACAACTACGAGTGGAATATGAAGTTCAACATTTTAACATACATCCAAAAGTACCATACAAACAATCAAATAAATTCACAACTACATATCTATCCTAAGTGACCTCTCAATCTCTTCTTCCTTTTAGGACGTGCTTGAGCACGTCCTCTCCCCCTGCCGCGTCCCCCTCCTCGTGCTGCATTCTCAGTATCCTGAGTCAGACCGCCAGCGTCTTCTTGAGACTGTGAATCTTCTTCTTCAACCACGCGATCTTGACTCAAATGTAATGTGGGTTCTTCAGCACCAAAACACATAAGTCAAGCCTTCATTTTTTCCTTTAATTTTCCAACCATCGAAGAGCCTGTCTTGTGATCTTTGATCACCTGGTGAATTTGATGGAGTTCTTCGTGAAACTCATAAACCCCATGCACCTACAGTTCATTAAAAGTTTATGAAACAGTAAAACACAATTTCAATACATGGTCATTATTAAAATAAATGTTTAAATCTTACCATCTCTCGCTCTCTACCCGCTCGAGGTCTATATAATGTATTATTTGGAGCCAAGACGTGCTGAACTATCCAACGGACGGTGATGCTCCAGTACCATTCCATATACAGTCGTGTGCTCTCTTCAGGATTGGCACCTAGGAGTGGTCGCTCAAACTGTAGATGATCTCTTCGGTGCGACCAATGCTGAATGAATTGGTGATTTTCCACCAACCAATTAACATCCGACCTCCCCTGAGCCGATTTCACTACATGTCTCTCCATTGGCTCTGGAATGTGCTGCTGTAGACCGAACTGTCTCATCACTCGGTCTGGACAATGCATAACCACCTCACCAAAATTTATAAGCCAAGTGCGACTCGTCCAGATCTCTGAACCTTCCGTACATAATGGTGGTAACTGATTAAGTAGCAAATTTGCATAAGGGTCCCAGATCACTTGATCGAATTCCTGCACGTCCAGCTCATTACGATAAAAATCAAGTGTGGTCGTCTTCGCACTACCCTTGAATGTTCTTGGTCGTCTCCAACGGGCACCTAATGGTGCCCTGTCGTCCTCCGGGTATGCTAAAGGTCTCCTCTTCAAAGGTCTGCCAATGTGTAGATGTTCCCAACACCACAACTGCAGGAACGTAAGAAAACCACACAAATGTTTCGTCGGAATCAGTGAGGCTTCGTCTAACATGTGATATAAGTGGGCCAGAGCCGCACTACCCCAACTGTACTCCGATGCGACTGCCAAATCTCCAAGCAAGGATAGGTACTTCAAGTGAACCATCGTGCCACTCTTATCTGCCAATATACTGCATCCCAGCTGGAACAAAATGAAGGCTCTGGTGTGTCGTGTAACTGTCTCCTCGTCAGCATCAAAAGGCAAGTGCTGAAACTGAGCTTGCAACCAACCCAAAGTTACGGAACCCTTACGACCCAAATCATCGGGGACCTGACCCAATAAATCCATGCAAACCTCTGACCAATCGTACTCCTGAGACTCGCACACCGGCAATCCATCTACGCGCAAGCCGGTAATCATCGAGATGTCACACAATGTGCACGTCATCTCACCATGTCGCAGGTGAAATGAATGAGTCTCCGGTCTCCAACGCTTGACCATCGCCCCCAGCAACGTATGATCCAACTGAACTCTGCCCAACCGAGTTACTGTGTCAAACCCTGCCATATCTAGCAGGAACAACATCCTCTCATCAGTGATCTGCCATGCGTTGAGCTTCGATCCATGCTCAACGCATTTTACACCATCAACATCCTTCTGCATAAATTTAGATAACTTTCAGAATATTGAAACTCACGCGCAAATATTTAATTTGAAAATGTAAAATACTTACAAAATCTTTGAACAAGTCTGACTTGTGGTTGGCCTGCAAAACCAACACTGATCTGTCTACCGGACCCTGTGAAGCGTAGCTACCTCTAACTGAACCAGTACTGGAACCACCAACCTCCATCTGTACATAACACGTTAAAAAATGAGATGGTTGTTCTTCATTACTTACTACTTAAAAAGTTGAGAATGCCGAGTTTAAATGACTTTAAAAGTTGAGAATTACCTCAATCGAGTGTAGAAGCAAATGACTGTAAACGTCGAACAATCTCTCCAATAAAATCAACTACAATAAACAACGTTACGAATCATGTCAGAGAATTTTTAAAAAATTTGACAGAACATCCCCTATATTTTTCATATTGGTAAATTGGGAAAACTAACAAGACTACAAACTTCAATACTCACATACATTCAAAGTCACATACATTTAAACACAAATAAAGCACTTTTAGGTTTACATTCATTCAATTTAACATACATTCAAACATAAATAACAACAAAAAATCTAATTTTAATCACAATAATCATACTTAATTTGAACTTTTTTTAAGATGACTACCGTAGAACTATGATCAACAAAACTAAATTCAATAATCAACTAAAAAAGAAAAAATAAAACGTTTTGCCTAAAAACCCAAATTCGATTTCGATTTTGCACCAAAACGGGTTCCTAAACCAACAAAAACACCACAATCATACCTAAAACAACAATGTATATCATCCTAATACATAAAAAATGCAAGAAAACGGTGAAAAACGAAAAAAATTCGAAACCCTAACCTCAAAACTCGAGAACTCGGCGGAAGGGGAGAGTTGGGGGCGTCGGGCTGCTTTTATAGCCCGACGGAACTCGGCGTTGGAAACGCCGAGTTCACTTTTTTTAAGTGAACTCGGCGTTAGTAACGACGAGTTATGCCTTTAGAACTCGGCACTCTCAGTGCCGAGTTCTATTTAAGTAACTGTTCTCCTGGCGCGTCAATCGTCTCATGCACGATCTGAGCGCCAGGAGAACAGTTTCTTATATAGAACTCGGCACTCTCAGTGCCGAGTTCTATTTGAATCACATCAGTAAAAATTGTCAAGTGTTGGCCAATAAAAAACCAAGTTGAACTCGGCATCACCAGTGCCGAGTTCGTCTTGTAATAACTCAGCACTGGTGATGCCGAGTTCTTTATGCACAAAAAAACAAAACCCGCCGCCGCCACGTGTCACCACGTGGTGGCAGCGGGTCTAGTTTGATAATTATTTTTAGTGGAGGTTTATTTTGGCAAATTTTTTTAAAAAAAAATTTATTTTGAAAAAATTTCCTTATTTAAACGGAAGTAATACTTCAACCCATATCCTCCCTACACCTAAGAAGCATTTCGAGCGGTTAGGATACGTAATGGATTTATATAATCTCTCATCTTAAGCTACAACACATTACATGGACAACAACTGAAATTGGTAATTTGCAAGTTGTAACACTCAAATCATATTATTGGGGGGGACTATATGAGAAGTCGAGAATACTGATTATAAACACTACAAATGGCAATATATATCCGTGATAAATATCAAACAATATGTAACGTATAGATTAGGAAATTCATAATTAAGTTGCCTCGTCGGAAGAAGTTAAGTTTTAAAATTATATTACACCTTGCAAAAAACAAAAAGAAAAAACAAGATTATTTAAATCACACAGAAAACGATAAAACAACAAAGGCAAATGGAACAAGGGAAACACATTAACGGGCCGTAATTTTCTTAAATAATAAAATCAAATTTCGAATTTTAGAAGAATTTTTTTTCTTCCAAAAGTACTCGGATCCCAAGTTTAACCGGCGATCCGTGGGGCACGGATCGCGGGTAGGAACCGCAATCCGACCCCCCAATTTTTTTTTTTTTTTTGAAAATTTCACGGATCGCTAACCGCGATACGTGAATTTGTTTTTTTAGATTTTTTTTTTAAGTTTTCTGTTTTGTTTTATTTTTTTATTTCTGTTTTCCTTTTTTATTGTAACTATTTTTAATTGTTTTTAAATATATTTTTTCAAAATATATTTTCTAATTTATATTATTTCTTAAAAAAAATTAAATTTGTTTTTAATTTTTTCAAAAATCAATCTCTAAATCACGTCGATAACTCGACGTATTGAAATGTTATGATATTTTGTACAATAAAAAAATAATTTTTTTTAACCAGAATAAGAAATTATTTACAATTAAATTTTAAACAAACACTAAAACTAATTAAAACAAAAAATTGGAAACGTTGTCGAAAATTCGTAGGGTGTACACGTTACAAACAGTTTTCGAGGTCAATACATCAAAAAATTAAAAACACAATTAATTTTTTAAAAAAATAATAAAAATTACAAAACATATTTTGAAAAGAAATATAATAAAAAAACTTAGTTAAAATTATTTAAAAAAATTCAAAACATAAAACACTACGACTAAAATCTGTGACTTTATTTATTTTCTTTTATTGTTTTTGATTTTATGTTTTGATTTTTAAAATCATTTTAACTATGTTTTATATATATATATATATATATATATATACTTCAAAATATGTTTTCTATTTTTATAAATTTTAAAAAAAAAAATTAATTGTGTTTTTAATTTTTGCAGTATCAACTTTCAAAACTGTTTGTAATGTGTATTCTCCCTACGAATTTTTAACAACGTTACAAATTTTAAAAATTTAGAATATAGTATTAACTAGGTAAATTTTTTTATCTAATAAAAAAATTTAAATTTCGAATACCAATATAGGTACATTTTAAAATTGGTAACGTTGTCAAAAATTCGTAGGGTGGATACACATTACAAACAGTTTTTAAAGGTCGATACTGCAAAAAATTAAAAACACAATTGATATATTTTTTATTGTAAAAACACAATTAATATATTAAAAAAAATTAATTGTGTTTTTAATTTTTTGCTGTATCGACCTCCAAAATTGTTTATAATGTATGTACACCCTACGAATTTTCGACAACGTTATCGATTTTTTGTTTTAATTAGTTTTAGCGTTTGTTTAAAATTAATATATTAATTAGTTTTTTAATTATTATATTAAAAAAAATTAATTGTGTTTTTAATTTTTTGCTGTATCGACCTCCAAAACTGTTTGTAATGTGTGTACACCCTACGAATTTTCGACAACGCTACCAATTTTTTGTTTTAATTAGTTTTAGTGTTTGTTTAAAATTTAGTTGTAAATAATTTCTTATTCTGGTTAAGAATTTTTTTATTGTATAAAATACCATAACATTTCAATACGTCGAGTTATCGACGTGATTTGGAGGTCGATTTTTGAAAAAATTTAAAACAAATTTGAATTTTTAAAAAAATAATATAAATTAGAAAACATATTTTGAAAAAAAAGATTTAAAAAAGATTAAAAATAGTTACAATAAAAAAGAAAAACAGAAATAAAAAAATAAAACTAAAACAGAAAACTTAAAAAAAAATCTAATTTTTTTTCACGGACAACGGCGATCCGTAAAATTTAAAAAAAAATTTAAAATAAATTTTTCAAAAAAATTTTTTTTTTTTGGGGGGGACGGATCTCGGTTCCTACCCGCGATCGGTGCCCCACGGATTGCGGGTCGAGTCCTTTTGGAAATTTTTTTTCTTCCTAAAATTCGAATTTTTGATTTTTTTTATTATATAAATTTTTTTCGGTCAACGGGTCCATAATTAGCAATGAAATAGGTGTGAAAATCGATTTTCAAATTTAATGAGTTAGCTGGAATTTCTAGTCTAGTCTAAAAGTCGGCTCTTTTCTACTAATTCATTAGTTATAAAGTCTAATTTCTTATCTATTTGTTATTTTAATAGTTAAAATTTCATCATCACAATGTGCTTTCCGAAACATAAAAAAAATACATCTGGTAAGTGGGAACCAACTACAGTACCTTGTATTGTATTACGAAAAGTGATGTATAAGTACCGATACCAGAGAAAGCTATATGACCTTCTCATAAATCATCTCTAAAGTCAAAATCCATTCTTAATTAGCTTTAGAAAAGACCTTGCGCGCTGCACATGTGTGGAGTTGCTTAGGCTTAAATTTTGAGGAACATTAATTAATAGATTCTTAACACAAACACAACAAAACAATTGGGATTATGAATTTATGCCTTTCGGGATGCATAACGTGACCATATAAACTTAATAAAATCTCTGCTACAAGTTTTCATGTATGTGATGTTATTTTGATGTCTTTGATGGGAAAAGTACGCTGGCCCATTGAGTCTTAACCAATGAAGCTGTTTTGACACTGGTTATTTAATTGTCTATCATGCTTTCATGCTAGTTTTGTTGCTGGAATAGTTTCCCACCCAAAAACAATGTAAACCCATCTTTCTTTTTCTTGGTACGGTCTAATTTAAGGAAGTTGGGCGGAGTGGGGTCAAAAAAAATTGGTCCCTATCTCTATCTCTATCTGGGTTAGAAAAATAATCGGCAATCAAACGGTTGTAACCAAGCTCCCTATCTCTATCTGGGTTTGAAGTTCGCATTCTACGTCTCTTAGGACGTTGGTCCACCACTTGGGAGACATACTCCGTTAAGGAGTTCAACACTTGATCGTAAACTTCGTCATTGGATGTTGAAGATGATGAAGACTTCCAAATGTAAGACTTATCGGGTGAAGACATTGTTCGTAGATGAATGAGAGAGAACCAACCAGGAGGGGTACATTTATAGTTGTGAGAAGTAACATACAGTACGCGCGTGACTCACAAAAGACGAGACGATTGGATCGAGACTTGGACTTCTCAAACATCGAGGACCTACAGTACGCGCGTGATTAACTAAAGACGAGACGATTGGATCGAGGCTTAGACTTCTCAAGCCTCGAGGACCTACAGTTAGCACGTGACTCACTAAAGACGAGACAATTGGATCGAAGTTTAATTTGTTTTTGATTTTTTTTAAGTAAATCAAAAAATTATTAATTAATTATAAAATATTTTTTCAATTATTTTGTAATACCTAATTAATTAAATTTCATTTACCTAATTAATACATTATCCTAATTATACATAAATAATCTTTATTTTTAAAACAAAACCAAACAAAAAAAAATCGGGCAAATGTGCGGGGGGCGGGGGCACGTGGCCTCCGTTAAGAGAGGGCAAAAAGCACCCGTTAAGGGTGCTCTTGTGGCAAAACATGTCAGCCAGCACAGGGTTCAATAGAGAGAAGTCAATTTCCTTTTTACTTGATAAGACCAATCAATTTAAAGAGAGCTAAAGGGTTCAATAGAGCAAAAACAGTCAACAGACGTTAAGTATGTAAGGACCATTTAAATTGCAGTTTAGTGCTGCCGACATGCATGTCATAACTATATTCGTGCCAACTTATAGGAATTATATATGTCCATCGGTAAACATCATATGATGCATCAAGTTCTTTTTACAAACTCAACTTGTACTAAACAACGGCGGCTGTTTTTGGCAAATATGGAAAGGAGATGCCTACATTGTAATATTTAAACCAATTCACCATAAGAATGTTAGTAAAAATGATGGGAATATGTTATTAGTGATTAAAGTATTAATCAATATAATTAAATTCAAACTAGCATATCCGATCTTGTTAAAAGGAGAAGGGGTTGCAAGTAAGACACCAACTAAAATATTCATAAAATCATTTTTTTTTACATATCTCGTAAGATAATAAATTTTTGATGATATGCTATATTTTGCAGGACTACTTCAAATGTGTTTGATTCAACGTCCACTTAAGTACTTGGATTTTATCGAGATGTTAGCACAATTATTTTTCACAAATTATACAATTTTAGTAATAAAATAATTGTGTAAGAACTGTGATTCAATGGTACTTTGGATTTTATAGTACGTAGTTGGAGGATCGGAGGGAGAAACTAGTAATAGCCACAAACCAAAGGTTGTAAACTTTAAGTCCGACAAAATATACACGGTGTGGATGCAAAATTCCATCATAATAATTGTGATGAGAGTGAGTATTATAAAACACAAACCGGAACTAATTAATACTACTCCAAACAAATGTGAAATGGGTTTCGTCTTGCATGCTATGCTGTCTTGTGGATCGTTCCAATACCAGCATGTCGATTGTCTGGAGTTGTTTTGAAGGGAAACTGTGGACGAAAGACATGAATTGGTATAATAATATTCACATGGGTTGCTTACCACATAGACCACAAAATTGGTGGGTCTCAGGAATCCAACATGGTCAACTACAGTAAATTACTCGTGCCTTTTCGACAACAATTAACACATCCCATAACCAGGGAGATTGATTGAACACCACTATTGATTGGTGCAACAAAAGGTAGATGGCCAAACTATAATCCAACACGTTGACGACACGTGAACTTGACTCGAGTCGATTTATGAAACATATATAGGTAGCATTCGGATTGGATTGCGTATGATTGGACTTTACTCAGAAATTGATTTTCGAGTGGAAATGTAGGAATCATGATTCTTTATACGAAGTAAAACTTATTTTACTTATAATTCTTAATGTTGAATGATAAGTGTATATCATAATAATACCTTTTAATGTTGAATTTTTAGAAATTGTAAAGTACAACAAGAAAAATATATGATACTTCAAGTGATAGAAGTATATACGATGAATTTTGACGTACACGATAAGATTAATGATAGGTAATTTTAGTTGCATTTTGAATATTTAGTCCAATTAAGATTCTTTAAAATACAAAACAACGTTGATGGCTGCATAAGACTATGCGATCGGCGACCCTTTGTCATGGGGCATGCAATCAGTCAATTAACATAAAGAAAGAAAAAAAATATTCCGTAAATCACATTAATGGTTAGTACTCATAAAGTAGGTTTCTTAGTTTTGAATTTAACATCCTTGCAAAAAGGTTCTATAACAGATAATTTCCTTACTTTGTTGAGACAAGCCTACTATACTTGCAATACAAATGGTGCAAGATTTTGATTAAAACAAAATTCAACCAAAAAGTCATTATCATATTGCAATCACCATAACAGTGTTTATCTGCTCTCGTTGACCATGTATATCTACAGATTAAATGCAGATAAAATGGCAGATCTTTTTAAACACAGCACAAGACAATCGACATGTTGTATCCAGCTTTCAGAGCTGAAATGGGACCCACCTTCCCGCATAGACGGCCGAGATTATATTTGAATCTCAAGCCAACCGATGCAAAAAAGCTCCCACTCTTATGTATGTGCATCACTAAGAAACAGCATTATACAACTTGGAAATATAAAATTCCAAAGTATTTATCCATGTCTTGGAAATTAACATCCAGGTTTTTTTTGTGTGGCAGCAGATGCCCCCTCTGCCCTTTCAAGGTTGTGGACACAAAGTACGTCTCATCCGTTCAATCGAAAGATTTATAATTATGATTAGGTTAGTGTCATTAGACCGGCTCATAAATTTCATCGATCAAGTGAGCATGTTGATGCTCATCTTGCTCGTGTAAATCAACGTCATATAATATCGACATCACCATCATAGTTGGATTGCAAAACCACTTATGTAAACCCACCGTTGCTCCAAGGTTAAGATTTTTGAGCTTGACTGGATAGTGGATATACATCAACTTCATTATAAATGGATTCAATTAACGCGGTACTATATATAATGAACAACCAATTATATTGAAATGGTTGTGAACGATTAATCATGCGTAAAATATTTATAATGTTAGGAATTCTAGTGTAGGGTCGTAATCTGTAAAATACAATCCAAACAGTTGAAGTTTAAAGGGTCAAAAATCCGAAAAAGACAATTTTCAATAAGTCCTTATAATTAGAGGAAATCTCAAAATTCAAGTCGTTCGAATCCCTAAAGTTGCTTACAAACTAGATAAAATTCTAAAATCCATGAATTCGCTAGGCCCTCTCTCACCACACTTGGCATGCATGGCTTCTAAGTTCTAACCACGGAAGTAAAAAAATAAAAATTATTCACTTGAACTTTACTAGATTGCTAGGCGAGGGTCTATACGACTATACCATCACAATTCTCATTTATTTAATGTGTCACAAATTAGTTTTAAGTTAAGATTGTTTTGATTGCAAAAATTACAATTAAAGTTCGTTTACTAAATGAGCTATCTTGGTCAATCACCTTTGAGTAATCTTGACTAAATGTAAAAGTTGACTAAAATTTTACGATTTCAAATATCCTATCATTTGTTATCCCTTAATCAGAAAATCTTTCCCTTAAATAGAAATGACAAAACATCCCTTCAAACACTTATTTCTACCGTTACATGTCATGGAGATTGAGATTTAACTATACAAGCACCTAACCAACAATCATTTCCTCAGCAAAACAAGAAAGTAAATCAAAACACCACCTAAAGTCATACCAATCAACCGCCTAACAAGACGAAAGTCTTCCATTATAATATCGAGGTCAACATTCGAGCCCGTTCACACCATTAATTGGCAAAAGTGGGAACGCACCCACTAACTTTAGAAATCGAATGACGAACTGATTAACAGTTAAGACGTAGTAGCTCTTAAGCTGTAGACAGATTTTTGTTGGCATTAAAAAAAGAGAGAAAAAAGATGATAAGATCATGAGAACTAAGAGAGAGGGAGAAGTTGACGTGTAGAGCAAAAAGTGAGGAGGAGTGTTAATGTGGGATCCACCAACAGGGGAAAATAAAGAAGTAAAGATGTGGATATGGGTAAGAAGATCGAGTTGAGGCCGTAGGGCGTATATAGTAAAGCTGAACCTACCAATAGTACCAACTACAACTTGTAAAGGTTATAAATTATTGGTTATTGTTGTGGAAATGTAAACTCGCCTAATCCAGTTGAGCGCCGTCCTCCTCGCGCCCAAGGTAGTACAGAAGGAGTGCGTGTTTGAGTCACCTTTTTGCCTGACCATACCAAGTGAATCCCTCCCCTAACCAACATCCTCAAAAGGATTCATAGATACGCCCTCTATATACTCTTGAAGCTCCCATACACCATCGGGGTCATAACCCCATTGATGTATTTTTGACGATACTTGTCAAGTATACTAAATACTGATTGATCATAAAACACCTGCTTACTCGGTTGCTTTACAGCAGCTGAAATGTAACGTACCCGAAAACAGCGGAAAATTTAAACAATAATAAAGACCGTCAACGGTCAACACTGGGCACGTCACGGGAAACAAACCAACATATATAATATAAATATGATCCACGTGGAAGTCAAATATACAGACTGACTGTGATTACGACAAAAGCTATACAATATGTAATCACCTCAAAAGAAAGAGACTGATAACTACAGGATCTGATCTCGGGGGCACCGTCCTCGGTCACCACCTCAAACTCTAACCCTGCTCGCTACCTGGAATGCAAACAACAAACATGCCTGAGTTCCCTGCAGGAACCCCGTATACCAAACCTCCTAAAAATATAAAAAGGAATTAAAGACAATGCAATGCTATGCACATGATCATCCGCCTCGGGCCCACAATAATGCCCTCACCGCCTCCGCGGCACTGAACCACTCCTGCCACTAGGGTCAAGTCAGTCCACCGCTGCCTCACAAGGGTCAGTCGACACCACTGCTCCCCAAAAAGTGCAGGAAGGAACCCCCGGTACACGCCGCACCCAAGGAGCGAGTCATCCCGCCGAATACACAACTCGGGTCAGACGACAGCCACTGCTCCCCCAAGAGTCGCCTAACGCGCACCCTGCCGGAATATCCTCGGCCTACCGCTAAACCCTCGCAAACTGCCCAAGGTTTACGGTACACATCCCTCACACCCCGCTCGGTAAGAGAGGAAAAAGTACAACAATAATACGCCTTCGTCGAAGGTGAAATCCGTAGCTCTCAAAGCCGGTAATCAACCGTCGCCTCGGAGCCGGTAGTCGACCTGACATCGACGGATCGCGTGTGGATAAATCCACCAACCTGCGGCAGATCGGTCGACCGCTACAAGCACACCGGTCGACCGGTCCCCCACACAGTACACAGTACTGTACAAACAAGTCTACCGGTCGAACCACGCCAACCGAATTACCGACCAATCGGTCGAACAAAAGTCATCTAGCGGTCGACCGTTTGGATGGTCTACGCTATACAATTTTATATAATATATATATCCGACCGGTCGAACCAAGGGGTCGTTCGACCGATAACAGGGATTTCAATATTTTGCCCAAGTCTCGTTCGGTCGACCGGAACTGAAATACAGTTCGACCGAATCAACACAAGCACTCTACCGCTTAATTAAATGCTCAGTCGGTCGACCGAGAGTTAAAGAGCGGTCGACCGTTTTGATGGTCAAAGCTCCCAACCGACTTAGCATCGAATGGATCGGTCGAACAAGGTAAAGGACGTTCGACCGTTTAATAAGTCAAAATCCCCAACCGACCCATTCTCATCGTTATTCGGTCGACCGGCTAAGTGGTCCCGTTCGACCGATAACAGCATATCCCCTTTTTCCCGCACAAATCTGGCATAACGGTCGACCGTCTAACGACATCGTTCGACCGTTCGCGGGTAAACATCAATATAATAATAGGATCGGTCGACTGCCCACAGGCACCGGTCGACCGATCGTCGTCTTCAACCTCTGAATTGGTTGAATTCCGACGAGGAATTCGACACCAACGTCGATCCCCAACACTCACAAAGCACGAGTGAGTTATATTGAAGATTTGACATACCTTTTTGACGGTTGTGGAAGTCTCCCGAGCTTGAATCACTTCACTCCTCTTCTTCTTCCTTCTTCTCCTTCTTCTCCTCTTCTTCTACTTCACCTTCTTCTTTCCTCCTTCTTCTGCTCCGAATCACTCCTCTCACTCTCTGATAACAGGCAATGATGAAGAAAACGTCCAAACCCTTATCTCTTTACAACATCACCTTAAATAGACAATTCCACCTACACCTCATCCAATCATACTTAACCTAAAACCTAACCAACCAAAGTCATCCACCTCAATCTCCACATGTCTAACACCTCCACCTCCCCATGCATGATTAATTAGAGTTAATTAAGTTTAGTTTAATTTAATTAGGTTGCTTAGATTAAGTTATTACAATCTACCCTCCTTAAAAGAATTTCGTCCGCGAAATTCGAAACAACTGACTTACCGGAATAACTCTGGATACTGCTTCCTGACATCCTCCTCAATCTCCCAGGTAGCCTCTCTGTCAGTGTGATGCTGCCACCTGACCTTCACCATAGGAATCGCTCTCCTCCTGAGCTGATGTACCATCTGATCCACAATCTCAACTGGTCTCTCATCTAATGACAAATCCTGCTGGATCTCCGGTACTGATATCTCTATCACATGAGCTGGATCGGCCACGTACTTCCTCAACATAGAAACATGGAAGACGTTGTGAAGTCCTGCAAACTGTGGTGGTAGTGCAATCCTATACGCCACCTCACCAACCCGATCCAATATCTCAAACGGTCCGACATATCTCGGACTCAGCTTCCCCTTCTTCCCGAATCTCATCACACCTCTGGAAGGTGAGATCTTCAGGAAGACATGATCTCCTACATCAAAAGTCAGCTCACGCCTCCGCGTATCAGCATAACTCTTCTGCCTGCTCTGCGCCGTAGCTAGTCGTCTCCGAATCACGTCGACCTTCTCTGAATACAACTGGATAATGTCAGGTCCAACTAGCTGTCTCTCGCCCACATCACTCCAGCATACCGGCGATCTACACGGTCTCCCGTATAATGCCTCATAGGGTGCCATCCCAATACTCGAATGGTAGCTGTTGTTGTAGGCGAACTCGATCAACGGCAAATGCTCGTCCCAATGTCCGGCCCAGTCAAGTGTACACGCTCTCAGCATGTCCTCCAAAGTCTGTATCGTCCGCTCTGACTGGCCATCTGTCTGTGGGTGGAAAGCTGTGCTAAACTTCAGACGTGTCCCCAGTGCTCTGTGTAGACTCTCCCAAAATCTCGAAGTGAATCTGGGATCTCTGTCTGAAATAATACTGACCGGCACGCCATGAAGTCTGACAATCTCCTCAATATATAACTTAGCTAGACCCTCCAGAGCAAGAGTGGTCTTAATAGCTAAGAAATGCGCCGACTTGGTCAGTCGATCGACTATAACCCAAATCGCATCGTGGAATCTCCGTGTCTTCGGTAGCCCCGTAACAAAATCCATCGTCACGTGCTCCCACTTCCACTCGGGCAACTCAATCCTCTGCATCTGCCCTGCTGGTCTCTGGTGCTCGATCTTCACCTGCTGATAAACCAAACACCTCGACACGAAGTCTGCAACGTCCTTCTTCATACCTCGCCACCAGAAGTTCCGCTGCAAATCTTTGTACATCTTGGTGCTCCCTGGATGAATGGAATATCTCGATCTGTGTGCCTCCTCCATGATATCATGTCTCAGGTCCTCTGTCTTCGGCACCCAGATACGGTCTCTGAATCTCAGACCTCCATCCACTCCAACTCTGAAGTCTGACCCATCTCTGGCAGCTAACTGTAACAAACTGCTCAACTCCTCATCTGTAGTCTGAGCATGAATCACTGCTGATACTGTCTGAGGCTCTACTCTCAATCCGGCAATCACTGCGCCCTCAGAGCTATCAGCAAATGGCCTCCACTCTGCCAAGGACTCTAGCAGTCTCCACTCCTGAATGCATAGGCCTGCTACTGATACTTCCACCTTCCGGCTCAAAGCGTCTGCAACTGTGTTCGCCTTCCCCGGATGGTAAGAGATAGTGAAGTCATAGTCCTTAATGAACTCAAGCCATCTACGCTGCCTCATGTTCAGCTCCTTCTGCGAGAACAGGTACTTCAGACTCTGATGATCTGTAAACACCTCGAACTGCTCGCCATAAAGATAGTGTCTCCAGGTCTTCAGTGCATGAACCACTGCTGCTAACTCCAAATCATGTGTCGGGTAATTCCTCTCATGGACCTTCAGCTGTCTGGATGCGTACGCGATCACCCTCCCGTGCTGCATAAGTACACATCCTAAGCCAACACCTGAAGCGTCGCTATAAATCACGAATCCACCCGTGCCACTCGGCAATGACAAAACTGGTGCTGTGGTCAACAGTCTCTTCAGCTCCTGAAAACTGTCCTCGCACTTCTGCGACCAAACAAAAGTGACTCCCTTCTGCGTCAGAGCCGTCAGTGGTGCTGCCAATCTCGAGAAGTCTTTGATGAAGCGACGGTAATAACCCGCCAGTCCAACAAAGCTCCTAATCTCCGTCACGCTCGTAGGGGTCCTCCACTGTGTCACTACCTCTACCTTCGCCGGATCCACTGATATCCCCTCTGCCGATACAATGTGTCCGAGGAATGCCACTCTGTCCAACCAAAACTCGCACTTTGAGAACTTAGCATATAACTGCTGAGCTCTCAAGATGCTGAGTACAATCCTCAAATGCTCTCTGTGCTGCTCCACATCTGATGAATAGATCAGAATGTCATCCACGAAGACAATCACGAATATATCAATATACTGCCTGAATGTCCGGTGCATCAGATCCATGAACGCTGCCGGAGCATTCGTCAATCCAAATGGCATCACCAAGAACTCATAGTGTCCATATCTCGTCCTAAAAGCTGTCTTCTGGATGTCCTCATCTCGGATCCTCAACTGGTGATATCCTGATCGCAGGTCAATCTTCGAGAAAACCTTCGCTGACTGCAGCTGGTCAAAGAGGTCCTCGATCCTAGGTAAGGGATACCTATTCTTCACCGTCACCTGGTTCAGCATCCTGTAGTCTATGCACATCCTCAAGGATCCGTCCTTCTTCTTCACAAACAAAATTGGTGCACCCCAAGGCGAGACGCTCGGTCTGATAAATCCAGAGTCCATCAACTCCTGCAACTGCTTCTTCAACTCTGTCAACTCAGCAGGTGCCATCCGGTATGGAGCCTTCGACTGTGGTGTAGTGCCAGCTACCAACTCAATGCCGAACTCCAACTCCCGGTGTGGTGGTAAACCTGGAATCTCCGCTGGAAAAACATCCGCGAACTCCTGCACCACCTCAATGTCCTCTAGCCTCTGGGACTCTGCCTCCGCAACCACAAGTGTCGCCAGAAAAGCTGCACATCCCTGCTGTAACAGTCTCTGAGCTCTCACGGCAGATACAATAATGCGACCCCCTCTGCTTCTGATCCCTCTAATCAGAATATCAGGCAAACCCTTCCTCGGGATCAAAATCTTCTTCTCACGGCACAAGACTCGAATATCATATTGGGACAGCCAATCCATCCCAAGTATGACATCAAAGTCCTCCATCGGTAGCAAGACCAGGTCTGCCGGAAACTCCTGATCTCCCGAAACAACCGTGGCGCCGGGGACAAATCTCCCCACAGTGCCCACCAGACCCAGGGGTGTGCTGACCTCCAACGTGGCAGTCAACATCGCAAGGGTACAACCCAACACTCCCGCAAATCGCTCTGAGATGAACGAGTGTGTCGCGCCACAATCAAATAACACCCTAGCTACTGAACCTGCGACAAGAAGTGTACCTTCCACGACAGCGCCTCCATCCCGAGCCTCCTCTGCCTGGATGGTGAAAACTCTGCCAGTGCGCTGCCCCTGCTGTGGTCGGAAAGGTGGTCTTCCTCCGCCTCCTCCTCTGCCTGGTGCGGGTAAACCCGGTGGTCGGCTCGGCCCAGCTCCTCGGCTCGGACAGCTCCTGATAAAGTGACCCATCTGGCCACAACCATGACACGCTCCGGGGGTGTAACACGGCCCGGAGTGAAACCTCCCACAAGTACCACAAGGCTCAGGTCGTGGTACTGCAACTCCTGCTCCCTCGAATCGGGGCCTCTTGCCCGGATTCCCTCCAGTCTGACCTCCTGGCCTCCCAGAGAACCTACCTGATGGCCTCCTCTCATCCTGGTAGTTCTCCCTGTAGTCACGATCAAGAACAGAGACACTCTTCACAGCATCGGCCAACGTGCTCGGCATGTGTGTCAGCACCTTCGTCCTCAACTGCTTCCGGAGCCCTCGGACGAACTTCCCTGCTCTCTGCTCCTGTGTAACATACATCTCGGGACAGTAACGCTCAAGGGCATTGAACTTCCCGATGTAGCCTGCTAGGGTCATGTCTCCCTGCTGAAGACTCAAAAACTCCTCCCTCTTCGCATCCTGGACATGCTGCGGAAAATACTGCTCGTTGAACTCGCCAACGAACTCCTCCCAGGCTATATCATCTCTGTCCGCAAACACCACTGCAGATGTGGACCTCCACCAGTTGGACGCAGCACCGCCCAAAACATATGTAGCCAGACCCACTCTCGCCTCTGGAGGACAACCAATAGCACTGAAGATCTTCTGCATCGTGAAGATCCACTCCTCCGCAGCCTCTGCGTCATACTGCCCCAGAAAGGTAGGCGGATGCTGGCGCATAAACCGGTCATGCATAGCACCAGTCCCCGTCTGCCCAGTCTGTGCCGTCTGCTGCTGTAGCATCTCTGTCAGACGTCCGACCGTATCGAACAACGTCCGACGCTCATCCTCCCAAGCCTCATCCCTCGCAGTCTCACTCTCACCGCGAGTATGGGCAACCGCCTTCCCCCGTCTAGGAGGCATCTGCCAAAGGAAACAAGACAATATCAATATAATCTGTGCATGCATGATCCTCTAGACCTAACTACTAACTCAAAGGTGGTTTCTTTGGGCAAGTACGCCGAGATCAACGCTCTGATACCAAATTGTAACGTACCCGAAAACAACGGAAAATTTAAACAATAATAAAGACCGTCAACGGTCAACACTGGGCACGTCACGGGAAACAAACCAACATATATAATATAAATATGATCCACGTGTAAGTCAAATATACAGACTGACTGTGATTACGACAAAAGCTATACAATATGTAATCACCTCAAAAGAAAGAGACTGATAACTACAGGATCTGATCTCGGGGGCACCGTCCTCGGTCACCACCTCAAACTCTAACCCTGCTCGCTACCTGGAATGCAAACAACAAACATGCCTGAGTTCCCAGCAGGAACCCCGTATACCAAACCTCCTAAAAATATAAAAAGGAATTAAAGACAATGCAATGCTATGCACATGATCATCCGCCTCGGGCCCACAATAATGCCCTCACCGCCTCCGCAGCACTGAACCACTCCTGCCACTAGGGTCAAGTCAGTCCACCGCTGCCTCACAAGGGTCAGTCGACACCACTGCTCCCCAAAAAGTGCAGGAAGGAACCCCCGGTACACGCCGCACCCAAGGAGCGAGTCATCCCGCCGAATACACAACTCGGGTCAGACGACAGCCACTGCTCCCCCAAGAGTCGCCTAACGCGCACCCTGCCGGAATATCCTCGGCCTACCGCTAAACCCTCGCAAACTGCCCAAGGTTTACGGTACACATCCCTCACACCCCGCTCGGTAAGAGAGGAAAAAGTACAACAATAATACGCCTTCGTCGAAGGTGAAATCCGTAGCTCTCAAAGCCGGTAATCAACCGTCGCCTCGGAGCCGGTAGTCGACCTGACATCGACGGATCGCGTGTGGATAAATCCACCAACCTGCGGCAGATCGGTCGACCGCTACAAGCACACCGGTCGACCGGTCCCCCACACAGTACACAGTACTGTACAAACAAGTCTACCGGTCGAACCACGCCAACCGAATTACCGACCAATCGGTCGAACAAAAGTCATCTAGCGGTCGACCGTTTGGATGGTCTACGCTATACAATTTTATATAATATATATATCCGACCGGTCGAACCAAGGGGTCGTTCGACCGATAACAGGGATTTCAATATTTTGCCCAAGTCTCGTTCGGTCGACCGGAACTGAAATACAGTTCGACCGAATCAACACAAGCACTCTACCGCTTAATTAAATGCTCAGTCGGTCGACCGAGAGTTAAAGAGCGGTCGACCGTTTTGATGGTCAAAGCTCCCAACCGACTTAGCATCGAATGGATCGGTCGAACAAGGTAAAGGACGTTCGACCGTTTAATAAGTCAAAATCCCCAACCGACCCATTCTCATCGTTATTCGGTCGACCGGCTAAGTGGTCCCGTTCGACCGATAACAGCATATCCCCTTTTTCCCGCACAAATCTGGCATAACGGTCGACCGTCTAACGACATCGTTCGACCGTTCGCGGGTAAACATCAATATAATAATAGGATCGGTCGACTGCCCACAGGCACCGGTCGACCGATCGTCGTCTTCAACCTCTGAATTGGTTGAATTCCGACGGGGAATTCGACACCAACGTCGATCCCCAACACTCACAAAGCACGAGTGAGTTATATTGAAGATTTGGCATACCTTTTTGACGGTTGTGGAAGTCTCCCGAGCTTGAATCACTTCACTCCTCTTCTTCTTCCTTCTTCTCCTTCTTCTCCTCTTCTTCTACTTCACCTTCTTCTTTCCTCCTTCTTCTGCTCCGAATCACTCCTCTCACTCTCTGATAACAGGCAATGATGAAGAAAACGTCCAAACCCTTATCTCTTTACAACATCACCTTAAATAGACAATTCCACCTACACCTCATCCAATCATACTTAACCTAAAACCTAACCAACCAAAGTCATCCACCTCAATCTCCACATGTCTAACACCTCCACCTCCTCATGCATGATTAATTAGAGTTAATTAAGTTTAGTTTAATTTAATTAGGTTGCTTAGATTAAGTTATTACATGAAAGCTCATGATCCAAACAATCACACACGCGAGCCCAATATGAGACAAAAGCTTCCTTATTATCCCTATGATTTGACTTCACCAAATGCAAACCCAAAAATGAATCAAATTCTGAACTCTTATACTGGGAACTCGTTATCATCTAACTTGATAGATTAAACCATCCGCTCAATCCGTTGCTTGTTGCGCAACGTCTAGCTCACTCGCTGCATACACTACGCTCGTCTGGTAGGAGCAAGTCGTTGCTTGTTGCGCAACTTCACTAACTCACTCCCAGAGGTCTGCTCAGGTCTTTTTTGAATATGCATGAAGGGGATTTAGTGGTTAATTTAGTTGGTTATACGAGAGTACGTATCTTATAACTACATATGCTATGAAAGATTGAATGTTGTTGCTCACGTGTTTTGATTGAAATTCGATTTTTCTGTCATTTTACTGGAAAAAAACCATTTTGTAGTTAGTTGTAAAATCCAATGGTTGTTCTCAGACATATATATCATTGTTTTTGTGCTCGTAAAGATACGATACATTGTAGATAGGTGTGTTCTTCTCAAATCATGTTCTACGTAAGTAGAATTATTCAACTTAAACCTTTAATACAACCTCTTATAAGTTTGTTGTTGGGCAATGGATTATAGACAACGAACCGACCTACGATACATATAGGATTGTTGGGAAACTAGACATTACATAAAATACTTGTTTAACTATGTTCTTGGTAATTCATATTTATATGAAGAATTGAAGGTCCAAATCCACAAAAATGGAAGCCATCAAAATAACTTCATGGAATCGAAATACATCAATGTAAGAACAATATTATGAACTTGGGTGAAGGGGATCGAAAAATCTTAACAACTTTTAGTACTAAAGAAATCTCAAATTCCTAGAAGATCACCCGACCCGATACTCCCAAGTCTATACCAACGCAAAATGATACAACTCACAATCGAACCTAAACCATCAATATCCAAACTCCATAGGTGAAGGGTGCAAAACTCCCAAACCCACTGAAACAGAGACACCGACATAAATAAACAAACACTAGTGAGGCAGGCGAACGTGGGGGGAGGGACACGGAAAGGCATAACAGATTTTAGTCGTATTTTTCTCGAAATACGAGCACTGACCGCAGTAATAATATTTATATATTTACGGTAAGAAGATGATGCGGTAGCACACACACCCATCGCTTCTTCTAGTTCTGGTCCACCACTCCTGACCCACTTGCCTCCCTCCCTCATTCTTCTACTACTCCTCACACAACCCCTTCCCTTTGCTTCCGTGAATTGGTGCTTGTGTTCGAGGAAAGGCGCTTTGATGTGTTGTTGATCTCGTTCGAGAAGTGCTTCTTTCTTTCTGGTGAGTGAGTCTGACTACTTTCACATGATTTTTTTCTTCTTCTTTTGGGTAAAGATTTGGTTTTTATGAGTTTTTGTGGTGATTCTGGTTTTGGGTAGTTGTTGTTTTCGTGTTTTTTTGGGGTTTTCGGTAGAAGTTTTTTTTTTTTGGGGGGGGGGGGGGTAAGAGACTGGAAAAGTCTGTTTTTCGGGATCTTTGGATGTTTTCTCTTTGTTGGGTCGGTGTCGATTTTGTGGTTGATTTGATTTGATCGATTCACTTCTTTTTGGGCTTTTTTTCTTGTTAGTGTTGACTTTTTTAGAGGAGAAAACTGGGATTATGCTTCTTTCTAAGGTTATTAAAAGCTTTTGATTTTATTTTTTCGAAAAGGTAGGAATTAGAAGCTGTTTTGCAGAAAGCAGATTAAGCCCCTTTCTTTGTGTTCAGCACCTTCTCGGTCAAATAAATCCCATCACTTTGATCAGACTTCTGGAAAAGGCGTTTCTGCAAAATCCAAACTTTTATGAAATTGTCATCTGAACCTTTTTGGTTGGTCTGTTCGTGATCTAATTGGTTGTTGCTTCTGTATTGTCACCTGAAAACAGCTCCAGGATGTGTTGGATTAATTTCAGTTTATCTGTGCCCCTTTATTGTGTTGATTCGTTGATGCAGTTTTTTGGTAGTAGTTCAGAGTTAAGATTTAATTCCTCTCTGCAGGAAAAAAAACAAATTTATTTTCTGGAATTTTGATTAAATTTCTGTAGTTCATCATGTAACCATGTCAAACTAACAGCAATTGATTTGGTTCTGGCATGTGTATTTTCTATTTGTGCCCTTTATAGCTTGTTTACCTATTACTGTACCATTTTTGGTTCACAAGGTTCTTTATTGTTATGAATGCTTTGGATTTAGCAATTAGGAGTTCTTTTTTTGATGTGATTCTTGAGGAATGCTTTTAATGTTTTGTTTCTGCCTGTTTTCTTATTTCCAAGTCTGGATCTTTCTTAGGCTTCTATGTTTTGCACATCTATTGTCTACTGTTGAGAGCTTGTTTTCTTCTTTCCACCTCTGGAAATTCCCATCTTCTTGCTATACTTTTTAGTGTGCCTCCTTTTAGAAAACTAGTTGATCTACGGTTGAAAATTCTGCGATGTGCTAGTTATAGCAGTGAGAAAGATAACTCCTGAATTAGAACACAAGCAAAGGTTTACTTTGGCACTATTTAAAAAAAACGCTATGTTAGTCCATGATAGATACTTTCACTTCTATGTCGACAGTATTATGGAGTTTGAATTAGTTTTTTGGTAATTCCTGTTATAATTTACTAGAGTTTTGTGTTTTCTCTTGACTTTATATCTTGGGTCATTTGTGTTGCTGGTCTACAAGTATCATGTGATGAATTAGGTTTACTTTTGTTATTCAACAGTGCTTCATTAATTTAAGCGTCTTGGAGAGTTTCTAATCTAGCTTCACTGATTTTCAGGTAGTGTCGAAAACCATCCTGCCTCCTTGATTTCTGCAAATATCTGTGAAACAACTTGTAATGATGGGGGCGCTGACGTTAGAGGACATATGTTTCTCCGGCAACCTTGATTTCATTTCCCTCCCTCCTCGGTCCAGTGAAAAGAATCTCGATTTTAGCTCTGTCTCTGTACGTCCCACTGTCACTGCAGGACGTGGGTACGGGGAGGGCGATCTAGGTGGTGCTCCTCAGGAGAACTTCCCCGAGGTCTTGCCTGATGATGACGAAAGCGAGGAAGAAATTGAAGTGGATGAGCTTGAGAGAAGGATGTGGCGCGACCGAATGCGGCTGAGGCGCCTTAAAGAGCAGCAACAAATCAATCACAAGGAAAAGGGTGATGCGGCTAAGCAACTCCAGTCTCAAGAGCAAGCTAGACGTAAAAAGATGTCCCGTGCACAAGACGGGATCCTCAAGTACATGCTTAAGATGATGGAGGTTTGCAAAGCTCAAGGATTTGTTTACGGTATTATCCCTGAGAAAGGGAAGCCCGTGAGTGGTGCCTCTGATAACCTCCGAGGGTGGTGGAAGGAGCGTGTCCGCTTCGATCGCAATGGTCCAGCCGCCATCACTAAGTATCAGGCCGATAATGCGATTCCTGGAGCCAATGATGAGCTGAATTCTTGCATTTCGACGCCTCACACTCTACAAGAGCTTCAGGACACAACTCTGGGGTCTCTTTTGTCCGCGCTGATGCAACACTGTGATCCTCCTCAGAGGAGGTTCCCACTGGAGAAAGGGGTACCGCCTCCATGGTGGCCCACGAGTAACGAGGAGTGGTGGCCCCAACTCGGGATCCCAAAGGAGCAAGGCCCTCCTCCTTACAAGAAGCCACATGACCTCAAAAAGGCGTGGAAGGTGTCCGTTCTCACTGCGGTGATCAAGCACATGTCGCCAGATATAGCAAAAATTCGCAAACTCGTCAGGCAATCGAAGTGCCTCCAAGACAAGATGACTGCCAAGGAGAGTGCTACTTGGCTGGCCGTTGTCAACCAGGAGGATAAACTGTCACGGCAGCTCAATCCCGAAGGATGCCCTCCCCCTCCTTCCGGAGGCACTACTGGCAATGGAGCATTTTCTTTCACTAGCAGTTCCACAAACGAATATGACGTTGAGGGTGTAGATGACGATGAAAACGTTGATGTGGTGGACTGCAAATCAATGGATGCCAACCTGCTTCAATTGGGCGCTTATGCTGGAAAGGATTTCATCCGTAAAAGAGGGGCCTTAAGAGATGCCGAGCCCGAGACAAACCAAGCAATCTACACCTGCGAAAACGTCCAGTGCCCCCACCACGACCGGCGCTTCGGCTTCCTCGACAGGAACCTCCGAAACAATCATCAGTTCAATTGCTCGTACAGGAATGACTTCTCTCAGGTCATAAATGGTGTCACCACTTTCCACGCAAACGAGGATAAGTCCTTAATTTTCTCGTTACCATACACGCAGCCAATGCCATCCCCGAATGCAGGAAGTATGGATTCAATGAACATATCCTCTCTGGGTATCACAGGAGACGCTCAGAGAACAATCAACGAGCTCATGGCGTACTACGACAGCAGTCTGAACCAAAACAAGGACTTCAACAGTACACATATTAATCTTGTGGACGACGTGAATCCTCTCCAAACCAGATTACAGATTGACGACAACTTGTATGGGCAAGGGAACAGTTCGAGTGGCAGCGGGGTGTTCGATGAACCAAGCAACTCGATGCAGCAACATGTGTTTGTGAGGGATGACCTTCACTTCGAGCAACCAATTCAGAATCAACTCACCGATGGTAACACTGATCTCAGATTTGGCTCTCCATTCAGCTTCCCGGCTGTGCAATATGTGGACGGGATACCCAGAGGGAATGCTGAGTCCATGCCAAAGCAAGATGGTTGCAATTGGTTCTTTTGATTCTTTCCAACCTTCCTGCTATTAGTTCTAGTTTCTAAGGTGGTCAGGCCTTCTATGTTTCAGCAAGTTTTAGTAAATTCTTGTGAGAATCCCTGCTTGGATCCTCTGCTGAGGATTCGGTTCCAGTCGCTATACTGGTTTAGGAAGATAGTTAGCATTTGTTGTGGGTTTTGTCAGTTTTTATTGATCTAATCCTGCATTCCCATGCCAGGACATATATTTGTACTTCAAACCTTATATTGGTAGTAATGGAATTATTTTCTTTCTTTTTGTATGATCCTCTCGCAGACAATTGTGATGTCAATCTGTTTTTGATAGTAGTTGTGTCTGGTGTTGCTGTCTTAATAGATAAGGTCAAGAGATATTTGTTCTGTTAAAAAACATCGTGTGTCAAATAGTTGTGTAAATGTGATTATTGTTGGAAATTTTGTTTCTGTCCCTGTTTTCTTTTCACAAGCTTCCTCTTGTTTTACTGTGTTTGCCCACCACTAGAACTTCATTGGGATCAGCACTGTCCTCCATGTTTGAAGTTTCATGACTTCATTACACCAAAAATTTTAACAGCCGTGGTGAAAAAGAAAACTTCTAATATTTTATTGGTTAAAGGGACGAATGTAACATTGTGACCAGAAGGTCTTACAATTGGTAGGATCCGCATATGAAACCTTTGGATGAGATTACTCTAAGGTGACTGCTGACCAGTTGAGCGAGCTACAATTACTTAAGAAGAGAACTGTTAGTTGAGAGTACGCTAAGGTGACCAGTTTAGCCAACTACGTTGCAAAAAAATTACTTAAGAAGAAAATGAGGGATGAAATTAGCAAGTGGTATGTGTTACCCTACCATGTGAGCATCAAGTGAGACATGTTCTGGTTCACTAGCTGAGTAGCTTCCCAATACTTATCATAGTTTTGTCCTCTTACTTAATACTTTGGGCAGAATTCATATCACATGTTGATGTTCCCGTGCAATTATACTTTTAACCATCAATATAATGCTTGTTACCTTCCAAAATAATAGTCTCATATCGATTATATTCGAGGAACTGAGATGGTTTTGGTGTACGTAGTATGAAATTTAATTAGTTTATTACATCAATAAAATATGAACACTTAAGGCGGTGAATGATGGATAAAGCGTTACAATTTTTTTGTATTTAACACCATGAAACTATTTACTCAAAAAACAAACTGTCTCATATTAAAATGATTAAGAAATAAAGATCTATAAGAGCTCAAATATTCTGATAAAATCTTGTTGTGTTTTGACTATTTTTTGCTTCAAACATTATGTTCTCTTTATTATGACCACCAATATACGTTATAAATTTGATTAAGACAGTAGTGGCTGTGGTTGACGCTCAGCTCCTATTCAATTCATGCATGATTATTCACGGGATCCAAATAAAGTTGAAAACCACCCTAATGCCAAACCCTAAAACAGAGGGCAACATGACCACGACAGAAAAATGAAATCTTTCAGAAGTGGTAATCACACAGTTGTGGTAAAGCCTAAGAAACCTACGATACAGCTATAATTCATTAAATTATGCCTAAAACAGCATCTTTGATTAAATCCTTGTTATTTATCCTTTGTTGATGATCTAGACAGGACAGCTAGTTTAGTTTAATCAGCCATCTCCACAATTATCTCCTGTGACTAATGATGGTCGGCGAAAGTGGCAAGTCTCTTTCAAGCCCTCAAATTGAAAGTCCAAAACGACGGCAGCCACAAGAAATAATAAGAAGTAAAAAAAAAATCGTACACTTATTCTACTCTTACTACCTCGAGATATTAAGTGATACACTTGAAAGTCGAATTCTTGAACGGATTAATAATAATCACATGAAGTGCCAATTGAACTGTCACTTTTATTCCTACTACTTCGAGGTAAGTCGAATGTTGAATCTGATTAATTTTGATCATATGAAATACCAATTGGATTGTCCTGAGTTGGTCGTCAAAAGCAATTTGATAAATGCTTTTGTTTCCCAAAGATGCTCACTACAATCGTTCTTAACCATATTAGTTAGTGATCGATATCATGGTTACAGTGGGTTGATATATGTTAAAAATGATGGTGTGGACTACTACTTTAGTAGTTGTGCATGTTACCCTATAACCTAAGGAAGTAAGGAACCATATATGCCCAACTTGCGCTTCTGATGTCGATGGATTATGTTGCCATTATGATGTTGTTGTTTGGCAATTAAAACGTCAAAGCAACAAAAACCAGACTCGGATTTAAGTTGGTGGTTTTGGAGGAAAATAGTTTGGTGGTCCTTCAGTTAGGAAGCAATTATACTTCTTGTACTTAGTCTTGATATCGGCCATTTAAGTTCTTTTGACTTCTACCTTGAATTTTGTACTCTTTCATGGTGGAGATCTTATTGAACGTTCTAACCAGTGAATTAAATCATTCTTATGAAGTCATGCTTAATCTTCTTGGCTAACGTAGTTGTTTCTTCTAATTATCATTGTGTTGTTTGTATTCCCGTGGGTATCTAACTACCACTGAACCAACTTCCTAATGATTGTAAATGGCGCACATCAACGTTAAATTCAGAAAGTATAGTCCAATCTTAGCTATATGGATTCTATCTTTCAAGAAAAGGTAGGAAAAAGAAAAGTTAGAACCCCCACTAACATCTAATAAATTCCATCTAAATCTTGAGTTGAGTGGCCTCAGATAGCTGCAAGTTGCCATGAAAAGATCAGTGGATCACATGGTTATTTTTTTTGTGTGTTGATGAACCTGAATCTAATGCAAAGTGACTTGTAGCCCAGCTGGTTGAAAAATTAACTTTCATGCATGAGGTTAAGGGTTCAAAATTTAGTATTGTTCCTGAGGGTATTGCTATTGTGTGGGGGTGTGCTTACATACCTTGTAATCGTGGTTGAGTTCTAGGAAATGCAGTTCATAATTCTTGGAAACGTACACCTCGGTGCTGGGTTACTTCCCGTTTAAATCCAACACTCATCTTGCATACTGGGAATTTCTGGATCATTCTCATTTATATCCCTAAGCAATACCATAAATGCACGACCAGTTTAGATCATAGTTAATTGGGAGCTTTTCATGAGTCTTTAAGTTTCTTAACTTTTGGGAACTTTATCAACCTTTATGTCTCAATTGCGTCAGCATTCAATCATTGTGCAGTCTACAACAATTGTGCCAGGTAAGCGTGAGATTAACTCAATATTTCTTACAAAAGCACATCATTTCTTACCACCGAACAATACCTAACGGCGAATTTTCTTTACATGAATTTGTTGCCCTTCTTCACAAGGGTAACACAGGAGGCCAACCAGTAGGCTGCACCACCACACCATGATCAGACATGACAAATTCCCACTGGAAACACAGGACTGGCTAGACCTTATCTTCATCTCGAGGGCATTTTGGTCATTTGAACAGATATGTTGGGCATTTTGATTGGAATGGTGTCATCATGGGCCCATTAGTACTAACAACGTGGGGCCCGTGGGCAACCCAAATAATGGGTATAGGAAAATGTTTAGTGGACGCGCGCGTCCGGGACGCGCGCTGATGTGGCCAGTCCACTCAGCAGACGCTGCTTAGTTGGCGTGATGGGATATGAAAAGTTTTTTGTTTTTTTATTCCTCTATTTTCGTACCTTCATCATTTCCACCATCCTTCTCTCCATCCCTCATTAATGCGACTCAAATCACTCTCTTCCTTCATCATTTTGGCGCTCAGCGCTCCTACACGGCACAAAAGACTTGTTATCAATCTCAAGATGCCTCTTCCTTTTCCTTCCCTTCTCTTCTGTGGTCATTCCTCTGTACCAAATGGAAATCGTTCCCGTGCCTTCCCTAGTGGAGCAGCCATCAAACGTTCCCCATGAGGGGATGTTTTTTCCCTCTTTCGAAGAAGCCAAAGCATTTTACGTGGCCTATGCCGATTCTTGTGGTTTTGGCGTTAAGACAAGACAATCTCATTACGATCGTGGTGTTGTTATACGGGCCACGCTGACTTGCTCCAAGGAGGGCACCGCACCAACGGACCAAGGGCAAGGAAAATTGAAGCCTAGGTTATCCAGCAGAGTACAATGCACTGCTCGGATAAGGGTATCCGGAAACACAGCAAGGGGTTACAACGTTAACTTTGTGGATCTTAACCATAACCATCCCATGCTTGACCCGGAGCAAATGCGATTTCTCAGGCAAAAACGAACCGTCCCTGAGGTCGTCGTAGCACGGATATCGGTTAATGATGAAGCTGGGATATCGGCTGCTAAGACCATGCAATCTCTTGTGGTCGAGGCTGGAGGTTATGACAAATTGTCTTTCAACGAAAGGGATTTAAGGTTTGTGTTCTTTCCGTCTAACATAATTGAAGTTGAACATTTTGCGCCTGGTCTTACTGGTTCCTGTTTGCAGGAATGTTGTAAACCAAGTCAGAAATTTGAAGATGGGACCTGGTGATGCACAAGCTCTTCAGGACTATTTCATTAGGATGCAGAAGATTGATTCCATGTTTTTTTATGTAATAGATATGGATGACGAAGGAAGACTACGCAACGTTTTTTGGGCTGACAGTCGTTCTAGAGCTGCATATTCATACTTTGGAGACGCAATATGTTTCGACACAACCTACATTACCAACAAATACGACATGCCATTCGCCCCATTTGTAGGAGTCAATCACTATTTCGAATCAGTTTTGCTCGGTTGCGCTTTGCTGTCCTATGAGACTACTCAAAATTACATATGGTTGTTCCAAACCTGGTTGTCGTGCATGAACGGTAAGTTTTTTTCCTTCTTCCCTCTTCATATCTTCCTCTTTTTTGTTTGTCTATTCGTAATAAAAAGTCTGTCTGTTCGGAATAAGAAGAGTGTATGTTCGGAATAAGAAGTCTGTCTGTTCGTATTAAGAAGTCTCTCTGTTCGGATTAAGTGTTGTGTTTGTTCGGAATAAGAAGTCGGATTGTTCGGATTAAGTGTTGTGTCTGTTCGGAATAAGAAGTTTGACTGTTCGGATTAAGTGTTGTGTCTGTTCGGAATAAGTGGTCTGACTGTTCGGATTAAGTGTTGTGTCGGTTCGGAATAAGTTGTGAGTCTGTTCGGAATAAGTTGTGAGTCTGTTCGGAATAAGTGGTGGGTCTGTTCGGATTAAGTGTTGGGTCTGTTCTGATTCAGTGTTCGGTCTGTTCGGAAAAAGTGGTGGTTCTGTTCGGATTAAGTGTTGTGTCTGTTCGGAATAAGAAGTCGGACTGTTCGGATTAAGTGTTGTGTTTGTTCGGAATAAGAAGTCTGACTATTCGGATTAAGTGTTGTGTCTGTTCGGAATAAGTGGTCTGACTGTTCGGATTAAGTGTTGTGTCTGTTCGGAATAAGAAGTTTGACTGTTCGGAATAAGTAGTCTGACTGTTCGGATTAAGTGTTGTGTCTGTTCGGAATAAGTGGCCTGACTGTTCGGATTAAGTGTTGTGTCTGTTCGGAATAAGAAGACTGTCTGTTTGATTAAGAAGTCTGTCTGTTCGGAATAATGTCTCACTCCTTTCGAATTAGGTCCCTTATGCAGATATACCCCCCCAGCTATAATAACAGATCAATGTGGTGCCATTACTGCTGCTGTAAGGAATGTCTTCCCAGATTCAAGACACAGATTCTGTATATGGCACATAATGAACAAAGCTCCCGTGAAGTTGCCGACGCAGTATCGGGATCACATATTATTTGATCTGAAATTGATTGTATATGATTCCAAAACCCCAGCAGAATTTGATCGTAATTGGCAGGGTTTCCTTCTTGATTTTGACCTGCAGAACCACAGCTGGCTCAAATCCATTTATGCAATCCGAGAGTCGTGGATCCCTGCATTTATTGGTGATTTTTTTTTCGCGGGAATGACATCTACTCAGAGGAGCGAGAGTATGAACGCCTTCTTCGACAAGTATCTTACTTCGAAGACCACCCTTAAGCAGTTTGTTCAACAATACGAACTTGCGCTCCGCCACAAGTACGAGAAGGAAGCTCAATCAGAATTTGATTGTCTTCATAAAAAACCCCAGTTGGTTTCAATTTATCCATTCGAGAGTCAGTTGAGTGAGTTGTATACCGTAGGGGTCTTCAAAAAAGTGCAGTTACAAATTGGGAAGATGATATACTGCGATATAACGGAGGAGTTCAATACGAATGAAACATTCCAGTACAAGGTATCTGAACGTGTTTTGGCTGGTGAGCAGCTACTGTCGAAACGTTTCCTAGTACAAAACACATCCATGAATTTTACATGTGATTGCAGAATGTTTCAGCACGTTGGGCTTCTATGCTGCCACGTTTTTGTTGTACTTGCACGCTTGAATCCTAATGCATTGCTTCCAGACTCTTACATCCTTAATCGATGGCGGAAGGAGCTATCGAAGGAGCTATCGAGATAAGACGTACCCAGACGATGGTGTAATGGCGAAGGATGCGCTACGTCGTCACGACGACATCATGGGTCGTGCCGTTTGGATCGCACAGGAAGCCTTCATCTCCCACAAAAGGTATATTGAGGCCGTGAAGTGTATTGAAATGCTTAAGGCACGTATGCACACTACACAAAACTTGGTTCGACCTGATGAACCTGAGTCTTCGGGTACATCGGTCCTTAATCCGGAAAAGGTCAGACGTAAAGGAAGACCGCCGACTAGACGTCGAGTGTCTTTAGCTGAGAAGATAATTAAAAAGAGCCATAAAAAACACGCCCAACAAGAGAAGGGAAAGTGGAAGATGAAGGTTACTTCGCCGCTTCACGAAGTAGCACCAAAACCCACGGATCCTGATTTCTCCGATTGGGACATGAGTTTGTATTACGAGGAATTTCCTCCTTAATTTACATTTTTTTGTTTTTTCCCGTTCTTGTAAAACCAAGAAACTTGTAATTGTTGATCTGTTTTGATCTGTAAATGGTTGTTATACAAGTTCAGTTCAGATTTACTTGTGTCTGATCGAAATAAGTTTTTCCTGTTCGGAATATGTTGTGGGTGTGTTGGGAATAACTTGTGTGTGTTCGGATTAAGTGGTGTGTCTGTTCGGAATAAGTTGTGAGTCTGTTTGGAATAAGTGGTGGTTCTGTTCCGATTAAGTTGTGAGTCTGTTCGGATTAAGTGTTGGGTCTGTTCTGATTAAGTGTTCGGTCTGTTCGGAATAAGTTGTGGTTCTGTTCGGATTAAGTTGTGAGTCTGTTCGGATTAAGTGTTCGGTCTGTTCGGAATAAGTGGTGGTTCTGTTCCGATTAAGTTGTGAGTCTGTTCGGATTAAGTGTTGGGTCTGTTCTGATTAAGTGTTCGGTCTGTTCGGAATAAGTGGTGGTTCTGTTCGGATTAAATGTTGCGTTTGTTCGGATTAAGTTGTGAGTCTGTTCGGATTAAGTGTTGCGTCTGTTCGGATTAAGTGTTGGGTCTGTTCGGAATAAGTGGTGGGTCTGTTCGGAATAAGAAGACTGTGTTCGGAATAAGTTGTGAGCCTGTTTGGATTAAATGTTGCGTTTGTTCGGATTAAGTTATGAGTCTGTTCGGATTAAGTGTTGCGTCTGTTCGGATTAAGTGTTGGGTCTGTTCGGAATAAGTGGTGGGTCTGTTCGGAATAAGAAGACTGTGTTCGGAATAAGTTGTGAGCCTGTTCGGATTAAATGTTGCGGTTGTTCGGATTAAGTTGTGAGTCTGTTCGGATTAAGTGTTGGGTCTGTTCGGAATAAGTGGTGGGTCTGTTCGGAATAAGAAGACTGTGTTCGGAATAATTTGTGAGCCTGTTCGGATTAAATGTTGCGGTTGTTCGGATTAAGTTGTGAGTCTGTTCGGATTAAGTGTTGCGTCTGTTCGGATTCTGTGTTGGGTTTGTTCGGAATAAGAATACTGTCTGTTCGGAATAAGTTGTGAGCCTGTTTGGATTAAATGTTGCGTTTGTTCGGATTAAGTTGTGAGTCTGTTCGGATTAAGTGTTGCGTCTGTTCGGATTAAGTTGTGAGTCTGTTCGGAATAAGAAGACTGTCTGTTCGGAATAAAGTTAGGTTAAGAATGACATTGGTAATGTTTGTATTTTTACATGTAAATAGTTTGTGAACTGAATATGTAAACATTTTGTACATGTAAACCAAAAAATAAACAAAACTTAAAATATCTTTGTCTGTTTAGACCTGCACACACGACCGACGATCCCTAAGTAACATGACCGCCAATTCACCCCTGATAGAGTGGATGGTATTGGGGTCCTTCTCCTTCGTAGGGTCAAGATTGAACATTAGGCACCTTATCCAGTATAAAACGAAGGCGCCGCAATCGTTGCTCCCCGGTGGTTGTTGTTGGCTCTCTTTCCTCAGGATTCTCAGGGGCCAGTCGACCTTGAGTAGATCCCTCCAGTATACAGCCGCATCCGCTGCTGCACATTCATGTAGGCCTACAGTCTGCTCCGGATCATCACCTTCGCCTAGCTCCCTAGAGAGACTGTTGAATGCCAAAATCTCTTTGGACGGGCCATAGACAACCACCAGTGTCCAATGACCTGAAGACCAGCATGGTTGTGCGATCACGGTCTGTGTTGGAGACGCACCTACGATTTTAGGGAGGATAAAATCATCAACTTCTCTGCCTTGCCCTCCAAGAATTCGCCCCGACTCGAATGTGGATATGCATATAACTTTTTCTGGGTGGCGTCTTTCTTCGAGCACCGATAGCATAGCGTCGATAGTTTCATCGCTAATATCCATCCTAGGCGTTATAAGCTCCTTCAGGTCGGAGCGTTTTAAACTGCACATATCGCCTCTCCAGATGACCTCCCTATTGTCCTTGTTGGGTTCGGTCAGGTTCAGTAGCATTTTGACCTCATCAACTGACAACGTGCCCAATGCAGGCATGTCAACATCCGGCCTTTTTTTCTTCAGGCTCCTTTGAGCCGCTCTATCTTTTCTTTTTTGCTCTTCCTTCTTATTCTTCTTGGCCAGATGTTCGCCTTCCTTCAGCTGCTGCTCAACGGTGGCCGTCGAGCGCTTTCTTTTCGCGACCCAGTTTGCTATCTGGGCCTTGCTTTCTTCTTCCTTCTCCTTCTTCTTCTTCTCTTCCCTCTTCTTCTCTTCCTCCTTCTCCACTATTTTCCTCTTTTCTCCCATCTTCCTCTCCTCCTCCCTCTTCTCCTCTTCTTCCTTCTTCCTTTCCTCCTTCCTTTTTCTCTCACATTCCTCCTCCTCCCTCTTCCTCTTTTCTCGTTCCTCCTCCTCCTTCCTCTTCTTCCTTTGTCCTTTCCTCCCTTTTTCTCTCACATTCCTCCTCCTCCCTCTTCTTCTTTTCTCGTTCCTCTTCCTCCTTCCTCTTCTTCTCTTCTTCCTCCTCCTCCCTCCTCTTTTCTTCTTCCTCCTCCTCCCTCCTCTTTTCTTCTTCCTCCTCCTTCCTCTTTTTTTCTTCTTCTTCTTCATCCTCCTTCCTCTTCCTATTCTCTTCTTCCTCCGCCTCCCTCTTCTTCCTATTCTCCTCCTCTTGCTCTCGCTCGTTCTCCCCACCAGGGACTCCAGTTGTCCCTGTCCCTCGAAGATATATAATATCTTTCCTGAGCCTCCCACACTCTTCCTGGGAAATCCTCAGTTCTTCCCTGAGGTCGTGTACCTGTTCTGTGGCCTTCTTAAGGGCAGCTTCGGCCCTCAGCCATTTTGTCTTCACCTCACTCAGCTCCAATTCTTGGAGCAGCGGGTCGCATGGAATGCTGCAGTCTGCCAGTTGGAGCCTTGGCAAACTGACGGTTGAAGTTGAGCTCTTTCGAACAGGACCAATAAGTTGCAGCTCCCTTTCACTCATTGATGGAGCCCCCATCAGGTCGAACGTGCCGTCGTAAATCCGATGTAAGGTAATTCCACGTTCCTCCCATTTCCTCAGGGTTAATCGTTTCCCAAACATCTCCGTCCATCTTTTCATCCGTGGGAAAACTCCAGTTCTGGGCTCCCCCAATTTAAATTTCTCACAAAGCCACACCTTCAAATGTAAAGGAAAAAAATGAGAACTACTATACCAACGTACCTTCATATTCGAAAGACAACTGAATCCGAACATACATTAAACGTAAACCGAACAGACACCCAACTTAATCCGAACAGACGGACTTCTTATTCCGAACAGACACACGTCTTATTCCGAACAGACCCACCACTTAATCCGAACAGACCCACCCCTTAATGCGAACAGACTCACAATGTATTTCGAACAGACTCACAATGTATTCCGATCTGACTCACAATGTATTCCGAACAGACCAAACACTAAATCCGAACAACCCCACCACATATTCCGAACAACCCCACCACTTAATCCGAACAGACCCACAACGTATTCCGAACAGACTCACAACGTATTCCGAACAGACCCACCACTTAATCCGAACAGACGCACCACCTCACCCGAACAGACTCACCACTAAATCCGAACAGACGCACCACTTAATCCGAACAGACACCCAACTTAATCCGAACAGACGCACCACTTAATCCGAACAGACACCCAACTTAATCCGAACAGACGCAACACTTATTCCGAACAGACTCACCACTTAATCCGAACAGACCCACCACTTAATCCGAACAGACACCCAACTTAATCCGAACAGACGCACCACTTATTCCGAACAGACTCACCACTTAATCCGAACAGACCGAACACTTAACCCGAACAGACCCACCATTTAATCCGAACAGACCCACCACTTAATCCGAACAGACTCACAACGTATTCCGAACAGACACACATCGTCTTCCGAAAAGAACAAAAACAAAAAAAAGAGGAAGAGAGGAAGTGTGAAGCAGGAACAAAAACTTACGTGTAGTATGGCAACACAACTTTCGACGTTCCCCTGCCTCATTATGAAATTCCCTGCCTTTTTCCTCTCCTGCAGTTCTAAACTTGCTTTCTCGAGGCCTCCAACCAGGGTTTTGTGAACTGCACTTGCCCATGCGTAGCTGCTTAGGCGTTTGATGTTCCTCATAGGGTGCATGAATCATTCCTTCGGTCGCAGCGTTCCATCATAGAACAAAAAATTGTTGAAGATGAAAGAAATCAGGAGACGAACGTACTCCTCCGTCTCGCCCATGGTACTGTTTGTCATGAGATGAACTAAAAGTTGGGTGTTGTCAAGGTTCACCCCGTCTCGCTTCTGGACGCGCAATGATTCCATCACCACGGCCTTCCCATGCGTACGTAACCCCAAAATTAGGGCGATGTCTTCCGGTGTAAGGGGAACTACCCCTGATCCTATTCTCAGCCCCACCTCCTCCGTATCGTAGTGCTCGACGAACCAACCGACTATTTCGTTGTCCGTCGTAATGTTAGGAAGGTTTAGGAAGTGACCGAATGGGGTGCTACGGAAGGCCTCCTTCTCCACCTTATTCATCCGGTCAAACTGCTTTCGGATGGCCTTCCAGGAGCATCGTGATTCCCGGAAATAGTACGTGGTTCCCTAAAACCAAAAATTTAATAAACGACCCAGGGAAAGAAAAAATTAGAGACCCACCGCTTCTGGGACGTGTTCGATATCGACGGCCGGAGTTGAAGATTCCATTATCGTTTAGAAGGTGCGCTTCACAGGGAAAGAAAGTTGGGAAAGCTTCACAGGTGCGCTTCCTACGTTCACAGGTAAGAAAGAAAGAAAGCGAGAGTCTCCCTTTAGGTCTGGATATGTTATCTTCCTCGGTATCCGAACCGTCGTTCGTAGGGTGTCTGCCGCTGTCTAATCTGGAAACGAACCGTCCTTCTTCGAAAACCGTCAAAAAAATTTGAAAACAATTTAAGCCGCGTTCGGAAGGAAAGCGTGACATGGCAATCCGAGTAGACGCTGACTCCTCCACTTTTTGAAGCCACGTAGGGCGCGTCCGTGACGCCCGCGTCCGTGTATAAGGACTCATGGGTATATAATTATATATTGCCCAATAAAGGTAGGGTATCTAGCAATGTGGGGCCCAATACAGCTAGCTATGTTAGTCTGAACGTAAAAGTTGTATTTTGCAACTGTATATTAGATTGTCTTGGTCTCTTGGAGTGTGACAATTATATCCACAACATTGCAATATATATTTTCTGGGTTCTATTTTCTTTTTGATGATTAGTAGGGTTAATTTTCATTATTAGCTGGATTGCAGATTCATATTCCACTAATCACGTGTTGTTGCAAGGTGAGGATTGAATATACAATGACCGTATTATTTTCAAATATGTTAATTAATGTAATATTAACAGAAAATGATTGTAATATTTATTAAATAAGAATCATTTTTTGCTTACATCCACTCGAAATTACATTAATTGGTTTTTAACATCATTTTTCAAAAGATTATGGTCTTACCACTCGAAAGTACATAAATATTAACTTGAGAATTTTGCATAACAACTCCTAGACAATCTAATAAATTTAAAATTTTGTAAAAATCACCCCAACTCATTTAAAAAATATATTTACCTCATTTTTCTATGTTTCTCCCTCCATCCTCTCATTTCATTTCCTCTCTCCACTTTCTACCGCTCTAATCTCTCTCTTACTTATCGAAATTTATTTATTTTCTTTCATTTTTCTTTCTCTCTTTTCTCGTTATCTTCTCTCTCAATCCATACTTCTCTCTCTTCCTTTCCTTTTTTCGATCTGGTCTCTTTCTCACATACTCTCTTCTTTCTGGCATACTTTTCTTTACTCTAATTTTTTATTTTCATTTTATTCAACTTTTACTTTATTTATTTATTTATTTTAAATATATAACTATTTATTTATTATTATAATTTTTTTTAAATGAAACTAGTTAGGAAAAATGGAGAAGAGAGATTAGAGCGGTAGAAAGAGGAGAGAGGGAAAGGAATATAGATAATAGAGAGAGGAGAGAAAAGTAAGAGAAATGGGGTAATGACATAAATATTATTTCTGAATAAGTTACAGTGATTTTTGCAAAAAATTAAATTTATTAGATTATTCTCGGGGTTGTTTTGCAAAATTGTTAATTTAATATTTATTATGACTAAAACTATTTAAATCGTCCCAACGGATTACCATTTTGACTTTCTACCATTTCTACTTATATAACTCTTCATTTCACTCTTTTAACACAACTTTCTCTTCATATAACTCTTCTATTCACCAGATATAATGTCTAGGAGGCCAGGAAAAGAACTAGCGGACACCACGGACTACTCACATATGGTAAATTGTCATGTTTATTTTAATTAAAATTTAAAAACAAATGGGTCAGACGCCTCCCACGTAGGGCAGGCGTCTCCCGCAGACGCCTAGGAAATATTTTTTTTTTAAATTGATTTTAAATTGTGAACTGAAGTCGGATGTGCCAAAAATGCGTGAGTGAGGACATTAGTTTCTTCATCTTCCACAATCCAATGCAAATAGTTATGCTGCAATGCCTCTCTGAGAAACTGTTGCGTGGGATTCCTGTCTTCAGATTTCGTCCTCCTCATGTACTCTCTGAAGTTATAAATGTGTCTTTGATTGAGATTACCGTCCGGGAATTTCTCATTTACCGCCGACAAAATGCTACGTGGTCTTGCTTGTGCCTCTGTCATATCACGAACAATTTGCTTTGCCTCAGCACTAAATCCGCTGACCTGTCGGCGACCCTCTGAATAAATTGCAAGTGCATAGTTGTGCTGCTCATAGGTGCTACTAGAAACAATGACCCATCCATCACAATCCCTTCGCTCCACAACTTTTACTAAAAACCGACAACCGCAACCTTTTCTTTTTGTATTCTTTCGCAGTGCAATACTCGTATCACGAGAACTCATTTCACGTCTGCGATCACATCTCAGGTAACAATCCATCCGGTTATCTGCTTTTGTTTTGTATGATGATATAACCAAAAAAAATTCGGCTGCTATTGCAACTTGTTTCGTCCATTTACATGCTTCCTCGATTGTTGTAAATATTTCTTTACTGTCAAAAAACTCACTGTAATCTACTCCATTACCACCGAAATCTTGCAACGGAACCTGAAAAAATTTAATTTAACAGAAAATTAAAACAAAAAACTATAAAAAAACGGGCGTGTTAGCCAGACGCCTCCACCAAGGTGGAGGCGGCTTAGCCAGATGCCGGAGTCGGGAAAAAAATCCGCCCCCGTTACTTTGCCGGATCCAGGTGCTTCGCCAGACATTTTTGTGGTGTTGGTACTAGGAATGTGAGTAAAACTGAGTCTAACACCTTATTTAAAGACACAGGATGAAATTGATATTAATTGATTTGTTAAAGATAAAAATGTCATTTTTAGGGCGATTTAAATAATTTTCCGACGACAAATAGTAGTTCTCAGGAATTAACATGGTTAAAAAACACAATGACATTAACGTAAACAATCAAATTCCAACGACACGACCGTACTTTTTTGAAAGTGACGGTAGAAAATCAATTAAAATACTTTGCGAGTGACATGTAAGTAAAAGACCCAACTAATTTTACATCCAATGAATCATAAATTATTAATTCAAATATTTGTAGTGAAAGATGGTAACAAAGGCAAGCCTTTTATCATGAAATGTGGTGCAGACGGCAGACCAACTCAACATCTACGTACAAAAATGGTTTAACACGATTCCTCCTGGGAGCTATTTAGGGCTTTTTCCCTAATAAGTGCGTCGGTATTATTTTATTTTATTTTGTTCAGAAGTGGCAAGGGACTTAAGGGTTAAAAGAGTTTTAGTTCCAAACTGGTGCAAAGATAGATTCGATTTTACAACCTAAGGTTGCACTGTAGTCTTAGGTGGATAATTGAACTAACGCCGAAGTGAGATGGAAGTATTCGAATGCTAACTTTGGAAAAAGAAAGTAATAATAATTTCATTTTTTATGATACATATGGTCAATTAGAACTTCTCCACTTTCTCGGACTAAAAAAAGAAAGGTAAGTTTTTTTTGGGAACTTCTATTCGTCGCTGGAAAACTACTTAAATCGTCCCAAAAATGACCTTTTTGCCCTTAACAAATCAATTAATACCGATTTCGTCCCGTGTCTTTAAATAAGGTCTTTGACTCAGTTTTACTCACATTCCTAGTACCAACACCACGAAAATGTCTGGCGAAGCACCTGAATCCGGCGAGGTAACTGTGGCGGAATTTTTTTCACAACTCGGGCGTCTGTCTAAACCGCCTCCACCTATGTGGAGGCGTGTTAGGCAGACGCCTCCACCTTGGTGGAGGCGGTTTAGCTAGACGCCCGTTTTTTTTTTAAATTTTTTGTTAAATTCAATTTTTTCAGGTTCCGTTTCAAGATTACGGTGGTGATGGAGTACATTACAGTGAGCTTTTTGACAGTAAAGAAATATTTACAACAATCGAGGAAGGTTGTAAATGGGCGAAACAAGTTGCAATATGAGCTGGATTTTTTTTGGTTATATCATCATACAAACCGAAAGCAGATAACCGGATGGATTGCTACCTCAGATGTGATCGCAGACGTGAGATGAATTCTCGTGATACGAGTATTGCACTGCGAAAGATTACGAAAAGAAAAGGTTGCGGTTGTCGGTTTTTGGTAAAAGTGGTGGAGCGACGAGATCGTGATGGATGGGTTATTGTTTCTAGTAGCATGTTTGGGCAGCACAACCACTCATTGGCAGTTTATTCAGAGGGTCACCGACAGGTCAGCGGACATAGTGCTGGGGCAAAGCAAATTGTTCGGGATATGACAGAGGCACAAGTAAGGCCCCGTAACATTTTGTTGGCGGTAAAGAAGAAATTTCCGGACGATAATCCTAATCAAAGGCACATTTACAACTTCAGAGAGTACATGAGGAGGACGAAATCTGAAGACAGGAATCCCGCGCAGCAGTTTCTCAGAGAGGCAGTGCAGCATAAGTATTTGCATTGGATTGTCGCAGATGAAGAAACTAATGTCTTGACTCACGCATTTTTGGCACATCCGACTTCAGTTCAGTTGTTGCGTACATACCCATTCGTGATCTGTATGGATTCGACGTATAAGACGAACAAGTACAAGATGCCTTTGTTTGAGATGGTTGGGGTTACTCCAACAAATATGAATTTCCTCGTCGGATATACTACGTACCGCGCGTAAGGGAATTGATTTCCCTTTCCTCCACGGTAACCCGATGACTATTAATTCAATTTTAAAAATACAAATTTATTAATGAATTTACTAAAATAATTAAACTAATTATTAACTGAATAATCTATTAATTTAGCAATTATCACAATTAATCAGTAATCCTTTACTAAAATCGTACACAACTAATTACTAACATAATAATCAATTTATTTAGTGATTTATTTATTAATTATCACAATTTATAATCAATAAACGATTTACTAAACTAATTTAACTCATTATTAACATAATATTCAATTTATTTAAAATTTATCACAATTTATAATAAAATTAAAAAAAAACCGGGCGTCTGCGGGAGACGCCTACCCTACGTGGTAGGCGTCTGCCGGAGACGCCTACCGTACGTGGGAGACGTCTCCCGCAGACGTCTGTTCATTGGGTCGGGCGGTCGCGGGAGACGCCCTACCCAAGGGGGAGGCGGTTCCGGCGACCGCCCGATCGTTGGGTCGGGCGTCTCCCGCGACCGCCCGACTCAAAAAGTTTTTTTTAAAAAAATTAATTGAAATAAACAAGGTAATTTACCAGATGTGAGTAGTCAGGGGTCTCCGCTGGCTCTTTCCCTGGCCTCCGAGACATTCTATTTGGTGAATAAAAGTGTGATATGAAGAGAAAGTTGTGTTAAAAGAGTGAAATGAGGAGTTATATTAGTAGAAAGGACAGAGGGGCAAAATGGTAATCTTACGGGCGATTTAAGTAGTTTTACGGCGACGAATAACAGTTCAATTTTTTTTACATGGACCTAACTTAGTAAGAACAAGAACTATATTTTACTTGTATCTTTCATCATTTCTCCACTACGATTTTTCCCCTTTTTCTTGGGGTTTCAGTTGTCTCCTTCGAGATGCAAAAACAGTGTTTACAATTGCAGAGCTAAAGAGTGAGTTCTCAAATCCAGAAACACGTCAATTTTTGCTAAACTAACTGCTTGTACTTCTCTTTGCATTCTCCAAAAGTTGAAAACTATTATTTGCAGACCTAAACCCCAAGTTATCCTTTAAACCAACTTCTCTTCTTGTAATCAATTTCCAATAGATACAATTATCCATAAGAAAACTATTAATAGTCATATACATTCTCAAATATACCCTACTTCTATTTCTACTTTTGATGCTTTTAAGAGACCAAAGTTCATTCCCAACCAGTGTTCTGAAATGCGGCCGGATTCGGGCGCAATGTAAGGGAGAAATGCATCACATCTCGCTGATACGACCCGCATCGAGCCCACATATGCGGCCCGATGCGGTCGCATATGCGGATAGATGCGACCGCATTTCAAAAACCCAAATTTTATTTTTATTTTTGATTTTTTACTCTGATTTGTTTAATATTGAATTAATCATCTTAGAAATTATTCAAAAAGTTACCTGAAATTTTAATTACATGTATATAATATATAATTAATATATCTATATTATTTAATTTAATTATTAAATCGCAAACCACATATGGACCTGCATCCCGCATATGTCGGATGCGATGTCTCGCCGCATCGCATCCGTATCCCGCATTTCTGAACCTTGTTCTCAACAATGGAATTTAACTATTCAAAACCACAAGAATTATCAACTAAGTTATCCTAAGTTGTAAAATCATTAATAAAACTATGGCTAGTCTAGCCTCATTTAATCACAAGATAATCAAGACCAATAATCTAATCTTAACGGTTTCATTTGCGTTGTTAGAATGTTTGAGATTCCAAATGAGGTGAGATATACAATGAGGGACGATCCGTTATTATGGGGTGTGTATCAAGTTCTGCTGGTACTATCTTCAACATGTGGCACATACTCATATCTAAGGTTCAGAAATGCGAGATACGGATGCGATGCGGTGAGGCACCGCATCCGACATATGCGGTATACAGATGCGATGTGGGTGCATATGTGGTTTGCGATTTAATAGTTAAATAATATAATATAGGTATATTAATTATATACATGTAACTAAAAAATTAGGTAAATTTTTGAATAATTTCGAAGATCAATAAGTTACTATTAAACAAATCAGAGTAAAACCAACCAAAAAACCCAAACAAAAACCAAATGTGGGTGTTCTAAAATGTGCCAACATCGGGCCGAATATGCGGGTCACATCGGTGAGAGGAGATGCGATGCGTCTCTCCCTCGCATCGCATCCGCATATGCGGCCACATTTCAGAACAGAACTCATATCTACAAGGCAATTATTTTTAAAAGAAGAATGAGTGTTTTAACATATGATGTTGTGTTTAAAATATATGATAAAAATATGAAAAATTGATGAAAAATCATATTTTACAACCTGTACAGTATATTAAAAATAAATAAAAATCAGCACTATTGTTATTAGGCTGGGTGTGAGTATATCATGAGTCTCCACCAACCCATCCATTACATCTTGGGCCTGGAGTATCCAAGCCCACGATCCAGCAAGCCCAACCCATTTAACCGTCACCACTTCCCGCGAATTTCAAATTCCAAACTTTCCCCGGAAGTCCACCTCCCTTGACCTTCCCCTACCACCACTTCCCAAATGCCCTCCAAATATCCTCTCCAGTTCCTTCCTACTTCCACACACCCACATCTCCCCATCCCGAAGCCCGACCTCGAGCACCAGATCGCCTCCCTTGTCCGGTCGTGCCCCGACTTAAAATCCATCCGTCAAACCCACGCCCACCTCCTCCGCTCCCCCCACCTCCTCTCCCACCCTTCCTCCCTCCCCTTCGCCCTCTCCAAACTCCTCGCCTTCTGTGCCACCTCCCCTTCCCTGGACTTTCCTTACGCCCGCAAGGTGTTCGACCAAATTCCCCGCCCCAACGTCTTCGCCTGGAATTCCGTCATCCGGTGTGCCTCTCGGGTTTCTCATTTGAATAAAGAGTTCTTTTGGCTTTATAGGGATATGGTGCGGTTGGGGTTTGTGTGGCCGAATAGTTTTACTCTGGCTTTTAGTCTGAAGGCGTGCGCGGGTTCGTCCGCGTTGCGGGAAGGGAGGCAGTTTCATTCGCATGTGTTTAGGTTCGGGCTTGATTCAAGCCCGTTTGTTCAGTGCGGGTTGCTTAATTTTTATGCAAAGTGCGAGGAGACTGGAAATGCGAGGTTGGTTTTCGATGGGATTCCGGATAGGAATAAGGTGGCTTGGAGCGCGATGATTAGTGGGTACGCGAGAGTTGGGATGGTTAATGAGGCGTTTGGGTTGTTTAGGGATATGCAGGAGACGGGTGTTAGGCCGGATGAGATTACTATGGTTAGCGTTATTTCGGCATGTGCGAGGGCTGGGGCGTTGCATCTTGGAAGGTGGGTTCATAAGTTCATTGATAGGAATGATATTAGAGTTGATCTGAAGCTCAACACCTCATTGGTTGATATGTATGCCAAATGTGGATCCATCGAGAAGGCGAGGAAGGTGTTTGATGGGATGGATCAGAAGGATACAATGGCTTGGAGCTCTATGATTGTTGCACTGGCGATTCATGGTCTTGTTGAGGATGCTTTTGAACTTTTTGAGAGGATGAAACATGCCGAGGTAATAGCATCAGTGATTTTAGGGATTAGTGTGGACTTTTTTTTGGCTTTCTGCGGTATTCTTAGTGGATTTGGTTTCTGTAAAATACGACTAACGCCATTATTTTGATTAGCATTGTAATCCTCGATGAAACTATCAGTGGAGCTGGATATACCTCTTTTCCAGTTGCGTGGATCCTATTTTGATTATGTCTCACTCTGAGAAAGAAAACACAATTTCCATCCCCTCCTGGATTTTCTTGAAGAGAAAATCAAATTGTTACCCTTCCACAAGTGCAAATTAAGTTCTGAACCTGTTTACTAATATTTTCTCTTGATTGAATTTTCAGGTGAAGCCTAATCAGATAACCTTTATTGGTATTTTATCGGCATGTGCTCTTCGTGGTTTAGTAGTTGATGGAAAGAAATATTGGTTTATGATGCGAGATCTTGGAATTCTGCCTCTAATGGAGCATTATGGTTGCATGGTTGATTTATTATGTCGGGCAGGAGAGATAGAGGAGGCTTATTCATTTGTTAAAACAATGCCAATTTCACCAAATTCTGTTGTTTGGAGAACTCTTCTTGTGGGTTGCAAAAACCATGGAATTCTGGATAAAGCAGAGGTTGTAGCGGAACAGCTTCTCGAGATAGAACCTTTTAATGCAGAAAATTATGTACTCCTTTCCAATATGTATGCATTGAGTTCCCAATGGGAGAAAGTGAGCTACTTGAGGAAAAAGATGAAGGATAATGGGGTCAAGGTGGTACCAGGATGCAGCTCTATCGAAATTGATGGTTTTGTCCACGAGTTTGTTATGGGGGATGAAACACATCCTGAGATTACAGAAATACGAAAGATGCTGCAGGATATTGCAGATAGGGTTCAGCATGCTGGTCATTTGCCACAGACTTCAGTTGTTTTGCATGATGTGGGTCAAGAAGAAAAAGAAATTGCCCTCTGTGAACATAGTGAGAGGTTGGCCATTGCATTTGGTTTGTTGAAGACCAAGGCTCCAGTGGTTATTCGTGTGGTTAAAAACCTGAGAGTTTGTGGTGATTGTCATGAGGTAACAAAGATTATAAGCAAAGTATTTGGAAGAGAGATCATAGTAAGAGACCGTGTTAGATTCCACAGGTTTATTGATGGAATTTGCTCATGCAAGAACTTTTGGTGATTCACTGATTGTGTATATACCAACTCAACTTGAAGTTGTGATGGATTTGGTATGAAATGTGAATGTTGGAGACTTTAAGAATCCCTTATTCATGGTGAGAAATTTTCCTCTGCAGTCAGCCCACTGTGAGGTCAAGACTTCGGGAATTGATTATTTTCAACATGTTTTAGGTGATGTCAATTCCCTACATCGAGGAAACTCTTTCGACTCCCCCATGAATCTGTGATTTGGAAGCGTGATCCCTTCTTGAGCAGGTTGGATAGAGATGCTGTAGCTGGTTGTCATTGTAGCTTTCATGTTGAAGGTGATGCAAGCTGCTCAACAACTCAAGTTGCAGAATTACGAAAACTTGGATTCTACTTCAGGTATGGTAATTGGTGTATCGTGTTTCTTTCACTGGAATCATGAGAACTATGTTTTGGAGCTTCTGTAAAAAATTGATATGAATATATAAGTACGGTTCGCCAAATAATGGATGAACTAAGAATGCAGAAAATATCTGTGCATAATCTTACACAATTTGCCTTTTTCCATGTCCACATCCTCGGTTGTTAATTGGAACCAGAAGGCTCAGGATGCATTTTACATTGTTAGATTCTAAGACTGCCCATCATTGTTTAGGAATTAGACGGTACATTCTAACCTTAGTTTGTTGCCTTTGTGACAGCTGAAGCACCTGTTGCATCTATATGATTGGCATTTGTTATGATCGGTAGCTCTCCTATCACATCGACTGACCGTTAGGGAATGCATAAGTGGTTGAGAGATCCCAGGACTTAATTATGTCATGAACACTCTACAGTGATACAGTTGGTAATTTTACACCTTGAGACAGATCCAGGGTTTTGTCAGACTGTAGACGTCTCCATCTAAGATACCACCAAGTCAACCAGGACCCTGAAAAGCATTTATCTGATCCCTAGCTTAAAACTCTGTTCAATGATGCTTAAGCACACTGGTCAGTCTAGTGTGCAGCTTGTTTCCATTGTGGAACTGTCTACTATAGTTGAGCAATACCATTTAATAACCTCTTGTGTCTTGCTTGCTGTCATTAATCAGGGTCATCTATTCCACTGCACACATGGATGTGATCTTCATGAAGTTCAGACCTGTGGCTTCTTCTAGACCGAATGGTGTTTATGCCTAAACAGTTTTGAGTTTTGAAATGTTGCATGACTGCTGCTACTTATACTAACTGGATTCAGCAACAATATTGTTGAGAAGTGTCACACATGACAAACATGACTTTGAAAGAAATCGTAAGATTTTGTGCTACTTCAGATGATGTAGAACAGTAGAAGGATGATATTGCCTGATTGCCCCAGCTTCAGTTTGGATGGGGTTTTTGGCTTTCTGCGACATCAATTGTACCCTTGACCTGACTGTTTGGGACGGATATCAGTTACTGATGAAACTGGTTTAATTTTTCTGTTTTAGTATTTTCCTGTCTAGCAATCGGAATACAGAAATATGGAAAGCAAATCTTCTGGGCCGAGTTCCATTTCGGGTCACAAGTTCAGTGTGAGGTGATGCTTATCTTACTACACACATAAAGCTGCAAAAGAAAGATGAAAAGGGAAAACAAGTCAAAAAAACATGTCATGTGTTTCCTTGGGTGTAGCTGGTAATTCGTGGGTCCATTCTTATAGTGCCTATCCTTCTCCAATCTCCAGCGTGTTGCTGCCGTGGTCCTAATCTATCCTTTCTTGGATTGTCGTTTGTTTTTCAATTTTATTCTTCCGTGTGTTTTAGCTTTTCCTGTGAGAGAAAATTTTCCTCATTTGCACACAGTTTTGAGCATCTTGTGCTATCAGTATCAAAAATAATTGGCAGTTTCGTCGTAGTTTCCATTGGCTTCTAATGCTCATGCTTGTCCTTTTCAGTATCAAAAATCAAATGGTTCTAATTCTAACCATGTGATTTCACTTTAATGGTCGAATCATGATTGTTCACAAGCAGATCAAATAATTACTCTCCTCTCAATAAGCCTTGTTCAGTCTGGTGACTAATAAGAATTGACAGTTTCTACTCTCTTTCTTGAGATAAATTTGCATAACTACAAACAACATCAAATAATGCCATACAAGTTCCACACCAAAATCTAACCATAACTTGATCACGAGGTATCCAATAGCTTGTGATGGATTGAATCCTGTTCGCTCGAATTTTTATTTTTGTATCAAAAAATGAAAGTCTTGAATAACATTTCTCAAGTGATCTCAAGGAAAAAACAAATCCAGAAATTGAACATTAGACTTTCGACACATGAAATCGTATTATGTGTTGATAAACTTTCAAGTGAAAAATATCTCTCAGACATCAGGGAGAGTAGTTCTTAGACTGAAACATTAAACTCGAGTTTGAACTGCGAAACATATCTCAACTCTCTTTTTTCCTACCAGGGCTTCAGCGAATAGTTAGGGTTGATGTCTGAGAATATTTCACTCGAGTTTGAATTCTAAGGGCACCAAGATCTTCCGTCTTGTCTTATCTAGAGGAGAGTGATTGTAGATCCCACTCTTTCTTCTTGGATTTGTACTTTTTCTTGTCCACCACAAAATTAGGACCAGATCGATTGAATTCCCGAAGAGAGAAAAAAGACAAATTTTAATCTTTACAATTTAACCAACCCATAGTCAAAGATAGGCCGAAAGAGTCGAACAAATAAGACCAATTGGATTAGGTCAATTGATAAAAAAATTGTATTGACATAATTAAGATATAGAATGGAAACTCAGCTGTTAATTGATATGCTTGCATTGGTACTTATAAAATGAGTAGAGAGGTGAAATAAAACAGTGATTAAAAAATCTCCACAATTCCCAAGACACGACTATTCTACTGCACGCCCACTCAATCTCTCCGACTGCGACCTTACCGCCACCTCTCTCGCCGGCGCTCTCCCGACCGGGCACCTCACCGGAAAACCCACCGCCCTCTCACTCCGAAACCCCAACAACCGCAACCCCCTTCCCCTCCCCTCCTCCTCCTCCGCTGTAGCCACGCTCCACTGCACGCTCACCTCGCTCGGCACTTCCGACCTCCTCCCCGCATGGAACTCCTCCCCTCTCCGGAGTTGCAGGATCCCCGCCTCCAGCACCTCGTCCAGCGAGTCCCGCCTCCCCAACACGTTACTCCCGGTCGAGAAGCTCTCCAGCTCGAACAAGTCCGAGCTCGAGTCGCTCGCCGCGTCGTCCTCCCTCGCCGGGAACATCAACCCCCTCTGTCGGGAACATGTCACGATCCTGTCGGGAGTCGGTCGGAAGACGTCTGACGTCGGGGTTGGTTTGGCGAGGATCGGGAAAGTGAAGCCGCCGGAGTTGGTTATTTTGGACTGCACTGGCATTGTGGGGCCCACGTCCGATTTCGGTTTGTCGACGGGGTTGGGAACGATGTCGGTGGAGGCGTTTCCGGAGCAGGGGCAGGAGGAGAAGAGGAGGCGGCGGCGGCGGAAGGAGGAGGGATGGTGTTTGCGGGAAGGGAGGAGGTTGGAGTGGCTGTTGAAGCTGGACTCGGAGGGAGTGGGGATGTGGTGGGGTTTGGGGTCGGGAGGAGGGTTGAAGTAGCGGTGGGCGGCGAAGATGCTGAGCTCGGTCGGCGGCTTCGGGTGGTGGCGGAAGGTGGTGGTTGGTGAGATTGGTGTTGCCGTTGTGTACTTCTTGGTATCCATGTTGTCGGAAGCATGCCCATGCATGCTCTCGCACTTCAGATTTCCCATCGCATATATGGAGTTGAGATATCAGATAGTTCTGTAGGGAAAGAATGACAAATGACAATGTGTGTGTGTGTGTTTTTATATAGTGAGATGAGAGGAGATGAGATGAGAGTTGGAAATGGACGTTAAAACGGTTGTGATGCTTGTGAAAATTTAGCTGGATTTTTTTTTATCTCAATGAAATTCAAATTCAAGTAATTAACTGATTGGTAGTAAATCTAAAATTTCAACATGAAATTTCAAATTATCACGTTTGCAACTATCATGTTGAGTTAAGATTGTGTTGGAATTTGTAAATCATTTAGTGTCATTTTGAATTCATTTCTATAAAAAAATTGTCAAAACGAAATTTCATGCTGCGAAATAGAATTTTGAAATTTCACACAACTTATTTTATTTTTAGTTATTCAAACTAATACAAAATATAAAATTTATGTTCCGAATATTGTTTTATGCATAAATAGTACGTGGTTTTTATAGGAAACTAATAAAATATCATATAAACTTTTAGTTGACATTTAAAACCAACAAACTTATCCAAATTTTGTAAATGTAAACGTCTCTGCAATTTATGAATCCCAAATTTCATGGAAATTACAAATACTGCGTCAAAACGCAACCTTATACAGTATTGATAGGTAAAAGGGGACTATTTTTTCTAATTTGACTTTGTTTAGTTGGTTATCTAAGAATATCACCGGTTGAAAATGCAAAATTGAATCCTATTAGTAGCCTTGTAGTAAAAAAATTGCTCTCCTTGCCTGTCGCTTTTAAACCAAACCAATATGGATCACATAAACCCAACGGACACAATTGGTATATTCATTGTAACGTACCCGAAAACAGCGGAAAATTTAAACAATAATAAAGACCGTCAACGGTCAACACTGGGCACGTCACGGGAAACAAACCAACATATATAATATAAATATGATCCACGTGGAAGTCAAATATACAAACTGACTGTGATTACGACAAAAGCTATACAATATGTAATCACCTCAAAAGGAAGAGACTGACAACTACAGGATCTGATCTCGGGGGCACCGTCCTCGGTCACCACCTCAAACTCTAACCCTGCTCGCTACCTGAAATGCAAACAACAAACATGCCTGAGTTCCCTGTAGGAACCCCGTATACCAAACCTCCTAAAAATATAAAAAGGAATTAAAGACAATGCAATGCTATGCACATGATCATCCGCCTCGGGCCCACAATAATGCCCTCACCGCCTCCGCGGCACTGAACCACTCCTGCCACTAGGGTCAAGTCAGTCCACCGCTGCCTCACAAGGGTCAGTCGACACCACTGCTCCCCAAAAGTGCAGGAAGGAACCCCCGGTACACGCCGCACCCAAGGAGCGAGTCAGCCCGCCGAATACACAACTCGGGTCAGACGACAGCCACTGCTCCCCCAAGAGTCGCCTAGCGCGCACCCTGCCGGAACATCCTCGGCCTACCGCTAAACCCTCGCAAACTGCCCAAGGTTTACGGTACACATCCCTCACACCCCGCTCGGTAAGAGAGGAAAATGGTAGTACAATAATAATACGCCTTCGTCGAAGGTGAAATCCGTAGCTCTCAAAGCCGGTAATCAACCGTCGCCTCGGAGCCGGTAGTCGACCTGACATCGACGGCTCGCGTGTGGATTAATCCACCAACCTGCGGCAGATCGGTCGACCGCTACAAACACACCGGTCGACCGGTCCCCCACACAGTACACAGTACTGTACAAACAATTCTACCGGTCGAACCACGCCAACCGAAATACCGACCAATCGGTCGAACAAAAGTCATCTAGCGGTCGACCGTTGGGATGGTCTATGCTATACAATTTTATATAATATATATATCTGATCGGTCGAACCAAGGGGTCGTTCGACCGATAACAGGACTTTCCGTATTTTGCCTAAGTGATATTCGGTCGACCGGAACTGCTATACAGTTCGACCGAATCAACACAGGCACTCTACCGCTTAAATAATATGCTCAGTCGGTCGACCGAAAGTTAAAGAGCGGTCGACCGTTTTGATGGTCAAAGCTCCCAACCGACTAAGCATCAAATGGATCGGTCGAACAAGGTTAAGGACGTTCGACCGTTTAATAAGTCAAAATCCCCAACCGACCCATTCTCATTGTTATTCGGTCGACCGGCTAAGTGGTCCCGTTCGACCGATAACAGCATATCCCCTTTTTCCCGCACAAATCTGGCATAACGGTCGACCGTCCTAAGACATCGTTCGACCGTTCGCGGGTAAACATCAATATAATAATAGGATCGGTCGACTGCCCACAGGCACCGGTCGACCGATCGTCGTCTTCAACCTCTGAATTGGTTGAATTCCGACGGGGAATTCGACACCAACGTCGATCCACAACACTCACAAGGCACAAGTGAGTTATATTGAAGATTTGGCATACCTTTTGGTCGAGTGAAGAAGCCTCCCAAGCTTGCACCACTTCACTCCACTTTTCTTCTTCTCTTTCTTCACTTCTTCTCCTCTTCTTCTTCACCTTCTTCTTCTTCTTCTCTCTAACCTCTTCTCTCACGCTCTGGTTGATTCAAAACAAGGAAGCAAAACGTTTCAACCAAATCTTATCTTTACTATATATATCACTTTTTAATTTATCACCTCCATCTCATCCAATCCAATACCAACACCTCATTTCTCAACCTTATCTCCTCACCTCTTCATTAACATAATTAATTAGGGTAAGTTAGTTTTAGTTTAATTTAATTAGGGTGCTTAGATTAGGTTATTACATTCATAGTATACAGAAAGTAAAGATCACAAATCATTATGTTGAGGAAAAAATCTTAGGAAGCAGTCTGGGTTGCATAATTACAACAATAATCAGAACAAGTGGACATTTAGTTATTCAAATGAAAATTAGATTCTATTCTAGTTCCCCGAATTCCCTTCCCCCAATATTTTATGTTGTTCATTGATATTTACAATTTCAAATTGATAGAAGTCCAAAGCCGCCTGCAGAAAGCAACACCGAAAACTTGAATTTGTTGAATATTGGCTTATATTTGTTAAGGAAGCAAAACCAAGAAGAGTCGGTCGATCGAATTGGATTCGGTTCACCGACGCACAACCCAGGAGATTTTCGGCGAAGACGGGTCGGTCTACCGAATTGGATTCGGTCCACCGACCCGAGGATTCCAGGCACTCCGTGTGTAGCTGGGATCGGACGACCGAATTGGATTCGGTCTACCGTCAGAAGATTTTGAAGCACTTCGGAAGAACGGTTCGGCAAACCGTTGAGGAGATTTTTGGTGTTCCGAGAATCTGGAAAGTGTTGGCTTTTTGGCCTTAATCCGTATTTTGATGATGTAATTCAACCTAATCTTAATTAGGACATGTAGATTAGCACATGTAGTATAATGGTATATATGTTGTATTGTGCTAACATCTACAGGTGATCAAGACTCAAGAAAGAAGAAAAATCAAGTCAAGACATGTAATTAAGCTGGATTGAAGACATGTATTTTACTTTTCTTTGAGTCTTAGGAACAAATGTGAATTGAGCATAACTTAAGCTAATATCCATGCATTCACACACTAGGTTCCTTAGAGAAGTCACACACAAAATTTCAGATCAATCGGACTTCGATAGGTCATCCAAAACATAGTCGGAAAATCACTAAAACTAAACCTTAAATCCTGTCCGAAAACGTTCGACCGATTGGACCTTTTGTTCGACCGGTTTCAGTAAATTTAGAGTTTTTACATGACCATTTTGTTCGACCGAACCATCCATTTGTTCAACCGATCCATTAGTTTTTGTAAGGTTTTGTTCGACCGGTTCAACTTTAGGTCGACCGGTTGGAGACAGTTTTTGCTGAATTTGAATTATGTTTATTGTATCTCTTACACAAATCAATCAAATCTTTCCCCAACGGCTAGGAATCTCTTAGACCTTATAAATATAGGTTCACACTTAGTTTTCCACAAGATTTCACAACTCCAAAGTGTCAAACTTATAGTGAGATTTTCCACAACCTCAAAGCTCCCAATTAGTGATTCCAAAGCCTAATTTCCACATCCTCCATCATACAATCATCTAGCAATTGTTGTGCTCAATTAGAGAGTGAGTTCCACTCAAGTTACCATTGTTGTAAAGTGAGCAAGGGTCTTGGTGAAAGCCCAAGACAAAGAAGCAAGGATTTCGGTGAAAGCCCGAAGTGATTCTCTCGGTTTGTGAGAGGTGGTGCCAAGCTCGGCGAGGGTTGTTCGCGAGTTTGAAGACTTGTAAAAGGCGTTGCTCCCGGCCCGGAACGGGGAGGCATAGTGAAGACGCAAGAGGAGCTCGAACGGGGATTCGAGAGGGGCTTGCAAGAGAGGACGTAGGCGCGGCCGAACCTCTGTAAATCCGACGCGTCTTTGTGTGGTTTGCATTGTCTTTCTTTCTCTACTTGTTTGTTTATTCCGCTGCGCATTTGATTGCTTAATCAAGTAGAGAATTGTGGATTAGCTTAAAAAGTGATTAGTGGACCCATAACCCACACGATCCTACCTACAGAAAGTGCCTGTCCAAGTTGGAACGGATTACCGAGGTTCACTCGGTCTACCGAAGGGTTGTTGGAATAGTTCGTTAGTTCGTGCAAGAAGCGTTCTCGCGGTCTACCGAGACGCGCGAGAATAGTTCCCTCGGCCAACCGAGAAGGATTCGGTTAACCGAATCGGAACAGGAATAGTTCCTGTTGAAGCATTCACGGTTAACCGAGCGAGCGTCGGTTAACCGTGCGCATGAATAGTTCTGCTCGGTTATTGCTTAATTTTAGCTCGGTTTTTTAGTCTATAAAAGAGTTGTTTTGTACTTGCTTTTTCATAACATTGCATACAAGTTAGTTTCCTTCATTGTGAGTTGAGAGATTAAGGCTAGAGATAGATCTAGAGTGATTTGGAGGACCTATTGCCTCCAAGCTTTTGTAATCTCGATTGCTTCTCTTGTTGGAGAAGCGGAAGAAGGAAAGGAAACCCGCAGGAGACCCCCCAATGACGTAGGCACGTTGCCGAACCTTGTAAAACGCGTGTGTCGTGGTTGTTTCAGGTGTGCATGTGTTCTTTGCTTGTTTTATTTTCATCTTGCTTGTGTTCTAGTTGCAATTGTGTTTGGAAGAGGGTCCGAAGTTAATTTCGCAATCAATATTCTATATTTGTGGTGCGTTTAATCCGTGTCGAGTTAGTGCATTGTTAGATCCCCCTCCCAACAGAATTTACCCGGCTCTGGCAAACTTGTTTGCATAATCTATTGTTCAGAATCAACTCATGATTTCAGAAAACCGAACTTACGCAATTCTCTCAAGCAATCTAAATGACTCAAACTTGAACCAACAAGACAAACTAGTGTCACAATTGGAAGGTTACCCAGAGTGTCTAATTTCTTCAGCAGTTGTAAAAACGACTCTAACATCATCAATCTACAAGAGTGAAATCCATATCGCACAATAACTCCACTGACCTCCAAAAACTGTCACATTTTTCAGTTACGCTCGTCTTCGATATTCGAATTTCAGCTGAATTTGTTTACTCAGACACAGTGAAGATGTATAGTATTCTCATAATCTACACAATACCTTTATGGACACAATAAACTTAATCAACACAATACCTTTATGATAATTATTTGCCTTTGAAATTGTCTAGTGTCTCTGTTGATAAGGGACATGAAATCTAACACATGGGAGGAAGAGCATCTCTTCTCAAGTGGTACTTGTGGTACGCTGAGAGCCACAAAGTATAGATGGAGGACATGACGAGGACATGTCATTTCCTTCGTCTTTGTTCTCGTCTAGTCGTCTTTGCACAACAGCACTTCTGTAAGGAGCATTATCCTCCAGCTCAAAGGGTATCATTCCTTACCTCTTTCATAGGACGATCCTGGACCAAATCTGCAATATTATCTATATCATGTTCATGCAACATGTTCCTTTTTTGTTGAGATGTACAAATTGAGTATGTTTTGTTTGGGTTGTGTAAAAGTTAGTCTTTTAGTTGTACCTCTGTTTTTTTTAATAAAATAAGATTTGTCAACTTGTTCTTGTTGAGAAAATAGTCTCACATTGCTAAACACAAAAAGTGTACAACACTTTATAATAAAGTTGGATTCACTACCCTTCACCTAAGTGCTTAGGTTTTGTTGAGGTGGTGGACCAACCAAATTTAACATGGTATCAGAGCGGGTTGATTGACCTGTGGGGTCCACTCCAACCTATATTCTCCACACGTAGACACGGAAAAAATTATCCTGGTCACGTGTGCGGTGTAGTGTTGAGAAAATAGTCTCACATTGCTAATGACAAATTGTGTGCAACATTCTATAATAGAGTTGGATTCATTACCTTTCACCTAAGTGTTTAGGTTTTGTTGAGGTGGTGAATCAACCAAATTTAACATGGTATTAGAGCAGGTCGATTGACCTGTGGGGGCTCACTCCAACCTATATTGTCCACGCGTAGACACAGAAAAAAAATTATCTCGGTCACACGTGCAGGGGAGTGTTGAGAAAATAGTCACACATTGCTAAACACAAAAAGCATACAACACTTTATAATAAAGTTGGATTCACTACCCTTTACCTAAGTGCTTAGGTTTTGTTAAGGTGGTGGACCAACCAAATTTAACAGCTCTGCTTAAATATATTACAATTGAGTTATTCCAAGACTATGGACCTACTCAACTCACCTACTTAAATATATTTTGACAACCCTAGACTCTAAGGGCACCCTTAACGGGGGTGCCCCGCCCGGGCGCCCTGGTCGGGCGCCCGGGCGCACCCCCGTTAACGGGCGGGGCGCCCGTGGGGCGCCCGCCCGGGCCACCCGCCCGGGCGCTTGCCCGGGCGGTGGGCGTCCCGGGCAGACGCCCGGGCGCCCATGGGAGGGGGACACGTGTCCCCCTCCCATTGGTGATTAATTTTTTTTTTGAATTTTTTTTGTTTTGGTTTTGTTATTAGTGGATTGGGTATTTGTTATAAATGTGGGGTAATAATTTTTTGTAAGTAATTAAAATTAAGAAATTTCCAGAACCAATACACTGTTTAATCACGGGTGCAATATTTAATCACGGGTGCACTATTTTCAATCACGCGTGCACTGTTTGCAATATTAACAATATTTCGAGTTAAAATATAATTATAATGTAATTAAACTTAGATTTATATAAAATGTATTTTGTTAAATGTTGTGTGAGAATTAAATTTGTTTAATTAAGAAATGATGTGGATGAAAGAGAGTGTAGGGTGGGTGGGGGTAGCCTGGGCATGGGTAAGGGTAAGGGGATTTTTTGGGTGGGTTGGGTGAGCTGACGTGGCAGAGAGAGAAGCTGACGTGGCAGAGAGAGAGTGCAGGGCGCCCGGGGGTAGCCCGGGCGCTGTTAAATATGCTCTAAGTAAGCTCTTCAGCCTTCACACATTGTGTACTTTACAAAAAAAATACAATATAATACACGTTGAAACATGAATACAAGTAAAATTAAAAATATAAAATTATACATCTCATCTCATATATATAAAATTATACATACAATTCGCTGAATGTGACAACTGACAACATATGTTAAGTAAATCCATTCACTTGCAAAGGAATGTGCTTTAGTGCTTAATGTGTAATCAGACGTTACTGATGGTAGTGACGTTCATTACACTCCAAGAAAGATTTGATTCTTTAAGAGTAATTCAAGGAAACTTGGCTATCCAAGTTGCTTTTTTTCCTTTTCAACTTTGGAGCTAAGATATTGGGATCTACAAAAGGAAAAACTCAAGGCTGTCCTCGTCATTGGAAACCTAATGCAATTGGAAGAAAACTATGTGAAGCATGAAGTGAAAAGTGGATTATGGAGAAAAGTGAAACGTGAAAGAGAAAAGAACCTTATTTGGATTTAGTTGTTTGCCCATTAATGTTAGTTACAATTTGTCATTAATGTTAGTTGAACCTTATTTGGATTTGTGCAATTCAAGACATCTCAACGGCTAAATGATTGGATCAATGTTATACCACTAATGTATATTGTAATTAAAATTGGTCTAATTGTGGGTCAACAAAATTCAAATTTTGGCTGTTTTTTAGGTCGTTTCGCTTGAATCGACCTGTCTTTTCGACCCATGCTCCTATCTTGGATCTTCTCCATACACCCTTTGGTGTTACATACTGAGATAGTATCGTTCCTTATGGGCACCTTGTAGAAGTCAGTTCCAGTCCTACTAATAAACAAGGATACTTCTTAGGCAGATTGGATACTTTAACAGAAGAATCCACAATCCAATCTGATCTGAATATCTGATCATGAACAGTTACAACAGAATTCAAGTCAGAATCATGAATAATGCTTTCAAAATGAAATACTGCAAATTGCAGAGCCTCGTAGCCCTGGGACAAGAACAAACTTACCAAACCTCGTGTTTGTCAGAACAGTTTCAGATCTTTAATAGAACAATGCAGAAACAATATCATAAGCTAGTTTTGCACCTCAAATGAAATAAATAATATGAATTACTGTCTGACATTACTATTTTGAAACTTCATCCTTCCTCTCTGTCACTAAATCGACGCAAACTGTGAGCTCTTGAAATTTCCAAGTTCTAACATTTACATTTTCCACACGAAGCCTATATATACTACTCTCTTAACATGTTCTCATTTGAAGTAATCAACTTGAAAGCCTCAGATAAGTTGCTCCCTTTGCCTTCGTTTCCGGAGTTCGATGAGTCTTTGTTATGTCAAAATCTAACACATGCAGTCTAGCAAATGAAATGATCGCGTAATCAAACCATGAGAATATGAGTTCAAGAATTTGAAGGGATAAGAATGAAATGGAATTAAATTTTCGGTTGACTACCATAATTTTCAATGCGCAACATATAAACTAGGACAACCACTATCCGAACTTACCAATTGGCGTATTTATCTGAGAAGAATCTCATTGTATCTCATGTATGCACCTCTACAAAGAATCCACTTATCGTTCAAACTTTTTCATCACTTTTTAGAGAAGGATAAACTAAAATATTGATTTGTTCATATGTAAGTTACATATAAGTACATTTTCATGCTCACCACCAATTGCACGGCAGAACGAGAACAATTAATAGACATCTGTATCAAAGTACAACACCCTGATAATAGGTTTTCTATATCAATATCATTACACTTTATTTGGGTCACTGAAGGAATCATTTGAAATGAAGTAACCGAAACTTCCCTCGAACTGTCCTAACCAATTGGTAGACGGACCAGGATACTCTCCAATTGCTCTAGAATTGGAGAGGTCCAATTCCATAAATCTTAAGACATTAATGCATGTGTTTTTAATCTAGTTATTGACATGTGTTTATTAGAATATTTTATGATTAATATTGCGTTGACTATTTCTTAGTGAGTTGATTGAGTAGTATATTTTTTATAAATCACATGTATATTTTCTCGATCCTAAAAGAATTCATATAACTTGTATATATGATTGTACATCGGTCCGGAGATTTATGGAATTGGACCTCTCCAATTTTCAAGCAAATGGAGAGGATCCTTGTCCAGTTGTCCTCATTAGAATTTCATACAGCCAAGGAAAACAATAACAAAAAATTATGAAGACCATGCTGATGCTGTCAAATTATGATATATGAAACTCAAAACACATTACGCACCAGATGAAAAAAGAGAGAATAATTAAACCCATTTTAAAAAAAGGTTTCACCACAAATCAAGTACCAGTAATAAGTCAAAAGTTGTACAAAAGCTTCAAACTAAAAGCTTTTTTCTTAAGTAGTCTAAAAGACTAGTATCAAACAATAATTAACTTATATCCAACTAAAAAAAACTTTCCCATTTCGGCCGCTGGAGATGGTATAGCTCTAAAAAGACTAAACACAGAAAATAAAGAATTCATCTTCTTTCATGCTGGTTTTCTTTCCCTGAGAACAATTTTGTTACCTGCAAAACTTCAAAACTCATCTCGAGCCATGGTCACGTTATAGTGTACCATATGGTGGAGTTCTCACCGTGGGTAAATGATCTTCTTTAAGAAATAGCATTTTCCATTCTGGATAAACCTAAGATCGTCCCTTATGCATTTTCTGTACTTCCTCCTGTATGGAGTGGAAAAGTATAGTAGATATGTATCTCTCGCCGAAACTTGGGAATATTACCTGCAATATGGTGAATCATCTTTAGGCCACAATGCTTGACGAGTCGAGTTATGAGGAAATTTCTAACTAGAGGAGATCTACTTTTTTATTTCCATCATAAGAGGACCACAAGCGATTTAAATGGATTAGAAGAGCCATGCCATGTTTGCTTACAGTGATTAATTTTCCAGCATTTTCAGGTCTCTTCCCGATTTGTGTGGCGGCTGCAGCAGCAGCTCCAGATGAAATACCAACCTGAATAATAGAATATGGAAAAAGGATAGCAAGCCGTACAATAGTCAACAACTCATCTAAATCGTGAAGACAAAACATACTTCAAAGTTCAAACAAAGAAAATGTTGAGTGAGCAAAGACCAAAGGATGGAAACATATAGAAAAGGATTCAATCAAAGACACCAATGGTAACCATATAAATAACGCAAACTTACAAGCAACCCTTCTTTGAGAGCCAATGTTCTTGCCATTTGAACTGCTTCAGCAGTCGAAATCTGATATACAGAATGGAATGAGTTAGCTATTGCTTGTAAATTTTATATAGCACTATCAGGACAAGAAACCCAAGTAACCACCTTGCACACTAGTGTACTAATGCCAATGAATGCCGCATATAAATATACAAGTGATTGTTCCATAATACATGGCCATTAGACATGGTTTTAGGGAAACTATTCATCCCAACAAGTAAAATATTGTTTGAGCATACTACACTAAAAGTACTTTGAAACATAGTGATATTATAGGGCCTGCAATTGTCCTCAAATAATTAGATGCAAAATTTGTGAGAAACTAGGAAGGCGGAACCAGTCAGTAGTCACAATATTCAAAATCCAACATTACAAAGATTTTCAACAAAAAAGATATGGTTGATGTGATTACATGATATATTCTGCAGAAGCAGATGGTTAACCGGGATTGGCATTTGAATTGTTTGACAGCAGCAAGGTGAAGTTAACATGGATGAAATTAGCCTACATTCTAGTGTAATAGTAGCTACACTGTCCAATGTAAGATCATTTAGATTTCCGTATAGCATTTGCATTGGTTGACAGCAGAAAGAAAAGTTAACTAGGATGAAATGAGCAAAATATGTAGAAGAATGATGAGTACACTCATTATGTACAATAATAGTGACTACATTGAATATGAAGAATAATGGTGGCTACACTGTACAGTACAGATCGGTGCTGGAAAGACTAAGAAAGATTGAAGTGAACCTTTACAACTTCATCAAGCATTTTAACATCCAAAATACTGGGTACATAACCTGCATATAAATAATCAATATTAGTTAGGGGAAGGGTTCAGAAACTACAACCTGAGTTAAACTGATGATTAACATTGTCATGTGTACCTGGATTTTCTCCTGAAATGATGCTTGTCTCAGAAGGTTCTACACCAATCACCTGAAATGAAATAAGACATTAGGCTCTAATTGCTGCTCCATGTTCTGCATAACAGAAAGGGCGATTGCTCAACCCAATTATGTGTTTTTCACTGTCGAGTGGGAAAATCAGATATGGTGCTTGCGATTAACAAAGTCCAGGTTACGCCTAGGCGATCGCCTAGGCGTTTGGGCGGTCGCCCAATTCTGGGTGACCCCTTTTTAATTGATTAATTAATATTAATTTTGTTTTAATTAAAAAATTAGAAAAACATGAAAAAATAAGGAAAATGTAAAAAATAGAGAAACAAATCTTAGATGTTTGGGCTTCATAAAATGGGTGAAGAGGTGTATTTATACTTTATAGGACAAAGTAGTGGGGGGAGGGTTAAATTGTTTTTTAAAAAACCAAACAAATTAAACAGGGTCGCGCAGGAGATCAGGCGATCTCCTGGTCGCCTAGGCGACCACATAAACCGCACACCATTGTGTGCGGTATGCAGGTGGTCGCCTGGGCGACCACCAACAGGGGCGGTCGCCTAGGCGACCCCCCCCCCCCCCCCCCCCCCCCCCCCCCGAACACTGGCGATAAATATTCACCATCGATATGAATCATACGATTACCTTGATGTTTTCATTCATCATCTTCAGATAGCGCCCAGACCCTGTGATAGTACCCCCTGTGCCGATACCAGCAACTAATATGTCAATACTACCCAAAGTATCTTCCCAAATTTCTGGTCCTGTGGTTTCAAAGTGAATCTGTTCAGGGAATAGTGAAATATGTAAATAAAACAAGGTAAACTAGAAAAAGATAGATGCATTCTGATTTTATGCAATATCCATATAAGCTTCAACCTTTGTGTTAGCTGGATTGTCAAACTGCTGAAACATGTAGGCATTGGGTGTTTTGCTCACAATTTCTGCAGCTTTATCAACAGCTCCTTTCAATCCTTTTGAAGGATCTGTCAGAACAATCTCTGCTCCAAATGAACGAAGAAGGATGCGTCTCTCGAGATTTATGGAAGCAGGCATTGTTATGATAAGCTTGTACCCTTTGGCTGCAGCGACAAAAGCAATGCCAAGTCCAGTATTTCCGGTAGTGGGTTCTACTAAAGTAGTCTGTAGAAATGAATGAAAATAACATCAATAAGCCATTCGTAAAATATGACTAAAAGGTTAATAAGCTAAGTAGATCAGGATAAGTGGGAAACCTTTCCAGGAGAAATGTAACCATTCTCTTCAGCATCAGATACCATGCTGCAACCAATCCTACAGCCCAGATACATGTCCGACAAATCAATTTTGTGTGATGAACAAACTCAAACTTTTATCTTGCTTTTAAACAAACCTATCTTTGACACTTCGGCAAGGTTCCATGGATTCAAGCTTGGCAGCAATATTAGCAACACAACCATCCACAACATTGTTAAGATATATCATCGGGGTTTGACCTATTAGCTGATCCAGAGCCCATAAAATCAACCAGAATTAGCATAAGATAAGCCATTCCAATATCACATGGTTAAGTTGGGTAGCAAGTAGAAATGTAGAATCATAAAATAATATATGAATTTCCCACCATTATACAACAGATATATCATATATGTGTATATAAAAGAAAATTAAATGTTTGGGTTTTATATAAAATGTAATTGGCATATGGTAGTATAGTGACCAGCCATGGAACACAAATCCCATATTGTTGACCAAGGTGACAAGACAAGGTGTCCACTGTCTAAGAGCCCCCACCACAAGGGCCTCACATGTCCCAACACGAAGACACAAATACAAACCTACAAAAAGAAAATTTTATCCCAAACTAATTCAAGTGGGCTAGGGAAAAACTCTACAAGAATCACGATTCCGGTATGTTCCTACCAAAGCCAACTACCATCTCCTTTGGTATATTCCAATCCTTCAAGTCACTTTTGATTGTCTACTCCCAAGTTAATCTTGGTCCGACCCTACCACTCATTGCACCTTCCTCATAGATAAAAATCTCTCTAACTATTGCTTCTATAGGTCTAGTTACATTCATATTCCAAGATGGTCATACTTGTCCACAAAGAAACCTATGACAATGATCAAGGGTAATTGAACCTTTTTTTTTCTAAAGAAGGGACCAGATACATCAAACACATACTTTGGTTATTTATAACTTGCATGTTGATGCATAGAAGTGAAACTTGACAATTTAAAAATGCCAACTTAAAACCAACAAAACCAATATTTTTGTAGCCCAGAATACAACCAATTAGTTGGATGGCTTACTGCTTCATTACAACTTATGACAAAGTCTCTAGCATGTTACACATATAACATCTTTAATTACCATTTACCAAATCATTGAACGCAAACACATCAAAAGCCACATGGAGCCTATTAGTACGGAAAATATTGCAAAAGATGGAATAAGCAAGGCAAGCAATTGTATAAGTTAAAAAAGGAGCATTTCTTTACTAAAAAAATTAAGAAAGTAAAAAAAAGAAAATGATAGACTATGATCGACTAAATCATGAATCATGATACAAAAAATTAAAATATGTACTCGATCCGAAATCTTGGTTAATTCTACCATTTATTTAAACCCGAAAAGGCTAAATCTACTAAAAACACATTATGAAGAATTTGGTGGTTGAAAATGTTCTCACAGTGGTAATAGCTTAAGGCTCTCTACTCAACACAAGTTGTTTTTAGCAGGGAAAATGAATATTCCAAATGGTAACAACAGGTCCAAAACCACAAATTCCACCTTTATAAATAAAAAATTACGCGTTACACTTTTTTTAATAGAACATTATGCTCCAATTGCCAAGGCAGTAAAAAAAATCTCTCCCTTCACCTATAAACCTACAAAGCCTATTAGCACATAACACCTTCATATAAGAAAATGCCACTCACACCATTGCAACCGCACCATCTAAGACCCTTCATTTCAAAACCTCAATACGAAACGTTACCACACTCTGGAACACACTGAAGATGAAGGATGACTGGTTTGCAGGAATTTAACTTGGAAGTGGGGGGAATTGACTTTTAGAATATTTTTCTGGTGATTAGTTTGCGGAAAAACTCAAAAATAATTCTGGGAACTAAGTTAGGTGAATTCCAAACACTTATAAAATTACACTGTGAATGACTTCTCTCACTTTCGCTCTAAATTCTAAGACGTGGAATTGAGTTCTGAATTTTGCACCACTTCTTGCAAACCGATCACACTCTGAAATAAAATTAAAGTGCAGGCGTACTCGAAACCAACTGAAGTCGAGTGGCATAGCCGGCTATCTTATAACTCACGAGAAGTCGCTTACTTTTTCCGACGCCAGAAACAAAAACAAAAAAGTCTTTGGGAGAAAATAGGGAGGAGAGAATGAGACCTGCGTGACGTCGTCGGCAATGTTGACGGCGTCGATGTCTTGCCGGCCCTTGACAGCGACCGGCGCGAGGGGCGGTTTGGAGACGAGAACTCGGACGGAAGGGAGTGGTTTGGGGGGGAGGAAGAAGGGGTTTGGGGGAGATAGAGAGGTGAAGGAGGGCGGATGGAGAAGGAAAGGTGACACCGCCATTTTTTTGCTCACTCGGAGGAGTGGGAGTTTTGGATAGAGTGGATTTATGGGTTGTCAAAACCGGCCCAGGTCGACATGGCCCACGATTGGTCCATTTATTCACAGATTTTTGGAGTTAGACGTCAAAGTGGTCAGGATAATATTCACTTCGATCGGCATTTTCGTGTCTGTTTAGTAGAATATAGTAACTAGATATAAAATTTGTTTAAATGTGGTACCTGAATATAGTAACAATAAATATAAGAGTGTATAAGATAATATTTACTTCGTATTCATATCTGAATTCTTAATTTCAAGTTTTTGCATGAATTTGAAGTTAAAAACATACTATCTTATTTGATTGTTGGTCACATCCGTTTAAGTCCGAATAAGGTTATGTATTATAAAAACTGAACTGTTTTCAATCCTAGAGTTCAGATTTCGTAATTTTCATATTAGAAAGTGCATGTGACTAGAAATAAAAAAGATTGAGTTTTGGGTATAAAAGCTGCATTTGAAGTTGAGAAAACTCCAAAATTTACTATTAGACCTCCAAACGCCAAACTCAATGTGTCACATATTCCTGTGGATCTCATCTGTTGTTATGGTTAAAAATCATACTTTCTACCTTGCGACGTGATACAATACTTCACGTCTTGCATTCATTCTTCTTTTAAAAGTAATTATCCAATACACAAGGAATATGTGTATCTCAACAAATCAAGTAATAACCAAATATGGATTATAAATTTGTAACCGAAACAACATATCCAACGGGTCTCGGTTTGTTGAAAAACTTACCCTCAGCACCTGACAACTTCTACTGCTATGTTTTTACAATACAAATTTAGACCCTGAAAAATGTTCATCGAAAAAACCATAAACTGAAAATGACGTTTGGATTTCAGAACTCATTTGTCAGAAACTAGTACCCAAACGGACCTCTAATCACCCAACATGAGTACTTGTTACAAATTTATGGGGGTGATTAATAGTTAGGACTCCGTTCACTCTTGTAATTTACCTACGTCCATCTTGTATTGTTTTTATTTCAAACCTGTGTCAAATGAAATCCCCACAAGTAGATGTAATCTTACAAAAATCCCCCGTTCATAGAGTAATATTTACGATGATGGTTTTCAATCAGCATTTGGAACTTAGCATTAGAATTTATCTCCTGAATTTTTTCAGGAAGATATCCCATGAGATCTAGACAACTCCTCCAGAAAGATGTTATGCGGATGCTTTCCCTTCGTTTAAAATTTTGATAGCACAATTCAAAGAGACAAATTATAATTTATCTTTATGGATCGAAAATAGAAATGAAACAAAAATTTGAAACAGAGAAAGGTTCAAAAAATATAAAGACCAACAAGCGCCTAGTTATATGGAAATAAACCATCTTAACAGCGTATTATCCAATAATTTTTATTCACGTTTCCCCATCTACTTCATAGTCCTAATTTTAAAAAACAAATATCATTTCAAATGAAGATTGTATTGCCAAAAGGCTCAGGGTAAGAATCCTAGACTGTCTTCAGTAGCGAAGCAAATGAAAGGAGCCACAGTGGGGGGAAATCGCAGCTTAAAACTGGAACTGCATTTCCTTGGTGTATCCGAGATCGTCGAGATGTGCAGCCATAGCTTTGTTCATTGGTGGGGGGCCACACCTTAAAATCTGTAATTAATGAAAGATGTCAAGACAGGTTCTTCGGCTATTTATCTCACAAACTAGTCGATGCTTAAAACTCAAAAAATGGATATATATATATATATATATATATATATATATATATATACCTGAATGTCTTCTGCAGGAGCTGGGCAATTGTTCTGGACCATCTCCTTGGACACAAAGCCTACACCGCCATCCCAAGTCTCCGGGGGCTGAAAAAGGATTTGATTAATCATTATTAGAAAGGACATTCAAAGGGGATTTACCTAATGCCCAAATCAGAAATGCAAAACAATACCACTTTTATGATCCCACAAGATTATAAGTGATCTGCTAAAACACCAGGTAAAACATCAATCCTTTAAGTAATCTATTTTTTAGTACTGTGACTTAGCACATTTACAAACATGAATTACAATATAAAGTCGTAAGCCACACAACTATTACACACTAAGCTACATGACCAATATGTATACTCATACATAAAATTGCAAAACACACCATAACAGGGAGAGAAGCAAACCTGATTCAAGACATAGTATACTTTGAAACGGTCAGGATACTTGCTAGTTAGGCTATCCAACTCTTCCTGCATAAATTATATGCCATGTTAATACATAGAAAAGAAATGTGTTTTACAAAGAATATAAGCAGTATGAAAATAAGGTGGCAATTTCGCTAGTCTGACATGGATATGTTTAAATGTTAAAGTGAATTTCAAGCTGATAGATATAATAGAACCTTGAGAAGGATATCTTCGTACGTCACATTGGCATAGATAAGCTGAACATTTGTCTTGTCGGTTGGATTCTCCAATATTGCTCTGGCAACCTAGCATCGGAAAGCAAAATGACTTTCTTATCTTTATCACAAAATTATCTAAAGAAAAGCCACAGATAATACATGCGTTTTTTTTGGCAAGTATAATACATGTGTTTTCACTCACTTGAAACATTGGAGTAATGCCAGAGCCTCCGGCAATCATACCAAAAGCTCTAACTTGGCCTGGTTGATATTTGAAACGCCCCTGGATACACAAAATGGTAATGTGTTTGTGAACAGTGCTGAAATGTGGCAATGTGAATTATCGGTGTGCTAACTATTGCAAATTTCATCATCTATGCAGAGAAAGCAGGGTTGGAAATCATCGAGTAACTGGTTGTTAAGATTGTAAAATAGAATCACACCTAGTGAAAATAACAATGTCCACATGAACTCCATAATCCAGTTCCCAAACAGATAAGTGCAATAAAAAGTGGTAGATATCGAACAAGAAGCCTGATAGCCTACTCTCCCTTGCACGGAAATCAATGCTATCCAATGCAGAGGTACATAAGATCGCCAAAAAAAACTCTAAACACTACTCAAGCTAGGTAGAGAATATTCAATATGAATACATGGATTGGTATGAATGAAGAAGAGTGGCACAAGGAAGCCACACAATTCAATTCTGAACAGGCACTGGAATAGTTTGATAAGCTTGTCTGGTGTGCAATCTTATCCTTTAAATAAAGTACAAATACGTCAGCAGACAAAAGAAGGAACGACTTGAGCATAGTTTTTTCAGTACGATGAATTTAATATGTTTAAAAAATATGCCAAAACGTAATAAAACAAGCATAAATAGATGAGAACGTTGTGCACTACTACACCTTTGAAATTGAATTGATGAATTTTTATTTGACCGTGCTACTGCTTAGGGCCAGGTGAAGCACAACTAGAAAGCCAAGGTTACTTAAAATACAAACACAACATTCAAACAGGATATTTATGGAGAACAATGCCCGCAAGTCACAGCATAACAAAGGCCTAAATTCTTAGTGAAATGCTGGTGATTGGAACAACGAAGTATACCTTGGGGCCTTTTACCGCCATATAATCACCCACACGCATCTCACGAAAATGATGAGACATCCTTCCTTGAGGATACATCTATAGCATCAGACAAAGAAAAATATTAAGAAAATAAAAATTAAAGAGTGATAAAGTAATAGGATGCTTATCATCAAATATTCGAATATAAATGAAAGACATGTAGCATCTGTAAGGAAAAGGGGAATCACCTTTATAACAAGTTCAAAGTAACCAACATCAGAATCTAAGGTTGTTGGGGTGTAAGGCTTGATAACTTCATCAGCAAGACTATCCTTTCCCCTGTCCAACCGGAACTCCTTTCAGAATCATAAACCACACTCCACAAGAGCAAATGGAACATGCTAATTGTGAAACTCGAATAAAAATGAAATGCTAAAATGAAAAAAACTAACCTGCAACTGATGTGTTGTCCAATTGGTAGACCAAGGACAGAAGTAGGTGTAGGAAGTGCAAATTTGAACTTAGCAACATTATGACTAAGTTGTTTTTTCTCCACGAGTTTGAAATCTCTGAAGTTTTCAGGATCCAAACATTCTACAAGCACAAGCAAAATATGTCAATCAAATCAAATTCAACGCAAAATCCAGCATCAAACTCAAACAACAACACTACATAAAAACACGAAAAATGTGTACTCCTCGACGTCCTCGTCATATGACAAAATTCTTAAAAGACTATTCATAAAATGCATTTTTAGTAAAGTTTATACTAACTCCAAAAATTTAAAGTTGATAATAAGGATGTTCAACTAACACCAAATCCTAACTTGCTTCAGAAGCTTAATCCACTAAATACCGGTTTAACTTGAAAACCTACATTAGCACACATGTGATCTACAGATGTAATAAACAACAACAACAAATGACGCAACAGAAAACACCAAACCAAGCGAAAAGTTGCACTTTTTTCCATAAAAAACCGGTCAAAATCCGAATCTTCCGAAAAAAATCAAGACCATTTCCAATCAACCTTTCCCGATCCAAGCAGAATCGACGCCAAAGGGCGAAAGCGGTCCCGTACAAAATCAGAAACGACAGAAAGATCGGATCTTTAAGCAGAAAGCGTCTAAAACCGATCCGAAAACTCACTCTTTTCCTTCTTGGTGAGGTAGATGAAGGCGCCGCCGAGGGCGATGGCTGCGACGGCGACAGCGACTGCAACGACCTCGGGGGATTGGCCCTGTAAGAGGTCCATGGCTTTGCGACAGGAACACGACAGGGGAGAAGAGCGAGATCTTTGAGCGAATATAACGATGTCAAGATTGATGCCAACGACCGGCGTGCCCCATGCTGGACGTCTACTTGTTCAATATTATTCATTATTATTATTTTATTAGAGTCGAGCTCCAGTAAACCAGAATTTATCAAATTTAATTTAAACCTCCTATAATCTTATCATTGAATCTTATTTATAGTTAATCTCATCGTTCGAAATGAGTGGTGGATATTGTGGGAGTTTAATTTAGAAAAATTAAGCCCTAAGCTCACTAGAGAATTCTTGTATTTTATTAATTACTATTGTTATAGTTATTTTATAACGTTTTTTTCGGATACACAAGTGACGAAATCGATGACCTAAATTTATTAGACAATTTACAAATTAAACCTTGTAAAATACAAATGTCCTTAGAGCACTCTTAACGGGTGTTCTTTTTTGGGCGCCCGATTCAGGAGGTGACGTGGCCTTCCGGATTGGTTAATTTTTATTTTATTTTTTATGTTTTGGTTTTTTATTTAAAAGAAAAATGCTTTGGTATTTAAATTAATGTATTGATTAGTTAAATTGTAATTTAATTAATTAGGTTTTGTAATTTAATTGTAGTTAATGTATTGATGTTGTTTGAATTTTCTAATAATTTATAATTAATTAAATTGGTTTTTATTTATTAAGATCTAGTTAAATTTAAAAATAAAACAAATCATATACGAAATTGAGATAAGTCACAAAACACGAGTACAATACACATAAACTTCAGACGAATAGTACAAACAAGGATACGAAATACAACAGAAATATAGATTCGAAATACAATACAAATACGGATACAAAATTTAAATAGATGCTACTACAACAATACCGATCAACTATGAAGCACACATTAACTCCAAATTAAAACAACACAACCTACAAAATCCCTGTGATTTAGCCAACGTCTTGAGCTCAGCAAGTGTTTCTTTATCGAATTCGTTCTTGTTTTCCTTCTTCATCAGAGAAAATAGTACGTCGAGCTTCTTGGTGTTGAGTTCCATTTGGAACTTCGCTTCAGCTTTAATGTGTTTCCTCTCTACACTATATAGATTCAATGTTATCGTCTTGTGTTCCGTGTAGTCACGCGGACACTGTAGGTCCTCGATGCTCAAATGATTCAAGATTCGATGTTATCGTCTTGTGCTCCGTGTAGTCACGTGCACACTGTAGGAAATATGTCTTGATGTATTTTTAGTTTTATTATTTAAAAATGTATTCATAAATATAAAAATATTTTCGTATTTATATATTAATTGTTAATTCAAATCGAATGAGTTAATTAAATCGAGTGATTACAATAATGATTATTTTTTTGTTGATTGTTGGGAGTTTTAGAGAAGAGAATAAAGATAATGACGTGACATCAAATGCTATAGCGTAACTGAGTGGTTTGGATAATGGTTAAGGAATTTGTATGAGAGTTGGTTCGTGTTGACGTGACAGAGACAATCTGACGTGGCTGAGAGAGAAAACAAGACACCTTGGAAGTGCCTGAACGCCAGTAAATATGGTCTTAAGCTTCCTCCTCCTCCCAATGTGTCATGCCCAGTGGTGGCGCCCAGCCCATGGCCTCCTCTTCCTTGACTTTCTCTACCTCCTCCTCGTCGCCCTCAAGCTCCCACGCTTCCTTGAAGTCGCTTACATGATCGATGCTGACCACACCTTCCCCTCCTCCTCCGACCCCACCTCGCTGACCCTCTCCTCCGTGACTCCTCCTTCCTCGAAAGCATTGTCATCATCATCCTTCTACACCTTCCTAGATATGCTTCTCTGGACCTCCTTACTGAACCTCTCCAATCCATCCAAAAACCTCATGTCAATTAATTAATGGGTTTTTTGCTCCGGTACATATCAAAAGGTTCAAAATTGGCCTAATACCCATGATTTCTCAAAAATTGTTTTGATACCTATCAAAAAGATGTAAATTGTTTTAATGCAGTTCCGTTAATGTGGGGCTCATTTCTGTCTGCTGCCGTTAACGGATTCCGTTACGGCGCCGTTAAATGAAATAATTAACAAATATATTAAACCACTAATTAAGTAATTAAGAAAAATTATTGTGTTACCCATCCTAACAATTAAAATTGGTATGCTACCCATGTAAAATATTATAATTGGCATAATACCCATGAATTTTGAAAAAAAAATACCTTTTATTTGTTAAAAATGTGGTAAATCCAACTTCTTACATGTTCCAACAAATAAATTGATAAATTTCGTTTAATCTTTATAATTTGAAAATATCTAAATTATAATTTGAAAAATATCAAATTATAAAGATTAAACGAAATATATCACGTTATTTGTTGGAACATGCAACAAGTTGGATTTACCACATTTTTAACAAATAAAAAGTATTTTTTTCAAACTTCATGGGTATTATACCAATTATAGTCTAATATAGGTATGGGTATAATACCCATGAATTTTGGGGGAAAAAATACATTTTGTTACAAATGTGGTAAATCCAACTTGTTGCTTGTTCCAACAAATAACATGATATATTTCGTTTAATCTTTATAATTTGATATTTTCAAATTATAAATTAGATATTTTCAAATTATAAAGATTAAATGAAATTTATCATGTTATTTGTTGGAACATATAACAAGTTAGATTTATCACATTTTAAACAAAACATATTTTTCAAATTTATAATTTGAAAATATCAAATTATAAATATTAAACGAAATTTATTATGTTATTTGTTGGAACATGTAACAAGTTGGATTTACCACATTTTTAACAAATAAAAGGTATTTTTTTTCCAAAATTCATGGGTATTATACCAATTATAATATTTTAGATGGGTAGCATACCAATTTTAATTGTTGGGATAGGTACCACAACAATTTTTCTTAATTACTTAATTAGTAAGTTAATACATTTGTTAATTATTTCATTTAACGGCGTCGTACGGAATCCCTTAACGGCAACAGACAGAAGTCTGCCCCACATTAACGGAACTGTTTTAAAACAATTTACATCTTTTTGATAGGTATCAAAACATTTTTTGAGAAATCATGGGTATTAGGCCAATTTTGAACCTTTTGATACGTAGTGGAGCAAAAAACCCATTAATTAATTAATGATGTTCAATTCAAAGTAATTATGCGTGCATGCAAGTATGCAATATTCAATTTTAATCATATATGCATGGATGATCGATCGGTAGACCAACCTGTGCTCTCCCTCAGTCCAAGGGATCCCTTTCTTGTGCTCCTCTTTGGTCTTAGAGGAGGCCACCGGTGCCGGACAATATTCGTCCTGTTAGGGCCGTGGGTGGATGAGACTGTTCTCGATGCCGGACACGTCCTAGAGGAGGGCTTTGTAGTGGTCTAGCACGTCTTGCGGGGACTTTCCGGGGAGTTGGGCGGTGATTCTCCACCACAGGTCGAGGGTTTCGTCCGGGAAGCTGACCAGGCAGTTCTCCAACACCTTGTCCTCCACTCTACTCCACACTGCCGGGCATACGTCGGTATAGCTAGCTAGCTTGGGACAGGAGGTTGTGGGTTGGGAGCCACCGCTGGGACAGGACACGTCGGGAGGAGGAGGAAGAAGATAGAGTCCTTATACACGGACGCGGGCGTCACGGACGCGGGCGTCACGGACGCGCCCTACGTGGCTTCAAAAAGTGGATGAGTCAGCGTCTACTCGGATTGCCATGTCACGCTTTCTTTCCGAACGCGCCTCAAATTGTTTTGAATTTTTTTTTGACGGTTTTCGAAGAAGGACGGTTCGTTTCCAGATTAGACAGCGGCAGACACCCCACGATCGACGGTTCGGATACCGAGGAAGATAACATATCCAGAACAAAAGGGAGACTCTCGCTTTCTTTCTTTCTTACCTGTGAACGTAGGAAGCACACCTGTGAAGCATTCCCGACTTTCTTTCCCTGTGAAGCGCACCTTGTAAACGATAATGGAATCTTCAACTCCGGCCGTCGATATCGAACACGTCCCAGAACCGGTGGGTCTCTAATTTTTTCTTTCCGTGGGTCGTTATTTTTTTTGATGAACTTCCGTTTATTAAATTATTGGTTTTAGGGAACCACGTACTACTTCCGGGAATCACGATGCTCCTGGAAGGCCATCCGAAAGCAGTTTGACCGGATGAATAAGGTGGAGAAGGAGGCTTTCCGTAGCACCCCATTCGGTCACTTCCTAAACCTTCCTAACATTACGACGGACAACGAAATAGTCGGTTGGTTCGTCGAGCACTACGATACGGAGGAGGTGGGGCTGAGAATAGGATCAGGGGTAGTTCCCCTTACACCGGAAGACATCGCCCTAATTTTGGGGTTACGTACGCATGGGAAGGCCGTGGTGATGGAACCATTGCGCGTCCAGAAGCGAGACGGGGTGAACCTTGACAACACCCAACTTTTAGTTCATCTCATGGCAAACAGTACCATGGGCGAGACGGAGGAGTACGTTCGTCTCCTGATTTCTTTCATCTTCAACAATTTTTTGTTCTATGATGGAACGCTGCGACCGAAGGAATGGTTCATGCACCCTCTGAGGAACATCAAACGCCTAAGCAGCTACGCATGGGCAAGTGCAGTTCACAAAACCCTGGTTGGAGGCCTCGAGAAAGCAAGTTTAGAACTGCAGGAGAGGAAAAAGGCAGGGAATTTCATAATGCGGCAGGGGAACGTCGAAGGTTGTGTTGCCATACTACACGTAAGTTTTTGTTCCTGCTTCACACTTCCTCTCTTCCTCTTTTTTTGTTTTTGTTCTTTTCGGAAGACGATGTGTGTCTGTTCGGAATACGTTGTGAGTCTGTTCGGATTAAGTGGTGGGTCTGTTCGGATTAAGTGGTGGGTCCGTTCGGATTAAATGGTGGGTCTGTTCGGGTTAAGTGGTGGGTCTGTTCGGATTAAGTGGTGAGTCTGTTCGGAATAAGTGGTGCGTCTGTTCGGATTAAGTTGGGTGTCTGTTCGGATTAAGTTGGGTGTCTGTTCGGATTAAGTGTTGCGTTTGTTCGGATTAAGTGGTGAGTCTGTTCGGATTAAGTGGTGCGTCTGTTCGGATTAAGTGGTGCGTGTGTTCGGATTAAGTGATGCGTCTGTTCGGATTAAGTGGTGCGTTTGTTCGGATTAAGTGGTGGGGTTGTTCGGATTAAGTGTTGGGTCTGTTCGGATTAAGTGGTGGGTCTGTTCGGAATACGTTGTGAGTCTGTTCGGAATATGTTGTGAGTCTGTTCGGTTTAAGTGGTGGGGCTGTTCGGAATATGTGGTGGGGTTGTTCGGATTAAGTGGTGAGTCTGTTCGGATTAAGTTGGGTGTCTGTTCGGATTAAGTGGTGCGTCTGTTCGGATTAAGTGGTGCGTGTGTTCGGATTAAGTGATGCGTCTGTTCGGATTAAGTGGTGCGTCTGTTCGGATTAAGTGGTGGGGTTGTTCGGATTAAGTGTTGGGTCTGCTCGGATTAAGTTGTGGGTCTGTGCGGAATACGTTGTGAGTCTGTTCGGAATATGTTGTGAGTCTGTTCGGTTTAAGTGGTGGGGCTGTTCGGAATATGTGGTGGGGTTGTTCGGATTAAGTGTTGGGTCTGTTCGGAATACATTGTGAGTCAGTTCGGAATACATTGTGAGTCTGTTCGAAATACATGGTGAGTCTGTTCGCATTAAGGGGTGGGTCTGTTCGGATTAAGTGGTGGGTCTGTTCGGAATAAGACGTGTGTCTGTTCGGAATAAGAAGTCCGTCTGTTCGGATTAAGTTGGGTGTCTGTTCGGTTTACGTTTAATGTATGTTCGGATTCAGTTGTCTTTCGAATATGAAGGTACGTTGGTATAGTAGTTCTCATTTTTTTCCTTTCCATTTGAAGGTGTGGCTTTGTGAGAAATTTAAATTGGGGGAGCCCAGAACTGGAGTTTTCCCACGGATGAAAAGATGGACGGAGATGTTTGGGAAACGATTAACCCTGAGGAAATGGGAGGAACGTGGAATTACCTTACATCGAATTTACGACGGCACGTTCGACCTGATGGGGGCTCCATCAATGAGTGAAAGGGAGCTGCAACTTATTGGTCCTGTTCTAAAGAGCTCAACTTCAACCGTCAGTTTGCCAAGGCTCCAACTGGCAGACTGCAGCATTCCATGCGACCCGCTGCTCCAAGAATTGGAGCTGAGTGAGGTGAAGACAAAATGGCTGAGGGCCGAAGCTGCCCTTAAGAAGGCCACAGAACAGGTACACGACCTCAGGGAAGAACTGAGGATTTCCCAGGAAGAGTGTGGGAGGCTCAGGAAAGATATTATATATCTTCGAGGGACAGGGACAACTGGAGTCCCTGGTGGGGAGAACGAGCGAGAGCAAGAGGAGGAGAATAGGAAGAAGAGGGAGGCGGAGGAAGAAGAGAATAGGAAGAGGAAGGAGGATGAAGAAGAAGAAGAAAAAAAGAGGAAGGAGGAGGCAGAAGAAAAGAGGAGGGAGGAGGAGGAAGAAGAAAAGAGGAGGGAGGAGGAGGAAGAAGAAAAGAGGAGGGAGGAGGAAGAAGAGGAGAAGAGGAGGGAGGAGGAGGAAGAAGAAAAGAGGAGGGAGGAGGAGGAGGAACGAGAAAAGAAGAAGAGGAAGGAGGAGGAGGAACGAGAAAAGAGGAAGAGGGAGGAGGAGGAATGTGACAGAAAAATGGAGGAGGAAAGGAAGAAGGAAGAAGAGGAGAAGAGGGAGGAGGAGAGGAAGATGGGAGAAAAGAGGAAAATGCTGGAGAAGGAGGAAGAGAAGAAGAAGAAGGAGAAGGAAGAAGAAAGAAAGGCCCAGATAGCAAACTGGGTCGCGAAAAGAAAACGCTCGACGGCCACCGTTGAGCAGCAGCTGAAGGAAGGCGAACATCTGGCCAAGAAGAATAAGAAGGAAGAAGAGCAAAAAAGAAAAGATAGAGCGGCTCAAAGGAGCCTGAAGAAAAAAAGGCCGGATGTTGACATGCCTGCATTGGGCACGTTGTCATTTGATGAGGTCAAAATGCTACTGAACCTGACCGAACCCAACAAGGACAATAGGGAGGTCATCTGGAGAGGCGATATGTGCAGTTTAAAACGCTCCGACCTGAAGGAGCTTATAACGCCTAGGATGGATATTAGCGATGAAACTATCGACGCTATGCTATCGGTGCTCGAAGAAAGACGCCACCCAGAAAAAGTTATATGCATATCCACTTTCGAGTCGGGGCGAATTCTTGCAGGGCAAGGCAGAGAAGTTGATGATTTTATCCTCCCTAAAATCGTAGGTGCGTCTCCAACACAGACCGTGATCGCACAACCATGCTGGTCTTCAGGTCATTGGACACTGGTGGTTGTCTATGGCCCGTCCAAAGAGATTTTGGCATTCAACAGTCTCTCTAGGGAGCTAGGCGAAGGTGATGATCCGGAGCAGACTGTAGGCCAGCATGAATGTGCAGCAGCGGATGCGGCTGTATACTGGAGGGATCTACTCAAGGTCGACTGGCCCCTGAGAATCCTGAGGAAAGAAAGCCAACAACAACCACCGGGGAGCAACGATTGCGGCGCCTTCGTTTTATACTGGATAAGGTGCCTAATGTTGAATGTTGACCCTACGAAGGAGAAGGACCCCAATACCATCCACTCTATCAGGGGTGAATTGGCGGTCATGTTACTTAGGGATCGTCGGTCGTGTGTGCAGGTCTAAACAGACAAACATATTTTTAGTTTTGTTTATTTTTTGGTTTACATGTACAAAAATGTTTACATATTCAGTTCACAAACTATTTACATGTAAAAATACAAACATTACCAATGTCATTCTTAAGCTAACTTTATTCCGAACAGACAGTCTTCTTATTCCGAACAGACCCAACACTTAATCCGAACAGACGCAACACTTAATCCGAACAGACGCAACACTTAATACGAATAGACTCACAACTTATTCCGAACAAACGCAACATTTAATCCGAACAGGCTCACTACTTATTCCGAACACAGTCTTCTTATTCCGAACAGACCCAACACTTAATCCGAACAAACGCAACACTTAATCCGAACAGACGCAACACTTAATCCGAACAGACTCACAACTTATTCCGAACAAACGAAACATTTAATCCGAACAAGCTCACTACTAAATCCGAACACAGTCTTCTTATTCCGAACAGACCCAACACTTAATCCGAACAAACGCAACACTTAATCCGAACAGACGCAACACTTAATACGAACAGACTCACAACTTATTCCGAACAAAAGCAACATTTAATCCGAACATGCTCACTACTTATTCCCAACACAGTCTTCTTATTCCGAACAGACCCAACACTTAATCCGAACAAACACAACACTTAATCCGAACAGACGCAACACTTAATCCGAACAGACTCACAACTTATTCCGAACAAAAGCAACATTTAATCCGAACATGCTCACTACTTATTCCGAACACAGTCTTCTTATTCCGAACAGACCCAACACTTAATCCGAACAAACGCAGCACTTAATCCGAACAGACGCAACACTTAATCCGAACAACCGCAACATTTAATCCGAACATGCTCACAACTTATTCCGAACCCAGTCTTCTTATTCCGAACAGACCCACCACTTATTCCGAACAGACCCAACACTTAATCCGAACAGACGCAACACTTAATCCGAACAGACTCACAACTTAATCCGAACAAACGCAACATTTAATCCGAACAGGCTCACTACTTATTCCGAACACAGTCTTCTTATTCCGAACAGACCCAACACTTAATCCGAACAGACTCACAACTTAATCCGAACAACAGCAACATTCAATCCGAACAGGCTCACAACTTATTCCGAACACAATCTTCTATTTCCGAACAGACACAAGTAAATCTGAACTGAACTTGTATAACAACCATTTACAGATCACAACGTATCAACAATTACAAGTTTCTTGGTTTTACAAGAACGGGAAAAAACACAAAAATGTAAATTAAGGAGGAAATTCCTCGTAATACAAACTCATGTCCCAATCGGAGAAATCAGGATCCGCGGGTTTTGGTGCTACTTCGTGAAGCGGCGAAGTAACCTTCATCTTCCACTTTCCCTTCTCTTGTTGGGCGTGTTTTTTATGGCTCTTTTTAATTATCTTCTCAGCTAAAGACACTCGACGTCTAGTCGGCGGTCTTCCTATACGTCTGACCTTTTCCGGATTAAGGACCGATGTACCCGAAGACTCAGGTTCATCAGGTCGAACCAAGTTTTGTGTAGTGTGCATACGTGCCTTAAGCATTTCAATACACTGCACGGCCTCAATATACCTTTTGTGGGAGATGAAGGCTTCCTGTGCGATCCAAACGGCACGACCCATGATGTCGTCGTGACGACGTAGCGCATCCTTCGCCATTACACCATCGTCTGGGTACGTCTTATCTCGATAGCTCCTTCGAATATCCTTCCGCCATCGATTAAGGATGTAAGAGTCTGGAAGCAATGCATTAGGATTCAAGCGTGCAAGTACAACAAAAACGTGGCAGCATAGAAGCCCAACGTGCTGAAACATTCTGCAATCACATGTAAAATTCATGGATGTGTTTTGTACTAGGAAACGTTTCGACAGTAGCTGCTCACCAGCCAAAACACGTTCAGATACCTTGTACTGGAATGTTTCATTCGTATTGAACTCCTCCGTTATATCGCAGTATATCATCTTCCCAATTTGTAACTGCACTTTTTTGAAGACCCCTACGGTATACAACTCGCTCAACTGACTCTCGAATGGATAAATTGAAACCAACTGGGGTTTTTTATGAAGACAATCAAATTCTGATTGAGCTTCCTTCTCGTACTTGTGGCGGAGCGCAAGTTCGTATTGTTGAACAAACTGCTTAAGGGTGGTCTTCGAAGTAAGATACTTGTCGAAGAAGGCGTTCATACTCTCGCTCCTCTGAGTAGATGTCATTCCCGCGAAAAAAAAATCACCAATAAATGCAGGGATCCACGACTCTCGGATTGCATAAATGGATTTGAGCCAGCTGTGGTTCTGCAGGTCAAAATCAAGAAGGAAACCCTGCCAATTACGATCAAATTCTGCTGGGGTTTTGGAATCATATACAATCAATTTCAGATCAAATAATATGTGATCCCGATACTGCGTCGGCAACTTCACGGGTGCTTTGTTCATTATGTGCCATATACAGAATCTGTGTCTTGAATCTGGGAAGACATTCCTTACAGCAGCAGTAATGGCACCACATTGATCTGTTATTATAGCTGGGGGGGGTATATCTGCATAAGGGACCCAATTAGAAAGGAGTGAGACATTATTCCGAACAGACAGACTTCTTAATCCAAAACAGACAGTCTTCTTATTCCGAACAGACACAACACTTAATCCGAACAGTCAGGCCACTTATTCCGAACAGACACAACACTTAATCCGAACAGTCAGACTTCTTATTCCGAACAGACAGACTACTTATTCCGAACAGTCAGACTTCTTATTCCGAACAGACACAACAAGTTAATCCGAACAGTCAGACCACTTATTCCGAACAGACACAACACTTAATCCGAACAGTCAGACTTCTTATTCCGAACAGACACAACACTTATTCCGAGCAGACACAACACTTAATCCGAACAGACTCACAACTTATTCCGAACAGACACAACACTTAATCCGAACAGACACAACACTTAATCGGAACAGTCCGACCACTTATTCCGAACAGACACAACACTTAATCCGAACAGTCAAACTTCTTATTCCGAACAGACACAACACTTAATCCGAACAATCCGACCACTTATTCCGAACAAACGCAACACTTAATCCGAACAGAGAGACTTCTTAATACGAACAGACAGACTTCTTATTCCGAACATACACTCTTCTTATTCCGAACAGACAGACTTTTTATTACGAATAGACAAACAAAAAAGAGGAAGATATGAAGAGGGAAGAAGGAAAAAAACTTACCGTTCATGCACGACAACCAGGTTTGGAACAACCATATGTAATTTTCAGTAGTCTCATAGGACAGCAAAGCGCAACCGAGCAAAACTGATTCGAAATAGTGATTGACTCCTACAAATGGGGCGAATGGCATGTCGTATTTGTTGGTAATGTAGGTTGTGTCGAAACATATTGCGTCTCCAAAGTATGAATATGCAGCTCTAGAACGACTGTCAGCCCAAAAAACGTTGCGTAGTCTTCCTTCGTCATCCATATCTATTACATAAAAAAACATGGAATCAATCTTCTGCATCCTAATGAAATAGTCCTGAAGAGCTTGTGCATCACCAGGTCCCATCTTCAAATTTCTGACTTGGTTTACAACATTCCTGCAAACAGGAACCAGTAAGACCAGGCGCAAAATGTTCAACTTCAATTATGTTAGACGGAAAGAACACAAACCTTAAATCCCTTTCGTTGAAAGTCAATTTGTCATAACCTCCAGCCTCGACCACAAGAGATTGCATGGTCTTAGCAGCCGATATCCCAGCTTCATCATTAACCGATATCCGGGTTACGACGGATTCAGGGACGGTTCGTTTTTGCCTGAGAAATCGCATTTGCTCCGGGTCAAGCATGGGATGGTTATGGTTAAGATCCACAAAGTTAACGTTGTAACCCCTTGCTGTGTTTCCGGATACCCTTATCCGAGCAGTGCATTGTACTCTGCTGGATAACCTAGGCTTCAATTTTCCTTGCCCTTGGTCCGTTGGTGCGGTGCCCTCCTTGGAGCAAGTCAGCGTGGCCCGTATAACAACACCACGATCGTAATGAGATTGTCTTGTCTTAACGCCAAAACCACAATGATCGGCATAGGCCACGTAAAATGCTTTGGCTTCTTCGAAAGAGGGGAAAAACATCCCCTCATGGGGAACGTTTGATGGCTGCTCCACTAGGGAAGGCACGGGAACGATTTCCATTTGAGTACAGAGGAATGACCACAGAAGAGAAGGGAAGGAAAAGGAAGAGGCATCTTGAGATTGATAACAAGTCTTCTGTGCCGTGTAGGAGCGCCGAGCGCCAAAATGATGAAGGAAGAGAGTGATTTGAGTCGCATTAATGAGGGATGGAGGGAAGGATGGTGGAAATGATGACGGTACGAAAATATAGAGGAATAAAAAAACAAAAAAAAATTCATATCCCATCGCGCCAACTAAGCAGCGTCTGCTGAGTGGACTGGCCACATCAGCGCGCGTCCCGGACGCGCGCGTCCACTAAACATTTTCCAAGAAGATAGGGAGGAGAGAGAAATTTGGTGTTTTTATGTGTTTAATTTTATTTTATTTTAATATTAACATTTGTATTTTACGAGGGTTAATTTACAAATTGTCTAACGGTGTTGGACGGAAACAGTAACGAAGTGGAACCTACTAACAACGGAGATGCATATGCACAATTAGTATCGACGCAGGTACACTTGAATTAATAGTAAAAATGTGTATATTGCTAATTACGTCTCTCAAGAGGTGTATAGTAGCAAAAAATCTTATTTTATATTAACGTCCTCTTGTAAATATTTTTCAACCGGAAAATTCCTTCGACACTCATTCTCATTTATCACAACATAAAAGTGTTCTATTATTGTACAGTAGGCGAACGGAGGTACAAACTCTTGAAACGACTAATCTCACGACAATTATTTCGGGGGTAAGAGATTTCAAATGTACCGGTAGAGTAGTAGTAGTATGTGTTGCACTTGTGATTGGTAGTGACGAAGGAATGTAAATATTGAAGTTCAAATGATTTTTTGTTGTAAGATGTCACACTTTGTCTCTCCATGTCGATGAAGATGTGTTTTATGTTCACATTTATTAAGAAATCTAGTATAAATTATCTTATGGTAGAGTTTTACTCATCGAATTGTGCGTGGTTGTCGTCAACCAATGAAGATTTGGAGGGCCATCCATATTTATTTGCCATGGAGCATTGAGGAGGGTTCACAATTGAATGCCTAGAGTTATAACTAAATAAATTGCCAAAACATATAAAGTAATTAAACACTTGAACTCATGAAGAGGACATATCAATATTTTCCTCCGTGGGATTTGGTTGGTGGCGTGGGGGCAGTGTCGCCCATTAGGAAGAGAAGACATCATGAATCGGGAAACAGAATCCTGGAAGAAAACAACCACTCCACTTTTTCTCTACAGTACTGATTCTTATGGTTGGTGTGTTTGGTTTACTTTGACTTATATTAGATTTTTGTTGAGGAGCTGAAGACATGTGACAACACAGCAATCTCAAATTCTGAATGATGATTCTAACTCTTTTTTGAACTAATTCTGGTGGTTTGAACAACATGTAAGGTACATAAATTTTGTGCTAGTGATCGATCATACATTTAACTCATTTGAAGTGTAAATTGTTTATGATCTTTTGACATTTTAATGAGAAGTGGCTACTAATAAGCCTTCGAGATGACACTTTTCAACGTATCAGTATATCACCAACTATGGTTGGTGGTTCTGGTTAGATGAGTTGGTGTGAAATCTAGTTTTAGCTGGTGAGCTTTGAAATCCATGTGCTGTGTTCCGTGTTTGAGCCCGTGGTTTAGGGGAGTGGACTCTGCTCACCCAATTAATGAAGAATGGTGCTTAAAAAACCCAAACTGTCTGTTCTTTGACAGTCTATTTCTGTACAAAGAGTATAATAATATAACAGTGATGACCACCAACGAGACGATGGAGATGCGCTCCATCAATTTATAACGGAAAGGAAGAAGGTATATTTATTACATCGAAAACTATATATCAGTCTCAGTTATATGATGGAAACTAAGAAAAGCAGAAGCACACGACAATACATGTAACATATGAAAAGTAAACTAACTATTTTTGTCGTGAATGAGGGAGCCATATATTTAAGATAAATAACAAGGCATGCATGTGAAAATGTTGTGATAAATCTCCTGCATAACTCGTAGAAATCATCCAAACAGTGAGATACATTCCCGTTGTTATACAAGGAACAAAAAAAATCACATCATGCTATCTCACAAAAGAAATGGAAAATTTTTAGGATAAAAATATGATATCCTTTGAATTTTGTATTAGATAGAAACACGTGGAAGACGACGATTTACTTGTTGTTTGAATCGTGACTTCTTAGAATTTCATTTCTAACATATTCCAACTAGTTTAGGATTAAAGAACTTTTGTTGTAAAAATATGATATCAGGAATAATTTACCATTAAGGATTAGTATTATAATAGGCAACGTAAGCAGAAGAGAACATGGGGATGTAGCTCAAATGGTAGAGCGCTCGCTTTGCATGCGAGAGGTACAGGGTTCGATCCCCTGCATCTCCAATTTTTTTGATTTTATCTTTTCTCTCTAAAAAGCCCATTAGCCCAAAGGGTCCTTCAGAAGAAGCCCACCAAATTCTTCAAAATCGAAGGCTAGAATAATGTCAAATTAAATTATTTATGAGTGAATGGAAAATGAAATCCCACGTACCATATAAATCAAGATAAATGGTTCCAGAGCCCTTCAAATTTAAAACCTGCTGCAAACTAATTTTACAGAGTTTCAACTCTTAACCTACAATTACCTTCCTTGACCTTGTTTTATCCCTAACAAATTACGTACCCAATTACTTGCCATGCATGTCAATGTTTTGGGCTGTCTTGGTCCCACGAGTGGTCCAGGATGGGTACCAACATGGACAGACCACATGGGTCTGGTGGGAGGAATGTCCAATCCTTTGCACCTTATATAATTGATTCCAACCGAAGCTCAAAACTTATATACCCTTGCTTTGTTTGAGTCACTTTCTTCTTCCTCTTTATGCAAGAAACAAAGTCAAGGTTGGTTCCTTCTTGCGTTTGTGTTGTCGATTAGCTTTCGACAAACATCGTTTCGTTGTGATTACGTAATCTACCGTTGAAAATTGCGATCTACGACATAGATTTGTGTTCTCACAGAGACATGAGAATCTAGCGTTGTTATTGTCTCTTTCAAACGAATATTAGGCAACTAATTTCACTCTCAGTAGTTGAAATATGACATTGCGAGTGCCTGAGCATGGAATTATGTTTTGTCTTCAAATAGAACGGCATATATCAACAAAAAATGTTGTTTCTTGAAACACACGAGCCTGAGAAAAAAAATCCTGCAATCTTTGGTTGAAAAAAATATTAAGGTGATCAGTTAAGTTATCTATACTTGTCATAATAATGACAAAAGTTACAAGAATAGTATTCTAGTTGGACCGATCACGCTTAACATGACCAATATGTCTTTCTATATAAAGCACTGCAGGACAACTCGGCAATGCCATTTCATTATTTCTGAAAGCAAGAGCTTGCCCTTGCTTTCAGAATACAAGTATATAACATGCCAACAGGTACTGCACTATTATTTATTACCTTCGGGTAAGTAAATTAGTTTCTTTATAATCTAAGTTGAAGGAAAAGTTAGTTGGTTGAACAGGCTGTTATAATAGAACCAGGCTAGCTAACTAACATATTGGATGAACATCGATTTCACATGTGAACATATTTTTGCATGCTGTTACATGTTGAATTTACACGTGCAATCTTGTTGGCTCTTGCTGGCTTTGGTTTAATTCTCAAATCACCTGTGATCATGCAAACGCATATGTCACGTCACCGTTATCTCTCTGACTGCTCCATTTCCATGCAACACGACTCTCTTCTTGGATAATTGGTAGTCTAATTATTTAGAAAATTAGTTGGTATGGTATAGCTATGAATCACTCGGGACGTTACGGGTAATTGGATTTTTGTATTTGCATTTTCGGTATTAGCTTGCGTGTGCACCTATATCTTATTAAAATTACTTGTATGTATCTTTTCTATGTGTCGTTGCCAATTTCATTAGAAAATTTTCATATTAAACCTCACAAAATAATAAATGTTCTTAACTTTAATAACAAAAATAAAAAGAAGTAAAAATAGCAAATACCCAACCAATCATCACCTTCCTCCATGCATCAAACCACCCACTCCCATCCCCCTCACCGTTTCCTCCTCCTCCTCCCATCCCTTCTCTCGCTCCCTCCAACCTCGTCCTCAAAACCTCATCCCCTCGGAGTCGAGGTTGGATCCGAACGTAGTGGTTGGGGATGTCGAGGAGGATGTTGCGGGGAGAAAGAGGACGGAGGAGAGAATGACGAGGAAGAGGAAAGAGAGGAGCACGTACATGCATGGCTGCCGCCGCGGCGTCGAGATCCGGGAGCGACTAGGGAGGAGGGAACGAGATGATTGGTTGGGTTTTTTTCCTTCCATTTTTAAGTTTTTTTCATTGTTTTGTTGGGCATTTATTAATTTGTGAGGTTTAATATCCAAAATTTCTAGCAGAATTGTGGTGAAAGAACGGAAGGTGCATGCATGCACGCAAGCTACTAGTGAAAATACGGTGTAAAGACCTAATTACCCAACTTCAGAAGTGCACCAATGCAAAAAAAAAAACCGTTATTAAATGCTTAGAGTGGTGCAGCAACATGAATGAATGTCTTCATGGTGCTGAATTGCTGATAGAGCATATATGCATGGACAACAATTAGGATGCTGAGTCAATTTCCATCAACACCACTACATATATGAATAAGAATTAATGTATATATTCACCATTGTATATAATACTAAGAATCTAAAAAAATTGTTTTAAGAATTAATTTATCGTTTAATCCAGCAACTATCTGTAAAAAATGTATTGCTGAAAGAGTTCAGTCTCAGAGCATCGCAACTTGGAGAGAATTAGACTCTATGTATCTCTGCTTGTTGTTGGGTGTTAATTGAGGAAGGGAAATGGTTATGATGTTGAGGATGAGAAATTAGGATTTGGAAAGGAGATATGGAGATTGGGGAAGAAAGGGGAGAGAAAGAAAGGAGACTTGGAGAGAGGAAGATTGGGGATTAATTTCCCTATCTCATTCCATAGCATTATATAGAGCTTACAAAACATTAGAAATAACAATAAATGGTACTAATGATCCCTAACAACTCTAATTATACTAGAATCGATCCCATTTAGCCTTACACCCTACTGTTGTTATGATGATTGGGCAAAAGCTCTTGGTAAAACCAGTTTTTCGTTTAAAAAAACAGTAGAAAAGCTCTCCTACCATGATGCTTTGATAGATCGATCTCCAATTATAAAATTAATGCAACTACATCTAGTAAATCTCTGCAAATTAAATTCGTTTCATTTATCGAAATTGAAATCGTATGATATATTGACCATAATTACAGGCTGAAAATAAAAATGTAACAAACTCATGCGATAGCTAGACATAAGTGCACCTTTGAAACAAGAGTAAAATACGTTGAAACTCACTTCATTAGCAATAAACATGGCAGTACATGTTCTTAAGAGCAAAACATACAACCAGAAGGCACAAAAATACCATTCGAACATTTCGATGATTCAATCGAACTACACTAATTCTCTACACAATCCCGAACCATGCAGTGCAATATTGTTCAAACAAATTAATATTAATTAACCAGTGCAACAAAAAATAACAATCAACTAATTAAAACTAGTATTCACCAGTTCAACAACCACTTTTTAGTCTCACACAATAACAACACACTAACAACTTATCATGAACACTAAAATTGAGAACACTAAATTACCAACTCTTAAGACGGTCTTACTTACCAAACTAACCAATCCATGCATGCATATTTTCGTATAGGGCAAATTAACATTATATATACCTCATCTAGGAGAGGTGGAATTGGACTCACAATCACACACCACCTCTCTCTTATGAAAACTCCGGTGACACTCACACGCGGCACACTTCAACGCGGCGGTGGTCCCTTCCTCCCCGGCGGCCATGAACTCACGGCAGCCGTCTACGGCATGGCCTCCAACACTGGCGGCGTGGTTTTTCCGGCACTCTTTGTACCTCACCACCTTTTTGTCCAAATGACCATTCCCCACCACCTTCTTGGGCTGTTGTTGGCTCCTCATGGTTGGTCCGGTCGCGACGAGGGAGGTGAATTGGGTGGTTGTTGGCCTTGGTGGGAGGTGGGAGAGGTGTAATGAGGAGGAGGAAGTGGGCATGAAATGGTGGGAGTGAGGAAGTGGGAAAGTGATCATGCAATTATGTTGGCATACACATATTGGTGGTTGGGTGTGCTATTACATCATATTGTATGGTGAAGTTGTGGTATTGCAAAAGTCAAGATTAAGTTCCTAGTAAAGTATGTCGCTTTCTAATATATTTATCTTGTATAAGAGGAATCATGCTAATATGGGAAGAAATATTATCATATGGATGTGTGATTTTTATTTGTGGAGGCCAATTAGAGGATTAATATATAGTTAACTTTGATCAGAGATCATACAAAGTAAAATAGAAAGAAAAAAAAGAAGGTAAAATTTGGGATTCCAACGCAGAAAGTGTCATTATATCAGTGAAAATTAGGGAACAATATTAAATGGTCTCCTAATTTTTTACAACTTTATAATTAATGAAATCACTAATTTAATAAAAAGTAGAATAATTCCTTCATGTTTAAGTAAATTAAGACCAGATAGTAGTATTGTTATTTTATAACCACATTCTAACAATGGGATCATATAAGATGGGATTGGTGATAACTGCTTGAGAGTAGATGGTAAATATCAAAGAAATAGTTGAAAATGAATCATTATAAGACATAACATTTAGAATTAATTGAGAGTGTTTAAGCAGAAAATTCTTAAACATATGATTAGTGGAAGTTGGCAGTGTTTGACTATATCTATCTTTTATGCCTTTTTGCCAAAGTTTCTTGTACAAAAATAAACGAGAGTTAGCTTTCCAACGGAAAGGAGAAATAACAAGAAATGGTAATCCTCTAAATCCACCAATACATGGCCTTTTTGCTCTGTCTTGTGAATTTCAAGACGAGTTGAAATATGGTGGGTCGGAGGCTAGAAAATGGACAAGTGGGTTATCATTTAAAACAAGGGAAATGTTTTATGAACGCAGCGCGTCACAGACGTGCTCTACGTGGATATCCATGTCAGTCCTTACGTGGCCAAAGCATGAATGTTTTGTTTTTTCTTCCTGATATCCACTCAAATCACATTAAATGCGTTTCAACTCAGCACGTTCTCTCTCTCCACCCAAATACAAATATGATGACACTCTTTCTTTCTTCTTCATTCTTTCTCTCCAGAATAAATCACCATTTCTAGCAAGATATTATGTCGAAGAAGCGTCTGATGCCGACTCCCAGGATTCTTCACAACGTAAGCAGCGTGAATGGAACGGTGCGAAGACTTCCCGATGTTCTTGTCAACGTTAGCATCGTGAATGTGACGATCCGGTGGTGAAGACTTTGCACCACAACATCTTTGTTGCATTGTTGGAGTGCCCATGACAGAAAAAGAAGGAAGAAGAAAGAAAGAGTGTCATCGACCGCCTCATTCACGCTGCTTACGTTGTGAAGAACCCTGGGAGTCGGCATCAGACGCTTCTTCGAAATAATATCTTGCTCGAAATGGTGATTTATTCCGGAGAGAGGTACAACGCTCCGTGGTGAAGACTTACGTCTGTTCGGTTTATGTCGTACATCTCTCCGTAATAAATCACCATTTCGAGTAAGATATTACGTCGAAGAAGCGTCTGATGTCGACTCCCAAAGTTCTTCACAACGTAAGCAGCGTGAATGAGACGATCATGTTTAAGTCTTACATCTTCTTTCCGATTTACTGGGAAAATATATATTATGTTTGTAATTTGTGTGGGTTTGTATTGTTTGTTTGTGTGTGATTTACTGGGAGAAGATATATTATTTTTGTAATTTTTGTGTGTTTGTGTTTGTGTTTGTATTGTTTGTTTGTCTTTGTGCTCTCATTGTATCTTATTGTGTAATAGTTATCATCAATAATATGTACCATCAATATCTCATTGTGCTCTCATTGTATCTACATAAACAGGACAAACTTTCTACATAAACTGGACAAACATTCTACATAAACAAGACAAACTTTCTACATAAACAGGACAAACTTTGTACATAAACAGTACAAACATTCTACATAAACTGGACAAACATTCTACATAAACAGGACAAACTTTCTACATAAACATGACAAACTTTCTACATAAACAGGACAAAACAGGACAAGCTTCCTACATAAACAGGACAAAACAGGACAAACTTTCTACATAAACAGGACAAACATTCTACATAAACATGACAAAACAGGACAAACTTTCTACATAAACAGGACAAACTTTCTACATAAACATGACAAAATAAGACAAACTTTCTACATAAACAGGACAAGCTTTCTACATAAACAGGACAAAACAGGACAAACTTTCTACATAAACAGGACAAGCTTTCTACATAAACATGACAAAATAAGACAAACTTTTTACATAAACATGACAAACTTTCTACATTAACAGGACAAAACAGGACAAGCTTTCTACATAAACAGGACAAAACAGGACAAACTTTCTACATAAACAGGACAAACTTTCTTCCTAAACCGGACATGAACTACACTTATTCCGGACAGCAAATACACTTATTCCGGACAAACTTTCTGTTCCGTTTCTGAACACACTTTCTTCTTATTTTGGACAACTACACTTATTCCGGACTGCAAATACACTTATTCCGGACAACAAATACACTTATTGCGATTCCGGACAGCAAATACACTTATTCCGGACAGCAAATACACTTATTCCGGACAAACTTTATGTTCCGTTTCTGGACACACTTTATTCTTAAACCGGACAACAAATACACTTATTCCGGACAAGAAATACACTTATTCCGGACTGCAAATACACTTATTCCGGACAGCAAATACACTTATTCCGGACAAACTTTATGTTCCGTTTCTGGACACACTTTATTCTTAAACCGGACAACAAATACACTTATTCCGGACAACAAATACACTTATTCCGGACTGAAAATACACTTATTCCGGACAGACACATAACGTAAACAGGACAAACACATAATGTAAACTGCACACACACTTTTTTCTTATTCTGGACAACTACACTTATTCCGGACTGCAAATACATTTATTCCGGACAACAAATACACTTATTCTGATTCCGGACAACAAATACACTTATTCCGGACAGCAAATACACTTATTCCGGACAAACTTTATGTTCCGTTTCTGGACACATTTTATTCTTAAACCGGACAACAAATACACTTATTCCGGACAACAAATACACTTATTCCGGACTGCAAATACACTTATTCCGGACAAACTTTATGTTCCGTTTCTGGACACACTTTATTCTTAAACCGGACAACAAATACACTTATTCCGGACAACAAATACATTTATTCCGGACTGCAAATACACTTATTCCGGACAGACACATAACGTAAACAGGACAAACAAATAATGTAAACTGCACACACACATAAAGTAAGCTAGACAAATTAAGTTGATCCAATGTAAAACTTAAAAACAAATATTTTATTATGATAAGTGTGGGCTCTGCACGAATAATGAGACTGCACGATGTCCTAGGGTCTGCACACTGTCTTATCTGTGTATTGGGAAATGAATCGTTCAACTTAAAGAACCGGCGTTTTTTAAAAAGACCAAAACGCGCGAAGAGAAATTTCGCTGACTGGACGCTGACTCAAAGAAAATATCTGAGCTGTACAGATCCACGTAAGGCGCGTCCGTGACGCCTGCGTCCGTCTATCACGGCTCTTAAAACAACCCTACACCAACTAAAGTTGTGGGAACAAAATTACATTGATTTGGACGTCATGTGTCTATTTGAGTATGACGTAAACAAGCAGATGAAATGGTCCCTAACAAACCTCTTACCACCTTTAAGGTTTAAATCTTAACCTTTTATACTCAAAGTGACTTAATTTTTTTTTAAAAACTTATATTGATGTGGAGAATTGTAAACTTGATGCGCTCGATATGTACACAGCATGACATCGATAATTTAATTTAAAAAAATACGCAATTGTTTCCCGTACGATATTTTAGGACCGAAAGAGAGAAAGAAAGAAAAAGAATTGGAGGGGAGTGATCACACAGTTTATGCATGAGTATTTTACGGAGAAGTGAAAAGATAAACATATTTATCAGAATATGTCAATATGAAGATATTTTTTTAAAATTTTAGGTCACTTTAAACATAAAAAGTCAAATTTTCTTATTCGTTTAATGATATATAGTTAGAAATGTTTCATGGTTCTCGATACACGAATATTCCTACCTTTTCTTTTTAGGTGACCATTTATGTTAAGGAGAATGAGAAGAAAACCTCGATGAGAATATCAATCGTGATTCAGATTTACAACACTAGTTGAATATTAAGGATACTTTTAGACGATCAACCGAGACCTCCTATCGTTAATAGATATTGGTTATACGCCGCGACTCTTTATCATATTACATGGGAAAGATCAACACGTATGCATATGATTGATGGCAAACACTTACAAGCAATGCAACTATCTCATGCACGCAACAAAATTCTTCAATGGCACTCACAGGAGTCACATCCAAGTTGACACCTAAGAATTTCACACCTTTTTCCTCTTAAAATGGTAGTGGTGGAGGAAAACTTTGTGGAAAGATTGACCCGTTTCTAAAGAGATGTTGCATGATTTTTCAAACCCTAGTTGCGTGTAGGAATCGAAACACTAGCATAGGTCCTTCGAGTATTTTATCTTCCATTGTGTATTATTTGAGCTACCAGACAAGGAAAATGAATTTGGAAGAACCTTTGCACTTTTGTACTTTTCTCCATCCTACATTATTTTATACAATATGTTTGCTTTACCTTTTGACTTGCTAATTGCTTAATTACTTTACTTCAAAGTGAAAAGAACATAAAAATAAATTAGTACTTGACAGTACCCAAATTCCTAGTCAAAACTAAATCGAACTTTATAATCTTGACCTAGACTTCCTAGATGACTTATATTAAATAACATTTTAAACCTTAATGACTTAATCCCCACACCATAAAAAAAATGCACCTTATTTCCACAAGGTATGGTCCTCAACCTCTCATCCATCTCAATTCCCAATCCATTTGTAAATGATGTTCAGGGACCCTTCGTCAAGTTTTCGTAGTTCGTGTTCCAAAAACACATTATCTTGAACCTATAGGCGAGGATAATGACATATTCAACTTCATATGATTTCAGCTTGAAATCTTTAATTTCCTACCCATATGTTAACGAACACAATAGATGTGTGTAAGTCTTAAATTAGCATTATGCCATAATTTAAAAAAATTACTTCGATTGAACGTATCCAAGATATTACGAAAAATCGGAATGTATTTAACGATTTCGCAATTTGTTTGGGGGGTACTTACAAATTGACCATTTAACTTTTTTGTAGCTTTAGTGACCTTGTCAAGGGCCCAAAGCCCATCATTATGGACCAGAAAACCCACTAAGTTTGTTTTATTTTTCTTTTCTGAATGAATGCATTAAGTTATGCTTTCGAAGTCTTGGTTAATAAATTAGCATTGTTTCCATAGTCCAGAATTGATATTCGAGGCAAGTGGACTCGGAAGATTAATTTTAGAAGATAGTAAAGCCATTTTTATTTTGGTATGTGAGCTTAATCAAGCATTTTAACGGTAACTATGTACATCTTATTAACAATAACTATGTAGTTAATAAGATGTTAATAATGTAACAAGTTTGCTCATGGTGGTTTAATTATGAGTTGATTTTGTTTTTTGTACCCTTGATTCCTAGATGTCAAGACCCACCAAGTATTGCCTTTTTGGAATTAGTTCAAATTAAATAGTAAGTTTATTCAACAAAAAAATCTCGAAATTAATGGGTTAAAAGTAAAATTTGATTTCGATTATTTTGCAATCTATTTCGCTTGTTTTCTTCTCAATGTTCTCATACGTGGGTGAAATCAATCCCCTGTTGAGAGGTTGTTATCAACTTCATTGTATATTTATTTCATGTCATTCTCATGGCTATGAATTCAGATGTATCAAACTCATTTACACAATCAATAATACACATATCAATATATCATTCACCCTTGAGGAAGAAGAAGGCCACCGCCTTCCTCCTGTAAAAATCCTCGCCAAAACTTTGTTGGAGACCGTGGCAAGATCCAATTCCCTTTTCGTCCCGGGTTAAATCTTCCCATCTACCATCACACTCAAAGGAAAATCGTAAACATAGGTCGCCTTCATGATCGGAGGAGAAATGGAGTCTAGAGAAGATACGACAGAGGCCACTGTCCAAACCAACGACCGGATCATGTTGGCTTTTAAGTCTTAATCCATATTGATTTTAACGATAAATCAAATTAATCTTAATCAATCAATATAATCAGTCAAAGTGGGAAAACATGATTTCATGCATTGCATATATACTTTTATACTTGCAATCATCTTAATACGTTGATCAAGAGAATAAGCATTGTGACAAAGACATTAAGAATGAAGACTTGTAATCAAAACTCAACGAGAAAACTTGTAATTTTCTACGTATTAAGTCCATAAGATCATATGTAAATTTGAACTTTACGATTCTTTTCCAATCAAGTTAGTTACATTGAATCTCTCTAAATCTATTGTCGAATTATGGTTTGATTGTTGTCTCCCTCGTTTGCTTGTCTACTTAATTTTAATTCCACATTTAGATCGTAATTAGAGGAGCATCGACCCTAACAGACCTAACAATTGTAACCCCTACTACCTCTATCTCTCAGACAACCACGACATCGTGCTCGTATTGAAGGTGCTTACCAGGGATAACTACCCGACGTGGTCCCAAGCCATGAAGATAGTAGCATTGCACTCAAAGACCAATATAGGATTCATCGATGGGACATTAGTTGCTTCCCCATCCACAGAAACCACTTCGAAAGAAAATGTTTTGTCGACAATCTGCAACAACATGCATGATCCTTTCTTGGATCATCAACGTCGTTGATCCAGTGATTGAGGCAAGCTTAGTATACTCGGAGTCAACTTTAGGGTCTGGAAGAGTCTCAAAGATGATTCTCACAATCTAATGTCCGCAGAATCTTCGAACTTCCTTGTAATGTCAACATTGTCTCTGTTAGCCCGTTTTGCAAAACTAGAATACTCTGTCGACGTTCTTAAAGACTTGTGCTTTATTTAGGAGATTGTAACGAAGACACTGATTGGGACAGGAAATCTGAACCATGTTGGAAAAACTGGGTTGTGATAATCCTGGACTCTTCTCAGATCGTGTACGGATCACTTTCCGAACAAGATTATTCGACCCTTTTACACTGCCCGGGTTGCACGAATACCTTGTTGGGATAATCCTGAGAAGGAACAATCTCGTTCAGGCAATATGAACTTCGATCAGAAAGGTAGAGAAGAAGTATGTATTTCGTATGTTTTTTTTCGAGTACCGAATCCCTCTAATAATGAGATAATCGAAAAAGCAGAATCGCGGTTGGGCGGTTACACAACTGTTTTGGGCGGTTACACAACCGTTTTTTCGGTTGGTATTATCCACTCAAACGGAAATACATAAAATCCAATAAAGAATTAATATGGACCCCGCAGGGGCTCCGCCCCTCGACCCCGCGAGGGGGCTGTGCCCCCTCGACCCCTGCTTCATATTCGTGGTCGATAAACCGTTAGCTCAACAAGCGTGCACTCCGCACTACCCAAACTCGTTTCCGAGCCTAACGATAAATCGCATCGGTCTCAATGACTAAAATGAATCGATGACACTAAAATCACCAACAAACCATAACCTATATCTTTTTGACAAATTCTCTCCATCGAACCCTCAGTCAGGCGCTCACAGCTACCTCCCACACTTCGGTGGACACCAATGGTTCGGTCATCCTTCCACATCTAGATCCTCCATTTGTTCTACCATTGATTTCATTTATGGCGATGTATGCCGTTAGGAAAAACAAACTCGTAATCCTTTCCTTGTTAATGATTTCAGTACTCATGCTTTATTTGTGTTAATACATTGAGGAATGCTTCTTTCTCACTATTGTAGTCAATTTTAGTTGATGCACATGGGTTTATGTGATTCGCTCGAAATCGGAAACTTTTTTTGTCATAATTTTTTTTGTTACGTATGTGTCAACCCAATTTCGAACCTTTGTTCAAACCACTCGTTGTGATAACGAACCGGAGTTCACATCCACCAATTTGCATGAATTCCTCGCTAATAAGGGGATTCTTCAGCAATTCTCTTGTGTCGATACCCCCACAACAAAACAGATTAGAAGATTCTAATCCATACTTGTTCAGATACACAAGTTAGTTAGTGTGTGTGAGAAGTTGTTATCAACTTCATTGTAAATTTGTTTCATGTCATTCTCATAGCTATAAATTCAGATGTATCGAACTAATTTACACAATCAATAATACACATATTATTCATTCCTTAAGAGTAACAAAGGAAGTTTAGTAATATTAAATTGTTTATTAGAAAAACACAATAATATTAAATTGTTCAAAATTCGCTTCAAACTAACATCCGTCCACGTGCGGAGCATGTGCACCCCACTAGTACTACTATAATACAAAATTGTCAAAATATTAGCTATGAAATAGCATGTCAATGTTGTTTCGCTACATTTTGTTAATGCGAGATTTTAATTATGAGTTGGGTTTTTTATTTGTACCATTGGTTTCTAGACTTGAGTTGAGAACCCAAGTATTGCCTTTTAAGAATTACTTCAAATTGAAACTTAAGATCAACAAAAAAAAACTAGAAATAGGTTAAAAGAAAAAATATTGATTTCCAATTTTTTGTGCAATCCATCTCGCTTGTTTTCTTCTCATATGTGTGTCAAAATGTCTCAAATAAACCCCCCCTAAATTATGGAATTATATATTTCCCCCTAATTTTTAACCCATTCCAACCGTACCCAAAGTTTAATCAATACTAGTGAACAGAGTAACAAAAGAAGTGCACTACCTCTGAAGTACTTATCTTATTCTCGTTATTACGAAAGTAATAAAATCTTATAATTCATCTTACGAAGATTACAAAACATTTCAATTTTAAGTGAGTTCATTCCTTGTTAATTCTAGTTCACAACAAAAAAAACTTTGACCCTTCAATAATTGCAATCTCTCCCCATTTCAAAAACCTGGAGAACCCCAAGGGCCCCATTTTCCACATCCATACGATCCCGATCCAACGGCTCTCATCAATTCCACCTCCCTTGCCTCCGCTTTCACCACTCTCCACCCGAAATAGCAAAGCAAAGCAAAGCGGAGCAGCGCTCGTGTTCCCTCCCCCGTCCAGATCGGTCCCGCTCTCGCGCTCGATCGAGCATAGAACCCCCCCAAATCCCACCCGCAGCTCCTCTCCTCCGGATTCCCCACCGGAAGGCGGTTCTTTTGGTGCTCGTCTCGTCGTCCGACTCGAAGCCTTCGTTCCGGTAACGGATTTGGTGAGTTCTTCTTGAAAAGATTGTTTTTTGGTGGAAATTCTTAGTCTTTCTTGGATTTTTTGAGTGGTTGTGTGGTTTGGTTAGGGAAAGTTGGGTTTTTTGGGGGGTGATTGTTGAGTTTTGGCCTTTTAGGGTTTGCTTTCTTGCACATTTGGAGTTTGGTTATGATTCCAGCATTGCTTGCAAGAAAAATTGGCGTCTGAACACGTTCGCGTAGTTCGTCCGGACATTAGGTGGAAGGTTAGCTCCTGGAAGTGAAAATTTACTTAGGATTGATTTTCTCTGGGAATGAAATTACGGTTATAGAGTAAACTTCTTGATGAAGGTAATTGGTGGACTCTCTGTAACGCTTTAAACGTTATAGATTAAACTTCACGTCGGTTACAAAGATCATTGGTGGTCGACTCTTGGAAGTGACAATTTACTTGGGGTCAATTTTCTTTGGAATGTGCAATTATTTTTATAGACTATCCTTCTTTCAAAAGGGAAGTTGGTGACTAATCGACTTGGAAAAGGTTGATTCCTGGAAGTGACAATATACTTTGGAAAATGAAATTATGGTTGTAATGTAGAATAACCTTCTTGATAAAAGAAAATCAGTGGACTCTCTGTAATGCTTTAAACGAGACTGTAGACTTGTGGTGTTCTTGAGTATGTTAAGCTTATTTTTGTAGGGAAGTCTGAAATTTGGAGCTCCACATACTCACATGTTGTGTGGGAGATGTTTGCATTTTTGTTCCGATGGGTTTTTTGTTCATATTGGTAGAGTATTGATTGGTTTCTTGCAATTCCTGGGTTTTGTTGTTGTTTGGGATTTCCTTGATGCCTTTCCTCTGGGAATGGGTGCTGGTCGGTTTGAATATATTGATAAATAGAAGAATGTTTGATTTAATCTTTGTTTTTACCTTTGTGTTATTTTTATGTGCAGGGAATGGTAGTTCTAGTTCACATGCGTGGGACAAAAAATTGCCTTGTTATGTAAATAGAGGGATAACTCATTTTGTGGCGGGAGTGTTTTTTTGCCAATTTCGAGTATGAATATTTTGGAAAGCCTATACTTTTGTGTCTGCTGTAGTTATACTACTTTTCATGTGTAGAAAACACCTCAAGCAAAATACCCTTGGTATAGAGTCATTTTGATTGTTACGAGATGGCAGATAGAGCACCATATTTTCTTTGTTCTAGCTGTCGGAAGCCCACTTTCTGCTTCTTCTCTTTGGTGCTTCTTCTTTTCCTGTCTTCTTGGCTCTATTTTTTGAATTCTGCTGGGCAACCTCGACCAACAGTTACTGATCAGATGCCTAGATCAAAGTTATCATGGATGGCTGAGAAAGGAAAACGACTTTACAACTTTGATGAAGAGGCTTTTCGATCATCTCATCAGGAATCATCTTCTTTAGTAGCTTACGGTAGGTCTGAGGATACAGACTCAGAGAAATGCCATCCAAGTAGAGCCGCCTTAAAAGTTTATATGTACGATCTGCTGCCCGAATTCCATTTTGGACTTTTAGGTTGGAAGCCTACGGGAAAGGAAATCTGGCCAGATATAGGGAAGGAAATCCCAGATTATCCTGGTGGTCTGAATCTCCAACACAGCATAGAGTATTGGCTCACATTGGATATTTTATCTTCAAAATTCCCCACTAGGAGGGGGCCGTGTACTGCAGTGAGGGTTGACGATTCTCAAGAGGCGGATGTTATTTTTGTTCCCTTTTTTTCATCGTTGAGTTACAATCGTCACTCGAAAGTAAAGCCACCAGCAACAGTGAGCAGAAACAAGTTATTGCAGGATAAGTTGGTCTCCTTTTTGACAGCTCAGAAAGAATGGAAGAGAACAGGAGGGCGTGATCACATCATTTTGGCTCACCATCCAAATAGCATGTTAGATGCCAGAATGAAGTTGTGGCCATGTATCTTCATACTTGCAGATTTCGGAAGGTATCCTCCAAGTGTTGCTAATGTGGAGAAAGATATCATTGCTCCTTACAAGCACATGATAAAAACGTATCAGAATGACTTGTCAACTTATGATGACAGACCAACTTTGCTGTATTTCCAAGGAGCCATCTATAGGAAAGATGTGAGTATCTCTATGACAACTTACCATTCTACTTTGCATTCGTTAAAGCTCTGTCTTTGGTTTTATAGATGATTATCTGACCGTGATATTTCATTCTATCATTTCAATTATTGTAATAGTCCAGTGGAGCACTTCACTGGAAAATAAAATTGAGATGGTTGGATTACAACTACCAACAGTCATGGTCCTACTTGAGGATTATAATCCAACTATAATTATAATTATGATGGAACTAAACACTTGGATTATGTAGATATGGTTGTGAAAGTCATTCTTCCAACAAAAGAAATGCAATTTATGTAAATTTTTTTTTACTTTTGCATTTAATGGAAATATTCACTTTAGCCTGATACAATACTATCAAATTAGGCTTGGGTGCAAAAAATTAGCTGCATCATATTCATCTTAGGAATATACTTAAAGTAGGATGGATAAGTTAGTGGCTTTCTAGAGTTATTTCTTCAGTGGAAACAATTAGGCTTGTATAAGTTCTTAGCTGTTTCATCTTCATCTTACCAATTTAAATAGCAGAATTCAGTAGTGCATTATCTCTATGGCTAGATTCATATAATAAAAATTATCATCTGCAACTCTTAGTATAGCTCCTGCTCATTTTGTAGACTTTGTCCTCTTATTATAATCCTTTGTTCTTCTAGGGTGGCTTCATCCGCCAGGAATTGTTTTATCTTCTTAGAAATGAGAAGGATGTGCATTTCTCATTTGGAAGCATCAGTCAGAACGGGATCAACAATGCGAGCAAAGGCATGCATGCATCCAAGTTCTGTCTGAACATTGCAGGTGATACACCGTCTTCCAATCGTCTGTTTGATGCTATAGCTAGCCATTGTGTTCCTGTTATAATCAGCGATGAAATTGAACTTCCATTCGAGGATGTCCTGGACTACTCTGAATTTTGTATATTTGTCCGCACTGCCGATGCTCTGAAGAAGGGTTTCTTAGTAAAGATGATCAGAAAAATTGGTAGGGAAGAATGGACCAGAATGTGGAGAAGACTAAAAGAGGTTGAAAGCTACTTCGAGTACCAATACCCATCTATAAAGGGTGATGCAGTTAAGATGATTTGGCAGGCTATTGCAAGAAAGGTTCCGACAATCAATTTCAAGTTAAACAGATCGAGGCGTTTCTCTAAATTTAAGAGGCGAATAGATTAGAGACTACATGGTTCCGGTCTGCAGATAGAAATCGAAAACAAACCACATTGTAGTGTGATTGGTTAAGCAACGTAGAATCAATTTTGGTCGACTTATTTCTTTTAGTTGCCCACGCTGCAAATATGTAAAATAACTGTTGAAATTTGACGTCGTTTTGGTTATTGTTGAGTATGAAATTGCTTGAAAAACAGCATTGCTTGTAGATTTGTAAAGGAAGTTGAGGCCTATTGAATTTTACACTATGATGCTATTTTTAGCATTCCTTGAAACTTGGCTCTTGTTTTTGTCGTAGGGACTTTATCTTGCACCTTCTCCGATTAAACCCAACTCAGGTTGCGATATGTTTCTTGATAATGAATTATCGATTAATGCGAAATTAGAATTCTACCAGTTGCAATGGCTACGTTAGTTTACCAACTTGGTTGTTAACTATACTTCGTTGGAAATTGGAACTCAAGCAATTAACAAAGACATTCTATCACGAAGTTAGCGTGTGAGATTGAGGTTGATTTAGCGAAGACTGCTCGTATCCTGAATCATGACTCCTGCTATGCTTATGAAACTATCAGTAAATCCTACATCGTTGCAAAGAGTTCTATATCGAACCAGAACAGAAAGTTGATAACAATAACGCAAGGCCTTTTTTGAACATGGAAAAACAAAGCAGATCAAAACAACCCAGGCGGTTCGATCACACTTTGATCTTTACATAACTCAACGAACAGAAAATGTTTTTTCTTCTTCTAAATTTTAATATCTTTTCACACATTACAATCACAGTACAAGGCCGAAGGCTGTTCGGCTTCAACGGAGGCTCAGTGACCTTCAATCATTAATGTGATTGTCCAACCAAAATCATGTGCCATACATAGTTAGTCATACTGCAACAACACAACACGTTGAGATCAGCAACGCAAAAAGAAGCAACAAGGTTAATTCTAATTATCAAGATGAATTGTGTATTCGCACCTCACCAATAACATGTCACGGAAATAGAAATTGAACTTGAACATGAGATATACAACGAGCTAAGCATAAAATGGAGGAAATGAACATATTATAACCCAAACAAACGTAATCACTTTTAACAATAATAATTAGTAAAATATTTATTGTTATAACCTATACATAAAATGAACAGAGCCAGCACAAAACTAAAAAAAGTCGATCCAGTTCCGTACGTCCACCCAAAACAACTTCAAACCTGCAAAACAAACCACAAACATGGAAACACGTAAGAAACACAAAAATAAATGTTTTTTGTTTTGGAGAGCCCGCGTTGACATCACAGCCCCTCTCTTATTCGTGAAACCGGGGCTCTGCCCGCGGGCAGTCTTCATCGCGGGGAGAAAACGACCTCCGGGCAGGAACGTCGGGACGCTACCGTGAGCCGCGGGTGAACACACCGCGGGGCAACGAGTCCCGACGAGCTGACACCGGCGGCGTTCTCTCCGCCGCTCGGATAAGATCATGTAGTTGGAGAGTTTGCGTTTTATGAGGATTTATTTACTGAATTGTTAAATATCGTCCCAAAATTACTTAAATCGCTCGTTGAAATTACCATTTTGCATTTCTCTCACTTCTACTGCTATAACGTGACATTTTACACTCCTATCACACATCTCTCTTCATCTTCCTCTTATAATCATAAAAAATAATATTTTGGAGGTCAGTAACGAGCCAACGGACGCCCCAGTGTACTCGAATCTGGTAAAATATCTAACATATTTTTAATAAAAAAATAATAAAAAATTACGGGCGTCCGACGGAACCGCCACACGTAGGAGGGGGCGTCTGGGTAAGACGCCTCCCCCATAGGGGAGGCGTGTTACCCAGACGCCCCGCCCATTGGGGAGGCGTTTTATCCAGACACCCCGTCCGTAATTTTTTATTGTTTTTTGAAAAAGATAATTGATTATAAATTTAGATAATTGTTAAATTAATTAATTAATAAGTTAATAATTATTATATTCGGATGACCGATACCCCTTCGGTACACTGAAAATTTAAAAATTTACAGATCCAACAATTTCAAAATCCAAAAAATTTCCACGGGGCGCTGCCCCCTTGCCACCCCCGCCACCTCGCCGGCGACCTGTCGAGGTGGTATTTGTAAGTCAGGATGTTTTACCGCCGGGGGATTTAGGATCTTAAAAAATGTTGTATCTGGAATTTTTTTGAATCTTCATCACTTGCAAAAAACTCATTGTAATCCGACCGGTTACCAACGAAAACTTGCAAAGAAACGTTAAATAATTTGAGATAACACACCGTATAATTTTAATTTGACAAAAAAATAAAAAAAACGGGATCTGGCTAAGACACTTGTACCATCGTGGATGCGTCTGGCTAAGACGCCTCCACCATGGTTGAGGCGTCTTAGCCTGACGTCCGAGTCGGAAAAAAAAATCCGCCTCCGTTACTTCGCCTGATCTAGGTGTTTCGCTAGACATTTTCGTGGTGTTGGTATTAGGAATGTTAGTAAAACTGAGTCAAAAACCTTGTTTAAAGACACAAGATGATATGAGTATTAAATATATTGTTAAGGACAATTCGGTAATTTCAAGGGACGATTTACGTAATTTTGGGACGAAGTTTAGTAGTCCCTTTATTTATGGACACCGGTAGGGTTTGGAATTTCGGTGGGTCGGCCCATGGGCCTTCAAATTAATTGGACCCTCAAATATGGTCAAGGTAGTGGTCGGGATGAAAGTGGTATTTGTAATATCCCGGAATGCCGACCGAATGGTATTTGTTTCATAAAATACGGTTGTAAAATATAATGTTTCTTTTGATAAGTTAACAAACTTGATATTACGAGGTTAAGAGTGTGTAAGATACTAAGATGACACAATTTTAAAATATAATATCTCTTTTGATATGTTACAAATATGATATTACTAGGCTAAAAGTCTTAGAGGTGTATGATATTCACATTCGAATCATAATTGTTAATTTGGAAAAATTCCAAAATATTATATGATAGGAAGATAATAATTTTTTTGTATGTACATCAAATTGATATTCGTATTCCTTCATTTCAATTATGGATGTGCATTATAAAATCTGAACATTCATATTAATATTTACTTTCCTTAGATAAAATACGATACAAATATATAAATGTCAATATCTTAGTTTCAACCCATCATTTTTTAGAATCCGTAAAGGATTTAAGAATTAAATGAAAATAATTCGACAAAAAAAAGATAACACGACAAGAAGATAATAATTTATTTGTGTGTACATCCAATTAATATTCGTATTCATTCATTTCATATGCATTATAAAATCTGAAAACATTCATAATAATATTTACATTCCCTAGATAAATCATAAATAAATGTCAATATCTATTTTCACACGATAAGAAGATAATAATTTATTTGTGTGTACATCCAATTAATATTCGTATTCATTAATTCATTTCATATGCATTATAAAATCTGAAAAACATTCGTATTAATATTTACATTCGTTAGATAAATCATAAAAAAATGTCAATATTTATTTTCAACGGGTCATATTTTAAGAATTTGTGAAGGATTTAAGAATTAAATAGAAATAATTCGATGTATATATGTAATATAGAGTCAAGCTCTAGTGGGCCCAGAGCTCATCAAATTTAGTTTAAGTTCATTACAATCTCACCATTGGATCATATTTACAGTTAATCTCACCATTCATTAGCATAACCGTTTTTTCTTAATCTACCTTACAATTTGAAATGAGTAGTGGATATTCTGAGGACTTAACTTAGAAAAGTTGAACCCTGGACTCACTAGCTGATGTAATATATTAATCCACGTGGACATGGACCTTTGGCAAAAATAAACCGCACATAAATCCACTCCATGTTAATAACTCCAATCTAATAATAATGTAACTCTCTAAAATACGTAATTTGCTGGAGCTAAATCGGAACCTTTCCAGCACTCGACTCGACTCTCCAAATAACCCCAAAAAAAAACCACTCAATTTTCTTCCATTCCAATCGTCTTCTTCCTCCTCTCGACGACGAAATCGGCAGTGTTGGGTAGGGTTTGGCATCTATAATGCCCTGGACGCCGTCCACCATTGCAGCGGAGTTTCGATTCTGGTTCCGCGACTACGACTCCATCCAATCCTTCGCCGTCCTCCTCTTGTACCTCCAGGTTCATCCCCATTCTCGCCCTTTTACATTTTCACCCCCAATCTTTCTTTTTTCTTCAAATCGACCCCGTCATGTCGTGCGCTTCGTTAAATCTGAAGTTAGTTTGTTTCGTTTCCTAATCGGGTTTAGATTTTTTAGTCCTTTTTGTTTCGATTCGTTTTTTATCGCGGCTCGGAAAATGTGTTTCTTTTGCTTGCAGTTCAATAATTGCGTCCAATTTGTTTTTTTGTGTGTGTGTTTTGAGATTTTTTTTTTTTTTTTTGCTTCGATTTGGTCTGCTGTTTAGTTTCTTCGAGACGATAGATGTCGAGAAGATTGTGTTTTTCCGGTTGTAGTTCAGGCATTGCGTCCCATTTCGTGGTCCGTGATCGAGTTTTAGCAAGTTGAGCTTGAAAAGGCTTCTGATTCACCGTTGGATTTAGTTCTGGTTCGGAGGTTGTGTCTCCAATTTCGTCCGTGAATTGTGACTTTCGAAACGTTAGTCGAAAAGTTCATGTTTTTTTTGTAGTTCAGGCATTGTGTCCCGTTTCCTTGTTTTTCTTATCGAGTTTTAGTAAGTTGAGCTTGAAACAACTTTTGATTTACTGTTGGAATTATTTCTGGTTCTGAGGTTGTCTCCAATCTTGTTTGTGAAATGTCACTTTTCGAGATGTTAGTCGGTATTGGTTGTAGTCAGGATTAGTGTCCTGTTTCCTGGGGTTTTTATCGAGTTTTAGTAAGATTGACTTCAAACAGGTTTTTTGATTTACCGTTGGATATAGTTCTGGTCTGAGGTGTTATCTCCAATTTTGTTGGTGAATTGTGAATCTTAGAGATATTAATCGAAAATATTGTGTTTTTTGGTTGTAGTTCAGGCATTGTGTCATGTTTCGTCGTTGAAACAACCTTTTAGCACTGCTGGACTTAGTTCTGACTCCGAGGTTGTCTCCAGTTTCGTCTGTGAATTGTGACTTTTTGAGACGTTAGTCGAAAAGATCATGTTTTTTTTTTGTCATAGTTGAGGTCTGGCGCTCCATTTCCTGGTTTTTGATTGAGTTTTGGTAAGTTGAGCTTGAAACAGCTTTTGATTTACTGTTGGATTTAGTTCTGGTTCTGAGGTTGTCTCCAATTTTGTTTGTGATTATAGATTGGTTGTGCGCTGATTGGATCTCTTGGAGCGTGGTACAATGGTGTTCTGCTGGTGCATTTGGTGGTGTCATTGTACGCGTTAGTTGCAATAGAGAGTTGTAGTCAAACCTTGGGGCGTACCTATGCTGTTCTTCTTGCCTGCAGTATCGTTCTCGATGTCGCCTGGTTTATCCTTTTCTCGCCTACGTTATGGTTAGTACTTCATTTCTTTCTGCTTTTAGAGTTTAGTCTACATCTTGTGATCATACTACTCGCCACAACTTGAAACCACCTGACTTAAGTTTGTCGCCTGAGGTTCTTCTAGTTCAACATGGAAATCAAGGAACAAATATGAACTCACTGATCAAATAAATCAATAAAATAAAAATTAAATATTGAACAAATATGAACCTGGGTTTGTACCTTTATAGTTTTATGAGCTTATCTGGAGCTTACATCAACTTGTTCATCAATAGCTTGATTTGGTTCAATTATTATTTATCTTTCTGTTTGAAGGATACTTGTATATCCATCACATGTTCTTTTCTGGACCAAGAGAATACATTTTGATGCTAATGTACAGAGTTACAAATATAGAGATGCGAATGAAAAATAGAGAGAAACTCATGCAGAAGTTCATATAATCAGACTAGAGTTCGGGTTTAGCTTTAATAAATGAGCTTGTAAGCAGCCATGCTCAAACTTCTTTGATATTATGAAACCCAAGCTACGATTAACCGACTTAATTTGAATTTGAGCCGGACCAAAAAAAAAGAAGAGCAAACCCTACTCAAACTTGACTTAATTGATTAAAGTTTGCTTAATGGGCAGCCCTATCAATGACTTTGTGACAATCCCCTCCCCACAAGGCCGTACTATTCTCTTCATGTGATAACAAAGTACATTTCCAACTTTGAAATCTAATGTCTATGGGTAGACATTCCTACTGTGTGTCACTCCAATCATCGTGTATTATTGTCAGAAATTCAATTTCATTTTACTATATCGCTGCATGTTGCATCCATTTTGTTCTAAATCAATTATTTGATGATAAACACTATATTATATAACTCTTTTAAGCAGTAATTTTATGCACGTGGGAACTTATTTTTGGTCGAACTTCCCAGTGGAAACCCTCATTTTGCTTGTATGTGCTTTTTAATTTAAATCTACATCGTTGTATGCTGCACTGTTTTGTAAGTTGTAACTATTGTAACAGACATTAACGTGATCATTTTTACAAATTGAATAGGAAAGCATCTTCCGAAAAGTTCGACAAGCTCTTTGTTTTCTCACTCAAACTCACACTGTGGATGCAAATAGTTGGCATTTCATTGAGATCATTATCTGCAATTCTGTGGATTCAGATGTATAGGTTGGGGGTCCAATCTATGGACAGTTCAGGCTTCCGAACAGCTGATTATGATATCAGAAATAGCTTTATAAGCCCTCGCGTGCCAGAGACAGTTAGACAGAACTCTGCTTCTAATGATGTTTTGGGAGGGTCTATCTATGATTTGGCGTACTACTCTTCTCTTTTTGAGGGTACTGAAGATCAAGGACTTCATCAAGAGGTAGATTGGTTTATGTACCAGAACCATTTGGAAGTAGATCAATCATTATTCTTAATTATCAATAATGAATAAAAGTCATAATTTTGTTAGGTTTCTTCTTGTAGAGTCATGTTCTAATGTTGAAGTTGCTCGTCATTGTCTTAATTAATGCGATTAGGACCTCCATTTTTCTCAGTTGGCTCTTGTAGGACATAAAACTGGACGGGGTTTTCCTCTTGTGATATAGTTTTTACAATTCTTTCCGCAACAAAGTAAGAACTCATAAATTAAGGATATCCTTCAAATAGAATTCTCTTACTAATAGAGTTGTTCCTCAATGGCCACTTGGTGTAAGAGCTTCATATGTTCTGTTGACAAGATACGGTGCATCAGCTGAGTAGTGGGCACTACATCCAATATACAAAAACCAAATAAATAGTTACTCTTAGTCTTTTTTCATTTAGCTAGTAGGGTAGTTTCTTTCAGAGCTTAATGTGATGGTCTATCTTGTTCTGAGCCATGTCCTTTTGTTGTTAGCATCGCAATGGAAGGCCATCTAGTTAGCTCAGTAGTGACCCAGGCTGTGACATTATGCAGTTTCGTCTCTTTTGGCATCTTGCCCGAAGTGAAAATTTAATAAACTTGTGTGAGCTGGTTTTTGCCTGACACTGCTGATGGTTCATAATACTTACTCATTATGTTTAGCAACATTGATGGTTCATAATGTTGATAGGGTCTGATATATATACATATACCTTTAAAATTCTTGCACAGGGTGAAAAAGAAGCTCGTGATGGAACTGAATCTAATTTTCGAGTTGGGTCTCCACAGCTTAGATCGTGCATTAGCAAGTCTTTTCAGGTTGTAAATGTAAGTATTGCATTCTGAGTTTTGAACCATTTTTTCAATCATATTTTTGTGCATATTTGAAGAGATTGATGGGATGAAGTTTTTGTTGTTGTTGTTGTATTTTAGCTTCTTTTCTTCACTTCGCTTCTCTAGTTGGTTCGAAAAGATTGACCTCTTTATTTTATCACATGTACATAACAGAAGTGTTTTTTTATGCTGCAGACTGATAGTGAACCAAGTGTGCATTGAAGAACTCTGTTAATCTCGAAATCAACTAGTACTTAGCATTTACACAGCAGTTCTGATCTATGTACTCCAATTTTCCTAACCAGGCCAGGGGCACGATCTCTACAGTATGTTTTGGTAGAACTATCCATTTATTGAACTATTTCCCTTTAACATGGCATTGCTGTATAATAATAGTAATTTTGTTACAAAAATGTCATTTCTATCAAATTTGTGCTTTACATGTGTGGAGATTTGAGTAGAAGTTCTCTCTCTGCCCTCTTTTGCCATCGAGTCTGCGACGTTGCGTTGTGCTTCTTCCTGTAAGCTATTTCAACTTGTATTGACATTAATATATACTTTTACCACATTTATGATGACATAAATTAAGAGGACCCTAAAAGGTCACCTGAAATGACCATATAAATATAAATACACATATTTGTGGGTAAATTCATCGCTGATCTACAACGTTCAAATTTGAATATTTACAATTTATTGAATTTTGAAGTCTTTACATGAAGGTCCAAAATGATCCTTTTGGCTTGTTATTTTACTACATGTGTCTTATATAGGAGACATCTCAACCTTTATGAAGAAAACCAATGATCAAAAAAAAACCCCTAAGGAGAACATGCAATCTTCAACATTACAATTGCTGTAAAATATTCAAATTTGGATGACTCGTAATCTATTGAAGTCTTTAGCTAAGAAGGTCTTATTTTAGCTGAATTTTATCCATATGTTCCTTAGTTCCTTACATAGGGTCATGGGTATGTGAGGCTTTCTACAACCACATTACATCCATCAAGTTTTTAATGTAATTCCCTTGTGTCTATTGCCTTTCTAAGCTTAAATTAGGTGCCCCCCTGCAAACCTGCAGGTCGCCTTATTAATGAATGATTTGCATCAGACAAGGTCCAGGGTTTCACCTCTCAAACCAGTTCAGTAATGTACTTATATGTTCGAATAGGACTTAGAACACCCAATTTCTTCTTTGGTGGTTGAATAGGAAAATAAGATGTGTTTGTGTAAGATGCCAAACAAAGTTTTTGTTTGTTTTTGAGACACTACCTTACTCACACTTTTGATAGCCCAAGATACCTTAATTGGGGAGACCGAACCGTTTAAAAACAACAGGTTGATTTTGTTGCCCGCAAACTTTGAAATTCTTGTATTCTGAAAGGAACTATTGGAGTTTAGGTAAGGATCTTTTAAGTAAATTTATAATTTGCTGGCCTTTACTTTGACTCTCAAAAGACATGTGGTAGTTAGAATAACCAAACCATAATGCAAATGAATAATTAATAACCAAACCATAACTATTGTGTCTTCAACTAGTATAAGGAGTAGTACTAGTAGGGGTGTGCATAGGTCTGAACCCGAATCGAACCGAAACCCAGTCTTTTGCCAGGATGTAGACCGAAGACCGAACCGTCTGGTTCCGGGTTTGGACTGGACCAGTGCGGTCACGACTTGACTGAAGACCGGACCAGTTGGTCCATTTTGTTACAAAATAACAAATAAACAATGTCATTTAGGGTTAGATTAGATATGTGCAGCACATGGGATCCAGTCCGATACGTTTCATCGAGTTTTGTCGGGTACGGTCCAGACTGGAACCTGGAACCTGAAAATTTCAAATCACCTGACTCGAAACCCGGACCGACCCAGACCGATCGATCCGGTCCAAAAACTCAGACCGGATCGGACTTTGTTCTCCCCTAGGTACTAGAGTTAGAAGGTTTCCTTCGTGAGTCGTGATAACCCATAAATAATGGGATGTAGATCTATAACATACTTTGATAATTTAAATTAATCTAAGACTTTGTATATATATACTATACGAAAGAAAACAAATTAACCATGGTGGATTTAGTTGGCCTTTGTGGCCGAAAAATACCAGCCTCCATCGCAAACGGGCACCCAATAGGCCAGTGCAGAAGATCGCCAGGTGTGCTGAAATAGAGACGTATAGTGATTGATCTCCATTCTTGCATATATTCACGTGGTAACGTTCATGGATGAAGATTCCTTGTATTATACATTTTATGTTGGCAATGAGTAAATGCAAACCGACTTGTATTTTGGCTTCTAGGATACGTCCATGACCTAGTTTTGCCTCTCCGATTGATGAAAGGCTAATACCACTATTCACAACCATGCACGCTCTTAGTATTGGTATGTATTACTCTTGGTATTGTACCTGTAATTTGGTTGTACATCTCAGACAAAGTCTAGAGATATAGTGGCCACATCACCTCGACAGGCAAATTAATGACAATATTCCAAGTGAAAATTTAAAGTACATTAATGGCATGCCTACATTCATGGAACGTTTGCATGTTCCATCCATAGAATTGCACCCCAAATGTCTCCTTCCGAATTATTCGAGTACAAAAGGTTGGCTGTACTTATATATATATATATATATATATATATATATATATATATATATATATATATATATATATATGTCCAAAATGTGGAAATCGAAATACTTCAAGAGCCACTTCGATTGCAGCAAAAGCGTTCCGACGCATATTAGAACATGTACCTGACATCACATGAGCTTCCTGTTGCTTAATTATCAACAAAATAAGCTTCATGTTGGCTCGGTCATCTGTAACAATAACATTTACCAAAATGTTATCCAAAATTATCTTTTTTTATCATGTCATATGTTGCCGCCTCACAACATTTAAATACAATTTTATTCTTTCTTTTATTCTCAACCACAACATTTAATATAAAAAATTAGTGTCAAATCAATTTTTCTCTTACCTTCAACTCATTTCTCACTCTTTACAAATAAATAAATATTATAATTTAATTTTTATATATTAATTTTAATTATTAGTAAACTTGACTATTAACTTATGAATATATTCGTTTCAAATCAGGCAGTTGTTCCATTTATGAGCTTATTAGGTTTTCAATTTGGGAATATGTTAAATAGGAACGTTTTGCATTTCCAAATTTTCTTTGTAACGAGCCTTGAATCGTCTTATTTGGACATCGGATAAGAGAGTTATGCACAAATTACTGAAGATCTGTCGATTTCGCGCATGACTGATGTGTCCCGAGTTGGACGAGTGCGTCCCGAGTTTGACTTGTATGTCTTCCACGTCATTTATAAGCCTATTAGTAGGGGTGCACATGGGTCGGGTTGAATCCGAAAATCGACCCGAACCCGACTGGTCGGGTTGGAAATGGATTCGGGTGAGTTGGGTTGGAAAATCTGAAAACCAAATTTTCAGGTCGGGTTCGGGTTGAGGGGTCTGGTTGACCCAACCCAACCCGAACCCGAAGATTTTTTTATAATGTTTTTTTCCGAATATATCGGGACCATTCGTCCCCTCTTGCTCTCTACACCTAACCAGCTAACCTTAACAAAAATCACATTTCCCTCAGCCCCCTCTCCTCCCCCTTACCTCACACAACCCTCTCCTCTCCGACTCACCCCTCAGCCCTCTCCTCCCCCTCAATCGAGGAACGCGGTAAGAGACAACAAGAAGAACCGGATCGTGCCTCGACACATCCAGCTGGCAGTGAGGAACGACGAGAAGCTGAGCAAGTTGCTGGGAACCGTGACGATCGCCAACGGAGGCATTCTTCCCAACAAGCACCATAACCTTTTACCAAAGAAGCAATGGAAGGGGAAGGGCGACATTGGATTTGCTTCTTAGGAGTTTTAGATCTGAAAGGGAAGGTTGTATTGTTTTGGAGAATTTTTTGTTTCAGTTGATTTTAGGTTTGGAGTTGTGCTTTGGATTTTTGTTTGTTCATTTGTAGGTTGTTCTCTTTCTTAATTGCAATCAAACTATGAGGATTTGTTTTTTTTTGAAATGCTTGTTCAGTTTTTAATTGTTCTGAGGATTGAGAAAGTAGGAGCAAACATTCTTGCTAATTTCAAGTTTGGTGGATGGATTGGATTCAGTTGTCACGTTCCATCTCAAATCCTCTGCTAAAAATGCAATGTTTAGATGTATCGACAATCGTCATTTTTTTGTTGTCGTTGCTAACTTGATTACGAAATGTATTATTATATCAAAAGGAAGATTACGAAGTGGAATACGGTGGTGATTACCAACTTGAATGTTGTAAAAATTCTTGTAGGCTGTTAGTAAGCGAGATTTAAAAAATATATGATTATTGAATGTGTAGAAATTCTTAAGTTTTATTAAATTTGGTTTTTATTTTAGTAAACAGAAGATGTTGATGTTGGTTTTTAGGTGAAATTTGAGAAATGTTTATTGATTCGGGTCCAACCCGAACCAACCCAACCCAACCCGATAATTTCGGGTTGGGTTGGGTTGGGTTGAACCTGAATTGGTTCGGGTTCGGGTTGGGTTTTCCCAAACCCGGATTTTTCGGGTTGGGTCAGATTTTGGCCCAAACCCGACCCAACCCGGCTCATGTGCACCCCTACCTAATAGGTTCCGAAGTTGGAAATATGTTAAATAGGAAAATTTTGCGTACTGAAATTGTCTTTGTAACAAGCCTCTAATCGACTTATTGGGATATCAGATGAGAGAGTTATGCACAAATTACTGATTATCTGTCAATTTCGCGTAGGACTGGTGCATCCCGAGTTGGACGAGTGCTCGATGGGTTCGATATGAGTTCGATAGATGATCGATTGTCACACTTGGGATAGATATTCTGGTCACTCATTCCAACAAAACTCAAACGGTTTGATATGAGTTCGATAGTTGCTCGATGGTCACACTTTGGACACACATTCTGATGCATATTCCATGTCATTTATGAGCCTATTACGTTACGAATTTGGAAATTTGTTAAATACAAAAGTTTTGGGTCTCCAAATGGTCTTTGTAACAAGCTTAGAATCTCCTTATTTAGATATTGGAGAAGAGAGTTATGCACAAATTACTGATGAAGTGTCGATTTCGCGGAGGACTGTTGCATCCCGAGTTGGACGTGTGCGTCCTGAGTTGGACTTGTATGTCTTCCACGCCATATATGAGCCATTTAGTTTCCAATTTGGAAATATGTTAAATAGGAACATTTTGCGGCTCTAAATTGTCTTTGTAACGAGCTTTGAATCGTCTTATTTGGATATCAGATGAGAGAGTTATGCACAAATTACTAATGATCTATCTATTTCGTGTAGGACTGGAGCGTCCCGAGTTGGACGAGTGCTCGATGGGCTTGATATGAGTTCAACAGATGATCGATGGTCACACTTTGGACATTATAAATTCTAGTCACTCAGTTCAATGAAACTCGATGGACTCGATATGAGTTCGATAGTTGCCTTGTTTTGTGGAAAAACGACCCAGCTCGTTTGCTAGAACGACCCAACTTGTTTGGTGAAAACGACCTGGTTCATTTGGTGAAAATGACTCAGCTTGTTTGGTGAAAATGATCCAGCTCGTTGGTGTATCCCAACTTTGTTTTGTGGAAAAACGACTCAGGTAGTTTGCTAGAACAACCCAACTTGTTTAGTGAAAACGACCTGACTCGTTTGGTGAAAATGACCTAACTCGTTTGTGTAGGATTTCGTATATCTATGTATGTATAAATTTTAAATTTTTTAATACAACATACAAGATCGATTTTATACTTTCAATAATTTTATGTACATAACTTTGTGTTTTATTTTAATATTATGCAACCCTACATTTATTAAAATAAACCACAAAGGTAGAATCATACCTAAAGGTTCTCTAAAATCTTTTGAAGATCCGGAGTCACGTTGCCCGTTGAATCGTCCACGGATTTGCCTCTGAGTGTTCACCAAACTCTAAACAAGATTAGAGAGAAATGAGCTAGCCAATCAATCTCTAATAAAGTTTATAATCTAGCTAATAACCCCTCTTTGAGCTGTTGAGATTTCTATCTCCTAAACTCAAAATTACTAAGAGAATTTCGTGGTGATTAGAGGAGAGATTGATGAGAGAAATAATTTTTGCATTCACCTTAAACAAGTAGGAGGAGGTGACCTTTTATAGGCTCCCAAAACATCCTCATCAAGAGTTATTCTTTAGCCATGATCCCTTGTTTATCTCTCCTAAAATTAATCTCTAATTTCCACATAAGTACCCTAAAAAAGTTTTAATTAATTCTGGAATTAATCCACCCATGATTTAATTAATCTCTTAATAATTCAGGCAGAATCGTTCTGTTCGGTGGACCGAGAATTACTCGGTCAACCGAACCATTCGGTTTTAACACGTGTTCGGTACACCGTAAGCCAGACGGTCGACTGAATCCACATGAGAAAAATTCCCTGGAAAAATTCGGACGAACCACGTATTTTACTCGGTCGACCGTTGACCCACCAGAATCTCTCCTGGGACATAGTCATCAGATGACCGCGTCACCTTCGGTCTACCGAAATACTCTTTCTCGGTTGACCGTTCACACTTGGTTAACCGAACCCGATTGTCCAGGCACTCCAGACAATTTCGGTCAACCAATTGTGATTACTCGTTCCCATTCGGTTAACCAATCTGAAGATACCCCGGTCGACCGAACCATGAACGGTTCACCGTGTTTGACCCCGATTTTGCCTTTGTCAAAATTTGGATTTATTTCCAACAAAATTTGATCTTTTGTGGTTTTTAGAAAATTCACATCTTATGTAATATATTATCCTATGTAATATTAAGTTATTACACCCCATAATATATACACCTCATATGAATTTATTATGATTCTAATTATGTTAATTCTCATGACATATTAATTTTATTCATTCACCACATGTGTCTTATTTTCACATGAAACCCGACACATCATATGAACTTAAAATCAAGCCTCTTGTTTCCCAATTTTGTGGTGTGACCTATAGGAGGATCTAAGCAAAATTGGCAGAGATATTAAACACTTATTATCTCAAACTATAAGCGGTATCTAGCTACACATTATAGTTATCCAATTAGCATAGATGTCTTTGTTCCACCCGAAACAAAACACGATCCATTTAATAATGTAAGTGAACCACTTGTGTCTGTCCCTTGCCTCATGATATTAAGAATATATACAAAGTAGAAATGTGTCATCTTTGTATTATATTCATTTCTTGATCTCTCTAAGGTAATTATAACTATGTAACTTAACTCAAGTTACATTGTGCACAATATAATTTTACTTTATCAAGGGTCCCACTAATATCATCGCTCAATTAAGAGGGGCAATGATAATCGTTTAACTAGCTATCTTTTCCAGCACAAGTCATGTTCAACCAACTATTGTCTTTATCACTACACTCATTAATAGCTTTTTACAATAATCAAATTAAGCATTTCTTGAGTGAAAAAATATAAGTCTCATATCTTAGGATCCAAGACACAGTAAAAAACATTAATGACACGAAACACAATTCCATAACGTTTTACTTGTTAGGTCTATTCAATATATAAAAGTAATCTTTTCCTCTTTTATATACTCGTGTCGTCAATTATTTGTAGAGCTACAACAATCGATGACCAACACGACAATCTTATCTTGGTAATTAATGTTCCATGTTAATTATCATGATTGTGAATAACCTTTGATTTATGTAAACCCTTATCTTTTAGAGCTCTACGGTTAAGGACCAAACGCTTCTTCCTTAACACTTCCAAAAGACGAATACCATAATCAATGAACAAAATGTTTGCACATTCAATTCATAATAATTGACATATAAAAGTAAAACTTTTAGAACACATTCCTTTCAGTTTGGTGAAAACGACCTAGCTCGTTGGTGCATCCCGAGCGGGATTGCTGCGTCCCATCTTTGTTTTGTGGAAAAAAGAACCCAGCTCGTTTCGACCAAACGACCCAGATTGTTAAGTTAAAATAGACCCAACAAGCTTTTGTTAAGCCTTATCGAGCTCACATGAAATAGGAAACAATTCTATCGAGCACAACAATGGCGTTCCTATTGAAAATCTATCGAGTTCATTGAGCTTCCAGTTTCCAACTACGAGCTGTCTTGAGACACATTTTTCACCATCATATCATCAGAATTTGGCAAGTCATAAGACACAGTAATATGTTCTCCTTTCCATTATTTTCCTAACGGATCTAGAATCATCAAATTCTATATTTTGATATCGATGTTATGAGTAAAACAAGTTATGTGTGACGCGCGGGACGAGTGTGTCCCGAGCATGACTTATGCGTCTTCCATGCCATTTATGAACCTATAAGGTTCCGAATTTGGAAATATGTTAAATAGGAAAGTTTGCGTCTCAAATTTGTCTTTGTAACACATCTTGAATCGCCTTATTTGGATATCGGAGGAGAGCGTTATGCACGAAACAATGTTGATCTGTCGATTGTCAAGTTTCCAAATATAGGTCCGTCTTCACACCTATTTTTCACCATCGTATCATCAAAATTTGGCAAGTCATAAGACACACTGATATCTTCTTTAAATTATCTTTCCAAAGGATCTGAAATCATCAAATTCTATAATTGGATGTGGAGGTTATGAGTAAAACAAGTGATGTGTCCCGAGCAGGACTGGTGCGTCCCGAGTTGGACTGGTACATCTTATACGGTCTTTATGGACTCATTCGGTTTTGAATATGAAAATATGTAAAATATCAAGATTTTCTTTGTAACGAGTCTATAATAGCCTTATTTGGATATTGGAGGAGAGAGTTATGTACAAATTATTCAAGATTTGTTGATTGTCTGGTTTCCAAATACGATATATCTTGAGACACTTTTTCACCATCGTATAATCGGAATTTGGCAAATCATAAGAGAAACAAATATGTACTCCTTTCGATTATCTTTCGAACGGATCTGGAATCATCAAATTTCGTTTTTGAATGTAGATGTTATGAATAAAACGACCCAGCTCGTTTAGTGAAAAGACCCAAGTTGTCTGGGAAAACGACCAACTCATTTGGTGAAAACGACTCAACTCGTTAGGTGGAAACGACCCAGGTCGTTTGGTCGACACCGACCGTGGTCGGTCGGCTCGTTTGTTGAAAACAAGCAAGCTCGTTTGGTTCATTTTGTGTTAAAACCGAAAAAGATACCAAAATAAAGCTTACATGATAGAAATCGATCTTAATACTTTGGTGTATTAAGTAGGATGGTTGGACTGATGTTTGATTTAGGGGAGAAATATGTTAGGTGTGAGAATTGAGAGAAATATGGATGTTAGGAAAAAGAAAGATATGATTTGTAACTGGAAAAAATAAACAAGAGTAAATGTGACATTTGATATTATTTTTAAGACCAGAAAAAGTCAATGACCTTCAAATAAATAAACCCTCAGGCAATGGCCTTGTAATTATTTTTCGGTATTTTTTTTTAAATTAATAATTTTTATTGTGGATGCAATGAAAAAGTCGTGCCCTCAGCCTTTTGGGATTGCTTTTTTACGAGCTACTATTGCTGGTGATGATTCGCCATAACTTGTCGAATTGTTGGACATTGTGCTTCATTAAATCTACCAATTCCATGGGCGACCAATGTGTTGGGAATTGTCAGGCATAGAATCAAATCTACCAATTTTATCTAGTATATGCACCTTAAGGCGCAACATTACATTTCATAGCTTTTAATTCGAACTTGAGAATTACGGATAAATAGCAGTGGATGGGCTACTCCCGTGAGTCATGCTCGTTCTTTCTGTCGTATCAACGTTTTTCTCTACCACATCAATTCACCCAACCCATTATCCACTGTACATTCTTTCCCATCTCCGTCGTTTGGAGATCAATCATTGGTAAAATATTAAAAAAAATCACAAAAATTCTACAAAATCAAAATAAATAAAAAACATATTTTCAGAAGAAAAAAATTGGGAAAAAATATTTAAAAACATTTTTAACAAAAAAAATGGACCAATGGGGGGGGGGGACACGTGCCCCCCCCCCAGACGCCCAACGCCCAGGTGGGCGCCCCGGTCCGTTAACAAGGGTCTCCCGGGCGCCTAGTGAAAGGAATGTGTTCTAAAAGTTTTACTTTTAAATGTCAATTATTATGAATTGAATGAGAAATCGTTTTGTTCTTTGTTTATGATATTCGTCTTTTAGAAGTGTTAAGGAAGATGCTCTTGGTCCTTAACTGTAGAGCTCTAAAAGATATTTGTTTACATAAAACAAAAAGATATTCGCAATCATGGTAATTAACATGAGACATTAATTACCGAGTTAAGATTGTCGTGTTGGTCATAGATCATTGTAGCTCTACAAGTGAGTGACAACACGGGTAGGCAAAAGAGGAAAATAATACTTTTGTATACCGAATTGACCTAACAAGTAAAATATTATAGAAATGTGTTTCTGTGTCATTAATATTTTACTGTGTATTTGGTCCTTTGATATGAGACTTATATCCGATCGCTTAGTTGGTTAAGTATGACTTTTGTTGGAGAAGATAGTTAGTCAAAAGATTATCATTGCCCCTCTTAATTGAGTGATGATATTAGTAGGCCCCTTAATAAAGCAAAGTTATAATGTGCACAATGTGATTTGAGTTAAGTCACATATTTATAACTAGTTTAAAGAGATCAAGAAATGAATACTAATACAAAGATGACACAATACTACTTTGTGTGTATTCTTAATATCATGAGGCAATGGACGGACACAAGTGGTGCACGCCATCACTAAATGGATCAGGTTTGGTTCAAGTAGAATTAAGACATCTAACTAATTGGGAGCTATAATGTGTAACTAGATACCGTTTATAGCTTGTGATATTAATATCTTAATATCACTGCCAACTTAGTCTAGATCCTCCCATAGCTCACACCACAAAATTGGGAAACAAGAAATGAGGATTTTGAGTTCATAGGATGTGTCGGGTTTCATGTAGAAAATATGACACGTGGAGTGAACAAACAAAATCAAAATTATGTTGTGATTAATGACATAATTGGAATTTAAATTAAATTCATATGTGATGTAAATATTATGGGGTGTAATGATTTATCATTACATAGGATAATATGTTACATAAGTTGTGAATTTACTACTAATCCCGAAATGTCAAATTAAATAGGGGTAAAACCGAAATTTGACCAACTGCAGGATTGTGCAAAAATGGTCGACCTTTTACTATTGATCGGTCAATCGAACTATGCATGGTCGACTGGACACATCTCGACCGATAACAGAGAATTTTTGTCTGTTCGGAATGGTTGACCGAATCTATCGGTCGGTCGACCGAACATTGCGATGAAATAGATTTACTATTGAGAACGGTTGACCGAGTGTCTAACGGTCGATCGAACCTCCAAACGGTCGACTGGTCCAGACGGTTTTCTGCAGAATTAATTTAAGAATTAATTAGATCATGCATGGAATTGGTCCATAATTGATTTAATTCGTGGCTAAGATTATTTGATAGCAAATAATGGATGGTTAGATGAAAGTTTGCATGAAATCATGGGCAAGAGGTTGCACATGAATAGGTAATTTGGAGAGAACTTATAAATACAAGTTTATTTCATTACCTAATCAATTAATTCATTATCTTTTTGTGCAAACTTCTCTCTCCATAATTCTCCACGAATTTCACCTTAATTCTTGAGTTTAGTTTTAGTTTTCAGAGACATTCTTCTCAAGGGAACTAAAGAGGGGTTAGTAATTAGATTCTAAATCCTATTGGAGATTGAGAGACTAGCTCTTCTCTCTCCTATCTTGTTTAAAGTTTGGTGAATACTCGGAGGCATCCGGCGCAGCAACAAACATCCTCAACGTCTCCGGATCTTCAAGAAGTTTTAGAGAACTTTTAGGTATGAATATCGGAGCTCAATGTTTGTTTTAATGTGTTTTAAGCAATCATTAAAACAAACTGATGCATGCATGAAAAAGAAATCGTAGAAAATATATGAATGATCATTATTGTACAAAAATTTCGAAAATATATATGTACAATTAAACTAGAAATCCTACACCTAGATGACCACCCCCGTTAACTATGCCCTAAGCAATGCACCTATTTAAAATTATTGGTCATGTATCCTTTGAAACTTTGGATCATCAAAGAAAAATCAACTACCATAGGCAATTTTTTATTATAATAGTTAGACAATAATGTCATTACAAACTTTTAAGTAAATTGAAAATTATCCTGGTGATTATTCAAGCCTAAAAGTAAGAACTATCACGTAAAATTTTAACAACCATATGCATATTTAAATTTTTAGGTTTGCACACGTATGCGCCCGGTTGATGTTAGTAACATTTCCATCTTCGGTCCGTTATAGTCGGAATTCAGCCAGAAGTCATAACAAATGATTTGAGCACTATTTCACATGTTCATCCACAATTATTCAATAAATTAGTTGTTAGTTGGATTTATTGAGTATAAAGTGATTACTGTGGGTCGAAGCAAATGAGTCACGAATCACATGGGCTTCAGAAGGTGGGTTAATTGTTAATTTAGATATCATTAAACCCAGTGATTGGACCAAAGGAAATGTTGTCTTGGAGTGTTTATTCTTTTTAAGAGGATGTGAGGATGTCGACAAGGAAAGAATTAGAGTTAAATATTGAGATTAGACAAACGTCGAAGGATCTTCACTTCGATAACTGGTCGTCTCTTTGTTACCAACTCACGTCTTGGGACATCACAATTTATCGTCTCCTCTCTCTAGGAGTATGTATTTGCTGGTTTCATTTCTATTAGTATTGTGTAATTGTTTATAATATGACACGGTCATGTGTAGCCTCCATGGCTCCTTAGTTGGTAATCACGTATTAGTTTTCTCTCAAAAAGAAGCATCAGGTCTTAAGCGCATCATATATTATGTACCCATTTTTCTTGAGATGGTTTACAAAAGTATTACTTAAACTTGATTTTGTTATGAGTTTTAACCATTTGGTCACTTTAGGGAATGTGGTCCCTTTCCATGATTCGTTGATTTTTTCCCCCTAGTAAGTAGATGAAATTCTCTACTCACCATTGTACATGCATCTAAAACTATACGACTAGTACTGCCAAAGCATGCAATGTGACGGATGTTGCAAATTTAAGAAGAATCAACTGTTAGTCCAATAGTATGCACAAAATCATCTAATTCTCAACAATCATTTCAGTACAAATATGCATGTTCCTACATATCTTCAGGCGATTCCATAAGATCAACTTAGTTAAAGAAAAGAATGGAAAACGTAAAACGAACTCTCCTATTTTTGTAATATTGAATTGCCCTCCTTTGAAGTCTAGCTATTTTGCTTGTTTGTCGCTCGAAAACAATTACTTTCATTTTTTGTCATGCAAAAATCACTTCCTTACCATCTGGCAATTAAGTTTTTTAGTCATGCAACTCCATTACTTAACTTTGTCCTTGAAATTCAATTAATTTGTTTATTAAAATTGATTTACCATCAATTTTGCTAAAACTTCCCTAAACAATTTAAGAAACAATATTCATCTGTCATTAGCTGCTTCCGAACCTCAATGAAAGCTCTAATCTAAACTTTAATCCAAGGTGCAACAGTGACAACTTTAAGCCATTGATTCTTAGCTACATTTCTCTGCAAAAAAAGGCAATATATCGCCAATTCACAAATAGGATCTCAAATGACACTATTGTATATCCGAACCCTTTCAAATACCAGTTTGACAGATGTGACACACGATTCAATCTCAAGTTCCATAACTTTTGGTCCAAGTCTGACTGTGGTTCATAGTCAGACTGAAACTCTATTAATTAATGAATCATAATTATTTCAAAAAATAACACGCTGCAATTCACCTAATGATTAAAATGAATTAAGAACACAAAGTAGAATCCCAAATAAGATACTTGTAAGAAAATTCCTGCAAAATAACTGTTTTCCTGCTCCTGCAAAGCAACTGTTGAATGAATCAACTTTAACTGTCATGTCTTGGGTAAACTGGTAAAGTTCACATTGAACTGTCCACATGAATGTGATGAAGTAGTGCAGTTTCACCGGAAAACTTCTACTCCATGTCAGAAATACAACAGAAACATCAAAAAACAAGAACAGTTTCCGGGTTTTAAGGTGGTCCGTGGTCGTGCCGTTACAGCTAAGAAAAGAATTGTAACAGATCCTCAGCCCACAAGCACCAATACTTCAGAACACCTTCATTACCCGTACCAATGTACCATACTTGTATCGGATACCGATACGCGTCGCATACGTGTGGATACATATCCAATACACCATGTGACGTATCCAGGGTAGTATGGAAAATTCACATTATCGGATACGCCGTGAATACGTCCGGATACTTCATAGACACACGTATCTTGTGTTGGACACAACTGATTGCGTGGTTTTTTAAATGTTTAAGGATTTTTCTTTAAATGTTTAAGGGTTTTTTGTTTGATGAACAAGATATGAAAGTTGTTCTAATTGTTAGTGACAATGTTTTACTTTAAGAAGATCTCTTCGATGTCAATGATCGAGAAACAAGTATATGTGACATTTGTCTAAATGTTGTTTACTTGTATCAATGAATTATGAATGTTTTGTTTGTATTAACGATTGTTAATTTGATAATATTTGTGTATTTTAATTATTATATTAAATTATAAAACTTTAAATATATTATAAATAATATTTCAGTCTATCCTACTTTTTACAAAAAAAAAATATAGTATTCTCATGTCCACGTCGTATCCAATATTCGCATCCATATCTGTGCTTCCTTGTCGTCAGGCCAATTCAAAACTTGGCAACACATGTATCTTGTATGTCACCTACAGCTTAAGCTTACTTACCACTTTACTGCCTAATTTCTTTTGACTGCTTTCAGACGTAACGTATTGGTTTGACTTGATTATATTAGAAAAAAAGTTATGCGGTGAATTTACATTTTTTTGAATGAAATTATACTTCTAGTACAGAAAATAAATATAATATATCATGCATGCCATTGATTTAAAATATAAAACCCACATATTAATAAAATTGAAGTAAATATCATTAAAAATAACAGATTCGTACTGTATATGTAGTGCCGCCCATGACAGTCACCGAATGCATGCACGTCTAATATAAGCACATGAAGAAATTTCGTAGTTATTCCATGAAGAGATCAGTATGAAGAAGTTTCGTAGTTATTCCAAGAAGAGATCAGTACATGTGTGGACAAACAAATTAAGGTGCTTTAATTTGGACCACTCTTAAATTCCCTACAGCTAAGCAAAGACCTGAAACAAACATGCCAACCCACACTCTCATCCATATTTACTAACATAAGACAACCAATTCTCAAATCTTAATTGTTTCTTTAATTCCGATAGCATATTCAAGCTCAAGTCTTATCTCTTCTTCCTCAAACTGACCTTAACTTATTTGTAGGGAATGATTTACTTATGCACCTGAATCAATGGAAAAGAATTTAAATTTCAACTCTCCATCAGAAAATTATAATAAGCTAGAACTATACCTCACACGTGTATCATATTAATCTTGCTTAATTATGCATTCCATATCAAATTTATATGTTTCACATACACTTTGCATATATACTAATTTGATTTATTGTTAATATTATTTGATCAAGTTGTCTAAGAATATTTCATGATGGTTTGTTTTTATTTGCTCCGCAAGATGACGAATTCAAAAGATATGATATATAATTTTTTTGCAGAATGAGTTCGAAAATGATACCAACCAAGTACCTCACAAATAGTCCACTTGGATCGATACGAAGTTTGTCTCCCAATAATCTAAAATAAAAGGAGCAACATAGGTACTTGAACTTTGATATTAATCATTCTTTTGAGAAGATTCCGTATGTTGCTCAACTAGAATTTTAAAAAGTTTAATTTAAGAAAGTACACTTGAGTTACTTTTCATAGGTTGTGGAAAAAAATCAATTCCCTATGGTATTGATTAGATGAAATCTAAAAGTTGGGTCATAGGAAAGCAACCCTTTTCAGTTTTCACACATCCATTTTTTATTTTTCTTAATTTTTTTACTAAAATATTAAGATAAAATGATTTCAAATCCTTTATTGCATATGAATGCCACAATAATGTCAGAGAAAGAGGTTTATAACTCCATAGTCTAAGTTTATATGACTACTAGTGGTATAAAATAAAATTCATATCAAATAACTCATCAAGTGGGCATTTAATTACAGCTCCGTATCTAAAAAAATAACAACAAATCTACAATTGCACGGCCACACCATACATACAACTATACAAATATTGTCACTTCATTTTAATTAGGATGACCCAAACCAGACAAGAACATTGAAGTATATAGAACTATGCACGCTAACATTCATAATTCACTGAGAATATATTATTGTTGCTCTCAACTATTCCAGGATTTGAATTTCAACCTTGAAGGGTACTGCTTTCGATACAATAGATTTCTAAAACAAATGTTATATGTACATTAAAATGATCTTAGCTTTAATTTTAAGTTGATCGAACCATGTGTATGTTCTTGATTTTATTAGTGCCAACTAATATCAACTTAAACGCTTCAAATAATAAAACCCATATCTTAGGGTTTTCTTCTTCTAATATGGTTAATTAATAAATTCCGGACAAATTATTTTTAAAAGTTAAATAATTTTGTTAATTTTCTAACATAATTCAAAGATCTCAAAATACCACAATTATCTATAGGTACAAATCATGGTATATCAAATCCAACCGTCGTGATGGCAAGAAACTTTTAAAAGGTCATTTTCCTCAAGACAACTTTTGGACAAGCTAGCATGAGTATAATTTCAAATAAATATATACTCAAGGAAGGAAATTATATATTTTCTTACAAGAAAACAAACATTCTTAACCTGAAGTAATTCTATAAGTACTCAAACTCCTACGTCCTCACACATCAATAAAAACTCTTTCTCCCTATCCTCTCCTCTCCTCTCCTCCACTCCCCAAATATGTCCAACTTCAACTCCAACAATCCCAACCAACCCGACAAGCCCATCTGCCCGGAGCCGGTCCGGTCCCGGTGGACACCGAAACCGGAGCAAATCCTCATACTCGAGTCCATCTTCAACAGCGGCATGGTCAACCCTCCCAAGGACGAGACGGTGAGAATAAGAAAACTACTCGAAAACTTCGGCGCCGTCGGCGACGCCAACGTCTTCTACTGGTTCCAGAACCGGCGGTCGCGATCTCGGAGGCGGCAGAGGCTCATGCAGGCGGGGCTGGCCGGGGAGCAGCCCCGCCTAGGTGGCGGCGAGCCGAGCACTTCTAATTCCTCCGTAGGGAGTGGCGGGTTTGCATCCGTGCCGGTTTGTGCCGGTGCCATCGCCGGCACGCCGGGGTATGGTGGTGGGGGCGTGGATGATGGAGGTGATGATTTGTTTGCTATATCGAGGCAGATGGGGTTCCCGGAGGTTGGAGTCGGGAGTTCTTTCTCCCCGGAGTTGCACTATCAATCAGGTATGTAATGACTAGTTCTATCTTACATGTGAATTTGTCGCGAGTTTTTTCTCGTCTTATTATTTTAAATAAAACTACTTGTTACAAATGGTAACGAGATACAATCGATGAAGTGTTTCGTTGAGATTATATATGCATGATGTTGTATATTTAGTTAATTTCTTCTCGGAATTAGTTTGTGTTCGATCGCTTCCATTTATCTTATTAATTTTCCTTGATCTACTATCAATCTTTCATGATGACCTCATAAGCATATATCATTCACTAATCACTACATGCGGGATAGGGTTTTGTTGGTTTAACCTTGTGAGTGATTTATTAGAGCACAATGTTGTAGTTTAGGGTCATAAAAGTAGATCTCCTGCAGGGTGGTTTAGGTCATACATATGTTTCATAGTTTTCATTCAAAATATTCATGTTCTCTTCCTTATGGGTTTTTGTTTCCTTAGCTTTTATGTTTTTTAGGGTAACTAAATTTCTTATCACTAATAATTGGATAAATTAATGGAACATGTTAGATTGTTATCTCCAAGCAAGCAACATTTTAAATAATATCCATGATATATAAAGTGCAAGTAACATTAATCAAAAATGATTTGAAACCATTGTGGTTGATGACATCTCCTCATTTTTGGTCATGGATGCAGGACTTATAACTGTTTTCATCAATGGAATTGCCACAGACGTTTCACAAGGACCAATTGACATGAGAGCCATGTTTGGAAATGATGTTCTACTGGTGCACTCTTCCGGGGAAGTGGTCCCAACCACTGATCGTGGCATCCTACTTCATGGTCTACAAATGGGTGAAAACTATTTCTTGGTACACATCTTTCTCGTCCACCCATTTCACATTTCCAAACACATATATACTAGTCTGCTTGTATTTAACATTCCTCGCCTTAATATTAAATGACGCATTAAAAAGTTCCAATTAAACACATGTATTTAATAGATGCTCCTCATATTTTCTCATCCGTTTATACATCCTAATTCATTTTCAACTTTTTAAACACATATAACAAGCTAACCTAGTTAAACCGTACGTATATTTATAATTTCTTAACTTTTTTTAATATATTATTTTTTCCTCACTTTTTATTGTTCTGTCGAAGTAGGTTTCGAAGTCAATTTCATGATCCAACAAAGTGTTTGGTGATGGAAGAGATGTAAGTGAGTTTCGTCTGAAGTTGCACGTGAAGAACGCATGCAAGCAAAGATCCATTTGTTTGCCGATAGATAGATACGGACCGCCGAAGCTAAATTTGGATTCTTTTGCCAATTTTGCCGGTGAATTGTTATATGTGCCGAAACATTTAAGACACACATATCCTCCCAACACCTATTATATTTTTTGTTTTTGTTTTCTTTTCATAATTTCAGATATATTTGGTTTACTGTCAAAAACATTGATTTACTTTATATATGTACACCAGTTCATCATGTGTAGATTGTCGTTAGCACATAATCAATGGGCGTTAAGTAAAAAAAATATGGATCAGAATAATTTCTATTTTAATATGTAACGGAGTTTTTACCGAAAATGGTGGTCTTATTTGGAATTTGATATTGCAGTTTGAAGACATATGGGTGTTTTCTTAACACTCGACCGTAGAAGCAATTAAGGATTTAGTATCTCTTGCGAAATAATCATTTATAGATTTTGTAATATAATCAAACAACGGAAAATTTAAATTATTTAAAAGATAGTCAACGGAGTCAAACCAACACACGAGGACATTACAGAAGAATAAAACACTAGATGCACCAACATATATATCATATATATCTGAATGTTTCAAAAGTATGATTACATCAAAATGATATAAAGAAATATACATGTAATCACTACAACCTCCAAAATTAAGAAAACATGATCACGTCCCGGAGATGCTCCTCCACGGTCACCACCCACTAACGGCACTCCCGGTCTGAAAGATAAACATGTAACGATATCTGAGTTTCCAGAAGAAAACCTTGTATGTCAAATCCCTATCACATATAAGAACTAGACAACTACTAGCATGGTATAATACAAAATGCAACAATATAATTATCATCATCAATACTTGGCTCCAAGACTCTCTCTCCCCGCCACAGCAGACTCGAATCACAATGAGGCTCGAGGGTCCTCTCACTCATCACCCACACGTACACACCGACACCACAGTCGGAATAATCGTTTGCCATCACATCACATACACAATAGCACCACAGCCGGAAACATCTTTGGCCAACAACACGTGCACACAAGCACCATAGCCGGAACATCCTCGGCCAACAACATGTGCACCCCACTGATAAAATGTTTGTACCGTCGCCCCAAAACGGTCAGGGAGCCGTTGCCCTCAAAGTTGATCCCACAATATAACAAAGTACCAGACTGAGCAGAAATGGTCGACCGAAACAAGCATTTCGGTCGATCGGTTCCCTCTAGGAACGCACAATGGCTCGACCGTCTCCACGACTGGTCGAACCTCAATTAACGAACAAAGGTCACAGGCGGTAGACTGTTTTGAAGGTCTACGCCTCAACATTTTATAATAATAAACGCCCCAACGGTCGAACGACAAAGGAGACTCAGTCGACCGAACATAATAGAGAATTTCTACGTTCTCGCTAAGTCACACTGGTCGAACCACAATACACCGTTCGAACATGGTTTAAGTCATCTTAAGTCATCGGTCGGACAGAATCAGTTGGCGGTCGACCGTTAAGATAATTCACGCCCAATCCAGATTTGTCCAGCAAACATTGGTCGAACAACCATATACGCGGTCGACTGTTTAGTGGTTTAGACCCCAACCAACTTATGTACAGGTACAATCGATCGATTAGATCAAATTGGCGGTCGACCATTTAGAAGGTCTAAACCTGAATCGACTTACCAACAGTGTAATCGGTCGAACGACAAAGGGGTCCGGTCGACCAAAAACACCCAGAGCTTGCCTATTATGTTTAATCAGTCGACCGCCCAAGGCATAGTTCGACCGGTGCAAGACAAAACTCCTGCACAAACACGAGCAACAGTCGATCGTTCTCAACAGACACTCTGCTGCACAACTCTGGTGCACATTTACCTTCGACAAGCCAATCGGCCTACGATCGACTAAAATCATCACTCACACACATTAGGGAGTCTTAAAATGAAGCTTGACATACCATGAATGTTTGAAGAAACCTTTGAAGTACCACGACGATCGCCTCCTCGCAAAAGCTTGATCTTCTCCGACGAACATCCCGTGCGAGCAATCGACGACCTCACTGAACTCCTCTTCTCGTCGTCGACCACACCACCACAAACCAGAGAGCTGAGAGGGAGAGAATGCGTTGGAGAAGAGTGGAAATGAGAAGAAAAGATAAATGAGTTAAGTGTTTAAGCTTTTAAACCTCCTCACCTCTCCAACAATACTCCAACCATCCTATCACCTTACTTCCTCCAGCCAATCACAACCACTCACCTTAACAAAATATCCACCAAGGATTAGGATTAGTCTTAAACCTAATTAGCCTAACTGATTAGGATTAGGTTCTAACAGATTTATCAACCAATTATTCTTGCAAAAAAACTCACACATCTATACAATCTTCATGGCCGGGGTTTGGCACGCGTAAGACCCCCTATAATTTGTTGTTAAGTTTAAAAATTAATTTTCTACGTTTATATGTAACTCCTTAAGATCCATATAAGTGTTTAAGCTAGTAATAAGAACAATCTTTGGTCAATAACACCATATAGTATTCCTATTTTATTTGTGGAGCACAAAACATTCTTTAATTATTATAATATATTTAAATCTTAGGACGTGCATTAGCGATTTCTATACAAATGTTGCCTAGATTCCACGTGCAGATCGACTCTAATATTTAAACTTGTTCAGTGACCTTCTAATCCTATTCTATCGATCGAATTAAGTACCTTTTCTTAATTATGAGAGGGGCCAGAAGACTATATATATATATATATTGACTTTGATAGGCTATAAAGGTTGCTCAAGAGGAGATGAATAGAATCAAAAGCTGATTAAAATCCTGAAAGTTATTATTGCAGCTAATTGGTTCGATCATTCCACCAAAAACGTCACGGGTCCATTTCATTTTTACCAACCTATAGCTTTAATTTGAACTCAGTAGACTATATCATATATCATGAAGAATACCAATCCGATATCATCATAAATATTATTAGCGTCTCTAGTTCCATCACTTTTACTATATATATATTTATTATTTAGACTAGTGTTACATTAAACTATTGCATGCTAAAAAAATCCAAATCAGTCTAATGAATCATACATTCACAACTATGTTTAGCACCATCTGCTCAGTCTACTGTCAAGCCACCTCCTTGGAAATCAGAAAATGACGACGACTTGTTCACACTTCACAGTATGTGGTGGGGTTAGAATGATATCATATATCTCTGCAAGTATAATACAATAATAGAGAACCGTGGAACCCTAGATTAGGGGGGGTTGTGCCACTTGGGTTAACCCCACATCCACTTTATCAGATCCATATGTGACCACTGACCAGATGTCCATGGAATACCTTATCTAGAACTACTAAGACATGGGATCGTAGACAATGTTGTTGAGATAAGTGCACTCCTGCCGCTTTAGACGACAACAACACAAGAACCATGTCGGCATATATGAGTCTTGTGGATTAATTTCCCAATCACATTTTACTATTATATTTATATTCACTAGTTCTTATAATTTTACCCTTTCTTTCCGGAAGCATTTATTGATAAACTTGATTTCTAACACGACGCGATTATACGAAACGACACGATTAGATTAGAACATGACGAAATACAGTATAAAAAAGGGGGTATGTTAGCTTACTTACGAAGATTCATGAAAAATGAGCATATAAATATTAAGACACAATAACAATCCGATTACACACGACGTGTTCAATTTTAACACGAAAGTACACATTTAACATTTTTTATAGCATGTTCATTTACAATTGATTTGAAAATGGTCGAAGAAGATGTATTTGGTACAAATACGTCGTCCTAACATGTTACAACTGTCAACGATGGCAATGTGTTAAATATTTACCATACAGGATTGCCTGACACGAATAGTACAAGACATACATTAATTGTTAATCCTAAATTTATGTGTACGTACTTAATGCTAAATTAGATGTCTAGTCTTGTGGTTCAGTTTGACCCATAAACCACCGTATCAACCGTTGACCAATGTTTTAAAATTTGAACCGAAAACAACTTGATTTGGTTCAAAGATGTTCAACCGACGGTTCAACTTGATCCAACTGATGATGACGTCAGCATGACATTAACATTTTGTGAACCGATGGTTGAACCGAACCGAATCCGTAGTGACGGTTCAGTGATGGTTCGACCGATTGAACTGGTTTTAAGATAAACATATAATAATCTTAAGATAAAGTATTCGACATTTCGAACCAAGAATCACTTTGTTTCTATTTAGATGAAGAGGAGGAGAATAAAAAAGTCAATAAATAATTAAAACTGAAACCACGTTGCTCTAAAGTCTAAACATAGAAATAACTATAAGAATATTCTTAACACCCTAAATATCATCATTTCAGTGATTCTTTCGGTTAACCACACAAGCTAAGCATTCAACAAAATTAACCACACATACTAAACATTAAAAAAAACCGAAAGAGTGAATTTATGGAGTCGTGACTACGGACTATAAGCAGTGGTGGACTAGTGGAGTCAGGACTAAGGAGTGAGGATGCGTAGGTAGAGTTAGGGGTGAAGCCCGGACTAAGGAGTGAGGAGGCAGGGGTGGAGTCCAAACCCTAACTCCAAATTTGACACAATCTAGAAAATGGAAACTGAAAAATAGGAAAATACTTGATTTTATATTTTTTGTTTAATTAAAGAAAAAATCGGTCGAACCCGGTCCGACCGGTCTGCCTCCAGTTCGCAGTCCGACTCGGTCTAACCACCTGTTTAGTTTGGATTTTTAAAACATAGTCGTTAACAACCAAACTATAAGCATGTCTTAGACAAAGTTGCATATATAGTTTGGTTAGGCGAATTTGTATATGATTTTGCAATAAGTTGAAAGCAATAGTAGCTTCTCGCCTTTGACTGTTATGATCTTTAGTGCGGTGGTTCGTATACGGAGTTGATGAATAAACCAATAGAACTGAAACTAGGTAATTTATTGAACACCTAACATACATCTAGCAATCTCACAAGCAATCAAATAAACACAAGCAAGAACAACATTGGATTTACGTGGAAATCTAATCGGGAAAAACCATGACGATCGAGACGGAGGAGCTTCACTATTTGAACGATTGGAGTACATGGAGAATGTAATCGGAGATGGCTTGCTCAGATTGGATTGAAGGTTGGATAATTCTCCAACAACAAAAAAAATCCCAAATTTAAAACTCTAGCATACGGTGGCTAAGCCTACTCCTTTTTATTTATGATTTCAATAACATAAGAGTTCTAAAGAACTTAGGTTTTTATAGCAAAAGATTAAGAGAAGTCTAAATGACTTAAGAATGCCCAAAGTATCCTTAATGAAAATTTGCTTGTGTCTAGATTTCGATCAACCGTTCTTTGGTTCCAGTAAACTCCAACGACTAGTGTCCACTTGAGTTTGGTCAACCGTTGGCGAGACGAATGACTGGATCCGAATGATCGAATAGGTATCAGACGTCCGAACCTAAAGCTCTAGTAAGTTCCTGGGAGGATTGTCAGATGGGCATTGGTGTACCCAAGTGGGATTCGGTTAGCCGATTCTGGGACTCCAGTAGAATTCCATCTAAACTCTGATAGATGCATTCTAGTTGACCGAACTAAGTCTGGTCGACCAATCCTGGTGTTGTTTTCTAGACAACTTTCTACAAGTTGCCTAAGGATCGAAACACAACAATTGGGTTAATTAGTTTTGAGATCCCAATCGCCACGTTTAGAATATCCAGTCCCAAACGACTCATGTAAAGTGCTTAAAGCCTATTTTGATTCAAGTACTCTGGTTATAAAAAAACACTCAATATCCATTTACCCACAATAACCTGTACTTCACACTTGAGGATAATAGCAATGTCATACTCATACTTCCAGTCTATTCCGGATTAATCTTGGTTTTGCAACTCAGTCCAAAATTGTAGAAGTGAGACTAGTTTGGGTCAAACTAATGTTCAGGCTGGCCCACAACCGTAACACATCCACTTGAAACTTATGAAGGCCGAGGGTGTGTTTACAAAAGTTACAAAGGCTAAAGCCGAAAAACGTTTTAGTAAACTAATACACGAGAGAAATACAAAAGCAGTTCTGAACTTCGGATGTGAAACTGATTCAACAACTGAGATACTCTTCAGAGTTTGTTAATTGTCCTTTTATACGAGTCCCTACAATAAACCTGAGAGCCAACCTGCGTTATTTCTAGTCATCATTTGATAAAATAAAGAGCTTTAAGTAAAAGTACAGGAAGAGGAAGTATTAATTGTTGAAGTAACACTCCAGCACAGGTGGTTGTATACTATGTACACGACATAACATCCTACGTTATTATTTAGAAATTTCGGAGAGGGGATATTGTCCTCAACAAACACGCAAAAAGGAAAAAAAGGAATAACATCCAAAGTAAACTAAAAAAAGTCCTCATTGTATTTCTACATACTCCCTGTAAACTACTATATATAACTGTAAATACCGAAACTTTTTCACAAAGTACTACAAAACGTTTTTACGTGCTCTCTTGGAACGTGCGTAACCGCGACAATGCGGCCGGATTCGCATGCAGAACCTGAGTTGCGTCTTTGCTTTCCTCGTCTCTACTTGACGGCCGGAAAGATTTGAAGACCCCACCATCCTCGATGGACTTGTTGGGGTTGGGTTTGATGCCAAGAGTGGCCCATATGGAGCTTTTGGAAGCCTCCTCTGGGTCATCGACTCGGAGAGTCTTGGGAACCCAGAGGGACTTCTCTGCTTTCTCATCACCAATTGAACTTGTGTCTCTGCAATGTTTTCCCAATGTAGGTGAGTGGTTGCCCGAACCGGCGCTGTTGCTTGTGGAAGATGACGGTGACATACTGCCGTTTGGTCCGAGCCACGGTGCGTTCCATGTTCCACTAGGCCAGCCTACTAGACAGCCCCACAAAGAGGGTGGAGCGGCAATGAATGGATATGGCATGGCTGGAGCGCAGAAAGGCATCTGAGTTGGACACCACGGCATTGGCTTGGGACTATTACACCATGAGTAAGCCATATCAGGTCCCGGATTACACTGCAATTGATGTAAATGTTCTGACTTGTTGCATGAAGCTGGCGTAGAATTTTGGTTTGGCCTGGCGATTTTGTCGGAGAATTCTCTTCCTTCGCAATTCGTAAGATTTGCCATGGCACATGATTGTAATTCCTTTGGATTTTTTTGCCCGTTCAACATGTTTGTCTCACCTTTCTTTTCATGTCTTGCTAGACTAAGGAGGTTGGCGATTGATTCGCAAAGAGGCCCTTCCCGCCCAAGCTTGAGTACCTGTTTGCTTCCGTTAAAATGACTTGTCGGGGTAGATTGGCCACAAGAAGGAGCCTGGTAATGGTTCAAGCCGGGATTTTCATTAGAAGGTAACACCAGGTGCCGGTAATGTAATGAAGAATTTTTATTTTTCCGCCTTCCAGCGCCCACCGGAACATTCCTCATCGTACCCCCAGCCGTCCAATATCTCTGGCAATTCTTGCAGAAGTGCCTCGGTTGGTTGATATTGTAGTTGTTGTAGTAACAGAACTTGGTGTCCATGCTGCTACACCTGGGACAGGGAAGCACTTTGTCTGGCTTCTTTAGCGTCTTTTCTTGCTTAGAGTTGTCGGACTTCTCCGGCTCTGGCTTTGAATCTGCGCTGTTCGAATCAGTGTTCACTTTCTCATCCAAAATACACGTTTGCTGGATAGATTCAGGACCATTTTTCTGAACATAAGTACCATCAGCGACATTGTGGTCGTTTTCCTCAATGGTTTCCACCGAAGGGTCTTTTTTCCCGGTAAATTCGTCTTTAGTCGTGACCTGAAATTATGAACAAGTTGATTGATCGTTCTTCGAATTGGATAGGGTAACGTTAAAAAAACGTACTAAATACTGAATCATCAATCTACAACTAACACACAATAGAGATTATTACGAAAAATTGGCATTACACTTTCCACTTGAATTAAAGTCGAACACCAATTTGTAAACTAAATAACACAACCATTGCTAGATAATCAAAACCAAATACCATGAATAACATGATAAATCCAATTTGCACGCAATGATACAATTTTCAATTTTTCCTTTCCTACATCCAAAATTTACGAAATTGAACACATCATAGCGACAAATTAACAAGAAAGAAACCGATTTCAACGGAAATAGAAACTCGGAATCAGCTCATATTGGTTTTTCATCACTTAAACGAATGCAAGGAAAAAAGGAAAGAAAACACAATCGATAACTAACTCCAGAAAGTAGCACTATCATCTCACGACACACACTAATGATTACTCGCAACAAACCCGATAGCATAATTAAGTCCATTAAATCACTCCCTCGATTGACTTTTGCTAAGCTTCATGTTGGATTCATAAGTCCGTACACCTTTTCATATCCAAAAAAAAAAACTCAAACAGCGAAAAATCGCCAAATTTTGCTTGCTTGAAAATACCCGGAGCAAAAACAAACTAAAATCGAGAATCAATTTTGAAGCCAAAGAATCACTTTCAGCTTATCGAAAAGGAACAACCCAGACGATCTCAATTTCCCTTCTTTACGACTAAAACAATCATCAGAAAATCACCCAACCCTCAGATCGGTAATTTCATAAAACACATACTAAGTTCGAAAACCAAAAAAAAAAAAAACGCCAAAACTCACGTACACTTTCAAAACTGAACAAACAACAACCAAATAAAACTGATCGGAAAATTATGTAACACTCTGTAACAGAATTAGATCCACCATCTACTACATATAAGTGTTTAGCTATTATAGAACACGACAAATTTACCTTTTCCAATTCTCGAGTTCTGATCGAAGGCATCTCCGGAACCCCGATCGTCGTCCCGAAAAGTTTGATCGCGGGATCACACATCTCCACTCCCCCACTCTCCGAATCTACTCGCATACTTTTTCTTATCCTCAATATTCACCACAACAAAAGAAGAGAGAGAGAAGAAAAGAGAGAAAGTTGAGTTTCGGTTAAAGAGAAGAGAAGAGGCGGGGGTGGGACTAAAAGAGAAGAAAGAGGGGGATACATGGACTGCCAGGTGGTGTCCACGTCAGCGTTGGAATGAAATTTGAGCCACCAGATCTGTGTGGCTCTGGATGCGCTTGCTGACGTCACAACGGGTTGCCGGTTGCAGCGTTTTGGTAGAAGAGGCTAAAGCCCTCACCCTTTTTTTTCTTTTGGAATTTTGCATCTATGCACTCCACTTTTCCGTATTTGTGTTGTGAATTCACAATACTAGGGGGTTTGATCCTAACCAAGAGCAATGTCACATTGAGTCCGGTTCTTTGGATTTTGAGATTTTTCTTATTTTCTAAGAACCTTTTGGCATTCCGATTCTTGAGATTTTAACAACTTCAGGTCGTCATTTTAAGTTTCTATTAACACTCTTGTCCACAATTTTGGTTGTTCCAACATTATAAGTATCCATCGATTGAAGTTACTTAATTTGGGTGGTGATGTCTTCGGGTTTGAACTATTTCTACTTGTATGTGTTTACCTTGTGACTTGTTCACTCTACAATTGATTATTTATCATCAAACATGGAATGCAACTTGTAAAAAATATTGTTCAATTGACGATCAAGATAAGTAATATAGGCACATCCCATGTTAATTTCAAGACATACATGTTCTACAATTTTTACCAGATAAGAAGTATAATAATTGAATTTTCATACTCGAATAAATGAGTGAATTGATGTGTTTGGTTGAACATCGTTAAGTTGGAAACTCAGAGGGCTAAACTATAAATACAAAAACAGAAAGTACAAACGCACAAACCTATGACAACAATTTCCAAAAAAGGAAATAAAAAAGCGTAGAGTTCAAGGGTTGCTCAAGCTTCGGACCAGAGATCCACTTGTCCGTATTTCGTACGTACCAGAATTAACCAATGACCACATCTTCTTCCGTATACGTTGGTGAAACTTGTCTTCCTCTCCGTAAGAAAGTGTCGAAGCATAAAAGTGGTTCGCAAAAAATCAAGCATTTAAATTACCAAAAAATCAAGCAATTGATTTGACGTCAAATTTGACCAACTTGTCGTTGGCCATATCCCTTCAAAAACTAGAAGATAAAACTTAAACATGTGTACGGACACAACATATCCATACTCGATAACGCAATCTTTTCTTGTTATTACCACTGGATAATTGCAACGTACGTGTGGATCTGTGATTGTTCGTGTTCTTATAATATATACGAGTATTAGTACGACGAAGTGGATATTCTTAGAGATGTATATGTACGAAAGTGGAAAGGTGGGAAAGTAAGCCGTAAGGGCCACTAATTTATTTATTTTTTGAGTCGAACAAGGTGATATTTTGGTTAGAGAATATCGATAGCATCAAAGTATGAAAATCAAAGATTCAACGTTTAAATTTCCTTTGCGAAGAATGTCACATTCAACTTCCAAGTGACATGTCACTGCCATACCATCAATGATAATATAAATATATGGCTTAATATGGGTTTGTTTATTAACGTTGACAATTACTCAAACCTAAAATATTCCAGTATCTGATGTAGGTCACGCATACGAAGAGATATGAACTTTTGAGCGTCCGTACGATTGCTACCTAATCTAAGGACGACCAAGCTAAATTAATTCCCATGCTAAAAGTCGGTGGGAAGACCTACGTACCATCCTACTGTCACGTGGGTTTCTTTTCATTCAACAACATTAAAATACATGACCACCCAAGCTATAAGCCTATAATCAACAATTACATGAATTAACAAGACAGCGTCAACGTCTTTAAGGGTCGTCATAATTGGCCGTCCAAAGATGAATTACATGTCATGGTCGGTAGGAAAAGGACATGTTTGGGTGTGTCTGAGGATTGGAAAAGAGAAAGAGCTGAACTTGACCAACTGGTGGATGAGACATGAGAAGGAGAATTGTATAGCTTGGGGAATTGACTGGCAGAGGAAGCTCTTCCTTGTTTTCTTAGGATTGTGGATCTTTTCCATTTTATGGTGAATCTCACTTCAATGGGTGTGTGTGGATGTGGGTCCATAACAGAAAGGCAAGTTTCGTTGTCGTTTGGATTCAGAAGAAATATAATAAATATACACAGAAGTAGATATCAATCAGCGGTATTATTGGAATACTTTTGTTACAGTTACAAAAGACGGCAACTGGGCTTTCGGAGCTCAGTTGGTTAGAGCACCCGTTTAGTAAGCGGGAGGTCTTGAGTTCAACTCTCAATTAAAGCATTGTTTATCCATTTTTACTATTTCGAATGATACTTTTTGCAAAATGTCCTCTTTTGTGAATGTCGCAAAAGAACTTAAATAGTGATTCAGTGAACATGCCAAACACAACAGTAAAAGACACAAAAAAAGTCAAAGAAAATTTTAAGGTCGAAAAACTACTTAAATCGTCCAAAAAATTATTTTTTACCCTTAACAAATCAATTAATACACATTTCGTCATGTGTCTTTAAACAAGGTGTTTGACTCAGTTTTACTCACATTCCTAGTACCAACACCACGAAAATGTCTGACGAAGCACCTGGATCCGGCGAGGTAACGGGGGCGGATGTTTTTCCCCGACCAAGGGGGAGGCGGTTCCGACGGCCGCCCCCCCCCCCCCCCGTTGGGTCAGGCGTCTCCCGCGGACGCCCCACCCAATTTTTTTCAAAAAAAATTAATTAAAATAAACAAGGTAATTTACCAGATTTGAGTAATCTGGGGCGTCCACTTGTTCTTTTCCTTGCCTACGAGACATTATATCTGGTGAATAGAAGAGTAATATGAAGAGAAAGTGGTGTTAGAAGAGTGAAATGAAGAGTTATATAAGTAGAAATGGTAGAAGAGTAAAATGGTAATATGTAGGGACAATTTAAGAAATTTTAACCAGCGTGACATTCTAAAAGTGTGGAAGTTTAAGGTACAACTTTGTCTTCCCGTGGCACACTTCCCGATGCATGGACTTGTTTTTCACGTAAAAGCTTAGTGTGGTAGCTTCTCTCGAGCTTCCATGCAAATCACATAAGTAATGTCGATTTTGCCAACACTCACTTGTGAAATATCAAAATTCGTTAAGGACTTTTTGATAATTTCACATGTGCAATTAAAACACGGTAATGGAGCTGGTCAGCTGGGTGACAAACATTTGACAACTACTTTAGTCTTAGAGAAGTTCTTCTATAAAAAATTACATCCCAGCAAACTCAGATTCAAAAAATTCAAATTTTAGCGATATGTACCCAAAATTATCTTTTGATAAAGTTATGAAAAATAATCATTTTTTATATATTATTAGAAAACAACATTGTTAGGAAACATGACTTTTTCTAGTTTTTTGATGGAAGTGGGAGAACTATCTCTTAAATAAACTCTTGAAATCGTGGAATTCTTAGAGCTCAAAACTTTATGTTTCCTATAAACAAATAACATCATTGCAATAAATATGTGTTCTTGCTCTATTACCTTAGAATAAGGTTGGTAAACATGTGTTAAATATGTGGTGCCACCAACTAGAGATGGGTACCAACCAGGCCCGGACTTGGCCAAAACTATCGAGTCAGGATTTAGGCCCGCCATGTTGGTTCACTAGGTATTAAACCGATCCAGCCCGGCCCGCAACCCGGTTGGCTGACAGGTCTAGCTCCGGCCCGACCTGTAGCTTCCTGGGCCGACGCGTTTGGACCGGCCTGGCTCAGTCTGTTACCCAGCTTTACCACCAATGTTTAAGAATAAAAGTGGTCAGAGATGCTGATCGATCAACGACACCATCACCCTCTTTCAGAATCTTAAAACAATTGAAGAATAGATGTTGTACAAACAAACATGGTTGAGGGTAAAGCTGGGTAACGGACCGGCCCAAGCCCGTCGGCTCGGGAAGCTAAATGGGTCGGGCTCCAGTCTGGTCCGTTTCAAGGAGGTCGGGGCCGACCCACCCTGACCCGACCGTTTACCTTAATAGACCGGGCCTAAAGCTCGACCCGTTTATTTTCTCCGGGCCTGATACCCACCTCTAGTTTATGGTGGTATAAGAGAGAAAACAGTTAAAATAACCAAGGTTAAAAAGCATAGAAGCTAAAATTGTAAATAAATGAAATATATAAGATTGATAGAATATAAGAAAGATAAAATTTACAAATATCACATAGGTAGTAAAGTACAAAAACAAAGCTACGAGAAAGCGCTATTGGTGAGGGAGGGTTGTGGTTATGATCTTAATAAGTAGTTCAAGCGTCAAGAAATGTAAAACCTAATTTTAGGTAAAAATATTTTGTTGGTCCACTTCTAGTTTAGATCGTCTCTCCTATCCCAAAATACAAATTAAATGAATGGTCGAGAATTCTGATTGTTTAATTTTTTTTAGAGGATATATAGATTATAGCTTTTCAAAAAGAAACATATACAGTCATAGATGAGTACCACTCGCCGGTAAAAACCCAGTTCACTGCATCAACGTAAACAAACACAAACACGGAACAATAAGGTGATACCCCCTGGAAACACACGAACATCCTGCAACACCGCACAAAGGTTAGAAGAAAAAAACTCCTTCCCGTCCTTGAAAAAGTTCTTGTTCGACACGTGACTTTCCTGTGCAAAAGGAAAATGTTTATTGGCCGCTCTCCGGGATACGATCGGGACACGTTGCTGAGTTGGACAAATCCAGCTCAGCCAAAATTTTAATTTTTTTAAGCAGAGGGGGCAGCCGCATTTAATGCATCTCAAATTAGACGTGCTCCAAACATACCCGGTCATTCCTTTTGGCGCTCCCACCTGCTCCATACTTCTTTTTGACGAACATTCACGGAATGACCACCACCACTTCTTCCTTTCTTTTTCGTTCATTTCTCTTCGTTTTGAGAGAAATTTTCACTCAAATGGAAATTGTAAAAATGTCTACCCGGTCAGAAATGTCGTTAAACGTTCCTACGGAGAAGATGATGTTCCCCTCTTTCGAAGGTGCAAGAGCCTTTTACAACGACTATGCTGATGCTTGTGGTTTTGGGGTTAAACTACGACATACTCATTACGACGGTGGTGTTGTTACCCGGGCTACTCTTACTTGTTCCAAGGAGGGTAAGGCACCAACAGACCAAGGTCAAGGCATAATGAAGCCACGTTTATCGAGTAAAGTTCAGTGCACGGCTCGTATCAGGGTTTCTGGAAACCCAGCAAGAGGTTACCATATTAACTTTGTCGTTCTCAATCATAACCACGAAATGCTTCAGGAGCACCAGATGCGTTTTCTAAGACAGAAACGATTTGTACCTGAGGCCGCCATAACACGAATAACGTGCAATGATGCTTCTGGGATCTCTGCTGCTAAGATCATGCAATCGTTTGCTGTCGAGGCTGGGGGGCATGACAAACTTACTTTTAACGATAGAGACCTAAGGTTTGAAAACTTTTGTACGTTATTTTGTTTGTAGAAATATGTGGCCTTAATATTTTTTGTGTGCGCAGGAATGTTATAACCGAAGTAAGGAATTTGAAAATGGGACCCGGCGATGCACAAGCTCTTTAGAACTATTTCATTAAGATGCAGAAGATTGATGCAATGTTTCTCTATGTCATGGATATGGATGACGAGGGAAGACTAAGGAACGTTTTCTGGGCCGACTGCCGTTCCAGGGCTGCATATTCATACTTTAGGGATGTTATATGTTTCGACGCTACGTACCTCACAAACAAATAGGACATGCTCTTTGCACCATTTGTGGGAGTTAATCACCATTTCGAGTCTGTGTTGCTCGGTTGCGCTTTGCTGTCTTCTGAGACCACTGAAAACTACATATGACTCTTTCAGACGTGGCTTTCGTGTATGAGAGGTACGTTTGTAGAGTTCCTACTTGTATTGACGGGTTGCCATTTTTGAATTTTGAGTTACTGTTTTTCCTTTTTCAGTGATGTATGTTCATTTTTAAGTTTTGTTTGTTCCTTTTTAACTTCTTCTAAAACCTTTTGAGTTAATGTTTTACATTTTAAGTGTTGTATGTTCCTTTTTAAGTGATGTATGTTCTTTTTTAAGTTTTGTTTGTTCTTTTTTTTAACTTCTTCTAAAACCTTTTGAGTTAATGTTTTTCATTTTTAAGTGATGTATGTTCCTTTTTAAGTTTTGTTTGTTCATTTTTAACTTCTTCTAAAACCTTTAGAGTTAATGTTTTTCTTTTTTAAGTGATGTATGTTCCTTTTTAAGTGATATCTGTTACTTTTTAAGTTTTGTTTCTTCCTTTTAACTTCTTCTAAAACCTTTTGAGTTATTGTTTTTCCTTTTTAAGTGATGTTTGTTTCTTTTTAAGTGATGTTTGTTCCTTTTAAGTTATGTCGTTTCCTTTATAACGACTTTTCTTTTGGCTTTCGTACTCGTATTGACGGGGTTATCATTTTTATACTTTTTGACTTATGTCTGTTTCTTTTTAAATTTTGTTTGTTCCTTTTATTTTCTTATAAAACCTTTTGAGTTACTGTTTTTCATTTTTAAGTTATGTCTGTTCATTTTTAAGTTTTGTTTGTTCCTTTTTAAGTTCTTCTAAAAACTTTTGAGTTACTGTTTTTCCTTTATAAGTTATGTCGGTTCCTTTATAAGTTATGTATGTTCTTTTTTAAGTTTTGTTTGTTCATTTTTAATTTGTTTTTGTTCCTTTTTTAGTTTTGTTGACCCTTTTTAAGTGCAATTTTCCTTTTTAAGTTTAATTTCATCCTTTTTAAGTTACGAATTTTCCTTTTTAAGTACTTTCCATTCTTTTTAAGTTTTTATTTCCTTCTTAAGTTACCTCGTCTCCTTTATAGTGATTTTTAACTACTTTCCATTCTTTTTAAGTTTCTTTTTCCTTCTTAAGTTACCTCGTCTCCTTTATAGCGATTTTTCTTTTTTGGTGTAATATCGGTGCTGTTGCAGATATCCCTCCACCAGCTATCATAACGGACCAATGTGGGTCATTACTGCTGCTGTAAATAATGTCTTCCCAAATGCCATACACCGATTTTGCATTTGGCACATAATGAACAAAGCTCCCGTGAAGTTGACGACGAAGTATCGTCAGCACATATTATTTGATCTAAAATTGATTGTCTACGACTCAAAAAACTCATCTGAATTTGAGTGGAATTGGAAAGGTTTCCTGGTTGATTTTGAACTTCAAGACCATAGTTTGCTCCAAACAATTTACGGTATCCGTGAGTCTTGGGTACTTGCTTACTTGTGTGATTGTTTTTTTCGTTGGAATGACTTCTACCCAAAGAAGCGAAAGTATGAACTCCTTCTTCGACAAGTACTTATCTTCTAGAACCACCCTTAAGCAGTTCGTTCAACAATACGAACTTGCTCTCTGTCACAAGTACGAGAAGGAAGCTCAATCGGATTTCGATTGCCTACATAAGAAACCCCAATTGGTTTTAATATATCCCTTCGAGAGTCAAATGAGCGAGTTATATACCTTAGAGGTTTTCAAGGAAGTATAGTTGCAAATTGGTAAGATGATGAACTGCGACCTAACCGAGGAGTTGCAATCAACCGACGTGTTGCATTACAAGGTGACTGAACGTGTACGGGTCGGTGAGTAACTATTATCGAAACGTTTCCTTGTACAGAAGACATGTCTGAGCTTGACATACGATTGTAAAGTGTTTAAGCGTGTTGGTATTCTTTGCTGTCACCTCCTGGTCGTATTTGCACGGCTAGATCCTAATGCATTACTCTCGTCGTCTTACATCACAAATCGATGGCGGAAGGATATTCGTCGGAGCTATCGAGACAAGATGTACCAAGACGATGGCGTATTGGAGAAGGATGCGCAGAGTCTTCACGACGACATAATGGGTCGCGCTCTTTGGATTGCAAAGGAAGCATTCATTTCTCATGAAAGGTATCATAAGCCCGCGAAGTGTTTGGAGTGACTAAGGTCACGTATGAACATTCCCCAGGCCCTCCCATAGTTGATGAAGTTGTGTCCAACAGTACCTCTGTGCGCAATCCAGACAAAGTAATCCGTCCAGGAAGACCGCCTACTAGACGTCGGGTTTCCTTAGCCGAGAAAATTCTTCAAAGAAGCCAAAAAAGGCCTAATAGAAGAAAAGAGCAAGTATCAAATGAAGGGCAAATCACCAATGCATCAGGTCGTACCTAGACCAGGGGATCCAGATTTTGACGACTGAGACATGAAGTTTTATTATGACCAACTTACTCCTTAATTATGTACCAAGGCTTGGTCTTTGAATTTTGTACACTTTTGTAAGACAACGGTTTCTCCCTATGAATGAGGAATTTTGTACCTTTTTTTAGTGTGTAGTAGTTCATTTTTATGTTTGTGTTTCTCCTTCTTAAGTGTAAAGTTGTTCTTTTTTAATTATGAGTTATACCATTTTAAGTGTGAAGTAGTTTATTCCATTTTTTAGTGTAGTTTATTCATTTTTAAGTTTACGGTTCTCCTTTTTAAGTGTGAGTTGTACCTTTTAAAGTGTGAAGTGTTCCTTTTTAAGTTTGCTCCATTTTAAGTGTAGTTTTCTCCATTTTAAGTGTATTTTGTTCCATTTTAAGTATAGTTTGTTCCTTTTTAAGTTTGCGTTTCTTTTTTTTAAGTGCGAAGTTTTCCTTTTTATGAGTAGTTTGTTCCTTTTTAAGTTTGTGGTTCTCCTTTTTAATTGTCGGTTGTACCTTTTTAAGTTTCCGGTTCTCCTTTTTAAATATGAGTTGTTCCTTTTTAAGTTTGCAGTTCTCCTTTTTAAAGTGTGAAGTTTTCATTTTTAGTGTTTCTTGTTCCTTTTTAAGTTTGTGGTTCTCGTTTTTAAATGTGAGTTGTACATTTTTATGATTGCGATTCTCCTTTTTAAGTGTGAAGTTTTCCTTTTTATGAGTAGTTTGTTCCTTTTTAAGTTTGTGGTTCTCATTTTTAATTGTCGGTTGTACATTGTTAAGTTTGCGGTTCTCATTTTTAAATGTGAGTTGTACCTTTTAAAGTGTGAGATTTTCTTTTTTAGTGTTTTTGTTCCTTTTTAAGTTTGTGGTTCTCCTTTTTAAATGTGAGTTGTACATTTTTATGTTTGCGTTACTCATTTTTAAGTGTGAAGTTGTTCCTTTTTACGTGTGAAGATTTTCTTTTTAGTGTTTTTTGTTCCTTTTTAAGTTTGCGGTTCTCCTTTTTAAATGTGAGTTATACCTTTTAAAGTGTGAAATTTTCTTTTTTAGTGTAGTTTGTTCCTTTTAAGTTTGTGGTTCTTCTTTTTAAATGTGAGTTGTACATTTTTAAGTGTAGTCTGTTCCTTTTTAAGAGTAGTTTGTTCCTTTTTAAGTGTGCGGGTCTCCTTTTTAATTGTGAGTTGAAACCTTTTTAAGTGTGAAGTTCTACCTTAAATGTTGGAGTTATTACTTTGGAGTATGGAAAAGTTTTAATTGCAACAACGATAAAATGTATTTGTTAATTTACAAACCACTACTTTAATTCGACACAGCAACGAGAGTCCCTCAATAAAGTAATGGTCATTTCACCCCTGATCGAGTGAAGTGTCTTGGGGTCTTTCGGTTCCGTTGGGTTGACATTTCGCATGAGACATTTTATCCAGTAGTATAGGAAAACACCGCAGTCGTTGCTTCCCGACATTTGTCTTTGACACGTTTCCCTCAGGTATCTCACTGGTCAGTTCACTTTAAGACGGTTTCTCCAGAATTCACCCACATCTTTGGCTGAACATTCATGTACCCCTACCGTATTGTCAGGATCATCATCTGAGACCAGCTCCCTAGAGCAACTGTTGTAATGCAGGATCTCCTCGTCTAAGCCATTAACAACGACCAGGGTCCAGTGTTCTGACAGTAGCAGTGGTTGTGCAATCACGATGCTTCCCGGTTCAAAGCCTTGTAGTTTGGGCGTCAGCCACTCTTCAATCACGGTATTCCCTTGATCGATCAAAATTCTTTCCGAATAGAAGCTTGGAATACAAATTACCTCTTGGGGTTAGTTTTCTATTTTTTGGCACTCTTCCAGTACACAAAGCATATTGTCGATCGCCTCGTTGGTGAAATCCATCACCTTCATCATTAACTCATTGAGGTCGGAACGTGTGAAGAAACATGCATCACCTCTCCAGATCACCTCCCTTTGGTTATGTGTAGGTGCGGTCACCTTTTGTACAATGTTCAGCTCATCGGGGCTCAACGTGGCCAATGCATCCATGTCAATGTCTGGCCTAGTCTCTCTCCCGTGATGAGCCAACATGAATTCACCATTCTCATCTCGCTTTCGTTTTTTGTTCATGCTCCTCTGGAGCCTTCTTTCTCCCTTTTTCCGCTCCTCTTCTTTTTTCTACCTTTCTTTCACATCATCATCTTGTTTTTTGGCCGATGAACGTGATCATTTGGCCCCCAGTCTGCCCTCCTGGGTTTTTTCTTTCCCTCATCCTCTTTTTTTCTCCTTCTGATTATCCCCCTATCTTCTCTCCTCCTCTATCTGTTTCTCTTCTTTCTCCCTCTCCTTCTCTTTCTCATTTTCCTCATCTACCCTCTTTCTTTCTACCTCTTCTCTCACCCTCTTCTTTGAAGCTTCGGTCTCCCTCTTTTTATCATCGGCTTTCCTTTTCTCTCTTCTCGTCTTCTTTCCTCTTCCTCCCTCCTATTTTCCTCTTCTATCCTTTTCTGTTCTCTCTCCCTCTGTTTCTCTTTTTCCTCCTCTTGCCTCTTCTCTTCACTTTCCCTCTCCTCTTTTTTTTTCTCCCCCTCTATCCTCTTCTCTTTCCCTCTCCATTTCTCTCTTTTCCTCCTCTTTGCTCCTCTTTCCTCTTCTCTTCTTTTTCCCTCTCCTCTCTCCTTTTCTCCTCCTCTTGTCTCTTCTGTTCTCTATCCCTCTCTTTTTCTTTTTCCTCCTCTTTCCTCTTCTCTTCTATTTCTCTCTCCCTCTCTTTCTATTTTCCCCCTCTTTCCTCTTCTCTTTCCCTCTCCTCTCTCTTTTTCTCCTCCTCTCTCTTTTTCTCCTCCTCTCTCATGCCCTCTTCTTTTTCTCTCTCTCTTTCCCTCCTATTCTCCTCCTCTCTTTCTTGCTCTCAATCCCTCCTTTCCTCCTCTCTCCCTTCTTGTCCCTTCTATACCATATCCTCGAAGAGATGCAATCTCTTCCCTGAGGGTCTCATTTTCCTCCCGGTACTTCCTCAGTTCCTCATTCGGCCTCTTAACCTCTTCATTTGCCTCATTCAGGGCAACTTATGCTTGTAGTCATTTAGTCTTCAACCCTGCAAACTCCAATTCTTGCCGCAGTGAGTCCCGAGGGATGCTGCAGTCCCTCAATTGCACCCTTGGTTCGGTGCTTGTTGACTAGCAAACACAATTTGTTCGTATGGTTGGCTGAGTTTTTCAGTCAGACCAATGATCTCTCTCTCTTTCTGCGTAAGGGTCGTCGGCTGAGTCTGATTGGATTCGCCCCCGTAAATTTTTGAAAGGGTGATGCCCCGTTCTTCCCATTTCTTAAGGATGAGTCTTTTTCCAAACATGCTCGACCAACGATTCCACCTACGATGACCACCCATTTTAGGCTCTGCCAGGTTGAACTTCTCGCACAACCATACCTAAGAAGGAGAAACTGAATAAAAAACAGTTACCTAAAAAGGAAGAAACAGTAATTAAAAAGGAAGAAACTAAACTTAAAAAGGAACAAATGCTACTTAAAAATGATAAACAACAACTTAAAAAGGAACAAAACAACATTTAAAAAGGAATAGACAAATCTTAAAAAGGAACAAACAAAATTTAAAAAGGAAAATATTAATTTAAAAATCAAAAATAATAATTTAAAAAGGAACAAGTATAACATAAAAAGGTACAAGTATAACATAAAAATGAACATGTATAACATAAAAAGGAACAAACATAACTTAAAAAAGAAAAAAAAACATAACTTAAAAAGTATAAACCACTTAAAAAGGAACAAACGAAACTTAAAAAGGAACAAGTATAAAATAAAAAAGAACATGCATAACTTAAAAAGGAACAAGTATAAAATAAAAAGGAACAAACATAACTTAAAAAGAAACAAACATAACTTAAAAAGGAACAAGTATAACATAAAAAGGAAGAAACAACGACTTAAAAAAGATAAACAACAACTTAAAAAAGAACAAACAAAACTTAAAAATGAACAAGTATAACATAAAAAGGAAGAAACATAACTTAAAAAAGAACAATGATAACTTAAAAAGGAAGAAACATAACTTAAAAATGAACAAACAACAACATAAAAAGGAACAAACGAAGCTTAAAAAAGAACAAACGACGTCTTAAAAAGGAACAAACGAAACTATAAACATTACCAGTAGTACAACAACACACCCATCGACGTATCCCCTTCTTAAAATAGAAGAACCGGTAGATCTCCTAGCGCGTAGATCCCGGTTGGCCTTCTCCAGGCCTGTCACAAGTGCTTCGTGAATAGCCTCGGCTTACGCGTACTTGTGTTGCCTAGTCAAGTCAGCTAAGTGGTCGAGGAACCAAATTTTGGTTCGATAAGTGCCATCGCAGAACAAAAAATGGCTGAAGATGTAACAAATGGGTAGCCAGACGTACTCCTCCTCCTCATCACCCACATATCTCGTAGCCATTATCTGGGCAAATAGTTGAGTGTTGTTCAGAATCTCCCCCTGTCGGGTTGCGACTTCTTTCGGATGCATCCTTACAGCATACCCATGTAATCTGAACCCCAAAATTAGGGCAACGTCTTCGGCTATGAAGTGTACTACCCCAGAGTTGATCCTCAACCCCACATCCTCTGGGTCATAGTGTTCCACGAACCAGTCGATAATGTCATTATCGACAGGAACGTTGCGGAGGGTGATGAAGGGACCGAAGATGGTAGCCCGGAAGATATCTTTCTCTGCGTCCCTCATCTTCCCAAAGACCTTCTCTATTGGGGTCCACGAACATTTGGAGGGCTAGAAGTAATGCGTAGAAGCCTAAGAAGACACCAACCACACGAGAACAATCTTTTTTATAGTATCACAATTCAATGTTATGGTTAAAACGACAAACCTGGTGCACCACCACCCCCGAAGGAGAAGCTTGAAGTGGAGAATCCATGTCGTCGATGGATATCTAGGGTTGCGAAAAAGAACTGGGGTGATGAATCAGAGAAAAGTTGAGAAAGGGAATGTGAGAAAGATCAGAAACAATTTTGGTTTTCTTTCGCAACTCAGGATGTGAACATGCGTCAGTATGGTGTCCCTTCTCGGTCTTATCGATGCGTCAGAGAGGGAACCGTCGCACGAAAGCCACAGGGATTTTTCCATTTTTCAAAAAAACGCACGCTTTACTTTCGGCTAACTGGGCAGTTGACTCGACAGTTAACTAGATGCCACATCAGTCGCGTCCTGGACACGCGCGGCCGTGTATAAGGACTCTTGCAAAATAGCCCCACCATCCTGCCCATTTCCTCCATTCCTTAAAACCAAAGCAAACCCTTTGATTTATAGGTGCACTTTAGTAACTCCACCACCTTAACTTCTGACGACGTAAGGAGTCCAACAAGAAGCAAAGTCTCCTTCTTGCTCTGATGCTAGTGGTTGTCCATGTCTTTGCTCATGTGCAAGGTTTCGGCTTACATCAACCAACCATCAAAATCAAGTCAATTTCTGCTTTCATAAGTTACATATGTATTTACATATAGACTGATACATGGATTTTCGCAAACCTCTTTGCAGATGCATACCAGAACATGAACACCCTAGCTAAATGCATGCAAGTTTGTGTTGTTTCAGGTACAAGTGAGGGAAATGTTGGCTCCTGAAGGAGGGCAATTAGAGTCAATGCAAGGAATTGATGTAAGCTAGCGGTTATCCGGGCTCAGGAGCCATCGATCATCATGATCCTGGTGTTCCTTTTCCTCCATCGACGTTGTCCCCTTGATTTGATTGTTTGATTGTCTTAACGAATGTCCTAGCAAGCATCACTACTGGAATTTCTGGTTTTAGCGACGGTAAAAATCCGTCACTAAATCCAAGATTCCGTCACTAGCAGTTTGTAGAGATGAATATTTACCGCTGTAGATGCTGAATCATGTGATGAATGACAACTATTTGTTTTGGGAGGACAAATATTTCATGTATTTAGTGACAGATTTTTCCCATTACTAAATGTGTTTCTCAACAAAAAAACCTTTTCAGCATTAAATAAACTCCTGCTACACATATATTTATCGTCCACAATTATATATCACTACAAACCACAATAACAAATATAAACATGATCACAATAACAAGTATGAAGTTAAAATATAATAAAAATTGAAGTTAAATAAGAATCAGTGGCAAGAAACCTTCAACGGGATAATCCACAACAAGAATAGAAAGAACTGTGTTTGCTGTGATAACTGGTGGTTCTTTTAATGGATCGACTGTACTGACAAAGAAATCCATCGACGCAAGCTCTCCTTTTCGTACCTGACAATAAGAGAAAACAAACTCTCGTCAAAATGCATTTACTAGACACAAGGATGTATGCATGTAAGGGATTAGACTTTTCAAACTACCAAGGCAACATGAATCCAACACCAATAGTGTATTTGGATAACAACAAAAGATAGAAAAGAAAAGAAAAGAAGATAAAGAATGTATGCTTATTTTCTTTTATTTGAATACAAATAAGTTACGAGACAAAAGGGAAAAAATGTTGATATTACCGAAATTTCTCTGCTCTTTTAACCATGTTATTTCATTTTGGACATTCAGAAATGAATATAAAATTCAACTTTCTCTCAATGTCTCTCCATTTTAGGAGAGAAAAAATCATTTTGTATAGGATGATTTCTCTCAATCTCTCTTCATTTCTCTCTAGTTCTCTCATTAAATCGTTATCTAAACAAGAAAAAAACTTTTTTCTTCTTCTTCTTAAGTTATTACACCAAACAAAGGCATAATTGATTGTGCATGTTATATTTGCCGTGTTTGGGAGTAAATTGATACAACTTACTGTGATGGTTATCAACCAAATACTAGGACAACCATTCTCAAGTAAGAGAAGAGCTATTAGACTAAAAAGACATACATAACATATTCACATGTCAAATTTGTATGAATTATATATTTTTTCTCGTACGTCGTTATTGTGTCAATCATGTCATTTTACACCACGTGTATTCATTCACAGATAATCATAATAACTTAAGGATTCGCAAAAAAAGGATCTTATTCAAACTCGTTATCATTGTGCATCATGCTATGCTATTCGTGTTACCATACCGTATCATAAATCGATGAAGCTCTTTCAGTGACAAAGGGCATGTTTGGGTACATCCAAACTTGCGTCTGTGTCACATTGAGACATGGTTTTCTTTATAAAAAAATTAACCCCAATTGCTCTCCCACATGTGCCTTTTCCAAACACATTCTTTTCACCAAAATCTATTTATCCAGTCGTTCCAACCCCCCAAACCTCTTTAACTTAAACAACAATTGTGTTTGGGAGCACAATCGATATCAGGGAGGGTGAGTTTGCAAATTCCGATAGTAGATGCAGACACAATATATGATACATCCTCCTCCCGAGTTGAGGGATTCCGAGTAGGGTTGTCAACTTTGACTTGGCTCGATAGCTCGATTCAAACTCGACTTGAAAAACGTTCGACTCTAGTTTAACTTGAAAATAAAAGATCTTGATATAAAAAAATTCAAACTTAATTCAGTAAACGAACCGTTCGAACTCGAAAAAAATTTGATACTCAGTTTAATAACTCGTTCAAATTTTTTATTTCTCCATTTATATTTGATAATAATACTTATAGTTCGAACCTAATTTTGAGCAAGTAATTAAAAAAAAGGAAAAAAAATCTCAACCGTCGACGACATCTCCTCCGAACTACCTAAAAACCAACGGCTGCGATCTCCCCCCAAAACCAGTCCTCCCCAGAGTTTTCCTCCCACCACCCCAACTCCGATCTCTCCAATCCACTCTCCACCCCAATTCCATCCCCGATGCTCGCCAATCTCCCTCTCCTCCTCCTCTACATCCTCCTCCTCGCCTCCTCCGCCTCCCCCTTCCCGTCCCGCGAAACCCTCGGCATTTCCCCGCAAGGTACCGTTTCTAGGGTTTCGACCCCTCCGACAGTCATTCGGGTCGTGACTTGTGATTCCGTTGCGCAGATGAGTCTTACTACGCCGGGAACGTGATCCGGTGCAGGGACGGGTCGAGGAAGTTCTCGAGGGAGCAGCTCAACGACGAGTTCTGCGATTGTCCCGATGGGACGGACGAGCCTGGTTTGGGATCCTTTTTTGTTCTGATTTTAAGGTTCTTTTTGGTGTTTTTAGGAGTGAATTGATTTTGGTTTGGTTTTAAGGGACGCCGGCTTGTCCGGAAGGGAGGTTTTACTGCAGGAATACGGGTCATTCGCCGCTTTCGATCTTCTCGTCCCGTGTCAATGATGGGATCTGCGGTATGTTTTGCGCACTTTCAATGATTTTGCCTCTCTCTTTTAAGTTTCGAAAGGCGAGGTTTAATTATCGCTAGCGGAAACTGTTGGATTGAAATTTTACCTTACCAGTCTAGAATCTGTATAAGGGCAGATCGTAAGTGTTTTTACTAGCAACTGTTCGTTTTTTTAGCAGAACGCGGGATCACTAGTAATTTACTGGCTCAGTGATCCTATTTTTGTGGGGTAGGCATTTTGAATTTTAATCACCCTTAGGGTGTGATTAATTTGCAGGAAAACTTAAAGTGAGAAATTTGACTTTTGAAATCACTTTTGCAAACCAATTGCACCCTTAGAATTCCACAAAAGATGAAATGTTGTACACTAGTTCTCATAGATTCATATGAAGAGTAGTCATTGTCGGTTCTTCATCCCATATGTCAGTGGTTTTAGTGACCTACCAAACAATTTATGTTTAGGTAACTTTGTTCTTTTCTGAATCTCCAACTACAGAAAATTAATCATGTGATATACTATATTTCATTGAACAGATTGCTGTGATGGAAGTGATGAATATGATGGCAGGACAAATTGCACAAATACATGCTGGGAAGCTGGTAAAATAGCCAGAGATAAATTGAAAAAGAAAATTGAAACGTATCAAGGAGGTGTCATCATAAGAAAGCAGGAAATTGAAAAGGCAAAGGCTGCGTTTGCTAGAGATGAAGCAGAGCTCTTAAAACTTAAAAAGGAAGAAAACATATTGAAGGACCTCGTCCAAAAGCTCAAAGGTGCATCCCCTTTTATTGTTTTTTATCAGTTCATTTTAAAATTGCTAGATCCTGTGATTTCATATTATTGCCATGGATAACCTCTGGCCTATATACAATGTGATGTGAGTGCCCCCCTCACAGGAATATAATGTTCATCTCATTAGATATACTCAGTTTACTCGAGTTGTTTCATGGTGCCCCTTTATTGCATCCTCTAGGCCAGGGGGCATTCACATTGACTGATTGACGGTTTGGCTTGTGGTGTTTCGTGATTTTTTATTGTGGGTCTGTGGTGGTTCCTAACTCTTTTAATTTCATATACTACTTTCTATTGTGCCCTTCCTTCACTCATTTTAACTACTGTACGAAATCTCTTTTACATGATGAGAGGGTACAATAGAGATTTCATAAAGTGAGCGGTAAACAGGTGCAATAACATTTTAAAAAGAACCTAGGGGTATATTACATTGAAAAAAGCAGGAGTATATCGGATGTTAATCATGGTACAGAAATTATTGTGATCATTTTAGGCTTTTTCGAGGGTATAAAACTAATTTAACACAATATTTTAGTGAGAAAGTTTTCTTCTTCTTACCAAGTGTCTAGGAAAAGGGATTGATGAATTTTCGTAAGGGCATTTAAGCTGGATGCAAAAAGGTTTACGACAACGTCTTGCTCATTTCCTGGGGCAAGATTTGCTACTGACATTTGGGCAAGGTGGCTGGAGTCAGAGAGCCATATAGTTGACCAACAAATAATTTCTTTTTCCAAAGTGGGTTTCATGAAGTATTGGCTGGTTTATAAGTGCCGCTGTTGAATTTTCTTTCTTCTATTATGGCATTATAATTCAAGTTCCCTATTTCTCTTTGCTAATATCAATAGAAGCCATTGTAGTCCAACTTATTATCTTTTTCCTATTTGAATACATGTATGTTACAAGTGATTATTCTTTTTGACATAACCTACGAGACAATCTCAAAATTTCATAAACATATGCATCACATGCCTATGCTTATCTTTTGCTCCATACTCATCCATTGAATGTAAATAATCATCAAGCTAGGTGTTATGCTCTCTATATTAAAATGTCTCAACTCTTCGACTAAATTTTTTGCTTTTCGTTATGTCCTTTTTCATAAGGTGTTGCAGAAAATCCTAAAGTTCCGACATACCCCAAGCTCCCTTTGTTGCCTGTCTTTCTTCTATAATTCATTCTTCCACTGATAATTGTGCATGTAGTTTTTGTGAAACATATGTCGTACTGCAGTGAATCAGTGATATAATTACCTTTTGATCTGTTGGCATCTAACAATAACCAACTTCTGCTTCACACTTGCAACATGTCATATATGGACTCAAATTTCTCAAAATTTTAACTTGGAATTTTATCAATCTATGCATGAATTTTCTAATGTGTAGATAAGAAAGAACAAATTGAGAAGGTAGAGGAGCAAGAACGCTTGCTAAAAGAGAAGGAAGAACAAAAGCTAAGAGAGTCTGAATCAAATGAAACTGAGCAGAGGAGACAAGCACAGTCAGAAGAACCTACAGAAGGTGATGTAAAGGAGAGCAACGTGGAAGGCCAAAAGTCGTCTAATGAGGTAATTTGAATATTTTTGACTAAATTACCAATTTTGGCTTTCCGTTGTGTCCATATAAAGAGTTATGTTTCATTGTCTAGGTAAATTCAAAAATTGTATTAGGGAGTTAAATGTGGCAAGGCCTACTAGATTGCAAGTATAGTCTAAGATCCAACCCACCATTAACAGTGTTGAAATAAGCTGGTAAAGAAATATGATTCATTTATCCTGCAGTATGCTCAACTAGCCAAAATCCTGTGTGGTGCACGAATTGTTTAGAAGGAAAATCTTAAACCAAAATGTAAAAAAAGCAACGATAACCTATATATGGTAAACCAAATGCAACAAAAAAATATCCACCAAATGATGTTACAATAAAAATCTACCAAATTAAAAGGTTCAATTGGTTTCCTATATGGTGTACAAAATCAATTAAGGGATATTAACTACAAAATCGGAATTTGGAAATTAACAAATAGAAGTCTTTTGCAAAATAATCTTTAAATCAGTAAATTGAAAATTAGTTTTAATCAAGTTATGCTTCACATTTGATTTGATTGTCATCAAACATAAAATTGGTCGTATCTTACCGAGAACAAAAATATTATAAAACTCAGAAGTTTAATCAGCTATAACTCTCAACAACCACCTTAAAGCGTCCCTCTTAATTTACTTGGTCTGCCATCTCAATCGGCTAACAACAAGTGTTTGTCGGAGTCATCGTGGTTTCCCGTTTATGGGACATTTTGGAGGGAGAAATGAGATGAGGGCGGTTACATGTTAGTTTGGGAAATGGGGTAGTAGTGGGTAATGTACGGTGTGAAGAGGTGATTGGGAGGATGTGTCCTTTCAATATTTAGATTAAAAAATTGAAAATGATGGAAAGAAAAATTAATGGTTTAGATCGATCTATTTAAAAATCTAAAATTATAATAAACGGCTAGGATATATGTGAAGGACCCGGAAAATTCATTGGAAGGACCCGAAAAATTCGAATGGTTGAGATGAATTCTCAACAAAAAAGGACAATCAAGATAGTTTAAAAGACTAGAATTCCACACCGAACCATAGTAATAATTGATTGTAATGTAGGTCAGTTTGTCTCACAAGTTTTTGTTATCTTGTGTTAGAATAATAGATATTAGGAAATGATTACATTTAGATATTCTAGTTGATAGAACCTTCCTTATTTGGTGTTTCCTTATTAATGTTTCCTAATTGTTGTTTTCTTATTTCATGTTTTGTAACATCTATATATTATATAGATGATTTATCTAAGCAATAATATAAGATCCCCATTATAATTTCTTCTTCAACATGGTATCATAACACAAGTTATCCTAAGCCTAAGCCCTAGTTTGCCACCTCCACTACTTTCCGCATTTGAGGGGCCGGAAGAAGCCCTAATCACCTAGAGGCTTTCTTTTGGCCTCCCCTCTTGTCCTTCTCCTTTTGAACACCACTCATTTTGTTGTTCTTTGTCTACGCAACTCCCTCTTCTGCATACTTCCCTTCAACAACTATTCCAACAACTTTCTCATCTATCTGTGATGTAGTTGGTTTCCCAGTCGTTTGTCTACTGTTCACGTCATTTAACTGTTTGATTCTTGGGCCGATCATATTCTGGTGTTCTATGGATGGCTTCTTCTGATGGGTCATAGTGTCATACACCTTTCGCGAGTCTTAGGTGAGAGGTATTACCGGCACTACTGTTCGTTTAAACGGACCAAATTTTCTGCTATGGTCTCTGGTGATGGATACTTTTCTTGGTGTCTTCTCCTATACCTTATTTTGAAGCCTCTTCTTCAACACCTTATTCTAAAGTTTGATTTGCTTCTGCTAACTACGATAGTTGTTGTATTTGCTGCTGCTACAACTCTAGTTGGTTAGTGTTCACTTCTGCTGCTACTATTCATGCTCATGCCTATTATTGCTACTACTACTCAAGATGATGTTTTTGCTTTTGCTATTGGGACTTGGGACAACTCTATCAACTTCATCTCGTTTGAAATGTTCCCTTATATCAATATGTTTGTAACAAGCTAGGTATAATTAATAAATATACTCCAGCTTGAGGGTGATGTTAGAATAATAGATATTAGGAAATGATTACATTTAGATATTCTAGTTGATAGGACTTTTCTTATTTGGTGTTTTCTTATTAATGCTTCATAATTGTTGTTTTCTTATTTCATCCTTGTAACCTCTATATATAGAGGACCTACCTAAGCAACAATATAAGATCCCCATTATAATTTCTTCTTCAACATATTGAATTCATTTTATTTATTAAGGGACGTCATCTGCTATACGATGATATGGGTGATACTGGAGGGTACAATTTCTTCTATAAACATCATTTTCTAATAATATTTTGGGAATAATTAATCCTAAAGCAGTTTCCCTACAAAAGTATTGCAAATATAACGTCGCAAAACAAAGAAGCATAAATTTAATGCACAAATCCGGTGCATGCTCATGTCTACCACCAATTAAGGATTTTAGGTCAGATAGTCAAAAACTAGTAGGTCTGGGGTTTTTAGCCTACTAGTCAAGGAGCAATTGAACTAATCGGTCAACTAGCTTTGACTGACCAACTTCTCTGTTTTGCCAAAAAAAAAACCTTGATTTTTGTGAAAACTACGCTTTGAAGAATAGTGGGTTATTGGGCGTTCGAGAAGCCACATGAGTTTTACTGACAGTGCAAGAAGTCAAGAATTGCCAGAGTTGGTGGTTCTTTGGGGTGGGTCGGTTGTTCGTGACGTGGGGTAGGATTAGGATTTTTATTATTACTATTATACAATCATGGATGTTATCAGATTTTTAATTGGTAATAATATACTGAATGTGCATTTGTTGGTTCAGGGAACAATCATCCCATTTTTATTCAGTCGGTCCTACTTGAAATCCTTGGTTCCAATAACGAAGCAAAATATCTGTACTAGAGAAGCTGTAGTTGTTAGAAATGTCAAAGAAACTAGCTGGAAAGAAACTGCAACCCTAAATATACTTATTTGAAAGAGGTACGAGACAATATATGTGAACACCTTGATATAGTAAATTATATTAATAACATCAACATACATGTAGAAAGATAGTTAAGGATGGCTTCTTGAATGCACACTACTCTTCAAGTAAGCGAACATAATTTTACTGATAGGTATTGCAAATGCCTTGGTTATCATTTATTAGTATAATGAACAAATTACGAATTCTTGCTGTTGAGAGCATTAGACGTCATTAGTAAATACATACTTCTACTGTTGGTAATAGAATGATGAGCTTCACGATGATTATAATCGCAATCCAGACACAAAAGTCACCTGCATACTAGACTAGGATGTTAGCAAGGTGATGATCAATGTGCTGCTGCCTGATGTTTTTTTCATTTTGAATTGCTGCTTGGTGTTGTCTACTTTGATGTTGCTGTGGGCTATCTTCTCGGCTCTGTAATTTGATCTAAATTCTACTTTGTAATCTTTCTTCTATTGCAATGGTTTTGGCACTCCCTTAAATTGAGTAATCCCTCTGTTCAGGATTTGGAAGAGGAATCTAATGCTGAGGTTGAATATGAAACTGCTGTAGGCGACGATAGTGCACGTGTTTCAGATCACATGGAAAAACATGTACATAATATTCTTTGTCCCTTTACTTAGCTATATTATAATCAATAACTAGAATCAATTAAATTTTTGTAGCCTGTGGTCGAGGAAAATGGTGGTTCTTCAATGCTAAATAAGGAGGCAATTAAACATGATCAAGCTGCTTCTGAGATTGCAGTTGCAGAGGTAGGAAATAATTCACACCGGTAATTTTCTTGTCAAATGTTTTTATCTCTCTCAGTTTTGTTCTTTTTTAGTGTCATACTCAATACGTCTTTGGTATTGCATTATTTTTGCCGTCAATTTTTTTAACTTATTTGTATATATTTGTGGACTTGCAATCTAGGCACTTGTTTTCTATTCTCACCGGTCCATTAGTGATAACTGAAATCGACTGCGGGATGTAGCTATCTAAATTGGTGTTATACTGCCTTTGAGCTATATTGGCTATTGCTAGATGTTTTTCAGTGCAATGAAAATCCAAAAATACTGAAATATAGGTTTTAAGATGTACATGTGGCTCCATATATATCTTCAGATTGTCACATGTTTCCTTTGCACATCCTCTGTGTTTGTCAGGAACGGGAGTCCGGTACTGAAGGATTATCTAAAGAAGAGTTGGGCCGCCTTGTTGCTTCTCGTTGGACAGGAGAAAAAGCAGATGACAAACATGATGCTACAGATGGCGTTACGAAAGAAGAGGAGCCCAAAGATGAGTATCCTGATGTTGCTGATGGAGAAGATGATGATGACTATAATTCCGAAAACGAGGAAGACATTCATAAATATAGTGATGACGACGATGATTTCCATGATAGCAACGATCATCATGAATATGAAGATAACAGTCATCCAGAGGGCGATTATGATTCGGAATCTGAAAACACAACAGATTACCCAGGTCTGTAAGCTCTCTATCAATATCTTCTGACATTCTTTTATTGTTATAAATGTTTCCTTTGAGCTAGTTCTGCAAGCATCGGAATATACTAATTGGCGCATGACACATTCAGATTTTACCACGTCAAATGGTAATTCGTGGCTGGATAAGATCCAGCAAACTGTCCAACATGTTCTACATGCATTCAACTTTTTCAAGCCCCCAGTTAACACTTCAGGTAAAACCCATCTAGATGCATATTAGAAACGAAATGGCTTCTAAATTCACATTAGATATTATGTTTATCTGTTCAATATTTTTAGAGGCCGCTTATGTCCGGAAGGAATATGATGGTGCTAGCTCAAAGTTGTCCAAAATTCAGTCAAGGATATCCAGTCTCACAGAAAAGCTTAAACAGGATTGTGGTAAGCATGTTGTAAGGAGAATTTTGTCTGGTTTATTTTCTGGAGTTTATTATATGTGCTGTTTGACTTCGGAAAATCTCCCAAGGTTTTTTTTATGGTTAAAATTGAAATTTTAGAAAAACTGGTATCTGATCACACCAATAAATTTTCTGGTGAAATCTTTGCCTCAGCACTGACCTACTGCTTCTCATTAAGGTACATCTGACTGCCCAACAGAACCCCTTTAACCATGTTTCTGTTTCAATTTACAAAATCTGTGGTTTATGGATGATTTAAATTTCAATAGAATCTTTTGAGCTTCGGTATTTTATGTCACACAATGACTGATCTAATTTATTTCATGACGGGCGTTCAAGCTTAATCTTCAATTATCTTCCTGAACCTTGCATAAAATGATTTGCGATTCCGTGCTGGAATTTTCTGTCTGGTTTTGTTAATTTGGAATGATCAAAATTTTGTGCCAGGGAAGGAGAAGGAATTTTATTCATTCTACAATGCTTGCTTTGAAATCAAAGAGAACAAGTATGAACAATTCGACTTGCATCATTATTCCTCTTGTATCTCCAATTTGGAATCTAATTATGCACAACATTTGTTTGGCCACTAGGTACATTTACAAAGTCTGCCCATTCAAACAAGCTTCCCAGGTCGAAGGACATAGTACCACACGACTGGGGTATTTCATCTTTCCTGAATATGTTCGTCACTGAACAACGTTACTGATTCTCCTAGTTCTTTTGATTCACCATCTTCACCAACATATTTGATTACTGATTAGGTTGTTATCATGTGTAGAGCTGAACCATACCCTTTTTTTTGGGATTTTTGCTTCCTCAGTGTATACGTCATGGTCTCATGGACATGTGGCTGCGTGTCACGGCCTTGGTCCTTGCCAAACTCTAAGGCGTGACATGTGGCTCACTAATAAATAGATTCAGACTGAATATGTTTAATTATTATACATGTGGATATGTTTTTCTGTATATTCATTTCAGGTAATTTAATTTCCCTTGTTTTCCATTGACAAACAGGCAAATGGAGAAATTTGATGAAAACTACAGGCTTATGCAGTTCTTAAATGGTGACAGATGCTGGAATGGACCTGATAGAAGCTTAAAGGTAGTATTTGATTGTGTTACTGAAGGCATGGGATGCTCCACCACTAACTGGAATTGTTTTTATCAGGTGAGGCTTAGATGTGGACTAAAAAATGAACTTGCAGATGTTGACGAGCCAAGCCGCTGCGAGTAAGGAACAAACGTTATTTTGATGGTGTTTTATCCATTTTTGACATGTCCATCTCTCATCGAGTATTTGCTTCGACAGATACAGTGCCATTTTATCAACTCCACTGCTCTGTCTGGAAGAAAGGCTAAAGGTACACTTTTTTTGTTCTCCCTATTATTCGGTTGCATATTACTTTTGTGCTCTCCCTTAGCTTCTGTAGTCCTTGCAACTTCTTGAACAGGAGCTTGAAGGAAAATTACAATCGATGAAGTCAGGCCAACCTTCGCTTCATGATGAACTCTGATGAAGGACGCCTTCAAAGGCATTCATAGAAAATTTACATAACGGGATGACCTACTGTGCTAGTGGATATTCAAATGATAGGACAAAGATGTTTAGTAGCCTACTTGCCACATAATGAGAAGATCTGCTGGTGCTTTTTAGCGAGTTCTGGGGTTCAGCAGACGTAGGGTTCTTTCTACGGTTACAAGGCAAAGTCAAACCAGAAACCGGGTTGTATTTGAATTAGGTAATTCCATATCACATCTATGGAATTAGTTCTATTTTTCAACAAATGACAAATACCCAATTACAGTTTTGCTGAGACGTTATAGTCATGTGATGTGGTAATGTAAAACATTCTCAATCACCTAGTGTTCAAATTGGAACTTCGTGATCAGTGGCTGTGAATCGCTTCTAATATGTTATATACAGTTCACTGTTAGCTTCCGTTGGTTGATTGAGACTTTAGAGGTTCTTTTTCTAGCTGAGTCATTAGTTTTCCATTGATCAATCCTTGGAAGAATCACCGGTCCAGACTCTATTAGGATCTTTAATACCGTGGTTAGCATGTAGAATGATGAATAAAATCAATAAAACTCAAGAGAAATAATCCATTAAACGCCCAACATGCATCTCACAGGCAAACAAAAACAAGTACAACATCATATTTTATGTGGAAATTCAACTGGATTGCTAAACATCGTCCCAAAATTACTTAAATCATCCATTGAAATTATCAAATTACACTTCCTCATATTCTTGCTTATATATCTCACCATTTCACTCTTTTCTCACAACTTTCTCTTCCTATACCTACTACAGAAGATCACGAATGTCTCGGAGGCCAGACAAGCAGCTAGCAATTCCCCCGGTGTACCCGTATACGGTAACATTACATATTTTATTTGTTTTCAAAAAAAAATTAAAAAAATTTGTGAGCGTCCGCGGGAGACGTCTGCATACAGTCGTGGCATACTCAGTTAGGCATCTCCGACCATGATTCGAATGATGAGTAGGTTGATCTGTTGTACCGTACTCTTAGTATTTGCATTTCTATTTGCTTATCTGTCGTACACTTATTATTTGTATTTGTGTTTGCTAACCTGTCGTACTCTTATATATAATGCAAATATAATAACAAATTTCGGTAATAAAACAACACTATATAATGTACAAACATATCAAAACATATTACATAATTGTTGTCAATATGCTATCCTATTTTGGTACTCCAGCTCCCATCCAATAACATTCTCATCTCGTATTTGAAACCACAGAGTCGCTATAGGAGGTACGGGGAATCCCTCAGTCACGGTGAATCCCTCAATTCCAAACGAGTGTAATGAGCGTAACTCCCTAAATGAGCAATAATCAACTCTCTGCATGGTCTCGTCACGGTAGGCGGACTCTCCCAAGGTAGAACTGTAAGACATGAGTACAACGAACCATCATTTCCGAGAGAGAAGAACATAACTGCACACTTGTAAAAATTTGCAATGGGGAACAAGTCCGTCCACGTCTCCGTGTAGTGATTCTCGCCACAAGGTCCCTCACCCCAATTAATCTGGTGACGAGTCTGCGCCACACCGTCGTAGTATACGTGCTCATAAATTGATGGGTTCACAGCTTTCTCATTTGAAATCGAACGACGGGCGAGTTGCCAATTGTCTTCACCACCGTGGAAAACATCGGCGACACATCGAAATCCACAATTTCCATCAGGACGTACATCATTCCATCGCTCTAGGAATGACATAATGATTCCTGGAACTCTATCCACATATGGGAAGTCGTCTACGTCAATCCGTCCAGTCAGCAACTGTTGCATTCTACGTTCAACTTCATCATCTAACTGTTGCATTCTCTTCACCATCTACGTTCAACTTCATCATCTAACTGTTGCATTCTCTTCACCATCTACGTTCAACTTCATCATCTAACTGTTGCATTCTCTTCACCATCTACGTTCAACTTCATCATCTAACTGTTGCATTCTCTTCACCTCCTGACTCAGCAATTGCAAGCAGTGATGCGAAACTCGACCATTTATGTGACGATATAGAGGATGTCCGAAATTAGTCAAATTTCGCCGTCTCAAGTCTTCAAGAAAGTTTCGAATATTCGTCAGCTGCATTTCAATAGCCGCGTTGACGCGCTCGAAAAGAGTGTCCAGAGCTGCAGTCGATGTAGAAATCCACTCTTGTAGAGCCGAATGAGCACTTTCGACCCTACAATTCGTGGTGTTCCCAAAATGAAGGACTTTGTTCATCCAATTCAGCACAAACTTTTCTTTATGCACCAACCACGTGGTGTCCAGATACTCCGTGATAGCCGGCCACGATCTATACAAATCTTTCAGAGCATACAAAGCTCTATCATACTCGGCTTCTGAAGTAGAAAGCATGATTTTCCTCCATCTTCCACGCCTCAAAGTCTCTGCCATCTGCTTATTCTTGCCGAATAAGTGGTATGCGTAGTTGAATACGTCTTTGTTGATGTGCCATGTGCAGAGTAAATGAGCAGAGTCAGGAAAAACCTCTCTCACCGGTCGCATAAGGCCTAACTCCCGGTCTGTTATTATTGCAGTCGGGCTGACAATCCCCAATAACAGATCTCACAACTTCTCCATCACCCACAGGTAACTGGAGTAAGATTCATCCATCAAAATCGCATATCCGATAAGGAAATTCATGTTTGTTGGTGTGACCCCAATCATTTCGAACAAAGACATGTTATACTTGTTCGTCTTGTAAGTCGAATCCATGCAGATAACGAAAGGATATGTCCGCAACAACTGGACTGACGTCGGATGTGCCAAAAAAGCGTGAGTGACGACATTAGTTTCTGGATCCGCCATAATCCAATGTAAGTACTCACACTGCACTGCTTGATAGAGAAACTGCTGGACGGGATTCCGGTCTTGAGATTATGTCGTCCTCATGTAATCTCTGAAATTATAAATATGCCTTTGATTTGGATTGTCCTCCGGGAATTTTTCTTTTACTGCCTTTAAGATGTTCCGTGGTTTTGGTTGCGCCTCAGTCATATCACGAACAATCTTCTTCGCCCAGGACTTAGACCACTAATTTGACGATGACCCTCTGGATAAACTGTCAGTCTGTGGTTGTGATGTCGGTGATCACTATTAAAAACCACAACCCATCCATCACGATCCCGTCGCTCCACCACTTTTATTAAGAAACGACAACCGCAACCCTTTCTTTTGGTGTTTCTTCGAAGTGCAGTATCCATATCCCGAGACTCCATTTGATTTCGTCGGTCGCATCTCAAATAACAATACATCCAACTATCTGATCTTGTTTTGTACGACGACACGACCAAAAAAAACCCAGCTCTGATAGCTACTTGTTTGACCTATTTACTTGCTTCATCGATTGTTGCGAAGATTTGTGCAGTTTGAAATAGCTCACTGTAATCCACTCCATCACCACCGAAATCTTCCAACGGAACCTACAAAAATAAAATCAAAATTAAAAAAATCAAAAAAAAATCAGGCGTCTGGATAAGCCGCCTGCCTCATGGGTGGGGTGTCTGTGTTAAACGCCCTCCCCAAGGGTGAGGCGTCTGCGTAGGACGCCTTGCCCAAAGAGAGGGCGTCTACGCAAGACGCCTCTCCCATGGGGTAGGCGTCTGCGTTAGACGCCTCCGCCAAGGTGACGACGTCCTACACAGACGCCCTTACCTTGGGAGAGGCGTCTAATGCAGACACCCCACCCAAATTGTGCCCCGCGCCTGACTTACCTCACCGGATGCATCACCATTGGCAAACATTTTCGTGGTGTTTTTACTGATAAATTATGAATAGACAATACCGTAGGGCTAATTTATAGACACATGACGATATGAGTATTAAATATATTGTTAAAGGCAATTTGGTAATTTCAAGGGGGCGATTTAAGTACTTTTGGGGCGACGTTTAGTAGTTCCCAAATTCAATTGGAAAAAAATCAAGACAGATCAAGCTTCACCACAAGAATGGTTGGAATACAAAGAGAATGAAATCGGAGATGACTTGATACATTATATTATGGGTTGGATGATTCTCCAATAACAAGATTTTCGTCAAATCCAGAACTCTAAGGGGTATTGGTGGTTACAGCTACATCTCAATTTGGTGGCTCTCTTTTTTCTCAACATTTTAACATTAGAGTTCTAAGCAACTTAGGTATTTATAGGAGAAGTTTAGGATAATCCTAAACAACTTCAGAATGTCCAAAGTATCCTGAATGAAAATTGTTTACGTCCAGATTTTAGTGGACCATTTGAGAAACGATCAACAGTTCTTCAAGTTCTAGTGAACCGCCAAGCAACTACTGTTCACTTGGTTTCGATCAACTGTTGGTCAGACGGTAGACTGGATCCGAACGATCGAATAGAGTTCAAATGTTCGTTTTTCATATTCCAATATCTCTTAAGAAGACTCTAGTGGCTAGGTATAGATGGACCGAATCATTCATTTCTGAGAGTCCGGTAAATTCTCAATCTAACTTTGATGGATGTGTTTTGGTCTACCAAATGGATTTCGGTCGATTGTTCGTGATGTTGTTCTTCGAGACTTACTTTCTAAGAGACTCTAAAAGCTCCCAAGCATAGCCTATCATTCTTCTTTGTTGGGGTGTGAAGTTAGTGAACGATTCTATGTGTCTGCCACCATATCGATCACTTTTTTCTAGACATCCGTTCTATCTATAATGAAGTGCAACATCTCCGTATTCCTGTTGTCGGAGACTTCCACTGGTTAGACACACTACTTCTATCACGGATCTACGTGAAATTTGGGTGCCGTGGAAGTGGAATATCTCGTGTGGAAGATAAAAGGTGTGGCTCCTTCTTTTGGGCATGCTCGGTGAGTCGGTGTTGTGACTAACTTGTACGTCTAAAGTTTAAACAAGCTTAGTGTTAACTAACATGATTTTCTTAAGTGGACTTGTAGGTCGGTATATTGGCTTGAAACACATATAAATTGTGCATGCACAAAAAATAATGTTTATCAAAGCAAGTTAAGTGTGAAGTTGTCCTTAATATAATTCACAATAACTGGACAAAGAAACTTTGGTAAAAGTTTTTTCTTTGAATTTTAAATATCTCTGGTGTAGACATCATGTGTTTATTTATCTATAAGAGAGGAGTTGCTTTCAGAATGAAATTATTTAAGAGAGGAGCCCTACTTGTAGTGAAGGAACATGGACTTTTTTTGGGTGAGGATGCATAGACTAAGTGGACATTAGTTTTGTTTCAAAAAACTCACCTTCCCCTTCTACAAGAAACCTTCGAAATAATTATCAATATTACCTTTCCCATTCAAGTGGAAGACAGAACAAACCTTCTCCTACTGGCTTCTGCAACAGAATTTTGATCCTTCACTGGCCAGCGGCCAATACATGTTTCTATTCCTTGAATATTCTGTTCCTGTCGGTTCGAAGGAACATTTTAAGAAAAGGTAGCACCTGGTTATAGAGTTGTTAAATTGTTCTATAAGATTTGTTTTAAGGAAAATGATGAAAAAATTAAAATAGTTAACTTCTATGTGATTAACTTGTTGAAAAATTCGGTATCTCAACTTCTAACTTTTTTTTTACTTAGATGACTTCTCCGTTTAGACACACAAAAACATGAGAAATAAAAAAAATGATACGCTTAAATAACAATCGCTTCAACAAACTCCCAGAGAGGTCAAGCTTTTAATTTCATTAATTCAAAAAAAGAAGTAACTAGAATGGTAAACTAGATAAAGAAAAAACTCAAACCTCAAAACCCAGCATGTTACAACTATAAAAATATAAATATTATAAACATAATTTTAAGTTATATCCACGCACGTAATTAAAGAAACAACAAATATCAACGGAAGTAAGCAAATCAAGTAAAAAACCCCTATAATATGTTATTAGCGGAAAGGAACACGTTAGTCCCGCGGCTCACCACACCGCTCCCCAACACAACCCTATAAAAGCCCCACGAGTCGTCTCTCGACTCCACTTTTGGCGCCTCTGGTCGAGTCCAAAACCCTTCGACTCCTCCTCCGTACCAATGTCGTCCGGCGGCTGCGGGATGGGGATGCCTAAGACGAAGATCGTTTGCACGCTGGGGCCGGCGTCGCGCTCGGTGGAGATGGCGGAGAGGCTGTTATTGGCGGGGATGAACGTGGCGAGGTTCAACTTCTCGCATGGGACCCACGAGTACCACCAGGAGACGCTCCACAATCTCAGAAAGGCCATGGACAACACCGGCATCCTCTGCGCCGTCATGCTCGACACCAAGGTTTTGTTTTTTTCCGTCGGAAGTTTCTTTTTTTTCTTTTGATAGGTGTGTTTAAAGTTATTCAGGGTCTGTTTTTGTTAAATTACATTTCAATATGGTATCAGAGACAAAAAAAGCTGACTTGACACATCCACAAATGTTGTTGTTTAAGTGTATACACGGAGAAAAAATAATCCTAGACACATACGAGGGAGGGTTGGAGTATAGTCCAATATTAGTTAATTTTGTGACTTTCTCCTTAGTTAAAAGTTTTAGGATCTTTCGACTTATCACCAATTGATTTTTGAGTTGAAAACTCACTTTAATAGCTTGAAACACATAACTTTTGACGTTTGGCGTTTGGTTGGGTGTCTAGTTTGTGGCATCTGAATTTTACCAAGTGGGACTACCTCAGTTAGGAGATTAGTTGTTTTGAGATAGTTTAAAACAGAGATCGAATCCTAGCAGTTCCGTTCACATGTTTGGGATTTAAAGTGAGTAAGGTCACATGTTTGAGGTTTAAAATAAGGTAAGATAGTTGTTTGGATAGTTTATTTTTCAAGCGGAGTAGCTTCAAAGCGTGACAAGATGAGAATGATGAAAATTAGACTTTGATTAACTTGATTTATTTTTACTTGCTGAAATAAAAATATTATATTGTGATATAAGGATAATTTTTTCTAACATGAAAATAACTAATAAGAAAAATAACGAAATAAGGGAACTATCCTATAAAGACATCTCTTTATATGGATGCCAACACATTAATTCAAAATTAATAAAGCAACTTATACAATTAGGAAAGAACAACTAATGTGGTTTGTAGTGAATGATATTTTGCTTGGTTGGAGATTGAATAATCCATGAAATGAAAGAAACGTATCAATAGTACTTTTGTAGAGTAGATAAAATTAGTAAAAGAATTTTACATACAAACTGATGACATAACCAAGACCAACTTTTCGGCGGATGTTGGAATTTGTATTTGTTTTTGCTAGTGTCTGTGAAGTTGGGGAAAAAATGCTGAAAGCTAGTATCATAAACAGATATGTTATTGACTGGTGGACAAATCATTTGGTACTATAATGGTCTCTAGTAGACGGAATATCGATTCAATTCCCTTTGGTACTTTTAGTGTTTTGAATTGGTAGATCACGGGTTCTAGTCCCATATGTAGGGTAGTCTATCTAAAAATGTTTAGGCTTATTTGCGGAATTGTTAGGTAGCAATTGTCATTGCACGATGCGAACTAAAACCTCCTAAGTGTCATGATGTCAGATCACTGATTTCTTGGAAAAAATACGTATGGATTACATTAAGCCCAATTGAAGGTTTTTTGAGAGGAGAAAAACTTGGCAACAATGAAAACCTGTCAAACTGGAGAAGCTGTAATGTTTGGTATTGCTTCCTGGGAAGCCAGTTCCTTGGAAAAGTTGTCCTCTTAACAGATCCACCAAATAACTACCCCAGTATGTGTTCAAGTTATACTTGAGTACTTCATTCATTAAATGTTATTTTTACCATGCAATACCAAGCAGAGTGATTGAAAAGGAGAGAAATGTGACTCTTGTAGAAGGTAGAATTAACAGTATTTGGTTATCAAATGAGGGTAATTAAAGACAATTAGGTTAATACCCTACAAGCATTTTAAACTTTTGAAGAATGAAATCTTACTCTTATGCCATCTTCTTGGCCTTTTTTAAACTTTAACTCGAAGAGGATCCAACGCTGTACGGAATCAGATCGAGGAGTTTATTCCAATGCCTATGTAAGACCATGGCAATTATAGTCTAACCAAGATGGAAGATCCTTCACCGGTTCACCTTTTGAGTTGTGGTGTTTCCTTTATTTTTGGTTTAACATCTTGTAAGCGTTTTCTTTTTGAGTTTTCCCCCTGCAACACTTATATTACTTCTTTTTTTTAGTTTTAACTTTCTAAGCATTTTTGTTTTGAGTCTCCCCTGAAACTCTTACATTACTTTCTGACTATAATGGTGTATGATCATTTTTCAACTGATTGTTCCCATGTTAAAATGAAAACCGTAACATCATAAGTGGCTTTGACCAGATTTGTGTGTCGATCTTCAAAAGCATTTTTTGGGGGCATTCTGCCATGATCTATACAGTTGGTGTTTCTTTTTCTTGTAGTGGTAATATGATTGATATAAACTAGCAATGTGATGGACTATGAGACATTGATAGAATTTAGCAGAATGCATTTCTTTCCTTTTAGTTGTCATATGCTTCATTACTCATATAAACTATTAACTTGGTGGACCTGGAGATTTTGATATGATTTAGCATAAGATATTTTATGCAGTACTAATGTGGTATCTTTTATTTAAAATTTATCATTATTTTATTTTTCTTCTTCGCTATCTGGATCAATATCGTCTTATAGTTCTTGTTCAATATTTTTTGTAAGAATGACTTATTTTGTTTTTAGTACGTTTCTATTACTAGCTTTATTTTTACGCAATGCGATTTGTTTCAATTTTAGTAGTTTAGGTTTTTAATCGTGTTGAAATGTAGGGCCCTGAAATCCGAACTGGGTTTCTAAAAGATGGGAAACCAATCCAGCTTAAAAAGGGTGAGGAGATCACCATATCCACAGATTACAGAATTCAGGGAGACGAGGACATGATATCAATGAGCTACAAGAAACTGGCCGAGGATTTGAATCCTGGCAGTATCATACTTTGTGCCGACGGCAGCATCACACTCACAGTGCTATCCTGTGACCCCAACTTGGGACAGGTCTGCTGTCGCTGTGAAAACACTGCAATGCTCGGTGAAAGGAAAAACGTAAATCTTCCCGGAGTGGTAGTTGACCTTCCCACTCTCACAGAGAAAGACAAAGCGGATATCATCCAGTGGGGTGTTCCAAACGGAATTGATATGATCGCTCTGTCCTTTGTACGCAAAGGTTCTGATCTTGTAGAGGTCAGGAATATGCTCGGAGAGCATGCAAAGAAAATCATGCTGATGTCCAAGGTCTTTTTGATTTTCTGATACTCTGCTTGCTTCAACCGTTTGTTTGAAATTGGTGTCTAGAAATCGGAAGTATAATATAAATTTCCGTACATGAATTGCAGGTAGAAAATCAGGAAGGAGTGGCTAACTTTGATGATATCTTAGCCAATTCAGATGCATTCATGGTGGCCCGAGGGGACTTGGGAATGGAAATCCCCATCGAGAAAATTTTCTATGCACAAAAGGTAATGATCCACAAGTGCAATGTGCAAGGCAAACCAGTCGTTACAGCAACTCAAATGCTAGAGTCTATGATAAAGTCTCCTCGTCCCACCCGAGCAGAAGCCACTGATGTCGCAAACGCTGTCCTGGATGGTTCAGATTGCGTGATGCTCAGTGGAGAAACCGCTGCTGGTGCTTACCCTGAGGTTGCTGTTCGGACAATGGCCAAAATCTGCATGGAGGCAGAAAATTACATTGATTACAAATCCGTTTTCAAGAGTATGATCGCGAGCGCACCGGTGCCCATGAGCCCACTGGAGAGCCTTGCTTCATCTGCAGTCCGAATGGCCATCTCGTCTAACTCGGCATTTATTCTAGTCCTTACCAGAGGAGGTACCACAGCAAGGCTGGTTGCTAAATACAGGCCTCCATGTCCAATTCTGTCTGTCATAGTTCCCGAAGTCATGACGGACACTCTCGAGTGGTCATGTAGTGACACTTTTCCTGCAAGACATGGCCTTATATTGCGCGGTCTGTTCCCAGTGCTGAGTGCTGGATCCTCGAGGGCTACGTTTGAGGAATCGACAACAGAAGCACTGGAGTTCGCCATTGAGCATGCAAAGGTCAAGGGGATGTGCAAGCTCGGGGACTCTATTGTGGCTTTGCACAGGGTTGGCACTGCTTCTGTTATCAAGATCTTGGCCATCAAGTGAGTTGGATTTTGCTTCTTGACTTATTGAAATTTTGTTTCTGTTTCGCTACGTGCATTGGTTTTATTTATTTATTTAAAGACTTGGGACTGACTTGTTCATTAAGCCTCTTAACTTATGCTAATTCCTGCTGTGTTGTGGCAAGCACTTAAGCAGGAAATGGGGTTTGGGGTATTAGCTTGATTGGTATTGATTGCTACAATTTATTTTGTTACAGTATTAATTTTGCGATTCAAACCATATTTAGCGAGAACTCCGGTTCATTTGATATTACGAGTACTTCCTTGAACTTGAGTGTGCTTGTTCTTTGTTAATAAAAGCATGATTTATACATATAAAGAAAGTGAGTTTTGTATTTCTGTATCGAGATTATATCAAACTGTAATTCGGTAGAGTAGGAGCCCATGAGTTCATCGGCAGTCTACTTCTACCACCATCAAAGTAGTTTGATGAATTGATGCAAGTGAAGTTTTATTGGCCTGACGCTTTAGGAAGGTCGAAGGAAGTTGCCAAAACTTGCTTCCCCACTTGCATGGAAGTATGGAATCCTCCAAAAAAAGAGGTTTTATGCTTTCCACTTCAAATCTACTGGTGTAGTTTATTTAACGTTGGAAACTTAAAAAAGTGGGTTTTCTCAAAGTTCAGAAATTATTTAGCTATATTTTATATATTTTCACTTGAATTTAACTTGACTTTAAATCTACCCGTACTATTTTTTTTCCAACAGTATATACGTTTTGAAATTCGGATGGACCAAGCAGGAATACTGTTTAAGGAATATTTCTATCTCTAGACAATGAAAAGCAAAAAAAATGATCAGAACATAAAGAGTGTTCATCAATGTGCATTTGGTCTACTTTAGGTTATACTTTTACTTTTTTTCTCATTGATGCAAATTAGAGATTTTTCGGGTTGGTGAAAGAAGTTCACAAAAGGGTTGGTTTACAAGATTCTTAATAAAATGGCTACCCAAAGACATTACACATGAACTGATTCTCCAAGCATCTTAATTACCGGTCAAGAAAGAAAGTTTTATTGACTATGTGAACTTTATGAATCGTATCAATTGCTTATCATATGAAGCATATCTTTTATAAGAATGAATTATATGTCCACAACGTACCTTTAGTTGGGATGCCTCATCTGTCATTCCTTTCTCCACATTAATTTTCATCAAGAAAACCTGAATTCTCATGTGTTCTGGACAACTCATTTCTTGGTTCCACAATCTTCCAATTTTCTTTGGCTAAGTCTTCTTTTTCTCTCTCCAAGTCTACATTTTAAAGACTTGATTTCGAGGTAATACACAACTTTAGCTGATGTCCTCAAAGATAGAGAAAGTTCGTCATTATCATTTCTTTGAAGTGCACAAAAAGAAATCAAGAAGAAACTTCCCAACACTCTCAAAGACCCCTAGACCCTCCTCAATCCTCATCCTATTAATATGTCCAAGACCATGCATGACATTTGTGCCAACAGAAAACATTAATCTTCTCTAGGGATAGACAAACCGTCATGTTTAATCTTGCCATTTCTTCTCTACTTTTAGTTTCACACAAGTGCCACCAAATCCTGCACTACATGGTATGCAAGTTCACACAACTCCACAACTACTTCTCCATAAAGAATATCCCTCTTGTTCTCACTTTCACAATCAAAAGTTTAAGTTCTACAAACATGTCACCAACATGTTGTAGTACTACTCAAACATGCATGTCATGCAACAAAGGAGCTTTCACAAGTGATGAAGCGAAATTTGTACTAAACAAGCTAGACTTGTTGAGTTCACAAGAAGAGGACAAAGACACAAAAAATTCTCATGTTGGGAAGTGCAAAGATTGCAAGGTGATGGATGGTGCCATGTTGTTGCTTGAGGAGAAGGTGGCAAGCATGGAGGAACTTAGAAGTGCTTTCTCAGTGTTTGATAGGAGTTCTAATGGGTATATAACGGCTGTGCAGTTGCATAGAGTTATGAGAGACTTGGGGTTGAGGGAAGGGATGGGGTTGGAAGGTTGTAAAAAGATGGTGGAGGCTTTTGACTTGGATGGTGATGGTAGGATTTGTTTCTTGGACTTCAAGAGGATGATGGAAGGTGCAACTTAGTTTATTAGTATTTGATTGTAAATTGTAATTGCTTGCATATTCAGACCTGCATTATCGAATATCATGCATTATTGGTTTTCAGGTGTTTAGTTTCTATTGTGTATAGCTTTCGAGCCCTTGGGTATACTAACTAGTATGACTTCAAATCCTGGAGGTGGTAGTTAAGGATCTCATTGTATATCTCGTGAGTCCACGATTTAGATGTGGTGGCTAGAAAATGCTAATGTGTTAGTGAAATTGAGGAGGAATAAATGAAACAATAATAATTCAAATCTTGGATCTTCGAATCGAGAGAGATATTGAGAAAAATCAAGACTTCTCACTTTTTCTTAGATTCATGGAGAAAACATAGATATACTTTGTCGTTGCATACTTGCACATGCATGATATATACACACTAGAAATGAAGTCGAGTTAGCTTCATATTTAGAAAAAACGAGCACTGTGAAAGTACATGTCACTCAGACAAAGAAAGATAATGGAAAGTTAACCGAAATGAGCATTACGGACTTTTCCAGAAATTTCTTCCGAATCTCCTTGGTCTCGACTTTAATTATTTATGCTTGTTCGGAAAGAGGAGACTCAATGAATATTTGTTTTCCGGAACCAGAAGTTGAAATTGTGGTGGATAGGGATCTCGTAAAAACGTATTTCAAGGAATGGGTCAAACCATGCCATTTCTCAAAAACAATAGTTAAGAGCTCTAATACTACTACGTGGATCTAGAACCAACATGCTGATGCTCATGATTTTGATAATCATATTAGTGATTTGGAAGAAATTTCTCGAAAAGTCTTAGTAAAGTCTTAGTGCTCATTTCATCGGAGGCAAGGGAAGGTGGAGAACAAACCATTATTGAAGCGTCTTTAGTGCCCATTTCATCAGACTACCATTTAGCATACTCGGTAGAGCCTTTTTTCGAGATTAGAGATTTCTGGTAACTAATTGTTACCACTTTCTAAATTTCTTTTGTTTTTCAGCATATATTGTAACATCCCCGAACAGCGGAAATTTTAAACTTTTAAAATCAAGGGAAACACGAGGATAAAACCATCAAGAGTGGGGACATTACTGAAAGAAATACTCAAATACAACCGGTGCACCATAATACATAAGAGTTTGTCAAAAGAGTGATTACATCAGAATACGTAATACATAAAACACGTAATCACGACAACCTAAAGTAGGTAGACGACAAGATCCAGTCCCAAAGTGCAATCTCCCTCGGTCACCACCCGCCGAAACTAACGTGGTCCTGAAAAGATGCAACAACAATGCCTGAGTTTCCATAAGGAAATCCCGTATGACAAACTCACCTATATGCCCTAACATACTAGTATATCATGGCATGGAATACAAAATAGTAAACATTCCCACAAGGGCAAAACCGGACATCCGTCCTGGAATCGTTCACGCTGCCACACAGGCCCCGCGGTCTACAATCGCCACCGCTGCCACACAGGCCCCACAGTCCGCAACATCGTCGTCGCCATACAGGTCGCACGGTCCAACAACCACCAGTACCACACAGGCTACACGGTCAAACATCACCGCAGCCAAACAGGCCGCACGGTCCAACATCGGGTCCCCGTAGAGACCTACCGTAGGCACATACGGTCTAACGGACAGTACGCAACACATCCCCACACGCGACTACACAAGTCAAGGGATCTGTGAGGAGGCGTTCGCACTTCCGCGCAGGTAGAATCAGATCTGAAAACATCGTGGTCCACCACCACACCAACGGAGCGGTCGCTCAGGTCAGTCCATCACCGGCACCACACAGGCCGCACGGTACCTCACTCGATAGGTGCCCAGTCGAGCTACCTGCCGGAACACATCATCGGCAGTCCATCGCCGCAACCACACAGGCTACGCGCGATCCTCCCTGCCGCCAAACAGGTCGCACAGGGGCCCTCCCACCGCCACACGGACCGCACGGGCACGTGCAATAACTACCATCAAGGCCAGTCAAACATATCCGCCACACAAAGGCCAGACAATCGACAGATCCGAACCGAAGTCCGCAGGGTCAACGAGCTCCACGTGCAGACACCAACTCCGCCGCTATAAAAGCAGGGCAGCGGCCTCCGTAGCCCCTCAGGCCGGTAGTCACTTCACCCAACGACAGTTGCGTGCCCGTTGAAGCAATGGGATCCGCAATCCCTCAGCCTGCTACCCTAACGCGAGTCAAACAATCCACCAGAAATAGTCATGATCCATACATGGAGGTGATACGTTCCGGACACCCACACTCTTCCACACGGCGGTCCCTAGGCAGGCACGCGTAACGCGCCCACCGTCACCTCTCGGCTCACGCACAAGGCGAGGACACGGGTTTCCATGGACAGAGTTAGCATCCTAAGCGGAACTAGGCATTCTGTCATGTGCAAAACGGTCGACTGTTTTCCTCAAGGGAATCGGTCGACCGAAGCGTCTGCAACGGTCAAACTATTTGCGCAAAACATAAGTCCTAACGGTCTACCGAAGGTCTAAAACCGGTCGACCGAACGAGGTCAAAAATCCGGAGTCTGGTCAACATTAATTCACAACTATCGGTCGACCGACTCAGGGGTCTCGATCGACCGAAAACTAACAGGGTCAACCTATTATTTCTACGTCATATAACGGTCGACCGCAAACCACACGCATAAAATCCGGTACACTTAAGTTTCGGTCGACCGAACACAAGGACCCGGTCGACCGAAACACCACAGACAGACGAAATACACTATGTTCGGTCGACCGTCAGACGTCTTCAACCTTGCGCCAGCCAAGGTTTTACGCTGATTCCTCGTCGCCGGCGAGGTCTCCGACCTCCCGCGACCGACCAAAACATCACCCCAACGTGGGTGATCACTAAAGGCCTCTAATGCAAGAACTTGGCATACCTTCTTGCGACGAACAACGAAGAACGCCGGAGCTCCACAACAACTCCAGTCCACAGCACGCACCTCCTTGCTCCTTCTCCCCGACGCGTCCTTGCCTCACGCGCACCTTCACCACCAACTCACGAGCCACCAAGGGAGAGGAAGAAAATGATGGAGAGGAGAAAGGTTAGAAGAAGAAGAAGAGGAGAGGGAAACGTTGGTTTCCTCTTAAAACCAACCAAGCCTCCCATCCTCTCAGCTCATCCGCACCCTACACTCCAGCCTAATGTTCACCCATGCCTCCCCCCATCACGTCACCTCCTCTTTCCTCCATTCCCATGCAAACACCATCATCACTCCACCTAAACACTCATTAAACCCTAATCAAGGTTAAAGTCTTTACATATATATTCATTCGCTAAATCCTACAAAAGAAGTTCATATACATGTCGATTGGGTTACATAGAAGGAGCTTCAAGATTCATTTTGTTTTTGCTAAACTCTTTGTCTAGAATGCAAAAAAGAAGAAGAAAAAAGAAGCAGATGTTATGAATTAGTAATCTGCATTTGGTTCTGAACTTGTAATTAAGATTTTCCCCCTCTATTTTTCTATTTTATCTTCATTTTTCTTCTATCCAGACACACCCTAGATTTAGTGTTTCTCATATAAAAAATGGCATAAAAAAATAAGAATCATCAAATACTTACATTTTAATATGAAACTATAACTATCGTATTTGCGTTAATTGTCATCAAGAAGTACATAAAATGGCATCAATTTTACAAAATCATTTTTAATAATATCATTGCAGTTTGGATCCTAAGGTCAGACTCGCCCCTCACTGAAATGATGCTACCAAGAAGAGGAGTCAATTGGGTGGTATATTTCTTCCCAGCTTTGAATTTAAGACAGGTATCAATAAATTTCTAGTCTTCCTGTTGAGGGTCATATATAACTCAATATGTGGATATGATGATATTATTTTTGTTTTCTGAAGAACATAATTAGATGTCCAATATACCAGCTTGAGAAAATAGCATTTTCTTCCAACTTTTTTTAACCATTTTCTGCAGTTATTATGATATGAGAATTGTTCCATATTATTTGTTGAAAAGGAAAATACCAGTTTAAATTCAAAGCGTGGCTGAGGCCCATAACTTCAACCCTTCGAGCCTGGGGTCCAGTCTAGTATTAATGCTCCAATTAGATGGGCCGAACTATTATGATGATGACAATCCATGAAATGTTTATATTTAGTAATACTATTTTTTATTGAGAACTGCATTTTCTATTTTTCTTGTACGTTGAGAAATAAATGAACTCAAGAACCAAAATCTTTATATTTTCTAGAAATTTTCTAATGTTTTCAATATCTATTATTTGAATATTTCAAAAATCCTACAAGAAATCCTTGAGTTATTTTTGTTTTTCCAGAGACGGTCGACCAACCTGTATTATTATTTTGGCCAATTAATTTGATGTCAAAGGTTTTATCGTTGTTGTTGCATTCTATAAATTTTCAAATATCACACAATATGTATGTTACAATTTTTTTTAGAATAAATAAGTGTGTTCTCATTTAAGTGCAACAAACGGACTACGATATATGTTCCCATCATTCTTCAAGGGTTATATCAAAACCAAAGTTTTAAAAACCGGACCGGACCAAACGGTTAAACCGAGTTCGATCGGGAACCGATGGTCTAGCGGTCGGTTCAGCCAAATTGATGGACGGTTCGGACCTATAGTTATTATTTACAGAAATCGATTCAAACATGTCTGATCATTAATATTTATTCAGTCTGGTCCAACTTCGGGTCTAAAAATGCTAACGTATCAACGGTCCGACCGTGATTGGACCATGGTTCGATCGCATTGAACCAAAACCAAAGCTTTATCGGTTCTGAAAATCTTAAAAGCTCTCTTTCTCACTTTTTTGCAAACACCAACTGATAAAAAATATTAAAATGCATGGAACCAACCAATAGGCTAAGCAAACTACTAAACAATACCAAAACGCGCGTTGAGGTAAGTGACTCAAACCACAACATGATTAGCACGCAAACTTAAGCCAAACAAAAAAATGTTTTGTTGACTGTCGTGTACCAAAAGACACGAGATTAAACAAATCCCATGCATAGATTGTGTCCGTTCCCCACTAACGACATGACAGCGTCGTTAATTAAGTTTACATGGCAAAGTGCTCTTAAATACTTAAACTAATCACAGGCTAATCTTTTGCACCGAAAGATGCATGCATCAAGTTACGATGCCACATTGCAACCTTCCAAAGGCCTCCTTTGTCCCTAACAACAGAATCTTGGTTCACTTTTCTATTTCTTGTCTTTTTAGCATCCACTAATGAACCACTTAAAAATGCTCCATTATTAGCGTTCCTTCCATCAGACAATTAAGTTGGGTGTGTGACTCACGATTCCTTTTTATTGTTTTCAAAGCTACCAATCAAATTATGATAATTACAGATTAGAAGGGTGTTAGTTCTGATAATGGAAATGTGGCAATAGTGATGATTGGACACACTGGTGAGGAATAATAACGGGCTGGAATGGTGTTATCATCGTACTATTGTAACCACTTCTCTACTTTCCTATTGATTATGATACATTGTTTATACTAACATGAATGAAAAGGTTTCATGTGGGAAAGTTGGACAAATTTTGGTTGTTAGCATGCCTAGATTGCATCTTTAAAAAATGTTACTGGAAACGACAAGGTTTGATCGATTGTAGTGCTGTTCGTTTCCTCGAAATTTCAAAGTTTGGCAGCAGTGGCCAGTGGGAGCATTCGGATGTTTGAGGTTCTTTGGAATTGTTGCTGTCGGTGATTAAAAACGTTAAGGTCGCCGAGGAATGGAAAGGGAAATGATTTAATATCCAAGGGTTTGAAATTTTAGATCCATGATTTAATTAAAGGATGGATCTCTAGTTTTAGATTAACCAACAACAGTTATTATTAACAGGGTTAATTACAGTTTGCCCTCCTAAACTATGTCTTGGTATCACTTTGACCCCCTGAAGTTTCAAATTTAACAGTTCCCTCCCCTGAACTTCAAAAACTCATTATTTAACACATTCTACAAAATTAAAATTCAAGGGAGGGAACTGTTAACTTTGAAACTTCAGGAGAGTAAAGTGATACCAAGACATAGTTCAGGGGGCAAACTGTAATTAACCCTTATTAATATCGAGGGGTCAAATAATCACTTGGATTTTGGGATTTTAACTAGTTTTCGAGGATTATTAAGAATTTTGTCTCTCCTAGACTATCCTTACAAATAAATGTTGACCCTTTTGACCTGAATTAATTCCTAATACTATCCCTGTTAACAGAAATTTTGATTGTTATATATATGCTCTAATAAGGTGGGTTATTTCTTGAAGTATATTTAACGTAGGTAGACAAATTTCAAATAAAAAATTCATGAGACCATGGGAGCAAGTGAATTAATTTGAGTTGCACCACTATCAAATTCAAACAAAACCCCACACTTATGCAATATAGATTAGAGTGCCTCTTCGAAAAAACGACAAAACACTAGGGATAGGTTGTTATAAGTTTTGCCTTGAAAATCTATGTGGAACGGCAGACCAATAGGCAACAGTCGACCAAATAGTGGGCGACAGTAAAATCTGAATTTTCTGGACTGAACAAAAATGATCGACCAATTGCAATTCGGTTGACTAATTTTGTCAAGAAATACTCGAGTTGACGTTATTGCATTTTCAAGTTTGATCGACTGATTGGCAACACAGTCGACTATTTATGGGTATTTTGGGCATTCATTCTTCACCATTAATTTATGTGTCATAAATCCTCGCATATATACCCAATACACTCTAGGATTTGAGGTGTGGAAAACACACTCAAAGGTGTGAGACTCCATTCTTGGAGTCATCATCAAGTATGGTCTCCTTCCTCCTACCAGCTCCACAGAGCCACTAAGAGTGGACACCTATCTCATGGAACATCTCCTTAGAGCCACTTGACGTGGATTTCATCGCATTGAGGAAGTTATTGGAGCCATCTAAAGGAAACTTTAAGACGTTGAAGAAGGTCAATGGAGGTGATTGATTCTTTCCTATACTTAGCATCTGTAATCTCTATGTTGCTCAAAGATTGGAGATTCGAGAGAGACGAGTTTTTGTATCTATTAGTGCTCCTTGAATGTTTATTCTACTCATTTTATTAGATTACTAGTTTATACTCTCGTTTATGTCTTATATGGAGATTAGATTAGTCGTCTTGTTAAGCTTATGGTTTGTTAATTGATGGTTTATTGTACTCAAAGGTATAAGTACCCATAGTCCCGATATAGTTTCAAGTTATTATCTTCATGTTATGGTCTGTCGTTTGTATCGTTGTTTACATCATAATGAAGCTCAATCGTCTTTGCCTTTTGTTTTTCCCAAATTAGGTTTAACACAAATGGACGTAGTTGTACACACCAACTAGTTTATTAGACGTGCAATTGCCATGGCATTAATTAATTGATTGGTTAAGTCTAGGATATTGTCTTTTAAACAATAATTGCAATTTCACATGTGGTTTATCTATATTTTTGAATTTATACTTTCATATATATATATATATATATTAACAGTAGGAAACTGTTTAATCTTCCTGAAATACGTGATTGTGAGATTATTTATATGCATCGAAAGGAATTTCCAATACCACACTTGCTAAGTGCATATGCATATTGGATGACAAGAAGCAACAAACATTTTTTGTGTATTACGATTGGAAAGGGTATTGTATATTTCACGGATTGAGTTTTACGTACGATTTGAGAAGCAAGTCCACCTAAACTTTTCATGAGTCCCATCAAGTATGTACAAATAAAAGTGTCACGTTCTATGAAGTTTGGATTATTATATTATTTTTTGGAGTTTAGCTTCTAAGTACATCCCAGAACATGACCTGGACGATTTGGTCATCAACTCTTCCTCTTCAAATTCAATTATCTCTCTCTTACACGTCAATTTTCTCTTTACTCAACCAACTTTTTTCTCTTTCTTACACTATTCACCTCTTAACCACAACCCACAACAACTTATCTCTCTCCTCCACATCATTTCGGGATCCATCTTTGTAAAAAAATTAAAAAAAATCTAAAAAATCAAAACAATTATAAAACATATTTTCAAAAAAAAAACTCAAACAAAAAATTCAAAAAATCAAAAAAATTATTTTTTTATTGGGACGACCTGGGTCTTCCGAGTCGTCGACCTGGGCGAAGATGACCCGGTCATCTTCGCATGACCGGGTCACGACCCGGAAAATGCCTCCGGTAAGGGGTGTTCTAATAGCATTTTCATGAACATAAACCTAGGTATTTCATATTAGAAAATAATCTCACGTTACTAAACTCAGAATTGCACACTTTATAAGCCATTTAAATTGTGTAGAAATGGTAGACCAGCTAGATCAATTAGTAAATAAAACGATCAATATTTCATTCTCCCGAACCCAATTGGATGTACCCATCGTCAAATTTTTGTCGTTACAAACCAATACAATGTGATAAATCAAAGAATTCTCGCTTTATTCAAAGAACTATATGTTTGAGATTTAACTAAAATACACTTAATACTTTTATTTAAAAAAACAAGCGAATCATATCATTTTGAAGTGAGAACTAACCAGAAAGAGAGGGGAAAACCCATGAGTTTTCTTTCCCATCTGCATGACGTAAACAAGTACAATACGTGTCCTCTCTGCCCATGCACGTGCAAACCACTGAACTGATAAAAACATATATGCATACGATTGTTAGTCTATATTCGATAATAAAGCAAATCCAGGAAGAATCGGTCGACCGGCTGAGATCTGGTTTATCGATCCAAAACTCCTGGAATTTTGGCGAAGAAGGGTTCGGACTACCAAATTGGATTCGGTCCACTAAACCAAGGATTCCAGACACTTCGGGTGCAGTTGGGATCGGACGACCGAATTGGATTCGGTCTACCGTCAGAGGGCAACAAACACTTCGGAACAACGGGTTTGGTAAACCGTTAGAGTGATTTTTGGTGTTCCAAGAATCTAAAAGTGCATGTCCAAATTGGCACGGTTCACCAAGGGGTGTTCGGTCGACCGTGGGGTTGTTGAAGAATTAGTTAGTTCGTGGGAGATGCATTCTCACGGTCTACCGAGCCGCACGAAGAAACGATCCCGCATTCAACCTGGAAGGATTCGGTTAACCGAATCGCAACATGAAGTGTTCCTATTTAGTCAAGGACGGTCGACCGAATGAGCATCGGTCGACCGTTGCCCACAAATTGTTCAGCTCTGTTTTGCTTAATTGTAAGCTCGATTTTTGAGTTTATAAAAGAACTTGTTTGCTCTTGGTTTTGAGATATACTCACACACAACACACATAACGTACAAGTGTAATATTTTCTTCATTGTGAGTTGAGAGATTATGCTAGAGAAAGATATAAAGTACTTTGGGGTATATATTGCCCTCATATACTTGTAATCTCGGTTGCTTCTCTTGTTGGAGAAGCGGAAGAAAGAAAGGAAACCCGCAGGAGACCCTCAATGACGTAGACACGTTGCCGAACTTTGTAAATCGTGTGTGTTGTGGTTGTTTCAAGTGTGCGTTTGTGTTTGCTTGTTTATTTTCATCTTATTAGTGTTCTTGTTGCATTAAGTTTTTCCGAAATCATTTCCGCAAGTCAATATTCAGGTATTATATGGTATGTTTAACATGTATCTTGTTAGTACGTTGTTAAATCCATTTTCCAACAAAGATTCCACTCCGCTCTGCTCCACTCCAAATTAACAACCAAACCACACTTCTGACTTCTCTCCTCTCATCCCATCATCACAACCATAACAAACCCACCCACGCGAATCAAACCACCCAAAAGCCTGACCCAAACTGAAAAGGGTACACATGACATGATGGTAAGGACGGATGGGGATGGATGATGTTCTCTCTCTCTCAGCAAATATTAATTTCCAAACGTTTCTGTTGCTAGCCAATGGTGGTTGTTGAATCTTTGGTCCACTTACACTCACCCATCCGATTTTGGTTTTTGTCTTCTCTCGTGTGCACATATGATGTCTAACCGGACTATTTAATTCCCCAGTGTTGTGTATGTGCACACACAAGACATTCATGATTCATGTTTTCATTTTTCCATTTGATATAACCTATAATCTAACAGTTAAATTAATTAGTTTTCAAAAATGAAGATAAACATGTTCCAATTTCTCTCTTCCAACAAGTCGAGATAACTTGACTGGTCATCCTGTGTTATTCTTTTCTTCTCCCGAAACTTTTAGCTTATGTGTGTTTTTAGATTCATTCTATTAAATAATTAATTAATTAAAAAATTTAAAAAATTATTTCTCCCTCTCTCTGTTGTACTTCCAATGGGAGAGGACTAATAAATGTCCATACATGTAACATTTTAGGGATACTTCTATTGATTCTATAGCACATCGTTGGGGTCGAAATCATACTAGTGTAGTACTACATTCATGTTTAGTTGTTGAGCTCACATAAACATCACTAGCTAATTTGTCAATGGCATCGTGACATAAGCACATTTAAAACAATTGAATCATTAAAGTAAAAAACTGATTTTTATCAGCTTTTAATTCCAATGCCATCCTTGTATGTCAATCTTTCATTGTTCACATTAGGTCATGTGTTTGTGAAGGATTTCACTATCGATCTTAAGCATTTTATAGTTTGTTCTTGCTAAGGAGTTGCTCTCTTGTGTTCCTTTTCTATTGCATTCAAATTTCACTATCTTATAACAGTGTCAAGAATGGTGCAGGTCTCACTCAATAGGGGTATATTAGATCATTTTTTTCCTGAAATTAAGCATGTTTGAAAGCAATTAGTGACGTTTGATCCGTGAAACTTCAATAGCACTACTTTATGCCAATAACCATACATTATAAAGTTAAAAGTAAAGATTTGAACAAAACCATAGTCCATAGAGCACACATTTACACACACTAAGAAAATCAACATATCTTTACTTCCCTTTCTCCACGCATTGATGAAACACTGCTACTATCATGCAAGGTTTTGATCTTGAACAGTCCTCTCGAGTAACTTCAACATTGTGTTGCAGGTGGACTACAACTTAGGTCATTGATTGGGAGAATTGAGTGCCCGCGTGCGTGCATGCATGGGGTCGATGGGGAAAAAACCAAAGCCAAAGGCTAGAGGATGTGACAAAGCTAATGATAATTAGTAGACATGTAGATTATCTAATTTTAGATGGCTATAATGGGACACAGAAAGTTACGTGGTTTAGGTTGACAAGGTAATCAGGTCCAAGGGTGGAGATGGATTGATGGGGATGTGACACCTTTTCAGATGTCACAGAACGTACGTTTCTGATTCAACAGGGAAGTCTACTCCCCTCCTTCATAGCGCTTTTTTAAAATAATTTATTGAGCTAGCTTATTTGTGTATCGTTTCTTCTTTATTTGGATCGAGGGTTTTGTATTACAAGGGAAATTGGAACGAACGGTACTCTCCCCGAGTCATAAAACGAAAGTAACGATGATAAATGCGGAAAATCTCAAAAGAAGCTAAAGTAGGCAAACTCATAAACACCTACCATGTACGTACGAAATCAAACAAAATATCTAAAAGTAAACCACAAATAATCAATCAAAACACCAAAAAATATATGGAAACTCAATTTAATAAAAACATTGGAGATACATAAACGACGATACAAACAATGAATCATAACATGGAGATAATGACTTAAAACTAGATCGGGACTCAGGATGATTACACCTCGGAACACAACAAACCCTTAATCAACAAACTCTGAGCTTAATAAGATGATAAATCGAATCTCCAAACAAAAGGATACATAAACAAGAGTGTAAGCTAACAATCCAATAAAATGAGAGAGCGTTGAAAAGATTAAACGTCAAAAGAGCACCAGTTGGAACTTAATATTATCCCTTATGAGTATCCAATCATTAAGCAACATAAAAATCACTGATGCTAAGTATAGGGAAGAATTTCTCATCTCTATTGGGATTCTTCAACCTCTTAATAGTTAATTAGTTGGCTCTAAGAAGATGGTAGGAGGGGGGAGACCATACTTGGTAGTGGTTCCAAGAATGAAATCTCACACATGCACCTTTCATGTGGTGGTTTCCACATTCCAAACCATAAAGGGTAAAGAAATATATTTACTAGATCTTAGGTCGCACAAATGGTGGAGAAGAAAATGCCCAAAATAGTCCTTCATAAGTTTTGTCATCGCCTATAAACGGACAACCGTTTGTCAATAGGTCGATTGAACTTCAAATTCCAGTAACTTCAAAATGAGACTATCTTGACAAAATCGATCGATTGAATTGGAATAGGTCGGTTGTTTTTTGTCAATCCAGAAAATTCCGATTTTACTATCGCCCACTATTCGATCGACTGTTCAACATATGTTTCAAGGCACAAAACTAACATTTATATTTTAGTGGGGACTTAATATTAGTAAAAAGAGTATTTAAGTAATACCATCATCTTCATTGTATGATCAATTTGCTTTGATGATCAATATAAAACAACACAACCCAAAATGGTGATAAGCTTGCACAAAAATAACGTAGACGTGTCACAACTGAACTTTTAGAATGAGTTATGTTGATCAGTTTGGAGAAACTGAATGAAACTCTGAAAGTTTGATTCTAAAATTTTCACTACCTTATGAAATTGTACTCTAATCACTTTTACTCTCAATTTCAATGCAATCACGGGACGATTTTTTTGAGTTTCTTCGCTACTTGCAAACAAACTACAAATTAAGCAAAAATTCGTAAAGACGTTCGTGTGAAGTAAAGACTGAATCCATATCAACAGACACTACTTTCTTGATCTCTTTATTTAAAAAAGCGGGACACATGTCACACATCCCCTCAAAATTACCATAGTTTACTAGTAAAGGTAGTGAAAGCTGCGAACGAGAATCATGCACATTATAATTCAGAAAATCGCGCTCACGATGAAAGCACACCAACGTAATTAATTTGTTGGAACCTTAACAAACTCGCCCAATATGCTAGTATATACTCAGGGGTCTAATCGAATTCTAAACGAGCGATCCGAGTCTGCTCAAGATCGGCTCGTTAAGGGTTTCGAGCGGAAAATTCTGCTCGTGCTCGGTTCGATCTGCTCGCGAGCGGCTCGTTAACCTAAACTTTTTTTTTGGTATTGAATTCCTAATAATGTTGTCCTAATAAGTAAATTATAAAATTACTTAAGACAAATATAATAATAGTTACTAACACAATCTTAAAATTAACACCTAAAATAAAACACAATCTTATAAATTATACGACAACATTAACATCTTATAAATAAGATTATACACTTGCATCAAACAAAATCAACACAATATTAAAATCAAACACAATCTTTTAAATTGTAGGACAACTCACAACATCAACATCTTATAAATAAGATCATCTACCTGACCAAAACCTTAATTTATTTGAACTTTTGCTGTAGAAAAGAATGAGAAAAAAAATAATGAAAAAAATGAAAAGTTTAGTACTAATATGGTTTTGATTCTAATGAGTATTTTGGTTTGGTTTGTTAAATGGATTGTTGGGTTTGGTAAATTAGTTTATTTAATGAGTTTACCACTTTACCGATTGAGTAATTGGATAGAATATTCAGGTTAATCAAATAATTGGATATAGTAATCAGGTTTCGAGCGATAATTGAGCGAGTATCGAGCGAGTGAGGTCTGCTCGTGTTCGGCTCGTTACTAACCGATCCGAGCAATTTCGAGCAAAATCAGAGCAAAATCGAGCGAACATCGAGCGATCTATCGATCCCGAGCAGAACTTGACAACCTTATATATACCTAGCTAGCTTGCGAAAGAGCTATACTAAAAGAGTTTGGTCCAATTATTAAAAAAACATGGTTTAATTTCATCAATATTTTTTTTTATAAATAAAATTCATACATCATTAGCAACACATGTAAAAGACTAGTTTCGTGGTCCAAGTTAAGTCTCATCCCATTAATCAGGTGTCCCATCCACTACACCACCCTAATTCCATCCCACAAAAGACAAGCTCACACACTTAATATTTATCTATCAAAGTTATTATAATAAAGAAACTCTATCAAATCCCCCAATAAAGAAAGTTGTGGTTGTGGGGTTATAATTTATAAACATTCTCAGATGAATAATTAAGTTGTAAGACTTTGGTGGTTTGTTCATTAAATTATTGTCATTCTCACAGAAGAGCACACATGGGTCGGTTTGCCGAACACAAATTTCCCATCTTCGGTCCAAATCTTGTGACTTCAAGAGAGAATCCGATGTGATGTTTGTTTTGAAGCAATGTGATGATCATGTCGTTGGTGGCGTCCTGTGTTAAGTAATGTGTGTTGGAAAATATGACAAAATATTAGTGAACTGTAAGTTGCATGGTGTATTTTTTCCATATATGATTTTCTCCGAAGATTCTCAAATAATGAGCATAAAATCGGTACATATCACAAACACTGTTCACTAAAATTGGGAAGGAAAATGATAGTTTTCTTATCTTAGTTCGTATATAGGAGAGCTTATATTGTAAAAAGTACAACACATCTATGTTTATTAAAGGTTTATTTGGGTGTTCAATTCATAAGGGTCAACATGGAGAAAGTAGGTTAGATGTGTCAAAGGAGAACATTAGTGAAATTAATTGGTAGATTTGTTGGTCAAAAGAAAACATGAGCCTAATTAATTGTAAATTGACTATAAATATAAGATTTTCTAGTTGGTACACATGATTAAAGTGGTAGTTACTTTGATAAAATTCCTCGTTAGATGTCATAATAATGCACACACAGTTTTTTAATTTGTAAGTACTACACAAAAAAATCATAACAATCATCTCACAATGCTACAATATCTAGGAAATTTAAGGACTTGATTGTAAAATATATAAAAAATGTCCTCGAGTAGTTAAGCGCTACCATACACACTGAAGAGAGATGAGATCTGAGGTTTGTGATCTACTTGCTGAAATCATTCATGTTCACCAAAAGGCAGAAGGCCCTCACCTTGATGTGTGATACCACATTTTGAATCCGTGGAGTTTGATTTAGCTCCCTCTATACGTAGACCGCAATTCTGTATGGAATCAGTAGGTTTATTATTTTTTTCATGTTTCTTACGATGAGAAGCGAAATCTAAATATCTACGTTAATACAACTTTCAAAGAGTTCTTAATTAATTTCACTTCAAGGAGTGGAATTGTGTGACCTTAACATAGTACATTAGTGATTTTATCTGTTGGTGAACTATCTGCAAGCAACTATATTACTTTTGATTAAGAACAATGAACCTCTGCAATTACGCGAGATAAGGAGCAATGGTTGTGGTGTCTATAGAGGATACAAAGGAAATTAAAATTCAACTACAAAGAGCTTAGGTTTTGGATGCATTCTTTATGAATTATACAAGTGCGATACGAAAATAAGTTGTTATTGGTTATGTAAATTAGCGCAAAAGTTTCTAGCAAAAGAATCGTGACAATTTTTTTCTCCAAAAATTGGTAAGTAGAAGTGAAGAGAAAACATTAATTAGCTACATAACAGCAAATGTACATTTGGGTAATCATGACACACAACATGTGTATCATGGTCTCAACAAACACAAGAAAATATTTTGATGTCAATTGAATTACATGTTGTGTCCCTTTGAAACTTCAAGTACTCATCCAATCTTAATCAAATTGATACTATAAAAAGAAAGGGTAAGATAAACAGAGAAAACTGAACCAAATTGGAGATTGTAGCAAATCAGAAAATCTAGCTATATCTGAACAACAGTGGAAAGCCAAGCAAAAAATCTTAAGCTCCATCTGATACTTGTTAACCACTTCTTTATCAGGGGTAAAAGCTGGTTTTGTGAGTGTCAGAGAAGGTGAATTGGTGATGCTGTATTTGGACAGGAGGAATCGGATTCCCATCTGCCAAACATACGGAAACTCTACATTTGGAAATCAAACCTCTCAGCTTGTGAGTGCCTCATTTGGACTCATTCGCACCAACTCTCTCAAATGACTTACTTGGAAATCATTTAATTTCTTGGTTATGGAACTGGCTAAAGTTGTGCACTGTGACCTTCCTAACATTAATAAAAGAATTTTACTTCATCTTTAATCCTTTTATTTTCTTTCGTCGGTTGGATTGGCACACAAAATCTTGATTTGGAACCAAACGTTTGTTTTTGATAAGTGGTAACTAGTAAGGTTGAATTTAATTATTTAGATGGATCGTACTTTGAGATTTCATCAATAATGGATTGTAATTAATTTAGATGAGTATCGAACTTATGTCTTATTCTCGTACAGACCTGTTAGATACACAACAGGGCATAGGCGACGGGGAAATATACGTCAGGTACTTGGACTGTCGAAATCTGACGTCTATACTTCTATATATCCGACGTCTATTATACATTTAATTAACCAAAAAATTAATTACGTCATGTATCAGACATTCAACCCTCACATTAATCAAGCTCAAACTGTCCAAGTGTCCCAGGTGCCAATATTTTGACAAATAACCATGAACATCAAGCCCAACAAACACAAGTGTTATAATTCGTTCGCATTCAGCAGTAAAGAGGTAGTGGAGTACATCAACCACACCAACAAAAATAAATTCTCCGATGTGAGACTAAACTGTTACACCCTATAGACATCGGATATATAGGGTGACCGACGTCTATAAATTTAAATAACAATTATAATAAAAAATTACGTCATGTAGGCGTTGACTACCCTATACAACCGACGTCTATACATGGGTAAATAGTGTAAAAAACATTACAATCATCTTAAGCACAAGTTGTCCCAAGTGTCAATCTTTTGACCATTAAATATAAATATATGGTCAAGCTCTAGTGAGCTCATGACTCATCAATATATATATATATATATATATATATATATATATATATATATATTCACTACTCATTTCAAATTGTAAGGTAGATTAAGAAAAAAAACAATTATGCTAATGAATGGTGAGATTAACTATAAATAAGATTCAATTGTGGGATTGTATAGGGCTTAAACTAAATTTGATGAGCACTGAACTCACTAGATCTTGACCATATACATACATACATACATACATATATATATATATATATATATATATATATATATATATATCACTTGCATTTTGTAGTGTGATATCTGACTCCCATTTAGAAGTAAATGAGTTGTGAATGACATCAACTCCACTAACAAAAAAAATTCTGCAAGGTGAGACTAAACTTCAACACATATGGTCATAAACACACATATAACCATAATTCACATTACTTTCTATGAATTACAAAATTGCATAAATTCTTCTACAAAATAAGTTCACATAAATTCTTGTACGAAATAAATCGCAAAAAATAAACAAAAATAAATTCTTATTTCAGGAGGTATAGACATCGGTTGTACTACAAAAAATGACTTTTATACAAACCAATAGACGTTGGATGTTTGAATATCCGACGTCTATTGGGTGACGTCTATTGTGCATTCCGCACTAGTGGCGTTGGGAACCAAACACTTTTGGTTTTGTGGATTGTAATTATGATTTGGATTTTGGAAAATAACATCAATTCGTTAGTTTGGGCCTATTTACTATTCAGTTACGACGTATTTTAAATGTATTTGAGCATTTTCCGTTGTTTGTGATACATGTAGTTGTTAGTTCCATTCCACGTCTTGTTATTCTTGTTTTTTAGTAGAAGAAAAAATGAGACCTTTTATGAATCTGCTGTGAAGTTTTGATCCTACTATGAGAAATTTGGTAACTCACAAATCGATCATTGTCAGATCCAAGCTCAATTAGTTGGTGATCAAGCAAAAGCCAATGATGAAAAAGAACCAAATGAAAGTCAAATTTAGACTTAGACGCAAATCCACCCGAGTCTAGGAGATGAGTTGAGTACTCGATGCTAGATCAAATGGGTCCAGTGAACCAAGTGTCGAGCCAGCATTATGATGATGGGGTCTAACCTGAGGCACGATAAAGTCATGTTAAGATTATTTGGGCTTAGAATAGTCATTGGCTTTTTGAGTAAAGAGATTTGTGTAGGACAAAATAAGGAATTTGTAACGGGTCCAGCCTAGTGTATGTAACAGCTACTCTTAGTCGGTTCATCTAAGTTTGATTATCCAGACACAAGTGTCTAAATGTCTTTGTACTGTTATAAAACCCTAAGGCCACCGTTAAAAGTGCCCCACCCGGGTGCCCAGTATTCTCTCTTCGGTAAGTCATACTAGTTCATTCACCCCTAATTTTCCCTTAACCATACCCAGAAACAACTCAGATGTTGTATATTCTCTCTCATCCATGTCATTTGGAGTTCAATCTTATATAATTTTTTTCTTCTAAATATAATAATTAAACAACATTATTTCAAAAAATAAAATAAAAAATGATTTAAACAATTTTTAATTTTTTTTAAAAAAAAGTACCAATGGCCCTCCATTGGGCGCCGTGGCGGAAGCCTCTCGTTAAGGGAGGAAATTCGGGCGCCTAATCGTTTGTCCGAAAAATCACCCCCGTTAAGGAAGGCCTAAGGTCATCTTTAATCTCAACCCAAAAATCCCCCACACCTCACTTTCCATTTGTCACGTCAGCAAAAACTATTATACAACCTATAACCCGACCTATTTTTCACTCCTTAACTTCAACCTCACTTTCAACACTCTCTCATGAGTCTCATCCGCATCATTTCTTTTTACCTCATTTTCTATTCCATCACAATAATTCATAAATTATTAAATAAATTATTTTTACAAAGACTTAATCTAATTAAATTACGATAATTACGAATAACACGCAAAAGTTAGATTTAATTGATTTATTTTACTAATTTTGTAATTTAATTACAATGACCTAATTTAATTAAATGATTTTCACTAATTTTTTATTAGTATACTTAATTTAATTGATTTGTTTTACTAATTTTTCATTAATTATTTACATTTATTTTCAGAAATTAATTCTAATTATATAATAATATATACAATCAATAAATATTATTTAACAAACATAAATAAATAAATGCTTTTTAATAATTTCTTTAAAAAAACAAAAAAAGACCAACCCGGGGAGGCCGTGTGACCTCACTCGAGTCGCGACCTAGGTCTGCATGCCGACCCAGGTCGTAGCTCAACCAGGACCTGTCCCTAGTTAAGGGTGGGCTTTAAGGTCGAGTCTTGCCCCGACCCGACCCCAAAAGATCATCTGTTAAGGATGACCTAATAGTAAAACCCTAACTATCCACTAGTCTTCTTTCTTCTTCCTTTTTCCTTCAACCGTAACCTTAATCCTCGAATCCAATACTTCGAGACCTCTTGTCTCATATCTCAACTTGGATCATGTTGCTGCACACCCACAACTTTTAGCGAAGGAGAACTATTTCAAAAAAAAGAAGTGAAGAACTTATTTTAAGACCATAAATAACTGTCCGAGCTACCACACCCGCTCTGCTCTCTCTTTCTGACACTCAGCTTCTCTCTCTGCGTCATTTTGAGATCAATCATGGGTATAAAAAAATCACAAAAAAACTACAAAATCAAAACAAATAAAAAATATAGTTTCAGAAAGAATTTTTTTTGGAAAAACAATTTAAAATGAATTTATAAACATTTTCAACAAATAACCAAAAAAATCAGGCCGATGGGTGGACACGTGCCCCCCCCCCACCCAACCCACCCAACAAGACGCTCCGGCATCCATTCAGGAGCTTCGGCGCCCGACCCGTTAACACGGCCCTAGCTAAAGGAAAAAGTGAAAAAAACACATTTAGTAGACCAACTCATTCAAATTCAACTTGTTGTGTGTTGTTGGTCCTTAGACCATCACTAACCATGACCTGGACGACCCGGTCATCAGCTCTCTCTCTCTTCAAAATCAGCTTTCTCTCTCTTCCACATCAGCTTTCTCTTTACTCAACTCACTTCCTTCTCTTTCCTATACTATTCACATCTTAACCACAACCCAACACAACCCACAACAACCTACATCTCTCCTCCACATCATTTCGGGGTCCATCTTGGTAAAATTTAAAAAAAAAAATTAAAAATTTCTAAAAAATCAAAACAATTATCAAACGAATTTTCAAAAAAAAATTATAAAAAAACTCAAACAAAAAAATTAAAAAAATCAAAACAAAAAAATCAAAACAAAAATTCAACCCGGACGCGCCACGTGGCGCGTCCGGGTTGGATGACCCGGACAACCGGGTCGTCGACCCGAGCGTTGAAACGCCGGGTCGACAACCTGGGCAAACATGACCCCAAAATTCTGCTGTTAAGGGCATTCCTTAACGGGGGGGAAAATCCCCCCCACGCCCGGTCATCACAGGATGACCGGGTCATCTCCCCCTTAACGGGGGAGATGACCCGGTCATCCCTGACTGGGTCGATGACCCGGGCGTTGAAACGCCCGGGTCGTCGACCCGGTCAAACAATAAAAAAATAATTTTTTGATTTTTTTTTTTTGTTTTGATTTTTGTTTTGATATTTTTAATTTTTTGGTTTGAGTTTTTTTTTTATTTTTTTTTTTGAAAATACGTTTTATAATTGTTTTGATTTTTTAGAATTTTTTTTAATTTTTTTTAAATTTTTACCAAGATGGACCCCGAAATGATGTGGAGGAGAGAGATAGGTTGTTGTGGGTTGTGTTGGGTTGTGGTTAAGATGTGAATAGTATAGGAAAGAGAAGAAAGTTGGTTGAGGAAAGAGAAAGCTGATGTGGAAGAGAGAGAAAGCTGATTTTGAAGAGAGAGAGAGCTGATGACCGGGTCGTCCAGGTCATGGTTAGTGATGGCCTAAGGGATGCTCTTACACATGTATACGGTCACGACATATTTCATTTCACGTCACATTGATGGAATTCACCAAAGTACCTATATTTTAGGATAGAACTTCATAAAATTTCTTAATCAAGAATTTGATGTGGTAGTAAAATTATGTTTTCATATATCATGATTTTTTAAGAAAACTGTCGATCAGGACAATTTGAGCTGGAGAATTAATTAGAATATTGTAGAAAATTAGCAAACATTGGAAACTAATAATACAAACTCCATTTGCGTATTTTCTTAAATTTCAAGGCACATTATTTTTTTTCTTACTGCGATCAAATTGTATTGTTACTTTTTTTCCTTGATATAGTTCTATATCATTTTCAAGGGTACATACTTTTAGATGCCCTAAGCATCTCATACTTTAACAGTGAAGAACAAGAAAGAAAATAGAGTTTGTTAAGATCCATTTAATTGCTTACAGTAAGAAGATGGCGACAGGATTGCACAATCGGGAACATTCACCACGACTAATGGAAGATTAAATATCATTCAATTACCAATCAAATCCTAATACCTTGGCTAGAAGTTAACAATGCAGTATTGGACTATTGGTTGGTCGGTCATCACATTAACTTGCAAGAACAGGGCATACGCCGAATCATTTTTTTATAACTAACAAAAAGATTATTACTAAAAGAGTTCACTTAAACACATAAGCTCCAAAAGTTACATTAAAGCTCAATTTTCCGCGGACAAAGTTGGAAGTTAGTTTTTTTTTCTCGTTATCACTTATCAAGAGCGGGCTAATAGTTTTTTTATTTGCATTTTCGTTTGTCTTCAATCCTCCTAAAGCCACAAATTAGTATATCCATGATACGCACGAGTTAAGGAATTTTCTAAATTATGGAAAAAATGATATAAAGATCCTTAGCAATAAAATTCAATTCTCTCGTAGGTATCATGCTCTCATGTTGATATTGTCTTCTAAGGAATCCCAACTGACAATGTGGTTAACAACAATTTTAACTATTAAGGAATCCCAACTATTAAGGAATCCCAACTGACAATTTTAACAACAAAAAATATACTCTGAGTTTTACTCAAAAAAAAGAAGAAAAACACTCCAACATATTTATATTTTGAAACCGAAAATAGTTTTCCAACAGTATGCTGTGTGCCCTGCCAGGGAGGAGAGGAATTTTACACGTGAAATCTCACAAGGGGGGATGTAATGATGGAAAACCCCAGAAGAGTCAAGCACATAAACTGCACGAAACATAACGTCAATAATCATAATTACAAGTCTAATCAGATTACTCCCAACCCACAGTATAAAATCAGGCCTTGTGGTGGGCAGAAAGAGACAAGCCAAGTTTCTGTTCCTCTTTCTTCTGTCAAGGTGGAGTTGAACAGCTAAGTGTTCTCTGTTGTGGTATAAATCCCACACTCTTCCCCACACCCACACGGGTGCTTTGCTTTGCTTTGCTTTCCTCCTTTGGACTTTCTCCACTGTTCCCTCTCAAAGTTTGAGAAAAGAGGCACAACAAGAACATATCTTTGCATTGTTAGTTTTTTTTATAAAAAAAAAACTATGTTTTTTTGCTTCTCTTTAAGTTGTTTGATCTTTGTAATGCTCACATTTGGAGTTCTTTTTTTTATTCTTCTCTTTTCAGTTTAAAATGGGATTCAATGGCGAGAGTGAGAAGAAGTTTATGTCTCCCCCACCACCACCACCACCTTCCTTTGATGCACCTCTGGAGTTGTCCAATGGTGGAAATTGCCACTCCAGGATCTGTATTAGAGGCCATTGGAGGGCAGAGGAAGACGCCAAGCTCAGGAGCCTTGTGGCCCAATATGGACCCCAGAACTGGAACTTCATAGCTGAGAAACTTGAGGGAAGATCAGGTATTTGATCATTACCCACGACTCCATAATCCCAAAGATCACACCTTTCTCGTAAAAATCTTTTTTTATACGAACTTTCATCACTTGGGTCATCTTATAAAACCCCAAAGAATTCACTTTTTTTATGAAAATCATATTTTCCACCATTTTTCTTCACTTGGGTCATCTTTAAACCCCCACAAATCTCATCTTTTTACCTAATTTCTTCACTTGGGTCATCGTAGTTTTTGCATGGGAAGTGATAAGCAGCATCAAACACAAAGATCTCACTTTTTTCTTATGAAAATAATCTTTTCACCAACTTTCTACACTCGGGTCATCCTAATTTTTGCATGGGAAGTGATGAATAAATTTGTTTTGATCAGGGAAGAGTTGCAGACTCAGGTGGTGCAACCAGCTGGACCCAAGGATTAACAGGAGAGTGTTCAATGAGGAAGAGGAGGAGAGGCTTGTGGTTGTTCACAGAATGTATGGCAACAAGTGGGCTCTGTTGGCAAGACTCTTCCCTGGTAGAACAGACAATGCTGTGAAGAATCACTGGCATGTGATGATGGCAAGGAAGAACAGGGAAAAGAACCAGGGTTATATGAGGAGAAGAACCTCACCTTATCCTTTCACTTCACCAACTCTGAGGAATGCAAGCAGTGGTGATTCCACCATCACAAGTGTTAGAGATGAGTCTGGGGCTTCCACTTGCACAGACCTCTCTCTCATCAGCAATTCCCAAAACCCAAGGCTCTTCCAGTTGCCAACAGGTGCTTTCATGTTTTGAGTATTTTCTAAATGTCTACTTTTTGGCTATTCGCAGTCCTTTTAACTTATAGGGATGTTTGGATTTTTTCTTCTTCTTCTTGGTGTTTGATTTTTTTTATAGGTAGTAGAGTTAATTTTGATTATTAATATAGGTTGTCGCATACCACCTATTTCGGGTTATTACGAGGGTGAAGATTAATTTTGCATATCACCTCAACCAACTAATCCTCGGATAAGTTTTATTAATGTTTGAGACCAATCAGGATACACATCTTATGTTTGGTATCAGGTTCGTATTGTGTTTCTCGCCCTGCATTTCTACTATTCACTTGTGACTTGTGTACTCTTTTCTTTTTTCCCCTTATTTTTCTGATATGGATTGGATGTTTTTTCTTTCTTTTCTGTACTATCTTCGTTAAATTTGTTGTGTTTTTTATGATTGTTGTATAGGTCCTCATCTCACTGTTGGCTCATCTGGACATGGATGTGAGAAGAACTTCACTAATCATGATCAACGCAACACCAACTTGGTGATGGTATTAGGTGGTGGTCCATCTGGTTATTCTGATTCAAATTCTGAAGCATCTGGAGCTGAATCAGCTTCCAACAACATCAACAAGAGTTTGGTCTGTGAACAAACAGGCCAAGATGGTGACAAGGACGTTAGTGTGCCTTTCTTTGATTTCCTTGGAGTTGGGGATACATAGTTTTTGATGTTGGTGGGAAAGAGGGTTGTATCATAGGGAAGGAGAGCATCTGAGAGAACAAAGAAGGGGTTCGAGGAGGAAGTCAAGCAGAAGAAGATAGATTTGTTTTGTTTTTGTTGCAAATCCAGTTAACCAAATCCAGTTATATTTTAGCAATGTGTAGTCTGACCTCCTTAAACTGAATAAATGATACCTTTAGGTTCTTTTTGCAAGGATGCACATTTCTGAAAACTGTTTTTTTATAAGCGCGGAACATTATTTTTAATTACCAAAGTGGATTGTGTATTTGCATCCCTTCTACGAAATAAGTAAGTTTTGTTGTTGCCTTCCCTCAGGAAGATAGTGATCCGTGGAGCTTAAATAAGAAATTAGTCATTTCCTCTTGTACTACAGCTGTATCTAGTGTACATGCATTTAGGAACTACCTTCCAAATGCTTTGTTATCATCCCATGTAAGTGTATTATAAGATTATTATCGCGAAATTGTGCTTTGAAGGTCACAATTAATTAAAGTCACTCCAATACTCCAAAAAAGGCTCCGGAGATGTGCGCATTTTTACCCTTGCAATAACAGAAACAATCTGTCTATAACTTCACAATAAGAATAAGTGCATACATTTTGATTACTGATTTTAAGTTGAATATTGTATAACCTAAAAGTTAAAACTGGTATATCTTTGACTCCATTGAAAATGAACAACCTCTTTGAATTCAGAGTAAGAAATGATCATTGCCATAAGCTGGTTAGTTTCAAAATAAATGAATCCAACAACAAAAGGGATTTGAATTGATCTTATTACGTAAGAGCATCCCTTATCGGGATAAAAACCTTGTCACGACCGGGTCGTGACCAGGTCGTGGGGAATTTTTTTTTTAACGGGGAAAACAAGGGGTCGAAGATGCCCAGGTCACTGCCCCAGGTGTTGAAACGCCCGGGTCGACGACCCGGAATTCGCGGGTCGTCGAATAAAATAATATTAAATTTTGTTTTTTATTTTTTTTTGTTTTGATTTTTAGAATTTTTTGTTTTAGTTTTTTATTTTATTTTTTGAAAATACGTTTTATAATTGTTTAGATTTTTTTAGAAATTTTTTTAATTTTTTTAAAATTTTACCAAGATAGACCCCGAAATGATGTGGATGAGAGAGATAGGTTGTTGTGGGTTATGTTGGGTTGTGGTTAAGAGGTGAATAGTGTAGGAAAGAGAAGAATGTGGGTTGAGGAAAGAGAAAACTGATGTGGAAGATAGAGAAAGTTGATTTTGAAGAGAGAGTGCTGATGACCAGGTCGTCCAGGTCATGGTTAGTGATGGCCTAAGATGGGCTCAAGAATTTATTGTACATTAAACTCCATTCAGTGCAACATAGTTGTGTTTTCCAGGGAAAAAATAATGAAAACTGAATGTTGTAACTCCAAACACATGTTGAACTCATGGTTTTGCTTGAATCAAAATAGGCAAAGATCATGGCTTGAACCATATCTTCTCTGCGGAGATTTGGCTAACAGTAGGATACAAACTTTGACCTCAGGCCACCAGGAACAGATACCACTCTTGGGTAATTTCAAATTTACATGTTTATTTCATGACACTGCTGAGAGTGAGATTGTTTTTCATTCTGTAGGCCTTTTTTTTCTTTGATCCAGTTCTGTTAATTTTATGATTTTCTTGTGTTTAATTAAGATTGATTACTTAATAACGGATAATGATGTTCGTTGCATAAGGTTTTTTTGTGTTCATTAATATCTCTGTTGCTTTTTAGCATTGCCTTAAAGTCCTCTCAATTGTCCCTATTTCTCAAATTCTCCTTTATTCAAGAAATTATCCAGCTTTATCCTCTTCAGTTGTAAAAACTGAGTAATATATACATGAAATTCCTTAACTTATGGATTTATCTCTCCTTATCACTTGCACTGGTTCTATTTGGAGCAAATGAAAATAAAGTTGATGATCTAGTATAACAAAACAGGTTGATTTTATGCTTTGCAGAAAGAGAAAAGACAGGTTAATTTTATTGATATATTGTTGATTTACGCATATGAAAGTTGAAACAAATTTAAAAAAATGATGAAAATATCCATAAGATACAAAAAATTGAAAGCTCGGATTTGCAAATCTAACCAATGGGGATAAACTTAGATAAATTACAAAAAAAAATTGGTACCAACAATTAGTCAACACTTGCGCTCTCTAATCCCCATTAACCCACTCTCCCTAATCATGACCATGGACTGATAGTCAGTCACCATCAAACGGGTTCTGGGCTTTCAGAAAGATATCATACACAAGACAAAGGGTAGACCAAATCCAAACAATAAATAAGTTTCGGAAACCGGTTTTATCTTACGTGGACTTGGGAAACATGACGATGGTTGCTTGTTTGACTGGGTTAAGATATCATAAAATCAGATTTCTAACGAAAACATCACTTAAGCTCATCATGTCAGCTACTAGACTGGGCATCAGCGGCTCACATTTGTTGTGACTTATTTTTCGTAACTTGCAGCCAGTAAGTAGGACTGTCGATTTTAGTTTGGTTTAATAGCTCAATTCGAATTTGGTTTGAAAAACGTTCGATTTTAATTTAACTTGAAAATGAAAAATCAAAAAGTCTTTAAACTTGATTTGGTAAACGAACCTGTTGAAGATATTAAAGCAAAAACAAATAATGTTCTTACCGTTGAACATTGATGATGAAGGGAAGCCCAAAGCTTGACCATTGCGCTCCCAGATAAACGTTTAAGTTCCCCAAGTCAGAAATAAATGTATACTAACGGATAGATCCTTGTATTTATATACACTCATGTATTCAAACAAAAGACACAACAGAAATAAATAAAAATAAACATCTTCTTCCTTCTCATCCTTGCACCCTCTCCAGATCACTTTCTAATATGGTATCAGAGCATCAGATCCTCTCATAAGCCTCAGAATTCCCTGCGTTCCTCATCGGCTTCTTCCTTGGGGTTGAAGGTCGAGCTCGCCTCATCCAAACCCAAGAAATAAAAAAGGGAGGGCATGTCGGACGGCAACAGAAACCCGCCGGAGATGAATCCCCATCGCCTCGTCTCGACGGCTCTAAACGGGGCAAACTATTTATCCTGGGCGTGTGCTGTCACCCTCTCCCTCAGTGGCAGGGGGAAACTCGGCCACGTCACCGGGAAAACTCCAAAACCAGAAGATGCATCAGACAAAATCCAAGATGAATGCAAACCTCGGATCACCAAGTGATGTCATGGATTATCGCATCCATGCAAAATCACATCGCCGAGATTTTCATTTACAAAGAAAGCGCAAAGGAGCTGTGGGACTCGATCAGAGACCACTACGGCAAAGCAGAAAATTTTGCGCATCTTTTCAAAATCAAACAGGAGATCGCGCATACTCAACAGCATGGTGTTTCTGTCACCGAGTACCTCGGTACTCTCAGAAGAAAGTGGGACGAGCTGAGGATCTACGAACCCCCAACTGCTGACCCAGAAATCATTCAAAAGCGACAAGAGCAAAATCAAATCTACCAGTTTCTGGTAGGGTTAGATCCGAGCTACGAGACCATTCGATCTCAAATACTCATGGCATCAGATCTTCCAAGCCTCGCAAACATCACAAATCTTGTTCAGCGCGAGGAAACAAGAAGAAATACAATGAATAACCACAACAAAAATCAGAACATGGACAACCAGGCCCTCATCGCCGGTCCAAACCAAGCTCAGGGAATGAAAAAAAGATTCGGAAACAAAAGCAACGAACACTGTGAAAACTGCAAGAAACCAGGACACAACAAAAACTCGTGTTGGTTCTTGTTCCCGCACCTCAGACCACAAAAATCCGAAAGAAACACAAAAGCGAATCTGGTGGAAGGCAACAACAGTCTGCTCGGAGGAGGCGGCAGCAACGCCAACCAGATCGGAGGCGCCGGAGGCAGCAACACCAACCAGGTCGGAGGCGCCGACTTCACCTTCCGAAACAGCAGCCGACACAGCGAATACGAAGGGTTACAAAACCCTAACAGTTTCGCGGATAACGCCGCTTTATATACCAACCACATCTCCGGATCCGGAAACCCGACTCCGAGAATTCGAATGGAATCCGGTGCTGCCGGATCTAATATCGGATATGGATCCAACAATCCGAATCAATTAAATGATTTTTTGCAGAATCCACCTCCTGAAACAGGTAATTGTGCAGGTATTACCAACCTTTCTAAATTTACTGCTTTGTCTGAAATAACATCCAAATTACAAACTAAACCTTGGATTATTGATACCGGAGCCACCGATCACATGACTGGTGATCCAACTCTACTTAGCAATATGAAACAAAATCTTAAGTTATTAAACAACTTAGTAACTGTTGCTAATGGAAGTAAAGCCCAAATTGAAGGAATAGGAAAGGCAAACTTAGTTAACAACACGTCTGATGACATACTTTTTGTACCTAATCTCGATGCTAACCTTATATCGGTTGCCAAGCTCACCAAAAATCTTAATTGTAATGTTATATTCACTCCTAATGATGTTATTTTTCAGGATCGTATCACCAGGAGGATGATTGGTAAGGGTATCCTCGCTAACGGTCTCTACATTCTAGAAACCAAGAAGAAAGTTCTACATACTCGTATGGTAGATAATCACATCCTTTGGCACAAAAGGATGGGTCATCCGTCATCAAATGTACTGCATTCGTTATTTCCTGTTTTTAAAAATGAACTCTTATGCGATGTTTGTCGAATTGCTAAACAATCTAGATTACCATTTCAAAATTCTAGCACTAAAACTCATTCCCCTTTCGAACTAATACATTCTGATATTTGGGGTCCTGCCCCCATTGAGTCTTACAACGGTTTTCGATACTTTATTAGCTTTATTGATGATTTTTCTCGAGCCACCTGGATTTATCTTTTAAAAAACAAATCAGACACCTACTCAGTTTTTTGCGAATTTCTTCGTTACATTGAAAACATGTTTGATGCAAAAATCCGTATTTTTAGATCTGATAATGGTTCTGAATACATGAGCAATATATTTCAAAACCTTTTACGACAAAAAGGTATTTTCCATCAGACCTCATGCATTAATACTCCTCAACAAAATGGGGTGGCTGAGCGAAAAAACCGACATCTGTTAAATGTCACTCGCTCCCTCCTTTTTCAGAATAATGTCCCAAAATCTTTTTGGTCCGACGCAATTCTGACAGCTACCTATATTATCAATCGTCTTCCTAGTCCTACTACTAACTATAAAAAACCTCTAGAAATCCTATACAATAAAAAAAATTCAATCGAACACCTCAGAATTTTTGGTTGCACCTGTTTTGTCCTCAAAAAACGCGAAGATAAATTTGATCAAAACTCCATCAAATGTATTTTCTTAGGATATTCCTTTAGTAAAAAAGGGTACAAATGCTATGACCCAAAAAATAAAAAAACTTACGTCTCCAGAGATGTCACATTCTTTGAAAGCATTCCGTTTTTTCACAAACCTGGGCAAGAGGAACACACCTCCTCTGTCCCAGTTCCACACACTAACCTCCCCCCTACAACATCACCAACAAACGAAGGAGGAGAAAATGAAAACGAAGGAGGAGAAAATGAAAACGAAGGAGGAGAAAATGAAAACGGAGGAGGAGAGAATGAAGACGAGGAAGGAGAGAATGAAGACGAAGAAAGAAGAAGTGGCCACGAAGGAGAAGAAAATGAAGGAAGGAGAGAAGAACCACCGAGAAGATCTACACGACCATCTCGCCTCCCTACCAGGTTTAATGATTATTTTCTATCTCACGCCAAATATCCTGTCCAAAACTCCAAATATCCTATCCAAAATTTTCTATCATATCAAAAAATTTCTCAAGAACATCAAGCCTTTCTAGGAAATTTAGACACAAACAAAGAACCTACACATTACCATGAGGCTATCAATGATCCAAAGTGGATTAAAGCCATGAATGATGAATTACAAGCTCTAAAAGATAACCACACCTGGACACTTGTTCCTCTCCAACCAGGAATCAAACCCGTTGGATGTAGATGGATCTACAAAATTAAATATCATAGCACTGGAAAAATAGAAAGATATAAAGCCCGCCTTGTGGCCAAAGGTTACACCCAGACTTATGGCCTAGACTATGTAGAAACATTCGCTCCTGTAGCCAAAATGAACACTGTTCGGGTTCTTCTTTCTATCGCTGTCAATCAAGGATGGAAATTATTTCAGATGGATGTCAAAAATGCATTCTTACAGGGAAATCTTGAAGAAGAAGTCTACATGACTCCTCCACCTGGTATCACCACTCGTCCTAACCAGGTATGCAAGCTTCATAAATCTATATATGGGCTAAAACAATCACCTCGTGCCTGGTATGCCAAACTCAATCTCTCTCTCCTTAGCTATGGATTTACTAAAAGTTCCGCTGATGCATCCATGTTTACAAAACATAGTCACAACACTACTATTATTGTTCTTATTTATGTCGATGACATCATTATAACAGGAAATAATAATCATCAAATAACATTAGTTAAAGAATACCTAAAATCAAAATTTGACATAAAGGATTTAGGATACTTAAAATATTTCTTAGGAATAGAGATTGCATATTCTAAAAAGGGGTTATTTCTCTCCCAACGAAAATATACCCTAGATCTACTTGAAGAAACTAAGAAATTAGGATCAAAACCTTCAAACACTCCTATAGAAACCAACAAAAAAATAGGACCAACTGATGGAAACCCTCTTTCTGATATTGGTCAGTTTCAAAGGCTAGTAGGAAAACTCATTTATCTTACTGTTACTCGACCCGACATCACATATGTTGTAAGTCTAATAAGTCAATTTATGCATGCTCCTTACACACAACACTTAGACTTAGTAAAAAGGATTCTCTGTTATCTTAAAAGCACTCCTGGGCAAGGGCTCTGGATGAGACCCAACAACTCTAACTCAATCACAGGTTATTCTGATGCAGATTGGGCCGGCAGTCATGATCGAAGATCAACGTCTGGGTTCTGCACTTTCGTCGGGGGCAACTTAGTAACCTGGCGAAGCAAGAAACAAAATGTCGTTGCCAGATCTAGTGCTGAAGCTGAATATCGTGCAATGGCCTCAACCACCAGTGAATTAATCTGGTTGAGTCAACTTCTCAGAGATATGAAGATCACCACCCAGGAACCCATGAAGATGTTTTGTGACAACAATGCTGCAAGACATATCGCGATGAATCCTGTCTTTCATGAAAGGACCAAACACATAGAAGTCGACTGCCACTTTATTAGGGAAAAAATACAATCAAGGCAAATAGAGGTTCCCTATGTCTCAAGCAAAGATCAGTTAGCTGATATCTTCACTAAAGCTCTAGATCGCAAGACTTTCTCCAACATACTCCACAAGTTAGGGTCTATCAATCTATTTCAGACCCAACTTGAGGGGGCGTGTTGAAGATATTAAAGCAAAAACAAATAATGTTCTTACCGTTGAACATTGATGATGAAGGGAAGCCCAAAGCTTGACCATTGCGCTCCCAGATAAACGTTTAAGTTCTCCAAGTCAGAAATAAATGTATACTAACGGATAGATCCTTGTATTTATATACACTCATGTATTCAAACAAAAGACACAACAGAAATAAATAAAAATAAACATCTTCTTCCTTCTCATCCTTGCACCCTCTCCAGATCACTTTCTAATAGAACCGCTCGAACTCGAAAAAATTAGATGATCGACTCGATAGCTTGCTCGAATTTTTTATTGACCAATTCATATTTTTTTGTATTTGTTAATAACATAAGATAATATTTATGACTCGAAATTTTGCTCGACTCCACTCGTTTACACTCCTACTTGTAGCCTTGTAGGTGTGTTAATTTCATTTTTTTTACTGAAGCAAGTGATATATTAGATTTTGAAGTTAAATTAGGCTATGAATCGCAATCTGGCTATTAAGTGAACTGTTAAATGTCCCTCATAAATTACTTAAATCGTCTGTACCAATTATCATATTACCCTTCTCTACTTTCTGTTTATTTCATCTCTTCATTTCACTCTTACAGCACAACTCTATCTTCATTTTCCTCTTAACCAGTGACCAGAAAAAGCACTGGTGGATGCACCGTTAGATTCGAATACGGTAAAAAAATTACCATATTTAAAAGGAAAAAGAAGTAAGGAGGCGTCTGACAGAGACACCCCCGATCAAATTTTTTTTGGACTTATCACGCCAAATTCAGACGGTTCGCCAGACATTTCATTTGTGTTGGTACTGGTAGAGTGAGAAAAACTGAAAGAGAAGTTTTTTTTAAGACACGGAACAAAGTAAGTATTAAATGGAAAATGAAGAACAAAATGATAATCGCCAAATTCAGACAATCTAAATAATTCACGGAAGACGAATAGTAATTTCCTTTTCAAATTGTTCTTACAGCCAGTACAGCTTGGGTTCGTTTTGCCATTTTGGCCATACCATAGACTCCCAGAAAAACACACACAAACGGTAGATACTAGATATTTCCTGCGTCCAAAAGCAACAAACCAGATGTGAAGGAACTTATTCTTTAAGGACTAACTAATGTGAATATGTATTTCACCATCTACGAATTGTTATTGAAATTTACGCACGTCCTATCAATCTATCATCATCTAACCAGTACTTGAACCAGCTCGAACAGATATGCCCACGTTTAATTTGAAATTCTAACAAGAACGGTCATCTTCCGAAGAAGTTCTGAATAAGATTGGTCTTGCCATCGACATTTAATTGTTCCCCAGAAAGAGAAAATAAAAAACCGAAAAAAGAACTTTGTACCTTTTCATTGTACGACAAAAAGTCGCCGTGTTGTGATTATGGTGTTTGTGTTGACATTTGCCAATTAATTAATAAAATTTAATTTACTTTCATTCTTTTTTGTTAAGTCTCCCCTCCAAATAAAACAACCACGAAGTATTAAAAAAAAGCTTATCAGTTTGGTCCTGTTTATGCGATTAAAGATGTGAGGTTTGGACCTTGGAATGGTGTGTGAGGTAATTGAGTACAGCTTGTTTGAACTTTGAAGAGTCAACAGTTGAGGCTGACACTGCAGACAAAATATTTGGTCATGATGAGTGGGGGAGATAAGAAATGTGATGGGATTCACGTGGAACTGAAAAGCTAACAACTCGTAACGATTTTGTTGTGGTAGGAGGAGGGAGTAAATGAGGATAGTGAAGATGTGCTTTATTATGTCCTAACAAATATATAGTAACAAATGAAATTAGAAATTGGAAATTGAATGAGAAGAGACGGATATGCCTGGTCTTGGACAGTTTTGGACCTAGGAGTCTAAGATTGTTCACTGTATAGATTTAGTTCTTTAAAAAAATGTCTTCAAAAATAATGCTGATGTTTTTATAATATATTCGTGGGTAAGTTGGTTGAGTTTGCTGCTAATTTTTCAAGGAAAAAAAATCCCCATTACTACGCTCTTTCGTTAGAAGAGTATTAGTTCTTTTAATCGTGTGAATTGCAAGACTGTCATTAGAGTAATGTAAAGTAAAATTCTTACTCCTTGCTACAAAAGAGCAGTTTTTGAAATGATTGGAAACATAACATTGTTTTTCTCAGAAATTTTAAATTTATAATGTACAAAAATTGTGTCAGCTGCCTTTCACTTGAGCGTTTGATTTAAATTGTTGAAGAATGATGGAGATTGGCATTTTTCAGAAATTTTAAATTTATTATATACAAAAATTGTGTCAGCTGCCTTTCACTTGAGCGAAAGATTTAAATTGTTGAAGAATGATGGAGATTGGCATTTTTCAAGGTTAAGCCCAGCCCAGCCAAAGTTTGACATTATTTCACAGGTCTGCAACTAAACTTAGGCCGGAAAGTCCAGGACAGGAACTACCATTAGACTCTTAACGTTGTCCAATTAAACGCCCATTTTCAATTTTTTATTAACAATGACTCAATGAGCGTGTGTTTTTCGGGCAATACTAGAAAACTCAATCCACCTCGTTAGCAACACGAATAGAGTTATAGAGGTGAACGTGATCCGGATATCATCTCTTCCGACCGTTGGATTCAATTTTTTTAGTAAAACACCAAACATGATCACTAATATAAAACCGTTTATATATGAGTATATGGCATTGATAGCGTTGGGTGTCGTAATTTATATATATAATAAAAACAAGATTCAAAATCTAGGAGGAAAAAAAAACCGAAATCTACTCGAATTGCGGTTCACACACACGATTCGTAACATTTTTTTTGCACGGATCATCGGTGTCAACGGCGATCCATCAAAAAAAATTATATTATTTTTCCACGGATCGTGGTTCACCCTCGCGATCCGTGACATTTTTACAATTTTTTTTTTAAAAATTCACGGATCGAGGGTGTGAACCGCGATCCGAGGAATTTTTTTTAAAATAATTTTTTTATGTTTTCTGTTTTTATTTTTTTCGAAATCTTTTTTATCTGTTTTTTAATTATTATTATTTTTCAAAATATGATTTTAATTATTATTATTTTCCAGATTTTTTAATACAAATTATTTACAACTGAACTGGGATCTTTTGATTTGTGAATTTTTCATATTTTTTATTTCGTTTTTTTATTGAAATTATTTGTAATCTTTTTTTAAATTTTTGTTTCAAAATATGTTTTCTAATTGATATTTTGTTTTTAAAAAATTAATTTTTTTTAAGAATCGACCTCTAAATCACGTGGATAACTGAGGTTATTGAAAAACTAGTTACTTTATACAATAAAAAAACAAAATTTCTTATCAAGAATAATAAATTATTTACAACTGAATATTAAAATAACACCAAAACTAATTAAAAATTGGTGGCCACATCAAAAATTCGTAAGGTGTACACTCGTTATAAACATTTTTAAAGGTCGATAAGCAAAAAATTAAAAACACAATTAAATTTTAAAAAAAAAATAAATAATTACGAAACATATTTGAAAAAAAATATACTAAAAAACAAATGAAAAATGATTTAAAAAAAAATCAAAAAAATGATTTTATAATTGTGTTTTTAATTTTTTTTCCATGGATCCACGAATTTTTTTTGTAAAATTGCCACGGATCGCGGGTGTAAACCGCAATCCGTTGATTATTTTTAATGTGACGGATCACGGTTCACACTCGCCATACGTGCCTCCACGGATCGCGGGTGTGAACCGCGATCCGAGTAGATTTCGAAAAAAAAATTCTTCTTAGATTTCAAATTTTAATTTTTTATATATAAAAATTACGGGTTGAGCGTATGTATGATAATATGTGATTACTATTCAAATTCGATTCCTCTATTTATAATTTTTCCAAAATTCAAAGTTAAAAGATAACAATCAATTATTTTGAAGTTTTCTTGCATTCAAGTGTCCGTTGTTCCCATTAATGAGTTTTCAAGAGCTTGGGATTGGAAAGCCGGCATATTGTTAAATATTTTAAATATTTTTTCAACAGAAAATAATGGATTAGATTACAAAAAATGCATAACGTTTCGATTTCGTGTGATGTGTATTTTTGACATGTAATCGTGTCATGCTATTTTTCACAAAATAAAATTTTCATGTCGAATTGTAATATCATATCGTATCCGACTTATCGTGTAAAAAATTGATAATAACACTCGTTTATATCAAATACGTACGTGTATTATAGAACCAAAAAAATATCAGTATTGAATTGTGAAAAATTTCCCTCCTAACTTCCCTCCGAAACCGGAGAAGACGATTTCCTCCACTTCTCCGCACGAAATTTGAGGGGAAAGTTGAGTTTACGCGAAACCCTAATCCGAAGTTCCTTCGAATCCACCGTAAGGGCTTCTTCCATCCAACTCAAATTCTTCTAACTACGAACAAATTGCTCTTATTGTTGTTTCCATTGTCATGTTTCCGATTCTTTTTAGCTTGTTATTTGTTTACTTTCTAACATTTTTCTTTCTAGATATTCCAATATTGGTGAAGAGTATTTGTTTAGGTTTGAAGTCGAGTAGACTAAGATTGAGAATTAGGGTGTGTTTTGGGAACGAATTTCAACTAGTTTTGATTTCAGGGGAATGAAAATTATCCCGAAATCGCCCCGTAAAATGACATTTTAGATGTGGATGTCTGGAATGATTTTATGCCCTGGGCATTGTAGTCAAAATTAGTTTCCGGAATGAACACTTGGATTTTGTGTTTGCATTTGATTGATTTTTGAAAAATTATTTTCTGAACACTATCTTAGAATAGAAAATATTTCGCTGCGAATTAATCATGGGCATGGTAAATTGTTTTGTTGTTGTTTGGCAGTTGATGATAACTTTCAGATTTTAGGAATAGATTGTGATTAGAGTTGTTTCCAAGACCGAGGGCAATCAAAATCAATACACACAAAATACATGATTACCGAAAAATAGTATAGTGAATTATCCATGTGGTACCTTTGTTGTGTTTTTTTTTTTGTTATTTAGAAGTATTACCGGTAAAATAATTTGACCATGATAATTACATGAATAGTTCACCAAGTGATTGAGAAGAAGAGATGGAACGTGGTATTAGCTTCTGTTCTAATTAGGGGGTGTTTGGTTGGCTGGGATGGAATGGAATGGAATGAGAATCTCATACCAGGCTGTAATGGATTCTCATTCTATGGTAGGTAGGTAAGGTTCTAATTCCTAGGTATGGGCTGGAATGGATTCTAATTCTGGGCCCAAAATAAACAAACCAAACACCAGAATGGAATGAAATCCATTCCATTCCATTCCAGGTACCCCCAACCAAACACCCCCTTAAAGATATTTATCAGTCCTTTACCAGTCGAATGCCAAGAAGATATTTTTTTCACGTTCGCTTGGGATTTGTGTAGGTAACATTCTTGGATCTTGCGGTGGGTGACTTGAGATCTTCAAGAATATGCGTTAGAACCTAACCCGGTTCAGGGTTAATGATGTTTAGAAGTTGGATTTGCATGAGAAAGTGTGATTGCTTGGGGAAGAGGAGGGGCGTGCACTGTTGTCGTGGTGGAGGGTGATGGGTTGGTGCGTAGGGCACTGTAGCGGGGAGAGATGTGTTGGGTTTATAACGTGGTTTTCTCTCTCTTTCTTTTCACTCTCATTTTGATCTCTCACCTTCCTTCCTTTCTTTCCCGACGTCCAGAGGAGCCAGAAGACTCGGAGGCTCCGGCGTGAGGAGGTCGCGCGTGAGGAGGTGACGGAGGCGTGAGCGTTGCTCTGGCGTTTCGTTGTCTTCTTTGAGGTATGCCGCTCTCTAGTGTGATTTTGTTGTTAACCCCTGTGGTAGGGTTGTGGTGGTCGGTCGGAGGAGTTCAGAGACCTCTCCGACGGTGTGTTTCTTCGTAAAACCTCGGCTGACGTGAGGTTGAAGACGACCAACGGTCGACCGGGTCCTTCGGGCGGTCGACCGAATGCATGTATTATTGTCTGTCTATTGTGTTTCGGTCGACCGGGTCCTTGGGTTCGATCGACCGGAACTTAAGTTTATTGGATTATTATGCATGATGTTCGGACATTGGTTTTCGTTCGGTCGACCGTTTTATGACGTAGAAATAATAGGTTGACCCTGTTAGTTTTCGGTCGACCGATAGTGTTGATTTGATGTTGACCAGACTCCGGATTTTGACCTCGTTCGGTCGACCGGTTTTAGCCTTTCGGTAGACCGTTGGGGATTGTGTTTTGAGCGCAGCGGTAGACCGTGTTAGGCGTACGGTCGACCGATTCCTTTCTGGAACCCGTCGACCGAATCACCTCTTCCGGTCGACCGTTTGGGCCCAGGACATAATTCCTGGTTCCCATTTTGAATGTCAACTTTGTCCACGGAAACCCGTGTCCTCGCCTTGTACGTGAGCCGGGATGTGACAGTGGGCGCGTTCCGCGTGCCTGCCCAGGGACCGCCCTGTGGAAAAATGTGGGTGTTCGGGACACGTCACCTCCATGTATGGACTGTGACTAAGATGTTGGTTTGATTGGACTCATTGTAGTATAGCAGGCCTGGGGGATCGCGGATCCCAATGTTTTATGTTTGTGCGGGCACGCAACTGGCGTTGGGTGAGGTGACTACCGGCCTACGGGCTACGGAGGTCGTTGCCCTGCTTTTATAGCGGCGCGGTTGGTGTTTGCGACTCGTGGAGCCTGATAACCTGGTAGACTTCGGTCTGCACCCATCTGATGTTGTGCCGGACGTTTGTGATGGACCACCGATGTTTTGCCGGCGATAATGATTGTTGGGCCGAGGCCCGAGGTTGTTCCGGCTATGTTGATTCCTCGACTGGGCACCTATCAAGATGTTGTTGTTATACATTCCGGGCGACAGCCCCGTTGGTCCCCAGTGGCTCCGACCACAGAGATTTGCAGATCTGTATTCTATCGGCCCGCAGGCGTGACAGAGGCTCCCTGCCAAACCCTTGAGTAGTGTAGCCGCGTGTGGGGGTGCGATGTCGCGTGCTGTAAGATTGCATGTGCCTGCAGTAGATCTCCTCGGGAGACTCGATGTTGACTGTCGGACTGATGTCCTGTTTTACCCTTCGGGGGAACTGTTTTCCTTTCTATTGATGTCATGACATGCTACTAGTATGATATGTTCATTGCGTAATGCATGCATATAGGTGAGTTGGCATACGGGGTTTCCTTCTGGAAACTCAGGCATTGTTGTTATTTATTTTTCAGGACCACAGTAGGTCCAGTTGGGTGGTGATTAGTGGACACGCGTATTTTGGAGTCGGATCCTCTACTCGGACCATTGAGGTCGACATGATTACATTTATCTTCTTGTTGTTCTGTAGTAATCATGTATCGTTTTTGACAAACTCTGATGTAATTTGGTGCACCGCTATTTGTTTTATGAGAAGTAACAGTCCCGTCTTTGATTATTGAGTTCCATTGTCTTGATTATAAATTTTTAAATTTTCGTTGTCTCGGAATGTTACAATATGCATTTCGACAAGTGAGACGTTTGCAAGCATTATAAAAAGATGGTAATGCTTTTGAACCACAAAATTTCTAATGTGGGCTACGAATCGAGTGATTTGTTCTCTACTATGATAAATAACATTCAATATAAACTTGTACTCGTAGGAAGTGAGATCCTCCAGGAGCATAAAAACCCCCAAATAATGCTGGAATGGAGATTTTATATGCTGACAAATTAATTAACAAAAGGGTAAATTATAAAAGACTTAGGCTCCGCTTCATGCTTAATACATTTAGACTGTATGGTGAGTGTGCTCTTTTGATGATTTTAGATCTTTTTGTTAGGTTGGTCAAGTTAGCTCTGTTATGAGGGAGTGTAGTCAAACCAACCATCGTAGATCATCCCGGATGATTGTAGTCTATTGCTTCATCAGTAAAATTGTAATTATTATTGAAGATTGCTTCATCTATACATGCAAATTAGAAAAATGGATTCTGTTTTCAACGGGATGACCAAAGATGCAAGTGATTATTAGTTTAGAAATGAGAGCAAATCCAATTATTGTAAAGTCTAACAACTGAATTCTTACATTATTTATGCTATTGCAGCTTTCTCAGATTGTTCTGAACCAAATCAGACTAACACTTTCAGGTTTCGCGGCCTACGTTAAGATCCTATAGAAGTTATAATCATTTCACAAGTGGACCTAAGTTAGTGTTACATTTATTTTCCACATTGTCCTACATTTTTGAGAAATCCAAGTATGTTATAGACTACTGTCTTCATGTATAACTCACTCTACTCTACATAAATGATATGGCCCATTAAAAGCAGTTCTGCTTCCACAATATGTTAATATATACTACAAGTAGCGTGGATCATTAAATCATTAAAAATAATTACGAAGAAATATGATTCCTTCCAAATTTTGATCGAGAAGAATAGTAACTGATATCAAGTGGAAAAAACAGAAACAAACTTAATCCAGGGTTTGATTTTCAGTTATATATGTATATATATCACTACTGCAGTTGTTTCCTGTAATTGAGTATGTGGTTAAGTGGATGAGATGGTTAACGTTTCATTGATCACCAGTTGGCAAATTGAAGCAAATTGATGAATTTTGGCAATTTGTTTGGAGTTCTTTTTGAATTTAGAGATCCTCAAGATGCGATTGGATAGCATGGAAGTGCCGATTAAGTTTTTTTGTGAAATGATTCTTTTAAGTTTTTGTAATTATGCCACCTTTTTGGTTGAATTCTTTGAAGTTTGAACACTAAAAGTTTCATCTATAATTGGCTTAGTTGCTCCTTGCATTATCTTCATTTGCTGTAGGAACTGTCCTAATTAGAGAGGTCATAAGTCTATTGTATTCAGCCTATATATGCCTATAAAAGAAGATAGTTTGAAACAAATCAATCACACAATGAGCTCTTGATACAGATCCAGGTGAAAAAACAGTGGCAGTTGCAGATCATAAGATGGATGAAGGTTTTCCACACACTCCAATGCTGCAATGGAAGGGAAGCTAGCTAATTCATACAATAGGTTGGTTGCATTGTACTGTTAAAATAGACGCACCATTTGACATCGTCAAACATTATAATTTATAAATCATAACATTCTTTTTCAGTAGAAAAGTGATAAAATACCATTTGTAGTTCCTACTATGGAAACCCACAAATTTCCACTATCCCACAAAACCATCAATAAGAAGCAACCAAGTTGCATTCTTGGGCGGGTGACTACTCTGTTCACCTCAGCCGCTTCTTCGCACCACCACCATTACAAGTACATATTGTAGTACTATTACACCAGACATTGCTGGCTATGTCTGCCCTAGAAACTCAAAAGAAAAAAAGTACCACTGTCAGATGAACTAAAAAAAAATCTGCCATGGCAACATATACAACCAGACGCTTAAAAACTGTCGCCATCAGCCAATAAAGAGTAGTGTTATATTAGTCCAGAGATTCTAATGAGCATCTCTGACGGGGTCATGTTTGAGCTAAAATTGGCCACCAGAGAAGGTCTGCCCGAAGCTCCACGTTGACGGGGCAGCGTCAGTGGAAGTCACAGTTTTGCCGTCACTGGTGGTGACCTGGAAGGAAAGGGACTGGCCATTGAGGTAGCTATTGCTCTGCCAGTTCATACCCCAGTTCCTCTGCATTGCTTGCCATCCTGTTTTGGATCCTTTGATGGACACAGAAACAACATCACCAGCCCCGGCGATGTTGGTGATGAGTACCAAATTGAAGTAGGAGTGACCATTGATGGTGAACCTCATGCCTCCACTCTTCTTGCATGGGACCCTATAAAATTTAAATTATCACAATAAGTCTTGTTAAGAATAGAAAATAGTATATGTAGAGGTGTGTGTTTACCTTCTGTACTGGACAGGGATAATTCCTGCCTTGTACTTGGCAATGTTTTCGAAGACAGGTTGCGAGAGATCGAAATGTTGCTGAGGCGGGTTACACCAGCCACCATCATTGTTGGGAAGGGCATTGTTTGGTGGACAGAAATTTGTTGCTGTGATTGTAATGGATCCTGGGAGGCACCACTGAGGGTCATTCACACATTTGATCTCATAGCAAGCACCACAAGAGGCCCCATTGTTAAAGAGAGCAGTACTCAGTGCAGCAGTCTCTGTTCCATAGCCTTGGCTGACTAGGTTTCCATACCCACAAGCTCCACCTACAACACATCTCATAAAATTTAGAAAATCAGAAAACCAAGTAACGTTGAGTTTGTAAACTTAATTAAGCATAAAGGCCTAAAACATGTAAAAGACATAAGATAAGAATGACAAATGTGACCGGCAGTTGAGCTTGAAGCTCTGCCGAAACAAAGTTCAAACAGTATATAGTTGGATGTCATACCCATTGTGCCAGATGCATCACCATTTCCATAAAAGGTAGCATGGGCATCACTCCAGTCACTTCCAAATCCTTGAACAGCTTCACCAAGGAAAATAACAGCAAAGAGGGTGAACATGACAACCTTCATTTTCCTGAAAGAAGGACAATATGATATTTTAGACTAATGATAAGAAAAATAATGAAGCTAGGAGTTTCTGAAGGATGAGCTATTGAAAAATGGACACTTACAGAAAGTGAGGCGAAGAATACAGCTAGACAAGAGGAGAAGTGGAGGGAAGGAAGGGTGAGGAAGGTGCTTGGAAAGGGAGGTGTATTTATAGTTTAAAATGGAGGGAATTGGTGGTGAGAGAAATTAAACATGAGTATAGTTTTTATTTTCTTTTCAAATTGGGCTAGTGGTTCTGTGCAAAAACTACATCCTATAGGCTATAGCCAACTGAAAGAATGAAGCTTAACTGTTCCTGACTAACAGAAGACAAAACAAGTCATAGTTTTCTGGAATCCAATATATGACATCAATGCCATGTTGCTTTTGCTTAAAATTGTATCCTTTGTTTTTTTGTCGGTTGGTGATGTTTGAAAATTTGATTGTTATTGCAGGGCATCATAGTACAGTTGCTAAAAGGATTGGATTTTGGTTTTCTACAAGTTATTAAATATTATCCTGCAAAGATAATCAGATGCTGGCATCCATTTTTTGCATGTTGATCACAAACGATGGTGGGCCTTGAGAGACATGTAATCGTGCAAGTAACATCCATGATCTGGTACTTTATCTTTCTCTACTTTGGAGTTTGGATTTAACCTTTTTTATGTCAACCAAATATATTCCTGTTCTTGATTGATAAAATTCTTATTCCAGACAATTTTATGAAACCCAATTGACAACATAATTTAGCCTCTCTTTTTTTCACCGTCGAATAAATAAACTAGGGCATCACAAGAATCTTATTTCGGTGGTCATTCATGTCTTAAAAAAATATCCCCTAGACAAATAGTATTTAATACCCACTAGATACTTCAAAGCACATGGGATGTTGGGATCTTCATTTGACTTGCAAATATTTTTATCATATATTTTATGGGTCATTTGGCATCATTCCTGAGCATCGATATCTTGAGCTTTTGAACCACCAACTGAATAAAGAACCCACTCCAAGGATTACTTAAGGGTGAGCCCAATGTTATCCACCTCAAATTTAGGATCTTGAGGTTTTTGAGCAAAGTGCCATTGCATGTGGCAAGTTGTCCAATTTGAAAAGGCGATAGCATCATTATTTTTAGAAAGTAGAATACAGTTTACACTCAGCTCCATGCCATCCTCTTCATTTCAAGTTCATTTATCTTATGATCTTTACCTTGGGTTTTTTATAGGATTTAAGAGGTTAGAGGTACCAGGTTTTTTTGAATAAGCAAAATAACATTTTAGGGACGAAGTGATATTGTCTGTCCCAATTTGTTTATGGATTACACCTCCTTCTCGTTGTTGTCTCTAAAGTCTCTTGGATGAAAGGACATTAATTTACACTTTGACTTCATTACTTTTAGCTTCCACAATCTTCCCATCATTAATTAAGACGTAGATGCTAAGTTCAAGTTCTCACCACTCATCATTGGGTTCAGTAAACAAAGGGACAACTAATCTCCGACTAAAGTTCACACGAGTAGAAAATTTTATTTTTAATTTACTCAACTTAAGCAAAGAGAAGGGTAGTTCATGCAAGATCATGCTTGCAGTGTACATAATCTCGAATAAGAAACTTTTGAAATTTGAAACTTCATTATAGTAAGGCATATGTTACTGAAACCCAAGAAGCGCCATAAGAATCAACTAAAAGCTCCGAGCAGAAAAAGAATCGACAAAGAACGAGTGATTAGTGAAATGATATCAAGTATGTCTATTGTCTCCTAGGTGCTTAGAGCTGAAACTAAAAATAAAACGTGTGCTTAAATAAGAAGGAAAATCAACATAGTGTTAGTGTTACGTGATAAACACAACTTAGAGGATATATGACGACTGACTAGAAGATAAATTAACAGATACAGTTGATGGATAAGAAAGAGAATTGGTAAGTGATTAGCTTAAGATCTCACTGTAATATAGACTAAATAGTACAAAATATTGTCACACTTCAAATCTAACAGTTACAGTGTGCTACATGATTTCTAATCCTATGCTGTCTCATGTAATGACCATCATAAATGTATTAAGTTCAAAGATGTTATTGTAGTTGTTAAAATTCATACACCCTATCTCTATAATTATTCATATGATATGAGATGTCAGGCACAATTATATGTGTGGATGAAATATTCGTTTGGTCTGACTGCTAATAATTGACGTTCGACTAGAAACTCCAATGATCATTCAAGTATTATAACTCTTAAGTATGACTTTTCTGCTCATTAATATGCGTTTGTTATTTTTTAGTTAATCTTAATAGCATCTGTCCAACAACCATAGTTGTTTTTGGAAGTCCAACAACAGTAGTTTATATCTAATAAATTCCATACCACCTGTTAAAGAACATACCTTGAATACAACGGCTCCCATTGAATGCAACGGCTCTCCATTAAGAGGCACCTCTTGGGAGATCCAACCCAGAATAAATGTATAACGGATATAAACTTCATGTATAAGTATCTCTCATGTATTAGCAAACTAAATGAATCATCAAAAATATACACATTCTTCCTCCCGCACCATTTTAATATGGTATCAGAGCACTGATCCACTCAAAAACAGCCTCAGACTCCCCCGGAGTTCATCATCGGCCTCACCTCATCAAGGGGGTTGAATGTCGATCAAAACCCTCATCCAAACCCCAAAAATGTCGGACGGCAACAGAAGAAACCAATCAGAAAGCAACCCCCATCGCCTTGTCACAACGCTCCTCAATACCAACAACTATCTATCATGGGCGCGTGCCGTTTCTCTCTCCCTCAGCGGCCGGGGGAGATTAGGCCACATCACCGGGAAAACACAAAAAACAGAAACCGACGCCTCAGACAAAGACCAAGATGAGTGGCAAACCATGGACCACCAAGTAATGTCTTGGCTCCTGGCGTCCATGGAGGCCAACATTGCTGACATATTCATCTACAAAGAAAGTGCAAAAGACCTCTGGGAAGCGGTTCGTGAGCACTATGGAAAAGCTCAGAACTTCGCACATATCTTCAAAATAAAGCAGGAAATTTCACAAACTCGCCAAAATAGCCGCGGAGTCACTGAGTACCTTGGTACTCTCAGAAGGGCTTGGGATGAGTTAGGGGTTTACGAACCCCCAACTACCGAAGTCAAAATAATCCAACAAAGAGCAGAACAAGACCGGATCTACCAGTTCCTGGTAGGTCTAGACACAAGCTACGAAAACATCAGGAGTCAGGTGATGATGGCACCAGAACTCCCTTCCCTTGCGTCAGTCACCGCCATGGTCCTTCGCGAAGAAACACGAAGGTGAACCATGACTCATCCGCAAGGGACCCCAACAACCACTGAAGCAGAAAACCATGCCTTTTTTGCCGGAAAAAATCAAAACCAGAACGGAAAAAAAGGTTCGGAAATCGCAAGGAAAAGAACTGCGAAAACTGCAAGAAAACTGGGCACAACAAAAATAACTGTTGGTTCCTCTACCCACATCTCCGACCACCAAGAAACGAAAGAAATGGGAAGGCTAATCTGGTGGAGGGAGTCGCCGGCAGCATCGCGCAACACAACGGGAGCGGCGACCGCCGAATCATCTTCTCACAAAACCCTAACCCTTCGGATTCCGCTGGAAAAAACGCGTTTTATACCAACGCATCCGGATCTGCTGACCCGCTCCGCCCGCCAACTCATATCCGCTCAGAAGTCGGATCTTCCAGATCCGAGTTTCTCGGGTCCACCAATGGATCCATTAACCCGATCCAGTTAAGCAACCTGGTGGACCAGCTTAATGTTTTATTGCAAAACAACCCTCCTGCTTCAGGTAATTACTCAGGTATGAAACAGAATCCTGTTTTTGCTAATGTCTCTAGCTTATTTACTAAATCAAATGAAAATTGGATTGTTGATACCGGTGCTACAGATCATATGACCGGTAATCCAAAACTTCTTAGTAACATTAACCAAAATTTAAGATGGTTAAATAATTTTGTTACCGTTGCAAATGGAGATAAAATTCAAATTCAAGGAATAGGAAAAGCAAACTTGATTAATAACACATGTGACAATATTTTGTATATTCCTAATCTCAATGCTAACCTAATTTCAGTTGCTAAAATTACTACTGAACTCAATTGTAATGTGATTTTTTCCCCTAATAATGTGTTTTTTCAGGATCGTACCACAGGGAGGATGATTGGTAAAGGCATCCTCACAAATGGTTTATATGTCCTTGAAACAAACAAAAGGGCATATCATACCCAAACTCTTGATAATCACCTTCTCTGGCATAAGCGGATGGGTCATCCCTCATCAAATGTTCTAAAAAGTCTTTTTCCCTCTTTTAAATCTAATTTACTATGTGATGTGTGTCGTTTTGCTAAACAAACCCGACTACCGTTTTCAAATTCCAGTACAAAAACTTATGTTCCATTTACCATTATTCACTCCGATATTTGGGGACCTGCTCCCAAAGAATCCTACAATGGTTTTCGATATTTTATTAGTTTTATTGATGATTTTTCTAGAACCACCTGGATTTACTTATTAAAACATAAATCTGATGCTTATCCAGTGTTTTGTGAATTTTTACGTTTTATTGAAAATATGTTTGATGCAAAGATTAAGATTTTTCGATCTGATAATGGCTCCGAATATATGAGCAATATGTTTCAAAACCTTTTAAAACAAAAAGGTATTCTTCACCAAACATCTTGTATAAATACACCACAACAAAATGGGCTTTCAGAACGGAAAAATCGACACCTTTTAAATGTTACTCGATCTCTTCTTTTTCAGAATAATGTTCCAACACATTTCTGGTCTGATGTTGTTCTCACTGCTGCTTATATAATTAATCGCATTCCTAGTCCTACAATTAATAATAAAAAACCTCTAGAACTCTTGTACGATAAAGAAATTAGTATTAATCATCTTAAAGTCTTTGGGTGTACATGTTTTGTTCACAAAAAACGTGAACACAAACTTGACTACACCTCGGTTAAATGCATTTTCTTAGGATATTCCTTCAAGAAGAAAGGATACAAGTGTTATGATCCAGCAAATAGGAAATTCTATATCTCCAGAGACGTTTCCTTCTTCGAAGCTGAACCCTTCTTTAAAAACTCCATCCCTGAAAACTCCTCCTCTTCCTCTGTTCTACCAAACTTTCCTCAAGAGATATCCGCTGCCTCACCCATTCTCGAGGAAGAAAACGAACAAAGGGAGGAAGAAAACGAACAAAGGGAGGAAGAAGACGAACAAAGGGAGGGAGAAGACAGAGAAGAACAAAGGGAGGGAGAAGACGGAGAAGAAGAACTTCCGAGAAGATCCTCTCGTACTTCACGACCTCCCCCTAGATTTAATGACTATATTCTTTCACACGTGACGTATCCTATTCAGAATCACTTATCCTATCACCAATTCTCATCCAACCATCAGGCCTTCTTAGGAAAGCTAGATCAAAATAAGGAACCAACAACATATCAAGAGGCTATAGGAAACCAAAATTGGAAGAAAGCCATGAAAGATGAGTTACGTGCCTTAGAATCCAATCAAACTTGGACTCTAGTTCCTCTACAACCCAACATAAAGCCTGTCGGCTGCAGATGGGTCTACAAAATCAAATATCATAGCAATGGCAACATAGAAAGATATAAAGCCCGTCTTGTAGCTAAAGACTACACTCAAACCTATGGTCTTGACTATCAAGAAACATTTGCTCCCGTAGCCAAAATGAACACTGTTAGAGTTCTCCTATCAATTGCAGTTAATCAAGGTTGGAATCTCTTCCAAATGGATGTTAAAAATGCTTTTCTACAGGGAAACCTTGAAGAAGAAGTTTATATGACTCCACCGCCTGGCTACACCACACATCCAAATCAGGTATGCAAGCTTCATAAGTCTATATTTGGACTAAAACAATCACCTCGAACATGGTATGCCAAACTTAGTCTCTCTCTTATTAGTTATGGATTCATTAAAAGTTCTGCTGATGCATCAATGTTTACAAAACATAGTCATAATACCACTATCATTGTACTCATTTATGTGGATGACATTATTATAACCGGGAATAATGACCACAAAATCACCTTAGTCAAGGAATATCTAAAATCTAAATTTGACATCAAAGACTTAGGGTTTATGAGATATTTTTTAGGAATAGAAATTGCACACTCCAAGAAAGGTCTGTTTCTTTCCCAACGCAAATACACCCTAGACCTACTCAAAGAAACTGGAAAACTAGGATCAAAACCCATAACTACTCCAATAGAAATCAACAAAAAACTAGGACCAACAGATGACACCCCTCTAACCAATATTAGACAATTTCAGAGATTAGTAGGAAAACTCATCTATCTCACTGTTACTCGACCCGACATTACTTATGCTGTTAGTCAAATAAGCCAATTCATGCATGCCCCTCACACTCATCACTTAGATCTGGTAAAAAGAATCTTATGCTACCTTAAAGGAACCCCTGGACAAGGACTTTTAATGAAACCTAATAACTCTAACTCAATAATTGGATATTCCGATGCAGATTGGGCTGGAAGCCATGATCGAAGATCAACTACCGGTTTTTGCACCTTTGTAGGAGGCAACTTGGTAACATGGCGAAGTAAGAAGCAAAATGTTGTTGCACGATCTAGTGCAGAAGCTGAATATCGAGGGATGACGTCCACCACCAGCGAATTAATCTGGCTCCGACAACTCCTCAAAGACATGAATATCATAACTCAGGAACCAACAAAAATGTTCTGTGACAACAATGCAGCACGACACATTGCCACAAATCCTGTCTTCCACGAAAGGACCAAGCATATAGAAGTTGACTGTCATTTCATCAGAGAAAAAATACAGTCAAAACAAATAGAAGTTCCCTATGTTTCAAGCAAAGAACAACTTGCAGATATCTTCACCAAAGCTCTTGATCGCAGAACCTTCTCCAACCTTCTCTTCAAGTTGGGATCTGTCAACCCGTTCCAGACACAACTTGAGGGGGCGTGTTAAAGAACATACCTTGAATACAACGGCTCCCATTGAATGCAACGACTCTCCATTAAGAGGCACCTCTTGGGAGATCCAACCCAGAATAAATGTATAACGGATATAAACTCTATGTATAAGTATCTCTCATGTATTAGCAAACTAAATGAATCATCAAAAATATACACATTCTTCCTCCCGCACCATTTTAATACCACCAAACAGAATAGATACTTCTATTCATGGAAAGATATTACTTGGGAGTTTTAGCTAGCGCTCGTGAAAGAAGCAAGTTCATCAGCATAGGCTGGCTGCCTTAGACTAGTTCTCATCTAATTATGCAATAAGAAAAGGAAACAGTATGTTTATACATTAAGTTGACAAAAAAAGAGCAAACAGCTCTGCAAGTAGGAGAAGCCAAAAGGAGAGGCACATGGGAGCACGTGGCTAACTTAGAAATACCAAGGAAGTATAGATGTTGAACAAGCGACTGAACACCTACTACTTCTAGTTACATGTGATTTCATTGTTCAAGAATTATGCGAAATGCAAATTTCATTGGTAGAATTCGAGAAGTCGTAGGTCAAAACTATGATCACCTTTCCTCAGATATCATGTTTTCTTTCTTAAGCTATGAACTCCTTTGTGTACTGTCTGAGTAATATTAATCTTTAGCTTATTAACGTTTTCTCACTCATTGATTTTTTTAAGTTATGACCGAATAGAAAAACTTCATGCTGTTTAATGACCATATATTCAACTGGCATGTGAGCTGATCAGAGTTAAAGATCCCTTTTTTACTGAAGTCGGTACATCCGTACACATGGTTCTTTGCAATTTAAAGATATCACGTATTCACGTTGTCCCTTGAAAATAGACGAACCACCTTACCATGTGAATGTTTCAGTTTAATGGTAACAAAACAAAGTAAAGAAGAAGAAAAAACTTGCACTGAATTCAGTCATTGCAAAATTAGACAACAGTTCCATGTGGAAAATCCACCAATATTTTGCTAGCTATCAGATCAACAATCCCTCAATATAATTGTTTCCAAACAGTTACATCTCTCTACATTTTCAATAGTTTATACATTAATGATGCAATTTTCTGAAAGCCACTTGTTCCTTGTGTTGTTTGGGAGTTTTCTCATATCATAAGAATTTCCCTTATGACCTTATGAGATGTTTAGAAGTTGGTTTTCATTTGTAACCTTTAAAAATCTAAGTACATGAAACCTGCTGTTGTCCAAACATCAATACTATTACATAGCACGAACACATTCTCCATCTTCAATTTGTAACATACATGCCAATACCATTTGAAATAATAGCTGGTTACTATATATCATTTAATTGTCACATTACCATGTCTATCAAATATCGTTTCCTGAAAGTGTTTGGTGGAAATAATAATAAGCTGGTTTGGTTTACCTAGAAGACAAAACTTGTTAATGATGGTTGTAATTTTTAAAACCATACTAACACTGGGCCTTTCCGATCAAAACATTTAGCCCATGGCTTTCGACCTTTTATAGCCCGATGGAACAGTCAATTCAAACGAGGGAAGAACGAAAATATAATTCCAGTTCTGAATTCAATAAACTCGACCAGAGAACAGAAGAGGAAGAGGAACTAAACATGAAAAGCTCTCACAAGTCACAAGTTTAGTTTTGTACTTTAGTGGCTTCTGTTTCCACATCTCTCCTGCAGTCTTCTGAATGTCAAAGTTTGTTGTGCTTTTCATTGATTTTCAGATTGAACTCCGTAGGTTATTATTTGCCGTGGTCAGTTTAACAAAGCAGAATGTAGTAGTTTTAGTGGTCTGGTTTGTGTCAAACTCTGAAACACATCTCTCCTTGGAGAAGATGGAATGTTTAGAAGTCTCGCGTTTTTGCTAGCAAGGTTGGGGTACCATGCACTCCACGAAGTTAGTTAGTCTTGATAGCTTAAATTTTCTGATATTTCAGTAAACAGTTCCCTCCTAGAGGACGTGAACAAGAACATTTGGTTATATATTTTTTTCCTTTCAAAATATTGTCCTAAAAAAGGATGATTTTCAATTCTGTGTTTGCAATTCATTTCAGAAATACACTCTGATCCTGTGACTTTTCTTGAGAAATTGAGAGCCAGATATACAGCTCTCTATGTTTCTGATCTGTCCGAGTTACATAAGTTTCTTTCTTCACTGTACATTGGATAGATTTCTTGCTGAGAATCCTTGTGGGAAATATATTCTTCATCCTACGCACTGCAATGGAGTTTGCCCAACTAAAATTTCTCTTCCAGTAGGTGTTTATGTTGTAAGTTGCCTTCCATCTTACTTGATTTCAATCATCCAACCCGCCTTTGGTAGAAAGCTTCACTTTGTCATTGCAATTGCAATGAGCATCTCATTTATGCTGATGTTCTGCATAATGCCCACAAGGATTTGTTTTGCTTATTGTATTTCTACCAGGCTTGGGCTGCTTGATGGGAACAGACATCCTTACAAGGTCCAAAATTCCTCAAGAATCATGAGGTAATCTGGAGGTTACGCTTTTGATTTTCTTGTTCATGTTACTTGTTTCAATCATCCAACGAAAAATATTACTTTTCTTACATGAACAAAAGTCTTACTGCTCTATATTCCCAACATCCTCAAGCATCTGGTTCTCTATATTCCCATGCAACAGTCTTACTGCTCTATAAGATGGTTCATGACTACTTATGTTTAACACATATTTGTTTGATTGTTTGGTTTTCTTTTTTAAGTTTGTAAGGTTGGAAAGGAGATCATCTAGGTCAGACTCGACCCTTGGAGTTCAGATGCTTAACAAATTGTTGAGGTCTGTAGGTAGTAGTAATTCCGTTCCCTAATCATGCTTTTGTCCCCAAGGACCCCAACTCAGAAGTTTTATTAGCAGGTAGTTGGTTGTCTTCTAGCCATTGATAATGTCCTATACTCTTGTGTGTTCAGGAATTGATCACTATCCCATGTCTCATAACAATTTCCAACTACATTTTTAGAATGTCTCTCAGGTTCTTAGTTATTAGTCCTTATTGACATCCTCTTCTTGTATGTCATCTTTGTTAACTTTATCTTGAATACTCGAGCTGCTCTTAATTGGAGTCTAATCCTTTGCGGAGCACTCTCTCTCTCTCCTTTCAAGGCTTTCATGTCATATAACTTAAGACTAGAAGGTGACCTCTTTATCAACGTATGGCCAAATATTTCCATGCATCTTACCTGCAACCCATGAAGACCTAAAAAATTTGACGAAATCTTATGACCAGCGTAACTTGCGTATGTTAAGTTGGCCGATTAAGTTCTTGAAGTTAAGGGCTAGAGAACAATATGCTTGGATTTGGATTATGACCGTCTTGGTCTTGTTGTACTAACGTCATCATTAATCATGATCTGGACGATCTGATCATGAGCGTTCTTTCTCTTCTACATCAGTTTTTTCTTTTCCTAACTCATTTTTCTTCTATTTCCTACATTATTTACATCTTAACCACAACTCACTACAACTCACAACAACTTATCTCTCTTTTCCACATCATTTCGGGGTCTATCTTAGAAAAAAATTAAAAAAAATTCTAAAAAATCAAAACAATTATAAAACGTATTTTAAAAGAAACAATTCAAACAAAAAATCAAAACAAAATCAAAATCAAAAACCAAAAATTAATAAAATATTTAACGCCCGATTCGTCTACGTGGAATAACCCCGTTAGTGTTGCACTAAGAGGCAGAGAGCCATTTTTTTACATATATAAACTACCTGTTTTCAATTCCCAGTTGATACTGTTATGTCCTTAGTGATTCGTGCCGTACCCAGATCGTGTCTTTTCAAATCATATATACATTAAAATCACTATGCCCACCTATCGTCCTATCCAATATTTATTCACAGACCCACAGTAACTTTGTGAAATAATGATAGAAAACAAAATTTAACAATGAGAGTTCCAAGAAATGTCTTGAGTGGGTATATAAAATCTTTCTTGAATTGATACATGTTGTTATCATCGTTATTCCAACCACAGCTTCTCGAGACTTTTTATGCCTTGCAGGCTAAAGGTTAAAAATGTTTCTTGAGGAAGATCTGCATGTTTCCCCCCTATATTTTTACTCTGTAGTGGAATTTCTAGGGTTCCGTTTTTTGTCCCTTCACTAAAATAAGGGAATTTTGCATATAAGCTCCTACAGGTAAACTTAAGACACATTTGCTCACAATAATGAGTTCAACAACATGTACTGGGTTGGACATTATCATCATAGAAAATATTAGTTCGCATTAGAACGATGCTTTACTAGAAGACAAGGCAAAATCATGAGAGTTAACGTAAACGATGTTTAAGATAGTAAGGAGGGTGTATGTGTAAAATACAATTGTACCAATCTTTTTTTAAGAATCACTAGCAACCATACTAATAAGTAGGACAGATACAAATAAGTTCCTACAAGATGAACATACCACCATTTGAAATTGAAAACAGACTCTAAAACTACAATGTCGTTATGAACACTATCTTTATTCGTTTCAAGTTTACCCTTTTTCTTATTTGAGTAAATTTTATTTCTACAGTGTAAGGAATCAAAACATGCGATTCCCTTCCACGTTAGAAAACTAGGAGTCTGATTTTAAGAAGACAAATCCTCGTATAATAGATTTCACAGTAGACATGCAACCACTTTGTACAGAGATTCTTCGCAGATGGCATGTATATACACAAAGTTTTGATAGTTGATACCATTCCCTTTTCTAGCAAGGAACAAGTTCTTAACAGATAAGATTCCTGCTGCTTACTCTCTTTTTACTTATCTATCCTACATGATCAATTTAATTATTATTCTTATATTACTGCATCCACACAAAAATCCTGTATGAGAAATACAATGCCATAACCATCATGAATCCATGATCACATCAAATCCTTTCTGCCCCACTTAAAGATAAGGTGAGTTTTGGCTTCCTTGAACTGTAGATCGAAGTAAGGGTGTGTGTGGACCTCCAACCACAGACATCAAGCTGTTGATATTACCTCAGATTATGATAAGGATCTGGATGGTGAAAAGCATAAAATTTGAAATATATCCTGCCCATACAGGGTCCCACAAACCACAAGTGAGGAAGAAACAACCAAAAATAAACTTTTTTTTAATTAAGGTCCATTGATGATTAAACAAAATACAAATGCATGATTCTCTACAGCCCAAGTTGATTAAAAATATCTTACTTGTAACTAGGTTACAAGGTGCACTGCAATATTTCTTCTGCAACCCACCACATCACTCCATCTGTCTACATGCATGTGTTTCTCCATATGGTTGCACAAGTTCCCTTTCCCTTCAGCTCTGATATATTAATTGAGATCTATGTATGTTTGTTTTTTGTTTTTTTTTCTGTGTGGTGGACAGTGGCTTTTGAAGAAACTGCAAGATTGCTCTGTTGCTTGAAGATCATTTCGTTACTTAAGAATACCTTTTGGTATTATGAGAGGTCTTCCACTGATTTCGAGCATTAATCAACTGTTCAGATAAACTAGACCAGATCTTGAGGAAATGATAAAAGTATTAACACTATTCTGACCTATTAGTTAAGACCTCGATGACCTGTTTGTGGATTGATTATGAATTTATGATAGTTCAGAAATAAGAGGTCTTGTTTGATCATTAAAATTTTGAAGCATTTGTTCTCTCCACCTTTTCTACAAATATCAAATTAGAAGAGTGTCATTTACAATTACCAAGTATGAGCTTTCCACTGGTGCCAAATAATTTTGAACTGAAACATAGTAACTTCACAAGTTGATGGTGTTTAATATATAGTTTGTATTGCCCCCTGTTTTTCTAGCAACTGATGAAGGTCTCCACTGAAACTAATACCTATGATTCTCCCATAAGACAATTTAGTTTCTGCACAAGTGCTGGCAAATTCAAACAGCAAAGGAATCTCAGTACTCACATGTTCGTAGCTTTCTCTAAATGCCTCACCATTCTTGTAAATGTAAATACGTTGTCACCTTTGCTATTTCAATGGGGCCAAGAAGATTTGCAATGATAAAATTGACAGTGATGCCATATGCAGTTCTACCAAACATCCACCACTTGATCTGCCTGTCCTACTAAGATCTATATATATAAATAAAGACCCACCACTCCTATCCTTCATCACTCAATCTTCACCCATTCCATCCTTACAAGGCTTGCAAACACCACATCTTTTCATTTTTCCATTCTCCATTTTAATTTCTGTACTAATCTTTCATTGGTAGCCTTGCATGGTGGTGCATGGAGTATAATGCAGCCAAGGATGACTTGCCGGCCCTTTGCATGATCAATTACTTATGGATTGTGATCATTAACGTATGAGGGTTGTGATGATAAAGAAGTTGGCAAGTCGTCCTCGGCTTCTTGTTGCTTCCTGCTGCTCATGCTAGGCTTCAAATGTTAAAACTCTGCTACAAGCTGGTTTCTAGCTGGGTGATATCAATTCTTTCCATTATATATATTTTAGTCATATGAACAGGTTGTTTAATTCTTGACATGATTTTCATCATAACTGCAATGTAACATTGTCATTTTAAGCACTTTGGGCCATTTATAGTGTTTGAAATCGGAATGCATGCGTTGGAAAATAATACTTAAAATAGTTCTTCGAAGTGCTTAATGTAACACTGCATATTTTTTCTTCAATATGTAAATTAAATTACAAGGTAATGAATGCATGGATTGCATTTCTCATCTTTGGAGGGTTCATTACAATATCTCACTGTTAGTCTGTTGATAAACCTTGAGTGGATATGTTTCATAAAGTCAGAGTCCACCTGTGCTAAGAATAGTTATATGGGAATTTCTACAATAGCTTCAGACAGAATTTGACATGATTGACAATAGTATTTTGCTAGGATAATCACTATATCAATTAAACGTATAACTTGTGCTTCATACAATGCCTCTTCTTTAGTAATTACTTCTGTACGATTCCAATTGTCCCTAAAGCTTGGGCATGCTTTATATTCACTTACTTTTGGTCCCTTAGGGTAGAAATGAAAAACGGAATATTTCGATCTGCGCTCTTAATTCTGATTCTATCGTCTACGAAATAACTAATCTTGCTTCTTGGTATCTATCTTCCGTAGGATCTGGTGGAGAGCCGAAGGCAAGCGAGCACGTCTTTGTGGATTAAAAGAGAGTTAAGCTGGGGCAATGGTTGAATTTGACAGTATGAAATGAGTCTGTAGCCTTTGCTTAACTCTCAAAGCTAAAAGGCGAGATTTTTTAAGAGAAGAATGTCACAAGCATGCGAGGCCTTGGTGGAAACTCGCAACTCTTAAATTCTTAATCTTCTTACCCATGACACATATTGGAGTCAAGAATCTCAAGATTGAAGCCCTTATTTTATATCTTAGTGTCCATGAACGGTTAGGGGTGGCAATTCGGGTCATGACCCGAAATTCGAACCCGAACACGACACGAAAATTTCGGGTTCGGGTTGGCTTAATTCGGGTTCGGGTTGATTTCGGGTCGACCCGAACTACACGAAATCTAATTCGGGTCGTGTTCGGGTTCATATATTTTGGGTTTCGGGTAATTCGTGTCGACCCGAATTACCCGAAATTCAATTTTGTAAAAAACCCTAACCCTAAACATCATACTCACAACACCTCCCCAGCTCCCCTCTCACACCCGCCGCCTCACCCTTACCCACTTACCCTCACGCCCTCACCTCCCCAGCTCCCCTCTCAGTCTTCGTCTCTCGTCCTCTCTCCGTCTCTCCGTCCTCTCTCTCGATCTCCGTCATTTCGGGTCAACACCGATCTCTCCGTCTCTCGTCCTCTCTCGATCTCCGTCCTCTCTCGATCTCTCGTGCGGTCGTGCCCCAAATCCCCTACGATCTCGCGGTGTCGCCGTCCTCCACGGAAGAAGTGTCGTCGTCCTCCCATCGTCCTCCCACCGTCCACTCCTGCTCGCCATCAAGGTACGTTTCTTACACATTTTTTTGTCCTGTTTCCTAGTCCCGACGAACCATAGTTGTTACATAGCCTCAAAACCGTGTGTTTTTAAGGGTTTTGTAATGGTTTCTTAGGGTTTATTGGAGTTTTGGGAAGTGACGTGGTTGTTGCTGGTTTGTTTTAGGTGATTGGAATTTGGAAACAAGTGGGATACTTTGTTTGAGGTGGTTGTTGCTGGTTTGTTTCAGGTGATTGGAAACAAGCTTGTAATTTTGTTTAATTTGAGCTTTTTGGGTAATTTTGTTGCTGGTTTGTTGCTGGTTTGTGTAATTTTGTTGCTGGTTTTTGCCTTTTTGTTGTCGTGCTTTGATTGTTGGTTTGTTGCTGGTTTGTTGCTTTGTTGCTGGTTTGTTGTTGCTTCCTATATTCTGATTGGACATATTCAGCAAAAATCACTTCAGGTCACAGTTGATATTTGTTAATGTTTCTACATTTGAATCGTGTTAGTCAATGTTTCTGTTCTAGTTGTTCTGGTTTTTGCCTTTTTGTTGTCGTGCTTTGATTGCTCAATTTATGGAGCCAGTTTTGTGTAGAATGTTTCATATTGTTGTGATTTGTTGTGATTTTAATTCTATTCTATTACTTGTAGTGGTTCTTGCAAATGACATCTCCTATTTCTAATATGAATGTCAATGAAAATGACCTTGTGGAGTGTAATGTGGAAGTAGCAGAAGTAGATACAAGTAATAGAAGTTCCAACACACAAAGAAAAGAGAAACGAAAATTTTCTAAGAGATCACATGTTTGGAATTTTTTTGAGGAGCTTCCTAACCAACCCGACAAAGTAGAAAGGTCTAGATGTAAAGCTTGTGGGACGACGTACAATTGTAGTGGTAAATTTGGGACTGGAAACATGACACGCCATATTAAAGTTTGTCCTAGGATGAGTTCTCGTGATTCAAAGTCATTGGGATTGCAGAATAGTAAATTTGATTCTGAAATGTTCAATGAGTTGCTTGTGTTTGCCATTGTCAAGCATGATTTGCCATTCCAATTTGTTGAACATGAAGGAGTCAGGGCAATTTTCAGATACTTAAGGCCTGAAATACATGTTATTAGTAGAAACACTGTAAAAGCAATTTGCTTGAAAATGTATAAGTGAGAGAAGGTTAGGATCAAGACTCTACTGCATAGCACTCCTGGTCGAATTAGTTTGACTTCAGATTTATGGAGCTCACTAACATCTGATGGATACATGTCATTGACTGCACATTTTATTGATGTTGATTGGAAGTTGCAAAAAATGATCTTAAACTTTGCATACCTCCCACCTCCTCACTCTGGTGTTGTCTTATGTGATGTCATTTCTAATTTGTTGCTTGAATGGGGCATTGAGAAAAAAATATTTGGCATTACTTTAGACAATGCAAGTGCCAATAATGTATCTGTGGTTCAGTTGAGAGAAGATCTGAATTCAAAAGGACTACTTCTGTCTAGTGGGAATTTTTTCCATCTACGATGTTGTGCTCATGTGCTGAATTTGATTGTGCAAGACGGTTTGAAGGGAATCGACTCCTCAGTTGAGAAAGTACGGGAGAGTGTGAAGTACGTTAAAGGTTCTCAAGTTAGAAAGTTGAAGTTTCTTGAATGTGTTAGATTAGTCTCTATCGAGGGTAAAAGAGGTTTGTGTCAAGATGTGGCGACCAGATGGAATTCTACATATCTCATGCTTGATAGTGCTTTATTTTATCATCGTGTATTTCAGCATTTGGCCTTGATTGATTCAAACTATAGTAAATGTCCATCAAGTGAGGAGTGGGAGAGGATTGAAAATGTGCACAAATTTTTGAAGGTTTTTTATGAAGCCACTGTGACATTCTCTGGAACTGAGTACCCAACTTCGTCGTTGTATTTTCCAGTTATTATATATTATTATTCTGCTTTGAGAAATGCAATGGAGAGTAGAGATGAGTATATGTCTTCTATGGCAACCAACATGTGGGAGAAATTTCAGAAATATTGGGCTGAATTTAGTGATACACTAGCTATTGCTTCAATATTTGATCCTCGTTACAAGTTGGAATTCGTTGACTTCATCTACAACAAGCTTTATGGCAAGGAGGCTGTTGACAAATTACATGAGAAAATAAATATTCTTTATTCCGACTACTCCACCACTTTTGATGGTGGTATGCATTCTTCATGCCAAGATGATGATCACAACCCGAAAAAGTCCAAGTCAATATATGAAGGATTTGATGCTAATTGCTCACTTTTTAAGGTAATTTATCCACTTTAATGTCATACTACTAATGTTATGTTGTCCTAATGTTCTATTTTATCTTTTGATTGTAGGAATTTGACAATGTGTCTGTAGAGAACATAAATTCCACGAAGTCACAACTAGGCCTCTACCTTGAGGAGCCTAGGATGAGTAGACAGGATGAAGTAGATGTCCTTGCATTTTGGAAGTTAAATAAAAATCGTTATCCAATTGTCGCTGCTATGGCTTGTGATATCCTTGTGATTCCGGTCTCAACAGTTGCTTCAGAAGCTGCCTTCAGTATTGGTGGGCGTGTTTTAGATCAGTTTCGTAGCTCTCTTAAGCCAGAAACAGTTGAAGCAATAATTTGCACTCGAGATTGGCTATTTGGAGATAAAGGTCATCCTTATTTCTTACTATTTTTCATATTCATTTTGGTCAAACTTGCATGTACATATAGAGACAGTAACATGAAATAAATTGAAACTTATTTCTACTTGAAATGGCTTTTAACTAGGTGATTCGAAGATCGATCAAGATATCAACAATCTCACACAAGAGTTTTTGGTGGTTCAAGGAAGTGACAAAGACAGTGTGGATGTTGATAACTTCATGGAAGAAGGAATTAATTCTCATTCAGGTTTGTGAATCTTTAGATTTTTCATTTAACAAAAAGTTGATTGATTAATATGTTTTTTTGATTTCTCTACTAATCTTCTAACAGGCTGAATTTGATCACAAGGAATGTGGAGTGGAGACTGGAGAGTGGAGACAATAATGCTTTCATGGTGTTGACGTAGATCTTTTTTATTATTGTTGAAACGAACCGAAAGTGATTTAAATATGTTGTTTTGAAACTTGGAAGTACTTATTTTATTGTAACATGATGATTTGTTTTGAAACATGAACGTACTTGTTTTATTATAACTTGAAACTACATGGTGATTTGTCATGGTGTTGACGTAGATCTCTTTCATGGTTGTGCATATCATTTGTTGCTTGAATTTGAATATCTTTTGTTCAGGTCAATTTGTGTTAATTCAGGTCAATTCGTGTCAATTGACACGAATATGAATTCAGTTCGTGTCAATTCGTGTCAATTCGGGTCTACCCGAACACGAAATCGAATCAACACGAAAATAGTTCGTGTCAATTCGTGTCAGATCGGGTTACCAGTTTCGTGTTCGTGTTTAGGTTTACAATTTCGTGTTCGGGTTCGGGTCGGCTATTATTAAAAAATTCGTGTTCGTGTCTGTGTTCGGGTTGAAGAAATTTTAATTCGTGTCAATTCGGGTCGACCCGAACACGACCCGAAACCCGAAATTGCCACCCCTATGAACGGTAATGTGCCCGAGTTAAAAAGCGGAAGCGATAACAATGAGTGCAGAAAAACTCAAAGGAAACTAGACTATGTAATCCACAAATGCCCAGCATGCATGTATCAAATCAAGCAAAAAATTTGAAGCAAACCACAAGCAATCAATCCAAATACCGAAATATACGTGGAAACCCAATTGAGAAAAATCACACGCGGAGACGGTTGAGATTCACTATAGTGTAAATGAGGTTACAAACGAAAGAACTTAACATGAAAATAATAGGTGAAACTAGATAGGAGTTCTAGATGGTTACACCTCCGAGTACAATAAACTCTCAATCAACAAACCCTAAGTTTAACAAGATGACTAATTTAATCTCTATACAAGAGGATACATAGACGAGAGTATAGGATAATAATCCTATAAAATGAGAACGTGAAAAGAATAAACCTTCAAGGAACATACCAAAACTCTTCTCTCTCGAATCTTCAAGTAACATAGAGATCACGAATGTTAAGTATAGGGAAGAATTCATCACCTCCATTGACATTTTTCAAGTTTCTCTTTAAATGACTCTAATAACTTCCTCAATTTGATGATCCCTTAAGCTATGGATTCCACATTACGTGGCTCTAAGGAGATGTTCTATGAGATATGAATTCACTCTGTGGATCTATGGAAGTGGTAGGAGGAAGGAGATCGTATTTGGTGGTTGTTTTTCCATACTTGGTGGAAGCACACACTCAATGTGTATATAAACTAGAGTTAGGAGCAACCCTAAAGGATAATGAAATGCCCAAAATAGGCTTAGAAAAGTCTTGTCGCTGCCCTGAAATTGAGGCAGACGTCTGAACTCGTAGTTCCAATGAAGTTTGAATGAAGATATGTGAATGTATGGTTGAGCATCCGGTCCGGACTGGTTCGGACAGGAGACCAGACTGGATTTTTGCCTTAAAAATAAAAAAAACGGACCAGACTGGAACCAGATTTTCAGAAATGTCCAGACCAGAACTCGGACCGGTCCTTGCTCAGCCCTATGTGAATGGGTAATCGAACGACCAAATGAGAGGCGGGCGCCCGAAACTAGGAAGACTGACGTTCTAACTGCATACGGTCGCCCGAAACATGGATTCCAGTAACTCCCGAAATGACCCTATCAAAACAAGATTGGACGTCCGAAAGTTGGCCTGTCGTCTGAAACTAGGGATCCAATAAACTCCAAAGCAGACTCTAATGCACATTAATTAGACGTCTGGTTGCCAATCCGATCGTCCGAGATGAACATGTGTTTTTCAAGACTCAAATATAACAATAGATTTTTTGGGGGTTTTTTGGGTTTTTTTACTTGGGTACACCTCCCAAACATGTCAATATTCGAAATACCCCCATGTTTTCAAATTTTACTTTGGTACACATTGTGTTGATTTTTTTTCACTTCTGTACACCCGGACTGTCACAGGGGCCCACTTCGTTAGCCCGCTGTCACCCCCGCCGTTACATCTAGTAACCATCCGTCAATAATTAATCGGATTTTTTACTTGGGTGCACCTCAAAAAATGTTAATATCTAGAATACACCAGTATTTCGAATTTTACTTGAGTGCCCTTTGTGTTTCTTTTTTTACCTTGGTACACCTACGTCGTCAGTAGGGTCCACTCCGTCACAGTTTATGTTAGAAAATTTACAAAATAATCATCCCAAACTAAAAACTAGGGGACCAAACTGATCGGTTCGGGTTCCGGTCCAAAGCGGATCAGACCGATCCGGTCCCTGGCGACGGACTGAGTTCCGGTGCGGTCTGATCCAAACCTGAATCCATTACTGGATTTTCAATACAAATTAACCTAATTTTGGACTGGACCTATCGGTTCGGTTCGGTCTTCGGTCCAGTCGTAACCGGTCTGATCCAGTCCAGTCCAAACTCGGATCCGATCGGTCTGGTCTTCGGTCCGCACCCTGGCAATGAATTGGGTTCCGGTCCGATCCGAGTCATGTCCGGGTTCGGACCGATGCACACCCCTACTAAAAACGTCCTTATTAAGATTTGGAGGGAGAGAGTAAAAACTAGAGAGGAGAGAGAAGTGAGATCGAAACGAGAGAGAGAACTGGAGACCGCAGAGAGAGAAGTGAGGAGAAGAGAGAGAGAGAGAGAAGTGAGAACGAGGTGAGAGTGGCTGGTTTTTTCTTTTTCAATTTTTTATTAAAATTAATAAGGACGTTTTTTTTTACTTTAGGAGGGTTATTTTGCAATTTTTCTAACAAAAAAGTGATGGAGTAGACCCAATGACGATGTAGGTGTACTAAGATAAGCGAAATCGCAAGGTGCACCCAAGTAAAATTGGAAAACACTTGTGTATTCTAGAGATTAACATATTTTTGAGGTGCACCCAAGTTAAAAGCCCTGATTAATTATTGACGAATGGTTACTAGATGTAACAACGGGGTGACTGTGGATTAACAAAGTGGGCCCCTATGACGGTCCGGGTGTAAAGAAATAAAAAATAATCAACGCAACGTGTACCTAAGTAAAATTTTAAAACGTAGGTGTATTTTGGAGATTTACATGTTTTGAAGGTGCATCCAAGTAACAAAACCCATTTTTTACATAAAACAACTTTTTATTGTAGAGTTCTGTTGTTTCTTTGCGAATTAGACTGCATGTGGGACTGTGTGACTTCTACAATTCTGGAATTGGTGAAATGGAAATACAAGATATCTTTGTGGATAGAGTGGACGTGGATTGACTTGTGGACGACGTGGGGAACGATTGTGATCTGGAGAAGACATTGTAAACGATAATGACGAGAGAATGAGTAAGATTAGATTTTTGGTGAGAGTAGAAGTAAGATGATAGAAGATTTATATGGACTACAAGTAAGATTCGTTTCTGTGTAGTCACTGTGTAGTCACACATTCACAGATGGTATTTATCCAAAATGGACTGCATTCATCCAATCCATCATTCGTCCTCAAACCCTGAAGGACAGTTATTTGCTCAAGTCCAGGAGGCAATGTGTAAAGATGTAGAGCGCGCTTACGGAGTGTTGCAAATGAGGTTCGCGGTCGTCAGAAAGCTTGCTCTTGCATGGAGTAATGACGTACTTAACAAAAGAATGACAACTTGCATCATAATGCATAATATGATAGTGGATGGCGAACATGACCGTTTCGCTAATTTCAGAGATATAATCAATTTATCGAAGATCAGCGTGAAAGTTCTTGAGGAATCTTTGCAATATTCTACCAATCGTATCGTGAATATTAACCAGTATTTGGCCAATAAAGATCGAGTGTGTGACAAGAAGAAACATTTGAGTCTCAAATTCAATTTAATTGAGAATATATGGCAACACTACGGAGGAAATGTGGATTGACAATGTCTTATCATATTTTTTAATGTAAATTTCGAATTCCAGTTAATGTAATATGTAATGTGGTTTCTTAATTTTTAATAATATATTCGTGATTTAATATTAATTACTAATTATTATCGAGTTAATAAATAAATATAGTAATTACAATTACAATTATTTAATATAATTTGCTTAATGTTGTGTAAGAATTAAAAAAGAAAAGAAATGATGTGGATGAATGAGAATGTAAGGTGTATGGGGGCTTCAGGGCATGGTGAAGGGAAATTTGTAGATGGGTGCGTTGTTATGACGTGACAGAAAGATAAATTCATGTGGCAGAGAGATAAACCAAGACGACAAGGTAGCTCAGACATCGTTAAATAGCAGTGCCCAGGCGTCATGCTCACTCTCTCTGCCACGTCAGTTTCTCTCTCTGTCATGTCAGCTCACCCAACCCACCCAAAAAACTCTCTTGACCACGCTCGGGCTACCCTCATCCACCCTACATTCTCTCCCCTCCACATCATTTAGAGATCGATCTTGGGTAAAATATATTAAAAATCCACAAAATAAAAAACATATATTAAGAAGAAGAAGAAAATTGGAAAAAAATTGAAAATGAATTTATAAACATTTTTAACAAATAAAAAAAATTCCTTCCAATGGGTGGGGGACACATGTACCCCACCCAGTGGCCACCCGGGCCGCCAACCAGGACGCCCACCGCCCGACCCGTTAACGGGGGGTCGCCCTGGCGCCCGGGCGAGCACCCCCTGTTAAACATGCCCTAAATTGCTCTTCCAAGCCCACATTGTACTTCGGCTATAACACATGTGGGTGACTGACATAAACTCAGTAATTATGCGCTAAGACCATGTTTAACGGTACCCAGGCTACCCCTGGCACCATGCTCTCTCTCTATCACGTCAGTTTCTCTCTCTGCCTCGTCAACTTCTCTCTCTGCCACGTAAGCTCACTCAACTCACCCAAAAAATCCCTTTAATCACACCCAGAAACAGTCCACACACCCTACATTCTCTTCCTTCCACGTCATTTGGAGATCAATCTTAGGTAAAATTACAAAAAATTCTAAAAAATCAAAACAAATAAAAAACATATTTTCACAAAAAATTGATAAAAATTTAAAATAAAATTAAAATACTTTTTAAGTTTTTTTAACAAAAAAAATAAAATTAACACCACGTGCCCCCACCCACCCGGGTAGGTGATCAGGAGCTCCCCCACCCGATTTCACGTCCGAGCGGGGGAGTGCGGGCCTCCGTGGCGCCCGATTTCCATGGGAAATCAGACGTGGTTGGGCGCCCGGGTGATCACGCCTCCCATCTAATATGATTGTCTTTTGTTTTATAAGAAATGTCCATTCAGACTTTCAGTTTGCAGATAATCATTAACCATGATATCCAAAACTACATTTCTTCTGGTTCTTCGTCGATCATAATCTGTTCAAGTTGTCTCCATTAGGCTTTCCAAACGAAACTACAACGTGCTAGATGATTTGTTTGGATAGAGTGCACATACAGTTCGAGTACACCTCTAAATCGTGACTTTTTAAAGTTATTTCTAACATAATTTAACTAGTTTAGGATTAAAGACATTATTATTGTATTGTTGTTCCAAATACTAAAATTTACCCAAAATTCATTTCAAACGGTTAGTTGAAATTTCATTTCTCATTCTTCGTATCTTCAACCATTAACGAACTCAAACTAGCTCAGTTAGAAGATCAATCGTTTTGAGGTAATAAAGACCATAAATCAAATCACAATAATACTGATTCACATATTTGAGAGGTTAGGATTTAAAAAGGGTTGAGCTAGAATAAATAAATTAAAAAAATCTTGAACCATTACGTCCAAAAATCATTTTATCCAAGCACCAGCTCCATATGCAATTAGGACTATTAATTTTACACGAAACACGATTACACGACACGAAAACGACACGAACTTAGCGGATATGGTTTGAGAATTTAAACACGATTAATAAATTGGTTGTATATAACAACACGATTATTAAATGAGTTGGATATGAATTTCTGCTATAAGAACGATTAACACGATTAAAATACGATAAGTAATCAGATAATTAGGTACACAATTACGAATACTACACGATTAATACCGACAAGTCTACAAGTAATATATAAGTTATAAATTGTAATGAACGGGTGGCGTTTAATCATGCAATCCGGTATTCGTGTAATAAACGAAACTAACTGTGTATAGATTATTGTTTAATGGTGTAAACGGTAGTCGTGTTAAACGTGTACCTGAAGGCTGAAGTAACACATTTAATAATCGTGTATAAACCGGTTAGATACGGCAGAAATCTAGTAACACGATTATTAAATGGGTAGTTATATACGGACGCGAGCGTCCGTGACGCGTCCTACGTGGAATAACACGTCAGCTGCCAGTTCAGCGTCCAGTCAACCAAAACTTCTGCGCGGGGAAATGTAAATTACGAATTGTTGGGTGCGACAGTTCATTTCCCTAAATCACGATTTGTTGGGTGCGACGGTTCATTTCCGTGCGACGGTTCATTTCCCTAAATCACGATTAGACAGTTCGACTTCACGTACATCAGTAGCGGCGGTACAGCATTCGAGTAACTTTCCCCATTTCACCCGGAGTTCCTTTCCATACGCTCATCCAAAACCTTCATTGCTCCAAAACCTTTCCATTCCAGTAACGAAAACCAAGACAAGGCGAAAATGGATCCTTCTCTACCTGAAACCTCCATTGCTCCTGAAATTGTAGCCGCGCAGGTGTTTTGTCAACCATGTTCTTTCTGGTTCATTTTAAGGTTCATTATTGGCCTCTAACAATTTTTTTGTGTGGTTTAAGGGAAGCACGTACTACTTCCGCGAAACCAAGTGCGGTTTCGCGGCCCTTCACAAGCAGTTCGACCGGATGAAGGAGGAGGAGAAAAATGTCTTCCAACGGACGCCTTTCGGTCACTTCCTCAGCTTTCCTCACGTCACAACTGACAACGAGATACTGGGTTGGTTCGTCGAACACTTCGACGCCAATGAAGTCGGTCTGAGAATAGTCACTGGGGTGGTCCCATTTACGGTAGAAGACGTCGCCCTTCTACTTGGACTAAGAGTACATGGGCAGAGAGTGGATATGGATGCCATGTACGTAGAGAAACGTGACGGGGTTAACCTCGACAACACCCAGCTACTGGGTCATCTTACCGCCACGAGCAAGATGGGCGAGGAGGAGGAGCACGTCCGACTCCTTATTTCTATGATTTTCAATCATTTTTTGTTCTTCGATGGATCACTGCGAACTAAAGCGTGGTACACGAAACACCTTAAGAACCTCAAGCGCCTCAAGAGATATGCGTGGGCAAATGCGGTTCACACTTTCTTGGTTGAAGGCCTGGAGGAAGCCCAACGGGACCTCTCGAGGAGGAGATCGTCAGCGAACTTCTCTATGAAGCAGGGCTACGTGTCTGGTTGCGTTGCCGTATTACAAGTAAGCATCTTGGTCCGGAATGAGTGTTGTGTCAGTCCGGAGTAGTGTCGGTTTATGTCCGGAATAAGTGTGTTGCCTGTCCGGAATAGTCTTGTATGTGTCCGGAATGACTGTCTTGCTTGCCCGGAATACGTCTTGTGTCTGTCTGGAATACGTCTTGTGTCTGTCCTGAATAGTGTTGTCTCTGTCCGGAATAAGTGTCTTGAGGTTGTCCGGAATAAGTGTCTTGTGGTTGTCCGGAATGAGTGTTGTGTCAGTCCGGAGTAGTGTTGGTTTATGTCCGGAATAAGTGTGTTGCCTGTCCGGAATAGTCCTGTATGTGTCCGGAATGATTGTCTTGTCTGTCCGGAATACGTCTTGTGTCTGTCCGGGATAAGTCTTGTGTCTGTCCTGAATAGTGTTGTCTCTGTCCGGAATAAGTCTTGTGTCTGTCCGGGATAAGTTTTGTGTCTGTCCTCAATAGTGTTGTCTCTGTCCGGAATAAGTGTCTTGAGGTTGTCCGGAATGAGTGTTGTCTCTGTCCGGAATAAGTGTGTTGCCTGTCCGGAATAAGTGTGTTGCCAGTCCGGAATAGTCCTGTATGTGTCCGGAATGAGTGTCTTGTCTGTCCGGAATACGTCTTGTGTCTGTCCGGAATAAGTAATTTGTATGTCCGGAATACGTCTGCGTCTGTCCGGAATAAGAGTTGTGTCTGTCCGGAATAAGAGTTGTGTCTGTCCGGAATTAGTGTTTGGTCTTTCTGATTAACGTTATGAGACTGTCCTGGGGATGTTATGTTTCTGTTTTTTTAACTCATTCCTGTTTTCAGGTGTGGCTTTGCGAGAAGTTCAAATTGGGGGATCCCGGTCAGCATTTCCACGGTTCAAGTGTTGGACCGAAATGTTTAGCAGACGCCAAATCCTTAGAAAATGGGAAGATCAAGGCATCAACTTGTCCCGGATATACTCGGGCCAATTTGAGTTGAAGGGCACCCCAAAACTCAGTGCACGGGAGCATTCACTGTTGTCAGAGGATCAATTTCCTCCTGCAGCAGCAACTCCCGCAGCGAAGGAAACACCTTCAACTCCTGCAGAAGCAACGGTCGCCTCGAAGGAAACACCTTCAACATCCACTCTACCAAGGATACAACTCAGTGAATGCAGCATTCCATGTGACCCACTGCTACAAGAGTTGGAACTTAGTGAGGTGAAGACGAAATGGCTGCGAGCCGAAGCAGCACTTAGGGAGGCGACCGTTAAAATTAACAACCTGGAGGAAGAACTCCGGATCTCTCAAGAAGAGTGTCGTGAGCTGAGAGTCCGTGGGGAGGAGGAAGAGAGGGAAAAGAGGGAGGAGGAAGAGAGAAATAAGAGGGAGGCGGAGGAGAGGGAAGAGAGGGAGGAGGAAGAGAGAAATAAGAGGGAGGCGGAGGAGAGGGAAAAGAGGGAGGAGGAAGAGAGAAGTAAGAGGGAGGCGGAGGAGAGGGAGAAGAGAGAGGAGGAAGAGAGGGAGAAGAGAGAGGAGGAAGAAAGGAAGAAGAGGAACGAGGAAGAGAGGGAGAAGAGGGAGGAGGAAGAGAAGAAGAAGAGGGAGGAGAATGAGAGGAATAAGAGGGAGGAGGATGAGAAGAAGAAGAGGGAGGAGGATGAGAAGCATAAGAGGGAGGAGGAAGAGAGGAAGAGGAGGGAGGAGGAAGAGAGGAAGAGAAGGGAGGAGGAGGATGAGAAGAAGAGGAGGGAGGAGGATGAGAGGAATAAGAGGGAGGAGGAAGAGAGGAGGAAGAGGAAGGAGGAAGAGAGAAAAAAGAGGAGGGAGGAGGAGGATGAGAGGAATAAGAGGGAGGAGGAAGAGAGGAAGACGAGGAAGGAGGAAGAGAGAAAAAGGCGGAGGGAGGAAGAGAGGAAGAAGAGGGAGGAGGAAGACAGGAAGAAGAGGAAGGAGGAAGAGGGAGAGAAGAGGACGGAGGAAGAGAGAAAAAAGCGGAGGGAGGAAGAGGGAGAGAAGAGGAAGGAGGAAGAAAGGAAGGAGGAAGTTATGAGGAGACAGGAGGAAAGAAAGAGGAAGGCTGGGGTTGCGCTTCCGCTTTTGCACCCTCAAAAAATGCGGACCATTAAACCACGCTTGCGCACAGAACACATAGACGAAGCGCAAAGCAAATCTGGCCAAGATGAGGCACAGAAGATTGCCGCAGAAAAACAAGAAGAAATAAAGGAGGCCGAAGAAGCCACCACAAAAACAAAAGGGCCCGAAGAAGCCAGTGAAGAAACAGCAAAAGATGAACTGGCCGCCCATGTTTCGTCCACGAGGCCAGATGTGGATGAGACCGCCTTGAGAACGCTGACCAATGATGAGGTACATCGTTTATTGAATGCAACGGCTCCCGAGCGAGAAGCAAAAGATATTATCTGGAGGGGGGTTCTCAGCATTATCAGCAGGGGTGATCTCAAGGAAATAATTTCGCGAGACACAGAAATCACCAACGAAACTCTTGACGGCCTAATTGAGGTACTCGTCAGAAGAGGAGGGCAAAAAAAGGTGGTCTGCTTATCAACCTTCGAATCGGAAATGATTGTGGAGCGACAGGGAGAAGATATAAAGAAAGATTATTTACTCCCAAAAATTGAAGGACTTAATGTGGAGGAAGTCGTCATCGCACAGCCATGCTGTTTGTCCGGCCACTGGACTCTGTTCGTTGCCCACGGACCTCGATCAGAGTTCATTCAGTACAACAGCATCTCTCGCACGCTTAAAAGAGGTGAAAATCCTAACCGTTTAGTCGGAACTCATGAATGCACCGCGTCTAAGATAGCGGGATTCTGGCGAGGGTTTTTGGCGGTCGAATGGCCACTGAGAGTTGACAGGAAGGGTAGCCAACGACAGCTAGCGGGGAGTAACGACTGCGGGCCATACGTTTTGTACTGGATCAAGCGTTTGATGGAGAATGCTGATCCGACGAAGCCGAAGCAGAGCAAGGTTCTTCACCGTTTTAGAGGCGATTTGGCCAATTTCTTACTCGAAGACTCTGGGATGTGCGATCAACAATAAACTGTTGGCTTTTTGGCCTTAATCCGTATTTTGATGATGTATTTCAACCTAATCTTAATTAGGACATGTAGATTAGCACATGTAGTATAATGGTATACATGTTGTATTGTGCTAACATCTACAGGTGATCAAGACTCAAGAAAGAAGAAAAATCAAGTCAAGACATGTAATCAAGCTAGGATTGAAGACATGTAATTTTATATTTCTTTGAGTATTAGGAACTTATGTAAATTGAGCATAACTTAAGCTAATATGCATGCATTCACACACTAGGTTCCTTGTAGGAGTCACACACAAAATATCATATAATTTGGACTCCATTAGATCACCCAAACACCTAAAACATTGGTCGCCAGTCTACCTGAGTTCGGTCGACCGTTCACCTTTCGGTCGACCGGTTATACACAATATCTGTTATACCAGACCAATTCGTTCGACCGATTCCACCTTCTATTAACCGATTACCCAGACCTGTTCGGTCGACCGGTAGACCTTCGGTCGACCGTTTCGTTTGCCATTTCTGGTAAAAATACGACCGTTTTATTTGTCGTATTACACAACGGTCGTATACACATTTTTCCTATATACACCCCCAAATACTTTTGAACCGGTCGAACAAAATACCATTTTCGGTCGACCGTTTAATTCGTGAAAAACCCCCTGCTATCGGTCGACACAAGTTTGTCCAACCGATCAAGATTTCTCTCTACCGAACCCAGTAGTTCGGTCGACCGGTACCTGCTCGGTCGACCGTTGACCTATAGAACTTAAGTGATTCGGTCGACCAGTACCTTTGTTCGGTCAACCGATCCATCAACAGACTCAAGGGTTCGGTCGACCGATACACCTTTCGGTCGACCGTTTCTGGACAGATTTCTGAACCCGATTTTCTGTTTTGTGTATCTTGCACAATACCCAATCAAATCTTGTCCAAACGGCTAGAAATCTTTAGGAGCTTATAAATAGAGGTTCACACTTAGTTTTCTACAAGATTTCACAACTCCAAAGTGTCAAACTTATAGTGAGATTTTCCACAACCTCAAAGCTCCCAATTAGTGATCTTAAGCCTCACATCTACACATCATTCATCATACAATCAATCTAGCATCTGTTGTGCTCAATACTAGAAGAGTGAGTTCCACTCCAAATGTTGTCAAGAGAGCAAGGGTCTTGGTGAAAGCCCAAGACAAAGTGAGCAAGGGTCTTGGTGAAAGCCCAAGACAAGAAGCAAGGATTTCGGTGAAAGCCCGAAGTGATTCTCTCGGTTTGTGAGAGGTGGTGCCAAGCTCGGCGAGGGTTGTTCGCGAGCTTGAAGACTTGTAAAAGGCGTTGCTCCCGGCCCGGAACGGGGAGGCATAGTGAAGACGCAAGAGGAGCTCGAACGGGGATTCGAGAGGGGCTTGCAAGAGAGGACGTAGGCGCGGCCGAACCTCTGTAAATCCGACGCGTCTTTGTGTGGTTTGCATTGTCTTTCTTTCCTACTTGTGTTTGATTTGTTGTTAATTTCCGCTGCAATTCTTTGATCAATCAACCAAGTAGTTAATTAGGGCTTAATCTCAATTAGAAAGTGATTAGTGGACCCATAACCCACACGATCCTACATAAACGCCCTGAAAATGTTTCAATTTTTTTTTCCCAAAGTTATACATGTATACATGTTAAAATTACATAGACTATTTGAATGATTTATCAATACAAGGACATTTGGTGTTGGTTTTTTATATATAAATGATTTTCTTTTTTCCGGACATACATGATACGTAATCCGGACGGACATATAACGTAATCCGGACAGACAAACAATGTAATCCGGACTGCCTAATTACGTATTCCGGACATACTGGTCACTTAATCAGGACATAAATAAAACGTAATCCGGACATTGATGTAACGTAATCCGGACATACTGGTAACTTAATCCGGACATAAATACAACTTATTCCGGACAGAAATTAACGTAATCCGGACAGACAAACAATGTAATTCGTACAGCCTAAGTACGTCTTCCGGACATACTGGTCACTTAATCCGGACATAAATAAAACATAAACCGGACATACTGTTAACTTAATCCGGACTTAAATAAAACTTATTCCGGACGGACATATAACGTAATCCGGACAGACAACAATGTAATCCGGACGGCCTAATTACGTATTCCGGACATACTGTTAACTTAATCCGGACATAAATAAAACTTATTCCGGACGGACATATAACGTAATCCGGACAGACAAACAATGTAATCCGGACTGCCTAATTACGTATTCCGGACATACTGGTCACTTAATCCGGACTTTGATGTTACGTAATCCGGACGGACATATAACGTAATCCGGACATACTGGTAACTTAATCCGGACATAAATACAACTTATTCCGGACAGATATTAACGTAATCTGGACAGACAAACAATGTAATTCGTACAGCCTAAGTACGTCTTCCGGACATACTGGTCACTTAATCCGGACATAAATAAAACATAAACCGGACATACTGTTAACTTAATCCGGACATAAATAAAACTTATTCCGGACGGATATATAACGTAATCCGGACAGACAAACAATGTAATCCGGACGGCCTAATTACGTATTCCGGACATACTGGTCACTTAATCCGGACTTAAATAAAAAATAAACCGGACAGACATATAACGTAATCAGGACAGACATACAACAAACCAAAATTACTTAATATATTTGTCGCCATGAGAAATTAATTCACAAACGATCAAGCAAAGAAAGGGTTGAATCTTATCCAATAATACAATGACTTTCAACAAAATTACATACAATGACTTTCAACAAAATTACATACAATGACTTTCAACAAAATTACATACAATGACTTTCAACAAAATTACATAGGAATAATTCCAACCAAGGACAAATACAATAATCAAGGAGGAACTCCCTCGTAATGCAAATTCATGTCCCAGTCATCGAAATCGTGATCCCCCGGTTTGGGTGCTGCAGGGTGTAACGGGGGTAGAGCCTTCTTCCTGTTGATTTTCTTAACGTTACTTTTAATTATTTTCTCAGACAAAGAAATCCGTCGTTTGCTCGGCGGTCTGCCTTTCCGTATTGTCTTATCCGGATTGAGAACGGATGTACCAGCGAACACAGGATCAGGTCGTTGCATACGTTCCTTAAGCAACTCAAGTGCCTCTACCGCCTGAAGATATCTGTCGTTTGAGTCGAAAGCGGCCTCGGCGATCCAAAGCGCACGACCCATTATGTCGTCGTGGCGACGAAGCGCATCGTTCCCCGTTATGCCGCTTTGAAGAGGAAACTTGACTCCATAGCTCCTTCGGATATCCTTCCTCCATCGGTGGACGATGTAAGACTCGGGGAGCAAGGCGTTTGGACGTATTCGGGCAATAACAACATAAACGTGACAACATAGGATACCGACGTGATAAAACATCCTACAATCGCATACCCACTTCTCATCGATAATTTGCACTGTGAACCGTTTCGACAATGGGAGGATATGTGTCAATACATGTTCGGTCACGTTGAAGTGCAATGTGTCGTCCTCGTTGAACTCATCCTTGATGTCGCAGTACATCATCTTCCCAATTTCTAACTGCACCTTCTTGAAGACACCCACCGTATATAACTCGCTCAATTGCCTCTCGAATGGATATTTCGAAATCAATTGCGGAGCCTTATGCTGACAATCGAAATCAGACTGAGCTTCCTTCTCATACTTGTGGCGTAGTGCGAGTTCGTATTGTTGAACGAACTGCTTAAGTGTCGTCCTTGATGTGAGGTACTTATCGAAGAAGGCGTTCATACCCTCACTTCTCTGGGTTGATGCCATTCCGGCGGAAAAACAATCCCGCAAAAATGCAGGTACCCAGTGCTCTCGAATTGCATAAATGGATCGGAGCCAATTATTGTCGTGCAACTCGAAATCATCTAGAAATCCCTGCCAATTCCGCTCGAATTCTGCCGGAGTCTTGGAATCGAATACACAGTTGTTGAGGTCAAACAACGTATGCTCCCGGTACTTCTTGGGCAGCTTCACAGGGGCCTTATTCATTATGTGCCATATACAAAATCTGTGCCGCGCTTCAGGGAACACAGTCCTCACAGCCGAAGCTATGGCGCCACATTGGTCTGTTATGATCGCCGGGGGGCTTGTATCTGCACACAACGCGATCAAGATAAAAACATATGTTAATCCGGACAGAAATAACGTAAACCGGACAGACGTCAAGGGTAAACCGGACGAGCAAAAGACGTAAACCGGACAGACGTAAGGGATAAACCGGACGAGCAAAAGACGTAAACCGGACAGGCGTCAAGGGTAAACCGGACAGACGTAAGGGATAAACCGGACGCGCAAAAAACGTAAACCGGACAGACGTAAGGGATAAACCGGACGAGCAAAATACGTAAACCGGACAGACGTAAGGGAAAACGAACGAGCAAAAGACGTAAACCGGACAGACGTAAGGGATAAACAGGACGAGCAAAAGACGTAAACAGGACAGACGTAAGGGATAAACCGGACGAGCAAAATACGTAAACCGGACAGACGTAAAGGATAAACCGGACGAGCAAAAGACGTAAAACGGACAGACGTAAGGGAGTAACCGGACAGGCACACAACGTAAAATGGACAAAGCCGGACAAAATAAAACACGTACCGTTCATGCACGTCAACCATGTTTGGAACAACCAAATGTAATTTTGTGTCGTCTCGGAAGAGAGGAGTGCGCAACCGAGTAGGACGGACTGGTAGTGGTGATTTACCCCCACAAATGGGGCAAAAGGCATGTCATACTTGTTTGTTATGTATGTTGTGTCGAAACATATTGCATCTCCAAAGTAAGAGTAAGCAGCTCGAGAACGACTGTCGGCCCAGAACACATTTCGTAGTCTGCCTTCGTCGTCCATATCCATTACGTAAAAGAAGCGGGAATCATTCTTCTGCATCCTGATGAAATAATCTTGGATAGCTTGCGCATCTCCTAGTCCCATTTTGAGGTTTCTAACCTCGTTCACAACATTCCTGCGAAACATATTTTTTATGACAAAGCTAAATGCGTAACTTCAACCAGGTTAAGTGGAGAATAAATAACCTTAGGTCCCGCTCGTTGAAAGACAATTTATCGTGACCTCCAGCTTCGACCACAAAAGATTGCATGGTCTTGGCGGCAGATATACCGGCAGCATCATTGCACGAAATGCGTGCTCTGGCGGACTCCGGGACGGATCATTTTTGTCGGAGGAAGCGCATCTGGTCTTCCGACAGCATGGCGTGATTATGTTCGAGATCTACGTAGTTAATTACGTAGCCTCTGGATGGATTACCGGAGACCCTAATCCGCGCAGTGCATTCGACCCTACCGGATAACCTATGTTTCGGTCTACCTTCACCTTGGTTTCCGGGAGCATTACCTTCCTTTGAGCAAGTAAGAGTGGCCCGTATTACAACACCATGACCGTAATGAGATTGCCTTATCTTCACACCAAAACCACAGGAATCGGCGTATGAAACGTAAAATGCTTTGGCTTCTTCGAAGGAAGGAAAATTCATCATCACTTGAGGGACGTTGGAGGCATGAGCCGGCTGTGAGGACACATTTACGAGTGCCATTACAGTACAACAAAAATGGAGGAATGAGAGAAGAAGGAATGGTTCGTAGGATCGGAATAACCTAGACACTCATATTTGTATCTCCGTGACGCGCCAAACAATAAGAAAGAAGACGGAGGACGTGCTGATTTGAAAAGCATTAAATGCGATGGTGGACACATCGGGAAAATAAAACAACAGCAACAAAAAATCAGGAGTAAGTAGTTCGTCTGTCCGGAATAAGTGTTCCGTCTGTCCGGAATAAGTATTCCAACTGTCCGGAATAAATAGTAACTGTGTCCGGAATAAGTTACGTGCTTGTCCAGAAACTAAAGAAAATGAATGATGTGTGTGTCCGGAAAAAAATGAATTTAATAAAGAGAAGGGAAGAAATAGGAGGACGAATGTTGAGTGTAGGAGCGCCAACATGATGAAAGAATGGAGTGATTTGAGACGCATTAATGAGGGATGGCGAGGGATGGCGAAATTTGTACGAAACGAGGAATAAACTAAACAAAGAAATTGTTTCTGGGGAGAGAGCGAACTCAGCCGCGTCTGCTGACTGGGTTGCCCACATCAGCCATTCTGCTTACTGGGTTTGCAGCGTCCGTGACGCGAAGCGTTCAACAAACATTTCCCTTATTAAATTGATCGCAACACCTAAAGCTTATTTATAAGACTTGACATGACTTGATTAGCCCGACGTGATCGACAACCAATCCTAAATTCTACGATTTAACCCCAAAGAAGCAATCAGTTTAGATTAGACTTGCAATGATTGAAGTTCACGTATTCAACACCAAACCAAATCTACCACCAACCCATCAGTCCACCACCGTCCAACCCATAATAAATAACCAACCAAAAAAAACCTACCACACGTGCCCCTCACGTGCTTGCGCCCTCCCCACTCTTACCCTCCAAACCAGTAAAAAAACCAAAACCCCAACCCACACCCCATCTCGACTGTCCATCCTCCATCCAACGGCCAGGATCATCCCTACTCTTCCCTCCCCGTAAAAACCCAAAACCCCTCAACGGTTAAAACCGCAACAACACCCTACCATGCGAAGTCAAACCCCACCAAACCCTAACCCTAATCGGGCCGAATCGCGACCCGGCGATGGACGGAGGCGGCGGCGGCGGTGGAAACGACGTGGAGCTCGTCTCCAAGACTCTCCAGGTCGAGCACAAGCTCTTCTACTTCGATCTGAAGGAGAACCCCAGAGGCCGATACCTGAAGATCTCCGAGAAGACGTCGGCGAATCGGTCGACCATCATCGTGCCAGTCGACGGCATTGTTTGGTTTCTGGATCTGTTTAATTACTATGTTGAGTGTGATGAGCAGGAGGTGCTTAGCAAGGAGCTTCAGCTTGACACCAAGGTTTTGGATTTCGGGGTTTTTTCTTTTTTTTAGGGGAATTGTTGAGATCTGAGGGATTTCGGGTTCGGTTTTGTAGGTGTTTTACTTCGATATTGGGGATAACAAGAGAGGGCGCTTCCTCAAGGTACGTTTGCTGGAATTTCGTTTCGTGGATTTCTATTTGTGTCATGTTTGTTTGGGAATTTGTGGTGATTTAGCTTTCGTGTTTGGTTTTGGGTGGTGGTCAGTTGCGGCTCGCTCTTAATGTTTCGAATTTCCGTGTTTATGTAAGTTTGTTAAATAGCTGGGGAGTTTCTGGACGTTGAGCTTGTAGATTTCAGCACAGGGAATGCAATATGGATCGTACAATAAACGAAAATATCCACTTAATGGTGATGTGGTTGAATTTAGCTTTTGGGTTTGTTTTGCGGTTTGATCTAGATTTTTATATAAGTGTGAAAGACGATGAGTAACTGTGGTGCTGAGTTTATATTCCAGTGGAGTGGATAGTTAGGAATGATGTTGGTGGCAAAATAATTTGCCAAGTCACTAAAGAGTTCTGGGAAGTCGAAGCTGTAGATTTTCGCACCGGGAATCTGATATGGATCGTCGTATAAAGGCGGATCCCTAGTTATTTGAGTGGAGTTTATAACCAACTTTGGCCCTGTTCTTATAGGTTTGGTCTTTTAGGACAAACAAAAGAAAAAAGTATTTCTTTTTCATTCTCCTGGTGGTTATTCATTTGTATTCTAGTACATTTGTTTTCTCGGATCTGATTGAGCTATTGTAGAGATTGAAGGTATCAAAGAACAGCTGATCAAAGAAAAGAAAAGGTATTAAACAACAAAAGTATCAAACTTACTCTGCCAAATTATGAAATTTGTTAGTTCTGTTTACAGAATCTGAACCCTTTTTGCCCTTGAAAGCTTCACTTTCTACTAGCTTGGATATCCTTGTGAAATCGTTATACTAGCAGTTACATTTCTCAACATAGTTTGAGCACCCCAAACAGAGTTCAAAATTTTCATTGGTAGGATCCCAGATAGAGCTACTCATAGTTATGAAATTTGGTAATCATATTTTTTGTATAATTACTTTCATCTAAGTTGTTTGTTTTTGTTAGCACGTTGCTTTTCTACTTGATTGCTCTCCCCTTGTTTCTCTCTCCTTTTCTCCGGACTGATTGAAAGTGACGACAAAATAGATCAGCATTAAGTGCAATCTTTGAACTTGATAATCGATAAGCATAAGAAATAATCAATAAGCATAAGAAATGCAATCTTCGTATCTGATACACAGTGACTGAACCATTCTGAAGCAATTGCAGAGCACTTACTATTTTTGCCAATTGTAGATTTCAGAAGCATCTGTAAGCAGAAACCGAAGCACAATTATTGTTCCAGCGGGAATCAGCAACAGCGATGGCTGGGCAGCCTTTAGGGATATCTTGGCCCAGATTAACGAGGATGCATCACATCATTTCATGTTGCCTAATCAGGTAGCCTTAATTTTAGATGATGCATGTTATTATTTCAAAGGGACTCCTTGTGTTGATTGACTGATTGTTTTACCTCTTTTGTGGAAATTTCAGTGTTCTCAGACTTCTGAGAGACTCCAAGGGCTTTCAGATGATGTGGGTGCTGGATTCATATCAGGTCGTGGTGCCCAATCCATCACTAGACCAGATATGAATGTAGACCATTCAGTTGACCTTTCATCACATAATGACTCTGGAAGTTCCAAGGTGATCAGAGTTGATCAAAAGAGGTTTTTCTTTGACTTAGGGAGCAATAACAGGGGCCATTTTTTGAGGATATCAGAGGTACTACTTATTCTCGTTTATCCATCCATTTTATTTGTCTCTATGCTCACCAATTCATCACTTCGCGATCTACTTCTTCCAAGTATTCCATTAATTTGTATCATTTTATCTTCACCAATGCAGGTGGCTGGAGCTGACCGATCTTCTATTATCTTGCCGCTCTCTGGGTTGAGGCAGTTTCATGAAATGGTTGGTCAATTTGTGGAGGTCACGAAAGATCGAATTGATGGAATGACAGGTGCAAATGTTCGTACTGTGGAGTCCTTGCAAAGATGATCAATCGGTTGGATAATGGGTGTATTGGATGAAGCCAGCTGGTTTTTAGAATTGGCTGTTGCCTTATAGTTTCAGAACCATTTTGCATGCTTATTTGGGATATGTAGACTCTTTGTTTTCGTGTTAGGTTTTTCTGAATAATAATTGTGTATCTCTATTTTATTTGATAGAAACCACTCTCCCGTTGTTAATTTGGTGTTTGTTTCTGCCATATACACGTCTGCACCAGGCTAACTAATGTTTCAAAAGCTGATAATTTGGTTCTTACTGAAGAAAAAGAAATCAAGATGAGCAGCAAATTACAGAAGAAATAATAGTTCGGCTGGCACTAATCATCACAGTCAGTGGGGATTACGCAAAAATACTACAAACTGTGAAATGTGGAGTCTGAAATGAGAAGATTTTAAGAACCCAAGGAAAATCAATATGCATACTAGAAGGTAGTAGTACCTCGTGGTGAACAAAATTCGGTTCGGTCCGGAGGACCATAGGAATTCGGTCTTCGGTTCATTCCGGTTCAGTTCGGTCCGGTCAAAAACCGAAATTTGAATGGTTAAATTCGGGTTTTGGACCGGACCGGACCGAACCGAATTTTTCGGTCCGGTCTTCGGTCCGGTCTGGTTCGGTCCGGTTCCGGACCGAAGCCTAGTAGTACCTGACGAGTTTTTCCTACACGAGCTGGCATTATTAATCTTTTTTTACTGCATGGCAGAATAGCATTGATGCATGTTCGCGAAATCAATTTAACTCAGTTTAAAAAACATAGACATGTTTATTCAGATGTGATTCCCAAGCCCACTTCGAGTTGGATCCGGACTGTAACCTATAATTCCATGTCACAAGCCCACAAAACTTTTAAGGTAGACTGTAAGAACACAAGTTTACATTTTAAAGTTTTTTGCATTCGTCTCGCCGAGAAATTAAACAGTAATATTTTTTACTTTTGTTGTCCGTAGGAAACTCTTACTTTTGTATATGGTATCTTGTATTTATGTCCCACCCATTTCTAATGCGGGTACACGTGGAGGTCACACGTAAGACTAACTCAACCACCACTGCTGCAACGAACGTCCGTGTAGATCAGCAAAGATGTACGTACCTTCTGCACCAACATTAATTTGCTGGTATATTTGAATTTCAATTTCTCTTCGTTGCTGTATGAGTTAACTATATATATCATATAACATTATTATATGATAGTAGATTCGTATCTATATAACTTACAACAACATTTATATATTATGCGATATATCTACCTCACTTAAACATCTGACATCTTCATTAATGTAAAGTCATTATCAATCACTAAACATTGTGAGATTTTTAAGGTGACTCTCATCTTTTAAATGTCACACTTAGTTCCCACAATTCCAATAGATTAAGCTTCTAACAAGATTTGTAACGTCTCATTCCTGAACCGACATCGACTCAGATCCATCACCCACTAGTCTACTTCTCATAACACCAATCAACTTAAATTTTGTGGTAATAGATAAGTGTTATGAGACAATAGACTCGTGAACGACGGATCACACTCGAACTCGATGTGGACTTAGAGACTTTCGTTCAAGCAAATCTCCAAAAGCAAAATGGCTTCTTCGTCAGCGAATTTAGTAGTCATGTTGATCTTATCTTGATCATTTTCCTTATTTTTCATGTACATAAATCCTAACGTGAGAATCCATTTTCAAGTATTTTCCTAATAACGGAAATAAAACCCTTCTGCTCCTCTTCCTCTCGAAGAAGTTGGCAAGCTCACTCTCCTCTTCCTCCTTCCCATCATCCCCTCCCCAAACCCTAACTACCCTCCCACCCCAATGTGGACCTCCCGCCGCCACGACCGCTACGCTCGCCTAGCCTACTGGGCCTACCGCACGGCGACCCGGGCGGCGTCGCCGCTGGCGCACCTGTTCCTGCGGTGGCGGAGAATGAGGGGTTTAGAGCACCCGACGCGGTGGAGGGAGAGGTTAGGGTTTCCCTCCTCTCCTCCGCCGACCTCTCGATCTTCAGTTCTCTGGTTCCACGCTGTTTCCTTGGGGGAAGGGTTGGCCGCGATGACGCTTTTCGCCCGCTGCGCTCGTGGTTTTCCGGAGACGGAGGCTGGTGCCGGAGTTGGGGGTTTTACTGTCTTGATGACCACCACTACTGCTTCCGCATTGTAAGTGTTACTTTTTATTATTATTATGAATGTGGTTTGTTTGTTAAGAGTCTCTAACTTACGCAGTTATACCCCAGATAGTTAGAGGTCGTTTCCAATTGTCTGTTCCAAAATTAGTTTGATATTTGCCTCATTTGTGGGTTGTTCTGATTTTCTTGATTTAAGTAGAGTTTTGGAGTACGAAGGGCTTGTTATATTCTTCATTGGAAAATTCCAATCATTAATTTTCGGAATTTTACTTGAAGTGGGGAAGGATGATTGCGTTACAGCAAAATTCAAATCTTAGAATTGTACTTTGACGAGTTCTGGAAATTGTACCTGGGAATAAGTCCTCCATGTCAACTTCAGAACCAGGTGAATTCAAGTTCTTGATAAAGTATTGCTTGGAATGAGAGATGAAACAATTAAAAGGGTAATAATTTGTATTGAGAATGTATGTTTTCCTATTTAAATTTCTACCAGATTAATCTTTTCCCTCCTGTTACCCTTGCTCCAACAATGCCTGAGAAAAAAATGGATGACTTTGCTTCACTAAAATATAAAATCTATATTTGTATCAATGATTAGGAAGTGAATTGGAGTCGAGGAAACTAAAGTTATAGAATTTAAATACCGAACTTCTCTTCACCTCTGGAAACCAATAAATGTTAGTTTTTTTATGATTACATCAAATACAATTCGACAAAGGGGTGACTGTGAGTGGGTTCAACGGACATAGGGATGGAGTAGCTGTTGGATGGTTAGGATTCCCCATCCATCTACTGACATAAAGGACATTATCTTTTTATAGGCATATGTGTATTTTTTGTCACATGAAATTTGTTCAGTACTTTAAGTAGATGAATATGAAAGTATCAGAGTTGATCTAGAAATTATAGTGATCCTGGTACTGTTAAAACATAAAAGAGCATGATAGATGTGCTCAGCTGGGGGTATGTGTTCCTTGGTTGCTGCAGCGAGGTCTTAGATGCACAACTTCCGAGCGGAGTCATACACCAGGTTCTTTTTCCGTCCCTCACCCCAAACAACACTGCATTATCTGTAATTAGTATGACAAGTATGCTCGTCTGCTGCTTGCAGTTTGCACCAATTGACTCTCCAGCTGCTGTCGACAAATTCATCTCTTATTGGAACCCTACTGCCATTTTTCTGATGGAGAGCGAACTCTGGCCAAACCTCATCCTATCTGCTGCACGTAGAGGAGTAAGAAACTGTTTTTTTTGTCTTATTTTACAGTTACGACTTACTACAAAAAATACTACCACCTTATAGTACCTTACTATGTACTCGTGATTGAAAAGGGGGCCGCCTGGGCACCTAGTGGCCCATGGGTGCCTGGTGATTTATGGCGGGCTAGCCGCCTTTCAATCCTTGCTACGCAGGAACAAAGAATGAGAGCCTCAGTAGTTTTTGGAGTTGTCGTGGTGGGTCTTGTGCGTGCCTAATAAGTATCGCACTATTTGCAACATCTAATTTATATTATTGTACCGAGGTAATAATAGCCTTTGTTGTGGTGAAACTCAAGCAAAATTGAATTCCATGTTCATTGTACATGTTTATTTGTTATGTCTAATAGTGTTTCGTTTTTTACCATCAGTAGTCAACCGGGAGATGATGTTAGCTTTTCAGCAGCATGACATTTTATATTTAATTATAGTAGTTTTGATATATGCACACTTTTTGTCTAATTTTCGTATTTTAAAGATTGCATTGGCTTTGATAAATGCTCGTATGTCTGTGAAATCCTTTAAACGTTGGTCGAGACCTGTAGCACTTCCCTTGATTTCCTTGATGTTGTCAAAGCTTTCTCTGATTGTGTCACAGGTATGGATGGTTTGCATTATTCTGTGGCAGCTTTAAGTTAGTGGTTGAATCACATGGGTTATTTATTTACTTTACCAAATCAAGCAGAGCACATAAGAAGCTATTCGTTTTCAGTTGCTGCAAGCGCCTCCATTTGTCATCAATTTTAGTGATAATTTAAAATACGGTATGTGGCATTCTTTGTCAAAATTGGTCTGAGTTCGTTGAACATGTGAACTGATTACACATCTGTAAGATAATCCAATGAGATTTTCAAAGATCAAAATTAGGCAAATCTCTAACATGGTTTTATATATTGCTTATTCTAGTGATATTTCTCACTTGTTGACTGACAACTGTTTTCAGTTGGAGATGCAGGGAAAATAATATACTTAAGAATTATATAGAAGAATTAGATTTTTTATAATTTTTCCAGTACAGTTTGATCCACTATTTTATGTTCTAAGGATAAATCAAAATAACATGGCATTATTAAATATTTTGACAATATATACTGTGTCATGATAGTTGAACATATTGTTTTGTGGTAGCTAGACTACCTCTAGTGTCTTAACTCTTAAGTGTGCCTAAAGAGCTCCAAAAATACAAGATAGGCTATAAAATGCTGGTTTACTGCAATGGTTCAGTTGTAAGACCATCTAGCTCTTTGATGGGAGAAGGTGATTGCCAATCCTTGTAGCCAGCAAAATTAATCTAGAGTCACCATAAAGTAAAATCTTAGTCGGTAGTCGGTACTAAAATTTTCTGATGTGAATATTCCTGCCCTTCTCATGCAGCATTATTTCATACCATGCAGCTGCAGCTGATTTTGATGTCCCTGTGGTCGAAGACAAAATTATAAAAGATCTTCAAGTACAGCTTGTCGATCGGACAGTCTGGATGGCATCATCCATCCATCACGGTGAAGAAGATGGTGAATAACTTGTCTTCTCATCATTTTGTAACTAACAGGCCTTTGTGTTATTTACGAGGCTGGATCACTTTAGATATTTGAAAAATTAGATGTAACATGGACAGCAAAGTGGCTTTACTTTTTCTTTTTTTAGTTTTTCACAAGTTGCTTTTTCCCTAACTCTATGATAATTGTAGTTATGCTTTGGATCCATAAAGAGCTACAACAAGTGTACTCGAATCTGGTCACTATTATTGTACCTCGGCATCCACACCATGGAAGAGAAATAGCTGAAGTATGTCTTCAGCATCTTCTAGATATAAATTTCGCGTAAAATAATATCTACAGTAGCTTTTTGAATAATTTTAGTGTAACTTCAGTAATATGGTGTCTTCAAGTGCACTACTTGTTAGTACCAGTAAAAATCACTGGCAATTCTTATGTGCTGGGATTTCCATGCTTCAAAATTGCATGTTGCATTTTTTTTCTTTGCTGGTTGCACGGTTGTTACCACTGAAATAGTTCTTTTACGGTTTTGCTCAGTAATATGTGCTATTCTATTTGTGATGCATACAGGCATTGGACAGAGTGGAGTCAGATGTCGTATTGAGATCTAAATGTCAAAAGATCCTCCCTACTACTAAGATATACATTGTGGACACATTAGGTGAGTATCTTTGGATAGAATTTTTTTTCTGTAGAAGTTGCTGAATTGGTTGCAATGTACAACCTTTGGGACTCTTTCTGCATTTTCATCCCACTTTTACTCAGACACACATCCACCAGCGCTCTATCTTGGTGGGAGCAACAGCTTCCTAACCCAGCATCAACCAGGATAAGCCCAGATAGCCCTGCTTAGATGAGTTGTCGCATATTGTGACACTTTTTTAGCAGTTATCTGTTTTTTACCATGTCGACCATGGATCTGGTTATGGTTTTATTAATTTAGTCTGGGTTCAATCTAATATTGCTGCAGGTGAATTGAGAAGCTTGTATAGGATAACTCCAATAGCCGTTATTGGTGGTTCATTCTTGCCAAATTCAAGTGGCCATAATATTTCTGAGGCTGCTGCTATGGGTTGTGCTGTTCTCACAGGTTTTTTCTTTCTCAGCTGCAATACTTTAACTTGATAACATGTACATATTTCTTACTATGAATAATGATTTGGTGTTAATTGTAGGTCCTCATGTTACTTTTCTCGTATGATCCAACAACTGCTCAGTATAGAACCTATATCAGTGCACCAGGTGAGATCAATTTATTAGTATGATTCTCCTTTGATAATGTGCTTATCCAATGTAGTGCAGGATGAGGATAATATGTAGGGTGGGAATGTACGCTGAATTGTTTGAAAGTGAAATCCGAACTCGACCCGGAATTAGACATTCTAGGTTTATTAGAATCCACAAGTTAGGAAGTTGGGATTCCATACTGACCACAAATGGCAACTTACTTTGTGATGATCTCCATACGTATGAGTATTCACTTTAAGCATTCACAAACATAGTTTTCTGTGATATTCTTTGGTTTTTATTGTTATTGGATTTCTCATTTCTTTGGAGGGGCAAGTTCTCGACAATTCCGGTAAACTTGGCACTTTGGCAGGTCTCTGGAAAACTGAAACTTTTAGAAGTCATAAAGAAGCTTCTAGCTGATGGGGGAAGCTCTGGAAGCGCATCGTATGGCTTCAAGACGGGCATTCTCCTCACTTTCAAGTGGCATCGTCGGGAATGTTTGTAATCTTATCAATTCGTACATTCTCAACAAAAACAACTCCAATGTGCTGTAGGCAGATTGATTTTATGGGTTACTTTGTAGATGTAAATAAATTTGATGAGTAAGCATACGCCAGATAAAGAAACTAGTTCTTTCTCTTTGAGCAATTTTACATTAAAAAGGGGGGTAAACCAGCAATCCGCATATATATCATTCAAATAATGGTTTTATTAATATTTTGGTACTAATTGTTTGAGGTAATCAGGTGATGGTTACATGATTTAGTGATAACACTGGAAAAACTTATTCTAATAATCAGTGACTTAAGTTGGAAATGGTTTTCCCTCGGGGAAAAATAGTCGGAAAAGGTTTTACTTGAAGTTGGGGGAGAAATTGACAAGGGGCAGTACAACAAAGTCTGTAGTCTTATGATCTTATCAGTGGTTCAAAAAAATGTCGACATTTTTCTAAAGGTAGTGGCAGGTGGCTAATAATAATTGGTTATATTTTAGTTGTTCCCGAAAGAGTCAGAAGTACAGAACGAGTTGAAATTGGATTTGTTAAAAGTTACTTACTGGAGCTTAAACAAACTTCGACATGGATTTGTTATTACCTATATTTGAGCTAAACGGACGTCACATCTCACAACTCGTTACTGCCTTGACTTAACGCCACTTGTCGAGAAGGTTCTCGACTCCCCTAAGGCTATTGGATGTGACCCATACATCCTATCGTGTACGAACGACAATAAACTCCGGTCACGTACATTCGCAAGACAATAAACACAAAAAACGAAATTAGCAAGTAAAAACAAGTGAATTACTGTTTGTCGCAGGAAACTAAATCGGTCTAACAATTATCATTTTGTCTTTCACAATTCATTTAATATTTATTTCGTCTCGTATCTTAAAATAAGGTTTTTGCCTAAGTTTTCCATCTATTCATAGTATTGGTCTGACGAAACGTCTGGATCTGGTGAAGTAATTCGGGGGGAAAAATCGTCTCGGACGTCTGAATAAGCCGTCACCCTCAAGAATGGGGCATCTGGATGGGACGGGTTCTCCTTGGAGGAGGCGTCCCAACCAGACGCCCCATATTCCAGGGGGGGGGGGCTTAGCAGACGCCCTGTCCATGGGTCAAACACCTCTCTAAGTCGATGTTCCCAATGAGGGGGTGTCCCAGCCAGACGCCCCAATATTTTTTTATTTTAAATTTATTTATGTTGTGTTATTTTAAATTATTTCAGGTTTCGTTACAAGATTTCGGTGGTGATGGAGTAGATTACAGTGAACTTTTTGATAGTAAACAAGTATTTCCAACAATCGAGGACGCGTGTAAATGGGCGAAACAAGTTGTCATCGGAAGTTGATTTTTTTTGATAATATCATCCTACAAATCAAAAGCAGATAATCGGATGGATTGTTATCTGAGATACGATCGCAGAATTGAAATGAGTTCTCATAATATGGATATTGCACTACGGAAGAATACGAAAAAAAGATTGTGGTTGTCGTTTTTTGATAAAGGTAGTCTAACGACGGGATCGTGATGGATGGGTCATAGTTTCTAATAATACTCATGGGCAACACAACCACAGACTTGCAGTTTATCCAAAGGGTCACCGACATATCAACAGTCTTAGTTCTGGGGTAAAGAAAATTATTTGTGATATGACTAATGCACAAACGAGATCACGTAACATCTTGTTTGCAGTAAAGGAGAAATTCCCGGATGATAATCTCAATCAGAGACACATTTATAACTTCAGAGAGTACATGAGGATGACAAAATCTGAAGACATGAATCTCGCTCAGCAGTTTCTAAATCAGGCAGTGCAGTATCAGTACTTACATTGGATTATGGCAGATGAAGAAACTAATGTCATTACTCACGTATTTTTGGCACATCCGACATCAATTCAGTTGTTGCGCACATACCCTTTCGTAATCTGCATGGATTCGACATACAAAACGAACAAGTACAAGATGTCTTTGCTCGAGATGGTTGGGGCGACTCAAACAAACATGAACTTCCTCGTCGGCTATGCAATTATGAAGGATGAGACTGAGTCTAGTTACTGGTGAGTGTTGGAGAAATTGTGAGATATGTTATTGGATATTGTCAGCCCAACTGCAATAATAACGAACCGGGAGTTAGGCCTGATGCGACCAGTGGAAGAGGTTTTTCCAGAGTCTGCTCATTTACTTTGCACCTGGCATATCAACAAAGACGTGTACAACTACGCATACCACGTATTCGGCAAGAACAAGAACCTTGCAGACAATTTGAAGTGTGGAAAGTGGAGGAAAGTCATGTTTTCTGCTTCACAGACCGAGTATGAAGAGCAGTCCGTAATCTGAAAGATACTTATAACTTTTGCCTATCTATCACAGAGTATCTGGAAGACACGTAGCTAGTGCATAAAGAAAAGTTTGTGTTGAATTGGACGAACAAAAACCTTCATTTCGGCAACACTACGAAATGTAGCGTTGAAAGCGCTCATTCGGCTATGAAATAGTAGATCACTACATTGACTGCAGCTCTGGACACTCTTTTCGACCACGTGAACGCGGCTATTGAAATGTAGCTGATGAATATTCGAAACTTTTTTGAAGAGTCGAGAAGTCAAAATTTGACTAACTACATGGGTGTTTTGTATCAACATATAAATGGTTGAGTTTCGAATCACTGCTTGTCATTATTGAGTCAGGAATTGAAGAGAATATAGGACTTAAGCAATCAAGTTGAATATCGTTGCGGGTGCGCTTTTCTGACATCACATGAGATTCATTGTGTCGGTACCATGCACAATTGTATTGAGTCAGGTGGTGAAATTTATTTAGAGCAGATTCATTTATTCTGGAAAACACTTGTCATTGGAGAAGGAGTCCAGATGTCAGAGTTTGTGGATCAGTCAACACAAGTCGTCGAACATTTTCAGAAGCTTGTTGATGAGATTTCGGGGAGCGACCATGCAGTAATTCATAGTGTCTTCCGTATTTTATACGCACAGTTACACCCCGATCAGTCGAACTATTAAGAACCCGTAAAAATACTAAGGTACAAGGTCGACCAAGGGGAAAGTTGACACGTTGAACTCCGAGTGTCTTTCAGTATGCCGAGCGAGGTTGTGGTCGGTCTTCCAGTAGTGGGAATAAGGGTCGTGATCGGTCTTCCAATTCGTCTCGATTGTCCGTAACCACGAGTGCAAGATCTGGTATGACAATATGTTTGTTGTTACTATTATTACTTAGTTGTTTGTTGTTATTAATATAAATAACTTTGTTATTTTTTCATCTTATATTATCCGGATGGATTGACGTCGATAACTTCTCATATGTTGATAGACGGCCAGAAATCATTTTACAATTTCTATAGAGGTGGAATGATGTACGTGCTGATGGCAACTGTGGATTTCGTTGTGTTACTGATGTCTATCATGGTGGTCAAGACAATTGGTTGTACGCCCATCGTGCGATTTCTAATGAGATATGTGTCTATCCTATTTATGAGCGTGTTTATTATGACGGTATAGTACAAGCTCGTCAGCAAATTAATTGTAGCGGGGGACCTTGTGGCGATGATCACTATATGGAGGTTTAGGGTGAGTTATTTACGATTGCCAATTTTTACAAGTGTGCAGTTATGTATTTCTCAGTGGGAACGGATGGTTCGTTGTACCCGTGTCTTACAGTGCTACCTTGGGAGAGTCTGTCTAGTATGACGAAGTCATGCAGAGAGTTGGTCATTACTCATTTAGGAAGTTACAGACATTTCATTCGCTTAGAATTAGCTGAGGGATTCTCAGTACCTCTTATAGCGACCCTGTGGTTTCAAATGAGAGATGAGAGTGTTGCTGGATAGGAGGAAGAGTACGAAATTGGAGAGCGTATTGGGACTGGTTACGTAGTACATTTTGATTGTAATTTGTAATGCATTTGTAATGTATAATATATCGACGATTATATCATGCATTTGTACTTATATCGTGTTGTTTTTTTATCAGATTTTAAATTTAATTTACGTTACATATACCAAACAGGTATACGATATGCTCGTGAGAAATAAGTACTAAAAATACGACATATAAACAAATAGGGAGAATATATGTTCGTCAGAAATAAATAATAAGAGTACAATAGATAAGCAAATACCAACAAATGTAGTAATAGTTTAACATATAATAAAATAAATAATGTGCAAGCCAACTACAACTCATCATCTGAATCCTGGTCTGAAATGCCCAACTGACTGTGTCACACCTCAACGAGGTCATCCAAATATGTACATGCAGCTCTCGTCTCCTCATTCGGCATCTGGTCCCTGTATCGCAAGAATGGTTACGTAACCCGTATCACCCTACTTATCCACTGTATGTAACATAAAAATTAGTGTACATTAAAATTAAAATTAAAATATACATTACAAATAAAATTAATTTAGGTAAACTTACCGCATCGCCACATGTCCTATCCAGTGGTCTCTACGGTCTCGGGACGGTACCGCGCACGATAACTGGATGTGAACACCTACCGAACCACTCCAAATAATCTGCATCACAAGTTGAGGGATCGCGACTACGTTTCAAATCGTCCAGGTGAAGTTGGCCTACTCTTGGTAATGTCCTCCAAACTTATTCCGCGCTCGAAGTGTTGTGCCTGACGTCGTACGTCGTTGCAATCGCAAACCACACTGCGTCAGGATGTCAACCGGGATCACCTGAACGTACCTAACTGACGCAAGACACGATCAGGTAAATAATGCTTTGTGATATCCCGATAACGAATAATGTCCATAAATGAAGTCATCGGCACAACTACAGCATGCTCAGGACCATACAACAACCACTTCACCTAAATGTTTATATGTTAATAATAATAATAAACTTAAAATTTAAATAAACGTAAATGATATATAATTTTATACCTACGATGCATTCATCTGATCTAGTCGTCTACGAATGGATTGTAGTCGCCTCGCTCCTATCCTCGGTCAGGACATCCCACATACGCGAATGAGGATGACCCTCCTCAATGATCTTCTGCTCCCGATGCAGGCGGAAAGGAGGAAAATACTCATATATCCAAGCCTGCAGCAGCGTAAGACAACATGTAATGCCAGAACAATCAGCATGACTCGTTATCCCCAACTGGCGATAAAAATATGCCAACGTCGCTGCCCCCATGAGTATTGACTAATGGTATCTGGGTCCCTCGCGTCCAATAGGTCGCGTGGTATGACTCTGCAACCGCTCTTGTCGACAAACAAGATGCAGACTAGCAGTAAGAAAATGTAGTCTAGCAGTAAGAAGAGGTAGGCAATCATCTGTGTATCCTAAGTCTGTGGTGGTCGTCTCCGTCTGCAATAGTTGTCAACAACGTCGATGCTAACACCACCGTCACTCCAAAATGAGTTATCCCGCCCAAGACCATCGATGCTGACCCTGAGCAACTTTGATACATAAGTCTTCGTCATGCAACATGATCGTCATCTCTCTGAAAGGCAAGTGGAAAAAGTTGGTGTCAGACTGTCATCGCTCCACAAAGGTCGAAATCAACGACATGTCAAGGCAGAAGAACATGTTGTAAGGCAAGTGACCCAATTCGCTATTAGTAATGGTCGCTATCATATCATCACTCATCACTGAACGTCAAGTCTGCAATGTAGTATAGGCTCTGTGCCGATTATGACATTTCAGAACCTTCTGATCCTCGCCCTCCCAAATGTGTTTGGCGATGTGGCCTCCGAAACTCGGAATGACGCTGTCATCTAAAGGACCACCGAACATCACACCAGTCACGATTCAAGAATCATCCTCAACCATCTTCTTCTTCTGAGCTCGGGCATCTACAGTGCACGAACTCGAATCACCGGTTACAAACCGACCACCTCGACCCTTTCGAATGACCCACTCAGCCGAAGAAGAACTACCATGTCACCCACGTCCTCCACCATACTGTTGTCTCGCCTCCTCGTGCGGCTCCAACTCATACCGATGACCATCATCACTCTCGTCGTGACTCTCCACATCATCTGAATCATCCTCGTCGTCGAAACAATCATCATGTGTCTGACGACGACGTCAAATATTTATTTCCCTTCTAACTGAAGCATATATGTTTACCAGATTCGAGTACGATGGGGCGTCCGCTGACTCCTTTCCTGGTCTCCGAGACATTCTTCTTAATGAGTATGAGAGTAATATGAAGAGAGTGGTATTAGGAGAGTGAAATGAAGAATTATATAAGTAGAAATGACATAAAGTTAAAATGGTAATTCACGTAGACGATTTAAATAATTTTTCGATGTTGCAGTTCAAAAGAAAAAAAATAAACAAACAAATAAATAAATATTGGAGCTCGAGAGAGATAAGCGGTGGTTCCAGGCCCGGCCCAATAGCAGGAGCAGGGTGAGCTCCTGCTCCGGGCCTCATTTCGGGCCTCACTTTGAAGGGGCATCAAAAAAAATGTACATAGCCTTATTGGGTTGCAAAGAAAATTAGTGTTAACACATAAATACCACTTAAACATTGATAAATTTGTCTCAAATATTGCTAAGAGGACAAAAAATTCAATTAATATTGCATTAAGTTAGTGAATTTTTTATTATTTAAACTAGGAGGATAATTTTTTTCAAATTTAGGAGTCTTGTTGTTAATTATCGCACAAGGCCTCAAAAATTTCCGAAACTGCCCTGGGTGGTTCGTAACGTTGACGAGGTTTTCAGGACTCTTATCCAATCCATCATATCCACTGCCCAAAATAAGTTGAGGACATCAACCAACCAATGTCCCCCACTTCCTGAGGATCCAACACCACCACGTGACCCCTCCCATCCACCGTACATAACCCACCACCCATCCAACCAACGGCCACGATCAACTCACCTTCCAAAGCAACCCGACGTCTTTAAAACACCACCATAAACTCCGCTTTTTTATCCATTTCTCCCCCAAAATCGCATCTCTCGCTTTGCTTCGATCTGTTGACGCCATTTTTCGTGATCTTTCGCTCTAATTTTTTGTGGGTTTTCGGCTTTCGACACGAGATTCGTGTTTCTGGTGGAAAGATTTCATCTTGGAGGTGGACGATGGCGGATGTGATGAGTAAGTGCCAACCCCTGTTTGCCCCAGCTGTTGGGCACCATGGGAAGAAGGCCTCGAGCAGACTGAGGGCTTCCTCTGTTGTATTCAGAGCCTTGAGGAAGGATTTTTATGGGAAGAAGTTGGTTTTTGAAAATGATGATGCGTTTGGCAAATCTTCCAGAGTGGCAAAGGGGTCTCAGATCCTTCCAGTACAGGTTTGTGGATCGAAAAAAATCAAGATGGATTTTTTTCCTGCAAATTTGTTTTTGGGTATTTTTATTCGAGTGTGTTTGGATGGATTTTGTATTAAAAAAAATTAGTTTTGATTTGGTGTGTGATGATGGGCAGATGACTCTCACTCTTGGTAGAGTGAAGTGGTGGGAGAAGGGTGTTCAACACAACATGAAGGAGATCTCATCTGCACAAGAGTTAGTAGATTCCTTGGTGGATTCTGGGAACAAGCTTGTGATTGTGGATTTCTTCTCTCCTGGATGTGGGGGTTGCAGGGCTCTTCACCCCAAGGTTTGTTTCATTGTATTATAATAATAATGCCTCCAAATATTAGTTATTGTTTTGGAAAAAGAAAAGGGGGCCTGATTTGAGTTAATTTGGTGGTGTTGTATAGATTTGCCAGTTTGCTGAGGCAAACCCAGAGGTGATGTTCCTTCAGGTCAACTATGAGGAGCACAAGTCAATGTGTTACAGTTTGAATGTTCATGTTCTTCCTTTCTTCAGGTTTTATAGAGGAGCACATGGTCTGTTGTGCAGTTTCAGCTGTACTAATGCCACTGTAAGCCTTTTCACCTTTTTATATTCTGCTTAGACTCTAGATTCTTCTTCTATGTGATTTTTCATTTTAAATGTTTTTTCCAACTTGATTATATTTTTTTCCTTTTTTTCTTCTTCTGTGATTGTAGTAATTGCATGCTTACTTGAGAGATTAACACTGAACTGGGTTTTGGAACGAGTTTCTTTTGCCAAGAAGTTGAACATGTCGATTTGTTAATTTTCTAGTTTATCCCTATTTGCCCATGCCATCCATTAGTGACTGGCAATTTTAATCAAATATTCTAGTTCTGTCTGCTCCCCCATCCTAATCTATAACTCTATACAACTGGGTTTGGATTTTGATGTTTGAATTTGTAAATTCTCGGGGTTTTCCTAATTTAGCTTTATTTTGGGAAATTTTTGGTCATCCATTTGGCAGTTGGCACTTGTGTTTATTTCAGTTTTATCTGTTCTTTCTTCCTATCCACACAACCTTTTTTCTGAATTGGATTTTGTTTTGCCTCCAACCAGATTAAGAAATTCAAAGATGCTCTTGCCAAACACACCACAGACAGGTGTAGCCTTGGTCCTGCAAGAGGACTAGAAGAGTCAGAGCTCCTAGCTTTGGCAGCAAACAAAGACCTCTCTTTCACTTACACCAAGAAACCAGAACATGAAGATGAGCCTGAGCCTGAGCCTGAGTCTGTGCCTGTTGAGACCATCCCACCAACAAGTTTCCCTTCTCCACCATTGCCCACCAAGCAAGAAAAGTCTTATGTCGCTGCATGGAGATAAACAAAAGATCAAGAACCAAGCAACTTAAGCCTATGTTTGGCTTGGTGGAAGATGTTGATATGACATCCCCTTAGTTAACTAGAGTTCTCCCTTGGCCCTTGTAGGCATGTACAGTCCATTGTTCATATGCATTATGCAGGTGTTGGGGATATCATGTAATTTGCTTTCCTAGTTTTTAATTAGATGGAGAGTTTGGGTGGTGGTTGATGGTGTGTTGCAGCTTCGCAGGCTTCTGGAGTTTTTTGTTATCAAGTCTGTTGAGTAAGACTGTGACCACCAGCCACTGTTATGAGTGAAGAAATTTGTTATCTTTTTGTTGCTTGTTTTCTACTGATTAATAATCTCAAATGCTTTCTCTGGTGCCATCTGTTTGATTCAAACCTGTGTGCCATCTTTACGGCAATCTTGTCTCTTACCTGTGTGGTGGTCAGTTTTTGTGTGGCTGGGATTCTAAAATATATAATATTGGAAAAACTCAACTTATTGTAAGTGGATTGGTGGAGTATATAATTAATCTCTGTAGAAGTACATAACAGAAGGTAATGAAATCAAAGTTGAAGATGACCATCTATTGCTTCATGTTATGAGAAGGTTGTGGCAAAAACAAATTGGCAACATTGTGTTGTTTTTCCAATTTGTCTTGTATACTCTTGCTGAAGTTGCCCAGATCACAAAAAGGATTTCATGATCTTGAACATTAGATTTCTTGCTTGAAAGCCGAAGGAGGATGTATCAAAGCTCATGAACTATATGTTATTTTCTTTTGATTGCATCTTTATGCTGAAAAACATGTATATTTCTTAGTTTTTTTTTCTCATGATTCATCCAAAACAATGGTAACAGTGACTTGTACCAACCTTAGACCATGAGTGTTTTCAATTTTTTGCCTTTAATGTGAACTCATGCTTTTCATCTTCTCGTGAGCCCCATTCCTGTTATCCGACAAAAATCTTATATCAGATCAACATAATCAAACTATCAATGTGGTTACACTAGAGTTTACTATGGTAATAACAGTGTTCTATTACTCTTACCACCCTTTTTTGTTTACTTGTAGTGGGATTGTAAATCCTAATGGCATTGTCCATTGTAGTGAGGATCTAAAGATTTCGTTGTAATTCAGCTACGATTCAACAGACCTTTGTTTGCAATAAAATGACGGAGAGCGAAGAGTAAGTATAGAAACTTAAATTCTGACTTTCCATCTCAATTCATTTTCTTTGAGCGTCAGATGCAGAGACTGCTAAGAAGTTCTCAAAAGTGTTACTGAGTTCTTGCCATGCTCAATTTCAGTCACAACACAAGCTGGAGCTCATGAAGATGTGGAAATTTAAGTTGCCTGGCTAGTTGGTAAGCAGTTACAGTCACATTTTATTGTCATTGATGCTACTCCAAATTAAAAATGTCAATATTTGCTTCGTATTCGCTTCGTATTCATTCCTAATAGATAGATGTTGCCTTTTGTTTTCAGACTTCAGAGCACATATTAGATGCTTCTAGAACCCTCATCTCTCATCTAGCTTAAAACTACTATACTTTGGGAAAGACAAATCTGAGTTGTTGCCTACAAAAATGAATCTCCAACTCAAACCAATACCCTTTTTTCCTTTTTTGATAATATTAACAAACTAACACATTATATCCGTTCCTCTACATGCTTCCTTGCAGCATAACATAAAAACATGTCCTTACAAAAAGTTTTATGTGGTGCTGCGAAGGCCACTTTTGAGGAGTTGGTTTGAAACATTGCAACACCAGAATAGAAGTTGTTAGATAAAATCTTTGGCGACTAACTAAGAATACGAGTTTTGAGATAAACAGACTCCTCACTCAACATGAGGTTGGCTCGACTCCATTTTTGTGTCTCTCCAAAACTTATCAGTTACATCTCTGATGTCTGCAGACAACACATCGATGGAAATTGGAGACATGGGTGTAGTTCACAAAACCATCACCATCACTTGTACTCTAGTTGGTTCTAAACCATACCTAGAGGTGAAAGAGGTTTTGATAATATATGTTCCAACCATTATATTCAATTTGGTTTAGTATGATACAATTGATCAATTTAGAATCTATTTAAATGCAGTAACGAATATTGTAATTATAGTTCCAAAAGTATATATGATGTTCTTCGATTTGTATTTGTATTTTTTTTCTTAATACAAAGATTTCCATAAATTTAGAAGATAATATCGCATTTGTATATTGTTATCCATATAAAAGTAACCAACCGTATCCGCATTCATATTTGCTACGAAAATATGATACATATATAGAAATATCGTTTTGTAGTCCTCGTGGGCTCTAGTTTCAGATTTAACAATACCACCTCCACTGGGCCTTGTAAGTCCAATAGGCCCGGCCCATAAACCCAATTCAACCCGTCCAACTCAAACAAACCCCTCCTAAAACCCTAAAAATCACATCACCCAAAACCCCCAAATTTCTTTCCCGTCGCCGTCATGACCACCGCCGACCGGACCCCATACTTCCGGGCGACCTCCGCCGCCCCCCACCTCCCGTCCCGAACCCCGTCCTCCACCACCCCCGAATCCGCCCACTTCCGGTCCTTCACCAACTCCACTCTCGCCACCTCCCTCGTCTACCCCGTCACGTCCCTTGCCTTCTCCCCGACCCACCTCGCTGCCTCCGTCTCCGCCTCTCTCCTCCTCTTCTCCTCCCCCTCCCTCTCCCCTACCTCCTTCTCCCCCGTCTCCCGCTTCCCCGACGTCTCCTACTCCCCCTCTTTCCGCCCCGACGCCAACCTCCTCGCTATCGGCGACCACACCGGCCAGATCCAGCTCTTCGATCCCAATCGTAACCGCCCTCCGCTTCGCAGTTTTAAGAACCACACCCGCCCCGTGCGGGTCGTCAGGTATGCCGATAACACGCATTTCTTCTCCGGTGCCGACGATGCGGTTGTGAGTTATTGGGACACGAGTTTGACCGATCCGGTGGTTGTGGTTCCCGGCGCGCATAGGGATTACGTGCGTGCGGGTGCGATTTCTCCTGTGAGTTCCGAGGTTTTTGTGAGTGGCGGGTATGATCATGCAGTTAAGATGTGGGATATGAGGGGAGGGAGTGTTCCGGTGATGGAGTGGAACCACGGGTTTCCTGTGGAGAGCGTGGTTTTTCTCCCGTCCGGTGGGCTTGTTGCTACTGCCGGCGGGAATTGCGTTAAGATTTGGGATGTGATTGGCGGTGGGAGGTTGATTCATTCGATGGAGAGGCATAATAAGACGGTCACTTGTCTTTGTGTTGGGAAGCTTGGGAAGAAGGGTGTTGAGGAGTCGAGGATTTTTAGCGTTTCGATTGATGGCTATATGAAGGTTTTTGATCACTCTTCGTTTAAGGTCACACATTCAATGAGGTACCCGTCGATGCTTTTGTCCGTTGCGGCATCACCTGATGGGTTGGTGAGGGCAGTTGGTACTTCGAATGGTGTGATTTATGTTAGCAAAAAGGAGAAGAAAGCGAAGATGGACGTTGATGAATTGGTTGGCGGAGGAAGGAAAGGTAAATCTAAGAATTTCCGTTACTTTCATCGAGGTCAGGGCGAGAAGGTGAAGGAGGAGGACTATGTGGTGGAGAAACCTCGCAAGGTGAAGTTGGCAGAGCATGACAAGTTGTTAAAGAAGTTCAGGCACAAGGATGCACTTGTTTCTGCACTGAATAATAAGAATCCTGGGGCCATTATGGCAGTAATTGAGGAGTTGGTTGCGAGGAAAAAATTGGTGTTGTGCATGGAGAATTTGGACCTCGATGAGCTCGGGTTGCTTCTGAGTTTTCTGCACAAGTATGTCACACTCCCTAGGTATGCAAGGTATTTGATGGGATTGGCGAAAAAGGTTGTCCAGATGCGGTTTGATGATATTCAGAAGTCTGATGAACTCAAACACCACATCCGGAACATTAAACGTGTGGTTGCCGAGGAGATTCAACTACAACAACAGTTGCAAGAGATACAGGGGATGCTCTCTCCTTTAATTAAGATGGCTGGAAGGTGATGGTTTGAGTTTGAGCTGTGACTATTCATTGATGGTGGTGGATCTGATCCTCCATCTATGAGGTAAATTTAAATCTATCATAACTTTGACATGCAAAATTGGTTGTGCTAGTTGATATTTAGTAAGATGAGTTTTGTTTCTAGAGTGTTCTACTTCCCTTTATCGCACCCTTATTTAGACAATGTAAGTGCTTTTTTATAGCGACTGATTGTACATTGAATATTACTCATTGTACTGCAGTTTTTAAATTTATAGGTTACTTGCTTATGTATTTGTATCCTTGGCCTTGCACTAGGTTTATGTAAGCCTAGCAAAATTTGTGCCGAATTGTATTGCCATGTTGCTTCTAATTATATATGCAGATGTGTTCCATGTACGATTTATCTTCAATTTGTCTAGATTTTCAAGATTCCAATGGCGTGCATTATATGTCAGTCACAATGTTGTTGAAGAATAGTTCCTTTATTGTATCAATAAAACATGCCAGTATGAGTTTGCTCGTTTTCTAGAGTGTGGTACAAGCTTGTTAAAAAGGTGAACAAATTATACCTTTTTTTAATCATTGATAGAGTAAGAAAAAAGGGGATACAAGAGGTGAAATAACAAAAACAAAAGAACGAGAACAAGACCCGTCACTAGGGGTGAGCAAAATTCGGTCCGACCTGAATTTTTGGACCGGACCGATCGGTCCGGACCGAACCGGACAGAATTTTTTCGGTCCGGTCTTCGGTCCGCCACATTCCCGAAATTCGGGTTCGGTCCGGTCCGGTCCAGAACCCGAAAAACCCGAACCCGGACCGAAACCTGAATATACACCCAAATTAGTAACAGTAACCCATCCGAATTCCCTAACACATTAAACATCTCCTCCAAAATCCATCACTCCAATCAGCTCCGCCTCTTCGCCTCCCACAACCTCTCCTCCCCCCTCTCCACCCCATACTCCCCCGAGCCCCTCCTTAAGGACCACATCCGCCTTGCCCGCTCCCTCGTCGCCTCCTCCAAGCACGCCTTCGACAACAACCTCAAGATCCAGAAGCTCAAGGACTCCATCTTCTCTGCCAACGAGAACCTTTCCAAGGCCAAGAAGAAGAGCGCATTCTCATCGTTGATCGCCGCAAAGTCGATCCCGAAGCTGCTGCATTGTCTGGCTATGAGGCTGATGGCTAATGGAGCCATTCCAATGCTACGCGAGTATGTTGAAGCCTTGGTATAGATTCCATCGATTCTTCACCAAAACTAGATTCTTCGGAGGTGTCTATGGAAGCAAATCTCCAACATAACCAATTCCTGTTTAAACGTTGTCCAACCATTTTAATAAAATCTATTTTCGGGTAAAAATGCCAGGTGCTTTTAAAGATTTGCCTAAGTTTATTGATTGCGTTTTATTTTGTTAAGTTAAACATTGTGATTCCTGAACTTGAGACAGGTTGTCTTTGTGAAGTAAATGATGGTTATGAACTCTGATTGTTAACTCAGAGCTTGTGTTAAAAATTCAGGAAAAAACTTATGGAAAATTAAAAAAAAAACAGATCAAACCACCCAAAAAATAATTTGAAAAAACTAATTAAATTCGGTCCAACGTGGTTCGGTCCAAGATATCTGGGAGTTCGGGTTTCGGTCCGGTCCGGTTCGGTCCAGTCCGGGACCGAAGCTCACCCCTACCCGTCACAGCCAAAAACAAAGATAAAATGTCAGTATAACCCCACAAGAAGTGGGGAAAGAAAAGGAGATAGAAAAAATGACAATAACCCCAACAAGATACTATTCTACAACAGAAACTTTGTTGTACTTCCAGAAGCTTGTAGCCACAGAAAGACATCTCGAATAGTTTTTTGTCAGATCTTCCCAATTACAATTCTCTTGTTATCAAAACGTAGTCTATTACGTGCGACCCAAATATTCCACCATAAGGCAAGAGGATCAAAATTTTCGGCCAACTTAGCATGTCCACTCGCAATGTTCGAAGTCCACTTACACCAAAATTCTCTGAAATCATCACCTACATCAGTCATACCCTTACCAAGCTTATATGCAAGCTTATCTAACAAAGTTTTGGTAACCTCGCAATTTCTGAAAATGTGATCATTATGCTCTTCTTCCTCCAAACAAAGTGGGCATCGACTAGCCAAATACCATCCCCACGATTTCAGGACGACCTCCGTCAAAGTCTTACCATGAAAAATCAGTCAAGCAACGACACAAATTTTTGGCGGCGCATTCTTGTTCCAAATCAGCGAAACGATGTCTAAGAACGGTCCTGGGCCAAAAAGAATATGATATAGGGATTTGACTGAGAAAGAAAAATTAGTTCGGAACTTCCAAATAAGAGAGTCGTCAGCAGTAATGGATTAGGAGCACGAAATTAACAAGCCCAGAAGAGAGCAAAGGTGAGAGGATTCCCGATCCGTGAGGGACCAGGAGAAAGCTAAATTCCAAGTTGGTGACGAATCCTGCCATGTAAGTAGATCAACAACCCACGTCTCCTTATCCACCGCTAACCTGTAGAGTAGGGGAAAAGTTATCATAAGTGACGACTGGTCCACCCATCTATCTAACCAGAACTTAATAACCTCCACATTTCCTACATCACACCTCATTCCCAGTTGTACCACATCCTCCCCTTCAAGAACACTCTTTCATAGACCTTTGATAGTTTTGATATGAGTAGGGAACCATTCAGAAGAGTCACAGTAGTATTTATCCCGGATTAAACGTGAACAAATTATACTCATTGTAGCTTATCTAAACATGAATTGGCTTTCCAATAAACTCTAGATGTCATATCGTTTTTTATCAAGTGAGTTATAAATTGTTGCAAAGGTGTGCTTACAGTGATTTTGTAATCCCAAAATGGTGGTGCTACCATATATTTGAGTTGCAAACTATACCATAGCATATGCAAGCTCTGTGCTCAATCTTGGAGCCATGCTGTTGTATTGCTTTATACTGTTTTTATGGAGTATATGTTTGTACTGTCATTGAGCCATAACATCCGGGCCGCATCCGGCATCCCACGCCTCCCCTCCCAAACCCATTAGTCGTATGGTGTTTAGATTTAGATATTAAAAATGTATTTCTCAATTGGTTTTACAATTTCATTTGCAAGTTGTCATGATACTTGCCCATGAGGACTGAAATATTTGAAAGCATCAGAAATCATATTATTCTAGTTAGATGATCTGTTTTATGATCGACAGACACATGGACATTTGCAGATGGTGAGTTGAAGACTAACCAGCTTCATTGGACTAATCTGAACTCAACTAAAATGTGCTGGAATGTTTCACTTAAAGACACCGGTATTTGAGTTCAGATGCCTGCAGAACAAGTTATTGGGCTTCTAGATGTCGCAGTCAGAGTTTCAAAACAGTAGTCAAATAAACATGAAGAAATTGCGGTTGTCTTACCAATACCAACAGTCATTATGTCTATTGCTGAGGAGCAAGCAAGTTTTTTTCCCTCCTTCCCTTTGATTTGTGAGCACAAAACTTGTATTTTTTTTTGCTTTTAACTTGTGTTTACAGTTGATTGTGAGTCTTACCTTAATGATATAAATCAATTCAGAATACTGTTGTTGCCTGTCGCAATCGCTTTCTCTTGACAGTTGCAAATGCAAATTGCAAGTACAACTGAACAAATTCTTGCTTTGTACCTTCGCATTGATTGATACCCCAGGTTTTTTGTTGTGTTGGTATTTTAGTTCAACGTCGTATATTTTGATGATGACGGTTCAAGGCGCATAGGCAAGTATGAATTTCTTCATCCAGATTTTATTCTTATTATATGTTGGCAAAAGGTATATGCGGATGCTCGTTGCAAAAGAGGATAGTGTTTTCCAACCATATTTGCATGTTGTGTTGTCTGCATAGACCGTGTTTAGGATGGGAACATTATGATAATGCGATTTCTTCTCGAATAAGAATGATGTATTCGGTTAATGATTCGTACTGATTGTGAGAACAAAAAATTACTTAAATGGCAGCATTCTTGATGTTCAGTTCAAAGAAAAACTTCTGGACTTCTTAAGGTTGCAGTAGACGAAGTCATAGTCCAGAGGATGTATTCCAGCTCAATTTGATAATATTTGATATATCTTAATAAATTTAAAATATTTTTCTATGGCTAGCTGTCCTCAAGCAGGGGGGGCTCATTCCTAATTCTGGACTCAATCTTCAAAGATCACAAGTTTTCCATCTGACAGGGGAGCAAGACAAACGATTTGAGATTTTGTGACGATTGCAGCTAGGCATAAGTTTACGAAACGTTGCAGATATTGACTTTAATAAATAAATAAATAAAAATACCAGGCAAAACGTAGAAGCACCATATATGAGTCATGACTCATGACACGTTGGTGCAACTGATACTGGTGGATTTACTAATGATTAACTACTTTGTGTATTTGGTGGGTACCTACAACTCTACAAGGTGCTACTTGTATAACTTACACAAAGTAGATACGAGTTATTTAAACTGATAATTTGGCTCCACGATTCTAGACTGTAAATCATTACACCTACCTAACTGGATACAAGATTGTCATTGCAAAGAGAGAACATTTCAAATTCAAGAGCATGCTCTCTACTTTCAAATTATCTCAATGTTATGAAATCAACTAAGTACTAGAAACCCTATTCTTAATTTACATTAAGATAACAAGATGCAAGTAGACAATGTCAACTTTTTATAAGCACCTAAAAGTTATGGAATTATAAAATAAAATAAGTACCAAAACTAAATGTAACCAAAGTGATTGGAATTCACATAAGCCAGTTTTCTAGTTAGTCTCAGACATTATTAGTTTTAATGTCCCATATATCTCTTCAGATTTCTGGTGTGAAACATCCCAAGAATTAAAACTATGAATCTTGTCTTTAACATGAATCCAACTGCACCCACTACTCTTCTTCAATCCTTCCTCCCTCATCAGTGTTCTCATCCTCACAACATCTTTCCACCTTCCAGCAGAGGCATATATGTTGGACAATAGCACATAGCTTGCACTATTCTCCTTGTCCAATTCCTGCAACTTCTTGGCAGCTTTCTCTCCAATCTCATGGTTGTTGTAAGTACTGCAACCACTTAACAGGGCTGCCCATATATTGGCTTCTGGTTCAAGTGGCATCTTGTTGATAAACTTCTCTGCTTCTCTTAACCTCCCTGCTCGCGCAAGCAAATCGACCATGCAGGTGTAATGCCTCTGGTGTGGTCTGATGCCATGAACCTTTTTCATCAACTCGAAGTACTGGAATGCTCTTTCCACCAACCCACAATGAGAGCATGCATATAGAACTGACAAGAACATGGCTTCTGTGGGAGCAAATGCTTTTTTCGTTTCCATTTCATCGAAAAGAGAAAGCGATTCATGTGCTTGCCCGTTATCCGCAAGGCCTTGTATCATTGCAGTCCAACAAACATCGTTCTTTTCAGGCATTTGATGGAAAATTTTCTTCGAGCTCTCTATTTCTCCGGATTTTGCGTACATGTCCGTGAGGGCTGTCCCCACAAACACTCCATTCCGAATGCCAAGTTTAATAATTTTTCCGTGAATGTTCTTCCCTTTTCCCAATGAAGACAATGATGCACAAGCAAGAAGTACGCTTGAAAATGTCGAACCATTAGGCAATTGCCCTGATGAAAGCATGAGATCGAAGATTTCAAGTGCTTTCTCATAATGCTTGTTCTCTACAAATCCTGAAATCAAAGCATTCCATGACTCCACGGTTCTCACAGGAATTCGTTGAAATAGCTCCAACGCCTCTTCCAATCTACCATCACAACCATAACCAGCCACCATCGAGTTCCAACAAATGGTGTTTTTTCCTGGAATCGCATCAAAAACACAATACCCCTCTAGAGAAGCCCCACCCTTACAGTACATGCCCACCAGAGCGCTTCCAACGAAGACATCCCCATCAACACCCATTTTCACAACAAAACCATGAATGCTCCTTCCCAATACCAAATCCCTTAAAGCCGACGTGGAATTGATTACACTTGCAAAACAAGATGAATTGGGCCTAATCCCTTCACGAACCATACGATCAAACAACCTCAAAGCCTCAAGAGCTTCATCACATTGACTATACCTCGCGATCATTGCACTCCAACACACTTGGTTCTTCAAGGGCATTTCTTCAAACAATCGCCGTGCTCGAACCAAATCCCCCATCTTTACATAAACATCAAGCATAGCCGTCCAAGACACCACATCCTTTTCTTCCATCTCATCAAACACCCTACTCGCCTCCCCCAACTCCCCCATCCTCACCCACAAAGTTATAAGTGCATTGCACACCGACAATTTCCCGACAAAACCCATCCTAACAACCATACCCAACACACTCTCTGCAAAATCAAAAAAAACACCACTCGAGCAAGCCTTAAACACAGCCGAAAAGGTGATCTCATTTGGCATAACACCGGACCCAATCATACGCCAGAAAAACACCAAAGCCTCGAACCCGAGCCCATTCCGAACAAACCCAGAGATGGCAGCAGTCCAAGACACGACAGAAGGTTTTGGATTTTCCTCAAAATAGGAAGCACCCTCCAAAACACTTCCTTCCTTCATGTAAGCATCCATTAGAAGTGTATAAGACACATCATTTCGGTGGGTCATTCGGTCAAACACTTGGCGGGCCAGATGAAGGTTGCCACGGCGAACGTGAGCAGATATTAGGAGGTTGGTGGAGAAAAGGTCGGAGGTGGTACTGGGAAGGGAGGGGGTGTTAGGGGAAAGGGTTGAGTAGAGGAGGAGGAGGTGGGAGGAGACGGGTTGGCTGGTCGAGACGCCGGTTTTGAGGGTGTGGGCGTGGACGGCGAGGCCGCCAGGGAGAGAATGGACGGAAAGGCATTGTTTCAGGAGAGAAATGCAGGTTTGGATGTAAACATATAAGGCTTTGGTTTGGATTTTGTTGTTGTAAATGTTGTTAAGATGTGAGGAAGAATAAGAGGAATGGAAGTTGAGGTGTTTTGGCGGGAGAGAGTGGGGTCGTTTGAAACGAGGAGAGGAGAGGGTAAAATGGGAAAATTGTCTTCCCATTGGAAGAAAAAAAGTTGGAACAAACTTTCAAAAAAAAAAATATATTTTTAACTTTCAAAATAGTAGGAACAAGTTTTGAAAAGAGTCCTTATACACGGACGCGGGCGTCACGGACGCACCTTACGTGGACGTGTTGAGTCAGCGTCCAGTCAGCAAAATTTCTCTTCACGTGCTTTGGTCTTCTTAAAAACGCCGGTTCTTTAGGTTGAACGATTCTTTTCCCAAGACCCTAGGACAGCGTGCAGACCCTTTATTCGTGCAGAGTCCAGACTTATCATAATAAAATATTGTTTTTAACTTTTAGGTTGGATCAACTTAATCCAAACAGACACACAACATATTCCGAACAGACAGTCTTCTTATTCCGAACAGACGCACAACTTAATCCGAACAGACAGACTTCTTATTCCGAACAGACACACAACTTAATCCGAACAGACACACAACATATTCCGAACAGACACACAACTTAATCCGAACAGACACACAACATATTCCGAACAGACAGACTACTTATTCCGAACAGACATACTTCTTATTCCGAACAAAAAGACTTCTTATTCCGAACAGACATACTTCTTATTCCGAACAGAAAGACTTCTTATTCCGAACAGACAGACTTCTTATTCCGAACAGACACACAACTTAATCCGAACAGACACATAACTTAATCCGAACAGACACACAACATATTCCGAACAGACAGACTACTTATTCCGAACAGACAGACTTCTTATTCCGAACAGACGCACAACTTAATCCAAACAGACAGACTTCTTATTCCGAACAGACAGACTTCTTATTCCGAACAGACACACAACATATTCCGAACAGACAGACTTCTTATTCCGAACAGACGCACAACTTAATCCGAACAGACACACAACATATTCCGAACAGATAGACTTCTTATTCCGAACTGACATACAACTGTTATACATGAAGAAAATGAAGAAGAATGTGATCATTCCTACATTTTTAAGGATGACTTTGGTCTTGTTTGTTGTATATGTGAAATTACACGCAAAAGCATAGAAAGTGTGTCCAGAAACGGAACAGAAAGTTTGTATTATTTATGTAGAAAGATTGTCTTGTTTATGTAGAAAACTTGTCTTGTTTATGTAAAAAGTTTGTCCAGTTTATGTAAAATGTTTGTCCAGATTATGTTGAAAATTTGTGCAGAAATGGAACAGAAAGTATTCCGAACATACACACCACTTAATCCAAACAGACAGACTTCTTATTTAGAACAGACACACAACATATTCCGAACAGACTGACTTCTTATTCCGAACAGACATACAACTGCTGTACATGAAGAAAATGTAGAAGAATGTGATCATTCCTACATTCTTAAGGATGACTTTGGTCTTGTTTGTTGTATATGTGGAATTATACGCAAAAGCATAGAACTTTCTGATTGAACTTTTAACAGTAGAACATCACGCCAAAATCCTCGGAAGTTTTGACACCATTGCATCTCGTTCCAGCACATTAACACCTGACCCAGAGGTAGCAAACAAACGGGTGTGATGCCTTTTCTTAACACAAAAACCACAAGAATCGGCATAAGCAACGTAAAATGTTTGTCGGCTGCTCCTTAGAAAGAGGGGAAAAACATCCCCTCCTTAGGAACGTTTGTCGGCTGCTCCACTTGGAAAGACACATGAACGATTTCCATCAAAGCACAGAGGTAGGACCACAGAAGAGAAGGGAAGAAAAAGGAAGACGCATGTTGAGATTTATAACAAGTCTCCTGTGCTGTGTAGGAGAGCCAAAATGTTCATGGAAAATGAGTGATTTGAGACGCATTAATGAGGGATGGAGGGATGTAGACATTTGTACGAAACGAGGAATAAAATAAAAAATAAACTTTTTCTGTGGAGACTGCCAACTCAAACGCGTCTGCTGACTGGGCTGACCACATAAGCGCGCGTCCCGAACGCTAGCGTCCGCTAATCGTTTTCCTTTTGAAAAGGTCAATGGTATTTCAAGCACTGGGATGGGAGAGGGGACTTACATAAGGTTGTCTTTGTTTCCTTCGTGTTTGTTGTTGGATGGGACTAATAAAAGGTGTTTACATTTGTTTATTTTTGTAAATGCAACTTAAGATTAAGAAGCTTGCTTTTTGGTGTTCAAATCAAGTGTCGTGCCACCTACTACGCATTTTTTGTTTCGCAGATTATCTGTTAATTTCTGTTGAATCTTGCGACCCGATTCAAGATTCAACAAATCAACTCTGGTCATTTTATTCTTGAATAGAATTGACCACTTTATTCTGGCATCTCTGGTCAAGTGATCAATCAGGAGAAAAAATCTAGTTATTTGACAAAGTGGTGCACTCTAGCACCAAAAATGGAATTCATCTGTAATTTGGACTCCGAATGATGACACTTATCTTGGTGGATCAATTTTGGAATGGTTGGTTCAAGCTCATCTTGACTAAAATAATATCCAGAAAAAAGGTTGCTAAATGGATGAGGAATTCTCTAAGCATGAGGGAAGGAAATTGCTGGTCAAATCTACTCTTTAAAAGTTGTGACAACTTGATCATGAGTTTTTGTAGTTTCTTGATGAGTGATTAGTTTTGTGAAAATTATTCAAGCATAATTAACTTTCCAATATGTATTATTATGTGGTCATTTTTTTATTGTATGTAGCTCCAAAAAAGTTTGCTCTTGATGAAGAAAGTCCAAAAAAGGGCAAAAATAACATGATTCCATCACTAAGATTGGGCCACTAAACAGTCATAAGAGGATAAGATCAGATATCCTGAGCCAACGACCTTCCACTTGTTCTCATTCCTAATTTTGTCTTTAATACGTACAACTTTAACGGTCCCTCTCTTTTTCCACACTTCCACTCTGAATCTGTAGTTGTTAGGAATATGATCACCTTTTTCACTTTCTATCAACAGATAGATAAGGCGGTTGAACTGGACCAAGAACAATGCATGTGTTTATTATATGTCCACACATGTTCTTTATTGGGACACTGCACACCAACACCAATGCATCTTTTAGTATCTAAAAGGTTATGAGCCCACACTTACACTAAATTTTATTTCAACACATTTACACTAAACTTAGATCACATTATATTATGTAGGTATTGAAGATTCCAACAACTCATGTCTGGGTCCTTACAATTGGCATCCACATATTTCTGGAAAAACCAACCAATGTTCACACGCACACCTCAAGTCACAACAGTAGTTAGTTTTATCGACCTGATACAATAATCAACATTATACATACACCTTTGTTTAAATTTGCACCTGTACGTTGGTCACTTAATTGGGAAAAACAATAGATATTTTTATGTGTTACGAGTTTTTTTAAAATTTTAAATTCGATTGATTTGGGATGGAAGTATGTTTGTAGATTGATTTGTAGAAATCGGTAAATAAATAAAGATAAAAATAATGAATTCAACCACAAGAACAGTAGTTGATTAACTTATATATAGACCACATTGAACAGAGTACGGACTCTTCCAATCTCTATAAACAATGAGAAGTTAAAAATGTATGAACTCTATATGTGTAGCTACAAATCTTTCAAACCTTTTCAAACTAAACAACGGCGGATCAAAAGGCACTCTACTAAAACAAGCGAGGCCTTTGAACCATGTAAAGTCCCACACCAACTTATTGACCCTAAAACAGTCACAAAAAAGTTAAAATACAACAACATGCTGACCACTACTAACAGAATAAATTATTATCATCGAATGTCGGATATGAGAGAGATGCCAATAGGTATTGGAAATCTTCAAGGGACTGGTTCCGAGTCATGATTGACCTCGTGCCACATACAATCGGCTGTTCTGGGTATTGCTCCTCTTTGAATTGCCACATTGGATTGGGATTGACTGTAAAGCCAGTATCCCCACTTTGGTGCAAGTGGATCGGATTCGGGAACCTCGCCGGAGTTGGAACAAATTGGGATGGAGGAAATTGATGAGGATATTGTTGGTTCTCCATTGGCATATTGGTGGAGGATGTTCCCATATAATATTGATGATTACCACCATAGAAAGTAGTGGTAGAAACCTCAAGGTTTTGGAGTGCTTGTTGGTCAACCACGTTTGGAGACACCTGTGGGTTGGTTTGGTCACTTGGAGGGCCTTTGTAGAAGATCTTGCAAACAACCCACTCATCCTGCAGAAAGTAGTGGAAGAACTCTTTATGAGATCCCAAACTCTTATACATGTACAAATATTGACCATAACAATTTATCATGCGATTGCAACAACAAAATGATTCTTAATCTTGACTATTTTAAGACTACAAATCTAACAATTGCTTCTTATCATTAGGCATACCTTGGTAATGAGGTGATTGGTAGATGATCCTTCGAGCCGGAATTCATGCATGACCCAGTTGGTCTTGCCTCCTTGGGGGGCTCTTCCAGTGTAGAAAACTAAGGTTTTCTTCATACCCACAAGGCAATTCTTCCCCCTTTGGATCTTCTTGTCCTTTCCGGTGGCTTTCCAATATCCAGCTTTTGTGGCTCTATTTGTCCTCATTCCTGTGGGATACTTCTTGCCCTTCTTGCAGAAGAAGTAGTACTCCTTCTCTCCCATCTTGGCCTTCCCTGAACACCACAAAAGTTACATGTTAACATGATATGATAATAACCACAATTTGTTTTACAAAAAAAAAGGACTTGCATGCAAATTAATTAAGTGGTTGATTACCAGGGAGATCCCATGGCTCGCACTTGTTCAAGTCCACCTCTCCTATGGGTGCTGGATTGAAGTTGTTGTCCATCATCTTCTCCATGAGGTAGTGGGAGATGACTTCTTCATCTGTGGGGTGGAATCTAAACCCTGGTGGCAACTCCATGCCCTCCTCTCCTACCAAACCATCTTCCATCTTTTGTTTTTCTTTTGATGATCTCAAAAGAACACCAACTATAAACACAAATTAAGAAGAGAAATTCAAGGAGATGAGAGCAAAGAATATGTGTTTAGAGAAGAGAAAAGGAGAAGAGTCGGGAGGAGAAGAAGAAGAAGAAGAGTGGTTAATTAATTGGGGTTTGTTGTGATGAATAAAGAGTTAATGGAAGAAGAAAAAAAACAGTGAGAGCTTAAATAGGAAAAAAAAGTTGATGCCACATATTCTCAAGAGCCGTGTTGTTTAAGAAAAGTGGGATGGTTTTTATTGGTGGTGTTTTTTAATTGCAATTACCAAGCTAAATGTGCACATAACGTTGATTAAGTCGTACAAATCGGCGGTTGTTGTTTTGAAAGCCAATTCAATATTAAGTTTGTTAATTACATCTAGCTAGTTGAGCAACACGTGTAATAGAAAGAAGTTGTATAAAGAGAAAGGACCTACGTTACAGCAAATCAGATGTGACACTGTAAATTGGTGATTTGGTGTTTCAAATTAAGCTCAGATTCTCCATGGACAATGCCAGAAAGATTTCACTCATTTGCTCAAAGCTTTGGACCAATTTGTATCATTTTATTTTTACATTTCAGAAGATTAAGCATTTGTTAGAACTGCTATTACTTCTCTCCTAAGATAGAAAAGGTGGGTAAGAGGATATAACAAGAATAAATCCTAGCTAGATCCTCTGGATAGATATAACTGCCTTTTTTAATCCTTTTGATAGCTTTATTATATTCAAGAGTACTATTTACTATTGGAAATTCGAATGGATTTTAAGGTGTGACTTGTGAGTTGTGAGTATGCGGATTAGCTGGTACAAATTCGAACATAAAAAGGATTAAAAAAAAGTAAGAGGTACTCACCAAACCACGAAGGGTACTGATGCATGTAAGTAGGATTTTTCATCCAGTATAATTGGTGGATTTATTTATCAAAGTTGGAAGGTTAATATCTATACTAATTATATATTAGCTACTTTTAGTGTACACTTCCAAAAAGAACCCTAATTAGTTTAATTATATAAGCACAATTATTTTATCTAATTGGCAGGAAATTTGAGTTTCAGTTCAGTGAAACAAACTTTTTGAACGACTTTGGTTCAAATTTTCTTTTGGTCATCTGACACATCTCCATGAGGGTGATCTATAAAATATAGTCATTATTGTCGTAGGCAGCAAGTTTCGTTATTTATAGGCATATGTAATTGAGATACATAACAGACTTGCAATTTAGAAATATGTATTTGTAGGTTCAAATTAAGTCAATAAATATTAGAAAATGGTTATAAAATATAGTTAGTTAGGCAAATTTTCACACTTAGTTTTATTAGGTTCTTTCCACAGTTGCACCGCCTTTTGCCACTAAATATTACATAAACTCTTTTCATATGTCCACAAACATTGAAATTGGTGTTAGTTGTTTTTTTCAAAAACCTCGGCTATTAAACATCTATACCACCGCAGAGTGCAACATCCGATTAATATAAAATATAAATAAATAAAAAGTCCGCAAACACTACATATAACCAATCCAGAGACCGTACCCCAGAAGGGTAGTTATGGTTACAAAGTGGTCTTAAGAATCAATAACATATATAAAAAAACAGAAGTGGCCTTTAAATAAGGTTAAATGAAGAACCAACCTTTCTCAAGTCATGATTGTCAACAATATATTAGACGTACGAACTGAATCACCAATGCCTAAAGTGAAGGTTGGACCTTTTCAATGAGCTGATTTAGAGTCTTGATGAACAAGATGATCTTGGTTACAAACTTAACCTTTTCATCTTGAGTTACATCCACTAATTTCATCCCAAGCATACATTCTGCTATATGTTAAAGTAATTTATCTATCATATATCTTTTTGAAGGACCAGCATATATAAGGTGACGTAGATAATAATTTAACAAAGCATTAATTGTAAATTTCCTCTCTGACCAATATTTTCCCAGAACATACATAGACTACGTCTATGAAACTTTCACCAATTGGCTGAAACTATCCAATTATCCAAACACGAAAAATTACTAAAATACAAATTGGGGAAATAGCATAAGAAGTTTCGTAAATATAAAGGGCAAAAGATACGAAGACAATGATGAGAACAATTTAAAATGATAGTGACGTAATAAAATGCCGCGTTAAATGCGTCATTCTCAACCCTATCAATGTTTATCTTCTAATTTTGCAGGTAACAATAAAGACAAGCCCATTGGTCGTACTTCCCTAATTTTGATTTTTTTTAGTATCTCTTATTGCCATCATTTTAAATTAATAACCTGACAACTTTAACTGTTTTTTTTTTTGGTGAATTTTTTTAATTGTTCCATGTTAAAATCTTAGATTTGTATACAGTTCATTTTTTCATATTTAAGTTCTCTATAATCTCATGGTAGCTTGATATAAGTAAATATAAATTTACATGATTACACTTCGAGATTGTATAAATAATATACTTTTTACTAACAGTGAGACAAATACATGAAGATTAACTAATTACCTAGTCGCCAAAACTCAAGCCTTACTGGATTTTCATGGCCGTAAAATATAGACGATATTGACTAAAAATAACACAAAATGGAGGAATAACGAAACCTCCTTTGTTACATATATTATTTCTACCAGATGAAACACTTGATATATACGACCCGATATATAGTTTTAATCAGAAAGAGAGTTAAGTAATAAATTACAATATTGGTTAAGAAACAAGTTTATTGATTCCTGCGCAGGTTGCTTCTGTCCAATAGAACATTGAGAACGTAATCATCAATACCTCCACGTAATTATATAATCTTGCGCATATCCCCTCTTCATTAAACCCTAATTTGTAGGGGGGTACAGTGGATTACAGGCAAGTCATGTAGAAACGTGTCCATTTAAATCACTAAAAAATTCCAACACATCACGATTCATGAAAACTAAATAATCACTTAATTAAGCCTCTCACCAACCCATGACACAAACATTCGAATTTGGAATCAAGACGTGCAAATACGTGCGTAGCCTCGTCATGGAAAGCGTCGGAAGCTTGCAATGATTGGGTAACCACGTGGTCTTAATTAGGTTTACCATAACACTTACTTGATGATGAAAATTGAGCCTTTCTTATCACAACGACACAAACTCTTCTTCGTGGCTTAAGTATTTACAGTTTCTCCAGGAAAATTTGTTGATCTCAAAAAATAAACTTGTGCTCTCCCTTTTCATTGTTCATGTTTGGTTAATTATTAGATGCAACCTGGTAAGGTTTTTTTTCACAAATATGTCTTTTAGTTTAGCTCTTTTCGAGTGTGGAATTAGTGTTGTTCAAAGAGGTGGCTTGAAGTAGAATTAAGGTGTGTGGAAGAGGAATGGCTTATGCTTGAAACCTAGGATGTACCAAGTGGACTTATATATATGTCATCATGTGTTCTTCAAGCATGATATATGTTGGGGTTTGTGAAAGTACTGGTGTTGTTCCTGGATTGCAAGCAAAGCTGAGGGTGAGTTGAAACTTGAAATGCTTAATCAATAAGTGTGTGTGAGAGATTTCATTATAAAAAAGAAAACAAAAGATGTGAGATTTTGCTACTCGTTGCATATTATATCTTCATGTGGGCTACAAACAGTTTCTATATGAGGAATCTGGTAGTGTTGTTTGATTATAATGTTTTTTATGGTATAATGTTGTGTTTAAGGAAGATTGTATAATCATATGATTTCATGTTTGCGTGCATTTTCTAAAAATCATCAGTCTGCAATTTAGAGAAAATCATAGTTGAAGAAATAATGATGAATAAGATTTGAAACTTGAAGAGTGGATAGCATGTTTCATGCATGCATGGTTAGAGTAGAACCTAAGGGTAAGATCTGCCTATCAGCTGATGTCATGGTGCTCGAAGATTTTAAAATTAATGTAGTAAGTTTCACTTTTTAGACCATCTAGATGGACTTAATGACCAAAATAATACAAGATTGCATTTTCTTAAAGAATTGTTTATATATAACAATGCCCATAATTTTAACTAGGAAGCCACTTGCTGTGCATGTATCTATATAGTGGTGGTGGAATAGGCAGAATACTAGTGTGGTTTGAAAGTGCACTTAATTGGAATTTCATTCATTATGTGATGCCATACGTTATTTTTCCACAAAATTGGGATGAGAGAAAACCATAAGATATACACTACCACAAGTACAAGGTGGAACAATCCAAGTTATAGTAGTAGTACTCTTCTACTGGTATAACCAAGTCCAACGGTCCAAAGAATGTTAAGCAATAATTAATTTGTACAAGAGTTGAGCAGAAAGCCTTTAGCAAAGAGGAAGCTTAGACCCATGCTTGGGCCAGGTTTCGGCCCAACAAGATAGCATAACAATGAGCCGATTAGGCATAACATTCAAAATACCACTATGCAAGCAAAGCAAACAATATGTAATGACTAATGAGTAATGACCACGGGGTGGAAATTAATCATATCAGACAACACTTTGGTTCCTCCTAGATTATGATTTATAGTATAACCATTCTATTAGATCTCTTATTGGTGGTTATGTCAGAAGTTTCAATATGATTAGTCCTTAGACTCCTTACAACATAATTTGATGTTTCAAAGTTGTGATGTAACTAGACATTCTTTAGGATGAAATTCATACAATCATGCACCCCACTAATATTAGGTCATAATGCATTCATTGCACCTAATCTTAATCTATATAAAATCATAGATGTCCCTAGATGATTGACTCATGTCATGCCTCCCATCTTAATCACCTTGGTTATTTAATCTTCCTGAATAATTCAAAAGCTGCACCATCAATTATTGGTGAATGCTACATTAGTCTTGTGACACCATTATACCTTCACCAAACCTTTTAGTTGCGGATAGAGTAGAATCTCCAATAAATTGTTATGAAAAGTTTTTTTTTGGATAAAAGGTAATGCATTGTTAGGAAAAGTATTGTAGCTGGATTTCTAATTCGATCTTTTTTGCTCCTGCATTAGGTGATCTGATTGTTCAACCATTGGAGAGAAAGTCTTGATACCATTAACCACTCGGGATATTCCAAATCCATCTGGACTAATCTTGCAATTATAGAATCAAAACATGTCACGTTTAACTTAAACCAGTGACATTATCTATCTAACATTCCCAAAGCTGATAGCATGCCATTTGTCATCTTCCAGCCATGTTTCTCAATTTTTCTTCCTTGTCTTTTTTTATGTTAAATCACTTTCATGGAATCCAAACCATTTGTTCTCCCTGAGATAAGCATCACCATACGTCCTGTAATTATCTTTCCAAAATGTACTAAATGGACTCCAAGTTTGTCGTATTAAAAAACACCACACGTTATGAATTTTTCCTGTAAATAAAAGCAATATGATGAATTGTAAGGCAAGAAACTATCGAATTGAATATCATTAATATTTTGGAATATCTACTTTTAATCCATCTTAATTAAAAGAAAGTTAATTTCATCGTATGTGATCACAGCAGATTGTTATGGGCATATGGCAAGTATCTCACTTAACACAAGTGTACCAACTGGGCCCTCAAAGCCCAACTCACAACTTCCATCAGTTAAACATGCAGCTCCAAATTAATGATTCCACAACAATAAACTAATAAGTCTTGCTTTGAATAATTAACAAAGAAAAACATATTATCAAGTCCCACCTAATTTATACAATTCCAATACACCCCTCAATCAAGAAGAGAAACAAAATGTGCCATGTGTAAATCTCCACAACCCCTTAAACCTTAAGTCCTTGACAGCTTAACTATGGTACGTATAGACAACTTCCTGTACAAAAAATTCACCTAAACCAACAATATCCAATTGTTCTACTTCTAACATCTAATACCTAACATCTTTGTGTCTGAATCTAATGAAACCCAAGATGGGAATTCATAAGCATATGGTGGTTGATGTAGCTCAAATTGTCCATTTGGTTATCCAAGTTGGTGGGAGTGTAGGAACTCTTCTGCCTCTTATATGATGAGTTGAACGCAACATTCATATCCGAGTACAATTCCGGTGTCCTCTGTCGCCGGAGAGACCCAGATAATGATGGAACGTTGTCGTTCAAATTCGGTTGGTGGTCGAAACAGACCGGTTCTTGCCAGGAGAAATCAGCGGGGTTGTCGGATAGAAGGCGGGAAAGCGATGAGTAGTCAACGTCCTCCAGCAATTCCGGGAATGATCCCAACTTGGGTAGCTTTGAATCGTTGTTGGTGTGCTGTGTGATGTCCGGGAAGCCGGAGGAATACATCTCCTCTATGTTTGAATCTTCTCTGTCGACCGCCGGCGTGTCGGAAGAGGAACTTAGGTTGCTACTTTTTTGGTAGATCCTGCAGAGTACCCAGTCGTCCAACTGCATAAAGAATTTACCATAACACTTTTAGTAAACATTAGTGAGAAGAGATGGTAATAAAATGCTGTAAAAAAATTCTATTCTATGAAATGCAATTCTTTTTGAAGATAGAGCTAAATTGTATTAAGATAAGACCAATTATCAACTACAACATCATTACAGAATTATTTTCCAAGAAACCACTTCAATAAGATTAAGACACAACTATCTAAAGAAAGACTAGAACATAATATATATGACATGGCCAATTAGAAAAAGGACTTTTCAATGATTCGGTAGTTCTTTTGTTCATCACTCGAACTAAAAAATGCATCATTTTCGTAACTTAAACCTCAACTTCTAAACAAATTCGAGGGTACGTACCAAGAATTTCAAATTAAAGAAGTTTTAAAATAAATTAGAAGCATAACTAAAGAAACAATTACCCTAAATATATTAATTAGTCAGTGTGTGGATTAGTGATTACCCTCATGGATGAATCTCTAGTTTTGGGGAGCATATGGTGGTGGATCTTTTGCGGAGAATCTACCAATCGATACTCATGCATGATCCAATTGGTTTTGGTCCCTCTAGGAGGCTTCCCGGTGTAAAACACCAGGGCCTTCTTGACCCCGATATTCTCCTTTCCGGTCGCAATCGGTTTATCCGTTCCGGTCGCCTTCCAATAACCCGACCCTGCAGCCCGGTTCGGTCGCATCCCGTTCGGATACTTCCGGTCCCGCGGGCTGAAGAAGTACCACTCCCTGTCCCCGAACGTCGCCTTACCTAAATTATCAAAAATGAAATTGTTAGTATTCGAATAATTGTAAGAGATATTGATGTGGGATTAAGAATTGAGACTCACAAGGAAGGTTCCAAGGGTCGAATTTGTAGATGTCAACTTCGGCGATTATCGAAACCGGGCAAGGAGTCGAGGTGGCTCTGTTCTTCAGGTAGTGGAGGATTAGCTCTGTTGAAATATATGGTGGATCAGACTCCAACGGTCATCATCTCCTAAGGAAACATCTCAACGGCTACATTCAAGAAAAGGAAACAAGATCTCGATTGCAACTAATCAAGGCATATTATCAGAATAGGCAACAAACCAAATCTTCCTCTAAACGTCTCTTTGTAAACCATCTATATATTCTTGCATTTGTAACCAAATTTGACTAAGAAAAATAATACAAAAACATATTGTTTTCGTCATGGTATCAGAGCCTTCTTAATCATCTCAGAAACGGGCGCGTCCATCACCGGCGATCCCAACCTCAGAAACCACCACCCAAAACTTCATCATCGACTCCCATCCATAAACCCATACAAACCATCCAAAATCCCTAGTGGGGGTTGACGCCAAGAAGACGACATCCATCCCTACAATGGCCTCAGAAGCAACAACACCGCAAAGACTGACCACCCAATCCCTTAACGGCACAAACTATCTATCATGGGCGCGATCCGTCACCCTGTCCCTCAGTGGAAAGGGCAAACTAGGCCACATCACCGGAGATACAACCAAACCAACCGACAGCACCAAGGTAGCAGAATGGCAAACAGCGGATCATTTGGTGATGACATGGATATTAAACTCCATGCATCCATCAATCGCCGACCTCTTCCTCTACTCAAACTCAGCAAAAGAATTGTGGGATGAAACCCACAACTTGTATGGAAAGCAACAAAATTTTGCTCACGTCTTCAAAATAAAACAAGAACTCGCACAAACCAGACAAGGGCAAAAATCCATCACTGAATACCTCGGCGCGCTCAAATCTCGGTGGGACGAGCTCGGAATCTACGAGCCACCAACCACTGACCCCAAGGTCATCCAGGACAGAGTCGAGCAAAGTCGAATCTACCACTTCCTCGTGGGACTCGACCCTAGCTACGAGACTCTGAGGTCGCAGATTCTGTCCTCATCGGAGCTTCCGCCCCTCAGTCAGATCATAGCGATGACACAAAGAGAAGAAACTCGAAGGCAAGGCATGCAACAAAACACAGAAAAAGAAAACCACGCATTCGCCGCTACAAATCATCAAAACCAAAACACAAAGAACAGAGGACAGTTCGGAAGAAGGAGAGATGAGCACTGCGACAACTGCAAAAAGCAAGGCCACAACCGGGACAACTGCTGGTTCCTCCACCCACACCTCCGGCCACCCAAGGATGGACGCGGGGGAAAAGGGGGCGATAGCAGAGGACCAAGCGGCGGTGGCAAACCAGACCAAAACCCTAACTTTGGAGGAGAATACCAAAAATGGGGGCAGATCGGGTCGAGTGCAGGGAGTCGGGGTTTTATCTCCGATTCTTACGCGGATCTCCGAAACAGCAGCAGCGAACGCGGAGCAACTCCGGATCCGAGTACACGCGCATCCGCTGAGGCACGTACTCCACCACCTCTTAATGCGCATAAGAGTGGACCACATGGGCCTGGATCGGTCCAACAAGAACTCAACCAGGTTTTAGCTCACCTCAACAGCCTTCTTCAATTATCTGGACAAAATCAGAACAACTCAGGTAATAGATCAGGTATTAGTCCTCTTAAATTTGCAAACCTTGCTAATTTCATGAACTCATGGATTATCGACACCGGGGCTACTGACCACATGACTGGTAATAAAAATCTGCTAAAGAATATTTATTATGATCCAAATATGAATAAGTTTGTTACTATTGCAAATGGAAATCAAGTTAGAATTAATGGAATAGGAGAATCACGATTACTAAACCAAACCACTGAAAATGTTTTATATATCCCAACTTTTACTGCTAATCTCCTATCTGTATCACAGATCACTAAGAATCTAAATTGCAATGTGATTTTTACACCTGCTGATGTTCTATTTCAGGACCGAACATCAGGGAAGATGATTGGTAGAGGCTCGCTTGTTAATGGACTATATGTTTTAGACTCAAATGTTTGTCTTGTTGCTAATAATGTGCTTTCTTCAATGCCAAATATTTGGCATAAACGCATGGGGCACCCATCATCTCCCGTTTTGAAACAATTACTGCCTAGTTTAAATTTTAATTTTGATCTATGTTGTGAAACATGCCATCTTGCTAAACATACCAGGTTGCCCTTCAATGCATCAACAACTCACACAAAGAAGCCTCTGGAACTGATACATTCTGACATATGGGGACCTGCCCCTGTCACATCTTATAATGGGTTTAAGTATTTTGTTACCTTTATTGATGACTTTTCCCGCACCACTTGGTTATACTTGCTAGAATCTAAATCTGATTTTTTTTCTGTTTTTTGTGATTATGTTGTTTTCGTAGAAAATATGTATGATGCTAGGATTAAAATTCTTCGGTCTGATAACGGATCTGAATACACCAGTAACATATGTCAATCTTTTTTAAAAAACAAAGGCATCTTGCATCAAACTACCTGCATTAACACACCCGAACAAAATGGTATTTCTGAAAGAAAAAACCGCCATCTTTTGAATGTTACTCGAGCCTTGTTATTTCAAAATCATGTCCCCAAGATTTATTGGACTGAAGCGATTTTAACTGCAGTTTATTTGATTAATCGTCTCCCTAGTCCTGTTATTCAAAACAAACAACCCCTAGAAATTCTTAATAATAGACGCATGGGCATTGACCATCTTAAAATTTTTGGGTGCACTTGCTACGTTCACAAAAAACGAAGTGACAAACTGGACTCTCTCTGTATCAAAACTGTCTTTTTTGGGTACTCTTCTTACAAGAAAGGGTACAAATGTTATGACCCGGTAACGTGCAAACTTTATATTTCTCGCGACGTCTCCTTTTTCGAGAATGAATCCTACTTTAAATCCTATCACTCTAACCCCCCAGGCGAGACATCTCCTCTCCCTACAAATGACATGTTTGATTTTTCTCCTTCTCTTGAGGAAAATCTTCTTCCTCAAGACGGGGGAGACGAACAGGATACAGGTACCGAATATGTGCAAAACGACAATCATGATATGGCTCCCACTAGACGATCTTCACGACCCACTCGGGCTCCAGCTCACTTGGAGGATTTCATCACCTACAATGTCACCTATCCTATCCAGAATTACATATCCTACAGTAATGTAACACCTTCTTATTGTTCCTTTTTGAATATAATAGATAAAAACAATGAACCCACCTCCTACCATGAAGCTCTTAGAGACCCAAATTGGGTAAAAGCAATGAAAATTGAACTAGAAGCATTAGAAAAAAACCAAACATGGACTATGGTCCCCTTGAAACCTGGAATCAAACCTGTAGGATGTAAATGGATATACAAAATTAAGTACGACAGTAATGGCTCCATTGACCGATATAAGGCTAGACTTGTTGCTAAAGGATATACTCAAACATATGGACTTGATTACTTAGAAACTTTTGCCCCCGTAGCAAAAATGAACACTGTAAGAGTCCTCCTCTCTATTGCTGTAAATCATGGTTGGGATCTCTACCAAATGGATGTACGAAATGCCTTCCTTCAAGGATCTCTCGAAGAGGAAGTCTACATGACCCCCCCTCCAGGGATTAACTCCCTTCAAAATCAGGTATGCAAACTCCATAAATCAATTTACGGATTGAAACAGTCTCCCAGAGCATGGTACGCAAAACTTAGTCTCTCTCTTCTTCAATTCAACTTTACCAAGTGTTCCGCTGATGCATCCATGTTTATCAAGCATTCTAACACATTTACCATCATTGTCTTAATTTATGTAGATGACATCATAATCACTGGGAATAACAATATTGAGATTAACAATGTTAAATCTTATCTAAAAACCAAGTTTGACATTAAAGATCTAGGGATCCTAAAATATTTTTTAGGCATTGAAATTGCTCACTCTAAAAAAGGCTTATTTCTATCCCAAAGAAAGTATGTTCTAGATCTCCTTAAAGAAACTGGTAAAATAGGGTCCAAACCTGCCCACACTCCCATTGAGACCAATCGAAAGATTGGACCCACCGATGGAGAACCTCTCCATAACATAGGGCAATACCAACGATTAGTAGGAAAACTCATCTACCTCACTGTTACTAGACCTGACATAACTTATGCCGTTAGCATAATAAGTCAATTCATGCATGCTCCCCACACTCATCACCTTGACATCATAGACAGGATCCTTAGGTATTTAAAGAAAACACCAGGTCAAGGAATATGGATGAAAAATAACAATTCTAACTCAATAATTGGTTACTCCGATGCAGATTGGGCCGGCAGCTTCGATAGAAAGTCCACAACTGGGTTTTGTACCTTTGTGGGTGGAAACCTGGTCACATGGAGAAGCAAAAAACAAAACGTTGTTGCGAGATCAAGCGCTGAAGCTGAATATCGAGCCATGGCATCCACTACTAGTGAGTTAATCTGGCTCAAACAACTCCTCGGCGAAATGAAAGTTCCTTACACAGAGCCCATGCTTATGTACTGTGACAATCAAGCTGCTCGCCACATCGCCTCCAACCCTGTTTTTCACGAGCGTACCAAACATATAGAAGTAGACTGTCATTTCATCAGAGAAAAACTTCAAGCTAAAGAAATTGATGTTCCTTATGTCCAAAGTAAAGACCAACTCGCTGATATCTTCACCAAGCCACTCGACCAGAAACAGTTCCATAATATTCTTCACAAGTTGGGGTCCTTCAATCTCTTTCGGACTCAACTTGAGGGGGAGTGTTGAAATATATGGTGGATCAGACTCCAACGGTCATCATCTCCTAAGGAAACATCTCAACGGCTACATTCAAGAAAAGGAAACAAGATCTCGATTGCAACTAATCAAGGCATATTATCAGAATAGGCAACAAACCAAATCTTCCTCTAAACGTCTCTTTGTAAACCATCTATATATTCTTGCATTTGTAACCAAATTTGACTAAGAAAAATAATACAAAAACATATTGTTTTCGTCAAGCTCCTCGTCGGTCGGGTGGAACCGAAAACCGGGCGGTAGAAACGCTTCCGGATTCGACATAATTCGGGGGGGTTTTTTAAATTTGTAAAGATCTCTCAACGAATGTAAGCTTTGAGAGAGGAAATGGAGGGTGAGAGGTTTGAAATTTTGTGAGAGGAGAAGGGAAGGTGGTTTTATGGGCGGGGGGATTTTGTCGTGTAGAGGGATAGGATTGGTATTTTCTGGATTGGTGAGGGTAGTATGGGTACGAAAGGACACGATGACGGCAGTCTGATGACATCATGTGGGATGAAAGCAAGATCTGGGCCGTCCACGTAATTCCGGAGAAGATGGAGTCATGTGTCGTGGTGTCTGTGTTCCTTCCGATTGGTGGAGGCCATGGTTGCGGTCTTTGGTTGAAAAAAAATTCTTTCTTTATTGAATTATATTATAAAAGTTATCCACTTTATTTTACTTAAAATATGGTCAAGTTCTAGTGAATCTGAAACTCATATTATTTAGTTTAAGTTCCTTATAATCTCATAATTGTATCTTATTTACGATTAATTTCATCTTTAATTAGCATAATCATTTTTCTTATAATCTATCTTACAATTTCAGATGTGTGGTGGATATGGTGGAAACTTAAAATAAAAAATTAAATTCTGAACTCACTAGATAATTCCTGACTTAAAATAAATGAAATCCTAGTATTTAACGTCCAAGTTATTCTCCATTCATTGTGGAAATTTATACTTACGAATTCACCTGGAGTTGAAATTAGAAATGGTATTAGATTATTGACTGACTTGAAAATACTCATATTTAGTATTCATTGTAGTAGTTATTCTACGTTCATTGTTGGAAAATATACTTATGAATTCGTCAGGAGGTGGAATTGGAAATGGTATCAGATCGTTGACTGACTCGAATTTTGATGACTAACTAGGTGCTCCGACAATAGTCTCCTGGTAACTAAGACCACCCTTATCAGTCGGGCGGATGAACCAACCGCCCGACACATAAGCAAAATTTGGGGATAATTAATGCCACATCCACCGTTTGGGTGGATGGGGTGGGAGGGTCCCCACCTATTGGTTCGTTGCTGATATTTTTTAATATTAAAAAATGTTAACAATTTATTTTGAAAATCATTTTAAATCATTTTTAAACCATTATTTTATGAAAAATTGTTTTTTATTGTTTATGTTTTTTTGTGTGTGTTTACCCAAAATTGATCCCCAAATGATGTGGAGGGGAGAGAATGTAGGGTGTTTCGGTTGTTTTTTGGTGTGGTTAAGGAAAAATTGGAGTTTGGTTTGTGCTGACGTAGAAGAGAGAAAAGTTGATGTGGCTGAGAGAGAAAACAAGGCACCCGGGAAATGCTCGGGCGCAGTTAATGGTGGTCTAACGGAGGTTGTCATTCCTAATTTTGAATTTTTCTAGACTACTAATCAACCCTTAATACATGAGTATGTGTTCATATTTAATTAAAATCTCAAAATGCTTCCGAGAAACATAAGTCTTCGAGTAAAATCCCTGGGTTAAATCTTGGACGTTGGATTGTAAGAGCATCATTAACAGCGCCCGGGCAGTTCCCGGGCGCCCTGATTTCTCTCTCCGCCACGTCAGCTTCTCTCTCCGTCACGTCAGCTCAAACCTGTAGGATTTCTAGTTTAATTGTACATATGTATTTTCGAAATTTTTATGCACAATAAGGATCATTCATATATTTTCTATGATTTGTTTTTCATGCATGCATCGGTTTGTTTCAATGATTGCTTAAAACACATTAAAACAAACATTGGGCTCCGAAATTCATACCTAGAAGTTCTCTAAAACTTCTTGAAGATCCGGAGACGTTGAGGATGCTTGTTGCTGCGTCGGATGCCCCCGAGTATTCACCAAACTCTAAACAAGATCGGAGAGAGAAAAACTAGTCTCTCAATCTCCAATAGGGTTTAGAATCCAACTACTAACCCCTTGTTAGTTCTCTTGAGAAGAAGATCTCTGAAAACTAAAACTAAACTTAAAAATTAAGGAAATTTCGTGGATAATTATGGAGAGAGAAGTTTACACAAAAAAGTAATGAATTAATTAATAAGGTAATGAGATAAACTTGTATTTATAAGTTCTCCAAATTACATATTCATGTGCAACCTCTTGCCCATGATTTCATACAAACTTCCATCTAACCATCCATTATTTCCTAACAAATAATCTTAGCCACGAATTAAATCAGTTATGGACCAATTTCATGCATGATCTAATTAATTCTTAAATTTATTCTGCAGTAACTGTCTGAATCGGTCGACCGTGTTGGAGGTTCGGTCGACCGTTTAGACCAAGTTTCGCAACAAAAAATTATTTCATCGCAATGTTCGGTCGACCGACCGAACTACTTCGGTCTACCGAAAACGAACAGACAAAATTCCTGTAGCGATCGAGACACATTCGGTCGACCGTGCAACATTTCGGTCTTGCACGGTCGACCGTTTACCGTTTAGCGGTCGACCGTTTTTGCACAGTGCTGCAGACTTGTCAAATTTCGGTTTAACTCCTACAAAATTTGACATTTCGGGATTAGTGTTAAATTCACAACTTATGTAATATATTATCCTATGTAATGATAAATCATTACACCCCATAATATTTACATCACATATGAATTTAATTTAGATTCTAATTATGTTATTAATCACAACATAATTTTGATTTTGTTTGTTCACCTCATGTGTCATATTTTCTACATGAAACCTGACACACTTTATGAACTCAAAATCCTCATTTCTTGTTTCCCAGTTTTGTAGTTTGACCTATGGGAGGATCTAAACTAAGTTGGCAGTGATATTAAGAGTTTAATATCACAAGCTATAAGCGGTATCTAGCTACACATTATAGCTCCCAATAAGTTAGATGTCTTAATTCCACTCGAACCAAAACCTGATCCATTTAGTGATGGAGTGCACCACTTGTGTCCGTCCCTTGCCTCGTGATATTAAGAATACACACAAAGTAGTATTGTGTCATCTTTGTATTAGTATTCATTTCTTGATCTCTTTAAGCTAGTTATAAATATGTGACTTAACCAAATCACATTGTGCACATTATAACTTTGTTTTATCAAGGGACACACTAATATCATCACTCAATTAAGATGGGCAATGATAATCTTTTGACTAACTATCTTCTCCAACGAAAGTCATACTTAACCAACTAATGTCTTTACACTACACTCATCGATAGCTCAAGACACTAGTCTAATCAAGCAATTCTTAAGTGATCGGATAAAAGTCTCATATCAAAGGACCAAGGACACAGTAAAATATTAATGACACAGAAACACATTTCTATAATATTTTACTTATTAGGTCTATTCAGTATACAAAAGTAATATTTTCCTCTTTTGTGTACCCGTGTTGTCACTCAGTTGTAGAGCTACAATGATCTATGACCAACACGACAATCTTAACTCGGTAATTAATATCCCATGTTAATTACCATGATTGAGAATATCTTTTGTTTTATGTAAACCAATATCTTTTAGAGCTCTACGGTTAAGGACCAAGAGCATCTTCCTTAACACTTCTAAAAGACGAATAACATAAACAAGGAACAAAATGATTTCTCATTCAATTCATAATAATTGACACTTAAAAGTAAAACTTTTAGAACATATTCCCTTCAAAACCAACCCCCTAAATTTTTCTTAACCACACCCAAAAACACCTTAAGCATCCTACATTTTCTCCCCTACACGTTGTTTCGAGATCAATTTCTATGCAAAACACGAAAAATTGTAAAAAAAATCTAGAAAATATAAACAAATAAAAAACTTGTTTTCATATAAAAATATTTGAAAAAATAATTTTAAATTATTTTAAAACATTTTTGAAAAAAACACAAAAAATTGGGAGGAGGGACGTGGCCCCCCACCTGGACACCTGGGGCACATTTCCAGACGACCTACCACCCGAAAATGCACCCGGGGCACCCCCTCCCGCTAAGGGAGGGCATTTCAGGTGTCCTTCTCGGGCTCCCGAAATAGAGCACCCGTTAAGGGTGCTCTAAGACCATCACTAACCATGACCTGGACGACCCGGTCATCAGCTCTCTCTCTCTTCAAAATCAGTTTTCTCTCTCTTCAAAATCAACTTTCTCTTTCCTCAACTCACCTTCTTCTCTTTCCTACACTATTCATCTCTTAACCACAACCCAACACAACCCACAGCAATCTACCTCTCTACTCCACATCATTTCGGGGTCCATTTTGATAAAAATTAAAAAATATAAAAAAAATATAAAAAATCAAAAAATTATAAAACGTATTTTCGGAAAAAAAATTTAAAAAAACTCAAACAAAAAATTTAAAAAATCAAAACAAAAACAAAAAAAATAATAAAATAATAAAATATTTGAACGAGACCCGGATCGAAGATTTTAACCAAAAAAAATATTTTTTTACTCACGACCCTGTCGTGACCCTGGGATGACCTGAGTTTTATCCCGTTAAGGGATGCTCCAATGAGTTGTGTACTTGTTGTCTATGTTGACCCTTCCAGTGGCCTATGAGTGGGTCCAGGAGCTTTTTTTTCAAGGCAAGAGAGGGTCCAGGAGTTTGGCTGCACGTTGCCTGCTTGGACTTTTGCTGATTGGTCTAAATCACAGGAAGAACACAACACAGAACAGTTCCTTCGATCTTGTTCTAGTCCGAAACCATTCCTGCTCGTGGAATCTGCGCACTTGTCTCACTCTCACGTTTAGAGGATGGCGTAATTTTTTTTGTTTCATTCCACTTAAAAGAAATGTACTCAAATTTTCAACGTTTGTACATGGTAAACTGATAGATTGATCGAACTTATAAACGACTTTACATTATGCCTTAACAATATAATTAAGGTTGATCTGTGATTCTTTTTGGTGCAACTCCCGTTGAAAACAGTTGTGACTTTCAAAATACACAAGAATAAGTTACACATGAGAATTGGATACCAAAATGGTGCACGTAAGAAATTTTATTCAGCGTCCTCAAGTAGCAAATTTCAAAATAAGCGGTCTCTAAATGGACCATACATATTATTCAAAATATCGCCAAAATATTTAATATGTACCTGCAAATGTTATAAGAAATTAGTAAAATGTGATCCAATCTCTGACCAACAAACCCACAACACAAATTCAAAGACAATCCAAGCAAACAAGTTACACATTCAACCAAAACCAAGAATTTCAGATATCCCTATTAAGTAGTTATAGTATTATCCACTTGCATAACAAGCAAAATTACTTGGACACAAGTCCGTATTGTCATTAGTCTTAAACCTCATAGCCCACCAATCCTGGGCTCCAATCATTCGTTGTTAGGCCAGGCGGTGGGGGCAAGCGGGCCCCACCTCGTCTTAACAAACAAGTTATAGGTTAGGTCGGATGGAGAAGACCAGGAAAGGGACATGTCTAGAATCAGTTACAGTACGAAAGTAATGCCCGTTCATGACGTTTTTGTAGTTTCTATGCGTCACAGTGCATGCGATGCTGATGGGCAACGTAATTGGATTAGAGCAAAGGCGGTTGTGAAGGTGTCATCTTAATCTCCACAGAGAATTTTAATCAAACTTACGCAATGGCTTAATGAAAGGTCGCCGTTTTGTTGGTGTTCTTTTCCCATGCCATTTACAGGTGTTGATTCTTTCGCTTCGGAGTGGAGGGTATTGACACAAATGGACGGTTAAGATTAGTGTTGTGAAGATTGAATGATCAACCAACCAACTTGGGATGGGTCAAAACAAATAGTTCAGCCACTTTGTTTCAGTGTATTTTATGAAAGAAACATTTTCATGAGGCACTTCAATAAGATCTTTGAGGATTAATGGAAACCTTCAATTCTACTCGATTTAATAAGATTTAACCTGACTGGACTCAATTCATCATTGACGATATATTTAAGAGATTAGATGGCACAAGCAGGGATTATAACAAAAAAAAAACTAGCTAATTTGTATATCAGAACCCATATGCCTTATAAGTTATAACCCTAAGGAACATTTCCAAATTATTCAATTAAAACTATTATTGGCTGCTCAGATATTATATTGGAACGAAAACAATGATACTTGGTCAGAAGCTAGCTAACTGGTAGCCGAGAGAACCCAAGTATCTTGCATAACTAAACTACATCCCAAAATTACATAACGCCAAACCATTCTCACGTGATCAAACTTCGAAGGTTAATAAAATCACCACAATGTCATGGTCAATAAACATTTTGGTCAAACCACATTAAACTAAAATGGACACGTCACACCTTCAAACAATCAATTCGATTCTCAAACCGGCCATCCGCCAAGATGGCATGGCATGGCGACAACGTATTCTGCTGACAACATGGCTGACGACGACAAGGATCGAGGAGAACCTCTCAAGAAGCCACTTCTGAAAGTATAACTTCAAAAAAGAAGACGATTAAAACAAGCCACTGATGAAAGTATAACTTCAAAAAAGAAGAAGATTAAAACAAGCCAAAGCAATTAACTGGTGGTGGCTGGAGGTCCACACATGCTCGATCGGTCGTTGTTGATCTCGGATGTTTTGTCTCTACTCGAGCATAATTGATTAGAAGGAATCCAGCAAGCTTGCACATAACTAAAAGGTTGCTAAATGATGTGGCTGCTTGTGGTTAGTGATTGTTTGATTATGTTCCATGTGCATGCATGTGGGATGCATTTGCCGCACTTTTTTTTGGTGGAATAGGAATAGCATGTTTTCTGTATACTTTTGTAGAATTGATGGAGGACAATGAATATATGTATGCAATTTTGCTACTAATTTTAAATCTTTTCATAACGTCCCTTTAGTTAGATTAGGAATCATACTTGGATCCTAGTTATTGTTCCACATCAGAACAAGTACTACAAGCCTACAAGTGGGCTGCTCGCAGCTCACTTGATTAGCGCCCTCTAAAGTACTAGTAGTCCCAGTCATTCATCCTCAAACGATAGATTTCGAGCATACGAAGTGTGGCAAGTTGAGATAGTTCAATTAGTCATCTTCGGAGTTGGTGTCATGCAATCCCTAGTGATTAAAACATCTAGGATTAATTTTCCTCATATTTTAATATGGAGCTTATGTATGCTACATTCACCGTGGTAATTAAAATGATAAACAAAATGTAATTTTAAAAAATATTAGAAAGTAAAATTCATTCAAATCTAGTTAATTGCTCTATACAAGTCTACGTGAAGGGAAAAAGGAAACCTAAAGCCCTAGAAGATGAGCACCCATGCACGCATGAATTATTAGACTTGAATATATAACAATAGAGTCATGATACACTACGCGCTTCACCGTCAATGTCATCATTTGCATTTTATTTTATTGTTTAACAATATAATTTCCGATAAAGTAAGAGATGATTGATTTTCCATAAAGTAAGACACTCAAATGCAATCAATGGATACATTTGTCTCGTGTGGGACACATATCATTCTTGCTCGGGATGCACGAGTCTCGTGCGAGACACAAATATGTCCCGCGTGGGACACATCAGTCTCGTGCACTGTTTAGGAATGCAGTCCGATGTTGCCGCATATGCGGATGTGAACCGGATGCGTATCACATCCCCATGATACGGTCCTCCGATGCGAACCCCTGCATATGCGAGCTGATGCGCTCGCATCTAAAAACACACATTTAATTTTTTGGGTTTTTTGTTAGTCTAATTTGTCCAATATCGAATTATTAATCTTAGAAATTATTCAAAATTTTACCTAAACTTTTAGTTTCATTTATATAGTTTATAATTAATATATTTATATTATATCATTTAATTATTAAATCGCAAATCGCATATGCACCGACATCACATCGGCATTCCGCATATGTCGGATGTAGTGCCTCATCGCATCGAATCCGCATCTCGCATTTCTGAACCTTGGTCCCGTGAGGGACACACCAGTATGCATTTTGGAATGTCAATGGTATCGTGCATTGGGAAACCAACGGACAACTAGATTATCACGTCTTAAATTTTGGAAACGAATTAAATAATTTATAAAATGTTCCACGTGTATCCAACTTGTCGGAATCATGTCCCTTCGTGTCATCAGGAGCGTCATAAATGACGTGTTAAAAGGAATCCATAAATCATTTTTCATAACAATACATAGTTTAAATTTGAGGTTTACCGACGCTTTGTACTCCCTTTTTGTGAACTCAAACTTAACTATATATGTTATGTCGAAATACCTTCCTCTACGGTTTCTTCAAACACCAAGTGAGATTATGCAGTCGAAGGTAATTTTTCCAACATTATAAAGTGATTACTGTGGAATGTAATCAAGATGAAGCATACATGTGGAATTCTAAAAATTCAAAGTCAAGAATTTTGCAACACAAACTAATCCACTTGAGATATTCAACCTTCACAGGTAGACCAGTCCCAGATGATGGCGGCATCCCTGCATGCTTACCCGTTAACATTTAAATTCTTCAAACTATTACATGTCAAGTGTTACACACCTGCTTCCAATCACATTGGTGGAAAACTGGTCCAACACAACAAGATAACTGGATAAGACAGAGGCTAAACAACAAATTAAAGAACGCATCAGAATGTTAGATGATTATGTAATCACCCTTTGAACGTGGACTTGTTGGTCAAATTGTAGTTCTACCCGCAACCTTAAGTATTGATCGTTGCGGTTTATAGTAATGAAAATATGATAATACATGAATGAGAGTTGTGTATGGGGAACTAATGGCCGGATTTCATTGTCACGTAACTATGTGTGATGAAAATGAACTGAATCTTATCCAGGGACTGGGTATTTATGGTATAATTAATAACATGACGTTAGATAGATGATTGATGTATGATGCAAGAGAATGGGTCTGACTAGTAGAGATCATCCATCAGTCACGGGAGTATAATTCAACGATTAACTTTGAATATGAACAACATGTTGGCGGCTGATAAATTTTTAGTCTTGAAATAGGTAGAATTAGATATCAAGTTTATCAACCATCAATGATATATTGATATACAATGGGAAAAATTGTTGAAATAATCATCAAAAATAAAATAATCGGAAGAATATAAAGTTAGAAAAGTTATTTGGCCAAATATATGACAAATAAATGGTACATCTATTACCGTTTTTATTATAAATGTTTAAGAAAAAAAGACATTGCGGATACTATTTTCATAAAAAAGAAAACCGTAATGCCTTTTTTGTAGGGTTGTAAATGGGTTGAAATTTACCCGCAACCCGCCCCGCCCCGCCCCGCTTAACGCGGGTTGCGGACAAAAAATTGCTACCCGCCAACCCGCCAACCCTCCACCCGCATAATAAGCGGGGCGGGTTGCGGTTTTCTCCCAACCCGCCCCGCATAACCCGCAACCCGCATAAGCCTTACATGTTTTTGATTTTTTTGTATTTAGTTATGATTTAGTTTGTATTTAGCTTTAATTTTTTTTATATATAGCTTTAAAAACATACATTGATTGATTTTTTCCTTCATTTTTGTGCTTAACTTTGATTAAAATAGATAATATTAAAGAAAATAAATTGATTTTTGTATTTAGCTTTAATAAAAAAATTAAACCCGCCAACCCGCCCCGCATAGCCTAGTCCATCCTTACGCGGGGCGGGTAGCGGAATTTTTTTTTTGAACCCGCCCCGCCCCGCCTACCCGCTTAACTTTGGCGGGGCGGGTAGCGGTGGGGCGAAAACCCGCCCCGCCCCGCTTACAGCCCTACTTTTTTGGTCCACCGACTCATTTCCCCCACCTCCTCCTCCGTCGTGCAGGTTCAGGTATTTAGATAAATAAGTTTTTTTTATAGGTCATTAGCTTAGATTGTAATGGAATGGTAAATTTTTATGTTTTGTGAGTATGTATTTGAATTTTTTGATTGTTTATTAATTTATTTTCATTTCATATATGATGGGTATTTTGTACACTCCTACTAATAAGTTGCGGTAGTGGTTTTGTACTAATTTTTTTCGATGAGGTTGTCTAATTCAGAGACGGTAATCATATATATGAAGGTATGCGTAGTTTATGATTTTTCGAAAGAAGCATTTGATTTGACGTTAACATGTAAATAACCACCACATGAAAAATATAATTATGTTGATGTATTTGATGATCAAAGCACGAAAATAATGTGCATTATCTTCATTTGATAGCACGAATATCGTTGTATTGTTGTTCAGAAACAACTCAAACATTATCATACTTTGGAGACAAGTCGTTGATTGAGAATTCTCTAAGCAAAAACGGTATCTCGGATACCATTTTCTTTTTCATAAAAACGGTATCCACAATACCATTTGTATTAAACATGTATAATAAAAATGTTAATAGATGTGTCGTTTATTTGTCTCATATTTTGACAAATAACTTTCACAACCTTATATTTTTCTAAATTTTTTATTTTTGATGATTATTTCATCATTTTTTTCCTATATAATGAGTTGGACCGTGATGGTTTGGTAGGAAAAGAAAATTCTTTTTAAAACAAAAGAAATTTGATCATGAACAAGTTAGTTCACAAAAGTATACATATATATAGTTTGCTAGCTTTGGATGAACTAAGACGTTCGGAGATGGTTATCACCTTTCTTACAAAACAAGGGTAGTTGTCGGATCTAACGGCTACACTTGTATTTAGACAACTGAACTTCTTAGTTTTGCAATTGCAAGTAACCCTCCAAGTTAAGGACAAATAGTTACATCATCCCCTTCATAAAAATTATAACACAAGGGTGATTCTCTGCTTTATCTCTTTTTTAATCTGAACACACACTGAGGTAAAAAAAAACATTAATGGAAAGAAAATTTATTGTGCTACTTCACAGCGCTTGCTTCGCGACTTACCTTCAGTTCATCACAATGTAAATTGTGAAGGGCATAACGGAAAACGGTCGTTGTGAATATAGGAATTAATAAACATATGTGGTGGAAAGAGAACTCATTGTGCAACTTCACAATGCCTACAAGGCCATAACAGAAAACGGTCGTCGTGAACTTACGCTAGCGCGTGAGAACAGACACACTAGTAGAGTAATAGTCAATATATGAACAAAGGAAGAGTAGCATTACATTTGTGGAGTTTAGAGAATTCAAACAACATTCAATATTCAACTGGATGTGGAGTTGAAAAGCATAGGTAGGTTGTGATTTTCTTAATGATGGGTAGATGAAGGATGACCTGAGGTGAGGTGTTTGTTAATTAATATCGCATCTAATGCACATAACTATATATAGACATTCATATTGTGACTAATGCGAAGACCATGCTATGAGCGTCCATCATAGCATCCACAACAACATGGCATGCATGTGCAAGCTTCAGATTTTCAGTTATTTCTTGCGGTGAAACTGCAAAATATGATTGGAGAAATGTCTTGAAATACCAAGATTCTAAGTGGATATCTAAGAAGTAGCAGCAATAGCAAAGGGAGCAAATTTACAGTGAAATGAACGCTAAGAAATAGGATATGCATGGAAAACTAAAACGAAGTTAGTCTACATGAACATATTCTCACCTCTTCTGAAAGAACACAAAGATCATGTTCGTCTTTACCGGAATATGTTCCTAAAAAACATATTTTAGATGAGTTAGGGCATAGTACAATCTGAAATAATAATAAAAGAACAAGGAAAAGTATCTATCTTGCAAAGAAGCCTAAGGTTGGCTGTGGGTACTAATCCTTCTTCTCAATGTTATCATTTCCTAATTTCATTCTACGTACTGCATTTGTTGCTTTTGGCGGTCAATTTTGAAACATGAAGTTTACAACAGTGTAAGCATGTATTTGTAAGGAATAGCTGTAATCGATTACTAAAAAGGCAAGGGTGTCAACTCTGAAACTAATGGAAAAGAAGATTGCAGCACATTGCCATAAGTCAAACAACTTTATGAAAATAATACAATGAGTTTGCAGAGACAGGAATGGGTTGCTTAATGTGGTCTTGAATCTTGATGAGCATTCTTTTTACGGCAATGGTGTGTTAGGTAGTTAATTGTGTTACAATGATGCAGAGTACCAAGTGTATGGTGCAAAATGAATTTGCTCAGGTAGATGAAACTCATTATAATGCACTATGATCTTGGTCTATCTAACTACTAATTAAAACTAATTGATGGGAATTAGAATCCTAAAGCCAATGAATGAGATGGATAAGGTGTTCAGATCTGTTTGTGTGATTAGATGAATAGATAGAGAACACGTTACGCTACGACTACAAAATTGAGAACACCAGAAAGGCCAACTGAAAACGGTGTCAAAGTGTTGAAAGGCGTCAAATTTCAGTTTTAGCAGGGAGAATCGATTTTATTTTTTGTTGTTGTTGATGTGGTCATAACTTGAAACCAAATTCAATTGCTCGTTAATGGGAAAAATTCAATCACTCATTTGTTGTTGTCTGTTTCACATAAACAACCGTAAGTACCGAAAATAAGACTGATCAGATGGAAAATAAGATGAAATTCACTGAAGCAATTACTCGAAGACAGAACGATTAAGTTAATCAATATAACCATCACGATAATACCAAAACAATTGAAAATTTAAGAGATTAAATCTTACATTCGTGCATAACTCACCGGTAAGGTCATCGACATGGACCGACACGGCCATCGACTACGTGGACTTGCCATCTTCACCGGAGATTCAGAATTGGCTTAATCGTACTCGTACGTCTTCCTCTTCGTCCAAACGGTTTGGTCCTTCGCGCGCCAAAATCACAACTTAAACCGGGTCCATCATGACCCGATGGGCTCCATATATTTGTATTCATGGGCACAGTTGGGTCGAGCCTGGCTTAACAAGTTGGGTCCATGACACTGAATTCTTCTTGGGCTCTTTTGTTTCGCATTCTGAATTATGATTCGTAAATTAATTGATTTTTATGTTTAACAGGAAAAAAAATTGATTCGTCAAGTAACTCGACTTGTCCTCTGTCCATTCTTGTTTTAACTCTCTTTTTTTTTACCATCACTAGTTGAATTTAAACGTTGATGTTGGTTTAAGTGTTTGCATAAGAGTCTCCGTTAACATATCTAATTAAAAAGTGCCAAGTGAGATTAAATTCCAAATGTCCCTAATATCAATATATAGATGTCCAAACCGACCTTAAGTCAAGGTCCAAAATGTGGGACTCTCCCATGATGACTTCCTCAACCAGTCGAGGCGAGGATCCAGGAATCACTTGTGTCTTGGTTAGAATTTCATCCCTTGAATTCCTCATTCGGGAACTGTTGGTCGAGGTCCGAGCATGCATTGGCAGCAGAACTCAACTATGTCAATATGAGTTTTTAATGTACCAATAATCCTTGTATCTAATCCTAGGGTCTCGACAAAAAATGTCGCTTAAGTTGTACGGTTGTACATCTTCTAGTTTTTGTGGTGACATTTGCCATTAATAATAATATTCTCAATGCTTTCAAAAAAATCACATGACTTGAAAAGTACGATTTTAATAAATGATTAAAATTTTAAAACTTGTTAATTTAACTTTTATATCTTCAGACTCCAAAGCATACACTTCGAGAACTATACGACTCAAAAGTACAGTAGCTATAATGTACGACCCACTACATAACATGATTCTTAATTCTTAAAGCTCCAAAACAATTAACACAAAACCAGTACAACTTATAAATGCACAAAAAATACACGTTGAAAGACAATATTACACGATCTAAAAGTACAACGAAACCCATACAACCTTAAAACAAGTCAATGTATCACTGAAAAATACACCATAGATAATTAGATATGGTGCCTAACTAGCATTCAACAACTACATTTCTTTTTTTTAACATATATATACACATATAGCAATGGAATCGAATACTATTTACTAACTATTGCTTAAACAACATCACCCACCTTACCACCCCAATAATTGGGTGCTTTACACCTTTAAGTTGGCGATGTTGAGTGTCATTGAACAAAATGATTTAGGGCCGAAACCAGCAACTCCCAAGTTCTATAACACGACATTATATATAGATTAGAACCAACCGACAGAATACTTTTGAATAATTCATCAAATGCAAGTTATCTCGGCACTTGAAAGTTACAATTTGCTAAAATTTTCTTTTGAAAATCACAAATGTAATCGTAGAAATTTATCCAATGTGCGAAAAAAAGAAGAGAGTCAAGCTAATCACTTCCCTGGGCAAAACCAACACTCAATGTCATGTGGTCGTAGGTTGGCTCATTATGTGGGCCCACCCTTTTCCAACTACGACAATTATAATGCAAACCATGCTGGCCACAATGCACCCAACTATTAATGGTTACATTACAAAGTCTAGCTGTTCTTGCTAGTACAAATATAATTATAATAATAACAATCGACACTAACAGAATCAATCATTAACAACCAACTAATCAACAGAGCCAGCGTGAAAGCGAGCTTCTATTCCTCTAGTATTTCCACAACTTGCTTTTTCAAGTCGTATTTGAAAAATTAGAAGGTAACGTTTATTAGTCTTGCACGTTGTAGACTTTGATAATATGTAATACAATTTGCTTCTAAAATTTAATATATTTTTGGAGCACATGAAACATAATCGTTGAAACAAAAAAGAGGAGAAAGAGAGAGAGAGAGAGAGAAAAAAAGTCGGCTTGTCTGTATTCTACCAGAAATCTTTGCTGTTCTTCGAAGTGATCACGCACAAAACATTTTACAGCTAAGGAACAGAACCCAACCCCATGGTCTGAGGCTCAAAGTGTGTTTAAAATATCTTTACCTTTCCTCTCTCTGGTTCTTCGCTTCAGACCAAAGTATAATAATACCAACCACTATGGCAATTTCATATAAGAGATTCTTTTGCATATGTGACCTCCGAATTTCGTGTTTTACCGTACAATTCACCTCTTTCTACACCTTCGACTTGCAACGTTTAGCGAGTTTGGAATTGGATTTAGCTTTCTTTGTAATCACATAACAACTGTATTAGTGTATATACTTTCTTATTTTTTCTTTTACTTTTGAGAGTATATCATCCTTCCACGCTTCCCGTGAAAATGCATCGGATTTTGTCCCTCACACAAACATTATATCTCATGTTTTTTTATTCACATGGTTGTGAATTTCAACGATTATAATTAGTAAATTGTTCCTCGTAGGAGCTGTACTAATACAAATCAACCCAAATGATACCTCGTGTGTCAATTTATTGCTAAGAAAATACGAATCTTGTGTTGGTTTTCTTATTTACTTGACTCACCAGATAACTCATCAAATCAAATGTACAAATAAAGAAAGCACGTAAGACATGCCCCTATGGTGATGATCATTAAGGCGGTAAACGAGCCGAGTTCAAGTGAGCAAGGCTGACTCGAACTTGGCTTGTCTATTTTTTGGCATGATCGTGGCTCGCTCGGCGTTCGGTTCGAGTGTGAAAATTATACTCGTGGTCGGCTCACTATTTGTTCCCGAGCCGCTCGACTCGATTCATTTGCTTGTAAGCCTACTCGGCTTGTTGATTCGGAAATTATTTTAATTCATGACCAAATACTTAACGAAAAACACATGTCAGACTCAAGCCAATCGGTCAGTAGGACCAAATATTGATTTCTTAACAATCATTTTTGAGGTCCAATGACTCAACTTCGTATTTATTAGTCTGGGAATGGTTTGAAACTCACACCATCTATGTGCGACTAATGTCCCACTCCCACACCACACACTAAGTGGCTACACAAAAAGTAGCAAACATACAACATGTGTTTGTTATTGAATGTTTTGGACAATACACTTAATCTTTAATCGCTTTTGGTAAATGATTGAATTTTTGACATGCATATATTCACAATACCAATGTTTGATTCTACCTACCTCATTTGTTTTTTATTTAATATTTATTTTAATACTTTATACCCAATTAAACAATAACAATAAAGTGAGTGGTGGGGTTAAATACATAATGTACCAAAATAACTATTTTCAAATATTAGTGTAAAATGACAATTAAATAATTGAGTACTTTGAGATCATATAAAAATTTATAACATACATGTTAATTGACGTAATAACATATAACTTTTAAAAAAGCTTGAAGCCCCTGATAGGTTTCAAACCTGCGACCCTAATGACAAAACAAGGTTCCCACAATTGCAATATTACATGAACATGTTCTTTTAGTACGACATATTATATATTAGTGTATGTTGTATATTTCCGTGTAAAGAAAGACAATATAAAGTGGATAAAATGAATATTTGTAATGTACATGTCGTGTATGTATATGGATGTATGCTCATATGCATATATACGAGCAACCGAGTCGAGCAGGTGAGCGATCTAACGAGTGAGCACCGAGCGAGTAGGATTTCGCTCGACTATTATTTTTCCAAACATTTTTTTCCTCGTGCATCACTATTTAACAATCGAGAATAGTTGTTAAGCGAGCGAAACCGAGCGAGTCTCAGGCGAGTTAGTGAGGTCGAGCAGAAGCTGACATGCCTAATGTTCATACTTTCATTTCCTAAGGTACAAATGTTTTCAGAGTATTTATTTTAAACATGCGTTTGAAACTTCCATTCGCGTTGCAAAAAAAGAAAAGAAAAGAAAAAAACTAACTCACGAAATCACAATTACAATTACGTCCATCTACGAGGTAACCAATGCATAAAATCCCAATAAAAAATAAAAGGAAAAATTTTCAAAATAATTTTTTTTTATTTTTTTTGCCAAAATAGACAAGTATTTCTCAAACTAGATCTGCTGCCACCACGTGGTGACACGTGGCGGCGGCGGGTTTTGTTTTTTTGTGCATAGAAAATTCGACATCACCAGTGTCGAGTTCTTCTTAGAAGAACTCGTGATGCCGAGTTCTTATTGGGAGAACTCGACACGGGTGATGACGAGTTCTTTTTGGTTTTTTATTGGCCAACACTTGAAATTTTTCACTCAAGAGGTGATTCAAATAGAACTCGGCACTGGGAGTGTCGAGTTCTATTTAAGAAACTTCTCCTGGTGCTCAGATCGTGCGTGTGACGGTTGACGTGCCAGGAGAACATTTTCTTAAATAAAACCCGGCATCCTAGATGCCGATTTCGAAAGGAAGAAGAAATGCCGAGTTTACTTAAAAAAAGTGAACTCGGCGTTACAAACGTCGAGTTCCGTCGGGCTATAAAAGCAGCCCGACGCCCCCCTCTCCCCATCCGTCGAGTTCCCGAGTTTTTAAGGTTAGGGTTTCGATTTTTTTTCGTTTTCCACCGTTTTCTTGCCTTTTATGTATTATGATGATATACATTGTTGTTTTATGTATGATTGTAGTGTTTTTGTTGGTTTAGGAACCCGTTTTGGTGCAAACTCGAATTCGATTTTGGGTTTTTAGGCAAAACGTTTTATTTCTTGTTTGTTAGTTGATTATTGATTTTAGTTTTGTTGATTATAGATCTACGGTAGTCATCTTAAAAACAGTTGAATTTAAGTATGATTATTGTGATTAAAATTAGATTTTTTGTTGTTATTTAGGTTTGAATGTATGTTAAATTGAATGAATGTAAACTTAAAAGTGATTTATTTGAGTTTAAATGTATGTGAGTTTACATGTATGTGAGAATTGAAGTTTGTAGTATTGTTAGTTTTTTTCTACCGTGCAGGTTTAAATTTACAAATTTGAAAAATATAGGTGAGGTTCTGTCAAAAATTTAAAAAAAACTCTGACATGATTCGTAACGTTTTTTATTGTAGTTGATTTTATTGGAGAGATTGTTCGACGTTTACAAACGTTTGCTACTACACTCGATTGAGGTAATTTCTAAAACATTAGAGTATTCTCAACTTTTTAAGTAGTTAGTAATGAAGAACAACCATCTCACTTTTTTACGTGTTATGTACAGATGGAGTTTGGTGGATCCAGTACTGGTTCAGTTAGAGGTAGCTACGCTTCACAGAGTCTGGTAGACAGATCAGTGTTGGTTTTGCAGGTCAACCACAAGTCTGACTTGTTCAAAGATTTTGTAAGCATTTTACGTTTTCAAGTTAAATATTTGCACGTGAGTTTCAATATTCTGATATTTCTCTAAATTTATGCAGAAGGATGTTGATGGTGTCAAATGCGTTGAGCATGGATCGAAGCTCAATGAATGACAGATCTTTAAAAAAACAAAATCCGCCGCCGCCAAGTGTCACCATGTGGTGACATCGGATCTAGTTTGAGAAATATTTTTGATGGAAGTCTATTATGGTAATTTTTTTAAAAAAAATACGTTGAAAAATTTTCCAAAATAAAAATCCAAAACCGAACATCTTTTCAAATATTTGTTTAGTAGAAAAACAAAAATTACAAAACAAGTAAGCGAATGGGGCCAACCGCACAGCAGCAGACACTAGGCAGCAGGCTCACACTACTCCCACTCCCCCACCCACACCACAGGGCACAAGGTTAGAGAGAGAGAGAGAGAGAGTCAGAGAACAAACCTCGCCACGCCCAAATCCAGCTCCAACTCCCCCCTCCGCACGTTGCCGTCCCCGACTTCGGCGCGGGCAGGGTGGGGTCCACCCGCATTCGGGGCTGAGCGGCCGTTTCTAGGGTTTCGGAGGTGGATCTCCGAGGCTGATCTAGCGTGGAGTGCTTCGGCTTCGCGGTTTCGATCTCGTACGTTTGGTTGAGTTTCGTTTGAGTTTCGCATCTGGGAATGGTTTTGTTTGGTGTTGTTACTGGAACTGGTATTATTGCGGAATCTGGTATTAGTGTAGAAGAAGTGTGTGAAAGTGCGAGTTTGTGTGCGAGAGTTTAGGTTTGAAGAAGTAGAAGAATAGGAAGTGTGATATATGTCTAACTCGCTAGCGGAGGTCCTATTTATAGGTTCTCAAGCTCGACTAGCCGTTAGGCAGAAGAGGCGTTATGCTCAAAGGAGTACGAGCTATTCATAGGTATTAGTGTAGAAGCGTATAAAAGTGTGATTCCGAGATTTGATGCTCAAAGAAGTAGAAGAATAGAAAGTGTGATTATATCTAATTAATTCCTCAGTGTAGGTCCCTATTATAGCTTCTCAAGCTCTACTAGCCGTTAGGCACAAGAGGCGAGCGAGTTTAGGCTCAAAGGAGTGCGACCCGTTTATAGGTTTCAGTGTAGAAGCTTGTAAAAGTGTGAGTCTGAGAGTTTGGGCTCAAAGAAGTAGAAAACATGAAGTGTGATTATGTGTAATTAATTCTCCGGTGTAGGTCCCTATTTATAGCTTCTTAAGTTCTACTAGCCGTTAGGCACAAGAGGTGAGTGAGTTTAGGCTCAAATAAGTGCGACCTATTTATAGGTATCAATACAGAAGCATGCAAAAGTGTGAGTCCGATAGTTTGGGATCAAAGAAGTAGAAGAATGGAAAGTGTGATTACATCCAATTAATTCTCCACTTTAGGTCCCCATTTATAGGTTCTCAACCTCGACTAATGCTTAGGCAAAAGAGAGGAATGAGTTGGTCTGAGTGACTTGTTCCGCTTGTGGTTGGTTCTCATATCGGAATGCAGTTTGTGATGTTTAGGGATTTGGTTGAGGTTTTGCGATTTTGTGACTATTCATGGGATCTTAAGTTGTATGCTATTTGGCACCTTGAATTTGTGATTTTATGGTTTTCTTGCCCGTCGTGTTGCTAGTTGTTGATTTTGTGTCTCGTAAACATGTAGCTTTAGTTTTGATTGGGTGCTTGATAGTGTGTTTGTTTGAGGTGGTAACATAGATGCATTATGAAAGAGGCCTTATGACTTGTTTAAATGATATATTGCCTCTCTTTAGTTTTACCAATGTCATTTGCTGGTGATATGTCTTGGGGTGTCCTTTGTCATCGTCGTTTGCATGAACGTTGGTCAAATACTCAAATATAAGTTTAGCTTGTAAGTGGTGCCTAATTTCTGATGTGTGGTGATTTGGTGGAGTTCTCCATTTCTCGTGTGTTTGATTCTAGAATGTAAACTTGTTTTCGTGGATTGATGTTAATCTTGCCACCATATGCATGGGAACTGGACAGAGACAGAAGTTCATCTGTATGATGGGTATTATAACAATTATTTTAATTTGATTATATAATGGTGCAAACAAAAATTCCACCAGATGTATGAGTTTCATATTTGATGCAGGAATAAATGACTTATTGGATACCATTACTTTTGATGCTGTTTCAGGAAATGGAAAATCCGTCTTCATGTGATGGTAGATTCAAAAGAATTCCACGACCATCTTGGGCTTCAAATGTAGAGCTGGACCCATTGGTTTGTACTTAATCTACACGCCTTCTTGTAGGTGAATTCATGAGGTCACGGTTCATTTGTTTTTCTCAAAAATATGGGGGTTGAATTTTTGAAAAAAATTGTTTTGGTGATTACAGAGCAATTGAAAATTACCCATGAAAAACCTTATCTTGTATTCTGTATTCATATCTTAATGGTTTGAAATTGCATGCAATTGTTCTTTGAAAGAAATAGAGAAATATTACCAATAAAAAGGAGAGAAATTTGCATGACCAGATGGAGTAATGACTGATAGTGCAACTTAAGAATGGTCTTTTCTAATCTTGTTTCATACAACCCAACCACAGCCAGATATGTTTTATTTGGGTCATCTAAACAAGGAATGGGCTAAATATGCTCCAAACACGAATTCTGTAGTGTAGCATTAGAGTTCAGTTCAAGTCATGCAATATGCGAATATCTCATTGTGACTTGTGGGGCCAAATATTGTTATACTTTATTAGTTCCTTGATGTAATCGATGCATTTAAATGCAGCAAATCCATTGAAACAGAGGAAATGATTTAACTCAGTCATTCACTTTTACAAAAGTTTTATGTAGGTCGTTTATTTGACAACGTAAAGTGATGACTTGTATAGGTCTGGCTTCCTTTCTTAGGCTAGTTCGAAGTTTGTTTGGTAAACGAAGTTTGTAGAAATTTATTGGTGAGATAATGCATGACTTGAGTGGGGTTTTGTGCCTTTCCTTACCCTCCTTTCCCTCTTATATTTTTTTGTCAGTTGAGTCAAAATCTGGAGCAATGGCCACATCTTAATGAGCTAGTTGAGTGTTACAAGGCTGATTGGGTGAAAGATGAATTCAAATATGGCCGCTATGAAAGTGTTGCCCCTGTATCTTTTCAAAACCAGATTTTTGAAGGACCTGATACTGACATGGAGACAGGTGTTGTTATCCCATCCAACTCATTACCATAATTGCATTTAATTTTTTGGGTAGAAGATATTATACTATTAGCTATGTGTTTTGCAGAAACACAACTCACAAATGTCAGACATTCAAAGACTGATGATACAACTGACGAAGACATCCCTAGTACATCAGGAAGGCAGGCGTCAGAAGACAGATCATCCTTCATTTTGCATGCAAAAACATTTAATTTGGTATGCCATGATATTTTTCTACGACTTTAGCTAAGTGCAAGTCTTAGCCTAGTGAAAAGTAGTGTAAATATGACATATTACCTTTGATTCTTAAAAATGATACGTCAATATGATTTTTTCCCTAAAAACATTAAAGCTGCCAGACTTCCTTTAGAACTCTCCATGTTGAAGAAAAGAGAAAAATAAGAAAGAAACCTGTGTGACGACTGACAACAGTAAAATTTGCAGATGCTACAACCCAATTGTATTGACTTGTACTGTAGAAATTTCAAGTATGTCAAATGAACTTGAATCAACCATGACCTCACATACATGTACTTTAGTGAACACATCTTAGTCGGTTTATTTTCTCAGGGAACGATGAAAAAAAAATCCGGGCTAATAAGCGCATAACCGGGCTGAGAATAGAAAAATAAGCAAAAGCATTGTCAAACAGTTAGTAATTTCCCTCTCTGTACAAAAAGTGATAAGCATTTGATTAGTTGTAGAAAACTTGATAATTTCATTCGGGAACCACATTAATGAATTGTAAGTTGTCACTTGGTGGGTGTTATGGGGATTTTACTCAAATAAGCGCGCGATCTCAGTAAGAGTACAAAAATGGCTTGTAGTTCATCGGTCACCCTCATTAGTTCTCCTAATTCCAATGCATAACCAATAGTACATTTTTTATAAAATACATTGTTTCTCCCTCATTTGGTTACATCTTGTCTGTTGTTGATGTAGATGTTACTATTTTGAATAATTTTTCAAATCACTTTTGCTTCCTTTTGACCTGCGAGCTGCTTCAATTTTTTTCAACTCCTTGATGGTTTTTTTTCATCTGTGAAATCTTATACGCTAGTCAGTCTTGAATTTGCACTGACATGAATCTTCTTGTTATATTACAAGTGTAGTTTTGCATTTAGTTTGTAATGTCAATTCTTTATTCATTGCGTACCATGAATGTCGAATTGGCAAAATTAGGGAAAATGTCAGATATCAAGGATCAGAAAAATATACTACAAGTCAATGGAATGGATGTGGTTACACTGAGTCCAACCAAACCATAATTCTGGTCACCTCGACTATGTTGGCCCAAAAATGTGAATGTAGTCTAGGCCTGTCAATCGGGTTGGGTCGAGTCAATCCCGACCTATTTACGTGAAAACTGTCAAATAAACGAGACGGATCTGACCCTACCTTTTTAATAAACTGATCATGCCAATTGCCAACCCAACCTCTAGGGACCTATTTGATAAACGGGTTACCCAACCCAACCTATTTAACACCCACAAGGCCACAACATCCACTGAGATCGGATACGCAATTGTCTCAAGATATAACCTATTTCGTGAATTATTGGCATATTTGCATAGACCATAGTTTCTTTTGAGAGGTGGAGGTCTTTAGCCATCACACGTAATGCTCATTTGATGTCTGCACAGTCACACACATGATAATTAAAAGGCCGATTTATAAAAGGGGTATTTTTTTGATAAAATCAACAACAAACAAAAATACCTCAAAAACTGATTTATACATGGGATATTAAATATCAACCTACGAATCTTGTAATACAAATAATCGAAACTCTGGAACGTGGATCAGATATAGAAGGTTATATCTAATAAGGAATGAATATTACTTCCAAGAACAAAAAGGTCAAACACATATATAATATTTTTAAAACTTCCTTAACGAAAAGGGATATCGACTACTTTTAACATGTAAGATGTAATGACCTATCAAAAAAAAGTAAGATGTAATGATTTAAAATACGTACAACAACCAAGCCTTTAATTCCAAACTGTAAAATGTAATGATTTATCATTAATTAATTTTCTAATTAAGTCCCTTCCCTGTTGCATATTTAGTCCTAGTTTTTAAAAAATGCATTTACAAGCTGAAGCAGCCATAAGATGAATGTGCATTCTTCGTGTAAATATGGTGTTTCTTAACTGTAACAAACATTCAGAATTCCTTCAATAATAGGAGAACAAGATCAGGCATCAGATCCACTTGGTAGACAAGGAAGATAACATTATGAATCGATACACATCTGGAGCTGTCAATGCAGTGGCTCATTAACTAAAATTTCTAATTAAGATTCTGGAACAATAGACTCGACCAGAATCATGAGTAAGTAGACGAAATAAATTGATACGGCATCATATCATGACTCATGAGAGCTGTCGACACGCAACACAGGGGGGTATCTTGATGGTGACGAGGTCGGGATCTAGAGGATGGAAGGAGCTCATTGGAGGAGGGGCTAAGGTTGGGAAGGATGGAGCGTGGGTGGGTTCTTTTGGTTGGGAGAGGATGATGATTTGGTAACTTATTGGCTCAGTGGGTATTACAAAATGAGTTAACCCAACCCAATTTTAAATGGGTCACAAAAGTCTAACCCAACTGTGACCCAATTAATTATCAGGTCAACCCAACCTAGTACCATCTGGGTTGGGTAAATGGGTCTGGTCAAATGTTGCCAGACCTATTGTAGTCCAATCCAATCGGCAATTTTATAAACATTGTGATCGGCAATTTTATAATCATGTGATCTGCGTATGATAAATTGTGTTCCGAAATCTAGGCCTACTAAATTTGAAGAGAGTGTGATATTCTACAAACAATAAACATATGGAAAAGGGTAGACATATTTGACCTACGAAGTGCTGATAAATTTAGTTTCCAAAAATATAGGTTTATATCTTGTTATGGAAAACATTATTTCTAAATTCAAAGAAATTGTTCCTCACATGACTGAAGTGCATATCCAGGTGAAGTGGGTATTGAGTCAATGCTGATTAAAATTCCTATATCCAATTTCACAATTTTTTTTGTATATCTTTCCAAAGTTCTTTCTTAACTTTTGCATTTTCAGCATTTCAGCGAATCTCCTTTGCCAGCATATGAGCCTACTTTTGATTGGGAAAACGAAAGGTCAACCATTTTTGGTCAAAGAATTCCAGAAACTCATCCAGCACACTATTGCAGGTTAACTTTTATGTCTATCCAATTTAGTTTCTCTTAAAAAAATTAGTTTCATTTTCTGTTACACATTAGTAGCTGATTTACTTTATTTGCATCCAGTGGACTGAAGATATCAGTGAAGGTTTTATCTTTGGCTTTTCAAGCCGGAATAGTTGGTATGGATTTATTTATTTATTACACTTAGCATTTTTAGTTTTTCCCTGTACTTTTCTGGAATATTAATCCGTCAGACGCTGTTAGTTGTAGTTATTTCGTTAAAATAACTGATTATCCGTTTATGGATTTTTAGAGCCTTTTTATGGTACAATGTGCTTATACAATAAGGAGAGAAGGGAAAAATTATCGGAAGATTTTTATTTTCACGTGCTTCCAACTGAGGAATCTGATGTAAGTTTTAGAAAATCTGATTTTTATTTACATAATTTTCTGTAGCTCCATGGTTTTGTTAGATGTTTTGCATGAACTGCAACCTTTTCTTGCTTCTCCAGGGACCATTGGCTTCAAAGCGGAGGGCAATTTTCTCCTTGGATGCTCCTTCAGCATCAGTTTGCTTGCTCATCCAGGTTGAGAAGCCAGCTACAGAAGAAGGCGGTGTAACTCAGGCAGTATATTCTCGCAAAGATCCTGTAAGTTCTACTGTAATTTAATGAGTATGTTACCGCTCTGCCTTTATTTCTCTCTGACTTAGAAATTTTACTGTTATCTTCCATAAACGAAATTTATGAATGTCTTAGGGCTAGGGAGTCGTTTTTTCTCCACTCTTCCGCCCTTCATCTCCTATCTGAATATTCAATTAGTGACCATGTCATTAGAAGTTGCAATTTTTCTTGGGAGTGGTTATGTTTACGCTATGATTTGTGGATGAAAATAACATCATCAGTCGATAAAATTGAAATTCCTTCTATTTAGCACTTTCCGCCTCTTAACACTTGGTTCTGATTTTTCGTGTTAATCATTCTCCTATTTTGAGAATCTTGAGTTTTTATTCTATTAACATTTAGTCATTTACGCAAAGCGCCCACCTGAAGTATCCATATGCAGAGTTAGATGCATTCATGCTGCAGTCTGTAATGTTTGTAATTCCTTTTTATATATAACTTTGATGTACTAGTAAACATGCTTGGGGAACTTGAAATCACAGGTTCACTTGACTGAGCGAGAAAAGCAGCGGTTGCAAGTATGGTCCCGTATCATGCCTTACAGGGAGCCATTTGCCTGGGCTATTATTCCTCTATTCGAAAACAACATCAACACTGCTGTAGGTGTTGGCTCACCCAGCAGTCCACTTACACCTGGTTTTTCTGGTACGAACTCCCATGATATTGTGTTTGAGTCTGCTGCTAAAAGTGGATTTGATGGTAGATTGACTCAGTCTTCAAATGGAGGACCTGTTCTTGTTGAAATCTCAAATCTTAACAAGGTCAAAGAAAGTTACACGGAAGACTCTCTTCAGGTTGAATTTGATTAATCTACCACTTTTACATTAAATTCTGATCAGTAGATTGATTTATTTTTGTTCTTATTTTTCTTTTTGAGTTTTTTTCTTGCTCCATTTAAGCATGATTTGCTTCAGGCAAATGTTTTTCTTTTCCCTTTTGACACGTGTCAATTTTCCGTCAAGTTGGTTTTTGATTTCTCTAGACCAGGGGTGAAATGTTGGTCGAGTGGAGATCACTTGTATATATAGCTGTAAAGGAACCCCAGAATTAACAAAATCTAGATGATAGAACATTTGATCGCTAAGTCTTTGAAAAATGCCCAACAATTCATATTTAGAAAAGGTCTTAAGAAATTGCACTGCTTATACTTTCCAGTATTTGTTTCTTACATTTTGTGATCTTATTTCCTTTTACTCCAGAAAAAAAATCCACTCTCAATTTTATTCATTGTCAAAGTCCAACTGTAGCAATTAGCAAGTGTCTTTCACTTTGGCTCCGAATCTGATTTTCCAAACACTAGTAATAATCTATAGTTATATTTAGTGTCTTATTAGTCTTATAAGTGAATGTTTATCTGATGTTTTGTTTGATAAAATTTAGGACCCCAAAAGAAAGGTGCATAAACCTATGAAAGGCATCTTAAGATTGGAGGTTGAAAAACTTCAGTCTATCCATGCCGATGCAGACAATGTGTCTGAAAATGGGAGCGTCACTAATGATTCAGTTGAGGCTGGAGATCGATTTCTTGGGACTGGGAATACAAATCCGAGATGCACATCGGTAAATGGAAAAGCTTTGCTTAGGAACGGTGTGGGTATTTCAGCTGGGAGTCAACCTTCTGATTATCTCGATGATGTAAGCAATACACTAGTACCAGTGTACTGGAATATGGTCTGATTATAATTTAGTTATTCTATTTGCAAATATATAATGTCAAGACTTCTGTAAGAGGATCGCAAGAAAAATAGTTTTTCATCAAGAGTTCAAGATGACAACATCCAATGGCTTACTTCTTGGTGTGTTTATGCCATAAGATGGATCATTGATGTAATGCTGGTAGGTTGTTGAGAGTGATGAAAGGCTTATTCCATTCATCAATGAAAACTTCTCGAAGTTTCCTATTTATCTTTTGCATTAAAATTAATGAAGGTAGTATGGGTTATTTTTAGATGTACATGTGATTAACCTTGACGTATAGATGGTCTGGGAGAAGGTTTAGCCCGAACTAATGTTTTCTCCGAAGACAAGGGCTGGAGATCCATATACTGTAGCAGTGACTGTCATCATCAGCCATAGTGACAGTTATCTGCTGGATAACTGAACAGTGGTAAAATTGAACTCATTGTCTAACATAAGTGAATCCACATTGTGTCAAGCAACCAGGAAAGACCTATGATGAATCAGTGTAGGCATCAGACATCGGTGCCTGATATCAAGGCTGTGAAGCCACTTGAGTTCATATCAGGTAGTTCACTCCATTTAGTTAGGTTATTATCAATTTGGGAGATTAGAGTCAGCGAATTCAGTTGATTTAATGAGGTGGATGTAGGCCTAGAGGCACCAAGAAAGAAGTAGCTTACTATCTTTACCATATTTCATGCTTGTAAATATATCATAAGGTAGAAGTTTTTTGCATGGGAAATTCAATATAAACTACCAACGTAACAAACCACGGTTAGCTCAATTGGTAGATTTCTAGTCATGGATTAGCGTGGACTAAGGATTACATGTTGGGATTTAATTAAAAAAATACAAAATGCTTTGAACATTTGTAGCATAAGCCATGTTGAATATGCCTCCAGGTTGGTACATTGAAGTTTGAGACTCATGGTGATCATTAACTTATTATCCATTTTTTGTGCATCAACTAAAATATCTACTAAATTCAAATGACATATTAGTGTTTATCTTCTTAGCTCTTTTAATAACTCTATTTTCTTGCAGTTCCATGCTTTTGATTTTCGTGAGATGATACGAAGTGAGCCATTTTCCCAACTTCTGCATTGCCTATATGTGTACCCTTTGACCGTCAGCTTGAGCCGGAAGAGGAATCTTTTCATTAGAATAGAGCTCAGGAATGATGCCATTGATCTAAGCAAGCAACCTTTGGAGGTACTTGTCTTTCTTGAGTAATGAGTGCTTCTTTACATTTATCTAGTTGTTGGTGATTTATAATTGCTGTTTCTAGGCCATGTACCCACGTGAGCCGGGTGTAGTACTTCAGAAGTGGGCTCACACACAGGTTGCTGTTGGTGCTAGAGTTGCTTGCTACCATGATGAGATCAAAATTTGTCTCCCGGCTCTTTTGACTCCTCAACATCATCTTCTTTTGACTTTCTTTCACATAGATCTTCAAACAAAACATGAAGCCCCGAAACCTGTAAGCATTTTCTCCATGAGTCCATTCCTTTGCACTATATCTTATTTAAATATTTATAAGTAAAAAGTCATAACAACTATTATTTTTCATATTTTCAGGTAATAATTGGTTATTCTGCGTTACCAATGTCCACTCATGCCCAGTACTGCTCCGTTCCTTTGAAAGAGTGATTATTTTTGCTTAGCATCTAGGAGAAGTACCATGTCATATAACCACTTCATGACACCTGTCCCTCACTATATCAAAAGAAAGAATTAAAAGAAGCAAAGAAATTGTCTTTCCACCTTATTTACAAGTTGTAGTCGTAGATGTATATATTGGCTCTTCGGATTACGATGGTTATTTGCAAGTACAAAACTACCATGATACATACTAGCATGTTGCAACTTGTCAATGTGCCATCAATACTTTTCCATGTCCAAGTTACTCCATTCCCGCACATGTAGTTTGCTCTTTGATTAATGTATGACCTTGAATGGGTTTTACGAAGGAAGCAACAAAACCGGGTATTGAAAGGATATGAAGGACAATCGAATCCAAAAGTTATAATGGTTAATGTATGTTATTGCTATGTAAATGTTGCTCATGACTCAACTTAGATATCAATGTTCGTTTCTTGATGCATAAAATTGGTTTTCGATTTAACAATTCTAAGAGAAATTTCAGATGCCTTTTACAGGATGAGGAATGCACAAGCCTATGAAACATAAGACACAACAAAATGTGAAGCCAATGCTGAAACCATTTGGGAAAGAACTGCTAGACTTAGCAACTAGCCACACATAGAGCATACACAAACACTTATACGTGGGTGCATAAACCATATGAAATGCGAGGACTGTAAATAAAAGAAATATGGCTAAAAGTGAGATTATAAAAAAATCATTCAGTTAAAGGACACAAAAGCCAGATTCATGTTGTCGTACATATGCATTGAGATTATACCCTTCACTGCTATCGACCCTCTAGGTGTATGAGTTATATGTTATGCATTTGATCACGTGTCCTATTATTTCTCTTTTGTGTTTAAATTTTGACAAATGTTGCACTTTTACATGTCAATAGACTTGTACCTTGGGGCTTCTACTATTGTTTTATTATTATTATTATTATTATTTGCAGGCTACATTCAGATATTACATTACCTATACTGAGAGAGCTAACTCCACATTATCTCCAAGATGGTGGCAAGGTACCTGGATGAACAAAATTTCCGAGAAAACTTTCACTTGCATAAATCTTGAATCTGAATGTTTGCACACTGCATTTCAATGATTTATGGTATGTGTGTTACAGGAGAAACTGGATTACTTGGAAGATGGAAAAAATGTCTTCAGATTACGGTTGAGGATGTGCTCTTCATTATATCCTACTAATGAACGTATTAGAGATTTTTTTCTTGAGCATGACAGGAATAACCTTCGCACCAGCGCTCCCTGGGGTTCCGAACTTCTTGAGGTATATTTTATTTCGTCATGTATTCATGTGTGGGTTATATGAGAACTTCTCTTCATATCCAGATTTTTCTATGCAATTTCCGTTGGAGATTCAGATACATGAGGAAGGGTGACAAACTGTGGACTTCAGCTCAAGGGATGGAGAATTGGAGATTATGATACTTGTTGTTGAAGTTTTTTCTTTTGAGGATAAATGAAATATATAGATGTTTGAAATATCAATCTCAATTACCAATAAAGAAAGGAAATATCATTTTTCATGACTGAATTATAACTTTACTTGACAGGAGTATTTTGGCCCAATCTAGTAAGGACATGTTGTCAGCGTCTCAGCGATCAACAATCTTTTATTTTATACACAACCTTCCAGATTCCTGTTCTTACTTGACTTGCATAGATTCTTTATTTAGTTTAAATAGACATTATGCACACTTATAATACTTTTTGCAGAAGCATTTGATTGAAAACAACCCTCTTGCAGGCTATCAACTCTTTAAAAAATGTTGATTCCACTGCACTGTTGCAATTCCTTCAACCAATCCTCAATATGCTTCTACATCTTATCGGTGATGGCGTTGAAACACTTCAGGTTCATTTGTAATTTATGTTTAGTTATGCTCTTTTCATTCATTAGTGACAGTCTTTCCTGTTCCCAATGCAATGCTAAAATATTTATATCAAACCATTGATGATGATTATACAATAGGTCAAGAAAGGAAAATGTTACTGTAAATGAACTTGGTTTTTTCTACCGAATGAAGTCGCTTTTGCCGCAAATGTACTTTATGATGCCTGTTCCCAATTATTACTCATTCAAAATTTCTTAGTCCCGTGTTACCTTTTGTTTGACTTCCTATGTTGCAGGTCGCTGCTTTTCGCGCTATGGTTAATATTTTGACACGGTAATCACTGTTTGTCTTTAATACTATCGGTTGATATTGTTTTATGTTGGGTTCAATCACTTTTGTGTATGCATAGGCGTGCTATTTTCTAGTTATGTTATGTATTTTCAGTTATGTTCTCAAAAATCAAAACACAGTGATCTTCTCAATATTAATGCTGTAGATTGCAGTTCCACCTGACAGGCTGGTGCAGCAATGTTTTGATGGTATATGATATTTTCATTGCACAAGAGATTGCACTTTGACCCTCACATTTTGCAACTATAGAGACAATATTAGTATTTCGTGAATTACATACATCGTCCTAAAAGAATTTTCTATGAGGGCCTTTATTCCAAATATAAACTGAAAATGATTTGAACAAGTCAAATAATAGGTATTTAGGATGAACGTGAATCTTTTATAAATATCATCAGCATTACCCCGGTGCCATAAAGAGGCTCATGTATGAGCGGGGTAGGAGGTCGAACGTATGCAAGCATACTCCTGGTAATTGGAGTGGTTGTTTCCAATTGACCCATCGATTCGATGCACAACTGATCGTCTGCGATTTTACAATAAATAAGAAACACAACCTGTTTGGAGAGTCATTTTAATTTAGTCCATTTTAATCCATAATGACAAAAATAGTTTGTTCTTTGACTTATTATTGAAAATGGACACTGAATCTTTTCTAAATATGTTTTGAGGAATGAGATCCATTCACAATTCAATGTCATAATAGAGTCCAATTTTGAATGCTTCTAATGTTTCTAAAATTTCTATATTTACTCATTTTATGTGCAGTATTGTGTCATGAGATATTCATAGAACGATTACTTGTTTATGTTATTTATCAACTTTTACTGCAGTTGGTGATGTTGGTCTAATAATCTCTCTCATGAAGTCCTTACATTTTCATAAAATGATTGCTTTCTCAAATCAAATGCTTTCCTAGTTCATCGTTTGAAACATGGCACTTGCTCAAAAAAAATATTTTTGACACTAAAATGGAGATGTTGACTAGAAGCAACTTGTTTTCTTAGGATGGACTTCATAAGCCATTTTCAATATTGTAAATTGTTGGTATAAAATGGAGCATCATCTAACTTGCCATTTTATATTGTGATATTTTAGAATGGTAACCATATGAACACGTTCACATCTTATAATATTCTAGCAAGATTAACCATATTTTCCCATATTTGAGGTGAATAGAATTTTATATTGTTGAAAGAAAAAAAGATTTACGACAATGCAAATGTCATCTCAGTGAACACATTTTTCTTGACAAATTTCTTTTGGTAATTAATATGGTTGAGTGTTTAAGATTATTATGTCAAAGGTGCTTATTATAGGTAAATATAATTTTATATTTTTTTTAAAAACCCAGTATTTCAATAACTATCAAACTGTCAGTTCTCAGATCCAATTGTATGATTAGATCTACCATCTGAGTGGAACTTATAGATTAGGTCAACTGTTATGTGCTTTTGCGTGTATAACTGGTGGACCTTTTATGTCTAACATTCATAAATACTTTGTAATATTTTGATTATTTTCTGCAACAAAAGCTTGTATTCCTATATCATTTTGCTGTGCTTCCCATATTGAACCTTCTTTGATACTGAACTCTGTTCCTTGTAATATGAAAAGTTTCAAGGTGAGCATAACGTTTATCTTGTTTGATTATATGACAAACATTTTTGTCTCATTTTCTAAATTCTCTTGGGATTGTGTTGTGTTTATATGTTGCATGCTTTGTAACCTTTTTTTATTGCCTGACTGAAATCTATTACATAACTTGTTTAATAGGGTGCAACAAGAATCACCTGATGGTTCTGAAAGAAACAGTTTTCTTGTACACTATGTTGATTATTCATTTGATGACTTTGGAGGTCGGCAGACACCAGTTTATAATGGATTAGCCACGGTATGGGGAAGCTTGGCACGTAGTAAGGTAATTTACCACCTCTGCTCAACTATCTGTATAAAATAGATGTTGCATGGTGAATTATTATTTACTTTACATGTATAACATGCCAAGCTATTCTTCTGTACAAGCAAAAAACCCTATGCCCTTGGACCGATCATAAATTTGTAACATCATAATACATCTAACAGCTGGTGTGGGTGTGCCACGAGCCAAGTTAGGTTCAGTGCGGGACAATATTTAATGATTAGGTAATTGCCTGTTGTTTATGGCATTAACATTTATCATGTTGACTAGAATATCCATTATATAAAAATGGGCAATGGGTTAAATTTGTAAACGTAAGTTCGCATATTTTTATATAAAAATTATATTTAAAATCAGTACCAACTGCAAAATGAAAAACCAACAATGATGGCATCCATTTAATGTTCAGAAGTGAACAAGAGACATGATAAATGATTACGGTATTAGGTCTATACAACATGTTTATTTAAATGCTTATACATTCATATCTGTATAATGTAAGTAAGATGGTCTAAAATACGCATGTAGGGGGGTAACAAAATTACCAAACAAACTTCGACTAGGAGTCTACTTAAGTCTTGACAACATGGTTCATGCCTTTATAGGCTACACTAGTATGCAACCACTATTGACTTTTGTGTTTTTTGGTCAAAAGTCATAGCATTAATTGTAATTTATTTTATTATATAATTTATTTTTGCCCATCAAGTACATTTCTGTCCATCCAAAGTCATGATTCTCATTGGGTTTCATTCACAGCCTACCCCAACTAGTTTGGGACAGGTTTTTTTAGCAAGTAATTTCTGTTTATATATAAATTTTCAGCTGATGATTTCTGAAAATATATTTAGGCAAAAGGCTACCGTGTAGGGCCAGTTTATGATGATGTGTTGGCGATGGCTTGGTTTTTCTTGGAACTAATCGTCAAATCAATGGCGCTAGAGCAAAACCGTCTTTTTTACCACAATCTACCTTCAGGTACTATTTTCTTCTTCTGATTGACATGTATCTGTCCAAGCTTCAAACTTTTACTTTCCCTAACTAATGAAGACCAATGGCATACAAAACTTTTGGGTATGTAAATTAGCACTTGTTGCAAAATATCACTAGCTAGTTTTATTTTGATGAAAAATGAGATGTTCTTCAGGAAATATGCTAACAATTGAAAACCATAGAAGATATTTGCCACAATGTGGACCTTATCGTTGACAAGGTGTAAGCTAGAAATTATGACAAGAAGATATGAAATACCAAGAATATGGACTTTCATGGTCCGATTGTTTTGGGTAACCAAAAACCCTACATAGGAGTTCAAAATACAGGTTTCATATTACCAACATGTGGGGGACTATTAAGGTTATTTATGTGTATACCTATAATTTGTTGACATTCTATGATTCATGATGTAGGTTTCTTTTGATGGTTAATTATGTGTTTGACATAAACTTTATTGTTCTTTTTTTCTCCTCTATCAGGCGAAGATATTCAACCCTTACAGCTGAAAGAGAGTGCATTTAGATGCATTATGCAATTATATGATTGCCTCTTGACAGAGGTGCATGAGCGGTGCAAAAAGGGTTTGAGCTTGGCAAAACACTTAAATAGCAGTCTTGCCTTCTTTTGTTATGATCTTTTATCTGTCGTAGAACCTCGCCAGGTTTTCGAATTGGTAATCATTCTAATTTCTTGAATTTGTTTCCTTCTTATTTTATGATATGAAGTATTGGGTTGCATATATGTTTTCCATGCAGATTGTCATTCTCATGGACATTAAGAAAATCCAGCTAATGCTAAGATTTGGTTTTTGTTGTACTGTAGGAGTTTATTTAGATATTATGTTATTTTTATTGATGAGATATATAGTGTTCATGTGCACCTGTTGTAACACGTAGTGTTCGCGAGTACATCACAGAGCAGTATATTATATTAAAAGGGGCTCTTTGAAAGGTCTGCATTGAATGTGCTTTTGGTCTGAAGAATTTTGCTATTGTAGGGAGTTGGTAGTCATTTTATCGTATTTAGAAACTTTAACTAAACAATCATATGAGAAAATAGTCTCACGTTGGGTATAACTGACTTTATGTCTTGAGTTATAAGGTTTGTGGGTTTCTCCCTTACAAAACATGTTTTTGGGACATAGGGATCCTTGTGGATCTTCTGTTTTTACAAGGTATCATGAGCTTGGTTGTGTGTGGTACACCTAAACCCAATTTGTGTCACGCGTGAACATGGTTTGCATGAATGAGTGTATGAGAATCTGATTGTGCTTGTGAGATTCACTTAAATCCGATTTGTGTTTCACGTACATGCATGGTCCATGTAGGGGTGTGCGAGACTAGTCCCACATTGAGTAAGGTCCACGGGTTTCTCCTTCGATGATCATGCTTTAGGGTTTAGTGTGCTCTCTGTGGGTCCTTTTGCAAATCAATATGGAAGTCTTCAATGAAACAAAAGACCGATGTGGACAAGCTGCTCTTACGATGCAGATCATGTTAGTGCAGCAAATGTAGCCTACAACTCATGGCACCGTAGTTAAGAGTTAAAAATGTTTAAATCCTCATTTCTCAGGCCATGGAGGTTGGACAATTATTGCCTACATCATCACCCTTCTCTCATAGTCTATTTGATTATAGCTGAATAAATTGTGGGCTTTGAGTGCTGTTTAAGACATGCTCTTTTTTCCAGTTTTGAGTGTCATTTCTTTTTTATTTATTTTATGAGGTGATTATTTTTAGGTTTAGTAATCTTTAGTCCTCAATCCTTGCGAGGAACAAGTTAACTTTTAATTTTGTTTAGTTCTCTTTCAATGAGGTATCTCAACTTTTCTCAAGTGAAAAGAAGGGAAACATTTCTATGTCGTTCATCTTAAGCTCTGTCAAGTGGGTAAAGGAAATGCTCACAATATCTTGAAAATGATTTGTCCTTGTTTGTGTCATCATGTTGCATCTTTCATGTTTAGTATGAAGTACCTTTTTGGTGTGTCATCATGTAGCATTTTCTAGAACAATTGTTCTCTATGGTTAATCTTCCTTCCTGTGGTGGGATGAGATGATTTTTTTTTCCATTTTGCATTTTTCATGTGCGAGACAACTTCCTATCTTTTCATGCATCTTAATGCTAAAAAAAGCGAGCATTCTTATTATTAATGCAATGGTTTTGATTCCCAGTTTTACTGATTATACTTATTCCTGGTTATGAAGGGGTAGAACATCTCCAAGGATTTGACATTGGACAGGAGTTTCACTTTTAGCTTATTCTTATTCCGTGATTCTTGTTGAGTTTCATTTTTAGCTTACCCCAACTCGTTGGGGATTAAAGGCTTTGTTGTTGTATACTTATACCATCAATGTTTTTAGGTAACAACAACAACAAAGCCTTTAATCCCAAACTAATTAGGTTATCATTCAAAAAAGTAAAAATTATAAAAAAAATCAAACTAGTTGGGTAGGCTGAAAATGAATCTCATTGAGAATCACGATTTGGACATGTGGATCACCTTTTTACATGTACTCCAACCCAAAGCCAAATCCTTGGGAATGTTTCAATCATTAATTTTCTTAATCAGAAGTATATCTATTGCTGTCAAAAGGTAGAATTACCATGTTCAATAAAAAAAGAGAATAGAATGGACAAGTTGTTTTGCTAGTAGTAATCAGATTGGAGATACTGTGCTTGATATTAAATGCTTTATAGTTTTCCACTGCCGGTAGTTCTTTGCTGATTGGTTTTTGCTTCAACTTGTTTGACATAGATTGCCCATTTTTTGGTAGCAATATGTGTATCTTAATTACATATCTTTTCCTAGAGCTTCAATATATTATTTTTTCTTAATAATATTGGTCTAGGTTTTCTGTCTCGTTCTTTGTATTAACATGTTTTTTTTTCGTTTTTAGCAGTTTTGTATGAACAAGAGTGTCATTGTATTTTGCAGGTTTCTTTATACATGGACAAATTTTCAGGGGCCTGCCAATCTATCTTGCATGATTGCAAGCTTACTTTTCTGCAAATAATTTGCGACCATGACCTTTTTGTAGAAATGCCTGGGCGAGATCCTTCAGATAGGTAACAAAAGTGATTTGTCTTTTGCTTGAATTTCGGCGTCATCATTAATGCTAACATTTATGTTGTAAGTTAGTATGTTTCCATAAGATGATAGATTTAGGCATAACTGTTTCAGTAATTTACTTGCTCCCTCATTTTTAAAATCAAAACTTTAATCCTTGTCTTTGATGGTTTACCACGGAATGAGATGCTTGTGACCATGACCTGCAACTAATTTTCTGCAGTCAAGCATTATAATTTCAGTAACTTACATGCTCTTTGATTTTTAAAATCAAAACTTCAATTCTGGTCTTTGATGGATTACTACAGAATGAAATGTTGATACTGTTAGTATGGATTGTAAGATGTTACATTAATGCAACTGTCTTAAATATTATAGATATTATATCATGTCAATAGTTTGTTGATAATATCATATTATATATGTATTTTCTAATGTGTATAAATGGAAGTATAGAAGTTGATAAAATTTGCTTTAGTAGAAAGGCTATAGAAGTGTTCTTTATCTGTTAGTTGTCGATGCATACCTTGTCCAAGCTTCACATGTTTCACTTTACCATGTCATTGTAATTCAAATATTTTCATTGTTGACAAATACTTTTGATATGTGATTTTTGTTTTCGTTGATGAAGGAATTATCTTGTATCTGTGTTGATTCAAGAACTATTTCTCACTTGGGATCACGATGATTTATCTTTGCGGGCAAAAGTGAGTGTGACAGTTTCGAAGTACTTCATTTATAGCCCCTAAGCTCCATTTGTGGTATGCAAGTAATTGTATTGTCTACATTGTAATGTTTTAATATTAGTTATGATACTGCATGTAGGCTGCTCGGATCTTGGTTGTTTTGATGTGCAAGCACGAATTTGATTCACGATACCAGAAGCAAGAAGAAAAATTATATATTGCACAGAGATATTTTCCTTTGGTTGGACAGGTCAGAATCGAAATGTCTTCTTTGGATGGGTCTTAAAAGTCTTTAACGATTATATGGATTCTCTATGATTAAGTACAATAAGATTCTAGATGCCTCAGAGATTAGTGGTTGGACCTTCCGGGTTTGGACTTTGTAAGTAGGTTCAACCAGGCAAATATTGGACTATAATTGTGTAAGAGCCTTTCAGTTCTCATGCAACTTGCTTTTGATGATTCTTGCGATATTTGCGATAAAGGCGTAATGCATCTTAGGTATTTTATATTAAGCTTACCTTAACATGAGGTGATAAAGAAGCTTATCAACAACTAAAGAAATGGTAAGTATTTTTTACACGAAATTAACCTCATGTGAAGTTGTGAACCTCGGAATTTTTGCTCTAAACTAAATTTAATTATGGTATTCTAAAATAAAAATATAAACAAATTAATTGGAAAAAATTAAACCAGTCCAAACCTAGACACAAGTGGTCTGTTCGCTGGTCCGGGGCTTTAGGAAATTAGGTTCCCGATCTACGTTTGGAACTGGTGCATACCCCTAGTTTTGGAAGGTGTTTCCCTTGCTTTAGTGTGATGGAGAGTATTTGGAGTTGTCTGACACTCTGACAGGGTTTCTGCCTTTCCAAGGATTGGATCTTGGGGGGTTTATTTGATCTTTTTTCCCTCTTGCCTCCTTTCAGTCCTTTGGATGGTTGTCGGACAGGGCTTCCTTCCTACTTCTTGTAGGTTGGTTGGCGTGTTTTTTTTCTGCACTCTCTTCCTGACCTAATCTAATTTCTGCAAAATCCTTTTTGTGATTTCTAAAAAATATTTTTCGAATATATTGCCAGTCACGAACCTGAAATGAATAGTTTGCACTTGCCATCATTATAATCACTGTCATGTACACTACAAAATGTGTCCATTGGTATCCTTCGGGTTTCAAATGCTTGGCAAATGACTACTTTTGGTTAGGTTAATTGCCGCCTGCCGGGCCAATTGACTGGGCCAGCTTAACATGAAACATTAACAATGTTAATGTTTGTTTCAATGAGCTCAAGGATATGAACTTTCACTAAATCATCTTAATACGATTCTCTTTGTGTTTCAACAGCAATTTAAAGAAAAAGTGTTAGTGTATCTTTAAAGGATCCACAGTTGATGCATACTTCAAATTAAGTTATGCAGCAGACTCATTAACACCATGACACATTTTCTTTTGGTGCTAGATACTTGACGAGATGCCTGTATTGTACAACTTAAGTTCAGTGGAGAAGCGTGAAGTTTTAGTTGTTGTCATGCAAATTTTACGCAATCTAGATGATGCATCTCTTGTTAATGCATGGCACCAAAGCATTGCTCGAACACGGTTGTTTTTCAAACTTCTGGAAGAATGTCTAGCACTTTTCGAGGTGAGTGCTGTTTTCATAAATATTACTCATAACCTGTTTATGTTAACTTGCTAATCTTTTGTGTTTTCTGTAAGTTGATATAACTTTCTGATTCTTATGGCTACTTAATATGTTAACTCTTATCTTTTGTTATCAGCATGGAAAACCAGCAGATAGCATGCTTATAGGATCCAGCTCCCTTAGTCCTGATGGTGAAGCACCCATTTCACCTAAGTACTCCGATAGGCTTTCCCCTGCTGTTAATAGTTATTTGTCTGAAGCTTCTCGCCATGAAGTCAGGGTATGTTATTTTTGACATTCATGTTCAGGATCTTCCGTCTCATCTCTATTATAAAATTTCATCCTGTACTTCAACGTAAGCTGATAAAAGCAATGTTTTGGAGATTGAATCATTACGTCAAACCACAATAGTAACGTGGATTTGCTTACCATTTAAGATAGTGCAATTGGTGACAGTTAACAGGTGACTTTACTGAATTGTGATACCTTGCAAGTTGAAATACGGTTAGCCAGGCCCAACTTGGTAAAACCTGGTCTAACCAATGGTTTACTTGATTCAAATAAGATAATATTTCTTAGGCAATTGTATTGCTGTCCTTGGTTCATCCTAAGTTACGAGGAAGTATAGGGACAGTCACTGAAAAAAAGTAAGGCTTCAAGCTTCATGATCTACCCTTGAATTTTGTAGATTAAGAACCCAAAGTTGCTAAAGATGAATACAATACAAATTTTAATAGTAACAATTGCAAGTTATTTCTTCACAGAATTTTCAGATATATTACTTTCCGGCTGAAAGTGTTTGAAGTTACATGTATCAGGAGAGACCTAAGAATCCTATGAACGTGTCAAAGAGTTGCTATTGTAGAAGATAGTTGCAATTAATCGTAGCATGTTGAACTTTACTTTTGAATTTGTTGCCTAAATGATTACATTTATCAATCGTATTTCCCTTTTAAGCATACAAATGTTCAAAATATGGTGTTGGCGGTCCTTTAAAGCCCATATGGTAATGGTTTAGATCCCTTTATCTGTTTATATGTTATTACAAATTTTGAAAATCTCATCTTTATCTTGTTTCCTAACTTGAAGATATGGAATTTATTTCTGTGGTTCATTATTCACTATCACATATCGTTTATGTTGTTATCCGGATACAGCCTCAAGCGACTCCTGAGAACAGCTACTTGTGGAACAGAGTAAGTCCTCAGCTAAGTTCACCTGGTCAGCCATATTCACTAAGAGAAGCACTTGCTCAGGCTCAGTCTTCTAGGATTGGAGCTTCAAGCAGAGCACTGAGAGAGTCTCTACATCCGATATTGAGACAAAAATTGGTACTTCAAAAAATGGTTTGCTTTCGCAATTTAAATCCCTTATATATGAGCTGATCTTGTCCTTTTCATACTTCAGGAGCTCTGGGAAGAGAATCTAAGTGCTTCTGTCAGTCTCCAGATATTAGAGATGATGGGAAAGTTTTCATCAGTTGCAGCTTCTCATAGCATTGCCACTGACTATGGAAAGCTAGATTGCATTACATCAATATTTATGGGTCTGTTTTCACGTAGTCAACCACTTTCCTTTTGGCAAGTTCTGTTTCCTGTTTTCAATAATGTTTTCAATCTTCATGGAGCAACTCTTATGGCAAGGGAGAATGACCGCTTTCTAAAGCAAGTTGCGTTTCATCTTTTGAGGCTTGCCGTTTTTCGAAATGATTCCATCAGGAAAAGAGCTGTCATTGGGCTTCAGATTCTTGTGCGGGTATGTCCAACTATTTTGTGGAAATATTTATTCCAAGTTTTGCTTTCAATTCGTACCTCTACTTTATTCATTTCCTTTTCTTGTAGAGTTCCTTCTACCATTTTATGCACACTTCACGGTTAAGAGTTATGCTGACAATTACGCTGTCGGAGTTGATGTCTGACGTTCAAGTCACTCAAATGAAGTCTGATGGATCACTTGAAGAGAGTGGTGAAGCTCGACGACTAAGGAAATCTTTGGGGGAAATGGCAGATGAATGTAGGAGTGTTGATTTGCTAAAGGAGTGTGGCTTACCTGCCAATGCGCTGGAGGCAGTCCCTGAGGGTTCAACAAATAATTGTTGGACATGGTCAGAGGTTAAACATCTGTCAGACAGCTTGCTTCAGGCACTTGATGCAGGCCTCCAACATGCACTTTTGGTAAGTTTTACTTGATTCAGAAGGAACCCTTTATGGATGTATGTGCCCAATATCAGGATGCAGATTCAGCCTTCAAAAATTGGGATCTAGCTGAACCAATATCTGGTGAGAAGTCTGTATATTGTTTTCGAATGTGCGTTTAATTGAGTGCTCCTCAAGGCCCCTGGCCTTTTCAGCGTTTAATTGAGCGCTCCTCAAGGCCTCTGCCTTTCTCAGCCTGTGATATGTTGAATGACAAACAAAATGAGGCTAAGGTACCCCACGAGAACATGTTTTGTGGTAGATAGGAATAGTCGGTTTACATTGGTGGAAGAGGCCTAAGATCTCTCAAAGCTAAATCTGGAACTCATCATTTCTCTTTGAGTGGCTATTCAAGAGTTGATCTGATACATCATCAACATCAACATAACCCCAATGCCTCAGAAGAGGCTCCCGCCTAAGTGAGGTAATGGGGGGTCAGATGTACGCAACCCTACCACTGTAAAACAGTGAGGTTGTTTCCAATTGACCCAAATGATGCAAATGCAACTGACCATCTGCGATTTCACAATAAAATAATGCAGATCGTTTAAATAGTCATTTGATATAGTTCATGATGCTCCAAATGTCAAAAAACAACTTAATCTTTGATACAGTGGACATGAACAAAGAGTTGATCTGATAATTTAGATGAAATGCTTATTTCGTTACTACTTTGTGAAATTAACTGGACATGGCTTCATCACATTGTTACTTTTTCCCATGTTTTATTACTTGAAGAAATAGTAATTGGTATAAAATTAGTAAAAAATAATTTTTTTCTCCATTGGGAAGGAGTTATTCATCTCTCTTTGTTTTGTTAGTAGATCTCTCCATCCTATTACTTATTTCATTCCAGACATTTGAGTAAACATTAGCATGTCCATATCAGTTATACTCCGACATGCGGACAATACTAATCCTGAATATTGAATCTCGTCATCATCTTATGTGATGTTATGAGAATGGGTGGTTGCAATACTGTTGAATTTATCAGATGCAAATGTAGATTTCTGAATGTATATTATCATGTGGAGTACCATCTTCGTTTTAACTTGAGCAAGTTCCCTGACTGAAACAAACCAATCAGGGTACAAAACGTGTTTAGTGTTGAACTATGTGTATTTCAAATCTACTTGGGCCGAAGTGTAGTATTGAAGTCACATTTAGAAACTGTGGTGGTAAAAATGTTTTTTTTTTCATTTCCAGGCTTCCATGATGACTGTGGATAGGTATGCGGCTGCAGAAAGCTTTTACAAACTTGCAGTTGCCTATGGTCCTGTTCCAGATCTTCACATAATGTGGCTACTGCATTTATGTGATGCACATCAAGAGATGCAATGTTGGGCTGAAGCTGCGCAATGTGCTGTTGCTGTTGCTGGTGTTATAATGCAGGTAATGAGAGAGAAATTTTGTAGTTGGAGGTGTGGAGCTTACTGCCCTATATTCCCATCTTACTACGTAGCATCTTAAATGGTTCTTGTTTTTGAAGGCACTTGTTGGTAGAAAAGATGCTGTTTGGAACAGAGATCATGTGGCTGCTTTACGTAAAATCTGTCCCATGGTCAGCTGTGCAGTTACTGGTGAAGCGTCTGCAGCTGAGGTAGAAGGATATGGTGCATCAAAACTCACAGTCGACTCTGCTGTTAAGTACCTTCAGCTTGCTAATAAACTTTTCTCGCAAGCCGAGCTTCATCACTTTTGTGCTAGCATCTTGGAGCTGATCATTCCAGTATATAAAAGTCGGAGGTCTTTCGGACAGCTTGCCAAATGCCATATATCTCTAACCAGCATTTATGAATCTATCCTGGAACAGGAATCAAGCCCAATTCCCTTTGTGGATGCTACATATTATCGTGTTGGTTTTTATGGAGATAAATTTGGAAAACTTGACCGAAAGGAATATGTTTACAGAGAGCCCAGAGACATACGATTGGGTGATATAATGGAAAAACTTAGCCATATTTATGAATCAAGGATGGATGGAACCCACACTTTACATGTAATTCCTGACTCCAGGCAAGTTAATGCCGAAGAGTTACAACCTGGGGTTTGTTATTTGCAGATAACTGCTGTAGACCCTGTTATGGAAGATGAGGATTTAGGCAGCAGAAGAGAGAGGATCTTCTCTCTTTCAACAGGAGGTGTACGTGCCTGTGTCTTTGATCGGTTCTTGTTTGATACACCATTCACAAAGAACGGAAAGTCTCAGGGAGGACTAGAAGATCAGTGGAAACGCCGCACTGTACTTCAAACAGAAGGCTCATTTCCTGCTCTTGTGAATCGGCTATTGGTTACAAAATCCGAGTCATTAGAATTTTCACCTGTAGAAAATGCAATTGGAATGATTGAAACTCGAACCGCCGCCTTACGAAATGAGCTTGAAGAGCCTCGGAGTACAGAGGGTGATCAACTCCCAAGGCTTCAGAGTCTTCAGAGAATACTTCAGGGGAGTGTGGCGGTTCAAGTATGATTTTTTTTCACTCTGGATCTACTTCTTTACTCTGCTGAATCATAAACTTTTTGGCTGTTAAATATTTTTAAGTATCTCGGTTACTGATAACTTCACTGAGACCAATGCTTACAAATGATTGTTGTCACTGATTTTACTTATTTTAAGCTGTTAAATATTTCTTTCTGATATTTTTAAGCATTATCTCAGCAAAGGCAATCTGGTAGCCTTATCGCACGGGTTTTTCATTATAGATTGTAAGTTGCCCAGGACTTCTGTCTAACCTTGCCATGATGAAATCAACAGGTGAACAGTGGTCTACTTAGCATCTGTACGGCTTTTCTATCTGGAGAACCGGCAACTAGGCTCCGGTCTCAGGAACTGCAGCAACTTATTGCTGCTCTTCTAGAATTTATGGCTGTGTGCAAACGAGCAATCCGTGTACATTTCAGACTAATTGGGGAAGAAGACCAGGATTTCCACACACAGCTTGTAAATGGGTTTCAGTCTCTAACCGCTGAGCTTTCTCATTACATTCCAGCCATTCTCTCAGAACTTTGAGGCACTTCTAATGCACCATCATTTGTTTATAGCGGTATTAATATTTAATTCTTTGTGTTTGCTAGGTTTTTACCAACAGTTTTGGTGTAATTGTTTTAACGGTTTACGGCATTTTGCACCACCTTAGAAATTTTCATCTATTTTTTAGATATGTATTCAGCAAAATGTTTTCATGCTTCTGCCAGGAAATTGCAGTGCTGTGCAGGAAATCGTTTGTTAACTTTACGTCATCTAACTAGTCAAGCAATGTGATTGATGCAGAGGGGGTGTGAACACTTGCATACTTGGTCACGTTGCATGCCCAAAGCACGTGGACCTAGTAGTAAATTCAATTAATCTGGAGGGTTAGGACTGAATCTATTCAGTACAAATCCATGCTTTAGTTGTTCTTAGCTACAGTAGCAGGCCTTAGTTGACTTTAGAAGTTTACTTTCTTACGTAATAGGTAGTAGAGCATATGCATGCGTGGTATGGGGTGATAAGTTGGTAACAGGGAATGGTTTCATGCATGCATAAGTTGCACGTGACTTATAACATGTATTGTGTATATATATGTAGTCATGATGAGAAAAAAAGAGGATAGAATCCTTCTTTACAATTTATGTGTTGGTTTGGTGGATTCCAAACGTGAATATCCTTCTTCTAGTTCGTTCCAACTAGGAGACCGCCGGCCGGCGCTCAAGTCCGGTCACCGTTCGCCGTCCGCGTCAGTGATCCTTCCGCATGAATCTAGCATGAAGTGGGGCATTTGGTTGGAAATTTATTGAATCTTGTGTGTTTGATCGGAGGATCAAATAATTGCTTATTTTTTGTGCTTGTTTCAGTGACCCACAAAATTTTGATATTAAATATATGTTAAATTTCGTATAATATCAATCTTTTGGTGTTCGTGAACTAGTTACTTGGTGGTTGCATCAGTGTATTATATTTTAATTTGGTTGTACCAAATTCCCTTACGAATCCCTTGTATCAAGTCGTTTGTGGTATGCTGGTATTCCATGCTCTTGATCTCTCAGGGTACCATGTCAATAGAAAAGCCTATTAGACTGCTAACAGATGCAGTCGGCCTTAAGAGTATGTTCCTTAATTAATTTTGGTCAATATGACACTAGATATCTATTGTTACTTTTCACTATTCCTTCCTTGTTTGCTTGTACCTGTTAATTTTCACTATTCCTTATTCGCTTTCTCGTTTTTAGTTTTTACAACTTTCGTACTCATGGCTTTGCTTGTATGCATCATGAATCAATAAAACAAAATAAAATAGATTTCTACAAGTGTCACTAGTTTTGGAGTCCTATTTAATTAGGAAAGCACATTACCAGTTCGAAATGCGATGTGTCTTGATTAGCATATTTCTCCTTTCTGACATCCGATCAATCGTATCTTTTGCACAAATGTTGGCACTTCACGTTTGGCAATGGCAAGTTAGCAAATAAACCGTCAAAGACTTTTTCACAGCAGCTTTATATAAACGACGGAGAAAATGTATGTACCGATACTCATCCACAAAACCTTTCTATTCGCTGTTTTAAAAAAATTTGGAAGTATTGCGCTAATAATACATGGTTCTGCAGGAGAATAAGCCAACGCTACAGTTTTTCTGTTGCACAATTTTGTTTGTAGGTCGGTCCTGCATCGCAGAATGCAGTGGCGGAGCCCTGTTGTGGGCAGGTGGGGGCACCTGTCCCACCCAGATTTTCTAACACCAAAAAATCCCAATTTGTTTTTAATTTTTTATATTCAATTATATATTTAAGTATAGTATCTTGAAGTTTGTGGTATAATTGTTTAACTGTAGTTTAATTTGGAAATTAGGAGGAGTTAAGATAATATTTTGACAAAAAATAATTTTAGAGTCAACTTGATTTAGATTGGGGACTTTGAAGTTCTTTTGAACAACTACATTTGGAGGATAAGTTATAATTTTTTGGACTTGTATTGTTGTGTAAGTTTGATAAAATTTTAGTTGAAAAATTAACATTGCATAGATTTTAGTTAGGAACTGTCGATGTTTGGGATTTGACTTTTTTGATTATGACGTGCAATCTTACTTTTCTAGTAAAGTTATGCTTATTGACATATTATATCTCACTTTGACACTGTCAAGTTCGTTGGTTGACTGAAAATGAAATGAAAACTTAAAATAAACTAGCATTTATAGGAAACTTATTCATCAATGTCACATTCTATACATAAGAGTCGTAGAATGAATAATAAATCAAAAGTCTGCAATTCCACGAACGAAAATAGCAATGAACATAAAATAGTAATAATTATTACAAAAATCTTTTATTATAATTTTACGTTATACTTATATACTAGTTTGCTATCTTTATTTATTTAAATTTTATCGATTTTAAATTTAAGAACGAACATAACCAATAAATCTTACCAAACCATATGTTGTGTTTGGATATTAGAATTTTAGTTGTAAAAATAAAATCAATTTAACTGTGTCTTCTTTTATAGTTGTGAAAATTCATTTTGAATGTTTGAATTTTAATGTATTCAGGTTTGAAAAAATGTTAAAAATAGGAAGCATATTTTCATTTTTTTATTTTTTTAATTAATTTATTTAAAATATCATCTTAAAGTTGTAGGTTCTACATAAAAAATTCAACCAATGAAAAGACAATCTGCCCCACTCAGAAAAAAAATTCTAGATCCGCCCCCGGATGCGTGATTCCCAACCCAATATGTCCGCACCTGATGGGTATTGATATACTGTTAGTGTTTTTGAAGGTTATTAAAATTTATGATTGTTGGCTGTAGATTTATGGTTATTATTGTTTGACAAACTATATGGTTGTGGATCTATGATGATTTTTATGATATATATACTAGATCATGACTGTAGGTCTTATAATATTATCTAGTCTTGAACAACTGTGAAGGAAGTTTTGGGAGAATTTTTTTAAACTGTTCCGTCCGGTTAATGCGGGATGCGTAATATTATGATATTAAAGCTGTATTTTAATATTGGATGATTAAATAGGTTGCACTTACAATCTGATCATCGTACTTTTTTTTGAAATATTTAATGTTCTAATAGTTAGATCCTAATATTCCTCACAATGTTAAGGTTTATCCTTGGTTTAAGCTAATCTAAAACTAAAAATCTATCAACTAAATAATCTAATCCAAGCAAAACACTTCCGACTTAAAAGAAGTGGATCATTAGATCCACGGGATATTTTTTTTCAAAAGAATATAAAATTTAATGCGTGCAAGTTGAGCACGCCCTCCTTTTGGTTTGAGACTGCGGTATCATCATTGAAAGTTAAATATGAGAGATGATTAAAATATGCAATCGTTTCGAGAGAAAAATATAATTAAGAACTTTAGAAGTATTCCTTTACAGTTGGGGCCTCTATTGATATAATTTATCGTTGAGCTTGGTACCGTGTTTCTCTTCCTGAACTGCTAAACATCGTCCCAAAATTATTTAAATCGCCCATTGAAATTACCAAATTGCCCTTCCTCCTATTTTTGCTTATATATCTTACAATTTCACTCTTTTTTCAAAACTTTCTCTTCCTATACCTACTACACAAGATTACGAATGTCTCGGAGGCCAGGCAAGCAGCCAGCAGTTCCCCCGGTGTACCCGTATGAGGTAACATTATGTTATTTATTTGTTTTTAAAAAAAAAAAAAAAAAGTCGTCGGCGTCCGAGGGAGACGCCCCCCGCATGGGGCGGGCGTCCGAGGAAGCCGCTCCCCCTATGGGGGGAGCGGCTTCCGAGGACGCCCGACCCATGCGGGGGGCGTCTCCCTCGGACGCCGACCCGTAGAGGGAGACGTCTGCGAAAGACGTCTCCCCGTAGGAGGAGGCGTCTCCGACAGACGCCTCCACCATGCGGGAGGCGTCTCTCGCAGACGCCTCCACCTTTTTTGTTTTTTTAATTATTAAATATCATAATTACTTTAATAAATTGTGATAAATCAATAAAATTAATTTAACAAATTCTTATTAAGTTTAACATTTGTGATATTTAGTTTTAACAAATTTTGATTTAGTTTAACAATTGTTTTCATTTAGTTTAACAAATTTTGATTTAGTTTAACAATTTTGATAAATATGATAATTTAGTTTAACAAATTTGTATTTAAAATTTCAATTAATAGTCATCGGGTCACAGTGGAGGGAAAGGCAAGTCGATACCATTACACGCCTTCCGTTCTTTAGTTGATGATTCAGCACCGCGTCATCCACGTAGACGGGGGATATCTGCTTCGGTCAGGAGGGAGAGGGAGGCATTACGTCGTCGTGAGGAGGAGGATGATTCCTTCGATGATGAGCATGTGGATAGTTTCGACGACGAGAGCGACGATGATGGCCCGTATGAGTTAGTGCGGCCGGAGGTGGAGAGGCAGGGGGATTATAGCGGAGGACGTGGTCGAGCGGGTACTTCTACGTCCGCGGGATGGATGGTGCGGAAGGGTAGGGGTGGGAGGTTTACGACCGGGGATTCGAGCTCGTGCACTGTTGATCCCCGCGCTCAGAAGAAGAAGAGGGTCCAGGACGATTCTTGGATCGTGAGCAGTATGACGCCTGGTGGTCCTTTAGATGGGAGCGTCATTCCTAGTTTCTGGGGTCACATCGCTAGACGGATCTGGGATGGAGATGATCGGAAGGTTCTGAAGTGCCAAAATCGGCACAGAGCCTGTACAGCACTACAGGGTTGACGGTCTACACTGAGTGCTGATATCAGAGAGGAGATTAGTGCCACGCATTTGGGGCACTTACCGTACAACATGTTCCCTTATCTCGACATGCCTTTGATTTCTGCGTTTGTGAAGCGGTGGCAGCCTGACACCAACACTTTTCACATGCCTTTCGGAGAGATGACGATCATGCTTCACGATGTTTTCCAGATCCTGCGCATTCCTGTGGATGGTCGTCTGGTTAGTGCTCAGGGGTCGACATCTGAGCTGAGGTGTTATGTGGCAGAGTTGCTTGGTGTCACACCTGATGGCCTGGCGAGAGATACAGCTTTATGGAGTGGTGGTGGTGTCGGCATCGACTCCCTTGAGGACCTATGCAGACGGGCACGACCTCCGCGGGCCGATGATACACAGTTGACGGCGTACCTATTTTTGATGCTCGGAGCCGTCTTGTTTGTCGACAAGAGTGGTTGCCGGATCAGACCACGCGATCTATTGGAGGCTAGGGACCCGGAGATTGTTCGTGAGTACTCGTGTGGCTCAGCGACGTTGGCATACCTGTACCGTCAGCTTGGGATAGCTAGCCGTGCGGATTGTTCTGGGATTGCAGGTTGTCTTACGCTGCTGCAGGCGTGGATATACGAGTACTTTCCCGCATTGCGCCCGCATCGTGAGCGGAAGATTATCGAGGAGGGTCATCCACGTTCGGGTATGTGGGCCGTCCGGAGCGAGGACAAGAGCGATGGACGATTGCGTTCCATCCGCGCACGGCTAGATCAGATGACTGCATCAGAGGTATCAAACTTTACACCATTTACATTTATTTATTTAATTTTAAGATGTATTATTATTAATGTGTTAAAGTTTAGGTGGAGTGGTTACCCTATGGTCCTGACCCAGCAGGGGAGGTCCCGAGGACTTTATTGATGAGCCTTATTCGTTATCGGGATATCATAGAGCCTTATATGCCCGATCGTGTCTTGCGTCAGTTGGGATATGTTCAGGTGATCCCGGTTGACATCCCGACACCAGAGCATGCGGTCCGGTCTGCGACTGCAGCGACGTACGACGTCAGGTTCCCCGCTTCTACAGCGGAATCGACTTGGCGGACATTTCCGAGATCATGTCGACTGTTCCTTGGCGACTTCAGACGTAGTCGCGACCCCTCCGAGTGTGATGCACGTTATCTTGATTGGTTTGGTAGTTACTCACATCCTGTCATTGTCCGTGGTGCCTCCCGGAGAGCAGATCGACCACCAGATAGGACGTGTGGCGATCTGGTAATTTTTTCATTTTATCTATACTTATTTGTACCGTATCTTTTGTTAATGTACGCTAATGTTAATGTTATGTGCAGTGGATGGGTAGGATGATACGGGCTGTAGAGTTAATCTTGCAGAGGAGGGATGAGCTGCCAGACGATGCCAGAGCTGCATGCGGAGATTTGGATGAGATCATACAGTCGTGGCATACTCAGTTAGGCATATCCGACCATGATTCGGATGATGAGTAGGCTGATCTGTTGTACCGTACTCTTAGTATTTGCATTTATATTTGTTTATCTGTTGTACGCTTAGTATTTGTGTTTGCTTATCTGTTGTACGCTTAGTATTTGCATTTATATTTGTTTATCTGTTGTACGCTTATTATTTGTATTTGTGTTTGTGTTTGCTAACATGTCGTACGCTTATTGTTTGTATTTGTGTTTTGCTTATCTGTTGTACCCTTATTATTTGTATTTGTGTTTGATAACCTGTCGTACTATTATATATAATGCAAATAAAGCAAGCATATCAAAACATATTACATAATAAAGCAACACTATATAATGTACAAACATATCAAAACATATTACATAATTATACAAACATATCAAAACATATTACATAATTGTTGCCAATATGCTATCCTATTTTGGTACTCCAGCTCCCATCCAATAACACTCTCATCTCGTATTTGATACCACAGAGTCGCTATAGGAGGTACGGGGAATCCCTCATTCAATTCCAAACGAATGTAATGAGCGTAACTCCCTAAATGAGCAATAATCAACTCTCTGCACGGTCTCGTCACGGTAGGCGGACTCTCCCAAGGTAGAACTGTAAGACATGGGTACAACGAACCATCATTTCCGAGAGAGAAGAACATAACTGCACACTTGTAAAAATTTGCAATGGGAAACAAGTCCGTCCACGTCTCCATATAGTGATTCTCGCCACAAGGTCCCCCGCCCCAATTAATCCGGTGACGAGCCTCCGCCACACCGTCGTAGTATACGTGCTCATAAAAAGATGGGTTCGCAGCTATCTCATTTGAAATCGAACGACGGGCGAGTTGCCAATTGTCTTCACCACCGTGGAAAACATCGGCGACACATCGAAATCCACAGTTTCCATCAGCACGTACATCATTCCACTGGTGTAGGAATGGCATAATGATTCCTGGAATTCTATCTCCATATGGGAAGTCGTCTACGTCAGCCCGCCCAGTCACTACAATATGAACAAAAAATACAGTTACATATAATAACAAAAGATACATATTTACTGAAATAAATAACAAAATTATAATAATAATAAATATAGGGATGGTATACCTGATCCTCCCCTCACAGACGAAGAACCAGAAGATCGACCACGACCTTTGCTTCCACTACCGGAAGAACGACCACGACCTCTACTCCCACTACCTGAAGATCGACCACTACCTCGCTCTGCATACTCAAACGCACTAGGGTCCCGTCGTGTCGACTTTCCCCTTGGTCGACCTCGTAGCTTTGTTTTTACTGCAGGCTCTTTCAAATTCGAATGTTCGGGGTGTAGCTGCTCGAATAAAACCCGAGAGGCAGATCGAATTACGGTAGGGTCACTTCCTGCAATCTCATCAACCAGACTGCGAAAATGTTCGGCGTCTTGAGCTGCCTGAGACACAAACTCTGCGTTCCCGGCTCCTTCCCCAATGACAAGTGTCCTCCAGAACGAATGAATCTGCTCTAAGTAAATTTCGTTTTCTGATTCAAGACATCCACGGATGGTACATGCGCAAGGTATCCCATGAGAAGTCAGAAAAGCGCACTCGCAACGATATTCAACTTCATCATCTAACTGTTGCATTCTCTTCACCTCCTGACTCAGCAACTGCAAACAGTGATGCGAAACTCTACCATTTATGTGACGATATAGAGCATGTCCGAAATTAGTCAAATTTCGCCGTCTCGAGTCTTCAAGAAAGTTTCGAATATTCGTCAGCTGCATTTCAGTAGCCGCGTTGACGCGCTCGAAAAGAGTGTCCAGAGCTGCAGTCGATGTAGAAATCCACTCTTTTAGAGCCGAATGAGCACTTTCGACCCTACAATTCGTGGTGTTCCCAAAATGAAGGACTTTGTTCGTCCAATTCAGCACAAACTTTTCTTTATGCACCAACCACGTGGTGTCCAGATACTCCGTGATAGCCGGCCACGATCTATACAAATCTTTCAGAGCATACACAGCTCTATCATACTCGGCTTCTGAAGTAGAAAGCATGATCTTCCTCCATCTTCCACGCCTCAAAGTCTCTGCCATCTCCTTATTCTTGCCGAATACGTGGTATGCGTAATTCAATACGTCTTTGTTGATGTGCCATGTGCAGAGTAAATGAGCAGAGTCAGGAAAAACCTCTCTCACTGGTCGCATAAGGCCTAACTCCCGGTCTGTTATTATTGCAGTCGGGCTGACAGTCCCCAATAACAGATCTCTCAACTTCTCCATCACCCACAAATAACTGGAGTAAGATTCATCCATCAAAATCGCATATCCAATAAAGAAATTCATGTTTGCTGGTGTGACCCCAATCATTTCGAACAAAGGCATCTTATACTTGTTCGTCTTGTAAGTCGAATCCATGCAGATAACGAAAGGATATGTCCGCAACAACTGGACTGACGTCGGATGTGCCAAAAAAGCGTGAGTTACGACATCAGTTTCTGGATCCGCCATAATCCAATGTAAGTACTCACACTGCACTGCTTGGTAGAGAAACTGCTGGACGGGATTCCGATCTTCAGATTTTGTCCTCCTCATGTAATCTCTGAAATTATAAATATGCCTTTGATTTGGATTGTCCTCCGGGAATTTTTCTTTTACTGCCTTCAAGATGTTCCGTGGTTTTGCTTGCGCCTCTGTCATATCACGAACAATCTTCTTCGCCCCAGAACTTAGACCACTAATTTGACGATGACCCTCTGGATAAACTGCCAGTCTGTGGTTGTGATGTCCGTGACCACTATTAAAAACCACAACCCATCCATCACGATCCCGTCGCTCCACCACTTTTATTAAGAAACGGCAACCGCAACCCTTTCTTTTGGTGTTTCTTCGAAGTGCAGTATCCATATCCCGAGACTCCATTTGATTTCGCCGGTCGCATCTCAAATAACAATCCATCCGACTATCTGATCTTGTTTTGTACGACGACACGACCAAAAAAAACCCAGCTCCGATAGCTACTTGTTTGGCCCATTTACATGCTTCATCGATTGTTGCAAAGATTTGTGTAGTTTGAAATAACTCACTGTAATCCACTCCATCACCACCGAAATCTGGAACCTACAAAAATAAAATCGAAATTAAAAAAATAAAATCGAAATTAAAAAATTAAAAAAATAAAGTCGAAATTAAAAAAACAAAATCAAAAAAAAAAAAAAAAAAACAGGCGTCTGTATTAGACGCCTGCCCCATCGATGGGGCGTCTGTGTTAAACGCCTTCCCCAACGGTAAGGCGTCTGCGTAGGACGTCTTGCCGAAGGGAAGGGCGTCTACTACAGACGCCTTACCCATGGGGAGGACGTCTACATAAGACGCCTCTCCCATTGCGTAGGCGTCTGCGTTAGACGCCTCGGCCATGGGGAGGGCGTCCTACGCAGACGCCCTCACCATGGGGGAGGCGTCTAATGCAGACGCTCGGCCCAAAATTTGCCCCGCGCTAGGCTTACCTCACCCGATGCATCACCCTCGCCAGACATTTTCGTGGTGTTTTTACTGATAAATTATGAATATACAAGACCATAGGCCTTATTTATAGACACGGGACGATATGGGTATTAAATATATTGTTAAGGGCAATTTGGTAATTTCAAGGGACGATTTAAGTAGTTTTGGGACGACGTTTAGTAGTTCCCTTCTCTTCCTCAGAAAACACCACCACCTTACAAAATCTTGAGACCCAAAAGTCAACAAAGCGATTGCTCCGTTGCAAAAGTTATCTTTGGATGGTTGATGACCACGTGGCCACGTAACATGCCTTGTTGGCTATGAGTTACTCCAAATGGTTGTTATACTGAATGTTTCATTGTCTAAGTTAAGTCATGGTTTTATCTTTGTTCTGAGTGCAGAAATGTTCTTAAATTGTAACATCTTTATTATTTACATCTTTATTATTCAAGTGTGAATGCTATTTTAACTTACACACCTCCGTGTATATAAGGAAAAGTTATGTGCTTATAATAGAAATGAAGAATTGAAATTAAACATTATTTGAAGGTTATTTTTTGAAATTGTCTAAAATTTCCTTTACTTGCACGTAACAAATTCCACTATTGTTATATTACCTCCTTTTGGGTTTTCTCACTATTATGATTTTATCTACCCTACTGCTCACTCTTGTTTAAAATCCCAAACATGTAAACTAGACTGTTAAGATTTGTTCTCTAATAAGTCTTAACTATCTTTAAGGTAAAAATCTCCAAGTCCAACAATGAAGTGCTTCGTAAGGTGTTGTTTAACGATCTAGCCATCTAGCCACCTAGGTAGTGATTTCAAAATTTCGGGATGGCGATTCGATTCTCATAAGTGCATCTCGGTGGAAAATGATGTTTATCACACCCATTTTAGTTTAGATGGGCAGCTTTCGAAGCAAGTGGTTGCTGGAAAATTTTAAGGAAAAAAATAAATCCAACAATGAATTCAAAAATAATCCTCAATTAGCATTTATTTCATTTTCATGATCCCACCTTCCCTCCCCTCCTCTCAAAATCCACCAAATTCCAAACTCCAGATCCAATGTTGTCTACTACACCCACACCAACCAGCACCAGCACCAGCACCAGCACCAGCACCAGCACCAACACCAACACCAACGACCGAACGGCCGAGAACAGGCGTGAAAGGCCGGCCTCTCCGACTCTCACCCAACAACTCTCCCACTCATCTTCCACCACCCCTCCCTCTCCCTCTCCCTTTCCTCCACCTCCTCCATCTCTATCCCCACCATCGACCTCTCCCTCCCCCGCCACGTCACCGTCCGCATCCTCTGTAATATCATGATTTTTAAGTTGAGGTAATAATCAAATATCTTAATGGACTAATTAAGATTATTGGATGATTGTGTGGTTTTAGGAGAAGGAATTTTGAGAAGAATATAGAGAAGAAAAAGATGGAGATTTTGAGGCAAGTACTGGTTCGTTATTCTTCAGTTTCATATCATGTCTGTGTCTCTTGATATTCGTAGTTGCATGCATGCTGAGTATTGATGTTGATTTTATGGATATGCATATGATTGCATGGTGGTGTTTCGGTCGACATGTCCTGTGGCTGTGTGTATGTTTCTGGCAGAGCAACTTAGGAAAGAGCTGCCTAGCGGACAACGTGGAGCCACCTGAGAGAGGAAAAAGCTGTCTGTCGTTAGTGTGGAGCTACCAGGTGTGCGTTTGACTGATTGATAGATTTTAGAAGCACGTGATGTGGTCGAATCCGAATGAGGGTTCTAGATTGTTATGCATGTATTTTATTTGTGATGCATGTCTCTTGATTGTGCTTATTGACTGAATGTCATGTTCCGTATTATTTTCCACGTGATTATGATTGTGATTGATTGACGATTGGAACTTGCGGGCTGTCGAGCTCACAATTTGTTAATTATATTTTTCAGATTAATTATGGACCTATCAGATGGATTTAAATATTAGAGTGCGCAGAGTTCAGGTTCGTGGATCGTATCTTAACGCACCGGATTCGGATGGGTGAGCAATTGTCTGGGCTCGGTGCGTTACATCCTCTCCTCCGCTGCCCGCTCCTGGGGCTTCTTCCACCTCACCAACCACTCCCTACCCCCTCAATCCCTCTCCTCCGCCCTCTCCTCCGTCCAATCCTTCTACTCCCTCCCCGGAGACCTCAAGTCCCCCTTCTACTCCCGCGATCTCTCATCCGGCGTCGCCTTCTCCTCCAACTTCGACCTCTTCCGCTCCCACGCCGTGTCCTGGCGCGACACGCTCCAGATCCGCACCGCGCCGGGGATCAACGAGGAGAAGATCCCCGATGTGTGTCGGAAGGAGGTGGTGGAGTGGGATGGGTGTGTGAGGGAGTTGGCGGGGAGGGTGCTGGGGATGCTGGCGGAGGGGTTGGGGGTGGAGGAGGGGCGGTTGGAGGGGCTGTCGTTGGCGGAGGGACGGATGATGGTTTGCCATTACTATCCGCAGTGTCCTGAGCCGGAGAAGACGGTTGGGATCGCTGGACATACGGATCCCGGCGCGCTTACGATGTTGGTGCATAATCATGTGGAGGGTTTGCAGGTGAGGAAGGAGGGGGAGATGGAGTGGGTTAATGTTGGGGATTGCTTCAGGTATGATGAATTGGTGATTGTTGATTTTGATTTGTTTATTTTTGGATGGTTTTTGTGGTGGTGTGTTTGGTGTTGGAGAATTGGAGAATTGGAGGAGAGAGATGAACCGTAGAAGTTGGTAGGAGATGGACTGAACTCGATAGAGAACCGTAGAAGTTGGTAGGAGATGGACTAAAATTGATTGAACTTGAACGCAACCTATGCAAATCAAATCCGTATAATTTCTAAATTTGAGCACAAAACCAATCAAGTATTCACAACAAGAACCAAAACAAACACTTGGATTTGACGAGGTTTGTGTACCTATAGTCTTAGGGAGTCCTTTTGGTCTCTTCTTCGGTTCTTGTTGTTCTCCAAATAGAGAATCAACAAAGGTCATAATAGTTGGGGGCAATAAGTCTCTCTGATCCCTCAAGAGTTTCATCTGGTCTCACGAAGAATTCTGCTGAATTTGGTGCTTACAATCCTTATCTCATGTGGAGGGGAGTAGACTTAAGGGAATACAAAACTCTTAACTCTTAAGTCTTAACGATGCGATGGAAGGCAAATTTAACCTAAAATAGATTAACCTGAAGTTCTGAACCAGATGTTCATACCCAAGGGCCAACGTAGGCTGGTGTCTGTTTGATTTGGCTGTTCATTGTCACCCAGTTCTGACATCAGCTCCAAACCAGAAGACAATAGCTGGGCACAGTAGCTGCCCTCTTTCCTATCTTCAATTTGTGATCAATTCTCTCCTCAAACGCAGAGGATCTCCTACCTTGCTCATTTGATGCGAGTCTAAGTGTAAAATTTGAGTCAATAATCAACAAATTCCACCTTGCCTCCAATTCCTTGACCTGAATCAACTTCAACCTGATATGTTGTTTGTTCTTGCACTGGAGCACTCTTTTGCTACCCCCAAAGTGTGTCCATCCTTCTCAGTTGCCAAGGATGATAAGTCTCAAGCACAAAAATTGAACTCTTTCCTTGTTACCACCTTAGTCATATACTCATAATGTCCGGTGAAATTTCATTTGTAACTAGAATTATTACATGTTTTCTGAAATCAATTGTCATCTTTCCTACTTGAAGCTCCTCCAAGAGGTTGTTTGATGCTATTGAAGTTGGGCATCACTAACTAAAAATTGATCATCTGGCTTACTGCCTCAATTTGCATGTTTTCAACTCAGCATGTAGTATTTGTGGGTGAAGTTCAAGATAAACATACTAATGTATTTTTTATTTGTCATGACTCTAAATTGGACATGAGCTTGTGTGGCATACCCCCATGCATGTGTAGTTTAGGGTCCATCTTGTGTTGGCTTGCAATTTCTTGAAGACAATGGGCATGCAGGTTGTTAGATTCAAAGCCATGGTTAGAAATTCTAGACCTCTAAGTCAAAGTTGCAAACTTGCTTAGGGACTAAATTGTGAATGGATAAAAAAAAGTTTGACGGAGTATGGTAGGAATAATCTCGATTTCAGTCTGCATTGGAGACTAGTGGTTATGTTGGATGTCTACAAGTTTCAATCTGATTCTGAAGAGTGAATTGACTATTTATGGTTGGTATTGTTAAATGTTTGATGACATTTAATATTTTTTGGATGTATATTTTTCGAATGCAGTATCCATAGTTAGTTTTGGTTGATTTATACCTACGAAGTCTGATACTCCAACCTATGCATAAGTTTCACCATTTGTGCTTGGTGAATGAGATCGTCCAAATCAGTTTGTTATTACTGAATATGTGTATCTTTATTGTCAAGATGTTTGTTCTTTTACAAAGTTCAATTGATAGATTAACGATCAGGATGTAACATGAATATTTGTTTGAATCAAGAACTGATTCACCCAAATCTGCTTATTTGGAAATAATTCCTAAATAAAGGCAAAATCTGCTTATTTGCCAATCGAAATTTGACTACCCTAATAAGTTCCTAAAAATAGTTGAATAGATTTTTTATTATTAAAAATCACCAACTGTTCTAGATATTTTGATCGACTTTTATCAGACCCAAAAAAACATTAAAGATCGACTCAGATGATATATGAAGAGGGGGAAAATTAATCTGCAAAATTTATGAAAAATCCTGAATTTTCGGGTCACTTCCTTATAGAGCAAGTTTGGTGTTCTTTCAAAAAAGTTCTTGAAATAACCACACGTACTTAGGAATGGAGTTATTTGATTTTTTTTTTGTCTTTAATTATCACTTGATCAAGATTTTAAAGATGAAAAGTAACACTGGTTCAATATAATAACAGTGCCCTCTTTTGTAGATAATCTCTAATGATGAGTACAGGAGTGTGGAGCATAGAGTTGTGGCTAGCAGTAACCCAGATGCAAGGATTATTGCAGTGTTTCTCAACCCCAGCAAAAGGGGCGATTCAGATTTGTATGGGCCTTTGCCGGAGCTGATTTCAGAGGCCAAACCAGCTCGATATCGTAGTTTCACAATGACAGAATTCATGAAGACATTCTTCACCAAGCAGCTTGGCTCCAAGGCTATCGTCGACCATTTCAGATTGTAAGCTAAGGTATGACTGTACAAGATCTCCCACGATTTCAAATCCTTGTGCATATACAAAATGTTTCTCATGCATGGTTGCCTTGAAATTCTTTACGGAAAAGATTTCCATGGGATATGAAGATTGCTATGATCATTAGGACCATCTTACAGTACTTTATGCTCATAATCTTTGATTTTATTTATGTCGATAGTTAAATCTGAACATGTAAATTGTCCTCGTAGTTTCTTTAATTAGATTCACAAGTTGTCGTGCGGTTGTATCCTAAACCTGTTAATCGTGTCGTTTCGTGTATTTTCGTGTATTACATGTATTTTTTTACATGTATTAGCTCAATACTCATACACGAACACGATCCGAAATCATTTCGTGTCTAGGTCTTAAAACCCAAACAAATGATTTCCTGGAACACGAAACAACCCGAAAAAAACACGAAAAGTTTATAACTCAAATAGGTAGTATTTTTCCTGGTTAGAAGTAAGCTTCCTTTAAATTATATTTTTAACTTGAAAAACAATAGTCACACTCAATGGAGAGAGAACCATAAAAAATTACTTAAACACCAGCCACTCTCAATGAAGAGAAGCAACCACAAATGAGAGAAGTAAGAAATCAGGGATCCTTCATATAGGGTAGTGGAGAAGCAAGGAATCTCGGCAAACGTATGTATGACATCTAAATTTGTCGATTAATACATGCTCACAACGAGGTCTTGGTGGTGTTGAATTGATGTTTGGATACATGAGGTTACGAGTTTGATACCTCCCACCCCCTTTTTGTTTGCCCATGAATTTTAGAAGAAAAAAGCATAAAAGCAGACCTCCACGGGATTCAAACTTGCGTCCATGACATCTCCAAGCATAATACCTACGATATGTGTGAAACTGTGACATCTCAGATAAAAGTGAAACTGTGAGATGCATAATATGTGTGTGTATTTGTGTACACGAAAATGATACGAAAAAATTTCGTGTCCTCAATACCTGACACACACGACACGAAAAATGAAAATTTTCATTTCATGTTCTCGTGTTTTGTGTAAAATTGTCAGGTATATTGTATCCCCTTCTCTCTTGTACCAATGCGTGCCATGATTATACAATCTTGTCTTGTTGTGTCGGCCAAACAATCATTTTTCATTTTAATTCCCGTATTTATCTTAAATAAGATAATCACGAGGTATATACCTCACGAAATTTGACAAAAATACTCAACTTTTAAATTCTTATTATATTTTTTTTATCGTTCTGATGATGCAGTGGAATATTATAAGATTAAAATGTTAAACATATGTTTGTCGACATAGATATTCAGATTTTTTTTTGATAAAAGCGAAAGGCTATGGAGCTCACAAAAATTGGCAAAAAGACTCAACTTTTAAATTATTATCGTTCTGATGAAACAAACGAACAATATAAGATGAAAACATTAAACATATGCTTGTTGGATTGAGATATTTAGATTTTTTTTCATTTCTGATAAAATTCAAAGGCTGCTCATGAAATTTGACAAAAATATTTCGTTATAAAATTCTTACTATTTTTTTATTTTTTGAGCGTTCTTCTGATGATGCAATTAAATATTATAAGATGAAAATGTTAAACATATGTTTGTCGATAAAGATACTTATATTTATTTTTTTGATAAAATCCAAATGATATATTTCACGAGATTTGACAAAAACACTCAACTTTTAAATTCGTACTATATTTTTTTATCGTTCTGATGAAACAAACGAACATTATAAGATGAAAACATTAAACATATGCTTGTCGGAGAAAGATATTTAGATTTTTCATTTTTGATAAAATCCAAATGCTATATAACTCACGAAATTCGACAAAACTCATAGTTTTTAAAAATTCGCTGCTAATGATACAATGAAATATTATTAGATAAAAATGTTAAACATATGCTTGTCGACAGATTTTTTTTTATAAAATCAAAAGGTTATAGTTCACGAAATTTGACAAAAACACTCAACTTTTAAATTGTTACTATATATTGTTATCGTTCTCCTGAAACAAATGAATATTATAAGATGAAAACATTAAACATATGCTTGTCGAGAAAGATACTTAAATTTTTTATTTTTGATAAAGTCTAAATGTTAAATTTGACAAAAGCACTCCGTTATTAATTTTTTTGTTATTTCTTTATTTTTCAAGCTGTCTAATGATAGAATAAAATATTGTAAGATGAAAATGTTAAACCTATGTTTGTCGACGAACATTCTTATATATTTTTTGTTGAAAAAATCCATAGGTTATATCTCACGAAATTTGACAAAAACACTCAGTTATTAGATATTTTTTTTGAGTGGTCTAATGATACAATGAAATATTATTAGATGAAAATGGTGAACATATGTTTGTCGAAAGAGATACTTAGATTTTTTTTTTTGATAAAATCAAAATGTTATAGTTCACGAAATTTGACAAAAACACTTACCTGTTAAATTCTTACTACTTTTTTTATCGTTATGGTGAAAAAATGAACATTATAAGATGAAATCCTTAAACATATGTTTGTCGACAGAGATACTTAGATTTTTTATTTTTGATAAAATCCAAATACTATAACTTACGAAATTTGACGAAAACACACTTTTTAAACTTCTTACTATATTTATTGAGTGTTCTGTTGATACAATGAAATATTATAATATGAAAATGTTAAACATGTGTGTCGACATGAATGTTAGATTTTTTTCATTTTTTATAAAATCCAAAGGTTATAGCTCACGAAATTTGACAAAAACACTCAGTTATTAATTTTTTTGTTATTTCTTTATTTTTTGTGCGGTCTGATATTACAATAGAATATTATAAAATAAAAATGTTAAACATTTGTTTGTCGACACAAATTCTTAAAATTTTCTTTTTTGGTAAAATCCATAGGATATTATAGCTCTCGTAATTAAACAAACAAAGACGTTTTTAAAATTCTTATTATTTCCTTATTTTTTGGCGGGCTGATGAAACAGATGGACATTATAACAAGAATATGTTAAACATATGCTTCTGGAACGAGATATTTTGATTTGGACATTTTTTTGAAATAATCTTAAAAAACAAAATTTGAAAACTATGCACGTACGAAACATAATTGTCAAAATATGAACATTAGAAAAGACACCTATAATGCCGTTTTGATTAATTGAAAACGACACCATATGTGTCGTTTTTAGCCTTAATAAAAATGACATCCTGACATCCTCCCCCCCCCCCCCCCCCCACTTTCTTAAAAAACGTTTCCTCATCTCCTCTCTGAAAGATGAAGGAAATTGAAGAAAAAGATAAAGCAAATGATTGTGTGATTAAGAGTGTAGATCTGTCGTTGAAGTTGTCAGATGGTGTAGGTCACCTACACGTTTTAACACATTGTTAAAGTTTTCTGACAAGTTCGTGGTCATTATACCAAAACGACAGTCATAATCATGACTTAGTTCTCAATACGAAACATCCTCTTAATCTTTAATCCACTTGAAGTCATTGGGGTGATGAATCTCGACGTCTTTCATATGCTCTACTAATGTTTTTTTATCAGGAGCGATACAAACCTGTCAAAATTTATTTTGCAGTTCCACATTCCTGCACCGAGTATGTATTGTTGTATTTGCACTCATGTGTGTCAAACAGAACCTGTGAACGTGGCCTCTTTCTGGGGGGAAATGTCTTCACAATATTTGTATGACTTGAAATATGGTCACTAATACTACACAATTTATCTCACGTGCATATTCTGGATGACAAAATACTTAAGAACCACTGTCACGAGCTTCTTGATTTCTTTTTCAATAACCGCAAACGTCAATGGAAACAAATCAGAGTTCGCATTGGTACTCATAGCAACCAAAAGAGTACTCTCAAATTTGTCAAACAAATGAGCTTCATCAATGTTCAACACAGGTCTACAATACTTAAAACATTCAATTGATGCTGCGAATGACCAGAAAATTCTCTGAAACTGTTCAATGTTTTGATTTATCCTCTGGGGTTGGTAGTGCAAATATTAGACGTAAAGAGTCTTAAATTACGATAAGATGTCTCATCAATTCCGTATACCTTTTCCAATGTTTTTTCCAGGCGTATCATGTTTTATCATACTTGATGTTTATGAAGTAATGAGTCTTCGTTAGAGCTTGAATTTTTGCATAGTGACATATATGTTTATTTGAATTGTGACAATAATCATGTTAGAAATTAAACCAATATCACATTGCTCGTGGTCATGCAAAAGGTTACTATAGTTGTGTTCAGACCTGTACTTTTTCACTTGATAATATTTTTTGTTATTACTGTAAGAGGGATGCATCCTCAATTCACGCATTTCTTCACTTGAAAACATTCTTTGCTATGACAATAAGATGAGTAATTTAGGTGTGAAAGAATAAAAATGGTGGCAGGACATGTAATTTTTGCCCTAGGAAAAAACGACATCGGATGTCGTGAAAGAATAAAAATGGTGGGAGGACATGTAATTTTTGCTCTAGGAAAAAACGACATCGAATGTCGTTTTTACTAAGGTAGTTTTTGATGTGCATATATTATGTCAATTATGTTTCTTACGTGTATAGTTTTCAAATTTTGTTTTTTTTAGATTATTTAAAAAAATTGTCCAAATCAAAATATCTTGTTCGACAAGCATATGTTTAACATTTTCTTGTTATAATATTCTTTTGTATCATCAGACTGCTAAAATATAAGGAAATGGTATTGAAAAACCGTGTTAATATGTAGATTTTGCCAATTATGTTTCTATTGAACATTATAAGATGACAATGTTAAACATATGTTTGTCGACAAAGATACTTAGACTTTTTCTCTTTTGTTAAAATTCAAAGGTTAACTAACAAAATTCGACAAAAACACTTTGTTATTAAAATTCTTTATTTTAATGTTTCGTATCATTAGGCTGCTCAAAGTTTTTGTATTATTTTTCACAAATACTTTTATTTTTATCTTTTTAACAAAATAAAACTTGAAATTGAGTCAGATTTGTTTCAGACTTATATTGAATGTGATAAATTTGCTATCAAATTGATACAAATTTAAGTCAAGTCTGATGTAATTTTAAATTTCATTTTGTTAAAGTGATAAAATTATAATATTTATGGAAATTAATACAACAAATCAAAAAATAACGTTGTATATGTCATTAAAAATATCAACATATAAGAAGGTAAATTGTTGCATACCGAAAATTTAAAAGGTATAACTTTGTCCAGTGATGAAATTACGTTGTTACGGATGCATCCTTGGAAGAATTTACATAAGGCGAGAAATCAAAATTCCCGTATATACTAATTTAAATCCTTTTGAAATCCGTACACAACTTAAAGTCATAACGGAACAGCTTTGAAAGAAACAAATGCTTAATCGTTTTTTAGCAAAGGAATTCCCAGATGTAATACAAAATTCAACAAGATTTTATAATAACAGATCAAGGTGATAAGGGGGTGGAATGACAAAATCAAGCGAAACGATTATCATTTTATATATAAAAAATGCTGTAACCACACCAACCACTTTTCAAGAGATTCTCCTTTCCGTAATGACAAGTATCGACAAAAATAATCGTTCATAACGTTGATTCTACTTCATCGTCACATAATTTATCCACGGTAATCGTTCTGTAAACTTTAATTTCTAAATAATAATATATAGCACTACAGTTGAACAAAGGATATCTTTCACATTATAATTCTGTGGATAAAGGGACTGCTTTTTAGCAGGATGAGATTGAGCAGAAGAGATGCGTAGGTCCGCACGGGGGACTGCATCTGGTGGGCCTACTAACGATCTCAACTCTCAAGTCGGCAGGTCATACATAATTGCAATGTAACTATCTGGAAGCTATCTAAACCGTAAGAATCTAGAAGCAGCAGCACCAAAATCTGGTCCGACTTTGGTACCTCTTATTATTCTCCAAGCAAAAAAATAGTGAACTCTATAACAAGTGCCTAAATAATCGATAAATGGAGAAAAGACCGACATTGATCCTTTATTTTAGTAGATCCATACACAGCAATATGTCAATAACTAATAAAATATGACCCACCTGTCGCAATCAATTTCATGAACCCTGAAAAAATCCATCGAATTAGGAATCAAACGAAAAGGAACTAAAAACAAATAAAAAAAATCAACGCATGAAGAATAATGGCTATTACCAAATACCAATACCATTAGTTAGGGTGAGCAACAACCGATCCAGATCCGGAGCTAATTTAGTTTCAGATCGGTTTAATTTTTTTAATTTTTTTTAAATTTAAGGTAAAAAATCAGTTTTGGACCCAATCGGTCTGGTCTTCGGTCCGGAGCCGGTCTGGTTCCAGTTCGGGTCGGAACCGGTTGATCACCCTTACCATTAGTTACCGTATGACCTATTAAGTATTTACACACAAGCCCACCCTTACCTGAGCCGCAACCCATGTATGCGTCCATACTAGTGCCCATTTATATGTCACGTTGTAAAAACAAGGGATCTGCACTCACGCATCAGGTGCAATGAACGAATTCGGCTTGAAAGTGGTAACTACAACTGAAAGTGATGCCCTTTGAATCTTGTATCTCCAGTCTGTCATAAATGCGTCCAACTGGCGTTGTCGAATGTTGAAGTCAAAGCACACAGCACCACGACAAAAATCAAACACTAGCACCTGACTACATATTTACTCAAACCCCGCTGCGATTCCACAAACACCCGAACCACAGAATAAGAACCAACACTTACTAGATAAGAAGCAGAAAAGAGGGGAAAGGAGCAGCAGAAGATGGTGGGAAGAAGCAGAGACGCAGAGGCTGAGCTCAACCTACCACCAGGATTCCGGTTCTATCCAACAGACGAAGAGCTTGTGCTCTACTATCTTTGTCGGAAGGCCTCACACCAGTTCTTACCGGCTCCCATCATTGCTGAAGTGGAGCTCTACAAGTACAATCCATGGCAGCTTCCTGGTACCATAAACATCATGGGTTTTCAATTTCCAATGTTTTGTTTATTGGTGGTTTGTGTGTTTTATGCAGAGAAGGCATTGTTTGGGCAGAAGGAGTGGTACTTCTTCACACCCAGAGAGCGAAAGTACCCAAACGGCTCGAGGCCCAATAGGGCAGCTGGAAGTGGTTATTGGAAGGCAACCGGAGCCGACAAGCCAGTGACTCCAGCAGGGAGCAGCAGACCTCTTGGAATTAAAAAGGCTTTGGTTTTCTATGCTGGCAAGGCGCCCAGAGGCACCAAGTCCAACTGGATCATGCACGAATACCGTCTCACTGATTCTGATAGGTCCACGTCCAAGAAAGGCAGCCTAAGGGTGAGAATTATAGTGTACATAACAGTTTATTGCACATTAAAATAAACAGTGACGTGAAGAAGTAAATATTAACATGTGAGCTAACATAATTGAATGGCACTAATGAAGTCCTCTTTACTATCACCTGCAGTTGGATGACTGGGTTCTTTGCCGGTTATACAACAAAACGAACTGGGAAAAAGGAGGGCAGCAGCAAAACAGAGAAGCTTCTTTCAGGGACTCAATGCATTCACCTGAGGCAGTACTGGAAAGCCACAAGAGTGCAGAGTCACATCGACAGTGGTGAGTTTGCAGAAACTGCTGAGCAGGCCAGCCCTGGAATTCCTGTGAAAACACCCGATTCAACAGAAGTGGTGCATGGTGTTGTGATGGAAGACAATGACTGGTTTTGGGAATTCAAACTCGATGATATGCAAAATTCATTCGCAACTAGTGAAAGAGATGGCAGCAGATTTGGCATGGACATTCCTTTTGATCAAGATTCATACTTGTCCAGCTTCGGCCTCTAAGCCTTTTGCTCACCACAGCACGATGCCCTTCTGAACAACGAAGTTCATATACATAGATCAAATATCAAGAAGGTTAAGCAAACAAATAGAAAAGGTCCACAGTAGAGTATGACAACATGACCGTATTTGTTGTTTCCTTTAATGGACAGATATTATGATTCATACAAGTGGTAAAGCTTCTGTGTAAAGATAAATTTGTTTGTGATTGTTATGGAATTTCGGATATTAATGGGAAGACCACGTTTTGGAATGCAAGCAAATAGACACGGGCAAATTTTGAAAACTCATTTTCAGTAAAGAAAAGCAATAAATGTAACGAAGCCGTAACACAAACATTTGAATAGCTTGATTAAAAACATCGCCCGAGAACATATTGTCCAATTCAAAGTAAATGTTCATTTGATATCTGAAACTTGGAAATCACATCAGGAGTCTGAGCAGACCAAACCTTTTTATCAGTAAAATAAAAAAAGGCACCTTGACCTGAACCAAGAAAATAGATGATATGAAGAAAAAACCTGCTCTTCACAAACAAGCATAAAGTTCAAGATAATAGTTAACAATGCGGATGTAAAAAACATATTTAAATGCAAAAGAAATATATAAACTTCAAGATGTCAATGTCTGCTGCGACAGTAGTTTGGCTCAGGCACACAATTTTTCGGTCTTTCTCACATCTGAGAACTATTTTGTCAGGAACAAGAGCAAATAAAATCATTGTAGAGCTTTGATCCAGCAAAAGATGCAGATGCATGTCTTCAAAGGAAACACACTTGTTATTCCATGTATACGGTATGAACCACAAGATGGGATTTGGTGAGTACAAAAGAAGCATTTCATAAATATCTACTTTTATAAAGGCATAGAAGAAAGAAAGACATGAAAATATGAAGCAAAAAGAAAATATACCTTTGTTTTCTGATGTTCTTCGCAGCATTCTATAAACATCTACAAAATCTGAATGATAACAACTCAGTGTCACATCATTCTTGACTGTCCAAGGGGAATAAACTATAAGAGGCTCTTTTGATTTATCAAGAGAAGACAAAATATAGCATTCTTTGAATAACATTGCCTGGAATGCAGTCCATAATATGATTTCTGTAAGGAGAAGTAATGATTTTTCAGTTGGATACGAACGAACGAGGAAAACAATGTACAAAATCTTGGCATATATCAGCCGAAAATGGTGATTGAATGAACAATGGCTCATAAGCCACACGAGAAAGAAATAACATAAGCCCATATTCCCGTCACAGACTGCAGGCTCTAACCAAATAAAACCCAATGCAATTACGTTACTAACTCAGAAAGCATTTTTTTTGTTGTTGTAAATTACAGATAATGAAATTTTATCCTTTGAGCTTCCGATTGACTAATAATAGCTGCAACCTTCACGTTTATCATGACCAGTAACCATTTATTCACTCACGCTTCAAAATTGGAAGAAAATGAGCTTAAAAGAAAAGAACTGGGTTAAGCTGATGATGCAGCCTGAATGGCACCGCCTAGTGGCCAAGCAGCTTCGACAAAGTAATTCCCAAATTTCACTTTCTTCACTAATGTGATATCTTGCATCAACTCCAGTCCTGGTTGGAACCAATTTGGAGAAACATAATTATAAGTGTGAAGTTGTAAAGGATTGTGTAAAATGTGAACTACGTAAAAAGGCCTACCAAAACCATCAACTAGTAATGTAAACTGATACACAAGGTCCATGCACAAGAAGGGTAGACTGTCCTCTCCAACGAGAGAATACTTTGCCTTGGCATCTTCAATATCCGTCTCACAGACCTGTCTTGCTGCTTCCTCAAAGTCCTGTGGTTTTACTTTGGCAACTAGAACATTGCTATCCACAAAACCAACCTAGACAAAAGGTTTCATGTTTAGCATGTGATTCAGCGATTGAAAACGGCAAAGTATGTATTCTTGCAAAATGCAACACACTGATTTTAGAGCAACACCTCTGCAGCTCTGTCAAAGAAAAATGAGGCAACAAACATATTTTTCTGCCCATCTCCGCCACCACCATTCCAAACACCGCCAAAAGTGCACTTCATGTGCGTGCATACTGGTTCATCAACTTTCAGTGCTTCGATAGCAGCTATCCTGCATTTGGCATAGCTTGGACCTTCAGGCGACGCAGAAGCTTCAAATTCACTGTCACCATATTTATATGAACCTTGAGAAAGGCAATAAGGAAATATCACAGATCTTTCGAGGTAGCGAAAGATAATCGCATCTAATCTACTTGATTATATAACTAGCACAACATCATCACAAGAACATTTCTTTTTGTGAAATTATTGATCATTGAAGGGGGGAAAGAAAGGACCAATTCTGGATAGGATGGCAACACTTAGGTTCAAAAATATTGCATCAATCTCACCGATCATAATCACAAATGATAAAGTAAGATAATATGGCACATAAATTGAGAAACGGTAAACAACTAGAATATTACCATGGTATCCAGCTAGAATGCAGGGATTTCCAGCACCATTAACCTTCAAAATCTCTGCACGAGCAGCTAATAAACCATAGTGCAAATAACTGCAGTATAGAGGAAGGCAAGTTAATCTATCAAGTACTAGCAAACAACAACTAACTACATAGGTCCTATGCTAACTACATTCGTCATATGCCCACAAAACAACACAGCAGAGGCTTGCATTTTGTTGGTAAATAAATGTAATTTTCAGGAGCTAGGTAACACAATTGCTCATCACCCTCAAATAGTAATAATATACAAGTACGCACATCGAAAAAAATAAAATTTGGAAGTCATTCTATATGATATTTCAATAATCAAAAAATCAACGCACCAGATTTATTATAAATTCAACATTACTTGATCTTATATAAAGCGACCTTCCAATTTGGTCAGTTTTTACGTGCATACTAATAACATAAAAGAATATCTATGGTTTAGATTTTCAAATTACAGTTTTACACTTTGAATTTTAAGTTATCAATTTATCATTGAGTGTCAAATTTGTGTTTACATTTTTTAAGGGTAGTGGATCCCCCTAATGATAATAATGCATACTTCTTACTTTCAAAAAAATTATCAGTATGTGGAGCCACGTATGTCAGGAAAAACCCACGCATTTGTATCTACTTGCAAATCCCGAATTAAAGACGTTATCACTCCTAGGAAAGGATGAGAAAAACAAACCTGTGGACATAAAGGTAATATTTGGTTCCCTTCAGAAATAACTCTTTCACATAAGTATCCTCTCCGTCCATGATTTTGGGAGCATTTGGAGCATCCTTTTCTGATATAGCATAAGCCATTTGAACTGATCCCCCTCCTAGATCAACTACTCCTACTGTTTCTGAATACACCTTCCCCAAATTTCCCAGTAAGTAATTTATTGTCATCTGTAGATGCATAAGGTTCTTAAAGAAGAAAATCTTTTAAAAAAACATCAAGCCAAATTTGGCACCTATTAGTAAGAAAGACGGGCAAAAAAAACCCGATGCATGTGACTACAAAACGCTGCACATCTTGTGGCATTATTATTTTGACAGGAATGCAATGCAATCTTCAAAGTCATCAAAATGAGAAGTAAATAATTCCATATTTTAATATTACTACGTAGTCTCTGAAATAAAAGAAAATTATTAAAGATTGTTCAAGACATTGCAAGCGCCTACTTTTCCTATTAAAAAACTACGAAAGAGTTACAGCAACAGTAGGGTGCAGGTAATGGATGATGGAATTAGCTTAGCAACATCAAGCCAGTTGGCTCTGGAGTTGCTAGTACTCGTATTGCTTGATCGAGTTTTAATAAGGGCCAACTTCTCGCTCTCAACAGCGATAGCTAAAACTCAACGAAAAGAGTAGAAAACTACTTGAGTAATATATGAAAGCATCCTTAAATTTAGATGGGTAATTTTCCAACTAAAGTAAGAATGAGTGCTAAGCCACAATGCTACTAGCTCTACGATCCCAAAACTTGAATATAGTTGCTCTTTACTTAATATTTGCTCGACTCTCTCCTCAGGGACAACCAATAGTCTAGGATTGGAGAGGATAGGTGGAATAGAAGGATTGGGATGGATAATCTTTGAAGAGATTCTCAATCTGGCCATTGAAGTGGTATAAAAACTGATATCAAGTATGAGGTGAAGGTTATACAAAAAAGAGGCACCACGTACCCATTGAAAGGCACCTTCCAGAGTTCCATCAAGGACAGATACCCAATCTGGTTTGAATTTTAGTGAACTCTTTTCATATAAAAAATTTCTGACCTGCACATACATATCAGCATTTAGAGAATCAACATAGAGAATCAACATTCTATGACCTACATGTACTATTTCTCGTGAACATTATGACATCACTTCGATCAGAATTATAAGAGTTTTTGCATCGGTCATACCGCTTGCAGTATTTTCTCAGATTTATCAATTCCCAAAGCTCTTAAACCTGCAGTAGCCTGCTTGTCAATAATACATAGGAGAAAATTAGAGAGATAAGCACCAAAACTCAGATTTGCATTCTCAAGGATCATGTTGGTGTTATTGTAGTTACCCCAACCCTAACAGGGGTCTTGTGCCGTTGCTCAAGAGGAATCACATGTTCAGCCTTTTCCAGAAGCTCACTCAGTGAGTTTGCTGCTTCCATTGGATTTCTGGAATATGAACTTAGGCCTGGTTTTTTCTGCAAGTAAGGGCTGTAAATTGGTGATAACTGATAACAGATATTTTAAAAAAGGGATAGAATAAAAACTATTATGCTCCTAAAGTTAAGCAATAAATAGGCAAAAAAGACTTCAACAGATCTTAAAACAACAATCCGAGAAACATAGAAGTAAAATTGGAGAAACTCCAACCAATGCTAATTTCATCTGCCATGGGTGAAAGGCCAACATATCAGAACTTAACTGCCAATCAAACACTCTCTAAAGTGACACCACCTTTACATTGACAAGCGCCTTATCTCGGCTAGAAGATTAGGTTGTACTGGTTAAAAAGCTTATTCTACTAAAGTAACAACTTTAAATTTTTCTAGCAGAAACCAAGAAGGCATGTCATTTCAAAATACATGTGATCTTTCAAGTGATTTTCCAAGTAAGGCTCATTACTCAACCACATTGACTTTAGCAGGTTAAAGTTTTTGAAACCTTGACCTTGTTACATACCTAAAATTATTTTAACATCTTTCAGCCCAGCAACACTAACCATAGTTTCTAAGCACCACCCAAAGAGTTATCCTAGTTACATCATTATTAAGCAATTGTTCAATGTTCATCCAACATAGAAATGACCAGATTTAAGATCATACAAAATATTTTGAGGTTTAGGCTTCACTTCATTTCATTCTACTGATCAACTCATTGTACAAAATGGTATACCATCATAGATTCATAAGTTATATGCACTCTTTCTTGACTCAAGTCTTCCTTAAATTGCAATATGTTCACTTCTGTGAGTCTTTTATGCGTCATCAACATTTTTCTCTTTCTGATACACGAACAACTTCATGATTATGTTGATCTAAATATTTTTTGTAATTTATGTTACTCTAAAAATTCAACTGTCAGACTATCACAAGTACTCAATATATATTCCCATGGATATGATACAGACCACAAATTCAGAATGCAGCTACGTAAATGAGGAGAGGAAAAACCACAAAAGCGATTCCCTGAAGGGCGGTGTAGATATTGACACACTTGAAAATTGAAGGTTGAAAGATGTGGAATTGAAATTTGAGCCTAGTTTGAGCTACTTGTCGAGAATCACCTCCAAATCAGCTAAATTTGATCAGTCGACTTATGAAACTGCGGTGTTCAAGTGAAAGATAGGGCACACAAAACACACTATTCTCTAATATGGAATTTCATATCGATCAAAATAAGACTACATTCCTAACGCTCCACTGACGTGTGACGGGAATATCCTTCCTTCCAGTCTACTTCTAGACAATATCGATCAGAATGACCCCATAAGTCAACCGAGCTGCTCTCATATCACACTAAATTGGGCCAATTCACGGCCTTCCTAAAACTAAAACAAATTAAACGAACATCGAATCATGCAATACAGAACTACATTCCTTACGAAATCGTTGACCATCCCGACTCAAAACCACAAAACCAAAACCAAAACAAAACTCAACGATCCGACACACAGGAACGAATTATACCTGCACGAACAGCTCCAACCCTTTCCCGACGGGAACGAGGTCCAACTTCCGATCGAAGCAGTACACATGGACCCGACTCCCGGAGCTCCCGGCGTCGATTACCACGGCGTAACTCCTCTCGTCCCCCCGTCCGACGAAAGGCACCCCCGATCGGCGGATCAGAACGTAGACGGCGAGCGAGGCGAGGAGAGCGAGGAGGAGAGAGAGGGGCTTGAGGGGGCGGAGGGGATCGAGCCTGGGGCGTCGCATGGTGGGAGTAGGGGAGGACGAGAAGAGATCCGGCGAGGAGGCGGAGCGGTGGCGGATCGCCGGCGAGGGTTTGAGGGGATCCAGTTTGGATTCGGAGAGGGGGCGGGAAAGGTGGGGTTTGGGTTTGGGTGGATCTGACGGTTTGGGTGCTTAATAGTGGTTAAGAATCTTAAGATAATGGTCTTTATGAGACTTGGGATCACGTTGTGAGTTGTAAAGACGCTGGTAAGGGAGGTCGTGACTTTGTGAGAGCTGAGTCACGGTTCCAAATTAACAGTGGCTTATCAGATAATCAGAATTCGATCTCGAAATCTGAGGGTTGATATTTTTATGTAGTTAAGTCAAAATGACTAAGGTATATTAATAGGGAAATTTGAATTTTTACGCTTAAAGTGAGTTGACAATTGAAAGAAAAAAAAACACACTTTGTTTTCATTGTAGAAATATGCTTACATTTCTTTTGTTATCCTAAATACACATTGCATAAATCATTCTCTTTTTCGATGCAACTCATTAAGTTATAGATATGAACTTGATAATATGCTCCATAAACCTTAATGAATTACAATTTCTTATAGTTGAATATGTATTTCGATTGAACTCGATTTGTGGTTGATTGTTGCACTCCATATGAATTCAATGGAAACTTTATAGAGATCGATAGCTTATGGATTTTAATTTTAATTCCACTTTTTTTATAGTTTTTTGTCGTACCATGTTCGACTGTTAACGTATTGGCTTCGTATAATAGTGTTTGGGATGGTTAATGTATCGACTGTTAATTTTTTTGCCATTCATATGCTTACTACTTATATATGTCGTAGGCGGAAAAAAATGTTCCTTAACTGGAAATATTAAGTTCGGCATTTGCAAAAACAAAACCGAAAAAAACCACAACCAGTTAAAAACACATAGAAAAAATTGCAAATAAATAAATAATTGTCTCATATCAAGCACTTATCGAACTCATCGAGCCTATCAAGTTCGTATCGAGAACTCATCGATAATGTTTATGTTAACAATTTGAGTTTTTATGTTTATGTTATCGAACTCATCGAACAAATTAGTCTCAATCGTAAGAAATTGTCATTCATCGAGATCTATCGAGTTCATATCGAGAACTTATCGAACTCATTGAGTACCATCGAACACCATCAAGAAAGAGAATGATTTATGCAATAAGTATTTTGGATAGCATAAGAAATATAAACATATATTTTACGATGATGTCAAAATGTGAATTTTTTTTTCAATTATTAAGCTAATTTTACTCAAATTTCCCAATTGATACGTAGGGTTGTTACTTGTAATAATTTTTTTAGTATTTATAAAAACAAAAAATACCCATGGGTTCACATTTCACACACATGAAATTTATCCACATTAGCCCATATCGGAAAGTGTTCCATGTTGGAATTATTTTGTTTTGTGTAATCTAACTAGAGATTACCCCAGAACTATACATTGATTGGACGGACGCAACTAATGGCCCATGCAGCCCAATGGATAAATAGAAGGCTAGTAATCATATTGGGCCTTAATTTGTACCAGAAAATTTTCAAAATACCAACTGTGGATATGAAGTAAAATCCAAATACATGCTGACCACACCAAGTCATGAACTAGTCTTTCTTAAGTATGCTAATATTTTCCATTAATACATTCACTGCCACAATGTCATTTTGGTAGGCTTTTTCTTTACTACGACATTCTGAAATGTCATCTCTCGTAGTCATAGCTTAGTTATCTCTTCGTTGATTATTATTAATTCTGGAAGACCCATCGTCTGCGCTTTTTTTTAAAGAGTTTGAATTTTTTTGATTGAATTTTAACAAGTGAATTACATGACAGTTTGATCTCAGGTTCATGCTAATCAAAGATTGTGAATTTACGAACTGAGCTAGAAATTAACATGCATATATTGCAACAACTTTCAAAAAAAAACATGCATACATAGCAAATAGAGTTAAATTTTAGCTAAAAGTAGTGTACACTAAGTGGGTTTGTCAAGAAGAAACGTGACAGTCAAACTTGAAAAATGGATACGAAAAGTTCCAATGTCACCATATATAGCTGATGAAATTTAATATCAATCAGTGGTAGGAAGCCATACATATCAATGGTGGGAAGTTTAAAATTTTTCATGTTTTTGAGTGCACTCGTTGAATAAGATCTCTCTATTCCACCCGTTCAGATATTTTCTCCTTCAAGACTCAAGAGACAAAGAAGAGTTGCTAAACAAACTCTATGTATCAAGAAAACATGGACTCTGACTTTAGGCGGTACATCTGAGGATCAAATTCCTATGCAGTGAGATTCCTAGTTTGGCTCATCAACTATTTCTACCGTTGATCCGGGTGTGACTGTGAGGATTGTCATCTCCACTACCGACCCCAACACGAAGATGAAGATGCGGTTGGTTATCATCACGAGGTAATTTTTGTGAGCAACCTTTTGTTTCTAAGTTAACGTACTGTTTTCCTAATAAGGTTGATTATGAATCAAAAATCAAAATTGCTTAAAGACAAATACGAAGCACTATGTGAGTGAAAATGGTGTTAACTAGCAATCTATCTATCCGTTACCAAACCTCAGGAATTTTTTTGAGATACTTGGAAAGTATTGCACATGTGCAGTTACAATTATATTATCATCTAGTATTGAAATGAGCGTTACGGAACCACATCTCATCAACTAAGGATGATTCGAAGAGTAGAAATTGAATCCGCATTTCATTCCCAGGCAACTACTACTTGGACCAACTAGGATATACATTTGAGTATTTGATAATTACATTGTTGCATTATAAACCAAGGTAGCCTACACCAGATTAATTCAGTAACCTCGTATTTTATTAAGAAACCCAATGATACTGTGTTTCTTTATGGCAAGCATTGATACTGTTTTCTGATACAAACAATGATGCTGTTATAATAGCCGAACATAACAGTCCGTGCATGTTACGAAACTATGCATTGGACCAACTCTGCGAGGCTACAATTGAGTACAGAAGAAGGTGAGCGGAAGCTCTTACGTCCTTGGGAATTGAGCTGCAACCATTCACGGGTATTTAAGATTTCAAAGTCTCAAACCATCCAGAAAATGTAGCGGGGGGAGGGGGGATGGGATCTTACTGGGCTGAAAATTGGTAGGATTTTACCCACAACTCGTCCCGTCCACCCTCCTAAAGCATGTTAGGGCAAAAAATTGTTTCCCGCCAACCTGCGAACCCTCATCTGCACAACCCGCATAATAAGCGGGTTGGGTTGCGGTTTTCTCGCAACCCGCCCCGCATAACCCGCAAGCCGCATAAGTCTTATATTTTGTTTGATTTTTTTGTATTTTGTTTTGATTTTGTTTGTATTTAACTTTGATTTTTTTTGTATATAACTTTAAAACATACATTGATTTTTTCCTTGATTTTTTTACTTAGCTTTAATTAAAACAGATAACGTTAAAAAAAATTGATTTTTGTATTTAGTTTTAATAAAAGATTAAACCCGTCAACCCGTCCCACATAGCCTAGTCCATCCTTACGCGGGACGGGTAACGGATTGTTTTTTGACCCGCCCCGCCTAACCGCTTAACTTTGGCGGGGCAGATAGCAGTGGGGTGAAAACAGACCCCGTCCCACTTACAACCCTAATCTTACGCTTGGACGGCTTGGTATGGTTACCGGGCTAGAACCAATTGGAATTAATTCGGTTAGTAAAATAAAAATCTTTATCTCCGATTATCCTAGATTAGAAAATGAATCCGACCGTCATGAGTTACATTTTGGAACTCAATCAAAACAGTCTATATCAAATACCCTCAGTCCTCAGAGAAAACTATGGTATGTCTAGCAGGGTCGACAATGCATGATATAAGATTGCTTGTGGTAAATTAGTTCCCCCGTCTTTCTGATCCTCTCTCGTGATTTAATTGTCATGTTCCATTGGTACATGTTTGGGAGAATCCAGGTAGTATCACTTTGGAACAATAATTAATGGGTTAATATGGACAAACATGTTTTTATGACCCTCATCAACATTGTACGTACCTACGTGGCAACCTCATCAACATTGTACGTACCTACGTGCCAATGCCATTTATGATAATGGTCGGATTTGCCTATTTTACATGAGCATGTGCCCGTCAAGTTGTTGTCTCGTGGGCTACTTTGAATGTTTCTTTTAAATATTTCCACGTTTTTTAACACTCATACATAGATATTTACACTTAGGTTTCCTTTAGCTTAATTATAGTTTGCTTTTGCGTTTTATATACTAAATACACTCCTCTGTGATAAGTTTATGTTAAAGTTTAACTCAAATCAGGTCAGATTGATATTGAATTTAACATATAATTCAAATTAGATCTGAAATTTTTAATGTAAAGTTAATATTAGAAATGTATTAAATATATAACACAAAAAAATTCAAAAAAATAATGACAAATGGTTCGATAAATAATGTATTTTTAAAAGTTTAAGGAAGGAAAGTGTCAAGAATTTAATTTGGGATTTGATGAGGATCTTTATCTATAAATGAGTAAATAGGTACTGTTATACAAGACTACTTAGGCATTATTTCATCTACTTAGCTTGCTATTGGTACCTGGAAAAATTCACGAGGGTCGAAATTATAAAGAATAAAATTTCTGGATGATTGAAGTACAATTTTTTTAAACCAACTAGGTAAAATTCCAAAGTCCATGAGGTCGCCCGACCCTCACTTCACATAGGTAGCACTCTCTGCGATTATGAAGCACAGAAGCAGTATATAGTTCGGCCATAAAGAGAGGAAATGTTAACGTAAGATTTTTAAAAAAATTAATTTCAATTACCATGTCATTTTATTTTTTAAAATTCTTACTCAATTCTTCAACGACGCACTCATCAGGAATAAAGCAATTAGGTGAGTGGAGTTTCTTGAATGAAGCCAAGCATGGGAGTTGGCATAAAAAGGCATGACAACGAGCAATGATTTCTTCTCAAAGAAAATGACAAAGTTGGTAAAGTGTCTGTTAATTTAATATACTTAATAAATTTGAGATCCACTCATCCACATTTCAAAACTGTAATCCTTTTATAATCTTTATAGAATCATCTCAAATAAAAGTTGCGCAACTAAAAGTTTTCCTCTATATGAGTGTAAGACAAGACACGGTGAATTATAAGTCAGGTTCTAAAACTGAAATTCTATATTTCCCTCAATTAAATGGCTACTCCTATATAGAAGAAGTTTATTCTTATTTGAGAACAGCTACCGAGTACGCATCTCCGGTGCTGTTTTTTTTTTTTTGAAATATTAAAATAAATATAATAAAATTTCAAAATATAAACCATCTAGAATTATTTATCAAAGTATAAATGACATACTTTGAATATGAAACATCACAACGGTTGATTTTGGATTTTTCATCACCACAATAGGAGGACCAAAAAGAAGGGGTTGCCAATTTAGAGGTTTCTCAGAACTCGGTACTTTCTCGAGTTTTAAGAAACCTCTAAAAGGGACGATATTTTCTCATAATTCCTATTACGGGTTAAAAAAATCTAATTTTCAAGAAGTTGACGCTTAAAGTACTATGTTATGTGAGAAAAATTCAAGCTTAGGGGTTGTCATGTGTCACATTTAAAGTGAACCATTCATATTTTGATCAATACAATTCAATGTTCTCAAAAAAGTTATTTTTATTTAATATTCCAAAAAAAATCCCCTTCCAAATCCCATTTCTTTACTTGGAAATGCCTACAAGTGAAGAATGGAATTATTTTATCCCCACACCAAGTTGACATGATTTCTCCTTTCGAAAGTGGAATCTTTAACACTCTGACTGTGGTTGACAGAAGTGCAAATGTGGAAGGGCGGGAAAAGAGAGACCCCAAAAATTTCACGTGATTGCGGAAAAAGATAGTTACCACCGGCGGGCACGGCTCGGCTCGCGAACTCCCATGAACTGGAATGGACCCCACGTTTGACCGAATCCAGACAAGAAAGAAACGCATAGATATGTCCTATTCATAGCATGTGCGCTGTCAGCCACCATGTGACCCTCCATTACTCGCAGGATTAAAAATTGGAAACAAACATTTTCTTATTATAAAAAACGGAAACAAACATTATCGATTGAGGACGTAAAATAATGTAGGACAGAAACTCACGCTGCTTGGATTGAATAGAGAATGGGGTTGGACAAATGACACGCAGCTTTTTTATTTGAATGTTATGTTGTCTTGCTCATTCGTGCAGTTTAATTAACGTAGTGTTCCCACGGGAGTGTGTTCATTTTCAACTTGATAAAAATGTGTTAGTCCTAGCAGATAGGTAAACTATCGAATTGTGAAAAACTTCGTTTTGGATTCGATTTTTTTACTCTGGTTCGTAGATGAATACAACACTAGACTAATGCTTAATCACTAAAATGTCACTGACGGTGGAATTCATACAACCAAGTTACTAAATTATAATAACTTAAATACACTTTAAAGATTCCTACAGAACAATACCAAAATTACTCTAATATCCAACAATCCTATCAAACAGACAACAGTCAATTAAAACCATGGAAAAAGAGAAACTGTGATGATAAGTTCACTTTCTTTCTTTGCCTTTCAAACTTTCCTAACACTACATTCTTCTTGCACTACACGTATAAAAAGGCAAAAACAGATCTAACAACTAAGCAAATTAGACTACAGACCGAACCAAACCTCCCCATCACACACTTCCCAAAGCTGCAGTTAAGGCCGTACAATTGTAGTGGGAAGAGTTAAGAACCGTAGGCATCTCCTTTTTTACCGGCTACGCCAAGAGGGGTGGGCACGATCTCCACTTTTGTCCTCTCATCTGCACCTTTCAAATCAAAGTCACACAACACAAGAGATGGGCAGAGAGCATTTTAGCTGACTTGTCCATTAATTGTCTTCTAGTCAAATTTTGTTACTGTACTAATTATACTACTGCTATTCTATTGATACATGATAACAACTAATTAATTAATACTATGAGATGTGTATCGGAATAAAGTATAATACGGTTTAGAGGTAGTGTGGTCCTGTAGTTGATCAACACAATAATGTTCCATCTTTCTAGCCTTTTTCCACTGCTGTAAGGGCCTCTTGTGGATCCTCATGAAAAAAGCTAAAGCTAAAGCTACTGCTATCATGTCTACTGCTACTGATTTGCTACAACTGCTCCTTTTCCTACTTTGCTGTCTGCTGCTTACACTTTATTTATCTTCTTTCTATTCTTCTTTTTTTGGTTCTGCCATCATGAAAAGGAGAAAGCATCACCACATATTCATGACTTCATGTCTAGAGAGAAAGAAACTAAAGGTAAAATTTATTCCATTCATGTCTAGAAAGACTGACTTACCCAATGAAAGGATTGTTCCCCTCAACCCACTCTCACATACCAATTGCTCCATGCCCAGGAGAAGAGAACCTGCAAGCATTTTGCAAATAGTAAAACGAAGACAATACAAATGTAATGAAGGGTGAATATCAAAGAGAAAAAAGGCTAAGGAAAAGGATATACCTAGGCATTTGAAAAAGGCACGATTTAATGGATGCCATATCCAGGGATGGGGTGGTGGGCAAAAGAGAGGGGACTCTCAGGTGGTTGCTGTCATTAGCAGAAGCCAATTCCACAGCATCAGAAGCCATTGAGAAAGAGGTGCCCACAAAGGAAGACTTGGTAGGAGAGGCAAATGGGCTGTGTGGTAGGTTGTGCTCAACACTATCGCATCCCAAAAATCAAACAAAATGCACCATATCAAGTTATAGAGATGGGTAAATTTATTGTTTTATCTTGGAAAGGAAAATGTCAACGACCAACCAACACCACCTTTCCATCATTAATTCCCATAAGCATTATTCGGTATTGGGGAAAGCTGAAGCTTTATTAGATTTACTTTACCTTTCATGGAAGTCGCTTTCAAAATTACGGTTACCCTCACCAACAGCTGGTTCCTCCTTATCTCTTTTGTCGCTCTTCTCCACACCACCAACACCACTAATGTCTCCGAAGTTGACAGCACTTTGACACTTACCTACACAAATGCATGAATTATTAGTTCATTTCACGAAAACAATACTCATTGAAAATATAATTTAAGATTGTGTAATAGTAACATTGCAATCTCGAATCTTTAGTAATACGTTTTATTCAAATAATGAACCAAACCACATTTCTCATTTTTACTACTTAATACATTCCCACATAAAATCAATAATCATAATTTAAAAAAATTATAAATCATTATATTAGATGCTTAAGCTACCGTACCAAATGGAAATGTAAGATCCTCCACTACCTTCAAATGAGTTGGGCAGTGGAGCTTCATCGCGGGTGGTTGGGATGATCGAAGTGGGAGTATGAATGGGACTTGGGGAGGAGAGCGACGAGAAACTCCTCGACTTAAGATCGAGAAGTTGAAGGCCCATCAACCTTCTCTCTTGGAGCTCTATAGCTTGATGCAGCTCAGCAGCTTGCTGTTGCTCTTCTAGCTTCCTTCTAAGAAGCGCTTCCTGGTTGTTGGCATAAGACATTCTAGCTCCTGTATGCATACGATCATAATCACATGAGCAAAAATAAAAGAATGACATGAAAAAGATAATAATGGTAATAATCCAAGTGGTGAACTAACCAAGTTGGTGGAGGTCGTAATGGTCTCTAGAGAAATCATTCAACCTATCACCACCATTCAAGTGCTGATGCTGCTGTTGCTGCATTTTCCTTAAATCAACAAACAACGTACAAATACAATTACAATGCTATATATACACATAAGATAATGAATATGGAAATAGACCTAGTGGAAGCTAGAAGGGTTAAGTACTTGTCAACAACTTTGCCCTTCTCCTTGTAGGGTTTGACGAGAACTCTAGCATCGCAAACAAAGTGGGGATTCCCTTTAGCAAGAATGAGCTTCACCGTCTCCGGATAATGAAACGTCACGAAGCCGAACATCCGCTTCTGTTGATAAGGTATCCTCACGTCCTGCACCGGCCCGTAGATGCTACAACAGACAACAATGAGATGAGAACAAACATACATTAGGGTTAAACAAATTAACTAAGTAACAACATTAAATTAATTATATATATATATACCTGAAATAGTTGGAGACGTCCTCCTCCCGGAAAGTGCTGTCGGCCGGGAAAGTCAAGTATATCTGCCTCGACACCGGATTCACTAACCCGCCGTAGTTCTCGAACCTCTCCAGCCTCGACTTCCCGAAGTACCCACCGTCTTCCCCTCCCAACATCATCGCCGCAGCCATCGCCTCCCTACACCAAAAAATAATAATCAACTTTTAATAACCAAACACACCAGAAACCAACAAGAATTTAAAAATGACAAGAAAAAAAGAAAGAAAAAAAACACACTTTTTCGACGGATAGACATGAAACAAACATGTCCTGTCTTCGATTTCGAAACAAAAAAAATGAAAAACATGTTCTGTTGATTCTCAGTTTGTCTCTCCGTCCACCCCCGAAAAAAGAAAGAAACAAATGCCAAAAAAAAAACCTCTGGGAGTCGTGGTTAAGAAGAAAGCCGGAGTTGGGGGCAAAGGAAGACCCGAACGACCTCTGACCGGCAAAGAAGGGGTCGGGGTCGGCTTCGGCGTCGGAGTGGGGGAACCTACAGGCGTTGCCGTTCTTGCAGAAGCCTCTGGAGAAGAAGAGGCAAGGGGAGAGGAGACCGAGGTCAGCGCGGGCGGAGGCGACGACGGAGTGGAGGAGGGTCTCGGGGCCAAAGGCGAGGCGGATCATCTGCTTCTCGCCGTCGTCCTGGAGGAGGAGGAGGCCCATGATCTTGGCGGCGTGGTCAGGGTCGAGGGTCTGGATGCGGGAGTACACTATGCGGGTGGCCTCGTAGATGTCCATGAGGAGAAGGGTGGGATACTGGGATGGGAGAGGGGAGGGAGTGTTAATGGGGGAAGGTGGTGGTGGTGGGCGCTGGGAACGAGGGAGGGGAGGAGTGAAGTGTCGTTGTCACAAGACACACAACTATGTCAAAAGATTGATTATTATTTTATTATATATATATATATATATGTTTGTCGAATATTCACCTCCGGGACGGAAATACAAATTTTGAAAATACGGTCAAACCGAAAACATAATACAATCATTTATGGACGGAATTAAAAATTTCAAGAATACAAGTAAACTATATACTCAATAGGTGATCGATTTTTGCTTGTCAATCTGTCTAACAGTAATACAGTATATTGATGGTGTTATATGCAAGGGAAATGAGAGTGTGATTTTTTTATATTTTGCCTAATAAAATGTGTAACATCTAAGATTTTGTCTTTTGAATTTTGAGTATTTAAGTATATACCAAGTGGATTTTACACCATAAATTTTGAAGTTACTTACTTAAGTATACATATATTGGATATTTAAACTTCATCAATTTTTCCAAATGTCATACATGTTGAGTCACCCCTAACTTGAAGTCCTTGAGTGTCCGAAAAACCACCAACAAGGTTATTATGATTTTTTAAGTAAATATATCGGGCAAATTACATGTAACTATACTTAATTATGGGTTCAAATCGCTTAACATCATCGTGAGCTTTCAAAGTTAACACTTAAATCACTTCAACTTTGGATATGTAACACTTTATCCACTCAACTTAAAAAATCATTAGATTTTACATTTTAACTATTAATTTATTCTTTTCTCGTGTTGTTTGCTTAGAATACTCATAAATCTATGTAAAGTTCGGATCAGATAGGGGTCAGATCTAATTTGAGACGACTTTGAAAACAATCAAACCAAATTTCCAATTATACCTGACCTACAATCTTATTCGAACTTTACATGAACTTTCAAAGTTAACACTTAAATCACTTCAACTTCACATTTACTTTGTCTTGCCAGAAGTGTTGGAGACTAGAGACACATTCATTCCGCCTAAGACATTGTGAGATGACATGTACACTATGTTACATCTCCATTATTACGGGTTTGCGAGTCAATGATTTTCTAATTGGCGAGTCTCATGAGTACGTTTGGTCTGAGGTCTGCGTCGGTCTATTAGGAGATTATCTAGAGGTCATCGGTCCCAAATAGAACGAGAGATGGTAAGAATTCAATTGTCATTTTATTAATTTGATGTTTAATACATATGTTTGATGCGTTACTAATGTATTTTTTGTTTTACGTGTGTCAAGTTTACGAGTTCCAAAGAGAACTCCACCAGTTCCACGAAGTCAACAAAGATCAGAAGGTCGTCTCTTCGTTGGCTGCGAAGCTAAATGATAAAATAAAGATTTTTTTAACGTGTTTCGGTGCCCAAGACCCTATAGTACCATTGAGTCAAGATCGAATGGAAGAAGAAGAAAAGGGAGAAGTTGTACTTCTATTCTACCTAATAAAGAATGTAGAGATGAGGACATTCTGACTCAAGAACATGAGAGATTGGAAATGCAGGTCAAGGTGGTGGTTGCGGGCGTGATAGAGGATGTACTTAAGCACACCATAAGAAGAAGAAGAGATTCAGATGTCATTTAGGGTAGTTCTTCGTGCATAATATCAATGTGTTTTAGCTTCTAATGATCCCCAACATGTATAAATAAATCATGTTTAAGTTGCAAATGAACAATCGATACATGTATGTTGTCAACCCTCTATCCGAGTTGTTATTTAATGTAGGACCTATCTGTAGGATCGTGTGGGTTATGTGTCCACAATACTAATCACAATTAAGGCTAATTACCTACTTGTTTGATCTATCAAAGATATGCAGCGGAATTAAAAACAAAACAAGCAAGTAGGGAAGGAATATGCAAACCACAATCGACACGGGGATTTTTATAGAGGTTCGGCACCCCACCCGGGTCATAGTCCTCTCTTGCAAGCTCTGCTCGGATCACCGAGCTCCGCCCACGACTTCACTAACCACTCCCCGTTTCGGACCGGGAGAAAACGCCTTTACAATCCTCAAGCTCGTGAAAAACCCTCGCCGAGCTTGGCTCCACCTATCACAAACCGAGAGGGACACTTCGGGTGCTCACCGAAGTCTATACTTGTGTCTTGGGCTTTCACCAAGACCCTTGCTTGTTGCACAAAGATTGAGTGGAACAACACTCTCTAAACTTGACCACACTTGAGTACGATATGGATTTAAGACTAAAGTGTGGACGATTTTGAGCTTTTGAGTGTTTTGATCTTCTCTCTAATGTTGGGAACAAATATGAGTGGGAGAGTTGTGTTAAAATGTGTTTTACAACTCTTTATATAGGCATTAAAGAGAATAGAGTTGTTGGGGTTGATTGGATATGAGTTGGTGAAGATACACAAAACATAAATCTGCAGGACGCAACTCTGAGGTAAATCGATTGACCGGATCGGCATAAACGGCCAACCGTTTGGCAATTTTGAACTCAGTTTGGTCGACCGGTTAGGTAACGGTCGATCGCCCAACACTACGACTAGTGGTGAGCTTCGGTCCAGGACCGGACCGGACCGAACCGGACCGTACCGAAACCCGAATTTTTGGGAAGATCGGACCGAATAGGTTCGGTCCGGTCCGGGTCGGTCCAAAACCCGGATTTTCCCCTTAAATTTTCGGTCCGGTCCGGACCGAAAACCGAATTTCCAAAATTTTGTGGACCGAAGACCGGACCGAAAAAATTCGGTCCGGGTACCCAGACCGGACCGAATTTTGCTCACCCCTAGCTACGACATAGATACACTTAAGTCAACGGTCGAACTCCGAAAAGGGTTCGGTCGACCGATTTGTACCAGGCACTTAGGGGTTGACAAACAATGATCTATTTGGTTGACCGAACATGATCTAGCGGTCGATCGATTTTCAACAGCAGGTTTGGGTTTGTCTAGAGACGGATATTCGGTCGACCAATCAAGGTCTATCGGTCGACCGATACATGAAATGTATTTGGGGTATTTTTGGTTTAATATGAATACGACTGTTGGGTATATACGACACAACTAACGGTCGGAAAAATAAGTTCACGCGGTCGACCGAAAGTGGATACACGGTCGACCGAAACCGGCAGTGAAATACAAACAGGATAATTGATCATCCGGTCGACCGAACGGTCTGTTTCGTTCGACCGAATGTAGGCAGACTGTTAGGGTTCAGGTTTATTGTTTTCCAGTCTAAGTTTGGGTGATTTATTGAAGTCCAAATAATGTGAAATTTTGTGTGTGACTTCTATAGGGAGCCTAGTGTGTGTTTAAGTTGATTTTAGCTCAAGTATGCTCAATTACACAAGGTTCCTTAAGACTCAAAGAAATACAAAATACATGTCTTCAAATGAGCTTGATTACATATCTTGACTTGATTTTCCTTTCTTTCTCGAGTCTTGATAACCTGTAGAGGTTAACACAAAACAATATATATGTGATGCAATGTGTGTGCTACTCTACATGATCATAATTAATGTTAGGTTAATTAAATCATCAAAACAAAGATTAAAGCCAACACTATCGTGTTGAGATCGACCACAGAGTGTCAACCAAGAAGAGGAAGGAGATTGTGGAATGAGTTGCGCAATCGGACACTGTTGTGACCAACAAGCTTGCCAGGCTTTGTAGCCAACAAGCTTGTTTTGGTATTCTATTTGCTGGATCTAAAGCTTTTAATGTGGTCAAGTTTTGTTTGCTTACATTTTATGTTTTGATGACAAATTCTTTGTTATGCATGAGATTTATTGGAAAACATTCATTCAGATGATCCTTTGTGGTCGTGTTTTTTATGATTGGAAAGTTATAGTGTGTAAGGCTAATTCAATTGGTTTATGAAACTTATTGACGAATGTGATTGAATGATTTGAAAATTTTAAAAGGAAAGCCGCATTTTGTTGTTACTTTTTAGTTGAATGTTATAAATATTGATTGAGGACGAGTATTCGAATGTGTGTTGTGTATGACAGGTTGAATATTGTGAAAATTAGACAATAGGTTGTAAAGAAAGTTGTTAGCACAGAACTCGGCATCTGAACTGCTGAGTGCTGCTTTTATGACTTTGCCTATTTGGTTGTTGTTTCTAGAACTTGCCATTTCAGAGTTCGAGTTTACTTCCATAACTCAAGTAACAAGATGTTGAGTTCACTACAAGTTGTAGGACTGGGACCACACTTGTCTGTGTGCTCCTAAAAACATCAATTACACAAACTCAGAAACTTGGTTGTCGAGTTCCTTTGAACACGAAGTTCGACCTGCCACTCTCCATGCAATGAGCTCGGTGTTACAGATGTCAAGTTTGGTTTGGAACTGCAAACTGACGAGAATTCTAGGGTGGTGGAAAATTTTCTAAGGTTAGAAGTCGGTATTGTAAACACCGAGTGCTTTGAAATTCTTCATTTTTTAGAAATTAGTATATGTGTTGCCGAATCTTAATGAACTCGACATTGTATATGCTGAATTCATTGAAATGAATTCAATGTTGCAAATGTCTCGTTCATTTCGGACGACAAACCAACAATGCACATTTGTGGCTACGTGGAAAAAATAATTAAGTGTTAGAAGTTGGTAACTCAAATGCCAAATTCTGTGAAATCTTACATTTTTTAAGAACTCGACATCAGATACGTCGAGTTTTGTAAATAGTAAAAATCAAGACCGAAAAATATCGAAAGAAAGTTGAGAATGAGATTTTTTTTAAAATTGTTTCGAAAAAATAGTAATCAAATAACAACGAAAAATATATTAGATCAGTTAATAGAGATGCTGAAACGCAAAAGCGACTTCGATAAGACATAAGTAAACATATTCGTTGAATCTTAAAATAATAAGATACGTCGGAGTAAATGCATCAGCACCGTGGGGCGTAGGGTCTCCTCCCCCATTTTGCATTATTAGTGATCTCTTGCACTCTAAGAGCACCGTTAACCTCTACCTCATTTTTTCCTCCAATCCAGTTTCTCTCTCGTCACATCAGCAAAAATACTATGTAACCAACCACCCAACCCAACTCATTTTTCACTTCTTAACTCAACCTCATTTTCAACACTCTCTCTCATCCACATAATTATTATTTTTACCCCATTTTCTATTTATCACAAAAAACTAATAAATAAATTATTTCTACAACAACTTAATCTAATTAAATTATGTTAATTGCCAAAAAATTCAAAAAAATAGATTTAATAATGGTCACTCTAACAGGTCGGTCGGGGGTCTCGCTCATGGGTGAACGAGCGGCGTTCCAACTCGTCGGTGAGGTGGCGGGGTGGCAATGGGGCAGCACTAGGGGTGCAAATGGTTACCAAGTATCCGAGTATCCGATTCGAAAATTTCTATTTAGTTGGTATTTGGTTTAAAAAAATTTACCAATTAGAATTCGGATACGAATTTGGTTTAAAAAAATTTACCAATTAGAATTCGGATACGAATTCGGATACAAGCTATTTAATATTCGAATTATCCGAATTATCCGAATTATTCGAATACATGGTCAAATACACAAATTAGTATTCCAAAATTTAGTATTCTAAAATTTTAATACGAAAATTTAGTATTCGGATTCGGATAGTTCTACTGAATTCGGATTCGAATTCGGATTCGGATAGTTCTACTGAATTCGGATTCGGATTCGGATTCGGATAGTTCTACTGAATTCGGATTCGAATTCGAATTTGGTAATGGAATATGGTATTCGGATTCGAATTCGGATACAGTTGGTATCCGAGTTATATTATCCGAGTTGCAGCCCTAGGCAGCACCCCCTGAAGATTTTTTTTGGTTTGAGATTTATCAGTAATTCTCTACCCATTTTTTGGGTTACTAATTGATTTTTGGGTGAACCTGAGTAAATTCATGTGTTCTATTTTGTTAGGTAATTTTCTTTAATTACTTACATTTATTTTTACTAATTTTGATTAATTATTTATATTTATTTTACTAATTTTGATTAATTATTTTTGTTTATTTTAATTTTTAGAAATTAATTCTAATTATATAAAAACACATACATATCAATTAAATATTATTTAACAAATAAAAAACTAATTTTTAATCTTTATTAAAAAAATTAAAAAATTAGGACCAATCCGAATTAACCACGTGACCAACCCAAGTTGGAACCCAGATCGAGTTCCCGACCCAAGTCGCAACCCGATCTGGCTGCCATCAAGGGGCAACCCAAAAGGCCATCCGTTAAGGATGACCTAAACATATGTTTACTATCAGTGACGAGACATTTTTATGGTCAGAGTACGTAAGCGTTGTATTCTTAACAAATGTTGTCGTGTAATAGTTGACGTATAATCGAAAACGTAGACAAGACCAAAATAGTAATAAAAACCTGTCACAGAGAAAGTAAATTTATTTAGTCTAGTAGCTTTTGGAAGTAAAAAAGTAAAGATAAACAGGAAAGATAAAGAAGTAAAAAAAGAGAGTTTTAATAGCACGATGTAATTGGAATGGAGAAAAATAAATCGAGCAATTTGGAAAGGTTAAAATATTCGACGACCCTCGTACAATTGAGTATCAACTAATTCGTACTTTATACTATGGTCTTTCATATGTATTTTAACAAATATTAGTTAGTATTATCTTATGTCATAAATAATTTTTTTATTGGTGGGTAAATATTAATGGCCATGGCGACATGAAGATCGTTCAATTCATTACCTTATGATGCCGAAGTAAAAGCTAGGAAATTATAACATAATCAAACTTGTCCAAACATTGAACAATGAATTACCCACATTGAAAACATTGTCGGAGTAATACGGGTGACACACTTGCTGGCCGACATATAGTTTCAGATTTAGAGCAATCTGAGAATTTAATGTATTAACTATTTAATAAACAATACATATGCATGTTATCCTTAAAATTAGAGACATCAAGTTGGTAGTCTAGAAGTGGAAAAGTGGGATACCCTCTAAGAAAAGATTAATCACAAGGCTTCACACGAAACCACACACCCATTTAAGATAACAAATCAATTTATTTTTCTCTTAATTAGATATTAGAACGATCTGAGTATTTAACGTATTAACTATTTAATAAACAATACATATGTTATCCTTAAAAAAATATAGAGACATCAAGTTGGTAATCTAGAAGTGGAAAAGTGGATACCCTCTTAAGAAAAGATTAATCACAAGGCTTCACACGAAACTACACACCCATTTAAGATGACAAAATCAATGTTGTTATTTATTTATCATCACCACCTATTAACCCTATTTTGCTGTTCCAGACCTTATATGCATTGAATAATTCTCACCCTTGCTACAAAGATTTTGACCTAAATTATAAAGTTAATGTTAAATTCTCAAATCCGAAAGTATGTACAACGTATAATTTCAATGTTCTAAAAAATAATTTTCCAATCGGTAAACCAGGAAAGAAATGATTCCAAGGAAACAACAAGAAACACATGGTGTCAATTATTATTATTACTATTATAACGAAGGTTATGTTTAGATTTTATTAATCATTCAATGTCGATATCCGTTCAAAGAGAGGTTATATTAAATCATGCCTCACGTGATCCGTCCCATAACCCACAGACAGCAAGGTGGGTTTTATTGTTTTTTTGAAATTTACGGGGTTTAATTTTCCAAACCAAAACCAGACCCAAGATTATAAACAATTGAACTTCTTATCCACTCGGGTCTCGAGATTTGGTGCAAAACAACTGCTCGAACACGAAGAATATCCAGCCATGATTCGTCCAGTTTATGTTTATTATTGCTAATAAATAAACCACCAACGTGCAGCTCCAAATCCGAAGCACATGTTCCCTCTTCAAAAAGTTTCTAGATATAACGTAATATGATAACAAAAAAAGAGTTCAATATGCGCGAATTAGTTGTAATTTCCCTATTAAATTTCACATTTTGTTTAAGAAAAGCTTGTGGTGTCTACTACTATAAAAGCGTGTCTAGATTGACATGTATCTTGAAACAGATATACAAATACAATATATGACAACACTTGCTACAATAAATATTTTTCAGGAAATTTACTGCCACAACAATTTAGACTCGTTTAGATTGTATCTTGCTTGGAAGTGAGATAAATGCTTTTGCCGTGAGGAGGTTCACAGTATTCATTTAAATTCATCAATGATTGTATATTTAAATTCATAAATGATTGTGTCTATATATATATATATATCAATTGGAGGAAATCTCATTTTCCTGTGCAAAAATTCATGTTACAACTTGTTCCACTCTAGCATCTCATGTTAGGGCACCCTTAACGGGGGTGCCCCGCCCGGGCGTTGGGCGTCCCAGGCAGACGCCCGGGCGGGGCACCCCCGTTAAGGGTGCCCTAACATGAGATGCTAGAGTGGACCGGGCGCCCAAGGGAGGGGGACACGTGTCCCCCTCCGATTGGTTTATTTTTTTAAAAAAATTTATTTAGTTTAGGTTTTGTTATTAATAGATTGGGTATTTGTTATAAATGTGGGGTAATAATTTTTTGTAAGTGATTAAAATTAAGAAATTTCCAGAACCAATACACTGTTTAATCACGGGTGCAGTATTTAATCACGGGTGCACTGTTTCAATCACGCGTGCACTGTTTTCAATCATGCGTGCACTATTTGGAATCACGCGTGCACTTTAATAACGCTTCCAAAGAGTAAACTGTGCAATCACGTGTAAACAGTGCAACAAATACATCCAAACCCTCCCAACTATAAATAGATCTATCTATCTCCTGATTCCTCACATTTCCTTAACTTCTCAACTTGTTAACTTCTTCTCTCATCAATGTCGGATAATAGTTTAAACTCCGGTCAATCCGACGATGATAACTGGAATGAGACATTAAATCTAATGGACTGTGCTATTGAATTTGCCGGACAGGTTGTTTACGAAAGGACTACACGTTCTAAGCAGCGTCGAAGGAGAACGACGAACCCAGATAGAGATCGTGAACTAGGTTACAGACGCCTTGTAGACGATTATTTCTCTGACAACCCTGTGTATTCTGATACTCTTTTCAGGACAAGATTTCGGATGAGAAAGCATGTCTTCCTGCGCATCCACAATGCCATCGAAGCATCTGATGTCTTCTTCCAACGAACACCGGACGCAACTGGTAGGATGAACATCTCCGGTCTACAAAAAAGTACGGCAGCAATGCGAATGCTAGCATATGGCGTTGCCGCTGATGGGATCGATGAGTACCTACGAATGAGTGCGGCATCATCCAGAAATGCTCTCCTCAAATTCTGTGAAGGTGTTATTCGCATCTTCGGCCCTGAGTATTTACGTCGGCCAACTGCAAATGACTTGGCACGCCTACTTTACGTTGGTGAGCAACGTAGGTTTCCAGGTATGATGGGGAGTATCGATTGTATGCACTGGGAGTGGAAAAACTGCCCAGCTGCTTGGAAGGGACAACATCAAGGGCGTGCTGGGAAAGCAACTCTGATCCTTGAGACGGTGGCATCGTACAACTTATGGATCTGACACTCCTTCTTCGGAATACCGGGTTCATGCAATGACTTGAACGTCCTGCAACAATCTCCGGTTTTCGACGACATACTAGAAGGTCGAGCACCACCTATTAATTATGAGGTAAATGATGTTCAATATGATATGGGATACTATCTTACTGATGATATTTATCCACAGTGGGCGGCCTTCATCCAATCCATTCTTCACCCTCACACCCCGAAGCACAGATTGTTTGCTGAAGTGCAGGAGGCAACGCGTAAAGATGTTGAACGCGCTTTCGGAGTGTTGCAAGCGAGGTTCGCGATCATTAGAAACCCGGCTATTGCTTGGAGCAAGGACGTTCTGTCCAAAATAATGACAACTTGCATCATCATGCATAACATGATAGTGGAGGACGAACGCGACTGCTATGCTAATTTTGGAGATATTCGCGAATTTATGGAAGATCGTCCTGGAACTTCAGCTGAGGAAACGTCGTATTCGACCGATCGTATAGCGGATATTCACGAGTTTTTTGTCAATCAAGATCGAGTGCGTGACAGGAACCAACATTTGGATCTGAAAGGCGATTTAATTGAGCATATATGGCAACGCTACGGACGAGGAGCGGTTTGAAAATCGGTTAACGTAGTTGGTAATGTAGTATTTGAAAATTTAGTTTATGTAATATGTACTGTTGTTTCTTAACTTTGAGTGTAATATTTCCTATTTCAGTTTGTCTTAAATGTAACGTGGCTCCGTAATATTTAATAATAATTTCATGATTTACCAGTAATTATTAACAATATTTCAAGTTAAAATAGAATTATAATGTAATTAGAATTAGATTTATATAAAATGTATTTTGTTAAATGATGTGTGAGAATTAAATTTGTTTAATTAAGAAATGATGTGGATGAAAGAGAGTGTAGGGTGGGTGGAGGTAGCCTGGGCATGGGTAAGGGGATTTTTTAGGTGGGTTGGGTGAGCTGACGTGACAGAGAGAGAGTGCAGGGTGCCCGGGGTTGCCCGAACGCTGTTATTTGTGCTCTTATCGTTGGCATCTGATGTTATCGTTGGCATCTGTTATTTGTGCTCTTATCGTTGGCATCTGATGTTATCGTTGGCATCTGAGGTTAAACTACAATTTAAACGGCCTAGTTTTGTAAGGTCGTACAGACAACTGTCATGATTTGCTGTAACATATAGTTTTCATGCCGAATAAATCATCGATAAGTCTCTTGCTAGAAGCGAAAAAATGGTACAACCCAAACCATCACCAAAAACCTAAAAGCCATAGGCTCAGTTAGACCTAAGAGTGATTTGATTGATAACCAAAACACATTGACAATCAAACGAATAATGGAAGTAGGATATTTTGTATGGGCTTAAGATCATACTTAGCTAGTATTTCATCCCTTAAGTGAAATGCTTTATGTGTGAAAAATAGTTACTCCTAGACCACGGATGAATGAAATAAATGAAGTTATTGGACTCGTATGCAAAGTATAACCAACCAAGTGTCGTACAATACCGACAAATCCAATGGGGGCAAATCAACAAGCGAATAACAAAGTCACGGTTACACTAAAAACACAAGGAATGGGTAGTACATACCGCATACCAAAAAATTGATATGATTTGGGAACATACTCTATAGTGGTTTGGAGGTCTACTTTTTTTATCATCGTCGAAATTCAAAGAAAATAACAAACTACAAGGTAGGGAGGTTCATTCACAAAAACTTGCATAGTTGTTTCATTAAAAGTTTTTTTTAAGATATGGTAAGTATTTAATTAGAGGTTGGTTGCGAGAAATGGTTCTACGTTAAAAAACATGAACAATCTGCATTAAATGCCTTGATTTTTATTTTATTTTTTGCTACAAAAAACTCACCGGACCACCACATTTTGGATGCCGACCAATAAACCTCAGACTGTTTATTATCCTCCACCCATCTTAGGATCCAGCCTCTTTATTATCCTCCACCCATTTTAAATCCCACTTGCCGATCAGGAAGTTTTGACACATTAGGAGACTCGAACCCGTAACCTCACGTTTGTAAAGTCCCGACCAGTTGAGCTACCTGGTGAGGAGTAAGATTTTCGTACTTCTAAAGTGGATCTTGATTAAATGTTCCGTTTACAACATGTGCAAAGATATATAAATTGACGAAGTTTACAATTGAATAAGGTCCTCACATATTTTCCCAGAAGGATGACAAATTATTAACATATGCCAACAGGACAATGATTGAACAGCATAAAGATAATTTATTGTTCACATGGTTAGATTTCAAAAGACAACGACCAACTACAGAGAAAGAAAATCTCCTGAATGTATAGTTGCAAGACGAGATTTACTCCTGTAAATCTTAATCCATCTTCTAGATGATTTCATGTTCTTAAAACAAGAAGCATGATGTCTGAAGTCTGGACAATTGAAAATATTATTTTACCAGTATCAGATCAATTTGTAAACAAAAAAGGCAAGCACAAAGAAAGGAAGAGCATATCTGCATTAACACTAGCAAACATGTAACATATGGCTCACCACATGTTAACATTTCGAACCACTTGGGTTTCAGGATGCAGCTTTAAAAGCGTGCTACTAACCTGGTGTTATGCTGAACTCCTCTGCCTCAAGTTGAAGCTCAGTAAGCAATGGATTAGTAGGAAAATTTGAACATACTGTATAAACGATGAAGTTTGTAATACTTTGCAATACAATATATGTTTCAAATAAATTATAGTGAGCCCAAAGAAATTTATCATACAATTAACGTAACAAATCATTTGCAATATAATCACACATTCGTGCACTTGTAACTAATTAGCGAGCCCTTTAAAGAGGACTTTTAAAAATCTAACATAGGAAAACTAAGTTTATGCAAAATATCAGGTGAAACAAAGATAAATTGCGATACAGCAAAGTTAATCATTTTAGTTTTATTTCCCATAAAACAAATGTATGGTCGTTAGCCACCAGTAGTAGCTAGATCGCAATAGAAGCTAGAACGGTCTAAAATTTTGAAGTGCTGTAGGTCAGATTTATGGCATCAATCAATATCATTACACAGTGTAGATTCGTATGTGCATCAGTGCATGTGTTGTTTTCTTTCTTAATTTGACACATTTCGTAAGTGTAGATAAATGCTCCATTAATGATCATAATTTTGATCAGGGTTCTTGTTTTCAAACGTAGAAATTCTCTGTTAAATCTCTTTATGGATTCCTAAACAATAGGGGTGTTGGCTGTAATGGGAGTAAATGGTTGTGGAAACAAGCCGTGTTCTCTAAAAGTTAAGTTCTTTATTTGACTTTTACTGTTAGATAAATGTGCTACAAAAGTTAACATTCTTGATAGAGGGATAAACTGTAATTGCACGTGTGACCTTTGTGATGTGGACGTTGAAGATACTTTACATCTCTGTTTTACTTGTGAGTATACCTTATTTGGGTGGAATGCAATCCTGTGTAATTATAATCTTATTTCCCAGGGATGGAACAAAAATGTTCCGAGACAACTCAGTAATTTTAATTCTAATAATTATCTGAATGGGATGCAAGATATTGCTTATGTTTGGTGCATTTCGAAGGAGCGAAACTCGCACCACTTCTCCAAAGATAGTCATTTAACTTATTCAAGATTATTTCGGACACTTTCTCTTTGGTGGAATTTTGGTTAGGTGATACCAACATTGTGAATGACTCTGCCTCCAACAAATGAGTCGATGGATGATGATGACTAATACCTTGGCTAGTAAGGGGTGCACGCTGGATATGCTTGCTGAATCTGAAGGAAATATGTTTTTCCTGTATCTAGTTTTTAGTATTGGAGTTATTCTCCATTGGAGTACATGTTTTAGCTAATTGCCGGGTAGTATTTTGGGCAGGGTATGTTTGGTTTGGTTTGGTTGTAATCACAAACTCTTATGTCGTGCCGAAGTCCGAAATTATTAATGATATATTATAGTGGTAGTTCTTATAAAAATATCTAGAAATTAGGAAAACTATATAGAATGGAACATAAGGTGTTGCATCTTTTTGCTTCTCCTGAAGCTACTATAGTGTCGAAGTTGTAACCAAACGGATCAATGCCCAGCTCCCAATGTGAATTCCAATGCAATATTTTGAAGGTGGGTGGGGGGAGCTTCACCAGCTTTTGCCTTGTGGTGGAGATTTATTCATTGATTTGGGTGAGAGAGTATGTTTTGGTGAAGCCAACTTCTTGGTAATTAATGTTAAGAGTTGAATTCTTGAGAAGTTAGATACCAGTACATATGATTAGAAAATACTCCACTTTTTAGTTGGTATAAACAAAGACCACCAGTACATATGCACACTTGGGTTAAACAAATTAAGGTCTAATGTAATTGAGCCTGCAACCACATGGGCACCATTTATCATTTGGTCAAGCAGGAAAAGAAGCGACTTTGTGAATCATGCATGTTCACTACTTTTTATATGAACAGAGTAATAACAGAACAAGAGGCCCAACTCTGTTCAAGTCATCCCCATTACAGCTGTAACTTGAAATGAAAATGAGAGGAAAATTAATCAAGAATCCATGATCTGGTTCACAACCTTAAGAGAAAGAGCAGCTGCATGTGTTGTTTCTGACAGCTATTGTCCAACAAACTTTTAAAAATGTCATAGGTAAAAAGGAAAAGGATGAGAATGATGCACCTTATGCCTCTCTTTCCCCATTACATGATTAGCTAGTCATCCGGCAACCCTTGCACCCACATACCTCCACATCCAAGTTGTAGAGTCCAGCTTCCATGTGATCCTGACAGCCTTTGTCCTTCCACGTTAAATCAAGTATCCATAAAGTTATTAAAAAGGAAATAAAAAAAGGAACTAATGGTTGGACAACATTGGAAAAAAAATTCTCATACTTTGATAAGATGATCTTCAAAACTCATTTGTTAGTACTTCAGTAATTCCATATAGAACATTTGCCAAAACAAAATGACATCACTTTTGACATTCAAGGCATTAAAACGAGATTGAATAGTTGTTATGGGTAATAACAAGACCATTTAACCAAAAAACAGCTGCTTGAGACTTTCATTGTTAATTATAAATGTATGACGTTTCATGTTAAGTCCAGCTCTTCGGAAGGTTAAATAATAATGAAATCATTTTTTTGGATAGGCAAGAAACCTTTTCTCCTTGTTCTCTTGTTGCCATTTTTTCCCAAAGATACCATTCCTTGAGACAACAAGGATTAACATGAGATCCATTTATGCTAGTGTCATCCCAACTTTCGCAAGTAGTCACTCCCATATGTGGAGGGGATTTCACCACCTTCTGACTAATAATAAATCTCTCCTCTGAAAAGCACCGTGCACATACCAACCACACCTGTTCAACAACAAATCTGGTGGATCTTGAACATAATTTACATAAATGGTGTGTTTCAATGAACATAATGTCCACTTCCAAGTTCCAAGGATATAAAAATATAATCTCCAGCCATGTTAATGTTAGACAGGTCTAGTCTCCAAGTAAAATGAATCCTCATTGTGGTAGTCTCCGTCCGCCATGAACTTTGAGCTAACATCAATTCAAACAATCAGTAAAAACTTTATTGTGATAGGCTGGAGTATAATAATTTCCTAAGAAAAAAGGCCCACCACCAGAAATCTCGGGCCACTTCTCTTAATTGATGGGAAGACGACAATGCATTTAAATAAGCAGAGGTTATAAATATCCAAACAAGTGGTTCTGCCTGTGCATCATTCATGTAGGTCCCTTAAGTTCTTGATCACAACCTGACAAAATGCACCAACAGGTAAGTCCCACGAGCATTGTCATATCATGTTTGACATGGTATCTAATATCAATACAAAACATCTTAATGTGGATCTCTGAAGTCTGCAATTGCAAGGATTCATATACATGATAAGGGTATAGACACAGTCATGGATTTCAAAGTTCAAATGCACCATTGTATCAAGCTTCAATGATAACTGAACCTTCACCATTGTAATTTGGATCATAGAACTGGGAGAAAGGTGGAAGATAAAACCTAATATCACAAAGCTATGAAAACTAAGCAATTTGCTTTTAGTCCACTGCGGGGCATGATTTTGAAAGAAAACATAGGTGGACATAGATTGATTTTCAATTTTAGATGCATGCGGGGTTATGAATTTTCAGTCTGCAAGAAATGAATTATGAGTTTCTGCCTGTCCCTTAACCATCCATGAGAATATAAGATTTTAGAGTTCAGCAAATGCAAGCTTCAACCCAGTTTTGGTAGCCGAACTAGTGAACAACCATTCCATTGCTGACATTTTTAACTTCAGAAGGCAAAAGTGGAATTTCATGAAAATTCCAATATTAAAATAAGGTTATAAAAATACTTAGTTTACCTAAACCCTATAACACATATTAATTGATCATAAAATCACAATCAAAGGCCTTGACGACCAAAATCATCGCCCTGCCAAGATCATCATAATATTGGGCTCACTTGTACATGAACATCATAATATTGGGCTTACTCAGATACATCATAATATTGGGCTTACTTGTACATGAACATCTATCTACTGCAGTCAAAGATGCATCAGAACAATGTATTGCACCGTATATGTTCTTTACAACAGCCAACAGGGAATGAGAAGATGGCAAAGGGTTTTAAATTGCATATCAAGAGTTTGCTTTAGCAGATGGCATATGGAGGCACATGCTATTGACATTTGAAGAAAGAACATACATACGGAATAAGTAGACAGTATACACACTGTAATTGTATAACAAAGTTTTGACAAAGGTATGACATGTTCAAGGGTCAAAGCAATAACTTGCATTCTGAAATTGCACCAATACAACAACAAAAACAAGAACGTTGAACTGATCTATATGTAAAAATGGATAATAATAAAAAGTAAAAGCAAGCACCAACAAAAGCACAGAAACCAAGCTGTTCCAGTTAATTTCAAATGTGCTATTAAACTCTGGTCAGGGCCCTTTACCACTATCATCAGGCAATTCTTGATACTGGTAGGCTAATTGGTCAACCAGGCTGCTGCCGGCATGTCAGATCAGGAGCTTTTACTAAATACCATACATGAAAATGCAAAGAAATATATAAATTTACTAGAAGGAATATAGGCAACCAGACTCACTAGAACAATAATACAAATTTGAAAAACCAGTTTAATTAATAGAACAAGTTGATCAGGATGCATAATGCTAATCAGTCCAGCATTAAACTGCAAAGTGAGCTAGATACCAATTAAGAAAAACTATTCGAAGCACATTATTGAGTGTATTCCTCCCATCTTCGGTAAGAAGAGGATATGTAATTGACAATAAGGAAGTTTGACAGTTTTATGTACGATAACGAATAGAAAATGAGGCAAAAACAGAAAACATATATGTTATTGTAGTTCCTACATGATCCTTTCAACAGCTAGTATACGATTATGTCAATTTCAAAGAAGTGAAGAACTTCAGAAATAGGCACAATCTTCCTCATTTAGCCCATAATCATAAGCTAATAAATCAACTGGCCTAGGAGCAATGCGCATTTAGGAACTGGACTAAGGTTTTGGCCCTTCTCTTCCATGGACTGAATCTCAGTAAGCTCTCAACTCCAAAGCTCCTAATATTGTAGGTAAAATAAAAGAGCTTAATAGCTGCCTACAATGACTTAAACATTAACATGATTTTTAAAATACAAATACTTTGGATAAAAGTTAGAACAACATTACGATGGATAGTATGAGCAAACGTAGAAGATAAACACTACCGCTTCATCTGAAAACAGATTTCCAATATTTAATTTTGATAACAGGAACAGGAATCACAATATACCTAACGTCATTTTGAAAATTCATTTTTCACATGTAGTGTTTAGAACAACGTAACCATGCTGCGTGATACACATCCGTAATGTAGACTGTGTAGTACTCGACAATGATTTTGGGTTTTGTTTGATTTCTTGAAGTCAATAGTAGTTGAAATCAATCCTATAATGTAAATCTAGATAAAGATGTATTACGAACAGGCAATCTTTACAATAATTGCAAGCCTTAAAAGGAGATGTGGACACACAGTCTACAGCGAAGTCATTTCTGGCGAAAAGAATATTAGACCACAACCATTTGTCACTCCAAATGTCAACATTCACTTTCTTCGACATTTCCTTTCCCCCCCTCTTATATCTCGGCTAAGATGTTAGCTCACAATTTCTCAATTATAGAAGAAAAAGAAAACTCCGCCCTTAGAAAATTTTATAAGTACCGTCAACACCAAAACCTGACATCACACCACAAGAAAGATTACATTTTTCTCTTCAAGTTGAACTTAGGGATCATTGGAATTCAACTCAGATAATTAGATTTTCAAAATTCTGATCAAATCTCCGAATCTGTCACAAACATACCCTAGCTTTAATATGAAAATTCGGAAATCAAAATCTGATTAACAAAATGTGGTTTCAAACAAACCCTAATAAATAAAATTCCTCGCACGAACCAAAAACCGCATTGCAAGTCCGAGCTCCAAAATAGTAAAATACGACGAAAAACAATAAATTTGTCGATATACTTTCGAGGTTACAACTATCATCACAATAAGCATAACTTACATTTCAACAAGATAACAACATTTGGAACACATAAATGCAATAAACTAACTTCACAGTTCATACCATCGGCATGCGCATTCGCAATCGAATTTGCATTTCCGAAAATTCAATAAAGTACACGTAACAGAAAAACACGACGAAAATTCAACATTGGGATAGGAAATCAATGGATGAGAGGTTGTATCTCACCTACTAGTCCAGATCGCGACTTCCAATTGTTTAGAGTTTCCGCGATTCCCGAATTGATTGATCTTCTCGTGGCGATTAGTGAACGTCACCTCTTCTAGCGGTTGCGGGAAGCGGAGTGGGTAATTTTCACGAAGGTCCAGATCCCCGAATCCGGATGGTATGTTAAATAACGTTTTTTTTTGGAACTACTGTTCATCGCCAGAAAACTACTTAAATCGCCCCAAAAATTACCTCTTTGCCCTTAACAAATCAATTAATACCCATTTTGTCCCGTATCTTTAAACAAGGTATTTAACTCAGTTTTACTCACATTCCTAGTACCAACACCACGAAAATGTCTGGCGAAACACCTGAATCCGGCTAGGTAACAGAGGCGGATTTTTTTTTCCGACTCGGACGTCTAGCTAAGACGCCTCCACCTAGGTGGAGGCGTCTGGATACGACGCCTACACCATGGTGGAGGCGTCTTAGCTAAGACGTCTGGCTAAGCGAACGTGGAGGCGTCTGGCTAAGACGCCTCCACATAGGTGGAGGCGTGATGCCAGACGCCTCCACGTTGGTGGAGGCGTGTTAGCCAGACGCCCGTATTTTTTAATAATAAAAAATAAAAAAATAAAATATAAATAAATTCTTAAAATTATACGGTGTGTTATCTCAAATTATTTGAGGTTCTGTTGCAAGATTTTTGGTGGTAACGGGGTCAAATTACAATGAGTTTTTTTGCAAGTGATTAAATTTTCAAAAAATTTAAGATCCAAAATCCCCGGTGGTAAAACCTCCCGACTTACAAATACCACATCGACAGGTCGTTCGGGGGTCTCGCTCACCGGTGAGCGAGCGGCATTCCACCTCGCCGGTGAGGTGGCGGGGGTGGCAAGGGGGCAGCGCCCCCTGGAAATTTTTTGGATTTTGAAATTGTTGGATCTGAATTTTTTTTGAATTTTCATCAATTGCAAAAACTCGTTGTAAGGTGATGTCGGACGGTCGACCGTTTGCCTCTCGGTCTACCGAACATGTTCCATGCGGATGACCGAGTTTCCATCGGTCCACCGTGATCGTAAATACAGTAAGTTTTTGATCTTCCTAGAATCATTGTGTCGGTTTACCGATCTCTACCCGGTTATCCGAATATTTATTCTCAGTAGCTTCGACATTTCTCTGGAAATCTCTATTCGGTGTACCGAAAGGGTATCGGTCATCCGAATATAGTAATTATTAACTTATTAATTAATTAATTTAGTAATTATCTAAATTTATAATCAATTATCTTTTTAATAAAAAAATAAAAAAATAATAAAAAATTGCGGGCGTCTGTGTAAAACGCCCAGCGTAGGAGAGAGGCGTCTGGCTAAGCCGCCCAGCGTAGGAGAGAGGCGTCTTAGCCAGACGCCCAGCGTAGGAGAGAGGCGTCTTAGCCAGACGCCCGTCCCATGGGCGGGGCGTCTGTGTAAAACGCCGCCCCCTAGGGGGAGGCGTCTTACCCAGACGCCCCTTTCCTACGCTGGGCGGCTCCGCCAGACGCCCGCAATTTTTTATTATTTTTTTATTAAAAAGATGTTGGATATTTTACCAGATTCGAGTACACCGGGGGACTCTGTTGGCTCATTACTGACCTCCAAAACATTATTTTTTATGAATATAAGAGGAAGATGAAGAGAGATGTGTGATAGGAGGGTAAAATGTCGCGTTATAGCAGTAGAAATGAGAGAAGGGCAAAATGGTAATCTGTTGGGGCGATTTAAGTAGTTTTAGGGCGACGAATAGCAATTCAGTTTTTTTTTTGTCAGGGTACCTGACCGGTCAAAAATATTAAAATTAGTGTGTTATTTATGCTTCCGGGCATATTGACATGGTACTCATCGTCTCCATTGAAAATTGTTCTCGTGCACGTCCGTTAGTGATGTTCACATCCGTTAGGTTCTCTAAATGGTTTCGTCTTGCGAGTCTAATGAATGTGAGCCCCACATTAACTGGCATGCACGAGAACAATTTTCATTCAAAAGTATGAGTATCACGTCAATTTTAATCTTTTGGATTGATACTCAAGCAAAAAAAAACTTTTAATTTCTCTCACCCGTTATACTTGAGATCTTTGATATTGGACAACCGAACCCTAGTCATTCCATTATTTTATACATCTATAACACTCCGTATTGTGCATTTTTTAGAGAAAAAACTCTCAACACTTAAAGCTCTCGTTTCCAACACTCAAATCATGAACTTCACCACTATATCCATTCAAGTGCTCAAGGTTGATTATTTAATATTAAATGAAGATGAAAAGAGGAAAAATTAGTTGACCTATTGCTCCACGGTCATCTGGTTTGGTACTAATCAGAAAAATCAAAATTGACGTGGTGTCATGCTTCTTATTGAAAATTGTCATCTTGCAAATCAATTAGCCTCCTGTGACGGAAACCATGACGAAAGTCTAACGGATGTGAGCATTACTTTAACGAATGTGCATGATAGGTACCGTGCCAATATATTTTTTTAAATTATTTTTCAAATATGATGAGAGATTTGTACTTTGTAATTGCCTTAGAAATATTTGACGCTAATTTAACATTGGTTAGTAACTTGAGAACCCTTGTCCTTAAAATTAGTTGACACAAGTTTGATGTTCCTTGGTAACTTTAAATATGAACTTCCAAGTAAATCCAAACTGTATACCGTATTCTCGAACATAAGGTAAGAATGCACGACGCACACTAGAAACCAAAAATTGAAGTTGGGTTGTGTAAGATCAAGAGATGGTTCTTATAAAGTAATTTTGTATGGTTGATTTTGGGAACTACTATTCGTCGTCTGATTTTTACTTAAATCGTTCATCTAATTATCATTTTGCCGTCCATAATCCATTTAACATTCATTTCGTCACGTCTCTTAAACTAAGATTTCTGTCTCAATTTTCTCACTCTACTAGTATCAACACCACGAAAATGTCTGACGTTGCGTTGCAAAATAAGTTTTATTGTTCGGAGTTATCATTTGAACTTCGAAACTTAAGTTATTAACAAATATTAAATTTTCAACGAGCATTTATTTCAAGGGTAACGGATCCCTCTTCTTCGGATATAAGATTAACAGACCTATAATCTACATTGTGGTGCATTTTTAGGCGACTACGAATCCTCTATTTAAACTTCTTTCACTTCTACGTTTTTCATTATAAAGTTGCATTATAATTTGATTAAATCAATATTTTTTTGCTGGTACACCACCTACCAATCAGTGTCAATTTTATCATTGTATAATGCTCTCTAATTATTTTCGCTCGATATGATGACATGATATCCAAGCTGGATAGTGGCCATCTAAGAGTACACAAGCTTGATGTGGACCCGATCCATATCTTAGAAAAGAGGGAAGCCTATTGAGTTCGACTATCTATTAATGATACTTATGATTATGGTTGTGATAGTGAACACATGATTAATGCTTCGATTACGATGGGGAAACATAACCAGAACAGGTCACTATGGTGCACTGCTTAATAGTTTCATTATTTTATTTTATCTTATGAAAGAAGAGAATACCAATATAAGGTCAGAAAAATTAGTATGTGTTATCATTTGACAATTGATGTTTTATCAAAAAAATAAGAATAAAATTCAAGTTGATGGGGGGTTTCTTATCTACCACCGTATTTATTCATGGACTCATGGTTGGACTTGGGGGCCTAACCTTTGGGGGACATCAATTTAAGAGAGGTTGAGGGCCTAACCTTTGGGGGACATCAATTTAAGAGAGGGAGCACGTCCACTAAATGCAACAAACTATTTTACAAGCTCAATTGCTCGAGTTGAGGAAAGTACGAGATTAGGTCTCGGTAATTATTAGTGGAGGACAACGAGACTATAGGAGCTCACGTAGTCTACTTAGTTGTGACGATCAAAATTAAGATATTTTAAAGTTTTTTTTTTTAAATCAAACATAATAACACGTATTTTTATCTCTTAAGGTATAACATGTTAAAATTTTAGGTCAATCGAAGTTAATTTCACTGTTGATATAAAATGTTCATATTTGAACGGATGAAATTTATTGAATTTCGACGTGTTCGGATCAAGATCTACGATGAATCATTTGATCTAAATTTTTTACCACATGTTCCTTATATATGATATATCTCACCCATAATTTTTCATAGAAAAAACTAACCGGAAGTTGGTCAAAATGTAATGTTACAACCAAAATGGTTGTAGGAGACCTACAACCCCAATAACCCCATTGTTTTCTTATTAGTTGCACTTGTGAATATCATCTATGCACGCCACGGGTGTGTTTTGTTCAATATTTATATCATAATCAGCAAAAATCACAACATGAAGGATTAAGGAATAAAGAACAAGCATAAATTTTCCAAATAAACTTAAATGAAGGGCTTAAATACAAAAGGTTAAGGGACTGATTTGAAAATTTTCCAACGTGGGAACAAATGTGTAGTTTCCGACAATTTTTTTGAATACCGTATTGTGGTATTTCGTATAAGATACATCGTGTTATCGTGAACTACCCAGAGATAGTCGAGTTTAGGATTCTTCGTTTATGAATTGATGTATGATATTAATATTTGAGATTTTTGCTTGGGTGCACTTGCAAAAGGGGTTTATTGGACATTTGCTAATCCGAAGTTTTTTATTGGCCACAAATATTTGCAAAACTCTATATTTGCTTTTGTGCACTCCTCGTCTAACACCGTTAACAGATTTCCGTTAGACTCTGACGTCGTTACAAACCCATCTACCACACGTATAGTTCGGTCGACCGTTACAAACCTGGTCATCCGACCCTGGAATTCTGAGTTGTATCTCTTCTTGAAACGGACAACCGAATCCAATTCGAGCGTCTGTTTCTGGGGTTCCAGTAAATCCCTTGAAGTATCTGTCATCTTGGAAATGGTCGTCCGAGTGGATTTCGGACGACCGAAACTGAAGCGTTAGTGAACTTTTTAACTTTTATCCCTTCAATTGAGACAACATTTTCCTTTTTTCACCCATCTCCCTAACATTTATCTCATCAAACAATAAGAATGTTGGGATTTCGACTTGTAGGAGACAATCACACGACACAAAATCGAAGAAGAAACACGTCACAACACAAAACGATTTTACATGGAAACCCTTGTGGAAAAAATCAAGGCACCGTACATTAAATGTAGATAAATGTGTAAACAGATCAATATCCGGAATACAATAATAAGGTGTCAGAACAACAACTCGGACGACCATTTCCAAGATGGCAGATATTTCAAAGGATTTACTGGAACCCCAGAACCGGATGCCCGAATTGGATTCGGTCGTCCGTTTCCAAGAAGATATACACCTCAGAATTCCAGGTTCGGATGACCGGGTTTGTAACGGTCGACCGAACTATACATGGGGTAGACGGGCTTAAATACTGCATGTCTACCGTTAACGACGTCAACGTTTAACGAAAATCCGCTAACGACGTTAGACGGGGAGTGCACCAAAGCAAATATAAAGTTTTACAAGTGTTTGTGGCTAATAAAAAACTTGGGATGAGCAAAGATCTAATAATTCCGTTTTGCAAGTGCACCCAAGAAAAAAATCCATTAATATTTACGATTTACATGACAGTTTTTACCAAGATTAAAATACTGAATTGCTAAACATCGCCCCAAAATTACTTAAATCGCCCCTTGAAATTACCAAATTGACATTCCTCCTATTTTTGCTTATATATCTCAGAAATTTCACTTTTTTCTCAAAACTTTCTCTTCCTATACCTATTACAGAAGATTACGAATGTCTCGGAGGCCAGGGAAGCAGCCATCAGTTCCCCCGGTGTACCCGTATACGGTAACCTTACGTTATTTATTTGTTTTCAAAAAAATAATTAAAAAAAGTGGTCGGCGTCCGAGGGAGACGCCCCCCGCATGGGGCGGGCGTCCGAGGAAGCCGCTCCACCCATGGGGGGAGCGGCTTCCGATGACGCCCGCTTCATGCGGGGGGCGTCTCCCTAGGACGCCGACCAGTAGCGGGAGACGTCTGCGGAAGACGTCGCCCCGATGGAGGAGACGTCTTCGGAAGACGTCTCCCTTAAGGAGGAGGCGTCTCCAACAAACGCCTCCACCATGCGGGAGGCGTCTCTCGCAGACGCCTCCACAAATTTGTTTTTAATTTTTATTAAATATGATAATTACTTTAATAAATTGTGATAAATCTGAAAATTTAATTTAAAAAATTCTTATTAAGTTTAACATTTGTGATATTTAGTTTTAACAATTTTTGATTTAGTTTAACAATTGTGATAAATATGATAATTTAGTTTAACAAATTTTGATTTAGTTTAACAATTGTGATAATTTAGTTTAACAAGCGGGTAGTTCTACTTTCGCCGGATGGATGGTGCGGAAGGGTAGGGGTGTGAGGTTTACGACCGGGGATTCGAGCTCGTGCACTGTAGATCCCCGCGCTCAGAAGAAGAAAAGGGTCCAGGACGATTCTTGGATCGTGAGCAGTATGACGCCTGGTGGTCCTTTAGATGGGAGCGTCATTCCTAGTTTCTGGGGTCACATCGCTAGACGGATCTGGGACGGAGAGGATCGGAAGGTTCTGAAGTGCCATAATCGGCACAGAGCCTGTACAGCACTACAGGGTTGGCGGTCTACACTGAGTGCTGATATCAGAGAGGAGATTAGTGCCACGCATTTGGGGCACTTACCGTACAACATGTTGTCTTATCTCGACATGCCTTTGATTTCTGCGTTTGTGGAGCGGTGGCAGCCTGACACCAACACTTTTCCATGCAGATAACGAAAGGATATGTCCGCAACAACTGGACTGACGTCGGATGTGCCAAAAAAGCGTGAGTGACGACATCAGTTTCTGGATCCGCCATAATCCAATGTAAGTACTCACACTGCACTGCTTGATAGAGAAACTGCTGGACGGGATTCCAGTCTTCAGATTTTGTCCTCCTCATGTAATCTCTGAAATTATAAATATGTCTTTGATTTGGATTGTCCTCCGGGAATTTTTCTTTTACTGCCTTCAAGATGTTCCGTGGTTTTGCTTGCGCCTCAGTCATATCACGAACAATCTTCTTCGCCCCAGAACTTAGACCACTAATTTGACGATGACCCTCTGGATAAACTGTCAGTCTGTGGTTGTGATGTCCGTGAGCACTATTAAAAACCACAACCCATCCATCACGATCTCGTCGCTCCACCACTTTTAGTAAGAAACGGCAACCGCAACCCTTTCTTTTGGTGTTTCTTCGAAGTGCAGTATCCATATCCCGAGACTCCATTTGATTTTGTCGGTCGCATCTCAAATAACAATCCATCCGACTATCTGATCTTGTTTTGTACGACGACACGACCAAAAAAAACCCAGCTCCGATAGCTACTTGTTTGGCCCATTTACATGCTTCATCGATTGTTTCAAAGATTTGTGTAGTTTGAAATAACTCACTGTAATCCACTCCATCACCACCGAAATCTTCCAACGGAACCTACAAAAATAAAATCGAAATTTAAAAAATCAACAAAAATTCAGGCGTCTGGATTAAACGCCTACCCCATGGGGGCGTCTGAGTTAAACGCCCTCCCCAAGGGTGAGGCGTCTGCGTAGGACGCCTGACCGAAGGGAAGGGCGTCTACTAAAGACGTCTTACCCAAGGGGAGGACGTCTACATAAGACGCCCCTCCCATTGCGTAGGCGTCTGCGTTAGACGCCTAGGCCAAGGGGAGGACGTCCTACGCAGACGCCCTCACCTTGTGGGAGGCGTCTAATGTAGACGCTCGGCCCAAAATTTGCCCCGCGCCAGGCTTACCTCACCGGATGCATCACCCTCGCCAGACATTTTCGTGGTGTTTTTACTGATAAATTATGAATATACAAGACCGTAGGCCTAATTTATAGACACAGGACGATATGTGTATTAAATATATTGTTAAGGGCAATTTGGTAATTTCAAGGGACGATTTAAGTAGTTTTGAGGCGACGTTTAGTAGTTCCCTTAAAATATGGAGATCTGTGGAGAGAATGACGATCACAAAAGGTGGTAGATATTTGTGTTCTGGTCATTTATGAAAATAGTGATGGTAAGCAAGCAATAAATGCAATGATACACTGATACCAATGGATTATGAATGAATAAATATTTAGAATCAGATCTATCTTTAGTTAACTGATGCCTGATGGTGTGATTCGTTTGGAGTTTTTTCTTTCTTCTAAATGCATAAAGTTGAATTTCTAAACTAAATTCTATTGACAAATGGTGTCTAATAGCTTAGTTGGATTTTTTATGATTATACTCGATAAACTCTTGAAGAGCAAGAACTTGAAAAATCAAGTTTTCAAAAGCCAATTTTTTTAAATAAAGTTGTTCTTAATTTTTTTTAAAATTAAAATTGTATGAACAACTCGACTTCTCCTAAGCAAAGAACTATCCATTTGTTTGCACAAACACGTCTCAATAATCACCATTAGCTCCATAAGACTAGGGGTGTAAACGAATTGAGTCAAGCAAAATTTCGAACTATGAGTATTATCTTATGTTATTACAAAATACTAAAAAATAATTATAAATAGAGAAATAAAAAATTCGAGTGAGCTATCGAGCCGATCATCAAAAAAATTCGAGTTCGAGTGACTCGTTTACCGAACCAAGTTTGAAGATTTTTTGGTTTTTCATCAAAATCTTTCATTTTCAAGTTAAACTAGAATCAAACATTTTTCGAGTCGAACTATCGAACCGAGTCAAAGTTCCCGACAGAAGTCAATATCTTCCCAACCATTCTTTATTGCTGGTGTTAATTTATTACATCTGCTAGCCCAAGCAAAAGAATTTAAAGTAGAGCACCACGCATACTTGTTAGTTCTAACTCTGTTTTCCACACGAAAGTGTAGAAAAATCAAAGGTTGATTTGTATTTGACGACAACAAACAACAAAACGCAAAATATATTAATAGCTAGAATAGGTTAAAAATGCGTTCTATCTCAGAATTCTTGGACGCGAGTTGACGACCAAAACTCCTATTCCCCTAATATTTTGTCAAATATAAGCAATAGTGCAATACCTTTCCATGGCTTTTGGAGTTAATAAAGTTCATGTATGAGAATGAAGTTCCAGAACTACAAACGCAGATGCAGTGCTTTTGAGGTTTAGGAGATATTGGCCACTTCTATTGCTGTTGCTGAATCCATAAACTTTGTCACCACCATGACAAAGGCAACCTTGTTGCGCTACTTTTTGCTACTCTGTCTTTTCACCAAGGTCTTTGTGGGGTTTGGAGCCACAGATCCTCAAGATGGTATCTTCTGTGTTTTTGTATAATTTTGTCTCTATGTAAATTTTGGAGTTTGTTTTGCACTTGTGAGTTTTCTGGGTTTGTTTGTATTTATGTGAATATACATGAATAGTTAGTGTTTCAAGTTTAATTTATTGGGTTTATGGTATTTTCTCGAAGTTCTCCGTTTGTGGTGTGGAAAAGCCCTTACCATATTCATAAATCATAATCGTAGTTTGTTTTTTTTTTTTTTTGGGAATGTTATAGCATACTCATAGCACAGAAAGTGTCAAAATTGCTTTCAAGTTTCAACCCTAAGTTGGTTTTGCGTAGAATCATTTATATTTTTGGAAAATTTAGTTGAAATTCATCTTCTAATTCTGTAAAACCCCTATTTCTTCCCTGACTCTGGTTACAGTGGGATTGGTTGCCTAACACTTCTGTAGGTGCGGCACTGCGATCGCTGTTAGCTAATTGGGAGAAGGTGCCGCCAGGATGGGGGGCTTCAGATGATCCTTGTGGAACACCCTGGGAAGGCGTCGTGTGTGCAAATTCTAGAGTGATCACAATGTGAGTCGCCACCATGTCAAAAGTTTTCATGCTGTTTTAATTGGTTTCATCTGAATTCTTAGCTTAAATTGATGTTTCAGAGGACTATCATCCATGGGCATAAAGGGGACACTAAGTGGTGACATCGGACTGCTCTCTGCGTTGCACACGTTGTATGATCAATCTGCCCTTTTCATTTGAAATAATTTATCGGAGGAAATTGATTTATTAAAGTGCATCAATCTTTTTTTTCCTATTGATCTAGTAATGTAAAAAGATTGTTTGATTGAAGTTACAAATAAGATATCATTCCAATTGCAATACCTCTAGGGATTTATCCTACAACAAAGGTCTTGGCGGTTTGCTTCCTTCAAACTTTGGAAATCTGAAGCAGCTCACTACATTGTAAGCTTCATAAGTTACCAAATTTAAGAAATAGATAGCATTATTTTCCTTATAACAAAGAGAAGTACAAGGCAATTTATTTGACTTTGGCACGTCTCTGACTTTTCGCTCTTTCTTCTTCTTCAGGATCTTGCTTGGTTGCAGCTTCAGTGGTTCTATCCCATCAGAATTGGGCAACTTACCATCTCTAACATATATGTAAAAATTACTGACCGTAACAATGCTCATGTCTTTTCTTTTTACTTTGATTTCTTATACTTGACTTGTTTTTCCCTCAGAGCTCTGAACTTAAACAAATTAACTGGTAAGATACCTGCTTCCTTGGGCAGTCTTTCGAAACTCTACTGGCTTGACATAGCAGACAATCAGTTAAGTGGACCACTCCCGGTGTCCTCGGGCACTACCCCTGGTTTGGATATGCTCCTAAATGCAAAGCATTTGTGAGTTGCTCCCTTTGAGAATCCATAAGAAATCATGATTTGGCTCTAGGATGTGCCTTGATGATTATTTGACCATTAACATATGTTCTCTTGTGCCTTGTAGTCATTTCAACAAAAACAATTTGTCAGGCACAATTCCAGACAAATTGTTCAGCTCCGACATGACCCTGTTGCATATGTAAGCTTCTGAACTGAACTTATCACAAACTTTTGATTTCCACTCAAACTCCTAAGGTAATTAGTCACATTGCTGTTGTGCTTGGGCAGACTGTTCGACTCAAATCAGTTCAGCGGGACAATTCCAGAATCAATCGGGCATATTAAAACTCTTGAAGCTCTGTAAGTTCCTTTACCGAATCTCCATAATCTTATCATAATCTTTTTGTTGCAATACACTTGTATGTAAACTTTTGATGTTACAGCCGCCTCGATAGGAACCAGTTCACTGGCCCGATCCCTTCTAGCTTTAGCAACCTATCACGTGTCAATGAAATGTAAGATATTAATTTATTTGGAATTCCTGTCTTTCAAGTATTACATTAATTGTTCAATCGGCCACCTTGAAGGATTTTGGCAAACAACCAATTAAATGGCACACTACCGGATCTAAGTGGGATGAAACGTCTTAGTTATTTGTAAGTTCACAGTATTCCCTTTGTATAGATTCGAAGCAATTTTTCTGTCCAATAACATAATTATAAGATGATCGGCAGGGATTTAAGCAACAATTCTTTTGATGTTTCTGAAACACCGGCTTGGTTCACTGAGCTTCCATCTCTCAATACAATGTGAGTTCGTGCATATTTTCCTCCCACTTCTACAAAAGGCATTCTTAAAACATGCTGTTGACACAGGGCAATAGAACATGGTGGTATTAAAGGCGAATTACCGTCTACTTTTCTCAGCATTTCTCAGCTAGAGCAAGTGTAAGTGCGGACTTAGAAAATTAGTAAGTAGTGATGATGCTTAACATTCTCAAAAAAGCTCAATTGATTTTAAGAATCTCTTTGGATAGGTTATTGAGAAATAACTCATTCGGTGGAAAGCTTGACATGAGTAGCGGCATCAGCCCTCGATTGCAGCTCATTGATCTCCGAGACAATAACATCTCTTATATTACGGCAGGCGGTGCAATCGATATTACACTAATGTAGGCGACAAATCTACTAACATTTTGCTCATACCAAAGTCTACCAGCTTATTCCAAATTTGATGTTGCCACTTGTTTAACCGCAGGCTCTCAGGGAATCCTATCTGCGACAATCCAACACCTGGTGTTCGATATTGCCTCCTTCAACAAGAGATGGTGGCGGCTTATTCGACCAATCTCTCACAATGTGGAGCCAAATCATGTTCACAAGGCCAAGGTGTTAATCCATCAAACTGTGCTTGTGCTTACCCTTACACGGGTCTAATGGTTTTTAGAGCACCAACCTTCTCGGACTTGTCAAGCAACATTAGGTTCCAATCTCTGGAGAAAAGTCTGTGGACGGGGCTCGGATTAGTCCCTGGTTCAGCGTCTCTTCAGAACATTTTATTCAACGAACACAACTACCTCGACATGCAAGTATCGTTGTTTCCCTCACAGGAAATGTACTTCAATCGCTCGGAGATTAGGAGGCTTGGATTCTACTTGAGTAACCAAACATATAATGCTCCACCCGAGTTCGGACCGTACTACTTCAGTGCTGCCCCCTACACCTTCCCAGGTATAATATTATTGTTCTTTTGTTTGTCTGGGATTAGATTACCATGAGCTCTGTGGTTGTTGATATAACCATTTTCAGGTGGAAGTGGTTCAAGTACTGAAATGAGCTCAGCGGCCATCATCGGAATAAGTGTTAGTTGTGTTATTCTCTTAATTGGACTTGTAATACTGGGTGTTTATGCTTTCCAGCAGAAAAGGAAGGCCAAGAGAGCTGAACTCAACACACCATTTGGTAATGTTTCATAATTATGCTCTTGGGGTATATGCAATTGTTCAATTTATGTTCATGAATATGAAATAAGCATATTCATGAATATAATTTCTGGTTAGCATTCTCAATCATAGAGCAATGATACTGCTTTGAGGTTACCAGTAGAAGCTCAAGGTATAGAAATTATAAATTTAATGTATACGGTATATAATGAGTCATAGTTAACAATGGACACACGAAATTATTGATGAAGGATAGTTAACAATGGACACACGAAATTATTGATGAAGGATATAGTGACTTAATACCTCAGAAATCCTTGGAAGGCACCAGAGTGATTTTGTTTTGATAAAAAAATGTTTTATTTCAAGTGTCGTTTACTTTGTGTTCTCATTTCAAAAAGGATGTGATGTGAAACACATAACTGAACTATTAAATTTGACCTTCTTTTAGCATCATGGATCCCTAGTGATGGAGGTGATAGTAGCGCACCACAATTGAAAGGAGCGAGGTGGTTTTCCTTCAATGATCTAAAGAAATGGACAAAAAATTTCTCGAACGAAAATGAGATTGGTTCTGGAGGCTATGGCAAGGTAATCTTTATGTCACCTACACTATCCATCTTCATGACCAACCTTTAGAATATTTCCTGATACTAAAGGTTCACAGAAGAATCTCAATTCCAAATTCATCTGCCAACAATATTCTAAGACGATAAATTTTAACAATCACAGGTCTATAAGGGGACACTTCCAAATGGGAACCTAGTTGCTATCAAGAGAGCACGACAAGAATCGGTGCAAGAGGCATTGCAGTTCAAAACCGAGATCGAGTTGCTTTCCAGACTTCACCACAAGAACCTTGTAGGTCTTGTAGGCTTTTGTTATGAGAAGGGGGAACAGGTGCTGGTCTATGAATTTGTTCCCAATGGAACTCTAAGAGAGAGTTTATCTGGTGAGTGGGGAAAAATGCTGCTTTTAATAAGCTCATCTCGACCAATGACAATCGTCGCTCTATGTGTTAGGTACTTCTGGTATCTCGCTTGACTGGAAGAAGAGATTAATTATAGCGCTTGGGTCGGCCAGAGGAATAGCATATCTGCATGAACTTGCCGACCCTCCTATAATCCACAGAGATGTCAAGTCCAGCAATATCCTCTTGGATGAAACATTGATAGCTAAGGTTGCGGATTTTGGTCTATCTAAATTAATATCAGATATGTCAAAGGGCCACGTTTCTACGCAAGTGAAGGGTACAATGGTTGGTGTTTACTTTGTGCACTAATATTTCTTAATTTTCTGTGTTTAGTGAAATGTAGTAGGAGTCAATGTACTTCAATTATCATATGTTCAATTGTTTTGTCAATACCAAATCTCAAAGGGCGAAATACGTCATCTGTTTGAATCTGCAAAATTTGAAACTCAGAACGTGTAGTCTTTGTAAAATTAAACTCATCTCTTGCTTTTAACTTGATTATCAAAAGTTATCTATAATACAGTAACTTACATGTTTATCAGATTTAATTAATTTTTTTTGTCTATGTTTATCTTCTGCAGGGTTATCTTGATCCTGAATATTTCACGACTCAGCAACTGACTTACAAAAGCGATGTTTACAGCTTTGGGGTGGTGATGCTCGAACTGATCACCTCGAAGAAGGTCTTCAATATGGGCACGTACATCGTTCGAGAGGTAAGGATGAATTTGAACGAGAATGACCCAGAATTCGGCAGTCTGCGAACGGTTATGGATCCTTGCTTCCAAAACATGCCGGATCAAATTGGTTTCAGAACCTTTGTGGACGTGGCCATGCAATGTGTAGAAGATCGTGGTGTCGACCGACCGACAATGAACGAGGTTGTGAAAAGAATTGATGCTATACTGCAGAATTATGATTCAAATCCAGCTTCTTCGTCGTTGTTTTCAGAAGAATTAAGATCAGAAGGGTCTTCTGATTATCTATATAAAGACCAACGGTTAAGGAAGGATATAAGCAGTGACACTTTTGACAGTAGCAGTGGCTACAAATTCCAATCCAAAGTTGAGCCTAAGTAGGATATATATAGTTTGCCCAACGCTTTCTTGTAGTAATAATGTTAAGAAGAAAAAGAGTGTAACTTTGGTTTATATAGTGGATATAAGCAGAATAATTTAAGAGTAAAAAAGGCATTAAGTAATTAAATTTAATTACTGTACATGTTCATTCTGAGTAGTTCTCTGTGACTATAGTCTATATAGCCTATGATTGTATGTGTATGGCTTGATGGGATCCGTGTGCCCTCTTTTCATAAATGTTGTGCAGAAAAGGTAGAGGTCTTGGACAGACACCCAAAAAACACCAAACTGTAAATACCAAGCATGGCTAATTTTAGTATAAAAATATATATATAAGAAAATAATCGATTAAAAATTCCAAATTAAACCAAACAAAACCAACTAAAGTTTCCAAAACCACCTCACGCCCAGACCAACCTGTTCCAGTACATTGTCCAATCCATACTCCCCCAAATAAAGATTTAAGACACCCCGCATGGTCCGGGAAACGAGCGAACCACAAAACGCCCACCTCTCTTTAGCCAATTGTTTCCGTTATAAACAAGAGCCATCCCACGTCCCTGTGGTGGATCGGAAGAGAGCCATTGCTCCCCTGTTGGCCCCCACATCTCTCTACAATCAGAGCCAACACCACCACCAATTCTTTATCTCTCTTTCTCTCCTTTAATCACCCCACGCTAATCCCATCCCACTAAATACAAATTACCCAACGTTAATCTCCCTTTTGTCTCCTAATTATTTAAAAACTAGTCGCTTACGTACGTAGGCGGCTTCATGGCTTCCGGGGCTCTTTCCCGCGTTTTTCTTGTGTGCGTGTTGGCATGCATGGCCATTATGGGCCCCTCGGTTTTGGTCGTGGCGGAGGACCCCTATATTCACTTCAAGTGGAACGTCACCTACGGCACCATTTCACCTCTCAGGTAGGGACGGGAATGAGACGTAATTAATTGTGTTTGTATAAGTACCTAATAACATGTTTTTACGTTATTCTATGAGATGTCAAAAACTTTGTATATATATATATCTTAGTTTGCTTGTGTGTATACCCAAAATAAAATAAAAAAAAATCATCATATATGATGATTTTTTATATGATGATATCCTGATATGATTCTGCCGACACTGAAATTTGAAATGGTTCTATAGACCCATTTCCATTTCCATTTGAAGTTGTAATTGTTAATTGTGAAGTATCAATCGAGTAAACATTTGAATCCCAACTTACAGGGTCCGCGAAAAGGCGATTTTAATCAACGGTCAGTTTCCGGGGCCGAACATCAACTCGACCACCAACAACAACGTGGTGGTGAACGTCTTCAACAACCTGGACGTGCCTCTGCTTTTCACATGGAACGGAATCCAGCAGAGGAGGAACTCGTGGCAGGACGGAGTTCCAGGGACCAACTGTCCTATTCGTCCAGGGACTAACTACACCTACCATTTCCAAGTGAAGGACCAGATTGGTAGCTTCTTTTACTACCCTTCCATTGGGATGCAGAAGGCTGCTGGAGGTTTTGGGGGTCTTCGGATCAACAGTCGCGCTCTAATTCCGGTGCCGTTCGACAAACCTGCTGATGATTTTACCGTCCTCATCGGCGATTGGTACGATTACGAACATTAATGTGATCAATTCGCCATCTTTTTTTTATTCTTATCATTGTATTGTCTAGATGAAATATTTTACTAGAGGAATCTCTGGAATAACATGACTACTTCGACAAAGCTAATTACGTTATTTATATAAAATCAGACCTATAAGCATTTATTTAATCCAAGTGATGTTAACGTCTTTTGCACAATCAACTTAGGATTATCATATTCAACCCTTCCCAATTAAAAATTATGACGAAGAATTCTTAATTAGTACACAATGTGTGTAGAAGAGGATATTGCATAATCATTCTTTAGTTGACCAACGAATTAGTTTGAAACCTACAAAGATTGTTAAATGTTAAGGCGACTCGCTACATTTTCTTTACAACTCAAACCCTTTTGGAGTTAAACATTAATTATAATTAGTTTGTTGAGACTAACGATCGATGTTTTCCAATCTCGAACAGGTACACCAAATCCCACACGTCCCTCGAGCGGCAGCTCCTAAAGGGGCGCACGACCGGCAGACCGGCCGGAGTTCTGATCAACGGCCAATCAGGCGTCCGTGGAAAAGACCTATTCACAATGAAGCGAGGCCTCACGTACCGTTACAGGATATGCAACGTAGGCATGAAGGCGTCTCTAAATTTCCGAATTCAAAAACACTCGATGAAGCTCGTGGAAATGGACGGGTCCCACGTTGTTCAGAACGACTACGACTCCCTCGACATCCACGTGGGACAGTGCTACTCGGTTTTGGTCACTGCCAACCAGAAGCCTGGGGCTTACTACATGGTGGCCTCCACTCGGTTCATCAAAACCGAGTTCACAGGAACCGGTTTGATTCGATACAAGGGATCCAGATCGCCACCGTCAAAGCTCCTCCCAAAGGCCCCAACCGGGTGGGTTTGGTCCCTTAACCAGTTCAAGTCCTTCAGGTGGAATCTGACAGCTAGTGCTGCAAGACCCAACCCACAGGTAATATTATTTAACATGAGGATGACACTCAATTTCAAATTTCAACCATATACGACGTCAATTTCGATCTAAATTTTCACGTAAATATAGGTTTAAGAGTATTTTAACGATACAACAAAAAAATTGAAAAAAAAACGTCGATTGTTTGTTAAATAATAAAATTTTGAAATTCAGGAAGACAGTGTTACAAAATGAAAGTTCAGGAAAAATAACTGTTAACTTTGAAAATTCAGAATTGTAAAATAATACCAAGACATAATTCAGAAAGCAAAATGTAATTAATCCTAAAAAAAGTATCTACTATGTCTTACTTTAGCTTTGATTATTAAGTTAACTAGCATAGTTTATTATTAGATTAGGCAATGCTAGACTGAGTTCATCGCTCTACGCCTCGACTCGTTTACATTCGATTAAGTTCAAGTCGAGCATTTATAAAGACGAAATTCGACCGAACAAATAGGTTTAATTAAACTAAAACCAAATCCGTCCATCTTACCTGCAGGGATCATACCACTACGGGAACATCAACATCACTCGTACCATCAAGCTCCGCAACACGATGAGTAGTGTCGGAGGGAAGCTGAGGTTCGCTCTCAACGGGAAGTCGTTCAGAGGCACTTCGATCCCCCTGAAGCTTGCGGAGTACTTCGGGATCGCGAACAAGTACTTCAAGTATGACACCATCGGAGATGTGCCTCCTCATGCAAGGAAGCCCATTGTCATTGAGCCCATTGTGATCAAAATTAATCACAAGGACTTTGTTGAGATTGTGTTTGAGAATGCTGAAAAGAGCCTCCAGTCTTACCATCTCAATGGATACTCTTTCTTTGCTGTTGGGTGAGTATACTAATCTACTATATTATATTCCTTTGTAATTTGGATTACGTGGTCTGGAATTGGTCCAAACTAATAACAATGTTCTGAATATATAATATATAATAGCAAGAGGAAGATACATACTACAATGATTATGGTATAAAAGACAAATAAAGGTAGTTTAATCGATAACTAACTTGGACCATACACGCAGCATGGGAGGTGGAAAATGGACGCCTGAGAAGAGGAAAACATACAACCTCCTCGACGCCGTGAGCAGACACACAATCCAAGTCTACCCGAAGTCATGGACAGCAATCCTACTTGGCTTCGACAACGCCGGAATGTGGAATCTGAGGTCGGAAATTCTCGAGAGGAGCTTCCTTGGGCAACAGCTCTACATCAGTGTCACCTCCCCTGCAAAGTCTCTGAGGGATGAGCACAACATGCCTCAATCCCAGCTTCTGTGTGGTGCTGTAGTCTCCCTCCCCAGGCCACCAGCATATACCTGAGGAAGCAATTAAACAACTCTAACATTGTGGATGTTTATGCTTGTATGTATTTGTATATGTTTGTTTGATATACCATGCACACTCTTGTGAGGAAAAGAATGAGATTGAAGGGGGAGTGAGTGAGAGGGGGGAGGACCCAGAGGGAGGACTGTAATTGTTAGAGAGAGAAAATAATGGTGTCCTTCAATCACCAGAGGTGTTATTTGTTCTAAACTTTTTTTTTCCAGTCCTGGATCTGTTTCTGCATGTGCTATACTTCAAATTTAATATATGTATGTGTATGTGCTATACTCAATTATTTCGTCTGTTACAGAAGGTTGTCTACAATATCAGTTCATAGATTGATTCTTTTAATAGTTAACAAGTGCTAATGGACAAGGGGTGTGCTGGTCTGAGAGCATGTGTGTAGAAAACAGAAAATACAAATATAGTCCAAAAGATTTTATAGATGTTTTGCATGCATCATGAACATAATTGTAGTCAAGACTTAAACACAAACTCTAGGATTGATATCATTCCAGTCAATCCAATATTACCAGCATTAATGGTATCTAAAAGGACAACAAATCGTGCAAACAACACATATCCAGGAATATACATTATCATATGATCATTAACGACAAAAAAGAGGATAAGACAGCGCTGATCAAATGATCAGTGATGGAATGCTATATTGCAAGGAATTTGTGCAAAAATAGGCTGACTTGTGTACAATACTACTGATGAGCATATTCTCTAATCTCTATGGTAAGTAAGAACAACATAAACAACATCAAAAGATGAAAACTCTTTTCGAGCTAACGATGTGCCAGAAAGGTTGCTATTCTAAGAAAACATCTTTATAGAAAAATAATCACGAAGGATTCAGATTCTAACTGAAAATCTTGAACATGACAATGAACTTAAATACAATTGAGGAAAAATAGCAATCGAAAGTGGCTCGTGAGAGTATGGCAGTGACTCATTTTTGTGCCAACTCCATAAATCTTCCACATTAGTAGAAACAAATGAGATGAAGAAACAGAAGAAAAGGACCACCCATTGCCACTTTACAAAAAAAGAAGCTTTCTTACTCTAACAAAATATTTGAAAAATCACTCTAGCTCGGCAGGAAATGAATTGATTTCCATGTCGATTAATTTCTTCTGTGTGGCCTCACAGTCTTGGTCTTGAATGTCCAAAGCAATGATTCGACTAAGCCACCCATCCCCTCTTTATTGCCAAGAAATTTTTACTTGGACTAAGCCATGGATAGAAGCTCAACAGCATGTCCATCAAAGTCAAAAAGAAATGAGAAATTAGATGTCTAAACAATGACGGGGAACCTCAAGGTCAGCTTCCACTGTGTATTGAGAGAATCCTAATTGAGAGCCTTCATCGGGTTTTATGGGCTTGCATTGCACTCGTCCATGAATTGGTTTCCTTTTATTAAGAAACTTTTCCAGTATGACTTGTATTTGGGAATACCAAGCTCGAGCCATGGTTTCATGTTTCCATTGTAGTGGAGGACTGCAGCGTTTTCTATGGCATCTGAATTGATCCCATAGTCCTTGCCTAGCCCTGACATTACCCATGCATCCTCCAAGGGATATGTCAAGTTTTGAAATGCAAGCAAGCTTATGGGAAGGGCAGCAGCTCTCCACGATGTGGTGGTATTCATGGTTAGCGCCTGGAAAACAAAGTATTATGATTCATGAATAGGAGCTCAAATTGCATGTCAAAATTAAACCTAAAGTTCCTATATCATAGACTACCAAGGGGGCAAAGGCAATCTATCCAAACCGTATATTGGCAAAATATCAGGTAAATGTTACATTTTAATAGCAAATAAAATTGCAGTATTTGTTTGAGGAGCACACCTTGACAGTCACACCCAGATAAATCTAACATCATGATTCTTGTTGGACACAAATTGGTCCCATTGGTAATGCAAAATCTGAATTGACTTTCTGTCAAATAAGAAATCTAACAGAGATTTAGCTGATTGGCAGTTAGACAGTTATTTCACTTCAGAAATAAAAATTGCTTATTCTGTCTAAGTCAACAAACTACTATTGCTAACAAAACTACACAAAAAAATGAAATCGTCTACTATATTTTTTATGGGCAGGTAGTCTCAAATGCTCCCTCAAGGATGAAAATTTCAGAATATAATCAATGCTAATGTCGGATTAGAAATTGAGGTGGATGTGTGACCATACGCGAATGAATCGGATTAGAAATGAAGACATTCGTGAGAGAGTTGGAGTTGCTCCAATGGAAGAGAAAATTATACAACACAGACTGAGATGGTTTGAACATGTACAAAGAAGACCTTTGGAGGCACATATAAGAAGAAGAGTATTGAATCGAATCGAAGACACAAAAAGAGGAAGATGTAGACCACGATTGACTTGGGAGGAAGCAATCAAAAGATAACTAAAAAATTAGAATGTACCTCGGGAATTTACATTGGATAGAAACGCGTGGAAGAAGACGATTCACGTGCCTGAACCGTGACTCCTTAGAGTTTCATTTCTAGCCTACCCCAACTAGTTTGGGATTAAAGACTTTGTTGTTGTTGTTGTTGAATCAATGCTAATGTCACTGCCTCTAGCCAACAATTTGTGAAGTTACAAACCTATGGTAAAAAAAAAATCCCATGCAGCTTCAGGAAATTGCCAAAGATGTTCTGTTGTATACGTGCCAAAATTATTGAACGACCGATGTGTATATTAGAACGAAGTACATTTCCATTTTTTAATTTGGAATTTATGGTGTCATTGCAAACAATGCAAGTACAGAGAAAGAAAGAAAAATTCAATAAAGAGATTACAATACTCTATGGGGAGGGGGCAAACAAAGAAAATAATGTGTCAAACAATTATGCTTACCTCCGCAAGGAGTGTCTGGTAAGTATCAGTAGTACCACTTTCCCTCCACTTTTCTAAGTCAACAATATTGAGTCCAGACATCCAAGTGCACGAGTCATCGTTCAACACTTTTCTAGGCAGATAAGGTTGCAGATGAACCAACCTCACCTTACAGAACTGTGCAGCACCAATAACCTTTCCTTTCAAGTCAAGATCCCATAAGGATGACAAATCCCGTTGAACAACCACATCATCATCCAAAACAACCACTTTCCTCACATTCTTAAAAAAATCAGAAAGAAGAAAGTGTGCATGACCAAATACTGATAGGTACTCAGTTCTTGTCTGCAAAGACGACTGATTAGAATCACGAATTGAGATTCGGAACTCCTCAAAGAATGACATGTGCGGCTGCTTCAAAGTATTTGACTTTTTCAAGTGTTCGATATTTACAACATCAACAAGCGCATCTCTGTAAGAATTCCTTGAGAACCAAAACTTCATTGCATAAAAATTTTCATCATCTGTGAGTATATGAAAAACTAGATTCTTGCTCTCCTGTAAAAAGAGTAGATCAGTCTCATTATAACATATTATATTCAAAGGTAAAACTCTTAAGTATAACCATTCATTGATGTGCAAGAAAAAGATTCATAATGCTTTTGGAAATTTGGATTGAGGTAAAAAATATATCAAACCTTAGCATTCATAACGGTGGAGTTAACAGTGACAGATGATGCCAATATATTCTTCGAGAAAACAACGTAGTGGTGAATTGCTGGATTATCTTTGTCAAGCTTGACTACATGCAACTTTTCTTTATCAAAAAATGGGTGTTTAAAGTATTCTACAGTCAATCGCATGGAGAGGCAGTGGAGACTTTTGGGCAAAGTGTGAACTCCAAGGTGATACAGAAATGCACTCTGTCTCCTATGGAAGTGAGCTTCATCCTCAGTCAAATCAAGAATTTGCCTCAATTTCTTGTCAACGTTATGGCAATCAACATTAAGCAATTTGGCTTGAGCAATTGTCTCTTCCATTCTTTCAATCTTTTCCATGACCCTGAAATCAGGGAAACTATTTGTTAGTCCTCTTTAGTATTACCGACAAAGAGTTAATATAACAAGGGCTATATATTTTCAACTAGAGTACAAACATACCATTTTTCAAATACATAATTATTGATTAGTCTACTATAAGCTTGTATCAAGTAAAAGTTGCACTGTGGCAGCCATAGGAAATTAAGGATTCACAGTCACTTGAAGCAGAATAAACACATTACCCGAAAAAATATATTATGAAACATATATATATATATTTATACACAATTTCTTTCTACCAGCTTGAAATAAAGTGTAGTCCAAACAAAACCAAAAAGTGAGTGTTTGGTAATATTAAATACTAAGGTGACATTGAGGAGGGCCACAAAAGATGATAGTATGCAACAGTCAGGCTAGATGACTGTTATGGCCAGCGCCGAGTCGGTACACAAGTAAAGATATGAGCATACGTTGGGCGTCTGGCATCAGGCCAACTGATATCAAGTTATCAACCATAAGTAAAAGGATGAACTATGGATTTATAAGTGCTCGTGAAATAGTGATCTGTATGGAAAGAAGGATTTAAATGTTTTTTTTAAAATTTAAATCCTGCTCGTACTGAATTGTTTGCCAAAGGACTGCCCAATTGCATCTTTTTTATCTTCATTTTGAGGTAGAATTTTTGTCTGAGACTAACAAAACGTTTTTTAAGGAAATACCCTAGAATGTAAACCTTAAAATAGAAAGTGAAAAAATCACAAAAACAAAACACCTGGGAGTCAAACAAATTTAAAATACTTACGATTTAGGAAGATCAACATCCACAATAGCTTCACTAAGCATTCGCTCATGGTCTTGGATATTTTTCTTGACTTCGCGAGTAAAATTCTCTTGGGACTGAAGTTTAGCAATGCTAGGATAGTAAGCCCTCGCCACAAAAAGTTGGTCCTTGAGCTTCTTCACCACCGAATCTTTCATTTCTTCTTTGTGCTCACTAGACCAAATGCAATATGCCCCAAATTCAAGCTCACATGGCTTTGTATTTTCATCAACAATTGCTTGCTTCAAAATAAGTAACTCTTCTAAGTCTTCTTTCTGAGGAGAGATGTAAACACAATAAACTTAGAACTGATAAAATTGCACCCAGAACGATTAAGATATATTATCCACAGAAAACCACATTACAAGAAAGGTTGGTCATATAAGTAACTCTCACTCTTATTTTTGTGGTTGGAACCAAAAAATGTGTTGATGCCAATTGTGGACAAGGATTCCTAATAAAGTAACAATTACGAGGGGCAGTTGATGGTTCCAAACTATGAAGGAACTTTCCAAATTCAAAACGCTCAAGTGATGTATAATCAGAATGAAGTACCATATTTTATTTCTGCAGTTTCGGGCAACATATCTTCTCTTTAAAATTTGTTTATAAGCTTAACCTCGTATTGCTACCATTCATTGTACTTCAATAATCCAAGAGGATGGTGACGTCAACATGTGGTATACGTTGAGAAAGGCTCCACCAATTTTGAGATCTTTGAACAACTTATGTCAAAAGGGGAAAAACGTAATATATTTTTTTTGACTTGATTACTAAGTTACAAATCCAGACATTCAAGAGTCAATTGCACCCAAGAAATTGGGCAATACTTATTTGTAGTTCACATATGAAAATGCACCCATGTATTTTGTTGTAGCCACAAATGGGTCTACAAGAAGTTAGCTTCAGCTTGAGATTCATTTGAGTGTCACAAGTATTGGTGTTGGCACCCAACAACATGGTGACACCCACCAAGACGGTGTTGGGTAAAGATGGGAACACACAGTGCACGGCAATTTTTCGGAAAGGTCAATTGGCATTTGGTATGCTTTAATTAGGTTGATCTTTGGTCATTTTTTCACACGTATCCTTCAATTGTACTCTTGCAATCAGTAGTTATTTCTACGAAGTACGAACAGATTGTGTATAAATAACAATCAACGCTCAGCGGTATGGACATGGTACAATAATTATTATCCAGATGGGACAGGATTAAAAAAATTAGCTAGGTAGGACACGGTACAAAAGCATTTTAGTAGTGTTTGTTGAAAAAAATAGTTACCTAGTCAAGGCATAACACAAAAAATTACCTATGTGGTAAAATACAATTATCTAGGTAGGGCATGATACAAAAGTAACTGGATCATAATGTGGTAAATAGCTAGAAATAATTGTAAATAGACACAAATAAAAATGTCGGATGATTAATTTCCTATGGTAATTTGTTAGAAGAAAGTAGGTTCTCTTGGAAAAGGCAGGGTGAGGCCAACTTTTCCTTCAACGTTTTGATGTGAGTGAGACTTCGGGAGTAAATTGTCATTAAGGCCAGCGCCAAAACCTGTTTGGCCGTTTGGGTGAACTATCCAACGTTTTGAGCAGTTTGCCAGCGCACAACTTAAAAACTAAGCACCCAAACGGATCCTTGATCATCTTAGAAGGTTGTGAAAAGGTACCACAGTAACAATCTACCGAAAACCATATTAGGTGGTTTATTTGTGCGAAACTGTCAATAGTCTATTAGAAGAGGAGAAAGAGTTAAAATTGAAAACTAAGCAAACTAGAGTACACTCTTAGCCCACCTAATCCAAATCAAGAAAAAAGGTCCATTTACAACAACCTAATAGATAAGATAATACAACATCAGATATTAAGTCAAAGGAAAGTAGGAATCATATAATTGACCCCAATTTTGAAAAAACAAGGCAATCAATAATAATTTTTATCTTCTAGCCGTTGAAAACAAACATCTATGACTATGAGGAATAGCCGACGAAAGAAAAAGAAAATAACAATTATGCTAAGTTGAATAGCAACTAATTCAGCAAACATTCCGACGAGCTCACACAAACAGAATATCATCTAACTACTAATTAATCAACCACAAAAGACAGAGCTAAGAAATTAAACCTCATCCCGATACCGATTCTTCTCGTAGTCCCCAACCGCCTCCGGCGGACCTCCAAATCCCTCCTCCTGCACACCAAACCAACCACAAAATCAGAACCCAAACCAAAAAAATCTCCGAAACCGAAACCGAAACTCATCCTCACCGGCACAGCCCGATCGTCGCCGGAGTATCCTGCAACCAACCAAAATGCCGGTCAATATGGAGCGTAAAAGGAGGAGGGAACCCCAGATCTGGGGACGGGTAGGGACGTTACCGGAGGGGGAGCGGTTGTGGAGGCCGAGGAGGAAGGCGAGGGGGACGAGCATGGAGAGGAAGACGAGCGCCAGGACGGACGTCGCGAACGACTTCCACCGCCGCTTCGCCGGCGGAGACGGTAACGACTTCATCTTTTACTCTTTTTTTTTTTGGTTTTTTATTTTTATTTTTTTGGGGGCGTTGGAGGGGTTTATATAGTGGGTTTTGTTGGGGGTGGTAATGGTGGGAGCCTGGGAGGAGGAGGAAGAGGATTAAAGTGAAGGTGATGGATGGATAGTTTGGTGGGAGTTACTACTTTATTCCCTTTATTGGATTGGGCAATGCCTTTGTGTTTTTTCACCAGTAACACTGTGTGTTTGGGTTTCTTCTTTTTTGCATTTCCAAGGAATAATCATAGTTGTCATTCTATCTTTTATTTTTATTATTAATAGGCATTAAGATTAATTTTGATTATCTAGATGATAGGAATCGATCACACGACTTATCCTCACTTGGTTGATACTTAAGCCAATTAGAATACACAATGTGTGTTAATGGAAGGTTTTATTGTGCATTTATACCTCAACTATTTGTTCAGTTTTTATAAGATATTTGCGACATGTGATTTGTGTCGTGCACACTCGTGATATTTAACATTGTCGTTTTTCTTGTTCTTACATATTTAAAAATACAATTTCCAGAACTAATTTTCTGATGACGTCCAGAAATAGAATAATTACACAGTATTAGATCCTAGACCTTAGCCATATCTTAACGGCATGTAACAGATAGTTTTGACTGCAGTAAGAAAATTGTTACACCAGTAATAAAGTTTTTTAAAGTAATAAATTCATTTAGTTTTAAACCAATGTTGACTTATCGTTTACTTTCTCACATCATGTAGTTAGTTCATTCTTCTTAGACCATAAATAATCATGCCCAGACTATCCTACATGTCATCTCTCTATGTCACGTCAGCTCACTCCATCAACTTAAAAAAATCTTTAACCACGCATGGGCTACCACACATACCTTACATTCATTTTCCTCCACATCATTTCTTAATTAAACAATTTTAATTCTTACACAACATTTAACAAATTACATTTTACATAATTCTAATTACGTTATAATTCCAATTGACGAAATGATTAATATTAATAATTAGTAATTAACATTAATAATTAATATTAAACCACGGATAATTTTATTAATTAAAATTAGAAATGCACCGTACACACGTGAATGCACAGTGTAAGCGTGCATGTATAGTACACGCGTGAATGCACAGTCTACGTGTGCAAGGAAAGCAGTCCGTGTGTGCACAGTATCCGCGTGAATATACAGTACACACGTGAATGCATAATGTTCAAATTTTCCTCTGTATATACCTTATACAAAACACAACATACACTTCACACAACTTTGCAATGTGTTCTCTACATCACAACCGTTCTCCCCGTCGTTCACAATTAAATTCACGTCCACTCTATCTACAAGGATACCTCTCACGTCTATATTTCTCACAATCATTCTAACAGTCAGACTAAAATAAAAAATGGACAAATGGGGGGCAACACGTGCCTCCCCCCAGGACGCCCTGGGCATGCAATCAAGACGTCCACCGCCTGAACGGACGCTCGGGTGGGCATCCCGGGCGACCGCCCGGAGGCCGCCCGACCTGTTAATGGTGCCCTTACTGCTATAAAAGTGGTCATGTATTTTCACTTCCGCTAACAACAAAACAAACTACCCGCCCACAATTCATTGCCCGGAAAAAGAAGTAAATGTGCAGCAGTGTTTTATATCTTCTATTAAACTACTTGAATTTGAAGAGATTTTTGACAATTAATGAATCAAATTTCACTTCATATGAGCGAATTGGTAGATTTGCAGGAATCTAATTGTTGAGACACAAAAACCAATATCGTAAAACCTTACTTGCATTTTTTTCATAATTAACTTTCAAATTTAAGAAAGGTAAACCAAGCAAGTTGTACAGTAGAAAGATAAAACAAATCTACGGCGTATTATTTTGTCACGTCAAGTATTTTAAGAGTTTAAAAACAAAAGATGTGCCGTAGAACAATATATCTTTCTTCCTAAAGGATGCAATCTTCTTTGGGCCATGGAAGATTTGGTGATGACATGTCCGCACGAAGGATGTCGCATAGTTATTTCAACAAAGACTTCACAAAATAAATTACTATTATATCTAAATACAATTTGACTGCAAACTAGAATAGTTGAATTTCAACCACAAGACTTTAGTTACTCTAAATTTTACGATTTACCAACTTAATAACACTGAGTTAATAATCACGTATTGTGTTCCTGATGTCAAGGAATTAATGATTAACCAATTTGTTATTGTCCAATGTAAAGTCATGTAGTTGGTGACATGCAAACATATTATATGTGAAAGTGATAGGAATAATCAGGGCTGTCAATTTTACACGAAACACGATAACACGACACGAAAACGACACGAAGTTAGCGGATATGGATTGAGAATTTGAACACGATTAATAAATGAGTTGGATACGGCAACACGATTATTAAATGGGTTGGATATGGATTTCTGCTGCAAAAACGATTAACACGATTAAGACACGATAAAACACGATAAGTAATTGGGTAATTAGGCACACGATTACGAATACGACACGATTAATACTGACAAATCTATAAGTAATATATAAGTTTATAAATTATAATAAACAAATTCTAAGAACTGAATGTCATATTTATAATTTTACCAATTATATATGAGTGATTTGAAACTTTGAGGTTTGAACTCTGAACGAGTGGATAATCGTGTGTTAATTGTGTGTTACATGGTGTAAACGGTAGCGGTGTTAAACGTGTACACGAAGTAACCCGTTTAATAATTGGGTATAAACGGGTTGGATATGGCAACACGATTATAAATGGGTTGGATACGGCAGAAATTTAGCAACACGATTATTAAATGGGTCGGATACGGCGCAACACCTAGAGCTTATATATAGGAGTTGACACGACACGATTAGCACACGACACGACACGACATGATTGACAGCCCTAGGAATAATGTCTGTTTTAATTCTACCTGTCCTGGGGCTTTCTTAGCTGTTATATCCGAGAAAAATGGCCAGTTGGTGTCGATCAAGGACGTGCAGACGTATTTTTGTATTTCTGTTGGCACCACAAGACATGACTATACCACAAACAAAAAATGATAAAGAGTCGTGCATCAAATTGAAAAGGTTCCACCGATACTAATTTATGGGGCCCATACATCTCATCTATCTTTCTGACCTTTGAATAATGTTATTTTATGAGTCGACTATATGCCCATCCATTTCTTTTCTTGGAACCTACTCAGGCCTTTTGTGGGGGTGATATTTTATTGTATGGTCCTATTAGTGTTGCTTTCAGGGGGATTTGTTTAAGTGGGTTATGATTGTTTGATAGGAGATTATGTCATAAACTCCACGATGTGAGGTTTCATTTCCCACCATCGAACTCTACGCTGATGGCAATAAGAATAGTGTATGTCTGGTATGTGGATCTATATATTACACCATGTTGCTTATTGCTTAATAGAGGCGTGTAAATTCAAGTGTATCAACTGTCCTCTGAGCTTGTAAGATTTATTTGTATAGCATAAATAAATACACATACGTACAAAAACAAATTTGCAGGTCAATGTGTGTTGATTTCATTTTAGAAATTGCCATATTCACAATAACAACCACAAAGCCACTGGCCCAGAGTGAAGTTTTAAAACCAAAAACTGCTCATACTTGATTTTAGGTGCATTTTTCATGCTGTCTTCTAATTGCCGATTTATAATTGATGTATTGATCATAAATATGGCAACTTATAAGCAAGATTAATGTATCATTAACTTTGCCTTTTTATGTTCAAATATGAAAGAACAGCGTCTGTACATGCCTAAGTGGAGATTTTAACATATAAGACCAATTAGAGTGTTAGACAAGCTGAGATATAGCACCAGACTCTATCAGATATCTGATATTTTTGACAAACAATAACTAAGATACAGAGTGAACTGTTTCTACAAACGTTCGAGGTGACATCCAGTACAGTTTAAGTGGATATAAAAATAAATCAATAATCATCAATTACACTCTTCCTATTCCTGAGCATTGGACAACTTCCGACAAGATTCATCACTATGTAAGGAATTGTTTCTAACAACTTGAAGCCATTGCCAAGTGGTATTCGCTAGTAATAGGAGATTGGTCTGTGGACGAGAGTGTCATGACTCTTCAGTTGCTCTGAATTCTCAGATGCACGAGGAGAAAAACACACCCTGAAGGTGCTACGTCGATGATGTTCACTGATCATCTACTGTACTAGGTTCATTTTTGTTCGTTTTTTTCCGCCTCTTGGAAAGTCCCTCTTTCTTTTCATCGAATAAGTAGTTGTACTTCTCCAATACCCTATCCTTCTCCTCAAACATACCCAAAATCTCGTATGCGTCGGATACTTTACGGACTATAGATTTAATTGGAGGTTTACGATCATATTCTTCAAGACCCTTAAAAAGCTGCATAACATGGAAAATATTTGTAATCAGCAGATGGAAGAAAATAACTCCAAAAAGGCAGCTTCAGAAATACAAGTAATATAAATTTCAAAGGCATGATACTTTTACAAGCCTCTCAAGCATGTTGTTTCGATAGTAGATGGATATCATGCACTTGCATACGCTCCAGGGAACAGAATGCAGATCATAACTGATCTTCCTCACCCAAATATGGTGTGCTTCTTCTGGCCTACCGTCCTTATCCAAAGCCTTTATTAACTGTGCATACGTCCCCATTGTGTTCCCTTGTCCCTTGCTCAACATCCATTTTAACACCTAAAAAGATGGAGATTGAAAAACATGAGTTGATAATAAAAGTGTAATTACAAGAGTAAATAAAAACATAAGTGCAAAATTGCCTGAATAATCCTATGCCATTGTTCATCCTTTTCTAGAGAAAGTAATGCTCTTTTAAGTGAAGCTAAAGGAAACTCTCTTTCCCATGCAACCCAAGCATCAAGGGCACCATAAACATCCTCCTTTGAATCTTTAAGGTCATTAAGCTGCAAATCAGAATGATAAAAGAAAAAGAACATCATATATATGACTAATAGTCCCTAAAACTGTTGAAAGTTAATCTTCAATGCTATTTGTTCCCTCCAATTTCATGTAGATGGCATTGTTTTGTTTAGTTCACAGTTCACCAGTGAGTAGTGGCTAGTGACCATGCAAACACAAATACAAGATATTCAATTCCATTCATAGAACAATCATATGGTTGTCCATCCAAAGCACATTACATATATTACCACATCGACGAGAAACTTGTTCTTCTCTCTGGATGATATGTTATCACCGATTCTCTTCCTGGGCAATTGCAATCCATGCTCAAAACGTTCTGAAGTTTGGTTGGCTTCTTGAACCTGAAACAAAATGCTCTTTTAGTATGATAATCAAGAGTATTAACGAAATTAAATAGCACGTTCAGAAACATCACAGGTTCGAATGCCTCTTCATTAGTCAACAAAAACAATCTAAAGCGAGTTTTGTTGTTTCAAATTGGATCTCTTCAAAGAACCTCCAAAAATCAACATGAGATTACGCACCCTATAAACTTCATAGAAGAATAATACCTTTATTTGTCATGCTCTCATCATGCAACCTGAATACCCTTATTTGTTATAATACATAACTTGTTTCAGCAGACTTAAACCATGAAGATGACCCTGTGGCTCTTTGGGTTGCGTTCATTTGAAGTATTCACTTTCACCCATATCTACGAAGGATGAAGCTTATATAAATGTAAAACGAGGGTCTCATTGAGCTAAATGCTGCGAGGCATGTGCAGGATATAGAAAACACAAACACATTATACAACCTCCAAATGAATTATCTCACACTTAGTAGTATCTACATACATAAACAGAAGTACTGCACTATAAATGAGCATCTTAGCTACTAAAATTATGCAAGCTGATTGGGTGAATTAATAGCCTACCCCAACTAATTTGGGATTAATGTTGTTGTTGTCGATTGGATCAATTAAGGCTCAATATCATCACAACAGGGTGAGCTCTGACACAATTTACACCACAAATGATACGGTATACCATACATAACATGTTTGTACCATACAATTATACAAATAATCTTGTATTAGGTTCCCAACTTTCTACACACAGTTTGTTTGTCGTTTAAGTTTGGATTGCACAAACATATTCCACTTTGTCGTCGCGTTTCTTACCTAACAAATAAAAGACAACAATAGACCAACCGAGGGGTTAAGGACGAAATTGCTGGGGTTTAGAGAAATTTGCTTTAGGTCTCATTCGTCTGTGTGTGACCTACACTACCCAAATGCGTTATTTCTAATTTCACTTATGGTTTTCTTGGATAGGAATATGGGAGAGACAAGAAGATAAATGTGGAGAAAAGAAAACATTATTTCTTTATTTTCTTTCCTTTTCTCTCGCTTAGATAGACACGAGAGAAATTAAAAGAAACATTGTAAATTGACTAAAAAATCTTTTTTTGTTTTATTTTTGGGATCATTGGATTATTATTTCGGTTGTAAAACTACAATAATCGCTTTTTCTCTCCTATTCAGTTACCGCAAGTGATGAATCATTTAAAGTGTTAACAAATAAGTACCTTCGATGGGAGGTTCGGTGCGACCCCGCGTTGGGTGAGTTCGTTTTGGCGATAAGGGGGCGATTTGGTTTGGAAAGCAGAGGCGGTTGTGCGAGCGTAGCTGCTGTAACTTCGACTGCTCCATCTGAGTAGTAAGAATCTCATGCTAATCAAGACCAAATGTTTTGATTGCTGCTGCTGATTGGGATCGAAAAAATGTTGGGCTCATTGTTGTGTTAGGGTTTGTCGGCTGAGAAGAAGATGAAGAAGGGAAGGGGTGGACATTTGCATCAATTCCTTAAATTTTTGCAATATATATTGTAATACAAATCTTTTAATTTAAAATGGATATATTTTGTGTTTGTTTGGAACTTATTTTTGATCAAAGTGGAGAATGTGAGAATGTACATTTCTCTTATATTCTAATGTGACTTATTGTTCATTGATTGTTAACTAAAATCTTAGTTCTTTATTGAATAAAAAACTACATTTTGTATTTGCATATTTTATCATGTACTGTTGAAAGGAACGAAGGGACGCACCTCTTCACCAACCGACGCCTCGCTCCTCGAACGAACACACCTCTTCACTGACAGGCGCGGCCCAGATCTCCAACGGATATCCTACCCGATGGCTTATATAAACCCTTGTATTCAAAATTCAAATAACATATATACAAAATATAATTTCTCTCCGCAAACACCTTCGTTTCTCAATATGGTATCAGAGCGATCACTCCATCATTGGTGATCCTCAGAGTGCCCACCACTCATCATCGGATCACCTCAGAGAAAACCAAACCAAACCAGAAAAAGCACCACCTATCATCTTTGCCTCTCAAGGGGGTTGAAGGTGATAAACAAAACCCCGACACCCAAAACCCTTGAAAGAAAATCAAGGAAAACATGACGGATCTGGAAAACAACGCCCCAAAACTGGTGGCTCAGCTGCTCAACAGACAGAACTATCTGACATGGGCACGCGCTGTCACACTGGCTCTCAGCGGAAAAGGGAAGCTGGGACACATCTCCGGAACAACAAAGAAACCAGACGGGGATGACACCGAAACAAAACAAGAAGAGTGGCAGGCGATGGACCACCTTGTAATGTCATGGGTGATCAACTCCATGCAACCAAAAATCGGGGCCATCTTCCTTTACAAAAACTCAGCGAAGGAGTTGTGGGATGCGGTTCAAAACATATATGGTAAAGCCCACAACTTCGCTCATATTTTTAAACTAAAACACGATCTGTCGCAGACGAAGCAACAAGGACAAACCATCACAGAGTATCTCAGAACACTACAACGTGGATGGGATGAACTCGCTATCTACGAACCGGCGACTACTGACCAAAAAACCCTTCTCGAGGGGAAAGAAAGGGACCAAATCTATCAGTTCCTCATCAGACTCGACGGCAGCTACGAAGCTATCCGAAGCCAAGTCCTGATGACTTCCAACCTTCCTGATCTCGCGTCCATCATCGCGATGATCCAACGGGAGGAGACCCGCCGAACCACCGCTCAGATCGCTGATCAATCAGAAACTCAGGCGTTCTTCGCCGGAAAACCACCAAATAAAACCAAAAAATATGGAAACAAACCACAGGAAACATGCGACAACTGTAAAAAAATCGGGCATAACAAGAACTCATGTTGGTTCCTACATCCGCATCTCCGACCAACAAGGGAAGGAGGAGGAGATCATCGGAACAGAAATAGGAATGAGGGACCAACAGGAAACAGCGTGGCGGCAAACCCTAACATGGAAGAGGAACGAAGAAAATGGGAAGGTGAATCGGTCGTTCGCTCGGATCCGTGGGGTTTTATAACGTCACGTGATTCTGGCGGATCCGGATTTCCTTTGACCTGACCCGATTCCGCGAACCAATCGGATGCTCCACCCGCCGGACCCGGATCCAGCTCCAGATCCGACCCGATTCCGCTGGATCAATTACTGGCCCACCTCAGCGTATATTTGCAATCCACTCCTCAAGGTTCAGGTAATTGCGCAGGTATAACACTTTCTCCCAGAAATTTATCTGCATACCAATCAGATAGAAACTTAGCAAAAATAGGGCATGAAAATAATGATCAATGGATAATTGATTCTGGTGCTACTGACCACATGACCGGAAACTCTAGTTTACTAAGAAAAATAAAAAATCATGTGAAATCATCTAACAATTTTGTGACTGGAGCAAACAATAATCAAGTAGAAATAAAAGGAATAGGTGAAACCACCATCTTAAATCAAACGAACAAAAATATTTTATATGTCCCAACATTTACTTCTAATCTTCTTTTGGTAGCAAAAATTACACAAAATTTAAATTGCAATGTTATATTCACCCTGAATGATGTATTTTTTCAGGATCGAACTACAGGGAAGACGATTGGTAAAGGAGTCTATACCATGGGACTCTACATTTTAGAAACTCCAAACAAAATTTTTCACACCTCTAGTGGGCCGAGTCATGACCTTTGGCATAAACGAATGGGACACCCGTCTCATCTAGTTTTAAAATCGTTATTTCCGTTTATTTCATCTGATTATGCATGTGATGTTTGCCAGTATTCCAAACAAACTAGACTTCCTTTTTCCAACTCTAACACCAAATCAAACTTTCCTTTTGAATTAGTCCACTCCGATATTTGGGGACCCGCTCCGGTCGAGTCTTACAACGGTTTTAAGTATTTTGTGCTATTTATTGATGATTTCTCACGGAACACTTGGACTTATCTCCTCAAAAACAAATGAGATGTTTTTCAGATTTTTTGTGAATTTACAACATTTATTGAAAATATGTATGATTTTAAAATCAAAACCTTAAGGACAGATATCCGGACAGAATACACGAGTCACAACTTTCAAAAAATTTTGAAAAATCGGGAAATATTACACCAAATGACATGCATTCACACCCCTCAACAAAATGGAGTTTCTGAAAGAAAAAATCGCCATCTTTTAAATGTAACTCGATCCCTACTTTTTCAAAATCATGTTCCCAAACGTTTTTGGTCCGATGTTGTCTTAACTGCTACTTATCTAATAAACCGCCTCCCTAGCCCTTCTCTTCAACATAAACAACCACTAGAGATACTCTTAGGACGGAAACTAACCTTAGATCATTGTAAAGTCTTTGGATGTGTATGCTTTGTTCATAAGAAACGCATAGATAAATTTGATAGCAACTCTGTAAAATGCCTATTTCTTGGTTATTCTTTCAACAAAAAAGGGTACAAATGTTTTAACCCCGAAACTTGTAAAATGTATATCTCTCGGGATGTAATATTTAGAGAAAATGAGTCTTACTTCAACATTGTCGGTACAACCAAGTCTTCCCCGGACATCACACCCGTTTTACCTGAATTCAACATCCACCAACCTGAAGAAGAAGAAGAAGAGGAAGACGAAGAAGAAGAAGAACGAGAAGAAGAACAAGAAGAAGGAAGAAACGAAGGACGAGAAGAAAATAACGAAAGCAACGCAGAAACCAGAAATCCACCTCCAACACCCCCAAGAAGATCTACTCGACCAACTCGTCCACCCACTAGGTTTAAAGACTTTATCACCTCACAAGTAACTTATCCCATTGAGAATTATCTAACCTATAAACAAATACAACCAAACTATAGGGCATTCTTAACTCAAATAAACGAAAACCTAGAACCTAAGAACTACGATGAAGCTAGTTGCAACCCTAAATGGAAAAAAGCCATGCAAGAAGAACTTAAAGCCTTAGAAACCAACAACACTTGGACCCTTATTCCTAAACCTAATGGAACCAAACCCGTTGGATGCAAATGGGTCTACAAAATAAAATACAATAGCAATGGAACTATCGAAAGATATAAAGCACGCCTTGTAGCAAAAGGGTATACCCAAACCTACGGTCTTGATTACCTTGAGACCTTTGCACCAGTAGCAAAAATGAACATTGTTCGTGTTCTCCTATCCATAGTTGTTAACAAGTGTTGGACACTTTACCAAATGGATGTCAGAAATGCCTTTCTCCAAGGCACTCTTGAAGAAGAAGTATATATGATACCACCACCAGGATACAACACCTCTCCCAACCAGGTATGCAAACTCAACAAAGCCATTTATGGCCTGAAGCAATCCCCTCGGGCATGGTACGCAAAACTTAGTCACTTTCTTATCGCTTATGGTTTTTTTAAATCTTCCGCTGACGCATCAATGTTTACTAGTCACCATAAGGGGGAAACTACCATAGTCTTGGTCTACGTAGACGATATCATCATTACTGGGGATAATAACGAAAAAATCAATCAAGTTAAACACTACCTAAAAAGGAAATTTGATATAAAAGACCTAGGCTTATTGAAATATTTCTTAGGAATAGAAATTGCATATTCGAAGAAAGGACTATTCCTATCACAAAGGAAATATGCTCTAGACCTATTAAAAGAAACAGGAAAACTTGGAGCCAGACCAGCCAATACACCCATTGAGGCAAATCTCAAAACCAGCCCAACTAACGGGGAACCTGTTAAAGATATTCATCAATACCAAAGACTTGTAGGAAAACTTATATATTTAACTGTAACCAGACCGGATATCACCTTCGCTGTTAGCATAATTAGTCAATTCATGCATGCACCTCGAACATCACATTTAGATATTATTGATAGAATTCTAAGGTACATTAAACAAACCCCAGGACAAAGATTACTAATGAAAAACAACAATTCTAACAGTATCATTGGTTTTTCAGATGCCGATTGGGCAGGGAGCCATGATCGAAGATCAACTACTGGTTTTTGCACGTTTGTTGGCGGAAATCTTGTAACTTGGAGGAGTAAGAAACAAAAAGTCGTTGCTCGATCAAGCGCAGAAGCAGATTATCGAGCAATGACATCCATCACCAGCGAACTCATTTGGTTAAAACAACTTCTTCGAGATATGGGTCAAACTCACACTTCAACTATAAACATGTTTTGCGACAACAACGCTGCCCGACACATTGCATCGAACCCCGTGTTTCACGAAAGAACCAAACACATTGAAGTTGATTGTCACTTCATCCGTGAAAAAATTCAGGCTGGGGAAATAGAAGTCCCATACGTCTCCAGCAAAGAACAATTGGCAGACGTCTTCACCAAAGCTCTAAGTCAGAAATCATTCAACATCATCATAAGCAAGTTAGGCACCTACAATCTCTTCCGGACCCAACTTGAGGGGGGGTGTTGAAAGGAACGAAGGGACGCACCTCTTCACCAACCGACGCCTCGCTCCTCGAACGAACGCACCTCTTCACCGACAGGCGCGGCCCAGATCTCCAACGGATATCCTACCCGATGGCTTATATAAACCCTTGTATTCAAAATTCAAATAACATATATACAAAATATAATTTCTCTCCGCAAACACCTTCGTTTCTCAATATGTACTAATAATTACATAATATATTTCATGGTGGAGTACTGGAGAAGATGAATGGGTGGAAAATTTGTAACTAAAATCTTAAAAATTTACAATCTGTAATTAATAGTTGTTTATCCTAAAAATTTACAATGGGTGGACAATTCATTAACAACTTTTTAATTTTCTAATCAGAACGTGTCAGATTGCGAGTCATTTGCTGTTCAATAAATATTTGTTTGTTTACGTTACAACTATAAGATTTAAGTTGATGTTATTTTTGTCTATTCACAATTCAAGTATCGACTTCAAGTCGTTAAAACAAACAAAAATAATAATAGTCATCGAATAAAAAGTTGTTTATCCAATCAAATCCCTGCGATTTCAAGTCTTAGCGACTGATGGCCACGAACCCACGATTGCTAGTTGCAGTGATTCGCTATTCCAATTGCTACCCAAAGGTGTGGCTGTGAGAGGAAGATGAGAATCAGAACAAATGAAGATGGGCTTCGATCATGCCCGGATTCGACCCGATATCTTGGGGCTTGAATCTTCCGACCCCATCTTGGGCTTCGTTTCGGACAAGTTTTTGGTTTCTCAAAAGTTTGCAAGTGTGATACTTTTTTCTAACTTTCCAAAAGTTAGTGTTCTGGTGTAGTCGTAATTTATCTTGGGGTCAGATTCCATCCGACCTGATATTGAACATGGACTTAGATCATGATCCAACATGATATTGACCACGTCTTCCAAAGACTTTTTTTTTGGAAAGCATTATACATTTTAAATTAAATTTCGACATGTAATTCAACGTGTTTTGTTTTCTAAACTATGTTGATCAAGAATGATTAAAATCTTCGATTTTCTGAAACAAACAATGAGATGTAATTAAGGGTGTAACAGCGAATCAAGCATGACTCAATGTGATCAATGTGCTTTGTTTTCTAGACTAGGCTGATCAAGAGTGATTACAATCTTTAATTTTCTCAAACAACAAGGATGTAATCAAGGTATAATAGATTACTTTACACTCTTAAATACAGCGAACTAAGTATGACCTTAAAGTGTATCATACTTATTCATGTTGTCGCAAAGCACCGACATCCTGTACGCAGATTGTAACTTACTCAAAACTTATGCAAAAAAACCATACTACGAGCATTCCATCCCCTTGCTATGCCTATTGTGTCACGGATACTACTCGTAAGACCTTAACTCTCGACTAATCACTAGTTTTCATTAATCGATTTGATTTCATTTCCTGCCCATTCGGACAAACACCACAAAAGAAATATTATAATAACAAACCAAAATCGACCCATAAAGGTTACTTCCAATTTCAACCAACCAAGCAAATTGTTAACGTACGTATGATAGTGAATTGCTGCACTTTACAAGACCTTCTGTTGACACTCTTGGGATATTTGTGTTATGTACAACAGCGCCAGTATGAGACGCGGAAAAAAGAGTATGCACTATTACACATGCTTTTTCCTGGATATTGTCTTCACCAAACCTTGGAAAATTTTCGAGAACCAATAGATGTTCATCATTGCCAGCATGGGAGAACCCAGTAGCAGGCTGTAGAAGCCCAGAGGAAACACTCTCTTCACCTGAAAACATACAATTCAAGAAAGGATGGATTACTACAGTTCTGTCAATAAATGTAACATTTAGGAGTAGCTCTTTATAAGCATAACACAAACGATTGCAGTATATTCCCCTTTTTGTTTAATTTCTACTCTATTTTCACTAAACTTGAAAATATGACCAATTATTGATGGGGTTTGATCCACTGATATAGGTCAAAGCCAAATGTGCCTATCAGGTTAGTCTCAGTTGCGTGACTGCAGTATGGTGGTGTTATTTAATCACAATCACAACTGAAACGGATTTTTTGAATTTGAATCTAGAGAATCATGATATCCGGGTGGTCAGTTAGACAGACAAACTCTATTATTGCAAACAATTTTATTTTTTTTGTTCTGAAGAGTCTAGATTTACAATGTGGTATTTGAGAACGATATCATGTTGTTTGATTCTTTGGAAATCAGAACACTGGTGCAAATAAATTTCCAAATGCTCCCCATGGAGTCTCTGGAGTTTGGATTCTGTAACTATGTGATTAGATCATTTAGTAACAGGGCCATGGGTATTAAACCAAACTTGAAAGGTGAAGGAATAGGAGAAAAAACCAAATACAAAGACATCACCTCAGTCCAAAAAGGAATGTAGTTTGAAGACAATTCAACAACAGAAAAAAGTTTTACATCTCAGAACATTACCTGATCAAAGTGAAGATACATGTGGGTGAAGAAATAAATGAACAAAAGAATCCTAGCTATCTGCATAAATAGAGTACCAACAGATTATGAAACTGCTTTGAGATGATAATTAAAGATGTACTACCTCAAGTGTCATTTCTTATAGTAACAACAAGCACGCTACGACGTTAGAGTGAATTCGTACCAGCCAACCGAAGAACATGGCGACACCATTGTAGATGTAGAGCTTCGAACTTTTCCGTCCAGCAGTATCCAAATACCACCTTAGGTTGATCAAAGGAGTTGTACATTCGGAAAACAAAACCAGGAGAATGTAAAATTCCCCAGCACCACTCGACAAAGAAAGAGCGATCGCATATATTGAGATCCCGTGATGTAAGATCTGAACTATTAGTACACCAAGTTAGTAGGTAGCAATTTTATAACACCTCTGAAGGATCAACCACAAGGAATGAGTACTTACAAACTCCTTGCCACCTAATGCTGGATAGAGCCAAAGAATCATTGCCAAGTCTGTGAGAAAGTAGCCGACCGAGATCTGCGCAAAGTGTGGAACTGATTTGAGTCAATCAATGTAGCAATAGGGAGCATATATATAATGGAAAATTATTTAACAGTAAAAAAATAGGAAAAAACTAAACGAAGCAAAAACCAAAATGAACCCATAAGGGGTTAGAATTCTGAATGAAAATGAAACACCAGTAATAAAGGAAAAGAAATTATCGCTCCTAAAGATCATCTCAATGAGCTGGAATTGGGACATATTATTACTCTACGATTTCAAAATTCAATGAATAATACAAAGTTATAATTGTTTTAAAGCCATGACAAGGTGGATAAAAAAATTCAATGGTATTAAATAATAAGCATGAAAACATCAATCAGTAATAATACATTTATACCTAGAAGTAAACAAATTTCACTTTAAGATCCTCAGTAGGGACATAAACACCACCACCAGGAGAATCAGTTATTTCCAGAACTTCAAATTAATAGCTTATCAGTAATGTGACACTTTTGAGAAGGTAGGATTATCATACAGGCACATAATGATGAAAAAGATTTTTTTTTGGATCATTCGAAGATCCAAGATTTGAATTGATGTTGCCAAACAAAAATAATTGGCGAATCCCCCTATAACAAGGCGAAATCAGCAAGAAGTACCGGAGGCATTGCAATTACCTACCCCAAGAACTGTATCGGAGACAGAACTCCTCCTAAATACCACTAAATCGTGGTCATCGCATCCCTCAAACAGATCTGACACAACTAGCAAGTAGAAAGTGGTGGTAGAAACAATAATTGCATGGAAGGTTGAAAACCCACTGCAGATAAGAAAAAATCTATCAGAATCCACTGGTGAACAATACAAGGATGATATGAGAAATCAGTACATGATAGGCATTTCGAAGATGCATCAAAAAGATTATGTTACCGATTCTTCCACTCAATCCTTTGTTCTTCTTTCAGGTTGTTGTATTCCTTGATATATAAAGCACTAGCATGCCCAACTAGATCATACACCTTCAATAAATTTCTATAAGTTAGATAAGATTTGTCTGCTCAAGAAAAATAACAAGCACCAAAAGCACGAATTCTATTTAGCTATGAAATACAATTTTCTTTGTGACATATTTGTCATACAATTCTTAGATATAATTTATATCACCCAACAATGGAAACCTTTGCAAATTGCAATGATCAGAAATCATGATGCAGAAATGCTTACAATCTTGCACATAATAATGCCATATGGAACGGAGAAGGACCACAGGGCATTCTCCATTAGAGCGAAATACCCGCTTCTTTCAACCAAATAAAGAAATCTGCAAACATCAACAGGACCAACACTCATGAGTAATAAAAATGATGTAGAAGATAGAACAAATCACTGCGATATATGCACCCTATAAAATACTTAGAAATCTTTAACATTTCCAAAAATACAACATTCATAACTTGAGATATAAGTTCCGCAATTTGCAAAATTTGGCCTTTCGAGGTGATCACGATTAGAGAAGAGGGAAGCATCAACATCAACCTTTAAGATTGACTTGCGAACACTTCTAAATAAAAAAAGTATTCTCGAACCGAAGGGAATGATTTAAGCCCTAAATCAACTAGTGCAGTTCCCAAACGAGCAACAAAATAAATCTCATTATCATTAGAGCTTATAAAGTTGAAACTGGATGATGATCTCCAATGAACAATTACATTGATAAGGTTGAACTGAATTTGGCTGGTATTCGACACACGAAACGATTAGAAAGCCTAATAATTTCAACGAAGGAATGAAATGCAATCAAAGGTGGTAATTAAACTACATCATACCCTTGATTATGACAAAGCACATACAAGCAATACACGAATGTAGCGGATTAAAGAAACGAACATCAAATTTCCCCTCAAGTTGGAGGAGATTGAAAGCCTAATTCAAACCTAAAGGCAATTGAAAGGCGGGAGACCAATCAAAGAGGCCATGCACCATAATCCAACAATCAAGTAAACCATCAAAGAGATAACAATTAACAACAAGTATATGATCGTAACCCAGTAGTTAGCATATGAAACAACAATAACCGTATCATATCAAATTTCTATTTCCCATAACTTATATTCCTCACCCTTTTCATCTCTGAAGTTAACGAAACATATATACTAGTAAAAACAAGAGACATACACGTTACGGATCAAAACCAAAACATCAAGAGGAACGAATTGAATGGAACGAGGACATCACCTGATTTCGTAGAAGCCACGAGAGAGTTGTAACAGAAATGACAGGTGTGGAACAGGAATGTCGGCGTGGCTTGCCAAGAGAAGTCCACCGCTGTTTGTTTAGTTTGGTCTGGTCAAGGAGAGTCTTTATTTAAAATAATATAAATAAGTTAAAAAGCTTTTCCGTTTCTAACGCTTTTAGCCCTGCAGTTTGCCGTTTCGTCCACACAGTCCCTCGCGGCCCTGGGTTTTGATTTTGACAAAACTTGGTTTTTTTTCTTTTTGAAATTGAAGAGCTCGTATTTTATTATTATTATTATTATCAGTTTACGGCACTCCAAAAGGTGAAGTTGTAAAACTCATAGTAATTCATCATATAATGGTACTAACATAAATACGGAAGAATTATGAGGAAAATATTATAAGTTGTGTTGCATTTGCATGTAAGTGGTTGGAAGTTCTCTTCAATGATTGAAGACGTCCAATTTAGTTGGTGTGCCCTCAGTTGGCAAGAAGAATTGAAGAAACGATTATCATAAAAAAAATGTAGAAGCGATCACAAATCACAGTCCACAATTGCAGGCTAGAGCAACTTATTAGGAAAATTTCTAATGATTCAAATAGTTAGTGGTTGGCTTTCCTCTTAAATTCAACTGTAATTAAATAATCCAAGATTGTAAATGATATAATCTTCTAAATTTTCTAGCTTTCTCATAATCAGTGGTTGGTTTTCCTCCTAAATCGGCTTTAATTAAATATCCCAAGATGGTAATCATACTTGTTTTAAATTTTCTAGCTTCCTAATAATTGGTTGTTGGCTTTCCTCCTTCTGGATTCAACTCTAATAAAATAGTTTAAGATGGTAATAGTACTGTTCTGATTCAGCTTTAATTAAATATTCCAAGATGGTAAACATACTTGTTTTAAAATTTCTAGCTTCCTAATTATTGGTTGTTGGCTTTCCTCCTCCTGAATTCAACTCTAATAAAATAGTTTAAGATGGTAACAGTACATGTTCTGATTTTTTCTTCTTCTACGTATGTTTTTGTAAAAGTTTAACTTTTAAATGTCAATTATTATGAATTAAATGAGAAATCATTTTGTTCATTGTTTATGTTATTCGTCTTTTAGAAGTGTTAAGGAAGAGACTCTTGGTCCTTAACCGTAGAGCTCTAAAAGATATTGGTTTACATAAAACAAAAAGATATTTACAATCATGGTAATTAACATGGGACATTAATTACCGAGTTAAGATTGTCGTGTTGGTCATAGATCATTGTAGCTCTACAAGTGAGTGACAACACGGGTACACAAAAAAGGAAAATATTACTTTTTTATACTGAATAGACCTAATAAGTAAAACATTATAGAATTGTGTTTTCTGTGTCATTAATGTTTTACTGTGTCTTTGGTCATTTGATATGAGACTTATATCCGATCACTTAAGAATTGCTTAATTAGACTAGTGTCTTGAGTTATCGATGAGAGTAGTGTAAAGGCATTGGTTGGTTAAGTATGACTTTTGTTGGAGGAGATAGTTAGTCAAAAGATTATCATTGCCCCTTTTAATTGAGTGATGATATTAGTGGACCCCTTGATAAAACAAAGTTATAATGTGCACAATGTGATTTGAGTTAAGTCACATATTTATAACTAGCTTAAAGAGATCAAGAAATGAATACTAATACGAAGATGACACAATACTACTTTGTGTGTATTCTTAATATCACGAGGCAAGGGACGGACACAAGTGGTGCACTCCATCACTAAATGGATCGGGTTTTGGTTCGAGTGGAATTAAGACATCTAACTAATTGGGAGCTATAATGTGTAGCTAGATACCGCTTATAGTTTGTGATATTAAGCTCTTAATATCACTGCCAACTTAGTCTAGATCCTCCCATAGGTCACACCGCAAAAATCGGGAAACAAGAAACTTGATTTTTGGTTCATATGATGTGTCAGGTTTCTTATAGAAAATATGACACATGTGGTGAACAAGTAAAATCAATTATCTTGTATATAACATAATTAGAATCATGATAAATTCATATGAGATGCATATATTATGGGATGGAATAATTTATTATTGCATAGGATAATATATTGCATAAGTTGTGAATTTGCTAAAACCCCAAAAGTTCAAATTTTGTTGGAAATAAATCTAAAATTTGAAAAAGCAAAATCGGGTAAAAGTTCGGTAATCCGTTATGGTTCGGTCGACCGAAGGATCTGTGGATCGGTCAACCGAACGTGGAACGGATAGTCATAGTTGATTGACCGAACTTGACCAAAGTGCCTGGAACTCTGGTACGGTGTACCGAACCAGGAACGGTCGACCGAACAATGTCCAGTTCCGATATTTTCGGTTAACCGAATGACACTCAGTTTTAGACGCGAATTCGTCCGATCGGCTAAGGAGAATTTTTCTCCTTAAGAATCGGTCATCCGTCTAATACTCGGTTAAACAATCGAGACATATTCGGTTAACCGAGTGGGACTCGGTAAACCGAACCGCGATCGATTTTCTGCCTTTGATAATTAAGAGATTAATTTGATCAATGGTTGGATTAGCTCCAAACTTGGTCAAACGTTTTTTTGAATGCATGAAATACATTATGGAATTAGTTTGTGAGAGAAAATGTCAAGAAAACGTGGCTTGAGAATAGCCATGATTGAGAGTAAGATTGAAGCCTATAAATAGGTCCTTATTCTCCTTAATTAAGCTAGATGTTTTCTAATGATTTTCTCTCCTAATTCACCACAAAAAGCCACGAAAATTCTATTAGTTTTCTAAGTCTTTGGAAGGAGAAATCTCAGAGATTAAGGAAGGGGTTTGTAGCTAGATTCTAAGCTAGTTTGGAGATTGATTGACTAGCTCATTTCTCTCCAACCTTGTTTATGGTTTTGGTGAACAATCGGAGGCATCCGGCGCATCGAGAAGCGATGATCGTCATCCTCAACGTCTCCGGATCATCAAGAAGTTTTAGAAAACTTCTAGGTATGAATTTCGGAGTCTCTTGTGTTTGTTTTAATAAGTTTTTGAAACTAGTTATTAAAACAAACCGATGCATGCATGAAATAAATCGTAGAAAATTGTAATTGATCATTATTATGCATAAAATTCGAAATATATATATATGCACAATTGAAAATTGAAGGGAATGTGTTCTAAAAGTTTTACTTTTAAATGTCAATTATTATGAGTTGAATGAGAAATCATTTTGTTCCTTGTTTATGTTATTCGTCTTTCAGAAGTGTTAAGGAAGAGGCTCTTGGTCCTTAACCGTAGAGCTCTAAAAGATATTGGTTTACATAAAACAAAAGATATTCGCAATCATGGTAATTAACATGGGACATTAATTACCGGGTTAAGATTGTCGTGTTTGGTCGTAGATCATTGTAGCTCTACAAGTGAGTGACAACACGGGTATGCAAAAAAGGAAAATATTACTTTTGTATACTGAATAGACCCAATAAGTAAAATATTATAGGAATGTGTTTCTGTGTCATTAATATTTTACTGTGTCCTTGGTCCTTTGATATGAGACTTATATCCGATCGCTGAAGGAGTTCTTAATTAGACTAGTGTCTTGAGCTATCGATGAGTGTAGTGTAAAGACATTAGTTGGTTAAGTATAACTTTCGTTGGAGAAGATAGTTAGTCAAAAGATTATCATTGTCCCTCTTAATTGAGTGATGATATTAGTGGGCCCCTTGATAAAACAAAGTTATAATGTGCACAATGTGATTTGAGTTAAGTCACATATTTATAACTAGCTTAAAGAGATCAAGAAATGAATACTAATACAAAGATGACACAATACTACTTTGTGTGTATTCTTAATATCATGAGGCAAGGGACGGACACAAGTGGTGCACTCCATCACTGAATGGATCGGGTTTTGGTTCGAGTGGAATTAAGACATCTAACTAATTGGGAGCTATAATGTGTAGCTAGATACCGCTTATAGCTTGTGATATTAAGCTCTTAATATCACTGTCAACTTAGTTTAGATCCTCCCATAGGTCACACCACAAAACTGGGAAACGAGTAATGGGGATTTTGAGTTCATAGGATGTGTCGGGTTTCATGTAGAAAATATGATACATGGGGTGAACAAGCAAAATCAAAATTATGTTGTGATTAATAACATAATTAGAATCTAAATTAAATTCATATGTGTTGAAATATTATGGGGTGTAATGATTGATCATTACATAAGATACTATGTTACATAAGTTGTGAATTTACTACTAATCCCGAAATGTCAAATTTTGTAGGGGTTAAATCGAAATTTGACAAGTCTGCAGAACAGTGCTCAAACGGTCGACCGGTTAGCAGTAAACGGTCGACCGGTCGGGCACGGTCGACCGGTCGTGTCTCGACCGATAACATGAAATTTTCATCTGTTCGAACGGTCGACCGAATGTGATCGATCGGTCGACCAAACATTGCGATGGAATAATTCCTGTTACGAACGGTCGACCGAGTTATAGAACGGTCGACCGAAACTAGGTTCGAGCGGTCGACCGAACCTTGAAACGGTCGACCGGTCCAGACGGTTTTTCAGCAGAATTAATTTAAGAATTAATTAGATCATGCATGGAATTGGTCCATAATTGATTTAATTTGTGGCTAATATTATTTATTATTAAATAATGGATGGTTAGATGGAATTTTGTATGAGATCATGGGCAAGGGGTTGCACATGAATAGGTAATTTGGAGAGAGTTTATAAATACAAGCTTATTTTATTACCCAATCAATCTAATTCATTATTTCTTGTGCAAAAATTCTCTCTCCATAATTCTCCACGAAATTTCCACAAATTCCTAAGTTTAGATTTAGTTTCAAGAGGTCATCTTCTCAAGGAAACTAAAGGGGTTAGTAATTGGATTCTAAACTCTATTGGAGATCGAGAGGCTAGCTCTTCTCTTTCCAATCTCGTTTAGAGTTTTATGAAATCTCGGAGGCATCCGGCGCAACAACAAGCATCCACAACGTCTCCGAATCTTCAAGAAGTTTTAGAGAACTTCTAGGTATGAATTTCGTAGACTCATGTTTGTTTTAATAATTTTGAAAACTAGTTATTGAAACAAACCAATACATGCATGAAATAAATCGTAGAAAATTGTAGATGATCCTTATTATACATAAAAATTTCGAAAATATATATGTATAATTAAACATGAAATCCCGCAGTGGTATCAGAGCATTAGGGTTCAATTTTCTTATGATTTAAGGCTGTAAACGAATTTAGTTTACCATATTGGATTTAAACAATTCAGTTTACCAGTTTTTCGGTCTATGAATGTTTTTTTGATATAATTCTCTATAATAATTCGTTTTAAATGTTTTAAGTGTTTTAAAACATGTCATGTAATTATTTGAATTAAGATTTAGACATTAGTCTAACTTACAATAAATTCGTTTTATAAAGAAATGATTATTTTGTAAGAGAATCAACAAAACCGAAAAACTGCGGTTCATCTTTCCATTGGAAATTGGATGGACATCGGTTCAAAATTATTTTTGAACAATGGATGGATGAAAAAAGTTTTTAATGGATTTCAAAATGTTTTCAAAGAATTGTTTGGGATTCTAGATGATTGATAAACTAGGTTGTATAGTTTATAGCAATATTGCGTGCATGGATGCTCGAGTTGTTTTTGCAGGAATTGTGAGTTTATGTGTCCAAATCAGCAACTATGAATGTATGTGATTATTATTATTATACAGGATCTTATTTATATGTAAAAACCAAAATTCCCTCTTTCTGTCTTTTAGATAATTGCATTTGCATATGAGAGGTTTTTACATATGACTTGCACTAGTCGGTTTTTATCGAATGTGAGGAGCATGTTTATTTTCTGTAAAATCTACATCTCCGGTGCAAGAGGAAGTCGCCGCTGTAGCGCATCGATCGAGGATCAAAGATCAGGGATCGAGGATCAAGGATCGAAGGGAACATATAAACTCACACGATGTGGATTGTGTGAATGGTTTAATTTCTGTTTTTAATTTCTACTATGCATGTGATGAATGTGATTGAATGTTAGGATGTGTATGAATGATAATATGCATGATAACCTAAAATTCCAAATCGCATGTTAATATATGAAATTGTCCAACAAAATTAAGAGTAATTTTCCTTCTTATTTATCCACTAGCAGTCATTGATCGAGAGATACTCTGCTCGCCCTTAGCGGAAGATAACTCCCTTCATATTTGGGAATAGTGGGAGATATAATGGTTGTCTGTTGTTGTGCCACGATTAAATATATGAGGTGAGTTTCACCCTAGTGAACCCCAAGTATGTTTAGTTGTGAATACAATGGATAAACGTATCTCGTATCAAATGAGAATAAGTTTTCTTAACATTACCTAGAGCCCTCGCTCGGTTTTGAGAAAAAGTTTTTCTTATGAGGATAGGTCATATTCCCTCATAATTAAAACGACAAGAATCACAAGAGTTTGAAGATGTTAATATTGCTAAAATTCAAAAAGGTTGTGATTAGAAAGAGTTTTTCTTACCTTGATATTGTGATATATTCGATAGCCCTTAGCTAGTCTATATTGCAATTGATAGGATCTTGGATTACTGCATTTACAGACAAAATTTTATTTGCAGTATTTACATTTATATTTGATATATATGTATGTATTTTAAAAACATAAAATTGACATTAAAATCCTGTATAATTTATTTTGTAGAAATGTCTAATATCCAACCAATTGTGCGATCTATGATCGAAAAGAATCCTTTGCAAAATGATGGCTCAAACTTCATGAAATGGCAACTCAATCTTAATATCGTGTTGAGGTTTGAAAACCTATCTCATATATTGGATGGTGAAATCCCAAAATTGAATGAGAAGACAACCGATAATGAGAAAGAGGCGATAGCCAAGTGGGAAGACCAAGAGAACCAAGTTCACGGTCTAATGTTGGCATCCATGGGTGACTCACTTCAATCGAAATACTTGGATTCAAAACCCAAGAAGACCATGGAAGCTTTAACAAAGATGTTCATGGATAGTGCCCGAAAGGAGCGCTATAAGACCATCATCGCACTCACAAGGTGCCACATGGCGGAGGGAACATCGGTATCCATGCATTTTCTCACGATGCAAGGATACCTTGAGAAATTGTCGAAGCTCTCTTCTCCAATGCCCGAGGACATTGCCGAAGATCTGATTCTTGGCTCTCTAGCCCCGTCCTTTAAGGACTTTGTGATGCACTATCATGTGCGTGAAAAAGGAGTGAGTCTTGAGGAGCTTCACAACGCTCTCAAAACGGCAGAAGTTGACATGGGCAAGGGTCGGGACAATCAGGTCTTAGCTGTCCATGAGAGGAGCAAAATGATCAACCAAGGTAAAGGCAAATTTACCAAAGATACGTTAATCAAAATCAAGGGAGTAGGAGGTGCTCAGAGGAGTGTCTCGAGGGGAAAATCTTTCAAATCTCCAACTACCAACACAGAGTGCTTTGACTGCGGTGAAAAGGGACACATCCGACCTAATTGCCCCAAGTACAAGGAAAACATTGAAAATGGGATGATTGAACGTAGGCGCCCGAGAAATGTCGTAGGTATGTTTGTTATTGAGATAAATTTAATCACCTCTGTCCTTGATTTGGTAATGGTTACCGGATCTTGTGCTCACATAATTTTGATGTGCAGCTATTGAAGGATAGGAAAGAACTCGTGGAGAACGAGATGATATTGAAGATCGGAAATAGTACAAGCATAGCAGCGATTGTACAAGGTTCTATGGAACTTCAATAGTCAAATTATTTAAATTTATGTTTTGAAGAATGTTTATTATGTGCCTTCGATTATCAAGAACTATTCTGTATCATATTTTGGATATGGATAACTTAATATATATTTCTAAATTCTTGCTTGTCTATATCGAAGAATGGAATTCTCTATGCAAATACATTCGTTTGGAATGACTTCTATTTGCTTGAAAAGAATAATAAACAAACTCAAACAAACAATAACAAAAAGAAACTAAGATAACTCACGTGAATGATTCATTCTTATAGCACTATCGGATTGGTCAAGTAAATGACCAAGAGACCTTTCAAGAAGAAAGGAACGAAAACGAATGACTAATTGGATATGATACGTTCTAATGTATGTGTTCCGATAAGTACAACTGCAAGAGACGGTTTAAGGTACTTCATTTTGTTCACGGACAACTATAGTCATTATGGCTGTATTTGTCTAATGGGAAACAAAAGTGAATTCTTTGACAAGATCAAAGAATTCAAGGATGAAGTAGTGAACCGACTCAACAAGAATATCGAGTCTCTACGAAAGGTTTGTAGGAGTGAGTGCTTAGGATACCTAATTTGACTCATTCCTAAAGTAGGAATAGGATATTGCTCGACATGGTTCGATCAATGATAAGTCAATCTAAATTGCCTATTTACTTTTGGAATTATGCACTACAAGAAATGACGAACTCGCTAAATAATGTTCCATCCAAATCCGTGGAGAAAATGACTTGTAAGCTATGGAGTTGAAAGACACCTAAGCTCAACTTTCTCAAGATTTGGGGTTGTGAGGTGTACGTCAAGAAATTGATGACGACCAAGCTTCAACCAAAAGCGGATAAGTGCTTCTTTATAGGTTATCCTCGTGTGACAAGAGGATACTACTTTTGGTGTATCACCTCCAATCGAAAGATTGTAGAGAGAGATATAGTTTTCTAGAATTTCTGGAAAAGAGAGAAAAGTAGTGGGAGTAGAGTTAAGCTTGGGAAACTCAAGATATTCTACAATATCATGATGTGAATGTAGCATTCAAAATCATGAAGGCCCAACCGAAATTTATTTGGTTAGTGGGAGCATGAGCGAGAGATCCTTACAAGAAATTGTGAGAGAATCTCAATCATCCCCACCTAGTGTACGTTCGAGAGTCGAACGTGAACCTATTCCTCAAGAAATTGTGGAAGAAGTTCGACAGACACGAGAAGAACCAAAAGAATAGAGAAGGTTAACGAGGGAAAGGAAGAGACTCAATAAGTATGTGGGACTTCATGAGATTGTGGTACTAGATACCAAAGATCCCTCGACCTTCCAAGAAGCACTGGAAAGGGAAGACTCCAGACTATGGCTTAAGGCCATGGAATCCGAAATAGAATCCATGTATGACAATCAAGTATGGAACTTGATTTGCCTTCCTCAAGAGAAAGTGTCATTTAATATAAATGAGCTTTTAGGAGAAAGATAGACATGAGTAGTAACTTGACAACCTACAAAGCAAGGCTTGTAGTAAAAGTTATACTCAAATTTAAGAAATTGACTTTGATGAAATTCTTGAGAGATTGCCATGTTAAAATCTATTCGGATTATGCTCACTATTGCCACATTTCACAATTGTGAAATATGGAAGATGGATATCAAAATGGTGTTCCTTAATGGGAACTTGGAGGAGGATATGTACATGGTACAACCTCAAAGTTTTGATGATCCAAAGAATAGCGAGAAGATATGCAAGTTTCAAAGATCCATTTATGGATTGAAGCAAGCATCGAGGAGTTGGAACAAATGCTTTGACGAAGAGGTGAAGAAGATTCACTTCATTCAAAGTAAAGGAGAACCTTGTTGATACAAGGAGATTAGTGGGAGCCATGTAGTACTTCTGATCTTATATGTCGATGACATATTGCTCATGAGCAATCATATACCTTTGCATTAGCAAACGAGAAATTTCATTGAAATCGGCATGTTCAATGGAAAGAAATGGATAAGGCTTAACACATCTTGAGAATCAAGATACATTGAGATACATCCCGTAGACTCATTGGCCCCAGTCAATGTGCATACATTGACAAGGTCTTGAAAAGGTTCCGGGTGAACAATTCCAATATGGACAATGTGCCAATAAGTATGAGTATAGGTGTGCAACTCAAGAAGTCTCAACGTGCTCAATCACGCAAAGACTTGGAGTACATGAAGGTATCCCTTATGCTTCGGCAAAAGGAAGGATCATGTACACAATGACTTGCACAAGACTCGATATCTCGTATGCTCTAAGCGTGACAGGTAGTCACCAATCCAACGCAAGTCCTAAGCATAGGATTGCGGTCAAGAATATTCTGAAGTACCTTAACCGGACTAAAGATAAGGTTCTTGTTTATGGAAGACAAAGGAGAAAATAGTCGAGGGCTATTTTGATGCAATTCTCATAGGGATTCTTGACAATAGTAGGTTGGAATGATGATGCGTCATCATTATCAAAGGTGGAGGTATGAGCTAGTGTAGTTAGGAGTAATATCACTACGGTTAACTCAACCACCAACGAAACACAAAATAAATAAATGGGTGGACACAACAGTGACACAACTGATCCATTCAACAAACCTTCATACCAAGCTAAGAGACGAAATATATTTCGAGTCCATGGATCCAAGGATCCACGTGGATTGACTTGATAGGTGATTTTACCCTAGTTATTAATGTTTTATACATTGAGAATGTATGTGAAAGAAAACTTTGATAACAAGTGGGAGATTGAAAGGAATGTGTTCTAAAAGTTTTAGTTTTAAATGTCAATTATTATGAATTGAATGAGAAATCATTTTGTTCCTTGTTTATGTTATTCGTCTTTTAGAAGTGTTAAGGAAGAGACTCTTGGTCCTTAACCGTAGAGCTCTAAAAGATATTGGTTTACATAAAACAAAAAGATATTTACAATCATGGTAATTAACATGGGACATTAATTACCGAGTTAAGATTGTCGTGTTGGTCATAGATCATTGTAGCTCTACAAGTGAGTGACAACACGAGTACACAAAAAAGGAAAATATTACTTTTTTATACTGAATAGACCTAATAAGTAAAACATTATAGAATTGTGTTTTCTGTGTCATTAATGTTTTACTGTGTCTTTGGTCATTTGATATGAGACTTATATCCGATCACTTAAGAATTGCTTAATTAGACTAGTGTCTTGAGTTATCGATGAGAGTAGTGTAAAGACATTGGTTGGTTAAGTATGACTTTTGTTGGAGGAGATAGTTAGTCAAAAGATTATCATTGCCCCTTTTAATTGAGTGATGATATTAGTGGACCCCTTGATAAAACAAAGTTATAATGTGCACAATGTGATTTGAGTTAAGTCACATATTTATAACTAGCTTAAAGAGATCAAGAAATGAATACTAATACGAAGATGACACAATACTACTTTGTGTGTATTCTTAATATCACGAGGCAAGGGACGGACACAAGTGGTGCACTCCATCACTAAATGGATCGGGTTTTGGTTCGAGTGGAATTAAGACATCTAACTAATTGGGAGCTATAATGTGTAGCTAGATACCGCTTATAGTTTGTGATATTAAGCTCTTAATATCACTGCCAACTTAGTCTAGATCCTCCCATAGGTCACACCGCAAAAACCGGGAAACAAGAAACTTGATTTTTGGTTCATATGATGTGTCAGGTTTCTTATAGAAAATATGACACATGTGGTGAACAAGTAAAATCAATTATCTTGTATATAACATAATTAGAATCATGATAAATTCATATGAGATGCATATATTATGGGATGCAATAATTTATTATTGCATAGGATAATATATTGCATAAGTTGTGAATTTGCTAAAACCCCAAAAGTTCAAATTTTGTTGGAAATAAATCTAAAATTTGAAAAAGCAAAATCAGGTAAAAGTTCGGTAATCCGTTATGGTTCGGTCGACCGAAGGATCTGTGGATCGGTCAACCGAACGTGGAACGGATAGTCATAGTTGATTGACCGAACTTGACCAAAGTGCCTGGAACTCTGGTACGGTGTACCGAACCAGGAACGGTCGACCGAACAATGTCCAGTTCCGATATTTTCGGTTAACCGAATGACACTCAGTTTTAGACGCGAATTCGTCCGATCGGCTAAGGAGAATTTTTCTCCTTAAGAATCGGTCATCCGTCTAATACTCGGTTAAACAATCGAGACATATTCGGTTAACCGAGTGGGACTCGGTAAACCGAACCGCGATCGATTTTCTGCCTTTGATAATTAAGAGATTAATTTGATCAATGGTTGGATTAGCTCCAAACTTGGTCAAACGTTTTTTTGAATGCATGAAATACATTATGGAATTAGTTTGTGAGAGAAAATGTCAAGAAAACGTGGCTTGAGAATAGCCATGATTGAGAGTAAGATTGGAGCCTATAAATAGGTCCTTATTCTCCTTAATTAAGCTAGATGTTTTCTAATTATTTTCTCTCCTAATTCACCACAAAAAGCCACGAAAATTCTATTAGTTTTCTAAGTCTTTGGAAGGAGAAATCTCAGAGATTAAGGAAGGGGTTTGTAGCTAGATTCTAAGCTAGTTTGGAGATTGATTGGCTAGCTCCTTTCTCTCCAACCTTGTTTAGGGTTTTGGTGAACACTCGGAGGCATCCGGCGCAACGAGAAGCGACGATCGTCATCCTCAACATCTCCGGATCATTAAGAAGTTTTAGAGAACTTCTAGGTATGAATTTCGGAGTCCCTTGTGTTTGTTTTAATAAGTTTTTGAAACTAGTTATTAAAACAAACCGATGCATGCATGAAATAAATCGTAGAAAATTGTAATTGATCATTATTATGCATAAAATTCGAAAAATATATATGCACAATTGAACATGACATCCTACAAAAAGATCCATATTCTTTTATATTTATAGATAACCTCTATTATCTACATGAACGTGATCGTTTCCAAAGGACAATTACTAATCTTTTTTAATGTTTTAATTGTGTTTAGAGAATGATTGAGATGGACGACTGAGATGTGTTTGGGGAGAGTATATAAGGTTTGAGTTCTCTCTCTCCCTCTCTTCTCACTCGTTCTCTCTCTCCATATCTCCCGCACAACGCTCTGTCTCTCTCTCTTCCAGCCTTGGTGTGCGGTGGAGTTGTGTTCGTCGAGGTGAAAAGGTGCGGTGAAGTGTGCGAGGATTTGTCAGTCGATTGAGTCGAGTTCCGCCGGAGAAGAAGATGAGTTGTGTGGAGACGTTCACCGTTGGATCTTCAAAGGTTTCTTAAAGCCTTAACGGTATGTCAAACTTGCTTTTACGCTCACCTAAGTTTGTATGGGTGTTGGAGCAGTCGATGGTAAGCCGAATGACTCGTCTGACCTGTGCAGCAGTTTTTCTACACTATAACGGTTGACCGGTGGGTTGGTTCGGTCGACCGATTGTAGTGTATTTTGGGTGATATCCCTCGCACCGGTCAAACGATACATTTGGGTGGTCGATCGGTTGTGCATTTTGAGCGAGAGATGAAGGCTTTGGGTGCTTTTGGTCTAACGGGACCCCTTTGCCGGTCGACCGAAAGTACTGCCGTAGGTCGGTTGGGGCGTTGACCATTTAAACGGTCGACTGCATGTTTGACTCGTCTGACTGACGATTTAAGTTAACTTAAAGGCCATTCGACCGGAAGTGTTGTTTCGGTCAACCGTGTGGTGTGGATTGATGGTGGGTTTTACTGGTGGTGTTCGGTCGACCGGAGGTCTTGGATCATTCGATCGTTTGTTTCTTTTGAGAAAAATGATTTCTTTTACTGGTGCTTTTCGGTTGGGACAACCCTCTGGAGGGGGATTCAGTTGACCAGTGAGGTGTTTTTGTTTGACCGTTTTTGCACAGTTTGGTGTTTTTCCTTGTTGTTGTTGATCGGCTAGAATGCAACGGGTTCACCGCCCCTTTTGGGGCAACGGACGGACAAGCCGACCTAATAGCGATCAGTGGTGGCGTTACGGTGCGGGTTGTGGTTGTTAATGTCGTGGTTCCGGCGAATGAGGCAAAGTCGTAGCTCCGGCGAATGAGGCATGTATATGTCGTCGCCGTGGCTCTGACAATTGATGTAAAACCGTGACTCCGGTAACATTGAGTCAAAACCGTGGCTCCGGTGAATGAGACAATTGTTGGTGTTTGCAGTTGTTGGGTTGATGCTTTTTTTCAATTTTCGTATTCATTATTTCATTCATGTGTTATGGTTTGATATACGAGGTTTCCTTATGGAAACTCAGGTATAGTTCATGTTTGCATTTCAGGTCGGGATCGACGATAGGAGGGTGATGACTGCAGAGGAGAGCACTCGGGACCGGATCCTGCTTTCCTTTCCTTTGAGGTGGTGATTACATATGTATATTTCATGTTTGAGCTTTTGATGTAATCACATTCTTTTGTAAACTCGGTCACACACATATATATATTATATGTTGGTGCACATGTGTGAGTCTTTGCAATAATGTCCTCAAGTTGATTGTATGTTTAAATTTTAAATTTTTTCGCTGTTCTGAGGACGTTACAACAACATTATACAATATAGTTACTGGTATAAGACAAATATGATAATATGATTAAACCGATATCGATTCATATATACAATTTAAAGAATATGGTAATAAAATTTGATGATTTGTTATAAGTATTTAAGTCCTTCAAATTACTTACACTTACACTAATTAAGATAAAAGCAAATAACATGTAGTTTAAATTTTTTACAAAAAACAAAATGTCAATATCCTTTCACTGATATTTTCGTAATGGTAGTTTGTTTTTGCTAAATTAGTTCCCGAAATCACTATCCTAGATAGACCCCTCTCTTTTAGTTGTCTTTAGATCTTAAATATTTTATGTTGCTCATGGTGTCCGATTGCCAAAGAAAGAAAATATTTGAGAACAAGTTTAACCTTTGTAGGAAACTGGTCTTTTATAAAAGCAATTTGAGAAATGTTAAAATTGGTATGGTCTTTCAAGTCTTAGAACATTAAAGACATATTGGATTTATTCATCAAATATAATGATGTCTGTGGTGTGTTTAACAGTTTCTAACGTTCATTTGAACAAGGTATACTAAATTTCTCTTGATCAAGGGACATTGAGATCTACTAGTTCGCTCCACCAAAGCCGAAGTCCAGAGGCATGTTTATGCCTGGATTTTTAACCGTCAAGACACACTCAAAGTACTTAATCTACTAGTCAAAAAACCCATCAAAATTATACTCTTAATTGCACCAAAATATGAAATGCAAGACAATATAATCATGTCAAAAGAAGGAAAAACACAACTAAGCCTCCATAATCTTTCAAACCAACATGTCTATTTTTGTTAGCGTAGTCAAACGACTCAAAACCAACCACCAAACAATTACACCGGTTTCCAGAGTAGCAATAGACAATATTAGCAACAAATCTTTGTTAGCTTATCCCCAAGTCTACGTACGTGACTTCTTCAACTACTACGTTCATCTCAGCAACATTCTCGTGTAATCTTTTTCCCTCAGTTGGTTTTTCCATTCACACTATGAACGTCTCAGAAGACACAAATGGAACATATGTTTGCTATCCGAATGCGTATATGGCCGTGAGTAGGGGAGTGTGGGGCAAAAACTACCGTCCTAGTGACTATTCTTTCCCACTCTTCATCATCCAAACCTCGCTTATCGTTCTTCTCTCAAGAGGCCTCAATACCGTCTGCCACCGCATGCGGCAGCCGCGATACATATATGAAGTCATTGTAAGCCCGATATTTCTTTTGAAGTTACATTTGGAAACTTAAATTGAGTCTACAAGATCAGGATATATGATTCTTTGATTTGGAAGTAATTTTGATTGTAGGGGTTACAACAACGTGATCATGTAGGAAAATTTAGACCAATGAAATAGTGGTGAAATGATTAGGATCAACTTCAGAATGTATTCAAGTGCATCTTGAATTTTAAAAGAGTTCTGAACTGTTAAACTTGGTTGGGGTCATCCATCTCTTTAATACCCATGGTAAACCTAGGATAATATTTTAGTGTAGAATGTTTACACACACGCCCACACGTTATATTTTAAGTAATTTGGGATTTATCTTTAGCTTCCACGCAAATGACGATCTGATGCATGCTGCTATAGTACGGTTTCAAACCAACTTGTGTTAATTTCATTATCATTGGATAATTATTATTGCAAATGGTAATATGTCAATGATAATATATTGACCAAATATGGTGTAACTTCATGGTCAAATCACGTTTCTTACCGGCAAATCTAACGTTCACGTCCTCCATTATAACCAAAACAGGCAGGCATAATTCTAGGCCCATCGATCGCCGGAACAGTCCCGCACTTCACCGAGTTTATCTTCCCGATGAGCGGGAAGACGGTGATAGAGACAATGGGCAGCCTAGGGCTAGTCTACTTCATGTTCCTAGTAGGCCTCCAAATGGAGGTGGGCAACATGTACACCGAGTGCAAGAAGGCGTGGCTCCTCATCCTCGCCTCGCTCGTGCCTCCTCTCCTCCTCGAATCCATCACGTTCCTCGTCTTCCACCGCGTCATCAACGCTTCCTCCACCCCCAACGCTGCCATGGTCATGCTTGCCGCCTCGCTCTCTACTACTGGATATACTCCACTTGCAAGGATACTCGCGGAGCGGAAGCTTCTTAGCTCCAATGCTGGGAAGTTGGCCATGTCGACGGCGATGATTAATGGGCTGTTTGCTTGGAACCTTTTCATCGTGTCACTAGCGATGCAAAGGTCGTCCATGTTCTCCGCTTTCTCATCGATATTCAATGACTTGATGAGCTATACTATCATGTATTATACAGTCCGACCGGCCGTCAAGCGGCTGCTATCACCTAAGGGTGGTGGTGGTGGTGGAGAGGTATGTATTGAGGATTTAAATCTTATGCGTGCTTAATTTGATTATCGTAGCAGTCTAAATATATGTTTTCATCATTATTTGCCTAAGTATCATGATTTTGAAAAGGTAATATATACCAATCAAATTTAAGGTGTTAGTTTTGTGTCTTGAAAACCTTTGTGAAATGATTGATCAATTATTTGGCGACAATAAATTCTGGGTTTCCTAGACTGCCCGAAATCGATCGACATATACCAATTTGGTCGATTGATTTATTCTGAAAATAGTTAGGTTGGATTTTATTGTTCTCACATGTTTAGTCGACCGTTTGACTTTTGATCGATCAAATGCCACTTTCAGATGATTGAAAGTTATTCGGTTGTCTGATTGCAGATTTTAGAGTCATTTCATCGTTTACTAAAACTTCAACTTAGGTCACCATTTCTAGGAAACAACATGACTTATTAAAGGTTATTTTGGGCAATCTTTCTCCACCACTTATGTGTCGTAAGCTCTAGTATATATATCCCTTTATCCTTTAAGATTTCAGGTGTGGGAAAATCACCACCAAATATGCTCTCCTTCCTCCTACCACTTTCATAGAGCCACAAAAGGTAGATTCATATCTCATGGAGCATCTTCTTAGAGTCACCTATAGTGTTAATTCCATAACTCAAAAAGAGATTCATATCTCATGGAACATCTTTTTAGAGTCACATATAGTGTTGATTCCATAACTCAAAAAATATCAAGTTGAGAAACTTATTGGAGTCATCAAAAGATGGAACTTTGAGACCATATCTTAAATACCCTCTAAGTTTGAAGGAACTATTAATTGTACCTTTTTTTTTGAAACAATAGTATCATCCAAATGTAAACATAGCTAAGCCCGAAATAGAGAGGTAAAGAAAGGAAGAGGAAACTCATAGTCTCATAGTAAGAAAACTAATGTTGGGCCGGGTTCGACTTTTATGTTATTTTACTCTAAAGTTACTAGCGAGTAATTGAGTTAACTCAACTTGTCAATTACACCCTTATGTTGAACAAACTATATTTAGAATTTAACTCTCCTTTAATTATTGAGCAGGAGTCGCAGAGAAGAGTGGGAGAGGTAGACAACAAGTTTGTGGTAACAATGTTGGTAGCAGTCATGGTTCTGGCCACATTATCAGACGCACTAGGGGTGCACGCGATGGTCGGAGCGTTCAACTTCGGAATGGTAGTCCCGAACGAGCTAATGGGCGCGGTGATGACGGCCAAGTTAGAGGATTTCGTGACGGGGCTGTTATTGCCGTTGTTTATTGGCTCGGTCGGGATGAAAGTAGACGTCTGGGCCCTCAAGGACGCATCCTTGTGTTGGTTGCTCGTCGGGGTGTTGATGTTCGGAGCCCTGCTTAAGTCCGTTTCAACTCTGCTGGTGGCTTTGTTGTTCCACGGCATGTCTAATAAAGATGCCAGGGCTGTGTCTGTGTTGATGAACACTAGAGGGATCACTGAGCTCATCATTTTGGAGATTGCTCACGTTAAAAAGGTAATTATATATATATATGAAGTCTCTGTTTTTCTATACAACCATTATATTTTGCTTTCAATTTCCCGACCATTTTGACACCGTACGTTATAACATTTTTGGAACGTGGTCATTGAGAAATATCAAGAAGGGTGTGAATCTCAGAGAGTACATCGGGCACACACAAAGGAACAATTGGAGGGTATTAAATGATAATAATAGAACGTAAAAGGCCTTTGTATTAACAGACCAAATGGAGGGTATGCAATATATAGCGATTTCAAATCCAAAGTTCTACGTACTTTCATTATGAGCTACATGTTGATGATTTCAAACCATAATTCTACTTTCAATGTCAGCCACATGGCCCACATCAGCGTTCTTTTCTCACTTAACTCTCGTCAAAAAATTATATTAGTCAAATATAATTTAGAATTACAGTAGAAACTCTAATGTTATTATCAAATAAATTACCGACTTGATCTTACTAGTGGTTTGCATATATGCATGGATTAATATTGCAGGTTCTGTCGACGGAGATGTACACGATTATGGTGTTGATATCAATATTCATGACGACCTCATGTACTCCCCTCCTACTACTGGTGAACCACCGCTACTCCTCCTCCTCGAAATCCCGGCCGATCCCCCACACCATCCGCACCCTCCAATCCCTCCAACCGGAGACGGAGCTCCGTATGATCGCATGCATCCACGCCCCGTCGAACGTTCCCTCCTTCATGACCTTCCTCCGCATCTCCCATGCCTCGAAGCGCCACCCGGTCTTCGCCTACGCCCTCCAACTCCTCGAGCTTACCCCACGGGACATCACCATGCTTGTCACCAACAACCACGCCTCCCTTGATCTCGATCTCGATCCCGATCCCGTCCTAAAGGCCTTCAACTCCTACTCTCTTGACGCCACCCCACTCCACCACCAGACCGTGGTTTCCTCCTACACCACCCTCCATGAGGACGTGTGTGGGCTGGTGGAAGCCAAGCAGGCTGCTCTCGTCCTTCTCCCCTTCCACCAACAACACACCGCTGGTGTCGGGCTAGAGACCATCGACCCCCGCATTCGCTCGTTCAACTTCCACGTCCTTCCCCGCTCGCCGTGCTCTGTGGGGATACTAGTCGACCGAGGGTGTCCCCACCCGGTTAGGAGGATCAAGATGGTGTTCTTTGGTGGGCCCGACGATCGCGAGGCATTAGCTTACGTGTTGCGGGTCTCCGTCAACCCCGCAGTGAAGATAGCATTGGTGAGGCTTGCGCATGCGGTGGGGGACGAGGAGGAGAGAGCGTTGGATAACCAGGCGGTGGACGTGTTTAGGGAGAGGACGGCGAGGATGGACTGGGTGACATATGAGGAACGGTGGGTGGCCAGCGGGGAGGAGGTGGTGGCTGCGGTGAAGGGTGTGGGGAGAGCCCAAGAGATGTACGTTGTGGGAAGGGGGGATGGGGTGGAGACCAAGTTGATGGATGGTATAAGGGCTTGGACAATATTCCCTGAACTCGGGGTCATCGGCGACCTCATGGCATCGTCCGACTTCTCACCGATGGTACTGGTGCTTGTCGTACAACAGTACAAGGGTGGCCCCGAGGGGATGCCCGTCGGACCCAGGATTTCTTCTGTCACCGGAGGCTCACTTAATATTCAACTTGTCAATAATGAATAAATAGATTGTGTGTGTGGTCAATGAGACCTCAAACTTTGAGATGGTGGTGATCATGATTGTTTCCTTTGTAGAACAAAACTCTTGTAGGGTTTAGTCATTTTCATGTTTACGTCATATTTGAATTTATTATACCCAAATGTATCTTCTTTTTTGTTTGGATGATTTCGGTATCTTTTTCTTGACAATGTAGCGAAAGACGTAAGGACACACATCTGGAGAAATAGACAGAGTGACAAACTTCACAATCTCTTATCTTGAGGTAACACTTCTACTTAATTAGTAATGGTCGTTTCAAGCTTAACCAATCACTTTGAATTCATCCTCCACCAGCCCTCAGCATGCGGTTAACTGGCGTATGAACGACTGAAAGGGAGTCCACAATTACACTAAAGTACAAGAGTGCAAAATCATCATTACCCATCTTTGTCCTCTAGTTCTGCCTTTCTTCCATATATACGGACTACAAAATTAAAGCAAAATGTTTAAAATTCCAAACGAATTAAATTTTGTAATAGTTTCGGCAAATTTCAGGATTAAAAACTCAATCAACCATAATTTAACTGCCCCTATCTATGCCGCCGAAATTGTTAATTCTACCCTTAGCTATTTGAACTCCAGTCACCTCGCAAAGATCTTTTGCTCAAGATAACAAGATGCATGCCTTGACAAACTTCAACGGTGCTCCATTATTTGCACACAATTAAATAGCTTGTTGTTTTCAGTGTTCTTAGTGAAAGAGTTTACTTCAGGTAGATGGTCTAAGACACACTATGAACAAGTTGGATAAGTTAGGTGGTTTGAGACTACAATGATCGACTTTGAAATTGCATGACCACCAGGCGTTGGTATAGATTGTTACCCAGTAAAGTGGTGATTCACATATCTACCGCGGATCCAAGTGTAGGGCTTTTAAAGTTTTAATTACACCTACTTCTCTACCTTCCGGAAATAAAAGCTAAACTTACAAATATGTTTTCCGAGAAGTCGAAGAGAAATAAAAAAATAAAACATATTGACTATCAAGATATTTTCTTTGAGGGAACGAGGGATACTTCTTTAAATAGCTTGATGCTTATAATTACGTAATTTTCACCTCACCGGCTCAAGGCAGTAATTACTAATTACCATCATGGCGAGCACTCTGGTGAGAAAAACTTAATCCAGACGAGAAGTTGAGGATGATATGGTCGGTTAGAGGTCTATTATCAGTCCTTCGCTTCTCTCTCCCTATTATCAGTCCTTCGCTTCTCTCTCCTCCCGTGGAATTTCCGCAACCGGTGGTATAGCATCCACCTTGTAACGCAAACTCTAAGAACCAAAAACATGGAAGTTTAGAATGGGAATATCTTCAAACGATCGCAAAACTTCATTATTTTGTTACATATGCTATTGGAAAAAGATGCAAACTGACAAAAAAAAAGGGATTCCCCAAGAAAGTCGACGTTCACGTTGACACCACCTATCCTTCAGCATAACTTAACCTTAAGAACAACATTCACTGTTTTAGCTCCCGATAAATATTTTTTCTCTTAAAATTCCTGGGGCCGCCAGTAAAGCATCTGATTTTCTCATGAAATGATAAAAAAAATCATTACTATATTGTTTCATAAATTAATAGCTGCAACATGTCGCACCACAACTCTGTTGATTTCTTGGACCACAAGCTTCCATGAAAATGGATATTCCATGGCATGCTAACTTGTGGATTAACTGATACAATACACCCTTGAGTTCACTTTTGTTCTCTCCAAACCATTTATATATATATATAAGAAAATTTAAAAAGAGGCATGTACAGCTCTTCTACCATTGAACATGAAGTACCCATCAAAATCCCATCAGTAGGAACGGGATGATCAATAGACCTTACCTTCTTAAAGAATGTTGAGTATGAATTATCCCAAATCAGTGTGTAGTTGCCAGAAAATACAGTGGAAAAATTTCCCTGCAAAGCATCATCTCAATGAGTACCATATTCTATCATGTGCAAATTATGATTGGCATACATTGCAAGGAACGGAACACTCACTTGGTCGGACTCATAACGCTTGTAGGGTAAGATGGGCTGCAAAATGAAATATGAATATGAGTAGGGTGCAAGACAACAGGAGAAAAGTTGCGTATAGTGTTAACTAAGATTGATATCAATATGAAAGGATTTTCATTACAAAAACTTTATGACAATATAGTCCTTACTGTGATTTCCCCTGAAGGACTCACATATTCCACGCTAAATCCGACATCCTGTCGAAGAAATGCCAAAGAAATTAATCCATATCCTTATGTATGATATTAACTGGAGAATAAGAAAAATAACAGTCATCGTTTTTTTAATATAAAAAAAGCCTGGTAGAAATACCAACGTTGTTACAACATACACCAAAGATGAACTTCACACAATAATTGAAGTAACACAAATCATGATTCATGATCGTTGAAATATAGCATCAAATTCCAATTTAACTATAACCTACAGGCATAAACGAATTACATTTCCCTATTCATATAAATCATAGAAGAGCAACCAAACCTATCCAACATCAGAAGTAACAAAATAAGTTAAAAGAAGATAGCTGTCCACTTCAATGAGGGGAACATGGTTCCCTAGCCACTTGTTTTCCCTTGCCCATATCTTCTTTTCTTCGTCTTTTGATCAGTCCCTTGCCCATATCAATGAGAATAAACAAATTTCTTCATTTAAATTGTTCTAAGAAGGAAAACAAGCAAAATTATCTTATGTAAATGGCTATCGATATCTCCCATTTTTGTAATTATAAGTGCCACACGTGAAATTAAGTATTATTACCTGGTGGTATTGAAATAATTAGTCTATCAGAATACTCATTCGCTTCCTGTAGCAAATGTTCATTACCTTCACTAAAACACTTGCTGCTTCTGACTTACATCTAAGAGCACCTGCTAAACAAAATTTACATGAAAGTTTTCTTCGTGGAGCTTGTATAACAATCTTCCGGTGTTTTGCAACATTTTCCTATTTATAAGAGCCCTTTACCTCAAAAATAGAATGGTGTTTACATTTTAAAGTTCAGGTAGCTCACCTGACAATTAACTACTAACAATTTTATGTCATTTGATTGACATCTGGCCTTCAGTATAGAGAAATAGCTGATCGAAAAAACTTGGTCAAATGTCAGGTACATTATTTTATCATTAGAAGAATGAAGAGAGATAAAAGACAACAATTTAAAGGAAACAAAAACGTAAAGAGAAAAGGATCAGCAATGGGTCTAGTCTACAGGGCATGGAACTAGAGCACATTGCCCAAAAATTTGACCCGACCAGGTCAGAAAACAAATAACTAGAAACTCGGGCAATAGATTAATTTCTGCAGCCATCTTCTTTGATGGGAATATAAGTATAATCATGATCAATGTCTTTGGGCATGATTATGGAAAAGTAAAGTATTCCTTTCTATAAATTCTCCATCCACATCATTGGCCTATCATGAGGACTGACGGAGACAAGTTGAGGACATGTGAAGATATAATAGAAGCTAATCAAACATGCTTTCCCTAAGAGGAGCAACATGCTATTGCAACACTAATACAAATGTCAATGTGCCCAATAAAGATTAGATTTGAACTGGCTGGTGCTCATAAATATAAACTTCTGTATCACCCTTTTAGTTCATATGCTTTATTTATCGATATAACACGTGCGGAATATCGGCTAAACAAAAGTTTTCATGTGAAAAAGCACTACGAGATCATGCATTGAAAAAATAGTACAAACAAAAAACCCAATACCATTAAGCTCATCTTCCCTTGAATCAACGAGAAATCCCAGGCAATGTAAGAGTTAGCAGAGTCTACAGTCAAAGAAACCTACATACAGTAAACAAAAACAAATAAAATATGATACCAATAATTACAAACAAATACAGCTGAAAACTTTCAGAACTTACATGTAAATGTCAATGATAAGTCATGAATTATATGAATATGAAGGAAAAAAATTAGAAGATAAAATGTGGTTGTTTTCTGTGTTCTTAGTTCTTACTACCAAGAAATAGGCAAGATAAAATTTAAAAAATGTCATTTAGTGCAACCTTTGAAGGGCATTTTTAAAATAAATAAGTATTACAGAATTACCCTCTTCAACATCTTCAACGCTAAAACGGTTGGGTTTTTCTAGAGCAAGTTTGCTCCGAATAATCTTCCAAACTCAATCCACTTCTCCACTGTAACAATCTCACATGGATATACACTATCATAAAATTAAAGACCTTGAACTTCTGCAAACTGCTTATCACTAGGATGGTTCCACCTTATGCTACAGGAAGACCTCATGCATGACAACAAGCAAGTTACTGAATGGAATCTATGGTACATCAACACAGCATTAGCCAGCCAAGTAGAGTCTCCCAAGATGAATTCAAAATGTTCACAAATTAAAAAGTAATTTGCTAATATCATCCGCTTAGCATCTATCAGAAAGTACATATATGTATCATAATTAGGAAGAAATACCTCAAAATTACTTCCTGGAGGAATAATTGTCTCCTTGTAATCATCATATTTTCTGCAAAAATTGAGGTTCAGCTTCTTCCAGATAAATGGAAAGTGAGGGATCTCCATCAAAATATGAAAAACAATTCACTATCAACAGCCAATCTAGAATCTACCTTGATTCTCCTGCACCAGCCTCCTCTGCGGTAATTAAAAAAGGAGAATTCGCAAAAACCTCTCTGCATTAATAGCCAGATGGTTAAATAGATGAATAGATATAGGAAAAAAACTGGCACCTAAACATGCAGCCCACACTTAGTGGTCGGTAAGTGAAAATAATATTGCAAAACATGCTACATAGAAAAATGAAGTGGTCAGGCTTGAAGGCTTACACTGTAATACACATAACGACTGGAATGAGAAACTTAGTATTATGGAAACTAATTATTTGATTCTTCATAAATAAATGTATAAATTTGGATAGTTATAGTTATGGCATATATGACACGTCACAAACATGGTGGCTTGAGGTAAGGAAGTCTTATATGGTTGTCATTTCTATTAGAATTTTTTTGCAAATTTCAAAGCTCATAACACCAAACTTTGACTGCATAAATGACATGTGGAAGTATAAGTTCGAAATTCAAATTCCATAATCCATATAAAAAGTTGGGATTTGTAAGGAGCATCCTGCACAGAGCTTGGCAGCTTGCAGAATGGGGATGGAAAGGACAAATCATATTACGGCAACCTTGGCACACAAGACTCCCCGCTTTGCAAGGGCTCAAAAAGGGCAATTTCATACGCAGCCTTTCCCTTACCTTTTCTTTGGCAAAGAGGTAGTTTTGGTGAAAGGTAAATCACAATAATTATTGATTGGAATCTGATATCTTGAAGAAGAGATCTTTGAACAAGAAATAGAGATCCATCACGTACCCTAAGAAGGTTAGGAAACGTTCCAACTCTGAGGTGTAAACATTTACTGCCTGCACCAATAACGCAGTCCGATCCCTATTTCTGTTACCCATGTAAAATTGATTGTAAATAATGGAGATTAAAACAAGAATAACATTCATAACTCAATTTTTTCAATATCATTTATCGTCTAATTGCTGGAAACTAAAAATATCTCACAGCTTGTTAGCCTCGTAACGCCCCCAAGTGAGAAGAAGAAATAAACGTATACAGAGCACTAGCTTTGTGAGGCTATAAAATGAAGGCCCATAACGATGTCTCTGTTCTTCCATAGGTCTGTAGATAGACAAAAGTTATGGTTATTTAGCACATGATCATATGTTCCAGAGCCAGTCGTCCAACCACAAGTAAGCTTGGTTTAAAAAGTTCATGAGCGCTAGAAGAAGAAAAAACTCAAAAAAGAGAGGAAGATTACCCATGGTCATCATTTATTTGTTTTACGAAGTTCAGTAAGACCTGCGGTATCAATACATATTAGAACTGCCAAAAAAGATTTGTTAACTATAAATTTTAAAGAGCTAGAAGGTAGTCATAAAATTGTAAAAGCAAGCAGGGTATACAAGCCAAACAAAAGAAATGAAAATGTTTACACAGTTTATTTCGAAAAGGGTGTTTTTTGCTCGGGAATCTCCATGGAATAGAGAATTCCCTAGATGCCCTTGTGTTATGTTATACCTAGAAGGTGAAAATCTAAGAAGACGTGGAACCAGAAACCTCACAAGTCACAGCAATGGTGACAATGACAACGCCATAGAGCCACTTCGACCCTCACACCCTCACTTTCAAATACCACCGTAGACACGTCTTCGCCATTCTTTCCACTCTCTGAATCTCAAATAATTACCAACCAATCATCCACCTCTCGGGCCGTAACCCCTAATAGACAGCCACTTTCATTCATTCCAAAGGATTCTTTGACCATGACCCTAGCATTGTTAAGCTCACTTTCAAGTGACCATGCTAGTCGCCACTCCATCCTTGCGGGCTATGGGTTCTCATCTTCCCAGCCAACCTCAAGTCACATGTGCTCGATTTTGATTTATATCATGTTAAGAGATAAGTCATCACCATTATGATTTTTAGTTTTATGTGAAGATACTAGAGGTGGTGAAGGAAGATGATAGTGGTAACTGGAGGGTTTTTTAGTAGTTCAATGAGAAAGCTGGGAAATTTTCAAAAAAGAAAACTTAGGATAGGTCATCTTCTTAATATTTTCAGTAAATGGAGGGCACTAGACGGATTATAATCAGAATTGAGCTCAAGAAGAATGTAGATCTAGATTAATAAGACTACAAGGGTAACTAAACAATCTGCAAAAAACAATAACAAAAACTTAAGACGCACCTCAGGTACTCCGACTAAGTATTTAACAAGTGCCTTATATACTCCTACAGCAGAGCCAAGTTCGGCCAATTGACTTCGCCTGAAAAGGCAAGACAGTCAGTATTCGTCATTCATGTAGGACTTATCTAGTAAATATGTAGGACGGTGTACTAGCAACTGAGATCCACCTTTCCATTTGTTGTTTCCACAACAGAGCATACTTATCTTGTATGCTACCACCTGAACTCACCAGAGCATCAACTTCAGCTTGCCTATTTCTTTCAGAACGCTCACGTTGTTGCCGGATTAACGAACCACGGAAGTCTTGGGGCATATAGGTCATAACTGAAAGTAGATAAAAAGTTTCTCTTATCAACTCGACAGATGGATAGTTATTAGAATATTACAGCACTCATATTTGTTGTAGGATTCATAATCTCCAGAATGACTCAACAATCTCTTTCTAGGCAGAGCAATATTATTAGTTTTTGAATCACCATAGCATACATTGCCAAATATGATTAAGAGCGAGATATCGTCAAAATATGGTTTATCTGTAAATCTAGGCTCAGGCTCGTCGGTAGGAAACAAATTATAATACAATGCAAATAGATATATTATGGTTTCCCAATAGATAATAGGTCCAAATATAATATAACATCTAAAACAAGAGAGATTGCATTTGAATAAAATTAAATACAATGAAAAATTATTAGAAACTCAATACTAGCCCCACATTGTGAAGATCAAATGTGAAATTTGAGAACATAATCAAAGCCTGTCATGCTGCAAATCATACCAGTATTAAATACACTATCAGTATTTTTCAACTGAAAGGATGCCAAATTCTCATAAGTTTTCCTCAACTTGACTTGCAGCTCTCTGATAAGATCAGAGAACTCAACATCTTCCGGTGTATTTTTCTGCTGAAGCTACAACAAAAGAAAGCATAAGTGTTGGGAACAAAGACCCTGGGAGATCCTAATGTTACAACTGGTCAAAGGTGGCATCATTAGTTTTTTACTGCCACTTACATGATCCACATAGGAGAATAGATTTGAGGGGCCCATCAGTATATCATATACATGATCAAGTTATGGAATTTTTTCTATAATGTTTCATGTATGATATATAGTAAAACAGTATGTCATATTCAAGTCACATAGTACCGATTTCGGCCAGTGAGGCTCTTCAAGTAAGAAAAGTATTTCCTCAATGTGCTCCCTGTTCTTCCACATGTTCTCATCAATTTTATGAGGAGCAGGTGAATCGGCTTCATTAGCCAATTTTCCCTCACCTTAAAATTGGAAAGAAAAAAAAATTCAAATCAACACAAGATTGATATAAAATCACAGTAAATAAGATAGGGAAGCCAATTTAGTCACATATAGTATCATGAAATTTTAAACAAGTTGGAATATGTTCCGTACTTTTAACTGACTAGCTTTACCTGCCTAATTACGCATATTAGGTGTAGTACTAATACGTACTTGATATCCAAAAAGCATTTGATGAGCATGATATGATGATTATCACACTTCCGTACCATGAAAAAGTAGTTCCTTGGTTATCTTGTTTTCTTATTATTATAACTGCATTACAACGATTGGGGAAAATTAATCATTGGTCTCATACATGACATGTAGTTTGGGTGGAATTGTAACTCATCATTAACGACGCAAAACCTTACTACTAACTCATCAGTGACAATCTTAACACAAAACTTTCCTCCCAAGTCCTAAATACTAAGTTTTATCAACATGAGTATATATTCTGCTCCAACCAAAAAAAATGACAAATCCATCCACAAAAAGCAACAAAACCACCACTACCAACACTAAGAGGCTGTTACATTGAAACGGTCCGAACGCGGCCCGGAGCGACAAACAAAGAACACTTCCCCAGCCTTCAACTCTTGCTCACCAAACCACAATCCCTACCAAACTCAAATCCTCTGCAACATCTGAAGCGCCTTTTAAATCCCAAAAAGCTCCCACTTTCCCCCATAAACACAACAAATCCAACCACAGAAGGCAACAGAAACCACAACTCCCATCACTAAGCCGCCGTTACTCCCGCAACCGCTGGGACACTTCCCGGAGCTCGCCGCCACGGCGGGCGACTCGACTCAACTCTTCCTCACAAAACCCCAATCCCTACCAAAACGCAAATCCTCCATAACACCCAAATCCCCTAAAACCGCTAAAAATCACACTTCACGCCAAATCCAACCACAAAAGGCACTAAAAGCAACGAAAACCACAACTACCATCACTAAGCGGACGTTCCTCCCGCAACCGTTGGGACGCCTCCCGAAGGTCGTCCGTAAGGCGGGCGACGTCGGCGGAGAGGGGATGGAAGGGGTATTTGTCGTAGAACCGGCAGAGGAAGGGCCGCGTGATCGGCACGAGCCCGTCGACGGACGCCATCGCTGGCCGGAGTTGGGGATTTTGTTTTGAGAAAGTTGGTGTGGAGAGGTGGTGTAATGCGCACGGAAAAGAGGGAACGCTATTTATGTGGGAGCGAATTTGGACGATGGCTTACGTCTTCGGTTTGGGAGTGCTGATGCGGAGACTGAAGACATACGAAGACATTGGCTACTTCTAACTTCCACGCAAACTTCTTGGTGTTTTTTAATGTGTTATTCTATTTTTATTTTTTAAAAATCGTGGAAAACTTTTTGACTATTTCACGGTTAGATAACACATCGTCCATAAATTACTTAAATTGTCTGTATCAATTATCATTCTATCTTTTTCTTTTCTTTTTTACTTATTTCTGCTCATTATAGACTCTCATCTTTTCATACTACAACAAAAACCAACCATAAAAAAAATAAAATTAGAATAAGAATGCGGGTTCGACAGCCCCCTCTGCTTGCTCGCTTTGCGTATGTTTTTTTTTGTTTCGACACCCTATTATTGTACTCCGGATATTGATTCATTTACCTGTTTATTTACGTTTGTATTTTTTTTCCACATCATCACCACCGAATTTTTGCAACGGAACATGAAATAATTTGAAATAATACACCTTATAAATTCAAGATTTTATATAAAATGGGACGTCCTACCCAGACGCCCCCACCATGGGGGAGAATTCCTAACCAGACGTCCCAAATTTTTTTACGGGACATAATGAGTATTAAATGTATTGTGAATGAAAAAAAAGGGTAATTGAGACAGACGATTTAAGTAAAAACTGGGCGACGAATAGTACTTCTTCCACGGTTCCACGGAATGAATTCAGGTAGGACTATCAGAATTTATAAGAATATTAATTTTCAACTTCAAAGCTCTGTTTTAAAAACCGGACCGAACCGGCGGTCGAACCGGGTTGGACCGCGAACCGGTAGCAAACCGCTCGGTTCGGTCAAAAAAACAGTTTCTCTCGTGAACCGGAGCGAACCGAAGAAAACCGAAAAAACCGATCGAACTGATCGGTTTTTTCGGTTTGGTCGAACCGAAAAAACCGGTTTTTTCAATTTAAACAAATTTTGGTTTTTATTGTTTTATTTTTTGTTGAATTTTGATCTAAATTCTAAGATTTTTACTTTTTACTACTCCTTCCCCAACCCCTCACCACACCTCCACCCTCGCGATCTCCACCGGTCCACCCCTCATCGCACCGCCGCCGCTCGCGATCTCTACCAAGGCCGGCAGACCGGTGGATCTCTAGGACAGTCTACCACCCCTACTGCTTTAGATGTTGAAGTAAATGTTTGTTCATTTGTTAGAAGAAAGACTAATATTACTTAGTTACATGTTAATTCTTTTTTTACTGATTTTAATTAAGTTATTTTAAAAATGGATAATTTTTGTTGAATTGTTCATAGTTTAGGTACTTGGTTATTCCTTATTATGTTAAAAAATAATAGGAAAAATCGGTTCAATCAGTCCGACCGTCGGTTGGACCGCCACTACGGAGTCGTTTCGGTTCAACCATCGGTTCACAAAATGCTGATGCCATGCTGACGTCATCATCGATTGGACCAGGTTGAACCATCGGTTCGACCACTTTGAACCAAACTGAGATGTTTTCGGTTCACCCTTCGGTTCAATTTTTAAAACATTGCTTCAAAGAGATGTTGTGAAACAAAAGTTCCAAAAATTATTTACCTTCCTCCAAATCAATCATATCTCAAGAACCACTATAAAAACATTGTTATTGAGAATTACGTCGAATAAGACTATGAGATGTACCAAATTTATTTTATAGTGATATCAGTTCATTCTATTTTGAAAGTCACAAGAATCAAAATAGTAGCATGATCTTTTTCTCGTGGAAAAAATCTGCTGGGCTTCGGCTAAAGCCCAATGCGTGTGGTTGGTTTTAGCAAATTATCATGGGTGAATGGTACATCAGTCATTAGTGCGTATATATGGTCAATAGACATTTATAACTAATTTGCAGGGTGTCTTTTTAAATTTTTGCATAGTAGGGTTTCTTTTAAAATTTTAGCAATACTTATACATTTGTGTATGTGTGTATGGATTACTTTCCGAAGAATTGAGTTTGTGGATCGACATGCGATGTATTGTCTAATATTATCTCATTAGGATTTATGTATGGAGAACATCTTCAATTAGTTTCCTACAAGAATAGTCTTTAATTTGTGCGCTTGATGTCTCAAATTGCACTCTTGGTAGATGTCAATATGGGGTCTTCAGGGCTTCAGCTTTCTCTCTTTCCTACTTCTCCTTGGATCATTACAATTCTACAAATATATTTGACTCGGGGCAACAAATAATCCTTCAAGAAGACCCTTGAAATCCATCGGAAAAGGTCGACCAAAGCCAATTTTGTTGTAGTCGATGTTAAATCAATCTCACATCTCCCGTGCATATAGATGTTTTTTTCTTCTAATTAAATTATATTAGATTGGTATTATGATCTAGGTACGAACCACTACCAGATCAGCCATTAAAATATTACAGTTGTGTTGTACATTATGGATCCTACAAAAAAAATTACGATCGTGCAATAACTTGGAGACACTGTTGCACCCAAATAATTTTTTGAATTTTCATGCATACGTATTCAATATCACCATTTTTAGGAGTATTCAAGTAAAATCCCTTACGGGTACCAATTCTTTTGGAGGTAGATAGGCCAAAGTTTTGACAATAATTAATTGTTTGGCTCTCTTAGTTTTGTAAGTTAAGCATGACCAGGTTCAGGAGCAATAAAGAAACTGGTGCCTAGCTATAGTTTGTTTAAACTTTCAAGTCAATCAACTTAAAAGACAACCACACGGTAACAATTAATACGTACAGATATTGAATCTTCAATTCCAATACTACGTGATTTAGTTAGACTCGGGGTCCGATATCATTATAACCATATAGGTCATAATTCATAATGATAGAGAAAAATAATGTTATTATTACATTATATATATAGCCACGCACACTAACAGAGTAACAGTCTATACCACTACCCTTCAATACAATGAAATTCTATCTCAATCAACCTACTTTAGGCGGAAGCTAATGACTAACGTACAACTCCAGTTCAAAGTAAACAATTAATAGAAATTAGTTTCCAAGCAAAGATTTTCATCATCAATTAAGCTCAGTTTTTCTCAATTCTCATCCACCAGCAGTCCATCTTTTCTATTATTAATCTTTTTTCTATAATAAGTGATAAAGCTTCAAAGTATAAAACAGTCCATCTTACATATATAGGTTGGTCCACTATGGGCGGCTCCGTCGGACGCCCGTAATTTTTTATTATTTTTTTATTAAAAAGATGTTAGATATTTTACCAGTTTCGAGTACACTGGGGCGTCCGTTGGTTCATTACTGACCTCCAAAACATTATTTTTTATGATTATAAGAGGAAGATGAAGAGAGATGTGTGATGGAGGGTAAAATGTCGCGTTATAGCAGTAAAAATGAGAGAATGACAAAATGGCAATTTCAAGGGACGATTAAAGTAATTTTGGGACGATGTTTAGCAGTAAAAAAATGAAGGGACCAATTTTGATTAAATAAAAGTTATAAACTACGATGAGAGGTTAATTATTAGCCGTAAGAGTTTTATGTATAGTAACTTAGAGGTCTATCATAAGCCTAACTGGTGGGCTGTTGGTGACTTGGTGGCACTATTGGGTTAATTAATTGAAAATAAAACGAATTTGAGGTGGTAGTCCAAGTCACAGAGGAATTGGATGTTAAAAATATCTAGGAGGAAAATAATTGATTCTAAATTATAAGATTTGATACTCCTAGGAGAATACGCAAAATCTTATATAAAGCTTCTCATGCACCACTAAATACATGTAACATCCCGAAACAGCGGAAAATTTAAAAATTTAAACAATCAAGAGATTACTAGAATAAACTCATCAACAGGAAATGCAATCACGACGACCTCGAAGAGTCCGATGAGGATCCTGGCCCCCAAAAATGTGTGCGCCCGCTGTCACCACCCGGCAGAACCTACTGCGGTCCTGAAACATGAATCAAACAACGATGCCTGAGTTTCCCATTAGGAAACCCCGTATGCCAAACTCACCTATATGCATGCAATAGTACGGTAAATGAACATATCATACTAGAAGCATGTCATGTCACATCTGCAATGCATCAAGTCCCTCAACAGGGTAAACGGGACCTAAGTCCAACAACAACGACTCTCAACAGGGTCCACAAGGACATCAATCCAGCAAAAACAATGGGTCTCCCTCGGAAACCTACCGTAGGCACATACGGTCATACGGACCAACGCGGCGCGTCCCCCCACACGCGACTACACGAGCCTAAGGGATCGGTGATGAGCGTCCGCACTTCCGTGCAAGGAACCACGTGGTCAACACCACCTTCGACGGAGCCGTAGCCCGGTCGGTCAACATCCCAGGATAGGTGCCCAATCGGGGATCATCGCTGGCACAACATCAGTGGCATCGCCGGCACAACATCGACGGTACAGCATACGTCCGGCAAAACATCGGACGGCACAACCACAAGCCGGAACATCGTCGGCACCATCGTCGCCGGCAACAACCTCGGCAGTACAACATATGTCCGACACAACATCGGACGGGTCCAGACCGTAGTCTGCAGGGTCATCATGCTCCACGAGTCATGCGTCAACACGCATTGGGGTCCGCAATCCCTCAGGTTTGCTACTCTAACAAAGAGTCCAATCAATCCCACATATTAGTCACGATCCATACATGGAGGTGACGCGTCCCGGACACCCACACTCTTCCACACGGTGGTCCCTGGGCAGACACGCGTAACGCGCCCACCGTCACCTCCCGGCTCACGCACAAGGCGAGGACACGGGTTTCCGTGGACAGAGTTGACATAAAAAGGGAACAAGGAATTCTGTCCTGTGCAAAACGGTCGACCGCAAAAGACCACTCGGTCGACCGTTTTCCTTAAGGGAATCAGTCGTCCGTAAGTGACAACCGGTCAACCGCTTCCACAAGGGAAATCGGTCGACCGAAAGTGACAGCTCGGTCGACCGCTCCACAAGGGAATCGGTCGACCGAAGCGTCTGCAACGGTCGAACTATTTGCGCAACACAAAAATCCTAACGGTCTACCGAAGGTCTAAAACCGGTCGACCGAACGAGGTCAAAATCCGGAGTCTGATCAACATCAAAATCGAATCTATCGGTCGACCGACTCAGGGGTCTCGGTCGACCGAAAACTAACAGGGTCGTCCTATTATTTCTACGTCAAAACGGTCGACCGCAAACACATGCATAAAACAGGTACACTTATGTTCCGGTCGACCAAACAATGGACCCGGTCGACCGAAACACAATAGACAGGCAATAATACTCTACTTCGGTCGACCGCCCGAAGGGCCCGGTCGACCGTTGGTCGTCTTCTACCTCGCGCCAGCCGAAGTTTTCACGGAAAACTACACCGAAGAGGTCTCCGACCTCCACGTCCGACCAACACAACTCTCCCACGAGGGTGAGCAACAACAAATCAAACTAAAACCCGGCATACCTCAAAAGAGCGATCCCCGGAGAAGATCGGAGATCCAAACCACACCAACTCCTCAGCGGCCGCCTACGACCCGTGCGCCCCGCGTTTCTCCTCCAACACCCAGCTGGCCTCCACGCGCCGGAGACGCTTCCACAAGGTCTGGTCGGAAGAGAGGAAGAAGAAATGAGAGAGTGAGAGAGAGCAAATAAGGGAGAGAAAAGTATTTTTCACTTAAACCCAAAACCAAATCTTGCACCAACAATGACCTACTCATCCAACCCATCACCTCTCTTCCATCAACAGTACTCGCCACATTTCTCTTCCCCATGCAAACCCCTCTAAACCCGGGGTTAACCCTAAACATGGGTTAAGATCCTAACAATATCGGCCCAAGAAATACTCCGACAAAACGTTTAGACTCTTGAGGAGCTTATGCATATTAAACAGGGGGAATGTTCTTTTTTTGTTTTGTTTTTTTCTACTTCTGGTTTCCAACTTCACTAACATCCCACGAGTACGTATGACAACAATTCACATATCACGTTCCAGTTGTGGTTCATTCCACAATCATTGCTTAGTTTAATAGAAGTTACATATATGCATGCATACGTACGTACATATATTTATGGATATATTATTACATTATGAATGGAACATGTGATCTTTTTAATTTAGATTTCAAAGTGACGAGCTTCATATTCATCTGTTTTTACATATTTTATTAGTACCGAACTATTGATCATACTCGTGCTAACTCAATTGGAAGACTGCTCATGTTTTGAGATTTTATTTGAGTAAAGCAAACAAAAAAACATTCACAAGATGAACTTATATTCTAACAGTTATTTACCCTTCTCGTTAATTTGATTTCCCGACCCTCCACTTGCAGCAGTACATGATTCAACTGCACCAACTGCAACAGTACATAATTAAAAGTTTTTGCTCCTTGCTTGTGATAACAAAAAAGTTTTTGCAGTAAAAAGAATAAACTAAACATGACAGAATTAGTTTGTCTTTGGAGAATCATGTGTGACTTCTGTTAATTTTCTTCCAATGATTTCATAGCTGAAATACAATGTACTTCTTTCTGTTGTGCTTTTGTTTATTTTCTGTATTTAGTAGTCTGGCTTAACATGGTAAATATAAAATAATATTTTGGATTAGATAGTGTTTTTATGAAAAATTGTGAAATTTTTTAATTTATCGCGATTGTCTGGTTGCATGATTGTTCCAATATTGTTGGGGGTAAAAAAATAATTCGGTGCTTGAGCATGACCCTAGTAATTTGAGAGAAAAAACGTTCCAGATTAATGTTAATTAAATCTTTTGAAATTTGTAAAATAAGAAAGCTTAATTTACCATACAATCTTACATTCTTATGTGATTTTCTTTGCTCGGTTGAACCTACTTGGTTATTCTATAGTAGTTTTCTTAATGACGACATGAAATTCTTTGTCGTCGGTAACAACCAAACAAAAACAATCTGTCACAAGTTAAGATGCGGCTCACAAGAACGACGTGATAGTAGTCTTGAGATTACTTAATGAAGACCAAAAAGAACTCATGTTTGAAAAATTAACACCAATATCTACTCTACTTTCCTAATAATATAAAATAATTCTGCCAGGTATGATATTAAATGTTGCAGGGTATTATTGACATGTTTACGATTCTAGTTCAAATCTGAATGTTTTAATGCAAATACGACCAAAGTAGGACTACAAATTCAAAAACCTTGTAGAATTTTGACCCTTTTAAGTTTTAACTCAATCTTCCTATCTTTCTTATTGAGGACATGTTTGGATAGCTTCAAATACTATGGTTTTCAAGAGAACACATGATTATTCAGAAAAATATAGTTTTTGATCCTTCGAGGGTGTTTAGATAATCCTGAATAATATATTATAAATATGTGACTTTCTTCTTCTTCTTTGTTTTCATGAAAATTTTGATTTACAAAAAAATATTTTTGTAAATATTCAGAACACATTATTTCTAATCGGAGTTCAACTTGAAAAATACATTTTTGCAATGATTTAAATCTTTAGTAATCTAAACAAGAACTAAGTAAATACTCCGTGTGACAGCGTAGATTAACATGTATAAAATTATCATGGTCGCATTCATTGAATCTCAGCCCACATGGGTTGACACAATTAACTAAGTCCCAACTAAGCTTCACCCCTCAATTTTTTTAAAAAAAAACCCCACAACCAATCTCATGTAAACCTTTTCTGACCTCACAAATCGACTTCGTTGGCTTCATCTCAAAGGCTCAAACCACCTTAATGGAATATGACGTGGGATTCCAACTAGCTTTGTAGGAGCTTTAAATTAAAGAAGCCAAGTTGCAACTATAGTAATGGTAATAATTAATTATGCGTGAAAAGCTTTACTGGTTGTTAGTTTCTACTTGAGAATTGAGAATGTCATTAGTTATAGACTTCAGACTTGTGCCTAGCTTTAAGTTGGTAGATAGACTTCATTAGGTTTTCAAAGCTGGTAATGTCGTCTCGGTGTGAAACCGATTTAGTCACATGAGAAAATCTTTTTCGTAATCTTTGAAAAACATAAAATAACACGAACAACCTTCAACTAAACGTAATAACCATTTACCATTCAATTCCATCTAAAACCTTTGTGGTGTCATTGATCGTATTCTTCATTTTAACATCTCAAACTATAGTTTCATATTTTGTAATCTTGATATTACCTTCCGTATAAATGACACTCATTCACCCTTTTATGTCTACTTGAGAACGTCATTAGAAACTTCTGCGCGCCCTTAAGTTGGTACACTTTTTTCTCCTGCAAGAATGTCGTTTATGTGTGAAATCCGATTTATAATTTTTACCACGAGCTATATTTCGGATTATTCTTTGAAAAACATTAAGTAACCCAAACAACCTTCAACTATCAACCTGAATCACTAGTGCAGAAAAGTTCATATACGTCGGATATATAGTGGTATAGACGTCGGATTTCGACGGTCCAAGTACCTGACGTCTATTTCCCCGTCGTCTATTCATTATTGTATAGACGTCGGCTATATACGACCGACGTCTATACAGTGTATACACGTCGGCTATATACGACCGACGTCTATTATATGTTAATTAACAAAAAATACATTGGAATGTATATCGGGCATTCTGCACTCACATTAATGAAGCCCAAACAACCCAAGTGCCAAACTTTTGACAAATAACCACGAATATCAAGCCCAACATGCGCAGGTGCCCCAAGTCGTTCGCGTTCAGCGGTAAAGGAGTGGTGGAGTACATCAACCACACCAACAAAAATAAATTCTCCGATGTGGGACTAAACTTTTACGCCTTATAGACGTCGGATATATTAGTTGACCGACGTGTATACTTAGAGCACGACCTATAGACGTCGGTCATGCTATACATCCGACGTCTATACATTGATATATCAATAATTAATAAAAAAATACATCATATAGACGTCGGTCATGCTATACATCCGACGTCTATACATGGGTTAATAGTAAAAAAAACGTTGCAACCAAGTAGCCCCAAGTGCCAATCTTTTGACCATTAAATATATATATGTATCTCACTTGCATTTTGTTGTGTGGTACCAAACTACCATTTGGAAGTAAAGGAGTGGTGGAGTACTTCAACTCCACCAATAAAAAACTTTCTCCAATTTGGGACTAAACATGTCACCATATACACACATGTGTACAACACAACACACATGTGATTGTAATTATTTTTAAATCCACATTATTCTTTTACAAAATAATCCACATAAATTCTTACATGAAATAAATCCTAAAAATTACGTTATTTCTTATACAAAATAAATTCCAAAAAATGAGTTAATTTTGCATGAAATAAAACCCAAAAAATTGCATTATTTCTGATACAAAAGAAATTCACATAAATTCTTATACGAAATAAATCCAAAAAATAAACAAAAATATTTTCTTCTTTCAGGAGGTATAGACGTCGGTTATATTAAACAACCGACGTTTCTACAAACCTATAGACGTCAGATGTCCAAATATCCGACGTCTATACATATAAACGTTGGATGTTTGTATGTCCGACGTCTATTTGGTGACGTCTATCGAGAATTCTGTACTAGTGAATCTTGTGTACTTAGTGTCAATGATCTTCTTATTGATATTGTTAAACTATAATTATATAGTCTAAAGTTTTCATATTACCCTCTAATATGAGTAATGTTAGCCTAATATTGCTCCAGATGAGGGTCAAGAGGACATAATCAGGCTGTAATTAAGTATCAAATGAAGTCAGAGGTACATATTAGATATTAGGTGTCATTAGAAGCTCTTCAGATATTTTTACACTTTTTGAGTGGTATGAAATATAAATTAACTTTCTTTTTTATGATCGTATACAAATTGATTCTAAAATTAATATCATTCAAAGAATTCGAAAAACATAATTCAGAGAAAAAATTAAAATTTTCATTCTTCACTTGTTGCTATCATCCTTAACAAGTATTGAAATTGACTACTCATATAAGTGATTCCGATTCTTTCTTGATATATGATGTACAATTTGTATTTGTCGTTGTAAGAGATGTACCTAGTTATTCATTTTGACTACTCCAAGTAAGAATATATTTTTTATTTGACTCACTATCAAGGTAAAAAACACAATTTTTTGGCTGGGAATCACTTCGTTACTGATGACTGGTTTTATTTACTTTGATTGCAAACTTTAAAACCCGTGGATTGTTACATTTGTGTGAACTCTTTCCGCTAGCTGTTTTCTATGAAAGTCAAAGTTTGGTGAATAATATATAGGTCATAATTATGTATATGCAATATGCATAATCTATAATAAGATATCTATCACTAAATAAATCAACCTATGAATTATCTTATCTCCATACTGCTATTGGCATAAGTCTTGCACCAAATGCTAAACTATTTTAACCAATTTGAATGATAATTATGTTTGATATGGTACTATCTGTTTTTCTGTTGTATTGACACTTTTTTAGTGTAGTTTTTGCACTCATATGTAAGGTAAACTAACCATTATGATGGGATAATCTTTATGATTTAGGAATGACACGTTAGCAGGAGCAAGAGTCGGAATACAGTATAAATCATTAAGTGTGACACTTCTATATAAACATAAAGTTTCAATTGCTTTCTACTTATGATACAATTTGCCAAGGGATCTTCATAGACTATACGTAACGTCCTCAAACAGTGATTTTTTTTAAAACATTTATAAAAAAAAATCAACTGAATCAAACAGGACTAAGGACATTACGAAAAACAACACAATGTGCACCATCATATACATAGATCAGAGTTTACAAAAAGTGATTACATCAAAAGACTACAAGATAAGTAAACAATTGTAATCACAACAACCTCTGAGGAAGGAAGCAGGATCTGATCCCTAGAGATCTCCTCCGCAGTTACCACCCCTACCACCGATCACGGCCTGAAATGCAAACATAAAATTATGCTTGAGTTTTCATAAGGAAATCTCATATGCCAAACCTCTAAATGCAAACAAGTAACACAACATAACAGGTAATGAAAATGCAATAAAGCCACCGCGCGTCAACTAGGTTCCCGGGATCTCCCTTCCGACCACAGCTGACACAACCCACTCGTGCACACAAGGCACCGCCGGTCAGAGTCTCGACCACAACAACAATCGTGCACAACGGCATCGCCGGTCAGAGTCTCGGGCACAACAACACCGCCTCACAAGGACGACCACTCTAGAGTCCAAAACACTCCATAGAGTCACAACCCCCGATCACTATCGAGCTAGAAAGTCCTTCACACTTTCCCTAAAGGCCGATGACATCGTTGCCCACCCGACGAATCACAAACACACACAATCACAGGCAACGATTACAACATTGTGCAGCAACGGTCGACCGCCGACCACACCCGGTCGACCGAACCCCCACCACCACACCGATCCAACCGAAAAACAACAACCAACCGGTCGAACGACAAAGAGGATCCGTTTGACCAAAAACCAGTAAAATCATCTTCTCGCAAAAAGTGCGTAATCGGTCGAACACACAAGTCAAACCGGTCGACTGAAAACTACCGGTAAAACTCAAGGTCAATCCAACTACACCAGTCGACCGAACCAACAAACGGTCGAACAAACTTAAAGTTAACTAAAGTCATCGGTCAGACGAGTTAAACATGCGGTCGACCATTTGGATAGTCAACGCCCTCAACCGACCTACGACAATGCTTTTGGTCGAACGACAAAGGGGACACGTTCAGCCGAAATCACCCAGAGTCTTCATCTTCTCATCCAAAATGCACAACCGGTCGACCACCCCAGGGTATCGTTCGACCAACGCAAGAGATACCGCCCAAAATACATTACGACCGGTCGACCGAACCACTGCAACGGTTAACTGATCCAATGTTGAACTCTATTACACAAGTCCGACAAGCATTCCGGCCTACCGTCGACCACTCCACTCACGAAAGCACAAGTGAGTATCAAAGTAAAACTTGACATACCTTTAAGGTTTGAAGAAGCCTTAGAAGAACCACGACGAGTGTTTCCACGCAAACTCCTTATCTTCTCCGGCGAAACTCAATCGAGCCACCAACGATCCCCTGCACACTTCATCGCACCTCTTCTCCTCGCCGATCACCACACCTCCGCGCACCAAGGGCTGGTAGAGAGGGGGACGAGAGAGTTTGAGCGGGAAAGAGAGAGAGAGAGAGACAAAAGGGAGAGAGAGAGAGGGATCCAACCTTATATACTCTCCTCTCCAAATCATCTCAGTCGTCCATCTAATCCTCCTCTAATCCACCACCTAAATAAGATTAAACCTTCAATTAGGATTAGGATATAACACTATAACCCTAACTGTACGACTCTATGATTAGTTTGAGACACCACATTTGACCAGAATTGCATTGGTTAAAATAATTAGGGCATCTCAAATATTAGATCTAGTAAAATGGGCTCCCAACACTTCAAGAAAAATAATATTGGCAAATTAAGGAAGAAGATAAGGGTCAAATATTCTTTTGAGACATTATCTTCATTTATATATGCTTCAACTTTGCTTTTTTAAAGCTTTTATTTTAGAATGCAGAACCAATTCCAACCTTCCTTTTGTTATTTTATGAAGAGATAACTGTAAGTAAACTGACGTATAGCTAAGAATCTTAAGTAAGTTTATAATGTGGGTTATTTATGCGTAAATAATATATAAACAACATAAAAAATTCAACGCGGTAGATCGAATAACTTTTCTTAGGTACAAGTGGCGCAATAGATGGATTTTTTTTAGTACTATAATGATCGAATGTGATTTTTTTACACATATTTAAAGGAACCATAAGATGCTCCAGAAGCCAATGTTTGCTATATATTAACACCCTTCAATTCCTAAACAATACAAAATTTGGTTTTTCTCATCCTTCCACCAATTGTTTGCTACTTAAGGACACTTCTCAGAATCCACTTTGACTAGTGCATGCAAGCCCAAACCATCCATTCTGGTTCTAAATTTGTTCGAATAAAAAGTTTAGCTAATTTCATACGTTTAACCAAAAAATCATTTCTTCTTTGAATTTTTCTATCTTCCCATTCATTCCCAGTGGATTCTTCATCTCCCAATTCCTTTCATTCTACCAATGAATTATTGGTAATAATTCGCAAATCTAAATCGGATGCATCGTGCACTAACTTCCATTCTTATCTTGGTAAGAATCCTCACGAGCAACTTAAAATGAGGCTTTAGAAATGGAGAGACCAAAAAGGATGGGTTTAAAAATGGTTTTATAATAACTAGATATAATATATGCATTGCTTAATAGTTTTAGAAGGACGAGTCATGCATGACAAGAAAGATCAAATCCCACGTAAGTCCATCCCGGAAAGGAAAAGCGAAATTCTCCATACACTCAAGCTTTTGTTGTGGCTATCAATCTTGGTGGTGACACCGTCGGCCCCTAAGAAAGGACTAAGGAGAGGTTTCATAACCCAAAGTTTTTGCAAAGGATACCAAAGTTTAATATAGTATTATGCCTTACAGCTCGAGTTTTTGATGCTTTGGCATGTATTCGTCTTTTAAAGTAGTATAATTTGTAAGAGAATAATTGGTTTTTTTTATATAATATAATTTGAGTACGACGTTCGCTACGTGCGTTTTATATGTATTTGTGGTTCTTTTTTCTATAATCATAGGTTTGGAATCGTTTTTCGTCAATGGGATAACCAACTTTCGGCAATCCTTGGACAAATGATGATTATTTTGAACTTGAATTTGCTATGAGAATCTTATTTACTTACATAATGTTGTGACTCTAAAGCGCGCTACTTCTATACTCGTTATAAAACATTGTAGAACATGTTTTTCAGTGTCCATTCCCTTATCTGGATAGACATGAGAGAATATTCTTCCTTCGCTTGAATACGAATTCGAAAAGAAAGGGAAAATTGTTATACTAAAACACCTTTCTTATATTTTAACAAACTGAGAGTTAAGTGTGCCATTTTCACCAAATTAATTCGTGTCAAATAAATATGTTTATTGTTCATCTATGAACTAATTCATCTGAAGAAGCAGGTTATAATGATAACACGAAAAGAAATCCTGCAAAGTTAAATTTAACCACCATCACTTCTCTATTACATCATGGAGAAGAATTTCACAAGGCCCTGTACCAGAGAAAATCTAAATTAACCAACCATTTGTCAAAAAGTAGTAAATACAACCAAAATAATAATAGTAATAATCCTAAACTAATTGGAATAGACTAAAAATGAAAGTCACCAATGTCTTTAAGATACATTTCCATAAGTAGTTAGATTATTTTTTTATGTTAGCTCGTCCCTACTATCCCAACCCTTCCTTAACCTAGCTTAAGACAGATTATGTATAATTACACAGGCCCGGTTTTGTAAAAAAACTAATGAATTTGTAAATCTAAATGGATCTGAATTTAGTTGATGGGATTTAGAATCTCAATGTTTGCTCTTTTTTTGTTGTTGTGATTTTATATACTCTACTACTCCCTCACTCTAATTTTAAATTTCAACATCCCAAACATTAGAATTAGAATGATATTGTTGAGATTTGTTGAGAAAATAGTCTAACATTGCTAAACACAAATTGTGTGCAACACTCTATAATAGAGTTGAATCTATTACTCTTCACTTAAGTGCTTATGTTTTGTTGAGATAGTGAACCAACTAAATTTAACAAGATTCAATCCCTAATCTTAATTATCTCAAGGCAACCGATCTCCGAGCGGCCCAGCTGACAACATTATGTCTGCTCAAATATAACATATAGCTTCCAAAAACACCGTCCTACACATGTACTGTTGGACCACCATCCCACCAGCAGATATCATTATCACAATTCAGAATCCAATTCACTCCATCACGTGAGAGATTATGCTTTACTGAATCTAAAACAAAACAGCAAGGTTTGCTTGCCTGTATTCCACAAAGGCAACTACAGACAACTAAGCTATCAATTAAGCTAACAATTAAACTAATTAATAGATTAAGCAATTTAAATTGCTCTAGCATACTACCAATTTACCATTCCTTGCAAATACTCAAGGTTTCAACTTTGTGTTCCTTTATTCGCAGGCATACGTCGCATTGAATAATACTTTCAAATTCCTACAAGAAAAGGCACATAAAACAGACTTATTTACTTCAAAAATTAAGTCAAACAAAAGAAAACCAGAATACGGATTAGACAACATTCTTCGTCACTAAAAGTAAAAGAAAGAGGAAAAAACTTTTTGAATGTAGAAAACACAACAAGAACAGACACGCAATCCATGATTCCAAATCCAAGGAAAGAACCAACTACGCCAGAAATCTACTACATAAACAAACCACACCATCCTCGTCCCAGCCACAATCTGACATCACCAACACCACTTTCCACGTCCTTCCCACAACCTAACACAAGCCATATAACGGCATAACCTCGTCAAAAACCTCACTGCACTCCTCATTCTCTCTTAATTGTGGCACTTCCTGGTTTTTATGCTGATCTTTGATATCATGGCAAAGATACACCCGGCTAATAGCAAGATGTGTCGTTCTTTAACAATGGGCAGCTTGTGTGGACCGACCGACCGGCCGGTTGTCTGGACCGTGTGGAAGAAATCAAGTATGACATTCCAAGGCACGGATGGCTTCTCAGTGTATGATGTCAATGGGCAGCTTGCTTTCCGCGTGGACAATTACTCTAGAAAGGCTAAGTATCTGGACGGAGAGGTTGAGCTCTTGGACGGGAAAGGGAAAGCATTGATCACTTTGAAACCTCAGGTTTGTCTTTTGTATTCTTACAAGGTTTGGTTTGAGTAGGTTTGTGGACTAATTAAGGAATACAACAAGAATATCAAATGATAACTCCTGAGAACTTTTCTTTCTGGTGATGCTAAAGCCTCCTTATTTTTGTCGATATTCTAAAATTTGCATGCAAATATATGAGAATAATAAGGTTCTGAATTGCAAAAATGTTGTAATGGAAATCTGTTACTAAGATATCTTCTCTCTAGTAACTTTCTGTAATAACTATCCTAAGGTAGCTAATGATCTACCATATAGATATAAGTATCATTTTGTTATCACGAAAAAAAAATGATCCTACAACTAGTGAAATCCGTATCTCAGAAAGATATTTGAGGCAAGCACAAGAAAGGCACACTAGATATTTGCTATAACTTATAACTTCTAGTTTTGCAATTCCATATAGTTTAATTTTTTTCATGATTGCACTTTATAATTTGCTTGCGTCTTATGGTGGAACTAAAACTTATACTGTTATAGACATTGTTCCATAAAGTAAATCTTAGATGTGCAATACACTTACGTAATGTTGAAAGTCGTCACGATGTTCAGGTTTGACTGATGTTATTAGATATATGAAAGAATTGCAATGAGCATTTTCGAAAAATAACGTTTTTGCACTTTAATTTGCTAATAAACTTACTGAATTTTTTAAACCTGCTGTAGCAGATATTGAGCATGCACGACAGGTGGAATGGTTTTGCAAGTAAAAACACCAGCCCACTTTTCACCATGAGAAGAAGGTCGCTGTTCCAGAGCAATGAAGAGGCAGAGGTGTACATGGGCAGCACAATCAACCAGACATCAACACCTGATTTCTGGTGTGATGGTTCTTTTACAAGAAGATGCTGCAAGATCTGGTACAAAACAGGCAAGGTTGCTGCGGTTATAAACAGGAAAAAAGTTAACAACTCTGTTGTCTTAGAAGATGATGTGTTTAGCTTAATTGTAAACCCCTGTTTCGACAGCGCACTCATTATGGCCTTCATTGTCGTCATGGATCGCATATTCCAAAAGACGTTTCCACCTTTTTTATGTCCTTGATAAATGGAATAAAAAATAATCATTTAGCAATATCCGCATTGCCAACTTAGATGCAACAACTTGCACTTGTGATGATAGATTGGAGCATGAAGTTAGAAGGCTATGCCGATCGCTTGATTGGTGGAGTATACTGATCGATTGACTGGTGGAGATAGAAGGATGGATGTGTGAATTCCAATCTGACTGTTGCCGGAAGAGGTAAAACCTTTCACCTGTTTTCTGCCCAAGGAAAATCATTGAGGGCCTTTCCAGTTTCCCATGTATGATCCATACTACGTCCATTCAAGACAACATAACCAGCATTCAGATGTTATGTATGCTCTTGAATGTACAAAATTGTAGAAGTAACACACGACATATTGACAAGTGGAAAAGTCTTGTGATTGAATTTTATTTTGATTGATACAAAGAAAATTAAATTTAAGTAGAAGTAATATGTACACGAATGCAACCACAAGTCTGGAATACCGGGGACCAGCAGTACTAACAAAAACAAAATATTACAGAATAGACTATAGAGTTGCAACAAAAAACAAGAGTCAGAAAAATAATAACATTGGACCTTCCGACAACAAGTATTGATAATATGATAATTGATTATAAAGTACAATGACATTGATGATCCTTGTATGATCCACAATATCTGATGTCGAGCCCCCTTACCCAGCCAGAGTAGGAGACTCTTTACATGGTTTTGGGGTAACTTAAGTCGGTAAATGATAAACAACCACGATATCAGGCGTCAGGTGAAAGGGAGTCTCGTACAATATCCTAAGAGAACAATGCTCTGTATTCATCTGCCTCGCTGCCCATCTCATCAAGGCTTCTATCTTTCCTTTCCTGGTCCAAATCAAGTTTCTGCTTCAGCTCCTTCTCCTTTTCATCAATCTAAAAGATATCAATTTGGAAAAATGAAAATCCAAAACAATTTGGACCTGGAAACGAAAAAATAAACATACACATTCATCGAAAAACTTACAGCATCATATATTTCATCATTCTTTTCAAAATCCCCTCCTTTTCTCGGCAAAATGTGAATATGCACATGAGGTACAGTCTGTCCAGCCTGGGGCCCATCCTGATAGAGCAAGAGAGTTGGTAAATTACTAAACTGTTATAATTTGACTTAGAATTAGATACCTAAACCATATGGTTTCTGCTTCTAACCATGCTTCTGCTTATTATCAGACCTCCTCCCTGCTGAAATTCTATTACCGTTCCCTCTCAACAATGAGGCTAGTCCCAGGAAAATACAAGGTTTGCTCCCTGGTACCCACTCAAGCAGGTTCATTACGAATTATATTACCTCCATCTCATGAATTGAAACAATTCGCTACATATGATATAATGGTTCAGTAAGGTGTTTCTAACATAATGGTAGCACTTTTTTTATTGGTATAATCATATAATGGTAACTGGTAAGCACTTCCTTTGTTCCAAGATAAGCTATATTTACTCTCTGTCAATTAAGAGTTAGCATTTAAATCTAAGCTTCAATTCTTTCCATGAAGTTGTCACCACAACCTGATTATGCAATTTCAATTTGCAACCCTTTCAAATTCTAAGACACTTACTTAAAAACCATAAGAACACAGCAACAAACATGATAATTTGATGGCTTCTTAGCAGACACTACAGTATTTCAGGTTTTTTTTTATAGTATTCCAGGAATTATTGCTACTTTGTATGAAATACCCCCTCCAACTAGTTTCATTTAGAAATCCAAAATCCTTAAGTTTCCGCCGACCGATTATTATTTTTTGATTATTTTTCACCCTTCTCAGTTTATAGTGGAACTCAAATCATCTAACAAATCGTACAATTATGATCACTCTTGATCAATGTTCAGGCTTTTACTATAGCAAATCATGATACCAAGGATGCTAAAATGCTTAAGTGATCACTCAGAAAGATAAACTTCTAAAAATTGTATCCTTAAAAATGCTTAAGAATAAGTCCAACAAACTTAGTATAGAAAGAGACTTTGGCATGAGTTCAATAACTTCGCTGACACAAAAAATTGATTTATATTTACAAACAGAAGTACACTGAGATAGCAAATTTTGCTTGTCATCAGAATAACTATTCGTAAGGGAACAAAACCAGACACAATTCATATCCTTGTACAGGAATAATAGTTAATGAATGAAAATGCTAAATACAGTATGTATACTCTTACTAAACCGACTTCGGATTCAAATGTAAATAAAGACTTCCAAGTTTACAAGCATAATTATAGGTTTCATGTGATTTGATATGACATGATGAAGGCCCTCAGAGTGGGTATAATACAAATAAAACGTACTAAATCAAGAAACTGAAATCATACCTGTATAGCAAAGGTGAGTGATGATGCTTTATGATGCTCCTCTAGCTTGGCACCAACCCTTTGAGCAGTAGTCCACAAGTCACTAGTCTCATCAGCAGTAAGGTGGACAAAGCGCTTCACTTCACGCCTTGGGCATACAAGCACATGTGTGTAATGTTAAGTTGACCAAAAGAATGAAGAATGGAGGCTCCTCTTTGACAGTCTTAAAACAGTGAGAACAAATACTTAGATATCTATTAGCAAAATGAAGGTAAATATAAGTGTATCCAACAATCCCAACGCGTAACACAAAAAAAAAACATTTCACAAGCAACCAATATACTGGATTGTGTATCAGCTGCAACTCTATCGATGCTCCACCCAGTAAAGTATTTTAAGAGTAGCACCAAAGGGCAAAAAACAATGAGATGAAAGATATGTAATGCCAAAAAATGTACTCTAACAACCTCGGCGCTTTAATCAAAACGACCAAAAGTTTCCATATTATCAAAGGATATGACCTGCAATAGCAGAAAAATAAATCAATATACAAATGAAAGAAAGATAATCAGAGAAGCATTTTATATGTAGATTTTGGAATGGATGGATTTCATATGCTCGTATGTTTGACTAACAGTTTCTTCAATTAGGGATTTAGTATGGGTGTGAGTGGAACGGATACAGTCATATTGCTATCCATATTCGAAATTCAACAAAATATTTGTATTTAAATCTGGACGGATATTATACTGTAAAAGTTACACAAGAAACCCATCCAAATATCAATAGGAAGCACATAAAGCATAATAACTACATCAAGCACAGGGCAGGCTTAAGAGAGGAAAAAGATTTACATGGAGAACCTCTCCCACCAACTCGAGAGAGGGAACCATATGACATCCCCAAGAGAGGATCTACCAATAGAAAATGAGATGACAAGGCTCAACTCTCGACCTAAATTCTCTCTGCTCTACATCTGACAACCTCTACAAACCCTAAACACCACCAGATTTACGCTATGTTTTGTTCCTCTACCTCGAGGATTGTCAATCCTTCTACGTTTTCCCATTTAAATCTCAACACCCTTTTTTAAACATACAAAACCCGAAACAGTGTGAGCCTCAAAAATCCAATGGCAATCGCCCATTCATGCCACAATTAGCACGCCACACAGTTGACAGTTAGAGTCAACCTTGACTCGGTTTATTTACGAAGTGACTCAACTTCCAACTCAATCAACCCCTCATGGTCAACTAGCTGAAAGAACATTCCACAAGACCACAATATCAATCTGTTAATTAGCAAAATGAGACATTCTAATTACCTGGTCCCCACTGAATTTAATACATCATCCCAAATTTGTTCCTTTAATAGATACAGAATGGTGAATACCATAAATTCCTTAATCCACAGAGCCAAAATAACAATAATGACATAACCATAAACAATTCCAGAGGGAGGGGAGACACAGCAACTGATCGAAACATGAGGTATAAGGTAACAACTCATAATTCCCTTGCTTCCAAAAAACTGAATGCATCCCATGCCTTCAAGACATCTTCAGGACACAAAGCACTAAAAATACCAAAGAAGAACTTCATTCTTCCAAATAACCAAATCAATCCACCAATGGTTGATCGATCAAAGTTCTACTCGACATTCACTCCTAAAAAAACGATCTCTCATCCAATCCTGCACAAAATCTCAACAAAACGATAAAACATTGTATTGCTCCAACCCACATCCGTCAGGAACTCATCCAAATCTCCACCAAAACTTTTCGAAATCACAACGCATCATTCCAAGACACAAGCACCAACCAACTCATATATAAATTCTCAGGATCCTCTCTGAATAACATTTCGACAATCAGATTTCGATCCCTAAGAATCGAGAATCAAATGGGGTTTACAATCAGTGGCGGATGGAGGGGGGTCAGGGGTAGGCAAGTAACCACCCTCTCCTCCAAAATCTCGTTTGTATATTACATATGTGACCACACAAATTATTTTTTTTATACTAATTAGGATTGTTAAATTTCATCTAGTTAAGTTAAGATCATTCAATCTTCTAAGTTCTAATTATTACTAGCTCATTGGCCCAACCAGAGTTGTGTGTAGCTTGTTTAAGTCCCAAAAAATATTTCTCTGTCATCCAATCTTCTAAGTTCTAATTATTGCTAGCCCATTAGTCTAACTAGAGTTACTTGTGTGTGTAGCTTGTTTACGTCCCAAAATTTCTTTCTCTGCGTTTGACAAGAATAAAATATTTCGAATGACCAAACATTATCCCAAAGAAGTTTCAGAATTTGATCTCATTGTCCTTTAGAGTCAATTAGACACATATGTCTGTGACGTCAGATCGAATACAAAATTTGGAATTTGGAATAGTCTAACAAAACTTGCACAGAAGATGGTTCAAAAGAAGAAAAATATCACTTTTCCCTTGGTTTTCTTGTTCATTACGTTAGCATTGGTCTTGTTAGTAGCAACTGTCACTGTTGAGAGAATGTTTTCAGTCATGAATATAATGAAAAACAGATTGTGCAACCAAATGGGAGACAATTGAGTCAATGATGCTCTCATTACATATATCGAAAGAGACATTTTCGGTCGGATTAGCAATGAAATGATCATGAAAAGATTTCAAAACATGAAACATCGTAGGATTACATTATAACAAGAATATTTGAATGTAATTTTAATTTTTTTTAGTAGGTAAAACTTTTTTCGGTTTAATGTAATTTTACAAGGTGCCTCACATTTTGTTCTTGATCCGCTGCTATCTGCAATTAACATCTAAAATCCTAATAACTCCGTATTGAGGTCATGTTACGTACGGGAACTGTTCTTAGATTCGATCTGATTTTAGGAAACGTGAATATCAAAATGTAATTTCAAATTGAGCCTTCGGTCGAAATTCTTATGATCCGTTCGGAATCACATTCCGGTAACAGATTTTGATTTCCGAAAATCAAGAATCAAATACGATCTAGAATCTTCTTACGAAGTCTAGTGTACGTTTCGGAAGTGATTCTAGATTCGATCTGATATCAGAAAATGTGATTCCAAAAGAATCCTTAGATTCTAACTTCGCGTGAAATTGGAAGTATTAGGGTTAGGGCTTGACCTGGAAGAAGCGGGCGGAGGTTGACCATGGCGTAGGAGAGAGGAGTGGAGTAGAAGACCTCTCTCGAGGAGATCTTGTACGGACCGAACATTAACGACTCGCTCGCCATTCTCACCACCTTCGACATCGCCCTCGACCAACGAACTGGACTCGGCATTAAAAGAACCCTCAAATGACGAGTTTACCCCCCGCTTCGTAAGTGTGTGGTGCAAGGTTTTGGAGTAGTTAAACCAACTGTAGGAGGGTAAAGTTGTAAAGTTAGGGTGGTAGTAACGAGAAAATCTGGAGAAACCCTAGAGTTGATTTGGGAATTTTGGTGTTCATTGGTCAAGAGACTCAAGACTCAAGAGTAAGTTCTTTAATTCTTTTAGCGTTGTTTTTTTCGGAATTCTTGCTCAAAGGAAGTGTTTTCTTCTATAATTGCGTTTGATTTGAAATAGAGGAAGTTTTGTAAAAAAAATTTGGATGATAGGGGAGATCGATTTACTTATACCTTTTTTATTTAAGTTTGCGTACTCCGTGTTGCATAATTTCTTAAAATCCAACAAAACAATTACCTACAAGTTAACTCTAGAAGTTCAATTCCCTCCACCAGATCATTCTTTAACAAATCAACATGTAAATTATTTTGTAAAACTTAAGTCTTCTAAGTTGGGGGATTTTAGTTTTTATAATATGCCAATGTCACCCGAGTTGGCTTCATTTGTTTCAGTGTTCTTGTTATGGTCGATCTTACCAAAGACTGTGCTATATCATCAAACTTTAAGCTGCGTGTACTGTTTTCATGTGATTCCATCAAGTTCTAGCATCATATATGAATCCTGCAATCTGTTTCCAATAAACACCATCACTGTAAATGCAAATAAAAGTCTGAAGTAAATATAGATGGACTACACTCTTATGAAAATGTTGGTCTATTTCAGTTTGAATTTGTTAGTTTGTTCACTTTGCTGAAGAACTTCATGAGTATGTTATAGATTGTTTGCCAGTTGTTGCAATTCCGATATTGTTGTTAATGCAACAATGTGGATCTAAACAAGTAGCAGTCTCTCTGGTATAGCATTCATTCTGTGAAATAGCTAAAAGAAATTTCCTTCTGTATGTGTAGCAGTGCAAGCCTTCCTAGCTTCAATGGAGTTTCATCTCTCTCGAACCACATACTTTGTCTTCTTTGATGTCAGAAAGATTCCTGGAAAAAAAGGAAAGCCTGGTATGAGATTTAGCAGTTTGACCATCATAATCAGTAAGAGCCCATTGAGTGAATATGCATTTTGGGTATGACAATATGTTCCATTTTTTTGCTTCTGAACTATTATGTTTCAAACATCAGGGGATCCAATCAGAACAGTTGAGAGAACTTGATAGAACTTTCTCTTTACATGGAAGAGAGAAATAAGTAAATAACCGGGCTTCTGAGTTTGTCTAGTAGTAGGTCCAACAGCATTGTCACCTAAATTGGTGACAGATTGCATAAATCAGTTTCAGTTTGCTGCATTCAGGTTAGGGAAAAGCATGCAAGCATGCCAGTGTCATGTCTAGAAGCTCAGCTCTGAAATAGATAAATGGCTTTGCCGTTGACTAATGAATGTGCGTGTCGATCGATTTAACCACGAGTAAGTTTAATTTTTTCTGCCCCATTCATCATGTCGTTACTATCCTTAGTATACGAGTTTAGCTTGCCAATTTAGAATGACTTTGTATTCTAATAAATGCAATGCATCTTATACTGAAAAATGAACATTCTTTCTGGGGCTTTGTGGAATTCCAAGCCAATCTCTTATTGATGGGCCAATACCAGTCTTCAGAATTTAGATATGCTATGACCCTAAAGACCATATATGCTCTCGAGTGCTTGTAGTAGAGATGTTTCGACAATAATATCTCACTTTGGTAGATTAAGCAGCTATGTGGAATTCCGTGCTAATCTCTTATTGATGGGCCAATACCAAGTCTTTAGAATTTAGATATGCTATGACCCTATAGACCATATATGCACTCGAGTGCTTGTAGTAGAGACATTTCGACAATAATATCTCACTTTGGTAGATTAAGCAAGTGACTATTACATTTATCTATTCTAATTTGCCATCCCTGTTAGTTCTTACTGCTTTTAATCTACTTTTTTGCTGCATGTCTTGTCTCCAGACTTGCAAATATAGATGTGCCTCTTCCTATGGCATGCACATGAATATTTTTTACTTAGGGTACAGATCAGCAGACATGTCTGGGATGTGGTAAATTAATCTTAGAGAGTCAGTTGACTGACTCAGAGGCGGATAACTAGGTGAAGTCGTTGGAAATGTCAACCATTGGTGCAGGCAATTGATGACTGGTTGAGACTTTGAACGAATCTACTCCAACAACAAAAAGGCTGTGTTTTGTTACTCTGCCGAACGACACTTAAAAAATTCAGCCGGTGATTGGTGGATTAGAGGGTTTGCTACTGGTTTAATGAAAATTCAGAATGCAATGATTATACCAATGCAGCGGCAGTCAAGTGACAAACACTATGAACAGATACACTGAAGCAGCTATTGAAATTTGAAACCTTGAACTTAGTTAAACTTAGGACAGTACAGTACTACAGTAGGGTCTGTTGTAGGCCTAAAAATGTGGAGTTCCCTGAGGAATGTTATATCATTTTGTGAAAATCTAGAGATGGTTTCTGTGATGGATGAACCTAAGGTTTGAGCTCTTGTGACTGTTCAAGATTAAGAGAGACGGATTGAGAAAGATTGTTGAGAGTGAAGATAGTTATAACCATTTTTACGCATTGAATTCGGTTTCTTATCGAGAACTTTGTGGTACAGGTAAAAAGGGTTTGCTGAATTACGTAGATACAGGTAAGTTGGTATCTACTGTGTTTATCATTTGTTTTATTTCTTGTTATGCTTCTCTTCGTCCTATCATTACACCATCTTGTTTCAATGAGATCCATAACGTGTATCTCTGACAGTTACCAGACTTGAGAACAGTTAGAAAAGGACACTTCAACTTCAACCTTTGTGAGGTGGTTGACTGAAAAGCACTGCAAGTGGGCAACGATTAATGATTTGATCCACTTGACTCGAAGTCAAAACGATTGGCTACACTTGAAAGCTTCTTGAAATAATTCACTTCACCTTTCTCGAGTTGGTGGCTGCAAGAGATCTCCTCACCCACTGAATGAAAGCTGCTTTCATCAAACAGTGTTTCGACATCTTGAAACGTTGTTTGGTTCCAACCAAAGGCCAATCGATATCTCGCCAGATAATATCGGATGGGTCAGTGGTGGGAGCTGCATTTGAGGTCCTTCTCAGTGAGTCTCCCACAAAATCTGAAAGCTGAAGGTTATCTTCCACACTTGAGGAAAGTTGAGAGTTGGAAGATGTGAAAATCATGTTCAATCTGTCCCAGACAATTCCACCAAGACAAGTAGATGTTTGCAGAATCTTCTTTTCTGGTGCAATCTTGTCTTCCAGTGTTTTCCTGTCCTCACATTAATGTGCTCTTCTTGCTTGATGGTAATGGTAGGTTTTTCTTGTTGGTGCTTGAAAAGTTGATAACTACTTTGCATGTTTTATGCAGAGGAAAAATGGTATAGAACTTTTGATGTTTGGGGCACGTGTTGAGCATTGGGTAGGTGATCTTCCTTTTTTGTCTGTGGATATCAACATTATGTTTGTAGAAGTCAATTTTTCATGCTGGGATTTCATTGGGATAGAAATGGTGATGGTGGCAATAATGGTACTCTAGATTAGCCGTCGTGTTTGAATGAATTGTTCCTTTCTTGTGGGTCTTAACTCTTAACGCTCTTGAGTGTTGAAGATCCAAACTACTGCTAAGTATCTTGGTTGATGTTGATTCTTGGGACTAGCGCACATCTAAACCTAAACATGGGCTGAAGTGAGTAAAATTGTGAAAAGGTTAATATCAAACAAAATGTAACTTCCAGGGAATAAATTCCAGTGTGTGAAAAAAAAAATCCAGTGTGTAATAATAGTTTGCAAAAGTTAATGGTAGTCATCATGTAATCAGATAATTAATACTTGTAAACAACTCATTAAGTTATCCAAATTACTTTGATGATATAAGTTGGGTTTCTCTGTTTTAATAGGAATCAACTTATCATTGGTTTGAGATTCTTTAGTCTAGTGGTTTATAAAGTGATTTCTATCTTAAAATTTAACCATACTATACAGGTTCAGGTATTTCTTTCCTTAAGTATATCAAAAATAGTAACGGGCTAGCAAAACATGTACAGAAAATCACTCATTAATGTAAAGATTAACAACTGATTTTTAGTAACTTGGCTCAACCTTGTATTGGTATGATTACATTATTCATATGCATGATTCTAGTTCCGGAACTTTTGCAACAAAATGTTGGAGAATCTACAATGTCAAAACATGAACTTGATGTCAGAATTTTATGAATAACTTAAATGGATCTTTATTCTTTAGAATTGATGCTGTAATGCTGATGTATTTAAATTTAAAGGAAATGAAACAAACAAAGAATTAACACTCAATTATTTGCCATGAAGAAGTGATGGATAGAGACAACAGCAAATGTGCTTTATATTTATATTTATTATTCTAAAAGGCAATCACACTTTCACCTTAGAAGAGGAAAATGTGACCATTTATTTGGAATCTTCTTATCAACCCAACTCAATGAGAACTCCTTTTAGAATTATTCATGGCCAGCAGATGCCATGCAAATTAATACAAGGTTCTCAAAGTAGGGGGAGCATTGAGAAGGAAATAACAGAAGTCGTCCACGTGACACAAAGGATAAGTATCGTTGTTTCAGAAGCCATGAAAGCTATTGAAGGGTCCAAACGCCACTGATGCACCTTTCAAGTTATTAAAGCCTCTCATACATGTTATTGACTTATTTCTATAATGGAAATGTGGAAGTTCACGTACAAGAGGTCCTTGTTTGAAGTATTTTCTTAAAACGAACAGCTTTAAAAAAAGTTAATTACAATTTAACTTCTTAAACTATGTATTGATTTTAATTCGCATCATTGAACTTCGAAATGTGACAATTAGCTTCGTGAACTTTTATTTTGTAATAGTTTGACCTTTTGAACTTTGAAAATTTATTAATTAAACACTCGTTTTTTTCTTTCTGGAATTTTTGCGTTGTAATACATTTTTAATAGTAACTTTACGTTAAAATTTAGATCAAATCATAGGTCAAATCTTGTTGGATTTTGACTCAGATTCAACTCTAACCACACCCAAATTCAAACTAGATATAATCTCTGATTGGATCTGAATTTTGACGTGAAGTTTGGATTATGAGTGTGTTAGACATATAATGCAAAAAATTCCAAAAATAATGGCAAATAAGTGGATAAATAATATTTTTGTAAAGTTCATAGGAATAAAGTGTTACAAAATGAAAATTAAAGAGGAATAACTAATACCTTTTAAAGTTTAAATGTGCAAAGTGAAATCAATGCATAATTTAAGGTGATAAAGTGTTATAAAACGAAAATTCAAGAGATAACTGTTACGTTTTGAAATTTAAGAGTGTAGAGAAATCAATGTATAAATCAGAAGACAAACTATAATTAAACCCCCAAAAAACACTAAACTAGTTAGTGCAACAAGCGGTGATTGTTAAACTGGTAGGATTTGGTGTTAAGTACCACCAAAATGGAAAACATGGATACAGGGTTTCTAACTTGTAAATCATTCATGTGAATCTTATATTAAGCCACGCTTCCCTAACACAAGTACTTGTTAAATAAATTATTAGTACCTAGGATAGCAATCTTGAGTTGCATGATAAGAAATATTTAGCTTGGCTCCGCAGAGACAATTTAGAGTAGCTAGACAACAAGTTGCTTATATTTGTTGTTGTGCCATCACTTTAAGAACCACATGCATATAAACAATTCTGCAAAGTTGGTTCCAATTTTTCGGAAGTTACAGAGATAATCAATCTCGTTACATGTGCATGATCTCTTAATTCATTAAGATCTTATACTAGATAATAATCCAACACGTATATTTGTGTAGATACTCTAAAGATTGCATGCATGCATGATGCATCGAACATGTTCTTGCCGGGCTGCCGGCACCTAGTTTTGTCCCACATGAACATGTTAAAAGCACAGATGAGCAGTTTGTAATTTTAATGCTCTTATGATATTGATGTTCATCTTATGCTTAGAAGGCAAGTATTAACAGATGGAGTTCATTGTACTTGAGTTGATAATAGAGTCGTCTCTAATACAGGTCAGCTTAACGACTTAGAGAATACACACATATATATTATATTCAAAATGGATTCGTCTACTAGTTGGGAAGAGCATTATAAATATTGGCATAATACATCCAACTGGACTTTTGATTCCAAAATATCTAGAGTATGATGCTTTAACTTTTGTGATAATTCTCTCTCTAGATTGTGTTTAATTAACTAACGGGGTTATTCCGATGCAAATGGACATGATATGCTCTCTGTTTTAAAAACTGAATTGGCCGGTGGGATTAAGATTCACAGAAAATTAGAAGTTGAATCCGAAGTCCTCGTTAAACCGGATCGTACCAGTTAGATCCGAAAAAATTGAAAAAAATGATCGGTTTGGTCATTGGTTGAATTACAATCTAACCAAAAAAGAGTTAAACTACAGTTTTCACTTTGATTTACAAAAATAACAGTTTACCCCTACAAAACTATTTTGTTTCAATTAGCCCAAACATATTATTTTGTTTCAATTACTTAACTTTTAAAAAATAAGTATTTTGAGTTTGTGAACAAGGAAATAAAATCAATTAATATTATGTAAATCTAAACTTCATTTTTATCCCCTATGTTGATGGTTGATAACTACTAATATGTTTCAATATTTTTGTCAACTTCGTAGTTAGTTTAATTACATATATTGTATAAAGATTCTAAGAACTTAAATATTTGGTAAAATACATATAAAATTCGATTCAATCGGTCAGACAACGGATTAAACTGTCATCCTGAAGTCAGTTCGGTACAACTCTCGGTTCACAAAATGATGATGTCATTATCGGTTTGACTATGTTTAACCATTGGTTAAATCATTTTGAACTAAACCGATAATTATTGATTTACTGTTAGGTTCAGTTCAAATAACCTTGGATACCGCAGCTACCACCCACCATCTGGGCAAACGTGAACAAGGTGATGCTACGTTGAAACCTTTAAGTTAGATCATCTAATCTTATATACGTATTTGAAAATAATGATTAAAGGCAATTGGGGAAAAAAACTTTGTGGATGAAAAGTTTTTGACCGTTAAATCAAATTTCTTCGCATTATTAGCTGTCACGGCGGCTTAACACGTGGAGCAAATTGCACTTTATTAGTTGAAATAGTGATAAAAGTGGTATATAATTATTCTCTTGGAATGATCAATTCATAATAGTGAAAGTTGCCTTTGTAAGAGGACATTCCCATGACAATGGATGCACAGAGTTCAGATAATAACATTTCTAATGTTTACTTGTGATGAAGGAAATTATGATAGTTGACAGCATTTTTTTATCAAGTGTGCAAGAAATGCTTATCCACACACAGTCAGGGGGGTATTACTGTAACACTTTATTTTCGCTCTATCCTGATAAGTTGTTTTGTATGAGAACTTGTGGTGAGATATATAATAGATACAAAACAGTAATAAAAATTTCAAATAAAATGGACTATTATATACTTGAACCAAACACTTTGAAATTTAGTAAATTTTAATTGTTCAAATCTTAACATTTTAGGTATGGTAAAGTTATTAACTTGATTGACCTAAATTTTTAATATATTTTCGCTTAAAAGACAAGAATACATCTGATTTAACTTGATTGAAAATGGCTTTATAAGGACTTAATTTGAAGTCATAACCAAATTGTTTATAGGTCTCTTATGGTCACATTCTTCCTTTCTACATGGTGCACTCAATCACTATAACTCTAATTCTACATGGTCATATTTTGCACTCAATCACTATATCTCCAATTTTCTTTTTAAATTCTATCTACTACCCAGTAATCACCACGTTTTAAATCCAAAATTTCACAAGATTATTGGGATTCGATCACTAATCTTTGCGAACGGAACTAACAACAGTCGGTATAACGCCAAATTTCTAGCATGGGCTTTAATTTCACGACTACCAAAAGAATTTATTGATCTAGCTAAATCATAGCTCTAATTAAGCATACATGTTGGTAGTTGTCGCCAAAAGGTGACCATGACATATTGTTTGTTCATTCGGGTCATTAATGGAGTCATCAAAGTGAGATTCTCTCAAATCTATTTGGGGCTTTGCTGGAGGATTTTAATTGCTCTAATCCTCTGACTAACCACTAGTAAGCAACTTTGCCTGCCACACACGACATCTACATATCTACCTCCCTCAAATATCCCTGATCCATTCTACAATTAGTTAGTTATCTTCTCTAGCACATTCTTATCCGGACCTTGACATTGTTTAACTACCCTATACTAGATGTTTTGCTTTGTTTTTTTCCTCAAAATTATAGCTAGGTATATTACAATCTTGTAATCTTCACCATTTCCTTAATTTATGATACATGACTTAAAGCAAGTTAGAAGGAAAAATTCAATCTTAAATGGAACATAAAGACGAGGATACATAAATTTTGAACTTTTTTTTGGAAATGGCCTCTATTTTTTATTTTATTTTGGGTTTTGTTGCTTTTACTTTACATGTTGTTGGTCCAAAATTATGTTTTCTACTTTCTAGAAAAGCACAAAACTAAGTTCATTTTTTCTCTTTGTGCTCATGTTTAACCGTTCAATCACCAAGTTAACTATTATGTGTTAGCTAGGGAGGCAAGAAAGACATGTTCATCACATCAATAATGTGTCGAGGTAGGAAAGTCCAAGAAGTTAAACCTAAAGTATTCATAAGATGAAGTGCTTCAATTATGAAGCTTCTAATATGTGATACCATTTACTTGAAATCTCAAAGTTCTTTGAGTTTTCTATTAATAATTTACATTGCAAGCAGTACAACCTTTTTTAATATGAGTCTTTGCATTGTGACCGTCAAAATAATTAAAGATGTTGTTTCAAATAAACAACACCTTTTAAAGGAGTAAAATCCAATAGAACAGTCCCCCCTTGTTCTTGGTCCCCAACAGTGTGCTCTGAATCTGATATTTCATGCGCATCCCAAGTTCGCACATGCATGAATGAAGTATACTCTCTTTTATATCTAAGAAATATCTACACTATTATACTTAAGAACGATACAATCCATTATAACTAGAATTTACTGTTCTAAAATCAGAGATATACATAATTTTCTAATCCCAATTAGAAGATTCTGTATTTACATGTTACGAGAAATAATGAGGGGAAACATCAACTATGGATAAAAATCAACTATGGAACAAAGTCCTATAGATTTACTCATAATGCAAACGTTTAAACTTTAATTGAAGGAAAGCTCCTAACAACGGCTATCAGTTGATATGTTTTTGACCCTTGGAACTCCCTTGATCAACCCTACTTAATGAAGACGGATGGAGATACAAGCTCAGGGAAACACACATCACACAAGCACATGCTTCCAGGTAAGCCCGGGTTGGAGACTATTTGATCCCCCGGCATTTCGATCATGAGTGGAATGCCAACGTGCTTATACTCCTAACTGATCGCCCATGCCCGTGTGGGCAAAACCAAATTGGTGGATGGGTCGAGGTTTGACCGAAAATCGGAAGTTATCAGTCAGTTTACTGAAAAAACTGAAGTTCTCATCAACCTAGATTGAACCAGGTTTGACCGCACAAAATCAGAAAAAACTAGTCAGTTTGGTCACTAGTTGAACCGCAGTCTAACAAAAAAAAAGTTTGCACCATGAACTATATAAGTTACTGATTACATCCAATAACATTTATTTTGTTTCAATTTAGCCCCAAAACATTTTTTTGTTATAATCAATGAACTTTTCAAATATAATTAGTATTTTAGGTTTGTGAAAATGTAGATTATAACAAAATAAAATAAAATAAATTGACTAAACTTCATTTTTTTCATTTTTTGTTTTTATCACTATATTATAACTAATATGTTTCAATATTTTTATAAACTTCATAATTAATTTTAGTTACATGTGTCATATAAGGACTTAAAGAACTTATATATTTGGTAAAGTAAATGTAAAATTTAGTTCAATTAGTCAAACACCGATTGGACCGCTCGTCGGTTCATTTCAACTCCCGGTTCACAAAATGATGATGTCATCCTAACGTCATTATCAGTTGGACCATGTTGAATCATTATCGAACCATTTTTAACCAAACCCAGTATTAATCCGTTTCTTATATTGTAATATGTCATAACATAGGGAACCAAACAAGGTTCACTCTTTGGTTTGTAATATGTGTAGGAGCTATTATTGTTAGATGTGATGCACTTATATTAGTTTTTTAATAACAAAAAATAGCTTTCTAGAAACCCAAGCCTACGACACACTCCATAGTCCATACAGATGAATATCCACATCCTAAAATCAAGGAATAATACCCTCCTCCCATCATTCCACACAACTGACACAAGAACAAACCAGGAATAAATTCCATTCGCAAGGGCAATTACGTCACAAAAGCCCCTATAAATATTCCCACACACAACCTCCTTCCTTCACCACCACACGAACACAATACATCTCTCCAACGTACTCCTCCGAACACTCCAACCAAGCCAATGACGAAGGTCTACCCCAACACGGACACCCACCTGCCACGCCTGCTTATCTCTGAGGCTGGCGGAGGTGATCGGGAGGTTGTGCTGACGGTGTGGAGGAAATCTCTCCTCTTCAATTGCGAAGGATTCACGGTGTTTGATAACAAGGGGGGCCTTGTCTATCGAGTTGATAGCTATGGGCATGGGAGAAAGGCGGAGATTCTTCTCATGGATGCTGTCGGCAAACCACTTCTCACGGTTCGACGAAAGGTATTGTCGTCTTACGTTACCATGTGTAACAAGTAGTTATGTTAAAACAAGATCGATTACGGGAAACAATAATATGGTTAGAAATAAACAATCTGATACGTACTTAAAGTCCTAATTTGAACACAGAGTGACATAGTGTCATGTGATTTTCTACGGGACAAAAGCTGACCAAAGTTGATAGATTTTTAGATTTGACACAGTCGATTAGAAAAAGAAGTTAGTCATATTTTAATATTCAATCGTAGTCGATTGATAGAATTGTTTTGGCAAAATACTAAAAAAGTTGAAAACTTAACTGGTTTAGTTTAATTCACTAGGTCTTCAATATTTAAGAGATAAAAACACGCACTTGCTTTGATAGTCGAAATAGTAGAAACATATAGAAATAAAATTTATACCGTCATGGTGTCATTGACCCATCACAAAGAAACATTGAATGTGATTACATAGTAACGAACGACAACAAACTAAACGTCTTTAGTACGATTTTCCTCGAAATACGTTAAAAGAAGCTCAATACTACAAAGTTGAAGGTGTTCTCAGCACTTTTCCTATAATGTTGTATTGTCCAATAAAACTTAGCGTGCTAATTCAAATCTTGATTTATTTGGTTTCAGAAACTAACTTTGGGAGAGCAATGGCTTGTCTTCCAAGGCGAGGAGGAGAGGCACCCCCTCTTCTCTGTAAAGAAGCACGTGCGATTCGTGCACTCCAAAATATTGGCTCATGTGACCCCGTCCGGCTCGGGGACCGACAACGAGTGCCTGGTGGAAGGGTCGTACTCCGACCGGTGTTGCTCCATTTACGACACGAGAAAACGACCGTTGGTGGAGATCAAGAGGAAGGAATCGGTCGGGAGCGATGTGTTCCGGTTGGTGGTCCAACCTGAGTTCGATTCGGCGTCCGCCATGGCTGTCGTCATGGTGTTGGAGAACATGTTCGGTTGAGTTCATGACATGAGTTTGGATTTTATTTTTCCTTTTCTTTTAACAAAGTTTGTTGTGAGATGTTGGTTGATTGATTTTCCTCGTCGCATCCGTCTCTTGAGGGTGGTGTATGTATATGGAGAGTGATGGTGTTGTTTGTTGGTTGTCGTAAAATGGAGATGAGATGATGGAATTGAAGTTAGTGATTTAGTGATTCTTATTTGCATAGGATCTTTCTTTGTGATATGGAAGTTTTGATCTTTGCTTTTAAACAATTAGAGTTAATCTTATTAGTAGCTGCTCCCTGACTTAAACTGTGGCTTTCATGATTCGTCTATGTGATTTTTGGACTCAAATTTGAAATTTGGCTAACTATTTGGATGAGTCGATGATGTCAGTTGGTAGATTAATTTTAGTCTTGAGTTATAGCTTAGACAGAGAACCATATTAACAAATCTAAAATGCTTTCAAAAGAAAAAAGCTATATATTAACTCCGAGAGGTTGCTACTTGCTAGTCAAAGTATGCTACGAACCAATTGTACTGATAGATCCAATATAACAGGAAGGCATCCTTGTGTCAGCTGCCAATTAAGCTTCTCAATTTGTTTCTAAATGCAAATTACTTTCTTTTTTGCAAGAAAAATCTGCAACCAAAGTTACAGTTTTTAAAGAATTTTAAATAAATCATCAATCAAAAAGTTGGACCAGTGGGTTTGGCACTTTGGCACAGGAGGCGGGACAAATTATCCGAAGTTATTCGAAGTAAAAAAATGTTAATCTGTTCTAATTAGCTTCCGTATTTTGGTTCATTGGTTGTATCAAATGCAACAAATATTTCCCAAGTGAAATGTTTTCACGCACCCTTTTCCAGCTTTGCTTGCGTTCTTTTACGAGCTTTCTTTTTGTTTGTCAACAACTAAAAGCCAATTATCAAAAAAAAACCCTCCAAAAAGCATGGCTGCATGGAGTATAATCAAATTATAAGACGAATTTCATCTTTCCACCATGAGTTTCCAAGAGCTGCAATTAATCCTAGACCATACTTTATTGTGCAACCATTCTAACGTCAACGTAACTAACAACCATGTACTATACTATTATATTAACAGAGCGCGACAAGCAAAATGTCATGAAAACAGCCAAATTTAGGTGGTAATTAATTGCTACGCTTACTAACCAAATAAGAACAAATCAGTTCGCAAGAGTAGCAAAAATTCAACATTCCTCAAATTGTCGGCAGTCGGCACCACAGGAAGCGTAACCAGACACAAACTCACAAGATCACGAATCCATTAGATTTCCTTACCTTTTCGTACGACCAAAGACCAAACCTCCAAAACAAGCCACACCAACCATCACAAATTCACAACCCACTTCTCATTTCACACGTACATACCAACGTGATGCGACCGAAACGACTTGAGGGTCCCAAGACTCCCAACAGGTACGTTGAAACACCGGTTTGGTCGGACACATGAACATGGACGAGCATTATTGGCATGCACCGGCCATATTGCCAACTCAATGTTTCAAATGGTTATAATATTGGGAAGGTGTTTGAAGGGTAACTTCTGGTGGTAACTGTTGGGGATATTTTGTTTGAAATGTGGGTTTTGATGACGTTTGTATTGCTTTGGAGTGGGGAGGTGGATTGAGTTGATGGGTAATTGGAGAAAATCATGTTGTTAGTAAAAGAGGAGACAAGAACAGAGTAGAAAGCGTATATATATAGATAGCATGATAGTATTTTTTTATTTTTTATTGACAATTTAGTATATATTGCATTAATTAAAAAAGAATGGGTTTTTTTGCTGCATTACGTATCAAAAGGTTCAAAATTAACCTAATACCCATGATTTCTCAAAAATTGTTTTGATACCTATCAAAAAATGTAAATTGTTTTAGTGCAGTTCCGTTAACGTGAGTCTCACTTCTGTTTGCTACCGTTAACGGATTCCGTTACGACGCCGTTAATGAAATAATTAACAAATATATTAACCCACTAATTAAGTAATTAAAAAAATTTGTTGTGGTACTCATCCCAACAATTAAAATTGGTATGCTACTCATCTCAAAAATTATAATTAGTATAATACTCATGAATTTTGAAAAAAAAATATTTTGTTAAAAATGTGGGAAATCCAACTTGTTACATGTTCCAACAAATAACATGATAAATTTCGTTTAATCTTTATAATTTGATATTTTTAAATTATAAATTTTAAAAAAAATATTTGTTTGTTAAAAATGTGATAAATCCAACTTGTTACATGTTCCAACAAATAACATGATAAATTTCATTTAATCTTTATAATTTGAAAATATCCAATTTATAATTTGAAAAATATCAAATTATAAAGATTAAACGAAATATATCTTGTTATTTGTTGGATTTACCACAAAATGTTTTTTTCAAAATTCATGGGTATTATACCAATTACAGTCTAATAATAATATAGTATCGGTATAATACCCATGAATTTTTTTCTTAAATACATATATAAAAAATGACGTCACTACAAAAATACTAACTGATTAGGCTAACATAGCATTTCACGACCAATCACTGTCCGCCTTGAATTCCTAATCCTGCAATCCAAAATAATGCAACCTATTCTTCGGAAAAGCCTACAAGTAATTCCAGGGACGGTCATAGTATATAAACAAAATAAAGCGTGGGACCCCGTATGCAAGAACCATCACCTAAACTTTGGTGATTTTAAAAACAATTCGTAAGCATTATATCATGATCGTACGAAGACAAAAAAACATTATCAATCACTTTCACTTTAGCAAATCTTCGTCTACATAACGTATTTCAAAAAATATCATTAAAATTCCAAAACTGAATAATACTTAATTCAATATATGACACATTCTAATACCTATAATTATAAATTATATCAAACATATCCATTTGTAAACCTTTTAATATGGATTTAGTTTGCTCTTACGACTAAGATTTTATTCGTTTCCAATCATTAGGTGAGAGTGCCCGGAGCACCACCATCCACATAGACGGTAATGATAACAATAACGATAACAATAACAATTAAATATTTGTCATATAAATGAGATACATTTTCTTTCATGGTTTTAACAAATATCGAATATTTCAATTTAACAACCCAAGGCTTACAAAATATATAATTGCTTAAATCCATTCTATACATCTTGGTCATTTCACTTTACCAATATCATACTTATGTGATCACCTTGACCACCATACCGTAGGCACATAAGGTTTTCGGTCAACACTAAGCCACCCGTAGTGGCCACTATATTCACTTATACATTCATTTAAACTTTAGTTGCAATTTGCCCCGTCCCCTTCAGTTGTTGTCACTTGGCACCGTTGACATTTAAAATGTAACAGTTTATCCATTGTCTTTCACTTCTCGGCACTTTACTCTTTTATACAAGTTTTGACCCCCAAAAATGACCAAACAATCCTTAAAGATAACCCCAAAGAATATGTTGTTTATTTTTAACATTCAAATGTTTGTAAAGTTTTTTTCAAAACAAGAGGTAATTTTGGATTTTCAAGGTAATGACATTTTGGTCCTTTTTTGGGTCAAAACTAACATAAATGGCAAAATACCAACAAGTGAAAGGATATGGGGGGGGGGGTAAACTGTTACCTTTTAAAGGTCATGAGTGCGAAGTGCCAATGACTGAAAAATGAGAGGAGCAAACTGCAATTAACCCCATTATCAATTTTCGTGAGGACCTAGATAATTAATGAGAAATTAGATTTGAGTGGTGTGGTCTTATTTTTGCGACAGGATCAACTTCGGTCCCACAATAATCCGGCTCGTCAGTCATTGCCCCGAAGAGCCAATGTACCCTGAAAGACCAATAATGCCATCATTTTATTGTTCTTGCAAATAGCAAAATTATTGTCTTTCGTCGATAAATCAATTAACTTCAAAAAGGCCCAAATCGTTAGACGTCAATAGTAACTTGATTATCAATTAAGTTTCAGCAATTAAGACAACTTAATTTAATCACAATTTCACAAGAATCCGTTATTAATAATTTAACATTGGATTACAGACAAATCAAATATACAAGTAAGTTACGAAATATGGATTAAAACCCAAATAAGCATTATTACATAACATGTGATAATCCAAAACTAGATTTTCAACATCAATGTTAGACTAATATCGATAGTAAATAATGAATTAAAAAAAAACAGAAGATGAAATCATGTAAATGGACGTTACAAAGTCAAGACCTAGATTAGAATCCTTTAATTCTTTTCATTAAGTTAACACAATCCGAGCATGTGTTCATAAATCAAATTCGAATCAAATCGAGGCTGTAGTGAACCCCAACCATCCGAAAGCAGTCTTGATTAATAAACCTATACCCTATTCATAATGCCTAAAATGGCTAGCAACGACTTTCTACTTCAATACTTCCAATTACACGTATCTTCTTGGTAACAAATCTTACTTTAAATCAATTAAACAAGATCTAACTCACACCAAACCAAACCAAACCAAACATGATATATCTAAAACATAAAGTGATAACCAAATTTCGAAGCATTTAAAATTTTAAACTCTTTCCAAAAATCCTGGAACCAACACAACCCAAAATCTCAATCAAAGATTAGATGGATTTATTCTTGTCTTCAAGAACGATTGTTGCATACCTCAGAAACGGCATCCATTACAAACCCAGCGATGTCGACGAACCCAACAACGACACGACCCGATGACCTGGTGGCGATCCCGACCACGACGGCAACGCGGCTACGGCCTCCTCTCTCCCACTCTCACCGTTTTCTCTCTTCTCTCGTTTTCTTCTCTCGTTCCCTCTTTTATTTTTCACGATTCTCTATGGTATATATTTTCTTTCCGAAATCTTATATTGTTTATATAATAAAACCTCACGTAAACCACCACGAACCGACGAACCGAGGTCAAGGGAATTTGCATAATCAGTCCAAGCATAATGTAAATCCGGATTAATCCATATACTTTTCAAAATGAGAATTAGATCCATCATTTAATAATTAAGTCATCTTACCAATATTAGGGGTGACAATTTGGGTCATGACACGATAACCCGACACAAACCAGACACAAAAAATGAAGATTTCGGTTTGGCATAAATGAGTTTGAGACATACTCATGTTAATATGATTGATAATTAAATGGGTTAGGTTTGAGTTTAAAACATGTAATCCGTGACCAACTCATTTATATATGTTTAAATAATATATATATATATATGAATTTATATTTACAATATTACATATAGTTACAAAATTAGCAAGAATGTTCACACTTTCCATCTTTTTATGTAATAGTATATTAATTAGTGATCAACAACCAATTTAATAATCATTAATGGTAGTTATCATAATCTCCTCCAAATCAATTTGTAATTGTTCTTGATTTCCCCCCGTAAATAATGATTACATGTAGGTGTGAACGATCTGTTATCAAGCAAGCTCAACATGCTCGAGTTTAGCTCAATAACAATTTTGGTATGTTCGCCGCTTGCTCGAGAGGGGAGTCAAGCCGAAAATTCCGCTTATGCTTGGCTCACACTACTAGAAAAATAGACTTCACCAACATATTATTATTTGTCGGTGATGCATTCGTCGGTGTAGGTGACTGTACACCGACGAATGGCTTTGACCGTCGGTGCAAACGTACACCGACAGATGTAGGGGTGAGCATCAGTCCTGACCAGACCGGACCGAACCCAGACCAGACCCGGATGCTCTCCGGGGTCCGGACCGAAGACCGGACTGGTCAGGTTCGGTCCGGTCCAAAAACCCAGACCGGATTTTTAAGGGAGAAAATAGATTTTGGACCGGGTTCGGACCGGACCAAAAACCGAATTTGTCCAGGGGTCCGGACCGAAACCCGGACCGGTCAGATTTGGTCCGGACCGAACCCGGACCGAAAGTTGCACAACCCTAGACGGATGTGTTCACTAACACCGATGGACAAAGTCTATCGGTTACTATTTTCGTAGTATCCGTCAGACTAGAAATATATGCTGACGGATTAATATCGCTGATATATGTTTTCGATAAAACAATATCTATGGCAAAATGAAATTTGTCGCTCAAAAACGACACCGACGGTTGAGTTTCCATGCACCAAAGGATATGACCCGTCGGTGATATTTTTTCAAAATTTGCACAGATGAATATTCCAAAAAATAACCGTTACGAACTTATTACATTTAACAACACCGACGGATAGGTTATCGGACACCGACGGATAGAGTTGTCAGACCATTAGTGCGAATACCATCGATGAATGAGCTCACTACCACCGTCGATGTAGGGTTACATCAGTAGCCATGCACTTGCTCTCTCTTCATTCCCCTCCAAAACCTTAATCACCGCCGCGTGTCACCGCCTCCTCCTCTTCGACTCGTCGCCGCATAGTCGCTTCTATACGCCGCGTGTCACCGCCTCCTCCTCTTTGACTCGTCGCCGCATAGTCGCTTCTACACACCGCGTGTCACCGCCCCCTTGTTGTTGCCTCCTCCTGTTCGACTCGTCTCCGCTCGTTGCTCGCCACCACGGTAACCCCTCCTCCCCGACCCCTTTCGCACTGATCCATCTCGCCATGACCCCCCCCCCCCCCCCCCCCCCTGACACCACCCTCTGCTCTAACCACTGACCCTGACCCTGACCCATCTGCCTTGACCCCAACATGACCCCTGACTATAGCCCAACCACAACCCATTCAATAAACCCCACCACCACCATCAACACTGTCTACCCATTTTTAGGAATAAATTCATATTTTTTAGATTAATGTTTTCATTTTTACAATTTAAGTTGTGATTTTACATGATTAATTAGATTAAAGTTGTCATTAATTAGATTAATTTTGTGATTTGTATGATTGACTTATGTTTAATTAGAATATTTATGTAATTAGGTATGATTAAAGTACATTTAATTAGAATATTTAGGTTTTTAACCGACGTTGTATCTTCTTCCCTATTACGTATTCATTTTGTCACGCCGGTATATTGGACTACTAAATCCGACGTGATATGGTCCAAAAAACCGACGTGAAAGCCTCTTTTTTTTCTAGCTGTGAGTTCGTTTAATTAGTGCGTGTGTATGATTATTTTGTGATTAATTAGAAACATTACCTGATTTTGTATGTGATTATTTATGATTAATATTTGATCAATTAGAAACATAATGATAATCTTCAGGTAATCTATTTGTAAATTAATAACTTGTTTTTTTACATTTACTCAGTTAGTTTATATGCATTATAATATTGATGTATAATGTTTAAATAGTGCAAGATTTTAATATAACACCATTCATAGACCACCTCCGTCGCTAAGTCGAGATAACAATGATGGTCCATCGGGGTGGAGCAGTCTTGGAGGTTTGGCAACTTAGTGTTTGTGCTTTCTGTATGTTGTCAATGTTAACATTTTTTGACTATTTAATGAATTCAATTCTTAATTTTAATGAAATTACAAATTCTTCTTTTCATTATTTTGAGATGAATATTATATGACTTCTTGGGTTTAGATGTTTGAGTTGTGATGTATGAATGTTTGGTGAATGACGAATGAATTGTGATGTATGCATGCATGTTTGGTGAATGATTAATGAATTGTGATGATTGTTTGACCAGGGAAAATTGGAACATGGAAAGAGAAAATAAACTCTTTTGGGTTATGGACAAGACTTTCATTGACGGAATATATTTGTTCGGTATAGGCCGACGGAAAGGTACCATCGGTGAAACCCTATACTGTTGTAGTCGCCCATTGCTCGCGAGCGACTCGATAACCTACTCGTTAGTCAAATCTACACCTGACAATCGTGTTGTGTCGTATACTTTTGTATCGTATATTTTCGAGTGTATAAGTCACTTTGACCTTACACGATCATGACACGAAATGAATTCGTGTACCAGTATTTGATATACTAATAGACCCATCCAGTTTCATGTAAACTCGAAACAAAGTATTGGTTTCGTGTTAACACAATTTCAATTAATGAATTTTACATGGTAAAACAATATTCAAGAAAAAAAACACCTATGCCAAAGAGGTGATCAATTAGAACAAACTCTAGTGATTTTTATAATATCGAATGGAAGGTGAAATCTGATGTTGGCCGACGTGGGACTAAATTCCCACACCATTAAATCCAGTTAATAAAGAAACATATATTTAGAAAAAGGTTGATTAACACGTAACTTGTGTTCGAACACTGCTCTGCACTTTTTTTAGATTGAAAAAATTAAATTAAAACAAAGGAAAAATTGGTTTCTTGCCACTGGAAAAAATGAAATTATTTTTCTACCATCACTGTATCATTATTTCCGGTATAACCACTACAAAGTCATATATTTACACTTATACCACTAAAAACTCTATTTATTTGCGTTTGTGTCATTCTGTTAACTTTACAACTAACCATGTTAATATAAATTAATTCTTTATTGTAAAATTTTACAAAATTGACTCATAACAATTCAACAACTAGAAAACACATACGTAACAATCCTATTCTTTTCTCATTGTCTTTCTCCACTCATGTTCTCCTCTCTGGCTTCTTAATTTTCTCTCTATATCTTTTTTCTTTATTTTCTCTTTCTCTCTCTATCTTTTTGTCTCTCTCTTCACATCTCTTCTTCTCTCTGTTCTCAACCTCTCTCTCATCATTTCTCTTACTTATTTCTCTCTATTCTCTCCTTAACTCCTCTCTGATCACCTGCAAATGTTTAATTATTTTTAATTGAATTTTAAATATTTAAATTTTGCAATGGAGAGACGAGAGAAGTGGGGAAGAGACGAGCCAAAGTGAGATAGAAGAGATGGGAAGAGAGAAAAAGATAGAGAAAAAATAGAAGAGACATGAACATGAGTAACCAGAGAAGATACGATGAAGAGAGAGAGAGAGAGAGAGAGAGAGAAAGAAAAGTAAGAAAATGAGAAAAGAATAAGACTTGAATGATATTTTTTAGATTGTTTAGGGGATATTTTGTAAATTTGTAATTCAATATGAATTACAAAAAAACTTTTGTCTAATTGCTCGATTGCTAAGGATCATTTTTTTGTAAAATTTACAATTAAAATTTAATTTATATTAATGGAGTTTGTTGTAAAGTTAACAGAATGACAAAATTTGAAAAAAAATAATGGCATAAACGTAAATAAATAGCATTTTAGTGGCATAAGTGCAAAAATATGACTTTGTAGTGGTTACACAAAAGATAGTGATACAACGATGGCAAAAAAAAAAACAATTTCATTGTTTACCAGTGACATGAAAGCGATTTACCCTAAAACAAAACGTCTACCTAATTAAAACGACCTTTGGTCAAGGGATGTCTATTTTACCACTAGACCAATTTACATTACTGCCTAATATTTGTGGTCATAGTTATTAGAGTTAATTACGGTCTGCCCCGTGAATGTTCGTTTTGTAACTCTTTGACTAATTGAACTTTAAAAATCTATTATTTAAACACTCATTTGCTATTTTTTTGCAAATTGTTTTGTTGTATCCCTAATACACTCCTAAACATATATTTACGTGAAAGTTCGGATCGAAACGGATGTCGGATATGGTTGGAATTTGGGTCGGATTCAGTATCAATCCTAATTATTATATCAGGTAGTTTGGGTACCCGAATGAGATACAAAAAAAAAACTACACGTTTTCTGTTGGCTTTTTGGCCTTAATCTATGTTTTGATGATTTAATCAACTTAATCTTAATTGTAATCAATGTAGAGTAGCACACATATTGCATTGCATATATATTGCATTGTGCTAACCTCTACAGGTGATCAAGACTCAAGAAAGAAAGAAAATCAAGTCAAGACATGTAATAAAGCTATTTGAAGACATGTAATCTTGATTTATTTTGAGTCTTACGAACTATGTGTAATTGAACATACTTGAGCTAAAAATCACTCACATACACACTAGGTTCCCTATAGAAGTCACACACAAAATTTCACAACATTTGGACTTTAATAGATCACCCAAACTAGAACTGGAAAACACTTAAACAAAATTGAACTGCCAAGACCAAATCGGTCGACCGGAACGAGTTCTTTGTTCGACCGATTGGGTTGTTAATTCTGTTACAGGATTTAGTGTTGAAACTGGTCGACCGTTTAGAGTTTTTTGTTCGACCGTCTACACGTGTCATATGACCGTTAGACTTGTCGTATTCTACAACGGTCAGATTTCCCAAATCCTCAATTTTACCAAACTTCTGGTCGACCAAAACTTTCCTAGGTAGACTGATCCAACATTTATTTGTCACCCTGAACACTCTGGTAGTTTCCGGTCGAACGTCGCCTAGACCTTGGTCGACCGAAACTCAATTCTTCTTGAACCTAGGAGTGCCTGGAAGTTTCCGGTCGAACCAACCATTTACCTTGTTTGACCGATTCATTCTTAGCAGACCAAAAACCCTAGAACAATTGACCAATCCCCATATTTCGTTAGACCGTTCACTTAGGTGAACTTAAGTTGTAGCCAAAATTGACCAACCGGTCGACCGGTTTACCCGATTCGGTCGACCGGTTTTGTGTTGAATTGTGTCCTGCACTTCACTGCCTTGTGTTTCTCACACAAACTTTTACCTAATTAATCCCAACGGCTATAACTTACTTGGAGCTTATAAATAGAGGTGTCTAACACATTTTTACACAACTCTCCCACTACAATTTGCCTCCTACATTAGAGAGAAAGCTCCGAACACTCCAAGCCTCAAACTTTCCACACTTTAGTCTTAAATCCTATTCTACTCAAGTATGCTCAAGATTATTGAGTGGTCCACTCAACCCACTGTTGTAAAGAAGCAAGGACTTCAGTGAAAGCCCGGAGTGTCCCTTTCGGATTGTGAGAGGAAGAAATCAAGTAAGCGAGGGTGTTCGCGGTGCTTGTGGTGTAAAGGCTTAATCTCGGCCCGGAATGCGGTTGATAGTGAAAATGCGAGTAGAGCTCGAGAGAGTTCGAGCGGAGCTTGCAAGAGAGGAAGTATGCGGGAGGCCGAACCGCTATAAAAATCAAGTGTCTTCTTGTGGTTTGCATTATTTCCTAATTACTTGCTTGTTTAGTTTTTAACCGCTGTGCATTCCTTAATTGCTTAAACAAGTAGGTAATTAACTTAAAAATGATTAGAACTAAGCTGCATACTTCAATCCTACATTTTCGTGTTTCGAATAGTGTAATCGAATAGTTGGATAGACTAATCGGGTCTCGAGCAAGAACCAAGAGCAGGGTCTGCTCATGCTCATGTTCAACTCGTTTAATTCGACGAGCGGATTTCTTTGCTCATGATTAGCTCCTTACTAACTGATCCGAGCAAAATTGAGTGAACGTCGAGCGATCCACCGATCTTGAGCAGAAGCTGACTGTCCTAGTTTTTTTTGGGTTAGTTTTACCTTTCAGCTCGTATAATACACGGTAGGGTTTGGGTTTTAGCAAAACAAATCATGTTGTAAATAAATTTGACATGAATACGACATGATATCCCATATTGCCACCCTAACCAATATATTTAAATAAAAACAAAAAATTGGGATATTACAAGTTTACAATCCTGGTCCGTTTGCAATTTGCCCCCTGACCAATTCCAACCCATCGTAACGGTAACACCTTCCCACTCTTTAAAACGAATTTCAAACTTTCAAAAAACTTCTAACTACAGTAACGACAATACCCTTTCCACTCCTTATAAACCAAGCACCATTTCTCCCTTTCCCTCCAAACCAATTCCCAACGACGACTCCACCTCTGATTCCCACTCCAACCCCGGGGGTCCTATTGCACCTCCTCAACTGAGAAATTGAACAAAAAGTTACGGAATTGACTTATTTCTTACGTGTATCAATTGAAGTCTTTTGAAACAAAAGTATGCTTTTTTTCCCATGAGGGAAAGTGGGTAATCCCCTTTGATTTTTAATGTAATTGAAGTCTTTTCGAACGTCTATTCAAGCAAAATATGTGAAATTCCAAAGAAACCACGACACTCACATCCACCAACTCCAAGCTGATCGTCCTCCTTATGGTCTCAGTCGTGGACCACACTACGATCGAGCTCTCGGACACCGCCACCTCCATCTACACCACCCACTCCGACCCCATTGCCACCTTCCAACCCGACAAATTCGTCTATGTCGGCAGTCTTCACCTCCGACCTCCCTCTCGCCATTAACATTTTTCCTACCCAATTTATTAATCGTGTTCAAATTCTCAATCCATATCTGTTAAGATCGTTTCGTTTTCGTGTCGTGTAATCGTATTTTGTGTAAAAATGATAGCCCTACCAATCGAGAAGTGGTATATACTGGAGTCAAATTCATCTTTCAATTACGTCAATATCCTCCAGCAATACCAATCGAGAATACCCTTTCGACAACCTTCAATTGCAAAACACAATCACAATTCATTGCTTGGAACCTACTGTTCCTTACAATGGTACAATATAATTTTCTCACAAAACAGAAAATCTAGACAAAAATTGCAATACAATTCATTTGATCAAAGAACTATAATAATTCGGAATATATATTTTGAAAAAAGAGAAAGAAAGAAAGAAAAAAGAAGTAAAATTGAGAAGCTGGAAAAGACCCGCGAAGGCAATCAATCCCCTAACCTCGAATTCGGATAAGAAAGACCCCCACTCTCATCTCATCTCATCTCATCTCTCAAACCAACCCAAAAGAGAATTAAAAAGAAAAAAATAAACCTCTCCAGTCCAATGGCGGCGACGCTTCGCGTCCACCACTCCATTCTCCACCGCCCTTCGCTCCCCCGCCGCTCCCGCCTCTCCCCTCGCGCGTCCCTTCCCGCGACTTATAGACTTTACCCAATCTTCATAGTATTACAACTAAGGCCAAATTGGGTTTGATTTAATTTCCCAACAGAATTAAGGAAAGAATTATGTTACAGAATGATAACATATATACTTTGGTTTGTTGGATTAATTTTGTCCAACAATTTTTGATCGCATCAATTTATGTCCATCCTTGATTTGTAGACTGTAGTTCCATAACATGCTGAATGTGTTCATAAAACCGAAGATATGAATCAAATAAAGTGAAACTAAAGACAAACTATAGCTAGTGAAAAAAAAGGGAAAAAAGAGTAAGAAAACTCTGGTTAATTATTCACTACCAATTATAAACTCAAATCCAAACTGACATGCTCTTGTATAGCTGTGCCGACGGATTCTCGGACATTCTGAGGCGAGGATAGAGGCAGCGAGGGAAAAGACAGTGAACCATTTCCATCACAAAGCAAAGGAAGTGCGGTCGACCTTCGATCTCGACGAATTGCCGGCAAGTTCCCAAATATATGTCTGGCCCTGTGTGTGGCGGATATGTTCGACTGGCCTTGATGGCAGTTATTGCACGTGCCGTGCGGCCTGTGTGGCGGCGGTAGGGCCCCTGTGCGGTCTGTGTGGCGGCAGGGAGAATCGCGCGTAGCCTGTGTGGTTGCGGCGATGGACTGCCGATGATGTGTTCCGGCAGGTAGCTCGATTGGGCACCTATCGAGTGATATCCCGTGCGGTCTGTGTGGCGCCGGTTGATGGACCGACCTGAGCGACGGCTCCGTTGGTGTGGTGGTGGTGGACCACGATGTATTCAGATATGATTTCTACCTTGCGCGGAAGTGCGAACGCATCCTCACCGATCCCTTGGCTTGTGTAGTCGCGTGTGGGGATGTGTTGCGTATTGTCCGTTAGACCGTATGTGCCTACGGTAGGTCTCTACGGAGACCCGATGTTTGGACCGTGCGGCCTGTGTGGCGGCGGTGAGGTTGGACCGTGTGGCCTGTGTGGTACCGGTGTTTGTGGACTGTGCGGCCTGTGTGGCGACGGCGATGTTGCGGACCGTGAGGCCTGTGTGGCAGCGGTGGCGATTGTAGACCGCGGGGCCTGTGTGGCAGCGGAAACGATCGCGGGACGGATGTCCGGTTTGGCCCTTGGTGGCGTTGTTGTTTTACTGCTTTGTATTCCATGTCATGCTATACTAGTATGTTAGGGCATATAGGCGAGCTTGTCATACGGGGTTTCCTTATGGAAACTCAGGCATTGTTGTTATGATTATTTTCAGGACCGCGTTAGGTTCCGGCGGGTGGTGACCGAGGGAGATTGCACTTTGGGACTGGATCCTGTCGTCTGCCTACTTTTAGGTTGTCGTGATTACATGTACCTTGTGTTTCGTGTTGTAATGTAATCACTCTTTTGACAAACTCGTATTGTATTATGGTGCACCAGACTTATTTATGTGTTTGTTCCGTAATGTCCCCACTCTTGATGGTTTGTCCACGTGTTTCTTATGATTTAAAAAGTTTAAATTTTCCGTAACACAATTAACCACTAACGAACTTCCACATGATTCTATGCAGACTGTTCTCAACACAGACCCATATCAACAAACCACATCAAGGTCAAACCCAAAAAACACGTCTCAAAAATCTTATACAAAATCAAACTGATCATCAGAAATTCGTTATAACTAACTAACTAACTAACCAACCAAGTAAACCCTTCTAACCAAACCATGCATGCATGCATGCACGTACCCCCAACTCCTATATAAGACTCCCCCAAACCATTTCTCCTCTAAACTCATTTCCTCAATCCAACTCCAATCCACTCCCAATGGCAGAGAAAGACTTCCCCAAAGCAGAAGATGAGAGAATCATAACACCAAAAGAAGGAGAAAAAAAGAAGAAAGCTGATCATGAGCCAATCAAGCCACCTTCAACTGATCCTATTATCGAAGAAACCGCGAAAGAAGTAGTGATGAAAGAAGTGGTAGATAAGAACGCCGAAATGCGAGAGAAAGGCACACAAGAAGCCAACCGAAAGGTGATAGGCAAACTCCGGATGGTCGAAGAAGAAGATAGAGCCAAAATGCTTGATAAAGTGACACAGGAAGCGAAAAGAAAGCTGAAAGGCAAGGCTCCAATGGTCGAAGAAGAGGAGGACATCATAATAATCGACGTAGAACACGAAGCCAACAAGGAGAACAAGAATCGGAAACCCATGGACATAGACGAGCCATATTCTGGATACGACATTCTGGACTCCTCAAAGCCCTCTGATGTCGCCGAAGATTTCTATAACCTTGTCCGGAAGGATAAAGATCTCCGGCCGAAAGGGTTACTGGATGATATTGATAAGCCTGCCATGTCCTCCTACCAGGACCCTGAGGAAGACCCCATGAAGGTAATCCTTGTTGTGAGTGGTTTGTTGGTTAAGTTGTTTGTTAATTGGTCATTAGTGGTTCTTGGTTTTAAAATACAATAATAAACGTAAGGTTTTTCCAAACTTGAATTTTAGCTTTATTATAATTTGCACTGAGTTTTTCTTAAAAGATTATTCGGTGTGTGTGAATATATTTTTTTGTTTTCCAAATCATGCCATCTCTACTAAAGTCAAATTTCATGAGAGGAAATGGACAGATAATACTGTGCCGGTTCATAATGTCTCAGACAAACTTGTGAAGCTTCAGAAGGTAATGATCTCTCTCTATATATATACATATATGTATTTTTCAAGTCAGCAAATAACTTGTTGCACATTTGCACATCCAAACTTTCTCTTGTTTGTTCCCTAGGATTGTTTTGAAAGAAATAATGTTGCAGCAAAGGCGGCTGCTAGAGCTCTCGGAAAAGCATGTGCTACGGAGTGTATTTTAAGAAACACAAGGTAAAAATTCAAATACGAATTCCAACCCCATTTCTTTGTCCAATTGTTATATCTTCCTTGTTTCATATCTCACTCTTTGAAAGTTTATAATTGTCTTATGTGAAGGTTGTTCTCTCATCTTTGCTCCTCTGTAGAGACATTGGACGCTCTGACAGTGAGTCAAGAGTTTTTGTCCATCTACAATGACATATCGGATGACCTTCAAGTTACTAATCCTGAAAGGCAGGTTGAAGCTGGGCCTAATGAGGAAGTAGACAGCTCAATAAGCCATTCAGCAATTAGCTTGATCAACAAGCTGCTTGAGGATGGAGAGCAAACGACTGCTGCTCTAACTTTTCAAAGTGGTGCTAAAGAAACAGCGGAACTTGCCGCGATTCTCAGGAACGAAATGCGGGTGTGGTTTGTGGGCTATCTAGAGAAGGCCCTGAGTAATGGTTTCGTGTCCTTGGGGGACTCCGGTATTGCTTTTATGGATTGGAAATTGGATGCAGATTATGTCATCGTGGACAACTCCATTATTGCTGAGGTAGATGCTGAGATGAAGGTCGCTTCGGGCGCTAGTGGGCGGGTTGCCAAGGCTGTGTCCTTTGTGAGATCGATCCTTGACTGGTTGGACGGCGTTGGGATAAAGGAGAATGAATCGCAAATGGAAGCCTTGGCGAGATCGGTTTTGAAACAAGCAGCGGAGAAATTGAAAGACAAGATTGTTGATTTGTCCGTGGCTTACATTAATAGCATGTTTTCATAGGAGTCAACTTTCCAGTGGTTTGATACTTTTACTCTTGTGGTGCATGTAGGTTCAGGTATTTCCTTAAGTATATACCAAGAATACTTATGGGCTAACAAAACATGTAGAGAATCACTCATAAATTAAATGTGAAAAGTTCTGACTGATTTGGAGTAATTTGGCTCAACCTTGTATTGTTATTATTATGCATCTGCATGATTCTGGTTCTCCAATTTGTCCAAGAAAATGCAGGAGAATCTACAATGTCAAAACATGAAATTGATGGCAGAGTTTTATGGATAACTAAAATGGGACGTAATATTCTTTAGAATTGTCGTTGTGATTAGACATGTCAAAATCCAATATATAACACGACACGATAATTTAGTGTATGTGTACATGATCTATATACGAATACACGATAAACATACACAACGTGATACACGAACCCGATGTGTATAGGGGTGAGCATTACCCGGTCCGGTCCTGATCGGATCCAACCGGTCCGGGTTCCGGTCCGAACAGGTCTGGTTTTTGTTTTTTTATTTAAAATATCCGGTTTTGGACCAGACCGATCATCTGGTCCGGTCTTCGGTCCGGACCTCGGAAAAAATTCTGGTGCGGTTCGGACGCTCACCCCTATGTATAAGGGTCCATACACGATATGCGCGATGAAAACATACACGATAAAGTATATCAGATGTACATGATACACGATAAACACGGTTGTACACGATTACACAGTTGTACAAGATACACTATATACTCGATAATGATATGATTGGACATGTTAGGATATGATACACGATATACACGTTAGAGCCCAATCCACATAACTTAAGCCGACTAACCGTCTAAATAACCAAATCGAACCCAAACCCTAACCTTGCAAAATCCGTCTCCTCTGTCCTCACCCCTAACCCTAACCTTGTTTCATTCCCCACTTCAGCCCCTCCTCTCGCCACCGGCTCTCCTTACCCCACCCCACCCCTCCTCTCTCTGTCGGCCCTCCACTCCCCACCTCAGCCCCTCCTCTCGCAATCGGCGATTATTACCTGAGCCCCCGGTTGTTCCTCGTGGTAAGATGTTATCAACAAAGCACATAAGATGTTCATGAAAGCAAACAAAATTTGGCATTTTATTTAGGACTTAGAATGATTTGTGGCACTGATTTTTTTACCCTTATATTTGATGCTTTCTCTTGTCCGGATGAATTCTCTTACGACATGATTCCTTTTCCTTGCCCTTCTACTTTGGAACAAATTTCTTAGAAAATTGGTTCTGCTTTGGTAGCAAGGACTTAGAATTTTGACCTCTTTTATTTAGGATTGTCTTTATCTGTTCATCTAATGAAGTTTTATTTAGGATTTAGCAAGGACATAGGACATAGTGCTTTCTATGATGAGCTCATTTCAATTATTATTTTTTACTTTATTTGTTGTTTAGACCAACGAGATTGGTTAAAATCTCAGTTTTGGTCAGAAATGCATACTCTTTAGGACCTCTGGGTTCTGGGGTTACGTGGGTATGATTACTCTACTTCACAATTGGGCAAGTGAATACTAGTGCCACTTTTTCTTTACACATGTTCACCTAGGCTTATTGTCTTGTTGGTATATGTTTCGCTCTCCCTGGAGTGCTTCCTATAATGCCCTACAATGCTGCTTCTGACTGAAATTTATTTATATATTTTGATCTTTGTTTAGATTAGTTTATTTTATGATTTTATCTTTTGTGCGTGTGCATCAATGGATTTAAGGCTTATTTAGCTTGTCGCTATGTCTTTGTCCCTGGTATATTTCCTTAAGAATCCGCTTTGGTTCGAAATGGAATTTGTTTGGGTCTGTTATTACCAATACATGCCTATCAAATAATTTTGAGCTTTTTGTTGATACAATTACAAATATGATCATGTAATACAGTGGGTTACATATGTCGAATAAATATTCCATAAGGATCCAGATAAAGCCAACATACAAAAACATGTAAAGGAAAACAAGAAACGAAGGAACATGAATCAGAAACGACCTCATAGACCGAGCCGTCGGAAGGCGACTTGCCTCAGAGAAAATATCGGCCCACATACCAGTGCGTTTGATGGTCTGCCGGTTTTCTCCCAGGATAGAACGGTCTCACCGTCGAACAGGCGCACACCGGAGTCGACGGACCACGAAAGCAGCGCGAAACCTCGCAAGAATCAGACGTTGAACAACTTTGGATTCGGGGAAGGAAATCGCCGGAGAGGGACGGTTTCCGTAGAGATGATGGGAAAATAGAACGTGTATATTATCTAGGAGGAAACTGTCATGATATATATATATATATATATATATATATGTATTTATTCTTGTAACCGTCAAGAACTTAATTGCAAAAACAATTACCTTGAGGTCCAAAAATAAATACACCCATCACCCTAAAGCCTCTAATTTCCCCCAAATCCCCCGCTGCCACGCCACGTCACGTCACGCCACACCTCGCCTCGCCTCGCCACGACCCGACCCGACCCGGACCGGGACGGGACGGGCGCGCGCGCGCGCGTGGGTGGAGAATTCTCTCCTCCTCTCTTTCCACCTACAAAGTGACAAGTGAATAGTATGTTTATCAACATCCTTCAACTTGTTAGCTTTACCAATGTGGGACTAAAAAGTAGAGGTGAGCACATGACACATGGGGCAATAGTTCTCATCTTCATCTCAACATTGGATTTCTTCAATTGAGCTATTCATGGGCCTAGCCCAAACTCAATATTCCAACAATCCCCCACAAATCCATTGTTGATCGAGCGACCAAACCTTGCAGCCTAGTGCTTTCAGTAATGGTACCTTTCGGGTTTGAACCACGACCTGAGTCCTTCAACTTTACCCCCACAGGAACTAAGTGAAACGAAGTCTTGAACTTGAACCTTTTGTGTGGAGATGTCCATTGAGAACAACACTAAGCAGGTTATGCTGCAATCTACAGGGTTGATGCTTTACGGCCATGCATCTGTATCCTGTTTCATGAATGCTTTCAAGGAATGACCCCCATTCCTCTAATTGCGGCCACACAATTGCATTCACATAGTTGGGCTTCTCCAAAGATGCACTGCTAACATCTTGTCTCAAAGACTTGAACCCATTCAGAGTCTACACTCTTACTAAACTTGCAGTTTCAGCAACATATCCATTCTTTGGGGTATTGACACAAATACAATGTATGACCTACAATGTATCACCAATGAGTTGCACTTGACTCACTCAAGAACTTGTTATTACCGCATTGAACCAACTTCGTGGGATCTCCACTCAGATTGGTTGGGTTGCCATTCTAGATGAGTCATGTAATGGGTCTCAGTCCCATCCCCAACTTGGATTTCAGAACTTGAGCTAGATCAAGTCCTTTGGTGAAAGGATCAGCTGTATTGTCTTTGGTACCAACAAAATCAACAGCTATCACCCTTTCCGAGATCAGTTCCCTTACAGACTTCAGTCTGACTTGGATGTGTCTCCTTTGTTTGTGGTTATACTTTGAGCTTCTTAACTTTGCAATAGTAGTCATACTATCACAATGTACAGATATTGCAGGAACTGGTTTGCTAGTCATTGGCAATTCAGAAAGGAGTCCTTTCAGCCATTCAGCTTCCATTCCACTTGTATCCAAAGCACAAAGTTCAGCCTCAAATGTAGATCGAGACAATATGGTCTGTTTTGTAGACCTCCAGGAGACTGCGCCTCCACCCAGAGTAAAAACATACCCTGTAACACCGTTACTCCCAGAGTTTTTGGCTATCCAGCTTGCATCACTGTACCCTTCTAGTACAGCTGGGAATTTCCCATAATGCAGCCCAAGGGAAGAAGTACCCTTCAAGTACTTAAGTACTCTATCCAAAGCCTCCCAGTGAGTACGATCAGGACAACTTGTGTATCTACTAAGTTTGCTCACCGAGAATGAAATATCTGGTCGTGTGCAATTTGCAAGATACATCAAGCTACCTATAATCTGAGAATATCTCAGTTGTGAAACTGGAACACCACTCTTGTTCTTGTACAAAGGTTTTGATGAATCATATGGGGTTTTCACAGATCTACAATTCGTATAGCCAAATCTCTCAAGAATCTTCTCAACATAGTGAGATTGAGATATGGAAATACCATAAACTGACCTAGTCAGTTTGATACCCAAGATCACATTTGCAACACCCATATCCTTCATCTCAAACTTAGTGCACAAGAAGGACTTAGTTTCATGTATTATATTCAAATTAGACCCAAACAGTAAAATGTCATCAACATATAAACACAATGCAATACATGCATTACTTTGAACTTTGCAATAGACACATTTATCAGAATCAATAACCTGGAATCCAAATGATAATATAATTTTGTCAAATTTCTCATGCCAAGCTTTTGGGGCTTGTTTAAGTCCATAAAGAGACTTAACAAGTTTACAAACTTTGTTCTCGTTTCCAGAAGCTACAAATCCTTCAGGTTGGTCCATATAAATTTCTTCTTCAAGGTCACCATGAAGAAAAGCAGTTTTTACATCCATTTGATGGATTGTAAAATCATATACAGACGCCAATGCCAAGAGCACTCGGATAGTAGTCATACGAGACACTGGAGAATATGTATCGAAATAGTCTATTCCTTCCTTTTGTTTAAACCCTTTGGCAACTAATCTGGCTTTATACTTATCAATGGAACCATCTGGTTTTAATTTCTTTTTGAATATCCATTTACATCCGATTGTTGAACAACCTGGAGGAAGATTTACCAACTCCCATGTCCCATTAGAGACAATAGAGTCCATCTCGACCTTAACTGCATCTTTCCAATGCTTTGCTTCAGATGAAGCCATAGCATCCTTGAAAGTGTTAGGATCACCCTCGATGTGGTATGTGATAAAATCACTTCCCAAATCCTTGGCAATTCGAGAACGTTTGCTCTTTCTAGGTTCAATTTCAACTTGAGTTTGAGAAGACTCAAAATCGGTAATAGACAAATCTGCCCCCACATTTGTCATCCTTTCCACATGTTCGTGGATGGAACCAGACGTAGAAGGATCAACTGAAGAAGAAACTTGTTGAGGAACTCCAGATTTCATGGGAAATACATCCTCAAAAAATGTGGCATCTCGAAATTCAACAATTGTGTTAACATCTATGCCAGATATCTCGGACTTGATTACCAAAAATCTGTACGCATAGCTATTAATCACATATCCGATAAATATTGCATCAACAGTCTTGGGACCAAGCTTTTTCCTCTTATGTTCAGGGATTAACACTTTTGCAAGACAACCCCAAACTTTAAGATATTTAAGGCTAGGTTTTCGACCACACCAGAGTTCGAATGGACTATCCTCCTTATGTTTCTGAGGAACTTTATTCAGAATATGGCAAGCCGTATTCAAAGCTTCTCCCCACATGTATTTGGGTAATCCTGAACTCTCTAATAATGCATTAATCATATCAGATAATGTTCTATTTTTCCGTTCAGCAATTCCGTTAGATTGTGGAGAATACGGCGCCGTCACCTCATGAACTATGCCAGAATCCTGACACACTTGTTCGAACAGGTTGGACGTATATTCACCACCTCTATCAGATCTCAACCTCTTAAGTTTCTTTTCAGTTTGTGTCTCTGCTTCATTCTTAAAAATAAGAAACTTAGATAACGCTTCATCTTTACTTTTCAAAAGATAAACATAGCAATACTTTGAACTATCATCAATGAAAGTGATAAAATATTTCTTTTTATCCTTAGTTAACATGCCATTGAATTCACAAGTATCAGTGTGTACTAAATCTAAAATACTAGTATTTCTAGTCACAGAATGAAACGGTCTTTTCGGTTGTTTAGCTTGTACACACACTTGACATTTTTTATTCTCAATAGCATACCTAGGAATCATATTTAAATTCATCATTCTTTTCAAACATTGATAATTCACATGTCCTAAACGTTTATGCCAAACATCACCAGATTCAATGGAATAAACAACAGGAGAAGACACATCTTTAACAGAAATAACATTGCGATTATAAAAAGCAGGTTCAACATGAATTAAAAAAGCACCACAAGACAAGTACCCCTTGCCAATAAAAGTACCAGAAAGAGTAATCACAACTTTGTTACATTTAAATGTTACTTCATAACCCTCAACTACCAGACACGGACCACTAATAATATTACGACGAACAGCAGGCACATGATGCGTCCTGTGCAGAGAAAGAACTCGTCCTGAAGGTAACTTCAAGTCGATACGTCCAATTCCAAGCACCTTTGCAACATTCCCATTGGCCATCGCTACAGATCTACGATCAACAGGCTGGTAAGAGACAAACATGGACTTGTCAGCACATACATGCACATTAGCCCCAGTGTCAACCAACCACTCACGTGGTTCATAAATGGAAAAAACATGAGGATTAACAGAAACAAACTTACTGTTGGTTTCATCCACCTCAGTCAATACATTGACATGTGGAGTCGATTCAGTGGTACCTTGTTGGCGTTTGGCTTTCTTGGATGGACAATCCTTAGCCCAGTGCCCAACCTGTCCACAATTCCAACATGGTTTGTTTGTTGGCCTTTTCTGGATTTTGACCTTGGGTTTAGTCTTATTAATAGGTTGTGGTTTTCCTTTAAAATTTGACTTAGATGAGGATCCAATTAATACGTTTGCCTTTGGTTGGAACTCTACAGACATCACTGGTTTTTCACCCCGATGTTCCTCCTCGATTGCAATAGCAACCATGAGGTCATCCATAGTTAGTTTTCCTCTCCTATGCTTTAGAGACATCCCGAAGTCCTCCCAGGATCGAGGGAACTTCTCAATGATTGACATTACCAGAAACTTCTCAGGAAGCTTCATGTCAGCCTCTTTTAAGCCATGGATTAGAATCATAAACTGATGAGCTTGTTCAGTAACTGACTTGCTTTCCACCATTTGAAACTTCAGGAATTTTCCAACATAATACTTTTCATGACCTAAGTCCTCAGTATTATATTTTTTATCCAACTCATCCCACAAATCCTTTGCAGTCACAGAAGCAGAGGAGGACGAACTATAAACATCGAAGAGCACGTTGGACAAAGCCAACAGAATGCAACCTCGACATAATTTGTCCTTCTCTATCCACAGATCTTGTGCTGCTTTGATTTGGGGATCTTCAGTTTCAGAAAGTGGGAAAGCCTTTTCAATTACGTCAACTAAACCAATAGCGGTCAACCAGATCTTCATACGTTGTTGCCAACGTTTGAAATTCTGCCCGGAAAATTTTTCCGGCATGCCTGACATGTCCACTTTTGGCGCAAACGAATTATTAGACGACATAATTAACAATATTTTCTCTGAGATTGTTGATACAATTACAAATATGATCATGTAATACAGTGGGTTACATATGTCGAATAAATATTCCATAAGGATCCAGATAAAGCCAACATACAAAAACATGTAAAGGAAAACAAGAAACGAAGGAACATGAATCAGAAACGACCTCATAGACCGAGCCGTCGGAAGGCGACTTGCCTCAGAGAAAATATCGGCCCACATACCAGTGCGTTTGATGGTCTGCCGGTTTTCTCCCAGGATAGAACGGTCTCACCGTCGAACAGGCGCACACCGGAGTCGACGGACCACGAAAGCAGCGCGAAACCTCGCAAGAATCAGACGTTGAACAACTTTGGATTCGGGGAAGGAAATCGCCGGAGAGGGACGGTTTCCGTAGAGATGATGGGAAAATAGAACGTGTATATTATCTAGGAGGAAACTGTCATGATATATATATATATGTATTTATTCTTGTAACTGTCAAAAACTTAATTGCAAAAACAATTACCTTGAGGTCCAAAAATAAATACACCCATCACCCTGAGGCTAAAGCCTCTAATTTCCCCCAAATCCCCCGCTGCCACGCCACGCCACGTCACGCCACGCCTCTCCTCGCCTCGCCACGCCCCGACCCGACCCAGACCGGGACGGGACGGGCGCGCACGCGCGTGGGTGGAGAATTCTCTCCTCCTCTCTTTCCACCTACAAAGTGACAAGTGAATAGTATGTTTATCAACATCCTTCAACTTGTTAGCTTTACCAATGTGGGACTAAAAAGTAGAGGTGAGCACATGACACATGGGGCAATAGTTCTCATCTTCATCTCAACATTGGATTTCTTCAATTGAGCTATTCATGGGCCTAGCCCAAACTCAATATTCCAACACTTTTTTCTATAAGTTAACCTATGAAGCTACTTACGGAAGACACGAAGAAACAAAGTTAGAAGTAGAAGGAGTTGGACTTCGAGTCTTGGAAAATGAATTTGAAGTCTAGAACTGCTATGTTTTTTTTGCATGTATTAGAAAATTATTTGTTGTGAAACTATTTATTTAAAGCTTTGAACTAGAGAAAATTAGTATTATATTATAATGTTGTTGTATTGTTAGGTTTATTTGGTATTTTCCAGAAATTCTACAATTGCGTGTTTATCGTGCAATCAGGTCTTTATCGTGTCTATTACTCTATACAAGTATTATCGTGACTATTCGTGTAAACATGTAATTATCGTGTATTAGGTATTTATTATGTCTATTACTCTATACAAGTATTATCGTGATTATTCGTGTGAACATGTATTTATCGTGTATTAGGTTTTTATCGTGTTGGTAGGTACTTATCGTGTATACATGTACTACTCGTGTCTATTTGGGTATTATCGTGTATTGTCTTACACGACCCGATAAGACTTCTTGTACAAATCGTGTTGTGTCATGTATACACGACAATTACCGTGTCGTGTTCATGTTCATATTCGTGTATACTCAATACATGTTAGCATCCGACCATACATGGCACGATAAGACACGTATACAACACAATTGACAAGCGTAGTTGTGATGCTGATGTATTTGAATTTAAAACAATCCAAGATTTAACACACAATTATTTTTCATTAAAAAAGTAATGGATGGAGACAACAACAAATATGCTCTTATATATATTTAAGTTAAAATATCCGGGACTTTCCCCTTTGATCAACAAATCTTGAAAATTAATCACACGTTATTGCCGTAATTTTTATATATAATAAAAAAATAAAAAAATCAAAATCTAGGGGAAAAAATCCAAATCTACTCGGATCGCGGTTCACGTATCATCCACGTCCGTTTTGATTTTTTTTTCCTAGATTTCGAATTTTTAATTTTTTTTATTATATATAAAAATGACGGCGTACGCAAAGAATTAAGAAATTAATAAACTACAGGTACATGTTCAGAAAAGGACCCTGGAGAGACCAAACTACTGACAAAAGGCATAGTGAGTACATTATGAAGAATATCATCCGGCTCACTATCATCCGCCTCAAACCTAAGAAAGCATTGGTTGGTCTTGGGATTACAAGAAATTATTCGTTTTCCATAGCAAACAAAAAGCTGATCACCTTTCCAAAGAAAATATGGTCCACACGAATAGTTGCTTCGGATTGGAAGCGAAACCAAGACCTCGGAATACATACAGAACATCTGTACCCAGGAATCATGGTTTCCATACTCCAACAGTTTCCACAACTCTAATGTCCCAAACTGGGACAACACGACCAGACCGAGACAACCTTCTACTTCTACCACCGCTAATTTGTTCTCATCCCAAAGATTAAACGTGGGACGATGCACTTTCGCAATGGATATAGTGTTAAATTTCTCGTGGTGCAAGTCGAACGACTTAATGGTCACTCTTTCATAATCATAATAGTGTTGCAACTTCCCCGAAAGAAACGTTGGTATATCGGGCATATCGGGGACCGTCAACTTGACCCAGTGGAACAACCCGTTCACCACCACGGGTGGGTTGTTACAGGAATAGCTCGTGTTTCCTCCTATGTCAAGTCCCTTTTGAGAGGTGTCCGGTATTAACCTCCAGGGTTGAGGAGGCCCGTGAACGGGGATACAACAAACCACCACGCTCGATTCTCTTGTGTGGTAGAAGAGAACTTCGCAAACCAGCTTGTACTCTTTCTTCTTGTCATCGAATCCGAACACCAAGTTGGTCATATCCTTGATGTCGGAGAGGACGGGTCGATGTAGGTTTAACCTTTTATTGGTAGTCGGGTTTATAAAGCACACATGTAAGTTATGAAGTATCATGCACAACAAACCGTTGGAGGACAACAAACCGTAGATGGGGACGGATGAGATAGGATGACGGCTTGTTATTGCTCTGTGCTTCTCATCCTCTACCAACTCTAGCATCACGTTTAACTCATCGTTGTGGATCTTTTCGCGAGGTGACAGGTAGAAATTTGTATTGAAAGAATTGTTCTGGAGATGGATGGATTTCGCCAGATGCTTCTCTACGAAGTAGTCGCGGCGGGTGAACTCGTTCCACGCCTTGCAAACGGAACGGAGATGGACGACGGTTGATGCAGGGACCCATGAGAGGATCTCTAGTTGGAGATCGATAGTAATACCATCTGGACAAACCCTACTACTTGCTTCTTCGTGTCCTTTTGTCATACTTGGTCTGGATCATCAAACAAAACATATATGTAGTTAGAATCGGTTCTCCACTTCGTTGTTGCTATATATAACAACTCCGTAAAAAGAAGATATTGCATTATGTAACATATGATTCGGTTCCTTCTTACAAGGAGACCAAATTAAGATGCAAAATCTGTGGGACCGATTCCGAAAAGCAAAGTAGGTTTAATATAGTTTCGGTTTTACATTTTTTTATTTAATAAAACCAGATTACCACGTTGTTATGAGTTTTAAACTTTATTCATATTTGCAGAAAAAATAACAAATTTAGTTTCTAGTTAATTTTTGGTGTGCACATTCTTTTCGATAAAAAAAATTATCAATAACTTTTTTTTCAACCGTAGTCGTGGAACTAGAACCATAAGATAACATTTTCTTATAACCGATAAGGTAGAGTTTCAGACTACGTGATTTCCACCTAGGATAATAGGTTTTCTTTCCAACAAACAAGACATTATGCATTTTTATTGATTACCAGTGACCAAGTATTGAGGTTTTATCCTCTAATAGTTGACGGCCAACCTAAGTAGGTGGAAGGAAAGTTACTTTATTTAGTTATTGCATTAATTTTATATTTTTCAACATAATAGTAAATTGAGATGTATTTTTATATGTTAAAAAAATCTAACCCAATCAAACCCCATTTCATTATTCTACTTCCAGCCGACACCCATCTCCAACATAAGGCTGCCACCAATCCAAGTCTCCCCGTTACCGGTCCTCACCGTCCTCGTCATCGTCCTCTCCTCTCGCCGTCCTTGCAACCCCGTCGCCGGTCTTTCCCCTTCAGGTTCGACCTCCCGCCGTCCTTGCCACCACCACCCTCTCCAGAACCACCCTCTCCTTATTTTAACTCGACTTTTATTATTATTTATAACTCGACTTTTTTTTTGCTTTTTGGGACTTGTTAATGTGATATCTATTGGAGGATCATAACTCGACTTTTTTTTTGATCGATTATTGACGCTTATGGGAAAATTATATAATTTAAATAAATGGAATGAAAGGCTGGATATCTAATTCTCTATATGTCTCGGACACTTGCTGCTTGTGTCGTTTTCTGATGTTGAATGTGGCCATTGAGTTTGACTTTCTTTGAACAATTCTATCTTACATTTTGATGTTCACTGAAGTTTTTTCCACCGGTTGATTACAAGAATATAGAGACATAATTGCAAGGTAGTTTAACGTTAACTCATTATATTTGTGAATTTTTTTATCATTTTTGTCAAGAAAGTTCACGATTGTTTATGGAAGTTTGACTATTTGCGATAAAGTTGTCTGAATTTTGGATAAAGTTTATATTAATGAATAATGATAATGTTTATGAATGTATCATTGTATACTTTCATATTTTAAAAGAGTTTGTGAGGATGAATCATGAATGTTTACTTTATTTTTAGGTTGACACATAGAATTCGTGTTTTGTTCGGGTTAGGCGTAGAATTTCGTTTTCGTGTTCATGTCGATTTTATATAAAAAATCGTGTTCGTGTTCGGGTTGAGGAAAAAAGAATTTGTGTTAATTCGGTCGTGTTTGGTTAAACAAAAAAGAATTTGTGTCAATTTGTGTCGACACGAACATGACATGAAACATGAATTTGGCAGTCCTATTTTTGTTGTAACGAGTTGTGACATTCTCTGTTTTAAAAATCTGATCGAACCGACGGTTGGACCAGGTTAAACCGTGAACCAATAGTAGACCGGTCGGTTTTGTCAAAAAACCAACCCCCTCATGAACGGAGTGAACCGAAATGAATTGATTTTTTCAATTTCAACAAAATTTGATTTTTATTGTTTTCTTTTTTGTTCAATTTTCACCCAAATTCTAAGGTTTTTACTTTTTACTACTCCTTCTCTAACCCCTCATCACGCCTCCACCCCTCGTGATCTCCACCAATATTGGTGGACTGGCGGTCCTCCACGACAATCCACAACCCCTCACTGCGCCTTCACCCTCACAGTTTCATCCACCGTCGCGGCCCCGCATTCACCCTCACCTCACCTCGACTCCACCTCACCCCCACCTCGACTCCACCCAAGCCCACAGTCCACCACCCCCGCCTTCACCCTCACAACCTCATCCACCTCTTGCGTGCACCCCTCACCTCCACCCCCAACTCCATCCAGATCGACTCCCACCACTCCTCTAGTCTGAGCAGCATCCATCCAATCGGACCAACATCCACCGAGGCATCGACCAACGTACATCTGATCCACTCTCCACTCCAATTCAACCAGCCTTCAGTTCTGATGGAATGTGATCTTGTCTCCATGACCTTGAAATTGAGGGTGAGTTGGTTCAAAATACTCCTACTACTTTAGATGTTTGGTTAATTACTATTTGTAGGTTTAAATTAAGTTTTATGCTTGCATTCATATATTTATGATGATCACTTCATTTTTGTTTACATGTTTTAATTAAGTTATTTTACAGGTGGATATTTTTTTATTGAATTGTTCATAGTTTAGGCATTTGGTTATTACTTATTGTGTAAAAAAATAATATGAAAAATCGGTTCAATCGATTGGACCGTCGGTTGCATCGTCGATACGGAATCAGTTTGGTTCAACCCTCGGTTCACAAAATGTTGATGTCATGCTGACGTCATCATCGGTTGAACCATTGGTTCGACCACTTTGAACTAAATCGAACTGTTTTTGGTTTACTCTTCGGTTCGATTTTTAAAACATTGGTGGCATTTAGTGATTTGACATTGAATTAGGATTTTTTTAATTCGGCAACAAATGGAGGTCTCGTTTTGGTAAAACAGGTTTTAAACTTTTGGTTTCAAAAATAAATTTTCCACATCCAATTCAAATAATGATTTTTAAAAATGTGTATGTATTAATGTGTAAAAACACATTTTTAGTGAAACCATAGGTTACATGAGAAATAAAAAGAGAAAAAGAACGCAACACATTAAAAAAGAAGTCTTACCTCTTTTTTTGAAAACCATTTTTCAGCATAAAATACGGGATTATAACTCATTACTTGAGTTATCTAAACACACTTGTAGGTTTGAAAACCATATTTTCCAAATTAATCCTTCAAACAATAGTTTTGGTGATTTTTAATTACAAAACTAAATTATAAAGGAAAATTTGATTTTTTATGCCTCAAGTGACCTAACTTGCAAAAAAAACTCACTTTGACATCCTCTAAAAAATATATTTATCATTTCACTTCTTCCCAAAATACATCTGTCAATCTCGTGGGAGCACTAACATGGAACAACTTATGTCTGCTTTGTTGGGATTGATCATTGATGACGTTGATATGTCCATTACACGATGAGCTCGATATGGACTCGATAGTGATTCGATAATTCAGTTGACCCACAACGACACGACTACTAAGGAAAGTTTGCGATGGTTCCATTTTTTCCACTTTGACTCAAGTAAATTGTATTTTTCTGTCTTTCTATTTTTAATTGTCTCAGAAATCGATAGGTATGCGATAATAGCGATGTCGATGTGGATAGTTATACTTCGTTATGGTTCGACATGTGTTATACAGAAACTCAACATAGGCTCGATGACGCTCGATGGTCAACATGATAAATGTTCACATGTCGAAATGAAATGTCACATGATGAGACGGGTCATTATTATGCGTAGAGACGCAACCGTTCATCATTCTTTCTTTTTGAGAGGACACAACCGCTCACGCGAAAAGACGCAACCCTCAGGATCTATAAAATCATATGCGAAGGTATCTTACCTCTTAATTGTGTATCCCAACTAAAGGGGGGTGTCTGTGCGTTCTGGGAAATTTCCTCCTAATTCCTTTCGTTTTCTACGTATAAAACACGATTTCTCCGCTCGTTTCTCACACTTACCCTTCCGAATCCGAGGGAAACTGAGCTCGACCCCTCCAACCTGAAACCCTACCATCCTCCGGCGACTACGATCCAGACAACCTCTCCTCCGGCGACCACCGCCCCGACTACTTCTCCTCCGGCGACCACCCTCCCGACTATTCTTCCTTTTCTCCCCCTCTTCGATTTCACTGGTGAGGGCTTATTCCGGTGTTCCGCAAGGCAATTTGAGTTGATTGCTGCTAGGTTTCCAACGAAGACGGCCAAAGGTTTCGACTCGCGATTTCTTGTATGTTATCTTCGTTTTTATGTTCGATTTGTGGGTGTTTTGTATGAATTTGGTGTTTTTCATGGGATTTGGGGTATATTTTCTCTGATTTTCAAGGGATTTTGTGGGATTGGAAGTCAGTTGTGATTTTTTGGTTAAGATTTTTGGGGTTCTCAGATCGGTTCTGGTTTGTGGTCTGGTTTGTTATCATGTAGGATTAGTAATTTTTTGAGGTCTGGTTTGTTCTTAGATCGGTCCTGGTTTGTTACCATCACGTAGGATTAGCAATCAACAAATTTATATTCAATTTTGATTTTCATATGAGTTTTGGGGTAATTTCAGTTTTGATATAATATGCTACTTATTGTTTTGATTCTAATGCTTGGAGGTTAATTTTTATAGTGTTTAAGAGTTTTGGTGTGGATTGGGGAAGAATGTGGTGAAGACCATTGTTATGAAGACCATAGTTTCAACAATCAAAGACATAGTTAACATGGTAACTGAGTTCATGTGAAATAGTTCATTAATGGTAGGGTTACCCCTTGAACATGGTGAGGGAGTGAGCAGGTCATACTTTCTAGTATAAATCCTTAGTAGAACTCTAGGATTCTTATTTCCTACTTGCCTCATCTTTAATATTGTTGTTAGCACCGTTTTAGTTGTTGTCAATGTTGTCATTAACTTATAGTAACTTGATGTTTTATTAGTTTTAAATGTCTGTTTTTTCTTCAGATATGAGATCGATTATTAGCTTGCATTTTCATATATGAGATTGTTTTTTTGTCGGATATGAGATTGATTATTAGCTTGCTGACATAGTTAAAGAAATAAGCCGTTATAATGCTGCTGACATTTTCTCTCCTTCAAATCTTACTTGCCCATTTGGTTTTCTTGTCTTTGTTTGTTTTGGGATGCATAAAATTTGGATCTTGCTGTGGTTTTGCTAAGATTTGGAACTTCTGGGAATCGAAGTTGAAGAAGGGTTTGATGTTTTATATCACAAACCATACTTACCCATTTTGTTTTTTTTTGTTTTGTTTTTGTCTTTGTTTGCTATGAGATGCTTAAAGTTTTGATCTTGCTGTGGTTTTACAAAGATTTGGATTTTTTGGGAATCAAAGTTTAACAAGGGTTTGATGTTTTATTTCACAAATTATACTTACCTATTTGGTTTTTTACCCTGTTTTTGCTGTAGGATGCATAAAGTTTTGATCTTTTTTGGTGTGATTTTTCAAAGTTAAAGTTTTTGGTGTAATCATTCTTAGAGTGTTGTATTCTGCATTGATCTCAAATACCTGTTAGTGGTTCCACTTTCGAGCCATATTTGTTTAGTTTAAGGGATTGAATAATTTACCTTGATTTATAGATTTGCCATTGCAGTGGCCACTGTATTTTGAATGTGTTGATTTCTCCATGTGTTTGTTGTGTTGGCTCGACAAGTCTTGACAAATTTCATCTTACTGACAGCAAGCCCAGCTCTTTATTGGTCCTCAAGTTACAAGCCATCAGATTTGAAGAGTTGTGTTAGTTTCATTCACGGCTTGCAGTAGAACAAAAAATGCTTAGCATTGACAGAATTATTGGAATGTTTATGTGGTCTAGTTTGGTTTCTAAATTTCAGCTTACTTGTATGTAACAGTTCAAGTGTTCTTCGACACTGTGTAAATATCACAGAGATAATATGTAAATGTTACGTAGATAATTAATTTTGAAACAAGATTATATGTAAATGCTACGGAGTTTATTTGTCAGCTTTTTTTCTTTTTAAATACCAAATCTGATAGAGATAAAAAATAGAATGAAATCAGCAAAGGAAGATTTTAAATGTCTAAACTCTACAATGTTTTATGGAGTTATATTTTGGATTCACTTAATGGTATTGATGTAACAACTTGTTGAGGTAATTGTAGGATCTATTAGCCCCTAAACTTAGTCTACAGGGGGTGAATAGACTAATTACGATTTTTAAGATAACTATACCAAATTCAAAGATAAGACAATAATATTAAAGAGAGAATAAACAAACCACTACTCTGGATGTATAGAGGTTTGGATCCAACCACCGGATCCTAGTCTTCTCTTACGAATTGCTCTTACTCGAGCAACTTCGCGTCCTCCACTAATCTGATCTCCGTTGCGGGCCGAGATCACGCCTTTACACCACAAGCTTTGCGAACATCATCGCCTAGCTTGGACCACCTTCTCACAATCCGAGAAGAGCTTCACTCCGGAAGCTTGTACAACTCTTGAAGAACAATACTTCAGCAACTAATCTTGGGCTCTTGAAATGAATGATGCAATCTAGTGATTGTGATTTCAAGTGAGAAGATAAGATCACAAGGGTTTAGAGCAATTTGAGAGTAGTAATGAGATGTTGAGCTTAGAGAAAGAATGGTGACATTGTATGAGTGTTCTAAGCTCTATTTGTATGCTCTAAACAAGTTCTAGCCGTTGGGATTGAAGTGGTCAAAAAGATGTGCAAGAAAACACAATTCAGAAATGACAGGACACGTTTCTGGCAACAAACAGTCGACCGGATCGTGTTACACAGTCGACCGAAATGAAGCAGTGCTCGGTTCGGTCAAGTTAAGATGCTAACGGTCTATCCTATTTGGCTAGAACTTAAGTGATCGGTCGAACGGTTTGGAATACCAATTCGACCGAAAAGAGACAGTAGAACTAGGTCCGGAAAAGACTTAAGTATCGGTCGACAGTGAGTAGAGTTTCGGTCGACCGGTTGACATGTTTGATTTGAGACCCGATAACAACAAGTGTAATCGGTCGAACGAAGTGATTGCAAAGTTCGATCGAAAATGCCCAGTAAGAATGAGACAGGGAAGAATCAAGATTCGGTTGACCGTAAAGGGAAATCCGGTCGACCGGAAGACTAAATCCAAAATAAGGTTAGTTAGGAAAATATGTATACGACTGTTGGAGTATACGACAAGTATAACGGTCATAATAAATACAAATACGGAAAACATTCGGTCGAACATATATCAAGTTTCGGTCGACCGAAAGTCTCACTAACTGGACACGTGTCGACAAATGATTGGCTGAAAGATTTGTATTGGGTAAACTAATTTCTCACTCGACAAGGTGAGACGGTCGAACAGAATGAATAGCCGGTCAATCAATTTAAGACAGGCAAACCAAATAGAATAAACGGTCGAACGGGTGAAGAATATCGGTCGACCGTGTGAGACAAATTTTGTTGCCTGGGAAGGTCTGGTGAAAATCGGTCGAACCAAAAGGTTCTACCGGTCGACCGATTTAGTGCAGATTTCTTGTTCTACAGTTCTAATGAGTTTGGTTGAATTTCTAATGAAGTCTAGGATATCCTAAGTGATGTGTAATGCAATGAATCATGGATTTCAAGTGCCAAGTTACATTTGAGGCCTAAATACATAGAATTTAAACCTAACTACTCTTCAATCTTCATTTTTAATTTAACTCAAACTTGAATCCTGAAATGTTAGATAACACACATATATGCAAGCAATGATATTCCAATTGATACATGTTTTATTGAAATGTTGATTAATCATCAAAACGGATTAACGATTATTAGCCAAAAAGCCAACAGTAATCGTTATCTTGTAAGAACAATAGAACATATAAATTCTGAAGTCAATACCAGTAAATTTAGACACTTTGATGTTGGTGTAAGTTTTTTAAAACAATTAGTATGGTTAATTTTAATTGATTTTTTATGGTTAACTTTTTCTTGAGATTCACTTATAAATTAAATGTGATTTGAATTGCAATATTATTAAGATTAATAGAATAATTATTTCATTTATAAAGTTTTTTCACATTTTCCAATGGTAGGCACAAACAAGGGAATCTGTTTTTAGTCGGATTCCAGAGACAGACACAAACAACATAAATTGTTTTCTGTTGGATTCCAGAGACAGACACAAACAACATAAATTGTTTTCTGTTGGATTCCAGAGACAGACACAAACAACAGAATTTGGTCAAAGGGAAATTGTTTTCCAATAGATTCTATTTTCTTCTGTTTTCCGTTAGACTTCGAAAATCACTTTCCAGAGCTTTCCGCGCCACGAACACCTCCTAAGTGTATTCGATTTGTCTCCTCTACCCAAAAAATGGCATTCCAACACAATGACTCAGACTACTCATCCGACGAAGCTAAGCACATAGTCGGTGGACCAATATAGGGAGGTTGTCCCCCCATACCGGGAGTGCCCTATCACACCTGTAGGTGTGGGCTGAAAGCAACGGAGTGGATAAACCCGACCAAGATTAGCAAGGTCCAACACTCCGAACAAGATTAGCAACAAGTTCTACGTTTGTGGCTCCTCGAAGCCAACCCATCGTTGTCGGTATTTCGTCTGGGACGATGAAACACTAGTACTACCGATGGATAAACCCGACCAGAGCGTAAAGGACCTAGGGATGCGAAAGCTTCTCTGGAAGGCTGCTAAGTTGAGTTAGAGTCAAGAGATAGACAAAACTATTTTTTGGGCTTGGAGGCGACATCTGAGCAAATCATTTTCTTCCGATTGACTGGGAAGAGCTATATAATTTTTGAGTGTTTGTGTTTGTATTTTTTGTTTGTCTTTGTGTTTGTCTTCTCTCCTTGTAACTCGGTAATAGTTACTATCAATAATAGGTCGATGTTTGTGTTTTTTTGTCTTTGTGTTTGTGATCTGTCTTTGCTCTCTCCTTTAATCTCGATTATGATTCGATGGTCGTTTGATACACACTTGACGGTCTACGACTACAAAAGAACACCAATTACTTGTGTCTTTTCAAATGAAGTTTGAATGAAGTCTCTCCTTCCACCTCAATTGTGGTTCGATAGTAATTTGATACACACTTGACGGTCTATGACAAAAAAAGAAACGTCATTTACTTGTATCTTCTCAAACGAAGTCTAAATAAAGTCTCTCATTTAACCTCGATTGAGCTCGACGGTTGCTCGACGTTGAGGAAGATTGAAACAGTCACACCATTCACAACGTTCGAATATTAACAGAAGACAACGTAAAATATTCACAACATTCTAATATTAACAAAAAACAACGTAAAAAAGTATCATAGAATAAAACAACTAAAATAACTTCACCCTTTTTCTAGTCCACCTGGTGTGTTCTTCGAAGCCAGGAGGGACGTCAGGCAGTGGGGAGGGCGTTGGGCCAGGTATGGGTGTCTCGGCGAGGCAGGTCACCCCGTATTTGGGGCATGTGTGCTCCCGGAAGGGGGGTCTTGGGGTTGGTGTCCTCGCGGTAGAAACTACGCAAATCAAATAACAAAATATCAGTTGACATTAACTTATAACTACATGTAACTGAAAAATAAAGAAAAAAACGATTAAAACCGACCAGCATTGTCGATGAGAAGGTCTACCACCGTGTCTTGTACGGCGGCCAAACGGCGCTGCACGTCGGCTCTCATGCGCTGGAGTTCCGCCAAGGTCTGCTTGACCTCCTCTAGTGGTTCCGGGGGTAGTCGAACAGGAGGCATGGCATCATGCACGTAAAACGAGCATTTCTGTCATCGCGCCCCCCCCCCCCACAATGTCAGGTCTTTTGCATCACCCCGGTTGAGGACCTGACACAAACCTGTTGTGCGGGGTAACCACAGAAGAGAAGATGTTGTCGATGGGATCGACCTCGGCGATGTCGTCGTTGCGCATCATTCTGGGACTAGAATGTGGTCGATGGAAGAAGTCGTTGGCAAAAGAAATGTAATGGTGTAAGGTCGAAAGAAGGGAATGGCATCTTATACTATTTTGATGACAGACGCGACGTCTAGAGAGAAACTAACTGAACCGTCGAAACGCCCTCGATTATCGTGTGTTTCAGTTGCGCTCATATGGTAGAGAGTAGGCTGAGAAAATATCGAGTTCATGTCAAGTACATATCGAGCTCATCGATCCCAGCGTAGAGAACTCTCTTTCTTCATCATATCGTGCGCATATCGAGTGTCTCACTGGTATGGTTTTTCACACTTTGCTTATAACTGACGAGACGTTTCGACAGAAGGAACCCGACCGTCGAAAACGTACGTGCCTTGACAGTAGCGTTACTTATCGAGCTTTGATCAACTACGTATCGAACTCATCGAGCTCAACATAGCGTCAGCTCGAACCACACATTGGTACAGTTTTCACGCTTCCCTCTTAATTGTTGAGTTGAAGTTTGGTGATTTGGTAAGTGAAACGAAAAAAACGTCATCAATAATCGTGCAGAGTAAAATATCGAGTCAATATCAAGTACATATCCAGCTCATTGATCTTTGAAAATTATCATGAAAAAAACTACCGTAATAAAATCATTTGAAAAAAAAATCCAAATTGTTAAGAATTCCAAAAGTCTTGTGAATGATTCACCTTCCTAACCCCTAAACTTTAAGTAGGTTTTACTCTTATTAATATGGTGTAATTCCATTATTTTTGTTGTAACCCCTACTGCATCCTCACCCTATATATAGGGGGCTATTGTACATATTTGAGTACAAGAGAAAAGAAGAAATACATACATCTCTTCCTCTCCATCTCCCAATCATTCATCTTTAGTTGTTTGTTTTACAACACAAATATTTTTTTGTTACAAAAATACTCATTCAAACATATATCAATTAATTAAAATTTGCCAGAGTAAATTTTGCAATCCTACTAATTATAGAAAAATACCATGAAACACAGGAATTCCATTATATAGAAAAGATGTTAAAACACTTTAATATGGATAAAGCTCATCCATTGAGTTCACTAATGGGCGTTCGATCACTTATAAGTGAAAAAGATCATTTCCGTCCCCGAGAAAAGGGTGACAAAGTCCTCGGTCCTGGAGTACCGTATCTAAGCGCTATTGGAGCTTTAATGTATCTTGCTAATACACGACCTGATATAAGTTTTGCTCTGAACCTTCTAGCAAGATACAGCTCTGAGCCAACATATAGGCATTGGAAATGAATCAAGCATGTATTCCGCTACCTTAGTGGAACACGTGATATGGGGTTATTTTATAGAAAGGACTCGAAGTCCGAACTTATTGGATATTCATATGCTAGATATTTATCAGACCCCACAAAGTAAAATCACAAACATGATACGTGTTCATGTATGGTGGCACCACCATTTCATGGCGATCGACAAAACAGACCCTGACGGAAACATCTTCAAATCAAGCAGAACTGATTGCATTATATGAAGCTAGTCGAGAATGTGTATGGTTGAGATCAGTAATCCAACACATACAAAAGGAATGTGGTCTTGAAGGAATAAAGGACAAACCAACATTGCTATATGAAGATAATAGCGCATGCATTGCCCAAATAAAGGAAGGTTATATCAAAGGAGACAAGACAAAACACATTTCACCAAAGTTCTTCTCGACGCATGATTTACAAAAAAATGGAGAGATAGATGTCTGTCAAATCAGATCATGCGAGAATCTTGCAGATTTATTCACAAAGGCGTTGCCTACTAAAGTTTTTGAGGGGCTTGTTCACAAGATTGTTGTTCGTCGTTTGAAGAATGTTTGCTAAAGTCAGTGGGAGCATCATACGCGCTGCACTCTTTTTCCCTTGACCAAGTTTTTATCCCACTGGGTTTTTCTTAGTAAGATTTTTAACGAGGTAGCATACCTAGCGTATAAAGGCGATCGATCATCCAAGGGGGAGTGTTAAGAATTCCAAAAGTCTTGTGGATGATCCACATTCCTAACCCCTAAACTTTAAGTAGGTTTTACTCTTATTAATATGGTGTAATTCCATTATTTTTGTTGTAACCCCTAATACATCCTCACCCTATATATAGGGGGTTATTGTACATATTTGAGTACAAGAGAAAAGAAGAAATACATACATCTCTCCCTCTCCATCTCCCAATCATTCATCTTTAGTTGTTTGTTTTACAACACAAATATTTTTTTTGTTTCAAAAATACTCATTCAAACATATATCAATTAATTAAAATTTGCCAGAGTAAATTTCGCAATCCTACTAATTATAGAAAAATACCATGAAACACAGGAATTCCATTACCACAACTACTTACTGGCAACTAGTTATTCAATTACAAAATATAAGAGGTTCACAACAGAACCAGAAAATTATTTTTCCTAACCAAGTCTTCAACGTCAATAGTTCGAGATCGAAGTTCTTTTATGATTCTAGAGTCTTTTTCCGAATACTTAATACCAGTTTTTTTTTCATTTTATTCTATTTTTTGTTTTTTTATCTTCTCTCTCTTCAATCTTGCGGCTACTGCTTGGTCTATCAAAAGAAAATATTAAATTTAAGCCTTTCTATTAGTAAGGTACGTTACATTGATTGCACACGTACACTTTAACATGTTAAGATGAAAATGAATCTTGTTTGTGTACAGAACTACAGATCGTCCTCACGCCATCACATTTACAAATTACAACATACTGTCCTTCAATCAGAACATACAATATAGACCAGTAAAGGAGGAATCCCAGGATAAGTACTAGGTATAATCCGTGAATTCCATTCAACCAAAGCTTGCCTCTTGTATCCAAAAATATGGAGGCAGGTCATAGGTGTTCTTCTAAATCCAACAAGGTTTCATAATCTCTCGTTGTCAATAATCTTCACTAATCACTATCCTCATTTGTTGCTCTTAAATGTGGAGAGGGAGAAAAATGACCTTGATGCTGAAAAGAATATTAATAAAAATAGGGCAATTAGAAATGGAAAAGAAGACATGATGTTTTCCTCAAAAGAAAAACAAAGAATTCACACCTTTAGATGACGTAGTAGAGGCAGAACCTTCTCGCAAGCTTTGTGGGCCTGAAGGGAAGCGATTCATGCTAGCTGCAAGCAGAACACAATACATGAGCAAGATGATTAAGGATAATATGACCTTTGTTTGCTTTCACATTATGACAAACCTTGTAAGGTAATTGGAATGAAGGGATACAATGTAAAACACCTAAAAATATCCAAAACAATAGGCCAATTTTAAGGATACGTACGGAACTCCAAACTAACATAACACTAGGTGTGTAGTAAAACAAATGTCCGATGTTTGAGAAAACATTAAAATAGACCCTATTTTGAAAGATGATAAACAGCCTCAAGGTTCTATCAGACCGACGTCGTCACACAGCAGACAGCTACGACTTTGATATCGAAAATAGTAACAACCAGGATCCTGTAACTTACACTACAAAAGGTTCAGAATTGTTTTAGGAGGATTCCACACTTCAAAGGAAAAAAGATTCGCTCTTTCAAACAAATCTAGTGTCGTGCATGTAACAAGAATCACCAATACCTGAATGACCTGTTGAACTCTTGCTTGAGTTTCCACTATCATGCCTTTCACTTAGCATGGTTCTTTGGAGTCCAGAGGCTTTTGTTTTGAATGCCAACTTCCCTGATGAAGCATCTATTTTTTTCCAGTTAACTGCTTTGGGTTCTTCTGAATCTTCTTCTCCTTCTGAAAAGACAGATGGACTGGACCAGCCATTGGAAACCGAATCTCCCTTACTCTTCCTCGCAAAATTCAAAAGCCTTTTCAATCCTTTGGGTGCATCCTTTTGATAAATTAGAGCAGGAGGAACTTCAGCATTTCCCCACTCTACAATATCTGGTTCTGAAGTTTCTGCTTGTAACATTTGTGACAATGAGTGGCGAACCCGTGGGCTGGTGCATAACGTCACTAGTGCAGCATGCGCAGGTTTCGCATCCTTTGGGATGTTTTCTTCATATGAAGTAACTCCTTCAGGTTGGTCAATCTCAACCCATGCAGTTGATGATATCCCAGAATCATCATCAACTTGAAAATCTGTGATAGGAAATTCTGTCAACTGTGGTAGACAACTGCTAACTTCAGCAGCAAGTGGAACTGGGACCTCAGTTGTTTTCTCATCAGTTGGTGCAGTCCGGAGAAGTTGTTCCAGGTGCAGGTCAACGCTTTCAACAATCTGACTAGGGCTTTCCTCAGGTGATGGAGTCATTTCAACCACAATTTCAGAGACAGGTTCATTCTTGTCTTGGTCCACGCTCTCAGTATGCTTTGAAAAATTGTCGGGCAGAGGTGGTTGAGTTTTAGATAATAAAGTTGCATTTGCACCAGCACTGACACCAGTACCTTTTCTCAAAAAGGGTTTTGGTTCCAGAGGCACCACTGTACCTTTCTTCGTGACCTTATTATAGAAACTTGGCTTCACAGGACTTGCACTACAATCAACTACTGTAGATGTTTTTGTTTTCACGGTTTTACTATTCTTCGATGCCATCTTGTTCTTTTTATCCTCTTGAGTTTTTGAATTTGGTGTATTCTCAGTTAAGGGATCCTTTGAAACCTTTAATTGCTTTGGTCGTTCTGCTCGAGGACTAGGTCGAGTTGGTGATGGCATGACCTGAGGTGATTTCTTTCGGTTGGTTGTGGTCTTATTGGTTATCCCAGGAGCAGCTTTAGTCGATGGTGTCCGTGCAGATCTTGTGGAAGGAAGGGATGGTATGGAGTTACGTCCAGCAGGCATAGCTCCTGATGTTCTGGGTGAAGCCTTCCTGGTGCTAACAGAATTTGTTGCTGGAGTTTTTGATAGCACTGGTGGAGAAGATTTTCTGCGAGTTTTTTCTTTTTGAGAATGAGTGGATGAATCTAATTTCCCAGCAACACCAGTGACTTTCGCGGCTACTTCAGCTTTTCGGTTATCCAATTTATTCTGCTTCACTCTCAACTTGGTTTCTTTCTCTGTCCCTTTTCCAGTCATCTCTGTGTGAAGTTTTTCATCCCGCTTTGCCTTGTACTGGCTATACAAATTCCCTTTTTGCTCATTAGATGATCCCTGCTTTCTAGTAGTCCCGGAACTGGAAGTCTTACCTCCAACCTTGGCAGGCTTACTCTGCATCATTTGCTTTAACATTTGCTCAAGTTCTGCCTCTTTCTGGCGAGTCCAATCAGCTGAGGATTTAGATCTACTTACAGACCCTTCTGATTGTGATGCAATTAATTCAATTGGATTATTTATTGGGGATGGTGATGTATTCTCAACCTCTGAAGATAAAATATCAACGACATTTACAGGCTGCTTAGAATTAGGCATGGGGTTGTCAGATGTCTCTTCTATAGAAGTTTTAGCGTGGACAGCCAGATCCTCTGAAGGTACCTCAACTTTATCATCACATTTATTTTCTTGTTGACAAGGGGCAGAAGAATCTCCCATACCTGCACTCCATCTTCTTAATACAGATTTTTTAGTACTGAAGGTTGCCTCTGTAGAACTGCTCCTTTCCTGAGTATCCGAAGTTTGATCTTTCTGTTTTCTCTCGAAGAGGTTAATTCTATCTTGAACACTCATTCTAAGAACTGCATTCTCTGATCTTTTTGGCTGGCGTTCAAGTGATTCGTCCTCGCTGTCGTTGTCAATGCCATCACGATTGAAATTTGTTCTTTCCCTAGGTGGAAAATAATTGATACTTTTGATGGCTAAGGCAGTAGATCGTCGTGATCCAGATCTTCCTATTTGGATTCTTCTCATTGGCGATGCTGATCTTCTAGGAGATGCAGATCTTATAGCAGGACGGCTCCTTTCTGCAGAAGATTTCACATCATTGCTTGAGTCAGAATCTTCACTTTCACTTGAGATCTGACGCTCAGCTTGAGCAATTTTTGCAGGAGATACTCCAGTTTTGATAGCATTTTGAATTTGATTCTTGGAATGTGTCGAAGACGTCACTTCACTTTTCTCATTGCGATTGTCTGAATCATTTGATGAAGAAGACTCATCTGAGGTACCAGCATCTTGGCATTTGAATTTTAGAGATATAAATTTCAACAAAGAATCCCTACACACAGAAGTGTCTTAGTCGTATCTAAATGTCATTGGTAACTTGATGAGCCAAGATTATAAGAATTGCAGAAAACAACCATAAAATCGTGAATAAATTCAGTTTTCTGCTTCCCTTTACATCGTGACCATGACACCCTCAACTAAACGTTTCTACCAGAAAGAAATTTAAGTGTTTTTGTCTTTCCAAATTAATTGTAAGCAGGAATATGATCACAAAGTTGATGCTTTAGATATAAAATATGAATTGGTGCATAGATACTATCTTCATTAAGGTGGTATTTTTTTTAAGAAAAAAAGAAGTAAACTTAACCTTCTAAGGTTTGTACCCAAAAGATATAACATTCGAAGTTAAATGACCCCACCAAAATCCCCTTTATGCATTTTGGTCTTGCCTCTTTTAAATAGCTTTTAACTCTTTTGACAGCATTGAACACCAACAATGACCCCAAGGAAAGCATATGACAATAGAGATTGCAACCTTCTGAGACCAAACAAACTTTGAAAAGGTCTCGGCATAAGCCTTTTGTCATGCGACCTCGAACTCCTGATAAATCATGACATCTTGACAAAACCACAGCAGCATTTCTAAACACACAAATAACACGCATAAGGACGTATCAATGGCCCCAGTACCCCACTGTTGTCTTTTCTAACTGCATATACAATTTAATGTCCTACCACTAAGGATCATTGACCTAATTGTTCATTTCATGACATCAAATAAAATGGAAACCGGACCTTGATCAAAGTTATGGAAAGGTCTAAACAGCGTGTTGAGTTTGAGATGATAAGTTTGACTACTGTAAATTGTCACGAAACAATATCTAGGTATTTTATTATTGAACATACCTCAATTCACTTGTTCCAAAACATTCAACAAACGAAACTAACTCGGAAAGTTGAATCTTTGAAAAATTGTTCCCCAAAGCTCGGCTAAAATTAGAAACCAACTCCTCACTCAGAGCAAGAACTCTCACATCTAGAGCTCGCAATAGTTCATTTCTGCAAATGAAGTGAGGCAGTTACAAAAGGTACAAAAACTTGGTGTTAGCATAAGGAAGAATCAGGCTTGCATCCTAAACGAAAGGCTTACTTCGTAGTATCAGAAGTCAATGTATCATTTTTGACCTGTCAATACTTGTGTTAGCTCTCTAATCAGAGAAATCAATACTTAAGCAAGATAACTATGGAGGAAAAGTTTTACTTGATGACTGGTTCCTGTGTCTTCTAAGCAATTGCCACCTGTTATTATCAGAATCAATGAGGAAATGAATTGAGTTATTTGCAATCATAAACACAATGAAAAGGATCCTACAAGTCCTGGATAAACATAATGTTCAAATTGAACATAGCCCAACCCCAACTCAAGCAACGAAAGCAAAATACAACTCACAACAAAACCAATCAAGTACTCCACCACTGCTAGAGTGTAGAAACCATTACACATATAAATATTGATTTGTCATTAATGTTATAAAACATATTGTATGTAAGCATGGTCATCTCATCAAGCGCACAAACGACCACAAAGATGAGGAAGAAAGGTGTAAATTGATGTTGATTAGAGGAGGTGATATGTGCTAATTATTAACAGACTGGTAACTAGATGTCTTTTTAGAAGCTAAACATGATATTACTTAACGAAACAGCTCTAACCAAGTATCCATTTTTTTTTCTCTTCCATGTTTCCAAATGTTTATCTCAAGGAACGAGTACACTTCAAGTGGCAAAATCTATTGAAGTTTGAGAAGTGTAAGTTCTGCTGCATACCTGCTCCAAGTCCTCCAATGTGACCCCCATTGTCCTAGGTTGAAAGTAAGAAATCAAAACATGAGACAACTTATGAAAGTATGATTAAACACTAATATAGAGAGGGTGAATAAATTAATATGCAATTATCTTTAATAATGTGGAATTGCAAAGTAAAGTAAGAAAATTGCAAACCACAAATTGACTCCAACGATTTTTATAGATATTCAACCATAACGACCGTGATTTAATTCTCTCCTCGAGTTTCGATTGATCCTCCGTTCCTCACTCAAGTACCCACTAATCTCTTTGTTCCGGATCAAAGATAAACTATCAACAATCCAAGCCTAACGAGCACCATCGTCTTCCTCAATTCACTTCTCACAACCCGAGAAAAAGTTTCCTCGAAACTTTACAACACTTGAAATTGAACGAAGCTTGTTGAGCTATATCTTCAATGCACTCAAAGAATTTGAACTGGGCTCGGAGTAAATTTAATGGAATTTGAGAATTGTGGATTTTTGAAGACTTGAAACTTGAGAGCACAAAGAGTATGAATGTTTGAAGCAAGTTATGTGTATGTTTGTCTCTTGAATGAGGGTTTTATTGGTTTTAAAGCAAATATAACCGTTTGGGAGAGTTGGTGAGATTTTGACCAATGGAATATGATTTGACTAAGCTTGAGCAAAAATCTACACATATTCAGTCGACAGTTTATGACACGATCGTCCAAAACAAAAAGGTTAACTTGGTCAAAATAACACGTTCATTTGACCCAATAACATTCGGATAACCGATCCCCAACTTCCAGTAACCTTTTCAATTTTGATTAATTAATTTTCGGTTCCCCAAACTAATTCAATTAGCCATTCCAAAGTGGACAATAAGAATTAGTCGGACTCCAATCAAATTGACTCGGTTGACCGAATAACATTCGGTCGCCCGATATGTCGGTTGTGTCAAAGTCAAGAATTACGCTAACTATTGAAAATTAAATATCCGTTGAGATTTCAATGGCTATATTGACACATGAAAAAATCGTTTACACACTTGCAACCAATAAAGGAAACAATCAACCGAGGAAGGATCGGTATACCATAATATCTGAGATTTCAAATATTTATGCCGTACTACAAAAAATAAGTCCGTTGAAAATTTTCAACGGATCTGTCACATGGGCTAATGAGAGCAAGTCGCATTGGATTTGATCGTTAGAAAGACTCGGATGACCGAAAGGAAGACAGATGACAAAAATGAGATTTCTAGTAAAGATTGGAATTTCTCCGAGCAAAGGTTTCAGTTTCGGAGGACCAAATGACTTTCAGTCGTCCGAACTGGTGATTCCAGTAAGGATTTGAAGTTACTGACTCAAGAGTTTTGGTTGACCAAAATAAGTTCGGTCATCCGTTCTGAGAATTTTGGTGGACCGAAGTTTGGCAATCGACCGATAAGGTCAGATTTTTCTTTCGTGCATTAAATGAACATTTGATTCTAAGATTCAAGTAAATTGAAAATAACATTTTTTTCTCCTTTAACTTTGATTACAAGTCTTGAATCTTGATCTTGAAGTTGATTAGTTTTTCAGTTTGAGCACCTACAATATGAGGAATATACAATATATGTGCAATTTAACAATATGGTATATGTGATGTGTTAATTGAAGTTTTGCATGATATTAGTTTGTTAACCATCAAAATTGAGAGTAATGATGACAAAATGCCAACAAGTTCAACTTCCAATCATGCAACCGCTAGCCAACCAATCATACAACAGACACAACTAACCTTCTTATAGAGCATAAGATGAAATCTTCTAGTGTCTTCTAGTTGGTTTAGCTCGTTTTGAATGGTATTGGCACTCTTGAATAACTCAGGTTCGTTAACAATAAGAAGAAACCTGGCAGGATAGGATCAAACACAAAAAGGGGTATAAGAGAAAATTGTTTGAATACAAGCATGGCAGCATGGCCAGAAGCGTATACAGCATACCTTGATAAAGTGGCTTTAGTAAACCATGAAGAACCTTGTCGGCTCTCATCTAATTGAAACCTATAGTCACCATTTAGATCAGACTCAGATTTTCTCAAGACTGGCAAATGCAACTCAAGCTTATTCAGAAGACCAGAGGCTACTTTCTCTCTTTTCTCTTTATTACATGCAAAAGCTTCAAAACTGCCAAAAATAGGAAATCTCTTTAGTAAATCAAAGTCATTAGCAGTTACGCACATATTTCATTTGATAGAAACAAAATGTACACAGCAGCAAAACAACTCCACGTAATAGTTAAGTTTGTGAAGGCACCGTACTAATTACAAAAAAAATAGGCGGAACAATTACACAAGTCACAACTAGTAATCACCTGTTTTGACTTGAAGAAGTCCGAAAAATAACACAATCCAAAAGTTCTGTTGGATCTATTTCTCCATCCATTTCTGGTCGTGCGTTCTGGAACTGTTGAGTCCAGAAAAGTACTTTTGTCCTTCTACAGGTGGACTGCTTCCAGGACCGATTCGCGATTGTAGGGTAAGAATCCCCAATGCAAACAGATTTACCCCTAAACGAAACTACTTATGCTGTCGTGGTCCTTAATCTGTACAGAACAAACTACATCGATCAAACCATTTTACCGAAGCAAAATCCAAACCAATCACAAAATCCATAATGTGCACACAAACTCGGAAACCTAAATACTCATACCAATCAAATAAGCATATAAATCACGAAAACACCCACCAAAAGTTTAAACTAACACTCCGTCCCAAACTATAGCACAAACACAAAATTCAACCGCAACCTCAGTTCATCTAGACACCAGAAAACAACCGCAATTCGAATAAACCCCGATTCGGCATGACCAAATAAATGAGAAATTCAAGCATCTCAATTTAACACTCCATCACACACTCATCAAAACAAAAACAAAACATCCAAACCCCTAACGAAAATCCATCAATTCGGAATTCCGAACAAACATCAAAATTTCAGCATTTCAAGTCAACACTCCATCACACACTCACGTCCACCAAACCACATCCACAAAACCATCCAAATCACCAAAAACAAGCACATTCCGCAAAAACTCCAACTTTCCACAACCACACACACCCTCCGATCACCAAAACCACCAGAAATCCCCAAAAACCACCAGATCTGCGCGTCCGGACACGGGGATTACCGGATCTGAAGCGAAACCCTAAGTTGGGGTTTGGTTTGCGAATGGAATCTTCTCCACCGCCGACGAGAGTTGGGAGTGGAGAGGAGTGTGTGAGAGGTGGTCGGTGTAGAGTAGTGGAAATTCGGGTTTAAAGAGGGCGTTTGGTGGTGGGAATCGCCACTGGGGTTTGCGTTATTTACGGGAATGACACTAGATTTAATGTGGTTGGAGTAGTTTGAATTGGGTTAGCGGCGGGGAAGGAGAGGAGTCCTGATTTCCCTTGGATTTACCACTCTGCCACTGCTTAAATATACCAAAAATAAAACTGAGTAAATTATAGTATTTGAATTTCAGTTAAACATGTAATATTTAACATAAGAGACAGTTTAGTTATCTCCCAAATTACATGGTATTCGAATCTTCGATCTTAATTTTACTATTGAAGCGACCTCATTATAAGAATGTAATGTTTAGTTTTAGTTGTCTCGATGTTAAAGATTTATCAGCTTAATTCATGGTTTAGTGCTGATTAACATTGTAATTTGTAATGAGTTGATAGGTTGGCTTCTTCGGATGATGATTGTTGATTTAGAAAGAATTCATTTGTGTGTTGAATGTGTTGTTTTGCTAACTTCTACGAGCTTAATTTGGTTATTATAAATGACATTAATATTGGTTTCTTCATTTTAATTAAAGTATATGCTATAAGTTGGTGATCAATACCGGTTCATTTAGTATGGTGAAGTTTGTATATGTTTTATGTTATACTTCTAATACTATTAGCATTGGATAGTGATTAATTAGTAGGTGGTGCCCTTTAGAATTCGTTGTGACGCTTTTGAATATAAAAATAACTCGCTCTTAACATTATTTTATCATTTTATTTATGTGTGCACAACGTAGACCTCTTGATTAAAAAAGCACCACAGATGACTGATGATATGATTTTCTAATTCTGCCACTAAACTGATAAGAGTATATATGGCTACTACATGTCTACATCTAACTTAGAAAAAATATGAAAGTTACTAATTTCGCTTCTGTGTTTTGAAAAATGTTAAATTACTATCCTGAACAAAAGTTCCTAATTATTACTTGAATATTTTTTTCTAAATTGATTATGTCATTGCAGCACTACTAACTTATAAAACTATCTCGATGAGGTAACGAGGAATAAACAAAGCGGTGAAACGTAATTTTCAACAAATAATGAGACGTATTCAAAAGAAACAAAAAGTGAATTTCTTCAATGATGGTTACTTCTGTCAATGTCCATTGAAAACAACTTTCCATAGAGGTGCTAAAGTAGACATACATGCAAAAAGAACAACTAATACGCACCGACGCACTTCTAACTTAACATTAGCAAAGTTTATCAAAGATGATTGGTGTGATCCAGTAACGATGTTTATAGGATGGAACAAAAGAAAGAAGGAAAAAAAACGAATACCTAACACGTATGTTGTGGGCCAACTAGGCACGTGCAAAAACAAGGAGAAAACATGTTCCAGTTGCAACCTGCAAGTGGGATAGTCTCAGGCTGGCGGAGGAGTGGAGAGAGTTTTATATCACTTTGGGTTGCTGTTATGAATTGTTGGATGATAATCAAGGGGTGTCTGTTAAGTTAATTTTATATGTTTAGGTATTAGCTAGTTAATTATATGTGTCCCAGCCAACTCACTAGAAGCTGGTTTTATTAGTTTTTCTGCAAAGAATATCTATTAGAACGTATCATGTGATACTGTAAAATACTAATTATATATATGTGTTATTTCATGTTAAGGTATTTCTCTAGTTATCGTATCGTATCATCTGGCTCTTCTTTATTCTGCATTTTTTTTGTAATATACATTCTCTCCATATCTATAAAGGAAAAGTAAGCTCTATTATTGGATATACGTACGTACAACAATGCCATATTTTACTTTTCTTGTGTTTTATACTTTTATCAGTCTAAGTTCGTATGTTGTACCTTTCTATTTAAATTACTTATTTGTTTTTATTAGCTTAGTAGTATATATATGCTTTAGGGAGAGATAGGAACTTAGGAAGGGAAGGAAATAAATTTTATATATTAAGTTTCAAAATCAAACATGGTACCGAAGATGTTTTGCAACTTGGAAGTTTTCAGTTCGCCATGAAGTTTCTAATCTGAACTTAACTAATTTAATGCTGAGGTCATTGAGCTCAGAAACCTGCACTTAAACTCAAGTTCGAGTTAAACAACTTCATTTGTATCATGCATGGTTCATAAGAGTCACGATGGTAAGTTCCAAAATCAATCAAGAATAAATATCTCAACACAATATTAGTTTGTTTGTTGATACACTAATCGATCGATATCAGTGGTGGAAAACAGTGAGCAACAGGTCCGACAAGAATCCAAATTCTTGCTTTTTTTTCCTGAAAGAAAGAACAAGATTGTTGGTTTCTGGAGTTTGTGTGGAGCTGCGGTGTCCAACTACTGCCCATGCATGTGGACACCGCAATCAACGGACACTTATTCAAACCGGGGGCATTTTTGGAACACGAAAAAACCAACTTATGGAATGACGTAGAGAAGCTGCAACATATCTTTAAGACTTTAACTAACATGTGTTGGTTGGGCGAGATTTTGGTAGTCTTTTAAATATATTGCTAGGTATTTATTATATGTATATAGATGTTATCCATGTATAGTAGTAGTAGTAAAAGAGAGAGTTATTTATTTATTCTTTTTTAAGTTTTGGTGAAGCATGAGGTGTTGTGTTGGATAATTTCTTTGGATCTCTTGCAAGCGAAGACTTGGGTTGGGGACCGTTTGAAAGTGTGGTATCGAACTTGCACTTCGATATGTGGCAGAGAGCTTTTGGAGTTGAGTGCGGACTGCAGTGGCAGCGTGCGTGAGAAGCAAAGGGACCCATTTCCATGTTTTTGTTTGTTACAAGTTGTGGAAGGGATGACATTGGTTATCCACAATCATATTGTTAGAGCCTAAAACTAATCGGGCCCGTTAAGCCCTACATATAAGTCCACATGCATTGTAACTCAATTCATTGTATCTAATACTAGTCTACATTCTTGGTATTAGAATCATCTAGATTTTCTATAGTTAGTGTCTAGGTACAAATGTATTCATGGTTCTAGTAGGCTATAAATAACCTCCATCACTTTCATTCTAAATCAATGAGAATCAATTTATTTGCTTTCATTGTGACTAGTGTTCTTTCTAACATGGTATCAAGAGCTAGTATGGTTAAAACCCAAACCAATACCTCATCTTTTTTTTTCCAGCCCACCTATCTCTCCCAACCCAGCACGTCTTCATCCTTCCCTTCCTTTCTTTCTGACCCATAACAAAACCAAGAAAATCAACCCAACCCATAACCAACTCCATCTTGGAAACTCTTCCCATTCCTTCTTCTTTATCCAACGGTGTAGATCTGCTTTCTCCTATGCACACGGATTGTGCTTTTCCCAGCAAAATCCAATCGTTCATCTCACCCAATCAAACGGTCTTCATTCCTTCTTTTCCTACAGAGAATATCATCTGTTCTTTTTCAAACTAACGACCGCGATAATCTTTTATTCATATAAAAACTTCCAACCAAGAAAACTTGTCATTTTCTCCTCCTCTTTTCCAAACTACCCCTCTCCATGGCGCTTATCTTAAGCACCTTCACCACATCAAGCCCTACCTTGGCGATAATCTCGCGCTTTTCTCTACTTCTGAGTTTTAGTCAGAGCTCCACTAGCATGCCAAACACCACCACTTCTTCCACCATATCCGTTTCTGGAAATCTATCTTTTCCCATACATGTGCGTCTTGATCGCACGAACTACCTACTTTGGCGTTCTCAAATCATGCCCATTGTTCGTGGTAATGATTTGTATGGTTTTCTTGATGGTTCTGTTCCTACCCCTAGTCCGTTTTTAGACGACACTCAAACCATTCCCAATCCTGAATATAAAGCATGGTCTCGACAAGATCAACTACTGTTAGGATGGTTACTTGCGAGTCTATCTGAGGGGGTGTTAGGACAAACCGTAGGATGTACAACTTCTCGTTCTGCTTGGGTCACACTTGAGAAAGCTTTTGCCTCTCAGTCTCGTTCTCGTATTATTCAACTCAGATTACAAATTCAAACAACAAAAAAAGGAAATCTCTCTATTAATGAATATCTACAAAAAATGAAATCTATTACTGATAACTTGTCTGTTGTTGCTAATCCTGTCTCTGATTCTGATCTCATTCTTTATATTCTTGCTGGGTTAGGGACTGAGTATGACTCTTTTGTTGTTTCTATATCTACTCGTTCTGATTCCCCAAGTTTAGAAGATTTACATGTCATGCTTCTTACTCATGAAATGCGGTTGGAAAACAACCTATCTACTGCTCACCCCTCTGTTAATGTTGTCACTCGGGCACCTGTGCCAACTAATCGAGGAGGGCGCAATAACAGAGGCAAAGGGCGTGGTCGTGGAAGGTTTTTCAACAATAACAATAATAAGCATCCTCCCACTCCAAACTTGTCTGGTAACCCTGCTCGACCTAGAGTTCAATGTCAAATCTGTACCAAAATGGGTCACAATGCCCTTCAGTGTTACAAACGTTTTGATCAGTCCTTTCAACATCCCTCCCTTTCTGCTATGATGGCAACTTCTTGCAACATAGCAGATGATGTCTGGTATCCTGACTCAGGAGCCACAAACCACCTGACAAATGACCCAAACTCACTTCAGAATTCAACGGACTATACAGGTTGTGATTCTATCAGAACAGCTAATGGAGCAGGTTTGCCTATCCTACGCATTGGTTCTTTTACTGTTCCTTCATCTTCTAAATTACTAAAAATGCATGATGTTTTTTTGTTCCTAGTGTTACTCGAAAACTACTAAGTGTAGCTAGATTCACGTCAGATAACAATATATTTTGAATTTTTTCCCAAACATTGCTTTGTAAAGGATCTCTTCTCGGGCCAGGTCCTACTGCAGGGGCACCTTGATCATGATCTTTACAAACTACAACTTCCTAGTTCTCTACCTAGGAAATTTGCATTCCACGGTGAATGAACTTCTGCTGATATATGGCACAGACGGCTGGGACATCCTTCCGCACGCATTGTTCACTCTGTTTTACATAAACATGTCATTCCTACTGCAGGAAAAACTTTGATAAATAACTGTCATACTTGTTCCTCTATTAAAAACAATAAACTGTCCTATACTACTACACACATTAAAAGTAACGTTCCTTTAGAACTAATTCATTCTGATGTTTGGGGGCCCTGCCCCTGTTACTTCTCATACTGGTTGTCGATTTTATGTCAGTTTTTTAGATGATTTCAGTCGTTACACTTGGATTTTTCCTATTGCTTCTAAGTTTGATGTCTTGCCTACATTCCAAAAATTCAAGTTACAAGCAGAAAATTTCTTTTCCTGCAAAATTAAGAGTTTTCAAAGTGATTGGGGTGGTGAATACAGATCTGTTTCAAAATTTCTTGAGTCAAATGATATTTCTCATAGAATTTCTTGTCCTCATACACATGAACAAAATGGTTCTATAGAAAGAAAGCATAGACATATAGTTGATTGTGGCTTATCTATTCTTACTCATGCTTCTCTTCCTGTTTATTTCTGGGATCATGCATTCTCTACTGCTGTATTTTTAATTAATAGATTACCATATACTGACTCTTCTATTTCTCCCTTTGAAAAATTGTTTAAAATTGCTCCAGACTATTCTATTTTAAAAGTGTTTGGTTGTTCATGTTTTCCCTGTCTACGACCTTATAATACCAATAAATTGCAACCTCGTTCTCGTCAATGTGTATTTTTGGGATATAGCACTATGTATAAAGGATATAAATGTTATAATAAACATACTAATCGGATATTTGTAGCCCGCAATGTTATATTTGATGAAACTCATTTTCCTTATGAGGGGGCCAATAAGACTAAGGTATCTGGCAGTAGTAGTTTATCTACTTCTACCATACCTATCTTAACCAATACTGACATTGCTACTCCAGTATCTCCCACTTTGATTCCCAGTGAAACCACTCCAAATTATTTTCCTATTACTTCATCCACACCACAAAATTCGAATTCTGACCCTAAACCCACATCCTCACTCAATCATTGTCATCCCATGACCACAAGAAATAGAGACAATACTAGGAAAACAAAAACTTTTCCTGGTTTTCAGACCTATGCCACCACCAGACATCCTTTGTCCGCTTCCTCTCTCCAAGGCACTGAGCCAACTTGCTTCTCTCAAGCTTCCAAAGATTCTAACTGGAGAAACGCAATGGATGATGAGTATAATGCCTTAATTCTGAATAACACTTGGACCCTTATTCCTAAATCATGTGCTACAAATCTGATAGGGGGCAAATGAGTTTTTCGTCTAAAAAGAAATCCTGATTGGTCTATACAACGATATAAGGCTCGTTTAGTTGCCAAAGGATTTCATCAAGAGGAGGGTATTGACTATTCTGACACCTTTAGTCATGTAGTTAAGCCCGTAACTATTACGATTATGCTTACCTTTGCCATTTCTAATAATTGGGTAATAAAACAACTTGATATTAATAATGCCTTTTTAAATGGAGATTTACGTGAACATGTCTACATGTCTCAACCACCTGGTTTTATTAATAACTCTTATCCAGATCATGTCTGTTTTCTTCGTAAAGCTATATATGGGCTCAAGCAAGCCTCTCGTGCTTGGTTTACTAAATTAGCTCATAAAGTTAGATCTCTTGGGTTTTATCCCACTAAATCTGATTCATCTTTGTTTGTATTACGAAATAAAGGACAACTATTATTCATTTTAGTATATGTGGATGACATTATTGTTACATGTAACTCTGCTCTATTGCTCCAACAAGTTATTTCTCAACTCAACTCTGCCTTTCCTTTAAAAGACTTAGGTTCTCTTCATTATTTCCTAGGGATTGAAGCAACCTTTCACTCCACCAGGTTATTTCTTAACCAACACAAATATATACATGACTTACTTGTTAAAACTAATATGCAAAATGCTAAAACTATGTCTTCTCCTGCATGTCCAAATGTTAAACTGTCCAAAATGGGAGGTACTCTTATGACTAATCTGTTATTATACAGAAGCATTGTTGGTGCTCTCCAATATCTTACACTGACTAGACCAGAAATAACATTTTCTGTCAACAAAGTCTGTCAATATATGCATCATCCAACTGAAGATCATTGGGTCGCAGTAAAATGGATTTTAAGATATCTCAAACAAACTATAGACTTTGGCCTCTACATTCATAAAAATTCTTCCAACAACTTAAGCGGTCTTCATGCCTTTTCAGACGCAGATTGGGCTGGAGATCAAGATGATCGCCGATCCACTACTGGTTACTGTATCTTTATGGGCAAAAATTTGGTCTACTAGAGGTCAAAGAAACAACCTACCGTAGCAAAATCATCCACTGAGGCTGAGTATCGTGGCATTTCTCAAGCAACTACTGAAGTTCTCTGGATTAAAAACCTTCTTCTGGAATTAGATCAGTCCTCTTCAGCAACACCAACTCTCTGGTGTGACAATCTTGGCGCAACATACTTGGCATCCAATCTTGTCTTCCATGCGCGCATGAAGCATGTTGCCATTGACTTCCATTTTGTTCACGAGCAAGTCTCTTCACGGCAGATTCAAGTTCGGTTTGTCTCCAGCAATGATCAGTTAGCAGATATTTTGACCAAGCCTCTCTCCATTCAATGGGTTATACATCTTCGGTCCAAGCTTCTGGTGGATTCTCCCCCTATCTGCTTGAGGGGGGGGTGTTAGAGCCCAAAACTAATCAGGCCCATTAAGCCCTACATATAAGTCCACATGCATTGTAACTCAATTCATTATAACATTCATTGTATCTAATACTAGTCTACATTCTTGGTATTAGAATCATCTAGATTTTCTATAGTTAGTGTCTAGGTACAAATGTATTCATGGTTCTAGTAGGCTATAAATAGTCTCCATCACCTTCATTCTAAATCAATGAGAATCAATTTATTTCCTTTCATTGTGACTAGTGTTCTTTCTAACACATATAATACTCATAACTAATTACAAGTTTATAATGCATTTAATACGGGGAAAATCAGGTTATAAGAGGCATATAGTCGTTTTGGCTGTGAGACGACATTTTCAACTACTTCTTATTTTTTTCTATGAAAATTTATTGGTGTGATATATCATATATAATGAATATGTGGTAAAAATTTCAAATCAAATGAATCATCATAAAATATGATCCGAACACTTTCAAATTTAGTAAATTCAGTCTTTCAAATATGAGCATTTTAGATTAACAGTGAAATCAACTTCGATTCAACTAAATTTTTAGCATGTTATAGGTTAAGAGAGAACAATACATGTGATTAAGTTTGATTTAAAAAATTAATTTTAAAATATCTTAACTTTAAGTGTGCCAAATTGACTATAAGAACTCCTAATATCAGATTGACCTCATTTAATATTCCTAAACTATTTGTGCGAGTTAAGAAAACAACTTTGCATTGTCATTTTCACCTTTGCGTACACAACTTTATGATCTGTCCAAACTATTCATTGGTTGTGCTTAAACGTTTATCTCCTATTAGAAACTACTCTGACCTTGTGAACAAACATAATAACATATTGTCAGGTAATTAGTAATAATTACCATATATTCGAGAAGTGGTCCTAAACATGGGACCCATTTGCATGTTGGTCTCAGCTGGATGGCATGACGTAGAAATCGTTAATTTTGATGCCAATTATGTGGCAGTGTGGAGAGAATTGTTTTGGTCTGTGAGAATCATGTTTCTTGTGACCTGTAGTCATGTAGTGTGGTTAGGGCATCCCGTAACAGGTCAGTAACCCGGGCATTGAAACGCCCGGGTCGACGACCTGGAATTCCGGGTCGTCGAATAAAAAAATAATAAATTTTGTTTTTTTTTATTTTGATTTTTGTTTTGATTTTTTTTTAATTTTTTGTTAACTTTTTTTTAATTTGTTTTTTGATGAAAATACGTTTTATAATTGTTTTGATTTTTTAGAAAAATTTTTAATTTTTTTTAAAATTTTACCAAGATGAACCCCGAAATGATGTGGAGGATAGAGATAGGTTGTTGTGGGTTGTGGTTAAGATGTGAATAGTATAGGAAAGAAAAGAAAGTGGGTTGAGGAGAGAGAAAACTGATGTAGAAGAGAGAGATAGTTGATTTTGAAGAGAGAGAGAACTGATGACCGGGTCGTCCAGGTCATGGTTAGTGATGGTCTTAAAGGCTTAGAGCAGGTAAGTAGCATTTAATAACAAATCGACGATGAATGACATGGGTTGGCAATTTGGCATTCGCATAGTTGTGGAAAGAGTTCTAAACTTCAACGTGAAAAGTACATTATAACCTTACCCTGTAACAAATGTTGGGCCCTGTGTTTTAATACTATCATCTTATGGTCGGATTCAGAGTAACACTAAGAATTCAAATCAGCGGAGTCGAAAGAGTAATCTAGATGGGTCAAAATTTCAAAAAAGAAGAAGTCAGAATACCAAAACAAAATAATTAAGCAATAAGTCGTCTTAACATGTACGTTATACCCAGACACAAAAAATCACATTATTTAAACATTTACCGGATCCTTAATCAATCAGTATATGATTTGTAATGTAATTTTTTGTGTCTCATGTATGTAATTAATCAAGTACACACATTTATTGGAGAAAAAAACATACGACTTCAAAAAACAAGTGTGCATGTCTATTAATTCTCTAAGTCCAACTCCGGATGGAGCATTACATGACTTTGTTAGTAAGCAATAGTCAGGGCTTTTAGAATTAAATTCAGCTCAAATCCCATTTTAACATTCGCAAAGTTGCGATCCTAGCTCTAGCTGCGGAGCAACCCTCTTACACGTTCCTCTCATGTTTTCGTTCTCACCACATAACAAAATCAATATTTTTCGATCCCTTTTAGCTGCACGATCTGTTCTAAATTCTAACTCTGATTCCATAAAAATATTCTAATACAAAACTTTATTTTCTAATACAAAATATTTTCACACAAATTTAACGACAATGAGTTGCGTTGGACCCTAACAGTCCAGTATACATACATAATACTGTTATTATTATGTGGCATATATTATTCCATTAGTAATTAATTAAAGTCATGCATATCCATTAAGTGTGTTAGTAGGTAGTTATTTTGATGGAAGAAACTACCACACACAAAATTCTATAAATAAAAATTTTTGGTCCCAATTGTTACCCTAGTTAATTTTCACCATCCTCTCTCTAAATTTTCTCCCAAAATTCAAGAGGATCGTCCATCATAAAGTCTAGGGAAAACAATTGAATATCACTTCCTTAAAGTTTCGTTTCCGCTTTACGTTATTCAAAATGTATCCATAATACAAACGCAATATATATATAATATAAAAAAAAGAAAATATCAAGAGTCGTCAGGATGGCCGAGTGGTCTAAGGCGCCAGACTCAAGTTCTGGTCCTCGAAAGAGGGCGTGGGTTCAAACCCCACTTCTGACATTCTTTTTCTCTTCTTAAATCATTGTGTTTCACAGAGTGGGGCGTGGATTTTTTTCGAGTACGAATATTATTTGGATTTTGGACCGAGTTCGTTGTTCTGAGATGAAGGAAAGTCTCATTATATGTTATTATTATTATTTTAATAATGAAAGTCTAATTATTGACTTGGTAGGTCTCGACCTTGTAGTCCATTCTGATTCCAAAGGTCATGATTTTTGTGCTTTCTTGAATTTAATTTAAATATTTTTTATGCCCAACAAAGACCTCTTGGTCCTCCAAAAACCTTTTTTCTCATGCACTACCACTTTTATTCTTGTATCGCAATTATGCGAAAATGTATCTTTGTTTAGGAGCTGAACATGTGACCAGGTTATTCAATGCTCTATTAGTCTTATTTAACTTAGTAAGGTTGTCTTTTAAGCTGCGTTTGGATTGAAGGTAATCATTTCGGGGGAAAGGAATTTAGGGATAACTATTTCTATTAGGGTGGTGAATTCCTGAGAGATGGTGATTCATCTTTAACTTTGATATGCTAAGATAATTTTCGATGAAGGAATAATTTCGAATTTTGAAAAACTCAACCCGAACCAACCAAATTGGTATCAATGGAACTAATTTTTTTTATTCGACTACAATATTTCCCTGACGAGTGACGAGAGGAAGTACTAGAAGCTAGAGAGGGGGATAAAATAAAATTCATAATTTTTACGCTAAGAGGAGGGACTTGGGAGAGTAATGTATTACCCTCGTATGAGGATATATAATACATTCTCCCACCAAATCACTCTCAGCCCAAACATTTTTAAGTAGTGAAAAATAATTATATTTTTTAAAACTCTCTCTCTCTCACCATCACATTGCAACCTTACATCTGGCACAAACCTAAAGCACATTCCACCCAAGAGAGCATTATGCACCAATAATTTCGGAACAAGAAAAGTGCATAGTATAGGCGGGCTTGGTCGACACATCAAAAGCCTAATAACGTGTTGATATTATTATTTGAACTTGAAGGTTTGATTCCAAGATGGAAGCCAACTTTTGAGGAAGCCTGAGCACTTATTGGGTTCCCATTGTTGTCGGCAGTAACATCACATGGAAAGTGGATTCCTTACAGCGTTATTTCATGTGAGTATGTGAGCAAGCAAAATTGATCTCCCAGAAGCACGATATTTCCTCGTCTTTTGAAGCAAATTATATCATGCGACGTCGACCCCGAGTGTTGTTTATTACTATTTAGTATTTACTAAGCAAAAACAAAAATTAGAAAGATGCCTACCAGTTTTAGACTGAAACAAAGTTATTATCCTTTTGGATTTAGTCACGTGTATTTGTCATGATCTGATGTCAGAATTAGGTATTAGTTAGATATCAGGGAATATTACTTTTCGGTAACCTCAACAGTTACATGAAGTTATTAGGAAAGGAAGAAAGAAAAAGTGGCCGCATATTATAGTGCTTTGACCTACAATATTCATTAATTTAATATCCTCAACTTTGGCAGATAGTATTCCTTCTACAGTTCTACTATGGTTAAAATCATTTTTTTTAACATTTTAAACTCCAAATTCATAAACTAAGTACCTCAAAGACTCAAACTACTTAATGACGTGCGTTGGGTGATTATTTTACACACCTGCAAATTTATAACACTCTTATTGGTGGTACGACCGTAATTTGTATGCAAACTAAAGTTTAAATAAATTGTATCCGAGTTAGCTCAAGTAATCACTTTGAAATATCACTATCTGAATATTACGAGAACGAATCATAATATCTGCATGTAGCAACAATTTACTAAAATTCTTTGGTTCCTACACCCTTATTTGTATTATAGTAACAATGTGAATGTGAACACATGTCAACATCAAAGTTATAATGCAATCATTATAGGGATTCAAACACTTTTGATTTTTATTTTTCTGGTAACCAGAAAACTCACCGGACTACATGGTGTGTAAAATTTATAACACTTTTGAATTTTGATATTTCTCATTGATGTTTATTCTAAGTCGACCAATTGAAATATCTCATACCATCCGCACCTTCTTCCTCTTAAAAAAAACATATATTACAATGATATTGTAATTATCCAACTATATATTATACGAGACCCATCTTCTTCTCCTCCACTCAACTCTCTCTCTCTCTCTCACTCACCTCTCTCTCCCAGCTCCTAACACAAATACACCACCATGGGTGAGACCTGCGAGATCACCAAACCCACCCTAACGAAGCTAACCCGTCCCTCCTTCCGCCTCCGCAACGAGAGCCTAAACACGCTCCGTCTCCTCCGCGTCTTCGACGTGTTCGACCGCAACCACGACGGCGACATCACCACCGACGAGCTTTTGGAACTCCTAACCACCCTTGGCCTTGCCGCCGACGAGTCCACCCTCTCCTCTATAGTAGCCGCCCACCTCGCCCCCGGCAAAGCCTCCCTCGACTTCGACGCCTTCCAAGCCCTCCACCGCTCCCTGGCGGGCACCGACGAAGACGATGTTTCTCCCGATGAGGACTCCGATATGGTCGAGGCGTTCAGGGTGTTCGACGAGAACGGAGACGGGTTCATATCGGCGGCCGAGCTGCAGAGGGTGCTGGGGAAGCTGGGGCTCGGGGAGGGGACCGAGCTTGGGAAAGTCCAAGATATGATTTGCTCCGCTGACGGGAATAATGATGGGAGAGTTGACTTCAATGAGTTTAAGGTTATGATGCAAAATTGTGTTTCTGTTTTCGGGACTTAATTGATTCGTTCCAATAATGATGCGTTTCGAATACCGACTAGCTTTCTCGGCGAAGCCTTCTCGTCTACTACTTATTATCAGATAACATGTTGTTGGTATTTGTTTGATTAAGCGACTTTGAGTTTTGTTGTATTTTGGTGATAAATAAGTGATTAATTGTGTTTGTAGAATATATTTCTGATCCATCCTCACGTCAATTTGTCTGGTAAATAGATATATCTCCGTTAAGATTGGCCCGAGCTGGGAATATGTGGAGATGATTGATTGTATTAGCTAGCTAGATCCATGTTTTGTTATTAGGTGTTTGTTGTATTAAGTCGTGACTCATTGTTATTAACCTTGGTTGTTTTTGTGATTGGAGTTTGTTTTGGTTTTTTTTCTTCTTCAAGTTGTAGAATATTATTTCGATTCGGTTATGTGGGGTGGTTGAGATGGTGACTTGGACAGCGACGGAGGAGACTTGGTCTGGATTTGTTGGACCACTTAATCGGCTGGTCAGACTACAGGTAAAGAGCCCAATTATTGTAGCAACGTGTAGGGTCTGCCTGGTTTTAATAGACGTCGGGTCAAATTTGAACCTAACGATAGGTTTAAACTTGACGGATCGCATTTATATCCTGACTATAGGTAGAATTAGTTAGATGATTCTTAAAGGGGGAAAAAGTCAGCTAAGGGGTAACAAATTTTGGTGATTGTTAATCATAATTTTGTAAGACCAATAACTCTCTCTCTCTCACAAACCTCGCCTAACAAATACATATTCAATCATGAAAAGTGCCTTTATAAGAATTCAGAGACTTGTTGAAAATTGTTAGATTCAAACTATGCATCTAAACAAGCCCTTGATCTTGTGAAATTGGATGTTTGGAATTAATTATGTGTCTCAAATAATGGCAGCGTTAGGTGTTAAGATGAGATAATACAATAGTCGACTTTGTTTTTTGATAAGCAGATATTTTAGATTAATTTTAGAATCTGATTGTGAACCACAACCTGATTCTCAAAAGTCAAAAGTCATACAATCCGGTCAAGATTTCTGAATAAATGTTATCCAAGACACCTATTACAATATCAAAATTCAAAATATTCAGACCATGCAGAATATTAATTATATGGAAGCAGGAAGTTGCAAGATGCGATATCTCGCAAGTCGACTTTGTTCAATTGTGAGCTAGTTGACCATGGAAAAGCTCAAATAAGTGGTTTTTTAGAGTTATTTAAGGGTGCAATCTATAAGTGGTTTTGCGTCAACAAGAGGGTGTTTAATGTTAAGCCTAATTCATAGTTTGGAGTCTCTTGTATGCATTAGATGAGAAGGGCAGCGGCCTAATAAATGAGAAAAATGCCTCAGAGATTCAAGCGTTAACATTTGTTCCGGTTGTACATATGATCTACGCTTTGGTCCATGTGTGGACAAGTTGAGAGAACTTAGCTGTTCTTCGTGAAATAATCTCAACTAAAAGTTACAAGTTTAAATCTTACCAACTATTACAATTTTTTACTTTTTTTAGAGCTTGTGTGTGTTTATGTTCACTATGCTGATAAAAAAAATTACCAATGCTTTTGAAAAAAAAGTGGTCCACTAAATTGGCGCAATTTGACACATAAGGAATGCGATGAAGAAACATTAATCAAGACGAATGGTTCAGAATGTGAACTCAGAAGTAGGGTTCTAACTTCTAAACAAACAAATAAAACTTATCAACTACATGTAATTATGTGATCATGTCCCCAAAAATAGGATTTATCATGACTTCCTAAAGTAAAAGACCATTTAAAGTTGAGGGTGATCAACCATTTTCCATTTAGAAACTCTAGAAATTTCACGTTCCCTATTTGTCAAACCATGACCCTAATGTTCAAAAATACGAGATGCAAATTCGATGTAGCGAGACACCGCAATAGACATATGGGAGATGCGGATGCGATGCAGGTGTATATGCGATTTAATAATTTGACCGTCTCTGGAAAATATGCTTATGTTTCGCGTTCTACCCAAAATATCATTGTCTTTAAAAGCACCAAAACTTCTCTTTGTCACACATCTTCTCTCTTTCACGCAGTCCTTCCCCATCGTTGTCGAACCCAGATGTATTTTGGAGAGGTTGTTTGTTATGTTCGGAAAGTGATATGAGGGGGTTTGTGTTGGGATTGACTCATACTCCTTAGTCCCACTTCGATAGGATTAGACTGAGTGTTTTGTGGAGTGGATTAAATCGATGGAAATCGAACTGATCTTTTGTGTTTCCAACGAAGCTCGATGAGCTCAATATGAGTTTGATAGGAACACGATTGTGGGGTTACATACTCGATGGACACACTTTGGACAATCATTCTGGACACACTTTGTCCAGTACCTGTGTCCATGTTTGTCTAGAGGTTAGTCCAGTTCTGGACACTTATCTTGGACATTCATTCTCGACACTCATTCTTGACACACTTTGTCTGGTACCTGTGTCCATGTTTGTCTAGACGTTGGTCCAGTTCTAGACACTCATCCTAGAAATTCATTCAGGACACTCAATCTAGACACACTTTGAACACTCATTCTGGACACACTTTGTCGAGTACTTTGAAGGGAATGTGTTCTAAAAGTTTTACTTTTAAATGTCAATTATTATGAATTGAATGAGAAATCATTTTGTTCCTTGATTATGTTATTCGTCTTTTAAAAGTGTTAAGGAAGAGACTCTTGGTCCTTAACCGTAGAACTCTAAAAGATATTGGTTTGCATAAAACAAAAGATATTCGCAATCATGGTAATTAACATGGAACATTAATTACCGAGTTAAGATTGTCGTGTTGGTCATAGATCATTGTAGCTCTACAAGTGAGTGACAACACGGGTATGCAAAAGAGGAAAATATTACTTTTGTATACTGAATAGACCTAATAAGTAAAATATTATAGAAATGTGTTTCTGTGTCATTAATATTTTGCTGTGTCTTTAGGTCCTTTGATATGAGACTTATATCTAATCACTTAAGGAATACTTAATTAGATCAGTGTCTTGAACTATCGATCAGTGTAGTGTAAAGGCATCGGTCGGTTAAGTATAACTTTCGTTGGAGAAGATAGTTAGTCAAAAGATTATCATTGCCCCTCTTAATTGAGTGATGATATTAGTGGGCCCCTTGATAAAGCAAAGTTATAATGTGCACAATGTGATTTGAGTTAAGTCACATATTTATAACTAGCTTAAAGAGATCAAGAAATGAATACTAATACAAAGATGACACAATACTACTTTGTGTGTATTCTTAATATCATGAGGCAAGGGACGGACACAAGTGGTGCACTCCATCACTAAATGGATCGGGTTTTGGTTCGAGTGGAATTAAGACATCTAACTAATTGAGAGCTATAATGTGTAGCTAGATACCGCTTATAGCTTGTGATATTAAGCTCTTAATATCACTGCCAACTTAGTTTAGATCCTCCCATAAGTCACACCGCAAAAAACCGTGAAACAAGAAGCTTGATTTTTGGTTCATATGATGTGTCGGGTTTCTCATAGAAAATATGACACATGTGGTGAACAAGCAAAATCAAAATTATGTTGTGATTAATAACATAATTAGAATCTAAATTAAATTCATATGTGATGTAAATATTATGGGGTGTAATGATTGATCATTACATAGGATAATATGTTACATAAGTTGTGGATTTACTACTAATCCCGAAATGTCAAATTTTGTAGGGGTTAAACCGAAATTTGACAAGTCTGCAAAACAGTGCTCAAACGGTCGACCGATTAGCAGTAAACGGTCGACCGGTAGGGCACGGTCGACCGGACAGCGGTCGATTTTCTGCCTTTGATTATTAAGAGATTAATTTGATCGATGGTTGGATTAGCTCCAAATTTGGTCAAACGTTTTGTGGGTGCATATAATGCATTATGGGATTAATTTGTGAGAGAAATTGTCATAAAACCGTGGCTTAAGAATAGCCATGATTAAGAGTAAGATTGGAACCTATAAATAGGTCCTTATTCTCCCTAATTGTGACACACAATTCAATAATTATTTTCTCTCTTAATTCACCACAAAAATCCACGAAAATTCTCTTAGTTTTCTAAGTCTTTGGAAGGAGAAATCTCAGAGGCTAAGGAATGGATTTGTAGCTAGATTCTAAGCTTGTTTGGAGATCGATTGGCTAGCTCCTTTCTCTCCAACCTTGTTTAGGGTTTCGGTGAGCACTCGGAGGCATCCGGCGCGGCGAGAAGCATCCCCAACGTCTCCGAATCTTCAAGAAGTTTTTGAGAACTTCTAGGTATGAATTTCGGAGCCCTTGTTTGTTTTAATAGAGTTTTGAAACTAAATGTTAAAACAAACCGATGCATGCATGAAATAAATCAAAGAAAATTGTAATTGATCCTTATTGTACATAAAAAATTTCGAAAATATATATGTATAATTAAACATGAAATCCTACACAAAGAAGGCATTCTTAACTGCAAACATAAGTTCTATTTTGTCCAACACATCTCCTATAAAATATAAGGATCCTGGGTGTCCCACAATTTCATGTTCAATAGGAGATACTTTTATCAACAAAGCCCTTCTAGACCTTGGTGCTAGTGTTAACCTACTCCCGTACTCTGTCTATGAGCAAATGAACCTTGGTCCACTAAAACCCTCTAGGACAACCCTTCAATTTGCTGATTGCTCTATTAGGAAACCAAGAGGTGTAGTAGAGGATGTTTTGATCAAGGTCGGTGACTTCATTTACCCAGTGGATTTTGTCGTACTAGATACCGCACCTGTTGTAAATCCTAACCGACAAATCCCTGTAATTCTAGGCAGACCCTTTTTAGCCACTTCGGAAGCATTGATAAACTGTCATAATGGGCTCATGCAATTTTCTTTTGGGAACTTAAAAGCTGAATTTAATATCTTTCATATTGATAGTGAGCCAGAAATAATATGCAATCAAAGTGACGTTGTCATGAAATCACGAATCTATAATATTTCTGAATCATCACAAAATCAAAAAGGAAGTAAGAAAAAAGGGAGGAATTCATCTACACACCCACCGTCACTCGAGCAAATAAGAGAACCAATTTATGTGAGGGGTGTGGAACCTGTGACTCAGGAATCTCATTGCAACATGGGGAACAATTCAACTGGATACATGCACCAATATGGTGTCATTCAATCCAGTTCTGACTATGGTTGACTTTGAGCAAATTTCATCCTTCCACCGCAATTCACCAAGGTAATAAGTGCATTTGCTTTATATTTGCATACATTGAGGACAATGCATGATTTAGGTGTGGGGGGGTGTTTATGTATATATTTATCTATAGATATGTCTTTTATTTCTTAAAAAAAATCATCAATGTTTCATGACATAGCTTAAGATTGAACTGCTAAAACCCGTGTACAAATTGCATTGAGTTTTTGTTCCTTATTATATAGTTCTGCTTGTAGATATTGTGACATAAATCTAAGTTCCAAAGAAATAACACATTGCCCTTTAAGACATGTATGCACTTAAATTGGATGAATCAAATCTTTGAAGTGGTTGATAAAAAGCAGAGGTTGAGGAAAATATACCGGGAAGTGTGGACTTCTAATAGCAATTAAGCCTTGAGGAAAATAAAAATAAAGGAATAAAGTGAAGAAAACACATTTTGCAAAATGATTACAAAAGCCCAAGCCTTTGAGTCACTGGTCCGTAGGGGTATCTTGAAACCCGGTAACTTGAGTCTACCAGCTCGGGATTATCGACCAAACTCGCTACACAAATGCAAAAAGGGTAATAGTGTCAAAAAGCAAATGTGTTGAATCACGGAAGAAAAGAAAAAAAAAATACTCAAGGCCCAAAGCTAAAAGAATGATCAATGCCATGGTTGATCCGAATGATACTTCACCACCAGAGGAGGCGTGCAAAATAATTCAAGTGATAAACATGTGTAGAAGGGTTAGTGGTGTGAATGTTGGCGGAATAAAGACCAAGTCATATTTTTAATGAGTTAGATTCATATAATGAGCATACAAGAATTCTAAGTGAGATGTATAAGGTTAAGGTAGAGATATTAAGAGCTATTAATGGAATGTTGATTTAAGACTTTGTGGGTGTGTCAACTGAAAACCCTCACGAGACAAAACTCGTCCTTTAAGGAAACTTAGAGGTTTAAAGGCTTGTTGCACATGCTAAGTGCAACCGTGATTCCTACGAAAGTGAGTTAGGATTTCCCTGTTTTTATTTTTCGTTCTTCTGTTTTGCTAGGGACTAGCAAAATCTAGGTGTGGGGGTATTTGATGCATTGCATACATTGCATCATATGTCTTTCATTTATATTACTTTTACATCAATAAATGCTACTAAGGTATGTGTTTAGTCTTATTTACAGAATACAGGGACCTGAATGCAATCTACCCACATCCCGAGCATAAACGCGTGCAAAAGAGTCATTTCTATCATAAAGACCAAGTTCAAGTTTATCGGGTTACAAATGGAAATGTATCCAAGCATAAAAGCATTCAAGTCCTAATTGCAAAAAGAAGAAGGACTTAAACACAAAAGTAGCCGGGGACTTAACTGCAAAAAGTCAAGGACCTAATTGCAAATCACGAGTAGCTTTTATTCTCTTGGAGAAAATATATAGAAAAATCAATGTATATCTCCAAATATGTGAAGGAATTAATCCGGAGTTCAAAAGAATGGAAAGAATCAATCCAGACGCGCAAAGAAGGATCAAATCATACCATAAACATTCAACCAAAATCCGGACAAAATCAGGCCAGATTGTGCGGCGTTTCCGCCGCACCACACACACAATGTGCGGCGTTTCCGCCGCCCAAGCATCGATCCGTGTGCTCCAATTTCGTCCAGTCGTGTCTGGACACGTGTACTTTCCAATATTATACCTAGATCCCTTGTAGCAACTATAAATAGACCCGAGAACGATGTTAGAAGGGTCCTTAGTCTTTGGTGTTAGTTTTTATTCTTAATCTTAATTTTGTATTCTTCTTTTCATTAATAAAATTCTGTCTTTTATTTCTTACTTTTAGTTTTCTTTTGTAATGTCTCAAGGACCCCTTCTTCCTCCCTCCATGAGTTTCTAACTCTTTCCAAAGGGTGGAGGTGACGGATTTAGGGTGGAGAGAAGATGAATGAATGTTATTATTTTAATTTCGTGTTAGTATATTTTGATTACTTGAGTTTATGTTAAATCGTTTATCATGTAATGCTTTATAAGTAATATGATTTATTATAAGTTTCTGAATTCTCTAATCTAAACCCTAAATCTAAACCTCCACCCAACGGAATTCACTTCTTTGTTCTTGTTTTAGTTTTAATTGTTCTTGTTTCTTGCTTTAGATAATTAAAAATCAAAAATCTCAAAACCAACTTATTTCTTCTCTCCTTCTTTCCCCCAATCGAAATCACACTAATAACAAAATCTCTCCCTCCTTGTGTTCGACCCGTATTTGTCACGTCTCCATTGACGTCGTGCACTTGCGGTATAAATTTAATTCTCATCACCTTCATACATCTTAATTAATATTGTTTTTCATGCAAAATCTCTCTCCTTAATTCTCCACGAAAATTCCACAAATTCTTAAGTTTAGTTTAGTTCTTAAGAGATCATCTTCTCAAGGGAATTAAAGAGGGGTTAGTAATTGGATTCTAAACCCTATCGGAGATTGATAGACTAGCTTCCCTCTCTCCGATCTTGGTTAGAGTTTGGTGAATACTCGGAGGCATCCGGCGCAGCGAGGAGCATCCCCAACGTCTCCGAATCTTCAAGAAGTTTTAGAGAACTTCTAGGTATGAATTTCGGAGCCCTTGTTTGTTTTAATAGAGTTTTGAAACTAGATGTTAAAACAAACTGATGCATGCATGAAATAAATCAAAGAAAATTGTAATTGATCCTTATTATACATAAAAATTTCGAAAATATATATGTATAATTAAACATGAAATCCTACAGTGGTATCAGAGCATATGGTTCAATTTTCTCATGATTTATGGCTGTAAACAAATTTAGTTTACCATCTAGGATTTAAACAATTCGTTTTACCGGTTTTTCGGTCTTTAAATGTTTGTTGAAATAATTCTTTATAATAATTCGTTTTAAATGTTTTGAATGTTTAAAACATGTCATGTAATTATTAGAATTATGATTTAGACATAAGTCTAACTTGCAATAATTTCGTTTTAAGTATAAACGATTATTTTGTAAGAGAATCAACAAAACCGAAAAACTGCGATTCATCTTTCCATTGGAAATTAGATGGACAGCGGTTCATAATTAATTTTTGAATTATGGATGCATGAAAAATGTTTTTAATGGATTTCAAAATATTTTTCAAAGAATTGTTGAGAATTCTGGATGATTGATAAATTAGATTCTGTAGTTTATAGCAATTGCGTGCATGGATGCTTGAGTTGCCTTGCAGGATTGTGAGTTTATATGTTCCAAATCAGACACTACAAATGTATGTAATTATTATTATACAGGGGCTTGTGTATGTAAAAGCCAAAATTCTCTCTATTTCCGTCTTTTAGATAGTTGCATTTGCATATGAGAGGTTTTTACATAGGACTTGCACTAGTCGGTTTTATCGAATGTGAGGAGCATGTTTATTTTCTGTAAAATCTACATCTCCGGTGCAAGAGGAAGTCGCCGCTGTAGCGCATCGATCGAGGATCGAAGATCAGGGATCGAGGATCGAGGATCGAAGGGAACATATAAACTCACACGATGTGGATTGTGTGAATGTTTAATTTCTGTTTTTTAATTTCTGCTATGCATGTGATGAATGTGGTGACTGTTAGGATGTGTATGAATATTAATATGCATGATAACCTAAAATTCTAAATCACATGTTAAAATTGTCCAACAAAAATTAAGAATAGTTTTCCTTCTTATTTCATCCACTAGCAGCCATTGATCGAGGGATACTCTGCTCGCCCTTAGCGGGAGATAGCTCCCTCTATCTTTGGAAATAGTGGGAGATATAAAGGTTGTCTGTTGTTGTGTCACAATTAAATATATGAGGTATGTTTCACCCTAGTGAACCCCAAATATGTTTAGTTGTGAATACAATAGATAAACGTATCTCGTATCAAATGAAAATAAGTTTTCTTAACATTACCTAGAGCCCTCGCTCGGTTTTGGGAAAAAGTTTTTCTTACGAGGATAGGTCGTATTCCCTCATAATTAAAACGACAAGAGTCACAAGAGTTTGAAGACGCTAAATGTTGCTAAAATTCAAAAAGGTTGTGATTAGAAAATGATTTCTTACCTTGATATTGTAATGTTTTCGATAGCCCTTAGCTAGTCTATATTACAATTAATAGGATCTTGGATTGTTGCATTTATGGGCAAGATTTTAATTTGCAACATTTACATTTATATATTTGATATATGTATGCATGTGTATTAAAACATAAAATTGACATTAAAACCTATATGATTTATTTTGTAGAAAAATGTCGAACATCCAACCTATCGTACGATCCATGATAGAAAAACACCCTTTAGCGAATGATGGCTCAAACTTCATTAGTTGGCAACTCAAACTCAACATCGTGTTAAAGTTTGAGAAACTATCTCACATTTTGGAAGGTCCAATCCCAAAGTGGAATGAGAGATTAACCGATGAAGAGAAAGAGGCTAAATCCAAGTGGGAAGACCAAGAGAACCAAGTTCACGGTCTTATGCTAGCATCCATGGGTGACTCGCTTCAAGCGAAATACTTGGATTCAAAACCCAAGAAGACCATGGAGGCTTTATCAAAGATGTTCATGGATAGTGCCCGAAAGGAGCGCTATAAGACCACCATCGCACTCACAAGGTGCCATATGGCGGAGGGAACATCGGTATCTATGCATTTTCTCACGATGCAAGGATACCTTGAGAAGTTGGCAAAGCTCTCTTCAGCAATGCCCAAGGACATTGCTGAAGATATGATTCTTGGCTCTCTAGCCCCGTCCTTTAAGGACTTTGTGATGCACTATCACGTGCGTGAAAAAGGGGTGAGTCTCGAGGAGCTTCACAACGCTCTCAAAACTGCTGAAGTTGACATGGGCAAGGGTAGGGACAAGCAAGTCCTTGCCGTCCATGGGAGGGGCCATAAGATTGGTAAAGGAAATGGCAAATCTACCAAAAGTGGTTCAATCAAGAGCAAGGGAGTAGGAGGTGCTCGTGCGAGTGCCTCGAGGGGGAAATCTCAGAAATCTCCAACTCCCAATACGGAGTGCTTTCACTGCGGTGAAAAAGGACACATCCGGCCAAATTGCCCCAAGTACAAGGAAGACCTTGACAACGGAGTGATTGAACGTCGGCGCCCCAAAAAGGCCAAAGGTATATTTGTTATTGAAATAAATTTAGCCACCTCTGTCCAGGATTGAGTAATTGATACCGGATCTTGTGCTCACATAGTTTCTAATGTGCAGCTACTCATGGATAGGAAGGAACTCGTAAGGAACGAGGTAGAATTGAAGGTCGGAAATGGTGCGAACGTGTCTGCGGTTGCACAAGGTTCTGTGGTGCTTCAATTGTGTAGTGGTTTAAATTTATGTCTAAAGAATGTTTATTATGTACCTTCGATTAGCAAGAATATTATTTCTGTATCATGTCTGGATATGGATAATTTTAATATAAATATTTCAAATTCTTGTTTGTCTATATCGAAGAATGGTGTGTTCTATGCAAATGCGTTCATAAGGAATGGTCTCTATTTGCTTGAATTGGATAATAAACAAATCTTTAATATCAATAACAAAAGACTTAAGACCACTCACGAGAATGATACTCTCTTGTGGCACTATCGTCTTGGTCATATAAATGAAAAGCGCATCAAGAAATTGCAAGAAGCTAACATTCTTGGTCTACTTGATTTTAAATCATTGGAGACGTGCCAACCATGTCTAATGGGAAAAATGACCAAAAAGCCTTTCAAGAAGAAAGGCCCAAGGGCGAGTGGCTTGTTGGATTTGATACATTCCGATGTATGTGGTCCAATGAGTACTAGTGCACGAGATGGTTTCAGGTACTTCATTACGTTCACGGATGATTATAGTCGTTATGGCTATGTTTATCTAATGAGAAACAAAAGTGAATCCTTTAACAAGTTCAAAGAGTTCAAGAATGAAGTAGAGAACCAACTCGACAAGAAAATCAAGTCTCTACGAACGGATCGTGGAGGTGAGTACTTAAGTGCCAAATTTGACTCATACCTAAAGGAGTTTGGTATTGTACCTCAACTCACCCCTCCCGGTACACCTCAGTGGAATGGGGTATCCGAAAGGAGGAATAGGACATTGCTCGATATGGTTCGGTCAATAATGAGTCATGCGGAATTACCTCTTTACTTTTGGAGTTATGCACTACAAACTGCGGCTTACACACTAAATAATGTTCCATCCAAATCCGTGGAGAAAACTCCTTATGAGCTATGGAGTGGTAAAACACCTAAGCTCAGTTTTCTCAAGATTTGGGGTTGTGAGGCTTACGTCAAGAGATTGATGTCGACCAAACTTCAACCAAAAGCGGATAAGTGCTTCTTTATTGGTTATCCTCGTGAGACAAGAGGATACTACTTTTGGCATATCACCTCCAATCGAGTGATTGTAGAGAGGGATGCCACATTTCTGGAAAAGGAATTTCTAGAAAGAGTAAAAAGTAGTGGGAGTAGGGTTGTGCTTGAGGAAACTCAAGATACTCTACAAGATCATGACATGAATGATGACATTCAAGATCATGAAGGCCCAACCGAGATTCCTTTGGTTAGTGGGAGCGTGAGCGAGAGACCATCACAAGAAATTGTGAGAGAATCTCAATCATCCCCACCAAGTGTACGTTCAAGAGTTGAACGTGAACCCACTCCTCAAGAGATTGTGGAAGAAGTTCGAGAGACACGAGAAGAACCAAAAGAACTTAGAAGGTCAACAAGGGAAAGGAAGAAACCTGATTTGTATCTGGGACTTCATGAAATCATGGTACTAGATACCAATGATCCCTTAACCTTCCAAGAGGCAATTGAAAGGGAAGACTCCAAACTATGGCTTAAGGCCATGGAATCCGAAATAGAATCCATGTATGATAATCAAGTATGGGACTTGGTTGACCTTCCTCAAGGGAAAAAGGCCATTCATAATAAATGGGTTTTTAAGAGGAAGATGGACATGGATGGGAACTTGACAACCTACAAAGCGAGGCTTGTAGCAAAGAGTTTCACTCAAGTTCAAGGAATTGACTATGATGAAACTTTTTCACCGGTTGCCATGTTCAAGTCTATTCGGATCATGCTCGCTATTGCCGCATTTCACGATTATGAAATATGGCAAATGGATGTCAAAACGGCGTTCTTGAATGGGAACTTGGAGGAGGATGTGTACATGGTACAACCTCAAGGTTTTGAAGATCCAAAGAATATCAAGAAGGTATGCAAGCTTCAAAGATCCATCTATGGATTGAAGCAGACATCAAGGAGTTGGAACAAACGCTTTGACGAGGAAGTGAAGAAGCTTCACTTCATTCAAAGTAAGGAAGAACCTTGTGTATACAAGAAGGTTAGTGGGAGTCATGTAGTATTCCTAATCCTATATGTCGATGACATATTGCTTATGGGCAATCATATTCCTTTGCTTAAGCAAACGAGAAGTTCATTGAAATCTGCATTTTCGATGAAAGACATGGGTGAGGCTCAATACATCTTGGGAATCAAGATATATCGAGATAGACCCCGTAGACTCATTGGCCTCAGTCAACGTGCATACATTGACAAGGTCTTGGAAAGGTTCAAGATGAACAACTCCAAAAAGGGCAGTGTGCCAATGAGTATGGGTGTGCAACTCAAGAAGTCTCAACGTGCGCAATCACGTAAGGACTTAGAGTACATGAAGGATGTCCCTTATGCTTCGGCAATTGGGTCGATCATGTACGCGATGACTTGCACAAGATCAGATGTCTCGTATGCTCTAAGCGTGACAAGTCGTCACCAATCCAACGCATGTCCTGAGCATTGGACTGCGGTCAAGAATATCCTGAAGTACCTTAACCGGACTAAGGATAAGATTCTTGTTTATGGAGGACAAAGGGAATTGATAGCTGAAGGTTACTCAGATGCGAGTTTCATGAGTGATCCAGACGATAGAAGGTCACAATCAGGATACGTCTTCCTTCTGAATGGTGGAGCTGTAAGTTGGCGTAGTTGGAAGCAAAGCACTACTGCCGACTCAACCACTGCTTCCGAAGTGATGGTTGTCGCTGAAGCGAGCAAGGAAGGAGTGTGGATTAAGAAGTTCCTTGAAGAGCTTGGAGTAGTTCCCTCGAGCGAGGGACCAATAGAGCTATTTTGCGACAATAGTGCATCTATCTCGCAAATCAAGGATCCCAAATCACACCACAAAGTGAAGTACATGGATCGTAAGTACTTCGTGACGCGTGACCTCATCGACGAAGGCAAAATAAATCGGTTATGGGTGGACACCAACAGCAACACAGCTGATCCATTCACAAAACCCTTATCCCAAGCCAAGGGCGAAATGCATTTCGAGTCCATGGGATTGAGGAACCATGTAGATTGACTTGATGATTGATATGTAATGGGGTTTACCCTAGTTATTATTGTTTTATGCATTGAGTATGTATGAGAAAGAAAACTTTAATAACAAGTGGGAGATTGAAGGGAATGTGTTCTAAAAGTTTTACTTTTAAATGTCAATTATTATGAATTGAATGAGAAATCATTTTGTTCCTTGATTATGTTATTCGTCTTTTAGAAGTGTTAAGGAAGAGGCTCTTGGTCCTTAACCGTAGAGCTCTAAAAGATATTGGTTTACATAAAACAAAAGATATTCGCAATCATGGTAATTAACATGGAACATTAATTACCGAGTTAAGATTGTCGTGTTGGTCATAGATCATTGTAGCTCTACAAGTGAGTGACAACACGGGTATGCAAAAGAGGAAAATATTACTTTTGTATACTGAATAGACCTAATAAGTAAAATATTATAGAAATGTGTTTCTGTGTCATTAATATTTTACTGTGTCTTTGGTCATTTGATATGAGACTTATATCTAATCACTTAAGGAATACTTAATTAGATCAGTGTCTTGAACTATCGATCAGTGTAGTGTAAAGGCATTGGTTGGTTAAGTATAACTTTCGTTGGAGAAGATAGTTAGTCAAAAGATTATCATTGCCCCTCTTAATTGAGTGATGATATTAGTGGGCCCCTTGATAAAGCAAAGTTATAATGTGCACAATGTGATTTGAGTTAAGTCACATATTTATAACTAGCTTAAAGAGATCAAGAAATGAATGCTAAGACAAAGATGACACAACACTAATTTGTGTGTATTCTTAATATCATGAGGCAAGGGACGGACACAAGTGGTGCACGCCATCATTAAATGGATCGGGTTTTGGTTCGAGTGGAATTAAGACATCTAACTAATTGAGAGCTATAATGTGTAGCTAGATACCGCTTATAGCTTGTGATATTAAGCCTTTAATATCACTGCCAACTTAGTTTAAATCCTCCCATAGGTCACACCACAAAACTGGGAAACAAGAAATGAGGATTTTGAGTTCATAAGATGTGTCGGGTTTCATGTAGAAAATATGACACATGGGGTGAACAAGCAAAATCAAAATTATGTTGTGATTAATAACATAATTAGAATCTAAATTAAATTCATATGTGATGTAAATATTATGGGGTGTAATGATTGATCATTACATAGGATAATATGTTACATAAGTTGTGGATTTACTACTAATCCCGAAATGTCAAATTTTGTAGGGGTTAAACCGAAATTTGACAAGTCTGCAAAACAGTGCTCAAACGGTCGACCGATTAGCAGTAAACGGTCGACCGGTAGGGCACGGTCGACCGGACATGTCTCGACCGATAACAGGGAATTTTCATCTGTTCGAACGGTCGACCGAAAGTGATCGGTCGGTCGACCGAACATTGCGATGGAATAGTTCCTGTTACGAACGGTCGACCGAGCTATTGAACGGTCGACCGAAACTGGTTCGAGCGGTCGACCGAACCTCCAAAAACGGTCGACCGGTCCAGACGGTTTATGCAGAATTAATTTAAGAATTAATTAGATCATGCATGGAATTGGTCCATAATTGATTTAATTCGTGGCTAATATTATTTATTAATAAATAATGGATGGTTAGATGGAATTTTGCATGAAATCATGGGCAAGAGGTTGCACATGAATAGGTAATTTGGAGAGAACCTATAAATAGAGGTTATCTCATTGCCTTCCTACATCTTAATTAATATTGCTTTTCATGCAAAATCTCTCTCCTTAATTCTCCACGAAAAATCCACAAATTCTTAAGTTTAGTTTAGTTCTTAAGAGATCATCTTCTCAAGGGAATTAAAGAGGGGTTAGTAATTGGATTCTAAACCCTATCGGAGATTGAGAGACTAGCTTCCCTCTCTCCGATCTTGTTTAGAGTTTGGTGAATACTCGGAGGCATCCGGCGCAGCGAGGAGCATCCCTCCGTCTTCAACGTCTCCGAATCTACAAGAAGTTTTAGAGAACTTTTAGGTATGAATTTCGGAGCCCTTGTTTGTTTTAATAGAGTTTTGAAACTAGATGTTAAAACAAACCAATGCATGCATGAAATAAATCAAAGAAAATTGTAATTGATCCTTATTATACATAAAAATTTCGAAAATATATATGTATAATTAAACATGAAATCCTATAGTGGTATCAAAGCATAGGGTTCAATTTTCTCATGATTTATGGCTGTAAACAAATTTAGTTTACCATCTAGGATTTAAACAATTCGTTTTACCGGTTTTTCGGTCTTTAAATATTTGTTGAAATAATTCTTTATAATAATTCGTTTTAAATGTTTTGAATGTTTAAAACATGTCATGTAATTATTAGAATTATGATTTAGACATAAGTCTAACTTGCAATAATTTCGTTTTAAGTATAAACGATTATTTTTTAAGAGAATCAACAAAACCGAAAAACTGCGATTCATCTTTCCATTGGAAATTGGATGGACAGCGGTTCATAATTAATTTTTGAATTATGTATGCATGAAATTTTTTTTAATGGATTTCAAAATATTTTTCAAAGCTCCCATTTCTACACTCTATAAGCCTAAACTTCATACACTTGATCAATTACTCATCCTACTCAAAGTGTGCTCAATTAGAGAGTGAATCCCACTCAGTTACAAGTGTTGTCAAAAGAAGCAAGGACTTCGGTGAAAGCCCGAAGTGTCCCTCTCGGATTGTGAGAGGAAGAATTCAAGCAAGCGAGGGTTGTTCGCGTTGCTTGTGGTGTAAAGGCGTTCTCTCCCGGCCCGGAACAGGGAGTGGTTAGTGAAGACGTAGGCGGAGCTTGCGGAGTCGAGCGGAGCTTACAAGAGAGGACTAGGACCCGGGTGGGGTGCCGAACCTCTATAAAAACGCCGAGTCTCTTTGTGGTTTGCATGTTATTTTCCTACTAGTTTTTAAATTTGTTTCCGCTGCATTTATTGTTTGATTAGTTAGGGATTAGATTAATAGTGATTAGTGGACCAATAACCCACACGATCCTACAAGCTCTATAGGAAGCATGACAACCGTTTGTTGAGTTTGTTTTAACTTAATGTTGACTTTGTTTTTGATGTGCTCGATATAGCTCGACAGTGGCTCGATAGAATGTGCTCGATTTTTAGGGTGTCTTATGACGAATGGAATTCGAATCGTTTGAGTATGGGGAATTGTAAACTCGATGGGTTCGATGTGCGCAATATGACATCGATAATTTAGATTTTTTGAAAAAACACGATTTTTTACCGCACGATTTTTGGTGTGGAGAACTGTAAACTCGATGTGTGCGCGATATGTCCTCGATAATTTAGATTTTTTGAAAGGTTGTGTTTTTTCAACACATGATTTTTTAGGGCATTTTATGATGAACAAAATTCGAATCGTTCGGGTGTGAAGAACTATAAACTTGATACGCTCGGTATGTGCGCGATATTTGAGGGCTGAAAGAGAGAGAAAGAAAGATAATGATTGGAAGGGAATAATCACACAAAGTTTAGGCAAGGGTATTTTGGGGAGAAGTGAAAATATAAGTATATTTTTCAAAGAGAGTCAAAATGTGGACTTTTTCAGAAGTTGGATAACTTGAAGCATAAAATGTCAAATTTTCCATTCCAAACTACTGTTTAGAATTAAGACAATGCCCACCTTTAAAGAAGGTCTTCTCTAGTCTACTTGTCTAATTTTTCTTCTCCATATCAAGGTAGATTGTTTATGGAGTCATGGGCCATTGGTGAGGGGGTTTGGCAGCCTAATGCCTGATGTCCATTTTAAAATCAAACCATATTCTCTTCGGTCAAAAATATTTGATGGCCCGTTACATTTCCAATTACAAATATTTCACACATCAATGATTCAATGATCATTAGTTGCTTGTAGTAGTAACGGACGAAGACTACCCTAAATAACGATAACATAACCATCTAAATGAAAGATTTATCTATCATTTCTTATAAGCAATTAATTTTAAAGATAGATTTTTAATTACATGGAATTATGATAACCACGATCCCAGACGTTCAGATTAAGCTACATACCGGGCGGGCAGCGTATGTGTCTCAAGCGGGATCTATCATCTATTTTCCAAACGACTCCCTAGATGTAAATCTAGTCTATAAACAACAATAGCACAACCGCATCTCAAAAGTACACTTCAGCAATTGTACTTTCAGAAGCAAAAGGGAAGCAACATTTTTTGTTCTCTGAGATGTTACCTCAGGAAGCTACATGAGCGAGCTGGATGTTCCAAACGGACGAGAAGAAACACAGGATAAAACATAACGTCTTTGTAGCACCCAAACCCTATCCTTAGACACGGACCAAACACGGATCAAACATAAAGCCCATCCATCAGGACCAAAGAAACTTGCCCACCTAACAGGAATATTCCAACAACCAAGTCTTTCTTATCTTGTTCATTACTGAGATAAGGACAAGTCAACCTGAACGGCACCCAACGAAGGAACCTTCGTCTCCTTGTTGATTAGCTTAGATTACGACAATGTTAGCTGCACCAATCCTATACTGCTATACACACACAAATTTATCGCACCAGCACCACACAAGCCTAGTAATGGTCCCAAATTATGTATTGTTTGGAAAGGAAAAACACGTATTCAAATCCACTAAAGTGGTGCCCATCGAATCCCACTACCGAACATAAAGAATCACATTCAGAGGATCTATTTTCGAAAGTAGTCTCCATGACACCAACAATAGTTTGACGTTAGGGTTTTTTTAGGGCAATTTTCCCCAGAAAATATCAAATGTTAAAACCACAACAACTTTAGTGCATGTGGAAATTGGTTGTGAAATTTATTTGTCTACTGTCTTGAAAAAATACAAGTATTTAGATTGTGTGCGGTAAATCAAACTCCATTATAAATTGTTACTGGTTTTTGTGTTTAGTAACGTGAGAATTAGTCAACTTGCTCACTCCATTGTTGCTCGTCTCTTGTACCAAAAGATGACTCCATGTTTAATGACACTTAAGTAGGAGTATATGAAATACAGTACAATCATGCTTAAAAGTAAATTTGTAAACTTTCTGTAGTAAAGATTTCGGAAGATAAAGTAAAATTGTAAAGTTCCCTTAGTTTGCAATATTTATCCAATAAGATATTAATGTTTTATAATAGAGCGCGTCTTCCTCTCAAATACTTCAAAAGATGGTGGATGAACAACGTTTCTTATTTTGATTAGTGGAACTAAACTTACACGCGTCATTTACGTTAAACACACCAACAACGGTATCACCAAATCAACAACGTACAAATACTTTTAGGACATCAATACAAAAGATGTCATAAATTGCACTCACAATGTTACAACATAAATTGACAATAAGCCTTTTCGTCATACAAGATTTGATAATCAAGAAATGATGCATCTGGCACATGATTAAGAGAAGACAGAAGAAATTCAAGAGCAGTTATCGTAGTTGCATGCTAGATGTTGGAAGGCGAGGTTTGAGAATCTGAGGTATTAGAATATTTAATGGATAATTTGGAAATAACGTAAGATGTTAAAATATTTTCTTGGTAGACTTACTAGTCTTTGCTAAGCCCTCGTATTGGCACATTAATGGAAGTTTGACTTTAATTGACACGTGGTTGACTTTGGAGGATAATAATGTTAAAGAATGAAGATAAACTAATTTTGAACTAATCATTTGGCGGAAGTTCAAGTACTTAATTTTTTCCCCACAGTCTTCCCTTTCCTCCCTTTTTGAAATGGTTAGAATTTGAAATTGAAATGTAAGTTGGTCGACTATATATGTTTATGAAATCGAAGTATTAAGCTCTTTGGGATTGAAACCGGCAGTTTTTTATTCATAAGATATTAGTTAATTTCTTTAAAACATCGAAAAACTAATAAGGGACCATATGATTAAATATTCAACGACGTAGGTGTATGAAACTAATTTTATCGTACATGAAATGAGTAAGAAAAAAAATCAAATATCCATGAGTAAAATCTAAATATAGTTCTTTCCTAATGTACCCAATAATTCTTTACCCTAAATTATTGTGATTCTTTACCCTCAAGGTCCACAAAAGGCGTAAACTTGTGAATGACGTTATTATATTTTGGTATAATAGTATTTGTAACTTATTTTGACACCTGTTGGAAAAAATCAACTTGATTAGTTCAATTATGAGATCTTTTATATTTAGATAGTCAAAACAAATGATCAAATCACAACAGTCATATTCTTATGTTTGGGAAGTTGGAATTTAAAATCAAAGTGAAATTCCTGTTGTTCTGGTTTTTGCATTATCATGACCATGTTTGTTTTTGAAAATTTGCAATCAAAGGTTACAAGCCGAAGTAGTTTACGGAATGTAGGGAAAATTGAAACAAAACAACTTAACTATTATGAGTGGCTTCTAGTCCGAGCAACAGAAGAGAGTTCAATCTGCAATAAAATGAAGCCAGAGCTCTCTAGCTGGGGTCCTTTAGCGGCTGAAGATAGTATATGCGAGCTCCTTCAAATTTACCAAGTCTCCATTGCCAAATTCGATATAGTTATTTAAGAGATTATTGCAATGTCAAAGGGACAAAAAAACTTCACAGTAAATCGAAAGGAAGGGTGATTGAATTATTCGATGTGGTATTTTTTTATTAATTAAGATCGTAATAATGTAATTAACTATTAATAGTTAAAGAAATAAATATCGGAATTCCCTCTGAATTATTTAATTATTGATATGTGTGAAATGGAATTTTAAATTTAAAAAGAAGATTTTTTAGGTATTAACTAGAACATCTGGGACCTGCTCCAAAGTAGCAATTATTAGTCTTCTTCCCATCTTTTCTCAAAGCGTTACCATCCACCACCCCCATGCCTTTCAACTCGAATAATATTTCCTTCGGGATAGATTCAGTCTAGATATCGCTAACCACCTTAACATATCTTAGCTACATAATTTCAAATAATTAAGTGTCTTAAAACATAATGGAGAGCGTACTTATATGTGCACTGAACCACCCTATTAGATGATGTATCAAAACAAAAACACAAAAATCTACCCGTGAAGCTATATTGAAATATATTTTCCCTTTCTCTCACTCCTGCCCCCTCAGGATACAAACTAATACTATACTTCTACAAATGAATGTTAATAGAAGAGATATCTACTGCTCTTAAAATGAGTTGTTATCAATTTATCTTCGAATTCCAAATAGAAAATGTGAATCATGATATTGATTATGACTCAATTTATCTATACCCGCCAAAAATACAAATATTTGGGAGAGATTGGATTAAAATATATGAGTACCAATTGAACTTATAACTTAATCAAAATATTTTTTGGAAGCATTTAACTAATATATAAACTAATATTGACATAAATTAGTAGTCAATCCCCGGTAACTTTAATTCCCTCGAAACCGTTTATCCGTCCTATTTAACATGCAAGTATGGGTATGGATAGGGGCGGGCCTCTTTTGGGCACAATGGGTCCATGTGACCCCCTTTGGAAGAAAAAAACTACTATTAAGGCATTTAAAAAACAAAATGAGAACCCAAAATCAACACCCTTAAATCACTCAAAACCTCATCTTCTCCAACCTTCCTATAGATTAAACCTTCAAAACAAAGCTTGGTTCCAAGTTTTGGGGGTTTCCAACATAAAGGTAACAAATTTCTCTTGTATTTGATTTGATTTAAGCATTTATTTTGGTTTGTGTTTGTGTTAGTGAGAAATTGGAGTTGCCTTGGCCAACAAGGATTTCGGGAGAAGGTGTTGAGAGATTAGAGTTTTGTGTGGTGGTTCTCAACGTGGAGGACATAATCTTTGTTGGGTTGTGGATTGAAAAATAGTATCTATGCTTCAAGCGACTCAATATTTGGAGAAAAAAAAGTTCAGAATTTGACATCGTAGAAATATATTTATGTTTCTTGTACTACCTAAAATACATCTTGCATAAATCATTCTCTTTTTCAATGGTACTCGATGAGTTCGATAAATTCTCGATAGTATGTTCGATGGAGCTCGATGAATGACTATTTCTTATGGTTGAAGACACATTTCGATTGAACTCGATTGTTGTACTCGATATGAGTTCAATAGAGACTCTATAGAGCTCGATAACTTATGAATTTTAATTTGCATTCCACTTTTTTGATAGTTTTTTTTGTCGTATCAGGTTTGATTGTTAATGTATTGGCCACGTACAATGATGTTTGGGACGGGAGTTCAATTGAACTCGATTGTGCTTGATTGTTGTACTCAATATGAGTTTGATAGAAACTCTATAGAGCTCGATAGCTTATGAATTTTAATTTGAATTCTACTTTTTGACCAAAAAAATTATTGTATCGGGTTCAACTGTTAACGTAATGACAGAATTCAATGGTGTTGGGACGGTTAATGTATCGATATTAACTTTTTTCGACATTCATTGTTACTGCCCCTATATGTCACATGGCTAGGAAAATGATTCTTAACTGGAAGTATTAATTTCAGCATCTGCAAAAATAAAACAGAAAAAAATCACAACCAGTTAAAAAACATGGAAAAAAATTATAAAAATATATATTTCATATTGATCACTTATCGAACTTATCGAGCATACTATTGAGTTCATATTGAGAAATTATCAAAACCATCGAGCAAACTAAATATTCTAGTCAAGCTAATCACATCGAGCTCACATGTACAAGGGATCAAACACATCGAGCACAACAATCGAGTTCCTATAGAGCTAATATTGAATATCGAGTTTCGTCGGAAACATAGAAAAATGGTCCAACTTCCATCGATCCAACTAGGTCCACAAAACACTCAATCGAATCCTATCTATCTCACATGTAAAAGGAATCGAGCTCATCGAGCACAACAATCGAATTCCTATCGAACTAATATCGAACCTATCGAGCTTCATTGGAAACGCTGAAAAAACGGTCTGACTTCCATCAAGTCAACACAATCGACAAAACTCATATCAATACCAATAAATGGAGGTAATCAACTACATTTTCTATATAAGCAATAACCTAACCTTAAAAAGCATAAGATCTATATAAAAAACTAAAAAAACAAAATAAAATGAATTCTAAAACTGACATTCGTCGTCGGATTCAATGTAGGAGTTGTTCTCCAATCTGGGTTCGATTACGACGGGGAAGCTCAATCTTGATTCGATAGTGTCCGAAGCTGGGTTCGATTGAAAGGTCGAGTGCGAGAGAGAAGAGATGCACGAAAGAGAGAGTGGATGCGTGAGAGAGATATGTTTCTTTGGTTTATTCCCTTTATTTAAAGGGTAGAGATATTTTGGGGAGAATTGGAAACATATGTATATTGTTTAGAGGATGTCAATATGAGTTTTTTTCATCAATTTTGGGTCACTTTGGGCATAGAAACTCAAAATTTTCCTTTGGATTTTGCATGTTTTTTCTTGTATTCATGCTTCCTTAGAATTGGATTCTAAAAAGAATTCTAAAAATTGATTGAAGAAATAGATTAGAAAATTATAGTTGAAAATTACAAGAGATATGACGTGATTTTGTGTATTGTGAGCCGTGTGGTAAAAAAAGTGGTCATGTAAATTAGTTTTAGTGTTTTGCCTACTTTTTGTTCTTTTTTTGTTTCATTTAGATTGCATGATTAACTTGATGCTTTTTATGTTTTTGTGAAATTTAACTTTCACCATGGAAAAATATTTCAAAATGAAAGAAAAACCATTGAATCGTCTGAAACAATATTAGTTGATGAAGTGAAAGAAAAAGTGTCCAATAGTTGTGTGAACCAAAATCCAATAAGTACTCTTCAAATTCAGGTTTAAGACTTATTATTACGGACTATAATGTTAATATTAGAGATGAGGTGTGAAGATATTATTTGTTGAAAGGTATGTGTCAAACTCGGAAACATAATTTTCCTAAAAAAGATGATGAAGATCATAAATGTTAATTTGTTACATCTTGGTTTGATGAATTTGGTATTGGCTAGGGTATAACATTGCAAAAGATACAACTTATTGTTTGTTTTGTTATCTTTTCAAGCTGACTCTTAAAGAACATGGTGGTGGAGATGCTTTTGTTAGTTGTGAATTTTCAAATTTGAAGAAAAATACATTGAGAGAGCATGTTGGAATTCATAATAGTCCTCTAAACAAATGTTTAAAAGCTTGTGAAGATTTGATGAATCAAATGACATACATTGAGTTGACTTTATCAAAATAGTCTAATGAGTCTCCATATGAATATCGAATTCGTTTGAATGCAACAATTGTTTGTTTGCATTATTTTCGAAGTCAAGATTTAGTTTTTTCGAGGAATGTTGAAATTAAGTTTTATATATTCATATATTTTTGTTGAATTTTATAATTATGTATTCTGAATTAAGATTCATATTTCGAATCTTATTTGAAAAATCATAATAGGAATGGATTTGATTTTTATACATATTTAAAAAATTATAACCTTTACACGTACACACCTAAACCGTCACCCTCTATCAATTATATAAATAGGCAGTCCAACTGAGATCTTTAGTCAAAATCTGAAGTTGTTCTTGTTCCAGTGGAGAGTTGGAACTCGTTCCGATTCTTCGCGGTGATTCGAGGACAACAAAAGGAAACTGCGGGTATGACTATGAACCACGTAAAACGTGCATTCTCCCTTTTTTTTGTTGCCAAATATATATGTTTTCCCAATTCCAGTTTCTTCCATGACCAAAGTTCGTCTCTTTTTATCTTCTCTTTTTCTACCCAAAGTTGGTGTTTTTGCTCTTCTTTTTTTGGTGAATTCGGGTTTTCAAAAGGTTTGGAGAAAAGGGTTTTTCTTCTTCGTATTTTGTGATGATTTTAATGGTTCAAGTCGTGTTCTTGAATTTTGTTATCTTTTTTCTGGTGATTTGGTGCTGGTTTTGTCCATGTAAGAACATATATTCTGAAAAGGTGTTATTTTATCTGTTTCATTATTCCTGTTTTTTTTCCCGAAACAACACATGAAGTGGTGTAACAACCATTGCAAAAAATAATTTTCCAATGATATGGTGCTGGTTTTGTTCATATAAGAACATATTATAAGAAATGGAGTTATTCTTTATATTACTATGGTTACTTTTTAAAACAAGAAATAAAATCTTACATACTATTCTCTGTATTACATACTATTGTCATTGCAGCTTTAAAGAAAATCTTAGTTAAAATGTCTCTCTTAGGAGTTAAACTTGTGATATTTTGAGTATTTGAAACAAGAGAACATGCAAGCTGATAATCTGTTTTATATTATGGCAGAGTTGCTAATTATTTATTTTATTATATGCGACAAGAGTTGTTGAAGAATAAAACTTAAAGCATTGGGAAGAAACAGACTAGTCACTAGAAGGATGGAGAGGTCACTTTATCAGATCGTGATGGTGGACAAAAGTGGAAGTGAAGCTATCTCTGCCACAGTGAAATTTGCTGTTGTTCCAATTCTGAAAATTGCTGTGATGGCTTTCATGGGCTTCGTCTTGGCCCACAAGAGTGTCAATGTTTTAACTCCTAGTGGAAGGAAGCTTCTCAATAAGGTAAGGCAGATGGATTTTATCTTCTTATTTTGGTGTTGTTTTAAATATGTCCATATTTGTCTATTTGTTGCTTTTTTTTTATAAGTGGTAGGATCAATTTTAATTATTTGTTTAACCATATTTTAACAACCGTGGCTTGTTATGGATGTGGAGTTCGAATTTGCATACCCATTTAGTGGTATCTTTGTTTTAAAGCATATTTAGTGGTCTCTTTGTTATCTGTTGAGATATGATTCTCTTTGATATAGGTAGCAATTCTTTTGGTGCAAAAATATAGCTTAAACATGTTAATGGAAACCAAGTGCTTCACGCAACAAAACTCGTAAGTTTAAAGGCTGAGAATAGCAATATTTTACACAAAATATTATTTGAAAGTTGCAACTATGATTTGTAAGCTCTCCCTTTTTTTGTTTGCCAAAAAAAAAACATGTTCATCAGTTCATGGAAGCTTAAGGAGCTTTGGCTACAACAAGAAAATATAATATTCTAGTATCTTCAGGTTTTCTTTATATGTAAAAGTTGTTATTAGGAGATGCATGTGGTTGTCTTTGTTTTCTTCCTTATAGACTGGTCACTTCTGAATAAGAATGATAACATTCCAAAATCACAAACAAATATAATACACATAGCATAACAAAAAGACAAAGTCTAAAATTTTATAATATCCATTGTTTTAGTTTTTTTGCCATCCTGGTGTAGAAGGATTGGTCGTAATATTAACTTACAAGCTCATGAGATTCTTGCAGTTGGTCTATGTTCTTCTTCTTCCAGGCTTGATATTTTCTCAACTTGGACAAGCAATCACTTTGCAGAACTTGATTGATTGGTAAGAAATTGCTTCATTTTTGCTCCTGTTTGCCATGACTACATGGTAAATTGTCCTGGCTGGTTTCTAAATAAAAGACATAACAATTCCTACTGAAATATGCATTGATATTATTTATGTAACAGGTGGTTTATCCCCTTCAATGTTGTTCTCATGTCCGTTTCGGGCTCGATGGTAGGCTTAATTGTTGCATCCATTGTTAAACCTCCATATCCCTACTTCAAGTTCACCGTAGTGCACATCGGTATTGGTAAGATTCTCTTATTTAAACAAGGAAGCATGACATTTCTTTTCATTAATCAGCTTGTGGGGATGTGTTATTGTATAAAGTGTTAGCTATGTCTCAACTCCATATTTGCAAAATTGCAGGGAACATTGGGAACATTCCTCTTGTGTTGATTGCAGCGTTATGTCGAGATCCCTCAAATCCTTTTGGTGATACTGAAAAATGTCTTCAGGATGGAAATGCCTACATCTCATACGGCCAATGGGTAGGTCCTATAATCTTTCTAGTGTTTCTTCTAATGCCTATGTAATTGAAAGGGAAAAAAACACGCATTTTTTTATTTTAGTTGAAACATAGTGTAATTGGTACTGCCCTGTAATCTTTATGTCATATTTAGTACGTCACGACTAGATTAAAACATTTTTATCGAGGTGCCATGTCTCGAAGGGTACAAAGGCTGTAGTTGCTTCGTAAGACATGAAGTACAATATTCTTTTTCTATTTTTATTGTTATGAACTGAACTATATATGCTTCTGTAATTCATTAAATCTTAAAATTTATGATTTGTTTTTGTGTGTCGGGCATAGAAACTATGAAGGGCACGAATTTATAGCCTCAAAGTGTTTCATAAATGATAAATCATCTCGATGAATATGTAACCTGAATTTGCTTGTATTGATAGGTAGGTGCGATTATACTATATACATATGTCTATCAGATGCTTGCTCCCCCACCCGAAGGTTTTGACGACAGCGAAGAGCCTTCACTAGCAATCAAGAATTCTGATAGTATTACTGCACCGGAACTAGTTCCCTTGCTCACACGTCAAGAAGCAGAACAACCGCAGCTAAACACCCCTCGCGGAGGAGTAAGAAACTTGTTATTTCTTGTTCTTTTTTTCCTTACATAAAGGAACACTTTGACACCCACTTAGAATGGAAAATCCTTATTCTATTTTCTATCAAGAACTCAGTGACGAAAGCTCCCCATCGTTCGGTTCTATCACGACTCCTGAACTTCTCCAGCACATGTTATCGTACTTATATTGTTGCATACCTCATTATATTGATGCTGAAATAAGTTATTGAGTAGATAACTGAAACTGTAGTTATGCTGATTTAAACTGAAAGAGCAGAGGAAAATACTGTATAATAGCTAGAGCAAATTGTGCATTGTTGCACTTGTATCATGCACTCCTTCCTTACATCAATATGTTTTCTTCTTCAGGCATTTGAAGCACTACATCTTATCATACAGAAACTCAAGATCAAACAAATTCTTCAGCCGCCCATAGTTGCATCGGTGAGTACAAATACGTTACAATACGATATTGCATTGTTTTCCTTTATGGAAGCCGTGAGTTGTATGTCACCACTTTGACTATACAATGGTTAAACACTTGAATGCATGTAGATTGCTTTCATCCCGAATGATTTTTGTTTGGAAATTATAACGATGAAAAGATTCATATTTCTGAGGACAACCCATTGTTTTCATTATGCTAGCAACATGTGAAGCTACATTATATATATCCTTACAACTGTTGTACAACACTTACTGCTTACAGAGCTACTAAACAATTTTTTTGTAAATTTATATATATCCACTGGGGTCATTCCCATACTTCTGGGTATGTCATTCTAATCTAAATCTTTGCGTACGTTTTGTTCTAGATACTTGGCATAATCCTTGGTATTGTACCATTCTTGAAGAAACTGATCCTCATCGATGATGCCCCGTTATTCTTCATAACGGACAGCTTCCTTATTCTTGGGTATGTTGTTGGAAACTTTAGATCTCTCATGAAACAATCAGCAAGTATTTAGTTTGTGTCGAGATTTACAAGAAGAATGATGATAGAGCTATCTCATATCTAGTTATTGCTTAATAGTAACACATGGTTTATACATGTACTCTTATCAGTTCAAACATGGTTATCATCTAATACTAACCCTTTTTTTCTCAGGCAGGCGATGATTCCGTGCATTCTGCTTGCTTTGGGTGGTAATCTAGTAGATGGTTAGTAATTTGTTTTTTACCCTCATTTGGCTGCAGAAATACTTTCCTTCATCTCATAGGTATACCCATGAAGCACATTCTGAACATCTAAAACTCCTATAATACTTGCGGATACGTCATCTTTGGAGGAAATAAGCTATGATGACATTAGTTTTTAACCTTCTATTTCATATATAGTTGATATCACTTTCCTCCAAGAATGATAAATAACACAAAACAAGTGAATCAAAATGTAAAAATAATGGCAATGATATAAACTTATTAGACAGTAAAAGTAAATACAGTTTCTATTACAAGAATTATATCTCTGAGTCTTCCATTGTCTATCTTAAGGATTGTAGATTAGGTAGGTATACAATTATCTTTTTCTTTAAAAAATTCATTTTTTATAATCTCAGGTCCAGGAGTTGGAAGCTCAAGGCTTGGCCTGAAAACCACTATTGCCATAGTTGTCGCACGGTTGTTCATTGTGCCCCTTTTTGGTATGGGCATTATTCTTCTAGTCGACAAGCTCGGATTCCTTCCGGTTGGCGATAAGATGTTCCGATTTGTTCTTCTCCTCCAGCACTCGATGCCGACTTCAGTGCTTTCAGGTAACATCCCATTGCTTGTTCATTGGCGTATCGGTCCTGTTTATCATGTTTGCAAATATGGTTTAGATGCTGATCAAATTATTATTTTCTTAACTTGAAACTATACTGCAGGTACTGTTTCCAGTCTTAGAGGTTGTGGCAAAGAGGCTGCTTCAGTTCTATTCTGGGTTCACATATTTGCAGTGCTCTCCTTGTCTCTGTGGATAACTGTATTTCTCAATGTACTATTCTAGTGGCTCCCAATGCTCCGTATAGTTAGTTGTATAGTCTTAGTTTCTTTCTCTGGGCAAATCTCACTAGCCTTTCTGATGTTCTACATACAAATGGTACAGTGAACACCAGTATATACTATAAACTGATGCTATTTATTGTAAATAGCTTCTTTCTCATTCTTTTCGAGAGAGATATCTCAGACTTGTGACATGTTTTTGTGCAACTGTGGTGCTCTTTGGCATGGATCAAATTTTGTGAGCTAGTTTTACAGAAAACGAATCACAAACTACTACAAAATGATTGTACTCGTTGGAGATACAAATTTTGCCAGCAGTTGAAGAAGTTAGTTAACGGTTTTTACGTTTGTTTCAATTTCTATAGAGCATGGTTTCATCACTAGTATTTTTTTTCCTAACAAAATGAACAAAACCTTGGTGAGATCAACGATTCATGTTGCGTTGTTACAATTATGCAGATTGGTATTGCATTATTCAAGGTTTTGATCTCAGCGAAGCCAGCTAAAGACGAAGGATCAACTTTTTTTTCGAATGGACATTGGTCATTTTGAGACACCTCGTAAAATTGGCGCGAATAAGAGAATATTAAGAACTCACATTTTGTAAAAAAAGGATTAAAGATAAGCTTATCACATTGGGATCTTAACTTGGGTTCTCTTGTGTCTATTTCGCTTTCTTAATCACCTCAAAAAAATTCATAATTGTAATTCACAACCAAGCATGAATTAGAAGTAGATAACATTGATTACAAGAGACGTGTGAGCTGAAAACAAAATGTAAAGAAAATAAAATCACACAACAAGGTTGAAAGTTGAAACCAACATTTAACCACACAAATTTTACAGGTTAAAAAACTAACTTGCAACTCCAAACAGAAGTGACAATTATAACACAGAATCTGCAGATCTCACAGGGGACAGTTAGTTAACAGGTACCTTAGACGGACATCAAAAGAAAGACCACCACCTCCTGTTTCTGTGACCTCGATCCTCTGAATTGTTTCCCGAATACTGTTGAAACCGTTGGGAATTATGCTCCTGTGTGCTACGGTTAGAGCCTTCGACCCGTGGACTTCCCAACCACATAACAAGAACAAACCCAACAATACTAACAATTGGTACGGCAGCGGAATACACCCATCCTGTTCTTCGCTGTCTGTTTGGATTGTCTTGCTCGGCTTGAGCGTTTCCAGCATCACCCTGCACCCCACCTCTTTGATTAGGCTCAACAGATGCATCCATCTCTACGTCGGTAGCCACAGCAGGTGGGTTTTCTGTGACAACATTTTGATGGTGAATTGTGTTAAGCTCTCTTCTATTACGAGCATTTCTTTTTCCGTCCTCGTAGTCTGGGTCGTCGGTCGGGAATTCAAACCGGCAAACAGGGCAGGAGTTCCTAGTACAAAGCCATGGAAATATGCACAAGGGATGGTAGAAATGCAAACAAGGGAGTCGGTTAGCTTCAGTTCCTACACTTATAGGATCCTTGCAGACTGCACATACTAAAGAGCCATTCTTCTCGTGAACTTTTGAAATGGTTACACATGGAAGACTCCTCAGAAATGATGCGGCAGCAGGAGGTGCTCCTCTTCTCGAGTTATCAGCCTCCGCAAGCTGTTCTAGAAGCACCTCAAAGCCCCTCGCGTCAAGATAGTCACCGGAATTACCAAAGTACTGGGGCAGTTCAGGTTCCACCAGTGTTCTCCATAAAAGCCATCCATCGGTTCCGCCCCCCCTTCCGCTGCTTCCAGTTGGACTGCTAGAAGCATCGGGCAACTGTCTCTCATGAAATTCAACTTCCTCTACATCAGCTTCTCCCCACTCTACGTCATCTTCATCTTCGTCTTCGGAGTTCCACTGGTCTATTCCAGCATGCATTGGGTCAATATCAGTATCACTGCTGTTACGACTCTCCTCATCTTGGGCTATAAATACGTCTCTTTCTATAAGGCCAGTGATATCAACTGAGGCATCAGATTCACCTTCATTAAAACTAAAGCTTATGTTGGAATCATTGTCCCCAAACAATGAATCGTTATGATCAACGCTCTCACTGCCAGCATCAGAAAGTGGTTGCTGCCACCTTCTTAACCTGCTCCCGTTTACAGAATTGTGACTTCCAGGTTGTCGTGTCTCGTGGTTATGCCTTACTAAACCAATAAGTTCTGTAAATTGCTGCGAAAACAGATCCTCAATTGATTCTGAACTTTCAGAATTTTCACGTCTCTGCTGCCTCCTACGATTTGAATCCCTTGCAACTGTATCTGTGCCGAGGTCATCAAGAACAACAAGCTTACAGTCTCTGCAGATGAATATTGCCTCAAAACCTTCACGTGTTTCAGTCTCCAACATAAAAGCTCGTCGGCAGAAAATGCAATGTGCATCAGGCTGGTTAAAATGTTGAACTGGATCAACTTCTGATTCAACATCCAGAGAAGGGGAAGATTCATGATCTACTTGATGAGATTCTGAATCCATCTTTAATTTCTAAAAGTGAAATGAGAACAGATCCAGGTCTTAGAAAACTAACAAATGAAAAATGTGGAACAATGCGAAAATTATTGGAGCAAAAAAGCAAAGGAATTGAATACATGGTGACCAGAAGAAAATGAATTCAAAATATTTGTTGTCCAACAACAACAAATATTGTCCATAAGTTAAAAAAAACTTCAAAAAGGAAAAATTCAAAAAAAAACATCTCAGATGTTTTCAGTAGATTAAAGTAGCCAGACAATACAATATGTAAATACTAAATACTTCAAAGCCAACAAAACTTGATGAGTGATCTAGGGAGCTGCATTAAGAATTGAGTGTCATATAAATGGTGTCTAGAAATGGTTCACTTTTCACTCAATCTCTTCCTGTTTCTCCCCAATGAAAACTAAAAAAATGGAATAACAAGAATTACTCTAGAATATTAGTAAATTCATTTAAGTCCTCTGCAATCAGGGCTAAGCTAGCAAAAACATTGACATAAACCCAAAGCACCCCCCCCCCCCCCCCCCCCCAGCTTAATTTGCTGTCTAGCCTTATAGACCAGAAAAACTAAACAATTTCATGTTAGCTCATTTGTTTTATTTCCTGAAATGTGGTTACATATTAGAATAATTAAGTTGGGTCATTACATCAGATTTCAGCACCAGAATTAGATGAAACAATTCAACAACAAAATCAACATCTAAACAGGTCTTAAATCCAAACTTCTAAAAGACATGACTTTGAAAAGATCACGATTCACGATAGCATTCGCCAAACAAATTACAGATTACTTAAGAATCGGGAAATTGTTCTTCTAACGGTCAACAAACCTCCCCTTATCAACTTCACATATTCAACAAACTCATAAAAAAACACCTTCACAATTCCAACCAACAATCCACATAAACAGAAGCAAAACACAAAACAAATAATAACCTTAAACAAACAAAAATAAAATTCCTCATCACCTTGCTACTAACCTCGACGAATTTGACCAAAACCCGACCTTTTCCGAACAACCCAAAACGCGAACACCTAAAAAGAACAAATCTTTCCAACTTTCAGGTCTCGAGACGGATCGAAAAAGCCTCAAACCAGGAATCTTCCGAGAAAGCCCGAAATGGGGTTTGAGAACGCAGGTTGGGGAGTGGATTTGGGACGCATGCGATCGCGATCGGTGCCTTCTCTTCTCCTCTCTCTCTCTCTCTCTCTTCCAACCAATGGATTTCTTGGATTTTGAGTGTTTTTTTGCCGCAAACATTAACTACGTCGAAAAATTACTTAAATCGTCCGTACAAATTAACATTTTACTATTCTCTCATTTCTACTCCTATAACGCTACATTTCACCCTCTTATCACACATCTTTCTTCATCTTCCTTTCATAATCATAAAAAATAATATTTTGGAGGTCAGTAATGAGCCAACGGACGCCTAGGTGTACTCGAATATGATAAAATATCTTACATCTTTTTAATAAAAAATTAAACAAAAAATATAAAATAAAAAAATAGCGGACGTCCGTCGGAACCGCCCGCCCATAGGAGAGGTGTCTGGCTAAGACGTCTCTCCCATGTGGGGGGCGTCTGTCTAAGATCCAACAATTTCAAAATCCAAAAAATTTCCAGGAGGCGCTGCCCCTTGCCACCCACGTCACCTCACCGACGAGGTGGAATACCGCTCGCTCACCGGGAGTGAGACCCCCGAACGACATGTCGAGGTGGTATTTGTAAGTCGGGAAGTTTTACCACTGGGAAATTTAGATCTTGAAATTGTTGAATGTGGAATTTTTTTGAATCTTCAGCACTTGTAAAAAAAACTCATTGTAATCTGATCTGTTACCACCGAAAACTTGCAAAGGAACCTCAAATAATTTGAGATAACACACCGTGTAATTTTAAGATTTTTTTAGGACGGGGTGTCTTAACCAGACGCCCCCATGGGGGCATTTTACCTAGATGCCCGACTTGAATTTTTTTTTGCTGGGCTTACTTCACTGAATTCAAACGCTTCGTCAGACATTTTCGTGGTGTTTGTACTGGGAAAATAAGGAAAACGTAGGTAGAAACTTTATTTTAAGAGACATGACGAAATGAGTATTAAATGAATTGTTAATGACAGAAATGTAATTGTTGGGACGATTTAAGTAGTTTTCCGACGACGAATAGTAACACCCAACATAAAAAATGGAGACTTTTTCTGGTTTCCTATTCGGTTTTGCTTTTTTAATCTTCTTTTCGTCGTTTTTCTTGCGGGTTGTGTGATGGATACGAAACGGTGTTTGATTTTGGTTGGTTAATCTGAGTATGTTTGGATTTAAAATGGTTTCTTGGTCTTGACCTTAATGAGATCAACTAATTGTTTTTTTGTGTTTTAGGATTAGGATGCACGCAAATGTTTTATACTTTTATGTGTACAAGATATTGTGCTCGTCTTTGGATTACAACAACTAAAAATAATATTTTCTAATGATCTCGTAAAAATATATTATTGAAAATTGTATGTCGATGTGCTCGGATATGGGTTCGAGATTGACTCCAATTCGCCGACAAATGCACAACTAAATGACAAAAAAAGTTGTGAGGTCTCGAGTCTCATGCTTATGTAGTGTTTAAATATGCTAAAGTTGGTCTAATGCCTTATAGTTTTTGTTTATATATTCTTGTAATACCACAAATTAGTATTCTAAACTGATGTCGAAAACAACGGTGATTTGAATTTGGAATTAAACTCCCAGCAATATCTTGTTAAGAACAAGTGATTTATAGGTAGATGAGTTCAACCTTACTCGACCTGGATGGTAATTTGATTCGATCTAGGCCATAAAAGTATTGTTTTTAATTTTTTCTTTGGGTGCTAAAGCAATTGGAAATTTGAGTTTGGTGGAGGAGGTGAATGCTAATAGCATGGTTAAAACCACGACGATTTTTCTGTGTGAAACGCACGCCACATCCTCCGTACTTTCCCCACCTGGGTGTAAAATTGGGCGGTGGGCGACTGATTTCACGCACGGGCGCCCCGTGGCTGGGGGCACGTGCTTCTCCCCGGCTGGCTGGAAAAAAATTATTTTTTTAAAATTTTGTTATTTGTTAAAAATCTCAAAAAAATCGTTTTAAATTATTTATCAATTATTTTTTCTGAAAATATATTTTTTATTTGTTTTGATTTTGTAGAATTTTTTTATTTTACTCAGAATTGATCTCTAAATAACGTAGATAGAAAGAATGTAGGGAGTTTGTGGTCTTTCTGGACGTGATTAAGGAAAAAATTTAGGATAAGTTGACGTAACATAAAGAGAAAATAACACACCTAATGGTAGCCGAATGGTTATTTATGCTTTGGGACTGCGACTAGATATTTTAAGAGTAATAATGTAATATTCCTCGTGTTTTACGGTCATTTGGTCCATTTGCGCTTTCGTTACCATACTTTTCGGAATTCGTACGAAAGTTATGTAGTCCACTTTCATGTATTTTCAGAGGTACAAGTTGCTTTTACGATTTTGCTTTATATAAACATGGAAGCTATTAAAAATGGATATTTGATGGAAATTTACGAGCTGACGCAAGCGATGACGAAAATTTTAGAGTAAACTTCCAAAAGTCTTTTTATCATTTTTTATACATGCAAATAATGTAAAATCATTTTTTCATACTTGGACCTTTTTATTTTTGCTTTCCCAAAAACAATATCTTTATAATATTGGTCCCAAATCCCAATTCAGTAAAACTCCATAATAGGTGAAGAAAATTGATTTAAATTTTAGATATTGCCCTTACATGACCACATAATTGGGACAGATCACAAACTACAATAACTGAGTCACAATGTAATCATAAGTTAGCACAGTACAATATTGGACTGGAACTCTTTTTATTTTCTAAGACACAGATGAAGATGTTCCCCTGCTATCTTTGTTTTGTTCTTGTTATTTCTTCTTCACATAGCATAAATTTCTGGCATGGAGGCAGAAAACAGGCATTAGATATGTGAATGAGTAGGATATGGTAAAATGACAAGAAGAAACCAAAGTTTGATTGGTGCATTTCCGACTCTTGTTTCCATCTTTCTATTGGACATGAAGAACCTGCCACATTAGCCATCCGCAGTTCGATCCCCACCATGTGTGTTGCAACACGCACGAATGGTCCTCTGAGGTGCATTTGTACCCTTCTATTTTGCTAGTTGTTCTAAAAGAGTTGCAACCAGGAATAATTGTCACTGGTCAGAGATCCATGCGTTGCACGGTATATTTAAAATTAGTATAAGTGATACAGATATTTCTTAGCGTACGTTTCTTATTTTCACATATTGGATCAATATTCACAATTCAAAACAACACATACTTGAATTTGATTTGAGGTATTAAAAATGCCACCATGAAGATGAAAATAGATAAGATAGGAAGTAGATGCAAAAAATTATGAATAAAAGACATGCACATAAGCATATATGTAGATATGTTGCATAAAAATGCAAAAAATTGAATTCTCGATGGTTCATTCCACAAACTACAGAAGCATAGGTACTTCATTTAGAACACAAAGCTATCTTGTTCAGTCTCTCTATCTCCTCTTTAAAAGAAACCCTCAACAAAAGAATGAACTGCATGTGGTTTAAACCCAACCCCATATAAAAGGAATATTGTAGTAGGGAAATCTAGCAAGTAAAGCATTCAACAGAGGAACAACTCTTTCAATTCACCTTCAACTCTCAAAATCAAGACCAAAAGAATGTAATGTGAGTCTCAGCTTCACTCGCCTTCTCATTTTAGGGTCGAATGAGCATTTGTAGAAGCCAAGAATAAGAATACACTGTAATATTCAGAAAAGCATTCATATTTAGAGCATTAATTTTCAAATAATTATAACCACTACGAAGAATTTTGTATGTTATGAATATTTGAATTCGTCAAATTATAATATCTTTTATTATCAGACAAAATCATAATTCTCTCAGTTAGACCACCATTAACAGCGTCTGGGTAGCTCCCGGGCGTCTGATTTTCTCTCTCGGTCACGTTAGCTTCTCTCTCCGTCACGTCAGTTCAAACTAACATTCCTAAATTTTTCTTAACCACACCCAGAAACAACTCAAACGTCCTACATTCTCTCCATCCACATCATTTGGGGATCAATTCTAGATAAAACACACAAAAAATATTTAAAAATCTTAAAAATATGATCAAATAAAAAACTTTTTTTTTTGAAAAAATGATTTAAACTAATTTTTAAAAATAATTATTAACATATTTAAATATATTTTTATATTAAAAAAACAGCACCCAACGAGAGGAGCCACGTGCCCCACTCACTCGCCCGGGTGGAAAATCTCTCATCCGACCTATGTGGCCCGGCGCACTACAGGCCGCCAGCTACAGTATCCCGGTTAAGGATGGTGTTACTTTGAAAGTTACAATGGCACGATGTAAAAGGCAAATACTAACTCATCATTAGAGTACCTCAACCAAGAAAATATTATAATAAACAAAATTATATTGACATACACGCGATTCATGTTGGTTGATCTCGTAAGATATTTAGTATTTCGGAGAAAAAGTGAGAATATTGATACTTGCTAAATAATTTTGAAAACTATAATTTAAATAAATTGTATTCATCACGATATATTATATTGTCTCATGATATACTAATTATATTGTCTTATGATATATGTATTAATCACAGAAGATAAATAATTTAATTAATTTCGTTGAGTTTAGTTAAGACCCAATTTCTGTCGGACACCATTTGTTTACTTCAATTTTGGTCATTACAATATATGACCCAAAATACATTATTATTTAATTTATCAGTGCATCGATTATATTATTATTTACTTTAAAAAAAATTAAACCGAACTATTATTTGTACAAGAGAACTTAAATTCCACTGGAAATCATTGCCTCATTTGATCTATGTGGGCTACCACTGATTACAACAATGACACTATCTCACTCTTATTATGGACTGAGTATATGATCCTCTTTTTGCAGTGATGGGAGACCCACTGCTACTTAAATGAATCGGGATGTGAATGTAAAGTCTTATTTATAGCAGTATATGAAAGCGTGTTGAGAGCAAGGTTTTCATAACTGAACCGGTCATCGAACCGATAAAGTTTCGGTTTGGTTCAATGTGGTCAAACCACGGTCCAACCACGGTCGGACCGTTGATGACGTCAGCATGACATCATGATTTTTGAGACCCGAAGTTGGACCGGACCGAATAAATATTAACAGTCGGACCGGTGGTCGGACCGGTTTGAACCGATTTTTGTAAAATTATTTAATATATACACACACCAAACGTTAAATATAATTCATGATATCAAACACAATTTACTTAACGGAACAAATTTGCTTGAATACGAATTAGAGGAAACATTATTTGGATTAAGAATCTAAAATCAAAATCAATCTTCAATATTATCCATGACATCATACTTACGAAGGGATTTGGTGAGGGAGAGAAGAGTTTGTGGGTGGTGGATTTTTGTTTGTAAGAATAGAAAAAAATCATCATATTTTCTGATTTTAAAAATTAGGAAAATTTGAAATATTTTTATGTCCGGTCCGACCAACCGGTCCAACCAAACGGTCCGACCCGATCGGACCGGGTTCAATCCGGTTCAGAACGGTTCAACTAGAGGCTCGGTTTTTTAATTGAACCGGTCGTTGAACCATCGGTTCCCGGTTCGACCGGGTCGAACCGCCCGGTCCGGTCCGGTTTTTAAAACCTTGGTTGAGAGAGCCAAAGTTTTTGGAGTTGAAGTAGAAAATAATGTGAAAGAAAATAGATGTTACAATACATTTAGACAAGTTTCTCAAAGGTATTATTTTTATTGAATAAATAGTTGGAAAGGATGGAACGAAATAGTGAAAATACCAAGATGTCTTTATGTTATGAAATCCGCACCCTCATATCTATCTCATGGTTCTCGATTTACAGGAAGCAGGTTTCCTTTACTTCACAGTTCTCATGTGCAAACTCATCTTACTTAATTATGGAAGTGAAATTTCCTCGGCGCTCTAAAAAAATCAAGAAATTCACACCAACTAATATATATATATATAAAGTGGAGAAACTTGTTGAAAAGCACACAACCCTAAACATAGCAGAGGCTGACGAAGGAGCGCAAACTACAAGCACTTGAAAAGTAAGAGGGATAAATGCAACGTTTTAATCAGTGGTAAAATATGCAACTAGTCGTACGTAAAGATGGGAGATAAACTAGGATTAACCTTTTTGTAATTTCATATATCTAAAATTCGTTACCATTTTTTTAGAAAGAAAAAAAAAGATTAAAATTGAGATCTTACATTCTAAAGTTGACTATTTGTATCATACATACACACAACACACTATTGGATTGGAATTCCTCTGTTATTTCTGAGACAGAACAGGCATAGATCTTCTGGTATGGGGAGAAAACGACACGTAGGATCTAGGATATGATAAGATCGTGAGAGGAAATCGAAGTTTGATTGGTGCAAAAAATTTGAATCCTTGTTCTATTGGACATGAAGATCCTGCTGCCCCATGAATCACCCCCACCATGTTTGTTGCAACAAAACATGCAGGAATAGTCCTCTGCGTGCCTTTGTACCCTTCCATTTTGTTTGTTCTAAAAGTTTCAACAAAAAATAGTTGTCATGTGCATGTCAGGGGTGGATGATCCATATTATATCAGCAACATGTTTCCTGTTTTAATAAGTTATAAGGTTAATTTTAATTATTAAAGTTGATTATAGATCTGTATTCCACCGATCACGAATTGTTCATGAAGTGAGAATTAAACTTGTCTCTTCATCGCCTAGTACTTGAACTAATTGAGATATGAAATAGGTGTGAAATATTCTTGTTGCAATGTTGTCACAAGACACAACTCTTTGACTCTCTGGTGGGGTTAAAAGAAGTAAAGAACAGGAACATGTAACAAATCCGAGAGGGCTGCTTTTTCTATAAATTTTGGTGATTTCCTATAAACAAGCAATGGGCTACATGCATCCATATATTTTTTCACAGTGATGATGAGACTTCACCCTCATCTCTTAAATAAATTTACATATTCATACGGGAACTACTAAACGTTGCCCCAAAACTACTTAAATCGCCCCTTGAAATTACCAAAGTGCCCTTAACAATATATTTAATACTCATATCGTCCCGTGTCTATAAATTAGGCATACGGTCTTGTATATTCATAATTTATCAGTAAAAATACCACGAAAATGTCTGGCGAAGGTGATGCATCCGGTGAGGTAAGTCTGGCGCGGGGCAAATTTTGGGTCGGGCGTCTGCATTAGACGCCTCCCCCAAGGTGAGGGCGTCTGCGTAGGACGTCCTCCCCTTGGCCGAGGCGTCTAACGCAGACGCCTACGCAATGGGAGAGGCGTCTTATGTAGACGTCCTCCCCTTGGGTAAGGCGTCTGTAGTAGACGCCCTTCCCTAGGGTCAGGCGTCCTACGCAGACGCCTCACCCTTGGGAAGGGCGTTTAACTCAGACGCCCCTCCCATGGGGGAGGCGTTTAATACAGACACCCGATTTTTTTTTGATTTTTTTAATTTCGATTTTATTTTTGTAGGTTCCGTTGGAAGATTTCGGTGGTGATGGAGTGGATTACAGTGAGTTATTTCAAACTACACAAATCTTTGAAACAATCGATGAAGCATGTAAATGAGCCAAACAAGTAGCTATCGGAGCTGGGTGTTTTTGGTCGTGTCGTCGTACAAAACAAGATCAGATAGTCGGATGGATTGTTATTTGAGATGCGACCGGCGAAATCAAATGGAGTCTCGGGATATGGATACTGCACTTCGAAGAAACACCAAAAGAAAGGGTTGCGGTTGCCGTTTCTTAATAAAAGTGGTGGAGCGACGAGATCGTGATGGATGGGTTGTGGTTTTTAATAGTGCTCACGGACATCACAACCACAGACTGGCAGTTTATCCAGAGGGTCATCGTCAAATTAGTGGTCTAAGTTCTGGGGCGAAGAAGATTGTTCGTGATATGACTGAGGCGCAAGCAAAACCACGGAACATCTTGAAGGCAGTAAAAGAAAAATTCCCAGAGGACAATCCAAATCAAAGGCATATTTATAATTTCAGAGATTACATGAGGAGGACAAAATCTGAAGACCGGAATCCCGTCCAGCAGTTTCTCTATCAAGCAGTGCAGTGTGAGTACTTACATTGGATTATGGCGGATCCAGAAACTGATGTCGTCACTCACGCTTTTTTGGCACATCCGACGTCAGTCCAGTTGTTGCGGACATATACTTTCGTTATCTGCATGGATTCGACTTACAAGACGAACAAGTATAAGATGCCTTTGTTCGAAATGATTGGGGTCACACCAACAAACATGAATTTCCTTATTGGATATGCGATTTTGATGGATGAAACTTACTCCAGTTATCTGTGGGTGATGGAGAAGTTGCGAGATCTGTTATTGGGGATTGTCAGCCCTACTGCAATAATAACAGACCGGGAGTTAGGCCTTATGCGACCAGTGAGAGAGGTTTTTCCAGACTCTGCTCATTTACTCTGCACATGGCACATCAACAAAGACGTATTGAATTACGCGTACCACGTATTCGGCAAGAATAAGGAGATGGCAGAGACTTTGAGGCGTGGAAGATGGAGGAAGATCATGCTTTCTACTTCAGAAGCCGAGTATGATAGAGCTGTGTATGCTCTGAAAGATTTGTATAGATTGTGGCCGGCTATCACGGAGTATCTGGACACCACGTGGTTGGTGCATAAAGAAAAGTTTGTGCTGAATTGGACGAACAAAGTCCTTCATTTTGGGAACACCACGAATTGTAGGGTCGAAAGTGCTCATTCGGCTCTAAAAGAGTGGATTTCTACATCGACTGCAGCTCTGGACACTCTTTTCGAGCGCGTCAACGCGGCTACTGAAATGCAGCTGACGAATATTCGAAACTTTCTTGAAGACTCGAGACGGCGAAATTTGACTAATTTCGGACATGCTCTATATCGTCACATAAATGGTAGAGTTTCGCATCACTGTTTGCAGTTGCTGAGTCAGGAGGTGAAGAGAATGCAACAGTTAGATGATGAAGTTGAATATCGTTGCGAGTGCGCTTTTCTGACTTCTCATGGGATACCTTGCGCATGTACCATCCGTGGATGTCTTGAATCAGAAAACGGAATTTACTTAGAGCAGATTCATTCGTTCTGGAGGACACTTGTCATTGGGGAAGGAGCCGGGAACGCAGAGTTTGTGTCTCAGGCAGCTCAAGACGCCGAACATTTTCGCAGTCTGGTTGATGAGATTGCAGGAAGTGACCCTACCGTAATTCGATCTGCCTCTCGGGTTTTATTCGAGCAGCTACACCCCGAACATTCGAATTTGAAAGAGCCTGCAGTAAAAACAAAGGTACGAGGTCGACCAAGGGGAAAGTCGACACGACGGGACCCTAGTGCGTTTGAGTATGCAGAGCGAGGTAGTGGTCGATCTTCAGGTAGTGGGAGTAGAGGTCGTGGTCGTTCTTCCGGTAGTGGAAGCAAAGGTCGTGGTCGATCTTCTGGTTCTTCGTCTGTGAGGGGAGGATCAGGTATATCATCCCTATATTTATTGTTATTATAATTTTGTTATTTATTTCAGTAAATATGTATCTTTTGTTATTATATGTAACTGTATTTTTTGTTGATATTGTAGTGACTGGGCGGGCTGACGTAGACGACTTTCCATATGCGGATAGGATTCCAGGAATCATTATGTCATTCCTACACCAGTGGAATGATGTACGTGCTGATGGAAACTGTGGATTTCGATGTGTCGCCGATGTTTTTCACGGTGGTGAAGACAATTGGCAACTCGCCCGTCGTTCGATTTCAAATGAGCTAACTGCGAACCCATCGTCTGGCAGCTCATCCCTCATCTGCAAGATTGGGTCTACAGCCCGTATCATCTTACCCATCCACTGCACATAACAATAACATTAGCGTACATTAACAAATTATACGGTACAAATAAATATAGATAAAATGAAAAAATTACCAGATCGCCACACGTCCTATCTGGTGGTCGATCTGCTCTCCGGGAGTCACCACGGACGATGATAGGATGTGAGTAACTACCAAACCAATCAAGATAACGTGCATCACACTCGGAGGGGTCGCAACTACGTCTGAAGTCGCCAAGGAACAATCGACATGATCTCGGAAATGTCCGCCAAGTCGATTCCGCTGTAGAAGCGGGGAACCTGACGTCGTACGTCGCTGCTGTCGCAGACCGCACCGCATGCTCTGGTGTCGGGATGTCAACCGGGATCACCTGAACATATCCTAACTGACGCAAGACCCGATCGGGCATATAAGGCTCTATGATATCCCGATAACGAATAAGACCCATCAATAAAGTCCTCGGGACATCCGCTGCTGGGTCAGGACCATAGGGTAACCACTCCACCTAAAGTTTAACACATTAATAATAATACATCTTAAAATTAAATAAATGGTGTAAAGTTTGATACCTCTGATGCAGTCATCTGATCTAGCCGTGCGCGGATGGAACGCAATCGTCCATCGCTCTTGTCCTCGCTCCGGACGGCCCACATACCCGAACGTGGATGACCCTCGTCGATAATATTCCGCTCACGATGCGGGCGGAATGCAGGAAAGTACTCGTATATCCACGCCTGCAGCAGCGTAAGACAACCTGCAATCCCAGAACAATCCGCACGGCTAGCTATCCCAAGCTGCCGGTACAGGTATGCCAACGTCGCTGACCCCCACGAGTACTCACGAACGGTGTCCGGGTCCCTAGCCTCCAGTAGATCGCGTGGTCTGATCCGACAACCACTCTTGTCGACAAACAAGACGGCTCCGAGCATCAAGAATAGGTACGCCGTCAACTGTGTATCATCGGCCCGCGGAGGTCGTGCCCGTCTGCATAGGTCCTCAAGGGAGTCGATGTCGACACCACCACCACTCCATAAAGCTGTATCTCTCGCCAGACCATCAGGTGTGACACCAAGCAACTCTGCCACATAACACCTCAGCTCAGACGTCGACCCCTGAGCACTAACCAGACGACCATCCACAGGAATGCGCAGGATCTGGAAAACATCGTGAAGCATGATCGTCATCTCTCTGAAAGGCATGTGGAAAGTGTTGGTGTCAGGCTGCCACCGCTCCACAAACGCAGAAATCAAAGGCATGTCGAGATAAGGGAACATGTTGTACGGTAAGTGCCCCAAATTCGTGGCACTAATCTCCTCTCTGATATCAGCACTCAGTGTAGACCGCCAACCCTGTAGTGCTGTACAGGCTCTGTGCCGATTATGGCACTTCAGAACATTCCGATCCTCTCCGTCCCAGATCCGTCTAGCGATGTGACCCCAGAAACTAGGAATGACGCTCCCATCTAAAGGACCACCAGGCGTCATACTGCTCACGATCCAAGAATCGTCCTGGACCCTCTACTTCTTCTGAGCGCGGGGATCAACAGTGCACGAGCTCGAATCCCCGGTCGTAAACCTCTCACCCCTACCCTTCCGCACCATCCATCCCGCGGAAGTAGAACTACCCGCTCGACCACGTCCTCTGCTATACTCGCCCTGCCTCTCCACCTCCGGGCGCTCTAACTCATACGGGTCATCATCGTCGCTCCCGTCGTCGGGACTGTCCACATGCTCATCATCGAAGGAATCATCATCCTCCTCACGACGACGTAATGCCTCTCTCTCCCTCCTGACCGAAGCAGATATCCCCCGTCTACGTGGATGACGCGGTGCTGAATCATCCTCTAAAGAACGGAAGGCGTGTAATGGTATCGACTTGTCTTTCCCTCCACTGTGACCCGATGACTATTAATTGAAATTTTAATTACAAATTTGTTAAATTTGTTAAACTCAATTATCATATTTATCACAATTGTTAAACTAAATCAAAATTTGTTAAACTAAATTATCACAATTGTTAAACTAAATCAAAATTTGTTAAACTAAATTAAAACAATTGTTAAACTAAATCAAAAATTGTTAAAACTAAATATCACAAATGTTAAACTTAATAAGAATTTGTTAAATTAAATTTGCAGATTTATCACAATTTCTTAAAGTAATTATCAGATTTAATAATTTTAAAAAAAAAATTGTGGAGGCGTCTGCGAGAGACGCCTCCCCTATGGTGGAGGCGTCTGTCGGAGACGCCTCCTCTTTGGGGGAGACGTCTGCTGAAGACGTCTCCTCCATCGGGAAGACGTCTTCCCCAGACGTCTCCCGCTAGTGGCCGGCGTCCGAGGGAAACGCCCCCCGCATGGGGCGGGCGTCCGAGGAAGCCGGCCACTTTTTTTAATTTTTTTTTTAAAAACAAATAAATAAAGTAAGGTTACCGTATACGGGTACACCGGGGGAACTGCTGGCTGCTTGCCTGGCCTTCGAGACATTCCTAATCTTCTGTAGTAGGTATAGGAAGAGAAAGTTTTGAAAAAAGAGTGAAATTGTGAGATATATAAGCAAAAATAGGATGAAGGGTAATTTGGTAATTTCAAGGGACGATTTAAGTAATTTTGGGACGATGTTTAGCAGTTCAGTATTCATACTGTCACACAGTTAATAAGACAAGAAACTCAAACGGTGAAAATTGTTTTCCTTCAATAAATCATACATATACATGATGTTTTAATACATTAGAGAGTGATTAATTATATCACTATAAGCTCATACCTTGCTAATTACATCATGGATGGGAATTGTAGAGGACCATTTATTTGACTCTGGATGAAGCTCAAACCAACTTGACTGCTCGATGCATCTTTAGTGATGACTGAGACTTTCATGTTGCCGTCGTGAAGTCTAGATTTGGACATGTTAACTCGGCTTTCTGGAACGTTTACCAGAAATCACATCCTCCAGGAGCTGATTGCAAGGTAGGAATGAACACTTAACAAACTTATGACTTACAAAAGATTTATATATTACTCAAAGCTGCTTCGCCTGAAAGTCTGAAACACCGAAAAAACTATCAAGAAATTTATTTACAGCTGAAAGGAACTCTTCACATTTTTCTTCATGGGGCAAGTGCCCACAGTCCTTAATTACTTTTAGAACGGAACCGGGTATGGCTTCTGATAATCTCGAGGCATTCCAAGCAGGGACAATCCGGTCACTGTCTCCCGTGACAATCAGCACTACATTAAATATTCAAATCGGTGAGAATGCTCCAAGTTGCTCAAGATAAGGAAATTAATCAACACTTAACGAAACTGATAATAAAAAAATAACACTAACACAAACCGATAAAAAATAATCAACACTAATGCAAGGTTTCAACAGTAAAATATGTTAAGAAATATTTGTAAATTTCCTAAATTTACTTAGTTCTTAAGCATATTTCCTAAATTTTAACTATTTGCTTTGAAATATAAACTGCCCACCAAGTTGGAAACTCAAAATGGATTTTTTATATGAACAACAATAATTTCCATAATGGTGAAGGTGTTCTCTGAATTTGCTTAAATAGCTGGTCATATGACTACCGTGGATTAAGTAACATAAAGGAATCGAATAAAAACACGAGTTGCAAACAAATTGTCAAATTGAGTATTATAAGCAAAATTCACCAAGAATAGTAGGTCCACACAATCAGCTTCCATTAATATAAAAAGTTTCTGTCAAATAACTTAAAAAATTACCAGGACATGAAATCGAAGAAAGTCTTTTAGTTAGTGGTGGTTGGGATGCTGAAATTGAATCCGTCAGTATAGCTAATGTATATTCAAGAAGTGCTCTTTCCCAACCTTTTGCTCTTAATGGCTGCATGGAAACCGAAAAATATCAGAAAAAATAACATGTCTATATTGCAGAGGCTGAATGTCCACTTACTTTTGTGTAACCCTGAATCACATGATCAGTTACTTGGCTGGAATCATACCAGGCATTCCGAACACCGAGAATACCAAACTTATCCATTACCACTCTTACCTTTGAACCATCACAAACACAAAAGGATTATATTTATCAGAGCTTCAGAGGTTACTTTCAGAAATAAAAAGATAGCCAAGTCAATGAATATATCTCTAATGAAAACAGCTCAGATTAACATGCCTACCAGGGTTACAGCAAACGCAGACCTCAAAATTGCAGACAATATTTTTTTGTAGAGCAAGCTGACCATATCTTTCACCGCTTTCATAAAATATGCTGCAAGCCACGCAATGCTCATATATAGCATAACTACGCTCTTCCATATTCTGAAGAAAAAATTCTCTTGAATATCAGAATTGCCTTCAGAATTCTTCTCTTTTTTGTTCTCCTTCGTATTATTACGCCGAACAAAAGGAGCGACAATTGCCGGAGCAATGAATATAAGAGCAGCAATTCGCTCAGGAGCTTCAAAGTACGTATTTGCCGCTACAAGACATCCAGCTGAGTGCCTGAAAGTTTAATTCCGAAGGTAGTATCTTACTGTCAAAATGAACACATCACAAAGACCGAACTGCATTTTATCTTAGAACTGACAAAAAAAATTCAAGACAATCGAGTCTGATTAGACTGTCAAAATGAACATATTTCAAAGACCAAACTTCATTTTATCTTAGAAATGACAAAAAAAATCCAAGATGATCGAGTCTGATTACACTTGTCAAATAGGGAAAACCTGAACAACTTTAAATGTCAAGGGCGGTTTAAAATACAAAAGCTCACTTACGCTACTAAAATGGTCTTCTCCGCATCTAGCAAGTTCATAAAAGAAAGAGTGGCCATCACGGAAAATGCCACGGAGTACGGATTCAAAGGTGTTGCATCTGTTTTCTTAGAACTAAACTCCCCAAGGTAATTAACTCTGGACGTCAGTCCAAAAGCAGGTCGGTCAAAAGCAAGAACTTTGGAGCCAGTTAAGCGAGCCAAAGGTTTCATAACTCGATCCCATGAGAAAACTGAAGCTCCAAATCCATGGAGTAGGATCATGGGGAATCCGTATTTTTTTTTAATTTGACTTTTGGGCAGCACTGAATTTTCTGACTGAACATCGTCCCTGTTTTCTTCATGTTGGCATATTTTATGGTGTATTTGGACGCCGTTAAAGTCACAGAAAAAACTATCAGGATCGGCAAGTAGCTCTGGATCCACCAACTCTTCCTGATCAACACCAGCTACCGTCCGCTTTTCCTTCTTTCGTTCAGAATCAGGTAACCATTCTGTTTAGTAAAGAAAATACTATTAACCATAAACCAAGAGGTCCATTCGGGAATGCAGTTGAAATTTTTCTTTAATAATTTAAAGATGAACGAATTCAAAATATAAAGAGGTAAATAAAACTACCAAGCATGCAGCCATCATCTACAGACTACAAGAATAACAACACATGGTTCTAGAAATTCAAACATAAAAACCAAAAACATCAAGCAACATTTGCAACGGCAATAATTGTAGTTATTTGCACTGGCCATTGTATTCTCCTCTTGCGAAATGTCATAAATACAAAGTGGACAAGTACTGGTATTCCTATACGGACTTATAAAGAGTACTCATTCTTATCGAAAACTACTCTGAAAGCTACAAACTAAAGCATTATATGCAACATTCTCCACCAACCAAACTATATCAAAGCAAAAAGATCGACAGCAGCCAAAGACCGCAGCGCAGCCAACACAGGAGAATGACTTCCTCCTCTTCAATTAGCAGCAAGCGAGGAGTGACACCAGAAAGTGGTAGACCAGACTGAAGTAGTAGTGATGCAAAGTGTTTGTAATAATGTCAAACACACTTATATTCAATGTTTTGAATCAACTATGGGTTTCGACTCTGGGTTGTGGTTACTTTCTTAACCCTATTTAAGTAATGGAAACTACCCATTCTCAAGAACATGTTGTGATTACAGAATCTCGACCCTATTTAAGTAGTGAAAACTACCTACCCTCAAAAACATGTCGTGATTACATAATTTAGACCTTATTTAAGTAGTGAAAACTATTTCTCCTCAAAAAATGTTGTGATTACATAATCTTGACCTTATCTTAGTCAAAACAATCTATTCGTGTTTTGATATATTACCATCCAAATATCACCATATGGATCATCCTCAATGTAAGCACTTGTACTCAAAAAACTTTAAACTAAGTTAAGCAATCCCATTTCCTTGACAAACTTCAAAACTACACCAATACATGCCAAATTATTCGCCCTTTAAAAGGAAAAACGTTCGATGGTACGAACCCTCAGTCACCTTGAGAGAGAATACATTAGTATGAATCTGAAGAATACTTGGGTAGTACTTGATTCATTATGTGACGTATCCTCACGTCTAATCAATATTCATTGAAAAAAATAGGAATGCGCTGAAGTCATGGAATTTTGTAGCTCGCATGGAAAGTAAAACAAAACAAAATACAGTTTGAGACCATACTAGCATATCCTGAAGCGAAAAAGAGGTAATCACATTTATCTTGGTACATCAAAATTCACTCATCCCAACATCAAAGACACCCAACTTAAAAAAAAATACCAACTGAAGTTAACTCAATTAAGAGATCTATGGTATAGTCAAGACAAGGAATTGAATCTCAGCCGTTTCATTTTAACGTTGGCAGTAAATTAAACATTCCCACCACCAACCAAACCAAACCAAACCAACTTAAATGCAAACACTCCCAACAACAAAAACATCACCGGTAGCATAAGAAGAGAAGGCATCCCCCTCTTCCATCAGAAGCCAGAGAGAAGGAGCGGTGACAACTCAAGTACACATCATCACAACATATTTGTAACACGTCAAAGACACAAAACGAAAAAAATCATTTCCGAACCGCGACAAAACACGTAGGGGACCTGACTTATCCGGGACACGTGGACCGGGCGGGAGGCCCAATTCGGGATAAGAAATCTAAATCCGAAATCCGTACCTCTATCTCCTTCGTTATCCGTAACGGATTCCGAGTTGTTTTTTTTGGTTTTGTTTACGTACCGGGATTGGTCGGGGTTGAACCGGTAAGGGAGGCCAAGGAGGGAGGCGGACGGAGGCGGAGACGCACGTGGGGTGTCGGGTTGACAGGGAGGTGTCGGGTGGAGAAGTGGGAGATGGAAGTGGGATGGCTTAGAGTAAGAGTGAGAGCCATCTACTGTTTTTTTCTGGAAGAAGAATGGCTAATGTGGGACAACTAGAGTTTGCAATCAAGGCCCGTTTAGGCCAATTAGGATCCGTTTAACCTTTTTGCTCCTCAATTAGGATCTCTTTTGTGCAACTTCCAAATGTCAGTTCCTCGTGGGAAGTCAACTTCTAAATCGAGGAGTAGTTTTTTCTTGAAAGTTGAAAAGATGTTTGGATACACAGAAAGTTTCTGGTAGTAAGTGATATCTTGTCAGAGAAAATTCCTAAATTTTCTTCAGACTTTGATTAAATAAAAATTTTATTATAAATTCGTTTTAAATATTTTTTTCAATTTTTTTCTTCTGAAAATATGTTTTTATTTGTTTATATTTTTCCAATTTTTTTATCCCGTGAATGATTTTCAAATGATATGAGAGTCAATTGATCCAAACAAAATCAGAAAACAAGAAACTCATACACCTAACTACTCATTTCAAGGCAAAACCTTGCCTCATGTTCCAAAATAGGAGCTGGCTCCCTAGGATGACAAGTCGTTTGGATCACCAGTAATACTGTGCTGACTCCAGACACGTGGAGGAGCATTTTGAATAAAGTGCATAATCAACCAAACACAAGTTTATGCATACAAACGGCTCTAGACAAAGCCCACAGAGCAGCAGGTGTACGGGGGAAAAAACATCTGGGCTTTACTCTCTTTTTTGTGTGGTGAAAAAAGCACACCCGGATCTAATTCTCACATATGAGTAATTTCCGTTTCAACCTCGGACTCAAAGGCTGGTTGTGCATGTGGTAGGAGTATCAAATGATACCGTTGATGCCTTTTTTGCTTCTCAAGAGCCAGCTAACGTCTTAGGATGTAGTTACAATTTTCCTGAATTTCTGATGTAAAGTTTATCTTAATTAACTTCTTTGTTCTTGTGTAAAATCAAAAGACCAAAAGCTAAACGTCTAACCACAAAAACCTATTTGGATGTACCCACATGCTCTTGGTTTGCTTCTAGTTTGGCTATAAGGATGTTTCAATCATTTTTCAAAGGCAATCAATCACCAACCAATTCAAATTGTTCGACAAAGGAGAAATTAATACACCAAAGCAAACAACAATTCAAGCACAAAGCAATCACGAAAATTAGTCCCTGTCTGGCTCCGCCCTTACCTATACTGATGGCATGTGCGCAAGGTGGAATTAAAGCAAGATTACAATTGCAATTATTGGTTATCTATACATTGCTTAAAGACAAGTATCTATTACAGACTAATGTTAATTGTTATACAAAAGAATATTCTTATGTTAATAATGCTGAACCTGTTCATGATACTTAAAGTTCTAGTTGTGTTGAAGGCCTCGTAGAAACTTCACATGTTGCTGCTTGACCATCTCACCTCCATTGATGGGGTCAAAACTGCACTTGTAGAAACTGAAACTCAAAAAGAAAGAAAATTGTCAAATGAGATACACATAAATGGTAACAAACAAGATCAAATGAAGCTATGCCATCAGATTTTCAAAATAATAGTACAAAATCTTTGATCAAGCAAAACAGTCTTGAGATCGATACTTCCAACTTTCTCATAAAAATAAGATCCAATATTACCGTTGAACCCTGTCAGGAATCAATAATTTAAGCTACAATTGTCATAACAGTGCAACAAAAATATAAGTACCTGCCATTCAAGCCCAAGATAATCACAGTATTATCAGATCCAAACGCCACGAGAAAACGTGTCATTTCGGGCAAATTGAATTGAGCAAATGACCACTCGGAACTAAAATACTTTGGCAGAACACCTGCACATTTAGTGACAGGTGATTCAAAATTACATCACAACTAGTTAGTTAGTTAAGTAAAAAGTTTGTAGGCCTACCCTTCATAAAAGCCAATGATGAATGAGGGTTTGTTCCACTGCTTGTTTGTACTAGAAAATCAAGGGAAGTTGAAGAATTTTGGTGATAAATTGTTTGTGGTTGTGAGAGAGATTTTTCGATAGACGCATATTCGCCTCCTGCTCGAACTTTGACACTGAAAATATGGACAGTGCCCTTATCGCTAGAGACTGCCAACCATTTCACATCCGATGAGAGGGATATGTTATATATTTCTGCCTTATCAACCCCTCTACGAACCTGAAATCAAACCATAAATACATATATACTAATTTGTACATAAAGAATGTCTGGCAAATATATATTCAGAAAATGATGGTCGAAACCAACAGAGTATAGCAAACAACTTGACTCCAGTTTGTATATCTCTGACTATAAAACAACCAATACTGATATCAAATCCTAGCTAGGTAGGTCATACCCTAGAATTTAGTTATAGTAGAATAGGATTTTTTTTCAGAAAGATTAAGATGAAATTCTAAAGAGGCAGATAACGTAGGATTGGGTTAGAGTTCAATAAAGAAAACCTCAGACAAAAGTAAAAGAACATAATAATTAAAACAATGGTAGGGGCTTAAATCAAAATCCAATGAGCATAATAGTTGCTTTATGTTTTCCAAATTTCACTCTAGTTCGGTGAAAATTTTCTAGATCGACACAAGTTATTCAGCAGCCTATAAGAAGTTACTAACACTTGATCATTAACAGATCAGGTTGGCCTTACTCTTCCGATTACAAGTAAAATATTGAAGAAGAAAAAGTGCATCAGTTTAATCCCACAAAGGATTAGTTAGGACTTCTAGTTGCAAAATTTAGTGAACAGGAAGCTCCATAATTAACATAGACACGTGATAAACTGCATCTGGGCATGCATTAACAAGAAAATAATTGGCTACGAACACTGATTTTATATTAAAATGATTAGATTTCATAATAATTAGGAATATTTTATGTTATCATATACCAAGAGAGTCACAACTTTATTCACAATACAACATTTAGCATACCTCTTGAAGAAGGTTTCCATCCATTGTATTAAAAATCCTGACCAAAGTTCCTTTTGTGCTTGCAGTTGCAAGAAGAAGGCCATCCATAGTTAGCTCAATACAAGCAATTTGAGAGTCATGAGCAGTAATGAACTTTGTGACATTCAGTCCGAAATGTTCAACCCGAACCTGCCCTCGATGCAATCCTGGACATGCCATAACGGAGTTATTCGTATGGTGCGAGAGGCAACAGAGTCCTTTTGGATTAGCCGAAGTCCCTATCTGATCGAGAAGCTTAAGATCTTTGAAACCATAAACGTATATAATATGTTCAAGAATAATGACTATGAGATCACGTCTCAATCTCACGCCGCATATGTTAGATCTGTACGAGAATTCGCCAAGACAACGACCTTGGTGGTCATCCCAGATCATGACTTTGTTTGGCGGGTATTTTGAATTCGCATCGCCTCCAACAAGAGCGAGGATGTTGGACCGGAATAGCATTTGAACGATCCTAAAGCCTCCTGTTTCTAAATTTCTTCTGAGAACTTCATTAAAAGGGTCGCAATTGTATATGCGAAAACCACGACTTGTGCCGGCTGCAAAACAAGCATGATTTTGGTTCCAAGACAGAGATGACACTTCAGTTTCGTCATTTTGGCTTAAATCATAATCAATTTGATCAGGAGGGACTAGCCCAAGTGCTTGATTTTGAGATTCCATATACCAAAGTGGCTCTAAAATCTGTCAAGCACAAAAATAATTCAATAAAGATATATATAGTGACTCGATAAAGCTGTACATGATAATATTATGCACGTCACTGATACTAAATGGGTAAATTTGTCTATTAACGGACAATATAAACGAAAATAAGACGGCAAATGTAGTTGGAAGGTACAATTGAATATGAAGGGTATTTTAAACATCAACTTCAATTGAAAGATATTTTGTATATTTTGGCCTTTTGGGTTATTTGAAGTGTACTTATATAAGATTGATTATGTGATAACCCAAACTTTAAATAATAAATTAATCAAGTTAAGGTAGGCTAATTGGCTTTGAAGACTTAGGTGGAGGGTTAGGTGTTAGGATGAGGTGTTATTTGGGAGTGAGTTGGTTGGTAGAGAAGAGGAGAGTGAAGGCAACTTCTTTTGCCTTTTATGTGGTGGTGAGAGAGGGAGTTTAGGGGTTATAAATAAAATAGGAGAGTTGAGAAGAAGAAATGAAGTTTGTTTAATTTTCTTGGTGAAGAAGAGAGAAGATTGAAAGAAAGAGTCAGAGAGGAGAGGTTTGGGAGAAGTTGTCACCGGAAGAAGAGGTAGATGTCAGAAGGAGAAAGAGTTCGAGTTTCTTCGAGTAGAAGCTCGCCGGAGATGCTTGTTGGCAAGAAGGTGATCGTCGTTGTTCTTCGAATGCTTCTTCAAGTCTTAAAAGTATGTCAAGTTCATTATTGGTGCTCACCCGAGGAGTGTGAGTTGTTGGACGGTGCGTCGGTTACCAGAGGTCACGACGTTGATCATCGTGTAGCAAAGTTGCTGCAGGTGATCGGTTGACCAACATGTAGTTCGGTCGACCGTGCACAGTTTAATTGCATGAGTTTTGCTCTTTGTCGTTCGAATGATGCGTTTGGCGATCAACCGATTGTGTATTTTGGGCAAACTCGGTTGCTTTTCGGTCGAACAGGTCTCTTTTGTCGTTCGACCAGTTACATTGTTGGTAAGTCGGTTGGGGGCATATATCATCTAAACGGTCGACCGTCTTTTTATTTATTCGACTGATTGAACTGTAGTAAGTCGGTTGGGGGTTTCGACCATCTAAACATTCGACTGCTCATTGATTATGTTCGACCGACTACCTAAGAGAACTTGATTGTGGTTCAACTGATTCATATTTTGGTCAACCGGTAATGACTTAGAAGAATGTAGATGTCCCTGATATTTTTCGGTCGACCGGAAGCCCATTGTCTTTCGACCGTTGGGGATATGATATTTAATATTATTTTGTGGCGTAGACCTTCCAAACGTTCGACCGTCCAGAGACTTTTGTCGACCGTTGTGATGTTTGTTTGGTTCAACCGATGAATTGTGGTTCGAACCAATTACCAGTATTAACGACCAACCGGTCGACCGTTGGAGCATAGAAATTGTATGTTTGTTTATGACCGCGTTGACTCGTGGACTCTTTTTACGACTTATGTTTCCTATGATATGACATGTGAATTGAGACCTAGGTAGTAGATCTGTGGGACCATATTCCATTTTGCATGATCTATATGATATGACTCTACGGAGCATGAAGACTATTGGCCTTTGTGGCGAAGGAGACGACCTTAACCTTTGTGGCGAAGGAGACGACTTTAGCCTTTGTGGTGAAAGAGATGACCTTAGCATGTGTGACGATGGAGATGATTGTTAGCCCTTGTGCAACAGAGTTCTGTGCCTTAGCGTGTGTGGCGACGGAGATGACCGACCGATGTTGTTCCGGCGGATTGATCGTCCAGTTGTGGCACGACTGGTGAGTATGACCGACCAGAGTGACGGCTATGGCGGATTGTGGCTTTTTCGACCACTGATTAGATCTGATGATAACTCGAAAGTGCATGCGACCTTCACCGAACCCATATGACTAGTGTAGTTGCGAGTGTGGGTGTGTCGCATACTTTCCGTATAACCGCATGTGCCTACGGTAGGTATCTACGGATGTCCAAAACTAGACTTATGACTATATGAACCCCAGTTGGGGAAATGACTATTATGATTTATGACCTGATGACCCCGTTCAGGGAAATGACTGTTATGATTTATATTGTCATGATATTAGTATGTTAGGTCATTTATGTGCATATAGGTGAATTTGGCATACAGGATTTTCTTATGGAAACTCAGACATTGTTATTCATATTTTATCTCAGGATCCCCTTCGGGAGATGGGAGGGTGGTGACTGAGGACGAGTATATTTAGGAGTTGAGTCATCGTGTCTATTTAGAAGTTATTATGACTACTTGTATTTCTGTCTGTTGTATTTTGATGTAGTCGTACTTTTGACAATGTATACAGTGCACATTTGATGTATTTTATCAGTAGCGTTCCCTTGATATGTGTTTATTGATGCATTTTGAATATCTGTTTAAAGTTCAAATTTCCGCTGTTTTGAGGACGTTACAGATTATGCACGGGCTTTTTTTTTGTTGCAGGATTTTGAGCTACCTAAACATAGCTTCTAATGGTAGAAATTGAGGGACACCCTTCCTAGTTTTGCCGGAAAAAAGAAATACTCAGGATTGTCTTATCCACCACCAAAGGCTAACATTTTGATTTTAGACCATATAAAAACAAAGTAGAAACATAATTCAACACATTGCGAAAGCTTTCAGGTTCAATCCCTGGAAGTGATATTAACCTAGGAAATATTTGACATATTTTGGTAGTTCGCCAATGCCGGTTTTTCAAAGATTTTCTTGGAAACTAACTTTGGCAAACGGAAAACACGCACATATATATGTATATCATACAAAACAAACAATACAAGAGATGAGTCCGGGAAGGTACGGTTACTAACTCAGAGAAATGCCCCAACCGTTTCCCACCACAAATTTCCAATCCAAAACAAGCAATAAAGGAGTTTCAGGATACGAGATGGAGCTTACCTGGTGGACGACGATGAGTTTGGATTGGGAGAAGAAGAAAGTGGTGAGAAGAGATAGCGTGGAATCGTTTGGTTTTCTCTTCCTCCACTTCTCCCTGGGATTTTTATATGTGTACGCGAGGTTTGGCGGTTACTTAACGTAACTCCACATCCTCCACAACCCAAGGAAACACAGCACAGCACGTCTGGGGAATAAAGATTTTAAAGCTATTTTCACTTTTGTAGGAATCAATTGGGTTGACTTTTTCTTTGAAGAGAATTAACAAGGCTTGATGGTGATTTTAATTTTAACGAGAAAATAGAGATTTGTGATCTTAGTTTTTTACTTTCGAAAGAAAATTATGGTTGAATTGTCACATCTGGAACCATGGATTAGATTTTGAGATTTCACGTACTTTGTAAATACCTTTTCAAAATTTGATCCCATGGGTTTTAGTTCTTTGAATTCAGAGCCTCTTGGATTTTTCAAAAAACAATAAGACAAGTAGATGAAAATTTTCCAATAAGTATAGTTCAAGAGTACTTATTTTCCATCTTATAAGTAAAAGGAAAAGTTCTATCTTACACTACTTCCCACCCCATTTCTAACGCGTGGGACGTGGAGGACCATGTAGGGGTGGAATCCATATCATGTTCAAAATTTGAAATTAAAAATTAAAATATTATTAAAATTAAATGTTGCCAGTACATGGGTAGAAAAGAGTGTTGCATTAAATCTTTCGATTCTTGAACTAGAATCTTCTCTCTTTCTTCCATCATTTCGGTCATCTCTTCTCCGATTTCTTCCTCCTTTCTTCCATCCTTCACCTCAAATTCTTAGCCTTAAATCTTTCTTCTTGGATTGGAATCTTCTCTTCTCTCGATCTTTCATTTGGTTTTCATGGTTGAAGGTTTTTCGATGGCTCTTGCTACTATACGATTGTGGATTGTTCGGGTTTAAGTTTTTTTTTGTAATTTGGGTTTTCTTTGGTGGCTAAGTTCTTACGTTTTGTATTTTTTGTTTAGGGTTAGAGTTGAGATCATGTACCACATTGTGTTGAAAGATCATGGTGAGATGATGAGGAGGACAACCGATTTGGTCATCAAGCTCGACCAAGTTCCCGTGTTGGATGGAGGTCGAGACCCCTCGCCCCCCCTCTCTTATTATGCTGATTTAGCTGAACGAACCTGATGACGTCGAGGTTGTGTCGAATACGGAAATTGTTGATAACGAGATTAACTCTAATATCTACCTCCGGAAGGGCGAATCCGTGGTTGCTTGAGGGAGAAGTTACGACAACTTCCAACAATGGGGTCATTCGGGTGAGTTTTGGTGGTTTTGTATTACGGTATTCCAAACATGTTGATAATGTTGTTTTATGTTTGTGGATAATGTGGTATGATGTGTTTGAATGGTTCTTGTTATGTTATTTTTATGTTTGTGGATAATGTGGTATAATGTATTTGTATGGTTTTTGTGTTTTTCATGTCTTATTGAAATGGACTACAAAATTTAAGTATGGGCTGGTCTAAGGATGAGGATTTCACACCTCAGCTACCACTCAAACATACACAATCTATGAATTTATTTTACCCCACGATAAAACATACTGTCCGACTTACTTTTTCTTGATTCTTTGCATTTATCCGCAAACTTACCCCATCTACCTGTTAAATTTACCCCTTGCATCAATTACAATTACACAACAAAAATGCATTTTATTCGATGTAATTTAATTTTAATTACCCCAACCTACTATCAGAGTTACCACAACTCGTATATATATTTACCCCAACATGCCTGCAACCCATCATTTGATACATTATATTTAATCATAATTTTCCCTTCTTCAAAATTATACAGTTATGCAAACCGTGTTGATGGATGACTTCTGCGGCGAATATAGCTGCAATTGTAAAATGTTTGAACATGTTGGGATGTTATGCTACAACATACTTGCGGTCTGGAAACAAAAACAAATCAACAAGGAAGTCCCTCCAAAATATGTTATTTACTGTTTGAGAAAAGATGTGAACAAAAATCTAGGTGAACTGCCCCAAAAAGATATCGCCTTGGTGATAGATACATTTGGTAGGTAATAGGAAACAATGGAGTTCTGTGTTTTGTTTGGAGAGTAGTCGTTTCCAATCTCACGACTGATCATTGCAAGTGATGGAAGGCCTAAGACCTTTAAAGTTACATTGTTGTGACATATAACTTACCCCGTCTATCAATTAACTTTACCCCCAATCAGACCCCTACTATTGAATTCGACCAATTAGACACAAAATTTTCTCATTTGATGTACACTGACAAACTTACCCCAACAAACAATAATTAAATTCCTTGTATTTAATCTAATTTATCCAACTACTGAATTCAATTTACATCGTCCATCAATTAGGATTACCCCCCCCCCCCCCCCCCGAGCCATATTTAAAATCCCTCTACTTAATCCAATTTACCTTGTTATTGAATTCAACTTACCCCATTTATCATTTAGGATTACCCCACTAACCATCACTTAATACATTCTATTTCCATCCAGTAAATTTGTTGATCCAATTTAGCTTGCACACAATGTTGATGGATGACTTCCGCGAAGACATTAGCTCGAATTGTAAAGTGAACTGTGGCGGTATAGGAAACCTACTAGTTAATATAGATGTGATAGAGGATAATTTGGTTCAACGTGACTAACAAATTGGAGTAAGTAAAATCAACTTTCCCTGACAATCCAAATTACCTTGCCATTGAATTAAACTTACCTCACCTATCATTCAGGTTTACCCCCACGAACCAACATAAAATTCATTCTATTTACTCCCAGTTACTTGTCCTACAAAAAATAATAGTGTTCTGAGCTTTCTTTGGAGAGGAGTCGTTCCAACCTCACAAACGATAATTGCAAGTGAACTAATTTTATGTAAAACGTAAAGTGTTGGAGAAAAGATGTAAACAAGATTCTAAGGTAATAACAATTCATTCAATTTATTCTATTTAGTCCAATTTACCCCGCTTCTGTATTCAACTTACCTTGTATATCGATAGGTTTACCCTAATTAATAAATCCAATTGGTAGAATGAATTGTTGTAAATCGTGTTGCGATAAGAGGTAATTTGGTTTAATAAGTCAGGTAACTTGGAGTAAATAAATGTATTAAATGATGGTTTGTGGGGGAGGGGGGGTAACCCTAATTGGTGGACGAGGTAAGTGTAGGATCGTGAGGGTCTCTAATTTTAATCACTTTTAAACTAATTACCTACTTGTTTAATCAATCAAGATATGCACAACAAAATTTAAACAAATACAAGTAAGTAAAGCAAACCACAATGATGACACCGAATTTTTATAGATGTTCGGCCTCCCGACAAACATTAACAGGATTATTGATCACTCGGTCGACCGAACAGTATGTTTCGGTCGACCGAATGTGGGCAGACTGTTCAGGTTTTGGTTTAGTGTTTTCTGGTCTAAGTTTGGGTGATCTATTGAAGTCCAAATTATATGAAATTATATGTGTGACTTCTAGAGGGAACCTATTGTGTGTTTGAGTAGTTTTTAGCTCAAGTATGCTCAATTACATAATGTTCCTAAGACTCAAAGAAATACAAATTACATGTCCTCAAATGAGCTTGATTACATGTCTTGACTTGATTTCCTTTCTTCCTTGAGTCTTGATAACCTGTAAAAGTTAGCACAAAACAATACATATGCAATGCAACGTGTGTGCTACTCTAGATGATCACAATTAAGATTAGGTTGATTAAATCATCAAAACATATATTAAGGCCAACAAGCCAATAGTAAGTTGAATCTAATAGACGGGTAAAACTAGTTGGGTAACCCTAATTGATTATCGGGGTAAGTTGAATTCAATATCAGGGTAACCAGAAACAATAGTCGGGGTAAATTGAATTCAATAGCAGGGTAACCTCATTGATAAATCCAGTTGGTAGAATGGATGGTAGGTTGAGGTAAATCTAGTTTCGAGAGTGGGTAATTTGATTCAATAGGACGGGTACATTGGATTCAAGTAAGCTCAACTTTAAAAACCTTAGACTTTCCATCACCTCTAAGATTGTTCGTGAGATTGGAACGACTCCTCTCCAAAGAGAACACAAAACTCCATTGTTTTTTGTTACCTACCAAATTCATTCATCACCAATTGATCTTTTCTGGGCAGTTCACTTAGATTGTGTATACATCTTTCCTCCAATGCCTTACAATTTTCATAAAATGATAAACATATGTCGATCATGCTATTTAATATAATTGATAGACTGTATGAGTTGAATTCAATAGCCGGTAATCTTGATTAATAAAAACAATTGGTAGAAGGGATTGGGATAATTTGGTTAGTAGGACAAGTAACTTGGAGTAAATAAAATGTATTAAAATGTATTTAAATAATTTTTCAGGAGGTTGTATGATAATATAAATTATACTTAATGCCTATGGTTCAACATTCTAAAAAGAACAATTTAGAATGAATACTCATTAATCAAGAAATAGTCATCAAGTTATTTAAAAATATAATAACAATTGACACATATTCCAAATACCATTAATGTCTATGTTTTATTATAAAATAGTAAAAGATAACTCATAACACATAGTGACACATTATGACATAAAACAAAAGCAACCCATGTGATGACAAGACTGGACACTACAACCCATGAAATCTCAATTTCCACCAAAACTCAAGGAAATGAAACCAAGTTGATGCATCATTCTCCCCAAAAAATATGTGGCATGCCACGTCATGGGTGTGTGGGAACCCGGGATCCTAAGTAAAATACCTAGTCAAACTACAAATTGAACCAACTAACCAATTTCCAATTTACTCTGGCATTATTTTATAAATTCCGACATCTCTAGTTTGAATTTCTGACACCATCTCTACCTATCCAACAAGGTTTTACAAATCCAAAAATTGACTACGGGTTAATCTTTCCACTACCTCCCACGACCACGACCGCATGGTTTGGTTGTTTCAAGCGATGATAAACAAACCAAATACGATGAAAGTAAGGTACTGATTGATAAATTTTGAAAGCTGTTGTATTAAACAAGTGCAAGTAAGAGTCAAGTCGTAGTTGCGACTGGAATCTTAATTAATCTCTCGTAATATAGAAGTTACACTCATTTCTAAATCCCGTCTCTTTTAAAAACTGCCACGTTAAGCAACAACCCTTTCGATTAACAGTTTAGATGACGTGTTTTTTTTTGGATTAATACCATCCATTTTCGTCAGAATAAGGTGTTAGAACCCAAACCTAGATTAGGGTTAAACTTGGATTAGTGGTGGTTTAGTGAGGGGTTTGCATGGGGAAGAGGCGTTACAGTGGTCGCGTGGGGGAAGAGGAAGGGGCGTGCACTGTAGCATCCGGGTTTATAAATCAAGTTCCTCTTTCTTCTTCTTCTTTTCTTCTCCTTCCTCATTTCTTCATTTCCTTGTTGGTGCGCGCGGTGGTGAGCAGTTGTCGCGGAGGAGACGGGCGAGGAAGGCTTTCGCGCGGAGGCTGAGCGCGAGGGAGACCGGAGGTGACGGCGGAGGCGTGAGTGTTGCTCCGGCGTTTCGTCGTCGTTGGTTGAGGTATGTCGTCTCCTTAGTGTGGTTTTCTTGCTCCCCAAGCGTGGGGGAGGTGTTGGTCGGTCGGGGAGGGGTCGGAGACCTCTCCGGCGGCGTGTTTCTTCGTAAAATCTCGGCTGGCGTGAGGTTGAAGACGACCAACGGTCGACCGGTTCCTTCGGGCGGTCGACCGAATGTACTGTTTTACCCGACTTTAACCTTCACCGGTCGGACGATGTCGTGTGGCGGTCGACCGGTAGTGCGTATTTGCTGGTGAGTTGGGACTGCCTGTTGTGTTTCGGTCGACCGGGGTCTTGTGGTCGGTCGACCGGAACTTAAGTGTACTGGATTTTATCGCATGCTGGTTCGATCGATTGTTGGTTGCGTTCGACCGTTTTATGACGTAGAATGCTAGGTTGACCCTGTAGGATTTCGGTCGACCGGGACCCCTGAGTCGGTCGACCGATAGATCCGATTTTGATGTTGACCAGACTCCGGATTTTGACCTCGTTCGGTCGACCGGTTTTAGACCTTTGTTCGACCGTTGGGGGTTCTGTTTTGAGCGCAGCGGTAGACCGTTTTAGGAGTACGGTCGACCGATTCCTTTCTGGAAACGGTCGACCGAATCACCTCTTCTGGTCGACCGTTTGGGCCCAGGACAGAATTCATGGTTCCCTTTTTGAACGCCAACTTTGTCCACGGAAACCCGTGTCCTCGCCTTGTGCGTGAGCCGGGAGGTGACGGTGGGTGCGTGATGCGTGCCTGCCCAGGGACCGCCGTTGGGAAGAGTGTGGGTGTTCGGGACGCGTCACCTCCGTGTATGGACCGTGACTTGTGTTGGATTGATTGGACTTATTGTAGTATAGCAGGCCTGAGGGATCGCGGATCCCAGTATTGATGTTGTGCGGGCACGCAACTGGCGTTGGGTGAGGTGACTACCGGCCCACGGGCTACGGAGGTCGCTGCCCTGCTTTTATAGCGGCGCAGTTGGTGTTTGCGGCTCGAGAAGCCTGATGACCTGGCAGACTTCGGTCTGGACCGTCCGATGCTGTGCCGTACGTTGTGATGGGCCACCGAAGCTGTGTCGGTGATGCCGCCGAGGTTGTGCCGGCGATGTTGATTGTTGGGCCGAGGCTGTTCCGGCTATGTTGTTTTCCTCGGCTGGGCACCTACCGAGATGTTGTTGTTATACCTTCCGGGCGACGGCCCTGTTGGTCTCTGTGGCTCCGACCATTGAGATTTGCAGATCTGTATTCTATCGGCGCGCAGGCGTGACAGAGGCTCCCTGCCGAACCCTTGAGTAGTGTAGCTGCGTGTGGGGGGTGCGATGTCGCGTGCTGTAAGGCTGCATGTGCCTGCAGTAGGTCTCCTCAGGAGACTCGTTGTTGATTGTCGGACTGATGTCATGTTTTACCCTTCGGGGGAACTGCTTTCCATTTCTGTCGATGTCATGACACGCTCCTAGTATGATAGGTCCATTTGTGTAATGCATGCATATAGGTGAGTTGGCATACGGGGTTTCCTTCTGGAAACTCAGGCATTGTTGTTATATATTTTCAGGACCGCAGTAGGTCCAGTTGGGTGGTGATCGGCGGGCACGCGCATTTTGGAGTCGGATCCTCTTCTCGGACCGTTGAGGTCGGCATGATTACGTTTTATCTTCTGTTGTCGTTTTGTTGTAATCATGTATTATTTTGACAAACTCTGATGTAATTTTGGTGCACCGCTATTGTTTATGAGAAGTAACAGTCCCGTCTTCGATTGTTGAGTTCCTGTGTCTTGATTACAATTTTTAAATTTTCCATTGTTTCGGGATGTTACATAAGGTGTGATGTAACCATCATCCAAGAGCACTATCATTACAGCAACATAACCGAAAAGGTCAAAGACCAAAGATAACCAAATTACACAAACCGAACAAATTGAAACAAAAGGATAACATAAGATCCGAACAGGTAAGCCACACACACAGCAGGATGCTCTTTCGAACCAAATAGATCACTGAATATGCTCATCGAAAGGTCACCAATCTCAGTGGAGTTAAGCCCAAAGTATTGTCAGATCACAGCAATTAAGAATAATAACATTCAATGGTGAAGAAAGACGTCCAACAAGTCCAAAGAAAAGCAGAAACAATAGTTGTCAATCTTTACTCGACAAGAGAAGATAATTGAGGCTCTCTTTCCTAAACGACACAGGATTCAAAGGCTCTAAGTTGAGGTCTAGAATCGTAGAAGTTTCCCAAAAGGTAGATGATACGGGAGCGCAAACACTTGCTTATCGTGAAAAAAGCGAGACGTGCGAGCTAATGCGAGAAGAGCATTAAAATCATGCATATTAGGATAGAATTTTTATTCTTTTATTGTTTGTTTAGGAGTAGATTCCATTTTATCCTAATGTACCACGGAGATTATAAGAGTAGTTTGAACGGTCTTATGACTTTATACATACTAAGATGGTATTATCCATGTCACAAACTTATATTTAAAGAAGACCTCCCACGAACGAAGGGAAAATTTTGACTCTAAAAATTACTCTTTTTTGTTAGTAAATATCAAGTTGTATTCTTCGATTGATACCGAAAAAGTAAATGTTATCTCAACATTGCAGAGGTGCAGTCTCGTTTTAAAAATTTGTCTTTCGTTAGACGACGTTTTTGTTGAAAATTGGTTTCCCATAACGACCCGAGTCTGGATTGAGCCATTTAAACGTACCCTTGTTTAATTGCTTAAAATTAAAAAAAAAATCATGATAAAAACAAGAAGAAATAAGAAAATTCGATTATTCCAAGTGGAATCGGTAGATATTTAATTACCCCACTAATCCACCACGATCTACCCAATCCCGCCCAAAACGGACGGCGGATCTTCCCTCCTCCAAATCCTATTAAAACACAAGTACACTATCCGATCAACCTCTTCTACGTCAGACGGGAATGGCGAACGCGAGAGCCGATTCTAGGGTTTCGGCTCCGGACCACGAGCTCCGGACCAGATTCGACTCCGATTCCGGTCCACCCCTCCCCGACGGGTCCCCAAGCGTCGGATCGGGGCGGGTGAGAGGACGCTTTTCGAGATCTTCCGATTTGGTTGATGTGTGTGTGTGTGGTTTTGCTTGCTTTCAGTAGTGTTTTTGTCTGATCTGTTGGTGTTTTATGAGGATTTGATGGTTTTGTTGTTTGATTTTGTGTTGGAGTGGATCTTTTGTTCGGTGAGAGGTCGCTTTTGGATGTTGAGAACGGATTGATTGAAGTTAGTTTAACAGAATTAGGGATTTGGATTGGATTCTGATTTGGCCTTTCTATGTTTTGTTTCGGTGTGATCCTGATTGGTGTGTTGTTTTTTGCTTGTTATGCTGTTTAGAGACGTGAAAAGCGATGAATCAAGTAATCAACTAAATTATAACTAAGGCGCTGTAAAAGTTAATTGATGAAAACAGAACAATAAACGTACTATTGTTATACATGCATACGCTGTGTATTAGTTTGAGTTGATGATGGGTTGTGAGCCTCAGTTTTAATGGTAAAAAGGGGTTATGGCGGGCGGCGTATCTTGATATGTGAACTGGTGGTGCTGTGTTGGAATTGGATGGGCTAGTCTATTTCAGAAGATTGAACTTTTCTATAGGACACAGCGTACTGTTTGTCTGTTGCATCGTTTTGTCGAACTGTTGCATATTTTTTCTAACTTTGATTTTTTGTACTTTTTTTCTATTTTGTATTTCTATCCGCTTTGGTTTAATCCATTGATTTGGTTAAATAGCACAACAGTAAGTAGTGCATATTGCTTGATGTTTGTTCCTTTCAAGTTTCAAGTGTCTTTGTTAGGATATTATATACAATTCATATCGCCACAAACATAGAATCTGCTCCTTTTTTGCAGTTTGATCATTCGTACCACTCTCCAAAGGGATATCAAGAAAATGTAAACCCGAAACTCCAGAAAAGTTTAGATGCAATAACTTCTTCTCTTACTTATCTTAGGGGAAAAGTTGGAAATATTTTGGAAGTAAGTTCCCTGTAGTGCTTATCTGTTAGAATTTATTATTATCGTTGTTATTTTTATTCTTTTGTTGTTCTTGTTTTGCTACAAATGTCCAACGATTCATAGAAATACATGACTCTAGTCTCTAGCTGATTAGTTGAGAACTTTTTCAAAAAGTAGAACTACAGTTACAATTGAAGTCCCCTGACTTAAATTTTGCACTCAACAGTAATTTCCCCACTTCATTTCTAAAGCCAAGAGAAATTTTAAATCTAGGGTGTAGACTGTCGTCTACTTCCTACAAACCAATTACACCTTTGTCCAGACTATCCCCAGCCCCCATCTGGAGTGTAATATAGTTATTTTTGAAGTACCAAAATAGTTGTGGATCCTAATTTTTCTAAAGTATTATTCAAATAGTTCCATCCATCTGAGATTCTGAAATGATCGTACGGAACAGTATATCCTTTTCTTTTCAGGAGGGACTTTATATTGCTGAAAACAAAGGTGAGGCTATCATCAAAGAGACTCATAAATTAAATGCAAGGAGAAAACAAAGTGGTTCACACTTACAAAGCCAGGCACCAGATACATACATATCGCAACATGCATACTTGCAAATTCCACTGGACCAAGAAATCCAATTGAAGGCAGCTCGCGACGTAAGGTGCCTAATTGTTAATATTTGATATTGATCTTATGTGGATATTCTCTGCCTTCTTTTGCGAAACTTCAATGATGACAAAATTAGATCTTGTTAACTTTATTCGTGGAAATTAACTATAGCACTATGTAACCGAATTTAAAAATAGCATTGCGTGACTCAAAGCATGGTTTCTGTTGTGGAAATTGTCATTTTTGTGAAATTACAATATAGTAAGCAGAGATTGTGCATTAAAGAATATTTACCTTGACCTTGTTCCTCCCATAGAAAATATAAGTAAACAATTGGCATTGCTTTGGCAAGTACATGAGGCTTACTACGATATGTTAATAACTTAATATCTGGGGAGCTTTCTCATGGAATCTATAATCTGTAATCTCATCAAACATGATCAATAATGATGACTCTTTTTGCAATGGTTTGGATATGATTTGACATTTAACATTTACTATTTTCCAGCTGATTAAGCACAACCAAGCTTAGGCATTTTACTGGAGTTAGTGTTCTTCTATTGGGAAATTAATCTTTTCTTTTCCAACTTTTCATATTTGATGTTTTCTGGGTGAAATTATGCCCAACATGAGTTCGATTCCTTGATTTTATGTCAGTTAAAGCTTCAACTAACTTCAGCTTTGTGTTTGAGATTAGCATGTTAAAAGTTCTCTCCTTAGAAGCTTGTTCCGTAAATGAGGCATACTTGTATTCTAATTTGATCTGTTTTCAACTTGTAAGTGGGTTTCTCACCATCTTATAGTAAATCGTTTTGATTCTATACATTTGTTACATCCATATAAGCATTGCAATGAGTTATTTTAGTTCAAAACCAAATTTAAAAGTACATACAGTATTATATTTTCCAAATCATAATGTAAAAGATGTTACGAAATCATTTGGACAAAGCATTACAAGTAATTATTAAATTCCATGGAGTTACTGACAAAGTTGATTTAAGTTCATGTTTTCAGCCCATGAAGTTAGAAAGCCGTAGATCCAAGTTAAAGCTTGGTTAACTACATTCCAAATCAAAACTTGAATTGAGCTCAGTGAGTTAAGCTTAACACTTTATTGTGCCATTTGTTTGACATTTGCTTGCATATCATCCAAGAATTATGTATGTCTTCCTATGGATAAATATTTTATGTTATTTTCAGAGGTGGTCCACCACTGTACTTTGTCAAAACAATTCACCAGGATGATGGTTAATTGCAGGTTGCAAACGCAATGGCTGCCAAGGCAAAATTGCTTATGCGGGAAGTAAAAACTGCAAAAATGGATTTGGCTTTTTCTAAGGAACGGTGTGCTCAGTTGCAGGAGGAAAACAAAGCTCTTAGGGAGAGCCATGAGAGGGGAAAACTTCCTGACGATGACGATGATTTGGTATGTTGCAGCTACGCGCTACTGTTAGATGTTATTGATGGTTCTTTGGTTTCTTTCCAGTTGAGCAAATGAGCGAGAGAAAAAAAAGCTAATGAGCAGCATGCTGCATTACCTAATTGGAGTTATCCAGTTAGTAGATATCTGGATTTCTAATAGCTTAAATTAGGAAAACGCAAAGATATCATGGGGCCTAGTTATAGAGCAAATCAGTTAGTTATTTTAAAAAAACACTGCACATGTTTGACTTTGCTCGTCCTACAAGCACCAAATAAATAGTTTCAAAAATCAAATCAAAAGTTATTGCCTACATTGTAGCTTTACATGCACCTTGTCAAAATGTTACTAGAACTTTTATAATAATTTTGACTTGCAGCGTAACTAGCTTGCAAGTATGTAACAGTCTAATATTTGTACACATTACCAAGATTGCATTACTTCGGTATTCTTTCAACTAGAATATCCATACAATTACTTGCACCTTGACTAACATGTAAAATGTTTTCCGAAACCCTTCTCTCCTTGCAGATGCTTTTGCAACTTGAGACACTGTTGGTCGAAAAAACAAGGCTAGCACAACAGAATGCAATTTATGCACGGGAGAATCGATTTCTGAGGGAGGTTGTGGAGTACCATCAGCTCAGAAGGCAGGATGTTGTTTATCTGAATGAAAGTGTTGAAGAGGTTTCTGAGGTTGACCCACTTCAGTTGTCTATTCCTTATAACTACATCCTGCCCAGATCACCTCTCGGTAATGTGATCCCTGTTTCACCTACATCACCTTTCAGTGGACCACTGAATGTCCCGTCTTTGCGGAAGGATTCGGCATCGTCCTATTCAGTTCCAGACTCCAGTCCCTCCTTAAAATATTAGGGAATACTAAATTTGGCTCAGTGGAGTATCGAAAAGATTTTTCCACCTTTCAAATTCCATGGATGCTGAATCCAGTTTGGTGGGGTACTACTGTACTGATCAGATGTCGGTTTTTTTGTCAAGTGACTTGCAAACTGCAGCGGACCTTATTATCGTATTATGGATGTCGTCTTGCAGAATAGCAGTGGACCTAAAAAAGTAAACTTGGTCATCTTTGCCTGGATCAGCAATTCTACATATTATTATTATTATGGTATTGGTGAGCCGCCCTTGCTGCAACAACCACTACTTATTGGTAATGGCGACTAATTATGTGATTTCAATGGTTATTAGTGACAAATTTCACGTTCTAATGATGACCTATTGATTTGATAATACCCGAGCAAATGAACACCCCTTCTCGGAGACCAAATGTGGCTTAAGCATGTGTCCTTTAAAGGTTCATCATGAGCACCAATATTGGTCTAACCATCTTCCAAACTACCTTGTGTCCTTTACAAGATAATGGAAATAAAAGATAAACCACGCAAAGTTCCCCAACTAGACGTCTGCTCATATACATCAAAATATGTTGTTATACTTACATTTACAATTTCAAGTAAATCAGCGTATAATAACGCTGTCTATCTTCCAAATTCCAACGCACCTACTGAGAACAGATATATATAATTTATACTACATGTATAAAAAAAGTGAACATACAACTATAATGGTAAGCAAAGAGATGGTTAATGTACAATGATTTGGCGGTAGTATTAGAGTGCAAAAGAAGTGTCCCGCAGTATACTGATTTTCTCCAAGACAGCACACGTAAACCTCTGATATGCTGTATGTTCGCGTAAGGATTTATGACACTGTTAGATCGTCCCTAGGCAGTGCGGAGATTGGAGGAAGAAAAGGAACCATGACAGCTGAAAAATATTGGCGAGTGGTGATCAGAATAACTGGAAGAATAAGCATGTGGAGCCATCACTAAAGGACTTAAGCTCAGCAGGTTTCACCAAAGCCCTGCATAGTGGGCATGTTCGCTCTCTTTCAAACCTAAAAATGTCACAGAAAGACAACCAAAACATCAAATTTGACTTGCAAAAGCTAATACAAATTTATGTGTCAAACATCCATCAAATCAAGCGACAGACCTATAACTATAAATAAACATATTTCATACGTGGTTCTAGAAGAAGATAATCATGAAAAATAACCATACAAATTAATGTGATCACAACACAAATATGTCTAGTGGTTAACGGGTTACTAGAACTGGAGGAAAACACACAACGTCCAATAAGCATCAATGCCAGCAAGGAATTAATTCAAGCAATACTAAAAGTCTGAACATAAAGGGAGGCCATTTCAGCACCCACTTCTTGCGTTACTTTGCTAGCACCTTAGGAGACATTATTTTATATTGATTTTTCCTCTTAAACTTAAACATGTGTTAGCACAGTTATATGAAACATAAATGTAGACGAGGACAATGCAAGGTTAATATTTAATGAGAAGCACGTCCTGATGCATCTACTGCCATCCAAACTATAGAAATTTCAAATTTCTACTTCTGAAAATATGCCCAAAAAATAATAATAAAAGAAAAGCTCACCATTCAGACACACAATCTTCACAAAATATATGCTTGCAACGAAGCAGGATGGGAGCATGCATCTTCTCCTGACAAATCGCACACAAATCCCCAGTTGCCATAACCTGTAAGTTCACAATTTTATAACTAATGTCTGAATTGTTAAACTAAACCAACCCACATTCAGTGTCATGAGAAATGGAAATACATACATAATGAGGGCTTAAGCATCATACCTGTTCAGACGTTGCATGGGATCCATAATGTACATCCTTGCGAGATAATGCTTTCAGAGCAGTGAAGAAGGATTGGACCTAGGTAAGGAAGAGCAAGGTTGTCTAAGAGAACAGAATAGCAAAAGTTTCCACAATGCACTCAAGATTTCTAGTTAAAACATATACCTTCTCAACCACTGATGTCAACTTAAAGGTCAAGTAAAGTCCTGTTGTGAGAGAGGAGAAAAGACTGCCGTACTCCTTGTTTAGGAAAAACCGATACCAAACTGGTGCAGGCAATAATGCACGATACAGTAGCAGAAAGTATTCCACCAAGGTTAGCATTTGGCCCTGGAATACAACATAGACAATCATTAAATCGTACAATATTGCGATAACTAATACATCATTACATCTACAACACTGAACATCGACAAACCAAACTTACCTGTCTACGGTAATTTCTTCCCCTGCTATTTTTGTAATACATCAGTAGCATGCATTTAACAACCATTGCTGCCTGACGAACCATAGTATCTGGAAAGCAATTATCAAGAAATTTAGAAACTATCTTACACATCCTACAAGCATGATTGTGTGCCAATGAAAGAACCCACAAAGAACAAAATTAATAAGTTGAAAAGAAAAGAACAATGTAAAGAAATAAAAATTAGTAAGTGATGGGTAGTCGTCTCAATACCATTCACCATGATCATAAATATAGCATGCCAGAATGGTGGGATTGCTCTTGGAGGAAACATAAACAGAGGGTAAAGCAGATCGTCATTTTTATGCCACCAGTAGACCCCAACAACATGAAGTGCGAAAATAATTGTTATGCCAACAAGGACGGCTATTTTCCTCTCACCCTGCAGAAACAAGCATTTTTTTGTTGTAAAATGCATCGTATTGGAGTACTCATCCATGATATGTAAATGCTGAAAGAAAAATGTATTACTGTTGTAACGATAACATAGTGGTCATATATAGAAAGTTAGAAGTAACCATTTATGTATATTCCAATAACAGTATTCAAAGTTAATATTTCATGGTAATATGGTATCATTAATCATGTGATTCATGTCAGCTATCCATTTTTCAAGTTCTTATTAGATAGCAACAAAACCAATATATCACCAATTGAAAGAAAGCAATTAAACTACTTAACCATGCATTCGTAGATATAAATAAAAAAACAAAGCATCATATTGAGATTTATTGATGCACCTTTAGAGCAGTCTGCTTCCGTAAAATGTCATTGGATTTAAACATCACAGCAGCAATCCAGATCGTAACAAAAAAACCTGAAAGTCCTTGCATAAAGTAGGAATGTCATTCTTTTGGAAGAAGCAATATTCAGAATTTACATATTCAAGCAAATTAAAAATGGATTACATGTCCATGTCCCATGTTGATTTTGTATAAGGTTCTTGCATGACCTTAGAGTAAAACGCCTCAACGTTGGATCATTTTGACAGAATACTTTGGTTCTTACCAGGCAAGGAGTGTTATGAAATCCAACACACTTTCAGTTCATTCAGTTTCGATCTGAATAACCCATTTGACCTATGATGCCCCTTTACCTGTGTGGTGTTCTTCTCTTCTAACTTAAGTATTCAATTTATTTTTATTGATATCACTCGACAATAGTAGGTAATGACCTTTCAGTGTAGCTAACTAGCTCTACATCAACAAACCTAAACTAATAGTTCTTTGCTTGAGCTTGAGACTTATTTGTCCAAAATATAACCCACACATGCAAGATAGATTAGAATTAAATAAAGTCTCCTATGTTATGGCACATTCTTCAATCTTCCTCTGCCACAACGACCTGTTTACTAATGGGATCATCTTTTCAAAATTTCACAAACCCACCCGCAATCTTCCCATAAAAAGCAAACAAGTAATCCACAGTCTAATCATTCGTACAATCTTTCAATGTGACCCATATAGTTCCGAGCATGTAAGTAACTACAAGCGAAACGCCTTTCTTTGTTTCGTTTTCCAATAAATCTATATATGAACCTCTCTCTTTGTTTTCTTTTTTTGATCGTTCAAGTGAAACTTCTACTCTCTTTTTTTGACCATTCTCCAAGTGAAACTCATTTCTTTGTTTTCTTCTTTCCACATCATTCTACAAGTGAAACTTCTACTTTGTTTTCTTTTTTTCCATCATTCTACAAGTGAAACTTCTCTCTTTGTTTCTTTTTTCGATCGTTACACTAGTGGAACTTCAAACTTCTTCCTTCATTTTCTTTTTTCGATCATTCCACAAGTGAAACTTCTTTCTTCGTTCTCATCTTCCGATCACTCCACAAGTGAAACTTCCACACCAAACAACAACGAACCACAAATAAAACAACAAGCAAAGACAGAATCAATCAATAATACCTTGCAAGTGCTGCCTTATGAACACGGCGAGCAGCAGCAACGAGAATGGCAGCACCTGCTCGACCCACCTCGCAACCTGCTGAACATCGTACCGCTGGTACGAGCTCTCCCTCGAGTTCCCCGCCTCCTCCTCCGCCGCCGCCTCGCTCCCTCCACTCTCCTCCCCTCCACTCCCTCCACCCTCCCCGATGATCCGGATCGCCACCTCCCCTCCCGTCGTCCCCTCCTCCGACCGCCTCGCGTCGGTCTCCCTCGCCGGGAGCGCCACGCCGGCGTACTCGAGGAGGTACGAGACCGGCGCGTGGAGGAGCCCGGAGAGGCGTAATCTGTGGGGGGGTTGGGATTGGGAGGGGAGGGGCCCGCCGGAGGAGGTGTCCATCGATGGCCGGAACCCTAATTTGGAAACCCTAGAATGGGGGATTTGGGAGAGACGGGTTGGGTTTGGGTGAAAGACTTTTTGGGTTCGTTGGGAAGAAATGGGATCGGTTTTTATACTGGGGAACACGTCACCAGGTGGAGTCCAATGGGAGTAGGTTGGGGTGCGTGGCCGTGTGGGAGTGGCGAGTGGTGGTTTTCTTCTTTTGGGAAGTTTACTTCGGAGTTCTTGTGGGATTTTATTTTTATTTTTGAAAGTTGGGATTTTTCAGAACTGTTTATATTTATTTTTGGGTAGATGTTTCCTGACTTTTGATTGGATTATCTCGTGTTTCTTAGACCACGTAGGGTGCTTGAAATGCCCTCTCATTAAGGGTCCGTCCGGAAATCTGACTGGTCGCCCAATCCGGAAGGCCACATGTCTCCTGGATTGGGCACACAAAAAATTATTTTTTTTGGTTTTGTTTTTTATTTATTATTTTCAAAAATTATTTAAAATCGTTTTTTTCAAAAAAAAATGAAAAAATGTTTTTTATTTGTTTATATTTTTTTAAAATTTTTTGACAATTTTTTTGTGTTTTACCTTGAATTGATTCCCAAATGACGTTGCGGGAAAAAAATGTATGACGTTTTAGTTGTTTTTGGGTGTGGTTAAGAAAAATTTAGGAAAGTTTGTTTGAAATGACGTGGGGAAAGAAAAAGCTGACGTCGCTGTGAGAGAAAACCGGACACCTAGAAACTGTCCGGACGCTGTTAATGGTTCTCTTAGGGTTCATTTGGGTGTCTATGTCTCACCTAACGTGTAGTTTGGGTTGAATTTTATCATGTGTTTCAAGTAGCTGCTTCCAGGGTTAACAAGCAAAAATCTCAGATGCTAGATTTTGTATAATAATTCCGGACTCAGACACCAACGAAAGCCTGTTCGGATGCTCTTTTTGGTGTCTCGACAAATCTACATTTTTTTCTAACACGGACGCACAGACATTATGCATCCAAACGGGCTCTTAAATGTAGTTTAGGTGATGAGAGTAGTTTTACGGTTATGAAATTGTCAACTCGAACTTCAACGATGACGTCTAGTAGAATACATTTGGTGGAAACGATACTTTCAATCTATAGTTGCAGTCTATATGTAGGGAATTTTAGGTCATTAAAAATTGTTCGTTCATTTCATATCTTGCATTTTTGGAGTTCTAGCGTAGGATACTAGAAAGGAACAGGAAAAAGATAAAATACTGGTAAAGGAGTTGTTTGGACATAAAAATTGGATTGAAGTGCTTATAAGGAGGGTTAATAACATCAAATTATTGAAAGGAAGAGACTACAGAGGGAGAAAGAGAGAAATTAATAAATAGATTTTTGGACGAAAGTTGGATCTCATCACTCAGGGCACCCTTAACGGGGGTGCCCCGCCCGGGCGCCCTGGTCGGGCGCCCGGGCGCACCCCCGTTAACGGGCGGGGCGCCCGTGGGGCGCCCGCCCGTGGGGCGCCCACCCGGGCCACCCGCCCGGGCGCTTGCCCGGGCGGTGGGCGTCCCGGGCAGACGCCCGGGCGCCCATGGGAGGGGGACACGTGTCCCCCTCCCATTGGTCAAAATTTTTTTTTTTTTGGAATTTTTTTAGTTTGGTTTTGTTTTTAATGGATTGGGTGTTTGTTATAAATGTGGGGTAATAATTTTTTGTAAGTGATTAAAATTAAGAAATTTCCTGAACCAACAATTTCAAGTTAAATAGAAAAAAAATTAATACAACAATACCATAATACATTAACAACAATACATTAATATTACTAAAATACGAAATACAACCACGGGAAATACAAACCATACGAAATACGGACTACTACAACCCGAAATACAAACATATGTTAAAGGGAAATACAAACCATACGGACTACTACAACCCGAAATACAAACTAAGGGAAATACAAACCATACGAAATACGGACTACATCAAACTACACGTACCCATTCTCTTCTGCCCAGGCGAGAAGTTTATCGATTACTTTTTGATCCTTCTCCGTCGGGTTGTCCTTCCTCATCAGAGAGTGAAGCATGTCCAACTTATTTTTTATTAAATGCCTCTGGAAATTCCTTTCCGCTAACTCCTCTTGCTTGGAGAAACCATCTTCTCTGACTTGGGCGGTGTATCGCATCTGTTGTGCAAGTTCTCTAACATCGGTGTCTCTTTCGGGGCGTAATGCACTCTTAGCCTTTTTCTTAGCCTTCTTCACACCTTCTGGGCGTGTAGACGACTCCGGCATCGGCTCTTCTGCATCCGAGGGTGATTGCGTCCTCGAGCCGTCCGTGCTCTTTCTTTTCCCAAGGCTTCCTGACTGGGGACTATTTTCATCGTGCAACTCCGGGGACTCCCAGTCAACACGCACGACATTAGCTCCGGAGATCACACTCTCCCATTTTGGGTACCTACGCAACATAACCCAAGCATCAAAATAAAGAAATTTACTAGGCCCATGATTTCGCTCGTAGATCACGTGCGCTTGTCGGACAACATCGTCGTCATTCTGGCCGCTCCTTTTCCGTCGGAATGCCTGATCGAAGCACCCGACCCACTTGTTCACAGCAGGTATGATTCTCCTCCACCGTCCTTTTAAGGACTCTGCGTTCCTTTCGGGTAGGCCTGTGCCTTCCACGGAGATGTCGTACACACGTTTCACCCTAGTCCACAATGAAGTAGACTTCTGGTTTGTCCCTGTCACCGCATCGCAACTGACTTCCATATATGCAGAGACAAGTCTCTCGTCCTCAGCTGTGGTCCACAACTTCGGATTGGCTTTGGCAGTTTGGACTTGCTTGCGGTGACGACGCTGTGGAAGTGGGGATGGTGGTGTGCGGGTGTGTCGTGGTGGGGACTCATCGTCGTCGTTACCCTCATCTTCAGTGTTCGCCATACTCTGGCGGCTATTTTGAGACAAGGGTCGGCCAAACATCTGGAACTGCGGTTGATTATAAGGGAATGGTGGTGCATATTGTGAGTATTGTGAGAATGGTAAGTTTTGATCTGGGGATGTGTAGTGGGAGAATTGTGGGAATGGTGAGTTTTGGTCAGGTGGTGGGAATGGTGGTGCGTACTGGGAGAAGTCGGGTTGTTGGAATGGTTGTTGGTAAAATGGACGTGAGGGATATGGTTGTGGATAGCGTGGATGCGGATTTGATTGTGAAGGAGGGGGGGAACGATTGTACTCCGGAGAAGACATTGTAGGAGAAATATGGGATGTAAGTTGAGTTTTTAGTTTTGTGGAAGAGATATGGGGTGTAAGTTGATTTTTGTGTAGGGTATATATAGAGAAAAAATTAGACACTGTGCAATCACGCGGATTACTTTTCTTTCACGCGTATACTGTACATTCACGCGGACTATTTTGTTTTCACGCGTATACTGTAGATTCATGCGGACTACTTTTGATTCACGCGTATACTGTGCAATCACGCGTATACTGTGCAGTCACGCGCGTTTCGAAATTCAAATATTCAAATTTCAAATATTCAAAATTTTGTGTTTAATAGTGATTAATATTGTTAATTAATTAATAGTAATAATAAGTATATCGCGAATTAAAATTATAATGTAATTAGAATTAGATTTATATATAATGTATTTTGTTAAATGTTGTGTGAGAATTAAATTTGTTTAATTAAGAAATGATGTGGATGAAAGAGAGTGTAGGGTGGGTGGGGGTAGCCTGGGCATGGATAAGGGTTTTTTTTGGGTGGGTTGGGTGAGCTGACGTGGCAGAGAGAGAAGCTGACGTGGCAGAGAGAGAGTGCAGGACGCCCGGGGGTAGACCGGGCGCTGTTAAATATGCTCTCATGTCGTAATAACAGCGGCATTGTAACCAAGACGTTAATTGTTCTTCTCTTTCTTCCACATGCATGAGTGGATGAAAATATCCGTGTCCCAACCTAACTACCTTAGGTAAATAAGTTTACTTCAATAGAACACGATTAGCACAGCAGTATTCCCACTCGCTACTTAATCAGCTTCAAATGACAATCAACATTCAAACGTATTTTTAACTAAATTCTTCAATCCCAGCAATTCTCCATGTGATGGAATCTTGTACAAATATGCGTGTAACGCGTCTTAGCGTCTATGACGTGTAGTTCACACACTGTTGGATACTTTCCTTGCAAAGAAATTAGATTGATTAGATGCGTTGTGCTCAACTTTTAGAAAGTGGAAATTAAGCCATTCAGTGTGACTTTCTCATTGATGAAGTTGAAATCCATTAATGGTTCTTGATAGGCCTTATGTGTGGGTTTCTTTCATGATGTTAATTGTGGTGTTAGTTTTATTCCGAAAATCGTAATCATGTGTTTGGAGACGGATATAAATTTTTGATGTATAATGTTAAACAATTCAAATCAAGGTCAATAATCAGTGGCTTCTCGAATTCTCTGACGAAAACATTGAATTTGAAATGTTGTGGAATATCCTGGGACCTCCATTATTGAAAACCAAAGATGGCTCAAACTTGACTTGACTTCAAGACTTCCGTAGACAAGTAGGTATTCTTTCCAATTGGAATCTGAGGTACTATTGCACTCCACAACCTTATTTAGTTATTTTCAATGTGTTTAATTTAATATAGTTCGAAACATTCGAATAGCCTAATGACCTCTTCATAGGTGGAGCTGATGGGCTTTAACGCCTAACGCCCTCGACTTAGAAGTTAGAACCAATCAATCTCTAGATATGACTTTAGAAACCCATGCGAAAGTTTGACTAATTTGCCAAATCAAACTAATTTAAATAGCACGCGTCATGTGGTGGGTGGTCTATATTTTCAATGGAATAAATGCTTCTGATACCACTTGACAACAAAAAATTGTTTTATTGTTCGATAGTTAGAGGATGGAGCTTGTTGTTAAACCGACACCCATTTGTCCAAACTTCCACATCGAAATCTCAATTAAATTTGTTCGTTGTAAATTTGTTTTTGTGTATGAGGCTTGAGGTCTTAATAAGTTGACCAACTTAACCGATCTTTTAGATGAGATAGAGATAGATAGTGATTTGAGTTATTCAACTTGTGATCAACCTGAAACGACATAAGACCCATACATCTAGGGTTGTAAATGGGGCGGGTAAAACCCGCCCCGACCCGCCAACCTGACCCTCATAAGTCGGGTAGCGGTGTAAACAACTCAACCTGCCACCCGCTTACCCGAATACCCGCCAACCCGACTAATAAATGGGACGGGTAGTGGTTGTATTTTCTACTCGTCCCGTTTACCTGATCACTCGTCTAAGAATTTAATAAATTAAATAATAAATATTATATATATACACTTATATACCATAAACATATACACATTCTCTAATTCATATTTACTAATAGTGTTATAAAGTTGAAGTTATTTATAATTTTATGGTGTTCATCACATTGGTAATGTTTTTAAGGTGTTAATGTGTCATGTTTTTAATTTATAGTGTTATGCAGAAAGAAAGAAAAACATATAAAAATTCATTTATCAATCTACCTGCCCCGCATAATCCGTTTACCCGCCCCGCCCCACCCGCGTAACTTGTTTACCCGATCTTAGGCGGGTCAGGTAGCGGTTTAAAAAAAAATTCACCTGACCCGACCTACCAACCCACCTACCTTAGACGGGTCAGGTAGCGGTCAGTTCGAAAGTCGTCCCGATCCGACCCATTTACGGCCCTACATAATACGTCTACTTTTGTTTATTAGTTTTGCATACATATTTTTTAAATTCATTATGATCTAGTAGTTATATATAAAAAATGATTGGAGTTCAGAATTCGTGAGGAGTTTGTAAGCACTTTCGGCCCACATTAAAACTCAACAAGATCTGTTTAGGATTGGGATATGAGATTTTACAATGGACTTGGATTCATTGTTTGGAGATTCCAGTCCATTACGCTAAATAATTGTCATTGGTGGTGTTTAATATTGCTGTTTAAGTAAACTCACTTAACTATAATCGGCATAAATCACTTGAATGGAATTTCCAATACATAAACTGAGTATCTTTTACGAATGAGACCAATAAATAGTTAACATTCATAACATGGGATAATTAGACTGTTCCATAACATGTTGTTACTTTGAGTATTGTGTCCCACCCTTTTTCTGTATGATATCCCTTTTTGGACTTCTAGAAACAACAAAACGTGTAGAATTTGTTACAACTTTTAGTGTCATTTACTTGTAGGAGTTAAACCTGGGACTCGTGTCGTGCTGGCAGGTTGGCATTGCCGGGCATGGGACGACGGTTGGACCCTGGGTCCCGCATGACACGGTGGCCTGGGCCAGGCCGAATCCGGCATGGCACCGTGGCATGTTTGTTCATATTCTCAAAACGGGTCGCGCCTGGTCCAGTCCGGCCTGAATCTCAGGTCTAATTGGAGTTAGTTCAATTAGTAGATATTCTTGTTTTGAATTAGCTTGAACTAGATATTGAATCCTAACATTGTGAGTTGAGTATCGAGATTTAATTTATAATCATTAGACGCTTTCGAGAGAAAATAATTCGCCATGGGGTTGTGCTCTTCAACTTTGCCCAGACCATAAGCACAAGTATGAGCTGGAGTCCAGCAACTGCAAATCTGAAAGCAGAAAGCCATTTGGGCTTGTTGGGTCTTCCATTTTATGACTAGAGGCACACCAAACAACCCAACATCAAGTTCCCTTGCGGTGGATTAACTAATGGGTTTGTGAGTATCATTTACATATGATGTAATTTATTATTATACTTCTTTTTCATACAATTAGCCAAGCACGACATTGTAGTGGTCACTCTTAGTTCTGACGCCAATGAAACTTGCCATCATACAAGAAATGCACCTAATCTAAAACAAAAGCAGGTCGAAGTATAATATTAATATCCTGCATGAATATGATATGACTTAGTTAGAGTTAGCCTAACTCACGTATTAATCCAAATTTCATCTCTCCATCGGGCTCTGTTTTTGTGATTTCTTGTATCGAAGTGTTTCGATGGAATTCACTCAAACAAGTTATTCACGGCGAAATGGTTCAAAACTTCAATTTTAATTGCATTCTCATGTTATTGTTTAATTGTGTTCTATTGATTGTGGAGCTGAAATCAAAATTAACCACAACTTTTGATTTTTGATTTTTTATTACAAAATACGTACCTTTACATCTCAAAATTCTAGCAGATGTTTCTTTGCTACATGCTCTCTCGTGACACTTTATTGAAACAAATACAAAAACCACACCCAAACCAAACATCAACCGACCAATCACAACCTCCAATTAGGAAACACAATCCAAGGGGTCACATCACGCAATTCGCATCATTTGCAAATCCCACTCACACCCACAAACCCCTAATCATTGTATAATAATGATGGATTAACAATATGCGGTCACACTGATTTCCATTTTCCATGCGTAAACTTCCAACTACAAGACAAGTCGTACCCCCACATTATTCTCTTTCCCTCCAGACAAAATCTTGAATTATTGTGTAGATTCGGAAAGGTAGTTTCGTCATTTGGTGTTTGGGAAGTGAACAGATATGTTCACGTGATTCTCCACATGGAGTGAAGCATGAAGACATTGTGACATAATAGTACATGATGCCTCACCAAAGAGCCTAATGTCACATTAGTTTCTCCGATACAAAAAAAGTAAAGAGTATCATAATAGTACGATTTTGAAATTGTGAAACATCAAGATTACTATTGGAATTTACATAGTCTCCAAAATGCTCCATAACATGACATCTCCCAACTGCATGTATCATTCGTCTTTGTTTTAAAGTTTGTCTAGTTGACTTAACGTAATAACATTCTCACATCACATATTGATTTATTGGACTGAATTTTTGTGTTACAGGTGAATGCAAAAACGGAAAAAAACTTACGAGCCGCTGTGATAGCGTATTCAAATACACTATATGCTTGAAGTTACTCCACAAATTTGACACTTGATGGAACTAACCAATAAAAAATCAAATAAGGTTTCTCATATTTGAGAGATTAAAGGTAAAACAAGAGAAAATTAGATTTGTAATCAAATCTATTGAACTTTTGAAACTCCACATTCAAGCTTAGTTTAGCAATTCAGTAAAAAAATAGATACACAACTAGGAATTAGTTAAAGGTACAAACATCATATTATGATATACTACAAGTCCAGCAAATGCAAATAACCTACAAGAAGGCATTTACTATTAAGAGTCACATGGGTGGCATTGGAAAGCTGATCCCACCGAGCTTAAACAAGAAGCAGCTTTGAATTGAAGCCCACCAAAAAACAAAGCTGATCCCACCGGAGGAAAGTGAGTGAGTCCCTGAATGGTTTGCATCTTCTCCGCCTGAGCAGCATGCATGCATGCATGCATGCATGCGCCCACTTAACTTCCTGTCAAAACCCCACCACGATGTCATTTGTTGGAGATAAGGTTTTGTGCTCTTTGCTCCTCAAGTCCTCAATCTACTTATCGTTAGGCAGACCATAGGATGGACTCATGGATGTTGAGTGAGTGGCATCAGGCATGACCTTTGAAACTCGAATTCATGAAAAATCGTGAATCCCATGAACCATATAAACACAAATAACTTCTCACTTTTCCAACTTAAATAAAGCTTTGCAAGTAGTACCCAAAATGTTTAAGGTGCTTACTTTTATTTATATTTTTTAAAATTCTAAAATTACTAAAAATATCCTTCGAATCAATAATTTAGTATTTAGTTTGGATAGAAATTTGAGAACTAAAAGGTGAGCACATAGTAACTATGTAATTGGTCTGAATAACATCTGATGATAGTAGACCTCATTTGGCGAAATATATTACCAAGTATAGAATCAATTTAAATATGATAACAAAGACGTGAGTTAGCCGCAATAAATATGTCAGAGCATATTCAATCATTATTAATATAGAATTTCCTGATTTTATAAATTTTCATAAATTTACTATAAAAAAGTTAACGTTGAATTCATATTCATTTATGATTATGATTGTTATCCATATATGTTTACTCAAATATTAATGTAAATCATAAAAGTCTAATAACATCCTAAACAATATTAGTATTCGTTGTGTAATTATCAACAAATATAAAAGTATTGGAAATGGTTATAATCATTTCATATCGATTCCGTTTTCAACTCTACAATATTTAGATAAGTGCGGATACATATCTCGTTTTTTTAACGTTAGGAGAATCATATTGTGTTCCTCTTAGACATGATTCTTATATTTTGAGCAGGCATTTAAAGATTGCGAAACAAATTTACCTTAATCATGTGCCATTATAATTAGAAGTGGTTGGGTGATGTCGTTAGACTTCAAGGATTTTAATCCACTGGTTTTTGGTGTTTATGTAAACAAGATGTCAAGGTCCTTGGTAATTCAAACCTACTTAAACTTTTGAATTTTGATGATTTTAAATTCAACTCCATGTAAATCCCAAATTCCAAAATCTAATCTAATCTATGAAACATCTATGAATTTTGGGATGTTAGTCCATTGAAACATTTTTGGTCCATTTTTACTATAAATAAACATCTGACGAAGGATGCATGCGTGATGTAAATGGACACAGATTTACCAAGGAATTCACTTTAAGTGGTCAGAATTTATTTAAGCACAAACAAATTGGACGCTAAAACCGGAATCACCTCTTTATGTTTAGTATATTCCTTTAAACCAATAAAATCTGGACACGTCCGACGAAAACGGACACTTTCATGTCGGACCAGTCCATGCTGTCCGAAAGCTTCTGAGGCTCCCACGTGTCGGCAACTCTCACCTTGCCAGCTATGACCCACTATTAACTCCCCTTCCTCGTTTCACGAACTGACACATCCACGGTACGTTTCACATCCAACGGCTGTGTTTCGTTCTCTCCTTTTACCAGACCGTGACGTAATATGACACTTGTTTCGTGTTTAACATGAAATTTACCCAAGCTCAAGCTCAATCTCAAATAAGGAAGCACACTACTATGGAGTGTGAGCTGGAAGCATTTAATGCTTCGTTTCTTGTCGAAATATTCGGAGTAATTAGGACCGTCCGATTGGGATCGGATGGGGGAGAAAATTCACAGGAGAGTATTTTGGTATAAATAGGCTGGGCTGGCCCAGGAAGAGTCACGCCCATGAGTACAGCTGGGCATTAAAGCAGTGCAGTTCGCACTACAGTCCAACACTGACCACCAGTGACCAGAGGACACTACTTCCGACACGTCCCAATAAATTCCCGAAATATTTGGGGGAAAACCCCTCGATTAAAGAGAAATTAGAAACCTCACACTTGGAAAGGTGGTAATCAATGACCAAGTTGCGTGCTCGTTTTTTTCTCGAACAATAGATGTTGTTAGCAGTGTGAAATATTATCGAACCATTTACATTAAGATAAATAAAAATGATGCTTTTGAAATGTATAGTTGACAACAGAAAATCTAATAAGATCTTGTTTATTTTCTCAAGTACAAATCTGCATTCTCTCGAGCTAATTTTCGTGGTATCTTTTGGTTTGGTGAGTGTTTTGTGACTTTCTTATCTTATTGAGTAATGCTTAGTTATTGGTAAGAGATTAAAAAAAAATCCCACCTATTTTTTTCCCTGGTCCCCTTGAAGCTTGTTGTTATAAATAAACATTCCTCTCGAGCTGACGTAAAGTTAGTCAAGTCAAATTTGATCAATTTAAATAAAAATTAAACACTTAACTTTTCATTAAAGTTGATCTTTGATTGGTCTAGTATCAAGCAAACAAGAAGAATTTCCTACACAAAACCATGTCCAATAGCTTATAAATCAAGCCTCCACCTTAACCAACCAACACAAAGCACCTTCCAAAGCGCATAGACGTTCGAAAAAGGACAAATCCGGGGTCCACAAAGCAAAAAACCCCAAACCAAGACCGCCGCAGCCGTTAAAGCCGAATTCCAGTCCCACACCCCGGACGTGAATTTTACACTCCACCCCTCCAACTCTCCACATTTCCTCCTCCCTCCTCTACTCTCCTCAAACCCCCCTCCACCCCCCTCTCGTGATCCTCCAAAACCACTCCCACTCCCCCCTCCGAACCCACTCCGGATCTCCCAAACCCTCCCGCCCCCCTAGCTGGATCGCCACGGAAAGCCGCCTTCTAGGCTTCGAGAACTAGGGTTTCGCGCCGCATTGGTGGTCGATTCAGGTACTTGCGGTTTTCGCCCTCGCATGCGTCGTTTCCGTCGAGATTGAGGTCGTCGAGGTTTTAGGGTTCCAAAGGTGCGATTTTGGTTCCGTTTCTACAGAAAAATATCGCCTTTCGGGGTCGGAAGTGGAAAGCGTGTTGGAGGTTTGGAAGAGAAAATCGCCGGAAATCGTTGGAAGTCGAATGTTGGAAGCGGAAAAGAGGAATCTTTACTATTTTTTGAAGCTCAGGTTAGAAAGAGTTAATGGAGAAATCATCTTAGATTGTTGGAAAAGGAAATCCTCTTAGATTTCCGAGACTTGTATTTTAATCTATATGAATGAGTGAAATATAGAAGGAAATCCTGATAGTGAGCTCAAGGGTTGTGGTGTCTAAGCTGCATTTTGTTGGTTTGGCTGTTTCTTACAATGAAGTTGGTCCGGCGATATGTGATGTTTGTCATGTTTCTGGCTATCGTCATGCCTTGTCGGTTAGACGCGCAACTTCATGTCGCTTCGTTGAGCTCAGCTCATTCTTTGGATAGGTCCCTTCAAGACTATGCTTATCGGGCATTTGGTGATCGCCCTCGGACAGGAGAGTTTTATGCTGCGCAGGTTCCTTCGAATTTCTCTGGTATCGGCATTTCGGTTGTGAGGCTCAGGAGTGGGAGTTTGTGGCTCAGGGGAGTTCGGAATTATAACGAATTTGACATCCCTGTTGGGATCACTGTAAAGCCGTATGTTGTGAGGCTTGCGTTGGTGTACCAGAACTTGGGGAACTGGTCTTCTGTTTACTACTCATTGCCGGGTTATACTTTCTTGACTCCGGTGATTGGTCTTCTTGCTTACAGTGCAGCGAATCTTTCTGCTACTAACTTGACTGAGTTGGAATTGTCAGTTTCAGTGAAACCCATATCCATAAAGTTCAACAGCATTAGCCCAGTACCCGGTGGACAGGCTGCTCAATGTGTTCACTTCTCATTGAATGGTTCCTATTGGATTGGAGATCTAGTGGCCAAGAATGTATGTAACGCATACACCCAGGGTCATTTTTGTGTTGCAGTCAATTCTTCGGCAATTGCTCCTTCTCCAGCACCTAGTCAAGGTTCTATTACTCCGATTTCCAGACCTTCTAAGAAGGGCAACTCCAAAAAATGGATAATAATTGGAAGTGTTGTTGGTGGATTTGTGGTACTTGTTCTGCTTATCCTCTTTGGGTTGTGGCTGTCTAGATTAAGACGAAATAGGAAGATGTCGCGCATGGTAAAGCGTTCAGAGGCTGGGGAAGTTTTGACAACCCAAAGGGTTGGAGATGCACAACTACCGGTGGCTACAATGGTTCGAACGCGACCAGTTCTTGAGAATGACTATGTACCCTAGAGCATTACCATTCTCTGCCAATCAGAAATACCTCTTTCAAAGTCCATTCTGGAGCTGTGGAAAGCAGACACCCATCCTTAAGTTTATGGATGTACAGTTTAAAACACTCAAGTGCTGGTCATTGCTTCATTTCCATCTATCACCTGGACTGCATCTTGGGAAGGATTCCTCTGTGAAACAGATTTGAAGTTGAGTGTTCATCTGGTTGGACTGTTGGAATCATAACTCACATTCTTTTGGTTGAGGTGCAGAGTTCTCCTCATCCATGTCTAGTTTGTTTCTGTGCAAATTCGGTAACCTTCTTTCTTATGAGTTCCAAAATTCAATAGTTGTGCACATATAAGAAAGGTGTATTTCTTGCTGCATCCTTTGTTTGATTGTTTTCAATGTCTTTGGACCCATAATAAAGATTGATTGCTGTTTATTTCATTGCACATCATTGCATTGTTATTGCTTGTCTCTGTTTCTCAGTGTTTGACGTCCAACGCCTATGTTCCTTTCTTCGGTGCTGTTTAAAGATCAACGTTGAAGCAGTTACTTGTTTATAATGCTGCAGATGACAAACAAATTTGAATTTTTTGTATTAACTGGCTAATACTGTCTTACATTTCCCTTCTGTTTTAAGTTCCATGTATAGTGTTTTCCTGTCATGCTCATTTTCTTTCAGAAAGTACTCCTCTTGCCGCTCCCCACCCACCCACACCCAACACGCACATAGTGGTCCAAGAGAATGCTGAATACTTCACATTAACGACTAGTTCCTGTTGGCCTCCAGCTATGATTTAGATCCAGTATAATAGATTTAAGCCTGTTAGTTTGGTGTTGTCTATATTTGTAATGAAGGTGGCCCTGGGCATGTTTTTGTTTATCATTTCCTCATTCTGGTCAGTAGTGTAAGTGTTGATAAAGTATTCACAGATGTATCCACTATTCAGTGGAAGGCAAGCATGTGTAGTTGTCATCTACTCACACCAATACCAGAAAGTGGCACTTTGTCTTTCATGCCTTATTTGTTTATCCTGCAGGATTAATCTAATGGATTTGTTAAATTTATACCAAACTCACATCTTAACTTGCAATTTTCTTTGTGACGCCGATTAACTCTTCTTGGCAAGCTCATCCTAACGTGAGTTCACAGTGTCATCCTCTTCTGAACTTTTCCCACATGTTTGTGCACATTGTAGGATTTTACTTGTATATAAATAGTATCTTCTTGTTTGTTGCCTTCTTTCCCATGCTTCCTAAAGCTACTTCTGTTTGATGTCTTTCTTACCCCTCTTCTGGATCATTGGTTGTGCGGTTGTGCCGTAGGAAGCTGGAGGAACTATTCTGCCCTCTTGTGTTTTTTTGATGTAGGTTTACGGTTTTTTTTTGTTGAACTACAGTCCTTTTGTGATTGCAATTACCAATTTCTCTCATAATTGTGGTCAATTGAGACTTGAGAGGAAATGTTTTACTTTACTCGAGGAGTAGAGGTATAATTGATTTTTCATATTCAAATGAATGATCTTAGTTGACTTCCATTTGTATTTGTCTCACTTAGCAATATCTTAACTAATACATGCTGGAAATTATGTCTAATATGAAGATCCGTAATGATATTTCCTTTCATTATTTTTTTCATTATCTTCATTCGATGTTGTGAACCGCCAGAGAAATTTAATTTAAAATTCTTGGAAAAGAAGTAAGATTGGTACAGAAAATAATTGACTTCATATTAGAAAGCTCAAGGGAAGTGAGATTAAGAGGAGATGAGAAGCATTTCGTCCTGCACAAAAATCTTAATGATAAAGGACAAATTACACGTTAATTTTCATCTTTCATTGAGTAACGTTCAATGGTGTGGCTGTCGGAGGAGCAAGCAAAAAAGAAAGGGAAGGGGAAAAAAAGAATGTAAGTATTTATTTGATTCCTTCCCTTATTATGAGTTTGACTCCAATATATCGCAAAATTGATCACATAACTAATGTTTTCTATTTTGGGTTTGTTGAGTTTTTGAATTTATCACATTTTGTATGTTTAGCGTGTTTCAACTGTTTTCAATTTAAAACGCTTCGGCGTTTTAAATTTGAGATGTTTTGTCATCACGTGAGTATGACATAACATAGATAAACATAAATTTTTTGCATGTTGAAACATTATGTTGTGTGTTTTTCCTTATCTAGGAGATCAAGCATTTAACAATGAAGTTTCTAAAGATTCTATAATTAATCATGATTAAAAGCTCCTTTTAATTGAAATGAAATTTAAAAGGAGAAATGTACAACTCCAAAAAAAAATATTTACACATTTACTTTGTGGAATGAATGTATATTGTTTTATTTAATATCTTGTCCAAACTTATTGTATGACACTCCCTTGCTCTTTATAAGTGAATTGCTCTAGGTTATGAACTTGTAGTCCTTTCGCGAATGGGCGTTTGTCGCATTAGTAAGGCATCATCTCTTTTGCATCAAGTACGAAAATCAGAAGACCTCATATTTATTTGATTTTCTTCAATTTGCTTTGTAAGCTCAATCTTTTGTAGAAATTTCATAAAACGTAAGTGTAGTATCTCTCTTCATTAAATTAGTGGTTTAGTTATTATTTTATTTTGTACTTCGTAAGGTTATATCTGTAGTTGGAATAAAATATAAATGGAGTATAAGTCTTTAGATTGAATAAATGGTTTCAATTATGATATTGGCTTTTGTGCTTCTACTATAGGATTTCATTATTCTCATTTGTTCGGGGTACATCACTTGTTATTGGAGCAATATATGTTTTAGATTTTGTTGAATTGACAGGAAACATATACTTTTTGTGGATAGTGTTATTTTCTTATACAAGAGTGTTGGATAGAACAATAATTATTTGTTATTATGTTTATGTTTCTTCAAAGAAAATACACATGACGAATCAATTCCAAATATTGGAGAATTATAATTTCTTTAAAAGTATATTAGTATCAAGAATCCAACACCAACTCAAATCCAAGTCCACGAAAAAATGATAAGTGGGCTAATAAATTGATCCGATCCAACCCACCTAATTCTAAAACTTTGTCTACTATAGAAAATTCCATATTTTCTTACGACCAAACGAATTTAGAAAATTCTACTTTAGAAACTTCAATCTTCTCCGAGCTTCAATCCATACGGCCATACCTATAAATAAATGGGTGTCTCAATCTTAATAATCTTAAACAAAAGTTACTCTCTACTACTGCTAAAAGTGAGTATTGTAGTTGTGTCACATCCTCCCAAGTAGAGTTAATTTTCACCACTGCAAAAAAAGTCTCATAGTTGAGTATTTGGAAGTGACTATTGTTTGTTATAATATTAGTCTTGTATAATAGTGAGTGTATTTGTATAAAAAGAAGTGTAAGTGTGTTATGTAAAAGATTGTGTATGAGTGAATTATATAATGTAACATTTGTTGTTACCGATATAAGTTTCACATTATCTATATTTTCGGATCTTTTATACTCAATAATTAGTATATTACGAATGTGTGAAAACCACTTTACTGTGCAAAGCACGGGTTTGAGTCTAGTCTTTTGAAAATGAGACTGTGATATGATCCTTGGACATGGAGAAAGAGTCGGGCTGTTTTTATGTAGGTTCAAATATATGTCCTAACCAGCTTGTTACTTATTTAGTTATTTCATAAAATATAAGTTGTTAATATTTTTCTGAAGGAAAATCACTGTTGAACTATTTTTTGAGTTAAATCTGCATGAATTTTTTTTCATATTTTTTTCTTCTCTTTTTCCCATTCTTCATAATTTACAACACTTGCATTTTGCAAGATATATACATTAACTAGTAAGTAAGATGACGGGGAAGGTCTTACCTTAGCTTGATGTTGAATTGCAAGTCAATTTTTTGTTTTAAGGTCACATTGTTCACACCTTAAACGACTAAATTACAATTTCAATCAAATAATAAATAGTGTAATAATAGATTGGCATTGTTATAAATATGATGGATAATTTAACATAATTGTCAAGTGGTTATGTTGCTATTACACTAGCATTGAAGCTTATGAGCATATACCACAACAAGTTCATCCAAGCATCGACAACGATTTCATGTTGTTCGCAAGTGTTGTGGGCGTCTAGCTATGTATTAAGCCCATTGTATCATGGGAGTGTTGGGTTAGCAAACACTGTTAGTGCTCAGCATATTTAACTGACGAGCATAATTTTATATGTAGGTCTGACTCGATAATGAAGCGACGAGCTGCAAGACGAACGTAATTAAGTGGAGAGGATTTCAAGTGAACTACCAAACACGAACAAATGTTTGATAGAAAGATGTATATAAGACAATCTACGAATAGTCTGCATGAGATTATACGAGGAGCAACTAACATTGTTGTCCAAGGTTTATTAATCACTGATTCTCAGTGTTGACTCTTTACAACTTAAAAGTTGCGACAACTTTGTTCGAACAATGTGATTTAACTATTTTCACTGCAAGCCCACTTGAATCGTGTCGAGAATAGATTGTGATGCCATGATGTGGTCCAACAACTACTCAACATTCCATTTTTCTTTCAAAAATATTTTGCCCACTAAGGTTGGTAGATTATCTATGTTCGACTCATATTGAATATAAAGGACCAAAGTATACTCACATGGCTAATAAAAAAATAACACTTTTAATTTTTAGTTTTAGTGTGCACTAATCAAAATCAAAAATATTACAATAACTTGCACTGTAACGTCCCGAAAATAGCGAAAAATTTGAACAATATAAAAGACCGTCAACGGTCAACACCGGACACGTCACGGGAAAACAAACCAACATATATAATATATATAAGATATAGATCCACGTGGAAGTCAAAATATACATAAGAGTCAACTGTGATTACAACAAAATGTATACAACATGTAATCACTACCTCAACAAAAAGATATACAATGAAGACATGATCAGATCCCGGGGGCACCTTCCTCGGTCACCACATCGACTCTAAATCTGCTCGCTACCTGAAATGCAAACAATTGAAACATGCCTGAGTTCCCTGAAGGAACCCCGTATACCAAACCTTCTAAAATAAAAAAATGGAATTAAAGACAATGCAATGCAATGCACATGATCATCCACCTCGGGCCCACAATAATGCCATCTCCGCCTCCGTGGTACTGAACCACTCCTGCCACCACTAGGTCAAGTCAGTCCACCGCTGCCTCACAAGGGTCAGTCGGCACCACTGCTCCCCAAGAGTGCAGAAAGGAACCCTGACACTACGCCGCCACCCCAGGAGCGAGTCAGCCCGCCGAATACACAACTCGGGTCAGACGACAGCCGCTGCTCCCCCAAGAGCCGCCAGACGCGCACCCTGCCGGAACATCCTCGGCCTACCGACAAACCCCAGCAAACAGCCCAAGGTTTACGGCACTCATCTCTCACACCCCGCTCGATATGAGAGGCCAACAATAATACGCCCTCGTCGAAGGTGAAATCCGTCGCTCTCAAGGCCGGTAATCGACCGTCGCCTCGGAGTCGGTAGTCGACCTATACTCAACGGATCGCGTGTGGATAAATCCACCAACCTGCGGCAGATCGGTCGACCGCTACAAGCACACCGGTCGACCGATCTTCCACACAGTACTCGGTACTGTACAAACAAGTGTATCGGTCGAACCACGCCAACCGAATTACCGACCCATCGGTTGAACAAAAGTCATCTAACGGTCGACCGTTTGGATGGTCTACGCTATACAATATTTATAATATTTATATACCCGACCGGTCGAACCAAGGGGTCGTTCAACCGATAACAGGGATTTCAGCATTTTGCCCAATTCATATTCGGTCGACCGGAACTGAAATACAGTTCGACCGAAACGTCACAGGCACTCTACTGCTTAATTAAATGCTCAGTCGGTCGACCGAAAGTTAAAGAGCGGTCGACCGTTTTGATGGTCAAAGCTCCCAACCGACTTAACATCGAATAGATCGGTCGAACCAGGTTAAGGATGTTCGACCGTTTAATAAGTCAAAATCCCCAACCGACCTATTCTCATTGTTTCGGTCGACCGGCTAAGTGGACCCGTTCGACCGATAACAGTATCAACCCTTTTTCCCGCACAAATCTGGCATAACGGTCGACCGTCCATAGACATCGTTCGACTGTTTGCGGGTGCAAATCAATATAATAATAGGATCGATCGACTGCCCACAGGCACCGGTCGACCGATCGTCGTCTTCAACCTCTGATCAGGTTGAAATCCGATGGGTAATTCGACACCAACATCGATCCCCAACACTCACAAAGCTTAAGTGAGTTATATTGAAGACTTGGCATACCTTATTGACGTTTGTAGAAGCTTCCCAAGCTTTGGCAAGCCTAACCCAACTCTTCCCCTTCACTTCCTCTCCTTCTTCTTCTCTCCTTCTTCTTCTTCCCCAAATTCGCCTCTCTCTCAGTCTCTGAAACACTCAAGCAAATGAAGAAAATGTTTTCTTAACCTAACACTTCTATTTATATCAATTCCAAATCTTATCCTCATTTCCACCTCATGCTTTACTAATCATGGCTTAATTAGGTTAATTAGGTTTAGTTTAGTTAATTAAGGTGTTTTAGATTCAGGTTATTACATGCCCAACTTCTTCTTCTTCTCCTCTTCTTTTTCTCCTCTTCTTCTTCTCCTTCGCTTCTTCTCCTCTCCAAAACTCCTCTCTCACTCTCTTCTTTTTCAACTGAGGAAAAACGTTTTAATTAAACCTAACACCTCTATTTATATCAATTCCATATCTTATCCAATCATCCACCTCATGTTTCACTATTCATGGCTTAATTAGGTTAATTAGGTTTAGTTTAGTTAATTAGGGTGTTTTAGATTTAGGTTATTACAATCTACCCTCCTTAAAGAAATTTCGTCCGCGAAATTCGAAACAACTGACTTACCGGAATAACTCTGGATACTGCTTCCTGACATCCTCCTCGATCTCCCAGGTAGCCTCTCTGACACTGTGATGCTGCCACCTGACCTTCACCATAGGAATTGCTCTCCTCCTGAGCTGATGTACCATCTGATCCACAATCTCAACTGGTCTCTCATCTAATGACAAATCCTGCTGGATCTCTGGTACTGCTATCTCTATCACATGAGCTGGATCGGTCACGTACTTCCTCAGCATAGAAACATGGAAGACGTTGTGAAGTCCTGCGAACTGTGGCGGTAAAGCAATCCTATATGCCACATCTCCGACTCGATCCAATATCTCAAACGGTCTGACATACCTCGGACTCAGCTTCCCCTTCTTCCCGAATCTCATCATCCCTCTGGAAGGTGAGATCTTCAGGAATACATGATCTCCTACATCAAAAGTCAGTTCACGCCTCCGCGTATCAGCATAACTCTTCTGTCTGCTCTGCGCTGTAGCTAGTCGTCTCCGAATCACGTCGACCTTCTCTGAATATAACTGTATAATGTCAGATCCAACTAGCTGTCTCTTGCCCACATCACTCCAGCATACCGGCGATCTACACGGCCTCCCGTATAATGCCTCATATGGTGCCATCCCAATACTCGAGTGGTAGTTGTTGTTGTAGGCGAACTCTATCAGCGGCAAGTGCTCATCCCAATGCCCGGCCCAGTAAAGTGTACACGCTCTCAGCATATCCTCCAATGTCTGTATCGTCCGCTCTGACTGGTCATCTGTCTGTGGGTGGAAAGCTGTGCTAAAATTCAGACGTGTCCCCAGTGCTCTGTGTAGACTCTCCCAAAATCGCGAAGTGAATCTGGGATCTCTATCTGAAATGATACTGACTGGTACACCATGAAGTCTGACAATCTCCTCAATATATAACTTAGCTAGACCATCTAGAGCAAGAGTGATCTTAATAGCTAAGAAATGCGCCAACTTGGTCAGTCGATCGACTATAACCCAAATCGCATCGTGGAATCTCCGTGTCTTCGGTAGCCCCGTAACAAAATCCATCGTCACGTGCTCCCACTTCCACTCGGGCAACTAAATCCTCTGCATCTGCCCCGCTGGTCTCTGGTGCTCGATCTTCACCTGCTGACAGACCAAACACCTCGACACAAAGTCTGCAACGTCCTTCTTCATACCTCGCCACCAGAAGTTCCGCTGCAGGTCTTTGTACATCTTGATGCTCCGTGGATGAATGGAATATCTCGATCTGTGTGCCTCCTCCATGATATCATGTCTCAGGTCCTCTGTCCTCGGCACCCAGATACAGTCTCTGAATCTCAGACCTCCATCAACTCCAACTCTGAAGTCTGACTCATCTCTAGCAGCTAACTGTAACAAACTGCTCAACTCCTCATCTGTAGTCTGAGCATGAATCACTGCTGATACTGTCTGAGGCTCTACTCTCAATCCTGCAATCACTGCACCCTCAGAGCTATCTGCAAATGGTCTCCACTCTGCTAAAGACTCCAGTAGTCGACACTCCTGAATGCATAGGCCTGCTACAGATACCTCCACCTTCCAGCTCAAAGCGTCTGCAACAGTGTTCGCCTTCCCCGGATGGTAAGAGATAGTGAAATCGTAGTCCTTAATGAACTCAAGCCATCTGCGCTGCCTCATGTTCAGCTCCTTCTGCGAGAACAGGTACTTCAGACTCTGATGATCTGTAAACACCTCGAACTGCTCGCTATAAAGGTAGTGTCTCCAGGTCTTCAGTGCGTGAACCACTGCTGCTAACTCCAAATCATGTGTCGGGTAATTCCTCTCATGGACCTTCAGCTGTCTGGATGCGTACGCAATCACTCTCCCGTGCTGCATAAGTACACATCCTAAGCCAATACCCGAAGCGTCGCTATAAATCACAAATCCACCTGTGCCACTCGACAATGATAAAACTGGTGTTGTGGTCAACAATCTCTTCAGCTCCTGAAAGTTGTCCTCGCACTTCTGTGACCATACAAAAGTGACTCCCTTCTGCGTCAGAGCCGTCAGTGGTGCTGTCAATCTGGAGAAGTCTTTGATGAAGCGACGGTAATAACCCGCCAGTCTAACAAAGCTCCTAATCTCCGTCGCGCTCGTAGGGGTCCTCCACTGTGTCACTGCCTCTACCTTCGCCGGATCCACTGATATCCCCTCTGCCGATACAATGTGTCCAAGGAACGCCACTCTGTCCAGCCAAAACTCGCACTTAGAGAACTTAGCATATAACTGCTGAGCTCTCAAGATGCTGAGTACGATCCTCAAATGCTCTCTATGCTGCTCTACATCCGGTGAATAAATTAAAATGTCATCCACGAAGACAATCACAAATCTATCGATATACTGTCTGAATGTCCGGTTCATCAGATCTATGAACGCTGCCGGAGCATTCGTCAATCCAAAGGGCATCACCAAGAACTCGTAGTGTCCATATCTCTTCCTGAAAGCTGTCTTCTGGATGTCCTCATCTCGGATCCTCAATTGGTGATATCCTGAACGCAGGTCAATCTTCGAGAAAACCTTCGATGACTGCAGCTGGTCAAAGAGGTCCTCGATCCTAGGTAAGGGATACCTATTCTTCACCGTCACTTGGTTCAACATCTTGCAGTCTATGCACATCCTGAAAGATCTGTCCTTCTTCACAAACAAAACTGGCGCACCCCAAGGCGAGACACTCGGCCTGATAAATCCAGAGTCCATCAACTCCTGCAACTGCTTCTTCAACTCTGTCAACTCAGCAGGTGTCATCCGGTATGGAGCCTTCGACTGCGGTGTAGTGTCAACTGCCAACTCGATACCGAACTCCAACTCTCGGTGCGGTGGTAATCCTGGAATCTCCGCTGGAAAAACATCCGCGAACTCCTGCACCACCTCAATATCCTCCAACCTCTGAGACTCTGCCTCCGCAACCACATGCGTCGCTAAAAATGTTGTACAACCCTGCTGTAACAGCCTCTGAGCCCTCACAGCAGATACTATAACGCGACATCCTCTGTTTCTGACCCCTCTGATCAGAATATCAGGCAAACCCTTCCTCGGGATCAAAATCCTCTTCTCACGGCACAAGACTCGAACATCATATTGGGACAGCCAATCCATCCCAAGTATGACATCAAAGTCCTCCATCGGTAGCAAGATCAGGTCTGCCGGAAACTCCTGATCTCCCGAAACAACCGTGGCGCCGGGGACAAATCTCCCCACAGTGCCCACCAGACCCAGGGGTGTGCTGACCTCCAAAGTGACAGTCAACATCGCAAGGGTACAACCCAACACTCCCGCAAATCGTTCTGAGATGAACGAGTGTGTCGCGCCACAATCAAAAAGCACCCTAGCTACTGAAGCAGCGACAAGAAGCGTACCTTCCACTACAACGCCTCCATCCCTAGCCTCCTCTGCCTGGATGGTGTAAACTTTGCCAGTGCGCTGCCCCTGCTGTGGTCTGAAAGGTGGTCTACCTCCGCCTCCACCTCTGCCCGGCGCTGGTAATCCCGGTGGTCTGCTCGGCCCAGCTCCTCGGCTCGGACATTTCCTAATAAAGTGACCCAGCTGGCCACATCCATGACAAGCTCTAGTGGTGAAACACTGCTCGGAGTGAAACCTGCCACAACTACCACAAGGCTCAGGTCGTGGTGCTGCAGCTCCTGCTCCCTCGAATCGGGGCCTCTTGCCCGGATTTCCCCCAGTCTGACCTCCTGGCCGCCCAGAGAACCTACCCGATGGTCTCCTCTCATCCTGGTAGTTCTCTCTGTAGTCACGATCAAGAACAGTGACACTCTTCCGGCATACGCGTCAGCACCTTCCTCCTCAACTGCTTCCGGATCCCTCGGACGAACTTCCCAGCTCTCTGCTCTTGTGTGATATACATCTCGGGACAGTAACGCTCAAGGGCGTTGAACTTCCCGATGTAACCTGCCAGGGTCATGTCTCCCTGCTGAAGACTCAGAAACTCCTCCCTCTTCGCATCCTGCGCATGCTGCGGAAAATACGGCTCGTTGAACTCGCCAACGAACTCCTCCCAGGCTATATCGTCTCTGTCCGCAAACACCACTACAGATGTGGACCTCCACCAGTTGGACGCAGCACCGCCCAACACATAAGTAGCCAGACCCGCTCTCGCCTCCGGAGGACAACCAATAGCACCGAAGATCTTCTGCATCGTAAAGATCCACTCCTCCGCAGCCTCTGCATCATATTGCCCCAGAAAGGTAGGCGGATGCTGGCGCATAAACCGGTCATGCATAGCGCCAGTCCCCGTCTGCCCAATCTGTGCTGCCTGCCGCTGTAGCATCTCAGTCAGACGTCCGACTGTATCGAACAACGTCCGACGCTCCTCCTCCCAAGCCTCATCCCTCGCAGTCTCACTCTCACCGCGAGTATGAGCGACAGCCTTCCCCCGTCTAGGAGGCATCTGCCAAAGGAAACAAGACCATCATCAATATAAAATATGCATGCATGATCCTCTAAGACCTACTTCCTAACTCAAAGGTGGTTTCTTTGGACAAGTACGCCGGAATCAACGCTCTGATACCAAATTGTAACGTCCCGAAAACAGCGGAAAATTTGAACAATATAAAAGACCGTCAACGGTCAACACCGGGCACGTCACGGGAAAACAAACCAACATATATAATATATATAAGATATAGATCCACGTGGAAGTCAAAATATACATAATAGTCAACTGTGATTACAACAAAATGTATACAACAGGTACACTACCTCAACAAAAAGATATACAATGAAGACATGATCAGATCCCGGGGGCACCTTCCTCAGTCACCACCTCGACTCTAAATTTGCTCGCTACCTGAAATGCAAACAATTGAAACATGCATGAGTTCCCTGAAGGAACCCCGTATACCAAACCTCCTAAAATACAAAATGTAATTAAAGACAATGCAATGCAATGCACATGATCATCCACCTCGGGCCCACAATAATGCCCTCTCCTCCTCCGCGGTACTGAACCACTCCTGCCACAACTAGGTCAAGTCAGTCCACCGCTGCCTCACAAGGGTCAGTCGGCACCACTGCTCCCCAAGAGTGCAGAAAGGAACCCTGACACTACGCCGCCACCCCAGGAGCGAGTCAGCCCGCCGAATACACAACTCGGGTCAGACGACAGCCGCTGCTCCCCCAAGAGCCGCCAGACGCGCACCCTGCCGGAACATCCTCGGCCTACCGACAAACCCCAGCAAACAACCCAAGGTTTACGGCACTCATCTCTCACACCCCGCTCGATATGAGAGGCCAACAATAATACGCCCTCGTCGAAGGTGAAATCCGTCGCTCTCAAGGCCGGTAATCGACCGTCGCCTCGGAGTCGGTAGTCGACCTATACTCAACGGATCGCGTGTGGATAAATCCACCAACCTGCGGCAGATCGGTCGACCGCTACAAGCACACCGGTCGACCGATCTTCCACACAGTACTCGGTACTGTACAAACAAGTGTATCGGTCGAACCACGCCAACCGAATTACCGACCCATCGGTTGAACAAAAGTCATCTAACGGTCGACCGTTTGGATGGTCTACGCTATACAATATTTATAATATTTATATACCCGACCGGTCGAACCAAGGGGTCGTTCAACCGATAACAGGGATTTCAGCATTTTGCCCAATTCATATTCGGTCGACCGGAACTGAAATACAGTTCGACCGAAACGTCACAGGCACTCTACTGCTTAATTAAATGCTCAGTCGGTCGACCGAAAGTTAAAGAGCGGTCGACCGTTTTGATGGTCAAAGCTCCCAACCGACTTAGCATCGAATAGATCGGTCGAACCAGGTTAAGGATGTTCGACCGTTTAATAAGTCAAAATCCCCAACCGACCTATTCTCATTGTTTCGGTCGACCGGTTAAGTGGACCCGTTCGACCGATAACAGTATCAACCATTTTTCCCGCACAAATCTGGCATAACGGTCGACCGTCCATAGACATCGTTCGACCGTTTGCGGGTGCAAATCAATATAATAATAGGATCGGTCGACTGCCCACAGGCACCGGTCGACCGATCGTCGTCTTCAACCTCTGATCAGGTTGAAATCCGACGGGGAATTCGACACCAACGTCGATCCCCAACACTCACAAAGCTTAAGTGAGTTATATTGAAGACTTGGCATACCTTATTGACGTTTGTAGAAGCTTCCCATGCTTTGGCAAGCCTAACCCAACTCTTCCCCTTCACTTCCTCTCCTTCTTCTTCTCTCTTTCTTCTTCTTCCCCAAATTCGCCTCTCTCTCACTTTCTGAAACACTCAAGCAAATGAAGAAAACGTTTTCTTAACCTAACACTTCTATTTATATCAATTCCAAATCTTATCCTCATCTCCACCTCATGCTTTACTAATCATGGCTTAATTAGGTTAATTAGGTTTAGTTTAGTTAATTAAGGTGTTTTAGATTCAGGTTATTACATGCACGATGCGAGTGAACATATTTTTTTCGTGTAGTTATTTAGATTAGTTATGATGGTTTATGAAAAAATAATATTTAAAAACGATACAATTTAACAAGAAATAAACACGATTACACAAGGATCTTACAATACATTTTTTCCACGAATTATATTAGAATTTGCGGTTGGTTTATTTGCTTGCGCTTAATATCTCCAAGACATGGAAGCCTTACATGATGTTTATGGAACGATGTAACGTAAACTACACTTTTAAACTTCAACAACTAATTTGCATCACTCGTCCCAAATATATGTTTTCGATGTGCATCACTTCATGGTCGTTAATACATCACTGAGTGATTAGCCATTTAATTTACCAAGAGTTTGAAATCTAATCTTATTGCTCATCATAACTTGGGGTTTCTTCTACTTCTTCTACTTCTAAAATACAAATGTCCTTACATCATAAACATGTCTACGTCGTTTGTTAATAGTACGTCAGGAGACATCACTCTTAATTGGTCAGGGGAAGGGCACGAGAGCCCTCCTCTGAATTTCATGAACCAAAATCAACATTCACAGACTGCAGTAAGCTTCAACATTGGCGATCCTTTTATTCACAAGATTTTGTAGAAACTAGAAAGCATTTGACTCTCAGAGATGGTTTAGTTACAAGCTTATATACTGTCAGACCATCGATATCGATTTTTTTTGTTTGCGAGGAATAATCTTATTTTTCTTTCTAAAAATGATAGGATATTTGCAGAATTAATGAAAGATGACATTGCAAAACTAAGTTCCTAGACTGATTACAATTCTAGCTTATTATTATCTTTTCTAACTAGAATTGGGTCCTCCAGAATTCTGCATGGTGATTATGACAAGTCAAATTTATGGTAGTTGAAAACATTCCATGAAAAGTTAGCGTCTTTACTTCGACAAAATCTTAAAATAGTCAAGACTACGATAGAGTCCAACAACAAGAAATCACCTCAGGAAACTTTGGATGAAATAGAGCATGAAAAGGCAATCTAGAATGATGTCTTAAAAATGAATAAAACCATCTCCTGTCAATAACTTGCAAGAAGTTGGTGTACCTTTCTAGTTGATAAATTTATTTAAGAGATGATATCTCCCCACTCATCTCCTCCCCCAATGGTTACTTCCCCCACAATAGCCTCTCCACATCAAAGAATTTTCCAAAAGGCATGGACATGTCAAAAGCAAAACACCAAAGACTTGGGGGGCAGTTGTTGGATCCCACTGCACTTAGCCACCAAGCACCAACTGGAATTGAAAAGTGGTCCACAGTGTCATAGAATCCAATGCCATGCTGTTGTCTAACCAATTGATAATTGAAGTTGCATTGGTGTTCGAAGTGATGAGACAATTTCGGTTGGCAATTTTGTGCTTTGATGTCGTGCATTCTGTAAACTGGAAATGAGACATGTTCCTTGCATGACATGTTGCCATTGCATTTGGATATTATGTTATAATCAATCAAACAATAGCTTGTGGTAATCTCTTAGGGCCTGTTTAGGACATCAACAACCAGAGGTTGTATTTCGGCTTTTGATGAAATGCTAAAATACTTGAAAAGCAAGTCTCAAAAGTTAGTTTCACAAACAATATTTTTGATAGGTTGTCCAAAAACTTCAATCGCATCCAAATCTTCTCCACATGGCAACTCTTGATTGATTGGACCTATTGAAATTCTATAGGTCTGACCTACTGAATAATTTCTCCTAAAAGAGCTTAGAATTTGAAATAACGTTTCTTCAATTAGCCCGTATTTAGATCGAACGTCGAACAAAACCCGACCCACCTCGACGGATAAGTAATCTCGAGTAAATAGTATGTCAGGTTTATAGTGTGAAAAACTATTGCAATTCTCTCTTAAAGCTCTGACACCGAATGTAATTTGATAACTAATCAATAATAATTTTTATAAAAAAAAAACCAATCAATGATAATGATGCAACCCAATTGGAAAAGATATACCAAGTTCAAATCCAACAAAGTATTTTTCATGTTTTGGAATAAAAAATTTGCACAAAGCACAATTTCAATCCATGACAGTAAGTTTGGTGTTGTTAATATGATACTCGTGTATGGCGTTTCATTTTGTCAACTATTGCTATGATATTATTCTATTATTTTGAGATTCAGTTAGCACGTCATACAACCAATGATGTCATAGAACAACGTGTTTTCTTTCTTTTAGTACTAAAAAAATTCACTGAGACAGCGACCAAGCAATTTTTGAACTTGTTTAGGACAGAGACTTTTCACTTTTCATTTGGTTATGGACATTTTATGAAAACAAGAGTTAATTACATATAATCCCTCGGAAAAGATCATCATCATCATCTTTAACTTCATTAACCAGCCCAAACTACTTATATCCCCAAACTTTGTAACTCAGTTCACTAAAGACAAAAAATTAAAATGATATGAACAGTTGAACACTTGAGGCAAATTAATGTGTTAATATACTTACAGAAAGTTTAAATAGTTTCTTGGATATGGGAAAGCTTTGCCCAACAACCTACAATATCGTGATCTTGTTATTAATTGCCTTGTCTTGTTTCAATGTGGGACACGAGGTTATTTTAAGATCCTGTCAAAATCACCACCAAGATCCCGTTGCACTATTTTAGAGTTTTACCCCCAAAATAAACTTTGACTCCAACAATTGAACACACAACTTTACTAATTGGTTATGAAATTTATGCAAGACGGTATCAGAAATTCATGTCAGATTTTTAAAACTGAATTCCTAAAAACAATTTAGGAGGTTGGAATATAAAGGTTGAAAAAAATAAAATTGAAGGGATCGACATCTCAAACGATCTTTACAAACTGCGGAAAAAATCTAAGAGATCTCATTCTACTTGACAAATGTCCTGAATGAATGTAGTACTCAAAACTTAATGATTTGATACCAAAACACAACTTTGTATTCTTTATTATATATATATTTACTGCTTATCAAATCAACACGTTCATAATCATGATTAATGTCAAACGGTGACAGAAAAAATGAACCGAAAGGTGATGTCTGGTTGTAGAAAACAGTTATGTTTGGTCTTGGTTGCATGTGGTGGATGTTTGGTTGCATTGAATTGTTTGCGTGGGAGCAACTGTCTTCTACTGCTCTGCTTCACACTTTTATATTGCTTTATTGAGGGAAATCCAATGTTCCTTTCCATTGTTTGTATCAACACATTTTGTTTAATGTTGATTTCCTCATTTTGGTCACTTTGGATCCATAAGTTTTAGATTACAGATTCTTTAAAATCTAGGTTTGTCAAAGTGAATCTGAAATTTGTTTTAGTCAAACCCTTAAACCTTAAGCTCACACCTGCACGAGCTTCTCAAGTTTGAGTTCTTTTATTTTTACAATATATAATATAAATTGGAACTTTGAGATAGACAGGTTTTGAAATTTTTTCCCGTATTGCTTGCAAAACTCATTTGTCGAAGTCTGTTTGACAGATTTGTCGAGGTCAAAACCACATCCGAACGGACCTAAAATGTTTGGAATGAAAACCCAAAATTGTATATAAAAATATAAATACATCATAGGAGTGTCAGAATTTATTATTCTTTCAATTGAGGCTGCCAGGCAACGTGTACATAACAAATGGAGTCATGGTATAGTGGTTAAACCATTATTGAAATATATATTTTTTAAATTACAAGTCTATTTCCGTCTAAAAATTATTTTGGTTGTCAAGCAGTTAGATAGTAGTATCGTAGGTGGTCAATTCCCTAATAAAACATCATAAGTTTCTTAATTAAGCAACAATGGTTTTTGGGGAACAAATTATAACGATCACCGAGTAAGTTCAAGATTCTTATATGTTTGGTCGATAAAAAACATAACAATCCTACTTCCGTGAATACGAAGTTCATCATTCATTAACCCACCATAAACAAAACACTAACTTATAAGATATTTGTACGCTAATTAAAGATGGAAGCTACCGACTAGGTCGGTGGTTAGAAACTAATTAAGCATGTTCAGCACATCAACTTATCAATCATAATCCAGTCTCACAGACTCCAAGTCAACGTTTTCTTCTAATCAGCGGCCTATGACAATAACTCCGACCAAAATTAGACCGTCCAACCGAAAGACAGACAAAACAAGATGAGAATTAATTAACACATGAACGAAGGAAAGACGGAATGGGGTTTGTGCACTCGATATAGGGGGAATTGATCGGAAATGAAAATATTTTTTATTTGATCAGAATATTATAAGGTGTTTGTGCACAACTTGGAATCTAATTTAACTTTTTCTTATTTTTTTCCAATATAAAAGAAATGTTTCCCTTGAATTTCTCAAGATTTGTGCATTACTGAATTCTATTTTATTCTGCTTTCCGTTTGACTGCTAAATTTACTTTTCGTACGATTAATATCTTAAAATAAATCACATATCATTAGATCCAAAATCTAATCAAGTACTATTTGAACACACATAAGCAGATCGAACGTCAAATAAAACCCGACCCACCTCGACCGAGACGCACACAAGTTCCACTTAGACACCTCAAAGGCTCAAACCAATCCATCTCTTTCTCCAACCAAGGAGGGGTGGGTAAAACCCTCAACCCCACCAATGTTAAACCCTGATTACCAACCCCAAAATCTTACCTTCCCAAAATCCCAATCACATTAATTTTATCCATATTCTATTTTAATTCCTCCAAATTTTCCATAAAATAAAAGCAAGCAAGCAAGCAAGCAAACCCTATTTCCAATCCCATATCAAATTCCACCACCACCATCTCTCCTCCTCCTCTTCGATCATGTCCGGTTTGTACAGTCACAACTTCTCCCCGGCCAGAGCCCAATCGCCGCAGGTCCGGAGCACGCCGGAGATGGATAGGTACGCTTCGATTTTGGGTTTTTTTGGGGGTAAAGATTTGATCTTTGGTGGTTTTCTGGTTGGTTTTGTAGTCAGTACTTGACGGAGTTGCTGGGGGAGCACCAAAAGATTGGACCTTTCATGCAGGTTCTGCCCATTTGCAGTCGCTTGCTTAATCAAGGTCAGTTGGAGACTTGGAGTGATTGGAGTTTGTTTGGATTTTGGTTTTTGATGTTTTGGGTATGTCTGAATTTGGATGTGATGTTGATTTTGTGCTTCCTCTGATTGGTTCTGGTGCTGCATGAGAAGTTCAGATCATTTTGTTGTGAAAAGAGGTTTCTTTTTGCAACCTTTTGCATTTTGTTGTAAAAAGAGTTTCCTTTTCCTTTTTTGTTGTAGACATGAATGCTGAAGTTCAATCTATATTGCATCACTTGCTCGTGTTGTTGTTGTTGATGATGTTTCATCCCTACACTGGTGAAATTTTCCAATTTGTTGCCTGCGGTCATTCCTAATCATGTATCTAGTCACTTGTCCAGTCGTTTGTTTGCGGTTATTCCTTATTATGTAATGTTGTAAGCATCTAGTTATTTCTTCAGTCCACAATGACAGCTATTTTTCAACAGTATGCAGCCATTGCCATGCTCGTGCCGTTTCCATGTTGCACGATTGGGTTGCAACTTTTATGTTTCATTTGATTCTATATTTCTCCATTTTATTTTTCCTTGCAACAAGTCTTTTCCAGTAGAATGCTGCAAAATGAGGAACTGCACAACTTCATTGCAACATTTCCATGTCATTTTGTTCCATGCATTGTATGGGGTGGCTGTGTTAAGTGTTAACTTCTCTATTTTACATAATTTTTCCAGCTGCAGTGCATAACTGCTGAATTGGCCAAGACTGCTTTGTTAGTTCATATTCATACTGTTGCACACCTAAATCTTGCCTTCCAATAAGCAATCAAAATGTTTTTGAATGACGTTGAATATTTATTTGAAGATTCTGTATAGAATCTATAGATACTTGAGGACACTCTTCAATGTCACATTTTTGTTTTGTTTTGAAAGCTTAAAATTATATTGCTGATCAAATAAGGAATCTCAAATTTACCCGACTAAAGCTTGTATTTTGTGAAACTTCATCTTTCTCATTTTAAAAAGGATTAATTTCTGGTTAATATTTCGGTCCTACTTATCAACTTTTGATATATGGATTTCTTTGCATAAATATCATAACTACAAATTATCTTCAGCGTACTAACAGAATATAATATATACTTGAGAATTACCTCTGCTTCGCATTCCACAGTTGTCTGTTTATAACCGTTGGACTACAATTAGACATCACGTCCAGGATGAGAAGACAGAAAGGCTCTCATAGCTAATATAAACAGTATATAAATTATAACCCTGTAGCATCTGTTCTTCTGATTGTTATTAAGAATAAAAAGGCAACCAAAACTTTCAGTGTTGTTGTGTCAGACACAACATCAGTCAATCATTTCATGGTTGTTGTGGGAGTTATCCTTGATGATTTTTTTTGAACCTTGTTTGAGGGTGGAAATGTCTTATGTGTTTCCCCTCATGTGATAGAGATTCTACGGGTCTCTGGGATGGTCTCCAGTCAAGGTCAAGGCTATGGAGACTTCGATAGACAGCAATACCGAAGTCCTAGCCCCATGGCTTCAGGACATTATACACCAAACTCTAATGGCAGTGGATTTGGTGGTTGGCATGGGCAAGAGGTACACTCAACTTCCATATGTTAGTGCACATATATATGTTCTCTACTGATAGCAGCTAAAATTTTATAATTTTATTATTATTACTTCACTGTATGTTCTATTGGATTTACTCATTTACAACATATCAGGCATTAATCTTCTTTTGTAATCTCTTTCAATTATGTATGAATTGCGGGAAAATAAACAACCAACTCAAGAAAGTAATATGTTGTTAAAGAGGACATACCAAATACTGTTAAGATACCTAAGGTGCTAATATACCAGAGTAGCATGTGACATTCACTTTCTTCCCCCACCTCTTATCCATCTCCAACTATAGCATATTTAGTATGCTATTAATATGTGTATTTCGAATTAGAGATCTTTAGTGGCATTTAATTTCGAATGGAATAACAATAGAAGAAATATTATGAATTATAACTGTTGTCTATAGATTTGAGTCAGATGACCTTGTTCTCGTGAGCTTTTATTTTTGTTCTTTTTATATTTTGTAATCCTCTTGCAGCAGAAAAAATAAATCTTTTTGTTCTTGCAAATCCAGTGATACTATGATGATATTTATTATTCAATATTACACATTTCTTGCAAAATTCAAAGAATCATATATAAAAACATGCCCTACATATCAACCAAATGCTTCCCTGGCTCCACCTCATGTTTATGCATAGGATTTTCTCTTCACCTTGCAGCAGAAAGTCCAGTAAGAAAATTTGGCTTCACTTGTGGTTATGTTTTATGTTCACGTCTGAAAGGCTGAGAATATGATTATTCAAACTCCGAAGTATCATATAAAATGAAATTGTGCTTGTTTTTGTGTGGTAAGAAACTAAGAATGTCTAGACAGGTTCCTGTTAGCATCTGCTAGCTGATTTCCGTCGGTATTGCATATTTTCCCAATGTTCAATTTGAAGGACCATAACAAAACCTCAGAAGCCTTTAAGTTTTATTTTAATGATCATATTTGATACTTACCTCCCACATCAAATTATTCTAACAGCATTTTGTTTTCCCCCCTTTCATTTAGACACACATACTGACTAACATACATTATTTCAGCCAAGGCCTGGTGTTCCATATGGAATGGCTATGGACTGGCAAGGTGCTCCGGCAAGTCCAAGTTCTTTTATTTCGAAAAAGCTTCTGCATTTGGAAATTCCAGTAGATACATATCCTAATGTACGTCCGTATTTCTACTCCATTTGAGAACGTGATTATTCAGTTTAGTTTATGATTAAACTTTTGGGTGCAGTTCAATTTTGTTGGAAGGCTTTTGGGTCCACGGGGCAATTCTTTGAAACGTGTAGAAGCATCCACTGGCTGTCGTGTGTACATTAGAGGGAAGGGTTCCATAAAGGACCCAGGCAAGGTAGGACATTGACTTATCCCCTATTCCAACATGTACTGGCTTATCAATCTGATTCATCTCATGACATGTTACTACTTGATTCTAGTAACATGCAAGAAGCAAGTGGTTTGAAGCAATTGTGGTCATAAGTAAAATCAATCTAGTTATTGTTCACTGTATTGCTAGAAGCAAGTGGTCTGAAGTAAGTCCTGAATTTCTAGATAAGTTGGCCTCATGGTTAGCTAATTACCCTCACATGCAAGGGTATAAATAGGGGTGCCAACCAAATGGACCGGATGTACCTGGATCCGTATTTGAAACTCCATACCACCATCAGTATCCCAATCCACATCTGACGAAGTGAAATAGGATATTATCCAGAGTCGTCAAAAGCAAACCACATATCACATCCTAACATCTGAATCCATATTCGTATGTTTGTAAAATATTTTAATATAACCACATAGACGACAACCTTTATGCTAACTTAGCACCATTGCTCATCAGTATTCAGTAGTAACTAAAAGTAGTGGAGCCAACCAATTAAGATAGTCAAGGAAGAAGTGTGACACCCACTTGGACAAGTAACTTCTCTTTATAAAGGAGAGGTGTGATTTTCCCACCAGTTGATATGGGACTTAAGACATAGGAATGAATAAGATGCATAGGGATAATTGAAACCACCACATTGTGCACCGTGTTATTTATTAGAGCAGCGAAAACATGTATGGTGTGCAGATAATTATAAAATTTCTTCTGTTACAAGTTCATGGATGATGTCTAATTGTTCATCTTGCTATAGATACATTGTTCGTATCTTAAAGTTTGTAGTATTCAAAGAAAATGCTTGGTTGCCTTATTGCCTAAATTATGTCTTTTGAAATACTATACCTTTTTCACTTTGAAGGAAGAAAAGCTAAGAGGAAGACCTGGCTATGAACACTTAAATGAGCCTCTTCATATTTTGGTCGAGGCTGAATTGCCTATAAATGTTGTTGATATGAGGTTGAGGCAGGCCCGGGAAATCATAGAAGAATTGCTAAAGCCTGTGGTACATCTTTCTTTGCTCTAGCCATTATAGCTATTTTAGTTTCTGATACACACTTTTTGCTTGCTTGTATACAAACCTAACTCTGAGATATTTTCTTGGTAATTATATATTCACAGTGTTGCCAATCCTCTCAGGATAAGCACTGTTTTCCTTTTACTTTTACCCATAATTGTGATTGTGTTCATGTTATTTTGTTAATTATTATAAGGTGATAGTATTTGGATAACACTTTTTATGGGGGAAAAAGAAACATAGAGCTAAGAGAGCCAAATCTCTTGTTTGGGTGGCATAATTTGAAGAGAAAAGAACATAAATATTGAGAATTGCCAAGAAAAGCATGAGAGTAAGTGGCCTCTCTACTTTCCATCGGAAATGATAGTTGGGAGGAAATGCTTAACTAATGTTTTCAGGATGTCCACAAATCTAAGCTTCTTTCAGTTGACTTTGATAAGGCTATCATCAAAGATCTTAACTGAAAACTTTGTTCTTATAAGCTGTGTTCCCAAGTGAGAGACTTCCTGTCTAGCCCAATGATATTTAGCAAAATCAACTTTTTAGTTCCTCTTCTTTCCTTACTGACCCATCTAAATATATATAATCAATTCCAGGATTACTTAGCCCTTGAATTTGGAGGAATATGTGTTGTCTATCTATGTTGATTGTTGAATAATGCTGTGATGGTGTATATGGTATGCTATGCATGTCGTATTTAGTTGCTTTCAGTGCAGCAAGTACTTTGCATGTTCTTTAAATTTCGAGCATACTTCAGCTGTCCCATCGTCCTAGTTCATATCTCCATTTGTAAACATGTTTCTCTCATGTTATCATTCTTTTTAACAAATATGTTGCAACTTCATCAATTCTATTAGCCTTTTGCTCAGCTTAATTAAGTATACTCGGTTTGTCAACTGTCAGGATGAATCCCAGGACTTGTACAAACGACAACAGTTACGGGAATTAGCAATACTTAACTCTAGCTTAAGAGAAGACAGTCCTCACCCAAGTGGAAGTGTTTCCCCCTTCAGTAACAGTGGAATGAAGCGTGCCAAAACCGGGCTGTAATCTACTAATAAAGTAGCATCCCAATGCTCGCCTCCGGTCACTTCACCGAAGGTCCCAACTCCCAACTGTTTTGATTGGTTTTCAGTACAGGGGACTACTGCAACAAAGAAAGCTTGCCAGCAACTTTGAACATGGAGAAATGAGAGACATATATACATGTCAGTTGTGCTCTGTTATTCGCGGTGTTTGTTTAATTTATAAGATTCATTTGTGCCGATAAACTTGATACATATGGTTGACATAGCTGAAGAGGTTTGGTCCTGGAAGATGTAGGACTATTATTTGTTTATTACTTATGCTGAGGGGTCAGTTAAGTAACTTGTATTGTAACTGCTGTAATTGTAAAATCTTCTGTAATTGTATGACGTCTGCAATGTTGTAGGACTTGCAGTTGTAGTCTGATGTCAGGACAAGGTTGTGTAAGTTAATTTTTTGACATTTAGTCACTTGTAATGTTATGTTGCCACCAGGAGGTGTGCGTCTTGTTTTCTTCACATTTTCTAGGGAAAATGTTTGTGGGAGTCAAGTTTTGTTGGGATAGATTTTCATTGTAGAAAGAACTTAAATATTTGTCTTTGCATATGATTTTTTCTCATGTTGCATCCTTGACCAGGAAATGTTTTTAACATTGTAATATACAATCAATTAGCCCTTCATGTCAAAACATTCTTGGGAAAAAGTAAGGGACTGTCGGAATTGTCTGCCGAATTTTATTGAACAAAAACAGAGATGCGTTCTTCCAAATTCACCAGTTGCAGTATAGAACCATTTTGTGGCAAAAAATTGGAATGTCCAAAAGCAAAGAATAACGTGAAAACCATAAAGAGGGAAATCATGCATCATAGATTCACAGTGACAAACAACTAGGCCTGGGGAAGGTAATGGTTATTGTTTGCATTGTCTGGAAGTTCATTTACAAGAGTTACATGCATGTTTATTCAAATTCAGTCTTATTTTATAGCCATAAGTGGAGATTTCCTCGTCAGCCTTTCCATGTATCCTTCATTCTCCTTATCTCCTTCAGTGCTTCTACTGGAGAGCTAAAGCCAACTCTTGCCTGGAAAGAAGAATCTCATTTGGCATAAGAACTCTTAAGGGTAGCAACAGATATTTATCCAATCAGTCTGATTCCTCTAGAACAAAAGGATGCAAATATAACCCTCTTCAGAGGAGGATAATAACCAGAATGTTAACTGTCAATGACGAGACACTATGAAGAGCACAATAGGATTAAAGAACAAGCTGGAGAGCAGTCCACAGCTAGCTCCGCTCCGGTACCTTATGTTATATTTGTAATTTTAGTTTGTCACGAATGATGTGTTGCTTGGATGGCACCAGTCTCACATATTCAACGAATAATTGTTTTATATCACACATTCAGCATAGATTATGATTCGAGTTTTAATTTGATTCACACCAAAAAATGACATTTCCATTGAATCAACAATTCACTATCAAAGAAATTTTACGATTATATGTAGCCTAGTATAGCTCACATGTTAGATCTAATAAGATGGTCAAGTTTATGATCTAATAGTAATGTGATCGAAGGTCCAAGTCCGTTCTACCATTCCCTGATCAGGAAGACATCTTGGCATGCCTTATCTGTAACAAACTCCTACAAATTTTTTAGTTTCATTTTTCATTTGTAAGAAGAGTTATGGTATATATTGGACTATTGGTACTCGATGGTTGATATGTTGTCTCAACTCTCAATTAACAAGAATGAGGGCAGCTTGACCACTGAATGGCTAATCAGGCTCAAATTAGTTAGATCAGATTCTAACCTTGTATAAACAATGAAGATACAAGCTACAACCAAGATCTCAAAGAAGTTATCCACAATTCTACATTTCTACCCACTTGCCCATGTAACTTCAAAGTGACCTAAGAGCTAACTCCTAACTCAAATGACGTGATCATGTGAAACTTTTGAGTCTAACAATTACAAGAGCACACACAAAGGGCTCATATATTGAATACAGATGAAAAAAAAATAGACATAGGTAAAGTAGTACTGTCTTCAAAATAAAAAAGGTGAAAAGCAAAAGCATACCTGTATCTCCGGTAGATCAACACGCATGAAGGGATTAGTTTCAAATTCTTCATCAATAGTCGATGGGATGGTTGGAAGGTTGTGCAGGCGTTGATGTTCTGCCCATGATAACTTCTGCATGAGTCTTTCATTATTTGGTTCCACGGTCAATGCAAACCGCAAGTTTTTTTCAGTATACTGTGATACCAAACAACCAAATGGTGAGTAGGAATTGTAAAATTGGTGGAATTTGTCAAGAAATATGTTTCCAGAGAAGAAATTAAATGAAAAATCAAATGAAAAAAATACAAATATTAAAAATTAGATAAGACACTATCAGAAGGGGGAAAAACTGACGAGATTCTTTAACCACTCAGTATCAATATCAATTTTCAAAAAATGACCAAGGCCCAGAAGTCTCTTTGCCCTAAATGCTCGATAATGACCGAGACTGCATAATCCCAAAATCATTCTTCTCCTAATATATAAATTCAATTATGCATCACCCATGTTGTCTTAATATCATGATGGAGTTTGTACGGGCATCCATTTCATTCACTATACCAAAATCTGATCCTTCTACGCCTCTCCATGTTGCAGACTATATGTTATCATATCCTCAAAAAAATCATTACAATGCAACTTTGGGTTCCTACCTCATGTCCACAATAAACTCTGGTGGGCTTCGGCAATGAGCCCAGTGTCACACAGAGTGACTGGTACATTTGCTCTGCAGTGCCTTCGAAGAACTTTCCACAGCCAGCAACAAACTGCACAAGATCAACATTTTGTGCATCATTCTAGAACAAAGAAAGACCTTCTGAAACTCAGATTCACGTGTCTAGGGAAGATTAAATAGGAAAAGGAAGAACTGATTTGTATTTGGAGATCACCAATATTGATAGCTTTGTCCTTCAGGTCACAGTAAGAGGAATTGAACATATGACTACAACCAAGATATAAGCTTACCAATGTATCGCCTGTAAAGACTGCTGAATCTTCCTGCTCTTTGCTTGTCACATAGTAGCTAATATGACCTCTAGTATGACTGCACAGGGTGCGTTAGCATAGAGAGTCAATAATAAGCACTAATGGAATGTTATGGAGTGGAAGTGAATATCCCCACTCAGTAGAGTTTAACCATGTTTGGAAAAGAGCATTAGTACGGAGGCATACCATGGTGTATGAAGTGTGAGTATGTTCACATCTTTCCCGAGTGATAGCTTGTCTCCATTTTCCAACATGTTTGTGCAGCCTAGCACATTGTCAACTGAACCACCAAAAATCTTGATTTCAGGGACCAATTCCTTTATCTTATCATTTCCACCAGCATGATCCCTGGTACAGATAAAATATCGAAGTAAATTATAGAATTCATTGGCATATTTAGACTACGAATCTAGCAAATTATTGAAAATTTGATTGATTTCAATTGATAGCTTCTTATTGACCTCTAGTGAAACTGTTAATGCACGTAAACCCCTAGGCTAATAATGTCAAATATTTATGGGTTTATTAACCACAATTTCATACAAATAAAAAAAATACTACAACATTCATAAACACAATCACGACAACGACAATTTCATACAAATTTAACAATGAAATTTTAGTAGCATTGTGACATAATCACTTATCCTAACAGACCTGTTTTTTACAAAACTACGTCAGCCTGAACCGAGGTGCGACAGAACCATTATTTCTCCCTACCAATTAATATTGAAGTGTAGACTCCATCTAAAGCCAATTAATGAAGTTAATCATATGAATGCCACTTCATTATCTGAATGGGATACTTTAAACAATCCAACACACATGTTGGTCTCAAAGTGCAACATATGTTTCTTACATATCCAACACACATGTTGGTCTCAAAGCTCTGATACTATATTAAATTGTGGACATTAAAACTTCAAGTTTGACTTATTTGCAAGAAAACATTAAAAAAGAATTAGAACTTGAAGGAGTTATAGGTGGCCGATTTGGAAGCTTGAAAAATCCTAGAATTGGAGTTTCACCACGTAAAAGTTGTACTTCAAAAGGTTGTTCGGTTGTTCCACTTTCGCTTTGAAACGACAATTAGTCAATTGCCCTCTCAACATGACAAAAAATGATGACCTTCCTCTTCAATAAAAATATACATGTACCAATCACTAGAAGGTGAACTGGAGTCTTAGGACCTCACTTAAGTACCACCTCCTGCAAACTAGTCACACCCTAATCAGAAGGTACCTTTCATATGATTGAATGTCTTGCGATCGCCAAAGTCATCAATTAGCTCCTAAACTACAAAGTACAAACACATACCAACACTCTACAAAAACTAACGGAACGTACCAAATGGGGCTAACTCAGCTGGTAAGTCATTGGTATGGGATTAATTGGAGTATTGGACCAAGGATCGAAATGCAGCATCATGGTTTACATGTTAGCATCTAATAAAAAGATATTAGACACTTTCGGAAACAAATCCAATAAACAACTGAACTAGCTCGGTTGGTAGATCATTGGTCTTAGATTAACTAGACCAGGAATCCAATCTCAACTTGTGAGTTACATTACATGTTGGTATCTAATTTAAAAAAAAAACTTCCATCAAATAATTGCGTGACAAACAATTGAGGTTAGTCGAACCGGTAGATCCTTGGTCTAAGATTGACTGGACTAGGAATCGAATCTCAATTAGATAACATTAAATGCTTTCCAAACGACAAATGGATAAAGAGATTGGGGGCAAACCAGTGGTGGTGGGTGGTGAGCACGAGCTTGATTTGGGCTCCGGCATCGGCGGCGGCGCGGAGGACCTTCTCCGGCTCGACCGGGTCGACGGCGGCGGCTTCTTTGGTGGCATCGCCGATGATTCTGCAGAAGAAATTAAAAAAAAAAACTTAACAGATTAAATGGAGATTAATTTAATTTAATTTGAGGTTTTGCTTACAAGTATGCGTAGTTATCGGACAAGCATGGGATCTCCACGATCTTCATCTCCCTTCTATCTCCGGTAGCAATCTGTTGCCGCTTCGCCATCGCAAATTTTATGTGTTTGGAGTTTTTGCAAAATTGTTCTTTTAGTTTCAATTTTTTTTCTGAATTGCTAAACATCGTCCCAAAATTACTTAAATCGTCCATTAAAATTACCAAATTACCTTTCATCCTATTTTTGCTTATATATCTCACAATTTCACTCTTTTTTCAAAACTTTCTCTTCCTATACCTACTACAGAAGATTAGGAATGTCTCGGAGGTCAGGCAAGCAGTCAGCAATTCCCCCGGTGTACCCGTATACGGTAACCTTACTTTATTTATTTGTTTTCAAAAAAAAAATTAAAAAAAGTGGTCGGCGTCCGAGGGAGATGCCCCCCCGCATGGGGCGGACGTCCTCGGAAGCCGCTCCCCCCATGGAGCAGATCGACCACCAGATAGGACGTGTGGCGATCTGGTAAATTTTTCATTTTATCTATATTTATTTGTACCGTAGGTTTTGTTAATGTACGCTAATGTTAATGTTATGTGCCGTGGATGGGTAAGATGATACGGGCTGTAGACCCAATCTTGCAGATGAGGGATGAGCTGCCAGACGATGCCAGAGCTGCATGCGGAGATGTGGATGAGATCATACAGTCGTGGCATACTCAGTTAGGCATCTTCGACCATGATTCGGATGATGAGTAGGCTGATCTGTTGTACCTTACTCTTAGTATTTGCATTTATATTTGTTTATCTGTCGTACGCTTATTATTTGTATTTGTGTTTGTGTTTGCTACATATTTACTGAAATAAATAACAAAATTATAATAACAATAAATATATGGTATACCTGATCCTCCCCTCATGTTTAAAGACGAAGAACCAGAAGATCGACCACGACCTTTGCTTCCACTACTGGAAGATCGACCACGACCTATGCTCTCACTACCTGAAGATCGACCACGACCTCGCTCAGCATACTCAAACGCACTAGGGTCCCGTCGTGTCGACTTTCCCCTTGGTCGACCTCGTAGCTTTGTTTTTTCTGCAGGCTCTCTCAAATTCGAATGTTCGGGGTGTAGCTGCTCGAATAAAAACCGAGAGGCAGATCGAATTACGGTAGGGTCACTTCCTGCAATCTCATCAACCAGGCTGCGAAAATGTTCGGCGTCTTGAGCTGTTTGAGACACAAACTCTGGGTTCCCGGCTCCTTCCCCAATGACAAGTGTCCTCCAGAACGGATGAATCTGCTCTAAGTAAATTCCGTTGTTTGATTCAAGACATCCGCGGATGGTACATGCGCAAGGTATCCCATGAGAAGTCAGAAAAGCGCACTCACAACGATATTCAACTTCATCATATAACTGTTGCATTCTCTTCACCTCCTGACTCAGCAATTGCAAGCAGTGATGCGAAACTCGACCATTTATGTGACGATATAGAGGATGTCCGAAATTAGTCAAATTTCGCCGTCTCGAGTCTTCAAGAAAGTTTCGAATATTCGTCAGCTGCATTTCAATAGCCGCGTTGACGCGCTCAAAAAGAGTGTCCAGAGCTGCTGTCGATGTAGAAATCCACTCTTTTAGAGCCGAATGGGCACTTTCGACCCTACAATTCGTGGTGTTCCAAAAATGAAGGACTTTGTTCGGCCAATTCAGCACAAACTTTTCTTTATGCACCAACCACGTGGTGTCCGGATACTCCGTGATAGCCGGCCACGATCTATACAAATCTTTCAGAGCATACAAAGCTTTATCATACTCGGCTTCTGAAGTAGAAAGCATGATTTTCCACCATCTTCCGCGCCTCAAAGTCTCTGCCATCTGCTTATTCTTGCCGAATACGTGGTATGCGTAGTTGAATACGTCTTTGTTGATGTGCCATGTGCAGAGTAAATGAGCAGAGTCAGGAAAAACCTCTTTCACCGGTCGCATAAGGCCTAACTCCCGGTCTGTTATTATTGCAGTCGGGCTGACAGTCCCCAATAACAGATCTCGCAACTTCTCCATCACCCACAGGTAACTGGAGTAAGATTCATCCATCAAAATCGAATCCGATAAGGAAATTCATGTTTGTTGGTGTGACTCCAATCATTTCGAACAAAGGCATCTTATACTTGTTCGTCTTGTAAGTCGAATCCATGCAGATAACGAAAGGATATGTCCGCAACAACTGGACTAACGTCGGATGTGCCAAAAAAACGTGAGTGACGACATTAGTTTCTGGATCCGCCATAATCCAATGTAAGTACTCACACTGCACTGCTTGATAGAGAAACTGCTGGATGGGATTCCGGTCTTGAGATTTTGTCGTCCTCATGTAATCTCTGAAATTATAAATATGCCTTTGATTTGGATTGTCCTCCGGGAATTTTTCTTTTACTGCCTTCAAGATGTCCCGTGGTTTTGTTGCGCCTCAATCATATCACGAACAATCTTCTTCGCCCCAGGACTTAGACCACTAGTTTGACGATGACCCTCTGGATAAACTGTCAGTCTGTGGTTGTGATGTCCGTGAGCACTATTAAAAACCACAACCCATCCATCACGATCCCGTCGCTCCACCACTTTTATTAAGAAACGACAACCACAACCCTTTCTTTTGGTGTTTCTTCAAAGTACAATATCCATATCCCAAGACTCCATTTGATTTCGCCGGTCGCAGCTCAAAAATAACAATCCATCCGACTATCTGATCTTGTTTTGTACGACGACACGACCAAAAAAAACTCAGCTCCGATAGCTACTTGTTTGGCCTATTTACTTGCTTCATCGATTGTTGCAAAAAATTGTACAGTTTGCAATAACTCACTGTAATCCACTCCATCACCACCAAAATCTTCCAACGGAACCTACAAAAATAAAATCGAAATTAAAAAAATCAAAAAAATCCAGGCGTCTGGATAAGCCGCTTGCCCCATGGGTGGGGCGTCTGTGTTAAACGCCCTCCCCAAGGGTGAGGCGTCTGCGTAGGACGCCTTGCCCAAAAGGAGGGCGTCTACGCAAGACGCCTTGCCCAAAAGGAGGGCGTCTACGCAAGACGCCTTGCCCAAAGGGAGGGCGTCTACGCAAGACGCCTCTCCCATTGGGTAGGCGTCTGCGTTAGACGCATCCGCCAAGGTGAGGGCGTCCTACGCAGACGCCCTCTCCTTGGGGGAGGCGTCTAATGCAGACGCCCCGCTCAAATTGTGTCCCGCGTCTGGCTTACCTCACCGGATGCATCACCATCGCCAGACATTTTCGTGGTGTTTTTACTGATAAATTATGAATAGACAATACCGTAGGGCTAATTTATAGACACGGGACGATATGAGTATTAAATATATTGTTAAGGGCAATTTGGTAATTTCAAGGGACGATTTAAGTAGTTTTGGGGCGACGTTTAGTAGTTCCCTAAAATTATAACTAAAACCTCCAAAACTTCATAATCTAAACATTCACGAATTCATATAAAACATCAAACATCCACGCAATAATAATACAAAAAATTATATGTATATAATATATAATAAAACTTATATATATACATTATGTTTCGCGGTTAAACGGACGAATTAAATCATGAGATCTTATCCACTCATTTATTAAACGATTATGATTTTCACCGTCCTTATCCGTTTATTTATTAAACGGTTATGATTTTTACAACTCATGATCCTATCCGTAACGATTTTGACCTTACCCATTTACAACCCTAAGTAGAATAGATAATATTAAAAAAAGATACAAATTGTAAGGGGCCTAACTAGGGAAGTAGGGGCTAAGACAGGCCCAAATGCCTCTAGATTTGGGATGTTTCAATGTATATCAACCAGGCTTTTGCTCCCTTATATTTTGAATGTATCATAGTTAAGTATATAGTAATGAGATTTTGCGTCCTCGTAGATTTTGGATTTTATATGGTTAAATACACATGATATTGGATTTTAGAAACCGATAGATTTTCTCCTGAATATACAAAACTTTTTTCTTTTGATAAGCAAGTATATGCATTAGAACTTAGAAGTGACAATTAACGCTGTCGCCCAAAAGTTCAAATATACAACGTCATGCAAATGGTTTTTCGTGACTTTGATATCCTAACTCGAACTTTGACCATATAAGTTAACAACCCAATAAAGCCATGATTAAATAAATATCCACACACCTCTAATCTAAAGCCCATAGGTTCGTCTCCAAAACTCTTAACCACCGAAACGAAATCCAGCCGTCGATTTCCATTTTCCACCACCACGACCAAGATCAACGGCCACGATTCCACCCCGACCTCGATTCAAATTACAAACCAAAACCAAACCACCTTCCCTTCCCTTCTCGTCTCCCCTTTCCTCTCCATTCCCACTCCGATTAGGGTTCCAAATGGACGACGCCAACGCCTATGAGGAAGCCCGGAAGCGACGGGTCGAGGGCAACCTAAAGCTATTCCAGGTCTCTCTTTCCCCATCTCCCCCCGTCGTTTCCGATCCGATTGGTGGTGTTTGCGTGAGAAGTTTGCGGAATCGTTAAGGATTCGGTGTACGTCTATGGAATTGGTTGAGTTTCGTTCCGGTTGCGCTTGTTGAAGTTCGGTTTGAACCGAACCGAACCAAGACGAGCGGTGCCGGAATCTCTAGACGGTTGAATGAAGTGAATTTGAACCGTAGCTGGTTTGGTAGTGCTCTTGACGATGTGCTTATGGATATTTCAACTTCATTGGGTGCTATTGTACGCCTATTTACGATTGATGATGTTGGTCGATGTTTGTTTCTATGTAAGAAGATAACCAGTAGAGTATGTTATGATAAGTGAAATGATTCTATATAAAGGCTAGACTATAAACTAAGGGCATCTGTTTAATCAATGCTTTCTGTTTAGCTTGTGTTCAACTTAATATTAGTTTATTCAACTATGATTTTGGTTCAGTTGAATTTTTTTGATATGAACTTGACTGAGGCCCATTTAGAAGGGAAAAAAATCAGTTCAATTTAGCTACATAGGACTGCATACTTGGATCTGGGGGACTGGTTTTTGTAGTTACCACCCAGACATGTATTCCAGCAATATAAAACTATAAAGCAAACAAATGAAGACTGCAGTTTTATAGGCATCCATTAAAAAAGCTACCGATTGTCGGGAACTGGAGTTGTAGTCACATTTCAAATGAATTTTGAGTATCATCAGATGGACTTATTTCACTTTAAGGGTTCAACTAAGATGGTTTTGTAAGGACAGCATTCTTCATTTAGATATAGTAGCTTACTGAATGAAATCAATAATGGTTAAACCAACAGCGTTGAGAGAGAGTACTTGAGCTCGAGGAGTAGGAGACAAATGAATGTAGTATTTAGTGTTTGTTTATGATTTTGTTTAAGTTGTATACTTGTATTCAATTCTTGTTATAGTTGACACATGTTAACAAACTGAAAATAAAACATGTGCATCATTCCTTACAAACTAAGGTTCATTCCAGTCACATTGCTATGCTGTTCTTTAATATCACAGTACATTCTACTTATAATTCTTGACATGACTTTACTGAACGCGGTTGTTTGATGTTTCTGTGAAGGGATTAGGCATCACAGCGATATCAAAAGGTCTTCTGGATATAGCAAAATGTGAGACCAAGGTACTGAACAATATGCTTGACATGAGTATTTCATGGACTTGCCGATGGTCCTAGTAGAGGGCATCACGTTCCTCTAGGTTCTAGTGCTTTGAAGAGCTTTTGCATCTAAGCACCATGCATGTTTATAATTTAAGCATTAGTGATCTATAGGGCACATTTTTAGTATGAATTTACCTATTTTTTCAATTTTGTTGTATGATTCTTCTGACTTGGATACTGATTATTTTATGCTATTTTAACTTCATTGTAGAAATATACTGCAAGTTCCAAATCAGTGAAAATTATTGATGTTTCCGAGCCAAGACGTTCCAAACGAGCTCGTAAAGTTGTCCCTTCATATCAAGATGAAGTAAGACTTTGACTATGATTTTCTCTGTTAAAGTGATCTTTCTTTCAAAGAAACCACCAAGATAAATACATGTGGAACGTGGATTATTGAAGTGTTAGAAATCTGCCATTATTCATGGGTTTTGCCTAGGTTGCAACTGATTGTGATTATTATTATTATTATCATCATCATAAAATGTGATAATTTGTGGCTGGATGTACAAACATTTGAGCAGTTCAGTCAGCTCTTGGTGCATCCCTGAACGTTTGATTCGTAGGCACAATTATTGGCAAGGTGTTACGTTACATGGTATTATATACAAATATACAATGCTAGAGTAAATACATTTTTCTAATCGTGAATACATGTTCTTATAGTGGTGTGAAAATTCTCAAATTATTGTGCATCTACTTCGTACTAAATCGAAATGTTTCTAACTATTCAATAACGTATTATTATTCGATACCAGGTATTATATCAGATCTTATGTCTTAATGATTATTATACTGTGGGCCTTTGTCCGATGAGGTAAACCTCACCTAAATACATTAAAAAAATCTGTGTCATGACTAAAGAATTACCATCTTCATGTAATTCATTTTTTTCCTGTTAACAAATTGAATTTATCAAAATGTGTAAGTCAAATAAAATTGCATTATTGTGAATATTATTGCAAGACAGTAAATCAAAATGCATTTCCATTTAAAGTTCACCTTTAGAAGGTGGTTTGTCTGCCGGATCTTTTTTTGTTGTGTTTGGTAAAAAACATCTTCCATTTTTTTGTGGAAATCCTCACGTATGGTATGATGCCTTTTCAACCAGTCAAATTTATTTCAATCCCCTCGTTTTGGTTCATCATTCAAAAAATTAATATTATCAGCATTAATATTTTAACTTCTCAGATCTTCGACGTGGATCTACGCCCTTTGCGTCGCAGGTATGTGTTTCACTTTCAGTTTGCATTCTTGTTTCTTTTGAGGTCCCACTATTTTGCTAATTAATTGTCAATCTATCTGATTCCCAGTTCAAAAAGAGGTGCATATACTGGATTTAGAATTGCATCATATGAAGAAAAAAATCGAGCCATAAAGAGAGCAGAAAGACTTCAGTCTGGCTTAGAGTCAGGTTGCCCCTCTTTCATTAAGTCCATGGTTCGTTCTCATGTTTATAGCTGCTTCTGGCTGGTGAGCTATTTTTCCTTTTGAAGATAAAATTGTTCTAACATTGGAAACTCTGAGAAACATGTATTTCATGTCAACTTTTAGGGTCTTCCGAGTAGGTTTTGCAGAGATCACCTCCCCACAAAAGAGGTGAAAATGGTTTTACAAGATGAAAACAATGAGGAATATGAAACTATATACATAGCGAGCAGAACAGGTCTTAGTGGTGGGTGGAGAGGCTTTGCGTTGGATCATAAATTGGACGACGGTGATGCATTGCTATTTGTGTTGATCCAGCCAAGAATTTTCAAGGTTAGTACTATCATTGCTCTTCCTTTCCAAGGCTAAACCATCCTCTAGGTGTTGTATATTCCTACTCCATCTTGGGCTCATAGTACGGTAGAAGTGTCCAAACCTCTTGTCAAATTCGTGGTTTTCTGTCTTTGGTCATCTTCAAATTTCTGTATTCTGCTTTTCATTGATATTGCAAGTATAACCTAAGTCTCATGGGTTACCAATTTAAGTACAACACTTAATAACATCTGTATTTGTCATGCCAAAATGTTTAGTCGATTCGCAAGGCCTAGATGCTTCAATGGTCCTGTTGTACATTTAGGCTGTTGCGAAAATAATTTTGGTCATAATCATCAGTTCGTCACTACAAATCCGTGTGCATTATTTCCATTGATAATTATATCAGATCAGTTACTGAAATTCATACGGACTAAGCGCACATGAATACTAGTACATAATACATATGAGCCTTTGGTTGGGGCCACGTGGGTGGAAAGGTTGCCTCATATTCTAACATCTCTAGTTTCTTCGGTAATGTAGTTATTATCTACAGTTAAAATCAACATTAAACAAAAGCCTCTAAAGAAGCTCCCACCCAGGGTGAAGTACGGGAGAGCTCGATGTAGATAGCCTTACCCTATGACAACAAAGAGGTTTTTCGTGATAAATCAGAAACACAACCACGACATGTAATTTGACAATAATAAGAAGTTTAAATGTTTAGTAGTAGTGTAAACACCCATACAATTTGATAAATCATTTTAATCTAGCCCATTATAATCCAAAAGTCAAAACATAGTATTATAGTAAAATTTTGATGCCTTTGGAAATGGACATAATTTATTAACTATTTAAATAACACTTAAAAATAAATTTACTTGATTATAGTCCATTCATAATAACCATTTTCCAATATTAAAGGTACTGTTTATTGCAAACCTATTTTTGTTTTTTCGCCTACATATAAGTGATGATGTTCTGATGACAAAATCAAGTGATTCAGCTCACGATTCTTGTAGCTAATCCGAACTTCTCTTTTATCTTGAATTATATATTTTTATCATTTAATGTCATAACAAGAGGTTTCAGTGTGCTGTGGTATGCACTACAAGAGCATGCAATCCATTTGAGTTTTTTTACTGGTGGATTTTGTTCACTGTAACGTGGAATAGGTTGACTTTTGTCAATGGACATGTATGCTAGAACCATATGAAATTTAGAGTTCCTAAATTAAACCGGTTGCCTATGGGAACCCCTGGAGAATTAGCAAGAACATTTGGTTTCTATTGTCTGAAGCAATTTCTAAAGTCAATTCACTTTAGTAATCTACTGCTCTTTTCAGTTGAAACTGTTTCTTCTTCTTAGCAGTATGGTCTACAGTTTACATTGCCCTATTCCTCCAAGTTGCCCACAACAATCGTTTTACACTAAAATTCAATTCCCATGCGATGATGCCATTGAATGAACCATAACTAGTTCATAGAATCAACAGTGGACCCATGGAGCATTTACAGTTCCCACAAACTTGCTTGGTTTCTTCAAATTAAATACCCAACTAGCTAGATGTAACAACTGTCTGGTGCATGTCTCCTGCTGCAGGTGTATATAATCAAAGCAGCTGAGACAAACAATCAAGTAGAAGACAAACAGGACAATTCTGCCTCAGACACCACCAAATCTTCCTGCATGACAACCCAAACTGATAGTGCCACTGAAACCCCAGAGCTCCCGCCGAAATCCAGTACCAGGAGACGATCGAAGAAAACACCCAAACGCAGTGCATGGGCATAGCTGTGTAGAAGTTGGTTTTGACTGAAAACACCAATCCGGACATGTGAGTGATGCCAATTTTGGTTTTTGTTGATGGCATCCGTGTGGAACGCTAACGTCCCTGGCTATTATTGCAAGCAAGAAAATCAATCTAGATAGGGTTTCCATCTAGATATAGATATTACTTGTACAAGTTTCAGTGTTTTTTTTGATGCATGAAATGGAAGAAACTCCTAACGGTATTTCCATCTGTATTCGTATTTTATCTGCTATGAAAAAACTGCAAGATGTAATTTTCTAGGTGTATACTTTTATGATCTCCTGCCTCCTATTTTGCTGCGGCACCATAGAATTGTTGATGACTTCCTTAGTTACAACGTTATGGCCATATAAAAATTAGTGCGAGAAGTGAAATTTAATCTCAAACCAAGGGTTGATGTTCCAAATTTAAATTACTAGGACCAACACCCCACGAATTCACATCTACAGAATTTTGGGACGAGTGGGCCAACGTGCCCGGCCGGTACCTAGGACTACTATTTAGATACAATATATTTAGAATCAGTTTCATTTTCGATTCTCATGGAGAGAGAATACGTGAGAGCGGGATTTAAAACATGAATTTCTAATTCTGTACAAGAATCGATTTTACATTACAGTGTTTGACAATATGTGATTTTGGTCTGACAAATTCTTGAGAATCTCTCACAGAATCGTTAAACAAACGGTATCTTTGTTTTTCTAACAAAATGCTCGTAGACCACACGCTCTCGTCAGCGTGTTGGTTCAACTCTTCTGAGTGACAATTGGTTCTTATTTTTAATTGTTCTTTAGGAATATCGTTTATGTTTATCCATTGATTCGAATCATCCTTTCATGTCTTCAATAGCAAGATCTGTGTAACAATGCAACTAATAAAATTAAATCTCATTGAAATACACAACTTGTCTTGAATCTCACCTAACGTGGCCAGAGCATTGACAATAAAATAGACCATCACTAAAATCGGTCCTCAATTATAATGGTCTTGGTCCTCTTTGTTAAATCTCTTAAAGGTCCAAATCTCAAGGGTCCTTGTCCTAGAAAGAAGAAAAAAACTCAAGAAATATTTTTGATTTACCATCAAAAAAATATTTCTCACTTACCCTTAACACAAAAATTATTTACTTAGCAATTAACTTAAGGAAAATGATTATGAGCTCCTTTTAACATGTTCTCTATGACGCTCCTAACGTGAAGGGATATGATTGCTGCACGTGGAATTTTGTATTAACTATTTAATTCGTTTCCAAATATAATGACGTGTTAACCTAGATGTCCATTGATTTCTTAATACACGTGACCATTGACATTCCAATATACATAAATTTGTATCTCACGGGACCATTGTGTGTTGCAGGACATGACTTGTGTGTCATTTCTTTGCATCTGGAATGTTACTTTATGTGAAAATGATGTTTCTTATTTTATCGAAAATTGTATTTTTAAACAATAAAATAAAAAGTAGTGCACGTCTATATCCATGTATCACGAATCTTAACTTAAAAAAGCACAACTTGGCAAAATTACTTGAGTAGAATATTACGAAAATTGAAGAGCAACAGCGAAATTTCAAACTACATGAGAGATGATGCTGAAAGAATTATCCCCGTACTTATGTTATAAGCTTAGATGGCTTAATTTTTTTTTGGGAGTAGAGATCGAGGAGAGAAGTTATGGAGAAAGCAGGTGGAAGTGGAAGGGATAGTAGTGAGCCTGTGATTGGCATACATGTTGGAACGTTCGAGTGTTGCGTGGCGGTGTGGAAGGACGAGGAGAACCGTGCGGAGGTCATCCCCAACCACGATGGCTGCAGGATCACACCTAACTTCGTCGCCTTCACCCAAGACAGCCAGATTCTCGTCGGCCAGGATTCCCTGGATCAATTCTTTTCCAATCCCAAAAACACCTTTTATGGTTAGTATATATACCTTTTCTTCTACCTATTTATGATGAATCCACGGTGTTTAGATTTAATTAAGAATATATAAAGCCAAGAAGAACATGATTACACTTTTGATCGAGCTTCCAATCTTCCAATGGAGTGAAGACATGTCCCACTTTTTATTTTTAATCTTTTCAAAATAAAATTGTAGATTTTCAAGTTTGTTTTCAAAGAACTTGTTTTTAGGTAGGATTTTCTAGTATTCTTTTAAATTGTAAATATTTTAATTGATCCACTATGTTATTGAAATTCTAGTGTTACATACATTTTATGTTTAATGTGAGACTCACTTGTACTCGTTATTGAGATTTTCCCTCCTCTCTCTCTATATATATATACAAAAATTATAAAATGAGCTCAAGACTCATTTAACCTTAAGTGAGCCTCCTAAACATCCACCATCCAAATTAAATCTAATTGTGGTGATATGATCTTCTTACAATTACTATCAGAAAGGTAAAATTGGTATTAGATCAAACTTAAAACATTCTCACCCTTACTCAACACAAAACCCATGCATCTCACCATCTCTCCCCGAACCGTCTCCCCAAAACCCCTAACCCTCTCCTTCCCATCCCCCATCGTCAAACCCCCAACACTAGTGGACTTTCATCCGCATCCCCAAACCTCCGAAGCCGTCACAGTTTCAAGCATGCCAAGACGTCGCATTTCGCAACCCTAACGACATCCCCAATCCTCAAGCCGAAATGGAGAAATCCGGTGGTAGAACGCACAACTCCCTAGCTCGTTTGACCGGTACGATCTTCAATCACTTTGGGGAGGAGGTTAGGGCTGTATGTTGGGAGTAGTTTAGGTTTAGTGTCGTGTTTGTCTTATTATATATATAATACACACACGAGTAGATTAGATGGATTGGAGTGAGACACCACAAGTCGATTGACCTGTTCTAATATTATGTGAGATTTAGTTGATCTACCACATCCATAAAACAAAAGCACTTAGGTGAAAGATAGTAGATCCAACGTATTATAAATTGTTGTACACTTTTAGTGATTAGCAATGTCAAATTATTTTACCAACACTATTAGACTAGGTTGCATAACGAGATCATACAAGAGTAGATTGACATTATTGAAAATATTATTTTTCACTTTTTCCATCTTTTCCTAAATGAAATATCACAAAAAAATATATAGTGATCAATCATGAAAATGAGCTAATGAAGTAAGCAATAAGTGATAAACCAAATCTTGAAGTAATCACGAAAAAATAGTTAGAACTGCAAACTAATAAAAAATAGCCATTTATGATCAATTTCAAATTTCAAATCAATCAAACTTCCAAATTTGACAACGAAAATCTTAGTACCAAATCTCAAAATTACCTTTTATAAACTGAATTGCTAAACATCATCCCAAAATTACTTAAATCGCCCTTGAAATTACCATTTTGCCATTCTCTCATTTCTACTGCTATAACGTGACATTTTACCCTCCTATCACACATCTCTCTTCATATTCTTCTTATAATCATAAAAAATAATATTTTGGAGGTCAGTAATGAGCCAACGGACGCCCCAGTTTACTCGAATCTGGTAAAATATCTAACATCTTTTTAATAAAAAAATTAATAAAAACTAATAAAAATTTACGGGCGTCCGACGGAGCTGCCCTCACTTGTACTCGTTATTGAGATTTTCCCTCATCTCTCTCACCGGGGAGCGAGACCCCCGAACGACATGTCGAGGTGGTATTTGTAAGTCAGGATGTTTTACCGCCGGGGGATTTTGGATCTTAAAAAATGTTGGATTTTGAATTTTTTTGAATCTTCATCACTTGCAAAAAACCCATTGTAATCCGACTGGTTACCACCGAAAACTTGCAAAGAAACGTCAAATGATTTGAGATAACACACCGTATAATTTTAATTTGACAAAAAAAATTAAAAATACGGGACGTCTGACTAAGACGTCTGTACCATTGTGGAGGCGTCTGGCTAAGACGCCTCCACCATGGTTGAGGCGTCTTAGCCAGACGCTTAGACCATGGTAGAGGCGTCTGGCTAAGACGCCTGTACCATCGTGGAGGCGTCTGGCTAAGACGCCTCAACCATGGTGGAGGCGTCTTAGCCAGACGCCTCCACGATGGTACATGCGTCTTAGCCAGACGCCCGAGTCGGAAAAAAAATCTGCCTCCGTTACGTCACCTGATCTAGGTGTTTCGCCAGACATTTTCGTGGTGTTGGTACTAGGAATGTTAGTAAAACTGAGTCAAAAACCTTGTTTAAAGACACGAGACGATATGAGTATTAAATATATTGTTAAGGGCAATTTGGTAATTTCAAGGGACGATTTAAGTAATTTTGGGGCGACGTTTAGTAGTTCCCTTTATAAATGATAATTTTTTTTGGTCTTGTTCTTTTTAAAAGGTATTGCTCCAATCCAAATCAACGAAAATTGCACATACGCTTTGTTCTTTGTTTACAATTTCATCAATCTTTTACAAAAATCGTAATACTTGGGATGGCCTTTCCAAAATCACATGGGGACATCAATCCCACGAGTCCACAACCATATATAAACATGAGTGCGTCAAGGGGCGGAGCCAGGACAGAATTGAAGGGTGGACACATTATAATTGTAAACAGTCTTTAAGAGCATATTTAATGAGACTCTTTTATTGGGTACCCAGGCAAAACCTTCATAGTGAGAGGAGGGGCTAGGGATGCAAATGTCAACCAATTATCCGAGTATATTCGATTCGAAAATTACAATTTGGTTGGTATTTGGTAAGGAAGTTTTTACCAAATACAATTTGGAATTGAAATTGACTTAATTTTTTTTACCGTTTTCAAATTTGGATACAAATTTGGATATAGGTCAAACCATATCCGAATATTCGAAAATACCAATTTTGACATCCAATATACGTGATTATTAATATTTGTATTGTGTGTTAATAAAAAACAAAGTTATTTCTTATGTAAATATAATCATAATAGAAATGCAAAAATAAATTATAATATAATTCTCTTAAAACAACTTTCCAAAATATTTTAGATTATACAACAACAGATATATAAAAATATATTATAGGAATTTGAACATTATCTGAATTCGAAAAGTTCTCAAATTCGGATATGAAATTGATAAACTATAAAAATTTGAATTCGGATTTGGTATGCTTATTTGGAATTCAGATTCGATTTCGGATATAAGTGAAAGGAATGTGTTCTAAAAGTTTTACTTTTATATGTCAATTATTATAATTTGAATGTGCAAACATTTTGTTCCTTGATTGTGGTATTCGTCTTTTGGAAATGTTAAGGAAGAGACGCTTGGTCTTTAACCGTAGAACTCTAGAAGATAATGGTTTACATAAATCAAAAGTTATTCACAATCATGGTAATTAACATGGAACATTAATTACCGAGATAAGATTGTCGTGTTGATCATCGATTGTTGTAGCTTTACAAATAATTGACGACACGAGTATATAAAAGAGGAAAAAATTACTTTTATATATTGAATAGACCTAATAAGTAAAACATTATAGAATTGTGTTTTGTGTCATTAATGTTTTACTGTGTCTTGGATCCTAAGATATGAGATTTATATCTTTTCACTCAAGAAGTGCTTAATTTGATTATTGTCAAAAGCTATCAATGAGTATAGTGATAAAGACAATAGTTGGTTAAGCATGACTTCTGCTGGAAAAGATAGCTAGTCAAACGATTATCATTGCCCCTCTAAATTGAGTGATGATATTAGTCGACCACTTGATAAAACAAAATTATAATGTGCACAATGTAACTTGAGTTAAGTTACATAGTTATAATTAGCTTAAAGAGATCAAGAAATGAATATAATACAAAGATGACACATTTCTACTTTGTATATATTCTTAATATCATGAGGCAAGGGACGGACACAAGTTGTGCACTCACATCACTAAATGGATCGTGTTTTGGTTCGGGTGGAACAAAGACATCTTTGCTAATTGGGTAACTATAATGTGCAGCTAGATACCGCTTATAGTTTGAGATATTAAGTGTTTAATATCGCTGTCAATTTGGCTTAGATCCTCCTATAGGTCACACCACACAACTGGGAAACAATAGGTTTGATTTTAAGTTCGTATGATGTGTCGGGTTTTATGTAAAAATGGGACACATGTGGTGAATGAATAAAATCAATATGTCATGAGAATTGACATAATTATAATCATAATAAATTCATATGAGGTGTATATATTATGTGGTGTAATAATTTAATATTACATAGGATAATATATTACATAAGATGTGAATTTCCTAAAAAACCCAAAATATCAAATTTTGTTTGAAATAAATCCAAAATTTGACAAAGGCAAAATCGGGGTCAAACACGGTGAACCGTTCAGGGTTCGGTCGACCGGGGTATCTTCGGATCGATTAACCGAATGAGGAACGGGTAATCACAATTGGTTGACCGAAATTGTCTAGAGTGCCTCGATAATCGGGTTCAGTTAACCGAGTGTGTACGGTCAACCGAGAAAAAGTATTTTCGGTAGACCGAAGGTGACACGGTTATCCGATGACTATGCTCCAGGAGAAATTTTGGTGAGTCATCGGTAGACCGAAGAGAAGACATGGTTCGTCCGAATTCCTCCAAAGAATTTTTCTCATGCGTATTCGGTCGACCGTCTAGCTCACGGTGCACCGAACACGTGTTAAAACCGAATGGTTCGGTGAACCGAGAAAATTTCTCGGTCGACCGAACAGTGCGATTTCTGTCTGAATTATTAAGAGAATAATTAGATCATGAGTGAATTAATTCCAGATTTAATTAAAATGTTTTAGTGGGTGATTATGTGGAAATTAGAGATTAATTTTAGGAGAGAATAAACAAGAGATTATGACTAAGGAATAATTCTTGATAAGGGTGTTTTGGGAGACTATAAAAGCACCCCTCCTCCTACTTGTTTAATGTTAATGCAAAAATTATTTCTCTCATTAATCTCTCCTCTAATCACCACGAAATTCTCTTAGTAATTTTGAGTTTAGGAGATAGAAACCTCAGGAGCTCAAAGATGGATTATTAGCTAGATTCTAAACATTATTAGAGATTGATTGACTAGATCATTTCACTCTAATCTTGTTTAGAGTTTAGTGAACACTCAGAGGCAAATCGGTGGATGATTCTACGGGCAGCGCGACTCCGGATCTTCAAAAAGTTTTAGAGAACCTTTAGGTATGATTCTCTCTTTGTAATTTATTTTAATATATGTAGGATTGCATGATATTAGAATAAACACAAAATAATGTATATAAAAATTGTTGAAAATATGAAATCGATCTTGTATGTTGTATTAATTTTTTTAAAATATATAGATACATAGGGACATGAAATCCTACAATAAGTTATATCAAATTCAAAAACATATATTTGCATCCATTGGAGGGACCTGCTATCAGGCAGGTGGGTGGCACGTTCTCCCATTTTTATTATTTTTATTTTGTTAATAGTTAATAATGGTAATATATTTATTTTAAAGTTATTTAAAAAAAAATGAAAAAAATTGAAAATGTGTTTTAATTTGTTTTTATTTTTACAAATTTTTTATTTATTTTACCCAGAATTAATCTCCAAATGACGTGAATAAGAGAAAATGTATGATGTGTAAGGAGTTTCAAAACACGATTAATGGTGGACATAAAGAGAAATTAGAGTGCTGTTAAAGATGACCTAAGAATCGAAACGTGGATACCCTCTTGCAAAAAAAAAGGTGGACACACTTCAAGAAAATGATCCATAATATTATTAACATAAAAATTCATGCGTGTGAACTTGCTTATGCGTGCCCACGCCTAGGTCCGCCCCTGAGTGCATCCATCCGTTTCCTTGGTAAAAGGTGGGAACCAACTATCCTACAAGTTATATTGCATGGAAGTCCAATGGCCTAGTGACCAACGTCACCAACCCAGTTCATCTGCTCTTTTTTGTTTTGTTTTGAAATTGCTCCAATTTTGATACAAGAAGAGGGCTTCTTATAATGAGCTTTGTGAATAAACAAACATCGGAGAAACTAAACATTCTCACAAATAATAAGATTATATATTTATATATGGGTCCATGGTGTATGTTTTTTGCGGATGATGTAGTATTAATTGATGAGAGTAAGGTAGGTGTGAAGAAAAACTAGAGTTGTGGAGAAATACTTTAGAAACAAAAAAATTAAACTGAGTAGATCTAAAACTGAATATATGAAGTGTTGTTTTAGTACCGTAAATACCGAGGAAGATGAGATTATATTAGATGGACAAGTGGTGTGTAGAAAAAATATATTTAAATATCTTGGATCAATACTTCAAAAAGATGGGGAGATCGATGAAGATGTTAACAATAAGATTAGAGCAGGATGATTAAAATGGCGAGAAGCCTCATGTGTCTTATGTGACAAGAAAATTTCACTTAAATTAAAAGGAAAATTTTATAGAATCGCAATAAGACCTGCAATGATGTATGTTGCGGAATGTTGGGCAACTAAAAGACAACATATACAAAAGATGAGTGTCTCTGAAATGAGGATGTTGAGGTGGATGTGTGGTCATACGCGAATGAATCAGATTAGAAATGAAAACATTCGTGAGAGAGTTGGAGTTGCTCCAATAGAAGAGAAAGTTATCCAACACAAACTGAGATGGTTTGGACGTGTACAAAAAAGACCTATGAAGACACCTATAAGAAGAAGAGTATTGAATCAGATCGAAAACATAAAAAGAGGAAAATGTAGACCACGATTGACTTGGGAGGAAACGATCAAAAGAGATTTAAGATATTGGAATGTTCCTCGGGAATTTGCATTGGATAGAAACACGTGGAAAAATGCGATTCACGTGCCTGAACCGTGACTTCTTAAAGTTTCATTTCTAGCCTACTCCAACTAGTTTGTGATAAAAAACTTTGTTGTTGTTGTTGTCGCTCTAGTCTCCACTGAATACTGGATACCAATTTAGTTTAAATTAAGATTAAGATGTCACCACTCACCACCAAACAAAAATCATGGACCTGTAACCCAGCGAATACAATTAGTATTCAATACATAACTTAGAAGGGGATTGAAGGAAAAACATGAAGTGATGGCTGACGTGTAAGTTAAACATGTTGATCATGGTCTGAAACCAATTGGGACTATACCCGTCAATTCAATTTCAAAAAGTCTAATTAAGAATTTTGAAGTATTCATCATATTAGATTTTTATATAAGATGAGAAATGTTCATCAATTCAATTTCAAAAAGTCTAATTAAGAATTTTGAAGTATTCATCGTATTAGATTTTTATATAAAATAAGAAATGTGACATCATCTCTTTTGGATGAATAGAATTTCCACAACGCACACTTTTTTTGAGGAAAACTATCACTGCTAATATTATCATTATCACTAAAAAAGGATATATAAGAGTTTCCGACATAACATATTTGCTGAAAAATATTAAGAACCATTACAAATCCTTTGTGGTAAAACTATGACGTGAAGACCACCAAAGGCTACCTGTATATGTTTAACATGATGCCAACTTGTAAATAATAACCACGATACGAGTAGTTTGCACAGAAACTAAAAGGCTAGAATTAGATTTTATCAAAAAGGAAAATATGATATGCACATTTCATCTTTCCAATTTACTTTACAATTGCCACCATCTACCGTAATTTTTTTATATAATAATAAAAATAAAAAAATTTCGAAATTTAGGAAAAAAAAATTTTTTTTTCCAAAAGTACTCCGATCGCGGGTGTAACCCGCGATCCGTGGAGGCACGGATCGCGGGTGTGACCCGCGATCCGTGCTCCACGGATCGCGGGTCACACCTGCGATCCGTGGAGCACGGATCGCGGGTCACACCCGCGATCCGTGTTCCCGCCAAAATTTTTTTTTTTTTGATTTTCGGTTTTTTTTTTGTTTTTATTTTTTATTATAATTATTTGTAATCTTTTTTTAAATCTTTTTTTTTCAAAATAAGTTTTCTAATTTATATTATTTTTCTAAATTTTTCAAAATTATTTTTAATTTTTCCAATAATCTACCTCCAAATCACGTCGATAACCCGGCGTATTGAAATGTTAGGGTATTTTATACAATATAAAAACAAAATTTCTTAGTCAGAATAATAAATTATTTACAACTGAATATTAAACAAACCATAAAACTAATTAAAACAAAAAATTGGTAACGTTGTCAAAAATTCGTAGGGTGTACACACATTACAAACATTTTGGAGGTCGATACAGCAAAAAATTAAAAACACAATTAAAATTTTTTAAAAATTAATAACAATTACAAAACATATTTTGAAAGCAAATATGATAAAAAACATAGTTAAAACGATTTAAAAAAAATCAAAACATCAAAACACTACGACTAAAATCCGGGACTTTTTTTATTTTCTTTTTTTGTTTTTGTTTTTTTCGGTTTTCTGTTTGTTTTTATGTTTTGTTTTTTTACAAATCATTTTAACTATGTTTTATATATATATATTTGAAAATAAGTTTTGTAATTGTTATTAATTTTTAAAAAATTTTAATTGTGTTTTTAATTTTTTGCTGTATCGACCTCCAAAATGTTTGTAATGTGTGTACACCCTACGAATTTTTGACAACGTTACCAATTTTTTGTTTTAATTAGTTTTATGGTTTGTTTAATATTCAGTTGTAAATAATTTATTATTTTAACTAAGAATTTTTTGTTTTTATATTGTATAAAATACCCTAACAATTCAATACACACCGAGTTATCGACGTGATTTGGAGGTCGTTTCTTGAAAAAATTAAAAACAAAATTAAAATTTTTAAATAAATAATATAAATTAGAAAACATATTTTGAAAAAACAAAGATTTCAAAAAAGATTACAAATAATTAAAAAAAAACAGAAGAAAAAAAACTAAAACAGAAAACCGAAAAAAACAAAAACAATAAAAGAAAATAAAAAAAGTCCCAGATTTTAGTCGTAGTGTTTTGATGTTTTGATTTTTTTAAAATCGTTTTAACTATGTTTTTTATCATATTTGCTTTCAAAATATGTTTTGTAATTGTTATTAATTTTTAAAAAATTTTAATTGTGTTTTTAATTTTTTGCTGTATCGACCTCCAAAATGTTTGTAATGTGTGTACACCCTACGAATTTTTGACAACGTTACCAATTTTTTGTTTTAATTAGTTTTATGGTTTGTTTAATATTCAGTTGTAAATAATTTATTATTCTGACTAAGAAATTTTGTTTTTATATTGTATAAAATACCCTAACATTTCAATACGCCGGGTTATCGACGTGATTTGGAGGTAGATTATTGGAAAAATTAAAAATAATTTTGAAAAATTTAGAAAAATAATATAAATTAGAAAACTTATTTTGAAAAAAAAAGATTTAAACAAAGATTACAAATAATTATAATAAAAAATAAAAACAAAAAAAAAACCGAAAATCAAAAAAAAAAAAATTTTTGGCGGGAACACGGATCGCGGGTGTGACCCGCGATCCGTGCTCCACGGATCGCAGGTGTGACCCGCGATCCGTGGAGCACGGATCGCGGGTCACACCCGCGATCCGTGCCTCCACGGATCGCGGGTTACACCCGCGATCGGAGTACTTTTGGAAAAAAAAAATTTTTTTTCCTAAATTTCGAAATTTTTTTATTTTTATTATTATATAAAAAAATTACGGACCATCTAACCATATAATGGGGTTCGTCTTATAATTAAATAATTAATGATCGCTTGGTTGCTACCATTACTTTTGTTATACTAGTGGATCGTGTGATATAAATTTGGGGCTCTCATGATCTATAATTATTTAAACCTTTTCTCATTCTTACTTTAATTACAAAATACCTAAATTATTAGTTTTGGGATTTGTATTATTCTCGAAAATTAATAAAAAATTATTTGCTTTCAAAAAAATAAAATAACGTGTGTGTATGTGTTTGTGCACCTTTTCAGGTTCAAACTTTTTTGCGGGTCTGAAATATAGCGAAACTGGAGAGACCGATTTCGAAACTGTGGAAGGGCAGAATGACGAAGTTTTGGCGATTGTTGAGTACGAGGGGGAGAGAAAGTTGTACCAAATGCAGTTGTTATTTTCCATTTTGTTGACAAAGTTGAAGGACTACACAGAGAAGTACCTGGCAAGACCGATCAAGAATGTCGTCTTCACTATTAATCCTTCTACTGGATATGGCAACTCAAAACGTATTAGGAAGGCCACTGAAGAAGCCGCCAGTCTTGCCGGACTCAACGTCGTAGGGTTCGTAGGCGAGTCCATGGCAGACGCTTCCGCCTACGGTTCGATGCAAAGTAAAGCCAAATGTGGTGAGAAGTGGAAAATAATGAAGCTGAACATTGAGTATTCGGGAATTAATATTTCCATCGTAGAGATCCGACACTCTGTTGTTCATACTAAGGCTGAAGTTTGGGACGACAATGTGAGCTTGAGTTTCGGTCGAAAAATGTTCGACTACATCAAGGAGAGGTTTGACAGTAAATACGAGGAGGACTTGCCAGATTATATGGACATGGTAACGAGAATATGGCAAACCTTTAAAGAAATAAACAAGAAATTCTTTGCTGACGGAGCTTCTCCCGATCGAATACGCATCCCAGCGCTCTACAAAGGCTTGGACTTCTCCGAGACCTTCACACGTTCCACGTTTGAAGAGATAAACAAGGACTTCTTCGAGAATCTAACGAATCCAGTGAGAGAGTGCCTGAAAAAGGCCAACATGGTCAGATCAGAGATCGACCAAGTGTTGTTGGTGGGTGTCTATTCTCGGTTTGCAAAGGTCCGAGAGTTGTTGGACGACTTCTTCCAAGGCAAAGTGTTGGTCTCTCAGTCCATATTGGACCCAAATGAAATGTTTGCAGTTGGCGCGGCCATTCATGGGGCCAAGATTGTCAGAGAAGATCTACCAGTCGGGTCCAGATTGAAGGACTTAGACTTCAAGGATGTCACTCCTCTGTCTCTTGGTGTGGAAAGCAAGTGTGGCATCATGGATGTCGTTGTAAAAAAGGGCACTCCTTTTCCTGTCAAGAAGAACAAAAAATACACAACTTGCCGCAATGACCAAACTGTCATCACCTTCCAAGTCTACGAGGGTGAGGAACCCATCGCCCAAGACAACCTTTTGCTCGGACGTTTTCAGCATACATGCATCGACCCTGCACCAGCAGGTACAAATATATCTATATATCCTCACTCCCTTTATTGCCTAATTGTATATCTTCTTAACTTCAAAAACCTTAAATTTCCATTTGTTCATACTTAATTAGCTATAACTTGCTTATCATAGTACATAATATGTTACCTGATATTGGATGAGCTTATATCATATAAACAAACAAAACGCAATCTAAGTTGGAGGTGCTTATGTTGTAGAATGAATTATTTGAATTAATTCTGAGAAGACATTTTCAACTTAATGATATTTGCTAACTTGACGCAGGTGATCCTGAGTTGGAGGTCTCATTTGATGTGGACCGTAATGGCATGTTACAGGTGACAACATTTGATAGCAAGAGTGGGAGGACCGCAGCTTTTAGGTCTGATGGATTGAACAAGGAAGACATAAATAAAATGATACGAGAGGAAGAAACTCTTGAATCTGATTGCGAAGCAAAAATGAAGAGATTAATGCTCCTCTCGGTCGACTTGGATGAAGTTGAGGAACATGGTGAAACCATCCAAGAGCCCGAAAACATTGGTAAAGAACATCTTTCTTTAGTTTGTCGTATTAACATGAAAATAGTCAAGTTCAAACCAATATCATGCAACTTCTAATTCTCATTATATATTGATGCCTTCAAATATTAATTGAACTCTAAGATTACCATCAGCATTACACCAATGACCAATCCTAAGTTTGCATCGTCTGGGAACATTTTGTTTCTCTTCATTTCCTAGCACTGTTTCTGCATGCCGTCTCTTTGAGTAAATATTTGGGCGTGGTTTGAGATAAAATGATGTTGTGTGAGTTTATGTTGAAAAATAGTACAAGATATGATGACTGTAGATTGCTATACTTTGCTCTGTGCTACATGTTAGTGTGGCATTTTGATGCATTCTCGCAGTTAAAGCCTCAATTGTACCAACATGAAATTGGACAAGAGTTGGAGGAACCTATAAATAATTAATTTACTTTAAAACATTATGTAATCCAACATCATAGTCAACAAGTATTACGTCTCACATATTATATGAAATCAATTTGTCTTTCCTTACCTCATGTAGACTGATTAAAATTTCATATTGATTACCAATATTGTATGTTTTGAAGGAATGATAGAGGACAACGCAGATGTGGGAGTTCAAATGCCTGATGGGCCTGTGTTGGGGATCGACTTGGGCACCTCAAACTCATGTGTTAGTGTTTGGGATAATAAGGATGTAATGATCATTATCGATGATCAAGGAAACAGGGTTATACCATCCTACGTCGCTTTCACAGAGGAGGACGATATTCTTTTTGGTGTTTCTGCCGAGTCTGAAATGAAATTCAACCCTGAGAGCACCATCTTTGGTTAGTTTTCTCTCTTTTGTATTTCGGTCATTTGGTTACCATTGTGTTAGCGTTAGTGACAAAAAAGGTTGTGTTTCGGTAAAATAATTTGGGTTGCAGAAACAAGCTTCAGAAATTTGAGTAGTCTACCACCTCGTCATGACCTAAACACTTAGGTGAAAGTTAGTGATTGCAACTCTATTATATAATGTTGCACACATTTTGTGTTTAACAATGTGGAACAATTGTTCAAACACTCTCCCGTACACATGACTGAGATTATTATTTTTCGTGGCTATATGTGGACAATATGGGTGAAGTGGCTCCCACAGGTCGATCAACCCGCTCTTATACCACGAGAAATTTGATTAATCCACCACCTCATCAAAACTTAAACACTTAGGTGTAAGGTAGTTGATCCTAGGGGTGAGCTTCGGTCCAGGACCAAACCGAGACCTGAACTTTTGGTATTCGACGGATTGAAGACCGGATCGAATAAATTCCGGTTGATTGAGTCTGGTCTGGGTCGGTCCAAAAATTCAGGTCATACCAAATTTTACTCACGAAACATGATTTTGATCCGGGATTAGACCGAATGGGACCGGACTGAGACCCAAATTTTTAGTATCTGGCGGACCGAAGATCGGATCGAAAAAATTCAGGTCAGTTCGGTCCGAAAATTTGGTCTGACCCGAATTTTGCTCTCTCATAGTTGATCCAACTCTAATATTGAGTGTTGCACGCATTTTGTATCTAGCAACGTAGAAAATGCTAAACAAAGTTTATTTATGAATGTTTTTTTTTGAAGGGAAACGATTTATTCCCCCCAACATATATATAACGGGGGGTGTTTGAAAATTAAACAAACCCATGACGCCCCCCCCCCCCCCCCCCCCTTCTTTTTCTATTTGTTTATTGGTGATTGCCTCTAGCTTGTTTATCGGTGGTTTTCGGCTAAACTAATAAAATTTAGCTATACTCGTTTTTAAATACAGCATCATTGCCTTTTCAGACTTATATTGCATTATCTAAGATCATCTAATTGTAAATAAGGGATTTAATAAGTGAAAAATAAGAGATTTTATTTTATTTAGTTAAAACATACTGCTGCTTCTTTGTAATTTCAAAAAATCAACTGGTCCATTAATTAAATTCTTGTTCATGTATTTTTATAGCTGCATTTATGAACAACATCATATATATATGATATATATCAGGTACCAAACGTCTCATCGGTAGAAAGTTCAACGACGAAGCCTTGCAAAGCGACATAAAGTCGTGGCCGTTTAAAGTTGTTGAAGGGAATGACGAAGAAATCAATATAGTTGTAGAATACATGGGAGAGGAGAAGCATTTCAGCCCACAACATATCTTGTCCATCGTGTTGCAAAATTTGAAAGAGTTGGCTGAGAAAATGTTAAACCGGAAGCCGATTCAGAAAATGTTAAACGGCTATGCGTTAAGGATGGGAAATATTCTACCAGGGTTGAGGTTGAATGCTTGTACAAGGGAATAGACTTCTGTGAGACTCTCCATCTTCTAAAGTTCGAGGAGCTTAATAATGATCTGTTTGAAAAATGCATGGAACCTGTGAAGCGATGCTTGGATAAATCTGGATTGACGGTGGATGGTGTGGATGAAGTTATATTGGTGGGTGGGTCGTCTCGAATTCCCAAGATACGTAAGTTGTTGCGGGAGTTTTTCCAACGGGAAAAGTTGTTTTACTCCCTCCAACCTGAGGAAGTCGTAGCTACAGGTGCAGCCATCATAGGAGCCAAATTGGGTGGTGAGAAAGAAGAGTCCATAGTGGAGTTTAATCTTAAGGATGTCACTCCTGCCTCTCTTGGTTTGATGACGAACGATGGGAGCATCAAAATTGTTGTTCCTAGAAATACCACCATTCCGGTAAAAAAAGATCTTCTTCTACCTCTGTTACAGCTTCCCGAAACTCTTGCAGTGTATGAGGGTGAGAAAGAACTTGCAGAAGATAATCTCTTACTTGGAGAACTCCAATTTTCTACCACATCACATTCATCGCAAGGTATATTAATTCACTTTCTTTCTGTTTAAATGATTATAGCCACACATACGTAATCTTGATCAATAAAGTAGCTATAGCTAGTAGAAGAAATCAACTTCCTTAAATGAAATAGTAATGATAATGATATTCATCACTCTTTCATTTCAGACTTGGGCATGAATTAATTAAATTATATTTAGTGTTTGTTGTATATATTGATCAACCATACATCAATTTGTATATACCCATTTAATTAATTACTTCCTTACAATGCAACTTCGAGATTCTTTTTCCTTTTTACAATATATACATGATAAATTAGAGTTTCCAGATGGGACTTGTGTATTGGAGGTATCCTTCTATGTGGACATGAATAATGTGGTGCAAGTCACAGCAAAACATGCCAAGAGTGGCATCACAGCAAAAGAAACATTTTCCGATAACAAAGGAAGGCTACAAGTGGATGAAATTGCCAAGATGATAAGGGAAAATGAGAAGATCAGTTCGAACCACAAGGAGACTCAGGAGAAGTTGAAGGCATTGAATGAACTGAAGGAGCTCACTGATTCACTGATTATCAAACTCGAAGATGAAAAGGTAAAAGCCAATTTGGGAGAGTTTGTCAACGGTGAACTAAATTCTGCAGTTAGTAATGCCACCAAGTGGTTGGATGTTGAAGGAAGAAAAGCAGAAGTGGAAGCTATTGTTAAAAAGAAAGAGGGTCTTGACTTTCTTGTCCGACCATTTGAAAAAGATATTGGTCTGGGAAGGATTTAGGGCAGGGTATTTTTATGTTATACCCAGTTAATGATTTTCCTGAATATTTGCTTTCTATCGTCTGAAGCAATTTCTGAAGTCAATTCACTGAAGTAATCTGCTGTTGTTTTCAGTTGTCTGAAACTGTTTCTTCTTCTTAGCAAGTATGGTCTACTACAGTTTACATTGCCCTATTTCTCCAAGTTGCCTACAACAATCGTTTTACTTAACACTAAAATTCATGTCCATGCCATGATGCCATTGAATAATGAACCATAACTAGTTCGTAGAATCAACAGTGGACCCACAAACTTGCTTGGCTTCTTCAAATTAAATACCCAACTAGCTAGATGTAACAACTGTCTGGTCTGGTGCATAGTCTCCTGCTGCAGGTGTATATATATAATCAAAGCAGCTGAGACAAACAATCAAGAAGAAGACAAGCACGACAATTTTGCCTCAGACAACCAAATCTTTCTTCATGATCGACAAACCCAAACTGATAGTGCCTTTGAAACCCCAGAGCTCCCACCGAAGAAAACACCCGAAACGCAGTGCATGGGCATTTATAGCTGTGTAGAAGTTGGGTTTTGACTGAAACTACTTTTGGAATTGTTATAACTTCCTTAATTACGACGTTATGACCGTACATAGATTCATAGTGCGAGAGGAAAGTTTTCATCTCAATATTCCAAGGGGTAATGTCTCAAATTCAAAATTTTCTGCCTCTTTTGCCCGTAATTTTTTAATTTAATAAAAAAGAAATCCGAAATTAAAAAATCGAAAAAAAAATCGAAATCTAATTAGATCGCGGGTGTGAACCGTAATTTTAAAACCACGACCTGTGACACAACCTTTTCCCAATCCATTACTTTTCCTCTCATCTTCTCTCCTAACTTCCTCTCCCATCAGCTCATCACATCTATCTTCTTTTTAACATAATTATCCTATGTTCTAACGTTGACCGTTATTCCGAATACATAACCCACCTAATTCATCAGACTTCTTATTTTGCGATCCAGGTTAATTTTTTCACATTATTTATTATGTTTTATTTAAGAATGATTAAAATTAAGATTTAATTCCAACGTTAAATAGATAATATTTGGAATAATTTTTATTTATTTTATATTAAATTTAATTTTAAATATTATTTGAATTTATGTTTCCGTTTATAATTATAATTAAAATAATTTTTTATACATTTCATCATTTGTATAACATGCATTTTGTAATGAAACGTGTTATTTCCATTTTGTTTACATTGTTAAATTAATTTTGTTTTTGTTTTCGTGAATAATTTTTTGTCAAAATGACAAATTTTAGTAGAAATCACTCTTTACAAAACGAACGTGAGTATAATGATGCAGTGGACAGAGAGTTTATTTACCCACTCCTCGGAATAGCGAATTGTATATTCAGAGTCAATGACATTTGTGCAAATGTAAGTACCAACAAAAATCATATTGTGTTAATTTATCTAAATATTTCAATTACATATATTTTAGTGAGTGTATTTTCACAAAATATTTTAATATATTATAGTCGGATGTTGTTTTGAAATGTCGTTCACATCGTCCAATCATTTCTTTTCACGACAGTTGTGGTGAGACACTCAAAAAAGTGGGACTATATCAATATTCTCATATAAGACATACAATGACAGACCACATATTGATTACTGCACTTGTATAGCATTGGCGTCCCGAAACTCACACTTTCCACTTGCCGGTTGGAGAGGTTGGACTGACATTGCAGGATGTGAGCTGCTTGTGGGGTCTACCTATCACTGTTCTTCCAATAATCGGGCACAGTGATCGAGATAGTCGGGAGCTAATTAAAAATGCTTTTGGGATTAATATCAATACCAACATGATGAGAAAAGGTAAGCACACGGTGGGAGCAGATAAGCAACAAATTGTCAAAGAGTCGGGATTCAACAGCAGTTTGCAATAGTTGCAGGTCAATTACGGGGACCTCCCGGATAATCTCAGAGATGAGTAAGTGACTCGATACATACATGCTTTCATTTTAGATTTGTTCAGATCCATGGTTTTCCCTGATACCTTTGGAGCATGCGTCACAATCATGTATTTGAGGTTTTTGTAGGATTCAGATGAGCCGATGGTGTACAATTGGGGTGCGACCGTTTTCTTTCATGTTTATATCGCAACTTGTCTATTTCATGTCAAAGTGGTAAGAAGAACATTGGCGGGGCATTATTACTCCTTCAGCATTGGTCTTGGACTCAGTTTCCTGTAGCCCGGCTGAGACACGTGAGTCTTGCTGAGTGTCTAGGTGAAGAAGACCTAGAATCGCGACCTCCATTTGTTATCAAATGGCAATACTCACAGACTTATGTGGTCAGTGTAGGATCGTGTGGGTTATGGGTCCACTAATCACTTTTAATCTAATCCCTAACTAATCAAACAATAAACGCAGCGGAAACAATTTAAAGACAAGTAGGGAAATAACATGCAAACCACAAGAAGACACGGCGATTTTATAGAGGTTCGGCACCCCACCCGGGTCCTAGTCCTCTCTTGTAAGCTCCGCTCGACTCCGCGAGCTCCGCCTACGTCTTCACTAACCACTCCCCGTTCCGGGCCGGGAGAGAACGCCTTTACACCACAAGCAACGCGAACAACCCTCGCTTGCTTGAATTCTTCCCCTCACAATCCGAGAGGGACACTTCGGGCTTTCACCGAAGTCCTTGCTTCTTTTGACAACACTTGTAACTGAGTGGGATTCACTCTCTAATTGAGCACACTTTGAGTAGGATGAGTATATGATCAAGTGTGTGAAGTTTAGGCTTAAAGAGTGTAGAATTGGGAGCTTTGAGGATTGAAGTTTCTCTCTAATGTATTGGGACAATTGGAGTTGGAGAGTTCTGTTAACAACAAGTCTTGATCCTCTATTTATAAGCTCCTAAGGTATTCTAGCCGTTGGGGATAGATTTGATTGGGTTTTGTGCAAGATACACAAAGCAGAAAATCGGGCTGCAAATCTGTCCAGAACCGGTCGACCGAAACTAGTAAACCGGTCGACCGTTAACTTGATTTCAAAGAGAACGGTCGAACAAAAGAATATTCGGTCGGACAAACGAGCTAGAACTTAACTCTACTTAAGTGAATCGGTCGAACCAAAGTATGGGGCGGTCGACCGATAAGGGGATTCGGTTGAGACAAAGGTCAATCGGTCGAACGAGAAATGTGTCGACCGATAGCAGGGAATTTGGTTTCTGAAAAATATGTTCAACCGGTCGACCGAAACAAGGTCTTCGTTCGACCGGTTACCGAATGTATTTTGGGGTTAAGTTTGTTTTATACGAATACGACCGTTATAGGAATACGACAAGAAAAACGGTCATATTAAAATCCGGGATCGGTCGACCGAAAAGGTAGAACCGGTCGACCGGTAGAGTTCGGTAAAATCACTGTGGAGAGTCTGTTATAAACCGGTCGAACTGAGAACTGGTTCGGTCGACCGGTTCACACAGGAAATCTGGGTTTAAGTTTATAAGTGATTTCCGACTAACGTTTGGGTGATCTAATGAAGTCCAAATAATGTGAAATTTCGTGTGTGACTTCTCTAAGGAACCTAGTGTGTATGTGATATGTTTTTAACTCTTGTATGCTCAATTTACACATGTTCCTAAAACTCAAAATAAAATCAAGATTACAAGTCTTCATTTAGCTTTATTACAAATCTTGACTTGATTTCCTTCCTTCCATGAGTCTTGATCACCTGTAGAGGTTAGCACAATACTATATATATGCAATGCAATATGTGTGCTACTCTACATCATCATAATTAAGATTAGGTTAATTAAATCATCAAAACATAGATTAAGGCCAAAAAGCCAACAGTCAGTACCGCACATAAACTGAATGTCGTATTATCCATATATGGCATTGCTTCCAGACCGGGTAATTACTGATGTTGCATATTGGCTTGCGAGAGTGCACTTGATTCATTTTTGGATGATATCATGACACTATCAGAAAGAACTATGAGACAGTTTGGACTTTTTCAGACGACGCCACCGTCAGAGCTGTAGGATTTCGTGTCCCCATGTATGTATATATTTAAAAAAAATTAATACAACATACAAGATCGATTTCATATTTTCATTTATTTTACGTATATGTATTTGTTTATTCTAATATCATGCATTCCTACACATATTAAAATAAACAAAGGATAGAGAATCATACTCTAAAACCTTTGAGTATGATCCTCTATCCGGATCATACTCAAAGGTTAGCTCATTTCTCTCTAATCTTCTTTAGAGTTTGATGAACAATAATAGTCCGCCGATTTGCCTCCAAGTGTTCATCAAACTCTAAAGAAGATTAGAGAGAAATGAGCTAACTATTCAATCTATAATTAGACTTAGAATCTAGCTAATAACTCATCTTTAAGCTCCTGAGATTTCTATCTCCAAAACTTAAAACTATTAAGAGATTTTTGTGGTGATTAAGGGAGAGATTAATGAGAGAAAGAATTTTTGCATTCCCTTAAACAGTAGGATGAGGGGTCCTTTTATAGGCTCCCAAAAACATCATCATCAAGAACTATTCTTTAGTCACGATCTCTTGTTTATTCTCTCCTAAAATTAATCTCAAATTGTCACATAAGCATCCTAAAAAACATTTAATTAAATCTGGAATTAATTCAACTCATGATCTAATTATTCTCTTAATAATTCAGGCAAAAATCACATTGTTCGGTTGACCGAGAAGTCTTCTCGGTTAACCTAACCATTCGGTTTTAACACATGTTCCGTGGACCGTGAGCTAGACGGTCGACCGAATATGCATGAGAAAAATTCTCTGGAAAAATTCGGACGATCCGCGTCTTGCGACGGTCGACCGTTGACCCACCAAAACTTCTCCTGGCGAATATTCATCGGACGACCGTGTCACATTCGGTCTACCGAAAATATCCCAAGATATTTTCTCTCGGTTGACCGTTCACGCTCGGTTGACTGAACCCAATTGTCGAGGCACTCCAGACAATTCCGGTTAACCAATTGTGTTTATCCGTTCCCCGTTCGGTTGACCGTTCCGAAGACACCTCAGTTGACCGTTCCCCGTTGTGGTGTGACATATATGAGGATCTAACCTAAATCGGCAGCGATATTAAACACTTAATATCTCAAACTATAAGCGGTATCTAGCTACACATTATAGTTACTCAATTAGCATATATGTTTTTGTTCCACTCGAATTAAACACGATTCATTTAGTGATGTAAGTGCAGCACTTGTGTCCGTCCCTTGCCACATGATATTAAGAATATATACAAAGTAGAAATGTGTCATCTTTGTATTATATTCATTTCTTGATCTCTCTAAGCTAATTATAACTATGTAACTTAACTCAAGTTACATTGTGCACATTATAATTTTGCTTTATCAATGGGCCCACTAATATCATCACTTAATTAAGAGGGGCAACGATAATCGTTTGACTAGCTATCTTTTCCAGCACAAGTCATGTTCAACCAACTATTGCATTTATCACTATACTCATTGATAACTTTTGACAATAATCAAATTAAGCACTTCTTGAGTGAAAAGATATAAGTCTCATATCTTAGGATCCAAGACACAGTAAAACATTAATGACACAAAACACAATTCCATAATGTTTTACTTGTTAGGTCTATTCAATATATAAAAGTAATATGTTCCTCTTTTATATACTCGTGTCGTCAATTATTTGTAGAGCTACAACAATCGATGACTAACACGACAATCTTATCTCGGTGATTAATGTTCCATGTTAATTACCATGATTGTGAATAACTTTTGATTTATGTAAACCATTATCTTTTAGAGCTCTACGGTTAATGACCAAACGTCTCTTCCTTAATACTTCCAAAAGATGAATATCATAATCAAGGAACAAAATGTTTGAACATCCAATTCATAATAATTGACATATAAAAGTAAAAAAATTAGAACACATTCCTTTCAAGATCCTCATCCCTGGACAGAGCTGAAAAGACGTGATAAGATAGTTCATGCGGCCCGACAGAAAGATGATTGGTCAACGAAGCATCAAATTTACATACGGGAGTGGGATAGACCACAATTGTTTGAGGAAAGCCGACCCTATGATGAGAGAGAGAGAATCGATGGTATCGTCAGTGGTTTCTGCATAATGGTATTTACACAGTCTACATACGAGGCCAAATAGAGTTTGGTTTGGACAGGCCGTTGTCAGCCCCACGTGATTCCATCGAAGACCTAGGTTACGTTCCTGGTGGACCACGTATTCGACGTATGGTATGTTTTTTTAACGTATTTGACGACTGGTTTTTCTTGTGTTTTAATGTTTAACTTTCAAACTACAATTTCAGGGTTTACGTGACATCCAACGGGCTGGATTTGTTATCAAGCGGTTGTACAAACGTGAAACTAAGGACTCTGTAAAATGTTGTTGAAGAGTCACCAACTCGATGCCGTCGATTGCGATCAGGTTCACGAATTTGAAATAGTACTCACTAATGTCGGATTACCTGCATATGTGGAGTCGATTCCTTGAGATGATGATGGTAATGATGACTATCATGATGAATGTGTGGTACCCAGACATGAAGACCAAACAACATATAGTTTTAGCTCATTGAATACATCATACGATGATTTTGGCCCTGGTCCATCGCAGTTTGGGCATTCTCATACATACGGTGACATTGGCGTAGGTCCATCGCAACCATCCCAGTTTAGGCTTTCCCAGATTCCTGAAGATTATCCCAACTATCATACACCGGGTATCAATTGCCACAGACAGACTTGGGAACTTGGTTTGATGATATATTCAGCCCAGCACCTCACCATGGGTACACTTCTGCACTAACTCCTGTACATTCTATAGTTTACGACACTCAATCACCTATTGTTCATGTTGAGACTCAGTCACTTGTTGTGCATGTTGAGACTCAGGCACGTTGTTCATTGGTTCCATACATTTTATCCGAGGAGGATGAAGAATCTATGCATGTGAAGGTGACTCCAGTCGGTCGGGGCTGCCGACACGATCAAGACGAAGATTTTCACTCCCACCTAGTAGTTGATATTTTAGTTCAACTCTAAACATGTCTTACTTTAAGTTGTTATGATTTGTTTTTGTCATTTTAGTTGATATGGTTTGACTTATAAATATGGCTCGTAGCACACATACTTTTTCAACATAATATAACACTTTCTGCATACTGGTTCTTACAATTTTTCAAGCAAGTTTTCGACATGGTGTTGTGTGCATAAGCGATGAACTGCTTCATTTGCTTTCTCGTGTCAACCATAACCGGGATTCCAAAAAATGTAATTTATTGCAACATGTCGATCAGATATGACACATATCTTCCTATCTCCAATCACCTCACGTCGCAACCATCTCTTAAACCATCCTCAATTAGATATATTTTCCTTCTCAACGAGCCCAAATGTAAGAGGTAGAAGTTGATTCTCAGCGTCATACCCAACAACAACAAGTAATCTTCCTTCATATCTACCTTTTAGAAATGAGACGCCTATGCTGATCACAGGACGCAAATATTTGAATGTCTGAATACAATGACCAAAAGCTCATGCTGCACATTTAAACTGACGGACACCAACGCATGGTAAAGGGTCAGAATGAACTACAACTTTACTCGTAGAATTTGATTGTTTAATAACATTTAACAATTGAGGCAACAAAGCATATGAACCCGACCAACTTCCAAACATGTATGCAATAACAATCTCATGGGCACGTCATAATTTATTATACTTTGGATTAACACCTGAAAATACTTTTCTTACCGGACCATGAACTTGTTTAATCGGGAGCGAGAAAATAAAGACTTGCATATATGCTTGTACGGACATTTTCTTATCGATCATGCATCACCAGAGTCGATCTGTGCAACGTACAACATCGAGCTACAATTTTCATCTTTACATCTTACCTTATATTTGATTTTCCTGCTGTCTTGCACCTTGATCTCCTGATAATTGCAATATGTCATTTCGATATGACATTTTTAGAGCGTTTTTCGATGAGAATACTTGATTCTCAGCCAACAGACTCTCAACTATTACGCTGGTTTCTATAAAGGACGTATCTGCAGGAAACCAACTAGAACAATCGTAAAAACTTTTACCCGAGTGAACTCAACTCTTGCCTCAAAATCGGTTGATTTGACTTAACTGATTCAAGAATGACTTAAATTACTAGGACCAACACCCCGGGAATACACATCTACAGAATTTAGGGACGAGGGAGCCTACAATGGTAAAGTGGAGGTAACCTAAGCAAACATCAGAATCAGATCTATCAAGACGTTTTATCAAAAAAAATCAAACTTCAAACTCGTACCCCGCTAGGCACAACGGCTTCCCACGCTGGATCAAGTACCCTGTCTACTCCATTTCTTTTAAGTTAAGCGACTAAAATCTGACCCAAGTTCATTTTGGCAACGCCACGAGATTTTGATTGAATTGTTGAATTCACACAATCAATAGACTAAACTAGAGATTGCGTCCGGATTCATTTCTCATGTCCATCAGTACAAAGACAATGAAAAACACTCAGTGACATTGTAAACGATCTGGTTTCCACTCACCGCCAAAACCCAGATAAACCTTTAGACACTTCTCTTTTAAAGAAACAATCCAACCAACCAAAAACCACAAACCACCAACGTTGTGAACAAAAATGTCAAGCAAAATACAAATGCATAATTCATTGGAACACAAAGAGAGTACACAACAGGCAGAAATATTCCAGGTCTTGGGCAATAACAGTGCAAAACGATGACATAAAACTAGCAGATGTTATCTTGACTGAAACAAAAATTAGGCGCATTGCCATCTTTTATATGGGCTTAGGAGGTCGCTACAGCATCCAAGAAAGCTCTTCCAGGCTGACGGTTTGCAAGAGGTCCATGGCACCCAAGAAGCTGCATATATCCAGAGAACTAGTAAGTAGCAGAGAGGTCCACAGAAACATAAAACGAGAACCTACTGCTAAATTCGTTTGTTACAGGTGCGTAAATCAGATGAAATAGAGCAAAAGGTTCTTCAGTTGCAAATGTCAAGGAACACTAGAAAAGAAGGGAATATATAGAAATACTGATACAGAGACGATGCAAATAACAACTAGCTATATGAATCCTCTTATGAAAGTATACAGGTAAACCAAACACAACTTGAGATAAAACTATCGATACCACGAAAGAAAATTTATGATGCCATGCGGATTAACAGAACTTTACATGCAAAAGAAAGTTAGGAGCACATCTACACTGAGACATCCAGAAAGGCCTCACAAAGCAAATAGAAAAAAGAGATTCACAAGGTAACAAACTAATAGAAGGTTTCCTAGGAAACTAAGTTAAAATTTAAGATTGTAAACCACATGAGAGAGCCTCTAGAGAATCATGAAAATTAGGCCTGACAATTTCTGACACGACACGATAACACGACACGAACATGATATTGTGACACGATTTTTACACGACATGACACGAAATTTTCTGTGTGGTTGAAATACGTTATTATGATGATTTATGAAAAAATAAACATAAAATAATTAATACACGATTTGACACGAACACGACACGATTACACGATATTTTAGTTTTTTACACGAAACTGACACGAATAACATCTCTTTGTTAGGTAATCAATTATTTTTACCTGATAATGGTCAATTAATATGTTAATTATATAGAAAAATATTAATATAACATATCACTTAACTATTTTCAATCTAAACATGATGAAGTTTCTTCAAATTGTACTTAACACGATAACACGAAATCCTGACACGATTACGGAATTGTCAGACACGAAAGTACACGAACACGACACGATTGTCAGGTCTAATGAAAATATAGCATATAGAAACAACTGTTATGACATGGTTGAACACTAGTTGAAAAGAAAATGGCTAACCTTGGCATTGACACCATCAGGAAGGATTCTTTTCTCTTCCTTCCACTTCAGATAGTCTGTGCGACCGAATTTGGTGAAGCCCCTGGAAAAAAGAATACAACAAACATAAAGATTCATGAACATTTATGGACCAAGTGATCAAAATTTCCAGAGCTGCAGGACAAACTTACCATTTTCGGCTGACAATGATCTTTTGACGACCAGGGAATTTGAATTTGGCACGTCTAAGTGCCTCCTGAGCATGGACACCATTGCCGTCCTTGCAGCGGACAGACAAAAGAACCTGCCCAATGCTTACTCTGGCACAGGTTCCCTGAGGCTTACCGAAGGCACCCCTCATTCCGGTTTGAAGCCTATCAGCTCCAGCACATGAAAGCATCTTGTTAATACGTAGAACATGGAAAGGATGCACCCTAACCCTCAAGTGAAAAGCATCTTTTCCTGCAGATTTCGTCATATACTTGTTGCAAGCAATGCGAGCAGCTTCCAGAGCCTCACTGGAGACATTCTCCTTCTCCCAACTGACCAAGTGAACACAGTATGGGAACTCATCGACACCCTTCCTCTTCATGCCAACATCATATATCCTGATTTTTGGATCAGGAACACCACGACAATATCGTGATTTTGGATAGGGTTTGTTCTTGATTTGACGGTAGCATCTGGCAGGTCCTGGATACAAGAAGTTGTAACAACAATGTAAGTTTTAACACATAATTACAAACAATGTAACAAGGAATATTGAATACTTGCATACTTCCATTTTAGGAATAGAAGATCCAAAAGGAACTGCTATACCAAATAGATGCATTTAAACGGAGACATGATGATACCTAGCAAGAAGTTAAGGATATTATTTGTTCAAAGTGAGCTCATGTGGTAAGTGGACTCACGAAGTCAGGGTTCAATTAAAATGGGTACCAAAGCAAATTCCTACTAAAAGTGACCTTATAGAATTAGGTAATAATTAAGGATGACCAACATTATGTTCTATCGCATACATCATACCAAGATTTGCAACCACCAGATATTCATATAAGTTGGCTTCTATTCATGTAAGATGGGTACAAACTGAATTCCTACTAGAACTAAAGTGACCATTCTGCTGAACTAGGTAACCATTAAGGATGACCAACATTCTGCTGAATATCTCATACATATCCTAAAGTTTGCAACTGCCAAATATTCATGAAGTTGGCTTCTTTTAAAACTCAAACACAATATCAAACCCAACATTGATATTTTCAATCATTGCATTCACCATTCCACAAACATATACAATTTACTCTATCTACACACACACACTTCATTCTCATAATGTCCAAAGATTTGACAAATGACCCTAAACCAAAATCAGTTAATATCCAAATCGCCGACATTGAACTAAACCAATAGCTAACAAAATCACATGGAAACAGAACATAAAACACTAGTTCTCAAAAAAGCTTAATGCATCCCTACGGATTAAAAACAACACAACCGAACCCTAGATCTCCAAGTAAAACAACATCACATGCCAAATTACCACATTTTCTCACAAATTTAACCTAGCGCCAACCTAAAACCTCTAGAAATCGCAGAATCGCGAGTAAAGGTGGCATAAAACCGACGAATTCCTTCGGTATCCTATAGTGCTCCGAAACCCTAACCGAACCGAAACATATAGTCCTCGAAAGAGCGGAAAGACGAGATAAGTGAAATTCAGGCTAAGATGCGAAGGAAAGGAAAGAGAAGGACTCACTTCTCCCCATTGTTGGCTTCTGAAGGTGATGAGACCACCAGACGAGAGCTTGACGGCGGCAGAACCACGAAGATGGAGGTCGTTTGGGTTTATATAGGTTAGAGGATGGGAAACCCTAGTTTCTGGGGTTTCTTTGCAAATCGGTACTCCAACAAAATGGTATTTCGGTTGGGGTTTCATCACATATGGGGTGGAGAAAGTAAAAGGTTGTTGTACCAACGAAGGTAATTCAATTGCTCTGTTAACTTCACCCCCAAAAAAATCAATTGCACGATTTTAGAACGAAGTTGTGCAAAATTCATAACTCAATTTCATGGTTTTTTTGGAATTTAGAATGGAAGTAGGACATTGACAATGTAATTTTGTAAGGATTTAAAACTCACATAACATGATTCACATAATTGTTTTAAGTTTTCTGTAAATCAACTGAATTGCTAAACATCGCCCCAAAATTACTTAAATCGCCCCTTGAAATTACCATTTTGCCCTTCTCTCATTTCTACTGCTATAACGCGACATTTTACCCTCCTATCACACATCTCTCTTCATATTCCTCTTATAATCATAAAAAATAATGTTTTGGAGGTCAGTAATGAACCAACGGACGCCCCAGTGTACTCGAATCTGGTAAAACATCTAACATCTTTTTAATAAAAAAATAATAAAAAATAATAAAAAATTACGGGCGTCTGACGGAGCCGCCCCCACGTAGGAGGGGGCGTCTGGCTAAGACGCCTTCCCCATGGGGGCGGCGTTTTACCCAGACGCCTTACCCATCGGGGAGGCGTTTTACCCAGACGCTCCGCCCTTGGGACAGGCGTCTGTGTAAGACGCCTCCTCCATGGGGGAGGCGTCTTAGCCAGACGCCCCCTCCTACGTGGGGGCGGCTCCGTCAGACGCCCGTAATTTATTATTATTTTTTTAAAAAAATAATTGATTATAAATTTAGATAATTGTTAAATTAATTAATAAGTTAATAATTACTATATTCGGATGACCGATACCTCTTCGGTACACCGAAAATTCAAAAATTTCCAGATCCAACAATTTCAAAATCCAAAAAATTTCCAGGGGGCGCTGCCCCCTTGCCACCCCCGCCACCTCACCGGCGAGGTGGAATGCCGCTCGCTCACCGGGGAGCGAGACCCCCGAACGACCTGTCGAGGTGGTATTTGTAAGTCATGATGTTTTACCACCGGGGGATTTGGAACTTTAAAAATGTTGGATCTGGAATTTTTTTGAATCTTCATCACTTGCAAAAAAACTCATTGTAATCCGACCGGTTACCACCGAAAATTTGCAAAGAAACGTCAAATAATTTGAGATAACACACCGTATAATTTTAATTTGACAAAAAACATTAAAAAAAACGGGACGTCTGGCTAAGACGCCTGTACCATCGTGGAGGCGTCTGGCTAAGACGCCTCCACCATGGTCGAGGCGTCTTAACCAGACGCCTAGACAATGGTATAGGCGTCTGGCTAAGACGCCTGTACCATCGTGGAGGCGTCTGGCTAAGACGCCTCAACGATGGTGGAGGCGTCTTAGCCAGACGCCTCCACGATGGTACATGCGTCTTAGCCAGACGCCCGTGTCGGAAAAAAAAAATCCGCCTCCGTTACTTCGCCTGATCTAGGTGTTTCGCCAGACATTTTCGTGGTGTTGGTACTAGGAATGTTAGTAAAACTGAGTCAATAACCTTGTTTAAAGACACGGGACGATATGGGTATTAAATATATTGTTAAGGGCAATTTGGTAATTTCAAGGGGCGATTTAAGTAGTTTTGGGGCGACGTTTAGTAGTTCCCTAAATCAATCACTAAAAAACTATTGTATAAGTTAGTTCTCTCACTTTCAACTGCAAACCAATCACACAGTTAAATTGAGTTACCTCATTGGAAATCAGTGACTCAGTATATTGCATTATACTCATCTCAGCGAACATATGTCAAGGCTATTGAAATGTAATTTAATTCTTTTAATTACATTAAGATTCATGTGATGATTTTTTGTATTAAAAATGTAAATTAATTATAAGGAATACAATTTACGTGAATGTGATCTCATTGCATGAAATTGAATTCCAAGAAATTCAATTCCATTTAATTGGATTCACACCCTCGCGTTTGCAATCTCACGACGGACATAAAAAACAGCGAATGTCTACTATGAGTAGGGTTGCAAACAAAACCAAACGAGTTACAAAAGAGTAGTGTCGCAAACTAAGCTAAACGAGTTCGGTTTGAATTCAGCTCGACTTGGGTCAATTCTTTATAATTCCACCTTAAACAAAGTGACAAGAAGTCTCCCGGGACACAACCGAGTTAGTTGGGTACGTGGGTTCACACACCTTAGGTCACAAGATCGAATCTCAGCAAGATACTTTATTTAATGTTAATGCGTTCAGGTGAAAATAATGTTGGACCACTCCCAATTTAGAGCCGTAATCCGTTTGTCCCAAGTTGGGACGAGTGCCGGAGAATTCCAGGTCATCAAAAAAAAGTGATAAGAAATTGTAAGGAATTTATCATAGTATCTAGATTTCACAGGGACGTGGATCAACCAACAAAAGAGATGTTATGATTTGATATAAGTGCACAATCAGAAAAATGAGAGCTTCCAAACAAAATCGGTAGACTTGATTTTTTTAACAGAAACAAGAAATTTCAAATCAAACATCAATCTGCAAGCGTGACTACAAAATTTACAAGAGCAGTGAAGTGCCAAGGAATTGGTAACTGTTCTGTGTTACCCATACAACTATACCTACTCAAATACTTTCACCCCGTTGCTATAATACACAAAAAAGTGACTTACAACATAAAAGAATCATATGTTACTTTTTTATAAACACTAAATTTATACCAATATCAGAGATTTAACGTGGGCTCACAGTGGTCAGATCCCCGCCTGTGTAGTCGCTTCCTAGTGGGATATCAGAAGACCGGTATGCATGCTCGTCTGCCATCGATGACGGCGTGATTATATCTGTTGAAGTTACTTCACTGGTATCTGTAGCAATAGAGTCAGATGGTGTTGAATAAGCTGCGTAGGCGGCTGGTACCATAAGCTTTATGTTCTCGAGCTCCCTGACTACCTCCGACATCGAAGGTCTTTCATCAGTCTCCTCTTGGCAACATTTAAGGGCCAACAAAAGGAATCTCTCGACACACTCTGAAGGATAGGAGACCATTCGAGCATCTATTACGGTGTGTAGTATACCAGCTTGGCGAGCTATATTAATCTGGATTTTCAAGATCAAAAAGCACAAGTAAGAAAACTCCTCTACACAATCAAAGAATAACCAGTAGGGGATTGGAGCAATACTTCCGTACAAGTAGTAAAGCGAAACAAAAATATATATAAAATATTTTTATCAGACAGACCAATACTAAAAGCAAGCAGTTGCTTATAGCAATTTATCAAAATCCAGGAAAATATCATTACCATAACTGCATTGTTAGTAATAACTCTAAAAATCCTCAATCTGCTGGTATTTTGATTCTTTTCACCGGATACGATGGTTTATGATTTTTCATTTAATGGTTGAGAATACTCCGCACACGTGAACTCAAACAAGAATTGGAGCACGTTATGAGAACTGATAATTCATGCAAATCTATTTTCTCCAACAAGTTTACCAAGTAACTGATCCTATTTATGTGATTATCTTGCCAATGAAAATTTTAATCTAGTCTTTCTAATCTAGTCACAAGACAAACAACAACAACTTTTCTATTTATCAAACAGAAAACTGCGAAGGGCCATGAAATCAAATTCAGGAACAAAAGCAAAAGGCAAATTAAGCTGGTCTTAGTTCAGAGGATGTAAATGGTTTATGATAAGATCATTCAAGTAGATAGCATTTTAATCTAGAAACATGATCAAATTAATGATCATCAATGTAACTATTGTCTCCCATGTTCTCGAAAAGCATCACCAATATTAGTATTATATGAAATAACATAAAATGCAGGCACATAACCCTTGGGTATGTAGTCAATCAAGAACGTACCTCTCGAACAATGTTTTTTCCATATGAGATGGGCAGCATCCCTGTTAAAAGCTCCATGAAAACCACACCAAGGCTATAAACATCACTTTTGTCGGTTAATTTGTGTGTTAGAAAGTATTCTGGATCAAGATATCCCTGTAAGGAAATAGCATCATGATCAGCAAGAAGAACTGATATTTTCGAATCTAAAAAACTATTAGGAGCAATAAATAGTTGAACTATATTTCAAAATGGAAGAAGGTTATTCACGTGCTCAAACTGTGATTTTTTTGTTCATTTCTAGCCTACTCCAACTACTTTAGGATTAAAGGCTTTGTTCTTGTTATATTTCAAAATAATACAATAAAAAATATATTTGAGATCCTACACTTTGACACATTTTTCAAACTACTTTAGCTTAGGTCAAGTGATGAGTAATGACCTAATATAGAGATTTACTTAATGTTGGGATGTGGTGACCATGGGAATTCAACACAATTTTCATCAACATTGAATTAGATCCTTGTATGCAAGAAGACTCTGTGCAATTATGCATTGCTAGTCATAATGGTTCATCTGGGACTAGGGACTTTGTTGTTGTTGTTGTATAAGTGAAGCTTAGCAAATATTATCACCCATAGAGGTTTAATGATCCGACGCATATCTTTCTACTATCATTTTAAATCTCTTAGGTAAGCATGCAAATTCTGCAAGCAATGGGGAAGATTGGACAGGCAAAAGTTATGGCTTCTAGAACCTATAACAATGAGGTGACCTATTTCAGAAAAGTAGAAACAGGTTCTGTTAGAATATTAGATATTATGATAGTACTTCATTATTATTGTTTCCTAATTATTGTTTTCTTATTTCATCCTTGTAATCTATATAAATAATACTTACTTAAGCAATAATATACATTCCCAATTATTATTTCGTCTTCACATGTGACCAGAGCTTAGATTCTAACCCTAGCCGCCACCCCTATCCTAACCCCTCACCGTCGTCACTGTTCACCACCGGAATTACTATTCACCCCCGGTCGGCCATTTCTTTGGCCGTCGGTCCCCCACCTCCACCCTTTCTAGGTGATTCTTTCCTTGTATAGGCACCCAGTGAATTTTCCAACCTTCATCGGTGATGCTCATGTTCAAGTGCTAAACTTTTATCTGTTCGTCGAGGTTGATGAAATCTTGTGAGTTGTGTTAACCCTTCTGGTATGATCTCTGTATGATCATTGTCGTTTCATAGTTTTTTTCTTCCATTATTATGTCGTCTGCGGATTCGTTACTAAAGAAACTGCAAAGTACCTCGTAGAAGTTGAATGGGAGAAATTACTTATTCTGGGCTCAGAGTTTTGATCAATTTCTTCTTGCGCATAAGAATTTGCATTATCTGACAAAAGATCCTCCGAATGTAAAGAATGTGGGTTATACAGATTGGGTGGCTGAGGATGCCGTGTTCGATCGTGGTTAACTAATAGTATGGAGCCTGATATTGCCCAGAGTGTGATGATGTTGAAATCCGTGAAAGTCATTTGGAAGATGTGCAAGCTCACTTATGGAAACGAGAATAATGTTTCTTGTGTTTTTGAGTTGTACGAGCAATTGTTTCTACCCGTCAGGGAGATCGTACAGCACCACAGTTCTTCACTCGGGTTCGCAGCATGTTAGATGAGATCAACGTTTATCAGCCAATTGTCCTTGATTTAGCTACACTTCATCGTTATCGGAACGAAATTGCAGTGGTGGCTTATCTTTCTGGGCTCAATCCTGAGGTCCAGCAACATATGAAAGGCTTGATTCTTGGTTCTGACAAAGTCCCTGACCTTGCAGGTGTATATGCTTGTGTACTCAACATTTTTTCTACATCAGTGACCCCTCATACTACTCCAGTTTCTGATCACTTTGCCCTTGCGGCATCTCGCAGTACGGGTCGTGGATCTTCTCGCGGTGGTCGAGAAAAGGACTGAGGTGGACAATCGGTGTGTACCTTCTGTAGACGAGTCAGTCACCAAGAGGATCGTTGTTAGACTAAGCATGGTAGACCGACCACAGCGAATATTAGCACTGAAGAGATTGAGAAAGAAATTCCGTTGTATACTGGTGCTGAGCAGACATTTTCCATCTCTCAGGCGGACTTTGAGTGTTTCCAGCAGTTACAGGCTATAACGTCTCATGCCACAACCTCTCAGGCCACTTCCTCAAGTACTGCCTATCTAGCATCTAGGGACAGTTCTTGGATAATTAACTCAGGTGCCTCTTCCCATATGTCAGGTACAAGAACCTTGTTTTCTCATCTTTCACAATCTAACTTTCGTTCTGTGGCAATTACCGATGGACAATCGTGCTCTGTGTCCGGAAAAGGGGTTGTGCAAGCCTCCTCTCAGCTAAGACTTGATGATGTCATTTTTGTACCTGATTTTCCTGTTAATCTTTTGCCCATCTCTGCGATCACTAAACACTTACAATGTAGTGTGACATTATTTCCCTTTCACTGCACTTTTCAGGATCTGTAGACGGGGAAGAGGATTGGTTTGGGTCGTAATCGTGGTAATGGTGTGTACGTGCTGGTTTGTGACGAGATTCCTCGTGGTTTGGCAGCATCTGTCTCGACTCCAGAATCATCGCACATATGGCACTGTCGACTGGGTCATCCATCTCATCGCCGTCTCCAGCAGGCACTACCTTGGATTAGTGTTGAGTCCTTTGATTGTGAGTCGTGTCAGTTAGGTAAGCATCATCGTGCCACCTACAAACGTTCTAGTATTGTGTCTAGTAAGTCTATGTTTGAGTTAGTCCATTATGATATCTGGGGTCCTCTAGGGTCTCGTCTATATCAGGTCATCTTTATTATGCAGTCTTGTTGATGATTTCTCTCATGTGTCTTGGGTATATTTGCTAAAGGATCATCGTCTTGTGGCAGATGTACTCAAACAGTTCATTTGTTAAATAAAAAAATCAATTTTCTATTGTCATTAAATGTCTTCACATTGATAATGCTAGAGTTTGTTTCATTTGTTGTCAATACATTGTGTGCCTCGTTTGGTATTATTCATCAGACCACTTGTCCTCACACGTCCCCACAAAATGGTATAGCTGAACGGAAACATCGTCATATTCTGGATGTTGCGCGCACTATCATGGTTGAACGCAATATCCCTTGGTACTTGTGGTCTAATGTTGTCCTCTCTGTCGTCTACCTAATTAATCGTATGTCATCTATCCGTTAGGGAGAGACATTCCTCTTCATCGTCTCCTTCCTGAGGCTGAGTTATTTCGTGTCACTCCTCGTGTCTTTGAGTGTGTCGCCTTTGTTCAGGATTTGTCTCCGGGTTTGGACAAGTTGTCTCTGCGAGCAATAAAGTGTCTTTGTCGGGTACTTTAGGACTCAGCGGGGGTACTAGTTATATCATCCGTGATGCATTGCATACATTGCATCATATGTCTTTATTTAGATTAATTTTATATCAATAAATGATACTAATGTATGTGTTTAGTCTTATTTACATAATACAGGGACCTGAATGTAAATTACTCATATCCCGAGCATAAACACGTGCAAGAGACTCATTTCTATCATAAAGATCAAGTCAAGATTATCGGGATTCAAATGGAAGTTCATCCAAGCATAAAAGTATTCAAAGACCTAATTACAAAAAGACCAATGACTTAAGCACAAAAGTAGTCAGGGACTTAATTGCAAAAAGCCGAGGACCCGACTGCAAATTAAAGTACCAAAATATTATTTTAGAGAAGTTCTAAAGAAAAATCAATTTGGATCTCCAAATATATGAAGAAATTAAGTCGAAGCTCAAAAGAAATGAAAGAAATCAATCCAGACGCGCAAATGACATTTAAATCATACCATAAACACACAGGAAAAATCCGGATCCAATCAGAGCACAAATTGCGGCGAAATCGCTGCACCTTACATGTAATATGCGGCGAAAACGCCGCACCCCTTGCGATCTGTGGCCCCGGATTTTGTCCAGTTGTGTCTTGACGCGTGTACTTTCCTATTTTATACTTGGGTCCCTTGTATCGGCTATAAATAACCCTGAAACTATGTTGTAAGGGAGAACTTGTTTTATTCCATGCTTTAGTAATAAAATTTTGTTGGTTTATTTTGTATTTTTAGTTTTCTTTTGTAGTTTCTCTAGGACCCCTTCTCCTTCCCTCCATCCATGAGTTTCTAACTCTCTCCAAAGGGTGGGGATGACGGATTTAGGGTGATGAGAAGAAGAATGATGTTATTATTTTAATTTCGTGTTAATATATTTTGATTACTTGATTTTATGTTGAATCATTTATCATGTAATGCTTTATAACTAATGTGATTTATTATAAGTTTCAGATTTCTCTAACCAAAACCCGATATCTAAACCCCCACCCGCTGAACTCTCTTCCATATTTGTTTTATTCTTAGTTTGTTTTTGTTGTTCTTGCTTTAGAAAATTAAAAACCAAAAATCTCAAACCAAACTTATTTCTCTCTTTCTTCCTTAATCGAAAATCACAAAAATAACAATATCTCTCCCTCCTTGTGTTTGACCCGTACTTGCCACGTCTTCATTGACGCTGTGCACTTGCAGTATAAATAAAATTCTCATCAATCCGCCTAGTCAGAAATATTATGTGTCTATGGATGTCACTTTTTTGAGTCTCAGTCCTATTTTCCGGGTTCGATGCCTGCGTCCATCATGCCCTCTGAAGTTACCTTACTTGTTCTGGTGCCTAGTGCGGTGACTACTCCAGAGACCACAGAGGATCGTCGGTTTGGGCAGGTTTATCGTCGCAGCCGGCAGACACACCTACCACCTCCGACTCCGCCACCCGAACCCTCAGATGATGCAGATTCTTCTCTTGAACTTCCTATAGCCCTCTGAAAAGGCACTCGTTCGTGTACTAGACACCATATCTCTCATTTTGTTTCATATGATCATCTTCACCCGTCTTGTCTTGTCTTTCGCCATTTTGCCTTGTCTTTGTTCGCTGAGTAAATTCCCAGGAACTACCAGGAAGCTTCCCAACATTCCCATTGGTAGAAGGCCATGGATGAGGAAATTTCAGCCCTACGATCTCGTGGCACGTTGGTGCTTATGCCTCGACCTGTTGGGGCCAGTGTTGTCACCTGTCGGTGGGTCTTCTCTGTGAAGCACAAAGCGGATGGTACTGTGGATCGTTACAAGGCATGTTTGGTAGCTCAGGGTTTTAGTCAGACATATGGTGTTGACTATGCTGAGACATTTTCTTCAGTTGCTCGTTTGAATTCTATTCGGATTTTGTTGTCTGTAGCGATGAATCAATCTTGGGAGTTATGTCAGCTTGATGTAAAAAATGTCTTCTTGTATGGTGACTTAGTTGAGACCGTGTCTATGGAGCAACCACCAGGGTATGTTGCTCATGGGGAGAATATTATATGCAATCTCAAGAAGGCAATATATGGTCTCAAGCAGAGCCCCCGTGCCTGGTTCGAGAAATTCAGTGTGGTGGCCATTGCTAATGGTTTTCATAGATGTGTTGTCGATCACTTAGTGTTCTATAAGAGCACTCTTGCAGGCTGTATGATACTTGCAGTATACGTTGATGACATTTTATTGACAGAGAGTGATAGTCAAGGCATCCAGGCAACAAAGGCGCATCTGATGAAACACTTTGTCACAAGGGACATGGGAAAATCGAGATATTTTCTTGGTATTGAGTTTGCATATGTGAAAGGAAAAATGACTCTTTCACAGAGGAAATATGTACTGGATATACTTGAAGAAACAAGTCTTCTAGGCTGCAAACCAGAGAGTACACATGTCGAGTAGTCACCACCTTTCTGGGAGACATTCTCACTGTTTTTTCAAGATCCGACCAAGTACATGTGTCTAATTGGCAAACTTATATATCTGACAGTCACTCATCCCGATATCTCCTATGCAGTAGGTCTTCTGAGTCAGTTTATGCATGAACCACAAGAGGTTCATTGGAAGGGAGCACAGAGAGTTTTGGCATATGTTAAGGGAACTCCTGGAAAAGGACTTCTTTACAGGAACCATGGTCACTTAGATGTTGCAGCTTATTCAGATTCTGGTTATGTTGGTGATAAAGGAGATCGTAAATCCACATCAGATTTTTGCACATATGTAGATGGCAAGAAACAGAATGTGGTCTCTCGGTCGAGTGTTGAAGCAGAATACAGATCAATGGCACAAACAGCTTGTGAGATGGTTTGGGTACAGTCTTTTCTATCTGCCTTGGGACTCTCCGTCAAGGTTCCCATGCAGGTGTTTTGCGATAACCAAGCAGCTATCTTTATTGTGAATAACATGTTTCATGAGCGCACCAAGCATGTTGAAGTTGATTGTCATTATGTTCGTGATATGGTTCAGAAGAGTGTGATTTCTACACCATATACACAATCATCTGAAACAACTGGCAGATATTTTCACTAAAGGTCTTGGTGTAATGTTTTTAGTAGTTTATGTAACAAGTTGGACATGCTAGATATATATGCTCCAACTTAAGGGGGGTGTTAGAATTTAGATATTATGAAATAATTAGATAGTTGATAGAACTTCCTTATTATTGTTTCCTAATTATTGTTTTCTTATTTCATCATAGTAATCTCTCTATATATATAGAGAATACTTACCTAAACAATAATATACATTCACAATTATTATTTCGTCTTCACAGGTTCTAATTCAAAATGATTTATTAGGTTTAGCTAAAACCAGGTAATGGGGTAATATATGTGCTGGACATGCAATAGATCATCATATCACTTCACATTTAAAGTCTTCCCATAGGTTTGTACTTACAGGCGTGCCTTTCACCATTGTGGAAACATGACCTTGTTCAGACCCTTCAACATCTAGAAATGGTGCGAGTCTTGAGAGTCCAAAGTCAGCAACTTTAGCAATAAACTTGGAATCCAACAATATATTGGTTGCCTTGATATCACGGTGAATTACTGGAGGATCTACTTCTTTATGCAGATAGAGGATTCCCTTTGCAGAGTCCAAAGCAAGACGCAGTCTCAAGTAAAAAGAAAGAGATTCTCTTGATGTAACTGTCATATGTGAACAAATAAATGTCAGCTTCCTGTTAAAATAAATTTCTCTTGTCATTCAACTAAAACAAATGGTGTTGAAGTTTGAAATAAATGGTAAACAGATCAGATGATGGATGGGTAATAATAATAATTAATATTTCAGAAAATGTAGAGAGCCAACATCCAGTTGACGAGTGCTTAACCAGAAACAATATTCAATTGAATCCAACATGCTTCAATAATAAGTATAGAGCAATCTAGTAAGATAGTCTATATAATTGAACTTCGCAACATCAATGTAAAATGTAAATATTTGATCACATAGGAAATGAACACGTTGTGGGTTATAAAGGTTCAAAAGTCTCTCCCTTAATGACTTTTGAGGTGTAGAGCTCCATGTGGAACCTGACTTAACCGTGCTTAACAACTGGGTGTTGTATTGTTTCATTAAAGAATTCTCCTAATACACTTTTTTCACATCCAAATTATACCATACATACAATCCAAAGAAGAGCAGCTATCTGAAATCTTGTTTTTTTATTATAATATACTTCTTACATCAGCGTGGAAAGAGATAATCAACTAACTGGCTGCAGAAGCAACAATTGCAGTCAGCACTGGCTCGAAATGACAATGACATTATCAGCATCCATTGTCAGTGATATACATTGAATCCAAAACAAACCGCTATTTCAATCTTACCATTTTTAATCCTCATGAAAGGTATGACCTCAAAATCTATAGTGATGGATTCATAAAATTCTGAAATGGAATGCTTCAAGCCTGAAAGGATGAAATAAGAGAGCTGAAGCATCCGAGAGTCACTTCAACAACAATAACCAAATATATGGTCTCCGGTGTCCATTGAACAAGACATATCCTCAGACAAGTTGTTTCTGAAAGGCCCCATTTTGTTTCATACCTATTTGTCAACCGCCCCACTATCACTGCGATCTTGATGTTAAGCATTTTAATAGGATACAAAATAAATGAGGCTAACTTGACTGATAATAGCACTGATGCATTAGAGCATCAACTCCGAAGTTAAAGAGTACAACACCGACATCCTACCCATCAGTTATGTCTTCCATAAGTCCACAAATTCATGCTCTTGTATAGTTCCCTTACGTACACACTAACTATCCCTTGACAATTTCTACACTTTCCATGTCATAACTCACTCATTCGATCTATGAATTTCACCATCACCTATTCCTAGTGGTAATTAACATCCATTTGGTTGGCAATTAAGTGATTAGCACATCATTTCGCAAATAAGAAAGTCAAATGTTGAAGTTGGAACGTACACTGCAAAAGCACTTTAAATGCAGCATATGATTCCACTACATGTCTGCACCCCATCCAATACAGATAATAAATCAAGTGCTAACAAAGCAGGCATTTATAAGCTATATATATAGAATTTTTCGTGACATGGTAGAATATTACCCAAAAAACTATAAAGTAAGGAAGTGGATTACTAAACTCAAATTCACCATAAACATAATTCTATGGTAATTTAGTGCAAGCTTTACCTGAGAGGTGGTCTCGAAGCGTACCATTTGACATGAACTCATAGACTAGCATCTGCAGATCAGAAAACACATAATGAACAGCTGCATGCATAAAGCATTAAGAAACCAACGTATATAATAAGTATATACAGTACAACTTAGAGATAACAATAAATACAAGAAAACTGTACAGAACTCCTGTAAGACATAGAAAGAACAATGAGAAATAAAAATCTATATACCGTGAAGATTGAATAAATCCTGCAATTGAAACAGCTTAAGAGTTACTCATCTATAAGGAACATCCTAGTGCTGTCTAAAAGTTATAAACATAGAAAATTGGAATATTTAGTACAAAGCAGCAGTGTTGGGCCAGTCATCAAAATGTCAACAAGCATAACATTTACTTTCTATAATTGTGCTTTGCTAGAGTTCTTACAAACCTCATAAAAGCACCAGAAAAATATTAAAGATGAACTTGAATCAATTATGAACGAAGTTATTTGCAATGTAACAACAGAGGTAAAGCATTGTAAGGGTGACTGATTCATAAATTAAGAAACCTGCAAAAGCTTACAAGCCATGTGAAATTACATGCGGAATTGTTATCAAGTGATCAAACCTGTTCATCTTGCTCATCACAGTAGCCTAACAGCGACACAAGATTTCGGTGATGTAACCGTGATAGTAACTCTATTTCTGTAAAGAACTCTTTTGAACCTTGCAGTGATCCTTCCCGAGCACGTTTGATAGCAACCTCTGTACCATCAGCAAGGATACCCTTGTAAACCTTTCCATAGCCCCCTTGACCAACCAATAAAGCATTGCTGAAACCGTTGGTGGCTAAAGACATTTCTTCAAATGTGAAATCCTTTAGACCATCAATTTTAATTTGGAGTCTTGGTGCTGCATACCATAAAAAAATAGCTAATCAACCCGGATAACGATTTTACAACAACAGAAGGAAGAAGAAACAGATTTTGTTAGCAACAGGAGAAAGGCCTTTATTCCCTGAAAGGATAGCAGACAGGGTACAATATCTGCCAAAAGAAAAAGGACATGCAAACCATATGCTAAAAGGCCATAATTTTTGGGCATCCCTATACTCAAACAAGAGACTGGAAAAATAATACCTCAACGTAGTTACAGGCTTAAAGCTGATAAGCACAAAAAACACAAGACATGTAAGTGATCATCAAGAGAACTAGACATAGAGATCGAGACATTCAAAGTGACTGTTGAACCTTCAATTTATCTATTAACATGAACCAGGAGAGACACTCTCCAATTTACTTTTGCACGTGTCAACAGATGTGTCTATCAGTCTATAAAATGGAGGTTGAACAGTAAAATAAGTGCAGGACTTACATTTTCGTTTTCGCAGGAGCAGCTGATGTTGGTTTCTTAGTTTTGTTTTCACAATAAGCATTGAAACAATAACCAATCCAGTAACTATAGCAATGACCCCAAAAATGATGCCAACCAGTGCACCCTTGCTTAGTTTTGATTGTGCAAGTGCCTGCGGATTATCTGCACAAATAAAACCAAATCAGCTGTCAGCAATTGCTCTAGAAGTATGATGCAACATGCGAAGTCCAATGTCACATAGCTGAAAAAGTTATAACTACCATATACCGATAAGATCCATGTTTTTTTCAACATCTTGTAATCAGCAAAAACATTATATAAAAAATGTAGCTATCTTGGTTATAACCTCCGATTCTAAACCTTGTTAGTTCTCATAATTTAATCAGACAATTTTCTTCTCTGGAGCTAACCCATTTTATTTTATGTTTGATGGATTTGGACAACCAACTTAACTCACGGGCATATTGCTACGGAATTCATCTAAAATCATAATGTTTACTGTGTATTAATTTCAAATATCTCTAGATGAAAGTTTAAAACAAAATATTGAAATACTTTAATATCCCTTCTAGGAATTACATCTCAACTCCAATAATTTTAACAGAAAATTGTTATTCTGTTAGGAGATAAGGTAGTGCCATAGACCCAACAATTACAGTAGCATGAGTAAACTTGACCAGATCTTTTTCTTCAGTGAAATTCTACATTTTCCTAAACATGATAAGAGAGCAACTAAGTAGTATGCTTAGCACATACATCAAAATATATTGTTAGAGAATAGTCTCACATCGGTTAATTTAAGGACTTTCTCTTGAGTTATAAGTTGCAGGGTCTCTCCACTTATAACAAATTGCTTTTGAGTTTGATACTCACAGTTCAATATGGTATCAGAGCCTAAAAAGGCTCAACAGCCGGCTTGACACATCCACCCTTGTTGTCGTCCACGCGTAGACACAGAGAGAGAAAAGTAATCCCGGTCACACGTGCGGAGGAGTGTTAGAGAATAGTCCAACATCGGTTAATTTATAGACTTTCTCCTGTGTTATAAGTTGTAGAGTCCTCCACTCATAACCAATTAATTTTGAGTTAGATACTCATACTTCATGTGAAATTTGGTTGGTGAGACACCAGGGTCTAAGCACTTAGGTTTTGTTGAGGTGGTGGACCAACCAAGTTTCACATGGCATCAGAACCGATCAATTTACATGTGGGGTCCACTCCAACTTATATTGTCTACGCGTAGACACGGAGAAAATAATTTCGATCACGCGTGCGGAGGAGTGTTGGGCAAATAGTCTCACATTGCTAAAACAAAGTTGTGTGTGCAACACTCTATAATAGAATTGGACACATTACCCTTCACCTAAGTGCTTAAGTTTTGTTGAGGTGGTGGATCAACCAAATTTCACACTTCAATATATATTTTATAACATGACCGGAACATTAGACATCGGGTACAATCAAAGAAATAAATGGCGACGTCTTGTGCACCATAGAATTGTGGAAGTAAAATTCAGCATTGTTTTCAAGATTCAACACCAATCTTTCACTACCCATTGGTACAATTAATAGTTGCTAAACCCATGGGGCCTAGCTCAAAAAAAACCAAGAAACTCTCAGAAGCATGTTAGCAACACAAGATCGTAATACTTATATTTCAGATATCAAGACATACCATCCTTGTAAGGTCCAAGAAGAGTGACGTTTAGCACTTCATATGGTCCAAAAACATCCGAATCAGGTACCAGCCACTGAGTGAACATACGCCTAAATTGTGAAACCTCACTTGGGTTGAATAAACTGGAATTATTGGGGAAAAACTTCAAGTACATCCGTAGCCTAGGGCCTTCTTCCCAGACGAATGAATCGATATCAAGCTGGAAGATTCTTAAATTGAGACTGGAGGTCATGTACAACTCAAAAGTAGTAACATATGGATTAAAATCTACGAAGCCCGGGCTTTTTAGCCGATATCCGATTCTGATTGGTGCAGCACAGGAACATGCGATAGGAGATGCACGATTATATTCAAAAAAAAACTCTGTGGGGCATGACTGCTTAAGACAAAGAACACTGGAATTTGTTGAAGTGCTAGTTATCTGCCCTCCAGTTTGCGGCTGACAATACTGTGTCACGTTTCCTGCACAGAGAGGATTCCCCCAAAGCCTGACCACCATGTCACATGTCAAAATGGAAAAAACATGAGCAAATCATACGGCAACAAAAAAAAACATACAGCCAAACTTAATACTTTTAAGTGACCTAATAGCATTGACTATTATGTACATTAATTTCTTACAAGAGAAAGGGATTTTTATTGTATTACCTGACTATTTAAGTCAGTTTAAAATGTGCATAGGTATTCTAGGTATAAACTACAAAGTTCATGCATTTGCCGCGCTTCAGCAAAACATAGATGAGGAATACTTAACCATAGATTCAAGATTCACCAGAGTTGCAATTTCATGGTAAAAGAAAACAAAGATATAGCATTCATTAGAACTTGTGAGTTTGATATGGCAACATATAGTAAACAAGTCATCTCCAAGGAAAAAATAATGCAATAGTATTTCAACACTGTCAATGGAACACATACATGATGGTGACATTTGGGGGAGGCTGGAGAACACCAGTGATAGCAGTAAGATTGTTGTTCTCAAAATCCCTGTAATTAAACCGTAATTAGAATCTCCAAACAATTATCACTTTCTACATAATCAAGTTTTCCAGTTTGGAGTCTCACAAGACAAGACTTCCATTAGGGTGTAAATCTACATCCTGCCAGATAGTTGACGGAACAGATCCTGTCAACAAATTGTTTCTGAGAGACCTGCAACAGTTATAGGCTGAGACTTGAGGGGGGATTTTTCACACAAGGTAAAGTCAATTGCAGCTTAAGACTAAATACAAGAATACAAAAAAGGATCCAAGTACATGACAGAAATACCTTCCAAATATTTCACCTTTAAGAATAAGACAATAAAGACATTACTTACAATTTCTGGAGAAATGGAAGACTTGTGTAGTTTGAAGGAATAGATCCATTGAGCTTGTTGTTTGACAAATCTCTGAATGTAAGTTCAAATGATTGTTTAAAGAATCTCTAAGATAATATATAAAAAATAGAAAACATTGTTCAAGAAGATGTAAGGCGTCAAGTATGTAATACATCCTAGGATGAGACAATCATTACACTTTACATACATAGTGGTGATATTATTCGAAGGCTTATTGGTCGGTATTGATCCACTTAGCTGGTTCAAGCTTAGATCTCTGAAAACATTGAAAAAGGAACAAAAGCAACATTGTAAGCATACATTTGTCTTCAGGCGACAAATACACTGAGTTTATTTGGTAACTATTTATAACATAAGAAAGTCATTCCAATTAGTGGAAAACTTACAGATAACTGAATTGAGGTATCTCACTCAAATCAGGAACAGGACCTTGTAAGCTGCAATTTCTAAGACTCCTGATGAACAATGAGAAAAAATCAAACAAGACTAGACAGTTTAAAGTGGGATAAGTGAAATAATATTAGACATGTACAACGCTAATATATAAAAAAAGATTCCTTTGCAATGTATAATACATGACTATTTTCTTTCAATTACACTATTTTTTGTTGTTCTTGCGTATTTGCATTTTGTCTCAGTATATCAAAGTTAAAAAAATTACAATCCTAATTGTTTGTAGACTATTCTCTCCTGTGCATCAACATGGTTGTAGATTTAAATCTATTTGCATATCTTAAAGAAAGATCAAACACAAAAGTGAGACACAATGCTTCACAAAAATGGAAAATTTAAGAAGCACTGCAAACTCTTTTTACATTCTATACATTGAGAGGATGCTATTTATGTTCCGGAAATATAGATGTTTTAGTGGTGATAGTGAACCACCATATGATATAATTTTAACTGTTCACATTGTTGACAAATCAATAGGAACACTACCAAATATTTGTACAAGTCTTTGCCGCATGTTCGCCAAAAGTGCACAACGAAATAAATATGGATGTTTACGGATCAAACATACCACAAATTTCAAATTTAATCATCTTTAAATTAATAAGTTACCACAATTACACCTTACTAGGCTAACTACCAACCATGTATAGTAGCATTGCCATGGTTGGGTTTTCTAAAGAAGGGATAATTAAATAATAATAATAATAATAATAATAATAATAATAATAGCAACATGGAATTTGTACATAATTGAGACCACATAACACAACATGCAACTAACAATATGGGAAAGTTTACATTTTTGCGGGTTTTTTTTTTCAGAAACAGAAGAAACAGTACACTGCATATGCTTACTAAGGAATATCAGGTTGTACAAAAAACAAAGAATACAAAAATATGCTAGGTGTTTGGAAACAGACACAACAAAAAAATTCCTAAGAAAACCTCCTTGTCACCAGATTCTAGAACCTACGGAAGTCCAATGTGCTTGCAGACTCACAATTTCAGAAGTTTTTTCATCTTTCCATAAGAAGACGGGATTGATGCTCCACTGAAATTGTTATTGTCAAGTTGCCTGCGTTAAGGTGCACAAAACATTAAATAATAAAACGTAATAATTACTCACATAATCGTCCGTAAGACTGTAACTCAAAATATTTAGAGAAGGGAATATTTAAAGAGACCAAATGGGAGGGACGCAATTTATGGATTATCCACACACATTATATAATCATAAGAATCATCCACTAGAAGGTAGAAACAAGTGAGCAACATGATCTAAATTGTAGAATCCTCTCTTAAAAATGACAATTTTGATTGGAACATGAAAATGAGGCCAGATTGGTATGAATTACTCTCTAAGACATAGTGGCCGAATGGAGAAGAATACTTAGCAAGGAAAATGAAGGATCACACTTCATTTTGATACTTAAGTGGCCAAATAGAAAAAATGTAAATTAATACTATATTCTAGTGGCATACTTCAGATACAGACAGGTAGAACACTCATGTAAGTAAAATCTTGATACTCATATTCATAAAAAAAGGATAAGGATAAAAAATGTATGTAAGAAGAAGAGGATACAAATGAACCCAAATATGAATATCCATTAAAAAGTTGATAGTAATATCAATATAAAGGTTGGAGAATCATATCCATATCCTCAAAAGTCCGATTCAATTAAGATACGAACCAGATAATTAATATCTATTTGTACCTTTTATCGCATCTCACAAGCATGTGTCTGCACAAGTCCGGGTGAAATGCTTACCAATACAATGCTCGTGCTAGATAGAGTAAGATTGCCAGTTATGTAAACCTTATATCTTGAAGTTTGCATCAATAGCAAATTTCTAACAATAAGGATACTAGGTTGTTCAATGTTTGCACCAAAAGAAAATTTCCGACAACCAGGCCACAACGATAAGGTGGTAAAATGGGGCTACTGAGGAAGCATTCTATAAGCCTCATTTAATGCTTTATATTTATAAAAGGAAACCAAGACCAACGAGCATTATAGTAAGGGATTACATATTGATTGTTTCTACGCAAAATAAGAGCCTAGATGTGTATTTTCTTTACATAAAACATAAATCTTCTTTTTGTGGAATATAATTTACGCCACTCAAAATTAATAAAGTAGCAGAATAGGTAGGTTCTGGATATCTTTAAGAAGGAAGGCAGCAATGGTCTAAGGAAAAACAGACCAAATGATTTGCAAGGTCCCTCCTGAATCTTGTACACATTAAGGAGAAAAGCATGACAATTAGATAAATAAATTCCAAATTCGCAAGTTCAAGTCATTTGAGAAGATTACGTACAAAATTAGCAAGTTTGGCAACTCAGACAACTCCGCAGGAAGATTCCCAGTTAAATTGTTATTGTCCAACAGGCTGCAAAATTAATTTGTTAAATGATTAAAAAAACAAGATCAAAATAATGAAAGCATATGATTGTTTGCAACAAAAGATAGGATCCAATCTAAGCATCATGAAGCATAAAAAATACAGAGAGTTAAACTTACATGTGTAAAATATTTGGCAATTGTGAATATTCCACAGGAATCTGTCCACTGATTGAATTGTTGTTCATGTGGCTAGAAAAGAGAAAAAAGATGGTAAGTGAAGCAAAGAAGTACTAATTCTTTTAATCAAAAGAAAGAATCACAAACCATCTTACAAGTGCTTCACTTTTCCCAATTTTGCAAATGATAATGGCAATGGGCCTGATATGTGATTTTGGTCAATTTGTATTCTGTCCAAGTTGGAAAGATTTCCGATCTCCTCAGGTAAGGAACCCGAAAGCTCATTTCCATTCAAGAGCCTGTGGATATTGTGGTGTTAAGAAGCACATTTAATGAGATGTGAAGACTAGTGACTGGTGAACATGGAAGCTTGTTGATTGTAGCAGTAATGACAAGCCATGTTTGGATCAAAATGATGGCCTCACAAGCATGGAGGATAAATGCCAGATTTTAAATTGATCCAAAGTTATCCTTAACATTTTGGAACATATGGATATTTAAGAGGTAAAAATTGGTCTACAGATACAATGTAATATTTGACCCATATCATTTTAGAAATAAATTCTTCATATCATGGAATTTTTTGCTGGAATAAGAATGTAAGGGAACAAATCAGGCAATTAAGTTTGACTCAATACAAACAGCAACAATGTTCCACAATATTATTAATAATTATACAGCAGAACATGACATTGTCTTTTATCCTGAATGAACTTACAAGAGCTTGAGAGATGATATCTTGCCAATCTCCTTTGGGATATTGCCACTTATTTTATTCCACATAAAATCCCTTCATAGAATAAGCAGACACTCATCAGCGTCATGGTAAGTATAACAAAGAAAAAGTATGAAAGTTCGCCATACATAGGGAACTGCGCTGGATGTCTACAATCTGTATTACTCTAACGATGCTTATTGTGGAAGTACTTACAATATTTCCATATGAGATAATTGTCCAAGTTCGGGAGCTAAACTTCCTGAGAGGTTCATATTTAGCAATTGCCTACAAGAAATACCATATCATCACAATATCAGATGAATTCAAGGCAAGTGACAAAAATATAAAAACCCAGGGCCAACCTTAAGAGACAGATATTGTATTGGCAAGTGATTCATACTGAGTTTGAGTTGCACCCAGTAAGTAACTATAACAAACAACACTACTGTAAATCATCTAAAATACTTATAACTAGATGATATCATGCATGGCCAAAACCTCCTTAAATGATGGAACCAAAAGGAATGCACTGAACTGCAACTTATTGACTATATATTTAGAAAATTGTCAAGTTTTTACCTATTTGTGGAGTTAATATAAGGATTACAAAATACTTTGTTTTATTCAAAATATACTTTTTTGTAAGTTTCAATTACAAACCCACATGTGCATGAACTTCCAATGTGTCAAAATATACTTGATTCCATATTTCAAAGATCAACATCCAATTCGCCATCAGTTTTCTGAACCTTGAGTACAACGTAAGAACGTTCATATAGAGCAGCAAGATGCAAATTTACCTTCCCAGACCATAGTCATTCACCTTTAAATCTTTTACCTCCATATAGATAGTATAATCTGATAATATTAACCATCTCAGTATCTCCCAATTCTTTTTATTGAATAAAAAGTTCCTGAACTATTGTCCATGTGCCATGATATGGACGGCCACAACAAAGCATATAATTAAGAACTTACAGTACTCGAACATGCAAAAACCCATCTTCTCTTGTTGTATTGAAACATAGAACTCCATTCCAGTTTGACATGCACGGATCTTCCCTGGTCCAGTTCAGATTCTTCATCGGATCATTTAAATTTCTTCTTATAGCTCTTAATGCCTTGACTGCAGACAAGTATCATATTATTGAGTTTCCATAGAACTTTGTCAGCACCAGAAAGTTACCCAAGAACCTCAGATAAACCCTAGAGGCAACTTTAGAATACAAGAACTAACATTCTTTTAAAGGGAACTAGCTAAAATATAGATGATCCGTTGAGGAGTAATGCAACACAAAAAACGGACAAATACGGTTCGACTGTTTCTTTATCAGAGCAGATAATAAAAAAGTGGATTCAAGAATTCAGCTTGATAAAGTGCAATACGGTGGCAGGAATGAGGTTACTTTATACAATCTGCTGAAACTTAACTTGTACAGATATTATAGGAGTGACGGCCACGGTTGTGACTCGTGAGGCCCAACTTATAAGCACAGACACAACATCACTTGCATACCATTATCTAGTAGTATCAAAGCGTACACCAAAGCTGATGATGGGATTTCTTTATTTTCTATAAAAAATACCATTCCTATTACTTGCAAGAATTTAAAAATCAATAAGAAAATCGGACACTGTAAGAGGGCTTATGAAATAGTAGTGGAACTCAAATAATTTGCTCTAATTAAATTCGCTTGTAACAAGCAACTGTAATTGGGTGTATAAGCTTTACAAAACTCCCTGGGTTATTCATTAAACTAGTTGATGTAGAACTAAAGTTCTGATTTTGAACTTCATACGTGGATACAAATACCAAAACCACAGATTCAAGAAAAATCACCTTCTGAAGGATCGGTCTTTTGTGCTCTGGTAACAGGAAGAAAGCAACAAACTGCAATTGCCACTATAAACATCAATCCGTAAGCGGCGTTTTCTAACCTCCTCATCCTGAAACCTAAAGATCACTATTCTGAATCCCACAAGCCCAAAATCCAACCCTGCAGTTACAATTAAAATCGCACTTCAGTTAAAACAGTTACAGACACACCATCAGAACACTATAGAAAAGAAAAACAATTTAAGAAACACACACCCCTCGAACAAAACAAACCCCCACCGATCCCCAATCCAGCTTTTCAAAACCAGGATACAATTCAAATGAAAAGAAACCAAACACACTGATCACTCCACCTGAACGATACAATCAACATCAAAAAGCGCGACATAAGACACCTACGACTCACACTAAGCAAAAAATTCCAATCAGAAGAGGAAACAAGAACTAAAAGCAGTAGCGGTATCACATAGCCTAATTTGTAAAGGTCTTTTGGGATTTCGACCCCTGAATTTTTTACCCTTTTAGATTCCTATCCCCCTAATATTTTTGAATACTAACAATAAGAGAGGTAGTTGAGATTTTGCGTACCTACTCTAGTACAAGAGTATCTATTTACCCACCTGTGGGAACGTCCTTACAAATTCCAACACCCTTACCGAAATTCCTGACACCACCCCGACTAAAAACACATATAGTGCTCACATAACTTAAACTCTATTCCACTACAAATCTACTCTGCCCCAAAACTGTTGGGGTCGCAACGGAAAGTGGTGGATTTACGGGAATAATACTGGTAGAAGCAAGACAGTTTGCTTTCCAACAAAAACAACCTGAAGATAATTATCTCATGGGAAAAACAAAAGCAAACTAAATTACTCAAACAATTCAAAAAACTGACAATCCAAAATAAAACCCTGCATTTCAGTTTAAGCAGAAACCGAACACTCCAATAAAAACGAAACAAAAAACTCAAAGTTTTCAATAAAAAAAAGAAGGAAAAAGCTCAAATACGACACAAAACACGAACCAAAAGAAGCAACGAAACTCACATCTGTGACGAGAAAACAGTTTGGGAGCCGATTTGGAGATCTGGAGTTTGGGAAGTGGGATTGGAATTGGTCGGGAAAGGAGGCGGCGGCGAGAGGGACAAAACCGAAACAACAACCAGACCAAAGTCATCGCTATCGTTGTGTTTACTCTTCTTCTATACTACTAGTGGGGAAGTGTAGTTGGTGGTTGGTGCCTGACTTTCTTCTTAAATAAATTGTTTTTTATTATTATTCTCCATAATCATATCTTCTCATATATCTTTTCGATTCTTTCAAATAACAAAAGAGTTGCAAAAAAAAACTCTGAAAACTATAATATTTTCAAATATTAGTAAGTTGACGGAAAGTTAATGGAATGGCATGGAAAATTACGTTTTCTGTTCTCTTACTTGCTTCGTAAGTGTTAAAACTTTATAGTGTTAAATGGAATAGTAATTGGTGCTCGTGGTTTAGAATTCCGTACAGATATTTTGGGCTCCAAAAAAATTTGCAAGAGTATGTATGATTATTAAAAATTACAAGGATGTAAATGGAAGATCAAATATTCAAAAGCTAGAGAAAGGTTATTGTTTGTCATCTTTTGTTAAACAACACGAGATGCGTATGAATGGGATCTTAGAAATTAGAATAGTCCTTAGCATTAAATTTTCAAATTACTTTCTAACATCATGCACCGAAAATGATCTCATCAGACCACAATTAAAATTGGATATAACTTGTTTTAACGTCAAGGGTCCACAAAAGGAGGAAGATAGGCATGTTGACTTGGTTTGTCTTTGACAAGTCATATGAATTTGTGTTTAAGTGTTTGTATCACAAAGTTGACTTGTATAACAATATTAAGAACGGTCAATCCGAACTCATCCATCAGAATCAGACTGGAAATTTACCGGACTCTCAGAAACATATGACTTAATCACATTCGGTTCACCGATACCCAACCAACAAAGTCTTCTTACGAGTTACTGGAATCTGGAGAACGGACATTCAAACCTTATTCGGTCATCTAGATTCGGTTTACCGTCTGACCAACAGTTGACCGAAACCAATTTGATAGTATCTGCCTGGTGATTCACTAGAACCTTAAGAATGGTGGACCAGTATCCAAACGGTCGACCGAAATCTGGATGCGATCAAATTTCATTAAGGGTAATTTGGGCACTCTTAAGTCATTCAAGCCTCAATCTGGTGTAACAAGTCATCTTCGGTTTATTCTTCTTGTACTCTAAGAATTTTCATAGTGAACCTGATCCATCTCTGATGTCGTGATTTTTCTCAAATAAGTTTTCACGTAAATCTGGTGTTGTACTTGTTTGTGTTTGCTTGATTGCTTATGAGATTGTCAGATGCGCACTAGGTGTTCGATAGATTGCTTAGTTTGAGTTCTGTTAGTTTTATTCATCGTTTCGTATACGAACCACTGCATCCTGATACTTTGTGTGTCGGTTTGCATCATAGATGTCAACTTCCAAAGAACCTTCCTTCAGTGATTACTTGTGGATAATAAATTTGAAGTCTTCCACGGTTCCTCTTACCATATGATTAAGAAAATTAGATTACTTTCTAACATCATGCACCGCAAATGATCTCATCAGACCACAATTAAAGTTGGATAAAAGTTGTTTCAATGTCAAGGGTCCACAAAAGGAGTACGATATGCATCTTGATGCGTAACATGTTGACTTGGTCTGTCTTTGACAAGTCATATGAATCCATGTGTTAAGTGTCTGTGTGTTGCTTTGCATTGTAGAAATGTCAACTTCCAAAAGAACCCTCCTTCAGTGATTACTTGTGGATAATAAGTTTGAACAAATCTTCCAGTTTCCACGGTTCCTCTTATCATATGATTAAGAAAATTAGATGGCAAGTCATAAGCTGAGGGATTTAGGCATTTAGTAATTTCACTTCATTGCGAAAGAGTATTACATGAAAAACACCTAGTCCCTAGACATAGATAGCAAGATTCATTACTTAGACGAGTTATTGTCCCACATCCAAATACACTTCAACAGAATCAAGATAGTTTATTTATAGATGAAAGCTGAACATATATAGGCTATAAACCACAAATCCTAAAAAATGGTAAAACAATAGCAAAAAAAACATGGCTGAGAGATATTTTATCCTGTTATATATATTTAATCCACTTATCTGAAACGCTTGAACAAATATAACCAAGCTCAAGATGGGTATACAGAAGAATTGCTTAAAATTAGTTATCTGTTATTTACAATTTATATACAGCAGTGCTCAAGCTACATAGCCGATCAGCATCCAACTGCTGACGATTACACGATGAATGTGGTATATCTTACTACATCATCGGGGGAAAATAGTGGAATTGTTTCCACTCCGTGAATATGATTCAGATGTGCTTGACGACTTGCATAGTTGTTCAGAATGGGGTAATGATGTATCTGTCACCTCTGATTCTGAGTGTGTGAACTCTGCTTCCATGGTCATGCAACGTATACTCTCCAGTTCTCGGACAACTTCAGGCATTGCAGGTCTTGAGTCCAAATCCTCGTTGCAGCATCTAAGTGCCAATGAGGCAAAACTCTCAACACTTGTGGGAGGATAGGAGCACAGGCGGTCGTCCACAACTGAAAAAATACGACTCCGGTTGTAGGCTGTTCTGACCTGCCACAGGAAATGCAAATTTGCTTAGACTGACTTGAGTAGTTGAGTTACTTGAGTAAGATAATGCACTGATGGAAATGCATATAATTACCATAATAATCATATCATATAATTAGAATAAGAAAATGATTCTATGATAACAAAAAATGTATTATATCTAAAAGTCTAAAAGGACAGACATGTATTTCGAGCGACATTCTAAATGATATCAGCCAGGATGAACACTCTGCCTACTGGACAAGGTGCATAGCAACAACATATGGTTCAATCAAAATACACTCATACCTCACGAACAATATTCTTTCCATTTGAAATGGGTCGCTTCCCTGTCAAGAGTTCCAAAAAGACCACCCCTAGGCTGTATACATCACTTTTGTCCGTCAATTTGTGTGTCAGAAAGTACTCTGGGTCCAGATAGCCCTGCATGGGAAAGGGTAGGCAGAAACTTAATGTTTTGCTGAGCAGGAAAGGATTTTAATTAAATGGAAAACCTATTTATTCTTTGAAAGACGGAATGGATTAAAATCATTTGAACCACCTTTTTACATAATCAAAATATAGACAGGAATTAATGTTAATGTTTTAAAAATATCATTCTCCTACTTCATTTATATTACTAAACGAAGTGACCAGTAGACAATTGTTATGTTTGAGTTGTAGTGCTCTCCAGCCATGACAACTGAGGCCTGAGGGTGTTCATGTGTTGGCAGCACATATTACCCGAAAAAGAATTATAAGCAAAAGATATACAACTTAGGAAGCCCCTGGAATACTACGTGGACGCTTTTTTCCCTAGGAAGATGGATGATTGACATGTTAAAGATATCCACCAGTAAAGGGTAGAGCCGCATCAATCCTGAGATCCTCCGAAAAGGTATTATGGAGCTAATGGTTGGTGTTTTGTACCGCATAACATATCATGCATCGAACAAGCCTAATTCCTATTGTTGATAAAATGTAAAGTGGAAGTTACTTAAGTTGAATGATAAACGAATGGAGAAAGATGTAAACAGAACTTCCGCAGAGCACCACATTGCTCCTAATGAATCTGAGTTTAGTCTGGTCTTGTTGAACTCATTTTAGTATTGCGTAGAGATCGTAAGTTATTTGCTACTCCATAAAAATGATCATAGTACGGGTAGACATCATAACTTGCAAGTATAATGTAAGTGTCATAAGTTTGCAAAATTCAACTTACTGGGGTACCCCTCACTACAGTTGATACATGGCCATGTACAATTCCTTCAGCATCTGGCTCTGGTGCTAGCCTTGAGAGCCCGAAATCAGCCACTTTTGCAGTGAAGTTGGAATCCAGCAATATGTTGCTAGCCTTAATGTCACGATGAAAGATAGGAGGATCTGCTTCATTATGCAGGTACAGAATGCCCCTGGCTGACCCCAGGGCAATACGCAACCTCATGGGGAAGTCCAGACATTTCTCTGACTTTGCTGTGAAATCAAAAGATATATATCATTGTAAGTAATAATTTGAAACAATATGCGTGAATCTATAAAGAATATAGTCTTTTTGGATAATTAAGTGAGGCTGTTCTCTTGCCTCTTGATGAACAACTGTAATTTAAACACAGGAAGCAGCATTTCTTGGTTATTTTTTAACTCTCGCAGGAATAAATAAACTAATGTAGTTGGATAGCAAGCTGCAACTAATATGTCTGAAAGTGGTTTATTTTTGTGCATTAACTAAAAAGAATATCAAGATTCGAGATTAATGAATCTCTAATCTTCCATCCAAAACTCTATCATAATAAATAGAGAAGTTATACTTTTTAGAAGAAAAATGCATCTTGATATGATCATTTTCCATCATGTTTTGGTTGCAAACTACATTGAGTCATTCTTCAAATATTGACTTCCAGATGACCTACATTTCGTAACTTGTAAATCGCTCTGAATATGGCTGGCAAGGATTAGAAAGTGAAAGAGTGGAAGAGCTTGAGCCTGATGAACATGCAGGTTCAATTTTTTTCTGAGGTGTAGATGTTCAGTGCTCGGTTATGATATGAAGCAGAGCGGGTTGTGCAGAGGCTGGTTTCTTTGGAAAGGTGGGCTTTTGTATTTTTATTAAGAGTGATGCTAACATATGTGATATGTACGTTTGTATGGGGAAAAAAAGATACATAGATTTCTAAGTCCTAGGACCACATGGTACTCATCAGTATCAGTTCATATCAAGCTCATTAGATTTCAAAATCTAAAGAATTGAAGTATCATAGAGAGCAAGATTGATGATAACAGTCCATATTTTCATTAGATTCTATCCCTTTTAGATAAATTAAGAAAGAGAGATGACTCAGAAATATTAACCGCCGAATCAAATGGAACATAGCTACCGGAGAATGAGATAGCATACCTAATTTCTGTGAGAGCTAATCAAACTATTCAAAACAAAGAATGAAATAGAAGAACTTACTTGAGAGGTGATCCCGTAAAGTTCCATTCGGCATGAACTCGTAGATTAACATCTGCTACATCCAAGTAAAAATTAGCAAAGTATGACGGAAGAACACAAATAAGGGCATACAATATTATTTCAGAGAGAGCACAGAAAACAACATTTCAAATCTAAACTTTCGTTTTGTTTTTGTTTTTTTCTTCTACAGGGTGGCAGCTGCAATTTACAAATCCATCAACATCAACATTACCCCAGTGCCTCAAAAGAGGCTCCCACCTAAACGAGGTAGGGGGGTTCGGGTGTACGCTACCCTAACACTGTAAAACAGTGAGATTGTTTTCAATTAACCCAATGATGCGAATTGCAACTGGTCATCTGCGATTTCACAATAGATAAGAAATGCAGATCGTTTAAATAATCATTTAATATAGTCCATGATGCTCCAAATGCCAAAAAACAATTTAATCTTTGACACAATGGAAATAGACATAATTTACAAATCCATATGCTACAAAAAAATTCAAAACCGTAGACCACTAATAGATCTACATTACACTATACCCTTTTCCTTGTTATGATTTCAGGGTAAATATACAACTTGGAAACTGGAGAGCAGCCATTTTCTTTCTATAGTCAAGACACAATGAAGGTGCAGAAGTACATCAATTTTTGGTATTGTCAAATAGAAAGTGCAAATGAGTAAAGCGGCAATTAACGAAAGATACTGTAACATATATCCCTTGGGAGTTGGAACTAGAGACTTGTTGTTGTCTCTTCGTCATTTTCTGATTCATAACATGTTTGTTTCTATGTTTGTCCATGTTTCGGCGAAATAATATGATGTATGATGATAATGACAGTAAAGAAGAAAAGGGAGTGATGGTAATAATGGTGCTGTTGGACAATAAAGATACTCGTGTGACTTGTAAGAGCTTGAGTACCACACAATATTGATTTATTGAGATGGAAATCCACACTTTAATAGCTTGTAAAGGAATTCAAGGTAACAGTAAAATTTGAACGTACTTAATAAAAACACGTGCCTTCAAGTATATAAGAAATTGAAATTTTAAAAGAAAAATAAAAAATCAGAGGAACCTTCTAACACATGAACACATTTAGGAGAGTATACATGACTAAAAAATAGGGTATTTTGACGAACATAAAGCATTAGGAGGATATTGATGCAAATAAACCAATAAACAACCAAAAAATAATCAACTCAAATAACAAACATAGCATAAAACTTGAAATATATCAACCCAAATTTAAATAAAAAACAGCATACCAAGAAGATGGGAAAACGTAGCAAGAATAGCATGAAAACAGAAGATGCACAGTAAGTTACGGAAAAGTTTGTGAGGTACTGAGGTGTCAAAAGGCTACTTTTTGACGTGGGAGAGAGAGAATAGGGATATAGTCTTGTTTCTCTGTACATAACCTTTCTGAGGCCCCTTTGGAGCACTTTATGATGTTTTCGGACAATATATAATCTAATGGTTAACTCTGATAATTTTCAGACAATATCATAAATGGCTAACTCTCATAATACTAAGGTTAACACTGTGCGTGTGAATTTTACATGTTAAAGTCAGACCGATTAAATTGCTGGTGAAATAAAGGTTGTATGTTCTTGATTTCCTTCAATATGCGTTGAAGAAGTAGAGGAATTCAGAATTAAAAGTTAACATAACACAATGTATCTGCTCAAGAGATGAATATCTCATTCAAGACTGCATTTCGAATTACGAAAAAAACATATGCTTTCTGTAGCAAAGATAATAAAAATGCATCTATTTACTAATCATAGACTCACATAGTCACAGTTGAGCATCTATACTGCAGTAAGGATCCAGTCCTGTAATGATTAATCAGCACATGTTTGGACATCTATTTTACTTTGTAGTCTAACAAAGTCAATGCTAATTTTGTCATTTAACAACATCTATGCAGGAAGTAGTTGTGGAAAAGAATCTATTTACTTGTTGTACTAATACTTAATGAAATTTAGTATTTGAACGTGTGGTTAGACTCTTTCATCATGGTTAAACCCCAAGCAAAATAGTTTACCAATTACTGAAATCGGAAATTAAGATTTTGGCTGAGCATACCTGCTCGGACTTTTCAGCGCAGTATCCAACTAGTGAAACCAAATTTTTATGGTGTATTCTCGATAAAAGTTCTATTTCAGTGTAGAACTCCCTGGATCCTTGCAGAGATCCTTCGCTTGCCCGCTTTATTGCTACAACTGTCCCGTCTGCCAAAGTTCCCTTATAAACGTTTCCATAGCCTCCACTTCCTACTTGACTTGAGTCGCTGAAATAGTTTGTTGAATGTGCCAATTCTTCAAGACTAAATCCTTTCAAGTTCTCAGGTCTAGTTCCTGAGTTTGAAACTGAAAATTGAAGAGAGAGAACTGAGAATATGATCAATTTTATATTAGGTTCATACATAGTACTAGTTGAACTTAAATAATATGGAAGACAAGGTATTTATTTGGGATAGCATAACCACCACAAGTACAACAATCAATTCCCCAAGAAATCTACTAACCAAGAAATCTAAGCACCATAATTATGATATATGATCTATTCCCAGGTAAAGTTATCAACCAATCAATTCATATGAGATTTTAGCCATGATCTTATCAAATTGTTGTTTTTCTCCATCCATGTAGATGCCATGTTTTGACCACAGTTTTGCTATCCATATTAAAAAAAAAGATTGACTATTGAATTAATGATATCTAACAAGAAGCAAACTTAGTATTGCAATCAATCTCTCAAAATCTAGGGTAGGGTAGAAACTTACATGAACTTTTACATGACAAATGCTGATATCTGGAGTTTCTTCTCAGTACAAGGATCGATACAACTACGGCAAGAATGAATGCACCAGATATGGTGCCTATAATAATCCCGAGTAATGTAGCCTTGCTCCAATGTGCTGGAGAATCTAGGTTTACTGTGAATAAAAAATCTATCATCAGTCAAACCATCCAAAAATGCAAATTTACCAAGTTTCTTCACATTAGTAACTGCATAAAGTACCCTTGTTTATTTTCACTTTCAAGAAACTTAATGGTCAAAGAATTAATTAATAGAAAATGGAAGAAGCATACGCTAACATTATGATGCATTACATGTTGCAAATATTAAATGACAATGTCAATCATACTATGACAAAGAATTGGCAAGAGCACTTTGTTGAACCTGTCAAACTGCAATGACATTCTTGGAGTTTGTCAAGATCCCACGTTGTTCACCAAAAAATTGTCTGAAACCTTGCTATCAACTAGTGCTACATTCTTTGACCTAAAGGTTTGAAATGCAAAAAAAAAAGTTGAACTTCTACAACTACATATCCTACCTTTCAATGCAGATGTATTGCTTAAGAGAGAATTTAAAATTAAATAACTGGATATAGGTCAACAGTACGATAGACTACTTTTGTGTTGTTCAGTGGTTATATGATTGATCCAGCTTCAAAAAAGATGGATGCAAGATGGTCTCACGCCAAAGAATAACCCAGTTGTAGACAGAAAAAGGGGAAAAGTCCATCTATATATTCAGGGTTTTTTTAGATATACAAACTTCATTTCACATTTTTAATACCAGTGAGCTTCTGCATTGTCAAGGGAACTGAAACGAATGCATTAAACACCCAAAGGATACACAATAGGAAAATATATCAAGGAATAACATGGAATTTCATGCGGAAAAGGATAATGAATACTAAGACATACGGTTCGAATATGGCCCTTGAAGAGTAAAATTGAGCAGCTCATATGGTCCAAAAATATCTGTATTATGTATCTTCCATCCAGCCAGTATGTCCCTGAGCCTTCGAACCTCGCTAACATTAAATTCTCGAGATAAATTAGGGAAGAGCTTCAAGTGCATCCTTAGCCTGGGCCCTTTTTCCCATATAAAAGTATCAATGAATATCTGATAATGTACAAGACTCAGATTATGAGCTAGTTCATTCTCAAAAGACAGCAAGTATGGACGGAAATCTGAGAACCCGGGACTCTTTAAACGATATCCAACTCCAAGAGGAGCAGCGCAATAGCAACTTTGTGGAGAGGCGGGAATGTATTCAAAAAATCCTTCTTTTGGACATGCCTGAGGTGGACAACCACCAGCGAAGTTTGATGAGCTTCCAGATCCTTTACCATAGGCCGTAAAGCCACATGCATTGAGCACATTAAGTTGGTCTTGATTTGAGCATATTTTATTTCCTTGTAGCCTAGCATCATAGCATAAAAATGATTAAGCAAATTACAAGGATTTATTAGAATCCATCTCAAAATCTTATTGAAATTCTGACAAATATTAAGGAGCATTACAGTCACGCCAGCTACCATTTAGCAATGACCAGCAATAAAATCAACCGAGGCAGTTATGCAATCTCATCAAATATATAACTTCAACAATGCCAGTATGCAAGCCTAAGTGCTTAGGTGGAGTGTAGTGGTTTCAACTCCCTTATAAGGTTTTTTTTGGCAATTAAAAGGGAGGTGGACCTAATATCTTGATTTATGTGATAAATAAAAAAACTTTACAAGCGGTGTGTATACGCTAGCAACTAACAAGGTATGCTATGTATGCTAATCTATGTGTAACAAGAAAAGGCAAACAAACAAAAATTCCGGCCATATGGCTAGACTAACACATCCAAGGCACCATCTATGCATGTCGGTCACCTTATAAGGTGTTATATACTCTTCGCTTTAACAATGTAGGGTTATTTTACCAACACCCTCACATGCGTGACGGGGAGTATTTCACTGTGTCTAAGCATGGATAATATGAGTTGAAGTGGATCGCACAAGTCAATCAACTTGCTATGATATCAATCATTCTTGTTTAAGCATACATTTTTTTACCATCATATATTCAAAATAGGTATACACTATAAGACATGTTCTCATCAGCTCATGATTAACTAATGGAGATGTGCTACACTAACTTTATCTATTTTCGCTCTATATATAATCAGCATTTACGTGAGAAAGAAACACAGCCCAAATTTTCTAGAATGAGGTCTACATTTCTGAAATCTAAAAACACATATTTGCAGACATAGCAATATGCGACAAAACATTTTATGTACGACAATATATGAGTGTCTTCAACAACAACAAAATTATATATTGGTTCCTCAAATAGGAAAATAAAATTAGTCATTGCATACCGACAAAGAGACTAATAGCATCATGAAAGAACAGCAATGAACTTACATGATTGTGACGTTAGAAGGAGGACTGAAGACACCTGAAATATTTGAAAGAAAATTATTCCTAGCATCCCTGCAATAACATTTCCATTTCATTTTGGTCAAAAGCCAAAATGACAATACATATGGACTTGAGCACTGATGACACCAAAATAATTTGCATCGGTGACGTACAATACAAAACTTCCATTTGCGCTGAATGTGATGTTGTCCCAAATAGAAGTTGAAAGAGAACCGCTGAATGAATTATTCTTGATGCATCTGAAATACATGATTAGTATGTAATCAATATATTAAAGAAGCACAGAAACCCATCTTAACTGTTCTAATGACAACAACAATAAAGTCGTTAATCTCAAACTAATTTGGTTAAGCTGAAAATGAAACTTAAAGAGAATCAACCATCTCAACAGTTGTAGCATTTAAAAATAGGACATGTAGGAAAATTCATCCAGTAGCATATTCTGGTCCTTTATAAGAGGGGAAGGGTATTGGTTAAACACTAAGGTATCACCACCAAACCCCTAAACCGCAAATTTTAACACATAAATCCAAATTAGAGAAGGATATTCTCAAGGAAGTAGCTAATACCCAAAACTTAACAATAATAACCCTACTTGTAGCAAATTTATCTTTAAATATATCAAAAAATTCAAAATCAATCTTAAAAATTCTCAAACAAATACTAATCGAATAGTTAAAGCCTAATGCATCAAAAACCAACACCACGGACTTCAAAAGAACCTCCAACAGCTAAATCGCATCTAACAATCATTAAATAAGCACATGTTGGGCTATGTGACACCATATTTGTGGTATGAGAGAGCATTCAAAATCATCTATAAGATCCCAATTACCTGCACCCAACACCAGTTGGTCTTAAAATTGAATCCTAAAATTCAAAACTGGTTCCAAACTGGTTTCGAATTGTGAGCCTTAACATCAAGACCAATTGTTGTTGAGCGGAGGTACTTGGGATCTTATAGATTACGAAATAGGCAGTTATCCAGTATGAAACTATCCTCAAGAAGCATCGTTAAGCACAGAGGGACAATAACATGTAGCAAGACATGTTAATACAAAACAATCAGTTAAATGAGTTAATGTCACCAAATCTTAAGCCTCAAGTAACAGTAAAAGGATGTACTTACAGAAACTGAAGAGCAGGAAAATAAGAGATATTTGAAGGAATAGAGCCATTCAATTTGTTATTTGATACGTCACTGCAAAAATCATCAGTAGACACAATAACTTTTACAAATATTTAACAGAAAGGGTTCAAAGACTATTAACTGAGCTAGACAAACATGTGTACATTGTTGTTATATTGTTAGAAAGCCTCTTAGAAGGAAGAGGGCCCTCAAGATTGTTCCAGCTAAGATCCCTGCAATGAGACATAAGGCATATGGTGAATCTGACTGACCAATCATAAACTAAATACAAGTACCAGCAACATGATGAAACAGTATCTAGACTGATAATATAACAAAAAAAATCATCTCAGGAGAATGTCAAAAGAGTGTGAAAAAACTCACAAATATGTAAGTTCGGGAATACTACTCAGGTCTGGAATGGTCCCTTTCAAGCTGCAATTTCTGAGACTTCTGTTTGAGAATAAGAGAGAGCAACATCCTTAAGGGCACGGCTATATGTGTAGAATTAAAACTATATAAGCAATAATCACATTCAATGAAATTGTGTACTGAAGAAGTTATGCCAGGAGAGAAGATAATAAAATAACAAGTTAACATGAAAATTACAACCTAAGAGAAGCAGAAAACCTGAAACAAGGATGATAAGAGTTATGGTATGATTATTTTGGATTTGCAGTCTGATTTCCTTCACAAGAGAGGATAGCCATACAAGCTACATCCACTCAATAATTTGATCATAACCATAAGTTATGTTCTACTGTCTCCCACCCAAGGCGAGGTGGGGGATTTGGAAGTACATAGTCGTACCCGTGACAAAGAGGTTGTTTCTGGTTGACCCGTGATCCAAAAACGTGAAAATCATCTGCTAGTGCAGAGTGCAGAAAATCTAATGAGCCATTATAATCCAAAAGTAAAATAGTACATCTTTGATTCCATTGGAAATGGACATTTTAAGTAGTCATCTTGAAAATCTATAATTTTGACTTTAGAAGCACTAGCTCCTAACACTGACTCGGTAAAAACAACACTTCAAGAATATCAATATATCATGTTCTTGAAATGATAATAAAGTGGATTTTTTTTAAAATGATCAAGTAAAAAAATTTGGAAGAATATAAACCTGAAAAACTTATTTGGCAAAATATGATGCTAAAAACGACATGTGATGTCGTTTTCATTAACAAAAAACGACATTTGTGAAAATGGTTTTTTTTGCATACCACAAATTAATAGTCAACAATAATACATAAAAGACCAAAAATTATTATAATACATAATTTGACTGGTACGAGTGAACAAAACTCACAAAAAGGCATATCCGACCAAGTGGGAAGCAATTTGAATTTCACGAATATTAATGGATTCCAATTAGATGTGATTGGATCCTGAGATTTTAATTAAATCCCAATGAGATTTTAATTAAATCCCAATTGACTGTGATTGAATCTTAAGATATAATTAAATCTTAATTGAATATAATTGAATCTTAAGATATAATTAAATCTTAATGGGATCATAACTAGAGTGAATTAATCCTAAAACCTTGATGGAATGTGTTTAGATCTTAAGAGATCTAAATGGACTATAATTGATTAAGGAGTTCATTTTACATGCAACAAATCTAATCATAGTCTACCTTTTACATAAAAGAAAAACAAATAATATATCATGTTGCTTGACTTGAGAGATATCCTCCATTTGATTGGTATAATTCTTGATCTTTGCCTTTTTGGATATAGAAATTGAATTTTCGTGCTAATTGCAGACAAAACTCCCAGTATTTGGACTGGGTAATTCCGAGTAAATCCAACTGGGTAATTCTGAGTAAATCCAACTTGGATTTACTCAAAATTACCCCATAGTAGCACGAACCCTTGTGTTTTTTACATCTCAGAGATAGATTTTTGTAATTCACGAACATAACTTTTGGAATATAAGATAGCTTTTGGAATAATAACTCAACAACGATGACATTTTTGTTACAATACTTATCGAAAATATTACAATCAAATAAATTTTCTAAGAGGTGTAAACATTTTCATCATACTCGAGTAAAAGAATTTGAGGTCTTGTATCCCGTAATTTTGTATAGAAATTTTGCCTATGACTAGATATCTTAGCATCTCTGAATCAATTAACCAAACTCAAGATCCGACAGTCTCTCTTTAAATTCATTTTCTTACAATTTCAAAACGTATACAAAAAAAGACAATTGTAATGTGTTATGTACTTGAGTAGTAAAAAAAATTAAGATCTTTATTTTGCAACACAATTTGAGGTGGTAATTTTTCTTTGGTGGTATTAATGTAACACAAATTAATTTTTTCTATTTTTTGTGTTTTTTTGGTCTTTTATGTATTAATGTTGACTCTTAATTTGTGGTATGAAAAAAAAACTTTTTCTGAAAAAAAGCATTTGTGATGTCGTTTTTGGTTAATGAAAACAACATCACATGTGTCGTTTTTAGCATCATATTTTGCCAAATAAGTTTTCCAGATTTATTTTCTTTCAATTTTTTAATTTTTACATGATTATTTAAAAAAAATCCTAATAAAGTTCCTCAAGACATGCAGAAATAGTCTATAAGATCGATGGAGTGTTTTGGATGTTGATGTAAGAACTTAGTGGTAAATCTTAAGGGCATGGAGGCTCAAAGGAAAGTGATGACTTTTGTTTTGGTTACATGAAAAAGTATTGGATACTATTTGAGTGCAGATTTTGTCAGGGTATTTGTGTCTTCTTTATCAATCGTGCCTATTTGGAATTTTGGATCATGCAACATGGCTACTCTCTCTCCCCCACTTACCATTTCCCAACACCCAAATCACGTGATAATCAAACTGAATCTTATTCCCAACCCTCAGATGTCATGATAACCCAAGTAGGAAGGTTAGGAGCTGTGACTGGAAATTATGACATTTTAAGACAGTTCTGTATGCCCATATTATAGCTAGTAAGCAATAGAATATATAAACCTTGGATTACAGGACCACAATAGCTTCAACTGGATGATATTACTCACTGCTCTACGTCACTAGTTCCTATAACATGTTCAATATGATAATGATGGTGGATGATGGACACTGGATACTTGCTTTGAAAACAATAAAACATACAAATTCACCAATACAATCTGTCCCCAAAAGTTCAATTGGAAAACTTTTTTTAAATGTGCCTTTTCGAAAAGGCAATAGAAGCTAAAAAAATGAAAAAAACCCAAAAGAAAATTAACTTACAGCTTGACAAGTATCGGCATTCTGCCATAGGATTCTGGAATTGAGGCCCCACTGAAGTTATTATTATCAAGCTGACTGAAAATTCGAACAGACAAGACATGTTCAGAACCTAAAATGAATATGTTGTCACATAACATAACTGAGCAATATAAAACTGGAACTATCAACAAGGTGAAAGGAATGTCAAATTAAGGTGGTACATCAGATCGCAAATGAGTCCTCCAACATGTTATCTCAAAAAATGAAAAAGAAAAGAAAATAAATCAATTACACAATCATTCTTAGCCATCAAAAATCTACCAACATTATGTAAATGAAAAATGTGAAAAGGACAGGCACATGTCAAGCTGTATCCCAGGAACACAGAATAAATTTTCAAAACAAAAAATAAAATGAAGATAGTGTCTGCAGAAGGATTAAAAAAATGAGATGCTGGTTTTATTATAATTACTACTTGTTACTGTGTGTTCAGGATCTTTTCTTAATATTGTGTCTTCACTACTTATATAAAGAATAGGTTCAGAAAGAATAAGAAAAGTAATAAACCAAACTAAATGATAAGAAAATGAACGTACAGAATGAGTAAGGTCTTAGACTCCGCAAACTCTGGAGGAAGATATCCAGATAAATTGTTGTTGTCCAGTAAGCTGCAATAAGTTGTTTTATTTAGTATGAAATGGGTATGCAAACATACTGTAGTATCACTTTAGTTGCATACAACAAATAAGAGGGAACAACAAGCAAGAGTAGCTAAAGACAATCAACTTACAAGTGAAGAAGTTTAGGTAATTTTGCTATCTCCGGTGGAATTTGCCCACTAATTGAATTGTTATTCATGTGTCTAAACAAAACGAGACAATAGTATAAATTAGAGAAAATCAACATGCATACTCAAAGAAGGCGTCATGCTAACAAAAGGATACCCACAGGTGCTTCACTGCTACCAAATTGACAAATGTTTTTGGCAACGGTCCTGAAATGCTGTTCTCATCTATTTGCAATCTATCTAGTTTGGAAAGATGACCAAGTTCGTCAGGTAATGAACCAGACAACTGGTTTCCATTCAAGAGCCTGCAGCAAAAAATTATACATAAAATATCAACACTGGAGTCTGGATGGTTAGTAATTTCCCAAAACAGAAGCATCAAATTTTCAAATGAAGATGTGAGTGCCTTCCGAATCCTTAGAAGGTGAATGAAAATTCAAATGCGATGACACGTAAAATCTAGTAGACATGGGAGGGAAACATTCTAAGAAGTAACCCCCAGTCAAACAATTTTATGATATCATCATTGAGATTGGAAACAAGTTGTCGATTTACAAATGATACACACACACATACATATACGAATATCTAAGAAAACAAACTAGACGATTACTACAAGTACAGGTAAGAAAATTAGTGAGCAACTTCAAACGAAAAAAGTCATTTTCTTGAATGTATTATTTGACCTTGACAAAGTCACATAAGTACTTAGTGAATAAGATAGTAAATGCACATTTTCAACTGGTAAAAAATGTTAAATAACCCTTTTCAAGAGAGGGAGGATCTGTTGTTATGGATTTTCCCCCAGTTTTGCCGGTACTACCTTGAACATGTGACATATACCCATGTATATAAGGTAGTTACTTTTAAATTAGGAATGAGTGCAAAACATGGGGTATTGTGTTTATCAAAGAGAGTAGAAGCAACAAAACTTGGGAAAAACTCATAACAACATATCCTAGGACTCTTCGAGGTAGTAAGTACTTATGAATTGTTGCTCAAGAATATATGATGGTCAAATTCAATGTCCTCTCAGCCACTTCAAGTTGTTGTTCAATGATAAAAATAAACCATGTAGCTTGTGACATTTGTTTAACATGAATTACTAATGGACTTTCTTCTCCCTCTTATAATATGTGATAACATAGGATACTGCACTTTAATATGGTATCACAGCCGAAAATGGTCAATGGCTAGCTCAACAAGTCCAGTTGTCTTTAAAGATACATATGCAAGTCTAATGATACCTAAGTGACTATGTGTACAAGGAATGTTGAGAACTGAGAATAACCCCATATTAACACCATGTGATAGTACCCAGCATACTACAAAAAATCGTTTAATTATTTTTTGTAGGACTATCACCACGTATAAGATAATCAATCGACATTCTTAAAACCTATAATTCCTGGGTACCTCCACTTAACACCAGCTGTTTTTTGAATTGGATAATATCTCCTTGTGATAAGCACTACAAGTAATGAATATGTTGGCAAGTAGATACCAATAGTTTAGTGTGGCATTTACAAATATCAAGCAACCCATGACTAGCTCTATGAAGACCAAGTAGGCATGTTAGATAAAACCCTCTTTTGCTCCCTCAATAAGTAAACTAGTTAACTTTAAAGATGAAGCACAACCATCTAACACCATGAAAATTTAAATAACATAGACAGCACACTTACAAGAGCTTCAGAGATGTAATATTTCCAATCTCCTTTGGTATGCTTCCAGATATATTATTCCACATGAAATCCCTTCACCATAAAAACAAAACAGATTTACTCAATAGTGTCAAACGGGAAGGATCTGATGCAAATACTAGTTGGAGCCTTGGAAGTTGGGAATAATCGGGGGCAGAAACCAGGCGAAAGAAGAAAAAGAAGCAAGGTGGTCATTCCTTTGAAAAAAGAAGCTTGACACATCTAAGAGGTCTTTTCTACTCACAGTAATTCCAGATGAGAAAGCTCACCAAGCTCAGTAGCTAAACTTCCAGACAGATTCATATTTAGCAATTGCCTGCATCCAAAGCAAAAATAATGGAATACAAAATTACCCATGCAAACAATGTGCGGAAAAATTGCACTCGGATTTTGTGGATGAAAGACCATTCTAGTCTCTGGACAACATGTCATAGTGCAATGAACACATAGATGTTGAGTTCTATCATGTAAAAGAAAAAAAAATGCTTACAGTTCTCGAATATGTAGGTAGCCATCATCTGACGATTTATTGCATGTAACACCTCTCCAACTTGATCTACATGGATCCCCACTATCCCAAGAGCGAAGATACTTCATTGGATCAATAAAACTTCTTCTGACGGCACGTAAAGCAGCAACTACAAGAAAAAATAGACTATTAAATCTATCATTCAATGGTTGCCATGTTCGAACTGCTTTGTCGAATCCCATTGGGCTTAAGTACAGTATGCTAGGTTTGCCGAGATTAGTAAGAACAAGATGGTTAATCGTGAAAGTTGCCTCATAATGTTACTGCATTTACAATAAGTTGTCTTCAATGCATCTTTGAAATTCCAAATGTAGCTAAGCTAGCAATTGCCCTCAAGTTTCACATTAAGTGACTAAGATTTCCACGTTGTCCTCTCCAGCAGCACATGAACTTTGAATTCTTTCTGTAAAAGACTTAATCATGTGAAGCACACAAACTACCTACTAATTTCCAGCACCTAAGTAAAGTTAGTAAGGACTTGGAAAACGTGAATTTTAAGATGTAGCAGAAGTTTTCTAAACAACAACAACAAAGCCTTTAATCCCAAACTAGTTGAGGAGGTTGTAGCAGAACTTTTCTAAATCAAATATGTAATTTTATAAACATGCTTAGGTTGCACCAAATTAAGTTACTTCACTTGTCAACTTTGCTACACAAAAGACAGACAAATCACAACAAATCAGTGGAGTTTACCCTCAAACTCCAAAATAACAATTCAAGTCATTTCACCTTCGGATGGATGACAAATTGACAACTAACTGTCCGTGTTGATATAATATAGCTACTTTCATGAAACAACATATTACAAGCCCAAAAAAAATGAAAGCGAAGTCAAATGAGGTGAAACTAAAAATCCTACCACGTACAATGGAAGACGTATATAAAGTACAACATCAGAATAACTAGTTCAGAATTATATTCAAATCAGGTCAATGAACATAAACTACAGCAAACTACCCAAAAAAAACGGTTTCGTGTTACCTCATCTACTAACCGCTTTATGGCTGTCAACCGAAAGGCAGAGAAAAATCACAACAAATCAATGAAACTCACTCTCGAACTCCGAAAACATAACTCAAGTCGTTTCACCTTCTGATGGATGATAACCAACTCTTCTTATCTAATATGAAATGAGATGGAACTACAAACACTACCATATGAAATTGAAGGCGTATATAAACTAAGACGTCGCAGTCCCTACTTCAGAATGATATCCAAATCCAGTGAACGAATATGAACTACAGCATACTATTGAAACAGACTAGTTTCATATTTCTTCGTCAACTAAATATTTTAGTGCAAAATGATATCCGAATTCGGTGAACGAATATAAACTACAGCATACTACCGAAACAGACTGGTTTCATATTTCCTTGTCAACTAAACGTTTTAGCACAGAATGATATCCAAATCTGGGGAACAAATATAAACTACAGCATGCTACCGAAACAGACTGGTTTCATATTTCTTCGTCAACTAAATGTTTTAGCACAAAATGGTATCCAAATCTGGGGAACGAATATAAACTACAACATACTACCAAAACAGACTGGTTTCATATTTCTTCGTCAACTAAACGTTTTAGCACAGAATGATATCCAATTCCGGGGAACGAATATAAACTACAGCATACTACCGAAATAGACTGGTTTCATATTTCATCGTCAACTAGAAGTTTTAGCGCAGAATGATATCCGCCGAACGAACAAAAACTTAAAGCAGACTACTGAAACACAACGGTTTCATGTATGCAGAAAAATAACCTAGACTCGCAAAATGAATTCTAGTGATTGGTTTGCACGAAAATTACGAAGTTCTGAAAGTTCCACAACTTTATAAAATTTCATTTGGAATGTTTCCCCCACTTTCGCTTAGGGTGTGAGTGTTTTGCAGGAGACGGTGAAAAATTCAGAACTCAGTTCCATGAGTTTTCAAGAAATTGAGGTGGAAGTAAGGGAAGTCATTCAGTGCAATTTTAATTTTTTTCTACAAACCAACTATCAGAAAATTATTCTAGAAGTCAGTTCCGTCACTTCCAAACTGTTTTCCGGCAAACCAATCACACTTTTACGCTCTGAGTTCCAGGAAAAGCATGGAACTGAAATTGCAAAGTAAATAAACTTCCTCCAAACCAACGAAATTCACACAAAAACCAAAACCGAAGCAACTTTTCACCTTCGGACGGATGCGTCATCTTCCTTCCTTCGACTCCAAAAACACCAAAAGCGAGCAGAAGCAGCAACAAACCGGACCTCACGATCCCAGCAACGTCCACAACCTTCCCCATCCCAAATCCAACTCGAAACACCTCGATCTCACCCGGAAGCCTCGAGAAAAGCGAAAAGTTGCCCGATCGGGTGGACTCGGGAGTTGGTGGTAGTGGTTGTGTAAAAGTAAGGGTTTGTTATTTGTTTGGGGTTTTTTTTATTTCTTTTTTTTTTGTGGATGAAAAAAAAGGACGACGTAAAAGAGAAGAAGGTTGGAGTGCTGACTTTGAATGGAATCGTGTGTGGAATTGGAATTGGAATTGGAAGTGGAAGTCAAACCTGCCGACCCCTTATCTACTTTTCCATCTCGCAAAATAAGTAATTCGTAGTCAATTTTGATTTTTTTTATTATTATTCTTTTTTTTATTTGTTCTACTATCTCATAATATTTTAAAATATAGTCTATCTCAAACATACTAAATCTAGCGAGTTTAACACTCTCCCCCTGAACTCCCCTTTCATGAGTCAGATTGAAACCGAAAGAATCACACAACCCATCAACTCGCTAACTTGTTACCTACTTAAAAAAAAATTATTGTATAATAAATTTATATATTATATCATAAAATATATGATTAAGAATTTAATATTAAGACTTTAAACGTAACATAATCAAATTACATTTGATGAAAATAGTATACATAAAACATTTACATTAATCCTACATTAAGTCTAACATTAAAAACAACAACTCTAATAACAAAAACAAAGAAACACAATAAATGTCTTATGATTTTATATAAGACTTTTATTTCTTGTAGACATGCACTTTGTCTTGTAATTTATTTTAAGTGTTTTTATGTTGTGAAATTAGATGATATTATATGTATTTTTGTTATCTAGGTTTTTTTAATGATATATTGATTTATTATGTTTTTGCATGGTTAAATTCATAAAATTCAAAATCTAAACACTCAAGACTCAACCCAACTAAGTCATTTAACTTGCCTGACCGACCTCACACCCGCCTACCCCCTCCCTTAGGGATAGCGGTTGTCGATTTTTTACCCCCACCCCATTCACCAACTTAGGCAAGGGATGGTGCATGGTAGCGTGAGACGAAAACTCGCCCACCGTACCCCACTTACACCCTTAAATAAGACTTTTGGGATTCGATTATTGGTGCTAACTATCTCAGGACAATGGGTCTTCGAGTAAATATATGAATGAGACTTTGTTTTGATAAAGATAGCATTTAAAGTAATTATAGATTCTGGCTGTGAATTACAACGTGATTTTTAAAAGTTATCCAGGTTCCCGAATCACTGTTACCCGAGCCGAGACACCTATTATAATATTAAATTCTAAAATATTCAAACCATGAAGGATATTAAGTCTGCAATGTCGTACAGGCTCTGTGCCGATTATGGCACTTCAAAACCTTTCGCTCCTCGCCATCCCAGATGCGTCTGGCGACGTGGCCTCCGAAACTCGGAATGACGTTGTCATCTACAGGACCACCGAGAATAATATCCGTGACGATCCAAGACTCGTCATCACCCCTCTTCTTCTTCTGAGCTCGGGCGTCTGCAGTGCACGAACTCGAATCACCGGTCACAAACCGGCCACCTCGATCCTTCCTAATGACCCACTCAGCTGAAGGACCAGCGTGTCGCCCCCGTCCTCGGCCGGACTGATGTACCGCCTCCTCCTGTGGCCCCAAGTCGTATCGGCCCCCATCGTCATTGTCGTCGTGACTCCTCGCCTCATCTGAATCATCCTCGTCGTCGAAAGACTCTCCAGGTGTCTGACGACGACGTAACAGATCTCTCTCTCTCCTAACTGAAGCAGAAATACCACGTGTACGTGGATGACGAGGACCTGACTCGTCTGCTATACTACGTACCGCGCGTAAGGGAATTGATTTCCCTTTTCCTCCACGGTAACCCGATGACTATTAATTCAATTTAAAAATACAAATTTATTAATGATTTTACTAAAACTAATTAGTAACTTAATAATCAATTTATTTAGCAATTATCACAATTAATCAATAATCCTTTACTAAAATCGTACACAACTAATTACTAACATAATAATCAATTTATTTAGCAATTATCACATTTTATAATTAATAAACGATTTACTAAACTAATTTAACTCATTATTAACATAATTTTCAATTTATTTAAATTTTATCACAATTTATAATCAATTTTAACAAACAAAAAAACCCGGGCGTCTGCGGGAGACGCCTGCCCTACGTGGTAGGCGTCTGCCGGAGACGCCTGCCCTACGTGGGAGACGTCTCCCGCAGACGTCTGTTCCTTGGGTCGGGCGGGCGTCTCCCGCGGACGCCCGACTCAAAAATGTTTTTTTATAAAATTAATTGAAATAAACAAGGTAATTTACCAGATGTGAGTAGTCAGGGGTCTCCGCTGGTTGTTTTCCTGACCTCCGAGACATCTTATGTGGTGAAGAGAAGAGTGATATGAAGAGAAAGTTGTGTTAAAAGAGTGAAATGAGGAGTTATATTAGTAGAAAGTGCAGAGGGGCAAAATGGTAATCTTACGGGCGATTTAAGTAGTTTTACGGCAACGAATAACAGTTCAGATTTTTAATCCTTAGGATCAGTATCGCCCCCAAACACATAAGTCTAAAAGCGAATTTCATATACAAATTTATATTATATTTTAAATTCAGTGCTTTAACACTTCGTCAGATTAATGGTATATATATATATACAATACACACGTGTGTGTGACTGGAAAAGAAGTGAATGTCTTCTTGCAAACGTAGTTTTTTGATATTAATGTCCTGCAAATATTGTATTGATAAGTTGACAAAACCCAAAACGTGGATAAGTCAAACATTTATACTGCAGCCCCACGGATGAGAGAGTGAGAGAGAGATGGCGTCATTTTTCAAAGAAAACAGTACCATACAAATAAAATAATGGCGCATATTGAAATCGTGAGCTGTATACTAACTAATTCTTAAGATATCTTCCAAATCACGGATTCCCTCTTCTGACTCCTTTCACATTAGGATGTAAAAAGTTGTTAAGATGTACCCACCATATGGATTTTGATGACAGGGACACGTGTACATTTCGATTTTGTTGGTGTAATTTCAATTTTGTTGTATGCACCGTTCAGGAAAGCAAGCAAACAAAAAAAAGACACCAGCAGCAAATTCTGCTAATAGATTATAATGGTGCAGTAACGCAGTTCAAATAGTAAGATTTGAAGTGCAGAAACACAATTCAGTAGAAGAAGAGATCTACGCAAGCGAAAACGAAAACACAATTCAGTAGAAGAAGAGATCTACGCAACGATACAATTATGCTTGTTAATTTCTAAATGTATCCAAGCAAAAAACTTAACGGTTTTTAAAAAGTTTTAACTCTTACATGAGACATATGACCTCATACCTTCAATCATCTTTATTTCAAGATGATAATATTAATATCTAATGAATAAAGTACTAGTCAAATAACGTCCAACCAATGTAATAGTTTTTTGAATAACTATTGGTTTGAGAAAAAAGAGTCATAAACTACTAAAGTTAGTTAAAAACATATCGGACAACGCTAATGTATCATTTACAAATATCAAGAGTTAAACAACACACAAATACATGAACTAGAATCACATTTTGGCATGTTATGTACAAAAAATTCAGAAGATCGGAAATTAAACCTCATGCTGAAGAAAATACAAAATACACGAATTTCAATCATTTTTATGCATATTTTGTGAGCTGAACAATCTAGGAAGTGACCTCTTGATGTCAAGTATGTATAAATACTTCCATCCATATTTTCCAACCAAAAACACAGTTTTAACTTTTAACTACAGACTTTACAATGGAGTAATCCAACTTAATTACCGATTAACCCAAGTTACTTGATTATCTTATCCTTGAATATGCCCATCTAATTAAGAAGATTCAACATTTCAACCATGGTTCCTGCTTTCTGAATCTGCATTCAATAGGGTCAATTTCCAACCATATGACAGGAAACACAACATGGAAATCTGAAAAGTCTGCTGCCCCCAACGCTTACCAAACTATTGAAGGCCAGAATAGGACTTTTACCAAACCATTAAAGGTCAGAATAGGATAAACGAAGCTTCAAGTATGGATAGCTGTCTTTGTTGGTAGGGCTGATTTTGACTGCCTTCTTTGGATCTGTGTGCAGGACGCAGAAACACACAATCATGTTAGTACATGTTAATTAATCACCACTTCTTGGAGGGAAAAGGCAACGAACATACATGTTGAAACTATGTTCCCACATCTTTTTATATTTTTATCGGTAAAATATGTTCCCACGTTGCTTGATATAATAAAAAAAATGAAGTTGTACAAGATTCTAAAAGATTGTTGTATCTACTACCTTCCTACTAAGGGTCCGTCACAAATCACATTTGATATTTTTCTAACATTTGACCAAATTTAGAATCTGTTCCCAAACGTACCATGCCTTAGTACGGGGATTCTTAGTTTTTACACGTCAATTCTAAATCGCATCATTCTGGGTTTTTGGGAATAAAAATCTAAAATTATGAAAATTTGATTAATACAAACAAATAAAGTTTTGTAAGATTCTAAAAGATCTTTGTATCTACTACCTATCTACCTTCCTACCAAGGGTCCGCTTGAAATCATATTTTCTAAAATCTGACCAAATTTACAGTAAGTTTTCAAACGTACCATTGCCTTGGTACGGGATTCTTAGAGCACTCTTAACGGGTGTTCTTTGCTTGGACGTCCGGGCGGGAGCCACGTGCCCCCATGGTTCCGAAATTTTTTTGTTTTGTTTTTGTTTTAAAGATAAAGATTATTTATATATAATTAGGATAATGTATTAATTATGTAAATTGAATTAAATTAATTAGATATTGAAAAATAAGTGAATTTTCTTAATGATTAATTAACTTTTATTTATTTAGATAAATTAAAATTAAAAAAATCATAAACAAAATAAGAAATAGTAGTACAATACTCATACACTTCGGAAACAAAATACAATACAAATACAGAATACAAAATACGAAATACAACAGAAATAAGGAAATGAAAGACAGTTCTCGTACGAATACGAAATTTAAACTACCAGAATACTGATAAATTACAACATACATATTGATATTACAGATGAAAACATGAGCATCTACAGATATCATTGTGCTTTAGCCCACTCATTGAGTTCAACAAGTATTTTTTATCGAATTCGTCCTTGTTTTCCTTCTTCATCAGAGCAAATAGGACATCAAGTTTCTTGTTGTTGAGTTCCCTTTGGAAATTCACCTCAGCTTCGAGGCGTTTCCTCTCCACCCGTTCTTCGTAACACAAGTATTTTTCCTCTTTCACTTTTGCATTATATTCAATTTGTCTCCCCAGTTCTAACATATCAGGATCAAGTTGTGCCTGAAATGGTTGTTTCCCCTTCATTTTTTAGCTTTTTTAACACTTTCAGGACGAGGACATGTTTCGAACACCATTTCATCTGTTGAAGGTGTTGCGTAACTCTCTTCGTCGTTGGTGCCTTTTGTTTTCCCGTTGCTAAAACTCTCCGGACTTTCTACAGCGACGTTTCCGGTGGGAAGTCAAAGCGCAACAGACTCCCATTTAGGGTACCTGTGTAACAAAAGACACACGTGCATGTGCTGAAATTTGGCATTGTGTGTTCGTTCGTAGATGATGTGCGCGTCATGGATGACATCGTCAACATTGTAACCACTTCTCTTCATCCGTACCGCCTGGTCGAAGCAACCGACCCATTAGTTCACAGATGGCGATGTAAGCCCCCATCACCCCTTCAATGATTCATCGTTACACTCTACTGCACCTGGCTCGCCTGAGTCATTGAAGATGCACTCCACACGTCTCCAAAAGGACTTCATTTTTTGGTTTGTCACAACCACAACATCGCCACTTACATCCATGTAAGCCGAGACGAGTCGTTGATCCTCTTGTGCAGACCACGATTTTTGTGACCTCATCGTCGCGGTTTTGCATGTTCCCTCACGACTTGTAGGTTGAACGACATTTTCGTCATTCACATCAGGTGTAATGCGGCTTGCATTTCCACTACTTTCCCCACTTAGGAGGTGATTATACATACTCATTGGGAATTAGGTTTGCCCTTCTTCTTGAGTTGGTGGTTGGTTTTGATAGTGCGGGTAGAACCCTGGGTGTGGGAAAAATTGGTTTTAGTGGGACGGGTGGAATCCTGGTTGTGGGTTAAATTGGCTTTGGTATAACGGGTGGAATCCTGGTTGTGGAACATTTTGGTAGGGGAAAAAGTGTTGGGTTGGGGGTGGACGATGTGGAGATTGTCAGTACTCTGGTGAACCATTGTTTTCTGAAGAGGACATTGTGAGATTATGGTGGAAGAAGTAAGATCGGAATAGAGGTGAGTAGAGAATTAAGGTGGTTGGGGTATATATATTCAAGTAGTCACGCGCATACTGTAGGTCCTCGCTCCAATCGTCTCATCTTTTGTGAGTCACGAGCATACTGTAGGTCCTCGATGCATGAGAAGTCCACGACTCGATGCAATCGTCTCGTCTTTTGCGAGTCACACGCATACTGTAGGTCCTCGATGCTTGAGAAGTCCAAGCCTCGATGCTTGAGAAGTCCAAGCCTCGATGCAATCGTCTCGTCTTTTGCGAGTCACGCGCATACTGTAGGTCTTCGATGCTTGAGAAGTCCAAGCTTCGATGCAATCCTCTCGTCTTTTGTGAATCACGCGCATACTGTAGGTCCTCTATGCTTGAGAAGTCCAAGCCTCGATGCAATCGTCTCGTCTTTTGTGAGTCACGCACATACTGTAGGTCCTCGATGCTTGAGAAGTTCAAGCCTCGATGCAATCGTCTTGTCTTTTGTCTAGTCACGCGCATATTGTAGGTTACTTCTCACAACTATAAATGTACTCCTTCTGGTTAGTTCTCTCTCATTCATCTACGAACAATGCCTTCACCCGATAAGTCTTCGAGTTCGAAGTTTTCATCATCTTCAACATCCAATGACGAAGTTTACGACCAAGTGTTGAACTGCTTAACGGAGTATGTCTCCCAAGTGGTGGACCGACGTCCTAAGAGGCACAGAAGGCGAACTTCGAACCCAGATAGAGATAGGGAGCTTGGTTACAACCATTTGATTGCCGATTATTTTTCTAACGACCATGTTTATCCTGACAACATTTTCAGGAGAAGATTTAGGATGTGAAAGCATGTCTTTCTTTGCATTGTGAGTGTCATTGAGGCGTTTGATGCTTTCTTCCAACGTAATTCAGACCATGTTTATCCTGACAAATTACGATAATGATTATTAAAAGATTTTGTTGATTGTTGAAAGAGTTTTAGAGAGAAGAACAAAAATAATTACGTGACAACAAATAATGTAGCATTTGACTGAGTGGATTAGATAATGGTTAAGGATTTTGTAGGGGGTTGGTTTGTGCTGACGTGGCGGAGAGAGAAGCTGATGTGGCTAAGAGAGAAACCAGAGCGCCCGGAAACTGCCCGGGCGCCCTTAATGATGCTCTTAGTTCTTACACGTCAATTTTAAATCACATTATTCTGGGTTTTTGGGAATCAAAATCCGATTATGAAAATTTGATCCCAAACGGAGAACCTGAAGTACTTGGGTTTTGAAGAGACGGAGGACTAAAATAAGCGGCTCAACCTTTCATTAGTTTAGTATTAGCAAGCGTCCAACTGCTTAAATTTTGACTTGTTATTATAGTTTATGGCATCATGACCTCACAATGATTTCAAATATCCTACCAATATGAAGGCATGATTGGCACAAGATACCTACTCTGATTTCTTCCACACCTGAGATTTGTCTTCTGTTTGGTGGGGGAAAGCTGTGAAAGACCTGTTTTATCAGGAAGCAGGATGGTCCCTGGATGATTCTATTTCTATCCCACCAAAAATGATCAAACAGCTACTTCTCTATTTTACTTTTCAAAACGCATCCATACCAGCTTTCCTGAAAAGCTGGATTGGTGGAAACTACAATCTCACTTCTAACAACTGACTGTGATTGGTGTAAACATTTAATTAAGTGCTGCTGATTGGTGAAAATTCGTCGAGTCGGGACAATTTGAGATGGAACTAACTTCCTGAATGTCTGCCTTTCGTAATAAAATAAGGATGTGGATTGAAGGAAAATGTTCATCCTAGAAACTAGCTAGTTATTGACGCAAGAGAGTCTAATGTCACGAGTCTACTCCTCAAGTAGCAAAGTCCTTTGCTTCTCCTTAACAGGGGTGTTTCATTAAGCTATATCAACTCATCTCAATTACCCACACAACCAATGTGGGTTATCTAGCATAGTAGTGCTAGTATGTACCACTACAATCCACCACGCTTCTTGTAATAGGGGTGCTAGTATGTAACGTGCCCGAAAACACAGTGGGAATTTAAACTTTTGAACACAATGGATTAACTCAAACACCTGAGAACGCTACTCAGATCACACAACATAACAAATGTGCACCTTATACAGGAGTTTGTCAAGAGTATGATTACATTCAAAATGACAAGACTAACTATACACATGTAATCATAACAACCTCAAAATAAGATAGCAGGATTCGGTAACAGTGTGCTCGTCCTCAGTCCCAACCTAATTACTGCCGCTCTGGGCCTGAAAATAAACACAGAACTATTCCTGAGTTTCCATAAGGAAACCCGTATGCCAAATTCACCTATATGCATATGATAATTGTATTCACAAAACTTAACATGCTAGTATACATGACATATAATACAATAACATAACTTTACTTAACATGATAGAAAACATACATATTATAAATAAATGCAGACCCTACAAGGTCAACCGTAACATTCACTTGGCTGAAAATATCATCGGCCACATACTTTGCCGGAATATATCATCGACCACATACTTTGCTGGAATAATCATCAGCCACATATAAATGAATACATAATCAACATAACATCCACCTAATGATAATGACCCGGTGGTCAACTCCGCCGCCATCAAGGCTTGGCAACAACCTCACCTCACGGAGTCCATCTACTCCGCCACCACAAAGGCTAGGCAGTCTCTCCATGCCCCCACAGAGTTGAACAATAACAACAATATATATTACTGAAATAACAACATAAACAGTCGAACTACTTAACATAACTGGTCAAACAAACATATAACATCGGTCGACCAAAACCTCTGAATTTGATTGAATAATATAAATATAATTAGTCAATCACACAACTTTAACGGTCGGACAAAATCACGTAATCGGTCGACCAACATAACTTAAACGGTCGAACAATATCACACTTTCGGTCGACCACTTCAAAACTTAAAACATATTATAATATTCACTTCAACGGTCGAACGGCGAAGGGGTCCCGTTCAACCGAAATCTATCAGGGACAACCTAGAATTTCTAGTCATCAATCGGTCGAACATCCTTGATAATCGGTCGAACAATCCACTTAATTATTCAAGTTAACGGTCGAAGAATACATTAATTCGGTCAACCGTCTCATAATATAAATTCAAACCGATTTTATTTATCTTCAAACGGTCGAACGGCAAAGGGGTCACATTCGACCGGAAATTACCAGAGTCATCATCTTCTTCCCAAATCACGTTTAACCGGTCGACCGCTAATCGTGTCGTTCGATCGGTGAGGGATAATTCTTAACTTTTACACTTCATTCGGTCGACCGAAACTCATACCGGTCGACCGTTCTACCATGAATTTCAAACTTAACTTTGCACCGGCGAAGTTTCATACCTCCAGCGACCTATCTCAACTCTCACACACTTAGTGTGAGTCACTAACATATATATAACTCTCTTTTTCAGTGACTCATTTGCAGCATCTCCTTAACTACTACTTCAATTAAATTCCAACACATCACTTTCTAACCCCCCCCCCCCCCCCCCCCCCCCCCCAAGGTTTTTCTATCAAACAAAACCCCTTCCCTCCTATTTCACCATCTCACCTCCTATTTATACTTACTTTAATTCAACACCTCCCTCATCCATACGTATCTTATCCTACTATATATATATATATATATTTCACTTAAACTCACACCTCCACCTCTACCGATCATCTGCATCCATCTTAACTTACACCTCCACTTCCACCAATCATTTCATCATCTTTAGACTAAGTCTTATCTTTCCAAAAGCCAAACCAATCCACTACTAAAACCCATCCAAAGAATACTTAGTTCTTAATTAAGGATTAGTCCCTTAAGTAGACTTTTACGATTAAGATTCTAACACTTCCGACCCGAAGTCCTCGAGGGCAATATTGGAAACGATCGACCTTCACTTCACCATTGCACCTTAATCCGGCAGCAGTTAGTTTTCAAGCTGTACTTCCGAGACTCGAATGCTTTGCAAATGCCACACTTTAAAACCTTGGACAATTCATCCCTGAAAGCTAGATATTGAGATGAAGGAGCCTAATCTATATGAACCTATTTAGTTATCCATATTATCTATATGGACCACCTAGCATCAGCATAACATAACAACCTTATCTTAAAAATGTCCCACCGATTTGACATAAATTAATTTTCTTGTTGAATTAGGTAAGGACTCTCAATGTTGCTTATCTTTCTTTGCTCAGATTCTCTATTTCCTTTTCTAAGAGGTTTTGATTGAAATCCAATTTTACATTATTTTCCATCACAACGATAACATAAATTGTTCATGTGATATCCTAATCCTAATTGAGTTTTATTGATGATTTAGGTGGTGATTAGGAGGAGATGGGATTGGAAGGCTGAGATCGAGTGGAGTGGATGGATGATTGGGATTTGATTGGAGAAGATATTTATAGGTGAATCTCTCTCTCACACGTCTCCCTCACTTCTCTCTCTCTCTCTCTCTCTCTCTCTCTCTCTCTCTCTCTCTCCCTCTCCCTCAGTTGTACTCCGGTGTGGAGGTGCCGAGCTCGGGCGTGGTGGAGGTGTGCGTCGGGTATAGGTTCCTTGTGGAGGTGAGTTGTTGGTTTCTTAACCCTTCCCGCTTGTTTTGGTTCTCTCCCTCCCTCGACCTAACTCGTTTTCTGTGGTCGTGGTTGGTTGGTGGAGGTTGACGGAGGTGGAGGTGTGCTTGAGATTGTCGAGGAGGTGGTGATCGTTGATCGAGCGTGAGGTTCGTCGACGGATCGTGATTTTGGGAGAAGTGTTCGTGGAAGCGTCGTCGAGGTTCTTTGAAGGTTTCTTCAAACCTTCACGGTATGTCAAACTTGTAGTTGTAGCTCACTTTTGTAGTGTGAGTATTTGGAAGTCGACGGTAGGCCTTCCGGTTCGTCGCAATCAACGTGCATCAGATTTTACTGCCTGATCGGTCGACCGGTTGGTGCAAACGGTCGATCGTTCTTAATGAGATTTCGGGTTTTGCCTCACACCGGTCGAACGATGCCCTTGGGGCGGTCGACCGATTGTGCATTTGAGGCAAGCCTGATGATTTTTGGTCGAACGGGGGCCCTTTGCCGTTTGACCGTGTGCATTGTTGTAGGTCGGTTGGGGCGTTGACCATCTAAACGGTCGACCGCCTGTATGACTTTGTTCGACCGGTGACTTAAGTTGGAATTGTTGTTGGTTCGACCGAAGGTAGTTCGGTCGACCGGATTTGTTGTGGAGCGTTGGAGAATTTCCTGGTGGAATTCGGTCGACCGAGAGTGCTCGGGGGTTCGACCGAATTCGTTGTTGAGCGTTGGGGGAATTCCCTGGTGGAATTCGGTCGACTGAGAGTGAGAGATTTTTCCCTGGTGACTTTCGGTCGAATGGGTCCCCTTTGTCGTTCGACCGATTGGTCGTTTTGTTCGTTGAACCTGGGAGGCGACTTCTAAACGGTCGACCAGTCCCTGACTTTGGTTCGACCAAACGAGTGTGGTTGGTGGGAATTGGTCGACCGATGGAGTGCCGGTAGAGGCAATTGCCCTGTGTTTGTGAGATTCAGTCGACCGAGACTCTTGGTTCGGTCGACCGTTTGTGTCCAGTTTTACACATTGGAGGTGCGGTTGTTGTGGTCGTCCGTGTGAGGCGAGTTGTGGTGTCGATGTTCTTCCGGCAAGTGTGATAGTGAGCACAAGTGTTGCGGTGGTTGGGTGAAAGAACCCTGGAGCCCCGTAACTGTGTGAGAGTTGTGGTTGGGTGAAAAAGCCCTGGAGCCCAGCTTGGTGTTGTTGTGTGTGATGTGGTTGGGTGAAAAAGCCTTGGAGCCTGAGCATGGACCGCGTGTTAAGGGTTGGGTGAAAAAGCCCTGGAGTCCTTGGACGTTTGGGTTGGGTGAAAAAGCCCTGAAGCTCAGCTTGGCGACGAGTGTGTTGCGGTGGTTGGGTGAAAAAACCCTGGAGCCCAGCCTTGTTGTTGTGCTTTTCTTGTTGGTAGAATTGCATGCTAGGGTGTTTCAGTTCATGCATTGTAGAGTTTGGCATACGGAGTTTTCTTCTGGAAACTCAGACATTGTTGCATGTTTGCTTTTCAGGTCGTGGTCGGCGTTAGGTAGGGTGGTGACCGAGAAGAGGAGTGCTGCTACCTGATCCTGCTTTCTCTCATTTGAGGTCGGAGTGATTACTTGTATTTATTGTGTAGCATTTTGATGTAATCACACTTTTGAAATACTCGGATATATATATATATATATATATATATATATATATATTATTTATGTTGGTGCACATTCTTCCTTGTGTTTGAGTAATATACTCTGTTGATTGTTGTTTAGAAAATTTTAAATTTTTCCGCTACGTTGGGGACGTTACAGTTCACCTCTCCCTTTCAATACAACATGGAGAAATTTTAAAGATTAGAGAAGACCAAAGGTAGTTTACTTGCATTTCACTGTCTAAGCCTCATCGTCAAGCCATCTACACAAGATGAAACTAACTTTAAAAAAATCGCAGTTTGAAAATGAGAATGATGAAAAAATAGTTAGAGATAGAAGGCCATCATGACGATGAATCATGATGCATGTTATGCAAAAATATTGGACGAGATGAACTAAAAAACCCTTACTATTCAAAATATAAATGCACAATTATCATCCTCCCTTGTCATGTATCAAGTGCCAAGACTGACCCCCACCTAATATTTAACAACTGAAAGATCAAGCTACTGCTCATTGTTTTTGTTTTTGTTTTTGAAAGCAAATGTCGATTAAACTAATCCATTCTCTAAGTAAATTAATCAGGATTTGTCATCAAAGTCGAGCCAAAATTGTGGATGGGTCTCTATAGTTCAAATGCAGGTGGTTACATGTAGAACATCATGGCCAAAGAATTTTAAGCTGGATTCATGGTCAGCAGAGGTGCCTAGCTTATAACGTTATTAGTACGAAATTTGCAGGCATTGCTAATATTTTTCAAAAGATCTAAATGGTCAATTCGAATGACGCTGATCAGAACTTGAAATGGAAGAATAATCAAGATTCTTAATGCTTGGTGTTTGTTTGGAACAAAGATACGTCATGATAAGGTCGTCTTTTCTTTAATATTGAAACGGTAAGAAAAATGGTCAAGCAAACAAATTCATTTGTGGATGGAATTGTGAATTTCCTAACTTTAATTGACTACATTTAAAATATATGCAAAAATATGTAATTAGAATGTGATTTGTTAGATATACTCAACTATATCCTTGACGGAGATCATGACATGCGTACAATAATGTATAATATATATAACTTTCTTGAAAAATCAATGTTGAAATAAACAAATGAGGACCCAGATAGATCACAATCATATCATCTTCTATTTAGAAAGCCATGAAGAAAAGTCAGAAAAACAAATCCATTTTGGATGGCACCGTTAAATTCTTCATGATAATTGACTGCACATTTGGAACCATTCCAGATTGCATGATCATGATATAATATGACTATCATCAGGAATTAATATAGCCTAAACTAAAACTAGTGATAAGCTTATGTGATAGCTCTTTGACAAATGCATCTTAATCCTTATCCCCGTGTGTGCTAGAAAACTACAAGTATGTATTAGTTAAAGATATGGGGAAGCACAATAATTACAATTGTGAATTGGTTTTCAGAATCATAGTTCCCTAACGATGAGAAAGGAAAGAAATTGGTGTTTGTTGTTTGCACTTCCATTGAAAATATTGAACATCTTTCACTTCAGACAACAAAAAATCCAAAATGCTTTAATTGCTTCTTAGATTTTCCACATGAAATCCGATTTACACGGACTTCTTGGCTCCGATCGCGGCGCATGTCTCTCCCCTTGTAAGGGTGGACTAGTCTTGTCGTCTTACAAAAATTGCAAAAACAATACAACCTTTTAGCTTCTTATCATGTCTGTTAATTTATGTTGTTATGCTTTGCCCAGATATTTATATATATAGGAATGATCCACTACTTCTAAATTTCGTTTACATACGGTTGTATTTGAGAATAAAATTAAATTTAAACTAAAAATTGAAAATCTAAATCGTAGATCTTGATTTACGATATATATATAGATCAATGATATCGGAAATCATAAATTTTGAAATATATTTTACGTAATATCTAGAGATATAAAAATAAACGCATTATATTTGCTAAAAAACTGATTTCTAAATCTCATATGAATTGATTACCAAATTTTATAATTTTTGATATCCTTAATCTACTTGTGTTATAGATCAAAATCTACGGTTTGGATTTTCAAGTTTAAGTTTAAATTTGATTTTATTATCAAACGTAACCGTATATCAACAAAATTTAAATACATAGATCCCTCTATATTTATATATATATATATATATATATATATATGTTTAAACTGAGGGGAAAGGCTGTTTAGAGTTTAGACATTTTTCTTAATTAATCTATTTGAAGGCTTCATGAGTAAAAAAAGGGTAAACAGGCTGCAGTGTTGGACCTACGAAAGGCTAGCCCGATCCGTATTAGAGGTCTTTAAGAGCCCAGAACGTCTCAAAATCGATCCGCATGTACTTCCCCCCACTGTTCTAATAAGTTTTAATGTTTTATCAGTTATGTTGGAAAATAAACGCATTGTTAGACTAGTGTGTATTGTCTGCTTAACTCATTGTAACTTTGTTTATGGATGACAGACTGAACCCGACCCGACCAAATGATACTCGAAGTTCCAACCTTTTTTTTCGACTTTCGTTATGTGGATATAATAAGTTTTTTTTAATGCATGTTTTCTGTGCTGCTTAATTAAACAAATGAACTGATTATTTTTAGGCCCCGTTTGGATATAAAATCCATTTCAAAGCATTGATTTGATTACTCTGTTTTTTAAATAACAACCACTACAAAAATATTATTTCTGAGATCACATTTTGCGATAATTTTGTGTGTTTGGATTAAATCATTGTTTTCTGTGAAACCAAAGTTTTGAAAAAAGTGTTTGGTTTAAAACGATATTTTGGCAAAGAATTCTGTTTTTCTAACATATTAGCCGTTCGAATGGTTTTGTGTATAACGTTGTACAGCCATGGGATTTGTTCTCTCCTTACATAAACAAGAAACTCACCTATATATACATGGCTAGTGTTAATTTCCTTATTGAAATCACTTCAGTCTTCAGCAAGAAAGCAAAGCAAGATTAAAATCAAGATAAAAAAAGCGAAAGCAACATTTACCACAAAGTGAAAACAACTCAATGCCTGAGATACCAAAACAATCCAAATTGCAAAAGCAAAGCACTGAACCAGCACTCCTCTGAGCTGCTTGGTCAAGTAAATCTTGCATTTATATTTAAGTATTGTGGTCTAGAAAATAACTTCATGTAATAAAATCGACACTACAACTTTCACTTCAACATCTTGTTCAGGCATTTCATGAACATATATATTATGCCTCCTTAAATAGCCCACATCTGACACCCAAATGATCTGAAAATGACCATTTTTTTAACTAAAAAGAAGTCTAAAAAACAATAAGCCCAAAGCACCATGTAGTGGTGAGCAAAATTCGGTCCAGTTCGGGCATCCGGACCGAATTTTTTCGGTCCGGTCTTCAGTCCACAAAATTTTGGAAATTCGGTCTTCGGTCCTGACCGGACCGAAAATTTAAGGAGAAAATTCAGATTTTGGACCGACCCGGACTGGACCGGACCGAACCTATTCGGTCCGGTCTTCGGTCCGGACTTCCCGAAAATTCGGGTTTCGGTCTGGTCCGGACCGAAGCTCACCCCTAGCACCATGTGTTCGGAGTCAGTGGTGGAGGAATGTGAGGGTGACGAGATGAGAACGTGAAACAATGTTTTTGAAAGAAATTAGATCTAATTTTTCAAAGCTTTATTTCAGACTAACACTCAAATTTTAAAACATTGTTTGTTTTCCTATCCAAACACCTAGACTAATGATTTGGAAACCTTACTTTCTCAAAACCCTGTTTTGTCTCAAAACCATGGTTTTAAGAATTATGCAAACCTTATTTTGTTATTCGAATACTTCGACAAGGCAGTACTTACAATAATGGGTTGGACAACTTGACGTTGAATGTCCTAGAAAATCTTTGACGTGTGTGATATTGTTCTGAAGATCATCATATGGCATGCTCGATGTTTCAAAGATCTTGGATGGGCGACAAGGATTTCTTATTATATCCACGTAATAGTTTGACAATCAAATCTTGAAAAATATAGTAATCCACATATAACTAAGTAAACTTACTACATTTGGATTATGACACAAGCTTTTATTTGAAACAATCAAAAGAATTTAAATGTTTTCAAAAGAATTCCATTCATGAATATTACACTTTCGAGTAGATTTTTGAAAAATTCTCGATGATGACATTTCGATTTCAACTCAGGGACTTACATGTGACCTTAAATTTGATTTATTTTTGGTACACCTCCCAAACATGCTAATTTCCGAAATACATTTGCGTTTTCAAAACTTACTTTGTTACACTTTGCGTTGATTTTTTAAACTTTCGTACATCCAGATTGTCACAAATGTCCACTCTGTTAGTCCGTTGTCAACCCCGTTATGACATCCAATAAGTTTGTAACTATTTGTCAATAATTAATTGAGTTTTTTTTATTTGGGTGCATCTCAAAAAGATGTTAATATTTGGAATACACTCTTGTTTTCAAATTTTGCGTAACTATAATTGTTTTTTTTACCTTGATACACCTCTATCGCCAGTGAAGTCCAATCAGTTAATTTTTTTGTTAAAATATTTATAAAATAACACTCATTCCTATATGAAAACACAAAGTGTACCTAGGTAAAATTTGAAAATACAGTTACATTTCGGAGATTGAGGGTGTGTTTGGGTGCAGTTATTAAATGTTAGCTTCCGATCGATCAGAAGCCAGCTTCTGAGAATATGGATTCAAGAGCAGCTTCTTCTTGAAGTTTTGGAGTTGTTTGGATAGACATAAATCTTCTGTTAGTGGGTGATGCGTTGTCAAATGAAATTTATAAATTACCCCTAAACTTTGATTAAATAAAAATTCATTTTAAATTCGTTTTAAATGTTTTTTCAATTTTTCTTCTTATGAAAATATGTTTTTTATTTGTTTATATTTTAAAAAAAAATCAAATTGTTTTTTACTAGGAATTGATCTTCAAATGATGTGAGGATAAATTGGTCCAAATAAAAACACAATTTCAAAAGAAACTGATAAGCTCCCCCACCGAGCTTCTCTGTCCAAGTCAAAACCTTACCTCGGTTCTCATGCTAGAAACGAGTGTTTGGATCACCAACAACACTGTGCTGGCTCCCAGCATGCTGAGGAACCGGATCTCCAACGATCCAAACGGGATATGAGAAATTTAAGATTAATATTCAACAATACAAAACCCCTTTAAAATATAATGTCCAAACACAAATTGAATTCGTCCAAATGACCCACGTCCCCATGTGCCAAACTGACACACTTTGGCATAAGAGCACCATTAACAGCGCCTGGGTAGTTTCTGGGTGTCCAATTTTATCTCTTAGTCACATCAACTTCTCTTTCCGCCACGTCAGATCAAAACAAACCTCCTAAATTTTTCTTAACCACACCCAAAAATAATTATAACGACCTATATTCTCTCCATGCGTGCGCAATGGTTTACATCTAACGATTAATTACGTCTCATGTGACCAAGCATTCACTGCTCAGATTAACAACTCTCTTTCCACGTGGCATTGTCAGACGCATTAGGAGATAATTATTTAAGCCATGTGAGGTGAGATCCAACATCAAGTTGTTCAACCTTCGTTGTTTTCTTGTAGTCTTTGTCTGACTTTTGTATTTTTAATCTTAATTCCATCTTTGTGGGAATCAAATGACAAATATCTTGGTAAACTTCTGTCCTTTTGGTTCTCGACAACAAATTGCGTCATATATATCTTCTGATTGTCCGAAACAAAAGTTACACCTAAAAAGTCAAGTTTCTCCCGTACGTCCAGTCAACAAACTGTTTGTGTCTTTAATGACACTCCATAATCTATATTTATGTTGTGATTATATAATATAGGTGTGAATTAATATAGTTATAAACGTATAAAGAAATAAACACATCCGTCCTAGGAGCAAATGTGATGAATATCAATTATCAAAGTTAGCGATCGAATCTTAGAAGTTCATACCATATCGAAGTTTAATGATATGTTGAAGATATCGGTTCATATGGCGCCTGGTAGCATGAGCAAGATATTAAGTTTAATATTAGTTCCTATACACTAAAATGTTGAATATTGACTTATATTTGTTAAGGAAGCAAATCCAGGATGAGTTGGTCAACCAGATGGGATCCGGTCTACCGACGCACAACCCAGGAAATTTCAACGAAAACGGGACGGTCTACCGAATTGGATTCGGTCCACCGAACCGAGGATTTCAGGCACTCCGTGTGCAGCTGAGATCGAACGACCGAATTGGATTCGGTCTACCGTCAGAGAGCAAGTGACACTTCGTAACAACGGATTCGGTAAACTATTGAGGAGATTTTTGGTGTTCCGAGAATCTAAAATTTGCCACGATCCACTGAGGGGTTCTCGGTCGACCGAAGGATTGTTGAAGAATTCGTTAGTTCGTGGAAGAATTGTTCTCGCGGTATACCGAGCCGCGTGAGAAGCGTTCCCTCGGTCAACTGGGAAGTTTTCGGTTAACCGAATCGGAACATGAATAACTCTTGTTGAAGCACGAATGGGCGACCGAATGAGGATTGGTCGACCGTTCCGCAGGAATAGTTCTGTTCGGTTTTGCTTAATTGTAGCTCGGTTTTTGAGTCTATAAATGTGCTTGTTTGCTCTTAGTCTTATACTACATTGCATACAACATATATTTCCTTCATTGTGAGTTGAGAGATTAAGATTAGAGATAAATCTAGAGTGATTTGAAGGACCTATTGCTTCCATATACTTGTAATCTAGGTTGATTCTTTTGTTGGAGAAGCGGAATAAGGAAAGGAAACCCGTAGGAGACCCCCCACGGACGTAGGTACGTTGCTAAACCTTGTAAATCGCGTGTGTCGTGGTTGTTTTAGATGTGTATTTGTGTTTGCTTGTTTATTTCCATATTATTAGTGTTCTTGTTGCAATTGAGTTTGAGAGATGGTCCGAAGTTAATTCCACAATTAATATTTGGTACTACGTGGTGCGTTTAATCCATATTTCGTATAAGTGCATTGTTAGATCGTCTCTCAACATAAAATACGTGAAAACATGGTATCATTGTGCAAATAATAAGCAAATAAAACTTGGATACATAATATATACGCCCAAAATTGTCTTTATAAAGCACATGACAATTAATACCCAAAATAAACACGGGGATATATTAAATATCAACGGTGAATCCAAAAGGTAAAGAAAATAAATACACAAGGCATTAAGCATATATAATTGGGCCATAAATAAGTCGACCAGTGTAACATGCACCTTCCGTGCTAGCATGTGTAGCCGTTTGCAAATTGCAATACATTTAATATCGTACTTAAACGCTGTCGTTATTATTTCATAAAATTATTACTCAACTTAGAAGAAAAAAAAGAAATATTGGATCAGGTCGTAGACAATGTCACCAAGTTAAAATTGTACTAGTTTGGGGTAAGATATTTATTTATGGGTTGATCCAAAGACTCCCGATCAATAATATTGCGCATTTCCATTTGTCCATGTACCACTTAACAAGTAACGACATGTGTAATGTAAGATGCAAATCAACATTTGATAATCAAAACTAATTTATACTACTCAAATTTTTAGAAAAAGACTACCAATCGAATCCACGTACACCAATTATCTATAGGCATTTCAAGAAACACGAAAAATAATCATGATAGAGCAAAATGTTCAAAATTCCATTTTTATCGATCACTCGTTTTCGTATCCTTTTCAAACGTGTCTCCTATCATATCATATTAAATTCATGGAACAAAAGGTTTACATGGACTTACTTCGAAATCTGAACGGTGCATGTCATCTTCGGTGCCGACAATACCAGCAACATTGAGTTGTTCCGTATTATTATCATTATTGATGGTTACTGAGATTCATTAAGTGAGAGTGAGATAAAAAGAAATAAGAAAAAAAATAAGAAACATGAAAAGTTCTCAACCAATGTAGTCCCTTTGGCAATAGCTTACAAACAGAGCATGTGATTTAGGTAATAGTGATGTTTGTATATCTTCGCGAAACCTCCATTGGTAGATGTAGGTGCGGAGTTCCCAAACGACATTTGCATATGCCGTTTGAGATTCCAATTTTGATTGTTGCGTTTGAGGTTTACACATGAGTTGAGAAACAATTCCCATTTTGTTTTTGTGGTATTGGGCTTTTTCATTTTTGCATATTCCTCTCGGACGTAGCTTATGAGAAAGTTTGAAATTACTTTTCTCATTCTTCCGAAACGCCAGCGTATTCAAACAACATAATCGAGAAGCAGGTGTTAACTTGGTTTGTTAAACATTCAATTTCATCACAATTACACCAAAAATTGACAAAAAAGAGTCAACAGAGACATAAGTAACCACACATCATCTATTATTATTATTATTATTTTATCTGAGTAGGTTTGACCCACTTTAGCGTTCGAAGGTTTGGAGAACATTCTCCTCTTCGAGACATAAAATGTTGGTGTGACGTCCCCAAACGACTTTTGCACATGACGTTTGAGATTCCAATTTTGATATTTAGGTTTAGGTTTTACTCGAGTTTTTGGCATTTGGAACATGTATTTTTCTCCCGTTTTTGACATCTGGGACTTGCATTTTCCTCCCAAATGTAGTTTTTGGAGAAGTTCGTAATTTTTTTTCCTATTTTTTCCTAACACCAACTTTTCTAACACAACATACTCCTGTTCCAAACTGAAGAAACGGGTATTGTAAATTGAACCAAAGAATCTACAAACTAAACTAACTTAATTACTTCAACATTCAATTTCATCACAATTCCACCCAAAAAAGAAATGAAACAAAAAACAGCGAATGCAGACATAATTAATTACACCTCATTTACTTATCCTCCAAACTCCCAACCAATTAAACCCCTTCAGAGGGAGTAGATGAGTAGAAGAAACACCCAACCACAACACAACCATCCAATCCCAGCCGTCCATCACCCCCAATCCACTCTCCCTCAATCCCCACCGTCCATCGAGTCCACCTCCCCGTTCCCGCTCCCTCTTCCCTCCACTCCCCAAACCCTCCCTTCCACCTCCAGATCCGCTCCGATGAGTCGCCCGGCGTCCTCGTCGCGGCCCGGGCGGACGTCCTCGTCGCTGCTGCTCCAGCAGATGAAGGCGCGCGTCGCCGCCGGCACCGGGCGGGAGGACGAGGGGCTGGATCTGTTCTCCCGGAACCGGAGGAGCCTTACTGTTGCAACGGAGAAGGGATCGGAAGGTAATGGAGGTGCCGATCGGGGTTCTCGAGGTGGCGGTGGTTGTTAGGGTTTGGGATGGGGCGGGGCGGGGTGGGGTGGGGGAGTCTTGATCCGGAAGAATTCGGCGGTTTTTGGATTTTAGGGGTTTTTGGTTGGTTTGGTTGTGTGAAGTTGGGGTGTGGATTGGTAGATCTCGTTCCGGATCGTGTTTGTTTAATTAAGCCGATATTTTGTTGTTTTTGGTTAAGGTGTGATCTATTTGTAGGAAGTCGAAGTCTAGAATTTCAGTTCCTGAAATTCAGAGTGGAAGTGGGGGTAAGCCATCCAGAAAGTAGTTTTTTTATTATAGAAGTACGGATTTTTTTTCTTTCGGTTTTCTGCAAATGAAATGTAAAAAAGTCACCCTGGAAGTCTAGTTACCCACTTCCATGATGTTTTCCTGGAAATCAAGATATTACTGTTTTGGTGGATAATGAGATGTCAAGTTTGTGTTTTTTTTTCTTCCCAATTGGAGGTGTTGAATACGGTACAGGGAAATTTAGATAAGATTTCTGATGGTTGAAATCTAGTTGGATTTTGTGATGGTGTAGTTTAGTGTAACCAATTTTTGTTAATTTGTAATTGGTGCTTTCCAGGGGTGCTTAAATTGAGGAGTATATCAGTAGGAGCAACTAAACCAGCAAGGAGTGATGTCGACGACTTCCTTTCGAATGCAGATATTGGAAAAAACGACTACGATTGGTAATGAATGATCTATGCCTGTATTTTGAATTTTTTAACAAATTATTTGCAACATAATTTTTCTGCAATTGAGATCACAGTGATTAGAATTTGGTCATTGCTGGTGAAGGCTTGTGTGTTTCTTGGTTTCTTGATGTAGGTATTCTGCTTAGTTTAAGCAGTATCTATTTGGAGGTCCAAAATATCAGATACCTTCTATTATCTAGATCCCGTGACCCATATTATCATGTCTGTAACTCTGTTGGCCAAACATCGTAGCTTTCCGTAAACAAAGCTTTTCCCACTATACTCGTCACTAGTTTGGCTCAGGTAGAAGGTAATTTCCCTAACTATTTTTATGAGTAAGATAACGGAGTAACAAAGCCCACCTGTTCACCTATGGAAGAGCCGCAGGTTACAGAAATAATTTAGAGCTTATCCTTTAGGATCTGGATGTAACTCTGTCAGAGGAATATAACAGGATGATTGGGGGGGAATTCAAGTGAGTAAAGGTTCAATTTTATGGTTTCTGGTTAAAAAGTTTTCTCTTTCGAGTCCCCAAGGTTTATTTGTATGTGTGTAGTCTCATACTGTCAATTTGTTATTTTTAGAACTTTGGGTGCAACAAGCTGTAATATGCTCGAACCCTGTGACAATGACATCTATTACATATTGGTCAATGTCGTGTTGCCCTGTTTAGTCATGTAGTAGACCACGTGTTCAGTGCATCGCAATGTACGGCAATATTATATTCTTTCTTCAGCTTATTTTTTGTCATGCTGCCTATAGAGAGGCCAATCGAAAAACTGTAGGTTTCCTTGGGTTAAGATCAATATAAAATGTGGTTGTCTTGCCCTCAATACTACTGTTGCTTCTTTGATAAGTTTTTTTAGCCTTTTCTTGCTTGTATGTCTGTTTTTCTTTCAATATTTTTCGGTTACTCATCTTGTCATTACTTCTAGATGCATTTAGTAACCCGTAGTTGAGTGTTTGAAATTTTACCATTCTGAGATTTACCTGTTAGATTTTCTATTAGTGCAAACACCATCAAGCTTTCTTGTAAAAAGATTCCAAAACCTACAAAACGAAGTAAAATTGCCCCCAATGATAGTTCTCCTTGGTATTCAAAAATACGGATAATAGGTAACAGTTGTTAGCATTATTATACATGTCAAAATGAGCTTGCAGGAGGTCTATATCCATCATGGTGTAAGACTGGAGACCTCCAGCAACCAGCATAGTGATTTTAAATTGCATCTGAACACAAATTAATTGATGACACTATTCTATATAGAATCAGCCATATTTCTATTCCAAAAACCAGATGGCTGATTGTTTCCTTAAAGAGGACAAGCACCTCCTTCGATAAATTCCATTGTACCGTGGGCTGTAGCATTTTGTCATGGAAAAATTATCTCTTGTTTCTACATTTTGTTCAGACATATTAACAATGCAGTTCTTAGAAACCACTCAAAAAATACATTAGTTGGAAGCACATGCTGTTAAAACCCCAAGGAATGTATGGCTATCCAAATGTATGTTCAGTGATTATATATGTCTAAATTACAAAAACAAAAAGGAATCTGGAGCCATCCAGTATGAGGTCAAACCCTTTCTTCTGTGATTGACATTTAGGAACAGCCTTATGGATACATCCAAAAGTGAAAAAATGAAAGAATGAATCCAGTAATTTTTTACCTGTAAGTTTGTCAGTAATTGATGACAAAATCACCTCATTCTTGACTTAAGGAGATCACACACAAAACTTGAACCAATGCTTCATTACACTTTGTGATGAGAAGACATTAATAGCTAATACTTCTTACTACATTTTCTGTTTTTTTCGGTTTGTGACTAGCTTGTTTCTTGCAGTCTTGCTTCTTAAACCTATTGTATCTCTTTCCACTTATTTTGGCATTTCTAATAATTTTTGGCATGCATGTTTCTTTGAGCAGGCTTTTGACACCTCCTGGAACTCCCCTTAGATCCACATTAGAAGTCATAGAGCCTCAACCATCAAGTGAGATTTCTTCAAGCAAATCAGTCTTTGCTACTAAGACTTCCCGGGTATGAATTGAGCGTCATATCTTCTGTTTAGAAACAAACTCCTTTAGCTCTATTTGTACTGCTGAAAATTTAGCATATCTGATTGTTGTTCTTGGTTCTCCTTGCAGTTTTCTGCATCTCAGACAGAGAATAGTAGCTCGATGAAACCAGGTAGAAGTAGCTCGGTAACGCGCCCATCTGTATCTTCTTCGCACTCCAGTAATTTATCAAACAACAAAACCTCCATCCTAAATACAAGCTCGTCTTCAATCACTTCTCATAGACCTTCTACTCCAACCAAACGCTCTGCCATCACCGGAACTAAACAACCAACAGTCCCAACCTCGAGGACAATACCAGGCCGCTCATCTACTCCTGTCAAAACCCATCCTACTGGCTCTGCAGGAGATAAATCTCGACCTTCAAATGGTACAAGGTCCTCAACTCCAACTGCTGCTTCTCAAATCTCTACCAATCTGCATTCCAGTTCGAATACAAATTCTGTGGTTGCCCACCCAAATTCTCGATCATCAACCCCCACTCGCCGAATATCAGCGCCTTCTTCTGCCCCTGTTTCTGCAAGACCTTCAACTCCCACCAGGCGGACTCCAGCATCTGCTGCACCAGTTTCAACAAGATCGTCAACCCCATCTCGAAGCACCTCCGCATCGACTTCAGTCCCCATCTCAGCAAGACCTTCGACCCCTACAAGACGAATTGCAGCTCCATCTGCTGTCCCAGTTTCTACAAGGCCTTCAACTCCCACACGTACGACCCCAGCACCTTCTGCCTCACCTCATATACGCTCGTCCTCCGTAGGAAGAACCTCCACAGCAAGTAGCCGAAATGTTGGCAGTGGCAGTTCTTCACGACCCAGTTCCCCAAATGTTAGGGTCCCTACTGCACAAATCCATGTTGGTCTTGACTTCTCGATTGACGCACCACCACTAAACTTGAGGACAAAGATGCCAGAAAGACCAGCTTCTGCTGGTAGAACTCGTCCAGGAGCTCCTTTGATAGCTCGTGTGAATGTGAATGCTGAAGCACCAAGAGCTGCAAATCCCCCCAGAAAGCAATCATCACCAGCAAGAGGCAGGTTGCCTGACAGTTCTCGGGCTAAAGTACCCAGCAATGGTCATGAAACATTTCCAGCTGAGATACAAAAGGCAGCAGTATCAGATGGTGCAGGCAGAAAATCAGGCAAAGCAGCAAATGCACAAGAAAGTACTGGGTTCGGACGGACGATATCAAAGAAGTCACTTGACATGGCCCTTAGGCATATGGTAACTTCCTTTTTTAGTCATTAGCATATGGTAACTTTATGCTGTTGCAATTATTTTTTTGATAGGTACTGTTGCATTTTCATCGTAAATAGGCTGTTTGGACATTTTTATCTCAGGTAGGACATGTAGTCATGTAAGGGGGGGTTTAAAATACCAAGCTGGCTGACTACCTAGTCATTATATGCTTTTATGGAGTTCAGACTTCAAAAGGATGAACCTGAACCGCCAAATCAGGATTGATTATTTGGATATACCCATCTCTTACAAATTATAGGTTCATATTTTTTGTTGGGGGGGGGGGGGGGGGGGAGGGTCCTTTCAAACTTGAACTACTACGACTGCTTGTGGGTTTTTCCCCCAGATGATGTTCATCTACAAATCATATTTCAAAACTAGATTGAAGATGAAATCGAAGATAACAACTTAGCTGTAACAACTGAAACACATTAGATGGCTGGTACAATGAATCAATAATGCATCAGAAGTTTTGAATACATGCCAAATGGTTGTTTATGATAACATGGTGAGAATGATATGATCTCTAACTTATGTTCTTTCAGGACATAAGGCAAGGCATGGGGGGCATTCGTGGTGCATCACTTTTTCCTCAGAGCATCCGCTCTGCTGCAAAAGGACGTACTGCTCGCAAATCTGATCCAGTTTATCCAACTTCGCGTGATGGAACTGACACAGAGGACAATGAATGTGGTGCATCTATTTCAGGAAGTTATAATGGTGGGATCTCCGAAACTGGTGAGAGCATAACAACATCCCCAGATAGGGAGTTTCTCGTGAAGAAAGCAACCGAGCCTGATATGTTTGAGAGCTCCCGATATGATTCTCTCCTGCTGAAAGAGGACACTAAGAGTATGAACTGGTTGCACAGTATTGAGGACAAGTTGGATCAGAGTCCTGTTTTCGACCACCGTTTCGAACCACCTCCCGAACCTTTCGTTTTGCCTTAGTTACTCACACGATTTAAGCTGTGTGTCTTCTTTTGGAGGTTCAGCTCAATTGCAGGAGACGTATTGTCGAGTAAATTGATTTAGTTGGAAGTCGATCTTTGTTTGTTCCTTATGTCCGAAACTCCCTGTTTAAAGTTTGTGTGATTTTTCTATATTGTACGATGCCTACGATTCAGAGAGGATTAATACAAGTGCCTGGAAAATGAAGGTGCCAAAAGAGTTAAACTCCGATTGTGATGATATCTGTTTGGCTAATAGTGAGATTATGTTAAATTTGTATCAAGATTGACAGACTAATGCAGTTGTGTGCACTTTTGCCCTCTGCCACACAATAGTCATTCAGGTTGGTTTCCAAATTCCAAGTGTGATTCTTGACCTAAGCCATTATTCTCCTGTTGAACTTTGATATTATATGATGTGAACTATTAGCTCAGATTCCAGAGATTCTCCTTCAAAATTGTTCAAGTGAAAGTAACAGTCAAGATTTATTCGATCTTCGTTACAAAATCACAGTGACCAACTTAATGCATGAAGTTGTACATAAAATGGACTTCCTTAAACTTGAGTCCAATTTCTAACGTTTTTAGTGATACTAAGATCATATAGAAGTTGTTTAAAGTTAATGGTTGATAGACTTTGGAGTAAAAGCACTGTCGCATCGAAATTCCTTCCACCATTTTCAAGATCTAAGACATAAACATCAACGCTTTGTTACGTTGAAGCTCATGTTGCCTGGATTTATCTAACAACGACAGGAACGAGTCTTGACCTTCACATTCTTAATTGGTGGAAGCATGCTCGTTAGTGGTAGGTTGTGATTTGTGAATCAAAGCACTTATCTCTCCTTATAATAAAGTTAGTTGGTTACCTATACTCACTAATCCTACCTACCAGGAGGGTAAACCTCAAGAAGCATGCATGTGTTTTAGTGCCTACCCCACCCCAATAATAAGGCATTACAAAAGTACAAATTCCATGGTGATTGGTGACCCTTCGAATTGACAACCAACTATCATGTAAGTTTAAGATTTGATTTGAAGGGTTTTAAATGCGTAAGTGTTTATCACACCAACCTATCATGCCCAGATATTATATACGATAGCATGCATGTGTTACATCTTCTCAACCACATTTACCCTCCAGTTATGAAAGTACTTAATTGAGCAGAACATGTCCCTACCTAGGCCAGATAGAGAGAGGAGAAAATAATAATAAGCATTGGCATGGTATATTCTTCTGGCCCAAGATCCATATAGAAAGAACAGCTAAACAGTGATGGGATTGTGCATGTTGAACATGATTACAGCATACAAGGAATGTTACTGCACGCCTTGTTTCATTATTATCCTAATAGAAGAACTAGTGTCTCACCAAGTCATCAATCAACCATTTTTAACTTGGTATCGTAGACTTAATCAAGTTTATATATACTTGTGGTACTATAAGATTGATTCTCCATAATAATAATATACACCATCAATATGATGGTTGATGAAATTGGTCCCTGCTCTAACCAAACTTAAGAATTTTTAATCTTCCATCTATGGAACCACATTGTTTGATTATGATGCATGCGTGGTGTTGTTTGGTAGATTAGATATGATAGTCGTACAAGTTCAACTTCAAGATGGAAATTGCTGATCATATTTAAGTATAGCTGGTTTAACACTTGAACTCTTACAACTATATTTTTATTTTATCTTGAAGTGAGGTGTTATATTTGAACTTGACTCTTAACTCTCAGATCAGGATGGCATAACTTTGTTGAGAATATAAACGAACCCAAGTGCCCAATCACAACCAAGTACGAATAGGAACAAAGTCTGGGGTCTGTTTGGAAATTAGTTTGCAGAACTATGTTTCATTCCAACTTCGCATTTCTCTCTCTCTCTCTCTCTCTCTCTCTCTCTCTCTCTCTATATATATATATATATATATATATATATATATATATATATATATATATATATATATAAGCATATGTTCAAAATCTGTTATTGCACTTTGCCATTTGACTTCTACTTAAAAATTTAAGCCACAAGTTCGAAATATGTGTTGGAAACCAGCTTTGCAATAAGAAGAAAATCATTTCAATGGATACACTTATTTGCTTCCTCAACTATGTATTATTTTACCACTTGAATGATTAAATTAAACATATAGCTCATCTTTCTTGTTAAAGAATCTCATGCGCACTCCTCAAGTACTGATAGGTTATAGCACGTAAATTGCACTTATAATGATAAATTTTAAGTTCACATTACTAACATCATCCAAATTTCATTAATCTACATTAGCCTTAGTTTACAAGATAATGACCCAAAATCAACTTCCCATGTGGCCACACTCGTACGTGATCCAAAATGATAATCAAAATTTGGACCAAAACGTTTGGCGGTTGTCTTTGTTGGCAATTGTTTGTCTTCTTCCACTTACCTTCCTCACTCTCCCTTTCCACCTATCATGAGTTGTTTCTTCTTCTTGTCTCTTAATTAAGAGTCTTGAGCTGGTCTTTCTAGTACTTGTTTTGTTGTTTGGATTTGTTAGTCGTGACGATAAGGATTATTGTGGTAGAATTATATTTCTTGAGAGGTGAATGAACTCTTATCTAAGAAGTTTGAGATTACTTCGGAAATTTGCATTTATGCGTCCTACTCTTGTCATGTATCGATCAATACCTTTATTTATGTTTGAACTTTTCTCGTGAGCAACCTCCATTTTTTTTTGGTATGTCATATGTGCTTAATTTCTTCAACTATTTATGCGAGCTTTGCAGCTAGGGCTGTCAAGTTCTGCTCTGGATCGATAGATCGCTCGATGTTCGCTCGATTTTGCTCTGATTTTGCTCGAAATTGCTCGGATCGGTTAGTAACGAGCCGAGCACGAGCAGACCTCGCTCGCTCGATACTCGCTCGATGCTCGCTCAATTATCGCTCGAAACCTGATTACTATATCCAATTATTTGATTAACTTGAATATTCTATCCAATTACCCGATCGGTAATGTGTTAAACTCATTAAATAAACTAATTTACCAAACCCAACAATCTATTTAACAAACCAAACCAAAATACTCATTAGAATCAAAACCATATTAGTACTAAACTTTTCATTTTTTCATTATTATTTTTTTTCTCATTCTTTTCTACACCAAAAGTTCAAATAAATTAAGGTTTAGGTCAGGTAGATGATCTTATTTATAAGATGTTGATGTTGTGAGTTGTCCTATAATTTAGAAGATTGTGTTTGATTTTAATATTGTGTTGATTTTGTTTGATCCAAGTGTATAATCTTATTTATAAGATATTAATGTTGTCGTATAATTTATAAGATTGTGTTAGTAACTATTATTATATTTGTGTTAATTTTAAGATTGTGTCAGTAACTATTATTATATTTGTCTTAAGTAATTTTATAATTTACTTATTAGGACAACATTATTAGGAATTCCATACCAAAAAAAAGGTTTAGGTTAACGAGCCGCTCGCGAGCAGATCGAACCGAGCACGAGCAGAATTTTTCCGCTCGAAACCCTTAACGAGCCGATCTTGAGCAGACTCGGATCGCTCGTTTAGAGATCGATTACACCCCTATTTGCAGCCAATATAACTTTTCTTTCAATATTATGATTATAATAGAGGATTTAGAAGTAAAGAAACATTTCTTTAGCTTGATCGTGGCATCATGATGTGGTAAGAAGTTGAAGGAACACACAGACACTCATACACATATAGTACAACTATGATGAAGGTTGTGATTGATAAATGAGATTAAGTACTTTGAGATAATTTATGAACTTGCCAATATACAAAGTGTATTGTGTTAAATGTCGTAGGTTCAACTTATATATTTATACGGATGATTATTTACCCACATAAACCTTAATTTGGAAGTGGTAAATATGATTTCCTAAAGCAGATTATCGTATGTATATGTGTTGTGTATCAAAAAATGGTCATTCTTTTTGTGTCGAAGAGAAATATAGTTTTAGCTTCTTATATATATCTTTTAGTTTTCTTGGTTATCTTCCTCTTCGTTTTCGAATTAAAATATCATTAAACGATATATTAGACTTAATCACGTTTTGGAGGTTGTAATAAGTTAAATTTGAATAGTTAAATTAATTTGAATATTATTATATTGATATATTGAATAGTTAAATCATATATATATACTCCTTTACTTTGGTCGTATTGATATCAATATAATAATATTCAAATTAATTTAACTATTCAAATTTAACTATTTAATAATACATGTCTATGTGTGTCTATATATATGTGTGATGCATGGTTGTTAGAAGGGATAAACTATCATATAAAAGATAGAATAAGACAATTATCCAGAAAAAAGAAGAATAATAAGACAGATGATTAGTCAATTTATACAAAAGATGTGTTTGGATATCTGAAATTTGAACCTATTCTTGGAAGAAAAAAACATGACTATTCACGACACGATTTTTATGGGATTTTTGTTGTTCCACTGCCTGACCGTTTGACTTCGAAAAACCGTAAATTTGTTTTTCGCTGTCAAATCCGACGGAATTGTCGAAAACACTCATTCCCTCCAAATATCGCACCCATATAAATCATCGCTTCTTTCTTGCTTTCCCCCCTCTATCTGCTTCTTCCCGTTTCACCCGAAAATTTGGAAACATGTCCAAAAGAGCCAACCCATTCACCCACTGCTTTGCATGTGCCACGGAGAGGGTGTGCGTCGGGACGGCAGCGTGAAACGTTGATATAATTTATGTTCTTCGGGAAAGGAACATTACTATACCTCATGAAGAGAAGAAAACGTATAAAACCGATTTGATATAATCCCTTATACTTGCAATAACAATGTGAAAATATAAAAATACGAAGCACAATATGGTTGAAAACAAATTGGATTGTTTCGGACTAATTAATTAAGATCGTTATTTAGTATCCAATAAAAGATGAGTTATATAATTAAGTGTTTTTAATCAAAAGTTCTTGCATTGCGTATTCTTTGAGAAATATAGAATTCATCTGTATAAACATGCAATATTAATTTGTGAAGACATTGTGTAGGTGGTGCTTTGACAAGATTTTGATTTATGACTTTCCCAGATAAATACAAGTGATGGACCATGTATACAAGTATCAATTGTTTTGTCATACTAGCTGGCCATATCTTATCTTAATATTTTGTTTGTTGGCATAAATAATTAAACATCTAACATTTTTTTTGAGGGTATAAACATCTAACAATGATTAATGGCGATGCCCAAGTAATTATCATCCACAATGGGTTGTGGACTTGTGATCACTATCCTCACTCTCCAGTTTCTTTATTTTATGAAATTAAGATTACCAAGACTTTGGTTTCATTAATTTTCAGCTCGGAATAAGTGGAAGCTACATGCAAGGTACGTACATTAATTTGATTTTGATTTTGAATTATAATATTGTTGTTAGAACCAACAGCAGAACTAGTTAATGGCAAGATTGTTATGATGTGAAGACTTCCTCATTTTATTTCATGTTGCATTGAGTTTTAGCATTCTATAATATACATGTGAACCATGAGCTCTAACTAATGTTTCTTTCTAGAAAATAATTGCATAATTTTTCTATGTCAATCCATATAACCGTTTTTTCATAATAAAGTGGAAGGAGTTTTGAGATTTTTTTTCTTTTTCAAAAGTACATTGTTGTTGCTAATGATCCGAAATATATGCCACATAATTGGTTACTAATCAAATTTGTACAATTTACATATATTGCTAATCATATTTAGCTAGCATTATTCGAGAATGTGCTAGCTAGGAAACAACAAATCAAACCAATTCACCTAAGCGAAACCGCTTAATCTTTGTCATGTCTCAAGGCGTTTCTCAAACCGAGTATCTCAAATCACTTGAAAATATTTCTCAATCACGAGTTTTTTTTGGGGGGGGGGGGGGGGGGGGGGGGGCACAAATAGCTCAAAAAGTAGTTAAATTGGCACACAAAACTTTTTTGAGGCTGCACCGGCCACCAGACTATCGGTTCCGGGTCCGACCAGGTCCGGTTCGATTTTTAAAACCCGTGACAAAACCTTAATCTGAGATGCCCCTCATGTCTCACTCCATCCGTATAAGGAATCGTTTTCTTGGTTTGGTCAACCACAACTGAGCTTAGCAGAAAAGGACCAAAATGGCACCGACGTAATAAATCCAAACGTCAGGGGCATTTCGTACTAATGACTTAGTTTACCAACTACTACTGACACTCAATCCAACAACTATTTATATTCTCTGTACTTCTCTTTTGTCAGCTGAAGCCTCGGGTTGTTGCATACTTGCATTATCTTCTAAGGTATGCCTCGAAACTCGAGTTTTTTCCAACAATTTCGTGGATTCTAAGGGTCCTTTTAGCATAAAGAGTTGTTGGATTTGTGGGAATTTGCATGTGGTTTTGTGGGCACCAATCTGTTTTGTAGAATGGTTTTGGTGAGATTTTGTGGAGGTTTGAGAGAAATGGGAGGTTTGGAGTTGGTGGAAACTGAGGTGCTTTGGGCTTGCTTTGTTTTTTAGTTTTTTTTAGTTTTGTGTTTTTTGATGGATGTAATAGCTCTGTGATGTCTTGAATTCTGCGAAATGCTTTTTTATATTTAAATGCTTCATTTTCGTGGTTTTTGGAATTTTAATGAATATTTGTTGGCACCAATATGTTCTGCAAAATGTTGTTTGCTTTGTGGTTTTGGAGAAGTTATGTTTATGTTTTTAGAACTTGAGGTCATGGAGTAATGGATTGGAAAAGTGAGTTATAGAGCCCAAATCTTCAAAATTCACACAAATTGGTGTTCTGCATGTTTTTTCCCCTGATTTTTTGCTTCAGTTTTTTTATGATTGCTCTCTGAAGTTTTAAATGCTGTTTGTTGCTTAATTAAAGAGATATTCACTTTGTGTAACACTTTGTTGGTACCCTTATGTTCTGCAGGATGTTGTTTAATTACTTTGTGGTTGGAGAAATTCCATGAAACACTAGAGGTACCAAAGAAATGAATTTAAGAAGGTGAGGTTTATAATCCGAAGTTTCAAGATTTCCAAGAATTTTGGTGTTTTGGATTTATTATGCCGATTTTCATCTTCTTCTGAATGTCTTCTCTTGCTCCATTTTAACTGTTCTAGTTTTTGTTCTACTCTGTGTTGTTTACTGGAATTTGTTGTGGTAATAAATAAAAGGTATTCAGGATTCACTTGAAAGCTTTGATCAATCTCTTCTTTCAAGAGGCAGATTCTCTATTTTCCTTTATCAGTTCCTATCTTTCAAGCCAAAAAATCTTTTGGTGGAGAAGCTTTGCACACCTTGTGCTGCATAATTATGTGAAAAGACATATTTGAGAGACATGTATGTTATAACTAAGAAACATGTTTGTTGTGATTAAGAGACATGTTTGTTATGACTAACAAACATGTCTGTTATGAATTAAGTGCCTTGAATGTCCCGAAATTCTCCATCATCATGTTGGAGGAGACAGATAAATCCGAAGAAATAATTCTCTTATACATCAAACTGGAGTACTTAAAAGAGTCGACAGAATGAAAGAGGAAAGTTCCTTAGTTGTTTGCTTTCCAGTCTGTAAACAACAGTTTTAACACAACATTTCCAGTACTTTTTTTGGGTTAATTGTTTCCTATACTGGTGCATTTCTTCATAAACTAAAAGGCATTATTTCGTTGCTCCTCGGACTCGGTTGACCTGTTATCAATTGAGGCCAACTTCAAAGGCCATACTATTGGAGTAAAACTAATAATTAATTTCAACTTATGTCCTCCCTTACCAGAAAAACTGTTATGGTTGATTTCCCACTGAAGACTAGTTCTAACAACAACAAATGGGGTCTACTACTGAATTTTCACAAATTTGACAAGACTTGGAACACCAGAAAATGTCATTTGTGGTGTATTATCTTCTTCTGAGTTTTACATTGTTTTAACTTATTATTGTTGTTTATGAACAGGAGAACTGTTATACCAGACAACTTCCTCATGGATCAACACAAATTCAGTTATTTCCTGGCGCCAAAACTCTACCTTTTGTTTTTTCTTCTGCTGTTTTTCTTGCAAACCGCTACTTCCAACCTGGGGTCCGATCGTCAAGCCCTCCTTACATTCGGGAGATTAGTTCCCCATGGGAGGAAACTGAACTGGAACTCAACATCCGTTTGTTCATGGGTCGGTGTCGCTTGTTCGGGCAATAGCACGCGTAATAACACGCGTGTTACTTCCCTTCGACTCCCGGGGATTGGCCTCATGGGTCCAATTCCACCAAACACGATTGGAAAACTTGACGCCCTCCAAGTTTTGAGCCTCCGATCTAACCTTCTTGCAGGCAACCTTCCTTCCGACATCTCATCGATGACTTCTCTCCAACGTCTTTATCTCCAAGATAACCAAATTTCCGGAAGTTTACCCGCTTCTCTTCCGGCTTCTCTGGTAGTCATTGATCTCTCTTTTAATGCCATCAGCGGGTCGATACCTGCAACCATTGGGAACTTATCTAAACTTATGGCCCTGAATTTGGAAAACAACTCTCTTTCTGGGCCGATTCCCAATTTCAATCTTCCGACTCTAGCGCAGTTGAATTTGAGCAATAACCATCTTAACGGATCCATCCCAACTTCCCTCCGAAACTTCTCAAAAACGTCGTTTTTAGGAAATTCACTATTATGCGGACCGCCACTAGCACGATGTTCCGTTCCACTCCCTCCTGCAATACCGCCTACAACACCGGAGAGCCCGCCTACTTCCATCCCGATTAGTCCAAAAAAGAAAATTGCAATTGGAGTTATCATTGCAGTGGGGGCCGGGGCGATAAGCCTCTTGTTTCTTTCGGCATTTGTCGTCTTCATTTGCCTGCTCAGGAAGAAGAAAAGAGAAGAAGAAGAAGATAGTGAAACAACAACAAAAGAAAAGCCTTCTACGAGTTTCAGAAGAAGCGATAAAGCCACAGAGCAATACAGTAGCGGTGCCCAAGATCTCGAACGAAATAAACTCGTGTTCTTCGAGGGGTGCTCTTACAATTTCGATTTAGAAGATCTTCTCAGAGCTTCTGCTGAAGTCATTGGAAAGGGGAGTTATGGAACTTCATACAAGGCGACGATGGACGATGGAGTGACTGTTGTGGTGAAAAGATTGAAGGAGGTTGTGGTGGGAAAGAAGGAGTTTGAGCAGCAAATGCAGATTGTTGGAGTTGTCGGGCAGCATCAGAACATCGTGCCTCTTCGCGCTTATTACTACTCTAAGGATGAGAAGCTCCTAGTTTATGATTTCTTGCCGGCCGGAAGTTTCTCCGCTCGACTACATGGTAATGAATGCACAACATTTTCATACCTATATAGTTAGTGTATAAAGGTATAACATTTGAATAATGCTAAGAGTAAAGCATTTAATATTTAATATAATATGTAGTTTCAAACTATTAGGAGAAAGTATGCTTAACATCAACCAGACATGGCAAGTCATGATGAACAGAAATGGATGTCTTACTTTTCAGCTTCTGAAATGCATGTTTGATTAACATTTAAGGTTGTGTTAGAGAACTAATAGATTGCCCATTACACAAACTCAAGTTATTAAAAGAAATTTGATTTGCTTGCTTTATGGAATGACACTTGCTTCAAATCATGTCTCAGCACACTGATTTATTTTTTCTCCTGCCATTAGTAGGTGTATAAAAGATCTTCTGTTAGAACTCCAAATTCTGTCTAACGATTTATGTGTAGTATCTATCACATTACATCTGAAAACTCAAATTTTATATAGGCTTTGTTATCTAAATTCAAATAACATGCACGATTGCGTCTGATTTTGGCATTTTTGTGACCGGAGCGAATAGGGGATAGAGGCAGCAGTACAAGAACTCCACTGGACTGGAACTCAAGATTAAGGATCGCAGTCGGGGCAGCAGAAGGACTACTCCACATCCACTCCCAATCCGTTGGAAAATTCGCTCATGGCAATATCCGATCCTCCAACATCTTGTTCACCCAAGATGACATTCCTTGTGTTTCCGACTTTGGCATTGCATCCTTAATGAATTTTGCAAGGGTCCATCGTAACATAGCCGGATATCGCAGCCCAGAGGTAATCCAATCAGGGAAATTCACTCAGAAATCTGACGTGTACAGCTTTGGAGTTCTCCTCCTTGAGTTGCTGACAGGAAAGGCTGCACTACCGACCCCCGGCCACACTGATATTGTGGATTTGCCAAGGTGGGTCGAGTCGGTGGTTCGCGAGGAGTGGACTGCTGAAGTGTTTGATGTGGAGCTCATGAATTATCGAAATGTCGAAGAGGAAATGGTGCAGATGCTTCAGATAGCAATGGCATGCGTCGCAAAAAGTCCCGATAAACGACCCGCGATGGAGGAAGTGGCCCGAATGATAGGCGACATTCGGTCCTCCGGATCGGAGAGTAGACCACCCTCATTGGAGGAGGACAAGTCTAAAGATTCAAATGCAACTCCCTCTGAAACTTCTCTGTAAGAAAATAGCTCTGAGAAAATCATTAAAAAAGGATAAGGAACTGATTATGGAGTATCAATATCAAGGCCACATTGGACCATTTACATGTAATCCCAACATGTCTGTTGTTGGTTTCACAGCAAAAATGATTGGTTTGGAGGCTTAATCCAACATGTTGTTGGTTTTATAGATTGTACTCTTTACTCAAAAAGTTTGCTTAGAAGTAGGAAAGAAATTATGGGAGTGTTTCTTTTTCTAATTTAAGTTTGTGGCGTCTTAGAGAATTCCTTGCACAAAGTTGTGCTTTGTAATTTACATACAATGATTTCATCGTCCGGTCAATGATTAGTCTTGATTGGTTGATTAGAATTATGTGCAGAACACTCAACACTTGAACATGATAAGGTCGTGCAAATCCAAATTATAAAAAAACAGACAAAATATAATTTTCACTGTGGCATGGATGCAAAAAATAGTTTATTAAAAACCTACAAAATGAAAAGGTAGGTTTCGCATTCAATTACTGTAGTCGCCATATGAAATGTCAACATTCAGTGGAGTCGTTTTCCACGTTGGTTAACAAATCCAAATCCAAAGTGGGTATTATTGGTGGATACATCGTCATTATTTTTTTTTTAAATTATCAGACCACATCCACAGCCAGTACCTTATTTATTTAATATTGTATCAATAATAATAAGGATTTTTTGCTGCAGTACGTATCAAAAGGTTCAAAATTGGTCTAATACCCATAGTTTCTCAAAAATCGTTTTGGTACCTATCAAAATGATGTAAATTGTTTTAATGCAGTTCCGTTAACGTGAGTTCCACTTATGTTTGCTGCCGTTAACAGATTCTGTTACGACACCGTTAATAAAATAATTAATAAATATATTAACCCACTAATTAAGTAATTAAATAAAAACACATAATAATAATAATAATAATAATAATAATAATAAGGTACACCCCACGTTACCACATATTCTCACGGGGTGGAGCATATTTTCCACTTTACCATATGTCCATACTGTCTTCGAGATCACAAAAACGTGTACAATGAGATTGGATTAAGAAAGTGATTTTATTTTTATTTTTTTGGATAAAAGAGTGGACTTCTTTGACCTCTTAAATGAGTGTTTTTAAAATAAAAAAAAGATTAGGTCGTGTTATTTGCGTACACATTTGAATTTTTTTTTATTTTTTTTGGGATAAAAGAGTAGAGGTGTTTGAACTTTAAAATGAGTTTTTGTTTTTTTAAGATTAGGTCGTGTGTATCAGTGTATGCGTTTCTGTTCAGTGTTCACATTTGATTGTATATTATTTACACATGTCTAATTAAGAATCTATGTAATGCACTCAACAGTCAACACGGTAGGAGGTTAGGTTGTCGGGATTTGAAGTGAAGGGTGTCGAATTTTGTGAAGGCTTAATATCTAAGTGAGGTAAAATCTAAACATTAAATCTAAGGGCATAATAATACAAAGGGATCACAAAAATTAAGGGAGTCAAGATAAAAAAATTCAGGGGATTAAAATCGTTCGTGGACTGTATATAGACAAGTTCGTAAATTCTTGGTAGGCACTTGACACCCTGTAATATTTATAACACCGTCTTTGGGGACAGGATTTATCTAACGTAGACAAAATGTAGGTTCACAAATTTGAGTTCAACACATGAAATTTCAAATCAACTATTGTAATTCAAATCAAGCTTTACTATTACATTGCACTCGAATTTGAAAATAAATGATACCCATCTTTATATTCAAAGTTTCCAACCGGTCCATACACATGCTGAGCAGAATATGATGCATATTCAAGCCTTGTCGTCGTGAACAATCGACCTTTGGAAGTAAGGGAGAGCAAGGACCGGTCTGGGTTTCGGTTCGGACCGGACCCAACCGGTCCGATCTTCGATCTAGAGTCCGGAGCAAATTCAGTTCCGGTCCGGTCCATTTTTTATAAAAAAAAATAAGGTAAATAAACCAATTCCAGACCGGACCGAACCGGTCCAGTCTTCGATCCAGACCAGACCCAACCGATCAGGTCTAGGTCGGACCGGTTGCTCACCCGTATTTGGAAGGATATGGATCTACCATTGGCCATTAATCGTTAAAATGGAAATGAACGGAGAAATTTTCTCGTTCACAAAACGATAAAAAACAAAACAGAAACAACAACAATCGTATTCATTAATTATCATAAGAAGTGTATCCCAAACAGCTTAATAATTAGTTGGGTGTGGTGGAGATGTAGGTAAGCAGGTTCAATTTCTATTGTTGTAAAGACGGGTGATTGGTAAGACGTAATTACAAAACTTACCTTAATAATTAAAAATTAATCACACCAATCGTAAAAGAACATTAGTATTCATTAAATAATCAATTAACGAAAGACCGATATAATAAGAGTCCAAAAACAAAACCTAACCACTTAGACCGACCTAATTAAGTCCTCATCTTTGACTTAAGTTAGTTAAAGACAAAGACAAACACAAACACATGACAAAATCCAACTAATTAATTACGTGTAGAAACCGCAAACGCCAACACACCCATTCCTCCCCCTTTCCTCCCGCCCTCGCCTTTTAGGGCTTCGATTCGCCTCCGATCTCGCCGTCTCCGTCCCCAATCCCTTCGTCCCTGTCTCCGTCGTCTCGCCGGACGTGGTCTCGTGAGCTGGTTCGATTCCGTTTGGTGAAAGATCGGTGTTTTTTTTAATTTTTAATTTTAAAAAAACTTGTTATAACGGTTTTCGGTTTGGAGATGATGAGAGTGAAATAGCTAAATTGGTCAGCGTTCCAGGTTCAAATGATAGTACTGAAAAGAATACCTGAAAATGGTTTATGATTTGGATTCGTGTCGATTGAGGTGAAATTTCGAGTCGGTATTGTGATTTGGATTATAAGTGTGATTTCCGCAATTGCGATTGGGGTAAAAGGTTATGATTCTAGGCTTCAAAATAGCGCTTTGGGTCGAAAAAAATAAATGGTATTTTGCATCTCGGAACCGGCTCCTACGGTTTTACTTCCAGTGACATACCTTAGTAATCAAACAGGAATAGTGCATTGCCTTTAATAGTGATCGTCTTTGTTGAACTTAAACCGGTTAGCGTCGAATAATGGGTCTAGACTTATCAAATTGACTTCCATTGTCTATATATTCTTTTGTTTCTTCTTCCTGTCCTTCGGGGGGGGGGGGGGGGGGGGGGGGGGGGGGGGGGGTATGTGTGTTACTCTCCTTCAACTTCAAATGATAATACTGAAAAGAATATTTGAGAACGATTTCTTATTTAGAATCGTGTCGGTTGAGGTGAAATATCGGACTCGGTATTGTGATTTGTGGTTGCGTGTCTGTGTGTGTGAGAGAGAGGGATGGATATTGAGATGATTTCAATGTGCTGGTTGTGATTTGGATCCTGACTTGGATTATAAGCCGCAATTCCAATTGCAATTGCAGTAAAAAGTTCCAATTCTAGGCTTCTATATACCGCTTTGGGGTCGAAAAAAATTTAAGTGGTATTTTGCATTTTGGAACCAACTCCCACGGTTATACTTCCAGTTACATACCTTAATCATCTAACAGGGATAGTGCATTGCCTTTAATAGTGATCGTCTTCGTTGAACTTGAGCATCAAATAATAGACTTATCAAATTGACTTCCTTGTCTATATAAGCATCTTCTGTTTCTCCTTACGCTCTTTTTCTCTGTGTCAAAATTGTGTTTTGATCCCGCTCATGGCCTTTAAGTTTGGTGCTTACCTTGGTTATGAATCTGTACTGATGAAAGCTGTCTCCTGAATATCTCAGGTTGCTGACTGCTCTGCCATGGGGAATTGCATACATGCCAAGGTAAGAGAATTGTTTCCATACAGAGCTTTTTTCTTTGGCTTCGGCAGTGCTAATTGTTATTTTTGAGATGGTATTTGGTGATCCACGGATATGAGGTTAAACTTGTATGGATTAGAAAAGATGATGTTGTATTTTATGCTGAAGCCCTGACTTCGTAATGTCCTCTTCACAATCTACCAATCAAATAAAAAAAGTCCTCTTCACAATCTGCGAATAGAACACTAGTATAGCGACAAATTTTTAACCCCAAACAAGTTAAGGTGGGCCGGTGCCCGGTGGGGTAGGAATGAAACTCTACAACAACTGGCAAAAGAAGAAGAAGAACAACAAAGCATTTTTTCACGCACTCTTATCGAAGACAAATCCTTGAGAATGTTCCAATCTCTTAAAAAACCTTTTTCCCCAAGTTAATCTTGGTCTACCTCTACCTCTTTCATGCCTTGAATGAAACATTGATGAATGTAATATCACTTGATGTCTCTTTTAAAAGCACATTTCCTTCATCTGACTTCATGTGATGATGAGGGCAATGGGGGCGCAAAAAGAATAATTTTAGATTTGGGTCACAATCAACATAGTGATAATAACACATTTGCAAATTAGTTAATGTCCATTTGAAGTATTATATTTTTTATTCATGGACTTCGCGTTTGTATTGTAAAGCTAAGGTGTAGGTTTTAGAAAGAGTAGATTGTTGCTTTTTTGCTCTCGTTATTGGCCTTTCATTATAATCAATATTTATTGATTACTAATATTTTGTGCTTTCATTAATTACCATTCGATTTCCTTGTACAATTTTTTATTTGTAATTCATTGTTGTGATTATTATAGAAGTATGACCTCGATGACGACGACGACAAGATAGATATTAGTAAAAATGTGCACGTCATATCTAGCAAGGAAGATTGGGATCAAAAGATTTCCGAAGCCAAAAGAGATGGAAAGATAGTGAGTACTTAATTTTTCTTCAACATTATTAAAAGACAATGTGAGATGTAACTTTTTAGGATGTTCATAACTTCAGGGTTTTTTTTTGCTTCTCTCTTCATAAATTTCGTCTTAGGTTGTTGGTGCTTCACATTTGGTCAGAATTTTGTTATGTTTTCAGGAAGTCGATCACAGCCCTGTGAAATTAACATATTATTTGGTCAGATATGCAGTGTTTATTCTTTGCAGCTAGACTTGATTTTGTTTTTCTGAAATGAAGCCACATATTGTAGCTTTTTCCTATTACCTTATATCATGTCTTGTTTGAAACCACACTACAAGATGCGCCTTTTCACCTTGTTATTGAGTATTATTTTGTCGCACATGAAAGAAGCAATTACAATACACATACAAGGAGAAAAAAATATATCGGAAAACATCTATGATGAGCTTTTAAAGTTTCCTGTTATATAATTCACATTTATGGCCATTGTTTCCTACAAGTTGATAGTCGTATCTTTTGTTCAATCATGTGAAGGCATATGTGATTGTGCAGTCAAATGTGCTGCATGCACCCATGTATTGAGTTCTTTGTATTATGCCGTTGCAAACACAACTAAAATTGTATTTCTTCTTAATTGTAAAATTTCTTTAGTTAAATGGGAACACCGTCCGTTCTTTTTTTTTTGGCGATTTCCCTTTAATATGGATGCATTCCCGCATTTTTTCCAGTTTTGGACCTCTGATTATATAGAATGCATTTTCTTGAAATTCAGCCAACTTTCATTTTGTAAAACACCATAATACCAATTACGTACAAAAATAGTAGGCAAAGTGTTACAATTAGTTTAGGAATAGCTATCATAAATCATAACTAGAGGATTAGTTAAGAGGCTATCTTGATAGGTCTTATGTCTTTTATAACCCTTTTCGTTTAATATATGTGATGACTTGGTTTTGATTGCTGGTAAACTTTTCTCTCCTTTTGCTTTAACAGGTTGTTGCAAATTTTAGTGCATCTTGGTGTGGCCCATGTAGATTGATGGCACCCGTCTATGGTGAACTTTCTGATAAGTTCCCATCACTTCTGTTCGTGATGATAGATGTAGACGAGTTAACCGTAAGTTTTTATAGTTTCCATAATTTGTAAGAGCATTTCTAATGTGTATTAGTTGCAAACCATGTGGCTGATGATGGTTAGCACGCCAAGAACTTATATATGCCTACATTTTTCCATTTGCATCACTTCTGCAACTTCTCATGATAATTTTCCTTGGTTGTTGGCCGTATTCAATTTGTCTACGCATATAGCATACATTTATTGACTGCCCTGATGCTTTTAATCAGACATTGAGATCAACTTCGACCAATCAAAAAAAAAATTGAGATCAACTTCGGGTATCCTGATCCTCAAGTAACACATACTTGTACCACGATGTTTAATATAGCTGAAGTATAGAGATGTTCTGCGCATGAGGTATAATGGAAGAAAGCTTTTAACAATTTTAACTCCCATGTTGAAAATGCAATCGAAGTTGCATGCTCTTGTTTGAATTTCCCGAAACGTACGACAAAGTGTGTTTTTATTTGTCATGCTCCAGGGAAATTCCCTTGGAGAGACTCTTTTGTTTGCCTGCATACATGGGCTAGCGGCTAGGTTTGAAATAACTTCTCATGTTGGATTGTAGAGCATTACATTGTGTTTGAGGACAATTGCTAATGTCATTGACTATCATGCATTATGCTGATGAATATTCAATTGAGATCTGCTAAATCTTTAATTGTCTTACTGATAATTTCTGTGGCAATGAAACATTGCAAACTACTGCCTCTCTACGTTAATTGAAATTAATTTTTGTGTTTATCAGGAATTCAGCTCTGCATGGGAAATCCGTGCGACCCCAACCTTCTTTTTCTTGAGGGATGGGAAGCAAATTGATAAGCTTGTGGGAGCCAACAAGTCCGACCTTGAGAAGAAGATAGCCACGCTTGCTGATTCGATCCAATCCTCTTAGATAAACTGAAGAATTTACCGCGTAGGTTCTGTTTCCAGTATATCTTCATCATCCATGCTATGAAAGAATGTGGAATAGTAAGGTATCTTCTCTTGGTGGGTTTTTTTGGGTACATGTCATCAGTATTTTTCTGGTGTGGTTTGTAGCATTTTGTAAACACGTTAATTGGGACATTGAAAGAATTTTTTGATGTATTTTATTCTTTTGCTTGTGTGAGGAAGTAATGTCTCGCAGTTAAGCTCACTCGAAATGACATTGTATCGCAGACATTGCTAACTGGAAATCAAGGACCTCCATACATATGTTTATCAGGGATGGAACTTTGAAATGTTGTGCGTTCTTGGATGTGATTTATAATGTAAAATTTTTAGTATGTTGCATTATGTTTTAGCCTCTTTTGTTTGTGAAAGAAATGCGAACTTGTTCAAAACTTCAAAGCTGTAGTGTTTGTTGATACATAATGATTGATCGCTAGAATGTGCATCGTTAGAAAGAAAGACGAAATTTCCAAAATATATGTGACATGGTTGCTAGTGCGACTAGTCATCTCGAGACTAGTTAGTTCTGCAAATGATGGACCATCAACAAAGAAGAATACTCCTACTCATGAAATTTGCACACAAAAAACGGACTATGGTATCTGTCAAAGTATAATTCTCGAAAGCCACAGCCAGTCACTAACGTCGTGCTAACGCGCTTTGAATTTCTTGTTCGGGTTAAGTAGATAGTTGCAGTTAACTCTAATTTTTGTGCATATTTCATTATCTTCTCATAATCTCTCTTTAGTCCCAATGCTCGACCATGTAAATTTAATAAGATCTTGTCAACGTCCATAATTAGTTTACTCGCTTTCAACTAAATCTCATTGCCTGATGAGACTGCAAAAAACAAGTCTACGACACATGATATTTTTGTTATCGTCACTAATCCCACCAAAAGATGAAGTTAGACCAAAGAAGCAAGTACTCAAAATAAAAGTTGATAAGAAAAACAAAAGTCTACAAGAACTTCTCTTTATCTCAATGGTGTAGAAACTGAGGTTGTTACAATACCGTTATGACTCACTATTTTGCTAAACTTAGTTTAGAGAGCAGAGATGCTGCCTGATCTCCACCCAGCAAAAAATATGGATGCCTCAAAGCCGAAGCTGCCGAAAGCCGCCCTTTCCGGAGATACCCTCTCTCGGAAACAAGCCTTGTGGCTAAATCCCAACCGCTACCGGAATCAAGATCAAGCAGGCGGAAATCCGGCCTGGACCGGGTAACTTCCCTCCATTTCTTCAGGTCATATCCAGCCAGTTTCAGTTCAGAGTTGAAATTCTTCAAGCCTGTCGATGATCGTAAAGACGGAACCGCCATTTGCATTAGCGTGATTCCGGCAGAGTACATGTCAAACAGATCAGGGCTGTTAAGCTGCAACAAGTAACAAACTTATAAACATAACAATCAAGTCAGAATATGATGCTGAAGTGTTCACTGTCATTATATTTAAGACGAATATGCAAATAATCACAAGCAATTGAATAAACAAGTTATCTACAAATGTCGTACTTTCGTATCTTCAGTTCCAATTTACTCTAAGTTTCATAAATTATATTATTCACTGTAAAAAAATAAATGGTGTATTTTAGCTTATACCTGCCAAAGTATGGGAGAAAGAATAGCTGCAACAGGTTCCGGGGGAGGAACCGGTGTTTCCTCCGGTAGCACATACAGTTCAGGAGGACAGTAGTTGGGATCGAGCAGGCCTCGGTTCGGAACGTAGTTCTTTCCAATCCGTAGATCGGTAGCTGCTCCGAAGTCTATGAGTTTGATCTGCCCTTTCTTTGTTACAACCAAGTTAGACGGTTTAATGTCGCGGTGGACGATTCCGGTGTCATGAATTTTTTTCAGGGAGGTGATTATCTGCCTCATGATCTGCTTGATTATCAGCGCATCTCGTTTGATCGAGTCGAGTCCTTGAAGTACTTTACCGAACATAACGGATTCCAAGTTGCAAGGGAATTGCCTGCTTCTCATGTAGTCTGTCAAAGTGCTGTCTCCCTGAACAGGTTAAAATGAGTTGAGTGAATTTGGAATATTGATTTCTTGATCTTATGGAAGTTAGGCTTCAACTCACCTCGAATTTCCATACAAGCCATTTGCCTCCTTTAACAAACTCGGACGAAGTCCGGTCGGCGACAAATGCCCCCAAGAACTCTGCACATGATTCAGGAGCTGCTCTTGAGACCCTGTAGTTAAACCATTCCTCAAAGTCTCCACATTCTTTAGCCCCTTCTGTTCCCACCTTAACCTATCAAACACATCGAATTTAGTAAATTTAGAACTACGGCGCGATGTAATCATCAAATCAATGCTCTACTCTACATGCTTCTTTTGAGTGAGTGCTTGGGCGGTTTTTGTGCCCGATAAACCTCTAAGAAATATCAAAGTAGAGCAACTTCAGATAGTTCACCGATACATAAAGTGTCTCAAATTCTTCGGAAGCTACGCATACTTTCTGTTGTTGCCTGAAAAAAATGTCAAAAGCAAAATGCAGTTTCAACGGACCTTTTTCAAGATGACTTTCTGTGTGAACCTCTCGTCGATTTGAACTCTCCTCGACCGCCTCCCCACTCTATCCTCCATATTAACACTCTTAGGCACAATTGCTCCGGCAAACACAACTCCAAACGACCCCTCGCCCAACCGCTCCCCAACGACAAAGTCATTCATCTTCAAATTCCTCCTCCCCAGCAAGCTATCAAGCCCAAGTTGAACTGGAGCAAAGAGGTAAGCATCCACTGCACCAATCAGCACTCCGGGCCTTGCGGTCAGGTAAATCCAAACAAGCCCGAAAACAACGATCAACTCCCACCTCTCTATCTCCGGTAACCCCTCGGCAATGCTCTCGACCCGCGAGACCCACGGGTGGATAACCGGAAACAGAGAATTCGACTCGACTAGATCAATCCCATTCACGACTAAATCGTCGAAAATGGCATTGCATCTGGTGAGTTTTCCTCTGAATGGTATTGGGCTGGGAGTGAATTGGGTGGAGAAGAGATTTCTTTGGAGATTTTGGGATTTGAATGGAGTTGGTGTGAGTAGAGAAGCCATGTTTTGTGTTTGTTGGGAGTATTTTGTTTTGCAGAGATTAATAGATTGTGTTGTGTCTTTTGGTTGGTTGGATTCCAAAGAGATACTCAAAAGTGTCATCTGCCATGTGGACTAAGTTTGGAATGGATAAGGTTTTTAAGAACCTCAATCAACTTAAACTGGGTGTTGTGTCCCAACAAACATCACTAGAATTTGTTCCTTCAATCTTCTTCTCAGAGTTGAACATAATACAGGTTGCATTTACTATTTATAATACTTCTGAAAGTTAATTATATTTAGCGTCAGATTCAAAGTCTTTTTTTAACCGCGGAAAACTCCACCCACCTTACCGGTTTGTGGCATTACGAGTTATTTGGGGAATCACTTGTATCTACGATTCTACGTTGGCTGCGACTGCAAGGAAATCGACACCCAAATGTTATTGTGATATCTCAAACAACAATAGACTTGTCTCAGCACTAATAAGAAATAATACACTTATTGTTACCCCCAACTAGTCGAAATATCTAACAGGTGGAAGTACGATGCAAGTTTATATCTCACCCTCATAAACAACTTGTGGTTATTGGGACGCAACTCTATAATCTAATTTAATAATTAGAATTATCTATTATCACTTATTAATCATTTTAAAAGGTCTACCTCTTATATCTAAATAAGAGAAGAATTTTACATACGTCATATTACTACCAAATGAATCTTCTTCTTAGTGACTATGAATTTTACATGTATCTCCGAACCTAAACAAAAATATCTAAGTAAGAAGTTGAAGTATGGAATGAACATTAGAAGAACATACGAAAATACAAATCCGGACTATATTTATAAGACATATTAAATTTCAATTAAGTGTCGTTATCCATCCAGTTCGTTACTAGAAAAAAATCAGCGGAAGCAGTAGAACCACAGCACAGAAGCCATCGTCAAATCTCGAATTCTAGGGTTTCCAAATGCGCGTCGTCGTCGTCTCCCAATCCCTTCCACTCCACTACATCTTCGACCCCAACCCCCCTCCTCCATGGAAGAGCTTCTTCCTTTCCCCTTCTTCACGCGCTTTCCCCCTCAAACCCCCTCGACTCCTCTCTTTTCCCAAGAAAGCGGTCGAAAAGGGGGATCTCGACTCGAGCATGTCGAGGTTGGAGTTTCTGGAGCTGAAGAGGGAGTTGGAGAGCGTAGAAACTCCCAAGAGCTCCGGAGAAGATGATCTATCGAAAAGTTCGGGTTTGGCAGTGGAGGAGGAAGAGGAGGAGAAGGAGAGGATGTCGGGTTTGGTGTTGGAGGAGGAGAAGGAGAGAGTGGGGAAGTCGGTGAAGGTGTTTGGGAGTCGGAGGCAGATGGTGAGGCGGTCGGGTTTGTTGGCAAAGCAAGTCATTAGCGTCCGATCCGCTTGTAGAATTGGGTTCGTCTCGCAGCTTTGGGTCGACACTAGTTCGGTGAGGATATCGAATTTTGATACTATTTTTTACTCGCAATCGTGTTTTAAGGAAGTATACCTCCATTCAGGGTTATGATTTTCATTAGTCTATGTTGAAGTCCAACGGATTATGAGGCTAAGCTCTCAAAGGGCATTGTTCGTATAATGTTATGAATCCAATTATCCAATTTACTACTTGTTGTCTGGTATTATTATTCTTTAGAAATTAAAATAGATTGCCAGTCTGTTTTCCTCACATATCAAGGTTGGAGGAAGGAAAAAGAAAATGAATGGAAAAGGTTGGAAGAAAACTCAACCTTCGAATTTTGTCTCCTATGTCAAAGATAAATTTTGCAGAATCGCCAAAGTTTTGCACTTTTGCTGTTTTGCTCCTGAATATAATCTGTGCTCATTTACTTTTACCATAGATAGCAATGCTAGTTTAGGAGTTCTGGAGGTTGGCTTATTTTCTCTCCAGTCTTCTATCCAAAGGAAATGTAACTTTAGCATGGCAATTCTTGATGACTAATGATACATGCTCAAACGTGAAATTGAAATCCAAATCTTTGTGCTTGTTCCAGGCTCTTTAGCTTCCATTTTAAGGTTTTGTAATGATTAATTTCCTTGAAAGAGTACCTTTCCTAGATTTTTTAGAATCAAATTTGTTGTCATTCTGAACACTGGAATTTAAAATTCCCTAACAATTGAAAGTTTAGGAATTATCCTTTCTGCTGTATTGTATCATTTATGTTTAATCACATGTTGAATGGACATACCCTGTATTTTTATTGAACCAAAGGTCAACTTATCAAGATTTGTACTTCTCCCTCAATGTAATAACTCCAGTGGCTGGTGGTTGTGGTAGAAGTGAGGTCAAGCATTCTTTCTGGAGAAAATGAGAAGTTTCTCCTCGAGGATGTGTTTCAGGTATTCCAATTTCTCACCACTCGTAATACAAATTGAGCATTACTTCATGCATTTTGTGTTTTGACTTTGACAGGTAGGAGATGTGGTGCTTGTTCAGGATGAGAGTGTTACAGAAAATGAGCTAAAACTGGTTGGTTTGGATACCTTGGTAAGTTCATGTGTTGCATTCTAGTTAATTCTTCTTAGCAAAATGTCCAACATCCGTTGAGAGCCTCTTCTTTTAAGAGTCAATTTTTCTGTAAATTCCTAAACATGATGTTGTTGCCAGGATTTGGCCTGGAGGCACCAGGAGTCTCGTATTCCTTGAAGAAAAAGTAGTTACGCAGTGTCTTCATATTTACATATTTTATTTTGTGCGCTAGGCAATAAAACCTTGGACCTAAGAAACAAAATTCTAAAATAATATACAATAACTCGTGTTATATGATTAAAATATGCTTCATGAAATTTCTTAGTATTGTGCCTTCTCTAACTGCATTGTGTTTCTTATTTTTGGAAATTGGATGTCTACTTAATTCTTTCCTTGATAGGTAGGATACAATGACATGACATCAGGTCGACACAAGGTGGGAAAGGTGAGTCTGAAGGTCTAGCACAACACTATGAGGAAGGCATGTGCAATATTTTGTTTCTGCATCTCTGTATTTTCTGAAGGCATATCATTGTTTAAAACTTCTTTTGATTCTATAGGTACGAGGCTTTACTTTCAACATTAATACTGGAGAGATTGAATCCCTTGAGTTGGACTCATTTGGCATATCAATAATTCCAACCAGCTTGGTTTGTCTTTTGCCTTGATTGACTATTGTGTACTTGGATCACAGTTAGGTTCATGTTGGCATATGACACCTTGTTTTCAGGTCAGCACCTACTCTCTGTTTGTTGAAGATGTCCTTGAAGTGGTTCCAGATACTGTCGTTGTGCAGGATGCTGCATTTTCTCGGATCCAGAGATTAACAAAGGTATGCAGTCAAAGTTCACTGATCCAGTCTGATGATTTTCAAATGATACTTTTTGATTGTGGAATAGCAAGGCGTACGTTTTTAATCCGTTTTTCTATCATAAGAGCATGTGATGTTTTCATGGTTCATGCGTGAGATTTTCACTCTTTGCACCCCCCAAAATGATCTCTGTAGAAGTGATTTCTTTCTTTGAAAGCTATCTTGTTATAAATATCAACCTGGTAGGTAATTTTTTCGTCACAAGCTGTCCCCCAAACAGTTGGTCACAAACTCACAAGGAGCATGTCATTTTTAGCTTTTGCCCCCATTACAATCTAGAGTTAGACAACTCATAACAAGAGTCACATTTGCCTTCATTTTGAATTATAACAAAAGGTTAGTATCTTCGAAAAAAACTCTACCTTGGCCCTTGTACTGCCATGGACTTGAAGTTATTGCTTTTGAAATTTTATAGTTTGTGATCTTTTGAGAGTGTACTTATTTTGTGTATTTACTTTGGCAAGGGGTTTTGGGGCGCACATCCAATGACTTCTGTTGACGACATTGAAGATATTGAAGACTATGCCAGCTTTAGAAGACGTAGAAGGCGTTCTGCGAAGGATCAAAGAAGCAGAGCAAAGATCGAGAGGCAAAATCTTAAATAAAAAATGAAGGAGATTGATGAAGAATGGGACATGCCAATGGAGTACTAATGTTCTCAATTTTCAATTTTGATGATCATCTAGTCTTGTTTATACTTTTTTTTCTTCTCTTGTTTTGGCATGATATAAATCATGTACATATTGTAAAGTACACTCAGTACCTATCAACATTTCTCCGGTATTAACACAAGTACTTTTTCTCCTTTTTTTACCCTCGGAGGTAATGATACAATATTCTAGTGTTCCCAAATTATAGATATCAAGACATGATTATATAAGACATCATCAATGTTAAAATGACCATTTGAGTATTATGATTGTATACAAATTAAGCTTTTTCCTCCGCCTTAGGGTAATCATGATCTCAAGACGCTACTTTCTTCCTGGGGTGGAACAGCTTTTGATATGTCTGGCATCAACGCAAATATTTCTACGTTAAACTTGGATTGCTAAAGTCGTCAATCGTCATATAGCTTAAGTTGACATTTTTTGAAATTTAGAAGGCTATGTGATATGATCTTGCATTTTATAAATACAAAACTACCTATCGTGTCCCTGAAGTTGCTGAGGCTATGAATGAACCACAAAAGATACAATGCGATTGCGACATGTCTAGAAACTAGACAGTCACCCGATAATTGGATTTCGATTTTAAAATTGTAAAACAATTAATATTTTTGATGGCCCATGCAGGTCTCCAACCTGCGACCTTCGCGTTATTAGCACGACGCTCTAACCAACTGAGCTAATAGGCCATTTTGTATATATTATTTCTAGCAACAAATTACTTTAACAATCAGCATGGGCGATCTTGGGAACATTATTGGTAGAGAAATCTCGTGATTGGACACGTCGTCTTACTTGTCCGCATGAAGGTTTCTTTGACAATAAATGTTCACACCAGCATGTTTCATACATATACAACGACGTATGAGTATTTTACTTCAAGCAGACCAAATTTTCCAACCTAACAACTAACATCAATACATCATACCTATAAATAGTTCATTTACACAACAACTACGTTATGTTATAGTTAATTAACCCAAGATATTTCTAACTGCAAAGCATATAATATAGTTTAACCCTTAGAATGGTCAACCGAAACGGCGACATCTAATCGGCCGAGGGGATTAGTAAATAAAAAATATTGGCATGTGAATAAAATGGAGACTTTGTTTGACCAGAACACAACAGTCATTTTTAAAATTAAAAACTATCCTTCACTAATATCACCCACGTGCTGAATCTGACTACTTGCATTCGCCAGCTGGAAATAATACGATGTAATTTGTTGTGATTCAAATAATTGGTAACGTAATAAAATATATTGCAAGAATAACCCTAAAAAGCAATGTTCACGTACCGCCTAGGCGTCCGGAGGCGTCCAGTCGCCTAGGCGGTCGTGCGACCGCCCAGGTGTGGGCGGTATTTTTTTATTTTTAATTCAATTAATTTTTATAAAATAGATAAAAAATCAGAAAAAATCGGGAAAAATAGGAAAAAATGCACAACTTAGGTCTTAGGTCATCGTAACTCTCGTGATGCATAGGGAGACTAGTGCCGAGTACGTAAGTCATATCTTAAAACTAGACTAATATAAAAATTTAGACTAATATGAAAATAAAATACTAATTAATTTAATTCTAAAGAGAAGTTAGAAAGAGTGCACTTGATTTTGACGGTTGAAGAATGAAGAACCGGATTGGAGACTTCACTTTCCAACTTCAAAACTAAGCACCAGACCGGAGACTTAATCGCAAAAACTTGGTGATTAGGAAACTTGATGATGAGAATAGAATTATGAAGAAGAAGAGAATGAGAGATGTGTGAAAAATGAAGAGGTTTGGAGGGGTTTATATAGGATTTGGGGTAGTGGCAAACTTATATTTTTTGAAAAATAAATAAAAAATAAATAAATAAGTTGAGACCCGTTGGAGAGCCTCCAACGGCTCTCGCCTATTTCGCCCAGCTTTGCTGGGCGAAAAGCGGTGGTCGCCCAGGCGACCACCGCGAGGGGCGATCGCCTACATGAGTATTGTTTCTTAACACAATGTCTGGTCGATCAGGACATAATCATTTGAATATTTAAATATGATGATAGTTTACGAGATATTTTCTATTATAAATTGAATTTAGAAAATAAACTTATAAAATTTGAATGAGATTGAAATATGATAATCTTGCCCTACCCGACATGTTATGCATAACATTGTTCAAGTTGTCAAGTTCAGTTGTTTGGATCTATCTTCGTAAAAAAGAGTTGTGGAATTTTTTTTAACTTAGCAGTTGATTTTGCTTTTTTTTCTTCTAAACAACAAAGTGAAATACATTAAATACTACCAAATTCTATTTGTTCATCAATTTTATGAAAAATAAAGAAAACCACTAATATATTCCAAAAAAAATTATATTTCTTTTAGGAAATATATATCACAATCGACATCTCTTGGAACACGCAAGACATGATTCAAAGTAAACGGGTACTTTGCAATATAGATAGTTTGGAGGACTTACTTGCAATATCCTCTTCAATTTTATCATATGGTTATGGTATGCCCCACCCACTCCGACACACAGTTATCTATTCTGTTCATCCCCACTTGCTTTTCCGCGTTTGTCGTTCAAACAAACATCGACCCCGTTGGGCCTCACACGCCCATCATTGCCCCTCATCCACCTGCCAATGTTTTTTTTTGATTTCCAATTCGTTCTGGCCCGCACACGCCTAGGTTATTACTAATCATGACCTGAATCGGGTCTGGATCAGGTCACGAGCTTCTTTTTTCTTTCTTTTCAAATCAATTTTTCTTTCTCCAATCAACTTTCTTATTTTTACTATACTATTCACCTCTTAATCACAACCCACCGCAACCTATTTCTTTCTCCACACCATCTTTTATTTCCACTCACTTTTATTATATTTCAAAATCAATTATTTTTACCCAAAACATTAATAATTCAAACAAATTTATATTAATTAGCAAATGACTATTTTTATCAATAAAAAAACAAAATACCTATTTATATAAACCATTGTACATAACGGAAAACTCTATGATATATACGTACAACTACTGAAAGTTAAAGAGTTGAGTTTAATGACTGAGGAGGACGAAATTCAGCTAGCAAATGTACGTAAGCAGTTGATGTAATTTATTTTCCGTTTAAACTAGGGCAGAGCAGATTCCGGGTTGACCCGGTCAACCGGACCGGTCGGTCTGGGTTCGGTCCGAAAAATTTTGAAAAAATCCGGTCCGAGTTTCGGTCCGGCAAATTTTAAATTTTCGGGTTCGGTCCGGTCTAGACCGGTCCAATTTTTTTTAACTTAAAAAATTCGGTTTTTGACCTGTCCGATCCGGTCTTCGGTCCGCGAGCATCCAGTCCGGACCCCGGATAAAAATCTGGTCTGGTCCGACCCGGATGCACAACCCTAGTTTAAACGTTGTAAATTTAGTTTAATTTCAATTAAGCGGTGTAATGTAGTTTGATTTCAATTCAAGTGTGCTAATATAATTTTAATATCAAACTATTTACGAAATAATACCCCAAAATATTTAAACCAAATAAAAATTAAACACAACATCTCCGACAAATAAATAAACCTAACATCTAAAACATTTTTTTAACAAAAAAATGACGACGACCGGGTCATCTCGGGTCGGGGGTGCACGATCCCCTGTTAGGTCATCACTAACTATGACCCGGACGACATTGTCATGAACGTTCTCTATCGTCTCCCTCTTCCACATCATCTTTCTCTCTCCCCAACGGACTTTCTTCTCTTTCCTACACTATTCACATATTAACCACAACCCACAACAACATATCTCTCTCCTCCACATCATTTGAGGGTCCATTTTGTATAAAAAAATTCAAAAAATTCAAACAAAAAATCAAAATAAAATAATAATAAAATATTACACGACCCGGTCGTGGGGGAGCATAAGGAATGCCTTTGGTGATGCTCTTTTATGGTTTGGGCTAAATTATATGAAAATGGTAAGCAAATCCTATGTTTCAATATTTTTGTAAATTTTATGGTTAATTTTAATTACATATATTATCTAAAGACTTTAGAAATTTAATTACATATATTATTTGATAAAATAAATGTTAAAATTAATTCAATTAGTCAAACCACTAGTTATACCGTAATCTTGGAATCAATTCGGTTCAACTTTCAATTCACAAAATGACAATATCATGTTGACATCATTATCAATTAGACTAGGTTGAACCATTAATTAGACCAAGTTGACTCGAAATGAGTATTTAGAGCATCCTTAACCATCCCAAAAAACCAGGCGCCCAGAAATTCCACCCGACACATCAGCCTTTTATTAATAAAAAAATGCCAAACCAACCATTGGTCACTTTTTATGGTTTTTTTTTATTTTGTGTTTTTGTGTTTGGAAAATGTTTTTAAAATCGTTTTTTCAAATATATTTTTATGAAAATAAGTTTTTTATTTGTTTATATTTTCTAGAGGTTTTGATAATTTTCGTGTTTTGCCTAAAATTGATCCCGAAATGACGTGTAGGGGAGAGAATGTAGGGCGTTTGAGTTGTTTCTGGGTGTGGTTAAGAAAAATTTAGGGGGGTAGGTTTGAGCTGACGTGGCGGAGAGAGAAGCTGACGTGACTGAGAGAGAAACCAAGAGACCTGAAAACTACTTGGGCGCCGTTAACGGTGCTCTTGGCGGCTCATTCTCTGGTTAAGTTTCTAAAACCTTACGCCTCACACGAGAAGGATAATTCGGTCATTTTGTCACTATTTCTTTGTCGGCTTGTATGATTCCACGAGATCTCTGGAAACTCGTTATGATCTTCCTTCCCATTTGTGGCTTTGTGGGTCATAATTTTAATATTTATTATATAATAATAAATTTTTAAGAAAATTAATCAAATCAGTGAGTGAGTGAGTTGTTCCAGTTCACTCCTCTACTGTTGTTTTCTTCCAAGTCAGACTCTCAAATTAAATCCTCACTCTCTCCTCCTCGTAATAGTCGTCGCCTCCAAACTCCACTTTTTTTCCTTCCAGGAATTTCGGTTTCCCGAACTCGAGTTCGTGCTTTCTCACCCTTACTTTCTTAGTTCATTTTCTTCTTTTTTTGTCTATCTAACCTGATATTTTGATTGCTGTTGTTGTTTGTGTTGGTTTTGTTGTTGATATGTTTATGGTTCTGTTTTTTTTTGGGCGCTTTGTCGTTTATTTTACCTGATATTGTGAGATTAGAGGTTGCTGTTGTTGTTTGGTGTTGGTTTCGTTGATGTGTTGATGGTCTGGTTTGGTTTCTGGAAGATTTGTGTTGGTGATTGGTTTCTATGGTTTGGTTTAGCTTAGCTTGTTTGGATTCTGTGAGGGTTTCGGGTTCGGATTCCGCTTAAGAAGTGGATTCTAGTGGAATCGTGGAGATCAGTTGGAGTGGAGTGGAGTGGAGTGGAGTAGGGTGTAAATGGGGCTGGTTTGACGGAGCGGGTTGCGGTTTTTTCGCAAATCGCCCAGCATAACCCGCATGGTTAGAGATATTCATGTAAGGTCTTCTATTGTAGTGACACAACTCCACATTCCAATACTTTTCTTTTGGATTTTTTTGTTGGCTTTGGGTCTTGCACTTTTGTATAGTTAAGTTGATTTGGGTCGACTACGTGTTTTTGGTTAGTATTCTTCATGATGGAACAATATTTGTATGTAAAACACCAAAAGTACCTTGTTTTTAACAAAGGAAAATTTCTACTATATTTAATCTTGATGTTGGTCATATTTCATAAGGTCTATGTTCCATGTTATTATAAAAAGTAACTATATACTACATCTTTAAATTTTTGTGTAAGTAAATTTCATTAAAAAGTAACTAAATTACATCATTAAATTGAAAATGCCCCGCCTAACACGCCCAACCTTGCCTATTCCACCCTTAGGCGGGGCGGGTAGCGGTGGGGCAAAAATCCGCCCCGCCCCGCCTCATTTACACCCCTAGGTGGAGATTAGAGGATGTTCTTGTGATTTGTGTGATCCTGCGTTTTCTTTAGGTGATTTTCGAGTTGGAATCCTTAAATTTTATTTATTGAGGTATGTGTATGTGATTTTGGGGTTTTAGTTGAAAACTTAACTACTGAAGTATACAACTGTTTTGTTTTTTTACTTTGAATTTTTCATGGGTGATATTGTGAGGTTAGTATGTGGAACCAAGGACTTTAATTGTGTTTTTAGTGACAAGATTAAAACTTTTTTTTCTGCTTGGATGCATGTTCAAATCTTAGTTATTTTTAAGCTTGCAAAGGATTTTTCGGGGTACCCTATGTGGTTGTGTGTTTTCCCTGCGTATTGAAGTGGGATCGCACCGGGAAAGATTTACATATAGGGTGTGATCGGTTTGCATCAAGTGCTTGACGTTCCTTGGTTTTTTAGAGTGGAAGCAGGTCAAGTCATCTCAAGTACAAAATTTCAAGTTGGAACTCCAGTTTCAATTTTTTTAAAGTTTTTCCGCAAACCAATCACCCTAAATTCGTTGTTGAAGTTCAGTTCCCCAAACCAATCACACCCTATAGCAAAAAGAGTTTTGTCTTCAAGATCCTCATTCTAAGGAAAACACAAATCTAGGACAGGGTTGGACCTGCTTCTGGCAAAACACGAGTAAAATAAATCTTACAAAGAAACGTAGGTGAGCTCAAAGTACTAGACACAAATTTCTGCATTTGCACTTCTTCTATGAAACACGAAGCGTTCTTTGTCGCAGCCAACATTGCTTTTATAACCAAAAATGCAAAAGGTTGGATGTTACCCAAGTGGACCCTAAGTGTAAGCATTTGATCAGCTGCCTAGCTTCTTGTATTCAAGAAGTGGTTTCTTGGAAATCCATATTTTAGCAAAAGTTTATTTGGTTTGTGTCCAAGATACAACCAAAATTGTGACAAGTGATGTACCTATTGACAACCTCGTTAGATGAAGAAATACTCATTTTCAAACGAAGGGCCTACACAGAAGCTATGCAGTTTACAATGTATCAAAAATAAGCTCCGGACACCTAATATATTAATGTTGTATGACCAAGGCAGTTGATTTTCTGTCACGCTCTTCAGTAATTGCCCCTCTAACTTAGATCTGAATCATGCATAATTCAACCACCTCATTTATTAGTTTCAAGTCAACAATCCACATGTCGGCAATATTTTAATTATATACTTTTGAATCCATAGCAATCACGAGGTTTTTCTGAAGAATTCTCTGTTTATCTTATCTTTGGATGCTAAGGTGTTGGTTTGTTTGGTCAGTTATGCACATTTATGGAGCATTGTTGGGATCTTTCTATAATCAGACCTCATTCCATATGATTGACCAACTGGGCACTTTTCTTTCCGTATTTTTGTTTAGATGCTCTATTGTTTGGCCAAGCTGCTTGAAAGTTGGAAATAAATCATCATTTGCAACTGCCTCAGAAAGGTTACAGACTGCCTTTTTTTCTTTTACCAAAAGAACAAAGCTAATTTTCTATCATCATCATTTAGAGTCTATATATGAAAATGTATTTTTTCTATCTACAGTCTATATCTAAGTGTGGCTTTAGGAAGGTTTTTGTACTTGTTAAATCAAATCTATATCAAAATGTGGCTTTAGGAATGTGGTTCTACCTGTTATTTTCTAGATGAGCAAGAACTTCTGTATAGATCACATTTCTGTTCTTTCTTTATGACCTTGAGTCAATAAATGATGGTCAATAGTTCAACTTGTTATGCTAAATATAGGAAGAGGTTTGTGCTCTTATTCTGTGGCTATGATGGTAATTCATGTATTGTTAGGATTCGTGAAATATCGTGTTCACAAGGCAATTCCATCTGTTTTGATTGTCTTCTACACGTATTTTACTTAATTCCACTTGATTTTTTTGGGTGCACAGCTCCCATCTCAGAAGCTCTTCTACCTTGACTCCTTATATATCAACAGAAAATGATGAGGAGGTTGGCATCCAAAAAGTCATATTCCTGGTGGTGGGACAGCCACATTAGTCCCAAGAATTCAAAATGGCTTTCTGAAAATCTTGAAGGTACTGAATATCGATTGACTATAACTCCTCACCCATATATATTGTTCAATTGTTTTCTTTCTTGTAACTTGTACCCCAAAAGTTACAATTTATTTGTTAACTTTTTATGATAGTTTTAAAATTTTCAAAATGCAGAAATGGACAGACTTGTCAAAGATATGCTGAAGTTGATTGATGAGGAGGGGGATTCTTTTGCAAAGAAAGCAGAGATGTATTATCAGAAACGACCTGAGCTCATTTCCCATGTCGAAGATTTTTACCGTATGTACAGGGCCCTTGCTGAACGTTACGATAATGTAACTGGGGAACTACGGGACAGTATGACATCCAAATCACGCCAGTCTCGCGCTTCCCGCTTACCTTCACTGGAGAGCACTCCTGAAGATGAGGTGCCTAAACCTAAATCAATTCATAGAGCTGCCGGTTTTGAGGTCTTCCTTGGTTCCGGAGGGGGCTCAGATGTTTCCAAGAATGAAAGTGGCTCATCGTCCTCATCTTCGGACTCAGAATCTGAATCTGATGACATCAACGAGGAAGATGGTATGGATGCTGATGAGAGGATAATGGACCTTGAAAATGAGCTTATGGAATTGAAGCAAAAGCTCGTTCAGTATGAGAACGGAACTATGAATGGTTCTTCAGTAGAGGTGGAGAATGAGAATCAAGAGGGCCTTCAAGCAAAAGTTCTGGATATGGAAAAGGAACTTTCTGATGCAATAGAGAGGCTCCATGTTTCAGAAGAAGAGATAATGAGACTGACGGAAGAACTTGAGAAGAAGAGTCTACCTTCGGAAAGTACTGAAAATGGGATTAATATTGAGAAAGAGCTCATGGCTGCGAAAGATAAGGTTCAGGCTTTGGAAGAAGAGATTGTATGTCTGAAGGAGGAGCAAAGGTACGAACAGATCAATGTTAAGAGCTTGGAGAGCAAGAGAATACTAGAACTAGAGGAGCATATTACATCATTGGAAGCTCAAGTTGCAAATCACAAGCATGAATTAGAAGAGCTAACTAAGGCACATGATCTAGCCTTGGACAAATGCCACACGGACATTTCCAGTCATAACAAAACCATCAAAGAACTCAAATTGGAACTGCAAAATAAAGAGGCTTATATTGAGGATTTAAAGACATCAATCCAGATGTTCTCAAGTGAGAAAGTAGCTCTTGAAAGAACAATCTCTGAACAAGAGCACACAATTGAGGAGCTCAAACTAGCTGTCTCTCATTCCACTAACAAATTCTTAGAGGAGAATACAAGACTTGAGATGGAGATTTCAACTTTATCAGAATCTCACATGTTGCTCGAAACGAAAGTCAATCAGTTGGAAGATGATAAAAGGCAAATCGAGTTAGAGAAGGCCCAACTCTGTGCAGCGAGCTCAAATGAAGTAGAAGAACTGAACAAAAACTTCGACGAGCTCAAGCATAAACTTGAAGTGCTGAAACTAGAAAAGGATGAGCTCAATACCAAAGTCCATGTTCTCATGGGAGATCTCAAGTCTCGTGACAATCTGATTTCCAAGACGAGTGGACATCTGCAGCAGTTGCATATGGAACATGTCAAGCTAATCAAGGAGGCAGACGAGGCCAAGAGTCTGAGCAGGGAGATGCAGATGCTGGTGAAAGAGCTGCAGGCTGAGATTGAGAGGCAAAGGATAACAATAGCTGACAGTGCTGAGGGAAAGAGGGAGGCCATTCGTCAGTTGTGTGCCACTCTTGAGCACTACCGGGTTGGCTATCATGAGCTCAGGCAGGCATTGCATGGCCACAGGAGGCCACAGACTGTCCTTGTAACTTGATGATGTGGTACATATTTTCCCGCTTGTTTTATCCGTTTGAACTATTTACATACTTCAATAGTTATCCTTAGTGTGAGTTTGTTACTATAACTAAGAAGCATGAACTCTGTTGTCCTTGAATTTCATTTTGCCTTGTGCAGATTTTAGTATGAGCTTTAGTGGTATTTATGCACTCTGTTCATATTCACACTGCTTAAGATTTTGGAAGCGGTTGTAGCTGTTTTATATCTCCTTTTCTTAGATCTTCATATTAGCCCGACTAGTATTGGTGCTAAAGGAAAGCGAACTCAAACATGCGATTAAGGAATTCCAAATACACGTTCAACTTGTCGACCCGAACTCACACTAAAAATAACTTTGTACTGAACGGAAACATCAAAATATTCAATCCAAGTAGCTCAGCTTGAGCTTTATTGTTTCCCATCTCAATAGAACCCACAGCAAAACTCACAAACACCATTAATATCACAAAATCAAATTGTTTGGTGGTTGAACCAGGAACTAGCAACCAATTTAACCACGAGAGTAGGTTTTTCCTCTGGTTCAACTGAACTTCAGCTTGGGTGCTACTTAAAACTAGTTTTCTCGATTCCATTTTGGCAACCATGCACCGAGACGTGTTCCTCTTTGGCTCTCTATCTCTGCTTTCAGTTCGTCCACCTTCACCTGCATCTTCATGCTTGTGTTCTTCGCAGCCTCGTTCTCCTTGATGAGCTTCGAATTCTCCACGTGCAACTTATGCAGATGCCCGCTAAGACTTGCAATCAGATCATTGTTAGATTTCACTTCCGCGGTAAGAGTTCTAACCTTAAATTCAAGCTCCTCCCTCAATTTTGCGTCACTGTTAGCTTCTTCAGTCTGGTTCGCGCTTGCTCTTCCCTTCTCTGCATCCATTTGCTTTTTCATGTTTTCGTAATGGTCAAGTTTAGTTTCGAGTAAGATCTGGGACTTCGACAAGCTTGTAATTTGTGCCTCAAGCCTTGACTTCTCCTCTGCAAACTTTGCAGTAGATCTTGCTGCTTCTGCATTCAGTTCCTCAATACTCTGCTCTTTCACTGAAATTTCTCTTTCAAGAGTTGTTTTCGAGAGCGAGAGCCTCTGAACAGATGCCTTTAACTCCTCTATATCAGTCTCTCTGTGGATGTAAGTTCTTGATTTTGTAAAGGTCGTCGCATTATTGACCTCTATCGGTTGCTTCAAATCATTTTTATGGTCTCCACCTACAGTTTCAAATGATGGCATTTCCCTACCTTTTATGTCGATCTGAGCAGTGTTTTGTTGTTGTTCCTCCTTCAAACGTTCATTCTCTTCTTCCAGAATTTTGATTCTTTCTTTTGCTGCCACTACTAACTCTCTCTCAACACTTCCGTCCTCGTACAAAGACAGCTTTCGCTTGACTTCCCCATATTCATTTTGAGGTTCGCTTATATCCTGGTTCTGCTTCTGTTCTTCTGAATCCACATAAGCTTCCTCATGGGCGTCGTTGAACAAAGATTCGTCGTCTGATGACACAGACGAGTCACTTAAATTCTCAGAAACGATCGATGCATTCGATTTGGCTCTGTTTAGGTCTTTGAGTCTGTTCTTGTAAATATGCACTTCTCCTCTTGCATCGTCGTAGCGGTGTGCAAGTCTTTTGTACATGTTTTGTATTTTTTCGACTTGGGCGACCTGCTGAGGTCGTTGCTGAAAAAATAAATTTACCCTCTCCTTGAACGTATCGGCTTCCCCTTTGAGCATTTTCATCATTCCATCAACCAGTTCATCAAATGCTGTATTTCACAAATAATTATTTCTTGTTAGCATGTCTGTTTTCACAATGTGATCTCTCACTACTGAAGTAAGGCTTCTTAATGTAGCTGTATAGGCATAGCCTAATACTTGTGTGATTAGGAAATTATACTGGTGAGTTAGATGTGATTCGACATGTTTACCATCCACAAATGCCCATTTCTAATGGACTCAAATAACTAATTAAATTGTTTTGACATATTGACATTTTAACAGAGTAAGTTAAACCAACCAACTAAATTGTTTGCAATGCCTAAAAGCCATGTACTGTAAATATGTAACGGTGTTCCTTATATATAAGCAACATTACCTGTAAGTCTCTTTGCAAGCCATTTCGAATTTTTGGGCCTGAATTCTCTTCGGGATTGTGCTCTCACCACCGGCGCCATTTTTACTGCCAATAAATACAATTAATTAATTAATTCAAAAATACATGTTGTGAAATTAAACAGGTAATTTTGCAAACAGCACTGTTTTGACGATTTGTGTTGAGGAATTGCTAGCTATTATCCGCACCAGAAAGAATGCAGGTGATCGACTGCTCATGATCATTAGATGTAGCACATGGATATGCATGTATTAGGATGTATTTCTAGGTTGAGAGGTATTTGATCATGTCTAGTTTAATTGAGGATGTTCTTAAGCGATCAACATAACTAATTCAATTTGTCATGATATGAGTGTATTGCACAAGTGATATATTAGCAGTATGTTACGGTCAAACATTAAGAACTTTAAGTAACTTTGAGGTGCACAAATGTTACTAAAGTTCCAAATCTTATCAAGTAACATATATGTAAATAAGTTTTTTTTAAAATATTTTTTTATTAATTAAATCTCAACATATAACTCATGATGCTGGAATCGATTCTTAGTATAGTAGGTCAATCCAGATCAAGATCTAAAAACTGAGCTATCTTAGTTGGTTATATCATATATGGATCATATCACTCTTCTATGATTTTAATAAATTTCTGAGCTGACCTTCGAAAAAAGGAAAGTCTGATATGAAGTCTTTGAAGGTTGTGTTGAGAAAATAGTCGCATATTGCTAAACACAAAGAATATACAACATTCTATAATAAAGTTGGATTAACTACCATTCACCTAAGTGTTTTTGAGGTGATTGACCAATCAAATTTTAACATGGTATCAGAGCGGGTTGATTGACCTGTGGGGGCACCACTCTAACTTATATTGTCCACGTGTAGACACGAAACAATTATTCTGGTCACACGTGCGGGAGAGTGTTGAAAAAATAGTCCAACATTACTAAACACAAATTGTGTGCAACACTTTATAATATAGTTGGATCCATTACCTTTCACATAAGTGTTTAGGTTTTGTTGAAGTGATAGACCAACCAAATTTAACAGATCATGGTTTGAGTTTGCTCGAGTCCTCTTTTTCTTCACCAATTCAGATTGGTTCGTATTATAAATTGTCAATTGAATTTCATGGTTTACTCTAAAATAAATAGAACATAATCTAGAAGAATCTAATTAAAATTTTGAAAACGACAGATTAATACTAGCACTTGTACCGTAGATCTAACGACAATTTCAAATAAGTGTATTTGAATTTAAAACAAAATAACTTTAGCAGATTCACTGAAAGGAGCGCACGTTATATGTGAAACTCAATGTTAGGATTTGTGCTCATGATAAGAAAAATAATGCAGACTTAAATACTAGTTTATATGTCTACTGTAATTATTATTTGTAAAATATATACATAAGTGATATTTATGGTATCATTTCATTCATATAACTGGCAACGTTGACTTGAGATCGGCAACCAATAGGATAATTGTGAAACACACAACATAAACCTAATAGCTAAACATCAAATTATAGAACCAAAATTTTAAACTGGCAGGCCTTATTATCATAAGGATTTTTACATTACGAACCCTCCTTGTAAGTCTTGATATCACGTCCTGTTCACTTTACACAGATAACCCATAAATCCTTTTCATTGATGCATGCATATATTTCCATGATCACCTTTTATGTCCTCTTATAACCTTTTTTTCCATATAGAATCGTTTTTAATGTTTTTAATTAAATCTCAACATATAACTCACATGCTGAGACTGGATATCTGGTTCTAGCTAATCGAAAATTAGAAATCTATCGACTACACTTAGCCCCAACGAAGTAACCATGTTTCGTGAAGTGTAGCGAGCTTGTCTGGTGTAATTTTTTTCCATTATCTTGATCGTGGTGTTTATTTTAATATTATGTTTTTATTTGTTGTGGTATCCATTTTTGTTTGTATTGAATTTAATAAAGAAATGATTGTATTATTTTAAAATAGAGATATCTTAGAAATAAAAGTAATAAAATTTTAAAAAATCACCATAATTTTTATCTTCTCGTCATGTTCTACAAATAGACACTTATATTGTTATATAAATATTGTATTTTCGAAATACTATATTTTCGATGGTTAACTCAAACGGGACAACTACTAATGTTGAAACATTATATTCTTGTATTATACGTTTCAAACATAAACGAGATAAATGATGATATAGTAATTTATTTATTTATAAAATGTAATAAATGAGTTGATTTAACAACATAATCTTTTTAAAAAGATCATAATTGAGAATATGAAAAAGAACGATTTTATGGATAAATACTGTAAATTGAAAAAAACTGACTGTGACATAGGAGAAAAAAACTTGAATCATTTTTTTTAAATATCATGACTACAGACGTTATTAACACAAAATTTTGGTATGACGTGCATGAAAAAGCACGAGGTGGCTACAGGCTACTTTAAAAAAATGGAAGTCAACGGAAATTCACAAGCACATCTTAACCTACATGTGAGAGTTGATGCCCACCAACAAATCTCACGTCTTTCTGCTACTTTAGTTGATAGATAGATAAGAACAACAACAACAATAATAATAATAATAATAATAAACGAGATACATACAATTTCTCAACTAAACAATGATAACAGACTACCAATGCAAAAATCTACCAAAACTACTAATGTAGCTCAGCAGGCATAAAATGTTCCTACTGTTTCCTCGAGATATAGTGAAGAAATATATCGATACCTGATTCAATAAGCATCTAATTATTACATTCATCTCATTTTCTTACCACTTTTTATCTAAATCCTTTCTTAAGTAGAAGTTCGACCACAAGGAAGTGTAAATAGATGTAAACTAATCATCAATAAGAAAAATCAAACTAAGAATAGAAAAAACAATGCAAATGTTTATTTACCTCCTGAGGATCAAGACAACGGAAAGAAGATAGCACACAGAATGCAAGAACAAGATGACAAACTTATAATTCCAAAGCTATAATGGATTCGCTATATATGGAATTGGAGGTTTTGGTAAACGTGGGAATATTAAACCTCGAGATTTATTTAAAAAATACGCGACGACTTTTGAGATTTTTTTTATTGTCAACGAGAGACTTAGTAGAGTCGTTATGTGTGACACGTTGTAGATTGTTTGGAGTTGCTTTTTTTATATTACTTTTTTTTTCACAAAAAAGACAACCATGGAATAAGTGAAGTATTAAATTCCAGTCTTGTTCATTCTAATTATTTTATTTTTCTTAATCTTTTGATTAGTTATTTTCAAAGTTCTCGACAGGAAAAAAACACTAATATGAATGCACATGGATCGGGTTGGATCCAGATTGGACCATATTCAAATCCGACCTATGAAATTTCAGTTCAGGTTCAGTCAATTCCGGGGTGAAAAGGAACCCTTACAAATTAAACCTAAATAGCAAAATATGTAAGAGTTACAATGCTGCCGTTTAGAAGGTTAAAAAACATACCAACCAAGTTAACTATGAGTTAATCCATTTTGATTTTATTCTACTAGTATAAATGCAAAAATATATTTATTTATATTTAACTAAGAGCAACCCTTGACAAGGATGTGATTAGTTTTATTATTTGTGTTGATAGAGGAGCAAATGTATAAGAGAATTAAATATGTTTACAGCTGGTGCCGATTAAAGAATGACATGCAACAAACATAACATCATTTCGACATTATTAATAAAGTAATAAGAAAAGAAAATCACAGAATAAGATGGAGAGTTATTCCTCTTCTAATTTTCTTTATAAAAAAGGTTGCACTGTATTTTTTTTAAAATTCTTTTATCAAGAATATTTTATGGTAGGACGCCTATCAAGAAACGTGAGAATCATGAGCGCAGTTGTAAGTTGTATTCAATTCATTTTGTATGGTTGAATTCGAAGTTCTCATTTGATAAATTGATTGACACCGGTGTCTAAGCCTTTGTATATATGCAGTTTTTTTGACTAAGTCAAATATCAATGGTTAAGTGGGTTGTAGATTTACATTCTATCAAACATGGATTATTACGGGAATGAGAATTCAACTTGCATTTAATTCTCATTTGATTGGAACTTTGACCGATTCAAATACCTAACAAGTGTCTTTAGAGAATCATTTTCCCTTCATAATTTAAGAATATTGCACACCATCGATCAAAACGACCACATAATCGGAGGCCCTTTGGACCATCCACTACCTCCCCACAGGTCGGTCATCCCCATGACCCGGTCATCCATCGATCGGGTCATCGACCAGGTCAGTAGGTCGGTCGGTTTTTTTTTAAATGTTTTTGTTTATGTTTTTGGTTTTATTTTGTTTGTTTTAAATTATTTTTAATTCTTTTTTTAAATTATTTTTAAAAAATACGTTTTATAATTGTTTATATTTTTTAAAATTAATTATTTTTTGATTATTTGCAAAATCGACCTCCAAACGATGTGTAAGAGGGAGCAATATTGAAAAGTTGTGGTCGATTAAGTAAAACATTAAAAAAAAGGAAAATAAAAAACAATTATAAAACATATTTTAAGAAAATAAGATTTAAAAACAGATTAAAGATGATAAAAAAATAACAATACAAGATTTATTGGTATTTGTTATAATAATTAGGGATTTATATTTTTATAAATAGTTAAGATTTAAGTATGAAATTTATACTGAAATACACCTACTTTTCTGAAATAGAAAATATTATACTAAATTTAAAGTAGAAAACAACAATTAAACTGAAATAGTAACAACCAAAACTAATCATTAAAATATGGAAGATACTCTGGTTTATGATACAACTGAGTTTGAGCAGGATCACGACATACCGAGTCCGGGACCAACACCTTACTCCACTGCACGTGTTCTTGACGTTACCAGTTACATGGTGAACAAATACTGCATTCGTGATAAAACCTAGCATCTCGCACTAAGGACCGATTTGAAAAAAATATCTGGCAGTGATTCGGCGGTAGTAACGCTTAAGTGTGTTTTATTAATACGTATTGTAGGTGTTTTGTGGTTTGTGTCGTTTAATATTTGATTTATGTCGTGTGTTATTTTGTTTATGTCGTGTATTTGGTTTATCATTTCGGGTAATGTAAGCTTACGTTTGTTTAATTTAATGTAATATTTGCTTTATTAATATTAATGATATTTACTATTTGCTAATCATTGATGGTTAAATAAAAAATTATATGTAATTTAGAAATACGAGATTTATTGGTATTTTGGTTTTTTCAAATAGATTATTAATATTTTTGGTAAATATAAATGATTTTGGAATAAAATAAAAGTTGATAAAGAAATTAATAATGTAAAGGAAAAAGAGTGTGATGACCTAGGTCATGGTAAATTAGTGAATAGTGAAGGAAAAAGAGAAGATTGATCATGATGATGTGACAAAAAGAGAGAGTGTGCATGACTTAAATCATCAGGATGACCTACGTCATGATAGCTAATGCTCTTACAAAATTATAATAGGAATTATTCAGATTACCATCAGAAATTTTGATTAATTGATATTCATCCTACTAGAAACAAAAACATGGATAATTTTATTGGATTTAACAGGAGAAGACGATAGGTTAACTTATCTACCGTATGAAGATCCCTTTGTAATGTCGTAAACTACAAACCTTCATCCATTTGAAGTTTCACCTTGAAAGTTTACCGACGTTTGTCAACTCGCGCAGGAAAAACATGTTTGAGACTATTTCAGTTGGGAATTTCTTAGCCAAATTAAAACAGTATACTGGTAAAATTACATTTATTGAAAGAAATACTAACCAAGTATAAATTTAAGACCACCCCCACCGGTGGTAAAGACTCTTCATTCAGGGGGGTCGCCAGTTCAAACCCTGGTGCCTCTCACCTTTTTGGTGAGCACAGACCCGACTTGGGTGAGTGGTAAAACATAATGGAGGCGGACCCTATAAGCTCCAGGGTTTATAACCTGGTCGGCGTCCAAAAGGCAGTGATCCGATGAGTTCCTCGGTTACCAAAAAAATATAAATTTACGACCGTGCAGTGAAACAAGTATGTTGAAAATGTGAATACTCTTGTACACCGCTGAAGCTGTTACAAGTAAGGAACTTGCAAGCAATCATACATTCATATGAAGCGAAAGAAAATAAGATCAGACTCAAGACCTCTTAAGGAAATCCTTACATTAAAAAAACATGGACTGCAAACTCGTTGCTCATTGGAGTTCTAGTTACAAGAGAACACTCTACGTAGGCAAATGAAACTGACAAAACTGATTTCTACGTGGGAATGAAAAAATCAGTTGTGGTTGTGGATTAATTAAGAGATAATATTTTGAACCAATGACAAAACTGAGGCGCAATAACGTCCACTAAAACCAGAAAAGGTGCATATGTTAACCTTTATAAACATTGTACAATCAATCTGCAACTGAAAATACTCCTTCAAGTCGGCAACTGCAAGAGCTCCCTTAAGTCGGTTGAGATAACCAGTTGGTTCAATTGTCATGCTCTAGGGGGTTTCAAAGACAACTGTGGATCCTGATTACTCGCTGTCAGAATCCGAACAATAATCTGCAGGTCTCTGCCGATTTAAATTGGCTTTCAAAGGAGGGAGATCATCATCTCCATCAGACTCTGAGTCTCCACTATTTAATGGCTCAGTGGGTCTTTGCCCATCTGTATGGTCATCTGCAGAGCTGGTCTTCAATATCTTAGGACTGCATATAAGTTTAAGCAAAATATTAGTCTGTACATGAGCCATCAAGTAAACGTAAGATGCAACATCTTGGAATTACCAATCAGTGGCTGAAAGGGTTCTACATGGGAGAGTTAACCATGCGGTTGCATTAGAAACCGATGACACAAAATAAAATTGAAGGATGACAACAGACGTACCATTCTGGCGATTTCTGGAGAGCACGAATTTGGTCATGGAAGAGAACTTGTGAAACCATGCAAGATATCTTGCTACCTGATTCAAGGGCTTTCTCTTTTCCACTTCCATCTACCACCACAAAGCTTCCTGTCATCAGCAATTAAAAGGGCATGGCAATAATTTATTTTTTACCCTTGTATGTTGTTCGGAGACAAAGCAGAGCTTGAAAAGTATTGCAAACCTCGTTTTATCCATATGCTTTTTTGAAATTTGGCAGGAAATATAGCCAAGGATATTCCACCTTCAGCATCCCTAACCTAACCAGACAAATTGAGAAAATAAAAGGAAAATTCAATATTTCCTTATAATGTTATACAGGATATACAAATAACTCCACCGACAGAATGTAGTTTGCAGACTCTAGACATGTACTTGGATTGATACATCGGATCCACATATTGTGTTGTAAAACTGATATACGAATATTGTTCGAAAACACAAATATTCATCCTCTTATGTGATTGTTTTTTTTATGAGATTGTGTTCTATGCCCTTTCCTTATTTGCCAGAATATGAAAGTTAATCATTCTAATGAAAGTACATGCTTAAATATACCAATTTATGTTTCATAGATGATTTTTTTTACCTCTATGACATTGGAACCTCTGAGAGAGACAACCTCCACAATGCTCTGACCTTCTTCGAGAGATAAAGCCCCCACCTCCAGTGAAGCTCTTTTCATATTCTTCCTTCCTCCCCCCATGGTGACTCAATGTTAGCAAAGACTAGAAAGAGCTACGTTGAGCAAGTGCAACTTCCAATAGGTTTTAGGTGTTTTAACTCCTCTTTAGATCCTGAAAAGGTATGATAAATCCATAATGATTAATGACAATACCTATTAATATTAAGGTGAAATACTACATAGCTATAGTACAATTATTAGCACGGAATGAATTAGAGCTTAACCAACAATACTAGAATAAACTTTCTACCATTATTTGTACAGATTTCAGATGGTTGTTTTGTAAACCCTTTTTCATCTAATGAAAAAATTGGATTTAATTGGTTGCAAGGGTGCACAGTGATGAGTTTGCACTGAGAAATGAGACACTTTGAAATTCCGAATTGATTGTACCACAGTGGATGGGGTTCGCTTTTCAAAACTAGATGTGATTGCACAAAAGTTCACTAAAACTAACTCGCTTCAATAAGAGATTTCCAGGTGCTAATCGATCTTTTCACGAACCACCTAACTGATAAGGATCTACTACATTTCTACCCTTTTCTTTCCGGCTTTTCCTTGATCAAGAAATTTACATAAACTAAGAGGAAACCAGAATAAATCCCCTCAACGAAATTCCTTTGGTCTTAACTTTAAGCATCAACACAAATACAAACAATCAGAAATCATAACATGATAAATCCAAATTTCAGAAGGAAAAAAAATCTAATTGAAGAAGTACAACCTATTGAGGAATGAAAGGAGGAGATAAGGATTCCGGCGGTTTGGACCGGAGAGAGTGGCCGGCGACGGCGTGGGAGGTAGAGAGGGGACAGCTGGTGGTGGAAGGAGTGTAGGGCTTTGGTTGTGGAAGATTTGGGTTTTTGGATTTTATTTTAATCGATCTTTTTTGGATCTAATTATCCGATTAAATACAAAACGAGTTTATTACTTCCAGATCAAAAGTTTAAAAAATAACGATGTACATATATTTCGGTACAAATTGGACGGCTACTATCAAATACACTGGTGATCAACCTCATATCTATCCGTCACTAGGGCTGTAAATGGGTAATATTTTACCCGCAACCCGCCCCACCCCGTCCCGTCGAATGCGGGTAGCGGACAAAAAAAGTGTTACCTGCCAACCCGCTAACCCGTCTAATAAGCGGGGCGGGTTGCGGTTGTCTTGCAACCCGCCCCGCATAACCCGCAACCCGCATAATCAACTATATTATTATTATTTTATATACCAAAATCATTTTAATGTTTCAATTTTACTCGTAACCATTAACCCACCTTACCAAATCATTATTCAACACTAACCAAATGTCTAATTTTTCACTCAACATGCATCCAATTTCTCAAAAAATACAATGAATAATTACTATTTATCAAGTTTTGATGTTCTTTTATTTTTCTTAGGAAAAAACAAAAAAAATTTAAAAAACCCGCCAAACCCGCATAACCCGCCCCGTCTCACCTAGTCCAACCTTAGGCGAGGTGGGTAGCGGTTTTTTTATTTTTGACCCGCCCCACCCCGCATACCCGCTTAACTTATGTGGGGTGGGTAGCGGTGGACCAAAAACCCGTCCCGCCCCGCTTACACCCCTATCCGTCACCCTAGGTCCCACAATCGTGTGCATTCTTTAATGTATCATGTTAAGACGCCTGTATTTTTCCTCATTATCATCCTTACACGACTTAAAACCAAAATTTAGACTCTAATGTTAACCAAATGCTGACCCAATGATGCACCCTATCCCGAAGCAACGATTGACATAGATCGATCTTATTGGGAAGCTCTGCTAGAAGTTGTGCGACCTCGGTCTCCTAGTTGTCGATCCTGCTGAGATCGACAATCCGATCTGCGGAATGTGACTCTCGACGGTTCTTCCCCTCGCAATTTGTTGCATGTGAATGATTCAACACCCTTGACGAAGCGGGAGCAACAGGCATGGACCCAAACGTCGTCGTCATCGCAGTAAACCATCTCCCACTTGTCGTCGAACGTGAATTTAAATTAAGATATGACGTTTTGTTAGGTAATAGTTTGTAACCTCATAGTTTTAGACATCCGATAGTTCGAAAAATATTCCTCATTACTTTGTGTGTTGTTTGTTAAGGATGATCGTAATTTTAACTTCATGGTGAAATTCCGATCAAATTGGATGTCAAATTTTGTTTGAAATTTCTCAAATCATATCGGCCAACTTCGTAAGTTCATATCAGGTTCGTGTCTTTCGTTTGAATACGCCTACTGTACCCATTTACACCACACGTCACACTACCTGTCTTCCCACCTTTCGCTGGAGAAGCGGTCGAGATGAGATTAAAACACCACCGGGATCCGAATCCGACGGTCCTGATCTCGCGTCCAAATTCAGAAACGCCTTTCCCTCTGACCATTCTACCCCTCTTCTCTCCCACAATTCCCCACTCCGTCCTCCAAATCCTCCGAAACCCCACCTTCTCCGTCTCCCCGCGACGGAAACCTCGACATCTCTTTCCGGTACGAATCGGAGCTCTCGCGACGTGTTTTTGTTCCATTTTCAACTGTTTAGCATCGTTTGGCGTTCTAGTTGTTGTTGAATTTGTGTTGGAAGTTCGTGATTGCGGTTTTGTTCGTGTGTTTGGAGTTTGGGAGGAAATGAAGCTCTGTTAATGTCTTGGTGTTTGATTCTCTAAGTTTATTGTAGGAGTTTCGGAGAATTTGGCGGTTTTCATGTTGTTGTTTTTTCTTTCTTTTTCTAGACACGTGATTTAAGGATTTGAATGTGGTTCATATCCTTAGATTGTTTCCTTTTGTTCAATTGCTTAGTATCGTTAGGCATAACTAGTAGTTGTGGTAGCATTTGAGTTGGAAGTTCGTGATTGCGGTTGTTTGGAGTTTGGAAGGAAATGAAGCTCCGTTAATGTCTTGGTGTTTTATTTTCTAAGTTTATGGAAGGAGTTTCGGAGGATTTGGCGGTTTTGTGTTGGTTTTTTTTTTTTTTTTTTTCTCTAGACAAGTGATTTAAGGATTTGAGTGTGGTTTAAATCCGTCAACTGTTTCCTTTTGTTCAATTGGTATAGTATCTCTAGGTGGAGTAGTTGTGGTTGAATATGAGTTGGAAGTTCGTGGTCGTGGTTTCGTCATTTGTTTGGAGTTTGAAAGGAATTAAAGCTCCGTTAATGTGTTGGTGTTTGATCTTTTAAGTTTCTGAGAGGAGTTTTCTGAGAATTTGGCGGTTTCGTGTTAGAAGTTCATACTTGCGGTTTTGTCGTGTGTCTAAAGTTTGGGAGGAAATGAAGCTCCGTTGATGTGTTGGCGTTTGATTTTAGGTTTCAGAGACGAGTTTCGGAGAATTTGGCGATTTCATGTTGGATTCCCCATCCCTTCCTTTTGTTTGACTGTTTAGTATCGTAGGTGTACTGCCCGTGTTAGTATTTGGTTTTGAAGTTGAATGAATGGAATCTCCTGTAGCTTGCGATTTAGTGACGTGTTTGGACTTCAAAAGGAATTGATAATGTGTTGGTGTTTGATTTTCTATGTTTGTGCGAGGAATTACGTTGAATTTGGTGGTTTGTTGTTGAATTTTAGTGGTGTGTTTGGACTTTGGAACGAATGGGAACTCCTTTAATGTGTTGGTATTTGATTTTTTAAGTTTCCACAAGGACTTTCATGGAATCTGGCGTTTGGTTTTGGATTTCAGTGATGTGTTTGGACTTTGGAAGGAATTGGAGCTCCCTTAATGTGTTAGTGTTTGATTTTGTAAGTTTCTATGAGGAATTTCTTAGAATTTGGTGTTTTTGGGGTGTTGAATTTTTTCGTGATGAATTTGGACTTTGGAAGGAATTGAAGCCCCTTTAACGTATTATTGTTTGATTTTCTAAGTTTATGAAATGAATTTTTTAGAATTTGGTGATTTTAGTTTTGGGATTTTTTTCTCTATAGACAAGTGATCAAAGAATTTGAGTTTGATTTTAATCCTTCGATTCTTCCCTCTTGCTCCATTGTTTAGTATCGTTACACGTAGTGCTTGTTTTAGTGTTTGTTCAAAGTTCATGTGACGAATAGCCCGTGCTTGCGATTTAGGAAGGTCTTTGGACTTCGGAAGGTCTTTGGACTTCGGAAGGAATTGAAGGTCCTTTGATGTGTTAGAGTTTGATTTTCTAACTTCATGCAAGGAATTCATAGAATTCGCCGGTTTGGTGTTTAAATTTTGTACTGTTTCTCTATACTAGTGATTGAAGGATTTGAGTTGGATTTAAATCCTTTATTTGTTTCTTTTTGTTGAATTGTTTAGTTTCATCAAGCATATTGCTTGTGTAGGTGTTTGGTTTCAAAGTTCATTCTCAGAATCCTCTTTGACTTGCGATTTCGTGATGCGTTTGAACGTCGGAAAGAATTGAAGGTCCTTTGATACGTTCGTCTTTGATTTTCTAACTCTGCATGAAATTTCGTAGAATTCAGCTGTTTGGTGTTGGATCCCCCCCCCCCCAATATTTGCCAGAATAATTTGTCTCCTGTTGTGTGCTGTACAGTTTGTACTTGATCTCTCAGTATTTGACCTCTATGTTTTTGTGAAGGAATTTCCTATGACCTTACAGTTTGGTGTTGTGCTTGTCCTTTATCATCAAATGTTTAAGGGCTTCAGTTTAGCTGTTTCCAAATGTTTTCTTTTGGTCTGAAATCTGAGGCGTTTTTTAGTTGGCATTGTGGGTTTAAAAGTTCAAAATTTGTTTGTTTTTTGTTACCTCATTCAGGCACAAAACTTGTGTTTGTGTTCATTTAGGCACAAAACTTGATTTCTAGGAGATTTCATGAGAATCTTCTACAATTATGCTGTTTTGTCTCGTTAATTTACCATCATTTTATATTGTTCCGGTATACTTGTACAGGTTATATGTTTAGAAGTCTAAGTGTGTCTAGTGGGACTCACTCAGGTCGTATAATATGAGTCTGAAGCATGTTTGACCAAATGTTAATCAAATCTTAGATTTTATAGTTTTGCAAATTGTGATTTTGTAGTTCTCTTCTTGCTGATTTCGTATAGGCCGTTGTGAAACACAGGTGATGATTTTGGTCTTCTCTCTTTCTCGTGGTAATGGCAAGGAAGAAGGCTCGTCCTATACGTGCTGGTGGGATATTAGAAAGGGACTCTGCTACTTCAAACAAGTTAAGAATGGGCAAAGTACCCAATGCAGTAAAACATATATTATCGAGGTTGACAGGAGTTGTTGGTCTTCAAATGAGCATCTTGATATAGCCGAAGTCTTTGTGAAGGACTTGAGATCTGCAGATGAATGTACAGGATATAAGATGGCTGTGGATAGTAACCTTTTCTCTAATTTATCTCTTCGTTTTAGATTGCCTGAAGTAGATGATAGTTTGTTTAGATTAGGCCATTTTCCTCTTTTACCTTCAGAAAATATTTTCTTGGAATTGTGTTATCTAGAACATCATAGTTTGAATGATGAAATAACAAATACAACTATTTTCTCGGGGAATTTAGACGGTCCTGATGAGAGTGTTTCTGGGCTTGTTCATTTAGTCAGCCAGAAGCTTGTGACCTTACGACCACTATTTGAGGGGGGAGATTTGGTGATCCTTAAAACGTTCAAAGTGAGGGTAGAAATCCTGAGAAAAATGACCGACTCCTCTGAGTCTCTTTTGGATGTTCCTAGGTATCCATGGAGAAAGAGTATGATGAATGTTATGTCTTGGATTCGTCCGGAAATAACCTCTTCTGAGGCCAAGTACGGAAAATGTCAAGCTGATGCCAGCAAAGAAGATAAGAATCCAAACTTCTCCACTGAATTAGGTTCAAGGATCCAGTCTGGATTTGATGCAGCTCACTTCTATGAAGCCATTAAGCCCTCCAAGTGAGTATATGTGCTACCTTATTCGTATTTTTATTTTTCTCTGTTTACCAACTTTCTCTTTTTGTATATAAGTATGACGTCAGAAAGTCTCATTGTGGTGGGTATTACATTCATTTTGGGAATCTCGGATGTTTCTGTACGGTGTTTCCAAAACTTGTGTGGTTGTAGTAGGCAAACCACATAAATCTTTAACAGGATGTTGTTTGATAAAATGTAAAAAGAACCAAAAAAGGATGTTGATGAACGGACAAAGGGTAGACGGGTAGAGTGACAGCTGTGTGAAAGAGATATAATGTAAAAATGGCAAGATTTTACGATGATTCCTGATTAGTCTCTTTCTAATGATCATAACAAAGGTAAACCACAAAACTTTTGCATGGTTTTCAAATTCATCATATATCTTTTGAGTGGCGTTTTCAAATTCAATCTTACTCCTTCCTTGGATGATTCTAAACGATTGTTAGAAAAATGACAAAAAATGTATCAAATATTTTTCATTTAATCTTGACATGTAGTTTAAAATTTAAAGTATGATGAAATATTTGAAAGAAAATCCTTTCTTGATGTACCTGTTTGTTTAGGTCATTTTCAAAGTGTCAAATGGTTGTTCATAAGAACATTATAAAGATTCATGTTATCGTAAGACTTTATCTATGTAAAACCCTACTGAAAATGCTTTGCAAGTAAGCATTATCATAAACTTTTATCTTTGTATTTCTTTCTGTTCGGATTTCTATTCAGCAAACTTTGCTATTATGAATCTTGCAGTTCAAGGTTCTAGGATTACGTGCAGATGAGGCATTGCAGTGTGCAATTCGCATGTACAAATGTTTGTATTTATTATGTGGGTTCAGCTTTCAATAGTGAATGATTTCTTGCTGCCTACAAAAATAAAATTTTCCAAGGGTACAAAGGACTTTGGTTGAATTTTAAGTTGCTTGAGAGTTTTGGTGGAGTAATGGATATTAGTTTATAAGTTTCCTCACCGATCAAAAAAAAGTTTATAAGTTTCCTCGCTGCGGAGAATAGATTGAACAGCAATTACTTTTTTTGTGTTTCTTAGCCACTAATGCATTTCTGGAAGCGCTTTATACCAGATGTTTTTTTTCCTAAACAAACCATATTTGTACTGATAGCCCAGTAGTCATATGCTTGTCTCTAAGATTAAATCATGCATGTGCAAGTATCAACTTATTTAGACTGTGAAATTGCTAATGGTTCATCGATAATATATCCACTCTTGGTATCTACCATACAAGAAAAAAACAAACACGCTCACGCTGCCAGGCACAGCCTTCCCATTAACAGTTTTGCGTTTTAATACCATTGAATTTATCTTTTGGCATCAGAGACACACTGATGCTTGAAAATGACCTTCCCGACTTGCTTTTGCAACTGAGGCCGTATCAGCGCCGTGCAGTTTATTGGATGGTTCAACGTGAAACAGTGACTCCTGACAATATGAGAATGCAGAACCTGTTTTCTCCACTTTGTGTGCCTGTTGATCTAATTGAAGGTGGCCCAAATGTTTTCTACAACCCCTTCTGGTGAGTTTGTAGGAGAAAAATATCCAATCAGAGCATCTTCTTTTTCTGTTTTGCATATATATCGTCTCTTCATCATTTATTTGGTTGTCATACAACTACAATTCTAGACATTTGGATCTTTTTTACAGTGTTGTTTCTTAAAACTTTTATTATTGGAACCTGTTTGCTTATGCGCCTTGCTCTTGAAATAGCATGGTTGGTTTGCCATTAAAAAACCAATCAATTGCACGGTCCAGCAATTTGTTCTGTCACTATGCAGGTAAAAATACTATAGCTGACTGATTGTTAACATGGTCCTACTTTCCCTGCAGTGGAACTGTCTTATTGCATTCCGAGTCACCTTCATCACATGTTTCTGGTGGAATTCTTGCCGGTAGGGATCCAATCCATATATAGGCATATGACTGCTAGAAACTTACTAATGTTTTGGTTGTCTTCTCAATTATACATGCATTTTTTATTCACCTGCTTAACCAATGACAGATGAAATGGGTCTAGGGAAGACGGTTGAACTTCTTGCTTGCATTTTAAGCAATCCAATGTCTTCTTCAGAAGAAGCTAGTATGTCTGAAAATGCAAAAGGAGAAATCAAATGTGAAATCAAAAGAGTAAAGCGAGAACGAGTTGAATGTGTTTGTGGGGGCTGTAACAGAAAGTTACAAGTACAAAGGGCTTTGGGTGCAATGTGATATATGCGATGCTTGGCAGCATGCAGATTGTGTTGGTTACTTACCTAGAAAGAAATCAAAACCCAGTGTAAGCTCTCAAGGGGAGGTATCCCTTGGGAATTCTTTTCTGGCTCATGTAAAAAGAAGTGGAAACACAAAAGATAATCCCAGTATAAGAGAAACAGATGATCAGCATATCTGCTCATTGTGCTCGAAATTGATTGTGGCTACTGGATCCATAGTAACTAGTTCTGCAACTCTCATAGTATGCCCAGCTCCAATATTGGCACAATGGAATTCCGAAATAACAAGGTGAGTTCCTTCTATTGCCATAGTTTGATATCGTCATTTTCATATAACTTTTTCAAAATTGTATTATAATTCTGTCAAGTGGACTAATCAATTCAATTGACATCCTCGAATTTAAGTTATGATATTGTTTCTTCCGTCTCATGAAGGGTGAACTTGAAAAGTTGCACAATTGTACTTTATCTATCAGAGATGATTCTGTTCTGCTTTGCATTTTCTCTCCATAACAGACTAAGTATTAGGTGAATACGTTGAGATGGGAACGGAAAGGAGCACAAAAACATGTAAAATTGATAACACTTGTTAATTTATATGATTCCATCATTCTGGAGCCATACCCTTCGTGAATAACCATGGCTGCCAAAAATCTGTGTTCTGCAGAACATACGAAAGTTGCAGTACCACTTATTTAGTTAGTAATTGAATTTTTCTTCTTGTAGGATGATTTTTCTGGGTAATGATTCTTACCTTACAGAAACATGTGTGTCCTGTATTGTAATAATTTTTCATGCAGCATGGTTTCACCATTTGTTTCAAAAGGATGCTTCTGCAAGGAAAAAAATTATCTCTTAAGGCTTAATTCTTAAACAGATGATGGTTTCGTGTAGAAATTATGTAACCATCCAAAAGCTAATGTTTCTTCTATCAGGTTATCATGTGATCTTGCTGTGCTCATTTCTAAAAATGTGGTCAATTTCCTTTTTGGCTCATCTTTGGGATGACATTCTTTGTCGTCTTCTTTTCCGCTCTAATATGGTAAAAGAAACTGAAAAAACGATCAAGATGCTAAGAACATAATGCCACATACTTACATGCTACAAAAAATGTGATTGCTAGCTCTGCTGGGGCTGGCCTTTGTTTTATTCTTCTTATGCTCTAGCTTACAAGGAAGAATACATTCATCTGACTTGTTTCCAATAGTTTGTTTTGGTACTCCACCTATTTCCCGTAAAAGAACACCTTGCAAGTTATGCAGTATTGTTAAACTATTATGAAACCCCTACCAGTAAAAAAGAAACTTGAAACCTTTTGAGTTCTGTTAATGGAGGAGCAAGCCTCACATTTTGATCTTCTGTTGTGATAGTCACACAAGGCCAGGTTCTCTCAAAACGTATATTTATGAAGGTGCAAAGAACATTTCCCTGTCGAGTCTAAAAGTCGACATGACCAAGCTCTCCAGTGCAGACATTGTCCTAACAACCTATGATGTTCTAAAGGATGATTTGTCACATGACTCTGATAGGCATAACGGAGACCGCCGCTGTATGAGATTCAAAAAGAGGTATTCTTTCATGTCCTTAATCTTTGTCACTTTTGTGCAATCAAGACCAAATAAGGCCAGGCATTGTAGTGTAAACTGAGATAACCTGTCAATAGATATCTAGCTTCCTTTTGCATATTTTAAATGGTCTTGCAGATTACAATTCATCCATCTTCTGAAATTATGTCCCCACACAATGGGCTTTAGTAGAAAACATTTCCTGTTATTTCTGTAACTATAGCCTTAGGATCTTATTAATTTACTATGGTCTACTTTGCCCCCATCTTACCTGTAAAATAGTACTTATGAATTTTTCATCTTTACTGGCTGATGTATATCAGTACATGACACATATCAGGAGATGGCTTTGGATTTAACTAATGGTAGCACACGTCGCATATCAATACTGGTATCTATATACTTGTATGTCCATCTAAATGATTGTAATGATATTAACAATAAGAGGTGGCCATAATTTTCAGCAGTTTGTTTTGTAACCACTTATCAATTATTCAATTGATTGCAAGTTTGCAACCTTTTAACCTAAACTAGTTGACAGCATTTAGTGCTTTGTAACTACTAAATGTCTATAATTTCATGTCTATTTCCTCGAATCTTACATGAGACCTCCTCAGTGACCTTTACAAATGCAAATTGCCATCTTCCCTCACATACTATTTGCTTGATTTTTATATTCCAAGATCCCCTCTCAATCAATCTCTTTCCTTAAATAGAAGTAGGTGTCTTTTTATAGAATTCATTACCAGGCCCTCAAATTTTATTGCCTTTACCTCCTTTAGTTCTTTTCCTATATGAAAAGTTCAAAATCACTAGCTTATGCTGTACCTTTTAAGTAGTACAGTTTTCTAACATTTACTGGATGCTCCTATGGCACTTTCAAAGCTAGACGGAAAACTCATAAAATGTAACAAATATTTCTTTTATAATAGTAGTACTTGAGAAAATGATATATGGAGCATATAACCTTGATAGAATTGTTATATGCTTTATTTAGCATATATCAATAGGAGCACCTCATAGGTTTTCGTTTTGATATCTAGAATACCTTGACAATTGATGTATTTGTTATAGTTAAACATAAAAATTTGTTTCACAACCCAACATCCTGCTGAAAGATGGTAGTGTATATCAAATGTACAGTTCCCAGTATGGAGTTCAAGTTACCCAATCTTTTGGTTGAAATGCAGGTATCCTGTTGCCCCAACTTTGCTTACTCGAATATATTGGTGGCACATTTGTTTGGATGAGGCTCAGATGGTGGAGAGCAACACAGCGTCTGTTACAGAAATGGCACTAAGACTACGTGCTCGACACCACTGGTGCATTACTGGAACTCCTATACAACGCAGGTTTGATGACATTTATGGACTTCTACGTTTCCTAAATGCAAGACCTTTTGATAATTACAGATGGTGGACTGAAGTCATCAAAGATCCATATGAGGTATGGCATGTGGGACTTTTTTCTTGGTCAATTTCACGCTATTGAAGTCTGCAAATTGGGAACCATGTGGTGTAGTTTTATTATAAAAAAGGCTTGAGAGGTTGACAGAAAAAAGACTTGTACTATGAGAGATATCCTTGTTTGTCAGTTTTGTCACATTTGTATCTGATTTCTTCATGGTTGACCAGAAAAATGACTTGTACTATGAGAGATATCCTTATTTGTGTCAGATTTGTCACATTTGTATCTGATTCTTTCACGTCTGTATGATATGAAGATAATTACTATTCTACTACCATAACATAGATCCTTGTTTGTGTCTAAAAAACTCATTGTCATCAATCACCACCAACAATCCCTTCAGCTCATTTGACTAACACACCGCCAAAATTACCATGCTTCAATTTCATCGGCTACCACCACCTAGTTCACCATCCTGACAACCATTATCTTTGCCTTCAGCATCACAATCACAACCATGAGCCTTATACCCATAACATCTTCATGACGCACCAGCACTATGCTGGTGCGAAAAACTTTTATCGTCTTAAGCATCATGCCAATTGTCTCCAATGGAACCAGCACTTTTAGATGTACCACCACTTTCAATGACCATGTTATTCACATCTGACACAATAGGTTCTTGTTATAAAAGTATATCCTTTTATTACAGAGTTTTTTCCATTTTGTTCAAAATAAAAACTTTGATCACCTTTGTTGATTTGAGATCAACACCACTTTGACAAACTACCATCAAGACCACCTCTGCAGTTTCGCTGACTCCATCACTTTTGGAGAGAGGGAGAAGGAGAGAAGTTGTATACATGGAGGGGATTTTTCCCCTTCCACTCCAGTTTCTCGAATTTAACATGTGGTGACTACATTTTTTTGTGCTTCCAGGGGATGCTACATGGACCTATCTCTAATATGGATTCCCAAGAAGGGTCTAGTTTATATTCTTAAGAAAATGGCTGTCATGTTTCTAGACCCACAAAACATTCTCATTGTCTTCGAAAGAACATTTTTTGTTAGTTGTTGATTAAGTTTTTCACATGCATATTTGTTGATTTTTTGGTTTTGTTGTTGATACATTTTTTATCTTTCTTCTGCACGTTTTGCTCCCTTAAAGAATGTTGTAGCCAACCATGTATTCTATCAGCACTCTGCGTGGCATTTTTTTCAAAGCATTCACTGATATGTCGATGCCTCTATGCATATTTAACTCAGTCTATTCTTGGACTCAGTAATTCTTTTCAAACTCTTTTATACATCATAAGCTTCTGTTTTGTTTCTATGTGACCCTCAATACCTCCTTTGGGCCACAGCTCTCACATCCCTTAACCAATGTTATATCTCGTTACTTGTTTCTGATCAATGATGGGAAGGTGTCAATAACCCATTTTCCTTTGTTGAAGTTTTTCCAATCTCTTGATATATAGTTTTTTTTTTGCTTTTCTGTTATCTCAGGGAAGAGATATGGTTGCCATGGAATTTACTCACAATTTTTTCAAGCAAATCTTGTGGCGTTTATCTAAGGCACAAGTATCAGAAGAATTAGGTTTACCTGTCCAGGAGGAATGCATAACTTGGCTAATTTTCTCCCCAATTGAAGAACATTTTTATCGGAAGCAACACGAAACATGCATGGGAAATGCACATGAAGCTATCGAATGTCTTAGAGACATTCATCTGAAAAAGAATCATACCACGGGTATTCTGCAACTCTGCAAGCTTTAGTTAAAGACCTACAGGACTGCCATTTTCATTTGGCTATACTTTGATTTATTTATTCAGGTATTGTTTCTTCTTATGACGCTTTTCTTTCACCCAATGAGGCGGCGAAATTTCTTTCTCCACTCCTGAAGCTTCGCCAGGCTTGCTGCCATCCTCAAGTTGGAAGTTCTGGTTTGCGCTCTTTGCAACATTCTCCTATGACTATGGATGAGATACTGGAGGTGAAATCCAATGACATTTTCCCCTAAATCTATTTGAATCTCGTTAGACTTTTAACAGTATTTTTGTTTGTCTACAGGTACTTATTAGCAAAACAAAGATCGAAGGAGAAGAAGCTCTTAGGAGAATTGTTGTTGCACTTAATGGCTTAGCAGCAATAGCTATCATAGAACAGGAATGTGAGCAAGCAATTTCATTGTATAAAGAAGCTTTGACTTTAGCAGAGGACAATTCCGATAATTTTCGGCTCGACCCATTATTGAGTCTTCACATTCATCACAATCTTTCTGATTTACTTCCAGTTGCTTCCGATTCTGTACAGATTCCAGTTATCAAAGAAGCCTCAGAAAGTTATGGGATGAAGATTATGGATGAGTCTAACAGACACTTAACCAGCAAAAATGAGCAACAAAATCTAACCACGTGCAACTCATCAAGTATATTCATTAACTGCTGTCGATTGGATAAGCATCCCTTACATGGTGCAGACTTAGATGTGCCAACAAAGTCAGCTTTGAACAAAAACATGGAATGTGATGACCATAGAAAAGCATCAATAATGCCCTCTAGCCATGGCTGTTTAAGAAAAAAATGTGAGAGTATTAAACAAAAATACTTATCTGGTTTTCTTTCAAAACTGACGCCGGCTCAGCAAGACTTCAGAAATTCATATAGACAGGTGTGTTTTCTTTTTACTTCTCTTTTGGAGGTATCATTTTTAGGTTGCCACCCTTTCTGTTGGCTGCCAATACTTTGTTGAAGAATGCTGTGTACGTAAACATTGCCCTCAAAGCCTTAAAAGTGGCTCTCAAGCTCTTACCTTGAGTCGGGTAGGGGGGATCCGATATACGTAGCCTTCCCTGAGCTAACGAAGAGGTTGTTTCCAGTTGTGACATGATTCAAGACACAAACAACTATCTGCGAATCCACAACACAAGAAATAATGGCAATTTGAGAATCATTTTACTCTACAAATTAGTGTACCTTCCGTCTGTATCGTTGTCCTTGTGTTTCATCTTTAAATATGACCTTAGGGGAATATTCATCTGGTCCAATTTGTACCGAATGGTTAATTTGCCATGAAATCTGAGTAATGAGTAGGATTGATTAGGTTTGAATTTTAATTATTTATCATGCTTCTACTGTTCATGTCAAACATTGTTTTTATTTCATTGTCTGTTCAAGCCTAGAAGGTCTTAATCTGTAGCTTCCTATGACCAACCATTTACTTCTCTCTCTCTCTCTCTCTCTCTCAATTTGACATACAATTTCAGGCTGACTGGTATTTAGTCGTTTACCCTTTTGTTTTGCTCCTATTTTGATGTTTCATATTCTGGAACAGACAAATAATGCTAGCAACTTGGCAATGGTGGCCACATCCACATCTCAATGCCTCACTAACTAAAGCTGGCCTGAGGCATTTACACAACCTAATTTTAGTAATTTGTGCATTTAGGAGCTTACTACTGTAACCGTTATACTGTCAATATTTTTAAAACCAATGCTAAAATCATTTTCAGCTTGGATTATTTGATATGCCAAACTAAAAACTGTGCCTTGTACGTTGGTTCACAAATGACTTCTGCCATCAACTTTAGTGGATATGATCACAAATTTTGCCTTTTCAGTTGGATGGGTGCTGGATGTCAATTTTTCATTTTTATTGTCAATTGATATTGTGTTCTCCAAATTTAGGTTTGATGATGGAGGAACTGAATAGTAGGCAAAATGTAACTAATTTGCCTTATCAGTCCCACATGAGGAATAATAACTGTTAGTTTGACTTGGATAACTAATTCATATCGGCGAAGACGGCCTAAGTATTAATATTTTGACTTTGACTTAGTTCTTTAGTGAAACAAAATTTTGTACTAAGCAACCTGTGTTAATGGAGTTCGGTGGAAGACATGGTAAGGTTCTCAGGTTTTTCGGTTTGGAGTTTGGATCTTTACAAAATACGTTGCTTTTAAAATAAAGATTTTTTGTGAGAGGTATATGTGTTTTTTTTGTGGTTTTTCACTAGAATACACTTGTCAGTTGATGGATCATAGGAAATGAAATGAGTTAATAGAACATGTCGATTACCTGATTTGCAACTGCAACATTTGCTTTATTTTTTCCCTCAATGATGTAATATCATTGCTTCTATTTTTTTCTTTGTTTGTCTAGGTGCATGATCTTTCTGATGAGTTTAGTACTACGCATAATAAGGTATGGTGGATGCATGCCCTTAACCAAATCGAACAAAATAAGGATCACACAGAAGCATTGATAAGAAAGATTGATCAAGCTCTTACTAGAAGTGGTACTGGATCTTCTAGGGTTTTATCAAGGTCAGTTTTACACCATTCTCGACAGTGTGTATGTTGTTTTTTTGTACTTTGTATTCATGTTAGAATAATAGATATTAGGAAATAACTAGATTTAGATATTCTACTTGATAGGACTTTCCTTATTCAGTTTCCTTATTAATGTTTCTTAATTGTTGTTTCCTTATTTCATCCTTGTAACCTCTATATATAGAGGACTTATCTAAGCAATAATATAAGATCCTCATTATATTCTCTTCTTCAACATGGTATTAGAGCTCAGGTTATTCTATACCCAAACCCTAGCTTGTCATCTCTACAAGTTTTCGCTTTGAAGGGGCCAGAAGAAACCCTAAAAGGCTAAAATCATCTAGAGGCTTTCTTCCAGCCTCCCCCTCTTCTCCTTCCTAATTTCTTCTTTGCTATCTTCTTTGCTTTCCTTTAATCTCTTTTAAGGACATGGATTTCGTCATAACCTTCGTCGATGCCCATATCGTGTTGTTGTTGACTGCTCTTGTTGCTCCAATGGTTGCAACTCCTTTTGCTGGTGCTTTTGTGGTTTGTTCATTAGGCAACAAATCATTCTGAAGTCTAGTGTCTTCTTCTACACCTTATGTGAAGCTCGGTGCCTTCTTATACACCTACTTTTGAAGCTTGGTATCTTCCTATACACTAGTAACTACTATAGTTGTTGCTACTGCTACTACTACAACTCTGGTTGGTGTCAATTGTTGCTGCTACTACTCCTGTTCATGCCTACTAGTGCTACTACACTCAAGATGATGTTTTTGCTACTTTGTTAGGACAACTCCATCAACTTCATCTCGTTTGAAATATTTCCTAACAAGTTGGGTATGATCGATAAATATACTCCAACTTGAGGGGTGTTAGAATAATAGATATTAGAAAATAATTAGATTTAGGTATTCTAGTTGATGGGACTTTACTTTTTCGGTGTTTCCTTATTAATGTTTCCTTATTGTTGTTTCCTTGTTTCATCCTTGTTTAGTCCAATCTAAAATGTATCATGTCATGCAATTAAACATGTCCAAAGTTTAGAAAGAAATTGGCCATTAATTGCTCTCTTTCTGTAATCACAGGTGATGAAATCAAAGTGCTTAAGATTACGAAAAAAATCTACACTTTCAAACTTTGATCTATATTTACTTAGTCTTATTTCTTGAACTTTGTGATGACTTACCAGATTCCGAAGCATAACTGGGCTGAAGTATAATATGCAGCTGTCTCTAGAGTCTCTGGAATCATCTAGAAAAGCATTGGTAGAGAGTCTTCTAGAAATTGATCAAACAATGGACAACCCAAAGACCGATGATGTTGAACATGTAAGATACTGTCCTATCTGTGAAACTGGTGATGGTCAGCTGTGTGTCCACTGTGAGCTTGATAAATTATTTCAGGTTCGTCATAGAATTTGTGAGTTGCGACCAGTATTATTGCTTCAATATTCTTATCAACATGATTGAATTATACAACATTGTTTGTTCTTACAGTTATATGAAACTAGGCTCTTCTGTTTTAAGAAAGGAGATTCCATGGTTTCATCCGCAGAAGAAGCAATAGATTTGCAGAAGAATAAAGACAAGTTGAATCTTTTTTTCCGTTCCAACAATGTACATGTTGATTCCAATTATCTTGACAACAAAAATAAAGAACAGCGACATGTCAGCACAAATGTAATGGTACGTTCCTTGAGCCCTAGGTTTTTGGGTAAGCCTCCTCTTATTCCTCATTCATTCGGTACTTCTTTTTCTTCTTGGTCTTGTTTACTTAGTTATTGTGTGATACATTGCATAGGTATAATATAAATTTATGTAATACAGAAGAGAAAGATCCTATTATTTTCTTTTTTCTTGGTACTTGAAGATAAAAGGTCAAACATCCTTAATGTGCCCAGGCCTCCCATTGTTTGATTTGAGCTTATTACAGAATTCTGTTGACAGGTTTCTCGATCTCCATCTGATCTGGAGGTTATTCTTGGTATACTAAAGGGTTTTTCTAAGTCTTGGCTAGAAAGGGATGGTGCAGCATCTGCAACAAAGCAGCTACTACTTTTTGAGGTACTTTGTTCTTATGGTTTCTGTCTGACAATACATTGATTCATTGATGAACGGATTAGGAAACTTACAATATGGATGTTTAATATTATCACTATCACCTTTATTCCTGTGCTGACCGTCTTTTACTTACCTAACTGGTTAATTGTGTACTAGGTCTTCAAGCTTTCTCATTTTGCTTCTACTTTACTTATTTTACAACATAGATTGGTATCAGCCCACTACTTGCATATATTTTATGACTTACACCTGTATTTATGAGATTGGACTTTTCATTGTTTCCGAAATAGTGCTTTAAGGATTGTCAAAAATAGTGCTTTAAGGATTGACAAAATGTTGATGCCCAAATTTAGAACTTAAATGTTCGACTAATTTACTTGAAAATTTGTAATCATTGAGGAACATACTGTAAATTCCTGATGATTTAAGGGAGTTCTTCCCATGTACAATTTGAAAAGGTCCTAGCCAACTCATGAATGAAATGGACTCTTGATTCTGTTGCATTCTGGACTCCTACCTACTGAACACACCCAATTTCCTGATGATCCAATGTGCAATCTCTCGTAAGTTCCTGAATCAACCTATACTTCTCAGATGATGACAAGAATGTTACTATGGTGTTCATTGTAATGATCTTGAAGTTATCATTGCAAAATTGTATAGAAAAAATAAAGATCTTTATGCCAATTCTATCAAAAGAGTGAGTATTGTTCTCTGACATTCCCCACTAAAGCGTGCAGACGTAACATAAGATAAACAGAAAATGTTGTGGTATGAGATTTGTCTTCTCAAACCGAACTGTACATAGGTTGATTATGATGGAAAGGATATATGCTGACTGTAGATAGTTCAAATACGTTACATTAATACATTATTATTCACCCATCCTTGTTTAGTTTGGTTCTAGATGTGGATCACTTCAGATTTAATATAATTTTCTTAAATATTTTTTGCTTAACATATATCCAGATTTTCGTACCACTATTGTGTCAGACTAGCCTGATTTTATTTCCTAAGTTTTCAATATTCTGAAAGGTGTTTCAGGAAGTATCAGAAGTTGATTTTCGCCAAGCATCCTACATGAATGTCCTGATAAATTATACTTGTCATGAACACGATGTCACCTTATTTTGCGCAGGCTATGCGCAAGGAATTTGTTCATGCAAGATCTTTGTCTCGTGCTCAAGCTCAGATATTCCGCGCTTACGACGAGATTAACATGTCCACATCAAGATTGCGTCTTAGAGAGTCTGAGAGCGAGCCAATTGCTAGCAATATTTTAACTGATGAGGAACTGATTCCCTCAGGCATGCAATTTTCTAATGACAAATTCCTGGCTTTATCTTTATTGGTGCGCACCAAAGGCCAACTCCATTATCTCAAGGTGGAAAAGCAATTTGTGCCATCTCATGCTACCTTATTGTATTTACGTTATGCATTTTGTATATTCGCATTTCATGTTTTTTGGTTTTTTCTGTAGAGTAGTCCTTTACATTATTCAGGGAGAGAGCTTCTTTTGCATCTCTGTAATTTCTATTTTAGTAGTCACTTATTAGTCCTAAGTGGCAACATGTGATCATGGTTAAGAAGGGTTTGTTTCTGCTCATTTCGTCACTTTGATAATGTAACACCCACTTAAACCACTTAGAGCTGCGTTATGTCCACTTCCTTTCGGGCAACCTAGGTGACTTATGAGTCCTAATTGGACAAGACGGCGTGCCAATTTTATATTATTAAATTTGGCAAAAAATGACCTAAGCTTTGGGCCTAGAATATGCTAGACTTGGCAAAAGAGAGAGACAAGGTAGTAGGAGTGGATTGTTAAGTAACAGTAAAGTAGTTATCGTTAAGGAATAGTGAATCCTAATTTCCCAGAACTCGCTCTGCTTACCTACCCTAACGTCACTTGACTTCCTAAAGCACAATGGATATTGTACAGAAAACGATTTGACCAAAAACATGAGTTCCCCCCCTTTCCTTTGTTGATTGATTAGTGTGATATTTAGCTGATCACCATGTATTTGCAGTTACTTAGGTTAGAGGTATTGGACACCACTCTTATAAAGTTTTGTAGACTTCTCTATTGAGTAAGGTGAGACATTTTCCAAACACTCTCTCGCATGTGTAACTGGAATTATTTTTCGTATCTACACCTAGATGATCATGGATGATTTGTGGATTGGAGTGCCAGAAGCTGATTGATATGCTTTGATACCATGTTAAACTTGGTTGATCCTCCACCAATTTAAAATTCATGTACCCAAGTGAGAGATAACAAACTTAACCTCCATTAAGAAGCGACCCCCCTACGCCTCTTGGAAACCACAACCACAGTTTGAAATTTATCATCACCCTCTACAAATTTGTCATCCGTGAAAGGATTGGGGTGGTACCCCAAAGGTCGATCAATCTATTCTGATGATTTTAACATGAGGCCGTGAGTTCATTTTTTAACAACCTATTTTAACCTTAAGACTTCAAATCATGATGTATGTAAGACATTTGTTTGATCTCGTATGTGTTCACTTTATTCACTACTCAAAGTAGGATCCTATGGTGTGTAAGTTCCAATTAGTGGAAGCATGTGATGTAACCATGTCAGCCATGATATGAGCACTCATAGTTCAAGTGATAGAGAAATAATAACAATGTAGGTAATGCAGCCAAACTAATACGCAATTATGCACACAAATTAAGATCAATGATTTTTCTTTATGCGCATCTTCCGACTATGCTCTTCGTACCTTCTCTAGTGTATCATGTTCTCCAATACCATCCATACCTTAATGGCTTACAATCCTCTCTGATTTTGTTTGGTGTCTTGAACTTGCAATGCTGCTTGGAAATTTTTTTCCCTCAAGGATCTTTTTTTCAGGGACTAGTCCTGTCCAAACAAAAGAAAGATGTTGATGTCCAACCAGGAAAACTTGAGATGAGGGATTTGGACAACTCTGATGCCAGTTTCATGGATCAAAATACGAATCTCGAGTCTTGCCCCATCTGCCACGAAAAGCTTGGCCACCAGAAGATGGTATTCCAGTGTGGACATCTCACTTGCTGCAGATGTAATTTCTTGTATCCTTACATTTTATTTCTCTCCTGAATTCAACTCCAAGCTATTTCAAGGGGTCAAGTGCAATGTCTTTTCTTTACTTTTTCCATGTGTTAATGACATAAAGGGGCATGGCTTTTCCACGTTTCAGATTTATATTACTTGCAAGGTCCAGTTTTAGAATCGTTCTTTGATTCTTTCAGATCTGCAGATTTTGAGCTTTTATTTTATAATTATATATTTCCGGAGTTAATGTTGTTCACATATTTACCTGCGCAACCTTCACGAGTTATGATATTTTTATGGTAAGGATAAAAAAACTACCTGTTCGCATAAAAATTAAAGATATTAAAAAAAAATTGGATTAAAAACAGCCAGAGCTTTTAGGGACTAGCAATTACTAAGTTCAACATTTTTTTGAAGGAAATAACGCCCTAGGAGAGTAGCAATTATTGTAACTTGAACAACCAAAGAGAAAACATTTGCTGCATTTTCCACACATTATGGTTATTTTTTCCATGGGACTAGCTGGGTTTTCATGTTGGTCCACCACGCCTATTGCAACCCTCTATTCTGGCTTGAGATAGACTATGCAGAACAGTACATAGCCGGAGTGACATATTATGGTTTCTTTTATTTCTGAACTTCAAATGAATTATTCTGCAGGTTATCTTGAGCTAACAGAGCGAGCAGCTTTTACTTCTGGCCAATGTGATCTAAAATGGGTCATGTGCCCAACATGCCGTCAGCGCACGGATCTGAGAAACATTGGATATGTAGATGACAAGCAGGACAAGATTTCAGAAGAGATTGCATCAAATTCATTCCAAGGTCAAGATGAGTCTGAAAGTTCGGTAAATATTCAGGGTTCATATGGAACAAAGGTTTGCTCTTTTTAATGGTTTTGCAGTGACGAGGATTAGGATAAAAGTTTTGCTTATTTCCCTCCTATAGTTTCCGTTTTATGAAGTCTTTGATACATTTTGATGGCTAATGAAACTTTAAATAAAGAGGTGTGCTAATTGAATATCAGTTTTGAACCATATGAGAAGGAAAGATTACCCTCCTTTCTAAACTATTTATGACTAAGCATGATATTTGATACCATTTTTATTTTTCAAAAATATAGCTTTGTCTTGGTTACATGCAAGTTGTGGATTAGATTTGTGATCTACATTTAACTGATATAGAACTGTGTCAAGGACAACACTAAGTATTTCTTCACATTTCCATCCATTCATAGGTTGAAGCCATCACAAGGAGAATATTACGGATAAAATCTATTGACCCAGAAGCTAAATTTCTTGTCTTCTCGAGCTGGAATGATGTTCTCGATGTGTTGGAACATGCTTTTTCTGCCAACGGCATAACCTATGTGAGGATGAAAGGAGGGAGGTATAACAACATTAACTAAAACACAAATTATTATTACAAATGTGATTCCTTCTTCCAAGTGTCTGTTGTGTTTTCTGTAGGTAAAATTGCAATGATTTCTTCATAGTTTTTGCTCTTCTTGTTGATGTTTAACAATATTAGTGTCACAATCTCTTTTTTTGTCTGTTTATTGTGGAGGTTTTGAGAATCTATTCAAGTGTTGGGAATTGTCTCACAGTTCCGAAGAGATGCACAATATGTGTGGGTGGTGGGGTGGGGAGCTGTCCGACTGAAAAGTTGATTAACTTTTTACAATCATATTTTTATTTGAATCACAGCCTACAAATAAAGGCAAAAGTGCCTTTCAGCTCTTCAATGATGATTACATTCGGCATTTTTTTGCCTTCTTGATGGGTTCTTTCTTTTGAGAAAATGATTCATGGAATCTAAATGGACCGCATTGCAGAAAATCACAAATGGCAATTGCACAATTCAAGGGCCAAACTTCTTCAAGTTCCAAAAGTAAAAGTGGTGTTGACTGCAAATCAAAGCCTGTTCAAGTTTTGTTTCTTTTGATGCAACATGGAGCTAATGGCCTGAATCTCTTAGAAGCCCAACATGTGATTCTTGTGGAACCATTGTTGAATCCTGCAGCCGAGGCACAAGCAATAAACAGAGTGCATCGCATTGGGCAGGACAAGAAGACTTTTGTGCATCGCTTTTTGGTAATATTTCGATCTTTGAAGTTTCATGTATAAAAAAGTGTGCGTTATTTGAGATTTTTTTGTTTTTTCGTCTACCAGGTAAAGAATACAGTAGAAGAAAGTATTTATAAATTAAACAGGACCAGAAATGCAAATGCTGTGACCAGCATGACATCGAAGCGTCAGGATCAACCTCATCTTACACTTGGGGATATCGAGTCTTTGTTCTCTCCAATCGCGCAGCATGAATCTGTGGAGAGCTCTACTCCAGGAGGGAGTCTTACGCATTTACCTCCTTCTGTAGCAGCTGGACTAGCTGCGGAACGACGATTAATGGGGTCTTCCTAGTGACCTATCTGCTTGAACATCATCTGCTCTGATTGACAGAAAGAAAATAAGGTTTCCTCTTCCACTTTCTCCCTTCCAATCAGATCATATAATGGTCTTAACTAGTTTGACAGAAGACTATTTTCCCTGGAAAAATGGCTAACCCAGTGGGCTTTGGCCAGGCATGGCTCTACGACCTCTGTTGAGAACCAGCAGTACTAGTGTCGGCATGAAGAGCAGTATCATTGCCTCGCAAGTCAAGGTCTGAGTTTCAATTCTCACTTTAGAATTTATCTTTAGTTGATGATACATGTCATTTAGGCTGATGCCGCTGTGTTCTAATTTTTTTTCCTTGTGATGTAGAACAACAAAACTGCATGGCTTTCATGAAAATGCTCTGCCATGTTGAAAAACAACTTTCATGAAAAAGCATATAATGTTTATCCTCTCGATTTCAACTCTGGAAGTCTGCAGTGTTTGGCCAAAGCTGGTGTTCATCTCCCTCAAGGTGTATAGTTGCTTTTAAATCTTAATGATGCTATCATTCTTTGGGTGTATATATATGCATGGAACCCTAGTTTTATTTTCTGCCTATCGTATGTTTTAGTTTAGTGTTCTCTAGCCATGTTCTGCTTCTTTTTTCTTCCCTTTCTTGGTTGCTGGCTTTGTGTACCGACGAGGATGTCATTACTTCAGAACTGACTCGTATAGATAGGAAATCTTGTTCTTTTGCTTCATTTACCGACGAAGCCTTACGCTCATGATTGAGCATCCTTATGTTCCTGTGGGCTTACGTAGATCAGTAGATGTCGTTCCAGTAGCAACTGTTCTATAAAATTTTGAAAATGGCTCTTCCGTAGGGTTGCAAATGGGGTGGGTTTAACCTGCCGTCCCTAAATGCCGTGGGCTTACGTAGATCAGTAGATGTCGTTCCAGTAGCAACTGTTCCCTTTTAATGCTGGTTGGGGCAAAAAAATCCTAACCTGGTAACCGCCAACCCGCTTAATAAAGGGGACTGTTGCGGTTGTCTCTAAACCTGTTCTGTCTAATCTGCAATCCACATAAAATATTAATTAATTAATCAATATATATTATGTTAGAAATATATGTTTATTTTAGTACTAAGACTTTAAACCTAGTATATATTACACATCTACATTAATTTTACCTTATATAATTAAGATTATTTATGTTTTTATATTTATTTTGGACATGCATATTATCTTGTGGTTTATTGTCATATATATATATATATATATATATATATATATATATATTAAAAATAAATTGTTATATGTATTTTTTATCCAGGTTGTTTGGTGATATATTTTTTAATTATTTATCAGAGTGATATATGAACTTGTTATGGTTGTAATTTTTTACAAATTTTAAGTCAAAATATTACAAGTTTTAATTCATAAAGGTAAAAAAATATAAAAAAATCAAGTAACTCAACCCACTTTGCACCCGCTTAATCAACCCTTAGGCGGATGGGTAGGGGTTGTTAAATTTTTACCTCATCTTGTCTACCCACTTAACTTAAGTGGGACGGGTCGGGGTAGCAGTCGGGTATTAAAATCTCTTCTTGTCCCCATTTAGAGCCCGATAAGAAACTGTGGATGAAAATGATAGATTTAATTTCAATTTCTGTTGTAGAAATCATATCTCGTAGGCCTGTTCATTTAGGGGATTACATAGGATTTTAGTAGGGTACTAGAATCCGGCAAGGATTCTCAAGTGGATAAGATTTTAAGGCATTTCTTTTCGCTGGTAATCCCTTTCCACACACACACACAGAGAGAGAGAGAGAGACTAACAAAACCAAGTGTTCTTTGGACGATCTGAACATTCAAGTCCTCAATTTTGATGCCGAGGAGAGGACATGAATGAGAGAACCCTGCTGGTTGTCCGACCTTGCGCTTCTACTTACATTAGTCGAGACCGGCCTCTGTGTCTCGTGTCCTCTTGTATCGCCTTCTGGTGGTTATTTTTTAAGTACTTTGTCTCTAAAGTCTAAACTGACTATATGATTGTTGGGGTTGGGACTGGTTACGCAGACTTCGGCTTTTGGAATGAATGAAAAGGAACAATTATAATATAAAAAAAAACATCGATAAGGACCAAGTTAGACTCTCATCAAAGATTGACGAAAATAGTCACTTCAACCGAATTCTATTCTTGCCTTAAGTGCGATGGGTCCAATGTAATAAGTAACCTTGTAAAGAATGCGTCAGTCGAATGTATCTCTTCGAAGACATTTGATAAAATTGGAACAAGAATGACATGCACAATGCGTCACTCCAATGTGGTTTTAACATCTCATCTGGCTACATCAGCACGTCCTACCTAATCAGGCAACCAGACAAAACACACTAATATTTTATACTAAGCCCAGCCTTCCACAAATTACGATTGCCAACTTGATCTCGTGTATCGCATTCCGTACAAAATCTTCGAAATGGATGTCCAGCTAACATATTACCCAAACTAGAGAGGCAAGAAAAGACAATCTTGTTGCAGTTAATTTAGAGTTTAGACCCTGATAACGTATAATCCAACAATTCAAAATGGTTTAATGAATACTAAATTTGAATTTGCTAATAAAACTGAAGAGGTGTTTACTACTACTACTACTACTGAACTTATCAAAAATTGTCTTGCTTGAGAGACCTAGCAAAACTTCCAGCGTTTGTTGCAGTTTACACAAGTAACATACGTCGTCATCGGCTCGTCGGCACTGCGGGTTTGCATCTGACTGTATGTGCACTTTCGCTGCCCACAACGACTACACTTGAACTGATCAGTTGTGGCTTTGGGAGCCGACGCTCGCTCGCATTCAATCATAGCCTTCTTCTTTATTTCCACATTCTTAAGTTTCCGATCGTCGCTTGCCATTTCCTCGGTTGTCATGTTGACAACATTTTCCGGTTTGATCTCGTCGAGTAAAACTCTTCTTCGGAAGTCTGGGTTATTCTGATCCTTGAGGTTGAATAGTATCGAACATAACGGATTCGAGTGACATTGCTACGCTTACAGGGTCACACATCTCGACTTCTTTTTTGATGTCTTAATCGACTTCCAACGCCACTTTAGATAATGCCTCAACGAAAATTTTACGAGTCTTTTGTCTAGCATTATCGCTACACTTGAACATTGAAAGCGATTTTTTGGGTTGAGTAAAAGTTGGCGATGTGGGTTTGAAATTCTTCGCGTTGTTCTTAATCTTCATTTGGTTACTTGAAATATTGGGCTTTGATTTTGGAACTCCGACAATGTCCATTATCCCTACCTTTGTAGCTCCTGACTTCTCGGGATTTCTTAGGGTGAAGTTATCACCATTCTTATTTTTTGCCTGTCTCCTCGATGATTTTCTTCTTCCAATGATCACGCTAACTCGCAAGCTGCCTTCTGAATGTTCTTTAAGACCATCACTAAACATTTTCATTGAATGTCAGATTGACACTCAATCCGACCCAAATTCCAACCATATCTGACTTCCGTTTCGATCCAAACTTTCACGTAAATATAGGTTTAGGAGTGTATTAGGGATACAACAAAAAAATTAGGGAAAAAACGTCGAATGTGTGTTAAATAATGAGTTTTTGAAGTTCAATGGGGCAAAGTGTTACAAAATTAAAGCTCATGGGAGGTAACTGTTAACTTTGAAACTTTAGGAGGACAAAGTGATATCAATGCATAGTTCAGAAGGACAAACTGTAATTAACCCAATTAAAAGAATAAAAGACAATATCACAAAACATAAGAACAAAAGAAACCAAGTTTACACCTTTTTTTAAACCTAAAACCTCTAAAAAAACCCAAAGCAAAACCAATCCATCTTTTTCGATCAAAATAAAAGTAAAAACCCATAACCAGCTTTTTTTACCAAACAAAGAAAACAAAGCACCATCCATGATCCAACCGTAATTATTTTCCTATTAATTATATTGATCCGTAATTAATAAAATATAGGTCGCAACCCAACTAACAATTAACACTATTCGTCCAAAGGATCAATCACAATGATTTCCAACTAAAAAGACATTAATCACAAGGACAGCGGTCAAATCACCCTCCAATCACAAGGACAACATTTATCACATGTTGAATGTGAAGCTGTATTAGAAGTTTAAATTTTTACTTGTTTGTGATTACTGAAAATGTACAAGCTCACGTCAAGTTCTTGTGATTACTGAAAATGTACAAGCTCACATCCAGTTCCAGATTGCATACTGTGTAATACAACAGAACTTCAAGCTATCATACACAGTCATGGGATTAGACTCATAACAGAAATGACTTGTCTCAGCTAACAAACACATGTAAGAACACACGTCTTCTGCCCAATTTATGCTCCACTTCCAGCATCAACCCGAGTAACTTGAGTAGTAATTATCTGACCTTGGGAAACCATTTTCTACTAACAAGGCAGAAACGGTTGAATCAATTCCTCCATCATACATGAAGTGTCAAAGAGTCTCCATTCCTTGAGTTCAATGTGTCGCCTATACAAAATTCAGGAGAAAAAATATATAAGAAAGAGCATCGTAATATTCAATGAAAATGTTAGATTTTTATGTCAACACATTTAAGGAGATGCACACACATCCCATCCAAAATTATGGCATGACACGAAGGTAGAACAAAACGTGGTCTACTAGTGGGACTCTAACACATCATGGATAACTGAATGCCTGTGAAGATGCTGAGTAGTAAACAAGTTTGTCATTGGAAGGAAGCTAGTCGATTACATACATTATAAGTACCAATCAGCATAGCTAAGAATCAGAAACAGGCAACATTTGAAAACAACATAACTCTTAACACAGAAGAATGAGGAACGAACAGATATACATACATAATAAGTACTCAAGAGGGTACAATCATTTAACCCGATTCGTAAACAATAAAGTAGTTATACGTAATACAATAATTCTTTGGACAAGTAGTTACATATATCACTCCTTCAGCATCCATTTCGTACCTTTATTTCCAAGAAAAAAATTAACAACACTCAAAAAATTTAACACCCAAGACATAACCAATTAACATGAATATACATCCCGCGACGGTTTGTGTAACATCTCCGAACAACGGAAAATTTAAACTTTTAAAATCAATGAAACACGAGGATAAAAATCATCAAGAGTGGGGACATTACTCGAAGAAATACCCAAATATATCTGGTGCACCATGTTACATAAGAGTTTGTCAAAAGAGTGATTACATCAGAATACGAAATACATAATACATGTAATCACTGTAGGATCGTGTGGGTTATGGGTCCACTAATCACTATTAATCTAATCCCTAACTAATCAAGCAATAAACGCAGCGGAAACAATTTAAACACTAGTAGGGAAATAACATGCAAACCACAAAGAGACTCGGCGTTTTTATAGAGGTTCGGCAACCCACCCGGGTCCTAGTCCTCTCTTGTAAGCTCCGCTCGACTCCGCGAGCTCCGCCTACGTCTTCACTAACCACTCCCCGTTCCGGGCCGGGAGAGAACGCCTTTACACCACAAGCAACGCGAACAACCCTCGCTTGCTTGAATTCTTCCTCTCACAATCCGAGAGGGACACTTCGGGCTTTCACCGAAGTCCTTGCTTCTTTTGACAACACTTGTAACTGAGTGGGATTCACTCTCTAATTGAGCACACTTTGAGTAGGATGAGTAATTGATCAAGTGTGTGAAGTTTAGGCTTATAGAGTGTAGAAATGGGAGCTTTGAGGATTGAGGTTTCTCTCTAATGAGTTGGGACAATTGGAGTTGGAGAGTTGTGTTAACAACAAGTCTTGATCCTCTATTTATAAGCTCCTAAGGTATTCTAGCCGTTGGGGATAGATTTGATTGGGTTTTGTGCAAGATACACAAAGCAGAAAATCGGGCTGCAAATCTGTCCAGAAACGGTCGACCGAAACTAGTAAACCGGTCGACCGTTAACTTGATTTTAAAGAGAATGGTCGAACAAAAGAATATTCGGTCGGACAAACGAGCTAGAACTTAACTCTACTTAAGTGAATCGGTCGAACCAAAGTATGGGGCGGTCGACCGATAAGGGGATTCGGTTGAGACAAAGGTCAATCGGTCGAACGAGAAATGTGTCGACCGATAGCAGGGAATTTGGTTTCTGAAAAATATGTTCAACCGGTCGACCGAAACAAGGTCTTCGTTCGACCGGTTACCGAATGTATTTTGGGGTTAAGTTTTGTTTTATACGAATACGACCGTTATAGGAATACGACAAGAAAAACGGTCATATTAAAATCCGGGATCGGTCGACCGAAAAGGTAGAACCGGTCGACCGTTAGAGTTCGGTAAAATCACTGTGGAGAGTCTGTTATAAACCGGTCGAACTGAGAACTGGTTCGGTCGACCGGTTCACACAGGAAATCTGGGTTTAAGTTTATAAGTGATTTCCGACTAAGGTTTGGGTGATCTAATGAAGTCCAAATAATGTGAAATTTCGTGTGTGACTTCTATAGGGAACCTATTGTGTATGTGATTGGTTTTTAACTCTTGTATGCTCAATTTACACATGTTCCTAAGACTCAAAATAAAATCAAGATTACAAGTCTTCATTTAGCTTTATTACAAATCTTGACTTGATTTCCTTCCTTCCTTGAGTCTTGATCACCTGTAGAGGTTAGCACATGCAATATATATGCAATGCAATATGTGTGCTACTCTACATCACTTATGATTAAGATTAGGTTTAATTAAATCATCAAAACCTAGATTAAGGCCAAAAAGCCAACAATCACGACAACCTAAAATAGGCAGGCAACAAAATCCAGTCCCAAAGTGCAATCTTCCTCGGTCACCACCCGTCGGAACCTAACGCGGTCCTGAAAATAAACATAACAACAATGCCTGAGTTTCCATAAGAAAGTCCCGTATGACAATCTCACCTATATGCTCTATCATACTAGTATAGCATAACAGGAAATACAAAGCAGTAAAACAACATTCCCACCAAGGCCAAACCGGACATCCGTCCTGCGATCGTTCCCGCTGCTATACAGGCCCCGCGGTCTACAACCGCCATCGCTGCCACACAGGCCCAACGGTTCACAGCATCGCCATCGCCACACAGGCCGCACGGTCCACAGCATCACCACCGCCACACAGGCCACACAGTCCACAACCATCGGTGCCACATAGGCCACACGATACACAAACATCGGGTCTCCGTGGAGACCTACCGTAGGCACATACAGTCTAGCAGACAGTACACAACACATCCCCACACGCGGCTACACAAGCCAAAGAGATCGGTGAGGAGGCGTTCGCACTTCCGCGCAGGTAGAATCAGATCTGAAAAATATCGTGGTCCACCACAACACCAACAGAGTCGTCGCTCAGGTCGGTCCATCACCGGCGCCACACACACCGCACAATATCTCACTCGATAGGTGCCCAATCGAGCTACCTGTTGGAAATCATCATCGGCAGTCCATCGCCGCAACCACACATACTACGCGTGATCCTCCCTGCCGCCACACAGGCTGTACAGGGGCCCTCCCGTCGCCACACAGGTCGCACGGCTCGTGCAATCACTGCATATCCAGGTCAGTCGAACATATCCGCCACACAAAGGGTCAGACAATCGACAAATCCGAACTGAAGTCCGCGGGGTCATCGAGCTCCACGTGCTGACACCAACTCCGCCGCTATAAAAGCAGGGCAGCGACCTCCGTAGCCATCCAGGCCGGTAGTCACTTCACCCAACGACAGTTGCGTGCCCGTTGAAAGCAATGAGATCCACAATCCTTCAGGTTGCTACTCTAAGGAGAGAACAATGTACAAACTACGTCACCCTCTACAATGCAGAGGTGACACGTCCCAAGTATCCACACTCTTCCACACGGCAGTCCCTGGGTAGACACGAGCAACGTACCCACCGTCACCTCCCAGCTCACGCTCCAAGCGATGACACGAGTTTTCGTGGACAGAGTTGACACTTCACTAGGAACAGGATTCAGTTCTGGGCTCAAACGGTCCACCGGAAAAGGTATACCGATCGACCGCTTCCGCAAAGGAATCAGTCGACCGAATACCTACAACGGTCGAACTGAAGGGATTGTGTTCTAAAAGTTTTACTTTTAAATGTCAATTATTATGAATTGAATGAGAAATCATTTTGTTCCTTGTTTATGTTATTCGTCTTTTGGAAGTGTTAAGGAATAGACTCTTGGTCCTTAATCGTAGAGCTCTAAAAGATATTGGTTTACATAAAACAAAAGATATTCGCAATCATGGTAATAAACATGGGACATTTGTTACCGAGTTAAGATTGTCGTGTTGGTCATAGATCGTTGTAGCTCTACAAGTGAGTGACGACACGGGTACACAAAAGAGGAAAATAGTACTTTTGTATACCGAATTGACCTAACAAGTAAAATATTATAGGAATGTGTTTCTGTGTCATTAATATTTTATTGTGTCCTTGGTCCTTTGATATGAGACTTATATCCGATCGCTTAAGGAGTTCTTAATTAGACTAGTGTCTTGAGCTATTGATGAGTGTAGTGTAAAGGCATTAGTTGGTTAAGCATAACTTTCGTTGGAGAAGATAGTTAGTCAAAAGATTATCATTGCCCCTCTTAATTGAGTGATGATATTAGTGGGCCCCTTGATAAAGCCAAGTTATAATGTGCACAATGTGATTTGAGTTAAGTCACATATTTATAACTAGCTTAAAGAGATCAAGAAATGAATACTAATACAAAGATGACACAATACTACTTTGTGTGTATTCTTAATATCATGTGGCAAGGGACGGACACAAGTGGTGCACTCCATCACTAAATGGATCGAGTTTTGGTTCGAGTGGAATTAAGATATCTAACTAATTGGGAGCTATAATGTGTAGCTAGATACCGCTTATAGCTTGTGATATTAAGCTCTTAATATCACTGCCAACTTAGTCTAAATCCTCCCATAGGTCACACCGCAAAAACCGGGAAACAAGAAGCTTGATTTTTGGTTCATATGATGAGTCGGGTTTCCTATAGAAAATATGACTCATGTGGTGAACGAGTAAAATCAATTATGTTGCATAATTAGAATCGTGATAAATTCATATGAGATGCATATATTATGGGGTGCAATGATTTATTATTGCATAGGATAATATATTGCATAAGTTGTGAATTTGCTAAAATCCCAAAAGTTCAAATTTTGTTGGAAATAAATCCAAAATTTGAAAAAGGCAAAATCGGGTAGAAGTTCGGTAATCCATTATGGTTCGGTCGACCGAAGGATCTATGGATCGGTCAACCGAACGTGGAACGGATAGTCGTAGCTGATTGACCGAACATGACCAAAGTGCCTGGATCTTTGGTACAATGTACCGAACCAGAAACGGTCGACCGAACAATGTCAAGTTCCGATATTTACGGTTAACCGAATAGCACTCAGTCTTGGACGAGAATTAGTCTGATCGGTTAAGGAGAAATTTTCTCCTTAAGATTCGGTCATCCGTCGCGTACTCGGTTAAACAATCGTGACATATTCGGTTAACCGAGTGGGACTCGGTAAACCGAAGCACGATCGATTTCCTGCCTTTGATAATTAAGAGATTAATTTGATCGATGGTTAGATTAGCTCCAAACTTGGTCAAACGTTTTGTGGATGCATGTAATGCATTTTGGAATTAGTTTGTGAGAGAAAATGTCAAGAATTCGTGGCTTAAGAATAGCTATGATTGAGAGTAAGATAGGAGCCTATAAATAGGTCCTTATTCTCCTCAATTGATATAAGTAGTTTTCTAATTATTTTCTCTCCAAAATTCACCACAAAAATCCACGAAAATTCTCTTAGTTTTCTAAGTTTTTGAAGGAGAAATCTCAGAGACTAAGGAAGGGGTTTGTAGCTAGATTCTAAGCTTGTTTGGAGATTGATTGGCTAGCTCCTTTCTCTCCAACCTTGTTTAGGGTTTCGGTGAACACTCGGAGGCATCCGGCGCAACGAGAAGCGACGATTGGCTTCCTCAACGTCTCTGAAACGTCAAGAAGTTTTTGAGAACTTCTAGGTATGAATTTCGGAGTCACTTTGTGTTTGTTTTGTAGGATTTCATGTTTAATTATACATATATATTTTCAAATTTTTCATGTATAATAAGGATCAATTTTCAATTTTCTAGAATCTATTGCATGCATCGGTTTGTTTTAACAAACTAGTTTCAAAACTCTATTAAAACAAACATAAAGGAGCTCCGAAATTCATACCTAGAAGTTCTCTAAAACTTCTTGAAGATTCGGAGACCGTTGGGATGCTCCTCGCTGCGCCGGATGCCTCCGAGTATTCACCAAACTCTAAACAAGATCGGAGAGAGGGAAGCTAGTCTCTCAATCTCCGATTGGGTTTAGAATCCAATTACTAACCCCTCTTTAATTCTCTTGAGAAGATGATCTCTTAAGAACTAAACTAAACTTAAGAATTTGTGGAATTTTCGTGGAGAATTAAGGAGAGAGATTTTGCATGAAAAGCAATATTAATCAAGATGTAGGAAGGCAATGAGATAACCTCTATTTATAGGTTCTCTCCAAATTACCTATTCATGTGCAACCTCTTGCCCATGATTTCATGCAAAATTCCATCTAACCATCCATTATTTATTAATAAATATTATTAGCCACGAATTAAATCAATTATGGACCAATTCCATGTATGATCTAATTAATTCTTAAATTAATTCTGCATAAAACCGTCTGGACCGGTCGACCGTTTCCAGGTGCGGTCGACCGCTCGAACCTATGTTTCGGTCGACCGTTCAACATTCGGTCGACCGTTCGTAACAGGAACTATTCCATCGCAATGTTCGGTCGACCGACCGATCACTTTCGGTCGACCGTTCGAACAGATGAAAATTCCCTGTTATCGGTCGAGACTCGTCCGGTCGACCGTGCCCTACCGGTCGACCGTTTACTGCTATTCGGTCGACCGTTTGAGCACTGTTTTGCAGACTTGTCAAATTTCGGTTTAACCCCTACAAAATTTGACATTTCGGGATTAGTAGTAAATTCACAACTTATGTAACATATTATCTTATGTAATGATCAATCATTACACCCCATAATATTTACATCACATATGAATTTAATTTAGATTCTAATTATGTTATTAATCACAACATAACTTTGATTTTGCTTTGTTCACCCCATGTGTCATATTTTCTACATGAAACCCGGCACATCTTATGAACTCAAAATTCTCATTCCTTGTTTCCCAGTTTTGTGGTGTGACCTATGGGAGGATCTAAACTAAGTTGGCAGTGATATTAAGAGCTTAATATCACAAGCTATAAGTGGTATCTAGCTACACATTATAGCTCCCAATTAGTTAGATGTCTTAATTCCACTCGAACCAAAACCCGATCCATTTAGTGATGGCGTGCACCACTTGTGTCCGTCCCTTGCCTCATGATATTAAGAATACACACAAAGTAGTATTGTGTCATCTTTGTCTTAGTATTCATTTCTTGATCTCTTTAAGCTAGTTATAAATATGTGACTTAACTCAAATCACATTGTGCACATTATAACTTTGCTTTATCAAGGGGCCCACTAATATCATCACTCAATTAAGAGGGGCAATGATAGTCTTTTGACTAACTATCTTCTCCAACAAAAGTTGTACTTAACCAACTAATGCCTTTACACTACACTCATCGATAGCTCAAGACACTAGTCTAATTAAGAACTCCTTAAGTGATTAGATATAAGTCTCATATCAAAGGACCAAAGACACAGTAAAATATTAATGACACAGAAACACATTTCTATAATATTTTACTTATTAGGTCTATTCAGTATACAAAAGTAATATTTTCCTCTTTTGCATACCCGTGTTGTCACTCACTTGTAGAGCTACAATGATCTATGACCAACACGACAATCTTAACTCGGTAATTAATGTTCCATGTTAATTACCATGACTGCGAATATCTTTTGTTTTATGTAAACCAATATCTTTTAGAGCTCTACGGTTAAGGACCAAGAGTCTCTTCCTTAACACTTCTAAAAGACGAATAACATAAACAAGGAACAAAATGAATTCTCATTCAATTCATAATAATTGACATTTAAAAGTAAAACTTTTAGAACACATTCCCTTCAATCTCCCACTTGTTATTAAAGTTTTCTTTCTCATACATACTCAATGCATAAAACAATAATAACTAGGGTAAACCCCATTACATATCAATCATCAAGCCAATCTACATGGTTCCTCAATCCCATGGACTCGAAATGCATTTCGCCCTTGGCTTGGGATAAAGGTTTTGTGAATGGATCAGCTGTGTTGCTGTTGGTGTCCACCCATAACAGATTTATTTTGCCTTCGTCGATGAGGTCACGTGTCACGAAGTACTTACGATCCATGTACTTCACTTTGTGGTGTGATCTAGGATCCTTGATTTGCGAGATAGATGCACTATTATCGCAAAATAGCTCGATGGGTCCCTCGCTCGTGGGAACTACTCCAAGCTCTTCAAGGAACTTCTTGATCCACACTCCTTCCTTGCTCGCTTCAGCGACAACCATTACTTCTGAAGCAGTGGTTGAATCGGCCGTAGTGGTTTGCTTCCAGCTACGCCAACTCACAGCTCCACCATTCAGAAGAAAGACGTATCCTGATTGCGACCTTCTATCGTCTGGATCACTCATGAAACTCGCATCCGAGTAACCTTCAGCCATCAATTCCCTTTGTCCTCCATAAACAAGAATCTTATCCTTAGTCCGGTTAAGGTACTTCAGGATATTCTTGACCGCAGTCCAATGCTCAGGACCTGCGTTGGATTGGTGACGACTTGTCACGCTTAGAGCATACGAGACATCTGGTCTTGTGCAAGTCATCGCGTACATGATCGACCCAATTGCCGAAGCATAAGGGACATCCTTCATGTACTCTAAGTCCTTACGTGATTGCGCACGTTGAGACTTCTTGAGTTGCACACCCATACTCATTGGCACACTGCCCTTTTTGGAGTTGTTCATCTTGAACCTTTCCAAGACCTTGTCAATGTATGCACGTTGACTGAGGCCAATGAGTCTACGGGGTCTATCTCGATATATCTTGATTCCCAAGATGTATTGAGCCTCACCCATGTCCTTCATCGAAAATGCAGATTTCAATGAACTTCTCGTTTGCTCAAGCAAAGGAATATGATTGCCCATAAGCAATATGTCATCGACATATAGGATTAGGAATACTACATAGCTCCCACTAACCTTCTTGTATACACAAGGTTCTTCCTTACTTTGAATGAAGTGAAGCTTCTTCACTTCCTCGTCAAAGCGTTTGTTCCAACTCCTTGATGCTTGCTTCAATCCATAGATGGATCTTTGAAGCTTGCATACCTTCTCGCTATTCTTTGGATCTTCAAAACCTTGAGGTTGTACCATGTACACATCCTCCTCCAAGTTCCCATTCAGGAACGCCGTTTTGACATCCATTTGCCATATTTCATAATCGTGAAATGCGGCAATAGCGAGCATGATCCGAATAGACTTAAACATGGCAACCGGTGAAAAAGTTTCATCATAGTCAATTCCTTGAACTTGAGTGAAACCCTTCGCTACAAGCCTCGCTTTGTAGGTTGTCAAGTTCCCATCCATGTCCATCTTCCTCTTAAAAACCCATTTATTATGAATGACCTTTTTCCCTTGAGGAAGGTCAACCAAGTCCCATACTTGATTATCATACATGGATTCTATTTCGGATTCCATGGCCTTAAGCCATAGTTTGGAGTCTTCCCTTTCCATTGCTTCTTGGAAGGTCAAGGGATCATTGGTATCTAGTACCATGATTTCATGAAGTCCCAGATACAAATCAGGTTTCTTCCTTTCCCTTGTTGACCTTCTAAGTTCTTTTGGTTCTTCTCGTGTCTCTTGAACTTCTTCCACAATTTCTTGAGGAATGGGTTCACGTTCAACTCTTGAACGTACACTTGGTGGGGATGATTGAGATTCTCTCACAATTTCTTGTGATGGTCTCTCGCTCACGCTCCCACTAACCAAAGGAATCTCGGTTGGGCCTTCATGATCTTGAATGTCATCATTCATTTCATGATCTTGTAGAGTATTTTGAGTTTCCTCAAGCACAACCCTAGTCCCACTACTTTTTACTCTTTCTAGAAATTCCTTTTCCAGAAATGTGGCATCTCTCTCTACAATCACTCGATTGGAGGTGATATGCCAAAAGTAGTATCCTCTTGTCTCACGAGGATAACCAATGAAGAAGCACTTATCCGCTTTTGGTTGAAGTTTGGTCGACATCAATCTCTTGACGTAAGCCTCACAACCCCAAATCTTGAGAAAACTGAGCTTAGGTGTTTTACCACTCCACAGCTCATAGGGAGTTTTCTCCACGGATTTGGATGGAACATTATTTAGTGTGTAAGCCGCAGTTTGTAGTGCATAACTCCAAAAGTAAAGAGGTAATTCCGCATGACTCATCATTGACCGAACCATATCGAGCAATGTCCTATTCCTCCTTTCGGATACCCCATTCCACTGAGGTGTACCGGGAGGGGTGAGTTGAGGTACAATACCAAACTCCTTTAGGTATGAGTCAAATTCGGCACTCAAGTACTCACCTCCACGATCCGTTCGTAGAGACTTGATTTTCTTGTCGAGTTGGTTCTCTACTTCATTCTTGAATTCTTTGAACTTGTCAAAGGATTCACTTTTGTTTCTCATTAGATAAACATAGCCGTAACGACTATAATCATCCGTGAACGTAATGAAGTACCTGAAACCATCTCGTGCACTAGTACTCATTGGACCACATACATCGGAATGTATCAAATCCAACAAGCCACTCGCCCTTGGGCCTTTCTTCTTGAAAGGCTTTTTGGTCATTTTTCCCATTAGACATGGTTGGCACGTCTCCAATGATTTAAAATCAAGTAGACCAAGAAGGTTAGCTTCTTGCAATTTCTTGATGCGCTTTTCATTTATGTGACCAAGACGATAGTGCCACAAGAGAGTATCATTCTCGTGAGTGGTCTTAAGTCTTTTGTTATTGATATTAAAGATTTATTTATTATCCAATTCAAGCAAATAGAGACCATTCCTTATGAACGCATTTGCATAGAACACACCATTCTTCGATATAGACAAACAAGAATTTGAAATATTTATATTAAAATTATCCATATCCAGACATGATACAGAAATAATATTCTTGCTAATCGAAGGTACATAATAAACATTCTTTAGACATAAATTTAAACCACTACATAATTGAAGCACCACAGAACCTTGTGCAACCGCAGACACGTTCGCACCATTTCCGACCTTCAATTCTACCTCGTTCCTTACGAGTTCATTCCTATCCATGAGTAGCTGCACATTAGAAACTATGTGAGCACAAGATCCGGTATCAATTACCCAATCCTGGACAGAGGTGGCTAAATTTATTTCAATAACAAATATACATTTGGCCTTTTTGGGGCGCCGACGTTCAATCACTCCGTTGTCAAGGTCTTCCTTGTACTTGGGGCAATTTGGCCGGATGTGTCCTTTTTCACCGCAGTGAAAGCACTCCGTATTGGGAGTTGGAGATTTCTGAGATTTCCCCCTCGAGGCACTCGCACGAGCACCTCCTACTCCCTTGCTCTTGATTGAACCACTTTTGGTAGATTTGCCCTTTCCTTTACCAATCTTATGGCCCCTCCCATGGACGACAAGGACTTGCTTGTCCCTACCCTTGCCCATGTCAACTTCAACAGTTTTGAGAGTGTTGTGCAGCTCCTCAAGACTCACCACTTTTTCACGCACGTGGTAGTGCATCACAAAGTCCTTAAAGGACGGGGCTAGAGAGCCAAGAATCATATCTTCAGCAATGTCCTCGGGCATTGGTGAAGAGAGCTTTGCCAACTTCTCAAGGTATCCTTGCATCGTGAGAAAATGCATAGATACCGATGTTCCCTCCGCCATATGGCACCTTGTGAGTGCGATGGTGGTCTTATAGCGCTCCTTTCGGGCACTATCCATGAACATCTTAGATAGAGCCTCCATGGTCTTCTTGGGTTTTGAATCCAAGTATTTCGCTTGGAGCGAGTCACCCATGGATGCTAGCATAAGACCGTGAACCTGGTTCTCTTGGTCTTCCCACTTGGCCTTAGCCTCTTTCTCTTCATCGGTTAATCTCTCATTCCACTTTGGGATTGGACCTTCCAAAATGTGAGATAGTTTCTCAAACTTTAACACGATGTTGAGTTTGAGTTGCCAACTAATGAAGTTTGAGCCATCATTTGCTAAAGGGTGTTTTTCTATCATGGATCGTACGATAGGTTGGATGTTCGACATTTTTCTACAAAATAAATCATACAGGTTTTAATGCCAATTTTATGTTTTAATACACATGCATACATATATCAAATATATAAATGTAAATGTTGCAAATTAAAATCTTGCCCATAAATGCAACAACCCAAGATCCTATTAATTGTAATATAGACTAGCTAAGGGCTATCGAATACATTACAATGTCAAGGTAAGAAAACATTTTCTAATCACAACCTTTTTGAATTTTAGCAACATTTAGCATCTTCAAACTTTTGTCACTCTTGTCGTTTTAATTATGAGGGAATACGACCTATCCTCGTAAGAAAAACTTTTTCCCAAAACCGAGCGAGGGCTCTAGGTAATGTTAAGAAAACTTATTTTCATTTGATACGAGATACGTTTATCTATTGTATTCACAACTAAACATACTTGGGGTTCACTAGGGTGAGACACACCTCATATATTTAATTGTGGCACAACAACAGACAACCTTTATACCTCCCACTATTCCCAAAGATAGAGGGAGCTATCTCTCGCTAAGGGCGAGCAGAATATCCCTCGATCAATGGCTGCTAGTGGATGAAATAAGAAGGAAATTTATTCTTAATTTTTGTTGGACAATTTAACATGTGATTTAGAATTTTAGGTTATCATGCATATTATTAATCATACACATCCTAACATTCAACACATTCATCACATGCATAGCAGAAATTAAAAACAGAAATTAAACATTCACACAATCCATATCGTGTGAGTTTATATGTTCCCTTCGATCCTTGATCCTCGATCTCCGATCCTCGATCCTCGATCGATGCGCTACAGCGGCGACTTCCTCTTGCACCGGAGATGTAGATTTTACAGAAAATAAACATGCTCCTCACATTCGATAAAACCGACTAGTGCAAGTCCTATGTAAAAACCTCTCATATGCAAATGCAACTATCTAAAAGACGGAAATAGAGAGAATTTTGGCTTTTACATACATAAGCCCCTGTATAATAATAATGACATACATTCATAGCTTCTGATTTTGGAACATATAAACTCACAATCCTGCAAAGCAACTCAAGCATCCATGCACGCAATTGCTATAAACTATACAACCTAGTTTATCAAGCATCTAGAATCCCAAACAATTCTTTGAAAAATATTTTGAAATCCATTAAAAACATTTTTCATTCATCCATAGTTCAAAAACTATTTTTGAACCGCTGTCCATCCAATTTCCAATGGAAAGATGAACTGCAGTTTTTCGGTTTTGTTGATTCTCTTACAAAATAATCGTTTATACTTAAAACGAAATTATTGCAAGTTAGACTTATGTCTAAATCATAATTCTAATAATTACATGACATGTTTTAAACATTCAAAACATTTAAAACGAATTATTATAAGGAATTATTTCAACAAACATTTAAAGACCGAAAAACCGGTAAAACGAATTGTTTAAATCCTAGATGGTAAACTAAATTTGTTTACAACCATAAATCATGAGAAAATTGAACCTGACTCTGATACCACTGTAGGATTTCATGTTTAATTATACATATATATTTTCGAATTTTTCATGTATAATAAGGATCAATTTTCAATTTTCTAGAATCTATTGCATGCATCGGTTTGTTTTAACAAACTAGTTTCAAAACTCTATTAAAACAAACATAAAGGAGCTCCGAAATTCATACCTAGAAGTTCTCTAAAACTTCTTGAAGATTCGGAGACCGTTGGGATGCTCCTCGCTGCGCCGGATGCCTCCGAGTATTCACCAAACTCTAAACAAGATCGGAGAGAGGGAAGCTAGTCTCTCAATCTCCGATTGGGTTTAGAATCCAATTACTAACCCCTCTTTAATTCTCTTGAGAAGATGATCTCTTAAGAACTAAACTAAACTTAAGAATTTGTGGAATTTTCGTGGAGAATTAAGGAGAGAGATTTTGCATGAAAAGCAATATTAATCAAGATGTAGGAAGGCAATGAGATAACCTCTATTTATAGGTTCTCTCCAAATTACCTATTCATGTGCAACCTCTTGCCCATGATTTCATGCAAAATTCCATCTAACCATCCATTATTTATTAATAAATATTATTAGCCACGAATTAAATCAATTATGGACCAATTCCATGCATGATCTAATTAATTCTTAAATTAATTCTGCATAAAACCGTCTGGACCGGTCGACCGTTTCCAGGTGCGGTCGACCGCTCGAACCTATGTTTCGGTCGACCGTTCAACATTCGGTCGACCGTTCGTAACAGGAACTATTCCATCGCAATGTTCGGTCGACCGACCGATCACTTTCGGTCGACCGTTCGAACAGATGAAAATTCCCTGTTATCGGTCGAGACTCGTCCGGTCGACCGTGCCCTACCGGTCGACCGTTTACTGCTATCCGGTCGACCGTTTGAGCACTGTTTTGCAGACTTGTCAAATTTCGGTTTAACCCCTACAAAATTTGACATTTCGGGATTAGTAGTAAATTCACAACTTATGTAACATATTATCCTATGTAATGATCAATCATTACACCCCATAATATTTACATCACATATGAATTTAATTTAGATTCTAATTATGTTATTAATCACAACATAACTTTGATTTTGCTTTGTTCACCCCATGTGTCATATTTTCTACATGAAACCCGACACATCTTATGAACTCAAAATCCCCATTCCTTGTTTCCCAGTTTTGTGGTGTGACCTATGGGAGGATCTAAACTAAGTTGGCAGTGATATTAAGAGCTTAATATCACAAGCTATAAGCGGTATCTAGCTACACATTATAGCTCCCAATTAGTTAGATGTCTTAATTCCACTCGAACCAAAACCCGATCCATTTAGTGATGGCGTGCACCACTTGTGTCCGTCCCTTGCCTCATGATATTAAGAATACACACAAAGTAGTATTGTGTCATCTTTGTCTTAGTATTCATTTCTTGATCTCTTTAAGCTAGTTATAAATATGTGACTTAACTCAAATCACATTGTGCACATTATAACTTTGCTTTATCAAGGGGCCCACTAATATCATCACTCAATTAAGAGGGGCAATGATAGTCTTTTGACTAACTATCTTCTCCAACAAAAGTTGTACTTAACCAACTAATGCCTTTACACTACACTCATCGATAGCTCAAGACACTAGTCTAATTAAGAACTCCTTAAGTGATTAGATATAAGTCTCATATCAAAGGACCAAAAACACAGTAAAATATTAATGACACAGAAACACATTTCTATAATATTTTACTTATTAGGTCTATTCAGTATACAAAAGTAATATTTTCCTCTTTTGCATACCCGTGTTGTCACTCACTTGTAGAGCTACAATGATCTATGACCAACACGACAATCTTAACTCGGTAATTAATGTTCCATGTTAATTACCATGACTGCGAATATCTTTTGTTTTATGTAAACCAATATCTTTTAGAGCTCTACGGTTAAGGACCAAGAGCTTCTTCCTTAACACTTCTAAAAGACGAATAACATAAACAAGGAACAAAATGATTTCTCATTCAATTCATAATAATTGACATTTAAAAGTAAAACTTTTAGAACACATTCCCTTCATGTTTTAATAAATTTTTGAAACTAGTTGTTAAAACAAACTGATGCATGTATAAAATAAATCGAAGAAAATTGTAATAGATCCTTATTATACATGAAAATTCGAAAAATATATATGTATAATTAAACAAGAAATCTAGCACGAACTCTGTGCTCAAAACTCGATCCCCAACGGTCGAACAACAGGTCTAAAATCGGTCGACTGAACATGGTCAAAATCCAGAGTCTAGTCAAAATCACACAAGTATATTCGGTTGACCGACTCAAGGGTCCCGGTCGACCGAAAACTATCAGGGTCAACCTAATGGTCTAAGTCATCTATCGGTCAAACAAGATCATAAAATCGGTCGAGCAACATACAATACAATTTAGTTCACTTAAGTTCCGGTCGGACAAAAGGTCTAGAACGGTCGACCGTTTAGATAGTCAACGTCCGGTCTAAGCGAAACACGAAGCAATCGGTCGAACGACTCAAGGGTCCCGTTCGACCGAAAACTCCGAGACAACCCCGACCCACCAACACAAGCACGACTGGTCGACCACCACAAGGCATCGTTCGACTGGTGTTGGTTAAAGTCGGGCAAAACATACTAAACCGGTCGACTGCCTGAAGGCACCGGTCGACCGTTGGTCAACAGCAACCCCGCGCCTACCGAGGATTTTACGTCATTTCACGTCGTCAGCGAGGTCTCCGACCTCCCGGGACCGACCACAACATCACCCCAACGTGAGTGAGTAACAAAAGCATCTAATGCAAGAACTTGACATACCTCTTTGCGAAGAACGATGTACTTCACCGGAGCTCCAACGACAACGCCCCCGGACCGCAACCTCACACACGCTCTCCTTTTTGCACCGCACCAAACCCAACACACCTTCACCACCGGAGCTCTAGCACAAATGGAGAGGAAGAGATGGGTGGAGAGGAGAAAGGTTTGAAGAAGAAGAAAAAGAAGAGGAGAAGGAAACATTGGTTTCCTCTTAAACCAACCAAGTCAACCCTCACCCATCACCTCAGCCTCATCCCTACACTCCAGCCCACTGTTCACCCATGCCTCCCCATCACGTCCACCACTCTTTCCTCCATTCCCATGCAAAAACCACATTAAGCCCACCTAATCACCATTAGCCTATTAAAAAGGTTAGGGTCATCACAATTTGCATATCAAATAATCCCAAATACCTTCAAATATAGGGTTTTTGAAAACAAGGAGGGAGGAATGTTAATCCACAGAACAACGCATACATTTACGCTCAATCCAAGAAGCGTTGAACTCAGGTTAACAGTGCACCAACAGCAACACCGGCGAACCAAGCGCGGGAAAGAGAGAGGCGACAACTCCGACGGGGGTTGAACGAAACCAAAGGTTCTTCAGAAATATCTACTAATAATAGTCGGTGGTACATTTGTAATTTGGGCGTGGTTGCAGTTGCAATTAACATCTCAATTGAGCCCAATTTCAGTGGCTAATGTGGGATAATATCCGGAATTACCTGAATTGAGCGGAGGTATTAGCGTCCAAAATATACGTGGACAGCCGGGAGCGCCGAGAAGCTCCTCCCCCCAGCTTCTCCATCTATGTGTTAATTGTGCGTTGAGTTTCGAGTTTCGACATGTGCTCCCCGGGATCTAGATTGTCGTTTGGATCACCTCTTCCTACTGTAGCCGCTTCTACCGGGTCAAGGAGCGGATTACCCTTCCATCCAAACGGGGTCTAAGACCACCCTTAATGGGTGGTCTTTTTCGGGCGCCCAACCCGGGCGCCCGAAATGCCCTCCCTTAACGGGAGGGTGGTTCTCGGTTGGGTGCCCAATTCGGGGGACCACGTGGCCCTCCCGGATTGGTTTAAAAAAGTTTTTTTGTTTTGTTTTTGATTTATTGTTTTCAAAAATGTTTTAAAAATTATTTAAAATCGTTTTAAAAAAATGAAAATATGTTTTTATTTCTTTATTTTTTTTAACATTTTTTTGTGTTTTACCTAGAATTGATTCTCAAATGACGTGGAGAGGAGAGAATGTAGGACATTTAAGTTGTTTCTGGTTGTGTTTAAGAAAAATTTAGGAACTTTGATTTGAAGTGACGAAAGTGAAAGAGAAAGTTCCGACGCTGTTAACGGTGTTGTAAGCAACACGCACACGTCACCCCAGGTGTCACGTCCCCGTAATATCCCCATCCACCCAAGGGCAAATCCGTCATTCTCCCAACTATATAAATACCCCACCGAACGTCCCCAAAATCGCGCTCCGCCACCGATCCCTCTCCTCTCTCTCCCTCAAGTGGGAAAAAAACCCAAAAAAAAACCCAAAGACGTCGTCTCCAAACCCTAGATTTCTCGATTCGCACGGATCTCATCGAGCTCGAGGTGGTTGTTCGGATCCCCGATCTCGCCACGTCCCGGTACGCGTTGGTTTGTTTTTTGGGCCGGAATCGTGTTTTTTGGGTAGCTGTGGTTTTGGTTTTCAGGTTAATTTGGAGAAATTTGGTGCTGAATCTGTGCGTTTGACGACCAAAGGTGTGATTTTTCGAGGATTTGGGGGTGTTTTTACTGGCATTTTGGGAGAATTGCTGTGTTGGTGGTTTACGTTGTCCGATCTTCTGGTTTCGGTGGTGATTGCTCCTGTTCGGGCTCGTGTTTCTGCTTTACAGTTGATTGTAACTCGGAATTTCGGGTTTAGGGCACGTCTGTAGTTTCTTATTGTTCGGCATGTCGATAAGAGATAGACATTTGTAACTAAAGACGAGAGCTTTAACCCAAACGTTGGCTTTTGAAAGGCATCCAAATTGATTTTTTTTCGAGTTGGGAGAAGCTAGGTGAATTGACTTAATCGGGGATAAGTAGTAGTACTGTTAAACATACGCAATGCTGGTTCTGCTATATCGGATATTCCATTCGGTTCTGTCTGGAATGCGCGGCTGAATAATAAAAAACTGGTTTCCATGGGTTCTGTGGAGGTTCAAAGTGTCCCTTCGAACGGAGAAGCCTCTGTGAAGTCTTTAGGCAGTGGAAGAAGGATAAACAAGTCGCAGCGGCACCGGCGCAAAAGCACTCAGTTCGAAGATCTGTTTGCATCTGGTGAGGAACCGAGATTGGTCTACATCAATGATTCGAGAAGAACTAATGATAGGCATGTGTTCACTGGGAACGAGATTTGTACGAGCAATTACACGGTGATTACATTCCTGCCGAAGAACCTTTTCATCCAATTCCACAGGCTTGCGTACTTGTATTTCTTAGCTATTGCAGCGTTGAACCAGTTACCACCCCTGGCAGTGTTTGGGAGAACTGCATCTCTGTTTCCTCTTCTGTTTGTGCTTTTTGTTACTGCCATCAAAGATGGTTATGAAGATTGGAGAAGGCACAGATCCGACAGAAAGGAAAATAATCGTGAAGCTTTGGTTTTCCAGTCTGGGAAATTTCAGTTAAAGAAGTGGAAAAGCATTTGTGTTGGAGAGGTGATTAAGATACACGCAGATGAAACAATACCCTGTGATGTGGTTTTGTTAGCGACTAGTGATCCAAGTGGCATTGCTTACATACAGACTATGAACCTTGATGGTGAATCAAATCTAAAGACGAGATATGCACGGCAAGAAACAGCTTCAATGGATGTTGAACATGACAACTTCTCGGGATTGATTAGATGTGAACAGCCTAATAGAAACATTTATGAATTCACAGCGAACATGGATTTCAATGGGCATAAAATACCACTTGGGCAATCAAACATTGTTCTGCGAGGCTGTCAGCTAAAGAACACAGAGTGGGTTGTTGGTGTTGTTGTATATGCTGGTCAGGAGACAAAAGCTATGCTAAATAGTACAATCTCACCTTCTAAAAGGAGCAAATTGGAAGGTCATATGAACAGAGAGACCTTTTGGTTGTCATTTTTCCTGCTTATCATGTGCGCAGTTGTGGCACTTGGAATGGGATTATGGCTTGAAAATGAAGGACCGCAGCTTGACACACTAGGGTATTACAGGAGAAGATATTTCACAAATGATAAACATAATGGTGAACGCTACAAATATTATGGTTTCTGGATGGAGATATTCTTTGCATTCTTAAGCTCGGTCATAGTTTTCCAGATAATGATACCCATATCTCTATATATTACAATGGAGTTGGTGCGTTTAGGGCAGTCATACTTCATGATTGAAGATACGCGGATGTATGATAGCAGTTCAAACTCTAGATTTCAGTGTAGATCATTGAATATCAATGAAGATTTGGGTCAGATACGTTATGTATTTTCTGACAAAACTGGCACGCTAACGGAGAACAAGATGGAGTTTAGGAGGGCTAGTGTGTACGGGAAGGATTACAAGGACCACCAAAACATCACCACACGATTATCAGGTGATTTTTAAGGTCACTCTGCATACAATCTTGGGTGTAGGTTTGCATATTACCAATTGATTTATAAGTAGCATAAGCATATATTTGATTGTAGCCAGACCTTTTTCTATGCCCTAATTGATGCTTGTATATGACTGTGTTCCAACATTTCTACTTTATGGTAAGAGTTTCTTTGTGAATGTAAGATTTCATATGTTGACTTTTGAGGGTTCAAACATTTTTCGAAGAAAGTGATCATTCGTCTTAGGTTCATACTGTTGAACATCGGAACTATTTAAAATGCCATGCTAGAGCTTTTGTCTAGAAAACCTCATCTTCCTATCATCTTGTGCACCTGTTGTAGTGTAACACCTAATGTTTCCTTCCCCCTAAGCAATCTACTAGTTGATCATTTCCAATGTTGGAAGGTCGTCAATAATCTTCCATAGCTTTCATATCGAGGCCAATTTATAGAATGAAGTACCACCATTTTCTAGCGGTTGACAATAGTCCCATATTGGACAATTCATTTTATTTTTTAGGCTTATAAGATCCTAGGTCACTCCACTCATCACCAATAAGTTTTGAATTGGATGCCCACACTTTAGATGGTATCAAAGCTAATAAGGCTTGATAGCCGGCCCAACAATTCTACCCATCTTTAAAGATACACATGTTGGACTCATGAGATTCCTCGTGCAACGAATTATTGTGAATACTCTCTCAGATTGGACAATTCAGATTATTCTTGAGACTAATAAGATCCTAGGGCACATCACTCATCACCAATTGATTTTGAGTTGGATACCCATTACCCACACTATATGCTAGCGTTTTGCATTTCCCTGGAATGGGAAGAGATATGCACTTTTTAATTTATATGCACACTCAATAAGAGTATTTTATGTCAGCCCTTATGAGTTTCTTTTGTTAATTTAATATTGCCGTTTGTATTGTCCCAATTACCCCATTGACATCATTGATCCCACATTATTTTTAAACTGATGGTTGTTGTGAACTTTTCTAGATCATGGAATTATAATTATTTCTATTATCAACACATTGAGTTTTCTTGATATTGTTGACTGCATATGTACCGTGATTTTTGTTAGCGATAATGGCTAGGTAATGTTCTATCGGCTTCCTGTTTGGGCTTTCCATGTGGTCACTAGATTACTCACTTTAACCATCTTTTTATGATAAGGCTAGATTGAATTTTATTCTTAATATCTGGCGCTAACAGCTTGTCACAAGTATATGCACTGGAATGTGTAATATATTGAAGTTTGTTTATTGTTTATGAAAGTGGATTTAATGTTCAATTCAGATTCTAGCTCTTACCTATCTCATTTTCATATTATTTATCAGGGGGGAAAACAAAGCAAAGATGGAAGCTTAAGTCTTTGGTTAGTGTCGATCCTGGTATCGAGGATTTGTTGCAGGGAAAACTAGATTCACATGGAACTGCAGCAGCTCATGATTTTTTTCTTACATTGGCTGCTTGCAACACTGTCATCCCAATTTTAAGCAAACCTTCCTCTCCAAGTGCTGGTGGGGGCTCACCTGATGGGTTAGAGGAGATAGATTATCAAGGTGAATCTCCTGATGAGCAAGCTCTGGTTGCTGCTGCTGCATCCTACGGTTACACACTTATAGAGCGTACTTCTGGTCATATTGTTGTTGATGTTAACAGGGAGAAGATGAGGTGTGCCTTTACTTGATACTTTAATTTTTAATGTTCATATTTCTTGCTTTTCTTTACTGTTATAAAGTGCTGTAGATTTTGCACAAGTTTTGATCATTTTTATTTATTTATTGAAGTATAACTATGTTGTGACTAATACTTTTAAATTCTAAATCAGGTTAGATGTACTGGGTTTGCATGAATTTGATAGCGCACGTAAACGAATGTCAGTGGTTATAAGATTTCCTGACAACACTATCAAGGTTCTGGTCAAGGGTGCTGATAGTTCGATGATCAGCATCTTATCAGACGAAACTGAAAATAAAGATGTTCCATGCAAGGAATCTGTTTGTGGTGATATAAGGGAAGCTACAGAGAAACATTTGATTGAGTACTCATCACAAGGTCTGCGCACACTTGTAATTGCTGCAAAGGATCTTAATAATGAAGAATTTGAGGAGTGGCAGCTGATGTACGAAGAAGCAAGCACATCGCTATCAGAAAGATCAGCAAAGCTCCGCACAACTGCAGCTTTTATTGAATGCAATTTAAATCTCCTTGGAGCTACTGCAATTGACGATAAACTGCAAGACGGTGTCCCCGAAGCAATTGAGTCTCTGCGGCAGGCAGGAATAAAGGTCTGGGTTCTTACTGGAGATAAGCAAGAGACTGCTATATCAATTGGTCTCTCGTGCAAACTCTTGACCCCTGATATGCAACAAATTATTATTAATGGCACATCAGAAGAACAATGTCGAAGTCTGCTTGCAGATGCTAAAACCAAGTTTAATATAAAACCTAGTGGTGTCATCTCTATGAAAGTGAGAAATACTGATAATAAATTTCGTGAGAGGTTGGAGAACACCAGGATCCAAGAAAGTCTGACTTCTCAAAGTGAAACTATTGAAGTCAATAGTGCTGATGGCACCTACAATCCATCTAACGGCCACAGCTCAAAAGGAAAAGACCCAGAACATTCTACTCTAGCACTCATTATTGACGGGAACAGTCTTGTTTACATATTAGAGAAAGCTCTGGAGCAAGAGGTTTAGTGCATCTCTTCTGAATTGTAATTTTTCAAACTAACAAGTGTTTTTCATCCTATCCTTCATCAGTGTGAAAATGGACCTGTGCACCAAATCAGGATTTTTACTTAATTTTTAGCTTAACCTTTATATTCTCCTAATTAATTTCCATAATTCTTTGCTTCAACAGCTTTTCGACTTGGCAACATCTTGTAAGGTTGTGCTTTGTTGTCGCGTTGCTCCACTGCAAAAGGCTGGCATCGTTGATCTGATCAAAAGCAGGACGAGTGACATGACCTTGGCCATAGGTGATGGTGGGTACACAATTTTGACATTTAACTAGTAGTTTCTTTGTTTCAAGTTTGTGGTTGTATTATATTTTCCCTCTAGATTTCTCTTTTTCTTATGGATAATAATGCCCTTTTATTGGCATGAATCTGGTTCAGATGGAGTGAATTTAGGAAGACAAGAAGAAATCCTACTTTAATTGTGAGATTGCGTTGCTTTCGCATTTCCAACAACTGGCTCTAAGAGCAAATTTTAAGTTTTTGGCCAATGTAGGGTGACTAGTCTGATACAAACCTAGCTTGTGATGAGGGTCACCTCTTTCAACCTTGAAATTGTATTATAGCCTGTTTGAAATTGCCCTACAGCAGCATGAAATACTTCTTTATCATTTCCATAATGCCTTGACACGTGCTGCATAGGTATTACAATAGGGTGGATTGGTCTGAATTTTGGCACCGCTTAATTGTTTCTTGAAACAACAATGCTTGTTTGTCACCCATTTCCAAGTGTGCTTTTCACACACCACATGGATCGACCAATGCAACATATGTGTTGCTCACCTGAACATTGATCTTCACCTATACAGTACACCCGAACAGGTAATTTTATAGCTGAAACCATCAACCCAACTGCTTGATATTTCACTATTTTAATCCTGACATACCATCATTCACACTCAATTGAATTCAAACAACATATAAAATTATTTAGATGGAGAGTGTAATAGTCGAATAATAGAACGAGTTCACTTCATGATCAAGGATGTGCGAAACTGTGCTGGCATTATTCAGTTCCTGAACATGACCATCTTGTCCTGCTTCCATTTGCAGGAGCGAATGATGTGTCTATGATCCAAATGGCAGATGTTGGTGTTGGGATCTCTGGTCAAGAAGGTCGTCAAGCTGTTATGGCTTCTGATTTTGCTATGGGGCAGTTCCGTTTCTTGAAGAGGTTGCTTCTTGTGCATGGGCACTGGAATTACCAGCGTATTGGATACTTGGTTTTATATAACTTCTACAGAAATGCTGTTTTTGTGTTTATGTTATTCTGGTAAGGCCTAATTAAATTTAGTTTTTCGATAATGTTTTCATCTTTCTCATGTACAAGTGTTTATCTTTTAATTTGAAATTTTGATAACATTTTAATTCCCTGGAAGGTTAAAAAACAGTCGGTGCTCCAATATAGCCATATTTGCCAATTGTTTGTCATCTTTCCTTTCAATTATGTTATCCTACTTATGCCTTTTCAGATTTGGAATAACGTCATGGATGGTTTTATTGTCGAGACTTCACATTAATTTATAAAAAGGATGACAAAGGAATGTCATGAGTCTTACAATGATTTGATCACTGCTAAATAGAGTTTTTGCAGATGCAGACATTGAACAATTTTCAATTGTTCATCTGTTAGGCGTTCAGAGTGTGTAACTCAATTTCCTCTAGCTTGGCTTGGCTCCACTTCTACAGTAGTTAATGACTTGTTTTCAGGCTTGGGGTGTCAAGGAGCAGTTCTCTTGTCTTTTTTATTGTCTGAAGATTCATTTATATCTGATGTTTGCACCTTATTGGAGAATTTGTCCTTATTGTTTAGATGAAAGCGTACCTTCACCGGTAAAATAAATCTATTATATGGATGCAGTTGTGGAAGGAGGTTAATAAATCATTGATTGTACATTTCTGATGCTCCAAACATTATCATTAGACATACTGATAAATAAAAAACATTACCAATAGACATCTGATGTTCTTCCGTCCATACCTATCCTGTCTTGTATTCAGGGCATCCGGGCATGGCCAAGCACATGTTTTGGTTTAATTGGTTATATTTCTTTATGAATGGTATCAAGATATCCTTTTAACACATCCTAGGCAAAATCATATGGTTGAAATCAATGAATAACTGCTTCATGTAGATCATGTAATTGCGTGTGGAATTACAGGATATGATAAGAACATTACACCTCAAACCATACTGATTACTTTGAAGACTAATTATTTAGGAGTCGTAGAGTAATTAGTTTAATCATCTTGTTGTGCTGTATGTGCTTATTCTTTTGTGATGGTCATCTCCTTTCATTGCATTCCGCAAAGATTGTGTTTCTTTTTTATTTACTTGTTGCCTTTTAATGGTATTCTCTGCACAGTTTGTTTCGTTACTTTCATTGATGTTAGATATTTCTTCATAATTGAAAAGAATTTCTTTTGCTGATACTATTGGTGGACTTTGGTTACATTTTAGGTATATCTTGTACACAGCATTTTCAGCAACTTCTGCTTTAACGGACTGGAGCAGTGTGTTCTATTCTGTTCTTTATACCTCTCTTCCAACAATAGTGGTTGGTATTTTGGACAAGAACTTAAGTCACAAGACACTCCTACGTTATCCAAAACTCTATGGTGCTGGTCACAGACAAGAGAGCTACAATTTATCCCTCTTCTGGATCACAATGTCTGATACACTGTGGCAAAGTCTTGTCCTGTTCTATGTGCCCTTTTTCATCTACCAGAGCAGTACTATTGACATCTGGAGCTTGGGAAGCCTGTGGACAATTTCTGTGGTCGTGCTTGTCAATGTTCATTTGGCTATGGACATTCGGCGCTGGGTGCTAATTACGCATATTGCAACTTGGGGATCTATAATCATCACATATATTTCTCTCGTGATATTAGATTCTATTCCTGTTCTTCCTAATTATTGGTGAGTAATTAATATTAGTATATTACTGTGATGTTAATATAATTAATGATATTGTCGACAGTTTAAATTTCTAATTTTCGTTATTTGCATGCTTTGCAGGACAATACATCACCTTGTTCAGTCAATAATTTATTGGCTTACCATTTTACTCGTAACTGTCTTAGCACTGCTACCACGTTTCGTCTGCAAGGTTATAAACCTCATTTTGATTCCATCTGATATCCAGATAGCTAGGGAGGCTGAAATCTTACACAAATTGCCAAGACATCCAGTTGCGGGATCTGATGGAAGGTCATGCTGATATAGTCATTCCTACTCAATTTATTCTTTACTTGGTTTGGCGATTGAATGCCAAATACATTATCACGTGCCACAGGGACTAACTGTTTATTAACTCATGGTAAGAAATTCTAAGGGTTCACTCTTCTTATGTGTTAGAACTACAACTTAAATTTTAAAAGCAAAATATGATTATGCTTCAACATGTGGTTGCCTAGTTTGTTGTTGCTTTTACGTTTTCATCTGTGACCTATATTGCAAGTTCAACCTTTTACTATGGTTCTATCTTCTTGGATGCAGTAAAGCAATTTGACTATTAACGAGATGACTGGGTCGGAGCGCATGGTGGAGGTATCGACAATGGACCTATAGCTACTATCAGCAAAACTTGCCAGCGTGTGAAGAGGTTCATAAGGAATGTGGAACTTTGGAAGCGATGACCTCAGGATTTCGGTTGGAGGGTGTGTATTTGATTTATTTGTTTTCTGTTGCTCTTGCGGCGGCGTGCACGTTCTCTGTGCTTTTTCATCATGTGCATTTGTTCGATGATCGCTCCATTCGGCTGAATTCCTGAGCAAGTTTGACAGGAAACATAAAAGGTGGATACTGTTAAGTAGGAGTACATAGCTGTGAAAATAAGAAATGTTCCCCCCCCCCCCCCCCCCCCCTCTTCTTCTTCTGTTTCTATTACTTCCTCTTCTTCTTCACAGTTGGAAATGTATCCGAATGTTATGGAGAATGGAAAGAATCCAATACCACGTTTTATAGCAATTCTTATTTGTTTTTTTTTCCTTTTTAATTTCTTTTCTCGCGTATGACTTTCTTATATTCTCCCTGTTTTGGGTTATTTTCTGACCAAAGTTTCACTGTTTTGGAAGCTACAGAGTGTGCTCTTTTTACTTATGCCTGTCGTGAGGATTTGTACTTCAGCCTCACATCCGATAAATCTGTTGTGTTAATGATATACGTATCTGAACTGATGATATGCGCTACAACATGGAAGTTCGGATGTAGAATCCTGTCCGATTAAGTAGTTATCTCATCTTTTTACAAGCTAATGAAAATGCAGATATTCCCTTCGGAAAGAGGTCAGTCTTCAAGTCTTGTGTGGAAGCATAGCTTTTCTGAAAGAATAATCGGACTTTAACATCTATCATATTAGTTTGCAACATCGTAATGAATGAATAGAAAATTAATGACTTACCATCCTTTAACAAGTTTTCTTGTTAGAGCTCAATGAAAGAATTGTCCATACATTTTTTTAACTAAGAACACACTTAGGTGACTACTTAAGCTTGATTCAACTTGTCGCAAACTTGCTTTATTTGATTTCCTTCTAACATACTTTGGCGAACACTTGTAAAAAACGTACTTCGGCGAATGCTCAATACTCAAAGAAATCTTCTATTTCTAGGAAAGTCCATAATCGCACCCAAAATATGGTAGAAGAAGCCACTCCAAATTCCAAACATGACATTATTATTGAGAAAATTTTGTAGCTTGTCCAAATTAAACATAAATAATATAAAATAAAGAAAATTAAATTGGGTTTGTTTTTAAAATTTTGTTTTTAGTATCTATGTTTTAAAAAATTAAACATAAATAATAATAAAAAACAAAATCGTCATTTTAAAAACAAACTCAATTAAATTTCTCCCGAAAAAACTTTCACTCCCGAACTCATCATTCATTCCACTCCTCCCACCACCCCAGTCAATCACTCCAACCCCCACCCTAGGGTTAGGGTTAGGGTTAGGGTTCCGTGGCGATGGATGAGGCGTCGGTGATCCCGGAGGAGTTGCGGTGCAAGCGGTCGGACGGGAAGCAGTGGCGCTGCAACGCCCTCTCCATGCCCGACAAGACCGTCTGCGAGAAGCACTACATCCAGGCCAAGAAGCGCGCCGCCAACTCCGCCTTCCGCGCCAACCTCCGCAAGGCCAAGCGCCTCGGTGATCCCACCACCTCTTCGCCTTCCGGTGGGAAGAGAGCCGCGCCCGCTTCCGCGTCCTCCAGGTTCGAGGAGGAGAGGTTCGGGAACGGCGGCTGCGTTCCGGTGAGCGAAATTATTTATTTTTTATCATTGTTATAATGTTGCGGAGAGGAGCGACTTGGAGGATGTTGCGTTATATCTCCCCTACGGCGTATGATTGTCTAGAAGACTAGAAGTCCACTTGCGTGGCTTGATTTTGGCTTGTTTTGAAGTGGAAATGGAGGGACTCGCTCTAAGTACATGTTTTTAACTAAAATTTGTTGGTTTGGGTGAGAGTTGGTTTTGTTTTGTTTTTTGTTCGTGTTCGTGGGTTTTTGTAGAAGTTGTGTTGCGGAGAGGAGTGGCTTGAAGAATGTCTTGCATTTTAAGGAAGCTAGGAAATGGAGGGTAGTCTAAAAATCCACTTCAATGACTTCCTCTTGTTTGAAAACCAAGGAATGCACTACAAGTGCATATTTTTAAGTCAAAGAACTTCTTCTGGAACTCGAGTTTCATAATTTTTTAAAGTTTTTCAGGTTAACAATCACACAAAAGTCATTTTAGAAGTCCAATTCTCCACTTCCTTTAAGGATGAGGAGTTTGACTTGGAGTTCCATGACTTGAAAGTTATTTGGAGTGAGTTATTTCGCTCCCACATACACTCTACCAAAACCAGGGAAATCATGGAAGTGGAGTTTTACACTTTCCTCCACTTCACGCAGACCAATTACACCTTAAGGTGTGACTTGTTTGTTCGAAGTGGTGATTATGTGTGAACTTCTAGAATTCTGGTTCACTACCTAGCAATTGGTAATAAATGTCATGCTCAAGTGAAGAACATATTCTTTTTTGCGTTATAAGTTATAACAAGGGAAGGATATCTATCTTGTGTAGAAGTGCTCATTTCAAGTAAAAATTTGTAACTGTGGAACTATATTTCTAGGTTGTTTAATTTTTCCCACAAAACGGTCTGGGAAGTCATTCTAGATATTTAACTTCTTAAATTTTCCATGCATTCCGATTTCACCCAATTGATATATCTGTGCTCACCTGTAAACAAGTTTATGTGTAGTAGGAGTGCACATCATCCATCAGCATTGTTGTCATGTGATTAAATGATCTGAAATAATTAATTAGTTTCAGAAGGATCCCCCCCCCCCCTTTGAACAGTGCATTCTGATTCATGTCCCGTGCAACATCTCACACATCATAGGGGTGTATATAGTGAGAATTGTAAGAGAATAGAAAAGGTTGTGCGTGATACAGAACTTCCATTATACCACATTCTGATGAGGTTCAATGTTATTTGAAATTTATGTTTAGATTTTTTATTTACTTGTGGGTTTCTGTTAGGAATATTATGGTAGAAACACTGATTCGTTTGATGATGCTGAGGTAATTACTTGCCACCAATGCCGGAGAAATGATAGGATGAGGGTCCTGTGGTGCATGAGCTGTGGTAAAAGAGGATATTGCGACAGTTGTGTTGCTAGATGGTATGCTATTTCCTTATTTGATTTGCTGTAGAATTTCACTTCCTGTTTTGTGGCCTTTCAAAGGTTGCACCTTTTCTCCTTTGATAGGTATGGTGATATATCACTGGATGACATTCAGAAGGTTTGTCCAACTTGTCGTGGGATCTGCAGCTGCATAGCTTGCAGACGTGGAGATAGTATGATAAAGGTATTGGTGATTTGTTCGATAAGTAAATGGTCCTAGTTATATGTATTTATATGTGTGGGTGGTTCTAGATTTACATTTCATTCACTATATGTAGCTAAATAATCATATCTTCTTTCTTGCATACCTCTCAGGCTAGAATCCAGGAGGTCTCAGTCATGAATAGGTTACAATGTCTTCACAGTCTCTTGTCTTTTGCTCTTCCTGTGCTAAGAAGGATCCATTCAGATCAATGCTCTGAAGTGAAAGTTGAGAAGAGAATCAATGGCAAGGCTGGTGAGTCAGATGCCGTCAACATCAATTTGTTTAATGTGTATACTATGATCCAAATTTTCTACCTGTTTACAAGTCATTTGCTTTGGCAGGTGTTAGAACTGACATTCCACGTGCAATAATAAACCCAGATGAGCAGATGTGTTGGTAAAGCCTTGAACAAGACATCTGCGTTTTGTCAATCGTAAATTTGAGAACATTTTCTAGGCTGTGTTTTTTTCTCAAGTTGAATTTTTGTATTTGTTTTCAGTGACATTTGCAGCATGCCGATTGTTGACTATCATCGCCATTGCACAAACTGCTCAACAGATATATGTCTCCAATGTGTTCAAGATCTTCGAGCTGATGGAAAAGATGTGCACAATAAGAGGTTTGATCCCAATCGAAATGTTAACAACCGACACATTCTACACCACAGAGATAATTGCGCGTTAGATTTTTCGCATTTATACCCTAAGTGGAAGGTGTATAGTGATGGAAGCATTCCTTGTCCTGATAACTGCTGTCGTTCATCTCTGATTTTGAGGCGTATTTTGAAGATAAACTGGGTCTCTAAACTGCTTAAAAACACAGAAGAAATGGTCAGTGGATGCAGAGTTTCTGATGTGGAATGTTCCGAAAACTGCATACTTTGTTCAGAAACATCAACATCTCAAAGAAATGAGCTTAATGGTGGCAACGTTCTCTACAGTCCTGCATCGGATGATATCGGAGATGAAACAATTGCACATTTTCGTAAGCATTGGATCAAGGGTGAGCCAATCCTTGTTAGAAAGGTCATTGATAGTTCATTAGCTTCCTCATGTGACCCGATGAGTATTTGCAAAGGGATTTCGGAGATAGCATGTGATAGAATAGGAGAAGACAATCCCGAAGTAACGGCTGTCAATTGTCTAACAAATACCAAGGTATGCGTGTGTTAAATATTAATATACTCTATACATACTATAATTTACAAAAGAGAGTATATAAGCAGTTAAGCGCTAAGCCATGCTCTGCCGTGGAAATATTTGGTTTTTATAACAAAAGCAACACATTATAGTGAGCAGATTTGAAGCTCAACTACCAATAGTGCTCTAAATTCTGTGGCTTCCACCTTTGATATTATACAACTGGTGTCCTCCCTCATCCTTGATCCATGCAGATAGTGAATTTTCCTTAGGCTGGTCAGGTATTACATCTAAGTGACACAATCAGCTTTCCAGTTGCGAGCCTACCATTTTCAAAGGCAACACTAAGTAGCAGTTTATATTTTAATATTTATCAATACAATATGACACGGAATGAATTTTCTTCCTACTTTTATTATGATATTTGGTGGTATTCTGTAACGTTATATCAAATTAGCAGATGTAATACACCCTTCTGCTTGCATTTGTTATGGCTCACAGTAACCTGACAGCAATAGCAGTTACACGACAAATGCTAATCCTTTTGAAAATTTCACTTTTGTAATCTCTAAACATGCATGTTAAATGCTTTCGCTGCTTCATATGTTCTGGAACAAGAGAATTGGTTTAGGGGCATTTTTTTTTCAAAAAGACAGTTGAATATGCCGTACTATACTGCAGGTTAATGTTAAACTTGAAGATTTCATAAGAGGATATTCAGAAGGGCGTATCTGTGAAGATAATACCCCAGAAATATTGAAGCTGAAGGACTGGCCACAACATGATGCTTTAGAAGGCTTCTTACTTTGTCAGAGACCAGAAATTCTTACTCGCTTGCCATTGCTTGAATATATCCATCCCAGATGGGGTATTGTGAATCTTGCTGCCAAACTGCCACATGATACTCTTCATACTGGTGCTGGACCCAAACTCTGCATTGCTTATGGTTCAGACCTGGAGCAGTATAAAGGAGATTCTCTGATGAATCTTAGGGTCAATATGACTGATACGGTAAGAATTACCGTTCAACGTTTTCTGTTGTCCCCGCTGACTGTAAGATTTGTTTTCTGCATGCAGAATTACTAGCAATTCTGGCGTCTTTGCCATTCCATTTTTTTAATCTTGAACTCTGTCAACTACATGTTTGTGGCCCCATATTCAAATCTGAAATATTTGCAAGCATTTAGGATTTATTATTTGGTTTACTTTGTGAATTGTGACACTTAACTGTTAGGATGTTGATATATTAGGTGTTTGGCTTTCCGTCCAATTAAGCTCTTTGCATTTAAGATGAGGTTGGGTTTTAAGTTCCAGGTTTCATTTTGAAATAGAAGATATGCAAATTGGATGAGTACATTTGTAGGTAAAAGAGGATTTACTTTTTGCTCGTAGCTTTTATTTTATGCTTTCTGTAGTTTTAGCTTTTCAAAAGGGCTTTTTAATATCACACACTTCCACCAGATTGATGTTCTTCCTGGTTTTATCCTTGCACTTGAAACTGTGTTGTTTTAGGTTCACTTATTGATACACACTTCAGAAATGAAGTTTCAATATGACAAGCACCATAAGCATGAGAAGATTGCAGAATTTGGATGTGAAAAAAGAAGCAATGCATATGCATTTGATATTGGTATGCATGAAGCTGAAAAAGGAAATTCTCCTGCTCCACTACAAAATGATAGTAGTGGAATGTCAGAATGCTTTCCAACAATGGCTGTGGAGAAAAATGATGACAAGAGTCAATTATGTAATGGAAATGGTACCACCACTGCCGAGGACCTAGAGAAGGACTGTGCTGGGATTGTTTGGGATGTTTTCTGTAGACAGGATGTTCCTAAGCTTAATGAGTATTTAAGGACTCATTCTGAAGAACTTGGGATTTTCAATAATTCTTTCGTTACAGACCAGGTATTATTTCATATCAAACATCTTGTATCCGAGTGATAACTTAACCTTTGTCATTTTATATATTTATCTTCTACTTTGTGTACCAGGTCCAGAATCCTGTATTTGGTCAAGCCTACTTCCTGAATAAGGATCACAAAATGAAACTTAAGGAGGAACATGGTAAGTAATAGTGTTAGTAGTATGTTACTCCACTTTCACTTGTGCTTACTTGTTTTTCATATTCTGGATGGTTCTGGAAAATGAGTATTTTACTTGCTAAGAATGTTTGCTGACATATTGTTTTCTTTCTTAGGAATAGAGCCATGGACCTTAAAACAGGATGTTGGTGAGGCAGTCTTTGTTCCTGCTGGATGTGCTTTCCAAGTGAAGAATATCAAGGTGGGTGGAGTTTGTGAGTGCAATACATGGATTTATCGGTTTATGTTTGTTTTTTTCCATCAACAAGAATTCTACTTGTTCAACACTTAATGTACTTTGTGTAGCCTTTTTTGGTCATGTTTCTTTGAAGTTATTGCTTGTTGAAAGAGGAAGAGTGATAGTTATAAACTGGATGCTTTCTTATTTATATTGTTAAATATATTCTTGGTTGATTGCTTCAACGATTTCCTTTTGTTTATTCTCTCTCTTTCAGGATGACTTTTTACTTGGTAACATATCTATATATTGTTTTCTATTTAGATTTGACTGATCATATTTAGGTTCCATAAATGTCAGTAAACGGTAACATTTTTTCACCTGCAATCTTGTAGTTTATTACTTTATTACAAGTTCATAAATTCTCCCTTTTTATTTAAGTCTGCTGATTTTTACATGATAATGTTACGGACTACGAAAATACAAACAATAAAATTATTAGAGTTTGTTACTTCAACAAGTGAAAGAGAATTGCATTTCGATGGTTGGCCACGAGAGTACTCCCTTCTGTACCAAAAAAACTAGCAATGCACTAATTGTTCTCCGTTGTTTCGGAAATTGCAGTCAGCTATGCAGTTGGTCCTTGATTTCCTATCACCCGAGAGCCTGGCAGATTCCATAGTTGTGGCTCAACAAATTCGCTGCCTTCCAAATGACCATGTGGAAAAACTTCAGATGTTGGAGGTAAATAAATAAGCACAACATACTACACGTTTGCCCGAATTAGTAGTTTTACTCATGAAATGTTACTACAGGTACTGAAGATGCCTTTATATGCAGCAAGTTGGGCTATCGAAGAGATTGAAAAGATAACCCTTGATCCAAAGTAAGAACGTACATCCTGTTGACTCATTTGAATTGGCAATTTCTCTACAAGTTTACAAACACTCATTTATGCTTCTGAGTATATCACAAGTATGCGTCAATGATCTATTGTTTCATCCTTTCAAATTTCAATTATATCGTGACATAGTGAACATAAGTCCTTTAGTTTGTAATTTTTCTTCGGAGTACTGTGCTTATTTATTGAACTTATGTCATTATTATGTCTCAGTCATGATTCTCATATATTATAATTTAAATTTTCTGAACGTCTCAGAGTGGGATCCGAACTTGGATTTGAGGACCGGAACTTAACGGCGAAGGTGTTGGATAACTTGCGAAGGGTGATAAAGCGAAACCAGGTCAAATGTATTTAACATGGTGGTTTGCAAGCATTTTTGTACAGCAAGTAATATTTTTTGCTTTGTGTAAATAAAATGTTATCGAACCCAATGTAGATTTGATTAAATTGCTCAGCACAATGTTCATCATTATGAACCGATCTTTACAAGTTAAGGGAAGCATTTTAACACGTTGAACTCACTTTGAGTCTCATGTTTCTCATGGTGTGTTTGGCACTGGTATATTATAGTTTTTTCCTATTTTACCAGAGTCAATTTATTTCTCGTGCGAATTTACTTTTCTGGTCAAGATTGGTAATTGTGATTATCATCGAATCATTCAGACCTCTAGTCGGGACTTCCAATTTAGATTGTGTTATTTTTGTACTGATCTCTTGTTCCATTCTAATTAGTTTGATTTCGGGAATTACGGTTTCGAAGTAATGATGGCTAAATTTATGTTTGAAGATTCAAATTAGTCGCTAGATTGGTCATAATCTCTTCTTTTCTTGGTTACTGGGAATTCAAATAACTAACCTATTTCATGTTTAACAATTTTTAAATTTCGCCAATTCTTTGAAATGCTGCTATCTAATACACGTGTATCAACCTATCAGGTTAGGCAAGCGTGTGTGTGATATAGGCAGCAAGAAGTCTGATGCCAATTGCCAAGTAATGATTGCGAACAACAAAAGTTTCACGCTAGCAAATGCTACTTGTCTTTTGCAAGCATTGGATTAGAGTTTGAAACGTCTTTCCTTTTTACTCAAAATGTCGTGAGGTGATTTGTTCTCGTGTACTTAAAAAAAAAACTTTTACCCTAACTTGGAAGATTCGCCAAGTCTGGTCATGTTGGACCATAAGTGCTTAACAGCCATGGACCTTAGCAACCATTGTCCAAACAATCGTATGAAGTTCCACAGTTGAGCATGATATACTTGATCTACCCCATAGGTAACTTAAACACGCCCCTTTAGACATTCATAATTCCTAAGCCTAATGTATCATACTTCTCAATGGAATATACATTTTTCCAGTTAAATTTAGGTAGAATATAGCAAGAAACATAATTTCACGCAGATTATGGTTACCATTTATTCCCATCTGGACATCACAATTAAGATTTAAGACCTCTTAACACATTCAAAATACTTTTTTAGCATAAATGCCTTTGACTAGTCACCAACTACAAACCCCACAAAATATCTGAGGAAATATACCATTTTCTTCCAAATTAAACCAATTGGCAAAAATCCCACATTCTTTAATCCAAAAACCCAGAATAGTAGTGAACCACAGTTGGGTTGAGGACTAAAAAATGAGCACCCAACTGAAGACCAGACTAATTCACGTTTGAAAAAGGATTCAAATAGCAAACAATGGTCAGGTGAGAGTTAAGTGTGAGGTATGATTGGTAAAAGTGGCCATACATATTAATTCTTCCATCTTTCTCCCAGGTAAAATGAGCACCCGTATCTTACCTTTTATAGCCCAACAATTCCAATTCAACCTTTCCAGCCAAGATTCTTGAGGACTTTCCCTCCCAACAAACATTTCTTTTCCTTGTTATTCAAAACATCATCTCTTTCCTTAAATTTCTGCTGATTTCTCGTTTCTTAAATTTGGTCTCATCTTTCTCTCTCTTCTATATTTGACCCTTCTCCAACATGTTGGGAATTGGTTTTTGCTTGTCATGGGCTGCTCTTGTAGATGAAGCAAACCTGTCTTCGGTCTCCATATTGTTGTGATGATGTAAGTGGTAAATATGGTTATGGCTCTTTCAAATTATTTGTCTGTATATTTGGTACAAAAAATAAAATATTTGTAAATTTTTAAATGTAGTGCAAGAGTAAAGATTGTTCTTGGCTTGGACGTTGAAACAATGGAAATGAGTATTGAGTAGTAACAGAAGCACAAAATTGGATATTACGTAGAACACATGCATGAAGTTTTTTTTTTTTTAAATTCTACATAGGCATCTCAATATGATCCATACTTACTAAGATTCAATCCTTAGCTTTGATTATTGTATGACTTAGACTCTATCAACTAAGCTATTACATACAGTTATTGTTGTGGCGTCCCCTTTGTCAAACTCTGTATGATATTCATAGAGAGTACTACACTTTTGGTTGGAATGTTAAAGTCAAAGCGCAATGTTTGTTTACGATGATTTCAGTTGTTTCGACTAACCTATGAGTCTACACGAGACGTGAGATAATTCTTTGAGCACCAAGAATGATGGATCAGCATTTCAAAAAGAAACATGACAGTTCACACCCAAGCATGCATGCCTCATGGAAGTGCATTAATTCTTCGGATGAGATCTTTTTCGGAAAGTATTTTTTATAGACCCTTAAACACAATCAACTTCACAACATGCCTATTAGATCGTCCTGTATTGTTTCCTACCGTAATTAACTAGTTTTATCAAATTCAAAGTTAGAATTTAAAATAGTATTTTTTTCCTGATACAGTGTGCCACATCTTTGCAGATTACAACCTAATTAATTATCAGAGAGGCAGTGATTTTTTTTGTATAAACCTTAAAACATATCTAAATATCCTGACATGCAGAAACATGTTGAGCATCCGGAGCGACGGCAACACCAGCAATGAGGACTCCTCCAGCAGCATGACGTCCAACACTTTAACCAACTCGAACTCCAACGAGACGATCACTCTTTGTCTTCCTCCCCAACCCAAGCGCCACAAAGCCCACATCAACATCCTAACGTTGGACCCCGTGGTTCAACCAAATCTGAACCGGAGTTTCGTCAACGGCACTGAGCTCTTCCAGAAGGAGCTCACGCCGTCCGATGTCGGCAAGTTGAACCGCCTAGTCATCCCAAAGAAGCACGCGCATCGCTTCTTCCCACTCGTACAAGTAGACCTGGTAATTTCTGACACGATTATGTAATCGATCATAATACGACTCTAGATGTCATATGAAATGGTAAAAAAATAATTTGAAGAAAAAAAAAGAAAGTGAATCACCCAAATGACATACTAACATATAGTGATTAGTATTTTATTTAGTAAATGTTTGAGATAAAGGTATATTTCTATATGGTATCTTCAATTGCAACCGAAAATTCCTGTGACATTAATTATTATGTATTATAAAAGAGAACAATTTTCAACTGTTACAAGGTATTAAATTTCATGGACTATCGAATTATAGACTGAAGGTAGAAAAGTGGTTATGATAAAAATTGAGGTGCCCATAAAATATTACCTTTTAAGATATTTACATGAAAATTATTCACGGTATTGCAAATAGACGGATCGATTTAGATTTTTCACGGCTAAGGATTATGACTATAACATGAAATGCTAATCTATTTTTTTCTAACATTTGCCCACAAACATAAGTTGCAAGCTGATTGTGTCCTAGCTAGTGTCCTGCTATATATGTCATTCGTGCATGCATTGAACAAAAAACCACCTTGCTAAAAAAATGTTACTTGATTTAATTCACAGAACGTTGGTTATAAAACCTCCAAATTAAGAATCCATATGTTTAACATGACAAACACAAAATTTATTTATGGTCATTTAAACAATCTAAAGCAAGTCTATCTTGGAATTAAAGCGAGTAGGAAAAATTTCCTTAAATATAATGATAACACATTTGCAAATATATGTACCTAATAGGCATTTGATAGAGACAAAGGAGGAGACAATGAAGCAGAAGGGATGATGTTGGAGTTCAGGGTCAGAGACGGACGAAGGTGGGACTTCCGGTACTGCTACTGGAAGAGTAGCCAGAGCTTCGTCTAGGGTTAATGGTGTTTAGGGAGGAAGTTAGCATGGGGAAGAGGAGGTGTGAACAGTGGGCTGGTGAGGGGTGTAGGGAAGCGAGTTATTGTTGATGAGGAGAAGGGTGTTGGGTTTAAAAGCTCAAAAATCTCTCTCTCTTCCATTCGTTTCTCTCACTCCCTTCATTTTCTTGGTCCGGCGAGCAGCAACGGAGGAGACGACCCCGGTGGTGTAGGCGAGCGGTCCCGGCGTGAGGCGTGCAGAGGTGGACGTGCGAGGAGGTCCCGGAGACGACGTTGCGCGAGAGAGGCTCCGACGGTTTTCGTCACTTTCGAGAGGTATGTTGGCTTCTTAGTGTGATATTGTTGCTCACTCACGTGTGAGTGAAGTGTTGGTTGGTCGGGGGAGGCCGAAGACCTCTCAGGCGACGAGAACGGCGTAAATCCTTGGCTGGTGCAAGGTTGCAGACGACCAACGGTCGACCGGGTTCCTTCGGGCGGTCGACCGATGTAGTGTATTTTGCCCGACTTTAACCAACACCGATCGGACGACGCCTTGTGGCGGTTGACCGGTAGTGCATTGTGCTGGTGGGTCGGGATTGCCTGTTGTGTTTCAGTCAACCGGTTTCGTGTGTTCGTTCGACTGGAACGTAAGTGTACTGAATTATGATGCATGCTTGTTCGACTGTTTCCTTATATGTGTTCGACCGATTATGACTTAGAACTGCTAGGATTCCTTGGTAGTTTTCGGTCGATCGAGACCCCTGAGTCGGTGGACCGGTAGTATGGATTTGATGTTGACCAGACTCCGGATTTTGACCTCGTATCGGTCGACCGGTTTTAGACTCTTGTTCGACTGTTGGGACTTAGGTTTTGCGCCGAGAGTTCGATCGTTGCAGACTTTCGGTCCACCGAACCCTTTTGGGAACGGTCGACCGGATCGCCTCTTTCGGTCGACCGTTTGTGCATAGAACTGAATTCCCGGTCCTTTTAGGATGCCAACTCTGTCCACGGAAACCCGTGTCCTCGCCTTGTGCGTGAGCCAGGAGGTGACGGTGGGCGCGTTATGCGTGTCTTTCCAGGGACCACCGTGTGGAAGAGTGTGGGTGTTCGGGACGTGTCACCTCCGTCTATGGATCGTGACTTGATGTGTTGGATTGATGTGTAGGATCGTGTGGGTTATGGGTCCACTAATCACTTTTCAATCTAATCACCTACTTGTTTAAACAATCGATATGCGCAGCGGAAATTAAAAACAAAACAAGCAAGTGTAGGAAAATGCAAACCACAAGAAGACGTGTCGGTTTTTATAGAGGTTCGGCACCCCACCCGGGTCCTAGTCCTCTCTTGTAAGCTCCGCTCGACTCCGCGAGCTCCGCCTACGTCTTCACTAACCACTCCCCGTTCCGGGCCGGGAGAGAACGCCTTTTACAAAACAAACTCCGCGAACAACCTCGCGAGCTTGACTTTCTTCTCTCACAATCCGAGAGGAACACTTCGGGCTTTCACCGAAGTCCTTGCTTCCTTTGACAGCAACAATTTGAGTGGAGCAACACTCTCTAAGCTTGAGCACACTTGAGTATGATTGGAATTAAGACTAAGTGTGGAGATTTGAGGTTTTGAGTGTTTTGGATTCTCTCTAATGTTTGGGACAAGTTTGTAGTGGGAGAGTTGTGTTAAAATGTGTTTTACAACTCCTTATATAGGCATTAGAGAGAATAGAACCGTTGGGATTGATTGGGTATGAGTTGAAGTGTGATTACACAAAATAGAAAAGTCAGGACCCAATTCTGGCTGTAATCGGTCGACCGGATCAAACCAATCGGTCGACCGTTAGGCAGTTTTACACTCAGTTCGGTCGACCGGTTAAGCAACGGTCGACCGCCCAACGTTACGACTTAAGAAAACTTAAGTCATCGGTCGAACACACTAAGAGGGCTCGGTCGACCGATTTCGTCCAGGCACTTTGGGGTTGACAACAAATATGTGAACGGTCGACCGAATCAGGTGCTGCCGGTCGACCGATTTTGGACAGGAGATTCTGGTTTGTCTGGACACGCTCATTCGGTCGACCGATCTTGGTCCTCGGTCGACCGAGACATAAAATGTATAAGGAGTATATTTTGATTAATACGAATACGACCGTTGGGTATATACGACAAAATAACGGTCGGGAAAATAAGGTTCGAACGGTCGACCGTATGGAAAGGTTCGGTCGACCGGAAACAGACATGGAAACACAATAAGAAAGCTTGATCATCCGGTCGACCGAACGGTCTGTTGCGGTCGACCGAATGTGGGCAGACAGTTAAGTTTAGTGTTTTCCGGTCTAGGTTTGGGTGATCTATTGAAGTCCAAATTAAGTGAAATTTCGTGTGTAACTTCTATGAGGAACCTAGTGTGTGATTAAGTTGATTTTAGCTCAAGTATGCTCAATTACACTTTGTTCCTAAGACTCAAAAGAAATCAAGATTACATGTCTTCGATTTAGCTTTAATTACATGTCTTGACTTCATTTCCATCTTTCTTGAGTCTTGATCACCTGTAGAGGTTAGCACAATACAATATATATGCAATGCATAGTGTGTGCTACTCTAATTAAGATTCGATTGATTAAATCATCAAAACATAAGATTAAGGCCAAAAAGCCAACATGATGGACTCATTGTAGAGTAGCAGGCCTGAGGGATCATGGATCCCAATGTATGATGTTGGGCGAGCACGCAACTGTCGTTGGGTGAGGTGACTACCGACCTACATGACTACGGAGGTCGCTGCCCTGCTTTTATAGCGGCACAGTTGGTGTTCGCGGCTCGTGGAGCCTGATGACCTAGCAGACTTCGGTCTTGACTCGTCCGATGTTGTGCCGGACGTATTGTTGGACCACCGATGTTGTGTTGGTGATGTCGCCGATGTTGTTCCGGCGATGATGATTGATGGGTCAATGTTGTTCAGGCTATGTTTTCCTCAGCTGGGCACCTACTGAGATGATGATTGATGGACCGACCGAGCGACGACTCCGTTGGTGTGGTTTCGACCACGAAGTTACAAATCTATTTCTTATGGCGCGGGTTTGGCGGATGCTCCTTGCTGAACCCCATGATTAGTGTAGCTGCGTGTGGGGGAGCGTTACGTTTTGTTCCGCTAGACCGTATGTGCTTACGGTAGGTTTCCTTGGGAGACCCGATGATGATTGTCGGATTGATGTCCTGTGTTACCCTTCGGGGGAACTGTTTTCCTTACTGTTGATGGCATGACATGCTACTAGTATGATAGGTCCATTTGTACTACTGCATGCATATAGGTGAGCTTGGCATACGGGGTTTCCTTATGGAAACTCAGGCATTGTTGTTGCATGTTTTATTTCGTGACCGCAGTAGGTCCAGTTGGGTGGTGATCAGCGGACGCGTGTATCTTGGGATCAGATCCTCTCACTCGGACCACTGAGGTCGACATGATTACTTGTATTTCACTTTGTTGTTTCTGATGTAATCATGTAGTTTTTTGACAAAACTTTGATGTAATATGATGCACCGTTTGAATGTTTTATGAGAAGTAACAGTCCCGTCTTTTGATTATTGGTCTCTGATGTCTTGATAATAATTTTTAAATTTTCGCTGTTTCGGAATATTACACAAAGGAGGCGACGAACGCGACACTGATGGAGCAGAAGGGATGATGTTGGAGTTCAGGGACAGAGACGGACGAAGGTGGGACTTCCGGTACTGCTACTGGAAGAGTAGCCAGAGCTTCGTCTTGACCAAAGGTTGGAACAAGTTTGTAAAGACCAAGGAGTTGCGTAAGAGATACTGTCGTTTTTTATCGGTGCGAGCGGAGAGAGGATGTGGGCACATCGTCGGTGTTCTGTGTGATCGATATCGAAAAGACGAGCAAAGGAGAGACTAGAAGAGAGGAGGATGAAGTGGTGGTGGTGGACGTAGAGGAGAAGGACAAGAAGAAAGGGTTTAGACTCTTTGGAGTTAACATTAGTTGATTTTTTATTGGCTCTACCAAAATGAAGCATGTTGGTTGATTGGTGGTTAGTGTGTTTGAGGATCCATGTGTGTTCATGCTTGAGTTGTTAGCTTTTGGAAAGTTTTGTTTGTTTCCTTTTCGTGTACAGTTATATGCTTGACTTTTGATCCATTTGTGTTGTTACATTCTTTGCTTGGTTTCTTGGTAAATATTTTGCTTGTGATCTTTGACAAACAAGGAATGTAAATTTTTGTTTTGTTCAATCTCTCTTCATCCACATAAGAATCGCAATAAATCTTTCATTTAGCGTATCTTTGTACTTAAGAATAACAAGAAAATTAACCTTTAACGAGATTCATTTCACTTGAACGTGAAATTTTTAAGTGACATTTGTAAAAACATGTTTGACAGCTGGAATTTGCATATTCCTCGTGAGTCGTGACATTTGAAATCTCACCTTTATAATAATAAAAAGGTCAAACCCAAATTCAATGTTAAACAGTGGAATTTCGAAATTCTACGTAACTTATTTTATTTTTAGTCATTTAATTAATGAAAACATATTAGTGTCATGTTCCAAATACAATTTTATACATAATAGTATGTGATTTAAGGTTTGATGCAATTCTAAATTGAAAAAGTAATAAATATCAAAAATGATAAATTTTTAAATTATCATTTCAACGTAGCATGATTATTCAAATATAGAAAATACAAATCATATTATTTATAATTTTTAAGATCCGTGAATTCCATCAATTATGAATTCCATGGAACTTACAAATACCACGTCCAAACGCAACCTTAAGTTTATAAATTAAAATTTATTCCAGAATTACCATACCACCCCGCTTGTAATAAATAAGGGTTATTTGCTTGGGTACAATCAAGAAACAACTAAATTGGTTTTATGTCACATGATTTTGACTATTTAGTCTAATGTCATAGGAAAACAAAAAAATACTTTTATGTCATTCTGTCAGTGAATCGTTAACTTTTCCCTGTTAAGTATATTAATATTTAATAGAATTTTTGCAGAATCACCCTAAATAAACCAAAAACTCATAAAATTCATTATATGTGTTGTAAAAATTACAAAAAAATATTCAAAAAATCTATCTAAGCTTAATGGCTCGAATTTCATTAATTTAGTAATCGAGTCATTAAGTTTAGTGAGAGACAAAGAAGAAATGAAAGTTTAAAGATAGAGATAAGAGAGCATAAATAATTTTTTTAAGTAATGTTTTGCAATTTTTACAACACATATAATGAATTTTATTATTTTTTTGTTTATTCATGGTGGTTCTGCAAAAACAAAATATTAAATACTAATATACTTAACGAAAAAGTTAACGACGGAATGAAGGTAATTTTTTTTTCTTATGACATTAATATTGTGACATAAAACAAATTTAATTGTTTCTTGGCGGAGTGTTTCTTGCTTCCCTGCAATTAACCCGACTCAAACGGTCCATCCTCTAACTTATTTAACCGTCAACGGTCAACCCTCCTCTGACAAATAGATCGGTTTAAGATTTGACTCCATTTCTCACTTAACTCGCCTGCAATAACCCGATTATCTTCTTCTTCTCCTCCCAAATGCTCTCTCGACTCCTCACTCGCCGCGCCGGTCGATCCCTCGCCGGAGCCCACCGCCTCCTCCTCCCCCCGCCGGAGCACCAGAACCACCCCAGGAGGTGGCACGGCGGCCACTCCCACTCGCACCACGACGAGGATGGGATCTTTAAGCTCGGACTCGCCGCCGACGTCGGTCTCGCCGTCGGGAAGGCCTTCACGGGGTACCTCTCCGGGAGCACCGCCATCATTGCCGACGCCGCGCACTCCGTCTCCGACGTCGTAAGTCGATTCGATGGTCGGCTTTCGATTCCCGAAAATTAAGAATCGAACGCGATTCGTCTAAAAGGATCAGATTTTGATCCCGAAAATCAAGAATCAGATGCGATTTATGACATGTAAAAAAAAAACTTAGAGCCCCTTACTATGGCTAGGGAACATTTGGGAAGTCATTCTGAGATCTGATCTATAATCTGATTATCGGAATATGATTCCAAATCGGCAAATTGATAAGTGGTCAAGTGTTTAGGAACGGTTTTGGGTTTGTATTTGGTTTGGAAATTCTCAGTTGATTGGAGATGGATAGTTAATATCATTGAGGTTTTTCTAATTTGCAAGTCTGGATTTGGCCTTTTGTTTTAGTAGTATACTTGTAGCATAGAGGTATATATGGATGTCTAAATTAGGACACGACATTTATTGCATTGGTAGATGAAAGGAGGTCCGAACTAGGACCGGGCCTTTTGTGCGTTTTGGTATGGGCAGGGGATCATATTGGTTCCTTGTGTTTAATTTCTGATCAAAAATTAATTTGTTGATCGGTAGGGTTTCCGAGTCTTTGCTTGGAGATGCAAGCATCAGTTACTGATTTTAATTTTTATATCATGGGAGCATCGATGTCATTTCTTTTTGGGGAATTTCTCATATGAGAATTTCTTAATGAATTTTCTTTGTTCGTCTTGATTTTGCATATCAACGTGGTTAGTTTTGTTTTGGGTAATCATCTTAGGTGCATCCATCCAGGGTAAGGTTGCATCTTCGGATTGATTTATACCACATGAAGTGTTAACCTAAATTTGTGACATCGATACAATTTCCATCTTATGTTTATATTTTATTTGCAGGTCCTTAGTGGTGTAGCTTTGTTGTCATTCCGTGCTTCCAGAATCCCAAGAGATGAAGAACATCCTTATGGTCATCCTCATATCCAAACTTTTATTTACTAAAATTGGTCAGGTGTAGACACCCCTGCTCCTGCTTGGGTCCAAATTGAATCAATCCGATCTCATGCTCCTACATAACCTTACAGGATAAAATCTTAAACTAAAATCAGGTCACTTGGGGAAACAATATTTCTCAGTTGACTTAGGTTTGAATAACTTGATGACGAGGGTTTGGTTCTAGCCAATAATTCGATATCTTCCTTAGTTATGAGAGAGTATGAGATCAGATTAACTCAATCTGGACCCAAGTGGGGTGCCCGCACAGTGTATTTTTTTATTTGCATACTCTAAAAAGAACCTTATTTATGCGAGTTAGAGTTTACTTGTTTGTAACTTTAATGATATGGACAATTAGTTATGTTTTTATTTATTTATGTGATTTCCATGTAATGTTGAGTTGGTTAACTTTATTACTTTTGGCGTAAGAAGTATCCAATAGTAAGTTTCAATTTTCAAAAAGTAAAGGTATTTCATGGAAGCCAAGAAAATACGAAAAATTTATTTTGCAAATCACTTCTCTTCGTTAGACTTGGTTAATGCCCAACCATAAATCTAGCATTAATGCATTATCAAAAGTTACTATAGTTCCTTATGAGATATGATTTAGCTAGCTTGAAATGAGGTAATCTGTGGACATGTAATTTTTATGTAATGCACTACATAAATGTGTATTAGAGAAAACTTGCAAACTTAATTTTGGTGTTGATGGAGATAATTTTTTGAATTGGTAGAGTCATGCTTGAGACGTACTTGTATAACTTCGACACAGATCATGATTGAGTTTTATTTTGTTGATTGCAGAGGTTGAAACAAAAACCTGACATATGTTCTTCTATATTATATATTTTGCTATTTCTTTCAGTAAAATAGCTTATGTGTCTCTCTTGTTGGCGTCAATAGATCTCAGCATTTCTTGAAAATACATTGGAGTTTGAAATTGAGTTTACGCTTTCAACTATTCAAGTGTTTCTTCTCTATAACTGTTTACCATTAATGACAAATTGACAATTATTTCTGCCACTTCTCATTTGACATGATTTCCATTGTTGAACTTGGCGAAGATATGTGAGAACTTTCTTTTCCCCATTTTGCATGTTAGTGCTGCTGCTTTTGATTAATTTTCCCAAAAAAAAAACTTCATCAAACCTTCTTAAGATGCCGTAATTCTTCTTTAATTGTATTCAAGGAAAAAACATGTGTGTAAGAGGGGTATCATCTATTGTTTTTGTGGCACTTTTGGGTGTAGGTATTTTTTTGTATCAATTTACATCTTACGGAGTGGGCAGAGTACTCCTAGCACCCCTCTGTAAAGTGTTAACTAATTTGCTGGATCTTGTAAAATACATGCTATAAAAATATACAGTTAGTGAACTCCTGTTTTCTTATTTTATGTCTATTCACAAATCTTTGATCAATAGAAACAGATGATGCAGAGCCTTAAGCAATTATCTCCTTTCAGGACATGGGAAGTTTGAGACATTGGGAACTCTTGGGATTTCATGTATGCTTGTGGCAACTGCTGGTGGAATTGCATGGCATGCTTCAGATATTATCCATGTATGACCTTGTTACTATTACATAAATATGCCATAGCATCTATCCTTGTACCTTTCTATCATTAAAATGATCTACTAGTCGGGCTGTTATCCTCTTACCACCTTTTATTATTTTTGCAGCTTGATGAACGAAAATAAATTTTTAAAAAAGAATTGTAGCTTGATGTTGCTAAACTGACAATCAACACCTTGTGCTGATAAAATTATGGCATGGTTTATATTATCCCAAACAAGAAAGTGTACTCTTGGCATATGTTTCCATAAACTCCTCCCTATTCTTTCTAATTTGCAGGGCATATTGGTATCCACTCCTGATATGATTAATCATTCAGTGATTCACAATCATGAGGTGAATCATGCTCATGGTGGTCATCATCATGGAATTGACTTGGATCATCCGGTACTAGCTTTGAGCATGACAGTCACATCAATATTTGTCAAAGAAGGGTAGGAAGATGACTTTATGTGAATGTGAGCTATTTTGTATATGTGTTCACTGAGAGCTGAGAGGGGCTGGAGTTACCAATCAGAAAAGAAGTAGCGACATAGTTTCAACGTTTGGAAATGTGTCCATATGCATTATTTTGCTTGACCCATAATAATGATCCCCTTAGAAGACAATTGACCAACAATGTCATATTTCTTCCATTTGAGAATTCTTTCTCAAAAAAAAATATGATTGCAAAATTGCCATCCTTAATAGTGTAATGTACATTTGACAATGTAGTCTACAATATACTCTCCTTGGTAGAAGATATACGTACTTTGTTTTAAACACCTGATAACCATAATTTTAACCGTTCAGGTTGTACTGGATCACCAAAAAAGCAGGAGATAAGAAAGGGAGTAGTCTGATGAAAGCAAATGCTTGGCACCACCGTGCTGATGCGGTTTCTTCAGTGGTTACTCTTATCGGGGTTGGTATGCAGTCAATGCAATGTTCATTTTGCTTGCCATATTTATCTGTCATTTGGCTTATTCGTCCTTGAATTGTTTGTGTTATTTATCATTAATCCCTATTAGTTAGTTTCTTGTGCTCATTTTATTCTCATAGTTGTTATTCATAAAAGATTTAGAAGCGTAATGTGCTTTACTGTGTCCCAATTGTGTTGGATATACAATCCAACTTGATCATAAGGGTTAGAAACATGTTGTAACAATTTGTGGTTGTTTTGCAGCACTCTTTGGTTACAAACCTTTAATAGATGCTGGGAGTGTGATAGGTTTTTCCTGAAGTTACTTATTAATTTTTTTCCAGGATGGTCAAGTTATCATTAAAAGATAAGGGAGTTGATATTCTCCCAAAACTATCTGATAGGCAATTTAAAAAATGGATACTTCAAACCAATTGAATCTGGAATTTTAAAATTTTACCTCAGCATTTCGAGTTCCAATTGGTATTACAACCCTTTTGTGAACCCCTTTTTTTATCATGTTCATTGTGACTCCCATAATAAAGTTGTTTGCTGCAAGTTTGATCATTTATAGTTGCCTTTCGTGTGGTAAGGCATGTCTTGCTTTCTGCACAACTATTACAGGAAGAATGTCTAATACAAGAATGTTATAGCAAGCTTCTATGTGAGTGTGTTAGTAAAATGCCAAAAATGTTTTGATGTTTTTTCGTAGTCAGGAACTCACGTAGATGCATTTGTTTGTTTCTATAAGACTTGCATGTACTTCTTCCTGTTCGTGTTGATTGATGGAAATTTGATTTAGTTGTATTTATTTGTTCCAACAATTGATGTTATCCGAAAACTTCATCTTCCTCTTATGTATGCCCTTTTTCACTTGTAGGCGGTACAATTCTTGGAGTCCCTTTCCTGGATCCTCTAGCTGGACTTGCAGTATCTGGCATGATTCTGAAAGCTGGGATCACGAGTGGGTATGAAAGGTAAGACTGAGACTAAGCGTTACCAATTAAGTTGGCTGTACTATTACAGGAGATTTAAACTATAATTCTTGTCCTCGTTCAGTGGAAAGTCCGAATCTAAAGTTGTAACAAATTTCTTTTCTTGAGTAGTACTGTATATGTATAATTACCAACAACATTCTATTTAGCCTGACATTCTCTTTGATGTGCAGTGTCATGGAGCTAGTTGATGCTGGCGTTCCCCTTCCTGTTTTAGCCCCAATACGAAGAACAATACTTGAAGTTACAGGTGTGAAGGTAATTGCATGTTTGTACTTTGTAAGCTTTGATAGTGGGTAGAGGATGTGCATATAGGCGTAATAATGATTTATGTGGTTGGTCACACTCTTTTTTACACCAAAAGAGTCCCAAGAAAGTAATTTAGGCTTGGTCAAACAAAAGCTGGGTGGGAGTTGGTGGTCATACTGTAGCAATATATCTTCTAAATGTTGTGTGAGATGGTACCTACAGGCTATAGACACAGTAGTGAGGAGAAAGGTAGATAATGAATTTAGAATATTCATAATAAAAGTATTAAAGCTCGCAACATTACTTAAAGTGATAAGCCACCAACATGAAATGCAGGTTACACTCTTTCGTAGTCTGCATCTGTAGGTTGACTTGAAAAGGAAAAGTTGGAACTCAGAATTCTAAATGATGATACTGTAGAAACTGTTCTCCATGTAATCGCCTTAGGCTTAACCTTCTCCAAAGCATCCTATGCATGCTACACCAATCACCAGCTAGCAAGTGCCACTCTGGATTTCCTCTTTTGGGTTCCGGGAATCCAACTTGTGACTTTACCAGCTTTGTGAACTGGAATTTACTCAAGTCCTGTGATGATTTTTCTTCTTCATGCAGTTAATAACTACAAGTAGGCCATTTTTGTCATTTGTGCATGTTTGTTTTGTTTATATATCTTGTAGGGCATCTGGAGTCCCCATTCATCCTTTCTGAAAAAGAATAACTAGCTATTGGACAAAGAAATCAAACTAAGAAGGATAAAAATGGAAGGTTGTACTTCAGTTTTTGGCTTGTAGCTTACAAGATTCATGTTATTTTCCTAATGGTAGTTTCCAAGATAATGTGCATTTTTCTGTTTATAATTTACTAGGAATTGAAATTGAGCACAACTTTACTAGGCTTTTGATCGCTTTTTCTTGAGAGTTGTTTGTTTTATGATATCACACAACTAGAAATTAGGAGTACTCTATTCGTCAATATTTTTGAAAAGTCTTCGTAGCACTTTTCTTAGTAAATTTTGAGTTATTCATCTTACCACACAAATTGTCTTTGTTGACATAAGCAACTTTTTTCTTGAGAGTTGTTTGTTTTATGATATTACACGACTAGAAATTAGGAATACTCTATTTGTCAATATTGTTAGATGGTTTTCATAGCACTATTGTTAGCCAATTTTGCGATTCATCTTGCTATAAAGTTGTCTCTGTTGATATTGGCAACTTTTTGCTCTCAGCAAACTAGATATCAAGTGATTGACGGATATTCCATGTAGGGCTGCCATCGGTTAAGAGGAAGAAGAGCTGGATCATCACTTTACCTTGATGTGCATATTGAGGTATATTGACATAAAAATGTTTTTTTATTCGTGAATATTTTTGGACCTTATGTTGGCTTTGATATTCCTTCTTGTTGTAATGGTGATATTTTTGTTTTGTATGCATATGTTTGATGTTTCTATTTAATGCTTTCAGCTGCGGGTGATGATATTTTGACATGCGATTAAGCCGTTTTGACAGATTTACACTTTTCCTTTAGATACCACGTGACAACTGACTTGCATTACTAATATACTGGTTTATGTAGAATGTAGACCACCAGCGATTAGAAGTTCTTCAAACCACAGTTGACCTATGTGAAGAAAAGTGCTTTAATGACGCACAGCGATGCACAAACGCTAGGTCAAGGATATGTTAATAACGATTTCCAAAAGAAACTTACCTTTTACGATTTTTCCTTAAGATAATCTTGTATGTTCTCTGATATTCTCTTGCGTGGCTGCATTTATGCTATCCAAATGCACAACAAAAGAAAACTTCATATCTGTGTGCTGTAATTGCAGGTAGATCCATTTTTGAGTGTTAGTGCTGCTCATGACATTGGTGAAAGTGTGCGCCACCAAATTCAGAGATGCCATCCAGAGGTTGCAGAAGTTTTTATACATATTGGTAACGTGTTGGATTTATTCTTTCTTTTTTGCCTTCTTTCTTTCCTGTTGACTGTTACCCTTTTTTAATTTTAAACATGCCAACAGAACACTATACGAGTATCAGCATTTAAGATGTTGGAAGTTGCAACTTGCCCTTTACTATACAAAAATACTCGTTCTTTGACAATGCTGTGAGCATTTTATTTTGATCTTTTACTAAATTTGTGTCAGCTCAATTGTGTAATCCAGTGGAGACTGATGTACAGGTTTAATCCAGTGGAGGAAATCATCTCAGTATTTGGACCCCAGCTCCCCCCCCCCCCCCCCCCCCCACACACACACACACACAAAAAAAAAAGTAGTTTGGGAATCAAGTTTTTGTTGTTGTAGTTAATGCGGTACTTAAGAATGGTTATTTAGATTAGTATTTTAAGATGCTACTTTGGTATTATAGGTTGATGGTGTTCCCTTCATATGTTTTGACATTTTTTACCTTATATATTATCTGTCGTTGCTTGTCCTGGTTGCTATGAAACTGAGTGTGTGGATTAGTATTTCCCCCATTAAGTTTCATTTTGTTTATCTTTTATTGCCATGCCACTGAGTATAGGTTTTTCTTCTTATATTCTCCAGATCCATCACTTTCAAAATCTCCCAATCCTATACCAGACCAAAGAAAGAATTTGCCAGACACTAGCTCTGATTACTCAAGGGAAGACATTGAGGGAATGGTTTCTAGCGTGTTTTCATCACGATTTTCAGAGGTTAAGTTTCACTTGAGCTTGCAATATTGTACAATTATAAGCTTGAAATGATATTCAATTATAGACACCACCATGATTAATGTTTCTACACAACTTCTCGTTGGGTGCTCGACTTTGCTGATATGCAGGCCATCCTTTTTTAGAAATAAAATGATTGAACTGTAGATGAGAAACAAGCAAAAAAATTTACTTTTACAATTTTTTCTTGCACAAACACATACTTTGTGACTATATGATCTTGAAATTCTGAGATTATATATCAAGAATGCTGATTTTAAGTGCAATGCAGAAAATGTGTGTGGAGCACATAACTCGTCATTTGTTGCAAGGGAAGGTTTTTCTACAAGTTCAGGTTTCCATGCCTTCAGACATGTTAATCCGGTAAGTTTCTCTTTCCAAATCCTTTGCTTGAATAGTTTGCATGTAGATTATGGTGTCTCATTTCATGATTCAAATAATTGTCTAAAGGGACGCAATGGACGTGGCTAGAGAAGCAGAGGAGGAGATTTTGAAGGCAAATCCCAACATAAACCAGGTCAGCATCCAGCTGAGGTTGGGTGAGCCAACACCACAGTTTTCTACTAAATCAACGAATGATGCAGTCTGATCATCACCTCGCCTTTAGCTAACCAAGTTTTTTTTTCCGTCACCCCAAGTACGTGATTTGTGGCACGTAAATTATTTGTTTAAAATGGGTTTACCAACTACAAACAAACCAACTGGGGAAGCAGCGTGGGCTTTCCGTTTTCAAATAATAATCTTACGATAAATGCATCTTTGATGTGTCTTCCAAGTAGGACTGGGAGCTGTCAATCGTGTCGTGTCGTGTCGTGTCAACTCCTATATATAAGTTCTAGGTGTTGCACCGTATCTGACCCATTTAATAATCGTGTTGCTAAATTTCTGCCGTATCCAACCCATTTATAATCGTATTGCCATATCCAACCCGTTTATATCCGATTATTAAACAGGTTACTTCGTGTACACGTTTAACACCGCTACCGTTTACACCATTTAACACACGATTATCCACTCAGAGTTCAAACTTCAAAGTTTCAAACCACTCATATATATAAATTGGTAAAATTATAAATATGACATTGAGTTCTTAGAATTTGTTTATTATAATTTATAACTTATATATTACTTATAGACTTGTCGGTATTAGTTGTGTATTAATCGTGTCGTATTCGTAATCGTGTGCCTAATTACTCAATTACTTATCGTGTTTTATCGTGTCTTAATCGTGTTAATCGTTTTTTGCAGGAGAAATCCATATCCAACTCATTTAATAATTGTATTGACGTATCCAAACCTATTAATCGTGTTCAAATTCTCAATCCATATCTGCTAACTTCGTGTCGTTTTCGTGTCATGTTATCGTGTTTCGTGTAAAATTGACAGCCCTACCTCCAAGTAAATCAGTGGGTTGCTTTTTTTCGTGTCCCCTGATTGTGCAAGTGGAGTTTGAATTCCATAATTCGAATGATATCGAGTTGGACAGTGTTGGTACTTTTTCGCTTGCCAATCAAGTATTGTGTATTCGTACAAGCAATGCGAAGATGTTTGGTAGATCCCAACGTGCTTAAGGACTCGTGAGGCCACCCCGGTCCCAAAAAAATTGGGCGCCCCACGAAACAAGAAGACACATCAGCAAACCAAATGCCACATCCACTGTTCGGTTGGAAATTCGGGCGGGAACCCGTTCGGACGGATGGGTTGGGTGGGGGGCATGTGTCCCGTTGGTTGTTGATTTTTTTAAAATATTAAAATATGTTAATAATTATTTTAAAAATTAGTTTAAATTATTTTTTTATGAAAATTTGTTTTTTATTTGTTTATATTTTTTATAAATTTTAATATTTTTTGTTTTTTTTTTACTCAAAATTGATACCCAATTGATATGGATGAAAGAGAATGTAGGACGTTTGTATTGTTTCTGAGTGTGGTTTGTGTTAATGTAGCTGAGAGAAAAGTTGATGTGATTGAAAGAGAAAATAGGACGTCAGAGAAGTGCCTGAGTGTGGTTAATGGTGGTCTCAAAGATGACTTGATTTCCTGGAAATGTAAATAACTCGTTCAAATACTTGATCTGCTATCTTCATAAGAGGATTTATTTTTTAGGGAAAATTTTGAGCAGTGATCTTTTATGCCACCAAGAAATACGAATAATTGACAAGTGAAATAAGGGTTTGTTTAACTCATTGCCCATGGTGACGATAGAAGTCCAATCATTAGCCTCCAGAAGGATGATCTTATGTCTTACCCGTGACTTTGGCGAAAAAGGAAATATTTAGATGTTTAAGACGCACATATTTCTGGACACATGACATGGCTATGATAATGTAGAAACATGATTACCAACCATCTGCAGATCTTCTTTGCCATGCTAATACTTTGTACTTGGTTAAAACTAATGAGTACTACACGTATACAATCTTTGTTGCCATGATACCATCATATAAACTTGAATCTTTGTACTCGGGTGTCACCCACAATTGAATACAAACTATCAAAGATGTACCATTTCAAAATCAAAACATTCACATGTATTTCAAGCTCTTCCAATACGCATCTGAATCTACCGTATACCAATATCCGGAAAGGCTTTCATATTTACGGTGATTGCAGTCATATAAATAAAATGGCTTGTTGTTGTTTACCTTGAATATGTGATTAAGTATTCGTGGAATAAAACAGAGGTTCGATCGACCAGAAGGAGTGTTTCGGTCGACCGGATGTGTGTTTTGATTTGTCCAGCAAAAGTGCATGTCCATATTCGATCGACCGGAACCTAGGATTCGGTCGACCGGGCACACACGAGGAGCTAGGCAAAAGTGCTTGTCCATTTTCGGTCGACCGGAACTTAGGATTCGGTCGACCGGGCACACACGAGGAGCTGGGCAAAAGTGTGTTGGTTTTCGGTCGACCGGAACTTAAGTGATTTGGTCGACCGAGTATGCACTCGAGCAAGCAAGAAAAGTTATTGTCGCTTTTCAGTCGACCGGTACTTTAGTTTCGGTCGACCGGTAAAAACTAGTTTGCGATACGGTTAGAGGATCGGTTGACCGAAGCACTCATTCGGTCGACAGTTTGACCCAATTTCTGCCCACGTTTTGCACATTTCTCCACGCGATTTTGGTGCAACTTATACTTGTTTTTGGCCTACTATATAAAGGCAATTTCATCCCTTTTGTTTAGAAGAGAGATTAAGATTAATTTCTATTGTCTACTTTGTGTTCTTGAGAGAAAAGAAAGAGAGCATCCTTGTCGATTCGGTGTGAGCAATTTAGCCAGGTATTCTCGCAGGTTGTTCGTGTCTCCTGTAAGTTTTTCCTTGTAATACGTTTCTTTATAGTAGATTTGGAGTTATGTCGTCCGTGGTTTTTCCCGTATTGGGTTTCCACGTTAAATCTTACGTGTTTTGTGTGGTTTGGTTTTGGATTTGCATTTGTTCTTAATTTCCGTCAATTGGATTTGCTATTTCGATTCCGCTACGTATTTGGGATTGGTTTTAATCCTTAACAACTGGTATCAGAGCTTTTTGGTCCGAATTTTGGGATTTTCATCGATTTTTTTGGCAAGTACACGTGGGAAATCATTGGAAGATTGACAAGTTGAGCCGAGATATGAATTTTGGCTTGTGACAAGTCAAGATGCACGCAATCTTGGTGCAGCAAGATGTGGAGGACGTTCTTGAGGGCATGGACAAGTTGCCAAAAGAAATGTCCGAACAAGACAGGTTGAAGCTTGATCGAAAGGCGATGTCAACTATTAAGTTGTCGTTGTCTGACGAAGTATTGAGAGAGGTGTTGAAGGAGAAGACGGTTGCAAGTATGTGGAAGAAAGTAGAGGAAGTCTACATGAAGAAGTCACTTGCGAACCGGATTATCTTAAAGAAGAAGTTATCCTATTCAAGATGAAGTCGGGTATCTCCCTTCAGCAACACTTAGATGATTTCAATGCAATCATCATAGATTTGGAGAAAGTGGAAGCAAGATTTTCTGATGAAGATCAGGTGATCCTTTTACTTTGCTAGTTGAGTTCTTCATATGATCACTTCGTGGAGACAATGATGTATAGCAGGACCGACATCTCTCTTGCGGATGTCAAAAACACACTCTCCTCCAAATCTGACATGGAGAAGAGGTCTGATGGTTCTGAGTAGCGGAACGTCACACACCACAACAGAACGGAGTAGCGGAACGTCTGAATCGAACTCTATTGGAGAGAGCTAGATGTATGCTTCTGAATGCTGACCTGACTAAGGATTTTTGGGCGGAAGCAGTGTGTACCGCTTGTTATTTAGTGAACCGTTCACCTCACACTGTTTTGGACATGAGAACACTGGAAGAAGTTTGGACAGGTGGAGCTTCAGATTTGTCCAAGTTGAGAGTTTTCGGTTGTCCAGCGTACGCACATGTAAATCAAGGAAAATTGAATGCTCGGTCGTTGAAGTGTATATTCTTTGGCTACGATTTGGGTGTGAATGGTTGTCGTCTGTGGTGCAAGGAATCTCAGAAGCTCATGGTTGAAAGAAATGTTGTCTTTAATGAGCTTCCTATGTTACCTTCTAGGAAAGACGTTGTTATTTCTACTCCTGTGTCAAGTGGGACTCTGGTTCAGGTGGAACCACCGGAAGTGAATGTTGATAAGGATATCGGTGTGACACAAGGAGAAAGTTCGAAATCTGAGGAAGATGAAGAGTATTTGTTGGCAAGGGACAGAGAGAGGCGGTTGACCAAGAAACCCCGTAGATACGCTGAATCAGTCCTTAAATATGCTCTTAGTGCAGCTGAAGTTATTTGAACCTCTGGTGAGCCGAACAAGTATTCAGAGGCAATTTTGGCACCCGATTCAGCTGCTTGGGTGGGTGCAATGAATAAAGAGATGAAGTCTCTTCATAAGAACAAAACTTGGAAGATGATAGAACTTCCAAAAGGAAAAAGGATCGTTAGCTGCAAATGAGTCTTCAAGAAGAAAATCGATGGTCTCTTAGATATGAGATACAAAGCTCGATTAGTTGCTCGTGGTTTTAGTCAGGTGAAGGGTGTGGATTATAGCGATATTTTCTCATCCGTTGTGAAGCATACTTCTATTCGTGTTTTGTTGAGTTTGGTTGCAATTCATGATTTAGAGTTAGAGCAACTAGATGTGAAGACCACTTTCTTACATAGAGAATTAGATGAGCAAATTTACATGTCCCAGTCGTAGGGCTTTATGGTCGAGGTAAAGACAATCAGTTCTGTTTGCTGAAAAAATCGTTTTATGGGTTAAAGCAATCGCCTCGACAATGATATAAGAGAATTAATTCTTTTATGGTTGGACATGGGTACAACAGGTCCCAGTATGACTGTTGCGTTTACCGAAAGGTATTTCCAAATGACTCTCTTGTTTTGTTATTACTCTATGTAGATGATATGTTGGTAGCAGCTAAGGACAAGTCTAAAATTTCTGAGCTTAAAGAATTGTTAAAGGCTGAGTTCGAGATGAAGGATCTCGGTTCAGCAAAGAGGATTCTAGGTATGGAGATACGTCGTGATCGTACATGCAAGAGTTTGTTTCTTTCCCAGCAAAAATATATTGAGAAATTCTTGCATCGTTTTGGCATGGAAGATGTCAAGTCTGAAAGAATTCCTCTCGCCGCGCATTTTAAGCTCTCGGTAGACTTGTGTCCCAAGAAAGAGGAGGATAAGGCATACATGCCGCGTGTGCCTTATACTAGTGCAGTTGGCAGCTTGATGTATGCTATGATATGCATTCGTCCAGATATAGCTCAGGCGGTCAGTGTGGTGAGCCGTTATATGTCGAATCCAGGAAAGGAGCATTGGTCAGCTGTGAAGTGGATTCTCCGGTACGTAAAAGGTACAATTAAGCTATCTCTGAAATTTTGTCGATCTTCGTATTCGTTAATAGGGTTTGTTGATGTCGATTATGTGGGAGACCGCGATAGACGAAGATCTATGACTGGTTATGTGTTCACTGTTGTGAGCACAACTATTAGGTGGAAAGCGACGTTGCAACACACTGTTGCTTTGTCTACAACGGAGGCAGAGTATATGACAGTGACCGAGGGTATAAATGAAGCTCTTTGGCTGAAAGATTTATTTGGAGAGTTTAGTCCAGGTCAGAATGCAGTGGTTGTTTATTGTGATAGTCGGAGTGTCATTTATCTGACGAATGATTAGATGTACCACGAGAGGACAAAGCATATCGACGTCCGTTATCACTTCATTCGGGAAGTTGTTGCTGAAGGAGGTGTGGTGATGAAGAAAGTGGGCACTGAAGATAATCTGGTTGATATGTTGACGAAGTCAGTTATTTCAACTAAGTTCATGGTATGCGTGAACTTGGTTGGTTTGAGTTCCAAGTATATGGAACTAAAACGACGACACAATGAGGAAGGAAGTGTTCCTTCAAAGATTTCTGGTGGCTATTTAAGGTAAAGGTTGAGATTTTTGTTATTTACCTTGAATATGTGATTAAAGTATTCGTGGAATAAAACAGAGGTTTGGTCGACCGGATGTGTGTTTTGATTTGTCCAACAAAAGTGTTTGTCCATATTCGGTCGACCGGAACTTAAGATGCGGTCGACCGGGCACACACGAGGAGCTAGGCAAAAGTGCATGTCCATTTTCGGTCGACCGGAACTTAAGATTCGGTCGATCGGGCACACACGAGGAGCTGGGCAAAAGTGTCTGTTGGTTTTCGGTCGACCGGAACTTAAGTGATTCGGTCGACCGAGTATGCACTCGAGCAAGCAAGAAAAGTTACTGTCGTTTTTCGGTCGACCGGTACTTTAGTTTTGGTCGACCAGTAAAAGCTGGTTTGCGATACGATTAGAGGATCAGTCGACCGAAGCACCCATTCGATCGACCGAAGCACTCATTCGGTCGACCGTTTGACCCAGTTTCTGCCCACGTTTTGCACATTTCTCCACGCGATTTTGGTGCAACTTATTCTTGTTTTTGGCCTACTATATAAAAGCAATTTCGTCCCTTTTGTTTAGAAGAGAGATTAAGATTAATTTCTATTGTCTACTTTGTGTTCTTGAGAGAGAAAAAAGATAACATCCTTGTTGATTCGATGGGAGCAATTTAACCAGGTATTCTCGTCGGTTGTTCGTGTATCCTGTAAGTTTCTCCTTGTAATATGTTTCTCTATAGTAGATTTGGAGTTGTGTCGTCCGTGATTTTTCCCACATTAGGTTTCCACGTTAAATCTTACGTGTTTTGTGTGGTTTGGTTTTGGATTTGCATTTGTTCTTAATTTCCGTCAATTGGATTTATTATTTCGATTACGCTGCGTATTTGGGATTGATTTTAATCCTAAACAGAGCTTACTTTTGCTTAAGCTCGGGAGCAAACACAACAAAAGGTATAACATGTAAGAGGTGAGGGTATCTGTCGGTGCCATATGAATCACCCAATCGAACCAGCAAAAGGCTTCAGCTTTGATGAGAAGTTTTTTAGATCAATGGCGAATTGAAGGGGGGAAATTCCACCCTACTCAGCCATCACCGAGAAACTTTTAAGGCAACCAAAAATCTGAGATGCTAATATAGAACCACCAGCACAAGCTTCTGCTACTTTGACCCGGGCATGACTTTCCGCACAGTGAGCCACCATTCATTAACCATTTACACCTATCATCCTAGTTCTCAATCTTCATCTCCATGATCCCAGAGAGTACTCCCACTATTAGCACCTTCGGTAAACTACGAAAAAGAGTATCACATGCGCCACATCAAGAGTTGGATACTACTGGAGCTACAACTCTCGAACTTCTTTCTCTCTGTCTTGGGATGAGATATCCCATGGCAAAAGCTTCCAGAACTCTTGTTGTAGGAGGCCGGTTCCTAGTACTTTGCCGCCGAATTCCCACATTTTGTGGCTTCTCTATAAGAATTTCCTGGTTATCATTTTGATTGTTCATTTCAACTGTACATGTTTCAGGATGACCAGAAATTGGTGGGCAAGGTGGTGTGTTAAGATCAATAAGAGAACCTTCCTGGGATTTACCATCAGATAATTCCTTTACAACGTTCTGATTGATCAAAGTTTTTTCCTGGGATTTATCATCAGATACTTCGTTTGTGGCAGAACTGCTTCCAACTTCACCATTAAGAGATATGTCTCCACCATTAGTTAGTCTGTCTTTACCAACAGAGCCTTTTGATGTTTCACAGTCATGCCGATCAGGCTCAGCAAACTTATGCACTTTGGGACATTTCTGTTGATAACTTGCCTCTATCTCCAAATTATTCCTTTTGGAAAAAGAGTAATTGCAGTTAGACTCTGAATTCATGCAAGCCGACAACCTACGTTGTTTTGATACAGGTGATAAATACATTTTCTTGCAAGATTTTCGCATCTGACTTGGACCCTTTCCGTCTTTCAGTGTGTACCTGTCCAGTGTCTTACGTTCCTCAGCATGTAAATCCAAATCACCCAATGCTTTTCTCTTGGATATTTTAAATCCATAAGCTCCATTCAAACCAATTAATCCTTTTCCATTTTGTACATTATTTTTGCTGACCCTCAATCTATTTTTCTTTGATATATCTGGATTAAACATCTTTTTTGCTGATGTGTTGCTGGACTCCACCTCTTGGGAGCTCTTATTGTCTGTACTGTCCAAAGGATTTGGTTGAACATAATTACAGTTTTTACTTTTAACCGAGAACAGATTTCGGAGTTTGCCCTCCTTAAGAGCCTTAACTTTTCCTTGCTCCTTGCTGGTATCTACAACTGTACAAGCAGAGAGGCCATCCTCACATGGCACACTATTGCCATCGGATTCGGTCTTTGTTATCCCATCTTTCTTTTCCTGGATGCTGATGTCTCCTTGATTTCCTTCAAATTCCAGCTTAAGCAACGAAGGTTCTGAAGCAACTTTTTTTAGTACATCAACAAAAGAGTCAAAGTACTGTTTGCCTTTCACAAGCTTACTTCTTGAAAATTTCTTTACACCAGGAGTAAGGAATACTAAAGCATTCTTTTCGGTGGCATAGTTGAGACTTTTCGGTTGTTCAGAGTGCCATCCTCTTTCAAGCAGACGAGGCCAAACAGCTTCCCAGAAAAGATCTGTTGAAAGAGTTTTGCTCAGTCTCAAATCCCCCGTCAGGTAAGTAATGATGCCTTCAGCTGTGAGAGAAGAAAACTTCTTGCCTTTTAGGGCTACACTACGCATGGATAAAACCTTATTGGTTTTATTAGGATTTAAGGCAGCAGAAGTAAGATCTTGCTTCCCTTTACCAATCCCAACAGCTTCGACTAGAGCCTTCAAACCAACCATGGACTTCAACACAAAGACATATTCTTCTAAAGTAATTGCATCTTCACTGAAACTCCTCGAGACCTGCCAAAATGCACAATAAGATATGTAGACGTCTCAGATAGGATCCTTTATCCAGTCATATATACAATTATGATCCAAAAATGTATGCAGTCATAGTCCAAACATTTGAATTAATCTAGTGAGATTTAGAAGACTAAATTTCCAACGAAAATCATTTTTTGGTTGGTCGTTCTGCCACCTTTTCTCATTTTTATGGACATGACCATACAACTGTGTACCTACTCTTCTATTCCAAGAAAAATGGTTGTACAAGGACGAAGGCAGATTCATTATTTTTAAAACGAAAGAAATCGAATTTGCACTTTCTTTTATCAGTAAGGTAACTATATATTAAAAAGAAAAGTGAAACTGAATTTGCACATTGACAGTTTGAAACTGAAAAACACTAGAAAATCATAAGTTCATTACAGATTAAAAAAATCATACATACATCAATATACACCAGAAAGAAATGCCAAAGCATAGTATTAAATGAATACCTTCTTCAAAGTCTCCTGGTCATTTTCTGATATGTTAGGAAGCAGGCGTTTTAGAAGCTCTTGCTGTCTCCAACCGGAAAGTATTTGCTGACCAAGTATGGACCTTCTCCGATCAGTTTTTTTGCATCCGGACCATGTGCTGTGTGCATCACTCTTGTAAAAATGCCCATAATAAAAGGACACTACAGAGCCCACCTTCTTGTTACCCATGAACTTCACTATGTTATAAAAGTCTTTCCTGAAGATGTAAAGTCCGAGAATAAAGCTCTGAATGTCAGCATGTGTCCAGGCATCACTTTCTAAATCAGGAACCAAAGTGCTTCCTGTGGATTTGTAATGTGGAGAATTATACAAATTGACATACAAACCCGATGTACAAACAGTGGGTATTGGAACTCTAGTATTGTTCTCTGTAATTGAAGCTGCATTCCCGTTCACTTTATAGCTCCAATTGTTTGTTAATAGTTTTGGTTTGGAATTTTTGCAACCGGCTTCTGTACCTAAGATTTCTTCGGTCTCATCTTCCGTGTATTTAACAGTGCCTGGATGGAACAAATGGATGAAATATTGGTAAAAAATTCCGATAATTTAAAAAATATATATATATAATTATTAGCAGGTGTCGTCGATCATTTACTATCTTACCCTGACAAAACTGAAAGTTGCAGGTTTCTTCTTTATAAAATGGCAGATCAGCTTGGAACTCAGATCCTACACGAGGAGATTTTGGTTGTAGTCCTTCGCTGCTCGTCTCCTGATGAGGATGACATGAAAGCAAACGGTCCAGAATTACTTCAGAGAGACACTTCTCATCGTCACTTGCCTCACTTGAGTCCATCTTTGGTGAACTAGGCATATAACTTTATAAGAAATACCTAGTCAATTTTGGTGTAAAAAAAATATTTATTAAGAAAATATGAGTTTAAATAAGAAATAAGAAACTGAATTATGGTAATGAATGGATAAGAAAATAAGAAACTGAATGAATCTTCACAAGCCTGATATTTCAGTTGAATCAAATAATTACACTGAAACTTTTAAGCATGCAAGCCACTGTCCCCACATGATTAAAGGGCTAATTTCTGCTCCATATCAATTAACAAATACTCATAATCTTATTTGTAATTTGTGCAAGTTATCTTTAGTAACGTGGTCAAAATCACATTAATATAATGCACTAAGCTATAACTTACACCATAGCACATTATCATGTGAAGTTAATTTCCTGATTGCCCAGAATGAAATTGAAGATAGAAAGTTAACCACCATCAGCCAACCTCATCTCTTTTGAATTTTTATTATGACCGCCAGTAATACAAGCTTCAAAATACTAATATTGACAATATCACTTTAACAACCTTTTTTCTGAGGTAAAACTGCAAACATTCTTGAAAATTAAATCAAAAGAGAAAAGGTGGTCCGTGTAACTATATTATAAATTTTCATGTTAAAACCAATCCTTTCCTGTCATTTTATTACACATACACAAATTAGAAGAGATTGTTTAACTTGAGTTTTGGCTTTGAGAAACCCAAATCTAACATATGGTGCTGAAGTTTTGATAATACATTTAAAATAATAAGAAAATATTGAAACCATAAAGATCATTTAATTCTATGGCTTGCCGTAAGAAGGGTCATTACGAAATCATATAATGGGAAATATTTTATCAGATTTCATTGAATTTGCATTAATCAGTGTTCACTAATAGTTCTTCAAATCATTTATAAAATTTCTTATTGTGTCATTATAGTGGAAAAGTCATTTTAATTTTTTTCACTAGATATAATATACTTATCAAATGAGAATCAAACACATATCACATTAATCCTGTCCTAATGCAATTTAACAGTCAATTTTATAATAAGAAAGTCATACAGAAGTAGTGCCATACAAGGATTCTTAGGCTGTCTATATGCAACAAAAACTAAAGTTAATGTGATTAATCAAAAAAACGTAGGTATAACCTCACTATCACGCGAAAAATCAGATGTCGAAACCAAAGGGATGGGAGCGCAGATCACCGACTCCGGAAAAGTGACGGCTCCCAAATCGGACGAAAGTACCCTCCCAAGATTCGTCGGCCGAGCCACCCGAGCCTCCGGCGGCCGGCGTCGTAGAACGACACGAACAGAAGTTCTCGGGAGAAGTTGGTTGGGAAAAAACGTCGGTTGAGAAGAAAGGAATATTTCGAGAACGAGATGTGTTGATACGAAGGTGTGAGTTGGTCGGTCGTCGGGTTTCGTACCTGAAGTTGACGGCGACGGAGCCGGTGACGGAGGAGTTGGAGAAGAGAATGGAACGGAACGACGAGAGGAGAGGAGAGGAGAGGAGGGGTTTTATTATGGGTGGTGGTGGTCATCTGACTGACATCACCATTCCATGTAAATTACCTTTTTACCCTTGGACTTTCGAATTCCCATCTCGGGTTTTTACGCCTTTGTTGTGTTGGGGTCAGTCGGCTCTCCCGGGGGTAATTTTGGGTGAACTTCTGCGTTCATGGTCCATCTGATCGATTCGACTATGCAAAACGTATGTTAGTTTAGGATTTTACTTCTTTTTTTTTCAGTTTTAAACAGATCAAGTCAAGCGTGAGAATTCACTTCGACTGATATATTTAGAGTCTTGAAATTCGTATTGGAACATGGAAATTTTTCAAGTATAGTTGCTAATTATTAATTACTTGGGAGTTGTTTTAGTATTCATCTTTTTTGTCTACTAGATAGATAATATATAAGGAGAGGAAAATTTAGAACTTCGATTCCATTATTTCTCCCTTTTAGAATGAAAGTAATATACTATTTGCTCTACCTGATTAAGAAATAAGGTCATGAAAGTCATAGTAGAACTTGAAGTTCTAGAACTTTATAACCTTTTCAGGATATCGATCACATATAACTTATTTTAGAAGTTAGTTCCTGACTCCTTTTATCTTGCTAACTACATGCTAATTACACTCGTAACAATGTTTAGGAGTTGGTCTCATGGTGTTTGATTTAGGGTCCTGTCAAAATAAATCATAATCTTGGACCAATGGTGTGATTGGATTTGAGTTTTAATTGGTTGTCATATAAACTCTAATCTGTGGGAGGTAGGGTTGTCAAGTTCTGCTTGGGATCGATAGATCACTTGATGTTCGCTCGATTTTGCTCTGATTTGGCTCGAAATTGCTCGGATCGGTTAGTAACGAGCCGAGCACGAGCAGACCCCGCTCGCTCGATGCTCGCTCAATTATCGCTCGAAACCTGATTAATATATCCAATTATTTGATTAACCTGAATATTCTATCTAATTACCCATGTTAAACTCATTAAATAAACTAATTTACCAAACCCAACAATCCATTTAACAAACCAAACCAAAATACTCATTAGAATCAAAACCATATTAGTACTAAACTTTTCGTTTTTTTTCATTATTATTTTTTTTTCTCATTCTTTTCTACACCAAAAGTTCAAATAAATTAAGGTTTGGGTTAGGTAGATGATCTTATTTATAAGATGTTGATGTTGTGAGTTGTCCTACAATTTAGAAGATTGTGTTTGATTTTAATATTGTGTTGATTTTGTTTGATCCAAGTGTATAATTTTATTTATAAAATGTTAATGTTGTCGTATAATTTATAAGATTGTGTTTTATTTTAGGTGTTAATTTTAAGATTGTATTAGTAACTATTATTATATTTGTCTTAAGTAATTTTATAATTAACGAGCCGCTCGTGAGCCGCTCGCGAGCAGGTCGAACCGAACACGAGCAGAATTTTCCGCTCGAAACCCTTAACGAGTCGATCTTGAGCAGACTCGGATCGCTCGTTTAGAGATCGATTACACCCCTAGTGGGAGGTGTACTCTTTTCAATTGCATTAAAAAAAGTTATAAACAAACTTGTGAAGGAAGCCGAGGGAGTTGTGGGTTTGCTTTAAACTCTTGCATTGGGTCCATTCTGACTAACGTGTTTACAAAGCAATGTGTTCTTTGGTTTAGTAGTGAAATTATAACAGTTATTCACTTATTTGAGAACTATTCCCTCGCAACTCAATAAAAACATGACCAACATATATAAGCACCTCGAGACAAACACACAATTATGAAAAAAAATTTAGTGTGCTCATTAATTTACCATACTCGTGATCTCTCTAGAAGAGTCATCAATATTGCAACGGGAAAAACTACTACAAAACTTGCTAGAATAGGAGGACGAGGCCAGAAAGGCAGAGGTAGGGCTGTGCAGAAACTGGTTCGGTCCGGGTTCCGGTCCGGACATTTTGAAAATTCGGTTTCGGACTGTTCCGGTTTTTGTTTTTTTTTTATTTTTAAGGTTAAAAATCGGTCCTGGACCAGACCGGACCGAATGCACGACCAGGTGGTGGTGGTGAGGCCAGAAAGGCATAAGAAGTTTGAAGAAACGAGACTCCTTCTGAGGGAAACAACATCAACCTTAGATATCTAAACTCTTGGGCTGGACGGAGGGTGACTATTATCTTTTTGGTGTTTTGTTGTGTTTGATTCGATCATGAGGATTGAAAAACTTAGGCAAATTTTAGCGTATGTTTGGCCAAGAGGAGTTGTGTCGCTGCAACTCCTCTTCTTTGATATTTTTATTGCAATTTAACTTATTATCAAAAAAAAACACTCAAAAAGCAAGCTCACCAAAAGACAAAATAGATTAAAAAATTGACAATCACAATGTATATATAATATATTCGTTCTTCTACTTCCTTCAAGAGTGTAACACGCCAGACCAATATTCTCTTTCGATGGATTATCTTAAAATAGTTGCATAACAAAAAACACTTCCGCTCTTCGTTTCCACGTCACGTACTCAAATTAAAAACGAGCAACAAGACTTATTCATTGTTAGCATATATGGTCGACCGATTCACATTCTCCGCCCATCTCACAAATCACAATCAACGCGGAGTTTTGTCAAATGACAGTTATATGAAGTAAACCTGGAAAACAAGTCGAGAGGTGCTTTTGTCAAATCAAATTTAGACAATATGTTATTGCAATCGAGAGGTATATATGTCATTTTCAACAATAAATATTTGCAAATGAAAAGGTATATATCTTATGCTTTGAACCTTTATCCTCTTATTATGATCATAATCTAGTTCTTACATATTACTCATAGCAAAAATTAATCAAAATGTTAATTACATTTGCTTGTAAAACAGCTTAAGAGGTGATGGTAATGTGCAGTATAAAAAAAAGAGTAAAACCTTCAGCATTATGTTGACTCGTTTTAAGTTTATTAGTTAGAATTACAGGAAGTCATCAGCCTTGTTCGTGATCTTGAAATTTAAAGGTTCAATGTCGATTTTAAAGGAGATATCAAAGAGTTCATCTGAAACAAATCGTATATCTTAATTGCTAAGTATAAAGTAGTGTATTAGATTAAAGTTTTCCCAACGTAATTTTTGCCAATTATTTTCTCATTAATTTGCAAGGCTTAATTGTATAATCTTCGGATAAATAACTATTGTCATCTTTCTTTTGTTTTGGGTTTAAAAAAATCAACTTCTAAAAGAATCATAGTCAACTGAGAATTCTGAAAGTTTAAATCTTTTCTATATTCATTTAATAATTAAGATGTGGAATCACACGGATTTGCGCCATCTTAATCAACCATGAACTAAGTCACCAACACGTTAAGACCTCCAATGGAGGTTGACTTGACTTGGAAAATAGGTCATCCCAAACAGTTGTTGTTTTCAATTGATTTGTTACGTCGAAGGATTACCATGCAATATTAATTAACCGTGCAAGTTTTGTGTTAATTTTGATAACATTAGTTGCTCCACCACGAAATCTGCAGAGATGAGATTTTTACGTCTGAACATTGAAAATTGGTGGATTCACGAATATTTTTGGGTGTTTTTTTTCGGAAGGGCGTGAATATATTTTATTTGGAGGGTATAACTACCACAATGAATTGAAAGGTATTCTCTTTTATTTCGTAAAATCCATGTAGCCGTTCTAATCATACTGGTGGGTATGGGTAGGAAAATTTTACAATTATATTATATAAACAAGACAGATATTGATAGGAAAATCTCAATTGTTACGTAAACGAGCAGACAAAGGAACGGTGCCAAGAATGGAAGTCAGTGGGATTTCAATTTATAAAAATGATCAAAAAAATATTCGACAATTCACCAACTAATTAATTGCACAAAAAATCATTCATCTATTTTATTACTGGATAAAAAATTCAATCGGGTCAAAACTAAAAGGAGTAAAAAATCCTTGAGGTTGGAATCACACAACTTCTTCAAAATGTAGGTGGAATATCGAAATTTCGGGATAAAAATCCAAGGGATCGCCCGATACTGATGTCCATTATGTGGCATCGACTCTAGTCATAGGTATCACGTCCTCTCGTTGCGCTCATTTAACCTTTTACATGTTTAATTTAAATAATATATGTTTATCTAATTATATTAGTTCTAAATACAAAATCAAAGCTAAATCTCTATTATTTCGCGCCCCTTAAGGGTATAGGTGCAATTTTAAGTGGACCAACGCGTTAAAGTATTAAACAAATGACGATTGAATAGGATTTGTAGGTTGGTGTGTGGATTTATAGGAACTTATTGGAAGAGTATATCATTAATAAAACAATGTGATAACTGATTTCTTGCGAGTAATAATACTGATTAGTATTACTTGTGAGTATATCATTAAATATCCTTATTAGTAAGCATGTTAATAAATAATCAGTGTTAGGACGTTACTATGATTATACTAATAAATATTATTATTACTCACAAGAAATCAGTTATCACATTGTTTTATTAATGATATATTCTTCCTATAAGTTCCTATAAATCCACAAACCAACCTACAAATCAGTTAGGTACTTCTCGCCACACGACTCTAAGATGAATGGAATTTGACCTCTCCAAATTTATAAAAAAATTGAAGATGGTCCAATTCCGTTGGACTTATTCGAGAGACACTCTAGGTACTTAATTAAAATCGATAGTACGTACTCGAGATATATATAATACAATGGAAAACATCATCAACGGTTGTTAAAAGTTAAAACTCCAAAAAAACAAAATCTGTTGGGAGAGGATCTAACAATGCACTTATACGAAATACGGATTAAACGCACCACGCATACCAAATATTGATTGCGGAATTAACTTCGGACCATCTCCCAAACTCAATTGCAACAAGAAAACAAGCAAGATGAAAATAAACAAGCAAACACAAATGCACACCTGAAACAACCACGACACACGCGATTTATAAGGTTCGGCAACATGCCTACGTCCTTGGGGGTCTCCTGCGGGTTTCCTTTCCTTCTTCCGTTTCTCCAACAAGAGAAAGCAACCGAGATTACAAGTATATGGAGGCAACTCTAGATATATCTCTAGCATTAATCTCTCAACTCACAATGAAGTAAACTATGTTGTATGCAATATAATATAAGACTAAGAGCAAACAAACCCTTTTATAGACTCAAAAACCGAGCTACAATTAAGCAAAACCAAACAAAACTATTCGTGGGGACACGGTTAACTGATGCTCATTCGGTTAACCGTGCGTACTTCAACATGAGTGATTCCTGTCCCGATTCAGTTAACCGAATCCTTCCCGGTTGACCGAGGGAACGCTTCTCACGCGCCTCGGTAGACCGCGAGAACGATTCTTCCACGAACTAACGAATTCTCCAACAACTCTTCGATCGACCGAGAATCCCTCGGTGGACCGTGCCAAATTGTCCAAACACTTTTAGATTCTCGGAACACCAAAAATCTCCTCAACGATTTACCGAACCCGTTGTTCCGAAGTGTCACTTGCTCTCTGACGGTAGACCGAACCCAATTCGGTCGTCCGATCCCAACTGCACACGGAGTGCCTGAAATCATCGGTTCGGTGGACCGAATCCAATTCGGTAGACCGACCCGTCTTCGCCGAAATTTTCTGGGTTATGCGTCGGTAGACCAAATCCAATCCGGTTGACCGACTCTTCCTGGATTTGCTTCCTTAACAAATATAAGTCAATATTCAACAAAATCTACCTCCAAAACAACGTTCCTAATTAATGCATGCCATGATGATCATTACATAAACAAAACCTGCACGTACACAACTAATTAAGAAGAGTTACAATTAATTAACTTACAAGTCGAAGCTACCATCCCCTTTCCGACCAGACTTCTCCCCGACACTCTCTCGTCCCGACATTGCCCTCCAACTCCTGACGGCCATCTCCTCGGCCCGCCTCGCGGCCTTGGCCATGGTCGGTCTTTTCTCCACGTCCAACTCCAGCCCGAACCTCACCATTCTCTCCATGCTACCGACACTAGCGTTGGTCCCAACCAACTCCGGTTCGACCACCTCCACCTCCCGCCTCTCCGCCACCGCTCCCCTCACCCACTCCACCACGTCTGTCACTCCTTTCCCGCTTATGAATGGGAATTTCCCGGTCATGATCTCCAGGACGAGGACGCCGAGGCAGTAGACGTCGGACTTGGGAGTGGGGTGGGCGTCGGGGGTGTGGAAGGCGAGGAGGGGGTGCGGGGTGGAGAGGAAGGGGGCGTAGCCGTAGTCGGTTATGAGAGGGTCGAGGGTGGCGGTCAGGAGGACGTTGCAGTATTTGAGGTTGCCATGTGGCGGGGGGTCGTCGGTCGAGTGGTGGGATTGGTGGAGGTAAGACATTCCTCGCGTGATACCGATGATAATCTTTTGGTGGGTCGGCCAGTCGAGTGCCACATGGGATGGCCCCCGGTCGCCTGTTAAACCAAACTTAAGTACAATAAGCGACCAAATACGAGTTGCATCTTAAAGTTTAATTCGAACAGCATAATTAATATTTCAAATGAAAACTCATGTTTTTAACCTCAACTCTTTATTTTGCTAATCACGAAGATTATTCATTATGGACAAGTTTGCATGTATACACAATTCTGGCTAATGCATTATCACATTTGGCTTCCAAGTACATTATATTTTGACATCATAAATATTGATCCTATCTTATAGCAACTACAATAGCTTTTATTCATAAAATTTTAAAAAAAGTTTAGTGGTACATATATAAGACGAATCAAATGGTATCATGATCAAAATGGAGCGTATACCAAAAAAAGGCCAATCCAAAATTTTTGGGTAAAAATCGAAGAAAGGAGAGATAGAGAAATTCCTAATTAATTGTAAATCCATGCCGAGGTAATTAATGTAGCTAATTAAAATACAAAGTCGACAATGTACGTAAACTTAATTACCGTGAAGAAGATACAACAAGCTGCCCTTCTCAACGTAGTCAAACACAACAAGCTTCTCCTCCTTCCTATAATGATACGCCATCGGAGGAAGCAAATTAGGATGCCGAAGCTGCCCGATCCTCCTCATCTCCTCGTCGAACCTCTCCTTCGGCAGCCACCACCACCGTCGCCCCGTTCGCCATCACCGCCTTGTACCCCGACCCCAATCAGCAGTTCCCCAGAACCTCGGCCGCTGCCTTCATCAGGTCCGGCAATCCGAATGCCCCCTTCTCGTCGCTCACCATCACCAGCTCCGCCACCAGCCCGGGCCTCGTCGAGGACTTCTTGCTCGACTCCTGCCGGAACCGGCTGTGCCAGCTCGATCCCTGGCGTTTGCTTCGGTTCGACACCTCAACCGACTCCATTTCGTTGTTCGTCGCCCCGAGCGTGTCGAACCCTCCCGGTCGGCGTCTCTTGAACGCCAACCCGATAACCACCAAAGCGACGATCAACGCCATCATTATCACCACTACCACCTCCTTCTTCTCCGGCGAGTACCCCTCCAACGGGCCCCCACAAAGACCGGAATTGCCTCCAAACAAGTCGGCCGGGATATTCCCCTTCAGCATGTTGTACTGCTTTGTATTTTTTGGGGGGGATTTTTGTAATGTTTTTACTATTCAACGAGACTAATGTAAACACGGTAACACACGTACGTAAACCCTATCAGATAGAAGAGAAAATAAAAATCTTGGTTATATATAGGATATGAACTTGTAAGTTGTAACATTAGATCGAAAAAAACCTAATAAAGTGACCAGTTAACTATCTTAACTTGTGAGGTGTAATTTATTTATTTTTAAAAATCATTCAATGGCATGCATGCAGTTGATGATATATTTGTTGATAGCTTTCGCAAAGTTTCGGTTTGCTCTCGAGTCGTTTGTAATTAGCACATCGTGTGTAGCACTGTAACTTGCTTATTAACTCGTACTTGTAGATATTTAGTTCACATAGCTAAGATCAATCCATTATACGCTTCTTCTTTTTCCTTTGGAGAAAACCATTCTGTGATTTTGGTGAACACAGAAACGGAGACAAGCATTCAAAATCAAGAGGCATGTAATGGTTCTCTTGTTTTAAAGTATATAAAAAAGGGGTTCAAATCATGGATCATATCATAATTATTCGTATTTTCAAGACTTAGCATGTTCATTTGCTCTATCGCCGAGTTGCCCTGGAAATTTGCATGTGACAGGGCTAAGAAGTCAAATATAAGTGCTTTAATTATTATTATTTCCTTTCGTGAGTGAGATTGTAAGAGCAAGCAAGTCAACTCATTTTGAAATAAACTCTGGAAAATTAAAATGGAAGGCTGTAACTACTAAAACTTTAAATCTCAAGTTAATAAGCCTACAATTATCCAAATAAGCTAAAATCACAATGTTTTTCACCGGGTGTCCGACATTGAAATTTCCCCCCCACTAAAACTCTAAATGGCATCACGCCACAACTCCTAGAGCACGTACTTCTCTCACCATAATAACCTTCGAATTCTAAAAATGTTTTAAGAACTACCAGTAATTATACAACAAAGTCAAAGGCCACATTTGGAACCGCAACACAAGCATTGTGACATAACGGATTATACTATTATAGTAAAATCTGGAGATTCCAGCAAAAAACTGATTTTTCTCAAAACCTCCAAAAAAAAGATTTTTATGAAAAGCGATTTTTTGTTTTTGTTTTGCTATCTAGATTTTGGTTTTTCAAAGATAACTAAAATACTCTTTTAACCTTCAACTGACCTATTGTTAAATATGACAATAATAATATACAAGTTCTTTTCAAGTAATTAGGCATAATATTTTTCTTGTATTTCTCTCATTATTTATTCTAGACACAAAAGATCACCAACTTTAGCACTTAATCACGACATAAACTTTAAAATTAGATAATATTAATATTTCAAATAATATTGCTCTGTAATATCGTTAATTATCAATATTTTATAATTATTTTATAAAAACAGTGAGGGCAAAAAAGTATATTCAACGGTAACAAAAAAAGAGGAATCTATAGAAATTGAAATTTTCAAAAATTAGTTTTTCAAAAATCTCTCCATCAATTTTTTCGTTTTGTATTTTTTCAAAATCTCTATTGATTCTCTAAATTAAAATCAACCAAAAAAATTGGTGTCAAACAAACCCTAGATTTTCATAAAACACTAAAATGAACAGGTGATGATATAAAAAGAAGAAAAAATTCACAGCAAAAATCTCAAAGGTTCTCAATTCTCAAATCGGAAGCCTCTTGCATCGAAAACTCTTGTCCATTAATCAAGCCACCCGTTACGAGTTGTCATCAAAACTTGGAGCCAAAAGCATTCTTTCGTAACATTGTTCCCTTGGATTTTGATAATTCCTCAATAAATTGTTCCTGCTAATGATTTATTTGAACGTTAATATATTTCAAATCGTAAATTTCATTTATCATTGCGCATAGAAGGATCCCGGGAGGCCCACGCAATACCCAACCCTATTTCTCACGCGGGTGTGACGTGGAGAACACGTGTGAAAGCTGGCGTCGAGTTGGCACTTGTGGGGTTATATCCTTTGAAACATATCGGATAAAAGCCCCATAGGGTAGGAGATATCCTTTGATTGTATTTTGGGCTTTAATCCCATGACAGAGATATCCTTTGATGTGACACGGCTGGATTTTTGCTCCTTGAAACTGACAAACCCATTATTCTCCTCCAAACCTACCAAAATCTCCATTTTCCCCTATCATCTTTCTCCCCAAATCAGCAACATTGGTTCGAAGTCCTTCGTTTTCCTCTCCGATCTTCTTCGCTCGCCTTGCTCAGGTAGGTTTTCTCAAACACCGTGCTACAAACTCCATTGTTTTCCTTCGAAGAAGGTATTCTTAGCATACTACGTTATTTTTTTATCTAGATTTTACTGAAAAATATTTAAAAACTACTCTAATCCGAGTAACCGACTCACCCATAAACTCCCCTTAAAACAACTGATTATCAATTTTTTCAATGTTTTCTTTTATTTGAGTTTATTAGCGGTTTTGGGGTTTTATCTGATCATCCGTTTTTTTTTTTACAAAACCAACAGTAGAAGTATTTCCTTCGAGAAAGGTTTTTGGCATTTTAATTTTTTCCTTCCCAGTAAACCACCTATATTTGTTAATTTTTTTGGTTAGCAACTATATTTTGGGTTTTCTTAAATTTGAGCTTGAAGGAGACGACAGAGAGATTTTATAAGATCACTTTAAAAAAATTAGTTGTTGGCACAGGTTTTTTTATGTATTTCTTGCTATCGTTTCTTATTACTTTCCCCTTTTCTTAGAATACTTCAACCATATCTATGTTTTCTAAAATAATGTTAAACCTTTTGTTTACATATCTAGTTTTGTAGGTTTTTCAAAGTTATAATTTGTTTATTATTTACATAGATAGAACTGTTATCCGTATTGAAAGGAAGTGTATTTTAAGTGTTGAATTGTCAGCTTTTTTTGAAGAAATTTATAGTGGTGCGTGGTTGGTATTTTCGGGGTTAGTTGAAATCAAAGGCGGGGTAAGTTGTGATGGGGTAAGTTAGAACCATTATGTTCTTTAGATCCAGTATTTTGTTCAGATCCAGTTAGATCCAGTATATTATCGGGGTTCGTTGAAATAAAGAATGGGTTAGTTGAAATAAAGATGGGGGTTGGCTCAAGTATATTGAAATAAAAAACTGAACAACCAATATGTTCTTTAGTCATACTAGGTGGGGTAAATTTAAGGATGTCTTGGGGTATGTTAGCTTCAGTAACATATGGGGTACATTGGTTTTTCTGTTGTATAGTATTTATTTTGGTAGACCTTGTAATAAATTGTCGTTATAATCTTTGGGAAAGTGTTTGATTACACTTTTTTATATTTGGATGTTGGTTATTTTGTTCCAAAAGTGTTTATCTTAACATAAATTCCCATTATAATCTTTTTTAGGTTGTGATGGAGGAGGAGTACACCCACAGTCATTTGTCTCTCATTCATTGGCTAAAAACAACCAAAAAGATGTGAGCTCCTCACCAAGAGTTTTTTCTACAACCCCTTTTGGTCATTTTCTAGAGATGGAGAACTAGAGATGGAGAACATTTCCCACGCACAAATTGAAAACACTATAGTAAATGACAAGTTGCTTTGTGATGTAATTGGTTGTTATTCAAGTAGCCGGAAATCATTCGTTATTGGTGAATATGAAATGATATTCGAGGATGTCGACATGGTTTGCATTTTAGGAATGTCACTTAGTGGTGAGAACTATTACAATCTTATTGCGAACATTGTTGAAAGTCACTTCCATCTCCGATTTTTCTAGATGAAATTGTAAGACATGTTGAGGTCAAAGCTTTAGAACTCAAATTATTAGATTCAGATGATCTAGTGGATGTTGCTGATTGTGTTCATATTGACATAGTACATTTATTTTGTGTACTCTTAATCAATAGAAATGTACAATTAAACCTCAAACACCAACACATGTAAGGGAAATTCTACGTACATGTGAATGTGATTTCTTAAAGCACAGATTGGCTGAGATAAATCTAGATGTGAATGGGAGTAATTGGATGTAATAGGACAAGTAAGTTGGAGTTAATAGAATGGATTAAATGATGGTTCGTGGGGAGTAACCCTAATTGGTGGACGGGGTAAATTGAATTGAGGAACGGGTTATATTGGATTAAATAGAAGAAATTGAAGGGATTGTTATTACCCTAGAATTGTGTTTACATCTTTATCCAACACTTTACGTTTTACATAAAATTAGTGCAATTGCAATTATCGTTTGTGAGGTTGGAACGACTTCTCTCTACAGAAAGCACATAACTCTATTGTTTCTTGTTACCAACCAAATACATTCATCAGTAAGGGGACATTCTCCAACATCCCAACATGTTAATAAAATTACACTTGTGGGTCGACGCGTAAGACATCCATGAACATTAGAGTAATCCTAAATAAAAATATTTGGTAAGTTTATATCACTAGCAAGTGGTATTGGATTACATAGTAGGATTTTAATCTGGTTCGTGGCTTAAACTAATACATGTACGAGGTAAGTGGAATTCCGGAGCATGGTAAATTGATTAAAAATATGAAATTGAATGGATTGTTATTACCCACGCTTTACGATTTACATAAATTTAGTTCACTTGCAATTATTGTTTGTGAGGTTGGAACGACTCATCTCCAAAGAAAACACATAAGTCTATTATTTCTTTCCAAAGAATGCCTACCAAATGCATCCATCACTAAGGGGACATTTTTTTGGGAAGTTTGCACCTAGAATTCTCCAATGGTGAATAAAATATTTGTGAGAATATTTTATAAATGATGGTTCCCACGCACAACACCCTAACATGCTAAAAAAATTCCAATTGTGGGTCGACGCAGAAGACATCCATAAACATTGTGTGCAAGGTATTACATGATGGTTATTTAGGGTAAGCCTAAATAATAGATGGGGGTAAGTATATAACAGTAACAAGGTAAATTTGATTACATAGTAAGATTTTAATAATGGTACGTAGGGGTAAACTTATGGATGTTTGGGGTATGTTTATTACTTGAGCAGGGTAAATTGGATTACAAGTATATGGAAATTGTTCATTATGGGTGAATATCAAATGATATTTGAGGACGTCGACGTGACTTGCATTTTAGGAATGTCACTTGGTGGTGAGAACTGTTACAACCTTATTGCGAACATTGTTGAAAGTTGGGGTAACCCTAATATTGAATTCAACTTACCCCGACTATTATTTCGGGTTACCCTGCTATTTTATTCAACTTACCCCAACAATCGATTAGGGTTACCTCGCTAGATTTACTCTGCTCGATTCAACTCGATTTACCATGCTATTGTATTCAACTTACCTCGTCCATAAATTAGAGTTACCCCCCACGAAACATCATTTAATACATTTTATTTAATCCAAGTTACTCGTTCTATTAAACCAAATTCCATTTCATATTACCTTGTCCTTTACTTAAGGTTACCCCACTATTGCATTCAACTTACCTTGTATATTAATTTTGGGTACCTTTTTGTGAATTCAGCTTACCTCGTCAAGCAATTAGGATTACTCTGCTACATTCAACTAGATTTTACACTACTATTAAATTTAATTTACCATGTCCATCACTTAGGATTAGCCCCCACGATTGATTCATCTTATTTAATTTACCTCGTCTATCCGTTAGGATTACCCCCCACGATTACTCCCACTCTACCTGCGAGTTATGATTGATGTCCAGTTTCTTATCAATCACAAACCAAGTGATCATATACCGCATCAAAGCGATCAGAAAAAAATATACAAGGACGACAGTACCAAGACCGATGTTAATTCAACATATGCAAAACATTACAACTTACAAGACCTTCAAAACACAAACTTACATAATGAACTTAGTACCAACCGCACATTATTCATAGACGCATACATCACAACAATAGACTTAATCAACCACACCAAACGACTGGAAAATTAAATTCGTTATATATAGTAACTCCCTCCCTCTGCATGCATTCACTTAGTCGGAGATATCGATGGACTTGACGTCGGGCTTCTAAACCTCCTCATTGGAGACGTCATTCTCTATAGAGGCCTTGACCTGATCCACCTTGGCGTTCTCCGGGAGACGGAACCTCCTCAGGAACTTCATGTTTCTCCTCTCAACCTGATGCCATCAGTATGTCTTCTCTTCTGTTACTTACCCTGAGTACTTTATGAATTTACCCTAAGTACCAAAGCACATCTAAAGCATGAAACAAATTTACCCAGTACTTGAAATTAATTTTCAAAATTCTATCAACAACCATCACTTGGATCTTATTCCACTTTAGAAAATATTTAAATGAAAATGGTCTTCAAACAACATGAAAAGAATATATAAGTAGAAGATCATCAATTAAAATGATATCTTCTTTACCTTTTACAATGAAATCTGAGCTCGTTCGTTACCATGTGAATGGTGTGGGGCATGATTGTTCCTGAGGTAAATCCAAATATAAGAATGGGTAACTATAGAATTTGCATCGGTAAAATCACAATATATTTCACTTTCTGGAGAAAAAAACTATTGCATAGTTACGAACAATGATGAAGTTGCACCCACAAACATAACATGCACCAAAAAACATAAGATGCCTCAAAAAACAAAATAAACATGAAAGGAAACATAAAATGCATCAAATGAAGAAACAACCAAGACTTTTGTGCAATGAAACATAAAATGCATCAAATGGACAAATTGTAGTGGACAACCCCATAAATAAAGCGCGTAAGTTCGACTTCTCGACCTCCTCCCCGACGTCAATCACCTTCACCGCCAAACACAATTACCTACACCGCCAAATGCAACTCTTCATCCAAACCCAACGTAAACCCATCCAAAGACTCCACATTCAACCTTCCACATCCTGAAACCAAAATAAAGGAAAAATAATTTACGATAAGTTCCATATGCAAACCGAACAAAAATCACCTCACTCTTTGATGAAGAAGCCACAAAAAAGTGCAAGGAAATGAGACTTCAGGTTGGCGAATGAAAGAAAAGATGGAAATGAAAATTTAGTAGCATTCCAGGCCCTGGGGTCAATCCATTTATGCAGATAAGTAACTTCATGAAATTGGATGGATAACTTTACAACTCCAATCCCAATGACCTGGACAAAAAATCCAACAAAACTCACTCACCCTTCTATCCAAACTATAAAGCACATAGGTTAATCACTCCATCATACGTAAATACAACCAACACAACAACCATAATCTTAACTAATGAAATGGACCGAGAGAAAAAACCCAAAAAATAAAACTTTGCTGCACTTATACACAAAATAAAATACAACAAAATATACTTAATGAAATTAAGGTTAATAAACAAGATCAATGTTTGGAAATACCTCATTTACCCAGCTGTAGATCAATGTTTGGAAATACCTCATTTACCCAGTTGTATATGTAGTCCATATTTGTTTGTTGTTGGAAAGTTGGTTCGTTGTAAACATGAACGAGATCAGTAAAACACATAAATCATTATCACCAACAATTAACAACAATATCACAAAATATAAAACACGTAAAGGTTAGTAGAAACGTAAAATAAAAAAAATTAACCATGAAAATATACCTACATTTCCGAAAGCTATTGGAGTTTCTTCCTGCAGCCGCTAGAAAGAAAATGAAGGATGCTAGGAATGATATATGTGGACCATGTTAAGGTAATTTTAAGAATTTATAAGTTGTTAGAAGTTGGGGTAATTTGAATGTATAGATTAGGTAAATTGTGGTAACTTGTAAAAATGATTAATATATTTTGGGAAAAAACATTTGAGGATTTCATCAATATCCAATATTATCGACATGATTTGATTTGGTGGCATACCTTCTGGCTGGCTTGAGAGGTGTGATCTACCAGTTCGTTAAGGGAATGTTCAGTAATCATCTGGTAGCTTAATGGATCCTGAGGTAATTAACAAGGCACGAAAGGGTAACTGGAAATCAGCATGGGGTAAAACATATTGTGCCAATGAGTAACTTCGTCAATGGATTAAGGTAAAACCTAGTGGGCAAATGAGTAACTTTGTTAATGCTACAATATTGTGTGACTCGTTATCAATGGGAACTCCCATATGGGAAAAAATCATAGTTACACCAAGTGAACTTAGAAAACCAAGAAAGACAAGTTGTGAAGCCAAAAATGAGATGAAAAAAAAATCTTACATGCTTCAGATAACATGGTGAGAGTTTAGGTTGGAGGAGAGGGTGCAAGAAGGTTTTGGCGTAGAAATGAAATTTGAAATTCAAAAAACAAGTTTCTTGCACAACCATTTTTGGATGGATGACACCGGAGAAGACCAGATCACTTGAGCAATTGAGTGTGACAATAAAACACAAACTATAAAGCAACACATATTATTTACTCTAACAATAACCACTCTATACTAAAAATGTAGAGGCAACTATAACATCAACATATGAGATATAAAAAATCCCCTGAAAAAGTCAACATTGTTGCTTTGACACAAAATAAAAGACAAGAAAAACTATTGGAACTCTAAATAAAAAGCGTCCAAAATTTTATGCAATGGTTGATTTTAAACCCCAATTCAACCAACAAAACAAAAAAAATTCCCCACAATGCAGTAATCTAACTTTTAACTTAAGTAGTTAAAAGGAAACAAATCTAACATTAACCCAACTTGAACCCAATCTTTGGATTTATTTATCCTCTTTATAAGTAGCTTCTATTTATATGATCAATCCAACAGACATTGGAAGAAAAAGGAGAATCTTTACTAAACCAACACATGAATAAAAAGATTGAAAAAACAAAAAAAACCTTTGCTCCAAGACTCGTGAGTTGTTTTCCCAAAATATTAATATCACCATTGTGAGGAATAAAAATAAAATGAGGATCGACAAGATCCAAAAGACAAGAATGAGATCCAAAAATGAGGATTGATTTAGAAGATCCAAAAGACACCAAAAAGATCCAAAAAACACCAAAAACACACAAGATCCAAAACGATGTTCTCATGCCACCTTCAGACCCAAAAAATCCACAACACCTTCAGACCATAAAAATCCAATATCTATTCCCATGCCAAATCGATGGAGAGCTTGACAGCAGAGGCCGAGGGTGAGACATTTGGAGTCTCGAGTGGTCTTTGGGTCAAGATCGGACCACTGGAGTGAAGGTTGGACCGTCGGAGTGTAGACCGGACCAGACCTCCTCTCACCACCAAGAAAGATGAGGGGAGGGTGGAAGAAGGTTTTGGTGAAGAAATGAAATTCAAAATTCAAAAAATAATGTTTGGGATTGGTTGGTTTTGGAGCAGAAATGGAGATGGATTTGATTGATTTTGATGCCAGCTTTTGTACGAAGGAGGAGACGGATATTAGAATGATTTTTGTGTGTGTAGAATGGATATTTGTTAAGTCATCATCTACTTTCCACGTAACATGCCAACTCAATAGGTGCGTGGGATGTGCGTGGGAACGAGAGTAAAATACTACTTTTCCAAACATAATACTGCATGCAAGTTAGTTTTCAGTTTGGAGTTTAGGACAATATCTAATTTGTATCACAAAAATTACAATACATAATTACATATAGTTGGCCACTTGGGTATAATTGTAATCTTCCTCCAAATTTATACTCCTCCAATCACATCGAAAATGCCACGTGTACATACTATATTGTTGGTGTTGTATACTAATTACAATTATCTATATGCCGTTTTCCGCAAGTAAAATATTAATCATTGCTAGACATTTATATTACACATAAATTGTTTTCCTTCATCATATTCATGATTGACAACATATTAAAATACTAATCATTGCTAGACATATATTACACACAAATTGTTTTCCTTCGTCATATTCATGATTGATAACATATTATATTAAGTCGTCGATAATTGAGAGGCTATTTTAGCTAAGGATGCAAAGAGGGGGTTGATTACCATTATCCTCGAAATTGTAAAAATATTCAAATATTGATGTTTTTGGTAAATCTAGAAAAAAATAGCAGGTCAAGTTGTGGTAATATAACGGCCGTTTACAAAAATCGAACCCATCTAGCCATTTTATTCTGGGAATTGCAAAACTGTATCTGGATTCTGGATAATGTAATGAATGAAGGTGCAACTCGAAAGAATCAAATTAAAGAGTTACATTTCAGTAGATATTTCATATAATATAGTTATGTACATATCCCGGAGATTGCTTTCGTGCAAAGAAATATTTATAGTATGTTATGGGCCGTTCTTTCAGGATACATATATTTAGGGACAATGATGATTTGATGTTCAATGAAATTTATGTTTAAATACGCAATGTTTAGATTTATAGGGATCTTTATTCCACGACATACATTGTGTACCGATAAGTAATACATCTTTACATGACCTCGTCAAATAAATTCCATAAGATGTATTTTTTTTATTGTTCGATTGTGCTTAACCAACTTGATATCCATTATTTGTGTACAATATATTCCTTGTTCAATTATACTGCATGTAAGTAACCGACCTCCATATTAAACTAGAATTCCATGCCAGTTGTATTATCTAGCATCTATAGTAGTCGACATTTTAAAGTTTTAGTCTATACCGACAATATTCCCAACCAACAAGTTGTTACCCAATATGCACCACAAATGACATAATCGTGGTGGGCAGATATTCAAGAAATTTAAGTGTTACCAAATCACAATTCAACATTTTTAAGTATTATTGAAGATATGGAGCAGATAATAAATTGGTGCCGTTTACTTGCTGAATGATGGGATAACCAAAACCACGGACGTCATCTGTCGATATATTTTGAAATTTAGTTAGTAAAAGTGTAAAAACTGAAACAATGTTTCACGGATTTTGCTTATATACATTACGTATATGTTCTACTATTTGTCGATATACCGTTTATACTTTTAACTATTATCCCATGCATTTCCGCATTATCTGTTCTAGTTGTATATCAACAACCGTATATAATTAAGTTCGGTTCGAATTTGGATAATTTTAGTAAATTAACTTCAACGTTGACCAATTATGTTAGAACCCATAACCCGATTAGGGGTTAATGAGTGTTAAGAGGAGAGATGGGTGGTTAAGAAGGTGATTTGCATTGGGAAGGGGTGTGACACAATTGTGTGCGTGGGAAGTTGGAGGAGGTAAGGTGATGGGGTGTAGTGTAGGGGCTGGTTACTGTGGATTCGAGTTGGGTTGATTTAAGAAGAAAATCCATTTCTCTCTCTCTCTCCCTCACTTGCTCACTCTCTCACTTTCCATTCCTTTTCTTTCCGACGATCAGAAGACTTGGAGGCTCCGGCGTGAGGCGTGCGGAGGTCGTTGCGAGGAGGTGGGCGTGCGAGGTGATCTCCGGAGGCGACGTGCGTGAGCGAGGCTCCGACGGGTTTTCGTCGTCTTGAGAGGTATGCCGGCTTCATAGTGTGTTTTGATTGTCCACCCTCGCGTGAGGGTCGTGTTGGTCGGTCGGAGACCTCCCCGGCGACGAGATATGCGTAAATCATCGGCTGTCGCGAGGTTGAAGACGACCAACGGTCGACCGGGTCCCTATGGGCGGTCGACCGATGTAGTGTTATTGCCCGATTTTAACCATCACCGGTCAAACAATGCCTTGTGGCGGTCGACCGGTTGTGCATTGTGCTGGTGGATCGGGGCTTCATGTTGTGTTTCGGTCTACCGGTTCCTTGGGGTCGTTCGACCGGAACTTAAGTGTACTGGATTTTTATGCTTGTTTGCGGTCGACCGTTATATGACTTAGAATTACTAGGATGCCCTGGTAGTTTTCGGTCGACCGAGACCCCTGAGTCAGTCGACCGATAGTTTTGAATTGATGTTGATCAGATTCTGGATTTTGACCTCGTTTCGGTCGACCGGTGTTAGATCTCGGTCGACCGTTGGGACGTAAGTTTTGCCCAAAGAGTTCGACCGTTGCAGACTTTCGGTCGACCGATTCCCTTGAGGAAACGGTCGACCGAGTTGCCTCTTTCGGTCGACCGTTTGTGCACAAGACTGAATTCTTGGTTCCGTTTAGGATGTCAACTCTGTCCATGGAAACCCGTGTCCTCGCCTTGTGCGTGAGCCGGGAGGTGACAGTGGGCGCGTTACGCGTGCCTGCCCAGGGACCGCCGTGTGGAAGAGTGTGGGTGTTCGGGACGCGTCACCTCCATGTATGGGTCATGACTAATATGATGGATTGATTTGACTCATTGTAGAGTAGCAGGTCTGAGGGATCGTGGATCCCAATGTATGATGTTTGTGCGGGCACGCAACTGTCGTTGGGTGAGGTGACTACCGGCCTAGATGTCTACGGAGGTCGCTGCCCTGCTTTTATAGCGGCGCGGTTGGTGTTTGCGGCTCGTGGAGCCTGATGACCTGGCAGACTTTGGTCTGGACCCGTCCGATGATGTGCCGGACGTATTGATGGACCACCGTTGCAGTGCCGGTGATGCCGCCGATGTTGTTCCGGCGATGATAATTGATGGGCCGATGATGATGTTCCAGCTATGTTCCTCAGATGGGCACCTGCTGAGATGATGATTGATGGACCGACCGAGCGACGACTCCGTTGGTGTGGTTTCGACCACGAAGTTACAGATCTGTTTCTTATGGCGCGGACTTGGCGGATGCTCCTTGCCGAACCCGTTGATTAGTGTAGCCGCATGTTGGGAGTGTCACGTCATGTTCCGTTAGACCGTATGTGCCTACGGTAGGTATCCTTGGGAGACCTGATGATGATTGTCGGACTGATGTCCTGTGTTACCCTTCGGGGGAACTGTTTTCCTTACTGTTGATGACATGACATGTTACTAGTATGATAGGTTCATTTGTACTACTGCATGCATATAGGTGAGCTTGGCATACGGGGTTTCCTTATGGAAACTCAGGTATTGTTGTTGCATCTTTTTCAGGACCGTAGTAGGTCTAGTTGGGTGGTGATCAGCGGACGCGCACATCTTGGGGTCGGATCCTCTCTTTCTGACCACTGAGGTCGACATGATTACTTTTATCTTCCTTGTTGTTCTGTTGTAATCATGTATCGTTTTTGACAAACTCTGATGTAATATGGTGTACCGCTTATACATTTTATGAGAAGTAACAGTCTCGTCTTTGATTATTGATTTCTATTGTCTTGATGAAAAATTTAAAATTTCCGCTGTTTCGGGATGTTACAAATTAACCAACAACAATATCTTTTGTGGCCCTCGTTTCTCCAATATCCCAATATCTTTTATTTAATTCAAAGTTTGGTTCAAATTTAGATTATTTAAGTCAATATGTTCAATATGCCTTAGCTTGATACAGCCGAGACTAAAGTTAATATAAAACAACATAAATAACGACCAAACAAAGATGTATTCCTCCAATAATGTCAAACAACATAAGAACGAGACGGTAGGAAACGGAGAATGAAAATGTCAACCCCCAAGACAATCAAGGGTATATAAAATTAAACGGAAAAACACAGAGAGTGTATATAAGTAAAATAATGAAACAAAAAAGTCTTGAAGATACATACAAGTAAAAGTGTAGCATCGAAGGATATATCTTAATCTTAAATGCGACACATAAAAGGATATAAGTAGAAAAGATCAATTACAGTTTGCTCAAACGAACTACGACTTTGTTTCATTTTGCGTTTTTCTAAGATAATAATAAACGTAATAGTTTGGCTCTCAAACTATGTGGGCGTTCAAGTTTGTTCCACTTCGTTAGGAAACTATGGTAGGGAAGTCTTTAAATTTTAAAGTTAAAAATACACTTCGAATACGGACAAATGCTTACATGTCTGAACTCAGTGCATTAATATGATCCACGATTCGAACATGTTGCGCACTCTGATGTTTAATCCATCTGATAGACTCATAAATAATCTGAAAAATATAATTAATAATTTGTGAGATCAACAGCCCGCAAGTACCAATCGTCAACCAACCGGAATCATAATCATGTGGAAAATACAAAACAAGACATTCAAATTCGACATCATCGTGTGTTTCTGAATCTATCAATCAGCTAGATGCACACCTGATAGCTCAAAACTAACGACAAATAGTCTTTTTTCTCTCTCGGATGACTTCACGTTGACCGCTAGATAGTTCTTTAGTCTTTACCAAGTGACTCAATCAGAAAACACACACAAGACATGTCGCCCAAAACACCACCATGCAATCATATGTATATCGATAAATTCAATATCGATACTCAAGATGCATGCAACTACGAATATCAAGAGAGACAGACATGACATGAAACTGAAGAATAACGAATCAGAACTTGCCTCAAAATCTTCATCTTCTTCTTCTCAAAATTCAATCTTCTCTAAACTGACTTCATCTCTTTATATAACCAACTCCACCACCAACGCATCCAACCACTTCACCGAAGTGTTCATCGATGTGTTGACAACAAATAGGGGAGTGGGAGAATTGCACCCAAACACCTAAATTGTAACGCTCCAAAACAGTGGAAAATTAAAACTTTTAAAACACAAGAGAATAGGGGAGAGCAAGTTTCGGTCCGGTCCGGGTTTTTGGACCGGACCGATCGGTCCGGGTTCGGTCCGGTCTTCGGTCCGGACCCCGGAGAGAATCCGGGTCTGGTCCGGTCAGGGTTCGGTCCGGTCCGGGTTTGGACCGAAGCTCTCCCCTACAAGAGAATCAAACACCGGAGTCGTTACCAAAACCACATATAATATATATAAAGTGGTACAATGTCTGAATACAGGAGTCAAAGATGATTACAACAACAAAAGACATACAATAGATACAAGTGTAATCATCAACCTCGAAACTATAGAATGCAGGATCTGGTTCAAGTGCTTCCGTCCTCGATCATAACCTCCTATAGATGCTTAGGACATGAAATGCAAACACAAACTATGTCTGAGTTTTTCATAGGGAAATCCCGTATGCCAAACTCCTAACATACGAATAGAACATATATGCGACATGATATGAAAATGCAATATATAACACAACTACCACCGTCCAACTGGGCTCTCGGGAACTCTCTCCCAACCACAGTCGACGCCACAACACGTGCTCACAAGGCACAACCGGAAAACCATCGGGCACGGGTCTCAAGGGTCCTCTCACCCCAACCCCACATTCACACGTGCACATAAGGCACAACCGGAAAACCATCAGCTACAGGTCTCAAGGGTGCTCTCACCCCAACCCCACAATCACACGTGCACACAAGACACCGCCGGAAAACCATCGGCCAAACCAAACAAATACGTGCACACAAGGCACCCGCTCCTCAAAGCCACAACCATGATCTCTCTCAGGCCGGAATGTCCGTACCGTTGCCCTCGAGGCAGATCCAAAGCACAACACAAGCAACATATGCAAAACTGGGCAAAAAAGGTCGACCGAAATCCACAGACGGTCGACCGAAACCCCATATTTTTTTTTGAATATAACCGGAATAACCACTAACCGGTCGAACGGCAAAGGGGACCCGTTCGACCGAAAACCACCAGGAAAAATCCTCTTGTCGCACAAAATGCACAAACGGTTGAACTTAACAGATCGACGATCGACCGGAAAAGAGCACTCAAATCCGGTTTGGACCAAATTGCACCGGTCGACCAAAACGACAACGAAGGTTGAACACACTTTTGTAGGATCGTATTGGTAGGTTATGCTAATCACAATTAATCCTAAATACCCACGTGTTTAACTATCAAAGATAAGTACAACGGAATTTAAACAAACAAGCGAGTAAAGGGAAAGAAATATGCAAACCACAATCGACACGGGGGATTTTTATAGAGGTTCGGCACCCCACTCGGGTCCTAGTCCTCTCTTGCAAGCTCTGCTCGGATCACCGAGCTCCGCTCACGACTTCACTAACTACTCCCCGTTCCGGGCCGGGAGAGAACGCCTTTACAATCTTCAAGCTCGCGAACAACCCTCGCCGAGTTTGGCTCCACCTCTCACAATCCGAGAGGGACACTTCGGGCTCTCACCGAAGTCTATACTTGTGTCTTGGGCTTTCACCAAGACCATTGCTTCTTGCACAAAGATTGAGTAGAACAACACTCTCTAAACTTGAGCACACTTGAGTAGAATATGAATTAAGACTTAAGTGTGGAAGGTTTTGAGTTTTTGAGTGTTTGGATCTTCTCTCTAATATTGGGGACAAATATGAGTGGGAGAGTTGTGTTAAAATGTGTTTTACAACTCTTTATATAGGCATCAGAGAGAATAGAGCCGTTGGGATTGATTGAGTGTGAGTTGATGTGTGATACACAAAACAGAAATCTGCAGGACCCAAATCGGAGTAAATTCGGTCGACCGAATCGGGACGAACGGTCGACCGTTTGGCAGTTTTGAACTAAGTTCGGTCGACCGGTTAGGTAACGGTCGACCGCCCAACGCTACGACTTAGGTACACTTAAGTGATCTGTCGAACTCCACAACGGAATCGGTCGACCGATTTGTACCAGACACTTTGGGGTAGACAAACAATAATCGATTCGGTCGACCGAGCTAAGGTATAGCGGTTGACCGATTTCCTCCAGTAGGTTTGGGTTTGTCAAGAGACAGTCATTCGGTCGACCGAACAAGGTCCTCGGTTGACCGATACATGAAATGTATTTGGGGTATAATTTGTTTAATACGAATACGACCGTTGGGTATATACGACAAAACTAATGGTCGGAAAAATAAGTTTCACACGGTCGACCGAAAGTCAAAACACGGTCGACCGAAACTACGCAGTGAAAACACAAACAAGACAATTGATCACTCGGTCGACCGAACGGCATGTTACGGTCGACCGAATGTGGGCAGATAGTTAATGTTCATGTTTAGTGTTTTCTGGTCTAAGTTTGAGTGATCTATCGAAGTCCAAATTATGTGAAATTTCGTGTGTGACTCCTATAATGAACCTAGTGTGTGTATAAGTTGATTTTAGCTCAAGTATGCTCAATTTACACAAGTTCCTAAGACTCAAAGAAAATACATGTCTTCAAAAGAGCTTGATTACATGTCTTGACTTGATTTTCCCTTCTTCCTTGAGTCTTGATCACCTGTAGAGGTTAGCACAAAACAATATATATGCAATGCAATATGTGTGCTACTCTACATGATCATAATTAAGATTAGGTTAATTAAATCATCAAAACATAGATTAAGGCCAAAAAGCCAACAAGTTTAAGTTATAATAAGTCATCGGTCGGACAAGTCAAACAAGCGGTCGGCCATTTGGGTAGTCAACGCCCCCAACCGACTTACGACAGTGCTTCCGGTCGAACGACAAAGATGACTTGTTCGACTGAAATCACCCAGAGTCTCCTTCTTCTCGCTCAAAATGCACAACCGGTCGACCACCCTAAGGTATCGTTCGACCGGTGCGAGAGATAACTCCCAAAATACACTACGACCGGTCGACCGAACCACAGAAACGGTCGACCGGTGCAGTGCTAAACTCTGTTGCACTAGTCCGACGAGTCATCCGGCCTACCGTCGACCACTCTAATACTCACAAAAGCATAAGTGAGCATCCAAGTAAAACTTGACATACCTTTAAGGCTTGAAGAAGCCTTTGAGGATTGATCGCGAACGTTTACACGTGAACTCCTTTCTTCTCCGGCGAAACCCAACCTCGAACCCGATCACCGCGAACTCCTGCCACCGTCCGAGCTCCTCCCAGCCTCGCCAAAACCACGCCAAAACGGAATTTCTGGCTCGCCTAAGGAAGAGAGATGTGAGCGGGTGAGAGAGGTTTTGCGCGGGTGAGAGAGAGAAAAGGGGAGAAAAACAACCTCTTATACTCTCCTCCTCAAACCAATCCAAGTCGTCCAATCTAATCCTCCTCTAATCTATCACCTAAACACAATTAAACCATAAACAAGGGTTAGGATAACATAATTTTTTTACATTATCAAAGACTAAATTAAGACTTTAAAAGTGTTTTTTGGACTATTACACATTCACTCAAAGGCTAAATTATATTTTTTGTCATTTTCCAATCTATTTTTTCCTAACAATAAACTATAAAGTAGTACCATGTTGGTTAGGAAATACGATGCCTAAAATTGTCAGACACAACTCTCATGAAATGTAAAACTGTGATAATGCTAAATCAAGAGGTTTAAAATGCATTTTTCAAGTTATTACGGAGTATTTCTAAATATTGTGAATTGATAGAATATTGGATTGGTTCAATTAAAGCACATTTTGGTCTCTATTCTATCGAGATTTATGGATTGAAACTGGTACAAAAACTAATTAGGAAAGTTTCATAATTAATATTAATAAATAAAGTGGTGAGAATTAGTCTTTGTTATCGATCGGTTAATAGTTTGGTGGTTTTATTATAAATAAGTGACTTTTTGAGCAATAGGTATTATTAGCAATTAAAATAAATTGTGAGTTAGAAATTTGTCACGTAAGGGAGAGTGGTGAGGTTTCGTTGGGTTTGAGTTCGGCATTCGTGTTGGGTTAGTCGCTTCCGGTTCGATTCTTGGTTGAGGTATGCAAGAATTCTTTCCTAACAGAAACATACTTACCTAGTCTATGGTTGGGTTTTCGGGTTTTACATGTTTTTGTTTTCGAAATTAGTTACGATTTTATACGATTTTCAGATGTACGATGTTGATTATTTATTTGGTAACGTATTGAATTCATTGGTTGATTGATTATAAGTGAGTTTTGGTTTGCTAGTCTTGGGAACAAATTAATGATTTGGTTGCTAGTTTAGGTAAGTTCAGCTTGGTTTATTATATATTATGGTGTTTTTCCTAGTCGAAAATTCATGTTTTATTAATAGCTATAGTTTAAGATTCTATGTTCTGTCTTTAACCGAATTTACATATAGATTAATATGTACTAGTTTTAGATTTAATGAGTTTTGGTCTTAATGAGTTTAATTGTTACATGTGGTCAACTAGTTTTACCAACTAGGATTTATTATAATTAATGGTTTAACTTGGACTCATATGCTTAAAGGTTTTATGAAGGTTTTAATTGTTTACAAAATGATCTTTGATTAAGCTTATGTAATTGACTTTTTTAACTATATTAGTATGTTAATGACATCCGTGTTATCTAAGGAAAAACCCACTTTTGCATATTGTTTTAAATTTGAATGTTACAAATACGATCAATAATTTCAAATTTTAGAAATTTTATCGTTGATTTTTTCCCCGATAACGATAAAATCAAAATATCTTTGTACCAATAGGATGATTTAACATTTTTTATTTTTAATATAATTTCACCTCTCAAAAATGAAAAACTATCAAGAATTCTGAAAATTAGATTTTCATCAGATTTTGTGAGTTATAGTTGTTGTTGTTTTTTGAAAAAACGAAATAACAGTATCTCACTATATATAGAATTTCTCATACTTCAAAAGTAGTTATCTCCATACTTTCTCAAAAATGAAAAAATATCATGATTTTTGAAATTTAGTTTTTATCATCAAAATTTGTGAGTTAACATCTTTGTATAAATATTTGATGACTTAACATTTTCACCTTTAAATCTCACAAAAAACGAAAAAATCATGAATTTTGAAAATAAGTTGTTTTAAATTTTTAATCTAATTTCGTGAGTTATAACATTGATTTTCTTTGAAAATGGTAGAAAATTAATATACAAAGAATTTCTTAACCTTTTCACCCGAAAATACATGAAAGTAAATTGCACCTCTCAAAAAATGAATATCATGAATTTTGAAATTTAGAGTTCTTATCAAATGTCACGACTTATTGTCTTTGAAATTTCCTGTAAAACGATAAAATCTATTTTTTTGTGTATAAACATGATTACTCAACTTTTTTACCTTTAAATAATTATTAATGACATTACACCTCCAAAGAAATGAAATGACATGAATTTTGAAAATTATAAAATTTATCAAATTAAATGAGTTATAAACTTTGAATTTTCGTCAAAGAGGACAATTTTTTAGTATCCAAGTGTACGTAAAAAAATCTTTTCATCTTCAAATACACGAAAGTATTTTCACACCTCTTAAGAACTAAAAACTATCTTGAATTTTGAAAGTTATAATTTTTATCAATTTCGTGAGTTATATATTCGATATTTCCTCTAATTTTTTTTTTGTATAAATAGAATGAATTGATTTGCTCACTTTTAAATAAATATTAACAACATTAAATTTAGTTTTTTTTATACTTTGTGAGTTATAGTCTTTGATTTTTCTTCAAAAATGATAAAAAATATATCTTTACAGAAATAAAATCATAATATCATTTTTCATAATATCATTATGACTCTCAAGATATGAAAAATATCGTGAACTTTTAAATTTAGATTTTTTATCAAAATTCATAAGTTATATAACCTTTGATTTTTTCCCCGAAAATAATAAAATATTAATATCTCAATTTATACACATAATTTTTTCATTTTTCATCTTTGAATACTCAAAAGTATTTTCACACCTTTCCCGAAATGAAAGTTGATCATGAATTTCGAAAATTTGATTTTTATTATTGTTATCAAACTTTGTGAGATAGTGTTACTGTTTGACTTTTTTCTTCGAAAACAATAAAATCTAAATATGTTTTTGTATCAATAGGACGAGTTAATATTTTCACTTTTAAATAAAATAATAATATCGTTACTTAGACATCTCAAAAAATAAAAAATAGCATGAATTTTGAAAAATAAAAAAACATCAATTTAGCATTTGAGAGTCGTGAAGTTACTTTTTTTATAAAAAATGAAAATGTTAAGAAATCCGTGTATATTGAAATACTAAAATTTTATTGTGTTCGAAGAAAAATTAATAGCTCACCAAATTTGATAAAAAAATAATTTTCGAGATTTTTTTTCATTTCTTAAGAGGTGTTACCCCTCAAAAAACTATTTTAAGGTCTATTTGAATATCCAGTTTTTACCTTTGATTTTCACAAAAACTCAAGCTAATAAGAGGTGGATCAGAACTTTAACAGAAAAAAATGCTCATAATCCGACGCACCTGACCAGACTTTCAATTCAAACATCCAACACATTAACTTAATCAGTTATATTAAAGTTATTAACAACTAGTAACGTTGGCAAGAGAGGGCGAGATTCCAAGAGACGGCGGGGGCCACGTCGACGGTCACATCACGATTTTCGAATTCCCAATCTACCCCGACGATCCAACCCTATTTACCATCCCTATCCACCCCAATAGGAGAACCACTTTACACCTCTCCCTCTCCTCGCCCTCTTCCGCCCCTCCTCGTCCCTCTAGGGTTCCGATTCCGCCCCCTCCCGCCCAGATTTGCCTCGGCCTCGCCTCGCCTCCCTCGCCCCGGTACCCGCCGGTTCCGGATCGATCCGTGCCGTTTCGTCCCCAGGACGTCGATCTCGCCGTCAGGTTTGGGTCTGGAGGTGTTTAGTCTTGATTTGGTGTTCGAGCTCGGTTTTCGTGCAAGACTGGGGTTTTTAGGTTGTTTTCTGATTGGATTGGGGTTTTGGTAGCTGTCGGTTGGTCTAGGGTTTCGTTTCGATCGGATGTGGGGGTGGAGGTTTAGGTTTAGGGTTTCGTATCGATGGATGCTTGATTTGAGGGTTTTAGGGATTCGATTGGTGTTTTAGGTGTTTTGGTGTGGTATTTGGGGGTAAACGAGTTTTTTTTTTGGTGTTTAGGTTTTTGCTTGATCTGTTTGGTTTAGAGATGGCGATGAACGAGAGGAAGACGATCGATTTGGAGCAGGGATGGGATTTCATGCAGAAAGGCATCACCAAGCTGAAGAACATACTCGAAGGGAATCCCGAGCCGCAGTTCAGTTCCGAGGACTACATGATGCTCTACACGTAATGACATCCTTCCAACTTTGTTCCGGACGTCTTTTGCTGTTTTGTAGTTCTTACTTTGGTTTCTTTTTCAGGACTATATATAATATGTGTACTCAGAAGCCCCCGCACGATTACTCACAGCAGCTGTATGACAAGTACCGGGAGTCGTTTGAGGAGTACATTACGACGATGGTATGCTGATTTCTTATCATGGGGTAGTTATGTTTCAAAATATAGTGTCCATTTTAAGTTTTAACCGTGATCTCTTTGTATCTGTCAGATACTTATAGAACACAGCATATTATTTTTGTGATGGTTATTATGTTTTAAGCCTCACTGGAATTTTTTTTCTTTTTTTTGCGCGTGGTATGATTATACAATTGATTTGAGTAATCTCTTTTTTGAAGCTGGTCACTGACCTAATATTTGCTGCGATTTTTTACATTTTGCATTCCATCATCTTCAGGTGCTGCCATCGATCAGAGAAAAGCATGATGAATTTATGCTGAGAGAACTTGTGAGAAGATGGGAGAATCACAAGGTCATGGTTAGATGGCTTTCCCGCTTCTTTTATTACCTGGATCGGTATTTCATTGCACGAAGATCACTTCCCCCTTTAAATGAAGTTGGATTGACTTGCTTCCGGGAACTGGTATGTCTTTTTTTCTTTCTCAATTTCTAATAAAAATTTCTTGGATACAATTTTTTTATTATACCAGACTCCCGTTCTCCCTAGAGATTGACTGAATTTTCTCACACTCTTCATTCTTCATCCATTACCTATTAGAATTGTTAATGCTCATTATTTGTTCACATAATTTCAGGTTTATGCAGAGATCAATGGTAAAGTCAGGGATGCTGTAATTTCATTGGTATAATTTTCTGAAACTCCAACGTGATCTGTGCTTGAAATTTCTAAGCATACGAGCGTATCATTAACTTGTTTTAAAATCAGATTGATCAAGAACGGGAGGGTGAACAGATAGACCGAGCTTTGCTAAAGAATGTTTTGGGAATTTTTGTTGAGATTGGTTTAGGGAGCATGGAATTCTATGAGAATGATTTTGAAGCAGACATGCTTAAAGATACATCTGGTTACTATTCTCGGAAGGCTACAAACTGGATAATTGAGGATTCATGCCCAGATTACATGTTGAAGGTGAATTTTGCATTATACTTCCAGCATGAGTGCATTTTCCATAGGCAGTTTGCTGATGATCATTACACATGCATCAGGCTGAGGAATGTTTGAAAAGAGAGAAGGACAGGGTTTCTAATTACCTACATTCCAGCAGTGAACAAAAGTTGCTAGAGGTATGTTCCTTCGGCTTTACATTTAAAGTGTTACTGTCTTTTTGGGGTTACTTACTCATATCTTCTTGTCCTTCCAGAAAGTGCAACATGAATTATTATTTGTATATGCAAGCCAACTACTGGAGAAGGAGCATTCGGGATGCCATGCTCTACTTCGTGATGATAAAGTACAAATGAGCCATTTAAGCAGTCTCTACGTATTGTCGTATTTGTTGTATCCTCTTTTGAGTTTTTGGTATTGATATTCTCTCCGGCATGTGCGTTAGGTGGATGACCTATCAAGAATGTACAGGCTGTTTTGTCGAATACCGAAAGGACTAGATCCAGTGTCCCAGATATTCAAGCAGGTAATATAATTTTATGTTAGATATTGTTCTTCATTCTGTTATTTACCTCCACTCCTAGTCAAGAAATGTTTTTTTTTTGGTTGAAGTACGATAACTTGTTTTCTGACTGCACTTGTGCTTTTCTGAATTTCTATTCCAATGTTCCATGCAGCATGTTACTGCTGAGGGTACAGCTTTAGTCAAGCAGGCAGAAGATGCAGCAAGCCACAAGAAGGTTAGCTCTTTCTTTACCCTGTAGTTTTGCCCGATTTTTTACATATCATAATCTGTTTGTTTCCAGATTGTTGCCTTACGTCTAAGCTGTTTGTCTTGTATTTTTCAAGGAAACCCTGTTTTGTACAATAATTAGATTAATTTTTGTGTGAAAATTGCTGGACTATAGGGTAGTAGAGGTTGTTCTTTACGAATCATTAAGATGCAAATAAATAATAGTTCATCTTGGTTGGATACAAAATGTATCCTCTTTGAAGACCAAGAAAAAACACCTTAACTCCCTTTCTTTATGTTGGAATACTGTAAAATAAACCTATTTCAATCCTCTCCTTGCACAAGCTTCACATGTACTTAAGCTAATGGTTAATTTGACACACAAACAAAAGATCTAACATTAATGCTGCTTCTCTTGTTGGTCTATATATTGATAAGTGTAAGGTCACTATAGTAGGAGGGTGAAAGCCTACATAGTAAGTTTTTCCACATTTTGGGTTCATTTTCTTGTCCTTGAACATTAATTTAACTGGTGAAAGGATTAACTCCATTCTCAGAAAAAACTTCATTTACTTCTTTTTTCTTTCAGAAAACAGAAATCTATTAAAATCGAATTAATCAGGTCTGGCACAGTGATAGAAGATTGAGACTTCATTTGCGGTTGCTAGTCTACTCAAGAAAGTCTTCAAACACATCTCTTACTCAAAGGAATAATGCTACTACTGATAGAATTATAGAAAAGCATATTGCTGCTAATGTAGAAAGCCTTAAAACTGCAGTTTGCAGATACTAGTACAGTGTGATAGGTTTGCATGAAATATACAAGTTTGTGGGTGCACTTGGATTGGCGATATATGGGCGATGGAATTCTTGGGGTAGTACATCTTTAGGGGGTATTAATTCATCTAGTATAAGTTTGGTGTGCTAATATAATTTTTAATGGAGAAATTGGAATAACCGAACCTGAGCCAACCAAATTGGTATCAAATGGGTCGGTTTTCAATCTCAGTTGACTCGGTTTTCGATTCAGTTGACCCACAATACATCTCGAGTGAACAAAAGTGTTAGAAGAGAAGAAAAAAGGAGAATGTAGAGTCCATAATTTTCCCCCTAAAGGGGTAGGACATATGTGGTAATAGATTTCCCCCACCTGATCATTCCCTTCAATACCCCCTACCCCCTTCCCCCCCATTCCTCCCAATCCAAGCACACCTTGCGGAAGGATCTGTCTTGTACCTGATGTTTAATCCTGTGTGTCCATCAGTTGTGATAGGTTAGTACTTAGTAGCTCGATTTCTATGAAGATTCAATGTTGTGCTGTATTTTTATTTATTTAGGTGATTCTAAGGATAAATGTTGGTATTGAATTTCCATTGGAAGTTTTCACAGAATGAAGTTCGGGTGATTCCCATGTATTTTAGACCGAATTTTTCAGTTTGTGGTTCTAGGCTCCTACCATTGTTCGTATGACAATACTAATGTTTTGGCCTTTACCATTCCATGTCTCAAGGATAAATGTGTTTTGGGTTTTAAATAATTTAATTTCTATAGATTCTGAGTCTCATTTTATGATGTCACACGTCCTTATAATTCTTCCTTTTCGGCAAGCATGTGCTTTTGATTCTCATTTGACTGCTTCTGGTCATGGTTTCTATCTGTTACTACAGTGGAGGTTAACTGATGTTTGTCTTTGCAGGCTGAAAAGAAGGATATAGTTGGCTTGCAAGAGCAGGTGTTTGTTAGAAAGATCATTGAGTTGCATGATAAGTACCTGGCATACGTAAACGATTGTTTCCAGAATCACTCCCTTTTCCACAAGGTGTACATTGGAAGACCCTGGTCATTATTTACAATGAATGCATCCAAGAAGCTTGTACAAACAGTCACATGTTTGTACTACATGTGATGTTTGCACTGCTGTATGGTTTGAACTACTTTTATCAGTTATGATTTTCTTTGTAGGCACTCAAGGAGGCCTTCGAAGTATTCTGCAACAAAGGTGTTGGAGGAAGCTCAAGTGCTGAACTATTGGCTACGTTTTGTGATAACATTCTCAAGAAGGGTGGTAGCGAGAAATTAAGTGATGAAGCTATAGAAGAAACTCTTGAGAAGGTAATAACTTTTTTATTTTAATCTTAGTTTATATTAGTGCACGACAATGTACATTTTTTTACTAATATTAATATTTTTCAACACAATTTCTGCAGGTAGTTAAATTGCTTGCCTACATAAGTGATAAAGATCTTTTTGCAGAATTCTATAGGTACTACTCTGAGGCTAGCATTACAATGAGTTAATGTTTAACCTTTTTTTTCCTTCCTATCAGTATTATTTACGCAATTACACTGCTTGCAGGAAAAAACTTGCTCGGAGATTACTATTTGACAAAAGTGCAAATGATGACCATGAAAGAAGCATCTTAACAAAACTGAAGCAGCAGTGCGGTGGACAATTTACATCCAAAATGGAGGGAATGGTATTGATACCTATCATCTTTAGTCAACATCTATTGCTATGTTTGATGTAGATAAGTAGGTTAGTTACAGCTCTTTTCTGTTACCTGCGTACTTGTTTAGGTAACTGATTTGACATTGGCAAGAGAAAATCAAGCAAGCTTTGAGGAATATCTTAGCACCAACCCACAGGCCAATCCTGGAATTGATTTGACCGTCACTGTTTTAACCACTGGGTTCTGGCCAAGCTATAAATCATTTGACCTTAATCTTCCAGCGGAGATGGTGCGGTCACCTTTTTCCAACATGAAGCAATGGTTACTAAATTATTAAATTTTTTGTAGTATGTTAATGCTTTTTGGCCTTCGCTGCTCAGGTTAAATGTGTAGAAGTTTTCAAAGAGTTTTACCAGACCAAAACCAAACATAGAAAGCTCACGTGGATATACTCTTTGGGTACTTGTAACATCATTGGCAAGTTTGATGCCAAACCAATTGAGCTGATTGTAACTACATATCAGGTACGGACTCTAGTCTTACCTGTTGTTATTTCCGAAGTTTTCTGAGTTCATGGATTTGTGTTTTTTAATACTTTTTTTGCCAGGCTTCAACCTTGCTTTTGTTCAATGCCTCTGACCGTTTGAGCTACTCTGAGATCATGGCACAACTGAACTTGACAGACGATGATGTAGTTCGATTACTTCATTCTCTTTCATGTGCAAAATACAAAATCCTGAACAAAGAACCTAGTACCAAAACCATCTCCCCTACTGACGTGTTCGAGTTCAATTCAAAGTTCACCGACAAAATGAGGAGGATTAAGGTAGGTCATATGGTTGGCTTCATCTTGCATGTGCATCTGTTTGCAGAAGTATGCGTTTCTTATGTTGTGTAAATCTCAGATCCCATTGCCACCTGTCGATGAGAAGAAAAAAGTGATTGAGGATGTCGACAAAGACCGCCGGTATGCTATTGACGCCTCAATTGTTCGGATCATGAAAAGTCGTAAAGTGCTCGGTCATCAACAACTTGTCATGGAGTGCGTTGAACAGCTAGGTCGCATGTTCAAGGTCAGTATCCCTCTCAGAATCTGTTCTTTCCAGAAGTATTAAATTTTATCTACGTTTGACAATGTGTCCAACTTGTTTGCTTTGACAAAATGTTGATTTCGATTGCTTATACTACAATTACATATTTCTTTGCTGGCAGCCTGACTTTAAAGCCATCAAGAAGCGAATCGAAGATCTGATAACCAGGGATTATCTAGAGAGGGAGAAGGACAATGCCAACACCTATAGGTACCTGGCTTGATCATCCTCTCCAATTCGCTGTGGGTGCTTTTTTTTTTGGGAAGCTACCAGCAAAGTAGCAATGAGATGGATCCAGCTTTTATATTATTTCTTGGTGAATGAGCCTTCAGCTGAGCACAGTACGTAGTCGTATGAACGTCTTGCAGAGCCAACAAGCCCGACCACCCGAACATGCAATACCGTTGTATATTTATCCTGATGCTTGAAAATACCATTTTCCAAGCTACTTAACGTAGTTATGTTCATGAAAAGTATATTTTATATCACGATTGCTTTTGTTTTATTTTTAGTATTTCCATTAGTCAAATTTCCAGCGTTTTCGGCATTACCTCTTATTGGGAGTTTTATGGTTCTGTTTAATAAAAAAAAAGTTTTGATTCATTAATACAAATCCGGTAGATATGTGACCACAGCCATCGGAACAGAAAAAGGAGTAGTAGCATTAAGTCTTACAACCTGATAAAAACGTAAAGCACAAAACATCCGATACAGACTAGGACGGCAGCAAATATTGCCGGTTTATAGCAGTCTGCCGTAGGGGGTTGCGGTAAGCGCCAATTAATGTTGTCATGCCCACCCATGACAAGATGTTGACAAGTGCCAATTAATTATGTATGAGATCCGAGTGTCAATTAATTATCACCTTCCAAAATCTTGTCGGTGTAAGCATGACAAGTTGACAACACGTAGACATGTGAGTACCAAAATATTAGTATCTAAAACTAATATATATTAAATTGAATTGTTTGTTCAAGTGACTTGTGAATTAATATATATATATATATATATATATATATATATATCAATAGACTTCGGTTGACGGATCAGGAGATATTTTTTTTTGGTATTGGGTACTTTTTTTGTAATTTTTTTTGGTGGTTTTGTGGCTTCACGTTGGTGAATGGTGTGACGGACATGGGGTGATAATTGGTGCCTTAATAAGGTAGCTTGTACCTTTAATTTTTAATTAAAAAAACTAAAATTAATTTGTTTCTGATATGGTTGTTGATGAAGATTGAAGAAAGAGCTTGGGCAATATTGTCATTTAAAATTTGATTTTAAACAGCGAGATTTAATTTCTTTCCTAAAAATCATTATATTTGCCCCCGGCCAAAAGGATGTTTTCTGTTCATGGTTTTTCTTGGAATAAATGCCACACAAGTGGATTTTTGAATAACTATGAACTATCCCCAACAAACGCCACCCATAAATTAACGACGAATGACAATGCCATGTGAACTCGAATGAACTAATTATTATTACTTTAAAAGAGAATTATATTAAGTTTTATCTACTTTGATACATTGGAGATGATGGAGCGTTGTTCACTGGAATTTTCTTGGTACTCTCGAGCAATTTGACAAAAAACTGAAGCTCGAAAACGTGAAGCCTCCAACTACCGCTCACCGTCATGCTCAAAACAAACCTGAAAAATAGGTTGCCGCGAGTTTTTAGATCAGTAAATCTAAATTAAGTGACAATACTGGAACAGTATTATGGAAAACAATATCGTAACAGTAGTGGAAGCAAGTAAGCATAAAATAGGTGCAGAACACATGCCGATGACAAAAATGTGTTAGGTTAAAGCAGTTTTACATGCAAATACTGCCCAATACTAAGGCTCTCAAACAACTAGAAACACAAAAAATCTTCTAATTTGTTGGTCCAAGAATGCTCAGCTATTGAAACTGGCCGGCATTGAATTTTTTTGAAAACCTAACTTTGTAGGTATTTACCCACTTATTTCATCAAGGATTACCAGCTAAAAATCTTTAAGGTTAGATGATACCAAGATACGATACCAGTCATAGCAAGTCACTCTTGAAATACCAAACTTGTGATGCAAACTTGTGACTTGTGATGCAAACTTCAATCGATTAGAAAACAATGGAAAAGACTAATTTTTCATAATGGAAGTGGACTACGCTCAACCTTCTTCTAATAAAACAGTAAACTGAGTTCCCATGTTTGAGAAGACCTGGAGAAATAAAGGGAAAAAGCTATACTTCACACTGCAACAAAGAGATGGACTCCCTTAGGGTATCGTACCTAAGCCAGGTAGCACTTTGTTCTCAGATAATCCAGGTAATCTCATGTAAAAAACTTGAAAAAATTTGGCAGGAAATATAGGACATGATATTTTTTAGCAACCCAAACACATGAAGCAATAATATTGAGTTATCAGATCGTTGTTGGAATACCTAAGAATGAGATTTCTTAATAATAATTATTGCAACTACCCAAAATATCAAAATCAGAAAAGAGAGGGAAAGATTTGCCTGCTGGGGATTAAGAAAACATAGGTAGGCCTCGCTCTTCAACCACCCATTAACTGTTCGTATCTGACTTGACTCTGCTCTTCAGATCCTCCTCCATCAAGTTGATCAATACTGTGCTTTAGTTAGCCTGGTAGCAGATAGGTCTGTGAAAAGACAAAACAGATGGTACGTCAATGTTTAAATCACAGACAAATACAAATAACAGTATCAAAATAATCTCTCTGGATGACAAGAAATTAGCAGTCTGCCAAGGAATAGGAAAAACAAACTGAAATACAACTCCATCCCACAAACAAGAAAAAAATAAAATGTACTTCGCTAATATTAATAGGAAAATTACTTACAGCAATCACTACAGTTGGCTAATCCTGCTTGCTAGGTGACTGTACATTAGTCTTTTTCTGCAACATCACCCAGGACGGGAAAAAAAATTCAGCAAGGGATGTAGAGTAAAATTTGGACTCACAACTGAAAAGGGAAAATTAATGACAATTTCATGACTAAAAATTGAAGGGGAGAAAACAGTATAGTACTATACAACTGTTGGTTTATGGACTAGGTAAGCAACCGATCTTTAGCTCATAAAATCAGTAGGAACTAGGTGCTTGGACTGGTTATTTTACCTTTTCTATCAACATTTCCAAAAGAAGCTATGTTAGATGCATCTAATTACTTGCTGGGCAATATGTCCTGAATCTTCTCGTTGTAACTTCTTGCAAGATAATTAGGCAACAAGGCAGCCAGATTATCCTTGCAACTTTTTTTTGTCTCACTGTCTTTAAGGGTTGCGCAATAGAAAAGGCATGACCACATAAGAAAATGGAAATCGGGATACTGTCTGAACAAGAAGATGCCAGCTTAAACGGTTTCTCCAATCAATATGCCTTCACTCTGACAGCTAGGTAGTAGTCCACTGACCCAGTTCAAATGAATATCTCTTGATAGCTGGACTCATTGGATGACATATTCCATGGAGTGTCTCACAAGGCGCAAGAGCCCCTCTACATCATGAAAGTTGAAATCAAGAACCCTTTTAACTGATAACATGGCTTCACCAGCTTCAGCCTCTTCCTGACCAGCGTAAGCAGCCGTAAAAGCACAAGATGATCTCTTGGAAGCTTCCATTGCAAAATTAACATCTTCCACCTGTAAGAACATGTCATATAAAACACTAATGTGAATAATTAACTTATAGATATCACACAATATAGGAATTTAACATAAGTGATGGATAACTTAATGCAAATAAATACCAACATGGCCTGTATGTTAACCTATAAGGTATTGCTTGGAATTAAGTGATGAGAGGGGGAATGATCGAGAGGTTAAAGATGTTTTATTGAAAAGTACGTTTTCACATTCAAAATTTTACCCCCTTAATCGTACCCCTCTCATTACCCTCATTCCAAGTCACACCTGAATGTAGATAGTAAGTCACGATAAACCTTCCGAAAATGGGAAAAATTATTTCTTCTGAATTCTGATGTTCTAAAGAAATTAAAATACATCTGAATCTACATGACTTACAAAACAACAAAAGCGCTGCAAATTTGGTCGTTTGCTAGAAGGAATTAGAAGGTTGCCAGCAACTTGTGAAGAACCAACTCCCTTGACAGAAACTGCCTTGTCAACCATCTTAGAGTTTTGGTTGATGTTGTCAATATCTGAAGCTGACGAAGAAGGGGATTCACCTAGAAAGTATCAGTGTCAATAACTGGTTTAACAAGAAATATGCACCTAAATGGGCCAAAAACTATATAGCTTGATGATCTAATAAGAACAATTTTGACAGGTAAATAAAAAAAACATGAAACATTGTAAATGAAGTGTAAGCAGTCCTATATATGGAGAGAAAAAAACAGAATTGTGTGCTTTAGTTAGAATGGTTCATCCTTTAAGAATCTATGTTATTTAAATGTGATTAAAATTAAAAGTTCAGAAGTATTTTGCAAAAGAGCACAGCATGAGTGGGACAACAATAAAAATAACCACCTCAAGAGAGCAAGTGAGATCATGACTAATTTGACTAATTCTCAAGGAAAATTAGTCGTCCCTTTATCGTACCTTTGATTTAATATCTACCATACAGATATACAATCTGTGTATGTGTATGAGACATAGTGGATATAGTGGTGCATATAATAAGTATATATTATTTTACGATGGTAGAACGGAACCACATGTATAACATATAAGTATAAGTGCTGTCAACACAATGGTATACAATAGGAGACATAAACATGTTATGTGAGTGTGCTACAAGTTTGCTTCCAGGCAATGGACTATCCTTGTGCAACTCGTCCTCGTGACCCAAAATATAGAAAACATCCATGACATTATGCTACCTAAAATCAAAGTACGATGTCACATAATATATTACCATGTGAAGTGCTTGCAATCTGCAATTCGACTCTATCTTTGCTTGCAAAAGAATGTTTGTGGTACACAACTTTCATATATGCCACTTCCATACATTTGTATGCAAGTGCAGCAGCAGCCATTTGTTTGCGTTTCTCAAACTCATGAGCACAAAATCTGTGTTCAAATAACTTTACGTTAGCTTGGGAAATATTTTGCTACATAACCAAAACCTTACAGGTTCAAAATTCAAAAAACAGTCGAGTTCTCGACCATCTTTGTACCATTTTTAAAAATATTGAGATTGTGGTAGTCAAATTGCACCTTTAATTCCAACTTACTTGCATAGGTTTCCTGTGCCAGAATACATTTTAATTGAAGCCATATCGCCATGCTTTGTAATTTCAGAACCAGAAGGTTCCATGAGCAATGCAACATGAAGAAACTTCAATGCAGCCTGAAAGTATAAGCCCGTGCTGTCTTGCTCCAAGCCTTCACTCTGGGGGGTAAATAACGAGACATGTTAACTGTGGATGATAGGGGACTGGGTATTGAGAAGTGAAGTATATGATGTGGGAATAGATAAACTGAAACCTTCAAACGGTTAGCAGTGTGCTTGAGGTCTCTGGCTTCTTTCAACAGATTTGCATAGGCACCATCCTTTCTAGCAGGGCCAGGGCCATCAAGTCTATTTGGCGTAAGATTCCTCAGATTATTGCGGTGAGATTCACTATGATGTCCAGACTTTGCAAGTTGTTTTAGAGCTTTATCTGTATCACCATTCCCTTCTTTAGATGGTACACAAGACCTGCTTTCTTTAGTGGGTGTTGCTACTAAACCCAATCCCTCGTTTCGTAGACCATGTTTATTACCTGAATAAGGTGACTTCCCTGGCTTGCTTTTTTTATATCCTTTTCCCTCTTTCTCCTTTGCATGTACCAGATGGAGGTTTGAAGGTTTTTCATCCTTCCGGGACATTGTGATGTGAAGATTCTCTTGTAAATTAATTTTGCATCCGCTAGCAGAAACTGTTTCACCTTTTCCAACTGGTAAACTGCTTTGCCCATCAACCGGCAACGAGGAAGCATGGATCTCCATATTTACCTGCTGTCTGGTTTTGTCTTTGCTTTCACCAGATCTACTTTCCCCAGTTCTCACTGAGGAAATTCTCAGTCCCTTCTTTCTCATCATGTTGTTCTTTGAGTCCTCAGAAGTAGGAAGACCATGACAATCCATAGCATTGTCGTGCTTCGTAAACCTGTCTTTATTTGGACAGGAATCATCTTGATCATGTGGATGTTTTGATGCTTTAGCCTTGACCTCATTGTCGTTGGACCACATCGTGGAGTTTTCAGCAGATCTCTTTTGAGAATTCGGTTCATTATTATTATTAACACTGATGTCCTTCAAACGAATATCATTCCTATATTTATTTTGCCGCTCAGAGAACATTACTGCATCACCTGCTCCATTGATCTCATATTCTGAAGGCGAGGGGTCATCATCAGTATGCCCAAATATTTTTGAAAACAACAAATCTTTGGCTTTACTGACACATATATCATCCCCTTCCTTCACCTGCAGAACACTTGATTCTGCAACCCGGTTACTTTCTGAAGATCCATTTTGAATAGCAGGAACATTTTTTCCCTTCTGCTTTGCTTCAAAAATGTCACATGATCCATCATATTCACCATTAAAACAGTGCTTTGGGCTCCCCGTGATGGAGTAAGTTATATTTTTCCCATCCTCTTTCATTATTGTGGTTCTACTACTGAGCAATCTAGAGTTGGAAATTCTCATAGGAGACGAAGAAACAGATTCTACTGGAGAACCTCTTGCCTCTCGAAAAACTGCCTTGCTTTTACGAGAACCAGAGACCTTAGAAGAGCTGGAAGTAGCAGCTGTAGCTGGTTCAGCATAATGTATATTCCTTTTCAAGGAATCGGAACGATCACACTCCCTTCCTAGTTGATGAACCTTGTCAGAATGTCCTTGGTGAACCTTGTCAGAATGTCCTTGGTAGTCCCAGGCTCCATTCTCAAGTTGGTTACACGCCAATAGGATTTTGGTCGGGTTGCTGCTTTTTCCTCTTCCACCATTCTTCTTACCTGAACTCAATTCTCTTTCGTTCGACCTTGAGGCTTTCACTTTATCCTTCCTTGTCTCTGTTTCACTAGCCTCCTCATTGAAATCTGTACCAATAGTGGTCAGGGGTTGAGCCCCGCATTCCTTCAATCTCCTCTTTTTTGTAGTAATGGGCTTCTCTAGATCCAAAGTAGAAGATTGTTCTTTCACTCTTTCAGTTGCTGCAGTATAAACTGCAGCTTTCACTTTTTTCAGGATTGCTGACGGCCTTTCTCTAGAGTCATGTCTTGATTCCTTGGCCATTGAATGTTCTTTATATTTAAGTCGATGCTTACTGGCTTTCTTAGATGAAGGATGATACTGAGAGTATTCATCAAATTCCTGGTTGGAGTAGTAAGCATCATCTACATTTGGTCCTTGTAACTTGATTTTCTTGGAAGTTGTGATGATATCCTGATCAAGTTCCCTTTTCTTTCTCGATTTTGAGTTCTTGTTCTTTTTCTCCAAAATATCCCCTGTAACCGAGTTTCAGGTCAAAATTAAAGAACCCCACAAATACACAACAATCACAAGGGACATTATAGTGCAAGAAAAATATATTTGAAGTATCAAATCAAAAAAGTCATCAAGAAACCGAGAGACAAGTTACAGGAAAAGAGCAACACCTTCGTCCAATGATCGTTTTGATTGTTTGTGTTTCTCATGTTTATTCTTCAATTTTTCTGCTGCAAAATCATTTGCGTTGCCTGAGAAGTTCAACTCCAATTTGTTTGGGATGTTCAATTCCACAGGATGTTGGTTCACATTACCTAGGATTCTGCCGTGGATGGAGCCCACCAGATTCCCTATAACAGGATTTGAGGTCAAATTTGATTCATTAAGACCATTAGGCATAGCAGTTATTGCAGCACTTTTCTTTGCTGCAACAAGAACATTATGTACAGCATCGTGGTTTTGGACAAGATTCTGTGACTTCGTGAATTTCATACCAGGATTTGCTAGACCTGGACGGTCATTCAGATTCCCTGGACCTTCAGGAGCAGGTTGCTGGTACAGCCTATTTAAAGCCCTTGTGGTTTCTTCCTCATCAATGCTGCACCTGTTCATGCCAGGCCTGAAAAGTATTTTCAGATTAAAGCATGGTTAGCAAACGACAAATTCGTATTAATAGATTATTATTCGTTAATAAAGTTGGAGGTAAGCGTTCATAAACACATACAAAATCTCTGCTGCTTTAGGTTTATATTATTTGCAAAATGTAGGCCTTCAATAATTATTTTGATCAAGTTATTACAATAAGCCCATTTATCCCTATCCCTAGCTATTTTCTAGAAAAAATGAACATGACATGCCATAAAAAGGTTCATCGATAGATGCGGAAGTAGATCAAATAAATTCACAGTGCTTATGTATGCTGAAGTATTTACTTATGCTTATTAGTTTAAGCATGAGGGTTTTAGTCCCTCGAGGGCCAGCGGAAGAAGAGGGCTGCCTGCCCCTCTACACCCTAACCCGATGATTCCACAAACTTACAAACCCCCTTCTCCATGACCTCGTCATCCTCCTCTTTCTCCCAAAAACACTCCACCGCCATTGCCACCACCTCTCTTTCAAGAGGGAATGTAAATACTGCTATAGCTTATGTTTTAAACTCAGACATGTATTGCAGTTTATGAAGAATAAATAAACCCAACAAAACGTTGATATGAAAATTAAACCTTTCTAGATTGGCATCTTAAGAGACAACACTTACAGCCAACTGAGCATGCTGCATAGCCATTTCTTGGGAAGCTGATCAGGATTTGTACCATACGGTAAGAGACGCCATTTTTGACATTTGTCGCAGCAAACCCAATTTTCCTCTATCAGAACAGGATCAGGTGGAGCTAGTGGAAATGCTTTTGACACCTTTTCAGTTGGTCTGGGTGCAGAAGAGCTTGCAATCCTATTTCTTCCTAAATTATCAGTGACTTCACCAGCAATAAAGGAGCCATCTTTGTCAAATTCAGACTTAAGGTCTTTTGGTATGTTCCCTGGAAGAACTTCAATCTTATCAGCTCCACCATCTGTTTTTCCAGTATCGACCAGTGGCACATCATTACTGTAATATCCTTCATTTCGTAAACCACGTGAGTGTTGCTGAGATTTTGAAGAACTAGACTTACCTTTTGAATTCAAGATCCTCTTCTTTTCCTTTTTTGCCTCCAGAACAGCTGGATATGGATACTCTTTGTACAATTTGGAAGATGGTGTGTCTTTTGCTTGCAGAATTTCCTCTTCGTTTTGCACAAAAGGTTGAGCTTGTGTATGGGCTTTCGATTGCACACATTCAGCAGGTTCGACAACCTGCTCCTTTGTTTCATCGTCTTTTTTAAGCTCATGTGTCTTCTGGTCTTCCAAGGTCTTGTCTTCTGTTTTACTTTCCAAACTCAATTTTGTTCTAGCATGTGACATTCTACCACCACCATCGTTCGCAAATTTATTACCACCCATGTTTTCTGCTGCTTTTAATTGTTTCTCAGGAAGAATATCAGATGATACCTTTCTGTCCATTTTAACAGAAGCCCTTGAATTACCAGGAGTCTGGACAGCCTTTTTGTCAAATTTAGGTTCAGCATCTTCGTCAGATTTCGAATGGGAGAGAAGTAATGATCCACTAAGTTTTTTGTCCGGAATTTGCACATTTGTTTCCATGTTTAAGATTCTACTAACATCATCCCCTCCCCTTTTCCTGCTAGGCTTCTTCAGTTTAATGGAACCAGCATTCTTTTTGGTTAATTTAGGTGCTTTCCTTGAAGTGTGTTCTACACTCTTTGTGGGCAATATTTCCTCCAGCAACTTAGCTGAAGGTCCATGATCAATAATGGAGTCACCGACCCTACCATCATTGACATGAGGTTTTCTGTCCTCCATTACGTGAGATGGACTTAGTTTCCTAGGAATAGGTGAAAGAAGACAAGAGCCAACATTTGGTGACCAAAGACATGTATAGAACTGTTCCACAAAAAAGAAAGGGATAAAATTTACTAAAAAGTGCGACAAACTAATAAACTAACTGGACAAGAAATATTTAAGGATGAGCAAGAGGTCATGCCTGGAATACAGTCATAGGAGATTCGGTTTGTGAATCGTGAGACTCTAGAGCAAAACCGCCACTATCACCAAGGCTTTCTTCCAGTGATGTAGATGGAGAGACCTCAAGACCCAAACCACTGTAGATGGCAGCAGTATTTATTTTCGATACATTCTCTGGTGCCACCTTGACACGAACCTTCAGAGGTTTTTTGTCGTTAATATTAACCGACCTCCTGTTCAAATCCTGCTGCCTGCTAGTATCCCAGGCGCTTCCTGTGCCTTCATTTGCACCTTTCCCATCTATTTTGTCAGGTGAATTTACAGTAGAGATGGAATGTTTTGTAACAGAAGCTGATGGAACTGTTTGCGAATCAACTTTCTCCTGTGCATCCTGTAAGAGGCAACAAAGATATTCCCAATACTAAAAGAATTGTTGAACTTTCTAATATTATACAAACTATGAGCCATACCTCAATATGAGATTTGTAAGAGGAACGTGAAACAATATGGTTTAATGATTTCGGTGAGCTCCTTGGTTGAGACGATATTGAGGGGGACCTTTGTTGAACTGGTAAGAAAGATCCATATCCACCAAATTTTGCTCCTGTCAAAAGCAGTAAGTCGATGCAGATTAAACTACAGCCGAAAAAGGAAAAAACATTTTTGTTGCTGACACCCCCTAGCCTTCCAAGCTGGTATATGAATGTCCACATATGCATCTTACCCAAGTTTTCTACACAAACTCCTCCTTCAAAATCTTTCTGGAAGTGTCCCAAAACATTCTGGATTTTTTCGTCCTGCCAACAAACCAAAATAAGACATTCTCATACTGTGGCTTTACAAGTTATCATCATATGAAATTTCCACTCCCACCACCAGCAACTCTGCAACAGTTTCTCTACTTACTCCACCTATTATATTTCTCAGCAACAATACAGATCTAAACCACAACCACTTAGCAATTACGAAGGTACACATAATTCCAGGTCAGGAAATAGCATAATTTCTACTTCCATAAATCTCAAAACCATAATCATGATTACTCCAGCTAAATCCAAACACAAAATATAATCGCCTAAACACATCAAAATCCAACTTTTCACAATTCCAAAGCCGAAAACCACATAAAAATCCAAACTTCGGTGATCACAAAGCCAAAGACCAAATAAAAATTCATCTTTCACAACTACAAACCCAAAAACCACATAAAAATCCAACTTTCAAACTGCAAACCCAAAAAAACACATAAAAATCCAACCATTCACAACGACAGACAAATCACATCAAAATCCAAACTTTCACAACTGCAAAGCCAAAAACCACATAAAAGTCCAGCCTTTTTAAAATTAAAAAAATAATCCAGCCTTTCTCGACTCCAAAGTCAACAACCACATAAAACCCAACCTTTCACAACTGCAAACACAAAAACCACATAAAAAACCAAATTCTCACAACTGCAAACACAAAAACCACAGAAAAAACCAAATTCTCACAATTGCAAAGCCAAAACCACAGAAAATCCATCCTCTTTTTAAAAGAAAACCCCATAAAAACCCAACCTTTCACAACTGCAAACACAAAAACCACATTAAAAAATCGAACTTTCCACAATTGCATATCCAAAAACAAACATAAAAATTAAAATCCCAACCTCTGGCAACTCCAAACCCAAAAAACCACATAAAAATCCAACTTTCCACAACCCCAAACCAAGATTCCCCCACTAAACCACCAATCCGAACCGCGATCGTAACTCACAATATACGACAGATCGACGTCGGGGTTGAATCCGTCGTCCTGAAGGCACGAGAAGACCTCGCATTCCTCCACCTCGCTGTCTTCCATCTCCCCCTCCAAATCCCGCCCCGCCGCCTCCGCCTCACGTCGCCCCCAATCCGTGCATCGGGAACGGAACTCTGAGCTCGATAAGATTCTGAAACCCTAACGATCCCGATTGGGTTGGGTTGGGTTGGGTTGGATTGGTCCTCGCGAAGGTTTCGTTTCCTCGTTTCCTTCTTCGGGTGTTCGAAGTGGGGAGGAGAGGAGAGAGAGGATCTGATCGAGAAATTTGGGATCTTTTGCGTTTTGGTCCCTTGGAAAATTTGGATTTCGGAAAAAGGAGGTGACCGTTCGTCTGTTTTAAGTTCCGCATATTCTAAAGTAAGAACGAATGATTGTTTTCATGTATGTTTCGTTTAACATATTCTAAAGAGAATCACTTTGGTTATAGAAAAATAAACGAATCGAATGAGTTTAGTTACTAGTGATCTAAAAACACATTGTCTTTGTAATAATTTTAAAGAACAAACATTGTAGCCTTAAGGGATGTTACATGTGTTGATATATTCGAATACAAGTAAATATCATTTTCATGTAAAATGTGTCTTCTTGTAATATATTATTTTTTCGTAAATTATCGTAATCAAGTTAATCCATTTCAAACAAACAAAATTGTACTTATATCCTTCAATTTTCACGTCTTGCCCATTACTCATTGGTCACAAGAAAACTAAAAGTTGTCTGATTTATTGCAAGTAAAAGCACGTTGATTGAAAATATTGAGATATTTAACTTGTGGTCCTGTATGACGTGTAAGTACCTATAGTTATGTCATTACAAAACTATATGAATCACAAACAGATAATTTTTCATCGTGTCAACGATTTGATTATATTCCTTCCATTCACGAGCCTATTAGGGATAGGATTTTTTAGGAGAAATTCATAGAGATTATGTTAAATAGACTCCGAGGAGAGGCGAAAATCATTCAACGACAATCTTAAGAAGTTTTTTTTTTGTAAATAATCTTAAGACTTGACACTGGAATAATATACAACTATTATAATTGCCCTCATGGGCGTTTATCAAAATACTGTGTTGCAAGATGTTGGGCAGTTGGCATTAGCACATTTTCACGTGGTGCATCTATTGTTTTTCTCTAGCCACCAATCATAATCATACAGAAAATACCTTGGTTTGCTTACAGTGAAAATAGTACATACAAATTTAAATGAAACACATGATGGATGTCGTGAAATTTATTTGAGACATCGAAATTAGGAAAGTGGATGAATATATCTTACAAACCTATAAACACAATACTACAATTTGATGTTTTGTGGAATGTTTGTGAATATCTGATTTAACTGGTGAGATTTTGAAAGCCTAAGAAATTTAATTTTAAAAGGAAATTATTGTGATATATTAAGTTAACCGAGAATCTTAAACTAATTACTTCCATTGTGGCCTAATCGCCAGAATACGTGTATTTGAAGTTTCTTCCACAGTGAAATTAAGAATATGTTTTTGTAATTTTTAATACACTCAATGTTGTGAAAGCAACATCTTGCAAAGTTCGACTTTAGATTTTCAGTACTTTTCTAATGGAACTTCATCTAAAACCTGATTGAAAGTAGAAACCATAAAAAAAAAATTAGAAATAGAAAACTTTTCAAAATATTTTTTTTTTCCAAATTAACTTTTTTGAAAAATATTTTTCATACTAGGCATGTTGTCACCATGCCGCGACACGTGGCGGCGACGGATTTTGTTTTTTAGTGTACACAGTTCTGTAATTTTTTTTGAAGAACTTAGTGTTTCAAACGTCAAGTTCTGTAAAAAAAATTTAGAAGAACTCGACGTGTCGGATGCCAAGTCCTTTGTAACACAACTCGGTGTTTAAGACACCGAGTTTTACATAATTCCAACACTTAGAGAAAAAAATCGCACATTTAGGAGGGTACGGAGCCAATTCAAATGCTTAATCGAACTCGACAATGAAGATATTGAGTTCTGTACGAGACATTTTAACAAACAACTCGTTCTAATTCAAAATTTACCTCTTTGTAACATTCAAATAGAAGTTTATGTTGATCGACCATTGTCTTCTTTTAGCATTTAACTTATATTATCTTTAATTATGAGTGCCTTAACATTTAACCACTTTAATAAGATAATATGATGAGCTAATTTGGTTACATAAAAGTCCTAAGTTGGGGTGCCAGCAAAATGGAAGACATTTTGCATCCGAATTGGCTCTGCACCCTCCTAAGGGGTGTGAATTTTTTTCTAAGTGTTGGAACTATGTAGAACTCAGTGTTTTAAACACCGAATTGTGTTACGAAGGACTCGGCATCCGACACGTCGAGTTCTTCTAAATTTTTTATTACAGAACTCGGTGTTTTAAACGTCGAGTTCTGCAAAACAAATTTTTACAGAACTCGACATTTCAAATGCCGAATTCTCCACACAAAAAATTACAAAACTCAAGTGTTTGACTAAAAAAACAAAATCCTCTGCCGCCACATGTCGCGACGTGGTGACAACATGTCTAGTATGGAAAATACTTTCCAAAAAGATTTAATTTGGAATTTTTTTTTTGAAAATCTTCTTTTAGAAATTTGAAGAACAAAAAAAACATTCTCAAGAGTGCATTTGAAACGTGAAAGCAAATATATATAAAAAACATCACGGAAAACTGTTTGAGAAATTTGAAATAAAAAGGCATTTCTTAGGAATCTAAAATTAAACATAATCTAATTCTGGACAGTCTCAGTTTTACTTCGATCTACAAAAGCTCGAGAGAGAAAAACGTGTGAGTAGAACGACTTAACAAGTCAACAATAGGCTTAGAGGGAAATATATGCAAAAACCTTTTTGTTGGGACCCAAAATAAATGTGGAGAAAATGATGTGCGAACCTAACCCAAGAGAGCGACGGAAAAGACATAAAACACCCACTCTTTATCTGAAAGCGAAAACACCCTTCTGGGCTACAAATAGATTAGGGAAGAATCGAAGAGGACCATCGTGAACTGTGGTGACCTCACACCGACCAAAATATAGTATATTCTATTATTTTATGAAGTAGGATAAGTTCAAAATTCATATTTTTTTCTCACGTTTCATTTTGTTCGTTGCATTATTACAATGAAGAAAAATTAATACACTTAAAATTTGGATTCGTATTGGGTTGGGGAGATAAGAGATTCTTTTAAAGATTAATTGCAGTTCTTCACCTTCAGGTCATTGTCAGTTTTCACATCTGATATTTAAAACGTAATAGTTTGTCTTTACCCCCACTCTGTTAGTTTTGTCTCAAAAAAATGATAGAGTATCTTGTTTATTTTTAACATTAAATTTTTTAAAATGTTTTTCATAAAAATATGAGGCAACTTTAAATTTCCAAGTTGATGACATTTTGGTCACTTTTAGAGTTAAAACTGACAGAATGAGTAAAATGATAACAAGTGAAAGAATAAAATAACAAATTGTTACGTTTTAAATGTCATGAGTGCAAAATGTTAAAGATAAAAATGTAATTAATCATTCTTTTAATCTTTGTTTTTTTAAAGCATATAATTTTTAGAGTCATTGAAAACACTGTCGTCCCCAGCTCTCTAGACAACCCATAACTAGGAGAAGAGGAGACTTTGCCAAGTCTGATGTCCCAAGTAGTGAGAAATTGGTCCGTGAGCATACAAGTGGTCGTATAGTTCACATGATGTTGGGATAACATAAATGGAACTCAGAATCCTATTGATCTTGGGAGAGGTGACTATAAAGTCCAAGAATACGTGTTTCACTGGTTCAATCTCAACTTTACATAAGAGAATCGGTTAGGACCATGAGCCCACATTTTCATTAAATTATCAAATATAAGTATTCTATTGTTAACTACGAGCCATACCGATTTTAATTTGGATTTTTTGTTTGGATACTCGTTGAAAACATTCAAATTAACAAAACATTCAGATTAACATGGTACCCGTGTTTCTGTGTATATTGGCGCCTAGTATCCATTTCCTGCATTGAAAATTATTCTCATGCACATATGTTAGTGTGTGTCCACATTTGTTAGGTTATCCCAATGATTTCCATCACGAGAGTTTAACGGATGTAGGTACCACAGTAACTGATGTGCATTAGAATAATTTTCTACCAGAAGCATAAACATCATGCCTATTTTGATATTTTAAATGTGTACCCAAGAAAAAAATCTTTTTAATTTCTCTCTTTCCTTTTGAGGTCTTTGAGATCGGACGACCGAACCCCACCCATTTCATTGTTTTACACATCTCTAACACTCATTATTGTGTCATTTTTTAAAGAGAAACTCTCAACACTTAAAAATTCTCATTCCAACACTCAAATCCTAAACTTCACCATTGTATTATACATTCCAAATCACATCCAAATCAGAACTGAGTTTCTTGCTTCGATACCCACAAAAAGATCAAAATTGACGTGATTTTCATGCTTCTGATTGAAAATTGTTATTCTACACATCGATTAATGTGGGGGCACAAGTCCATTAGGCTCCTGTGACGAAAACTGCTACTAAAGCATAATAGATGTGGACTTTACAATAATAGATGTGCACGAAAACAATTTTCAATACAAAAGATGAGCATTGGGTCAACATACCCACAAACACTAGTAACACTGCTAATTTTAATGTTTTCAAGGCACTCAAGCAAAAAAAACCATTTTACTTTTCGTTGATCATTTTAAAGACACATCCAAAGAAACACCATTCCTCCATCGGTGTCACTTGTCCATGTTTACAGCCTGAGTTGGTTTCTTTTGTTACCATGAAAACAAAATTCAATTTCCAAGTACAAGTTACAAGTAACAAGAACAAAAATTGATAAAAAAAATTAATTGCAGAATTTCTCCACCAGTTCTGGTAATTATGGAATAGTGAAGACAAACCACCACGGAAGAATCAAATCAGGGCAGCATGTCAGAGATTAAAATAGGAAATGCTAATGGAAACCTTCTTATCAAATTGTTATGTTTGGTTGTTAAGAGATGACTCCTTATTGGGCTTTAAATCTTCAATGGATGCAAAGTAACAAATTTAAACATTAGACATGCCGAAAAAGAATACAAAGTTTCAACAGCTATCATCAATGAATGAAGCCTTAAAAACGAAAAGGGGTCCGACTTGAAAGCAAAACGACCACCAAAACAGCAAGCATGCGCTAAAAGAAAACAACGTGGAAATGGATTACCAATAATGTCTTAATATATCAACCAAAAGGTTCTAAATAGAAAGCAAAACAGTTTTATCACATGATGACCAGGGGGGCATGTACCTTTGCTCAATTAAGGATCTTTCTCTGAAGGACTAAAACGCCAACATACAGCCGAAGTGAATAATGCTGGTAAGAATGATCAGGCATATATGTGTTCAAAAAATAGAGTTAAAATTGGGATGGCAACAGGAATTAAAACCTCACTTTCCTGAAGAACTACAACCCCTTCCCACGGCCACAGCACACTACTCTAGCATTGGGTTTGCTGATGTCTCTCAAAAGTATATTTACAAAATAATAGAACACCCTTAAATTTTGGTGGAATTTTTTAGTCTAAATTATACTGGTGATAATTTGCAACCAAAAACACCGAGAAAGATCAGAGCAATAAAATCTAAAATTCTAAATCAAGTAAACACCGCTACATTTCTGAGCTCGGACCAAAAAATCATGTCATGTTAAATATTCTACGCAGCAAAATACAGATGGCGAAGAAATTGGTTAGTAAAGTTATGCTAGCATCATGATTATTCAAGAACTAGAGCTAATAACGACCCATGACACGTGATATCTTCTCACAAAAAATGGAGCACATCGCAGAACTAAATTTGATTTCCTCCCTCATCCACTCAAGAGCCACCACCTCTAGCGTCCCTAAGCTTGACACATTGTAGATCCAAAATCCATCTTCATCAGTTGCATTTCTTAACCATGTTAAGCTGAATGAATATCCTGCAAATATATTATACATGGAAATAACAAGGTTATGTGATAAAAGTAAAAGAAAAACAAGCAACTCAATTTTGATAAGAGATTTGATACCTCCATCAAGGCGAAGAGATATAATATGTTCAACCCAAACACCAAATCACGATTAATTCAATAAAATAGAAGGTATTTTTTAATGTTACAAAATTTTGGGCTAGTAAAACTGTAGCAACTATGATTCTTCAAATCATGAGAAAACAACAATGCCCTCTGGAAAAGACAACAACTTCAACTCAGCTGAACTGACAGTGTTAGACATCAGCTCAATGCTCACGTGCAAGGCGGTTAGAACGTACTAATTAAAGCATCTTATCGTGATGAACTCTGATGATATTCTATATACTACAAGAATTATCCTTTTCTTTTTTGCCAGACTTCAAGTATACAACATGATAAAAATGATTTTTAGCTGCGGCGTCCAATTGATCTTAGAATAGAGTTTCGACCAACCAAAATCATAAAAATGGTTAGTACAGATGCATTCTTTGGTGCTTAAATCATGACATCAATAAAATGAAGAGCTGCTACTGACATCTCATAGTGAACTTATGACTACTAATTACAGTTTGACAAATGCAATCTTAAATGCAACATGGTTGACGATCTGTCCAAGAGGTTTACTCATGCATCCCATGAAGAATAATTTGTGTTCTTGTTGATTGACCACGGGTATTACATTTCCTATATATGGGGAGAGAGTCAACCAGTATAAAACATGAAAGTTCACAAATAGTGATAACTTGATACGTGATAGTATTGAAAATATCTCTAACCAGTCATTACATGGTACTAAAAAAACATTCATGTTAACATTCTTTTCTAGTGAAATATCACATGCTGCATAGACTACAAGGTAATCTCCTAATGTGCGGTGAAAATGTCAATATCATCACCTAGATTGAACTGCAAAAAATGGGACCAGGTTGATAGAGAATGGAGGGAGGTAATCCTATGAACGATAGAAACATACACCACCATGAAATTAAGCACAAGTGTACATTAACAATGAAAAGTCATACATGATGACTAATGTATCATGGAATAAGCAAAAATAACATGAAACATGTACTGAGAATAGAACTTTTAATTCACAATTAAGGAAGATTTTGAAGGGCGTAAGAGCAAAAGGCAAAACAAGATTAATTGAATATCATCCTAAGGCTAGGGAAGGCTACAACAACAACAAAAAACCAGAAATTGGTTAATTTTATGTTGAGACAGGAAGACCTTCAGTACAGAGTGTTTTCCATAAACATCCACAGCCACAAGCTGATTACAATATGCAGCCATATTCTTGAATATAATTATTTGTACAGACAAACTGCGGATGTCAGCTGTTGGTGAAAACCAAAGGAGTTAATTGTTTTGAATCCACTTTTGAAATATTCATTTTGCTAGGATTAACGACATTGTAATAACACTCGTACCAAAGTAAGAACCCAAGCTTATTGGAATGGGAAACCTACCACTTGATGGGTGAACAACTGAAATATGTGGCAGATCTTTCTCATTGTGTACTGAGAGTCTCACACCAGCCACAACCTCCACAAGAGTTTGCAGTATGCATTTGCTAGAATGCCTTTCACTGCCATCTTCTGAAAAATGGATATAAAAGAGAGTGATGGATCTCCAAAAGAACAAAAATTTGTGCTACAATATATACCTGATGTGTCCGCATAACTTCTACCATGGACTGTCTGGTATACCTCAAAGGAATCCAAGTCATGAACACAAAGAAATGTGAGTAATGGAGTTAATGTGGATCTCTTAAAAAACTAATTGACTATTGAAGCTACGCAGTGATTAAAATAAGCTCCACCCACCACAACTTTGTTATGTCTATGATCTAGATCTCTGCTTCTCTCGATATGAGTTGGATAATCGGATGGACTTCTCCCACTTCGTTCAGGGATTCTGTGCAAGGATGGAGATTCATTATTTTCATCATTTGTACAAATATCTTTCTCTTGCAAGATGTTTCCGTTGGAGATTATGTGCAATGATGGAGATCCATTGTGTTCATCATTTCTACAAGTATCGTGCTCCACAGAATTATTCTTTTGTGCCAATAAAAGGTCACAGAGCTTTGCATTTTCATCACGGAGCCTTGCATTTTCATCTGTAAGGTCTTTTACTGCAGATATGAAAGAAAATAAACTATTTAAGGTACAAATTGGTAAGGAATAAAAGGACTAAAAACATTTTTCTATTGTAATTACTGGTGACCATTTGTCATGTACTCCAATTATACATGGTCATAAGTTCATGCCATCTAATTATCTAAGGATTCTAAGCTTCCTCTACCATCCTATTTGTGACTTCAAATCAGATTATGACTAAGGTTGCAATAAATTAGATAAAAAATACAAAACTTAAGATGAATTCTAGGTGCAATGGCATGAAATTTGGTAATGAATAGAGGTACTTCTCACCTTTTTCTTTCTCTTTCATCAACTGTTTTTCATAATCATCTTCCACCAATGACCTGCCAATCACAAAACTTGCAATAAATGACATCCAAAATCAAGCATATTTACATATATGAAGCCCAATATGACATCTGGTAGTGATGTGCATACAATTTTTCGTGGAGATCATAATTTTCCGTATTCAATGCTTCAACCAACTCTTCAAAACCTAAAACAAAAGAAACATAAATTTAGGCCACCCATTCATAGTGGTATAACAATAACATCTTATTGACAAAACTTTACCAACATGTACATGACATGATTCATTCTTTATTGCTAATATTACATAACAAAATCATGTAGTTTAGAATGTTGTAGCCTTTGAAACTTATTCACAAATATATAACTTAGAAATCGAAAATTGCTCGTCATTCCACCAAAAGGTGGTCCAGAATCCCTTGTAGGAATGGTTGCAAAACCTTTTGAGAAGCAATTGATATAATATAACATGTGAACAGGAAATCAATTAATGAGCAACAAACAGACTAATGAATCAGTTCCGAATATATAAATTAGCATCAAATTCACATGCAAGCGCCATTGTTGAAGTTATACCTAATTTCCAATCACATGAACCATAAACCCCATTCATCACCATAAACCTAAAACAGAAAAGAAATACATTGCAAAACTAAAACTAAAGTGAAAACCAAAGCATTTCCATAAGCCAACAGATTCCACGTAATCCCCAATCACACCCACCATAAACCTGGATCAACCGTTGCAGCAGAAAAGATTTACCTGTTAGAGTGTCCTTGGGTTGGAGGGAATAGAGGGAATAGAGGGGAATAGAGGGTAATTATTCCCCCACCCAAGAGTGTTTGGATTGGGGGAAACGATTAGGCGGGGGAATGCTCTTTAACGTAGAAATTATGGTTTTTCATTTATTGTTTTCTTCTTCTTCCGACACTTTTACTCACTGGAGATGTATTGTAGGTCAACTAAAGTTTAAAATCGATCCAATTGATATCGTGTTAGTTGGTTGGGGTTGAGGGTTTTTTTTCTTTCCAAACTTGAAATTATTCCTCCATTAAAAATTCTCTAGAACATACCAAACCTATACTAGATGAGATTACTTATTACCCCCTTAGGAATTTACTTCCCTAATGGCTATTTCCAATACCTTCCAACAATGATTACCGCCAATCCAAGCACACCCCGAGATGTGATTGTTTTACAAGAAAACTTTAGGATGTGGAATTGGCCAGCAAATACCTAACAAGTGACTAATTCGCACTAAAACATACCGAGGACGGAGTTCCAAAAAGAGTTCCATGACTTAAGATATTGCACTTAAAGCGCATTCCCCTAAACAAACTAAGTCGTGAAATTCTAGACTTTTAAAACACATTTACGCCTAAAACGGAAAACACAAGATCATCTCGAAAACGGAAACCAATAATACCGCGGTGGTACTTCTCGAGGCTGTCCTTCTCGCCGGCGGTCCGCTCCTTCAACTCGGAGAACTTGCGCTTCTGCAAAACACGGAAAAGAGCGTGAGATCGGGACGGAGGGTTTGGTGGAGGAAGTGGCGAAACGGACCTTGAGGGTTTGGTACTTGTCGAGGAACTTGGATTTGAGGGTCTCCATCGTGGATGGACGGAAACCCTAGAAGAGGAGGGGAGAATTGGGGATTTCGAAGGCGAGGGTTTGGGTGGGGAGTGGAGTGGAGTGGAGTGAAGAGGAGTCGGTGGTTTGTGGTTATGGGGCCAACATTATTTTGATTTGAACGAAGAAGATTAAATTAATGGGATTTTTGCTTGGGTGCACTTGCAAAAGATCTTTATTGGATCTTTGCTCACCTGGATTTTTTTACTGAATTGCTAAACATCGTCCCAAAATTACTTAAATCGTCTCTTGAAATTACCAAATTGTCCTTCTCTCATTTCTACCGCTATAACGCGATATTTTACCCTCCTATCACACATCTCTCTTCATCTTCCTCTTATAATCATAAAAAATAATATTATTTTTTATTATTTTTTTAAAAAGATAATTGATTATAAATTTAGATAATTGTTAAATTAATTAATTAATAAGTTAATAATTACTATATTCGGATGACCGATACCCCTTAGGTACACCGAAAATTCAAAAATTTCCAGATCCAACAATTTCAAAATCCAAAAAATTTCCAGATCCAACAATTTCAAAATCTATAAGACACGTCGGTTTTATAGAGGTTCGGCCGCGCCTACGTCCTCTCTTGCAAGCCCCTCTCGAATCTCCGTTCGAGCCCTTATTGCGTCTTCACTATGCCTCCCTGTTCCGGGCCGGGAGCAACGCCTTTTACAAGTCTTCAAGCTCGCGAACAACCCTCGTCGAGCTTGGCACCACCTCTCACAAACCGAGAGAAACACTTCGAGCTTTCACCGAAATCCTTGCTTCTTTGTCTTGGGCTTTCACCAAGACCATTGCTCACTTTACAACAGTGGTAACTTGAGTGGAACTCACTCTCTAATTGAGCACAACAATTGCTAGATGATTGTATGATGAATGATGTGGAAATTAGGCTTTGGATAGCTAATTTGGAGCTTGGAGGTTGTGGAAAATCTCACTATAAGTTTGACACTTTGGAGTTGTGAAATCTTGTGGAAAACTAAGTGTGAACCTCTATTTATAAGCTCCTAAAGATTTCTAGCCGTTTGGACAAGATTTGATTGGGGTTTGTGCAAAGCACACAAAACAGAAAATCGGATTCAGAAATCTGTCCAGAAACGGTCGACCGAAAGGTGTATCGGTCGACCGAACCCTCGAGTAAGTTAATGGACCGGTTGACCGAACATAGGTACTGGTCGACCTAACACTTAAGTTCTATACGTCAACGGTCGACCAAACAGGTACCGGTCGACCGAACTACAGGGTTCGATAGAGGGAAAACTCGATCGGTTGAACTAAACTTGTGTCGACCGATAGCAGGTAGATTTTCCCTAATGGAACGGTCGACCGAACAAGGTATTTTGCTCGACCGGTTCAAAAGTATTTGGGGGTGTATTAAGAGAAAAATGTGTATACGACCGTTGTATAATACGACAAGGATAACGGTCGTATTTTTACCAGAAATAGCAAACGAAACGGTCGACCGAAGGTCTACCGGTCGACCGAAGGTCTACCGGTCGACCGAACGGGTCTCGGTAAACGGTTAACAGGAGTGTGATCGGTTGAACTGATTGGTCTGGTATAACAAATATTGTGTATAACCGGTCGACCGAAAGGTGAACGGTCGACCGAACTCAGGCAGACTAGCGACCAATGTTTTAGGTGTTTAGGTGATCCAATGGAGTCCAAAAGATATGATATTTTGTGTGTGACTCCTACAAGGAACCTAGTGTGTGAATGCATGCATATTAGCTTAAGTTATGCTCAATTCACATAAGTTCCTAATACTCAAAGAAAGGTAAAATTACATGCCTTCAATCCTAGCTTGATTTACATGTCTTGACTTGATTTTTCTTCTTTCTTGAGTCTTGATCACCTGTAGATGTTAGCACAATACAACATGTATACCATTATACTACATGTGCTAATCTACATGTCCTAATTAAGGTTAGGTTGAATTACATCATCAAAATACGGATTAAGGCCAAAAGGCCAACAAAACCACAATCGCAGAGAGGTAGGGGGTCGACAATAGGTTCGGTGTTGCAAGACCTCTCATGTTCGGTGGAGAAGTGGGATGAGGAGGAATTAGACGCCATTGGAGAACTGACGGAGAAGGAGAGGCGCAAACTAGGAGGTTGAATAGGGAGAACTAATGGGGATGGGAGGTGGGGCTTAGAGGAATAAATGTGAGGAAGATGGGTGGAAAAAAGGGAAAGGAAATGGTTATGCCTCCATTGAAGGGGTAAGTATAAATAGGGACTCGTGATCAGTCGACCGAACCTGAGTCTGTTGACTGTATCTGTTGGGTGAAGATTTGAATCATATCATTATTCCTCAATAAACGGATCAGGTTGTTTGATCCATTTATCCAAATTTTCAATCAATCAGACGATCGTTGTACCCTTTTCAAACTTTGACCTTCAGTATCGCATTCGATTCGGTCTACCGAATCCTCTTCGGGCATTTGTTTCCTACACAACAGATACTTCGTGGGATTTACTGGACCACCATAAATGGATGACTGAATAGGATTCGGTCCTCCGTTTCAAAGCCACCAGGGATACTGGAAAACATGTACGAGTCTTCCAAGTTTGGATGACCGTCGTTTCAACGGTCGACCGAACTATACGTCAGGTAGCTGCTTTAAGACCACGTTACGTGTGGCCGACGGAGTTAAACACCGTTCGTTTGCCATTAACGGCGTCAGAAGCTAACGAGATTCCGTCAACAACGTTAGATAAGAAGTGCACCCAAGCAAATACTGAGTTTTGCATATGTTTCTAGCCAATAAAAAGGTTTAGATGAGCAAAGATCCAATAAAGGCCTTTTGCAAGTGCACCCAAGCAAAAATCCCTTAAATTAATTGGTTGATTAATTAATTTGGGTCTCTCCTATATTTTGACCTAAACGAACTTTGCATTTTTTTCATAGCAGTAGTTACCGATCTCATAGGTAAGTAATTATCACTTCAGTAGACAGTGGTTAATGTTTATGAGTTGATGTAAATTGTAATTGTCTTATCAAGAAAATCGGAGTGTGATATAACTAGCATATTTTGAGTTCCCCTCACAACTTTCTCCTCACATTTCAAACGTCTCATTTCAAAACAATTTCAAATCCGCCTCATTTTCTCTGTCGACGACCACCACTTCATGATTGCTCATTTGTTCAATGTTGAAAGAGATTAGTTCACAAGAGAGAACGGTCAAGGTGCGTAAGAGCATTAGTAGTTCGTATTTCATTGCTTAAGATTTAGGTTTAGCAGATTTTTAGGTTATGTTGTTCATGGATTAGGGGCTTTTTCGGGATTTGGTAGAAAATCATATCTTCTCTTACAAGGTTGTTATCTTTAGATTGTTTCCATTTTGCACATTCCTTTTTTATTACATTCACCAATTCGTGAAAAATAAGGTTTGATTCATTTTTTGTTACATAGATATTTATCTGGAATGTAGTTCTGTAGGTTTATCTGAACGTTAAATGTATTTGTAAGGAATGTATATATGATTATATTGATATATCTCGTAGTTTGGTATTTCTCTATAGGCAATATTCCAATATATCTAGAATTTCACATTGAATGTGTATTTGTTTAGTTAGATATGTCGATGTGTTTTGTGAAACAAATATATCAAGATGGATGAATGTGTAGTTGTTTGGGTTGGGTTAGATCAGATGTACTAGTATACCTAAATTTATGTGTAGAACTTGGATAAGGTGATACATATATCAATGCAGATATATCTTGATGGACTAGGATATGTTTGCAACAAAATCTATTAAGATTCTTTCCATGTTAAGATTGGATATAACTGGTTTTTCTTGTTGAAAGTTTATTGGTTTGGTGACATATATATGTATAGTAACTAGAAATGTACATTGAATAAACTCAAATATTTAGAAACTTTGGAACAAATATATATCTAATCATTGTTATGTTTGTTAGCAAGATTATGATATATCTTTAGTTTGATAACCTGATTTACCGTATTTATATTTGTATTGAAATGGACTGGTAGAAAAATCTGGTCATGACATTTTTTATATATCTCATTGAATGTGATTCATCACTGTTTGTGCAGAGATATATCTGATGATATTTTTGCTTCTTTATGAACATGAGATGATGAGAGAATGAGTGAAGAAAATCTATGTTAAAGTTTGCATGTGAGTGAGGAAAGAGAATGAGCGGAGAAAATAATGTTCAATTTTGCATATGGTGGAGGAGAGAGTGATGAGTGGAGTGTGAGTCCAAAAAAGAGAGCTCGTCTAGCACTGCTCAATCGGAAAAGCAGATCATCATGAAAACTATGTGTAATATATATCAATTATGTAATATATTACTAATCTGGAAAGCATATCCATTGTGTAATTTATCTTTGTAATATAACTAAAGACGGATATATTTGTGTATTATATATCGAAAGAGACACATAAAAGTGTTCATCATATCCATTGACGATTATCTTAACGCATATATATCTGGACAGAACCCTTTGAGTAAGATACAACTATTGGGAGATGTATATGTGAACTATATATCAAATAACATCATATGAGTGCTCATCAGATATATCAACACATATCTTCATCGAGGTATATCAGATTAGCCAAAGAAGATTTAATGTACAAATTTTTCGGAATAATTGAACATGATATATACATATAGTATGCATTGCAACATTATACGGACATTATTGTACTATTTAAAAAGAGGCAGAAATATAAAAATAGTTGTGATATATATGTTACTGCAAATATATCAAAAACGAATGGTTCTAAATATTGTTCATTTCATTCAAAGAACAATAAAAAATAGATATATCCCAGTTATTACGTTGGGATGTGATCATTCTATATTGTAGATATATTCGTAACAAGATAAATAATAGTAACTATGTATGATTCAATTATTAGTCCAGATATATCTTCTTAGATACATCACTCCTCCACATAATCTTGGTTTACGTAATTAAATAGACGTGAATATGTTTGAGGAGTCCTCTGAATGTGGTCATGGTACGCAAACAAATATGTCTTGTTATCAGATATATCCATGGATTAATGGTAAACTTCTGGATATATCTAACGTGAAGGGTCACAAAGTTTTTTGGCCGGAAGGTTAATAACAGTGAGCCCCTCTCTTTTGCACCAAAAAAATCAAGTATCCCCGAAACTTCTCCTGCCAAAACCTACCTGTCACACACATCAATGAATGTGAATCATGTGATTATACAATAGAACATGATCACATGGCTAAATGAATGCATGATCACAAGGCTTTATTTGGATTATAAAAAGAGAGGTGGACTCTTTTCCTTGCGTTCTTTTTTGAGTTATTTTGTAAAAGCCGAAATATATATTGAGATATAATGATCTTTGACACTCCATGTCTTCCCAGATATATCTGGTTACTCTAGATATATTCGAATCTATAGTTTAATGCATATTTAGGGTAATCAAATATATTTAGGGTAACCAGATATATCTGGGAGACATGGAGTGTCAAAGATCATTATATCTCAATATATATCCCAGATTTTACAAAAGAGTAAAAAAAACCCACAAAAAAGAACACACTTAACATTTCCCTTATAAAAATGGAATGTCAGTAAAAAATCAAGACAGAGAATGAAGACAGAGAATGAAGCACAAGTTTTGCAATTGAGCACGGTTTTTTTAGCCTACAAAAGAGTCCAATTGGAAATTTTCTTTTACACATTTCATTTTTTTTCCACCACAACAATGTAACAATATGACATCCATAATTTTATAAATGATAATATATTAATAGGTGTATTACTTTTACGAGAATGATTTTGTGGACAAGAATATTGTAGACACCGCCATAAATAGGATGATAGGAGTTTGTTTCCTTGCAAATAATCCAATTTATGAGTATATGATATCTTGATCATATATTAATAACTGATACGGATATAACCATTTCGTTTTTATTCCCATTTCGTTTTTATTATCCTCCACTCCAATTATTTGTCCCAAAGCAATTTATCCTATTTTTTTCGAGTTCGGGACCTTTTGCAGTTGGAACCATCACAGTGACTTTCAAAGATCCAAGGTTGTTCACTCCGTACAGTTTACTGGTTCTTCCTTGTTTGTTACCTTGTTGGGCCGTTACTTGTGACAACGAAGGTTTCTAAAAGCATTATTAACCATGATCTGGATGACCTAAGTCTTCTACTTTCTCTCTGTTTTCTCTTTTTCAAGTGACATATCACGTCATCATGACTCAATCTACTCTTTCTTCTTCATTATTCACTCATTAATCATAACCTAAGTCACCCCACATTCAAAATATAAACCCATATTATTAAAACAAAATAACAAACCAAAACCAAAAAAAACCCGGTCGTCCAATGACCAACCGAGACGGGGTCGCTGGGTAAGGATGCTCTAAGTTCGGAAAAGTAACGGCATAAAACTGTTGCTTGGACTCCTCGTTAATATCATTCTCTATCAGAGACGTGCTTAATTGCTTACTGAAGAAAAAAGACACAAACATCTTCATAAATAGTCGAAAAAGAAATCAACAGTATGACTTCAATTAAATCTGAAAATAAATCTTTATTTTAACATTGAGTTGTCATCGGCATTTTTTACAACCATTTTTCTTTTTCTACGTACTTCTAAAAGTGACAAAAGAAACAGAAGATACTAGTTGCCGGATGACATTGCTTGCAGTCTGTACTCTGTACACAAACCACCATCAGATGATCGGGATTTCAAAAGCACAAGATCCTCCTCACTGGGAGTGAGAATCACACCACGTTTACGGTTGCAAACCAAATAGAAAATCTAACGAGGCTGCTGGATAATACGGCAGGGGCTGGGCTTGGGGCTCACTGTCGGGGCAGGCTTTTCGCGGCATTTAGAAGCCTCCATTAGATTCCTAAGTTCATCTTGTTTTGGAGTTTGCAGACCAAGATTCCTCAGCAGTGCATAGGTATCTGATTGTTGCACATCTGCATCACATGATCATGAATCTCTCATTAGTCAGAAAGTCCAAAGTTCAGCTCAATCATTGAGAACCCCATTTGAGTTTTAATAAGGAGAAAAAAACTAGGAAAGGGATACGCTAAACTAAGATATTTCTCAGGAAATGATAAGATAAGTCTAAGAGAAAAGCAACATTTATCTCCTGTGTTGACACTTGAAGACAAAGATCTTACCAGATCTCATTCTATTCATGCCAGGAAGTGAAGAAATAGAATCTTCAACATATGCAGCAAACTGATCGAAAGTTCCATCATCAAACCCAGCAATATCAGAAAACTCATCTTCCATTACAAGTTCAATTGACTCTGGAAGCATACCAACAACATCCTCATTCTCCTTGCTAGCCCCACAAAAGGCCTCCAGATCCTGGTGCTGACTAAACCAATATTCACGGAACCACGCCGACGTTTTCACAAGTTCATACCACTCAGGTGAGAATTCTTCCACTTGTTTTAGGGCTGCTGGTATGAAAAGTGGGGCATTTGGATTCAGAGTGGACCTTAGTCCTCCAGACACTGCCACAGTACTCATAGCTTGCAGAAATGGTGTGCTGTATGCAGAAACACAACGGATTAGCCATTTTCCTGGTTAGCATGTTAGTTAAACAATTTGGACAATTTCTTAGGTTCTTGGGTTTATATGCATGTAATTCCCTTTCTGGCAGAACCAATGATATCACTACTGAGTTACAGAGCAATTCAAAGAAAATCACACACTAATGAGAACATAGAAGCTGAAAGGAAGACACTAAAAATACACCTCAAGTCTGTGGCAATCAAAGGATACAACAGTATAAGGTAATTTCAGAAAGAAAACAAATACTCATTAACTCCCACCAAATCAGTAACTAGAAAAGTTTGGGCTTTCGTCTCACTATCAACGGGTGTTGAGCAGAAAGACTTAAGAACTTTTGGTTGTTAATGCTTGCAAACACTTATCATCCATTAAAACGTCTTAATATTTTACAAAGAGAAATCACTCCAAAGTACCATGTCATACTATGAGCTCAATGATCTAATTTTTTTTTAAGCAAGAGATTAATAGATTCGAAATCAATCTATGACACAAGTAACCAATACTATTGATATCATTGCTCACCGATTTGCCGGTATTATTTCAATCCATACATGATAATTCTACCTTACATGTGAGCTACAAAACTCCATTTTTAAAAAAAAATAACTATAGATGTGTCACCGTATGAACCAAGTACTAGTCAAGTAGGGATTACACCTATCCTACTTCAAATCTCTTTAATCTGCCCGGGAGATGGAAATAAGCACTCCATAGAAGATTCCAACTGGTTTTAACCTTCAAACTATCAAAGTTCTAACAAACTGAAACATGCAAGATCACACGTTGAGATTCCAACAAAACTCTAATATTTCCGCACAACGTCTCAAAAAGAAAAGCCAAATCTTTTCCCTAACAAACTCGAAAAGCAACTTCAAACCAGTACCAACTTCAGATCCGCTCTACAAAGTTGAAATACAAAACAAAATCAAGCAAATAACCGGAACAACACGATCACGTCACCACAATCAAATCCACCGGTAAAACCAAACCAAAACCAAACTTCTCCTCCATGACTCAATAGAATCCAAATAAAACCGTCCACATCTCGATCAAATCAGATCACCACATCATAATAACCTACCAAAACCAAACTTTTCCTCCACAACTCGACAGAACCAGAACGAAATCGGATCATCACGTCACCAAAACCAAATATTTCTCCCACGATCCGAACAGAAACGACCAGATCAGACCAAAAAAGAAGAGAATCTCACGGATCGATACCTGCTCTTGTCCTCCTCCGGCGAAGAACCCACTTGTCCCCCAAGAAATATCCTAAGTTTTCTCCCGAGATGGTTTTAAGTGGAGTGGAGGTATTTATAGGGGCAGAGGTGGGAGGGGTACCGACACGTGGCGGTGGGAGTTCGTTGCGACCGGGTGGAGCCGGTGGGTTTGATGGGATGGAGAGGTGTGATCTTGATCGGACGGTGGAGAGCGAAGTTGGCGGATTTGACGGGAGTGGACTTTGTTGAGAGGGAGAGGTCAATTTGCGTTGAAGTCGTCGTGGATAACGAAATTTGTGATTGGAGGGAATTTTATGGTTGGGAATTGGGAGTTTTGCAATTCGGGGATCGTAGAATTTGAGATTAGCAGGGCAACCAGCGTGATAATTGCCCACTTATAGGTCCGTTTGGGACCTATGATGACAACATTAGAGGTGAGGTACCACTAGCTTTTGGTTAGATGTTGAAAACACAGAAAATTGGATTCAACCAACTTCTCGTGACAAAATAGTTTTGATTCGTTGTTGTTTTAGGTCATCTTACAACCATTTAGGTTGTTTTATAGTTTCGGCAAAATTATTTACAGTTGTTATATTAATTTGTATTTTGTTTGGAGAGTTATGTCAACAGTCATCCTACTTTATTATCTATACAATTAACTATCTTTAAAAAAAAACATGTTGCAACGCACATCAAGTATCGCCGTATTTTATGTTTGGATGTCTATGTTCATTAGGGGTGCAGTTGCAAAATATCCATGTCGAAAACGCCATTGACGCTTGATACCATAGGAACCCAAACGAACTCATAAGGTCCTCTTGAGACACTCTCACACTTCTCTCCCACAGTCCCACTAGCTTCCAACACCATAACGGACAAACCCTTCAAGTCCAGCCTCAACCCTTCCTCTTCTATTGTAAACACATAATGGTCGATATCTATAAAGTACCCTCTCCTTCCTTTGCAGTTATCTTTTTTTCTTCTTCAGTGGATCGGTTTCAATTTGGATGTCTTGGTGTTGTCACTATCATGCAGTTTATAGTTGTAGATCTTTTGGGTTCCTCTTTTATTTCTTTCCTTGATTTTCCCAGCATGGGTTTTGGACTTGTATCCACATCTCTCCTTGAGGGGTAGTTGAGAAAAAGTCGACCTTTTGTTGGGTTTTTTTGTTGTTTAATTTGCTATTTGATCTTACTTAGTTTTTTGTTTTATACATGTAAGGTTTCTAACTTATTTGGTGTTAGTCTACAACCAACGTGGATCCAGGATTTTTCCAGTGGAATGATCAAAAATCATACATATTTTTTTATATAATAACATTATTCGTAGCTCCATGTCTTCAAATTGCTTAAGTAGATTGAAAAACATCATTTTCTATGTATGTGATAAAACAATCGTTCAACCAATCATCACCCATTTGAGTTTGAAGTCTAATGTTGACAATATTCATAGCTGAAAATGTTATTTCAACGGTTACAGTTGCTACCGGTAATGTTAAAGTTACGTTGATAAGCAAATAAACTAGATGATACAAAATATCGAGTTTGTTTCGACCATCTTCCTTGCAAGATCTATAATGATGTGTAAATCTAAAAAATGTGAAGACTTTCTTACATGAGCAATATAGTTGTCAAGTTGAATTTCAAGTATCAGACAATCATTCTTATTAAACTCCATATGATAAAAGTCAACAAATTCACGTAAGAATTGGATACTATTTAGCTCACGATGTTCATTCATTTCTACGACAATCGTAGGTAATGTTGATATATTACTAGAGGGTAAAAAGATAATAGTAGAGGTTCGTGACGAGAGAATAACAGGATTAGGGGTGCACACGGGTCGGGTTGAACCCGAAAACGACCTGAACCCGACTAGTTGGGTCGGGTTGGGTCGGGTTTGGAGGGGATTCAGGTTGGGTTGGGTTGGGTTGGAAAATTTTGAAAACCGAAATTTCGGGTCGGGTTCGGGTTGAGGGGTCGGGTTGACCCAACCCAACCCGAACCTGAAGATTTTTTTTAAAATAAATTAATTCCCAAATAATCTTTGTCGTCCTCTAAACACAAATGCATCCTAACCCTAAATCCCCGCCGCATATCCCAAATCCCCAACCCTCCTCCTCGCGGAACCCTAGCCGCACATCCCAAATCCCCGCCCCCTCTCCTCGCAGCCTCGACACCTCGCCTCCTCTCCGTCGATCCCTCCTCACGCACTCCTCAGTCTTCTCCGTCGATCCCTCGCGCATGTGGGCAATCTTTGGCCCTGGCATCGTCGGAGCCATCTTCGACGTTGATGGAGATGTTGGTGGAGATGTGTTGGTGGAGTCATCTTCGACGTCGGAGCCATACTTCAAAAGTTGAAGAGTTGTTATTAATACTTATTAGCCTTTTCCTGGTTGTGGTGGGAGTTTTGATTGTTGGTGGACATGTTGGTGGAGTTGTGGAGGACATGTTCGTGGAGATGTGTTGAGATGGAAATGGTTGGAGTTTTGATTGGGTGGAAATGGTGGGAGTTTATGTTAATGTTTTTTGATCATTTTTACTTTGATTTTGATGGAATGGAAGAGAAGTGGTTGGTTGGTTCTCTTTGACTTTGATGATGCATGCTTCTTACTTTTTGTTGTTGGAGGATAATGACTTTGATGATTATGCTTCTTACTTTTCTGTAAATGGTAATTGTTTCTGGAGTTTTTTTCCTGATTTTTTCTTTTGGAGCTGAAGTCTTTTTTGTTGTTTAAATTCTTCTATTTCTTCTGGATTTTTTTAAAAGTTCTGGATTTGACTTTCTGTTTATCTATTTTTGCGATTTCAACCGAAGATTGAGTTCGATGCTGAACAATATCTATTCCTTTTGGATTTCTCATGCGTTTGTTTTGTTTTGATTGTGGATTTGTGGTTATCTATTTAGCAATTTTATGTGTCAATTTTGATTATGCTTAATTGATTCGGGTCCAAACCCGAACCGACCCAACCCAACCCGAACATTTTGGGTCGGGTTGGGTTGAACCATAATCGGTGGGTGTGTCCATGCCCACCCGGACCCATACTTAGGCACGCTGACTACAACTCACGACATGGTCAAATCAATTTATGTGTATGATGTTTGAGTTATATACCTTGAGTGTTTTATATTCTTAACTTTAGGAAGTTTATGTTTTTCATCATAATTTACTTTTTTTTATTAAAATAGAAGTTCTCAAGTCTCAACACTTAAGGTAATATCATTTTAAAGGTATGTTCATGGATAACTCCGAACGAGAACATGAAAACTAGAGGCTGAAGTTATAAATGGAAAAATACTCAAAATTGTTAACATTATATTTTGATTTGTCTTTATTATTATTATTATAATGTTATGATTTTTCTTATGAAAGTAATTAAAGAAGTTAAAAATATATTGATTTTTTTGTTATTATAAAGAACACTGTTATGATATCTTTTGGTCTCTTTTACATGTACTCCTAGGTGATCAAATATTCGATCATCAATTATTGAATTTTGAGAATTCAAGTATTAACACCTCAAGATTAGATGGTATAAAAACAAAAAAATACTTGGCAAACAATGTCCTCCAGCCTACGCGAATAAGAGGGGAACTATTTGGATCCAAGTCAATATTGATTAAAATTTTAAAGTTTGATTATAGAATGAAACTTAACATATCTAGGTTTGGGTGTGGATTAAATTGTAACATTTTTTACTTTTTAATTTTTTTTAGATTTTCGATCTCATAAAATTTGAAAATGCAAATAAGAAATTTAATCAATTTAATTTGATATTGTTTGACTTATATTAGCGAAAGATATAGTTTCACTTAGCGATCATCATTTATATTTGATATAAGGGTAGATAACTTCATAACATTTATATTTCAATTGTTATTGGAATTATATTTCTATTGATTTTGAGACACTTGACTCTCATTTTCATTTTATTATTATTATTATTTATGTTACTGACTATATTCTTATTAAATTAATATTTTTCAATTTATGGTATAAATGACGTCTAATACATGCATAGGAGTTTTAAAACAAATGAATGTCGACAATCTTTAATGATATCTTTATCTGAGCATTTATTTAGATTACTATGTTCGGTTATAAGATTAAATTTAAACTTGATGTTTGAAATCAAATACAATAATTCCAAAAAATTATTGCAACGGCATGTTTGACAATCGGGTAATTTTTTTTAAAGTCATGTGAGTTTTTATCCATATTCATTCCAAAATCATTGTATGCAAATACAAATATGCATTTTTGTGTAAACTAACTCTTCTCATATAAATTTTATTATGACTCAAGTGATTTACGAAAGCCTAACTAATTTGATCCAGGTCGACACTAGTATATAATAAAGTACTTCAGCTCGTTAACTATATATTCACCTGTCACAATCGTGGCATTAACGGTGGAAGTGAACTGCGGCCGTAAATGGTTGTTTTGTGGGCAGATATAAGACTTACTCATGACCTTACCCATCTGATTAAATGATTCGAGTTCGATTAGAAACATGTTTATTTTTACCTCTACCCATGACCATACTCGTTTAATTTAATTAAACGGGTTTGGACGGTTATAGGTTAAAACTTAATGAATATTAAAATTGATATAAGAATTTAAGTAAATGATTAAATGGATAAAACTTGTCAAACTTGTAAAAAACATCAAACATCCATAAATTTATAATCAAAATCTCTAAAAATTCATAATCTAAACATCTACAAATTCATATAAACAACATCAAACATCCACACATAATGACAATAATAATACAAAAAATTATATGTATATAGTATATATAACAAAATATTATATATATTTATTATGTTTCGCGGCTAAATGGTTAATCAGACGGATTAAATCATGTAACATTATCCGCTCATTATTAAACAGTTATGATTTTCACAACATTTATCCGTCTATTTATTAAACAGTTATGATTTTACAACCAGTGATCATACATGTCAGTTCGGTTAAGACGATTAAACGATTTTGATCATAACCATTCACAACCCTATGCGGAACGTATAATTAACGTCACGGGTCACAATGATACAAACAGTATTATACTGGATTGGCTGATAAAGACACGTGTTTGTGATGATAAAAAAGATCAACAATGCAAATAGACACGATGTCAAACACGCAAGTTCGGAGCAAACAAAACAATCCACTAAAGTTTAAAATTGTGGGTCACGATTGCATGTGATTTGAATAGAAGGATAGAAAATTAAGATAACTTTCAACATGGAAAACGTGGATCTGAAAATCTTAAATTATCATTATCATTGAGGTAAACATGGCCCACGAGAGCGGTGCAAACAACTCAAGTTACGATGCACAATTTATATGACGTTTAGGAGAAAAGATAAGACGTATTAGGAATTCAGTATGATGTATTCAGGAAATCAAAATTTAATTGTTGTATACTTAATTATGTAAAATCTAAAATTCATCAGGAAACTCAAAATTCAAGTTGGTACGTATTTTATAGGTAAAATCAAAATGCAGGGGAGCTGGACCGCCCTGATCCATACTTAGTACCTAAGACCATCCTTCACGGATGGTCTTTTGAGGTCCGGTCGGGGGTCGACCCGACCCCAGGCCCCTTAACGAAGGGTCGGCCCAGGTCGGGCCGCGACTTGAGTCGGGGACCCGATCTGGGTTCTGACCTGGGTTGGCCCAATTTCTTTTTGTTTTTTTAAATAAAGATTAAAAATTAGTTTTTTATTTATTAAATAATATTTAATTGATATGTATATGTTTTTATATAATTAGAATTAATTTCTGAAATTAAAATAAATGAAAATAATTAATGAAAATTAGTAAAATAAATGTAAATAATTAATCAAAATTAGTAAAAATGAATGTAAGTAATTAAAGAAAATTAGTAAGATAATTGTAAATGTATATAATTAAAGAAAATTACCTAGCAAAATAAAACACATGAATTTACCCAGGTTCGCCCAAAAACGCATTACTAACCCAAAAATCGGTAGAGAATTACTAATAAATCTCAAAACTAAAAAATTAGCGTAATTTAAATCAGAGCGAGACCCCCGACCGACCCGTTGAAGTGACCATTATAAAATCTAATTTTTCGAAATTATTTGGCAATTAGCGTAATTTATTTAGAAATAATTTATTTAGTAGTTTGTGTTATTTTGTGATAGAATAGAAAATGAGGTAATAAAAATGACGTGGATGAGAGAGAGTTGAAAGTGGAGTTGGGATTAAGGAGTGAAAAATGGGTTGGATGGTGGGTTGCATATTATTTTTCGTTGACGTGACGGAGAGAGAAACTTGATTAGAGGGGGGATTTTGGGTTGGGGTTAATAATGCTCTAAGTTCTTGCTACCTAGACTACTCACTGCATATGATCCCTACTTAGCCCCACCAAGATTTTGCATTATTTAGTGACATTACATATTATTATTATTTCAATAAAATATTTGAATGCGACAGATACTTATTATGTAAGTGGTTAAAATAACAACAAAACTTTTAATTCTAAACTAGTTGAGGTAGGCTAGAAATGAATTTAAAAGGAAAAAAATGTTACTCACGAAAATCTGATAAGACGAAAAAAAGATGACATAAAGGTCTGCTGAAAAACATATTAGATAGGGTCAAGAGTTAATTATAGAATTTCAACAACCTTAGTTTAGCATGTTCCTTACGTTTGAATCGTTTTCTTAGGGACCACAATTATGAATGTAAATGTGTTGGGTAAAACTCGTTTAACCGTTCTAACTGAACCGACGAGTAAGGTCACGGGTTGTAAAAATCATAACTGTTTAATAAATGGGCGGATAAAAGTTGTGAAAATCATAACCGTTTAATAAATGAGCGGATAAGGTTACATGATTTAACCCGTCCGTTTAACCGCGAAACATAATGAATATATATAATATTTTGTTATATATACTATATACATATAATTGTTTGTATTATTATTGTCATTATGTGTGGATGTTTGACGTTGTTTTATGTGAATTTGTGAATTTTTAGATTATGAATTTTTGGAGGTTTTGATTATAAAATTATAGATGTTACGATGTTTTTAACAAGTTTAACAAGTTTTTATCCATTTAACCATTTATCCAATTCTTATATCGATTTTAGTATCCATTAATATTTAACCATATAACCATTTAACCGTCCAAAACCGTTTAATTAAATTAAACGGGTAGGTTCATGGGTAGAGGTAAAAATAAACGGGTTTCAAACCGAACCGCGAACCGTTTAATTAGGCGGGTAGGTTCATGGGTAAACCCTATAACCGCCCACGAACCGCCCATTTACGGCCCTAATCACAATCGATTTTTTCTTCATTTATGATTGTATGAGAGAAAGTTGCGGACATCTTTCTCCCTCCAAAATCCTCACGATTCACCCTTTTCGAAGGAATGGATCTCGTTTTAAATCCAAAGTTAACCGATCTTCACCGCAATTTGATCACCACAAAAGTCACCCAAACCACCTATCCTAGAGACTTCCCTCCCACACAGCACAAAATATGTAGCTCAATTGGCACATAACCATATTGTAGGATTGCGGGACGCAAATTCACACCTTATATTTAAAGATTTTTTTCAAAATAATCACAAGAAAAAAACAAAATTGGAAGAATATGTTAATGGAAAAGTTAATTAACAAAGTATGCACCTTAAAAATGACACCACATGTGTCTCTTTTATTAACTAAAAACGACATCACTGATGTCGTTTTTATCCTAAATGAAAACGACATCACGTATATCGTTTTTACATAAGGCATGTTGAACTAGTGACTGGTCGGTCGGAGATCTCGTTTCCCGGGGAAACGAGTAAGACATTAACTTGAATTGAAAACAACATGACTATTTCGAGGATCAAAAATATATTTTATAACCCAAAAGCTAGAACCTCTAATTTCCCCTAAATTCTCTGACACGCCTTGGACCGAGACAAGAGACGTGCACGTGCATTTGAAGTTACTAATGTATTTTGCTATAGTTATGGAAGTGGAAACAGAACCCACATCTCACTGTCATCTAGTTAGTGACCAAGTCAGCTAAGATACACATCTTATGTAACTTACGTCGAATTTTTATCACAATTGTATGAATCAACTCAAATTATTATATCAAAGTAGAATATTTTGAGAAGTTCAAGTTGGTTTTCATTATTATTATTTTGACTTTCTTGATTTCGAGATGTTATTTTTAGCTAAGACATGTTGAACTAGCAAAACGACATTTGGAAATCAAGAAAAATTTATCCTAGGTAAAAACGACATATATAGTGTCATTTTTAGTTAATGAAAACGACACATGTAGTGTCATTTTTAAGGTGCATTTTGTCAATTAAGTTTCTCATGTGTATATTCTTCCAATGTTATTTTTTGTTTTTTTGTGTGATTATTTTGAATTTTTCCCCCTATATTTAACAAATCAACCACCATTTATGAACAAAATACTAACCTCCTACGTCTGCAATAGGGGTGCACATGGGTTGGGTTCAACCCGAAACCCAACCCGAACCCGACTGGTCGGGTCGGGTTGGGTCGGGTTGAGGAGGGGTTCGGGTCGGGTCGGGTTGGGAAAATCAAAAACCCGAATTTTCGGGTCGGGTTCGGGTTGAGGGGGTCGGGTTGACCCAACCCAACCCGAACCCGATTTTTATTTTTTTTTTATTTTTTTTTATTTTTTTTTATTTTTTTTTATTTTTTTCCCAAATAAACCCGATCCAACCCGACCCAACCCGACCCAACCCGAAAATAAACCCGACCCAACCCGAAAATAACCCCGATTCAACCCAACCCAACCCAAAAATTTCCAAATTCGGGTTCAACCCGACCCAACCCGACCCAACCCGAAAATTTCGGGTTGGGTTGGGTTGAACCCGAACCGGGTCGGGTTCGGGTTCGGGTTGGATTTTTTCCCAACCCGAAAATTTCGGGTTGGGTCGGGTTGAGGCCCAAACCCGACCCAACCCGACCCATGTGCACCCCTAGTCTGCAACATGACCTACGGATAAGAAAACCAAATGATTCTTTGGTAGCTTCTTGGAAGCTAGCAGCAAGCATGTTTTCTGATTTATGTAATGATCCGAGGAAATTAGTGGTGTTTTGAAAGCCAGTAAAATATTTGGAATCCAAATTCAAAGCAGATGGTAGGCATGGATTTTATCATTTGAGTTCAACCTACACTATCGACCGAACAAACTTTAAGGCAAACGATAACATATGAAGTAGCTTTGGAAGGTCAGGATGCGAAAACCCACTGAAGATTGGCTTCAATTAACAAGTCCAACTTCGAGTCTCAAGCAAGTTGTATTAACACGCAGGCAGGATTAATATTTAAGGCAGCCTAGAACCTTGAAATATGTAATCTTCTTACCCAAACTACCTTAATCACTTTACCTAGGTAGTGTGTCATCCGCAAGTTTCACCTGCAGAAGCTAAATTCTCATACTTGTATAACTGATTTTTCCGGAAATCATCTTTCTTTTAAGTTGTTGAATGCGACAAATTGGCAAATTGTGACATACTCTTCAAATAGCCGTTATATGGTGATCTTGTGCTCAAGAGTTTTTAAGGGTTTTTTTTTTGGTTACGAAGAATTGTTCGATTCACCCAAACACGTTTGCAACACTGTTACCAGTTTGCAACACTTACTTTATAACACTAGTCCTGCGTAGACTCCAAAGATGAGTCAACGAAACAAGCAGATATAGGTATCATAGAGTCAACGAAAAGATGAGCTATAGAATATTGCAACTCCACCACGGGAGTTAAATATCCTTTGCCGAGCCACTGCCGGTGGTAGTTAGAGCACCCTTAACGGGTCGGGTGCCCACTCGGGTGTCGGAGCTTCCGAATGGACGCTCGGGCACCCATCGGGTGGGGGCACGTGTTGCCTCTCCCGTTGGTTCAATTTTTTTTTATATTTTTATATTTTAGTTGAGGTTTTGTTATTAGAGTTAACTGATAATGTATTGGGTATTTTTTAGTAACGTAAGGTGATAATTTTTTATTATATTGGATCACTGTTTAATCTCGCGTGCACTGTGTCATCACACCAACAATTTCAAGATCCAAAAAATTTATAGGGTGCGTTGCCCCTTGCCACCCCGCCTCCTCACCGGCGAGGTGAAATGCCGCTCGTTCACTGGTGAGCGAGAACCCCGAACGACCTGTCGAGGTGGTTTAATAGTAAAAATTAAATATTTTCAAGTTAAAGTAATTAGAAGTAGTAATTACAATTAATATTATGTAAAATGTAATTTGTTAAATGTTGTGTAATAATTAAAAATGTTTAATTAAGAAATGACGTGGAGGAAAGAGAGTGTATGGTGGGTGGAGGTAGCCCAGACGTGATTAATGATTTTTTTTTGTAGGTAGGGTAAGTTGACGTAGCGGAAAGAGAAAACAAGACACCTAGGATAGCCCAGACGCTGTTATTTATGTTCTTAAACTATCTTTAGCCGCCTGCCAAAAGATACACTAAATACGTTGGGATCTTGTATTAAATAATAGATTGCTTCTTTCGGTGATACGGTGAAGCAAGAGCCCCTCTTCTTCAACCACTTAAATATAGTGTTCCTTTGAAGGAATTTGACCACCGTTATATTAAATTTGGGGTTCAAACTCCTCAAATCTCAACAATTAATTTCAATGTAACAGTGTTTATTTCATCCATCATCGTTAGTAAACCGCAATATAATTATTATGATATTTAAGGAACAACAAGCAATTATGTTCTACTAACTAAGTCCATAATTTATTTAGGTAAAAAGTAAAGATGAAAAAAATAAATTTACCAATAAAAATCTCAATATATTTTCACGTGAATGTGATTTAATCTCCACGTTTTTTTACTTTATTCCGCTTTTCATAGAAAAAATATTATTTTTTGGTGAACTATTTTATTCTGCTTGTCATGGTAAACGATAGTTTAAATAGATGGGAGAATGTTTTATATATTTTCTTACCACTACGTGTAACCGAGCAAAAATAATAAAACGAATTTTATTATATTCGTACAATAGGGAGTGATACAATTTACTACGTAAATAATTTAATCGTGGAGTTTACATAGTTACGTTTTAGATTAACATATTAATAGATCAATCAACAAATAACTAATTTTAATATTTTTGCGTGGACAAGCAAGGAAAAAATCCTAAGGTTTAATGGTTTCAAAAGAATAAATATTAATCATAAGTGCTGAAATAATTTTTTTCAAAGTGAACAAAACCAATGGTCTAAACTCTAAACTCGTCGTTGTTGAGGTAAGTGCCAACGTAAAATAAATATATAATTTTTTAATGGTGAATTTATTTTTTTATCTTTACCTTTTAATTAAATGAATTGTAGTCGTTATAGTGGGAGATAATACTTGTGTTCTCCAAATATCATAATATTTACATTACAATTTTACTAATGATGACAGATGAAATAACCACTATTGGATTGAAATTAAATGGTTGAGATTTGAGGAATTTGACGATCCGGAAGCCAGTCCTACACTTCGCATTAACATATAAGACAACACGACATGATAAGCATGCTTATGCATAGGCCGAATTATTTGAAGAGAAGGCTAAATAAATCATGATTGCATAAGCCGAATTATTTGAAGAAATGGCTAAATAATTCATGATTACTGAAAGCACTATCCTACCACGTACTGACTCTAAATTCATCTTCTATTCTTGTCAGCCGACCAGTCAAATATTAAGTGCAAGACATTCCTCTTTTGAAGAAATACAAAAAGTATGTCTTTGCATTATCTGTAGTAACAACTAACAAGTTCATTTCTCTCTTTCAGTTGAATCGCTAAATACTGCCTTTACCGGATGAGGACAAAAATGATGAAGTAATGGAGGATAAATATTGCCAAGGATCACTCATTTGATTTGGTGTACCAAGAAATTAAGAACCGAAGCCAAACCAGCTTCACAGGGATGATTATGAACTCTTTAGCACAGAAAGTGCTTCTTTAGTTGTAGCAGAAATGACAGCGTCAGAAGCATTTGGCAGGTAATAGTACTTCCCTGAGAAGCAAAGGCCGGTTAATTAGATGTGTTTACTTAATCAGATAAGTGAGATCACTAGTACTCACCCTGCGCAACTCTAGCTATCTCTTTGGCAAACCCAGTCGATACAAACTTGTTTTCTGTATCAATTACGAGAAGGGACATCCCTGACTTGTATATTTTTCCAGCTACATCCAGAATTTCGTCCTACAGTAGTTCGGTGCATAACAAGTCATTAGTTTGCAAGGAGATTCCAGAAGGCAAGGGAATAAACCGTATGGATTAGAGTTGATGTAACAATAACTATTGTCGTGGGAAGATAAAATTTAACTTTATATATATATAATTTATGTGCCACAAGAATTATGATGTAAAATGATTTCAAGGGTTAAACAGACACTGACGTAGAGTTCTGGCAAAATGTCATGTTGAGTTGATTTCTCTTCCAAAAGGTGTTACACTGAACGGAATGAAACTATCTTTTATGTTAATGTTCTCTGAATGCCCTATAACATGATTATAGACATCTATTTAGTGGTAATGTAAATATCAATTAACTTTTCTTTACAACTAAATTCAAAAGTTTCATGGTTTTAGCAGTTCCTTTTTTCTATATAAAAGACCGGGTTAATAAAAAGCCCTGCGACTTCGCAACGCTTTTGGTATACATAATACTTCTGCACCATTTCCTGAGATAATTGTATAAATACACTAGCAGATGCGTTAGCTGGTACCTTCAGTTCTTGAGCAGAAGGCCTGGGAGCCTCTGAAGCAGCTTCTGCTTCAGGGTCTGTCGATCTTTTAATTGATATGTTTGCCCTTCCATCCGTTATTGCAACAATCATAATACGGCCCACATCGCCACTTTTCTCAGCATTCATGCCAACTCTTACAGCCTAAACATTAGATAAAAGCATGCAGTTGTAAGAAAAGTTGTTTCAAGATGGGATAAGAACAATGTGGTTATTACCATGCTGAGACCATGAGCTAACGGTGAACCTCCACCACAAGGAAGTCTCTCAAGACGTTTTCTAGCCATAGCTATTGACCTTGAAGGCGGTAGGAGAACTTCAGCAGAATCCCCACGGAAAGGAATAATTGACACCTAATAAAATAAATAAAAATATCAATAGGGAGTTAACATGAACCCAAAAGAGGTGATAGGTCGTGACAGGTATAAACTTCAGCGTACATATTATCTTAGAGGCGAAAAACTACACCAGAAAGTTCTTAAAAGAGATGATACACCAGGCTGGACACAAACATGACCGAACCGAAGACATTTCACTAGCTATATACATGATGAGACAAAAGACCCTCCAACATTTTATTTCCACAAACTAGTAGATTATGTAAGTTTTCAATGCAGCCAAACGAAATAACAAAAATGAACAGCAATCAATTCAAACAACATACTTGAAGAAGATACAAGTAAAAATTCAAACTTTGATAAAATCCAAAGGTGGAACCCCAAAATCACCAGAATAGCAACCAAGACAGGCATTCTCTGATTTGGCACTTCAGATTATGTGTTTGGGAACTTTTGATAAGATTTTCTTGATTCAAGTTCTGCAAGCTGAATGAGCAACCATCTCAGTTATCAGCAGTATTTGACATCCATTTTCAAGTAACACAATTTCTTATAAACACGTCATCCCCAAGTCAGAACCCCTACAGGGTCATACTGCATGTTCAACTGCAGCTAGGGGCATCAAACAAACAACAAAGTATATAAAAAAAGGTTGTTTCAGTTTTTCAACCTGGTCTCTGCTAGTATAACTCTCTGCTAGTAACTGCAGTGCAGCACCTTTGGCATTTTGCATCCGGTTCAGTGCCATGCTCCCACTGGCATCAACCACAAAGATTACCTAGAACAAATTGTGAAAACAAAAAACTTCCACATTAGAAACATGTGACACTTCACAAGGAAACATAACACTTAATTATTTCAGGGAAGATACATCCAATAACAAAGTTGATGAGAGGAAACATCTAATATAACATTTGCAAGGAGCTAGATGAGAGGAAAACCAGAGCACCAGCTTTTCTGGCCATTCTTTTAGCCCTCATATCAGTTTTCTCTACAAAAACCTTTCTTGTTTTTAGAGTATCTTTCTCTCTTCGCAGCTTTTGGTATGGTGCTGCAGCTCTAAGTGTTGCATCAACAGCAAGTCTCTTTACAGGACCCTGTAAAAGGTGCCATGTATTAAAAGGCTAATATATAATGGTGTTCAACATAAACCCTCAGCTTATACAAAAGGGAGCAAAGAAATCAAAGCCGGAATCATGTATCTTTGACTTCAGCTGTGCTATGACATTGAAAACAAATTATTTTAACTCCGTCAACATCATGAAAATGTTATTCCCAGGAAATTATCATGAAAGTTGAATACCAGTCCTAGAAACCATAAAGAAATAACCTTCGGAAGCATCGGCTTAATATATCGCCCTCTATCTTCAGAAAATATAACATTTTTTGCTCTACCAGCCTTTCCTTTTCGTCTTTGGGCTTGCTGAGCGAAAAACAGGAGTTTGTCATCAACTAACCCTCCCTCTGCATCAAAGATAAACTCCTCAGGTATTTGCGGCTCTTGTTGCTCATTCTCCTCGTCATTTTCCTCCTGGTCATTTGAATACAAGGTCAGGCAGGACACAACCCCACATGGGGCGAAATAAATGATGATCAGAGAGTAATGGACACAATATGCTTATAACTTCTGGACGACATAATAATTTAAACTTCAGATTATCCTTGGAGATTAACAAGAAAAATTAATCACATTTTACTGCAAAACAGAATGAACTCTTTCTTAGCATATCGCACCTCCTGATCGTCTTCTTCCTCGTTTTCATCATCTCCAGAATCTTGATTCTGAGGAGGTGGAGGGGGAGGAGGGGGCTGATTCTGTTGATCTTGTTGTGGATTTTCATTTAATATTGATCGGGGAAGAATAACCAACTCTACCTGCATTGTTACAAAGAAACTATTTCAATGGATTGTACTAGTTAATCAAAATTATCTGGAATCTCGTAATGACAAAATGACAAAATTGAGGATATCAGTAAAGCCAAGGAAATAGTTTCAAAGCCAAGGAAATCAGTAACTGAAAAAAAGGCTGAAACCCCAAAAGCTTCAAATGATTATTTAGCACTTGAAACTATTCATAACCATCGAAGAAGCTAATGCAAACAGATATTAATAATCTGCATGAGATGATTAATCAACCACATGCTTAGCTTGATAAACAGGTCCAAGATGACCTGAATTCAAAAGCTTCCGAGATATAAAAAAATCATATCAGGATGATTTGATATGTTGATAAAAACACGTTAGGAAAGTTTATCAATAAACACAATCTTGAAGCTGATGGCATTTCTTACTGGATATTAAAGGCGGGTATCTGGATTGCAGACAAATCAGTGGCAAAACTGCCAGCCCAGCAAGGTGAAATATTAAAAAACTGGTAAAATGCATATGCGTGGTTACAATGAGGAAAAATGGGGATTACATAATTTACTATCGCTTGGGTACATTTGAGGTGAATTTAAACTTCTTATGTCATTTTTGTCACAGTCAATTCGATTTCCAGAGTATCCATCAGTATACTTAACAGATTTCTTGAGGTCATCCACAGTGACTTTTTCACGTCCCTCTAGAGCAGCTAAACACTTCGCAACTCTGGCAGCATACAGTTCAGCCCTATGACCCTGCCATGACAAATAAATGTCCGTAAAATATATACATAAAAAAATGCACATCAAATGGATATTTATTTTAGACACTCCATCCAAGTTCAATAAAAAGACCTCACATGATTACTTTCTGGAAAATACCATCAAATGTAGTTGACGGGTAGTGTAAAGGAACAGAAAAAAATTAATGTTAGCTTAGGACGTTGAAATTTCGTGTGAACATGTAAATATAAATCTATCTAAGTTTAGGTGATTTCTTATATTCATTTTTCTTCTACCAATCACGATGGTCAGTAACTTCATTTTTTCATATTAAATTTACATGATCAGCTATCTGAAAATTCTCGGTGTTTTCAGTTCAATAAAAGCAACTTTATGAATTTCACACAATTGTTGAAGTTATGAATTTTATATAACTTATGCTTATGGACGGTTATACAATATAGTTTTTGTGAGTAGACTTAGTTGGTCGCTATGTTTAGGTGGGGGGTCACATATGCGACCACCCGCACACCGCACGCAGATGTGTGCGACCACCTGTGAGACCAGGCGATCACCCAATCGCATAGGCGACGAGGCCGCTAGTTTTTTTTCTACTTCAGTACTTTAACAATTAATTGAAAATGGGTTTAAAAAATTTATAGATGTGAAATTCATTTTAATACTGTTAATACAATTAAATTTAAGGAAGTCATTGTCGCTACCTCCACATACGACCTCAAACTTGTCACTTATCACGAAGTTAGCGATGCATGCCTTAAAAAAGAAATTGACTACACTAGGGGTTTTCTAAATTCATATAGGTAATATTGGAAATTATATGGATGTATAATAATGACAGATACATGGACTGACAAGTCCGATAAGAGTTTAATCAATTATTTAGTGAATTGTCCGACATGAACAATGTTTTTAGGTTCAGTTGATGCTTCGGGGCAGTCACACACAGCTAACTACTTGTTCAAGTTAATTGACGAAGTTGTTGAAGATAGGGGAGGAGTACGTGGTTAAGGTTGTCACCGACAACGTCGCCGCATGCGTAGTCGTTGGGAAGATGTCGATGTGAAAGAGGGGGTACCTAGTGAGACTATGGTCGGTGATCTAGGTGTTTTTTTAAAGTCCAAACATGTAAGTGTTTTTTCTATATTCCATTTGCATTTCTGTATTTTTTAATTAAAACCAAAAAATAATTAAAAAAATTAAAAAGGGTCGCCCACAACCGCCCAAACACCTAGGCGTTACCTGAGCATCGGCTGGTCGTTAGAGGTCCAAATGCAAAAGCCTATGACATATGATAATCTACGTTATTAGCCACAGGGTGGGAGTGGGGGACCAACTTCATGCCAAAGAGATTCATCATACACCAACTCTGAGAGATAATACTTTAAGTATTTGCTGATTACGGGAATACTTATGAAGAGCTAAAGAAATCTATTCAAACTTGAAATGACAATCAACAAGTTTACATATCCAGTACTTCATATTAGATGTCTTATATCGTGCATGAATGCTGACCACTCAAAGAGCCTAAGATATATACTGTAACAACCATGGAATGTGCCAGCTGACCATGAAATCCAATGAAAAAATAATCAATGCTAAATAAAAGCTTAACCATTTTGGTTTTTTGGAATGGAAACAAAATAAGAACTTAGAAGTTCCATATATGAACCTGACAACCACCTCGTAGTGATTCCATAACCAGGTACTTCAGTTGATCTCTACTGATGGTAACATCTTTCAAGTACTCCCTGGCCAAGATGATCTGCATCACCAGGGTCATAATAAGATAGGTAGATTATAGGATACTACATAGTATAATAATTTAACTGCAGAACCATTTTTATTTTGTGTACTGCCTCATAAATATGCAAAAGCAACCTAGAGTTTCAGGACGTGATTTCATCAAAGGAATACATTATATTGAGGACAGGTACTTTTTAACTTTTGATAATCATTGCCACAAGGGTTGTAGATAACTATTAGTACTATCTGGATTATTTACAAACATCAATAAATCATGTCCACACCTGGGAGATAATTAATTTATATAAAGAATGAGCATTATATTTTAAACAGGGGGCATTGGCATGATCATGTGGCCAGCACTTTCAGACTCGAGGAAGATAGAATGTTACAAACTTTGATATTTGAATTGTGAATTACATAGGAAATGAATTTTACTCTAGGAGTTCAGCACACAGCAGTACATAATTACTAAAGGCGAGAAGGCTAGAAATGATGGGTACAAAATAATATCACATAACCAATGTATAAGGTGGAAGTACTATGATGGACTGACGTGGCCTTCAACAATGTAAACCTATAGATACATCAACAAATCAAGCCAGTGAGCCACAAAAGATGAAATGTTTGTAAAAGAATGAGACTTGCACCTGCAATCAGGTATGATCTCTTAAAATTTGCATTAATAAATTCAGTGGTCCAGACAATATTTTCACATGGGAGACGCAACCAACTCATCCTCTTAGCTTTCACGTAAAGAGACCATGAGCAGTACTTTATGGTATGGCTATGAGCTGATAACATAAATCTCTTTGACGTGAAAGAGGCTGAACTACGGAGAGGAAAATAAGAAACAACCTGTAACATGAAATAACAAGTGATATCTCATATCTATTAAAGACCTGCACACCTGAGTTTTTGCAAAATCTGTCTCCTCCTCAACCATTTTGAAGACAGCCTTACTAGATTCTTGAAACTGTGTTGCAACGCCAACAGCTGCAACTCGGTCATCAAAGCTCATGGGCAGATCTGCACTGGAGAGTTTAACATATAAGTGAGAAAACCCTAGTACTAAGGGCAACTGCACACAACACCATGTTGAGGGTACAATCAATGAAGAAAACCTTACACAGTATTTGTTCACTTAATGTGAAAATTTAATTGGTCTAAGCATGAAAAAAACCTGAATTACCTCAAGTTGATTGCAATGCGATCCAACAAGTGTTCACGGACAGCACCTTCCTCGGGGTTGTAAGTAGCAATAAGAAGGGGTTTGCATGGATGACGGAAGCTGATTCCTTCTCTTTCAACAGAATTCACCCCTTCTGTCAGAACATTGAGGAGTAAGTTACTGATACCCTCGTCCAAAAGGTTTATCTCGTCAACATATAGTACTCCTCTATGGGCTTCAGCAAGGAGGCCTGGTTGAAAAACTGTTTTTCCTGATCTTACTGATTCCTCGACATCAACAGATCCGATAAGCCTATCCTCCGTTACACCAAGTGGAATCTGCTTAACGGGGCATCAACTCAATCATCAAGGTAAAACTCAAATCCAAGCAAGAAATGGATAAAAGAGCTTTCCAATCCGCACCTGTATAAAAGGGGATTTAATAATTTGCGTCTTCACATTACCATTATCATCATACTCCAAACGATTGGCTAGTCCATCCTCCCACCTTAAAATTGAACATAAAAAACATATTTTTTTCGTTATAGTGAGTCGAGCTCAAATGTTTTTACATTCTTGTTCAGATGTCTCTGACATATGTGGACAATCCTATTGAGAATATAGATATTGTTTAATATGCAGCAAAAAATCATTGCAACAACAACAACAATTTGTCCAGATTATCATTTATAAAATAACTTATTTCATTTTGTTCTGATTAATTGCATAATAATTTTGTATGAGCATTTCATTTCCCCCATAAGATTTTTTTCAATTAATCTTATTTTATACTGACATCAATGTGTTAGCGACCAGTGATGGGAATTTTCAGATGTAACAAGATAGGGTCACTACATACATCTTCAGAATCATGATTGTAATGGAACAATATCACGATATGATAGACATATAAAACTCATAACAAACTCCAAACCTCAACATGATTATAGAGGAAAAGACCAAGTAAAAGTGCCTCAAATTCATGATGTGTGTTTAACATGATAATTCTAAGTGTTTAGGGCAACTTTAGAAAGAAGGAAAGTAGTGTCCTCCTAACAACATTTGTTTATGAACACAATCACATAACGTGGATGGTAAGTCAAGTTTTTAATAAACAATATCAATAGGCAGGATGATTTTGTGTCTAAAGCTAGACAAGATGGATAGGAGTAAGGTACTGAAGGTTGAACCAACACACTCTAGTACCAAAACAAATACCGATTGGGTCACACTTCTCTAAAACTTCATGCACTGAAAAGGTGGTAGACCCAAACCCCCTCAACACCATATAAGAGTAGCTTACTTATGCTCTGCCAGTGGGACTGGAAATTCTGGATTATGGATATATAATGAAAAGGAAAATTCTTAGGCAGTTAGGTGAATAATTTTGAAGTCATGGAGAAGACGTTCTATAATTAACGACTAAGGAATGCAAAAGTATATAACATAGAAGTCAAAAGATATATATATATATAGGTGAATAATTTTGAAGTCATGGAGAAAATGTTCTATAATTCATGACTAAGGAATGCAAAAAGTATATAACATAGAAGTCAAAAGATATATATATATATGGTGATCAGGGTTCACAGACTAATTATTTACAATCATACTCTTCAGGGCAAGCTGGATCTGCGTTTGATATTGAACCTGCAACCACTTCGATAGGAGGCAACATAGCATGTAAACCTCGTGCCATGATTGTTTTTGCTGTTCCACGTTTACCAGATATAGCGACTCCACCAATATCACGATCAATAGCTCCAAGAAGCAGAGCAGTTTTAATCGCATCCTTTATCATAAAAAGAACAATAAAACAAGATAATCAGTTTCAGAAGATGATTTTTCACAATAAAAACAGTATGAAGGACACTCAGACTCTTTGATTGTATTCTAAATGAACTATTATGATTGTAATGGCATTCTATTTTTGTGATTGAAGAACGCCTTATCACGGCCCAAAATTCTTGTGACAACTTGCTATCTTACATCCATCCTGAATTTGCAGTCAGATAGAAATAAGAAGTTCTAGAGGCTAAGGAGTTAAGCCCCAGCAACTTGTGAGAAAATGTAATGGGCAAACTTCAAGTTTTTGTGCATTCAATGATCATTTTATTAGAGTACATACAATCAACATTGATAATGATATTGATAAAATTCCACAGTGCTAACTGGAATATGCCTAATTTTGTTATGTTGACCAAATAAAATGTCCCGAATCAAAATTCAAGTTGTACGTCTCAGTATTTTCACAGCAGAAACCTCGATAACACAACCTGGCATTGTAGCATCTGTTCCAGTAAACATCACTGAAATTCAGTTAAGTGAACCACAAATAACTGAACCTTGTGAATAGTAAATTTAACTTTACATCATGCACCCATTCCCAAGAAATTCATCAACCACGCAGTCTTCAAATGACTGCTCCAGATGGTAAGCCTACCACCAATATCATGCATTATAGCATTTGTTGGAACAAACCATGATATTACTGAACTTGACAATGGAACTATAACAAACATCATACATTACATCACTCCTTCCCAATAAAACTCATCAACAACGAGTCAAACATATTAACTAAACCTTTAAAAAAACACTATAGCTTTTCTTCTTCCTTTTTTATATGTAACACTAAACCCATCTTTCATATCATATATTACAGCTAAAGTCCATAACTTGAACCCCACTAAGTCAATCAAATCGATGATATCATGCATCATAACATTCACCAATCCCGATTTAACTTAACGTCAAGGTAAAATGCCAAGCATTTTCACACCAAAAACCGAAATTCACTTAACATAATACTAAACTGTCACACATTATAGCATTTGGTGCCACTAAAGCACTAAAATTCGTAGGAGTTCAGTCACAGTGAACCCCTTTACGAGCTCACTTATCCAGCACTGATATCAAGTGTGTACGTCGAATTGATTTTGATAACAAAACCGTCAACGACCGAACATTGCTTGAACCTACCGTCTGCATCCATTCCAACCAAAACCGTCAAATTCCAACTTCAAGCACACTAGACTCGCTGATATCAAGTTTGAACATCCAATTGCGTTTCCTAAAGAACCTCCAAAACCGAACTTTTCCTAAACCTACCGCCACATTCATTCCAACCAAAAACCATCAAATTCCACTTTCGAGAACACTAGAATCCGGCATCGGAGTAGGAAACTACCTGCCCGACGACGGCGGCGAGGGGGAAGAACCGCCTCCCGTACGTCTCCCCGTCAGGAGAATTCCGGACGACGGCGCCGTTGGTGGACTCGACGGTTGCGGCGGCGGAGACGCGGAGCGAGGGGGCGCGGCGGGGGAGGGCGCCGCACCTGCTGTGGTGCCGTAGAGGGAGGAGAGGGCAAGGCTTGAAGGAGAGGAAGGTGGAGGTCTGGAGTGTGGTTAGAGAAGCCGAAGCCGCCATTGGAGAGGAGAGGAGAGGAGAGAGAGAGAGAGTGACGATGGTTTGAGACTTGAGGGGATTTCCTTATCTTTTTGCGATTTCGTTGGATTGTGCATTCGCGCCGTATTATTATTACAATTCAGAATTTAACAGTGAGACTTACTTTTTGGAAAATAATTAAGGGACGTTTGCGATCGGGGTGCGCTGATGTAATCAGCTCAGACAGCAACAACAGTCTAGTTATCAATGCAACATTTCGTTTTCACATGCAACATTTATTTTCCCAATGCAACTTTTGATTCCCCAACGGAAAAACTCACAACATAAAACGGACAGACGAACACATTATTCTGTCTAGAATAAGTTTTGCGATTGTCCAGAATAAGTTGTGTGACTGTCCAGAATAAGTTGTGTTTGTTGTCCATAATAATTTCAAAGTCTGTCCAGAATAGGTCATGTGTCTGTCCAGAATAAGTTCAAAGTCTGACCATAATAGGTTGTGTGTCTGTCCATAATAAGTTTAAAGTCTGTCCAGAATAAGTTCAAAGTCTGTCCATAATAAGTTTTGTGTTTATCCATAATAAGTTCAAAGTCTGTCCATAATAAGTTCAAAATCTGTCCATAATAAGTTCTGTGTTTATCCAAAATAAGTTCAAAGTCTGTCCGGAATAAGTTCTGTGTGTGTCCATAATAAGTTCAAAGTCTGTCCAGAATAAATTCAAAGTCTGTCCAGAATAAGTTCAAAGTTTGTCTAGAATAAGTTGTGTGTCTGTCCAGAATAGATCGTGCGTCTGTCCATAATAAGTTCAAAGTTTGTCAAGAATAAGTTGTGTGTCTGTCTATAATAGGTTGTGTGTTTGTTCATAATAAGTTCAAAATTTGTCCATAATAAATTCAAAGTTTGTCTAGAATAAGTTGTGTGTGTTGTCCATGATAAGTTTTGTGTTTGTCCATAATAAGTTCAAAGTATGTCCATAATAAGTTCTGTGTTTGTCCAAAATAAGTTCAAAGTCTGTCCAGAATAAGTTCTGTGTGTGTCCATAATAGGTTCAAAGTTTGTCCAAAATAAGTTCAAAGTTTGTCCATAATAAGTTCAAAGTTTGTCCAGAATTAGTTGTGTCTGTCCAGAATAAGTTTTGTGTCTGTCCAGGTTAAATTGTGTGTCTGTTCAGAATAAGTTGCATGGGGAAACGAAATGTGGCATCAGGAATCAAAATGTTGCATCGGGAAAGTAAAAATTACACGTGACACAAAATAAATATGCTACTTAGTTAAGTTTAAAAAGTAAAAGACATTTGAATTTTGCTGACTGTACTGACCATGTCAGCGCGCGTCACGAACACACTCGTCCGTGTACAAGGATCCTCACTTTTTCTATTTTAAGCTCCCTGAATGTGTTGGATAGAGAACTGATACATCCTTACATGTACTCGGCTAAATAAGTGAGTACGGGTATATATCTGGCAAAAAAATTGTACTTGTACCAATTAAGTTAGCAAGTATAATATATATATAATATAAAAATATAGTATATAATATATATATAATATATCTTAATGGATATACAGGTACGGGTAATGTGTATATTTGTACCGACTCGTTTATAAACCATGTAAACATGTACGAGTGTAATTTTTTAAACGGATTTGATTTTTTGTACCCGTACTCGACCGGGAGCGGATGACCGAGTATACGGATTTTACCCATCATGTTTACACTCCTACCCACAATATCCACCACTCATCTAAAATTATATGGTAGATAAACCATGAACCCACTAGATCTTGATTATTATTACATCCTCCCACCCATCACTTAAGATTTAAGAAGGATGGTTAATTTCACAATGACGTTGGAAGAACTTTTAGTCGTCGAAATTTAACTTAAATGGGGTGTCAATTGGCTTTCTATCACCTATACCGTTCTCATGTGTCCTGGTGGATTGCATTCGTGTCGTGTTACATTACGTGTGTGTGTTAATGAGATAGATATTAGGGGAGTAAAGGCATTATACATGCGTGTTTGAGTGTATCGTTTTCTTTTTAGGCTGGTAACAATCCTTGTGTGTTTTGATAGATGAACAATTAAAAATGTAAAATTTGACGAATGTAATTTGTCCAGACAACTGATAATATTGAATCCGATTAGACAAAATTACTTACATACTAATATGATGAGACGAAATATACAATTTCATATCTATTTGGACAAAATGCACAATTCGTACCTAATTACACGAAAACACACAACTAAGGGAAACAATCGTTCCGGAAGAAGGTGAATTTAAAATGAATAATTGTATCCCCACTTATTGCTGGTGCTTTTTTTTAATACCGCAGCACAAATTAATATTTTTGCAAGAATGTATTTTTCAAGTTTACATCCAATTCAAATAGTGTATGTATTTTGAAAATAAGTTATCATATGTAATGATGTTTTTGTCTGCAAAGCGTATTTTTCATAAAATCAAAGATTTCATAGGAAACATGATAACGAAGAAAAAACACAACATATTTGAGACCAAAAATATGTACTACCTCTTTATTCGGAAAAAAACGTTTTCATCAAAAAAGACAGGTTTATAATGTATTATTCAAGGTGATCCAAACATCATTGCAGGATCACCTTGAATATGTTGTGTTTCTGACCATACGACCATCAAAAAATTCGGAGAGATGACGATCATGTTGCATGACGTCTTCCAGATTCTGCACATTCCAATAGTCAGTGCAGATAACCCATCAGAAAAATATAGTTTCGAATCTTATATAAGATTCATAAAATATATTAATTGCTTTATGCCGCCTGGTTTTGACTATTTGGCTTAATGTCATAGAAAAATCAAATTATTTATCTTAATGCCATAAGAAAACAAAATATTTACCTTTATGTCATTCCGTCGGTAAACCGTTAATTTTTCTGTTAACGTCCGTTAAATATATTAATATTTAATGGAAATTTTGCAGATTCACCTTGAATAAACCAAAAATTCATAAAATTCATTATATATATTGTAAAAATTACAAAAAAATATTCAAAAAAATATCTATTCACCCCTACACCCTTTACCATAAAAATATTTATCATAAAAATATTATTTATTTTTAATATTTTACTACAAGATTCTGATACTTGATAAAAGATTTTTTATACAAAAAATAATATTTTTGGAAAAACACATTTTATATAAAAAATAAATTTTTATTAGACAAATGAATTTTTCAATAAAAAACAATTATTTATTTTGTATTTTTAAAATTAAAAAATTATTGAATTTCATTAGTTTAGTAATCGAGTCAATAAGTTTAGTGAGAGAAAAGAAGAAATGAAAGTTGAAAGATAGAGATGAGAGAGTGTATAGATAATTTTTTTGAATAATTATTTTGTAATTTTTACAACACATATAATGAATTTTATGAATTTTTGATTTATTCAGGGTGAATCTGCAAAATTTCTATTAAATATTAATATACCTAACAGACGTTAACAGAAAAATTAACGGTTTACCGACGGAATGACATAAAGGTAAATATTTTGTTTTCTTATGGCATTAAGATAAATAGTTTGATTTTTCTATGGTATTAAGCCAAATAGTCAAAACCAGGTGACATAAAGCCAATTTAGTTGTTTCTTGGTGGCACACAAGCAAATAACTCTTTTCTGAATAATATAGTTTCCCTAAACAAAATCATAGTATTTAGCAGGTAAGGCCGGTAATTAAAAACTCTTATCGGGCTTAAGTTTTCTACCAATACTTGTGCCAAATGGGAGGATAAATCGGGAAAGCAATATTCTTGCGTGTAGAACTTTAGGTGTAAGAAATGAATTGGGAAAATAGACAAAATTATAAATTTCAAAGTATATAAACCCATGTCAAGTCAACAATAGTAGAAATACGTTTTGAGAATAATGTATGGTGAAAGCTATGGGCACACATGTCTAAACCCGACCATCGAATCCATATCCTTTTAGTCGTGAAATGACTTCAAATTATTTCCAGAAAAGGTCCTCGTGATCTGATACAATTATACGAACTTTATGTGGGTTTGATGGTCAGATATGGGTTTACATGTCTGGTAATTGGATTGTGATTTACCAATTTTCTCTTTGGTACAAACTATATACCTTCATAACAAATTTAGACTAAATTTTACGTCAGGTATATGTCAAAGTTTATCGCATTCTCATAACAAATTATTGCCTCTTAAAGACCCTAAACTACCCCTGTCCTCCACTCCAATTTCAACCACCCACACTTCCCGCGCTTCCATTTCCCAACTGACAACACGTCACGACACAACCCCATTCAAACCACATGAACAACAAACACAAACACAAACACTCCCCTCCCTCCTATATATACCCTCAAACACACCACAATCCACAACATTAATTATGGCATCCACCACCACCTCCAAAGCATGCCTAGCCCTGTCCCTGGCCCTCGTCGGGGTCCTCCTCCTCTCCGCGGTGGCCCAGGGCGAGCCTGATGCCTGCAAAGTCGATAACGGGGCCCTGGCGAGGGAATGCGGGCCCTACGTGTCGGCAAGCGGACCCAAGAGGAAGCCGTCGGCCGGGTGTTGCGCCGTGGTGAAAAATACCGACATAGGGTGCGCTTGCCGGACTTTGATGCCTAAGCTGCCCAAGACCATGAGCCGGGACAAGATTTGCTACGTTGCTAGCTACTGCAAGAACCCTTTGAAGCCGGGAAGCAAATGTGGAGGTATGTGCCCATATGCACAAGTGATGTATTTGACGTAATCTAGTTCAGTTAGTAGATTATTTTTCCGAAGTAATCTCATTTTGAATTTAAGTAAAAAATAACAAACGATTCTTAGAAAATAAATAATGGTGATTACTAATTCATTAGTGGGTAACAAACAAGAACCCAAATTGGAGTGTGGAATGTCGGGATGAAAAATGGAGTACTAATAGTGTAAACCTCTGAATGATATATTTTGTAGTGTAAACTTAATTTATTCTATTTTTTTACAATCTAACATGTTTTGCTTTGTTTTGTTTTGTGTTGCTGCAGACTACAAGGTTCCAGCGAAGTGCTAGAGGAGTACTAGTTGGTGATGCACCCAAGATATACTTATTGGTGATTGGCATATGTATGAGTTCTATAATAAGGAGATGATGAATAAATTAAGGTGTTGTGTTGTTTGGAATATGTCTGTGGAATGGTTTGTGTGATTAAGTTGTATGAGGGGAGTGGGTGGATCAATTTATGAATTAATGAGTATATTAATACATTGTATGTGTGCTTGTTCTTATATATGATTGCCTGGTGTCTATATATACTTTATGAAGTCGCCAGTGCTACTGGTGTTAGTACACTAGTTAAATTGCTCAGTACATGTTTAGATTAATTCAAATGCTTGGATAGAAGAATTTCATGATGTTGGGTAAATTGATCACAACTTGATGACTCCATGTTGAATATCAATTGATTATATAATTGCTTGTAAGAGAATATATATCCGTACTGCCTTTTTGTGTGTGTGTGTGTGTCTGTGTGTAAAAGATTATTCTCTTTGAATTTCCCAACCAAACTAATCCAACTGGGTGTCTAGTAGTGATTTTTAGGGAACAAGATTGTTTCATCAGTTAGCTATTATTTTCTCCAACTAATTGGTTACGTAGCTCAGAACAGTGTCAACTACGATGCATAACTAACATAATGCATTCCCCATTTAAATTTTGAATGACTTCTTTAATCCCTATCAGATTATCACGGCCCTGTAATTCTGTTAACTCGGCCTAAATCTTGCATGTGAACCACACAAAAAAACCCAGAAAAAAATAGAACCACATGAAAGAGCAGTTTAAACACAATAATGAACCAACTTGGTTCGATATTATTTTCCATAACTAATTAATTAAGGTACATAATAGCAACTAGAGTAAAATATAGACCAAGCATATATATAAGTAAACGTCGTGCCAACTCCATATATATACATACATCACACGCTACTGGTGCACGATTTCTTTAGCAGCAAGCCTCGCAAATCCAACAGCAACACAGTGCAGCAAGGCTACATCAAGACGTGTAAAATTTAGAATTAAATTCTGCGTTAGCAGATCATTAACAAAGTAATTTTTAGATCACTATCTGGGTTGATTTATTAAAGAGTTTTAGTGCAAATTTATTCATTTGTTTTACTTAGAATTATCATGGTTAGGCTAACCCGAATCCGCTAATTAAATAGAAAGGGGCAGGGAAGTGTAGCCGGTAGAACCCCATTTTGTATGTTTTTAATTAAATCTCAACATATAACGCATACTGGAATTCGACCTCTGGTCCGTGCTAATCTCACATCACAGATGTATAAACTGAACTACTTAAGGTTCGTAAAACAATAACAAAGAAAACTACGTTGAAAGGCATGGATTCTCACCATCCTTCAATGAAGCCCCTCTCTCCTTTCTTGGAGGTTCGAGCACAACATGGCCTTCTTGGACGCTTGGTTTTTGTTGGGTAACCTTCACAATTCACAAAACAATAAAAAAGAGATAGTAGCTGGTTAAGCGTGTAGCATGAACCCGTGGATTTAACTCTCGTTTTTATAGGTTGTAAAAAACACTTAATCAATAGAATTAGAGGTCAAGCCTCCTTTTTGTTTTGCAAAAAACAGAGAAAGAGAATGAGACGGAGAATGAAAGAGAGGAGAAGGGGGAATGGGAAGGAGGAAAGAGAGATGGAGGAGAGAGGGAAGCGAGAGATAGAGATGGAGAATGACACGGAGAGCGAGAGAGAGAAGGAAACGGATAGAGAGAAGGGGAAGAGTGAGAATGAGACGTAGATATAAAAAGAATGAGAGAATGAGAGATATAGAAGAAGAATAGGAGAAGGACCGAGTTGTATGGCAAACCTGGTGGTGGACTCTCCATGTTTTCCTTTACCATGATCTTTCTTTCAGTTGCAGTTGTGGATGACATCTAGAGAGGGAGCTCTCTATGAATAAACTATATTAGTTGGGAAAATATTATGCTGAACTTAAGAGAGCAACCAACTCTATATATACAGCAGAGAGAAGACAAAACTTCGATAACAGTACTGGACTTGTGTTAGTTGGTTGGGGGTTTACTTAAATCTCAATTAATCTTAAAAAAATCCCACTTTTGACCTTCATGTCTGCTTGCATGCATATCTAGTTATCTACAATTCCATGTGTTTTACTTTGCATCTTTCTTTTGTATCCTTTTGAAAAGAAAGCAAAAGAGAGATCAAAAGATGTACACGAGAGGCACTGAGGCAAGCAATGTTCTAGTGAGATAGCGACCTGGGTATGGTTAAAACCGAAAGCGGAGGAAAAACACGTATTTTTTTAATCCAATTTCGATTCCTTTCGAGGCCTCGATTCACCTAACACCAATTAAACACTCCTGGTGTTCTAGATTTGTACATCTTTTTATCCATGCAACGTCACAAATGGTGTGAGGAATGGTCGAGAAGGTCTGCAGTTATCAAAGAGATATTCCCGTGATATTGGCTTGTAAAAAAAAGGTTTAGTGAGATATTGTCATGACGCATGTTGTATGAACATCGCTATATTTTAATGGAGGCAGAGAATTTATGCTTTGCAATGTCAGTGTGGAAAGAATATATGTAGTTACAAACAATTCGCTTATCTCGTCTTGCCAAGCCATCAACAAATTGCTGCTTAAGAAGTTGTTAAGGACGAGATAAGCATATTCAAAATTCCATGGGATAAGACGGATGGACAAGGTGATTAGTAATTACGAATCCCTAGTCGGCCAAATCATATTTGACTGGTTTTAATTTGCCCATAACATCTTTTAACAATTGCACTAAATGTTTTAAATTGTGCATGCGACCAATCTAATTGGATTTTAACTTAATGAATTTTAATGTACAGACGGTAACGTTCCTGAAAATAACGGAAAATTTAAACAATATAAAAGACCGTCAACGGTCAACACCGGGCACGTCACGAGGCAACAAGAAGAAATATATATATAAATAAGATATAGATCCACGTGGAAGTCAAAATACATCTGAGTCAACTGTGATTACAACCGAAATAAATATAACTGGGTAATCACTACCTCAACAAAAAGGAAATAACAGAAGACAAGATCAGATCCCGGGGACACCCTCCTCGGTCACCACCTCGACTCTAATGCTGCTCGCTACCTGAAATGCAAACAATTGAAACATGTCTGAGTTCCCCTGCTGGAACCCCGTATGTCAAACCTCCTAAAATACAAAATGGAATTAAAGACAATGCAAAGCACATGATCATCCACCTCGGGTCCACAATAATACCCCTCTCCGCTTCCGCGATACTGAACCACTTCTGCCACCACGAGGGTCAAGTCAGTCCACCGCTGCCTCACAAGGGTCAGTCGGCACCACTGCTCCCCAAGAGCCGCAGAAAGGAACCCTGGCACAACGCCGCCACCCCAGGAGCGAGTCAGCCCGCCGAATGCACAACTCGGGCCAGACGACAGCTGATGCTCCCCCGAGAGCCGCCAGACGCGTACCCTGCCGGAACATCCTCGGTCTACCGACAAACCCCAGCAAACAACCCAAGGTTTACGACACTCATCTCTCACACCCCGCTCGATATGAAAGGCCAACAATAATACGCCCTCGTCGAATGTGAAATCCGTTGCTCTCAAGTCGGTAATCGACCGTCGCCTCAGAGCATATAGTCGACCTATACTCAACGGCTCGCGTGTGGATAAATCCACCAACCTGCGGCAGATCGGTCGACCGCTACAAGCACACCGGTCGACCGGTCTTCCACACAGTACTTGGTACTGTACAAACAATGCATTCGGTCGAACCACGCCAACCGAATTACCGACCAATCGGTCGAACAAAAGTCATCTAGCGGTCGACCGTTTGGATGGTCTACGTTATACAATATTTATAATATATATATCTGACTGGTCGAACCAAGGGTCTGTTCAACCGACATCAGGGATTCTCAGTATTTTGCCTAAGTCATATTCGGTCGACCGGAACTGAGATACAGTTCGATCGAACACAGGAACTCTACTGCTTAATTAAAATGCTCAGTCGGTCGACCGGAAGTTAAAGAACGGTCGACCGTTTTAATGGTCAAAGCTCCCAACCGACTTAGCATCGAATAGATCGGTCGAACCAGGTTAAGGATGTTCGACCGTTTAATAAGTCAAAATCCTCAACCGACCTATTCTCATTATTTCTGTCGACCGGCGAAGTGGATCCGTTCGACCGATAACAACATCTAACCCTTTTTCCCGCACAAATCTGGCATAACGGTCGACCATCCTCAGACATCGTTCGATCGTTTGCGGGTGCAAATCAATATAATAATAGAATCGGTCGACTGCCCACAGGCACCGGTCGACCGATTGCCGTCTTCAACCTCTGAATATGTTGCAATTCGACGGGGAATTCGACACCAACGTCGATCCCCAACACCCACAAGGCTCATGTGAGTTATAATGAAGACTTGACATACATTTTTGAAGTTCGTGGAAGCCTCCCAAACTTTGGCAAACTCAACCCATCTTCTTCTCCTTCACTTCTTCTCCTTCTCCTCCTCTCCTTATTCTTCTCTTCCAAAATCGCCTCTCTCACTCTCTGATCACCCAAGCAAAGAGGAAAACGTTTTATTTTTGACCTAACACCTCTATTTATAAGAAAATCTAATTCTTATCTAATACCTCCACCTCACTCTTTACTGTAGCATGCTTAATTAAGGTTAATTAGGTTTAGTTTAGGTTAATTAGGATGTTTAGATTAAGATTATTACACAGACACTATATGAATTTTGGATTTTGGCGAAACTAAAAATTCGTCAATAAATCCAAAAATCGGTTGCTATCAGTTTTTAATGGATAATTAACGGACTGTGTGACGAATGACAATAGTCAATGATTGTTTTGGAGGGAAGAATTTACAGGAGAGAAATGAATATTTGATGTACTTAGTGTAACGTCCCGAAACAGCGGAAGATTTAAAAATTTCAAAATAACCAACATAACAGACAACTCAAGCGGGAACGTCACTAGTATATAAATATATAAATCCGGGTGCAGCCAAAATACAAGGAGTTTCCAAAAGAAGTACAACTACAATACTGATACAATGAAATAGAATACATGTAGTCGTACGGTCTAAAAACTGCCGAAGAGGATTCGACTCCAAAGCGCTCCGTCCTCGGTCACCACCCACCCGGACCTACTGCGGTCCTGAAAAAGATGCAACAACAATGCCTGAGTTTCCAGAAGGAAACCCTGTATACCAACTCACATATATGCATGCATCACAAAATGAACCTATCATACTAGTAGCATGTCATGACATCAGCAGAAATGGAAAACAGTTCCCCCGAAGGGTAAAACAGGACATCAGTCCGACAATCAAACATCGGGTCTCCCGAAGAGACCTACTGCAGGCACATGCAGTCTAGCAGTCCGCGACATCGCACCCCCCACACGCGGCTACACTACTCAAGGGTTCGGCAGGGAGCCTCTGTCACGTCTACGCGCCGATAGAAACAGATCTGTAAATCTCAGTGGTCGGGGCCACAGGGACCAACGGGGCCGTCGCCCGGAAGGTATAACAACATCATCTCGGTAGGTGCCCAGCCGAGGAAAACAACATAGCCGGCACAGCCTCGGCCCAACAATCATCATCGCCGGCACAACCTCGGCGGCATCACCGACACAGCACCGGTGGTCCATCACAACGTCCGGCACAACATCGGACGGGTCCAGACCGAAGTCTGCCAGGTCATCGGGCTCCTCGAGCCGCGAACACCAACCACGCCGCTATAAAAGCAGGGCAACGACCTCCGTAGCCCGTGGGCCGGTAGTCACCTCACCCAACGCCAGTTGCGTGCCCGCACAACATCAACACTGGGATCCGCGATCCCTCAGACCTGCTATACTACAAAGTGCCCAACAATCATCTCAAGTCACGGTCCATGCATGGAGGTGACGCGTCCCGAACACCCACACTCTTCCCAACGGCGGTCCCTGGGCAGGCACGCATCACGCGCCCACCGTCACTTCCCGGCTCACGCACAAGGCGAGGACACGGGTTTCCGTGGACAAAGTTGGCGTTCAAAAAGGGAACCAGGAATTCTGTCCTGGGCCCAAACGGTCGACCGGAAGAGGTGATTCGGTCGACCGGTTCCAGAAAGGAATCGGTCGACCGTACTCCTAAAACGGTCTACCGCTGCGCTCAAAACAGAACCCCCCAACGGTCGAACAAAGGTCTAAAACCGGTCGACCGAACGAGGTCAAAATCCGGAGTCTGGTCAACATTAAATTCAACTCTATCGGTCGACCGACTCAGGGGTCTCGGTCGACCGAAAACAGACAGGGTCAACCTATTATTCTAAGTCATATAATCGGTCGAACGCAAACCTCCAACGGTCGAACAACAAACGATCGGTCGAACGTCACATGAAATCGGTCGAACAAATCATGCAAAACTAACAGGTACACTTAAGTTCCGGTCGAACACAACAAGGACCGGTCGACCGACAACAGGTAGAAAAATCCCAACTCACCAGCAATAATGCACTACCGGTCGACCGCCCCAAGGCATCGTTCGACCGGTGAAGGTTAAAGTCGGGCAAACAGTGCTAAAACGGTCGACCGCCCGAAGGATCCGGTCGACCGTTGGTCGTCTTCAACCTCGCGCCAGCCGAGGTTTTACGAAGAAACGCGTCGCCGGAGAGGTCTCCGACCTCCCCCGACTCGACCAACGCATCCCTCACATGAGGGTCAACAAACAAACCACACTAAGGAGCGGCATACCTCAAAAGAAACGACGAAAATGCCGGAGCTCCGCTCGCGCACGTCGCCTCCGGTGATCTCCCTGCGCGCTCAACTCCGCACGCCTCACGCCGCGCGATCTCCGGTCTGCTCCTCTGCTCGGTCGGCGAAAAGAACAAGAAGAGAGTGAGGGTGAATGGAGAGATAATGAGAGAGAGAGAGAGAGAAACGTTTATAAACCCAACTCAAATCTTCTCCCCACGCGTGAACAGTGCCCTACACTTCCAAACCCATCCCCTCAACCACGACCACTGTAGCGCGCCTCCACCTCTTCCCCATGCATACACTATGCACACCAACTTTCCATGCTAAACACCTTCTAATCCTCCATTAACCCAAGCTTAACCCTAACAAGGATTTGGGTTCTTACACTTAGTGATAGATTTTTTCCCCGTTGCTAAAGGTTTTTCTCAACAAAAAAAATATTTTTTCAACATTGAATAAACCCCTAGTCCACATATTTATCAACATCCACAATGATATATCTCTACAAACCACAACTACAATAAGAAATATAACATCATTACGATAACAAGTATGAAATTTAAATGTAATTAAAAATTCAAGTTAAATAAATACTTAAGAATTGAACAAAGTTATGCTACATAGAACTAAATAAGAACCGCAGAATTATAATATATCGTCACAAAATGAGTCCTTGAATCAATCTTGCAAAACTAAACAAGAATTCAGTCAAACTTCAAGTAATTACGCTTTTAGACAAATATAAGGCATGATGGTAAAACAATTTAAGCAAGAACTGAGGACAAATAATTTGCTATGAAACAGAATAAATAACAAACAATAATTAAACTAAATAATCTTGAAGAATAAGTACAAGAAGCAAATGTCATTAAATTTCTTGAATCTTTGTCGAAGAAATTAACCAATGAATATTCAAATCCTACCAAATTAAACACAAATTCAATCAAAATGAATCACATTAAGTGGAAAAAAAAATACTAATGGATTATAGGTACCAAATTGAATCACAATAAAAAAGAATAACATTAAGTGGACATGGTTAGGTACCGAAAGTTGAATTGGGACAACACAAATTTGGAAGAGACTAAAGTAAGATCATCTTCTTATATTTAATATGTATCGTGATATTTTAAAAATGAGTATTAGAAGAACAATCAAATGAAAGTTCAATAAGAAACATACTCACCTTTGACATATTGAAGGATGACGATACGAAAGAAGTCGCAAAAGGAAAAGCTCAAACTCATGCACAAAAGAGTGCAACAAAAAATAATCAAATTAAACATTGCAAATGAACTCTAAAAGATGACATTTAACTTTCCAACTTTAAAATGGGTGCATACAACTCTAAAGCAACATAATTTTGCAAAACAGAAGTTAACATATGATGAACAATCCAAACGGCTAACTTGGATTATATGCATCCCCTGCTACATTGGCCCAAACATTTGTAAAATTACATCTTAATTACTTAAAATATAAACAACATATGCATCTTAACTGGACTACTACGTTGGACCAAAGAAAAAGAAAAGCAACCAACGAGCATATCACGTTACAATCACTGCTTCGAAAAGAAAACAACAAACATATTACAATCGTATAGTAAGTTGCTGTCATATATTTTAAGACATTTTTTGGTTCTGATGGCTTACCGATGTTGGGTTGGAGGCAGCGACGAAATCAATCAGAATAATTAATCTGAAAACCAACAAAGAGAAGAGAATGGAAACACTAACCCTCTCCAGCCTCGACAGCAACCCGGCCTTGAACTGCATAGCAGTAACATATAAAATTTGGCTATTGTCAATGCTTAGACAAAACCTGCAGAACCCAAAATTCTCACCCGTGAATGACATCCACATATTATTAGAAGACAATGCATAAACACGTAATGGAGATGATAGGAACAACAAATATAAAACACAGTTTACATTTTTTTCTTGCCAGACTAGCAACAGCTGAACACGATGATGTATCCCAAACTCGGCAAGGGCCACTGCTCCCCACCAAAACGAGAAACTTTCCACCAGGACTGCACCATAAGTGGAGAAAAAGGGAATAATAAAATATGCAGTCTCAACTAGAACAGATACAGCTGGAAGAACATGATATCGAACTTGAGAATTGAACAAATACACCTGCAGGCGTTCTTCTTATTCCTGAAATCCAAATCCTTCACAGACACGTGGGCGTCACTTTGATCGATAATGAGATCCATGCTGGGCGACAAAGGCCTCGTTTGGGTGCACAAATTCCAGCTTCCCCAACGTTAATGTCACTGCTACAGTGCAAGTACACATCCAAACATCATTTGGCTCCCAAGAATCTTGGCTTCTGGCACGCAAATCAAGACATCATTTGGCTTCTCAGTTCTTTTGAAATTTTGATTTTATTTGGATCAATTTATCTCATGTCATTTGATCAATTCCGGGAAAAAAAGCTTCAAATAATTTCAGCTACCTCACCACAGCAAGAAATGAACGATCAGCACTTAATGCCATTGCTAACTGCAGCCCATCATCTTCCAGCTGAGTTAACGACCGCTAAGACGATTTCAGGTCCAGCTTAGTGCCTCCATCACTATCCATAAGATTCCATTCAAACCATCTAGAAGCAAGCAAAACAAGGTTAAGAAAACAACATCCCAAATTAGAGATAATGTAAAATTAAGAACAAGGAAAGACCTGCAAGTTTTGGGGAAGGAACAGAGGATACCGTCTCCTATAGGACACTTCTCCCTCTGTTCCGAACCTATGCACCTGAAATTCCACTTCAACGAATCAGAACAGAAAATTGACAAAACCAATACATAATCAGAAGCTTCTAGGCTTCAAAGCAGAGAACAACTTCAAGCCAACATACAGAAGATAGAACTGCAAAATCCAATGAGTACTTGAGTGCTAATTGTGTTAAATTAAGTCATGTTTTATTGGAGGTGATCACTAATGCCTCTCATTTAGTTGGAGAATAATGACTTGTCCCCCCATCAAACATCCTTTATGTACATGCATGTTGAGCAGTTGGAGCTCAAAAGGAGTTCACTTGAATGATTTTTCTAAATCTACAATGTCGCATTGCTTAAAGTGCCCTTAAGTGGGAAATGTTGTTATTGGGAGTTTACACCTCCTCGGCTCCTTCACGTCAAGAATCTAGTTACATACCTTGAAAGCATCAAGCGTCATTCTTACCATATCTTCCTGAAATTCAATCATTTTTACTGATCAAATAGTTTTCTTGCAAAGTAATTACCAGAAAAACATCATGAAGTTCAATTCCCCTTTTACTGGGCTATTTCCCATCGAACGAATCGCACCTTTAGTCACTCTTCTAAATGAGTTTGCTCAATTGGGAGGTAGTCAACGACCAACTCACCTTAATTGCATCCTTAATTGAAACTACAATCCTAGAATTTGATACTCACCTTGACCCAAAGTAATAATAGATCTACATCGACATATTTAGATATCCAACTACTAACACATACAACCAAATATTATCAGATCAAGTGTACATTTGCTTTCGTAGTTGTCATTATTCCCAATGATTTTCTATTTGAAAAAGATTTGAGAAGGATGAGACAAACTTTTCCCATAAGTCAAAAAATTAGGTGGGGAGACAATATTGTTGGTTTTTTTACCATTTAATTTTAATTTTGATGATTAACAAACTAATATTATGTACAACTACAATTAGAACATCACATACATTATATTGTCAAATTGAATAGATATTGTGTATTTCGGACAATGTAGGTGATCAAATCAAATGATTAATCAACTTTAAGATCAAGATTCAAGACTTGTAATCAAAGTTCAAGAACTTCATATGTAACTTTCTATTTAATTGAGTTATAAGATCAAATGTACACTTGATGCACAAAAAGATAAACCCGTCTCTGTCGGTCGACTGTTTGCCTCTCGGTCTACAGAACTTGTTCACAACGGCTGACCGAGTTACCCTTGGTGAACCATGTTCTTAGAATCAGTAACGACTTGATATTCCTGGAAACCTTGTGTCGGTTTACTGACCTCTACCTGGTCAACTGTCTCTTTAGAGTCAGTAACCACTTGATCTTCCTGCAAACATTGTGTCGGTTTATCGACCTCTACTCGGTCAATTGTTTCCTTATCCTCAGTAGCTTCGAAATTTCTCTGGATATCTCTATTCGGTGTACCGAAGATGTATCGGTCATCTGAACTTTACTTGTGTCTTTTGGCCTAAACGACTTCATCTTATTGGCCTACGTGACACAAACTAACTCCAACATACTTATCTTTTGTCGTTTAGCAACAACCTTTGAAACGTCAATATCAGACTACTGATTACCCTTCGGTTTACTGAAGACTTATTGTAAATCAAAACGTAACGACTCTTTTTCACGTAAAAAATCGACCGTTATTGATAAACCAATTTCCAAGACAATGTCAGCAGAAAACTCGCACATGTATCGGTCAACCGACTTTGCCACGGTATACCGAACAAGATCACCAAGTCACAACAATTCTTTACTGTCCAATTGGAACGGTGAACCGAAGTGTGCTCGGTCAACCGAATTTAATTAGTCGATATTAGGAAAAAGTTACTAGAAGTTGGTGAACGGTTATCGACTTATAGTCAGTCAACCGAGTTCTTCAATCTGACCAATTAACCCACATTTTGTCGGACGATCGTTGGTTTCCTGATCGACCGAATGTGCCCTGAATTCTGCCCGAGCTTAAGTCACTTCTTGTTTCTTATTGGTCCAAACCTCACCAACTCACCATAACGACTCTATTTGTTTTGAAGGCTATATAGGCTTCACTTAAGAGATACATTCGCTTTTCTACTTGCCAAAAATCAATCCTACTCTTGTGCTCTCAATCTTCAAGCCTTCAAAACCTCACCAACTCTCAAACTTCCATTAAATTCACTCCAAGCTTAATTCCAATCCTTGAGTGCATTCAAGTTAGAGTTCAACAACCTCATTCAATTTCCATTGTGTTGTAAAGCTTCGAGAAAGCACCCTCTCGGGTTGTGAGAGGAGATCCGAGCAAGGCGAGGGTGTTCACAAGACTCCGATTGTAAGAGGGTTTATCTTCGACGCAGAACGAAGATAATAGTGAATTCTCAAGTAGGGATCAGAGGATCGATTAGAACTTGAGGAGAGGACTAGATAACGGTGGTGTGATCGAACATCTAAAAATCTCCGGAGTCATCTTGTGGTTTGCATTCTTTCTCTTACTATTTTAATTGTGCAAATTTTTAAGAAAATTAATACATAATCTGTTCACCCCCTCTAGATTAGTGATCGATCAACTTACAAATATTTTTGTCGTTGTCTTTAAACTAGAGAGAGGACATCAAGTCAATTTTCTGTTATATGTCACATAGTGTTTCATGGTTTTAAAAAAGAGTTTTTTTTATTTTCTTCTCTTCAATCAGACATCTTTTGAAAATATTTTCCAAACTAGACTCATTGTCACCACGTCGCGACACGTGGTGGCCGTGAGTTATTTTTTTAGTGTATATAGAACTCGACGTCTCAGATGTCGAGTTCTGTACAAATAACTTCATTTATAGAACTCAACATTTCAAGTGTCGAGTTCTTTATAAACGAAACTCGGTCTCTCTATTGCTGAGTTCTAACACTTGGAACTAGGGGTGACCTTCGGTCCGGGATCGGACCGGACCGAAGACCAAATTTTTAGGAAGACCAGACTGAAGACCGGACCGAATAAATTCGGGTTGGGCCGGTCCAAAACCCAAATTTTACCCACAAAATCTTGGTTCGGTCAGGGACCGAACCGAAGTTTGCTCACCCCTACTTGGAACATTTTACGCACACCCAGTAGGGTGCAATGTTAGTTCGGGTCCCAGATGAACTCATCATTTTGCTTGCCGAGTTCAAATTAACAGGGAATCGACATTGGTGTTGCAGAGTTCAAGTTTATAGAACTCAACAACCAAAGTGTCGAGTTCTGTAAACTTAAACTTGGCAAGCAAAGTCCCGAGTTCATTGTTACAGGACTTGACAACCCAAGTGTCGCGTTCTGTTTAGACATATTTGAAATTCTGATCATTCATTTGGCAATAAGTCATTTCCAGTTAAAAATCATTTCAAAGACATACACCGAATGAAAATCAAAGTAGTAATACCCCCAAATTTGGAAGATATACACCAAACCAATGTTCAGGTACCGCCTAGGTTCGCCTAGGCGACTGGAGGCGTCCGGTCGCCTCGGCGTTCGCCTAGGCGGTTGTGCGACCACCTAGGTATGGGCGGTAATTTTTTTAATTCAATTGATTTTTATAAAATAGATAAAAAATAGGAAAAATCGGGAAAAATAGGAAAAAATGCACAAATATTTTCTAAAAATACCATACATGTTTAGGCTTCGAAAAGACACCTAGTTCCTCGACCAAGGCCTCACTAGGCACCCCCTCTACCCACCTAAATACTTAAGTATACAATTTATTGCTTAGTAGTATGATTACAAAGGTAACTCAGAGTTCATACAATAGCAGATAAGAGAGAAATTAGAATTACAAGCTAACTAACTAATTCCATTGGACACATTGTTCTAATGTCCAACTGGGAACCATATCATATCATCCACCACCATCAGAGTCGTCGGAGTCGTTCTCGTTCGGATTGTCGACATAGACATCATCTTCTTCAGTTTTTTCATCGTCGGATTTGACATATTGCTCGTCGATGTCCATCGGTGGTTGAGAACTCGATGCACCTGGATCTCTAGAACTGACGTGAATGATGACATCATCCATGCCACGACCTAATAATAGCGTGTCAGATGCAGTAGAACACCGCGTGTCAGATGCAGTGGACATGGATCGAGCAAAGCGTCTCCGTGAAGAAGAATGTCCCAAAGCTGCCTCCTCGGCATCGGCCCATGTAAGTTCCTCTCCAACGAAGACCGGATCTTCAGTTTCTACCAACCATGGATGCTCGTCGAAGAGATCGTAGTCCACACTGATGGGGTCATAAAATCCAGGCTTCTCCATCCTTTGGGGGTAGTGGCAAACTTGTAATTTTTGAAAATAAAAATAAAATAAAAAAGTTGAGAGCCGTTAGAGAGCCTCCAACGACTCTCGCCTAAATGATCGCCTATTTCGCCCAGCTCTGCTGGGCGAAAAGCGGTGGTCGCCCAGGCAACCACCGCGAGGGGCGACCGCCTACCGCCTAGGCAGTCGCCTACCGATACAATGCACCAAACACAAAAACCAAAATAACATCTACAAAAACAACAAGTAAAAACATTTTGAAACCATAAACGAAACTAACACTAATATAGTAATGTCATTTTGTATTTGAAATAACAAGAAAAGTTTAATACAACCAAATATTCGTATTCACACATATCTATCCTAGGTGATTTCTCAATTTATTATTCTTTTTAGGACGTGCCTGAGCACGTCCTCTAACACAGTCGTGACCACCACATCGTCTGGCATATGGAGTCTCTCCTTTTTTTAGTAAGACCCTCATCTCCACATTTTCCACATTTTCCGTAGGTTGAACACTAACATCATCATCTTCTTCTTCTTTCTCCTCCACTCGGATCCATACTCAATTGTAACATAAGGTCGTGGCCACCAAAACATGCTAGGAAGGTCTTCATCCTATCCTTCAGTTTCGCATTGAGTGTGGAGTCTTCCTTATGATCCTTAATCATTCTGTGTATGTTGTGTAGTTCATTGTGGAACTCGTAAACTTGATGGACCTGTAGCAAAAAATTGCGTTAGTAAAATACACAAACAAGTATTAAAAATTGCAATTGCAAAGCGCAAATTAAAGACATACAATTTCTCGTTTTTTGCCCACCCGTGGTCGGTACGTCATTGGTTGAGAAACCACAATATTATGTACAATCCACTGTATTGTGATGTTCTAATATCATTCCATATATAATCGGCGGTTGTCTTCTGAATTGGTACCCAACATCGGAAATTGTAACAGTATCATGGTAAAAAAATGACAGAATCTCCTTTGTATTTCCATATTTGAAAAATTAGAACTTGCATTTTAAAAACTGAATTGCTATTCGTCACCCCAAAACTACTTAAATCGCCCGTGCGAATTACCATTTTGTCTTTCTCTCATTTCTACATATATATCTTTTCATTTCTCTCTCCTACCACCGCTCTCTCTTCGTATCACTCTCATAATCATCAAAAACAATATTTCGGAGGTCAGGAAAGGAACCAGTGGACACCTCGATACACTTGAATCTGGCAAAATGTCCAACTTCTTTTTAGTAAAAAAAATAAAAAAATAAAAAAAAGGAGACGAATAATAATTCCTTTTAAAAACACACAAGTAATACTACAAACAACGCTTTTCACTTCGAAACCTCTAAATAACAATATTTTTCAAACCACAACAATACAACATATTTAAATCACATATTTCTCAACTCCAACCCATTGAATTTTTTTACTAACAACCACATACATTCTTTGTTCAACACTATTTTTTTATAAACATCAACAAATATATAATGACATTATCAAATATAAGATCAACACCGACAACAATATATATCACCTAAAACAACAATAACATATTCAAATCTCACAACATTTTTTTTACAAGAACAACAAAAAAATAGGATTCAAATCACCAAAATCAAACCTAAATTCAACGGATTTTAGGATTACCAAATCAAACTTACATTCAACAAAATCTAAATTAAACAATGTACTACGAAATCAAGAGAGAGAAATAATACAAAGTGCCGAGTTCGCTAAACTTGAACTCAGCAAGCAAAACACTAAGTTTATTTAGGACTCCGAATTAACATTGCACCATTTTTACGGTGCGTAAAACTTTTTAAGTGTTAAAACTGGACAATCGAGAGATCGAATTCGTTTATAGAGAACTTGACCCGTGCAACACTGAGTTTTGTATTTTTTTTACAGAACTCGACGTCTATGACGTAAAGTTCTGTATACACTAAAAAATAAGATCACGTCTCCCGCTACCATCACGTGTCGTGACGTGTTGGCAGCGGAGTATATTTTGGAAAATATATTTCAAAGATGTCTTATTTGATTTTTTTTTAAATAGTTTTATTTCAAAAAAAATCATAAAAAATGTGAGTTTATTTAACATCCAAACGTATTGGGAGTTTGCTAGTCCCAAAGCTTTTCCCTGGCGTTCTGTTGAGGTCTAAGCCAAATCCAAATCTTGAACCCGACTAGCCCGTTTAACCCAACCAAGGCCACAATCTCCCCCAATTCTCACGATCTCGCCGCCGTCGCCGCCTCTCCCCCCGAACCCTAACCCTAACCATACCAATTCAACCTCCCCACCACTCCGACGATCTCCTTCAGCACCATCGCAGATCATCTCTCGATCGATCAGCGGTATTCGAACTTCCTGGTCGAACCTACCTTTCGTGTCCGCGTGTATGAATTCGTTTTGTTTTGTATTTATTCAACTTTCAATAGATCGATTCATGATTGGAACTGTTCGATTTTTTGTTTCGTTAACTAACTGTGGTTTTTAAGATTATCCGTTGTTATTAGATTGTTTGGGTAGATAATGGTACTATAGATCGATTTTTGATCGGTGCTGTTCAAATTGATGGATTGTCGATCATCTGTGATTTTTTAAGATTACACCTTGTTAGTTAGATTGTATGAGTTCATAATCTCAGGGTAGATCGATTTTTGATTGGTACTGTTCAAATTGTTATCTTGTCAGTTATCTGTCGTTTTTGAACTAGGAGTGTAGGATAGAAATGAAACTCATAAAACATATTTGTTCTGGTGGACTGGTACTTAGGATCGCGAGGTCATAAACAGAAGGTTACAAAATTTAAGTGATGGTTTAGTGTTCATCTTTGCTATTGCAAATTATGCTTCCTGGCAAGTTCCAATTTCCTTTTGTAATTCTATCCAGATATTTGTGGGGCTGGGATCTGCGACTCTTTATGATGACTATAGTTGTGTTGCTTGTGCAACGTATTGCAGTATAAAACTGAGTATTGTGTTCCATGTTTTAAAGTTTCGATTTTTACACAATACTATCTGCATCATGGAATTTGTTTTTTTATCGGTTGAATTTGTTTATTATTAATGACAGATTGTAGCCTATCATGTTGCTGCAAATTACATGAATTACATATGTTGTATGCCAAATTTGTACGCTTGAGTTCGACAGTTGCTTCATCATGGTTTGAACATTGAAAATTTAGACATGTTAGGGTAAACAGTAAACAAGAGGTTAATCTTATGCCATGATGTTCATATGTTAGGTTTTTGTAGTCAGCCCATGTCCCTTTCCATTTTGGATCCAGACATTATGTAACTTATACAGGTTAAGTGCATAAGCACTGCGTTGTTTCAATTCCCAATTTCCCAGGACGTTGTGTTTACTAAAGGCTGAAAGATTTTATGTGGAGTACATTTATGTCATCAACGTTCGAACATGTGAAAGTGGGAAATAGAAAAGAAAACATGTTTCCCAGAATGTGTGGATTTTCCATAATGTGCCTGTTTGTGAATTGGTTACAGGATAGATGCCCAAACATTTCAAACAAACAACACCGGAAGCTTTTGAAAGTTAAGTGACAATCTTGTAGTGTGCCATCAACGTGGCTCGGCAGAAATGGATGCTGGACGATATGGTCTGCAGCAAGGATGGGACTCTAACAGCGTAAATGCAGTTTTTTCCTCTGTAACTACCCAGGATGATATGCCAGATTCCTTGGTTCTATGTTTACCTCATGTTTTGCCATTTCATCCTTAACAAACAATCAAAGGCAGCCATGGGTGGTTTTGGATTCGGAACGGGTTTTGCCCTACACATCATAGATATTAATCGCTGACTTGGCTTATTCTGTTGAATCCACAGGCTTTGGAGGGGTATGGTGCTGTCAATGAGTCAGGTTTCAGGTTAGTAACCCAAATATATTCCAATTTGAGAAGTATCTGATTCACTGATTTGCCATTACATTTATGGTTCTCATAATTTTCATTATATACATGTTCTTAGAACTTATAAGTCATCCTTAATCTCTTTCTTGTGCTTATCTTTTTTGTTGATGTTGATGATGTATTTCTATTGTTTTTCTATGTACTTGTTGGTGCTAGGGTTGGTGAGCCATACAATCGTAGAAGAAATATAGATGAAGGATTTCCCAATGATACTGCCTATCCAAGAACAAATCTACATAGAGAACTCCTCGAGAGGGATGCTTATCCACCTTCTGCTTCTGTTAGTGGCATTTGGCCTCAATCAAAGAGGAATTTTGATGGTGAATATGCATATAGAGTATCAACTGAAAAGACAAACATTAAGGTGTTGTTTTATGTTGTATAACGAAATGGATGATCTTCATGTGACAGATAAATTTCGTGATGATCATCACTTTGGCGATGGCTACCATGATGTGGATCACTATCATGAATATGATTTTGATCGCCCTTCTAGATTTGGAGGGCGAGATAATGATTCATTCGGCAACGATGATTATGGATATCGCCGTCGTGCTTCTCGTCATGGTAAGGAAGGTAACCATGATGTACACGAATCCGGGCGTCATAACCACGATTACGATAGAGATAGGAGAGATGGAAGTTGGCGAAGGCGTGATTCCCGTGATGATGATCGGAGTAGAAGGGGCTCAAGCTATGAAAGGGATATGAGTCCACCTAGTAGATGGGAGCCCTCTCGTTCTCGCTCTCGTGGGCTTGACGAGAGATCTCGATCAAGATCTCCCAGAAGTCGAAGCCATGGTCGTAAATACAGGGAAGGCAGCTATGATGAAACTCATTATGATCGAAGTGAAAGATGGAGAGACCATAACCCTGAGGATAGGCGATATTCCACATCTGCGGTATGTTGTATGAGATGGCATATTGTTTGTTTGTTTTTGTTGTGTAGGTGTGTTAAAACTTCTTTGTTGCGTAATTAGAGCTTATCCAACCGTGGTGGAAAATGTTGGGCTTACGTAGTCCTTTACTTCTGCAGGGACCATCTGCCACAGTAGTTGTGAAAGGCTTATCACAAAAAACAACCGAGGAAGATCTGTACAAGATTCTCGTATGGTTTCCGAACAACTTATCTCCCAGTTTTTGCTTTCCAATTTCTTTTCTCCCTCTACTTTGTACTGATTTTATCATTTTCATTTCCAGGCTGACTGGGGACCATTACGCCATGTTCGTGTCATAAGAGAACGGAATTCTGGGATCTCACGTGGATTTGCTTTCATTGATTTCCCGTCTGCGGTATTTATTTTCTTAATTATGTTTATACCAATTTTGTAATTTTCCATTGATCCTGTCTAATTTTGTTTGCAGGGTGCTGCTCGCAATATGATGGATACTGTAGGAGATGATGGTATTATTTTTGACGGGAGAATTTTTTTTTTTGAGTACAGGTATATTTATCTTCCTATTATGATAAAATAGATGATCTGTATTCGCTTTTATGTATGGTTCCACTTAATATCAACTTGATTTTTGCCTAAAGTGATGGGATTGACCTTTTTGTTTGAGCGAACTGTCAGAATTTCACCCAAAATTTTGAAAAAGAGTTGAGAGACACTACTGTGATATTCTCTATATGTGGGGATAATTCCAAAACTAAGTATAATACATTTCTCTCAAATTCAACTCATGCTATTTCTAATCAATAACGATAAGCACTTCCAAAATATGCATATATATGACAACACTTTGTTGCAGTAGCAAACCTACTGGTAGCGCGGGTCCTGACAACTTTGTCAAATCTGGAAATTTCAGAAGCAACATGCAATGTGACTGGATGTGCACCATTTGTGGATGCCTGAACTTTGCACGACGAATATCCTGTTTTCAGGTATTTTCCCGTAATGTGTTCCTGTGATGTCATTGGTTGGTCTTTCTCGTATACGAGGACCATTTTTATTGATGTTTTCCATGTCTCATCTCTAATTACTGTTGTATGGCTGTAAAACTGCTGTACAAGTCGTTCTCATATTTGTTACCATGTTCATATAGTGCAATGAGGGGCGGACTGATGATGCCCCTAGTGCTGATGTAGCCTCAGGAAATCTTATCATTGCTGGAAAGAGAGGATCAGATGCTGGTACATAATTGCTATGTTTACATAAGACCATGTATATATTTCACATGTACTGTTGTTAGAGATTGCTTTTATAATACCAATATACCATCCATTCTAGGCCCTACTCATGTACTTGTTGTCCGAGGACTGGGTGAAAATGCTGATGAAGATATGCTTCGCTATGAGTTCTCCAAGCATGTCCCTGTAAAAGTAATTAAATCTTTTTTGACTGTTATAAGATGCTCTACAAGTTTTTGTCTCACTACTAACATTGCAAATCTCCTACATACAGGATATTCGTCTTGTCAGGGATAAATTTACACATGTATCAAGAGGCTTTGCTTTTGTGCATTTTCACTCAGTGAGCATTGTTTAGTGTTTGTTATTATTACTATCTAATATACATTTTGTTTTAATTGTTTTATTTTTGGGGTTGTAAGGTGGATGACGCTGCAAAAGCTCTTGAAGCGACAAATGGAATCAAGCTTGAGAAAGATGGTCAAATTATGCGAGTAGCATTTGCAAAAAGTATTCATGGTCCTGCTTCTACAGGGTCTTCACAATCAAGCAGCCTTGCAGCTGCAGCTATCGAGGCGGCAACATTTGCTCAGCAGGTTTGTTTGTCTCCCTGAAATGGCTTCCCAGTATCTGCTGTAATGAAATTTATGCAAGTTCAGATATATGTTTGAAGACCTCCAGTTCCACTACATCATTCTGCCAAATCATAGTTTGTCTTTTCTGGAAGTTACCCAATTCCCAAGTTTGATGTGACATCTGCCAATATTTCAGTGATTCCATTAATCATAACTTGAATGAAGACACTTTCAAAAGATAAACACGGGTAGTGTTTGGAAATTATCCTACCAGATGTTCATGCCTAATACTATGCCTATTTTCCCCCTCTATTTCTTGTTTTAGAAATATAAACATGGTAGCCATTTCTTTCATTAGTCACGAGTTAGATGACTTTAAAAAGTTTTTCAATCAAATGAAATAATTATTATGTATGTTAGCATCTCATTGATCCCAAAGGTTGCATGACATATTCTCCTTTTCCAGTATGATGCTGTTGGCTGGGCTCCCAAGGAATACAATTCTGATGAAACGCAGGCCCCTGGGCTTGATCAAAATCAAGTTGTACATGGCCAAAACAGTGGTATGGCCCCACAGTCTGGATTTGTATGGGACGAGAAATCTGGCTATTATTATGATGCAGCTTCTGGTTTCTATTATGATGGAAACACAGGTAATACAATAGTCCAATAACAAAAAGGATATTTGGTTTTTTGAGTGTCCTATTATTTTATTTTGTTGCAAGTCAAAGTCTTTTTATTCTCTAAGCACAAAATGATGAAGTTGTTTACTTTCTTTTTTACTATTTGTTCTTAAACTCTTGCTGTAAATTGCATGTTGGTGATCACTAGTGCTGATATGTATGTGGTGGCAGTTTGTTCTTCTTTCTTAACCATTTGATTTATAATTTATTACAGGCCTTTATTATGATGGAAATAGTGGAACTTGGTTTTCTTATGATCAGCAAAAGCAACAGTATGTTCCTTGTGTAGACCAGAATGACAATAGGGCAAGTGAAAAATCTGTACATGAAACTGGAAAGCCATCCGATGATTCCTCTAAGAAGAAGGCAGTGATCTCAGCACCTGCTGCCACAATAACCTCAAAAGAGAGAGCTTCATTGCCGGATGCTGTTCAAGCGGCTGCTGCTGCCGCCCTAGCTGCAGAAAAGAAGGAAAAAGAGAAGTTAAAAGAGATAAAGTTAGCCTCAAAAAGTAGTTTACTGGCTAGCAAGAAAAAGATGAGTAATGTTTTAAGTATGTGGAAACAGAGGAATCATGAAGGTCAGGCGGCTAGAGTTGTTCTCGATAACAATCAAACACCTGGTTTGTCAGATGATAAACCGTCCTTGACATCGAATGCTACTGTAGGTGTAGCTGCAAAAAATAAGTTCAAGTCTGATGTTCCGAGTGATATTGCTGTTCGTGGGTCAGGGTTTGCATCTTCTGCAGCAGGTCATACACAACTAAACCATTTTTCTTCTGCTGCTAGTCAAATTTCTTCAGATGATCAAGATGTGCCAAGGCTAGTGGGCAACAGTACAGGAGGTAGTCTGAAGGGTGTTATAAGGAGTTCTGGCCGGGGGGTTGTGAAGTCTGACTCTAAATACTCTGCTCCAAGTTCTGATGGTGCCTCTAGTTTATCTCCTGGCTCTACAAGCACTTCTGCGACCACATCAGCCGCTGTCCCATTCAGAACTGATGCCGCAGCTCTGGGTTCATATGCACCCTCATCTTCTAGTGCAGGTGGCAGGCGTAGGTTTTCAGAGACGCCAGTCCAATCATCTAGGGAACAACCTCAAGCAACATATAGAGATCGTGCAGCTGAAAGGAGAAGCCTATATGGATCTTCTATTGGAGCTGCTGCATCAGAACTTGGTGGTGATTCAAGTAAGCTTTGCTAAACTAAATAACCTATACACTTCTTTTTGGTTTCATGATTTTGTTAAGTTGTGAAGTTGATATGAAAAAGTTGATCTGATTACAATTACATTGTTCAAGTCACTTGGTGATTTTACCTTGTAACTATTTATAATGATTGAACTCTTTAAAGATCCAGGTCTGTGCTCCCTTTAACACTTGTTGAAAGTATAGATACTTTGCTGAAATTTGCATGATAGGAGAAGCCCAATTGGGAGTTGATTGGTCGTTTAACTCAGGAGGTATTAACATCCTAGAAATGCTTTTCTTGTAAAGATCATGATTCATATGGAAGAGGCTCTTCATCCGATATTGGAGGTATGCCTTTCCCCCCAGGAGTTGGAGGAGGGCCTGTGCCTACTGATGCCCAGAGCTACGAGGTCATGACAGCTGATCGTGCCATTGATGAAAAGAACGTGGGGAATCGGATGCTTCGAAACATGGGCTGGCAAGAGGGATCGGTATGTTATTGTCACTTTTTTCCTTTGTAGCTCTAGGATGTGCTCACGATCATGATGTTGCTCTTTCTTATCTCACCTTTTTGCTGCAGTTGCTAAAAGTTAACTGCTCACTAGAGTTTTAAATTTTTTACTTTGTGACTAGTCAACATATCTGTGGTGTATAGTTTTCCGGGAGATGTAGGGATTATTTTCGGGATTTAGATGCTTTAGGGAGCATGTCTTGGATCTGTAATATTCACATATTTATTCAAAGAGCCTGTTTCCTTTCGATCATGAACTATGTTGTAAAATTTACCATCATAGTTTGCACCACGCTCATAAGAGAGCTTCTATATGGTGTAATTAGTAATGAAGATTCCGATGTGAACTCTTAAATGTCTGACAAGTCACGATAAAAAAAGTCTGACGAGTGACCATGATATCCGCTTATGATGTTAGAGTAGGCACTGCGTGAATTCTGTACGAGTCAAGTTTGGGAATATATAGGTATTCTTAATCTTGAATTCCCCGTATTACCTTTTGCTTAAATGCCTTTACATGGACAAACAATCCTAAACTTGGTTATACCTCAAACTGAGACCAGTTTCACATTCTAACGTCGTCTGGGGGTCCTTTCTTGTTTCTTGTCCGGTGGTTTTGAACCTGCACAGGGGCTTGGAAGAGATGGCAGTGGTATCATAGAGCCAGTCCAAGCACAAGGTATGGAAGCCAGAGCTGGGCTTGGTCGCCATCAAAGAAAAGTAGACCCTGAGCTCGAGGCCCAAGCTGGTGATAGTTATCGAACCCTTATGCACAAGAAGGCCATTGCTAGATTCCGGGAGATGGCTTAGCCAGTTATCCAGGAGTTGGGAATTTTCGCAAGTGGAGGTCTTGCACTGTCTTCTCTATTCCGTGGTTCTTCAGTGGTCACCTTTGCAGAAAATTGTATGTAAATTTTTATGTTCATGGTATCTATAGATCTGAGTGGGGTACATGGCTTGCTAAGTTTTTTCCGATTCCGAATTGCAGTTTCTGCATGTGTGGAGTTTTCTGTTTGTTCCTCTCTTGTAGCGTAACTCATTGGTTCAGAACTTGACTATGACATTCTGCTAGAAGTAAAGTTCTATGTTTCTCAAGATTGTCTTGATTGTTTGAAATGATCCTTGATCTGTTCGACTCGGGGCTCAGTAAATGATGGATGTTTGATGCCCTCTATGTTTTATAGCTTCCATTAGAAGACAATTCCTACGTTACAAAGATATTGAATTTGATGCATTAATAAAAAAGAAGCTTGAGGACGTGATCACTAAAAGTATTGAGAATTTCCCAAAGCGGCGTTTATGTATTACTCATCAATTGGTGTTATTATTTACTCAGTTAATGTCTGACAAAGTGGAAAACATATTTCATCTTGTAGGGATTTCCAACGGATGACGTGCAGTCGCCATACTCTTGTGGACCTTGTGGTATTAGACGACTTTAGGTGCACTTAAAAAACAAGAAACTGGGCATTAAACCAGCGAACTTCGGAAACTTGGTGCCTCTTCTCTCATATCATATTTGCTTGCTACCGTATATGTATCTAAGCAATTTAATGACGGTTTTGCTCTCCGGGATGTAGCTTATTGGTTCAAGCAATCAGGGGAGCATTCGAGATTAACAACGCTCAAATTCCCATGCAGCAAATTTTGCCGATAACATCGAACTGAAATGGGGAAAACGCTAGATTAAAGGGTGTGTTTCAACTTTCAACGTATAAAGATTGAGAAAACCTTATTTTTTATTTGTTATATATACTAATATTAAATATACATGTTTTAATAACTTCAAGATAACCCCATTTCGTCAAAAGTCACAACTAGCTTGAGAGAAAACGACAGGGAAATAACCTCATTTTCTTGTCTTTTTCTTAAACCAATAGCCTAAGTTCATCGGTAACCATGACTCAGACGACTTGGTCATTAGTTTTCTCTCTCTTCTAAATCAGTTTTCTCTCTCCCCAACCAACTTTCTTCTCTTTCCTATACTATTCACATCCTAACCACAACCATCCACAATCTATCTTTCTCATCAATATCATTTTGGGGTCAATTTTGGATATTTTTTTAAAAATCAAAACAATTATAAAACATATTTTCAAAAAAAGGTTAAACAAAATTTTAAAAAATCAAAACAAAAAAAATCAAAAACAAATCTGCTTTAAAAAACGTGCTTGTGTGACGACCTAGACGACCGGGTCGTCGGGGGTTGTCCCGGGGACCCCTGTTGTTGGTGGCCTAACGTATGTAAACTCAATATACCTGTAATGGGTAATAAGAAAAGAAAAAAATGATTTATGAATTTTTTTACACGTAATTTATGACGCTCGTGACGTGAAGAGACATGATTCCTTTCAAGTATGTAGTAGTCTTTTATCAACTATTTAATTTGTTTTCAAAATTGTCGACATGATAATTTAGGAATTCATTGGTTTCCCAATGCATGTGGCTGTTGACATTCCAATATGCATAGATGTGTGTTCCACACGGGAATGATATGTGTCCCTCGCGAGACTGGTGTGTCCTACGCAAGACTGGAGTGTCTCACACGAGACTTGTGTGTCCCGCAGGTGATTGGTGTCTGGCACAGTACTGGTGTGTTCCTTGTGCGACTGGTGTGTCCCACGTGAGATAGATGTGTGTCACTCATTTGCATTTAAGTATTTATGGAAAATCAATTGTTTCTTACTTTATCAGAAACCACATTTTTAAATAATAAAATAAAAAGGAAAATGTTTACTAGACGTGGGTGTCAAGGACGCCCGTAAAAAGGACAACCCTCCTACGTAAAAAGGTATCATCAAAAGTGATGAAATACATTGCAAAATGACGGACAAACTCCGTGTTTTAAAAAAAAACTATATATAAAAAGAACAAACACAATGTTTAAAAAGATACGTAGCACGTCTTGGACATCTCGCGTTGTAAAGTTTCAAATAAAAAACACAGAAGACGACGTGATGGGTCTCATATTTATAAGAAAATTATGCACATATTGAGCTCAATACGTGAGATGTGGACAATGTCAACTTCTACAACTTATCCATCTACCAACCGGCACAAGTATTTTTTTTCAAGGATTTGATCAGTAGACCACCACTAGCATTGAGAAGTTGATGAGAACAATTATAGACCATCGTTTGTATTGTAGGTTGTGTGGCACCTTGATGGGTTGATTGGATTCAATCCTTTTCATCATTTTTTTTTCGCAAGATAAGTAAGGAGGAAGGAACCAAGAAGTTTCGGTTTTTACACGTTGTGGAATGTCATGTACCATCTTTCTCATCCATGCACTCATTTTTTAGTTTGTCCTCCATGGTGGGCCAATGCAGTGCTCTCGTATGAGCACATTCTATTGCAATAGATATTCTACATGATCTTTGTTATTATTTTGGTGTTAATGGGAACTCATTCAACCCGTCCTCAAATCTTCGTTAAGAAGTATCAAGAGAGACTTCATTATGTGAATAGACTTCCAGACTATAAGTACGTGGACTAACCAAATCGCACTTAAGTGGAAGATAACATCTCTCTCTCTCTCTCGTGGTATATTGCATTTAATCTTGTTCTTTTACAACCAACAAACAACATAAGCTAATTAATTGTTGTGGGTGGTATGCACTCTGGACTTAATCTTATCCAGGTATGTTGTGTCTGAGTAGGCATTGTTGTGGGGACGAATGTTTCTCCACCAAACAAATAACCCTTAACCAATGTTTTAAAAACCGAACCGAAGAGCGAACCGAAACAACTCGGTTTCGTTCAAAGTGATCCAACTGACGATTCAACCTGGTCCAACCGATGATGATGTCAGCATGACATCAACATTTTGTGAACCGATGGTTGAACCGAACCGACTCCATAGTGACAGTTCAACTGACGGTTCGACCGATTGAACCAGTTTTAAGACAAACACATAACAATCTTAATATAAAATATTCAACATTTTCGAACCAAAAACACTTGGTTTCTATTTAAATGAAAAAGAGAAAAAAAATCAATAAATAATGTAAAACTGAAATCACATTGCTCCGAACGTAGAAATAACTATAAGAATATTTTTAATACCCTAAATATAACCATTTTAGTGACTCATCCAGTTAACTACACATACTAAGCATTCAACAAAATTAACCACACATGCTAAGCATTAAAAAAACTATAGAGTTTGAATTTTGTGGAGTCGGGACTAAGTACTAGAGGCAAAGTGGACTGGTGGAGTCAGAATGAGGAGGGAGGACGTGGGATGGAGTTGGGACTGAGGAGTGAGGAGGTGGGGGTGGAGTCGGAACCGGAGGAGGAGGGGGTGGAAACTAAAAAATTAGGAAAATTATTGATTTTGTAATTTTTGTTTAATTAAAGAAAAACCGGTCGAACTCAGTCTGACCAAACCGAAAAACCCGATCAGTTCGATCGGTTTTTTCAGTTTTTTCCGGTTCGCTTCGGCTCGAGTGGGGGGCAATTTTTTCAACGGACCGAACCAGTCTAGCTCCGGTTCTCGGTCCAACCAGGTCCGACCGCCGGTTCAGTCTGGTTTTCAAAACAGAGCCCTTAACCATGGAGTTCATTGGTATTCTCTATCCAATGCACTCGTTAATGCATCTATGTACATATGTCTTCGAGGGGGTGTTTGTGCACTTGGAAACAGATGGAAAAGAAAATAGTTTCTTTTTGACAAAAAACTTTTCATGGTGTTTGTGTCAGTCTTGGAAAAAGAAAATATTTCTTCTGTTTCCCTCTGCCATCCAGAATATACTGAAATTGTTTTCCTCAGTTTCTCATACCTCCCACAGGAAACCAATGGAAAGTGCAACAAAGTTGTAAAAAATATACATGTTTATCAAACTTATTTAATATTTATTTTTATTACATAAAAACTTAACTACACAAACATTAAAATCATTTTAAAAATTAAATAATATGATTGTCTTTAAAAAAATAATGACAATATATATGTGACAAAGTTATACCATAAAATTAGATAATAAAGAGTAATCATAAGAATACATTTTGAACTTCATAACGTCTTGTTAAAATAAAATATTATTCAAAATTTAATTATTGTATTGTTTAAAATTGTATATGTATATAATATATAATTCACGCATCACATTTTTGAGTTAAATTAAACTAAAATGTGTACTGTCTATTTAAATTTTAACGTACAACATATTCTTCACAATAAAACACACTATGGAGTTAGGGGTGAAGTATGGCCAACCATACTTGGTGGGTGGTGATTGTTTTTGGTGCAGAAAACATACTCATGCACATATCTCTCCCCCCCCCCCCCCCACTCAAATCTCATTTTGTCTCCTCCTAGCACATCTCTCTCCTACCTAACGTTCATGCAACTCCTAGGCGAGCCTAGGCGACTGGGTGCGTCCCGTCGCCCAGCTCTGGGCGGTCATTTTTTTAATATTTTAAAATCAATTAAATTTGATAAAATAGTTAAAAAATCAGGAAAAATAGGAAAAAATACACAAATATTATCTAAAAATACCATACATGTTTAGGCTTAAAAAAGACACATAGTTCCTCGACCAATGTCTCACTAGACACCCTCTCTACCCACATAAACACTTAGGTATACAATTTATTGCTTAGTAGTATGATTACAAAGGTAGTTAACTAACTCAGAGTTCATACAATAGCAGATAAGAGAGAAATTAGAATTACAAGCTAACTAACTAATTCCATTGGACACATTGATCTAATGTCCAACTGGGAACCATATCAAATCCTCCACCACCATCAGAGTCGTCGGAGTGGTTCTCGTTCGGATTGTCGACGTAGACATCATCTTCTTCAATTTCTTCATCGTCGGATTGGACATATTGCTCGTCGATGTCCATCGGTGGTTGAGAACTCGATGCACCTGGATCTCCAGAACTAATGTGAACGATGACATCATCCATGCCAACACCTAATAACGACGCGTCAGATGCAGTGGACGTGGATCGACGAAAGCGTCTCTGTGAAAAATGAAGAGGGTTTGGAGGGGTTTATATAGGATTTGGGGGTAATGGCAATCTTGTATTTTTTATAAAAAAATAAGAAATAAAAAAAAACTAGCTGTTGGAGAGAACTCTCCAATGGCTATCGCCTAGGCTAGGCGACCACGCCGGTGAGTAGTCGCCTACCGCCTACCTGAACATTGCTCCTACCCTTTCCAAGAGCTTCCGGATTTGGAGGCTGCAGAAGCTCAGGCAGACGACCGAGTAGATGACGCAAGGTGGACTGGTAACTAAGGCGCATTTGGCGAGGACGCGGCACAAGGAGGATCAACATCTTGGTGTTGCCAAAGGTGCAAGGTTGCTAACCGGAGGTGACTACCGGCGAACCCCATCGATCTCGAGTTGAAGGTATGCCAAGTTCATTCTTTTGCTCATTGTGAGGGGTTTTGGCTCGTCGTCGGTGAGGCAAAGGCTTCGCCGACGACGAGGGGCGGCCAGAGGACTGGGCGTCGGTCGACGAGGCAACCTTGGCGTAGCTTAGGCGTAGCCCGGAGACCGGTCGATCGATGTCATGTCGGTTGTTGACCAGATGTAGATAAATATAGGCATGAGAAGTCTCTCATATTTTTGGTCGGATGGGTTTTCCCTTATGTCCGACTGTTACATTGTTTGTTTAGTTTTATCATGATGAAGACTTTCCAAACGGTCAACCGCCCATTAACCTGGTTCGACCAATTCACTTAATTCTAGCCTGAGCGTTCAACCAACATGTGCTTCTGTTCGAATGTTTTCCTATTCATAAGAAAACGGTCGACCACTTTGTCAGTATTGGTCGACCGTTTGTGCCCATATTTGGGTTATTGTCTTTTTCGTTATGTGTCGAATTGTTTCCTCGGAAACTCGTGTCCTCGTTTCGAGCGTGAGCCAGGAGGTGACGGTGGGTGTGATGATCACGCCTACCTAGGGACCGTCGAGTGAAAGAATGCAGGGTCTTGGTACACGTGCAATGGGTTTGGATAAGCTTTAGTATGACCATGTTGCATTTCATGAAATCACCATATGTAGTAGACCTGGGAGATCAGGATCCCAATTCATTGTGTTACGCAGCTCCAATGAGCGAGATGACCGTCTGCCTTTATGGCGGTGCAGATGACCGTGCAACCCTTGTGGCAGTGAGGATGACCGTTCGGGTTGTGGCACGGCTCAACGGGTATGACCGTCCAGTAAGGGATGGCTCTGACGGGTGTTGTGGCTTAAGGACCAGGAGATGAGATTTGTATATATGACTTGGAAGTACGTGCAACCCTCACTGAACCATCATGATTAGTATTAGTCGTGAGTGAGGTGTGTCGCGTATTCTATGTAAGACCACGTGTGCCTGCAGTATAGGTGTCATCGGGGGACCAAATGTTGTTGGTGGGACAGTTGTCCATTATTGCCCCGGATTGGGGAACATTTTCCTTGTCGGTACCTTCACGGCATGTGACACTAGTATGATAAGTTCATTGCACTATACATTCATATATATTTTTATAGGTGGACTTGATATACGTAGTTTTCATTATGAAAACTCAAGTATTTTATCATGTTGCATTTCAAGACCTTGATAGATGTTGAGTGGGTAGCGACCAAGGACGAGTGTACTTGGGACCGGATCCTCTAGTCTCATATCTTAGGTTGTTGTATTTATATGTTTTATGTCATTTTCTTACCTTGATGTAATCATACTTCGAACCTCTTTTGTAACGGTGCACCTTGATGGATATTATTTGAGTAATGTATTCTTTTTTTTGGTGTTATTCAATATGATATTTCGTTTTAAATTTTACCATTTTTTTGGAAACGTTACAATACGTGGACATGAAAATTTGAGAAAGTTGATCGATGGTGTATCACAAATTACCACAGAAGTGCTATGTTGGTTGAGATGATTCAGAGGAATATGTGGACACGAGAAATTGAGAAAGTTGATTGTTGTGACGATCAAGAGGAATATGTGGACATGAAAAATTGAGAAAGTTGATTGTGGTGTATCACAAATTCACAATTGAGGACATAAGTTGACTGTGGTGTATTACAATATGTGGACGTGAAAACTTGAAAAGTAAATTAGTGGGATATGGTTTCTTATTCCACATTCAGTAAATTAACCCACTTAAAAAATTCAAATACGTATTTATTATCAATAGAATCTCGCATAGTGTCAAGTTTTCACCTGTATTTTGTACATGGCCCAGGGATACACATCGTCTCATCTATGCGGTTAACATGCATGTCAAGTGCGAGATAAAATAATAAAAACTCACAACATTGTCGTCAAATTCATGTTTCTTTTAACTAATACTGAGATCAAAAGATACTAGAACTCAATTAGCATATGTGACCCGAGAAAGAATCACAACACAATATTAAAACCCAAGTAACATGGGTGACCCTACGAAGAATATCAAAATTGACGTGTTAATGTGATGTGGGAACTAAAGGTTTGCAGAAGAAATACATAAGAAAAGATCTGAACCACAAGATATTGATCAATAGTCACACAGTTTGGATGTCCAATGAATAAATCCTTATCCATTAACAAATGGATTCCATTCTTGTGTCGTGATAATGAGAATGTATTTATCAATAGCTATAGGGCATTGGTGTCCAACAAATAAGTTATCGTATCTTAACGAATGGACTTCATGCTTGTGTGGCGGAACGATTCTAGATCCCAATTAGCACAAGTGACCAAACGAATAATCACAGCATCATCGACAAATCCATGTTCCTTTCAACAAATGCTCAAGTCAAAGGATACTACAACCTAACTAGCATACGTGAGCCCACGAAGAATACCAAAAATCGATGTGCTAATGAATGCGTGAACTTAAGGTGTGCATAAAAACTACATAAAAAAGATACAAACCACAAGGTATTGACTGAAAGGAATGTGTTCTAAAAATTTTACTTTTATATGTCAATTATTATGAATTGGATGTGCAAACATTTTGTTCATTGATTATGGTATTTGTCTTTTGGAAGTGTTAAGGAAGAGACGCTTGGTCCTTAACCGTAGAGCTCTAAAAGATAATGGTTTACACAAATCAAAAGTTATTCACAATCATGGTAATTAACATGGAACATTAATCACCGAGATAAGATTGTCGTGTTGGTCATCGATTATTGTAGCTCTACAAATAATTGGCGACACGAGTATATAAAAGAGGAAAATATTACTTTTATATATTGAATAGACCTAACAAGTAAAACATTATGGAATTTTGTTTCGTGTCATTAATGTTTTACTGTGTCTTGGATTCTAATATATGAGACTTATATCTTTTCACTCAAGAAGTGCTTCATTTGATTATTGTCAAAAACTATCAATGAGTATAGTGATAAAGGCAATAGTTGGTTGAACATGACTTGTGCTGAAAAAAGATAGCTAGTCAAACGATTATCATTGCCCCTCTTAATTGAGTGATGATATTGGTGGGCACATTGATAAAACAAAATTATAATGTGCACAATGTAACTTGAGTTAAGTTACATAGTTATAATTAGCTTAAAGAGATCAAGAAATGAATATAATACAAATGTGACATATTTCTACTTTGTATATATTCTTAATATCATGAGGCAAGGGACGGACACAAGTGGTGCACTTACATCACTAAATGGACCATGTTTCGGTTCGAGTGGAACAAAGACATCTATGCTATTGGGTAACTATAATGTGTAGCAAGATACCGCTTATAGTTTGAGATATTAATTGTTTAATATCGCTGCCAATTTGGCTTAAATCCTCCTATAGGTCATACCACAAAACTGGGAAACAAGAGGCTTGATTTTAAGTTCATATGATGTGTCGGGTTTCATGTGAAAATATGACACATGTGATGAATAAATAAAATCAATATGTCATGAGAATTGACATAATTAGAATCATAATAAATTCACATGAGGTGTATATTATGGTGTAATAATTTAATATTACATAAGATGTGAATTTGCTAAAAACCCCAAGAGATCAAATTTTGTTGGAAATAAATCCAAAATTTGACAAAGGCAAAATCGCGGTCAAACACGGTGAATCGTTCAGGGTTCGGTCGACCGGGGTATCTTCGGACCGGTTAACCGAATGGGGAACGGGTAATCACAATTGGTTGACCAAAATTGTATGGAGTGCCTGGACAATCGGGTTCGATTAACCGAGCGTGAACGGTCAACTGAGAAAGAGTATTTTCGGTAGACCGAAGGTGACACAGTCATCCGATGACTATGCTCCAGGAGAAATTTTGGTGAGTCATCGGTAGACCGAAGAGAAGATGTGGTTCGTCCGAATTTTTCCAGAGAATTTTTTTTCATGTGGAATCGGTCGACCGTCTAGCTCACGGTGCACCGAACACGTGTTAAAACTGAATGGTTCGGTTAACCGAGAAAAATTCTCGGTCAACCGAACAATGCGATTTCTGCCTTAATTATTAAGAGATTAATTAGATCATGGGTGGATTAATTCCAGATTTAATTAAAACGTTTTAGAGGATGCTTATGTGGCAATTAGAGATTAATTTTAGGAGAGCATAAGCAAGAGATCATGACTAAGGAATAATTCTTGATAAGGATGTTTTGAGAGCCTATAAAAGGACCCATCATCCTACTTGTTTATGTTAATGCAAAAATTCTTTCTCATTAATCTCTCATCTAATCACCACGAAAATCTCTTATTAATTTTGAGTTTAGGAGATAGAAATCTCAGGAGCTCAAAGAAGGGTTATTAGCTAGATTCTAAGTCTTATTAGAGATTGATTGACTAGTTCATTTCTCTCTAATCTTGTTTAGAGTTTGGCGAACACTCGGAGGCAAATCGGTGGACGATTCTCCGGGCAACGCGACTCCGGATCTTCGAAAGGTTTTAGAGAACATTTGGGTATGATTCTCTATTTGTGATTTATTTTAATATATGTAGGATTGCATGATATTAGAATAAACGTAAATTAATGTACATAAAATTGTTGAAAATATGAAATCGATCTTGTATGTTGTATTAAATTTTTTAAAATATATATGGGAACACGAAATCCTACATTGACCAATAACCACACGATTCGAATGTTCAAACAATAGGTCATCATGTGTTAACGAATGGACTCATGCTTACGTGGTTAATCGATTCTCGAAATGGAATAACACAAGTGACTCCACGAAAAACTCATCGATTTATACCAAAGGTCTTCCAAAATAGTTAGGGAGGAGCACGTGGACGTGAAAACTTGAGAAAGTTGATTGATGGTGTATCAGAAATTACCACATAAGTGCTATGTTGGTTAGTGAGATGATTCAGAGGAATACGTGGACATGAGAAATTGAGATAGTTGATTGTTGTTTACTGAGACGATCAAAAGGAATACGTGGACATGAAAAATTGAGAAAGTTGATTGCGGTGTGTCTAGGGGTGGATCCGGGAAATTTTCTCGCGGCGCACGAAATTTTCTCTAGGATATTTAGAAGATCAATAAATTCTTGTAATTGGGTATCAATCATTGCATAGAAAATGTCATTATTGAAGTAATGAAGATGTGTAACCGATACATGTTCACGTTTACTTCCACTTGAACTTGTGAAGAAAGTTCTAATAAATCTTTCCATTCTGACATTTAAAAGTTAAATTGCATAATTATAAGATTTAGTGAAAGTGAAAGATGTGAAGTCTTAAATCTCAAACTCAATATTTCATCAAATTGACTTCTAGTTTAAACACTACTTGAATAGTTAATCAGTAAAGATATTACATGGATGAAAATAGTATAAACATAAAACCATGGACGGACCTCCATTGGGCCTAGCTATGAGACCCCTTTTAAACAAAAAAATTTACTATTATTAAGGCATTTAAAAAATGAGAACCCAAAATCAACACCCCAAATCACACAAACGTACTGTCGTATTCTCCAACATTCATCTAGCTCAAATCTTCAAAACAAAGATTGATTTCATGTTTTGGGGGTTTCTAACACAAATGTAATGGATCTCTCTTGTATTTGGTTTAATTTGAGCATTTGTTTTGGTTTGGGTTTATGTTAATGAGAAGTTGGAGTTAGCTTAGGAAACAAAGATTTTAAGAGAAAGTGTTAGGAGATTGGAGTTTTGTGTGGTGGTTCCTAACGTGATGAACAAAATCTTTGTTGGTGTTTTGCCTCCTTTTTGTTCCATTTTTTTCATTTGGATTGCATGATTAACTCGGTGTTTTTATTTTTTTTGTGAAATTTAACTTTCACCATGGAAAGATATTTCAAAAGGAAAGAAAAAAATCATCGAACGTCTGAAACAATATTATTTGATGAAGTGAAAGAAAAAGAGTTCAATAGTTGTGTGAACCAAAATCCAGATGAGTATCATTCGAAGGGAAATGTTGTAATCAAATTTTATATATTAATATATTTTTGTTGGATTTTATAATTATGTATTCTGAATTGAGGTTCGTATTTCGGGACCCAATTTTAAAATTCTTGGGTCCGTCACTGATATAACCCCTAATATTTAGTTTCTACATGACGATTTTAGGTCATTTTCAGCCAATTAATAGATTAATCATGGATATAATCATGAATTTTAAAAATAATTTACATGGATATATATCATATAATTTGATGAGGTTTTTTTATACAAAATTTGAGCCCCCCTCCCCGCAGCGTGGATCCGCCCCTAGGTGTATCACAATTGAGGACATAAGTTGATTGTGGTGTATTAGTGTATTACAATATGTGAACGTGAAAACTTGAAAAAGTAAATTAGTGGGATATGGTTTCTTATTCCACATTCAGTAAACTAACCCACTAATACATATTTATTATCAATAGAATCTCGCATAGTGTCAAGTTTTCACCTGTATTTTGTACATGGCCCAGATACACATATTGTCTCATCTATACGGTTAGACATGCATGTCAAGTGCGAGATAAAATAATAAAGTTACAAGACTACAATTATAATTGGAAGTTTAACAAATAGTTATCATATAAGAGGACGTAAGGGTCGGTTCGTACGTAAGAAGATCTATGTGAGATTGCACCTTTACTACCTTCCAAAAACATTTGGTTCCTTATTCAAAAATGATATAGTTGTCTTCATGCTATAACATTTTACTGAATAATTTCGTTCGTCGCAAATGCATAGCAAGTCCATGGTGACTTTCTTCAAATATTAGCAAAATAATGGGGTTTTGTAGTTTATTTTTCTCTAGATGCATGTACTTCAAAATGGAAAGTTCTTGGCAATTTCCTACAAAGACAATTATTAATTAAATATGTCTTCTATCAATAATTATTGGAGTTAATAGACATATACAACGACGACAACGACAACGACGATATCAGGTACTCATGATCGTTGATAATTACGTATTTGTAAACGTGAAAAGGACTGATGATTACGACAAAACCAAGTGAAGTATTATCATTTTGTGAACTTTCGAAGACAATATAATGTCATTGCCAGTTAAGAGCGGCGTGCAAATACATTAATCAATTATTAATGGTTAAAAAGGTATCTTCAAAATATTGTTTCTATCAAATTATTACTTAGTATGTTAATCTTTAAATCTCAACAGTAAATTCTCTCTCTATATACATATTAAGTATTTATTTATTATATGTGATAAAGAGTCAAATAGACATTGAACAACCAGTATGGTACGTAATGAGTTGTCATTTCTCATTTGCTACTACCACACATTGAAGAGTGACAAAAGCCCAGCAACAAACACAATTCCACCTATAAATTTCGACCCAACATAACAAGCCAACATTATTTACTCCACTTCTTTCATCAATACAACCAAACTACTTTCCTACACTACACTGACACTAGTACGTGCATTGTGCAATTAAAACATACCACAACACACAACACTATAACCACAACATGCATGGATTCACTCATACCACAAAAATACTTATAGTATTACAAAAATATGAATCTTCAACCAAATCGTTAATAACAACAACAAATACTTAGTGCATGTTCTATTCCATCTATCCTTACTGAATTCTGATACCATTAACGTGCCATGCGACATTCGCAACATCATCATTTGAACAATCGACTGCTTGGATTCTGCGATGACCATGCTTGGCAATTTCTAACAACTTTTATGTCGTATCCTTTTTTTTTAAAAGTAATGGTAGAAGATATTCTTAAAAGCTAGCTTAGCTATAATTAAACAATACAAACAGATAGCAACACTAGACCTTAGTGCGATGAAGACATGTTAACTGAACCAACATTTACACATATCAAAGATAATTACCGTAATTAAAAACGTCTAAATAGCAACTTCTGTCAAAGTTAACAATACAAATCTGATAATAATGTTTTTTGGTAAGTAATCATCATTGAGCAAAATTGAACAGTTCGTCAATACACAATATATCTTTTGAAACAAATGTAACATCTTCGACACAGCGGAAAAATTTAAAATTTTCTAAACAACAAACTGAGGATATTACTCAAACACATGGAAGGTGCACCAACATATATAATATATATATATCCGAGTATTTCAAAATTGTGATTACATCAAAAGACTAACAGTAAATACAAGTAATCATTCCGACCTCAAAATGAGAGAAAACAGGATCAGGTAGCAGCACTCATCTCCTCGGTCACCACCCCCTAACGCCGGTCACGACCTTAAAAGCAAACATGCAACAATGCCTGAGTTTCCAGAAGGAAACCCCGTATGCCAAACTCTACAATGCATGAACTGAAACACTCTAGCATGCAATTCTACAAATAAGAAAAACATCACAATCAGGCTGGGCTCCATGGTTTTTTCACCCAACCACAGCACACACCACAGTTACGGGGCTCCAGAGCTTTTTCACCCAACCACCGCAACACACTCGTCGCCAAGCTTGACTCCAGGGCATTTTCACCCAACCACAGCTACCACGACACGATCAAGGGCTCTAAGGCTTTTTCACCAAACCCAAACGTCCAAGGGCTTTTTCACCCAACCCTTGTCACGCGGTCCATGCTCAGACAGTGAAATATGTTGCATGTTTACACTACAAAAGTATGCGACGAGCCGGAAGACCTACCGTCGACTTCCAAATACTTACACTACAAAAGTGAGCTACAACTACAAGTTTGACATACCGTGAATGTTTGAAGAAACATTCGAAGAACCTCGACGACGCTTCCACAAGCACTTTTCCCCAAAATCACGATCCGTCGACAAACCTCACGCTCGATCAACGATCACCACCTCCTCGACAATCTTGAGCACTCTAACACCTCTGTCAATTTCCACCCCAATCACGACCACAGAAAACGAGGTAGGTTGAGAGAGAGAACCAAAACAAGCGGGAATGGCTAAAAAACCAACACACACCTCCACGAGCAACCCACACACGACGACCACCACCGCCTCGCCGGAGCTCAACTAGGAGAGAGAGAGAGAGAGAGAGAGAGAGAGAGAGAGAGAGAGACGTGAGAGAGAGTAGAGTGTGTGAGAGAGGAAAATCACCAATAAATATCTCACCCCACTTCAATCCTTACCGTCCATCTAATCTCCAATCCATCTCAACCCCTAATCAATCAGCACTCCATCTCAGCCGTCCAAGCTCATCTCCACCTAATCACCACCTAAACCATCGTTAAAACTCAATTAGGATTATGATCCCACGATAAAAGTCACAAGTTCAATTTCCATAAAAAGTAAAACAATTTTCTTTGGAGTAAAATTTCAAAAAAGTCAAGAAATCATTAGGAAAGTTTCTTCACTTCCTGCGTACGTGAACTAATCACACCCAAAAGATGCAATGACACGTCGACATTGTGTGCTTACAATCATTTGGAAAGAAAATATATCTCCCCCCACAATTTCCAATTCAATAAACTTTCAAAAAAGTCCAAAATATGTCAAAGAAGCTTCGTAGAAGCTCCCTCTCCCTTCCCTCCCTATTTAATAACTATGAAGCCCTCTCATGAGTCATGACATCCCAACTCCAAACACAAACTCATTCTTAACAATCATCCATCATTCCATAAATTCATAATATCACAGCCATGAAATTCTTTTCCTCACCGAAACCGAAGCTAAAGAAGTCAATCTCCGCTCCCTCGACCTCCCAAACCCTCCGTCCCAACCTCCCCCGCGCCACCTCCGACATCCAACCCTCCTCCACTCCGCCTCTCCTCCACCGCCCGATCACAACCACCGAGCTCGAACTCGCCCTCCGCCGCCTCGGCTCGAGCTCCGACCTCTCTGACATCCTAGCCGAAGCCGACCCGGACGGTGCCGGCACCGTCTGCCTGGAAAACCTTGTCGCCGGGGAGGAGGAGTTGAAGGTGGCTTTCGAGGTTTATGACCTGAACGGCGATGGGAAAATCTCGCCGGAGGAGCTGAAGGAGGTGATAAAGCTGATCGGTGACGAGAGCGTCTCGATTGAGGATTGTCGGAGGATGATCGGCAGCGTTGACTCGGACGGGGACGGCTTCGTTTGCTTTCGGGACTTCGCGAGGATGATGACTTTCGGCTTAGAGGCTTAACGGAGCGGTGAGAGTAATTATATTTTCGGAGAAGTATTAATTGAGTTGGTACGTTTTGGAGGGAAGTTGTTTTTGAAAACAAGTGTTAATTAGTTGTAATATTGTAATTTAATATTAGAGGAGAAGTGTAATTTGATCCAATGTTGGAGTGGTTAGTATGTTATGGATAATGATACTTAATAAATGAAGGGCTGATGATGAATTAACCTTCCCTCTCCAAATCCATTGGAGGAAGGATTAATTTGATGCGTTGTGCCTTCCAATGTCTATTGTTATTAATTTGTTTTCTATGGATTTATTTTAGTTACAGTGGTATTTGGATATAATGAACCTCGAATTGATTATATAAGTACTTAGACATGTTACTTTGAAATGCTCTCAATAAAAGTTTGCGATTCAAATTCTAATAGTTTAAAAACAACTAGAATTACTACTCATTTTTCTGCGACTTATAATATGTTCACATGAGCTCCATTAAATAATAGAACACGTTGATTTTTTATTAATTATTCACCTTAAGTAATGAGATTATCTCAACTAAACTAAGAGTTGCAAGTTCAATACTCATCAGTTCCACGACAACTACAATTTATGCATTCGTTCTGTATTCCAAGCTGTTCGAACACCACGTGAGTAGGTGTTAGACACAAGTTTGATCCATATTCTACTTATAATAAGTCGTAGTCGGTGTACTACCTTAAGATCTTCACTTGCTGTATAAAGTAGTTACTTTTGACAATAAGACTTACAGCGGATATTTAGGATCGGTCAAACTAAACGGAATCCAGTGGTATCAAATTGGAAAAAAATGAATATTAATTGGATATGATTATCTAATTTTGGAACTGATTCTAGTTACTAAAAAATAATCTGAAATCGAAGTATTATCAAAAAAATCTTAAAAAAAAGTTTCCATAAGAAATGAAAAAAATAGTTTGTACAAATAAAAATTGAAAATTTTACAAGTTTCATACTAGATGTGTTCCAATGGATCCGATTTTGAGTATTTAAATTGGGAACCAACGTGAATTTGATTTGATTTTGCGTATCCAAATAGAATAAGAATCTGATTCTGATTCTAATTCTTTTGGTACTGAAAAAAAAACCGATCCGTTACCATCCGGTACAGACGATGTTGTGTTTAACGAATAAGATAGAACGGAGTTAAATGTTAAAATAAGACTGGCATTCATTTTGTGTTAAATGTTAAAATAAAAAACTGGAAAACAAGTTAGGATAAAGTTTGAAAGCTTGGAGGTGGTTGAGTGTCGTCGTGTGGACGGAGATGGCGAAGAAAGCAGGAACAGTGACCTACGCAGTGGTACTACTACTCTCTCTCTCTCTCTCTCTCTCTCAACAACAATCCAACCCACCATCTTCTTTCTGTTGTGTGGTTGGTTTCAGGTGGACGCCTTCACGGACGCGGCCTTCAAGGGCAACCCGGCGGCGATCTGCTACCTCTCCGACGACCGAGACGACGTCTGGAAGCAACGCGTCGCCAACGAGTTCAATCTCTCCGAGACCGCCTTTATTGTCTCCCTCCTCCAATCCCACACCCCTTCCCCGCCTCGCTTCCGCCTGAGTTGGTTCACTCCCGTCTCCGAGGTTGGAACGTAATTCTGTTTCGGCTCGTCATTTTGCTTTTTGAGGATTCCAAACCCATTTCGGGATTTTGACGAAGTAGTTGGTTTGTTCGGGCTTGATTTTGGCTTGGGAGTCTTCAAATTTTGATTTTTAAGGGACCTATTTGGGGTTTTTTTTTCGTGAGGTTGTTTTGTTTGAGCTTCTTTTGGTTTGGAAATCTTAAATGTTTTATTTTTAAGTTGCCCATGTGGGGTTTCTTTTGAGAGATTGTTTTGTCTGAGCTCCATTTGATTTGGAAGTCCTAAAAATTTGATTTTTAACTTACCCATTTGGTGATTCTGATCCTGGCCCGTTATATCTTTAAATGTTTGATCTTTATTTTAGGACAACTAATGGGTATCCATTTTGAAATTCTTGGCTATTGCTTTTGTTTTAGTGAAGCTTTAAAAAGTAGAATCTTTGAGTTGCAAATTTGAGCAATCTTTAGAAATTATGTTGTCTGAGTCTGATTTAGATTCATGTTGTTATTTGGTCGGACATTCAGGTTGAACTTTGCGGGCATGCAACATTGGCCGCTGCTCATTTCCTGTTCAAGTTGGGTTATGTTGATGGCGATGCGGTTGAGTTTGTCACCAGATCTGGGATTCTCAAGGCAAAAAGGGTCGACCAATTAAGTGGTGTTAATGTCGGGGATAATGAGGTTTCCTCCATTGAGTTGGATTTCCCACTGTCAGAAGTCGTAGATTGCGACGCAAGTGAGTTCCCATCAATCCCTCTGACTCTTGGTGGTGCATCCGTTGTTGGGGTGAAGAAAACCGCTCAGGATGACCTTTTGGTAATCCGTAATCCCACGTTAATTCTCTTTGCCTACCATCTTTAATTAATATAATATTTGGGCTTACAAAAAATTAGTTATTACTTCTAACCTGGAAACCTATCATAAGAAGAACAAGGAAAGGGACAGCTTACACCTTTTGCGCTCTTACTATTAGGGGTTGTAACTTGTACGAGCAAGTTACATACATTTGATGGGTGATGCTTGTTCTACTTTTTTATTGTCAATGCTTGATTTATCGTTAAAGTTATGGTTAATGTTTTTTTTATCGTTAATGCTTTTGTGCAAGCATTAAAAATAAGACGTGGGTTTCTACGGTTTTGTTCAATGCATTTTCCCCGATTTTTACTTTGCTTTGTGAAAAACAAATTCTTGATATTGGTTGGGAATAAAGATATTAGATTTCCTTTGTATGTATCTCCACAAGCTTTACTTTTTCTTGCAACTTGTGATGGAATTCCATTATACTTATGTACCCACTTTTAGATGCCATTATTTGCCTTATATAACTTCTTTACCTTGGTAGGTGGAACTATCTTCAGGGGATGATGTAGCTGGTTTACAGCCCCAATTCAACGAGCTAAGACAATGCCCTGGAAGAGGGGTACTTGTAACCGGACCAGCTCCGCATGGATCGGAGTTTGATTTCTATTCCCGGTTCTTTTGCCCAAAGCTGGGAGTTGACGAGGTATTTTATCAATGATTGATGTAGTATTAGACTGTATCTTCATTAATTATCAAAATTTCAAGTTAACGCTTTGTAGTTTGATACATATGCATTAGTATGTCACTACTATCGGTAGCACTGTAGCTCAACTAGATAGAGGAGCTCAACCTCAAGATTGTTAGGATGGTCAAACTAGATATTCTGAACTTGCAATTTTGGAAATTGGTAGAAGTTGTTGCTTTTTTATTTTTTCTTCTTTTACTCCCCTGATCTCTGTACAGGATCCTGTATGTGGTAGTGCCCATTGTGCCTTGGCACCCTACTGGCAGACAAAGCTCAGGAAAAACAACCTTGTTGCTTACATGGTCATCTACTGACTTCATGTTTTTGGATGTTGTGATATTTGTTTTCCTTTCGTCTGTCTCTTATATGGTGAACTTGTGATATGGCACAGGCATCTCCAAGAAGTGGAAGATTGGACCTCACCGTCGACGAGAAGAAGCAACGCGTGCTTATTAGAGGAGATGCTACCACTGTTATGGTGGGCACTCTGCTCGCTTAGCAAATTAAACAACTCTCTATATTTATTAATAAATATAATGTCTGAGAAATGTAGATGTGTTTCGCTCCAATAAAATCTCCGTGCGTTGTTATTTTGTCTTACTTTGAGAATGCTCTAATATATATATCTTGAACAATTTGAATGAATATTGTTTGTTTCTTCTAGATTTTGATCCGAGTAGCCTCACCTAATATCAATTGATATAGCGAATCCTATATAATATGGTATTAGTAGAACCTAAAAGGCGTATAACTGACCCAACAAGTTCAGGGCTATATATCCTTTGTAAGATTCATGATAAATCAAATAGTTTTGATTTGGGAACTCAGAACGGATTAGTTGCAAAGGTATAGTTTTGATTTAGTCCAGCAGCTTGCAAAGAAATAGTTTCAACTTATTACAGTGGATTAATTAGTAGTCTATTTAGCTAATTTCCCACTTATTCATTTGATTATAGCGTATATAGGGTTGTTAATAACCATTTTCACTATGTGACTAACCCACGACGTTCCAACTGGTAAACAATGTCGCACCTTTTTAATATTAGATGATGTGCAAAGCTAAAATAAGCAGATTGCGAATAATACTATAATAGGAATATACATGCCCCATTTAAGAAAAAAATAGTGAAATATATTTTCCATCTGATCAAAATAATATTGATCAAAATCACGATGACAACTTATGGCTGGATTGCAATTTATAAATAACTCTGCAGTTTTATTTGTTAAATAACTCTCGATGCCGATGGGTTAATATCTTTTATTCTCTCGAAAGTGATTCCCGTACGTTTATCTTCCTGTATTTGCTTTTGTATCACAAATACATATAATTTTGTACTTTTGGTAAGTGAAATATTTGTAAGGAATTCGATGCTTTTAGGAAGTTCTTATGTTCATTTTAACGATTGTTGGTCATGACTCGAGAGTTCCGTGAATATTAGTTAAGATTCAACGTAATTAAGACGAGCATGGGTTTCGGGAAAAATAAATTAATTTAAAAGACTGAAAATAGAAAATAAATTAAGGCCGCGGGAGATATATCAAATAAATATTTCACGTGGATTTCGACAAAGACATGAAACTATAATATGCCGAGTTAGGAACAACGGGTGGCGGTTTAAAGGGGGTGTATTTTATTTTTTTGGGTTTTCTCATGGGTACACCTTAACAATTCCAATATTGAATTTTTGCCTGTTGCAATTCATAACTTACTAGATACACCTTCTCCTTTATCATATCTAGTTGGTGCAGTATGTGCGTGTTATACTTGCTTGACTACACCTCTCTCTCCCTCTCTCTCTCTCTCTCTCAGTAGGATCCACTTTTATTTGAAAATCTATTACTTGATATATCATATAAGCTCAAATGTATCACTACATGTATATCCAAAACTTTGATTGATCTTTTATACTAAAAAATACAAAAAATGTTCTAGAATATTCTCTCTCTAGAATTCTCTACCTAGAAATAGATTTTTTTTTCTCTCGAATTTTCTCTCTCTAAAATTATCTCTTTCTCTAGAAGCCCCATTTTCTCTCCCTAGAGTTCTCTTTGTAGATTAAATAAGCAATTTTTATTATATTTTGTGCTATAAGAGAGAAGCATACCCAAGCAAATCTCAGGGAGAGAAGGTGTATCCAAGGAATTTACAAAATTTATATAGGCAAAGATCCGATATGGATATGGTTTGGGTGTACTCAAGAAATTAAATATCATTTTTCCTGATGATGTAATATATTTGTTAGCAATACATGCACGCAACTACGCAAGCAATTTCCATAAATACGCTCAAGATCGAATTAAGCTGTCTTTGACGTGTAGTCAAATTATATAAAACCCTACCTAATGGATGTATAATGTATAAGTTATTCTCATTGCTCCATTGTTGGTGATTAAATTACATGCAATAATGAACGGGTACAAAAATGAATGTGAAGTTCTAACTTTTTTTAAAAGTTAAGAATCGGACTGGTATTCCGACCGGAGTTACAAGCTTAACTGTTGTACTTAGTTTTTGCATTAAATTTCTTTGGAGTTTCTTGATGGACTTGGGAAGCAATACTGTCCAACCAACTATCAAGATTTTTATTTAACTATAGGATATTTGCATCGGTACCTTTTAAATTGTTAGAAATAGTGCTTCGTAACCCATAACTACTTACTTATTTTGATCTTATGAAAAGTTAACTCATGCTATGTAACACGACAGCTACTCTCTCTTTTTATTTATCTTAACGTAAACTTTAATATTCGCCCAAGAGCTGGGGGTGTAACTTTAACGTAAACTCTAAACGAACGATCCGAGTCTGCTCAAGATCGACTCGTTAAGGGTTTCGAGCGGAACATTTTGCTCGTGCTCGGTTCGATCTGCTCGCGAGCGGCTCGTTAACCTAAACCTTTTTTTTGTATTGAATTCCTAATAATGTTGTCCTAATAAGTAAATTATAAAATTACTTAAAACAAATATAATAATAGTTACTAACACAATCTTAAAATTAACACCTAAAATAAAACACAATCTTATAAATTATACGACAACATTAACATCTTATAAATAAGATTATACACTTGGATCAAACAAAATCAACACAATATTAAAATCAAACACAATCTTTTAAATTGTAGGACAACTCACAACATCAACATCTTATAAATAAGATCATCTACCTGACCCCAAACCTTAATTTATTTGAACTTTTGGTGTAGAAAAGAATGAGAAAAAAAATAATAATGAAAAAAAATGAAAAGTTTAGTACTAATATGGTTTTGATTCTAATGAGTATTTTGGTTTGGTTTGTTAAATGGATTGTTGGGTTTGGTAAATTAGTTTATTTAATGAGTTTAACACTTTACCGATCGGGTAATTGGATATAATATTTAGGTTAATCGAATAATTGGATATAGTAATCAGGTTTCGAGCGATAATTGAGCGAGCATCGAGCGAGTATCGAGCGAGCGGGGTCTGCTCGTGCTCGGCTCGTTACTAACCGATCCGAGCAATTTCGAGCAAAATCAGAGCAAAATCGAGCGAACATCGAGCGATCTATCGATCCCGAGCAGAACTTGACAGCCCTGCCAAGAGCAGAGCAAACTTTAATACATGTTAGTATTACCATTTTGTGCCTTATGAATTTTGATCTTTTGCAATAAAGAAAACTTACGTCGGCCTGGGTGACAATTCACTGGTTATTTTCTATCTATTCCCGTACATGTCTAACATCTACATCTTTTTTTAAATTGGCTATAGTCGATTCGCAGATAGAATCTGATTTATTTTTTTATAAAAAAATCATCACATATTAGTAAAAAAGGACAAACCATCCTACTTGCCATCTGAATTGAAATTTTCTCGGTTTCTCTCTATTAAAAAAATTGCAATCGATGCAGTGTCGTGATTATTATTATATGGATTTTTGATAAATGATAAGATTAATTTTAATTCTTAAAGTGAGTTACATAATCCAATTCCACCCGACCACAAGTTGTAGAAGGTTGAAGATCGAACCCTCGTACAACACCCACCTAAATAATCATTATTAGCTTATATTTGCTGGGTTTCCGAACATATCTTTGTAATTCTACCAAATGTCTTGAATATTCCAAAATTAATACCCACAACAACTCCTCTAAACATAATTGGTCACCCATATGACCATTTTCCTTAACATTACTAATAAATATCAAGAAGTCATGATATATCATGATATAAATATATATTAGCTTATGCAAACTGTTTGCTCTGCTCTAGTGCCCATGTAAGTGACTGAAATAATTATAATAAGTGCTTGGCACGAATACAGGCTGGTATGACGGCAAATCTTGGAGAGTTGGAGTCACCTGAAATGTGAGTCAACCGGAAAAAAGAAAAATAACCAGCATAGCACAGATGTATTAACCAGTTATCTCAATTTGTGATCTTATTATTTTCATCCATGGTTTACAGACCAAATCAAACATAACTATGTCAAGATCAAAGAATAAATCAAATCTTTGCATCAAAGTCACACGGTTTGAAGTCCTTTTCCAGCTGTAATGAAGATTCACAAAGTAAATATGGTCTGCGAAGAAAACGGACGAGACAAGAAGCAAACCTGAACTTTATTCCTCCCAATTCCATATGTATTCCACAAGTCAACATCAGAATGATCAGATTGGCCAAGTTTGAGTTTCAACACCACATATTTTCAATAATAGCAATTTGAGTTTTGGAAGAACCTCAAGGGGGGCTGGTGGGTGTTGACTTGATGGAATAAAGGTAGTAGCTTCAACATGTTCATAAAAAACAAATTTATGCAGTCTTACATCTGATTTTTCTTTAGTTCAAGGCTTCTTCATCCCACATATACACCACCCGAATCTGTCACGTCCAACGGATTGTAAGCAACACAGCCATCATAATCCTGACCATCTCCATTGGCAATTATCCTCAAACTTCGGCAGAATATGTTGTTTCTGGTTTGTCGTGTTGACATCGATCAATTACTTCAGCCGCTGATCTTCTGAAACTCCATCAACCTGGAGTATTTCGTCACCAACTCAAAGTGATTACTCCTTATTCTCCTTCCCTCAGAGATGGTGCCAAGCAAGATAAAAGGAATGTCTTGACTTCTAACGACCACCAAGATAGCAATTCCAAGGGAATTTTTTATTCGAGAAGGAAGATGAAGAGAACAGAGTCATCCAGGAGTTTTTCAGAAATGAAAAATGAGAAGCGTACTGAGCAACAAAACAAAGAGAAGGACGAGCAATCTTCACGTGTGAATCGGCAAGCTGTTATCAAAGGATCCGATACATCTCTGCCAGGGTACATGAAGCATACAGTCAGTTCAAATATGATGGAGAGAGCACAGGTAAGTAATCGTCCCCCAAAATCAGATAGTATCGCATTCTTATATAACTAAAAAATGATTCTAATATCACAGACCTTGTAAATTGTAATGTCGTTCTCTGCTTTGTTATTATGTTTCTGTTCAGAAAATAAGTTCCAAGGCAGAAAAGTCTCCAAAGAAGAAAAGTTCAGGCAGCTCTTTGCATCCTGAAACAAATGTAACCAGTCAGACATGCTCATCGACCCTAAAAAACTCAAAGCTTCTGAAACAATTGGAGCTTATGGAAGGTGGGAAGGAGTCTAAAGGCATTAAGCACGTATGTCGTTATACACATTGCACTTTACACGGCCACCATATGCATCATTCTCCAAGGAAAGATCTGTCGTCAGCTGGAAGAAAAATATTCAGAAATCAGAAGAGCATTACGCTAAAAAGACTGTCTTCTTCAAGAAAAAAAGGTTTAGACAGAGGAAAAAGGAAAATTGAGACAGGAACAAAAAATTATGATATAGCTTCAACTGCCTCAACCGCCTCTTGCCTCGCAAAAGCACAGAACCGTGAGTTGTACACTAGAACACATGAAGAGCCATCAGATACAGATGAAAGCAACCAAAACACAAATGCGACGTCGTGGACATATTGTAGTGACACGAATAGCAGAATTGGGTTTGGAGAGAGTACGGCAGACAACTACTGGAATATGAGTTCAGAAGAAAACATGGATACAGAAGGCAATCTTTCAGTCTCAGATGTGGATACCATGGGAAGGTATATTGAACATGTAAAATGCCAGAACCAAGATAAATTTGAGGAAGATAGTTCCAATCATTCATTACAAGATGACAATGAATGGAGCTCCGACCCTTGGTTGTGGGGTAGAAAAGGAAAAACCATGGGAGAGCTGGCACACAACGAAACAACAAGATTGGGATCCCACAGACCTGACATGCATTTGGGTGAAGAAACATCCAAGTTCCTTAGTAGAGGCACAATTAATTCTGTGGTGCCAGGATTTGTGCCTTCACAACTCAGAACATTAACAAGTGTTGAGGGTAGCAAAAGGCTGGGGCCAGGAAAAATACACCAAGGAGGGTATCTGAGAAACAATGCAGAAAATACTTCCGATAACAAATTCAAAACCAAGGAAGTCTGGGTACATAATGTGTACAGCAATTCAGAATGTGAGCCGGTAGATGAAACACCCAATGCAGTCCATCTACAAAACTCTTGTCTCGGTGTTCTAGATAAAAAATCAGACTTGCATCAACGGAAACAAGTGGGAGGATTTGATGACAGGAAAGGCAGTATGATCAGTTCTAATGATCTAGTCTGCCGAATGGACTCCCTTTCTGGAAATGGTGTGACCACAGAAGCAACAGAAACTAGTGGAACAAAACCAGTTTTCCACAAGCATGCACTGATACTGAATAGCAATGAAGCTGAAGAAATTGAGCTCAGAGACCATCAATCTACACATGCTGAATCTGAAAGAGTACAAAAGAAGTTCCTAAGCTATGAGAAGCAACAGATTCTACAAACGGCAAAGAAAGAGAAGAATTATGTCACTAATAAGATAAAGAGAAATAGCAAGGAATCTGCAATACAGACCTCAGATCAGAAAGAAGAAAAAGATGTGCAAGAAATGGATGAGAAAGGAAACATAAGAAAGCCACAGAATAAACTTGGTAAAAGTGAGGCTAGTGTGACCATTTGTGGCTTGGTGAGCAAGGAGGAGAACCCCATGGAAACTATCGTTGAAACAGCAGAAAGAGACAAGTCCGTGGAGTATGAAGAAGATGGCTATGGAGGCAAAGCCGGCATCTTTAGCCAATACAAGTCCAAAGGAAAAGATACCTTTCTAGGAAAAGTCTGCTCCGAAAGCCAGAGTGCTCTCAAAGAAAATGAGCTCTCTGAAACTACAGACCTTCAGACAGAAAATTTGATCTCTGGAGGAAAAAATGCTACTGCAGGAAGTGCAAATAAACCACTGAATTCTGGAGGCAAGACACTGGTCGCAGTACAGAAACATAAACCAGACCAACATGTCTCAGATGTTAGCATGGATTCATGTGGAATGAAACTGGTTGAAGATGTTGAGAGCCAAAAGTACATGCCAAGTAGCACAGATGATATTTTCTGCAAGACAGCATATTCTAAGTCTCTAAGCAACAATTATTTTGAGAAAACAAATGTAGATGCGCTTCCAGAACCGGAATCTCCATTGGCATGTGCCATTTCAAGTGGGAATGGTAGGAAATATGTACACGATGCCTTTGGGGACAAAGAAATTGAAATGGATGTCAACCCCGCAGCTTTCCAGAATAATAGTGAACCGAAGTTTGAGAATGGTGTTCCTGAACACAGTAGACTACAGGAATCTGCATTTCTTGATTTGCCACATTATGAAACAGTTCAGAAAATTGAAGTTGAAGATGACAGTAAGGCAAAATTAAAGAGTAAAGACAGCACCCAGCATACCGTTGTGACAACTTTTGATGATCCACGTGACACATACAGCTTAGAGAACCCTTGGTGGCTAGTAAACGAAGCTGAGGAATTTGAAGAGTACACTGTTAGAGAGGCCAATAAAGAAAATTCTACAGAAAGACCTCGTACAAGTGTTGAAGAAAACAAGTTCAGTTCTTTTAGCAGTAATGGTTCAAAAATCACAAAAGTTCATGCCCAGGACCAGAATTTAGAATCAAGTAATGTGAATTGCAAGGAAATATATTTGCAGGAGGAAAGAAGTATAAGCAGCATCAATAAAATGCCAAGCAGCTTTGCTGTCTCAAATTATGAGAGTGATAAGACCATTTCCCATAAGCAAGTAGAAATCAGTGACTCTACGGTAAAAGATCTCCCCCACAATGCTGAAAAAATAGTGAATGCCCAAACAGCTGGTATCGAGAACTCATTTGAGGCTTCAGGGTCAAATAATGTAAAAATGTTCACAAATACTGGGGAGAGCAGAGACAAATTGAAAAATTGTTTGGCTGATACTACCGAAGTGGAAAACAAACATAATGCATTTGATGCCACACATAATTTACTCGAAAACCAGATGCAAGATCATATCCTCTATGCCAACAACATGACTGAACAGGGGAAAAGAGAGAGAGAGCTGAACATCAAACATAGCTCGAACGATGAGGCCAAAAAAAATTCACACCTGCAACATGTCAATGCGGCCATGGAGAGGTCTGAGGAAAAAAACTCAAGTGATAATAAACCTGAAGCTTTGAAGGAAAAGATAGCAGGAGATAAAATCCTAAGCAATCAGGATCACGCTGAAGAAATTAAAAGGGGATGTGAAAATAATGTGATCAGTGATATCAGAAAATTAAAGGTACAAAATCCAAATCCGAGCTCCTCAGGGAACTCTGCAGAAACATCTGAAGAGAGTAAAATCAAGACCAAGACTGATACTACCTATTATGATGATGAGACAACAGATTCATGTTTCCTAAATGATGCTTTAATTATTTCGAAAGGTCAATCGGATACTTACTTACAGAACAATGGGGAAGAAAACTATCAGCCTAAGCCTTCCAAAGGATGCAGTCCTACAAGTCCACATCCTATCCCACCCATCAATCAAAAATCAGAATCACTTGGTCCAGATCACAATAACACTACATGCAGCACAGAAAAGCACTTGGGAAGCTCAGCTTTCTTTGGTAATAGGGAGTATGCAGAGATTCTACAGGAAAATTCGAAAGGCAGAGAGCTTCAATCGGGAGTCTCGGGCCCAGCTATTTCAGAAATTGACGTTGAAAAAGCCGAGGATGATGGATTTGATATTATACCATGCTATGCAGGTAATACTTCAAACATAACCACTCTCCAGGCACCAAACACCACCAGATCGAGCCCAAACATAGAATCAAATGTACAAGGAGAACTAGAAGATGCTAAAAACATAGAGTTCAAAGATAAAGAAGATGAAACTTCTGACACAACGACGAGAGATGAAAACAGAAAAGATCCATTAATTGTAACTGAAGTGAAAAGTATCAGTAATGCCAAAGTCGAAAGAAACTTATTCCAAATGGAACCACCAAATCAAGCCTCTCATCTAACAGCTGAAAAAATAGATTCAGGAAATGGTACCAGTGAAACAGCAAAGTTTGAAATCAGCACATCTGATCATGGAGGGAAAAAGGCAAAATCCAGAGGACATAACTTGGTACCCTCCGAAGGTAAACGAAAAAACAATGTGATAATCATGAAACTACTTTTTTTCTACCTATTATAATTTTCATTTTGTACCACATAGAGAAAGGTCGATATTGAACGTGGATTTCAAATAGGACCTTTCTCTTTGCCCCCATGGACTAACACAACAACCCTGGTTTCAGAATCACATGAATTAGAAGCAGCACTAAGTAAAGGGTTTCAACAAGCTAACTATGAAGAGATGGAAGATAAAGAACATGAACTTGTTAAGCCAATAGATAAGAATAAAAACATTGAAGGTTCACTTGTTGATGCAATGGAGACCACGAATGATGTCCAAGTCGAAACAAACTTGTCTAAAATCAAAACTTCAAGTCATGCTCCTTTGAAGACAGTGGAGAAACATATCAAGAAGGAAGAAGCAGAAACAAAGACTGAAATCAGCAGGTTTAATCATGTAAAGAAGGAATTAAGCCTCCCATTCAATGATAAGAGAAATGACGACGAGGAACACTCCTGCAGCTTGAACAACACCAATAATTCTGATGAAAATCAGCCAGAGACCAAGGCAGACAGTGCAGCAACCAGTGCAGGTATGAATTGAATGTATTGTAATAAATGTAAAGGGCAAGAAGTTATTTTTGTCATATAGTAACGTATACGCCTTGTTACCGCTGTCTGGTCTAAGGTTATTCCTGTAATAAAACAATGAGGAATTATGTAATTTTTTGGGGGTGGGACAGAAAATACGTGCCCTCTGAAATTTCCAACAAGCAGTAGATATCCTTCCCATAGAAAGAGTGATACTTAATTAGTTAACTGCGCAAGTGTCTCTTCTAAGATAGACATCAGACAAGTCTCACTAACACTTGACTTGAGCATGTTCTCAAATTCACATTAACTTGAAACTCACAGTCGAAATTTTTAAAGAGGTTCAGGAAACTGGTAATCACCAAAGATGCAAAAACAAATCATCAAAAGAAATTGTTATTGTAAAAAATTACCAAGTACTGGGAATAATACGTCATGTCAGGAAGCCAATGCAAACAATTATAAATACATGTATGAAGAAGGAAACTAAACTTTCTGATGCTAACTTTGAAGTAAACAGATTCTTCCAAAAAAGCTAGTGAAAATTCTGTGTTCTATCATACAGGAGGCAATACATCTGATACCATGACTACCTGCACTTCGTCAATCCATCCCATAAGCCCGATCTCTGAATTACAGGAAGAGGAATTTCTTAAAAACCATGAAAATTTGGTTGGTTCTCCAAGTCAAGCAAACAAAATTGTAACTAAGGTAGAAGACATTACATGTCTAGACGAAAGTCAAGCCAAACCAGAGGCTCATGGTTTATTAACCAATAACCGAGGTAAAATATATGACGATGATAATAATGAAACCCCTTCATTTGTCAAGCAATAACTAGGATGCAAAAGACATCCTTTCATCTTGTTAACATTCTGCATTTCATATTACAGGTGAAATATCTGACACAACTATCACCCGGCAAGAGCAAGAGAAAGCTAGCCAGTCAGAACTAATCTGTAAAACAAAAGATGAGGACTCTCTTCAAGGATTTTTTCAAGTGACCTGCGCTCAGAGTAGTGCAGAGAAAAAAATCACTGGCATAATTGACGCTGAGAAGGAAAATGGCATTCACTCAAACAACTCCAAAGAATATGCCAGGCCAGCTACTCAAGGTGAACTAGGGCAAGAGTATTTATATTAGTGATAAATGATTAAATTTCTCACAATCTAATTACGATGGTACAGATGTTTATGAGCTTGACCATTCTTAGCTTAATTGTGCAGGTGAAACATCTAAGAAAATTATTGCCTCGCCCACCCATTCCAGTGGACATATCTCAGAAGAACATGGAAGCTGTGCTCGGGAGAAAGGAACTCCGGAGCAAATAAATGAAATCATTGGCAGCTTAGAGGACACACAAAAGTTCAATGAAAACAATACAGATGAGTGCATGGAACCTAAGTTAGCAGCAAATCAAGGTAAAACATCAAATATAAAGATAATTAGAATTAATAATGGTTACCTAGATAAAAACAACCCTCTTTACATAACCTCTACAGGTGAAACATATGGAACAAGAAGTAAACAGCAAGAGCTAACTTCTAACTCGGGCCTGATCTCCGAACCATATGAAGAAGAACCACTTAGAAGACACCCTCGAGAGATGGGTAGTCCAAGAAGCAAGGGGAAAAGCCTTAACACCAAAGAAATTAATGAATCAGGTAACACTCAGCAAATGGATTGCTCAAAAACAGCTAGTCAAGGTAAACTGTGTCAAAGGTTCTGAAATGCAACATAAAGAAAATGTTGCTTTCTTCCTGAATATAATTTTGTTTGTTAGCTTTTCATGATAAAGTTAGTGAAGATTCTCACACAGGTAAAATCAGTGCCTTCATTGGTTACCTGTACTATCCCAGTATATCACCAGAAAACTTGCTCTACAAAAGCTTAGTGTAACTATCGAGGTATTTTAGAACCACATGAATAATAAACAGTATAATATGTTCAAGAATTCATAGCTAAAAAATATATAAAGCCTTTTGTCTCTAATGTAACAAGAAAAACAATTAAGATCAGCACAGCATCATGTTAACGGAATTCTTTTACCCGTTTAGTAACCAGGAGATGGCTATGAATCCAATAGAAGTGTAATATGGTTGTCACTTGCTCATGCATCAGCCAAATGAGTTCATGTGAACTCCAAGTTGCCAAAAACATATGCTTGATTTGAGAGAATGAGACTTCTATTAAAGCCAGTAACATCCCTGAATTTCACAATACAGGTGGAACATCTGATACCATGACCCCTAAAACCTAGGAACCAGTGCATGTTAGACACTACAGATAAGTATCACCAGGCTTAGCTATCGGTTGTCATCCATTAGCAACCTTAGGATCATCAATTAAGAGACCTATAGTTTTTTGAAGTATATGTTTGGGATAAGACGATGCACATAATAAGACAATGCACAAAATAAGACGATGCACATACTTTTAGCAACTTAGAGGAAAGTCAGAACTCAAATCCACATAAACTTGACCACTGAAAGATAAGCTACAAGTATTGATGAAATTATGCTCCCTCTAAATACAGCTGCCTCTTTTCAAATAATACCTAGCTATAACTTTGACACGGGATATTTTCCTGACCATATGTTAGTTGAACTCTATTGCATAAGTGAAGCATCCGATACTCCGACCATTCAGACCATGATGAACAATGTTTTTGCCGCAGATTTGGAATTCAACGGATTGAAATCACTAAAAACACATGGTATTCAGGAGAAGAGAAAAAATAACATAGGTAGCGCATACAGAAAATTCTGCCCCTCAAACGCCACTAAGTCGAATGATCATCAGTCAAATGGGATCAAGGAATGCGCTTTGGTTACCAATCAAGGTAGTACATCAAAGTTGTTCCTTGTGGAAAATTTTCTAATGAAGAATACTGACCTAGAATTACCTTCCTCATAAGAAAAGATTGGATATGATTTTCAGGTGAAGCAGCCAATACAGTTACTACAAGCATCTCACAAGCTAATGCCCCACAACCAAAGTCTAGATCATGTGAAGAGGAATCAGATAGAGAATGTGTTGATGATATTCATTCACCATACAGCAGTGATGAAATCAAGATAAAGTTGGAAGAATATCAACCGGATGACAGTGAAACAATATATCAAGGTAAATATACTGGTTGAACATGAGAATTTCTGTGGCTAAGAGTCTACAAACATAAAGAATGATAATGAAAATATATTCCCTGTAATAATAGTCAATTATGTAAATGAACTTTTGCAGGTGAAAGAGTTGATGCAGAAATCCTCCAGGTTCCAAGAAGTAATTCCTCAGGCCTCATATCAGAATCTGATGAATGTGAATTTTCTGAAATGGATGATCAGAGTGTTGATACCCCAAACAGCAGAAATAAAATATTCAGCAGCTTCGTCATCTTTGATCTTGAAAATGACTTTTTGTTTGAAGAACCTGGAGAAACTGATGGTTTCAAGATAGAAGATGCTTTTACACATGATACAAACAAAATGCATGAAACTGCAGACGAAGAGCCAGAGAATCCAATTTATGACTCCTTTTCACCTGAAGCTTGCCCAGATATGGTGGCAAACAATGACAATCTGTATAATCTGCAGGGCAGTAATGTCAAGGGGAGGAATACCAACAATCAAGAAGATGTATCCAACTCAGCGCGAATCAAGATTTCAGATCACAGCCCCAAAATAACAGTGACTGATATAGCTGAAGAAGAAAATAGCCTTGGAAAAGTGAAAATTGGTAGAGTTAATAGCACTTGTAAGGAAACATCACCAGATGCATTTTATTCTGAAGTTGATTCAGATGCCTACAGTGTTCAAGAAATCAAGAAGTCAGAAGCAAGTCAACTTACGCACAGCCCTGAACAAAGCTATAAAACCAATGTTACCAAAGGACAAATTAGGAAACACAATAATAGAAACTTCAGAAGTGAATCTTGCAAAGGCCTATCAGACAAATATTCACATGGAGATGATGACACTGCACACGATTTAAGAAATTTCAGAAGTGCATCCAGCAAAGGCCTTTCGAACAAATATTCACATAGAGATGATGACACTGCACACCATTTAAAAAATGAAATAAACAAGATAAATCAACTCTGTCGTTCACTTAGTGATATCCTGGATACAAATAAAGGACCTCAAAGTCGGGAATCACTAACGGGGTGCAAACGAGGGAGAAGTGATGCTTCATGCAGCAAAAACAGCGTGTGTCGCTTATCTTCGCTGCGGTTTGAAAGTAGTGAACCGAAAGGTTCACTTGGTGGTGTCTTGAATAAGAATGCAGGACCTCATATTCAGGAATCACCGAGAGGGTGTATACAAGCGAGTAACAATGCCGCTAACAGCAATAACAGTTTCCAGCAAATGTCACCTTTACAGTTTGAAAGTAATACCATAGTTGTAAGTAAAGAAAGTAGTGTTACCGGTACTGCATCACCTCTCCTAGACCGTGCTGATTTGGAAGAGAGAAAAAAAAGAAATGCAGAAGGTGGAACTAGAAGTGTTAGATCAAATTTTGTTGAATCAGAGGCTATAGACAGCTTGATAACAAGCAATAAACATCTTAACCATAACGGACCTGCTGAAGACAATGGACAGAGTCAGAACAATGTCAATGACATGAATAGCACAGGGAAAGTAGAGAGTACTATAAGTGAAGTAGTTCATAATATGGCAGAGGATGATGAAATGGATACAGAATTACAGACTGATACTTCTCCAATAAAGAGTTCAAGTCTTCAGGATGACATTCAGAGTACATCTTCCAACTACCAATCAGACACTTGCTATGAAGATGACATGGATAATGAATTAGCAGAAGATGCCATCAAAAGTTTCAGCAATAGAGAAGCAGAAAAATGCACTCATAGGAATGAAAACAGTGGTAGTTTCATAGACATATCGCAGATGGCGAATGATGCAGGGCCCATTGAAGGAGAAAAGTATTGTACCACTGCCTTTGAACACTGTGGGAAAATTGTATATATCACTAGTGTTGAAACTGACTCTGACCAACTTCATCCAGAAACTATCAAGAAATTAAAAGCAACATCAAGCATGAAGAAAAGTAGGTTGAGTAAGAATTCAGGGAAACAGAAGGCATCTGACCGAAAAATCCCAGAGCTTCTTCCTGCAGAACCTGATCCAGAAGCAGAATGGATCGATCTTAGGCACCAAGAGATTGAGACAAAGGATTCTGAGAGGTGGATGATTGACTACGCACTTCGGCAGATCATCTCCAAACTGATTCCTGTTAGGAAGAAGAAGGTAGCACTGCTTGTTGAAGCATTTGAAGCTGTAAAAACATATATGAACGGAACCATCTGAATTGTTCATATAGAAAAACAAAAAACTATAAATGTGTAGATACCGACAGTGGTCCTTATACAGATGGGAAGAAGAGCAACATCATGACTTCTTGTCGTTACAAGGTTAGAAGATAATGTAAAGCAAGCAACCAAATTTGGGAGGCTGCCTTCATCATAAAAGCTTCCAAAGACCATCACAGAATTAGAATGCATGTAGACACAGTGATATGCCATGTAAAAGTAACCCAATTTCAGTTGTAGCTTATTTCTGTATGTAAGCATTGATGTGTATAAGTCAAAATAGTGTATAATTGTTTAAATGTGTACTAGATGAGTACAATGCAATGGAATGTTAAATTCTTGAGCTATTTAGATACCCTGATCACTACTGATGCATCAGCCATCATGCATGTATAAATCTCTGATGGATCTGTTCTTCAGAAACTTTAGATGCATGTTAAGCTAAACAAAAGTTGACCCAACCTTTTCCATGTGAATAAAGAACACACGCAGAAAAAGTGAATTTATTAGACATTTAAGTAATTGCGGCACAACTATTTCCATGTGATCCGTGACATACAATATAATTGTTTACATCAAAAAACATACAATATAATTGCTCTTCAAAGTGATGCTCATTAAGATCACTGTTGCAATGGTCTTGACTGCAGACTGATTTCAGGAAATTCCTTCAAAAGAGAGCGCAGATCCCATGAAAATCTTCCTAAGTTGTCATCGTGTGATTTCTCGTCAAACAAAAATTCAGCACCAGGATTGCCTTGTGAATGGAGATGAATCTGATCTGTCTCATTCAGCGAGGCACTCGCATGGATCTTAAGAGCATCATTTGTTGTAATAAGCTGGACAGATTTGTGCAAATTGTCAAGCTTGGTCTTACTCTCCTTTGTTCCAGCTAACTTATCTTTCAAGTGCTCAGGAAGCGTAGCCAGCGCACTGTCAGCATTGGCATATCAACCAAAAAGAAAATTGTATCAGATCAACTAAGAAATTACAAATCACATTTTCAATCCCAAGAACAAAATTAATGATATTGCTAAATTAGTATTGAAATTAAGTTCAGCTTTTAACCTTCTAACTCCTCTAACAAGACCAAGGTCATAACCCACGGGAACAGATTGCTTAAAACCGACATTGAAACCATATTGAGCAGAGGCTTCCTTTCCATCTAAAAGACCATCTCGGTAACCAATCCAAGACGTTGTTAAGAAACCCAAAATTGAATATCCAATTTCACATGATCAAAACAAGATGGTATATATCAAGTTATGTTAAATTAAGAAAATAAAAATATAGTTGATTTCATTGAAAAAGTTTGTGGGGGATACAGTGTGGAATTGGTTGCATCTGTTATCATGCTCCCTCTTGATCCCACACGCATCGAAGGAATCTTCTAAATCTTCCTCGTACCAATCACCATCTTGAACATCTATTTAGGGAACCAAAGAAAAAAAGGCAATATCATATTGATAATGCAAAGAAAATCAAACACAACAATTGCAGCACAATGAAAATTAAAACAGCAGAGTCCTCAATGAAAATTAAGAAGAGGATTGACAAGGGAAAGTTGTTAAAAGAAAGTTTTGTTAGACACATACTGACTGGTTTGCGCTGCTCATCATGCGAGGAAGCCACATTCGAAGACTCCATCAAATATAGGGAAGAGATGTTGGAATTGTGGATTGGAATAAGTCCACCTCTGAGTCTGTGATCTGACAAAATTATATCTATGGGAAACAAAAGAAAGAATAAGGCATAAACCATTTCTAATTGTATATTTCCAACAAAAAATGTATATTCAACCATAACATAGTACGACAGGTGAATACCTGACGAGCACCCTCGTTACCGTAGAATTATGAGATAAAATTCTAGCAACACGAGGTTGGGATTTAGATGTTAAGCATTCAACACGGATTTTTCTTCCTCGACGATAACTAAGATCTTACAAAAACAAATTGATGCTAAAAGTGCGAAAAAGGAACTAAGGAGAGTGAAACACCCAAGAGGTTAGAATATTTGTTTGTTGATTTATTTCAAGTAAAAGGTTTCTATTTCTAATTAAGCCGTTAAGATTTTAATAATATTAATATTATGCATATTGAATATATATATCCATAAAAATAATGTTGATAAGAAAATCTAACTTAAGTTGAAAATTAGAAATAAAACTAAGAAAGAAGTAGAAAATCAGACCCACATAAGGAAGAAAAGTATCTGTAAGACTATAACTAACCAAATAATAAATATTAAACACAACAACATGTAGAAGAACACAAACTAAAGTAGTAAAAAAGCTTAAGAACTAAATAGAAATTAGACCTATATTGGAAATAAAACACACTTACAAATACCTAAAAAGCCAAATCAAGACCTAACTAACATATACCAAAGAAGAACACGTCAAAACACAAACAAGTAACAAATCTAAATAGCAATCAAACAAATAAACTAGTACTAATGCAAGAAAACAAAGAAAATAAACAAAAAGGTACCTAACAGAGATTGTGAGAGGAGATAGGCGGCGGTGGTGATGGGAGGCGGCGGCCGGAGACGGCTGGCGGGAGGAGACGAGGACGTGAGGTTTTGGGGTGGAAAAATATTGATTTTTTTGTTATTATAATATCGGAATTATATTGATTTTTTTTGTTATTATAATATAATATTAAAGATTAGATAAATGGAGGTTAGTTAGGCCCATTTATGGCCTAACGTGGCCCAATTGACTTTTAGACGTTTTGTTCCATAAAAAATGTGGCCTACTCGATCTCTGATGCGGTTCACTATTGCCTAAAACTTCGGCCCACTCAGCTACGGACAAGTCTAAAAAATATTCAAAAATTAGAAGAAAAAAAACATATTATAAAGAGGACATGTGTACATGCACGGCTGAAGTCACAAGCTATATATGTGTTGACAGGTGTTAGAACATGTGTTGACAAGAAGCACATGTGTTGACAGGTTGAACTGTTTATGGGGGGTAATTGACGAAACAAAGCGCGGAAAATGATTTATGGTATAACAAGCTGTTTAGGATGCCCTGACGTTGACGGAAGAACGTGATTTCTTTAACGGTGGAATTATTTTTTAGTAATATTTAATTTGTTCATAAATGATGACGTGATAATCTATATGTCTATAGGTCTGTAAACGGGTCGGATCGGGGGGGTTTGGAACCCACCGCTACCCGACCAGTCTAAGGTAGGCGGGTTGGCGGGTCGGGTCGGGTGAAATTTTTTTAAACCGCTACCCGACCCGCCTAAGATCGGGTAAACGGGTTACGAGGGTGAGGCGGGTCGAGTAAACGGATTACACGGGTGGGTAGATGGATAAATGAATTTTTTATATGTTTTTCTTTCTTTCTGCATAACACTATAAATTAAAAACATGACACATTAGCACCTTAAAAACATTACCAATGTGATGAACACCATAAAATTATAAATAACTTCAACTTTATAACACTATTAGTAAATCATGGATAAAAGAATATGTATATGTATATAGTATATAAGTGTGTGTATAATATTTATTATTTAATTTATTAAATTCTTAGACGGGTAATCGGGTAAACATGGCGGGCAGAAAATACAACCGCTACCTGTCCCGTTTATTAGTTGGGTTGCGCGGGTATTCGGGTAGGCGGGGTGGCAGGTTGAGTTTTTTACCCCGCTACCCGACTTAGGTGGGTCGGGTTGGCGGATCGGGGCGGGTTTTGCCCACCCCATTTACAACCTTGTATGTCTGTTTGTTTCTAACGTATGACAAATTGTGTTTCTAATGTATGACATATGTGTGTCCCACACGGACAGATGTGTCGCGAGAGGTATATGTGTATTCCGCGTATGACACACATATGTCATGCATTGGAAACACAATATGTCGTGTATCAGAAATCATATTTTTAAATAATAAAAAAAAAACAAATGGTGAAATAGATTGCGACAAAGAGCACATTGACATCGTTTCAGCATTTTAACGATCGTGTGAGTTTAGCATTTGATACGGCTGCTCATACCCCTCAAAAAACACATATTAAGATGCAATTATGAAATGATTGTAGTCCAAAAAGAAGTTGTTTAAAGAACATAACATACGAGGCCTTCTCAATGTGTGTGGGTTTTTTGTGTGTAATTAATCTGTTTCACAATATACAAATGATAATGTGCAGTAAAAAGGATTCATCATGTACATCTTCTTAAATAGTCCTAAAAGAAGTTGTTTAAAGAACATTACATACGAGGCCTTCTCAATGTATTTGGTTTTTTTGTGTGTGTCAGTAATCCGTTTCGCAATAAACAAATGATAATGTGCAGTGAAAAGGATTCATCACATCTTCTTAAATATGAATTTCTTCAATAGGTGCAGTGCAGTAAAAGTATTCTCACCCTAAGAGCACAAATAACAGCGCTCGGGCTACTCCCAAGCGCCCTACACTCTCTCTATACCACGTCAGCTTCTCTCTCTGCCACGTCAGCTCACCCAACCCACCCAAAAAAACTCATTACCCATGCCCAGGCTACCCCACCCACCATACACTCTCTTTCATCCACATCATTTCTTAATTAAACAAATTTAATTCTCACACATCATTTAACAAAATACATTTTATATAAATCTAATTCTAATTACATTATAATTCTATTTTAACTCGAAATATTGTTAATAATTACTGGTAAATCACGAAATTATTATTAAATATTACGGAGCCACGTTACATTTAAGACAAACTGAAATAGGAAATATTACACTCAAAGTTAAGAAACAACAGTACATATTACATAAACTAAAATTTCAAATACTACATTACCAACTACGTTAACCGATTTTCAAACCGCTCCTCGTCCGTAGCGTTGCCATATATGCTCGATTAAATCGCCTTTCAGATCCAAATGTTGGTTCCTGTCACGCACTTGATCTTGATTGACAAAAAACTCGTGAATATCCGCTATACGATCGGTCGAATACGACGTTTCCTCAACTGAAGTTCCAGGACGATCTTCCATAAATTCGCGAATATCTCCAAAATTAGCATAGCAGTCGCGTTCGTCCTCCACTATCATGTTATGCATGATGATACAAGTTGTCATTATTTTGGACAGAACGTCCTTGCTCCAGGCAAGAGCCGGGTTTCTGATGATCGCGAACCTCGCTTGCAACACTCCGAAAGCGCGTTCAACATCTTTACGCGTTGCCTCCTGCACTTCAGCAAACAATCTGTGCTTCGGGGTGTGAGGGTGAAGGATGGATTGGATGAAGGCCGCCCACTGTGGGTAAATACCATCAGTAAGATAGTATCTCATATCATATTGAACACCATTTACCTCATAATTAACAGGTGGTGCTCGGCCTTCTAGTATGTCGTCGAAAACCGGAGATTGTTGCAGGACGTTCAAGTCATTGCATGAACCCGGTATTCCGAAGAAGGAGTGCCAGATCCATAAGTCGTACGATGCCACCACCTCAAGGATCAGAGTTGCTTTTGTTGGCTTTTTAGCCTTAATCTTTATTTAGTTTTGATGATTAAGTAATCTAATCTTAATCTATATTTAATCAATCAACCTAGACAATCAAAGTAAGCAAACATGAATACATGCATTGCATATATATTCGTGTACTTGCGATATTCTTAATAGGTTGATGAAGAATCAAGCTAAGGAGCTTGGGGACAAGAAGATAAAGACTCAAGACATGTAATCAAGCTTTGGACCAATATGTAATGTAGTATAATTTGAGTCCTAAGGATTAATTTAAACTTGAGCACATTAGGATTCTGTCCCGTATCCCCACGGTTAACCGAACCCCACTCAGTAAACCGAATCTTGTAGAGTTCAGTCCACCGAACACCTTGCGGTCAACCGTGTAGAATCCTTTAGGTGTTCCCTGGAATAACCACATCGGTATACCGAATAGCCTTCGGTAGACCGAATTAGCCTGGATCGGTTTTGGACTTTGCTCCAACGGTCGTATTTAAATCTTGACATAAAGCCAAATTGACTTATCCATATTCGGTACACCGAACTTCATTCGGTCAACCGAATCATATTGCTTTAGGAGACCAACGGCTATTTAACTTGACCATTTTCGGTAAACCAATCTCCCACGCTTTGTCAGTGCAATTCCCGCGCTACTTCGGTATACCGAAGTATACACGGTCAACCGAACTTGAGTAGATCAGAGTCCAATCAATTCTACTGTCCACCTTGGAACGGTGAACCGAATGGACTTCGGTGAACCGAATTTAATTAGGGCTAAATAGATAAAAGCTACTGGAGGTTGGTGAACGGTGATCCGATACATAATCGGTAAACCGAGTTATTTGTTCAGACCATTGTTTCGGACTACCGTGTGGATAACGGTCGACCGAATCTGTCTCGATTTCTGGCCGAGCTTAAGTCACATCTTGCTTTCTCATTGGTCCATTCCCCACCAACTCCCAAACGGCTAGATGAGCTTCAAGGCTTATAAATAGGACCTCATTTGGTTGCTTTGGACATCTTGAACACTTCCTATCTATCCAATACTCAAAGTCAAATCCTCTCCATCTTCAAGCTCTCAATCCACAACACTCAAGCCTAAACTTCACCACTTGCATATCCAATTCCATATCATATCCAAGTGTGCTCAAGTATAGAGTGTTAGTTAGAGTGTGATTCAACTTCCATATCAAAGAATCAAAGAGTTGTAAAAGCTTCGAGGAAAGCTCCCTCTCGGGTTGTGAGAGGAGACACGAGCGAGGCGAGGTTGTTCGCGAGGCTCGGTGTTGTAAACGGCGTTGGTCTCGACCCGGAACGGAGATCGGTTAGTGGAACCGTAAGCGAGGCTCGGGGGATCGAGCGAGGCTTGCGAGGAGGACTAGGACCCGGGTGTGGGTGCCGAACCTCTCTAAACTCCGGTGTCAACGAATTTGTGGTTTGCAATTGTCTCTTCCTTAATCCTTCGATTAGTATTTTTTAATTCCGCATTTTTCTATCGATTAGAGGGCCATAGATCCTAACAATTGGTATCAGAGCATTAGGTTGCTAATTTCATTTACTTAATCGTAATTTAGCATGGCATCTACTTCTAATCATTGTGAAGGATTATCTACATCTAAGCCACCATTGTTTAATGGGTTAAATTATGACTATTGGAAGAAAAGAATGAGAATATATTTGCAATCAAATGATTTGAAATATTGGACATTCATATTAAACTCATATACACCTCCTAATGATGATGAAATTGTATCCTTAACAAAACCCAAAATTAAGGAAGCGGAGATGAATTCCCGCATTATGAATATCTTGTATTGTGGGTTAAATGAAGGGGAATACAATAGGGTAAGAGGTTGTGAAAGTGCTTATGATATTTGGCATACATTAGAAATGCATCATGAGGGTTCAAATAGATTGAAAGAAACTAGGATTAATTTGCTCATGCATAAATATGAATTATTTCGTATGCAATCCGGTGAAAACATAAGTGAGATGCACACTCGCTTCATCGAGATAATTAACTCTCTTAAAGCACTTGGCAAGGATTTTAACAAGGGAGAGATTACTCGAAAGATTCTCCGATCACTCACCGACGATTGGGAGGAGAAGACGACCGCCATCGAAGAAGCACAAGATCTCACAAAATTATCGGTCGATGAGCTAATGGGTAGTCTCATGACATATGAGATACAAATGAAAGACCGCATTGAGAAGAGAGTCAAGAAATCCTTAGGGCTACACGCCGTCGCCAATTCGATAAAAGGAGATAGTGATATCGAGGAACAATTGGCGACACAACAATTTAAGGAATTTCTCAAAGAAGAGAAAGAAAGAAGAAAAGAGAAGAAGAAGAGCAAGAGAAAAGAGAAGAGGAAGAAAGCTCTTAAAGCTACTTGGGACACTTCATCATCTTCATCAATTGAAGGCGAATTCGCCTCAATGTGCTTCATGGCAATAGAAGACGATGATAGTGAGGTATCTTCTTGCTCTAGTCATGATTCAAATGATTCAAATGCATATAATGAACTTCAATGTGAATTCAATGAGTTACTTGAAAATTTTGAGAAAATTTGTCAAAAGAATAAACTAGCAAGAAAGAAAATCAATGAGCTACAATCTCAAATTGAATCTATCATGAATGATAAAAATGAATTACTTGCTAGTCATGATAAAATTGCATTAGAGAACACTCAATTGATTGATGAAATTGCAACTCTAGATGCAAAACCTTCATGTAGTGTTGATATTCAAGATCTAATTGCTAAGAATCTTCAATTACAAAAAGATCTTGAAAAATTCACAAGTGGAAAGAAAATGCTTGATATGCTTATTGGTAGTCAAAGACAATCACTAGATAAACATGGTATAGGTTTTTATGCTAATAACTTTAAGAACCATGTTATTCACACTACTTTGAATGGAAAGCACTTTGTAGTGAATAAAACTTCCTCAAGTATTTGGGCACCTAAAACCAAAATGGTTTGGGTTCCAAAAACTAACATGATTGGACCCAAGCAAAAATGGGTACCAAAATCTTCAATTGTAGGTACTTGAAAGAGGAAATCGGTGGTGACCGGATGAGCTTAAAAGAAAAATTTAAAGCCGGTTGCATCACCGAATACGGGTTGAGTCAATTCGAAGCACCACGACGGTATAAATTTTGATTGATTCTAATCTAAATTTTAGAGCTTAATTGACATATCTTTTACCCATTCATTGCATATCATATACCACATCCATAATATAAATGTAAAATTGTAAAATGGATGTTAAATAGGCTAAGAGGGAGAATAGAAATGCACTTAATTGTCAATACTCATTGTTGCTATTTAGCCTAATTGATAGGGGGAGCCTTAAAGTACAAAATCATATAATTAAGGGGGAGAGTTAGATATCTCTTACCTTTGCATCAAATGCTTAATGTTTGCTTTTTGATTGATGTCAAAGGGGGAGAAGAATTAAGATGAGCTTCAATTTTAAATAAACTATGCATGTTGTTAGGGGGAGAAATCTTGTAAATGCATAGATTACATATATGTTAAGAAACAAAACATATAGAAAGGGGAGAAATACAATTGAACTCAAAATATTAAGATATAGATTTGCCATCATCAAAAAGGGGGAGATTGTTGGCTTTTTAGCCTTAATCTTTATTTAGTTTTGATGATTAAGTAATCTAATCTTAATCTATATTTAATCAATCAACCTAGACAATCAAAGTAAGCAAACATGAATACATGCATTGCATATATATTCGTGTACTTGCGATATTCTTAATAGGTTGATGAAGAATCAAGCTAAGGAGCTTGGGGACAAGAAGATAAAGACTTAAGACATGTAATCAAGCTTTGGACCAATATGTAATGTAGTATAATTTGAGTCCTAAGGATTAATGTAAACTTGAGCACATTAGGATTCTGTCCCGTATCCCCACGGTTAACCGAACCCCACTCGGTAAACCGAATCTTGTAGAGTTCGGTCCACCGAACACCTTGCGGTCAACCGTGTAGAATCCTTTAGGTGTTCCCTGGAATAACCACATCGGTATACCGAATAGCCTTCGGTAGACCGAATTAGCCTGGATCGGTTTTGGACTTTGCTCCAACGGTCGTATTTAAATCTTGACCTAAAGCCAAATTGACTTATCCATATTCGGTACACCGAACTTCATTCGGTCAACCGAATCATATTGCTTTAGGAGACCAACGGCTATTTAACTTGACCGTTTTCGGTAAACCAATCTCCCACGCTTTGTCAGTGCAATTCCCGCGCTACTTCGGTATACCGAAGTATACACGGTCAACCGAACTTGAGTAGATCAGAGTCAAATCAATTCTACTGTCCACCTTGGAACGGTGAACCGAATGGACTTCGGTGAACCGAATTTAATTAGGGCTAAATAGATAAAAGCTACTGGAGGTTGGTGAACGGTGATCCGATACATAATCGGTAAACCGAGTTATTTGTTCAGACCATTGTTTCGGACTACCGTGTGGATAACGGTCGACCGAATCTGTCTCGATTTCTGGCCGAGCTTAAGTCACATCTTGCTTTCTCATTGGTCCATTCCCCACCAACTCCCAAACGGCTAGATGAGCTTCAAGGCTTATAAATAGGACCTCATTTGGTTGCTTTGGACATCTTGAACACTTCCTATCTATCCAATACTCAAAGTCAAATCCTCTCCATCTTCAAGCTCTCAATCCACAACACTCAAGCCTAAACTTCACCACTTGCATATCCAATTCCATATCATATCCAAGTGTGCTCAAGTATAGAGTGTTAGTTAGAGTGTGATTCAACTTCCATATCAAAGAATCAAAGAGTTGTAAAAGCTTCGAGGAAAGCTCCCTCTCGGGTTGTGAGAGGAGACACGAGCGAGGCGAGGTTGTTCGCGAGGCTCGGTGTTGTAAACGGCGTTGGTCTCGGCCCGGAACGGAGATCGGTTAGTGGAACCGTAAGCGAGGCTCGGGGGATCGAGCGAGGCTTGCGAGGAGGACTAGGACCCGGGTGTGGGTGCCGAACCTCTCTAAACTCCGGTGTCAACGAATTTGTGGTTTGCAATTGTCTCTTCCTTAATCCTTCGATTAGTATTTTTTAATTCCGCATTTTTCTATCGATTAGAGGGCCATAGATCCTAACAGCTTTCCCAGCACGCCCTTGATGTTGTCCCTTCCAAGCAGCTGGGCAGTTTTTCCACTCCCAGTGCATACAATCGATACTCCTCATCATACCTGGAAACCCACGTTGCTCACCAACGTAAAGTAGGCGTGTCAAGTCATTTGCAGTTGGCCGACGTAAATACTCAGGGCCGAAGATGCGAATAACACCTTCACAGAATTTGAGGAGAGCATTTCTGGATGTTGCCGCACTCATTCGTAGGTACTCATCGATCCCATCAGCGACAACGCCATATGCTAGCATTCGCATTGCTGCCGTACTTTTTTGTAGACCGGAGATGCTCATCCTACCAGTTGCGTCCGATGTTCATTGGAAAAAGACATCAGATGCTTCGATGACATTGTGGATGCGCAGGAAGACATGCTTTCTCATCCGAAATCTTGTCCTGAAAAGAGTATCAGAATACACAGGGTTGTCAGAGAAATAATCGTCTACAAGGCGTCTGTAACCTAGTTCACGATCTCTATCTGGGTTCGTCGTTCTCCTTCGACGCTGCTTAGGACGTGTAGTCCTTTCGTAAACAACCTGTCCGGCTAATTCCATAGCACGGTCCATTAGATTTAATGTCTCATTCCAGTTATCATCGTCGGATTGACCGGAGTTTAAACTATTATCCGACATTGATGAGAGAAGAAGTTAACAAGTTGAGAAGTTAAGGAAATGTGAGGAATCGGGAGATAGATAGATGTATTTATAGTTGGGAGGGTTTGGATGTATTTGTTGCATTGTTCACGCGTGATTGCACAGTTTACTCTTTGGAAGCGTGATTAAAGTGCACGCGTGATTGCAAATAGTGCACGCGTGATTGAAAACAGTGCACGCGTGATTGAAAATAGTGCACCCGTGATTAAATACTGCACCTGTGATTAAACAGTGTATTGGTTCTGGAAATTTCTTAATTTTAATCACTTACAAAAAATTATTACCCCACATTTATAACAAATACCCAATCCATTAATAACAAAACCTAAACTAAATAAATTTAAAAAAAATCGGAGGGAGACACGTGTCCCCCTCCCTTGGGCGCCCGGGTGTCTGCCCGGGACGCCCACGCGCCCGAGCGGGCGTCCCGGGCGCCCCGCCCATTAACGGGGGTGCGCCCGAGCGCCCGACCAAGGCGCCCGGGCGGGGTACCCCCGTTAAGGGTGCCCTAATAAAGCTTTGACCACGGATAGCAGCACAGCACTGACAAACATCATCAATATGAGCATGTGCTATGTTTAAAGTGGATTTTAGTTACGAGGTTTTAGTTTTTAATTGATTAGTAAAGATACGTCAGTATAAACTCCTCAAAGTTCATCTACCAAAGAGAGGTTACTAACACCATGTCAGAAAAAAGAAAGCAGCAAAAAAAATCAATTTGTCAACCAAATAAAAGTCGAGTCTCAAATTACTTCCCAACGATATTGACATACAACTTTGAGCACAACCGAATGACGAGTATTTTACATTTCCGTCACCATTGGTGTTTTAGAACTCAACTCTTTAACACCGAAACCAACATAAACATGTAATGTTTGTATTTAAAAACTCATTCCTATCTAACGAGCATTAACCATTTCATTTCTCAACGACTCTTCATCTAAGTCCATTCTATTTTACCCCAATAAAATAGAAACTAGATGAGTATTTACTTATATGTTAAAAATCCAATAGGACAAAAGAAACCAAATAAGATGAACATCATACATTTGGACCGCTAAACGTCGTCCACGAATTATTTAAATTGACTGTGTCAATTACCATTTTGCATTTCTCTCATTTTTACTTATTTCTGCTCCAAATATGATCTCCTCTTTTCATACTACAACAAAAAAATAACCATGTAAAATAAAATCGGAGTATGAATGCGGAGGTGGTAGGGAGTGTGAGACGTTTTTTGTTTTGACACCCTATTATTGTACTCCGAATATTGATCCGTTTACCCGTTTATTTACGTTTGTCTTCTTTTTCGACCGTGTCACCACCAAAATATTTCAAGAAGCTAAAATAATTTGAAATAACACACCGTATAAATTCAAGATTTAAAAAAAAAAATTGGGGCGTCTGCAACCCTCTCCCGGAGGCGTCCTAGTCAGATGGTAATTGAAACTTACGATTTTAGTAAAACCTGCACGACATTTAACAATTCCCTTCTTTCATCTTCAACTATCCAAGTTAAACACGCTCCGCTGCAAATCAAGATGATAAATAAAAGAAATGAAACTTGAAAAAGAAGTTACGAAATAAGGAAAGAAAATAATTCTCCCAGGGATGGAAGATTAATTCAGCTGGACTAAACTGAAACTATCACATGATGCTATCAAGTTTAGATCTCGTTGAGTTCTTTTATTTGTAAGGGTGTTTGTGCAAATATACATGGAGGGGAACGGAGAACAGATTTGAAGGTCGAAATGGACAGTTCAGATTGAATCCTAGAACAGACGGTCCAGATGTCTCAGAGGCACACACTAACATTGACCTTGTCCTCTTTTAGGCCACCGGCACCCAGTACTTTCCGAGCGTCCGATTTTCTCTCTTTGTCACGTCAGCACAATCCAACCTCTACAAAATCCTTAGAGCCTCCTTAACGACAGGGCGTGGGTCAGAGCCCAGGTCCACGTCCCCCCTGGGTTGCCACGACAACCATGTTCCCCCACCCTCTACACATTCGGGAGCGGAATCGGGCAGTAAAGAGGAGGGCATGGGTTGCCAATTCGTTATATTTTTTATATTTGTTAAAACAGTTAAAAATTGTTTTAAAAATTGTTTTAATTTTTTTCCAAAAAAATGTTTTCTATTTGTTTATATATTTTTTATTCAAATTTTAACGAATGATTTATCTCCAAATGACGTGAATGTGAGAGAATGTAAGGCGTCCAGACTGTTTCTGGGCATAGTTAAGGGAAATTTGGAGATGAGTGAGCTGATATGACGTGACAGATAGAGAAGCTGACGTGACACAGAGAGAAAGTCAGACACCAGGGAAGTGCATGAGCACTGTTAATGGTGGTGGTCTTAACCATTATCCAATCCACTCAGTCATACTACTGTGGTTCATGTTTGGGCCCTCGGAAAAAATAAGAAAACATAAAAAGATATTTAAGAACACAAAATAACAATTATTTGAATATATTTAAGTTCTTAATTAAGTACAGTAAAAATAGGGACATACAAGGTTAAACTTTTCCACGACAAGCTCATTCCACGACTCTTACCGCAATCAAAAGAAAGATTTTGCACTCATAAGAAGAAGGGTAGGTTTGTATATAGCAATCATATTACAACCAAGATTTTTCAGACATCGAAGTATTCTGAAAATATCATGGAAGAAACATTATCTGTTATTTATTTTATTCTGATAAATTGCAAACTAATGGAACAAAATATATAACCAATAGAATAGTTTTTTTTAAATCGCATAAAATAAAGTCTTTTGCAACCATGTTGTTCTTTTAATGTAGGAGAAACCTCAAATACTCAAAGCGACGTACATACCTTAAACAGAAACTCATGGTTTTTACATCATGTTGTGCTCGCACTTAATAAGTTAATAGAAGCAAAATTAAATACATGCATAAGTAACTGATAGAATATGATTTGCGCATATGGATCTAATAATCTCATAGAACTTGCTTACCATTGATATGCAATATCACGTAGTTCTTGATATGCAATAAGAAAAGGGAACTACTATTCGTCGCCGGAAAACTACTTAAATTGTCCTAAAAATGACATTTTTGCCCTTAACAAATCAATTAATACCGATTTCGTCCCGTGTTTTAAATAAGGTGTTTGACTCAGTTTTACTCACATTCCTAGTACCAACACCACGAAAATGTCTGGCGAAGCACCTGAATCCGGCGAGGTAACTGGAGCGGAATTTTTTTCACGACTCGGGCGTCGGGCTAAACCGCCTCCACCAAGGTGGAGGCGTCTGCCTAACACGCCTCCACATAGGTGGAGGCGGTTTAGACAGACGCCTCCACCTTTGTGCAGGCGTCTCCTATGGGCGCCTGCACAAAGGTGGAGGCGTCTGTCTAAACCGCCTCCACCTATGTGAAGGCGTGTTAGGCAGACGCCTCCACCTTGGTGGAGGCGGTTTAGCCAGACGCCCGTTTTTTTTTAATTTTTTGTTAAATTCAAAATTTTCAGGTTCCGTTTCAAGATTTCGGTGGTGATGGAGTAGATTACAGTGAGCTTTTTGACATTAAAGAAATATTTACAACAATCGAGGAAGGTTGTAAATGGGTGAAACAAGTTGCAATAGGAGCCGGATTTTTTTTGGTTATATCATCATACAAACCGAAAGCAGATAACTGGATGGATTGTTACCTCAGATGTGATCGCAGACGTGAGATGAGTTCTCGTGATACGAGTATTGCACTGCGAAAGAATACGAAAAGAAAAGGTTGTGGTTGTCGGTTTTTGGTAAAAGTGGTGGAGCGACGAGATCGTGATGGATGGGTTATTGTTTCTAGTAGCATGTTTGGGCAGCACAACCACCCATTGGCAGTTTATTCAGAGGGTCACCGACAGGTCAGCGGACTTAGTGCTGGGGCAAAGCAAATTGTTCGGGATATGACAGAGGCACAAGCAAGGCCCCGTAACATTTTGTTGGCGGTAAAGAAGAAATTTCCGGACGATAATCCTAATCAAAGGCACATTTACAACTTCAGAGAGTACATGAGGAGGACGAAATCTGAAGACAGGAATCCCGCGCAGTAGTTTCTCAGAGAGGCAGTGCAGCATAAGTATTTGCATTGGATTGTGGCAGATGAAGAAACTAATGTCTTGACTCACGCATTTTTGGCACATCCGACTTCGGTTCAGTTGTTGCGTACATACCCATTCGTGATCTGTATGGATTCGACGTATAAGACGAACAAGTACAAGATACATTTGTTTGAGATGGTTGGGGTTACTCCAACAAATATGAATTTCCTCGTCGGATATGCGATTTTGCAGGATGAGACCGAGTCTAGTTACCGGTGGGTGTTGGAGAGGTTGCGAGATCTGTTATTGGATATTGTTAGCCCGACAGCAATAATTACGGACCGGGAGATGGGTCTGATGCGACCAGTGGCAGAGGTTTTTCCTGAGTCAACTCATTTACTATGCACCTGGCATATCAACAAAGACGTGTACAACTACGCATACCACGTATTCGGCAAGGACAAGCAGTCTGCAGAGATTTTCAGGCGTGGAAGGTGGAGGAAAGTCATGATTTCTGATTCACAGACGGATTATGATAGAGCAGTCCGTAATCTGAAAGATTCTTTCAAGTCCTGGCCAGTGCTGACGAAGTATGTGGAAGACACGTGGTTGGTGCATAAGGAAAAATTCGTGTTGAATTGGACGAATCAAGTTCTTCATTTCGGCAACACTAAGAACTGCAGGGTGGAAAGTGTACATTCGGCTCTGAAAGAGTGGATCACTACATCGACTGCCGCTCTCGACACTCTTTTCGACCGCGTGAACTCGTCTATTGAAATGCAGCTGACGAATATTCGGAACTTTCTTGAAGATTCGAGACGTCGAAATATGGCACAGTACATAGGTCCTCTGTTTCAGCATATAAATGGCCGAGTTTCGCATCACTGCTTGTCGTTAATGACTCAGGAGTTGAAGAGAATGCAGGACTTAAGTGATGAAATTGAATATCGTTGTGGGTGTGCTTTCCTGACAACACATGGGATTCCTTGTGCCTGTACCATGTACGAGTGTTTCGCGTCAGGTGATTGAATTTATTTAGAGCAGATTCATCCATTCTGGAAAACACTTGTTATCGGAGAAGGAGTCCAGATGTCAGAGTTTGTTGATTAGTCAGCACAAGACACCGAGCATTTTCGGAAGCTAGTGGATGAGATCTCGCAGAGCGATCCTGCAGTAATTCGTAGTGCCTCTCGTATTTTATATGAACAGTTACACCCCGATCAGTCGAACTATGGAGAACCCGAATAAAATACTAAGGTACGATGTCGACCTAGGGGAAAGTCGACACGTCGGGACCCGAGTGCCTTCGAGTATGCTGAGCGAGGTCGTGGTCGGTCTGGCAGTAGTGGGAGCAGGGGTCGTGGTCGGTCTGCCAGTAGTTGGAGCAGGGGTCGTCGGTCTAATTCGTCTCGATCGTCCTTGAATATGGGCACAGGATCTTCTGGTATGTCGATATCTTTGTTGTTATGTTATTTAATATATATTAGTAATCTAAATGGGGTTGAATATATTATCTCCTAATTTTGTTGTTTTAATGAATTGTTATTTACCTATCTTACAGTGTCCGGACGGGTTGACGTAGACAACTTCCCATATAATGATAGACTGCCAGGAATCATTTTGTCATTTCTGCAAAGGTGGAATGACGTACGTGCTGATGGCAACTGTGGATTTCAATGTGTTGCCGATGTCTTTCATGGTGGTCAGGAGAACTGGTCGTACGCCCGTCGTGCGATTTCTAATGAGATAGGTGCACATCCTATTTATGAGACAGTCTATTTCGGTCATGTGAGAGAGGCTCGTCAACGAATTGATTGGGGCGGGGGAGGTTGCGGCGAGGATCATTATATGGAGGTTTGGTCCGACTTGTTTCTATTGCGAATTTTTACAAGTGTGCGGTCATGTATTTCGCAGTGGGAACGGATGGTTCGTTGTTCCCGTGTCTTACTGTTCTACCCTGAGAGTGTCCCTCTACCATGACGAGGCCTGTCAGAGAGTTGGTCATTGCTCATTTAGGGAGTTACGCTCATTTTATTCGTTTGGAATTACTTGATGATTTCCCAGTACCTCCTATAGCGACCTTATGGTATCAAATGCGAGATGAGAGTGTTGTTGGATGGGAGGATCAGTACCAAAGTAGGATGGAGTATTGGAACCGGTTACGTTGATTGTAATTTGTAATGTTTTGTAATGTATAATATATCGTGTATTTCTACTTATATCGTGTTGTTTTTTTACCGTATTTTAAATTTAAATATTATTTCATATCTAAAGAAATAAGTTGAAAATCTTTTCGTGAAAAATAAATATTAAAAAATACGATAGTCAAAGAAATATGTAGAAGATATGTTCGTCAGAAATAAATAATAAGAGTACACAAATAAACATAAGCATATACCAACAAATGTACTAACAGTGCAACAAAACGAAAGTAAAAGCAAGACAACTACAGCTCAACATCTGAATCATGGTCCGAAATGCCCAACTGGCTGTTCCAATCCTCGATCAGGCGATCCCAATCTGTACATGCAAGTCTCGTCGCCTCACTCGGCATGACGTCTCTCTCTCGCAAGAACGGCTGCGTACATTGTATCGCCCTACTCATCCACTGTATGTAAAATAGAAATTAGCGTACAATAACAAAATATACTTTACAATTAAATATAAAATTAGATAAACTTACCACATCGGCACATGTCCTATCCAGTGGTCTCTCCGGTCTCAGAATGATACCGCGTACGAGCAGTGGATGTGAGCACCTACCGAACCACTGCAAATAATCTGGAGCACAGGTGGAGGGGTCGCGGCTACGACTCAGATCGGCCAGGTGTAGTCGTCCTACTCTCGGAAATGTCCTCCAAACCGATTCCGCAGACGAAACGCTGTGCCTGACGTCGTACATCGTCGCAGTCGCAGACCGTACTGCATGGTCGGGCGTCGGGATGTCAACCGGGATCACCTGAACGTAACCTAACTGACGTAACACGCGATCAGGTAAATAAGGCTCTGTGATATCCCTATAACGAATAACACCCATAAATGTAGTCCTCGGCACAGCTACAGCAGGCTCGGGACCATACGGTAACCACTCCACCTAAACGTTTATACGTTAATAATAATAAAGTTAAATTTAAATAAACGTGAATAATATATACATTATATACCTACGATGCAGTCATCTGATCTAGCCGTCTACGAATAGAAAGAAGTCGACTCTCGCTCTTATCCTCCGCCCGGACAGCCCACATACGCGAACGAGGATGGCCACACTCAACAATCTTCCGCTCACGATGTGGGCGGAAAGCAGGAAAATACTCATATATCCAAGCCTGCAGCAGTGTAAGACAACCCGTAATCTGACCACAATCAGCACGACTAGATATGCCCAGCTGGCGATACAGATATGCCAACGTCGCCGACCCCCATGAGTAATCAGCAAGGGTATATGGGTCCCTCGCCTCCAATAAGTCGTGTGGTCTCAGTCTGGAACCGCTCTTGTCGACAAACAATACGCAGCCTAGCAGTAAGAAGAAATAAGCAGTCATCTGCGTATCCTCAGTCCGTGGTGGCCGCCCTCGTCTGCAACACTCGTCCATAGCGTCGATACTAACACCACCGCCACTCCAAAATGAGCTATCCCGCCCAAGACCCTCCAGGCTGACACCCAGCAACTCAGATACATATAACTTCAGCTCAGATGTCGGCGCCTGCGCACTGACCATGGGACCCTCAACAGGAATGTGAAGAATCTGAAAGACGTCATGCAACATGATCGTCATCTCTCCGAACGACAAGTGGAAAGTGTTGGTGTCAGGCTGCCACCGCTCCACGAATGCCGAAATCAACGGCATGTCGATGCAGGAAAACATGCTGTACGACAAGTGACCCAATCCACTGTCAACCACGGTCGCCGTCATATCCTCAGTCATCACTGAGCGCCATGCCTGCAATGTCGTACAGGCTCTGTGCCGATTATGGCACTTCAAAACCTTCCGCTCCTCGCCATCCCAGACGCGTCTGGCGACGTGGCCTCCGAAACTCGGAATGACGCTGCCATCTACAGGACCACCGGGAATAATATCCGTGACGATCCAAGACTCGTCATCACCCCTCTTCTTCTTCTGAGCTCGGGCGTCTGCAATGCACGAACTCGAATCACCGGTCACAAACCGGCCACCTCGATCCTTCCTAATGACCCACTCAGATGAAGGACCACCGTGTCGCCCCCGTCCTCGACCGGCCTGATGTACCGCCTCCTCCTGTGGCCCCAAGTCGTATCGGCCCCCATCGTCACTGTCGTCGTGACTCCTCAACTCATCTGAATCATCCTCGTCGTCGAAAGACTCTCCAGGTGTCTGATGACGACGTAACAGATCTCTCTCTCTCCTAACTGAAGCAGAAATACCACGTCTACGTGGATGACGAGGACCTGACTCGTCTGCTATACTACGTACCGCGCGTAAGGGAATTGATTTCCTTTTTCCTCCACGGTAACCCGATGACTATTAATTCAATTTTAAAAATACAAATTTATTAATGAATTTACTAAATTAATTAAACTAATTATTAACTGAATAATCTATTAATTTAGCAATTATCACAATTAATCAATAATCCTTTACTAAAATCGTACACAACTAATTACTAACATAATAATCAATTTATTTAGCGATTTATTTATTAATTATCACAAATTATAATCAATAAACGATTTACTAAACTAATTTAACTCATTATTAACATAATATTCAATTTATTTAAAATTTATCACAATTTATAATAAAATTAAAAAAAACGGGCGTCTGCGGGAGACGCCTACCCTACGTGGTAGGCGTCTGCCGGAGACGCCTACCGTACGTGGGAGACGTCTCCCGCAGACGTCTGTTCATTGGGTCGGGCGGTCGCGGGAGACGCCCGACTCAAAAAAAAAATTAAAAAAAATTAATTGAAATAAACAAGATAATTTACCAGATATGAGTAGTCAGGGGTCTCCGCTGGCTCTTTCCTTGACCTCCGAGACATTCTATTTGGTGAATAAAAGTGTGATATGAAGAGAAAGTTGTGTTAAAAGAGTGAAATGAGGAGTTATATTAGTAGAAAGGGCAGATGGGCAAAATGGTAAAGTTACGGACGATTTAAGTAGTTTTACGGCGACGAATAGCAGTTCAGTAAGAAAACTCCCGTTGGATTCTCTTCTGTGCTCTTTTTTGGGACTCTCCATCTAAATCCTCTCTCCCACTAACTCTCTCTCCTCCACGACATGCAAGTTTTAACATGAACTTTCTCCATTCATTCCCTCTCATTCTCTCAGTATATGTCAGACCAATGATATATCATGTTGAGTGATATATGTGATCTTTTTTTTCATTACCTCAATCATGTCCCCACCAAAACCATGACATATCACGTAGTGTGATATATCTGACGTTGAGGAGGCTGATGGGACGCCAGTTACTCGGATGCATTGAGTTTTTTGGAGTCTTGGACCATGAGGTGGGTGTGGTTGCACTATTTGGGTAGGGTCGAGTGTGTAGTTACTTCCTTATGTTTCTCGTGTGGATATATACTATAGTATTTTTACTTTATATTGTTTTGACTTTTGACCTAAGTATCAATGTATTATCTTTATTGAGCACGTGTGACTGAAGTATGTTGAGTGATAAATCATGTTTGTGACCTTTTGATTGGATTAGTCTATATTGCTCAAGCTTCCCAGTCCTTTGTGGCTGCCGAATACTGAAATAATCTTTCATGCTAATCAATGAAGCATACAAAAACAGAAGGATGGTCTTCTGTAGCTACTTTGATGAAACAATAGTGCAGGTCTCTCTCTACTACAAATTTTGTGCATGTATCGTTTTTGGTGTAGTATTGTTAAATTTTGTGCATGTACTTCATTATATATAGGACTAAACAACGATCCTAAGAGAAGGACTTACAATTTAAAATCCAAGTATCAAATTGTTCTATTAACTTGGGAGTTACAAGTATGAAGTACTTAAATTTGATAATTTATCAAAATAATATTTTCGGGTCGATAAAATGATATAAAAGTTTAAAAGGTTGTAGTACCCTTTAAAATATTACACAAATAATAGAGAAAAGTTGTCATCAAGAAATAGCATAATCTCCTTTAGCATACATTAGTAGAATACTGATTGCGCTTCTGAATACCAACGCGCGGGTTCAAGTCTATATTAAACATCTAAAACACACAACAAAACCCACCATCAAGCTGAACACAATTTCCCTTCAACCAAACAATCCACCCTAAATCACCATAACCATCTCATTAACACCAAAAAAATCACAAAAACCTTCTCATTACAAAACCAAACTACAATTTACACGAATAAAAAAACACCAAAACACAAAAAGAAAAATCACTCAAATCTCCTACACTTCCAAGCAGAAACAGAGAACAAAGCATGATTCTGCCAACACAACATACAACATCCGGCCTCCTCCCTAACCTTAAACCCCTCGCACCTAAACCCCTGTTGGAGCAGCAACCGGGCCTGGAAAAGCCCATCCCGGCCCAGCCCAACAGGCCCAAACCCAACCCCCTCCAACCTCCTCCCCCACCTCTCGAACCTCTCGTGCCTCGCCCTCCTCTCCCCGCCCTCGCACGCGATCACCTCTTTGATCTCCTCGCCGAGCATCCTCTCCACCTTCCCTCTCACCTCCGAACCCCTCCCGGCCGCCGACTCGAGGCAGTCGAACGCCGCCGCGTAGTAGTTGAGCGCCTCCGTGAACCTCTCGTTGAGTCCTGGTTGATTGTGGTTCGTCTCCTGCTCGGAGACGACGAGGATCTTCGGGGAGAGGCGGCGGAGGGAGGCGAGGAAGGCGTCGATTTTGGGAGGGGATTTGGGGTAGGAAGAGGGAGCGAGGAGGGGGTGGAGTTGGAGGAGGGAGCTCACGGCGACTGCCTCGCCGGTTTTGACTGGGAGAGAGGAGAGGTCGAGGTCGGAGAGGGTGGAGACGATGGGGTTGAACTGGAACGGGACGTCTAGGGTTTCGGCGACGTCGGTGAGCCGGGCGGCGGTGGCGTCGAGGACGGATTTGATCGGGTGAATTCCGGTTAAACGTAAGTGGGGTGGGCCCCCCGGACGGGAGCTGAGAACTTGGAGGAGAGCTATCCACTGGGATGAGTCCCACGCGTGGAGGTCGATGACGTGGACGATCTTTTCCCCTTCCATCGCCGCGGCAATGGCGTGGTTGGCGAGGATGATGGATAGCTTGAGGAAGGGGAGGAGGTCGAAGGAGTGTCGACGGGAGAGGAGAGAGGCGGAGACGTCGGGGGCGGTGCGGGTGAGGTTGAGCGCTCGGTAGACTCCGGGGAGGGAGCGGAGTAAGCGTGACGCAAGGGCATCAATAAAATAAGATGCGATCCGTTGCATTGAGTCACCGTCCGGAGACGCAAGCACAGAGACGTGTTCCAAGTAGGCATTGGCCGCGTCGAAATTGCGGGCGAAGACGTGGGTGGCGCAGTTGACGAGGAGATGGATGAGTAACAGTCCGCGGTCGGCCGAGCTGAGGTCGGGGGAGAGTGGCATCAGGGAGAAGTGGTGCAGAGGTGAGTTCGCCTCCTCTTCCATTTTCGATATCATATTTTGTGATGTGTCCTGAATGATTGATACCTTTCAAAACTGGAGGGGTAGGTATTGTATTATAAGTGTTGTGGTGGGAGAAGAAACAGGAGGGAGTGAGTGAGGTACTATACTACTGCGTTGCTTCTTTGCTTTGCTTTGCTTTTTTGTGAAGTAGGAGAAAGACACAAGCAGGTGGGAATTTGTCTGCTTTAACTTAGATTTTATACAGGGTTTGTTTTGGGTGAGGAAAAGGAGGTGGGTAACAGGACGGGAGGAGGAATAGATGGGGACGGGGGTGTTTTGTTTTGTTTTGTTTTGTTTGGGTTTGGTCATTGCCGCGTAACTGTTTCACGTAACTTTTAAGATTCTACCTTTTTTATCTATTTATTTATATATAATATAATAAGTTCCATCTCATGTTCTTTTACTTTAAAAATAATAATTGTATCTCATATACTCTTTTACGGTATCATTTTAGTCTACGATATGGTATTTTTATTTTGCTGTATATAATAATCAAACTTGTTATATAACCATTCTGAACCATTAGATGCATGAATTATCGTCATTTTGTAATTCTGTATAACCTTTATGTAAGTTAAACAAATGATTCAAAAGTTAAATGATATTTTCCTCTTCTAAATTGATCAGCAAAAAATAAACCTTAGATTTTTTGAACTCATGAGAAGTCATTTATTAGGTTAAGAAGCATATAAGTGATTCCTTGTCTTGTTTCCCTTCCAGTTCAAGTATTTAACATTACATGTAAAATAAATAACAGGATTTCCATCTTGCTTTAATTCAGGAATCAGAATTATGACAATTGAAGTTCTCATATCAAAAGAATTTACACAAACCACTCATATCCTTCGAAGTAAAAAAAAAAGTCTTGGAAACCATAGCTCAATAACAAAAGAATTAGATGAATAATAGAAGTTGAATCCCGATACTATTTGTTTGTAATTTGTAAAATATATTCGTTGTTCACACTTCGCACAAGTTCTAGTTTGTGGTGTCATATGTGAATAGGACTTTGTTTTGTTAGAATTTCCGTTTTCGGTGGGGAGAAAATGGAGTCGTTTCTGGTGGAGCATAAGACAAAGAATCGGCTGCATCCGATGGAATTTGTACGTGAAGTGTGAAGGACAAACCCCAAAATTCCAAACTCTTTCCACCCCCTTGTCGTGTAGCCCTCCTCCAATTCCACTAAAACCATTTTAAAATAGGAGAACTTGTGTTGGTACCCCAAGGCTGTGGCACAGCATGGCTGTCCTCATGCTTGCAGATGGGAATAAGTCTGCACAGTGTTATTCCCCGTCCACACTACCAAACAAGCATGCCACAACAAAACAAAAACACCTCTCCCTTTCACTTTCTTTGTTTTGGTAATGGTTCCAAACCTCCACCCTTTTGTCCTCTTCTGCCCAGATGTTGTTTTCCTCACTAATTGAATGCTAGCAGACAAAGGGTGTGAGTGCATCTATTGCACTCTTTGGCACCAACCCAGTGGAATCACTTCTTTACTCCTCTGCCCTCTGTCCTCACCTCATTTATTGCACAAGCAGTTGGGTGCGGTTTGTTTTTGAGATTTGAATTCTTTTGGTTTTGGTTTTGGTTTGAACCACAACTCTACAAACAGATAAGATGGAGTTTGGTTTGTGGACTGGTATGTAGTTACCATGTGGTGTCACAGGTGGTAACAGTTGGATTGGGACTGATGCAGTGGCCTTTTCAGACCATAATTTATTGGACCCCTGTTTTGTCTAAAACCGATTGGTTCAACCTTTCTTGTTCTTTGGTAGAAACTCAAGCAAGATTATTTAACAAATCTCAAAACTTTGTGAAAGGAAGTGATACAGTACTTGAATGGAAATTTCAGCTGATGATTATGTTTGATGTGGATCCTGTGGTTGATATGGGCTGATGATGCCACCACAGACAAAGCAAATGTTTCTTTCGGCCACTAATCTGTGTTGTGATAGGTTTAGATCATCTGAATTTCAACTTATATCCATTTTAACCTTTTCTACTCTATATCTTTAATTTGTTGGTAATTGACTAATTGGCCTGCCATGACATGCATTCAAGTGGCATACATCATTGCTTAATCATGTTTGATTCCCTTGAATTTCAGCTTTGACTATAACATGTGCTCTCTATAGGAAACAAGTGGTGAGTTTATAACTCAGCTTATTTAGTACTTCTATCCTCCGAAACAATCTATTCAAAGTTGTAAATGCATTTGACCGTTTTTTTTTGTTTTGTAATGTTTTGTTTATCAAAATCTAACCTAATAATAGAGTTGTTAGTTTCGTTTTTAGTTCATCTCCATTTCGTTTGTTTTCAAATTTCAAGACGTAGAATAATTAATTTTGTGACACAACACCCTATCTGTTCTGAGCCCATAAGGATGGATCACTTAACTTCACTAACTGTGGTAAAATCCTTAGTTTGAAATACTTGAATGTTAATTTAAACTTTGTTTTTGAACTTCATCTAGCAACATGGCTTTATCCAATTAACTAATTAAGACGTGAACGTTGATTAAGAAGAAATAGTAGACACTGTTAAGAACGTGATGTCGACTTTGTTGTTTGGATATGGATCCCTACAGAAGACAGAACAAAATTTACAGTTGCCATGGGCCATGGGACCGTACGAAAATATGTTGGTTTGCTCTCTTTGTGGGTGCTCATGACAGATATTTGTTGCATGTTTTGTTGTATGTGTCGTTTGGAATTTTATGGGAGAAAAACAATAAGCAACACAAATTAGCCTAATCAGGCCATACTGCTCGGAATCCTTATCATCCAACTCACTTTGTTCCACTTGCTCTTGAGTCCAAAATTGGATTTCATATTTGGACATCATTTATGTTCATTTTGAAACCATTTGAAGTCGTTTGAAAAATAGTATATGTCGATATATTTGATAATACAGGTAGAAAAGAAAAATGGAGACGATTTTGATTGTGTAAATCTTTTAGAGATAAATCTAAGAATACAAAAGGTAAAATACATAGATGTAATGTTTTTTTTTTGTTGCCAGGTAATGCGGGTAGCCCGTGCATATTGCTCGCAAGTCGCAACTAAAGAGTCACAAAGTGAACGAGACGGCAAAAAAAAGACTATGTTACAATCCTCTAAGAATAAAGTTATGCATATACTATTATGCACAAACTTCCAACGATTCAATTATCTTTTGAAAAATCTAAAGTATTTCCATGCCATCTCGACTTCATGTAATTTACACAACTTTTACGTTTGAGAGGATGTATTCTTAACATTAAGACACAACTTTGGCGTGTTCTCTTGTTGTATTGTATTGAATTGAATACATATCAAACAAGGGGGGGGGGGGGGGGGGGGGGGGGGCTTCTTCGGCATAGGAAAAACAACAAACTGACGAATTGTTTCAGACTTGGTGCAACCCAAAGTCATCATTCAATGAGTTGTGTTGTTGTTCGCTGCCTCAACGCATTCCCCGGCGTCGTCCCACACAGAAAGAAAGAGTGCCGTTGTGCTAAGTGATAGATATGTTGGTCAACACGAGCAATCAAATCAGCCCTCTCTTCCAAGAGATACATCACCAAGGATGGTTATTCTGTATGGTTGTTGCTTTGCCCTCTTATGAATGATCCATTGACGTATGAATGATCATGGCACATATGCAGCGTATCACCTTGGTCTCGTCTTAGTAAACAAAAAAAAAGTGGTACTGCTATCAGGCCCGGCCCAATAGCAGGAGCAGGGTGAGCTCCTGCTCCGGGCCTTATTCCGGGCCTCACTTTGAGGGGGCCTAAAAAAAATGTACATGGTCTTATTGGGTTGCAAAGAAAATTAGTGTTAACACATAAATAGCACTTAAACATTGATAAATTTGTCTCAAATATTCCTAAAAGGACAAAAAAATTCAATTAATATTGCATTAAGTTAATGAATTTTTTATTATTTAAACTAGGAGGATAATTTTTTTCAAATTTAGGAGTCTCGTTGTTGATTTTCGCACAGGGCCTCAAAAATTTCCAAGACGGCCCTATTGCTATTGTTTGCTCTCTGGGATGTAAAATATATCTCTTCTCACCATCTCCCACTAGCGTCTGGACCGTCTGACCTAGGACATACTTATGGATGATTTGGAAAACTACAAATAACTATCTTATGTCGATATCTCCTGTGTTGAGCATACATAACAAATGGAATTCCTTAGCAATCCTTCGAACAACAACACTCCAAATCACACAAAATGTGTCCCAACTGATGCAATGATAGTTGTCTAAGAATGAGACGTAAGTTTGATCTTCAATCTCATAACAATTTGTGAATCATGATTAGTAAGATGCGGTTATGCATGCAATCTACTTTAATAATTAAAATTAATTCTACTCTAAAAAAAATTCTAACGAGCTCGTGCACTTTTTACACCAAAAAGTTGACTCAATTACTAAACCCAACGGTGACATACGAACCCACCAATCCTGCCCAAGTATTTTTGCACCCAAACACGGCAATCTCGCTCCAACCCCACATTAAATAGCAACACGCCAACACCAGCCAAAAAACGAGCCTTACGTGACCCCTCCAAAATCAAAATCCCATGCAACACAAACCCCCACCATTCCCTCCAAAACTCCCCACTTCGCCATGCACGTCCCAATTACCTCCCTCCTCCTCTCTCTACTCCTATTCCTCGCCCTCCGCCCGACTCCCGTTATTAGCGCCTCCCCCTCGCTCCGCTCCGTCCTCAACCGCTTCCAGAACTACACCAGGATCTCCCACTTCAGGCTGTTGAACAGGAAAGATGTCGTGTTGTGTCCTAGAGGGAACTCTCCTTTCCTCGACGTTCGTGTTGGGACGGTGCGGTCGGGGATGCTCTTGGATGAGGAGAATGTTACGGTTACTGTCAGCGGGGTTGTGTCGCCGGATGAGTCTGACTGGGTTGCCATCATCTCACCTTCCAATTCCACGTAATTAATTGCTATTGTGTTATGGTTTCAAATCTTAAGTTCTTCAAACCACGTTGGACGAGTTATTGTTTTGTAAAATTAATTTGGGATATCTAAAGTAAAATATTCGTGACTAGAATAAATCACATGCATGATGAAATCTCAACACATTAATTTTGTTAAAAAATTGAAGTTTGGTTAGATTTTGACGAGGAATTAATTTGTTACCAATTTGCATTGGACTTGTGAAATATCATCAGATGTGAATTTGGATTCAAATTCAGATAGACGTCAGACTATTCTTAGATATCTACAAAACTGAATACAAGCATGCAAGATATGTGGTAGTTGATTTCTGAGATCATTTAGTTATTAAACTACTAACTACGTGAGTAAATTGTATAATACATAAAATCTTATCACCTCTCTTAAATTATTTATATATATATATATACAGAAATTCTCTAGTGAGCCAAGAACTTAATTTTTTTAAATTAAGCCCCACAAATATCCACCACTCATTTCAGATTGTAAGATAGATTAAGAAAAAACGGTTATACTAATGAATGTGGAGATTAACTGTAAATAAGATCCAATTGTGAGATTGTGGGAGCTTAAACTAAATTTGATGAACTCTGAGCTCACTAAAGCTTGACCCTATATATATATAGATAGATCATATAGCGTGACGAAAACGCATGTATGATCCTAACACGAAGTCGGAAATTTCAAATTTCATATATAATTACATTTCAACATCCAATGGCCTGATTTAGTTTGAATTTGGCCACAATATGTTCGTGATTCGTATTATGTACAACTTCTAGGATTTCTACCATCAACGCATTAATGCATGATGTTAAAAAATAAAATTGGAATATATACGTATTGTTGTGTAACAGGATTTTGTTGTTGATGATTCCAGCGTTGCTGATTGTCCACTGAGTTCATTGCTGTATAAGCAAACAGGGGATTTCAGCAACTTACCTCTTCTTTGCAATTATCCCGTCAAGGTATGTACATGAGTTATAGCAAATTTCATCAATTAATCGGAACACCAAAAGTTTAAGGATGTCATGGCAAATATTGGTTTTAAAACTCATCTTAATTGCTTTAACTGATGGTTAAGATATCACCATGCTTCATAGGACTTATCTCTGTTCATCACGTCTAATATTAGAAAGTACAGTGTAATAATATAAATATGACAATTAAGAGGTTAATGATGCAAAGTTAATTGGGAACAAATTCAAATAAGCATCCTACATTCCTACTATTACTAGCAGGTGCGTAATTTTGTTCTATCTATTCCTTATTTCCTAAACTGTGTATCTATCTTTTGAGTTTTGTTTCGATTCTTCGTTTGCAAATAATTTTCCTGCAAACCAATCGCAACAAATGTGTGCCACCATGCAGGCGCAATACCTGAAGAATGACCCATCCTACATCAGTTGCAATAAAAACGAGTGCAAGGAGAAGAAGAACGGTGTGTGTACGTCGATAACATGCTCCGGTTCCATAACGTTCAACATCGTCAATTTCCGATCAGAAGTGGTCTTCGTCTTCCTTACCGGCGGCTTCTCCACTCCTTGCTTGCTCAAGACCTCTCGACCCCTCAAATTCGCCACCCCCAAAAAGCCACTCCATGGCCACCTCTCTAGTGTCGACTCCACCGGAACCGCCGTAAGTTTTTCTAGTTATTATGGTTGATCATGTGGTAGTACCAATGCAACTATAAAAAGATAGGAAGCAAATTAAAAACATTACTACAAAATGGATCTTTGCCGACGGACAAATTTGTCAGCAATAGTACCCAATTCCGTCGGTACTATTGCCGATGGGAATTCCGACGGTAAAGTTTTTATATATACATTTTCAAAATTTAAATGTAAATACATATATCGATACTCATTCTTATTGATATGAAAATGCACATTTGTATCCTTAATAGGTCCCCAGAGAATCTAGTAGACGAGGTTGGTTTGTCCAGTATTAAGGACAAATGTCCTTCTCTTTTTCTTCTTATTTTTCTATGAGAAAAATAAATTTGGATATATATTATTAGAAAAGGTATTTCATGACTTTATGTGGCCCAATTTCATAAAAACAGATCATCTTATCAGATCTCTTCATTTGCAACTTTAAACTTTCCATCTATTTATTTGTGCTTTCCCAGTAATTAAAATTACAATCTTAACACTTATTAATTTTTTGCATGTTCATCAGATGAGATTAACTTGGGTGAGTGGAGACTCTCTCCCCCAACAAGTCATATATGCAAATGGGAAGTATGCAACATCAAATGTCACCACATTTACACAAGCAGACATGTGTGGTACATATTCAAACCCTTTCCTTTGTTACATGCATTTTTTATATATAAAGTATATATCTACTAAAAAAGGGAAATGGAATTATTTTGTTTTTATTGTTGCCAGGTGATGGTGTGGTAGCAAGTCCTGCTCAGGATTTTGGATGGCATGATCCAGGATTCATCCATTCAGCTGTAATGACAGGTCTCAGACCTCAAGCAATGAACACTTACAAATATGGAAGGTAACCAACAAAACCTGCCTAATTCAACAATCAGTTAACAAATATAATTCCAGATTGCTTAATAGAAAATTCTGTAATATTTTATAGTAGTGTTGTGTCCACTGTCACTTAAGGAGTCAGTGAATCAAACAATTATTCAGAGGACCTTGATACTACATTAATGCTATAAAAAAAATCTTTGGATTAATATTGCTGTGTCCACCTCTCTCACCTATATATTGTTTTTTTTAAAAGATACGGTAGATCAACTAAATTTCACAAATCATGTCATAGCATTTTGTTGGGTTGATTTTAAAAATCTATCAGGATTTCATGTGTAGTGATAGTGATCAGTTGAGAAATATCAAGGAAAACATATATATGACATTTCCGCCACTAAAGAACTTATTTTTCGGCAAATGCAGACACTAATCCACTTGTAAATTCACCCATTTTTGTACATAAAGTCGTTAGCATTGGTAGATAGAGTCCAAGAAATCGCATTAGCAAAAAGTGACACAAGCTAATCCTTTATCAGTTATTAGTAACAGCTTGCTTAGTTTAAGGCCTGTATGCATGGATTTGATATTATTGGACATTCTGTTGGGGATTTATGAAACAGTAAAACTGTTGGTTGGAGCAAGGAGATCAATTTCAGGACTCCACCAGCTGTAGGGGCAGAAGAGTTGGTGTTTATTGCCTATGGTGATATGGGGAAGGCTCCATTGGACAAGTCATCTGAGCATTACATACAGGTAATTATTACTCCTCCAAAAGATTACATTAATATTCTCAAAATGTTTCATGATAAATTTGATGTTTTAAAATATTTGCAGCTTGGTTCACGCTCGGTTGTGCAAGCAATCACGACAGAAGTCGACACACAAAAGATCGATTTGATCTTTCACATAGGAGACATAAGCTATGCCACTGGATTTTTAGTGGAGTGGGATTATTTTCTTAAGATGATCGAGCCCGTGGCGTCTCGAGTCTCCTACATGACAGCCATTGGCAACCACGAAAGGTATATCGGCAACACCCACTTCTTGAAAGTCATACAAATCTAATTTCTCAATTGAAGTTCACTCATATGATGCAGCTATTTAAATAAATTTCAGAGACTATGTGAAGTCGGGATCGCTCTATATGACTCCAGACTCTGGAGGAGAGTGTGGAGTTCCATATGAGACGTACTTTCCGATGCCTACCTCTGGGAAGGACAAGCCATGGTATTCTATCGAGCAAGCGAATGTCCACTTCACTGTCATGTCCACTGAGCATAGTTGGCATGAGAACTCCGAGCAGGTAACCAATCGATCCAATCAACGAAATAACTAACATTCTTGCTATATGAGTGGTCCAGTTTAGTTATATTTACATCATTTATTGTTGGTGCAATGCAGTATGAGTGGATAAAGAAGGACTTGCAAGCAGTGAACAGAATAAGGACGCCTTGGTTGATCTTCATGGGGTAATTTCATAAAACCCAAGAAAACCTTCGTTTAGTTTAGTATAGGTTATCATTCTGTCTCAATGTAGCTATCGTAATTACATGTATTAAAGACCTTTCGACATGTGTAAAACTGTTAAGTTCAGTTGGTAGAAAAGCTAGAAATTTGAGGTTGAGATTTCAAACTCAGCCATGATTTGCTAGGTGCTACTGAAATCTTGAGATGTGTATCATGAATTATTCTGAAATATTTTATTTGAGATCATAGACTATTTTTCTCTCCAAATTGGTTCACTTCTTGTGATTTTCTTGAAAATGTAGTAATGGGTAAACCGAAATGTGCAGGCATAGACCGATGTATGTATCCGACAGCGGAGTGATACCAAGTGTAGATCCATTTTTTGTAAAAGATGTGGAACCACTGCTGATGGACAATAAGGTGAGGTCACAAACATATAGTCCCTATGAGCAAATTGGTAGTGGTTGGAGGAAGCACATAAATTATCATTCTATAAAATTAAGATGCAAACATGAATTACATGATAAAATGTTGAGATGTTTTCATCAATCAGAATGTATAGAACCATATTTCTCAACTTGTAGTTCAGGTACTGACTAGAAGACATCTTCCGTAGACACTACAATTTCAATTTTGACTGAATAAACACTTCTTTTTGACTTCACAAATATTGAGTTGAAACTCTGCACTCCATGGAAATTAAAAACAAAAACCAATTTTCTTTCTAAGCTTGAACTTAGACTGTTGTTATTTTGCAATATGGTTCTAAATTTATCTACTAAATAAGAACTTAATTGTTATCACAATCGCAGGTGGATCTAGCTTTCTTCGGTCATGTACATAACTACGAAAGGACTTGTGCAGTTTACAGAGGTGAATGCAAAGCCATTCCAATAAAAGAAAAGGACGGAATATATATATACGATGGACGCAACTATAGCGCACCAGTTCACGTCGTAATGGGAATGGCAGGCTTCACTTTGGACAAGTTCTCTAGTAATGTAAGTTGCGATCAGTCATCTTAACGGTTACTAGTTGGTTTGATTGGTCTTCTCATCTAAAATACTCAATTCAACATTAAATTCCCCAAAATTTTGAGAGAAAAAATGTCATTTGAACTTGTAGTGTATACCAGTATGTTGGATTGACAAATGACAAACATCGGCCAAAATGAGATTTCTCGATTCAAGCAAGAGGTTGTGATGACATTCTTCAATATATCAGCAAGATGGTGTGGCTTGCAAACTGCAAGTTATTTACTCCTAGTTGTGAGTGTTGAGAAAATAATCTCAAATTGCTCATGACTAAATCTTTAAAGGTGTGCCTACTAAAAATCACATAAGTGATTAGTTTTTGAAAAGAGACGGTGGGCCGACCAAATTTCACAATCAGTTGTACGAATCTTTGTATATGATAGTCATTTCTCTCAAGAAAAGACCAGAAGATCATTGTATTTCTTATGTTTATGTGGTTCATATGTTTTTTATTTTGACAATCTTGACTTGTTTGACAGTATGCATCTTGGAGCTTATCGAGGATCTCCGAGTTCGGCTATGTAAAAGTTCAAGTAAAGAGGAAATCTCTGAGTTTGAAGGTGCTTTAGCTCTTCTAACACATACTACATACGACCATCTTCTTTCTATTAATCCCCAACTTTTCTAGATTTCTTAGTTATACAATTTCACAACGATTTGAAAACATGGTAATTATTTACTAAATTCTTCTGTATCCCCTTGGTTGCAGCTTGTGAATGCAAAAACAAGAGCTGTGGAAGATAGGTTCCGTATCATCAAAAGTTGAGACACTTTTTTTTGAAGTCTCTTAATTTTTCGACTATTTTACCGGAGAAGACTCCCAACCGTGTTTGATATGTTGTAGAGTCATAGAATGTACATTGCTTGTAATCGAAGTCATTGGTATTCCACTGAAAATTCAGAGTTTTGACACTGATTTAATATGTAAAATCCTCCGAAAATATATGTTTATTTTCAATAACAGAATATTCAGAGTTGTTGAGAAAATCATTCAGCTCAAATAAATGATCTGAAGCAAGACTTTCCTCCTTAGTCTAATCTGAATTTATTCTTGATGTCCATCAAGAATATGAAGGGAGTAAGAATGGCACTTATCCTTACAAGTCCAGTTAAACTTAGGCCACTAGACAGATGATTAAGGGGTAAAAAATGTTTTGAAAAAGTACATTTTTTCCTATTTCTAGTTTAACGACCACCTTTATTACCCTCATTTTAACTTTTAAGCAATACCGATATGTGAAAATGATAGTAATATGTTCCATTTAAGTACAAATTTTGAAAGAAAGTAATTAAGATTTTTCTCACTTAACCAGAAAAATCAAAACCCGATGATCTTCAGAAAAAGGAATTGAAAATCATAAGTTATTTTAATGTGGTTCCGCATAATAGTTTTGCCTAATTTATTATGATGTCACACATGTACATGAAGGAGAATTCACTATTTTAACGGAAGATTATAACGGAAATAACTCTATTTGCAACTTCACTAAACTTGGTTCTTAACATCTCGACCCCTCACAATATGTAGCCACTGAGATTTGCTTAATGTGTGTCTATCTTAACCACATAACTATAAGGATAAGTCCATACGTATCGACCAACCAATTTTCCAATCATTGGGATCTCGACGCGTTCCATCAAATACCTCAACTTACTAAAATGTTACGAAATAAACTAATAAAAGTGACTTATCTCATTTCATATGGTGATAATATCACCCGCACTCACTTAAAACAGTTAACAATATCAAATCCAAACGACACATTTGTATTTAGCATTCTTTTTTGTTTTCTTGTTACTTCTCAATAGAAATATCACCACATTCTCCACATCAACCATCAAAATCCCAAAATATTTAATTAAATAAAATATCAACCACCACTAACCAGAAAACTGGGTCCCCATGGATCACACAATCCACAACTTATAACAAAAACAAATAAACCTTGTCCATACTTGTGTTGCTGATGACAGTTCAATTTGGTATTTTTGAAAAAGAAGAAAACACAATTACAGTTTTATCTGGTGAATAAGACTTTAACCTTTTGAATTTCAAAACATCTTGTTTATAATTTTTAGACTTTAATTTGTAACAGTTTGGCATTCTCTCAATCATGAAATTATTATTTTTCAATATAAATATATTTACGTTTTGTGTTATTTTTCAAACATACTCCTAAATTATGGTGAAATTCGGATAAATTGGAAATGAAGTTCAGTTCAAATTTGGGTCAAATTTGAATTCCATTTTGATCCTGAAAAATAAAACAAACTCACACACAACAAAATCAAACACAATTAACACTTACTTCATCTTCTCCTATGGCTCTGAGGCTGTCAGCTTACCCAAGATGTGGTGTTCCAACAGCAAGAGAGAAAGCGCAGAATCTGGTTTGGAAATTCCCATCTTCTCTTCTCATCCCAACACCAAATCTGGTGGATTTCGGCCCCCAAAGGCTGTCTCTTTCCTGTCATGTTCTGAAACAAGACCAGACACAGACCCCATCTGTTGAAGCAAACACAAGCCCAGAATCTGGAAGTGGGAGTTGTGCAGATTCTAAGGTTGTGCTTGTTGTTGGGGCCACTGGTGGTGTTGGTATGGAATCCATCTATACCTTTCTAATCTATTTTGGGTGCCTTTTTTCCAATTTTTTTAGTGGTTAAAACTGTCACTTTATTCACTTGTTTATTTATTCAACTCAGAAAAATGTTGGTTAATTGACTCTTATAGAAATTCAGTGGAATGCGTATTTCTTTTTGTTTAAGAGATGGTTTTTTTATTTAAAAATCTGAATGTGAGTAATTTAGAAAAGAACCTTAACTATTTGGTTAATAAGAAGCACCTCATGACGGGTTATTATTCCTTATTATTATTATAATTCCCGACATCGTGAGGCGCTTGGTTAGTGCAGGCAGTTGATGCTTCACCAAGTCGAAGCTTTTGGTTTAGTAGTAGAATGTCTGATATTAAGATGTTACAGAAGTTAAAAGGTGATTGGTTGTAGACATGATGATTAATTCATTGCCCAATGCCCATTAAGTGAAACTTTGATTGAATTAGTTAGTACTGAAAGGATTAAGCAAATCGTTTACCTAAAGATCAGTTTTCTTGTAATGTTCTGAAGTGCCCCTCATAGAACGCAGAGTCACTGCTAGGCAGGTTTTATTTTCTGTAATTTTTCTAAATTTCAGTTTAGGGTTGTCCCATGTTGGTCATAATTAACTAGTAGAATAATGATGATAAATCATCAAATTTATGAACCACATTTGATATCAAACTAAATTGTGGATATAAATTCATGAAACAGCATACCTGACATGAAGTTTGTGCTGTTAGCTGTAAAAACAATTAAGTATATTACTGTTTGATGCATGTTCTATATGTTCCTTATCTAGTTTTCCTTATTATATGATTTTCTTTTGTTCCAGGACAGTTGATTGTAGCATCCCTTCTTAGTAGAAATATCAAGTTGCATTTGCTTATTCGTGATTCTCAGAAGGCAGCATTTTTATTCGGGGAGCAAGATGAAAATATCTTAAAGGTACTTCAATCCGTTTAATCTCTAATAATGACTTCTGATTTTTCTTGAAGAAAGTCTACCCAAACATACCTTGAGTAATCATCGATGAACGTCACCATGTACTTAGTCCCGCTGATGGATGAATGTTTCGCCGGTCCAAAGACATCTGAATGAATTAACTCCAGTGGCTCTCTTGTTTGAAAGCTTGATTCTTCATAAGGGAGTTGATGAGCCTTCCCATATTAACATCCAGCACATACTATATCTCCAGCAATCTCAAGTTGCGGTAGACCCTTTATCATCGACTTCTTCATCATTGTCTTTAGTTTGTGATAACCCACATGTCCAAGTCTAGCGTGCCACAGATCAACAGTCTCGTTCTTTCTTGTTTTGTCTGCATGTGCTGATTCTGCAGACATCACATACACAGACTCCAGCTTTTGTCCCTTCATGATTGGTGAACCAATTATCTTGAGAGTTTGGTACACCCTCACATCTTCTGGTCCAAACAAAACATACTTCCCGGTTGATGTTAGTTGGGACACAGATATGAGATTCTTCTTCACACCTGGCACATGGTAGACATTCTGCAGTTGCACTTGATTTGGGCTAAATCGAGGCACCACCACTGTCTTCCCAATGTGGGTGATTGGTAGTTTTGAGTTATCTGCTGTCACTACAACTCTATCACTTTTATACTCAGACAATTTTTGTAATTTCTTCTTATCTCCTGTCATATGGTTGGCGCAATCGGAGTCCACGATCCAATCATTATCATAGTCAATTCACACTGAACTTGTGCTGACTGCAAGAGCATGCTCCTTTATCGTTGTCATAGATGCCTCAACGTCCCATTCTTCTTCGCTGTCACACTCCTTGTGACTCTGTGTTGCAGTATTTCCTTCTGCAATCTTCTTCTTCGAACAACATTCCCTCGCAAAGTGACCTCTCTTGCCACAGTTGTAGCATTTGAGACTCTTCTTCATTTGCTCCCTTTTAAGTGCTCCCCCTTGTTGTGAACTCCTCCGCTCTTGTTTCTTAGGTCCACCATTCTTTCTTCCACTAAAGAGAGCTTCTTCTCCACTCTTTTGCAGAAACTCTTGTCATATGCTTGGTGAGAGTTTCTTGATTGACAAGCAGACTTTCTAGCTCTGAGATGGAAGGATGAGTCGGTCACCCTTGTACTGCTATGATAAAGACACTATATTCTGGCCTTAGCCCATGGATAATAATCCTCCTCATCCTGGGTTCACTAATTCTAGACTCCGAATCTAATTGAGATATGTCACGGCAAAACTCTTTCACCTTTGTAAAGTATTGGTTAACGGACATACCTCCTTGCTTGACAGACATCAACTCATATTCCAAAAGTTGAAGTCGGGAGTCATGCTTTTGCGTGAAGAGCGACTTAAGTGTGTTCCATACCTCCTTAGGCGTAGTAGCCTCACGTACATGCTCAAGCAAATCCTTCTCAATGGTTGTCCTGAGCACGTACATGACCTTCCCAGTCTTTATCTTCCACTTCCCATTTGCATCAGCATTCTCTACAAAAGGTGGTGTGGTTTCATTCCCAGCAACAACCTCTCATAGATCTTGCCCTTGCAAATATGGTTTTATGTAAAGACTCCAATACCTGTAGTTTTCGCCATTGAGCTTCTCGATTCCGCCGCATGGGTTTGATAAATCTGCTATCACCTATTGGTTTCGAACTAATCGAACCAACTCCTTCAGCGTGATCTTCAACTCCTCCGACAGGGCTTCGACTTTGTGGTTTTCGACGGACGATCACCACAAACACTGTAACGTCCCGAAACAGCGGAAGATTTAAAATTTCAAAATAACCAACATAACAGACAACTCACGCGGGAACGTCACTAATACATAAATATATAAATCCGGGTGCACCCAAAATACAAGGAGTTTTCCAAAAGAAATACGACTACAATACAGATACAATGGAAGAGAATACAAGTAGTCGCACGGTCTAGCAACTGCCGAAGAGGATCCGACTCCAAAGCGCTCCGTCCTCGGTCACCACCCACCGGACCTACTGCGATCCTGAAAAAGATGCAACAACAATGCCTGAGTTTCCAGAAGGAAACCCCGTATGCCAACCCACCTATATGCATGCATCACATAATGAACCTATCATACTAGTAGCATGTCATGGCATCAACAGAAATGGAAAACAGTTCCCCCGAAGGGTAAAACAGGACATCAGTCCGACAATCAATCATCGGGTCTCCCGAAGAGACCTACTGCAGGCACATGCAGTCTAGTAGCCCGCGACATCGCACCCCCCACACGCAGCTACACTACTCAAGGGTTCGGCAGGGAGCCTCTGTCACGTCTACGCGCCGATAGAAACAGATCTGTAAATCTCAGTGGTCGGGGCCACAGGGACCAACGGGGCCGTCGCCCGGAAGGTATAACAACATCATCTCGGTAGGTGCCCAGCCGAGGAAAACAACATAGCCGGCACAGCCTCGGCCCAACAATCATCATCGCCGGCACAACCTCGGCGGCATCACCGGCACAGCATCGGTGGTCCAACACAACAGTCCGGCACAGCATCGGACAGATCCAGACCGAAGTCTGCCAGGTCATCGGGCTCCTCGAGCCGCGAACACCAACCGCGCCGCTATAAAAGCAGGGCAGCGACCTCCGTAGCCCCAAGGGCCGGTAGTCACCTCACCCAACGCCAGTTGCGTGCCCGCACAACATCAACACTGGGATCCGCGATCCCTCAGGCCTGCTATACTACAAAGTGCCAACAAACATCTCAAAAGTCACGGTCCATACATGGAGCTGACGCGTCCCGAACACCCACACTCTTCCCAACGGCGGTCCCTGGGCAGGCACGCATCACGCGCCCACCGTCACCTCCCGGCTCACGCACAAGGCGAGGACACGGGTTTCCGTGGCAAAGTTGGCGTTCAAAAAGGGAACCTGGGATTCTGTTCTGTGCCCCAGCGGTCGACCGAAAGAGGTGATTCGGTCGACCGGTTCCATAAAGGAATCGGTCGACCGTACTCCTATAACGGTCTACCGCTGCGCTCAAGACAGAACCCCCAACGGTCGAACCAAGGTCTAAAACCGGTCGACCGAACGAGGTCAAAATCCGGAGTCTGGTCAACATTAAATTCCACTCCATCGGTCGACCGACTCAGGGGTCTCGGTCGACCGAAAACAGACAGGGTCAACCTAGTATTCTACGTCATCAAACGGTCGAACGTAAACATACTACCGGTCGAACAAACATGCAATCGGTCGAACGCAATATAAATCGGTCGAACAATCAAACAATAATAATCAATACACTTAAGTTCCGGTCGAACACCACAAGGACCGGTCGACCGATAACAGGTAGAAAATCCCAACTCACCAGCAATAATGCACTACCGGTCGACCGCCCCAAGGCATCGTTCGACCGGTGAAGGTTAAAGTCGGGCAAACAGTGCTAAAACGGTCGACCGCCCGAAGGATCCGGTCGACCGTTGGTCGTCTTCAACCTCGCGCCAGCCGAGGTTTTACGAAGAACGCGTCGCCGGAGAGGTCCCCAACCTCTCCCGACCCGACCAACGCCTCCCCCCACGCTTGGGTGAGTAACAAACCACACTAATAAGTTGACATACCTCAACCAACGACGACGAAACGCCGGAGCTCGCTCACGCACGTCGCCTCCGGTGATCACCCCGCGCGCTCAACTCCGCACCTCTCCCGCACGAGCTCCTTCCTCGCCCGACGCCTCCGCAGCTGCTCCACCAACACGCGCACCAGCAAGGAAAGAAGAAGGAATGAGGGAAATGAGGAAGAAAGAAGAAAGGAGAAGAAGAACTTGGGTTATAAACCCGAAATTGCTACAGTCCCCTACTTCCAAACCCATCACCTCTCCTCCACGCTACAGTACTCGCCTCTCTTCCCTTCCCCATGCACTCCACACAACCCCATGCAAACCATCCTCCTAATCCTCCTCTAATCACCATTAACCCAAGCTTAACCCTAACAAGGGTTTGGGTTCTTACAATCCTCCCAACTTAAAAGGATTTCGTCCCGAAATCAAAGCAACTACTCACCGAAAAGCTCTGGATACTGCCTTCTGACATCCTCCTCGATCTCCCACGTGGCCTCGCGCTCACTGTGATGCTGCCACCTGACCTTCACCATCGGAATGGTCCTCCTCCTGAGCTGATGATCCATGCGATCGACAATCTCAACTGGTCTCTCCTCGAGTGACAAGTCCTGCTGAATCTCTGGTACTGCTATCTCGATGACGTGCGACGGATCTGCCACATACTTCCTCAGCATAGACACATGGAAGACATTGTGCAGACCTGAAAACTGCGGCGGCAATGCAATCCTGTAGGCAACCTCTCCAACCCGGTCCAAGATCTCGAACGGCCCAACATACCTCGGACTGAGCTTCCCCTTCTTCCCAAACCTCATCACACCTCTGGCTGGGGAAATCTTCAGAAACACATGGTCGCCTACCTCGAAACTCAACTCACGTCTGCGTCGATCAGCATAACTCTTCTGCCTGCTCTGTGCTGTGGCCAGTCTCCTCCTGATCACATCAACCTTCTCTGAGTACATCTGCACAATCTCTGGCCCCACTAACTGCCTCTCGCCCACATCACTCCAGCATACCGGTGATCTGCAAGGCCTCCCGTACAGCGCCTCGTACGGTGCCATCCCAATACTCGAATGGTAGCTGTTGTTGTAGGCGAACTCTATCAGTGGCAGGTGCTCATCCCAGTGCCCTGCCCAATCCAACGTGCATGCTCTCAGCATATCCTCCAAGGTCTGAATCGTCCTCTCTGACTGACCATCTGTCTGCGGATGGAACGCTGTACTGAACCTCAGACGCGTCCCCAATGCCTGCTGCAGACTCCCCCAAAATCTGGAAGTGAAACGAGGATCTCGATCTGAGATGATGCTCACTGGTACTCCATGCAACCTGACTATCTCCTCCACGTATAACTTAGCTAGACCCTCCAAAGGCAACGTGGTCCTGATCGCTAAGAAATGCGCCGACTTGGTCAGTCGATCGACTATCACCCAAATCGCGTCGTGGAATCTCCTCGTCTTCGGCAATCCTGTGACAAAATCCATCGTCACGTGCTCCCACTTCCACTCAGGAAGCTCAATACTCTGCATCGGTCCTGCCGGCCTCTGATGCTCAATCTTCACCTGCTGGCAGACTAAGCATCGCTCCACAAACTCTGCAATATCCCTCTTCATGCCCTTCCACCAGAAGTTCCGCTGCAGGTCCTTATACATCTTCGTGCTCCCCGGGTGAATGGTGTATCTAGCTCTGTGTGCCTCCTCCATGATGTCATCTCTCAGCCCATCGCTCTTCGGCACCCAGATCCGACTCCTGAACCTCAAGCCACCATCAACCCCTATACTGAAATCTGACCCCTCTCTGGAAGCCAACTGTAGCAGACCATCTAACTCATCATCCCCAAGCTGAGCCTGCACCACTCGTGAGACAGTCTGCGGCTCCACCCGAAGCCCAGCAATCACTGCTCCCTCTGAACCCTCTGTGAACGGACTCCACTCGGAAAAAGCCTCGAGTAACCTCCACTCCTGGATGCACATACTCGCAACTGAAACCTCCACCTTCCTGCTCAGCGCGTCTGCAACCGAATTCGCCTTCCCCGGATGATAGGAAATGGTGAAGTCGTAGTCCTTAATGAACTCGAGCCATCTGCGCTGCCTCATATTCAGCTCCTTCTGCGAGAACAAGTACTTCAGACTCTGATGATCGGTGAAGACCTCGAACCGCTCACCATACAGATAGTGCCGCCAGGTCTTCAACGCATGAACTACCGCTGCCAACTCCAGATCATGAGTAGGGTAGTTCTTCTCGTGCACCTTCAGCTGCCTCGAAGCGTACGCGACCACCTTCCCATGCTGCATCAGAACACAACCCAAGCCTATCCCTGATGCATCGCTGTAAATCACGTAGCCTCCACTGCCACTCGGTAGCGTCAGAATAGGTGCTGTCGTCAATCGCCTCTTCAGCTCCTGAAAGCTGTCCTCGCACTTCTGGGACCAAACGAACTTGACGCCCTTCTGCGTCAACGCTGTCAGCGGCGACGCAAGTCTGGAGAAATCCTGGATGAACCGTCTGTAATACCCTGCCAGTCCAACGAAACTCCTGATCTCCGTCACGCTCGTCGGGGCTCTCCACTGAGTCACTGCCTCGACCTTCGCCGGATCCACTGAAATCCCATCCGCTGACACAATATGCCCCAGGAAAGCCACCTGATCCAACCAAAACTCGCACTTTGTGTACTTGGCATATAGCTGCTGATCCCTCAAGATGCCAAGCACAATCCTCAGGTGCTCTCGATGCTGCTCCCTGTCAGGCGAGTATATCAAAATGTCGTCTACGAATACCACGACAAAACTGTCGAGGTACGGCTGGAAGGTCCTATTCATCAGATCCATGAATGCTGCAGGTGCATTCGTCAGTCCAAATGGCATCACCAAGAACTCGTAGTGGCCGTACCGCGTCCTGAAGGCTGTCTTCTGAACATCTGCCTCCCTGATCCGCAACTGATGATAACCCGAACGCAGATCGATCTTCGAGAACACTCTCGCCGTCTGCAACTGATCAAACAAATCATCAATCCTGGGCAAAGGGTACCGGTTCCGAACGGTAACCTTATTCAGCATCCTGTAGTCGATACACATCCGCAACGATCCATCCTTCTTCTTCACGAAGAGCACAGACGCTCCCCATGGAGAAACACTCGGTCTGATGAACCCGGACTCCATCAACTCCTGCAACTGCTTCTTCAACTCTGTCAACTCAGCAGGTGCCATACGATACGGTGCCTTCGACTGAGGTGTCGTACCCGCTACCAGCTCGATGCCGAACTCAATCTCTCGGTGCGGCGGTAATGCTGGAATCTCTGCTGGAAATACATCCGGGAACTCCTGCACAATCTCTATATCCTCCAGCCTCCTCCTCTCAGAATCAGGAACTACCAGCGTGGCCACAAACGCGCTGCATCCCTGCTGTACCAGCCTCCGTGCCTTAACTGCAGACACAATCAGACGACCGTCTCTTCTCCTCGTACCTCTGATCAAAACATCTGGCTCGCCCTCCATCGGAATCAGAATCTTCTTCTCACGGCAAAAGACTCGCACGTCGTACTGCGATAGCCAGTCCATCCCCAGTATGACGTCGAAGTCCTCCATCGGTAACAAGACCAGATCTGCCGGAAAATCGTGGTCTCCCGAAGCAACTGTGGTGCCGGGGAAAAAGCTCCCCACAGTGCCCACCTCACCCATGGGCGTGCTGACCTCCAAAACATCAGTCAGCAGCACAGGGGTCCGACCCAACTCGCCAGCAAACTTCTCCGAGATGAAGGAGTGAGTGGCGCCGCAGTCAAACAACACACGCGCTACTGAACCAGAAACTGAAAGCGTACCTTCCACGACGGTGTTGGAGTCCCTCGCCTCCTCAGCCTGAATAGTGAAGACTCGCCCGGTCCTCCTGCTCTGCCCCGGTGCAACAACTGATCGGCTGCCTCCGCCTCTGCCTACTGCTGGTGGTCCCGGCCTCCTGCTCGGCTCCCCCTGCCTCTGAGGACAATCACGGACAAAATGCCCCATCTGGCCGCAACCCATACATGCTCCAGTCCGACGGGGACACTCCTGCCCTGGATGGAACCTCCCGCAGTAAGTGCACGCTCCAGACTGACGTGCTCCTCCACCATCGAACCTGGGCCTCTTGCCCGGGTTCCCTGCTCCACGACTGACTACTCTGCTACCGGTGCTCACTGGCGCCTTCCGCGCCTCCTGAATACACTCTCTCTGGTCCTGCTCGATGATCGTAGCATGCTTCACCGCATCAGCAAGGGTCCGCGGCATGCTGTTGATCACCCGAGATTGAAGCGGCTGTCTCAGTCCCTTCACGAACTTCCTCGCCCGCTGCTCTGGGGTCACACAAATCTCAGGGCAGTAACGCTCCAAAGCGTTGAACCTGCTGATGTAGCTCGTCAGTGTCATGTCCTTCTGCTCCAGCGACATGAACTCCTCCCTCTTCTGATCCCTGACATGCTGGGGGAAGTACTGCTCATGAAACACCTCCAAGAACTCCTCCCAGCTCACGTCCACACGATCATCAAACAACACCGTGGACGTAGATCTCCACCAGTTGGCGGCCTCGCCATCGAACACATAGGTGGACAGCTCCACCATCCTCTCAGGTGCTACTCCAATAGCACGGAAGATCTTCTCCATCCGGAAGACCCAGTCCTCTGCAACCTCTGGGGCCCTCCTGCCATCAAAAGTCGGCGGGTGCTGACGCATGAACCGATCGTGCTCAGCTCCCACCCCGCTCTGAGCGCTCTGAGCTGCCTGTCGCTCCAGAAACTCGCCCAGTCTGTCCCACTGTGCACCCGAAGTGTCATCACTGGGATCACGATCGCGTGGAGAACTCCTCACGCGCCTAGGTGCCATCTGTCACCACAACAATCAACAGATAAGCAACAATGCATGCATGAGCTACGGAAATAATGCATGCCTCTAGCACTACTCCTAAGGGTGGTTCTTTAGACGAAGACACAGGAATCGACCGCTCTGATACCAAGTTGTAACGTCCCGAAACAGCGGAAGATTTAAAATTTCAAAATAACCAACATAACAGACAACTCACGCGGGAACGTCACTAATACATAAATATATAAATCCGGGTGCACCCAAAATACAAGGAGTTTTCCAAAAGAAATACGACTACAATACAGATACAATGGAAGAGAATACAAGTAGTCGCACGGTCTAGCAACTGCCGAAGAGGATCCGACTCCAAAGCGCTCCGTCCTCGGTCACCACCCACCGGACCTACTGCGATCCTGAAAAAGATGCAACAACAATGCCTGAGTTTCCAGAAGGAAACCCCGTATGCCAACCCACCTATATGCATGCATCACATAATGAACCTATCATACTAGTAGCATGTCATGGCATCAACAGAAATGGAAAACAGTTCCCCCGAAGGGTAAAACAGGACATCAGTCCGACAATCAATCATCGGGTCTCCCGAAGAGACCTACTGCAGGCACATGCAGTCTAGTAGCCCGCGACATCGCACCCCCCACACGCAGCTACACTACTCAAGGGTTCGGCAGGGAGCCTCTGTCACGTCTACGCGCCGATAGAAACAGATCTGTAAATCTCAGTGGTCGGGGCCACAGGGACCAACGGGGCCGTCGCCCGGAAGGTATAACAACATCATCTCGGTAGGTGCCCAGCCGAGGAAAACAACATAGCCGGCACAGCCTCGGCCCAACAATCATCATCGCCGGCACAACCTCGGCGGCATCACCGGCACAGCATCGGTGGTCCAACACAACAGTCCGGCACAGCATCGGACAGATCCAGACCGAAGTCTGCCAGGTCATCGGGCTCCTCGAGCCGCGAACACCAACCGCGCCGCTATAAAAGCAGGGCAGCGACCTCCGTAGCCCCAAGGGCCGGTAGTCACCTCACCCAACGCCAGTTGCGTGCCCGCACAACATCAACACTGGGATCCGCGATCCCTCAGGCCTGCTATACTACAAAGTGCCAACAAACATCTCAAAAGTCACGGTCCATACATGGAGCTGACGCGTCCCGAACACCCACACTCTTCCCAACGGCGGTCCCTGGGCAGGCACGCATCACGCGCCCACCGTCACCTCCCGGCTCACGCACAAGGCGAGGACACGGGTTTCCGTGGCAAAGTTGGCGTTCAAAAAGGGAACCTGGGATTCTGTTCTGTGCCCCAGCGGTCGACCGAAAGAGGTGATTCGGTCGACCGGTTCCATAAAGGAATCGGTCGACCGTACTCCTATAACGGTCTACCGCTGCGCTCAAGACAGAACCCCCAACGGTCGAACCAAGGTCTAAAACCGGTCGACCGAACGAGGTCAAAATCCGGAGTCTGGTCAACATTAAATTCCACTCCATCGGTCGACCGACTCAGGGGTCTCGGTCGACCGAAAACAGACAGGGTCAACCTAGTATTCTACGTCATCAAACGGTCGAACGTAAACATACTACCGGTCGAACAAACATGCAATCGGTCGAACGCAATATAAATCGGTCGAACAATCAAACAATAATAATCAGTACACTTAAGTTCCGGTCGAACACCACAAGGACCGGTCGACCGATAACAGGTAGAAAATCCCAACTCACCAGCAATAATGCACTACCGGTCGACCGCCCTAAGGCATCGTTCGACCGGTGAAGGTTAAAGTCGGGCAAACAGTGCTAAAACGGTCGACCGCCCGAAGGATCCGGTCGACCGTTGGTCGTCTTCAACCTCGCGCCAGCCGAGGTTTTACGAAGAACGCGTCGCCGGAGAGGTCCCCAACCTCTCCCGACCCGACCAACGCCTCCCCCCACGCTTGGGTGAGTAACAAACCACACTAATAAGTTGACATACCTCAACCAACGACGACGAAACGCCGGAGCTCGCTCACGCACGTCGCCTCCGGTGATCACCCCGCGCGCTCAACTCCGCACCTCTCCCGCACGAGCTCCTTCCTCGCCCGACGCCTCCGCAGCTGCTCCACCAACACGCGCACCAGCAAGGAAAGAAGAAGGAATGAGGGAAATGAGGAAGAAAGAAGAAAGGAGAAGAAGAACTTGGGTTATAAACCCGAAATTGCTACAGTCCCCTACTTCCAAACCCATCACCTCTCCTCCACGCTACAGTACTCGCCTCTCTTCCCTTCCCCATGCACTCCACACAACCCCATGCAAACCATCCTCCTAATCCTCCTCTAATCACCATTAACCCAAGCTTAACCCTAACAAGGGTTTGGGTTCTTACAAACACGACTCTGATACCAATTGTTGAGAAGAAAATAAGTAGAAAGGAAAATGATACTTGTATTGCACAACTAATGTTGTTATAATACAACTCACTACAAGACTCTTTTCCTCACTACAAGACTCTCACTCACATTTTACTACACAAGGACTATACTACACACTCACACTACTACACAAGACTCACTCTTTGTGTGGTAGAGAACTCTTCACTTGGATGGATTGAAATGGGAGATCACACTCCTATTTATAAGTGTGAATGGAAGCTTGTAGAAGAGTTAAGATTTCTTCACTTTGAATATTCTAGGAAGCTTCATAGTGATGGATAAGGAAGAAACATCTAGAGTATGAATTCTCTAGAAATTGGGCTTAGTGGGTTAGACTTATAATTAGCTTAAGTAATAATTTATTGGGCTTAAGTTGATGTTGGATCTTTAACACTTCAATCCGTTTAATCTCTAATAAATCTTATATGCTGCTCGTTCATTACTTTGTATCGATATTTGTATCCATATGATATAGGTTACGAAAGGAGATACGCGAAATCCCAGTGATTTGGATCCAGCTATGTTTGAGGTTTGCCATGCGCATTGCCGAATTCACAAACATCGATTTATTTGTAGCTCCATGCTGAACTAGAATTGATTTTTTTTCAGGGAGTCACACATGTAATTTGTTGTACTGGAACAACAGCTTTTCCTTCCAAGAGATGGGCTGGAGATAATACACCTGAAAGAGCGGGTATTGCTTAAATATCTTAATCTGGGAATTCTTCTTCTATTTAGAACTTAGATTTGTAATTTCTTAAGAAAATTACATATATTTGTTTCATCGACTGTTCAACCTTATTGTGGTATTTGTGCTAGTTGTACATTTCTGAGAGAAGTAGCTGCAAGTTAAAACTAAAAAAGAAGAAGAAGAACCTTCCCCTTAGAATCTTAGATTAATAATGCTGAGAGAAGCAAATGCACTGCTGGACTTGGTGTGAGTCATTAATCATTCGTGCATGCATAGTTTATAAGATGTTAACTTTTTACTATTTCTTCTGCAAGATTGGGACGGTGTTAGGAATCTCGTATCGGCATTGCCCAAAACGGTGAAGAAATTTATCCTTGTGTCATCTGTTGGGGTTACAAAGCCCAACGAACTACCGTGGAGGTAATCTCATATTGCATTTTCATGATGTTCAAGTATGCTCACCTTTTGATCTTTCTAGATAATATCAGTACTTAGTAGCGAATAATTTAGACTTCTTTGCTAACCAGATCTCCATTATGCAACTTCGATGTAGAAATACATGCTATTTTCTAGAGAAAATTTTCATTATTGGAAAATATTGAAACATGCGTATTTGATTGGACTATAGTTTTTCATACTAATGTCCTGTGACATGCATTATCCTAGTTCCGTGACAAAATTGAAGAAGAAAGTCAGAAAATACAGTATTTAATACTCTCTTTTGTTGTCAATACAGTTTTCGATTTCTTCTCCTGTCCTAAGTTCAGCTAACTTATTATTTCTGAACAGCATCTTAAACCTATTTGGGGTCCTAAAGTTCAAGAAGATGGGTGAGGATTTCGTGCGCAATTCTGGAATTCCCTTCACCATAATCAGGTTCGTTCCGTCTTCCATTCGTCATAAGTTGACTCAAAATTGAAACAGTATTTATCTGTTCCTGATACATAATATCCTGTCTGAGGTTTTACTAGTGTTTTTTCTCCAAACATTAAGGTCCGGAAGATTAACTGATGGACCTTACACTTCATATGATTTGAATACTTTGCTCAAGGCGACCGCAGGAAAACGTCGTGCGGTTATTATAGGTCAAGGTTTATCTCAAACTCTTGATCTCATCTTCATTGTTAGTGAACAACTCTAATCATACAAAGATGTGGGTTAAATAGATAATGTCCTTTCCCATGTTATTAGTGATCATTTGCAGTTCAAGGTTGTCTATCAGGGCTTGTTCCAAGATGGTGCCAAGATTGCCTTCTTGGTTTAAATATGATTTATTTGATGCAGTTGTTATGCTTTTCACACTATCTTACACATTTTGTTGCATTCTGTTTTGTGTTGTTTAGGAGATAAACTTATGGGTGAAGTAAGCAGACATGTTGTTGCTGAGGCTTGCATACAAGCTTTGGACTTAGATTTCACTGAAGGCCAAATATATGAGATCAACTCGATAGAGGTACTGATCATCACATGTTAATATATTTTCATATGCACTCTTTTTTAGAGAGACCAATATGATACTCTTACCTGCCAATATTTTTGAACCTCATGTCCTCCATGGTAGGAGGTAACACAAAAGCAGGATAAACTGCACTAGCATAACTTCAGCCCATATTTGATAAGCAGTACTTGATTTATCTAGTGATACCTTACCATGTGTTACAGATTGTATAGTCTTGAAGTAAGTGAGCAAAACTATGAGGTATTTTCTTAGGTAAAACTAGCTATAAGTATGACTTGCGTAAGGGTAATTACAGTATGTCCTCTTGAAACATGCATTGATTTCAGTTTGTACACATGGAACTTTAAAACATGTCAATCATCACCTCCTACACATTTTTTTATAGTAGTTTGCTTCACTGAGGTTTAAAAATCCATTATTCTTCAAAATATTCACCACTTTTTTCTCTAAAAGATTATCATAATCCTAACATTGTGGTAAAGTTCCCTTAGGTCATATTCGGATCATAAGCCTATCTTTAGTAGCAATATATAGTCCGTAGTTTATCCAAAGTAAGGTTCACATGAGAGGAGTCGTTAAAACTGGTAAGGTACAGCAATTGATGAGTTCTCAATTCTTCAGTAATTTTGTTGGCCGATATTTTTGTGATGAAAAAGATTATCATGCAGGGTGAGGGACCAGAATCCGACCCCAAGAAATGGATGGAGCTTTTCAAAGCTGCTACATCTTAACAAGTTAACGTGGTGTTGGTTAACAGACGAGTAAACCAGATATACTCCTTTGTATAGTTATACACTTATACTTCATGTCCCACAGGATGTTGTAGCATGATGTTTTTTCTTTGTTTTGAAAATTGTTGTAGCATGATGTTGCATAGAACAATCTGTATAATCTTTGGCACAAGCACATTTATTTCTTTTGCCACTGCCGTTAAAATGCAAATCAAAGTCCAGACAGAGAGCAATTACATGAGTTCCGAGTCTTCCGACCAGAACCTGAATTATGGAACATGTTTTTTCCTGATTTGCAATTCCATTTGTGTTTATCCTGTCGCCGGATGCCTGGATGGGATCAACTCTGATTCAGTAATACACAACCACACTGACCAAAAAGCACCAGGATGTTTAATGAGGAATTTCTTCATATTCTGATTAGGATTGTAAATGAACAGTTATTGAGCTTACACATACCCAAAAGCGTCTAATTAGACAGACAGTTTGCGATTCGATTAGAAACTCGTTTATGTTTAATATATTCTAAAATAAATAGATGGACCGGGTAAATGTTTAAATGAATAAAAATTTGTCAAAAAGATAAACAAATAACTAGCTAAAACTTATAATACCTACAATATTTAACAACAAACATTCACAAATTCATAATCAAAACATCCAGAAATTAATAATCAAACATCCATAAAGACAAACACATGTTTGAATTTAGATACATCATATATATTTATATTCCACGGTTAAATGGTTAGGTGAAAACTCGTACCCTTACCCATTTATTAAACGGTTAAAATTTCATACCCTTATCCGCCCCATTTATTAAGTGGTTAGAATTTTTCTACCTGTACCCATCTGTGTGGTTCGAGCGATTAAACAGTTATTACACTACCATTTTACAACCTTAATCCTGACAATTTGTACTACCCAAAGTAAAAGACATTTTAACCGCATTGATGGCACTCTGAACAAATTTTGTGAACAATATGGCAGCATGAAAGAAACATTATATGAAGAGTCGGAAGTTTATTTACACATTTTCAAGTTAAAACATTAGTAATCAACATTTGCAGACACCAAGTTGATGGCATGCACAATGATTCAGATTTTTCCATAGAATTGAAGAGAAGGTTTCTCATCAAAAAACAAACCAGAACATGAGCAGTTCATTAGGAACCCCAAACTAGCTTATAGATATTCCTGCTTGCACCTCCACCTATAAGATTGTTTTGGTTCTTAAGCATTTGCTCCTGCGCACGAGCATTTCCTTCCTTGATAACCAAAAACCAAATGAACATGCACAATATAAGTTAATGTTACCAATTAACTAATTTTTAAATCTCAAAGGCAAGCGAATGCAACAATATTAAATATGTAAATAAAATCATCTTGGATGGAAAGCAATGGAAAAAGAAATACTGACAAGTAGTGCATAGGCTTCAGCCAACGATATTAAGGTTGGATACATGTCTATGACCGCAAGTGCTATTTCTTCTGTGACCTGCGCAACCTGCAATTAATAATTCCGAGGTGTTGATGAATTCTTTTCAACTGATACATTTAATTGTGCCGAAACAACATGCATGCTTACAAATACAATCTTAACTGTATTGCATACGAATGTAGAGAATATGTACAAACAGGCCAACCAATGTCATTGCCAGTTTGCCACCCCAGCAGAAGTGAGATTGTTGTGAAGATAATAACAAAACAGACTAACAGAAGTTTGGATGGAATAAGTACCTGCATGAGCTGGAGAGCAAATATATTAGTAACTGTCATCCGACCAAGATTTTCACATTCCTCAATGAATGCCTCATAGGAGGGACACACTCTGCAACTATGATTCATGCCATTTGAAAAATGTTTTCTGCAAAAGTGGCTTATTGCTTGTGTTAGATGGCCATACTTCTGCAGTGTTTCTGTTAGGCAAGTAGTCCTTTGAACATCAAAACCTTCCATAATTTCTGTAGTAAAACAACTGGAGAAATCGTTATTGGTAGACTCATTCTTTCTGATAGTTCAAGAAGCTAACAATTATCAAGGACTAAAAGCAGTCTAATGACTTGAGTGGAACACATCATATACATGGTGATGCATCAAAAAAATTCAACAAAATCAAAATCCCGATCAAAGAAATCAAACATGAGAAAAAATATGGATATGTAACTCTAGAATGGGTTTGGGTAGTTTGTCTACAGGTGGAGCCACCAACCAATTTATGTTCAAGTTGGCCGATACTGTCTCATTTGTCCCCTTAATGAAAATTAAAATGTGACTAGTAAGCCGGGTTGAACACGACTTGACCTATCCATTTGACATGTTGATCTGCCCAGTTATGATGAAAAAATAAATGGGTTGACCTCAACCTGTTAACTTCAAGTTGGATGATTGGATCTACAAGGGTCAAGGATTCACAGTTGGGTTAAATTTTGCCATGTCTCAAGGGAATCATGTTGTACATCCTAGCTTAGGGCACCAGCAATAGTACTGGTTAAAAATGCCATCACAAAAAGGCTGGGGGTGGGGTTTTTTTTAATCTGGGCAATGGGGATCTTGTTAAATGCTGGCCAACACACAAAAGAAAGATCGTGTTCTGAGATGATTTTTCTTGCAGTAGGAACCTCCAATGAAAAACATGAGAAGAAGTTTTGTAATGTATTTATCTTGTTAAATAAAAATTATTAATTTTTAAAAAACTAACCAAAAAAATTATATTTTCAAGATCTACAAAGACACTCATATTGTTAGATATATTTCAAAATTCCAAATACATGTGGTTAATTCAAATGGACAACAATCTGATTTCAAACGAATATATTTCTAACTTCCACTCTTCCAACAATTAGATTCTTAGGATTAACTTTTCTAGAAATTTTATTCTCAAATCCTACTTTTCCAAAGATTTTATTATCAAATCTCACTTTTACGGAGATTATATTCTCAACTTTTACTTTAACAAAGATTATATTCTCAGCTTTACTATCAACTTGTCTTTTCCCAACAACTGTATTTCTCTATCACTATATAAAGACACACTTATTTTGTTATAACATCACACATCTTCACAAGAATATGTAGAAACGTTGTGGGCAGTGATAATTAAAAATGTCTTTATTATATGTAACTGTTAATGTAATCCCGATAAGTTTCGTTTATTAAATTACTATTATAAACTTGCAGTTACTAAATTAATTAATTATGAACATTTGTCGAACAATGATTTTGAAAAAAGATTAAAGAAAAACAGTAACTCAAGTTTATTAATAATTAAGTTTAATATATAAAAGTTAAATGATAGTATTTATTTATTTGTAAAGAATCAGAAATGATTTGGAAGAAAGAGAAAAGTTAAGAAATATTTATGTGATTGAGAAAAATAGAGAGAATAAAATTGTGATTAAATGTTGTGAAGTTGAGCATATGACGTGACAGAAAGATAAAACTGTGATAGTATTTTTGTAAATGTTGTTGTTGCGGATGACCTTAAACATCATTAAGCACAACTATCACTGGATTGGTGGACAATCAATCATATTTTTTGTAAACCCTCTACAATAGATATAAATAAAGTACTCAGTTCCTCGATGTCTTCAATATTTGATTGGCAGTTCAACAATCCAAACCAAAGTGGAAAAAAACAATTTCCAAACGAAAACAAAAACTTACGCTGTTTTGACGCTATCAGGGACCTCAATTTTATTAGGGTCTCCTTCGACGAGATAGATCACATTAAGAAGACCGCATCTCTGTAATACACAAAACACCATGACGTCACAAAGCTAAAAGAAAGATCTACAGGCACAGTGGGAAATTAAGAATGAATTCAGGAGAATAAGTAAACATGATCATCTTAGTAGAAAGACTCATAGAAGCTTAAAAGTGCTTCACATTGAAATTTCAAGGGAAAAAATACAACTTTTGGTGCTAACACCACCAATGGATAATGGATTCTTTATGGTGTCCTACCATTTACTTTTTTTGGTAAAATGGAACTTCTAAATATGGCGTTGACACTGAAAGCAATACAATAGGGCAATAGGCCACATATAAGCATTTATTTATTGATAGTATACTAAGCTCCATTGAAAGATGATCATATTAACAATTTATACCAGAGAGCAGTGCTAAGGGTAATCATAAGAGTGAAAGTTCAGGAATCGACCAACAGTTCAGGGGAGATCTATTAAAACAAATCAATTTCTACAATATCATTCTTTCTAATACCTACTAATTATAAATAATCTAAGGATTAACTAGGAATTATGGAACATATGCTCTTTTAGAAATTCTTTAAAAGTTGAGAACTATACCATTTTGAAATGAAATTATGCACCAAATAAGTGAGTTCAACTGTTCAATAGTCGGCACTTCAGAATCTCAAAAGGCTTCATATGTCTTTCTGGAAATATTCATTCTTTCTTTGTACTATTATATTAATAGATAGATTGGCCATGTGTGTACAGGAACTCTAGAGATGGAAAGCCATCAACAAATGCACATTATGTAGTATGTACCATGAGGTTCATATAGGAAAATAAATTCACAAACTAAATGGACTCATACCGATAACCTTAGTTTTTGATCTTTATAACGGTTGTCATTGATCGATTGAAGTAGATCGTCAACTCTTTTCCTTTCAACAATGAAGTCCAACACATACTCGTACTTTGTTAGCTTATTACGGGCTATCCAAACAGCATCTCCAACAGGTAAACGCCTTTTCTACATGATGTAAAGCTCATTCGTTAGCTTTACAGAGAAATTACAGTTTAGAAATGTGACCTTTGGCAACAATAATTTCTGATAGAGCTGGCTCATCTGAAGCTTACGACTTTGAAAAACTTCTAGTTCAAAATAAAGATAATAACCATCAAGGAATAAAAGGGCAAAGAAGGTAAAATTTGCAATAGAAAATGGAAAGAACGAAAATGATACTCTTTACCTCTACTAGTACTTTGAATTGCGAGTTTAAGATGTCATGGACCTTTCTAGAGCGGGACCTGCAATTTAGCACTCAAGAACATGAAATCCTAAGGAACAAGAATACTCCAATAAATATCTAATATATAATCACAAAATAAAAAAAGTCTACGGTTTAAAATTCCTATTATCACAAAATATGTAATTTATAATCACAAAATATGTAATTATACTAAAGGCGTCAATTAAATTGTCAAGTATTACACAATATGGAAAATTCCCCATCTCCCAGAATATATGATCCAATAAATATCTAATTTATAATCAGAAAATATAAAAGTTCTTAAACCAGTAGATTGTTCTACTGAAGGTGTCAACCAATTGTCAAGTATTAGTCGACGGAAGATATGCTCCAATAAATATCTAATTTATAATAATAAAAATATAAAAGTTTAGTATTTTATTATGTCTATTTAGTTATTTCCACTATAATATGGTATCTAATATTGTGATTTGTCTAAGTTGACCTATGTCACACTATCGTAAAACACCACCTAATATTTCCACTTTTGAACCATTAATGCTTAGGAGATTAATATACAATCTACTACATTGTACGTGTAGAGCATCGCCGGACATTCTGAAAAATAGGTTTCAGAAAACTAGTGTTAGTTAATATGCATGTACATGTTCATCAGCATATCAAAATAAACAATATAACAAACCCGAAAATTTCCCGATCATCTAATATCAAAATCACGTCGTATGTATCCTCAAATTTTTCTCCAATTCCACCTGGAGGCATTGCTCCACGATCACTGCCATCTTCAAACTCGTTAGCTTTTGATACTGGTATGAACATTTGGTGATCCTGTTGAAAAAGAAAATATTTAATGCAAAACCTTCCAAGCTTCATCAAAGCAATATTACGCAAACAAATGAGTACAAACTATTTGGCAATGGAGACATACAAATGAGGAGCAAAGGGGAGGCCTGGGAATTGATTCTGCATTTAACCATCACAAAACATTGCCTGGTAAATCACCATTCAGAGATGCAATACATAAACAAAACTGTTGATTATCGTATCAAAGAGTAACAAACCGGTGGATGGTCCCACTGTAGAACTTTTTCTGGGAGGTTCTGCAGAATCAGAGTCATCTGCAGAATCAGAGTCGGATATATCCACATGATCAACTTGGATATTCTGCCAGTTACAAGAATATACTTTCAAAACTCACAAATCAAATCAATTCTTACTAACATGCATTGTCACACATCAGGGATAACGATTAGCATATCAATTTTGACACTGACATAACTGAACACTATTGTTGCTCACAAGCAAAAAATAAAAATAAAAATTAAATACATCTGCCAAAGGAGAACATAAGATATATATCAATATATTTAACTTAATGGAGTGAAAAATAATTATCCAAAATAGTGATACTTATTGAAGTGTGGATATCCAACTCAAAACCAATTGGTGATTAGTGGAGGGACCTTCTAACTTATAACCCAGGAGAAAGTACTCATTTTAACCAATGTGAGACTATTCTTTAGCACTCCTCACACGTGGATAACAACAAAGGTGGATGTGTCAAACCGATTGTTGGGTATCTAAGTCAAAACAAATTGGTGATGAGTAGAGAGTTCCTCCAACTTATAACCCAGGAGAAAATCCTCATTTTAACCAATGTGGGACTATTATCTAACAATACAACAACAACAAATCCTTTAATCCCAAACTATTTGGGGTAGGCTAGAACTGAAACTATATGGAGTCACAGTTCAGACACGTGACTTCTTCCACGCGTTTCTATTCAATGCAAATTCCCGAGGAACATTCCAATTTTTAAATCTATTTTGACCGCTTCCTCCCAAGTCAATCGTGATCTACCTCTACCTCTTTTTGTGTCTCCGATCCGATTCAATACTTCTATTCTTATAGGTGTCTCCTTAGGTCTTCTTTGTACATGTCCAAATTATCTCAGTCTGTGTTGTATAACTTCATCTTCCATTGGAGAAACTCCGACTCTCTCCCGAATGTTTTCATTTCTAATCTGATCCATTCGCGTATGGCCACACATACACCTCAACATACTCATTTCAGATACACACATCTTTTGTATACGTTGTCTTTTAGTGGCCCAACATTCTGCACCAGATACACTCTTCCTAAAGAAAGTATTTGCTACCAAGGGGTCATATAGTACAGCGAAATTCAGAAAATCTTCTCATTCTTGGTTCCTAACACCAAACCCAAAACCTCCATGGATACGTTCAAACCCTTCACTATTTTTACCAACATGACAGTTAAAATCTCCCACAATACAAAGTTTCTCACTACTAGGAATCCTTCTCACCATGATATCAAGATCCTTCCAAAATTGTTTTTCACTGTTTCACTCAAACATACTGGTGGGACATAGGTGCTAATGACATTCAAAATCAATTTTCCAATAACTAACTTAATCAAAATTATTCGATCACCTTGCTTTTCAACCTCTACCACCTCATCTCTTAGGCTCTTATCTACTAAGATCCCTACTCCATTCTTGTTTCTATATTTTCCACTATACCATAACTTAAACCATGTATTCTCGACTTCTTTAGCATTTTCACCTACCCATTTGGTCTCTTGAACACAAAGAATATTTACTTTTCTCTTGTTGATCACATCCACCAACTCTCTCAACTTTCCTGTTAAAGATCCATCATTCCAACTACCTATGTGTATCCTACTATCCTCAACTAGCTTCCTTACCCTTCGCACCTGTTGAGTAAAGTACGAGGACCATAACTCCTTGTGCACTACATCCAGGCGCCAAAGCAGTGTGCCACTAAGGTGGTAGCGTCCCTTGACTAGCTTCCTTATCACTCGCACCAATCGAGAATGATGCGTAAACCCTTGCTCACTTTGAATCACTACATCCGGGACCCGATGTAGCGCATCGCTAAGAGGGTGACGCCCCAAACACGATTCTCTTTTAAGTTTCATTTCCATGGGAGTAGCTAGGGTTATCACAACCCTCCTCCTTTATCCTGACTTGGGACAAACTATTCTCTAACAATACTCATGTTTAATTTTAAGCACACAAATAATGATCATAATTAATGCTAAAGGGCTGAAGAATGAACTTTTCCATCAAAGATCAGGAAATAAATAAGTACCTGCCATCAACACAAAATGAGGAGATTTAAGACTGGCATTATTGAAAGACTAGTTGAGACATCATTACGGGGGAAAGTCACAAAAAGTGGGGAAATTGAGGTTGTTGTTTACTATCTTACAAAAACACTTGGGACACCAAGATACATAAGAAGAAACTACCAAGACACCTATGTTCTGAAGGGATAAAATTTCGGTAATCTAATCTTCCAAAACAAAAAGTTACAACCAAGACCTGGTTGGTACACAGTTTACCTAGAATCTGACAATGAAAGTATGTTTCCAATCAAGATTGCGAGGAAATCATTAGGTTCACATGGAAGCACAAAGATGACGGCAAAAATTAGGTATTCCAGAGGTTCAAGGTGATTCACAACTAACTACAAAGCTCAATATATGTAAGCTATTTTTATGATGAAACTTGATAATTAGCATTCTGCATTCCAGCTCAAAAGCAAAATATTTAAATAACATTTAACAAATGATCAATGAGCTATGTGTTTTGTCAGGGAGTACCACATCCACTTTTAGAAATATATTTCACCAAATGAGTCAGAGAAAAGGTGATTTAAGGGACACTTCACGTGCTATTACAATTTTTGGGTGCAAATACAACAAGCAAGCATCTTAAGTTCAACTATTATGTTGCAAATAACCGAAGCAATCGCATAGAATGAACATCAAATAATACTTTCTCGTTAGTCCAGGAAGATTATTTAATTCAAGGGAAGCCTAGAAGGGAAAATATTGATTTCCCATTAACTACGCTAAGATACATAAAGGGCTACATAGTTTTTTGTCCCACAACATGTTGTACTAAAACAAAAATAATAAGCACTCAAGTACTTGGAACCTAATAATATTCAATATTTCGTATTAAGTTACTTCCACCCATTAGCCAACAACAACAACAACAAAGCATTTAATCTCAAACTAGTTGGGGTAGGCTACTTCCACCCATTAGCCATTCGTAAAAAAAATCAAGAATATCATGTCTCAGTTAGATGGCTTTAACTAGTGGATGGTGAGCTTTTTTTATGACTTACAGTCTTTTGTACAACAATATTCTCTGGGACATTTTGACTGGAACCAACAGGTTCATTAGTCATGTCCATGATGTCGTCAGAATCAACAACTCCAGATCTCATCAAGCATTCCTCCGCCGCTTTTTTCCCTTCTTCAGTCAGCATGTATCTACAACGAAATGTATAGTCGTCACTTAAAAAGCAACAATGAACATGAAGAACATCATAGTAAATATACAAAATTACTACTGGGAAACCAAAAGGTATTAATGAACACTTGCAGAACATGTAGACTGGAATATATGCCCTTGCATATATCGGATGTATAACTAAAAGAGTGGTCCACACTGGAAAAACCTAGAGAATATGGCCTGCACAACAATACATATAATGTATATGTGCAATCACTGTCACCAACAGTAACCATGAAATTCCGGTATCATGATTCATGAGGCTTTTCTCATCATTCTAGGTTCAAACCTAATATTCTTAAGATAATGAGGAAAAGAATACAAGTCGACTAAGCTGTTAAGGATTTCCAATCCAATTGTGGGATGTACAGACAATGACCACATGTTGCAAAGATGTACCTTGATAGAAGCTCAATAGACCATCAGTGGATAGAATCTAGTGCTCCAGAAAGAAAGAAAAGGACGTAGTGAATGCCTAATATCTAATAGTGTTCTCAAACACTTCATTGCTCAAATTGTTTAAGTGTCATTGCTCACACTTATTTATCCCTGATTATGATTTTCTCAACTCGAACTCAACACTGATTTATTGTTGAAACTTGAAACTGATATCAATTGAAAAAAATGAATATAATGAACTACCAAAATCATGAATTGATTCATGGACAACTTATGGTACCTATAAGCCAACCCTTGATTAGAACAAGTAACTGATGTAATTCATTAAAATATCAGAGACAAACATACTTTGCTGGGCGAAAATTTCTAGCAACTAATCCCTTTGTTATCAAACCCTTCATGCAGCACCAACCAGTATACCAATCTCGCAGCGAATTTCCCATCTGTCCAGGTTTTCCGATCCCCTTCTCACGCCTGTCAGCAAGGAGATAAGTAAACAAACCCCAGGGTAGAGAGCCTCATAGAAACAGTTTCCATTTACCCTCACTTCTTAACAAATGCATATTAGAAAATACAAAACCAATCCACTCACGCAATTAGAGTTCGAGAAAGCCCACTCGCTTCTGCTGCATCGACAAGTTCCTGCTTTAACATGAAATCCTTCCCATTCTTAACTTCCCTAACGAAACATACAAATGACAAATTCAATCTATGGAACTCATCATCTTTTCTGAACTAACGCAAGCACAACAACAACAACAACTTAACCATACCTGTAAAGAGTGATCAGCAATGCATACGCTGCAGAATTCTTCTGCGGCAAATAACGTCTAGAGCTCTTTTGCTTCTTCCCTGATAAAACCAAACCATCATACTATTACTAACATATAGCACACTTCACGGTATAAAATATATATGGGAGTGATTGGTTTGCAGAAAGTGAAGGAAACTCCAGAAACCCAATCCCATAACTTTCATGAAATTCGGAGTGGAAATGGTGGAAGTCAAGTACTTCATCAAAAATCATTCTGGAAGTTCCTTGTTTCCAGGTTATTTTTCTGCAAACCAATCACACCTTGATTTCCTTAAATACGACAATCCCGACTGAGTACCATTTTGCGCTCCATCTGCATCCTCCGGGAAGAACCCTTTCATCATCCTCAGAATCCATTTCCCAACATTCCTTAAAACAAAAGGGAAAAAGAAATCAACAAACAAAGCTCGAAATTTGACGTGGTTTCCGACGGATTTTACTTGATCTCGTAGAGCTCCTCGTGGGTAGTGATGGGGGTCTTGCAGGAGGCGATGTTGCGGTGGGCTTTGGCGAGCGTGAGACCGAGATTCTCCGTGAGGCCGCCGCGTTCCCCCAGAGCTTGCCTCTCGGCGAGGAAGTGAGCGACGAGGGGCTCGTTGTCGGGGCAGCGGATTGGGTAGAAGGTCGGGGAGGGGTAGGGGTTTGGAGGAGGGGGAGAGGAGTCCGCCATTTTTGCGGGTTTGGTTTGGTTTGTTGGGGAAGATTCGAAATTTAAATGGGGTATGTGGGCCGGATGTTGTGGGTTCGGCCTCGGAATGTTGTGTTAGGTTGGTCTGCATAACCGACCCAACTCTTATTAACTAATAGTGTGTTTAGTTAACAACTTAAAGAAGAAAAAGAGAGAGGAAAAAAAATAGATTTTCTCTTATTTTGATAACAACTTAAGACAAGAAATGAAAAAAAAGAAATCATCGTATACAAAATTGGTTCTTAACTTTCTCTCCTTAAATAGAGAGAGTTAAATTTTGTCAATCTTTCAAAAATACCCTAAAATGAAATAACATGGTTAAAAAAACATAGGTATTCTGGTAATACGATGCTATATTTCATTTTCTTTTCTCTCAACTTATTTGTATCCTAACAAGAAAAAATAAATAAAATTTCTTTTATCTTCTTTCTTTTCTTTTCTATTCATTCCTTAAGTTATATCTAATGAAAACCGAAAAATCACTCAAAACAAACCAAATCTAATACTTACCGTCCTCGTAAACGACCAAACAAACAAAAGAAACGTCGATAGTTCGCTGCACAAAGACTACACAGGCAGCAGAGCTGCAGAAGTAAAGATATACAGCTACAGAAGCTACAAATGACATAAAAGATTAAATTGTGCTATTGATGAATATTGTCTCCCCCATGTCCAGCATAGTTTTAAGTTTCGTGCAGGTTATGCTCCAAACTCTTTTATTCCGTCACAAGAAACATAAATTTCCATGGAGAAAAAAGTAGTATGTTGACAAATTGGACTTTAGTTTCTGTTTGGTGTTCTCCATTCTGAACATATACCACCGCCAGTTTGCTGCTTCAACATATATCAATAAAGCATCAAACTTTGGCCACGCAAACAAGATAATCAGTCGCTTTCGGCAAATGGAAACAGCTTCTCAATCATATTGTTCGAGAGAATCCTGTGCGGGTCCAGTTCTTTCCTTGCTTTGTTATACTTATCAACGGGAAAACGAGCTCCTAGTCTGGCTTGAAGTCGAGCAAGTTCCTCCTCGTCCTTTGGAACCTTCAAAAATTATAAAAGATCACCACAAGATTTGTTAGGTATAAACTAACCTTCCTGTAATTTGAAGAGCGTCAACGCTTACCATGGCCTTTTTTTATGGTAACCATGGTCGTTTATCAATTCTTATCTGCGTACTTAACCAATGTTGTGTATAATTACACGTAAAACGATTATGGGACAACTTCATCTGACTACTACACGTTACTGTTTAAAAAATTTGCACAACTACATCCTTTTCAAACAAACAAGGCATATTCACAAGTCTAAGTCAGAGAGAGCTAACCTCAATTTTAGCCCAATGCTCAAAAGCAGAATATTTGTCCCATAGCTGGGTCTGTGTCAAACGCCTGTAGTTAAGAAAATCTTCTGTGATCTCTTTCCTCTGTCTCGGATCCGTAGTTGGCAGATACATGATAATTCCAACCTGAAGAAAAGGTAACCATATATTCAGTTATTCAAAACCAAAAGGCATAAAACATCAACTAGGTGGATTAAAGTGCATTTGCATCCTTCATACATGCAGGCACAGGGCAGGCATTAGAATAAGCTTGATGCTTCTTAAGATAAAGGAGTTCTGAAAGGGATTTTGTGTTGCTAGACAGCAATGTCTTCACTATGAACCTAGGACCACTCTGCGGAGTTTGATAGAACCGAAGTGAGGTCACTATCCCCTTTTTATAAGGTGCAGGGAGGAACTAATATATTCAATGCATGCACTTTGCATATGAAGCCCCTCTTGATTCTTCTACTCAAAAATAAAAAAAATTATATAATACAAGATGGTGACTGAGTAGAATACGGTGCAGTGTCGTGATTTCCTTTTAACTTGGAAAAGAACATGTATGAAAATTCCTTATCAGAAAATAAAAGCTTACCCATGAGAATATATCATTTTCCCCTGAGCTTGAAGCTGGGCTCATAAGGCTCTTGCTGCAAGCAGTCCATCGCTGCTCAATAGGAGCAGGTGCTGGAATCCCTTCACTCTCTATAAGCTGCTTGAGTTCTACTATGTAGTCAAGATCCTTCATGTTGGGCTTTGAGATAGTCCCAGCAGGAAAACAGTTCTCAGACACCCATTGTTGTCCACCACAGTCAAATCCCAATATTTCATCACTCCAACCAAACCGATATCCCTCTGACTTTCTCCAATATTCAGCTTCTGCTTGGTTTACCTTAATGACATGTTCTTTGTTGAGAGGGTCAAGAGCAAGAAGTTTGTCTCTTAGCTCAGTGAAAGAAAGCTGACTAACATCCACCTCCTCACTAGTTACTCTGGAGACAACTACAAACACATTAACTAACAAAAATATCACTTGCCTTTTATTAAAATTGAAATGTAACATATTAAAAATGAAAAAGTAAGTTATTACATTCAGAGAGTAGATAAGTGCCAACGGAAGTAGATACAACACAAGCTTCTCTCATTATTCACTTCATACTGAATTATGAATTTCAAAATAAGCAACAAATAAGCCTTATATGAGTGCACAGAGAAATTGAAAAAAATAATATTGAGGGCATACAGTACAAATTTATAAAGCAGGTATGAAATGAATGATCGAAACTTATCGTATAAGTACTACTTGTTTGAAAGGTACACGCAGGAAAGAATCTCCATATGATGCAACCATAATCTTTACATGTATGTACGTAAACTAAAAAAGGATCTCATTTAAAATATCCTTACCCAAAAAAACCTCAAATACACATGTGGTATTTTAATTTAATCACCTACATCATAACATAAGATAGTATTTTAAGTTAAAATTTAAATTACAAAAAAAGTCTCAAACTTGCAAAGATATCATTCATCTCTTTCCCAGCTATTTCATGGGTATAATTATACTCATGGTAGACTTACAAAAGGATAATAATCAGAAACTAAGTTCATATTCTTGTGAAAATTCCCATGTATGACGGTACTCAAATAACATATTCCAATTTTCTTAGTATAGAAGATTTTTTTACTGATTAAAAAAATACAAATGTTTTCTATAGGATGTAATGCCTTTTAAGGCTGCTGGTTTTTAGTTTGTCACAGTTTTGTCAATCTTGTATTTATGCAAGTGGATGTTGACATGGATGGTGAATCTGACGTATTCATGCATGATTGTGCTAAATCAAAACCACCTGCCCTTAGTGTAACAGTAGTTTAAGTAAATATTTATGGTTCTCTTTAGTTAGATACAGCACTACAGCAGGCCTTTTTTGAACGGTCAGAAGAAATCAATTATTTACTTGTAACAAATTAAAAGGACAAAATGCTGAATCCCAATGCAAACACATTCTCACCAGCAAAACAAGTTCTCAAGCAATACTTGTTACGGCAACGTTCAAGTAATTGCAGTTTTTTACCTATATTTCAAAAGTGAATCACGATAAAGATCACGAACATGCTGTAATGCTTCATCCTTCCCGTACTTCTGTTTACTTTGAGGTGGACCTTTCCACTTTGAAAGAGGATTGCAATTCACGACAACAATTGTGTCTGTGTAAGGAATCCATAAGTACTTTATGTGCTTATTTTCCGTCAACCATTTCCTGCAAAAAGGAATGCACTTAAAGGATGTATCTATTAATCAACTCCAGAATCAAGAAAGCATGGATTATGTATGTAATCTAACCAACCAATAAAAAGATTCATTGTGATATAGAATTACTTGTGATTCTTTCTGATTTCTTTAAGGTTCGAGATAAAGGTATGCTCCACAAGTTCATGTCTGTCCACACATTGAATGGTGACTTCAGCGACAACTCCCAGACCTCCAAGCCCACAACGAGCTAAGTAGAATAGTTCAGGATCTTTCTCATGTGAAACTTCTATTGTTCCCTTAGAGGGAGTGACCAGTTTCAAGCTAACAATTTGTTCATCGATAGGATTTAACATTGCACCTGTTCCATGGGCACCTACCTGCAGATTCAAGATTAAATAAACATCAAACACCACAAGGGATCATTTTAGAATGAGAGATACATTCGTTATGCTGAATGTCGAATACCTTTTAGCACTCAGAAATATTAAATATACTGATTTAAAAACAAAACAATTAATTCAAAGTAGAGGATTGATTTCACAATTTCAACTCCCAAAATGTGGAACCCTCGCTACTCTACTACACTTTATCGTCTCCTAGATGGTAGGATCCTTGGATATTTCTTTCTTACCATCATGATTGTGGAAATAATAAAAGCACCTCATTCCTTGATGCCAAATAGAAATCAAAACCATCTTCCTTTTGTCTTTTCACTTCTACCAACTTCTTTCCCAAATGATTTTTTATGTAATTTTTAATCACCTTTTTGTGTTAAGGATTGTGAACGCCGTAATGAGACTAATCTTTACAAGTATGGTATCACAAGAAGCAGAGAAGTTACAATTGAGAGGGAACAACTTTGGATTTAGTTTGACAGAAAATCTAGATGATAAGGAACACTTTGGAAGTATAAAAATGGAAAGCATATAAAATTTGCTCATAAAATCTAGCAATTCTATCCAAAAACGGAAGGAAGGTCCAAAAATGAAAATTGCAGTCCATAAGCTGTGACTGCTCATAATCTGGCAGGCTAAGTGTGCATGAGGGCTCTTAAGCTAAAATCAACGCAAGGATTCTATGATTCTAATACTATTAACTGAATTGCATATCAGCTTTACTTCTCTTTAAATCTTAAACACAACATAAGATGATTGTACCATCAAAGATGGATCAAAGGAAATCAAGAGTATGTACTCATCAAGCATCCTAACTAACGTATCATTGAAATACTCCAAGAACATGAACATCCAAAATTAGCAGTTTAACACTAAAGATCAAATCTAAAGTGCAGCATTACACAATCAAATAAATCCAGTAGTCACTCTTACACTTACAGAACACTTTTAAATTCTAATAGGGACTGACATTAACTACAAAAATGGACAAAAAACGAACAGAAGGAATCGAATCCACACCTGAATAATACCTCCAACCTGCTGCTCTCTTATCGAAGCGAAATTCTGCAGCGTAAGCCCATGCTCCTTAAGTCCATCAACAAGCTGCGAAACCCTAATCCCAGCCTGAACCCTAACCCTCTTCTTCTCCCTATCCACCTCCAGAACCCCATCCATGAGAGCCAGGTTCACCATCCCACCCTTCTGCAATCCGATCCCATTCGGCGACAGCCCCGACCCGACCGGGCGGACCTTCGCCTTCTTCTCGTGCGCATCCCTCACGATCCTCTCGAGCTCAGGGAGGGACTCGGGCTGGAGGAAGACGCGGGTGGCGACCTCGTGGGTGCCGCTCCAGTTGGTGACGGTGTGGAGGTCGTCGGGGAGGGGGGCGTAGCGGAAGATGTGGGCCTTCTTGTGCTTGGCGGAGTCGGAGAAGGGGAAGGAGTAGTAGGTGGCGGCGCCGCAGCCGAGGAGGAGCGCGGCGAGGCCGAGGTACTTGCGGAGGTCGGCGTCGGAGACGGCAGGGGAGGTGGATAGGGGACGGATAGGGTTAGGGTTAGGGTTTGAGGAGGGGAGATGGAGGAGGCGAGTGGTGCGGCGGAGGTGGAGAGTGCGGGAGAGCATTTTCGGATTTGACTTCGGTTTGATTTTCTCCGATTAGTTTGGGCTGTGTTTAAATAGTTACTGTGTCGGGTTGAGGTTTCGACACGAAGTTGGACTGCCAGAGTGCAGTTATATTTATTGATTAATAAAAATTAACATTTGTAATCTGAAAGAAGAATAAACATTGGTAAAATAAACATTTGTAATTTGTGACGGAAGTGAGTTCAATCTCCATCTTCAATTCTGAGATGACATTCTCCTGTTTTTAAAGCGTTCTAAGGGAACTTGATGAACATAAAGAAAATATTAGTAATCTTGACGAACATAAAGAAAATATTAGTAATATTTGAAACAATGTCGGGATTCAAAATTAGTTATGGGAAATCAAGTCTTAGTGGACTTAACATGTCTCCAACATATAGACGTGAGTTCAATCTCCATCTCTGTTAAGTCCCTAACCCGGTTTAGGATTTAATTAGTGTTAAGTGAGGTTTGACTTTGGGGAGGAGAGAGAGACGTTGGGTGAGGTATGATAGTGGGGTTGTAGGGGATGGTGGGGAGTGAGGGAGGTATGGTGGGGGTGTTGGTTTTGTTTATATAACAAAACTCTCCTTCTCCATTTTTCTTCTTCTTCCACTTTTCTTCTTCCTCACTCACCTTGTTCTCACGTCCTCTCTCTTTGGTCGGCGAGCAGCTCCGGTGGACAGTGATCGAGGCGCGGAGGCTCCGGCGTGAGGAGGTCGCAGCAAGGAGGAGGTTGCGGGTGCGGAGGCGCGAGCGTTGCTCCGGCGTTTCTCCGTCCTTGTTTGAGGTATGCCGCTCCTTAGTGTGGTTTGTTTGTTGACCCTCATGTGAGGGATGCGTTGGTCGAGTCGGGGGAGGTCGGAGACCTCTCCGGCGACGCGTTTCTTTGTAAAACCTCGGCTGGCGCGAGGTTGAAGACGACCAACGGTCGACCGGATCCTTCGGGCGGTCGACCGTTTTAGCATTGTTTGCCCGACTTTAACCTTCACCGGTCGAACGATGCCTTGGGGCGGTCGACCGGTAGTGCATTATTGCTGGTGAGTTGGGATTTTTCTACCTGTTGTCGGTCGACCGGTCCTTGTTGTGTTCGACCGGAACTTAAGTGTACCTGTTAGTTTTGCATGATTTGTTCGACCGATTTCATGTGACGTTCGACCGATCGTTTGTTGTTCGACCGTTGGAGTTTTGCGTTCGACCGATTATATGACTTAGAATAATAGGTTGACCCTGTCTGTTTTCGGTCGACCGAGACCCCTGAGTCGGTCGACCGATAGAGTGGAATTTAATGTTGACCAGACTCCGGATTTTGACCTCGTTCGGTCGACCGGTTTTAGACTTTTGTTCGACCGTTTGGGAATTAGTGTTGCGCAGTGAGTTCTACCGATTCAGACTTTCGGTCGATCGAATTCCTCGTGGAAACGGTCGACCGGTTAGACTATTTCGGTCGACCGAATCTGCTCAGAACTGAATTCCTAGGTCCCGTTGTGAATGCCAACTCTGTCCACGGAAACCCGTGTCCTCGCCTTGTGCGTGAGCCGGGAGGTGACGGTGGGCGCGTGATGCGTGCCTGCCCAGGGACCGCCGTTGGGAAGAGTGTGGGTGTTCGGGACGCGTCACCTCCATGTATGGACCGTGACTTTTGAGATGATTGTTGGCACTTTGTAGTATAGCAGGCCTGAGGGATCGCGGATCCCAGTGTTGATGTTGTGCGGGCACGCAACTGGCGTTGGGTGAGGTGACTACCGGCCCTTGGGGCTACGGAGGTCGCTGCCCTGCTTTTATAGCGGCGCGGTTGGTGTTCGCGGCTCGAGGAGCCCGATGACCTGGCAGACTTCGGTCTGGATCTGTCCGATGCTGTGCCGGACTGTTGTGATGGACCACCGATGCTGTGCCGGTGATGCCGCCGAGGTTGTGCCGGCGATGATGATTGTTGGGCCGAGGTTGTGCCGGCTATGTTGTTTTCCTCGACTGGGCACCTACCGAGATGATGTTGTTATACATTCCGGGCGACGGCCCCGTTGGTCCCTGTGGCCCCGACCACTGAGATTTACAGATCTGTTTCTATCGGCGCGTAGACGTGACAGAGGCTCCCTGCCGAACCCTTGAGTAGTGTAGCTGCGTGTGGGGGGTGCGATGTCGCGGGCTACTAGACTGCATGTGCCTGCAGTAGGTCTCTTCGGGAGACCCGATGATTGATTGTCGGACTGATGTCCTGTTTTACCCTTCGGGGGAACTGTTTTCCATTTCTGTTGATGCCATGACATGCTACTAGTATGATAGGTTCATTATGTGATGCATGCATATAGGTGGGTTGGCATACGGGGTTTCCTTCTGGAAACTCAGGCATTGTTGTTGCATCTTTTTCAGGATCGCAGTAGGTCCGGGTGGGTGGTGACCGAGGACGGAGCGCTTTGGAGTCGGATCCTCTTCGGCAGTTGCTAGACCGTACAACTACTTGTAATCTATTCCATCGTATCAGTATTGTAGTCGTATTTCTTTTGGAAAACTCCTTGTATTTTGGGTGCACCCGGATATATATATTTATATATTAGTGACGTTCCCGCGTGAGTTGTCTGTTATGTTGGTTATTTTGAAATTTTAAATCTTCCGCTGTTTCGGGACGTTACAATCTCAATTCTCAATCCTGTAATAATCCGATAGCCTAAATTTTCAATCCGCATACGACATTCTCCTATTTTTAGAGTCAGACTACGAGAACTTGATCGTGGCTTGGATGAACCTTTTGATATTTATGCAAGACCAACTTTCAGAAAGAAGAAAAAAACATGTAGTTGGTGTCGGGCGGTACCTTAAAATTAACCCCTAATTATATCAATAAAATTGAGACATGTAAGGTGGTCCCAAATCAGTTAGGTTGATTAGAAATAAAATTCATCTAGAATCACGGTTCCAACATGTAGATGTTGTTTCTTCCACACAGTCAGAAGCCAAGATTTTTAGAAACATTGCAATCTTGGTGTCGTTTAACCACTTCTCCTGGGTTAATCTTTTTTATCTTTTTAATACTTCAGTGCAGCGGAAGTCAATTTTATTGGTGGAGTCAAGAAATAAGTATGCATAATCAATCAATCGCTGAGTTATGATGATCAATTTGTGTGCCTGCATTGATGCATGAGCGTAGGATTGTTCTTCTTCTTCTTTATATTAGATAGATGGTCTGTGTAGAAAGATGCAAACAACTTTCTATCATTGAACAGAAAACAAACGCAATTTCTTATATAGTTGATGAAACAATGGTTGTACAAGGGAATCAGGAAAGTATAAACGATTTCTTCTTGGTTAGGCAAAAGAAATTTTACCAAGTGGCATAACCTATGGGCTTTCCCATGTTCTCTTTAGAGAAATACTTCTAGAACTGAACTAAGCTGCAAGATAGCAAATGAAATCAATGTAATTTCACTTTGCCATGACAACTTGGCCCGCATGAATTGAGGAATGCTGCCTGTAGTTTAATCTTCAAGCTGTGTAAGGAGAACCAATCAGGACGAAAGGTCTCTGCTCCGATTAGCTGCAGCAACCACTGCATTCATCAAAATCCCACGGAATCCTCCCCTCTCCAACTCGTGGATCCCTGCGATGGTAGTTCCAGCAGGGGAAGCAACATCGTCTTTCAGCTGGGCCGGGTGTTTTCCTGAAGAGACAACCATTGTTGCTGCTCCAACAACCTACTCGACAAAATTGATTCACAAACAGGCATTGCTAAGACTAAGAGTCTTTTCAAAATATTTGCTGCCAAATTCAAAGAGTTTGTTTAAATGGCATGAAATTTAGAATTGGGTGGCATGTGGAACCAAATCAACTTGGACTCATTAACTTGAAGAGAAACGAGAGGTCTTATCAATAAGATTTTAACTTAAAGGAAGTTTATCCTGTTTGCAATTGGGTAATGTTTAGTGCAAATACAATGATCGATTGGAGGATTTAAAAATATTATTGCAATGCATGTTCGTTATGCACTAGAAATTACAGGATAAGCCTACAATACCTAGTGTTCATACTTACTGTCTGAGTTGCTAGACTAAGAGCAATATCTCGAGGAAGACCAGCAGCTACTCCTCCATCAGCCAAGGCCTCTATAGCAAGATATATGTAAGCTGGACCACTTCCACTGAAACAACATGGACAGAGGACAAATTTGAAACAGATAAGCTAGCAAGATATTTTTAAAATGCAGAAGTATCATCGTCCATGCCAAACAGGTCCAATATTAAGTCAATCAACTTCAATGTTCAGTAACATACCTTAAGCCAGTTATCGCATCAAAATGTTTTTCATCAACTCTCCATGTTTCTCCAACAGCACCAAATATGCGGCAGATAAGTTCTCCATCCGCTTCAGCTGATTGTTCTCCCAAACAGACAGCTGAAAGTATAAATTTCAAACTCAGAAACCCATCTGACACTTCTTATTTATACTGATTTTTACCAGATGCAGCTTTCATGACGGCAGAAGGGGTGTTTGGCATTACTCTGACTACACGTTCATGACCAGATAGTTCCTGTGTGAATTTGATGATTAAATGATGGACAAGATTTATTAAAAAAAATCATAACCACATTAAAAGTATAATAAATATAAAACACCAAAGGCAAAAAGTTTGAGAGCATATCTATGCAAGTTTGAGAACGTATCACAAAGTAGCATCAGATTGAGCGAGTCTACTTAAGCTAAAGGATTTAAATAGGAGAAGCCAAGAATGTAAAAGTTCAAGGAACCAAATTGAATCCAAGAAAATCCAGTACATGATGAGATCAAATGATTCATATTGCTGACATCTTCTAGCAGGTCTAAAGCTTGTTAACATGAGATAAGGAATCATCAAAATATCAATCCTATCAGGCTCAGTGTTAGTAAATATTGGATAAAAAGAAGATAGACACTACATGGCCATAGTGGATACTAGACGGACAAAGTAAATAGTGTCATATAAACCTGCAATTGTTTTAGCTTGATCCCTGCAGCAATGGACACCAAAATTTTGTCCTCGGAGAAAAAAGGCTTCAGCTCCTTAAGTATCTTTGTAACTGCAGTGTAACATCGTACCTCTCAGTTATATTCTCTAATAAGAGCATAATGGAGATATTAGGCATGAATACAAAGTAAAAGGTCTGAAGTGATGAGCTACACTAAGTACATCAGCTACTTGCCTACTTCATATAAACTGAAGGTTTGCACACACAAAAAAAAACATTTTTTTCCATGATTAGAAGATAGTCTTTATGATATTAAACCACTTGAATCCTGGAGCACAACAAAGGTCGTAATAGCACTGTCTCGGGGAAAGGTTGATTCTTTTCTAATGGTGGTAGTTGACCTCTTCAACATAAGAATTACATGTTTCGAACTTCAACATTGTACTAAATTCCACAAATTGCAACCATAATCTCCCTTAGATTCTCCAAAAACTAAGACAGGTCAAATTTTCATAATAATGTCATCTTTCACAAATTACAACCTTTATCTCCATGAGATTCCCCAAAAAACGGTCACAGAGTAGAACTTCCTCTAGTGTCAAAGTTATACAAAGTATAAATATGAAATTTACGTCACATACAATTGGTTTTGCATTTAACTTCCATTCTAATGTCAACTTTCACAACTTACAATCACAATTTCATTTAGATTCTCCAAGACCCATAACAGAGTGAGCTACTAAAAATTCATAATCTCAAGTCTCACAAATTATGACTACCATACTCCAAAAACCTGGATTTTTTAAAAAGTCCAATCTCGGTTTTCACAAATAATAACCATGATTCCTCATATCCTTCAAAACCAGCCCAACTCCAACTCAACATCAACTCATTGCAAATTACTCAGTCTCCACTTCTTCTTTTTTACCTCATTCCAACAAGGTACAATTCCTCCTTATTCTATGTAACAATAATACTCCTTTTGTACCTTTCATGTTTAAACTAATACAGGCGAAGAACACCAAAAAAGAACGTGATTCACATCACAAATCTTGAGTTCCTACTTCCTCCAACTACAACAACAAACTACCAAGGATACTAGCTGAGTTCGCTCAACTGACACCTAAACTTTTCCTCCAATCAAATGTTGCATGTTTGAATCTTAGGTGTGACAATCACGACATTGATAGTGGTTACAAACTTACACAGCTAGTCTTCGTTCTCTACTTTCTCCTGTTATCTGGAATAAACTACTACAACAAATTCCCTCGGTTTCCAAAAACCACAACAGAGTACTTGTGATTAGTTTCCAGAAAAATAGCCCAAAAGTGGAGGAACAGGACTTTCAAAATGATTTTTGGCAACTGGTTAGCAGAAAACTTAAAGAAATTCTGAAAATTTTACAATCTTATAAAATTGTACTTGAAATGATTTTCCTTACTTCCACTCAAAATATGGAGGCCATGGAAGCCAATCACACCCTAATACCAAATAATCGGCCAAAGCTAAAACCCTAAAACTCACCGATCTGAGGCTTAACCGACAGCACGGCGACGTCACTCCGCTCCACAACCTATCCAGTCACAATCAACATCAAAACACCTTCAGCGAAACCGAAATCGAACTATCTCCTCACCTCGGCGTTGGACCCGATGACGGCGGTCCCAATGGACCGGAACACGTCCCTCCGTCCCCGGCAGACGTCGGAGGCGAGGATGCTGGAGGAGGGGAGGACGCCGGAGCCGACGACGCCGCGGGCGATGCTCTCGGCCATCCTCCCCGCGCCGACGAACCCCAGGGTGAAGCCCTTCGGCAGAAGCTTCTTCGCCATTGTTGGTTGGAGGAGTGGGAGGTGGTGTGGTGTGGTTTATAACAGAGGCGGTTGGGAATGGAGGGAAGGGCGGGGGGGTCTGACGGGTTTGACACGTGGCTGTTGGTCATTTAGGGAACGGGCGGCAAACTAATCCTCTATTTTTTTATTTCCTTAAGGATTTGCATTTTTTAAGGGTGTGTTTGTCAAACAAGTATCCCATAAGACTCAAATGCGGTCCGCAGACAGAAAATCACATTTCAGATTCTTAAAGATAAAATTTGTATAAAAAGAAGAAACTGATTTTTTATAATTTCTTACAATAATTCAAATTCTAAAGTCACATTTATCGTATTACCTTCGGTTGGATTTATCATAATACCCTCATATTTTAATATTTTTATTCGATAAATTTATAATTAGAAACTATAAATGTCATTTATATATTATATTTTTTAATAAACCTGATGAATTTACGATATATATTTTAATCCAAACATATTTTCATATTTTCTGATATTTATTAGACAAATTTCATATACATTGTATTTAATGATAATTTTTAATATTAAAAAATAACATAAATATTTATACCTTGGTAAATATTCTACCTTAGTAAAAAATCATATCTTACAATAATAATCTAATAACAATATAAATTTAAATCTTGGCACATACATGTCATTTAACATTTAGAATCATGAACAATAATTTTTTCAATTCAAACGAATTTTGATTCTTTTAGGATCTGAATTCTCACAGGAATCATGTCACAATAATCCAATCCAAATGCAAGAGAGACGGGTTCACGTCATTTATGTGTTTTTTTTTTGTTTTTTTTTAAATATATTTTTTTTCAATAAAATAAGATACAGTTGATTCTCCTATTAGTATACACTTTAAACGTAAAGTAGAGACACACTTCTCTTCCGTACTAAGACACATCAGTCTTACATGGGATGCACATTCATGTATCTTAGAATGTCAATGGTCACATGCATTGGGAAAGCAACAGACGTCTAGATTATCACGCCATCAGATTTGAAAACAAATAAAATAGTTAATAAAAATCCATATGTATGCAACATGACCCATCGTTATAAAAATGTGTTAAAAGAAATTTTAAAATCATTTTATTTATCGATTATCTTACGTACGTAGTTGTGGATCTACTGATTACCTTAATAGTGTCTTGTACGAATGTATTTGCCAATCAATCAGCCCCCCACCCTCCTAAAATAACATTTGGATTAAAAAGGAAAAAAAACAATGACCTTCGGAGTGAAAACCAATTGAGGGGAATTAGAAGGGAAAAATGCAAAATAACATGTTTGTATATCTTTCAAGGAAATAGAATGGGAACTACTATTCGTCGCCGGAAAACTACTTAAATCGCCCCAAAAAAGACCTTTTTGCCCTTAACAAATCAATTAATACTGATTTCGTCCCGTGTCTTTAAACAAGGTGTTTGACTCAGTTTTACTCACATTCCTAGTACCAACACCACGAAAATGTCTGGCGAAGCACCTGAATCCGGCGAGGTAACGGGGACGGAATTTTTTTCCCGACTCGGGCGTCTGGATAAGCCGCCTCCACATAGGTGGAGGTGGTTTAGCCCGACGCCTCCACCTATGTCGAGGCGGCTTCGGTGGACGCCTCCACCTAGGTGGAGGCGTCTGTCTAACACGCCTCCACGTATGTGGAGGCGTGTTAGTCAGACGCCTGTGTTTTTTTAGTTTTTTTTTATTTTCTGTTAAATTCAATTTTTCCAGGTTCCGTTGCAAGATTTCGGTGGTGATGGAGTAGATTACAGTGAGTTTTTTGACAGTAAACAAATATTTACAACAATCGAGGAAGCTTGTAAATGGGTGAAACAAGTTGCACTAGGAGCCGGATTTTTTTTGGTTATATCATCATACAAACCAAAAGCAGATAACCGGATGGATTGTTACCTCAGATGCGATCGTAGACGTGAGATGAGTTCTCGTGATACGAGTATTGCACTGCGAAAGAATACAAAAAGAAAAGGTTGCGGTTGTCGGTTTTTGGTAAAAGTGGTGAAGCGACGAGATCGTGATGGATGGGTTATTGTTTCTAGTAGCATCTATGGGCAGCACAATCATCCATTGGCAGTTTATTCAGAGGGTCACCGACAGGTCAGCGGACTTAGTGCTGGGGCAAAAGAAATTGTTCGTGATATGACAGAGGCACAAGCAAGACCCCGTAACATTTTGTTGGCGGTAAAGAAGAAATTTTCGGACGATAATCCGAATCAAAGGCACATTTACAACTTCAGAGAGTACATGAGGAGGACGAAATCTGAAGACAGGAATCCCGCGCAACAGTTTCTCAGGGAGGCAGTGCAGCATAAGTATTTGCATTGGATTGTGGCAGATGAAGAAACTAATGTCTTGACTCACGCATTTTTGGCACATCCGACTTCAGTTCAGTTGTTGCGTACATACTCATTCGTAATCTGTATGGATTCGGCGTATAAGACGAACAAGTACAAGATGCCTTTGTTTGAAATGGTTGGGGTTACTCCAACAAACATGAATTTCCTCGTCGGATATGCGATTTTGCAGGATGAGACCGAGTCTAGTTACCGGTGGGTGTTGGAGAGGTTGCGAGATCTGTTATTGGATATTGTTAGCCCGACAACAATAATTACGGACCGGGAGATGGGTCTGATGCGACCAGTGGCAGAGGTTTTTCCTGAGTCAGCTCATTTACTATGCACCTGACATATCAACAAAGACATGTACAACTACGCATACCACGTATTCGGCAAGGAGAAGCAGCTTGCAGAGAGTTTTAGGCATGAAAGGTGGAGGAGAGTCATGCTTTCTGATTCACAGACGGATTATGATAGAGCAGTCCGTAATCTGAAAGATTCTTACAGTTCCTGGCCAGTGCTGACGAAGTATGTGGAAGACACGTGGTTGGTGCATAAGGAAAAATTTGTGTTGAATTGGACGAATCAAGTTTTTCATTTCGGCAACACTACGAACTGCAGGGTGGAAAGTGTACATTCGGCTCTGAAAGAGTGGATCACTACATCGTCTGCCGCTCTCGACACTCTTTTCGACCGCGTGAACTCGTCTAATGAAATGCAGCTGACTAATATTCGGAACTTTCTTGAAGATTCGAGACGTCGAAATTTGGCACATTTCATAGGTCATCTGTTTCAGCATATAAATGGTCGAGTTTCGCATCACTGCTTGTCGTTAATGACTCAGGAGTTGAAGAGAATGCAAGACTTAAGTGATGAAATTGAATATCGTTGTGGGTGTGCTTTCCTGACAACACATGGGATTCCTTGTGCATGTACCATGTATGAGTGTTTGGCGTCAGGTGATGGAATTTATTTAGAGTAGATTCATCCATTCTGGAAAACACTTGTTATCAGAGAAGGAGTCCAGATGTCAGAGTTTGTTGATCGATCAGCACAAGACGCCGAGCATTTTCGGAAGCTAGTGGATGAAATCTCGGAGAGCGACACTGCAGTAATTCGTAGTGCCTCTCGTATTTTATACGAACAGTTACACCCCGATCAGTCGAACTATGGAGAACCCGAACAAAATACTAAGGTACGAGGTCGACCTAGGGGAAAGTCGACATGTCGGCACCCGAGTGCCTTCGAGTATGCTGAGCGAGGGCGTGGTCGGTCTGGCAGTAGTGGGAGCAGGGGTCGTCGTCAGTCTGGCAGTAGTGGGAGCAGGGGTCGTCGGTCTAATTCGTCTCGATCGTCCGTGAATACGGGCACAGTATCTTCTGGTATGTTGATATCTTTGTTGTTATGTTATTTAATTTAATATATATCAGTAATCTAAATGGGGTTGAATATATTATATATTATCTCTTAATTTTGTTGTTTTAATGAATTGTTATTTACTTATCTTACAGTGTCCGGACGGGTTGATGTGGACAACTTCACATATAATGATAGACTGCCAGGAATCATTTTACCATTTCTGGATAGGTGGAATGACGTACGTGCTGATGGCAACTGTGGATTTCGATGTGTTGCCGATGTCTTTCATGGTGGTCAGGAGAACTGGTCGTACGCCCGTCGTGCGATTTCTAATGAGATATGTGCACATCCTATATATGAGAGTGTCTATTTCGGCAATGTGAGAGAAGCTCGTCAACGAATTGATTGGGGCGGGGGAGTTTGTGGCGAGGATCATTATATGGAGGTTTGGTCCGACTTGTTTCCTATTGCTAATTTTTACAAGTGTGCGTTCATGTCTTTCGCAGTGGGAACGGATGGTTCGTTGTTCCCGTGTCTTACTGTTCTACCTTGGGAGTGTCCGTCTACCATGACGAGGCCTGTCAGAGAGTTGGTCATTGCTCATTTAGGGAGTTACAGACATTTTATTCGTTTGGAATTACTTGATGATTTCCCAGTACCTCTTATAGCGACCTTATGATATCACATGCGAGATGAGAGTGTTCTTGGATGAGAGGATCAGTACCAAAGTAGGATGGAGTATTGGAACCGGTTACGTGGTACATTTTGATTGTAATTTGTAATGTTTTGTAATGTATAATATATCGTGTATTTCTACTTATATCATGTTGTTTTTTACCGTATTTTAAATTTAAATATTTTTTGATATCTAAAGAAATAAGTTGAAGATATTTTCGTGACGAATAAATATTAAAAATACGATAGTCCAAGAAATACGTAGAAGATATGTTCGTAAGAAATAAATAATAAGAGTACACAAATAAACATAACCAAATACCAACAAATATAGTAACAGTGCAACAAAACGAAAGTAAAAGCAAGACAACTACAACTCAGCATCTGAATCATGGTCCGAAATGCCCAACTGGCTGTTCCAATCCTCGATCAGGCGATCCCAATCTGTACATGCAAGTCTCGTCTCCTCAGTCGACATGATGTCTCTCTCTCGCAAGAACGACTGCGTACACCGTATCACCCTACTCATCCATTGTATGTAAAATAAAAATTAACGTACAATAACAAAATATACTTGACAATTAAAAATAAAATTAAATAAACTTACCGCATCGGCACATGTCCTATCCAGTGCTCTCTCCGGTCTCGGAATGATACCGCGTACGAGTAGTGGATGTGAGCACCTACCGAACCACTGAAAATAATCTGGTGCATAAGTGGAGGGGTCGCGGCTACGACTAAGATCGCCCAGGTGTAGTCGTCCTACTCTCGGAAATGTCCTCCAAACCGATTCCGCAGACGAAACGTTGTGCCTGACGTCGTACATCGTCGCAGTCGCCGACCGTACTGCATGCTCGGACGTCCGGATGTCAACCGGGATCACCTGAATGTAACCTAACTGACATAACACGCGATCAGGTAAATAAGGCTCTGTGATATCCCTATAACGAATAACGCCGACAAATGTAGTCCTCGGGACCATACGGTAACCACTCCACCTAAACGTTTATACGTTAATAATAATAAAGTTAAATTTAAATAAACGTGAATGATATATACATTATATACCTGCGATGCAGTCATCTGATCTAGCCATCTACGAATAGAAAGAAGTCGACTCTCGCTCTTATCCTCCGCCCGGACAGCCCACATACGCGAACGAGGATGGCCACGCTCAACAATCTTTCGCTCACGATGTGGGCGGAAAGCAGGGAAATACTCATATATCCAAGCCTGCAGCAGTGTAAGACAACCAGTAATCTGACCACAATCAGCACGACTAGATATGCTCAGCTGGCGATACAGATATGTCAGCGTCGTCGACCCCCATGAGGCCATGAGTACTGACCAATGGTCTCTGGGTCCCTCGCCTCCAATAAGTCGCCGTGTCTCAGTCTGGAACCGTTCTTGTCGACAAACAATACGCCGAGTTCCGTCGGGCTATAAAAGCAGCCCGACGCCCCCCCTCTCCCCATCCGCCGAGTTCCGAGTTTTTAAGGTTAGGGTTTCGATTTTTTTTCATTTTCCACCGTTTTATTGTTTTTTTATCTATTAGGATGATATACATTGTTGTTTTATGTATGATTGTAGTGTTTTTGTTGATTTAGGAACCCGTTTTGGTGGAAACTCGAATTCAATTTTGGGTTTTTAGGCAAAACGTTTTATTTCTTGTTTGATAGTTGATTATTGAATTTAGTTTTGTTGATTATAGGTCTACGGTAGTCATCTTAAAAATAGTTGAATTTAAGTACTATTATTGTGATTAAAAATAGATTTGTATGTTGTTATTTAGGTTTGAATGTATGTTAATTTGAATGAATGTAAACTTAAAAGTGATTTATTTGAGTTTAAATGTATGTGAGTTTGAATGTATGTTAGAATTGAATTTTGTAGTGTTGTTAGTTTGTTCTACCGTGCAGGTTTAAATTTACCAATTTGAGAAATATAGGAGAGGTTCTGTCAAAATTTTAAAAAAAATTCTGACATGATTCGTAATGTTGTTTATTGTAGTTGGTTTTATTGGAGAGATTGTTCGACGTATACAGTCGTTTGCTACTACACTCGATTGAGGTAATTTCTAAAACATTAGAGTATTCTCAACTTTTTAAGTAGTTAGTAATGAAGAACAACCATCTCACTTGTTAACGTGTTATGTACAGATGGAGTTTGGTGGTTCTAGTACTGGTTCAGTTGGAGGTAGCTACGCTTCACAGGGTCCGGTAGACAGATCAGTGTTGGTTTTGCAGGCCAACCACAAGTCTGACTTGTTCAAAGATTTTGTAAGTATTTTACGTTTTCAAGTTAAATATTTGCACGTGAATTTCAATATTCTGATATTTCTCTAAATTTATGCAGAAGGATGTTGATGGTGTAACATGCGTTGAGCATGGATCGAAGCTCAACGAATGACAGATCACTGATGAGAGAATGTTGTTTCTGCTAGATATGGCAGGGTTTGACACAGTCACTCGGTTGGGCCGAGTTCAGTTGGATCATACCTTACTGGGGGCGATGGTCGAGCATTGGAGACCGGAGACTCATTCATTTCACCTGCGACATGGTGAGATCACGTGCACCTTGCGTGACATCCGATATTGCTAAACGACAACAAACAATGCAGTGCTAATTTTGTATGCGACTTGATAATGTCATCTGTTAGAACTAAGTTCACAATTACTCCTGCTGAAATAATGGAAAGGGTGAAGACCAAATACTCACTTGAAATTGGTTACGCTAAAACATGACATGCTAGGCAAAAAGCGTTGAACCGAATATATGGTGCCGAAGAAGACAGTTTTAAAGATTTACGAAGGTTCGTCACAGTTCTCTGTCAGAACAATGAAGTATCTGTTGTCGAAATAGAGTCTGTTCAGGTAAATTCAGACGAGGAGATGTTTAAGCGTGTGTTTTGGGCGTTCGGGCCTTCAATTAGTGAGTTTCATTATTGTAGACCCGTTGTCAGTGTGGATGGAACACACCTATATAGCAAATATAGAGGTTTATTGCTAATTGTTGTGGGCACGGATGCAAACAACAGAATTTTTCCTTTGGCATTTGCTGTTGTAGAGAGCGAGAATACAGAGTCGTGGACGTGGTTCCTTAATTTGCTGGCAAGTAGAGTTACAAGGCAACCCGATTTATGTATTATCACCGACAGATTTTCGGGAATAAATGCTTGTGTGCGAGCCGCATTTCCACATTCGGAGGGTCATGTACATCGATTCTGTCTTCGACACATGAAAGCACATCTTGCTAAACATCGAAATTGTAAGGAAAGATCGGGACAAATCAAGTTTTACGAAGCGGGTAAAACTCATTCATTTATGAAATTTGAAGAGTTAATGAAGGCTATCGCAGAGGAACATAAACCGATATACGAGTGGATTCAACATCAAGGTCCTTTGGAAAGATGGACTTGTTGTCACGACGGGGGTCAGCGTTTCGGATGTATGACAACAAACATGTCAGAAAGCTTCAACAATGTCTTACGAGGGGCACGCGGTATGCCAATTACAACCATGATTTTGATGACCTTTCTCCGCTTAAACAAATTCTTTGTTAAAAGAAGGGACGTCGCCGAGTCGTGGAATGAAACATATGTACCGACAGTCCACAATGTGGTGATGACAAACAGTAATCTGGCCAGAACACATACAGTAACTCGGTACCACCAGCTGATGTACCAGGTTGAAGCCAATGACCAGAAAAAATACCTCGTGAAATTTGAAGGAGTTATTACTTGCACTTGTGAATACATAATTGCAATGCACGTCCCATGTTCACATGTACTAGCAGTTTGCAATGACAGACATGCAAATGTCAACACTTCACATTTGGTGTCCCCGTATTATGAGGTTCAAATGTACAGGGAGGCGTACAAACCGATATTTGTCCCAATTCCTGATGTGAGGTATTGGCCAGATCGAGGCAACATCACAATGAAGCCTCCCCAAACCAAAAGACCTCCCGGTCGGCCTAAATCAACGCGAATCCGAAACAAGATGGACGAACACTCTGGAAGAAAGGTAAGGTGTGGGAGATGCGGCGGTATAGGGCATAACCGAAAGCGATGCAATGAACCTATATAGCAAAATATTTTGTATGTGAGACGAATGAATGTAAGAGTTGATTAATTGTAAGACTTGTAATGTATTTGTAATGTATTTTGTTATGACTTGAATGAATGTACGGAGACTTAAATCCTTTTTAAGAGTTGATTAATTGTAAGACGAATGAATGTAATGTATTTTTTAGGACCACAAATTTGCCTAATTCACCCTATTAAACTCACTTTTTAAAGTGAAATCGGCGTACTCGGCGTTAGTAACGTTGAGTTCTTCCTTTAGAACTCGGCACTCTCAGTGTCGAGTTCTATTTAAGTAACTGTTCTCCTGACAATCAATCCCATACACGATCTGATCGTCAGGAGAATAGTTTCTTAAATAGAACTCGGCACTATAAGTGTCGAGTTCTATTTGAATCACCTCAGAAAAAAAATGTCGAAGTGTTGGCCAATAAAAAACCAAGTAGAACTCGGCATCACGCATGCCGAGTTGTACCAAAGTTGAACTCGGCATCACCAGTGCCGAGTTCTCAAAAGATGAACTCGGCACTGGTGATGCCGAGTTCTCTATGCACAAAAAAACAAAACCCACCGCCGCCACGTGTCACCACGTGGTGGCAGCGGCTTTAGTTTGAAAATTACTTTTAATGGAGGTTTATTTTGACAATTTTAAAAAAAAAATTATTTTGAAAAATTTTCCAACTCACCCACGCTTCGTTAAACATTAATTTGCAATTAGAGTATTGGACTCAACTTCGTCTTTGAAAAACAAACTAGACTTAACTTAGAAGTTGATCTCGATTGATAACTTTGGTAGGAAGTATATTTGTAACATCCTTAATTACAAACTCGATCGTACGTATATTGCTTGGACGTGATAAAATGATGGGAACTATAAGGACACGTGTTAAAAGAAACATTTTGTTGCAGTATGTTACAAGGTCGTTTGTCTCTAATCCAATAGACTCGTAAATTATGACCCGTACCCTCATGAATATATCACAGGAGTTATTAACTATAAAGTTAAATATATAATATTAAATAGTATGTTGTTATGCAAGGGCGATTTCAACTTACAGAACATAATTTGTAAGACATCGTTGAAAAAAATCTAAATGGTTAAAAAACTAAGTATGAGTATACTTAATCGGGTAAAATCCAAAATCTAGGATGAGCAAAATCTAGCTAATTGGTATATATTTGATTATTATAATTTCAAAATCCATTAGGTCTCAAAACGCTTGTTGGTATATGTTCACAAGGCAAAAATCCAAAATCCAGGGAGGGGAGGTGGGACTGTTGTTATCGATCGGTTTTAATTGTTTCAATGATTTAGACTTTAGGAGTTTCATTTGGTGTCTCTTTAATTTGTAGTTTCTTCTTCTCAAGTTGAGTTAGAGCAATGTGTTATATTTTTCTTAAATTTGTAGTTTTTCTTCTCAAGTTGAGTTAGCGCGATGTGTTATATTTTTAAAATTTAAACTAGCTTTCTCTTAACAGTATTGAACTAATATAATATCTGCTTTTCGCATGGTTTAGCTTCATATAGCAGATCGGATAGTTTAGCACGGACTGGTCTATAACTCTATATGTTTAGAATTTTATCTAAAAAATGATTAGTCTCGCGTTTGTGATAGTAACACTTTGGTTTACCTTGACCTGTTGACCATGATCGCATCATTTTATTCTTGCAAACGACTATTTAAGATGGACGATGAGAAGAAATCAAGAAATATTACGATGGTGAACATGTCCATATTCTTTTAATTGAAATAGTATTTGAAGAAGATTGATTGTGATATATGAACATAGCGATCAACCAATGATAACTAATAAACACCTTTTCTTTAAACAAGGCAATATATTAATGTGACGGATCAGCATCCAATATTTCCCATTAAGCGTCGTTCCAATAAATTTCCGAGAAAAATCAATACATATGAAAATAGTAATGTATTTCATTTAATTACAATAACAATTACTTATTACATCAACTTATTTTGTATAGAAATTATCCTCTACTTTTTCCCTTTTTATTTTTCTTCTTTAACTAGGGCATGTAGCCCAAGACAATCGATCGTCGTTCATATGTAATTAGTGTTGGATTATTAATTTTGGACTAGGTCTATGAATAACTTAACGAGAAAATCCAATGTTGAGAAGTGGAGAGAGTGGAAGGAGTGAATTGGTGGTTAGACCCATGTACACTTGCATACATGGTGATCATGAGTCCATGTTAGTGAGGGTTAATGAGTCATATTTTTATGTCATATACTACTATAAATTGTCTTGTATCCCACCCAGAAAAATACACAAGATACACATCTTTTATCTCTCTCTCTCTCTCAACGAAAAATCGTTTCGGCGATTTTTGTCTCCACGAATTCCAACGTTCTCCGGCTGTCGATTATTGCGAGGTTTTGATCTACTTTCGAGGTTCGTCGACTCCGGTGTGCGCCCGTTCAACGAAGGAACCATTCTATCCTGGGAGAAAAGCGTCAGACCATCGCACCAGTACGTGAGGGTGATATTTTCTCTGAGGCAAGTCGGAATTCGACGGCTCGGTTTTGTAAGGTGTTTTCTGACCATTATTCTTTGTTTGTTTTGTTTTTCTAAACAAACATGTGAATTTATACGTTGGCTTATTCTGAATTCTGTTGATTTATTTATTTGACATGTGTAATTCACATGATCATATTTATAATTGTAACAACAATCAAATATGTCAAGTGTGTGATAAATTAGGAACAAAATGTCATTCTTGATGTCATTGGCTGTGTGGGAGAACAATATCCTATTCAAATATGTCAAGCGTGGGAGACAGGCAAGAGAGAAGTTCACATGCATTCATTCTCTTAAAGTTCAATTCTCAAGTTAACCAAAGGTTCCACGCCTGGGCTTACTCGGAGAATAGCGTTTGTGAGTTTCCTATTTAATAATTAGTAAGCAAAGATGAAGCTACTACGAACAAAGATATACGAATAGTAATCCATAGTGATAAGTCGATTTCAACATTTTTTTAGTACAGTGAAACTCAATTATCTTTGTTAATTATATTATTTTTAACAAAAACACTAAAAAAACTTAAAACCATACATCACTTGTATATAGTAATATAATTTAAACATAACTTTACACGAATTTTTTTGTAAGATTGAATTGTTTTATCATGATATTTTGTGAAGATACAAATATAAAATAATTGATACATGATTTGACACAAACACAATATAATTACACAAATTAAATTTTTTGTTAGTTAAGAAATTATTTTTTGCTTTAATAATGATCGACTAATATATTTTTTAGAACAAAAAATCTAAATATAACATGTCATTAAATTATTTTTAATATAAATATGATAATTTATTTCTTCAATTTGTACTGTATACGATAATAGAAAATTACAACTAGAACCACATCCAATACGATCGACAACACAAGACACTCGTACCGATACGGCGATTTCCACCTTCCACCGCCATATAAGCCACCCCAAACGTGCGTCAGCAGAAATCGGCGTTTGCGTCCAGAACGAAACATGTCGTCCGACAACAATCCGCTTGTCGCGGCCGTCAAAGCCTACGACGCCATCTCCAAACGCCTCCAAACGCACCTCTCCAGCCTCTTCGACTCCCCCGGACGCGACTCCACCACCAACCTCGCCCTCCAACCGCCCCTTCCCCAACCTCCCACCCCGCCGTCGGTGCCGGTGACCAAGGAAGCGGTCGGGAATGCCACGTGGACGTTCCTCCACTCCGTCGCCGCGCAGGTGATGATGATGCTGAAGCTGCGCTCTTTGGTTGGAAGTCGTGTTCTTTGCTTGATTTTGTGCTAAAGTTGTGTTCTTTGGTTGATTTCAGGTGGAAGTTGTGTTATTTGGTTGAAAGTTGCGGGTTTTATGGGGTTCTGCTTTGAAATGTGGTTTTTTTAGTTTTTGTGTTGCTGAATTTGGTGTTCAGAGATTTGTGATTGAAAATTCTGTTGCTTGAAGAAATTTGGTTAAAGTGTGATTTGGATGCTTTTAAGTGTTGTCCGAGTCTTTGTTTAGATGTCTAAGTTTCTGTAATTGTCGTGGTTGTTTTATCTGTGTTTTGAATTTCGTGTTTAGGGAGGTGGAATTCAGGTATTGTTGCTTAAAGGAAATTTGTAATGTAAATTTTGCTTTTGCTTTTGTGCATCGATTAGTTTCATTTTTTATTTCTTTCGATTTCTGCACTTGCAGTCAGTATTGCTTACTACAACTCTACAAGTGATGGTTATATAAAGGTTTATTGTGAATTTGTGATGGTTGTGAATTGTGACAGCTGTAATGCTCAATCCAATCCACATTTAATTTGGCAATCAAAATACTAAATGTTGAACAGAGTTGTAAACTGTGTTGATTACGCCATCGTAAAGTGTTGTAAAGATCGAATTTATCTTTATGTTTGAAATATAAAGCAAGCTATCAAGCATTCAGGGAACCTTTTATTGTTTAATGTGTATCTAACCTTGCTTGTTCTTTTTCCCCCCTTCCAGTTTCCAGATCAACCAACTAGGCAACAAAAGCGTGATGTTAAGGAACTGGTAAGTATCTTCATTTCGCCCTGAGACATTGTTATCACAAATCCCTACAACTATAAATGAATTTCCAATGAAGAGCTCATTGTTCATTATCGTGACTACTGATGTGCTTAACGAGATCATATGCGTTAGGATTACCCAATATTAATGAGAATTCACAAAACATTTAGCCTACTTATCTCTACTTATGATAATACCCTCCACGCTAACAATGTTACAAAATGGTGTTCACATGACACCAGCCAACTGCTTTCAAACTTCAATGTTTTTGTAGGAAATGATGCTTTGATTAGTGAATTTTGAGGTTGTGCTTTGAGAAATGTGGCTTTCATTCAGATACTCTTTTGAGGATAGCAAAAGTTGGTTGCTAACTCTCTTGTGCTCTGAAAAGTCACCTCATATTTTCACCTTACTCTTTTTTTGTAAAAAAGAAAAAAAATCAGTCAGAACTTTATATTGTCATTGTAAAGCTAGATTTCAAATGGTTAGAAAACTTCTTGTTACAAACAAAATTAACCTGCACTGCTTGTCTATGCAGATGGCAATCATATCTCGAGTTTATCCTTGTAAAGAATGTGCTGACCATTTTAAGGAAATACTGAAGTAAGGATTTTTAATACATAATATTGTCATATTGTGTAAAGTCCTTTATTTTCTAAATGAGTATTATTGTAGATGCATTTCTTCAGTGTTAATTAAGGAATCATCTGCACTCTTTATGCATTTAGCACCCATATTACTCTGAGAATGGTTCTTTCTGGCATCTTTCTGGTGTTGGAATGGAAGTTCCATTTTTCCAGTTTACCTCATCCCAAAATTTTGTAGCTCCAGCTTTTAGCCTTCCAAGATAATCCCTTTGTGCTTTCATGTTTGGTCATCTTCTCAATATTGACAGGGCTAATCCAGTTCAGCCAGGATCGCAGGATGAATTCTCCCAATGGTTGTGCCACGTCCACAATGTCGTCAACCGGAGGTATAATTTTTTTGGCAATTGAATTCAACTTCCTTCCAGCTCTTTGGAAATCGAACTTACCGATCTTTGAACTGTTATTCGTGGGTCTTTGGACAGTCTTGGGAAGACTATATTTCCATGCCAGAGGGTAAATGCAAGATGGGGAAAGTTAGATTGCCCAGACCGGGCTTGTGACCTAGAAGGTGGTTCAGATTTTGGAGATTTGTAACTCATTTTAAGCTATGCAAAGAAGATGGGAATTGATTGTCCATAGCTCTGGCTGAAGAGATATCAGATGAGATATCGAAGATCAGAGGAAGGATAACATTTCGTCGTAATGCTGAAAGTGTTTCTAAGAATATGATTGGAATACCAAAATGTCGGTACTGGTGGAAGGTTTATGTCCTTCGGAATATTCAGCCTCGGGGCATTCTTGTAGGTGCCGATATCGTCTTTTGTTTCAATTCTTTCCATTCTACAACTTTGATTTGCAGTGGTATATGCAAGACGGGAAGAACATAGTGCAAAGTGTGATTCTATTTTAATACTACGTCTCTACAAAGCTACCAAGTAGCAACAATGGTTGCTCATTTACAGTGTAAGTGCTTAAGACCATTGTTATCTTTGATCGGTTGATTGTCCCTTAATTCTTGACGTTGATTAACAAAGTCAAAACTGCGGGGTAATCGATAACGAAGTGGTGACGTTTTTTAAGTGTTAATCGGACTCAAATTTCAACAATATCCGACTTCCGTTTCGATCCAAATTTTCACGTAAATATAATTTAGGAGTGTATTAGGGATACAACAAAAAAATTAGGAAAAAAAACGTCGAATGTGTGTTAAATAATGAGTTTTTGAAGTTCAAGGGGCAAAATGTTACAAAATTAAAATTCAGGAGAGGTTAACTGTTAACTTTGAAACTTTAGGAGGGCAAAGTGATACCAAGACATAGTTACGGGGGACAAACTGTAATTAACCCTAAAAAACAAGTGGAAAAATCAAACCAGTCATCTTACAACTAAGAAGTTGTGTTGCTAAGACCTCACTCATGAGCAGAACTAACAATTGAAAGGATCACTAGAAATAATGCTACAGTGATGAAAAGCACACTCAACATGTACTTACAATTAATTAAACGAGACGATGTTTGCATCGGAAAAAAACAAGCAAACTCTAATGAGCATTTTACCAGCGGAGTCAGCCCACTAGTAAACATCTGCAAATATAACATGATTAGTGCTTTACTGCTTATGTTTGCTCAATATAATCGGTTTGTAAGTGAAAGGTCCATTCCAAGGTCCGATGCAGTTCTAAGTTCTAACCTGAAAAATCTTGCCAAACATTTTCTACAGCCGCACCAGGAAAGAATCTCCCAAAATCGATGACAGTTGTAACACCCCTAGAGAGAGCATGCTTACTGGCTCTTACAAGAGCATCTCTTCGGTCATGAACAGAAATCTCAGGTATCATAGACATAACAAGCTTCATGGCATCATCAACCAGCAGACCAGTTGGTTCTGTATAAGAATATGGATTACAAGATGTGAATAGCCAAATACAAAAGAGACTGAAGAAACCGAAGAAGTTTCACCAAAAAATTCAAGTAATGACAACTAGATGAAAATAAAAAACAAATCCAAGAGTATATGGAATAAAGGAAACAGGTAAAAGATCAAAATGATTCTTCCTTCACATTATAATCGTACAATAGGAACAAATCTCAGCAGAAAAGTAGAAAAAAAGGAAAATACCTTAAAGACCTAAAGGAGCTTTGGATAGTGTATTAACAGTAGGGCTGTCAATCGTGTCGTGTCGTGTGCTAATCGTGTCGTGTCAACTCCTATATATAAGCTCTAGGTGTTGCGCCGTATCCGACCCATTTAATAATCGTGTTGCTAAATTTCTGCCGTATCCAACCCATTTATAATCGTGTTGCCATATCCAACCCGTTTATACCCAATTATTAAACGGGTTACTTCGTGTACACGTTTAACACCGCTACCGTTTACACCATTTAACACACAATTAACACACGATTATCCACTAGTTCAGAGTTCAAACCTCAAAGTTTCAAATCACTCATATATATAATTGGTAAAATTATAAATATGGCATTCAGTTCTTAGAATTTGTTTATTATAATTTATAAACTTATATATTACTTATAGGCTTGTCGGTATTAATCATGTATTAATGGTGTCGTATTCGTAATCGTGTGCCTAATTACCCAATTACTTATCGTGTTTTATCGTGCCTTAATCGTGTTAATCGTTTTTGCAACAGAAATCCATATCCAACCCATTTAATAATCGTGTTGCCGTATCCAACCCATTTATTAATCGTGTTCAAATTCTCAATCCATATCCGCTAACTTCGTGTCGTTTTCGTGTCGTGTTATCGTGTTTCGTGTAAAATTGACAGCCCTAATTAACAGGATACTATGATCGCTTCATCCGGGATAATTTTCTAAGTTTTATAGCCTTTAAAAATACTTTATCTTCTAGTTTTCATACGAAATTGTAGCAGTTCAAAGTTCTCATTTTTGTAAAATAAAAATAAAAACTAATAATATGTTTCCGAAAACATATAGTAGTCCAAAGTTTTTGCTTTCTAGGATATGGTTCAATGGCGAGAACATGTATGTCTCTGACACTATGCAACTGAGATAAGATATTATTAATTTATTATGTGACATGGACGTTCTGATTTTCATGTTAACATATATTTTATTCTGAATTCTAATAAAAATACAGTTGAATTCAATCTTGTTTTTTGATGCTTCCATTAAGATTGAACGATTATAAGCCCCAAAAAAAAAATCTTAGAAGTACTTGAACAATGCCCTTCTCCAAATACCTTCTCTATTGTCCCTCACAATAGATCCTCCAATGGGATCAGGTGTCTTGCTTGTGATTCCAGCCATCTTTAGCACAACTGTGTTGGCAAGTCCCATATGACCATCCATCCGAGATAACCAAACCTACTGGATGAAAACCTTAAGTTGCAATGAGCTGTTACAGGCATCAAAAGCTTTATTGTTGAAAGTGTTCCAGTAAAAAAGGTACCTACTGGGTTTTCTGGTGTAATAAGATCGAGCCATGAAGCAGCAGGTAAATCACCACCCCAGAAATCATTGTTCAACCCTCCTCCTAATATCCAATCACCTTTGCGCTTACCTAAAAGAATGTTCCCATTAAGAATGCATAGACAAAAATCAAGAGAACAAGCTCAGAGCAATGCAAAAGAGGATCACATAGACATAAAACCATAATCTCCAAGTTAAAAAAAAAGTTTAGAATCAATTAAGATGTTGAGACTTGGGACAAAAATATAACTTTTCTCTTACTTCTCTCTGGTGAAGCTGAATCATTGAGTCCCATTTAAGGTTACCAGAAACTGCGAGGAATAGCAGCAGTACAATTTTTTATAAAATTTTGACTCTTTAAATATATGGCAATCTGCCTTAAGAAATGAGATGGTCATTCACAATTAAACAAAAGTTCTATCATAAAAGGAGTTTCTCTATATTTGTCAGATAGTTGCAACAATGCTGAGCCCTGGGCTCACCAAAGCCGCATGTTCATATGCAATTACATGAATGGAAGCCCCAGAAGCACCAACTGCTTTAGTTAATCTAATTCCCATTTTTCTACTAGATATGTTTATTGTTGTTATCTAATTCCCATTTTTCTACCAGATGTGTTTATTGTTTACAATCTTATTAGATGCAAGTTTTTATTCTACAATATACTACATTAAGAAGATCTTCAAATGATAAAAAACAACTTGTCATACTTGTTTATGCTTAAATATGATCTGTAGCATATCTGCAAACCTAAATTTGGAGATGATTTGAAGAAAGGACTAGCAAAACCAATATGTACCAAAATCATAATGGAGTATGGGTAGATTGCCCAATGATTACCTTTCCCTATTTTAATTGTAGGTCAAAGGCCCTTAAAATGTTAACTGAGGAGCATCTTTAAGTGTACGCAGGGAAATATCAGCGGTGGGGCCCACAGGATCAGCGAAGGGTGTGCACCCATGTGTGCGAGAGGAACTTACGCGGGCGAATTCAGAGAACCATGTGCGCGAGCAGGTCCCCAGCTTTGCGGATCCGGAGCGCTCGATTAGCGTGGAGGTTTATCCTCTTGGGCCAAGACCAGCCCAGATAGTCCTTGTGCACTTGGCTAGTGGGGAGACGGATCTGACTGGGCCTGGGTCGGCCCAACAAGCGAATGCATCATTGGAGCAAGCTGCAGCCCAGCATTCACTCTCTCTGGCCCATGGACGCGGCAGACCAGCCCAGGGTGTGGGGGTTCGACCGATGGCTGCGCGGCAGTCGACCAGGCGGCCTGCCGGAAGGAGTCCCCACCGCCATCTGGGGACCTCGATGAAATTCCCCCCCAAGGGGAACGTGTTAAAGGAGTCATGGAGCGCATGGAGAAGGCCCAAAAACACAGGCAACAAGTGGGTTGCGAGGGACGATCCCCCAACCCGAAATCCAAATGAAACTTCTTTGTTGGAACGTACAAGGCGCAAATCTCCCGGGGTGCCCTCGTATGGTTCGGGATATTGTCCGCCAGGAGAAGGTAACCATAGTGTGTGTCTTGGAGCACAATAATCAAGACGTTTGCACATGGGGTTTGGAAAGAGGTTGAGTGGCTCGCAAACTCCGCGGTTGTGGATACAGGTAGAATCCTTGTTTTGTAGGACAAGTATGTGGTGAGCCTGGTTAGGCTTCGAGAATCCCCCCCTATGCTACACCTTCAGGGATCGACTTCTACCGGCGTTACCTTTGTTTTGACCATTATCTACGCGGCAAATGAGGTCTCCCAATGTCGGCTCCCATGGGAGAATTTGGGTGGTGACTACCCGACGGTTACGACACCGTGGCTTGTAGTTGGTGATTTTAACGTGGTGAGGGGACCTCACGAAAAATATGATGGTGCTGGTATCAACTTCCAAACGGTAGAGGATTTAAATACTTTCCTTGATGGCGTGGGATTAATGGACCTTCATACCACAAGTTATCACAGGACGTGGACTAACTCGTCTTATGGCGAGCAAGAAATTAGTTGCAAGCTTGATCGAGCAATGGGCAATCCAGCATGGGTATGTGAGCACAACGCCTCCCATTGTATGGTTGGCAATTGTGAACTATACGACCACAATCCTTTCGTGGTTCACATTGAAGCGGATGGTATAATCCGACGTCTATCTTTCAGGTTCACGAATGCTTGGGCGCAATATGGAGAATTAGCGCAAGTTGTACAAGGTGCTTAGGTCGAGCGACACTGTGGTACCCCTATGTATCTTTTTGCTAAAGGCCTCTCGTCGGTGAGGGAACATCCCCTCCGATGGAGCAGAGGAACCTTCGGGCACCCGGAGCAACGCGTACGCCAAGCACGTACTGACCTTTTACTCCAATCTGTCGAGATTGAGCAACAAGATCGTGAGCGCTACTGCAAATTGGCGCTGGCGCTGAAGTAGGCATTGGCTTATTTAGAATCAATGATGAGGCGGAAGTCAAAAATCCGATGGTTGAAGGAAGGTGATTCAAACACTGCGTTTTTCCACACGGCCATGAAAGCCCGACGAGCCAGGAATACCATCCACCGGATCGACGTGGAGGGAGCCCAAGTCACTGATGAGGTGGGCATTCACAACATTTTTCGTTCATACTTTGCTAACTTGTTCAGTACAGGTGTACACACTACGGAGATACCGCGTGATTTGGACCTCCCGGTCCTATCCGACCAAGATGCTGATTCGCTCTCCTGACATATCACTATGGCCAAGTCATGAAGACAAATGAGGATCGTGCACCAGGACCGGACGAGTTTAATGCCTGCTTCTACAAAGTCGCTTGACCCATTATAAAGGAGGACATGTTCGCAGGCATGATCTCCTTTCTCACTGATGGCACGATGCTACCAGAGTTGAACAAAACCTCGATCACACTCATTTCAAAAGTTGCAGCTCCTAGTGATCGGACGGATTTCAGACTGATCTCGCTATGCACCCAGTTTTACAGACTGAAGCTGGTCCTCCCAAAGCTCGTTGGTGAAACTCAGAGTGCTTTCATTGCAGGTAGAAGGATCACCGATAACATTTTGTTGGCTCATAAGATATGCCACCAAATGCAGAAGAGTCAGGGGTGAACCAGATGTGTTTGAAGCTTGATCTCCGGAAGGCTTACGACGAAGTCTCATGGAAGTTTCTTCTCATGGTGCTTGAACGCTTCAGATTTAATTGTAGATGGTACAAATGGATTTGGGGGGTGCTTGAAGGCCACATTTGTGGTCAATGTTAACGGGCAATTCACCGAATACTTTCCGACGACGAATAGACTTAGGTTGGGGGATCCTATTGCCCTCTACTTGTTTGTACTTTGTATGGAGGTGCTGAGTGCTTTGTTTCGACGTGAGGGAAGCCTAGGAACGATCACGCCGGTCTCCTGCCATGGGGTGGCCGTCTCCCACCTCATGTTCGTCGACGACCTTCTAGTCTTCACCCGGGTGACCTTTGTAATGCCCGCACAGTCCGGAGCATTGTGAAGGAGTTCTCGACCATGTCTGGGCTCCGGTTAAATACAGACAAAAGCCAAGTTTTCTTCGGTGGTAGGATTCCCAGGCACGAGATCTTGGACTGCTTAGGAATGGCACGGGCAGAGTTTCCAGTCACTTACCTTGGGCTGCCTTTGTTCACTACGAGGATGCAAGAGGGAGACTGTGCGAGGCTCATCAGCATAGTCAAAGCTCCACTAGTATCATGGCAGCAGGCACTCCTCTCTATGGCAGCAACGTCTGAAGCGTACTTGTTTTCTTCAGCATTTATTGGAGTTCAGCTTTCTTGCTCTCGCGCTCCGTCTTGAAAGAAGTCGAAGCCATCATGTGTCACTTTGTGTGGGGTGATTCGAAGAAGGCACTAGTGGTTGTTTCTCGGAAAGATTGCTACACACTAAATGAGGAGGGAGGTCTGGATCTGCGGGCCTTACCGACTGGAATGACACGGGGATCCTTCGCTTGTTTTGGCTCCTTGCAGGGGACACAGACTCCCTCTGGCTTAGGTGGATGAGAAAGAAATACCTAAGAATAAGACTATCTGGATGGTAAGACCACCTGTGCATAGCTTATGGGCGTGGAGAGGCGTACTTTGCGTCCAGGATATCGCCACCGAGCACTTCCGCCTAGGTGTGGGCACTGGCAAGCATATTAGATTCTTAGAGGACCCCTGGGCGAGGAAGCCAATCACTTGAGAGTGGTTCGTGTAATATCCTAACCTTGCTTATGGTGCTAATGATGTTTAGGAGAGGATTAGTGGTGGATGAGATCGATGGCTAAGATCGTTTCGGGGGAAAAGTATATAAGGTTTGGATCTCTCTCTCCCCCTCACTCTTCACTCTCTCCCTCTCTCACGATCTCTCTCTTTCTCACGCGTCTCTCTCTCCCTAGTGCTTCGTCAGTGTTGGTGGAGGCGAGGATTGGAGTGTTGGAGTCGCCGGAATCGTCGTAGAGTTCGGGAATCAGAGGTTCGCCGGAGTTCAAGCCTTTCGCGAAGAGGCGCTCACCGTGGTTTCTTCCAAGGCTTCTTCAAGCCTTAAGGTATGTCAAACTTGCTTTCAAGCTCACCTATCTTTAGTGTGGGAGTGGGAGTGGTCGACGGTAGGCCGTTTAGGCTCGTCGGACCTGCACAGCGGTTTCTGCACTAAAATCGGTCGACCGGTATTATGGGTTCGGTCGACCGGTCGTAGTGTATTTTTGGGCGATTCCCTTGCACCGGTCGAACGATGCCCTTGGGCGGTCGACCGGTTGTGCAATTTTAACAAGAGGAAGGCGTCCTGGTGCTTTCCGGTCGACCGGGACCCCTTTGCCGGTCGACCGAAAGTACTGTTGTAGGTCGGTTGGAGGCGTTGACCATCTAAACGGTCGACCGCTCGTTGAGTTCGTCCGACCGACGTTTAAGTTAACTTATTGTCCGGTCGATCGGTAGTGTTGTTTCGGTCGACCGTGGAGATCGTTTGTTTGGAGGTTTGTACTGGTGGTTTTCGGTCGACCGGGGGTGTTGGGTCGGTCGACCGTTGGTGTTTGGTTTGCGAAAACGTTTTCTTACTGGTGCTTTTCGGTCGACCGGGACCCCTTTTGCCGGTCGACCGTTTGGCGGGTTTTTCGGTTGGGCCAGTTCTCTAGGTGAGAATCAATCGACCGATTAACAGTTTTCGTTCGACCGTTTCTGCTGTTTTTGGCGGATTCGTGATTTTATGAGTTCACTTGACGGCGCCTCGTCTCTCCGGCCTCACGGGGGGCAACGGCACGGACTGACGCCCGATAGTTGGGTGATCGTACGCTTGAAAGCGGCTCGTCTCTCCGGCCTTTTGGGCAACAGCACAGACTGTCGCCCGATGATGGTGCGAGTGTTGTGGGGTTGGGGTGAGAGGACCCTTGAGACCCGTGGTCGATGATTTTCCGGCGGTGCCTTGTGTGCACGTGTGTGTTGTGGGGTTGGGGTGAGAGGACCATTGAGACCTATGACCGATGATTTTTCGGCGGTGCCTTGTGTGCACGTGTGTGTTGTGGGGTTGGGGTGAGAGGACCCTTGAGACCCGGTTGTGTGGCCGTGACTGTACCGGCGGTGCCGTGTGTGCACGTGTGTGTTAGTGGGTTGGGGTGAGAGGACCCCTGAGACCAGATCGTGTCTGTTGTGTTATTCATTATTCATTACATATTTCATTATTGTTCATATATGTGTTAGAGTTTGGCATACTGGGTTTCCTTCTGGAAACTCAGGCATTTATTGTCTGCTTTCAGGCCGTGAGCAACGTTAGGGGGTGGTGACTGCGGAGGAGAGCTTCTGGGACAGATCCTGCTTCCCCCTCCTTTTGAGGTCGTTGTGATTACGTTGTACATTTTATCTTATAGTTTTTGATGTAATCACCTCTTGTTGTAAACTCAGATTTGTATATATATATATATATATATATATATATATATATATATATATATATATACGTTGGTGCACCTAGTGTTTTTCTTGGTAATGTCCTCCGTTGTTTGTATGTTTTAAATTTAAAATTTTCCGCTGTTCGAGGACGTTACAGTTCGGGCCTAGGCTAAGATATGAGACTGTCGATTGACACACTTGTCCACTGATTCATCCAGGACGGGACCTGGTGCTTCCCCACCCCGAAATTTGCCATTATGGTGTAATTTCGGCCGACCCTCATGTCCGTTACCACCGAGGGTGACCGGGATAGATTAGTCTGGGGCGACCAGTGGAAGCTTACTTTCACAATGACCAACACCTGGTCCCTGGTATGACAGCCGCAACCTAAGGTCTGGTAGGCAAAGGTTGTCTGGCACAAGCTGCATGTCCCCAATCATGCGGTAACTTTCTGGAAGGCCATGAGGGGGCGGCTGGCGACTGCTACCTTCCTTGGGACTCGGGGAGTCCGGGTTGACCAAACCTTGCCCACTGTGTAGCCAAGATACAAAAGATGTGGGGCTTTTGCTCGGTACTTGCATGTATGTGACCTCTATCTGGATGACGATTCAGCACCGCTTACAGATAAATGGAACCCCACAACCTGACTTTACCGACGAGGTGGCGTGCCTGACAAGAAGGTCGTGCGGCGGGACAAGACCCACCAAAGTTGGGCTTTCTTGAGCTTTGGGGCGACTGTCTACGAGATATGGATGGAGCGCAATAGGCGGATTTTCGATAGCCATGCACAACCCCCTGCCCAAGTGATGACACGAATTGTCGATGTCATGCGAATCAAGGGAGAAGTATTTAACGAAGACACGGACAAAGGAGACAAATTCTTGAAAGTTTGGACCTAGTTAGCCCCCACCAAGCATGACCCCCATGCGTTGATGCACTAACGAGCCTGGTACTGATAAATGCCTCGTTGAGGGTCGGAGCAGTTTAGTTGGGAGGGGATTAGGGACTACCCGCTGCTGCTAGTACTTGGACTGCATTAGCTCAGTTGTATTCAGCTTGCTCGATGAGCACCTTTTGGTCATTAGCCAAATGTAGCATAGACATTAGTTTATTGTAGCGTAGTTCATAGTTTTCTTTCATTTTTCTATGTGTAGTCATACGCTAGCCTAGGTTGTAGACGTTTACAAATCTGGAGGCTCACAAACCTCCATTTTACTTGCAAAAAAATACATCCCACTTTAAGTGCATGGGATGGAGCACTTAACGTTTTGCACAAACAAAGCATTTAGAAATGTTAGTTGTTTGAATGGACTATGAATACATATTTGGCTTTCATAACCAGATTATGTAGAACTTTGTGTTCCTGCAACCCTTTTTAGCAGAAAAAAATGAACACAGAAAGAACATCTCAAAGGAATTGCTAAGACATAACTGACATGATGCACACAATTAGCAATTTTACCTTCTTGAAGGAAATTATGTATATACAAAATAAGAAGAAGAAAAGAGACAGTAGATAAACACGAATCATCAAACCATGAAATATGAAGAAATCCCTCAAATTTGACATAAAGTTATACAAAATTCCTTTTTCATAGTTGTTAGAGACAAACAAGAATTTTCATGAGTATCCGACAATTGTTATTTTAGTTAATTTGAAAAAGAAGTTAAATTTTGACAAGTACCATTAGCAGCTTCTTCAATCCTTTTGGTAAACTCAGCTTTGGTTTTCACATCTCGAAGTGCTACTTGGGCCATCTGATTTTCCACCACAAATATCATATTCATGATGTTTAAAACTTAAAATAACATTTCCCATTTCATAACTGAATGAGTAAATTACATAATATACTCAATTGATTATACAGAAGATGTCAGGGTGAATCAGAAATGATATTAATGAAGCATCTTACATGAGACTACTTCTAGACTTTGCTACTTTTAAGTATTTACTTCACTTCAAATGTGTTGGGAAAACAATCTCACATTGCTAAACACGAAAAATATGCAACACTCTATACTAGAACTTGAATCCACCATCACTATCTAAGTGTTTGAGTTTCGTTGAGGTGGTGGACCAACAAAATTTCACAAAATAAACGTCTATTGATAGGAAAAATATCAAAGAGCCAATTTTACTTTTACCATTTACACCAAATAAATGGTTGAAATTGATGTTTAACTGATCAGTTTGATTTTGAGTAAGCAACGGTACAAGTTAATTCATATATAGATAGAAAGACAAACTTAGAAGCTCATTGTGAAATCCACACTACCTCAATCTATGAGATCTAAGTTACATACGTCTTCACTTCATGCCATGTCAAAAATGCAATAATGTTCCCTATCATTTTAGTACCAAATGCAACAAATAAGCAGCTTTTAACACTTTTTTTAAGAAAAAACTTATAAGTAGCATTTTATCGGTAGAAGTATATGTTCACAAGAATGTATCTCTTAGTGTATATTACAGAGAATTCAGTTTTGTAGTCAAAAATAGCATGTGCTACTGATATGCATTTTAATTGAAAATTTTATAAAAACTAAGTTGAAAGTAAATTATTTACATCAACAATAAAGGAGGAGGGTTGCGATAGGTGTTGCGAGCCAACGTAAAACCCTAGCTACTCCCATGGAAATAAAATTTAAAAGAGAATCGTGTTTGGGGCGTCACCCTCTTAGCGACGCGCTACATCGGGCCCCGGATGTAGTGATTCAAAGTGAGCAAGGGTCTACGCATCATTCTCGACGGGTGCGAGCGATAAAGAAGCTAGTCGAGGGACGCTACCACCTTAGTGGCACACTGCATCGGCGCCCGGATGTAGTGCACAAGGAGTTAGGGACCTCGTACTTTACTCAACAGGTGCGAGGGGTAAGGAAGCTAGTTGAGGATAATAAGATACACATAGGTAGTTGGAATGTTGGATTTTTAACAGGGAAGTTGAGAGAGTTAGTGGATGTGATCAACAAGAGAAAAGTCAATATTCTTTGTGTTCAGGAGACCAAATGGGTAGGTGAAAAAGCTAAAGAAGTTGAAAATACAAGGTTTAAGTTATGATATAGTGGAAAATATAGAAATAAAAATGGAGTAAGAATCTTAGTAGATAAGAGCCTAAGAGATTAGGTGGTAGAGGTTAAAAGACAAGGTGATCGAATAATTTTGATTAAGTTAGTTATCGGAAAACTGATTTTGAATGTCATTAGCGTCTATGCCCCACAAGTATGTTTGAGCGAAATAGTGAAGAAACAATTTTGAGAGGACCTTGACATTATGGTGTGAGAGATTCCTAGTAGTGAGAAACTTTGTATTGGAGGAGATTTTAACGGTCATGTCGGTAAAGATAGCGAAGGGTTTGAACGTATCCATGGAGGGTTTGGGTTTGGTGTTAGAAATTAAAAATGAGAAGATTTTTCTGAATTTCGCTATAGCATATGACCTCATGGTAGCATATATTTTCTTTAGGAAAAGAGAATCTCATTTAGTTACATTTTGTAGTGGTCAACATCGAAGTCAAATTGATTTTGTGCTTACTCGAAAAGATGATCGAGGATCTTGTATAGATTGTAAGGTAATACCTGGAGAGTGTGTGGTGACTCAACATAAGTTGGTAGTAGCGAACTTTCGCTTTCGTATTGGTGTAGTACGGAATAAGTGTTATAAAGATGTGAAGATTAAGTGGTGGAATCTTAAAGAAGAAAAATGTATGAGATTTAAGGATAGATTTATGACAGGGGGACCTTGGGATGTTGCAGGAGACGCTAATAGTATGTGGGAGAATGTCATCTTACATTCGACAAGTGGCTAAAGAAGTTTGTGGGGGAAAGTAGAGGAGGTAGACTAGATTCGAGAGACACGTGGTGGTGGAATGATGATGTACAACAAACAATTAAAACTAAGAAAGAATGTTATAAGATGTAGTTTAAAGATAAAAATGAAATTAACTTAGAAGAGTATAAGTTGACTAATAAAAAAGCTAAGAAAGCAGTAAGAGAAGCTACATGAGTTGTTTATGAGAATTTATACCAAAAGTTGGGATCAAAGGAGGGAGATGTTGGAATATATAAGTTGGCTAAAATAAGAAGAAAAAACTAGAGATCTTAATCAAGTTAAATGCATTAAAGATGATACTAATATCATCTTAGTTAATGCGGAGGATATGAAGGAAAGGTGGAGAGAATATTTTGATAAGTTATTTAATGGAGAAAATGATAGCGACACTTTTGAAGTGGATGATACAATTGAGGAATCTAATAGACAATTTGTACGGAGGATAAGAGAAGTTGAGGTTAAGGAAGCCTTAAAAAGGATGAAAGTTGGTAAGACTTTAGGACCAGACGATAACCCGATTGAGGTGTGGAAATGTCTGGGGGATAAAGCAGTAGCGTGGTTAACTAAATTGTTTAGTAGTATCTTTGAGAAAAATAAAATACCAAAGGAGTAGAGAAGAAGTATTTTAGTGCCAATTTACAAGAATAATGTGAATATTCAAAGTTGCACTAACTATAGAGTTATCAAATTCATGTGTCATACTATGAAATTGTAGGAAAGAGTAATTGAACACCATCTAAGGAAAGCGACATGTGTTAGAGATAATTAATTTGGTTTCATACCTGAAAGGTCAACGATAGAGGTCATATTTCTTATTAGACAACTTATGGAGAGGTATAGAGAACAAAAGAAAGATCTACATATGGTTTTTATTGATTTAGAAAATGCATATGATAGAGTTCCAGAAAATGTTATGTGGTAGACCCTTCAGAAAAAGAAAGTATCAACAAAATATGTGAATTTAATTAAAGATATGTATGAAGGAGTTGAAACTAACATTAGAATTTGTAATTGTGTGACTAAAACTTTTCCGATTAAGATTGAACTTTATCAGGATTCAGCTTTAAGTCCATATCTATTTGCTTTAATAATGGATAATGTGACAAAAGACTTACAATGTGAGATTCCATGTATGTTTTTTTGCGGATGATATAGTATTAATTGACGAGTATGGTAGGTGTGGAGAGAAAACTAGAGTTGTGGAGAAATACTTTAGAAACAATTTTTTTTAAACTAAGTAGATCTAAAACTGAATATATGAAATGTTGTTTCAGTACCGTTAATACCGAGGAAAATGAGATTATATTAGATGGGCAAGTGTTGCGTAGAAAAGATATTTTTAGATATCTTGGATCAATACTTCAAAAAGATAGGGAGATCGATGAAGATGTTAATCATATGATTAGTGCAGGATGGATGAAATGGCGACAAACCTCAAGTGTCTTATGTGACAAGAAAATTCAACTTAAGTTAAAAGGAAAGTTTTATAGAACCACAATAAGACCTGCAATGCTATATGGTGCGGAATGTTGGACCACTAAAAGACAACATATACAAAAGATGAGTGTATTTGAAATGAGGATGTTGAGGTGGATGTGTGGTCATACGCGAATGAATCGGATTAGAAATGAAGACATTCGTGAGAGAGTTAGAGTTGCTCTAATGGAAGAGAAAGTTATCTAACACAGACTGAGATGGTATGGACATGTACAAAGGAGACATATGGAGACACCTATAAGAAGAGAAATATTGAATCGGATCGAAGACATAAAAAAAGGAAGAAGCAGACCACGATTGACTTGGGAGGAAGCGGTCAAAAGAGATTTAAAAGATTGGAATGTTCCTCAAGAATTTGCATTGGATAGAAACGCGTGGAAGAAGGCGATTCACGTGCCTGAACCGTGACTCCTTAGAGTTTCATTTCTAGTCTACCCCAACTAGTTTGAGATAAAAATTTGTTGTTGTTGTTGTTGAAAGTAAATTATTTATGATAATTTATACTCTAATCAGCCATGTGCACCACCACGTAATTTACATGATAATTACTTCAATTAAGTAACATGTCGGAATGACGGCAACATGGATCTTACCAGCTACAACTAATCACAAAATACCTCTTCGATGGTGAAATGCCCCGGGGGGGTTCAAATATAGAAACTACTTAAACAAGCAATTCTCAACACGTCTATCAGTTGCACAAGTAAATTATTTATGTGCTACTTGTCTACTATAAATCATAAAACTAAATGGATCACCTGCAAACCTCCAGAGATGAAATGGACGTGCAAATCAATGAATCCTGGAACTACAATTTTTCCCTTGAGATTCAAATCACGGGTTTTCCGACCCACCAGATCCTGTACGTCATGGAAGATGCATCGGGAAAAGGGGAAAGGAAGAGGGGGAAAACAGATATCCTCAGACCTTTAAGTATAGGAGTTAACCTAAAGACACAAAATATTGGCACAAAAAGGAAGAACCAGAAAAATAGTAGCTCGTATAAGTCCATACAAGAATAGAAAATTGATGGAAATTTCATAAGCCCAGTCCTTAAGACCACATTTCTACTTTAACACCGAAATTCAATCAACATATGTCAATTTTGCACACACTAGCATTTTTAAGATTGTTTAAGCCTCCAATCATTTTTTTTTCAAATCTAGCAATTTCAAGCATGAATGGTAACATAACAAAGATTTAGGAGGGTGTTTGTACAGATCATTCACGTTTCACGTAGACAACACCTACAAACACGGTAAACAAGCATGTTAGGACCATCTGCTTGATTTGTATCGTTTCCTTGCATCTCACAAGCCTCATTCCATCGGGATTTCACACAAACTCAGAGAGTAGCAACTCCGCAACTACATTAACTCCTACATATCTAAAAAACAATTAATTCCTTCAAAAACCTCCAAAATGTAAAAACTACAGCGAAAACTTCTCATTAATGCACCTAAATCTGATAATTCTTGGGATCACTCTTTGGACAATCTCCTTGATTTGCATAGTTTTCTAGTATCCCACAAGCCTCAATCCAACTGAATTTGAGACAAACTCCCAGCCGCAATGCTACAACTATAACAACTCATACATATATGAAAACAAGTAATTCCTCCAAAAACCTCCAAAACAAAAACACTAGATTTGCATCGCTGCCTCACATTCCAAGAAGCCTCAATCCGTCAGAATTACACACGAATTTTGTAAGTCACAATGCAGCAATACACTAAACCTCACACATTTCCGACAAGCAATTCCTCCAAAAACGTCAACACTACTACACATGCAAACACCTTATACACGAACCTAAATCTAATAATCCTCGAGACCATTTTTTGCACAATCTTGATTTGCATCGTTTCCTCGCATTCCAACAAGCCTCAATCCGTCAGAATTCCATACAAACTTCGAAAGTCAAAATGCGGCAACTATACTAAACCTCACATATTTCCAACAAACAAATTCCTCCAAACACCTCCAAAGCGAAACACTCCTACACATACAAACCTCTCATAAATTAAATCTAACAGTCCTAAAGTTAAGCAACGAAAAGAAATCCATCCTCACCCGAACGGAGGAGTAGTTCCCCACGCGGACGATCCTCCCGTCCCTCACGGCCATGGAATACGCGACCGGGACTTCGGAATCGGCAGTATAAATAGTTCCGTTCCGCACCACCAAGTCGGAAGCGTTCCCTGAAAAGGAGAAGGTGAGAAACGAGGCGAGAGGGGAGAGGAGGGGAAGAGGACGGACATGGGGTGGAGAGGAGGAGGGCAGAGAGGATCGCGATCGCGGCGGAGGAGAGGATGAAGGGAAGGTTTCTGCCGAGCGGCATCGGAAATTCGGAATGGGAGTGAGTGAGTCATTGAGGCAGTGGTTTGTGGTGCCGTTTTTTAACTTTTTTTGTAATCTTTATGAGTTTCAAAAAAAAATGTGCAGCGTACACGTATTGATGACGCACGTCTTATTTTATAGAGTTTTTGCTACTTGCTATGTACACTTTAGGTCATCACTAACCATGACCTGGACGACCCGGTCATCAGCTCTCTCTCTCTTCAAAATCAGATTTCTCTCTCTTCCACATCAGCTTTCTTTTTCCTCAACCCACCTTCTTCTCTTTCTTACACTATTCATCTCTTAACCACAACCCAACACAACCCACAACAACCTATCTCTCTCCTCCACATCATTTCGGGGTCCATCTTGGTAAAAATTAAAAAAAAATTAAAAAAATTTCTAAAAAATCAAAACAATTATAAAACGAATTTTCAAAAAAAAAATTATAAAAAAACTCAAACAAAAAAATTGAAAAATTGAAAACTAAAAATCAAAACTAAAAAAAAATCAAAAACTAAAAAAAAAAACCCGGACGCGCCACGTGGCGCGTCCGGGTTGGCTGACCTGGGACGACCGGGTCGTCGACCCAAGCGTTGGAACGCCCGGGTCGACGACCAGGGCGAAGATGACCTCGGTCATCTTCGACCCAGGTCCCACAACCGGGTAAAAATCCCCGTTAAGGGATGGCCTTAGAGTTTAGATTTTAGAATGATCTTTTTTCCCTCAAGAAAGCAAGTAATATATTAGATAAAAGTAGGCATGAATTGAAGTATTTTTCATACTAGACCTGCTACCACCACGTTGTGACACGTGGGAACTCGGCATCACCAGTGTCGAGTTCCCTCAAGCAGAACTCGACATCATCAGTGTCGAGTTCTCTAGACACTAAAAAATAAAACTCATCTAACACGTGGTGGCGCGGGTCTACTATGAAAAATACTTTTAAATGAGGTCTATTTTGGCAAAATAAAAATAAAAATATTATTATTTTGAAAAAAAACTTAAATTAATACATGTTTTGATTTGCTTGAAAATTGGACAGACTCGCTTAGTGACATCTTGCAGCATGGAACCCAAAAGAAGGCTTGTGCACTAGCCATACCTGCACTCCCAGCAGTAGCGGTAGCACCAACCAGCCAACAACAGTGCAGCCAATACCAAGCATCACAGCATCCATGATTATGACTCCACTAATGGCACTAGCCCCGACTTGTGAGAAGTTTGAATACACACAACCCACTTCCGAAGAGATGGAAGAGATACGACGGCCGGCTATACTGGAGGAGGAAGCCCAAGAGCGGCTTGGCTTGGAAGAAGCAAGGGTGAGGAAGCTAGAGGAGCGGCAACAATACTTAGAAAGACTTGGCATGCTCCTGTTGGATTCTGAGGTAACGGAAACCAATGAGTCATAGGCATCTGCCAAAGAAGCTTCAAGAAGGTGTGATGCTATAAAGTTTAGAATCGGTGATGTTGTTGGTTTTGTTTTTTGACTAGACTATTAGTGATCAAACTCTAAGACGGTTTGTGAATTTTTTTGTACTTTGTTTGGAGTGTCGTGATTATAACACTCTAAGACCTTTTAATCTAATGAAATCACCGCTTATCAAAAAAAGTAGGCATGAATTGCAGTCCAAACCAAAGTCAAGTTACAAACAAATCGTCGCCTACCATTAAGGCTAGCAAACAAAATTTCGACTTACGTCTTACGAAACGTAAATAATGGACGTAACATAGTACAACAACGTCAGCAAAGTTTCCACTAGCGCATCCTAGTGTGTCAAATTGTCTAGGACCTCCGACTACCTCACGGACTCCGAAATAGTTACAGCAACATGGTAGCCACGAGAGTTTATGTTGCCGTATCCCTAGTGATACTTACTACGTAGGTCACTTCGAAATAAAGTTGAATCGGCTCTCTCTTCCGGTTTCGGTACATTTCTTCGTTTTCTATTAATTCATTTTCTCAAACTTAAGTGCACTTCGAAACGAGGACTTGCTCTCCACCTAGTGTTTTTTTTTTTTTGCTTATGTACACTATCTTTCCCTTGGTAAATTTACCTTTGGAATGCCACAGCTGCTCCGGAGTTACTCTTTATATGCATCTCATTAAGTCCTTGGCGTCAAACGTTGCATCTCTCTGTTGAAGTAGAGATGTTGGTTTTATTTCAAAAGCTAATTAAGATCAACTTTCCCAATCTACTCAACATCGACACGCCAGGTATTCCTAGGTCTGTAATCCACATCAGCTACGAACTGAGATATAAAAATTACAGTCGATATCATCCTTCGATTCAATCAGGACACGTCCACCCCCATTTTTCCGCATTCACCATTCATGATCATTAGAAACCTGCTTCCAAACTTTGTTTCCAGACCAGGGAGTACATGATTAACAATATCGTCGTTCGAGTCACCACAGCAAACGAGAACAGAATTAGCTTTCATTCACATCATCCTCATGCAAGACAGAAGTGCAATAACTTTCAGAATACAGAGTAGCATTCACGTCTAAACTGCAAATGACTAAATTAGCTTTCACGGGCTGAGCACAAATATTAGTAACAGAGCCTCATTTTTTCTTATCCATAGTTATAGCTAAAATGAAGATACAAGGCGTCAGGTTAGGCAGTTCCTCTCTTGTCCTAGCTACAAGCTTGATTTCAGATACTGAAGTAGAGCACAACCGGTTAAAACCAATTTGCTGAGGCATTTAAATTTGGGAGGGAAGAGTAAATTGGTAAGTGCAGCAAGTACCAGGAAATGCCGATGCGTCTTCAATAGCATGACATAAATATCGCTGTATCTTCTGAACTTGCTATTATGCTTTACTTTAGCAACCCACCTCATGTAACAATTATAGTACTCTTTTTGTAGAACCATGGCGACAGTGAATGTCTCAATCTACTGCAGGGTACAAATAGCGGTCAGTTGAGAAACTACTATTAAACCCATCAGCAAAGTCATCCACGAACAAGATTCCTCTATTTCTTCTAATTAGACCACCACGCCACAACACAGGAATCACTGCATCTGTGAAGGTCGTGGGGGAGGTGGTGGAGGAAGGCCCATATTTCCTCCTGAACCCATATTAGGTGGTCTAACATCCATTCCTCCTGACTGGAAACAAACATTGTATACAACAAACATCAGAAAAGAAAGGCATTTCGAGCACAGTATACTGGACCTGATGGAGCGGAATTTAGAAGAGGATTTACACTACCTGAAAGGTGTTGAGTCCTGACGGTTGGTTAAACATGGCACCAGCATGCTGAAGCGAGCCACCAGCACCGGGTCCCTGTACATTTGCCATTCCATTCGGAAAACCCCCCATGGGAGGTGGGCCAATATTCGTTAAATGAGTGCCCAAGTGCATTGGATTTTGTCCTACAATGTGTGTCTGACCTAGCGGAGTAATCATCTGATTTGCTGAACCTTGCATAACCTACAGAATGTATGTTAAAAATATTAAGTACCACATACTTTGAGGGTCAACCAAAGACATACAACTAGCATACCCAATGTTTGCATACCCAATATAATCACGTCCTGTTAAAATTATCCATGTATTTGATATAAAATAAAACATGCAGTCCTGTTAAAATTATCCATGTATTTGATATAAAATAAAACATGCAGTAAGACTATTTTCTGGGAACGTCAAATGAATGGCCAGAGAATTATATTCATATATAAATATTCAAAAAAGATTAAAAAATGTTTCTCCAATCAACACATATGATGCACAAGTATATACATATCACATATGATGCATGAGTGTAAACAAACAAGTATTTAGCCACTACCATTTGATTAGCTGGTGGCAGTGAAGAAGGCTGCATGGATCCTGACATGTGAGGTGGTGGCATTTGAGGAGGTGGAGGCCGCGGTAGATGAGAGAAAGGTAGAAGTGGCATGCGTGGAGGTTGCATTTGGGTCATATTTGAAGGATTTAGCGGTAGAGATACCATTTGCTGAGAAAATGGATGTTGTGGTTGCTGCTGGGGTGGAACTTGAAAACCTTGCTGCTGTCCTGAGGCGAAGAGAGACGGATGAGGCCCAGGAGGAAGAGGGGGTGCAGCACCTGGTAAAGCAGCACCAGGTGGAGTGGATAGTGGCATAGCAGCGCCAACACCTGGAATTGTTCCTTCATTTCGAGCAGCGACAAAGGACCCGGGTGTTGATGGAGGTTCAGCAACAGGGAACTTGCCGAATGCCCTGCCAGCAAAGGAAGGATTTTGGTCACCATAACCTGGAAAACCAAAAAAACAGATAAAATGAGAAAAGCTGCAAAATATGTAAGTCCAGAGGTGACGTGTGGGTCAAAATTGAACGTTCCATAGAAAAAAAACTGTATGGAAAGATGCCTCAATGGGGAACACACCTTGACTATAACCAACATTAAATTTTTCAGGACCAGTATCCCCAGGTCTGTTTCTGCACCAAAACTTCGTCGAATGGTCATGACTACCACTGCAAAACAGCAACAAACCATTATTAGTGTAACTACATTCAAGAGTTAACTTTTATGAATGAATGAAAGTTATTCAAATTAGAAAGGAAAAACACGCTAAACTTCATATCAAATGTAAAGTGAGCACAATCAGTAGCATGTCCTCCCCCCCCCCCCCCCCCCCCCCCCCCCATGGTACATGGGAATCTTGGGCAAAATATTGTTATATATTTTGCTTCGTGACTCCTGTTAGATGTCTTATGGTGGCTAGTAAAAAATAGGTGTTATACATAGTAGAATATAATGTACAATCTTGCAGATGGAAAAGAAGCTTATAGTCACACCCTTAAATGTGAATCCCTAACATGGAAAACTATTACTGAATGGTCAACAACTCAACATATCTAACCATAATAAAAGAAGCGGAAATAACAAAATCTTTGCAAGCTCAGATAGATCTTAACATCTTTGTTAACCAAGCACAGTTGCAAGAAAAGCAACTTCTGGGCAAAATTGTCTATGCATGGAAAGAATGAACCAGATTTCATAAAAAATGAACATTAAGTAATCTACGTGCATGTAAAGTAATTCATTATTGATATCCATAATTGCATCCATAATAAGTTAGAATTGATATTTGTATTACCAACAATTGAGTTGCATAACCATCAAAAATATGCACACTTATAACTAGTGGATAATTGGCATCAATTTGCACTCCCACCTCCATTCATTAATAATCAACGTCATTTCATATGTTCCAGTGTCATTCCATGGCAGACAACTAACATAATTCAAATGTCGGGAAGTCTAACTTCCTGTAATTTTTTGTAGGAAGCATTTGTAAATAAAATATATAACTAAACATTGTCATCTCATGTTGTGTATTACTCTGTTCCACCAATGTTCTATTCCATCAAGCACATCATGTCCACAAAATATAATATCAAGTAAATTCTATCAGCAATCTGCAATGCATGCAGCAATTGATCGTAGATACTCATTGAGGAGCAAAACAAATGGTTAAAACCTAAAAGAATCAAAATACCATCAGGTATTAGTTTACCTGGAAAGAATATAGCCAATAGGATGCCAATCAAGGTCCCACACACTGTTCTCATGAGCACCAGAAATTTCAGCTTGAGGATTTTCATGCCTAGATATAGAAATGTTAGGGTTCATCTTCTCATGATCAAGACTCAAGAAATTTTATAATATAGTAAAAGCTGAGGAATTTGATTTAAACAACTCTATCATCTTCATTTCTACTGTGTCAAAGATTAAATTGTTTTTTGACATTTGGAGTATCATGAACTATATCAAAGTGTTATTTAAACGATTTGTATTTCTTTTATTGTGGAATCGTAGATGGTCAGTTGCATTTGCATCACTTGGGTCAATTGGAAACAACCTCACTGTTTTACAGTGATAGGGTTGCGTACATCCGACCCCCCCCCCTCGCTTAGGCGGGAGCCTCTTCTGAGGCATTGGGGTTATGTTGATGTTGTAACTCTATCATCTTCAAAATGCATGCAAACTATCAAAAGGTAAAATTTAATTGGCCAGGACAAGTGATTACCCAACCAGCCAATGAAAGATAGAACCATCAAAGCTTCCACTGACGAAATACTCTTCATGAAATGGATGCCAAGCCAAAGCTGAAATAAAAGAATATTGAAATCTATGTATTCTTTAAATAACTCATAGATGTGGTCACAGAGACAAATCTAAAACATGGTTTTAGTATATTAGAAAACATGGTCCTGTCACTCCCTGATTGCAGCCTTCGTAAGATTGACTTAATACAGAAACTTTATGAAAACCTCTGGATATTTGTGGACCGTTGTTTAATAGGTTTCCTTGCTATCCCCAATTTGAGGAAACATATGCCCCAAGGTCGGATTCGATTATAACATCATACAACAATAAAAATAATAAAAGTAAACATGCTAAAGTATATTGCAAGCAGAGAATGGTCAGCATGTTTAGAATACTCAACTCGAGCTATACCAAGCTAACTGCAGACATATAGGGGCCTTATACTTGGCATAAGAAACAATTGAGAATGTAAAAAGCAACTCATGGAATGGTCAACTTACGCAAGTAAAATAGTTCAATTCATTCTTAAGGGTGTATCATGAGATCATGACGTACTATATACCAAAATCTAAACATCTATGCACATCTAATAAGTTAATGCAGAAAATTTAGGAATTCTCAAATGAGAAATTGAGAGCATGATTTGAATTCAGTTGATTGCTTCGGCGGCACGCCTACACGCCTTCATGAACAAGCAACGCTGCTATCAGTTGCTGGCAACACTTGCTTCGGCTAATGCCTACACTCGTTGCGCATTCCAATCCATCCCAGCGGATGAATCAATAGCAGTAGAGTTGTAAACAAGAACAACAGAGTTTACAGCTAATCGCAAGATATAAAATCTACCATTTTGCCATTATCCATATTGAACTTTGTTCCTCCAAATATGTAACTTATTTTTTAACCCGTGACCATTAGTCTCGTCTCTGCACCATATCATATGATAAAATTTTGGCATAAAAATCACTAACCAGTGACATCTTTGCGGTGGCCACGGAAGGACTCAAGCTCTTTCATGGCTCTGATGTCATAGAGCTGAAATCAACAGTATGAAACAAAACAAAACAAAACATAAAAAATAAATTGTCTTTGACATTACAAACTATGATTATAGGTGCAATACCTTTTCTTTTACCATTAAGCTTATAAAAGTAATACATGCAGAAATTATAGGCATTCAACAAAAAATATAGATAAGAGTTATGAACTTATAAATTAGTATCAACCAGTTTGCAAATAAAAAAAAACCCAGCAACTGAGATGTGCATTCTTTCTCAAAAATATCTAAGAAAATGCTCACTGATTTGCTTTCAGGAAAGGGTAGAAAATGAAAAATAAATGCTTCCATATGTGAAAACAGAAGGAGCTGTGGAATCAAATCAAACAGCCAATATAAAAGTATAAAAATATGTATTTTTATCTCAAGAAAAGTTACAACAATCATTAGTCAATGAAAACAGAATATTTTTTATCAGCATTTTTTACTAATGACTAAAACTACTTTCACACTTACAAATGCAAGCCATATAAAAAAGTAAGATACTTCTTTAAGAGGATAGAAGTACAAGTGAAACAAAAATGAAGTAAAGCAAAAAATAATCTACACCAAATCGCTACAAATATATGATTAGAAGTTGAGAAATTTGGAGTTGAAAGTGAAAGAACAATTCAATAAAGTATGAGAAACGTAGAGAACAAGAAAGTTAAAATCGATGGGAACCATCAGGTTGGTTGGATCAGTGAGTGGGTGGAAATTTGAAATAGAGATTGCAGAATTCAAGAATAATCACAATAACTTTTATTATTAAATGTAAGCAGAATGGTTAAACATATATTGTTCGAGAATAACAAGTAATATATATGTATCAAACGTTAACAGTACCTTAATAATCTGGTCCTTAGAAGCGGTCAGCACCCAATTTCCATTTTGATTCCACTTTACACAGAGGACTGTATTTTTGTGACCATGACTACAAAACTGGGCATTAGTAAGTCAAAACTAATATTCTAAATGATCATTGGTGGGTGAAATTAGCTCACAATGAACAAAGCTCCTTTCCTCCTTTTGCATCCCACAATTTCACAAGATTGTCCTTACCACCTTTAGCATAAAAAATTACATAGGTCATTGTAAGTATATACTAGAAATGGAAAAAAAATTGAAAATCAATATGAATAATTCAAGATCGCAACAAATGCATCATTCAAGATGAACGGGGAGAAGGGAGAGGGCATACCCGAAACCAATAGTGATTTTGTTGGATGCCAGTCCACACTCTTTACATCCCAACCGTGCCCTACATATTAAAGACAAATAGGACACCGCATAAAATGGCTATAGTGGAAAATGCTCGCCTAGACAAAGTAATGAAAATACATAAAAGAAAAAAACCCATGTCTCATGTCAAATGGATAAAACTGAAGGACTTGGAATTGATCAACAAACCAACTTTTTAAATCCAACACATGGTTGAAGGTAGTTCACAAATTACAACTGATGCAAATCATCACATATGGTCAATTTTACTAACTGAAATGGGATTATACATCCCAACACTCCCCTACATACACGACCTGAACTTTTTTGTATGTATATATGCATGAAAAATATAAGTTGAAAAGCCTCGTATTGGTCAAGTATTTATGCTTCAATGCCATGTGAAACATGAGTTGGTCCACCACCACTATAACACTCACAGATCACAACTAAAGTGGGTGAGAGACTGAGAGTGGACTCAGCCCATTGTAAAGACATATGGGTTTTTTTATTAACCAAACATAGAGTATGTTTACCCCCACAAAAAGGATTTTAAGATACTTGTGAGAAAAAGGACATAATCACCTGTCAATGATTTCTCTTCTTGACACCTTGCAAAATCCCAGACCTTAACTGTAGTGTCATCTGAACAAGAACAAAATTTCAAATCTGTCCTGGAGAAACTGAGGAAAATAAAACGAGGTGAATGAATGAGTTTGCAGCAGATAAACACATGAAATACTAAAAGCAGACATATATCTAACTAACAAAGAGAAAACAGCATTCAAATATTCTCGCAAACTAAATATATTTAGATATAGATCACTGAATAAAGGTTTCCACAGCCATTTAAACCTCAAATCACGGACAGATTCTTTGTGAGCAGATTTGTTTGCCTTCACATTATTCATGTTACTTTGCCAGTACCTACAAAAGAACGAAAGTCATTAGGGTCACCAACCCTGGTTACCAACAAATAGAAACACAAGTATTATCATACTTGATGGCTCCACCATCGTCACCGCTGACCATCCAATTCTCATTGTGACTCCATATCATAGATCTAATTGCTTGATCATGAGCCTAAGAAATAACATAAAAGGTTCACTAAAAATAGAAGTTTATCCAACACAATAAAAATAAACTTGCTGAAAGGCAAATTTACGAGCAACTAGCTACACACCTGAAGTATCATCTCAAAATTGAAGGACTGTCCATTCCAAAGAGTAAATTCACCACTTTGTGACCCTGTGATAAGGCGGCGGCCTGTTGGTGTCCACTTCAGTGGATAATAATAGAGTTGGAATCAGTAACTAACACAAGATATGCATCTTAGGTATAGCTCTAACTGAAGTTGTTGACACAAGTTTAATTGTCATAGGATGCCGCAACCTTATCAATCAGCTAGAAAGAAATTCCTCAAACAACAAAGAAACATTTTAATCATCACAATTACATATTGCGTGCTTTAAGGATATATATGCAAATGTTTAAGCTTGTTCTAGTAGATTGACAAGTTCAGTTATATTAAAACATCAAAAAGAGACAACAGCATTTACTGGCAAGTGGCAACAGGCAAAGCGTGGGAAGCCAAATGACAATTCATGCATCGCCGCCTCGCCGGCATTGGTTTAAACATGTGCTATAACATGCCATGCATATTAGTATCTATTTTCCTTTCCAGATAGCTTCTATGCCAGAAAAATAGCCAACAAAAAAAAACCCTAAAATGTAAAGTCATAGACAAAATCAAAGCATGCACCTTATTACTCAAAAACATTGAATGATTAATAGGATTGGGAACCTTAAAGGTCACATATGAGTATATGATTTGATATTTTGAGAACATCAAAAGGTAATGCAAATTACGAGGTAAAAAACAGCCTTACCAAAACTTTATTGATAGAACAGCGGTTTTTGTTAGTCGAGGCATGAACAAATTTACAAGCAAAACTTGTAGAAGGGTTATCGGCGTACGCAGCAGCTGGTAACATCTGCATTCATTAAAAGAACTGCAGTTAATTAAATATATACAAAATCAAGAGACATGGCAAAAGGTAACTATCAAGAACCACGTAACAGATAAAAAAGATAGTTGTAATGCACTAATAAACTGCATTGACAAATGACAATCTGAGAACAAGATATGAAATATTCCAAGTTAAAATAAAAATGCAAATAACAGTTGATCATTTTGCTGTGGAAAGGACAAGGCCTGCAAATCTCAGTAAGAATGCATTGCAAGGACAAGAAACATAAGATCTGTGCAACGAAGTCACCCATTCAGACAAGGAAAACTCCAACAACCATGATGAAGATAAAGGGATCCCAGCAATCACTGAATCAACTGTTACTGTGAAAAAATTCGGCAGAAAACCAAGAAAACAAAAAAGAAGTAGCAAACAGATATCTAACATCTACTGCTGCAGCTGGGGTTGGTTGCAACACAGTGTGATCTCTTACGTCCTTCTGCCACATTCGAACCTGAAAGATATGTGAAATAATTAAATGAATACATGCATATCACTGTTAAAATTAGAATGTGCGATGTAGCATCATATTATATAACTGCCAGGTCAGTTATCTTTCCAATTATGCTCTTTCCTTCAGCTATATTTCCATATGCCTAGACTCTTTTTTATTTATATGAGATGTAATACCTTTCTTGGATATTATCAATATAATAGTTTTCCTTTGTTATGCGTCAACACATCATCATGCTAGATTATTTGTGATGGAATTCTCACAAGAACTTAACCTAGGGTTTTTTGTTGTTGCATACTATATATTCTCTGGTTTGTCTTCCATTATATTATATTCTCACAATAGCTTTACCTAGGGTTTTTGATTGCATATTGTATCTTCTTTATTTTATTTGCCATTACAATACATTGTAAATCTCTTAAATCTCTTCCTTGGTTAAGGAATAGAAGCTCTTTTAATCATCCATATGTTTGGAAGTTGCGCTTTATTTGTTCAATGATGGATAGATTGTCATGCGTGACTACACATCTTAATGCCTAGTTTTGGGGTTTGTTTTATTTGTAAGGTGTATATTTGTAGTAATGTGACTGTATGTACGAGGAATAGTTTCCCCGTAATTCCCAAGGTATCATTGGATTATATGATTGGCCCTTTTGGTCTGTCCAATGACATGCTGGTCCTCACAAGTGATATTCCTCGAATGGTTTGGTTGTTTTCCCCTATGCATGTGTTTCTAGCTTTGTTATTACTGGACATACAAATAAATATCCTCCCTACCTATTTTCACCACCAACGATAACATAAGTCTTTGTTGCACTATGAGTTTGCACTTTGTTAATACCTCTAGCTTATGAAGTTGTTGACAATTTCGCCTAATCAACAATAATATATTGGTTCCATATAGGATAGCCTTTGATCCGTTTGGTCTTGGTCGTCCTGATCCTAACCCTTCAAGTTTTCCAGCAACAATCCTAACTAAAAAACAAAACTCTTAATTTCCCGAACTCTATAACCACTATATCAACCAACTAACATATCTTTAGTCTCTCCATGATACAGCCTTGATAGTTGATACCTCCATAATGCCTTCTTAATACCAAGACACAACCATCACCTTAGACAACAACAAAACCTTTAGTTCAAAAATAGTTGTGGTAAGCAACCATCACCTTCATTTACTTCAAATTTTAGTCACAATAAACATTTTCCATTCACCAATTCTACACCCCTCCACTCACGACCTTTTGTGTTCATATGTAGCGAGGTAGAAGGAGGCTACAACCTGATACACTTCAAGGTTTTTTTTTTTTTGAGGAACAGATAAAGAATAGTATTTTACTTTTTTGAATCTGAAAAGGTTCAGCTATAGTAACATTGATTGTTTTCTATTTTTGTTTGGTTTTCATATGACATTTTTCCTTGATTGCACCTCCCATACATGATACACTTCAGGATTTTTTAGAGGAACAGATAAGGAACCATGTTTACTTTGTAAAGGGTAGGCCAGAGCTAGTTTCTAATTCTAATTGATTTCTGTATGATAATTTCCCGATACATAATGGTTTGTCTGCCATTATATATGATTCATTATCTTCTGATTGGTTAATATATAATAATATTATAAGATATTATGAAAGAAGATCTAAAGATCACAATGATGAGTTTCAAGGTCACATTTTAAACTTGACTGGAAAAGGCAATTAAGTTTAGCGTGAAATATTATGAATACATTTTGTGAAGCACCTACCTGCAGATAACGTACAACCGTGCTAGTATAATCAACAGCTCGCCGTTGGACAAGCTTCCTCATTCTTCTTGCAGCAAAACCATCGCCATGGCCTAGTATCAGAGTGGATGGATATTACCGAAAGACCTTTTTCCTTTCTGTAGTGCACTTAGATATACATGATATAAATATGTACACACCAAAATACTATATTTGTATATAAATTCATGTTTGGTCTAGCTTGGGACGTTTAAAGAAAGGGAAGAAAGAGAGAAAATGACGAGAAAAAACTTAGGTTAATATTCCTTACTAACATATCAACATTGCAATAGATAGGATCATGTTTAATGGTTTACAAGCACAAAAACTCTTGATAAGAACTAACACCATAAAAGCTCTGGCTTGAAGTTGAAATTTATTCTGAATGTGAGACACCCAAAAATGAAAAGAAGTGCTTTCTCCAAGAGACCATCTTAACTCAGTAAGTTTCTCTAATTCTCTCGCATATTATAGAAAAACCATAATTCCATTTCTGACATGCTCTACAAATTCCATGGTCAAACTTTCATGGGATGGAAGAGGACCCATTATGGACATGCATGGTGTCAAAATTATTACATTCTAATTACTGACAAAAAAAAACAATCAATTCCAAAACAAAATATGAATCACTAAGCGTCAACATGGTCAAACTTTCACTAAGCTCAATCACTAAAGCAAAATCTCTTAGAGCATTGCTTGCTTCTTATGTTACTTTTCCTATTATTCTAATTTACACCATACTCCAATCAGCATATTTTGACACCATACTAATTTAGCTTGGATCATAATTTCCTATTAGGGTGGTCATGTATGATGTGTGTAGTGTTCAACAGAGACATCCTTATCATGTCATGCATTGTTAGAACATTTTTTTATTTATTTAGGAAAATGATAGGACAAATTTATTGCAGCTACCATTTCATTTGATGACTTATAACGTGTCCAACCTTATATGACATCACTAAACTAATAAACTCAGTAAACATGTTCCAATGTTCGACCTAATAAACTCACATTGTGGTAAATATGACCTATTCTACCTGGTTCCCACGTGCTAATTTTAGCTATACAGTTAATGCATTCGTCTACTAAATGACATATCGTAGATAGTTCCCAGGAAAATCCAGAACTGTCAATTTCTCTGAGGAATCATCATCAATGTCTCCAACAATCCCCTGTACTTTTCACTGAAAATATCCAATACCTTGGTTAAGCGAGCAAAACCAACTGCACTATGGGTGCTAACAAATATTAATCTCCAAAAAAAAAAATGCCCTGAAAGCACTCAGAATCACTGGAACATGGATCAAAATTCCTCAATAAGAATATTTTGTTCCAAACATTTTAGCTGGATGCTAATATTCAGCATGACAGTTCTGTTATCAAGATCCGATCAATACGAATTCCGGAAATGCAGTTTATCGAAACTCATACACAGCCTAAACCCTATTCCACACATCAAAATCTACTGGAGCAAGTCGCCAACAATCGAACCCCATCACTGAAAGAAGAAAAAAACAATTTTAATACAACATTGCTAAAATCCATCTGTAGAGTTAGTTAATTATTAAGGTTGCTCGGAAGATGTCGAATTTTTTCCATAACGATTGTTGGAGAAGGTTTGAGATTCCTCACGGTTATAAACCCTCAACCATTCTATTTCGAACGTCCGAAACACTGGAAAATTCCACCAATCACCATCACAAACCCTCAACTCGACAAGGGTCAGGCGAACCGGTCTCACCTTCGTAGGAAGGGGGCGGGCCGGGGTGAGGGTACTCGTGCGAGAGCGTGGTGGACGACGCCGAGGGCTGCCGCATCGGCGGCGGATGGCCGCGGTTGAAGTCGCCGGCGACGCTGGGGTGCGGCAGAGGCGGAGGCGGTGTCGGGGGTTGGTGTTGCTGCTGTCCTCCATACATCATTGTTGGCTCCGTCGATTTGGGCCGAAACCCAAAAGTAGGGGTTGGGGGAGAAGGATGGAGGGAGGGAGTGGAGAAGACGATGGAAGGTTTTGTTGGTGCCCAGATGGGAGAGAGGAGCTTATTCGGGTCGGATCGGGTCGGGTCGGATCGGGCTTTTTGGTAACCGTATTAGTGCTACCTTATGTGACCAGAAGAAGAGACCATCCTGCAAGAGCTGACGTGTCAGGTAAATCAAATATGGGAGTCGATCTCGAGTGGGAAGACACCGTAACTCTTCACTGGACCAATTGCATTGTGCTTTGGTGGGTAGGGTCGAGTTATGTTGTGTTTGCTAAATGTGACTCGGTCGAATGGGAAGCTTTACTCGAGGGAAATAGTTTGTTAACGGTGTGTTTGGATAACAACGGAGAAGAGAAAATAAATAAATTGATAGAAGATAAAAGAAATTATATTTATTTTCTCTTATTTGAATAAAATTAATTTAGGAAATAAAAGAAAAATATAATATCATATTGCCAAAACAAAATACTCATGTTCTTTTAACAATGTTATTTCATTTTGGGGTATTTTGAGAAGAATGAACAAATTTCAACCTTTTCTATTTCTCTTCATTTTAGGAGAGAGAGTTAGAGAGCTCTCATTTTGTATAAAATGATATTTCTCAATTTATTTTCTTTTATCTCTATTTCTATTATTAAGTTATCCAAATAAGAGAAAATCAAATTTTCTTTTCTTTTCTCTCTATTTTCTCTTCTTAAGTTGTTAATCAAACACACCCTTAAGGATGAAAAACCTTTGATATTTGGCACTTGATTTATAAATTGATATATTAGGAAATTGAAGCTCTCACTTAAAGTATTGATCGTCAAGATTGTGAGTCGGGGGTGGCAAGCATGAATAGGGTGTTACCCTACATAGTCATTCACACGTTTGATACCTCTTGTGTTAATCACGCTTCAATTAATGTCAAAATCAAAATCGACACTTCTTTGGGCTTCTAGGGGTGTGTTTGGATAGAGTGATTCATCTCATCCACACCCAATGAGCTGCTACTGGAGATCACCCCAACACTTTTGGGAGAGTCGAAATCTGAGCTCATTGTGTGCATCCTGATACCATTTTTTGTATTGATGGGAGAAACTCAGTTGCTGAGTTTCTCTAGCTTCTCCTGATGACCCAAAAATGTGGATCATCGTGTTTCTGTTGAATTGAGGAAATTACATTTAATTTTGTTATTCATTTTCTAAAACGACGTAATTAAGTTGTAATTTCCTCAATTCAACAGAAACACGATGATCCACAATGTGCCATGCTAACTGTCGTCACCAATGTCGTAATTGTGCCATGCTAACTGTGCCATGCTAACTGTCGTCACCCCTCAATTAATTGTTGAGGGGTGACGACAGTTAGCATGGCACAATTGTTAGACTTGTGATGTAATACAGGTGTCAATGAATTTTTTAAAGTTTGAGTGCCAACTCAAATGCAAAATTAACTTTGGTTGCTACCCTCGAATTTTGAGTGGTTACATAATACAAAGGAAAATATGGTGTCTATCTACCCACGAAAAGAAAGATCGTGCGTTGTTTGCAAGCAATGGGGCGAAACAAAGATGTTTACACATGTATAACCATCCTTTGTCGATACAACACAACGCAAATGATTAAACTGCTTAGTGAAAATCCATCTCTACAAGGATTTGTAAGTGAGATAACTTCCCCAACCTTACAGGGAACATTGTAAGTGTCTACAATCACGTTACGAATATAACATTTAATGTTGATTGAGTAGGTTTCAATGTGTGTTGTCGTTTGTATAGAGTCGCATTGTATTAGACATTGATTTACTAAAAGAATATAAGATCTATGAGGTCTTTTCTTGCCTAATTTCACGAGGTAATATTAACATATGTAACAATTAATTATTTTTAGACGGTTTGAAAACACTTGATAATGCAACTCAAATATAAGGTAAGTAACTATGTTTTAGACCTAATTTGTCAGGAAAAGGAAAACACAAAGAAACTAAAAAACCCATCAAACTATGGCTGTCAACTTTAACTCGGTTCGATAGTTCGACTCAAACTTGACTCTACTTTAACTTGAAAATAAAGAATCTTGATGGAAAAAGAAAAAAAATCTTATTTCGATAAACAAACCATTTGAACTCGAAAAAAATTGAAACTCGACTCAACTGGTCGTTCGAATTTTATATTGTTCCATTTATAATTATTTTTTTATATTTAATAATAACGTAAGATAATATTTATTGCTATTTTTTTTTACACCCCTCACCGAACATCTCAAATTCCAAACATCTCAAACGTCAAAATGCAGAACCAAAAGCCCAACAAAAATCACATGTTCACGTCTCCCAATCACCTCCTACACCGGGCACGCAAGACCCTCTTCTCCAATCCCCACCACTCCCTCCCCAACTCAAACCAACTCGACCACCACCTCACCTCCCTCTGCCGAACCCGCCGCTACAACGACGCCCTCGCCCTCTGCCTCCGCCGCTCCGCCCTCGCCGACGCCCTCCGCGTCCACGCCTTCGCCAAGTCCTCCGGGTTCAACCCACCCACGCGCACCACCAACCGCCTCATCACTCTGTTTGTCAATTCCGGACGTCTCGACGATGCCCGGAAACTGTTCGACGAAATGGGTGAGAGAGACTCTTGCTCCTGGAACGCGTTGATTTCTGGGTACGCGCGTAACGGGAAGGTTGCCGAGGCGAGAGGTGTGTTTGACGGGATGGGGGAGGAGGTTAGGGATGGTGTCTCGTGGAGCGCGATGATGTCGGGGTATGTTCGTAATGGTCGGCCGTGGGATGCTTTGGAGTTGTATAGGGAGATGCATGTGGGGAGGCAGGTAGGTTCGAGTAGGTTCATGGTGTCTATAGCTCTCGCAGCTGCGGGTGCGTTGTTGAGTTTGAGGTATGGGAGGCAGATACATGGGCATGTTTTGCGAGTTGAGCTGGAAATGGATTCGGTCGTGTGGAGTGCTCTTTCGGACGTTTACGGGAAATGTGGATATATTGACGAGGCTAGGCGTGCTTTTGAAGAGTGTTTGGACAAGGATGTTGTGTCATGGACGGCGTTGATGAGTTGGTATTTTGATGTTGGGCGGGTTGAGGACGGTTTCATGCTCTTTAGAGATATGATGATGGGATCCTTGGCTCGTCCTAATGAGTTTACTTACTCGAGTGTTTTGACTGCGTGCTCATCCCAATGCATGGAAGGATTGGGTAAACAAGTCCAGGCGAACATGATCAGGGGTCTTATGGATGATTGCCCTTTTGCTGCTGCCACTTTAGTTGATATGTACGCGAAATGTGGTAATGTGGCTAGTGCTGAGAATGTTTTCAAGGGAATGCGGAAGCCCGACGTGGTTTCATGGAGTTCAATTATTTCGTGTCATGCTCAAAATGGTCAGCCAGAATTGGCTTCACGGCACTTCAAGACTATGTTGGAGTCAGGCATAAAACCGGACAGTGTGTCTTTTATTGGAGCCCTTTCTGCATGTACTCATGCTGAATTAGTGGATGAAGGTCTCAGAATTTTCCATTCCATAGTGGAGGTACATGGGTTGACTCATACGTCAGATCATTATGCTTGCGTTGTTGATCTTCTTAGTCGATCTGGACGGTTTGAAGAAGTGACATCAATCATGAAGAAGATGACCGTAAAGCCAGATAAGTTTTTATGGGCTTCCTTGCTGAATGGATGTAGACTACATGGTAATGTATCACTAGCACAATCAGCTGCTGCTGCCTTGTTTGAAATCGAGCCTGAAAATCCTGCAACTTATGTCACATTGGCTAATATATATGCGTCCTCGGGTATGTGGGATGACGTGGCCAGTGTTAGAAACATGATGGGCAACATGGGGGTGGTGAAAAATCCTGGTTCCAGCTGGATTGAAGTCAAGGGACAGCTTCATTATTTCTTGGCTGGAGATAACTCACATCCAAGAACAAAAGAAATATACTCACAACTGGAGAAGCTAATTTTTGGGATGAAGAAAGAAGGCTATGTCCCAGAGACGAGTTTTGTGCTGCATGATGTGGAAGAAGAGCAGAAGGAACAGAACTTGGTTCATCACAGTGAGAAGCTAGCTATTGCGTTTGGGATTATTTCGACCCCCGCTCGCACACGGCTCAAAATATTTAAGAACCTGCGAACTTGTGGTGACTGCCATACTGCAGTGGAACTCAACTCAAAAATCACCGAAAGGGAGATAGTAGTCAGGGACCCAGGTAGGTTTCATCACTTCAGGCAAGGGACTTGTACATGTAAAGGTTATTGGTGATTGAATCAATAGTTTAGAGCTTTTGATTGGACTAAGTTGCCCTTGTCCAACAAGAAGTCCTGGTCCACACGTGAAGCTGATATAACTTCACGTTCCATCAAGTTGTGTTTGTGCTGGTGTCTCTAGGCCTCTAGGGAAGTGGTATCGTAGACTAAAATTATAAAATGCATGGAGGCCAAAGCAGCACCATTCTTCCTGTGTACATGATCGACACATACGACTAGAGGTAAACCTCTCTCTCTCTCTCTCTCTGCACTCACAAGTTCTTAATAGTATCTAAAATCCTATCTTAGATATTCAATGTGATCCTTTCAATTATCTACCGTCACCATGATTCCCTTTGTTTTTTATTTGTCACACTTCTATTTATTTTAGAGCTTTGCATGTTTTATTAGGCAAGTACATGCACAATGCACCATATCCGCTTGGCCAATGACAGTGCCACATGAGACCCAGGAGTTCGTGCCCCCCTTGCATTTAAAGAAAATGGGTAAAGGGTGATGATTAATATTAAGCACAGATATATATTGCCATATTGGTATTGTTTCCGACATAAAACTCAAATCCTAATTATGTAAAACATCATAGTTTACAATATTCAACATACACATATTTATATAATTTTACTCCTTTAACTCATTTGAGGTAAGCTTTTATAATTTTAGGTTGGAGTTTTGTGAGTCGACACAACTTAATATTTTTGCAGAACTCTCGTGGTCTCCCAGGAGGGTTTAGGCATCACAATATTTTGAGGTTTACTTTATAGACCTCAACAATATTCAGCTGTACAACACACTCAATGTTGCATACTTGCATCCAGTGCCTGTGGTAAAATGATTTCGTCCTCCTTACTGAAACTTATATGATTCTATGTTTATTGTTCCTTATCAGATACCTGGTACTGGACGTCATGCTAGTGGAATATCGTGTGAACCCATTTGATGATCAAGAAGCTAAACGTGAGTGCTTTGCATCACTGTCCATTAGCCTAAGCTCGCAGATGTTGATTTTTTTTTCTTTTCAGATGTTAAAACAACCACAGATGTTACCTATGCCAAATCTTGTTGTTGCTTAGTAACATAACGGGATTAAAGGGAGGCTAAAAGGATCTACTTTTCTTTTCATTGGAATGAAAGAAGTATTCACTTTGTGATTGTGATTTGTGAATCTCAGGCAAGGGTCCGTGGCTAGTCTTTTCTAGCTACTTTTGAAATTCGTTCTCTATATTATGTCGCAAGAAAAATATTTACATATTAGAAAAGTAAACTAGAATTTCCCAATTGTTGATTGCACAATAGAGAACAGTGAACACCATAATTGCTTTGGAACAGGTCTGATTTTAAGCATCAGATTTGAAGTTATGAATACAGAGGGGAAATTATTGGAGAACTCGGCATTCACAAGCACTCGCACAAGACATTCAAAACAAAACACAATAGATGAATGCTTATTATTCTTCTGATGTACCCAGACATGATCTACATATTTGCACCTTCAAACCATCCAAATGGCACAATCGAGCTTGATATCACCATTAACATCAGTAGGCAAGAAACACATTTAAGAATTGTTATGAAGCAAATGCCATATTTAAGGTCAAAGAGTTATTTTTCGAGATCTCAACGTTGTTTCTATGTTCTCCAGGTGAAGCTGGAGCTTGGTCAGCACGGCCCGCCTGAACAAACCAGCTTTCTTCCATTGCCACCAACTTCTAAGCTGTGGCTGTATCTTTTTTGGCTGGTGTTGTTGCCGATGAAGCACACGAAAGCTATATATACATGGGCAGTATGTGCACCCGAGAAGCCTCAAATTGAAGACTTAACATTCTGCTCAAAGCAATTCAAGACCTGGAGAAGCAGCAGCTGTATTTTGAGAAAGACATAAGCCATAACCAATCTACAAAATGGTACATCTCTTACGCTGATTGAGAAAAAAATCTCTTAAAAATGACCAAACTACCACGAGAAACATGAAATGGAGCAAAACAAGATACAAATTTGTTAATAGTAATCTCTCATACCATAACAAATCTTCTAAATTTCCACAGAATAATTAAAAATATGATAAAAAAGCACATGCTACTTTGAGGTTGTAAACCTAATTAAGTTTTTCCAAGGTCAACTACTCAACATGCGTTTGAAGTCTAGTCTAGTTCTTGCAACATTTGCCCAAGTACCAGAAGGCACATTGACCTCAATTTCCCAAACGAATTTGGTTTAAATGCAGGTGTAAAATTTCTCAACTTGTTGCACCAAATAAGCAAAAAAGATAGGATAAACGAAAACTAGAATTTCACAGTGACAACTTAGGCAGCATACTTGTATAGTCCATGCATCAGCTGAATACTCCTTCCTGTCTTCATGATGAGGGTTGATTTATAATTGCAGATCTTCAGTGCGGTTGCTTGTTAGAACAAGGTGAAGAAGATTGTGTGAAGTTTCATGATGCAATTCGAGACATGGGGATATGGTTAAGGCAATGTGAGAGAAGACTTCATGAAATACAAGCCCTTATGTCAACTCGATTGGAATTTATTGGTCATAAAAATCGATAAATTGTGAAAAACAAAATATCTTTTTATGCAAATCAAACAAAGAGAATTCACTTAAGTTGTGAATTTCTTCAATTTAATTCAATCACAAGAAATTTCATGAGCAAGATATAAGAATTTGTCATTCTCGAAGTGTTCTTCTTCATTACGCCTCAACCATGTTCTATTACATTGTGCAACATCACAAATCTTCCTTACCTTCTTATATCAAGCAACTGCATTTTAATATCAATCTACTGCATTTTAAAATCCGCAACTATAAATCGACTCTCGCCGGGATGACATGTTTCAAGTGATATATCCACCAAATCTTTTACCTGCATCAGCACAGTAGTTTCAAATCTGGAACACATTTACACGTCACGAACAAAATCCATTGCCCAAGCCAACCAAATTAAGAGATCAAAGCAAATAAAATAGTTGATCAAAAGGTTAAATAATTTTCTAAACAATGGAAACTTTGTGAGATGGCGAAATGGAGCTCGGAATGATGCGAAATGTAAAAGCATATCAGCTCCGGTAGGATGATAAAAACAAAACCTTGTTTGCTTTAGGGGTTAAATTTTGGTTACGTGAGTCAGGTTTGCTTTCAAAATTTGTTGTTGACTAAACGAAAATAAATAAATAAATCATGATTGAACTTTTAACTTCGCACAATGAAAAGATAAAGACTTCGTTAGATGGATAGACTACTACGTCTAGGAAATCAATTAAGCTTCTAGACGACTACGGTATCTATTGACAAAAACTAAATCAGTATTTTCTTAGAACTTTTGTAAAATAACAAAAAATAAAATAAAATGCGATTGCAACGGATTTCAAGGCACTTCTAGTATTATGGTACAAAAGGTAGACAGATTTTGCGCCCTCATGAACTAAAACCAGTTTTGAGAACAGACACCTAGACAATCCAATAACCGTGTTCGGGATCAAAAAACCAACAAAAAGAGTCAACTATTGCATTAATATAAAAAAAAGGTTGTGCAGATTAGTATGGGAACCGCGCACGGCTTAAAAGATCAAAACCGATTTTTTTTAATGGGCTATTATTGAAAATACAATATTTATACTTGTGTTACAGGCCACCATATAATACTTACATCATGAAAGGGTTGGACTTTTATTAGTGGTATGCACAAACTTTAGTTCAATCCACTGTTTCCAAAGTAATTTTCTGATGATTGGTTTGCATAAAACTTAAAATAATTTGAGAATTAAGTTCTTTAAATTTCAAATCTTTATAAAATTACATTGTGAATGATTTATTCTACTTTCACTCTAAATTCTAGAAAAGTCAAAATATTAATTTCTAAATTTTCCACTAATTCAAACCATTCACACTCAAATCTCCTTTTCCGTTGCTTATTTTAACCCAATTAAAAGTGTTGCATCAAAGTTCACAGCCTAAGAGATGTGGATCAAGTTGAGCCTAAGTTCAGGTTGAGATCTGTAATTTAGGAAGTAATTGATGGTCAAGTGAAAGTTCCAAGTAGAAATTTAAGAGTGAATAGTTCGGACGAGTAATAGAATTTATCGAATTTAAAAATTGAACTTCGGCACCCGGAATGTTTAGATTCTTGTTAAGAATTGATATATTTGTGTGGATGTCCAGATCCGCATTGCATGTTATGTTATAACTTCTAAGGTTTAATATTAAATATGTAGAGTTTATGTAAATAAGTGTTGCAATTCTCATAGGTTAGTTTTTACTAATTGATGATGTAACACTCTTATTTATGTTTTGTAACTTATTGGTGGTTGGAAGCCTATATATAAAGATGTCATATGTGAAGCTTGATGTACACATACAATACTCACAATATATTGAAAATTCCATATCTTCTTATCTACCTCTTGTATACGTCTTGCAGTTTGTCAATTTCTTTATATTTAGCATTTGTTTCATAACAATTCTAAAATTGTTGTTTTTCATCATAAGCACCGTCTAATAAAAGCAACACTATACGTTTATACTCATTCAGTGATATCACGGGAAACGAAACCGACAAATATAAAGGGGCTAACTAGTGCTACAAGACCAACGAAATAAGTTCAGAAGGGGAAATTAAATAAATGTATGAAAAGGAAAACATGCGAAGTTATAAGCTCAAAAACTTAGAAAATTGGAAGAACTATAAGAAAATTAAATATCTGATTACCAACTCCAGATGATCGGTCCAGAGTAAAACATTAACTACAATACGCTATGAGAGGGGTATAACTTAGTATTGGCCTATCGGGTTCGGGCATATCATCGTTCTACCCAGTCTTTAAACATCATCATCATATACAGAGGAACATTCACAGCAGCAATTACTGTAAGCAGCCTGATCACGCGAACCAGTCGTTGAACCACCTTTCTTGCAATTGACTTGCCAAATCGAGATCCTTTTCCAGCGTCATGCTTTGCATCTGTACTAACCTCAAGCGTAATGGAAGGATCTGCCTCCTGCATATGTTTTCTCGCTTGAGGTCGTGCCGTGACAGTGCCCCTGAGAAATAGGATGATCAAACAGAAAACACAATGTAAGATGTTGCAGATAATAAGTGTAGATGTATGACTACTGCTCAGTAATGAACAACGGTGGGAGAAATCCATAGAGTGCAAACCTTCCAGCCAACCCAAAGTCGGTTGATGTTACACGAGGGGCAACAGCCCTGGCTTTCTTGATAAGATGCATGGATCCTTCAGCATCCCAGACCTCCTCATAGTCACAATTTTCATCTTCATCTTTCTCTTTGGATTGGGTGCTAACTATTGCCACTTTAATAAAGCCAATAAATCTAGAGCAATTAAAGCACTCAAACCCATTTGTAGGCCAAAATGTGACCAGAAGAAGTGTAAGGACGAAAAGAATGAGGTACCTGATGAAGTTGGTCACTTTAGAAACAAGTGGCTATTCCAAAAAGTTCGACTGCAGAAAAGTATCTTACCATATGTAAATATGTGTCTGCATTGGAAGAAAGCACAAGTGGGTGGATACTTTGCTTTCTTTTTCAGTTAAATTTGAAGACAGATTAGTCGTCACAGACAACAGCATGAAAGATGGATACAAGTTCCCCTGCTGCCAACTCAAAGTTCCCAATGTGTGCTGCATGGACTGCATAATTAGATTCAAGAAGCAAAGATGGATAGAATCAAATCACAATCTAACCTCTGTTACTGGTCCATAGGAAGTTGAGTGGGTAACAGTACATTGGTCGTGATCGTGACCAGAAAGAACGAGGACCTGTGGTAAAACCAACTTCTGTAAAAGCTGTACAACCTCTTATAGGAGAATCACAAATATATACTGACATTTTGCATTTCTAGATTAATGAGAGTATAGCCATGAAATGGAAGTAAAACTACTTACAGGTTTAATCAGATCCAACAAACGTCTAGATGTTTCTTTTCTCAAATAGTTCTGATAGCTGCATAAAGAAATTAGTTGAGTTTAAAAAGAAGTGTGGATCGCATGCACAACTAAAGTAATTGTAGGGCAATAGTAGGGATATTGATATTTGATAGCAAAACAATGGAATTGGTGAAGACTGATTGTAAGTGCTTAATATGTAAAATATTTGTGTCCATCTGAGAATGGTCACAGTTAATATTAAATCTGATAGACCTTTTCACCTTTTACTTTTGCAAAAGGCGTAAAAGTAGGACTTCTCAACAATATTTTGTATTACCAATAATAATGGCAATACGGGTAAGAAGTCATTGGTTCATTGCTTATCTACAAGCAAATATATAAGCTCAAGAAACCCATGCAACATGATTACATGATATCAATCCCCCAAATCTCCTCTACAGATGATAATCCAGGTCAGTGGAATTCCCACGGGTGTTACTGAAGCAGAAGCGGGGGAAGTGGCGAAGAGAGAAACTTTTATAAACAAATGACCTTTTTCATCCATTTCCATAGAAACCCTCAATACATAGCATGAATCTAGTAGATTTGAAGTGTTGTGGAATAAATAGGGAAAGAATGTTCATGTCTTCCAGCTGTGTTGCTATTTTGTTTCGTTGGAAATCTAAACTGATAGAAATACAAGATCTTAAGAACATCAAACGGGGAGCAATATTTGTCTTTTTACAAAGAATTTTGTTTGTCCACTTATAAGTAGACTTGGTTTAAAAAAACACCCAACCTTATTCCTTTATCAGTGCCAGCATAAGAAACCCTCTGAAACAATAATAAAGTAAAACAAAGTCAGAATCTGAAGAGAGCACAAGTTATGCTAGCAGTACGTATTAATGTATTATTACAGGTAAAGGTAAAGACAGGATGTACTTGATTGATAATTGACGATGAACGATGAGGACCACAAGGAGTTTCATCAGGTCGATATAGAGGAATATGCGTCAGGAGGACCCTGGTATGAGATGTAGTTTCTAGAATGAAAGAAGATCGGTAACTGCACAAAGAGAAGGAAAAAACAGACACCTTTTTACCATCATGCACCTTTTGATATATTTTCAATGAACTCCCAAGTCATCAGTGTTGGCTTTCCTTGTAAGGGCCCTGCAGATGGTAAATTTTTACTTTATTAACCATAAGAAAAACCCAGGTACACATGAGAAACAACTTTCCAGTTCAAATGAGTGCACCAACATTTCATAAAATACCACAAGTCCTTAATCTTAATAGTCTTCTAAAAATGAACTTGTATATTTGATGGTCACTATATAAAAATTGTTAAATAATAATATTAAATTTCATTTAATGGTTCTTAACGACCTCCTGATATTGCCGCCATATCTTCTATGTCCAAATCCTTGTGAATGTTTCAATCTTCTAAGTCTCAGTTAACCGCAATAGAATATCAAAGCAACAACATTTTGTTTAAAAATTCTATCAGAATGTAGTTAGATATATTGCAGTTAACAGACTTAGAAGATTGTGAATGCAATGAAAGCAACTAACATCAGCACAGTTATGTGATTTATCTATTGAGTATGTGTTATTGGGACGGAAAGTGATGCCCCAGTGGGGTCTTCCCATACACATGTGACAACATAAATTAATAGTGATGTTGGTATCTTCTGCAAAGAAAGCAGACAACAGGATAACATTACTAGTAAGATGAAACATCTGAAAGTATGATTATGCGTGAAACCCAATACCATCCAGTGCTTGGGCATCAATGGCAATGAACTCCACATTTTGGACATTGAATCGATAATTTCTTTTTCCAAACCCTTCTTCGTATCTGCTTATTACCTGCAAATCAACACATTGAGGAAAATGATACACATAAGTCCATCAATCAGCATAGCTCGCATTATTCTACAATAGAATACAATTCCAATCTAAAACACCAAAAATAGTATTCCAGTCATTGCATATTATGTATAGGATAGCATTATTCTACAATAGAATACAATTCCAATCTATATATTCCAGTCGTATTTTCCACGGGCTTACTAATACAGACCTACTATACAAGAACATCTTTATGATATTATGTATAGGATAACAAGTCATTGCATCTAAACATGAAGCAAGGGGAAATTACACATATGATAATAATTCCAGGAAATTGCAACATCATTTGACCGTGATCATCTCCTAAAAGTATGGCCTAAATATAATGTTAATGACACATGTTTCCATGCTGTATGAGCTACAATGATATATTAAAAAATGATAGTTTGACATGCATCCTAGTAAACAACTAAGCATTTGCCGGTACTCTGTATGTGGATAAAATAAGGTCCAGTAAAAGTACTATGTTGTCATCTAGTATATACTTCTACGTTCATTCGCTAGATGCATAGAAATCTTAAAACACTAACCCCTGAAATGCCATGTAGTCTATATGATCTCCCTGGTTATAGAAGTAACAAAAAAGCAGCCTGTAGTTGCAGTAGATTTATTTCTGTGAATACCTTAGGGTTTAGCGTATGAAATCCTGCATAACCAATATCATGGTTTCCACAAAGATAGTTGACTTCAATATTCCTCTGCAGACTGAAAACATGCCTAAAGCGATTGAAGGACTCATGCCACCTGTTATAAACAAAATGGAGTGGTGCAAAATAAATTCAATGGTAAAATATAGAAATTATACAATACGGAATGGTAATAATAGTCTTTTGGTAAAAGTTGAACTTTTTCTTTGTTGATCACTTTGTCTAAAGACCATTCTTAGGGCTAATGAAAGAATAATGAGAACACCCCGCAACAAGGAAACTGGTATATCATGCCTATGATGTGAAAAAAATGAAATGAAAACGAAAATTGGTATATTACTCTTCATCTGACAAGAATAGCCCTCCATCAAATTGATCACCGAGAAACAGAATTCTATCGGGATTGAAAGGCAGTATGGATGCAAGAAATGATCTCCTCATGTATACATCTGTATAAAATTGTGCAGCTTGATATGCAAATGATTCTGGAGCAAGCCGAAGGGACGTCCGGTCCATAATCTGTTAAATAAAATGGCCCCAAAAATTGCATTAAGAATCCCATCCATACTGGTAGTTACATTGTCAAAAAAAAACTCACACATGATACATGAACTCACTTTGTGGAATTTGACAAATAGCAAAAGAATAAACTATAGTAGTAAGATAAATTAGAAGCAGAGATGACCTCTAATCTCCTTGTTGGAAATGTCGTATCTTAATCTCTTGTCTATTGAGATAGTCCTATCTTGAAATTTTTGGGACATCCCTGAAGCTATAAGATCCTAGATCACTTCATTAATATCAATTGCTTTTGAAATGGAAACTCACACTTTAATGTAGTATCAAAGTGCATTGGCCTAAGGGCCACTTCCAACAAAAATACTCACCTTTGAATATGTACTTATGAACCCAAAAGTTGCAACATGCAAGGATGAATATTGTGAATACTCCAATATCGAATTTAGAGACATTTCAATGAGTTGTAAGACTCAACTTATTGATTTTGTGATAGACTTCGATAGAGGCATGGTTTGGTAGAACTACTAGCATGATAGCATCGTACTCATATTAGTCACGCATTGTGATTTATAGTCATATGGCTAATTAACTGTTTTATTTAAACAAGTATTTCTTCAACATAAAGTTCTTCATTTTATTTTACTTTAATCACCAATCAAATTTAATGTCAAACTTGCTTTTATTTTAAGTGAGAATGTATTTTACACAGAGCTCTTTGTGTCAACTTCACTTGGTTAAAGAACACCAACTTGGACTCATGGTACTGGAACAAAGTTTTGTGTTTTAGACAACACTTGCTGCTTCCAATCACCCAACTTCTTGATGCTTCTAGATCTGGGACTTAACCACTACACTAAAAAAATTGTTGTTAGTGGGAGAGTCAGCATACCCTTTAAGTCATCACTCAGGCATCCCCGATGCGCCAAGAAGACCTCACTGGTCCTCAAAAATTGTCCGGTGATCATGCACCCCAACAATCTCCCACAGAAAATTTCATCATGGGCGTGACGTGACTCGAACCTGTGACACCCTCTAATACCAAATGATGCTCTTGAGCCTAGAACTTAACCACTACACTAAAAGTAATTGTTGTTAGTAAGGGAGTCTTCATATTCTTTAAGTCATCAGTCAGGCATCCGCGGTGCGCCAGGGAGGTACCATCGTCCCTCAAGGAATTTTTTGGAGGTCACACACTCCAACACTTCTATCCCTAGTCAATGCCCCAAACAGTACCATAGTATACTCTACAACAAGTGCAACTTACAATCGATTTTTTATGATTAGTTTGCAGGAAGTAGAGAGAAGTCCAGAACTCCAAATTAATTTTAAAGTGAATTTGGGAAAGTAACAAAAAGTACAAAATTTCTGGTCATAGAAGAAATTTTTGTTTCTAGGTTTTTTAAAGATTTATTGTAATGATGTGATTTATTCATAGGAAGTGAAAGTACTCCCAGAACTCCAGTTCCATGACTCCCTAGAAAATGAAGTGAAAGCGGGAGAAGTCACTCAAAGTGCAAATATATAAGGTTTTGGAACTTTCAGGACTGGACATCACTTCATTAATGGTTTATTTCTCTTCTTTGTTTTTTTCTCCCACTCCATTGCTTGGATAGACATAAGAGAAATTAAAAGAATAAATGTAAATTGATTGAGGTATCATTTTTGGATCATTGGGTTCTTATTTTATTTGGAAAAAATATGGATAGTTTGGTCATAAAATTACAATAATCACTTTCTCTTCATTTCTCTCCAATTTTGGAGAAAATGTTGTGTATAGACATATTTCTCTTCATTTCTCTCCTTTCACCATTTATCTCGTATTAATTTTCTATCCAAGCTAGAGAAACTCAACTTTATTTCCTTTTTGTTCTCTTCTTAAATGCTATCCAAGCACACCATAAGTTCTCCTACCCACCAACAACCAAAAAACATTCTGGAAGTCCAATTCCCCAATTATTTCCCTACAAACCAATAACACACTAACATAACCAAACCATTCGCAAAGTGGTAAAATCAGCACATCAGCAATGCAGCAACTGACCCGATCCTTCCGACCGAATCGGAAACCAAAACCGAACAGATCACCAACCTGAACCCGTAATCAACGCAAAAACGCACCTGCGGATCCGTTACGACGGCGATGTGGGCCCGATCGGTGGAGGGGTTGGGGTGGGGCCAGGAGCAGGAGCGGAGTGGGACCCAGAAGGCGAGCATCTCGCCGTGGAGGAGCGTGGCGGCCCACACAAGGCAGAGGACGAGAGCCAGGCGCGAGAGCTCCTGCATCGCTCCGAGGGAGGATCGAGTCGACTGATCTGCTGAAGTGGTTGGTTGACCTTTCTTCTGTTACTGCGATGATTCTGAGGAAATTAGAGAAGTCGGTCCGGAAATTAGCGACTGATATGATTTGAAATCATATCAGTTTTTTTAATCATAACGGTTAATTACGGCTTTTCTTCCTAACTATGAGCGTTTATTTCCTGAACGGCTAAACATCGCCCCAAAATTACTTAAATCGTCCCTTGAAATTACCAAATTGTCATTCCTCCTATTTTTGCTTATATATCTCACAAGTTCACTCTTTTTTCAAAACTTTCTCTTCCTATACCTACTACACAAGATTATGAATGTCTCGGAGGCCAGGGAAGCAGCCAGCAGTTCCCCCGGTGTACCCGTATGAGGTAACATTACGTTATTTATTTGTTTTAAAAAATAAAAAAAAGTCGTCGGCGTCCGAGGGAGACGCCCCCCGCATGGGGCGGGCGTCCGAGGAAGCCGCTCCCCCTATGGGTCGTCGGAAAATGGACAAGAAAATAGACTCTAAAACAAAATACAAGTGTGGTCGTTGAAGTCAAATCCAATCCAGTCCAAAGGAATTCAGTCGACTGACCAAATGACAATCGATCGTCCATTAAGTGTATGGTCTTCCAAATTGATTTGGGACAGAATTTTAGTTCTCATGTTTACATTTGATTTTATGGACTCAATAAATGGACTTAATAAATGAAAAATTACAAGTCTCAATTCAAAGTTTTGTTACAATCTTGAGTCTTTATCACAAATTCACAATGTCTATTCTCTTGATAATCTTAATCAACCTATTAAGATGATTTGCATACATATTAGTATATATATGCAATCCATGTAATCATGTTTGCCCAATTTGATTGACTATGTTGATTGATTAAGATTAATTTGATTTATCAATAAAATTAATATATTCCCAGAAATATGAATACTACGTCAAATTTGGATGGGTACCCAAGCATAAAACCTAATGAGTTATCACACTTACACCTAAAATCTCTAGCGGTGCCAAGATATAAAATGAGGGAGGATCAAAATTTATATGACATATATGAGAAAATATAAGGTGTTCAAAATTCAATATCATATATACTTAACTAGGCAAAATCTAAAATTATTGTATACCTAATTATATAAAATCCAAATAAAACAAAATGCAGATCGGTATACTTTTACGTGCAAAATCCAATATCTAAAGAGTCGTCACGGGTCACAGTTCTTAAGTAGCAGCGCCACTAGTTCGATGAAAAACAAAAGATAATTTATTATTGTACACCTTCTAAGTGGCCTAATTGAAGATATACATCCAAGATTTTGGTATTATCGGATATGCACGTGTAAGTCGAACATACTTCCTCGTATACACTTCTGTCATCAGTAAGTCTCGTTCCGTTGCCATTTTCGTCCAACGAATTTAAGCAAATTTGCAGAATAAATCTCGTAACGACCTTAATATTAGGGAACTACTATTCGTCGCCGGAAAACTACTTAAATCGCCCCAAAAATGACATTTTTGCCCTTAACAAATCAATTAATACTGATTTCGTCCCGTGTCTTTAAATAAGGTGTTTGACTCAGTTTTACTCACATTCCTAGTACCAACACCACGAAAATGTCTGGCGAAGCACCTGCATCCGGCGAGGTAACTGGGGCGGAATTTTTTTCACGACTCGGACGTCTGGCTAAACCGCCTCCACCAAGGTGGAGGCGGTTTAGCCAGACGCCTGTTTTTTTGTTTTTTTTTTAATTTTTTGTTAAATTCAAAATTTTCAGGTTCCGTTTCAAGATTTCGGTGGTGATGGAGTAGATTAAAGTGAGCTTTTTGACAGTAAAGAAATATTTACAACAATCGAGGAAGATTGTAAATGGGCGAAACAAGTTGCAATAGGAGCCGGATTTTTTTTGGTTATATCATCATACAAACCGAAAGCAGATAACCGGATGGATTGTTACCTCAGATGTGATCGCAAACGTGAGATGAGTTCTCGTGATACGAGTATTGCACTGCGAAAGAATACGAAAAGAAAAGGTTGTGGTTGTCGGTTTTTGGTAAAAGTGGTGGAGCGACGAGATCGTGATGGATGAGTTATTGTTTCTAGTAGCATGTTTGGGCAGCACAACCACCCATTGACAGTTTATTCAGAGGGTCACCGACAGGTCAGCGGACTTAGTGCTGGGGCAAAGCAAATTGTTCGGGGTATGACAGAGGCACAAGCAAGGCCCCGTAACATTTTGTTGGCGGTAAAGAAGAAATTTCCGGACGATAATCCTAATCAAAGGCACATTTACAACTTCAGAGAGTACATGAGGATGACGAAATCTGAAGACAAGAATCTCGCGCAGCAGTTTCTCAGAGAGGCAGTGCAGCATAAGTATTTGCATTGGATTGTGGCAGATGAAGAAACTAATGTCTTGACTCACGCATTTTTGGCACATCCGACTTCAGTTCAGTTGTTGCGTACATACCCATTCGTGATCTGTATGGATTCGACGTATAAGACGAACAAGTACAAGATGCCTTTGTTTGAGATGGTTGGGGTTACTCCAACAAATATGAATTTCCTCGTCGGATATGCGATTTTGCAGGATGAGACCGAGTCTAGTTACCGGTGGGTGTTGGAGAGGTTGCGAGATCTGTTATTGGATATTGTTAGCCCGACAGCAATAATTACGGACCGGGAGATGGGTCTGATGCGACCAGTGGCAGAGGTTTTTCCTGAGTCAGCTCATTTACTATGCACCTGACATATCAACAAAGACGTGTACAACTACGCATACCACGTATTCGGCAAGGAGAAGCAGCTTGCAGAGAGTTTTAGGCATAGAAGGTGGAGGAGAGTCATGCTTTCTGATTCACAAACGGATTATGATAGAGCAGTCCGTAATCTGAAAGATTCTTACAGTTCCTGGCCAGTGCTGACGAAGTATGTGGAAGACACGTGGTTGGTGCATAAGGAAAAATTTGTGTTGAATTGGACGAATCAAGTTTTTCATTTCGGCAACACTACGAACTGCAGGGTGGAAAGTGTACATTCGGCTCTGAAAGAGTGGATCACTACATCGTCTGCCTCTCTCGACACTCTTTTCGACCGCGTGAACTCGTCTAATGAAATGCAGCTGACTAATATTCGGAACTTTCTTGAACAGAAGGGGGAGTTTATTGTGCAAATTGTCTAACGTCGTTGTCGTATTTAATATTAAGGACATTTAGATTTTACGGAGTTTATTGTGCAAATTGTCTAACGTCGTTGAACAGAAGCGAGATCACTGACGGTAGATATGCATACATATGAGAAAATATGTTCGACTTATCGATGTATATCGGACGATACCAAAACTTCGAATACACCAATTACGTCACATGGGAAGTGTACAGTAGCAAATTACCCAAAAACAAAACCCCGCTAAAACCCCTCAAATTCCATTACCACGTCAACATAAAATGCAAAACAGAAAAAATAAAATAAAATCTGTAAGCAATCATGCCCACTACATCTTGATTTGCCCGGTCAATTTGTTGAAGGTTACATTTCTTGATGCATCCAAATAATTTCTTTCATATAATGAGTTTTTGGTTGGAAATTATCAGGATCAGCAGCCACTGTGATGAAGAGGGAGCTCCAGTTTTCTTTGATCATCATCGGTTATACAAAATCATCATGCAGAGGCGTAGCATCTTTACAAGTAATTCCTTCCGGTCCAAATCTACCATTCTTTGTATTCCTTCTTGATGCTATCAGTAAATGTGTAATTACTAGCTACAAACGAGTCTGTTCATCCATCTATGCTTCTTAAAGAAAACAACCTGCTTGATATGCACATTAGGAAATGCTTTCTTCTAATTTAATTTAACCCATTATTCATTTCAGAAAAATACTGCTAGAAGAGATGTTTGGAAGTTGTAACTTCTAGAAATGTATGCCTTTACTTTGGTGCATCATTGCGTATTTATGTGCACAACGTTAATGTTGGTCAAGTGGGCTCAAGCAATTATTTCTCATGTTAAAATTTTGTACACCAATAATAAAGAAGCAAATCAGAAATATCACTACCCAAGCTTTTCGCGCTTGTCTGGTGAAGTAAAGTTTGTTTATTGACAACTTATTTACAGAACAATTGTGTGAGGTAGAATAGAACACATTGGTTTACTTGCAGGGTGTGCCCACGACGTCTAGCCAAGCTTGCACCTCTTTTATTGTAGGCCGTTTGAGTGGATCACTATTTACACAAAGACATGCAACATCTAGTACTATCAGCATCTGTTGTTCAAACCCGTTGCCTAGCAAAACTTGATCAAAAACTTCCTCCTGCTTGCCTTGACTTCTCATTTGCTCCACCCAGGGGACAATCTCCATTGATTGTTTAGGATTGCAAACATCAATTGCTCTCCTCCCCGTAAGCAGCTCAAGCATTACTACACCAAAGCTGTAGATGTCCCCTCTAAGTGTAGCCATCCATGCTTGTCCATACTCTGGTGGAATGTAGCCCAATGTTCCCACAAGCTCTGTCGTGACATGGGTGTCGGTCGGAAGCATTATCCGTGACAATCCAAAATCTGCAACATATGCTTCAAATTTATGGTCAAGGAGGATATTGCTTGATTTGATGTCGCGGTGCACTATATGAGGTTGGCATGTCTGGTGGATGTAAGCAAGCCCCTGGCTTGCTCCTTGCGCGATCCTCAATCTAATAGGCCACACTAGAATTGAACCACCATCAGCTCTTTCATGAAGCCAGTAATCCAGACTACCATTCTCCATGTATGAATACATTAGCAGTCGAAAGCTCCCACATATGCTATAACCTTGTAAAGAAACCAGATTCTTGTGAGTGGCGGTCGACAGAGCTTCAACCTCAGCTTTGAACTCCCTCTCCATGAGTCCCATTTCTCCGGATAGCTTTTTTATCGCCAGTTTGGTTCCATTTGGTAAGATTGCTTTGTAGACCAATCCAAAACCTCCACATCCGATGATATGTTCCTGGCTGAAGTCATTTGTTGCCTTCATGATGTCAAACATTGTCAGCTTCTTCAATTTGCAATTGTCGGGGAATAACACAACGGATCCTTTGGAATCAATATTGTCCTGAGGAAGATTGGAGACGGAGCTGCTTGAAATTGCATAAACTCCTCTCTCAGAAGTCTCACCCCTTGAATTTCTATTCACTCTCTTTGTCATGATATAGGAAATCAACAAGATCAAAGCAAAAGACCCTCCCAAGCACATTCCCAGAGCAAAACCAACAAGGACATGTTTTTGACGGGGTTTGGTTTTCACTTCTACTTCAGGTTCCTTGGCACATTTTCCCTGAAGAGGTCTGCCACAAAGACCTCTATTTCCTTCATAGCTGGTGTTTGAGAAGGTTCCAAACTGACCTTGTGTTGGAATAGGCCCCCACAGATCATTGTAAGAAACATTGAACAAGGACAAGAAATGAAGGCGGGATAGCTCCTGTGGGATGGTCCCAGAAAGGCGATTGTTCGAAAGCTCCAACATCTCCAAGTCGGTAAGGTTGGATAGCTGAACTGGTATCCTTCCAGAAAAGTTGTTGTTTCGGAGGTCAAGTTTATGGAGCATCTTCAGCAAACCAATCTCTTGAGGGATATCACCGATCAAGCTGTTGTTTCTCAGGTATATGGCTGGGGGTAGACTAGACAGCTGATTATATTGCAGCGATGGTGTACTGACAAAGTTCACAAACACGGGCAGTTCAAGAGAAGTTCCGTTGACTTCAGCTGCCGCCTTTTCGGATGTCAATGTGCGTAGTTTCATGAGTTCCAATGGCAAGTATCCGGAGAGATGATTGTAGGACAGGTCTAGATAGAAGAGATAAGGCAGGGAGCCCAACTCACCAGGCACAGAACCGGTAAGTTGGTTGAGGGACAAGTCCAAGACTTCTAAATTCCTGAGAGAAGCTAACCCGGCAGGTATCTTTCCTGTCAGATTGCAATTCGCCAGACCCAGGGCTCGTAGACGTTGAAATGCATCACCACCACCCCCAAGAGCTTCTGGTATTTTCTCCCCATTAAAGTTTGTCGATAATATGATGGCTGTGAGGCTTGTGCAATTTCTGAGCACATGGAATGCTCCCGCGACATTATGTAGGTTATTGCTGGATAGAGAAAGGTATGACAATGCCTTCAAGTTAGCTATTTCTGGTGCAATCACACCCTTCAAAGAGTTTTTTGCCAGCCGCAATGCGACCAAGGACTTGCATGAATAGATACTTGGAGGTAGATCACCAGAGAGGTTGTTATTCCCCAAGTCGAGTGTTTTAAGGTTAACGAGGGTTGAGAAGTTAAGTGCAGAAATTTCCCCTGTGAAATTGTTCTCTCTGAGATTAAGACATTTGAGTCTTGTGCATTTTGCCAGGCTTTGGGGCAGTGTGCCACTCAGAAGGTTGTCCTCAAGTAGCAATTCCTCCAGGTTGGTGAGCTTGCCAATGGACTCAGGTAGATTGCCATGCAAATTATTACTACCGAGGTCTAGTAATTTCAATTCTGTAAGCCGTCCGATGTTGTCTGGATCAAGAGTTCCTATCAGCTTATTGAATCGTAATGAGAGCCTCTGAAGTGAGACTGCATCATACAATTCACGCGGGAGCAGGCCAGAGAAGTTGTTAACTCCTGCTCGTATTTCTCTTAGCTCGGAACATTTTCCCAGTCCCCGAGGGATGCTTCCACTGAATTCGTTGACCGAAAGATCCAAAGTATGGAGGTGGCTTGACACATCACATAGAGGTGAGGTTATTGCACCGGAGAAGCTGTTATTGCTGACATTCACCGTGACCAATTCCGGAGCGAACTCCCATATTTGTGGAAAAGATCCGTAGAGGAAGTTGCTGGACACATTCAGGGTCCGGAGCTGGTGATTGTGCGTTGCTTTCGATCTTGTGTCTAGCGAAAGCTGACCGGACAAACCGTTGTAGCTCACATCTACGTCCACTATGCTATCGGACAATAGCAGGCCTGTAGGAAGGCCACCCGATAGCGAATTGTGCGAGAGATTGAGCTGCATTAACTGCGAAAGATTAGCAAGAGAGGGGGAGATGTGGCCTTTCATGCCTCTATAAGGAAGCCATATACGCGTGACCGATCCATTTTCATTGCAGCCGATACCGTCCCATTGACAGCAGTCAAGGTTATTATCCTCTGCCTTCCATGATGAGAAGGCACCTGAATCGTAGGAGAGGTCCGACAAGAAGGAACGTAGCGAGTCCAGTTCTGGTTGTGTGCATGACCAAAGTGGTGGAGGAAAAGAAAAAAATAATGAAAAGAAGAAAAGGTTGGTACACATACAGGCAGAGCCATAGTTGCTGGAGCATCTGTAAGAGAGGAAATGGGAGATGGGTAGTACAAACAACATGGTTTCCTTTCCCTTTAGGCACCTTCTGTGACAGTGCTTACTATGGAGCTGTGATGGTGCTCCAATCTCCTGAATTTGATGCATGAACCAATGGAAACCTTAACGTGTGGAAGAAAGAACAAGAAGAAGAAAACAGGGAAGACTTAACGACTAATATATTCTCAGGTCTTGAATAAACTTTCTTTGCGTGATATCATTGATTTCACACTTGCATTTCTTAATGTAATGGTCACTACACTACAATTTGTCATCAAGAGCAAAGACAAACATCAACAAACTGCTGCATTATTTTATGGGAAGGTAGAGTTGCCAAATTAGATTCCTTCAATTTTCTAATTTTTCTCTAGCAGCAAGTTTACTTCGTTGCCCAGCCTATGCAGGTATTTTTCCAAATAAAAATATCACGAGCTCAGGTAGGATTAATTGGCTACACATGTGAAGGTATATTTCCATCACTGCAGTACAATTCTAGTAATGCATTCATCCCTCTTAACTTACCTAATTATGGTAATTATTGACATTATTAGTATTTTAAATGTCATGGAATGACTTTGTGGCTCTACAATTTTTTCCAGGATGATGTCGCATGCATGGACATCTCTAATGGGACCAGAATGTGACAACATTGTTTGACTTGTATGCTAAACAGTGTATTGCGTAAGAATAGAGTGAGAGTCCAAGAAGTTAAGCTTCCCATCCGTTTGCTTCACCCTCTACCACGCATGACTTCTCGGGTCCATATTCTTGTTCTGTGACCCTTCCTTGCTGTTTAAATTCCTTTTTTTATTATGTAGGGTTTGGACGAAATTGGAGATTTTGAGCAAGGAAGAACACATACGAGTGGGTCGTGTGCAACGCGGGGTCACTGCGGTTTGCGGGTTTGTCAACTGTTCTCTTTTACTTCGGTGACAAGTACTGTTATCTCGGCTAATTTATATGATTAATATAAATTGTGTTCTCTTAATTTCCTCTTAGCTTTGAAAAAAATTGTTGAGTAGGTAAGGGTTTACCTGCTCTGAGTTTGATATAGAGTAATAAGGGTTACACGTCATGACACCTTTATTACAAGAAGGGAAAGGACCCATAGAAATAATTTAAGTTTCCTAAATAGGTAATATTATACTAAGCCTACAGATAAAAAAACATGTCCCATTTTGAGGGGGGAAAAGATTGTCGTGCTACCGGCTCTAGAAGACTACGACTAAAATGTATGCGACGGACATTTTCTTCTTGTAAAAGGTAAGTCTGCTTACTCCGGGTCGTGCGTCTAGAAACTAGAATCTTGCTAACATGGCCTAAGTTTCTATATCGAAAACATACCTTAAGATTTGTTTCCTGAAGTGAAATTGAGTTTTGTTGTCTTAAGATGTGATAATCATCGTTACCACTATTAAAGCTGCAACACTTTTATAATTATAAAGTCAGTAAAATGATTAATGCAATTAATTTTATGCAAATTAGTTTATGTTCTTGGTTAGGGAATTCCGAAGCAACCAACATTAAAGTCACACCTCCTCGACAAACAAACAAAATTAAAGACGCATCTCCTCGCTACAACCAGCCCAACGGAAATAATGTATCATATATATACTAAACAGTTCGAATGTAATAAGAACAGACAACAAAATAAAAACCAAATAAAGTCTTTTCTCTTTTCTTCTTTCTTCTCAATTCGTGTCTTGTTTTCTACATGGTATCAGAGCATTGACTCGATCTCAGATCCCCCAAGAAATCATCACCGATCTTCACCTCACTGAGGGGGTTGAAGGCACAAAACCCACATCCAAAACCCTCAAAAATCCACACACAAAACCACCAAAACCATATATATGATACATTATTGAAGACAGGGGGAGTATCCGAAGACAGGGGGAGCAAAGAAAGTATATATATGATACATTATTGAAGACAGGGGGAGTATCCGAAGCAACCAACATTAAAGTCACACCTCCTCGACAAACAAACAAAATTAAAGACGCATCTCCTCGCTACAACCAGCCCAACGGAAATAATGTATCATATATATACTAAACAGTTCGAATGTAATAAGAACAGACAACAAAATAAAAACCAAATAAAGTCTTTTCTCTTTTCTTCCTTCTTCTCAATTCGTGTCTTGTTTTCTACATGGTATCAGAGCATTGACTCGATCTCAGATCCCCCAAGAAATCATCACCGATCTTCACCTCACTGAGGGGGTTGAAGGCACAAAACCCACATCCAAAACCCTAAAAAATCCACACACAAAACCACCAAAACCATATATATGATACATTATTGAAGACAGGGGGAGTATCCGAAGACAGGGGGAGCAAAGAAAGTATATATATGATACATTATTGAAGACAGGGGGAGTATCCGAAGCAACCAACATTAAAGTCACACCTCCTCGACAAACAAACAAAATTAAAGACGCATCTCCTCGCTACAACCAGCCCAACGGAAATAATGTATCATATATATACTAAACAGTTCGAATGTAATAAGAACAGACAACAAAATAAAAACCAAATAAAGTCTTTTCTCTTTTCTTCCTTCTTCTCAATTCGTGTCTTGTTTTCTACATGGTATCAGAGCATTGACTTGATCTCAGATCCCCCAAGAAATCATCACCGATCTTCACCTCACTGAGGGGGTTGAAGGCACAAAACCCACATCCAAAACCCTAAAAAATCCACACACAAAACCACCAAAACCATATATATGATACATTATTGAAGACAGGGGGAGTATCCGAAGACAGGGGGAGCAAAGAAAGTATATATATGATACATTATTGAAGACAGGGGGAGTATCCGAAGCAACCAACATTAAAGTCACACCTCCTCGACAAACAAACAAAATTAAAGACGCATCTCCTCGCTACAACCAGCCCAACGGAAATAATGTATCATATATATACTAAACAGTTCGAATGTAATAAGAACAGACAACAAAATAAAAACCAAATAAAGTCTTTTCTCTTTTCTTCCTTCTTCTCAATTCGTGTCTTGTTTTCTACATGGTATCAGAGCATTGACTCGATCTCAGATCCCCCAAGAAATCATCACCGATCTTCACCTCACTGAGGGGGTTGAAGGCACAAAACCCACATCCAAAACCCTCAAAAATCCACACACAAAACCACCAAAACCATATATATGATACATTATTGAAGACAGGGGGAGTATCCGAAGACAGGGGGAGCAAAGAAAGTATATATATGATACATTATTGAAGACAGGGGGAGTATCCGAAGCAACCAACATTAAAGTCACACCTCCTCGACAAACAAACAAAATTAAAGACGCATCTCCTCGCTACAACCAGCCCAACGGAAATAATGTATCATATATATACTAAACAGTTCGAATGTAATAAGAACAGACAACAAAATAAAAACCAAATAAAGTCTTTTCTCTTTTCTTCCTTCTTCTCAATTCGTGTCTTGTTTTCTACATGGTATCAGAGCATTGACTCGATCTCAGATCCCCCAAGAAATCATCACCGATCTTCACCTCACTGAGGGGGTTGAAGGCACAAAACCCACATCCAAAACCCTAAAAAATCCACACACAAAACCACCAAAACCATATATATGATACATTATTGAAGACAGGGGGAGTATCCGAAGACAGGGGGAGCAAAGAAAGTATATATATGATACATTATTGAAGACAGGGGGAGTATCCGAAGCAACCAACATTAAAGTCACACCTCCTCGACAAACAAACAAAATTAAAGACGCATCTCCTCGCTACAACCAGCCCAACGGAAATAATGTATCATATATATACTAAACAGTTCGAATGTAATAAGAACAGACAACAAAATAAAAACCAAATAAAGTCTTTTCTCTTTTCTTCCTTCTTCTCAATTCGTGTCTTGTTTTCTACATGGTATCAGAGCATTGACTTGATCTCAGATCCCCCAAGAAATCATCACCGATCTTCACCTCACTGAGGGGGTTGAAGGCACAAAACCCACATCCAAAACCCTCAAAAATCCACACACAAAACCACCAAAACCATGTCGGGAAACCACCACGAAAACCCCTCCCGTCTCGTATCAACACTACTAAACGGGACAAATTACCTGTCCTGGGCGCGGGCGGTTTCCCTCTCCCTCAGCGGCAGGGGGAAAGTCGGCCACATCACTGGAGCTGCAAAGAAACCGGAGGAATCAGAAACGGAGGCAAAACAGGAAGAATGGCAGACCTCCGACCACCTGGTCATGTCATGGATAATCGCGTCCATGCAACCACAGATAGGGGAGATCTTCCTCTACAAAGAAAGCGCAAAAGAACTCTGGGATGCGGTCCAAGAACATTTCGGGAAGGCGCAAGACTTCGCGCACATCTTCAGACTCAAACAAGACATCGCTCAAGCCCGTCAAAACCACAAAAGCATCACTGAGTACCTCGGTACTCTCAGGAAGGCATGGGACGAGTTGGGGATCTATGAGCCACCAACAGACGACGCACGGACAATCAAAAAAAGAACTGAACAAAACAAGATCTACCAGTTTCTGGTAGGTCTGGACCCATCATTTGAAAACATCAGAAGTCAGGTGCTCATGGCCCCCGAACTACCGTCTCTTTCCGCTGTCATCGCGATGATCCTTCGCGAAGAATCGCGGCGAAGGACCATCACTCCGTCACAAACCCAATCAACAACCGAAGCCGAGAATCAAGCGTTTTTTTTCCGGAAAAACACAAAACCAGCATCAAAACAACAAAAAACGATATGGAAATCGGAAAGACGAGCATTGTGAAAACTGCAAAAAGTCCGGACACAACAAAAACAACTGCTGGTTTCTTCATCCTCGTCTCCGACCACCAAAAGACAACAACAGAAGAGGAGGAGGAGATGGGAGAAGTTCATCGCACGAGGGGTCATCGGGCGGCAGCGGCTACATCGCCGCCACAGGAGGCAGCAGCAGCAGCCACCTACCTAACCCTAATCCTAATTTGTTTTCGCAGGAAGCATTCAGAATGTCAGCAGTCGGATCACGAGGTTTAAATACTTCTGCGAATCCGGATGGCACATTCGGGTCGACTCCGAACCCGACCACCAGGAGATTATTCTCACCAAACAACCATATAAATCATCAAGCCTCGGATCAAAACCGCACAGGCCCAATGGGCTCAGAGGAGGACATCCATGTCCTTATAAACAAATTGAATGGTTTTTTGCACAATGGACCTTCTGTTTCAGGTAATTCGGCAGGTATGATACAAGCTCTAAAAAATTATTCTTCAGCTTTCCAATCTGAAAAAAGGAAAAGTAATATATGGGTTATTGATTCCGGCGCCACTGATCACATGACTGGAAATCAAAATTTACTACTAGATCTTAAAAAGAACATATCTCTACTAAATAATTTTGTAAGTGTAGCTAATGGAAACCAAGTAGAAATAAAAGGAAAAGGAAATATGAAATTACTTGATAAAATTGCAAAGAATGTCTTGTATGTCCCCTCTTTTGAATCAAACTTATTATCTGTTGCAAAAATCACAAAAGAATTAAATTGTAATATTATCTTCTCACCTGTTGATGTTGTATTTCAGGATCGTACCTCCGGGAAGACGATTGGTAGGGGTCAACTTGCTAATAATCTTTATATCTTAGATCAAAATATACATGCATTACATGCTGGGAACTTTTCCAAACATGTGTTATGGCATAAAAGGATGGGACATCCGTCGCATTCTGTTTTAAAATCGCTTTTTCCTTCTATTAAGACGGATTTATTATGTGATGTATGCAGATTCTCAAAACAAACTCGTTCATCATTTCATTTATCGTCTATTAAAACAAAACAACCATTAGAACTAATACACTCTGATATCTGGGGACCAGCCCCAACTGAATCCTACAATGGGTTCAAATATTTTATCACCTTTATCGACGATTTTTCTCGTACTACATGGATTTACTTATTAAAATCAAAATCTAAAGTTTTTGATATTTTTTGCACGTTTACAAAGTTTGTGGAAAACATGTATGATTTCAAAATTAAAATCTTAAGGTCAGATAATGGATCCGAGTACACTAGTAATATTTTTCAAGGTTTTCTAAAACAAAAAGGCGTCCTTCATCAAACCACTTGTGTTGACACACCACAACAAAACGGTGTAGCAGAAAGGAAAAATCGTCATCTCTTGAATATAACACGTTCACTACTCTTTCAAAATCACGTTCCAAAAAGGTTTTGGTCCGATGCTGTTTTAACTGCTGCATACCTTATTAATCGACTACCTAGTCTTCGTCTCCAAAACAAACAACCCTTAGAAATTCTGACTGGTCAAAAAACTTTACTTGATCACCTACGAGTCTTTGGGTGTATTGTGTTTGTTCACAAGAAAAGAGATGACAAGCTTGATTTCAGTTCTCGCAAATGTATTTTTTTAGGATATTCCTTTAACAAAAAAGGGTATAAATGTTATGACCCAGAAAATTGTAAATTGTATACTTCTCGGGATGTACAGTTTATAGAAAGTAGTCCTTTTTTCAGCCCAGAAGATAGAAACAACAGACCTCCAGTACCACCTAACTCCGCTGACACACCAATACCCATCACCTGCGAGCCTGAGATCACCGCAAGGACACCTGATCTTCAAGAAGAAGACAATGGAGCTCCATTCGATCACGAAGAAGAAAACATTCCAAGAAGATCAACTCGACCAACTCGCCCACCAAAATATCTGCACAACTATATCACCTCTCACGTCACTTATCCTATCCAGGAATACCTATCATACCAACAAGTAAAAACACATCATAAAGCATTTATAGGAACTATAGATACTCACATAGAACCAAAGAATTACAATGAGGCCATTAGGGATCCAAAGTGGTGCAAGGCCATGGAAGAAGAAATCCAAGCCCTTGAGACAAACAACACCTGGATCCTAACCCCAATCACAAAAGGAATTAAGCCCGTAGGATGCAAGTGGGTATATAAAATCAAATACAATAGTGATGGGACAATAGAAAGATACAAAGCAAGACTTGTAGCAAAAGGATACACACAAACTTACGGTCTAGATTATCTAGAAACCTTTGCCCCAGTAGCAAAAATGAACACAGACCGTGTCTTACTCTCTATAGCCGTGAATAGAAATTGGGAACTCTATCAAATGGATGTAAAAAATGCCTTCCTTCAAGGAAACCTCGAGGAAGAAGTATATATGACTCCTCCACCCGGTTACACCTCAACAAATCAGGTTTGCAGACTCAACAAAGCCATCTACGGATTAAAACAATCCCCTCGTGCCTGGTATGCCAAGCTTAGCTATTGTCTTCTTTCCTACGGTTTTAAAAAGTCTTCCGCTGACGCATCTATGTTTACCAAACATCATCAGACTATCACCACCATCATTCTAGTATACGTAGATGATATCATAATCACTGGTAACAACATGTATGAAATCAACAAAATAAAACAACACTTAAAAGCAAAATTTGATATTAAAGACCTAGGACAACTAAAGTATTTTCTAGGAATAGAAATTGCTCATTCAAAGAAGGGTCTCTTTCTCTCAGAGGAAATATGCCCTTGATCTCTTAAAAGAAACAGGCAAACTTGGAGTCAAACCAGCAAATACACCCATGGAAACTAAACTAAAAATAAACACCACTGAAGGCGAACCCATAAAAGACATTCAACAGTATCAAAGACTCGTCGGGAAACTCATATACCTCACTGTAACAAGACCAGACATAACCTATGCTGTTAGCATCATCAGCCAATTCATGCATTCACCTCGAACACCTCATTTAGATATAATCACTAGGATACTTAGATATATTAAGAAAACTCCAGGACAAGGATTATGGATGAAAAACAACAATTCTAATTCAATAACTGGTTTCTCTGATGCAGATTGGGCAGGAAGTCACGATCGAAGATCAACTACAGGTTTCTGCACATTTGTTGGAGGAAACCTTGTAACATGGCGCAGCAAAAAGCAAACTGTTGTTGCCAGATCCAGTGCTGAGGCTGAATACCGGGCTATGGCATCCACTACCAGCGAACTAATCTGGCTAAGGCAACTACTCCTCGACATGGGACAACCTTACCACCTTCCAATAAAAATGTTCTGTGACAACAATGCAGCTCGACACATAACTCAAAACTCAGTGTTTCACGAAAGAACCAAACACATTGAAGTTGACTGTCACTTCATCCGTGAGAAGATCCAGGTCAAAGAAATAGAAGTTCCCTATGTTCCTAGCAACGATCAACTCGCTGATATTTTCACCAAAGCTCTTGATCAACCTCAAGCAAACCACATCCTTTCCAAGTTAGGTCTCTTCAACTTATTTCAGGACCCAACTTGAGGGGGAGTATTGAAGACAAGGGGAGTATCCGAAGCAACCAACATTAAAGTCACACCTCCTCGACAAACAAACAAAATTAAAGACGTATCTCCTCGCTACAACCAGCCCAACGGAAATAATGTATCATATATATACTAAACAGTTCGAATGTAATAAGAACAGACAACAAAATAAAAACCAAATAAAGCCTTTTCTCTTTTCTTCCTTCTTCTCAATTCGTGTCTTGTTTTCTACAGTCAGTAAAATGATTAATGCAATTAATTTTATGCAAATTAGTTTATGTTCTTGGTTAGGGAATTCTGGAATTGCAATGGAGGACAGAGAAGCATCGGCATACTTTTCCACAACGATTATTTGCACGACGTCGGAGACACCAAGATAGAGACATCAATATGTACGAAAAACAAACCAGAACTAGTATGTTTACAGGGAAAGCCATTTTTAAAGCTTGAAGAGAGAAAAAAACACGACTTAACACACACAACGAATTTCATTACCGGGAAGTTAATCAGGTGAGTACATACACTCGTCTTCTCACTCTCCCCATACGCCCAATCGATCACAAACAAGCAAACACAATTCCCCTACTGAATCCTTTTATTTATACGTTATAAGTTTACTGATTGAATAAACAATGAAGATTTTGATTAGATCCTATTACTAACAAATAAAATAATTACACATCGCAATCATGATTGTTTCTTAAAACTTGCAGGCTACCTCATTTGAACCCAACATCCATTTTAAGCTAATATTAAAATACCCTTTGAACAGTACAGTTTTTACAAAGAGTCGTGATAGACGGACGCGCGCGTCACGGACGCGCCTTACGTGGATCTGTACAGCTCAGATATTTTTCTTTAAGTCAGCGTCCAGTCAGCGAAATTTCTCTTCGCGCGTTTTGGTCTTTTTAAAAAATGCCGGTTCTTTAAGTTGAACGATTCATTTCCCAATACACAGATAAGACAGTGTGCAGACCCTAGGACATCGTGCAGTCTCATTATTCGTGCAGAGCTCACACTTATCATAATAAAATATTTGTTTTTAAGTTTTACGTTTGATCAACTTAATTTGTCTAGCTTACTTTATGTGTGTGTGCAGTTTACATTATGTGTTTGTCCTGTTTACGTTATGTGTATGTCCGGAATAAGTGTATATTGTTGTACGGAATAAGTGTATTTGTTGTCCGGAATAAGTGTATTTGTTGTCCGGTTTAAGAATAAAGTGTGTTCAGAAACGGAACATAAAGTTTGTCCGGAATAAGTTGATTTGTTGTCCGGAATAAGTGTATTTGCAGTCCGGAATAAGTGTATTTGCAGTCCGGAATAAGTGTATTTGATGTCCGGAATAAGTGTATTTGCTGTCCGGAATAAGTGTATTTGCAGTCCGGAATAAGTGTAGTTGTCCAGAATAATAAGAAAGTGTGTCCATAAACGGAACAGAAAGTTTGTCCGGAATAAGTGTATTTGATGTCCGGAATAAGTGTATTTGTTGTCCGGTTTAAGAATAAAGTGTGTCCAGAAACGGAACATAAAGTTTGTCCGGAATAAGTGTATTTGTTGTCCGGAATAAGTGTATTTGCTGTCCGAAATCGGAATAAGTGTATTTGCAGTCCGGAATAAGTGTATTTGCAGTCCGGAATAATATATGGCTTCATTATTGTCGGAATAAACGAATCAATATATGGAATGCAATAATATGATGTCAAAACAAAAAAACGTCCGCAAAGCGCGCTCCCTCACGTCCCCCGCAGGGGCTGCCGCCCCCTGCCACCCCCGCACAAACTCAACAAACCCCCAACTGTATATTTTACCCCACAAGAATTACGTTTAGGAAAAAAATAGGGAAGAACATTCACGATGCTAACGCTGACAAGAACATCGGGAAGTCTTCGCACCGTCCCATTAACGCTGCTTACGTTGTGAAGAATCCTGGGAGTCGGCATCAGACGCTTCTTCGACATAATATCTTGCTAGAAATGGTGATTTATTCTGGAGAGAAAGAATGAAGAAAGAAAGAGTGTCATCATATTTGTATTTGGGTGGAGAGAGAGAACGTGCTGAGTTGAAACGCATTTAATGTGATTTGAGTGGACATCAGGAAGAAAAAACAAAAAAACATTCATGCTTTGGCCACGTAAGGGCTGACATGGATGTCCACGTAGAGCGCGTCCGTGACGCACTGCGTTCATAAATCATTTTCCTTTTACAAAAGGTAAAACAATGATCCCTTTAGTGCTGGTGCTGAATAACCTGAAATCCCTTTGAATGGTACAAATACATTTGTGCAATTTGTAAAACAAATTCTGTGCAAGGCTGGATTGTCCAACTATTTCTTTTTATCGGGCCTACCATCAAGGGTATAAGCGGAGTAAGGTGGGCTTTTAGCCCACCGTTACCCGTTCTGCCTAAGTAAAGTGGATTTGCAAGGTGAGTCAAAAATAAAATAACCACTACCTATCCCGCCTAGTTCAACCTTAGGCGGGGTGGGTTTGGTGGGTTTTTTAAACTTTTTAGATTTTTCATAAGAAAAATAAAATAATATCAAAACTTAAGAAATAATAATCACTCGTTGTATTTTTTGGGAAATTGAACGTTTAGTGAGTGAAAAATTGAATGTTTAGTGAGTAGTGAGAGATGACTTGGTACGGTGGGCTAATGATTATGGATAACACTTAAATGCTAAAATGATTTTGGTATACAAAAAATTAATATCATATTTGATTTAGACGGGTCGCGTGTTATGTGGGGCGGGTTGCTAGACAAACGCAACTTGTCCTGCTTATTTGATGCATTTTTTCGGAAAATTAGACGTTTAGCGAGTGGTGACTTGGTACGGTGGGCTAATGGTTATAGGTAAATCTGAAATACTAAAATAATTTTGGTATATAAAAAATTAATATAATATTTGATTTAGACGGGTCGCGTGTTATGCGGGGCGGACGCAACCTGTCCCGCTTATTCGTTGCATTTTTTTCGAAAAATTAGACGTTTAGTGAGTCGTGACTTAGTACTGTGGGCTAATGGTTATGGGTAAAACTGAAATACTAAAATGATTTTGGTATATAAAAATTTAATAACATAATTGATTTAGACGGGTCGCGGGTTATACGGTGCAGGTTGCTAGACACGCATCCATCCCCGTTTATTAGGCGGGTTATACGAGTGACGGGTAAGACTTTATTGTCATTTGTCCGTATTAGACGGAACGAGGTGAATTTACGGATAAAATCCTACCTATTTACAACCCTAACTTGATGGGTCGGCCTGTGTTAGAATGCACAGAAGCATTAGTGTAGAAGTCTTTTTATTACTTCTCTTGTAACAAACCTTAACTACCTCTTTCCCGGATCTGCTGTTTCGGTCCAAAACCATACCATGCTGGTATGGATGGTATGGATATGGCCTTCCCTGTCTTCCACGTTGCATCTCATTTTCCTCCCCATGTGGCCATGTTTCCACTCTCTTTCTTTTTTCTTCTGATTTTATTGCAAAAGTTGCCTTTAAAACTGTTTATTTTCTGATTAACAAAAAAAGGGCTGCTCATCTCACTACATGTTCATGTTAATTTTTTTACTTTTCTCATTGGCACAATGTATAATTTGTTTAAATTATTTTTGTGTTGTTGATAAAAACCATAAGACCATCATTAACGGAGCTCCTCACCTGGGTGCCCAACTCAGGCATCCGAGCGGGCTCCTGTTAACGGTCGGGTGGCCTCCGGGCGGCCGTCCAGGGCGCCCACCCGAGCGTCTGCTCTGGCGGTGGGCGTCTCGATTGGACACCTGGGCGCCCTCGGGTGGTTGACACGTGTTGCCCCTCATTGGTCCAATTTTTTTAATTTTTTTTTATTTTAGTGGAGGATTTGTTATTAGAAGTAATTGATACTGCATTGTGTATTTTTTATTAATGTGAGGTGATAATTTTGATTATTGTGTGATCATTATTCATTCACGCGTGCACTGTGTAATCACGCTTCTACTATTCAATCACGCGTGCACTATGTAGTCATGTTTGCACTGTGCATTCACGCGTGTACTATGCAACAGATACATCTATGTACTCCTAACTATAAAGATATCTATATATCTCCTTAACTCCTCACACCTTCTTAAATTCTTCACTTTTATTAACTTCTTATCTCAATGTCAGATAATAGCTCAAACCCCGTTCAATCAAACGATAACAACTGCAGTGAGACATTCAATCTGATGGACCGTGCTATTGATTTGGTTGCTCGGGCTGTGTACGAACAGAGTACATGTCTTAGGCATCGTCGAAGGAAAACGACGAACCCAGATTGAGATCGTGAACTTGATTACAAACGCCTTACAAACGATTATTTTTCTGACAACCCTGTGTATTATGATTTTCTTTTCAGGAGAAGATTTCAGATGCGAAAACATGTCTTTCTACGCATTTACATTGTTGTTGAAGCATCTGATGTTTTCTTCCAACAAACACAAGATGCAACTGGTAGAATGAGCATTTCCGGATTACAAAAAACAACGGCAGCAATGCGAATGCTAGCCTATGGCGTGACAGGTGATAAGATCGATGAGTACTTACAAAAGAGTGCAGCAACATCCAGAAATTTCCTCCACAAATTCTGCGAAGGTGTTATTAACAACTTCGGCGATGAGTATTTACGCCGACCAACTGCAAATGACTTGGCACGACTACTTTACGTTGGTGAGCAATGTGGGTTCTCAGGTATGATGGGGAGTATCGATTGTATGCACTAAGTTTGGAAAAACTATCTGGTTGCTTGGAAGGGACAACATCAAGGGCGTTCTGGGAGAGCAACCATGATCCTTGAGGCGGTGACATCGTATGACTTATGGATCTGGCATTCCTTCTTCAGAATATCAGGTTCGGCTAATGACTTGAACGTCTTGAGTCAATCTCCGGTTTTCGACGACATACTAAAAAGTCGAGCTCCACCTGTAAATTATGAGGTAAATGATGTTCAATATGATATGTGATACTATCTTACTGATGATATTTATCCATAGTGGGTCGTCTTTATCCAATTCATCATTCACCATTAAACCCCGAAGCACAGGTTGTTTGCTGAAGTGCAAGAGGGAACGCGTAAAGATGTAGAATGTGCTTTCGGAGTGTTGCAAGCGAGGTGGGCAATCATCAAAAACCCGACTCTTGCCTGGAGTAATGACGTACTATCCAAAATAATGACAACTTGCATCATCATGCATAACATGATTGTGGAGGACGAATACAACTCTTACGTCAACTTTGGATATATTCATGAATTTATGGAAGATAGACCTAGAACTTCAGATGAGGAAATATCATATTCGACCGATCGTATAACAGAATTCACGAGTTTTTTTCCAATCAAGATCGGATGCGTGACAAGAATCAACACTTGGAACTGAAAGACGATTTAATCGAGCATATAGGGCAACATTACGGACGAGGAGCGGTTTAAAAATGGGTTAACGCAATTTTTATGTAATATTTAGAAGTCTTGTTTATGTAATATGTATTGTCGTTTTTTAACTTTGAATGTAATATTTTCGATTTCAGTTTATGTAATATGTAATGTGGTTTCGTAATATTTAAGAACAACTTTGTGATTTAATAGTAAAACTTAAATATTTTGGAGTTAAAGTAATTAGAAGTAGTAATTAGAATTAGAATTATATAAAATGTATTTGTTAAATGTTGTGTAAGAGTTAAAATTATTTAATTAAGAAATTATGTGGAGGAAAGATAATGTAAGGTGTGTGAGATAGTCCAGACGTTGGTTAATGTAATTAAGAAATGACGTGGAGTGAGCTGATGTAACGGAAAGATGGAGTAGCGTCCATGGTAACCGACACTGTTATTCATGGTCTAAAACCTTTTCTTTTACATTGTACTGGCATCTTATCATGAATTATTATATATATTCCATTAAAATACCCTAAAGCATATTATAAAATATTATCCTCTAAATGATTAATGTACGAGCAATTTTTTGTCTGAATATGTTTATACTAAAAGTCCCTTTTCTCAAGTACTTTTAATTATTCGCAACTTCTTGTTTAACATCACCTATTCACCTGTGACTCGTCTCCCTTAAATGATGTATCTGCAATATTCTAGTGACGTTACATACCTGCATATGAACCGGTAATAATGCATGAACTTATCATGGATTCTCTCATTATCTTCCTAATTGCCTTTTGTCTTCATGATATTCTTCTTATTTTTTGCGATTAAAATTTAAAACGCCGTTGTTTTTACACAAGTCTGGAGTACGAAAACAGTCGAGCTGAGGTTTGATCCTGCTAAAACAACCATACCGACTGCTTACTTCAGGTATGTATAAGGTCAAGTCCTATAGTTAAGTTATCTTGCTCTTGCTGGTCGAAATTAAATTATACGGGGATATTTTATTACAAAATTCATTAAATGAATGCGTTAAGAAGCATGCATGCTTACAAAACAGTGAACACTAATCTAGAAACATAAGGTTCAACAATTTAATAGATATGTCCTAGTTTGATTTGGTAAAAATAACTGGATGTCGGGCAAACCCAAGACCTCCGACATCTTCGTGAAGATTCTTGCCACATAAGCAATTGTAAGTTTCTAACTTACTGTCTGACTTCTAGTTCCGAAAAACTCCATTTTGACTTCACGAGTGCGATTGCCTATACAGACTCTGTAATCTGATACCAAACGTAGCTGGAATTTCACCATAGATTCATTTAAATCCTCATGGTTAAGCCGGACCAAGGAAGTCGGTCGGAGAGATCATATGCCATCTCAACATCATGGGATATGAAATACAAATGCCTACTAAAAGCTGTAGATAAGGATTCCAAGGAACGAAAACTACGCCTACGACACACAGACAGCATAAAACGAGAGGCAACAATAATAACCCAAGAAAGAAAAATCCCCATCTTTTATTTGTAACACTCTATAATTTTATCTTACATCGTCTAATAAAATAATAGTAGTGTGTTATACAAAGACATAAGTTTATTACTACAATAACCAACCAATTAGTTATATCAGGAGACAACAGATTAAAATGGGCTACAACTACCGTTGAAATATAGAATAAAAAAGTGTGACAGACTGACGTTACATTATTCTCCACCGCTGTCGCTCGGTAAAGTATGTGGCCACAACTACCATTGAAACATAGAATCAATACTTCCCTTCAGACTTTTTGATTTTCTCCAGACTTTTTGATTTTTATCACCTCAATGGCTCAATCCCATCCAAAAGCAACGAAAGTATCAAAAGAAGAGAAGTTCACGTTTTCTTTTATTTTTAAACATTACCATCGATACAACATTCTGAAACATACTTTACAATATGCTTTTAATTCAGCTCAATTACAACACACTTCTGATTCCCATCTCTTCGAGACGAAAACATTTTGAAAAAAGAAAAGACATATCATAAATCACAACTTTTTTTTTTACAACTAGTCCACATAATCATATCATATATACAATATACAAACACCCCCCATAAAAAAAAGACTACAAATTAATTATTAATCATCCAATTGTCACAAGTCATCCCCAAAGATGTACAACAAGCGATCAACCGCCCAGCTGGGCTGCGGCGGGGGGTCGGGGACATGCCGACTGTCGGCGAGCAGCGGCTTCCGGCAAAGCGGGCACGTGCCATTGTCATCATGGTCAACCCACCTATCCAAACACCTTTTATGGAAAACATGTCTGCAATTCCCCAACACCCTGACGGAGTCGTCGGGCCTCAGCTCGGCGAGGCAGACGGCGCAGGTGGAGCCGTGAGGGAGGCGGAGGGCGGCGAAGGGGAGGACGTGGAGGGCGTCCTTGATGGCTTGGGAGTGGGAGGGGGTGCGGGGCTTGAGGAGGGTGAGGGAGGGGAGGAGGGAGAGGAGGGTCTGGAGGAGGAGGGTGAGGGTGGTGGTGAGGTGGAGGAGGGAATGGTCTAAGGAGAGTGTCATTTTGGGAGGGGGAGTTGGAGGTCGGGGATTGGGGGGTGTTTTATAGATAGGGAAAGGGAGTGGTTGGGTGAGTGACATGTCATGGGGTGACTTTTGTTTTGTTCTGTTTTGTCACTTTTTTTTCTCTCTTCTTGTTCTTTGATTACAGTGTCTGCGACTCCATGTTATTCATCATTTATATTTTTTTATCTTATTATTTAAAATATAATTTTCAATAAAGTAAAAAGTAATTTATTTTTACATTAGTAGATAAACAAGACCCGTCCAACACATGAACATATCAGATCCGTGTCGGTGCGCAAATCTATACATATTGGAAAATCAATAGTCACATGTATTGGAAATCAAAAGACGTCTAAATTATCACGTCATCAAATTTGAAACAAATTAAATAGTTGTTAAAAAGATCACATGCATGTAACTAAAAAGAATCATTTATCTCAACGTCATGAGCGTCATAAATGACGTGTTAAAAGAAGTTCTTGAATTATTTTTCTTTGTTCTTTATTTTGTGTTTTACAACAACAAAAATAAAAAATAATTCCTATGTTTTTTTGAAGAACTGAATTATTACATTAAGAAAGTCTAACATAGTTTCTAATTAGTTGTATTATTTGTATCTTAAAATTAAACATGATTAAGAAGAACTAATGACCTTTTCAGTGACTGAGACATGAGAGGAGCCAGAAAATATTAATCTCTGCATTTACACACATCACTTACGCTGCAGTTATTATTTCTGTAAAAGAATTTCTGATACCTAAAAATAGGGTAGTGAATTTGAAAGTAGTTACTAAAAAGGCTAAAAAAAAATTCTTCTCAAAGATATTATTTACACACAAAATCCTAAATGCACAAGGAACCACAACTAAATTGCAGGAGTAATTGTCATCCATTTAAAAAAGAAGAGATATTAGAAACAAATCTATTAAGAAAAGATGACCCCTCTTCATGACTGCACGCAGTAACTAATACAACAGCTTCTCCGGCCAAACAAGTTCTGTTTGTGTAGGATGTGAAGAGCATGATGGAGGACGTTAGATACAATATCATTGCTGATGAATGAGGTGTTACAAAGGATGTACGTCTCAGAGAAGATACTAAAGGAAAATACAAATACACTGCTTCAGTAAAATTACAAATACATGGTTAATTTCTAATAATGCTTAATACACTTATTTAGTTATATATAACAACAATTAACATTATATCGCATTAATAAGATAAAGAGCGCAGTCCCGAGTCTGGACTCTGGACTGACTTGCAACCATTAATGTGTCATACACATTATGTTTGATACAAAAGAAACAAATAGGAGAAGAAATCAAGAAACACACACTGTGTCGTCATCTTCCTTTTTCTAATTCCACATAATCCTAAGGGCCTATACAAAATTTCCTGCAAAATATAAAGCAAGTAGGATGAGAGTAGCAAGAGAAGGATGACATGACTTCTCTTTTGAGGGAAATAAACCAGACATATCTGAAGCAAAGATGACTAGATGATGACGAAAATATGTGTGGTTGTGTCGCTTGTGTGGTCCTTCCACTACACTGGAAAGTGACATTTAAGCCACTTTGCCTTGAACGAGCAGGAAGATAGAAAGAAGAGAAAAGTTGGAGGATATCAAACCTTATCAGTTCAGCGGTTCTACTGTTCGTATCGCTGAAAGGCCGATACCACCACCTTATCAGATCAGAAAAAGTCCTAAGTGAATATGATATTTCCTCTTTGTTTTACTTGGTGTTTTGTCTTGAGTGACTCGGGATTAATATATACTTAACAAACTCAATTTCCTCTCTTTTCCAATAAAATTGGTGAGGTCAATTTCAAATTTTAGGTGAATTGTGGATCCGCATCTCACATATTACGAGTTGTTACGAAAGTGATGATCGAACTTGCAACATTTTCCCTCCCAAGTGGTATATAAAACGCTTGTTAATCTGAGAAGTGGTATGGTAACAGAGAGAATAGATATTGCAGCCATCTCCAAAGAAAGGTAAGTTTTTTTTGTTTAGTTTTGATGACAGAATTCCTCAACAGTTACTCTTAATTTGGAACACGCGGGTTACGATTGAAACCTAACACCAACGTTTCGTTTGGATGTAGTTTTTTTATTAAGAACTTCTTCAAAAGGCTTTACTGTAGATGTCAAAGGTTTGTCTTCTAGTTTATCTTCAACTTTTGTGTTTTTGGTATGAGTAGTTATAGACGGACGCGCGCGTCACGGACGCGCCTTACGTGGATCTGTACAGTTCAGATATTTTTCTTTGAGTCAGCGTCCAGTCAGCGAAATTTCTCTTCGCGCGTTTTGGTCTTTTTAAAAAACGCCGGTTCTTTAAGTTGAACGATTCATTTCCCAATACACAGATAAGACAGTGTGCAGACCCTAGGACATCGTGCAGTCTCATTATTCGTGCAGAGCCCACACTTATCATAATAAAATATTTGTTTTTAAGTTTTACGTTGGATCAACTTAATTTGTCTAGCTTACTTTATGTGTGTGTGCAGTTTACATTATGTGTTTGTCCTGTTTACGTTATGTGTCTGTCCGGAATAAGTGTATATTGTTATACGGAATAAGTGTATTTGCAGTCCGGAATAAGTGTATTTGTTGTCCGGAATAAGTGTATTTGTTGTCCGGTTTAAGAATAAAGTGTGTCCAGAAACGGAACATAAAGTTTGTCCGGAATAAGTGTATTTGCAGTCCGGAATAAGTATAGTTGTCCAGAATAAGAAGAAAGTGTGTCCAGAAACGGAACAGAAAGTTTGTCCGGAATAAGTGTATTTGCTGTCCGGAATAAGTGTATTTGTTGTCCGGAATAAGTGTATTTGTTGTCCGGTTTAAGAATAAAGTGTGTCCAGAAACGGAACATAAAGTTTGTCCGGAATAAGTTGATTTGTTGTCCGGAATAAGTGTATTTGCTGTCCGGAATAAGTGTATTTGCAGTCCGGAATAAGTGTAGTTGTCCAGAATAAGAAGAAAATGTGACCAGAAACGGAACAGAAAGTTTGTCCGGAATAAGTGTATTTGTTGTCCGGTTTAAGAATAAAGTGTGTCCAGAAACGGAACATAAAGTTTGTCCGGAATAAGTGTATTTGCAGTCCGGAATAAGTGTATTTGTTGTCCGGAATAAGTGTATTTGTTGTCCGGTTTAAGAATAAAGTGTGTCCAGAAACGGAACATAAAGTTTGTCCGGAATAAGTGGACTTGTTGTCCGGAATAAGTGTATTTGCTGTCCGGAATAAGTGTATTTGCAGTCCGGAATAATATATGGCTTCATTATTGTCGGAATAAACGAATCAATATATGGAATGCAATAATATGATGTCGAAACAAAAAAACGTCCGCAAAGCGCGCTCCCTCACGTCCCCCGCAGGGGCTGCCGCCCCCTGCCACCCCCGCACAAACTCAACAAATCTGTCACTGTATATTTTACCCCACAAGAATTACGTTTAGGAAAAAAATAGCATCTCAGATTTCCATTACAAACACAAACACACACAAATTACAAAAATAATATATATTTTCCCAGTAAATCGGAAAGAAGATGTAAGACTTAAACATGACCGTCTCATTCACGCTGCTTACGTTGTGAAGAACCTTGGGAGTCGGCATCAGACACTTCTTCGACGTAATATCTTACTCGAAATGGTGATTTATTACGGAGAGATGTACAACATAAACCGAACAGACGTAAGTCTTCACCACGGAGCGTTGACAAGAACATCGGGAAGTCTTCGCACCGTCCCATTCATGCTGCTTACGTTGTGAAGAATCCTGGGAGTCGGCATCAGACGCTTCTTCGAAATGGTGATTTATTCTGGAGAGAAAAAATGAAGAAGAAAGAAAGAGTGTAATCATATTTGTATTTGGGTGGAGAGAGAGAACGTGCTGAGTTGAAACGCATTTAATGTGATTTGAGTGGATATCAGGAAGAAAAAACAAAAAAACATTCATGCTTTGGCCACGTAAGGGCTGACATGGATGTCCACGTAGAACGCGTCCGTGACGCGCTGCGTTCAACAAACATTTCCCTTTTGGTATTGCATGCACATATGAAATTATTGAAAAAATTTAAAAAAATTGACATTTTACACGTGTGATGTGAGCATAATCGGTATTTCATAGGTGAGTGAATGAGAAACTACATAAAAGTTCTTTCATCGAGTTTTTCAATCCAACCCCTGAAGGTGTAGGATTTCGTGTCAATATGTATGTGTATATTTAAAAAAAAATTATACATGCATACCAAATTGATATTCATATTTTCAGCAATTTTATGTACATGATTTTATATTTATTCTCAAATTATGTAATCTACCTATATTAAAATAAATAAATAAGAGAATCATACCTAAATGTTCTCTAAAGTCTTTACGAAGATCCGGAGTTGCGTTGCTCGATGAATCGTTCGACGATTCGCCTACAAGTCTTCACCAAACTCTAAACGAGAATAGAGAGAAATGAGCAAGTCAATCAATCTTCAATTAAGTTTAGAATCTAGCTAATAATCTCTCTAAATTTCCACGAGAATTAATCTCCAAAATTGCAAAATAATTAAGAAAATTTCGGATGGATTAGTGGAGAGATTATGGAGAGAGAATTTTGCATTAACTTTTAAAACAAGTAAGTGAGAGGACTTATTTATGGTCTCCCAAATCACCTACATTATGAACTATTCTCTAGCCATGATCCCTTGTTATTCTCTCATTTAAACAAATCATAATTTGCCACATAATCATCCTTAAAAGCGTTTGACCACAACTTGAATTAATCCAGCCCATGATCTACATTATTCTCTCAATCAGTCTAGCAAAAGCGTTTTGTCCGATTTTATGCATTCATCAAATTTTGGATTTTCTTTCAACAAAATTTGATCCTTGGGGTTTTTAGCAAATTTATATGTCATGCAATATATTATCTTATGTAATTTTAAACTATTACACCCCATAATACATACATCCTATATGAATTTATTCATCATTCTAATTATGTTAATTTTCACAACATATTGATTTTATTGATTCACCACATGTGTCTCATTTCACATGAAACCCGACACATCATATGAATTCAAAATCAAGCTTCTTGTTTCCCATTTTTGTGGTGCGACCAATATGAGAATCTAAGTTAGATTGACAATGATATTAAATACTTAATACCATAAACAATAAACGATATCTAACTACACATTATAACTACCCAATTTGCATAGATGTTTTGTTCCACTCGAATTAACACACAATTCATTTAGTGATGTAAGTGCATCATTTGTGTCTCTCCATTGCCTCATGATATTAAGAGTTTATACAAAGTAAAATTGTGTCACCTTTGTATCATATACTCATTTCTTGATCTCTTAATATAGTTATAAATATGTAACTTAACTCAAGTCACATTGTGCACATTATAACTTTACTTTATCAAAGGGGGTCCATCAATACCATCACTCAATTAAGAGGGGCAATGATAATGTTTTGACTAGTTATCCTTTCCAACATAAGTTATGTTCAACCAACTATTATTTTTATCACTATACTCATTCATAGTTTTTGACAACAATCAAATTAAACATTTCTTACGTGAAAAGATATAAGTCTGATATCTTAGGATTTGAGACATAGTGAAAACATTAATGACACATAACAAAATTCCATAATATTTCACTTGCTATGTCCATTTTATATATAAAAGTAATCATTTTCCTCTTTTACATACTTGTATCGTCAAATATTTGTAAAGCTACAATAATTGATTACCAACACGACAATCTTATCTCAGTAAATAATGTTACATGTTAATTACCATGATTGTGAATAACTTTTGATTTATGCAAACCATTATCTTTTAGAACTCTACGGTTAAGGACCATTAGTCTTTTCCTTAACACTTCCAGAAGACGAATAAATCAAGGAACAAAATATTGTTGGGAGAGTGGGCTAACACGCTATTAACAAGATACAGATTAAGGAGGACGTGCGGTATACTAGAATATTATGTGGAAAACAAAACTCCTAGTCTCTCCCAAACTTCAAGCAACAACCACGCAATTAAAGATGGAAATAATAAGCAATCACACAACACACCTAAAGAAAACCACGACCCACGCGTTTTACAAGGTTTGGCAAGGTGCCTATGTCATTGGGGAGTCTCCTGCGGGTTTCCTTTTCTTTAAGATTATCTCCAACAAGAGAGTCTCCGAGATTACAAACGATTGGAAGCAATATGTCTCCCAAAGCACTCTAGATCTCTCTTTAGGCTAATCTCTCTCAAGGAAATAAGTATTGTATGATGTATTACAAAATTAGGGCGAAAACCCCTTTTATAATGGGTTAAAACCGTACAAATAAACATGTAGATCATGGGCAAAACCGTCTGCAACGGTCAATCGGGATTCTCCATCGGTCGACCGGTTGTTTGTTTTGCGCATAACCGCCATTATTCGGTCGACCGCTCACCCCGAGCCGGTTGATCGTTCCGCGGTTCTGAACAGTGCATGGGCGCCCCTGGAAGTTTCGGGTCGATCATGATTTAAGTTGCGGTCGACTGATCCGCGTTGCTGATCCTCGACTTGAAGCTCCTGGAAGTTTCTTGTCGACCGCGTGCCCAGCACCGGTCGACCGATCCGCACTTCGTTCCAAGTCCCGGAAGACTCTGGAAGTTTCCGGTCGACCGATTCATTCTTTGATCTGAACCCTAAAGGCTCTGGAAGTTTTCGGTCGACCGCGTGCCAACACCTGTCGGCTGAAACCCACATGTCGACGAATCCTGGACGCTCTGGACTTTTCTGGTCGACCGTCACTTAAGTTTCGGTCGACCGATGCTCCATGTGTTTCTGCACTTAACAATTCTACAAACCAAATTTCATCAAATGTTTGCACATTCAATTCCTAATAATTGACATATAAAAGTAAAAATTTTAGAACACATTTCTTTCGGAAGGTGCAAAGAAAAACATGATAGTGCAGGACAACCTAAAAATTTGTCCCCCTATTTCCTTGTTTGGATGTTGTGTCCCCCAGCGTCTTGGGCCACACGTGGGTGAGAATTGTTTTCTCTCTCAGCCACATCAGTTTTTCTCTCTACCACGTTAGCACAAATCAATTCCCCAAATTTTCTTTAACCACACCTAGAAACAACACAAACGTCATACATTCTCTCCTTTCCACAACATTTGAGATCAATTCTGGATAAAACACACAAAAAATATTAAATGTTTTTAAAAAATAATATTTTTTTAAAATAATATAAACAAATAAAAAACATATTTTCATAAAAAAAGTTTTGAAAAAACGATTTAAAATAATTTTTAAAACATTTGTTAACATATTTTAAAATATTTTAAAAAAATAAAAAAACCAACGAGGGAGCACCATGTGCCCCCTGATCCATCGGCCCAGGTGGATAATTGGGTGGTTTCGCGCTCAATTTTCCGCCCAGGCAGAATACATGGATGGTTAATTGGTGTCGTGGTCACTGTTTTTGTTGGGCGCCCGATTTATTTTTACTGGGTAAGGATGCTCTTATTCTCCTCAAATCTTCTTCCAAGTAGATTTTTTTGTAAATAATCATATCCAACAAGAAAAAAATGCATTACTTCAAAAAAATTGAAGAAAAAAACTCATTGTTTAAGTTTTTGAGTTTTTTGAACAAATCTGACCATTATACTTAGTGTTTGAACGTTGGGAGAGAGAAATCATTTTTTGTAAGGAATTTGACTACTTTTTTGACTATCCACACCTACCCTGACCCTGTGGTTGTTTATGATCGTCATATCTACTCTCTCCCATCGAGGTTAGTTGGTCTACAATGACTTAGCCAAGGACTTCAAGATCATAAAAGGGCATCCTATACACGTGCAGTCTAAGTTGTAGACCGATAGTACTATATTACTAATAGGCTAATAGCTCAAAACTTGTTCGGTTATAACTCTTCACTTTCAAGTAATTTGCTTATATTGTAATTAAGTTGATCCTTTTCAACGTCTAGTTGAACTTTTGCTTCTCTTGAGTATCATGTCAGTCGTTCAATTTATATCTTTAGATCTCCCATTAAATACATTCATCTAATAGGGAAAAAATGATCTCCACTTTTTGTAGATTTTCCTCACATAAAACGGAATGTGATAAAAGCAATATTAGAAATTGGTGGGGTTTTGTGGATTTGGTCAGCATTCGGTCATCAAAACAGTTCAACTCGTCAAAGCTGAAACGAGTTTGTAAAGATAGGCGATAATAAAGTAAGGACAAAGCAACTAGATTCGCATAAAATGTTAGAATATTACGTGATTTGAAGTGCCTCTAGTCTCCAAAATAAAATTATATAAATACACTAGGATCAGAATTTGATTACAAATCATGTTATTTTTCTACTGAATTACAAGTTTTTCTTCTTTTCTAGTAAAAAGGCATACGTTTACAACTCATAAATGTGTAAAAGTTCCCAAACATATCATGCTATTAGATTATTGAAGTATTCCAAGCCTTTGTAGCTGTGAGTGTCGAAAATAGATGGTAATCATCTAGATTCCAAATAGTCAGAATTATTATCATTTCTTTTTTTATACACAAAAATATCTGAGATATTCCACCGAATCAAACCCAAAACCCCAAATAGAAGCACCCTTTATTCTTGATGTTTCTTTTCACTGTAGATGCCATGTGGGATGAGGATACGTTTTATAGCTGTGTCAACCTTTTATTTTAGGCAAGGTTTTTAACCTTTTTACTTTTCAACTAAAAAATAATACTTTTTCGAAAAACAAATACTTGGAGGACTTTCTCTCTCTACATCCAAACATGTGAGAGAATTTTTCAAAAATACTCAAAAACTTAAAAAATGAGTTTTCAAAAACTTAAATTCATATAGGATGTATGTATTATGAGATGTGATAGTTTAACATTACATGGGATAATATATTGAATGAGATATAAATTTGCTAAAAACCACAATGATCAAATTTTGTTGGAAGAAAATCCAAAATTTGACAAAAGAAAAATCAGGGTTAAAACGGTCAATCAATTTCTTTGGAATAGTCGACCGTGCAAGGATCGAATATGCGAGTGGTTGAGCGAAATTTTCAGGACATGTCTTGATAATAGGATCGATCGACCGGGCATAGTACGCAGTCGACCGAAATTTCCAGGAGAAATCCTTGGGATGAAACGGTTGACCGGTACAGGGAAACGGTCGACCAAAAATACCATGAGAAATTTTAGTGAGAGAACGGTCGACATGAGTGAGACGTGGTTCAACCAAATTTTCCAGGGACTTTTTGTCTTACACATTCAGTCGACAGTCTACGTCACGGTCCGACCGAACTTGTAAAATCTTAACCGATCGGTCGACTGATTGATCGTTTTATTTAAACCGCAAGTGCACGGCCGCGTTGAAGCGGTGACAAATACGGGTCGTCCACTGGGAGGTGTGTCGACGCTTGGTTTGTGTGAAGGCGAGTGGTAAAAAAATGGAGAGAAAGCTTGATTACACTAAACTACACTAAGATGCAAAAGGAAATGAAAGATAAGCAATAAAACTAAACCCCATAGGGAGTAGAGAAATAATGTGAATAGAAAGATGTGTGTGTTTAATTAAGCTCCTCACAACATGTAGTGCATGAAATCATAAAACTACATCCAACTTTGTCTCCACATGAATTAAGATAAGACTACATCATTAAAACATACAAGACAATAATTGGAACGAAGCTAAATGAACTCATGTATAAAGACTAGACTCTACTATGCCTCCACATGAATTAAGATAAGACTACTGTAGGATTTCATGTTTGATTATACATATATATTTTTCGAATTTTCATGTATAATAAGGATATATTACAATTTTATTCGATTTATTTTATGCATGCATCGGTTTGTTTTAACAACTAGTTTCAAAATTTTATTAAAACAAACACAAAGGGACTCCGAAATTCATACCTAGAAGTTCTCAAAAACTTCTTGACGTTTCAGAGACGTTGAGGAAGCCAATCGTCGCTTCTCGTTGCGCCGGATGCCTCCGAGTGTTCACCGAAATCCTAAACAAGGTTGGAGAGAAAGGAGCTAGCCAATCAATCTCCAAACAAGCTTAGAATCTAGCTACAAACCCCTTCCTTAGCCTCTGAGATTTCTCCTTCAAAGACTTAGAAAACTAAGAGAATTTTTGTGGATTTTTGTGGTGAATTAGGAGAGAGAATATTTAGCAAACTTCTAACATAATTCAGGAGAATAAGGACCTATTTATAGGCTCCAATCTTACTCTCAATCATAGCTATTCTTAAGCCACGAATTCTTGACATTTTCTCTCACAAATTAATTCCAAAATGCATTACATGCATCCACAAAACGTTTGACCAAGTTTGGAGCTAATCTAACCATCGATCAAATTAATCTCTTAATTATCAAAGGCAGAAAATCGATCGTGCTTCGGTTTACCGAGTCCCACTCGGTTAACCGAATATGTCACGATTGTTTAACCGAGTACGCGACGGATGACCGAATCTTAAGGAGAAAAATTCTCCTTAACCGATCGGACTAATTCTCGTCCAAGACCGAGTGCTATTCGGTTAACCGAAAATATCGGAACTTGACATTGTTCGGTCGACCATTTCTGGTTCGGTACACCGTACCAAAGATCCAGGCACTTTGGTCAAGTTCGGTCAATCAGCTACGACTATCCGTTCCACGTTCGGTTGACCGATCCATAGATCCTTCGGTCGACCGAACCAAAACGGATTACCGAACTTCTACCCGATTTTGCCTTTTTCAAATTTTGGATTTATTTCCAACAAAATTTGAACTTTTGGGGTTTTAGCAAATTCACAACTTATGCAAAATATTATCCTATGCAATAATAAATTATTGCACCCCATAATATATGCATCTCATATGAATTTATCATGATTCTAATTATGTTATATGCAACATAATTGATTTTACTCGTTCACCACATGAGTCATATTTTCTATAGGAAACCCGACTCATCATATGAACCAAAAATCAATCTTCTTGTTTCCCGGTTTTTGCGGTGTGACCTATGGGAGGATCTAGACTAAGTTGGCAGTGATATTAAGAGCTTAATATCACAAGCTATAAGCGGTATCTAGCTACACATTATAGCTCCCAATTAGTTAGATGTCTTAATTTCACTCGAACCAAAACCCGATCCATTTAGTGATGGAGTGCACCACTTGTGTCCGTCCCTTGCCACATGATATTAAGAATACACACAAAGTAGTATTGTGTCATCTTTGTATTAATATTCATTTCTTGATCTCTTTAAGCTAGTTATAAATATGTGACTTAACTCAAATCACATTGTGCACATTATAACTTGGCTTTATCAAGGGGCCCACTAATATCATCACTCAATTAAGAGGGGGCAATGATAATCTTTTGACTAACTAACTTCTCCAACGAAAGTCATACTTAACCAACTAATACTTTTACACTACACTCATCGATAGCTCAAGACACTAGTCTAATTAAGAACTTTTTAAGCGATCGGATATAAGTCTCATATCAAAGGACCGAAGACACAGTAAAATATTAATGACACAGAAACACATTTCTATAATATTTTACTTATTAAGTCTATTCAGTATACAAAAGTACTATTTTCCTCTTTTGCATACCCGTGTCGTCACTCACTTGTAGAGCTACAATGATCTATGACCAAGACGACAATCTTAACTCGGTAATTAATGTCCCATGTTAATTACCATGATTGCGAATATCTTTTGTTTTATGTAAACCAATATCTTTTAGAGTTCTACGGTTAAGGACCAAGAGCCAGTTCCTTAACACTTCTAAAAGACGAATAACATAAACAAGGAACAAAATGATTTCTCATTCAATTCATAATAATTGACATTTAAAAGTAGAACTTTTAGAACACATTCCCTTCAACTACATCATTAAAAGATACAAGACATTAACTAAGCTAAAGGCAACAAGAGTACATACACTACAAATTGTGTTTCCAATATTAATTCCATTCATATCCTAACATTATCATTCCCCATAAAATAGGTCCACTAATCAAAGCATAAGCTAAGCTTCATTCAAGAGCATTAACATATCAAAGATAAGAGTGAAAACTCATTAGATGGTTATGGAAATCATATAAAGCTCAAGAGATTAAGATAACACACACTTAATACACTACATGATCATATCACATATTTCTTCACCCCAAGTTGGGATGGAACTACTTACTCACTACTCAAAACATTAACTATATTAAAAAAATGAAGCATAATACTGAAATGAAATTACACTAAGCAATCAAGAAATACTAACTAAGCTTAAAAGGAAAGGAAAGACTAAACAAACATGCACAAATTAAAAGACAAGATTAAAAGAAACTAGAAGAATTATTTTATTAACAAATGACTCACATTGAATGTAGCATTCTTCTCCACCTTGAGTTTTTGCTTCAAGACTCACTCCTTAGTAGAGAGAATGCCACAAGCAATGTGTAGTTTATAATAGAAGGTGAAAAGTTCTATTTATAGCCAAAGAAAAAGGCAATCCGGGACAATCCCCCGATGTGGGACTAAACAAATACCAGAAATGGACTAAATACATACTAATACGCGACCCACCAAAATCTTAGCTGATTTGCGCCAAACTAGACCGCCAATTAGCGGTCTTGGACCGTTAATTGGCGGTCTATATGGTCCGGATCACGCTGGATTTTATTCTGTGATTTTCTGGATGTCTTTGTTGGTCTTTGATGTATCTACTTCACTTGTTGGAGCTCCGACGCGAATAGAATTGCCAAAATACTCTCCATGATGGTGTAGAGTTTTCTGTTTTGCTCTTGGTCCTTCGGTCTTACGTTCAGGTCTTTCTCCCTTGTATCTATCATAGTCCCCATGTCTCACAATTAAGTCATTTTGGGTCCTTTTATGCTTCATCTCTTCAAACATATTTATTTCTGAAATTCAAAATTAAAACTCGTCACGTAGCATTGCTTAGGTGTAAGATAATTGATATAAGATACAAATATAAACATGAAATGATGTCAATCAAATACCCCCACACCTAAGTTTTTGCTTATCCCGAGCAAAACAAAGAAAGAGAAAAGCAAACAAGAAATCCTAACTCACTTTCGTAGGAAACAGTTGCACTTAGCACGTGCAAGAAGCCGTTAAACCTCATTGTTGCCAAGGAGGAGGAGTGTTGTCTCCTGAGGGTTTTCAGCGGATATACCCACAAAATCCGAACAAGATGCATTATTCAATCTAGACATGAAATGATGTCAATCATCGACCGTTTGGTAATTTTAGTTGACCGTTTGAAACGATTTTGCCTTGAATTATTAAGAGAATAATGTTGATCATCGGCCAAATTTATTCCAATTATGGTCAAACGTGTTTGAGGATGATTATGTGTCAAATTGTGATTGGTTTAAGGGAGAGAAAAACAAAAGATCATGGCTACATAATCGCTCGTGATGTTGGTGATTTGGGAGGCTACAAATAAGTCTTCTCACCTACTTGTTTGAAGTTAAATGCAAAACTCTCTCTCTCTCTCTCTCCACTAATTCATCCGGATTTCTCTTAATTAATTAGAGGTTTTGGAGATCAAATCTCGTGGAGCTTTAAATGGGTTATTAGTTTGATTCTAAGCTTGATTTAGAAATTGATTTGCTAGCTCTTTTATCTCTAATCTTGTTTAGAGTTTTACGAACACTTGTGGACGAATCAGCGGGAGATTCGACGAGTGACGCAACTCTGGATCTTCATAAAGGTTTTGGAAAACATTTGGATATGATGCTCTCTTCTTTGTTTATTTTAATATATGTAGATTTGCATGATATTAGAATGAACACAAAACCGTGCACATAAAATTGTTGAAAATAGGAAATCGGTTTTGTACGCATGTATTAAAAAAATTAAAATATACACATACATAGGGAAACAAAATCCTACATTTTTTATTTCTTAAAAGAAAATTTGACTCTTTATACTCCAAGTTGCCCAACTTATGGAAAAAATCATATTTTGGTTCTCTTTGAAAAATATTATCTTTCCACTGCTACCAAAAATATTATTGTCTTTAAAATCACCAAAATCTCATCTCTGTCACCCATCTTCTCTCTCTCATTCACCCAATCATTCCTCGTCGTAGTCATGTTCGCGAAGTGATTTCGGGGGTTTTTGTGTTGTGATTGACTCATACTACATCTGTCCACTCCAACGGGTCGTACGGGGGTCTTACTCACTAGGGGTGTCGCTCACATGGTGAGCGAGCGGCGTTCCACCTCGCCAGTGAGGTGGTGAGGGTTGCAAGGGGCAGCGCCCCTTAAAGCCAAACACATTGTTTTTTGGGTTTGGAGATTTAATAGGAATTCTAACAGTTTTGATACCAAAAATGAACGTCTTCTATGTTTTCAACAAAGCTCAATCGGCTCGATATGAGTTCGATAGGAACTCGATAGACTCGATTACTTTTGCATGTGAGCTCAATAGAATTAGACTTAGTGTTTTGTGGAGTGGATTGAATCGATGGAAGTCGGACCGATCTTCTGTGTTTATAACGAAGCTTTATGGGCTCGATAGACTTGATTCCTTTTACATGTGAGCTCGATAAAGCTCCGACAATAGTTTGTTGAGTTTGTTTTAATTTGATGCTGAGTTTGCTTTTAATGTGTTTGATGGAGCTCGATAGAGGTTCGATGGAACTCGATAGAATGTGCTCGATTTTTAGGGCGTCTTATGACAAACGGAATTCAAATTGTTTGGGCGTGGAGAACGGTAAACTCGATGAGTTTGATGCGCTCGATATGTGCACGATATGACATTTATAATTTAGTTTTTTTTGAAAAAATACTTTTCACCACACGGTCTTGAAGATGTTTTATGACTAACAGAATTCGAATCATTTTGGTGTGGAGAATTGTAAATTTGATGAGCTCGATGTATGCGCGATATGTCCTTGATAATTTAGATTTTTCGGAAAAATATAACTTTTCACCGTACGATTTTTGATGACGTTTAATGACGAACGGAATTCGAATCATTTGGATGTGGAAAACTATATTAAAGGTAAGGAGTTTAAACCGCAATTCACCTATTTGGCCAATTACCTAACAAGAAATAAGAGTGTTTTTAGTTATTCAATTAACACCGTTAAGAAATATTTCTAAGTAAGGGTGATCATATTTCGTGGAAATGAAGCAAACATTAATTGTTTAAAACAGGAGCTTAAAAGGTTTCATCTAAAACTACGTGACTAGAAGTAGCTCGTACGTAAAATGTCACTTCTGTCCAAGGTCACATATTTCCTTCAATTCCTTGGGGAAAAAAACTCAAGTGAGCCCCGACGGAAGAATCAAAGACAATAGCAAGTTGCAACCTATCATTTTGATCTTTATTAACATTTTGCAAACTGTTATAGTAATTATTAATCTAGCGATTATACTATTCCAAATTTCCAACGTACCGATCCCACTATATCACACAACAAAGCCAAACCAACAATTTAACAAACCACCCACATTTGCACCGAAAGCAAAACATTACAAAATAGACGATGTCATGTATAGAGAGTGGATCGCTACAGTCCAAAAATTAATTAGTGTCACGTAAGTTTATTAATGTGCACTTAAAAGTTTTTTTCATTAAAAATATGCCACTTTAATCAGGGACAGTTGGTTAACAATTTAACATCCAACAAAGGGATGATATCTGCTTATTAGTTTTATCAAAAGCACGACCACCTCAACAAAGATCCATTAATGTCTTGTTGTGTTTTGTCTAATACCAACTTTCGAAGATATTCGAGAAATTCCAAACTTATTTGCTCACTTTCTTTTGGTCATGATGGTGATGATGAGAAGGGACGAAAACGATTGAGGGGTCTTGGCGAAGTAACATAGGTATCTTTAAACTAACCATATCATTCCAGAAAAATGATCTTCCATGTAAACCTCTTAATCATGGATTTTCAAGAATAATAATTATTCTACTTCTCGCAATAAAAAACACAAACTGATCTATCCCATTACATTTGTATCAACATTTTGTGTGAGTGTGTGTATATAGGGTCAAGCTCTAGTGAGCCCAGAGCTCATCAAATTTAATTTAAGCCCCCTACAATCTCACCATCGGATCTTATTTACAGTTAATCTCATTATTCATTAGCATAACCGTTTTTTTTCTTAATCTACCTTACAATTTGAAATGAATGGTGGATATTGTGGGGGCTTAATTTACAAAAATTAAGCATTGGGCTCACTAGAGAATTCATGTATATATATATATATTATAGGAATCTACTATATTTAAATTTCAATAACAAACAATTACGTACTTGCATTTGATAATAAAATTAAATTTCAACTTCAAATTAAAATTCAAACGTATATCTTGATCTAAGACAGATGGAAATTAAAAATATCGAAAATCATAAATTTTGAAATATATTTTACATAATATCTAAAAATATAAAAATGAACGCACTACAGTCGCTAAAAAGCCCAATTTTTAAATCTCATATAAAATGATTATCAAAATTTGGAGTCCATATTTAATTTTATTATCAAACACACAATCGTATGTAAACAATTTTTAGGAATAGTGATCACTCGTTGTACTGAGCTTTATATATACATATATGTGTATATACATATATAAATTGATGATATGTCACTTGATAATTTCATTGTCAACAAATAATATATATATATACATACATAGTATATACACAACATAATAATACGAACCGTATATATATGTATATACATATGTATACATATAAACTGTATATACCTACATAAACATACATACATATGTGTGTGTATATATATGTGTGTATACCTACATATACATACATATATAAGTCGTAAAATACCTACACATATATACATACATACATACATACATATGTGTGTGTATATATATGTGTGTGTGTGTACATACCTCTATATATATGTATATGTGTCGAAAAAAATTAATTAATCAAAATAAATTCAAAAATAAAAAAATAGGAAAAAAACATAAGAATTTCGAAGACTAATCCCAGAGTCCTAGCCGCCCAAGAGGTCAAGAAATTTTAAAAAAAAATAAAAAACCTCATTTTTGTATTGATTTTAGTTTTAGTTTTATGTTTTGATTTTTTTAAATCATTTTTAATCTGATTTTCCATTTTTTTAAGGATATGTTTTCTAATTTTTTTTATTTTTTAAAAGTTTTTAATTTTAATTTTTCCGACCTACAAATGATGTGCAGGAGAGAGCACCTCAAAAAATTAGATTATTTTATCGAATAAAAAACCATTTATCTTATTGGTTAAAATATTTTAGTTATAAATAATTTATTATGATGGATAAAGAAAATTAATTTTTTTATTCGATAAAATAAAATTTTCACCAACATCATTTGGAGGTTGATCCTTAGTTTTTGAATATGTTTTTAAATCATTTTAATATGTTTCCTTAGTTTATTATGTTTAATATGTTTCCTTAGTTTAATATGTTTTTAAATCGTTTTAATAAAGAAAATTAATTTAATATGTTTTTTAAATCATTTTTGAAGAATATGTTTCCTTAGTTTTAAAAATAAATTAATTATAGATTAAAAATAATTTTTTTAAAATCAATACGTAAAACAAAAAGTAAAATCAATTTTAAAAAAATAAACAAATTCGCTCGGTGTTGTTAGTGTTTATTCTTGACCTCCGAGGAGATTAGTCTTCGAAATTCTTACGTTTTTTTCCTTTAAATTTAATTTTTGATTTAATTTTTATTAATTTATTTATTTTAGGTATGTGTGTATCTAGATAATTCTTGTATATATATGTGTGTGTGTATATATATATATATATATATATATATATATATATATATGATTAAGTTCTAGTGAGCACATGGATCATTTTATTTAGTTTAAGTCTATTACAATCTCAACATTGGATCTCATTTACGGTTAATCGCACATTTAATCTCTGATCACCATTTATCTTATAATCTACCTTACAATTTCAAATGTGTGGTGGATATGGTGAGGGCTTAAAATAAAAAATTAAACCCAAGGTTCACTGGATAATTCTTGTATATACATATATAATATTTTGGTGAAAGAACCAACGGGGCTTTTAGGACCGAAATATGGGCCGATTAAAGCTAATCTTTTTCTTGAGTACAGAATAAACACTCGGGCCCAGTATGGAGTGGTGGGCTTATCATCAGGTTTAGTTCAGGTAGAGTTAACCCAACCTACACGAACTAGATTAGAACCGTGGAACATTATTACAATATATGCGATACGTTTTGTTGAAGTTTTTTTCTTCTAGCTTAAGCTATTTCAAGTTCAGGGAATTTTGAAAGCTAAAATTCCCAATTAAAGTCTACATGCTCCATGCAATTGGACTTGAGACGGATTGTTTTAGAGAACTAATAGCACCTGAAATTTTACTTCGTGGCACTACAAGTGGAATCCTTGGTGTATCGTCGAGGACAATGGTTAGTGGAGCCAATTCTCCACCTTCTCCTTTTACTGTTTCGAAAAAAAAATCTCAACATGGAAGCATCAACTATGACATTGAGTTCTTGTCTTATTATCATTATTTCTTGGTTAAAAATTAACCCAATCTTTTAAGTTTTAACCTATAAGACTTCTGAGGAAAATTCTAGATGGTTGCTTGTTTGTCGGTATATAGCATATTTGTATCCTATTTGAAAATTATCATCAACAAGTAGAAGGATTACAACTTATTGTAACTCGACTGATCCAATAAACAATTTTGTTGCATAATAATTTATCTTTGTTGGGGAATAAAGAAATGAAAAATTGCTTGTTACAAAGCATGTGTTATTATTGTTCTATCTTGAGTAATTAAAGCATATCCTTATATTCTCTTTTTAACAGTTGGATACTTTCTCAAATTTCATTCACGTCAATTTGCAACATTGTGAGTGTGATAAATGTAGAAACACATGCAGGTTAGGTAGGCTCACAGAGTCACAGTGCCTTATGACCACTTAACTGAAACTCTTTTCTTCAATAATAAGTAGAGAATTAAATCAATTAATCCTTCGTTGCATGATAATCACACTAATTAGCTTATTTCGTGGGTTGTACGTTTTGGTGACTTCTTGAGATATTTGTGATTAGTGACTACCAACAAACTAATCTATTGCTACCTAACACCTCAAAATAATTAACTACTGCTTTCTTCTCTCTCCACGAGCCTAAACTACCAGTGACGTATTTTCAACGTAAAAGGACAACTTCATAACCTTCCAAGTTCCAAAGACCATTTGTAACCATCATTTTCATGACACATTATAATCATGCGCCAAACAATAAAAATCATTTCGTTAATGTTCCTCAATAATGCACACCTCACGTGAGTCACGTTTGTTAAAGGACAGAAAGAGCCATCGTTCTTATCTGATCGATTCTTGGGGATTTTCAAATTTTTGAATTAGTTATAGTCTTGCAAATTATAAATCAGAAAGTATGTTTTATTTGATAATTTGTTTATAATATTAAGGTGAAAATAAAGTGTCATCAATTTTGCATTGTTTTGAGGTTTTTAATGAATGATTTGTAGGAAATGCTTTTCGAAATTCAACATCTACCTCAATGATTTGCAGTAAAAAAACATGAAGATTGGTTTTGGAATGTCAGCATTTGGATGGGTTGAAAAAATCAATTATTTATTTATTTTAATAGTCAAAGAAAATGATGTCATTTTTTATTTGGAGAAAAACAAGTAATTCTTAAATCCTAATTAATTGGTTGATCCATTAAATTAAATTGAAGTCAACGAGGGTGCAAAATTGGGCGGGAGACCGCTAGGTCGTGGGATCTCGCGGTCTGCCGCCCAATATCACGCCCGGTCGGTTCTTTTTTTTTCATTTTTTGTGTGTTGTTTTAGTTTGTTTTGTTTTATATTTAATTATAAATAATTTATTATGTTGGATAGTGAATTTTTTTTTTATAATGGATAAAAATATCTAAATTTGTAACATTTTCTCCCTGTCACATCATTTGGGAGTCAATCTTAGATAAAATGTAAAAAAATAAATTAAAATTTTAAAAAATTAAAACAAATAAAAAACTTATTTTGAAAAAAATTTGAAAAAATATATTTAAAATGATTTTAAAAAACAAAACAAAAAAGATTGTTGTAATTACTTTAATAATGTTCATAAAAGTAATAAATGTAATTACATTTTCGTAACTATTATTATTTAAATATGTGATATAATTAATTTTCGTAAAACATGTGATATAATTAATAAGAATTGTAGGAAATTAAAAATGAGAGGAAAATAAATTAGATAGAAGATAGTGAGTGTTGATGTGACTAGGTTGACATTTTATGAGTGAGTTGTGGTTGATGAATGAATAGTAGAAAGAGAGAGAATAAAAATGTCGCGAAGAGAGAGAGTGTTGATATGACCAGGTTGACATATATCAAAATGTCATGAGTAAAGATGACCTTAGATTTTCAATTAAATTGTTCATGAACCTAAGTCAAATTTAATAATCCAACAATTTGTTTAATGAAAACGACATCACAAGTGTCATTTTTAATGAAGTATATTTTGTCAAATTAGTTTTCTAGATTCATAGTCTTCTAATTTCTTTTTTCCCCAACATTATTTAAAAAAAACATTTAAAATTGTCTAATATGTTACGTTGTTGGGGGGAAAATTGCACTCAAATGATTTATTTTATTATGAAAAACAACAATAACGATTCCTATCAAACATGTATTATTGTTGTTGTTTTCATAATAAGGGATAATGTTGTTGTTACCTTGAATATGTGATTAAAGTATTCATGGAATAAAACAGACATTCGGTCGATCGGAAGGCATTCGGCCGACCGGATGTGTGTTCTGATTTGTCCAGCAACAACGTCTGGCGTGTTTCGGTCGACCGGACACACACGAGGAGTTAGGCAAAAGTGTCTGTCCATTTTTCGGTCGACTGGAACTTAAGTGTTCGGTCGACCGGGCACACACGAGGAGCTGGGCAAAAGTGTCTGTCCATTTTCGGTCGACCGGAACTTAAGTGTTCGGTCAACCGAGTATGCACTTGAGCAAAATAGGAAAAATGCATGTCGTTTTTCGGTCGACCGAGAAAACCTGGTTTGTGTTACGGTTAGAAGATCGGTCGACCGAAGCACCCGTTCGGTCGACCGTTTGACCCATACCTGCCCACGATTTGTACATTTCTCCACGCAATTTTGGTGCAACTTATACTTGTTTTGACCTACTATATAAAGACAATTTCGTCCCCTTTTGTTTAGGAGAGATTAAGGATAATTCCTATTGTCTACTTTGCATTCTTGAGAGAAAAGAGTATTTTCGGCGATTGTTCGTGTTTCCTGTAAGCATCTCCTTATAATACATTTCTCTATAGTAGATTTGGAGTTGTGTCGTCCGTGATTTTTCCCGCATTGGGTTTCCACGTTAAATCTTACGTGTTTTGCGTGTTTTGATGTTTTGGATTTGCAATTTTGGTTTCTTTCTCCATTGGATTTGTTATTTTCGATTCCGCTGTGTATTTAGAATTGGTTTTAATTCCTAACGGATAATATTAGTATAAACATGCATGCTTGTGTTACAGACAATTCTACGCTGAACTTTGAGACATCTGTGTGGTGGTCACTAACAACATTGGAATATTAACTACCCACGTGCCTAAATTGGATTTCCCACTCAAAATCCAATAATACAACAAGTGGTGTTGGTTTTTGGATAGAAAGGATCAAAGCATAGTGCACTTCCTTTCCCATTTGGGCAAAGAAAGAGAAGCCTTGGAAGAGAGAAAGCAGTGGTACTGCTATGGATGCCCGAAATCTCAATGGACACGCCAAGCAAGGAGAGGAAAGCAAAGAGGAGGTCTCTGATGCTGCCCAAGTTGATGTTTCCATAGGAAACATTACCAGCAGGTATGTTAGTTATGTTAGGTGAATTTTCAGACGAGAACGATATTTTTTTTTGCCATGGATGAGTTGATGTTTTGTGTTTTTTCAATTTTTGAATAAATTTTAGTGTCAAAGAATAGTCTCACATCGGTTAAAATTGAGATTTTCTCCTGGGTTTTAAGTTGTAGGATCTCTCAATTCATTACTAATTTGTTTTGAGTTGTACACACATACTTCAATATCTAATTTGCAAGTAAAAATGAGGTTCACGTTAGAATTCAAGCATATTGATGCAAAAGGCCTGACTGTCTATTACAAGTACTCTTGTGTATTTATACCTTTTTTCCTTTTCCCTTTTATTTGCAATAATTTTAGATTAGTATGTAATAATGAGGCTTGTTGAAGTCGCGTTTGCTCAAAATGGAGTTTTGGGTTTTCCATTTTCATCCCAAAGTAGCTGGTTTTTGGTCGCTCTTTTTTCGTGCGAAATTAAATGAAAAAGTGAGCTCTATCTTTCATGATTAGCACTGTGATCGGATGGTTTTGTTATGTGTTTGTTGTTGCTTATTGTTATGAAAAAGTTGTTATGCAGTGAATCAGTGATTGCTTGCTCTTGAGGCGCATAGTATGGTCTGGTACTTATTTTTTGATAGACAAAATTATGAGAAAAACAAATTGTTTTGGTATTTGTGGGAGAAAAGTAGATTAAATCCCTAATAAAGTAAAGTCGGCCTTCGAAGTATTTAAGCCTTCAAGACCTGTTCGGCCAACAAAATTTAACTAGCTGAAAAAAGCATTTCAGCGTAAAAATCGACACTTTCTGTAAAGATTTCGATATGTTTTTGCCTGTAAACAATAATCCCAGTTCTTTCGAAGGTTGTTTTGTAGTTCCAGAAGATTACTAAATAAAGTTGTGTTTGTTCTCTATATTTCAGCATCTTCTGGATTTTAATTGAAAAGATTATACCCATGATACCATTTTGTTCTCTGAATTTTCTTTCATTCTATGTGCTTGGCAGTGATTCATCTGAATTGGCCATTATGTATGGCGGATCGGTCCGTGTTTTCAGCTCCTTCACACCCGAGAAGGTGAGAACCAAAACTCTTCTCACTTTCTCAGTTTCGAGCTGCGATATGCAGACCGCCAAAGCTTATTGCTTCATTTAGTTCTGAATCTCATCCTACCATTCGTCTCGTGCTTCTGAACCAATAAAACCTACTTCACGACTCATTTAATTTTCTCAACTTTTACTACTAATATTTTGTTATTTCATCACAAAAATCAATTTCAGAATCATGTGTATGTTGCAGTTAGAACTTAGAACCACATAATTAAACAAAACCTGTCATTGCTAAGTGGTTGTTGGCAGGTACGCGAGATATTGCTCATTGCTGCAGCAGTTGAAGCTTCCGCTGCTACCCTTCCGTCTCCCCAGAGCTCCAGCAGCGAGGCGAGTCCGACTGCAGTAAAGCTCGCACAACCTCAGCAACCAGCTTTACTTCCTGGTGCCATGTATGCTATGTGCAGGCTTCAAAGAGGTAGTAAGACCAGAACTCCCTATGTCTTCCTTTTCGAACATGTCATATGCTACTATGCTTTGATCATATTACTGACGTGTTCGTGTAGAGCTTCCGCTTGCTAGAAGAAACTCTTTGCAACGTTTCCTGGAGAAGCGCCGAGAGAGGTAAGGCCTCTCTAGTTACAAGTTACAACCCCTTAGATGAATTTGTAGTTCCGTAGCTGAGAATTGATTTGGCGAAATATTTTTGAAATGACTGGACTGCGTATGTGCCTTCATATCGGCCTTTCCTGCATTCAATCAAATACTTGAAAAACTTATAAAGAAGTGAGAGGATCTTATTTCTTGGTAAATTAAGAGGTATTCAGGAATGAAATCAAAGAAAGCATTCTATAACCTGATGGGAATACTGGAATTTTTTATCTGGGAATCTGAATTTTGATATCCATGAAGTTATGAACACTGATGTTCAGAATAAATTTCTTCAAACACAGTTTACATCTTGCTACTGAAAAAAACTCAAAGAATCTATCTTTCCAGTAATGAAAGTAAAGCTGAGTATAAACCAGGAACTAAATGTAAATGTTATTACCTTATGTATCAGTCACTCTTATAGTTCCATATCATGAAAATTGTAAATGTACTTCCTTTTCTGTACCTTTACAGGCTTGCTAGCAAGAACCCTTACCCGACAACATCATATGATAGCTACAATAAAAGCAATCCGCCGTCTCCACCGCGCTTATCATGAATTTCTACCACTGCTTTTCATATTCTCCTATCTGAAATGTACGACCTCTAATCCTACGTCGGATGGACAATCTTCTGATTTGTTATGTACCACTGCAATGTCGTATGGAATAAAACATTCATGTCATGGCTATTAAGGGTGAATAATCTTGTACTCTTTGATTAAATTCTTAATGTGGTTCAGGTAGTAAAGAATTTACAGTGTGGTGGTGGTACATTTTTTTCTGCGAGGGTGTGATATGTTCAGATGAGATGTTTTTAATCCTAGAAAATCTAATTGGAACTCTTGCTGGAAATGGAATTATGTTTTGGTGACTACAGGATTCATGACAGGAAACTAAAGTCATGAGATGATTCAGCACAAAATGCATCCAGAAAAATCATACATCTCTGGATTCCTGTTCCAGGCTTAAATGGTATCCACAGACTTCAATGTGCTAAACGTCATTCCATTTAATAAACATGGCATGCTTGTAGAGGTTCTATTTCTACATCCCAAACAAGACCTAAACGATGAACAAGGTTTTTAGGATTTGCAGATAACACTGTTTGTGTTGGATAAAAATGTCGTTTGAAATCACAGCGGTTAAATTTTGAGTTGATCTCCAAAAGGAGAGATCTTTATTTCCACCTTCTTTCGTTCAAATCTTTAGTTTAATCAATATCCAGCCAATCACACCCTTCCAAGCTCCTCAGTCCCGCTTACAGCAAAACAGTAGTTATACTAATAAGTAAAGTAAAACATGTTGAATTGCTTGTACCTTGGTTCTTAATTGCCTATCACCGACCACAAATTCTCAACTCAGTGCATGCGATCAATGATATCCCAACCATAATTATAAACTTTGGTGAAGGTTGACATTGTTGGCATAACACTATAACTTGCTTAGTCCCCCAAATGATAGGATAAGATTGCAAAATTCTGCTAACTGAATTCTGGAAATAGAAAATAAATCAAGATAGCATACATTTATACTGCCTTAACATAACCACATTCAGACAAGAGTATACTTCAAACTGATTCTTCATCACCGAGCTATAAGCAAATATGTTCACAACGGCAATCCATCACACAGACAAGCAAACATTTGACACGTAGAAATTAGTTGTCGAAGCTCTATAACATGACTGACCAAGATATATCAGTTCTCATTACAAACAAAACTGAGGTTCAAAAAGCAGCTTCCGCCAGATCATTAAGCATGCATGCCACGGAAGATCCCATGGAAGTAGCCCCCAGCCATTACAAGAGAGACCAAGGAAACAACACCAGCTGGAAAAACCTTTCCGGACTTCTTAAAGCGAGAACCCATCACCACCAAGAGTGCAGCTGATAAGCCTGAAAAAAGAAACCAACAATAAGCATATAAGGAACACCATCTAACTCTCTGCACTATACCTGTTATTCTAACAAACGGAAATGCACATGTGTATCTTACCTAAACCGAGGGATGATGCTAGTGCTGGTCTCACAGGGAGTTGAGTGTAGACATAGTATAGAAACAGTGCTGATGCTCCTCCAGAGATTGCAGACTTCTGGCTACCACTCTTTATGTATCCAACAAAGCCACCAACTACGTACATGCAAAAGCAATTATCTTATGAAAGAAATCAGAAGCTTTCCTTGTAAGAGAAAGGGGAACTCTGACAAATAGATTTTCTAGACTTGCTTATCATCTGCAATTAGACACCCAATCCCGTTCTCTAGTCTAATTAATGAATGTTCACCAGGAACTGTTCAACCTTATATTGCTTTCGAAACAGATTTAACCACACCACTGAAGTAGCACGTTTCTCATTATCGTGCATCCAGTTTGTCAAATTGTGTGCATATTCATAGCCCCAACCACTGCCAGTCTGCCCTATAAAATGCACCGTTTTTTATCAGTAAAATGCACCGCATGTTTCACTTATATAGTCAAAAGCCCTATGAAGAAAAGTTTAGCACCATATTTTTGAAGAAACAAGGAGATTATATCAGATTTTCACAAGTTCTTTATTCTGAGATCATCGGCCAGTTCTCTAATTCAAAATACTAAATGCATTCATACATTCTTTGGGCAAACCATGTGCATTTACATCTCACACAGGGTCGAATCTAGCAACTTCCATCTCCTAACCCTCCAATTTAGTTTTACCTTGCTTGGTTAAAGTGACCAGAAATATCTACCATGATTACTTCAATTTCAAGCATTTTATGGCCTAATCGAGTGATTGATAGTAAAGCTGCTGTAATGCCGTAGATCAGTGTGCTTCATGCTTAACCACGGACCACATTGGACATTATGAGTCTAGAATCAATACGTTACACATTTAGTCTAGACAAAACCCTAAACATTACAGCTAAAGCACTAACTATTCTTTCAAAATAATACATTCCTAACATACATGCAAACGGACGAACAAATCATATGCACCTTACTTACCAATCCTTAAGCTTAGTATCTTAAACGTACTTAACTGGGATAACTTCAACTAAGAATTACCAAACAACCATTTCATAAGTAAACCGATCGAATCGAAACACACTCAACTTACCAACAACTCCGTCCTCATTCCTGCCATTTATTTACCTCTTTTTAATGGAACCGAATTAAATTTAAAAAAAAACAAAAACAAAGCGAGATCGATCAAGCCCAAACCCTACCACCGACGAGGGCGGCGTAGGCGAGCGTGAGTTTCTGCGACATGGACATCTTCTTCCCCTTGGAATCCTCCTCCGGCTCGTCTCCCCCGCCGCTTCCTCCTCCGGTCCCACCGCCACCACCTCCTTCCCCTCCTCCGCCGCCGACGGCGCTCAGCGGATCTACAGTGGCGCGATTGAAGCGCAGGCGAGAGGAGATGCGAGTGGGGGTTGTGGTTGGAAGGGAGAGGAGGGTTGGAAGGGTGGGTTTGGGGGAGATGGAGAGTGGAGGAGTTATGGGGTGTGATGATGGCGACGCAATGAGGATGGCGTCCATTTCGTCGATCCAATGTTTCTTCTCAACGCCCACTGTTTTTATTATTTTTCGAACCAACGGGCTTTTTTCGGTGTTCGGGTAAATTGCACAACAACTCATAGTTTGGTACCCAAATAATTCTTTACGTCGAGAGTTTCAGATTAGTGAGATTTTAAACGGTGAAAAGCGACAAAGAAGTTATAAGAAATAATTTCTCGACGTCTGGAGAATTTACGTCCCGTGTCCGACTTGTTTGGGCATTCGGTTAAATTGTACAACTCAAATGTTGGTTTGGGTACCTAAACGACTTTTGATGTTTAGAGTCTCATATTAGTAAGATTTTTAACAGTAAAACGCGACAGAGAAGTGATAAGAGATAATTTCTCAACGTCTGAGGAACGTACATTCCAAGCCCAGGTCGTTTGTGCGTTAGGCTAAATTGCACAACTCAGAAGTCGGTTTGGGTACCCAAACGACTTCTGACGTCGGGAGTCTCAGGTAAATGATATTTTCAACAGTAAAAAAACGACAGAGAAATGACAATAGATAATTTCTTGACGTCTAGGAAATTTACATCCCATGCACAACTTGTTTGGGCATTCGGATAAATTACACGACAACTCATATGTCGGTTTTAGCACCCCTAACGGTTTTTGATGTCGGGGGTCTCAAATGGGTGAGATTTTGAAAGGTGAAAACAAAATAGAAGTGTCCAGAGGTAATTTCTTGACGTCTGGGAATTTACATCCCAACCCGCCAGAACGTGAAAGAAGCAGGAACACTTCAGAGTTCAGACGCAAGTGTTTCATAAATCCATTTGTGCTATAGTTTACATATATTTATGATCTAGAATTATTCCCGCACGTCGCTTAACTCACTTCTTATTGCCTAAAAAGATGACCATAAATTATATTCCAAAAGGTTGCGTCTCAATTGCCAAACGTCATATGATAAACATCTATAGACTTTGTGTGTGCAATAACTCAATTAGCAGCACTTAATGGCAGTTAAAAGATCATCAACACGCACACATACACGTCAAAACAATTAATAGCATTGTTAATCATAAATAAAAGTAGTAGTGCTTCGCATGCTGATGTCGCGACTCAAATGTTGACGGTTGTTGTTTCTAGGAAATTTCATGTTACAAGTCCACACGACGAGCAAAAAATTATTATGCCAGTGCTAGGTTTCATAAGATTGCTCGGAAAAGTATAGTATGTTTTTTTAAACCATATTATATGTTTCCACCGAACCAAACTCAATTGTTCTGGATCATAATATGTTATTATATTGAATCTCTGAAAAATTGTGTAGATAACTTGTATTTAAGAATGGACTACATGAAACGGCTGTTGGAGTTATTATAACTATCATTGCAAATATGCCCTTTTAAAAACCTTGTAATGTTGACATGTCCCCCATTTTTTCATATTATTATTAAAGTTACCGTAAATAACCAAAGGAAGCATCACAATGAGTCTACAATATGGGTAAACAAATCATCGCATTGCAAATCCAAGCCTAGGACGGAAGTTTGTATGTACGACGTGTTCAAGTCCAAAGCGCCCATGCAAAAGAATTGTTTAATCACGAATTCTAAGAACTACATCCACACTAAATAGTAAATACAACATAAGATGATTTTGTGTAACGTTGGAGAACAACAAAATGAAGAAAAAAATATAGTTTCATCCAAACTCAAATATCGATTTTCAAATGGTTTTTCTTATCATCCGTGGTGGTAACGATACATTTCACATGAATGTAATTTCGCAACAAACAAAAACTAATGTGGGGAAGCTTGGCATGCCATGTCGGGTTTGGACTCGTGTTTATCGTGTTGGGTCCAGACCCGACACAAGGGGGTATGGGTCCACCACTCTATTCAAATAATTAATTTAATTTTTCTAAAAAATAAATACTTAAATACCTCTAAAAATACTTTCAAATACCCGACCTGCGTAGCCGGTCCCAACACAACAGGGACCCACTAGAGCCCAAATGGACCTATCATAACGTAATGTCATCTGAACAAGCCCATAAACCGACTTTTAACTTCAAATCCAACAGCAACGCTGCGAATACTATTTTTCGGAAAATCTGACATGAAAAGGCTAAAACAAGAGGACCCAAACGCAATTTTCTTAATACAAATTCGTGGGTGAAAGCTTCGTCTTTCCAACCTGAGAAAAACCAGCCCATTCCAATCCCAAATCTTCATAAATATAATTAATTATTTCTTGATAGTATCATAAACATAATTATCAATAATGACACGTCTAATTCCTGCACTCCACAGCAATAAACAAACAAAACAAAGCGGTCGTGACCAGAGGAATGTATGTTAATTAATGCATGTCCGTCGCCTCCATCACAAATCTCAGAAAATCGAAAAAAAATTCGCCTCTCACGTCTTTTCTCTCTCTCTCTAAAAATGGCAAAGGCGAGGAGAACGATGAACGCACCATTCTAGAATCGCCCTTCCCATCTCACCTCCCTCGCCAGTTCCAGGTTCGTGTCGCATTCTTATTCTCATTAGAATCTAATCCCGGTTTCTTTTCCTTATTTTCTCGTCTGATGAGATTATGGTTGTTTTCTGCTGATATTGTGTTTATCCTTTTTTCCCTCAAAAGTAAATCGTGTATTTTGTGACTCTTGTGTTTGGATTTTCGAGGATCAATTTAAGATGTTTGTGTTTCTTATTTATTGTGAAATATCAAACGGTCGATAATAACAAAAGGTATATATGTGCATTTAAACTGGAAGCTGTATTTGTTTCTTATTTATCGTGAAATTGAAGATGATCGATACAACTGTTGTGTATCCGTAGTAGTTCAAGTGGGTGGGATTGAGACTCAAATTCGATCTTCGTCCTGTAACAACCCGTGATTCGTAAGATGCGAATGCTACTTAATAATTCAAATTAACCCGACCGATTATAAAAAAAACCACTTTCGCCGGGTAGGCGGGAACCTCTTTTGAGGTGTCGGGTAATGTTATGTGATGCGACATTGTCGTTTTGGGCGTTTCTGGTGGGGTTTGTGGAAATAGTCAATGAGGGGTTTGATTTATTATTAATATTATTGGAGAGAAGTATTCTTGTTGCATTAGGTAGGGAATGGCAGGTTTGATGGTTGATTGGAATAGCTTCGTGTTTTTAAATTAATTGGCGGACCGGAAAGAAAGTTTTGGGCAATTCTGTAAAGGAGAAGATTGTATTGAAGAATGGTCTACGCCTACTGTGAGAGTGGATGGTTGCTTGATTTTTCTACCATGACCAAGCAATAAGCATGTAATGACCATTTCTGTCACCAATTCAGTATGTTGATCCACAACAACTTCGTAATAGATTACTACTGTTTTACTACCAATAGGTTTTTAAATGCGTATGTTTGGAGTTACCATGGTAAGTGGCCTTTGCCTTGTAGATCTCACAAATATTCTTCGTTTAAAGCGACGAGCCTGCAATTTTCAAGGTTCTTACGAAGTACAGCGAATCAGACGTAGGTTGGCAAAGTGACTGTGTCAATGGTATGATGGAACTCATTACCTCCTGCAAGCATTCTCAGCGAAGAGTCAAGAGACATCTGCTACCTTATTATTGACCATGTGGACTAGAATGAGAAACCTTATGTGAGTCATCTCAAAGGGGATTCAATAAAAATCTTTTGCCACGAGGAAATATTCCAATCATGCAAATGCCATCATAAAACCATTTCATTCTTCAAGCCTTTTAGTTAGTTAATTGGTTTCTTTCATAGTTTCATGATCAAATTTGTCACAACTTTTCAAAATTATAATCTAGTACGCTCTTCTAGTCTTTGAAGCGTCAATTGTGTGAGAGTTTTCCCCCCTTCAAATCAAAGAATGTAACAGGTTGAAGATTATAGTAAATGTTTTTGCGTTTATGCAGCATTTCTTGATTTTTATGAAGTTTATTCCAAACTTTCCTTCGTACGTTTTGATCTGTGCAAGTATTTCTGAAGACTTGATCCTTATGCAGATGGGACCCAGTGAGAACAAAGATCTTGAGTTTGGGGAAGAGGAAGCCCTTGTTAGTTCTTCACCAGCTCCGAGGAATATAAATGGGTTTCATTTATCTCATGTTAGCTCAGTAGTCAATGCTTCTGAGTCATTGAGATATAAACACCCGTATGATAGAGTTCTAAGAAGCATTGATGTGGTCATTTTTAAAACAAAGTTGAATTTGTTGTTGCCTTTTGGACCGTTGGCTATTGTGCTTCACCATCTTATCGGTAAACCTGTAAGAAAATATTTTTTTGATCTATTTGCTTGCACCATTTACTAATATTTTCTAATGTTTCACGCTTGTCGAAGTTGGCAACATGAACTATTTTCCATGATTGTTATTGAATTTGCATATTTGTACGTGAGTGATTTTTGTAAATATATTAGTTAAACATAGACTGAAATTTCATTTAGAATTTTCTTTACTCTAAAACCAGCAAGCTTCATGCAAGGGTTGCTAATGTTTCCTTCTTTTACAGGATTGGGTTTTCTTGTTCACTTTGTTAGGTATTACTCCTTTAGCCGAGCGAGTAGGTTATGCTACTGAGTGAGTTTTATATGCATTTTGAGCTTAAAATTACCGGCTGTCGACTTTTAACATATTGTTAATATTAAAACATGAATGCTAATGAGTTGACATTTTATTGTCTACAGACAGCTTGCAGTTTTCACCGGTCCTACAGGTTTTACTCAAGTTGTCTTGCCTCCGGACATAGTTGTTTTTTGTCTTAGACTGAGCTTCATTTGTGAATTATATTTTATCTGAGGTTCTCATGATCCTATTAACCATATTGTTTGATTCCGGCAGTTGGAGGACTGCTAAATGCTACTTTCGGCAATGCAACAGAAATGATAATCTCAATCTTTGCATTAAAAAATGGGATGATCCCTATTGTCCAACAATCATTACTAGGGTCGATTTTGTCGAATATGCTTTTGGTGCTTGGATGTGCCTTTTTTAGTGGTGGAATTGCCCACTTTGAGAAAGACCAAGTTTTCAATAAGGTAGCTCTCCAAAATGCAGGTTTTGCGTTTTTGCTTTTCACCACAATACATTGCTCCCTTTCCTGCAAGCTTTAACCATCAAAGTGCAATGTAAACTTTTTAACTTTTTTATGATAGGGAACTGCAGTGGTGAACTCAGGATTGTTGTTGATGGCTGTCATGGGGTTGACATTTCCAGCTGTCCTTCACTCTACACACTCTGAGTTGCATTATGGAACATCGGAATTGTCACTTTCAAGGTTTAGCAGCTGTGTTATGCTAGTGGCTTATGCAAGCTACCTTGTTTTTCAACTTGGATACAAGAGTAGTACGTATGATTTGGTTGATGAGGTGAGTGAGATAGCTACATTTCATTGACTACCCAAAATTTATGTTTCTGTTGTTGTTTGAAAACAGAAATGAGTTCAAGTGTAGTATGATATCTTAAGAGACAACTGAGTAAATGTGATCTAGAAATTTGTGATGTTTGGAGACGCTGATATAGGCATATAGCTAAGAAGTTGGGTGCAAAATCAAAAGGATGTACTGAAGTAGTAGGCTTCAACTAAAAAACAATTAGTAACTCTCATACTCCAGATCCCACATGTCACAAGAATGTTCCTAACTGTTTGATGTGAGACTATTCTCATTTTTGTTGCATATATGGTGCCTTAAAAAAACTTTTTTCACATAATTTTTATTTGTATGTGCTTCAGATATAAAATGTGGTTTCAGAGTTGCACTCTCTTACAAAATATACTATTTGCAGGAAGAGGTACACTGTGCAGAAGTTTCTCAAGAAGAAGAGGCTGAAATAAGTCAATGGGAAGCTATAACATGGCTTGCAATTTTCACCACCTGGATTTCTCTTCTTTCTGGATATCTCATTGATACTATACATGTAGGAGCCACTTTATGATTTTATCTGCTAATTTGGTGACTTGTATGTGCATTTTATTGCTTTATTAAATGGGTTAATGGTGCTAACTTATTGTGGATTTTTTATCCAAGTTTCTCAGGCAAAAGGTTTGCGTATGATTGTCTGAGATGCTACAATTAATTTCTTTCCCATCATATTAAAAAAAAGTTAAAATCGATAAAAAAATACTCTGTTTCTGGCGATACAATTCAAAATAAGAGCCCTGTCCATGTCATTGTCGTCAACTGTTACTAGTATCAGCATATTGTCTTTTTAACGATATCATCCTCTGACTTGAATTCCATAGTTTTCATGTTTAGATGCATCATTCTTGGTTTAAATTCATATTGTAGTTATTTTGAAGCATTATATGCGTAATGATGTCTTTTTCAGGGAGCTTCTGAATCTATGCACATGCCATTAGCTTTCATTAGTGTTGTTTTGCTTCCTATTGTCGGAAATGCAGCGGAGCATGCCAGTGCAATAATGTTTGCTGTAAAGGACAAGCTTGTAAGTGCGTGAAAATTTCAGCACATCCATTGCTCTCGCCTCTTCTCTGACCTATCTCTCTCTTGTTAACAAATTCCTCAGGATATCACATTGGGAGTTGCCATTGGATCGTCGACCCAGATATCAATGTTTGTGGTAAAGTTGTTTTCTTTTGCACTCATAAGTCATAACTATTTTAGGGCTTATTGATATGTAGTTCATGCTTCTTCCAGTCCAAACTTGGGAGTACACCTAGGCTCAATAAGGCAAAATTTATGTGCACAAGTACACATGTGAAGTACACTTTATGAGTTTATGGAATGCTATATTAGTATGTGCAAATTTATACGTGAATTGAGCACAATAAGGCTAACGTGTGGACTTGTTTCTGATGTGACTTTATTTGCAATTAAGTGTGCTATACACACACATGGGAACTGAAATTACATTATTAAAAGTTCGGGAAAGATGTCTACTTATAGAGTTACATGCCCTAACCTGTCAACAACAATAGCTTAAGTTGAATGAGAGATTACAATTGTTAACCTCACCAAGTGGAATCAAGGCGTTGCTGTTCTTATTGTTGTCAATTTTAACTACTTTGCCTGACTTTTTGGCATCAATTTTCTGAAGTTTCTACAAATGTTTTTATGACTAAGTATTATGCATTTTGTGTTTAAGAAACCTGACATGGTATTGTCTTGATGATACATTCTGTTGTTCTTAACATGTCCTACTGTTCTTATTATTGACACCATATGCTGATGTGTTGTGTATTCACAAAACTTAAATATGTCTTTGTTTATTATGTCCACGGAAGTATAATGACTTTGATCCTTTTGGTAATATGTTGTCATTTACTTGTTTTCAGATTCCTTTCTGCGTAGTCATTGGTTGGGCCATGGGGAAGCCAATGGACTTGAATTTTCAACTTTTTGAGACTGCTACTCTCTTCGTAACCGTGCTTGTTGTGGCCTTCATGCTTCAGGTTTGTTGTAGATTTTCAAGATTATGCTATCTTATCAACCAAATTGTTAAAAAAGCTCATATTTATCCTCTTTTACACCTCACAAGCGAACGAGAAACTAAAACTCCATGTTTGAGGCAGTTTACCTTACTAAAGAATTTCTTCTATGAATTTTTGTTATATTCTCTGTCCCTCCTCTTTCAGGAAGGTACTGCTAATTATTTCAAAGGGCTGATGCTTATTCTGTGTTATCTTATTGTTGCTGCGAGCTTCTTTGTGCATGTCGATCCCCGCACAAGTAAGTTTTTCTTCCCTTATTTTAAAAATGCTTTGTAATAAAAGCTTCATCCGTGTCTGACAGTCAAATGGAACACGTTGTTTTATAAATCTCAAATGATAACTATTGGCTTTATCGCAGTTGGAAGTTGAGTCATGATTGTGCAAACATGGGCATTCATTCTTTTTCCTTACACCACATCGTAGTTCTTGGATAATCTCTACGGTGGTTGACAAATCATTAATCAAGTATTCATGGCCAAAGGTGCGCAGATTGCATTCTCATTCTGCTTGTTTTGATGATACCATAGCCGCAACTCGTACACCAAATTCCTTAAAACTTATTGGCAAGAAACTTTCCACATCTTACACGAATGAAATCGTCCTCTTCACTCTTTCCTTTTCGAATTTTTCGGTTTGTTTTGAGTTTGGAAGCCGTGTCTTTGGGGAAATCCCGGGATGCAGTTGTGAATTACTAGTTGCAGGAAAATTGTAAGTATGGTGGTTGTATCATGTATGTGTTTCATACGTTTGATTTTTTATTTACCCCCAGCCTTTTGAGGTTTCTGAAAGAAACATTGTATTCCATTCTGTACCTTGCTACGGTCAAAATGAAGTGTGAATTTGTTTAGTTCTGTTGCTCAAGCTCACTTTGGTGGAACATGTGAAAGCATCAATTTAAAGACAAATTGTCAAAGTTCTTTTTTCGTTTTTTTAAATCTTTTTGGTATTCATCACTTAACTAGTTTGGATAGATTTCAACATTTATTTTATGTGGCATTGTCATACTAAATTCATGTACTATAGAATTTTTCATGTACATGAACCTCTGGCGGAGTAGGAGTGGTCGATAACTTTGACTGCGACCATCAAGGAGTCGGAATGACAGTGAGAAAATGAAAATGTGATGGGAAAAGTTAAGGATTTTAAGATATATTATATAATTTATTTGATTTTAATATAGGATTTTTTTCAAAATAATCACAAAAAAACAAATTAGAAGAATATGCACATGAGAAACTTAATTGATAAACTTAATTGTCAATTAAGTTTTTCATGTGCATATTCTTCTAATTTTATTTTTGTGTGATTATTTTCAAAAAAACCCTTTAATATAATGAATATTTGATTTTGAAGACAAAGAAATTGAATTTATCTGAAAGCAACTTCAATGTTCTAGGTTTTTGGAAAGTCCTTCCACAATGTGTCGGTCAATGTTTTATTAGTGGTGTTAAAAGTTATGGGAAATGATTTTTGAAGTTAAACTCAAACGAGAAGAAGACAAAATCTAGTTGAAAATAATTTCGTTTCGAGCGAATTTTGTTATTTGTGCTTATGAAATATAAGTCAACCACTTTATGCAGTAACACGGACATTTTTTCGGTCTTTTGTGCCATCCGATGTCCGTTTGTGATAATTTGGACCTGCTGTTATAATATAATATAATAATGTGAATATAAAAAATTAGACATGTTATTAACCTTAGAACCGAGTCACTCTTAACTTCTTATAAGTCTTTCAAAAACACGTCTCACTCATAGTAGTCTAATCAGAATTTGATATAATAACTGAACTGGTATTCATCGTCGGAAAACTACTTAAATTGTCGGTATAGATTACCATTTTGTCATTCTACATTTCTACTTATATAACTTTTCATTTCACTTTCCTAACACCACTCTCTCTTCATATTACTCTTATATTCACCAGAGATAATGTCTCGGAGGCCGGTAAAAGAATCAGCAGACGTCTCAGATTACTCAAATATGTTAAATTGTCTTGTTTAGTTTGTTTGTTTTATATAAAAAAAATTGGGTCGCGTCCGCGGGAGACGTCCGACCGTAAGGGGAGGTGTCTGCCGGAGCCACCTCCCCCAAGGTGGTGGGAGGCAGCTCCGGCAGACGCCTCCCGATGGATGGGGCGTCTCCGGTAGACGCCCCATTTTTATTTTTTATTTTTTTAATTATTTAAATTGATTATAAATTATGATAATTGCAAAATAAATTGAATATTATGTTAATAATTAATTAAATTAGTTTAGCAATCATTTATTGATTAAAAATTGTGATAATTACTAATAAATTGATTATTAAGTTAATAATTAGTTGTGAACGATTTTAGTAAAGGATTATTGATTATAAATTGTGATAATTGCTAAATAAATTGATTATTAAGTTAATAATTAATTTAATTATTTTAGTAAATCCATTAACAAAATTTTATTTTTAAAATTGAATTAATAGTCATCGAGTTACCGTGGAGGAAAAGAGAAACCAATTCCCTTACGCGCGATACGTAGTTTAGCAGATGAGTCAGATCCTCGTTATCCACGTAGACGGGGTATTTCTGCTTCAGTTAGGAGAGAGAGATATTTTACGTCGTCGTCAGACACCTGAGAATTCTTTCGACGACGAGGATGATTCAGATGAGTTGAGGAGTCACGACGAGAGTGACGATGGGGGCCGGTATGACTTGGAGTCACAGGAGGAGGCGATACAACAGTATGGTCGAGGACGGGGGGGGGGGGACATTGTAGTCATTCGGATGAGTGAGTCATTAGGAAGGGTCGAGGTTGCCGGTTTGTGACCGGTGATTCGATTTCGTGCACTGGAGACGTTCAAGCTCAGAAGAAGAAGAGGGGTGAGGACGAGTCTTGGATCGTGACGGATATGATACCCTATGGTCCTCTAGATGGCAGCGTCATTCCGAGTTTCAGAGGTCACATTGTCAGACGCATCTGAGATGACGAGGATCAGAAGGTTTTGAAGTGTCATAATCGGCACAGAGCCTAATGATATGACGACGACGACCGTTAGTGACAATGGATTGGGTCACTTGTCGTACAACATGTTTTCCTGCATTGACATGCCGTTGATTTCGGCTTTCGTGGAGCGGTGGCAGCCTGACCAACACTTTCCACTTGCCGTTCGGAGAGATGACGATCATGTTGCATGACGTCTTTCAGATTTTGCATATTCCTGTTGAGGGTTGTATGTTCAGTGCGCAAACGCCGACATCTGAGCTGAAGTTATTTTTGAAGGGAATGTGTTCTAAAAGTTTTACTTTTAAATGTCAATTATTATGAATTGAATGAGAAATCATTTTGTTCCTTGTTTATGTTATTCGTCTTTTAGAAGTGTTAAGGAAGAAGCTCTTGGTCCTTAACCGTAGAGCTCTAAAAGATATTGGTTTACATAAAACAAAAGATATTCACAATCATGGTAATTAACATGAGACATTAATTACCGAGTTAAGATTGTCATGTTGGTCATAGATCATTGTAGCTCTACAAGTGAGTGACAACACGGGTACACAAAAGAGGAAAATAGTACTTTTGTATACTAAATAGACCTAATAAGTAAAATATTATAGAAATGTGTTTCTGTGTCATTAATATTTTACTATGTCATTTGTCCTTTGATATGAGACTTATATCCTATCACTTAAGAATTGCTTAAATTAGACTAGTGTCTTGAGCTATCGATGAGTGTAGTGTAAAGGCATTAGTTGGTTAAGTATGACTTTCATTGGAGAAGATAGCTAGTCAAAAGATTATCATTGCCCCTCTTAATTGAGTGATGATATTAGTGGGCCCCTTGATAAAGCAAAGTTATAATGTGCACAATGTCATTTGAGTTAAGTCACATATTTGTAACTAGCTTAAAAAGATCAAGAAATGAATACTAATACAAAGATGACACAATACTTCTTTGTGTGTATTCTTAATATCATGAGGCAATGGACGAACACAGGTGGTGCACTCCATCACTAAATGGATCGGGTTTTGGTTCGAGTGGAATTAAGACATCTAACTAATTGGTAGCTATAATGTATAGCTAGATACCGCTTATAGCTTGTGATATTAAGCTCTTAATATCACTGCCAACTTAGTTTAGATCCTCCCATAGGTCACACCACAAAACTGGGAAACAAGAAATGGGGATTTTGGCTTCATAAGATGTGTCAGGTTTCATGTAGAAAATAAGACACATGGGGTGAACAAGCAAAATCAAAATTATGTTGTGATTAATAACATAATTAGAATCTAAATTAAATTCATATGTGATGTAAATATTATGGGGTGTAATGATTAATCATTACATAGGATAATATGTTACATAAGTTGTGAATTTACTACTAATCCCGAAATGTCAAATTTTGTAAGGGTAAAACCGAAATTTGACCAATCAGCAGAACATTGCTCAACGGTCGACCGAACAACAGTAAACGGTCGACCGATCGGTGCACGGTCGACCGTACACGTCTCGACCGATAACAGGGAATTTTCGTCTGTTCGGAACGGTCGACCGAATCTATCGGTCGGTCGACCGAACAATGCGATGAAATATTTTATTGTTGCAAATGATCGACCGAATGTCGAACGGTCGACCGTAACTTGGTTCAAACGGTCGACCGAACCTCCAAACGGTCGACCGGTCCAGACAGTTTTCTGCAGAATTAATTTAAGAATTAATTATATCATGCATGGAATTGGTCCATAATTGATTTAATTCGTGACTGAGATTATTTGTTAGCAAATAATGGATGGTTAGATGGAAGTTTGCATGAAATCATGGGCAAGAGGTCGCACATGAATAGGTAATTTAGAGAGAACTTATAAATACAAGTTTATCTCATTACCTCATTAATTAATTCATTATCTTCTCATGCAAACTTCTCTCTCCATAATTCTCCACGAATTTCACCTTAATTCTTGAGTTTAGTTTTAGTTTTCAGAGATCTTCTTCTCAAGGGAACTAAAGAGGGGTTAGTAATTAGATTCTAAACCCTATTGGAGATTGAGAGGCTAGCTCTTCTCTCTCCGATCTTGTTTAGAGTTTGGTGAATTCTCGGAGGCATCCGGCGCAGCGACAAGCATCCTCAACGTCTCTGGATCATCAAGAAGTTTTAGAGAACTTCTAGGTATGAAATTCGGAGCCCATGTTTGTTTTAATAGAGTTTTGAAACTAGTTATTGAAACAAACCGATGCATGCATGAAACAAATCATAGAAAAATTGTAATTGATCCTTATTGTGCATAAAAATTTCGAAAATAAATATGTGCAATTAAACTAGAAATCCTACAGTGGTATTAGAGCATAGGGTTCAATTTTCTAATGTTTTGAAACTATAAACAAATTTAGTTTACCATCTAGGGTTCGAACAATTCGATTTTCCTTTTTTTCGATGTTTAAATGTTTTGTTGGAATAATTCTTTGTAATAATTCGTTTTGAATGTTTTAAGTGGTTTAAAACATGTCATGTGATTATTAGAATTATGATTTAGACATAAGTCTAACTTGCAATAATTTCGTTTTAAGAATAAACGATTGTTTTGTAAGAGAATCAACAAAACCGAAAAACTGCGGTTCATCTTTCCATTGGAAATTGGATGAACAGCGGTTCAAAATTGTTTTTGAACTTATGGATGAATGAAAAACGTTTTTAATGGATTTCAAAATGTTTTTCAAAGAATTGTTTGGGATTGTAGATGATTGATAAACTAGGTTGCATAGTTTATAGCAATATTGCGTGCATAGATGCTCGAGTTGTCTTTGCAGGAATTGTGAGTTTATATGTTCCAAATCAGAAACTATGAATGTATGCAATTATTATTATACAGGGGCTTATTTATATGTAAAAGCCAAATTCTCTTTTTCTATCTTTAGATAATTGCATTGCATTTGAGAGGTTTTACATAGGACTTGCACTAGTCGGTTTTTATCGAATGTGAGGATCATGTTTATTTTCTGTAAAATCTACATCTTCGGTGCAAGAGGAAGTCGCCGCTGTAGCGCATCGATCGAGGATCAAGGATCAAAGGGAACATATCAACTCACACGATGTGGATTGTGTGAATGGTTTAATTTCTGTTTTTATCTTGCTATGCATGTGATGAATGTGTTGAATGTTAGGATGTGTATGAATGATAATATGCATGATAAACTAAAATTCTGAATCACATGTTAATTTATGAAATTGTCCAACAAAATTAAGAGTAATTTTCCTTCTTATTTCATCCACTAGCAGTCATTGATCGAGGGATACTCTGCTCGCCCTTAGCGGGAGATAGCTTCCTCCATCTTTGGGAATAGTGGGAGATATAATGGTTGTCTGTTGTTGTGCCACGATTAAATATATGAGGTGCGCTTCACCCTAGTGAACCCCAAGTATGTTTAGTTGTGAATACAATGGATAAACGTATCTCGTATCAAATGAAAATAAGTTTTCTTAACATTACCTAGAGCCCTCGCTCGGTTTTGGGAAAAAGTTTTTCTTACGAGGATAGGTCATATTCCCTCATAATTAAAACGATAAGAATCACAAGAGTTTGAAGATGCTAATGTTGCTAAAATTCAAAAATGTTGTGATTAGAAAGAGTTTTTCTTACCTTGATATTGTGATGTATTCGATAGCCCTTAGCTAGTCTATATTGCAATTGATGGGATCTTGGATTGCTGCATTTATGGGCAAAATTTTATTTGCAGTATTTACATTTATATTTGATATATATGTATGTATTTTAAAACATAAAATTGGCATTAAAATCCTGTATGAATTATTTTGTAGAAAAATGTCGAACATCCAACTTATCGTACGATCCATGATAGAAAAACACCCTTTAGCAAATGATGACTCAAACTTCATTAGTTGGCAACTCAAACTCAACATCGTGTTAAAGTTTGAGAAACTGTCTCACCTTTTGGAAGATCCAATCCCAAAATGGAATGAGAGATTAACCGATGAAGAGAAAGAGGCTAAAGCCAAGTGGGGAAGACCAAGAGAACCAAGTTCACGGTCTTATGCTAGCATCCATGGGTGACTCGCTTCAAGCGAAATACTTGGATTCGAAACCCAAGAAGACCATGGAGGCTTTATCTAAGATGTTCATGGATAGTGTCCGAAAAGAACGTTATAAGACCATCATCGCACTCACAATGTGCCACATGGCGGAGGGAACATCGGTATCCATGCATTTTCTCACGATGCAAGGATACCTTGAGAAGTTGGCAAAGCGCTCTTCACCAATGCCCGAGGACATTCCTGAAGGTATGATTCTTGACTCTCTAGCCCCGTCCTTTAAGGACATTGTGATGCACTATCACGTGCGTGAAAAAGGGGTGAGTCTTGAGAAGCTGCACAACGCTCTCAAAACTGCTGAAGTTGACATGGGCAAGGGTAGGGACAAGCAAGTCATTGCCGTCCATGGGAGGAGCCAAAAGATTGGTAAAGGAAAGAGCAAATCTACCAAAAGTGGTTCAATCAAGGGGAAGGGAGTAGGAGGTTCTCATAAGAGTGTCTCGAGGGGGAAATCTCAGAAATCTCCGAAATCTCCAACTCCCAATACGGAGTGCTTTCACTGCGGTGAAAAATGACACTGTTAGGATCTATGACCCTCTAATCGATAGATAAATGCGGAATTAAAAATACTAATCGAAGGATTAAGGAGTAGAGACAATGCAAACCACAAATCGTCGACACCGGAGTTTAGAGAGGTTCGGCACCCACACCCGGGTCCTAGTCCTCCTCGCAAGCCTCGCTCGATCCCCCGAGCCTCGCTTACGGTTCCACTAACCGATCTCCATTCCGGGTCGAGACCAACGCCGTTTACAACACCGAGCCTCGCGAACAACCTCGCCTCGCTCGTGTTTCCTCTCACAACCCGAGAGGGAGCTTCCTCGAAGCTTTTACAACTCTTTGATTCTTTAATATGGAAGTTGAATCACACTCTAACTAACACTTTATACTTGAGCACACTTGGATATGATATTGAATTGGATATGCAAGTGGTGAAGTTTAGGCTTGAGTGTTGTGGATTGAGAGCTTAAAGATGGAGAGGATTTGGCTTTGAGTATTGGATAAATAGGAAGTGTTCAAGAAACTCAAAGCAACCAAGTGAGGTGCTATTTATAAGCCTTCAAGCTCATATAGCCGTTTGGGAGTTGGTGGGGAATGGCCCAATGAGAATGCAAGATGTGACTTAAGCTCGTCCAGAAATCGAGACAGATTCGGTCGACCGTTATCCACATGGTAGTCCGAAACATTGGTCTGAACTAAGAACTCGGTTGACCGATTAAGTATCGGATCACCGTTCACCAACCTCCAGTAGCTTTTATCTATTTAGCCCTAATTAAATTCGGTTCACCGAAGTCCATTCGGTTCACCGTTCCAAGGTGGACAGTAGAATTGATTGGGCTCTGATCTACTCAAGTTCAGTTGACCGTGTATACTTCGGTATACCAAAGTTAGCGCGGGTTTTGCCCTGACAATGCGTGGGAAATTGCTTTAACAATAACGGTCAAGTTAAATAGCCGTTGGACTCCTAAAGCAATATGATTCGGTTGACCGAATGAAGTTCGGTGTACCGAATATGGATAAGTCAATTGGGCTTTAGGTCAAGATTTAAATACGACCGTTGGAGCAAAGTCCAAAACCGGTCTAGGCTATTTCGGTCTACCGAAGGTGGTTCGGTGTACCGAGGTGGTTATTCCAGGGAACACCTAAAAGATTCTATACGGTTGACCGCAAGGTGTTCGGTGGACCGAACTCTACATGATTCGGTTTACCGAGAGGGGTTCGGTTAACCGTGGGGATACAGGACAAAATCCTAATGTGCTCAAGTTTACATTAATCCTTAGGACTCAAATTATACTAAATTACATATTGGTCCAAAGATTGATTACATGTCTTGAGTCTTTATCTTCTTGTCCCAAAGCTCCTTAGCTTGATTCTTCATCAACCTATTAAGAATATCACAAATACACGAATATATATGCAATGCATGTATTCATGTTTGCTTACTTTGATTGTCTAGGTCGATTGATTAAATATAGATTAAGATTAGTTTACTTAATCATCAAAACTAAATAAAGATTAAGGCTAAAAAGCCAACAGACACATCCGGCCAAATTGCCCCAAATACAAGGAAGACATTCACAACGGAGTGATTGAACGTCGGCGCCCCAAAAAGGCCAAAGGTATATTTGTTATTGAAATAAATTTAGTCACCTATGTCCAGGATTGGGTAATTGATACCGGATCTTGTGCTCACATAGTTTCTAATGTGCAGCTACTCATGGATAGGAAGGAACTCGTAAGGAACGAGGTAGAATTGAAGGTTGGAAATGGTGCGAACGTTTCTGCGGTTGCACAAGGTTCTGTGGTGCTTCAATTATGCAGTGGTTTAAATTTATGTCTAAAGAATGTTTATTATGTGCCTTCGATTAGAAAGAATATTATTTCTGTATCATGTTTAGATATGTATAATTTTAATATAAATATTTCAAATTCTTGCTTGTCCATATCGAAGAATGGTGTTTTCTATGCAAATGCATTCATAAGGAATGATCTCTATTTGCTTGAATTGAATAATAAACAAATCTTTAATATCAATAACAAAAGACTTAAGACCACTCACGAGAATGATACTCTCTTGTGGCACTATCGTCTTGGTCACATAAATGAAAAGCGTATCAAGAAATTGTAAGAAGCTAACCTTCTTGGTCTACTTGATTTTAAATCATTGGAGACGTGCCAACCATGTTTAATGGGAAAATGACCAAAAAACCTTTCAAGAAGAAAGGGCCAAGGGCGAGTGTCTTGTTGGATTTGATACATTCCGATGTATGTGGTCCTATGAGTACTAGTGCACGAGATGGTTTCAGGTACTTCATTACGTTCACGGATGATTATAGTCGTTATGGCTATGTTTATCTAATGAGAAACAAAAGTGAATCCTTTGACAAGTTCAAAGAATTCAAGAATGAATTAGAGAACCAACTCGACAAGAAAATCAAGTCTCTACGAACGGATCGTGGGGGTGAGTACTTATGTGCCAAATTTGACTCATACCTAAAGGAGTTTGGTATTGTACCTCAACTCACCCCTCCCGGTACACCTCAGTGGAATGGGGTATCCGAAAGGAGGAATAAGACATTGCTCGACATGGTTCGGTCAATGATGAGTCATGCGGAATTACCTCTTTACTTTTGGAGTTATGCACTACAAACTGCGGCTTACACACTAAATAATGTTCTATCCAAATCCTTGGAGAAAACTCCTTATGAGCTATGGAGTGGTAAAACACCTAATCTCAATTTTCTCAAGATTTGGGGTTGTGAGGCTTACGTCAAAAAATTGATGTCGACCAAACTTCAACCAAAAGCGGATAAGTGCTTCTTTATTGGTTATCCTCGTGAGACAAGAGGATACTACTTTTGGCATATCACCTCCAATCGAGTGATTGTAGAGAGGGATGTCATATTTCTGGAAAATGAATTTCTGGAAAGAGTAAAAAGTAGTGGGAGTAGGGTTGTGCTTAAGGAAACTCAAGATACTCTACAAGATCATGACATGAATGATGACATTCAAGATCATGAAGGCCCAACCGAGATTCCTTTGGTTAGTGGGAGCGTGAGTGAGAGACATTCGCAAAAAATTGTGAGAGAAACTCAATCCTCCCCACCTAGTGTACGTTCGAGAATCGAACACGAACCAATTCCACAAGAAATTGTGGAAGAAGTTCGAGAAGTACACGTAGAACCGAAAGAACTTAGAAGATCAACGAGGGAAAGGAAGAAACCCGATATATATTTGGGACTTCATGAGATCATGGTACTAGATACCGATGATCCCTCGACCTTTCAAGAAGCAATGGAAAGAAAGGACTCCAAACTATGGCTCAAGGCCATGGAATCCGAAATAGAATCCATGTATGATAATCAAGTGTGGAACTTGGTTGACCTTCCTCAATGGAAAAAGGTCATTCAAAATAAATGGGTTTTCAAGAGGAAGATGAACATGGATGAGAACTTGGCAATCTACAAAGCGAGGCTTGTAGCAAAAGGTTTCACTCAAGTTCAAGGAATTGACTATGATGAAACTTTTTCACCGGTTGCCATGTTCAAGTCTATTCGGATAATGCTCGCTATTGCCGCATTTCATGATTATGAGATATGACAAATGGATGTCAAAACGGCGTTCCTTAATGTGAACTTGGAGGAGGATGTGTACATGGTACAACCTCAAGGTTTTGAAGATCCAAAGAATAGCGAGAAAGTATGCAAGCTTCAAAGATCCATTTATGGATTGAAGCAAGCATCAAGGAGTTGGAACAAACACTTTGACGAGGAAGTGAAGAAGATCCACTTCATTCAAAGTAAGGAAGAACCTTGTATACACAAGAAGGTTAGTGGGAGTCATGTAGTATTCCTAATCTTATATGTCGATGACATATTGCTCATGGGCAATCATATTCCTTTGCTTGAGCAAACGAGAAGTTCATTGAAATCTGCATTTTCGATGAAAGATATGGGTGAGACTCAATACATCTTGGGAATCAAGATATAACGAGATAGATCCCGTAGACTCATTGGCCTAAGTCAACGTACATACATTGACAAGGTCTTGGAAATGTTCAAGATGAACAACTCCAAAAAGGGCAGTGTGCCAATGAGTATGGGTGTGCAACTCAAGAAGTCTCAACGTGCGCAATCACGGAAGGACTTAGAGTACATGAAGGATGTCCCTTATGCTTCGGCAATTGGATCGATCATGTACGTGATGACTTGCACAAGACCCGATGTCTCGTATGCTCTAAGCGTGACAAGTCGTCACCAATCCAACGAGGTCGTGAGAATTGGACTGCGCTCAAGAATATCCTGAAGTACCTTAACCGAACTAAGGATAAGATTCTTGTTTATGGAGGACAAAGAGAATTGATTGCCGAGGGATACTTGGATGCGAGTTTCATGAGTGATCCAGGCGATAGAAGGTCGCAATCAGGATACGTCTTTCTTCTGAATGGTGGAGCTGTGAGTAGGGGTGCACATGGGTTGGGTTCAACCCGAAACCCAACCCGAACCCAACTGGTTGGGTCGGGTTGGGGAGGGGTTCGGGTTGGGAAAATCAAAAACCCGAATTTTCGGGTCGGGTTCGGGTTGAGGGGGTCGGGTTGACCCAACCCAACCCGAACCCGATTTTTTATTTTTTTTATTTTTTTATTTTTTTCCCAAATAAACCGGTCGACCGAACATCACTCGGTCGACCGTTTCCAACCCGAAAATTTCGGGTTTTCAAGCCACCGGTCAACCGTTTAAGCACCGGTCGACCGAACCCAACCAAGTTTGGGAGAAAATTTCCGAATTCTGGTTCAACCCGATCCAACCCGACCCAACCCGAAAATTTCGGGTCGGGTTGGGTTGAACCCAAACCGGTTCGGGTTCGGGTTGGGTTGGGTTTTTTCCCAACCCGAAAATTTCGGGTTGGGTCGGGTTGAGGCTCAAACCCGACCCAACCCGACCCATGTGCACCCCTAGCTGTGAGTTGGCGTAGTTGGAAGCAAAGCACTACGGCCGACTCAACCACTGCTTCCAAAGTAATGGTTGTCGCTGAAACGAGCAAGGAAGGAGTGTGGATTAAGAAGTTCATTGAAGAGCTTGGAGTAGTTCCCTCGAGCGATGGACCAGTAGAGCTATTTTGCGATAATAGTGCATCTATCTCGCAAATCAAGGATCCCAAATCACACCACAAAGTGAAGTACATGGATCGTAAGTACTTCGTGACATGTGACCTCATCGACGAAGGCAACGATCGACCGAAATTTGACCGATCAGCAGGACAATGCTCAACGGTCGACCGAACAACAGTAAACGGTCGACCGATCGGTGCACGGTCGACCGGACACGTCTCGACCGATAACATGGAATTTTCGTCTGTTCGGAACGATCGACCGAATCTATCGGTCGATCGACCGAACATTGCGATGAAATATTTTATTGTTGCGAACGGTCGATCGAATGTCGAATGGTCAACCGTAACTTGGTTCAAACGGTCGACCGGTCCAGACGGTTTTCTGCAGAATTAATTTAAGAATTAATTAGATCATGCATGGAATTGGTCCATAATTGATTTAATTCGTGGCTGAGATTATTATTGCCCATGAATAGGTAATTTGGAGAGAACTTATAAATACAAGTTTATCTCATTACCTCATTAATTAATTCATTATCTTCTCATGTAAACTTCTCTCTCCATAATTCTCCACGAATTTCACCTTAATTCTTGAGTTTAGTTTTAGTTTTCAGAGATCTTCTTCTCAAGGGAACTAAAGAGGGGTTAATAATTAGATTCTAAACCCTATTGGAGATTGAGAGACTAGCTCTTCTCTCTCCGATCTTGTTTAGAGTTTGGTGAATTCTCGGAGGCATCCGGCGCAGCGACAAGCATCCTCAACGTCTCCGGATCATCAAGAAGTTTTAGAGAACTTCTAGGTATGAAATTCGGAGCCCATGTTTGTTTTAATAGAGTTTTGAAACTAGTTATTGAAACAAACCGATGCATGCATGAAACAAATCATAGAAAAATTGTAATTGATCCTTATTGTGCATAAAAATTTCGAAAATAAATATGTGCAATTAAACTAGAAATCCTACAATTTATATCAGAGTTGCTGGGTGTTAGCCTCGAGGGTCTTGGGTGGCATAGCTCATTTTGGAGTGGCAGTGGTGTTAGTATCGAGGTTGTGGACGACTGTTGCAGACGGGGGCGACCACCACGGGTTGAGGATACGCAGATGACTGTCTACCTCTTTTTACTGTTAGGCTGCGTCTTGTTTGTCGACAAGAGCGGTTGTAGAGTCACACCATGCGACCTATTGGAGGCGAGGGAGCCAGATACCGTTGGGGTTGGCGACGTTGGCATATCTGTATCGTCAGCTGGGTATATCGAGTCGTGTTGATTGTTATCAGATTACAGGTTATCTTACACTTCTGCAGGCTTAGATATATGAGTATTTTCCTGCTTTCCGCCCGCATCGGGAGCAGAAGATTATTGAGCGTGGTCATCCTCGTTCGCGTATGTGAGCTGTCCGAACAGGACCTTGCTTAGCATACTCGAAAGCACTCGGGTCCCGACGTGTCGACTTTCCCCTAGGTCGACCTCACACCTTAGTATTTTCTGCTGGTTCTCCATAGTTCGACTGATCGGGGTGTAACTGTTCGTATAAAATACGAGAGGCACTACGAATTACTGCAGGGTCGTTCTCCGAAATCTCATCAACGAGCTTCCGAAAATGCTCGACGTCTTGTGCTTACTGATCCACAAACTCTAACATCTGGACTCATTCTCCAATGACAAGTGTTTTCCAGAATGGATGAATCTGCTCTAAATAAATTTCATCACCTGACGCAAAACACTTGTACATGGTACATGCACAAGGAATCTCATGTGATGTGAGAAAAGCACACCCGCAACGATATTCAACTTCATTACTCAAGTCTTGCATTCTCTTCAACTCCTTAGTCAATAACGACAAGCAGTGATGCGAAACTCGGTCATTTATATGCTGAAACAAAAGACCTATGTAGTTTGCCAAATTTCGACGTCTTGAATCTTCAAGAAAGTTCTGAATATTCGTTAGCTGCATTTCAATAGCCGAGTTCACGCGGTCGAAAAGAGTGTCGAGAGCGGCAATCGATGTAGTGATCCACTCTTTCAGAGCCGAATGTGCATTTTCCACCATGAAGTTCGTTGTGTTGCCGAAATGAAAAACTTTATTCGTCCAATTCAACACACTTTTCTTTATGCACCAACCACGTGTCTTCCACATACTCCGTGAGCACTGGCCAGGACTTGAAAGAATCGTTCAGATTACAGACTGATCTATCATAATCCGTCTGTGAATCAGAAACCATAACTTTCCTCCACTTTTCACGCCTAAAACTCTCTGCAAGCTGCTTGCTCTTGCCGAATACGTGGTATGCGTAGTTGTACACGTATTTGTTGATATGCCAGGTGCAAAGTAAATGAGCAGACTCAAAAAAAACCTCTGTCATTGGTCGCATCAGACTATCTCCCGGTCCGTTATTATTGCAGTCAGGCTAATAATATTCAATAACAGATCTCGCAACCTCTCCAACACCCACCGGTAACTAGACTCGGTCTCATCCTTCAAAATCGCATATCCGACGAGGAAATTCAAGTTTGTTGGTGTAACCCCAACCATCTCAAACAAAAAATCTTGTACTTGTTCGTCTTATACGTCGAATCCATGCAGATTATGAAATGATATGTACGCAACAACTGAACTGAAGTCTGATGTGCCAAAAATGCGTGAGTGAGGACATTAGTTTCTTCATCTGCCACAATCCAATGCAAATATTTATACTGCACTGCCTGACTGAGAAACTGCTGACCGGGATTTCTGTCTTTAGATTTCGTTCTCCTCATGTACTCTCTGAAGTTATAAATGTGTCTTTGATTGTGATTATTCTCCGAGAATTTCTCCTTTACTGCCAACAAAATGTTACGTGGTCTTGCTTGTGCCTCAGTTATATCACGAACAATTTGCTTGGCCGCAACACTAAGTCCGCTGACTTGTCAGTGACCCTCTGAATAAACTGCAAGTGTGTGGTTGTGCTGCCTATAGGTGCTATTAGAAACAACGACCCATCCATCACGATCCCGTCGCTCGACTACTTTTACCAAAAAAACGACAACAACAACATTTTCTTTTTGTGTTTTTTTGTAGTGCAATACTCGTATCACGAGAACTCATTTCATGTCTGCGATCACATCTCAGGTAACAATCCATCCGGTTATCTGCTTTTGGTTTGTATGATGATATAACCAAAAAAAATTCAGCTTCTATTGCAACTTGTTTCGCCCATTTACAAGCTTCCTCGATTGTTGTAAATATTTGTTTACCATAAAAAAACTCACAGTAATCTAATCCATCACCACCAAAATCTTGCAACGGAACCTGAAAAAAAATTAATTTAACAGAAAATTAAAAAAAACTATAAAAAAAACAGGATGTCTGTGCGAGACGCCTCCACCATGGTGGATGCGTCTTAGCCAAACGCCTCCACGTTGGGGGAGGCGCCTCGCTAAGACGCCTCGACCAAGGTGGCGATGTCTGGATAAGACACCTCCACCAAGGTGGAGGCGTCTTAGCCAGACGTCCGAGTCAGAAAAAAAATCCGCCTCTGTTACCTCGCCGGATCTAGGAATGTGAGTAAAACTGAGTCAAAAACCTTGTTTAAAGACACGAGACGAAATGCGTATTAATTGATTTGTTAATGACAAAAAAATAATATTTAGGTCGATTTAAGTAAATTTCGGAAGGAAAATGTTTTATGAACGCAGCGCGTCACGGACACGCTCTACGTGGACATCCATGTCAGCCCTTACGTGACCAAAGCATGAATGTTTTTTTGTTTTTTCTTCCTGATGTCCACTCAAATCACATTAAATGCGTTTCAACTCAGCACGTTCTCTCTCTCCACCCAAATACAAATATGATGACACTCTTTCTTTCTTCTTCATTCTTTCTCTCCAGAATAAATCACCATTTCTAGCAAGATATTATGTCGAAGAAGCGTCTGATGCCGACTCCCAGGATTCTTCACAACGTAAGCAGCGTGAATGGGACGGTGCGAAGACTTCCCGATGTTCTTGTCAGCGTTAGCATCGTGAATGTGACGATCCGGTGGTGAAGACTTCACACCACAACATCTTTGCTGCATTGTTGGAGTGCCCATGACAGAAAAAGAAGGAAGAAGAAAGAAAGAGTGTCATCGACCGTCCCATTCACGCTGCTTACGTTGTGAAGAACCCTGAGAGTCGGTATCAGACGCTTCTTCGAAATAATATCTTGCTCGAAATGGTGATTTATTCCAGAGAGAGGTACAACGCTCCGTGGTGAAGACTTACGTCTGTTCTGTTTATGTCGTACATCTCTCCGTAATAAATCACCATTTCGAGTAAGATATTACGTCGAAGAAGCGTCTGATGTCGACTCCCAATGTTCTTCACAACGTAAGCAGCGTGAATTAGACGATCATGTTTAAGTCTTACATCTTCTTTCCGATTTACTGGGAAAATATATATTATCTTTGTAATTTGTGTGTGTTTGTATTGTTTGTTTGTGTGTGATTTACTGGGAGAAGATATATTATTTTTGTAATTTTTTTGTGTTTGTGTTTGTATTGTTTGTTTGTCTTTGTGCTCTCATTGTATCTTATTGTGTAATAGTTATCATCAATAATATGTACCATCAATATCTCATTGTGCTCTCATTGTATCTACATAAACAGGACAAACTTTCTACATAAACATGACAAACTTTGTACATAAATAGTACAAACTTTCTACATAAACTAGACAAACATTCTACATAAACAAGACAAACTTTCTACATAAACAAGACAAACTTTCTACATAAACAGGACAAACTTTCTACATAAACATGACAAAACAGGACAAGCTTTCTACATAAACAGGACAAACTTTCTACATAAACATGACAAAACATGACAAACTTTCTACATAAACAGGACAAAACATGACAAACTTTCTACATAAACATGACAAAACATGACAAGCTTTCTACATAAACAGGACAAACAGGACAAACTTTCTACATAAACAGGACAAACTTTCTTCCTAAACCGGACATGAACTACACTTATTCCGGACAGCAAATACACTTATTCCGGAAAAACTTTCTGTTCCGTTTCTGAACACACTTTCTTCTTATTCTGGACAACTACACTTATTCCGGACAACAAATACACTTATTCTGATTCCGGACAGCAAATACACTTATTCCGGACAGCAAATACACTTATTCCGGACAAACTTTATGTTCCGTTTCTGGACACACTTTATTCTTAAACCGGACAACAAATACACTTATTCTGGACAACAAATACACTTATTCCGGACAACAAATACACTTATTCCGGACAAACTTTATGTTCCGTTTCTGGACACACTTTATTCTTAAACCGGACAACAAATACACTTATTCCGGACTGCAAATACACTTATTCTGGACAGACACATAACGTAAATAGGACAAACACATAATGTAAACTGCACACACACATAAAGTAAGCTAGACAAATTAAGTTGATCCAACGTAAAACTTAAAAACAAATATTTTATTATGATAAGTGTGAGCTCTGCACGAATAATGAGACTGCACGATGTCCTAGGGTCTGCACACTGTCTTATCTGTGTATTGGGAAATGAATTGTTCAACTTAAAGAACCGGCATTTTTTAAAAAGACCAAAACGCGCGAAGAGAAATTTCGCTGACTGGACGCTGACTCAAAAAAAATATCTGAGCTGTACAGATCCACGTAAGGCGCGTCCGTGACGCCCGCGTCCGTCTATCACGGCCCATTTCGGAATGCGAATAGTACCCCCTATAATAAACAAATCTTACATCATTTTCGAGCCTCCTATGTCAAAAATTATGATCTTAACCAGCTTATACAACTCAAAGTTGCAGCATTAGTCTGCCATTTATTTTGAATGATTGGTTGGAAGTGGAAATAATTTTTCGTGTTTCATGCGAATTTTTTAGAAAGTGATTCTGAGTAGTGCCATAGTCGTGCGTATTCATGTGGTATTATAGTTTTTTTATATATAAAATATTCGTATTATAGTTGTCGGTTGTTATTTTAAATAGAGTAGGTGTTCCTTCACAGATGGGAGAATGCTTCTCATCAGAACTCTTTTCACCTCCGGTTGTGGTTGTGTTTTTGTACGTTCGTCTCGAATAACAGCTTTTCCTTTTTCATTTGGTAGTTATATGTGTGGTTTCTGGAGGTTGTTTTGTTTTTATTCGCTTTTGACACAAAAATTAATCATGATCATCTCTTGCTGGTTCACTGGTGTCATTCAGGATGCTGAAGGCATGTTGTTATAAATTGTCTTTTAACCAAAATAAATCCATCGACTCTTTTTACGACAACTTATTACCATGGATAAATGTGCAGGGATAAAACAAAAAAGCGACAGGGTGCGACAATGACATGTTTCTATTGTAGTGGTAACCTTTATATTAAAAAAAAACTCGCACTTTATCCACTCCCCTCTAAGCTTTTGTTAGCTAAAATGAGCAAAACCAGCTACCCTAAACATTTATCTTCGAATCAAATCATCAGATATCTTTTTTTTCATCATTCCAGCTTAACATTTTGTCCAACACAATAAAGATGTGTATGCACCTTTTATTGTAAATGGCTACGATACACTCCCAGCTACTCGTCGTCAGAGAAAAGCTGGAAAACTGGTTATTTAGACGGTTTTTAGCTTTAAATTTATCTGATGATGTTGTTATTAGATGTATTCTTTATTGTAACTAAATAAATCATAACAACTCCAAAACTAAGACAAGTAGTAGGTTGGTAGTCTTTTTTATTTACGTGGGACAATGGTTTTCATAAATTCACCTATTTTATTTAATAAATAAAAGAGCCTTTTATAATTTAAAAAATAATAATAAAGAGAACTTCACTTTTGTTCTATTTTCCTTCCCTCTCCACAATCATCATCATCACAATTAAAAATAAACAAGAAAACTCCAAGAGCATCCACACACAATTAAGTGATTAACCATCTACTTAATAATAATGATTCCATTCCTACTGAACCCAAACCCCTTGGACCCCCATCCACCGTCCATTTCCCCAACGCAATCGGGACCCTCCACGTGTCGAACTACCGTCCTCTTTAGTCGTCCCCCAAAATGCCCCAACAACTCTCCCTCTCCGTCTCTTTCCTCCCGACTCTTGTCGTCTCCAAAACCTCCCAAACCCCATCCCCACCTCCTCTATCCTTTCCCGATTCGAAATCGAGGTCCACTTCGGCGCCCCACCACGCATGCTTCCCGAGGTCGATCCCGATTTGCTTCGTTTTGTGTTCCCCCCGTTCTCGGCGACGCCGGTTTCGGGATTTGGGGTTTGAGTCTTTTTCGAGTTTTTTTTTTGGGGTGCATTGGTGTGGGGAGGGTTTTTGTGTGGTGGTTTGATGGGTTTTGGAAGGTTTTCTGAAAAAGTGCCTTTTTGGGTGTGTTTTTGTGTTGGAAATACCTGGAATCGTGGTTATCCTTGTGAGTGTGGAACTGCATTTCTGTTTTCGGACGAAATGTGTAATTATGTTCGTGGATTTGTTATCTGGAAATCAGTTTATAAGCTGCTTGTGAGAAGTTTGAATTTTTTTTTTTTTTGGGGGGGGGGGGGGGGGGGGGGGGGGGGGGGTTGTAGGTGTGCTAAAGGTGGCTTTTTTTGGTGTGTTTTTTTGTCGGAAATACCGGAAGTTTTGGTTATCTGTGTGAGTGTGGGTGTGGAACTGCATTTGTGTTTTCGAAATGTGTGTTTCCGTTCGTGGATTTGTCATCTGCAAATCAGTTTACATGCGGTTTGTGAGAAGTTTGATTAGTCAGAAGGTGGTTTTTTTTAAGCCCAAACCACTTGGGTTTAATGGGTAACTAGTGGAATGATTTTGGAGTTACTAGTGGAATGATTTTGGGTGAATTTGAACTTAAAACAAGTTTTCTAAGCTAAGTTTCGATTGAGTATCTTATGTGCTTATATATGCATGTTCGGTTGGCTGCGTTAAGAAGAGACTCTTTGATTGGGTTACATGCGTGGTGGTGTTTTATGTTTTATTTCGTTAGTTCGGATTTCGGCCCTCTCGATGTTTTCCGGTAGTTTTCCTCTTACATGATAAAATTCATTTTAGCTGAAAAAACTGTCTCCTGATTTGAAAGGAGTTACAAATGCATAATCTTGCCTTACTCTGTTTGGATATTGCTAGTTTTTTTGCTGTTAACTTTATGCTATTTAATATATCATCCTATGGATTACATTTCAGTTTGCATGCATTGTTGTAAAATCATGCCTAACAACTGAGTTATTACTTCACCTCAAATATGTGTTTTCTAATTTGTGGTGCTTTCTGAAAAGTGAGGTGAAGTGCTATTTTTTTATTGTCCTTTATATTTTGAATTGTAAAAGTGCATTTGCACCCTCCATGCTAGTGGAACAAGCTTTTGTTGGGAACTTATGAGTAGCTGTTTTCTTGTGCAGTTGTAACAGATACAATCCATTTGAAATGGATGAGAATCCTGCTCCCACAATCTTTGATGGCTCTATCCTAAATGTTCAGTTTGGTATTGCCACACCCAAGGATATTGTACGTATTTTTGATTCCTTCGCCAATTATTACCTCAAAAAAATTCTCATCATTTCAACTTATTTAACACATTATTGTGTGGCATCTCATGGTAGAAATTTATCATTATGTTGTCATATTACTTAGTTTTGGAGAGCAGCAGAGAGAGGGACTGACTTGGTGTTTAGCATGGGTTAAAAAAAGAAAAAGAAACTTGGGTTCAAATTTTGGTGTCAACACTCGGGTTGGTTTTGTGGTGTATTTTAGGATTTTTTGTTGAAAATTTCTTAGAGTACTCGTGTGTACCTTAAAATGGGACTTGCAGAAGGAAATATGTGCAATTTTTTGCTACAAGGGTGGCGTTTGCCCTGCTATATATGTAAAATCTTGTTTATAAGGAAAATATGTTTTGGTGCAGCTCATCAGTATTTGTTGGGGTCTCATCATTTTCTTGCTGAGTTGCTAAGAATTGCATTTTCTTGACGAGTTGCTAAGAAATGATATTGAAGGCTTCCAAATCACACGATCACATCTTATCCACAAGTTACCTCTCCATATTCAATAGCTTTAAAATTTAAATGAATTAGGCAAAAACACAGAATATGGATCAGACTGGCAATGAGAATATTTGGTTACACTTTTTAGTTGTGAAATGGCCTGGGGAACTTGGAAATGGTATTCAGCATTAAAATGTCTCTCCTCATATTGTGGAGATTAAAAGTTTCAGCAGTAGTTTAAGACAGGGAAATTGCTATTTGCTAATGTCTAAAAGCTCTAAGACCTCTCTAACTCTGGATAGTCAGGACATTTTTTTTGTTTTCCTTGTGACTTGGAAACTCTCCGGCCTTGTCCCATTTTGTTTTTCCTTCGTATCCCATTTTTCCTATCTAGCAATGATTAAAAAATTGCTTAGTATTATTTGTTTATAAACCTATTCACTTGTTTAGCAGACTGATATAATTCTTAACAAACTCTATGCACTTGTATAATAAACTAATGCGCTTCAACAAATTCGTCGGCTTGTTTAAACAGTACAATTTCAACAAATAGCTACATTTGCACATGTTTTAGATCAAATCATCAACCACTGAAGAAGAATGGTTAGAATGATGTATATTGTCATTTTAAGGTATCTTGATGAGATAATACATGTGTTGTAACCAATTATTTGTTACATTTGTGGTTACGTTTGTGGAAAAAACACGATGCCTCATATATAATGATTAATGAGGTTAGACAATATTTTAACATTGCGTATTCAACATTCCTGTATATTCATTGACCTGGTAATGGTTGACTGTCTCTTAGTGATGGCCGTTTCCTCTCTGCCTATCTTGAATTGCTAGAAATTTATCTTGCGCTGCTATTTCTTTTCTATTGTAAAATTTCAACTGTTGAACGAGATAAAAATATTATTTTGCACACCATATATGATGGTTCAGTTTACTAGGCAAACAAACTAGCTGTGTATCTTCCCCATGTACTAAAACAGGCAGTGTATCATTTATTATGTACCTCAGTAATTAATAGCTCCCAAATTTGTAGAAGAACTTCTATTCTTATCACTTACTGTCAATTTACTCGTTCCTTTTCAATTCCAATGTTTGGGTTCTTCGTAGGCTTATTTACATTTTTTTTTGTGCCAAAATAATACATACTTCTTTTGCCAGAGGACTTCATCCACAAATGACTGTCCCATCACACATGCAAGTCAGTTAATGAATCCCTTTCTTGGCCTACCACTGGAGACTGGAAAATGTGAATCTTGTGGCACTGTTGAACAAGCACAATGCGAAGGTTTTTTTTTTGCTTGTTAAACTAACTTGTAAGCAAGCAGTGAAGTGCCTTTTATTTTTGCTTATTAAATATTATCTTGTTGCTAATTTCAGGTCATTTTGGTTTTATTGAGTTGCCAACACCAGTTTATCATCCTTGCCACACAAGTCAGTTGAAGAATATTTTGAGCTTGATCTGTCTCAAGTGTCTCAGATTGAAAAAGAGCAAGGTAGTTCTTGAATTCTATTGTTCTTTATTCTTAACACTTATCTCACATGTTTAGTAGTATTGTATAGACATGCCTTCTGGCACTTCAATACGTGTAGACAGTTAACAAGATGCATATATGCTGAAATGGTCTCTCCTTTTACGCAATTAATTTCCAAGTCACTAAATTTAGCATATGTATGCACATGCAACTTGGATATGGAAAAATAAAGTGTTTGGGGGACTTGAAGTTGTAAGGTTAAATGAATTGCAAATATGACTTTTTATCTGAGTAAAGAAAGGTCTCTGTGTTATATTTTGAAACATGAACAGAGGCACCAGAGAGAGGAAGCTGCCATAGTGCTGGTAGATAAATTTATGAAGTTACATTAGGACATGTGAACATGTATGTGGCATAATATCTTTATGTTATCTGTGTTTTTGATATGACAATACTAAATATCTGTATCATGTCTGGTATATCATGATAATTTATAGTATTGTAAGACATGCCTTTATCATTCATGCAATCATGCCTTTGGTGTGCATGCTTTCTCTTCATCTCTGATCCTGATGTCTTTATTCCAAAGCTAATCATGCATGCCTTTATGGTATTTTCGTATGTTTCGTGTTTAATCTTTTATGACTTAATTCGTCTTTCAGGTTAAGCTTGGTGTTGGTGTGAAAAAGCTCAAGGACACAACATGTCCATATTGCAGGGTAACTTTTGACATTTCTTTATTTCAGATTCAGATGTAATGCGTCCTAGATGGCACGAACAATATCTGATCATTTTGGATCAATGTCAGTGTTTATAACAAGCTACACTTGACTGTTACCTGTTTCGTGGCTTTCTCATTTATTTGATGACTAACAACTTGTTGAGTGCAATGGTATTACATCTAGGTGTGTAGAGAAAGAGAATTTTGTAGTGTTCCAATGTCATTTACGATTTAAAAGAACTCAGGAAAGAGAGAAAATGGGTGCTAGTCTTTTTTAATTTTTAGTATACAGTATCAACTTGTAAATATTCCGTGGATTTTTTGACTTAGTTTTATGGATATTTGATTTGTTTAACGCTCTTATCCATGCTTTTCTGATGTTCAGACACCATGCTAGTGCAATGTTGACCTGTCTTCACATTAAGATCATTGCCAACAGCCATAAGTTGTTTGTACCCTGCTATTTATTTCTTGTAAAGTTTGATGGTTGTGATTTTTAAGATGCTTTTCTAGCGTTATACCACGATAAGCCCTTCTGTAATAGTGTGATTGACTTTTTTTTCCTAGGGCCTTCCTCCCATTTCAGTCCATGAGGTTAAGACACTTGATCATGCAACTTCTTTAGAGTTAAAGGTATCTTCCAAGTTAAGATTGAGAGAAGGATTTTGGAATTTCTTAGATAAATATGGATCACACTACGATGATGGCTCCTGTCGGCCTTTGCTTCCCTGCGAGGTACTTTTTGCATGTAGCATCTATCTTAATTTAAGCTTTGAAACCTTCCTTTGTTGTCTAGACTTGTATGAACACGGCAAAATTTTATTTTTTCTGATCATCAGAATATGTAGTCTTTCAAGAATATAGTTGAAAATGTTTTTGTTTTATTATGTCAGGTAATCCTATCTGATTATTTTTTTTATCATCTGTAAATAAGACTTCAATTTATGTTTATAAAACTTTATTAACTTTCTCGGAAAGATGGTTCTCCTTATTTATCATTTTTATCAGTTATTTATCATTTTGAAAGCAGCGATCTCACTTATACTCACCAAATAAGGATAAACATGTTATCTTGATGATGTTTTGAACATTATCATGTGCAATTGCATTAGATATTTAATGTTTGTCGTGGCTAGAATAGCTTTTCAAATCTGACAACTTTAAGACCATTGTGATGTTTATCAAAATTTTCTTGACTCCCATGTTTTTGCTGCTATTGTAGGTTAATTTAGACTTTGTCATATTTTGACTCCTGATATATTATGAAGAGATGAGGAAAGATTCGCAGTTAGGTGTACTCCCCATTGTGTTTACCATCATGCCTTGGACAAAATAGTTACACATTAATTCACACAGTATGTGTTTATTATACACTGTAGTTGGAGACGTACATATTTATTTCAGTTTTCATAGCTTCTGTTTGTGAACATTTTCTCTTCCACCATGTTATTCATATCACCTTTGTCACAATTTCCTGCTTTTATTTCATCTATCTCTCAAATTAATGTGCCGTTCAGGTTCTTGAAATTTTCAAAAAAATTCCCGAGGATTCAAAACGTAAGCTCTCTGTAAAAGGTCACTTTCCTCATCTTGGATATATACTTCAGTATGTTCCTGTTCCACCGAACTGTTTGTATGTGCCTGACATTTCAGATGGAAAGAGTACAATGTCTAATGTAAGCAACCTTCAATTTTTGTTCCTTTCTTTGTGCTTATTATTTTGAAGCCGTAACTCTTAATATTTCTTGTTTCCTAGGACACCTCCATACCCATGCTAAAAAAGATTCTTGCCAAAGTTGATCTTATCAAGAGATCAAGATCGGGTCCCCCGAATTTTGAGTCTCATGAAGTTGAATCAAATGAACTACAGGCTGTTATTGCTCAATATATGCATCTTAGAGGCACCAAAAAGGTACGTTTAATTTACAATACTTCGTTAAGTGTTGTGAAATGATACATGAGCATTGTAGGTAATTAACTATCAATTTCTCATAATAAGTACGACTATGTATCATATTTCATTTCGTTAAGTAGTTCAATTATATACTATTTACTATTTTCTTATGCTAGTCCTCTTATTAGATTCATGTTAAAGTATATATGAATAGATACATAGTGAACCATACTTAAATTCCTCCAAGTGAACCATACTTAAATTCTTTTTAGGAACAAAATGTTAAATTTTGCGTCTCCTTGTCGGGGGTGGCTTCCTCGAACCCTATAAAGTTAGCTTCTCATAATTATAGGGTACAAATGTGCAATCCTATCAAATCTAATAATATATGTGACTTCGCCGTTCAACCGGTTCGGAGTTTAGCCAAAGGGTTGATCCAGTGAACAATGGGACCCAGTTTACTGACCTGTTTGATGCCCGCTTCTGGTTTCAAACCCTTGCTTGAATGCTCAGAAATCTGAAGTCTTTTTTTCTTTCTGTCAAGGCACCTATCGACAACTTCAGGAAAATGCAGCCTGCTACTGAAGCAAGCCAGGTATCTGCAAAGCAGTGGCTTGAGAAGATGAAATCATTATTTATCAGCAAAGGTTCTGGTTTTTCTTCTCGTAGTGTTCTTACCGGTGATCCGTACAGAGGAATAAATGAGATTGGTATACCATCAGAAATAGCAAAGAAGATAACCTTTGAGGAGAGAGTGACTTCCTGGAACTTACAACGTCTACAAGAACTTGTAGATAAAGGGAAGTGTTTGCGGTATAAAGATGGGGCCACGACTTATTCTACAGAAGAAAGTTCAAGAGGCTATACTAATCTGCGAGTTGGTCAAGTTGTTAGTAGGAGAATAATGGATGGAGATATTGTGTTTGTGAACAGGCCACCAACTACTCATAAACATGCGTTACAGGCTTTCACTGTCTATGTTCATGATGATAAAACAGTGAAAATTAACCCGCTTATTTGTGCTCCTTTTGGTGCAGATTTCGATGGGGATTGTGTTCACATATTTTATCCACAATCTCTTGCTGCAAAGGCAGAAGTCCTTGAGCTGTTCTGCGTGGAAAAGCAGTTATGCAGTTCTCATAGTGGCAATTTGAATTTGCAGCTAGTAAATGATTCAATACTTGCTCTGAAACGGCTGTACAACGCTCCCTTCATGAAAAAACCAGCTGCTCAGCAATTGGAAATGTTTATTTCTCCCGTTAATCCGTTCCCTGCGATAGTTAAGGCTCAAGAATCTGGTCCTTTCTGGTCTGTCCCTCAGATTCTACAGAGCACTTTACCTGCGAACTTGAGCTGCTCTGGGGAAAAACACTTGATTAGTAAAAGTGAGATTCTTAAGCTTGATCTTAATAGTGATTCTCTCCAGCATATATTCAGTGAAATTGGCACGTCTATTTTAGTATCCAAAGGTCCAAAATATGCCATGCAATTTGTTAATTTGTTACAACCCTTGTTGATGGAAACATTGTTTCTCGAGGGTTTCAATCTAAGTCTGAAAGATTTCTACATCCCAATGGCATTTGTGACTAACTTAAGGGCAAATGTTCAAGAGATTTCAACTAAGCTTCGAAGCCTGAGATTATCATATAATGAGGCGATCAGCGCAGAAGTGGATAGTGGCTTAAGTAGCATGAAGTTGTTTGTTCAAGAATTTATATTGAGATCTTCTTCATTAGGTGATGTAGTTGACTCAAAGAGTGATTCATCAATTCTTAAAGTAGTTCAGCAGCTTGCATTTCTCGGTTTGCAATTGTTTGTTGATGGCAAACTGTATTCAAGGTCTCTCGTTGATGATATGTATACTCACTTTGTAAAGAAATATTCTACTGGTAAATGTGATCCTTCTTCTGAGGCATTTGGCTTGATAAAGAACTCTTTCTTCCATGGCCTAAACCCCTATGAGGAGTTGGTACATTCTATATCTTCTCGTGAGGTGATTGTTCGTTCTTCTAGAGGACTTGCCGAACCTGGAACATTATTCAAGAACCTAATGGCCATTCTCCGTGATGTTGCCATCTGTTATGATGGGACAGTCCGTAATGTCTGCAGCAACTCAGTCATTCAATTTGAATACGAAGCAGATGGACAAAAATCAGTAAACTCACCACCACCTGGTGAGCCAGTTGGTGTATTGGCTGCCACAGCCATCTCTAATCCTGCTTATAAAGCTGTTCTTGATTCTTCTCAAACAACTAATTCTTCATGGGAGCGCATGAAGGTACTTATTTGGCATATTTTACCTTTTTCTTATTGTTAGTTGTAGCTCTTTGTCTAAAATTCTCTTTGTGCCATTTCTTTTGGGCCACAGGAAGTTCTTCTTTCAAGAGTTAGTTTCAACAATGATGTAAAAAGTCGCCGGGTGATTATTTACCTCCAAGAGAAGTTAATTCACAAGGAAAAAGCAGCTATTATTGTTCAAAGATGTTTGAAAAAAGTAACACTTAGAGAGTGTGCCAGCGAGTTCTGTATCCTGTATGTAGCTTTCTCTCTGAGTTTGTGATTTTACTTATGCTCTATCTTCATGATTTTTTTGTTTCACTTACAATTTCCTTGATGGTCCTTCTGATTTACATCATTCTATATATCAATCAACAATGTTGTTATATTGCTTCTTTTTAAAACAAAAAAAGCTTCTCTTTTCACCTAATAATACTAGACAATAATAGTTCTCTGCTACTTCTATAATGCATTAGTTAAAACTGTTAAAGTCTTTTTGTTTTCATTTATATTGCCTTTATAAAAGCATGTGTGTTTTCCTAATATGCATTTCAACACTTAAAGACTTATTGAGCACCATGGCTTTGATTTAGGCATCGAAACCCATGCTTATATCAATTAAAGAGTTACTTATAGAGGTATATTTTCCAACTAGCTTTGTACTCTGAAGGTTTTACATACTAAAGGCAGTTAATTTTCAAGCTGCCATGAATTTGTTCATGAGTTGTAATGATCCCTCATTATGGCTTTCTAAGAGGGAGAAATCATAGGTTGTGCGTCTAATGTGGGTTTGCTTTGGAAGATCTATTTTGGTCCAATGTTTGGAGAAGTAAACTATCTCGGATTGTTGCATATTTCATGCAATATGCAAAAGATGTGATGGCATACTCAATTCAAATCTTTGAGCACATAGACAAATCTTGCAGGATCCAAAGATCATTTCTATTTCTACAAATGTTTTTTATTGGTGTTGTTTGTAGAAATGGATATTTCAATTAAAAATAGCAACAATATGCAGGATAAAATAGAACACAAAAATTCTGCTATTTTCTAGGAAACACATTTTCATGTTATTGTAGGCTGAAGGGAACCTTTGGAAATGAACCTCTCACCCCAAACCAGTATTGGTTTTATGTCATGATCACTTACACTGCCGTAATTACCGAATTCTTATTCAAACACAATCTCGTATACAATCAATATTATACAACATTGGTTGTATATTAGATCGAGGCGCATTTGTTCCGAATGGTCTGTTGTTAATTAGATCTACATGATAGGATATGGATATCTAGAAAGAGTAGTTGCTTAATTCCCCCCCCCCCCCCCCCCCCCCCCCCCCCCCCCCCCCCCCCACACACACACACACAGTACAATGTTCTGATTGTAGGTCGTTACAATACAATGTAGTGTAAAATTCAAATCAATGGACTTGTACTAATTGCAATCAATTTTTCTGTCCTTAGGTCATGATTTATTTATTTATTCAATATATTATTGGACACTACCTTTATTGTGAACGGTTAGGCACTACTTTTCTATTTATCATGTTCTGTATTAATGGGGTATTAAATTTCTGAAACTACAATCAATTTTTCTGTCCTTAGGTCCTGATTTTATGATATGAACTTATCTATTGTTTCAATATATTTTTGGATACTACCTTTTCTATTTATTATCTTTCTGTATTGATGAGGTATGAGGTATTAAATTTCAGACATGTTTTTTTTTTGTTTAAGTCCTGTCCTTTTCTTGATAATAAATATCTTTCTGACGTGACTGCAGATATGAAAACCAAATGAATACACAAGATGATTCAGAAGGTGTTTCTGGTCTTGTTGGCCATATTCATCTCAACATGGTGTTCTTCTGATCTTTATTGCTGCAGTTTAATTTAAACATCTAGATGCATATTTTCAGATGTAATGACATGATATAGAAATATCTTTTTCTTCTTCTAACAGGATCGTCTCAATGAGTTCAACCAAAGTGCATCTGTAATTCTTCAGAAATGTTGTGATGCTGTCTCCAAATTAAAGAAAAAAAGTGAATTGGCAAAACTTTTTAAAAAAGTTGCTATGTCTTCAAGGTTAGAATGAAACTTTAACATTTTCATTTCAGTGCCTTTCCCATCGTTATTTCGTGCTAACTATACCAGATGAACTTTTTTTTCTTGATTAAATTTCCATCATAAGATGTGACACATGTGGCATTTAAAAGCTTAATGTGTTTCATTGTGTTAGATCCACAGATGTTTCTTGCTTTCTGGTTGATCAATATAGAAGCTTGCTAAGTGCGTTTAATCAAGGTCTTGATCAAAATGTCTGATAATGTTGACCATTGTTCTGCAATGCAGTCATGCCGTGGACCTTTTGTACTGATGTTATGACATTTATAATAATAGATAAATTTTAATTTGAAGATCGAATGAATGGATTTATATATTATTCTTTAAATAGTATTATTACTGAGGTGCAGTGCAGCTATAGATGCTTGGACATCTGAATTTTGAACATTGGGTAAATCTGAATGATAAAAAGCATTTTAAAATAAGGTAGGATATCACCATCATGTCATTCAGTTTTTGTTTGTATTTATATTATATGAGGATCTCCAAGAGAACCTTCAAGAAGTACCTCAATATGGTGCAAGGAGTAAAATAAAACTCTCGGATAGAATTTTGAATTCTACACTTTTTTTTTACAAAAAATGAAGCTTCGTTAGACACAAAAAAGGACAGTCAGTTCGTAATATCTTGGTTGAACTCTGAGGAAGTCGAACAATGAAAATAGAGTGATCATTTTATTTTATTATGTTGGAGTTGCTCATAGCAAAGGATTGAAGATTAGCCGTACTCAAAATAAATATTAGTTATGTTGAAATTTAAAAAAGGTTAAGCTTTCACCTGTGCTGGTTCTTTATTCTTTAATCACATATCTGTTGTCACAGTGATCTTTGTGGTTGCAATCATCCTTGCTTGATGCTCTCATACCATGCTGATAGTTCAAGCTCTGAATGCAACTTAATGTTGACGTCTATTCACTTGATGGCACATGTTTTATGTCCGTTTTTGCTGGACACTGTTGTCAAAGGTGCATCCGAATTTCTCAACTGTGCCTTGTTTTTATCTTAATTTACTTTCACCATTTAAATCAAAACTCAGTTTTGGCCCTGCTTATATGGTGTATGAATATTGACATTTCTTTGAAGTAACAGTGTGAATGTTAACTTAATTATTTCACTTTAATCATCTTAATTTTACACTGACCACTTTTTTTCCAGGTAACCCTCAAATTCATTCTGCTAACATTACGTGGATTGAACCCAACTCAATTGCTCGGGTCAACAAATCTGGTAAAAAATCAAAAGGAGAACTTGCCATTGAAGTTGTTGTCGAGAGAGAGGTGGTAAAAAGAAATGGTGACGCTTGGAAGATTGTAATTGACTGTTGCTTACCTGTTATCCACTTAATTGACACAGCCAGGTCAATCCCTTACGGTTTACAACAAAATGAGCATCTTCTTGGCATTTCTTGTGCATTTGATCTCTCTGTTCAGGTGAATATATATTCTGTATTTTCAACTGATCGGTTGTAGTTTTGCTGTGACAATTTATGTTTGCAGTGTAATAGCATGTACTTTTATCTGCAATTGCGCACAAGATTGTAGTGATCTTGATCCTCCCGGCCATGATCTTTGAGATTATTTTTTAGGTAATATGTTTGATGTTTGAATACAAGAATTATAAAAATAAAATAAAATACTTGATACACGATTCATTGTGTTGTAGCCGAGCATCAATCAAATGTATGCTTTCTGCCCTGATAAAGGGACATGCCTTGCTCCAATTTCCCCCCTTAGGGCTTAGGGTTTGCATAGTAAGTAGATGAATTAGACATAACTTTTAGTGAGAAATGTATCTACGTGGTGGATCTGTAAGTGTAAGCTTGATGGTGTTTACTCATCACCTATCTGAAAAGAGGACCATCTTCTTCACCATTGTGCTTGCACCCATCTACGGGGAGTTAGTAGTTTCTTATAATTACTGACATTTCGTAGTTTAGCTGTTATTGAAATTCGGTGGGCATCCGCTAAATTCTGTTACTTCTATTATTATTGAAATTACGAACATTAGATAAAATGTTTCTAAATTTGCATATGTATCTTTGTAGCGTCTCTCAGCAGCTATAAGGTCCGTTTCAAGAGGCGTGCTCAAGGAGCACTTGATGCTTGTTGCACACAGTATGACATGCAATGGAAATGTTATTGGTTTTAATACATCTGGATATAGGTCTCTGTTCCGTTCTTTGAGTGTTCAACTGCCATTCTCTGAAGCTACATTAGTTGTAAGAAAGTCGCATGTCCATTAAGTTATTCTTTTTTGGCTTTGATAAATTTTAAATGCACTATAATCATCAGATAGTCATAACTAATTGCTTCTTGGTGCGCTAATTTGTACTTTGAACAGACGCCTATGAAATGCTTCGAGAAAGCAGCAGAGAAATGCCACACGGATACTCTTTCTAGTACTGTTGCATCATCCTTGTGGGGTAAAAGTGTTGCAATGGGCACAGGAACGCGTTTCCAAATTGTTTGGAATAGACAGCATGTAAGTTTTACTTCTAATTTCCCTTTGCCCGTCCAAATTACAAATTTTACATGATTCCTCTCACTTGATAAATGAAATGAAAACTGCCAATACCTTTTGCTTGCAGGTGGAAAAAGAAAATTTCATTGGAAAAGATGTCTATGATTTTCTTCATACAGTGAGAAAACCTACTGAAGAATTAGAAAGTACATGTATTGGCGTAGATATCGATGACCTTTTTGAAGAGAATGGAAATCTTTCGCCTGTACATGATGGTTTGGAGAAGCCCACTTTTGATGGTGTTGACCTAGTCCCTGAGTTCGATGATGGAAGCTCATTACATGGCACTGGTACATGGGATGATTCTTGGCAGAAACATAAACCATCGTCTGCTAATTCGGGTGGCTGGGAAAAGTTTTCGGCTCCAGTTTCTGAATCAAATGGCTGGGCACAGTTCACAAATAAGTCTTCTGAACCTCTGGGTGGGGATAAAGATGTATCCCTAGAACCAAAGTCCAATGGTTGGGAGAAGAATGCATCTTCGACAGGCAAGCGTGATGATAGCTGGGCAGGGGTTGCGGCTACAGAAGCCCAAACAGATAGTTGGGACAAGAAAACATCTACCCCAGGAAAACGCGATGGCTGGGTACGCCAGGTTGCTTCCAAAGCTCAATCTGGTGGCTGGGAAAATCATATGGCTTCAGGTTCTCAATCTGATGGATGTGAGAAGCATGTCGATTCAGGAGCTCAATCTGATGGTTGGAATCAAGTTGTATCTTCGACAGGCAAACACGATGGCTGGGCTGAAGCACGACCTGATAGTTGGGATAAGAATACATCGCTATTAGGCAAACATGATGGCTGGGCAACCAAGGCTGCTTCAAAAGCTCAACCTTGTGGCATGGAAAAACACACAGCTTCAGGTTCCCAATCTGATGAACGGGAGAAGCTTGCTGCTTCAGGACCGCAGTGTGATGGTTGGGAGAACCGTGCTGCGACAGGGGCACAGTCTAATGCTTGGACAGCGAATGCTGATTCAAAAGCCCTATCTGAAGGTTGGGAAAAGAAAGCATCTTCCAAAGCCCCATCCGGTGGCTGGGAAAAGCATACAGCTTCAGGTTTACAATCTAATGAACAGAAAAAGCATGCAGCTTCAGGTACCCAGTCTGATGGTTGGGAGCAAACTGTACCTTCGACAGGCAAACATGATGGCTGGTCTGCGAATGCTGCTTCTGAAGCTCAATTGGATAGTTGGGAAAATAATGCATCTTCGTTAGGCAAGCAGGACGATTGGTCAGGCAAAGCTGCCTCAAAAGCCCAATCTGGTGGCTGGGAAAAACATACAGCTTCAGGTTCCCAGTCCAATAATTGGGGGAAGCATGCAGCTTCAGGAGCCCATTCTGATGGTTGGGAAAAACATCCAGCTTCAGAAAAAAAAGCAAACACTTCGCAAAGCTGGGGAGACAAGGCACTCCATGCAGGCAATCGTGGCCAGCAAAATTCAGAAGGGGGTGACAATTCCTGGGGCAAAGTTCAAGTAGATGAACATGTCAACCCTAATAAGTCGAATTCGTGGGATTCTCCAAATGACAAAACTGAAGAAGGGAATTGGAACAAAGATGAAACACATGCAAATGCAGTTCGGGAACCCAGCACATGGACTAAGAAAAATGTAGGTCGTAATTCTAGAAGCAACGCTAATCAGTCACCCCAATCTCATGGTTGGGATTCTCCAAGAGACGGTCAACAAAGAAATCAAGGCCCAGGTAATCCGAAAAATTGGAACTCCAGTGGTATATTGACAGCAACGGGGCGTCGATTAGATACTTTTACCAGCAAGGAGGCAGAAATTCTCTCTCGTGTTGAATCTGCTATTCAGAAAATACGGAAAATTATGCATCAATCCGGGTATGCATCTTCTTTCATTTCTTGCTGTAAGAAGTATTTGATTGTGTTGTTTTCCATGGTTGGGGTATATCTGTTCTTTCTCTAGGAAACGTTAAAAAAAGGCATTCACATTTTATTGCTGAAAGTTATTCAAGTAGACTGATATTTATGAATATGATATGAGAGGGACAACGTGGAAGTGACCTACATAATTTAATAGTACGTTTTTAAAGTTTCTGACAGAAGTGCAATCATGTTCAGGAAGATTTGCAGATAACTCAACCCTATTGGATTAATTAACATTGCTCTAGTTAAAATAGTTTTTCAGTTTTAGATTTCATATGGGTGCCGGTTCATAGTGAGATGGGATTGAGTTTCAACTAAGGAGGTTACTACTTATAGTGTTGATTATGATGTACTGGAAATATTTTCATACTAGATGTTGGTTGAGTGAGTTTTCATTTTTTTGTTTCCTAGCTCAAACACTGGGTTTTCATAATTTTTAAAGCTTTTATTAAGATCTTTTTTCGTATGAAAATTGCGATCTATTAAGAACAATTCTTAGTTATTTAAGAAGGGGTTCATTTTGAATAAAAAATTATCACTTCTATGACATGTTGTAGATATACTGATGGTGGACGACTTTCGGAGGAGGACCAAACATTCATTGCTAGTGAAGTTTTCAAGTACCATCCTGATAGACTCTCTAAAGTTTCTGGTGACATTGACTACGTAACGGTACGCAAAGTCGAGTACTTCAGATTATTTTTTGTGGAACTGCTGTTCCAACTTTCCAACTCATTTTATAAATCATGTTTCCCCTGCTTTCCTGGTACTGACATGAATTTAAATGCCTTCACATTTTAAAATTCTAACACCTTACTGAAAAGCTGTCGTATACTTGTATATACACTGGAAGATCTAGGGTCACTTATGTCTCGGATGAGCAAGTCAGTCTTGCATAACACCGACCATGCAGCCAGCTAGCCACAATCATATTATTGCAACAACACATCAGCAAATAGTGTGCGGTATCTTGCTGGGAGACATTCACAAAATTGAGAATTGCCGTCCAGTTAGTCTGTTACCCCTCGTGGAAAGATGTATTTTTATTTTAAAATGTTTCACATCTTTCTTGTATTATTATGATTTTTCTTCAGCTTTCACTATTTTTTACTGGAAAAATAGAAATTAAACATGTCACATTACCACATGGTTGAATTTTGATGTTGCTTATAGCACTCCTGTTACCCATGAACTAACTCGAGCAAACTCTGAACGATTTCTAAACTACTTTTTCCTTGTAATGAACTTGGCAGATTGACAAGCACACGACCTACCCAGACACAAGGTGCTTCTATATTGTGTGTACTGATGGTAGCAGGACAGACTTTTCTTATATCAAATGCATGCAGAACTTTGTAAAGGAAAATTATGAGGATGCAGAAACTTTCAGTGCTAAATACTTCAAGCAACGACGTCCGGAATTGCAACGTAATGACAGTATATCACTGCTTCCACTTCCTCCACCACCACCATTGCCATCACAAGAACATGATAGCACGTCACAGCTTCCACTGCCTCCACCACCACCGTTGCCGCCCAATTTTCCATTGCAACAACATTATAGCATGTCAGAGTTTCCACTTCCTCCACCACCACCACTGCCACTGCAAGAAAAAGACGGTACCACTGAGTTGCCACTTCCACCTCCCCCTCCAATGCTGCCGTCCCAGCAAAATGATGATCCCTTGTAGTTGCCACTTCAACCATGTCCATATCTTCCGTTGCAACAAAATGACTCCATGTCACAGCCACTATTTCCTCCATCATCGTCGCTACAGTAGCATGAAGCCAGCATCTAACCATTTCTTAACTTATCATCATGCCGTCCAAGATGATACATCTTTTTGCTTGTGTACAGCATTTCCACTCTGTAACTTGTTCTGGTCGGTATGAAACCCTGATACATCTGGTGAATATTCTCCAGAGTAATTTTGCCATGTAAATTCGTGTGATACCTCAACATTCAACAGTTAGATGTTCTTTAGATTTATGGTATGTTTATCCAAATGAAATACTCTTTCCCTCTTTTGTCAATCAAACAGAAGCAGATGTTTTCCATACTATTATCCACAGTTTTTCTTTTGAAATATGTGTTGAAGGTATTGATATTTGACTGCTTGAGTACCCCCTTAACTATTACTTACTGATATTTGAGTGGTCAGGCAAATCTCAACGTGCACCAGATTAGAATTCAGAAGCGGCAAATGAAGTTATGACAGATCTGCATTCCTGATTTAGGCAATTTAGGACCTTAGATCCATGTACGTACTCGCGAAATTGTAATTATTTTGACAATTGACAGTGATGGTCCAGTTGAATTTTTGCTATTAAATATGTCTTATCAATTGCGAATGTCTGTCCTGAGACACAACTCAGAATGTCTAGAGACGCAGCTCAAGTGGTTGGGAGAGTAGTTTCACACCTTCCGGACCCATGTTTGAATCTTACGTGTGACAAAGGCGAATGCATTTGCGTAATAGCTGCCTAGTTGTTTCGAGTAGAGTGGGTGCTTTACTTGGTGGGCGTTGGGAAATTTTAGTTCATCAAAAACAAATAATGTCAATATTTTCCTTGTTTCCCTTTTGAGTTGAGAATCATCATATTTCCAATTCTGACCCCTTTTTGTTTAGTGTCACGTACTCAATACATTCCGTGTTCAGGAGGATATGCGTTTTGATCTTAGTTTTATACTTTATAGGAAAAAACTTAAGGCATTCCATTTCAAAGGAATAACCTTAGTCAGATGTTTATTTAGGTGGGAATGAAAAATGCAGCAGTGAGGAACGTACTTCTGTGCCAGATTCTTGGCACTATAGCAACAGTGAGGAACGTACGTTCAAGAAAGACATTTACTAGTTCAAAAATCATGAAATCCTTATTTTAGGATTTACTTACAAAACCACAAGGCATGAACATTCATACCAGAAGTCATCAATACAGATTATATATAAGAAAAAAGAAGAATAATGTAGGAAAAAAAAAGAACAAAGGAATACAGAAGAAAATGATTGGTGCCTCACTCTCCTCAAGGGTAGTGATGGTCCCTCAATTCACATCGCTCGCCCATGAATCCTACCTCTAATTACATGAAACAATGTACTGCAAGCGACTTTGATACAAGTGTATATATATAGCCATTTCACAGGTAAAACGGTTGGATGTAGCGACGACCATTCGCTTCAACTCCTTCAGAGCATGTCATGTATGTCCATGTCATCGGCACGTCGTGAGGCCTCCTGTTCGTCACCAGCACCCATTCTTTTGTTCATATTGGCACGTTGAATCAAGCGGACGAGTGCTTGGACAACTTCGGATATGGGCGGTCGGAATTCTGGCTCAGACTGATACACAACATTGGTAAAACATTAGTCGTCTGCAACTAATGGAAATCATTTTAACTAATTTTTTATTGAGACTGTCTATCAGTTCACCTGAACGCAGAGAGCAATGACATCAGCAAATCGAGAGAGTGATTTCGCGGGATAGAGCCCCTTGAGTGCTGGATCGACCATCTTATCGAGAGCATCGATGTCATGAAGCTGAGGTGTAGCCCATCGAACTAGAGATTGCTCAGATCTTCCTTTGGAGCTGCAAACATGACGTTTAAAGCTTTGAAATTTAAGCATTACAGTAGGGATAAATATCACCTTCGTTGACATGTTCTTTAAGAACTTAACAGAGTTGCTTGATCAGTGGGAGAGATTTTATAGGTCCTGGAATATTGAATGTTTTACCTGTCAAACGGCTTCCGTCCAGTCAAGAGTTCCATCATGACTACCCCAAAGCTGAAAACATCACTCTTGAGAGTGTAGTGGCCAGTCATTGCGACCTCGGGAGCAGAATATCCAGAAGTCATGTATTCATCTGATACCTGGAAAAGAAGTTGCATGTTTGTCAGTTTATGGTAAAATTACTTGAAAAGCTGAACTTGTAGAAAACGGCAGTAGATCTATGTATTACTAAAAAAACAAATGAATAAGAAAGGAAATATTCATTGAGTTTATACCTGGTTGGAAATGAGATCCGACAACCCACAATCAGAAAGGTGAGGATTGAGCTCGACATCTAGCAAAATGTTGGCCGACTTGAAATTTTTGTGGATGACTGAAGGTGAGCAAGCTTCATGGAGGTACCTAAAAAAGTACAGGGATCAGCGAATTTTAACAGAACTGAATGGTCAAATCCGAAAAGAGGTCACCATGCGTTTTCCTTTACCTGGCATCTATCTATAGCCATCGAGCCATTACTACATGTGATGATCTAGGTAGGTTACTTGGCGCCTCTAGTTTTAACCGTCCAAGATGTTCGAACCTACTGTTTACTAATTACAATTCTAAACTTCATTCACTTTGTGTTTAAGAGTGACCGTTCGCATTAATGGTTAAACTATTGTAACCATCTCTAACCCCACAAGCTGCTAATATTTTGCTGTATATATTATAGAACATGCAACTACTAACATGGAATAATTTGAGCTGAATGAAAAGTGCAACTATACATAAGAATACTCACTCCAAACCTCGTGCTGTTCCCAGTGCAATCTTCACACGAGTATTCCATGTCAAGGGTTTACTGTATTCATCTGATAGATGGAGAAAATCATGCAGGGTACCATTTCTGTGGAATTCATATGCCAGCAAGTATTGTCCATGTTCACAGCAGTAGCCTACTAGCTCCGTCACATTTTGATGATGTAGCCTTGAAATGTTCGAGATAAGCTCCAAAAAATCTCCTGATGCTTGACTTGAAAAGATAGAAGAACTGAGTTTCTTAACAGCTAGAACCTACAGAAGAAAGAAAAGCAATTGTGAGAATTTCCTTAATAAACAAGAAAAATAAACTTTCTCCAATTTCTCATTCTTCGTTATTATTCATTAGCATTGGTTCATTTTTGCCACCATTGTGCCAGAGCCAGCACGTTACTGCAAATACAAGATAAGCATTCTTATTGCATTCACCTAGAGCTATTATAGAAGCTAAGCGGCACTTAACAAAATGGCCCACAAGCTAATGTTGAGATAACTTTTATTTCCAATCCTAGAGAATTCTAGTGATACATAGTTTTTATTTCATTTTTTATTTTTTCTTGCAGGAATTGGTCTCAGAAGGAATGCCCAGATCTCTTGCATTAGTTTGATGGCTCAGGCTTAAGAAGAAAATAGGTAGGAAAAAATTCTAAATAAACATCTTTCTCTGTAAAAACAATAATAATCATCTTGTATATGATGATTCACCAGGATGCATGTTTCAGGTGGCTAGTAGCTTGCTTTGCTTACGAACATCAACTTATGTACGGAAAAATACCTAGATAACATGATATTGATGGTTATTCATGTCATGTACCAGATGTCTCACTTCTAAGTAATGTAGGAAGGAAAATGTGGAGAAAGTACCTTTCCATCGTCCATCTGTGCTCGGTAAACACGCCCAAGCGACCCTTCGCCAAGAAGATTGTCCATGCTAAAGCTACCAGTAGCTAACTGCAGGTCTGCCACTGAATACACAGCTAAACTGGATGGAACTTTGCTTTGTTTCTTCGGTATGGGCTGATATGATTTATCATTTTCATCATGTTCTTTATGTCTTTCGACAGGGGGAGGTTTAACACTAAGTCGAGCAGGAGGTTGCAGAGTCATTTTGGGCATATCTGAAAATATTTGGGATGACTTCGTGTCTGCAAAAGCAAGAATAAACTTACAGGAATGATTTTTAGAAAATATAGCAGGAAGGATAAAACAAGGGAACATGAAACTTTATTTGTGATGTTAAGGGTATAATTTGAATTGAAAATGCAACATACATAATCTTGCTATCATTAATATAAAAATACACTATTGATGAAACAAAACGAAATCCACTCCACCATGTATTTCACTTGTGGCAAGAGGAGCATGTGCCTGATCCTCAAGCTTTTCACTTCTAGAAAACAACTTGGACTTCTTCCATCTTACGATAAGGAATGCTGCTACTAGACTGACAATCAGCAGTGATATGATTATACCAGCTATTCCTCCACCCCCAATGCCAGATTTTCCCTCACCACCATCAGATTTATAGTCATCATGAGGTGATTTTGGAGGAGGACCCATCCTCCGTCCAGGAGTAAATGGCGGAGGAGGAGGAGCAGGTCCAGTGTTCCACGGGTTACCGTCCGTCCTTTTATGATTTTTAATAACATCACATGTTAGACTACATGATTCTCATGCTCAGTGATACTTAATGTAAAATTGACGTTTGGCCAATACATACTGAAAGTTGCCTTTGCCTTTCCATTCATTAGGGATCCAACCATTGAAGCGGTTGTTAGCAACATTCCTGCAAAAGATTAAAAAAGATCCCATTATGAATAATTTTACAAGTTCTAGTAGGAAACTTTTTAACTTATGAAGTTTTGAAGTTACAAGTTTTGGAGCTGAAGTTCAGTAAGGACATTGATGGAACCCGTCAATTGGTTGTTCTGGAGAAACCTGTACCATGAAAAAACAAGCTATTCTAGAATTCGAGAAAAGTGTAATATATTGCTTATATTAGGCTAAGAAGTTAGAAAGTTTAGTTCCTTACAGGGTATTCAAACTTGTAAGATTTTTCATAGAACCAGGGAGTTCACCTGTCAGCGAGTTGGAAGAGAGGTCTCTGTAATGTTTCATGTGGGAAATCATGTCATATTTGGAAATTAATATGCAAATCAAATAAAGACACCAACTTAGGAATATGTTAAGAATAGAACCTGGATGCATATTTGAGTTGAAAATGAATGCAAAAATGTGAAAGAAGGCATTTCAACTGATATAAATGACAGAAAATAGAAGTTCAACAAAGCTAGTTCACTCCATCGACTAAAAGTATGACTAGCGACATACATTACCTACTCTGAGGCAGGATATCCAAGAAAACTTTACAGAATGAATACCAAAAGAAATAGGCCAGTGATTGAGGTGGTGCATAATGGAATTAACAATGCTATTGAAGTAGGACTACCAAAAGATATTTCACAGTGATAACATGGTATTACATTAGGTAACTAGTGATTGCCCATCCCTGTAGAAACATATAATAAAAATGAAAGAAAAATTTCATTTGCATTCTGTGGCAGATTCACGATACATAATTGGATTATCTCACATTGTTGAAAGTTTAGAAAGGCTCCAGAACACGTCAGGTATGGTACCCTCGATTTTATTGCGATTGGTACTCCTGTTATACAGAATAATATGGTCTTAACAAATATGGATACAGAAACTCAAAAGAGAGAAAAAATAATGCAAGAGAAAAGCTCAAGGCTTTTAGCAGAGTAAAATAGATTGAACCTACAGGTACACGAGTGAAGTCAACTGATTGATAGAAAAAGGGAGCTGCCCGCCTAAAGAGTTTCCAGACAGGTCCCTGGAAAATTGATCATTTAAAGACGGTTTAATCATGTCTACTTCAATGAAAATAAAAGATCGTCATTCCAGCAACTTACAAACGCTGCACTTTTGGAGGAAGTGCATATGGAATGCTCCCCCCAATGTTGTTGTTGCTCATATCGCTGCATCATTGTAGGGAACACTTTCACCAAAATGTTTTGAGCATTAGGGGGAAAAAGAACATTTCCAGGAAAAAGGCTTACAGTATGGTCAACGAAGTCATCTTATCCAGCGCGTAAGCTATATTTCCCGTAAGTCCCAAATTTGTTATATGGCTGATGGGATTAATGAGAACAAATAAACCAATGAGATGATAATATGAACACGAAACTTCTAATCATATCAACTGTCTACCGGAAAGAATCAACTACATCCCGAAACAAGTTTGGATCTATAACACGAAATCAGCAACAAAGAAAGAAAATTCTTTACATCTCCGTCACAGCAGATCCAGAGCAAGTGACACCTTTCCAGTGCTCCCCACAAGGATCGCCGCCATTCTGCTTCCAACCGAGTTGGGATGGCGAATTTAGGCTACCAAAGATCATATTAAGAGCACCAGCTGCAGGAAAACACCAACAGCAACAAAATTCATGAATTAGAGCATAAAAACTCAATTAATAACAAAAATTCAAAGAACACAGTAAATTAGAGAAAAAACATGTTTCAACACATTTATTGTCACATTAAAACTCCAAACTCAAACTATCAGTTAAAGTCTCTACCAACTCAACCAAACAAGTTGTTCCCATTAAAAGCCTTGAGATCTCATTGTCTCAATCCAAACCACAGATTCCTTCACAACCACCATCTCGTTCTAGTTTTCACTAATTTCCTCTCGAATCCACTCAAACCACCACTTCTCACTTCCACTTCAACTAACTCGAATCGAAACCGCGGATTTCAGCAAAAGATCCGAACTTTACCACAAAATCCCAGAAAAAAACTCGACCCAAAACCGAAAATCGAGCAACAAACACTTCCACACTTCCATTTCGAAAAAGAAAAAAAAGGAGAAAAAATGGAGAAATGGAAATCCGAGAATGACCATCTTCCGGATTGGTAGCTGCATTGACTGGAGCTCGAATCCAAGATGAAAAGCAGAGGAGAAGAAGCCATAGTTGCCACATCTCTTCTTTCCTTCTTCTCCTCCAACACCAGAGTTGAGACCTCTGGAGCTGAGAAAGAACCAGACAAGAACACACCTTTCTGGCTTATATTCTTTTTTCAATTATTATTAGTGAAATAAAACCCCATAAAGTGAACTAACAAACTAACATTATTGATGAGAAAATCGGGTTAAAAGTGGCACGACATGATAAAGTGTCTTCAACTTTTTGGACAATATGAAGACCCCCACACTTATGCTAATGGTTAAATAAATTGAAAATGACATTAACTTTAACATGGATTACAGGTTTTGGAAATCTAGGGATTACTTAAGAAAAGTTAATTGAGGTATTTTGTAGTGGTGCAAGTAATATCTAATATTTTAACTAAACCTCAAAATGTGGTCTGCTTCATGGTAATCCATAGCACTAACCCTTTTGAAAGTAAAAGTCTAGTAAATGTGGACTAATTTGTATACAACTTAACTATTCTATAAGGGTCTACCAACAAAGAATCAATAAGACAATAATTAATGACCTGATACAATTTATAGTATGTTGAGCCTTTTTGCTTATGGCTAGTAAAAATTGTTACCACATAATAATTTTTACTCCTAAGATCTCATTAGATTGGGGGTGGATAGGATAGGAGAGTAAAAATATGGGGTTGAAAAATTTGCAATTTACCATGCATTATACATTTGTATGTGATATTCATGACTTCACATGGTCTATGTTGAATAAATACAAGAATTGAATTGATTGTGCAAATATATTATGTATGGTCTAGTGTTTGTGAGTTGTAGTATTGTTTGGTGAGATGAGAGTCTTAGGTGGTATTAAATTAGATATTTTATTGGTTGTGTTTTGTTTGGTATATGTATGTGCGATCTCCACGTCTTGGTTATTTTATGTTTACAATTAGTGAACGAAATCGCGTATTAGTTTTGGGTGGGCATGAGTGGTTGGGTGTGGATTAAAGCTGGCAATTGGTGAAGGCAAGAAATGGCCAAAACTTCTATTAATTAGGTTAAGATGAAAAACCCATAGAAATAAAAAAGTGTGGGTGACAGTTGGACCCATCTAATTATTTTGCTTTCTCTTGTGGACTATTTTGCATCTACAAACTTTATCTTTAACTAATTCTGTGAATATGATCCAATTTAAAGAAGTTTGATCTTTAATTTTGATTATTTGAAGTTTATAAATTACGAAGTGAACATGAACCATAATTCCATAAGGCTTAACAATTTAAGAAACTTAATTATACCGTAGAAAAGATCCATAAGTATAGTTAAACCATAAGCTGAATGATAACTTGCTCCATTTAATTGGGCTATTTGATTTCGTGTACAACTGTTGTTGGCAATGAGTTGGATTTTTGGGTAGTAATAGTATTATGGTTGAATTATGATGATCAATGTGTCACATATGTTTTTCGCAAAGCAACCAAGGAAGTTTTCACATGTCTCATAGTCTTCTGCTCTTCTATTCTAGTTAAGGAGAATGGTGACATAGTAACTACTAATTTAGTTGTTATTAATAAGTCTTGGACTCCTGGTAAACATTTGGGACTGGCAGCATGATTTACTTTTGCAATAGGCAAATAAAAAGGACAAAAAAACTCGAATTACTTCTCATTTTAACTTGAGCTTCGTGAAATACTTAAGTTCACAGTTGTATATATGGTTTAATTTTGATATGATTTTACTGATCCATGCATGCGGATTGTTATTAAGTATTAATTGACTACTCAGCTCTTTTCTTTGAATTTCTTGAGATTTTATTGAAGCTCACCTGTAAGTTTAATCTGTTGGATTTTATGTTAAGTTGAAATGTTTTGTCTGGTCACGTCTGTTTCAGTAATCAGTATATGCTTGTATATTAGCTGGAAGTAGCATGTTATTAATTATAGTCTTAAAAAAATTTCAGTAATCAGTATATGTTATCTTAGTCACACCATTTCTAACTCAATTACAGCCAGACATATACGCCAAAAAGATAATTGAAAATTTTAACAAACTTTTGTAATGTTTAGAAGTAGTATCGTATGGAGGGGAAAAAAAGTTGTAGTAGAGAACTCACACTAAAGCATAATTAAATTGTTTGCCGCGTGACAATTTGGTCAAATAACATATTAAATTTTATTTCAGTATAATATAGAAGTATGGTATAGTCCATATGTGTCGCAATCTATGAGAATTCCAGACCAACATGACATATTGGACAACAAAATGATAAAAACCAGCTAAGCAAGTGATGACTTGCACGATGGATGTGGACACAATATTCTAACTATCATCTCTGTGTAATTAGATTGGCTCCATTTTGTTTGTATTAATTATTTAGCTCGATTAATTCGTTATATAAAGTTTAAAAAATTGATTATTTTGTGACAGATGGATACTCATTGGTTGCCAACAAAGCGCATTACCATGTGTAAATTGACAATTGTTTGTCATGTCTATTTTACGTATGGTCATATTCACGTAGTTATATATATATATATATATATATATATATATATATATATATATATAATATTTGATGGTTGCATCGTATCAATTAGATATGAGTTTCACTTACTACACAAAATGTTGTGATTCTTTTTCTTAGCCTTTGTGCATGTTCTTCTGTTCACAAGTTGTTGATGTTATATTAGTTCGATTTTTATTCCAAAAGAGATTTTTTCATAAACTAGGAAACATTACGATCCGTTTCGTTTGAATTGTTAGAACTCTAAAGAGGTAAAACCAGTCAAACATATAAGCCAAGTAAATTTCAACTAGACTACTTTATTTTCGATATAGTAATTTTTTATAAATTCCACCATGTTAAAAGTATAATCTTGCATGATATGACATCTTGTATTATTAATATTCTGTTATTTAATGTATTCAGGTAATGTACTTGCACATGAGTCAGAAGTTACAAATGACAACGAAACAAAATAATTAAAAACAAATTTGACAAAATTTTGAGTTAACAATGAAATCATCGGGAAGAAAATAAAAGGCCATTCCCTTCCAAATACTCATAAAAAAAGTACTGAATTTTCTTAGTGAATGCTAACTATATTATCTTTGGATGGACTTTCATTGCATATTATTGTTTACATCAATAGTGGACTATGTGATTGGTTTGAAAGAAGTAGTTGTACGAACTTAAATTAGAAAATTTATTTTTAACAGATGTGTCGATATTCCGGTGAATACTTTTCAATTTGATCATAAATTGAAAATGAGGGGGTTCATAAGTTTTACATTTAAGCTAAAGCTGGAGTTTTTTCATTTATCTCATGCCTTAAGTAGATAAAATCATTTTATGTTTAATTAAAGTACTGAAATGAAGTTCCAAAACTTCCAACAGTTTCGATTGTACAAAAGTTAGTTTTAAAAGTTTAACTGCCCACTATAACATTATATTCTTACAAACTAATTACAACGAAGGAAAGCATTAAAAACAAATAAAGAAACATAATGAAAACTAAAAAAAGATAAACAACAGTGTCCTGTCAATCTATTATCCTTCATGGGCTTTTAATGGTGGGCTCGATCTAAGTTTATCATTATAACTAGACATCGTCCATAAAAGTTCAGAATAAAGAAATTGCTAATTACATACTAATTTTAGAAAGGGGGAAAATTGTAGGGCAATTATATTATTCCTATTTCGGATTGTATATCGATATAAGTATAATTGCCTCCAATTTTACCTTACAATTCATATTGCAATAACAAAACAATGTATGTCCATCTTACATAGAACATGTAAGTGACACTTATGGTTAAATTCGAATAAAACGATATGGTACAGACATTGGAACAATAGTGTGCTTGAGTCATAATGCCGAAGCAATGACGATCAGTGTGAAAAACTCAAAGGAAGCTAGACTAGGCTAATTCCCAAACACTTAGCATGCATGTATGAAATCAAGTAAATATCTGAAACAAACCACACGCAAGCAACCTAAACACCAAGATATACGTAGAAACCCAATTCGAGCAGATGACTGAACTTCACTATGATGTAAATGATGATACATGCGACAGAACATAACATGGAAATAATAACTTAGGCTCCGGATGGTTACATCTCTGAGTGCAATAAACCCCTAATCAACAAATCCAAAAGCTTAACAAGAAGGATAATCTAATATCTACACAAGAGGATACATAGATAGGGGTCTAAACGGGGCGGATAATACCCGTATACCCCGTCACCCGCCCCATCGGGTACATGTATGGGCAAAAAACTCATTACCCGTACCCGTTTACCTGTATATCCATTAATATATATTATATATTTTTATATGTTATATGTTATATATTTTTATATATAATATATTTTATATATTATATACTATATATTTTTATATGTTATATATTATATATAATATATTTTATATACTATATATTATATATATTTTATATTATATATTATACCCGTTTACCCGCCCCGTACCCACTAACTTAACGGGTATATGTCGGGTACGAGTATACATGTTTTTTTGCCAAGTATATATCGTACCTAACTCGTTTACACCCCTATACATAGACAAGAATATATGCTACCAATCCGATAAAATGAGAGTGCATGGAGAGAAATAAACCTCCAAGAGCATCAGTAGATACCAAAACTCATCCCTCACGAATCTCCTATCTTCAAGCAACATAGAAATCACAAATGTTAAGTATATATAAGGAAGAATCCATCACCTCTATTGGTCTTCTTCAACCTCTCAAAATCCTCTTTTGATGGCTTCGATAACTTCCTCAACTTGATGACTCCTTGACCTATGAAATCCACATTATGTGACTCTAAGGAGATGCTACATGAGATAGGAATCCACCATTGGTGGCTTTGTGGATAAGAGGAAGGAGACCATACTTGGTAGTGATTTTTCAGCACTTGGTGGAGGCACACTAACTTGAGTGGTGTTTTCCACACCCCAAACCCTAAAGGGTAAACTCATATATAGTATAGTTTTGGGAACATAGGTGGTGGAGAAGAAAGGTCTAAAGTAGTCCCTAATAAGTTATGTCGTCATCCAGAAACAATCGATTGTTTGCCAATCAGTCGACAATAGTTTTTGGTCATCTGGAACTGAGATTTCGGTCAATCGAAAGCCAAACAGTCGTCCTAACAAGTGAGAACAATTAAAAACCCAACCTAATTATGTCTGAAATATCTGTCAACTGTTTTTTAGTTGTCCAGAAAATCCAAAACTTACTATCGCCAAATAATTGATCGACAGTTTCACACATTTTTTTAAAACACAAAACTAACATGATACTTAGCGCTTACTAAAGTAAAATAGAAATATATAACTTTCAAAGCCGGTAAACAACCCAATCCACACAAAACACATCTTTGACTGTTGACTCAACAAATCCAACGGTATTACACCAACCACCTCTGATCCATCAAACGGATAGTTTGCTAATCGACTCTCCAACGATAACCACATCAGTTAACGGTTCTTAAGTCTAACAACCACATCTTTAAACCCCGTTGTTAAAGTCAAGGTTTGTTATAGTGGATAATGCACACAATCTATTTATATTATACAAATGTAAAAGACATTAGACCTCAAATTTCGTTAGAATGTTTATCTAAACATTAGATTTCCTATATATAAACGGTTATTAGGTGCACGACGTCCATGATGTTAGTGAAAATATTGGAAATTTGTTTTCAAAATGTAATGCTAAAAAAACCCTTCATTTGTACTTTTGTATTATTACAGGTTGAGTTTTGTGTTTGCCGTAAGTGTGTTTGGCCCAAGCAAGTCATGTCTTTAAACAAGTCACCATCATCATACTACAACTGCTAAAAATGACAATATTCAAACATCCAAATGCGTCAATGGAAAATGTTGGATTTTATTCGTTCAATGCACGCCAAAACAAATACCAAGTTGTATACGTGTTGTACATCAGACAAACATATCTCACCGAACTGGTTTAACAATATAGATATCTTTCAACATATATAAGAATGAGATTGGAATCTATCTTGAATATATATGCATCTACATGTGAACATCAACATACTTTTACAACGACTCCTCACTTGAACGTCCATTTCTGATGAAACCCATATGTAGTGACCAGACAATTAAATCGGTGCATGAAGTTGATTATGTTGTCAAATTAAGGAAACGAAGTCACACTAACCGAAAATTTTAACTTCTCCCCCACTTCAGTAAAAGAAAGACTCTTGGGCTCGATGATTACCTCAATACTAGGTGGAGCAATAACCTCTACCGCGTATGATGAATTCCATCCAAATCCGCCTATAAAACCCTAGTAATTAACTTCAGCTTAAAAAATGTGTACCCAAGAAGACCACATATTTAAGAGACATATATAATTATCAGGCTATTTCTGCCAGCCACTATGTCACTTTTCGTCACAAACGTACGTATTATATATATAAACTGCATGCAATATGGGCATTTGCGTTGCCTAGAAATTATGCTTGCATGTGTGTGCTCCATGCATGTACGTATGTAGGTGGGGAATAAGATATATATATATATATATATATATACAGGAATTCTCAAGTGAGCTCAGGGCTTAATCAAACTAAATTAAACCCCCACAATATCCACCACTCATTTCAAAATGTAAGGTAGATTAAGAAAAAAACGGTTATGCTAATGAATTCTGATAATTATATATATATATATATATATACACACACACACGCACATATATATACATATAATTCTGATAATTAATGACTCCCGCCCCGCCCATCATGCAAGCTATATATTCTAGAAAGGGTTTTTGCTACAGTAAATATCAAAATGTTCAAAATTAACCTAATACTCATGATTTCTCAAAGATTGTTTTGATACCAATCACTATGTTGTAAATTGTTTTAATGCAGTTCCGTTAACGTGGGTTCCACTTCTGTTGGCTGCCGTTAACAGATTCTGTTACGACGTTGTTAATGGAATAATTAACAAATGTATTAACCCACTAATTAAGTAATTAAGAAATATTGTTGTGGTACATATCCCAACAATTAAAATTGGTATGCAACTCATCCCAAAAATTATAATTGGTATAATACCCATGAATTTTGATAAAAATGTCTTTTGTTAAAAATGTGGTAAATCAAACTTGTTACATGTTCCAACAAATAACATGATAAATTTCGTTTAATCTTTATAATTTGATATTTTCAAATTTATAATTTGAAAAAAAAACCTTTTGTTAAAAATGTGGTAAATCCAACTTACACGTTCCAACAAATAACATGATAAATTTCATTTAATCTTTATAATTTGGAAATATCCAATTTATAATTTGGAAATATCCAATTTATAATTTGGTGTGTGGGCTCTGCGGCTGGAGGGGATGAGGAGCAATCAACACAGGATTAAGCGACAAAATGCTTGTTTTCCTTGTTTGTGTTGGGAGTTTGTCATGTAAACTGAAATTTTAGTTGAAATTGCTAAGACCTGGTTATGGGTACTGATAATTCTAATTGTAACATACTGAAACAGTAAAAAATCTAAATTTAAAACACGAAGCATCACACAGATTAAAACTCAAAGCGCGGGAACGTTACTCATCAATAGTCAAGAGGTGCACCAATATGAAGGAGGTGTCCTTTATCAAGATGACAATGAATAAATAGTTAAAAAGATAATCAATCTGATTGTATTAGGGGTCATAACGTTTAGTTAAAAACCAATTACGATCTACGTGACAATTGTTGTGCGTGTTACTAATATAATTGGGTCCTACAAAGGGTTACACATTGATACAATGGACTAAACACATGATGACTAAATGACTCATTAAGCTAACTTACTTAATGAGATTAGGATTGACACTCAATCCGACCCAAATTTCAACCATATCCGACCTCCGTTTCGATCCAAACTTTCACGTAAATATAAGTTTAGGAGTGTATTAGGGATACAACAAAAAAAATTAGGAAAAAAACGTCAAATGTGTGTTAAATAATGAGTTGTTGAAGTTCAAGGGGACAAAGTGTTACAAAATTAAAGTTCAGGGGAGGTAACTGTTAACTTTGAAACTTCAGGGAGGCAAAGTGATACCAATGCATAATTCATGGGGACAAACTGTAATTAACCCTTAAAAAAACACATTACACATACATATACCTACAAAATGTTACGTATAATTTAGTTCCAACCCCTTGGGTTCATTAAATAACATGATCCATGACATTAAAATATGAAATTCCACTTTCTTATTAGACTTTCGAACATTTGAAGTACACAAAGTATTCAGTAGAGCCGCCCTTGTACAAGGAGTAAGATATTGTGCAGATGAATATATCTATAAACGTGCAGGAGGTTTTTTTTAGAGGTACAGAGTTCAACCCAAAATGAAGCCAAATTAAGCAAAAAAACTAACCCGAATTAACCGGTATCAAATGGTTTGAAGTGGGATTGGTTTCCCTAGCTTACTTGAGTAGGATTTGAACAGTGTGCCAATTAGATTTGGGTTTACAAATGAATTATGGAGGAGTGATTTATAAGTAGGGTAAGAAGAAAATCTTATTTATGAAACTGCAGTTCAGGTTCAAAAGTTACAACCTTTGGTTGTTGTCAGCTGAACTAATTACGTATATCACTTTGACATGTATATTAAATATTAAAAAGACTGTCTTAAACCCTAAAATGAAAATTCACCCGACAATCCCACTCCGATCTCTATATATAACCTCTACTTTCCCACAACTAAACCTCTTTCATCATCTCCATCCTCCAATTTCCAATGACTAGCTACCATCAAGCAACTAATTGTAACCAGCTCAATTAGTATATTTTTAGTCTTAGATCAGCCTAAACCAAGGATGTCATCTCAGGACGTGAATTACATGTTAAGATTTAACTAAAATATAAAATGTTTTAAAAAACGACATACCATCAAGTAACTCATTGCACGTACATTTTTTTCCATGCATGTTCCATGAAATCCACCATCGACCCGAATTAAACTGATCACGTCCAGTCCAAATCAAAATTAGCTCAAACCTATCTAACTACATTTCACCTAATTAAACTCATCAACTCAGTCCACACCCTTAAGGCCGGGCAGCTCACCTTCCTCACTAACCGTTACTTGAAGCCAATATCATAATCAATCAGTTGGTTCACTCCCCCACCAACTAACTACAAACCCTCACACAAAACCATTCCTATATATATATATATTTATAAATGGGCGACTAAATTAGATTTCGAACCGAAACTGAACATGTCGGACCTGCAACCAAACACCACCGATGACCTAAACAGGTACATACTAGCAGCCACCATCGTGTTCCTTTCCCTCTCCCTCGCCTCCACTGTCCTCCTCATAATCTACGCCCGGTCCCGGTGGGCCCGCCGGGACCAGATGGTCGATGACCCGGACACCCGGGGACTCGACCCAGGTATCGTCTCGTCGTTGCCGGTTCGCACCTTTGAGTTGGATGACGAGCATCGCAAGTGCGTGGTTTGCTTGTCGGACTTCGTCGACGGGGAGAAGGTGAAGGTGCTGCCGGACTGCGGTCACGGTTTTCATGTCGACTGCGTCGACACGTGGTTCAAGTCGAGGTCCACGTGTCCGTTGTGTCGGAAGCCGGTCAGGGAGAGGGAGCCCGTCATCCGGGTGGGGTCCACACGTGGGTATGGCGAAGGTTTGCCGGTGAACGTGTTGTTTTGGGGTACGAGGGAAGGAGGAGGAGTTCAGGTGTCTAATTCAGGTGTTAAAGCAGGGTCGCCGAGGTGTTTCAGGACGGAGGTTGATTTGGAGATGGGAGAAGTTGCATGTCCGGGAAATCGTATTTGATCGATGACTTCATATTCGTTAAGAGTTTGAACTTCGTCTTATTTGACATTCTTTGTTAGTTAAGTGTATGTCTTTGGTCTCACTTCACTTGGAGCTCTAAGTGCTCCTCCTTGTCACGCTGAATCAGTGAACTGAAGCTGCTGTTGTTGTTGTTGGTTTTATATATATGAAATTTGTAATATATCTTACGTCAAAGTTAAAGTTGAAATGAATAAAAAATTGGTATATTTTTTATTTGTATTATGAAGGAAAGTATCGATTAGGTTTCTATTATTGTTTTGAGAGTATATACTTGTGATATTGTCCCCGTTGTGAAGTTCAATTTGTATTTTTTTCCCAAAATCGAGTGGACTTTTAGATCGGGTGCAAGCACGTTTACAGCTTAGAATTGTTTTTTTTCGAATGATTTAAACAGACTTTAATTTGTTTAATATATATGTACTGTCTGGGTGTTTTGAATAACATCGACATGAGTAAGATCCAAGTCTCATCACACTTAAAGGAGGCATCAGTTAATTATAAAAATAATTTAGAGGGGCAGATACTAGATCGATGTAACCTTTTTTTAAGAGTTCTGCATCAAAACCACTGACGTAACTGGAAATTGGAATGGAATCCCAACCAAGAACTCCTTCGATTCAGAGTTTAGGCAGAGTCCTACACTAAGACACTCCAGCCCTTCGCTGGGACACACACCAACACGTTGGAACACAAATATGTGTTTTTTATTTTATTGTTTGAAAAAATAAAACATTTTAAATGTAAAGAAATGACTCACAGTATTGCACGGGACCCACTTTGTATGCAATTTGAACAAATCATGTACATCCACATCAAGCGCGTGACGGAGAACGTGTTAAAAAAAATTATAAATCATTTCAATTCGAAAAAAATATTTCTAAACTAGTGACATGATATGAGTTGGGCACTTGGACCGATTACAGACCAAACTCAGCACGACCACAACAATCCCGTTACGAGAAATTTAGAATCACATCCAACCGACTTCCATTTAGATCCTACTCGCATAAAACCCTTGACAGCAACCAAACATCATCAAACCGAAGTATAAATCCACCAAATATTCTACGCAACAAAATTAATGTAATACTAATTTAACAGTATAATGTCATTTGTAAGGGGGGAAATGTTAAGCCACAGCTTCGTTCTATCTGTTTTCTACAAAGCGTGTCTTCTTATTTGACAATTGATTAATTTTGTCCAGAGAACCTCTGAAAAGCTTCTCCTTCTCGCCAAAACTTAAGGCATGCTTCCCCGCTAGATCAGCAAGCTCAGAAGAGGGAAACTTTCTCTTCTCTAATCTTACAAAATTATCGTTGGAAGAGCCCTTGGTGGTGGACTTACGTTGTTGAGGGGCTTCTCCGTCGGACGCTGCGGTAAATTTTCTCTTCCCTTGTTGTCTTAGGAAACAATCTGCTCCAGAGCTCCCGCCAAAAGCTTGATGTGGTTTTTGAGTGGCTTTTCCATCGCCCCCTACGGAAAATTTTCTCTTCCCTTGTTGTCTAAGGAAACAACCTGCTCCAGAGCTCTCGATGGACGCTTGATGAGGTTTTTGAGTAATTTTTTCACCAGTCCCTAAGCGTTTCATAATCACGTTACGAACCACAAAATGAAAAATCCAAAAGCTCTATTAGCTGTTTACCTTTCTTCTTTTTGTTTCTCTGGGAAGGCTTTCCTGCACTTGGGCTTATATCTTGAGAACAATTATTTGATGCAAATGTGGATTGAAATTCCTTCCGGACAGTTTCTTTCATGGTTTGCCTTGATTTCCACTGCTCAGGACTCCTAGTATACCTGAACAGGCACCAAAAATAAATGAACTACACCAAACCCAAACCAATAACCTTAAGAGGTAGTGTGGCCAGGTGGAATTTGAAGTTACAGGTAAAAGTTAAAGCTACATCCTGCTCATTGAAACAACCAACACATTGACTTAAGAACGGGTATCAACAAAAGTATGAACACAAGCCCATGGTCTACACGAAGTTGGTCACAACCAACACATTAACTGAGGACACTGATGTATCACCATGTTGCCATCATACAAGAGACTGCCTTCGCCTACTTGGTTTACAAATTATCTGTAAAGGTACCAGCCACATCAATGGTGAATGATGTTTACTTTAGGACAATTCATTTGACTTGATTATTCTGATGTTTAATTTTTGAAAGTCGAGTTTGTAATATCTTAATAGATAATGCTATTTTGAACACAATCAGTTGGAATATGTGATACCTTTTACATTGACCTGTGGATGCAGACATAAAAGAAACAGTAAAGCAGCTTATACTTTATAATAGAAAATGGCAAAATTTACCCTTCAAGATCAAGCTTCTTCATTACATAGGCACCATGTTTGGTCTTGGATAGAGTCTCTCTTACAGAAGACAGTTCTGACACAATTGCCACCCGAAGCGACGGATTACCAGCACTGAAGCACTTCTCTACTGTGAATGAGCCACATGCATTTAGTGAAAGCTCACCAAAGTGACCTAGCAGCCTTCAGAAGAAATGTAAAATAAGAAATACGATATAAATCATCCAACATCTACTTCACTGTCTGTTGATGCTCTACGATATATCAGTCCCAGAAGTACATATAACAATTAATCATTGTGACCTATCTCTTTAACATTTTTTTTGTTTTTCTTCCCGAAAAATCACAAGGGAATTTCATTAAGAGGAGAAAATATTCAATTCTTCATACAGAAAAACTCATCCACTGCCAATTGAATACTATACACACTCCAAGAATCAACTTCAAACCTCTCAATTACTAACTACCCAGAATCTTCTGGAGCCATTTTAAGAGGAGCATTGTCAGAATGGATCAAGCATCGTCAAGGGGGAAAGGATTTTTTTTAAAACAAATAGGTACTGGAGATTTTTTTTAGCCCTAATGGTGAGAAAGGGGAAAATTAAGACCACAAAATTGAATGCTTCATCAAAAGCTCCTTAACCTTAACAGAATATGAACAGACTTAAAGCTTAATATAAAAGTACAGAAAATGCCAATTAGGGTGTCTAGCTAGGTTCCAATTTGACCAGTGGCTTCTTAGGCACAAACATTTGAGGTTGGACAATGATAAGTTGCCATTTTATTCTAATATCGTTACTTATACAGGGATAGTATAATTTGAAACACAAAATAAAACAGTTATAAACCAAATATGGGTGTCAATACGTACTTGGCTATTGCTTGGTTCTTCCGTTTTCCTGAAATATCAGAACTTAGAAATGATTCAAGAGCACGACTTCCAGCAGAATCTTTTGCCATTTCTAGAAAATGATCGCTTTCAATTGACATCATACTATCGATGTACTTCTTAACACAACGCTGGACAACAAGAGAACAGATTAGCTACGAAGAAAAGAAATAGATGACACGTATTTTCATAGTGGACTCTGATAAAATCAAGGTTTTCAGAATCGAACTGGACGTCGAACCGGCAACATCAAAGCTTCGGTCGGGGTCGGACCGGAATCAAACCGGTTGAACAGGTGACGTCAGCATGACGTCATAAATATATATTATAGAGATAATAGTCATATTTAATTATTTATTAAGCAAAAAAATATTCAAAACATCTACAATATTAACATTTTTAGGGTGTGGGTATAGATTTGGGTTTGGTTTTTTTGGATACGTAGTAATCTGAATACATAATCGGGTACCCATATAAAAGAAACAAAAAAACAGGTTTTTTTTGTTGAACCGCCGGTTCAGCCCGATTCAATCCGGTTCAGGCCAAAAACAGTTTTAGGAGGTCAACCGGACTGGACAGGCCTCCGGTTCACGGTTCAACCGGTTGAACAGGCCGGTCCGGTCCGGTTTTCAGAACAGTGGATAAAATCATAAAAGACAAAGGAAACAAACCTACTTGATCAAATGACAATCATATCTTAAATTGACAACGATTAAGGAACCCCCAAAAGGCAAATGTAGGGGTGTAAAAGGGGCGGGTAATACCCGTATGCCCGGTCACCCGCCCCGGTCGGGTACGGGTATGGGCAAAAAAACTCATACCCGTTTAAAAATTAAAACCCGTATACCCGTACCCGTTAAGATATATTATATATTATATAATTTTTAATATTTTAATATGTTATATACTTATATGGTTTTATATATTATATATATTTTATATACTATATATTATATATTATACCCGCCATACCGTTTACCCACCCCGTACCTGCTAACTTAATGGGTATGGGTCGGGTACAGGTATACATTTTTTTGCCAGGTATATACCCATACCCGCTAATTTAGCCGGGTCCGGGTAGGGGCATACCCGGCCCGTTTACACCCCTAGGCAAATGCAACGGAAGAGTCATCCATTCAAAATCCATACAACAACAACTTAACTGAATACTGAAGAAATAAGAGTAAGAAAATTTGTCAACATACATTTGGACACCGAAAAACTGTTTGTAACATCAAGCAACCCAAAACGTGCATCCTGTCTCCTGTTGGCCATTGCCAACTAGATTTTTCTTTGCACGATAAGTAGCTGTCCAAGAAGAGCAAGTTTGGGACAATGCAGTGTGGAGGTTCATCATTGGAACAAACTGCACCTGCTAGAACCTCAGAGCACTGGAAGAGACAAACAGATATTAAAGAGAAAAGAAAAGAAAATAAGGTTCTCACTTGGCTACATGAACGCTAAATGAAGCTTGCCTTATAGAGTGACACAGGTACAAACAATATATTATCGAGTTTGGCCTACTAACATTGCCAGAGTGCTGACTTGTAACCACATACAAAAAAATCAAATCAAATTATATTTTTTAAGCTCCATTGACGGATCACATTGAGGTTAATTCAAATATCTGCAGGAGAGATCTCCATCTCTGAAATGATGATACCAAGGACAATATTCAAGACGGGTAAAAAGATCATCAGAAGGCCATTATGGAATTCATGAGGGGAAAAAATGTAATTCATGCACCTCATAACAGTTTCTTCTAATCAGTTTCACATCTACTATAAAGAGGGAAACAAAAGACAAATATTTCTACAAGTAAAGAGATAGATTCCTTACAAGTTTCAAGGAAGGAAAACCAAGGAATTAGTATACATGCAACTCAAGCAGCAACAAAAATGGTCAATGTCACAAGCACAAACATGAACAGAGCTTCTGTGCTTAAAAAAGTGATCCATACTAATCCTGAAGTCTGCTGACTTACCTCATGCTATTTGCGTTTAAAACAAATTCAGATACTAGAAATACTAACACCGCTATAACAATATAATGGTTAAGAGAGAGGTTCTAAGTAATATGACAAAATTAGGATAGCAGATTGGCAGGTATACTATATAGTATTGGTTTGAGAAGTAAACCTCAAAGTCATGTGTTTTAAGACGCTGACATGCAGCTAACAAAGATGTCACAACCCCTGCCTTCCCACTTGAAAGTAGTTCCTTTATTTTTTGCCCAAGCTCCTCCCAGATCATGTCCACCTGAAAACACAAGAGATGGTAACTTGTTAGCAGCCAGAGGTGTGAGAATGGCATCATACTATAGAACGCCACCATAAGCATATATAATGTTATGTAACTGTCTCATAAACATGATTGATAGGAAGTGGATAACTAATATTTCGACAGCAACAAAAGTTAATAATGTTTCCAGAGAAAGTTTAGTGGCCAATCGTAGCTTTTGTTTGGCATATCTCCCCGAACAATATTATCTAACAAGACCATCACCTGAAAATCATTAAGTGTGTTACCCAAGACTTATCTCCACAAACAACAACAACCTTTCTGCAGTAGTACTTAGGAAAAATTTCATCATTAGGTTGTCTAATTTTGTTGTATATCTACATGACCGTCAGATTTGTCTCCCAGAAGTCAAAAAATCAATATAACGACAGTATTTAAACGAAACACTTCAAATCATGCTTCTGGTGCCTACCTAGTGAGGCTCTTCTGCAAGGAACAAAAATATGGAAAAACAATTGTCACTTGCAGACTACACAAACTTCAACTGTGAGTACGGGAAAACAATGAAACGTGGATGATATTGAATATGTTCCAAAATGGTATAACAGAGAGAGAGAGAGAGAGAGAAACAGAGAGATTCCTTTTTCGTTAATCTCCTTTATCTTCACTTGCTGAAAGGTAATTTATTTATCCTCTCATCTTTTTCTTTGCCTTACTGTGTTAATATGTGTTCTTCAGATTGTATATTAGCTTTGTAAAATAATTTAAGTTTAAGGTTTCTAAACTAAACCATATGATTGATTAGAGTATGAAATTTGTAAAAGTAAAGGATGTGGATTTAGAAACATCATTTAAAATGATATTTATCGATAGTTGTATCTCATACTCTCTTTTTTCAACAAAAAAAAGACATTCCCCATATCCTTATCATGTTGTATCAAGATCTTGTATCCGTATTTCTGCTTCATAGGCTCCATTTCCAAATAATGTTTTACTTTGTGTCTCAAACTACATTAGGGACCAACACAAGGTGTTCTTATTATTGAGTACTAATAGATAGTACTAGCCATTGCCAAAAATTATTTTCAAACATCTAAGAGGAGCAGCAAAAAATAATCCAGTTCACGTGGAAAAAGTCATGACATGGAAGTACTAACAAACTCAAGCACTAAGATATGATTTCACATACATGACCTTTGCATCTGGCTGAAGATAAAAGTGCTTGAACAACAAAGTTTCCACATTGATGACATGAAATTTCATATAATGAACCTTTGAACACCTTTACAAGAATTTCACTGTAAAGGTTCTCAGGCGCCACTTCCAAAATTACCTGCAAGAAGAATAACACAAAGAAGTTTTCCATAAAAAGAGAAAATATTACTATGTTTGTCATGTAAGAGTGTAAGACTATCAAGGGAATAAATGTTTCATAAATGTGTCATATTCTTTTCTTCACATTAATGTAATCTAACCCAGAACAAAATCCAAGTGGTTATATTGAAAATTTATAAAACAAATGTGGACAGAGTACAATAAATTCAGCATGCAACACAAACTACTCACAAAATGCTGAACGCCTGAAAATCTTTTTAAATCAACTCATCCCATTTTTTGTTCCTCTAGCACAATTGTTACAGCACAAGTTTGTAAATTGGTAATCATAAAGCTCCCAGAAACCTTAACGAGGCTAGACAGCTATGCAGGAAATCTAAAAAGACTACCCTAACCTACAAGAATGCCATGAGAAACTATCAATAATTAAGATACAATGGGACGAATGGGTCCAGGCCATGGAGAGAAAAATGGAACTGAAATCATCCGATCAACCATAAATAAGATCAACAGGTTCATAAAAATGAAAGCATGGAATCTACAAAAGATGTGCATTTGATGAAATATAACAAGTTATGATTGAGATAACTATCTTTCCGATTTCCGTCGAATTCCTAACTTAGATAGACAGACAGGTCTTGCCTAATCTCAAGAAAATCATCAGAAAAGGACATTAGGCCAAAAAAATTCTTTTTTTATCATTGCCCGATAAAATTCTAATGATAACCACAATTAACTGAGAATAGATTGCAAAACATACCTCAATTAAATGACTGGATGCAGTGTCCTTGAGCAAATCTATTATTTCTTGTGTCTTACAAGATTCAAGAAAACCTTGTGATGCAGTTCCGCTAGAGCAACCAAGAATTGTAAGAATTGCGTGCAACAAATCTTGATCTTCACCAACTAATAATTTCAAGGAAGTCTGGCAACATGTGATGCGCAAAGTCACAGTAAGTAAAGGAAAAGGTAGATGGGATGCATTCAACATTAACTGTCTTCTAATTAGAAAGCAAATGAAAGATGCATAGAAAAATGATATATCTTCATCCACCTGCAAAATGAAACTACTGTACTTGTTGACTCGTAAACTTGAAATCTCTGCATCAGCATTCTTCAGTAGTTCCCCGATAAAAAGTTTCAGAAGACTAGGGAAACCAGGGTGTGACACATTATGTGCATTCTCACTCAGCTGGGGCAGCTTGGAATTCAACCGCTCTGCTAGGAGAGCAGATTTTGTTTTTGTAACATGGAAATCCTCCAATGCATTCAAAGGAATTCCTTTACAAATACAAAGAAGGCTTCGGACAACATGAGAGCCGTAGCTATTACACATTACATTGACAGCTTCAACAGCAACCACCTGCAAATTTTGTTGTAGTTTTTCAAATTATTGTTGTGTATCAAGTCTGTTTTTATGTGGTAATATAAAATATTAGTTGAAGAAAGTGACAAACAAAGTGGAACAAAAAATAAGAAAAAAGAAGAAAAACCAAAAGATACCATGACGGACTACAGGAAGTAGAACCAGTAAGTACTAAAAAAATCTAACCACACCCACACCCTCTATCTTGTAGTACAACCATCATTTCTCGAAGCCACACATTGAGGACTCCACTTTCTCAACTCTTTGTTGCCTATCAAAATCAGTTTCATAATTACACAACCTGGAAATTGATTATCTTTCCATATCAGTAGCACCTTTGTTTGGCCCTCAAAACTCATAGTTCAACAACATGAGATGGAAAGGGACTTCAACAAGAATTTCAACGAGGACTAGGTCCTCCAAAAATTGAATCTCCATTCCTGAAGTCTGATAAAACCCAAATAATAAGTGACTAGTGAGAACATGGGAAAAAATTATCAATTGGCATCAAAACGAAAAATGATGTTACATTAATTAAAAAACTAAAGCTAGAGATATTAAATTTTAATTAATTGTTTCAACGTGTATCAGAAAGGAAGTGTATTTTCTCTGACTAAGCTCATATTTAACGACATATAAGGAGTCTCCAATATATCATCTTCCATATAAAAACCCTGGGGAAGTCTCAACTGCACAGATGATATATGAACAAAAGGTACCTGACATATCGCGGTCAAGACACTCTCTATGGAAGGAAGTTGTTCTTCCTCATCACGGTGCATGACTAAAGTCTTGAGAGTGGTCTCCAACACATGTGATCCAAACTTATCCACCGCAATGGAAGCAAAGTCCCCAATGCACCCACGAAGAAACCCACAGACTTGGTCCAAATCACACCCCTCGATAAGGTTCTGAAGAGTGCGGCTTATAACAAAGTCAGTCGCAAGTTCCAGTTCTTTCCCTCTGGTTTCAGCCAGGGCAGTTGCACACAATGAAGCACGTTCATCTAGATCCAGATCCACATCACTGAGATGATTTGAGATCTCCATGAAGTACTTCGCTGTCACAGGATCAACCTTCTTCCTGGTCCATAAAGATTTTTAATTACAATCTGCCTATGGGTTGGTTTTTAGTGAAGGTTATCGAACATGCTTCCAGACAAAAATGGTTTCTGCTACAACTGTATTATAGATTGTGCAGGTCAGTTTGGGGTAGTCTACCTCCTCCTCCTCCTCCTCTTTATTTTATTTTAAAAGAAAATTCTAATCAGAATCTTATTTCTATACTTTAACACATGGCAAGAGATACGAGCCATTTTGCCAAAACAGAAGACAAACAATCACTGGCACCTAAACCAAGGTAGTATCATGATGTTGGGGGTCAGGGGATCAGAAATTTGAGTCACTAAAACACACGAATAAGGTCCAAAAAGAATATTTCTTTCAAATCAAGCTTGTAACAACTAACAAATGCCTTTTTGAGTACACATATATTTGAAAAAAGGTTGTAAAACATCTTTACTTTCGTTTAACTTGATCCTTAAAACCTAGGGGGTCGCCCAAGCCCCGAGCCTCAACGTGGCACCCTCCATGATCTACAGTCTACACCCAAGATTTTTATGCTGTTTAGAATTTCAGACTCTTGGAATTTGTGCAAGCTACAAGGTCCCTTGATCATCACACAACTTGCTTAATCAGTCATATATATGCAACTTGATAACCCTATAGTTAGAAACTACAGACACTCAATCTATTACCTAATTGACCAAATGCCACAGACTACTACGCAACTACACGGAGGTTGATTAAGTGAAGCTTAACCAATTACAGAGGTGCTTGTGCAAATACTAATGCCGTGTTCAAAAACTAAATTTCACTACATTGGCTTTTCGAGTCGAACATAAGTATCATACTATACATATAAATTCCTTAACTCGGTTCAATTGTGATGGGAACTGGATTAGATTCAAACTAAAACTCCGGAATAAAAGTCTAAATTAGTCTTACAAACTGCAACAACATTCCGAATTAAAAATCGGTTAAAATTTGCCAATATACAGATTCAATTCCATTCTTAGACGTCCGATTCCGAATTCGAGAAGAAAACAAAGCTAAATTAAAATTTCCGAGTTATGACTTATTCGAAAACAACCTACAAACCGAAAATTCGAACACCAATCCACGACTACTCGAAACTCAACAAAATCAAAACCCAAATGCAACCTCCGAATCCTCCTTCCATGTCTAGGTTATACCTGAGCCCGGAACGTTCGGAGCGGTGCTTCGAGTGCTTGGGGTCGGAAGAAGACTGGAGGGAGGCGTGCGGCTTCCTGGACTTGGGGTCCCTCTTCATCTTCCTCGTCGGATCGAGGTCGAGGGATTCAAAGGCGTCTCGGACTAGGGTTTGGTTCTGGGATTTGGGGGTTTTGGGTTTGCGTCCGAGAGAGACCATAGTGGGTGGCGGGAAGGGAGAGAAGGGAGAGGTGGGCGAATGGGGGTGGGTTAGGGTTTTGCTGATGGGCCTTCTTGGGCCGGGTTTGTTGGGCTTTGGGTCGGCCCGAAGTAGGGTTGCAAACTTTAACTCGACTCATTAGTTCCTTCCGAACTCGACTCGAAAAACATTTGACTCTAGTTTAACTTGAAAATGAAGACTTTTGATGAAAAATAATAAAAAAACTTTTAACTTGGTTTGGTAAACAAACCGCTTGAAGTCCAAAAAATTGAAGGTCGGCTTTAATGGTTTACACCTCTAGCCCGAAGAGATTTTATTGTCTTGTTTTTTAAATTTTGTAGTTGTAGGGTTGATTTTAATTATTAAACTGAAGTGCGACTTTTCTCCAACTATATATTATTACAAGCGTGAGGATCAAAATTGCATCACCATCCCACCCAACTAGTCGTCCTTAAGGCAGTTGGGCTACTCTACTTGTGTAAGGATTTTTTTATCAAGTCCATTTTTTAAAAGTATTATGTTTTTTAGTTAAATCACTATCATGTAATCATATGTTGAGATCGATCTCTAGTCATGACTAATTTAAGATTAATGATCTACCAAATGAGAGTCAAAGTTTGTTCGAGTTTAGCTGATTTGGGGAAATATGATTTTGGTTGAGTTGCTTCTTTTGTGATAAGCACATAATCTTGTATATGATGCTCCCTTTGGTTGTTATTGGTAGTTTGAAAACTGTAAGGAAGTGAAGGCTTGCATTTTGTAAAATGACATTGATTGGTAGACAAGGAACTTAAAAAAATTGGAACTTGAGTATTAATTGGCAGTTCTACTCTAAAATTCATGAAAACAATTCTCACTTTCTACATACTAATCGCACCTTTAACTTCCTATAGTTCTTTTCTTGCTTTGACCACCAACCTCATTCTTTTTTAATGTATCTATATAAATATCTATATTATTTTGCTTTGGAGCTTCAATTGATTTGAAAGCCAAGCGTATCCAAAACAATCGAGACATTTTTCAAGAGAATGATTATAATAGGTTGTCTTTATCTCTTTCTCTATAACTCACTCTATGCAAATGTAAGATCTCGGTTGGTTTACCATAAATGGAAGAATTCGGACCTGTTCCGACACATGGTCGAACCTTAACTCGATCCAGGATGGGACCCAATTAAGTTAGTCCCACGGACTTTAATACTTTATGGTCCTTTCACAACTTCAAAATTGACAATCATCGAATATTTTGTTTTCCTTGAATTTGATTCGGCAAACTCGTTTGCTGCGTGTTTCTGGAAAAAAAAGGTTGAATGCTTAAATCACGGAATTCTTGCCTTTAAGGAATGCTTAAATCACGGAATGCTTAAATCACCAAACGTTTGAAAATCGAATGCAGCGGTTGAACATGTATGTTTTGGTCGTATTGCAATTTAAGGAAAACGTGTAGCCAAATCAACACGTCAAATGACTTGTATATTTAATGTTGGACGAGTCAAATATGAAATTGTGATGTCACAAACTGGTACGGAGATAGATCGAGCTCAATATCAACCACTCCATGTGTCGCATCATTATTGATAATAATAGATGACAAAGATCGAAGGAAAGATAAAGCAACACGAAATGTCTTTCTTATGCAAACTAATTTAGGACTGTTTGTTATGGAACAACATGTACCAACTTAAACGACCCCTTGTGGCCGTAATTTCAGTCATGCAAGCACAATCATGCTTTGTATTTTGTTACCATAGATATAATATAACTAGTGTGTTATGATGCGAGCTGATTTACATCAGCTTGGCTACCATTGCAAACTATTAGGGCACCCTTAACGCAGGTGAGTCACCCTGACAGCTGGGTCGGTTGCCCCTAGGGTGCCCGTCCGGAGCGTCCACCCGGACGCTTGTTCGGGCGTTGGGCGTTCCGGACAAACGCCCAGGGCGCCCTTGGGTGGGGGGCATGTGTCCCCCCTTCGTCCTTTTTTTATTTTTAAGTATTTAGTGGAGGTTTTGTTATTAATGGATTGGGTATTTGTTATTAATGTGGGGTAATAATTTTTGGTGTAATTAATTGAATAAATTTTGAAATATATACATTAAATAAACAAATGTAAATCCATATTTAACGCTTAAAATAGAATATATATTAATACGAGAATACCATAAGAACAATACATTAATAATACCGAAATACGAACTACAATCAACCACACGAAATATAAATTAAAGAAAATACAAACCATACGAAATACGGACTACAACAACATGAAATACAAACTAAAGGAATACAAACCATACGAAATACGGACTACAATAAACTACACGTACTGATTCTCTTCTGCTCAGGCGAGGAGTTTATCAATTACTTTTTGATCATTCTTCGTAGGGTTGTCCTTCCTCATCAGAGAGTGAAAGCATGTCCAATTTAGTTTTTTTTAAATGTCACTGGAAATCCTTTTCCGCTAACTCCTCATGCTTGGTGAAACCATCTTCTCTGACTTGGGCGGTGTATCGAAACTGTTGTGCAAGTTCTCTAACATCGATGTCGCCTTCGAGGCGTAATGCACTCTTAGCATTTTTCTTGGCCTTCTTCACACCTTCTAGGCGTGTAGACGACCCTGACGTCAGCTCTCTGCATCCGAGGGTGATTGCGTCCTGGAGTCATTCGTGCTATTTCTTTTCCCAAGGCTTCCTGACTGGGGACTACTTTCTGTACGATTTCGTGTCCCTATGTATGTACATATTTTAAAAAATTTAATACAACATACAAGATCGATTTCATATTTTCAACAATTTTTATGTACATTACTTTGTGTTTATTCTAATATCACGCAATCCTACGTATATTAAAATAAATCACAAAAATAGAATCATACATAAAGATTCTCTAAAACCTTTTGAAGGTCCAGAGTCGCGCTGCCCGTAGAATCGTCCACCGGTTTGCCTCCGAATGTTCACCAAACTCTAAACAAGATTATAGAGAAAGAAGCTAGTCAATCAATCTCTAATAAGGCTTAGAATCTAGCTAATAACCCATCTTTGAGCTCCTCAGATTTCTATCTCATAAACTCAAAATTAATAAGAGATTTTCGTGGTGATTAGATGAGAGATTAATGAGAGAAAGAATTTTTGCATTAACATAAACAAGTAGGATGAGGTCCTTTTATAGGCTCTCAAAACATCCTTATCAATAATTAATCTTTAGTCATGATCATTTGCTTATTCTCTCCTAAAATTAATCTCAAATTTCCACATAAGCACCCTAAAAAACGTTTTAATTAAATTTGGAATTAATCCACCCATGAGTTAATTAATCTCTTAATAATTCAGGCAGAATCGTTCTGTTCGGTGAACCGAGAATTACTCGGTCAACCGAACCATTCGGTTTTGACACGTGTTCGGTGCACCGTAAGCCAGACGGTCGACCAAATCCTCAGGAGAAAAATTCCCTGGAAAAATTCGAACGAACCACGTCTTTTACTCGGTCGACCGTTGACCCACCATAATCTCTCCTGGGACATAGTCATCGGATGACCGTGTCACCTTCGGTCTACCTAAATACTCTTTCTCGGTTGACCGTTCACACTCGGTTAACCGAACCCGATTATCCAGGCACTCCAGATAATTTCGGTCAACCAATTGTGCTTACTCGTTCCTCATTCGGTTAACCGATCCGAAGATACCCCGGTCGACCGAACCATGAACGGTTCACCGTGTTTGACCCCGATTTTGCCTTTGTCAAATTTTGGATTTATTTCCAACAAAATTTGATCTTTTGGGGTTTTAGCAAATTCGCATCTTATGTAATATATTGTCATATGTAATATTAAATTATTACACCCCATAATATATACACCTCATATGAATTTATTATGATTATAATTATGTCAATTCTCATGACATATTGATTTTATTCATTCACCACATGTGTCTCATTTTCATATGAAACTCGACACATCATATGAACTTAAAATCAACCATCTTGTTTCCCAGTTTTGTGGTGTGACCTATAGGAGGACCTGAGCCAAATTGGCAGCGATATTAAACACTTAATATCTCAAACTATAAGTGGTATCTAGCTACACATTATGGTCACCCAATTAGCATAGATGTCTTTGTTCCACCCGAACAAAAACACGATCCATTTAGAGATGTAAGTGCATCACTTGTGTCCGTCCCTTGCCTCATGATATTAAAAATATATACAAAGTAGAATTGTGTCATCTTTGTATTATATTCATTTCTTGATCTCTTTAAGCTAATTATAAATATGTAACTTAACTCAAGTTACATTGTGCACATTATAATTTTGCTTTATCAATGAGCCCACTAATATCATCACTCAATTAAGAGGGGCAATGATAATCGTTTGACTAGCTATTTTTTCCAGCACAAATCATGCTCAACCAACTATTGCCTTTATCACTACACTCATTGATAGTTTTTGACAATAATAAAATGAAACATTTCTTGAGTCAAAAGATATAAGTCTCATATCTTAGGATCCAATACACAGTAAAAACATTAATGACACGAAACACAATTCTATAATGTTTTACTTGTTAGGTCTATTCAATATATAAAAGTAATTTTTTCCTCTTTTATATACTCGTGTCGTCAATTATTTGTAGAGCTACAACAATCGATGACCAACACGACAATCTTATCTCGGCAATTAATGTTCCATGTTAATTACCATGATTGTGAATAACTTTTGATTTATGTAAATCCTTATCTTTTAGAGCTCTACGGTCAAGGACCAAGCGTCTCTTCCTTAACACTTCCAAAAGACGAATATCATAATCAATGATCAAAATGTTTGCACATCTAATTCATAATAATTGACGTATAAAAGTAAAACTTTTAGAACACATTCGTTTCACTTTCATCGTGCAACTCCGGAGACTCCCAGTCAACACGCACGACATTAGCCCCGGACATCACAGACTCTCATTTTGGGTACCTACATAACATGACCCAAGCATCAAAATAAAGAAATTTAGGCCCATGAGTTCGCTCGTAGATCACGTGCGCTTGCCGGACAACATCGTCGTCATTCTGGCCGCTCCTTATCTGTCGGAATGCCTGATCGAAGCACCCGACCCACTTGTTCACAACAAGTACAATTCTCCTCCATCGTCCTTTTAAGGACTCCGCATTCCTCTCGGGGAGGTCTGTGCCTTCCACGGAGATGTCGTACTCACGTTTCACTCTGGCGCACAATGAAGTAGACTTCTGGTTTGTCTTTGTCACTGCATCGCAACTGATTTCCATATATGCAGAGACAAGTCTCTCGTCCTCGACTATGGTCCATTTTTTTGGATTGGCTTTGGCAGTTTGGACTTGCTTGCAGCGGCGTCGCTGTGGAGGTGGGGATGGTGGTGTCGCAGTGTGTCGTGGTGGGGACTCATCGTCGTCGTGACCCTCTTCTTCATTGTCTGCCATACTCGGCTACTTTGTTGAGACATGTGTCGGCCAAACATCTGCAATTGCGGTTGATTACGTGGGAATGGTGGTGCATATTGAGAGAATTGTGGGAATGGTGAGTTTTGGTCCGGTGATGCGTAGTGGGAGAAGTCTGGTTGTTGGTAAAATGGACGTAAGGGGTATCCTTGTGGATAACGTGGACGCGGATTTGATTGTGGACGATGGGGGAAACGGTTGTAATCTGGAGAAGACATTGCAACATTGTGTTTTGTTTGAGTTAGCAACAATTAGGACAGATTGTGGAAGATATATGGGATGTAAGTTGTGTTTTGTGTAAGGTATATATAGAGAAACAAATTAGACACTGTGCAGTCACGCAGATTACTTTTCACGCACGCGTATACTGTACATTTACGCGGACTACTTTTCTTTCACGTGTATACTGTGCAATCACGCGGATTACTTTTCACGCACGTGTATACTCTGCATTCATGCGTATACTGTGCATTCACGGAGGTACTGTGTATTCACGTGCGTTTCAAATTTGAAATATTCAAATTTCAAATATTCCAATTTTAAATATTCCATTTTTTGTGGTTTAATAGTGATTAAGAAATGATGTGGAGGAAACAGAGTGTAGGGTGGGTGGGGTAGCCCGAATATGGTTAAAAGTTTTTTTTGTGGGTTAGGTGAGCTGATGTGACAAATAGGCATGTAAACGGGTTGGGTCGGGCGGGTTTCGAACCCATCGCTACCTGACCCGTCTAAGGTAGGCGGGTTGGTGGGTCGGTCGGGTGAAAAAAATTAAACTGCTACCCGACCCGCCTAAGATCGGGTAAACAGGTCACGCGGGTAGGGCGGGTTGGGTAAATGGGTTATGCGGGGTGGGTAGATTGATAAATGAATTTTTTATATGTTTTTCTTTCTTTCTACACGACACTATAAATTAAAAACATGACACATTAGCACCTTGAAAACATTACCAATGTGATGAACACCATAAAATTATAAATAACTTCAACTTTATAACACTATTAGTAAATTATGGATTAGAGAATATACATATATGTATATGGTATATAAGTGTATATATATAATATTTATTTTTTAATTTATTAAATTCTTATGCAGGTAATCGGGTAAACGGGGTGGGTAGAAAATACAACCGCTACCCGCCCCGTTTATTAGTCGGGTTGGCGGGTATTCTGGTAGGTAGGTGGTGAGTTGAGTTTTTTACCCCGCTACCCGACTTAGGCAGGTCAGGTTTTACCCGCCCCATTTATAGCATTAGTGACAGAAAAAGAAGCTGACATGGCAAATAGAAAGTACAAGACACCCGGGATAATCTGGACGATGTTATTTGTGCTCTCAGTTAAAAGAAGAGCCAGTATCAGAAGTCAGCCAAGACAGAGATCAAAGGTACAGGTGGATTTCACCTTTAGGATTTGGTGATAAGATAGCAGACACATGGGATACAGATTTGCTTGTCATTGTATTCACTCAATCTCTCTCTCTACCATTATCACTTCCATCGTCAAACCTACCCCCAACAAACAAATGTTCATACTTATCCAAAAAACTCATAACTGAATCCGAGTGAGTATAGTTTTTTACTGTTCTGTTTTTTTCTTTTTTGCATGTTAAATACTGTTCTCTTTTTACTTTGGATTTGGACTGAAGGCTGGTAAAGTGGAGCAATCTAGTTCACTTGTGAATGACATGTTACCACACTAATGAAATGAATTTTTTCTGATTTTCCAGATAATTATGTAGATCGGCTTTGATATTGGTCCTGAGCTCGCCATAATATCTTATTTGGAAGGTATTGTGTGTTAGTAAAAATAGAAATAAGAAGAAGAAAAATGATTCATTTTGGCCTTGAGCAACCCTTTAACGTCAAATAAGTCTCCCCAATATAGGTTGTTCTTCTACCTACAACAACAACAACTTATAGTAACGTCGTTGTAGGGTAAAAATACGACATAACTAAGGGTGTGATTGATACTCTAGAAAACTTTCAAGAAGTGAAGAACTTGACTTCCAAACTGACTTTTGGATGAGTGGAAGCTTAAGGAAGTTTACAAGTTCTTGAACTCAAGTTGCAAAATGACATTTAGACCTTAAAAAAAATACTTAGAGTGATTTTTCTAACTTCCACTCCAAAATGAAGACAAGGTGTGGAAGTGATGTTTTAGGTTTCTCTCAACTTCTCAGGTATCAATCATACTCAGAAACATCATTGTTGTTCCAAATCCTTAAAAGAATGGATACGATATGGATTATCTACAGATAGGCTATATCCGTTTGCACCCGTACCAAAGACCCTAACATGACTCCGACCATGATTCAGAAAATGGCTCATAACTCTCTCTTTTAAGTTGGTTGAGAAACCAACTAAGAAAACCTCCAAACAATGAGCTCCAAATATCAACCTCTTAAAATAAACACACTAGTCCCGTCTCGGTTACCGTCCACTTGAACAGTAATTTTGAGATTTCCGGAGTCGAATTCCATCTCGTTTCACGAGCGAAAATCACGACCCATTTTCTTCGTGGTCTTCGCGTTTGATTCCTCTACGCGTCCGTGAGGTCTTTCTTGTCTTGTACCATCTTGTTTAGGCTGTGAATTGTTGACGATTCCAACACTATTGTAGTTTGGAAGTGAAAGAACTTACCTACTTTTGTACATAATTTGAGATTTTCATGACTTCTCATGATCCACAAATAAAAACGGAATCGTATCATGAATAAAAATTTAATTAGAAGGTCAAATTTACACAACTTCTAACGACTCAAATCACTATAAACAGCTGTACATACACTTCTTATGCCACCGACGAAATAAGAACGGTAGGTACTCTGGAATCCGTGGGTACGTGAAAGATTTAAGTGAAACAAATGTAGGTAGACACATGATTAATTACATCCACTGCAAAGTCAGAACGAGATGTGGCCATGTGGGGATAGCAATTAGCAACTGTACTGCTAAGAGACAAACATCAGACGCTGGCATTGGGACATTATCAAGGACAAAAAAAACACAGCCTTGCAAAAGTTCACTAGTAGATGTAGATGGTTTAATGCATGGTTTTGTTCCAATCTATTCGTGGACATGTGAGATGCAATGGTAGGTACTCTGGAACAGATGGAAAATTTGGATAAAATTCAAAATATATCAAGTGAGATGTAGACATTGTTTTATATCTTCCATGTTTGCAGCTAAAAGCATACGCGACTATAGCCTTCCATTGGTAAATAATTGTCTGCTTTTGTAAAAGGTATGTAAGTTTAGGTTAGATGACACATCCAACATATAAATGACCGTGTGAGATATGTTGTTATATTTTTTTTAAATTTAAATTTATAGTTTTTACCAATTTTGTTAAACACAATATTCTATAATTTACGTTTATCCCTCTCTTAACCCAAATGCAGGCTCTACACTGTTAATTTGTTAATCACAAAAGGCATATATGTAGGTGCTGGATTTGTAACGTCCACAAACACAGCGGAAAATTTCAAATTTAAATCATACGATCAACGAGGACATTACGAAAAGAAATACACACCGGTGCACCAACATATAATATATATATGTGAACGAGTTTACAAAATAATGTGATTACATCAAAAGATCATATACATAAAATATACACAAGTAATCACAACCACCTCAAAATATAGGGAAGCAGGATCAGGTCTCGAGCGCTCCCTCCGCCGTCACCACCCACCTAACGTCGCTCTCGGCCTGAAAGCAGACAATAAATGTCTGAGTTTCCAGGAGGAAACCCAGTATGCCAAACCCTAACACATATATGGACAGAATGAAATATGCAAAGAACCGTAAACACCACAACCAATACACCCGCTAAGTTCCCGGGACCTCTCTCCCGGCCATAGCCCAACAACACGGGTCTCAAGGGTCCTCTCACCCCAACCCACCAACACTCGTGCACACAAGGCACCGCCGGTCCAAATCACGGCCAAACAACCCCCTCATTGCCTCAGTGTTACCGGAGCCACGGTTTTGCATCATTCGCCGGAGCCACGACTTTGCCTCAGTGTTACCGGAGCCACGGTTTTGCATCATTCGCCGGAGCCACGGCTTTGCCTTAGTGTTACCGGAGCCACGGTTTTGCATCATTCGCCGGAGCCACGACGACAATTATCACAATCCACCTCCACGTGTCACTACTAATTGTTATAAGGCCGGCATGTCCTCCGTCGCCCCAAAAGAGCCGGCAGACCCGTTGCCTTCTAAACAATCAGTAGCAACACACACACACAAAAACAGTGTAAAACGGTCGAACGAAAACTGGCTTCCGGTCGACCGATCCTCACCCAGAGAACTGACCCAACCGAAAAACCTGCCAAACGGTCGACCGACAAATGGGTCCCGGTCGACCGAAAAGCACCAGTAGAAATCCATTTTCGCAAACAACAGTAAAACGGTCGAACAACCGGACCCTATCGGTCGACCGAAAACAACCAGTAGAACTCACCCAGAGTCCGCACTTCACGGTCGACCGGCCATTAAGTTAACTTAAACGTCGGTCGAACGAGTCAAACAGGCGGTCGACCGTTTAGATAGTCAACGCCCCAACCGACATACAACAGTACTTTCGGTCGATTGGCAAAGGGGTCTCGTTCGACCGAAAATACACAGGACGTCTTTCTCTCGCTAAAATTGCACAACCGGTCGACCGCCCAAAGGGCATCGTTCGACCGGTGCGAGGGATTCGCCCAAAATACACTAGAACCGGTCGACCGAACCAAAACACCGGTCGACCGATTTTAGTGCAGAACCGACTGTGCAGGTCCGACGAGCCCAAAACGGCCTACCGTCGACCGCTCCCACTCCCACACTAACAATAGGTGAGCTTGAAAGCAAGTTTGACATACCTTAAGGCTTGAAGAAGCCTTTGAAGAAACGACGGCGAGCTTTCCACGCGAAAACACCTCGCAATCGGCGCTTCTCCGACGAGCCTCCCACAACGACGATCCTCGCTGTTCCGGCGACTCCCACAGCACCCTCGCCTCCACAATCGACGAAGAAACTCTGATGGAGAGAGAGAGAGAGAGACGCGCCTAGAGAGAGAGAGTGTGTGTGAGAGAGAGAGATGCGAGTGAGAGAGAGGGAGAGAGAGAAAAACCAACCTTTATATACTTTCTCCGACTCGATCTCAGTCGTCCATCTCAATCCATCACTAATCCTCTCCTAAACACAATTAGCACATAAACAAGGATTATGATCTAACATGATTTGTTGGTCGTTTGACTTCACCTTCAACATAAATTACGCAGTATCACATATTTACTGATATCAAATGAAACACAATCAATTGTTAGTCATTAATCATGTCACTAGAAATTATTTATTAGTTACATCCTCGTATGATTGTACTAGGTTCGTGTCGAGTTATCATCTTCAATGAAAGTGACATGCCATATGCCCATCTTGCGACCTGTACAATATTTCAAAATAAATTATGCCTCTTATCTTGTGGACACAAGCTTTAAACAAAAGAGTGGACACAATTTAAAAACGTAGACCTACTATATTGTTTATTTATTTATCTTCAAGATGGATAGCACATCACATGAATGTGTTCATGTTCCGTGGTTCATAGCATGGTTAGTTTAATTTTAATAGTATCTATCAATTTCAAAAAATGTTTTATCCACAAAAATATATGAATTGTAGAAAACTTCGGTCTTTGAATGTGGTCGTTGGGGTTGTTGATGTAATATTTCTTTTATTTCGTTCATGTTAAATCATTTTAGGAAATATGGACAAAAAGTCCTTGAAGTTAATGTGAAGGTATCCACAAGATGGGCCTCATGGCAAAATGAAGTCAAGACAATATTTAAGACAAAAAAACAAATGCAGGGACGTAAGAATTTAACTCCGTCGGAATTACCTATATATATATATATATCAGTAGGGACCTACTATCTCGAAAAATGCCATTTACTTTTACTGATAATTAAAAAAATAGATGATAATTTCAATAGATCTTAACTCATAACTCAAGTTGTTTGACATAAGATGAAATAACGTCCCAAGGGCTAGTTCTTCACTATTACGAAGATAATGACAAATATATATACATGAAATTAAAATAAGAATAACAAATTACATATTTGATTCTTTTTGTTTGCAAGAGAGAAATGAATGAGATGGTGTTGAATTTTGGTTGGTTGGTTTAACTGGTTTATCGAATCTACAAAATCTAAGTGATATATTCAACTTTCTTAAAGAGCGATTAATTCACACCTTTTGTATTTAGCAAATTGAAACTATTATTCCAAATACTGATGGAAATTGGCGAGATATGTTCATGGAGAGTGGAAATAAGAAACAAGAAAGTAGAAAAGTGGGAATGGAAGCACAATTAATGTAAGTAATTGGTGGCCACGATATTATAATTTCCTGACTTAAGTATGCGATATTGATTGATCGTTGTGAGAGCGGTTGGGGAAAATTGTTGTGTGACAAAAAAACTTCACACAAAAATCTGCCGACAATATATAATAATCAGCAGCCCCCAATCATTCTCTTCATGCATCATCATCATCATCATCCAAAATAAAAACCCAAGTATTTTTTAATACCTAATTTAAGAACTCCTCTTCTCTACAAATTAAATATCCAACACTTCGATCAACCCTCACTCTTCATCCCACCCTAGCTCTATATAATATATATAACTTCTTCATATGAGCACAAACAAGTTAACGTGACCAAACAAACCATCAACAGACATGTCCACCGCACCTACAAAAATAAATCTCTTCCTCACTACTCTCTTTTCCATTCTTCTCGTCGCCACCGTCGTGGCCTCCAAATCAATCCAAACCACGCCGTCCCACTCCATTGTCCTCCAATCGTGCACCTCAACTCTTTACCCAGAACTATGCTTCGCATCAATCACATCCAATGCGTCGCTTGTGGAGTCCATCTCGAGCCCCAAGGACGTCATCATCTCCTCCATCCACCTCGCCAAGACCGCCGTGAGACAGGTCTATTCCAACGTCACCAAGCTCGATAGTAAACCAAATTTAACAGAAACCGAGAAATATGCGCTCCATGATTGCCTAGTCATGTTCGACGAGACGCTCGACGAGCTCGACAAAGCCGAAGAGGACCTCAAGCTTTACCCAAACGGTAAAGCCTTGTCGCAACATGCTGAGGACCTCAAGACTTTGCTTAGTGCCACCATCACCAATCAAGAGTCCTGTATCGATGGCTTCTCCCATAGTGCCACGTGTCGTGGCCTCCGTCAGCAGTTACTCGCCGGAGTCACGCACGTGTCTCACATGTGTAGTAACTCTCTCGCTATGATATGTAACATGACTAACTCCGACATGGCTGCCACTAGTGGTAGCCGGAAGTTGCTCGAGGAGGTGAAGGAACTCAACAACTTATATATATATATAGTATGTAATATATTTATTTTTCCATTGTGAGATTATATATTCTCAAATGTTGCTTAATTTTTGTTTTGAAAGAAGAAGAAGAAGAAGAAGAATAAAGAGAATATTGTTTACGAGGTGGAGGAGAGCACCGGATTTCCCACGTGGATGTCGACGGGGTATAGGAGGCTCTTGCAATCGGGAAGCGTGAAGGCGGACGCGGTGGTCGCTGCCGATGGTAGTGGGAATTTCAAAACAGTGTCGGCGGCGGTAGCGGCAGTGCCGGAGAAGAGTAGTAAAAGGTATGTCATACACATAAAAGCCGGTGTTTACAAGGAGAATGTGATTATCCCTAAGAAGAAGATCAATATTATGTTTATGGGTGACGGTCGAGGAAAGACGGTCATCACTGGTAGTCGGAATGTTGTCGACGGGAGCACCACTTTTCAGTCTGCAACCGTGGGTAAGTAGTTAAACTTTTATGTCATTTTTACAAGTTATTTTTTTCAAACAAAGTAATGATTATCATTTGTTACAACACGAGTCAAAATAAATGTAAACAGAACTAATATCGTAGGAGAGAGTGTGTGAAAATCGTTTGAGCTAAGAGACGTCACTCATTCTAGGAAGACACGGTTAGATATTCCTCGTTAAATTAAGTATGAGCACGTGAGTAAGTAGGGTCACAGACTAACACTTTGAATAAATAAGCACAAATAATAGTTATTTTTTAACATGAATTCTCTAGTAAGATCAGAATTTATTTTTTTTAAATTAAGCACAAATCCATGCTCGTGACCAACTATGGTAGGTTTAGGCCATCACTAACCATGATCTGGACGACTCGGTCATCAGCTCTCTCTCTCTTCAAAATCAGCTTTCTCTCTCTTCCACATCAGCTTTCTCTTTCCTCAACTCACCTTCTTCTCTTTCCTACACTATTCACCTCTTAACCACAACCCACAACAACCTATCTCTCTCCTCCACATCATTTCGGGGTCCATCTTGGTAAAAATTTAAAAAAAAATTAAAAAATTTTTAAAAAATCAAAACAATTATAAAACGAATTTTCAAAAAAAAATTATAAAAAAACTCAAACAAAAAATTAAAAAATTCAAAACAAAAAATCAAAAACTAAAAAAAAAACCCGGACATGGCCTTATGGACATTGTATTAGTCAAGATCAGACATGACAATGTCGTAAGAGAAATGGTAAAAAATGACACAAAAATATCTTCACATAAAAATCAGTGTTAGTAATCAACTAGAGAGACATCTCTGACATTGGATCCATCAAGACGAGTGAATAATGTGATGATTTCATTGAGAAAATGGTAAAAGATAAAAAAAAAGGTAGATTCATAACCTCCAATCAGCTAATGCTAGATACCGATCTTAATTGGCATCATCAGGTGTAATTTGAACACTAATACAACTTTTAAGAAAGACAAACCATGTCATTGATAATTTTCTATTCCAAAACTTTAATAGTAGAATAATGACAAACTAATAAACTAGGTTCACATGCATGATTAATTATGAATGAAATGGTCGAAATTTGTTTGGACGTAGTCTTGGCTACATTATTGAGATTATACGTCCAAAAGTAGTTGTGGTGGAAATACTAGTTTTTGTTCCCTTTCGTTTGGAACAAAAGGAAGAAGAATGTGATAACAACAAATGCAACTGCTCACTTTTCCATGTAGGGCTTGTCAAAGAGGAAAATAGCAAAAGTCATTTTTCCACCTAATGTTGAGAAAATGAGGAAAATGATGTCCTAATTTAGCAGAAAAATATGTCTACGAATGTGGTGGGTAATAGGAGGTAGAAGTTGTTGAGTTGGCAATGCTGACTTGTGAGTCTGTTCCATATTGTCAGATGATGTCATAAGTCATTATCGATTGAGTCATATTTACTTGTTGGTCAAATTGCATTAAATCAAAAGTGAGACTTCAGTTGTTCAACGTCAAATTAAATTTCGAGAATTAGATTGAATCAAACATTAAAGCAAAAGTGTGTTTCTGATATTAAATCAACAGTGAGAGAGAGTTGAGTTGTTTCAAGTCACGTGTTTCACGTCTAGAACTTTCTTCTAGACTATAAGTTGTAATTTTTTTTACTTATTGTTAATTGATTTTGAATTAGATACTTACACTTTAATATAATATCAGAGCATGTAAAGTCCAACGACTGGTTTGACACGTCCACCATTGTTGTCCACATGTAAACACGAAGAAAAAAATAATCTCGATCACAAGTACGGGGAGTGTTAGAGAATAATCTCACACGTCTAAACGTGAATTTTCTATTGGACTATAAGTTGTAGGGTATTTCTACTTATTTTCAATTATTTTTGAATTGGATACCATGTTTTAATAAGTCAACATCCAACTAATTAAATTTCGAGAACAGTAAGAGATCATTTTTAGTCGGTCCAATCTTGTGAAAACAACAGTCGGTGATAATACTTTCCACTTCCATATCCTTGTCTCGTTCAATGCATTCTCAAAATTAGAGAAATTGAAAGAAGAAGAAAATGTTTGTTTGTATTTTTATAATTTTTAACCAAATTATCCTTTGATTTACTATTCTCGTGGAAACATGAAAATGTCATTTGAAAAAATTACCATGACGTTATTTTATGTTCCTTTCAAGAAAAAGATAAAGTTATTTGTGTTCTTTTCCCCCCTCTTTATTATCCTTTTATCTTCTCTTTTTTTCTTTTCCCTTTCCTTTTCTTTTGGTTTTTTTCTTTTATTTCCATATTTTATGTGCAGTGCGCAGATGGACCTATAAATTGCTAATCGACATTTGGGTGCTATTAAATTTCAACCCAAAACTTTTGTTGATGAATATTACTTTTATTAGTGGGATAATTTCTTCAACACATTCTCAAATCTCAAAAGATGGCCAATATCCTCCAATGTTTCATAATAGCTTAGAGGCCTCCAATCTAAACTTTAAATTGAACAATAATATTATGCTAACATGCTCACCATGAAAATTGTGGATTTGAACCTTGTAAGCCAATTTGATATGAAGCTTAATTAACATAGTTTGAATGGAAAACAAGTTCAGATGACGATGAAAAGCATATCATTGAAAATTTTGATCAATTCAAAACGTAAAGTATTAGCTAGTGTGACATACATTGAATTAGTAAGTACGTAAATATGTAATTGAACACATTCATTCATTAATCGTTTAATGATGATGATGTGATGCATGCATGGATGCAACTGATCTGCAGGCGTGGTTGGCGACGGTTTCATCGCCCGCGACATGACGTTCGAAAACACAGCCGGCCCATCGAAGCACCAAGCGGTGGCGCTCCGAGTGGGATCCGACCTGTCGGCCATCTACCAGTGCGACATCCTGGGCTACCAAGACACCCTTTATGTCCACTCCCTCCGCCAATTCTACAGAGACTGCCTCGTCACTGGAACGGTCGACTTCATCTTCGGCAATGCCGCTGTGGTGCTCCAGTCATGTGACCTTCAGGCACGCCGTCCAAACGCTAAACAAAAGAACATGTTCACGGCCCAGGGTCGAGAGGACCCCAACCAGAACACTGGGATATCTATACTAGGTTGTAATCTCCGAGCGTCGGGAGACCTGGCTGCCGTGCAGAGTTCGTTCCCGACATACCTAGGGAGGCCATGGAAGCAGTACTCGAGGACCATAATTCTCAAGTCGCAAATCGGCAGCCTAGTGGACCCCAAGGGATGGTTTGAGTGGGACGGCAACTTCGCGTTAGATACATTGTATTATGGGGAGTATTCCAACACTGGCGCTGGGGCGGCAACCGGCGGGAGGGTCACGTGGAAGGGATATAGGGTCATCACTAGCGCCGCCGAGGCGGGGAAGTTCACAGTGGGGAATTTTATTGGAGGAGCTGGATGGCTTGGGGCTACTGGAGTTCCCTTCACCCTTGGCCTCTAAGATCTCCATCATCATGTGTTTGGGAATTGTATTGGCTTCTCCTGTTGCAATGTAATAATGTTGATTTCGGGTCATATGTTCTTCAGTCATTATGCATGAACCATCAAGGAAGTAACGAATAATTTTGAAAGTTCTCTTCTTATACAAAAGTTACATGTTACATTTAGCAGAAAATTCCTTGCTTAACATACATGGTAATGTTGCTAAAAGATCCTACCCAATGCAAAAGAACTTGTGTTCCTTGTCATCCATAGTGACAACTTCGAAGAGTTAGCAGGCAATTAAAAGTGAACTTTGTAAACACTGAGATCTACAGAGATGTAGCCAATCTCAAGTAAAATGTTCATTCCGGGTGAGATTAAATATGTAGCCGAGACAAACACTTGGTTCTATGACATCGTATATTATTTGCCAATTGGTAGCCCAAAGTGAAGAATATCTCGTACAAAAGTAAAAGTAATTGATGATCGATAGAATATCAAAAACTAAAATGAACCATTTCAAAAATTGACCACGTCGAGCAAAAATCAGATCATAATAAAGCTGGCATCAAACAAATACACAAAATCAGTGAGCGATGTATAATCATAACTGAAGGAGAAGCAACACTTGCTGAAGGCAAGATAAATAATCTTTCTCTTCGAAGTACACATGAATTGAAGTCTAAATAACTTATCCAACAAAATCACCAATGCAAACACTAAAGATATGAATCTAACCAAACTCATGGGTTCAGACGAAACAACTTAAGATAACAAAGGGCAACAAGTTGTTTGAGAGAAATAAAGTTTAGAAGATGTTCAAGGTTGGCAGTCTGGTGGATACTCTTATAGACGGTTGATAACAGCCTCTACTTCAGAAGGGGAGTAGAGGTGGAAGGTTGGCGCAACCTTTGCGATGTCAACGTTGTTTGGCGTTACCTGCTCACAGCTACCAAATTAGTACAGTTTATTCGTCATTGGAGTTATCAATCTATATCCTTAGCTTCCTAAGTCCTTACCTTCTCTTCCATGACTTGTTTCAAAATAGAAAGAGCAACAGTCTCAGCTTCTTGAAGCGTCAAGTCCTGCCAGAATGATTAAGATAACAATAGTCAGATACACGACCAAAGCACACATCAAATTGTTTTTTTTAATGTTCAACCAACAAGAGCTCTAATGATCTGATCTGATCAGGATAACTAGTCAGATACATGACCAAAGCACACATTGAATCACACATTGAATCGTTGTTTTTTTAATGTTCAACCAACAAGAGCTCTAATCAGATCTAAGACTATGGGTGCAAAGAAGTGTGCTAACATATGTTCAACCAACAATAAAAATATCGAGGACAACCGTTTGAAACATATGAATCATGACTGCTTGTACAAAAACATAATACCTTGTTATACTGTTCCTGTAGAGAGCTGTCTGCTCCTTCAGATCCTGAACCTATTGCTTTTGCATTGCATTGCCAGAATGTGCCAGAAGGATCAGTGTAGTATCTGTATTGGTTAGGTATATTAATTTACCATGCAATCGGAAATATTAAATAGACCAACACAAGATGCTAGTCACAAAATGGCATACAGAGTCAACATTGAGGGAGATAGCATTCACTAATGTTGATGAAATACATATTCCACCACTTCATTTTTTGTATTCCGGATAAGATTGTATCGAAAAAATAATACTGAAAATATACTCACAGGCTAGGTCCGTTCTCATCATGACCTGCTATCAGTAGCGACACACCAAAGGGTCGAGACTGCATTTCAGAGAAGGAAAAATATCAGGGCAATTTAAGACTATAACAGCACTATGATGAGTTAAGTTCTACAGAAAATAAATATGGCCCACATCATATGTCAGACCAATAAAGATAAACAAACAACAATGTGAAAGCGAGAAATGTTGCCATTGGAATCTATGTACACAGTGGGTGATCTTTAATCGAGCAAAATTCAAGTTCTTTTCTTGATGACTAGAGGATAAGTGACACGTGCAAGTCATTAATTGAATAATTGTATGTGCATAAACTATTGAGAAGTGACTTTAAAGGATAACAACTAAAACTTTTTTCCCCAAAGATTGGGCATCCATGAAAAATTGGATATGCCAAGAGAGAGAGAAATCAGCCTCAATGTGAAGATGAGCCATTCTACCATGACTAAGTCAACCTATGCCAGTACAAAAGGCAGTCAACACAAAGGGCTTAAACAAACCAACTCAACCGAACACAAACCTACAAGGACTAAAAAGGAATCAACCTTATAATAGCTTTATTTAAGGTGGCTACCTTCACGTGATAAATACGGATGAAAATGTTAAGCAAATTTTAGGTGCAAAAAAAGAAAACCAAAAATTCAGATCTATGTAAGTTTACCATGGACTCTTCATCACCCTCACCAAACCGAAGAGCAAGATCACATAGTGCTTGTGTAGTTGATTCAACAGCCATGGCTTCTCCATAAGAGAAACGATGATTCTAAAATTGAAAAATACGAGTTAGAACAGCCATATGGAAAATGAAGCATGAATATGGAAATCAGAATTACCTGTGTTTCAACTCGTGCATGTTCCACAAGTGTGCGTGCATCAGCTATTAGCCCACTCATAGCACAACCTATATGCTGATCAATTTCCATAATTTTCTCAACACTGGTTGGTTCCTGCATGGCATGTAAGGGACAGTAAGAAATAGAATCCATGAAATAGTGACAATTGGGTTTTGTACATTTAGCTGCATTGACTATAACCGTAAAGGAAGGTGAGGAATCAACTAACCAAGACTGTCCAGATTGAACAATCTTTCTTCAATTTCTAGTTTATCTAATATTTACTATTTAGTTATGGGCATGACCACATGACAGCAGGCACACTAATGGAACAATCAACTTCTCATCATAAATGTTTACATACTATGTTTTTGTTTTTATAGATAAGATAGTCAACAAAGTCGTGATGGAAATTTCCATAAAAAATGGACACTCTATCAAATGACATGGTATAGCAAGTGATCTTCAATTAAGATCAACACCATATCCACATGCATTGCATCGTATTGGATCATGTTTAGGAACACAAAAAAAGCATCAATAGAAATGAAATTTGAATTTCAAAAGGTCAAATGTTCATGATATGCAGTAAGTTAACATGTTAGGCATGCCCTCGACTTTGCATTTCTTCCTAGCTGTAAGCTGATAACATGTCCCTTACACGATAACACTCACATGTCCTTTATTTAACACAAGTCAGTGAAGTTGCAACATGTAGAGGGCTCAGCAGAAAATATTCATGTACACAGGGAGTAACAATGAAAACTAGAAACACTTGAGAAAACGACCTATTTGATGAAATCAGATAAATGCACACTGGTACCCATGGCACAGTGACACTCAAATTAGAGGCAAGACAGACACTAACTGCACATTCAATATACAAAATGGCACCTAAATTGCCAATATTAAACAGAAAATTTGAAATTGAATTACCATTATTAAATTCACCAGTCTTACTATTACATACTCAACTCAATAACCTACAACTGCTTGCTCATGTAACAAGGCCAAGGCTAGCCTTTTCAATACTATTTCTCTCAGTGGTAATCTTGGTAATATACCACACTGTTTTATCGTGCTTTATTTTGTAAATGGTAGAGCTACATCCCCTTAGGTAAGATTGTAAGGAAGTTTCCACAAAGCAACTCTCATGCTGTTTCTGAAAAGGCAAAAGATAACGAAAAGCTAAATATAGCAAGTATTTCTTAGGTGTTTTCCCTACGATCAGGAAAGGTTGGTGTAGCACATCTGATAATGTGGGGTGATATAGAAAAACTGCTGCATTCTCATGGCTTTCCTCACTTTAAAGGCATTATTATAAGAAGCTTTTATATACATCACATTTGAATTTCATAGTCTAAAACTCCCATCATCAAAAAACTCACTAGCATATTATACATTTTAGCACATCACACTGGCGACAAACAAAGACCCTTCACAGTGCATCTGATAGATTTTTTCAAATATTGCAAACTCCACAACACTTCCACTTAATAGTTCCTACCTTTGAAGTTACACAAGTCATCCGAACTCAAATTTCACTTCAAAATTACTTCCCTCAACCATATAGCACTAAATAAATATTTTTTTCTCCTTATTTCAAAAATGTCTTCCCATGTACGGCAAGTTAGCAACACATCCACTCATAGCTCACTGAACCTAAACCCCAACCGAACTCCAACCTTACATACACAACAAATTTCTCTACCATTACCAAACCACACCACCAATCACAACCAGGAAACTCACCCAAACTCTAATATCACATACTTAACCATAGACAACCAAAGACAAATAATCATCCCTACTCTCTAATTTTCCACAAAACGGTTTCCCACACATACATTCACCACTCACTAACCCTAAACCCAACAATCTAAAATTCCACACCACAAAACCACAAACAGAGCACGAACCAGCAAGGGAGAGGTGATCCTCTTCTCAACAGCAAGCACGACGCCCTCCTTCGTCTTCAACCCTATCGCTGTCGAACCAAGCTGAAACACAACCAAAATCCACCTCAAATCCACCTCAAACCAACCAAAACGAACCCAAAACCGTTAAAACCCCGAACCTTGATGGCTTCGATGGCGTACTCGACCTGGAACAGCCTCCCCTCGGGGGAGAAAGTGTTGACGCCTCGATCGTACTCCGTCCTGCGAAAACAACAACCAAGATCGGATCTTTAGACCGGATTTCGGGAGGAAAACCCTAGATTTGAGGAGGGGGGAGGGACCTGGTGAGGAACATCTTGGATCAGGGGTTAGGGTTTGGATTTGGGAATTTAGGGATTTGATTTGGATTTTGTAACTTTTATTGGACTTTGGGTTTTTTTCTTCTTGCCGGACAAGGTAGTGTGGAAGGGGATTTGGACTTGGAGGGTATTTTGTAGAATATTGGGGGCATCTATGGAATGATGTTGGAATTTTTGAAGTTTCCGCATAATTTTGTGGTATTATACTTTTTCATTCCGTTGGGTATGGGAATAATATGTTGATATGTATGAGTGACATGACAAAAAGTCAGATTTGATTAGCGTAGTTATAATATTGGTTTGTAATGATTGATGAATGAACACAAATTAAATAGACATGATCTAACATGAATAATTGTACATGTTTAGTGTTTTTGTAGGCCAATCGGTTGTTTCGTACATTAAATCGGAGAGTATAGTACAATTCCACCAACATGTCATGATATTTAGTTATTGTAAATCTAAAAAACAACATATCTTCTTCGATATACTTGACACAAGAATGCATTTGCCTGACGTGAAAAATATACAGTACGTCTAAATGAACAACTTTATACGAGGTTTAAGTAAAGAAATTTGCACTCATTCAATTTTTTTGCCTTTTTACCCATGGCCATATGTTCATTCCATAAGTGGGGCAAGTATGGGTATTACAATTGAATGCGTATAGCATTAGCCATACAATTATTCAGTGATTTAGTTATAGTTCATGTTATATATTTACATTAAACTTTATCCTAAACATGCAAAATACCCAACTGAATGTTAATTATATGAAAGTTAGAACTAAACGTTTGATGTTAGGTACTGTTATGGTATGTTTTGGACTTGATTTTCCTGAGATTGTCATAGCTTGTGGTAACAAAAGGCTTAATACTAACCGCAAGAACGATTAAATCACTAGTGCATCTCTATGGCGTGCCACGAGCGTCTAGAGAAATATTTTCAATCTTTTTATTGCTAACCAAACTACAAATCCATACAACATTACACATCAGAATCTTCTCTCCATCAATAAACAAATTCTTTTAACCTGTCCCAAAGTGAGGGTGGAAGTGGGGAAATTCTGGGACATCAACAAAATTCCTTTAATGCTTCCATAAATTAAGATGGAGTGTCCAAGTTGTAGATGCCCCTGCAAGTTATGGTTAGGAACAAAACATCTTCAATTACTTTCTGGCCCATGTCCCGCTTTTCCCACCGGTTTTCTTTTCAAGACGGACATCGGTGATCTGAATATCCTTCGACGCGGCCTTACACATATCATAAACAGTGAGTCCCGCAATCGTTACTGCTGTTAAAGCCTCCATCTCCACCCCCGTCTTGCCGATAGTTGCAGCTTCACCAACTACGTCGACACTAAAGTCCTTCTTGTTCAGAGTCAGATCAACACCAACATGACTTAAATTTAAGTTGTGGCACAACGGAATGAGACTGCTCGTTTGCTTTGCTCCGCTAATTCCAGCGATCTTGGCTACGTTCAGAACATCACCTTTGGCTATCTGGTTAGCGGCCACCAAATTGAATGCAGTTTGGCCAAGAAGAACCTTGCAACTGGCAACCGCCACTCTTTTGCTGTCATTCTTTGCGGAGACGTCAACCATTTGAGCTTTTCCAGAGCTGTTAACGTGGGTCAGAGTTGTTCCTATTTCAGATGGTTGATTTTCAGTGTTGTTAACAGGAGTGCAGAGCTTGGGTTCTTGATTGCCCAAAGAGTTGTTTAAGCCTGACGGGGGTTGCTCCCCGAAAATCGACTCCATTTCCTGCATAGCTGTACATTAGTAAGGCCAACATTTTACAAAAATTATATGTGATCATGACATAGATAGTTCAGATCAAATTTTGCTGCATAAAATGTGTTTTTGGTTCAGCTGTTCCATTCCGAAATCTGTCCCTGAAATAAACAAGGATTCTTATGTTTTCTATACAATTTGGGACAATCTTCAACTCTAATCATAAGGTAACAATTGATATGAATAGAGAACAATAAAACCAAGAGGGAGCGGTCTAACCAAAAAGTGTCAGAGCATTCAACAAATAAAATCTTACCAAAAATTAAAAAAATGATGCATCAAGAAGCACCTTGATCTTCCCATCACTTTCTCAATTTTCTGTTATTATTCATCCTAAAGTTCACTATCAGAAGAGAAGGGTCTCACTACAAATATCTGCTTAGGAAAAAAAATCAAATATTTATTGGTGACGACTAAGGTTATCCTCGTCATTTTAAAGTTGTCTCACATCTGATATGCATTCAGATGCCATTTACAGGAATCCAAATCACTGGTCGAACCAAGCAGTGCAACCGTTCGTTCAATGAAAATAACATCACTCCAAACCATTCGGATTTGGCTACCTAGACCAGACCAACCACTTTATTGGTTACGGAATCCACTGGTCGATCCAACCCAATCCTGTTAACCAAACAACAACAACTTAAGCATTCCAAACCAATGGCAGAGCCATCAGTGAATCTGAAACCGATGACCTTCGGAATCCCACACTCTTAGGGGAATTTCCTCGAACAGTTGGCGTGCCAATAAATCAATACGATTGTAGCACCCCATCCAATAAAACCGATTGGCACAAAGTAGTCTATATGCATGAGTACAACCACTCCACTTAAAATCAAATCATAGTTTGTTTGTTTTTTAAATTTAAGTTTAGAAATAGCAAAGAGTCAACAACACAAACACATGCCCACCTTGTTAAGCTCTTGGATGGCGAAGCCAACGTCCGTGTTGGTGCTAAAAAACCGTTTCAGCAGAGAACGTGAGGATCTCGTGGACCGCATAATCATGGTGGGAGGGATGGATGGAGGTTTGTTGGATTGGTGTTTAGGGGATTTATTAGGTTTGAAACTTTGAATAAACAGATTATTTATAATCATTTGGTGACGGAAGTTATACAAAGATAAGGGTGGGAGTTACATGGATATAATTAAGATTATATTAGGAGTTACAACACTACATTAGTAATTACGTTACGATACAAAAATTCTATAATATGTCGTAAGATGAAAGGTGACTTGTCCATTTCGTTGCAATTTCGTAACACTAACAAGATTAATTTATCTGTTACAAAATTATTGCTAAGTTACCTTTGCTTGTAAGTTTGTAAATGTATGTAGTTAAAATAGGATAAATTCTCTCTCATTATTTCCGTTATCACTGTGTTGTACCATGATTTCTATGTAACTCATTAACTCTATCATCACACATTATAAATACATGTAGATCCATTTTTCAAAGTGGGGCAATACTTTCACATAATATATTTGTATCCTAATGTGGTTTGTTTAAGCTGATTCCGATGCACACTGGTCGTCTCACAATAAGTTATCAACGTGATTGTCCATAACAACAAATTAGTGTTTTGCTACCATTCTACTGGTATTTCTCAGATTGGTACTGAGTTCGACTTATGTTCTAACTATATCTGACATTCAGTTCAATTTGAACTTTCACGTAAAACTAGATTTATAAGTGTATTAAGAATACAATGCAAAAAAAATTACAAAAAAACTATGAATGCATGTTTAAATAATGAATTTTTAAAGTTTAAAGTGACAAAATTTTACAAAACGAGTTATAAAGAAATGAGTAATTGTCTGTCTTACAAAGTTAAAATGTGTAAATGATATCAAGACATGATTTAATAGAACAGAATGTAATTAACGGCATAAAATGTTGAATTCCATTAAGCTACAGAATGTTTCTTAGGTTTCGTAATTTAGAATACCACGCGAAAGAATACCACGCGAAAGATTTCTTCTCCCTCTTTGAAGAATAAAATAACTTCATTTTCTACCAGTAAGTGGCTATAAGGTGAAAGAAGACTGACAAATTTAGTTATTTGATTAGTTGGTCGTACGAATTACAATTCCTCATACTTCGTAGTTAATAAATGGTCATCAGATACACTGGTGGTGGAACACGAAGACCGCCAATTATAAAAATGGATCCTGTAGATAAGACTTGCATAACCCAAAAGAATCATAAAATCACCAACCCTTGTGTAACAAACCCTTCATTTTCAAATTCAGTCTTATGATAAACAGAGGATACATCTATGAAAGGGTGAGCTCCTTGACACCTTGTGTAATACTATTCATCTTGTACCTACAGAAATCCGTCCAGCTGAGATTGCAGCTCTTGAATCGAAGGCATTCCAAAAGTTTGTATTTCCTCCTCGGGGTACTCGGATTTCACTAGAGAATGCAACTGCAAGTGAGCCTCCACTATATTCGTCCTGTGAAACAAAAGGCAGAGAATGTTTCGATGAAGATACACAACTGAATATCCTAAAACAAAAGTCATCTAATAGACCACATGGCTATCTAATGTGTCGAAGGAGAAGTGTCTCAACGGTCCGATGATTAGTGTGTGACAACGAGTAATAGATTATCAAACAGAACGATTTCGAAAAGTGATTATCATAAGTCATAATGACTAGAAAGCCAAATAAAAGATACCATCAAACAAAAACAAGCACCGTCCACTGTTAGGAACTTGGGAAAAAGAAAACAAAGAATGTAGAAAACCCAAAAGATACCATCTAAGATTTCAAATGCACAAAAGCTGATAGCCTACTTGATTGGTTTGAAAAGGATCATCTGGGTAGACGGATTCCTTAAATAAAGCTTAATCTTTGCCATCACACCCACCAAATCTTGCTGAACGGAAGCTGATACCTGTCAAGCAACATAAGAGTAATAATTAGCATATAACCAACAAATAAAGAGAGAAATACTTCACATGAATCACCTTCTTAATCAACTCTGCCACTTTATCTGGAGTAGCAAATGCTTGACTCTTGAGAGGCTTTGCCAAAACAGAGTCTGATTTTTTGTCTTGACTCCCTGAGGATAACGCCACCTTCACAGCTGTTGCCTATCAAAAAATCAAAACCGACAATCTTAATATAGACCTAGATACTCACCTATATTTGAATTTGAAGTGAAAAAAAAATACTTTTAGTAAGCATCAAAGACAGAAAGTTTTACGAAATGTATATATAAATATGATTTGATTGCAGGCCCAAGACTTTTGATTCTATAACGCTGAAAGCCTGAAACGTTATGCATTTATGATATTATCACTTATCAGATATAGTGTTTTTCTTTCTTTCCATGGTTGTTGTAAATATTAAGATAAGTAAATATGAAGCACGGGAGACCGATGAAGATGTTAATCATAGGATTATAGCAGGATGGATGAAATGATGGCAAACCTCATGTGTCTTATATGACAAGAAAATTTCACTAAAGTTAAAAATAAAATTTTATAGAACCACAATAAGACCTGCAATACTATATGGTGCGGAATGTTGGACCACTAAAAGGCAACATATACAAAAGATGAGTCTCTGAAATGAGGATGTTGAAGTGGATGTGTAGTCATACGCGAATGGATCATATTAGAAATGAAGACATTCGTGAGAGAGTTGAAGTTGCTCCAATGGAAGAGAAAGTTATACAACATGATAGTTTGGACATGTACAAAGAAGACCTATGGAGGCACCTATAAGAAGATGAGTATTGAATCAGATCGAAGACACAAAAAAGGAAGATGTATACCACGATTGACTTGGGAGGAAGTAGTCAAAAGAGATTTAAAAGATTGGAATGTTTCCCGGGAATTTACATTGGATAGAAACGCGTAGAATAAGGTGATTCACGTGCCTGAATCGTGACTCCTTAGAGTTTCATTTCTAGCCTACCCCACTAGTTTGTGATTAAAAGTTTTGTTGTTGTTGTTGTTGAAGTAAATATGAAGCATCTGTCGGTATTGTGTTATCGTCTAAAAGTGTGATAGGTACAGAAACCAGACTTGGAAGTTGGAAGCCCCCATTTAGGGTGGGTCCTAAACAATCACTATATGCAAACAACATTGTGAACGCATAAAAGCTCTTTCATCTGACAAATGACCGATGCTGAACCACTCATTTGCACACCGCAGGTGTGAAAGATAACACCCAGGTTCTAACTCTACAATTTTCCATTAATCACAAGTAGGGTTTTCTAGGATCAAACAACAATTACATTGCAATTCATCTTGTTGAAACAAACAACGAAAGAGCAGTAACAGAACTTGTAAACTAGAAAAAAGTGTTTGTAAGAGAAGAGCCTCATAATTGTTACAAAGGTGAAACACTTGATACCTTGGCAACAAAGGAAAGCATTGGCTCGACAACCAACTTAGTGACTGACATGATAAATTCCTCACATGTGGCCTTAAGACTTTTCTCTAATTCCTGTTTTGATGTAAAAAAATAATCATAGTTAGAAATGCCACATAAAAAGGGAAAACAATGAAAGAGTTGCTAGAGTCAACAAGTCGGAACAACCGAATAATGTTCAAAAATAAGAGTAAATGGAAAATTAATATCCAACAATAAGATGATTGTTTCTGCACAAGTTAAAAGAGGATTCTAAAGTCTGCCTTAATGAAGATCATGTGAACAAAAAAAAGACAACCTTGATTTTGATCAGCGAAGTGATACAAATTTGAAAAGGCAAATTATAACCTTTTTGGTGTCAATTTGGCTTTCCAGAACTCGTGGTGATAAGGTTCTGGCTAGATTTGAATTTGACCAGTCAAAAACTGAAGTTTGACCCCTTAAGATCCTTCTCAGATGCTCCTGCAAAAGCAGAGAAAATAATATTATTTACCGGGATAATCTGTTAGAGAGTCATCATTTTCTCAGAGAAACTTAGCAACCAGTATGGACAAGAGAAAAGAATGAGGCACATCTGCACATGCATACCATTGACCATATATCTACATTTTGAAGCACTTGTGACGATCTAAAGTAAAATTACTTCAGCCTCACATTCAAATTAGAAAAACTAAGTCAGGCCATCTAAATATCCTCCTCATTAACAAACATGGATTTCCACCTGCTTCCTAAGCACACTAAAAATTAATGCTTCTCATTAGAAAAGAGAAAATGTTCAATACTTCAAGAAATCCTGACTCTGATTTTTAAAGCCTAAAAGATAAACCCAACAAATATAGATAATATGCCATGACCAGGAGGCCAGACAACCCCTGGGATTGCGATAGGGATACATGAGCAGCGTGAACTTTTATACACAAAAAAATACTTATCTACCCGCTTAAGTACTAATTTATTTATGACCTCCATAGGACCATAGATTTATAACATGGCTTGTACTCATGCTATCTATAATGAAGGTATGGTTGGGTTCAGAATGAGATCCTTTTTCCTAGTCTTTTTTGTCATTTGCCTTGAAAAGCAATAACAGATGTTTGCCCAATAACAAACCATAGATGTGCATCTATACACCACGTATTGACACCTCGTGTCTTAGATCCTCTACTTCAGAGTTGCTTTCACATCTCAATCTATTTACTTCTACAACAACCACTCCAATGTACAAATAAGCAAACATTTGAGTTACAGGAATGAACACCACCACCACAGGTCTGGGTCACAATAAGGACAGATTAGTACATGATACCTTTGGTTGTTGTCTTGTTGGTGAATGGCGATGACTGATGAGTAGGCAATATTTTGGCATATGAATCAAATTATAATTTTCTATTAAAATGGTACTGAAAGTTTGAAGGCGATAGGTATAGAATTACTTTAATACATTTATTTGAATTGCTTATTCGATGGTGCTCATAATTATTGAATATTTAGTTTTGGCTTCACATTATGACCTTTCAAACTCTATATTACGGCACTAGGACAGACGATTGTGACAGGAGAAAGTATCAAATAGTAATTAAAATACATAAAATAATCATAGACAAAGTGAAATAAGAACAGGATGGTACTCACCAGCAAATGAGAGAAATCTAGCTCCTTACGAGTGAAGGAGAATTCAATATCAAAGGGTGCAATCTGAAATCAGAAGACATGAAAACCATCAATATTTTCAGTTTCCTTGAAACGCAAACCATAAACTAGTAACAACAACCAAACTTCAAGTTCAACCTGTTCTCTTAAGATGAGCATGTGCTTTACTAGAAAAAGCTGCCCATCCATTGGGGATGATTTCTTTACGACGAGCTTGCTGGCATTCTACAAAACGAAATATAAAAGAAACTCAAATACTCAGTAAACAAATATTCCAAATTGAGTCCATAAAAATAAATTGTAGGAATTGCTATTTTTTTCCATACAACTATTGTTCAAGTTCGAGTTTCATTTTCTTCACATGATCAATATGAGTCCAGATAACTTGATAAAATACAAACAATCCTATGCCAAAGTACTAACAAAAATAACTCAAAGTTCAAAGAACCCATAGCATTAAGCCTAGCAGTTGGCAAACCTGCTAACATCTGACCAATTTTTGGGTCAGGTTGAATCGGGAATCAGTCAGCCAAATGGATAAGGTACAGTCAAAAATGCAATTTTGAGTTTTAACTGGTTGCCCAACAATTAGAACGTCAGTGTTGGGGTTTGATTGTTAATAAAATATTCGATTGAGTATCAAATTAAGAAGGATATCAACAGCCCTTTCTCTCTCAAACCATAAAATTGGGTTAACCGGTTCTCTAACCAAAGCTTAAACTTAGTTTGTATATAATGACTGTACGGGTCAACCAGTTCTCTAGCCACTTGATCCAAGAACCCAGTCATCAACATGATTGATATTCAAACTTCAAACTGGGTCTGGAAACCAACACTTAACCCATGTTTGAACATAAAACCACTGCCTTCAATGCTGAAAAGTAAAAATGTACCCCAGAAATCCCATTTTTCAACAACAAAAATTTCCTTATTTGATTGCAAAATATACAATCTATTATAACATCCTTAGGAAGCAACAGACAGTATGATTCAAAGTATTGCATTAAAGAACCAAACTAAATGCCTAAGAACATCAAATGGCAACACTTGGAAGAGCCAACTAGATGTATTCTCTTCAAATGTCCAAAACACCTCTTCATCTAGGCCTTTCAGTATTTCACACACCTCCATCCTAATACTCATCCATCCCTCTCAACTGATCCTCACCTTCCATCTAACCCTTGTTTTCCTATAAAATTAAAAGTTATAATCCTCATAAGCGATGGACTTCAAATGGGGTATTTTCCTAGGAGATAACCAACTATTCCAACTATCAAGTTACGTGAAATATTTGTATTTCCTTGAGAAGAGAATTGGATTGCATTACTTAGTTATTTATAGAGAAATTATGTATTTGCAATTGGCATAACCAAGAGAAGTAAGGAAGCTAGAGCTTCTCACGAGATAGCACTTCTGTTTATCCGCCCTCATAACTATAGTTGAGGTGAACAAGGTCAAAGAATCAAAAGCTCTTCAGATGAAACAAGTAAGCTACCCAACCTGCTTTGGCCTCTGCTTAATGAATGGGTTCACGTGACCCACTTTCGACCAAATATTAGTTTTTCTATATCTAGATCACCATGACCATGTCGATTCTAGGTCATGCTGTAGTCCACTTTGAATTTTGAGAATAGTGAATTAATGGAGTGCAATTCTTCGTATGGATGGTGTATATGGTCAACATGCATAAGGCGTAGAGAATATGTGAGAGTAGCTTGGTGGGTAAAGAAGTGAAGGGGATTCTCTATGTTGTAGTCTAGATGAAATTGTAATTCATTATTGGTGCAGCACTTAGATTACTAAATTCTGATACCTTTGTAATGACACGTCTCTAAGCGTGTCTAGAGTTTGATTTGATTTGTTACTCGGCAATCTAATGGAACAAAACAATCTCATAATGGGTCGCAACAAATGGATCACTAAAATGCCTGTGCTAGACACTGTTATAGCAGTAGAGACATGCTCTTATATCTCTCGTCATTCTTTCCTACAATACGAGACTTTGATTGGAAACTTGCCCCAATTAGAGAACATTGCCTAAGGGATAAACATAGAAACTATGAGAACATAAGTCCATTTTGTTTTTGTTTGAAAGAGATGTCACAACTTTCATCTTAAACATTTGTAGTGGCTCGTTATAAATTGTTGGAGATAGACAAACTTCATAAGTAGCAATTTGGACCAACCATTTTACGCTCTTGAGGACAGCTCATTGCAATATTTATCAGCTTCAAGCCATCTAATGGGCCTTTCAAGCCAGCTCATAAGTTAGTTTCTCAATTTATTAATTCATTTTTTATTGTTAAAAACTCATAGCTCAGTTTTTTTATATTCATTGATTCATGTGAAATCATAAAGCCCATTATTAAAATAGGACTAATTTTTAAGAATATAGGCTTTAATAATTTGTATTGAGTGATCTGGCTTCTAAACAATCCTTCGGATATTGGCCTAATTGGATGCCTTGTTATTGGGGGTTCAATCAACTCTAGCTGACTTTATATGACTAATGGAAAATAACTTAACACTGGAAATTGGAAAATGCCTGGAAGAATTAGACAAATATTAATTCAAGTCAAAATATATGTTCTTCAGATCTTAAAATGATTCCTTACCTGGATAGATTTTGAGCAGGCTTCCACGGCGGTCTGTGAAAAATTGCAGGAAAAATCAGTGTATGATAACATAAGTTCCTAATGCTGAGTTTTTATCAGAAGTGAACAAAGCTTTTACCTGAGCTAGACCAGTAAAAACTGCGGGTTCCAAGCAATTGTATAATTTTGATAGGCAAGACAAGGTTTTCTCCAAAGGTGGGTACCAACTTTTGAAATCAAAGTTTTCATCAGCCTAAGTAGCAATATTAAAAAAGAGAAAGTAAACATTCAGAAGCCTTTCCTTTGAGGCAAACAATTAGCAAGAATGAGTGAACCTTTTACTCTGGGTAAAATGTAAAAAGAGTTGCTGAAATAACCTCAGAAGTTGTTCCAACATATTTTTCCAGCTTTCCAGGGTAGTCCAGATCTTCATCGATAGGAATGTACTTCCCGACCTACAAATAACTAGAATCATTAAGAAAAGAACATACAAGGTTTAAACTCTCTCGTAACAGTTGTTAAAATGTTGCTCCACCGATTTGGGGATGGATAAGACTGCAACAAGATAAATGAGCCATGAGATTGTCATTGTTCAGCGAAAACTAAAGTCGTGTGAACCATACATTTATACTCTGAGGAACAGTTAAACAAGATTTTATCTATTAATATTTAATATCAAATAACTCTACTTAATTATTGAATTAGTACTACGCCCCTACAAAAAAATTATCTGAGATTCATTACCATAAAGCTCACAAGGCAAATACCTTGTCTTGTATATACGTCCTTGCACGAAAAGTTAACCGCTCATGAGTATCAGCTAGAATCCTTAGTAGGGTAGGCTGTAACCCTGCCAATGAATCACTTCGTCTACTAAGTTGTTCACCAAGGACTTCAACTTTCAGAATATCAACAAGTTCACAAAGTGCATCTAGACTTGCTTCGTGGATAATTTTAGGCCGCAGAGTATCATATAGATATGTTGATCTGCATGATAGGAGAAGTTTAGAAATAACTTATCCTTGAAAGATTAGGATTAAGAATGATCACGAAATTCCTGAAAAATTAATTATAATAACAAACCTGGACTCCCTAAACAGTCAAGAGATTTGAGAATATTTTTAGGTTTATATATGTGACTGGAAACTCTTCAGAAAAAATGGAATTAAACCCACTAGTGTCAACAGTCAGGCCCCTACCGCAGCCATGATGATCACGCAAGGTTTGGGAATAGATCTTAGATTGTTAGGAAAAGGGTTACTTGGATAATAAATTGCAGTTATCTTTATGATATGGGGAGCAAGAAAGGCTGCAAGTTAAGTGTATTACCAAATCTAAATTCCCATCTTTACTACATTTTTTTGGATCCAGTAACTCCCATCTCTATTATTTGGACATACAATCCACAATCACATAGAATGAGATGCTAGAAGAAAGTATGACCACATCCTAACTGTAGTGAGCACTGACTAGTCGTGTAAGATACTTACAAACTTGTTTACAAAGCGTATGCTGGTTCGAAGAGTTTCATTAATCCAGCACATATTTCTGGATACTATTAGCTATTTAGCTAAATAAGCATTAAGCAAATAAGAGAAAAATAAAGAGTTGGTCTTATTATTTTTAGAGATCATAAAGTAAAATATATGGTTCCAATTTGTAGATGGACAGCTCCTCTCAATTAATTTAAAAATCAACAGTGATTTGGTCTTTTAAAGGGAAAGTTTTCTTCTTTGATCGGTAAAGGGAAAGTTTTGTTTGATCTTTTTAACTTAAATTACTAATTAGGAAATTCCATTTTTAAGTTTTTACATCTTAGAACAAAGAAATCAAGTAAATCAATGCATGTCGAAGTTCCTTGCAATTCTTATCCAAGAAATTCAATGTTTATTTTTCATTATAAAAAACATTTAAAGCCAAATGAAGTACTTTGTAGCCTAAAACAATAAACAGAAACTTACAAGGGATCTATTAAAGGGGCTATTGTAGAAACGCTAGTGGAAGATTGGAAAACATGATTGAAGAGCTGGTGTTCAAGCTGGCAGACCTGCATATTTAAATTTAAGAGATCAGCACATCGTAGATATCATGACACAAATGATGAAACAGTAAGGATATAGTTTTATAAGAAGAAACTCAATGTCCACAAATATTTGCAAATCTTACAATCTAATGTTAGGCCTCCGTAATTTTGTATTCGAACAAAACTTGTGTGCCACATATCCACCTTGGCCTTGTTCAACCCAAATTCCTTAGGCTATGATGTATAAATGTCATTCTTTATATTAGAATTAGAAGAAAAAAATTAAAAACCCACTAGAAATAGCTACAATTTGTGCTTTATTGTTTAAAATCATCCTTTCTATTAAAACATATAAAAAACTTCTCACCAAATAACATCAATAAGCTCGGTGATAAATAATATAAACTATAAGAAATTGTTAATTCTTGACAAAACCTCGCGCTTGTTTTATTAAAGATTCCTTTACAAGTAGATGTGACTTACCATACCTTTTTAACTATAGTAATTGTTTTAACAGAAATTACTCCAATCGTTTTTACGTTTGCCTCTAATGTTGACAAATGGATAATGTAACAAGTAAGGAGTCTGAGTTATTAGCCTTATTTGAATCGTAATTTAATAATTTCCTCAAATTTCTGACACTCATCCCAATCAGAGTCGCAAACAAGAAAGGCAGTAGGACAATGGAAGTTAACGGCTTCAAAGAAAATGTCTCAAAGAAATCATGGAGGTCGAAGATGAAACAAGAACTTTACCTGCATTAGGTACGAACAGCCGGATCTAGTTAATGATGAAATTGTCTCCTTTTTAGAAAACTCAGAAATTCGCTGCTGCACTATGTCTCTCACCTAAGGAGCAAAAGATAATAAGACTATCACTTACACTAAGCAGGGGAACAAATAAAAATGCTTTAACACAAGATAGACAAAAACTCACCAAGGATAGTCTCTGTTCACAATACAACTTTTGGCAGTCCAAGAGAATATCAGAATATTCTTTTCTTGTTGCTCTACTCTCCAATTCTGCCAGTATGGGTTTTAACTTCAAGACGTAAAAAAAACAAATAATTCAGTGGAATCTGTGCCATGAGATATGAAAGATACAGCAGCTAATGCAATAATTATAATTATCATCCACTAACAGAAAGAGATTAGCAACAATGTGGATTAATACTATTTCTACTCTTCTTTAGACCACAAGCACTAGATAATAATAAAAAGGATGATTAATACCTCACCAGCTGCAGCCTTGAATCGTACATATATAACTGATGCTTCCGTACCTTCGGAAACAATTGACTTATTGGAACCACTCTCTCGCAATATAGATTGAACCTGCCAAAATAGTAACAAATTGTACTACCACCAATTGAATAAAATTTGGATAAACCAATAGGGAAAATGATACCTGTGAAGAAACGTTTTTAAGCACTGAGAGCACGTGAGATCGAATCATGTTGAGTGCTCGAGACTGGTCAGAAGAATATATGCAATCAGCACGACATACCATTGTCACCATTCAGCCTGCATGTATTGTGCTAAAAAAGGATGAGACGGTACCTGGTGTTGTCGAAACTTCACTAAATAAACACCAGATTCCGCATACTGCGGATTGCTTTCAATGTACCTGCAATCATAAAGAATATTGAAAGCAAGTTTCATGCCCATTCTACATTATGAACAAGAACACAACAGAATGAAAATGATCTATAGGATTGACTACTCTACTCTCCATTTAGCTTACAGGATTCACCTTACCAACACACATGATTCATTTCGTTCATCATGAAGGCATAATCCAGTTACTTTTATTTTCATGTTTTGTTTGTTAATAACATATTTCCAGTATAAGGCATAATTTCCTTACCTGGAACATTGGGTAGGTTATATTAAAGATAACAAATGAAAAATACTCAAACACGCAACTGGTTGTACTGATTTTAGACACAATAAATAGGACACAAAATTAAGTGTGTATAACAGATCCCACTTACGAGATGCATTCATCCAGTCGTTTAAGTGTAGGGAGAAAGTTTTCATTTCTCACATTCATGTTTGGAGAATGGAATGTCATTGCCACCTGCATAGATAGTGAAAGCATAATACATTGTGAACACTACGTGGTCTTGATACTAATCAAATATCAACCAAACAGGGTAGTGAGAAAGGATATTTATGGTCTGTGTGTGGAGATAATGAATCACTTTGGAGGGGAGATAATGTTCAAACCTTACATTCTCCAATTCATCGAAGTAGGTGAGTTTACTTCTCAGAGCTTCCGCAAAATCCTCTAGTTTTTTCTTCTCTATCAACTATAACATGGAAGAAACACATCATATAAGGAGCAATTGAGAGCAAGAATGAGAACTTTTAGCATTAAAGTCAACACATATTTCAACCATAATTCAAGTTAATTCAGCTAAATTTGTATGGTCATTCAAATTAATATATTATTGTGGGCCTTTAATGATCCCAAAAAATCACACGTAAGTCCAACGATCCAAATAGCAATAGAACGATAAATCATGCTAAATTTACGAGAACCAATTCCTAGGATATTAGAGCTCTGTAGTCATAAAACTTGAAAATATTGTAGATATCATACCTATTTGACTTCCAATTATATAAGTAAATTCCATGTTTATGTGGTCCAAGGCCACAACAGAAGGTAAAATAAAAAAAATACTAGAAAAAATAAGGTTGACTTAAAATTTATTTGAACCTTCATTTTTTTCTTGTCCTATTTTTTTTTTAAACCTTTGGCTCATAAATATGTATCATAGGTTTGCACATAGCTTATTGCCTTATTCTGTATAATTCTCTAATGGAGTCGGATGGTTTGATAAAACTCCCACATGTAAATACATAGAGTTTCTAGTGGAAGGTGTATAGATGCTTTGCATTGGTATAAACAAAAGTTCTAATTTATTCTATGTTCTCCACAACTTAAAATTTGGCAATATGAGAAGTTTATGTTTAAACAGCAATTTTAACACCGACTTCGCTGGTAACTGTAAGCATCATATGCACAATGAGTTCCTACATTGATGTAATTACTATTGATTTTCTTATGTATTTTCCTATTTAACCTTGAATTGGGAATGGATGTGATTTGTTTGTCTAAATATGTAAATACATAATTGTCCCTGGCTTTGAGATAATTCTGCAATTGTTTCTTGAATGCTAGTTCCGGAGATCTATAAAATTTGTGAAACAAGACTATAAATAGCTTGACCTCATTACAACAACAAAAAATTATAATATAAATCTCTTGATATGTGTGAGTTTGTGACAAATCTAATTTTATTTTGCCTCCAGTCTTAAAGAAGAATTTTAACTTTTATGTCCTAGAGGTCCCAGATAATTATGAATAATTTGGCTTCACAGGAAAACTTGCACAAATGCATACATGGCCTACCTAAAATGCATGACAAAAGTTAGTAAATCATTAGGGTAAGGTGGTACTGTGGTAGTCGAAAGAAGCATGAAAGAAGATTCTTACTTTCAAGGTGGACTTGGAATGGGGCAATCATTCTCCCTGTATAACTTTGGAATACTAGATGAATTTTGAATGGAGTAATCATTTCATATTTATAAAAAAACAATTTGTGCCGGTTGGGTAAGTTCCTGTAATTATATCCCTAAGGAGGTAGGATGGTGATGTAATACCCTAACATAGGGGTCATAGATCCCCCACCTAATCATTTCCCCCCAGTCCAAGCGCACCCTTAGTATCATTTCGACAAGGTCCCAAAGTCAATAATGATTAACAGTACTACTGACTGATCAGGATTGATATTTTTTCTCTTCAAAGATAGATCTTTACCTTTTTGCCTGGGAAACTGGTATTACGAGTAACAGAGGTTAAGAAATATCAAATATCATCAATTTGTACTTTGACTTCAACATAAAATTTCTATCTTGAAATTTTAATCAATAACTCCCGCAAGTTCATGTAATTTGACTAATGGAACCCAAACCTCTGAACGATGTAGAAAAATATCCAAGCATGAAATTTAAACTGTTTTCTTCATTTATTTGTGGGTTTTGTTCATGAACATGTGTGCAGGTGATTATGGCAATTTGTGCACCTGTCGTGTCAAAGTGAAGCCCATGTGTGCAAGAAATAATTGAGGAAAAATGCTATCATCCTTGAACTGGGGTGAGAAACAAAGGTCAACTGTACCAGTCTATCACAAGCATCGTGCAAGGTTTTAGTCTTTGTGGCAACAGTTTGATGTTGTAATTGCAACTCATCAAATAAACTGAGTGTGTGGTCCACCTGCACAAGGACATGTGCTCATTGATCAATAAAAAAAATCAAATAATATGAGTCCGTGAACACCTGCCTGCATAATAGACTCATCAAGATAGCTTGTTCTTTATATTCATTCATAAAAATAGATCAAGTAGAACTCATTGTACCTGGTTAAGAATTCCATCACAAATTTCTATACGCTCTGACAATGACTTGACATGACATTGGTACTCCTCTTCTGTCTGTTGATTAATAAAGCACCCATGGATGGCGTTTCAGTATAAAGAGTTTAACTTTTAAGTCCTTTTAGTATTCGTTCTACAAAAAATTAATAACACCAACCTCTGATTTCATAGCCGACTCCAGATCAGTAAACCATTTGTAGAACTACAACAAAAAATAGATAAGTTACAAGTTTACAACATGGATCCCTTATCAAATCAAATATAAAAAACAAAAAACTAAGTGAGATGCATGTCCTGATGATACATTATAGATAACAACAACAACAAAGCTTATAGTTCAACTAGTTGGGCAGACTAAAAACGAAACTCATTAATAGTCAAGGTTCAGGCATGTGGGGATGCTTTCTTCTGCATACTCTTATCCAAAGCCAAACCCTTGGAGATGTTTCAATCCTTCAAGTCTCATGTGATTTGTTCCTCCTAAGTTAATGTTGGTTTGCCCCTACCTCTCTTTACACCTTCCTAGAAAGTCAAACTCCCTTCTTTACCGGTGTTTCGTAAGGTCTTCGCAGGACATGTCCAAACCAACTCAAGCGAGATTTTATAAAGTATAAAAAATTCTACTCTATTGGAGCTACCTCAACCCTCTCTAGAATATCCTCATTTCTTTTGGACCTATTCGCTTATGTCCACACATCCGTTGCAACATTCACATTTTAACAACACTCATCTTCTAAACGTGTTGTCTTTTAGTAGCCCAACATTCTGCTTTATACATCATCGTTGGTCTTATAGTCATCGTGTAGAATTTACCTTCTACCTTGAGTGGGATTTTCCTATTACGTTAGACGTCTAGTGCTTCTCACCATTTCATCCACTCTACTCATAATCCTATGGCTAACATCTTCATCAATTTCTCCATCTTTTTAAGGTATTGATATCATATATCTAAACATATCCTTCTTGCACACTACTTGTTCGCCCATGCTCACATCTCCCTCCTCTCTAAAGTTGCATTTCCTGTACTCGTTTTAGTCCTAATTAATTTAGAACTCTTAGATTCTAAAATATCTTTCCACCAATCCAACATTCTATCGCCACTCACCTTGCTCTCTTCGGCCAACACAACATCATCAGCAAAAAGCAAATAAAGCATACACCATCAAACCTCGTATCATATGTCCCTTGTGACATCATCCTTACCAAAGCAAAAAGATAAAGACTTGCGTTGATCCTGGATGCAATCCCATCTAATTAAAGGCAGTCTAATTGTAACATGCTCTCACACTAATTTCAACTCCATCATCTATATCCTTAATTAACTTATTTTGCTGGCATTTTCTTTTTCTCGATGACCCAACAATGTTTCTTCTGGCACTCTAAGCCTTCTCCAGATCATTGAAAAACATTTTTAAATCCTTCTTCTGCTATATATACCTCTCCATGAGTTTTCTAATCAGGGATATACCTCTCCATGAGTTTTCTAATGAATCTTGATGATGCTACATAAGCAGGAAAGAAAATTATTTCAAAATACATAACATGCAGGGAATCACTGATTACAAAACATGTGAGGTTTCAACCAAGCACTGTAGAACACACAACATTTGATGACAGACTCATGTTACATAAACTATTCTTGCACTATTCATATTAGCTTCATCATTTTTTCTCCTCTTTCTCTCTCCTTGTGGTCGTATTTCCATATCATTATATGAAGCTTGATGTGTCAGGGATCTAAGGTGGTATAGGCAATAAGAACTGTTATAGTGGGAGATGGGAAGTTCTTGGTCATTTATTGTTATACTCAACAAATTAAAATCAGCTCGTATTTAGGATATCATAGAACAAATGTTAAGTAGTTGTCTATTAATAAAACGTTCCTCTTCCAACCTTGTGAGAGCATTTTTTGCATCACATACCCTATATTGGTGTGTGTAACTACTGGTAAGAGTTAGCTTATGGGTTTTTTTACTGGTAGTTATTTCCTTTTGTTGTATAATTATTCCTATAATTTTGTTTTTATTCAAACATCTACCTATTTTTAAGAAGCATTAGTTGGATGATCCAAGACCTCTAGGTTTTTGTTATCTTTTGAATTAATACCTCAAGTATTCGGCTCTATGTCCTTAAAACCCCACTAACAGCCATACTTATATTAATGTAGCGGGGATCAATCATCAATGGCTTAATATTTATATCATTTTGAAAAATAAAAATTCTAGAAATAATATAGAATCAGGAAGACACAGTATAATTGGAAAGCAAACCTGGTGAGTGTTAACTAGAACTGCATCGACTGCACTAGAGTCCTCAAGCTTGCCATCTTCTGCTGACAAATCGCCACTCTTATCGGTGTCTTGATCCTGTGACTGTATAATACTTTTTTATTAGACCCACTAAGACCCATGGACGACCACTAAAAGCTTTCCATGTCATAATTTACAACAACACATCTGGCAAATCATAAACCATCAAAACTACAAACAAATGCTAAGGTCATGAGGAATGTGCATAAACCTCAAATACATCACGATTGAAACATAACTTCGAGTACGTACCAAATTTGCAGGAAATGGTCGTTCAGCAACAGCATGGGATAATGCTAAAATGGCTGCTTGCTGCTGCTCTGTGAGCGGTGCATGCTGCAACAGAATAAACAAAAACCTTGCTAATCACTTCCATCCAACAAAGTAGTCTAAATAGCTTAAGAGTTGAGATTGGGAAATAAAACATCTCCAAAGTCCCTGAACATTAGACATTATACTCACTCTAATCTCTGTAGTAATCCAAATCACAGAACAAAGAAAAAAAGCCCTCCATTTAATTGTAGGCTCAACCATGCCGTGTTAGAATTGTCCAAATCACAAAGAAAAGGTACATTCTCATGATTCCTTTGTTAATAATTTCCACTAGTAGTCCAAATAGCTTAGGGGTAAAATATCATTTCCAAAGCTCCCAGGAATCAAACAGTATAATCACTCTCCAAATTGCAGAACACATCAAAGAAGCTCCATTTGCTTCCAAGTCCAAATCAAAGCTAAAGAATAACACATTTCCATCCCAACTTCCAAAGTATCAGTTTGCTAAACATGACCAAATCACCAGATTCCAACCACTCCAGCGTCAAATTCCAAAACATCTATTACTAATCCAGATAGCTTACAGGTTAAAATGAAAATTTAAAAAAAAAATCCAGAGTTCCCATACATCAAACAGTATAATCACTCCATTCCTACTAATTCTCCAAATCGCAGAACAAAAAGGAACGAAAGAAGAAAAAGAAACTCCATTTACTTCCAACTTCAACCAATTTCATTCCTATATTGTCCAAATCACAGGTGAAAAATCACAGCCGATCCCAGTTTCCAAGACCTCAGTTCACTAAACAAGACTAAATCGCAGGATTCCAGAAGCTCCAGCATCAAATTCACAGACATCTATTAGTAGTCCAGATAGCTTAAAGGTAAAAAAACCCACACACACACACATCCAAGGTTCCCATACATCAAATATTATAATCACTCCATTCCTGCTAACTCCTAAATCCTAATCGCAGAACAAATAAGAAAGATAAGAAACAATTAGTTCCAAGTTCGGCCAATTCCACTCCTATACTTGTCCATATCACCGGCGAGAAACTACATTTCCATCCCAACTTCCAAAGCATCACTTTACCAGATACGATCAAACCGCCAGATTCCAACCGCTCCGACATCAAATATCACCACAGATCCAGATCCAAACTAAAAACACACGCAAACACTAGAATCCTAACTTCCTTATCCATTTCCGACGAAGACGGTCCAGATCTCGCGGGATTAAAGAGCAGAGCGCGATAAAAGAGGGAGAGGAAGGGATTAGGAGGTGACAGACCTGTTCCCACGAAGAGGCGAAGCTGTATCCCTTGGATACGGCGCCGGACTTGGCGAGACTGGAGTCGCCGTGACGAGCGCCGGAGGTCGCCATGGCCACCGAGGAGTTGCTCCCCGGGTGGGTTTTAACTTTTAAGGTGACGGTGTGGTCGTTTTGCATTCGGGTCCTTCTATGCTTTAAATTTGGTTAAAGTAGGTGTGTATTTTATTTTATTTTTTCCGTGACGACCCAACGGTTGTTACCGAGAGTTGAATCCGACAATGGTATTGTGGAACATAAATTTTTACTATTTGAAAAATAAACATCAATTCTTAGCCTATGTCAAGCAAGTTATTGAATTTGTGCATGATTAAGGTTACGAGTTTGTAAGATCGTTGCAAGAGTGACTTAAGACCACATGTTGACTTCTTTGTTTGCCCGTATTTGTTAGTCATCCCAAGCACGAAACAGATTCAGGGTTTTAATAGTGTGGTTTTGTTCAATGTTCTGGGAACGCCTAGGCGAGCCTAGGTGACCGGGGGCGTCCAGTCGTCTGGGCGATCGCCTAGGCGGTTATGTGACCGCCCAAGTTTGGGCGGTCTTTTTTAATTTTAATTCAATTAAAATTTATAAAATAAATTAAAAATCAGGAAAAATCGGGAAAAATAGGAAAATGCACAAATATTATCTAAAAATACCATACATGTTTAGACTTCGAAAAAACACCTAGTTCCTCGACCAATGCCTCACTAGGCACCCCCTCTACCCACCTAAACACTTAGGTATACAATTTATTGCTTAGTAGTACGATTACAAAGGTAATTCAAAGTTCATATACAATAACAGATAAGAGAGAAATTAGAATTACAAGCTAACTAACTAATTCCATTGGACACATTGATCTAATGTCCAACTGTGAACCATATCATATCCTCCACCATCAGAGTCGTCGGAGTGGTTCTCGTTCGGATTGTCGACGTAGACATCATCTTCTTCAGTTTCTTCATCGTCGGATTGGACATATTGCTCGTCGATGTCCATCGGTGGTTGAGAACTCGATGCATCTGGATCTCTAGAACTAACGTGAACGATGACATCATCCATGCCAACACCTAATAATGGCACGTCAGATGCAGTGGAACATTGTGTGTCAGATGCAGTGGACATGGATCGAGCAAAACGTCTCCGTGAAGAAGAATAGCGCGTCAGATGAAGTGGACATGGTCCCCACAAACGTTGTTTTGTCTCTTTCGACTAGGAACGGGGCGAGGACGAGAGGTTGGGATCAGAGCAGAACCGGAACCCGCCCCAGTTTCCAGATCAAATTCTATGTTTTCTCTGTCTACATAATCATCAAGACATACATTTTCGTTTTGTAATGTCTTACTGTTTCTAATCATGTATGCAGTTATGTCTTCTTTAACAGAGTCGGGAACTTTATCACAAGGTCTAGCATTGCTACAGTGTGTGTGTGCAAGATGTTGTTTGTGACGGGTTATATCACCTCTAGTTTCTTTACCACATAACTCACAGACAATGCAGTTTTTATCATTAGCACTAATGTAATTGACAGTATTCCAACCGGGGTCATTTGTACGGGTGGGTCTTAGGTCATCGTAACTCTCGTGATGCATGAGGAGACTAGTGTCGGGTACGTAGGCTATATCTTAAAATTAGACTAATATAAAAATTTAGACTAATATAAAAATGAAATACTGATTAATTTAATTCTAAAGAGAAGTTAGAAAGAGTACACTTGATTTTGGCGGTTGAAGAATGAAAAACCGGATCAGAGACTTCACTTTCCAACTTCAAAACTAAGCACCAGACCGGAGACTTAATCGCGAAAACTTGATGATTAAGAAACTTGATGATTAGAATAGAATTATGAAGAAGAAGAGAATGAGAGATATGTGAAAAATGAAGAGATTTGGAGGGGTTTATATAGGATTTGAGGTAATGGCAAACTTGTAATTTTTGAAGAAAAAAAAATCAAAAGTTGATTGACTCCAACGGCTAGGGGTGAGCTTCGGTCCATGACCGGACCGAACCGGACCAGACCGAAACCCGAATTTTCGGGAAGTCCGGACCGAAGACCGGACCGAATAGGTTCGGTCCGGTCCGGTCCGGGTCGGTCCAAAACCCGGATTTCCCCCTTAAATTTTCGGTCCGGTCCGGACCGAAGACCGAATTTCCAAAATGTTGTGGACCGAAGACCGGACCGAAAAAATTCGGTCCGGTTCGGTCCGGGTGCCCGGACCAGACCGAATTTTGCTCATCCCTACCAACGGCTATCGCCTAGGCGATCGCCCACGTGAACATTGGTTTTGTTGGTGTAGATAGGTACAATTTTGATTCGTATTTGGCTAAATACTTTGTTCAACATAAAATACATACTTCACGTGTGAAGATTTTTTTATAATATAGATGAGCGAAAAACATTGAGTATGGTAACGCCATTCATTTTTATCAAAGTCTGGATGAGGTTAGTTGAGGTAATAAATTATAAAATGTCGATGTGCTTTACTGAGGGAAAAAACTACCCACAAGTAAAACAACGCGACAAATACGACTCTAGTGTAGATTTCTATCCATACTAGCAAATGGAAGGAGATTGTCCACTTCTAGATACATTGTGGTCACCCCATACGTGCATTGGTCATATGAAAGCCAAAAAATGCACATAATCTGTTGCCTCGTCGTCAAACATTTTACCATTGCAAGTTATACTTAATTAAACAAACTCCAAATTCACCTAAACAAACCAAAGTGTCGATAGATACAAGTAAAGTTTTCTCCAAGATCAGCTAGTATGATAGCCCCCACTCGGTTGATTCTACTCAACATCTACGTCACAACGCCTTCTGTTTTACTCTTAGTTTTTTATGGATATGCATCTGCTATTGAAGGGAGGAAAAACTACACCGACAAATCATCTGATCAACACAAGATGTTTATCATCACTGGTGTCGGAAAGAAATATGTTTGATCTCTACTTTTATAACAACTCGTAGTTAGTAAGAATATAAGATGCGATTACGTATGCTACTAGATTTTTTCAAATTCTGACACGAAACGATAACATGAACACAATATGAAATTGTGACACAATCTAGACACGACTTGACACGATTTTTGTATGCGGTAGAATCTTTTTATTATGATGATTTATAAAGAAACAAATATAAAAGGTAATGCACGATTGTATACAATATATTTATTTATTACATAAAAGCAACATAAATAACATCTTTTATTAGTTAATCAATTTACAACATACTTGATAATGATCAACTAAAAAATTATTTAGATAGAAAATATCAATATAATATGTTACTTAACTATTTGTAATATAAACAAGATGAATCTTTTTCAAATTCTACTTAACTCGAAATCCTAACACGTAATAATCTTCTTCAAATCTAAACATGATCATGACACAATTAAAAAGTAAACACTTAAATAATTAAAATTAACCTTGCAATTTATATAAAAAAAATCGTGCCTGGAAGACCTCAAACCGAAACCCAAACCAACAAGTCCAGACTTCACACTTCCCCCGACGATGTGGCGGCGATCGGCATCCTTCATCCTCGACACGGAGCAGCACCCTCCCCTCCTCCCCTCCCACGACTCCACCCCAAACCCTAACCCCAACCCGATCTCCGCCTACTACCAGACCCGCGCCGAGATCCACGGCGTCGTCAGCAGCGACTGGCTCGCCCAGTCCCAGACCGCCGCTGCCGGCGCTGTCGCCGAGAAGCCCCCTGCGGAGAGGTCGGGGTGGAAGGCGTTTAGTGTCATTGACGAGTTCAACTTCTGGCGGAAGAAGCCCGACCTCGCCGAGGCCGTCGCCGCGATCATGGCGCTCTCGGCTGTGATTAGGTGTAGTGAGGCCACGACCATGATGGAGCTCGAGGGGGAGTTGAAGGATGCTTCCAATTCGCTCAAGGTGATCGGAGGTTTTTGGATTTTCGGGTTTTTTTTTGGAGATTTGGGGTTTGGTGGTGTAAAGGTTATTTTTATTTTTTTGCTTCTGAATTTTGGGTTCTGTTGATGAAAAGGTGTGATTTCTAGTCGAGATTGTTTGGTTTATTGTAACATCCTGTTTTCAAGAGTAAAATAGGGAAGCGATCAAAAAAGATAAACTGAAAAAAACAAGACATTACAATATGGAATCGGAATTTGGCGTAAATGTGGTTACTGTGCTGGAGGATGGATTTGGGGTTGTTGGAATTTTGGGATTTTGTTGGTGTAAAGGTGGGATTTGTTGGAATTTTGGGGTCTGTTGGTGTAAAGGTGTGGTTTTTGTTGAGATGGTTTGGTATAGTGATGGATTTTTTTTAAGAAAATAGTTTGTGGGATTTTGGGACTTGTTGATGTAAAGGTGAGATTTTTGTTGGAATTGTGGGTTCGTGTGATGTAAAACCGTGATTGTTGTTGTGAACTTGCGATGATATGTTTTAGTGGTGAACCTTCGGCTTTTTTTGTGGGGTTTTGGGTTTTGTTGATGTAAAGGTGGCATTTTTGTTGGGATTTAGGTTGTGTTGATGTAAAGGCTTGGTTTTTGTCATGGTGGTTTTTGTTTTTGTTTTATTGAAATGATTTGGTTTGGAATTGGAGTTTTGGGTATGTAAATGTGGTTGTTGTGCTGGAGGATAGATGTTGGTTGTCTGCACAGCGAAAAAGGCTTTAATTTGAACTTCAATTGATGTAAAAATATGATTTTTTTTTTGAGATTTTGGTTTAGAACTGGGGTTTTGGATGTGTATTTGTGGGTTATTGTGCTGGAGGGTGGATGTTGGTTGTGGATACAGCAACAAAGGCTTTGATTTAGCAGTTGGATTGATGTAAATATGTGATTTTTGTAGAGAACTTGAGATTGTATGTGAATATGGAGTTTCATGCTAGAGGATGGATTTGACCGTGGATACAAAAATGGCAAAGCTTTTAATCCCAAATTAGAGTTACAATTTAGTTTTGACCACTAACCCTGTAGTAGGTTGCTGTGTAGTCTGGGATGCTTGTGCGCAGAAATGTTGTGTAGTTCTTACCGTTAATTTCTAAGGTAAGCAATGTCCCGTGCAAATTCGATCTGCAAACTTCACCAGTACAGCAGACCTTCACACAGACAAAGCTACAACTGATCTGTTATGAATCTCTAATGAAGTTCGACTAAAAGTATGCTATTGGGTGTGTGTGTGTGTGTTTTAACGTGGATCAGGGTTCTCTAAATAATAGAATAAGTTTCTCATAATTAAAGATTTTGCTGGGACTACAGATCCAAACTTCGGTATGACAATGCAATAAAGGGTGAATCTTATTCTAAAATTGTTTTGAGGTGGTAAGTATATTTTTATGTGATACGATCATAAAAATCTATTTTTCATTTGACATTTTATTGGATAATCCGTTGTAAGCGCCTAAAGAAGAATCCTTTGATGAACATAGCATTTTTATTTCCTGAATACTTTTTTTGCCCTCTGAACAATGAATATATGGGCCGTGTCCGACATAGATGATATTGGATATTTGGATTACATGGTGGGTGGTTTGCTTAGTACTTTTACCAATTCTCCAACCTTGGGGACATCTAATTTGTGTGCCTTTCCTTCAGTCTTGGGATACCACTTCAATATCTCTGTCAGCTGCTTGTGATCTGTTCATGCGATATGTAACCAGAACATCAGCGCTGGAGTATGAGAACTTTGATGCAGCAAAGTCCCGTCTAATTGAACGTGGAGAGAAGTTTGGAGAGATCTCTTTGAAGGTGATATTGCTGTTATTCCTTGTCTTGAGTGACATATGTTCTGTTATATTTTTCTAGAAGCTTAACTGGAACCCTCTTATTCCAGGCAAGGAAAGCCATTGCCATGCTTAGTCAAGACTTTATATTCGATGGCTGTACGATATTGGTTCATGGCTTTTCTAGAGTGGTCCTAGAAGTGCTAAAGATGGCTTCAGCAAACCATAAACTATTTCGAGTGCTTTGTACAGATTAGTTCTATCCGAACTAATGTCCTTCTGGATTTTTTATAGTTTTATGTGGATGTAACATCTAGTAACATGTTCTGAACCGCCGCACTGCTTTCTCAATTATAATGTGCCTATCTCAAACTGAATATTCCAGGTTCAACTTCAATTTTGTACTTTGGAATAGGTTGACTTTGTAAAAAGGTGACATTGATAGTCTTAACCCTGCATTCCCTGACCAAATATTATTGCTTGACCACTTGATGTTTACTCAACTATTAATAGTAGCAGTAGCACCAAGTCCTCATTCCGGATTGAAGAACAATACCAACTCCAACTAATCTTATAGTCACCTAACAACTGTGAACTCCTGATTTTTAATCAAGTTTATAACATTAATGATCTTGTATAAATTGCGTCGTGCATTTTAAATATTTACTTTTCATGTTATTAATAACATATTTTCTGTACAACTGCTGCAACATTGTCCGACATGCAGAAGGAAGACCAGATAGAACAGGCCTTGGACTATCAAAGGAACTTGCCGATCTTGGTATTCCTGTTACGCTTCTGATTGACTCTGCAGTTGCCTATACAATGGATGAAGTTGACATGGTCTTTGTCGGAGCTGATGGTGTGCTTGAAAGTGGTGGTATTGTTAACATGATGGGAACATATCAGATTGCACTTGTAGCTCATAGCATGAACAAACCAGTGTATGTTGCTGCTGAAAGTTTCAAGGTGAATTCAGTTTCCTCAAAATTGCCATCCATAATATTTTTTGTTTATAGTATCTCGATGTTCAGAAATATGCACGTGACACAGCATATGTCGCACAATGTCTGGCACGATAAAGCCTTCGTACGAAAAAAATAAAGAAATAAAGTTTGCCGAATTATGCCACAATTGGGTGACTTTGCATTTGTGCATGCCAATTTGCACCTCTGCGTTGTTGATATATTATCGCACACTTCAGCATTTTTTAATCTCCAGTTTTGCATGCTCTAACATCTATGCATTATTTGCAGTTTGCAAGATTATTCCCACTAGACCAGAAGGACCTGCCCCCTGCATTCCGCACAATTGATTTTGGTGTCCCGATACCATCTAACGTTGAAATTGAGTCATCTGCCAGGGATTACACTCCTCCCCAATACCTCACGTTGTTGTTCACAGATCTGGGTGTTCTAACCCCACCGGTCGTGAGTGATGAACTCATCCAGCTATACTTGTAGGGAGAAGTGAAAGTCCGGCTATTGGACCGGAGTCCTATTTTTTGGTCGTCAGTTATGTAATTTTATCAAATGCCATTTTTGTTGATATGGCTTATAGCTTTTCACGAAGTTGGAAGGGTTTGTTGAGTTGAACTGTTGGGCAACTTAGCCTGATTCTCTTGCAATGCAATGATTTCTCCTGTGTTATACTTAATGCGATGGAAACGCAAAATATGCTCTCCACCTCTCCAGTAACCAAGGGTCCAAGGCATCAATACTAACAATTTTCTAGATCTTGAATTCGTGATTGTTCCATCGTCTAGCTAATTTTGTTAGATCTGTGACTGTTTATCACACGATTCTAAATGAACCACAATTTTAACGAGTAGTCGAAAGACGAATCTTCATAAATTGATGTTACAACTTCCTCCATTACCTATCGAAGTTGTTGTGGTAGTCGGGTAGTCCCCTTTGCTGAAGCCTGGAGGAGGAGATTGGATCTAGGCTTGAAAGCGTCATTGAACAAGGTCGACGGAGCAGCACAAAACTCCCAGTGAAGCTTTTACTAGAAATAAAATCTAAAATTATGTTTCCTTGCTGGCTCATTACAATGCCACTGCTCATTTATATTTCAAGAGTCGTCTAAGAACCAAAATCAAGTTCATCATGTCACAAACTGAACTTCTTAGCAACTCTAATTAACTGCAACAGTTGAAGGAAGCTCATATTGGGCAAAGCTTCAATGAGAAACATGTCTTGTCCTTAAGTTAGAACCTATCTTTCGTTGGCCTTTTGAGATAAATGCCAATAAGCAAATAAGATCACTATAAGTTTAACCAACAATGCTGAACATCTAAGTGGAGAGAGAGAAAAATGAATTCTTTATTTACTTGACATTGAAAATTAATGTAAAAATACACCACTCAATATCTCAAGCACTAAAAATTAGTCCTAATTGAATAACAAACCGAAACTTGACCAACAGAATTAGTTTTTCCTTATTCTGGTATGAACTGGATTCAGAGTTATCTGCCATTTCCAGATGATCCCTGAAGATTCTCTTGTTTAACAACAGTTCCATTACACCCGTTACCTCTGTCGTTACTTCGCGTTGTCGGCTCGTTGTTTTGAGAATTAACCGGAGGATGTGCATCCTTCCTCTTATTGGGAGGAATGGCCGCAACTGAGCCTTTCTTGTTTGCAATTGCAGTTGCAAGAGTTGTGGGCATGAGGCAGAGACCTTTGTTCTGAAGAATTTGCATTGCTGTCGTGACATCGGATTCCATTAGCTTCACTACTTCCTGCTCAAATGCTGCGTAGTCATCCGAATCTGAATCATCACCCCCCAGTTCGGAAGACGGCAGTGATTGATAATTGTCAACTTCCTGAAACATTGATTGGTCAGAAGAGATTCAAAAATCATCCATAGGTTCCAAATGATAATAAGAAGAATGTACTTCGAACTCGAGTTTGCTTTTTGATAGGTAATGTAAGTTCACCTCATGTTGAAGATCTTCAACTGACACAGCAGCTGCGTCGTTCTTGCTGACCCTGCTTGTGCTAAGAACCTGCAGTTTAATTGTTTCAGTTTTTAAGTATTGTTGGTATGTATGAGTATTTGATATCATAAATTCTAGATTCAGATAAAGTTTCAAATAAAATGAGAAGTCATCCCTACCTTAACTTGCAGCTGCAGGAATTTGACGTAGTCGATGATCTCATCGAGCATTGATGCCTTGTCTGCCTGGAAAAAGAAAAGCATACAATTATCAGCTGGGTAATATCTATTTACGATAAAACATTTCGAATATCTTAGAGAAGCTTATGGTAGTTATCTCTCTTTAAATTTCACGGTATGAATATAATTTTCTGAACTAGTTTTGTCCATGGAAATTGAAGCCTAAATAGAATTTTGAACGAAAAGAATAAAAATGGGCGTATAAAGTTGATGCGGTGGAATGAAGTTTTCAGTCAAATCATATATTATATTTCATTACGATGAACATTTAACATCACAGAACAGGTCACGGTACTATTTGCTTTTATATTTCTGCGACTCTTATCATATATAATTCACGAGTGGAATATGATATTCTACACTAGTTTCATAAGCTCAACTCAAAAATTTACGCACAAAAAGGATTAAAGTGGTTGTATAGTGCTGCCGAGACCAGATAAAGTATTTATTCAAGCACAACCACAACTGAATCATAAATCAATACCTACCTTAGTAGAATTGGGGACAAGTTCCTGAAGATTCTTCATTCTATCTGCAATTTTCTCCCTTCTAAGCTGCAATACAACAATATCAAACAACTCCTTAATCCAACACTCCGTGTTCCTAGAAGCTTGCATTAGTTACCATAACTTACCCGCTCCGCAATGCTGTGAGGATCTGTTGCTTGACCCCTTCTCGCTCTCACGCGTGGTTTAGGACCGCCATTTGGGGGACCATTACCATTGGCTTGAGCAGCCTGTTGTTGGGCAACTGGATAATGGTTTGTGCATTGGCCGACAACGTTTCCATTACCAAATTGTGGTAGCTGAATGACAAAAGAACACGTCCGGAAACCTCCCACAAAACTAAAATAAAGCTAACATCTTTACCTGAGTATGGGGATGAAAATAACCATTTCCCGGTATATTATTAACCGGAGGGTCAGTTGTTAATGAAGTATGACTGTGCTTATCCTGCTCCTGCAAGTTCTGCATAAAGTTGAAGTTAATATCATTTGTTTGTTCGAGTATCCAATTTTATCATGTGAACTATGTATAGTCTTACATTATGACATTGTAGTAAAATAGCTGGTTGCAAGAGTTCATCACCATGGTATGAAGTCCCTAAAATATCAGTGGCATTTTTCGGCACATATTCTCCTTGCAAACCAAAGTTCTGCATATTGACTTGATCCATTTGAAGAGGAGGAACGGTCATATAATTGGACTGCCACATTGCTGGAAGCTGCGGAGGGTGTGATTGTTCTAAATGTTGAGAGTAAACTAACGGATCAGTATTATTTGTTCCTGTCATATAACCGTTTTCAGCACCAAATTGTCGGTTGTCAACCGCATTTTCCTGATAAGCCAGCACCGAGATTTGGTTTTGGTGGTAGTATTGATTTGGACCTTGCTGCAAATCCTGGTGCACGAAATCTGAAGCGTTTCCACCGTTCATATGTTCACTCTGGTGCACGAAATCGGAAGCGTTTCCACCGTTCATATGTTCACTCTGGTGCACGAAATCGGAAGCATTTTCACCGTTCATATGTTCACTCTGGTGCATGAAATCAGAAGCGTTTCCACCATTCATACGTACACTCCGGTGCACGAAATTGGAAGCATTTCCACCATTCATATGTACATTCTGGTGCACGACATCCGAAGTGTTTCCACAATTCACATGTATACCATTCATATTTACACCATTCGAATGAATGTTCGGCTCGTGTAGATGACGATCCCCCACCGGTTGATGCAAGGGCAACGTGCGTAAAGCGGAGCTTGACTCACAAAATGTGTAGTTGGAAGCATCCCAAGATGAGGTATTTGGTTCAGTAGTATCAGTCCACGGTGGATAAGTTATAAATGAATCTAGCAATTCTTCCAATTCTGCTTTCGTGTTTTCAGACATTTTCCCTCAACATATGACTCATCCAAATTCTCAATTCATCCAAGCCAACTCTAAGTTCAAATCGTGGTTGCTTCCCTCGCCCTTGTGGTCCTGCGTATTTAAACTACAAACATCAAAGTTTTAGGATGAAATTTTGAGGAACGTTAATGAAGAGAAAGCTACAAATAATCTCATCATTGCGGACCACGATTCAAAACATATAACTCAACCCTAGTAAAATGAATCACTACGAAACTAATAGGAGCAAATGATGAGATTATTAAAGAACACCAAACAGAGACAAACAGCAACTGATTCTTCCACAAACAAGGAAATCCAATACATGAAATCAGCTTTTTTCATGCAAAACATATCTGGACACATGAATACCAACAAACGGAAACAAGAAATCATGTAAGACAACATGAAAAAATATTCTTGAAATACAAAAAACAAAGAAGAAATGGAAAATTATTCCAATATCTACAGCCTAAGAAATGTTTTGCAGATAATAGGTGTTATCTTCATAAACAAATTTATCAAAACCATAAGCTCTGTAACTGAATCAAATACAGGAAAAAAGGCAGTTAAGTACCATAACTCCAATAGTTGTAACCTACTCACTTCACACTTTACAACTAACGCCAACAGACATTAAACAGCAAAAAGTTCAAAAGAAGAAAAAAAAACTGTGGGAAATAAGATTACTGATGACCAAAAATTCAAACCCTGAAACATAAAAAAGACGGAAGCTGAGTCTCACCCTAATCATCATCATTAGAAAACTCCAGAACAAGACAAAAGGATGCACTAATCCAACAACAAAAACAAACATAAATCCTCCAAAACAAGCCTGACCATTGATCCACCACACCCAACCATTAAACAAAACCATAACCACCAAACCGACACAATTCACAAACCCAAATTCAAAGAACAAACAATCTAGCAATCCTCACACGATACCAAGCCCAAAAAAAATCCAATTTTGAGACGACCCATAATCTCAAACCAATCGAAACATCAAAAAAAAGTGCACTCCAACACTTGGTTTGTTCAAACCTCAATTTTACCAGCTAAAACAACCAATCTTTTCGGATTCCAAAGCTTACCCACCAAAACCGAGGACCCGAAATCTCCGAATTCGTCGGCAAAATCCAATCTTGGAACGGAATTTGGCGGAACCAAATTTTCTCGCCAGAGGAAAAGAAGAATAAAAAACGGAGTTCGAGAGTGAGAAAGAAAGCAGTTTCTGTTCCGGGTTTCGATCGAGAGAATACGCGTACTTAAAGAGGCTTCGAAAGCCGTCAGATCAGAGCGATCAACACGTGGGTCGATCGAACGGTCAAGATTGCGACATATTTTTGTTTTTTTGCGATGTGGATTTTGTAGGAAACTTGGGGTCGTTGATTGGTAGAGATGGAAATATTCCGAGTTTCTAAAAAGGTCGATAATCCTATATTTGCCCTCGGTTGTGGAGAATATTACGGGATGTTTGGGGCAATCGGTTTGTAGTGAAGGAGGGTAATTTGGTAAAGTAGTGTTCTGGACGGGTTAAGAGTTGAGACGTGACGTTTTGGAACAGCTGTGGTTTATCTGTGATTTTGAAGACGTTTGTGGGTATTTGCGTAAATTCAGGGTTTTGGAATGGGATTTTGCAGTAGTGTCCTTAGAAATAAGGATTCGTGGAAACATAATAAAATTCTGCTTACATTCTAGCATTTATTTGTAATAAATTTCGCTCGACTTTAACAAATTTTGACCGTAAAATTTGTTCGTTGTTGGTTGGTGAATTTTAGTTACGTATTAGTCCATCATCGTAAATTTAATTATATAAATTTTATCAAGTTATTGAGTCGTTTGAAAATCAACTCCTTCCTGATTTGACCCACTAATGATGCTCATTATAAATTCACCTGTGTGTTTGAGTTTGCATCAAGTCACAAGGTTGACATAGGAATTGGTGGTTTAACGACCTCATCATTTCTACAAGTTAAATATTTCTTGAAGGCAAGTAACCACATACGCACGGAAGGAGTTAAAAAGCGAATGACTTTGCCCAATTCATGTCGACTTTTAAGATGTTGTAGGAAACTTTTGACCATTGATCCACTTTGCTAAACCATGAGCACAAACAAAAGGTATATGTATAATATATTTCTATCATTAATCGGAGCTATACATGTACTTCATTTTTATCTATGGATAATATACAAGGCAACAACTGTGTGTTCAAACATGAGATATAATTTAACCTTGAAACCACAAGAAAAATAATAACTGACCTAGTTAAGGTTGAAATTCTTGATCTTGATGTTGTCGCATGCACCGAATATTAGTTCCAAGGTGAAGTGTTTGGTGTGTGGGAGGGAAATTGAACGTGTTGTTCCCTAGCCCTACTTATATACTAATGCCAGTTAACCCACAAATCCAAAACATTGCTTGTGGAACAAACTAATACTTACTGTATCTCATTGTATCTTTGATTAGGTATTGAAATTTTATACTAGTTAATGTTAACATCATAACATTTTTTTTAACTTTAAATGTCCTCAATTGATTGAGAAATTATCAAATATTTAATAATGATTATTGACATTTTCCTTAGACTAAATTTTAAGATGAAATTAACATGTTGTTATCTAAGGGATAATATTGGAAATATGGTTATCTATTGTTCCAATACACCAATATCTATACAGATATTGTCTAGTCATTAAGACAAGTTTGAGTCGATTCCTTTAGTGATTCGAGCTACAGAATATATGTCTTCTCATCTCTTTAATTTGAAGTTCAAATTCACGAGTTTGAGTTAAAAATGGCTAACTAGAGATTGTACTGACCTTAAATACAAAATATATGATGAAAAAATGAACTAAGCAAACTTACATCACAACAGATCCGTCAGTGTAGGTCACCATCCGTCTGTGTAAGTGAACACCAACGGATATACCTATCGTCGGTGTTGCTTAATTGCTTCGGTGTTTAGTTCCACTGACGGATAAATATCGTCAGTGTTTAGTTTCATTGACGGATAAATGTCATCGGTGTTACTTTTGACATGGGAATTAAGTTTTTTAAGAGTTTATTTTTGAAATATACACTGACAGGACTTATCCGTCAATATATATTTGTATGTATAGATCGACAGATATATTCGTTGGTGTATGGTAATATATCCGTCAGTGTTTCTTTTGCTCCAAAATAATTAATTTTCCATCATATAATTTTTCATAAACATGCACTAACGATTGTGTATAATGCTCATCAGACGAACACTATGAAAAAATAATCCGACAGAATTTATCCGTGAGTGGTAATTAGAATATCTATCGGTATATTATTCCACTGATGATTAATTTAATCTGCATGTGAAATTGTAAATACACCGACGTATGTTTCGCCGACATATATTTACTTAAGTGAAACCTATTTTTCTAGCGGTGTTACTCGATGGAAAGATTATTAAATAGAAAATACATTCGGCCTTTGTTACAAAACAAAGTCGATTTGGTAGGTTCAGCAATTTTGGGCCTGATAGACGAGAATACCCTTGCATATCTAAAGATTTAAAGGTCAATGTAGAGATGGGCCCGGTCAATAATATCTGGCCCACATCACCCATGTATTCCACCAGTGCGTAAATCTAGCAAAGACTGTAATTAAACAAATAAGATGTCAATTATTAGAAGAAAGATCCACGTAACATATGATTAATTAACACCCTAAATTTTTACTTGGTCATGTTGTCGCTCTTTCGTAGCCATTTGGACTTCCTGTCGCTGTTAGAAGGTATGTTTGAAATGAAATGCTTTTTACTAGTTTTGTTCTCCATCTACAATCGAATTAAAAACTAAATTCCTTGGCAAAGAATGAGAGGTTCATTCCCATACATCATCACCTATATAAATATGATATATGCAAGTCAACAATAATATTTTTGGTTTCCAAATATTATAATTTGTAACTAGAAATTGGAACTCAAATATCTTGCAGTACCCCACAGTGCGAAAGTTGCATGGCATGCAGATATCTACTCTAAATGTATAGAAATATCATGTAATTTAAATTAATATACATATCCTTCTTGGGCTCCTGAAACAATATTGGACTATATATAGAATGTCGAATAACAAACACTATATTGACGGTTCAAGATTTTGTAACCTATTTTTTGATCATCTTTCCTCTTAGACTATTTTTACGTAGACGTAGTAATAAGTTTAATTGAGTAAAATTAAGCAATTGATATTTTGGTTAAAAATTATATATGTACTCCATGGTTGCATGGATTCATGTTTAGGCTTGTTATGTTTCGTCATAATATTGTGTTCGACAAAAAAATTAGTTTCTCAAAATCAGCATGTAGAACACTAACCAGAATATTACTAATATACTATGTAAAATCGCGTGGATCCTATAATTATTCTGATGTAACCGCATACTAGGTTGCAAATGAACGTCGTTGGAACTTAGAACTCGAGTTAAAAAATTTGTTAATAATCAAGTTGGCTTTCGTTAGAGAGTTATCCTACATTGCAAAATTAGTAGGTTTTTTCAAGAGTTAGAATGAGTCACTCCACTTAACGCCATTTTATAATCACATCATATTTGAATACAATGACATGAAATTGTGATGATGTCCTCTTCCAATTTGAAGTAATCGAGTTGATTACCTTGTCTCGTTATAGATGCGTTGACTTGCTTTCGTTCGCTTTCAATTTTCTCTCCCATTAAGAGCTGATTAGTCGTTTAAGTTAGGAACTTCACTTTAAGAGGAGAGTGCTTCAACGTGTTAAAATGTTTTTTTTTAAAAGAATAACGTGTTAAAATGTTTTGGTGTGCTTTACCCACAAAGAAAACCTTTTGATCTTACGTTTTTCTTTTCTTCTTAAAAACGTGTTTGTTGTGTTGTGGGTAATAAACTTTACCCTGAAATCTTTTGACCATTGTAAATATTGTTGATTATAACTTGGACTCGTAATTTGACTTGGATTCGGATAGTAAAAAAATTACACCAGAACTTGAGCTAAAAAAACAAACGCCATGAAACTCCAATTTCGAGTCTTTCTTATTACTGCAAAGTGCAAACCGATCCATCCATCTGAAATCATTCTAGACATGTGATAGAATTTGCTAATCACATGACACATATCTCATGTGTAATACTTGGTTATTTTTCAAAATCAAAGGTGTGAAAAGTGAAAACCATGAAATTAATTCATCTCACAAGCAAAATAGAATACCAAAAGAATAATTCAAAATCATAACATTACACCTGGACTAATCTTGAGAACGACACAGAATGATTTTAAGGACAAGCATAACCGATCCCTACTTTTAAGGACAAGTATAACCGATCCCTATTTTTAAGGAGAACAATTTTGGCCAACCCAAATTTTCCCCGATTCGGTTACAGACTCGTTCAATAACCGAATCCTATTTTCAAGGAGAGATTGTCTAACCGTTCCCACACGATCAGCAACCTCTCTTGACTCGTTCTCAGCCCTTGTTGACCCACACGCATGTGTCTTGGCTTCCCAAACATCCGCGCCTCCGGTTCCTAGGCATTGCCCGCCCACGCGCGCCTCCAATGTGCACCTATGTGTTGCTCGGGCAATGTCCAACGCGCGCCCTCATAGCTACAACCCCACCTCGCACTTTTCAAGCGCGTTTGGCTGCCCGCATGTGAGGATGCACTTCCCAAGTGCCACGCTCGCGCCATGTTTGCTGTTGCTCCTTGACCTTCGCTTGGATGTCCCCGGACTCCAAGCCTTTGTGCTTTTCTACGCGCCCCGCGCTCCAAGCCACCAATCGTGCTATAGGCTTTAGAACATCCGCGCCTTTGCCTCGCTTGCTCATGCTCGCGCCCCGCACGCGCATGTTGCCTCAGCATAGCCTCCTCGCGCCCGTGCCACGCGCACGTCCTCGGACTAGGCTTTTTGCTCCATGTTCGTAGCCCCGACTACTTGCCTTCTTGCACGTGCTTTGCCGCTGCATGCCACTCGATTCCTTTCACGCCTTGCCTCGTGTGCGCATGCCCGCGCATCTCGAATCTCCTTGGCGTTTGCCTTGCAAACTCAGGGGAGTACTTGGGCTACCCCCGTTGCTCACCTCGTGCACTCGCGTTTGGTTTGCCTTGTGTGCTTTGTAGTTCCTTGTGATGCTCCAAGCTCACGAACTCAGCCTGGTATGGCGTACCCTCGGGCATCCCCGAGTTCAACCCGGTGACAAATCTCCCCCACTCAACCCATTCGTCGTCCTCGACGAAGAACGGATTTGGAAGATCACTGCCTCGAACCGCTCAGACCTTATCCAACAAAGGTCTCGTTGTGCCTCCCCGCAACAATCGTAGACCAGAGAACCACCCCTCTTGAGCCCCCTCAAGTACCCCTCCTTGAGTTGGGTGTCATCCTCTCTCGTAGTCCCTCAACGTCTCCGGTGCTTTGTGTACATACACATCTCAGCCACCATCTCCTGGTCCTCTTCGACCCATATGCGCTCTCTCCTCCGATTCAACACCTTGGCGCGTGTTCCCTTGAACAAGTGTTGAGGGCACACTCGTCTCCATAGGTTTCTCCTCAAACCCGCGCTGCCCAAGTCCTCTCTTGGACCTTCGGTTGGCAACCTCATTGTTGCCTCCTCAGGGTTGACCCCGTCATCCCTTACATAGGCCTCCACATGCTTCTCCATGTTCGGCCAGAAGTAGCTCCCCAACAAAGCTGCAGTCCTCTCCGCCCTCGGATGAGCAGCGTACCGCGCGTTGTGCACGCATTGCAAAAGCATGCGTCTCAAGTCCCTTGACTTTGGCACGGGCCTGCTCCGTTTGGCCCAGATGATCCCATCATCTTTCCGGAAGTGTTTCGTCAAACCTTCCTCAACATGCGAACTAGTACACTTGCAATCAGCGTCAACTTGTGTAGCTCTTCTAATTTTGTCAAAGTTGTCCCCCTAGACTCCCATGACGATCTCCAAGATTGCCTCCTCCCCCGCGTCTTCGGTATCCCCCCTACTAATCACGTCGGCAGCCTCGATAAGCCTCCAAGGCTTACACTTGAACAATAACTCAGCTTCGGTTAAGTACTCACGCCATCTTGCTTGCTTCAGCGTTAGATTATTAGTGTTCTCGAAACAACTACAAACCGTGTTGTCCATATACACCTCGAAACGCCCTCCCAACAAATAGACTCCCGGAGTCTCTAGGAAATACACGACTTTGGTCAGCTCCCGTTCATGCCTGGCATCCCTCCTCTCAGAAGGGCGTTGCTCATAACTCCCATAAGCAACCAGATATTCACCTTGCACTAGAACTCTCCCAATAGTCGGTAACATCACAGCCCTTGCCCCGTGCAAGAACTCCAACCCAAGGATGATGGCGAAATCATCCATAGGTATCACGAGAAATCGATACATTCCCCTCCACGCATCGATCTCAACGTTCTCCTGAATAGCCCCCGCTATTCGCGCGTCTTTGCTGCCACCAATCACCACACACCCTCTCCTTTTGTCTACCCTAAGACCATAAGAAGTGGACAATGCCTCGTGCGAGAGATTATGAGATGCCCCCAAGCACACCAACGCCCCCGCGATGTGTCTTCTGAGCCGCATCTCCCCGAACAACAAACTTGTTGTGTTTCCTCCTACACGCCGCCGCATCATCCCCATGATGTCGCGTGTCCACGTTGTTGTCCCGAGTCCCCAAACTCCAACAATCCAGACGGTTATGGACTTGGTCCACCAACCGAAGGGAGAGGGAAACGTGGGCTGAATGGGTCAGCCCCAATACGCACATGTCTTCCTTACATGTAAGTATTCGGTTTGGAAGGAGTAGAAATCGTGGTGCATGCATTCCTTGAAAATAGGAACCAAAGATGCATTTCCTTAAAAGTAGGATTCGGTTATGGAACGAGTCCATAACCGAACGAGAGACGTGCAAGGGATTTGAACGGGTCAAACCCCACTTGCGCAACTTCCTATTCTTTTGGGGACGGTTTTGAAGAGATTATTCCAACAGATTACAGCATGATTCCCACGTTTCCAGCCAACCTAAACCGAAGGGTTTGGTTAAGACAAAGTGGCGCCTATTTGTGGGAATTAATCCGTGATAAAAGAGGAGTTTGGGAATGATTCCTAAGGACTAATCTTGAGAACGGCACAAAATGAGAACGGCACAGAATGTGTAATCTTCAAATACGTATTAGGAATTAAAACCAAACCCAAATACGCAGCGCAACAGAAAACGGCAAATCCAATTGGCTAATCTTGAGAACAAAACGCAAATCCAAAATCCAAACCACACAAACACGCAAGATTTAACGTGGAAACCCAATGCGGGAAAAACCACGGACGACACAACTCAAATCCACTATAGAGAAACGTATTAGAAGAGATGCTTACAAGAAGACGCGAACGAACCGACGAGATACCCGACTCAAAATCTCTCCCACCGAATCACAAGGATGCTCTCTCTTTTTTCTCTCTAGAATGCAAAAGTGGACAATAGGAATTAACACTAAACAAAAGGGACGAAATGACCTTTATATAGTAGGCCTAAACAAGTATTAATTGCACCAAAATCGCATGGAGAAATATGCAAAACGTGGGCAGAACTGGGTCCAAACGGTCGACCGAACGGTTCAAACGGTCAACCGATCCAATAATTGTATCGCAAACGGTCGACCGATATTGAAGTCCCGTTCGACCGAAAAACGACAGTAACTTTTTTGGCTTGCGCGAGTGCATAATCGGTCGACCGTACACTTAAGTTCCGGTCGACCGAAATTCAACATGCACTTTTCTCCCAGCTCCTCGAATGTTTCTGGTCGACCGAATCCAAGGTTTCGGTCGACCGAAAACCGACAGTAACTTTTTGCCCAACTCCAATTGTGTGCCCGGTCGACCGAATCCTAGATTCCGGTCGACCGAAAAACGACAGGCACTTTGTTGGACAAACCAACACACATTCGGTCGACCGAAACACTCCTTCAGGTCGACCGATCGTCTGTTTTTCTGCACTAATACTTTAAACACATATTCAAGGTAAACAACAACAATCTCCACATTTACCTTGAATAGCCCCTGTAACTCTTTGAAGGAACACTTCCTTCCTCATTGTGTCGTCGTCTTAGCTTCACCTACTCGGAACTCAAACCAACCAAGTTCACGCATACCATGAACTTAGTCGAAATAACTGGCTTCGTCAACATATCAACCAGATTATCTTCAGTGCCCACCTTCTTCACCATCACACCTCCTTCAGCAACAACTTCCCGAATGAAGTGATAACGGACGTCGATATGCTTCGTCCTCTTGTGGTACATCTGATTCTTCGTCAGATGAATGGCACTCTGACTATCACAATAAACAACCACAGTATTCTGACCTGGAATAAGCTCTCCAAATAAATCTTTCAGCCAAAGAGCTTCCTTGATACCCTCGGTCGCTGCCATATACTCTACCTCCGTTGTAGACAAAGCAACAGTGTGTTGCAACGTCGCTTTCCAGCTAATAACCGTGCTCCCAACAGTAAACACATAACCAGTCATAGATCTTCGTCTATCGCTGTCTCCCGCGTAGTCGGCATCAACAAACCTCATTAACGAATACGAAGATCGACCAAATTTCAGAGATAGCTTAGTTGTACCTTTTAGATACTGGAGAATCCACTTCACAGCTGACCAATGCTCCTTTCCTGGATTCGACATATAGCGGCTCACCACACTAACCGCCTGAGCTATATCTGGACGAGTGCATATCATAGCATACATCAGACTGTCAACTGCACTAGTATAAGGCACACGTGACATGTATGCCTTATCTTCCTCCTCATTGGGACACAAGTCTACCAAGAGCTTAAAATGCGCGGCGAGAGGAATTCTTTTAGACTTGGCATTCTCCATGCCAAAACGATGCAAGACTTTCTCAATATATTGCTGCTGGGAGAGAAACAAACTCTTGCATGTACGATCGCGACGTATCTCCATATCTAGAATCCTCTTTGCTGATCCGAGATCCTTCATCTCGAACTCAGCCTTTAACAACTCTTTAAGCTCAAAAATCTTAGACTTGTCCTTAGCTGCTATCAACATATCATCTACATAGAGTAATAACAAAACAAGAGAGCCATCTGAAAATACCTTTCGGTAAACGCAACAGTCATACTGGGACCTGCTGTACCCATGTGCAACCATAAAAGAATTAAATCTTTTATACCATTGTCGAGGCGACTGCTTTAACCCATAAAGCGACTTCTTCAGCAAACAGAACTGATTCTCCTTACCCTCGACCACAAAGCCCTCCGGCTGGGACATGTAAATTTGCTCCTCTAATTCTCCATGTAAGAAAGCGGTCTTCACATCTAGTTGCTCCAACTCTAAATCATGAATTGCAACCAAACTCAACAAAACACGAATAGAAGTATGCTTCACAACGGGTGAAAAAATATCACTATAATCCACACCCTCCACCTGACTAAAACCACGAGCAACCAATCGAGCTTTGTACCTCACATCTGAGAGACCCTCGATTTTCTTCTTGAAGACCCATTTGCAGCTAACGATCCTTTTTCCTTTTGGAAGTTCTACCAACTTCAAAGTTTGGTTCTTATGAAGATATTCCATCTCTTCATTCATTGCACTCACCCAAGCAGTTGAATCGGGTGCCGAAATTGCCTCTGAATACTTGCTCGGCTCACCAGAGGCTCCAATATCTTCAGCTGCACTAAGAGCATATGCAAGGACTGATTCAGCGTATCTACGGAGTTTCTTGGTCAGCCGCCTCTCTCTGTCCCTTGCCAATAAATACTCTTCATCTTCCTCAGATTTCGAACTCTCTCCCTGTGTCACACCGGTATCTTCATCAGCAGTCACTACCGGTGGCTCCACCTGAACTGGAGTCCCACTTGACACGGGAGTAGAAATAACAGTGTCTTTCCTGGAAGGTAACATAGCAAGCTCATTAAAGACAACATTTATTTCAACCACGAGCTTCTGAGATTCTCTGCACCATAAACGATAACCCTTGACACCCAAATCGTAGCCAAGGAATATACACTTCAACGATCGAGCATTCAACTTTCCTTGATCTACATGTGCGTACGCTGGACAACCGAAGACTCTCAACTTGGACAAATCTGAAGCTCCTCCTGTCCAAACTTCTTCCAGTGTTCTCATATCCAAAACGGTGTGAGGTGAACGATTCACTAAATAACAAGCGGTATACACTGCTTCTGCCCAAAAATCCTTAGTCAGGTCAGCATTCAGAAGCATACATCTAGCTCTCTCCAAGAGAGTTCGATTCAGACGTTCCGCTACTCCGTTCTGTTGTGGCGTGTGACGTACGGTTCAGTGTCTCACGATTCCTTCATCCTTGCAGGAATCGTTAAACTCTGAGGAACAAAACTCCAAACCATTATCCGTCCTAAGAACCTTAATCTTCTTTCCTGTTTGATTCTCAATCATAACTTTCCAGTGTTGAAAATTCTGAAACACATCACTCTTTTGTTTCAGAATATAAACCCAAGTCTTTCTGGAGAAATCATCAATAAATGTGAGCATGTAGCGAGCTCCACCTTTTGATGGAACCTAAGAAGGTCCCCATAAATCATAGTGGACATAATTTAATGTGACCTTGGTGGTGTGCTTAGCTGCTGAGAAGCTAACCCTTTTCTGCTTTCCAAAAACACAAAATTCACAGAAGTCCAGACTGCTGATTTTCTGACTTCCAAACAAACCACGTTTGTTCAACACCGCCATGCCTTTCTTGCTCATGTGCCCCAACCTCATATGCCAAAGTTGGGCATTTTCCTCACTAGACACCGATGACGCTACAACTGCGTCACCCACAACAGTTTCTCCTTTAAGCATATAAAGTTTGCCGGGCCCAAGCTTCTTCCCCTTCATCAGAATAAGTGATCCTCTGGTGATGGATAAGTTGTCATCCTCACCACTGAATTTGTAGCCCTTTGCAGTCAGGCTACCTACTGAAATCAGATTCTTGCTCGCCTTTGGAACATGTCGCACATCCGATAAAATCTTGACTAGGCCATCATGGGTCCTCAATCTGACAGAACCAATTCCTGCAACCTCGCACCTGTCACCATTGCCCATCACAACCATTCCACCTGACATTGTTTCATAAGATGAAAACCAGTGTTTATTCGGAGTTAAGTGGAATGTACTGCCCGTGTCAATCACCCAACCGTCGGAAGCTTCAGAAGCATCTGTAGCTGCCAACACAAAATCAGAATCGGACTCCGCAACATTCGAACTTGACTGATCACCACTACTAGAACCCATTTGCTTCTCTCTGTTCTGTAGCTTAAAACATTCTGATATCTTGTGACCCCTCTTCTTGCAGTGATGACAAATAATATCTTTGTCCTTCGACTTGATCTTAGAGGTGTTCTTTGAGAAACTCCTCTCTTTACCCTTACCACGAGCAACAAGTGCTTCACTTTTGCTCAACTCAGAACCATCAGACCTCTTCTCCATATCAGATTTGGAGGAGAGTGCGCTTTTGACATCCGCAAGAGAGATGTCGGTCATGCTATACATCATTGTCTCCACGAAGTGATCATATGAAGAACTCAACGAGCAAAGTAAAATGATCGCTTGATCCTCATCAGAAAACATTGCTTCAACCTTCTCCAGGTCCATGATGATTGCATTGAAATCATCCAAGTGTTGCTGAAGGGAGATACCCGACTTCATCTTGAATAAGAATAACTTCTTCTTCAAGATAATCCGGCTCGCAAGTGACTTCTTCATGTAGACTTCCTCTAATTTCTTCCACATACTTGCAACCATCTTCTCCTTCAACACTTCTCTCAAAACTTCGTCAGACAACGATAACTTTATTGTTGACATCGCCTTACGATCAAGTTCTTGCCTATCTTGATCGGACATTTCTTTTGGCAACATGTCCAAGCCCTCAAGAACGTCCTCCACCTCTTGCTGCACCAATTTTGCATGCATCTTGACTTGCCACAAGCCGAAATTGACATCTCGGCTCAACTTCTCAATCTTCCAATGATTTGTCATGAGTACTTGACAAAAGATCGATGAAAAATCCCCAAATTCGGACCAAAAAGCTCTGATACCAGTTGTTAGGAATTAAAACCAATCCCAAATACGCAGCGGAACAGAAAACGGCAAATCCAATTGGCTAATCTTGAGAACAAAACGCAAATCCAAAATCCAAACCACACAAACACACAAGATTTAACGTGGAAACCCAATGCGGGAAAAACCACGGACGACACAACTCAAATCCACTATAGAGAAACGTATTAGAAGAGATGCTTACAAGAAGACGCGAACGAACCGACGAGATACCCGACTCAAAATCTCTCCCACCGAATCACAAGGATGCTCTCTCTTTTTTCTCTCTAGAATGCAAAAGTGGACAATAGGAATTAACACTAAACAAAAGGGACGAAATGACCTTTATATAGTAGGCCTAAACAAGTATTAATTGCACCAAAATCGCATGGAGAAATATGCAAAACGTGGGCAGAACTGGGTCCAAACGGTCGACCGATCCAATAACTGTATCGCAAACGGTCGACCGATATTGAAGTCTCGTTCGACCGAAAAACGACAGTAACTTTTCTGGCTTGCGCGAGTGTATAATCGGTCGACCGTACACTTAAGTTCCGGTCGACCGAAATTCAACATGCACTTTTCTCCCAGCTCCTCGAATGTTTCCGGTCGATCGAATCCAAGGTTCCGGTCGACCGAAAACCGACAGTAACTTTTTGCCCAGCTCCAATTGTGTGCCCGGTCGACCGAATCCTAGATTCCGGTAGACCGAAAAACGACAGGCACTTTGTTGGACAAACCAACACACATTCGGTCGACCGAAACACTCCTTCCGGTCGACCGATCGTCTGTTTTTCTGCACTAATACTTTAAACACATATTCAAGGTAAACAACAACACTTTCCAAATTCCATTAGCAAGTAGGTCAAGAGATTTCTCGGTAACAAACGATTTACTTTAAAATTACAAAGAGATGCATATCCTATTTATTGGGTATGTTTGGTTAGGGTGAGAAACATGTTCTACCTCTACCTTGTAGGCCACAATAAGACCATAAATGGCAATGCCTGGGCGTTTGGGCGTCCCGATGAAGCGTTCAAGCAGGAGACGTGGCCAACGAATGAGACGACGTGGATGGCGTCCTCCTTCATCCGCCCGCCACTAACTGTGTTCTAACTCATAGTTAATATGTCCGTCAAATACCATAATAATTAAAATTAGCAGTAATATTAATAAAAAAGAAAATTACCAAAAGAAAGTAAAAAACAAATAACGAAGGAGCAAAACAATTAGTGTAAAATTACATAAGATGTAGATCCTAATTATTGGATCACTCTGGTGAGGGTGAGAAGCAGGTTCGACACCTCTATCTTGTAGGGCACAATAACTTACTGTTGGTACACAAGCTAATTACCTTAATAATTAAATTTAGTACTAATATTAATATTAAAAAAATACTTTAAAATTACCAAAAAACAGTAAAAAATAATAAAAGTGAAGTCAAAGGAGCAAAATAATTACTAAGTTATATATTTTTCCAGTAACAAACAATTACTTTAAAATTATACAAGATGCATATCCTAATTATTGAGTCAATTTGGTTAGGGTGAGATGCATGTTCAGTTTCTACCTTAATAATTGAAATTAACACTAATATTAATAGAAAAAGAAAAATACTTTGGAAATTACCAAAAGAAAGTAAAAAAAAAAACAAATAATGAACATTCTCCTCACCAACCAAGTGACCAACCATCCCTGATTCCTCCCAAACTCCACCGACTCCAACTAAGTTAAATCACCCAAACCAAACCAAACCAAACCAAAACCCCATTCGTTCCGAGGATGTGCGGCGGCGCCATTATCTCCGACATTATCCCTTCCGGCCGTCTCTGGTCCAATAACCGCCCCGTCGTCGACGACGACGATTTCGAGGCCGACTTCGAGGCGGAATTCGGGAAGGATGACTCCCATTCCTTCCCGCTCGCCTTTCCCAAAGGTACAAGAACAATCTACAAGGGACCATTTTTTTTCGCTAAGAAGAAGAAAAATCTGCGTTTTAGTTCGAAATTAGGGTAGAAGACGATTTTTTATTTCCTAAGACGGTGCGTTTTTTTTGTGCAGATTTTTGTTGGTTTTTTTAATTTTTTTTAGCTGAAGCAGATCCGAAAGGTGGGTTCTTTAAAATTAATAATCTGGGTTTTAGTTCGACAAAAAACATGACTTTTTTTGTGTGCTAAAACTGTGCAATTTTTGCTATTTTACTCCTTTTGGGGGGGCTAAACTTAAAGCTCCCGCCTTTTGGAATCGTGGTTTTTTTTAAAATAACTTTTCTGGGTTTTAGTTTGGTAAAGATAGAAGGTCGATTTTTTTCCCGTAGAAGTAATTGTTAAATTAGTGCAGTTTTTGCATATTTTTTGTTATTTTTAAATTTTTTGGTGGGTGCAAATCTTTTAATTTTAGTCGAACAGGTCTAGACTTTGGCTATATGTTTTTTGTGTTGCTAAAACGTTGTCACTGTCAATTCGATGCAGTTTTTGCTATTTTTTATTTTAGTTGAAAAGGTCCTGGCTTTGGAGATACGTTTTTAGTTGATTTGGTCTTCTATGGGGTTTTTTTTACCGTTTGAATAAAAACCAGATTTTTTGGTAAAAAAAGTGTTGATATTAAATGTAAGTGATTCTTATGAAGATTTGGGTAAAAAAATAGAGTAAAGATTGTAGGTTTTTGTTCCTTAAATGTTTTCTGTGGAGATTTGATTCCTTAAAATGGCGTGGATTCCATTCAGTAACAACTTCTGTGGAAATTTGATGAGAAAGTTTGTGTTTTCCTCTTAATTTTCCCCCGTTTAGAGTAATTTTCACTGGTGGCATATGTTAGGGTTAATGTGATGCTTGTCTCATTCGGCTCGGTCTTCGCATGTGTTACAAGCTAACTAATTGACTAACGTCTATGTTGTCCTCTTTAGACTTAAGTACTACACATGTTTGCAGGAAATTTTGTGTCAGATCTTCATGAATTTCTTCCGAATTAGTTGTTTGGTATATTGATTATGATTCTTATCCTAAAACACTCGCATTTGAACATGCAACCGTGTTGCAACTCATATTGATCCTTCTAGAACTAACCAATTATAGATTCCCGAGATCTCCTGGCTGGGTTGTTCAAGTAGGAAAGTGAAGTGGGTCACAAAACTTCTGATATAGAAAAAAGTGGTCGCAAAACTTCTTTTCTTATTAATTAAAATTGATGTTCGTCTTGCTGTTACCTGTCACGCTATAGTTTCTGACATCTATTTTGCTTGTGTTCCATAGCACATGGTGATATTACTAAGCGGAAACCAGTTAAGTCAGAATCAGCTGCGGATAGAGTAACAAAGAGGAAGAGGAAGACCCAATACAGAGGAATCAGGCAACGCCCCTGGGGGAAGTGGGCTGCTGAGATTAGAGACCCTCAAAAAGGAGTCCGCGTGTGGCTCGGGACATTCAACACTCCAGAAGAAGCTGCAAGAGCATACGATGCAGAAGCCAGGAAGATCAGGGGCAAGAAAGCCAAACTAAACTTCCCTGAACAAGGTCCAGCTGTGACTGAGAAGTGTGCCACTAAATCAACCATCCCAAAGAAAACAAAAACAAACTCGTCTGATAAACACAGCTTCGATCAAGGGCTTAATTACATGAATGATTCTGTACCTTTTTACTCCAGCTTTGGAGCAAATGGGAAGGAACCAATCATTCAGTCGGACTATAGCAGCAATTGTTTTGATTTTGTCCATTTTTTACTGGAACCTGACTGCAAGATTCCAGAGATGTCGTCAACCCTTATACCGACCGCACCTGAAGTCAATAATTTGATGCGCATGGAAGATGAGAAGATGCAGGCGATAGGTAAGGATAGCATGGAGGACAATGCACCTCCAAGAATCTCCGAGGACTTGTTGGATTTTGAAACATGCATGAAGTTTCTCCAGATACCTTATCCTGAATGCAGCACAGATGAGTCGGTTGGTAGTATGTTCACTAGTGATGCAACTCAGCCTGGCAGCGGAAAACCTGTTAATCCGTGGAGTTTTGATGACATGGGCATCGTGGGAACACCTTCATATTGAGCGTCGTGTTTTGGAGTTCATCGGTACTGTATAAGTAAGGCTAATGTAAGCATCCCCCCAACCTCGTGTTATCATTGAATGCTAATTAACTTATAAGCAAAAACAAGATAACAACGTTTACCTATTCGTTTTTTAATTCCGTTTCAGGAATAATCATGAAACCAATTGCCTGAAACCAGACCATCAGCTTCATTGCCTGTTAAGCACCTTCTGTTGCATTGTCACACCTCTAAATTAACCGTATGTATGTTGTAGCGGCTCTAATTCCTTATCTATCATTTGACCTTTTATTGATGGAATAGGTCTGTACTATCTGTTATCTGGATATTTATGTTCTCAAATGTGTCAATGCCTGTACTATGATTAAATAACTGCTTCCAAACATTATGACTGAATAACTAATAGGTGCCTTTTATGAACTTGCGAATAGGTGCCTCTTATAAAAAATAAAAAAAAGCTTACGAATTTACGATTCCTGTTTGTTGTGCTTGGTGCCATGCATTATTGTGGAGTAAAAATATCTATATCAAGTTTTCAACTGTCATTTTTGTGCATTCCTGCAAATTTTCTGGAGGGTAATACTTTTGTTGTTGTTGTTTATTTCACTTATAAACTGCTAGCTATCACTATACTAAATGGGTAGGTAAGCCCTTACCGATACGGCCATATCCATACACGCCACCTTAAACGGTTAATGGTTGGGACATATACCCATTTATTTATAATTCTACTCATACTCATACCTGTCCCATTTGATTATCGGTGTTAGGACGGATGAACGGTTATATGAGTTAAATTTAGCGGAAGCTAAAATGAGTAAACAAATTGGATAAAAAGATAACTGGAAAATGTTAAGATTTGCATCAACAAGTTTTAGTACCTACTACCTACACACAAACGAGTAACGAGATAGAGGTACTTACATGCACAAGTTTTGGTGGAACCCCATTTGTAAGTTGCAAATGAAATCCCTCAAAGGGCAAGTATCAATGTATCATCCACAAGAAGTTGACCACAGTTTCAGATAAACACAAACGACATATCTGAATCGAACATCATTATTTTGCATTATTACAATTTAACAAACTTCCACATTTTGAACGAACCATTCCACAGTCTGAACGTTAACTCCACTTTTAACACGTTAATAACTTGCTCATTAGTCATTACACACACCTACGTACATCCATCTCGTTCACACCGTGGAAGTAAAAACTCTCACAACACCAATTTTCAAATTCCAAGGTGTCATTTGTCGTAGTCATTCCAAATAATTTTAAAAAAAATGGCAGCCTCTTCTCTGAATTCTCCAATCATCATCATCCCATCAAGGCAAGTATCACAATCAGAGACACAGAAGCTGGAAGAGAAGTGTGTTGTGATTGAAGGGTCACCAGTGATTTGGGATTTGATATCAAACCAGCATGCAATGGTGGAATCTGGAAGACCAATTTGTGTTTTGACAGATGTCAATGCAAAGGTGTTTTTTTTTTCCTTCTTCAGATTCCTCACTTGTTTATTTCAATGTTTTTTTCTCTTCAATCTCAGAATGATTCGTTTTGTATTTATACAAACACGAAAGTGTTATGAAATGTTAGAATTCTTGAGGTGAAGGTCGTTTTTTTTTGTTCTTCAAAAGGTACCTAAATTCAAGGAAGAGGAGAATGAAGCACATGATTTCGTCAAGAAGAAAGATAGTGAATTTTTCCTGGCTCCATATCTGAGGTAATAACTTTTAAAAACAAAATCACCTTTTTCATCTCTTAAATTGGAGACATGTTTTGTTTACTTATTTATTTAGTGATGTGACGAATTGTCATTTTGGGTATTGTTAGGAAAGAGAGGAAGAACAGCTTGAGAGATACAGGTAAACATATAGTAAATAAAATTAATCATTGAAAGTATATATTTATTTTAATTGTTATGATTTTTCCTAATAATGGTTATTGGTGATAGAGGAAGAAGTTAAAGACAAAAATGCCATTGATGAGAATGATTCTCATGTATTCGAAAGGGGGCCGAGGCGTGGTGTTGATGGCTATAGATTTCAATATCACAGGAGAAATACAGATATGTTTCAACTTATAATGAAATATAAAGACCAAAATATGAGCCAAAGCAGTCTGAGAATAAGAGGAGAAGAGTCAAAAGGAGGCAAAGGACGAGGTCGTGGTAGAAAACGAGGTGGAAGGAACAAAAATTGAACTACTATTTTTATTTATCGCAAAATTTCATGAAACTATTTTGTTGTTTTTCTTATGGTAAGAGCACTTAGAGATTGAGAATAATCCTAAATTTCTATGTTAAAAACTTCTAAATTTCTAACCGAATGTTTTGGGAAAGTCAGATTCAAATAAAGAACGTGTATTTCTTACTTTTAGGAATGTAAAATGCAGAAAATTCCAATAAAATGATGACAGTACAATATTACATGCCTATCTAATTTAATTTGAATGCAATCACAAAACATTAGTCAAATTATGAATTTCCAATGTAGTGTTAAAATTGTCTTTCAAATGCATATACTAAAAATTGCCTATGAATAATGATTTCAATGCCACTATTTATTTTTCCTATTTTGTGGTACTACATGATATATACATATTTATGATAATACTTCATCGAGATCTTTCAGGTTCAAACTATATTTATCTATTTGTTCCTCTTTATTGGTCATCTCTCTTCATGTTCCTCCGTTTGTGGCTTTAACACCTATCAATTCGGCCATTCTTACTGTTCATATGGATAAATCACAATTTGTTCTCCTAAATTGCAATGTGCATAAAACAATAGAAACAAAGAAGAAGAATGGACAAGCAGAAATGATATAAAAAAATTCTTTAACTTTTTTTTCGAAAAATGCAGATTTATAATATATTATTAAGGGCGACTGAAAACAAAAACTACATTTTTTTTCTGAATAATACAATTTCTCTCTAAAAAACAATGGTATTATGACTTATCTAGACATGCCCTAAACTAATCTCACAATTAATGAAAATTCAAAACCACTAAAAATTCTACAAAGAACGAAGAATGGACAAAACATAAACGATCAAAAAAAGATATCTTACCTTTTTTTTTGAAAAACCCTAATATATTATTAAGGGTGACCCAAATACTACTATTAGATTTAAAACTACATTTTTCTGAATAATACAATTTTCCTCAAATAATGGTATCATGAGTTATCGAGATAGACCCTAAACTAAACCCACAACCAACCAAATTCGAAAACACCAAAAATTCTAAAAAGAACGAAGAAAGGACAAAACATAAATGATCGAAAAAAGTTGTCTTACCTTTTTTTCCCTCGAAAAACGCATATTTATAACAAGTAATCAGGGGTGACCTAAACGCCACTTAAGGATAATACAATTTTCCTAAAAGGGCAATGGAATTATAAGTTTTCTAGATTAGACCCAAACTAATCTCACGATTAATCCAAATTCAAAACCACTAAAAACATTTCAAAAAATTGGGGCATTCCGAGAATTGAACTCGGGACCTCTCGCACCCTAAGCGAGAATCATACCACTAGACCAAATGCCCTTTGTTGTTTCTCAAAACTCACCTTTAGTATGAAATTCTAATGTCTAAATAAAACGAAATCAAACCGAAGAGAAATGGAGGGAATGGGACGAAATTAGGGTTTCAAAACCCCTCTCTCACTCTCGAAATCAGTGTTCCGACCCCAAAAATGGCCGATTCGAATCCCCAAATAGACGTCGACAACCTCGAATCCCTCTCCACCACCCTCCTCGGCGAGCTCCAGCCAACCTCCACCCTCGTCCACCTCTCCCACTCCTCCGACTCCCTCCTCGCCTTCTGCCGGGAGACCTCGACCCACCTCCGGACCTCCCTCGAAGGTCCGTTTTCCCCAAAGATCGCATCTTTTTTCGATTTCGGGTCGTGGGTTGGTGATGGTTTCTTGTGGTTTGGTGCAGAGTGGGAGGAGAAGGCGGCGGAGCTGGAGAGGAAGGTGGGAGAGGTGGGGAAGGAGACTTTTGAGGATGAGGAGGTGGAGAGGGTGAGGAGAGAGATGATTGGGGAGGTGGAAAAGGAGAATACTTTGAGAGTGGAGATTAGATAAGTGTTTATTTTGTTTGAGCTGTTTAATTAAGATTTGTGTTGTGGCTTTCGGGATAAAACGTTTTTCTTATTGAGAGTCAATGTGATTGTGTTTTGCTTGATTGAATTTGATTGGACAGTGTAAGATACTGAAATTGATGCTATTGTGTTCTAGTTTTCGAGGATATTGTATTTTTACCTTTTGAGAGGAATGTGATCGGATAAGTGTTCGTTAGGGAATCGTTATGTTCTAGTCTTATGAGAAAAAATGTGTTTTAACAATAAATGCAAATCAGTTTCGTGGAGTTATTATTTTTTGGTACTTATGCGATTGGTTTAAACATTGTTAGGGAACTTAACTCATTGTGTTCTACTTTGGGGGAAAAAGATTGTGAATAATGGGAGCATATTTCGTGGGGGTATTTGGAGGAGTACAGAAGAGAGGCTAGTTTAGGCAAAAACTAAAGATACGAATGATTCTGTGAAATAAAGTGATCCTTTTCCTGGGGAATTAGGTTTTGGTGGTGTTGGGTTTTGATGATTTGTGTTTGATTTGTGTGAACACAAAGATGGAGGAAGAGCTTGCTGAGCAGGAAAAGGAAATGACTTTGTTGCTGGAGCAGAGGGAGGAATTGAAGGAGGAAAAGGATGCAAAGAGAAATACGTAAGCATTTTACTCTGTAATCATATAATGGTTTTTTTGCCGATTTGTGCTTGTTTGATTTCAATGATGATATTTGTCTCACATCAGTGAGGCATCTATTTGGTTATAGTTTTGTTGATAGCTTTAAAGGTTGAATGTTCCTCATATTACAATATAGGAATTTCGATTTTGATTGTGATTCTTGGCATGCACATGACCACTATTTCCCCCCAACCGATTTTTTAAACTATCATACTTTGAGAAAAGGTGCTTTGTGATTTTATGGTTGTATATCTGTTTGTTTGGTATTTTCTTCTCAACTAGCCTTTAGTGTTCGATTGGCAGATTATATTCCAGGGAATTTCTGTGGCTTGAGTGTGAATTAGGTTCTTTGCAGACGAACGTATTGATAAATTTGATGTATACCAGCTAGCATGAAGTCACATTTTAAAATACTTTCTTAGGCATCGATAGCAAGCATTTATCCTCAACTGTGGCAGTAACTAATTTTTTTATGCAATTCTTCACATACAAATGCAGAAGTACAGTAATTTATGTTAGCAGATCCAACTTTTTTGAGATTTAATATCTGGATAGCCGTTAGACTCTAAGTTAACTGTAGTTTCTTGTGGAAGTGGTTCTTGTGACTATGAGTCTCTTTCTTGCCTATTCCATGGATGATTATCAATGCAGGGAGTTTCTTGCCATGTGTGTCTCAGTAACAAACGTCATACCTCATCTTAAGGATCGAAGGCAAATCTCCGGATGTATCCTTTTCCTGGTAGTTGGGTTGTGAGGATTCTTCATGTATGGTGGCGGAATAGTGCTTTGTGTCTGACTTGTGCAAAGATCTATATTTTTCTCTCATCTTTTTGTATTATTCCATTTTCTTTTCTTGTCTCCCAGTGGATCGGACTACCTTCTTAACTCTGAACTTGTAGATATCGTGGACCGGAATAAGAAAAGATGCAAGATGTTTGAATATGAACCATCACCGTCGCCGATGGAAATATGCGACAAGCTATGGGAAATGGTAGAGTAATAGCTCCGTGCTCTAAAGTACGCTGGAATATTTTAGGAGTGCAGTAACAGGATTAACTTTTGGAGAAGCAACCAACAAGGACTTGGAAGGGTTGGAAGACGTCCAGAGGATTTGGCCATAGACGTGTGTTTTGGAGGTGATATGTGATTTTTAATGAACTTCATTTACAGTCTACCCCAACTTGATTAGGATTGAAAAATCACGTTGTTGTAGATGTGCTGTATATATAAAGTAGTTGGTAGCCAACTATTTATCAAGTGTCTGGTTCTGTTTTTAGGATTTTGTTGCTGCTACATTGCTATTTGTGGAATGACCTTTGCACATATATTTACTAGGTATAATGATGTACTTATGATTATTTAGTTAATTAATGCTTATGGGTTTCTAACTCTTCGTGGGTATTATAAGTTACCAATAATACACATGCAGTTTTAGTTGGTGAAAATTGAAAATGACATTCATCCAAACTAGAGACATGTTCGTATCTTTCCCGTCCGAATCCTTGTCCACGGAAGACGACATAAATTGTTTGATGGTATGAATTGGACCTATCTTTTTTTCTCGTGCATAACCTTTCTTTTGACACAACATAAATCATGTGTCCATTTGCACCGATGATAACTTATCTTCACCTGTGTATGCCTCTCAAGAAGTTTCTTGTTGTCATACAAGCTTCACTTCACATTCTCATGACTAAAATTCTACCTTTTTGGAGATTTGGTTCTATTTCTGGACATATCATTCATCACCCGATTGAGCACAATAGCAAGAAACAATTCAATGTTGCACATCATATGTGGGTATAATTCGATAACGTTCACCATTCTTTTTCACGGAAATTGCAAGACATTACAAAGTAAAATCTTCAAGCCTAAGGTGAAAACTGAAACAAGTTTGCAGAAAGCAAAACAAACACAAGACAAAACAAAAGCAAAACAAAATAGGGACATCCCCATATTTGAAGTTCAAATGCAAGAATGAAAGCCATCCGAATCACAAAGATTTCTTCTGTGATAGTTGTTGAAGAACCTCAAGTAGAGCCGTTCACGGAAGCCTTTCCATCAACAGCAAGAGGAACTTTCTCAGCCTACAAAAAATATTTTTACCATATAATTAGTTCCAAACTGAACTTCTTAGTGTCAAGCTTTTGAGTAATTATAATGTTTAAGAATGCACTTACCAAAGGCTTGTACTTGAGAGCATAGAACATCTCGAGGTAACGACGGGTCTCAAGTCTGTCGAGGTTTGAGACGTACTTCCAGAAGCCGTAGATGGTGGTCAATGTCATCAGCCTCTCAGAGTAGAGCTTCCAAGTGTACCTACAAAATCAGCAAACCATTTAGTATTGCATTACTTGATGTTATTAACACTTCAAATTTAAGTATCTAACTTACTTATCGTAGATACGCTGCAAACCAGCTGCAGAGATGGTGTCCCAGTGAGACGGGTCGACCTTGCAGTTGTCGAAGAAGTTGACGAGGATCTCAGAGACCTTGTCACCCTGGTAGGGGTCAATATGGAATCCAGAGACACCATCCACGATGATCTCACCAGGTCCTCCATGGACAGTGGCGAATGTGGGCAGACCACAAGTCATGGATTCTACAACCGTTAGCCCGAACGCCTCGTAAAAGGCAGGCTGAGCAATCACAACAGTCAAAATCAGTACAAGTTATAATGTCCGAGTCAAACAGTCGTTAGAAGTTCGGTGTTTCTTACCTGAACGAAAATTCCCTTGCTGTCAGCAATGCACCTGTAGAGCTCACCGTTGCGGACGCGGTTCATTTGGGCTGAGATCCACCTGATTTGGCCATCCAACTTGTGTTCCTCAATGAGGCTGAACATCCTCTTCAGCTCTGCCTGCTCCTCCTTGTCCTTGGACTCCTTTCCGTGATCACCACAGACGATAACAAGGTTGGTAAGCTCCCTGAGGCGCTTGTTCTTGCCGTATAGCTCAACCAATCCGGTCAAGTTCTTGACACGGTCCAACCTCGCCATGGAAAATATGATGGGCTTGGTCTTGTCTGCCAATGCAAACCTGTGGAGAACATACAACAAATAAGAGTATAAGACCCTCAAAATTTGATGACAAATTGTTGTCAAAGAATTGGTAATGGGCTAATGAGAATGGTTTGTTACTTGTGCTCAGTGTTGTCTTCTTGGCTGTAGAGGAGCTCTTCGATTTCAGGGTGGAGGTGAGTTAGCCTCTTCTCCTTCTCGGTGTATGGGAAGTAGATGTCCATGTCAGCCCCTGGAGAGACAATGTTGAACTTGGGATCGAAGGTGTTGATTCCATGGACGACACGGTAGAGGTCAGGCATGGTGAAGGCGATGTGGCTCTCGTACTGTCCCACGGTGTGCTTGCTGAGATCACCAACAAACACAAGATAAATCTCAATTCAATCCATCTATTAACAAGAACATGAATGAAACATGTCTGAACTTCGCATTGTGTCTAGGCTTGTCGACAAGTCATGTCAGATAATGGTATTATGAGTTAGGAAATTTGACTCTATCATGTTGTGCTTGGGTTGAAGAGGGTATCGCCGTGTTTGGATACCTAACAGTCATACTATAACATATTTGATCTTGTAATGGTAATATACAGCACAAACTACATGCTTAGTAAACATCGAATGATCAGTCCACATAAGTCACTAAACATGTCATTTTCAAGTAAATTCAACAAGTCATGTATGATTGAGTCATCTCATTTCAGATCCTTATTTTATTTTCATTTTCTATAAATAAGAATAACTAAATTCATTAACCACAAAAGTTCTATTGTGTCAAGTAGTGTTTAGTTTGTGTCATCATTTCATGCTCTATGGTGTAAGAAATTAGCAAGCTTCAAGCTTATTTGTGTATATTACCTTCCAGCAATTTCTTGGTAAGTACTAGTGATGATGAAATCAGTGTGGTTCATTGCCAACAAATCAGCTGTGAATTGGCAGGAGAAGTGGTAGTGGTCGTCGAGATCCTTCCAGTACAAATCTGAGTTGGGGTACTTCGTTTTCTCGAGAGCATGAGCAATGGTACACTGCATGATACATCAACAACAATTACATATTTACATAACATTCCTTGTAGAAAAGTTTATCAAACGTATCATGGCTTCGGCAAAGACACACCTGAGTAACGCCCAATTTGTGTGCCAACAAAGTAGCGACGAGATTTCCATCACTGTAGTTTCCAATGACAAGATCCGGTTTCGCATCAAGTTGTGCAACAACCTCGGTTGCGACTTCCTGTAAAATTCAGATGATTAGACATTGAACATGTTACTGTAAAATTCTCAAGGTTGCAGGCACTAGGCAGTTAAGAGTTCCAGCAATAGAGATTTTGTTTTTACCTCAGTGAATGACTCTAGGTAAGGCCAGACATCGAAACGGGAGATCCACTTGCGAAGGATTCCGTCTTTGTTTCTGAATGGGATACGAAGAATGTTTGTGTGCTGAGTGTTCTCGACCTTCTCCAATCGCTCACCACAGGTTGTTCCAACAGCATCAGGCAGCAGCCTAGTGATCTGCATTGACAAAGTAAGTCTCAGTAACAAAGTAACATTTTTTTCCGAATCTACGCTTGAACAATAGAAGCTAATCTAGCCAGCTACTCACAATGATAATTTGAGGAACGATGTCAAGGCCTTGCTGCTTAATCCGGAGAAGCATTTCGTTCTCGAGGGCACGAACTTGGTCCAGAATGTAGACAACCTGCAATTAAAATGTCTAATTAGAGGCTGCTGAAAAAACATATTTCAACCAACTATAGTTCAGTAAATTGTGGATACAACTTATACGGTTATACCTGTCCTCCGGTGTCAGGGTAACCAAGAACCTTGTCCTGAGCAAAGTATCCGTGAGGCGAAAGAATGACGACATTAAACACCATGGGGATGATAGCAAGGAATTTCTCGAAAGTGCTCGGGTCAGGGGCCTCAAGGAGGTCAAGAAGGAGGTGGACGTTTCCGAGCACGCGTTGTGCAACGTCTCCCCATCCCCGCTCCAGGCCAAGGTTCTCAAACCTGAACATCATGACCAATGAATTAGTTCTAGCACCGATATAATTCACTCGAGATTCGAGGTTTGCAAGCATATATATAGTTACTTGGCAGCGAAGTTCGAGTAAGGGGTTTGTGCAGGGATGGTAAGCAAGTAGTCCTCTGCCTTCCTGAGAGACTTTTGGAGACCATTCAGGCTTTGAAGTTTGTCGTTCAACATTATCGGCTGCAAACATTTTGCGAAACATTTTTAGAAATCATTTTACTGAATCGTTAAGTACGAATACAATGATTACTGTAACTTACCATTCCCTTGTAGTTATGGGCGCGAAGGAAGTCGAGGAGCGGGTACATGCTTTCCTTGTCATTGAACAACTTCGACGACAGATGTTTGTTAAGGAACTCAACACCATTACCAATAGACTTCGACAGAGATGGGCGAGGGAAAGACGCATTGAATGGTTCAAAATCGAGCTCGAGAACAAAGTTGCCATTGGAGCTGCAATCACATAAAGCCCGATATTAAGTAAAGAAAAAGCAAACTTAAAACTGCGTTACGATAAATACTATCGGTTGGAAACGAGCACTTACTCTGCATCAACAAGCTGTTCCTTGAACTTCAGGTATTCAGTTACAGTCAGTTCCTCCACAGTCAGTTCGGTCACGTTGACACGAATGTAGTCCCAAACTCCGGGCCTCGGACGGACAGCAAGAGCGACCGATGGAGGAAGAACAATTGCTTCCTACACCATGACAAAACAAACTACAGTTACAAGTCTGAGGGAACAAAAGAAACAACATCAAAACAAAAAAACAGCAGATCTTGCAAGAATTACCTGAGAAGCGGTAATAAGTTCACCGAAAGGCCCATCCTTGAGCTCTTCTTTGTCCCCATTCTTGACCAAAGCATCGAACTCGGCCATGATCTCATGACGCTGAAGCATTCCCTTTCCATGGTCAATGTACCTAAACAACCAAAAACATCAGGAAAAATAGACGTATGGATATATCAACTTAGATCTTATAAACATGTTCATGTTTATTATAACTCAACAAGTTAGATCTTACACACTTGGTTGGTATGTTCCATTCAGATATTTACATAAACTAGTCAGATCTTATAAACTTAATAGTTACTGGGCTCTAAAACCCCAGCAGACTTTTTTTTATAAAAAAATTATATATATTCTACAACAAGAACAATAAAATGCTAGATTTCGTTGCACCAATGGCGGTAATACAAGATCAGGAACATACCCTTTACGAATTTAAAGATGTATAACAAAGATTTTAGGTCAAAAAATAAAAATAAAAATAAAACATAAACAATCTATTTTATAGTAGAGATCATAAACAGGTACTACTAAAAATAAGTTTTGGGTGATGAAAATCATACTTTGAGAAAAGGGCAGACATCTCAGTGGGATTAGCAGCCAAGGAGTCACCCATTCGCTCCTTGATGCTGTGAACACGAGTCAACCGAGCCATGGATCCTCTTCTCCTGAACCAAAATTTTCCAAAACCTCAACTTCCAATATAATGATGAAACATGACCAAAAATAAACATGTAATGGATCATGGATGAGAGATGTGGGTTGACTGTTGTTGGTTCAGATCTGAATGTTATTTAGTAAATTCAAGATGATAAAAAAAGTAAAAAATAAACTCAGAACTGAGTAGTTTGACATGTCCATGTATGAAACTGTTATGTGATCACAAAACTCACTGGAAATCTGTTGGCAAAAATCCAATTTGAGGGCAAGTGGGGATCTCGTGAAGAAAATCACATGTATTTATGGTGATGTTATTATGATCCTTCCAGGCCTTTCTTGTTTTTAATTTCTTGAAAAATAAAGTCTTTTTCACTAACTACAAAGATTCGATTCGATCAAAACACGTGATCTTATCTTCACTTGGAAAGTGGAATGATAATAGATTACAACAACACATCAAAGTGGAGATCTGATACTGAAGTTGGCAACTTTGGCAAAGTCACATCAAAACGTGATCTACCAACAACTTTTTAAGTGGGAAAAAATTCAAAACCACCAACTCCCACTTTTCTTCCACCAAATGAAAAACCCAGAAAAAAAATCAAATCTTTGGATGACCCAACAAGTGTTTGGATCAAAATGATGAAGAAAAAACTGACCTTTGTGGACAAGAATGAGAGCACAAAGCAAACGCAAAAAAAGAGAACAGAAGACACAGAAAACACGAATGGATGAAGAAAATGTTAGAGCAAAGAAGCCTTTTTATAGTACAAAAGTGAGCAACAATTTGCGTTTTAGTAATGTTTGGTGGTAGTCAATAGTCATCCGCCAATCACTTTCTCTTACCAACTTGCCTACTCTTCTTTTTTTAATGTCAATTTGAAGAAAAAAATTGGGTTTTTTGCTCCACTCCGTACGAAACGTTCAAAATTGGCCTAATACCCATAAATTCTCAAAAATTGTTTTGATACCTATCAAAAAGATGTAAATTGTTTTAATACAGTTCCGTTAATGTGGGACACACTTCTGTCTGTTGTCGTTAACGGATTCCGTTACATCGTCGTTAAATGAAATAATTAATGAATGTATTAACCCACTAATTAAGTAATTAAGAAAAATTATTGTAGTACTCATCCCAACAATTAAAATTGGTATGCTACCCATCTAAAATATTATAATTGGTATAATACCCATGAATTTTGAAAACAAATACCTTTTATTTGTTAAAAATGTGGTAAATCTAACTTGTTACATGTTCCAACAAATAACATAATAAATTCTGTTTAATATTTATAATTTGATATTTTCAAATTATAAATTTGAAAAAAATATGTTTTGTTAAAAATGTGATAAATCTAACTTGTTACAAGTTCCAATGAATAACATGATAAATTTCATTTAATCTTTATAAATTGAAAATATCTAATTTATAATTTGAAAAATATCAAATTATAAAGATTAAACGAAATATATCATGTTATTTTTTGGAACATGTAACAAGTTGGATTTACCACATTTTTAACAAATAAAAGATTTTTTTTCAAAATTCATGGGTACTATACCAATTATAATATTTTAGATGGGTAGTATACCAATTTAAATTGTTAGGATAGGTACCACAACAATTTTTCTTAATTACTTAATTAGTGGGTTAATGCATTTGTTAATTAATTCATTTAACGGTGTCATAACGGAATCCGTTAACGGCAACAGATAGAAGTGGGTCCCACATTAACGAGACTGCATTAAAACAATTTACATCTTTTTGATAGGTATCAAAATAATTTTTGAGAAAATCATAGGTATTAGGCAAATTTTGAACCTTTTGATATGTACTGGAACAAAAAACCCAAAAAAAATTATCGGCCACTTTTTGTGTCTTCATCGGTATAGAAAAAAGGAAGTTTTTTTTTCCTTTTTCAGTTTCATTTAATGAATTTTGCATAAGAATTTACTGAAATGGTCATATGCGCAAAAAACGTAGTTTATTTGCGCAAATAAAACGTAGAATTTACTTTCGTTTTGGACATAAATGTTGCAAGAAGGTAATTAACCGTGTCCGAATCGTAAATCTTGACAACTTATATTTCTATCATAGCACAACTACTTTGGATTAAAAGTTGTTATACATGAATTCTTTAACGAAGTTATTTATAATATTGTGATAATTACGTCAACCAAGAATTTGACCAAAACTTATATCTTATACCAGTTTGCAACATCATGAGACTATGAGACCGATCAAGAGTAAGCGGATGTAAATAAGATGACTTGTATTCTCACAACGATCTATGACTCAACCATGACATGTAATAAGAATTCAACAAAGTTTTGTGTAACCAAAAATTAAATTTTGGTATTAATTAGGTGGAAGAAAGATTGACAAGACATAATGTGTATTTGTGGAAGCATTTACGTTAACATTTGTTTGTGAAGATTGTTGATATAGATACATGGATTCGTTAGGATATTTATGCAAAAACCCCACCGTTTACGGTTTGTCCCTCAAAAAGACAAAATACCAAACCCGTTGATTTGAATTTGATACCAAAAAAGTACAGACAACAACGGTGCACGATATTTTCCAAGTAAATAATTAGGTAAGAAGTTTAAAAAATGAGGATAATGAGGTCATTAGCACGAGTTGCCCCTTTATCAAGTTATAATGGACTTATATCTCAACAAACTTTGGACGGTATTGGATCGCATCCTTTTTTTTCTTTAGGGATGTGAGAGTGACACCACGGATTTTGACCGTCCAATGGATTTATGAGGTTTGAAAGAATTTGGGAAAATGGGATTTAATTATTTTTAAAATATATATATTCTGATAAAGATTTATTATCTATTTATATACATATATATTTATATTTGCAACTCCTTGTCATATAAAAAATGACACATAAGCAAACTTTGTTTTTCTTGGATGGGCCAATGAAAAGGTTTAACTTTTACAAAAATATCATATAGGTGTTTAATTTTTTTCTATAAATATAAGGCAAGGTAACTAATGCATTTTCATGTGTTAGCAACAAGTGTTTGAAATGAGATCCAAAAACGTAATACAGGAATATTTAAATATTTTAATTTTATAAAAAATAGTAGAAGGAAGAAACAGAAAGGAAAAGGTGTTGGTTACAGAGAGAAAGAAATATTATCATATAAAAAATATTATATAGGTGTTGCAACTCCTTGTCATATAAAAAATATTTTAATTTTACTTCACAAATATGCACAAATTTATTAAGTTCCTGATAGTTAGTTACCGTTGCCTCCCTTACCCATCCATTGAAGATTTAAAACTTTTGTTATAAGAAGTTTCTCAATTTTTTGCAAAGAAAGTGTGAACATAGGAAAATTGAAATGTTATCTCCAAACACCTTTGCTTTCTAATTAATCCTTTACTTAAATAGCTTTTCTCCATCAGAAACTCAATTTCTTGCTGTAAGTAGTTGAAAATTAAACACCTCTATGCAACAAATTTAGAAGTTAAGGCCATCCCTCAACTCAAGTTTTTTGAGGTCATACACGACCTCACGACCGGTCATACACGCACTAACTTTTTTAACGAGGGAAAGAGAAGGTCGAAGATGCCCGGGTCGACGACCCGGTTGTCCGGGTCAGCCAACCCGGACGCGCCACGTGGCACGTCCGGGTTGAATTTTTTGATTTTTTTATTTTTTGATTTTTGGTTTTGTTTTTGTTTTGAATTTTTTGTTAGAGATTTTTTTATTTTTTTTTATGAAAATACGTTTTATAATTATCTTGATTTTTTAGAATTTTTTTTATTTTTTTTTTAAATTTTTACCAAGATGGACCCCGAAATGATGTGGTGGAGAGAGATAGGTTGTTGTTGTTGGGTTGTGGAGAGAGATAGAATTTAGCAAAATAAATAAATAAATAAAGCTGATATTTTAATAAAATGGTTAAACACAAGAACTGTGACCTGGCTTCTTACAAGTTACATCATTGCAACTTTATAAAAAGTCAAAAAACAACCCATAGGTGTAAATTATTTTGGCCCCACTCCACACTAAAGCCGATGCTCATCCTTTTACTTTTTACAAAGTTGAAGTTCTGCCAATAGGATCCAAGACTTTTATCCTCCAACATTGACACAAATTTTATCCAAGACATTCTTACTAACTCATTAATCTAAACCATTATTTGTTTGGAACGAAAGATAGGATTTCAAGAACACCATGTTACAAGGGAATTACTAAATGTTGTCCCAAAATTACTTAAATCGTCCCTTGAAATTACCAAATTGCATTAACAATATATTTAATACTCATATCGTCCAGTGTCTTTAAACAAGATTTTTGACTCAGTTTTACTAACATTTCTAGTACCAACACCACGAAAATGTCTGGCGAAGCACCTAGATCAGGCGAAGCAACGGAGGCGGATTTTTTTTTCCGACTCGGGCGTCTGGCTAAGACGCCTGTACCATGGTGGAGGCATCTTAGCCAGACGCCCCGTTTTTTTTAATTTTTTTGTCAAATTAAAATTATACGGTGTGTTATCTCAAATTATTTGACGTTTCTTTGCAAGTTTTTGGTGGTAACCGGTCGGATTACAATGAGTTTTTTGCAAGTGATGAAGATTTAAATAATTTTCAGATCCAACATTTTTTAAGATCCAAAATCCCCCCGCGGTAAAACATCCTGACTTACAAATACCACCTCGACAGGTCGTTCGGGTAATTACGGGCGTCTTGGGGGAGGCGTCTTACCCAGACGCCCCCCTCCTACGTGGGGCGGCTCCGTCGGACGCCCGTAATTTTTTATTATTTTTTTATTAAAAAGATGTTAGATATTTTACCAGATTCGAGTACACTGGGGCGTCTGTTGGTTCATTACTGACCTCCAAAACATTATTTTTTATGATTATAAGAGGAAGATGAAGAGAGATGCGTGATAGGAGGGTAAAATGTCGCGTTATAGCAGTAGAAATGAGAGAATGGCAATTTGGTAATTTCATAAGACGATTTAAGTAATTTGAGGATGATGTTTAGCAATTCAGTATTACAACTTGGCCACTTTTGGATAAACTTTAAATTAAGCCAAATCAGCATATTCCAATACTAAAAAACCTTCAAATTCATAAACAAGATCTAGCATTGGGTTGAAAATAAGAAAGGAGTGGGACACAACATTTCTGAAATATTAGTGGTTCTGTCAAGGACTTTCAACTAATAACAATAATAAAGTAATTGTTTACTAAGGAAGCATGTTCTAATACAGGATAACAAATCCAACGATAGGAAGGTAGTTTTCTTCTCTCTCTAAGAATGGTGGAGGTGCACTAATTCTTAATTTGCTTGAGTCTGTTGTTTCAAGTGAAACCTTGGGCGATTCCAACTTTGAATTGTAATCAAGTTGAATTTGTAGGCTTTTTTAATGTTCTAAGGACATCTTGGACATGTTGTGTGACATAAGTTCAAAAATTGGATCCATACATGCACATGATATTGATTATTTTTGTTTGTAGAAAGGACCAAAATTTTTTTGTCCGCAGTTTGGATGACATCAATTTGGTTAGTGGTTTTTTGTAAGTCAACTTCTCTTTTTCCTCCTCATCACGCTTAGTCTTCGTGTGGTCTGAAATTCTTTAGATCTCCAATGGATTTGGGACCTATTTAATTGTTTCAACTATTTGAGTGCATGTTTTTTCGCTAAACATGGATCATATTGCGAGTTTTTGATAGGACACTTCGAAGTTTTTATTATTTCAGACGACCAATACCTCCTTGATATTAACTTATCTTTACTTTGGGACAAATAAGCTACCGGTTATCTAAATTCTACGTAGGTCATGTAACATCATTTTCGCGGAACATTCAGTTGGAGTTCAAACTTACAACACAAATAACAGCGTCCGGGCTACCCCCGAGCGCCCTGCATTCTCTCTCTGCCACGTCAGCTTCTCTCTCTGCCACGTCAGCTCACCCAACCCACCCAAAAAACCCTCTTACCCATGCCCGAGTTACCCTCACCCACCCTACACTCTCTTTCCTCCACATTATTTCTTAATTAAACAAATTTAATTCTCACACAACATTTAACAAATTACATTTTATATAAATCTAATTCTAATTACATTATAATTCTAATTCACGATATAATTATTATTACTATTAATTAATTAACAATAATTATTATTCATTAACAATATTAATCACTATTAAACCACAAAATTTTGAATATTTGAAATTTGAATATTTAAATTTTGAAACGCGCGTGAATGCACAGTATACACGTAAATGTACAGTATACGCGTGCGTGAAAAGTAATCCGCGTGATTGCACAGTATACGTGTGAAAGAAAAGTAGTCCGCGTGAATGTACAGTATACGCGTGCGTGAAAAGTAATCCGCGTGACTGCACAATGTCTAATTTTTTCTCTATATATACCCTACACAAAACTCAACTTACATCCCATATCTCTTCCACAAAACACAACGTTGCAATATTTGAAATTTTTTAGATTTTGAAATTGTTGGTTCTGGAAATTTCTTAATTTTAATCACTTAAAAAAATTATTACCCCACATTTATAACAAATACCAAATCCATTAATAACAAAACATCCACTAAATAATTAAAAAAAATAAAAAAATAACCAATGGGAGGGGGACACGTGTCCCCCACCCTTGGGCGCCCGGGCACGCGTCCGGGCGGGCACCCCACGGGCGCCCAACCCGTTAACGGGGGTGCGCCCGGGCAGGGCACCCCCGTTAAGGGTGCCCTTAGGATTCATTGACGTTCAACTTACCTCTCTCTTGGAGTCATTCACTTCCAAGTTTTTGCTCACACAACGTCGTTTGGAAGCTCGAAGGGATGCACTTTTTCTGAATTACAGTAAAGAATGAAGAAGAAAAATGTCTGGCCAATCAATTTGAGGTGTTAGAATCTACGAAATCCACCGGAGAGAGCACCATTAACAGTGCTCGGGTAGTTCTCGCTCACACGATTTTCTCTTTCAGTCATGTCAGCTTCTCTATCTGTCATGTCATCTCAAATCAACTTCCATAAATTTTTCTTAACACCCAGAAACAACTCAAACGTCTTACATTATCTCTCATTCATATCATTTGGGGATCAATTCTAGGTAAAACACAAAAAATGTAAAAAACATAAACAAATAAAAAACATATTTTCATAAAAAATTGCAAAAATAATTTTAAATAATTTTTAAAATATTTTTGAAAACAATAAATCAAAAACAAAACAAAAAAAATCACTTAATCCAAAGGAAGCACGTGGACCCCTGGATTGAACGCCCAGCGGCACTACCCTCGGATTGACCCCCGGATTGAGCGCCTAACGGGACTACCCTCAGACTGACCCCCGGATTGAGCGCCCAGCGGGACTACCCTCGGATTGACTCCTGGTTTGAGCGACGAGGGAGAGCATTTGGGGTGCCCGAAAAAGAACACTTGGTCTTACATTTAATGCATTCATGTAGTCGTACGAAGTGTAGTTTAATTAAAAATCGGAAAAGGAAGTAATTAAAAGGTGTTTTTGGCGTAGTATTTGACTTGAGATTCCTGGGGGCATGTTGGACATAATCAGCTAACTTTTTTGGTGGAAATGATTGATGGAATTAGATGAATCCCACCAACCATTCAAATTTACTCGCATGTGGGGGTATTCTTGTCATTTTCCTCTTCCTTATTTTCAGCTCATATTATTTTGGGTGAGTGGAAGACTGTTAATGTCCATATCATATGAAACTGTTTTAATACAAACCATGATATCCCCATCTACGATAAATTATAAATCCTACTATTTGCTTGTTATGTAGCTTAATAGGTGGTATCCGTGTAGTTTTTACTTCTCTGGAAATTATCTCTACCAAATATTGGCTACTATGGTGGGGTTGAATGATAAAGTGGAGAGTGGTTTTTAGTCATCATTCATCTGAGTTCAACTTTATATTTGTAACCTCAATCAGTCACCTCATGTTTGCATCTGCATCTATCTTTACAATGCAAGAAATTAATGCGAAAATCAATCAAAAAATTCCTGTTGCAGCGAGGTTGAATGGTAAAATGGAGAGTTGTATGCATCTTTCCTCGAAACTCAACTCTATATTTGCACGGAAACATGTCGTCCTAACATCGACCGAACGTCTCACGTTTAAATCTTTATATCATCTATCTTTACAGTCCAACAAATTGATACGAACAAATACCGAGTCGAGGAATTTTTTATCAACCATAAAATTAAACTCTGCAAAAGTATAACTGATTTTGGAAATCCAATCATGTCATAAGCAACTTTTACGGGATTACGTTACCATAACAAGAAAGGAAAGCAACTTTTTAGAAGATCACATTAGAAGAATGAAAATGAGATGCTGAAAAACCAAGCAAACAACTTCCAGACGTGCAGCACTTTTTGTTTCGTATGTCGGGAACAAAGTGACGTGGAATTGTACTGGAAAGTCTAAAATATATCAAAGCATGCAGTTGGATATGTCGTCAAATTCGCAAAATTGAAAACAATCAAGCTAGATCTAGCTAGTATTGAGTTGGGTTCAATTCAATTGTACGTATTAAAGCACTCCGCACATAGTTTTGAGTGTGGGGATTCATGGTTTATGATACTTTTGAGTTTATGTTGTTTTGTTGTTTTTTTACGACGGGAAGATGTGTCGGTGAAAGGTGAGATTCTTTGGGAGCATATATGCTTTAATTTGTTCCATATGGATATTGTCATTCATGGAGTTGGATTAATTTGTTGGGTTTTACTGTTTTAGTTTGCAACAATCACGTTTGGAAAGAGACGGAGTTAGGATTTCAAGTTAGGGCACAACTTGTATGATATTCCAGTATGAATATGCTAAACTTAGTAAAATCCGAACTCCATTGGGATAAATTCAGTTTGTATACATTTAACTACGAGAAAAATCAAAATCCAACAGTGGTAAAATCATAATTATAATACATTTTACTAGGAAAAACCAAAAAAATCCAACTGCCTTGTCCCGCTACTGCGTGTGGATAAAAGTGTTTTCGACCAGTAAGAATTAATGCGACGCTTAAACTGCATTTGGATAATTAGTTTTTTTTGAAAGTAATATGATTAATCTATATCATAATTGCAAGGTGAGTTATGGATCTGGATTCTACGAACATCCTCGGTATGTGTTGAAACTGATCAATGAGTCAAAAACTGGATTTCCAAATGCACCACAAATAACGGATAATTGTTTTTGCATCCTAGTAAATATCATAACGACATGTTATACTTAGAAATCACAAAGTGTATCTTTTATGTTGCATTTACAATAGTTAGCATTAAAAAAAATTCAATATATATGACTAAAAACAACAAAGGGGAGAAATGAGTAGGTAGAGGTTGAGAACGCATTACATTGCGAACATTTAATGTTGATTTCAAGTTGAGACTACTCCAACAATATTTGATCTTGGATTATAGATGAAACACTTGATCTACTTTATGTATAAAAAAATGTTTCGTCCTTGAGATATATTTTAATGGCTGATGAATTTGATCGTCAATGTAACACGCCTCAGTGTCAAAAAGATCAAATTTAGATTCTTCTCTTTCCTTAACTTGTGATCAATTGTCCTAGGTAATTTTTATCTAATGTAAATCCCACATCCTAAGCAATTTTGTTAGGTGGATATTTTTGTGAGAAGGTAACTATCAAATTAATTACAGTTGAAAATGGCCAATTTGACAATGAAATTGTATCTCCACAAACTGTTGGATTTCGTGCCCTATTATATGTATATATTTTCGAAATTTTATAAACATACAGGATCGAAACATTCATATTTTCTTCGATTTTCATATAGACATGCATTTGTTTGTCCTAATTATTTAACATGCATTAGAACAAACAAACAATTGCAAAGAGAATCATACCTAGAGGTTCTCTAAAACCTCTTGAAGATCCGGAGTCGCGTTGCCGTTCGAATCGCCTGGTGGATTGCCTCCGAGTGTTCACCAAACTCTAAACAAGGTTGGAGAGAAAGGAGCTAGTCAATCAATCTCCAAACGAGTTTAGAATCTAGCTAATAACCTCCTTTTTCTTTCTTGAGATTTTACTTTCCAAAAACTCAAATTAACTAAGGAATTTTGGATGGATTAATTGGGGTGGTTAGAGAGAGAGAGAATTTTTGCATACACTTATTTTTAATGAAGGAAATTAGGCCTATTTATAGGCTCCTTTAATTTCCACATCATGGGTCATGCATTGACCCATTCTTCCATGTTTTTCTCTCTTAAGACCAATTCCCAATATTAAATTTATTAATCCACATCCAAATATAATCATAATTGACCAAGTCAAAACCATGATCAATAATTCCTTAATTAATTTGCATTTATCGAATTTTGGATTAATTCCCAACAAAATTCGTTTTTTTGTTTTAGGAAATTTAATTAATTTGCCTTTATCGAATTTTGGTTTAATTCCCAACAAAATTCGTATTTGGGGTTTTAGCAAATTTAATTAATTAATTTGCCTTATCGAATTTTGGATTAATTCCCAACAAAATTCGATCTTTGGGGTTATAGCTAATTTATATATCCTATGCAATATATCATCATATGTAATATCAAACAATCACACCCCATGATATATTTACATCTCATATATAAATTCATGATTCTAAATATGTCATTTTCATGACATAATGATTTTATCCATTCACCACATGTATACGAAACTCGATACATCATATGAACATAAAATCACCTTCTTGTTTCCCAGTTTTATGGTGTGACCTATGGGATGATCTAAGCTAAATTGACAGTGATATTAATAGCTTAACATCACAAACTATAAGCGGTATCTAGCTACACATTATAGTTCCCAATTAGCTAGATGTCTTAATTCAACTCGAACCAAAACCCGATCCAATTAGTGATGGAGTGCATCACTTGTGTCCGTCCCTTGCCTCATGATATTAAGAATACACACAAAGTAGTATTGTGTCATCTTTGTATTAGTATTCATTTCTTGATCTCTTTAAGCTAGTTATAAATATGTGACTTAACTCAAATCACATTGTGCACATTATAACTTTGCTTTATCAAGGGGCCCATTAATATCATTACTCAATTAAGAGGAGCAATGATAATCTTTTGACTAAGTATCTTCTCCAACAAAAGTCATACTTAACCAACCAATGTCTTTACACTACACTTATCGATAGCTCAAGACACTAGCCTAATCAAGTATTTCTTAAGTGATCGGATATAAGTCTCATATCAAAGGACCAATGACACAGTAAAATATTAATGACACATAAACACATTTCTATAATATTTTACTTATTAGGTCTATTCAGTATACAAAAGTAACATTTTCCTCTTTTGCGTACCCATGTTGTCACTCACTTGTAGAGCTACAATGATCTATGACCAACACGACAATCTTAGCTCGGTAATAAATGTCCCATGTTTATTACCATGATTGCGAATATCTTTTGTTTTATGCAAACCAATATCTTTTAGAGCTCTACGGTTAAGGACCAAGAGCTTCTTCCTTAACACTTCTAAAAGACGAATAACATAAACAAGGAACAAAATGATTTCTCATTCAATTCATAATAGTTGACATTTAAAAGTAAAACTTTTAGAACACATTCCCTTCAATCTCCCACTTGTTATCAAAGTTTTCTTTCACATACATTCTCAATGCATAAAACATTAATAACTAGGGTAACCTTCTCAAATCACCTATCAAGCCAATCTACATGGATTCTTGGATCCATGGACTCGAAATATATTTCGTCTCTTAGCTTGGTATGAAGGTTTGTTGAATGGATCAGTTGTGTTACTGTTGTGTCCACCTATTTATTTATTTTGTCTTTCGTTGGTGGTTGAGTTGGCCGTAGTGATATTACTCCTAACTACACTAGCTCATGCCTCCACCTTCGATAATGATGACGCATCATCATCCCAACCTCCTATTGTCAATAATTCCTATAAGAATTGCATCAAAATAGCCCTCGGCTATTTTCTCCTTTGTCTTCCATAAACAAGAACCTTATCTTCAGTCCAGTTAAGGTACTTCAGAATATTCTTAACCGCAATCCTACAATTAGGACTTGCGTTGGATTGGTGACATCTTATCACGTTTAGAGCATACGAGATATTGAGTCTTGTGCAAGTCATTGTGTACATGGTCCTTCCTTTTGCTGAAGCATAAGGGCTACCTTCATGTACTCCAAGTTTCTGCGTGATTGAGCACGTTGAGACTCTTTGAGTTGCACACTTATACTCATACTTATTGGCACATTGTCCACATCGGAATTGTTCACCCTGAACATTTCCAAGACCTTGTCAATGTATGCATGTTGACTGAAGCCAATGAGTCTACGGGATGTATCTCAATGTATCTTGATTCTCAAGATGTGTTGAGCCTCATCCATTTCTTTTCATTGAGAATGTCGATTTCAATGAAATTTCTCGTTTGCTAATGTTAAGGTATATGATTGCTCATGAGCAATATGTCATCGACATATTAGATCAAAAGTATTGTATGACTCCCACTAATCTCCTTGTATCAACAAGGCTTTCCTTTACTTTGAATGAAGTGAATCTTCTTCACCTCTTCGTCAAAGCGTTTGTTCCAACTCCTCGATGCTTGCTTCAATCCATAAATGGATTCTCGAAACTTGCATTTCTTCTCGCTACTACTAAAACTCTTTAAGACAACCCTTCAATTTGCTGATTGTTCTATTAAGAAACCAAGAGGTATAGTAGAGGATGTTTTGATCAAGGTTGGTGACTTCATTTACCCAGTGGATTTTGTCGTACTAGATACCGCACCTGTTGTAAATCCTAACCGACAAATCTCTGTAATTCTAGGCAGACCCTTTTTAGCCACTTCGGAAGCATTGATAAACTGTCGAAATGGGCTCATGCAATTATCTTTTGGAAACTTAAAAGCTGAATTTAATATCTTTCATATTGATAGTGAGCCAGAAATAATATGCAATCAAAGTGACGTTGTGATGAAATCACGTATCTATAAGATTTCTGAATCATCACAAAATCAAAAAGGAAGTAAGAAAAAGGGGAAGAATTCATCTACACACCCATCATCACTCGAGCAAATAAGAGAACCTATTTATGTGAGGGGTGTGGAACCTGTGACTCAGGACTCTCATTGCAACATGGGGAGCAATTCAACTGGATACATGCACCAATATGGTGTCATTCAATAAAGTTCTGACTATGGTTGACTTTGAGCAAATTTCATCCTTCCACCGCATTTCACCAAGGTAATAAGTGCATTTGCTTTATATTTGCATACATTGAGGACAATGCATGATTTAGGTGTGGGGGGATGTTTATGTGTATATTTATCTATATAGCTGTCTTTTATTTCAAAAAAATATACCTTAAAAAAATCAATGTTTCATGACATAACTTAAGATTGAACTGCCAAAACCCGTGTACAAATTGCATTGATTTTTTGTTCCTTATTATATAGTTCTGCTTGTAGAAATTATGACATAAATCGAAGTTCCAAAGAAATAACCCATTACCCTTTAAGACATGTATGCACTTAAATTCGATGAATCAAATCTTTGAAGTGGTTGATAAAAAGCAGAGGTTGAGGAAAATATACCGGGAAGTGTGGACTTCTAATAGCAATTCAGCCTTGAGGAAAATAAAATAAAGGAATAAAGTGAGGAAACACATTTTGCAAAATGACTACAAAAGCTCAAGCCTTTGAGTCACTGGTCCGTAGGGGTATCTTGAAACCCGGTAACTTGAGTCTACCAGCTCGGAATTATCGACCAAACTCGCTACACGAATGCAAAAAGGGTAAAAGTGTCAAAAAGCAAATGTGTTGAATCACGGAAGAAAAGAAAAAAAAATACTCAAGGCCCAAAGCTAAAAGAATGATCCATGTCATGGTTGATCCGAATGATACTTCACCACCAGAGGAGGCGTGCAAAATAATTTAAGTGATATCATGTGTAGAAGGGTTAGTGGTGTGAATGTTGGAGGAACAAAGACCAAGTCATATTTTTAATGAGTTAGATTCATATAAAGAATTCGAAGTGAGATGTATAAGGTTGAGGTAGAGTTATTAATGGAATGTTGAATTAAGACTTTGTGGGTGTGTCAACTGAAAACCCTCACGAGACAAAACTCGTCCTCCTTGGCAACAAGGAGGTTTAAAGGCTTGTTGCACATGCTAAGTGCAACCGTGATTCCTACGAAAATGAGTTAGGATTTCCTGTTTTTATTTTTCTTATTTTCTGTTTTGCTAGGGACTAGCAAAATCTAGGTGTGGGGGTATTTGATGCATTGCATACATTGCATCATATGTCTTTCATTTAGATTACTTTTATATCAATAAATGCTACTAAGGTATGTGTTTAGTCTTATTTACAGAATACAGGGACCTGAATGCAAATTACCCACATTCCGAGCATAAACGCGTGCAAAAGACTCATTTCTATCATAAAGACCAAGTTCAAGCTCATCGGGTTTTAAATGGAAATGTATCTAAGCATAAAAGCATTCAAGACCTAATCACAAAAAGAACAAGGACTTGAGCACAAAAGTAGTCGGGGACTTAATTGCAAAAAGTCAAGGACCTAATTGCAAATCACGAGTAGCTTTTATTATTATGGAGAAAATCTAAAGAAAAATCAATGTGAATCTCCATATATATAAATGAATTAATCCGGAGCTCAAAAGAATGGAAAGAATCAATCCAGACGCGCAAAGGAGGATCAAATCATACCATAAACACACAGGAAAAATCTGGATCGAATCCGAGCCAAAAAGGTGGCGATTCCGCCGCACCTCATGTACAAATTGCGGCGATTTAGCCGCACAAAAGTCGATCCGTGTGCTCAAATTTTTACCAATGTTGTATTGACGCGTGTACGTTCCATTTATATATTGGGATCCCTTGTATCGGCTATAAATAGCCCCGAGAACGATGGTAGAAGGGTCTTTGGCCTTAGACCTAGTTTTTAGTTGTTATTTGTGTAGGATCGTGTGGGTCTATGGGTCCACAAACTAATCACGATTAAGCCCTAATTAACTACTTGGTTGATTGATCAAAGAATTGCAGCGGAAATTAAAAACAAATCAAACACAAGTAGGAAAGCAATGCAAACCACACAAGAAGACACCGGATTTACAGAGGTTCGGCCGCGCCTACGTCCTCTCTTGCAAGCCCCTCTCGAATCCCCGTTCGAGCTCCTCTTGCGTCTTCACTATGCCTCCCCGTTCCGGGCCGGGAGCAACGCCTTTTACAAGTCTTCAAGCTCGCGAACAACCCTCTTGGCACCACCTCTCACAAACCGAGAGAATCACTTCGGGCTTTCACCGAAATCCTTGCTTCTTTGTCTTGGGCTTACACCAAGACCCTTGCTCACTTTGTCTTGGGCTTTCACCAAGACCCTTGCTCTCTTGACAACAATTGGAGTGGAACTCACTCTTCTAGTATTGAGCACAACATATGCTAATATGAATGTATGATGAAGGATGTGGAAATTAGGCTTTGGAATCACTAATTGGGAGCTTTGAGGTTGTGGAAAATCTCACTATAAGTTTGACACTTTGGAGTTGTGAAATCTTGTGGAAAACTAAGTGTGAACCTCTATTTATAAGCTCCTAAAGATTTCTAGCCGTTTGGACAAGATTTGATTGGGTTTTGTGCAAGATACACAAAATAGAAAATCAGGTTCAGAAATCTGTCCAGAAACGGTCGACCGAAAGGTGTATCGGTCGACCGAACCCTTGAGTCTGTTGATGGATCGGTTGACCGAACATAGGTACTGGTCGACCGAATCACTTAAGTTCTATAGGTCAACGGTCGACCGAGCAGGTACCGGTCGACCGAACTACTGGGTTCGGTAGAGAGAAATCTTGATCGGTTGGACAAACTTGTGTCGACCGATAGCATGTAGATTTTACCTATTTGAACGGTCGACCGAACTAGGCAAATGGTTCGACCGGTTCTAATGTATATGGGGGTGTATATTGAGAAAAATGTGTATACGACCGTTGTATAATACGACAAATAAAACGGTCGTATTTTTACCAAAAACAGCAAACGAAACGGTCGACCGAAGGTTTACCGGTCGACCGAACAGGTCTGGGTAATCGGTTAAATAGATGTGTGATCAGTTGAACGGATTGGTCTGGTATAACAAAAAATTGTGTATAACCGGTCGACCGAAAGGTGAACGGTCGACCGAACTCATGCAGACTGGCGACCAATGTTTTAGGTGTTTAGGTAATCTAATGGAGTCCAAATAATATGAAATTTTGTGTGTGACTCCTAAAAGGAACCTAGTGTGTGAATGCATGCATATTAGCTTAAGTTATGCTCAATTCACATAAGTTCCTAATTCTCAAAGAAAGGTAAAATTACATGTCTTCAATCCTAGCTTGATTACATGTCTTGACATGATTTTTCTTCTTTCTTGAGTCTTGATCACCTGTAGATGTTAGCACAATACAACATGTATACTATTATACTACATGTGCTAATCTACATGTCCTTATTAAGATTAGGTTTAATTACATCATCAAAATACGGATTAAGGCCAAAAAGCCAACAATTTGTACTTGTCTTTATTTTAGTAATAAAATTCTGTCTTTTATTTTTTGTTTTTACTTTTCTTTTGTAATGCCTCTAGGATCCCTTCTTCCTCCCTCCATGATCCTCTAACTCTTTCCAAAGGGTGAAGGTGACGGATTTAGGGTGAAGAGAAGATGAATGAATGTTATTATTTTAATTTCGTGTTAGTATATTTTGATTACTTGAGTTTATGTTAAATCATTTATCATGTAATGCTTTATAACTAATATGATTTATTATAAGTTTCTGAATTCTCTAATCTAAACCCTAAATCTAAACTTCCACCCAACGGAATTCACTTCTTTGTTCTTGTTTTAGTTTTAATTGTTCTTGTTTCTTGCTTTAGATAATTAAAAATCAAAAATCTCAAAACCAACTTATTTCTTCTCTCCTTCTTTCCCCCAATCGAAATCACACTAATAACAAAATCTCTCCCTCCTTGTGTTCGACCCGTATTTGCCACGTCTCCATTGACGCCGTGCACTTGCGGTATAAATTTAATTCTCATCAAAGGCAAATCAAGGAAATCAAGAATAATTTGTAGCTAACAAGGAAAGCCTACAACGACTTTGTTTTTTGTAATTCTCTTGGATAAGTAGTACACCAAAACCCTAAATCATACATACACAATAACCGTTTCACTAATACTGTTCAAATCAACATGGTATCAGAGCAAGTCGATTGACCTGTGGAGGCTCACTCCAACCTATATTGTTCACGCGTAGACACGGAGAAAATTATCTCAATCACGCGTGCGGGGAGTGTTGAGAAAATAGTCTCACATTGCTAACACAAAAAGTGTACAACACTCTTTTAATAAAGTTGGATCCACTATCCTTCACCTAAGTGAACAACACTCTATAATAAAGTTGAATCCATACGTGGGCATCCAAGACTATGTGGTATCTCACGTTACCTACCCTATCGAAGACTACTTGTCCTACTCCCAAATAAAACCTACCTACTATGCCTTCTTAAGTCAAATAGACAAAATTAAAGAACCCACCAACTTTCATGAGGCGTGTTGGCGTGTCAACACCCTAAGTGGATTAAGGCTATGGAAGATGAACTAAAAGCTCTAGAAACCAATAAAACATGGAGTCTTGTTATTCCTCCCAAAGGAATAAAACCAGTAGGTTGTAAATGGATATACAAAATTAAGTACAATAGTGATGGTACTATAGAACGATTTAAAGCTCGCTTAGTTGCTAAAAGATATACTCAAACATACGGGTTAGATTACCAAGAAACTTTTGCCCATGTAGCAAAGATGAACAATGTTCGTGTTCTCCTCTCTGTAGCCGTTAACTCGGGATGGAATCTCTTCCAAATGGATGTTAGGAATGTTTTTTTGCAGGGCAACTTAGAAGAAGAAGTCTATATGACTCCTCCCCCAGGTTACAAATCCGATTCAGGCAAGGTATGCAAACTCCACAAGTCCATATACGGCCTTAAAAAATCTCCTCGTGCATGGTATGCCAAACTCAGTCACTCCCTACTTCTCTATGGTTTTTCTAAAAGTTCTGCTGATGCCTCCATGTTCACTAAACGTTCTCATAAAACCACCATAATTGTCTTAGTATATGTGGATGATATTATAATAACTGGAAATAATGATAAAGAAATATCGTTAGTAAAACTTTACCTCAAATCCAAATTTGATATCAAAGATCTAGGCACCATGAAATATCTCCTTGGAATTGAAATTGCTCACTCGAAAAAAAGACTCTTTTTATCCCAAAGAAAATACACTCTAGATCTTCTACATGAAACCGGAAAAATAGGATCTAAACCAGTTAACACCCCAATCGAAACAAATCGAAAGGTGGGTCTAGATGATGGTGAACTAGTTCAAGACTTAGGACAATTCCAAAGATTAGTTGGTAAAATCGTATACCTCACGGTCACTAGACCCGACATCACCTATGCAGTTAGCGTAATAAGTCAATTTATGCATGCACCCCAAAAAAGTCATCTAGAGATAATTGACCAGATTCTCCACTATCTTAAGAAAACCCCGGGTCAAGGTCTTTGGATGAAAATAAACAATTATAACACAATCGTTGGTTACTCTGATGCAGATTTGGCAGATAGTCACGATCGAAAATCTACTACCGGATTTTGTACGTTCATTGGAGGAAATTTGGTCACATGAAGAAGCAAAAAACAAAACGTGGTGGCACGATCAAACGCTGAAGCTGAGTACAGTGCAATGACCTCCACAACAAGTGAGCTAATATGGCTCAAGCAACTTCTCAATGACATGAACATAAGTAACCAAAATCAAATACAAATGTTTTGTGACAATAACGCCGCAAGACACATCGCCTCCAACCCTGTCTTTCATGAACGAACAAAACACATTCAAGTAGATTGTCACTTCATCCGTGAGAAGATACAAGCTAAAGAAATCGAAGTTCCCTACGTCCAGAGTAATGATCAACTGGCAGACATCTTCACCAAAGTCCTCGATCAAAAACACTTCCAATGCATTCTTCACAAGTTAGGCTCCTTCAATATCTTCCGGAGTCAACTTGAGGGGGAATGTTGAAATATGGCAAGATATACTCGTTAGAAGACATGCCTGTTATGGAGTCAATCAAGCAAATCCTCCGGATCACACGATCTCTCAATGAAGGCAAACCAAGAAAATCAAGAATAATTTGTAGCTAACAAGAAAAGCCTACAACGGCTTTGTTTTTTGTAATTCTCTTGTATAAGTAGTACACCAAAACCCTAAATCATACATACACAATAATTGTTTCACTAATATTGTTCAAATCAACAAACCTCTTTTGAGATCGATGTTGGGGTAACTTGCTATAATTTCGGGTTGTGCCTAATTTGTTACCTGCTTTGAGTTATATATTCTATTAATAACGGGAAGTTTGACTATGAACCACAACTAAATTCTTACAACAATCATAATTAGGATGACAAAAATGTAGGAAGGGAGCATTTTTTTGTCTGAACTGCTTGGTTTTCGGGAGTAGTTAGAATCTAGGCTTAAATTCACAAGAACTCTACGTAATGCTTTGATTAGTCTAGTTAATAAAATATAACAAGAGTGATGAGCAACCTCATGCAGCATGTTTCACTTATATGACGAGAATGTTAGGGTTGCACAATATATATGTCATTACGGAAAGTTTTGGCCTGCAAGCAATATGAACAAATTGAACTTCTTTCTTTAATAAAAATCAGAGGTCTCGATCTACCAACCACCAAACACTAATCTTTTCTAGAAACATAAACAAACTCGGTACATCTACGTGGAGATTTGAATTATAAAATACTTGACAAAATAGAAACATAAACCAACAAAAACAAATTAACGACACTCGCCGGATGGGCAAGAACTTATACATAGGGTCCTAATACACATACGGTCGGGACACTTCACGTCACCATCAAAGTCGTCATTTGTGTTTTTTATTTTATTGTAAAAAAATAGTTTCCGATAAACTAAGAGTTGATTGATTTCCTCACAGAGTAAGATGTAAAGAATGAACTCACATCAATCACGCGTTGGACACACCAATCCAGCGTAGAGGGCTCTACTTCTACATGTGGTGGTGCTACATTCGTTGCACACATTTATCCCACGTGTGGCACGATAACCCATCGAGGAACACACATTTATCTCGCACGAGACACACATCTATGTATCTTAAAATGTCATTAGGAAACCAACGTACGTCTAGATTATCAAGCCGTCAATTTTAAAAATAAATTAAATATTTGATAAAAAATCACATATGTATGCAACTTGAATGAATCGTGTCCCTTCGTGTCAAGGACGTCATAAATGACATGTTAAAAGGAATTCATAGATCATTTTAATCTGAACAGAAGATTTAGATATATATTGATAATATATAACGTGGATAAGAGAGACCTGATCAACGACCATCCAGCAATATATTATATTACTCAAAACATCTAATTCTCCGAACATATATGTTTCAACAAAACTACGTACGTGACCAATGAGGGTTCAGATCTCCACTTTTTTGTTGCACTGACTCACCTACACTTTTTGGTGGCTGCTGTTGGGGATCTTGGGATGGTGTAGTCACATCTTCAGTGACATTAACACCCAGCTCATACCAGCAGTTGGTGATAAATGATAATAATCTCTAAATTTTAACCTCCTAGATTATCCCTGTAGTTTTCATTTTCAACCCTTCTGATCTAAACTTCTGACACCGCTTTTGTTTGCGTCCGATTAACGGAGTTGGCCCAGCTTGACAACAAAATGTGTCATGAATGATAATAGTCATTAAGTCTTTTATGAAGACCATGGTACTATGTTAGGTGCTGAGACCACCACATGGGCTCCCTCCCCACTACATCTTGTCTCATTCTTCAGTGAAAAATAATAAAATACAACGAGCTTCACATGGGATATGATGTGTAGATCGTAGAATGGATAAGATTAAAAGATATGGCGTGGCATTTAATCATACGCTGGGACCTCTCACTGTCATTGTTGTTGTCATGCATGGCGTATTTGGTTAAGAAATATGTGAATTAAATTTCAACCTAATGACTATTATAATCTCAAATCTAGTCAGAGACGTAAGGATGGGTTTATATATTGTGGCATGTAGACCAGCCGTTGCTTTCTGTAAAGTTGGGCTGTTGGAGGTTTTAAACGGTCATTTATTTACTGAACTGCTAAACATCGCCCCAAAATTACTTAAATCGTCCCTTGAAATTACCAAATTGCCCTTCCTCCTATTTTTGCTTATATATCTCACAATTTCACTCTTTTTTCAAAACTTTCTCTTCCTATACCTACTACACAAGATTACGAATGTCTCGGAGGCCAGGGAAGCAGCCAGCAGTTCCCCCGGTGTACCCGTATGAGGTAACATTACGTTATTTATTTGTTTTTTTAAAAAAAAAAAAAAAAAAAAGTCGTCGGCGTCCGAGGGAGACGCCCCCCGCATGGGTCGGGCGTCCTCGGAAGCCGCTCCCCCTATGGGTCCCGTCGTGTCGACTTTCCCCTTGGTCGACCTCGTAGCTTTGTTTTTACTGCAGGCTCTTTCAAATTCGAATGTTCGGGGTGTAGCTGCTCGAATAAAACCCGAGAGGCAGATCGAATTACGGTAGGGTCACTTCCTGCAATCTCATCAACCAGACTGCGAAAATGTTCGGCGTCTTGAGCTGCCTGAGACACAAACTCTGCGTTCCCGGCTCCTTCCCCAATGACAAGTGTCCTCCAGAACGAATGAATCTGCTCTAAGTAAATTCCGTTTTCTGATTCAAGACATCCACGGATGGTACATGCGCAAGGTATCCCATGAGAAGTCAGAAAAGCGCACTCGCAACGATATTCAACTTCATCATCTAACTGTTGCATTCTCTTCACCTCCTGACTCAGCAACTGCAAACAGTGATGCGAAACTCTACCATTTATGTGACGATATAGAGAATGTCCGAAATTAGTCAAATTTCGCCGTCTCGAGTCTTCAAGAAAGTTTCGAATATTCGTCAGCTGCATTTCAGTAGCCGCGTTGACGCGCTCGAAAAGAGTGTCCAGAGCTGCAGTCGATGTAGAAATCCACTCTTTTAGAGCCGAATGAGCACTTTCGACCCTACAATTCGTGGTGTTCCCAAAATGAAGGACTTTGTTCGTCCAATTCAGCACAAACTTTTCTTTATGCACTAACCACGTGGTGTCCAGATACTCCGTGATAGCCGGCCACGATCTATACAAATCTTTCAGAGCATACACAGCTCTATCATACTCGGCTTCTGAAGTAGAAAGCATGATCTTCCTCCATCTTCCACGCCTCAAAGTCTCTGCCATCTCCTTATTCTTGCCGAATACGTGGTACGCGTAATTCAATACGTCTTTGTTGATGTGCCATGTGCAGAGTAAATGAGCAGAGTCTGGAAAAACCTCTCTCACTGGTCGCATAAGGCCTAACTCCCGGTCTGTTATTATTGCAGTCGGGCTGACAGTCCCCAATAACAGATCTCTCAACTTCTCCATCACCCACAAATAACTGGAGTAAGATTCATCCATCAAAATCGCATATCCAATAAGGAAATTCATGTTTGCTGGTGTGACCCCAATCATTTCGAACAAAGGCATCTTATACTTGTTCGTCTTGTAAGTCGAATCCATGCAGATAACGAAAGGATATGTCCGCAACAACTGGACTGACGTCGGATGTGCCAAAAAAGCGTGAGTGACGACATCAGTTTCTGGATCCGCCATAATCCAATGTAAGTACTCACACTGCACTGCTTGGTAGAGAAACTGCTGGACGGGATTCCGATCTTCAGATTTTGTCCTCCTCATGTAATCTCTGAAATTATAAATATGCCTTTGATTTGGATTGTCCTCCGGGAATTTTTCTTTTACTGCCTTCAAGATGTTCCGTGGTTTTGCTTGCGCCTCTGTCATATCACGAACAATCTTCTTCGCCCCAGAACTTAGACCACTAATTTGACGATGACCCTCTGGATAAACTGCCAGTCTGTGGTTGTGATGTCCGTGAGCACTATTAAAAACCAAAACCCATCCATCACGATCTCGTCGCTCCACCACTTTTATTAAGAAACGGCAACCGCAACCCTTTCTTTTGGTGTTTCTTCGAAGTGCAGTATCCATATCCCGAGACTCCATTTGATTTCGCCGGTCGCATCTCAAATAACAATCCATCCGACTATCTGATCTTGTTTTGTACGATGACACGACCAAAAAAAACCCAGCTCCGATAGCTACTTGTTTGGCCCATTTACATGCTTCATCGATTGTTGCAAAGATTTGTGTAGTTTGAAATAACTCACTGTAATCCACTCCATCACCACCGAAATCTGGAACCTACAAAAATAAAATCAAAATTAAAAAAAATAAAAAAATAAATTCGAAATTAAAAAATTTCAAAAATAATGTCGAAATTAAAAAAACAAAATCAAAATCAAAAAAAAAAAAAAAAATAGGCGTCTGTGTTACACGCCTGCCCCATGGATGGGGCGTCTGTGTTAAACGCCTTCCCCAACGGTAAGGCGTCTGCGTAGGACGCCTGACCGAAGGGAAGGGCGTCTACTACAGACGCCTTACCCATGGGGAGGACGTCTACATAAGACGCCTATCCCATGGGGGAGGCGTCTGCGTTAGACGCCTAGTCCATGGGGAGGGCGTCCTACGCAGACGCCCTCACCATGGGGGAGGCGTCTAATGCAGACGCTCGGCCCAAAATTTGCCCCGCGCCAGGCTTACCTCACCCGATGCATCACCCTCGTCAGACATTTTCGTGGTGTTTTTACTGATAAATTATGAATATACAAGACCATATGCCTTATTTATAGACACGGGACGATATGGGTATTAAATATATTGTTAAGGGCAATTTGGTAATTTCAAGGGGCGATTTAAGTAGTTTTGGGGCGACGTTTAGTAGTTCCCTTTATTTATCAATGCAAGTAGCACTTATTCCTGTCCATGATGGTTGGAACTAATATATGGCCATCAAAGTCGACAATGGGTCATATTTAGGAGGCTAATGGGACCCTCCATGGAAAATGCAAAGAAGAATTTATTAACTTCATTCTCTCCTTTCTCCTCCTCCCAAAGAGAAAGAGTAATGGGCTTGGGAAGGCCATGATCGTTTTTCTTGGTTCAGGAATTAGATGGTTTCAATAGGACATCGAATAAGTTTCGGATACCCAAACATACGATGGTAAAGACACATTTTATCCACACATTTTTCTAAAACGATTGTATACCATTTTATAATGTTACTGTGAAATTGTGCTGGTCCACTTCCCCACTAATTATATGATAACCTATCTTCAATTTTGTTGGGAATCCAACAAGGCCCACAAATAGGAAAAATCTCTTAATATAATCACATTAACATAACTACCGTATTTCATAAATAAAGTTGCTTGTCATCCTCCCATCACTTGGAATATTGACTTTCAACTGCACGAGGTATAGTAAGATCCATTGAAGATGTACCAACAGTATTAGAAACATCCACCAAAGAAGATATTCAGAACGATTGCGTTAAAATATGCACTTGGTTTAGAGGACTGCAGATGGTTATTTTCTCCTTTTAAAGCAATTTTCCTGCAACTTGATGCAGAAAAGCTTGAACAATAAAACTGTCTGTTGGAGCATCTAGAAGAAAAACAAGGCACCATACTCCAATCAACATCCAGCATCAGTAAAGAAAACAACAGGAAGAACAATTTATTATATTTACAAAACAAACAAGTTTGATTTTTGCACCCTAAACCAAGGTGGGGCACTGAAAAAGAATTATAGCTATCTACGTTATATTTAATCAGATTATCGCCGGTTCTTTTAATCGATGCAATACAAACAATACATGGGATGGAAAATCAATGAACAGGCAAGGATATCATACAAAAAAAGAAAGGCAGTTTAAGCGCCTGCTCAGGTTCCAGCAGCTGCCTTCTTCTGTACATTTGGTGAATGGATCACACAAGCAATAGAGAGGGGGGACAAGTAGAATCACCTTGAAGATCTTGTAATCAGAGGGAAATTGTCTCTCCATGAACAACCCAGTTGAAAAAATTCTTGGAAAACTCCAAGTTGTTATCAGACCACTCTGTCTCTGATATATTGGTTCCCTGCAGTTATTTTTGCAAAACCCGTGAAGCCAAGGTCACAAACAGTGAATCACTGCTTTCTTTCAAAGAGGACAGAACGAAAAACTCAAAACTACATTCACAAATGACAATTTCAAAACTCTAGACGAATAAAAAGTCACATTCTAACCACGGAGTTGCTTAGTTGAACATATTAACAATAGCCTACAGCATGATACTGACCTTGACATCTGATTCTTTCAGGTTTGTAGACGGAGCAACTGGTCCAGTTATACCATTGACTAATTTTTCATTTGGAACAACTGCAAGAGATGAGCTAACAGAAGAGGATCTGGAAAATAAATGATCATATTAAAGGCTTTTGACAAAATTCTGCAGATAAATAGTATTTAAAAAAATAAATTAGAAGGTTACCCTTCAGAAAGCTGCTCATCGTGCGAGTTACCAGGCAGCGAGAACCAACCGATGTCAAGAAAATTTGAGAAGTCTGTTAGATTTGACATGTGTTCGCATTTATAAGTATGATCATTTTCTGTAAAGAAATGTCTGGCAACTCCAGTGGGAATGTACCTGATAATTAAGTCAAAAGCCCAGAGTAAGCAGGATAGGATTACAAACGAAACATACACTGCACTAACGGTAATCAAAAGCACACTTCGGCACCTGCCTGACAGAGGACAGTATGCAAATCTTAACATTGGTGTCAAATCTGGACTGCAACTTGTTAGGCAGAATAACTTATCATAGAGACTTAAGTGAAACCCTTATTTAAATATATTCCCTAAGATCAATGAGGTAATTTATTGATTCAGTAAACTCCGCCTATGTAATCATTTACATAGTCTGTGCCAAGCCAAGATAGAGGAAGGTTGCGATAGGCATGTTGAGCTAGCGTAGAATCCCCGCTACTCTCAGGGAACTGTGAGCTTCAAATTGATTTGGTGACCACATAACATGTTTGTGTTATGTCGCTTAAACGATCAAAATCATTGAAGAAGAAAAGCCCTTGGACCGCAAATTAATTATCATCTCAACTTGGCAGTATTGGTTCAATTAGACTGATCACTAGGGACAAATCCTTTAAACTCCGAATTAACCTTAAAAGTTCCACAAAATTAGCAATGAAGATAATGTCAACCATATTAAGTTCCAATATCGTCTTCCTGAATATATTCATCTTAGAACCCATAATTAGACTAAATTCAACTAAGCAGTGTTGTCATCTAATTGGAATTTGTGACCGCTCTATAAGTTTGTAGACCAATAAATTACAAATTTGGTAGCATACCCTTATAGCTGATAGGAGAAACTTTTATAGACAAATCCAAGCACATGCTAAATAAACTTGGATCTAGTACCATAAATAACTTATGCTTGAGCATTTAGCACTTGCTCGTGGTAGCCCATAAACTGCTGCTTTAGAACGTTAGACTCAGCATGCCATGGCAAATTGGAATAACATTCTGTTTCTGATCATGCTGAGGTCATTAAGAAAATGCATGGGTAGTCTGAGTCAATGGACAATTGGAAGGGTGACTTAAAGAGTGACCTGCTGCTGGCCTCATGTATAGAACTAAATTCGGGATTGGACGTGGCAACAGAACCAAGCCAGGAAAAGTATATGGAAAATATAGTAAACTAGCTCGGCAAGTCCTTTCTGTGATGCACTGGAGGCACCATGTAAGTTTTTTTAATGCCTGTAATGTAGGTGGAACTAATCTACAGAACACACATGTCCCCATATGAGTGAATTGCTGGTTGGTCCTCGTGAAAATGGCAGGAGTTGATGTGTTCGATCACACAAGCTATTTAGATAAATATTAAAGACCATATAGAATCAATTGGGCCTAATACCATAATAATTTATGGTTACATCATTTCACACTCAAGTTATGGTTATAGATTGTAGCCTATTAGAATTTATGGGAATCAGAACAAACATTGTGGTGTGAACTTGATTTCATGTGCAACATCATTACATCACAAAACGTTTTACATGATAAAATAATTTTTACTGTTGTTAGAGTGTAAGTCTACGAGAATAAAACTGACTAGCATAACTTTGCCCATATTACTAAATATGCTCCCACCAAGCCTTGGAACAACCATAGGATCACATTAAGTTTTATTTTTCAGGTAACAACAGTAAATGTTCTAATTAGGATTAGCAATAGCACGAACAATTGCCAAAAAAAGATGTAGGCTCACCTGGAGTACGATATATCACTATCACAAGTTGAGATTTCAGGAGAGGACTCTGATAAAACCTTAGATTTTGTCTCTTCATCAGGTAATACTGAGTTCAGAAACTTTCTCTTGCCATCGTGACTGGATTCAGGTGTACCACTTTCTTGCAAAATACTACCATCTGAAAGAGATCTTCTGAAAAATGATCTAGAAATACAATTTGATTATTAATAGGGAAAAATGGCTACAAATAGTAGTATACAAAGAAAATATGTGCTAAAATCCAGAATGATCAAGTAGTTATACAACTATGAAATAACTATTCAATTGAGCACAGGACCGCGTGAGGTTGACAACTGACCACGTCACAAAAAAATTATAAATTTACAAGTTTCTGAAGAGGTTTATGAGTGCTCTATGCAAATTTGAAATTATTAGTAAAGCATAAGTAATTGTTGAGGATCTTTCAATTACCTTGAATTTACACCCATGAAAGAGAATGTCTGCCTTCCAGTATCATAGTAACGATGAGAGTCTAGCTCCCAAAGTGCAGGTTCACTTTCCCGAGGTTGGAAATATCCCAAAAATCTGTATAGCAAGAAATGACAAATTAGGTGCAGTCCATTCTTACCGTGCACAAGAATAATAAAGTAAATACATGCTTTGATTCATATTCAAGAATGGGAAATAGACCTACATATTTATTGCATCTTGCTTCTGGGCATCCGTGTAAGCATTGCTGTAGTACCTCTGAAGTGTTCTAAGAAACTCCTGTGATTGTATGGCTGCCTTCCAGTAACCTCTTCTTTCAGAAAATATCTGAACAACACAATCATAATAAAAAGGTAGCACAAAAACACGAAGTCGTGATTTCTATTTTCAAAAATAACATGTATATCATAGCATGCTCCCTGGGGGTAAATGAATACAAACACCCACAAGGTAGTGTAGCTTGGCCCATTGAGTGAAATGAATTAACTTATAGCCTTAGGTAACTCTCTGTAGGATTGCTGATTTTTCTCATCTAGAAACTTGTTGGCAGTTGGTCTCTCTTTTTGTAACCTCGGTCGTAAGGAAGGATGTTTAGTTGCCTATGGATCTACAACACTAATACACAGACCATGTTTAGTTACCTTTGGTCGTAAGGAAGAATGTTCATCGACGGCATAATTTTATATAAAAGTTTCAACGTCGAGCCTATCTGACTCATAATAAACTCTTTGTGCAGTGAAAAAATGTAATCACTAGCAAAGCGACACATGATCTAAATAAAGCACACTCTAATACACAAAGAACTAGCTTTAGTATTAATGGGCTAATCCAGTCTTAATATACTCAATGAGATCCAACATTGGATCCGATGTATAGTGAGTTTGCAACCCATTGGCCGTAGTGCCAGTCATTTTTCACAAGTAGAACACTAAACTCTCCCCCACAGAGCCATAAGAAATATCTTTATGTATTACACACAACATTGAGTTATATCAAAAAATTAACATCAAGGCAGAAATACAAGAATTATTTAATCTATCTGAAATAAAGAAAGAGAATTTCTCCCTATCAGAAATATGCTTAGAGTTGTGTTTGAGTATGATCTGAAAATAAACAAATTAGCATTAGAGATCGAACGGGACTATTGATCAGGGAGTTTGAAATTGAGGAAGAAAGACTATGATGATGCAAATGTTGCAACAACCATGAAATTGAGGCTTTGCAGTTGTGGGTGATAAAACGTACCAAAAAAAAGATCTTTGAAGAGGCTTGTGGAATTCAATTTCACTTGGTTTTCTTAAAAGGATCAGTGAAAATGAAGTGTTGAAATTTTCATTACTTGTATATAACGACAAAGCAGTTACATAGCATTTCTATAAATGCCAACAATGTAGAATATAACAATATTTTTTATGTTTGTAGGGGTAAATAACTCCCTTTATTAACACATAACAATACGGAGGCCAAACAATAAAATGAAGATATCATATTTGTGAAAGCAGAAATAAGCAATGAATTCATGAGCAGTAAAGGGTATAAAATAAGCGTTGAAAATTGCACTGCACAACATTACACAAACAAGATGTGATGCTGACAAACTGACCAGAGAATAATGTTACAGAGGTTTGAGTTTTTTATTTATTTAGAGAACATCAATTTAGATCTTACTACTAAGGCAGCACAAGAGGTTTTGAACAGAAAAGTAATAGCTAGAAGTACTTGCAGCATCAAACAACAGGATCGAGACAGAAAATTGGAAAATTTTCAGGATAGGATACTAATTTCACTCAGTGTGTAGATATGCTTATAATCCCACCAAAAGAATATGGTGAGAACTTTTTAATCTCAATCTCGGTGGAAACTAAGAAACAAACTATTATTAGTAACGACGTAATGTAATATCTTAAAAAAGAATTTTGTATAAAAGTTAGCAGCTAATATAAAGTAATCAATTGTAAAGAGGACAATAATACAAGTTGCTCGATCACACATGTACCTTATTGTGAGCAGCAGAACCAGTATACTGCACAGCAAGTGTGTCGCCCATCATTTCATAAAAACTCATCAAACTATCAGCTAATTCAGCATCTAGTTCAATCCTTGGGGTATCTATTAATCCAAGTGTGAAAAGCTGGTGGCCAAGAGCAGCTAAACCATAAGCATATTGGGCCACATTAGTCCGATCCAAGCAATCAATGCAATTTGTACGAAGAACGCCACTTTGCAGTGTAGGAGCTTTAGCTGAAGATTGGTTGGCATGTACATTGTTATCTTCTGGCAATGCTCCTATGGAGATGGGAACCTTGTCCAGATTGTTGACTTCAGAGTAACTACATGACCACCAAGTAGAGAATAGATAGGTCATTCATACTGACTATCACCTTATTAAGCTAAACAAATAAAATGATATGAAGCCAATACGGAAACCCTTGTCTCTGACTAACAGAATATTTATTTGTCAAACATGTTCTTAGAGCAAATGAGGATCAAATTATCAAGACATGAATAACTTTACAAGATGTTACAGCGGCGTGCAAGATGTCCATGTGAAAGACAGAGCATGCTTGTCAATAAACAAATAGAGGTGACGCCTATATATGGTAAAGGAATAAATCAGGAAAAAAATAAAGTCGGGAGACTTCTCATATTCACAAATAAAAAGAGAAAATCAAGAATTTATGCCACGATATTAAACCTGTTATCCCAGTAGTTATGTTAGATTAGCAATAGTATGGTATTCTCTAGAAGTCTGTCAAGTGGATATGCTTAAATGATATGTACCCATATGACAAGTTCTGTAGTGTGATGTCCCTATGTGTCTTCTTAGCCTTCTGTTATATTTATCCACTAGAACAAGGGATATGAATCGATTGTTATGGTCCTTATGGATCACATGTATTAGTGTGATGTTCCTAAGAATTAGGGGATATGAATTCCTCAAATAACTAAGTACTTTGGGGTGGGGGTCTTGAACTAGAATATCATTGGTCTCGTATTGCAATTTAAAAGATCATTCTTTAGTACTTCGGCTTGAAGGTTTTTAAGCAGCTACATTAGACAGGGTTTTTTTTGATCGGTTACATTAGACAAGGCTAACAACGAAGGAATAGTTATAAGCACAACAAAACACATTTTTCATAAGATAAGAAAGAATATGCTACGTATTATATTCAGATTTGATCCCTCCCTCCCCCCCCCCCCCCCCCCCCCCCCCCAAAATATATTGTTTGGTGACCTTGATCTACAAATATGAAAAATAAATTTGGAATATATTATTTATGCATATACAGAAACCCAAGTGAGTAGGAATGAAATCAACCAAAATGTTGCTGAAAAACTCAACGGTTGGTGACCAAGTAGGCAATTATATGTATTAGTATACACTTTTTTATTTTATTCTTTTCAGTGATGTATACTGTACAACAATTATAAATTTTGATAAGTTACGTGTAAGATTGTAAAAAGGCTGAAGTGTTAGAATGCACCATAGCTTAAACGTTCAAACCCCCTTTAGGGTTATTTGTAATGTTTCAAAGATAGTCGTCCAAATCAATATCCAGGTAAGCCTTGTGGAGGCGGCATCCATATTAATTACGTTAATGAATTCTGAAGCAATGTAATTTTACACCGAAAAATTTCTCGCATACCCAAGTGTTGGGCAACCCAAAGAATCATCATCTCCTATACCAGGAGTCATTTCAGTGTAAAAGAATCCAGTCAAAGCTAGAGTATTTGCTGCAACCTGGCCCAATAACTCCAGAACATCTGTAGCTTTCCTAAAAAATTGCAAAATTTAATGCTATTAGCAATACATTAAGGCATGATTTCTGGGCAACACAAAAGTAGCAACATCTTGAAAGATTGACAGTTTCAATGAGCAAAATAAACCTTCTGGGCCGTCTATTCACATCCCAATGTAAGAACTTCAGTCGAGTTTCGTGAGCAGCATCTTTGTTTATGAAATGAATTGCATTGATAAATTCATCCCGAAGTTTAGACTCTCGAGGCTTTCTCTCTTGTGTCTGTTCAATAGATGGTATCATGTGAGGAGATGGAGTGATAAAGTCTCAAATTCCTCAGCCTTCAAAGTTCATAATCGACAAAACAGCAGGGCAAAATTAGTATTTCTATAAGCATACCTTGATCAAATTTAAAATGATGATAGGGTTTCCATATCGGTCAACAAGATTTTCAAAATGAAGCCTAGTAGCTTCATAGTTCTGATCCTTCTTCTGCACTGGTACATACGGAAAAAGAGAATAAAAATTATGAAGAAATAAAAACAGGGTGAGCATTAGATACTTACATATGATATCAGGTTGAAGGTTTAGTCTTGAAGTTTCCTGGGACCAATAAAGAGGTATTGAACCTCGATTCTGTACAACAGAAGTTACTTGTGTTGGCCGTCCTCCTGGGACATCTTCAAATACAATTTGTTCTGTCTCAACATCATTGGCGACACTACCTTTCTCATTGACACCGCGCTTCAAATACCTAAACAAGATAAACATACTAACAATCGTGATCAATTCAATGAATATGGCACTTGCCTTAAATATCCTCGTAGGACCGAGATGTTGCAAATACTAGTACTTGCAGTAGCAGGAGTAGATTGGATAACTTTCGTTGAGATATATTAACCTAGGAAATAAAATAAAGAAAGCTCGAACTAAAGAAAACTAAAGGAATAAATGAAGAATTGGAATTGAGACCACTAAAAAAGAAAATGAGCAACGTTATGGTGGAAATTCGGAAATCTTAATACTAAACTCATAATAAAAGGGCAACCAAATAAATAAAACACATCTTCAAACATGGAAACCAATATAAATAAATAATACGCCTCCATCCTCCCAAAAAAATGAACAACTTGCAATCAGAATTGGGTTAAAACATAATTAAAAAAGTATAAGGTAAACATGTAGATTGGGGCTATGTTTTCGCAGTATTAAAATTCAGAAGAACAAAATAGAAAAGGACCAAAATTAACCTGGTGCCAGCATAGTATCTTGACCGTCGAGCGATAAGTGTTAACTTAAATTCCTTTCCTGATATTGCTAGTTTGGCCTGGACTTGCAAAAAGAAAAGGAAAATAAATCAAGAACTTAACAACAAAGAAATGTGTTTAATGTAATTAATATTGGACAAAATGATAGTTAAACAATGGCAGTATCATACAAACATGTTTCCGCATATAAATATATACATATATATCATCAAGAGATGAGGCCTTGTTGGTTCGGCTATAAACTCAGTGGTTTTTAAATTAACATTTTTAACTTCGGTGTTTGCTAATCAGGCACTTGCAGTCAATTGAAGTGATAACAACTGCTTTTTTTATATCTAACACCGAGTGAAATTGAACCATAAATGCAATTTGAATAGGGGAAAAACTAAAATAGTGTCTTGAATCTGAAATGATTTTGTTTAATTAGACCATCCACAAGAGCATAGAAACGAGGTTCCTACTCGGTGGGTGGTGGGGGGGGGGCATTATTTTTTTGTGATTGAAAGATGACTTTTAGTGGAAACTTGAAGCCAATAAAAAAAATAGCTCTCTAATAGCCTTGTTCCACAATATGTACATCACCATTAAAGAGAATGAACACTTTCTTCGACTGTAACATTATGCTAATGGTGTTTTATCTAGACAATTCACCTCTGCAAATGAAACTCCCATGTAATGAAACAATAAATCATTAATACGAGCTTGTGGCGGGCTGGATATCAGAAAAGTAACTCACCTGCTTAAAAAATCCATACACTAAGGGAACAGTCCAAAGTGTGCTTTTTAGATGATTTCGTATACCACGTGTCAAAAAATCATTCCAGACAAACATTGTTTCATAAACTTGTCTGGCCTGGCCATCATATAGATTTTTTTGGAGGCTATGCATGATACGGTATGAGTAGCTGAAATAGAAGTCTCTTGTAAGATCCAGTGTGCATAGCAGCTTCTTGTATCTAAACAATGGAAAAGTACAGAAAAGGTGAGTGGTCAATTGCATATATGATATATTACGAATTATCATTTATGAAAAACATTTTCTGAACAAGAAGCAATTAGAGAGTAAAGATATAGAAAAGCACTGCAAACTCGTCATCATGATAATTAATGCTACTGTATTTTAGCAATTTTAAGATATTCAATCCATACTTTAATTGTGATCTTAAGCACTGAAAATTGACATCAATCACTCTTCATATCATTTATTGAAGGAAATAATGAAGATGTTGAAAAATATCAGTATAAGCTGAACACTCGTTGCAACTGAAATAAAAAATGAATGACAATTTGTCTCGGAAGTTGACGTATTTGACTACATTATTAAAGGAAGTGGATATTAGAAAACAAAAAACTCAGTGGGAGATCCTTGTTCTCGAGATTTGTGTTTTCGTTCCAGAAAAGAGAACAGTAAACACGTAGAAATGTGCAAGCTCAATACAATCTGGCTGCTGCTGATGATGATGATAATAATAATAATAAGCAATAGATTTTCCTAACAAGCGTCGCAGACTTTGTCCATTCATACATATTCTCAAACAACAAGAACCTGTTCTCATCCTTAGATTTGGTTATACTGGATAACATGGTAGAATTTTGAAGTGCAATCATTTTGCTTTTGTTGATTGCATATATAGCATGTCCACAAATGGTCCCGATCTGCCTTCTTCTTGTGATAATCAGCATGTAGTATGGTCCCAAAAACTTGACGAAGCCTAGGAAGAAAAATATGAAAAACCACATGTTAATTGCACATCCTACTAAGGTAATGCAAATACAAGCAACACTTACCAACAATACCATAACAGTTTGTGACGAACTTAAGCCCACCAGTTCGTTTGTTTCCTTCATCTATCCTTTTCAGTATATCATGGTACTCTGTCTCAGAGTACATGGTAGCATCCTCGGATACGTTTAGCTCACCAGGCTCGAGCCTTCCAATCTTCAAAACTCTCCAAAAAGTCCTGCTTTCGTCATGTCCTACCATATAAAAATTCTGCAAGAAAATGGCAGAACATGTTACAGAACGCAATAGGCAAAAAGATGGTTGCTAGAGAAAATTAAACGTGACTTCAAATGAAACTAAAATCCCACAAAAGAAGTTTATCATCGCTGGTAACAAAAACCCATTTTATTCACTAGAACCAAGCTACTCTTGAAGATTCATAGGAGCACACCGTGGGACAGAAAACATGAAACGTCATAAGGAACCGCATTTAGAATAAAAAATTGCTGAAAACCTGGCAAAAGGTAAAATCTAATTGTAAACAGTTCTGAGCTATTACTTGATTCTTAGGCTCTTAGCCATTTGATTCCTAATTCGAGAAGAAAAAGAAGCTAAAATCAAAGTTTCAAAAATATCAGAAAACAAGCTTCCTAGAACTAGAAACCATAGATTCCACCAAATTCGGTTCCGATAACAGTGCTTCCAAACAACGCCCAAGAATGAACGTTTCAGCTATAAATTTCCATTAGTGTAGCAAAGCAGCCACCTTTGCAATGGCAATTATCCATCCAATTCACATTCCTCTGAGCAAATCAAAAGGGCCAAACCATCAACCCACAACTGTATGCTTCCACGCAACAATAAAAACACAATTTCACCAAATTCCACAAGCTCAATATATCACCACCCAACAAGTTCCAGAACCATAGATCGAAAACCACCAAAAACACAATTTTCGGATCCTGAATTCCTGATAACGATGTCTCCGAACAACACAACACCTATGTTTAAACACTTTTGTCTCTCAATTTCCATCACAGTGACAAAGCAACTAACAAGTTCCAAAACCAGAGATCAGATATCATTCTCGAAAATCAGAATTTCCCATTAAAAAATAACATTTCCTCCACTTCACCCTATAGCAATCAGATCACCCAACAACATTTTCCACCCGAAAACACAAACTTGCACTTTTCATCAAAAAAAAACATCATAAAAATCACATTTTCTCGACTTCTCCCTGTAGCAATCAGACCACCCAACACATATTACACCCGAAAACACAAAATTCCATTTATTACCCCAAAAAATCCCAAAAACAGATTTTGCTTTTAAAAAAATCACATTTCCTCCACTTCTCCCTATAGCAATCAGATCACCCAACAACATATTCAACCCGAAAACACAAAATTCCATTTTTTTACCAAAAAAAATCACAAAAAATATATTTTTCATATAAAAAAACACAATTACTCCATATTCCACCTCAAACCACAACTTTCCAATTTTTCCAGTGATCCGAAAAACATTTTTTCCCTAACAAAAAAGAAATCACATTCCCTCCACTTCTCCAAACAAACCAAACCCTCACCGATCTGGTCTCGAACAATCTGAAATCCCGGAGGCACGCGCCCCGATCGGGGTCGATCCCTTCCTCCATTCCCGATCCAAATCCCCCTTCCCCTCAAACCCACCTCTCCATCGCTCCTCTCCCAAACCCTAGACTTCTCCACCAAACCATCCCCCCAAAAAAAACCCGGAAATTCGAGTTTCTCGGGGGCGGAACGGAAGAGGAAGGGGAGGTTATAGCTTGCGGGAGACGTGGAATCTCGGATTCCGGAGCTCTTTTTTCAGGATTTTTACCGAACCCGATTTCTGAGGGGATCGTGGCCGTTGGTTTTCGGCTCCAAGATTTGAGGAGAGATGGACGGCTGGGTTCGGTTGGGAGGGTAAATCGGTGACTTGGTGGGTCATGGGACTCTAGTTATCGGGTGTCCATTTTTTTCTCTTAATCACGTCAGCTTCTCTTTCCGCCGCATCAGCGCAAATCAACTCTCTAAATTTTTCTTAATCATGCCCAGAAATAACTCAAGCGTCTTACATTCTCTCACGTCCACGTCATTTGGTGATTAATTCTAGGTAAAACATAAAAAAGGTCAAAAAAATATTAAAAATATAAACAAATAAAAAACATATTTTCATAAAAAGAAATTTGAAAAGCGATTTTAAATAATTTTTAAAACATTATTTCAAAACAAAAAATCAAAACCAAAAACAAATTCAATCAATCGGGGGGGGGGGGGGGGGGGGGGACGCCAGGCGCTCGGGCCAAACCGCCCAGAATTCGCCCTCCCATTAAGGGAGGGCAAATCGGGCGCTCGATTTAGAGCACCTGGTAAGGGTACTCTAATGTCGGAACGTAAACCAGTATAATTTTGAAAAACTCGTAACAGTAGATTTTTATCGTCAAAATGTGTCATGGTTTGGGATTGTTTTGGTTTTTTTGGTAATTTTTTTTTCTTTTAAATCATTATTTGTTTCTCAAATATGTATCATTTACGTTTTGAGATGGACTCTTTGGTGCGACTAATCTTGGATTAAGAATCTAGCAACTGAATTTGTATCGTTTGGTCTGTCGTTCTTAAAAGTTGTATTGTTACGCAAGCTGATTGTGTCTTTGTGTATCTTTCGTATTAGTAGTTGTGTGATATTTGCAGTTGACGTGATATACCTTTGTAAGTATAGTGATAATGGTCAAATATCATAACATATATTGTACTATGAACGCTAAGTGAAAAAGGATAGGTAGCACTACAAAATATGTTAAACATGTCATTTATCGTGTAAACGGTGAACTAATTAATATGTGTGTGATCGATCATTTTTGTGTTAATTTTTGACATTTTTTCAAATGATATTTTTTCATGATTTATCGTGATTCGAGTTAGTGTTGTACGTGTGCCTCGTTTCATATTATCAATTATTATAAAATTGTAGAGCTTGTATATTTAGTACAATTGATTTTAACTTATTGTATACCTATTTTGGTTCCTTTCGATTTTTCCCAACAACATTATAGTAACTCGACGTTGATATTATATACTTACGCGTTCAATCAATAATTTTGAACTCGTGACCGGATTTTCTCGCACAGGCACCTCCGACGCCCAATGTAAACCTGATTAACACTGGATTAAAAGGTTGAAACATAATCACAATATGTTATCGGAATCGATTCATCATTTATGACACATATGGACCACAAAATCAACACCACCACATCATAGTTCCTTTACCTCTAGGTTAGGTCGTAGAGTCCTGCATGTGTTTTCGTCTGACGTCGTTGTTGGGCAAATCAAGATTACACCGGTGTTTATTAGCCATTAACAAGTGTGTTACAGCTAAGACGTGGAACTCCCCTCACATGTCGTAAGCTGGCAAGACAGCAAATATGGTTTGTAATCTTCATGCATTAATCAACTCAGTTCTCCAACTTTGACATTCCCAGGGAATAGCAACGTCATTTAATTAATGATTAATATGCTACTTTGGTAATTAATTGGTATTATTATATGATGTGGTGCTGTACTTTCTTTCTTCCACGTCTCAAGTCGACTTATGGGAACTTCGGAGTTGAATTAATGCGAGGTAGGAACATATATGATCTAACTTGAAGTTGCAGGCAATCTGCTTTCTGGAAATTGTGGAAAGTTGAAGTCCAAGCAGGGGTTTGGCTTTGCTTCCACGACATCAATGATTAAAAGGCTGATTTGCCGACTGAGATTAATGGCAGGTTTTGGTAATCATATGAATCTTCTCGGAATCCGAGTTTAAATTAATTTTTAATCTATATCCTTATTTAATTTAACTAAATGAAGAGGAGGCAAAAGAGTTATTTGTAAAGTTTCTTAGATGTCCTTTTTAATTGTTTATCTTTTTAAAAAGATTTTCTTCTAATTAAATCTTATTGCTATTTGTCTAGGTTCTTAATTGTCTTCTGACTATTACGATAATTCTTACTCTCCGAATGTGATTTACTAGTTTGCAAGATGATTGTCTCGAAACAGTGAATTGGACTTGGGTAGCTAACTTTTGTATAATCACTTTGAAGTTCTTAACTTAAAAGATTAATCATAAGATGACTTCCCTTGCGCAGTTAAATCATTTGAAGAAAATCTTCGAAAATAATACAATATTAGATACATCATATCCTTTTTCGAATGTTGATACCTCTCTTCCAAGCTCAAACATGTACAATATAACGCATTAACATGTGTAATAATTAGTTATTATAAAAAAAAATCTAGAAAAAGACGCATATATATAAACTACATACTAATTAACAAATAAAAGCACCATCAAATTTACGTGTTTCTCTTCCTTTTATTCTTTAGTCACTTGTAGATTATTTCTTGGCATCATCCACCATCGAATGTGATTATTTAATATAATTTAATTTAATTTGGACGGCAAGTGAAGAAGGCAATATTAAGATGCGGAAGCAACCATGCCTTTTGTCCGGAGGCAATAATTAAGATGATGTAAATGCGTGGCAATAAACAAGGCCAACATTACACTATTCGATGCTTAGTGATTAGTTATCCCCAACATTAGACGATGGATGTGGGTTATTTGATGCGTTGTTTGGCAGTAGGGGTGTAAACGGGTCGGGTATGTCCCTGCCCGTACCCGTACCTGGCTAAATTAGCGGGTACGGGTACATGTATATACCCATCAAAAAACATATATACTCGTACCCGTTAAGTTAGCGGGTACGGGACGGGTAAACGGGTATAGCGGGTATAATATATAATATATAAAAATATAATATATATTATATAAAATATATATTATATATAAAAAATATATAATATATAACATATAAAATATTAAAAAAATATTATATATATAAATATAATATATCTTAACGGGTATACGGGTAAACGGGTATACGGGTAATGCGTATACCCATACCCGACCCGTTTATTAAGCGGGTAAACGGGTACGGGTATACGGGTTTGAATTTTTAAACGGGTATGGATTTTTGTACCCATACCCGTACCCGCCCGGGGCGGGTGACCGGGTATACGGGTATTACCCGCCCCGTTTACACTCCTATTTGGCAGTGAGAGAATTTTTTTGGAGTATTACTCGAAAGAGTAAAGGTAGTGGCAAATAATTAATCTCCAACATATAGATGATAGATGTGGGTTAGTTGATGCGTTTAATTTATGGTCATGTGATTTTTAATTTTTTTGATGATTCCTAATGGAGTTAATCTAGTGTTTGTACCTTTGACCATGTATCCTAATGAAGTGGATGTATTTTTCCTAGACAGAACATGAAATATAAATGAAAGTTTATTGTACACGTTTGGGAAGAAGAGTTGCAGCAATACATGATTCAAGCTTTTATATATATATATATATATATATATAGGGTCAAGCTCTAGTGAGCCCAGGGTTCATCAAATTTAGTTTAAGCTCCCTACAATCTCACCATTGGATCTTATTTACAGTTAATCTCATCATTCATTAGCATAACCGTTTTTTTTCTTAATCTACCTTACAATTTGAAATGAGTAGTAGATATTGTAGAGGCTTAATTTAAAAAAATTGAGCTCTGGGCTCACTAGAGAATTCTTATATATGTGTGTATATATATTAGACAGAAATATTTAGAAATAATTGGCTGTTATATAGATTAACAAAAGATTTCATCAACGTCAAGAGAGTCATGATGATAATAATGAAAATACAACGTACCCACTTTTTGATCTCAAATGATAAGTCATTTATTTAAAGAAAAATAATGAAATTATAAAATCTTGATGGAAGTCAAATAATTTGGCTTCGTGTCTATCTTTTGGAAAATCAAAGGGTTGCCCTCGTTTATGTTGAAAATTTTAGAATTTTTTATTGGATTAATAAAGCGTCTATCTCTCAATTTTGAAATAAACGAGGGCAACCCTTTGATTTTCAAAGTTTTTATGCAAGCAAGACCAAGAAAGTCAAAAATCTTAGATATCGACTATCAAAATCAATCAATTAAACACCCACGCATAATTTGTTATGTATTATTTGAAGAGAAGAGCTTCAGGTTCGAGGGTGTTCTTGTTTTTGTTCCATTATTTGTCAATTTGTGTTATTGACGTTGTAATATCCTGAATTTTTTAGTTGAGGTAATAATCAAATATCTTAATGGACTAATTAAGATTGTGTGGTTTTAGGAGAAGATGGAATTTTGAGAAGAATATAGAGAAGAAAAAGATGGAGATTTTGAGGCAAGTACTGATTCGTTATTCTTCAGTTTCATGTCATGTCTGTCTCTCTTGATGTTCGTAGTTGCATGCATGCTGAGTATCGATGTTGATTTCATTGATATGCATATGATTGCATGTGTGTGTTTCGGTCGACATGTCTTGTGGTTGTGTGTATGTTTCTGGCAGAGCAACTTAGGAAAGAGATGCCTAATGGACAGCGTAGAGCCACCCGAGAGAGGAAAGTGCTGCCTGTCGTTAGTGTGGAGCTACGAGGTGTGCGTATGACTGATTGATAGATTTCAGAAACACAGGGTGTGGTCGAATCTGAATGGGGGTTCCAGATTGTTATGCATGCATTTTATTTGTGATGCATGTCTCTTGATTGTGCTTATTGACTGAATGTCATATTCCGTATTATTTTTCACATGATAATGATTCTGATTGATTGACGGTTGGAACTTGCGGGCCGTCGAGCTCACAATTTATTAATTATATTTTTCAGATTATTTATGGTCATATCAGATGGATTTAAATATCAGAGTGCGCAACGCTCAGGTTCGTGGATCGTATCTTAACGCACCGGGTTCGGGCGGGTGAGCAGTTGTCCGGACTCGGGACGTTACAAACGTGATCTATTATGTATAGAAAAATGGGTTTTCATATGTAGCATAATAGCTGAAATAATTGGTTAGAATATACACATAAATACATAATATGCGAGTTCAGCGAAACAGACGTGACAATTATGAGGACACAAAATCTCAGAAGTGAATAATTTGTTTTGATGTCAATGCATTATCATTTTGAAATTCAAAAGGTTTAGTCAAGCTAATTTTTTTAAGAGGAGTTATTGGGTTCCCAATAAATTAATAAGTCTCACAATCACGAGTCACAATTAATGTCTTCGTAGGTATACATTATCATTATCCGTGGTAATATTCGGTCAAATTCTATGGTTTCCAAAATGGTTGGGGAGATAGAAGTAAATGGGGAGAAGTTATGGAAAATTAGTTATCTTCTAAAGGTGAAATCTTTGGGTTGGTAATTCTACTGGTTGAAGACTGCAACTTCCAAAATCAATCGATCGATAAACCATCAGTCCTTGGGGGCGTAGCGGGGTGGTTGAGGTCAAGTGTGATGAGCATCGCATGTTCGAGCCTCACCTTGTACGTCAAACATTCTGATGAAAATGGTAATAATCATCACTTCAGAATTTGTAACTAGGTTGGCGTCCTAAAAGTGGTAGTTCAGTCAGTTTTTCGTTCATAAAAAAAAATCAGTTGACTGATCTGACCCTAAGAAGGTCAGTCAAAGTCGTCTCTCTCTCAAAGAATAACTTTGAATGGCCGGTGAAATTGGATAGTGATTTTTATTTTGAAACATTGAGTTCTTGAATATGCAATCTAATGGTCGTCCGTACTTTACCTCGATCACAAGGCTCTAAGAGCGAGTAGACATCAACTAAGGGACGAGGCACCTTAATTATCTGCCATGGATATGATGAGAACTGATGTGTACGCAAAAGTTGAATTATTGAGAGGGATCATCTCACCGAGTAACGTGGGATTGTGGGAAATGAGAACTAAACATTTTTTTCATCATCAATCTCTAATTTTACTTCTTTTGTTTGGCTAATACAATACTAAAATGCTTTGAAAAAAGAAAAAAAAAACTCCAATCTCATAATAGTGGACCCACATGCAACATGGGTTGCCCACTCAAATTTTAGTTTCATCATGGGCCCGTTTGGTATGGATACTGTAGGGCTTTTATAATTAAAAAAACTACTAACCGATTATTGTCCCATCAAATGTCTCCCGTTTATTTGGTGTGTGATGATATTCTGATTGTTTTTTTCATTTTCAAGTCGAATAATTCATCGCACAACTCAACAAATTGTAGACCTTACTTCTTAACCTGTCACATTGGGGATGAGATTGCGAAATAAAGGTCCCATCAAATAAGAAATTAAAAACATCTAATTCTGTTTTCATTGTCCTACCAAGTTCCTATCATTGATCGTAGAGCGCTACAACCTTTCCGATTTGTTGTGATTTTGTTCCAGTAGTTCTTAAATTATTCTTTAGTATATGTTAGGCGAGTTTATTTTTTGAACTCTACAGTTAGGTTGTCGTAACCCTCCTTATTAACCGATCCACACTGTATGTTTCCCAACCTTACTTCTCTGCGTAAATCCCGAGAAAGATCTCATGATGTAGTTTCTTAGTCCACATTGCTTTGTCATGGTTAGAGTTAGACTGTTTTTTTTTCCTTTCTTCTTCTTCGACATGTTCCTAGTTTCCACAACTAAAAAGGGTAACAATACTGCTACTTGGTTTGGTTGTTGCAGTTGGAGGTTTGCCAAACAAGTAGTATAACCACCTAGATGCAGGGTCGTCTCGAAAATTTTTGAGGCCTTGTGCGAAAATCAACAACGAGACTCTTAAATTTGAAAAAAATTATCCTCCTAGTTTAAATAATAAAAAATTCACTAACTTAATGCAATATTAATTGATTTTTTTGTCCTCTTAGCAACATTTGAGACAAATTTATCAATGTTTAAGTGTTATTTATATGTTAACACTAATTTTCTTTGCAACCCAATAAGACCATGTATATTTTTTTTTGAGGCCCCCTCAAAGTGAGGCCCGGAGCAGGAGCTCACCCTGCTCCTGCTATTGGGCCGGGCCTGCCTAGATGCGAATGGTTAAAACCCATTGGAGTGAAACGAAAGGGTTAGGTTGGGAATTGAAATGCACTACTGAATTGGCACTGCATTTAGGGATGCAAATGGATCTTTTCGAATATGGTATAACCTGTATCCGAATTCGAATCCGAATTCCAAATAAGCATACCAAATCCGAATCCGAATTCAATTTTTTATATCTTACCAATTTCATATCCGAATTTGAGAACTTTTCGAATTTGGATTCGAATTCGGATAATGTTCAAATTCCTTTAACATATTTTTTGATATTTTTTGTTGTATAATCTAAAATCTTTTGGAAAATATTTTAAGAGAATTATATTATAATTTATTTTTGCATTTCTATTATGTTTATATTTACATAGGAAATAACTTAGTTTTTTATTAACTCACAATACAAATATTAATAACCACATATATTGGATGTTAAAATTGATATTTTCGGATATTCGGATATGGTTTGACCTATATCCGAATTTGTATCCGAAATTGAAAACGGTAAAACATTTTAAACCAATTTCAATTCCAAATTGTATTCGGTAAAAACTTATTTACCAAATACCAACCAAATTGTAATTTTCGAATCGGACACTCGGATAATCGGTTACCATTTGCATCCCTAACTGCATTTGAGCAGTAAAGGGGATTGTTGGGGGTCTTGACTTAGAAGTTCTAGGGGTCTAAATTGTGAGTAGCTTACAGGATTGTTTGGTTTCACAACGGGCACAATGGTCTGTCGATTGTTGGGAAATGTTACGTTGTTGAACATTGGGTCATCTAAATCAAACGACTCGATCACATTTCCATCAGTTAGAGCATTCATGCTGCTACAAGTGAACACAAATCACAAAATGGTAAACATATGCAACATGGCAATCATCATATATAAATGTTGCAGAAGTTGGAAACTATAGCATATCAGGTTAGATAATTTGTGCACAACAAAAATACAATATATCATTCCAACCACCTACTCTGTGCTATCATGTCGCAAATCAAGTCCCTCCTAATAGACATGTACGTTTCATCAACTTGACCATATGTTCCTACCCCCACTTCCGACTACTTGTTATGTTTGAAATTCCAAGATAATGTCGTCCCCCAACCTTTGTTCGATAATATAATTGTGGAGACCTATTGCGCAAATGACCAACTTGACTTGTTTGCGCTGACGTTATTTTAAAAAAAAATCCACCTCTTCTTTAATACACCAAATGCACGCTCAATTATATTCCTTAAACGTGAATGCAAGTCAAACAACTCTTTTTCCCTCTGGTCCTCATGCTTGGAAATTTGGAATTGAGGTACATGGTACCTTGTGTTCCTGTACAGAGCCAAGAAACCTTCACAATTTGGGTATCTACAAGATCAATACGATATTTGACTATCTACGGGAACGAACACAACTATATGTGTACCATCAAGAGCCCCAATACAATATTTGAAGTATAGGTAATACTTTCCACCACAATCTTCTATTATATGTTGAGGAGTTGAAGCTAGACTCGAATATGGTTGAATCATAATACATCTCCACTCAAACACAACATCAGTTACATCATCAAAATAACGACTTATTGTTTCCCTGTAATGTTGCAATCTGGATTGCATAGACCTATTACTATCACCATGAGTAAATATCCAACAAAAATTGTTCGCTTTTAGGTCTTGATCTGTGTTAATTTTGATGATCAATCAAACTAATCTTAATCAATCAACATAGTCAATCAAAGTGGACAAATCATCTTAATATGTTGATTAAGATTATCAAGAGAAGAAGCATTGTGACAAAGTATCTGTAGGATTTCGTGTCCCTATGCATGTATATATTTTAAAATTTTAATACAAACATACAAGATCAATTTCATATTTTCATTGATTTTACGTACATGTATTTATTTATTCTAATATCATGCATTCCTACACATAATAAAATAAACAAAGGATAGAGGATTATACCCAAATGTTCTCTAAAACCTTTCAGAAGATCCAAAGTTCCGTTGCTCGTCGAATCGCCCGCCGATTCACCTCCAAGTATTCTCCAAACTCTAAATAAGCGTAGAGAGAAATGAGCTAACCAATCAATCTCTAATTAAGTTTAGAATCTAGCTAACAACTCATCTTTAAGCTCCTGAGATTTCTATCTCCAAAACTTAAAACTATTCTTTAGTTATGATCTCTTGTTTATTCTCTCTTAAAATTCATCCTAAATTGCTACATAAGCATCCTAAAAAAACGTTTGATTAAATTTGAAATTATTCCAACCCATAATCTAATTATTATCTTAATAATTCAAACAAAAATCGTGTTGTTCGGTTGACCGAAAATTCTTCTCGGTTAACCGAACCATTCAGTTTTAACACATGTTCGGTGGACCGTTAGCTAAACGGTCAACCGAATATGCATGAGAAAAATTCCCAGGAAAAATTCAGACGATCCGCGTCTTGCTTCGGTCGACTGTTGACTCACCAAAATTTCTCCTGACGAATATTCATCGGACGACTGTGTCACCTTCGGTCTACCGAAAATATCTCAAGATATCTCCTGAATATTTTCTCTCGATTGACCGAACCCAATTGTCCAGACACTCCAGACAATGTTCCCGAGGTTCTCATTTTGCTCTCATTGTATCTCATTGTATCCACATAAACATGACAAACTTTCTACATAAATAGGACAAACTTTCTACATAAACATGACATACTTTCTGTTTCGTTTCTGGACAAACTTCCAACATAAATTGGACAATCATTCTACATAAACAGGACAAACTTTGTATATAAACATGACAAACTTTCTACATAAACATGACAAACTTTCTGTTCCATTTCTGCACAAACTTCCAACATAAACTGAACAAACATTCTACATAAGTGTATTTGCAGTCCGGAATAAGTGTAGTTGTTGTCCAGAATAAGAATAAAGTGTGTCCAGAAACGGAACAGAAAGTTTGTCCGGAATAAGTGTATTTGCTGTCCGGAATAAGTGTAGTTGCTGTCCAGAATAAGAAGAAAGTGTGTCCAGAAACGGAACAGAAAGTTTGTCCGGAATAAGTGTAGTTGATGTCCGGAATAAGTGTATTTGCTGTCCATAATAGGTGTAGTTGCTGTCCAGAATAAGAAGAAAGTGTGTCCAGAAACGGAACAGAAAGTTTGTCCGGAATAAGTGTAGTTGTTGTCCGGAATAAGTGTAGACTTTGTCCGGAATAAGTGTATTTGTTGTCCAGAATAAGTGTAGTTGTTGTCCAGAATAAGAAGAAAGTGTGTCCAGAAACGGAACAGAAAGTTTGTCCGGAATAAGTGTATTTGCTGTCCGGAATAAGTGTAGTTGTTGTCCGGAATAAGTGTATTTGCTGTCCAGAATAAGTGTAGTTGTTGTCCAGAATAAGAAGAAAGTGTGTCCAGAAATGGAACATAAAGTTTGTCCGGAATAAGTGTATTTGTTGTCCGGAATAAGTGTAGTTATTGCCCGGAATAAGTGTATTTGTTGTCCGGAATAAGTGTATTTGCTGTCCTAGGGTCTGCACGCATAAAGTAAACCGGACAGACACATAATGTAAACCGCACACACACATAAAGTAAGCTAGACAAATTAAGTTGATCCAACGTAAAACTTAAAAACAAATATTTTATTATGATAAGTGTGGGTTCTGCACGAATAAAGGGTTTGCACGCTGTCTTAGGGTCTGCACACTGTCTTATTTGTTTATTGGGAAAGTAATCGTTCAACTTAAAGAACCGACATTTTTTAAAAAGACCAAAACGCGGGAAGAGAAATTTCGCTGACTGGACGCTGAAAATATCTGAGTTGTACAGATCCACATAAGGCACGTCCGTGACGCGCTCATCCGTGTATAACGATCCTCGTGAAAACACTATCAGATAATTAATTGTTTATTTGACGGAATAGAAAATGACTTGTCACAGATCACATGTCCGTAATTTAATATGTGAATTTGAACTTGGGGATCGAAATGGTTCAACGAACCGATTTGAGATCCAAATTCTTCGTACGCAAAATGTTGGGTATATAAGAGTCCCAGCAAGTTCTTCAAATTGTGGCAATGCTGTTTACTTACCACGTATTATTTTTAACCTCACTCACAATGACTTCCCGGTTGAGTGTGTGAAATATTTTGCACAAATGCTCGATTCAAACCTAACGTTTCTAGAGATACGTGATTCAGAAAATTGCATACTTCTTCATACCGAACACTTGTCTTTCCCAACAATACATTGAACTGATGTGATGAACGGATCGAATAATTCCACAAACACTGGAAAAACCTCGTGTTTATTAGACTCCAATAGAGATCAACCTAATCCCAACTCCACTCTCCAACTACCAATCAAACCCATGGTGGAACACAAAATGAAGGAAGAGAGCATAATGAGGATTTTCCGAATCAAACATTCAGATAATTAATCAATTCCCATATCTGTTGTTTGTTACCGTATACTCTAGCTCCACTCGTAGTAACTCCCGAATTAAGCATTTGAAATTCATTCCACAATTTCTCAATCCGAAACCAATCTTTCTATCGACAAAGTGACCCTAAGATTTGCCTATTTCATCGAGTTTCGACTCATCTTTCCTAGCAATACCTCAAATGCTCAAACTAATGTAGTAAAATATTGAGGAATTTTCGTACTCCAAGACTAATTCTGTCTCCAAATAAGTTATCAAATCAACTGAGGTCGAAAAGTTCTCAAGATTACAAATTGAATCCACGTCCTAAAACTTATAGCCCTATAAATAATTTTTTAACTTTACTAATCGGGCTAGTTCAATTAGAAGTTCTATTATTTTGAGTAGCCAAAATCAATGATTGAATTCTAATAGTCTTATTTATATGTTTAAGATGTTAAGTATTTAAAATAAGGTGAGTAGTGTTAGGGATTTTGACCCGTGGGAGCAATCAACCAGATAAGAAAATCATAAATACAAATCCACAAGACAACGATTATACATGAAAATCATTTCAAGAGAAAACCACGATTTTGCAAACGACTACAACTGCAAGAGAGAACTACAAGTGCTTATGTAGATAAACCCTAAAAACGAGATAAATCTAAAATGTATTTCTCTATAAGATCTACCAAAATCCGGGTTAACCTGATTAAGCATCTTCATATATTTTGTGTCAAGATTTTGACTTCCCCTAGTACTCCCGCATCACAACGTGATTAAGACGGACGTACATAACAAAAACTTCTAAGTTTTAATTAATTTTTATCTTAACCCCGCTTTCTTACCGCCAAAACCCGAAGTAAAAAACAAACCCACGTCACCGCCACGTGGCAATTCCATCCGAGTCAGCAATCCGAAACCGAACCAAAACCAAAAACCAAAAATTGGGCGAGAACGAAACCCAAAACAAACCCAAACCGAAACACCCGCGCCCGCCCGCCCCGACCAAACCCTAGATTCCAATCCCCCTTCCCCGCTAATCCCTAGCCCCCAATTCGACCCCCCCAGCCCCGCCCCGGCCCCCACCTCCGCCTAGCGTCGCTAAGGGTTGCCGGTCTCCGCTCGGTCGGGTCAGGTGAGGGCGTGCGTTGGGGTGGAATTCGGGTTTGGGGGTGGAAATTTGGGGGTTTTGAGGTTTTGTTCGGGATTGGTGTGGCATTGCTTGGTGGTTTTAGTTGGGCGTTTTCGAGCTGGTTAGTAGTTCTCGGGTTGTTTGGTTTGTTGGGGAGTTTAGGGGATTGGGGTTTGGAGGTGGGGAGTTTGGATTTTTTGAGGTTTTGTTTGGGTTTGGTGTGGCATTGGTTGGTGGTTTGAATTGGGTGTTTGTGGGATTGTTTGTTTGGGAGTTTGGGTGTTTTCGAGCTTGTTGCCGATTCTCGGTTTGTTTGGTTAGTTGGGGATTTTACGGAGTTGGAGTTTGGAGGTGGAAAATTTGGATTTTTGAGGTTTAGAGTGGCATTGGTTGGTGGTTTGAGTTGGGTGTTTGCGGGATTGTTTGGTTAGTTGGGGAGTTTAGGTATTTGGGTTAGCGGGCTTGAATTTTGGGGTTTGTGTGTTTGGGTTGTGTTGTTGTGTTTGGAGTGGCATTGGTTCCTGGTCCGGAGTTTGGGCATTTTCGAGCTGGTTGGTGACACTTGCTTTGTTTGGTTAGTTGGGGAGTTTAGCCGTTTGCTGGCTGGTTGGTGGTTCTCGGTTTGTCTGGTTAGTTGGGGTTTGTGGGTTTGAATGTTGTTTTGTTTTCGAGGTTGAATTTCACGTGCGAGGTTTTAGAGGATTACTAAGTTGATTGTGAACAGTTCAAGTTATAATTGCTTTTGACATGAATTCACTTTTTAGTTGGTTATGTGTTGTTCTATTTGGCTACTCTGGGAGCTTCAACTCAGCAATGCTCCGTGACCCAGCAATGCACCGTGCTTATAGCACAATTTATTGTTTTCTTTTTTGCTTCAACCTTTTTGATTTGTTGTTTCTAGATGCTTCAACCTTTTCAGTTTATTTATCTTCTTTAGGGTTTCACTTACTCAATGAAGTGGAACATTTGTGCGAAGGCAGTGGTGTCTCATTTGGTATGACTGACATGCATGGATGCTTGGAAACAACTGCTATCTAGTAAATATAAGAGCTTGATTCTATGGGACAAGTTGTTGATGGTGATATTGGTTTAGACACCAAATCATCCCCACGAAAAATAGCAATAGAGAAGGCTCAAGCAGAGTTAAGGTATGTCTCCTTTTCTTTTCTTAGTTTCCTTGGTGTGGTTTATCATGTTCAATGGTTCTACCTAGACGAATATAGTTACCATATGTAATGGTAGTCATAGGTTAAGACTTAAGAGTTTAACTAACCTGAAACTGTAACAATATTAGAATTTCATATTATAAAATACACAGGAAACAAGCAAGAAATTAGGATAAAACAAGTAATGGATGATGGAATTGGGAAAACTTAGAAGGAATTCAAAAGTTCGGTCTGGTATCAGCTGTATTTTTTCCTCTTCTTGAAATCAATCCCATGTCCTTCGAATAAGCATTTACACATTTCTGTCAGGGGAGGTAAATAAATGATTTGTAAAACTTTATTTTGGCACTAGAATGAATTTGGAATGCTATATCAAGTTAGTTGTGCATATTGTATTTCTTGCTCCTTGCTGGAAGAAGTTTAAAATAGTCACTCACAAAGTAGCCAAAAAGAAGAAGATGTTGATTTTAAATATATAATGAAGTATATGCCATTTTAACTTTCTTATTTATTTGATAGACTTAAAAGAGAGTGTGGGTGGGTATATTCTAGTTTCTTGGAAAAAGTAACTACTAAAAATAGTTTTATTTTGAAAATTTGTAACATTACACCTTTTGAGATTTTCCGTTGATATTGAGAACAAAGTGTACTTTTCTTCAGAGTAGAGTAACACTACATTTAAGACATTATAAACAATAACAAAGTAGATTAAGAGTAACTTGTAAAATGTCAGGCTAAGTAAAATGTTCCATGTTGGGGTTTACCAATTCTTGATATTTACAGGTAACACGATACAATCTGCATAGTTTGCTTTACAATTTTAAATTCCAATCAGAACATGCATTTGGTCCGCCTTATTCACATACGACCTTTGCAGGTGAAAATGATAATTATAACTCCATCCACTGTAAATTGGAGTGTTAAAGACATGCAAAAATATAAAAGATTGACTTCTGAAGCTTTTTTCTACCTTTCCGTTACAAGATAAGTCGGCATAAATGCAAATATTGCTAAAATGTTCAATAAGAAACAAATTGTTTAATGTGTGTGGAGGCATTGGTAGTATATACTTGGGATTAAAGGATAAAAAATCATCTATGTATTTTAATGATGAGTACAGGTGATCTTAGTGCACAGCAACAACGTCAGGGGAATTTTAATCCCAACTAGTTATAGTGAGCGTAAGGAGAGGGGTCTTAGTGTATCAAGGGAATTTGGTTTTAGGTGGAAAATCTCTGAAGAGGTACTGACACAGAGGTAACTAAGTCAGAATGGTGAGGTAAGGATCAAGGATTCTGTATGTAATGGTGTGGAGTGGAGGATTTTTTTTTGGATCAGCGTGGAGTGGAAGAATTACGATTTCTGAGTACATGATGTGCATGCATGCGAATTTTGTTACTATTGCCAACAAAAGTATCCCCATTATTGACAAAAAATGATTCTGTCTGACATAACTGTTGTTGATGTTTTGTATATTTTAGACGTATTTGTTGCCCTTATGTCTGCAGGCAGGAGTTTGATGTCCAAGAGGAGCGAAAAAGGGAGCTAGAATTTCTTGAAAAGGTAGTTACCAGGCTTTTACTACATCTACATTTCCCCCTTATTTCCATATTCTTCAATTCAATCTTGTCATATTCCTTGTTTTGACCAGGGTGGAAATCCTTTGGACTTCAAATTCAGTCCTCTTACTTCCGTTAGTGTACAATCTACATCTTTAACAGATCAGCTGCGTGAGTAGTAAGTGGATTGTTTGAATCGTCTCTTTTTTACAGGCTAAGGTGCTACTTTTGATGAATACATATCATTTTCTTCTTGTTTTTCTCTTTAGCGAGGCCAAAGGTAGCTTTGTGTTTGTCAACACTCAGGGAGACTCTACTGAAAGCAATGGTCATCCAGGGGCTCCTTCGGTAAGAGAGCCAAATTTTGCAGACAATCTTTTGTTTTTCAAAGGGGGGAACAATGCCCTCGATGAAGACAAGAATGGTAAAAACACTTGCAAAAGAAAAAGTGATGCGTCACCTCCGCACTCCTTAAGGTCTGATGGAAGCCGTAATGCAAAGGAAACAGAAGATCCATTTATTTTGCATCTGGGTGTGAAACGTCAAGCATATGCTCGAAGAAATCGGTCAAAGTCCAGCCATGATGGTTCTCATGTTCGTGGTACCGATCATACTCAATCTAGTCATGGCACTCAAGCTTCAACATTGCCTTCATCGCAGTCTGATACCGATGATGGAAGGATACTGGTGTTTGAAGTACAGAAGGATGAAAACAACACTGTTTGTAATTCCAAAGGGACCAGTTTATGTGACAAACATGAGTCAAAAGATGTCGATTCAGGGGATAAGATGGATATTGTGTTAGATGCAGTCCAGGGGCGCAAGACATTTGTGGATCCAGCACCATTACATCAAGATTGTGCAAATGTAAGGATTTCCAAAGAAGTACATGAGACCAATAATAAAGAACAACTTTCTTTTGATGTTTCTGAACGAGATCATAATGTGGAAGTTCCTCTTTCGGTTGGAAAAGGAGAAGAAACTGTGTTGGCTGACATTTGTCCACCAACACACGAGAAATGCACACACTCAGCAAGCATACATAAACCTATGGACAATGGTATCGGTAATATAGATAACATGAAGGATCTCCAAGATGCAGATCAAACCAGTGAAAACTGCGCTACTTTCTCTGGAAAAGATGTTTCAACGTTACAGAGTTCAGCGGCACAGGCAGTGGTTCCCAACAATAATTGTGATATTGATGAAAATGGGTCAAGTGGCCCTGATGACCGTTATTTACTAGGGAAACCCAGTGATGCGTGCATGGAAAACATCAAAGAAGAAAAAAGAGCCAGTGAAGGCAGCCTCACTCTCGATACTAATGTTGTTAGGGTAAACAAGAGCATGGAAACCACTGGTTCGTCTCCTGCTGAGAGTGGGGGACAAAAATCTTCCTTGTTTGTAAGCAGCTTGAATGTTGAAGTAAAAAACGAGGAGTGTTTTGATGATAAAGTTGATGCACGCAATGAACCGAGATCTGCTTCTGTTATAGAAAACAAACAAGAGGGTATGATTTCTTCAAATGCCGAAACAAAGATTGATTGTTCTTTTCCTGGTTCATGTGGTGCTTATGGAGACACATCATGCTTGCTAAATGCAAAAAAATGCAACTTGATCCCCTCCAAAATTGAATGTTCCGAGGTTTCCCATTCTGTTAGGAGTTCTGTTGAGCTTCAAACTGATAAAGGAAATAATTTGAAGTCAACAAAGAGTTGGGAAGATGCTATTTTGAATGAGGCACGTATAATAGAGGTGGTTTTGATGCTTCTGTTCTATAATATCTAGTTCAATAACTCTTTGACCACAACTTGTTCGCATTATTGTTGATTATTTAAACATTAGCTGACATTTGTTTTTTTAATTGTATACAGGGTAAACTTAAGAGAGCTAAGGAGTTGCCTCTATGTAATTCCTTTTTACTGAAGCAACACAAATCCCATTGGGACTATGTCCTTGAGGAAATGGCTTGGTTAGCCAATGATTTCATGCAGGTGACTTTCTTATATGTTGCCCATTGGGCTGAGTACATTTTTTTATTCCACAAATATATTATATGCAATGTTCTTTAACTTGGTCATGCTATGGTTTTACAGTGATTTTTAATTTTTTTTCCGTAGTTGCCCTTGATGGTAATTTCATTTGATGTTAGAAAAACCCTGATGTTGTTTTGTTGTTCCTTACAGGAACGTCTATGGAAGCTCACAGCTGCTGCTCAAATATGTCATAAGATTGCTGCATGTGGCATGTTAAAGTTCGAGGAGAGCAATCTTTGCCAAAAGCAGAAAGCAGTATCTCTCTCTTTGGCGAATGCTATTATCAATTTTTGGAGCTCTGTTAAGGTAAAGTAACTTAAACAGCGAAACTGTTGCCAGTCTTTATGTGCCAGGTTGCAAGTCCACTCAAAATTTAATGATCTAGTTTTGCTTGAGAAAACTGTAGTGGTGCGTAACAAATGGCCATGAAAATTGAGTCGTGTTGCAATGCAAGAAGTTTCAGCATGGTTAGATTGAATAATTTCAATTCGTTGTCTTGCAGTCGATGTTTTTAAAAATGTAATGCATTCTTTTGTTATCTCTTGGCACGCTATTATGTTTTACATACCTTTTATTCGACACCAGCACCTCTGCACCTGAGCCCTTAATCCCAAACTAGTTGCGGTTGGTTTTGAATACCTTATTATTCAATTTTATATAGTTGCTTATTGTGTATACCTTAATGCGTTACACTGATCCTTTTATACTTAAAAAATGAGAGAAATCTTTGATGTGTTGTGATGTTATCCCTGTCAGCCTTTTGAAATAAAGCATCTAAGATTGCTATTCCAGAAGAGCACAATGAATTTTGTTTTGTATGTTTACCTACTGTAAATTTAATTTGTAAATTTTGATCTAAAACCTGTTGTTGACATAGGTCATAGGGTATAATAATATCTAGCATTATTTGAATCAACATTGATATTTAAGGTTCAATCGCTGAACATAAGATTAGTTTCCTAATTGAAACTGTGTTTATTCAGGAAAATAAAAATATCAATGGAGAAGACCTTGCACTATCCCGCAAACTTCCTATTCTACGTTATGCTGTTAAATTCCTGCAGTCAGATTGTTTTTCTAAGGCTGTTCTAGCTGAAGCACCACGAACTCCTGATAGGATATCTGATTCAGGCAGTTCAGAAATGCTATGGGAGCAAGAGTCTTCATATGTATGTGCTGGGTATTTCTTGTTTACACATACATTTGTAACATTGTTGCTAAAATGTCTACCTTGATCCCTGCTGCTATAAGTTATAACATGAGTTCCGGAATTTGGTATTTTGATCATTAATATGTTAATTTTTCTATTAACACAATATTAAGCACTCAATTATGGATTTTTTGGTTGTAGGACATGTTGTACTATAAGATACCATTTGGTGCGGCACAAGTGTATAGAGAATCAGTGGAAAGTCATCATCTACCTCGTGAGGTAACTGAAATGCAGAAAAAAACATTCTGTTTCTTTTTGTGCTAGATTTTTTATTATAAATTATAAAATAGCTGTTCTCTTGATATATTCCCTGTTTACAAAGCAAATAGTTAGGAGGCTGACAGCTTTGGTTTCTGTATTTCTATTAGGAAGTAAAAAAAATGTCGTCGTGTTGATTTCTGTTCCATTACATGTAAAACTTATGGGGTCTATGGGCTATAGTTGTGTTGATTTTTGTTCTCTGTTTTCACTCTTATATATCATCGATCTTTAGTTCTCTCATTTTAAAAAATGAAAAACAAAATATATCTTTGATTTAAGATATGTCTAGTTCAGCCTTTCCCTCTTATAAGGACACTTATGTGGTTTATTATTCTCTTTAGGTTTTGTTTTACGGAATATATTTTGGTTCTTGTTTATTTCAGAAAAAGTGCAGAAGTGTGCATCAATTGGATACCAATGTCTCTGTTACTGGCACTGCACCAGGTATTAGATATGATTATAGTTATGTTATGTTATTGCTAAAAAATGTACAGCCCTAATGTTTTTTAAACATCAGAAATAAAAAACCATGAAGTTATGGAAGAAGATGAAGGTGCGACAACAATGTATTATGTATCTGAAGGCCAAAGAGCTTTGAAGTTCTCTCACCCAAAAAAGAACACTTTGCTACAAAGAACTGGTGCCTCTAGGTCTTCTGATGTCGGTGACTTTTCATATGCACTTGGCACAGAAAGTAAATTGGAACCACAATCTTCATCTCTATCTGATAAAAGGCATCCCAATACCCTCAATGTTGGTTCAATTCCAACAAAGCGTGTGCGTACGGCTGCACGTCAACGTGTTGTCAGTCCTTACAGCACAAGTGCTGCTGGAACAGTCCAAGTGACTAATAAAACAGATGCTTCAAGCGGAGATACCAATTCCTTACAAGATGATCAAAGTTCACTGCAAGGTGGTTCCTATCTCAAGAAAAGTTCTGAATTTGAGTCTACTGTAGACTTTGTGAAACAGCTACCCGTTGACGGTGCTGAATTCCCAAGTAAACCTAAAAGAAAGAAGTCAAAGTATCTGGGTCATAAAATCTCAAATGCAACTGACTGTGGAGGATTTGATCCAGCAAAAGTAAGCTTCTTTTGCCCTGCCTTGTAATGCATATCATGATACCAAACCACACTAGTTATCAAGTTGTTTGGATTCGATGAATCACAGGGTTTTTCGTGTGAACAAGGATGGCCCATCACTTCTGGTGCTCAAGTTGAGCTGGTAATTAACATTCATTTTGCTTCTTACATCGTTTGATGGTTTTCATCTCTGTTCATTCGTGGTTTATACACGATTCACCAGCAGTTCTACTATCTATAATACAAGATTCAACATCAGTTTCAGGATATATCCATAATGATAGTGTGGTGTGCTAATATATGTTTAATTGGGGTTTAAAAGAAGCACCAGAAGATTCCGTCTACTGATGTAAGAAAACTTGGACTAAATAAATACAAAAGAAATAAAGTATGCCTTGTCAAGTCTGGGCAATGTAGTATAAAAGTAACTCTCAAGAATACTTTGGATTTTCATCTTTTTATAAACTATCTGTTCAGAAGGTCATCAAGATGCTAAACGGGTAAAAAAAACGGTTTGAGCACCATATCACGTACTTTCCTTATTTGTCTGCTATCCAAGTTTGAATGATATTGACAAGTCTGTCTCCCTATCCAGCTATTGTTTGCGAGAAACTTTATGATATCTCTATAAAACGGGAAAATTGAGACTTTTCTGTTTGAGTATAAATTCTAGATGTGATCAAAATATCTCAGTCTTTCCACTTGATTGGGTAAGAACTGAAATTTAAGATAAATCATCCCAACATGGGATCAAGTGCGGTTAGTAACTGTGTATGAAGATTAATCGTTGTCGGTGGTATTTTCACATGTCAACTGTGTTAAAAGTTGAAATGTGGACCCTGATTCCAAAAATCTTGAAGTTTATCGTAGCAGAAAGTCTATTAGAAATAGCTTTGATAAATAATTAAATTTTTATAGCAAGATATTTTTATTTTGCATCGAACAACTTGCTGGACTTGCAGCAAAGATGTTAGTTCAGCAGACAATGACATTTTATTATTATTATTTTGTGATCGGTAGTGACATGAAATTTTAGTTGATCACAAATTCACAATGAACTTGTAAACAAGAGTCCGCTCCATTTTGCAATTTGCTTTAAATAACACAACAAGTACCGCCTAAAAATCAGATTACGTGCTCAAAAGTGGTTAAGTTAGTTGGGTAGGAGGATATTCTAATTGAAGATCATACATTTTAAGTGACAAGATATAGCCACAAGATCATCATGGATAGATTGATATTCTGAAAACAGTAGCCTCTTCTTGTTGTCATGATATTCTTAATTTCTCATGCTCTGTTTTCAAATCCAGAAGGCGATTTCAAGGAAGCAGATGGAAAACAACTATTCAGAGTTCAACGGAACCAATGGTTTGTATTTTGCATTTCCATATTCTTCAAAGTCCTTAGAATTTTCTTCTTTAAGCTTATAAGCTTGATTACTAGGTGGTTATGTTCAACCGGCTCCCAAGAAACCTAAGATCTTGAAGCTAAGACTTGAGACTCCTCCAGAGGCAGTTGCTCCTCCTAGTGGGCCAATTCCTTCTCCAGTTGCTTCCCAAATGAGTAATATGTCCAATTCAAACAAACTTATCAAAGTGATACCAAATCGTGACCGGAGCAAGAAAAGTAAGGCACTGAAGGTAAACAAAAATTCTCGTCCTGCTGTTGTTATTATTATTAGAAATATTAGTTTCAACATCTATACGTTTATGCAAGAATAGTTCCCAAAAACTGTTTCCCTTTGCTTCCCTTAAAGAATAACAGGACAATTCTAGAAAAAATGGCAATCTAAACTTTTATGTGGCTTCTTACATACTGCTTAAATGCTTATTGATGCTGCTAAAGAACTGTTGTGGTACCTTTGGTGATTTCTTAAATTTGTAATATTTATTAGCATGAAAATTTTCTCTTTTTTAGGATCTACTGCTTTATCTGTTAATAGCTTGCTTTTGCTAAAATAGTAGCCTTATTGTTTTTGTTGCCCTGTTTTTACTTTGAACTGGTATTTGCCTTGTGCAGATGCATTACTTTCTAGATGGTCAAAGTTTGTCTGCTTGTCTTCTGTTCTTTTTTTTACTTGTCTGGTTATAATAGGGTTTGCTCTAGGGAAAAAGATTTCTCTCTAAAATGGTTGTGTTATGAGGCCCTTTATCGATTGGTTCACCCGTAATATATGATTGATTCCTCTAGTTCTATTTTTACCAGCTTCTGCTGCCTTCATGTGATACTGGTCATTCTTTTCTATATAAACAAACTTAAGAGTTTGATGATTCATACAAACCTATGCCTTTCGGAAGTCTTTAGCCGACCAACCAGTGCTGGTTTGTAGATAAAAGAAACGGTTTCATCAATCAAAGCATACATCCTAAAATTCTAATTTTATAAGTTTTTGACAAGTTTTTGCAGCCATCTGCTGGGCAGTCAGGACCTGGAAGTGGTTGGTCTCTCTTCGAAGATCAGGTACCTCCCTCCCCTTCTCTTTGCAACAGTACAAACCATTTGAAAAGTTCATCTGATTGTGGGTTTTCCATCTCAGACGCTTGTTGTCCTTGTTCACGACATGGGTCCTAACTGGGAGCTAGTTAGTGATGCTATGAATAACAGTGTGCAGTTTAAGGTATCGAATTTTCGATTTGGTTTTAAGTGACTGGCCGACCAAGTTAAGTATATATATGTTTGATACAATAACTGAGATATCTGTCTTATGATATGTCAGTCCATATTCCGTAAACCTAAGGAATGCAAGGAGCGTCACAAATTTCTAATGGACAAAAATGTTGGGGATGGTGCTGATAGTGCCGATGATTCAGGATCTTCTCAACCATATCCATCCACATTGCCTGGCATCCCAAAGGCATGTTCTTGGTGCATCTTTCCATCTAAACCTGCCTTCCTCTTATTACCGTGTGCACTAATTGTTAAGATTATACCATTTAATCAAATCATACTTACACATAAAAGAAGAAAGAACTGCCAGACTATGAAAAGAAAAAAAGGAACATTCAAGATGGAAGGGTTTTAAAAAAACACTACAAAGATGTTTATTAGAGTTCCATCTATCAGCCAAGATGTCTTTAGTTCATTGTCTATTATCATTGCAGGACTGCTATAAATTGGTTAAGGTTTTTGAGGAACTCTTTTCCCAATGGATTAGATTGATCACACTGTTCGCAATTTCCTTAATCTTTGTTTGAAGATGCCTATAGAAATTGTTCTTTCCTAGTTCTGAGGCTTACCTTAAGTCATTGCATGTCCCCTGCAAATTCATAATTCCTACGTCTAATAGATTGAACCTTCAATTCTTATGAATTTTCCTGTTGAAATAACTCGATTTTATCCTTCATCATAATCTACTTTAATTTATGATAAAAAATACTTTGATTTCAAATTGACCTATCGCCTCTGTATATTTCTTATATGTGTCTTTCTAGTTGGATTTGAATAACATACATATGAAAAAGGGGTATGTTAGCTAGTAGACGTAAGCATTTGTTTTTTTATACCTTAAAGCTTCATATCAATTACATAACAAGGATAAACAATCATGTTGATTTTTGGGCCAAGGAGCATAACAAGACAGCCTAATGTGAAAATTCTTCTTTCCTGAGTAGCTACGCCTATTTTGTGGCTCTTCTGATTTTTTATTCCTTTACTCTTCGCTTTTTTGTGAGGAAATTTGCTTCAAAATCTGGCTACCGACATTTTTTTTATTTCTTAATTGACATGTTCTGTAGAACAATCTATATTTTTACCAGCTTATTTATTCTCTGTATTTTTTGGGGGGGTACCAGGGCAGTGCTAGACAGTTATTTCAACGTCTCCAAGGACCAATGGAGGAGGATACCTTGAAGGCTCATTTTGAGAAGATAATTCATATTGGACAGAAGTTGCATTCCTGCCTAGTTCAGGTTTTCTGTCTGTCTTCTCGAATTTCGTCACTTTTACGATGAAACTAAATATCATGAACACCAGGGTAGGGTATTCTGGGGACAGGTTGTTCTCTAATGGTGTTTTTCTTCTATTTTGACGAAATACATGCTGTTAAAAGTTGGCATCATTGTTCTGGTCCAAGCAGAACAGATACACAAACAATTGTATTGTACCTCACTAGACCTGCTAAATACGCTTCAGTTTTTGCACACTTCATAGGTTGAGTTGAACTTCATACAACGCCCCCTCTCTCTTGTGTTTGTATATGCTAAAATTTTAGATTAAATATTTGAACAATCCATTTCTCAGTACTTCCGTTTTCTGTATGTGAAGAAGGATACCGTCGACCAGAAACCAACAGGCACTGTCCACAGTTCCCATATTCTCGCCCTCTCGCAAGCAAATCCAAACTATTTAAGTACCGGTCCACCAACGTAAGTATTGAGCTCTCATTATATATTTATAACCTTTTAGTTTCCTACTGTTTGGACTGAATGGAACATCAGGAAGTGCTTCATGGGATTGAAGTAGATCATCTTTACAGCTAATCTGGTTCTTATGATATCTTGTAAGTACTTATCATAGATTATGTTCTTTGATTTTGAAGGCCACTTGATATCTGTGATGCAATTTCCAACATAGACACCATTCCACTTGCATATGAAGGAGCTCATGCTAATTGTGTAGCGCTTCCTGGCCATCAAGGTTCTGCAGCATTGACAATGCAGGCTTCTAGTGCTAGTAATATGGTCCAAGGATCACCCAGCATGGTCATTGGCAGTAGCTTTTCCTCTTCATCTGCTGCATTAAATGCTTCTAGGTGAAATTAAATAATTAATCTTTATCAATTTTGATGGTGCTATCATCAGTGTTGATATTGTTACAATTTTCTTATTACAGGGATCCAGCACGATATGGCATTCCAAGATCCACATCTGCACCTGTTGATGATCAGCAGAGGATGCAGTACGGTCAAGTGGTTTCTGGGAGGAATTTTCCTGGGGGTTTACATGTTGGAAGTGATCGTGGTGTGCGTGTGCTGCCCGGTGCAAATGGTATGGGTATGATGAATGGGAGCCGTGGCATGTCATTGGCTCGGACAGGGTTTCAGGGAATGGCGCCCCCTGGGATGCTTGGTACCTCTGGCAGTGTGCTCTCGTCAACTGGTGTTGGTATACCTAGCCTTGTCAGTGCTTCCTCTAGTTCTGGACATGGTCAGGGGAATTCAATTATAAAACTGCGAGATTCTTTGCAGATTCCCCGGGTATGCCTTGCATCTTGTAGCTTGCATGTTTATTAACTTTCACTCCTTTCTCGTTAACTTTCACTCCTTTGTCATACATCAAATGTACAACACAATGTGAAAAATTCTTACCACCATCTCATCCTGAGTTGATTACACTTTGGATCAGCAATTTTTTTTGTCCTGTAGATAGCATGTATTTTCCTTACATGATCCATTAAAACATCAAACGTAGTCAAATGTACAACACAATGTGAAAAAATCTTACCACTATCTCATCCTGAGTTGATTACACTTTGGATCAGCAAATATTTTGGTCCTGTAGATAGCATGTATTTTCCTTACATGATACATTAAAAAATCCCTTGGTTGCATTTTTTCTCTCTTAATGTTTTTAAGTGGGAATTGGAATGAAATTTATCCTCTACTCTATTGGTTTTTGTATTTATTTTACTTTAAAGCAATTTTTGTGCTGAATTGGATTTGAGACCGAAGTAATCATTCTACTGTGTGTGAATTCTATGATCACTACTGATATTCTGTTCCAACTCATGAGGTTCTCTCTTAGAAAAATAGAACCAATACCTTTTAATGAAGAACATATGAGGAGCAGTGATGTTTACTCCAAACAAGTGTTTTGATTATAGTTGTAGTGAAACCTTCTGAGGAAATCAAACGTAATCAAAAGTTTGATTTCCGCTAAAATGTCATTGAAGGATTCCAAACTAAACAGGGCAAAAGGCTTGATTGTTTTCTTTTATTATTCTAGTGATCTAGTGTAATCTTACATTTAATAATGCTTTTGAGTTTTGTCACTATACGTTACATTGTTGCTCGGAAACTGATGCTTCTTTGTATATATTTGGATCATTAAATGTTGTTTGATATGAAACTTGTCTTGCTGGTAGGATTGTGTTTTAATAGGTTTTGGACTTGGTTGGTTAGGATGGGCAGTTAGTATGAACATATGCTTATGTGCACTGCACATGGGTAGCATCTAGGGTTTCTTAGTGGTGCTTCTATATACGCATATACTTCATCAAAAGGTGCTTTGGCTTGGGGGAGCTACTAGCATCTAAGTTAGGTTTTCAGGAGGCCGAGAGAGGTGTTGGTCTGTTAAACAAAGTTTGTATCTTGTCTTATCTTTGTACGTACTTTCCTCTTTTGGTGTTGCTAGGTGGATTAGGCAAAGGTTATTTAATCATATTAAATATTCTTGTGATGCGATCTCATCCTGAAGTCCCCCCCCCCCCCCCCCCCCCCATAGATTTATCATCATGCTTCGGTTGGGAAGCAATTGGTAAACAACCGATAGAAATAGCCTGTCACATGCTCCTATAATCATGGATAGGTGTATACCTGAGGCCACATGCACAGACAAGCTCTTCAGCTTACCTTTTTTTTAGTTGGGATATGACATTGACCAAAAAAAAAGGAATCATTGCTCAGAAATTGGTAGCCTATCGAATGATAAGAAAAGATTTTGGTAGCCTTTCCTAAGCCTTTTTTTATATTATATCTCAAGCGACTTCCACATGCTCGTACAACAAACAATAGAATGAGCAAGGGAAATAAAAGGTGTTGGTTCTGTTATGAGGTGTATAATTCATGTTATGCTAAGGTTTGCGTACAGAAAATATATTCATCAGATGAATATGACATGGATACTATCTGTGTGTGAACACGACGATGCGAAGACCACTTCTTGTTGTTTGTATGTGACAGGGCACACCATTTAGTTAAGCACAAGCCATGTGGTTTTTCAAGAATCTGGCAAGACGTTATAAAATGTACAAATTTTGCCTCCCAAGTCCCAAACACACAATGGTGCAGAAACCTCTTATCAAAATGTGTTGAAATCATTCAATTGTAGTTTAGATATGCAGAAAAAAAAACGAACAAATATATTTTCAACAAGAGGAGCGTGCAACATGAAGGAAAATGGCACGGCAAGGAGCCATGCCACTTCTGCAGCCTTATTAGCTATGCACATCACAATACAAGTTTATGAGGCAAACTAACCTTATGTTGTGTCGAATTGAGAATCTGGTAGGAGTTCAGGAGGAAAGAGTTCCTGCTAGTTCATGCCCATCTGACTTGGGTTATATTTTTGTGGTGTATGGCATATATGTAATTCCTAAATCAACCAACAAGCCGAACAAGCTTGGACTCCTGTAATACTCCTGAGCCTGGAAGTGTTGTCCTACATCTATTTGTAGATATTTATCTCATCAAACTTGTGTTTTGAGTTTTAGTTGCTATTGCTATTTGGTGCTCTGTTTTGTCAGTGTCGTTTTCACTGTTCAACATTGAGAATGAAGACATGCCTAGTCGACGTCTTGAGCTTTGATGTTTGAATTGTCATGTTTATTTAGCAGATCATAAAAAATATTAACTTGGTTATATGTCTCTAGTTCCCTGAATTTATTATATTGGATCAATTGAACTTTCTAATGTATTTACTTCGTATGGTAGGCTGGTCAGAATCCCGAGGATCATAGACAGGTGATGCAAGACCATCAAGTTCAGGGGACGCAAACGAATGGTCAGACGGTTGCACCGTATAGTGGTATAAGTTCCACCTTTTCAAATCAGACAGTCCCGTCGCCATCTGTTCAGACATTCCCAGTACAGCAACGACAAATAGCTCATCAAATGTCTCAGCACCAACACTTGCTTGGTAATCCCCATCGTGCGCATATCCAAGGCACCAACCGTAGTGGCTCGCAGCAGCAAGCCTTCTCTATGCGCATGGCCAAAGAAAGGCACCTCCAACAGAGGCTTATACAGCAGCAGCCTTTACCTAGTTCTAGTAATACTGTGTCACCCCTGCCTAACAGTTCACAGCTTCAACAGAAACCACAAACAACTCCTTCCACAGCACCCATTTCTTCTTCTCATGCCCAGTACAAACAGCAAAGTGTGTCTAGAAACAACCAGGCAAATGCAAATGTGCCAAATCAGATGATTAAACAAAGACAGCGGCAACAGATTCAACAGCAGCCATCTCAACAATCGCAACCAACTCTACAGCAAGCTAAGCTCATGAAAAGCGGAGGCAGAGGAAGCCCTTTGATGCATCAAAGTTCATCTATTGACGCTTCTCATGTGAATGGTCCTTCCTCTGCTTCTGAGAACCAGAATCTGGATAAGCAGGTAACCCAGCATAATCAGCCCATCTTTTGCAGCAATTCCACTTCAAATTCATCCTTAACATCCAGTCAACAGAAATCGTATCCACGTAAATCACCACAGCCTTTAAAACAAGTTCCAAGAGTACCATCTCATGCAGATAATTCTAACGTCGGGCAGGTCCAGGTTCACTCAAGTCAGGCTCCAGCCCCTTCTTTATTACCTTTATCTTCTCAGAATCAGAAAATAAGGCACTTAAATCAACCTCATCAGACCATGCATAAGTTTATAATCCACCAGAACAATAATTTGCGGTCTGATGGTCATACGCGTACATCAGATAATATGGAAGTTGACCATGTGACAGCTACGCCTACTCAAGGTATCGATGTGGCAAATTCTGTTCCTGATACTCGTCCAGGGCCTTCCTCTACATCTCAGTGGCAACCCGAGCCATCTTTTCAAGTTAACACACCGTCTCCAATTTCACATTTATCTGGTTCACAACAGCAGAATGTGGTTGGAGGTGAGTCACCATCCAGTGAAGTGCTACCGCAGAGACCGTCAGGAAACCATTTGTTGCATGGGCACAATAAGGGCGGGCATTGGCAGCAGAAGCAACAACTTCAAACACAGCAGCCATTAATGCAGCAGCAGACACACCCATCACACCAGCAACTGCATCGACAGACTGGTCAAAGTATGATACATGGTCATTCCTCAAATCCAAGTCCAGGATAAACAAAGAGCCCGGGTTGTTTGACTTCCAAAAGGCACGCCCCGGTTCGGGCGGTCAATCTCTTTTTGTCTTCAGTGAACAGGTACATAATAAAATCTTTACCAGCACAATCTGTTTTTAACTTCCAAAAGGCACGCCCCGGTTAAAATCCTTACTCAACAAAATAAAGTTTTTTTTTGCATATTTCCTTTGTAATTTTGGTTATATAGTATATAAATATATACCGTAGTATGTTCACAAATTAAAAAAAATAGTATAACTACCAGAGTTTACGTTTATACTTTTTCATTGTCTTGGGCTTTTTGGCAGTTGATTGTTTTAATTTTCTCCTTAAAATTTCTTTACCGTAAACCTCTGCGGTCTTACTGAAGAAATTCTAACTAATAGGCATGTGTTGAATTAAAATTGAGCTATTTTTTGCATTTTGGATTAAAATGGGCTAAATAAAATGACTCGAAACCATCTACTTTTCTTGTTCATGATATTGCAATTGCATTTGTTCTACACATGTTGTAAGCCTCTAATACCTTTTCTTTGTTCTGGTTCATGTTCCAATGGGGGGATATTTATGTGTACTTGTTTGAAGGAGTATATTTTTTAAAATTCTTATGAGAAAACATCTGAATTTGTACCATCCTTCAACTGAGTAGGATTAAGAGCTGCGATTCTGCTTTTGATGGCTGCCTTTTGTTCTTGAACTAAGTAGTTATGCCCAGTAAACCTATTGAACTGTGATGGATTCTTTGCAGCAAGAAATCGCTTATCTGGAGGGAGACCAAGGAACATGTAGATTCCAGATACAGAGCTGCTCCCTGGACATGCTCCTCCCTGCAAAAGTCGCAATGCTGGTGGAAATGGAAGGAGTTCTTGGTTGAACACAGGACATGACTTGTTTGTTATCATCTCACTTGAAATTTTAATGTAGGGGCGGATAGGAACAAGGGAGAAATTATGTACAGTACAGTGATCTGATTCTTTTTGTCCTTTGGTCTTTGGAAGGGTCTTATTTCGTTTGTAGCCCTTCACATTGACATGTAACAGTAACATTCCTCTTACAGAATGGGAAATGCCATTGAAATGGCTATGTTTAGATCAGTTGGAGCCTCAATGTATGATTTTGTATAATTTCGCTTGTTAGAGGCTGTACTGTTGATACATTGTAGTTTTCTTTGTATAAATTGGTTGTATTGATATAGTTTCTGTAAATTCTAGCTGACATCTGCATGTACCGATTCGATGCAATGAGAAATGAGTAATTCTTCCTTGCTGTTGTCATTGGAATCTGATATTCAAAATCTGACAATCTAACTCTGCTTTTTTTATTTTTCATGCGAGTAAACAAGATCTGTCTATTGTAGGTGTGAACTGGAATTTTTGTGAACTTGGGGAGGCGATATAGATATTGGTTTGTCTTGCTCTAATAAGTTTCAATATGTGACATAGCATCGTGACTACAATATGTACATGTGTATTCATGTTTATAATATTTTTGACATTACAGATGGGTGTATGCTGATTTTTCATCATATGATACTTTGTGCATTGAATTTATTACTTTCACACTTGAAGTTTCCCCCCCTTTCCGTTGAAAGATTAGGTGACTTTGTAAGTTACAAAAATTATCGAAATCTTAAATTTGATGCTCGTTGATTTGTATCAACTCTATATATTATGATGTTTTATTCGTCTGCCGACTTTCATTAGAAGCTCATTACTTTAGGAAGTAGTGCTGGTTTTTGATTTCCTCAATTACTTAATTTAATGAATCGCCTAAATTTAAAAAAACCCCCAAGGGAGACAAAAATTTACAGTATAATATATGAACTACCTATAATCCATGCTAAATTATGATCTTCGAAAATCTAGGGGAGTGGGGTCACTTGGTCCACTAACACCGTCCTTGTCTTTGATCGAGAGAGAGAGAGAGAGAGAGAGAGAGAGAAAGATGAATAACATCATTATATGCTTATTTGAGGACAATACTTGTGATGAAGAAGAATATGGTGGGAATGTTTGCTAAGCTTCAGACTAAAAACAGTAACTTGATTGGCCATCCATATTTCAATACAAATATACAATCACCTGAGAAATAGTTGGACTTGCCAAGGATAAGCAAATTAAGAAATTCCAGCTTCAACATCTATGAGTTGGGTAAAATCATTTTCTTTTAAGGTTCACGAGCATATAAGTTCAAATATGGTTTGGTTCAAAATGAATCGAACACATAAAATATTATTACAAACAATAAGATAGATTTGTAACATTTCAAATTACTAATAAAGAGAAAAATAGAAAAAAAAATAAAGATAACTACTCAAGTACATCCCAACGGCCACTTTTGCAACAAACCCCTCCATTTCCGCGCCAAAACAAAGCATGGCCTCAGAATACAAAAAAACCTTTTAACCACAACCTAAATATACCACAAACCATTCCCTAACCAACCGACCTCTTTTCCCTCCAAAAACATATATAAACACCACTCGTACCCTAATCATCCATTAATCACAATGGCTAATTCCAAGCCCCAATTCATGGCCATCATGACAACCCTTCTCCTCCTCCCTCTCTCCCAATCCACCAACACCTTCGTCGTCCCGAGGAACCCTCCTTCTTCAAACCTCCCCACGACCACCACCCCCCCAACCACCGCATTCGACGTGTTCCTTGCCCAAACCTCCCAAGAATTTATGTCCACTATGTCGGACATGAAGGCGACCGTCGGATTGGATCAAGAACTCCAGACGGCGGAGAGCAACAAGCGGGAGATAACGGTAAGTCAGGACGGCACTGGTGACTTCAAGACGATACAAGATGCGGTGAATAGCATTCCGGTGGGGAGCGGACGGGTTGTGATAAAAATTGGGCCGGGCGTGTACAAAGAGAAGGTTAGGATTGAGAAGGGCCGGAATTACATTACGTTGTTGGGCCAGAAGGACAAGATGCCCACCATCACTGCTAGTGGGACAGCCGCCAAGTATGGCACATGGGAAAGCGCCACAGTTGGTGTCGACACTAAATACTTCATCGCTGCCAACATCATATTCGAGGTGGATCGACCCTTTTTTTTCTTTCTTTTTTCTTTCTAATTTGCTTGCTACGTACTCATCAATCCATATCAATTAAAAGGACTGGGAGAAAATTAATATATATATATATATATATATAATATTAGAGCGGGTTGATGGATTACAACCTAATTTCAATAAATGTTGTCCACGTGTACACATAAAATTAATCGAAGCAAAACATTTGGAGGAGTTATGAAAATATTCTCTCATGTACATCAATATTTCCCACCGTATAAGTAGTTGAATCTAAAAAGATGGTAGACCAACCAAATTTCACATTGTTAATGTTGCGTTTGGATAGAACTCCGCGCCGAAGCCGAGGATGGGAGCCCAGGGGGTGCAAGCGGTTGCATTGAGGATATCCGGAGACAAAGCCGCGTTCTACAATTGCCAATTCTTAGGTTATCAGGACACACTATTGGACGACAAGGGAAGACATCTGTACCAAAACTGTCTCATCAGGGGCACTGAGGATTTCATCTTTGGCAATGCAAGATCTCTATACAAGGTACCTTAAACATTTAATTATACAATAATTAACAATGGTTTTGATATAAAGTAATTATTCAAACTCCTTAGAGTTGATTGAATTTGCAAGTTTCGATTCATCATTAAACGATACCGATGAGCACAAGCAAATGTATATAATTTAAATGTGGTTCAACATGGGGTATATTGGAAAGTTCATAGATCCTAACGACATTGTTTATATCCATCATATTATGATCAAATATATATATTTAAGCCTTTTGTGATACTTCGGGACGTATTTGTCAAAATATCCTAAGAAGGTATTGGTAATATTTTATGTTAATAGAAGTATATTGATTAGATCATCCCAACAATCCCCTCCAAGATTTCATAACTTAATTTCAAGAAATTACTTACGACTCTACAGATTTTTTTTTGGTATTAAGAGTTTTTTTATTTTTTAACAACTTTTATTATTTAACGGAATAATTATTGTAAACACATAAGCCCCGAGAGAAAGATAAAACAAAGTTTTAACTGCTTTATTACTACTGAAATTTGAACATATATGCATCATTTAGTTGAGGTAATCTAAATATGAAAAATCGAACTACCTCAACTTGGTTTTATTACATAATTAAAGGTCACAAGTTGTTTATATAAGGTGGGACACAAACCCACATCTTACTTTCCGAATAGTTGTCCAACCAACCAACTGATCAATAACCAACTTTGATACACTTTTCGTGTAGAAATTACTTAGAAGTTAGAAACTACACATAAAAGTTATGTAACAATTGAATTGGTTGATCGATCGATTTAATGTATATATCTTTCTTTTCAGAATTGTGTCATAGAATCGGTGTCGACGGAAGGGCTAACATCAATCACGGCACAAGGGAGGACGACGAAGGCAGATTTCAGCGGGTTCTCGTTTGTGCATTGCAACATTTCCGGTACAGGCGAGGCGTACCTCAGCCGCGCTTGGAGGCCAGGCGGTAGAGTCGTCTTCTCCTACACTTACATGGGCCCTTTGATTCATTCCGAGGGATGGGATGACAAAGGCGTCGAGAAAAATCAAAAGTAAGTAACACGTTGCAACATGAGTCAAATATTTAAAACTACAATCACATCTTAACTAGACTCACAATTAATAATTCTATCAAATAACGAGTTGCATCTTACAGTTTAATTAGAATGAAAAATTCTTCAAACAAAAGTCTGATTCTTTTGTCGATTGGCCATGACGCAGCACGGTTTACTACGGCGAGTTTCAGTGCGTCGGACCGGGATCCTCGACGAGCGGCCGAGTCAAGTACGCAAGAATACTAACACAACAACAAGCCCAGCCTTTCCTCAGCAATGCCTTCATTCATGGTTCTACATGGCTTCTCCCACCACCCAATATGTAGATACATAACTACCAATCCGTTTCTACTCAAATCACCTCCAAATGTTGCCAATTAATTCACACGTCTAATCTAATTAAGCCTCCTACCCTACTCACCTTACTTAGGTAGGTATATATTGTATGTTGGGGGTGATGTTGTGAGTTCTTAGTTTGGATGGGAAATTGAGAACCAATAATGTACCAATCCTGCATACTGTTGGCAGAAATTGTGAGTGATATGATGGCAATATTGATGGGTGTAAGAAAAATTTGTGGCAATATATAAGTTTAATTATAGCCTTTGTTTCTGATGTTGGGTGCAAATCATACATATTTACTGAGCCACATGCATGCTGTGAAATTTCATTGGTTGACATCTTTTTAACCCAAACATGCAATGATGCTAGAATTGGCAGATAAAACTTTATCATGAAGTGTGTATTATATATTCTTAGTTTTGAATAAAGTGAGATTATCTTAATTTGGGATACGTTCTGTTTTCCCCCAAAATCTAAGAAGATATAATAAGTCCGATTTTCTTTTCATCTCTTCTTTTGCATGAAAAATTAGCCAATAGTTGAATTACTCTATAGTTATGGTTTAGCGAAGGAAAGTGAAAACGAAAGAGAGGAAACAAATAACCAAATTAACTAATTAAAGGAACTCTATACTACTAATGGAAGAAAAATTAGGTAGCAAGGAAATATACAAAGAAAATTGCAGAAATCAATGCAATAACAAGTAAAACAAAAAACTAATTAAAGAGGAGGAAGGTGTTTATAAAGACCAATGAGAAAAGGATATATGGAAGAAAACATAATCAATACTGTAGAAGAATAATTGAAATAAGAGAGGAGATATGAGGTTTTATGCAAGCTTAAACGCCTATATATTTTGTAAAGGAGGATATATTGTTATGGGAAGTGTATCAAGTTTTGATGTATAACCATAAACTTATTAAAGTTTCATGAACATAATTTTAGAAATTGAGGATCGATAGGAACATTGGAATCACTACTGACCATACATTTGTCTCTAGTTGTGTGGTTTGGGGCAGTTTAATGTGTGGGGGGGTTGGGTTCCTCCAAATTTGAAAATAGCTCGTACAATGAAGTTGAAATTCTCACACTTGTTTAAGTCTAATTATGGTCTTTCGCATTTTTCATCGTACTTATTTTACAAAATGCGCAATATCTAAGCAATTGGTGGTGGGTTTAGGAAGAGCATACAACAATAAGAGATGACAAAAAGTTGACAACTAGTAGAATATGTTATCTAATTGTATTCGTTGTATCATCTTTGGACGTGTCTTTGAATTAAAAATACAATGCTTGAGTTATTTTATTTTACAAAAGTATGACGAGCAAAAAATCTTCAAAAAATCAAAGTGATTTTCATGCCCATTGTTCATCGTGCAAAATGATTCGTTCTTTTCATTTGTTTAGATAGAAATAGGAAGGAAAAGTGAATATTTTGGTATGCTTTATCGAAGCGGTATAGATTCTATTTGTTTCTAAGAAATTCTTTAGTTCCAATTCAATCACAATATTTTATATTTCCTTGATGGCGTGCGCATAACTCAACCTAAATTTATATCAAGGTATCTCTTTCGAAGGTGACGAGAAAAGTTAGAAAAAGTGCTACAAAAATCTTAAAAGCGGTGATTTTTTTTGGGTGGTATCAAATATATCCAAGGAAGTATTTATGAACAAATTCTGTTAGAACCCAAAAACCTTAATTAAGGGATTAAGCAAGGATTAAGGGTGTTTTGATATGCTAATTGGGTGCACGTGTGTTTTAGGAGGAGAGGGGGTGAATGCAATTTACCCAACCTTTACACATGTAGGTGTGTGAGAGGAGGGGAGAATGGTGGTGGAGTTGCTGGGCTATAAAAAGGTGAGTTGAGCGTAAAGTTCATGTTTTGGTTGGAAAAGATAAGAAAGAGTTTGAAGACGAGGGAAAATTGAGAGAGAGAGAGAGAAGCGAAGAAACCAAGTGAAAAAAGTGATTAAGAGGAATTGAGAAGAGTTGAAGGGAGTCAGAGGCGGAAGAAGAAGAAGAAGAAGGAAGAGAATCGGAAGGAGAAGATTCGAGCTTCGGCCAGTCAAGTTCACCGGAAGTACAAAGAACGAGGATGTGATCGTCATCAACGTTTGGAGCTTCGTCGACCGTGAATAAGGTATGTCAAGTTCAATTAGATGTTCACACAAAGTGTGTGAGTGGTCGGGGTGCCGTCGGAGGTCAGAGACCTCGTCGATGTTGAGGTGCAACAAGGTTGCTGCACAGTAACAGTTGACCAGTGTTGACATAGGTCGACCGGTCTTAGTGTAAATGTGTGATTTTTACCTGCATCGGTCGAACAATGCCTTGTGACGGTTTCACGGGAAAAAGATGTCCCTGTTAGTTTCGGTCGAACAAGACCTCTTGTCGTTCGACCGATTGAAACTAAGTAAGTCGGTTGGGAGCTTAAACTATCTAAACGGTCGATCACCTTATGATTTAGTTCGATTGATGACATATGTTAACTTAATTTATGTTCGACCCGTGATGACTTAGAGAAAACGTAGGAAGCTCATGTTATTTTTGGTCGATCGGGACCAATTTGTCGTTCGACCGTTGTGATGAATTATTTAACATTATTCTTGACGTAGACCTTCCAAACGGCCGACCGTTTTTTATTTATGTTTGGTTCGACCGATTGGTGCCCAGAATTGAATGTTTGTTTATGAGTACGTTAACTCGTGGATTTTTATTATGACTATTATGTTTCTATGACATATGCATTGAGACCCTATGTAGTAGACATGTGGGATCACAGATCCCTATGTAATTGCATTGTATGGTACTCAGCTCCATGGAGCGGGAGGTCCGCCCGCGCTTTGGCCGGCGGGAGGGGTGATACAACTTGTGTGAGCGACTCCTGTTTTCAGCTTGTGTGAGTGTCTGAAGATCAGATTTGTATCTATTACACATAAGTAAGCGCGATCCTAACCAAACCCTCATGTTTAGTATAATTGCGAGTGGAGGCGTGCCGCGTACTCTCCGTAAGACCGCGTGTGCCTGCGGTAGGTTCCCTTGAGGAACCCGTTATTGTTGGTGGTTGGATAGATGTCCTTTAACACCCTGGTTAGGGAAGATTTTATGTCGCACTATTGTATGTTATGATATACTAGTATGATATTATCATTTCATAATACGTAGTATGTATGTAGGTGGACTTGGTATACGAGATTTCCTTATGAAAACTCAGACATTGTTGCATGTTTTTCAGGCCCAGAGCAGCTTGAGTAGGTGGTGACTGAGGGCGACTGCAGCTGGAGTCGGACCCTCGAGTCTATTTTGAGGTTGTTATTATTACATGTATCCATGTCTCTCGTATTTTGATATAATCATACTTTTGAAAACTCTTATGTATATGATGCACCTTTTGATGTATAATATTAGTATTATCGTGTTCTTTAGTTTATATTCTTGAGTATAAAATTTTCTACTGTTTCTGACACGTCACAAATTCTATTCCAATTATAGTACTTCCAACGTAAAAAAAATCACCACCAAAATTTCTTACCATCCCTTGTATAAGAAGAAGAAATATATATTTCTTTAAACTTTCTTCCGGTTCCAATTTATAAATCCAAAAATTGGGAATACAAATTCTCCCTTTGATACACATCTAAAAAGATAAATGACACGTTTGACCATACATATCGAAACCCACTGCACTACAACTTTTATCCACCAAAGCACTTATATTTTTTGCAAATATATGTATTAGATCCCTTAACATGTTAGCAAATGTACTTTTCTCAATACAATTTTTTACTTTTTTAATTTGTATTCCATACATATTCCGTATTTTTGAAGGAAAAACAATTTTATATAAAGTTTTACGTCCTAAATTTTTACCATCATGTTACCCTTAATATAAGTTGAGGAGAGTTACACTACTTTTAAAGTATGTTGATACAAATTTATCTTTATAGATAACTTAAAATTTAAACTTTAAATGGAAATTCAAATCACACATGTTCTATTATTTAAGTTATCTAGGTACATTGTAGATATCAAATTTGATTGACATTTTATATGAGATCAAGAGATCAAGTTATTCAACAAATCTTATGAATGTTGACGTACCTAAATAACTTAAATCATAAAACATGTAGGGTTTGGAATTTACATTTAAATCTTAAATTTTAAGTTTTTGACAATAATAAATTTGTATGAACATAATTCACAGGTAGTTAAAACTTCCTCACATAAGTTTTTCCTATATGTCATGATATTTTTTTATCCATATAATTAGTTTACGTTAGAAAATAGAAACGTAATTAACGACGTTAATTACATACAAAGAAGCAAGTAAACAATGAACAATTAATTAGAAGAAAACAAACCCCTTTCGGCCTTTCGTCTTCCTCAGTTCCTCTCTCTCCCTCCGGAAGTCGAGAGCAAAAGAGAGGGTTTTGCTCTCGATCTCTTCTCTTCTCTTATCTGATCCGAACCCGAAACCCTAAAAGCCTCGATTCCACCTCCGGCCCCCGCCATGGGGGTCTCGTTCAAGGTCTCCAAGACCGGGAGAAGGTTCCGCCCCAAGCCGCCTCCTTCCCACCCCGGATCCGGAACCAACCCTACCCGGACATCCGACGAAGACGACGGTTCCATTCCCAAGGTACAATCGGTTCCGAATTCCCCCCCCCCCCCCCCCCCCCCCCCCCCCCAATTCGAGATTATGAGGCCTGATCGGTGGATGGGAGGGTGGTTTTGCGGATTTGATTTAGGGATTTGGGAATTGGGTTATGGAGTTTGGGTGGTTTGGGGTTGGAAAGGTTGGATTTGGGTGGGTTTGGATTGGTTTGGAGTTGGAAAGGTGAGATTTTTTAAGGATTTGGTTGGTTTGGAGTTGGAAAGGTGGGATATTGAGATTGGGTTTTCAGTTTTTATGGAGTCTGGTTGGTTTGGAGTTGGAAAGGTGGGATTTTTGGATTTAGGTTTTGGGTTTTGGGTTTTTTTGGGCTTTGATTGCTTTGGAATTGGAAAAATGGGGTTTTTGGAATTGGGTTTTGGTTGGTTTGGAGTGGGATTTTGGGATTTTTAAGGATTTGGTTGGTTTGGGGTTGGAAAAGTGGAATTTTGAGATTGGGTTTTGGGTTTTGAGTTTTTATGGGGTCTGGTTGGTTTGGAGTTGAAAAGGTGGGGTTTTATATTTGGGTTTTTAGGGCTTGGAATCTTGGATTGGTTTGGAGTTGGAAAAATGGGATTTTTGGAATTGGATTTTGGGTTTGATCTATTCTTTTTTGGTTGCTGATGATGGTGAATTTGAGAAGGATTTGTTGGGAAATCTTGTTTGAGGAAGAATTGGAATTTGTTTTGGTGTTTTGGGTAAGAAGAGTTTATTCTATTATGCAAAATTTGAACCCATAATTTAAAAGACTCCGTTGTGGAAGATGTTTATTCGAAGGTATGTGGCATTGAGTTGACTAAGAATGACTTTAGGACTGGTGTTGATATATGTTGCTGTTTATTGAAAGTTTCCTAATCGTTTCAAAGTGCAGCTGCTACAGAAATTAATGGTCCTCTCCCCTTAAATTAAACCGTGGATGATGAATCATCCATGGACTAAGAATGACTGTTTAGAACTGGTGGATGTGAATCATCAGTGGTTTCCTAACTTTCTTACTTATACGTGTGCTCAGGTGCAGGTTTCCACGGCAATTGAAGATGTTATGCGTTCCCTATCGTCCAAACAAATTGATGCACAACGTGTTTTGTCAACCCAAAATGGTTCAGAGCTTGTTCCATCAACTAATAATGACGCAGAGCTTATTTATTCAGGTACATATTTTTTTGACTGTACTTGACAGTTTTCTGTAATCAACAATGGGGATATTGATCTATTTTGCTTTTCAGAATATGAAGTTTCCTTTACCCTGAATCTTCTTCCGGATGGATTTTACATAGGAAAGCCCAGTGAGGTTAGTTAAAGTTTTTCATTACTTTCTTTAACTAATGTATGCTTGCTTGTTGCTACATAAGAGTAGAAGTTTCTTGCTGCATAGAGGTCCATAACCAAGTGGAAGTGCTTCTCAAGCATTTAGTGCGGTTCTTATTGTCTGTAGTTTTGTATTTATATTTTGTAACTTATTGTGCCCTTTCTTCCCCAAACAGGGAGGTTTAAATGCATATCGAATAGTTAAACATAGCTGTTGGCAATTTTTTCTGACATCAATTTATCTCTGCAGGTGGTTAACGGGCCTCTTCAAGATGCCCCAAAGTCATTGCATCCATATGATAGGACAGCACAAACATTGTTTTCGGTAAGTGTCAATTTCATTAAATCACCCCCACCCCACCCCCATTGCATGCCTTTTTTGATCGATTTTGTATTGCATGTCTATTGTTTTTCTTTGTCAAGCGAGGATGGCAACGAATAGCCAAAAACAATTAATGAAGCAAATCATTGATTTTGTGTCTCTCTGAGTTGCAAAGAAACTGTTTCGGCTGATCATTTTTTAGTGCTGTAGAAATAGTCACCATGTGTAAATTGTTGTGCTTTTGCGAAATGCAAACCATGATGTTCCTTAATGCGCAATCTTCCATTAAATCGTTGACATCAAGTAATGCCTAGTCCCCAAGCTAGGGAATTTAAGGGGGTCACCTTGGTCTCACAGTCTCCCCACAGAAGGTGCTCTTCAGAGTGCTTTGAAAGTCCCCAACAAACTCTCTTTAGTCTAGATCTGTGGCAGCTTGCTGTTGTGCCTCTATTGAGTGTCTCATGTCTATTCTGTATATACCTTGTTTGTGTTTTTAATGTACCATCTCAGTCTATGTGAGGCAGTCACTTCGTCATCCTGTCTTGACTAAGAAACTATTGCGGCATTATGTTGACTAAGAAACATTTGGTAATTTCTTTTGTTTAGGAATTTCCATTTCATTGTTTTTCTTTTGCATTTTCTTTTGAATTTTGTTTGGTATAGTTAGTCTATTCTGTTGGAATGACAGCTCAGTATCTCTTGAACCTATTAACCTGTACCAGTACTATTACATTATTAGTATGTCTGTGAGCATTAAACTGAAATGGTCTCTTGACGCACTGTGTGAAATCACCGTGCCACGTTTTCTTCACATGTTCATCCCATCTTAAGAGACACAGACCCTTAAATGGAAACATGTGGGAACCTATATGTTTGTGTCCTACTGTTACAAACACTGCCACTTTCACCTATATAATTTTTTCAAAGACGTGTTCGTTCATTGTTTTTAATAATCATGTTTGAATGTCTTTTGTTGACCTAATTTCTTTTTCTTGGAGGCTATTGAATCTGGTTGGTTGCCAGGAGATATTCTTGATGACATCCCGAACACATTTTATTGTGGAAACCTTGTTTGTGAGGTAAGCCATTGAGTTCTTACAATTTTTTATTTTTTTACACTTTTGGTTGTTTCTTTCATTTTTTTGTTATCATGATGCATGAAGTAGTTGTTGTTGATTCACGTGCCTGAACTGTGACTCCTTAGAGTTTCATTTCTAGCATACCCCAACTAGTTTGGGATAAAGGGCTTTGTTGTTGTTGTTGATGATGCATGAAGTAGTGGATGAACATGCCCTCCACATACAAATTACAAGAGAAAATTCAATATAACCTTGACAAATGTGTGCCATGAACTTCCAGAACCTGCTCACCTCTCAAGTTTCAAAAAGTCCATATTTTCTTATTCATGTACTACCACAACTGTTTCTTCCACTGTTTCAGCTGAAGTGCTAAACTTCAAAATATGTGGATATCTTCTTTGACTTACTGACCTTTGTAATGTCGTGTTCATCGTTAGTGTCAGAATCTTGGTTTATATGATCTTTACTATTCTATATTTATATGTCGTGGGTTCTGATGCTAATCATGTTGTCCCAAACTTGTCACAGATACGCGATTATAGAAAATGTATACCCAGACAAGGATGTAATGGTCCTACAGAAGATGTTCCAGTTATTAAAAAAGTGGTGCTTCAGATGTCTTTTGAGAATCTTGTTAAAGATATTTCAACAATTTCAGATGATTCGTGGACTTACAGTGATATGCTGGTCCGTACCTTTTTGTTTTCCATAAGATTTTTGTAAGTAAGCAGTTATCAGAAATGTAGTTGTTGGCTGTTCTTCTCTTCAGGAATTTGAATCACGTGCTTTAAAAGCTTTAAAACCACAACTTTGTCTAGAAACATCTCCTATGTTGGATCGACTTTCTGCTAACTGCAACCCAAATAAGGTACTTATCAGAAAATCAGGGAATCCATTTTTTGCATCTTAAGTGATTTGTTAGCAATAAATAATAATATTAATATCTACTTGTCCAGCTTGATTTGGCTATAACTAACAGAAACAGAAAAAGAGCATTGCCACCAGAAGCTGCTGCAGTATTCAACAATAAATTACTTGGAAAGCAATTGTGTGTTAATCGGGTGAATGAAAATGCCAAGAACGAGACAAGTGAATTTAGAGTTGTTTCTGCTGATGCTGATGGGAGGAACGCCAATCAAATACCAATGTCACATGCCAGTGGTCCAATGCAAGGTGGAGCACTAAGAAGTTTCACTCAGGAGGTTCCAGTAGCGACATTACCTTCAACTTCTCAATCACAATTTCAACAAGCTCCTGGTAGTCAAAGAGTTAACCAGGATCGATTTGCCATGGATCCTGCAAGCTTTAATGCACGGCAGAATATCGTAAATGCTTATCCTGAGACAGCAGCTAGTCAGAAGAGGGACAGCCAAGATGTGCTGCAGTCAGGCATTAGAAAATCAGCAAGACAGATGCCACTTGGGCAAGATATTAACCAGCAAATTCTTGGGTTCCGCGGGGAGGGCCCAACTGGAGCAGATATGAATTGGAAGCATGGATTGTTAACGCAGCAGATGGTTTCCAAGGGTATTCAGTATCCTACTGGCGTTAACGGGCAAAGATATTTCTCACCTATGATGAATGATGTCCCAAATCAAGAGGCAGGAGGTTCCTTTTATATGAATCAGCCGCCAATGAAATTTGGCATAAAGCAGGAGCAGGTTGAATCTGGAAAGTTAGACAGACCAGAAGCTATGAAGTTTAAAAACATTCTACCCGCGGCTGATACGGAAAACAATCCCTTGGATCCTCTACAGTTGAGGTCATCACAACAGCTTGCCCAGCAAGCATTCATGAAGCAGCAATGGCATAATATTGGTTCTCCCGGTGACAAAGATATGAGAAGAAAATCTGCACAGAGTCCACGTGTTTCCACCGGCCCACCAATCCAATCTCCGGTACCAACAAAATCTGGAGAGGTTTCCACTGGTTCCTTAAATGGTCAGTTTGGTGCAGCTGCTGCAACAGCTACTTCTTTTGGATCTCTGAAGGAAAAGTCCGCTGCCATCTCAAATTCTGGACTTGGAACAGGCTCTGCAACATCAAGCCTCAGTGATTCGATGCAGCGGCAACCACAGCCAAAAAGAAAAACAAATTCCATTCCTAAAGCTCACCCAATGAGTGGAGTCGCATCTCCTGCAAGTGTGGGTAATATTGCTACACCACACAGTGCTAGTAGTCCATCAGTTGCAGCATCATCAATGGCCGATCTAGCTTTACTCGAGAAGTTCTCCAAGATCGAGTTATTGTCCCAAAAGTACGATCATTCAACTCTCTTTGTTCGTAAATTGCTATGTTTTTGAAACCCAGTTTAGTCTGGCCAGTTGAACCGGTTGAACGAGGACCTGAGTGGTCTGGGTTTACTCTTAAAGTGCAGGTTTGAGTTGACTCATTGACTGGCCAGTTCAACTGGTTGAACTGCCAGATCAACTTAAAAGCATACTTGATTAAACATGTATTCAATAATCCAAAAGAAAAGAAAAGAAATCATAAAAGCTGTCTCTCCCTTGTCACTTCCATTTGCTCTAAATCTTATTCTTCATCCTCTTCCACAAACAATGCCATCTTTTCCATCTCTGTAGAAATGCATGCAATAATTGATGATTTCACAGTTCAACCACTTATTTATTCCGTTGAACATATTGTCCAACTCCACCCACCCACTTTGATTGGATTAACATCTGGTTTGAGTTTGAAAACCATGGTAAGTTGATATTTAGTGTTCTCAACTGACTTAATGTCTACATTACTACTTGTCTTTGACATTATATATATATATATATATTCGTTATTTTAAAGATCTAATATTCTTGTTATGTTCATATCCATTTTTAATCCCTTATTTTCCTTGCTAATTGCTTGCATTCATTTTCTAGATTACTGAAATACAAAAGAAGTCTTATGGCAGCTAAAATGACTCTCAAACTGTGAATACCTAAAATGATTGAATTGCATGCACAACCATAAATAATTGTTTTATCATCTTTGATCTATGTTGTATATCCTTTCTCTTGCAAGGATCTCAAGTCCTTAAATTTGTTTCGTTTACAGGTACCAACTTAATGTAAAGAAAAACAAAGTCGAACAATTTAATGTCAAGAAACCCATGGCACCTTCAAAGCAGGAAATATCTCTCTTGTGCAATTCTTTGATGGTTGAGGATTTAATAGATCCTCTGAACCCCATGTCGAGATCACTGTTTGCTGGTACCATGAACAACTGCAGAACTAGGGTATTGTGTCATTCATGGCCTAATGTTTATCAAGGTCTGCAAATTTTGTTTCAAAATCATGCCCTTTTTGGACAAGAAGTTACAGTAAGGGTGCCTTATTGATTTGTGATTTGTTGTTTTACCAGGAAATATGGGTGCCACAACAGTCAGAAATCAGCATCGGTTGGTTATGAAAGAGAAGCCCATGGATGGTGTGATAATTCAATATGGTGACATGGAGGAATCAAATTTTCCTCCACAAGATTTTATGATTACAATTCCTAACACTGTGAGTTTTGAGATGTTATTCTTTTGTTGTTTTTTATTGTATGAGTTGCTGATATATATTCCCGTGTCCAGCATTATGCAGATTTACTTGGTGCTCAGTATAGGTCTCTGGTGAGTTTTTTTGGTATTCAATCTCAGGCATTCTAAGAGAACTAATTACAAGATTTTAGATCTAGTTATCACCTTTCATTTTCAGATGGAACGCGAAGGCTATCAAAAGATTGAGGATCAAACAATTGTTTCCTCAAATGTGGAGTCTGGCAATCCATCTTTCATTACGGGGTCACCATTGGAAAATGCTGCAACCGAGGTGCTGAAGTCAGAAGGGATCCCTGGTCAACAGGTTCATCCTGCTGTGGTCAATGGTAATAATGGTAACGCTAATCATCTAAGCTCCTCCCAGAATCCCTCGAACAGTGCACGGCTATTGCCTCCTGGAAGTACTCATGCATTGCCATCTCAAGGGTATCTGCCAAGTGGTGCAAATGTCCCGATGTCTGCAAGGCCTCAGCAGATGGATCAAACCTTGATGCAGCAGCATAGTCAACAACAGCAGCACCTGCAGCAGCACCAGATGCAGTCACAACTACAGCAGCAGCAGCAGCAGCAGCAGCAGCAGCAGCAGCAGAAGCCCTCAGATTCAACAACAGGCACAGGCACAGCAACAACAGCAACAACTTCAGCACTCTCCTATGCAGAGATCATCTGCTATGCTGCAAATGAATCAACTGTCACAATTTATTGGACAGAACACAAACATGCAGATAGGTGGCAACCACATGATGAATAAACCAACTCATTTGCAACTTCAGGCTTTACAGCAGGCCCATCAGCAGCAGCAACAACAGCAACAAGCTCAGTTTTCAAGGAAGGGGATGATGGGGCTTGGTGCTATGGGCATGGGAAATAACGTCATGGGTCTTGGTGGATTGAACAATGTTCTTGGTGTAGGCGGCGGACGTGGAATATCATCGCCAATGGCATCCATGCCAGGCTTAAACAGCATGGGCACGAATCAGATGAATATGGGGTCGGCAACCAACTTCGGCATGGGAGTCCGTGCTCCCATGACTCCTGCTCAGTATGCTGCATTAAAGCTAAGGATGTCACAGAGGGGCAATATGTTAGGTGCTCAGTCAGGTCTTGCTGGTTTGTCTGGGACTAGTCACCCGATGCTCCCAAGCTCTATGGGTATGCTGACTCAGTCACTCGGTCGGCCTAGCATGGGTGCACTACAGCGTAGTGGAATGACATCGATGGGACCACCAAAGATACCTGGGTCAAGTATGTACTTGAACGCTCAGCAGCTTCAGCAGCAACAGCTTCAGCACCAACACTTACAGCAGCAACAGCAGCAGCAGCAACCACCACAGCAGCAACAGCAACAACAACAACAACAGCTACAACAGCAACAACTTCCACAGCAGCAGCAACAACAACAGCTGCAGCAGCAACAACTTCCACAGCAACAACAGCAAATAAGTTCTCCATTGCAGCAGTTACAGGCAAACTCTCCATCCGTGATTGGATCTCCTCAAGCGGTGGGCATGCAGCAGCAGATAAGCCCACAACAGATGAGCCAGCAAATTGTGATGAGCCCTCAACAGCTAAGCGCTGGGGCGTTGCAACAGATGAATAATAACAACATTGCAGGACCTCCTGCTAGCCCTCAGCTGAGCTCACAGACGCATGGGTCGATAGGTAGCATCACAAGCTCCCCCATGGAGCATCTACAAGGTGCCAACAAGTGAAGTTCCATGACCACTGGATAAGCTGCTCATCTTGCATTGATATTTTAGTTGTTGCACAATAAAAAAAAGTTTATTTTTATCTATTTGTTATGCCATATCCTCTTCCCAGCATTTGTATTTATTTCTAGAGAGCTGTCTGTCCATCTGCTGCCTGTACATAAGACGGCTCTAATAATACATTAAATCAAAGTGTCAGTATCTAAGCATGCTTTCCTGCATACGTTGTAGTTTTATTGTTGTGCGTCTTTCCATTTCCTCTCCAATCAAACTTTTAAGATATAAGTTGACCGTCAACTCTATTTTTTTTTATGTGGTTAACTTAAACTGCGATTGTGGATCAGTGCAACAGAAAATATCACGCATCAATTGAATGCCCTCCAAATGGAAAGAATATCTTCAAAGTATTTACAAAGAATATACATCTGAAACAATAGTAAGAAGTAAGAATGAAGAAATATACCACACAAGAAAGAAGATATAACTTGATTCCATCAAACATACGTAAGGTCTCTCTTCAGCTGCGATTAGTTCTGTTCTCCAGAGCTGTTGCAGTTGAGTCCACATGACCAAGAAGACAAGCATATATCTTCTGCTTCAACCTCTCAATTGTCTCCGCAAGTCCGTCGATTTCGACCCCTTCCTCATTACTCAACTCATCCAACCAATCACTGGCCTGTTTCAGTTGAGACAGTGTAACTGCAATCTGCCCCTCAGATGCCTTTAGGCTGTCTTTGGCCCCCTTTTTTGCACTCGAATCTGCATGGAGTCCGGTGCTGAGGGCACTTTCCAAGAATTTCAAAAACCATACTCGCGACTCCTCCTTGACGGCAACCTTAAGTTCATGCATCTCATTGTCGTCTTCTCTTGCCCATTCTAGCTTTGCTTGAAGCTCAATTGATGGGGCGGTTTTCGAAGAGGTCGGGAGAATTCTACTGGATGCAGAGGAACCCTTTTTGATGGTGATTCCATTACTGGAAAGAGGTAGGTGTGAACTCTGAGCAGAGTTGCATCTGCAAGTGCTGATGGCCGGTTGGTTGATAAGCCGATGAAGGGTGAAGAATTTAGTGAGCAATGTGTGTGGATTCTCGGCTGCCGCCGATTTTTGCAGATCAGAAAATATGCTGGAATAATCACATAATAAATCAACTGTCATTGGTATAATTCGTCATTTATCTTTATTGCATGATCATTGTTGGTCTGATTTCTAACGTACGAATAATAAGTTGTGCCATTCATGTTGATATTCGCGGGGTTTTGAGCTCACAATTGTTATTTATCGATTGATTTCGGATAATGAAACTGAAGTCATCTTATAATACATCATCACAGAATTGTGCAAACCTTAAGTTCTCCTATAGAGTCTTACATTTCTCATGTAACAGAATAGGAAATCTTATATTATCAAGAACATTATTTAGAGCCTCAATCGGGACATAATCGACAAAAAAATAATCCAATGCTACGTCAGTACCGAATTATTTTCGCACAGACGACACTTTCATCTGAATTCACTAATGCTTCTGGAGTTCTAGTCCTAGAATCCATATTTATGAAGAATTTAGATAGCTTACGGAGTTCAGACAGAAAAGGATACTACGAAAAAGACGCAAGTTATGCTCCTTACCTGAGGCTCTTGATCAAAGTCGTTGCCAGTGCAACTTCTTTCTGCGCTTTTGCTGCTACCAGAGAAGCTATATGTTTTCTTCTCAAAGTTACCTGTTTCAATCCAGTGCAGAAATAAATAAGAGAGCATTAAAAACTGCTCAAACACAACTTACAAATCTTGATAGATTTTCTTAAACCAAATTGGTAGATTCAGACCATTTATTGCAATCCAGAGTAATCAGATAAGTCCCTATCAATTCCAATTCCATATGATATGCACTCACACAACTAATCATCACAATTTCATGCCATAACCTATAAACTTATTATTAAGGAACTGTTTTCTTATATTAAGTTCAGGAAGACTAGAGTAAATTTTTCTTGTGAACAAAGAAAGAATGTCCGATCTAAAGCGTACCTTCCCGGATTTAACAAGACTGGCCGGAAGGGAATCCCACGGTATGGCTTCCTCCTTAACCCGTCTCTTGTAACTGTTAATAAGATCTCGCGGCAAGTTACCATTGCTTCTGTTAGGGGCACTTGTCGCTGAATCTGAAGGCGAAGAAGGCTCTGAGTCTACAGAAGAAACCGCCTCCTTTGGTTTCATTTTCTTTTTATGATGACTAACTGGAGGCGTTTCGAGCTGTACCTGTAATGCGACCGCCTCAATATATCATGATCATACACGATTAAATCTCCTCAAAAAAAATTGTCAATGTTGTTTATAAATTAATCATACCTTACATCTTGTATGTGATTTTGCTTTCGAAGCAACGGTAGATTTTCTCGACTTGACAACATTACTAGTCTTAGAACTCTTTGTATCCGTGCTGGAAGCATCGCTTTCGATACTTTTCGACCTCACAACACCTTCCATGTACCTCGAAGAAACCCCGGCCTTCTCTTCCTTTATAACAATCTTCTTTTTCGAAACTTCGCCCTTCCCCTCGGAGTAATCGCTTGATTTCGGAGCATCCCATTCTCGACCAAATGGTATGTCCACGTCAGATTTCACAACCATGCTCATAAGATCTTTGGGATTCCCAATAAAGGAATTTCTACCTGGCAAAGGCCTGACTCCCACAAGAACAGGCACAGGGCTTCCTGACTCGACTTTGTCGACATAAAAGAATTGCCCGAGTTGGAGTTTGTTGTTTAAGATCAGCTCATTATCATCTTTCGATAGGGAGACGTATGTCGAATGGGAAGAATCCGATACTTTGAGGAAAAAACCGTGATTCGGCCACAATTCTGAACCATCTAGAGCTGGTACAATGCTGATGACTTGCAGAAGAATCGATCGATGTTCGCCGAATATTTTCACATCAGAGTCTATGTTCTCTAGAAGCTTTAGTAGTACTCCAGGGATTAGAGATGCCATTGGATATGTTTCTGAAAATAAGCACCAATTCGAACACTATTTTTTTTGTCAATCAATAGTTACATGGACGACATTGAAAGGGAAATTTTCTTTTATATTCAAGCTTTTGCTTTACAATTGAAAATTCTTTGTCCTTTCACTGATATTTTATTTAGTAAGACATCATCATACATGCATACTTCAGAATATTAAAAGCGATCGCTTTTCTCCCAACAGCTTAGATGACAATTAAGAAGAAGATGAGTTAACACAAATCATTCTGTGGTCAAGTCCACAAAATAAAGTTGTTATTTGTTCATCAAAACATAACCAATCCAAAGAAACCACAACTACCAACAGAGATCACATTTTTTTAGAGAAAAGTTGCCAACAAAAGTTAGTTCACCAAAACCATAATTTGAAAAAAAAAAACTTCAACCTAATACCAAATCCAAATAACAAACCTGAAAGATCTCAAGCAAACACCAAACCAACTCAACAGAACAAGATCCATGAACTTCTTTAGTTCTACCATAAAATTCCTGATTTTTTTGCACGATTCCGAATAATTCCACAAAAACCCACAACACCCAAAAACTAAAATACCCAAAATACCACCCAAAAAATAAAATAAAAAAATTCCATGTTTTGTCTCAACTAGTCAAAATTGCAACACAATTAATGGTTTGACCTTCAACACACATAAACAACCAAATCACGCAAAAACGAAAGATGGGCAATCGAGAAATCCTACCAAGAATCGAACCAAACTTCAAAAATCCCAAATTGGATTCCACAGGAATCTCTTCCTCCACCTCCTCTTTGCTCTTCTTTGCTTCTTCTCCCTTCTCACGTGGCTTTCAAGAGAGGGAACCAACTACTCTTACCAAATCGGTTGAAATGACCAAACTGCCCTCGGATGGGGTACTAGGGTGACTTAGTTTGGAGGGGTATTTGGGGAATTTGGGGAGTAACGTGGTGGCGACCACATTAGGAAAGGTTTTTATTTTATTTTAAGGTAGTTAATAGCATTAGATAAAGGGGTTGGCTGCAAACACAACCACTCCAAGATAATTAGTTAATTACAAGGTAGTTAAACAAGGTAATTAATTAGCCGAGTGTTTCCAACCCTTATGGTTGTTATAAGGTCCTAGTCAACACAAAGCCAAAATGGACTCCTCAATGCCGAGAAACACCACTTCTTAGGTTGAGGGAGTAGTGTGGTTGTTGTTGCGCGTGGTGATAGTGGCCATCAGTGGTGTGAATTTCTCAATTCTTGTCCTTTTTATCCGAGCTTGAGAGAGCTCATCTGCACTCCAAAACAATAACAAATCGAAACACTCATTCATCACATGCCAAAAAGACCAAAAAGAGTTTAGAGGAATATTGAAAGTGTTACAACCCTAAACCCATTAGGGTACTAATGGGGGTTAGGAGGAGATTAGAGGAGAGCTTTGCATGGGGAGTGGAGTGCACAGTGGTGTGCATGGGGAAGAGAAGGGTGGCGTGTACTGTAGACGAGGTGATGAGTTGGTGTGTAGGGCACTGTTGACGTGAGGAGAGGGTTGGGTTTAAAAGTTGTTTTTGTTCTCTCATTCTCTTTGGATCTCTCTCTCACCCTCTTTCCTTCCTTCCGGCGACAGAGGAGGCAGAAGCTCACGCGGCGTGAGGCGTGTGTAGATCGTGGCAAGGAGGCGACTGTGCGAGGAGGTTTCGGGGACGGCGTGCGCGAGTGGAGCTCCGGTGTTTTCGTCGTCTTCTTTGAGGTATGCCGCTCCTTAGTGTGTTTTGTTGTTAACCCTCGTGGGAGGGTGGGGTTGGTCGGTTGGAGGAGATCGGAGACCTCTCCGACGAAGTGTTTTGGTGAAAAACCTCGGCTGGCGCGAGGTTGAAGACGACCCCGGGCCTCTCGGGCGGTCGACCGAATGTAGCGTTTTTGTCTGTCTGTTGTGTTTTGGTCGACCGGGTTCTTGTGTTCGGTCGACCGGAACTTAAGTGTACTCGTTTATTTATGCTTGTTCGGTCGACCGTTATATGACGTAGAAATAATAGGATGATCATGTTAGTTTTCGGTCGACCGAGACCCCTGAGTCGGTCGACCGATAGTTTTGAATTTAATGTTGACCAGGCTCCGGATTTTGACATCGTTTCGGTCGACCGATTTTAGACCTTCAGTAGACCGTTGGGACTTGTTTTGCGCAAATAGTTCGACCGGTTGTCACTTTCGGTCGACCAATTCCCTTGAGGAAAACGGCCGACCGAGTTGTCTCTTTCGGTCGACCGTTTTGCACAGGACAGAATTCCTGGTTCTGCTTAGGATGCCAACTCTGTCCACGGAAACCCGTGTCCCCGCCTTGTGCGTGAGCCGAGAGGTGACGGTGGGCGCGTTCCGCGTGCCTGCCCAGGGACCGCCGTGTGGAATAGTGGGTGTTCGGGACGCATCACCTCCATGTATGGATCGTGACTAATATGATGAATTGATTGGACTCATTGTAGTATAGCAGGCCTGAGGGATCGTGGATCCCAATGTATGATGTTTGTGCGAGCACGCAACTGTCGTTGGGTGAGATGACTACCGGCCTTTATGGAAACGAAGGTCTCTGCCCTGCTTTTATAGCAGCGACATTGGTGTTTGCGGCTCGTGGAGCCTGATGACCTGACAGACTTCGGTCTGGACCGTCCGATGTTGTGCCGGACGTATTGATTGGACCACCGATGTCATGCCGGTGATGCCGTCGATGTTTTATCCGACGATGATGATTGATGGGCCGATGTTGTTCCGGCTATGTTATATGATGGGCCGATGCTGTTCCGGCTATGTTTTCCTCAGCTGAGCACCTACTGAGATGATGATTGATGGACCGACCGAGCAACGGCTCTGTTGGTGTGGTTTCGACCACGAGTTACAAATATGTTTCTTATGGCGCGGACCTGACGGATGTCCCTTGCCGAACCCCATGTTTAGTGTAGCCGCGTGTGGGGGGTGTCGCGTCTTGTTCCGTTAGACCGTATGTGCCTACGGTAGGTCTTCTCGGGAGACCCGATGATGATTGTCGGACTGATGTCCCATGTTACCCTTCGGGGGAACTGTTTTCATTACTGTTGATGACATGACATGCTACTAGTATGATAAGTTTATTTGTACTACTGCATGCATATAAGTGAGTTTGACATACCGGGTTTCCTTATGGAAACTCAGACATTGTTGTTGTATCTTTTTCAGAACCGCGGTAGGTCCAGTTGGGTGGTGATCAGCGGGCGCACGCATCTTGGGATCGGATCCTCTATTCTGACCACTGAGGTCGACATGATTACGTTTACCTTCTTTTGTTGTTCTGTTGTAATCATGTATCGTTTTTTTGACAAACTCTGATATAAACTGGTGCACCGCTTTTATATTTTTATGAGAAGTAACAATCCCGTCTTTGATTATTGGTCTCTGATGCTTTGATAAATAATTTTTAAATTTTCGCTGTTTAGGGATGTTACAGAAAGATTCAATTATTTATTTATTTTTTCCAAATAATCCAACAACAAAACGATTGATATGATTAGGAAATGTTGTGGTGATGCCTTGTGTAAGGTGAGAGGAGTTGTGTCGGTTGGTTTGGTGAATCTCAATTGGGTGTGGGGTTGCACTCTTTGGTTTGCACCTTTATGGAAGGGAGTGAGACATTAAACATAAATTAATTGTGTTGTAGTTTTAATATTATTGGTAGGGATTTGTTGGTGGAATTGTTTTTCTAATTTGCATGGGACCATTTGGTTAAGTTAATATTAGACTATCATTGCATTAGCTTGTGATGTTATCAAGTACGGTAGAACTGTAAAAGTGTTGAACAATGAAATGTGTTTCCCTTTGAATCCTAGTTTGAAGATCCAATATGTTTTTGGTTCTCAAAATGGTATTAGAGCTTACATGAGATTGAATGATCAAACTCTCACTGGATATTTAGGTTGAAATATGCATAGTTGCTAGAGCATTATCCGACTCGTGATATATCCTCAATAAACTTCAATTGGAGTCCAATTTATGGCATTAAACAACTACAAAAGTTGCCCAACACAATTTATATCGAAAGTATATCTTTTCAACTTATCCTAACATGTAATTCCCATCCCGCAATTCGATACGTTATGTACGCTAATTCAAGACTAGAAATAGTGATACCAACACACAATCAATGAAAGCTCGGCAAGCAAAATTGCAGTTGAACATTTGAGGCAATCCATCACAATCAAATCAATCACTTTTGTTTTTCACTACTTATAATACTTTCACGTTCAATGATTAAGAGACATCTTAGTGAAGTATAATATACTTAAAAGTCTTAATTCACTGGGCCCATTCACTTCTTTCAGGTCTTTCATGTCCAAGTAATCAACCATGAACATAATCATGTAAAACAAACAAGCTCATCACAGTTGCGTGACAAAACCAACACAATTATGTTTGGATCAGACACTTTTCAATCAATTAGTTTTGAATGAATCAATAACTTCTCCACTTCTTTAAGAAACATGCACTTCCTAGATTGGCGGAAATTCTAGAAAATAGAGCTCTTAGTCCTAACTAGAAAGTCTCAAAATTAAAAGGCGATAATTAAGGTTTGTCGTTCTCAAGCATGGGGCCAGTGACACTTTCCTAATTAACTACCAAATATCTCACTCAATTGTTATAACTAAGTTTTGTAGCATTTTGACTTTTGAGTCGTTCTGTCAACAAGTTAACATTATTATATTATAATGAGGAATTTCCCTTTGAATGACTAATACGATTTCATACTAAATTAAAACCCACCAATAAATGGAGGCCCCAATTCCTAAGCCCTTATAAGACAAGCAAGTTATATACTAGTTCAGGCCCAAGACTGAAGCCCAAATCATAGCCGATCCACACCAACTACTAGTTGAATGCACTAATGATTCAGTGGTTAGCCATAATATATTATATTTATGTTAGAGATCCTGAGAGAATTCCATATTTACTTAAAAATACTTGAATGTTATGTGTTCGATTTGTTGTTCTGAGGTTTGTGCTTTAACTTTGCAGCATCGTAAAAACGATAGATTGAAATAAATTGTCTGTTGCAAAATAATCTACACAGCAACCTCAACAAAGAGCAAACATCTCTCAGTTTGTGCATGTATTGCCCTTTGGTTAAATAGAGATTTGTGTGTCGTAAATGTATTAAACAACATAATCTCATACATGTTAATTTTCTGGTTGTGCATTTCCATGTTCTTAATTAATTACCTCCAACCAATACATCCGACAGTAGACGTCGACCACCGAACAACTTCATAATGATAATGGATCCAAAGTTCTCCCAACCGTGTAAATTAATACGTGCATGTAACTTAAGAAAGAAATAGTTAATGTAGCATACATCGGTCCAACACTCCAACCAATGAGCTACACGAGTAGTGCAATTTCACTTCAATCATATATTTCATGATCCAAAAACATTTTTTGTAGATTCCTTTACCACTTCCAATTTATGGTATTAAAGTGAAAAATTGTTTTTGGCATGTTTAGAGGACATGGTTGAGTTATTAAAATTTTCATTTGATTCGGAAGTCGTAGTTGATGAAAGGGACTTAAAAGTGATACAATTTAAATTGTTTTTTGTGTTTAAAATTAAAATAGTTTGTTATGGACTTGGTAGAGTATAGAATGAGGTTGTCTTTAATTATCTTTTGTATAAAATTTTAAATTCAAATAGCAGATTTTGTACAAGTCAATCACATACTTAACAAAGTCTAGCTGTCTGTCTACACTTTTAAACTTCTTTTCTGCAACGTAATCAAACACCTTTAATCATGAATATACCCTCAATTCTAAGCAATTACTCCCCTATTTTTTTTATGAAACAAAGATTTATATTAAACTAAAGTAAAGAGGTTGTGGTGCGGACCACAACAGCCTCATAATAACACATATTTCACGTATTCCATTTCTAACTATATTTGAAATCACCTATAAATTTTAACCAATTACTTAAATGCTCAATTTTTTTATGCATCGACATGTTCTTCGTGGTGAATTATTTCACAAGCATTTTTTAGTGCAGACACTCCGACTTTTCGATGTTTAAAGGGTCAATAACTTAATATGTAACCCCAAAATTGTGGAGATCACCAATTACTATTGTAATGCGGTGATGAATCAAATGTGTATATCTAGATGCATCATGCATAGATATATAGTATGTGTTAGTATTATGCCAATTATATGTATTTATATAATGATATTTTTACGTATATACCCTCTGTTTTCTGTTGTATTTATATTGCTATTACTATTTGTCATAATTAAACTCAAATATTTACTCTACGTACATGCATCATGCATGTCTCCTATTTAGTAGAATTACTCCAATCACATTTATTTTCTAGTTAATTTTCAAGATATTTACATGTCTTACAATGTCAATAGTTATGTTTTCATATACTCATACATTTACTATTTTAGGATTTCAAATGGCATACCTACTACATAAATCCTACTTATTTAAAGGTTCAAGCAAGTGTCGAGCTATCAGTTGGACTATAATTCTCAAACAATCTTCCATGTGTAGCTAGTTATGTCTCCTATGTGTAGCTAGTCATGTGAATTTATTCTTATATACTCTACTTCAAAAAAAATAACTTCAATTAATATTCAATATTGGAAAAATTAACGTCAATAGATGGAATTTTCTCCACGTTATCTAGACGAGACAAAGTGAATGAGATGGCTGCTAAGGTCCAAGTGCTTCACAATTAATAGTGTCTATCACTATTAATACTTTTTGCACTACTACAAAATGGTCTTTGCCGACAGACAAATCCGTCGCAAAAGTAGACCATTTCGTCGAGAATACCCATTGCGGTGGTTGCATGAGTTGGAAGTGGAGCTGGGTCGCGACAACGGGAGAGGAGTGGAGGGGGAAGAGGTGTGACACTAAGAAGGAGGTGAAATCGGACCAGAAGGCACACCACGACTGACGGATTCGTAGTACTGAAAAACCTAATTGGAGGAGAAGGTTCCTCTAGAATAGCTCAGAAGGTACGCTCGAACTGTAATGACCCTAACTTTAGCTTAGAAGCTAATGGTGATTGGGTGGTGGTGTTGTAGGGTGATGTGTAGGGTATGAGTTGGATGTTGGCTTGGAATTGATGGTTGAAGAGAGGAACCCAACTCATTCTCTCCCTCTCCATCTCTACGCCCCTCTCCTATCTTCTTCTTCTTCTTCTTTTTTCTTCTCACACCAAAAACCTTACTCATCTTCTCATCTCCCTCCCTTTATTTCTAGAGGCGATGGCGGGAGCTCTGGAGGCAGGTGGTGAACTCGGCGTGAGCACGACTGACAAGGAGGCATTTGGAGCTTCGATGAACGTTGTTCTTTGCAAAAGAGGTATGCCAAATTCTTGCATTAAAGGCTTAACCACACTTGTCGGTGTGGAGTTTTGCTTGTCGCCGGAGGTCGGAGACCTTGCCGGCGACGAGGGGCAACAATGGTGCCTGGTGATGCCATGTAGTTGTCGGTGATCGGTCGACCAGTGCTTGTTGCGGTCGACCGGTCTTACTGTAATTCTCGACTTTAACCAACACCGATCGAACGATGTCTTGTGGTGGTCGACCGGTTGTCCTTATGCTGGTGGGTCGGAGGAATGCATGTTGTGTTTCGGTCAACCGATACCTTAGTTGGTCGACCGTTGCTTTCTGGACTGGTCTGGACAGAGCGTGGACCATCTAAATGGTCGACCGCTCTTGACTTTGTCCGACCAGTAACTTAAATAGACTTATCGTTTGGTCAAACATGGCCCTTCAATCGTTCGACCATTGACTCGATTTGACTTAGACTGAGTCCGGATTTTGACCACATATCGGTTGATCAGTTTATATCTTTTGTTCGACTGTTGGGGATTAAGTCATGAGCCTAGAGTTCGACCGTTACAGGTGTCTATTCGACCGACCCCATGAAGAGCGGTCAACCGGTATACCTTTTTTAGTCGACCGTTTGGACGCAAAACTGAATCCTGGTCCTAGTGGAGCGTCAACTCTGTCCACGGAAACCCGTGTCCTCCGCGTGAGTCGATAGGTGAGAGTGGGTGCATTGCTCGTGTCTTCCCAGGGACCACCGTGTGGAAGAGTGTGGATACTCAAGACGTGTCACCTCTTTTTATTGACTGTGGTATAGTATGTGCTTGACTCTCATTAGAGTAGCAGCTTGAGGGATCACAGATCCCAATGCTTTCAGTGGGCACGCACATTTCGTTGGGTGAAGTGACTACCGGCCTTGATGGCTACGGAGGTCGCTGCCTTGCTTTTATATCAACGGAGTTGGTGTCTGCACGAGGAGCTCGATGACCACGTAGACTTTAGTCTGGATTTGTCGATTATCTGGCCTAGCCCTCTGTGAGGTGGATAGGTTCGACTGACCTTGATAGAAGGTGATTACACGAGCCCGTGCGGTCTGTGTGGCGATGGTATGGCCCATGTGCGGCCTGTGTGGTAGTGGCGGTCGGCACCTACTGAGTGAGATGGATCGTACGACCTGTGTGGCGACGGTCATGGACCGACCTAAGCGACGACACCGTTGGTGTAGTGGTGGACCACGATGTTTCAAATCTGATTCTACCAGTGCGGGACTGCGAACGCCTCCTCACCAATCATTTGGCTTGTGTAGCCGCGTGTGAGTGTGTTACGTACTGTCCGCTAGACCGTATGTGTCTACGATAGGTCTCCACGGAGACCCGATGGTGTTGTGGATTATGCGGTCTGTGTGGCGGCGGTGATGTTTGTAGACCGTGCGACCTGTGTGACAGGGGTAATGATTGCGGGACGGATGCCTGAGTTTACCCTTGGAAGGAATGTTGTTCTTATTGATTACTATATCATGTCATGTTATACTAGTATGATAGGTGCATATAGGTGAGTTTGTCATACGAGGTTTTCTTATCGAAACTCAGGCATTGTTATTATGTTTAGTTTCAGGACCGTGGTAGGTTCGGGTGGGTGGTGATCGAGGAAGATTGCACTTTGGGACCGGATTCTCGAGTCTGCTTTTAGGTCGTTATGATTACATGTACCTATACTTTTTTGTATCTTCATGTTCCCAAATATTATCATATTTTTGATAAACTCTTATGTAATATGGTGCACCAGAGATATTTGAGTATTTTTCTGAGTAATGTCTCAACTTTTGATAATCTTAATCATTGTGTTCATTTGATTTTAAAAGTTTAAATTTTCCGTTGTTCGGGGATGTTACACGAACTAGCAGAACGACCTATAAATTCGACTTCTAACACGGTGGAGGGTCTAGAGGTGGTGGACGTTGGGAGCAGAGGGGTTGAGTTTGTGAGAACGGTGGCGATTGGAAGATGAGGCATGCAGTTGGGTGGTCTTGGGTTTGCGTTTCGAGGGATCAGGTAGGCATTTGGGATTTTTCCTTAACTGTGCTGATGAATTTGTGGAATTTCTGTCGTTAATAGTCCTGACGACAAACGTCAGTACTGTTCCGACGGGAAATATCATTTTTCTTGTAGTGCTCATGCTTCAGATCATGGCAGATTAATTAATGGCAAAAGACAATAATGCTTGCTTTTTATTAGCTTCAAAAGCCTTAAACGACAACCATGCACGATGCACGATATACATATGGAGTAATCATGTTGTGAAAACATAAGATTTTCCATGATCCACATTGATCAAAACAGATGTACAAACACCATTTGTTTCATCTAATATTAGATGACAATCAAGCTTCAACAAAAGGTAAACTACAATTTGTCTTCCTTACTTATCATCTGATTACCTTTTTGTACTTTTTAGTTAATTTTATTAAAGACCTGCAAGTTGCAATACTCCTAGCTATCACCATTCAGTTTGTAGACATGTAATTAACACGACACAAATGTCATTATCTTTTGGGGAAAAAAACTTATCTCCTGATGGAGGAGAGCAACATGAAAATTGCAAGATGATGAGAATATTTAGACTTTTAGTGGAAGACAAACTGTAATTTACCTTTTTCACAGACGTACGATAATACAAAGTTCATTAAGCACGAGATAAAAGCGATTTGACTCGAAAAGGAGTTAGGTTAGAAAATCCCATCCACTAACTCCACTAATTATTACGTTAATGGATTGAGCTGGCTAAACCAATCCACGGCTCCGCCTTAATCTTGTCGGGTTTAACCTTGGTCGTTGCCTTTGCTTCAATACTGGCATTAAGATCCAAGCGACTTGGTTGATATGGTGAAGCTGCTCCAACCCTACAAAAATTAACCAATTAAGTACCACAATTAATTATATATCAAAACCAAGTTAAATTATTAACACAGTACAATGTTTAATTAAAAAAAGTCATCATTTTGCTATTGCCAACATAACACTACAAAAAAGTTACCTTTCTCTTCTTTTCTGGAGGAATCGGCTAAGAGAGGCCCTCCTCGCCACTGGCAAAACTACACCACCATAGATATAAAAACAAATCAAATTTCCCATGCATGTAACTTATATAAATCAAGAGATACATTAATGTGTATGCTTGTTCACCTATGGTATTAGGGAGGTAGTGAGGTTTGTGGATTGTATTGGCATTTGATGAAGAAGAAGTTAATGATGGAGCAATATTATTGGGTGTGTAAGCAATTGCAGCCATGAGCCACTTGGCCTTGTCCTCTGGGAAACGGTCAATCACCACCAACTTCCCATCATAGAATATGGTCATGGGTGAGGCAACATTGTTCTCTTGCGCGTTGATAGTAGGAGGAAGAGGTGGATTTGTGGTTATTGCAACATCTATATTGTCATCCATACATGACAAGAGGTTCAGGGTTCTTGGTGTCTCACATTTGCCTGTTTCATATTCAAAATGTTAATCAGATGGATCTTGGATATGTGTGCATGTTGCACTTATATATATATATATAATATAATAAGATCAAGTTTTAGTGAACTTATGACTCATCTTATTTTGTTTAAGTTCCCTACAATCTCACCACTTATCTTATTTTGTTTAAGTCCCCTATAATCTCACCATTACATTTTATTTACGGTTAATCTCATCTTTAATAAGTATAATTGTTTTTTATAATCTACCTTACAATTTCATATATGTGGTGGATATGTTGAGGATTTAAAATAAAAAATGAAGCTTCAGACTAACTAGATAATTTTTGTATATATATATACATGAATTATCTAGTGAGTCTTAAACTTAATTTACTATTTTAAACTTCCACGGTATCCACTACTCGTCTGAAATTGTAAGGTAGATTAAGAAAAAAAAACGGTTACGCTAATAAAATGTGAGATTAACTGTAAATAAGATTCAATAGTAAGATTATAAAATATTTAAACTAAATAAAATGAATTATGAATTGGTTCATTGCATATATATGCACGTGTGTGAACATACACACACAATTCCGAAGTCTAATAAAATGGCACTTTCGGATCTACTATTTTGTTTTAAAATTCCTCAGCTTTGAATCTATTAATTTGAAAGAAGGCATGCACTTCAATTTCAAAATTTAAATGACAGTTAATTTACCATCAACTAATTTGCCCTTTTAGCAACTATAAGACGGAGAGTATGTTCACACAACATGTTTTCATATTAAAACTTCATGTAATAAATGCATTACTTAATGGTTCTCATGATCACAGGGAAGAACAAACATGATAATCAACTAATCATAAACCCAAAAAAAACGCATAGAACAAACAGGAAAGAAAACAAGAAAGCGAGAAAATTGTTCCAAGAAAAAAAGTCCAACCTCACCAATCTAATTAAAGAACTTACAACAAATCCAAACCCAATACACGAAACCCACATTACATGAAAAGGAAAACCCATTTTCAAAAAAAATATAATCAAAAGAAGAGGGGAAAAAACTTACCACGAAGAAGCTTATATGGATGTGGCATGAAACACTTGCTCATGTTGCTACAAGTAAGGGAGAAGTTGGACATATTTCTTGTCTTGAGAACTAACTAGACGTATCTCAGCACCAACCTTGCTAAGACTCACTTAATTGCCTCTTCTATTCTTCTCTCGTGAGTGGTGGCAATAGGAGGAGGAAACTTCCGATTTCATACAAAGTAGGGTATGGTTGTGTTCAGTTGTTGTCCTTTTCTTATAATGACAAATATCCTAATTAATTAAGAATACCATATGAGTTCGGTCTTTGCTCCTTTTTTTGGAGTTAAGACGCGTTTGGAGAAAGCGAGAAGCAACCAAGAAAGTTATGTTTAAGCACGTGATTCGCGTTTTTTTTTAATGAGCGCTCCATTTCAAATATCTGATGATTGGTTTACATGAAATAATTATTGGTTAGAATTCTATTATTTTTTGGTGGATGACATTGACTCACCAGAAGGAAATTAATTTGAAAACTAGAAGTTCCTCATATTGATTTGCAATATCTTTATAAAACGGTTTGAAGTTTTCTTATTATATTTAAATCAGCTTAAAACTGATTAATCGCAAAATGTCGTAATTCTTTTCACTGGAATTGTAAAATCAGTGTTTCCACCGACAGACTCAAATCAATCACACCCTTTTAGCACGACTTTCACCACACTATGAGTGAAGAGAAAAAGATTGAAACTTAACAAACAAAATAAAATCCTCGACTTTTTATACTGCTAATTTTTAACTAACTCTTAATCATTAATTGGCACCTTTGAATAAAAACAAGAATTTGGTTTAGAAATTCATGTGTTGGTTAAAATGTGAAAGTCTACGAGCTAGCGAGGGAAGCATCTCATATCTTCGGGCAAAATGATTTTGAAAAATAGTTACGAAATAATATCTTAAGGAAAAATAATTTTGGGATCGAATTGAACAACTTTTTTATTTTGATTTCAGTCCTCTATAGAGAAGTTGTGAGCTACAAAAGTAAATAAAATGTTACTTTAAAGCTAAATCACCTCAATTCTATTTTTGCTTTGAAACAAGTATAAGCGTTAAATTGTATTGGGTTACTTTTTATTTGTTTGGATTGGATGTTAGGTTGTGAATTAAGCAGCGTTGCCAAAATGCCAACGCTCCAATCAAACTTTACAAAAGAAATAAAAATATGGATATACAAATATTTACAAAGTGAATATTTTCAATCTTAAACGTTTTGAACTTCATTTTATTTTCGAAGGAAATATAAATAGCATGTCCACATAAAATTTTAAAATCGTAAACCTTAATACTTTCTCTGTACATAATAGAAACAGTTAATTTTACATTAAAGGTTATGTCAGATTTGTTTAGATAGACATTAACCTTATTTAGATCGTGTTACTATTTTAAGATCACGTGGTTATCAAAAGCGACTTTAGATAACCAAAAAAAAAGGACTTGAAGAGGTGGTTATAGTCGAGTGTATTGTATAATTGATGGCAGCAACACGTATCTCTAGGAATTTTGTATTGAGTTGATCACGCTTAGCTAATCATTAACAAAAGACTTGATCAAGACTTGGTTATGAATTTGTTAATGAAGTGAGCATGGTAGTGCACCTCAACAAACCATGTTTAACCATATTCAAATTGGATTTTGAATATTTTATTGTCAGTTTAAATATCGACATTTTTGCATCTCAAATCCAAAACTTTTATTTTGTGTACGGGATATTTTTTAATTTTTTTGGAACTAGAATGAAAGCCTATGTTACTTTTGAAGTTGAAACTTAAAACTTTTGGTCCAGGAGACATTTATATACTAGTAAGCTACCCACAGCTATTCCATTTCCACTTATGTGAATGGATTTGGGAGAAAAACGCTAACAATTTGAGAAGACAAGAAAGAAATTAAATTTGAAAGCTACATCCAAGGGTTTTCGAGAGAGTCTAGGAAACAAAACAAGATTTACTTCCACAAGCATGCAGGTATTATGGTAAATAAGAAATAGGAATGGATTTTGGAAATTAAAAACATAGTATGTAATAATAAGGAATATTTTTTTCAAAATAATCACAAAAAATAAACAAAATTGAAAAAATATTCACATGAAAAACTTAATCAGCAAACCATGAGAAACTTAATTAGCAAACTTAATTAACTACAAACAACATCAGTGATGTCGTTTTCATTTATGATAAAAAGACTTCACCAATGTCGTTTTTACCTAAGAGTGACGGGTGGGTCAGGAGTCTTGTCCCCAGGAAAAATGGGTAAGTAATCAATCAACGTAGATAAACGAATCAATATCCGGAATACAATAATAGGATGCCGCCCCCTACCACTCTCATACTCCTAATAAGACTCGTAGACTCAACGAATCTCTCATCGTGTGTTTTACCCCCACAACAATTATTAGTTGAATATAATAATTTGAGTTGAGTCATATAATTTTGATGAAAATTCGACGTAAGTTACATAAGATGTGTATCTTGTGTTCCGTTTCCACTCTCATAACCATAACAAGTTAGGGTTGACGTGTTTTTGAATTCAACTTAATGCATCGACTGATGACTTATCGGTTTTTCTGTGGACGAGATCTCAATCGACCCGTCGCTACTTCAACATACCCTAGGTAAAAACAGTATTGGCGATGTCGTTTTCATTAAGATAAAAACGACATCACTGATGTCGTTTTTAGCTGAAAACGACATCACATATGTCGTTTTCAAGATGTATAGTTTGTCAATTAAGTTTCAAATGTGCATATTTTTTATTTTTTGTGATTATTTAAAAAAAATCATAATAATAATAAACTATTTACGTACATACGACGATTTGGAAGGGTTTTAAAGGCAAAAGATTAAACGTGCATTTTTATAACATTATTTTTTAACCAATTATAAATAACCGCTTGTTGCTTCACTTTATTGCCCGCCGAAAATGTTTCAAATAACTGTAAAATAACAATTGAAAATTGCATACGCTAGCATATTCTTAACATTTTATTTTATCCCACTAGAAGTAAAAGCACCTCTCTTCACATTTTATTTTATTTTAAGGTATATAATGTAGTAAAAGCATTTGGTAGTATACACACGCCATTTTAAGGCATGACGTTAACATTTAACATTAATTTTAAATGAGTAAATTTGTTCTATTCCAAACAAGACGTTAAAATCCTAACGGTTGTTTAGACCAGTTTTCATTTCTGAGGGAAATTATCCGCATAAATTACTAAAAAACGACACGTTTCAAATCTCAAAATTAACTACCAAACGGAATTCTACAAGTTTCTAGACATGATTGACGACTATTAACTTCCGACATTGACAAATGAACATTTGATCATGTGCTAGTGCTTGATTATATGTGTTAGAGCATCTAATGGGAAACGGCATCCTCTCAAAGATTCCTGCACTGATATTGAGCATGAGATTATTATTTATTTTTTTGATAAAAAGAGATATGATATTGCACCGAAGCCAGATGCGTGCGACTTGACCTGAAGCTGCCTCGTGGTTCACAATCCAAATTTTTAATTGAAATATCTATTTAGCGATTATTTGATAGGTGAAAGAAATTTATAAGATCCACGTCTTTCTATCAGAAAATTAAGTACATCATTAACAATGCCTTCACCCAATTCCAATATACGCCTCACACACATAATTAACGAATAATGTATGTTTTTTTCCTGAATATTAAAACACAAGATAACGCATTACTTGGAGGCAGTTGTACCGATGTAACATGGAAAATGACCATCATTTGTCCGTTGAGTCGCAAGAAATACCAAACACAAGCTCATTTTAGTAGGATAATAAAAGGCAGGAGGAGCAAAGACAAATACCAAAACATAAGAATAGAAGGAAGCCCTGAAAAAGGAAGAATACAAATTCACGCAGGCGTAGAGTGGATGGAATTGCATCATTATATGTCACAGCACAGCACCAAGTTCACACACACACACACAAACACACAAATTCAATATTTGCCAACGGCATTGGGCGTCAACTGGAAGAGCAAATTCACCCTGTCAAGGTTAAAAAATGATCATTAATATTTACATTTCTTATTTGTTTCACAAGATGATAAATTGGAACCTATACACACATGGATGGGCCGAAACAACAAGCAGGATCACTAACCAGTTCTGTCACAAGTCAGCCATAAGTAACATATAATGCGTCGCTAATATATGAACAAATGATCTTGTGTGATCTCTAATGTATTAACCTGTTAGCAATACAAGAAGCGTCATGAACAGTCGGAACGAAAATTTATGTGCATTCACCGGCTTAAGATACTTTCATAATTACATATGGTTACCAGTGGTGCCTTCAAAATGGAGTGAACACCTACAGTCAAATAGCTAACAAACTCCCTCAGGATGCGTAGATTCTGATGGAGGATCTAATGCTCTGCCTGCACAACGGGCACTTTGGGGAGAAATCCCGTTCGACCATCAAAGCACAGTGTGGGCAGCAAACGAGATGGCCGCAGGGATTGAATGCAGAGCGTCGCCGCCTGGTGAGGCAGACCACACATAGCTGCCCATCAGGAACATCTCCATTATCGTCCTCCTCATCTATGTCAATCTCCTCAACATCAATTTGGCTGGATTCTTGGTCGGGGCGCCTGCCATGCCTCCAGACTCTCCACCTCCACCAGTTCCTGCATCAACAGTACAAGTTTATGCAAAAGTTCGAGTTTACCTAAAAAAGGTAAAGTGATTGATCATGATTGGGATAAACATCATATTCTTCCGAATACCAAGTGGGAAATATGCACATTCAACAATTGTTGTTGATTATAGTTCAACAAACCAACATAATGGCATACAATAAAATTGTAGAACATGTTCACCATTCAGCCTTACAGGGATGTACCTTAAAATGCCTTTTTACTAAGATAAGATGTACATTCTGAACTGAACATATGTATGGTTATCCAATGCAAGGTATATATCTCATTAAAGCTGTCAATATGATCACTCGGGAGTTGTATATGGAAAGGGGAATTCAAGTATGGGGAAACTGACGGTAATCATCTTATAAAACATGACAGGAATACAATAATTTTCTACTAGATACCTCACAGCCGCAAATCCCAATATACCAATCGACAAACTTCCAAGCAGAATACCACTCCAAAACAGAATATCACTGTTAAGGGAAAGCTCAGCTTCTACTTCGTCCTTTCTCAAGTCAGACCTACAACAAAAACATTAAAAATTGAGTTATCATAAACTGCATTGCATCTGAAGAAAAATAAGCAAATCAAAGATATGTCTGTGAAGAAGACAAATATTGTTGTCATTAAGAGCAAAATTAGGATAACAAAAGAAATATTTAACACCATAAATTGTGGCAGAAGTATTTGTATATAACTAAAGAAGTAATTGCAAATCCTAGCACATAGGAAGACTTGATTCCTTAGAAATTTTAATGAGATTAAAAGACGAAAGAGAGCATTCTGATTTACTCCTATTTAATAATATAGCACTTTAGAAGTTCAGATTATTTGGATTATGCTGAAGGATCCACTCCTCGATCAAGAGGACTAATGAATAGTCCAATTTTGTGATGAAGTGAAACTAGGACACCTTTTTTCATTTTTGGGTTAACAAGGTAAATACACCATTCACAATGAACTAAGCTGGATGGACCCTACAGATGACATGATGGAGATCAACGTCAAATCTAACACAGCAAAAGATTGGATAGAGCTCTTACAAGAAGCAAGGAAGTTCATCAGAAGACTTGATTTCCGGAGTTCCACCTTGGATTTTACATATCCCAATGGCAGTAATCTCTTTCCCAACTGGAAGAATCTTTTCTTCATCTAATATTGCAACCTTTCAAGAAAATACAATAAGAAATAAGCAGCAGTAACCAATAATACAAGTTATGCAAAAGCAAATTTTATGTAAAGATAGAAATTTGATTGAAGTGGCATTAAGAACATGAACCAATTTAGAAGTTACCGCTCAAGATTTTTCAAAGACGTACAGGGTATCCACAGCCAAATAAAGCTTGCAGGAACGACGATGAAAATGCCTGAATCGGCATAAGCTGATGGAAAACTGTTGTCAGTGGTAGACGCTGAGTTGATCCATCAAGCTTCACATTCACAGCACCAGGTGTGCCATTTTCAACGAGGAGAAATGGAACCTGGAAGGTAATAAAGAACAGTTAGGCAAGAACAAACTCCAAAGACATATGCAGCAATCTAGAACAATCAAAGTTCAATTTAGAGCAACACAAGCTAATGTTGGTGATTTTAAGAAGTCTGCAAAGGCAAATGTTTTTGTTAAAATGAAACATAAATGATCCAATTTCCAAATACTTTTATGTTGAATCTTGTTACAGTTTTAATTTTTGGCTAAAAGCCTAAAACTGAATATCATAATATTAAAAGCAACATTAGTCTTAGGGAACGGAAAACTAACGAACGTAGCTTTTGAGGAACGGAATCTAATCATCTACAACGATATCATCTTCTGTCAATTTCTTCAATCAACTGTCTTTCCCCACTTAGCTGTTTGGACAATCACTATTAGTTTATCTTGCCTAAATGAGGGCATCTATCTTAATTCAAGGAAAAAAAAACATTGAAACCCTGTTTGGATAAAAACTGCATTTTGAGTTGATGTTAATTCTAAGTTCCGAGTCTTCAGATAACATCCATAAGAAAACCTATAAAGCATTAGATTTCATTGCACGGGATGTCTGGCTTCAATGCCATTTTCCAGCAAAAACATAAATATTCAAACTCATTTCAAAAGTTATGGCTTATAGGATTAGCATGGGGATCCAGGGCTCCAAATGTAAGAATCGACTAAACAACAAATTTCAAGGTTCTATATCTAAAATTTATACATATTAATATATACCACCATATGTGTGAACTGCGAAAACAAAAGTCCTCCCATAATAACACATCATTATAGGTGCCACTGGAATTCATCCAGTGTGCAAAACACAAACAAAAGATGACCGAATGCTTAGCAAAAAATAACAAGACAAGATTGTAATACCGATCGGCATGAATAAGAGTACTGATCCCTTCTACTCCTTCGAAAAAGTGCATGCAGATCTACACTCCATCCGAAGAGACCTCCTGTCTCATTGTATAAACACTGCAGAAAAATACCAGCACAGGAACAACTTTACAAAGATGTAGCAGTAAAGAGAAAATGCTATCAAGACCAAGATACCAATTAATTATAGCTACAATTCATACAGCCAAAACAGTGACACTGTAATAGTGTGAGCTAAGTGTGGTTGTTGACTAAAGGTCTGTTTAGAAACACGTTCCAATAATTAGATTTTGATTCCCGAAAATCAAGGTTCAAATGTGACATACAAGTTACAACTGATATCGAAAAACTTAGAACATTCGTACTAAGGCAAGGGCACATCTGGGAACTGGTTCTGAGATTTGATCATCTTTTAGAAAATTTGATTATCGAGTTGTGATTCCAAATGGACCCTAATTCCACTTTTGAAAAGAATGAAAGCTCTTACCGTCTTACATAATGGTTACATGTAAGCTAAGCAACTTTCGATGTTCCAAACCATCCTAGCGAAATTTGATTACCAAGTTATTCAAGCTATTGGTCCGTCACACATTAATGTGTCAAACCATACAAGCATATTCAAATCATACAGGCTAACTAAGTGTTTTCCATTCCAATAGTTAAATTTTCATTCCCGAAAATCAAGGTTCACGTGTGACTTTACAAGTTACAACTGATATCAAAAAATTTAGAGCACTTGTACTAAGACTAGGGCTCGTCTGGGAACTGATTCTGAGATTGGATCAAATTTTAGAAAATTCGATTATCAAGCTGTGATTCCAAATGAATCCTAATTCCACGTTTGAAAAAAATGAAAGCTCTTATAAAATAGTAATGTGTCAGGTAATTAAAAAACGTACTAGTTAAGAGTGATTGGCTTGGAAGAAGTGGAAAATTCAGAACTCAATTCTATGGCTTCTTTAGAATTTAGAGTGGAAGTGGGGGAAGTCATTCATAGTGCAATTTTGTAAGGGTTTGGAACTCAAAAAAGTTAGTTCCCAGAAAACCATTCTGGAAGTCAGATTCCCCACTTTGAAGTTGAATTCCTGAAATCCACTCGCACCCTAACTAAAATTCGAATTTCCATACCATCCTAGAAAAATTATGTCTCCAATCCAAGAAATCCAACCCGAAGGCCGTTGGAGCCACATCTACGTCCACCCAAACTCACAGATCACAACCGAACATCACAAACCTTGACCTTACCATCTGCGTCCTCTGCACAATAACAGCCCTCTCGCCCGACCCCTGCGAAACGAGCGCCGCCGCGTCCCCTGCCTCCGACGACTTCTCCCTAACCACGCCACGCACCACCACGACCTTCTGATCGTCCTCGAAGATGACGGAGGGGAGGTCGGAGATCGGTACGGAAGGCGCGGCGTGGACGAGGGAGAGAGCGCGGGAGGTGAAGCGGTACTTGGCGATGGTGTGGGCGGCGGCGACGGCGAGCGTAAGGCCGAGGAGGGCGCCATCGAAGGCCATGGCGATCCGTCCGACCATCACGGCCGACGCTTGGTCGCGGGAGGACATCGCCGGCGAGATTAGGGTTTCGCCGGCGGGGTTTGGGGGTGGGGTGGGCTGGACTTTGGAGGTTTTTGGTGGGACGGTTTGGAGGTTTATTATATCGGAATCAAATTATTATTTTTGGATCAGTGTAAAGCAAGGTTGTGACTTGTGAATCGTTTCGTCAACCTGTATATAAGTTTTATATGATTATACGTATCTAACTCGTTTAATAATCACGTTGTTAGACATTATCTATCTTAATGTGTATAAGTTTTATATGATTATATGTATCTAACTCATTTAATATTCAGGTTGTTAAATCTTATTTATGTATCTAACTCATTTAATAATCATGTTGTTAAATCTTATTTATGTATCTAACTCATTTAATAATCATGTTGTTAAATCTTATTTATGTATCTAACTCATTTAATAATCATGTTGTTAACCATTATCTATATCTTAATCATTTATAATTGTGTATAATCGTGTACACTTGTCTACGCAGAATTTGTTTCACACTAGGACAAAATTTAGTATTTACTATGATAAGATGATTATTACCTATTTAGCACATGAGTAAGTGTTTAATATACTTTGATACTAAATTACAATTTAGTATCGAACTTCTATAGTTTGTGGTAAGTAGTCGTATGTATCCATATAGTAATCATGTATTACTCTTATTCGAGTATCCAAGCACTTCATTAGTTATGGTGTACTTTCGTGTCTATTTTATGTTGATTGTGTTTGACATTTAAATTCATATCTGATCTATTTATTAATCGTGTTAGAACCTTATTCCTAAGGTGTTTTAGCATGCCATATATAACTCTCTTGATAGTGTTTTACATGTCAACCTACTCGCTTCCACTCTAATACACATCAAATGCGCAATTCTTGGTAATTAAATACGTACACAACAAGCTCTTACATTTGCACCAAACACATAGGAAAGTAGTAGTAGTAGTAGTAGGGAAAGGAAAATAAACTCATCTTACAATTAAATTACAAGTGCATCACCCTAAGACATACACACATCACTACCAAATACCAACCAAATTAATTAACACCTCAATAAGTATTAACACTCTCTGATCTGATCGTTCATTTGTCGTGAACGGCGAGCTTGGCGAGGACTCCGACAGCCTGGGAGTTAATGTAGGTGCAGGGCTCGGTTTTGACTGAGTCCCAGCGCTTGTCGTCAAAGTTATCATTGCGGTCGGGTCCGCCCACAATGGCTCCCGTGAGAGAGTGGAAGTTGGGGAGGTCCCTTCTCAGCCACATGCTGAAACTCATCCCACAATTCACAACGGTGTTGGGACTTAGTGTCGGAACGGAGGCGCCCCGATGATGGGCTTGGGTCGGGGCCTTCGGACCATACCCCACCATGTAGGATTGCCCAAGCGGGTTCTTACCCAAAAGGTAGTCTATCTGCACACAAGATAAACTTCATGGTTTCAAAACATACTTTGTTGGTTTAATTTTTTATGCAAGTTTCATTTTTGTTATGTTAATGTTAGATTTAGATTTCAGTTGTTATTGTTTTATATGGGTCTGAATATAGTAGTATCATTTAAATAAGTATAATTAATTCTACATTTTGCATGAACGATCACACCTTATAATAATTGTGTTTATTTTATTCAGTAGATTTTTAATCTTAGAATAATCAAAACCAATATTTTGTGACATGTACCTGTTGTTTGGCAAATTCCATGAGACGGTTTGGTTGAATAGCCTGACCACCACACTGGACATGCTGCTCATGTTTGGCTAGCATGTCACTGTAAATGCTATGAAGAAGAGCAGCACCAGTGACATATTGGGTGTTGGCACCATCCCTCAGAAAGATTAGTCCCCCTGTAAATCAATCGAAACAAACACATCATATGCAAATGCACTTTCAGAAATTGCAAAATCATAATGAAATTACACAAATGATTAACATATATGATTGCATAGGATGAAGATACCTGGAGATGTTTTAATTTGATTGAAGGGGCTATCTGGTAGCACTGCACAAATGTAGTTATCTGCTTGGGTCTTGAAGTTGTCTAGATCCTTGTCTCCTGACAAGTATAGCTATATATTGAAGAAAAAACACCTTATATGAGCACTCCTGACATGTTTGTTTAACATCTATCATTTAATTTAGGAATAATTTGATAAATACTTTCCAAATAATTCAAAAGGCCACCAATACCATGTATTATTTCATAATATCTTAAATATCATTTAATCTGATAAGAATTTTCAGTTGTACAATTTATCCAAAGTAATAACAACAATGGTTAGGAAAACTGAGATGTAAAGTAGATCTAATTTCATGTGATATATATCAAGTTTATTGTCTCTTAAGGTCATAATGGGCATGCAAGAAATGAATCTTCAACTTCTAGTTTCTAACACTTATACCCTTGTCCTCCTTAATTACAGTTACCTCTCCTTAATTATACCCTTGTAACATTTATACCCCTCAATTTTAAAATGTCACAATTACACAATTTCAAGTATATTTTGGTAACAAAAGCACCCATCTATCAAAAAATGTGTTAATTTGAAAGGTTAATTATAGTTTATCCTCCTTAATTATGTCCTGATTTCACTTTATTCCTCGAACTTTAAAATACAACAATTATATCCCACATACTTTTATTTTGTAACACGTTGTTTTCCTCCTTTACGTTGAATTTTAAGAATTTGTCATTTTAACATATATGTTATTATTATTATTATTATTTTGCTTTATTTTCTTAAAACAATCATAATTCCCAACCCCAAATGCCTCACTTTCCCAAAGCAAAATCCCCAACTTTACTAGCCAATTCCTATGCGTCCATCACCCTCCTCGCCTCCACTTCCATCGTCGTCAACCTTCGAAGGTCTGGGAGATGATGGAGAGGATGTCAAGAACGATGGAGAAGCTTCTCGACCTACTAAAGTTGGCTCGGAAGCATTATTTGTTGTGGAGGTGATGGTGTATGTTATCGGTGGTGAACTGGTGATGATATTCTTCATAGTGTTATTCTCCAGTTTTTTTTATTTATAATTTATTCTCCTGGTGTTGGTGCTATTATTTGTTCATGGTTTTGTTATTTTGGTCATTTGTTATTGAAGGTGCTGATTGTTATTTTTATTTGTTATGAATGATGTTGTTTTTTAATAATTTCTGTGGTGAATGAATGATTAATTATAGATCATTTGATTCACTGAAATTGTTAAATAGTGTTACAGTTATTATTATTATTTTCAACCAAGATGTAGGAGATTGGTGATGGAGAGATGAGGTTAAGGAGTATTGAGGTTTTGTTTAGGGTCTTAAATCAATTTCCAATTAAGTGTCCATTCAAATTGTGTCCGGGGCAGAATAGTCTTAAATATGTTAGCCTAGTTATAATAGTTGAGGGGGTATAAGTCTGACTTTAAAGTTGAGGCGGTGTAAGTGTTACAAGGGTATAGTTCAAAGGAGGTAATTGCAACTAACCCTTCTAAATATGAATAAAAATTGAAGCAATTTGTTATATTTGCAGGACAATAAAGGGGTATTGATATACTTTTGAGTCATGAAATAATCTCTCAAATATATGATCCGAAATAAGGCTTGATGAGTTGATGTACCTCTGTAAGAAGGATCTGAGCTCCAGCATACTTGAGGTCCCAATTGAACTCTGCCACACTATTGCTGACGGCTTCCTCTGTAATATATTTGTAGTAACTTGGCCTCTTTGTAGCCTTGTACAACCATGAAGCTGCCCACAACAACTCATCCTAACAACCACATCCAAATCAACATCAATCACATAACAACTAGTTTATGCATCCAAATAAATACCCATACTCACATTATAGCCCGAAAAGGAGCAGTAGAATGGGCACTCCCCATCATATGTTCCCTTGTGATTTTTAGCGAACTCGAAGAGCTGCACATTTCAAATCAAACCAACATCATTGGGGTGGTGAAATTTTTAACTGGAAATGAGATTAACCAAAAAGTAATAATGAGGATTATATAGGAGCAATTTGGATTAGCTTAATTCCTTACCAACTTTGCTTTGTTTAGGAGTCGGCGTGCGTACTTCTTATCCTGTCTCCTGAACACAATAGAGGCGGCTGCCATGGCGGCAGAGGTCTCAGCTGCGATCTCTGTCCCAGGGATGTCTTCTCTGATTTGGTAGAGCGTTCGCGGTGTGTTCATGTTCTCAGGTCTCACCCAACATTGGTGGTCAGCGTCTGGATCCCCAACCTAACCAAATTGAGATCATAATCTAATTTATAAGTTGAACCATTCGAAATTTAGTTTCACATTGACATAAAGTATGTTCCACCTAATTGGATTTTTGAATAAATAGTGGACTAATAAGATTTAACGGAGAAACAATGACATAAATGAAGTATGCTTGTATGTATCTATTAATGATTGCGGTTTGTGAGGACTAATGAGGCCTTACTTGAACCCAGAGTCGGTTCTTTTTCGCGCTCGCCTTAAGGAAATAATCCGCCCCCCACTTGATTGCGTCCATTGCATGCCCTAATTCGCCCGTCTGGAGAAGCTCCTTCCGGTAGGCAATCGTCCCCCAGGCGAGCGTTGTGATAGTAAATGCCATTGGAAGCCCATACTTCACATTGTCTCCGGCATCGTAGTATCCTCCAGTGAGGTCAACCTAAAATCAATTAAGACCGCACATTAATTATCGAGATAAGAAACACATAAACACATCTTCAAGAGGAAATTAACGATATTGATCGAGGACTAACATGAGCATATTGACCGTCGGAGAGACCGGAATCTCCCCTCCATGGAACCCTATTATTCCTTGGCAACTTCCCCGACCGTTGCGCCTCGAGGAACAACAAAGACTTAGTCAAAGCATCCTTATAGTTCGCACCCGACGCCCCGAAAAATCCTTCAGACACGGCAAGCCACGACACGAGAACGACGAGGAACCGCCCCCCAACGCCGGAGATTATCATCGGATCAACCAACCAAAAGAGATGACACAAAATTCAAGCTTTTTGGTGACACAATTAAACTGGCTAGTCTTCTAACGATGCAACCAAGGGGGGCTTATAAAGATCTCGTGTCCGTTGGTTTGTCGTTTTGCTGTCGGTTGGAGATTTGAGCGGGAACTTGAAGGATGACGTGGCGAGACGTGATTGGACAGGGGGTGGAGGGTTGGGAGGGTTTTTCTGGGGATGTGGGATTTGGGCAGTATGTTTGGAACGAAGTTCGGTAGTTAGTGTGTTAAAAATGGGTTAAGGTGGTTTGTAATGAGTTGTTTTAAGGATGTTTGGAGGGTTAAGGTTTGTTGGGAGAAGAATGGAGATAATATTAGTTGTCAATGTTTTTCGCCGTTTAGGAAAGAAGGTTTTGTTGGGGTTGGAGGTTCTAATTTGGAAGTGCCTACTGATTATTTTGGGATTGAGATTGATATTTGTAGATTTAGTATTTGTTTTTGTTGGCATTTGAAAAGTAAGCATGCAAGATAGTGAAATCTAACTAGGACTACACCGTAAAAGAAATAACGAACATCTGGATTTGATGTTCTCCTATCATCTAAATCAACGCACAACTTTAACTATAATTAACACTTCTTACTGCATCTAGAAATGAAACGAAGAACAATTAAAAACGATGCAAGCACAACTTAATTAATTTTGTGCACATCATAATTCAAAATTTTATTGTGTCATTTTGAAATCACATTGCATGCTTACCTGTCATGACAGAAATTCATTGTACGGAAAAAGTTGAAGAAGTGAGGGAAGAAGAGTGATTATCTAAGTGGTTGTTTTGCACGAGAAATTGAAGAGATCTATGGTTAAAGTTCCATAAGACAACCACTTCGAAGAATATTAAAGTTTCGTATAGTTCTTTCTTAAATACCACCTGCTGCCGTTAACTACTTGTATTGGGCTTCTACGAAATATCTATCGAAAAGGACAAAACTTACAAGATTGAACATTTATTAAAACAGGTCAGGAACAGGGAAATAAACGATATAGTTTTAAAATTAAGCAAAAAAAAAACTTTATATAACGTCGCCTGAGAGATTCGAACTCTCGCGGGGAAACCCCATGTACTTAGCAGGCACACGCCTTAACCACTCGGCCAAAGCGACTTTGTTGCTAAATGTATACCATCATTATTTAAGTGTTATTAAATAAAAAGAACAAAACAAACCTACCGAAGATTGAGCAATTAGTACATTTATATAATATGCATATACCTGTAGTTGAAGTGTCTTTAAATAAAAAGAAGAAAAAACCCACCGAAGATTGAACTATGATCCGTTGGTGCTTCCGTCCATTATATGACACATCTGCGTTTATTAAGTAACCATTTCAAAAAATAAGTAAGTGAAAAACATAAGATAATACGACCGACATGTAAGTTAGGATCAACCAAATATTTGGCTTGAAACCATTTTAATGGATGCGGGCATTGGAGTTCAACTCATTTTGGCGGTAATCATGGTTGGGAACAGTTAGCAAACCATGGCATGTTCTTCCAAAAGCCTGATCCACCAGCTCACCGGTATTTAAGCAATATTTGTCATTTGTAGAATCAACATTCACCTAATCTTTCCACCGACACTGAGGAACTAGATATTCCATTCAAGGCATCAAGCGTGTGGATACAACAAATGGAAACCAACCAACCACGGGATCATTGATCTCCTACTAAAAATTATCAAGAGATCAAATGCCCAACACACCTCCCAATGTCTACAAGATACACTCATACAAGTTACAAGATGAAACCTTAGATATTGACATTTCTATACAAATCACAAACTGTTTGTTACTACTATGTACATATGCACAAATATTCAACTGGATATTTGGGGTTAAGTCACATTCAGCAATCAGCTTCTCCTCCCTGACACTGCCAGGTCCTGGTTGTACATGCGTTGAATTTCCTCTCTGTACTCCGTTAAAGACTTGTCGGGGATCGATGGCGTGAGCTCTATCACGTCTCCCATCTTCAGCTTCTGATCTGGGTCGGTTGCTGGCTCATTGTTCAGTTTTGGCCTCAGCTCTTCCTTCAGTGGGAAACTATAACCGTTCCACATTGCGCTTTTTGGACCAACTCGCTCTATCATGTCCTTCAAAGTTGAGTCTGCTGGGAACTCCTGAACAAACATCTGGATATATATAAAAAACAGGCCGAGAAACATTAATAACTTTTCTAACAACAAAACCAGCATATATGTTCCTTTGCAAATAAGTTACCTTCTCATTCTCTAGCAATATGACAAACACTGGCCCATCATGGTCGCCGTACGGCTTGTAGGAAATCGGGCAATCTGGGGAATGGCAAGGGAAAGGACAAGGCGGCCTAACTGTGTCATTTGCCCAGAAAGACAAGCAGAGCTCTTTGCTCATTATCTCACACTGCCAAGTCAATACCCACCTCGCCCACTCAACCATTTGGAGCACAAAAGATGGATGCTTCTCCGCTCGTTCTTTATACCTCCAGTGAGCTGCAAACCCAATTTCTGCTTGAAGATGCATCTCTTTGGTCCTTATCTGAACCTCCAGAGGAACCATGTCTTTGCTTAAGACCACAGTGTGAAGAGATCGATACCTACAAGTAGCATATGTTAAGATATATAAATTCCCTGATGTTTTAATTTAACAGATAAAAACAAAATGACAAGTTTGCTTTCCAAGAGCAGATGTTAGAATACCCATTAATTTTGGGATTTATTATGTAATCCTTGGATCGCTCTGCAACTTTGGACCACAAACAATGAACAACATCACGTGCTTTGTAGCAATCAGCCTCATTCTCTACAATTAATCGCAAACCGTGGATGTCATGAATTCCATCCATTGTGAGATTCTTTCTGCAAAACAAAAGAGGACGGTTATCATTGCCAACTGATGAGAGGCTCCCAACACCATAATTCCAAGCAACAAAAAAAACTCTTTCAAATACATGCACTAGGGAAGAGTAGAAGACGTACTTCAACATTTTCGTATGAATGCTGTACAAGCTCTTATGTCTTCCAAATAAAGCGCAATAAGAAATTCCTGCAGCATCCAGCGCATTTTCAAGTTTCTCTTTGGCAGATGCAATCATGGCTTCATCAATTGTTTTCACAAGCTTGGAGGCCAAGTCATTGTACTGGTCTGGGTAAAGATGCTTAAAGCACAGATCTTCAAGCCGCTCTTTCCAACTAAAGATTCCTAATCGGTTGGCAAGGGGGGCAAAGATCTCAAGAGTTTCTTTTGCAAACCTCTGTTGCTTGGTAACGGGTAACGCGTCCAATGTCATCATGTTATGTAACCTGTCAGCAAGTTTTATGAGCACCGCTCTTGCATCTGCCATAGCAAGGAACATGGTGTGCATTCTATCTGCCTCAACGGTTCTACTAGCAGTATCATTATCACGTGCCAACTTGCTTAGATGACTTAGCTTAGAGACCTAAAAATAATATACAAATACAGTTACGCTCTGGATAAAATTCCAGTAAATTAATTCAAGCTACTAAAGAGATACCACGTGTCTTGCCATAATAATTATTACTTTTCTTGAGTAGGGATTCTATGTGTATAAAAGTTTTTTTATCAGTCAGAACAATAAAGAATGGCAACCATGGAACAATGATTAATCCTAAAATAGTTAATACTTTCAAAAGAATGATCCAATTTATAACAATAGCAAACCAAAGCAGGGTACTACTTCCATGGGGAAAATAATGAATTGTACGACGACTTCACAATATGTTTTCAGGGTGCAAATAATGTCATATGGGTCTCTTATGTTCTAAGTGAATGCAAAAATAATTGAAACATTTTCTATTCATTAACATAAAGGCCAATTCAAATGCAATAAGAACTCCATATAACATGGATATAGAACCATACACATTCCATGGGAAGGATTGAAACGAGAACAATTGGGACCAAATTAGCACACGCACACACACAAAAACCACTAATAGAAATAGAAACATACCCCTCCGACCAACTCAGCAACTCCAGGTCCAAATGTGCGGACTATGTAATCGTAGTTCATAAAAGAGTCATCAATTGTATCATGTAAAAGCCCTGCAGCAACCACTGCTTCATTAGCACCAACCTCTGCCAACATAATAGCTGTCTCCACACAATGCTTCAAGTACGGGTCGCCGCTCGCCCTCATCTGGTTCCAGAACCGACAAAAGCCCCAATTCAAACAACAGAACCATCATAAGAAACAAAGAACCAACCAACAAAACACATGATCTCGAAAACTCAAAACACTAGAAATATAACAACCGTTTTTACGGAACAAACTACAATTACAATCTCCAACATAAAACAACCACGTAACAACCAATACAAAAAAAATCGGCAATCACCTGCCCTCGATGAGCAACTTCCGCTTCGTAAAAAGCCTTAACCACAAACTCCTCACAAAAAATCCCATGCCTGGATTGGGCATCACACAACATCTCCTTCGCATACGGCTCGCAATCCCCTTCTCCATGTCCATACCCCATATCAAACGCGAACTCCTCCGGATCCGTCTCCAGATCGACCTGAACCGGCAAACTTGGGGTGTCATAATCAAGACACGAACCCAACGCATTCCTCAAGAACCGGCTAAACAGACGATCCCTTCCGGCCCTAAAATCGCCGAATTCACATGGAATTCTCGCCAAAGGTGGACTACTCCTCGACCCGGACATCGGGCTCTGATCCCTACACTTGAGCGACGAGTACAAGTGCGAGGACCCGAGGTCGGACCCGACCTCATCTCCGGCAGGAAAAGCAACCGAATTGGACGAACACAACGCCTGCGGAGGCACGCAGAGCCTCGAGAGGCCGCCAATGACCGATTTGTGCGCGATCACGGAAGGCGAGGTCGAGGGCTTGGGGTTGAGGTCGTAATCGGGGGAGCAGACGCCGACCGGAGGGGTCGCGTAGAGCGCGATCGCCGGAACTGACATGAATGCCGGGGTTCGAAGCCTGAATTTCCGTTAAAGGTCGGAGCTTTCGCCGGATTTGGGTGTCGGGAGGGGGAATTTTGGAGGATTTGGGGATTCGGATTAGGGCTGAATCGAATGGAAGTGTCGAACCGTCAAACACGTATTATATATGGGTCATTAGAACGTCAACTTGTTTAACAATAGGATTAGGATTAGGATTATCGTAATACAACAACCCATTTATCAATATAATATTTTTATATCTATACGTACTTAATTATTGGATGCTAGTGAGCATGTTACGTTTTATCTGCGTAACAGCAGATTTCACGCTGAGATAATTACAAAAGGGAGTATATCATCAACGGTGTGTATTATTCTTCTTCTAATTTTGTTTGTTTTTTGTATTCTTGTCATCGTGAATTTGTTCCTTGGCTTTCGTTGAATTGAAACTTGTATATTAATCAACATATATATCCTTAGAGATGTTATTTATTTTAACAACACTCCAAAGATTGCAAATTTTCAGGTTAGTAGTGCTCGATGAAGTTTGAATGTGTAGTAGTATCAAGTTGATCATTCATTTCTTTCAATGTAGGGAAGTGATGGTTTGGGAGTTTTGGATTTTCTTAGGGGGTGTTTGGTTGGGGGTAACTGGAATGGAATGGAATGGATTTCATTCCATTTTGGTGTTTGGTTTATTTATTTTGGGTCCAAAATTAGAATCCATTCCAGCACATACCTAGGAATTAGAACCTTACCTACCTACCATAGAATGAGAATTCATTCCAACCTGGTATGAGATTCTCATTCCATTCCATTCCAGCCCAGCCAACCAAACACCCCCTTATTGTAACGACCCGAGTCCAAGTCCTTACTGAGCCTGGTCGAGTTACTTATTTTACCCTCACCAAGCATTGGTAACGACTCGGGCCCAAGCACATATTGAGTATGGTCAAGTCTGGTACTAAGCTTAATCTTGTAATTGTCACAAAAGCTTAAGCAAAAAATTACTAAGGGGGTGTTTGATTGGGGGTACCTGGAATGGAATGGAATGGATTTCATTCCATTCCGGTGTTTGGTTTGTTTATTTTGGGCCCAGAATGAGAATCCATTCCAGCTCATACCTAGGAATTAGAATCTTACCTAACTAGAATGAGAATCCATTCCAGTCTGGTATGAGATTCTCATTCCATCACAGCCAACCAAACACTCCCTAATTGTAATTGCGCAGGTTTTATATATCCTTGCCAAATCTTGTAATTAGTCGGTACGAGACTAAAACCCAATACCATGCTATTACAGAAGTTCTCGAAGTTGGAATTTGGAAGTTGGAAGGAGGAGGAGAAACGGATGCCATTATCACATGGATCCTAACTTGTTCTTTGTTTTAGTTTTTCTATAACATAATGTGTTTGCAATTCGGTTGGGCCCCAACGTAATTTGATTGTGTTCTATTCTTTGGTTAAGACACTTACGTGTAGTAACGCAAGTAATTAAATTACATATTACGTATGTAATTGTAGTACATAATTTTTATGTAATTGGATTTTTCAAATTAGAGATTGTAAGATATTTTCCAACTAAAGAACACGGGAACAAAAGAAAAACGTATTTCAAAAATCAAAACCCCAAAATACTTTTGAAAAAAAAAATCATTCACGACGAGCCTATGAGAAATCAACAAAATGTCAAACAAAGGCTACGACGAGCCTATGAGAAATCAACAAAATGTCAAAGCAAACCGATAAAGCTTCAATTTTAAAAGTAGGTTGAACCAATAGCATTCGTTGAATCAATCCATTCCTGGTGATGAAGCTGGATCTTCAGTTAAGAAAACGTGAAGTCACCTTACATTAGACGCACGCACCGAGTTATATTTTCCATCAAATTGAACTCCTGCAGGGTTTAAAGAACCTTCATTGATGTTAGCCAACATCATCTAGATCATTAGCCTTTTTTTTATAGAAAGGATAGATTACATTAATAATGAAACTAAAAGGCATGAACCACAACTCTTAACTCTAAGAGTCTAAGGATCAAAAAGCGCAGAACAAGTTTAAGCTACGCAAATCGTAGCCTTTGTTGTTTGGTGACATCTTTACTTAGGTGATGTCTTTATAAGAATATCTTTCATACCTCTTGCATCTCATTACACAATACCAAGTTTTGTGACATTGGGTGATCATAGCAATGTCTCTAGATGTTCAAAATTCATGTCCGTCGGTACTAGTAGATAGTATTCTTCAAAATGACGAGAGACCATTCGACGTACCTACTTGTCTCCGTATGTTCTGCCAAATAACATTGTAAAACTGAATGTGGGTATCCGAGAAAAACTGTATGCGGTTATCCGAGAATGCACCGGAATATCATACATTTGCAGAGATGGGAATTTCATACGCTTAAGTACACAATCAGTTTGGACCTCCACTTATTAAACATTCCAGGTACTTTCATGATAATAAATCAGAACCAACTAAATAGAACAAGTTTCAAACAGATGGAACTGGAAGATAAACAGGAGGTAGTTGCACGTAACTGCAGTTTGTTTGGAATTAATTTAAAAACAAAGAGTGCAACAGATAAACATCACAACATTAATAAACGATTTTTCCCCAAAACACATGTTACAATTGAGCAGTGAAAGTTCAGAACCCTAAATAAATAAATAAAAGAGAAAATCTAAATAATTTTGGAAGTGTAAATGTCGTCGGAAGAAGAAAAGCAAATCATCTTCCAAGACCACTTCCAAGGTACCAAGCAGCTACAGCATAAAGCATGCAAAAAAAGCAGCCATAGCATCGGTTAAACCGACAAAGATAATCTGTACGATATGGATCCTACACAGCCACTAATCCATGTCAAGGAATTCCATCCTCTTTCTCATCGACCCTTTTAGATCCGTAGCATCTCTCTCAGCCTTCTGAGCCTGGAACATGAAATTTAACTTAGTGATATTAATAATATCGACAAATTTTATCCGGTGAAACCTAATTTTTCTAAAGTCTTTCACATATTCGGGTTTGAATTAAAATCATCGATTAATAGCAACTAAAATGGGCCAGTGCATTACACTTGCACATGGAGATGATAGGGATAGGTGTTGTATTGTGTCAAGCAACCATGTCATCGTGTTAGAAAAATTGTATACATTATGTCAAGCATTGGAAGAGGCTATTTTTCCAACTCGATTCACAAAAAAGTGGTGAGTATACATTTGTTTGAAACATTTCTAAAAAATTAATATGATATACTAACGTACACTATAAAACAAAAACATTTTCAACACCCATTATCAAGTGACAAGATAAACCAATCTCAAGTGACAATTATTGGTTTATACAAGATTAAAACTTAAGTGCATCATTGTCATGTAAAGGTTCATTACATAGTGAGTGATCGTCTTTTTGTGTCAAATTGTGATTTGACTTTCTTGTGGCAAATTGTGACTTATTTATTTTATGTGTGTTCCCTTAAATATCAACCCAACTGAGTTACTCAACCACAAAAGTTTTTATCATGCCAAATTGTGTTTCGTGTGACCACATTGTACATGTGTCATATTAGAATTCATCAAACTATTAAAATCATGATGTAAGACAAATAATAAAATTATCGTTAAGAAATCACATATGCAAATAGAAAACTTCCGTATCAAGACTTGAAAAAACCCTAAAGCTTGGGTTAAGGCATCCGGACAGTAGAGATTGGCTAGAAAAACAAACAAAATGAAAGAAAGTATTAAGGGATTGTGTAAAGTTTTTATTGTTGCAATAAGGTACCTTCTTGATCTCTTGAGCCGAAACAGGGATCATGTGTGCTGGAAGCTCCTCTTTATCCGGATCCTGAGATAATTTTGATGAAAAGGATAAGAGAAACAGAAGAAGAAAAAAACAGATAATACAAGTAAGCAATGTCTTCATTTCCTACAAAAACAGGAAAAATTACTAAAAGGGGAATGCAAAAACCAGTTCTCCGATGAGCACAACATTCTCGCCACGTATGACATATAGACCAAGGGGAATATCACAGTATAAATCTCCAACTATGACCCGCTCACAAGCACCTTCTATAACAGCATTTGCTGTTAAAAATGCCCACCATCAGCAATTTTGATCCAAGGTCATCAAACAGAAACACAAACAAAATATAACGATGTGGGGGAGGGGGGATAATACCAAACTGATCAAAAGAGCGAAGGATGCCTAAAAGTTTTCTTCCATCACGTAACAGGACAAGAAGCTTCTCTGTTAAATAAAACAAATGGTCAGTGGAATTGTGTAACATATGAAACTTATGGGGAAGCCACTTAGGAGGTTAATTGGTACTTAAATATGTTGTGCATGAAAATGAACCCAAAGACTTGTTTCACATGTTCAGTATCAAACATTCCCAAAGGGAGCCATTGCTTGTTGAGCCTTTAACTGGGTAAATCGTGGTCAAGGGTTTAGGGGAAAGATGCAATTACACTGTTGAGCAATTCAAGGGTCATCAATCACATGTATATGTGGTAGGGAACTAACTCAATCCACAAAGAGATGCCACGTATCTGCTACAAAAAAATTATCAGTATGTGATACATGAGTTGGTCAGTTTTTGGAAAGCGAAGGAAATCAATTCCTGGTTAGGCAACATATTTTCTCTGAGAGTGGACACAATCCTATTGAACCAGAAAACCTAAACCAGTAATGTAAAACGGCAAGACCTACAAGGAGCAGCTTTTTTGGCCAAAACAACAATAACAATGTTCAGTACATCAGTCAAGGAGTGCAATACCACGCCTGACATAATGCAGATTATACAACATTGCCTTGGAAGATTTAACATGAACATCCATTTCAAAGCTTGAAAATTTTGAAAATTTGAACTCTAAAGCTCTAACTTACAAGATACATATTTTAGTTGAAGCGTGTTGAACCAGGAATGTAGATCCAAAAGTTCGAAAGAAAAAATACTTTGATTTGGCTACTCTAGGAGCTAAAAATTCAACCGCCATAAAAAATGCAACAATTTGAATATTTTGCTAGTGTTAAGTACGTCTTCTAGTAAAAATACTTCTAAGTTGGGACATTATACAAGAACAGTAAATCGGAAAGAGACGTAAGTGGTAAAGGATGAAGCTTGGTTTTTTTTGTTCCTATAAGGATGACAATGGGTTTGTGTTGGGTAAATCCATGCACTTGCAAAATAGGCAAAACAGCAAGATGTAGTTGCCTACTTGTTCACTTCTACAAACGAAAACACCACGGAGACTCGACCCAACCTCCGCATTAGGCCTCCCACATTGATTGCTTAGTCCCAAACCTAGACCCACAATAAAGCGAACCGAACCGACCTGACCTGACGCATTACGCCCCCACATTGATTGCTTAGTTCCAAACCTAGACACCCACGATAAAGCGAACCGATCGCAATGCAAGAGGAATAATACCACTAATTCTAAAACCTAAAAGTTGAGAATTTTAAAACAAAAACCACCAAAGGCGAAGTTGAAGAATCTTACTGTCGAGATAACTCGCGAGAGAAGTAGAAAGAAAGATATCCTCCGGACCTCCCAACGACATCTGGAAACCCCCAAAGATTCAAACTTTAAGGCGAAATCGTTCCGAAACCAGACCCAATAGCATTGGCAGCGCGAATTCCCCAACCCACGACCGCAATTGACCCGGAAACGGGCGAAAACGCCTCCTTTCTCGGTTTGCTCGGATCCGATCTGAGCGAAGCGGGGAGATCGAGGAAGGGGTGGTTGGATTGGATGGGGAGAGGGGAATTGGATCGGGGAGTGGGCAGAAAACCCTAATTATGGTCCCAATAGGGGGATTGTGGCGTCTGGGAAGGAAAGATCAAACAAGTGCGAAGTACGACAGATTGTGTCCCGTTTAGTAAAAAATCCATGCTTAATTTTTTATTTTAAGTTCCCACCGTAATAACCATACATCTAAAATTATAAGTTAAATTATAAAAAAATATTATACTAATTGTAAATATCCAATGGTGAGATTACAAGGCGTTTAAACTAAATAAGATGAACTCTGAGCTCATTAGAACTTGATCCTTAGTCAAAAATAATGTAGTAAACCCGGGACTAATATTAGTTATTTTGTTTTCCTGAAAAAAATTAAGTTTTCTGATTAATATGTATTTTTTAGTTAAATCTCGAAGAAATGATTGATACGGTATGCACTGGCTAAGAGCTAACGCAACATTAAGGATCTATCAGCTTTGCTAGTTGGTAACTAATTGGTAAATATATAGATGTCTTTTTTTGGTAAATTACATGTGCACGTTGTTGTCCAATTGTTGCATTTTACCTTGTTGTCCAATTGTTGCATTTTACTTTTTAAAAAGGTTGGAAGGTGTCTTTACTTCAGTCACGGAAATTCATACAATTCATGTGGAAGGTGTTAAAAAAGTTGTTAGTTTGAATGCATAACTAGCAATTTTATGATCTTGTAATGATATTGTTATCAAAGTATATAAACTATTTTCCCGGGATGCAACCAGAAACACATATAATTGCTTTGAATCATATCTACAACAACGAAGAATACTCTCATATGACAACTCAACATATACTCTAGGGTCTCACGAAATTATCCTACGTCTTTGTTGGAATGACCCACCTCAGTAATAAAAAAGGTAGGTTAGTTCCCAAAATTAATAATTAAGTAAGATGTAAAAAATACACATGTTAAGTTATGAATCACAAACGGAATTGTTATTCGTCGTCGGAAAACTACTTAAATTGTCCCAACAATTATCATTTTGTCAATTCAAAATCCATTTAATACGCATTTCGTCCCGTATTTTAAAACAAGAATTTTGTCTCAGTTTTCCTCGCATTCTCAGTACAACCACCATAAGAATGTCTGACGAAGTGCTTGGATCTGGTGAGGTAAGTGGGATGGAATTTTATTTCCGTCTCGGGCATCTGGCTGGGACGCCTCCTCCTTGGCGGGGGCTTAGCCAGACACCCCTACCTTGGAGGCGGTGGCTAAGCCAGACGCCCCATCATTGGATGAAGCACCTGACTTAGCCGCCTCCTCCATATATGGGGCGTCCCAGCCAGACGCCCCCTCCAAGGTAGGGGCATCCCAGCCAGACGCCCTAATTTATTTATTTATTATTTTTAGTTTATTTTTTGTGTTATTTTAAATTATTTCAGGTTCCGTTGCAAGATTTTAGTGGTGATGGAGTAGATTACAGTGAGATTTTTTATAGTAAACAAGTATTTACAACAATCGAGGAAACGTGTAAATGGCGAAACCAGTTGTCATCGGAGCTGGATATTTTTTGGTAATATCTCCCTACAAATCAAAAACAGATAATCGGACAGATTGTTATCTGAGATGCGATCGCAGAAATGAAATGTTTCTCGTGATACGAATATTGCACTACGGAAGAACACGAAAAGAAAAGGTTGCGGTTGTCGTTTTTCGGTAAAGGTAGTCGAGCGGTGGGATCATAATGGATGAGTCGTTGTTTCTAATAGTACTCATGGACAACACAACCACAGACTTGCAGTTTATCCAGAGGGTCGCCGACAGATCGACGGTCTTAGTTCTGGGGTAAAGAAAATGGTTCACGATATGACCGAGGCACAAGCGAGACCACGTAACATATTGTTGGCAGTAAATGAGAAATTCCCGGAGGATAATCCTAATCAGAGACACATTAATAACTTCAGAGAATACATGAGAATGAGGAAATCTAAAGATAGGAATCCCGCTCAGCAGGATAAGTACTTACATTGGATTATGGCAGATGATGAATAATGTCCTCACTCACACATTTTTGGCACATCCTACGTCAGTTCAGTTGTTGCACACATACCCTTTCGTAATCTGCATGGATTCGACATATAAAACGAACAAGTATAAGATATCTTTGTTTGAGATGATTGGGGTTACTCTAACAAACATGAATTTTCTCGTCGGCTATGCGATTTTGAAGGATGAGTCCGAGTCTAGTTACCAGTGGGTGTTGGAGAAGTTGTCAGATCTGTTATTGGATACTATTAGTCTGACTGCATTAATAACGGACCGGGAGTTGGGTGTGATGTGACTAGTGGCAGAGGTTTTCCTGAGTCTGCTCATTTACTTTGCACCTGACATATCAACAGAGACGAAGACAACTACGCATACCACGTATTCGGCAAGGACGAGCAGTTTGCAGAGAGTTTTAGACGTGGAAAGTAGAGGAGAGTCGTGCTCTCTGATTCACAGACGGATTATGATAGAGCAGTCCGTAATTTGAAAGATTCTTTCCAGTCCTGGGTAGTGCTCACGTAGTATCTCGAAGACACGTGGTTAGTGCATAAAGAAAAGTTTGTGTTGAATTGGACGAATAAAGTCCTTCATTTCGGCAACATTACGAACTGTTGGGTGGAAAGTGCTCATTCGGTTCTGAAAGAGTGGATTAGTACATCGGTTGCAGCTCTGGACACTCTTTTCGACTGCGTGAACTCGGCTATTGAAATGCAGCTGACGAATATTCGTAACTTTCTTGAAGATTCGAGACGTCAAAATTTGACAAACTAAATAGGTCCTTTGTATCAACATATAAATGGTCGAGTTTCATATCACTGTTTGTTATTATTGACTCGGGAGTTAGAGAGAATGTAGGATTTAAGCAATCAAGTTTAATATCGTTGCGGGTGTGCTTTTCTGACATCACATTGGATTCTTTGTGCATGTACCATGCATGATTGTATTGAGTCAGGTGATGGAATTTATTTAGAGCATATTCGTCCATTTTGGAAAACACTTGTCATTGGAGAAGGAGTTCAGATGTCAGAGTTTGTGGATCAATCAACACAAGATGTTGAGCATTTTCGGAAGGTCGTCGATGAGATTTCAGGGAGCGACCCTGCAGTACTTCGTAGTGTCTCTCGTATTATATACACACAGTTACACCTGGAGCAGTCGAACTATCAAGAACCCGCACAAAATACTAAGGTACGAGGTCGACCAATGGGAAAGTCGACACGTCGGGACCCGAGTGCCTTTGAGTATGTTGAGTGAGGTAGTGGTCGGTCTTCAAGTAGTGGGAGCAGGGGTCGTGGTCGGTTTTTCAATTCATCTCGATCGTCCGTAACCACGGGCGCAGGATCTGGTATGACGATATGTTTGTTGTTACTATTATTACTTAGTTGTTTGTTGTTATTAATATATATACTGAATTGCTATTTTTCCATCTGATAGTGTCCAGACGGATTGACGTGGATAACTTCTCATATGTTGATAGACTGTCAGGAATCATTTTACCATTTCTAGAGAGGTGGAATGACGTACGTGTTGATGACAACTGTGGATTTCGATGTGTTGTCGATGTCTTCCATGGCGGTCAAGACAATTGGTTGTACGCCCGTCGTGCGCTTTCTAGTGAGATAGGTGCGCATCCTATTTATGAGAACGTCTATTACGGCAATGTGGTACAGGCTCGTCAACGAATTGATTGGGGTGGTGGACTTTGTGACGAGAATCATTATATGGAGGTTTGGTTCGACTTGTTCCCGATTCCAAATTTTTACAAGTGTGCAGTTATGTATTTCTCAGTGGGAACAGATGGTTCGTTGTACCAGTGTCTTACTGTACTACCTTGGGAGAGTCTGTCTGTCATGACGAGGCTAGTCAGAGAGTTGGTTATTGCTTATTTAGGGAGTTACAAACATTTTATTCGCTTAGAATTAACCGAGGGATTCCAGTACCTCATATAGCGACCATGTGGTTTCAATTGCGAGATGAGAGTGTTATTGGATGGGAGGCAGAGTGCGAAAGTAGAATAGCGTACTGGGACCGGTTACGTAGTACATTTTGATTATAATTTGTAATTCATTTGTAATGTATAATATATTGTGTATTTGTACTTATATCGTATTATTTTTTATCAGATTTTAAATTTAAATTACACTACATATACCAAACAAGTTTACGATATACTCGTGAGAAATAAATAATAAAAGTACAAGAGATAAACAAATAAGGAGAAAATATGTTCGTCAGAAATAAATAATAAGAGTACAACAGATAAGCAAATACCGACACATGTAGTAATAGTTCAACATATAATAAAATAAATAATGTGCAAGCCTACTACAACTCCTCATCCGAATCCTGGTCTGAAATGTCGAACTCACCGTGTCACGCCTCAACGAGTTCATCCTAATATGTACATGCAGCTCTCGTCTCCTCGTTCGGCATCTGGTCTCTATATCGCAAGAACGACTGCGTAACCCGTATCGTCATACTCATCCACTGTATGTAATATAAAAAATAGCATACATTAACAAAAAAACAAAATATACATTATAATATAAAAATTATAATAATTAATCAATTTAACTAATTACTAAACTAATTATTAACTGAATAATCAATTTATTTAGCAATTATCACAAATTATAATCAATTTAAATTTAAAAAAATATGAAAAAATGGAGTGGCGTCTGCCGGAGCCTCCCCCCCCCCCCGGGGAGGCGTATGAAGGGGTGTGGATCTGGCGGGCGCCTGCCCGTTGGGTCAGGCATCTCCCACGAACGTCTGACCCATTTTTTTTAAAATATACAAAAACTAAACAAGATATTTTACCATATTCGAGTGAACCGGGACGTCCACTGACTCTTTTCCGAGCATCCGAGACATGTTTTAGGGTGAATATGAGTGTAATATGGAGAGAGTGTTGTTAGGAGAGTGAAATAAAGAATTATATAAGTAGAAATGACATAATGACAAAATGGTAATTCGTACGGACGATTTAAGTAGTTTTCTGACGATGAATAGCAGTTCAGATGTAATGACCTATGACTATTTATGTAATGACCCCAACAATTGTGTTAAAGCACTAAACCTGAAAGTGAATAGCAGTTTAAGTTTTGATTTGCAAATAAACAAGATTAATGTTTAGTAAAAGAAGAAGAAAAAATTCAATTATTTAGCATTTGTTAGAGTCCTTGTTGGTTGGAAAGTTATTTAACATATACGAAATCCTGACCACTAGTGTTCAAAAATCAAATCCACACCACCAGGCAAGAAACGCCACAAATGTTCGGTATGTTAGTTTCGTAATAAGCTGAAAATTCAGGAAAAATAGAAATACGTTAAACAAAAATGTGATAAATGAATTTCTTGCAACTTACAAGACACAAATGAAGTTGGGCATCCCAAATAAACAATGTTAATGTTTTGTAATGAAGTTGGTGAAAATAAACAAGATTAATATTTGAAAAAACATCATTCACCAAACTATATATGTAGTCCATGTTTGTTGTTGGAGAAGTTGGTTCGTTGCCAACGTGAACGAGATCTAGATCACTACATTGTTCCCAAAAAAATCCACACCACCAGGGAAAAACACCATAAATCATAAATGCTCCATGTGGTTTTAATTACACACATACACTTTGTTGGTTATGGCTTGCTTATTCCGAAAAAATATAAGTACATTAAACAATGAAATAATAAACAATTTCTTACAACTTACTAGAAGAAGAAGAAGCAGGGTTGTCAAAATGATTTTGGATGATACAAAATCGTTTAAATAAAGGAAATCTCTATTTTCAAAAATGAGCTCATAAATATCTCTAAAATAGGAAGAGAAAATCTCTGAGAAAAATGGTCTCAAGTGACCAAATGAGGATGAATTGAAGAAGAATGAATTTATCTAAAAAATAACTCCCAAATAACCACATTTTGAATTTGAAAAGCAATGGGTGATATACTCATGCTTGAAACTTTGACAGTATGGTACAACATTCTTTTGTATTATTCTGCATCTTGTCCAGTGAGGGTACGAAGAGGGTAGGAGTATTGGGTTTTTTGTTATACGTATAAAATGGTTATATACAAAAAGGATATTTGACTATCTGCCATAAGATGCAGCAGAAAATTTTGTCCAACAACATTAAATCCCTGCCAGAAAGCCCAAACAAAATAATCTTACCATCAATCAAAACTTATTACCTGGGTATCTAATCTTTGTACAAAAATGCCAACCACCTTGCAGTACTCAAGAAGCATCTAAACTCAAAACAAGCTTATCTATGATGTGCAATATACAACAAATAAAAAACAAATGAATACAATATACGCTTCGACTTACTCTGTGTTTAGAATGGTAGACGTAGCATTAACTTTGAACCTATGTAATTGTTTCATCCCAAAATCTTTGAAGTTCCGACAAAATGTGCGTACATTTTTTAATGGATGGCGCCGATTAGACAAATACTTCGACATCGGTTACATCGTCCAAGAAACTTCAAACGAATAATGTGACCATGGCGGGGGAAAACTCCATGAGTCGGTAATTGACAGGTGCAATGTTCTTCGCCGCGATCAGCTATACTTGTGCGAAAAGTAGCTCATTCCATGTATCTGGAATGCCTGGTAGACACCAATGCAAGCAATCATGCACTCCGGAAAAGGCTTTGATGCTGTAACGGGATATATGAGCTTCATCACGCAGTTGCGACAGAGCTGTGATATCCAAAAGCTTAACTCCCGTGCCCTTGACAGCACCCTCTGCAACAGGGTCGCTGGAACTATTTTGGAAAACTCCACTGCCTCCGGCAAGTGGAGTTGTGGAATCACATTTACCCCCGGTATTCCACTCTCCGTTTGTGAAATGTCTAGGAGATATCGTCCTAAGAAATGCTTTTAAGCGTGGATGCTGAAGAAGTTGTGAATCCAGCCACTTAACAACACTGTAAATCGTTAAATTTTTGGCATTTCCTATCATTGCGAGCTTCCTATCCTTGAGGGGCTTCCCTCCAACATACATTTGCCACCGGTTGGCGTTCAACTTCCCTCTGTTCCAGTGATGCCCAGTGTTCAAAACTAAAACGTCAAACGTATCAAGATATTTCGAGAGGAATTTAGCAGGACGGTCAAGATGCATGGCAATGCTTGACATAGGGTCTGAAGTGTTCAGTGTTTCCAATTTGCAAAGTGTAGCCGACCAATGGTAAAGGATGGTAGTGTTGGTGCTTGGAAACCAATATGCCCAGCCATCAGGTCGTGTTGCACCTTCTGCTTTTACAAGCCCAAACGTTGTTCCGATGTCTTTTACTTCTGGACTAGCTCGACCACCAGTAGCCATACACATCAGGGACTGAAATTGCTGCCTTCCCAAAGAGTCCCCAACAAGAGCAATGGTTTTGTCCTTCATTCTGTAAAATCAAATTGTTTTATATTACATATAACCACCACAATCTTTTTTAATGAATCAAGTTGTAGGAATCAATGTTACGGTGTTACCTTTCGAGAAATAGTGAGCTTTCAAATTCTGGCATTTCACAATTTTCTGGTTGCCATCTGAAACCCTCAAAAGAGAAATCGGTGCGCTGTGTCAATCTACAAGCCCACATGTCTGAAAGCCAGTCCTTACATTCAAAACCAGAATATAAGGGCCTTTTGTTGCTCGGTACCCATTTTCCTTTTCCATAGTTGCACTCTGAGGATTTAAAAAAACATATTAAATGTAATAAGCATGCTGGATGAACATGTCAATTAAATATCAAATGCATTTTTTTTGAAATAACAGAAAATTATTTATTACCCATGAAACTTCAATCAATTCAAAATAGACAAGACTTTCAGGTGTAGGAAAAGTTAAACAAAATAATGAAATAAAATGGTCGTGATTTGCAATACATTTAACGATAGACCACTTAATTTGTCATAAGACAAAAGGAGGTGCTTCTACCTTTCTTTTCAAAAGGTGGTGCTAACACTTCAGAATCAGCATCACTGGAGCTCCCAAGAGACTGTAAAATAGACGAAATTGAAGGTGCTATGTCTGACATTTGCTCCGCTTGCTCATTTCCTTTAGGTACTGTTTCTGTCACACCAAAAGAGCATTATCGTCAAATGATTGTGCATGGTTAGTAAACTACGTAATAGCTGCACCATCAATTTACCACAAACCATCAATAATAGCCAAATCATCGGATTACCACAAACCATTAATAACACCGAAAAAACATGACACTAAAAAATTACTCAGTACTTACCTAAAGGAACGATGTCCAGCTGCCCCGATGGTGGTTGGAAAATTTCAAGTGAGGGTGTTTTCTCCCATGCCCATATAAGAATTGTTGTGAAGCTGATGGAAACAAGCATAAGAAGAAATTGTTTACCTTTAATTCCATTAGAATTCCCTCCTTTCATGTCCCTAATCTCCTAGAAGTATCTTGGGAGTCTATAGTGTAACTTTGACTCTGATTTCAAAACACAATCTCTCTTCTAAGAATCGTGTCGTACTGTTATGACATATAATTTGTCATGACTTATGCAGGCCTAACTAAATTGCCTGTGATTTCTGAAATGATTGAGCAAATGCCATACACTATTAAGACTTATGCTCGTAATGCTGAACTCCTGAAAAATAAATTAACATTAAGAATCAGCATGAAGCATGCGAAGTCTTTTGTAGAATGCAGCAAACAACATATATGAGAACATATATTCTATCTTAAAAGGAAATATGTTGATTGAGGCTGCAACAATAAAGCACACTTAAAGAGGCAAGTATACTCCTGTATTATATGGCGAACAGATACGTGTTCAAAATTAATCAATCAAATACACTCCTCTTATTTCCACTGGCCTATCCATAAAAGCATGGCTGCTAAAATCAAATATCAATCTTTCCAGCAATATAAATTGCAACGTAACCTTAGAATTCCTAACAAAATTGGATCCGCAAGCATGTAAAGCATGAAGGCGTGCCCATCATAATGAAGTTTTAAATTAAGTAATTTATAAAAAAATAAAATCGGCATCGAAGTCTTCAGGCTGTATGCACCATACGTATTTCTTAATAGAACTACCAAAAAACTGTACTCTCCAAGACCCATGGATTTCACACAAAATTACACAAAACCCATAACTAAAATCACAAAAAACTCGACAAAGCATACCATGGATCTGTATAAAAATCCAAGATTTCAAGAAAGTTGGCAACTTCACCCGCAAATATCACATCTTTCGCCATTCAAACAATCCAAAAAAAATCCACCAAAACGAAAGAAAAAAGCAAAGATCCATGATCTACAAATCCACCATTTTAATCCACACAAAACACACAACAAAATCTAAATTTTCACCATTCCAACAAATCAAAATAAAAGTATTAATAGAAACAAAAACCAAATCACGCAGCAAAAATAAAAACAAATATTAAAAAGATCACACATTTGTCATTCCTACACAAACAAGACCACGAAAATAAAACAAATCAAAAACCAACTTTCTCGCAACTAACACCACCACAATGTTAGAAAAGCCCATCCAAAAATTTAGTGGGTTATATATTCCACATTGAGCATTCTATACCACCTGAAATGGGACTAAACCCCAATCGTTGAATAATCTTACCACCGAAGGCCATTCCAATTTCCAACAATCCAAAAACCACCAAAGGCGAAGTTGAAGAATCTTACTGTCGAGATAACTCGCGAGAGAAGTAGAAAGAAAGATATCCTCCGGACCTCCCAACGACATCTGGAAACCCCCAAAGATTGAAACTTTAAGGCGAAATCGTTCCGAAACCAGACCCAATAGCATTGGCAGCGCGAATTCCCCAACCCACGACCGCAATTGACCCGGAAACGGGCGAAAACGCCTCCTTTCTCGGTTTGCTCAGATCCGATCTGAGCGAAGCGGGGAGATCGAGGAAGGGGTGGTTGGATTGGATGGGGAGAGGGGAATTGGATCGGGGAGTGGGCAGAAAACCCTAATTATGGTCCCAATAGGGGGATTGTGGCGTCTGGGAAGGAAAGATTGCGTCCCAAAGATTGCTTTTATGGGAATTATATTTTAGTTATATTGTTTTTCCTGAAAATATTTTAAGTTTTCTAATTAATATTTATTTTTTAGTTAAATCTCAAAGACTATGATTCACCCCAAAACTCGCTAAGACAACCTTACTAATTGGTAAAGACTCGCTAAGACAACATTACTAGCCTAGTAAAGACTCGCTAAGACAACATTAAGTCTAGCCGAGTTGGTAACTAATTGGTAATATATAAATGTCTTTATTTTTTATTTTTTTGTTAGTTGTGTAAAAATTTAGAATGACACAAGAGATAAGAATTTCTTTCTCACTTTATTATTTAAATGAGAATGAGGAAATGTATTTATAGTAGAAGTTGGTGATTACATTTACGTAACTATCAATGTGAGATTAAACATGATCTAACTACATAACCTGGAAAGCAAATACAAATATAGATGGACCTAAATAGGCATTATGCTCTAACAAGTTGATACTAATTGAAGATATATTTTTTTATTTTTAAAATTCTAATATATATTGCTGAACGTAAAATATTATTTGGTTATGATTCACCCCAAACAAACAGTCAAAAATACACCAAAGCATAACGGGTTTGAACAGATTAGATATATTGTTACATCCCCCCCCCCCCCCCCCCCCCCCGAATTTGGGTCATTTGTTCTTCTAAGATGATAGACAAGACGTTTAAATTAAGGTTGGGGCATATGGTTGATTACTCACATAATTACATGAGTAAGAAAGTATGCAAAGTTTGACCGTTTAGATTCAGGTTGAAACATAAGGTGCGTATAGCAAAAGTCACAAGTTCAACATTGTTGGAAATGGAAACTGGGATTAGCATTATTCGATGGGATTGGTAACACGTTATTGGGTGGATTAAAAACTATTGATTCACTCTCTAATACAAATTCTAAACACTTGAGCTTACAATGTTGAGATACAGCAATTTATCATACATAATCACAAACTTTTAATAATTTTCCGATCCTTACTTGAAATTTGAAAATGCTGAGTTTTCTCCTAACAACAATACTAAACTTAACGTGAATGCGATAGAATAATCTAAATTTCAATTTCCAGAAGAAGACATAACTTCCACTCACTCGTAAAAAGATAGAGGGCTTATATTGTTAATAAGGAGTCAACTTTGTTGTTCAAAGTTTGGAAAAATGTCAAGTTTCAACGAGAGAGGTTAAATTCGTTACAAAAACTTACATGCTGGGAACAAATTGTGACTTTTGTTAATTCAAATTTACAAAATAACTTTTAGGTTTGAACTTTTGGTTTATTTTCCTTTTATTTTGTTGCAGAACATGATTAAATCTTTTCAAAAAGGGTCCCGGGATGTCAAGCATCTTCCAACTCATTTTCTCACGCACTATCCAAGTGACAGACATGTCTGCAACTCTTGTCTTGTTATATACGAGTATTTTACGATATTGTGGTATTTTGTATTCTACACTTTCTACCGATGACAAACTAATTAACCACAACTTTTCATTTGGAAGGTGTTGTTAATTAGTTTGAATGCATAACTGACAATTTTAGAATATTGTACTAGTATTGTTACGAAAGTATACAAACGAACATAATGTTGTAAATATAAGTAAGGGTCTAACTACTCTCCCTAATCTAATTGCTTAAGAAAATAACCTAAATAACCTAAACACATAATTGCTTTGAATTAGATTTACAACAACTAAGATCACTCTCATATAATAAAATTGTATATATTGAGTAGGGCTGTCAATTTTACACGAAACACGATAACACGACACGAAAACGACACGAAGTTAGCGGATATGGATTGAGAATTTGAACACGATTAATAAATGGGTTGGATACGGCAACACGATTATTAAATGGGTTGGATATGGATTTCTGCTGCAAAAACGATTAACACGATTAAGACACGATAAAACACGATAAGTAATTGGGTAATTAGGCACACGATTACGAATACGACACGATTAATACACGACTAATACCGACAAGTCTATAAGTAATATATAAGTTATAAATTATAATAAACAAATTCTAATAATTGAATGTCATATTTATAATTTTACCAATTATATATATAATTGGTTTGAAACTTCGAAATTTGAACTCTGAACTCTGAACGAGTGAATAATTGTGTGTTAAACGTGTGTTAAATGGTGTAAACGGTAGCGGTGTTAAACGTGTACACGAAGTAACCCGTTTAATAATCGGGTATAAACGGGTTGGATATGGCAACACGATTATAAATGGGTTGGATACGGCAGAAATTTAGCAACACGATTATTAAATGGGTCGGATACGGCGCAACACCTAGAACTTATATATAGGAGTTGACACGACACGATTAGCACACGACACGACACGATTGACAGCCCTAATATTGAGTTATACATCTTTGTACTTTTGGGATTAACTCAACATATATTTTAAGGGGTTTACGAAATTACCTGACGCCTCAATTGGAATGACCCACCTTAGTAACAATAAAGGTAGGTTAGTTCCCAAAATAAATGAATACTTAAATGTAAAAAAATACACATGTTATGAATCATGAATCTCGACGAAATTACCTGTCACTATTTATGAAATAACCCCCACAATTGTGTTAAAGCACTAAACCTGAAAGTTGATAACAGTTTAAGTATTGATTTGTAAATAAACAAGATTAATGTTTAAAATAAAAGGAAAAAAATCCTCATTTATTTAGCATTTGTTATTATCGTTGGATAACCAACTTTCAGTCTTTCACATATACGAAATCCAGACCACTACAGTGTTCAAAAATCAAATCACCACCACCAGACAAGAAACACAAAAAATGCTTAGTATGTCGGTTTCATAATGGGCTCGGCTTTATAGCTCGGCTTGAACTCGACTCGAAAAATGCTCGACTTTGTTTTAACTTGACAATTAAGGATTTTGATAAAAAACAAAAAAAAATTCAGACTTGATTCGGTAAACAAACCGCTCGAACTCGAAAAAATTGAGACTCGACTCGATACCTCAACTTGAATTTTTTGTAGTTGGTAATAACATAAGATAATACTTATGGGTCAAAATTTCGCTCGACTCGATTCGTTTACACCCCTTGGAAATTCATGAAAAATAGAAAACATTAAACAAAAATGTGATAAATGAAATACTTGCAACATTGAACACAAAAAAGTTGGGCATCCAAATAATTAAACAAGGTTAATGTTTCGTAATGAATTTGGGAAAATAAACAAGATAAATGTGGAAATAGATCATTCACCCAGCTATATATGTAGACCATGTTTGTTGTTGGGGGAAGTTGGTTTGTTGCCAACATGACTGAGATTCACATCACTACATTTTTCCAAAACTCTAAAACGACAAAAAAACGAAATCTCCATTTTAAATTATAAGCTCATATATCTCTGTAGAATAATAAGGGGAAATTCTCTCAAAAAAATGTCTCAAATGACCAAACGAGGGAGAATGGAAAAATAAATGAATCTCTCTGAAAATAACTCCCAAATGACTATTTTGAATTTGAAAATGCAATGTGTAACATGCTCATGCTTGATAGTATGATACAACATGCTTTTGTACTATTATGCATTTTGTATAGTGAGGGTAGAAAAAGGGTAGGAGTATTGAGATTTTTGATGTATGTATAAAATGGTTCTATACTAAAAGGATATTTGACTGGCTGCCACAAGATGCAGCAGAAAATTCTGTCCAACAACATCGATCCCTGCTATAAATCTCAAACAATATAATCCTATCACTCGGCACAACTTATTACTAGGGTATCTAAAATCTTTGTACAAAAATGCTAACCACTTTGCAATACTCAAGAAGCATCCCAACTCAAAACAAGCTTATCTATGATGTGCAACCTACAACAAATAAAAAACAATGAATACAAAATACGTTTCGATTCGCTCTTTGTGTTTAGAATGGTAGTCATAGCAGTAACTTTGTAACTGTGTCTTCCCAAAATATTTGAAATTTCGATGAAAAGTACGTACATTTTTTAATGGGTGGCGTTCATCAGACAAATACATTGACATCGATTACATCGTCCAAGAATTTCAAATTTCAAAACACAATCCCTCTTCTAAGAATTGTGTCGTACTGCCTTGACGTATAATTTGTCATGACTTATGAAAACCTAACTAAATTGCTTGAGATTTCTGAAGTGATTGAGCAAATGTCATGCACTATGAAGACTTATACTCGTATTAATGTTGAACTCCTGAAAAATAAATTATGAACAATGAGAATCAACATGAATCATAAGAAGTATTTTGTAGAATACAGTAAACAATATGTACGAGGACATATATTCTAGCTTTGAAGTAAATATGTTGATTGAGGCTAAAACAACGAATCACACTTAAAAAGGTAAGTATACCCATGTATTGTAGGGCAAATAGATGCGTGTTCAAAATTGATCAATCAAAAACACCTCTTTTTTCCACTGTATCAGTTTAGCCTATCCATATAAGCATGGCTGCTAAAATATAATATCAATATTTCCATCAATATAAACTGCAACCTAATCCTTAGAATTCCGAACAAAATTGGATCCACAGTTATATAAAACACGACGGCATTTCCTGTAGGATTTCATGTTTAATTATACATATATATTTTTCAAATTTTCATGTTTAATAAGGATCTATTACAATTTTCTTCGATTTATTTATGCATGCATCGGTTTGTTTTAACAACTAGTTTCAAAAACTTATTAAAACAAACACAAAGGGACTCCGAAATTCATACATAGAAGTTCTCAAAAACTTCTTAACGTTTCAGAGACGTTGAGGAAGCCAATCGTAGCTTCTCGTTGCGCCGGATGCCTCCGAGTGTTCACTGAAACCCTAAACAAGGTTGGAGAGAAATGAGCTAGTCAATCAATATCCAAACAAGCTTAGAATCTAGCTACAAACTCCTTCCTTAACCTCTGAGATTTCTCCTTCAAAGACTTAGAAAACTAAAAGAATTTTCGTGGATTTTGTGGTGAATTAGGAGAGAAAAATATTTAGCAAACTTCTACTAACATAATTAAGGAGAATAATGACCTATTTATAGGCTCCAATCTTACTCTCAATCATGACTATTCTTAAGCCACGAATTCTTGACATTTTCTCTCACAAACTAATTCCATAATGCATTATATGCACCCACAAAACGTTTGACCAAGTTTGGAGCTAATCCAACCATCGATCAAATTAATCTCTTAATTATTAACGGCAGAAAATCGATCGTGCTTCGGTTTACCGAGTCCCACTCGGTTAACCGAATATGTCACGATCGTTTAACCGAGTACGCGACAGATGACCGAATCTTAAGGAGAAAAATTCTCCTTAACCGATCAGACTAATTCTCGTCCAAGACCGAGTGCTATTCGGTTAACCGAAAATATCGGAACTTGACATTGTTCGGTCGACCGCTTCTGGTTCGGTACACCGTACCAATGATCCAGGCACTTTGGTCAAGTTCGGTCAATCAACTTGACCATCCGTTCCACGTTCGGTTGACCGATCCACAGATCCTTCGGTCGACCGAACCTTAACGGATTACCGAACTTCTACCCGATTTTGCCTTTTTCAAATTTTGGATTTATTTCCAACAAAATTTGAACTTTAGGGGTTTCAGCAAATTCACAACTTATGCAATGTACCATCCTATGCAATAATAAATTATTGCACCCCATAATATATGCATCTCATATGAATTTATCATGATTCTAATTATGTTATACATAATTGATTTTACTTGTTCACCACATGTGTCATATTTTCTATAAGAAACCCGACACATCATATGAATCAAAATCAAGCTTCTTGTTTCCCGATTTTTTGCGGTGTGACCTACCTATGTGATGATCTAGACTAAGTTGGCAGTGATATTAAGAGCTTAATATCACAAGCTATAAGCGGTATCTAGCTACACATTAGAGCTCCCAATTAGTTAGATGTCTTAATTCCACTCGAACCAAAACCCGATCCATTTAGTGATGGAGTGCGCCACTTGTGTCCGTCCATTGCCTCATGATATTAAGAATACACACAAAGTAGTATTGTGTTATCTTTGTATTAGTATTCATTTCTTGATCTCTTTAAGCTAGTTATAAATATGTGACTTAACTCAAATCACATTGTGCACATTATAACTTTGCTTTATCAATGAGCACACTAATATCATCACTCAATTAAGAGGGGCAATGATAATATTTTGACTAACTATCTTCTTCAACGAAAGTTATGCTTAACCAATTAATGTCTTTACACTACACTCATCGATAGCTCAAGACACTAGTCTAATTAAGAACTTCTTAAGCGATCAGATATAAGTCTCATATCAAAGGACCGAAGACACAGTAAAATATTAATGACACAGAAACACATTTCTATAATATTTTACTTATTAGGTCTATTCAGTATACAAAAGTAATATTTTCCTCTTTTGCATACCCGTGTTGTCACTCACTTGTAGAGGTACAATGATTTATGACCAACACGACAATCTTAACTCGGTAATTAATGTCTCATGTTAATTACCATGATTGCGAATATCTTTTGTTTTATGTAAACCAATATCTTTTGTTTTCTCTTCTATCCCCACTATTTGGAGACAAAAAATCAACTTATGGGAACATGTTAAATCAATGTTCTCTCCCATAAGTTGACCCTCGTTACGGACATCTAAACACAACTTATTACAAATTAAGCATGTGATTCCCGTTGGTAATGGTGATTTTTGTTCAACAATATTGCATTTCTTGTCTTTTTTTTGTATTTATGGGTTGAATCTAAAATTGTGGACGTAGTCTAACCACCCAAAATCAACTAAGGTGACACCTCACCATTCTTTCGAAAAAAACCATAATCCGAAAATTATCTTCCCATGTTGTTTTAATAATTCACAAATAAATTAATCGAAATAAAGGTTATAATAAAACTTGTACAATTTTTTGGGTTCTCTTGTTATACTTTCCAACCTATAAACAAATAATGTGATTGTACAAGTTGATCACATCCATTTGTATTCATTTGGAAGAGCAACCGTGCAAAGCACAAGATGACTTTTTCGCTCATGTTGCGAATTAACTGAGAGAAGGCCACAATTTCCAACTTACCCTCAAATTTTATATTTGTATGCGTTAGTTATGATTCATTTTTATTTGTTTTCAAAGATCATGTGAATTCTTTGGAGTGTGTTAGGCATGCAACGTTACCCTGTGATTAAAAAGTTTAAATCCCCCAACGTGGTGGTGGGAGAGCAGTCCCAAAATCCCTGAATACTTCAACTCTAATCAGAGTTTGAGAAACTTATTTTTATATATGAAGAAGCCACTGCAATACACCCACTGCTCACGGCGACCGCAAAGAAGAAAATGTTATTTAGACATAAGTTTTTGCATTGTATCGATTTTGCAAATAATACTCACGGCGACAGTCAAACTGTTGTGGTTTCATTTCAAACAGACCCGAAGTACAACATGGACTCTAGTGTTTCTCTACTGTAATTTGTGGGCCCAAAACGTCAAGAGCCCCAAAGCCCAAACCCAATAGTCCCTCTCCTCCCCCCCTTCCGCCTTCCACCTCAAAAAAGGACGAAACCAAAACCCCCAAATCCCAAACTAAAGCTCGACCTTTTCCAAACCCTAATCCGACGATATTTGGATCCGATCGCCATGAGTCGAGGAACCGGAGCAGGCTATGACCGCCACATCACCATCTTCTCCCCGGAAGGCCGCCTTTACCAAGTCGGTAAGCACTCATTCCCCCCAAACCCTAGATCCACAAAAAAAAAACTTAATTGGTCTCTCTTGTCGTGTTTTGGTATAGAATACGCCTTCAAGGCCGTCAAGGCGGCGTCGATAACGTCGATCGGGGTCCGCGGGAAGGACTCGGTGTGCGTCGTCACGCAGAAGAAGGTCCCGGTGAGTGGTTTATACGAAAGGTGGGATTTTGAGGTGTTGGATGGTTGGTTTTGGTGATTTGATGTTGGTTGTGTTTGCAGGACAAGCTTTTGGATCAGAGCAGTGTCACGCATCTGTTTCCCATCACGAAGTTCCTTGGATTGCTCGCGACTGGAATGACAGGTTCGGTTTTCGGTTTTGATGTTGGAATTATGTTGTTTGTGATTTATGTTAGTGGTTTGAACGGTGGTGGGCGAAAATTGAACAACGACGAGTCTACGATAATGATAGGCTGGTTTAGTTTTAGGAAATAATCACCTTTTATATTGTTTGTATTTAGCTGTCACTAAAGCTTAATGTTGTGGTTTAATGTCTGGTATGATTCAGGTCCTAATTGATATTGTCTGTGTTAATTTCTGGCATGGTGTTGAGATTTGTATCTGACATGTTTTCTCCTTTTTAACAATAATAAACAACAGCCGATGCAAGGTCTTTAGTTCAGCAAGCTAGGAATGAGGCAGCTGAGTTTCGTTTCAAATGGGGGTATGAGATGCCCGTGGATGTTCTGGCAAAATGGTATGATATTTTTTTTGTACTACCAGCCAATCCTTTTCTTGTTCATGTTTTTTCTCAAACGTGAAAGCGAGTATACATATGTGAGGTTTTGCGTCTATTGGTTGTTTCATGAAGAAAATGTTTAAAGGATGATACAGATGGTGTTTGAGTGCTCATTTGTTCTGAAGCAGGGACTAGAGTTTTCTCCAAATCTTTTGAAACAACATGGAACTTCCTTACAGCTGAAAACATTTTTGTTTACTTGCAGTCTATTATCGGGACCCTGGTAGCATATATAATTCCTTGTGATTGTTTGTAATTTCTTGTTGCCCTATCTGTGACGTAACATTTTAGATTGATTTTTTTATTTTTTATTAAGGTTCATTATATGATTGTACATACAGGATTGCAGACAAGTCACAAATATATACACAGCATGCCTATATGAGACCTCTGGGAATAGGTTTGTTTAGTAATCATTTGATTGATAGAGCTCTATTTGTTTCATTTGGTTCTGAAACCCTTTTTCTTTGTTTTTCTTGCTTGCTTTCCCTGTGAAGCTGCCATGGTCTTTGGTATCGATGAAGAGAATGGTCCGCAACTCTTCAAATGTGATCCTGCTGGTCATTTTTTTGGTCACAAGGTATTTGCCGTTTGTGCTTGGTCACTTTAATTTCATATTGTAATCATCATTTCCACTGTGTAACATATTTGTGGGCACAAATGTGCTGGGACACTTCTGTTAGCTGATTGGATAAGCTGAAATTATTGTCCTCTCACTGCAGGCAACTAGTGCAGGTGTCAAGGAGCAAGAGTCCATAAATTTTCTTGAGAAGAAGATGAAGAACAACCCTGCATTTTCATATGAGGAGACTGTGCAGGTACGTTAAATATGCTCTCAAATTCCTCATACCTAGTTTTTGTTTGTTGATACCCAATTCCCCCAACCAAATATGATAAACTATCTCATGGTTAAATCAATTAATCACGGTGTGTAGGATGTGGAGACCCTTCCTACATCACTTGTTCCTTTACACAAAATGAAAATGGCTTGGGTCATTAATTGGTGATTCATCCATGATTTTTTTGTTGAAATATAAATGTATGATATTTACAGGTGAGTATTGTTGACTTGTTGCTACTAGTGTGGGATCCTACTGTCCAATTTACTCTTCTCTTAGTCCATTATTTACCTTTGAACTATTGGTAATAATGGTTGTAATATGTAGTCGAAAACTAAAGATAAGATTAACGAAGTATCTAGCAGCTACTTGATTGCAGATGCAAAGAACAAACTTAGTAATTGTGTGATGACAATAAGAAGTTGGATGTAGGTGATAATTCTTGCCAATATGACTTTCTATAACCGAAGATATATTGTCCCTTAAATTAACACACCTGCCATGTTTCTGAGGACTTTAGAATAAACAATTGACCATGGTCAATTTTTTTTAAAAAACAAATAACCTTTTCGGGCCATTTAGAGTTTTTTCAACTTATCCACAAGACCACAAGCTATAAAAGTAAGTAGCAACAAATACTTCATACTTGTGTTTCCCAAGGTTTTCAGAACCGAACCGGTAAAGTTTTGGTTTTGGTTCAATGTGGTCGAACCACGGTCCAACCACGGTCGGACCGTTGATGACGTCAGTATTTTTGAGACCCGAAGTTGGACCGGACCGAATAAATATTAACGGTTGGACCGGTTTGAACCGATTTATGTAAAATCATTTAATATATACATATCAAATGTTAAATATAATTCAAAATATCAAGCATAATTTGCTTAACTCAGCAAATTTGCTATCTTTACTCAACTCAACAAATTTGCTTGAATAAGAATTAGAGAAAGTATTATTTGGATTAAGAATCTAAAACCAAAATCAATCTTCAATACTATCCATGACATCATACTTACGAAGGAGTTTGGTGAGGGAGAGTAGGATTTGTGGGTGATGTGTTTTTGTTTGTAAGAATTGCAAAAATCCTCAAATTTCTGATTTTAAAAAATTAGGAAAATTTGAAATATTTTTATGTCCGGTCCGACCAAACGGTCTGACCCGGTTCAGAACAGTTCGACTAGAGACTCGGGTTTTTTAGCTGAACCGGCCGTTGGACCATCGGTTCCTGGTCTGACCAGGTTGAATCGTCGGTCCGGTTCAGTTTTTAAAACCTTGGTGTTTCCCCATCCGAAACACTTATGTAAATGTTGTTGGAAATACCTACCTTGTACTTCTTGAGCGTCGACTTAGTTGCTATCATTTGCTTTCTTTTGAAATGTCAGCGACTAAGCATCTCAACTCTTTCATTTCGTCTTATTCCCTTTTTGGGCTTGTTACTCAATATTGCCACATGCAAAGCAGACATGTCTTTGTTTATTTATAATCATTATTTGTTTGGCATAATCTGCTTGAACGGCAGGAGATGTTAAATGAAGATGATTGGTAGAAGTTACCTTTGTTCATGAAATCCTCCACTTGGTCCTGTAAGGCTATGCATGTTATGTCAAACAGCATCATTTAATAGCACCATGCACGATTGCTGAGAATAGCTTTGAATTAGCATTTTGTGTAGTTAGGTTAAACATTGCGATAGTTTATTCAAGTCTCATGTTTGATCCTTTTATATATACTATCATGCCTCCTGCCATGCAGACCGCAATATCAGCTTTGCAGTCTGTGTTACAAGAAGATTTCAAGGCCACCGAAATCGAGGTATTGCTGATCTTCACTTTTTTCCCATTCTAATCTCCTTTTCTTTTCTAATTCTTGAACTGGATCTCTCGCATGCTCTATTTCTATATCTCAAGTTGAATTTACTGGCTGTATGTAACTAGCGAATGAATTCTGTAACTAAGGACTCCTATGCTGTCAAATAATAGGAGCCTGGTCAAACGAAATATACCAGAAAATGAATTCCAACAATTGGTATTTTAATTTTAGAGGACATAGCTAGAAATTAAAATACTGTTGATGGTACTCATTGTGAGAAACAAAAGGAACATGTTATACTTGTTTACAGACATTAAATCAACACAAGTTACTTTTGTTTTTAAAACTTAAATCTTTATATTTACTCACATCCAAATTAAATGGTTCTACATATTAGTTATGTTGTTTATTGTCGTAATGTTATTTATGTGTTTGCACTTTGCAATTTGAATATTATGCATGTCTACTAAAGAAAAGCCAATATATGTCAAGAACATTTATGTAAATGAGCAATCTTTTAAAAAAAGTATACGAGTGTAATCAGTCAATACTACAATGAAACAACAACAAAGCATTTAAACCTCAAACTAGTTGGGTTAGGCTAGAAATGTAACCTAACAAGTCTCACTGTTTCGGTATGTGAACCATTCCTTACATGCATTCCCGTCCAAGACAAACTCTATCACACATCAGTTGTACTACACTAATTGAATATAATTGGTATCAAAGCACATGCCACAAATATGAGGTTTTTGTAGGAAAAAAGCCCGTTGATTATAAAATTTGGATACAATCAGATATTGATCGTGCCTAGACTTCTGACATTTTTATTGAAAAAAATTAAATTCTTGAAATTTTTGCTCGAATTTGTACCTAGCCATATATTCTGTACTACCTAAGTAAAACTATCTTGGTATATCGACAATCTCGAAAGTATCATAGTAGTAGGTAGTAGCTTATCTTGGGTCTAATACTTTTTATCAAACATTAATTGTCAAATCAAGTTCAACAATTAGGGATAGTATAAGTTGTGAGTTGTTTTCCTACTATGAATATGGCCAGTTCTCGTAACTTTATTTTGTCGGTTGATAAATTTCTAAGACAATCTAAGTCATAACTTTTGTACAGATTAGCGAAAAACAATTCTGGTGATTTTCTTCCTTGTATGAACATGATTTACAAAGTTATGTGATAATCCTGTTGTTTTCTTCAAGTCTTTACTGGTAGGGTTCCAGTACTTGCTTGAAGAGTGAGGTCAAAATAACTCCTTGCTATACTTCTTTTTATTATTATTGGTAATTCCTTGCTATACTGTAACTGTTAGATACTATTTCAGGTTACACGAGTGACACAAACAACTGTAGTTTTATCAGTCAATTCAAATCTTAATTATTTTAAATTGGATTCTAGGTGGGAACTCCTCGTACAATGCTCCCTCCTATTACAATGAATAGGAAGTCGTCATCCATAAAAATGAAAAAAAAGTGTTAGTCTTGCAGTGTGGTCATCCTATAATCTTGTAACTTATGGTTGTTCAGGTTGGAGTAGTCAGGAAAGAAGATCCTCTATTCAGGGCTCTAACAACAGAGGAAATTGATGAGCACTTGACAGCCATCAGTGAGAGGGATTGATTTGGCCGGATTACAAGGTTCAACATCAAACAATCCATTTTGCTTCTGATCTCGGTTGCTGGCTCTCTAAGATGTTTCTGTATTTCTTTCCGGAATTATTAGACAATGTTGATTCCATGAAATGTCTTTTATCTATTGCCAAGGAATTACTACTGATCCCTTGAATGCGAAACATGTACGTCACAAATCTTATATCGAAATCGTTTTCACAGACAAATAAAGACCAATGTATTGTTAAAAGAGCGAACTTCCGAGTTAGGTTCGTAAGCCCTCACATCCCATGTTTGCTTCTGCCTTCTAAAAAATTCTCACTATTGCATCTGCTGGATTGTTTGCAATTAGAATTTGCTTGCAGTATTATATGTTTACATATACTAATAAGTGTTGGTGAAATGAAATAAAGTCGAAACCATTACATTAGTTGTAAGATAAGATTATATTTGTCTACTACGTTGGGGGGAAAGTAGCATACGGTAAAGCTATCTATATTGGTGCACGAGCAGCATGACATATAAAAACATTAAAAAACAATTTCAGCCCGTTAGAAGACATCAAAAGCCCAATACGATATGAAACTTTTATTCTCCTTTAACCCTCACATGCATTCTCCGACGTATATAAGGAATGCTATTGTTTTTTAGAGCTTGTAACTTTCTTCTCTTAAGCCTTTGGTTTGATCGAGGATGGTTGTGAATGACTTTTTTCTTTATTTTTATTTTCTTTCTTTTGAATTATTTTCGGGAGTATTTTGCTGGCTTTTGATTACTGAAGGACGTTTTCCTTTTGTTCTCCGAATTGTGTGGTTGGTGTCTTTTAGATGAATAGTATTTGTAGGTAAAAGTTGGATTGTTTGGGTCCTTATACACGACCGCGCGTGTTCCGGACGTGGCTGACGTGGTTAGTTGAGTCAGCAGATAAATTCATTTAATAACATGTTGGTGTCACATGCAACATTTAGTTTCCCAATGCAACATTACTTTCTCACTGTAACGTTTGGTTTCCCCATGCAATTTTTACTTTTCCCAACGCAACTTTTGGTTTCCCCAAACAACTTAAAAAGGCAAAACATGTTACTTTTTAACATCTACGTCTATCCTTTTTAAGTTTGCGGTTCACCTTTTTAACTGTGAGTTATACCTTTTTAATGATGTCTGTTCCTTTTTAAAAATTGTTTATTCTTTTTTATGTTTGAGGTTCTCATTTTTAACTGCGAGTTGTACCTTTTTAAGTGTATTCTGTTCCTTTTTAAGTGAGTGTACATTTTTAAGTGTGAAGTTTCATTTTTAGTGTTTTTTGTTCTTTTTTAAGTTTGTGGTTCTCTTTTTTAACTGTGAGTTGTACATTTTTAAGTGATGTATGTTTCTTTTTAAGAATTGTTTGTTCCTTTTTATGTTTGAGGTTCACCTTTTTAACTGTGAGTTATACCTTTTTAATGGTAGTCTGTTCCTTTTTAAGTGAGGTTTATTCCTTTTTATGTTTGAGATTCTCATTTTTAACTGTGAGTTGTACCTTTTTAAGTGTAGTCTGTTCCTTTTTAAGTGATGCATGTTCGTTTTTATGTTTGAGGTTCTTCTTTTTAACTGTGAGTTGTACATTTTAAGTGTAGTCTGTTCCTTTTTAAGTGAGTGTACATTTTTAAGTGTGAAGTTTTCTTTTTTAATTTTCGTTTCGTCCTTTTTAAGATATGTTGTTCCTTTTTAGGTACTACTTCATCCTTTTTAAGTTCATGTTTTTCCTTTTTAAGTATTGTTTCATCCTTTTTAATTTTCTGTTGTTTCTTTTTAAGTGGATGTTTTTCCTTTTTAATTTTCTGTTATTCCTTTTTAAGTTATGTTTGTTCCTTTTTAAGTTGTTATTTTTCCTTTATAACAAAACCAAAAACTTTAAATCAACCACAAAGAAAACAAACTTTTCCTCAAAAACTCAACACAAAAAACTCAAATCAGCTACAAAGAACCACACTTCCAAAAAAAATGAAGGCCAATCAATCATATAACAAAACCAAAAACTTCAAATCAGCCACGAAAACCAGACTTTCCCCAAAAACCACCGCACAAAAAACTCAAATCAGTTATAAAAAACCACATTCCTCCTCATCCGCAAAAACTAAACACAAAAAAACTCAAATCAGCTACAAAAAACCATGTTTCCGAAAAACCCAAGATCAATCCATCACATAACAAAACCCCAAAACTTCAAATCAGCAACGAAAACTAAACTTTCCCCTAAAAACATCATACAAAAAACTAAAATCAGTTACAAAAAATCACATTCCTCCTCCTCGCCTCGAGAAAGACTTCAACGCCGACCATTTCCTCCTCTTCCTCGCCGACCAACTACATCGTGACGTCTTAACCAACGACGTCGGCGTCCCAACCTCTTTAAGACTCACTCCCGCGTCATCTCCTCGGCATCCCTCTTACCGATCTCGTCTTTCATCGGGAGAAAATGATGGAGAATGAAAGATTTTGGGGGATAATGGAAGATTTTGAGAATATATGTATGTTGGAAACCAAATGTCACATAATTCCGCGTGCGTGTGACGTGACACAAAATAAATAATATGTGATTTAATTAATCTTTGGTTTTTGCTGACTGGATTGTCCACGTCAGACGACGTCCCCGGACGCACCACGGCCATAAAACAATTCCCATTGTTTTGTGTAGATTTTTTAGTAATATAATACGTGGCTGGTTTGGCTTTTATTTTACAACTATTCCGATCAAAGAAGAAAATATTCCGATCGAAGAATCAAGTGAAGTAGGGACACGGATCAAAGAAGAGAATAGCATTCCGATCGAAGAATCAAACGAAAGTACAAGGGTTATAAAAGAAGAAAATAATTCTCCGATCAAAGTATTAAACGAAGGTACAAGGATCATCAAAGAAGAAAATATTCAGTAGTCTCCTACTCTCAACTAGTTAATGTCATCTGAATATGTACGTACATGTATATTATTCCGTTAGCACTAATAATATAATCATTTCGAGTTTGATTGAATGTCTTAAACTACAATGGTTTTTATCTGAATTCCAAATAAACCATCGCATCTGATGTTTGCGGGGTTGATTCGAAGATACTAAATCTTCACTAGTTCAATGTCTATTTTCTTTCAAATCACTTTGGAAGAATTTGAAAGTGTAATCAAATTTAGTAACATTATGTTTACTTCGCCTAACTTTTTTTTTTTTTTAGAACGAAAAGTGTATGCCTTTATCATCCAAATGAAAAGAAAAAAGCAAAACACCTCTCTACCAAGTAAAATCGGAAGATACACAAGTGGATTTAAATCACCAAAAGTTCTCAAACTCTGTCCTGAGAAACAAGTTGTTACCCAAGAAAAGTTAATTGCTTCATCCGTTTTCTTTTTTACTACAATGTGCAAGTATATAACATTAAAAATATAAATAAAAACAGTCGGTAATGTAATACTAGACAAACACAATGTAGTTTATATACTCACACAGTCACGTAAATTTAAGCATGTTACTGTTAAAATACGTTGAACCAAAAGTAAACAATAATGGCCATAGCTATATAGATATTTGAAACACGAAATATATATATTCTGTTTAAGAAAATCATAACTTTTAGACCATGATTTTTGTATCGAGCTCAAATCACAATAAGTTCTTAAGTGATGACATAATGGATGTGCATAGCAGGAAAATGTAAGACTAAACTATGCATTATGTAAACATCCCGAAACAGCGGAAAATTTAAAAATTGTAATCAAGACACATGAACTCAACAATCAAAGACGGGACTGTTACTTCTCATAAACAAATAGCGGTGCACCAAAATTACATCAGAGTTTGTCAAATAATACATGATTACAACAAAACGACAACAGAAGATAAAACGTAATCATGCCGACCTCAGCGGTCCGAGAAGAGGATCCGACTCCAAAATGCGCGTGCCCGCCGATCACCACCCAACTGGACCTATTGCGGTCCTAAAAATATATAACAACAATGCCTGAGTTTCCAGAAGGAAACCCCGTATGCCAACTCACCTATATGCATGCATTACACAAATGAACCTATCATACTAATAGCATGTCATGACATCGACAGAATGGAAAACAGTTCCCCCGAAGGGTAAAACAGGACATCAGTCCGACAATCAACAACGAGTCTCCCGAGGAGACCTACTGCAGGCACATGCAGCCTTACAGCACGCGACATCGCACCCCCCACACGCAGCTACACTACTCAAGGGTTCGGCAGGGAGCCTCTGTCACGCCTGCGCGCCGATAGAATACAGATCTGCAAATCTCAGTGGTCGGAGCCACAGGGACCAACGGGGCCGTCGCCCGGAAGGTATAACAACAACATCTCGGTAGGTGCCCAGCCGAGGAAAACAACATAGCCGGCACAACCTCGGCCCAACAATCATCATCGCCGGCACAACCTCGGTGGCATCACCGGCACAACATCGGTGGTCCATCACAACGTCCGGCACAGCATCGGACGGGTCCAGACCGAAGGCTGCCAGGTCATCAGGCTCCTCGAGCCGCAAACACCAACCGCGCCGCTATAAAAGCAGGGCAGCGACTTCCGTAGCCCGTGGGCCGGTAGTCACCTCACCCAACGCCAGTTGCGTGCCCGCACAAACATCAACTCTGGGATCCGCGATCCCTCAAGCCTGCTATACTACAAAGTGCCCAATCAATCCATCTCAAGTCACGGTCCATACACGGAGGTGACGTGTCCCGAACGCCCACACTCTTCCCAACGACGGTCCCTGGGCAGGCACGCATCACGCGCCCACCGTCACCTCCCGGCTCACGCACAAGGCGAGGACACGGGTTTCCGTGGACAAAGTTGGCGTTCAAAAAGGGAACCAGGAATTATGTCCTGGGCCCAAACGGTCGACCGGAAGAGGTGATTCGGTCGACCGGTTCCAGAAAGGAATCGGTCGACCGTACTCCTAAAACGGTCTACCGCTGCGCTCAAAACAGAACCCCCCAACGGTCGAACAAGGTCTAAAACCGGTCGACCGAACGAGGTCAAAATCCGGAGTCTGGTCAACATTAAATTCAATTCTATCGGTCGACCGACTCAGGGGTCTCGGTCGACCGAAAACAGACAGGGTCAACATTAAATTCAATTCTATCGGGACTGTTACTTCTCATAAAACAAATAGCGGTGCACCAAATTACATCAGAGTTTGTCAAAAACAATACATGATTACTACAGAACAACAAGGAAGATAAATGTAATCATGTTGACCTCAATGTTCCGAGTAGAGGATCTGACTCCAAAATGCGCGTGCCCGCCGATCACCACCCAACTGGACCTACTGCGGTCCTGAAAATATATAACAACAATGCCTGAGTTTCCAGAAGGAAACCCCGTATGCCAACTCACCTATATGCATGCATTACACAAATGAACCTATCATACTAATAGCATGCCATGGCATCGACAGAATGGAAAACAGTTCCCCCGAAGGGTAAAAAAGGACATCAGTCCGACAATCAACAACGAGTCTCCCGAGGAGACCTACTGCAGGCACATGCAGCCTTACAGCACGCGACATCGCACCCCCCACATGCGGCTACACTACTCAAGGGTTCGGCAGGGAGCCTCTGTCACGCCTGCGGGCCGATAGAATACAGATCTGCAAATCTCTGTGGTCGGAGCCACAGGGACCAACGGGGCCGTCACCCAGAAGGTATAACAACATCATCTCGATAGGTGCCCAGTCGAGGAATCAACATAGCCGGAACAGCCTCGACCCAACAATCATCATCGCCGGCGCAACCTCGGTGGTCCATCACAAACGTCCAACACAGCATCGGACGGGTCCAGACCGAAGTCTGCCAGGTCATCAGGCTCCACGAGCCGCAAACACCAACCGTGCCGCTATAAAAGCAGGGTAGCGACCTCCGTAGCCCGTATGCCGGTAGTCATCTCACCCAACGTCAGTTGCGTGCCCGCACAAACATCAAACATTGGGATCCGCGATCCCTCAGGCATGCTATATTACAACGAGTCCAATCAATCCATCAACTTAGTCACGGTCCATACATGGAGGTGACGCGTCCCGAATACCCACACTTTTCCACATGGCGGTCCCTTGGCAGGCACGCGAAACGCGCCCACCGTCACCTCACGGCTCACGCACAAGGCGAGGACACGGGTTTCCGTGGACAAAGTTGACATTCAAAAAGGGAACCAGGAATTCTGTCCTGAGCCCAAACGGTCGACCGGAAGAGGTGATTCGGTCGACCGGTTCCAGAAAGGAATCGGCCGACCGTACGCCTAACACGGTCTACCGCTGCGCTCAAAACACAATCTCCAACGGTCTACCGAAGGTCTAAAACCGGTCGACCGAACGAGGTCAAAATCCAAAGTCTGGTCAACGCCAAAATCAACACTAACGGTCGACCGACTCAGGGGTCTCGGTTGACCGAAAACTAACAGGGTCAACCTATTATTTCTACGTCATAAATGTTGGATTTCATGTTTAATTATACATATATATTTTTCGAATTTTCATGTATAATAAGGATCAATTTTCAATTTTCTAGAATTTATTGCATGCATCGGTTTGTTTTAACAAACTAGTTTCAAAAACTCTATTAAAACAAACATGAAGAAGCTCCGAAATTTATACCTAGAAGTTCTCTAAAACTTCTCGAAGATTCGGAGACGGTTGAGATGCTCCTCGCTGCGCCGGATGCCTCCGAGTATTCACCAAACTCTAAACAAGATCGGAGAGAGGGAAGCTAGTCTCTCAATATCCGATAGGGTTTAGAATCTAATTACTAACCCCTCTTTAGTTCCCTTTAGAAGATGACCTCTGAAGAACTAAAATTAAACTTAAGAATTAAGGAATTTTCGTGGAGAATTATGGAGAGAGATTTTGCATAAGAAAAATAATGAATTAAATTAAGGAGGTAATGAGATGACCTTGTATTTATAGGTTCTCTCCAAATTACCTATTCATGTGCAACCTCTTGCCCATGATTCCATGCAAAATTCCATCTAACCATCCATTATTTATTAATAAATAATCTTAGCCACGAATTAAATCACTTATGAACCAATTCCATGCATGATCTAATTAATTCTTAAATTAATTCTGCATAAAACCGTCTGACCGGTCGACCGTCTGCGAGGTCCGGTCGACCGTTTAGACCTGGTTTCGGTCGACCGTTTAGACACTCGGTCGACCGTTCGCAACATTAAAATATTTCATCACAATGTTCGGTCGACCAACCGATAAATTCGGTCGACCGAAAACGAACAGACGAAATCCCTGTTACGATGTACACACATCCGGTCGACCGTGCAATATTGCGGTCGACCGTCCCACATCCGGTCAACCGTTTACTGTTTAGCGGTCGACCGTTTGTGCACTGTACTGCAGACTTGTCAAATTTCGGTTTAACCCCTACAAAATTTGACATTTCGGGATTAGTAGTAAATTCACAACTTATGTAACATATTATCCTATGTAATGATCAATCATTACACCCCATAATATTTACATCACATATGAATTTAATTTAGATTCTAATTATGTTATAAATCACAACATAATTTTGATTTTGCTTGTTCACCCCATGTGTCATATTTTCTACATGAAACCCGACACATCCTATGAACTCAAAATCCCCATTTCTTGTTTCCCAGTTTTGTGGTGTGACCTATGGGAGGATCTAAACTAAGTTGGCAGTGATATTAAGAGCTTAATATCACAAGCTATAAGCGGTATCTAGCTAAACATTATAGCTCCCAATTAGTTAGATGTCTTAATTCCACTCGAACCAAAACCCGATCCACTTAGTGATGGAGTGCACCACTTGTGTCCGTCCCTTGCCTCATGATATTAAGAATACACACAAAGTAGTATTGTGTCATCTTTGTATTAGTATTCATTTCTTGATCTCTTTAAGCTAGTTATAAATATGTGACTTAACTCAAATCACATTGTGCACATTATAACTTTGCTTTATCAAGGGGCCCACTAATATCATCACTCAATTAAGAGGGGCAATGATAGTCTTTTGACTAACTATCTTCTCCAACAAAAGTTGTACTTAACCAACCAATGCCTTTACACTACACTGATCGATAGTTCAAGACACTGATCTAATTAAGTATTCCTTAAGTGATTAGATATAAGTCTCATATCAAAGGACCAAAGACACAGTAAAATATTAATGACACAGAAACACATTTCTATAATATTTTACTTATTAGGTCTATTCAGTATACAAAAGTAATATTTTCCTCTTTTGCATACCCGTGTCGTCACTCACTTGTAGAGCTACAATGATCTATGACCAACACGACAATCTTAACTCGGTAATTAATGTCCCATGTTAATTACCATGATTGTGAATATCTTTTGTTTTATGCAAACCAATATCTTTCAGAGCTCTACGGTTAAGGACCAAGAGCCTTTTCCTTAACACTTCTAAAAGACGAATAACATAAAGAAGGAACAAAATGATTTCTCATTCAATTCATAATAATTGACATTTAAAACTAAAACTTTTAGAACACAATCCCTTCAATAAAACGGTCGACCGAACGAAAACCAACGTCCCAACATCATGCATAATAAACCAATAAACTTAAGTTCTGGTCGACCGAACACAAGGACCCGGTCGACCGAAACACAACAGACAGACAATAATACATGCATTTGGTCGACCGCCCGAAGGGCCCGGTCCACCGTTGGTCGTCTTCAACCTCGCGCCAGCCGTGATTTCTTCACCAAAACTTAACGTCGGAGAGGTCTCCGACCTCCTCCGACCGACCAACACAACCCTCTCGTGAGGGTTAACAATCAAACCAAACTAAGGAGCGGCATACCTTTCACCCGCGTGAAGTCGACGGTACCGGAGCTCCTACGCCTCTCCTTCGGTAGACCTCGATCACGCGCCATGCCTCTCCCGCACGAGCACCTTCCTCCGTCGCCGGTGTCGCCTCCTCTGGTGCAGCTGGAAAGGAAGAGGAAGGGAGAATGAGAGAGTGAGGGAGAGGAACAAATTTCTCTCCACAAAACCCAACAAAACCATCATCACCCCACCCCTACTCCATCACCTTACTCCTCATCCACAGTGCACGCCACCTCCTCTTCCCCATCTTCACCACTGTGCAACCCAACTCCCCATGCAAAGTCATCTTCAAAACATGATTAACCCTAAACCGGGTTAGGGTTCCAACAGTTATCGGTGAGCATGAACACCTCAGCTGTTGAATAAATCTCTCCGAGTATAGTTCTCTTAACGTACCAGTCGATGTCAGAACCTTCATCTCCAACAACATGGCAAAACTCATCGACTAGCATAGCCCGTTGCTTAAAACTAGTTGGCAGATTCATAGGTTGTGACTGGCAGACAACAATTTATTGAAACGTATAACAACTAAGAAGTAGTGCCCTTTAGGGGTGCAAATGCTTACCAAGTATCCGAGTATCCGATTCGAAAATTTCTATTTAGTTGGTATTTGGTAAGTTCAATGTTACCAATTTAATTTCGGATACGAATATGGTTTAAAAAAATTTACCAATTAGAATTCGGATACGAATTCGGATACAAGCTATTTAAAATTCGAATTATCCGAATTATTCGAATACATAGTCAAATACACAAATTAGTATTCGAAAATTTAGTATTCGAAAATTTTAATACGAAAATTTAGTATTCGAAAATTTTGATTCGAAAATTAATTATAATATATATATATATATATATATTCAATTTCGGATAATATCCGAATACCAATTAGTATTCGAAAATTTTGAAGTTTCGGATTCGGATAGTTCTACTGAATTCGGATTCGAATTTGATAATGGAATATGGTATTCGGATTCGAATTTGGATATAGCAGGTATCTGAGTTAAATTATCCGAGTTGCACCCCTAGTGCCCTTTCCCCACTAAAAGCAAGAATCTGACCTGAATGCTGAGGGCTTGAGGCCACTTTGATATATAAGGTCCTTGCATTTCTAAAATAGCTTTTTTTTTCTTTTTGTTCAGAGGGAACCGCGTATGGTACCTTACTCCACTAAATACCCGTATTATGATCTAGTGTTGAAATAAATTAATGAGATCTGGTCCCATCACATCTAGACAATTTTATTTTTTTGTACATGAAGAAATAAAGAAGACATTGCAATTGTCGGAAATACTTTGAAGAAATAATTGGAAAATAAAACAGCAAGTACAAAAATGAGTAATAACCCCCAATATAGACTGGTACGATTCAATTCAATCCAATAAATCTAAGCGTAGTGCTTGGTGTGTTGTTTTTTTTGGAAAGGGAGTGTGTGCGAGTTGTATATTTCAAGAATAGGTTGGATCCAACCAACTGCACTTTATTTTGTATTTTATATGTTATTTGTAAATAATCTAATTTGTAATCGAATACGGACCAGCTTTGAAAGTCGTTCGCTGAGGATTAAGTTTTCCAGACCGACTACCGAATCAATCTTGTCTATCAAACTCTGAAGGCAATCATCCATGAAAAACTGTAGAAACGGTGTTAGATCATACTTAAGGCTTTCCTTGTATTTCAAATGGATTTCAAACTTTCATGACAATAGAAGATGGACCTGCACGAACAATCACTGTCGGAGTTCATTTTTTGCATTATATGGTTTTTGGAATGTAAGTGAAGCAAAAGATGTAAGAAGGCTTGTTTACTAATGGTTTAGTGAGAAAGTAGGTATTTATTTTTATCTTGACAGTTGAAACTTCATAAATAAACTTCCTACTAACAATGGAAAACATATAATCATCAGATTGGTTTGTTGTACACTCCTCTGTGATGAAGGGTACACATATTTTTCAATTTATGGGAATGGTACCCAAGCCATGTTTGGTATTCAGATGACAAACACGAAAGATAAGCGAACCTTACCAATGTTCCAATGAATAGTTTTTTTCAAACAATCCCCTTACTAACACACCAATGCTAAACTACTACTCATGCAATGTTTGGACGGTTTTAGTTTTGCGAAACAAAAATGACCACTTCAAAACGACCATGCCCAGCCTAACACTGACTAGCAAATTATCGAAAACAGAAATTGCAATAGCAAGAATAACAAACCACGTAAAAATCATTGTTCTCACCTCAACAAGTGTCGCTTCTTTTCTTGGAAAAGACCCAATAATCGCAGGAGAAACACCCACATCCCTTGCTCCAGCAATCATCGCCGATTCACTCAATCCCAACTTCACCTGCCCAGCATATAATACATGTAGATAGTTGCGGGTATCATATTAAACACTGACTTCAAGCACTCTATTTCAGAAGTTTAGTAAAACACACTCAATTAACAAATAACAATGATGATACAGTTTTAGGTGAATCCACTCACTTCTAACTCGAGACCAACTTTACGATCAATGATCACTCGAAAACAAATGAGGTGTCGTTGAGTTGTGGCATCAATAAAATGAAGCTCATATTGTAACATCCCGAACCAACAGAAAATTTAAAATTTATCATCAAGATATCAGAGACCAATAATCAAAAGACGGGACTGTTACTTCTCATAAAAACATCCATGCGGTGCACCATATTACATCAGAGTTTGTCAAAAAGCTACATGATTACATCAGACATAACAAAAGGAGATACAAGTAATCATGTCGACTTCAGTGGTCCGAACGAGATGATCCGATCCCAAAATGCACGCGCCCGCTGTCACCACCCAACTGGACCTACTGCGGTCCTGAAATAAAACATGCAACAACGATGTCTTAGTTTCCATAAGAAAACATTGTATGTCAAGCTCATCTATATGCATGCAGTAGTACAAATTAACCTATCATACTAGTAGTATGTCATGTCAGCAACAGTAAGGAAAACAATTCCCCCGAAGGGTAAACCGAAACATCAGTCCGACAATCATCATCGGGTCTCCCTCGGAGACCTACCGTAGGCACATACAGTCTAACGGAACAAGACGTGACGCTCCCTACATGCAGTTATACTAAACATGTGGTTCGGCAAGGAGCATCTGTCAGGTCCGCGCCATAAGAAACAGAAGCAACCCCAACGGAGTCGTCGCTCAGTTGATCCATCAATCATTATCTCAGTAGGTGCTCAACTGAGGAAAACATAGCCGGAACAACATCGACCCATCATCGCTGGAACAACATCAGCGACATCACTGACACATCATCGGTGGTCCAACATACATCCGACACAACATCGGACGGGTCCGGACCGAAGTCCGCTGGGTCATCAGGCTCCAAGAGTCGCACATCATACATTTGGATCCGCGATCCCTCAAGTCTGCTACTCTACTATGAGTCCATCAATCCATCACATCAAGTCACGATCCATACACGGAGGTGACACGTCCCGAACACCCACACTCTTCCACACGGCGGTCCCTGTGCAGGCACGCGTAACGCGCCTGCCGTCACCTCTCGGCTCACGCACTAGGTGAGGGCACATGTTTCAGTGGACAGAGTTGACATCACAAAAGGACCGGGAATTCAGTTCTGTGCACAAACGGTCGACCGAAAGAGGCAATCCAGTCGATCGTGCCCATAAGGTTCAGTCGACCGAAAGTCTGCAACGGTCGAACTCTCTGCGTAAAACCTAAGTCCCAATGGTCGAACAAGAGTCTAAAACCGGTCGACCGATACAGGATCAAAATCCGGAGTCTGGTCAACATCAATCAATACTAACGGTCTACTGACTCAGGGGTCCCGGTCGACCGAAACTATCAGGGCAACCTAGCAGTTCTAAGTCATATATCGGTCGAACACATACCACACAACGGTCGAACAATCATGCATAATAATCAAGTACGCTTAAGTTCCGGTCGAACGAAAACATGGAACCGGTCGACCGAAAACCAACAGGCAACCCCGACCCACCAGCACAATGCACTACCGGTCGACCGCCACAAGGCATCGTCCGACCGGTGTTGGTTAAAGTTGGACAAAAATGTATTACATCGGTCGACCGCCCGAATGAACCGGTCGACCTTTGGTCGTTTGCAACCTTGCACCAGCTAAGGATTTACGCCATATACGTCGCCGGTGAGGTCTCCGACCCCCTGCAACCGACCAACACTTCACCCACACGTGAGTGAGTAACAAAAACACACTAATAATTTGGCATACCTTCTAAGACGACGGAACTCGCCGGAGCCTCGCTCGTGCAATGTCGCTTCCGAAACATCCTCGCGCACCAACCTCCGCACGTCTCATGCCTCCTGGTCACGCTCGCCTACTCCACCGGAGTCACCACCTCTGTCGCTGCTTGCCGGAAAACAGAGAAGAATGTGAGGAATGTGTGAGGAAGAAGGATGGAGAAGAGGAAAAGAAGATGAAGAAGGGTTGGGTAGCTTTTAAGCAAACCCCCAACACCCCCTCCCATCCCCTACACTCCCTACCCCATCACCTTGTAGGATTTCATGTCCCTATGTATGTATATATTTTAAAATTTTAATATAACATACAAGATCGATTTTCATATTTTTAGCAATTCACATCATATATATATCATCATATGTAATATTAAATCATTACACCTCATAATATATATTGCATTTGAATTTATTATGATTCTAATTACGTCAATTCTCATGACATATTGATTTTAATTAATTCACCACATGTGTCTCATTTTCACATGAAACTCGACACATCATATGAACTTAAAATCAACCCTCTTGTTTTTCAGTTTTGTGGTGTGACCTATAAGAGGATCTAAGTCAAATTGGCAGTGATATTAAACGCTTAATATCTCAAACTATAAGCGGTATCTAGCTACACATTATAGTTACCCAATTAGCATAGATGATTTTGTTCCACCCGAACCAAAACACGATCCATTTAGTGATGTAAGTGCACCACTTGTGTCCGTCCCTTGCCTCATGATATTAAGAATATATACAAAGTAAAAATGTGTCACCTTTGTATTATATTCATTTCTTGATCTCTCTAAGCTAATTATAACTATGTGACTTAACTCAAGTCACATTGTGCACATTATAATTTTGCTTTATCAAGGGGCCCACTAATATCATCACTCAATTAAAAGGGGCAATGATAATCGTTTGAGTAGCTATCTTTTTCAGCACAAGTCATGTTCAACTAACTATTGTCGTTATCACTACACTCATTGGTAGCTTTTGACAATAATCAAATTAAGCACTTCTTGAGTGAAAATATATAAGTCTCGTATCTTAGGATCCAAGACACAGTAAAAACATTAATGACACGAAACACAATTCCATAATGTTTTACTTGTTAGGTCTATTCAATATATAAAAGTAATCTTTTCCTCTTTTATATACTCGTGTCGTCAATTATTTGTAGAGCTACAACAATCGATGACCAACACGACAATCGTATCTCGGTAATTAATGTTCCATGTTAATTACCATGATTGTGAATAACTTTTGATTTATGTAAACCATTATCTTTTAGAGCTCTACGGTTAAGGACCAAGCGTCTCTTCCTTGACACTTCCAAAAGACGAATATTATAATCAATGAACAAAATTTTTGTACATTCAATTCATAATAATTGACATATAAAAGTAAAACTTTTAGAACACTTTCCTTTCACACCTCACCCATACATGTCTCTCTCTCCCTCTCGCTTAGGGTTGTAAATGGGTAATATTTTACCCGCAACCCGCCCCGCCCCGCCTAATGCGGGTAGCGGACAAAAAAATGTTACCCGCCAACCCGCTAACCCGCCACCCGCATAACCCGCCTAATAAGCGGGGCGGGTTGCGGTTGTCTTGCAACCCGCCCCGCATAACCCGCAACCCGCCTAATCAAATATATTATTAATTTTTTATATACCAAAATCATTTTAATGTTTCAATTTTACTCATAACCATTAACCCACCTTACCAAATCATTATTCAACACTAACCAAATGTCTAGTTTTTCACTCAATACACATCCAATTTCCCAAGAACTACAATGAGTAATTACAATTTTTCAAGTTTTGATGTTCTTTTATTTTTCTTAGAAAAAATCAAAAATAAAAAATAAAAAACCCGCCAAACCCGCATAACCCGCCCCGCCTCACCTAGTCCAACCTTATGCGGGGTGGGTAGCAGTTTTTTTATTTTTGACCCGTCCCGCCCCGGCCCGCATACTCGCTTAACTTATGCGGGACGGGTAGCGGTGGACCAAAAACCCGCCCCGCCCCGCTTACACCCCTACTCTCACTTCAAGTCAAACTTCCACTTAATCACCAATTAACCCCTAATTGGGTTTAGGAACATTACACATAATCAACTTAAGCCTATACAGAGGAAATGGGGGGGGGGGGGGGGGGGGATACTAACACGCACAAATGTTGGATCTATTTATTTCATTGGCATGCATTTTGCGGAAAAATTATCAAAATGTCCCTTTTTCTCCAACTTATTTTTCTTTCCATATGTTTCTACTCAAACGAGCTCCTTACTCATTCCATCCTTGTAGTTCCCTTCGCATATTGTTTCCTAATAAGCCACAAAGCCTTTTTTTTTTGAATTAACACCCCAACAAAAACTTAAAAAAATCCAAAATCAAGAAATTCCCGTAAATTATTTAAAGCCCAACTCGTAAAACCATATTGTCTGTGAAAGAGAATTTGGTCGGTATAATAAAACATCCATCTACTAGCACGACAACTTCTAACTTAAACATCTTAAAGACTTATTCGTGGTAATCTATTAAGAATTATTAAGTAGATGGACTTGCAACGAACTGTATCAACTTGAGGGCGTAGTTGTTATACTTCCGACAACTACATAACCACCTCCAAACCTATCACTCAACGGTCACTTGGATCTGTTGATATAGTTTCAATTCACACTGGACAGTTTCTAAATTGGACCAATTGGAGGTCGCTATGCTTACAAAAACTACACAAGTTCTCTTGACCAATCACTCCCTTTTCGCTTAGTGTTAAAGAATAATCTCATGTTGATTAATTTAGGAATTTTCTTTTAGGTTATAAGTTTTAGAGTATTTTCACTCATCACTAATTAGTTTTGAGTTGGATACTCACGCTTTAATACTTAAATATATTGGTATAAATTCAAATCATACTTCAACTCTTTATTTTTATCATGATGTCTTATGTTTTACACTCATTTACTTCTAAATTTTAAGTATCATTTATAATTACTCATGTGTCACGTAACGAATCAAGTATGTACAAGAGAAGTATTCACAAGAAGCCACTCACCACATGGCTGAGTGCACCGCGAAGGACCCTCGCCTGCTCCTCCTGGTACACTCTCCTCTTGATCCCATCTTTCCTCCTCCTTAGCTCCTTCACGGCCTCTTCCAGCCCGACCGAGTCGGGCGGAACTGGGACGACGGTGGAGAAGAGGGCGGAGGGGAGAAGGCGGCGACGGTGGGTGAGGATGGATCTCAACATGGTGGTGGTGGAGAGATTCGGGTGGGAATTGGGAGTTTTTTGCGGGGAAGTTAGTTGGACGTGTGTTGCTTGACGTGGCTGAGTTTGGATTGCACACGTGGCAGGTGATCCTTCTTTGGGTTTTGAATTTAAAGTTATTTCGTAATTTTGTAAAAAATGTATAATATGTAAAATTCACTAAATAAGAGTTTGGGATTATGAAGTTACAGTCCCACAAGCCAAAGTTGTTGGATCTATATGTTAGATCTATACATACCACAATACGTAAATATTAGCTAAAATGCAATGTTTTGTTTCCAAAAAAGTAAGAAATACATAAGGTATCGTTCGCTAATCATACCCTTTGGGTTGCCCATCAATAGCATAAGCTTATGCGGTTGGAGTGCTCGACTGGAGTGTTCAAGATAACCTCTACCTTTGAGATTACCTGCCCAAAGATTGCCAAATCAAAAGCAAAGTTAATTAAGTTTTGACAACTTTAAATCCCGAATTTTTTTATATTGGCTTGAGAAATTTTGACGTTGTCTATGAACGTAGCAGTATCGTCGACATGAGACTTCGACAATTTTTGTTGCATTTGAAAATCAACATTTGATATTCGGCGCAGTAGGTATTAATTTTGCGTATTTATTTGATTTCTTCTGGATCATCTGCTACTTTTCTTATCACGACTTCAGGTACGTCGAATCGGACATTTTGGTTTTGGTTTCACTCAAAAGTTCTTCAATTTAGTATGGAGTTTCTGTGAGGTATTTTTACGATGTCCGTTTTGCATGTTTCGATCAAATATCTCTCTTATGTCCGAACAATTACGTATTTTGTATTTATATATTCTTTATGATCTGCATTTGTGCTAAAATATCCTGTGTATTATTATGCCACATTAGATTTCTTTTTGTTAACGTCATTGTTTTCCCGGTGGAAGTCAACTTAAGATTGCTAACACAAAAAAATAAGAGGTATCACTGTACTATAACACAATGCCTTCATTTAACTTTGCAATTGCCGTGCGATAATATTTCTTTATTTAACAATACTGCATGGAAAATCAAATTTAAAACTTGATGAACTAAAACCGATGTACAAAGTACATTTATCTGGCTCAAAAAGCTCATGCATTTTGGTTGATCTTCACGGTCACACGATATAACACCCCAATACAATAATCAACTTTTTTATTTCTCAAATTAGATAACTGCAACACATTGTTTGAGATTTAAAATGGAATGTATAATTAAAAAATATATTAATAGAGTCAAGATCAATAAGTTCAGGATTTATTTTACTAATTTAAGCATCATTCAATTTCACAGATCTAAATTACAATTAATATCCACTATTAAATTATTTATTAACATGACTACTTATAATCTTACTCTACCTTACAATTCCAAATGAGTAGATGTGATTGCTTAATAAAAAAATTAAATGTTTACTAGAGAATTTATGTATATTAATAGAGAATTTATGTTTATTAGAGAATTTATGTATATTAATAATAAAATCTTATCGATCTTTGAAATAAAAACTAAAATGCACCCGAACTGGATTATGAAAATATAATTACGAAACCATCCACAAATCCACAGTTAACCTCAAATCAACAAATCAAGACCCACTCCAAAAGTGGAAAACTACCAAACCGGACGGACGAAGAAGAAGGTCCGGTTAGGGTTTGGGTCTCCGGCGATGGCGTGCCTGTACATCCCCGTCCAGAACTCGGAGGAGGAGGTTAGGGTTTCGCTGGACCAGCTCCCCCGCGACGCCTCCGACATCCTCGACATCCTCAAGGCCGAGCAGGCCCCTCTCCACCTCTGGCTCCTCATCGCGGTACGCCACCTTTCCTCCCGATTCTTGACTCCGGCGTCGGAGGATATGTCGGTTTCTTGCTACAAAAGTTTAATTTGTAAACTAGTATTAGTGCTGTTTGATTTGATTTCTTCTGGATCATCTGCTCCTTTTCTCCTGAATTCCGGTTTCTGATCGACGTCCAACGGTGGAGGAGATGCGGTTTGTGCGATAAGCTAGGGTTATTTTTAAGTTGCTGTGGTAGTGGTAGTGTTGGTAAGCCATTTGGCTTACTTCCTCAATCGTCAGTTTTTCAACTTCGCCGGGCGGCGGAGGAGATGTGGAATTTTCTTTTAAATGCGGTTTCTGAGTTTGTGTTGTAGTTATAGTGCTATTCGATTTGATTTAGATTTCTCCTGGATTAGGTGCTCCTTTTCTCCCGAGTTTCGGTTTCTGATTGACGTCCGGGTGGTTTTTTTGACTCTGTCAGTAGAGGAATTGTTGATTTCAACATTATAAGTTCAGTTCTTTTTTATCGCATGGTAGAGATAGTGCTGTTAAATGCTTCATTGATTTGGGAGATGAGTTGGTAAGTTTTTTTTTTTTTTTTTTTTTGCTTACTTCCTTACGATTGACATTCCCAATAGCTTCGAATTTCCATCCATTTTTCAAAGTGGAGGAAATGGGGTTTTTCCGTAAAGTTCTGTTGTTTTTGGGTTCATATGGTAGTGATAGTGTTGATTTGATTTCTCCTGGATTATGTGTAAAATGCGTGGTTTGTAGTTGCGTTGGTAAGCTTTTAAGGCCCCTTCTGTTGTTTCGAGCTGGTTCGGGTTCAAACAGAGAAACCGGTGCCATTTCGTAAGTGGATCTGGTTCCATATCGGGTAGTATGCAACGTCCAGTGTGGGATATGACCTGTCCCCATAGGTTTCCCCAACCTACAAACTAGCTTTTGGGTTGAGTTATGCTATTATGTTTCTCCCTGGAAATGCGATTTTTCCAAAAATGTTAGGTTCTTCTCGAGTTGGTGTGGGATTTGTGTTCAATGGATGGTGCGTTGAGGTTGGCTTATTTCTGATGGAATTAGTGCTGTTGATTTGTTTTCTCCAGGTTTAATTTTATAATAGTTGTAAGGGATTCACAATTGGTTTGTTTATTCTGTTTGTGTTTTCCCCTGGTGGTGCGCTGGTAGCATATGTATTTGAGTTGAATTCTAGGACTTGATTTATTTAATTTTTGTCGTCACAGAGAGAGTATTTCAAGCAGGGAAAGCTTGAACAATTCCAGCAGATTTTGGAGGAAGGCTCGAGCCCGGGTATGTAGCCTTGTCCTTTCTGCTAGTGCTGATCTACCTTGTGTTTCCCTTTATTTTTAAGATGGTGTATGTTATTGCCGGCAGGCAGAGACAATTGAATATTATCTACTTCTATGTTGCAGAGATTGATGAGTACTATGCCGATGTCAAGTATGAGCGAATTGCCATCTTGAATGCATTGGCAGCTTATTATACATATTTAGGAAAAATTGAGACAAAGCAATCAAAGAAGGATGAACATTTTGTCGATGCTACGGATTGTTACAATAGGGCTGCGAGGATTGACAAACTTGAACCATCCACTTGGATTGGCAAAGGTTGATTTCTTTCTCTAACATCATCTTTTTTATCAATAAAGCTAATATGCTGATGGTTTTTTGTTTGTGTGTGTGTGTGTGGGGGGGGGGGGGGGGGGGGTCCTTAATCTTTCACAGAATAATGACATTCCCTGTGATGGTTTTCCCCTGTCCTTTTATCACATAATCTCAACATCAATGTAATCCAAAAGCTTCCAAAGAGGCTCCTGCAAAGGCAGAATTTGGGGTCAAGGCAGATGCATGCAATGTCATATGTGCTGTAATGAAGAGCTTGCCATTGTCCGAAAATGCGACATCCTCTTCCTATTTCACAATAAATAAGAAGTGCAAACAGTTTGTGAGTAGGGGTGCAAACCGGATATTTTGACTCCGATATATAGTATATCCGAATTCCGTAATCCATTACCGAATTTGAATTCAAAATTAGCAGAACTATCCGAATTCGAATCTTCAAAATTTTCGAATACTAATTGGTATTCGGATATTATCCGAAATTGAGTATATATATGAATATTGTAATTAATTTGGTAATTCGGATAATTTGAATTTGAAACACTTTGTATCCGAATTCGTATCGGATTTCTAATTGGTATTTTTTTAAACCAAATCCGTATCCGAAATTAAATGGTAAGATGAAACTTACCAAATACCAACTAAATAGAAATTTTCGAATCGAATTCCCGGATAGTTGGTAACCATTTGCACCCCTATTTGTGAGTCATTGTTAATTTAATTTGCCATAATCCAAAAGCCAAATAATAGTAAATGTTTCACTCCATTGGAAATGGACATCCTTCTTTTAACATAATGTTTTCTGAAAAGTAGAAAAAGAGCATGAATCAATAAAAAATAGTAGAATAAAAGCATGCTAAATGGGTCTAAACCATGATAAACTTGGATTACTTGCAATCTAGATACACCTTGTTGACTTGTTCCTTTTTTCTCACTTAAGCTTAATTTCCACGGCAGGTCAACTTTTTGTTGTCAAAGGTGATCTTGGCCAGGCCTCCAACTTATTCAACATTGTACTTAATGAAGACTCAAATAGTGTTCCTGCTCTTCTTGGCCAGGTGGTTTTTGGTTCCTTTGTGATATTTCTTACTCCTTATAAACTCTCCACTCCCCTAATCCCTATTAAGTAGAACCATGAGACGTGCTTTGGTTTGAAGGAACTGTTAGTGGTTTTTCATGTTAATAACTAGTGGGCTGAACCTTATATTGGTTTCATGAATATTGTATTTTTTCTACAAACATAAAAACACACACTTGTTGCGAATAAAGAGAATCTAAATCAATAGAAATTACTGAAATTTATGGTAAAAAATTGTTACATTATTATGAATACATAGAAACAATACTGCAATTAGTTTACTGTAAGAGTAACAACATGATAGACATATACAGTAATCTATGCTAAAGTGATGTTTATATTCAAATGCGTTTTTCATTTGAATACAATGATTTGGTATATAATGTTTACATACAATAATCATTCTATTAGCTGACGCGAAGAGAGCATAAGACGCAAATAGACCAAAACATTATGTAGAATAATCTTTCTTTTTTCACGTCTTCCCTGGTCACCTCCTAAGTATGTATGGTTAGTTGGTAATCATTATAAACACACTAACATGTTAACAAACTTGTCTACAACATCCTTTTTGGTTACGTGGTTGATCTACTTTTGAACAAGTAAAGGAACCCACGTCAAACATTGAAACACACACAACAACATCTACATAACTGTAACACCTCAAAGGCTCCCATATTAAGCAGGGTGGGGAGATGTACGCAACCGTATTCCTGTCACCCTGTGACAAAGAGGTTGTTTCCGATTGACCCATGATCTGATGCCTAAACACCTTTCTGTTAAGTCACAATAAATAAGAATCACAGATAGCGTATATGAGCCACGTTGATTTAGACCATTGTAACCGAAAACCCAAAAAATAACTTAATCTTTGACTCCATTAGGAACATACACCATTGAAACTAGGGTTGTGCAACCGGTCCGACCCGGACCGGAACGGAACCGGATCGGGTCCGGACCCCGGACCGAAGACCGGACCGGTTCGGGTTTTTACCTTAAAATTAAAAAATAATAATTCAGACCGGTCCGGACCGGAACCGAATTGGCTCCGGTTCCCGGACCGAAGACCGGACCGACCAGTCCGTTCCAAAAAACCGGACTGGTTGTTGCTCAGCCCTAATTGAAACATTAACATGCACAATAGCATGAAATATGAAGTTTGTCTATCATGTAGTCATGTAAAACATATTTTAAATAATTGTTGGGCGTTTATATGTTATATGTCAATACCTCCCAGTTTCCTTTTCTCTCTTCCTTTTGCATAATGCATACCTTTACATGGCTGTTGAAATTTATGTAAAATGATAGTTCTAGTCACCCTGTAAATATTTCCTTAGACGTTAATAAAATGCATAGAAGAAGAGTACGATTGCTTGAAATTTCTATGCAATATTGATATGCAATTTGCTTTTTTTTGTGTACGATTGTTCTGCTTTTGTACTCAAGCATCATCTAAAAGGGCAAGGTAAATTATTGCAGGCTTGTGTTGAATTCAACAAGGGAGAGACTCACAAGGACAAGAGTCGCGAACATTACATTAGTTCACTGAATTATTACAAGGTTTCAACTATTGACATTAATTTTTTTGTGTATTTGTAGTATATGATAGTGTTGACCCCATAGCTTTTTCTATCTCTACTATATGATTCTGATTGTTGATACTTACCTGTTTGCCACATTGAAAAAGAGGGCATTGCAAGCTTATCCTAGTAGTCCTGGACCTGTAAGACTTGGAATTGGTTTCTGCCGTTACAAACTTGGTCAGTTTGATAAAGCTCGGCAGGCCTTTGAACGTGTTTTGCAGGCAAGTTCTCAAGTATTTTGTTGTGAAACTTCCATTAGCTGACAGATAGGCTGGACTTTGCTAACTACTGTCTCTTGTTGAAAAACAAAATAGCTAGATCCAGAGAATGTCGAGGCACTCATAGCTCTTGGAATAATGGATTTACAAACAAATGAAGGTAAGTCATGTGTTTTGTTGCTTGTAGTTTATGTTTGTTTACATTATTATACTTTGAAAAGGATTTCTAGTTCTATGCTTAAGGAAAACAATTTCTCCAGAATTATTAACTGTTAGCGAATAATGTAGCTGATGGGATCCAAAGAGGAACGGAGAAAATGGAAAGAGCATTCGAGATATACCCGTATTGTGCAATGGCACTCAATTATCTGGCAAACCATTTCTTCTTTACTGGACAGCATTTTCTGGTTGAGCAGCTAACCGAGACTGCTCTTGCGGCTAGCAATCATAGCTTGACGAAATCACACTCGTATTACAATCTAGCAAGGTCTTATCATAGCAAGGTTTGGGATTCATCGCATTTTGACTCGCATACAATTTTCTGGTTTTACATCTGCTGACAATACATTTATATTTGTGTTTATTATGTAAAAATATTTTTGATTTATTGTGACTTTGAATTTCTTGAAAAAAAATCACTATGTAGGGAGACTTTGCTAAGGCGGGACAATACTACATGGCATCAGTCAGTGAAATTAACAAGCCTCAAGAATTTATTCTGCCTTACTATGGTAAGCAACCATGAATTCTGCAAGCAATGCATTTTGTTGAAAGAAAGTTGACAATGCTAATGCGCATGATACATTTTTTAGAATTCACATGCATATTACCCATTAGCATTGCTCCTTTGTATTATAATACAAAATGTATGCTAAAAAAATAAGATCCGTGTTAGCTAAACACGAAAAGTGTGCAATACTCTATGATGGAGTCAAATCCGCTACCCTTCACCTAAGTGCTTAGGTTTTGTTGAGGTTGTGGATCAACCAAATTTCACAAGCTTGACACAAAACCAAAAATATATGTAGAAGGATTTGCACCCTTCTGAAACTGTTTCAATCAATGCAATCCTGAAAATTTGAATCTTTGTGCAAGCTCTTGCTTACTGGAAAGAACTTCATTTTGGATTTGTTGTTACTTTTCTAGCTGCTACCAGATCCGAAATTGTGAATCACGTAATTACCAAAAAACATGTGCTATAAAAATATGTATTCAGCTATATGATCATTTGGTGTTGGCATACTGCTACCAATAACTACCCGTAATGCTTGGTGCTTCGGTTTTCATCATCTTGCCATGTAGGATCCTGTCTCTTTGTAAATGATCTTGCTCGTCATTGTTGCTGTAGTTCTATCCCTTCCTCACTGCTTTCTGTTGGATTTCTTCATCTGTTCTCACTTAGCTGTGGCACATTTTTTATTCATATGGTCCTAAGTGTTTTTTGGCACTGGTCCCTTGACCTGTCCCCACACAGTGGTGGATGGATGAGATACGAACACAGGGTGGAGAAAAGAGTCCACAACCCATCTCCTCTAGGTAAGCCAGGGGACTCTGTACTTGAGCCCAGGTGGGGTAGGCACTTCTCCTATCGTCAGACCATTCAACTATGCCCTAGTGGTAGTGGACTGATTTGGTCTTAAGTTGGTCACCATTCATTTCCTCATACCAAGCCAATGCATTTCATTGATTCCACATAAATGCATAATTTATTAAAGCTTACTCTGCTTATACTCTTCAGTACCAAATTTGTCTGCCACTACAAGGTTGACAATTTGAAATATATTCCTATCACATCGGATGTGGGAGGTATCTTAATTTGTTATCCCCCATTGTGATTAGTCTTGCATAGTTGCTTGTCACTTAAGTACCCAGCACTCCTAACTGCCTCCATGTTTGCTCTAAATCAACATCAGGAAAAGAACTTTCTTTCTCACTTTGAAAGCAGCTGCAGAGGAAATAGAGTAATCTTTTCTATTGGTAGCACGTAGCAGCTACAAAAGTAGGGCAACTATTCATCAGAGCCAACTAAAAACTATTAGAAATCAAGGAAAATTATAAATACTAGTTCAAAATATAAGACAAAATACGTAACAGGCATCCAGGATACAAGTTGTAGCGCAGGATCAGAAACAGAAGAAAGAAGAAAAAAATTTAGAAGTTCTGTCAAGGAAGTAGATTATTATTATTTTAAAAACAATTTTGTCATAAAACTTCTCGAATGGTTTCATGAGAATTGTCTTCTTTTGTCCCGGTTCTTCCCCATTTTAACTTCTTTTCGTTTAAAGGTCTCGCACAAGTGCAGTTGAAGCTGGGAGATTTTAGAAGTTCCTTGTCAAACTTTGAAAAGGTCTTGGAGTGTTATCCTGAAAATTCGGAAAGTTTGAAGGTCAATTAAGAATTCATATTATTGTTGCCATCACATGTAATTGTTTTTAAACTTCTTGATTCACATTTAAAGGCTGTTGGACACATATATGCTCAACTTGGTCAGAGCGAGAAAGCCCTGGAAACTCTTCGTAGAGCTACCAAAAGCAATCCCAAAGATGCACAGGTAGTTTCCCTTCAAGTTCCACCAGATCTGCCGTCTTTTGGGATCAAGTGTTATTTATTTGTTTTATATGTAACTTCTTCGGCCTACCCCAACTAGTTTGGGATAAAAGGCTGTTGTTGTATATGTAACTTCTACCTGCTAACGATTTGGTAAACTTAGATATTTTTGTGGTTCTTGTTCCACTCATGGTTTCATACTTCCATCTTATAGTCATTGCACTTTATGATGGCTAGACATCTCATTTACATGAGAACGTAGTCACTGGATCCTACAATCTGAGGATCACGCATGACGTCATGTACGTGGAGACCTATGTGAAATAGGCAATCATAGGTTTCACATGCCTTCCAGTTTAAGGATCTTTTCTGCATCAAATTTCTTTTTACTTAGGTATGCTAACTTGGGCATGGTTTGGTGGTGGGGCATATGGATCAATGTGCCCCAAAAGATTGGTGGATACACTACAAGTCTCTTTTGAAATGAAATAGTAGTGTCAGGTAAGATATAGGGTAATTGCCAGTGCCAATATAAATCGATTGATGATCATGGAGTTGAAGCAGTTCATTTTGTTGTTTCAAATTTCACTAAATTTATATCTTTTAAGATGTTCTCTGATCTACTTGTACCAGAATGGTAAAGTTCTTCTTAGGAGTAAAATAATATTTGAATAAGATAGCATGAGCTGTTAAGAGTATTTTAAAATTTAAAGATCGTACCAGTAGAAGAGCTGCACTGAAATACCCTACAATGTTTGTTCCTTGTTAATCTGAGAATTGGATACATTCAAATGCTGGGGAGTATCCTATGAAATGAACTAGCTTCAGTTCCTCTTTAACCTATGGGTTGTCATGTTAGTGTGCAATACTAACTGTTGTACTTGAGATGAACTGTAACATTAATTGACCGTCTTACATCTACGTTTTGGATACTGTGAACAAAATGTTCTTTTCATCTCCTTTTTCTAATTACATCAATACTATCTTCATGATTTGTCTTGTTGTCAAGTAGATACGGATATTTGTGACATGTGCTGTAGTTAGTGCACTTGTTTCAATGTTTTCAAATTATATGGTGTTACATATTGTTCAGTGGCTTTAATGCAGGCTTTTCTTGATCTTGGGGATCTGTTGTTGAGCTCTGATCCAGGAGCTGCTCTTGATGTGCTGAAGACTGTAAGAGCATTTTTTCTTTGTGGACCTCTTTTTATGGCTATGAAAGTTATCTTTAACATGATTTACATTTATTTATATAATATAATGGCATGGATTCTTACTTCGGACCAGTTTTATTTTGTATGTGATATATTGAGATGAGATTCTAATTTATGCTATAATGCTATGTTTATTTGTTGCACGTCAAAGTACATGGTTTTGACTGCTACATTTTGGGCAATGCTGCTCTGGAGCAAGGTGTTTGTTGATTTCCATTTGTCTCACCGAGTGTTCTGTAGGACTTGAGTAGGTAGATAGTTCCAATCTGAAAAAAAGTAAGAAGTACACAGATGGTAAGGAAATCCATATTTGTTAGTACTGAGAAATCTGAAATCTTGCCGGTTCAACTGCAATGGCAATTCGAGCAGTCTAGTTGCTCTATGTTTTTAGGAGCAAGATGTTGGTTACTCGTGATTTTCTCTTGTAAGGAAAAGGGCAGGACTTCATAGTAGATAATATCAGAGGGAGCCTTTTGTTTATTGGTCTCAGAAATCTGAACCTTTGCTTGTCCAACAATGATAAATTGGAACTCCACTATTCATTTACATGACTGGGTAAGTAATACAGTACGTTAGGTTATCACCGCACAAATAGATTGGAATCTAAAGCTTGACAACAAGGCACTGTTAGAATAAATAGTGCATGTGCTTCTCTTTTTCATATATGTCAACTCATAACTTATGTGTTTTATTTTTTGTGATATGACAGGCATGTAATCTTCTACGGAGGTCAGGTGAAGAACTTCCCATAGAATTGGTGAATAATGTAGGAGTTCTTCATTTTGAAAGAGGGGAGTTTGAGGTTGGTTTGGGCTCATAAGAGACTGATTTTCTCAACGAAGACTATACCATAAGTCATATATGACTTTCTATTACACCTTTTCAGCTGGCCACTAAAGCATTTGAAGAGGCTCTGGGTGAAGGCATCTGGAAATCTGTAGTGGAAGGAAAACTAAATTCAACTTCTGTGGAGTCAAATACTTCCATTAGTCAATACAGGGATATGACACTGTTCCACCAGCTTGAGGAAGGCGGCACTCCAATGGAATTGCCCTGGGAAAAATTAACAACATTATTCAATTATGCTAGGTTACTTGAGCAATTGCATGAAACCGAGAAGGCAACCACACTATACAGAATGATACTATTTAAGGTTTACACAAAACACCCTTACTCCTCTCCTGTCACTCCTTTTCCTATTTTGCAATTCTGCCTCTAGTGCAACATAACTTAATTGCTGTATCCTTGGTTTAAGATGAAAATTAAACATTTTCTTGTGATACAAAACTCGAAGAGGTTATATTTGATGTAATAGCATGTTCAACTATTTCGATATGAGCATTGAGAAAGAAATTAATTACACATGATTTTATGGTTCTTTTTCCTCTGGCACTACTTATGCTGATTCATGATATCTTTTTCATTTATTTTATATTTCTCCTTCTCTGTGGGAAAACTTCCTTACGATAGTTATGTTGTTTATTTGTTGGCATTTATAGTGCTCCTTAGTGTTCTAGATATATTTTCTAGATTTCCATCTATCCATTTCCTGGAAAACCCTTAGTCATTATGTATATATATTTTTCTTATTCCTCTTGGTTATTGTAAGAATTGAGGACTAAAATTTTCTTCCTCTTATGCAGTACCCAGATTACACAGATGCATATCTAAGGCTTGCTGCAATTGCAAAACTGCGAAACCATATACAGCTTAGCTTTGATTTGGTAATAACCCTTAGCTCTTTCCTCTTCATGGAGGCAAAGCTCAACTAACTAATGGTCATTATTGTTTCATAGATAGGGGATGCTCTAAAAATGAATGAGAAGTGTCCAGATGCTTTGTCAATGCTTGGGAATTTAGAGCTCAAGAGTGACGACTGGATCAAAGCAAAGGAAACATTTCGTGCTGCAAAAGATGCAACTGATGGAAAAGATTCTTATGCTACTCTTTCTCTGGTTTGTGTTTTTCGCATATGGTCTTCCTCCTATTGCTAGTTTAGCCATGACTATGATATTATATTGTACTGTACATAGCTACGTCATACCTAATGCCAAATACAGCAGGTTAGATAAGGTATTAGAATCATTACAGAACCATATAAACAGTAGAAGAAACCATATAAATCTCAATATTCTACGACTTATGGGACTTTTTCTTTTATATATTTCTTAAGGAAGTTCATGTTGTTTTTGTGTATTTCATTAACAATATTTTATTATGAATTTCCTTTCTTTGATAGGGCAATTGGAACTACTTTGCAGCTTGTCGTTCTGAGAAAAGAGGTCTGAAACTGGAAGCTACTCATCTCGAAAAGGCCAAGGAACTCTATACCAAAGTAAACATTTTTCCTTAATCCTTATTATTTTGTGATTGTTACATTTTGTACTTGTTCAATTCAGGTTGTTTTCTTTTCGGCACGAAAAATTCTACCGTTATCTGCATGAGGCTTTTGCACCTACTTTGGAAGGCCGGCCCACCTCAGGTGGTTGGTAGCCTGTAAAACTTCTTAGGAAACTGGGATATGTTATGGAGCCATTGGGTGAATAATATATAGATCAGATGATCTTGCTTCACTCTGGTCATGCTATGGTATTTATTTGATTTGGAATGTTATGTTCTGGATATTATGAAAAGAACCAGACCAAGAGATATCATACCGTTAACGGAGGGAACTTTATTAATGGAGAACCCCTTCAGTAAAAAATACCCCTGAGAGTACGATACAAAAGTAATCCAATTTGAGTTCAACCATCGGGAGGCGGCAGCCACCGGTAGCAACATACTGCAAAAAACAAATCAGAATTACAAATTAAGACAATTTCTCAGCCTAATAGCTGCAAATTTGAGTTCCACTTTATGGTCCTAGCTCTACTAGCCTCAGTTGAAACCCTAGCCCATCCAATGCAAAATTCATTTAAGAAGTCAGGTGGAAGGACCCAGGAAGGGTTAAGGGTGCCTGTCAACCTGAAAAAATGATCCTTCAAGACATGACATTGAAAAGTAAGTTCTATACGTCGTCCTCTATATTGCCACCAAACAACTCCTAATGTCGGAAAGACTTTCCAGTGGGGCTTTATTAGATGGGAAAATTGTCTATGTTTTTAGCTATAAAGCTTCATCTTTCAGACTTCGCCTTTGCATGCCTCATATTTGGCAAGCCCCGTAGAGAATTTCCTCATAAAGTTGCCCTAGATTTTTGGGGTGTTCAGGAGACAATGGAAGAAGCAAATGTTATGTTGGGACTTCTTTAGAACTTGATGATGACTAATAGATGAGAAAGAAATCAGGGACTATATCAGAAAATAGTATCTGATAATTGTGGAAAATTGGAAGTTCTTCAATAATGGGCACACACAACTTTAATGTGACGTTCCTTATTAAGAGGCATTGGTTTGGTGAAAAGAAGAGGGTTCTGTAGGAGTGTAGCCAGTACCTGATCATCTAAAGTGCGATTTTCTTAAGCTCATCGTGGGCAATATGTTTCCAGAAACCTTTTCTTACAGAGATGACTTGGTTCTTGGCTCCCATGTTTCTAAAGTTCAGGGTGAAACGTGACATCTGATTAAACTCTCGAGATTCTTTGCTAAGCATCATTGACCTTTACCTGTGATTCTAATTAGGGATCGCACCAGGAACATCTAAACTAGTTTTATGGGTCAAATTTTACATCACTAATTGCTGACCATCATGCTGCTTGTCTTATCTTTTCTTTTGGTGCATTGAACAGGTTTTAGTTCTGCATTCTGGAAACTTATATGCTGCCAATGGTGCTGGAATCGTTCTGGCTGAAAAAGGTCATTTTGATGTTTCGAAAGATCTCTTTACTCAGGTGCATAAGATATCATGGTTCCGTTTACTTCCTCTTTCTTTTTTTTTTGGAAATGTTTGCTCATGTGTGGAGGCTTTTTCCTGTTTCTCGAGGCCAGGTGCAAGAAGCTGCATCTGGAAATATTTTTGTCCAGATGCCAGATGTAGGGATGAATTTAGCTCATGTATATTTTGCACAAGGGCATTTTTCACCGGCTATCAAAATGGTAATGTGCAACTTCTCAAAGCACTGCATTTTGATATCCTACCTGCTTGTATTTCTAAGCTAAATGTACTGGTCCAGCTCTTCCATAATGCAATTTAGATGGTTGCCGATTTTTCGTTAGTTTTCACGCAACCTATTTGCGGAAGTTTTTATTTAAATCATGTAAGCTGCTCGTTGGTCCACTTTTTATTTTGTTGATCTGTTGCCATACCTCATGACCTCTGCAGTATCAAAATTGTCTCCGGAAATTTTACTACAATACAGACACACAAGTTCTTCTTTATTTAGCCCGCACACACTACGAAGCAGAACAATGGCAAGACTGCAAAAAGACATTGTTGAGGGCTATCCACTTGGCACCTTCGAATTATACACTAAGGTTTGATGCTGGAGTCGCAATGCAGAGATTCTCAACTTCTACCCTACAGAAAACTAAGAGGACTGCTGATGAGGTCGGCTTGTGCTTTCTATTATTACCATTGTGTTTATGGGTCATTGGGTTTTTGTTTGTTTTGGTATGTGAAAGGGAAAAGTTATGTATTGCGTGATTACTCATATAATATATCAGCAGCTAGCCTGGTTCAGTGGGTTATACAGAGTTGTCTTCTCTTTCATATTGGCCAATTAAATTTCACTTAAGTTTAAGATATTTTTGCTAATATTTTCCCAACATATATAGGTTCGTGCAACTGTTTCTGAACTCAAGAATGCTGTCCGTGTATTCAGTCAGTTGTCTTCGGCGAGCAGCTCTCACTCATATGGGTTTGATGAGAAAAAAATTGGCATGCATGTCCAGTATTGCAAGCAAATACTTGATGCTGCCAAAATTCACTGTGAGGCTGCTGAACGCGAGGAGCACCAAAACCGCCAGAAGTTGGAGGTTCAGCGTCAACTAACAATAGCTGAGGAAGCCCGGCGTAAAGCCGAGGAGCATAAAAAATTTCAGGTTATTTTCTAAAATGAAATTAGTAGAGTGAACTGGATTGTAATTCTTTTAATATGGTTATGGTACTGAGAAATGCTTTTTAATTGGAAACAGTTGGAGAGAAGGAAGCAAGAGGATGAATTAAAACAAGTAATGCAACAGGAGCAGCACTTCCATAGAATAAAGGTTTTTTCTTCTCTTATTTATCTGAAGCTTTATCTTTTATTTTTTCCTAATTGCTAAGATGTCTCGGTGCTTAAGGATTTTCATAACTAGTAACTATGTCATTACTTTGGTTATTGGAACACATTAACACCCTTTTGCCGCTTTAGAAATTTGAACTTGGAACCAAACAAACAAACAAACAAACTTGTGCTTGCTTCTGCAAGAGAGCACTTGGAAGCACTCTGAAGGAGAGATGCTTTCATGCAATAATTACTATTTAAATAGCCAATTGGGAATACACTCTGCAGCTTATTTTATACCATCACATCATAATATTTCATTTTTGATGTAAATGTAGTTCTCCACATGCTTTGGCTCTCTTCAATTTAATTGCAACTATTAGAAACTGGTTATGGTGCTATGGTTTTATTTCACTATCTAGATTATATCTTAGTTTGTCAAAGAAAAAAATAATCAAAGATGTAAAAGCCATAATTGTCGTCCATTTTTTTGTAGGAGCAATGGAGGAATACAAGCAACACTAGTGGTGGCAAGCGGAAAGACAGGTCCACTGTTGAAGAGGAAGAGGCCGAATACGGGGACAAGAAAAGGAGAAAAGGAGGGAAAAGGAGAAGGAAAGACAAGAAAAATAGATCACATTACGAAGCTGAAGAGGATGTTTATGATGATCGTTATGTTGAGGAAGAAGATAGAAATTTGATGAATGACCACGAAGACAACGGAGGAGCAGATGCTCAGGACCCACTTCTTGCAACTGGGCTTGAAGATTCGGATGTTGAGGCTGATGATACAGTAAGAACTTTTCCTTTTCGTCCAGCTTATTCTTCTCATGTTTGTTAACTTGAGGTGGCCATCCTGGGATTTTGAATACATTCTTTTCCAACATGAGAAATGCTTCCTCCCTTGTCTAAAAAATATGTTTGATTTTTTTAGCATGAAAGACCCAATATAGTTGGAGAATACTACGTATTTCCTCTTGTAGTTTCCTATCGACTAATATACATCAGAGTAACCAGCGAAGGCTTATTGTTTCCTACCTTATCTTAGGCGGGTCAGACATCAGCAATACAGCGACGACGGCAAGCATGGTCAGAATCAGATGATGAAGATCTTAGACCATCAAGTCCTGGTGCAGAGAATAATGCAGGAAGTGAAGGTGAGATCATGGAAAGGGAGGGGAACTACGACCAAGACAAACAAAATCAACATGATGGTAACGATGAAGAAGATTAAACAGGTTGTATAACACAGAGCGAGGAGCTTAAAAGTGCATTTTTTCCTTGCATCCACCTTTGGGCTTCGTTGGAGCTAGAAAATTTCAAAGCCTTTTCGCCGAGAGAGCAACGTGCAAGTGGTAATCTGATCATCAGTATGGTCGACAGGATTCAGTAGTCACCGGCTTATGGGTGACTTCTTCCAAATATTGCAACTACTATCTGAAGCAAGTCTTCTACATTCAGCTAGATGTTACACATTTTGTATTTATCCTTTTGAGGAAAAGCACAAGGCGCTAATATTTCTGGTCGAAAAGTTTAATTTAATCAAAGCACTTATTTTGTTAATTGATTTATTTAGAATATAGCAGAGAGGCTCCTATTTATGCAACTATGGCCGTGGGGCTTAGTTGTAGGCGAAATTTGAACATCGTACTTCATTGGTAATAACGCCTCCAATTTCAAGGCATTTTTCCATGATAAAGAGGCATCATTTGGTCTGCCCAACAGAAAGGATTTTGGTCTAGCGAAATTAAAATAGTTGCAGTTATATACTACTTGTAACGTTGAGACCGGGACTAAAATGTCTTCAATTTTGGGATTGGATGGTCAACTAAATAAACGAGCTTCGGACATCCTAACATTGTGAATCTGTAGGCCCATGTTACTTCCGTTGATGCAAGCTCATGCTCGAACCTGTTTAATGCATATTTCATATTAAATCACCGACTTTAGCATTACATATCAAATTGCTTACTTAGAGCACAAATATCAACGCCCGGGCTACCCCGGGCATCCTGCACACACTCTCTGCCACGTCAGTTTCTCTCTCTGCCACGTCAGCTCACCCAATCCACCCAAAAAACCCTCTTACATATGCTCGGGCTACCCTCACCCACCCTACACTCTCTTTCCTTCACATCATTTCTTAATTAAATAAATTTAATTCTCACACAACATTTAACAAATTACATTTTATATAAATCTAATTCTAATTACATTATAATTCTAATTCACGATATAATTATTATTACTATTAATTAACAATAATAATTATTTATTAATAATATTAATTACTATTAAACCACAAAAAAATGAATATTTGAAATCTCGTATGGTTTGTATTTCCATTAGTTTGTATTTCGTGTTGTTGTAGTCCGTATGGTTTGTATTTCATATGGTTTGTATTTTCCTTTAACATATGTTTCATGTGGTTGGTTGTAGTTCGTAATTCAGTATTATTAATGTATTGTTTTTATGGTATTGTCGTATTAATATATATATTTCTTTTTAACTTGATTTTTTTTAATTTTTACTATTAAACCACCTCGACAGTTCGAAATTTTTTGGATCTTAAAATTGTTGATTGAGAAAATTTTGAATCTTCATCACTTGTAAAAATTTGTTACCCCATTTTAATAACAAATACCCAATCCATTAATAACAAAACATCCACTAAATAATTAAAAAATTTAAAAAACAATTCAACGAATGGGAGGGGGACACGTGTCCCCCACCCGAGGGCGCCCCAGGCGTCTGCCCGGGACGCCCAACGCCCGGGCAAGCGCCCCGGGCGGGCACCCGAGGGGCGCTCGCCCCGTTAACGGTGCCCTTACGAAAGCTCGAGAATCCTCCTCTTCAATCCAATCATGCCCGGTTGATTAGCAACAACCAACAAATAGTGTCCAATAAAAAACTAACTCTTCTCATTTCGAGTAGTGATCTTGGGTTCAAGTTTGAGTTCCTTACAGTACACCCACCCCATGGTGGAGGTGGTTGGGTATGCAAAAACTAAATTTTAGTTTAATACTTAAGGGTTGAACCACAAATATCTCATAAATATAAATCATTTTCTCTCTAGTCCCTACCCCCAATTCCAAATTCAAACTCATTTCGTTCCCACCCCCTCCCTCCTCCTATGACGTCCTCCCACCTTTGTCATCCTCCAGTCTCCTCGTCGTCTTCCTCCAACCTCCTCCTTTGGCATCGTCTAAACTTCATCCTCCGACCTCCTCCTCCTCTAACTTTGGCTTCTGACCTCCTCTTTTTACTTTGGATACATCTAGTATTTGTAGGTGGGACAAATATATGTCTACTTCTTTGGTGTTATTTGTGGATGTCTCGGACTTTGAGTTAAGTTTTTTAAATCGTTGATGGTTGAATGTTGTGTATGTGTTACGATTGTTTTTGAGTTTTTGTTGTTGTTTGTGTTGCATAACTAAGTTTAGTGTATTGTGGTTGTTGTTCGTTGGATATATATGTCATTTTGACTGCTATTCATTAGATATATTTGTCCTTTGGGTTTATGTAGGTTTTTTTTGCTAATGTTAGGTTTAAGATTTTATTTGGTGGTTTGGTTTGGAAGATCCATTTTTATGATAGGGACATGTCTTGTTGGGTTTTTGTCGGTCATATGTTTTCTTGGACATGGATATACCAGAAAACGTGAGTTTGTTAGTTGTGCAAATTATCTGCAACATGTTTGAGTTTTGACATAACTATTTATGTAAGAATATGTGTTTTAAAGCAATTTTTCATGTGGGAGTTTTATTTGATTCAATATTTTCCTATTTTGTGGTTGCTACGGGATATGTCTGATGTATATTTTTTCCAACATATTAGTTTATTTATTTTGAAAAAATTGTTTGGAGGAGACTGGTCCTTAGCTTTGTTGTGGAGTGTGTTTGGTTTAGGGTCACATAGGAGAAGACCAATGCTAATGTTGTTGCTGGGAACACCCGGGAGGAACCGAGGAAGTCGGCAAGTTCTTGCATCACTACTATTGTTAAAATTCTAATTGTTTAATATTTTATTCTTTTTTTAGATGTGGAGTGTTTGACTTGTATTTTTTATTTCTTTTTAACCAATTTTCTTGGTGTGTTCTCTACATTATGATGACATTTCAAAGCACATCTCTTGTATGACTACCATGTTTGTATTGTTTTAGAACCACATATATGGTGTAATGTGTATGTATTGATTGTGTTGACGACATGTTTCTATTCTACTAATGTATGTTATCTATTTAAATATGTCTATTTATACGTATCATACATATGTCTCAACTCATACATACCCTAAACTATAACTCAGACATATATATACCATGAATCATGAAAACCCTAAACCTTAACACCCTAAACCCTAACACTTTAAACTATAAGTCTGAACCCAGACATATCTAAACCCTAAACCGATAACCAACATATATCTACATCCTGAAACCCGAAAACCCTAAACCATCACACTAAAACCTAAACCCTTACACACTAAACCTTAAAATCCTAAAACCTTAAACTCTTAGTTTGATTAAAGACATATCTAAACCCAAAACCTTAAAACCTTAAATGTTATCACCCTAAATCATAAGTCTGAAACCAAACTTATCTCAATCATAAAACGTAAAGCGTAATCTCTAACACCTTAAACTCTAAAACCCTAAACCATAAATCTGAGTGTAGACCGATAGACATATCTAAACCTTAAATCCTATACATCTAAACCTCAAAATCCTAAAGCCTAACAACTATCACCCTAAACAAAAGTTTGGACCCAGACATATCTAAACCTTAAGCATTAATACCATAAACAGTAAAACCCGAAACTGTAATATAAACCTAGACATATCTAAACCCTAAACTCTAACTGCATAGCCCAAACCCTAAAACCCTAAACTCTAAACCTTGAAATGTAATATTTGTTGGACATATCCCATTCTTGAGTCGCAATATGTATATTGTAAGCACCGTAAAAAGAAGTGCAGAATGATATCTCTAGTGTTGAAAATACAACCTTAAATCCAAAACCCTTAAAACCATAAACTCTGAAACCATAAACCCCACACTCTAAAGTCTAAACCCTTAGAAATAAGGAAACCAAAAACTTTTTGGTGATACATAATGTAAGAAATATATAAAGGATTTCCTACCTAAAATCACAAATATCATATATGACCCAATATAAAATCAAAATTTTTGAGACAAAAATAAGTTTGGTTCTTGGTAGCCTTTCAACCCAAATATAATTGTGACCTTGCCAAAAAAATTATAGGTTGTCATAGGTTATGTATCCTAAAAAACACAAGAGACCTAATATAAAATCACAACTGAGAAACAAAAATAGATTTGGTCTTTTATACTGTAACCCAAATATAATAGTGAACCTACCTAAAATCTTAAAGTATGTCATAGGTTAAGTAACCAAAATAACACAAGTGACCCGATATAAAATCGGACTTCAGTGACAGAAAATGTTGAGTCCTTCCTACTATAACTAAATTGTAAAAGTGACATTACCTAAAATCGTAAAGTTTATCCTTAGTTTTATAACCAAACAACATAAGTGACTCGATATAAAATCAAAACTCAATAAAAACATGATTGGATCATTCATACTAAAACCAAATTAATGTTAGAACATTTAATTGCAGAAGTGAGTGTTGATGTGCGAACTAGATAGGCTAGCACAAAAATACACAAAGCATGTCTAACAAATAAAGACGGAGTGAGGGAGAAAAAGAGGAGATTTGGATTATGCTGGACATTTCCCCCTAAAACATATCAGTTATAACTTATAACGTCTCACCCGTTATGTAGACACGTGATCCACATTTTTTGGAATAAAAAACCGAAGAGTGTTGTCACGTGAGGAGAGAATGTGTTTTAGAGGGTCAGACACCGTTACGATCTTTGTTATCTTTGTGATGTTTTTTAGGATCTGTAGGTATTTTTATTTTTGTGAAAAATCCAAAGTTGAACACGTGTTTCATGGTGATTGGTATTGTACACCCCTCACTAAAAGAACGGTTGATTTTGTAGGTCGACAAATTCTCTCTAAAAAATAGCACATTTTCTAGCATGATAAGCATTTCCCTTTACTTTCCCTCTTCCCTGTTCCTCTGACCGGCCTCATAACCTCACCGTCCGGTGACCACACCCCACCTTCCTCTCCACCCCCAAATGCCTCCAAACCCTAACCCTAATCCCTCATGGCCCCCCAAACCCTAACCCTAACCCTAATCATCCTCCTCTTCCTCCTCCACTCCTCCCTCTCCTTCCCCCTCCCCTCCCCTTCCCCTTCCCCCACCCCGAACACCCACCACCGCAGGAGATGGCTCAACGTCGGGGAGGTCGTCGGACTGGCGTTCCTCGCCGCCGCCGTAGTGCTGCAGGTCGCGCTTGCCGGGTTTTTGGTGTATAAGAAGAGGAAGCTGGGGAAGATCGCCGAGAGGGAGAGCCGTGCTTCGGCTTCGCCTCTCCGGAGGACGGTTTGATTCGGAGTTACTTAAAATGGTGACGAGGTTGAGTTTCTATGATTGGGACGGTTGGAGGCGGTGGAAGTCGACCGGAGGCTCGGAGTTTGTTCCGGACCGGGTAAATTGCCAAAAAAAAAATCGATTATTCAAATTCTTTCCGGTCGGTAATGCGTTTTTTCACGTAAATTGCCTGTACATGTTTGTATTTATGATTTGAGATCTGGCTGGAATGCGCTTCGCCGGTACGGGTACATAATGAAATTGTTTTGCTGGATCAGTGGAATTCCTCCCTTTGCCTGTGCCTCAATTGTTGTTTTGTGGTGTTTGAAATTAAGATTTACATTTTATTCCAGACTTGTTCTTTATAATTTATCTCTTAAGAGTTAGTTGAAGTTAACCAAGTTTTTCTAATTCATTTCCACAAGAGCACAGCAAAAATGTTTTTCTTAGAGCTGCGGAAGAAGCATTGGGAAGTTTTTTCCTAAGAACCTCAATCCTTAAAGCAGAGATCCTTTTTCATTTAAGGAATGTTAGGCAAGGACATCAATCAATCATCAGATTGGGTTAAGGGTCAGTAATGTTTATAAATGGGGTTTCGAGGGCCAAATATCTGGAGTCGGAAATAAATTCAAGAGTAGACAAGGTTTTTGAGGTAATTGAGCGAAAAATTTGTCATGTGGAATAATTGAAGCTCCATGGGAGCTGGTGCTGGCCTCCCGGGTCCTTACCTGTAGATTATGACATAATGTACACACCTTGTTTGGCTAAATCAATGCATACATAGGTGATTAACTAGTGGTGGTTTGAAAATGTAGGGGTTCCTTAAGGATGTATTTCATATGAATCTTTCCTAGATTATGTAGTTTGTTTCTTTGGTGGAGGAACCAGATTCATACAGCCACATTAAGGAGGCAGCATTATACATGAATAACAGAAATGAAGGTTGCAATTCTGCTCTTGGTCTACATGTGTATCTGATGGAAAAGGATAAGGGAATATAACAATTTGCAAGCAGTTGTAAAATTCACTCACAGGAGTTGCAAGATCGTATTGATTTTCCGGTTAGGATTCCAACTTTATTAGGGCAAGTTGCAATTGACCCTTACATGCCATGATATTTTCCTATCTGAGCCTAGATATAAAAGCAGAAGTATGTAATGGATAATGATTGTTAGGGGTAAGGAGGTTTCCCCCCTTATCCTCTATTCTGAAATTTGGCTGCTTCGTTGGAGATGCAGTCGAAGACTCCAAGTATATAATTTAGAATCCTTATAGGCGGACGCGGACGTCACAGACGCGTTACCTTTATAAATATTGTGTTTGTCCTTTTTATACTTACGGTCGGTCCTTTTTAAACACTGAGTATTTCATCACTTACAGTGTATTCCATCACTTTTGGGGTATCTTTTTACACTTACAGTCGACCCTTTTTAAACACCGAGTTTGTCCTTTTCACGGGCGTCTGTGACGCCCGCGTCCACTAGACATTTTCCTATAATTTATGTTGATTTGATGGCTATGGGCAGGCCATGACTTACATGTATACTGGAGCTTATGGTGAATTGGAACTTGCTGGACAATGTCGAAGAAACCATTTTATTGTGAATTGTGAGATTCTGAAATAATTACTTTCAGCAACCAAAGAAGTCTCATACTTAATGTATGGATGCTTGAGAGCACAAGGCAGAGATTCATAATTGAGATTTCAATCATGCTTAGCTAACTGAAGTTGTTTGATGATACTGAGGGTGGATTGTAAATGAAGATTTTCATGGTTATGCTTGTGAGGGGCACCTTAAGTACTGTGATTGAGGAAATCAAGGTGCTGATGTCTTCGGAAAAAGGATTGGCAATAGGCATCGAACTGCTGCTGGTCTACTGATTATCCAACTGAGCAGGCTATTCTGGCTAGATTTTAAGATACTGCCATTGTCACTCGTAGCTTTCTGTAAACACACCAAACAAATAGGTTTTTTAACTGATGGAAACATTGATTTGTATTGTTAAGAAGGCTGCCTCTGTTGAAATCTGTTAAGAAAGTTCTTGCTCATCGATGTACTCCAATTTGTTGTAGTTTTACTGAATGTGGAAAATGAAGTCTTTTAAGTTTTACATGTGTTTTTAATGGTTTCTGAGGCTAAATTTTGATATGTTGTTTATTCTTCTGAAGTCAACTAGAGCGCAATGAAGAACAACATATAACAAATTATCATTCTGCATCCTTGAGATCATTGGCTTTGTGCATCCCTTATTAATGGTGAGCTTTAGATGAAAGGGTTTCGGTTGCTAATTGCTATCCTTATTAATAGACTCCCCATGATTGGAAAGGAAAACTAACATATGTTCTACAGAGTTATGACACGCAATTCGCTTAAAAAATTGTTTTTTTAATTCTAATGTTTGAATATCTATCACATGAAGATTTGGACCGTAATGTAATCTTTTTTAATGATTTTGTATTAGATTTGATTTGTGCTTATCAAATTGGCAAGATCTTAAATCCAAATGAGGGCAGGCAGCAACTATAATGGAGAGACACGTGTTGGTTCAGATTGCAAATAGTATATTAGTATGAAGATATAATCCACAATTTCTGTGAATCTGACACATTGGTTTCCACTTTGTCTTCTGCCACTTTCAAAGAAGACCAGCTGTGTTTACTAAAATGGATGCCATGCATCAACAGGACAATCTCTGCCACTACTACACACAACTTGATTCGTACACAAATTGTTACTTTATACGATCCATATCTTGTCCCCAACTTGAAATCGAAGGCTTCTGATGGGGTCAAGTTTGTGTTGGATCCACGATTTCAGCTCCATTATTTGTCTCAAACCAACACAAAAATTCGTTTTCAATAAGATTTGCAAACAACACGATTGGTTTAGTGTGAGATGGGAGTAATGGGTGTCTAATTTTCATGCCATGTGAGATGTAGTCATAAAGTTTTATAAGAGTTCTTGTAGGAAAGTAGGTTAATTCAGCAAAAATATAAGAAATATAAGAAGGTTAATTCCACCACGGGTGGAATCACAAAATGCAAAGAATGATAGACAAAGGGGAAGAAGACATCAACCTCTTAGAGAAAATCAACAAAAATCTTCTTCCACCATCAAATCACATTGACAAATCAACAAAATCCCAACACCGGCACGCCACCTTTGTTTAAACAAATCAAAAGAACACGAGATAGATCAGTAGTAGCATTTAGGGGGGAGGCAAGTAGCAATTGACCAAAGTTTTGTTTGCACGTATTACCTTATTTAATCCATTCTTTTTGCTGCCATCACATGTGCATCTCAGCTTCAAATCCAACGTGGTCACGACTCATGAGCTTTCCCTTTTCTGCAACGTTAAAACTCTGGCATGCACAACACAAGTGAAGTGGAAACGTTTTCTAAACACTTCAGATAACACATTCACTTCATCATTTCAATGGTCCAGAATATACATAATAAAGTCAGTCACAGTAGAACATAAACTCTCACTAAAAATTACAAGATTTGTTTTATAAGCTACACTCAAAACCTTGTATTTCAAATCTCGTTTGCTTCCTGGTAGTAATTTTTTCCAGAGGTGAAGTCTACATAGAGTCCTGCCCTACAATGGGCGTTTAATGAATTAATTTATGAATGTTGTCAAGAACGGAATGACGTATTTTCGAGACCGAGGAAAAGCAAACGATGGACATTGTGAGCCAAATCAAGGATACCATTCTACATAGAGGCTCACGGCTAAAAGAGCACGTAAGGAACCAAGAAGCATTCATGAGATTTGAAGAAGAGTGGACTTAGCATCAGACTAAGAGGGTGTGGTGGGTGTTGTTATACATGGTAGGTGTAGGAGCACACATTTGTGTGGAGATAGACCAACCAAGTGTATTGCTTGGTCCGTGAGCTTACATGCCCTTTAATAATAAAAAAATGTAGATTGTAAAAATTTATAAGTGTAATAAAATTTAGAGACCAAACTTTCCTTTTGTTTTGCAAAAAAAAAAAAAAAGTCTACATAGTCAGTGGTTCTTGATGTTGTGGAAGAATGTTGTCAGATTTGTGTTAATGACATATTGACATGTATATATAACAGCAGAACTAGAAATTTTAATCCAGGCCCACCCCCAAAATGAAATTGTCTTTTATAGCTGCATGGACCACAATTCTAAGTGCACAACATCTAAGTTAAAAATAGTCTTTTTTCAGTTCAATTACTCCAAATGAACACATCTTTATATTTCTTTTGACTGACTCAACGTCTTCTAACTGTTAATCCTAGACTAGGCAGACCCTGGTCCAATGGTTCTTTTGTTCTCATAACAGAAGACATGACTCATTCTATAGAGTTCGTTTTTAAAAAAAAAGTTTTTAATTTATGCTTATTAATCCTTTGAATGCAATATTTTTCTTCAAAATCCAATTATCATCTAACTACTAAAAACCAATAGGATTGTTCCTAGAATATCTTCAGATAATTTACTAGTATACAATTGAATGCCATAAATTCGACTTTTAAAATTGACAATTAAATCATAAAATTTTTCTACTTCAATCAAAGTCATACTTTCCTTATTGTCGTGGGTGGTACTTGGGAAATGTCAGTCATAAAAACACAAAATTATACTTCCTTGTCAATTTGAAAAAAAATTAAAAAATGGGCTGGTCCCAATGTGCATGAGTCTTGAGTAATGAGTCAGTCTGCGTGAGATTCTGTAACTAAACAAAGATCACTGTTCAAGACAAGATGTTTCATAGGCTACACCAAACGTCACATCACCAAAACAAACCAGACTAGTAACAAATTTTAACAGAAAAAAAACAAGAACAGATCCATGAAAAAACAACACACATCTTCCCATCTCAAACAAACAACAGAGAAGATCATGAACAAATACCAAATCCAACCACCAACAAAACATGCACTACCCAGTGTGAGATTGTGACATGGAGAAGTCATGATAGGACATGGGAGTTGAAATGGAGAGTTGGGTCTTTGGCCACTCATCAAAGAACCTCCTAAGTGGCCTCTGAGACTCCTCCTCATCTTGGTCCCTCACAGATCTCTGCAAGTCTGCTCCAAGAACAAAGCAGTGGGGTTGCTGGATTTTGTGCTTCTCCTCCTCATTTTCACAATCTTTTGAGAGATCTTTTGGTGTGGGATTGATGTAGCAGTCTGATTGTGGGATTGGCCTCTGCTTTGGCTCACCCAAGGAGCTCATTCCAAGTGGTGTGAACCTCCAAGAGTACTTGTCTCTCTCATACTGGTCCACTTCCTCTCTCAAACCATGGAAAAACCTGCCCAATACATGCTTATGGAGTTAGAACATGACCCAAGTTGAGGAATATTGGAACTTCAACTGAAATATAATTTCATATTGTTAATGAAAATCCTTATTTGGGTAAGAATTTTCTCAACCAGCTCTAATCTAAGTATTTGATTTTCAAATAGGTAACAAATCAATTAAATTTCACATGGTATCAAAATGAATCAATTGTAATCCAACCCGGATTGTTTCGAGATTGGACACAAACTTATGCTGATAATGTGCAAAAGGTGATTATAATACAGTCTCATGTCATTCAAAAGTAAGACTATAGAACAAACACCATAAAAGAATAATATTTGACACTACCTTTCATCCAAACACTTAGATTCCATAGAAATGTAAGATCAATGATTTCTTAAGACAACCACCAAAGAAACAAAAAAAGAAAGAGAAGTACATATAGTTTGTGCATGCATGCAAACCTGAAGTCCTTATCAGTTGTTCCAGATGAACCCCCAGACTCCAACTGGAAGTTAATAGCTTGATTCCTGGAGTAAGGATAGAATGTGGCATGTGGGTCGGAAGTTGGCATAGAAAGGTGGTGGTTTTGCTGAGACAAACCATAAGGCAAGGAGCTGTGGTTGTTTGTATTTGTGTTTGTGATTGTTGTATTTGTGTTGGTTTCCACAGGCTTTCTTGAACGGTTCTTTCCTCTATGCATGTGCCTCTCACAATATTTCGAATCCGGATGTGCTTCCTTGGAACACCTCCACTTCTTCCCATCTGTCCTCCGACACCTCCCCGGCTCCGGATCCTCCACCTTCCTCCCATACCCCACTTGGTAACATCCCCACCCAACTGCCCAAAACCACAAAAAATCAAAAAAATCCAAAAAAAGGGTGCTATCTTAATTAACTTGTTAAGTGAATATATATTAGCTTACTGTTGGGGTGGAGAGGGAAGAGAGTGGTTGGGGAGGGATCCAAGAGAAGGCTTCTTCTGATGGAGAGGATGAGATCAGAGGGGATGGGGTGGCCAGAAGCCATGTACTTGAAGATGAGAGCTTGGTGCTCTAGTTCTTGCCATTGGGATGGTGTGAATGGATACCTGGTGGTAGTGGTGGTGGTGTTGTCGCTCATCATGGTATATCTCTCTACCTTCTCTTTCAGAACCTCAGTGTAAGATATAAGATAAAGAGGGGAGTGGGAGTTGTTATATATGTGTGTTGTTTTTGTATGCTCTCAAGGCACCTATGATGACACACCTATTGAACTTTTTTATAATATACTATACCATCTCTACTTTTAGGGTTTAGTTGGTGATGAGATTTTAGCTTAATGTGTATTCTAATTGGTCTAAGTATAAGATGTACGTACAAATTTCACCTTTATAAATAAGCGGTGGTCGGTAGGATGTGGATCCGTCGCTCATCGTTAATAATAAGAGTAAAACACTATCATTTCTCTAAAATGAAAAATCTAGCTTAGGAAAAAATGAGTTATCTCGTCCGATAATCTTTCCTTTTGAACTTATGGAAAATGAGTTTTTGCTACAAAAATGCAATGAAATCTACTCATGTGAGTGTTTGGATACCACATGACATAGTTTATAACAAAATCTTTAGATCAGAAAATATCATCTAAAGACACCTTTGATATCGTACAGCCGAACTTATAATCTGACTACTCTTCACCAAAGGAATTACACACCTATAAACTCAAGTGGTGAAAAAAGATCACCACATTGATGACCAACATAAAATATGGCATTTAAATTGGTGGTATCAAGGAAATGTCAGTCAAGCAAGAGGTGCCTGCAGAATCTTACCCAAGTAACATGTTGGTTGGGGTTTGATGGACAAAAACACAGGCAAAATCTGGTGTGGTCGCCAAGCCCAATGGGGTGTGGTGGTGTGGGTGGTGGTGGTGGTGTTGGGGTGTGTGTGAAGATGAGATGAGGACATGTTTTATCATGTATTTAATATAAACCTATCTGTTTATTTTTTATATATGTGTGTTTGTGTTAGATATGTGTTGATATATTGTGTGTCAGATGCTGCTGCCACCTGAGGCCAGTCTGCGCTTATTATTATCACACTGTGCTTCACCAGCATCCAATACATTTATTTTAAATAGTTTTGCTGTTCCTTATTATGCTTCTTTTTATTTTTTTGATAGCAATTAGCTTAGCATCAATTAAAACCATCTTTGTTATGAACCACAACAAAGATTCCCAACGTTACAGCCGTTCAAGTTTATTTTTTCATAGCAATTAGATTAGCTTCTCTTTCTTTTTTTCCAGAACAGAAGAGGTGGATAGGTTGAAGAGAAAGACATGGTCAAGAATTACTTGGATATTTCTGTTAACACTTGGTTAAGTTTGGTTTTCTTTATAATGAAAAGAAAGAGAAAAGCAATTACGTATTCCTTCATATAAAAGAAAATGTGAAAAAGACACATTGTACATTGCACACTTCTGTTTTGTCAGCTTAGTTTACCAACGACGTATATTATTAACAAAAAGAGGTTACAGATTGACCGGATGGCAAAATAATCTTGTTAAACAGCTTAAAGATTAAAACTTTAAAACTTACATTTTACACACGTACGTACTGATACATATTATTTCAGTAAATATGTGTTCTTTTGTTAAAGTGATAAGTTGCTCTACTTCAAACTCCTCGGTCCCACATGTTAAGACGAATAGTTTACCAGATGATGAATGGACCGTAGTATGTCGAAGGAAATTTAAACACGAAACTACAGGGAAAAAAGAAAATCTTGGACATGCTACAAATGCTCGAAATCGGGACACTTTAGAAAGCATTGTCCTAATGGGTAGAAAATCATTCATGCCTTTTCAAACCTCACACCTCAAGCACCTGTCAGTGAGGAAGGCAATAACTGCCTACCGGTGGCTCAGATGGTTAAGTAACTCATGTAATGTGAAGTCTTTAGTTCGATACCCAACAATGTCTCAATTTCTTTTAGACTGGCGAATGAGTCCCAAAACTAGGTCGAGGATGATAAAAAGGGGTGAGACTCAGGAGTCTCGCGATCTGTAGTCTAATTGGCATCCAAATAACAGTGGTTCGATGAGTTCCCCCGGTTATAAAAAGAGAGAGGCAATAACAACGGAGGTGAAGAGGAGCAACACACTCATACCACCACTCAAGAACATGTCGCATTGCCACTGGAGGTGGCACCCTGAAGAATTCTCTCTCCACCACCAACAAAATTAGGGGTCAACAGTTTTATGGGTCGAGATTGAATGTTGAAATCGACCTATCAGAGCTCAGCGTATTCAATATCTAGGGGTTCTACCAATGAAACTAGCAACCACATTCATCTAGATACCTTAATGTGGTAAAACTCCACACAAAAATGTAGATTATTCTAAATACTTCTTGTTAGGAATTAAAACCAATTCCAAATACGTAGCAGAATAAAAATCGCAAATCCAATCGGCTAAACTTGAGAACAAAATGCAAATCTAAAATCCAAACCACACAAAACACGCAAGATTTAACGTGGAAACCCAATACGGGAAAAACCACGGATGACACAACTCAAATCTACTATAGAGAAACGTATTACAAGAGATGCTTACAGGAGACACGAACGAACCGACGAAACGCCCGGTTCAAATATCTCCCACCGAATCACAAGGATGCTCTCTCTCTCTTTTCTCTCAAGAATGCAAAAGTGGACAATAGCAATTAACCTTTAAACAAAGGGGGACGAAAATGCCTTTATATAGTAGGTCTAAACAAGTATTAATTGCACCAAAATCGCGTGGAGAAATATACAAAACGTGGACAGAACTGGGTCCAAACGGTCGACCGAACGGGTGCTTTGGTCGACCGATTCTCTAAACGTATCGCGAACCAGCTTTTACCGGTCAACCTAAATTGGAGTGTCGGTCGACCGAAAAACGACATTAGCTTTTCAGGCTTGCGCGAGTGCATACGTGGTCGACCGAATCACTTAAGTTCTGGTCGACCGAAATTCAACATGCACTTTTCTCACAGCTCCTCGAATGTTTCCGGTCGATCGAAAACCGACAGTAACTTTTGCCCATCTTCAATTGTGTGTCTGGTCGACCGAATCCTAGATTCCGGTCGACCGAAAAACGACAGACACTTTGCTGGACAATCCAACACACATCCGGTCGACCGAAACACTCCTTCCGGTTGACCGATCGTTTGTTTTTTCTGCACTAATACTTTAAACACTTATTCGAGGTAAAGAACAACACTTCTTAAATGAGATTCATGTGTGACTAGGTCTCCGACCGATCGATCTCTCCAATGTGGGAGAATTTACATACACCACGCTCAATCTGTGTATTTGAATTCCAATTTGGAATAAAAAACAAGGAAACTACTAAATGAATGTTATAACCTGGAACATCCGTGGTTTGGGAAAGAGTAAAAACATAGAGCGGTTAAAAGCTTAATTAAACAGTGAAACCAACAATTACCGTCATTCAATAAATCAAAATGGAACAAATGACGACTCCACACCTCAAAAATACATAAAGAAATACATAAAATGGCTGGAGAAGCATAAACAAATGGCTAGCTAGGATTTCTCATTGGTTGGAATAATGAAATCCACCAAAAAATGAGTCACGTATCAAAAATACATTCAATCTCAGTTTCCTTCAAATCTAAGGAATTAAGTTGGAGACTCACTTCGGTATACGGACCTTGTAATGGTCAACAAAAGAAAACGTTCCTAAAAGAACTACTGAAGTTAAACCTCCGAGCAATGAACCATGGGTCCTTACTCGTGACTTTAATATGACCCGAGAACGTGATGATATATCTCACTACAACCTGAACTATAATTAAACCTCATTCGGAAATGTTTGACGGGTTCATTGAGGCATACTGTCTCTGGCCTTAACCCAAGACTATCCATTAATTATATCTTAACTATATATACATGGAAAGAATATATATCCGCGCCTTAACTATATATATCCAATATATCACCCAAGACACATCCTAGCAACCTATCCTTAATTTCTAAGATAGAAAAGAAAGTTGGCAATTGGAAAACAACACAACCTCTCAAAAGGTGGACGCCTTACGATGATTAAAGCGGTGGTCACTCCACTCGCAGCCTACCATATGGGATACCGGAAACTAGCTACCTAAAGGTGTAGCCAAAAAAGTGGATAAAATTAGAAGAAAATTTTGTGGAACAACTCCCATGAATATGACAAACTAAAAAAATAGAGCGCCATGGAATAAAGTCTGCAAACCAAAAAAAATGGGGGAGGACTTGGAATCTTAGACCTTGAGAAGCACATTCTGAGGCGGACATGGTATGGTTGATCCTGCCGCACCACCAGAGGCACGCACAGGTTCCACTTGATGACCCCTCCAGTCGGCTTAGTTGGATCCCTAGGGGTGTAAAGGCGCGGGACGAGTTTTTGTCCTACCACTATCCACCTCACCTAAGTTAAGTGGGTCGGGGTAAAAAAAAAAGAAGAAGAAAAAATACTACAAACCCCGCCTAAGAGTGGACCAAGACAGGTTAGCCAAGACATTTTCACCAAAATTATAGAAACCTGTCAATTATAGAATTTTCAACAAAATTACAGAATGTAAAATAAAAACTTGTCGTTAACATCACCATCAATCCTCAATAACAACACATTAGCTAGCTAGGATTTAGAATAAAGTCAACAACAAAGCATATCAAAAGAATAAAAATCAAAACTAATTTGGAGCGTAGTCCTATTGCTATGCTTGTTATTCGGATTATGTGGGTTGGTGGATAAGCTATTTTTGCCCGCAACCCGCATTAGGTAGGGGCGGGGTGGCTGGAAAAACCAGCCCCATTTACTCCCTTACATCCCATTGACTGGTTATTGTACTCGTACCCAACTCAGAATCTGGGGACTAATACTTCTGTTTCAAGACTCATATATCTTATGTTGTAACCCCATTAGGGGATAAAACTCTTGTATTCCCGTACGCCATGGTGTGGATCATGGTTTTTTAATCTAAGTACCTACCAACAACTTAAAAAAAAAATGTAATTCAGAGAAAGAATTGATTATGACAGACCTGCTCGTGTTTCTGTTCCTCCTTACTTTCTGCTGTTGCCATTACAGTTGCCAGTGTTGTTTTATATTTTCTTTTTTTTAATATCTTTGTTATTCCATTACAGTTTTCTAATGATTTTATGTCAAATTGGAAAAGGGTCCATGAGAGTTTCAGAGATTCCTCAGATTGGCAGGTGCCTTTTCCTTTTTGTGTTTCCATTCTTTTAGTTTCTGTTTACATGTCTTGTTATCTATCTCTTCACATGTAAAGTGGAGTTGAAACTTTAAATGAGTTACAAAAAGATACATCTATGATAAGAAATCTCAATGGTATCTAAAAATCTACAAAGTTGCCATTGGTTGGAACTTTGGGATGACTTTCGTGAACATTGACCTACCATGTCCCTCTATAAAGTTTCTAAAGCACCTCATCAGGTAATGGCAAAACCAACCGACCAATTGGTTCTATACTGGGCTCTAATTATATTAATTTCTTTGTCAGGATCGAAATATTTAATAAGCATCCAGCATCATCAGTTAACTCTTTCAAGGGTCCAATATGATTTCAATAAGTAAGCCACGTGAAAAATCCATCTTGTATGTTATGAATTTGAAATGAGCTACTCTAGACTAGGGAGCTACTAAGAGTATTCTTTTTAAAAGCTACGTAGTAGGTTTGAATTAGGGAAGGTGTTGGAAGCATAACTTTTGTTCAAAATAAAAGTCTATCAAACAAAATCCCTTAGAGTTAAATATACGACAATATTTAATTTGTACAAGCTAATTGGCTCAATTGGTCATGTTGGAGCGTCTTCGATCACAAGTTGCAGGATTGAACCTCTTAAGTAAGATAAGTGAGAAGAACTTCTCTCCCACCCTACCTCTTAAATATACGACAATATTTAAGATAAGTACTAGAAATGTATTAATGTGAAGGTGAATGACAACAAAAACAATAGCACAAGATATATCATAGGTAGAGAAACCTAGAAAAAGATACATTACGTCTAAGGTGGTGTTGGTTGTTGAGAGTGTGATGGTTGATCTTGCTTCCATGTTGTAATTTTAGTTATCATAATGAAGTTTGTAGCAAATGTATCATGAGTGTGGTTTTCCACCTCCAAGGATGGGAATTTCCTAACAATTAGTAACTTCATTTACTTTTCCAAAGAACTATATATATTAACAACATCATTTAATGGATCCCAATTCTACAACCACATTGCCATGTCCTCCACTAGGACCACTACCCTATTCCATCCCATTGCAAATGCTTTGTGCAACAGAAAGCATCAAGACAAAACAAATCATTTTCACCCTGCAAAGGAAAGATGTCTCTCAGCTTACCTTGTTGTGGGTCGACCCCCACTGTGGTTCTGTGTTACATTAATTACAACTTCAACTTAGAGCACATTGTTATTAGTGGGAGTAATAAATGATGAGGACAAGAAGCAGTGTGGTTTGTTTTGGCTTTAAAAGTGTCTGTCATGTGCCCCCACCACTCAACACCATTTCCCACATGGTTATGGTTTTGAGTTGAGAGTTTTGAGACAGTGTGGTCAGTGCTACCACTGCCACTCCTGTCATCACTTATATAATCTGAATATCTCTGATCACACACATGCTCTTGAGTCTTGACCATTCTCTTGCCGTGCCCTGTGGCTGTGCTGTGCTGTGCCCACCTATGTCTTTGACAATGCTCTTACTCACTTCACCACTGGTTTACTCACTTCATCAGCTTTGTGGTGGGGACATCCATCTGTTTCTTCATGGTTCCAGACTGACTTACCCATGCTATATTTTTTGGTAATTTGTAGTTTGCTTGGCTTCATTATGAATTTATGATCATGTTTCACTTTCCCTTCCTGAACCGTAAATATAACACTTTGCTCTCTCAAACCAGACTAGAGAATTAATGTTATTTCATGGTAAAAGATAACGACGTCCTTTAGTTTTCTAATATATCATATCAAAACTAAAATTACACCAGAGTTCGTGGACGCAAAGTGTTACCTCTTACGATTCAGGGAAGCAAGGCGAAACATGATCATTGTTGATAGTGTCAAATTGTACTTTATATTACTTTTTTATTATCTAACTGGTACTTATATTGATAACAAACTTATCAAGATAAGATCCACAAGAGAATTATATTACAAGTTTAACATATGCATCATAGATTCATAGGCCTTTAAAAGGGGAATATTAAGTTTGAATGTAAATACCCAAGTAACTAACTAATGAGTTGGGCCTCCCATGTCAGTGTTCTGTCTTAAGTGACCTTAAAGACTAATATTCATCCACTAAATCCATTATTATAACAACTTGCAAGAAAACTTGGGCCCTTGTATTCGTGGGCTTTATGCTGGTTCTATGATGAAGAAACAGTAACAAGGCTGTGACGTTTCATGCTTGCAGCTGCAGGGAACTCTTCTTTCCATAGTCCATGCATGTCTTCATGTCAGACATTTTTTTTTGAAGTAGTTATGTTTCATTGATTAATAGAGTATTGAATAAATAAAACCAACCTATTAATACCAAACTCTTTCTAAAACTTAATAAGTTTTAAGCAATGAAATATATTCCCATGGAAAGAGTTTGGTATTAATAGGTTGGTTATTTATTTATTCAATGCATGAAGACATATGCAAGACCCCCGACCGATCTGTCAGGGTGGATTATGATTAGGGGTATTATTTTGTCAGCCCGATAAAATAAACCATCACGCACGTATTGTACATAAATAAATTATTAATGTTTTTGGTAAATGTAAATGATTTTGGAATAAAATAAAAATTGAGAAGAAAATTAATGATGTGAAAGATATAGAGTGGGATGACCTAGGTCAGGGATAATGGTCAAGGATAATGGGTGAATAGTGAGTGAGAAATATGAGGTTGAGTCACGATGACATGATAAAAAAGAAAAAAAATAGAGTGGATGACTTAAATCATGATTGCGGATGCTCTTGAGATTTGTTATTTGTTTCTATCTTTCTCCGATTATGGAGTTGTCTGATTTGAGTCGGTTGTCAGGTTGGAAAGATGGAACCATGTTGTCAGTTCAGGTCTAGCTCATGCAGCTTTAATCGTGTGGAATGTGGATCGTTTTGATTTAGTTTTAAGCAATGAAAGATATTCCCATGGAAAGAGTTTGGTACTTTGGTATTAATGGGTTGGTTATTTATTTATTCAAATAAATTAAATTGGGTTTATTAATTACTTCATAATTGCAAATTGGAATGGACACTTTTGCTGAGTCTAGCATAGAACTCGTCACTTGGTAAAACTTCTTCATAAAAATCGAATTCTGTTCATTTTGTTTATTCTTCTGTTTTGATAGTTTTGTTGTTTGATGTAATATTAAATAATTGTACTTCTTTGAGAAAGTGATTAACTATACCGGAAAAAAAATAACATGTATGATTTGATTTTGTGTTGGTGATCCATTATTCCACATTCTTCCTTCACTAGACTCTAAAAGGGCCAAACTTGGGTTGGAGATGTATACATTTATGGACCGAGGACGCGTTTGGATATTGCCTACATGGTATTGACAGTTCTGGTTTTAGATCTCATTTGATTTGGATTTCCACATCTCTGAATTCGGATTTGGATTTTGGATCTTGTTTCATACTTTACCCCATTTTAATATCAAAATGTAAAAAATCGGTTTAGTAATTGAGAAACGGTATTCGATAACATTGAAATGGGGATATTTTATAATGTTTTTAGAAAATGTATACTCGAAAAGGGTAATTGTAATTTATTCTTTTTTGAGTGGAACAAAATGTGTTTTAGTCATACAAACTTTCAACCTTCCTGATCCGAAAAACTGTCACCGTCTTCATCAGCAACGATCTAATTAACTCCATCACCCACTCAACTCCTTTGATTTCATCCTTCTTTAATATTCCATCCTCGTTCCTTCATCACCTCAATTCATCTCCAACTCAAGTGAGTGTAATGTTTAGTAGTGTGTTCTTGAGAGGGGTTGTTTGTGTTGCAGTGTGTGTAGGGCTGCAACTCGGATAATATAACTCGGATACCAACTGTATCCGAATTCGAATCCGAATACCATATTCCATTACCAAATTCGAATTCGAATCCGAATTCAGTAGAACTATCCGAATCCGAATCCGAATTCAGTAGAACTATCCGAATCCGAATTCGAATCCGAATTCAGTAGAACTATCCGAATCCGAATACTAAATTTTCGTATTAAAATTTTAGAATACTAAATTTTGGAATACTAATTTGTGTATTTGACCATGTATTCGAATAATTCGGATAATTCGGATAATTCGAATATTAAATAGCTTGTATCCGAATTCGTATCCGAATTCTAATTGGTAAATTTTTTTAAACCAAATTCGTATCCGAATTCTAATTTGTAAATTTTTTTAAACCAAATACCAACTAAATAGAAATTTTCGAATCGGATACTCGGATACTTGGTAACCATTTGCACCCCTAAGTGTGTGAGACGAATGTTATATAAATACAAAATCATTTTTGTTTCTACTATGAGGTCATCAATTTTTTTTAAATAAAATTGAGTTTGTAATTACAAACAACTAGAACACCTAATCAAATTTATACGTATTGTATAAACTCGCATAAACTCAGAATTTACTGTTTTATCTTTTAATATCTCATACAAAAAAAGATATTTCTAAATTATCACCGAAAAATGGTAAAGCGTTTGAATAGCAAACACAACTCAAAACTATCATTGACTTTATATTACAAAATTAGTTAAATTACAGACACAAAAATTTAAAATCGAAATTATAATTGACACAATCGAGAAGCCAAACATTTGATTAGCAATTATCAGTTAATAACTACACCGGGTTGCACGAATGTATTTAAAAACTCTAAACTAAAATTTTAAATGAAATCATAAAGTAAAAATATATATAAGTGATGTAATTGGTCAACAATCTATAAACTAAGTGATTGTGTCGTTGAAGAATATCAACACAAGAAGACGGTGACAGTCTGACTCAGGGTACAGAACAAGCAAAGAATGCAACACGATGAGGGGGACTTGACTGGGGAGAACGTCCAAAAAAGAAGAAGAGATTGAGATGTTACTTATGATAGATATTTAGTTGTATTAAACGTTTTTGGTGGTTATTACACTAGTTTTGATTTTATTTATGTTAAAATGTTAAATTTGTTATCGTGAATGTTATTTTGATTTTATTTGTGTTTTGTGTTAACTTGAAATGATTGTGTTTGTTGCAATGTTGGTTGTTGAAAATGATGGTGTATGTTGAAATTTAGGAGGTGAGAAATGAAATTGTCGAGTTCTTAAATTAAATGAATTTTCCGATTTTTCAACAGAACTCGACACTGCTGATGCCAAGTTCTCTTATGTGAACTCGGCACTGATGATGTCGAGTTCTCTTTAGAAGAACTCGATACTTGTGTTGTCGAGTTCAATTTGAACTTATGTTCTCCTGACAACTCATTTTGAGAGAAATATTACAAGTGTCACTAGTGCAGAAAAGTCCATATACATCAGATATATAGTGGTATAGACGTCGGATTTCGACGGTCCAAGTACCCGACGGCTATTCATTGTTGTATAGACGTCGGCTATATACAACCGACGTCTATACAGTGTATACACGTCGGCTATATACGACCGACGTCTATTATATGTTAATTAACGAAAAATACATTGGAACGTATATCGGGCATTCTGCACTCACATTAATGAAGCTCAAACAACCCAAGTGCCCCTAGTGCCAAACTTTTGACAAATAACCACGAATATCAAGCCCAACATGCGCAGGTGCCCCAAGTCGTTCGCGTTCAGCGGTAAAGGAGTGGTGGAGTACATCAACCACACCAACAAAAATAAATTCTCCGATGTGGGACTAAACTTTTACGCCTTATAGACGTCGGATGTATAGCATGACCAAGTGCCCAACAACAAAAATAAATTGCTCTAAGTATAAACGTCGGTCAACTTATATATCCGACGTCTATACGTGGGTTAATAGTAAAAAAAACGTTGTAACCATTTTGAGCCCAAGTGTCCAAGTGCCAATCTTTTGACCATTAAATATATATATATATATATCTCACTTGCATTTTGTTGTGTGGTACCAAACTACCATTTGAAAGTAAATGAGTGGTGGAGTACTTCAACTCCACCAATAAAAAACTTTCTCCAATGTGGGACTAAACATGTCACCATATACATACATGTGTACAACACAACACACATGTGATTGTAATTATTTTTAAATCCACATTATTCTTATACAAAATAATCCACATAAATTCTTACATGAAATAAATCTTAAAAATTACGTTATTTCTTATACAAAATAAATTCCAAAAAAATGAGTTAATTTTTACACGAAATAAATCCCAAAAAATTGCGTTATTTCTGATACAAAAGAAATCCACATAAATTCTTATACGAAATAAATCCAAAAAAATAAACAAAAAATATTTTCTTCTTTCAGAAGGTATAAACGTCGGTTATACTAAACAACCGACGTTTCTACAAACCTATAGACGTTGGATGTCCAAATATCCGACGTCTATACCTATAGACGTTGGATGTTTGTATATCCGACGTTTATTTGGTGACGTCTATCGAGCATTCTGCACTAGTGTGTTGTGCAAAAAAAATCATAATGAACTTGATCCTGATGATGTTGAGTTCTCTAAAGCAAAACTCGACATCACCAGTGCCGAGTTCTTTCAAGCAGAACTCGACATCACCAGTGCCGAATTCTTTCAAGCAGAACTCGACACTGGGGAAGCCGAGTTCTGTATACACTAAAAAACAAACCCGTCGCCGCTGTGACACGTGGTGACAGCGGGTTTAGTGTGAAAAATACTTTTGAAGGGAGTTTATTTTGACATTATTTAAAAAAATCTATTTTGAAATTTTCCCGAAATTAAATGGTTTCACTTATATCTTGAAAAAAACTAATAATCTCAGCTAAAGGATCTTGAACAACAGATCATGCTCCAGCTTAACATAGAATATTATAAATTCAAACAAACAAATTGAGTTTCACTCTGCCAAAAAATTAATAATCGAGAAGACTGAAAAGAAACAAACCGAAATTTTATAAACGTTGCAAGAGACAAGACATGCAAGCATATCATGGGACAATAGAAGAAAGAGAGCATGCATCAAATAAAGCGGTACACATATTTCCTATATAACCTTGCTCCAGCTAGTACAGATTGATCGACTAGCTAGCTATAATATCTTTGATTTCTCAACTCCTCTTGACAGGGTCGAAGTTAGAAACTCCGATCACAGCTCCAATGATCGCGACGAGTACACCACCACCGGAAACAATGCTGAGGACAAAATTCTTAAGAGATGGTGAGAGCCCCGGTTGAGCGGCCTCGGCAACGTCAGGGAGCACCATAGAAGCGGTCAAAACCGCGGCGGTGACTCCCTTGATCAAATTCTCATTCATGATCAGCTTGGAAGCATTGACTTGCATGCGTTGACCGGCATGCCTGGTTGTAGGCCTAGATGGGAGGTTGGGAGATGTAGAGATGGCGTCCGAGGTGGGTTTGGCCCGGGCGATGACCGGCATGGTCATCAACATGGTTGAGGTTGAGGCCATTGGGATCAAGATTTACGGTTTGAATTTGTGTAATTTGAGTTTGGAGCAAATACTTTGTTTGCTGTTGGGAAATAAAGGGATGTATATGTTTGTTGAGAGGTTGGGATTGGAGTGTTGGGGAGTGAGAGGTGGGAGTTGTTACAAGTTGGAGATTACGTGGGTGTTTGACACGTGGCATCTTGTGGTTGATGCTTTGTTGGATAAGGTTATCTTGTTTGGAGTGGTTGTGGGTGATGGGATGAGATCATTAGATAGGACTTAGAGCACATTTAACAGCGCCCGGGCTACCCCCGGGCGCCCTGCACTCTCTCTCTGCCACGTCAGCTTCTCTCTCTGCCACGTCAGCTCACCCAACCCACCCAAAAAATCCCCTTATCCATGCCCAGGCTACCCCCACCCACCCTACACTCTCTTTCATCCACATCATTTCTTAATTAAACAAATTTAATTCTCACACAACATTTAACAAAATACATTATATATAAATCTAATTCTAATTACATTATAATTATAATTCGCGATATACTTATTATTACTATTAATTAATTAACAATATTAATCACTATTAAACACAAAATTTTGAATATTTGAAATTTGAATATTTGAATTTCGAAACGCGTGTGACTGCACAGTATACGCGTGATTGCACAGTATACGCGTGAATCAAAAGTAGTCCGCGTGAATCTACAGTATACGTGTGAAACAAAATAGTCCGCGTGAATGTACAGTATACGCGTGAAAGAAAAGTAATCCGCGTGATTGCACAGTGTCTAATTTTTTCTCTATATATACCCTACACAAAAATCACCTTACACCCCATATCTCTTCCACAAAACTCAAAACTCAACTTACATCCCATATTTCTCCCACAATGTCTTCTCCGGAGTACAATCGTTCCCCCCCTCCTCCACAATCAAATCCGCATCCACGCTATCCACAACCATATCCCTCACGTCCATTTTACCAACAACCATTCCAACAACCCGACTTCTCCCAGTACGCACCACCATTCCCACCACCTGACCAAAACTCACCATTCCCACAATTCTCCCACTACGCATCCCCAGATCAAAACTTACCATTCCCACAATACTCACAATATGCACCACCATTCCCTTATAATCAACCGCAGTTCCAGATGTTTGGCCGACCCTTGTCTCAAAATAGCCGCCATAGTATGGCGAACACTGAAGATGAGGGTAACGACGACGATGAGTCCCCACCACGACACACCCCCACACCACCATCCCCACCTCCACAGCGTCGTCACCGCAAGCAAGTCCAAACTGCCAAAGCCAATCCGAAGTTGTGGACCACAGCTGAGGACGAGAGACTTTCTTTATTTTGATGCTTGGGTTATGTTGCGTAGGTACCCAAAATGGGAGAGTGTGATCTCCGGAGCTAATGCCGTGCGTGTTGACTGGGAGTCCCCGGAGTTGCACGATGAAAATAGTCCCCAGTCAGGAAGCCTTGGGAAAAGAAAGAGCACGGACGGCTCGAGGACGCAATCACCCTCGGATGCAGAAGAGCCGATGCCGGAGTCGTCTACACGCCCAGAAGGTGTGAAGAAGGCTAAGAAAAAGGCTAAGAGTGCATTACGCCCCGAAAGAGACACCGATGTTAGAGAACTTGCACAACAGATGCGATACACCGCCCAAGTCAGAGAAGATGGTTTCTCTAAGCAAGAGGAGTTAGCGGAAAGGAATTTCCAGAGGCATTTAATAAAAAATAAGTTGGACATGCTTCACTCTCTAATGAGGAAGGACAACCCGACGGAGAATGATCAAAAAGTAATCGATAAACTTCTCGCCTGGGCAGAAGAGAATGGGTACGTGTAGTTTGATGTAGTCTGTAGTTCGTATGGTTTGTATTTCCCTTAGCTTGTATTTCGGGTTGTAGTAGTCCGTATGGTTTGTATTTCCCTTTAACATATGTTTGTATTTCGGGTTGTAGTAGTCCGTATTTCGTATGGTTTGTATTTCCCGTGGTTGTATTTCGTATTTTAGTATTATTAATGTATTGTTGTTATGGTATTGTTGTATTAATTTTTTTTCTATTTAACTTGAAATTGTTGGTTCTGGAAATTTCTTAATTTTAATCACTTACAAAAAATTATTACCCCACATTTATAACAAACACCCAATCCATTAATAACAAAACCAAAACAAAAAAAAAATTCAAAAAAAAAATTTTTTTTTAACCAATGGGAGGGGGACACGTGTCCCCCTCCCATGGGCGCCCGGGCGTCTGCCCGGGACGCCCACCGCCCGGGCAAGCGCCCGGGCGGGTGGCCCGGGCGGGCGCCCCACGGGCGCCCCGCCCATTAACGGGGGTGCGCCCGGGCGGGGCACCCCCGTTAAGGGTGCCCTTAGGAGTATCAAAAGCATTTCAGCCATGGAGAGTAATTCCTTTGGGAGTTGTTGACACATTAAAATTTATATTGGTATCATTGTTTGTTTCAATTCTTGATAGTCACTTAGAAGTTCTATTGTCTTGACACATTAAGATTTTTATTCGTACGTTTAGGAATTAGGATGCTTGAAATTTAAAATAAGAGAGGTAATAGTAGAGTAAATAAAAATAAAAAAGTATTTCTCGCTTATCTTATTTCAAAATCCAATATTCATGTTAAAAAGGTTTAAGTCAAGTTGGTTCGAGCTCACTTAGTCAAACCATGGGCATAATTACTCTAATGGTCTTGGTCGGATCCGGGTTGCGGTCGAGTAGGCTAAAACCATCTTTCATTCAATGACAATTTCAGGGGACTCCAATCCAAAACAACCTCATGTGAGCAGAACAAACAATTTTCATTGTTGATGACACAATATCGATTATAATCTTATCAAACAGAGATGTTGAAGCTCGTAACTCTAAGCTATACGCACAACAAAAGCGAGAAAATTCTATTGGGCCGTAAAATAGTAGTTGAATTACATTTTTGTGACAATGTGATAAATAAAATTTCCGTCTCTGTTAAAGATCCAACACCAACCCAAGCTCAATAAATTATTACTTAAGCTAATTAATAAGTCCAACCCACTAAGCCCAATTTCTAGAGAATTCATACTCTAGATGTTTCTTCCTTATCCATCCCTATGAAACTTCCTAGAAGATTCAAAGTGAAGAAATCTCAACTCTTCTACAAGCTTCCATTCACACCTATAAATAGGGGTGCGATCTCCCATTTCAATTCATCCAAGAGAAGAGTTCTCCACCACACAAAGAGTGAGTCTTGTGTAGTAGTGTGAGTAAGTAGTGTAGTCCTTTGTAGTAGAGTGTGAGTAAGAGTCTTGTAGTGAGGAGAAAAGTCTTGTAGTGAGTTGTATTGTTGTAACAACTTTAGTTGTGCAATATAAGTCTCATTATCATTTCCTTTTACTACTTCTTTACTCAACAATTGGTATCAGAGCCGTGTTTGTGGTGATCGTCCGTCGAAAACCACAAAGTCGAAGCCCTGTTGGAGGAGTTGAAGATCACGCTAAAGGAGTTGGTTCGATTAGTTCGAAACCAAAAGGTGATGGCGGATTTATCAAACCCATGCAGCGGAATCGAGAAGCTCAATGGCGAAAACTACAGGTATTGGAGTCTTTACATAGAACCATATTTGCAAGGGCAGGATCTATGGGAAGTTGTTGCTGGGAATGAAACCACATCACCTCCTGTAGAGAATGCTGATGCAAATAGGAAGTGGAAGATAAAGGCTGGGAAGGCCATGTACGTGCTCAGGACAACCATTGAGAAGGATTTGCTTGAGCATGTACGTGAGGCTACTACGCCTAAGGAGGTATGGGACACACTTAAGTCGCTCTTCACGCAAAAGCATGATGCCCGACTTCAACTTTTGGAAAATGAGTTGATGTCTGTTAAGCAAGGAGGTATGTCCGTTAATCAATACTTTACAAAGGTGAAAAGGGCTTTGTCGTGACATATCTCAATTAGATTCGGAGTCTAGAATTAGTGAGCCCAGGATGAGAAGGATTATTATCCATGGGCTAAGGCCAGAATATAGTGCCTTTATCACAGCAGTACAAGGGTGGCCGACTCCTCCTTCCATCTCAGAGCTAGAAAGTCTACTTGTCAATCAAGAAACTCTCACCAAGCAGATGACAGGAGTTTCTACGAAGAGTAGAGAAGAAGCTCTCTTTAGTGGAAGAAAGAATGGTGGCCCTAAGAAACAAGAGCGGAGGAGTTCACAACAAGGGGGAGCACTTAAAAGGGAGCAAATGAAGAAGAACCTCAAATGCTACAACTGTGGCAAGAGAGGTCACTTTGCGAGGGAATGCTGGTCGAAGAAGAAGATTGCAGAAGGAAATGCTGCAACACAGAGTCACAAGGAGTGTGACAGCGAAGAAGAATGGGACGTAGAGGCATCTATGGCAATGATAGAGGAGCATGCTCTTGCAGTCAGCACAAGTTCAGTGCGAATTGACTATGATAATGATTGGATCGTGGACTCCGGTTGCGCCAACCATATGACAGGAGATAAGAAGAAATTACAAAAATTGTCTGAGTATAAAGGTGGTAGAGTTGTAGTGACAGCAGATAACTCAAAACTACCAATCACCCACATCGGGAAGACAGTGGTGGTGCCTCGATTTAGCCCAAATCAAGTACAACTGCAGAATGTCTACCATGTGCCAGGTATGAAGAAGAATCTCATGTCTGTGTCCCAACTAACATCAACCGGGAAGTATGTTTTGTTTGGACCAGAAGATGTGAGGGTGTACCAAACTCTCAAGATAATTGGTTCACCAATCATGGAGGGACAAAAGTTGGAGTCTGTGTACGTGATGTCTGCAGAATCAGCATATGCAGACAAAACAAGAAAGAACGAGACTGTTGATCTGTGGCACGCTAGACTTGGACATGTGGGCTATCACAAACTAAAGGCAATGATGAAGAAGTCGATGATAAAGGGTCTACCGCAACTTGAGATTGATGGAGATATAGTATGTGCTGGATGCCAATATGGGAAGGCTCATCAACTCCCTTATGAAGAATCAAGCTTTCAAGCAAGAGAGCCACTGGAGTTAATTCACTCAGATGTCTTTGGACCGGCAAAACATCCATCCATTAGCGGGACTAAGTACATGGTGACGTTCATCGATGATTACTCAAGGTATGTTTGGGTAGACTTTCTTCAAGAAAAATCAGAAGTCATTTTAAAATTCAAAGAGTATCGAGAGAAGGCTGAAAGAGAACTTGGAAGGCGTATACAGTGCTTGCGCACTGATAATGGAGGTGAATACACATCCAAGGAGTTTGCAGCATACCTAAAGGAGCACAATATCAGACGTCAATTAACATGCCCCAACACTCCTCAGCAAAATGGTGTGGCTGAGAGAAAGAATCGACATCTAGCAGATACTTGCAGAAGCATGATGCACGCAAAGAATATACCTGCAAGATTTTGGGCAGAATGCATGAGAACAGCGGCACATATAATCAACAGACTACCACAAGCAAGGTTGGAGTTCGTCTCACCATATGAGAAGCTATGGAAAACAAAGCCCGTTGTAAGTCACTTCCGCGTGTTCGGTTGTGTATGTTACGTATTTGTACCAGACAATCAACGAAGTAAGTTTGACAAGAAGGCAATTCGGTGCATCTTTGTTGGGTACGACAATGAGAGAAAAGGATGGAGGTGCTGCGACCCAACAACCGATCGATGTCATACTTCAAGGAATGTGATCTTTGATGAAGCTTCATCTTGGTGGTCCTCAGATAAGGTAGTGCTTCCAGATTCTGGAGAATTGGAAAGCATGGTACAAGAGAAGCTCGGTGAGCAAGATTCAAGCGATGAAGGAGTAGAATCCGAAGAATGCTCATCAAAACCATCAAAATACTCTAAAGATCCTTGGAAGAGTGGAGTATATGGGAAGAGTTCAGAGGAGACTCGGCCATCTCAGATGGAGGTCGAAGAAGAATCTGGAAGCAAGATACGACGATCCAACAGAGAAAGGAAGCCAAATCCAAGGTACGCAAATGCAGCTCTAGCAGGAGAAGAAGAAATCAAGGAGCCTGTTAAATTTGAAGAAGCTTCGAGAAGTAAACAATGGATGAGTGCCATGAAGGAAGAATACAAAGCTTTAAAAGAGAATGAGACATGGGAGTTGGTCCCAAGACCTGCAGATATTAAACCTATCTCTTGCAAGTGGGTCTACAAGTTGAAGACACGCCCTGATGGATCCATAGAAAGGTACAAAGCTCGTCTCGTTGCTCGAGGATTTTCACAACAATATGGTATGGATTATGATGAGACCTTCAGCCCAGTAGCCAAGATTACCACAGTTATAGTCTTAATTGCTGTAGCAGCAATTAAGTCATGGAAGTTGTGGCAAATGGATGTGAAGAATGCATTTCTTCATGGAGAGTTGGATCGATCAATATACATGGAACAACCACAGGGATTTGAGAGCACTGATCATCCAAACTACGTATGCAAGTTAAAGAAGGCACTATACGGGTTGAAACAAGCTCCAAGGGCATGGTATGGGAAGATAGCAGAGTTCTTACTTGGGTGTGGCTACAACATTGCTCCTGCAGACTCAAGTCTTTTCGTAAAGAATAGAGAAGAACAAATATCTGCAGTTCTCGTGTACGTGGATGATTTGATCATCACAGGAGATGATGATGAGGAAAATCAAAGGACCAAAAGAAATCTATCAGTTAGATTCCAAATGAAGGAGCTTGGAGAGCTTAAGCATTTCTTGGGGCTTGAAGTAGACCGAAGCAAACAAGGTATATTTCTCTGCCAGCAAAAGTATGATAAGGATCTTCTGCAGAAGGTTGGTATGCTTGACTGCAAGTCAATATCTACCCCAATGGAGGAAAGAGCCAAATTGTGTGCATATGAAGGCAATGATCTGAAGGATGCAACAATGTATCGACAATTAGTAGGTAGTTTGATCTACCTAACCATGACTCGACCTGATATATCTTTCGCCGTTGGAGTTGTAAGTCGATACATGCAGACACCGAAGAAGCCTCACTTAGAAGCAGTAAGAAGAATACTGAGGTACGTGAAAGGTACTATTGATCTTGGTCTTTTATACAAAAATAGAAAAGATCAAAAGCTAGTTGGGTATTGCGATGCTGACTATGCGGGAGACCACGACACACGAAGGTCGACTACTGGATATGCATTCAGTCTTGGTTCTGCACCAATCTCTTGGTGTAGTAAGAGACAATCAACTGTCTCATTATCAACCACAGAAGCAGAGTATAGAGCGGGAGCGATGGCCTCCCAAGAGAGTACGTGGTTGAAGCAGTTACTAGAAGATCTTCATCAGCAAGTAGATTATCCAGTGTTGTTGCACTGTGATAATGAATCTGCCATACGTCTGGCAGAAAATCCAGTCTTTCATGCAAGGACGAAACATGTGGAGGTTCATCACCATTTTCTAAGGGAGAAGGTTCTGAAAGACGAAGTTCTTATGAAGTCTATTGGTACGAAGGAGCAAGTGGCAGATATCTTCACTAAAGGACTACACCAAGTAAAGTTTGAAGAACTTCGTCAACGACTTGGGATGGTAAGAAGAATGGTTGGTGTTGAGGGGGAGTGTTAAAGATCCAACACCAACCCAAGCCCAATAAATTATTACTTAAGCTAATTAATAAGTCCAACCCACTAAGCCCAATTTCTAGATAATTCATACTCTAGATGTTTCTTCCTTATCCATCACTATGAAACTTCCTAGAAGATTCAAAGTGAAGAAATCTCAACTCTTCTACAAGCTTCCATTCACACCTATAAATAGGGGTGTGATCTCCCATTTCAATTCATCCAAGAGAAGAGTTCTCCACCACACAAAGAGTGAGTCTTGTGTAGTAGTGTGAGTAAGTAGTGTAGTCCTTTGTAGTAGAGTGTGAGTAAGAGTCTTGTAGTGAGGAGAAAAGTCTTGTAGTGAGTTGTATTGTTGTAACAACTTTAGTTGTGCAATATAAGTCTCATTATCATTTCCTTTTACTACTTCTTTACTCAACAGTCTCCAACTTATCTTGTCCAGCTTATTGTTGCTTATCTATAACGTATAAAATATAATAAAACCGTGCCAGCATCGTAACACCAACACATTAGCTAAATAATACAAAATTGTTAATACTTACATAATTGATGTTCCTTATTGTGGTTATATGTTTGAGATGATTGTCAATAAATGGTCTTATATAGAAATTAGAAAATAGCATGAGTGAAACCCGTTTTTTTTGTTTTTTTGCAAGTAGCAACTGAAGTATAGAATTACAGTTGCAGTTTCTAAAGATCATCTTAGGTAAAGCTTTATATACATATAAAAAACTACTCTAACAAAACTCAAGGTTGACTTACTAATATTTGAGTTTAATCCTAATGTTGGTCGAAAATTGTCGATAAATTGCTACTTCTGAAAGTAAAAGCTTACGACCTTTGCCATAAGAAACGCCTTATGAACCACTTAATACGTTAAGAAAATTTATGCAAAATGGTTGGACCCAACGACTTTTTTTATTTAAAAGCGACATAAAACACACAAATTTAACCTATAAATCCACAACTAACTAAAACCCCACAAAACACACTTAAAAAACAGAACATTATCAAATCACAAAACTGCATGCCACCAACTCACTTCCCTTCCCTCCTCCCCCACTTTGACCTCCAACATCTCTCATCAACAATCTCCACCACCATCCAATCCAATCCACAAAGATGCATCTCATCCTCCTCCCACTCAAAACCCTCCTCATCGTCATTAATGCCTAAGACAAAATTAGAGAAATCTCGTCTCGACGACCTCCCCTCCTTCTCCTCCTCCCTCCTTGACGCCGCCTACCACTCCCTCGATCAGAAAACCCCAACCCCATCTAATGCCGCATTCCATCCCTCGCCTATAGCAAGACAAAACATCGTGTCGACAATGAACAATCCGTTCCTCCACCATTACAATCGCAATCAAAACCTAATCAACCAAAACCAAAATCAAACGCATGACCACATCCCACCAACCGCAACAACATCAACAATGACAACAACCCTTACTCCACCCTTTAGTCCGGGCCGTAGCCCAATGACACCAAGTCCCATAGCAACCTCGCCACGTTACAACCCTAACTCGAGCCCAATGTCACCGAGTCCGATTCACCCAAGTCCGATCACATCGAGCCCCATGACGACCCTACCGTTGTACAACCCTAGTCCGAGCCCAATGATACCGAGTCCAATTCACGCAAGTCCGACCACATCGAGTCCCACAACAACCCCGCCAAGGTACATACCTAGCCCAAACCCAATGACACCGAGTCCAATCACAACCCCCACACATCAGTTTACCCAAAACCCGATCGAGTATCCGGTAACCTTACCCTCGAGTATGGTCACCGCCCACCAACCCCACCACCCGAAGCTCCACAAACCCCACCGCCGGAACAAGTCCGAGTGCACCACCGGCCACCGGCTGGCGGAGTGCCTCAACACCTTGTGCTCCTCCGCCAGCACCAAAAAGAAGGCCATCGCCTCCTCCTCCTCGCCGGCGGTAACATTACCGCCGCCCACCCTCCCTGTCGCCTCCTCCACCCGCTCCTCTCACTCCCGGCCGTCGGTCAGCCGTCCTGGGACGGCTCCGTCTCGGCGTTCCGTCCGGTTCTCGCCGGTGAGCGTTATTCTTGATGAGGACTACATGCGGTGGAAGCAGAATGCGGCGGAGAGGAGGGAGGAGGAGGTGGATGATGATCAGAGTAGCGATTCGAGCTCGGATCTGTTTGAGTTGGAGAGTCTGACAACGATCGCCGGGGGGGATGCCGGCGAGCTCCCGGTTTACGAGGCGACGAGGTTTGCTATCCCGAGGCCGAGAGGGGTCGGGGAAAGGGGATTCGGTGATTTTGGGGGTTGTTAAGGGGTAACATGCAATTTTTCCTTTTTAAAAAATGTTTTTTTTTGTATTTATCTTTTTGTTAGTTTTACTTTTAGTAGGGTAATGTTAATTGATAATGTATGATTTGTTGAAGTTTTGGTTACGAGGGAGTATGAATTGTAATGTGGTTTTCGACAGATCAAATGTTTGATATGTAATGTAGGGTAAGATGTGTATTAGTAGCTTAAATTTTGATATTTTTATTTATTTTCGCTGTTGAAAATTATATATATATAATTTGTTGATTTGTTTTGATATATATATATATATATATATATATATATATATATATATATATATAGGAATTCTCTAGTGAGCCTAGAGCTTAATTTTTCTAAATTAAGCCTCCACAATATCCACTACTCATTTCAAATTGTAAGGTAGATTAAGATAAAAACGGTTATGCTAATGAATGATTAGATTAACTGAAAATAAAATCCAATGATGAGATTTTAGGGAGCTTAAACTAAATTTGATGAGCCCTAGGCTCATTAGAGTTTGACTATATATATATTAATATGAAAATGTCTCTAATTTGTTGAAGTTGAATGCTTGAAGCGTAGAAAAATAAGAAAACATTTATAATTGACTATACAAAATGTTAACATCATATGGTAAAGCATTGACGTTCATTTTGCATGATCTTTTAGTGTCAAGAATCAAGATCCCGAAGTTAATTTCTGAGTGGGGGCATCGTTGATTCTATTTATAAAATATAATTTTATCAAATGGGATGGGGGAATCATTAGAAATTAGAAAAGTGCGAAATAGAATGAAGATGCCACAGAGAGCCTGAGAAAACGTGGATGCACGTACCGAGTTTCTGATGGTCTGATGGGTGCCCACGAACAAGAATATGAAAAATTTAGTCTCTCCTGGGGTTGAATTACATTTAAATCTCAATTAAAAATAACAAGCATTATATGTGATGATTCCTTGTGTTGTCAACCATCGCTCCAGTTGGAATTCTGAAAAAAAGAGTGCAGTGTACTAATGCTTCCCTGAGTTTCATGTATTACTACTTCATGATATCTGTTGATTTTTAAAGATAATGCAAGACGCTTAGTAGTCTGATCTCCGTAATGAAATTTAACTTATAGAGACAACATAAGCACGTAGACCAAATTGGATACGCAAATCAAAATAGGTTAAGAGAGTTGATACATAACGTTCACTACAGCCATCCGTTACCACTTTAAAAACACACCCCATTACCACTGGATAACTGCCATAACAACCGATCCATAATCCATCCGGTCTTCTGCTTCGCAGGCAGGCGATCAAGTAACAACTTGACAGACTACCAGAATAGTAGAGCCACCCATGGAAACAAATCCAAATCCTGACGTTGCTAATCTACCCACTGACAATAAAATACTACCTGTCCAACTACTACAAGTCACTCAAGGCTATAAATATCATACATCAGCTAAGAAGGATCCATATCCTACCACATTAATAGCTAACTGTCCTACAACTACCTATTCTTCTAACAGCTTGTACAAGACAAGGCTCATACCGAGATGGATCAACTTTAATTCTCAAGACGGGCGTGGCCTCTTGCTGCTACATGCTGGGCACTTGTACTGCTTGATATGGTCTGCTCTTGCCGGTGTTATCTTCACACACTTCCCATGGAACCACTTCTCACAAATGTCACAGCATATCCAGAATTCATCTGCAGCGTAATTTCCACCACATGCCCCGCACAGAGTTTCCCCATTTTCCTCTTCACCTTCGCCATCTAGAGCTTGACCTTCCTTTGGATGCATTGACTTGGAATTTTTGTTTCGTGACTCCCCATTGCAGTTCTGCTTCACAGAAAGATTAAAAGGTTGATCCAAAGAAGATTAAATCGTGAAACTAATAACTGTAATTTGAAGTTTCACATTGGATTTGACAGCCAAATTCAAGCTGATAATTACATTGAAATACAAACATGTAGTCAATTGATGTTGCTTTCCCATATACGTGAATGCAAACTAAAGACAGAATCACAAGCACAGGAAAGAAGTGAGCAGCTCCTAGTCAAACACGTACTAGGAATGCATAGGGGAAGTGCCTTCAAACAATCATTGAAGTACATATAGAGGTCTACATTTAAGTGATAACTCATTCCACTCTTAAGAAGCCCAAAATTCGTAGTTGGTTATTTTAATCAAACTGTTTGTGAGAGATGCCTTCCCTGTGTGTAACTCAATGTACAAGGCTGGATCCTTTTTCAGATTGACAGCTATTCAAAAAAAAATTGTTTTATTACTTTTCTTGGTTTCTGAATAATATGAGAATACTAATAAGCTATTACATTTCCTAGTAATCAACCTATTATACGAGTAAAGGCAATTCCCAACAATGTCAAATGATCGAACACTTGAGAGACATGGGGAAGGCATAAAGTGAGGTAGGGGCAGGTTAAAATTAACTTGGAAGGAAATAGATAAGAAAGAGTTGAAGGATTGTAACATATCTTTAAGATTTGACTTTGAATAAATGTGCATTAAAGGAGACGAATCATGTGTTGAAACCATAACTACTAAATCTTGACTAGTCACATTTCTAGCCCGCCACAACTATTTTGGGATTAAACACTTTGTTGTGTTTTTTGCCAAATGAACCAACAGTTGGAAAAGAACTTGGAGAGAAACAGGTCCGTTCCCACATGCAACACAACTGTTATTTACAAAACAACCTTTTTAAAAAAAGAACATTTCTCACTTCTTTTCCAAGCACAAAATAAAATAAAGATGACCCCGAAAGCAAATTCATTAGAACTTGTAAATGCTTACCGGCTTTGACTTCGATTTGCCATTGCTATGGTTTGTTCCTGATGTCTTCACTTGCTTCTTTCCACTAACAACCTCAAAAATTGTTGGCAGGTCATTCAACATACTGAAAAGCCGCTTCCTGAGATAGAACATTGAAATCTAATGAAGTAAATTCCCCAAAATGAAAGAAAAAAGAATCAACCCTCTACAATTGGGGAAAAATAATACAAATAGAGCAATAGAATATCAAAGTACAATGGGTAGATCAAGTATGGTTTCAAGTTTCTTAGAATAATTTTCTACAAACTAAATAAAGAATAAAAATATTAAGTCTATAGTACATTAGTACTTCTTGAGTTTTTTTTTTCGATTTTACCCATTAACCATTTCCTATAGGTACATTACCTGACGTAATAGGTAATAGTAAACCAAGGGCTTAAAAATATGTAATTGATTGCTAAAATAGTCAGCTGAGGCTAATAAATTGACTTTATCCCTTCCCATTTCTTACCATTTTTCATCTAATCAAAGCACATATATCACAGATAATTGCCTACTTCATTCTGAAGATAAAAGTGTAATTTTGAGAAAGAATCACTCTTTCCTGATTGTAGTTTGGGTTTCAAAATTGTGAATATTCTAAATTAGTAATCTCATTTGTCACTTTGCTAATAAATAACTCAAATTAAAAGGGTGCATTAGTGCTGCATACATGATACTGATAAACAACAATGGTTCTTGGATTGTAGGGCATAGACTGAAAGAAGATTCTTGAGTGACGCATAATCCCTTGCCACTAACAACATGAGTCTGAAACTATGTTTATTCTAGATAAGAGTCGGAAACTATATATAAGACACTGTTTATTCTAGTTAAGAGTTGGCAAATTGAGATCACAAATACGATAAAAAGATAAAATAGGAAAGCTAGATAAACTTAGTTGACATTGGTAACCATGCGCATGTAAATATGACGTCTATAGTGAATAGTTAAAAGAATGAGTAACTGACACCTGTCATATTTGTCGAAGCCAAATCTAGAACCGAAATAAGACGCAACAGCAAGCAGCCACGCATCACTGTGGACAGCAACTAAGGATAACCAGTCTTTTTCTTGCATTCCATCTCTCGCAAAGTTAATGCCCAAAACGGGCTCAGGGAGCTCTGGTGGAACCTCTTCTGCAGGCAAATTAACTTCCCAACCTTCATTAGGGTATCCGTAAAGGCACAAGTTTTCCTTTTCTGCGTATTCAAGATGAATAGGAAGATTTGAGCAAAATAAGGCAACGAAACAAGAGTACATGTGATAGTCATTGTTGGGAATAAAACATATGTCGTATACTCGTATGTATGCCTCCTTATGAAATATAACAGACCTTTGGATACTTACCAGGTTACAAAACCCAACACAATAAAATTATCAGATTTTAAGAATGAAGACATGTAATTAATATGCAACATGTAGGCAAGCAGAATTGAAAAATGGAAAGAAAAAGGTAAGATAAAAACATACATCAGACATCATCATTCTTCTTCTTCAAAGCCAGTGTAAGCAGCAGAAGATGTTTGAAAATTATATGCATTTGTTAATCCAAAATGCCCAAAAAAATAAGTTCCACTCAAGTATCCAACCAATTTGAAATGGACATAACACATTACCATACGTAACAAGCAATCATTTGTAAATCGGAGACGAACGCAAAATTAAGCTAACGCGAATCGCATGCAAGGTAACAGAAACCACTAAAACATCCAAAAGAAAAGCACAAACACACAGCCACTTCCAAATACAACAACAACAACAAAACCCTAATAAGTCGAAGGTCATCACCGGGATCGCACTGCCGGTAGAATTCCTCGAAATCTGCACGAAACGAAGACCAAAATGAGCAAAAACTAAAATGAAAAAAGAGGAGGGGAGAGTGGCCGGACCTGTGGTGAGGGCCTTGATCATGGCGATCCGGCGGGCCTTGAAGTCCCGGAACACCTCCTCCACCGTCTTCGGGTAGTCCATCGGGTCGGAACCCTAGAGGTTGGGGTGTGGTCACCGCTCAGGTGGTGGTTTAGGCGGTGACAGGATCCCCTGAGGTGGAGACTGGAGAGGGGTGATTTTACTTTTTTACTTTTCTCTTACCTGGATTGGAGACTTGGTTTGTTTTTGTTTTTGTTTTTGTGGTAAGCTGGTTAATTATTTATCATTATTATTATTATTATTAATCAATTAATTAAAAGACTGATTTGCCCACATTAGTCCACATTATTATTATTATTATTATTATTATTATTATTATCATCGTCTTTGTTTTTTTCGGTCAACCACTAGACAATCACCCTAAATGACTCCTTGAAAACAATTAACTTCAGTTGCTGGGTCTTAGGATACCTTGAAGTAGTGGAATTATGACGGACAAATGTGTTAATCGATGAGACTTATAAAAACTACAATCACTTATCTACAAGTACGCCGAAGCTCAAATTCAGTAAATGTAAGGAAAATCTCACATGTTGTAACAAAAGAAAGTCATAACAAGATCAATATGCTGCCTGAAATTACAAAATTAAGATTGAATATTCAGTTCTATTTCTTATGCCTAGACTTGGGTTGGGTCCCTTATATTAGTGCCTCCGTGCTAAAATGTCGACCAACTTATTGAGACAGTCCTATGACAAATTATTCAACAGCTCGGCCCACTAACAGCCCGGCCTACTAACAGTAACAGTGTGTTATAGGCCTATTGAGCCTATAAGCCCCCATGGATCTTCCATCTATAAGTAAGAGCCTACAGATTAATAGCCCAAACCAATTTCCCCCCCAAATTAGGGTTTCTACATGTATCATCGTACCATTATGTCTGTTAAGATATGGGAAAGGGATATTTGTGTTCTCAAGAGAAAATAGTTCTGTACTCCTTCAATCCACTCACAAGACATAGTCTTGTACACATACGTCTGTCTGAATATGGAAAAATGACATTCATATTCTTGACAGCATATAATCTCTCATGTTTACATGACGTCGCCTTTATATAAGAGTGAATCGCCAGAGCAAATCTATGTTGGGTGTAGTCGTGTAGATTATCAACAACAAGTCGGAAAACAACAACATTTGTATTTCAAGCTAAGTTTTAATATTTAGAAGTACTTAATGCATTTCATGTTTACTATGTTTGAAATTAGAGCTATGCTTTATTTTATATACGTAAAGCTCAAATTTTGTAAACAGGAGGGGAAAACAATGCATAAACCACAGAAATTACAGTGCAACAAAGAAGTCACATTTTTGTAGGATTTTTTTATTTATGACACCGAACGTAATGGATATAAGATCGTAGTTTTTCAAAAACAATATATAGTCATGGTTGTCCATATCTTCTGATTTATTTTTGTTAAGGGGTTTCATGATTTTTTTTCTTCTGGTTCAGCACATAGGTCTTGTCTTTGGTGACACGAACAGCAATCAGGACACATTATTGATTGCTAAAGATTTGTCATCTACTAAATTATGGTGAGTACCCAAAGCAGTAACATTTGTTTACTTCTGAACTGACGACCTCATACTGCAACTATTTTGTTTTCTTTGGAAACCCCATCGAGGATAGTCGTCTCTGTCTACCATGCAAGAGTCAAGCGGTATAATGTGTCATCGCTTTCAAGTATATCCTAAGTTCAAGTTTATAAGTTAAAAACATTTTCCAAATTATAGCATCGAGTTGTATCAAATATGTCTGAAAAAATTGTGTTCAACATATTCAATTATTACATATATATACATTCATATCATGTAATCAAAAAATCATTCTAATTATATATATTAGATCAGTTGACCGACCTGTAAGGAGAACATGGGTCGTTTGTCGCTTTCCCCACAATACAATGCGGCCATCAAGGTCCCCTGTTACTTTCACACAATGCAAGAAAGAAGAAAACCATTTATATAAGTTGGTGCTAATTAAATAGAATTTGGGACCACAAATACACAACATGGTTGTGATGGTGAGGGGGGTGCAGAGGGCATCAAGGCAACCATACCTCTGCACCACCCTAAGTGGTTCACTTCTGTTGAGTTTTGGCATCTACCTCTACTTGTGTTTGTGTGTGTGTTTGGTGGGACTAGCATGCATGCATGCATGCATGCATTAATGCACCATCAACAAGTACCAAAGACAACAACTACTGCATGGTCTCGGCTAGAAGAGCATGTTGGAAGGTGAATCATGCAGGCTGCCCATCATTTGGGTCTAGTTTTTATACAGGGATTAGGGCACTTACGTGATGCTTCGGAACTTTACTCAAGTTTGTTGATGGTGCATGGGAATGTGGGAATATATAGTGGAGACAGCTTTTCCTTCATATTTTTCATAATTTTCTTTTACCTATCATATATATATAGGATACTATGTATGAAGGGAAGTACAAACTTGGGAAAAAGCGTATAGAGTCAAGTTCAGAGTCATTTCTCTTCAAGTAAGCTTGAGATTTGATGCTAGAGGTTCAAGAAGAAGACTCTTGAAGAACAAGGTCTTTGAGTTTTGACGTTTTAAGGCCAACATTCTAGAGATTCAGAAGGTGTAAAACTATGATTGCACTTTATTTTTAAGGTCTTGCATTATTTTTACAAATATGTAATTTTTATTTTTGCAAATAAAAATGTTAGTTTACATTTGTAACTTTTCTACACCAAAGGTGTAACGTCCCTGAAAACAACGGAAAATTTAAACAATAATAAAGACCGTCAACGGTCAACACAGGGCACGTCACGAAACGACAAGTCAAAATGTATATATATATATAAAGATATAGATCTACGTGGAAATCAAAATATACATATGAGTCAACTGTGATTACAACAGAAAAGAATATACATGTAATCACTACCTCAACAAAAGATACAAAAAGAAGACAGGATCAGATCCCGGGGCCACCCTCCTCGGTCACCACCTCGACTCTAATGCTGCTCGCTACCTGAAATGCAAACAATTGAAACATGCCTGAGTTCCCTGAAGGAACCCCGTATACTAAACCTCCTAAAATACAAAATGGAATTAAAGACAATGCAATGCAATGCACATGATCATCCGCCTCGGGTCCACAATAATACCCATCTCCGTCTCCGCGGTACTGAACCACTCCTGCCACCACGATGGTCAAGTCAGTCCACCGCTGCCTCACAAGGGTCAGTCGGCACCACTGCTCCCCAAGAGCCGCAGAAAGGAACTCTGGCACTACGCCGCCACCCCAGGAGCGAGTCAGCCCGCCGAATGCACAACTCGGGCCAGACGACAGCCGCTGCTCCCCCAAGAGCCGCCAGACGCGCACCCTGCAGGAACATCCTCGGCCTACCGACAAACCTCAGCAAACAGCCCAAGGTTTACGACACTCATCTCTCACACCCCGCTCGATATGAGAGGCCAACAATAATACGCCCTCGTCGAAGGTGAAATCTGTCGCTCTCAAGGCCGGTAATCGACCGTCGCCTCGGAGCCGGTAGTCGACCTATACTCGACGGCTCGCGTGTGGATAAATCCACCAACCTGCTGCAGATCGGTCGACCGCTACAAGCACACCGGTCGACCGGTCCTCCGCACAGTACTCTGTACTGTACAAACAAGTGTATCGGTCGAACCACGCCAACCGAATTACCGACCTATCGGTCGAACAAAAGTCATCTAGCGGTCGACCGTTTGGATGGTCTACGCTATACAGTATTTATAATATTTATATATCCGACCAGTCGAACCAAGGGGCCGTTCAACCGATAACAGGGATTTCAACATTTTGCCTAATTAATATTCGGTCGACCGGAACTGAGATACAGTTCGACCGAAACATCACAGGCACTCTACTGCTTAATTAAAATGCTCCGTCGGTCGACCGAAAGTTAAAGAGCGGTCGACCGTTTTGATGGTCAAAGCTCCCAACCGACTTAGCATCGAATAGATCGGTCGAACCAGGTTAAGGATGTTCGACCGTTTAATAAGTCAAAATCCTCAACCGACCTATTCTCATTGTTTCGGTCGACCGGCTAAGTGTACCCGTTCGACCGATAACAGCATCAACCCTTTTTCCCGCACAAATCTGGCATAACGGTCGACCGTCCTCAGACATCGTTCGACCGTTTGCGGGTGCAAATCAATATAATAATAGCATCGGTCGACTGCCCACAGGCACCGGTCGACCGATCGTCGTCTTCAACCTCTGAATAGGTTGCAATCCGACGGGGAATTCGACACCAACGTCGATCCCCAACACTCACAAAGCTTATGTGAGTTATAATGAAGACTTGGCATACCTTTTTGACGTTCGTGGAAGTCTCCCAAGCTTTGGCAAGCTTAACCCAACTCTCCACCTTCACTTCTTCTCCTTCTCCTTCTCTCCTTCTCCTTTTCCTCCAAAATCGCCTCTCTTACCCTCTGAAACACTCAAGCAATGAGAAAAACGTTTTTCTTAACCTAACACTTCTATTTATAGGAAAAACCAAATCTTATCCAATCCTCCACCTCACCCTTTACTGTAGCACGATTAATTAAGGTTAATTAGGTTTAGTTTAGGTTAATTAGGATGTTTAGATTAAGGTTATTACAATCTACCCTCCTTTAAGGAATTTCGTCCGCGAAATTCGAAACAACTGACTTACCGGAACAACTCTGGATACTGCCTCCTGACGTCCTCCTCGATCTCTCAGGTAGCCTCTCTGATACTGTGATGCTGCCACCTGACCTTCACCATCGGAATCGCTCTCCTCCTGAGCTGATGTACTATCTGATCCACAATCTCAACCGGTCTCTCATCTAATGACAAATCCTGCTGGATCTCTGGTACTGCTATCTCTATCACATGAGTTGGATCGGCCACGTACTTCCTCAGCATAGAAACATGGAAGACGTTGTGAAGTCCTGCGAACTGTGGCGATAAAGCAATCCTATATGCTACCTCTCTGACTCGATCCAATATCTCAAACGGTCCGACATACCTCGGACTCAGCTTCCCCTTCTTCCCGAATCTCATCACCCCTCTGGAAGGTGAGATCTTCAGGAAAACATGATCTCCTGCATCAAAAGTCAGCTCACGCCTCCACGTATCAGCATAACTCTTCTGCCTGCTCTGCGCTGTAGCTAGTCGTCTCCGAATCACGTCGACCTTCTCTGAATATAACTGTATAATGTCAGGTCAAACTAGCTGTCTCTCGCCCATATCACTCCAGCATACTGGCGATCTACACAGCCTCCCGTATAATGCCTCATATGGTGTCATCCCAATACTCGAGTGGTAGATGTTGTTGTACGCGAACTCTATCAGCGACAAGTGCTCAACCCAATGCCCAGCCCAGTCGAGTGCGCACGCCCTCAGCATGTCCTCCAATGTCTGTATCGTCCGCTCTGACTGGCCATCTGTCTGTGGGTGGAATGTTGTGCTAAACTTCAGACGTGTCCCAGTGCTCCGTGTAGACTCTCCCAAAATCGCGAAGTGAATCTGGGATCTCTATCTGAAATGATACTGACTGGTACACCATGAAGTCTGACAATCTCCTCAATATATAACTTAGCTAGACCATCTAGAGCAAGAGTGGTCTTAATAGCTAAGAAATGCGCCGACTTGGTCAATCGATCGACTATAACCCAAATCACATCGTGGAATCTCCGTGTCTTCGGTAGCCCCGTAACAAAATCCATCGTCACGCGCTCCCACTTCCACTCGGGCAACTCAATCCTCTGCATCTGCCCAACTGGTCTCTGGTGCTCGATCTTCACCTGCTGACAGACCAAACACCTCGACACAAAGTCTGCAACGTCCTTCTTCATCCCTCGCCACCAGAAGTTCCGCTGCAAATCTTTGTACATCTTGGTGCTTCCTGGATGAATGGAATATCGCGATCTATGTGCCTCCTCCATGATATCATGTCTCAAGTCCTCTGTCCTTGGCACCCAGATACGGTCTCTGAATCTCAGACCTCCATCCACTCCAACTCTGAAGTCTGACCCATCTCTAGCCGCTAACTGTAGTAAACTGCTCAACTCCTCATTTGTAGTCTGAGCATGAATCACTACCGATACTATCTAAGGCTCTACTCTCAATCCTGCAATCACTGTACCCTCAAAGCTATCTGTAAATGGCCTCCACTCTGCTAAAGACTCCAGTAGTCGTCATTCCTGAATGCATAGGCTTGCTACTGATACCTCAACCTTTCGGCTCAAAGCGTCTGCAACCGTGTTCGCCCTCCCCGGATGGTAAGAGATAGTGAAATCGTAGTCCTTAATGAACTCAAGCCACCTGCGCTGCCTCATGTTCAGCTCCTTCTGCGAGAACAAGTACTTCAGACTATGATGATCTGTAAACACCTCAAACTGCTCGCCATAAAGATAGTGTCTCCAGGTCTTCAGTGCGTGAACCACTGCTGCTAACTCCAAATCATGAGTCGGGTAATTCCTCTCATGAACCTTCAACTGTCTGGATGTGTAAGCGATCACCCTCCCGTGCTGCATAAGTACACATCCTAAGCCAATACCTAAAGCGTCGCTATAAATCACAAATCTACATGTGCCACTCGGCAATGACAAGACAGGTGCCGTGCTCAACAGTCTCTTCAGCTCCCGAAAGCTGTCCTCGCACTTCTGCGACCATACAAAAGTGACTCCCTTCCGCGTCAGAGCCGTCAGTGGTGCTGCCAATCTCGAGAAGTCTTTGATGAAGCGACGATAATAACCCGTCAGTCCAACAAAGCTCTTAATCTCCGTCACGCTCGTAGGGGTCCTCCACTGTGTCATTGCCTCTACCTTCGCAGGATCCACTGATATCCTCTCTGCTGATACAATGTGTCCGAGGAACGCTACTCTGTCCAACCAAAACTCGCACTTTGAGAACTTAGCATATAACTGCTGGGCTTTCAAGATGTTGAGTACAATCCTCAGATGCTCTCTATGCTGCTCCACATCTGGTGAATAGATCAACATGTCATCCACAAAGACAATCACAAATCTGTCAATATACTCCCTGAATGTCCGGTGCATCAAATCCATGAACGTTGCTGGAGCATTCGTCAATCCAAATGGCATCACCAAGAACTCGTAGTGTCCATATCTCGTCCTGAAAGCTATCTTCTGGATGTCCTCATCTCGGATCCTCAACTGGTGATATCCTGAACGCATGTCAATCTTCGAGAAAACCTTCGCTGACTGCAGCTGGTCGAAAAGGTCCTCGATCCTAGGTAAAGGATACCTATTCTTCACCGTCACCTGGTTCAGCATCCTGTAGTCTATGCACATCCTCAAGGATCCGTCCTTCTTCTTCACAAACAAAACTGGTGCACCCCAAGGCGAGACACTCGGTCTGATAAATCCCGAGTCCATCAACTCCTGCAACTGCTTCTTCAACTCTGTCAACTCAGCAGGTGCCATCCGGTATGGAGCCTTCGACTGTGGTGTAGTGCCAGCTGCCAACTCTATACCGAACTCCAACTCTCGGTGCGGTGGTAAACCTGGAATCTCCGCTGGAAAAACATCCGCGAACTCCTGCACCACCTCAATGTCCTCCAACCTCTGAGACTCTGCCTCCGCAACCACAAACGTCGCTAAAAATGATGCACAACCCTGCTGTAACAGCCTCTGAGCCCTCATAGCAGATACAATAACGCGACCTCCTCTGTTTCTGACCCCTCTGATCAGAATATCAGGCAAACCCTTCCTCGGGATCAAAATCTTCTTCTCACGGCACAAGACTCGAACATCATATTGGGACATCCAATCCATCCCAAGTATGACATCAAAGTCCTCCATCGGTAGCAAGACCAGGTCTGCCGGAAACTCCTGATCTCCCGAAACACCGTGGCACCGGGGACAAATCTCCCCACAGTGCCCACCAGACCCAGGGGTGTGCTGACCTCCAACGTGACAGTCAACATCGTAAGGGTACAACCCAACACTCCCGCAAATCGCTCTGAGATCGACGAGTGTGTCGTGCCACAATCAAAGAGCACCCTAGCTACTGAACCAGCGACAAGAAGCGTACCTTCCACAACAGCGCCTCCATCCCTAGCCTCCTCTGCCTGGATAGTGAAAACTCTGCCAGTGCGCTGCCCCTGTTGTGGTCTAAAAGGTGGTCTACCTCCGCCTCCACCTCTGCCTGGAACGGGTAATCCCGGTGGTCTGCTCGACTCAGCTCCTCGGCTCGGACAGCTCTTAATAAAGTGGCCCAGCAGGCCACACCCATGACAAGCTCCGGTGGTGAAACACTGCCCAGAGTGAAACCTGCCACAACTACCACAAGGCTCAGGTCGTGGTGCTGCAGCTCATGCTCCCTCAAACCGGGGTCTCTTGCCCGGATTCCCCCCAGTCTGACCTCCTGGCCTCCCAGAGAACCTACCCGATGACCTCCTCTCATCCTGGTAGTTCTCTCTGTAGTCACGATCAAGAACAGTAGCACTCTTCACTGCATCGGCTAACGTGCTCGGCATATGTGTCAGCACCTTTGTCCTCAACTGCTTCCGGAGTCCCCGGACGAACTTCCCAGCCCTCTGCTTCTGCGTGATATACATCTCGGGACAGTACCACTCAAGGGCGTTGAACTTCCCGATGTAGTCTGTCAGGGTCATATCTCCCTGCTGAAGACTCAGAAACTCCTCCCTCTTCGCATCCTGAACATGCTGCGAAAAATACTGCTCGTTGAACTCGCCAACGAACTCCTCCCATGCTATATCATCTCTATCCGCAAACACCACTGCAGATGTGGACCTCCACCAGTTGGACGCAGCACCGCCCAACACATAAGTGGCCAGACCCACTCTCGCCACTGGAGGACAACCAATAGCACTGAAGATCTTCTGCATCGTGAAGATCCACTCTTCCGCGACCTCTGTATCGTACTGCCCCAGAAAGGTAGGCGGATGTTGGCGCATAAACCGGTCATGCATATCGCCAGTCCCCGTCTGCCCAGTCTGTGTTGTCTGCTGCTGCAACATCTCAGTCAGACGTCCGACGCTCCTCTCCCAAGCCTCATCCCTCGCTGTCTCACTCTCACCGCGAGTATGAGCGACGACCTTCCCCCCGTCTAGGAGGCATCTCCCAAAGGAAACAAAACAATCATCAATATAAAATATGCATGCATGATCCTCTAAGACCTATTTCCTAACTCAAAGGTGGTTTCTTTGGACAAGTACGCCGGAATCAACGCTCTGATACCAAATTGTAACGTCCCCAAAAACAGCGGAAAATTTAAACAATAATAAAGACCGTCAACGGTCAACACAGGGCACGTCACGAAACGACAAGTCAAAATGTATATATATAAAGATATAGATCCACGTGGAAGTCAAAATATACATATGAGTCAACTGTGATTACAACAGAAAAGAATATACATGTAATCACTACCTCAACAAAAGATACAAAAAGAAGACAGGATCAGATCCCGGGGGCACCCTCCTCGGTCACCACCTCGACTCTAATGCTGCTCACTACCTGAAATGCAAACAATTGAAACATGCCTGAGTTCCCTGAAGGAACACCGTATACGAAACCTCCTAAAATACAAAATGGAATTAAAGACAATGCAATGCAATGCACATGATCATCCGCCTCGGGTCCACAATAATACCCATCTCCGTCTCCGCGGTACTGAACCACTCCTGCCACCACGATGGTCAAGTCAGTCCACCGCTGCCTCACAAGGGTCAGTCGGCACCACTGCTCCCCAATAGCCGCAGAAAGGAACTCTGGCACTACGCCGCCACCCCAGGAGCGAGTCAGCCCGCCGAATGCACAACTCGGGCCAGACGACAGCCGCTGCTCCCCCAAGAGCCGCCAGACGCGCACCCTGCAGGAACATCCTCGGCCTACCGACAAACCTCAGCAAACAGCCCAAGGTTTACGACACTCATCTCTCACACCCCGCTCGATATGAGAGGCCAACAATAATACGCCCTCGTCGAAGGTGAAATCCGTCGCTCTCAAGGCCGGTAATCGACCGTCGCCTCGGAGCCGGTAGTCGACCTATACTCGACGGCTCGCGTGTGGATAAATCCACCAACCTGCTGCAGATCGGTCGACCGCTACAAGTACACCGGTCGACCGGTCCTCCGCACAGTACTCTGTACTGTACAAACAAGTGTATCGGTCGAACCACGCCAACCGAATTACCGACCTATCGGTCGAACAAAAGTCATCTAGCGGTCGACCGTTTGGATGGTCTACGCTATACAGTATTTATAATATTTATATATCCGACCAGTCGAACCAAGGGGCCGTTCAACCGATAACAGGGATTTCAACATTTTGCCTAATTAATATTCGGTCGACCGGAACTGAGATACAGTTCGACCGAAACATCACAGGCACTCTACTGCTTAATTAAAATGCTCCGTCGGTCGACCGAAAGTTAAAGAGCGGTCGACCGTTTTGATGGTCAAAGCTCCCAACCGACTTAGCATCGAATAGATCGGTCGAACCAGGTTAAGGATGTTCGACCGTTTAATAAGTCAAAATCCTCAACCGACCTATTCTCATTGTTTCGGTCGACCGGCTAAGTGGACCCGTTCGACCGATAACAGCATCAACCCTTTTTCCCGCACAAATCTGGCATAACGGTCGACCGTCCTCAGACATCGTTCGACCGTTTGCGGGTGCAAATCAATATAATAATAGCATCGGTCGACTGCTCACAGGCACCGGTCGACCGATCGTCGTCTTCAACCTCTGAATAGGTTGCAATCCGACGGGGAATTCGACACCAACGTCGATCCCCAACACTCACAAAGCTTATGTGAGTTATAATGAAGACTTGGCATACCTTTTTGACGTTCGTGGAAGTCTCCCAAGCTTTGGCAAGCTTAACCCAACTCTCCACCTTCACTTCTTCTCCTTCTCCTTCTCTCCTTCTTTTCCTCCAAAATCGCCTCTCTTACCCTCTGAAACACTCAAGCAATGAGAAAAACATTTTTCTTAACCTAACACTTCTATTTATAGGAAAACCCAAATCTTATCCAATCCTCCACCTCACCCTTTACTGTAGCACGATTAATTAAGGTTAATTAGGTTTAGTTTAGGTTAATTAGGATGTTTAGATTAAGGTTATTACAGAAGGTCACAATGACACAATGTATGCCGGTGAGTTTTTCGAAAGTGCTGTGTGGGACTAACTACAGTAATTGCAAATACAAAGATTTATGTGAAGGATAATTTATTTTGGATAATTAAAGGTCGATGTTGTTAACATAGGTAGCATACATAACAGTGGAATGCATATACATGTCGATTAATTAACATATAAAATTTATCCAACCAAAGCCAACGAACAAATCCACGATTGACAAAACTAGACTAGGAATAGAAAACACCTTGACCGAGCTGTTGTTGTCGGAATCCCTTAGACAAATTATCGCCCCAACGTATCGAGGCCATGAATGTAGGTATTTTCTCATAGGATAGAATGGTCACAATGTCTTCAACGGCGGAGCTCTCTGTGGTTATCGAACCACGAGAGCAAATCGAGACTCACACGACTGATCGCTTGAGAACACTAGAGGAGATGGGTGAGATGGTGGTTACAGAAATCCTTAGGGCAAGAAAAGATGTCTTTCTGAGATGAGAACGTGGTCATTTATATCCACAAAATTTGTATCTGCCGAAACGAGACGAGCATGTGTGTGTGCGCATGGGAATCCAATGTACATAAACCATAATTTCCTTCCCAAATCCCTCAATGTGGTGCTAAAGGGTGCGAGAGAATCCCACATGTTCTAACATTATAACTCATTATTTGATTTCCAATTGAATATCACATGGCTACAATATTTAATAGTCCAACAATCTCCTAAAAATCCATTGTTGATCGAGCGACCGAATTTTACAGTTTAGTACTTTCAACGATTGTACCTTTCAGATTTTAACCGCTACATGAGTTCTTCAACTTTACACCCCCTAATAACTAAGTGGAACTAAGTCTTGAACTTGAACATTTGTTGTGGGGGTGTTCATTGAGAATAACATCAAGCAGGTCATACTACGATCTACATGGTTGATGCATCGGTATCTTGTTTCATGATTTTTAAAGGATTGACCCCCAATCCTTTAACTGCAGCAACACGGTTGCATTCATATAGTAAGACTTCTCCAAAGATGCATTGCTAACACTTTGTCTTAAAATGTCAAACTTATTCAGAATCTACATTCTTACTAAACTTGCAGATTCAACAATATATCCAATATTTAGGGAAATGACACAAATACAAAGTATCATCAAGTTGTTGCATTCAACTCACTCAAGAACTTGTTATTACCTCATTGAACCAACTTTGTAGGATCTCCACTCATATTGGTTGGGTTGCGGTTCAAGATGAGTTATAGTATGAGTCTCAGTCTCATCCCTAATTTTGATTTCCGAACTTGAGCTAAATCAAGTCCATACTGAAATGATCAACTATATTATCTTTGGTACCAACAAAATCAACAATTATCACCATTTCCAAGACCAACTCCCTTACATACTTCAGTCTGACTTGGATGTGACGTGTTTGCTTTTGATTATATTTTGAACTTCTCAACTTTGCAATGATAGTTATACTATCACAATGCAAAAATATTGCAATTTGCTAGTCATTGGCAATTCAGAAAGAAGTACTCAATTTCAATCATTCAACTTCCTCGTTCCACTTGTATCCAAAGCACAAAATTCAACATCTAATGTAGATTGAGACAATATTGTCTATTTTGGACCTATAGGAGACTACGCCTCCACCTAGAGTAAAAACATATATACCCTATAACACTACTACTTCAGGAATTTTTGCCTATCCAGCTTGCATCACTCACTATTGTAGAAAATGGAATATACGTCGTATATACGAGGGTATATACGTCAGATATAAGCCTCCCCAGACCCAACGTCTATGTATACGTCGTATATACAGAGATGTTGGTCGCTTAACAGCCGACGTCTATACCTAACGAATAGACGCCGTCTATCTTTCTTACCTGACCTCTATTTGTTAGGGATAGACGTCAGTCATATATAATGGCCAACGTCTATACCTTTTTTGAAAGGAATAGATGTCGGCAAATACAAACAACCGACGTCTATTCCTAAACCTAGACAAAAAAAAATAGCAATCAAGCATGCACCAATAACACTGCATAGTAAACACATTCATCCTACACCAAATCCGTTCACAAACACAAATACATACACACTTTCATCCACATATACATACAAGCATACGCATAATCATTCAACACACTTGACATTAATTCATACATAAACACTTGACATTCATTCTCAAAGTGAGGCGATTATATTAAGGCATAACATTGTATGTTTGCAGTACAAACAGGGGCGGACCCAGGACGATATTTAGGGGTGGGCACCCTTTAAAAATATATCAACCAACAAATAATATAATAATTTAAAAAGTTTTTATATTAACTTCAAATATGTTTGATACAATGTAATCCTACGAGGTTTCATGCTTTGAAATTCTTTCATTATAACTTCATCACTAATCGTATCAAAAATCTCTCATTCGATGTACGTAACAAGAGCATCATTAACCCATTCGTCTCGCATCTGGTTCCACAATCTGTTTTTCATGACATTCATAGCCGAAAACACTCTATCGTGAGTTGATCACACACTCACAATGCATATTGTGCCTAATTGGAAGTGTGGGCACACATTAATTTTGATTAAGATCTTACATTAACTTCAAATTTCTGGCGTGGGCACTTGCCTACGCGTGCCCACGCCTAGGTCCGCCCCTGAGTACCAATGAACTTGTTAACTAAATTACAAAAAAATGTTAGTGACATGAGAACCTATTAGTTCATCAACATGTTTCTGATAAAATAGTGAGTCCATCGGTCGTGAGTATCATCGAGCTCCTATTACGAGTAGGGATGACTACTTTTTGGGAAGACCTATCAAAATACAAGTAAAAATATTAATATCTAAATAATGAAACTATAACTATACAAATGAATAGAATTCTAGATTACCTCGGATAGATAAGTCTTGACTTGCAAATTCGAGAATTTCCTCCATGTATATCATCACGTAATAACCACATTTCGTATTTCCAATATGTTTTCGGTACTGCAAACATAGAAATTCGTTAAATATATATTCCTAACTTAATTAACAAAAATGAGAGAAAGAATTTACTCCCATTCCATGCCATGTTACTCCCGATTTTGGGGTCGTTCTTCTGCCACGTAACACTATGTAACCTTCATTGTCCTGAGTAGTACAAGTTATTGAAAACCTTCATTCAATAATACTAATAAAAATCCACGAATTACAAATACAATGACTAAAACAAACTTACAGATTTACAAGTTTATTTATGGAGTCCCTTGTTTTATTCGACCTCAACGCATCAAACCAATATGCCGAATTAGTCGCGGGGCATACAACAACAAGCATCCAATGAACCCTGTTTATATATATAATTAGAAGTTTATTACAAAATAAAATTCCACTTTGAATTAATAAGTTTACCTCTCATGATAAAGGAGCAAATAATATCTTTCGTCTTCTTCTTTCATGAGAGTCCCAAGCTGACCCGATTTGTCGTCATTTCCGTATAAAGCTAAATGGACTGATAAATCCAAATACTTGATCGTCGGAAAAGACTGACTTTCTGGCATCATAAAGGTGTCTATAAGAGTAAAAATTACATTTTATTACAGTTACGATAAAATTATTCAATACATTTCATCTTATACCAAATAAAACACTTACTTCACTTGCACGTCGATAATCATGATGCACAATGAATCAATTGCCAATAACTGTGTAACATCCTCTTTGGTGACGTACAAAGACGAAAACAACCATTTAACTCCCTCCAAATCTCATGTACTTAAGGATTGTGATTCCCTACCTACCATACATTGATATAACATTTTGCACCTACTTGGAAGCAAATTAATGTTGATCGGAGGTTGGTTGTTTGACCCTTTGCTCCGGGGGCTTGACACCTTACAGATATATATACAACCGTTAATAATACAATTGTTAACAAATTTGAAATTTACAGTCTTTCAAAATCAAAGTATACCTCGTGTGTGTCCTTTAGCTTTACTAAATGGCTAGGCCACCTCACGAACCCACTGACAGCTTTGCGGAGGGTAACGATCTCTTCTTTCGGAATTGGAACCACAACACCAACATCTAAGCAACTCTCGTAGCAGCATCCTACTAACTAATGCGTGTTTTCTAATGAATGATGAGTGAAAGAGATTATGTACCTTAAGCCAACAATCTACGACAAAAATCGTAAAATAAATAATAAATACGATGAATGAAAATCCTATATGATGAATGACTTATCAAATATTGTCTAATCTTTTGCTTTAGGTTATTAAAGACCAAGTTGCTTAAGGGGGGCAATGAGTTATTATTATTATATTGAAAATTAAAAAAGCAAGGCAATAAACATTTTAAATATTTAAAGCAAGAATTAAAAACAATTACTTGGATTGACAGAAAAAACATTTTAAACAAAAAATATCATGTTATTAATAACAATTGGGAATAAAATTTTATTGAAATTTTGGCAGAACCTCCTCTTAAAATTTTATATGTAAAATTCTTCAATCTGAAATTAACAAAAATAATGTATATCTACTCTCATTCACATCATGTATTTCTCCATTACATCACATTCACATTACAAATTTACTCATGTTGAAATACAAGTATGAGATCCATGAAGAACGTTAGTTTATTTACATTCAAATTTACTCAATAATGCATCCCAAACAACATAACATCATTACTTAAACCCAGATAACATCATTACTTAACGAAACATCTCAATCAGCAAACATTCCAAAACCTTTCTATTTGAACTAATCTTTACTGTTAATTACAATGAAAAAATCATTTCATTATTCTGATCAAAGTAAACAAAATCAAGTTACCAAGTTATTACTTTACATGTAAAAAACTAGTCTACAAAATTTTCTGATCACACAAGATGAGTAAGTTGGTGAAGCATGTAAATCTAACAAGGCATATACCAAACATCCGACGTCTATTCCTAGACCTCTCGTCCAATAGACGTTGGTCTATTATACTGCCGACGTCTATACCCCTGACCTCTCATACCACATACGTCGGTCATATTAATAGCCGGCGTCTATTGGTATAGACGTTGTCTGTTAATACGACTGACGTCTATTGGGCGACAAGTATGCCATATTCAGCACTAGTGACCGTACCATTCCAGTACAAATGGAAACTTTCCATAATGCAACATGTACGTAGAAGTACCCTTTAAGTACCTTAATACTTTATCCAAAGCCTCTCAATGAGTACAATCAAGATAGTTTGTGTACCTACTTAATTAGTTTGCTCACCGAGAAAGAAATAATTGGTCATGTGCAATTCGCAAGATACATCAAACTACCTATGATCTAAGATATCTCAACTGTGAAACTGAAACATCACTTTTGTTATTGTATGAAGGTTTAGAAGAATCTAATAGGGTTTCTACAGGTCTACAATTTGTATAGTCAAATCTCTCAAGAATCTTCTTAATATAGTGAGATTGAGACATGAAAATTTTCTCAACTGATCTAATCACTTTGAGGTCCAAGATCACATTTACAACAACCACTTAGGATAAAACGGTCGCTACGTCAACGACAATATACTCCGGAGTTGACGAACCACGAGAGCAGATTGCGACTGCACGACCGATCACTTGAGAACGCTGGAGGAGAGAAGAGAGATGGTGGTTACAGAAATCCGTATGACAAAAAATAATGTGTATTTCCAAGTTGAGAACGTGATCTTTTATATTCACAAAAAATGTGGCTACCGGAACTAAAAAGAAATTTTCTTTTTAAATCAATTCATTGTCAATGCAATATAAAATAAGCCCTCAAAAAATTGATTGCATATGAAAAAGAAAACACCGCCTCAACTGTACGGGACAGGCATACACACGTGTATACGGGAAGCTTAGGTACATAAATATTTCTCTATTTTCCAAATTTTCCAATGTTGGAATAAAAAAATATAAAAAGAATGTCACATATTTCAACTTTATAACTCAACATTAGATTTCCACATGATATAACTTCTGCCCAATATTCAACAGTGGAACCGATATAACTTCTCTCTTAACTACATGTTGGACGGAAAATGGTTTGTCGCAAAGATTCGGGTAAAATCTAATTCGACCTGTATGAGATAAAATTTATCTGAACTGCTATTCGTCGCCGTAAAACTACTTAAATTGCCCGTAAGATTACCATTTTGCCCCTCTACCCTTTCTACTAATATAACTCCTCATTTCACTCTTTTAACACAACTTTCTCTTCATATCACTCTTCTATTCACCACATAAAATGTCTCGGAGGTCAGGAAAAGAACCAGCGGAGACCCCTGACTACTCACATCTGGTAAATTACCTTGTTTATTTCAATTAATTTAAAAACAAACATTTTTGAGTCGGGCGTCCGCGGGAGACGCCCGACCCAACAAGAGATATCGACATACCAGAAGATATATATTAAATAACATAACAACAAAGATATCGACATACCAGAAGATCATGTGCCCGTATTCACAGACGATCGAGACGAATTATACCGACGACCCCTGCTCCCACTACTGCCAGACCGACGACGACCCCTGCTCCCACTACTGCCAGACCGACCACGACCTCGCTTAGAATACTCGAAGGCACTCGGGTCCCGACGTGTCGACTTTCCCCTAGGTCGACCTCGTACCTTAGTATTTTCTTCGGGTTCTCCATAGTTCGATTGATCGGGGTGTAAGTGTTCGTATAAAATACGAGAGGCATTACGAATTACTGCTGGGTCGCTCTCCGAGATCTCATCCACTAGCTTCCGAAAATGCTCGGCGTCTTGTGCTGACTGATCAACAAACTCTGACATCTGGACTCCTTCTCCGATAACAAGTGTTTTCCAGAATGGATGAATCTGCTCTAAATAAATTCCATCACCTGACGCCAAACACTCGTACATGGTACAGGCACAAGGAATCTCATGTGTTGTCAGGAAAGCACACCCACAACGATATTCAATTTCATCACTTAAGTCCTCCATTCTTTTCAACTCCTGAGTCATTAACGACAAGCAGTGATGCGAAACTCGGTCATTTATATGCTGAAACAGAGGACCTATGTACTGTGCCAAATTTCGACGTCTCGAATCTTCAAGAAAGTTCCGAATATTCGTCAGCTGCATTTCAATAGACGAGTTCACGCGGTCGAAAAGAGTGTCGAGAGCGGCAGTCGATGTAGTGATCCACTCTTTCAGAGCCGAATGTGCACTCTCCACTCTGCAGTTCGTAGTGTTGCCGAAATAAAAAAACTTGATTCGTCCAATTCAACACGAATTTTTCCTTATGCACCAACCACGTGTCTTCCACATACTTCGTCATCACTGGCCAGGAACTGTAAGAATCCTTCAGATTACGGACTGCTCTATCATAATCCATCTGTGAATCAGAAAGCATGACTCTTCTCCACCTTCCACGCCTAAAACTCTCTGCAAGCTGCTTCTCCTTGCCGAATACGTGGTATGCATAGTTGTACACGTCTTTGTTGATATGCTAGGTGCATAGTAAATGAGCTGACTCAGGAAAAGCTCTGCCACTGGTCTCATCAGACCCATCTCCCGGTCCGTAAGTATTGTTGTCGGGCTAACAATATCCAATAACAGATCTCGCAACCTCTCCAACACCCACTGGTAACTAGACTCGGTCTCATCATGCAAAATCGCATATCCGACGAGGAAATTCATATTTGTTGGAGTAACCCCAACCATCTCAAACAAAGGCATCTTGTACTTGTTCGTCTTATACGTCGAATCCATACAGATTACGAATAGGTATGTACGCAACAACTGAACTGAAGTCGGATGTGCCAAAAATGCGTGAGTCAAGACATTAGTTTCTTCATCTACCACAATCCAATGCAAATACTTATGCTGCACTGCCTCCCTGAGAAACTGCTGCGCGGGATTCTTGTCTTCAGATTTCGTCCTCCTCATGTACTCTCTGAAGTTGTAAATGTGTCTTTGATTCGGATTATCGTCCGAAAATTTCTTCTTTACCGCCAACAAAATGTTCCGGGATCTTGTTTGTGCCTCTGTCATATCCCGAACAATTTGCTTTGCCCCAGCACTAAGTCCGCTGACCTGTCGGTGACCCTCTGAATAAACTGCCAATGGGTGGTTGTGTTGTCCATAGATGCTACTAGAAACAATAACACATCCATCACGATCTCGTCGTTCCACCACTTTTACCAAAAACCGACAACCGCAACCTTTTCTTTTCTTATTCTTTCGTAGTGCAATACTCGTATCACGAGAACTCATCTCACGTCTGCGATCACATCTGAGGTAACAATCCATCCGGTTATCTGCTTTTGGTTTGTATGATGATATAACCAAAAAAAATCTGGCTCCTATTGCAACTTGTTTCGCCCATTTACAACATTCCTCGATTGTTGTAAATATTTCTTTACTGTCAAAAAGCTCACTGTAATATACTCCATCACCACCGAAATCTTGCAACGGAACCTGAAAATTTTGAATTTAACAGAAAATTTAAAAAAAAACAAAAAAACGGGTGTCTGTCTAAACCGCCTCCACATATGTGGAGGCGTGTTAGGCAGACACCTCCACCTTGGTGGAGGCGGTTTAGCCAGACGCCCGAGTCGGGAAAAAAATTCCGCCCCCGTTACCTCGCCGGATTCAGGTGCTTCGCCAGACATTTTCGTGGTGTTGGTACTAGGAACGTGAGTAAAGCTGAGTCAAACACCTTGTTTATAGACACGGGACGAAATCGGTATTAATTGATTTGTTAAGGGCAAAAATGTAATTTTTAGGACGATTTAAGTAATTTTCTGGCGACAAATAGTAGTTCCGACATTTATTTGTACATTAAGTGCTTGCAGATTCCCAACGCACCATATACATACCATTTTCTGTGGGGACCTTACATAAAGACATGGTTAAATAATATTTATCCTCGAACATAGGTGTTGAGTTATTGATGGTACATTATTCATGTGAAGGCTTCACCCACCAAGATGTGTTTGTTTTGTGGACCACATATATATTAACCTTACATAGATCAATTAGACTATCTCAATTGGTAGATCAGTAGAAATTAAGATCTTATAATTTATTGTCCTTTCTCCTAGAAAAAAATAAAAGCTTTTCTTTAGACTTTCCAAAATTTTAGTGTTCAAATTCTAAATTAACTTAAAGTACCCAAACTTCTTCATAATTCATTTTATTTAATTAACCACGTGGAGAAGGAGAACAAAACTTGGTGTTGGAGTTCAGACCCAACTCAAATCGGCCTGTTAGTCTGGTGGTAGCCAGAAGTACTGTTGGAAATGTGAAGAAATAGATGGCTAAGTCCAAGACTTACTAAAAGAAGAAAAACAAGCCAACCAAACATGACAGTGGCATGCATGATGCACTTCAAAGTTCAAACCTTCCGAATCTGAGTTCAGAAAATAAGACCAATAGCATTTCAAATATAACCCATGTTGAGTATGGTTGTAGAAAAATAGTGTCAAAGGAAGCATGCACTTCTTCTATAACCAACTCATAGGTTTTTGGTCTAAAGAAATTGTAAAATTTGATTCTAATTCACTATCAGGGTAATATTTTACTAGGTGTGTATAATTTTCCCTATGTCATACTGCGTTATAGTACTCAAATCAAGCAAAACTAGATGACCTCTTCCAACTTAACACGAACTTGAAGAAGTCAATACAACTACGTCATATTAGATTATTAGGGGCTACTATTCGTCACTGGAAAACTACTTAAATCGCCCCAAAAATGACTTTTTTGCCCTTAACAAATCAATTAATACCCATTTCGTCCCGTGTCTTTAAACAAGGTGTTTGACTCAGTTTTACTAACATTCCTAGTACCAACACCACAAAAATGGCTGACGAAGCACCTAGATCAGGCGAGGTAATGGATGCGGATTTTTTTTCCGACACGGGTGTCTGACTAAGACGCATGTACCATCGTGGAGGCGTCTGGCTAAGACGCCTCCACCATGGTCGAGGCTTCTTAGCCAGACGTCCCGTTTTTTTAGTTTTTTTGTCAAATTAAAATTATACGGTGTGTTATCTCAAATTATTTGACGTTCCTTTGCAAGTTTTCGGTAGTAACCGGTCGGATTACAATGAGTTTTTTTGCAAGTGATAAAGATTCAAAAAAATTACAGATCCAACATTTTTTAAGATCCAAAATCCCCCGGCGGTAAAACATCTTGACTTAGAAATATCACCTCGACAGGTTGTTGGATCTGGAATTTTTTGAATTTTCATCACTTGGAAAAACTAATTGTAAGGTGAGATGTCAGACGGTCGACCGTTTGCTTCTCGGTCTACCGAACATGTTCCATGCGGATGTACTGAACATTCTCAGTAGCTTCGACATTTCTCTGGAAATCTCTATTCGGTGTACCGAAGGGGTATCAGTCATCCGAATATAGTAATTATTAACTTATTAATTAATTAATTTAGCAATTATCTAAAAATTTTAATCAATTATCTTTTTAATAAAAAATATAAAAAATTACGGGCGTCCGACGGAGCCGCCCCGCGTAGGAGAGAGGCGTCTTAGACAGACACACGTCCCATGGGCGGGGCGTCTGGGTAAAACGCCCCCATGGGGGAGGAGTCTTACCCAGACGTCCCTCTCCTACGTGGGGCGGTTCCGTCGGACGCCCGTAATTGTTTATTATATTTTATTAAAAACATGTTAGATATTTTACCATATTCGAGTACAACGAGACGTCCGTTGGCTCATTACTGACCTCCAAAAGATTATTTTTTATGATTATAAGAGGAAGATGAAGAGAGATGTGTGATAGGAAGGTAAAATGTCGCGTTATAACAGTAGAAATGAGAGAATGACAAAATGATAATCTGTTGGGACTATTTAAGTTGTTTTAGGGCGATTTATTTATTTCATTTTTTCAAACTGAAAAACCATTTAGGACTATAACAACCATTTAGGACTCTTAAGACTAAATTTATTTATTTATTTCATTTTTTCAAACGGAAAAACTTGTAATGGAACACAACACGTGAAAAGAACAAGATGCGCCAATTCCCCCGCAGGACATCTTTCTCTTTCTCTCATTGCTTTGCTATGTGGTCCCCCAGTGTTAGATTTCCTCTCCGACAAGAGGATCGCACCATGCCTTGGTAACTCCACCAAAACCTTCACGAAGTAGACACATCCATTTTGACGTTGATATATGTTCTAACTTGAAGGGGGGACAAACAATAATACTACATTATTTCTCATGAAAGGTTCTTTTGTTAAGTGTGGTACTTATTCATTATTATACCTAAGCAACTACTTTATTTTGTGGTCCAGAGTTAATTTTGAAAATATTACATATTTTACCAATCAGAACAATCTCAATTAAGATATTCTTGAATCAAAACCAAAGATCAAATCTCAAAAGACGCATTTACATGTTTAGATCTAAAATGAGATGAGGGTAGAGTTGATAAAATAAAATAAAATAAAATTCTTTTGTTAAATCCTAAGTCTTGACTAACCCAACTACTTTATTTTGTAACAAAGTATTTGTACTTGGTTCAAGGAGTTGGTGCATATTTATGAGATTTTAAGTACAACTATATGTGAACGTGACATGATTAGTTGAATGTACAAGAATAGTGAAGGTAAGACCTACCGTTGACAATATTTCTTGGTCTTTTCGAGAGAGAAAATGTTTGAATTAAGGAAGGCAATAGTTTTGGGTAATTGAACATGATACAAGTTAGTAGATGTATTGGTCGGTGAAAGGCTACGTACATAGAGGAAATATAGCTAACGGGCAAAGCAAAGGAAAGCGAGAGAAAAGTAGTAACGTTTAGGAATTTAGGTATACTTTGATTTGACCTTGTGTTGGGGATGTAATATTCTTCCTCCAAAAGTTATGATTTAGAAGCCTATACAAAGACGGATAAGCTTACTAATCCAATGTCAATCACTAGTGCAATATGTACAATAGATGTCGAATATCCAAACATCTGACGTCTATAGGTATAAATGTCAGATGTTACCTATAGACGTCGGATGTTTGGATATCCGACGTCTATTGTGTGATAGACGTCGGATGTTTGGACATCCGACGTCTATATATATGACAAGTTTAGTCTTACATCTGGAAAAAAAAGTTAGTTTGGTTGATGTACTTCACCACTCATTTACTGCCAAATGAGATCGAATTGGGGCACTTAGGCATCTTGAACTTGATGTACTTGTTAATAGTCAAAAGATTGACACTTGAGGCACTTGTACATCTTGAACTTGATTACTGTACAGGTTATATACTACCTAGCTATAGTATAGGTTGAATGCCGATTATAGTCTATAATGTACATTTTTGGTTATTTAAAGGTATGATAGACGTTGGTCGTATGTAAACGACGTCTATACACCATGACATAAGCGTTGGGAAAATATACGACGGTCGTATATACCGACGAAATTCAGCGTATATATCATTGTATATCCGACGTATATGGTCTTTTCTGCACTAGTGAATATTGAAGAAAACAATATGGCAATTAAGTAGAACGGTTGGTAAAGTTCAAAAGGCCATACAATTTTATGACGGGAGTTAAGAGTTGAAAATAATTAGAAGATGTTGTGATACTTGAAAAATGTGATTTCGATCCTACGAAAACGACCGATAGAGCTGACGTTGTGATATGTCTTAGGAGAAAATATACGCTTAAAAAAGGTTTGGGATCCCCTCCATTACGAGATATGACTCAATTAGTCCACACATACTAAAATCATAAGATTTGAGATGTGTTTGGTATAGGATATTTAAGACAACAATAAAAAGGAATTCCAATTTTATCAACCTTCTTGAAGCATATATATATATATATATATATATATATATATATATATATATATATATATATATATATATATACAGGAATTCTCAAGTGAGCCCAGGGCTTAATCAAACTAAATTAAGCCCCCACAATATCCACCATTCATTTCAAAATATATATACACACACACACCCATTGCAAAATGATACATCACTAATATTACATCCATGGTCTTGGATATTACACGTTGCTAGTTGCTACTACTATCTAGTGTGATTCCAACTATAACCTGAAGAAGGATATATAGTTTTTTTTTATAAATAAGATGGAATTATATTGAACTGAAATCAATTAATTATGAACCAGAACAAATCACAAATGACGCTTTGAGTGCAGCACAGTAGGAGACATACTGGGCGACTTGTTCTTAGGTAAGGAACCAAAATCATCAATGAATCTCTCAATTGGTTATTTCATCTCCCTCTTAATTGTCCCTTTGTTGCACTTCATCTTTTTTATCAACACAAGTAATTTATCACATTTCCGAAAAACATTGCTCAAATTAGGCTCCTCATGGATCAAAGAGATTATGAGACAGTGTGGGGTATGACAAGGACATGTTGTTTGGTGTTGAGAGGAGAGATTGTAATAGTGAAAAAGGACGTCCACAGCTATGTGGTAATGAATAATTGTAGTAAACGGGCCCGGCAGGCACAAACAGATACAAAGAGAAAGATAGAGGAGTCTAGATATTTGTGTTATTCGCCTGATTCTACTCTTTCTTTATTTTATATATATGATTTTCTGCCGTAATTTTTTATATAATAAAAAAAATTAAAAATTCGAAATTTAGGAAAAAAAAATTCAAATCTACTCGGATGGCGGGTGTGACACGCGATCCGTCCCCCCAAAAAAAATTTTTTTGCTGAAAAATCCGTGATTTTTTTTTAAATATTTTATTTAAAAAAAATAAATTTTTAAAATAAATTTTTTTAAAAAAAAATTTAAAATACTTTTTTTTAAAGTTTTCTGTTTTAGTTTTATTTTCTTTATTTCTGTTTTTCTTTTTTATTATAATTTTTTGTAATATTTTTAAAAATCTTTTTTTTCAAAATATGTTTTCTAATTTATATTATTTTTTAAAAAAAATTAAAATTTATTTTTAATTTTTTCAAAAATCGACCTCCAAATCACGTCGATAACTGAACATATTGAAATATTAGGGTATTGTATACAATAAAAAAATAAAATTTCTTAACAAGAATAAGAAATTATTTACAAATGAATTTTAAACAAACACTAAAAATAATCAAAACAAAAAATTGGTAACGTTGTCGAAAATTCTTAGGGTGTACACACATTACAAACAATTTTGAAAGTCGATAAAGCAAAAAATTAAAAATACAATTAAATTATTTTAAAAAATAATAACAATTACAAAACATATTTTGAAAACAAATATAATAAAAAAACTTAGTTAAAAGGATTTAAAAAAATTCAAAACATAAAACACTACAACTAAAATCCGTGACTTTATTTATTTTCTTTTATTGTTTTTGATCTTATGTTTTGATTTTTAAAATCATTTTAACAATGATATATATATATATATACTTCAAAATATGTTTTCTAATTTTTATAAATTTAAAAAAAAAATTAATTGTGTTTTTAATTTTTTGCAGTATCGACTTTCAAAACTGTTTGTAATGTGTATTCTCCCTACGAATTTTTGACAACGTTACAAATTTTAAAAATTTAGAATATAGTATTAACTAGGTACATTTTTTTATCTAATAAAAAAAATTAAATTTCCAATAACAATATAGGTACATTTTAAAATTGGTAACGTTGTCAAAAATTCGTAGGGTGGATACACATTACAAACAGTTTTCTAATACTTCAAAATATTTTATATTCAAAATTCGTAGGGTTTAACTATATTATATATATATATATATACTTCAAAATATGTTTTCTAATTTTTATAAATTTGTCAAAAATTCGTAGGATGGATACACATAACAAACAATTTTGAAGGTCGATAGTGCAAAAAATTAAAAACACAATTAATTTTTTTTAAAATTTTTATACATATTAGAAAACATATTTGAAAAAATTACGATCCGAGTATTTATCACACCCGCGATCCGAGTAGATTTGAAAAACAAAATCCTAAATTTCGAATTTTTGATTTTTTTTATTATATAAAAAAATTACGGATTTTTTGCTTATATAACTTTCTAAAATACTATTTTCCTATTTTTATATATTCTATCAGTATTTACGAGTATGTGTCACTACAAACATACTAATGTTAATTACAATTTGACCCACCTAAATTATGACTTGATATCACTTTACACCCCTGAACTTTTAAAATTCACATTTAACTTTCCTGAACTTTCGTTTTGTAACAGTTTGTCTCTGAACTTTAAAAATTCATTATTAAAATTCATATTCGTCATTTTTTTGCAATTTTTTTGTTGTATCCGTAGTACACTTCTAAATATATATTTACGTGAAAGTTCGGATTGAAATGGAAGTCGAATTTGGTTGGATTCAGTATCAATCTGACCCAAATTCCAACCAAATATGATCTTCGTTTTGATCCGAACTTTCACGTAAATATAGATTTAGGAGTTTACGAGAAATACAACAAATAATTACAAAAAAATGACAAATATGGGTTTAAATAATTGATTTTTAAAATTCAAAAGGACAAAATGTTACAAAACGAAAGTTGACTGTGAACTTTTGATAGTTCAAAATGATAAAGTGATAAAGTGATATCAGTGCATAATTCATAAGTCAAACCATAATTAACCCAAAATACTATCATACACGTTGCTTAAACGGTCATTCCGTTAGTATTTTACCGGTACGACATTAATTAAATTATTTTTTTAATTATTAAATTTAAACACTTTTCGTTAAGAAATATACTAATTACTTCTCACCCATTTTCTTCTCCCTCCCTCGTATTTCTCTCCTCTTTCTTTCATCTTTCTTCTCTCTCATATTCTTAATCAAAGCCTAATCTAACTCCAAATCTCCAATAAACCCATCTCCTCTTCTTAAGAGCACAAATAACGCACAAATAATGTGCCCCTGACCTTCTGCTGTCACAATGCCTTCAAACCTTCCAAGAACGCATCCCAGCAGAAGCAAAGGTGAGTTTGTGTGGTTTTCAAGATTATTTTGGAAATCAATTTCTTTGTTGGTGTTGTTTCCTTTTTCTTTGGTATGAGGTTTAGAGTGTGACTTCTAAATTTTCTTTCCTTTTCTCCTCATGTAATTAAACCTTCTGTTGCTTGTTGATACAAGATTGGTTGAGATGTGGGTGATGCAAATTTGTTGTATTGTTGTTAATATAGCTTGGTACCTCTTCACCAACCATCGCTTGTGGGTGATTCTGTTGCTTGTTAATACAAGATTGGTTGTATTGTTGAAACATGCAAACATACCTCTTCACCAACATGCAACGCACCTCTTCACCAACCATCACTTCCTCTCCTAAGAGATGCATCTCTTCACTCAGCATTACACTTCAAACGGTCACCCAGCTTTGTGATGTATATATATAAGCTCATGTAAATCTCAGATAATATACAATAGAAATCAACCTCTTTCTCCCTAATCCCGCTTAATATGGTATCAGAGCAAAAGTTCCATCACTGGTCAATCTCAAAGTGCCCTCACTCATCATCGATCCACCTCAGAAAAAAAAACCAAAACCAAAAATCCCACCACCCATCACCTTCGCCTTTCAAGGGGGTTGAAGGAGACAAAACAAACCCCGACATCCAAAACCCCTGAAGGAAAAATAAAAAATGGCGGACTCAGAAACAAACGCTCCAAAACTGGTGTCACAGTTGCTCAACGGACAGAACTATTTGTCTTGGGCACGGGCTGTTACGCTAGCTCTCAGCGGGAAGGGAAAACTGTGACACATCACCGGGACAGCAAAAAAACCAGAGGAGGATGCCACCGAAACAAAACAAGAAGAGTGGCAGGCGACAGACCATCTTGTAATGTCATGGATAATCAACTCCATGACATCCAAAATCGGGGCTATCTTCCTTTACAAAAATTCCGCAAAGGAGCTATGGGATGCCGTTCAAAGCATATACGGTAAAACCAACAACTTTGCTCACATTTTTAAACTAAAACACGATCTATCGCAGACAAAACAGCAAGGACAAACAATCACGGAGTATCTCGGGACACTGCAGCGACTGCTAACCCAAAAATCCTACTCGAACGAAAGGAGCGAGATCAAATCAATCAGTTCCTCATCGGACTCGACGGCAGCTATGAAGCCATCCGAAGCCAAGTCTTGATGACCCCCACTGTCCCTGATCTCGCATCCATCATCACGATGATCCAACGGGAGGAGTCCCGTCGGACCACCGCTCAGATCGCGGACCGATCTTCAGAAAACCAGGCGTTCTTCGCCGGAAAACCCCAAAATCAGACAAGAAAATATGGAAATAAACCTCAGGAAACATGTGACAACTGTAAAAAGACCGGGCACAACAGGAACTCATGTTGGTTCCTACACCCTCATCTTCGACCAACACGGGAAGGAGGTGATCATCGGAACAAAAAAAGGAACGGCGGACCAAAAGGAAACATCGCGGCGGCAAACCCTAACGCAGAAGAGGAACAAAGAAAATGGGAAGGCGAATCGGTTATTCGCTCGGATCCGCGAGGTTTTATAACCTCACGTGATTTGGGCGGATCCGGGTTCCCTTTAACCCGACCCAAAATAGGGATCCGACCAGATGCTGCAACCGCCGGATCCGGATCCAGTGCCAGATCCGACCCGATTCCTCTGGACCAATTGCTGGGACACCTCAACGCATATTTGCAGTCCACCCCTCAGGGTTCAGGTAATTGCGCAGGTATACCCTCTGGTTCCAGAAATTACTCTACCAACGAAACAGGAAAAAACCTTAGACACATAAATAATAATCAATGGATAATTGACTCAGGTGCTACTGATCATATGACCGGAAATTCTAGTCTAATAAGCAAAATTAAGAAACATGTGAACTCTCTTCATAATTTTGTGACTGTTGCAAATAATAATCAAGTAGAAATAAAAGGGATAGGAGAAACCACCATATTAGATCAAGTAAATAAAAATGTTTTATATATACCTACTTTCACCTCTAATCTTCTTTCAGTATCAAAAATCACACACAATTTAAATTGTAATGTTATATTCACCCCTAATGATGTATTCTTTCAGGAGCGAACTACAGGGAAGACGATTGGTAAAGGGATTCATACCAATGGACTTTATGTTTTAGAGGCTCAAAACAAGAGTTTTCATACTACTAGTTTACCAAACCATATTCTATGGCACAAACGAATGGGACACCCATCTCATTTGGTTTTAAAAACGCTATTTCCTCTTATTTCTTCTGATTATGCATGTGATGTTTGTCAGTATTCTAAACAAACTAGACCATTTTTTAACTCTAAAACCAAATCAAGTGTTCCTTTCGAAATAGTTCACTCCGATATTTGGGGACCCGCTCCTGTCGAGTCTTACAACGGTTTTAAATATTTCGTGCTATTTATCGATGATTTCTCACGAAATACTTGGACCTATCTTCTCAAAAACAAATCCGAAGTTTTTCAAGTTTTTTGTGATTTTACAATTTTTGTTGAAAACATGTATGATTTTAAAATTAAGACCTTAAGGACAGATAACGGGACCGAATACACCAGCCACAACTTTCAAATTTTTTTGAAAAATCGGGGAATATTACACCAATTAACATGTATACACACCCCTGAACAAAATGGAGTCTTGGAACGAAAAAATCGACATCTTCTAAATGTAACAAGGTCATTGCTCTTTCCAAATCATGTTCCCAAACGATTTTGGTCTGATGCTATCTTAACTGCGACTTATCTAATAAATCGTCTTCCTAGTCCTACTCTTCAGAATAAACAACCACTTGAGATACTCTTAGGACGAAAACTAACCCTAGATCATCTTAAAATCTTCGGGTGTGTATGCTTTGTTCATAAGAAACGCTTAGATAAATTTGATAGCAATGCTGTAAAATGCTTATTTCTTGGTTATTCTTTTCAAAAGAAGGGGTATAAATGCTTTGACCCTGAGTCTTGTAAAATGTATATCTCCCGAGATGTAATGTTTAGGGAAACTGAACCTTACTACAACCCTACAACACAATCTCGTCCAGACTCCTCACAAGTTCTCCCTGAGTTCAACATCAAAGCACATGAACAAGGAGAAGGACAAGGAGAAGGACAAGCAGAAGGAGGAGGACACGAAGAAGGAGAAGGACAAGGAGAAGGAGAAGGACACGAACAAGGAGAAGGACACGAAGAAGGAGAAGGACAAGGAGAAGGAGAAGGACACGAACAAGGAGAAGGACACGAACAAGGAGAAGGAGAAGGACACGAACAAGGAGAAGGACACGAAGAAGGAGAAGGACAAGGAGAAGGACACGAAGAAGGAGAAGGACAAGGAGAAACAAGAGCTTCAACCCCAAGGAGGTCTACCCGACCAAGACGTCCTCCCACTAGGTTTAATGATTTTATCACCTCTCAAGTAACTTATCCCATTCAGAACTACCTCACCTACAAACAAATACAACCAAACTATAGGGCTTTCCTAAATCGAATAAGTGAAACCCTAGAACCAAAGAACTACGAAGAAGCTAGTAGCAATCCTAAATGGCAAAAAGCAATGGAAGAAGAACTTAAAGCCCTAGAAACCAACAACACTTGGACTCTCATCCCTAGACCAAATAAAACAAAACTCGTTGGATGCAAATGGGTTTACAAAATAAAATATAATAGCGATGGTACTATCGAAAGGTATAAAGCTCGCCTTGTAGCAAAAGGGTATACTCAAACCTATGGGCTTGACTACCTAGAAACCTTCGCACCAGTAGCAAAAATGAATATTGTTCGGGTTCTTCTTTCCATAGCAGTTAACAAGGGATGGAAGCTTTATCAAATGGATGTCAGAAATGCTTTTCTTCAAGGCACCCTTGAAGAAGAAGTATACATGGTACCCCCTCCAGGCTACAACACTTCTCCCAACCAGGTATGCAAACTCAACAAAGCCATCTATGGCCTAAAGCAATCACCCCGCGCATGGTATGCAAAACTTAGTCACTTCCTTCTTGCTTATGGTTTCTTTAAATCATCTGCTACGCATCTATGTTCACTAGGCATCATAAAGGAGAGATTATCATAGTCTTGGTCTACGTAGATGACATCATCATTACTGGTGATAATAACGAACAAATTAATCAAGTTAAACACTATCTAAAAACCAAATTTGATATAAAAGATCTAGGATTTCTAAAATATTTCTTAGGAATAGAAATTGCATACTCAAAAAGGGGTCTATTTTTATCACAAAGAAAATATGCCCTCGACCTGTTAAAAGAAACAGGAAAACTTGGGGCTAGACCAGCTAATACACCCATTGAGGCAAATCTCAAAACCAGTCCAACCAACAGTGAACCTATTAGAGACATTCACCAATACCAAAGACTTGTAGGAAAACTTATATATTTAACCGTAACCAGACCCGACATTACCTTTGCTGTTAGTATAGTAAGTCAATTCATGCATGCACCTCGAACATCACATTTAGATATTATTGATAGAATTCTGAGGTACATAAAACAAACACCAGGACAACGGTTGCTAATGAAAAATAACAATTCTAACAACATCATTGGTTTTTCAGATGCTGATTGGGCAGGAAGCCATGATCGTAGGTCAACTACCGATTTTTGCACATTTGTTGGTGGAAATCTTGTTACTTGGAGAAGTAAGAAACAAAAGGTGGTTGCTCGATCAAGTGCAGAAGCAGAATATCGGGCAATGGCGTCCACTACCAGTGAACTCATTTGGTTAAAGCAACTTCTTCACGATATGGGTCAAACTCACACTAAAGCTATGAATATGTTTTGCGACAACAACGCCGCACGACACATTGCTTCCAACCCCGTGTTCCACGAAAGGACCAAACACATTGAAGTTGATTGTCACTTCATCCGTGAGAAGATTCAAGCTGGAGAAATAGAAGTTCCATACGTCTCCAGTAAAGAACAATTGGCGGACGTCTTCACCAAAGCCCTAAGTAAACAAACATTCGACTCCATCATAAGCAAGTTAGGCACCTACAATCTCTTCCAGGCTCAACTTGAGGGGGGAGTGTTGAAACATGCAAACGTACCTCTTCACCAACATGCAACGCACCTCTTCACCAACCATCGCTTCCTCTCCTAAGAGATGCATCTCTTCACTCAGCATTAAACTTCAAACGGTCACCCAGCTTTGTGATGTATATATATAAGCTCATGTAAATCTCAGATAATATACAATAGAAATCAACCTCTTTCTCCCTAATCCCGCTTAATATCTAAATTTTCTTTCCTTTTCTCCTCATGTAATTAAACCTTCTGTTGCTTGTTGATACAAGATTGGTTGAGATGTGGGTGATGCAAATTTGTTGTATTGTTGTTAATATAGCTTAAAATTTTGTTGATGTTCATTTGGATGTTTCATCGATGTGTTGATTTGAGTAGTTTGGGTTTGGAGGTGTGATAGGGTGGTTGGAGAGGGTGATTTTGATCTGGGTTTGCAATTGGTCTGTGATATGGGTTTTGATTTAGTTTGTGATTTGTTTTATAATTAATTTTGGGTTTGTGTATCGTGAACAAAGAAGACGAGAGAAGAGAAGAAGCGAGAACACTGAGAGGAGAGAGAGAGTATAGAAAGAAGAAAGAACCGTAGAGAAAGAAGAGAGAAGTGTAGACGAGATAAGATAGAGTCGCAGAGAGAGGAGAGATATTAAATAAATTAAATATTAAATTAATTAAGGTTGTTTAATCTAAACTAATACCGCCAATGTAAAATAATAACTGAATGACAATTTCAAAAACTTAGTGATATCATCGTGGTAATATTTTTGTAATTACACGTAGGAATATCGATAGAACGATGGTAAAAACAAAAATATGATGTTTTAAGTGGTACGTAAGCAAAAAAATCTTATATATATGATCTACTGATTCTACTCTAATGTCCACCGCATTTTAAATCAGAAGGATACAAATAAAACGGCTAGAATTTATGCTTAGTTTTAATTACCTCAAGACAACTCTGTTAGTAGTTTATATGTGTGTGTGTCAACTTCCTACTGCATGCAGATGTACTTACTAGAGTAACTCTTGTCATGTGTATAAGTATAATTATTCTGAAAGCGACTCTCATGTGTATCGTTAATTGGTTACCATATGTGTGTGTATATATATTTGTTGGAGTCCATATGCTATGCGCTCAAGACACCAGAATAATTGAAGTAAGATCACAAAAAGACACGCAGGACTCGTTCACTCCATTTCTCCTGTTGATTTGTTTGTGGTGAGGGTAATAGAACAGTTTGGCAGAAGTTTTTGTTTCTTTCAATTAAAATGACCATAGGTCATTACATTTCCACGATTAGATTATTGTGATTCCAGATGGAGATATATATAAAGAGTTGCGGGAGTGAATGTTAATTCCCACTATAAATTTGCAAACAAATCATTAAGTATTAGTATTCTTTTTGAAAATTGAAAAACTAGTAATATTTTAAAATAATAATAAAGAGGAGCGTACAATTATTTAAAAAGAATAGAAGTTAATTGGACTTATTTCGTCGTCACTTTAGGAACGTATTGAGCACCTTGTACAAAAGAACGAGATTAAAAGGATTATCAATTATTTATGATTTTTTTGTGATTGTGTTAAGATTTCTGACTCATCTAAGATATTTTGAGAATGCAATTAATTGTTTAATGCATGATTAGTTCATACATAATTATTATAAATGATTTTTTTTTCTGAAGTTATGATTATAGTTTGTCATGATTGGTGTAGATATGATTTATCGTTTCATATGTTTGATGATTTTGTAAAATTTATTTTAATTGACCTCTAAAAATTCATATTCGTGCTATTTTTATTTAATTTAAATAAGCTGGAAATGTTAAGAGAAAAAAAAACAATTGTTGCTGAGTCTTCGGTTGGAGTCCAAGAATATACTATTGAAATGGTTAAGGAACGAGTCAAGGATAAATAATAGTTTTTCATAATAATAATAATAATAATAATAATAATAATAATAATAATAATAAATCATTCTTGTAATTTCAATGAACTTTTGTGGGGTTTATTTTGCAATTCAAACCCTATACAACTATACACATTGTATGGGGATTGCTAATAAACCCCAAGCTCCATTGTTACTATGCACGAACAAAGTTATTCTAAATAAATACACTTTCTTACATGCTTAATTAAAAATTTCTTTCTTAAGAACATGTGCTACAAAGTAGTGACGAAAACTTATCCATAAGAATAATTTCTATAATTTAAATTGGAAATTCTCTAAAATGCTAACACTAATAGTATATAACCAAATTAGAAGAATGTTCTCGATGTTTCAGAATTGGGTACGAAAAGGAAAAAGACTATGATAATATTAAAACATGTTCAAACGTTATGCTTTGTAATTCGAACAACAAAACCTTTGTGACTTCTAACATGTCACGTATTGAAAACATTCAAATTAAATTCTGAATTTGGCCAACAATATTTTTTTAATTATCTGAATTAAGAAAATTAATCGAAATCAGCAAATAGGATTTTAAAACACACCCTACTAGCATTGTAGCAGTCAAAAATGACCATTGAATGTAGTTTTTGTTGTCCGAGCAGTGGCTCGTGACTAAGACAGTACAACGACATGAAATCGGTCTGGACAGGAACCTGATTGAGCTGAATTCCAGAACTCGTAACCTGACCGAACTGGACGATTCCAGTTAAAAATCTTACTGAATCAAATTATTTTTTATTAGTATTTTAGTTATTTTTAGTTAGAACTATTATTTAATAGTAATTGTTGGAAGAAATTAAAATTTTGGTGTAGATGAAAAGTTGGGCTTGATTTAGAATTTTTGTATTGACTTCTGGAAGATAAAGTGAGAAAAAAGTAGGACACTCACATATTTTACTATAATTTACGGTTATTCCTATCTTTAATAAGCATAATCGTTTTTCTTATAAACTACATTACAATTTCATATGTGTGGTGGATATGATTAAAACTTAAAATAAAAAATTAAACCTCAAGTTCACTAGATAATTCAGGTATATATACATATGTATATATACATGAATGTTGATTCTAAAAATAATGAGTACCCGTCCATCTTCGACCTTTTCTTTGCAATCAGAAAATGAGGATAGTTACTAATATGTTCCACTTTTAAAGTTTATATATATGTGCCAAACAATATATAATTTTGCATATGTTTGAAGGACTACTATTTTTTATTTATTTAATCTACTATAATATTTATTCCATTTTTAATCTCAAACATTCAAAGGATGCGAATAAGACTCTTGAAGTTCGATATCTGATCTTATTCGCAATAAGTCCAGCTGATTAGACCAGTTGAAATGTTACAATATTTTGGATTTTTTTTATAACTGGTATGATTAATTTTAATTATCAAGTGGATTGTGGATCTCTACGGATAGTGGAATCGAATTTGCCATAAATATTAGGTTTGAGAAAAATATTTGGATAGAAAACGAGAGTAATGACCTTGATGGTGAAATTGTTGATCGTGAAATACGAAGTCGGATGTGACAATATTTGGAAATTGAAGGGTCAAGAAATAAACACGAGGCTTCAGTTAAGTACAATGACAGTGATGTTTTTCACTTCAATCCTACGAAAGTTATGAAAATGACAAACACTGTCTTTTAATTTTTGTTACTACATGATATTCTGAAAATTAACAACAACGTACGTGAGGGAAATTATAGGTTGTTTTTTATTCTGATGTGATGTAAGTAATTAAAAAAAACAAGCTTTAAAAAATTTCATCACAGTCTATGTTAGAACCCTAACCCTAGATTAGGATTAAACTTGGATTAGAGGAGGATTAAGGTGGCTTTGCATGGGGTTGTGTGGGTGCATGGGGAAGTGGAGTTGCAGGTGGTTGCATGGGAAGGTGAAGGGTCGGGGTCACTGTAGCACGAGTTTTAAATAAGGCTCTCTCTCTTCTTCTCCTTCTTTCATCTTCTCTCTCATTTCTCCTTCCTCATTTCTTCCTTCCCTTCCTTGCTGATGCGTGTGGTGGCAAGCAGCTGAGGAGGAGACCGGAGATCGCGCGGCGTGAGGCGTGCGGAGTCGAGCGCGCGGGGAGATCACCGGAGGCGGCGTGCGTGAGCGGAGCTCCGGCGTTTCGTCGTAGGGGTTGAGGTATGCCGCTCCTTAGTGTGGTTTGTTTATTACCCTCATGTGAGGGATGCGTTGGTCGAGTCGGGGGAGGTCGGAGACCTCTCCGGCGACGCGTTTCTTCTAAAAACCTCGGCTGGCGCGAGGTTGAAGACGACCAACGGTCGACCGGACCCTTCGGGCGGTCGACCGTTTTAGCACTGTTTGCCCGACTTTAACCTTCACCGGTCGAACGATGCCTTGGGGGCGGTCGACCGGTAGTATATTATTGCTGGTGAGTTGGGATTTTCTACCTGTTATCGGTCGACCGGTCCTTGTTGTGTTCGACCGGAACTTAAGTGTACCTGTTAGCTTGCATGTTTTGTTCGACCGATCGTTGGTTGTTCGACCGATTATGTGACTTAGAATATTAGGTTGACCCTGTCTGTTGTCGGTCGACCGAGACCCCTGAGTCGGTCGACCGATAGAGTGGAATTTAGTGTTGACCAGACTCCGGATTTTGACCTCGTTCGGTCGACCGGTTTTAGACCATTGTTCGACCGTTGGGGGATTCTGTTATGAGCGCAGCGGTAGACCGTTTTAGGAGTACGGTCGACCGATTCCTTTCTGGAACCGGTCGACCGAATCACCTCTTCCGGTCGACCGTTTGGGCCCAGGACAGAATTCCTGGTTCCCTTTTGAACGCCAACTTTGTCCACGGAAACCCGTGTCCTCGCCTTGGGCGTGAGCCGGGAGGTGACGGTGGGCGCGTGATGCGTGCCTGCCCAGGGACCGCCGTTGGGAAGAGTGTGGGTGTTCGGGACGCGTCACCTCCATGTATGGACCGTGACCTTGAGTTGATTGTTGGCACCTTGTAGTATAGCAGGCCTGAGGGATCACGGATCCCAGTGTTGATGTTGTGCGGGCACGCAACTGGCGTTGGGTGAGGTGACTACCGGCCCACGGGCTACGGAGGTCGCTGCCCTGCTTTTATAGCGGCGCGGTTGGTGTTCGCGGCTCGAGGAGCCTGATGACCTGGCAGACTTCGGTCTGGTTTTGTCCGATGCTGTGCCGGACTGTTGTGATGGACCACCGATGCTGTGCCGGTGATGCCGCCGAGGTTGTGCCGGCGATGGTGATTGTTGAGCCGAGGCTGTTCCGGCTATGTTGTTTTCCTCGGCTGGGCACCTACCGAGATGATGTTGTTATACCTTCCGGGCGACGGCCCCGTTGGTCCCTGTGGCCCCGACCACTGAGATTTACAGATCTGTTTCTATCGGCGCGTAGACGTGACAGAGGCTCCCTGCCGAACCCTTGAGTAGTGTAGCTGCGTGTGGGGGGTGCGATGTTGCGGGCTACTAGACTGCATGTGCCTGCAGTAGGTCTCCTCGGGAGACCCGATGATTGATTGTCGGACTGATGTCCTGTTTTACCCTTCGGGGGAACTGTTTTACTTTCTGTTGATGCCATGACATGCCACTAGTATGATAGGTTCATTATGTGATGCATGCATATAGGTGAGTTGGCATACGGGGTTTCCTTCTGGAAACTCAGGCATCGTTGTTATATATTTTTCAGGACCGCAGTAGGTCCAGTTGGGTGGTGATCGGCGGGGACGCGCATTTTGGAGTTGGATCCTCTTCTCGGGCCGCTGAGGTCGACATGATTACTTTTTATCCTCTGTTGTCGTTTTGCTGTAATCATGTATCTTTTGATAAACTCTGATGTATTTTGGTGCACCACTTTTATGATTTATGAGAAGTAACAGTCCCGCCTTTGATTATTGAGTTAATTGTCTTGATTATTATTTTTTTTTAAAAATTTCCGCTGTTTCGGGATGTTACAGTCTACGTCAACAAGACTTCTGATTCGTAGAGATATTGTCCGTGGATTGCGAATCGAGTGATGGGTACGGTCAGATTTTGACACCCATGTTTCTGGTGAAATTTGTGTGAATTAAGTTACCACAAGCATAATTTTCTGAAAGAGACAAGTTTGATTATGGTAACACGTGAAGTGCATTGATATAACCTTTGTGTCCTAACGTTCTTGTAGGGTAATCCTCTTAATTATTTTCCTTCACCGTTTAAGCCTTAAGTGGTGTCATGTTATCTACTGATCTATGTAACTGCAATATCAACCAAACAAAAAACATAATATTTTACATGGAAACCACTCCGTGATATGAAAAAAACATGAGTAACAACCAAACACCTACTATCTAAATGGTGTGTACAAGCATAGAGGATGGTGAAGAACAAGATATATAACTTTCTATTTGACAAGAAAACATGCAAAACCCTGAACAATGGAGAGAGCTTGAATTGTGCAAATCCTTATCAGGCAATGAAAAACACTACTCTCTCCAAACAACCAAGGCAGAAAGAGTTCCCTCCTGTCTAATTTTTTTATTATGACCCAACGGACCAAATAAGATTAATTTTCATAACATATAACTCCAAATAAGGGTTGAAGTCATCAATCAAGTATTCTAAAATCATGCTGCATTGGATGATCTAATCGATTTGGACTACCGGTTAGGGATTTTCTCTTGCAACCAATGGTCAAAGCGATCGACCTGTTCTTGCTACTACTACTCTTGATGCCGTTTTAGCTAAAAAAACCAATCTAGCAACCAAGACTATCGGTCGATCGACTTCCATTTTGATATATCTTCCCCTCTTATATTTGGTTCAGTTCAAGGCATGCATGCACCTCATATATAATTTATCTTGATTCTTTTTTAATTCATATTACTTCTTATTTTTATGTTTGTATTTAGTTTGTTTGGGCTTGTCTATGACCTAACTTTGCTATAGTTAGGTAGATGTTGTAGTAGAATGAATTCACAACACAATAGAAAGGCGAATTAAGCGAAGAGAGCAAGGTCCCTTCTACTCTCTAACAAGGACCACCTGCCTCAGAAACCTGCAACAACTATAAAGAAGCCAACTGTTATAAAGAACACCACAGCAACCACTGCTTGATTGATCAAGAGACACATGCAGAGGCTGTGAGAGAGAAAGAAAAGCCCCCACAATAGAAGAGAGAGAAACAAAGAAAGAGAAACATCCACTAACGAGTTCGTCCCACAGCTATCTCCACTCTTGAGTTATGGTTACATATGCTTGAAAGCAATGCTTAGAACGAGAAAGCACAACATCAACTTAAAGAAAAAAGAAATAAATGGCAGTTGTAAACAAAGAGACTCGATCAATAAATTCTAACACGATACTAGAAGTACAACGACAAGAAAACTTTTAATCCCACAAGCATGATACCAGAAGTAGGCATCGCATATTATTTTTGACACCACATAGTAACACAAGTTAAAAAGTGGACGTGATCATTTTGACACGACAAAATAACACGAGATGACAAGTTGATGAGTACTTAGGTATATTTTTGTTGTGGTGCAACATGCATTGTAGTTGTCAAATCTCACAGCAGATGTGGTCACCAAAATTTGTTGCCTTCCTCTTCTGAGCAACCCATCAAACACCCCATCCTTAGACTTTTCCAAAACATCCACACTTCAAACTACAACAACTTGTGCTACTTATATACAACTCTTATATATCCATCTCCCCCTATTCTCCTAATTCCCTACTTCGTGTGCTTCATTTTCCTACTACTAATTAAGTTAGAGCTAAGAAGCACAAAGAAAGATCATGAGCGCAAGAGAGACGAGAGATTTCATGAGCGTTGAGTCCTTCTCGCAGCTCCCCTTTATCCAATCAACTCCGGCTAAGGAGAAGAACACTCCGGCTGGTATTCGTCTTTTCGGAATTGAAGTCCCAAAAGAAAGCGACAATTGTGACTCCTCCTCCGCCTCGGACGACAACATGACCACGAAAATAAGCGAGAAGGCCAACACGGTGGCTGCCGATAGCGACCGGAGGTTCGAGTGCCACTACTGCTGCCGGAATTTCCCAACCTCACAAGCTCTCGGAGGGCATCAAAACGCACACAAGCGAGAACGTCAGCACGCGAAACGCGTGCAACTCCAATCCGCTTTGTCGGCCGCCGCAGCCCACCACCACTATTCGGGTAAAATCGCCGATAACCACATGTATGGGCTCATCAACTACCATTGCATCGGTCCGGTCGCACCACCGCCGGCACATTTCCAAATGACCCAATACCCTTCTCTTACTCCCAATTTTCCGGCATCTTCACGACTTTACAATGACTTGGGCTCAGTCATGCACCCGTCGGTTAACGGCAACCCGATGCCGGAATTATGGTTGCAAAGTGGGCAGAAGCGAATTCGCTCCAATCCCTCGAGGGTTTTACCGTTGTTTGGAGGCGGTGACGGTGCTATCAGCTCCTCTTCCTCTTCCTCCTTGTCGCCGGAGAGCTGGGTCTTGTACGAGCCAAAGGGTGCACCAATTAAAGACCACTTGAGTTTGGATTTGCACTTGTAATTCAATTCCATACTCTTCTATATATTATTCTTCTCTTTTATATCTCACTAGTCTTGTTTTGATTTAAGATGTGTTGTTGTGAGTTGTAGTTCTATATATTTCTTCCGTTATCATGAACAGTAGTAGTCTTGAAACTATTCCTTGGCATTAAATCTAGGACTTGGTATGTGACAACTGACAACACATATCTTCACTTGCAAAGATCCAAGATGCAACTGTTCATGGTGCCCGTACACCACCTGAGGTCAATGCCAATTTGTGATTAACCTGATATTATATATGATATTCTTTCTATTAGCAAATTGGTTTTCTTCTAGCTACTCAAAAATATATAATATAACAACGAAAATTGCGTTGGGTTTGACCTCTGAGGTGAGGTGTTTCATGGAATTTGCTAAAAGTGGTTGTCCAAAGTGAAATTTGACATTACTGCCTTGTACAAGTTGAACCATGAGTGGAGTTTTTTTGGTCCCAAAGGAAGAATTATATCTGCCATCCATGCTGTCCTTAATTAGTGTGACATTAATGTCATGTGAGGGATTGCCTTCTTTTGATACTTTGTTCTCAGTCATGCTCTTATTCGTATAACTTTGATTCTAATGGCTAATGGCTATATTTGGGTGGCTAGCTATTTTGCCTACTAATTGCAGTTCATGCTTAAATTGGTTGATAGTACAGTATATGTGCTAAAAGTTTTACTTTGGTCAATTGGAAGTAGAGTCTGCTTTCAAAAAATAGAAATAGAGTTATGTTAGATCCTTTATGTGTTGGTGGATTTTAATTAGAGACGCTTTTAACTTCTTCCTCATGTAGTGTGCTATTAGAGATTAAGCTAATCAAAAGAGAGATTCTATTAAAGCTTCTTCTGTGAAGTCCTCAAGCACGTGTGATTGACTTCTAACGTGGTTTGAAAAGTCATCTACTTAATATGTTCCATAAAACACTGTTATTTGAGATTTTATTTCAAAACACCATTTAACTATTTTGTTTCTAAGATAGTGTTCTTCTACAAAAAATTTATTATTATTATAGATAACTATGTCGTTACAAGTAGAGTTGTAAATGAGATGAGTTTAACCCGTCGTCCCGCCCCACTCTTCCTAATGTGGGTTACCGTCAAAATATCCTAACCCACCGATCCGTCAACCACCAACCCACATAATAATCTCAACCTGCCCTGCCTAATCTGCAACTAGCATAAAATATTAATTATTTGATCAATATATATTATGTTATAAATATATAATTCAAATTTTAGTACTAAGACTTTAAATCTATTATATATATTACACATCTACATTGATTCTACCTTCTATAATTAAGATTATTAATGTTTTTATATTTCTTTTTGACATGCATATTATCTTGTGGTTTATTTAAGTGTCATGTCTTATGAAAATAAATTATGTTGTATATATGTATTTTTTTTATTCAGGTTGTTTGGTGATGTATATGAACTTTTTTATCGGGGTGATATATATGAACTTGTTACAAGTTCTAAATTGTAAAATTTTACATGTTTTAATTCATAAATATAAAAAAAATTAAAAACTCAAATCACTCAACCTACTTCACCCGCCTAATCTGCCCCCCACACGACTTACCCACTTAACTTAGGTGGGATTGGTAGGGGGTAAAATCCCACCCCGCCCCCATTCACAACCCTAATCTCAAGTTAGACAATTCCAGAATATTCTCTTAATATAGAATTGAAAAGTGGTCCTTTTGTTGGATAAATGAATATGCCGCTAGAAATTGAGCTTATCTCACATTCTCATGCAGATGTTTAACAAAATCGCCCATCTAATATGATATTTAATCATCACCCTAAAATTGCAAAATCCAATATAATTCAGGTATTTTTTGATCTTCTATTCGTACTACCTCGACAGACCAGATGGTATATTTTGAAAATAGATAACAACGTGAAGGCAGATAACAATGGATGGTAAAGACTTAATTTGAATGTACGTGCTTATATAATTTGTGATTACACAAAAGTCTTCACGCCAAAACGAGCTCACTAATGGAAAACCATTTTTTCTTGTCAAATTAAAGGCAGCCTCTTGCCAATCATAAGTACTTAAATCAATGAATGTTAACTATTCATACCTAACTCATGTGCAATGGAAAAATGTGTACCAAAAAGTTAAGTACATACGTCTTCAGTATCAATCAAATCCACTCAGCTTCCAATCATAGTTTTATTTTACCATAAAAAGAAAAAAAGGTTCAATAGCATTAGATTTTCATATTCAGATTTTGGAAAAATCTGATTTTTCTTATAATCTAAAAAAAGTTTTTTTTTCAAAATTAGAAACAGACCATAGTCATCTTCTTGAAAAAGAGCAAATGTATAGTCTAATCAGATTCAGACGTTTAACATCTTCTTTTTTCCTCTTTTTTTTTGCAAATCTCTCCAACCATGTTTATTGTCTGGGGGTGCACGCGGGTTGGGTTGAACCCGAAAACCCACCCAAACCAGACTAGCCGGGTTAGGTTGGGTAGGGATTCAGGTCGAGTTGGTAAATTTGAAAACCGATGGTCTTGGGTCGGGTCAACCTGAAATTTTTTATATATAAATGTGAAACTATGATAGTCTTGCATATTTATCATTATTCGGGGTCCAACCCTTTGTTATATTCATCATTATAATAAGTTTTTTTAAAATGTAAAGATAGGGTAAACTTGCTAAAAATACTTTTTGATTCTTATAATTATTATATTTTAGATCCTAATAATTTAAAATCCAATGTTATAATTATTCATCATTTAATGATAATAAAAATCGATTCCAAATCGATCCGACCCAACCCAACCCAAAAATTCGGTTCGGGTTGGGTTTAACCCGAATTAGTTCACGTTCGGGTTCGATTTTTCCCAAACCCAAACCCGACCCGACCTGTGTGCATATTAGATTTTGTGTTTGTATATTTCTGATTATTATGAATGAAAGATTACACTTGCGTATACATATATGGGCTCGTGATAGAGCCGTTGGTGAATGATATTATTTCCTAATACAGAAGATACTATGACTCGTTTAAGTGCGTGATTCTTGTTTCCTTTTGTAAGGTGATACGGATTTGGATTGTGTACGATTTGACACCGGATTTGGCGATGATGACCGTTGGGGCTGAGCCGTTAGTTTTAACACTCCCCCTCAAGTTGGGTCCGAAAGAGGTTGAAGGATCCCAACTTGTCGAGAATGTTATGAAAATGTCTTTGGTCTAATGGCTTGGTGAAGATGTCTGCTAGCTGGTCTTTGCTTTGGACATAGGGTACTTCAATTTCCTTTGCTTGAATTTTTTCTCTGATAAAGTGGCAATCGACTTCTATATGTTTAGTCTGTTCATGAAAAACAGGGTTGGTGGCAATGTGTCGAGCCGCATGATTATCACAGTACATTTGCATAGGCTCGTCATAAGGAAGTTTCATGTCTTTGAGGAGCTGTTTGAGCCAAACTAGTTCGCTAGTAGTGGATGCCATGGCTCGGTATTCGGCTTCTGCACTGGACCGTGCAACCACATTTTGCTTTTTGCTTCTCCATGTGACGAGATTTCCGCCAACAAATGTGCAAAAACCCGTGGTGGACTTGCGATCGTGACTACCAGCCCAATCTGCATCAGAATAACCAATTATTGAATTAGAATTGTTTCTTTTCATCCATATCCCTTGGCCTGGAGTCCTCTTTAAATATCTAAGGATTCTATCTATGATGTCAAGGTGGTGTGTATGTGGAGCATGCATGAATTGACTAACAGTGCTAACCGCATATGTGATGTCGGGTCTGGTGACAGTAAGATAGATGAGTTTTCCTACTAGTCTTTGAAATTGTCCTATGTTGTGTAAGGGCTCCCCCTCGGTGGGACTCACCTTTCGGTTTGTCTTGATGGGGGTATTAGCAGGTTTAGCTCCTAATTTACCGGTCTCTTTTAGAAGGTCTAAGACATACTTACGTTGAGACAAGAATAACCCTTTCTTAGAGTATGCGATTTCAATGCCCAAAAAATATTTCATGAATCCTAAATCCTTGATATCAAATTTGGATTTTAAGTATGATTTTACGAGGTGAATTTCATTATCGTTGCTTCCTGTGATTACAATGTCATCTACATAAACAAGAACAATTGTGGTGATGTTGTTATGATGTTTGGTAAACATAGATGCATCAGTGGAACATTTAGTAAAACCAAATTGAAGAAGAGAGAGACTGAGTTTTGCATACCATGCTCTGGGAGATTGTTTCAATCCGTAGATTGATTTGTAGAGTTTGCAAACCTGATTGTGGGAAGAGTTGTATCCTGGAGGTGGAGTCATATAGACTTCTTCTTCCAGAGTTCCTTGAAGAAAGGCATTTCGAACATCCATTTGATAGAGGTTCCATCCATAGTTGACGGCTACAGATAGGAGAACTCTGACAGTGTTCATTTTAGCTACAGGTGCAAAAGTTTCTAGATAGTCAATGCCATAGGTCTGGGTATACCCCTTAGCAACTAATCTGGCCTTGTATCGGTCAATAGATCCATCACTATTGTATTTAGTTTTATATACCCATTTACATCCTACAGGTTTTATTTCGGGTTTTGAGGGAACTAGGGTCCAGGTTTGATTTTTCTCTAAGGCGTTTAACTCATCTTTCATGGCTTGTACCCAATGGGGATAATTAAGGGCGTCTTGGTAGGAGGTAGGTTCACTATTTTTATCAATTACATTCAAGAAATTACGATGAGAGGAAGAGATAGTGTTGTAGGAAATATAATCTTGGATAGGGTAAGTGACGTTGTAAGTAATAAAATCTTGAAGGTAAGGCGGGGTGCGTGTAGGTCTTGTGGACCTTCTTTCAGTAGTCTCTCTTTCTGGTTCGACCTGTTCGTCATGTTGTTCCTCTGATGTACCTATAGTATATTCATCTCCCCCGTCTTGGGGAATGGGAGTTTCCTCAAGAGGTGAGATTTCAAACACATCAAAGGTAGGGAGAGGAGTTGTCTCACCTGGAGGATTAGTTTTGGTTATTTCGAAGTATGATTCGTGTTCAAAGAAGGAAACATCTCGAGAAATATACGGTTTACAATCTACGGGATCATAACATTTGTATCCTTTCTTTTGAAAGGAATAACCAAAGAAAACAGTTTTGACGCAATGAGAATCAAGTTTATCCAGACGTTTTTTTTGTGAACATAGCAAGTGCAACCAAAAATTTTAAGGTGATCAACATTCATTCGCCTACCATTCAGAATTTCTAATGGTTGTTTATTTTGAATTGTGGGACTAGGCAGACGATTAATCAGGTATACAGCAGTTAGGATGGCTTCAGACCAAAACCTTTTGGGCACTTGAGTTTGAAATAAAAGGGATCTAGTGACATTCAAAAGATGTCGATTTTTCCTTTCAGAAACACCATTTTGTTCAGGGGTGTTAATGCAAGTAGTTTGATGAAATATGCCTTTTTCTTTCAAAAAACTTTGGAAATTATTACTGGTATATTCTGACCCATTATCAGATCTAAGAGTTTTAATTTTAGTATCGTATAAATTTTCTACCAAGGCAACATACTCACAAAAAATAGAGAAAACATCAGATTTAGATCTAAGCAAGTAAAGCCAAGTTGTGCGAGAAAAATCATCAATGAATGTAATAAAGTACCTAAACCCATTGTAAGACTCGACAGGGGCTGGACCCCAGATGTCAGAGTGTATCATCTCCAGAGGTTTCCCTGTTTTAGTAGTAGAAGCATAAAATGGTAACCTAGTTTGTTTTGCCAGACGACAAACTTCACAACATAACTCATTATTAAAAATTATGCTAGGAAATAATTGTTTCAAAACAGGAAGGGACGGATGCCCCATACGTTTGTGCCAAATGTCGGGAGCCCGATGAGACACATTATTAGCATGTAAAAGGTTATTTGAACTGTCTAAGATATATAATCCGTTTATGAGAACACCTCTACCAATCATCTTCCCTGATGGTCGGTCCTGAAATAACACATCAAATGGTGAGAAGATCACATTACAATTCAAGTTTCTAGTGATTTTTGCAACAGACAAAAGATTAGATGTAAGATTGGGAACATATAATGTTTTTTCAGTTGTGTTATTTAGTAGTTTTGATTCTCCTATTCCATTAATTTTGATTTGGTTTCCATTAGCAACTGTAACAAAATTATTTATATTAGGGTCATAATGAATATTGTCTATGAGATTTCTGTTTCCAGTCATGTGGTCTGTGGCTCCAGTGTCAATAATCCAAGAATTTATAAGACCAGTAAAATTAGCAATAGAATTGGGGAGATTAATACCTGAATTACTACCTGGTTGATTCTGAATTTGACCAGACATTTGGAGAAGAGTGTTCAAGTGGGCCAATGCATGGCCCAGTTCTTGCTGCACGGACCCCGATCCAATCCCGTATGCTGCTGCTGCTACTCCATCTCCTGTAGGCACATTTAAAACCGGACTCGGAGCCCCGCGTGACAGACCCGACCCTCCATCGGATCTGGAGTGATCCGCGAACGATTCGGACATAAAACCCCGACCGGTTGAGCCCGATCCGCCTTGCGACCATTTGTGGTTTTCCTCTCCAAAGTTAGGGTTTGGGTAGAGTCCGCCGCTGTTAGGGTTTCCTCTCCCATCCCCCCTTCTTTCGCCGGTGCCGTTTTTTGGTGGTCGGAGGTGTGGGTAGAGGAACCAACACCGATCGCGACTATGCCCTTGTTTTTTGCAGTTGTCGTAGTGTTCATCTTTCCTTCTTCTGAACTGTCCTTTTCCTTTTGTGTTTTGATTGTTGTTGTATGTGGCTGCGAATGCTTGGTTTTCTTTGCTTGTTTGTTGGTTTGGTTGAGGCATGGCGTGTCTTCGGGTTTCTTCCCGTTGAACCATTGCAACTATGTGCGTGAGGGGTGGAAGCTCCGATGATAGCAGCACTTGAGATTTGAGAGCTTCAAAGCTCGGATCGAGACCGACCAGAAACTGGTAGATCCGATCTTGTTCGATTCTTTCTTTTATGAGTTTTTGGTCGGTGCTCGGGGGCTCGTAGATACTGAGTTCGTCCCATCGGCCCTTGAGTGTCCCAAGATAATCGGTGACCGTCTTTTGTCCTTGCCTGGTTTGCGAGATCTCTTGTTTAAGTTTGAAGATGTGGGCGAAGTTTTGTTGTTTCCCGTAGAGCTCCTGAACGGCGTCCCATAGTTCTTTGGCGGAGTTGGAGTAAATGAACAACTCCCCGATGTGTGGTTGCATGGGGTTCAGTACCCACGTCATGACGAGGTGGTCGGCGGTCTGCCACTCTTCTATTTTGGTGTCGTCGGTGGCCGGTTTTTGTGATTTCCCGGTGATGTGGCCCAACTTCCCTTTGCCACTGAGGGAGAGGGTGACAGAACGCGCCCATGAGAGGTAGTTAACCCCATTGAGAAGTTGGGTGGTGAGGCGCTGGGGGGTTCCTTTTGCCATTGGGTCGGATGTCGCTTTGAGCGTCAACCCCCTTTGGTGATCTGAGACCGCAGTGGTCGATGATGGTCTGAGGTGATCGGATTTGGTTGAGTTCAGCATCGAGTTGGTTGCGGGTACGACACCTCAGTCGAAGGCACCCTATCGGATGGCACCTGCTGAGTTGACGGAGCTGAAGAAGCAGTTGCAGGAGTTGATGGAGTCCGGGTTCATTCGACCGAGTGTTTCTCCATGGGGAGCGCCTGTGCTCTTCGTGAAGAAGAAGGATGGATCGTTGCGGATGTGCATCGACTACAGGATGTTGAATAAGGTTACCGTTCGGAACCGGTACCCTTTGCCCAGGATTGATGATTTGTTCGATCAGTTGCAGACGGCGAAAGTGTTCTCGAAGATCGATCTGCGTTCGGGCTATCATCAGCTGCGGATCAGGGAGGCGGATGTTCAGAAGACAGCCTTCCGGACGTGGTACGGCCACTATGAGTTCTTAGTGATGCCTTTTGGACTAACGAATGCGCCTGCGGCATTCATGGATCTGATGAATAGGACCTTCCAGCCGTACCTTGACAAATTTGTCGTGGTGTTCGTGGATGACATTTTGGTATACTCGCCTGACAGGGAGCAGCATCGAGAGCACCTGAGGATTGTGCTGGGCATCTTGAGGGAACAACAACTTTATGCCAAATACAAGAAGTGTGAGTTTTGGTTGGATCAGGTGGCTTTTCTGGGGCATATTGTGTCAGCAGATGGGATCTCAGTGGATCCGGCGAAGGTCGAGGCAGTGACTCAGTGGAGAGCCCCGACTAGCGTGACTGAGATCAGGAGTTTCGTAGGTCTGGCAGGGTATTATAGGCGGTTTATCCAGGATTTCTCCAAGCTTGCGTCACCGCTGACAGCATTGACGCAGAAGGGCGTCAAGTTCGTTTGGTCCCAGAAGTGCGAGGACAGCTTTCAGGAGCTAAAGAGGCGGTTGACGACAGCACCTATTCTGACGCTACCAAGTGGCAGTGGAGGCTACGTGATCTACAGTGATGCATCAGGAGTAGGCTTGGGTTGTGTCCTGATGCAGCATGGGAAGGTGGTCGCGTACGCTTCGAGGCAGCTGAAGGTGCATGAGAAGAACTACCCTACGCATGATCTGGAGTTGGCGGCGGTAGTTCATGCGTTGAAGACCTGGCGGCACTATCTGTATGGCGAACAGTTCGAGGTCTTCACCGATCATCAGAGTCTGAAGTACTTGTTCTCTCAGAAGGAGCTGAACATGAGGCAGCGCAGATGGCTCGAGTTCCTTAAGGACTACGACTTCACCATTTCCTATCACCCGGGAAAGGCGAATTCGGTTGCGGATGCACTGAGCAGGAAGGTGGAGGTCTCTGTGGCGAGTCTGTGCATCCAGGAGTGGAGGCTACTCGAGGCTTTGTCTGAATGGAGTCCATTCACCGAGGGTTCAGAAGGAGCAGTGGTTGCTGGACTTCGGGTGGAGCCGCAGACTGTCTCACGGTTGGTTCAGGCTCAGCAGGGGGATGATGAGTTAGCTAGTCTGCTGCAGTTAGCTTCCAGAGAGGGATCAGACTTCAGTGTGGGGGTTGATGGTGGTCTGAGGTTCAGGAGTCGGATCTGGGTGCCGAAGGTTGATGGGCTGAGAGATGACATCATGGAGGAGGCACACAGAGCTAGATACACCATTCATCCGGGGAGCACAAAAATGTATAAGGACCTGCAGCGGAACTTCTGGTGGAAGGGCATGAAGAAGGACATTGCGGAGTTTGTGGAGCGATGCTTAGTCTGTCAGCAGGTGAAGATTGAGCATCAGAGGCCGGCAGGACCAATGCAGAGCATTGAGCTTCCTGAGTGGAAGTGGGAGCACGTGACGATGGATTTTGTCACGGGTTTGCCAAAGACGAGGAGATTCCACGACGCGATTTGGGTGATAGTCGATCGACTAACCAAGTCGGCGCACTTCTTAGCGATCCGGACCACGTTGCCTTTGGAGGGTCTAGCTAAGTTGTACGTGGAGGAGATAGTCAGGTTGCATGGAGTGCCAGTGAGCATCATCTCAGATCGAGATCCTCGTTTCACTTCCAGATTTTGGGGGAGTCTGCAGCAGGCGTTGGGGACGCGTCTGAAGTTCAGTACAGCCTTTCATCCGCAGACAGATGGTCAATCGGAGAGGACGATTCAGACCCTGGAGGATATGCTTAGAGCATGCACGCTGGATTGGGCAGGACACTGGGATGAGCACTTGCCACTGATAGAGTTTGCCTACAACAACAGCTACCACTCGAGTATTGGGATGGCACCGTACGAGGCGTTGTACGGGAGGCCTTGCAGATCACCGGTATGCTGGACTGATGTGGGCGAGAGGCAGTTAGTGGGGCCAGAGCTTGTGCAGATGTACTCAGAGAAGGTGGATGTGATCAGGAGGAGGCTGGCCACAGCACAGAGCAGGCAGAAGAGTTATGCTGATCGACGAAGACGGGTATTGAGTTTTGAGGTGGGCGATCACGTGTTCCTGAAAATTTCCCCAGCCAGAGGTGTGATGAGGTTTGGGAAGAAGGGGAAGCTCAGTCCGAGATATGTTGGACCGTTTGAGATCCTCGACCGAGTTGGAGAGGTTGCCTACCGGATTGCCTTGCCGCCACAGTTTTCGGGTCTGCATAATGTCTTCCATGTGTCGATGCTGAGGAAGTATGTGGCAGATCCGTCGCACGTTATTGAGATAGCGGTGCCAGAGATTCAGCAGGACTTGTCGCTCGAGGAGAGGCCAGTCGAGATTGTCGATCGCATGGATCATCAGCTCAGGAGGAGGACCATTCCAATGGTAAAGGTCAGGTGGCAGCATCACAGTGAGCGCGAGGCCACTTGGGAGATCGAGGAGGATGTCAGAAGGCAGTATCCAGAGCTTTTCGGTGAGTGTTTGCTTGATTTCGGGACGAAATCCTTTTAAGTTGGGAGGATTGTTAGAACCCTAACCCTAGATTAGGATTAAACTTGGATTAGAGGAGGATTAAGGTGGCTTTGCATGGGGTTGTGTGGGTGCATGGGGAAGTGGAGTTGCAGGTGGTTGCATGGGAAGGTGAAGGGTCGGGGTCACTGTAGCACGAGTTTTAAATAAGGCTCTCTCTCTTCTTCTCCTTCTTTCATCTTCTCTCTCATTTCTCCTTCCTCATTTCTTCCTTCCCTTCCTTGCTGGTGCGTGTGGTGGCAAGCAGCTGAGGAGGAGACCGGAGATCGCGCGGCGTGAGGCGTGCGGAGTCGAGCGCGCGGGGAGATCACCGGAGGCGGCGTGCGTGAGCGGAGCTCCGGCGTTTCGTCGTAGGGGTTGAGGTATGCCGCTCCTTAGTGTGGTTTGTTTATTACCCTCATGTGAGGGATGCGTTGGTCGAGTCGGGGGAGGTCGGAGACCTCTCCGGCGACGCGTTTCTTCTAAAAACCTCGGCTGGCGCGAGGTTGAAGACGACCAACGGTCGACCGGACCCTTCGGGCGGTCGACCGTTTTAGCACTGTTTGCCCGACTTTAACCTTCACCGGTCGAACGATGCCTTGGGGGCGGTCGACCGGTAGTATATTATTGTTGGTGAGTTGGGATTTTCTACCTGTTATCGGTCGACCGGTCCTTGTTGTGTTCGACCGGAACTTAAGTGTACCTGTTAGCTTGCATGTTTTGTTCGACCGATCGTTGGTTGTTCGACCGATTATGTGACTTAGAATATTAGGTTGACCCTGTCTGTTGTCGGTCGACCGAGACCCCTGAGTCGGTCGACCGATAGAGTGGAATTTAGTGTTGACCAGACTCCGGATTTTGACCTCGTTCGGTCGACCGGTTTTAGACCATTGTTCGACCGTTGGGGGATTCTGTTATGAGCGCAGCGGTAGACCGTTTTAGGAGTACGGTCGACCGATTCCTTTCTGGAACCGGTCGACCGAATCACCTCTTCCGGTCGACCGTTTGGGCCCAGGACAGAATTCCTGGTTCCCTTTTGAACGCCAACTTTGTCCACGGAAACCCGTGTCCTCGCCTTGGGCGTGAGCCGGGAGGTGACGGTGGGCGCGTGATGCGTGCCTGCCCAGGGACCGCCGTTGGGAAGAGTGTGGGTGTTCGGGACGCGTCACCTCCATGTATGGACCGTGACCTTGAGTTGATTGTTGGCACCTTGTAGTATAGCAGGCCTGAGGGATCACGGATCCCAGTGTTGATGTTGTGCGGGCACGCAACTGGCGTTGGGTGAGGTGACTACCGGCCCACGGGCTACGGAGGTCGCTGCCCTGCTTTTATAGCGGCGCGGTTGGTGTTCGCGGCTCGAGGAGCCTGATGACCTGGCAGACTTCGGTCTGGTTTTGTCCGATGCTGTGCCGGACTGTTGTGATGGACCACCGATGCTGTGCCGGTGATGCCGCCGAGGTTGTGCCGGCGATGGTGATTGTTGAGCCGAGGCTGTTCCGGCTATGTTGTTTTCCTCGGCTGGGCACCTACCGAGATGATGTTGTTATACCTTCCGGGCGACGGCCCCGTTGGTCCCTGTGGCCCCGACCACTGAGATTTACAGATCTGTTTCTATCGGCGCGTAGACGTGACAGAGGCTCCCTGCCGAACCCTTGAGTAGTGTAGCTGCGTGTGGGGGGTGCGATGTTGCGGGCTACTAGACTGCATGTGCCTGCAGTAGGTCTCCTCGGGAGACCCGATGATTGATTGTCGGACTGATGTCCTGTTTTACCCTTCGGGGGAACTGTTTTACTTTCTGTTGATGCCATGACATGCCACTAGTATGATAGGTTCATTATGTGATGCATGCATATAGGTGAGTTGGCATACGGGGTTTCCTTCTGGAAACTCAGGCATCGTTGTTATATATTTTTCAGGACCGCAGTAGGTCCAGTTGGGTGGTGATCGGCGGGGACGCGCATTTTGGAGTTGGATCCTCTTCTCGGGCCGCTGAGGTCGACATGATTACTTTTTATCCTCTGTTGTCGTTTTGCTGTAATCATGTATCTTTTGATAAACTCTGATGTATTTTGGTGCACCACTTTTATGATTTATGAGAAGTAACAGTCCCGCCTTTGATTATTAAGTTAATTGTCTTTATTATTTTTTTTTTTAAAAATTTCCGCTGTTTCGGGATGTTACAGTATACGTCAACAAGACTTCTGATTCGTAGAGATATTGTCTGTGGATTGCGAATCGAGTGATGGGTACGGTCAGATTTTGACACCCATGTTTCTGGTGAAATTTGTGTGAATTAAGTTACCACAAGCATAATTTTCTGAAAGAGACAAGTTTGATTATGGTAACACGTGAAGTGCATTGATATAACCTTTGTGTCCTAACGTTCTTGTAGGGTAATCCTCTTAATTATTTTCCTTCACCGTTTAAGCCTTAAGTGGTGTCATGTTATCTACTGATCTATGTAACTGCAATATCAACCAAACAAAAAACATAATATTTTACATGGAAACCACTCCGTGATATGAAAAAAACATGAGTAACAACCAAACACCTACTATCTAAATGGTGTGTACAAGCATAGAGGATGGTGAAGAACAAGATATATAACTTTCTATTTGACAAGAAAACATGCAAAACCCTGAACAATGGAGAGAGCTTGAATTGTGCAAATCCTTATCAGGCAATGAAAAACACTACTCTCTCCAAACAACCAAGGCAGAAAGAGTTCCCTCCTGTCTAATTTTTTTATTATGACCCAACGGACCAAATAAGATTAATTTTCATAACATATAACTCCAAATAAGGGTTGAAGTCATCAATCAAGTATTCTAAAATCATGCTGCATTGGATGATCTAATCGATTTGGACTACCGGTTAGGGATTTTCTCTTGCAACCAATGGTCAAAGCGATCGACCTGTTCTTGCTACTACTACTCTTGATGCCGTTTTAGCTAAAAAAACCAATCTAGCAACCAAGACTATCGGTCGATCGACTTCCATTTTGATATATCTTCCCCTCTTATATTTGGTTCAGTTCAAGGCATGCATGCACCTCATATATAATTTATCTTGATTCTTTTTTAATTCATATTACTTCTTATTTTTATGTTTGTATTTAGTTTGTTTGGGCTTGTCTATGACCTAACTTTGCTATAGTTAGGTAGATGTTGTAGTAGAATGAATTCACAACACAATAGAAAGGCGAATTAAGCGAAGAGAGCAAGGTCCCTTCTACTCTCTAACAAGGACCACCTGCCTCAGAAACCTGCAACAACTATAAAGAAGCCAACTGTTATAAAGAACACCACAGCAACCACTGCTTGATTGATCAAGAGACACATGCAGAGGCTGTGAGAGAGAAAGAAAAGCCCCCACAATAGAAGAGAGAGAAACAAAGAAAGAGAAACATCCACTAACGAGTTCGTCCCACAGCTATCTCCACTCTTGAGTTATGGTTACATATGCTTGAAAGCAATGCTTAGAACGAGAAAGCACAACATCAACTTAAAGAAAAAAGAAATAAATGGCAGTTGTAAACAAAGAGACTCGATCAATAAATTCTAACACGATACTAGAAGTACAACGACAAGAAAACTTTTAATCCCACAAGCATGATACCAGAAGTAGGCATCGCATATTATTTTTGACACCACATAGTAACACAAGTTAAAAAGTGGACGTGATCATTTTGACACGACAAAATAACACGAGATGACAAGTTGATGAGTACTTAGGTATATTTTTGTTGTGGTGCAACATGCATTGTAGTTGTCAAATCTCACAGCAGATGTGGTCACCAAAATTTGTTGCCTTCCTCTTCTGAGCAACCCATCAAACACCCCATCCTTAGACTTTTCCAAAACATCCACACTTCAAACTACAACAACTTGTGCTACTTATATACAACTCTTATATATCCATCTCCCCCTATTCTCCTAATTCCCTACTTCGTGTGCTTCATTTTCCTACTACTAATTAAGTTAGAGCTAAGAAGCACAAAGAAAGATCATGAGCGCAAGAGAGACGAGAGATTTCATGAGCGTTGAGTCCTTCTCGCAGCTCCCCTTTATCCAATCAACTCCGGCTAAGGAGAAGAACACTCCGGCTGGTATTCGTCTTTTCGGAATTGAAGTCCCAAAAGAAAGCGACAATTGTGACTCCTCCTCCGCCTCGGACGACAACATGACCACGAAAATAAGCGAGAAGGCCAACACGGTGGCTGCCGATAGCGACCGGAGGTTCGAGTGCCACTACTGCTGCCGGAATTTCCCAACCTCACAAGCTCTCGGAGGGCATCAAAACGCACACAAGCGAGAACGTCAGCACGCGAAACGCGTGCAACTCCAATCCGCTTTGTCGGCCGCCGCAGCCCACCACCACTATTCGGGTAAAATCGCCGATAACCACATGTATGGGCTCATCAACTACCATTGCATCGGTCCGGTCGCACCACCGCCGGCACATTTCCAAATGACCCAATACCCTTCTCTTACTCCCAATTTTCCGGCATCTTCACGACTTTACAATGACTTGGGCTCAGTCATGCACCCGTCGGTTAACGGCAACCCGATGCCGGAATTATGGTTGCAAAGTGGGCAGAAGCGAATTCGCTCCAATCCCTCGAGGGTTTTACCGTTGTTTGGAGGCGGTGACGGTGCTATCAGCTCCTCTTCCTCTTCCTCCTTGTCGCCGGAGAGCTGGGTCTTGTACGAGCCAAAGGGTGCACCAATTAAAGACCACTTGAGTTTGGATTTGCACTTGTAATTCAATTCCATACTCTTCTATATATTATTCTTCTCTTTTATATCTCACTAGTCTTGTTTTGATTTAAGATGTGTTGTTGTGAGTTGTAGTTCTATATATTTCTTCCGTTATCATGAACAGTAGTAGTCTTGAAACTATTCCTTGGCATTAAATCTAGGACTTGGTATGTGACAACTGACAACACATATCTTCACTTGCAAAGATCCAAGATGCAACTGTTCATGGTGCCCGTACACCACCTGAGGTCAATGCCAATTTGTGATTAACCTGATATTATATATGATATTCTTTCTATTAGCAAATTGGTTTTCTTCTAGCTACTCAAAAATATATAATATAACAACGAAAATTGCGTTGGGTTTGACCTCTGAGGTGAGGTGTTTCATGGAATTTGCTAAAAGTGGTTGTCCAAAGTGAAATTTGACATTACTGCCTTGTACAAGTTGAACCATGAGTGGAGTTTTTTTGGTCCCAAAGGAAGAATTATATCTGCCATCCATGCTGTCCTTAATTAGTGTGACATTAATGTCATGTGAGGGATTGCCTTCTTTTGATACTTTGTTCTCAGTCATGCTCTTATTCGTATAACTTTGATTCTAATGGCTAATGGCTATATTTGGGTGGCTAGCTATTTTGCCTACTAATTGCAGTTCATGCTTAAATTGGTTGATAGTACAGTATATGTGCTAAAAGTTTTACTTTGGTCAATTGGAAGTAGAGTCTGCTTTCAAAAAATAGAAATAGAGTTATGTTAGATCCTTTATGTGTTGGTGGATTTTAATTAGAGACGCTTTTAACTTCTTCCTCATGTAGTGTGCTATTAGAGATTAAGCTAATCAAAAGAGAGATTCTATTAAAGCTTCTTCTGTGAAGTCCTCAAGCACGTGTGATTGACTTCTAACGTGGTTTGAAAAGTCATCTACTTAATATGTTCCATAAAACACTGTTATTTGAGATTTTATTTCAAAACACCACTTAACTATTTTGTTTCTAAGATAGTGTTCTTCTACAAAAAATTTATTATTATTATAGATAACTATGTCGTTACAAGTAGAGTTGTAAATGAGATGAGTTTAACCCGTCGTCCCGCCCCACTCTTCCTAATGTGGGTTACCGTCAAAATATCCTAACCCACCGATCCGTCAACCACCAACCCACATAATAATCTCAACCTGCCCTGCCTAATCTGCAACTAGCATAAAATATTAATTATTTGATCAATATATATTATGTTATAAATATATAATTCAAATTTTAGTACTAAGACTTTAAATCTATTATATATATTACACATCTACATTGATTCTACCTTCTATAATTAAGATTATTAATGTTTTTATATTTCTTTTTGACATGCATATTATCTTGTGGTTTATTTAAGTGTCATGTCTTATGAAAATAAATTATGTTGTATATATGTATTTTTTTTATTCAGGTTGTTTGGTGATGTATATGAACTTTTTTATCGGGGTGATATATATGAACTTGTTACAAGTTCTAAATTGTAAAATTTTACATGTTTTAATTCATAAATATAAAAAAAATTAAAAACTCAAATCACTCAACCTACTTCACCCGCCTAATCTGCCCCCCACACGACTTACCCACTTAACTTAGGTGGGATTGGTAGGGGGTAAAATCCCACCCCGCCCCCATTCACAACCCTAATCTCAAGTTAGACAATTCCAGAATATTCTCTTAATATAGAATTGAAAAGTGGTCCTTTTGTTGGATAAATGAATATGCCGCTAGAAATTGAGCTTATCTCACATTCTCATGCAGATGTTTAACAAAATCGCCCATCTAATATGATATTTAATCATCACCCTAAAATTGCAAAATCCAATATAATTCAGGTATTTTTTGATCTTCTATTCGTACTACCTCGACAGACCAGATGGTATATTTTGAAAATAGATAACAACGTGAAGGCAGATAACAATGGATGGTAAAGACTTAATTTGAATGTACGTGCTTATATAATTTGTGATTACACAAAAGTCTTCACGCCAAAACGAGCTCACTAATGGAAAACCATTTTTTCTTGTCAAATTAAAGGCAGCCTCTTGCCAATCATAAGTACTTAAATCAATGAATGTTAACTATTCATACCTAACTCATGTGCAATGGAAAAATGTGTACCAAAAAGTTAAGTACATACGTCTTCAGTATCAATCAAATCCACTCAGCTTCCAATCATAGTTTTATTTTACCATAAAAAGAAAAAAAGGTTCAATAGCATTAGATTTTCATATTCAGATTTTGGAAAAATCTGATTTTTCTTATAATCTAAAAAAAGTTTTTTTTTCAAAATTAGAAACAGACCATAGTCATCTTCTTGAAAAAGAGCAAATGTATAGTCTAATCAGATTCAGACGTTTAACATCTTCTTTTTTCCTCTTTTTTTTTGCAAATCTCTCCAACCATGTTTATTGTCTGGGGGTGCACGCGGGTTGGGTTGAACCCGAAAACCCACCCAAACCAGACTAGCCGGGTTAGGTTGGGTAGGGATTCAGGTCGAGTTGGTAAATTTGAAAACCGATGGTCTTGGGTCGGGTCAACCTGAAATTTTTTATATATAAATGTGAAACTATGATAGTCTTGCATATTTATCATTATTCGGGGTCCAACCCTTTGTTATATTCATCATTATAATAAGTTTTTTTAAAATGTAAAGATAGGGTAAACTTGCTAAAAATACTTTTTGATTCTTATAATTATTATATTTTAGATCCTAATAATTTAAAATCCAATGTTATAATTATTCATCATTTAATAATAATAAAAATCGATTCCAAATCGATCCGACCCAACCCAACCCAAAAATTCGGTTCGGGTTGGGTTTAACCCGAATTAGTTCACGTTCGGGTTCGATTTTTCCCAAACCCAAACCCGACCCGACCTGTGTGCATATTAGATTTTGTGTTTGTATATTTCTGATTATTATGAATGAAAGATTACACTTGCGTATACATATATGGGCTCGTGATAGAGCCGTTGGTGAATGATATTATTTCCTAATACAGAAGATACTATGACTCGTTTAAGTGCGTGATTCTTGTTTCCTTTTGTAAGGTGATACGGATTTGGATTGTGTACGATTTGACACCGGATTTGGCGATGATGACCGTTGGGGCTGAGCCGTTAGTTTTAACACTCCCCCTCAAGTTGGGTCCGAAAGAGGTTGAAGGATCCCAACTTGTCGAGAATGTTATGAAAATGTCTTTGGTCTAATGGCTTGGTGAAGATGTCTGCTAGCTGGTCTTTGCTTTGGACATAGGGTACTTCAATTTCCTTCGCTTGAATTTTTTCTCTGATAAAGTGGCAATCGACTTCTATATGTTTAGTCTGTTCATGAAAAACAGGGTTGGTGGCAATGTGTCGAGCCGCATGATTATCACAGTACATTTGCATAGGCTCGTCATAAGGAAGTTTCATGTCTTTGAGGAGCTGTTTGAGCCAAACTAGTTCGCTAGTAGTGGATGCCATGGCTCGGTATTCGGCTTCTGCACTGGACCGTGCAACCACATTTTGCTTTTTGCTTCTCCATGTGACGAGATTTCCGCCAACAAATGTGCAAAAACCCGTGGTGGACTTGCGATCGTGACTACCAGCCCAATCTGCATCAGAATAACCAATTATTGAATTAGAATTGTTTCTTTTCATCCATATCCCTTGGCCTGGAGTCCTCTTTAAATATCTAAGGATTCTATCTATGATGTCAAGGTGGTGTGTATGTGGAGCATGCATGAATTGACTAACAGTGCTAACCGCATATGTGATGTCGGGTCTGGTGACAGTAAGATAGATGAGTTTTCCTACTAGTCTTTGAAATTGTCCTATGTTGTGTAAGGGCTCCCCCTCGGTGGGACTCACCTTTCGGTTTGTCTCGATGGGGGTATTAGCAGGTTTAGCTCCTAATTTACCGGTCTCTTTTAGAAGGTCTAAGACATACTTACGTTGAGACAAGAATAACCCTTTCTTAGAGTATGCGATTTCAATGCCCAAAAAATATTTCATGAATCCTAAATCCTTGATATCAAATTTGGATTTTAAGTATGATTTTACGAGGTGAATTTCATTATCGTTGCTTCCTGTGATTACAATGTCATCTACATAAACAAGAACAATTGTGGTGATGTTGTTATGATGTTTGGTAAACATAGATGCATCAGTGGAACATTTAGTAAAACCAAATTGAAGAAGAGAGAGACTGAGTTTTGCATACCATGCTCTGGGAGATTGTTTCAATCCGTAGATTGATTTGTAGAGTTTGCAAACCTGATTGTGGGAAGAGTTGTATCCTGGAGGTGGAGTCATATAGACTTCTTCTTCCAGAGTTCCTTGAAGAAAGGCATTTCGAACATCCATTTGATAGAGGTTCCATCCATAGTTGACGGCTACAGATAGGAGAACTCTGACAGTGTTCATTTTAGCTACAGGTGCAAAAGTTTCTAGATAGTCAATGCCATAGGTCTGGGTATACCCCTTAGCAACTAATCTGGCCTTGTATCGGTCAATAGATCCATCACTATTGTATTTAGTTTTATATACCCATTTACATCCTACAGGTTTTATTTCGGGTTTTGAGGGAACTAGGGTCCAGGTTTGATTTTTCTCTAAGGCGTTTAACTCATCTTTCATGGCTTGTACCCAATGGGGATAATTAAGGGCGTCTTGGTAGGAGGTAGGTTCACTATTTTTATCAATTACATTCAAGAAATTACGATGAGAGGAAGAGATAGTGTTGTAGGAAATATAATCTTGGATAGGGTAAGTGACGTTGTAAGTAATAAAATCTTGAAGGTAAGGCGGGGTGCGTGTAGGTCTTGTGGACCTTCTTTCAGTAGTCTCTCTTTCTGGTTCGACCTGTTCGTCATGTTGTTCCTCTGATGTACCTATAGTATATTCATCTCCCCCGTCTTGGGGAATGGGAGTTTCCTCAAGAGGTGAGATTTCAAACACATCAAAGGTAGGGAGAGGAGTTGTCTCACCTGGAGGATTAGTTTTGGTTATTTCGAAGTATGATTCGTGTTCAAAGAAGGAAACATCTCGAGAAATATACGGTTTACAATCTACGGGATCATAACATTTGTATCCTTTCTTTTGAAAGGAATAACCAAAGAAAACAGTTTTGACGCAATGAGAATCAAGTTTATCCAGACGTTTTTTTTGTGAACATAGCAAGTGCAACCAAAAATTTTAAGGTGATCAACATTCATTCGCCTACCATTCAGAATTTCTAATGGTTGTTTATTTTGAATTGTGGGACTAGGCAGACGATTAATCAGGTATACAGCAGTTAGGATGGCTTCAGACCAAAACCTTTTGGGCACTTGAGTTTGAAATAAAAGGGATCTAGTGACATTCAAAAGATGTCGATTTTTCCTTTCAGAAACACCATTTTGTTCAGGGGTGTTAATGCAAGTAGTTTGATGAAATATGCCTTTTTCTTTCAAAAAACTTTGGAAATTATTACTGGTATATTCTGACCCATTATCAGATCTAAGAGTTTTAATTTTAGTATCGTATAAATTTTCTACCAAGGCAACATACTCACAAAAAATAGAGAAAACATCAGATTTAGATCTAAGCAAGTAAAGCCAAGTTGTGCGAGAAAAATCATCAATGAATGTAATAAAGTACCTAAACCCATTGTAAGACTCGACAGGGGCTGGACCCCAGATGTCAGAGTGTATCATCTCCAGAGGTTTCCCTGTTTTAGTAGTAGAAGCATAAAATGGTAACCTAGTTTGTTTTGCCAGACGACAAACTTCACAACATAACTCATTATTAAAAATTATGCTAGGAAATAATTGTTTCAAAACAGGAAGGGACGGATGCCCCATACGTTTGTGCCAAATGTCGGGAGCCCGATGAGACACATTATTAGCATGTAAAAGGTTATTTGAACTGTCTAAGATATATAATCCGTTTATGAGAACACCTCTACCAATCATCTTCCCTGATGGTCGGTCCTGAAATAACACATCAAATGGTGAGAAGATCACATTACAATTCAAGTTTCTAGTGATTTTTGCAACAGACAAAAGATTAGATGTAAGATTGGGAACATATAATGTTTTTTCAGTTGTGTTATTTAGTAGTTTTGATTCTCCTATTCCATTAATTTTGATTTGGTTTCCATTAGCAACTGTAACAAAATTATTTATATTAGGGTCATAATGAATATTGTCTATGAGATTTCTGTTTCCAGTCATGTGGTCTGTGGCTCCAGTGTCAATAATCCAAGAATTTATAAGACCAGTAAAATTAGCAATAGAATTGGGGAGATTAATACCTGAATTACTACCTGGTTGATTCTGAATTTGACCAGACATTTGGAGAAGAGTGTTCAAGTGGGCCAACGCATGGCCCAGTTCTTGCTGCACGGACCCCGATCCAATCCCGTATGCTGCTGCTGCTACTCCATCTCCTGTAGGCACATTTAAAACCGGACTCGGAGCCCCGCGTGACAGACCCGACCCTCCATCGGATCTGGAGTGATCCGCGAACGATTCGGACATAAAACCCCGACCGGTTGAGCCCGATCCGCCTTGCGACCATTTGTGGTTTTCCTCTCCAAAGTTAGGGTTTGGGTAGAGTCCGCCGCTGTTAGGGTTTCCTCTCCCATCCCCCCTTCTTTCGCCGGTGCCGTTTTTTGGTGGTCGGAGGTGTGGGTAGAGGAACCAACACCGATCGCGACTATGCCCTTGTTTTTTGCAGTTGTCGTAGTGTTCATCTTTCCTTCTTCTGAACTGTCCTTTTCCTTTTGTGTTTTGATTGTTGTTGTATGTGGCTGCGAATGCTTGGTTTTCTTTGCTTGTTTGTTGGTTTGGTTGAGGCATGGCGTGTCTTCGGGTTTCTTCCCGTTGAACCATTGCAACTATGTGCGTGAGGGGTGGAAGCTCCGATGATAGCAGCACTTGAGATTTGAGAGCTTCAAAGCTCGGATCGAGACCGACCAGAAACTGGTAGATCCGATCTTGTTCGATTCTTTCTTTTATGAGTTTTTGGTCGGTGCTCGGGGGCTCGTAGATACTGAGTTCGTCCCATCGGCCCTTGAGTGTCCCAAGATAATCGGTGACCGTCTTTTGTCCTTGCCTGGTTTGCGAGATCTCTTGTTTAAGTTTGAAGATGTGGGCGAAGTTTTGTTGTTTCCCGTAGAGCTCCTGAACGGCGTCCCATAGTTCTTTGGCGGAGTTGGAGTAAATGAACAACTCCCCGATGTGTGGTTGCATGGGGTTCAGTACCCACGTCATGACGAGGTGGTCGGCGGTCTGCCACTCTTCTATTTTGGTGTCGTCGGTGGCCGGTTTTTGTGATTTCCCGGTGATGTGGCCCAACTTCCCTTTGCCACTGAGGGAGAGGGTGACAGAACGCGCCCATGAGAGGTAGTTAACCCCATTGAGAAGTTGGGTGGTGAGGCGCTGGGGGGTTCCTTTTGCCATTGGGTCGGATGTCGCTTTGAGCGTCAACCCCCTTTGGTGATCTGAGACCGCAGTGGTCGATGATGGTCTGAGGTGATCGGATTTGGATCGGAATTGGGTTCTGGAGATTAATGGTCGGTGATGATGGAGGGTTTTTTTGGTTTGGGTTTTTGTGTGTGGAAGGACTTGTGATGATTTTTGGGAGTGATTCTGAGGTGGTGTCGCCGGAGGTTCACCGCCGGTGAGGATTTTCCCAGTTCTGAGGTCGATCAATGCTCTGATACCATATTAGATTTTGTGTTTGTATATTTCTGATTATTATGAATGAAAGATTACACTTGCGTATACATATATGGGCTCGTGATAAAGCCGTTGGTGAATGATATTATTTCCTAATATAGAAGATACTATGACTCGTTTAAGTGCGTGATTCTTGTTTCCTTTTGTAAGGTGATACGGATTTGGATTGTGTACGATTTGACACCGGATTTGGCGATGATGACCGTTGGGGCTGAGCCGTTAGTTTTAACAGTGCACCCCTAAAATTGTCTAAGAATTGATATAAAGCATCTCTATAAAATATAGATTTTTACAAAATCAACTCTAAAAGTTTATTGTCAAACGGACCTAAAACTACAAACCAAATATTGGGCCTAATGCCCAATACTTTGAAACTGCAAAATTTATACGACTCTTTAACAAGATTCAGCCCAAGCACATACATGGCCTCATCAGCTTAGTTTTAAGATTCGGCCCAGACCATAAAACTCTTTTAGAATACGATTAAGATGTATGATGTAGATTAAAGTTTGGAGTTTTTTCCTGGGTGCACATCAAACGACACATAATTGGTTCTTTATATCCATATTTTAACCATTTCCTTTCGTGGACCTACATTTCTATCTTAGCACTTTTGTTCACCTATATTTTCATTTTATTTGCTTGTATACACTTGCGTCGTTAGTAGAACCACTTCATCACAAAATTTGTCCAATTCTGTAAGGAATTTTGCAATTTACACTGTTTAAAATTTAAAAAAATCCTTAATGTTAAATAAAAAATAAAATAAATAAACATTGAAAAATCCAAACCATCACTTCTCCTATCTCTCCATTTCTCTCTCCTCTCTCCCGTCCTCTCTCCAGTTGCTTCTCATCTCTCTCTTCTCCTCGATCTCCAGTACTCTCTCTCCTCTCTTTGTCCAGTTGTCTCACCACTCCCTTCTCCTAGCTTCTGTCCTCTAAACCCACCGATGAAAGCGATGGTGGTGTTGGAGCAGGGAGGGCTGTTGGCGAGCTGGGAGTTTGTCGCTAGCAAGGACAACAGTGGGGGTGAGGGGCGCGTGAGGAGGATTGAAGAGAGACAGAGATAGAGAATTGGGGCACATTCAATCTTTGGGCGATGACTTTGTACCTAAACTTCTTTTTGCAATATATTAATAAAATATGACGTTAAGGCACCTTATTTGCTTTACAAGAGAGGGAATTGGGGAGAGGAGAAAAAGATGATTGGAGAGAGACGAGGGAAAAGAAGATAGAGAGACGTGGAGTGAGAGTTTGGGTTTTATAAAAATAAAGTTTTTTGTTGAACATTGAGGATTTTTCAATCTTAAAGGGTGTAAATTGCAAAAGTCTCAATGGAATTGGATGAAATTTGTGATGGAGTGGTCCCACAAACGATGAAGATGCATACATGTAAATAAGATGAAAATATATGTGCACGAAAAGAAATAATTGAAATACAAGTGTAAAGACTCAATTATGCATCATTTGAGATGCACCCAAGCAAATAACCCTTTAAGAAAATATCCCTTCAATAATTTAGACTTATAGTCACACAAAGTTAATTTGTTTGATTTCAATTTGGTACATCTAAAATTGTCAATTTTTTCAGTCCATTTATTTACAATATTGGGTCCTAATAAATACCAATTTTTAGCTACATCCACACCAAAATAGAACCAAATCTAGAGTGATAGGATCATGAAATTTCCTATATATGATTCAAACACGTAAACTATCTGGATATAATTGGATATATGGATCTGACAACAACATGAAAGTATCTTACAATCACAATTTAGGCCTAATCAAATATTATAAGGACAATTCAAACTGTCGAAATTTAAAGGGGTTGAAAATTTAGGAAAGTCGTAATCCACCACACAATTTCAAAATCCAAAAGGTAAAAATACGTAAAGCTACTTACGACTAATAACAAAATCCCAAAAATTACAGTGATCGTTCGACTCCCATCTCAACACCTAACACCACCCTGAGAATTAAGCTCATCCAACTGCCTACCACGTCTTAAGAAAAACAACATACATCATGCACGTGGACGAGATCATCGAACTTTAAATAAAACTGAAGACATGAAGCATCACCCAAGTGGTGGCAATTAAACTTTACACTACATGAAAGCGTGTCCACTTAATTTTTGAAGCAAAGTCACTAATCTCGACATCTTGGTTGAAGAATCTAGATTAATCCCGGTGGACGGTGCCAAGTGTAAATGTTCTAGTGGGTACTCCTCACGTCCACACAACCCAACCCTACATGGGAAGGCAACAACTCACTCCTACAAGCAAGACCTCACATGTTTGTGTCAAACAATTGTTTTTGTTGTGAAGTTGTTAGGTCTTTCCCCCATCTATATCTCTTCTTTGGTGGTCATGTTTGATTCATTATTCATTCTTTATTGCTTCACATTTTGCATTTTAATCCTTGCACTCAAATAAAGTTTCAATTGGAGCTTAAACATTCTAAAGCCTTTCTCTTTTCATCTTTTTCTTCTTTTGCTTCGAGGTTTTAATTAATTGTTTCCAAATGCATGTCACCGTTGATAACCAATAAATGCGGCGTCATGCAGCATTTGTGATGTAGCAAACATCATACCATAAGGAGCAACTTAAACCTTCACTGACATGTATATTTCCTCTTCAGAAACTCTGATATAATCATGATATCACCATCTCCATCGCTTCCAATCTATTTTGCTTCGTGCTTCCACATTTTGGCTAGTTAGCAAAAAAAAAAAAAAAAAAAATCCAAAAACTAATGGATCTCCCAAACACACCCTAAGGTCAATATAAATCCAACAATTGCAAAACAACTATAAAACACAAACAAAGTGTTGGATTATTAAGTTTGTGTTTTATCAAACACTTAATTGAGAAAATCTAACGTCGAGTTGAAGATGAGATTTATTAAGCCGTATGTTATGTGCTCACATTTGTTTTAGTCTCACATTGAGGAATATATTTGTAAAGTTGAGGGGGCGGGGGATTTGGGTGAAATTAGAGGTTTTAGCCTCAAGGTGATAGTTATATAGTTTTGCTCTTATTCCAACGTTCTTCGGCGGTCATATCTTGCGAGATTGTGCACTACTTTCGAGGTCCGTTGACTCCAATATGTGCCCGTTCGACGAAGTAACCGTTCTATCATGGGAGAAAAGTGTCAGACTCGTCGTATTGGTACGTGGGGAGCGATATTTTCTCTAAGACAAATCAGAATTCGACGGTTCGATTTGTAAGGTCGTTTCTGATCATAATTTCTTGTGTTTTCTAAACATAAATTTGTACATTAGTTTAATCTGAATTCTGCTGAATTATTTATTCAACATCCGTAATCTAGTGTATTACATGATTATATTTGTACTTGTATCAACACAAAATGTTGCATGCCAAAAAAATAAGGTTCTATATATACAGGACAGACAAAGTCCCTTCATTTCTAGCTATATAAACCAACCCACACCCTTCCACACAATTCCAAACCGATCTCCAATAATTAAACATGTCCGACTACTCCAACACCCCACCACTTCACCTTTGCTTCTTCCTCTCTACTCTCCTCCTCTTCCTCACCCTCTCATGGTACCTAAGCTATGAGTCCATGGCCGAGAGCCTCAACGACAAACTCACCGTCGGTTGGATGTTTCTCCCTATACTCCTTCTCCTAGCCGTTTGCGCCTTGACCGCCTACGAGAGAGGGTGGCTATCGTCCCTCGCCCCGATGCCCGAGAGAGAGTCCTTGTATAGAGGGAGTGGGTCGCCTTGGGGTGTCGCAGTTGTGTTGCTTTTGCTCGTAATCATGGTTTCTTATAGGTCTTCTTTCAGAGAGATGTGGTCTCCCTTGATCGCCAGGTGATCATATATATCATATGCCTGTGCGCGCTACGTGATTCACATGAAAAGTAGAACTTTTTTTGTCGATGATAATTAACTTATGTATATAGGTTAATTGTAATTAAGATGATATGAATTGTGGAGCTTCGGGGTTGTAATAGGGGTGGGTACGTATATGGATTTTTGTAGCTTGTGTGGTTGTCTTAACTAGTTCTATGTGATATGTTCGTCTTTTTTGAGCTTAAGCTACTATTTTCGTGTTCTAGTTCTCCTTCAGTGGTATATAACTTGTTGATGTATGTATTTAGGGAGAAAATGGCAGATTGAAGTGCATATAACTTTGGTTTAGTGTTTTTACTTGTTTATTAGAGGTGCAGGGATATTAGGACATCTACAGATGATTGTGTGTTGTTACATATTTGAATTTTACTAAAAAAACAAGTGATGCTTAAAGAAAAAGTGTGTGCGTTGCTCTTTACTATTAACGAATAGGCATTACGAAGGTGTAAGGATCAATTAAAGTTTATTTTAATCGGGTTATGCTTTTCATTGTAGGAGTCATTAGTGACACATAGTGACGTGATTTAAGATGTTACCAGAGAATATGATATCACTACTGCGAAGACTAATAATTCTTAGGGCATCCCTCAAAGGGGATTTTTTTTTCTCGGTCGTGAACGACCGGTCACATGTGACCTGAGCATTTATGCTCTAAACGGTGGGTCATCCAAGGTCGTGGATGACCGGGTCATCGACCTGGGCATTGAAACGCCCGGGTCGACGACCCGGTCGTCCATTAAAAAAATATTAAATTTTTTATTTTTTTGTTTTGATTTTTAAAATTTTTTGTTTTAGTTTTTAAAATTTTTTTTTTGAAAATACGTTTTAGAATTATTTAGAATTTTTAGAATTTTTTTAATTTTTTTTTAAAGTTTTACCAAGATGGACCCCGAAATGATGTGGAGGAGAGAGGTAGGTTGTTGTGGGTTGTGTTGGGTCGTGGTTAAGAGGTGAATAGTGTAGGAAAGAGAAGAAGGTGGGTTGAGGAAAGAGAAAGCTGATGTGGAAGAGAGAGAAAGTTGATTTTGAAGAGAGAGAGAACTGATGACCGGGTCGTCCAGGTCATGGTTAGTGATGGTCTTAATCGTCAAATTTCCAAAGCCTTTTCTTTAGACAAGACGTTGGCCGAAGAAAAAACCTTAGCCTAACGCAGCCAGTAAGGCTAAGCTCTACAAACCGAAGTTGAAAATGAAAGATAATCTTGGATAAATATGTCGATTTATCAATTTAAGCCAACAAAAATCATATTTAATTATCAATGACCTATTATAAAAAAACACAATTGTGTTATTATTATTAAAGTGGAACATAATTACTCATTGTTCTCCGATTTCTATTTTTTTTATTGTGAGAACTACGAGCTTCAAGTTGCCATCGTATGTGATGTTGTGATGATATCTTGCTTTTATTTCGAAATAATAATAAAAATGAGCAGAGGTTTGGTTTCTTATAGCCGAGCAACTTCAGAACAATAAAAATTTCATTTTAGATTTGAATTTAGTAGAACAGTGAGTTGTGTGGTGCGTAATTTGCTTGAATTAATTATACCTACCAAATAACAAGAGTGGTAAAATATGCCATATTTTAAGGTCAGCTGATCGATATGTATGAAGTTGGTATATGTAAACATCACAGTTGCGTCCCAACGAAGAAAAACTCTTTCCGACCCAAGTCGACGTGGAATTGGGAAATTGAGATTCCATTAATTTTCCAATTTGTAAATGTAAACATGACATGACTTCTTGTCGATGCGTTACAAATCAAATATATGATTATCGTCGATTTATCGTAACCTTAATTAAGAAGTTTTATTATATAAAAATAAAAAATAAAAGATAAAAAAAACATTTTTTCTATAAAATAAATATAGAAGTCAAAAATGGAGATGCAGGGGATCCAACCCTGTTGCCTTTTGAGCTACATCCCCAAGATCTGCGAAACTAAAAATCTAATCCATAATAGGATTAAATTATCTATAGATTTCGAACCTAAACTCGATTTAGGATGTAATCTGTTACTTTTCTACTGCTGTCGCATTTTCATGTTAATATGAGATTTCACATATTCCATTTGAGATCTCAACTTCTGCTTTTTTATCACGTGTGTTTTCTTCGTCTTCACTTGGCAAACGAGAAGGAACATTTTACGATTGAATGTAACCTACAAATTTCAGAGCAACTTATTAATGTCTTGAGGCATCAGGTTTTTATAAGGCGATTTAATTACAAAAGATTCGTAATTAACAACAGCTTTTGATTCCAACATGTCCGGATCTAGCCGAATCACGTAATTTCTCCATCACTACTACCAAATCACATCCGTTCGTTGAAGTTTATTACTGAAAATGAATCTGGAAATGAAATTCGAATCGGAAGCAAAAGCCGAACCCGTCGAGTCACACAACCTCCAATAATCACCATAAACAAACAAAAAAAAAACCATAAAAAAAACAAAATTTTCGAGGATCCGAATGCAAATGCGGGAATAAACCCCAACAAATGGCAGAAATCTTCGACTCGATTTGGATGTCGGCAACGTACAGCGCTGGATTACGCTATTGCAAACGAGCGCACCAGTGACTCTAATTTATTGCCTTAAAACCACCCAAAAAATCAACTAAAGAAAAGAACAGATTTGGAACATAAAATCTTTTGTATCGGAATTAAAAGACAAGACAGCCTCAGAAGCAAAGATAGATGTGTGCATCAGAGAACAAATCTCAGATGGTACGGACAATATCATACATCACAGGCCACAAAACAAAAACAAAAACAAAAACAAAAACAAAATTAAAATTCAACAGAAAACTAGGGTTTGGGGAGTGGCGACGTGAGGTTGAGGGATGGAGAAAGGGGGTTTATATAAGAGGAGGATGCTCTCAAAACCCTAGAAATCTATAAGACGAAAATGACAATTTTACCCCCGACTACCAAAATAATTCCACGCTCTTGCTTGATTATCGGTTTGAGGCCTGATTTTTTAAATGTTGATTATTTCGATGTTACAATAAGAGATGCTTTTCCTATGAAATGTGAAGTCGGAAAGTTAATATGTTTGTTAGATCTAATCTAACACACTTGTTTTTCCCAATTTTCAGTTGTTTAGAGGAGAGAATCAGTAAGATTGGGTGATATTACTACTTTAGTAGCTTTTCTAACTAAGAAAAATATCTACGGTAGAAGGAAGAGAATGCTGCAATCGAACTTTTATCTATTCAGGTACCGCTTCGAATGGAGGTAATAAGATGGTAAAAATTAAAATGACAAAAAATAGTATTGCAAAACCTTTATGCTATTAAATTTTATCCCCTTATCATCACCATTGTAAAACAGTAAGAGTAAGCACGGCCTGACATATTAGAAGAGTTGAAGTTTGATAAATAAATGTCCCGAAATTCATACCTACCAATCTAGTTCACGCAATGTTGTGTTAAGTTCTCAGAAATCTAGTTCTTTTGGTTATTCGTTAGCTAAGTTCTACAACGACTTGCACATTGATAAATGTAGAATTTTTGGTAATGAAAGAACACTAAAATCCATTGAAGTAAATGCACTATCATTGGACGAAATCTCGAACCACACAAATGGCTGCATTCTACTTATCAATCAAATATCCATGAAGGAAAGAGGGTTTGTTCTGATCAAATGAAATTGCAGTATTATATAAATCATATGTTTCCAGAATATAATAAACATGCCTCATCTTGCGATTGTAATAAATAAGAAATGAGTTCTTCAGGAACTACATAAGGGTTAACACTAATATTCTATTCACTAGTCATAATTGTACAAGAATCGTGATTAGGCCTAACACAAGAGGCTGTTAATTACAATATGAATCTTCCTACTAAGAGGCTCCCTCAGCAATGAAATACGTGAAAATAGACACTGCATCTTGTAGATGGCACGACCGGAAGTCATCGGGAATAGGGGCACTGAGCATCACGTCGAAGCAGCTCATTTGAGCAGCTGTGGAGCCTCCAGGAATGGACCCAAGAAGCTTATTGAGCTGCTCCACCATCTTTGAGTAGGCAGACCTGTGGTCGAAATAACATTATTATCAGATAACAGAAGTTTTAAGATGATTGAAGTGGAGTGGATATGTCATTCTGACCACTTACATGCATATATACTTCCTCAAGTTTATGAGTAAGATTGCCGACAAACCAATAGCAACGAAACTTTCACAGTTTACACTCATTATAGCGTGTATAACTACAAAGATCTTAAGCAAATGCAGAAACAGCAGAACAGTATTAATCAACAACTAAATAGATTCTAGACAGAGCAAAATGACCAGGAATCTAAACAATTGCCAAGATATGCAAATGGATGGAAAGAAAATTACTCTATATTGCCATATCCCAACATGTTTTCTATTGGTGATAAAATCAATAAATATTGCCACTTCAATAGTACCATACACTACAGAGAACAAGAGTGACTAGTGACAGATGGTTCAAAACCCTTGATAAAATTGTGACGAAAAAGGTTACAATATTTGTATGTTCTCGAAGTGTACAGCTATAGATTGTCAATAACGTAACTAAGTAGGATCTCATGAAACATCTTAATTGGTGCTCTCTCTCTTTTACAGACCACATGTGCATCATTTGCCAGAGATAAGTTTCAGTTGTGTAAACAAGGGATTATGAATTTTCTTTCTGGATCACCAACCTGATCTTCGTGTAATGAGTAGAATAGGACCAAGTTGGCCATTTATTTACCCAAGAGATGACATTTTAAAGTGTGTCATTCTAAACCCTTTCCAGAATACCTACCACCAGGTATCAAGAGATCTAGACAAGCATCTTCATTTCTGAAGATATGTTACCTTCCTGGTTTCCAAAAAATACAAGACCAACCATTAACAGTTTAGCTGTTTTTTGTACTTCGCTCCATTGTAGGCACTTAAGATCCATATCATTACAAAGCTATGCAAACCAGAAAGCTATATTAACAAAGGTTATAATTTTCTCGATAAAAAAAACATTCAGTGTGATATTATTTATGAAAACACTGAAAAATGAAGCAGCATACTTTCAGAAAATGGAGAAGCATTCAGAGTGCCATGTCACTTACGCAAATCAAACAGCAAGGCTAATGATGACAAAACAACAAGGACCAACCAGCACTTTCTAATAAAGTACAGCAGATAGTATATCAATACTTAAATGCAAGTACCTTGCAGATAAAGGTAATTTGCTTCCCCAGACTACCAATGACTGGTCCAGACGTTTAAAGAAGCCTCTACATGCATCGGTCATCGTCTCCAGTGTGTCCTTCAAACATAAGTTGAGAGGTTGTATTTTTGTAAGGACAAGAACATGCAAGTAAACTCATCATAAATTTGGCTAATAGAAAGAGAGTAAATGTAACAAGTTACATCAGGTATACAAATGAATAAATTTCAAGGGCAGGCTGCTATCACTTAGTACTTAGTAGATCACCTGTAGAAGGTTTCTTGAGATTTTTCTAGATATAATATGAATATAGAAAAAAAACATATAATAGGTATCAAACAATTCTTGATTGGCAATTGTCGAGTGATCGATAGTAGAGTGCAAATAAAAATTGTCAACGATAGAAAATAATTAAAGAAATCACTGTTGAGGTAAAACATTCAGAAGAACGGAAACTACAGATAGTCATTGACTGTTAAGGAGTTGAAGGAACGTAAAACGGAAGGAATTCCTGTTGAAGCTTTTGACTACTGATGTTATCAGAGGTGTAACATTTTACATTTGTCTCCTGCCATAACTTCTGAAAAGAACCAGGCATGTTTGTGATGATTTTCCAAATTAAATTAGCAAAAGCTTAGAAAAGGTGCACTCAAAGAAAAGTCTTTGTAACTTTTAGAAGTCAATAAATTCAATTTTACAATGATTACAAGTACACACACGCACACATAGAGAGAGAGAGAACACAATGTTAAATGATAGATCTTACTTGCTTGGCTACAGTCTTCGCTTCTTGCAGAGAACTCTTGAGATCATAGTAATCAATGAAAATTTGAGCACCCACATCCCAATTTGCAATTTCCATACTGTAGCTTCCCATGGAATTCACTAATTTCCTGATATCAGAATGTTGCGCTGGACAAGTAGTGGGACATAATTCAGTATGAATTAAAGAATATGTTCAATCTAAACAGGAAAAGTCCATAGATGAAAAGGAATATGACAACAGTGATAATACATATCTGCTCAATTATTTTCATTCAACTCTAGAGTCAGTAGTAACAATTGAATAACAAGCTGCATATAAAACAAGCATAAATTAAATTGGTCGATCTAAATGATAACTGCACTTTTAGCCTCCCATGATACATATACCAGTAAAAATTTGGTTTATATAAATGATAAAAATCTGGCTTGCATTAGAGGGTTCTGTTTTTTTAACAAGTCCCACTAGACCCGACCATTTTTAAGTTTTTGCCACGCTTGCTCAATTTAAATAAGTGGCTTTTGTTCACGAGATGACTCCTTCTTTGCAGGTCTTTTTCCACTACTTCATGTCTCACATATGATTCCACATACCCACGGATTAGTTGTATCACGGTAGACACAGCAAGTGCATAGTTCATATAATCAAAAATGAATATGAACATGAAACAGATAATTCTGAGGCCTATACAGATAAAGCACATTTTTATGCATTTCTAATGTAATAACCTTCTAATCCATATGTATATATATTATTTGTATGTGAGACTTTTATGTTCCAAGCTGGAAAAGTTGATATTGATTATATAGTTTGGGCATTAAATTGAAAAATAGTATGCAATTCGGTGCAACAGCATTGGAAATACAATTACAAACATTAAATCTCACCACTCACCAGTGACACGACACCAGTGATTGTCAACTTTAGAAAAATGAACACCAACTTTATCTTATTAGGCAACTTACAAATTGATAATTGATGCATTCTAATCCTGACAGTTGTAAAAATAGTAAAACTAAAGAATGCAAAAGTCAAGACTTCAATAGGATCACCCAAACATGTAGCGGACCAGTTAATGACGGTACAAGGGGAAAACACCTATCCCATTGTAATGATGCATTGAAACTCAAAAAAGAAGGAAAATTTCATCATGGTATTGGAATCATACTCACATGATAAAAATAATGAATGCGCTACAGATGTCATAAAAATTGAATGAGCCTTTTGCCAGTTTGAACATTCCAGAAAATGCTCTAGAGCCTTGGGCAGATCACCATAGTATTGAAAGTATATTGCCTGCACCAAAGTGAATAATCATCATTTATTGCATTTGGGAACACCAACATAAAACATTATATTCAAATATCAATGTACCACAAACAGTATGTTTAACTCTTACTCCCCTTCCAACTTCACTGATATGGGTTTTTATGCTTACGTCTATTAATAGGCGCTCTTTGCATCAACTATTTACAACATAGAATAGAAAAAAGCAACCTAGTAACAAGTACACAAAGAACACCTACCAGAGCTTCATGCATCCACTCCGAAGGTACTCCAAGATCCTCAATAAATTGGCATTGCTCTTTTTCAGCACTCCATAATTCACAATATTGGAACAAAATTTCCCTGATGAGGTTAGATTGGAGATCAGGGAAATCCTCACGATAAGGCATGTGGATGGCAACATAGATGGCCCAATGACATTGCCCAAGAGACAGCAACTGCGAAATAAAGCTTGTATCAAGGATATGAAGATCATTTGAGTTGAATGTGCCAACAGCTTCTAATAAAGCACGTTGATGCCAAATCATGTGGTAATCAAGTGGATCATTGCTTGATGAAAAAGCACTGAACATCACTTTTAGAAGTTCAAAACACTTCTCGTCACTAGCATGGAGAAGCATAAGATAGTATGCAAGATCATAATGGTCACCTTCCCTCCAGCTCAAAGCTTCATCTTGTGGGCCCTCATCAATGTAAATGGGGACAGGCTGTGGAGCTCTTCCGTTGATGAGAAGCTGATGATAAGTTTGAATGATGACTGTGAGTGGAGTATCAGGCGGCAATTGAAACCACATAACCGATCCAAGATATCGCTTCCAATCAATTAAAGATTCGGCAAGAGCACCTTCAATATTGCCAGAAAGCAACTCGTACACTTTTATCCTATCTTTTTCAATAAATTTGAAATCTAACCCATTGTCCCTCCAGAGTTCTAGCTGCTGAGCAATGTCGTTGCGATTCACAATTGAGCCACCACATTGGCTCAATAATATGGCCAGTCTGACATCCCCTCTTGAAGCAGCCAATTCAACTGCTACATCAAGTTGTCTTCCAGTAAGGAGTAAAAGAATGTGTTCTAGATCACCAGAATCACTCAAACAGCTGACTTCTTCCTGCACACGATGACAAACACTATCTTGCAACCATAGGCTGAAATCCGCTCGGCGGACATAAGGCCTTGCTTCAGGGTCTATGCTTGGAATGCCCTTTTTGTCAAGCACCATGTCTTCTTCACCATCTTCATCAACCGAGCATGAAGGTCTAAATTGTTCATCGGCTTCTCTCTCGGAAAATAGAACTTTTATCAACTCCCAAACCATAACTTGGTGCATCATAATCAACCGAGAAGGACTAGACACACCAGGAACTTCAAGCTGCTTCTCTAAAATTCCTATGAAATTCCGACATACCTCTGACAGTGAAAAACGGCTGGCAACAACTTTTTGAAGCCTTAGGCTAGAAGAGCCGGCTTGGCATTCCACTAGTTCATGGTCCAATGACTTGTGCAGATTAAGTGGAGTGGTAAAGCATAGATCAATGAGCTCCTCTTTGATCTTATTATCTTCACCTCTGACAACAGAATCTATGGCAACACGTTCCAAATTGATTACAGAAGACAAGCCATTTACAGGATTACAAATTGGCGAACCCGCATGCACAAGGACACCATTAGGTCCCCAACCAACACGAAATGATCTTCCCATGAACAAGGCAGCATCAACAACGTTATTGGAATAGTGGCTACCAAAGGGGGTTGAGTGCTGTTTGTCAACCTTAAAGCCATTTACCTTTATCGTCCTTGGGGGCAAACATTTGCTTTGCCGGATCATGAGAATGTTCTGTGGAGGGCTAACGTCGGGGCTACTTTGATGATATTCTAGCAAAGCCTGGGGTGATTTACCTAATGGACTGGCCCTGTTAATCGACATTGACTTCTTCAGTGAACCCTGCAACGGCGATCTGTGAATTGAACTTTTAGAACTCAACCCAGGCGAGTCTACTGTCATATACTCAGGCAGTGTATGTCTTTTCTCAGGTGAAGAAGGTTCATCGAGATCTTCATCCTCATTATCAGGAAACATAATCATTCTCATCTCTTGCATTTTCACGGGATCAAGCCTCAAATGGGCAGGAAGCGAATGAGATAACACTTGTTGATCACAATGCTTTGACGAACCATCAAGCTCTTCGTCTTGTTGAGCAACAACACCATCCGTCAATATATCTTCTTCTTCTTCTTCTTCATCGTCCTCGTTTAGTCCAAATCTACTGAAATGTCGAACCAGAAATTTCCATTCGCCATTCGACTCGTCGAACGACACAAATCGAGCTCCTTGTCTCTCAGTGCATCTCTTCAATTTGACAACAAACTTATCCAATTCTTCACCCTGAAGACCATTATATTTCACATGGAGAAGTAAAGTAACTTCGGCGGTTTTATTAAGACCCTCGCCGACAGGCGGTTTCTCGGTTTCATTTTCGTAGACCGCAACCGAATGCCTGCTGAACTTAACAATGTCTTCTAAATCTAACGACCTCACATCGGTTTCCCCGGAAAAAGCAACACAACCATAACCAACTCTACCAACAACAAAATTTGGAACTCTGCTACAAAAACCAGAATCCCTCAACTCCCTGACAACCAATTCATCAACGGAAGGCCAAATATAGTAATCCGGAGAACGTAAGACGGGCAACACAGAACCGACCTCCGTGTTACTCAAAACTCCTCTATATTTTATCATTTCTGGCATCACATGGGTGAGTGAAGCACGAATACCTGTACGAGAATAAGAGTTGCCGGAGGAGGTGCTGGACGGCTGCCGGAGGAGGTGCTGGACGGCTGCCGGAGGAGGCGCCGACGGCAGGGGTTGCTGAGGTTGGGTTGTTTGTTAGTTAGGGTTAGAACTTATAACTTAGAAGAGGGGTAGGGAAATTTCAGAAAATAATTAAAAAAATTGCAAAAGAATTCCACAGTCCTAATTAATTCCTAAAATCGCCGAAATTTTCCTGCACGTGACATATCCGATACGCACCCAGTGCGGGGGCGACTTCGATTCAGAAATTTTTGGTTCCAACTAAAATGAGCCACCTGAAAATAGATAATACCAACGCTTTAACAAATTAAAATATAAGAATTTCAGCATTTTTTTACAAGAGTTTCAACGAAAGAACTTCAAGAAGACGAGTAGTGATTCAGAAATAGTAACGAACAATATATTCCATTTTTCCCATGAAACTATAATAGACACGATGTTTAAAAATGCATACTGGACCACCGGGTCAAATACAAATATTGATTTTGGTCGAATACGAATAAGATGTGTGAAAAAGTTATGAACATCTGAGTTGATATCTAAATCAAATATTACCATATAACTCCACCACTTTCACCTTGTTACTAACTAACCAGATGCTGATCTAAGTTTAAATTTCATAGTTACATCCTCTCGTATAATTTTGAATCGAATATTATCAAAAACCACTTTAAAGTTCAAACCTTCGTGGGCACATTTTCCATGAACCAATTTGAACCCTCGTGTCAATTTAGGTTTTACTATTGTAGGTTTGTATCTAGACATGTCAAAAATTAGACACGATAACACAACACGATAACTTCGTGTATGGGTATAGGAACTTGTACACGAATACACGATAAGCAGACACGACACGATACACGAACCCTTATCGGGTCAAGTTAGTGTATAGATGTCCATACACGAAATACATGATAACATACACGATAAGGTATTGTGTATATCTTGGTGTACACGATACACGATTGTACACGAAATATGTAGGATTTTTTGTCTCCATGTATGTATATATTTTAAAATTTTAATACAACATACGAGATCGATTTCATATTTTCATTGATTTTACGTACATGTATTTATTTATTCTAATATCATGCATTCCTACACATATTAAAATAAACAAAAGATAGATGATCATATCCAAAGGCTCTCTAAAACATTTCAGAAGATTCGGAGTTTCGTGGCTTGTCAAATCGTCCGCCGATTCGCCTCCAAGTGTTCACCAAACTCTAAACAAGATTAGAGAGAAATAAGCTAGTCAATCAATCTCTAATTATGCTTAGAATCTAGCTAATAACCTTTCTTTAAGCTCCTGAGATTTCTATCTCCAAAACTTAAAACTATTAAGAGATTTTCGTGGTGATTAAGAAGAGATTAATGAGAGAGAGAATTTATGCATTAACTTAAACAAGTAGGATGATGTGTCCTTTTATAAGCTCTCAAAACATCCTTATCAAGAACTATTCTCTAGTCACGATCTCTTGCTTATTCTCTTCTAAAATTAATCTTAAATTGCCACATAAGCATCCTAAAAAATGTTTGATTAAATCTGGAATTAATCAAACCCATGATCTAATTATTCTCTTAATAATTCAGGCAAAAATCACGTTGTTCAGTTGATCGAGAATTCTTCTCGGTTAACCGAACCATTCGGTTTTACACACATGTTTGGTGGACCGTGAGCTAGACGGTCGACCGAATATGCATGAGAAAAATTCTCTGGAAAAAATCGGACGATCCGCGTCTTGCTCCGGTCGACCATTGACCCACCAAAATTTCTCCTAGTGAATATTCATCGGACGACCGTGTCACCTTCGGTTTACCGAACGTATCCCAAGATATCTCCTGGATATTTTCTCTCGGTGACCGTTCACGCTCGGTTGACCGAACCCAATTGTCCAGACACTCCAGTCAATTTCGGTCAACCAATTGTGTTTGTTGACCGTTCCGAAGACACATCGGTCGACCAAACCCTAAACGGTTTACCGTGTTTGATCCTGTTTTTGCATTTGTGAAGTTTTGAATTTATTTCCAACAAAATTTGATCTTTTGGAGTTTTTAGCAAATTCACATCTTATGTAATATATTATCTTATGTAATATTAAATTATTACACCAGTGAAATTGGACTAACATGGTGACTAACATGACGACGCATATGGCGTTGTCACCGGTGAAAATCTAATAGGCTTTAGGCATGAAGAGAAAGAGGATGATAAGGAAATGATCAATGTCGCAGAAGACTTCGATGACTTGGCAAACCTTGACAAAGTTAGCCCAACAAAACACAGGCACGGAAAAGAACCGATGAAAAGATCAAAACCCAGCGATAGCGAACGAGAAGAACAAGTACTAGAAAACCCTAACAAGGTTGGTGCAACGAAAGGCAGGCATGGAAAAGAGCAAATGGGATCGAAACCCAATTACGATAGCGATTTTACCGAAGATCTCTACACCATGGTGAAGAGAAAGGCAAACCCTAAAAGCTACAAAATGCAACCCCACCAGTACAAGAATGGGAGGAGGTGTAACCAAACCACTCCTTCCCAGACAAAACCAGCACCAGACACAAAGGAGGGTTCCTGATGTTGGTGCCAATGTGTCCCCTAAAAGGCACAAGTCTATCAAGAAAATATATGAGGTTGCAAAAGTTGTGGTGATGGACCCTTCATGTCGTCAAGGTAATTGAGGGGGTTAAATTTGATGGTGTGTGGATATGAGATGGAAGATGTAAGACCAACAATAATCTTGTTGAAGTTTGAGTTTTCTTGTTTCATCTATATGTTTTATTTTGATCATATTTTTGTTGTTAATGTCGTTGTTAAATGTCATACATTTCGATAAGTTTTAGTTGTTTACTGTCTCTGCTTTAATGTTATTATGTCTAACCAAACCCTAAGATTTAGATTTGCATATCATATTTTGGCTATTTATATCGTACCTTTGGATCTGTTTAACCATTCATTATATACCCTCAATTGTTTTTATTCCAACTAAACCTTAAGATACAAACTCCTATTTTCGATGTTTATTGTCGTACTTAATACGTTTTAACTATTTATTTTCTTTCTTTATCTTTCTATACCCTAAGATATAAACTCGCGTGGTCACGTTTTTCAATTTTATATGTCAGACCTTTGACATTTTTTACCTACTTATTATCTTTCATTTTGATCAAATTTTCAATGTTAATGTCACGCTAATTGTTGTACATTTCGATAAGTTTTAACTATTTATTATCTTTGCTGTTGTGCTATTATATCTAATCAAACCCTAAGACGCAAACTCGCATTATCTTATTTTAATTTGGATGTTAATGTCATACCTTCAGATATATTTAACCATTTATTGTTGTCTTTGCTTGTTTTTATTGTAACAAAACCCTAACTTAAATTCATGTTGTCGTATTTTCGTCGTTCATATCGGACCTGCAAATTTGTTTTAACTATTTGTAACATTTCCTTTTTTTGTTTTTGTCGTAACTAAACCCTTAGACACACTCACATCACTTGGTCGTATTTTCCATTGTTTACGTCGTACACTCGGATATGTTTACCTATTTATTACCTTTCTTTGCAAACTGAGACTACTTCAATAGATAGATTCTTAGTCTCATGTTAGCCTAAACAAGAAATTGTGTTACATCTTACATGTCTCCTAAGATTTAAATAATATATGAAATGTTTTTAAAACAATCTTTCTAAAGAATCATGGGGACTTTGTTCCTGTGAGCTACCTTTAAGAGCATCAGCTATCATGACCTAGGTCATCCTGATGACCTAGGTCATGCACACTCTTTCTTTCTTTCTTTGTCACGTCATCATGACCAACCTTCTTTTTTCCTTTACTATTCACTAATTTACCATGACCTAGGTCCTCACACTCTTTTTACTCCACATCATTAATTTCATTATCAACTTTTATTCTATTCGAAAATAATTTATATTTACTAAAAACATTAATAATCTATTTGGAAAAATCAAAATACCAATAAATCTCGTATTTCCAAATTACATTTTTAGTTAACCATCAATGATTAACAAATAGTAAATATTATTAATATTAATAAAACAAATATTACATTAAATTAAACAAACGTAAGCTTACATTATCTGAAACGATAAACCAAATACTCGACAAAAACAAAATATGTAGTGGTGGTTTTTATTTTTCCCTAATTTATAATCTATCTTCCTTAATTTGTAGTTGTTTTTATTTCAGTTTAAGACTTATCTTCCCTATTTTCATGATTAGTTTCAGTTGTTGTTATTTCAGTTTAATTGCTATTTTCTACTTTAAATTTAGCATAATATTTTCTATTTTAGAAAAGTTGATGTATTTCAGTATAAATTTCGTACATAAATCCATACTATTTATAAAAATATAAACCCCTAATTATTATAACAAATACCAATAAATCTTGTATTGTTATTTTTTTATCATTTGTAATCTATTTTTTAAATATTATTTTCTCAAAATATGCTTTATAATTGTTTTTTTATTTTTTATTTTTTTTTAAAAATAACTTTTTCGTGAATCGACACAAAATTTTCAATAGTGCTCCCTCTTACACATCATTTGGAAGTCAATTTTACAACTAATTAAAATTTTAAAAAATATAAACAATTATAAAACGTATTTTAAAAAAGAAATAAAAACAAACAAAACAAAATCAAAAACAAAACAAAACAAAAAAACCCACAACCGACCAAGATCATGACCAGGTCACTGGAGCGACCTGGTCGATGGATGACTGGGTCATCCTCTAAATGACCAGGTCGGTCACACATGTGGTGACCTCCACTGGGTCGGTCGTTAGAGGATGACCTCCCACAGTGGATGGTCTAAGAGTGCAATGTGCGCCTCATAATCACTACCGTACTGAGGTCAGTTATGATTTTGCAACCGTAAAGAGTAAAAATTGTCTCTTCAATCACAATAGTATTTTTCATATATTCAACTAAACGGAACAATATGGGCGCATATAGCAATATAGCATCATGGTTTAACGCTTTGTACAGTATTGTGTGTTTTTGGCGCAACCGTTCCCACTTTTCCAGGAAGAATCGTCACAACTCACAACAAATTCCTTTTCACTGTCGTAGGACGAAATAAGTATTGCAAGGCATCTCTATAATTTATAATATTGAAAGTTATTACAGAAGAATGTATTCACACTGCTAGACAGATAATCCACACTTACACTAACTCATGGTTTACATATGTACTCCCGAAAAATCACAGAAACGAATTTGAAAAGGTGAAAATATATAGAAAACCTAGTTTATAAATACCAAGAAACGCTAAGGCGTAAGAGATGGAAAAGAAGTAAAAAACTCAGTGATGAGACACGGATGTGCCCAAAACAAGTAGCGTCCATTTACATCAAAAAAAAACATACTGTAAATTTCAAACCCATCGAGGACAGATCTCAAGGATTCAGACAAACCGTGATTCTCACATTCTTCTGTCCGCAAGCATCTTTACCGTTAAAAACTCCAAGGCAAAGGAGTACTTCTTAAACAACTTCAGTAGCACATGGCTCGTCCACTACGCCAGTTTATAGCTCCTCAAAGTAGTCCAGCAAGAAGGGCACCAGGGTCATTTGACGCAGCAGCAGTAACAGGTGCTTGTGGATGTGCTTGGGCTTGTGGAGGAGCTGGGGATGCAGTAGGAATGATGATCAATTGTTCCTTGATGAACTCTTTCAACCTACAGAATTGCTCAGAAAATTACCATCCTACTTTTTTTTTGCAACCAAACAATGAAAAGATAGCAGTGTATATTCTTTGTCACAGGTTCTGCACTTGCCTTTGGTGTAAGAAACACTATGAACACATAGAACAAGCAATAGTAAGTAAGAGACACTCATCTACGTAACACATTTATTCTTTGACAATAGTCTCACGTTGCAACTTGAGGTTCCGGGTTACTCAACTCAACAATCAACAACTACAGTTTTGAGATGAAAATTCAACGTTCAATTTAGTACACAAGTCAAAGGTCAACGATCCATTCAACAAATACTTGTTTACATTTGCACATTTGAATGTAAAGAGGCCACACGTGAGGGGAAAAGTTGAGCACTGTACCGATGTGAAAAACGAAGGATATTGGTATGATCAGTAATGCCTTTGAGTTTACTTTTTTTTTCTTCCAACAATCAGCATTGATCGTAAGCTTCAACTCTAACAAAACTAATTTTAATTGGAAACAGTTAAATTAAAGGATTTGACAAAATACAACTCTAATAATCAACATTAGCATAGCAACCAGATGAAAAACATAAGGATGCCTTCTTTAATGTTTAAACTTCAATGAGCTAATTTCTTTTTTTGAATGAACTAGTGTTAACCTAGAGTAATTCATTCTCAAAAACAAGAAGGATAACTTACTCTAATGTCAATGTGGGATCCCTTGACGCAACCGTCATCCGAAGTTGGGTTCTGTCTGAGGGGTCAGTTTCAATTCTTACCTGGAATCAAAAGTAGAAATTGCATATCAGGCAAAGACACAAAGTAAAAATGGACAGAATTACTAAACCGAGGTTTTTGTTGCATTATTGGCATGCTTAACTATTATTTGTAAACCCTTTTATTCAAGCACAATCACCTCATGTGTCGTACAGTCACGTGCTATGCAACATGAGCATCGCAAAACGGGCACGTGTTGTATATTTTGCATATGCAAAATTGAATAGATTGGAGGGGAACCTACATCTAGGGACTATCCGCTTGTATCACTAACATATCGTTAATACGTATTGGTTTCATAACATACCAATGTAACCAATCTGATTTCTAGGTGTAAACCAAAGCTGCACATCTATTGTTTGTGTACTGATTCTAAATGGATGTTGACAAAGTTTACTCATTTCCAGCAGCACTGCACCTGGTATTCATCCATTGGTTTTTTGCTCTCAAAAGGCAAGTAATCATCCATGGGTGGATCTCGTTTCACCATAATGATGGGTATTTTTCAGTCTTTCACAAAGAGAGGATAGAATGTTAGGGGGGTTGCAAGGACGAGAAGACACACCATTAGGGTTTTTCTCTTTACACACACTAATAAGGTAACTTCTCATGGCCCAGATGACTTATAAATTAATCTAATTCCGTTAGGACTGATTGGACATATTTCAAGATTGCACCCCCAATAGACAACTTTTACTAAATTCACCTATGTGAGAACAGTCCATTAAATCAATCCAAATACACACTATATTGACATAAAAAGTTCCTAACTTACACTATTAGTATTTAATCAAAGTAGGCCAAACTCAGATATAACTCACCTTCTTCCAATTCTGAATGATGTATTAGCACAAGTTATAAATATGTTCTTTTTTATTGCATGTAAGTATTTCAGAATGTTTATTAGAGTGAATAATTACTTCACAAGGTGTTTTAAGTTTTAAAAAACCCCCAATGATTTACAACCTCATTTGTGCATTCCAATTTACCAAAGCTATCTTAAATATGTGATACATATCTTAAATTTCATGATCCATTACCAATAATCTAGACTTCGTGTTCATTAGGAGAATCTTTGCTAAGGATACGGTGAAATCAATTAATTATACCAAGCAAAAGACAAAAGAGATTGCTAAGATATAACGATGGTAAAACTATAACTTAACATGTTAACTCACAAATACTTAACAAGATAACAAATTTGATCACCGTTGACCTCTATAAGCTATTATGTTAATTTACTACAATCACGAGGAAAAAACAAACTATATGTTTGTTTATACATTTTATATGACAACAAAAGGTGTACCAAATCAGGTATTTTGAGATGACTCTTACGCCAAACAGTGGATGAATACATCAATTATTCATGTGATACCTCATAAAATTTCATGTGTGCTAGACAAATGACATTTATAAAACTCAAAAACTTGTAGATAAGTAGTTCATTGGTTCTATAAGGTCCACAGGTAGACCTAAATGCGTTGTCAATCCAAAAATACAATAAAACTACATAAATAAAGAAATTGAGTATTTACTATTTAACACTTAACATGCTGTAAACTTGTAAAGCACTAATACTTAGTATAATCATATTATACAAAATTAGTTAGCATTAAAATCATGCACCTCTGTGTACTTCATAGGTAATACACGAAAAACATGAGAAATTTTTGTGATCTTCATGCACGGCACGAAGAGTACAAGGAAATCCTTGACCAATACATGCTTTTTTGTGTAGTGCACAAAATTGTCAGACCTAACTTCTAGAACAAGTTTTGGGCTATATAAACACCATGCTGAAAATTGTATACAAGAATAAGGCTGTTATTGAGAAAGAATACACTAAAATATAAATATAAATAATAATAATAATACGTCAAAAGGAAAATTTTAATGAAATAAACAAAGCTAAAATAATGTAGGTGATTTCATCACCGGAAAGGAGAATAATTGGAGACTATATGATGAATTTGGTCGAAGTTAAGACTTAAGAGTAAGGGGTACAAATAAGGTTTGAAATTAGTTGACTAAATGAGGACTTCTTTAACACGTGGGCTCCACCTTTATGATAGATGAACGTATAAAATGAAATTTGATGCTGCTTCAACATAGTGAGAGCTTATATTTTTTAGTCATAGTAACTAGCTTACCGAGAATCAAGAAAAGGCGCCATGATAGGAAACATAAAAACTGCAAATGCTTACCAAACAAAGGGTAGCACCTGAATTCTGTGAATAGAAGGTTGAGCTTGCGACCATATTATTGGGATTCATGTCCTACGGAGGAACATTTGAGGTAGATGTTAGCCAGGTCACACGAAAAGAACCAAAATATACGGGTCGAGACTAGGATTAAGTTGCATAAACATGAGTTCGAAATAGAAGGCTTACAAGTCCCACGGTGATTCCCAAATGAAGAGTAGTAAGTAGTTCAGTCATTTCTGGAAGAGAGAGTGGCTTTATGCCTCTGATCTGTTCATACACAAAGATGGGTGTCAATTTCTACAAAGATACTGCAACATTGTAGATAAACATCAGTTTTTTATCGGTGTAGATAAACATCAGTAACCATTTACTGATCTTGGAATTACAGTTACTACGTTCTACATTACAGCTTAACTAATTACATGATTAATGGGATCAATGATAGTTGTACCAGATATGCAGGAGATTGGAGAATAATCAAAACCAAAACCAGAGCTGTCAGAAAATTAACCAACAAAATGAAACTTTGACAAGTGGTGATGAGGCACAAAACCCACCTTTATGCTTTAACTTTTGCTAGAACTTAAATTTGGCAAAGAAAATATCTAACTACATATTGAAAAGTTGGAGATGCAACCAAAAAGTTGCTGTAAGTATGATAAATGCGGTATGATTTAGGAAATGTCATAAGTGCACATAAACAGTCATTACTGAGACTGCAACCTTTTAGTTGATAAATGCAGTATGATTTAGAGAAAAGTAAATTCATAAATGCACATAAACAGTCAATTACTGAAACTGCAGAACTTCAGAAATAGAATAATTTCTTCAATTCTTCATGTTTTGACAAAATATAATAGGAAACAGTTGAAACTACACACCACTTCTTGGAGTTTCAGCGGCGGTCCAGACAATGATTTCCAATGAGGAATAAACTCTTCTACCGAGCATGACACGGGTTGCAGAAATTTATTCAAGACCGCTGGAAGGCGCAGGCTGACATTAACCTAAGTTACAAAAAATCAATGTGAATTACGTCTCTATAAACCAAAAATAATTAAAAATACAAGATCATATGTGAAACTACACAGGGTGATGCAACATAAATGTCATAAATGTACCTTTGTGTTTGCAAAATTGTAAGAGAAATCAAGAACCGCGACATCCCGGCTCGCAAACAGATTTACAACTTCAAGTGGACACTGCACCTAGAAAAATAAAGAGAAATAACCTGGCATGATTAAAACCACATAGCACAACTGCTACTTCAAAATTGAAAGAAAATCTTACCTGTGATCTTGGTGGAATAGTGTCGGGCACTGGTAATAGTTCAATCTTCAAATTAGATGGAGGCATAATCAATGCTCTAACTGAAATGAGAGGGGTTGTGTTCTTATTTCCAAGGAAAAGAACAATACGTCCCAAATGTGTTCGCCATTGTGCTTTTACGCCAACCTACATAACCAAAAGAGTATCATGTTGAAGGAAGGAGTAAGAACACAGATCATTCAAATATATTTTGGTATACTCTGAGATATAAGTAGACCTATAGAGTGCCCCGGACAAGAATTATAACTGGCAAACAGCTAACTAGGTTTTAATGAACACAAACCTGAATATAAGAATCCTCATATAGCACCCCGCTATCGTTTACACACAAAGCATTAAACCATTTTGCTGTGTCACCAATAGGCTGAAAGTAGCGAAGATAGTGTTTGAAGTTAACTACCAAACAAAAATGGTTCAAGAAACCACTATCAAGTATCAAAACCTGTTTTATATTTAACGAAAAGAGAGAAGCTAACTGTATGGAAGGGCAAAACTAAAACAATGTATCAAATTGCAAATTATTAACTAAATCACCACAGACATCGAACTTTCTAATAATGGACAGAAACTAATGGACCTAACTGAATGGGAAAAAAGAGCACCTGAACTGACTCAGACTGTTCCCCGATAGTAGAAAGTGCTAATGCTCCAACCAACTCATCTGCAGCATCACGTCCTGATATTGCATTTTGGTCATGTTCTCCATTACCTGGTGGACCTTCAATAGCCAAGATATCACCAAGAAGATCTGGAGAAGGGTCAGGGTTCACTTGATCTGAAGATCCATTTGTGTGTGCCATGCTGTGCACCTCTGAGCTTGTATCCTACATTTTTTCTCAGTTATTTGAGATAGATGATCCGCCATTATCTAGACTCAGAAGTACAATCAGTTCCTTACCACATTTTCACTTGATGTTCTTGCTAAATTAATCTGGCTAACATTTATAGGCTCATTTACAAGATGTTGATCTGTAACAACCAGTGCATTTGATGCCTGCTGTTGAGCTCGTACTTTGATGGCACTCTGCTCTGCTGTGTCAACTTCCGTATCTTCAGCTCTTTTTAGCAATGAAGACTAATTTGAATAGAAGAAACGGTTAGGTCCGTCTTTCGTGTAGATCATTTAAAAATGTACATGCTATAAGTATGGGTGCAAATTGATACGGTTTATCCATTCTGTATCCGTATTCATATCTGATATTTTGAGGATATGGATATCAAATTTTCATATCTGGTGGATATGGATACGGATATTAGTGTATCAATATTTTCGGATACTGATAAGGAAACATATATCTAGTTCAAAAAGCAAGCAGATAAGGATAGATATATATCCTTTTCTCTCGGATACGGATATCTATCTGGTAAAAAAAACTGCAATATATATATTAGTTATAAACCTTATTACACCATGAATTTTTTGATTTCTTATAACTAATAATAACTCGTAATATATTATATTAGTGTGTTTTAACTTCATAAAATCCTTAATCTAAAATTACTAAATTTACTTTGTAACTTCTAATTTCGTTAGGCCCTGTATGGTTTTTTTCTCTCTACCATGTAAATAAAACCAGCTTTAAATGCTAAAATATTCCAAAAACAAATTTTAAACACATAACTAACATTTTCTCATTATTCAATGCTTGTAACTCTGTGAAGCTAAAACCTCTTAAGTTATTCTTTAAAACATTTATTTGTAACATATATGACATTTATCCTATTTTTAATATGTTATATTTTTTCGAAATAATAGTGTATTGTTTTATATCATATTATATTCATATGAATATTTGTTTTTATATCTGATATGTATTTGTCTTTTTCAGAATGTTTTGTATTCAGATTGTGTTTGTATCCATTTTATAATGATGTTGATATCGTTGTTTATATCCATATCCGGATTTCAAAAATAGATATGGATATGGATACCACTATCCATACCGTTTGCACCCTTAGTTATAAGAGTAATATAAACCTATCACAAATCATCCTTGACATTCACTCTTATAAATAGGGGTGCAAACGGTATGGATATAGGTATCCATATCCATATCTATTTTTGAAATCCGGATACAGGTCATTACGGATATAAACAATGGTATCGACATCCTTATAAAATGGGTACAAACACAATCCAAATACAAAACATTATGAAAAAGACGAATACAGATCAGATATAAAAAGAAATAATCACATGAATATAAGAATTACAGAAGTTAGACAGCAACAAGAACACGAACTTTGGTCAGCAGTTTCTTTTTGCCTAACTTTTGGTGTCTAACTTCTGTATTTCCATCATTTTCAGAAAATGAGAGCTTATAAATCAGATACAAAACACAAACTTATATACCTTTCTTTCTGGAAATTTGGGCATTTCAGCCAGTATACCAGCCAAAGCCTCACCTTTCTTACTTAATGTAAAATACTCAACTGCTCTCTGTTGAACCTCAACATCAATGTAACCTTCATATCTATAAACAGGTGTTAAGATGAGAGCAACATCAGTGACACAGATAATTTCCAGAGAACAGTATACATTTAGTGTAGAGAGCATCCAATGTGCAGTCAGTTGAAGAGGCCTCACTTTTTAAATATCAGCCAGACCTGATTCTACAGTACAGGGTCAGGGGACTGGGCATGCATCAAAATCTTAGCATATGTTGAAAGAAGAATGGCAGTAGTGGCTGTCCTGAAAGAAGTCATCTGACATCATAAGGCAAAAAGAAATTGCTGACCAAAGAAGAGGGAAGGAAAAAAAGAAAGATGGAAATACAGAAGTTAGACACCAACAAGAAGTAGCAACTTACGATACAGTAGGGAGCTTCTCATTTATCATTGTAAAGATCTCCTTAGGATTACATCCAGGCCTTCCAGACAAAAGATGGCTGTATTCTCCTAGAAGATAAGCACTGACCTACATTTAATGTTCAAGCTTCATGTATGATCAGTGATAGAATTTCCATGAGTAACAAGTTAATTAGGATATGATTAAAAAAATTACTGATGGTGATATATTATGCACGTCAATTTACATACTAATATGGTATCAACTCACAAACCTTTTCATACCAACATTCAGCGTTAACAAAAGAGAAGAGGTCACAGAAAAACTTCTATCAGATTCATATTAGAAGATAGAAAATGGTATTCACAATTGCCAAGGAGACAAATTCTGTTAGAGTACAATTAGAAAAGGCAAAAAAAGTTTTTCCCCATGATGAATGGCTTCCTACAGTCCCAGGAATCTCCAGTGCTAGCAGGTGTATAAAAGAAATGGAAATTTACATGAGATGTTTGACTTTTTCGTGTGCCTAAGCAATCATAATTCCTACCAATTGAAAAATCCTACCATACCCAATAGGATGAATGCTAATACTAACTTTTTTACTAAGAAAATAATCCATAAAATGAAACAGAATCAAACAAACCTTGACCATAGTTTCATGAATAGCAGTTTTATCTAGATACTCTATCGCCTTCAAAGCTGCATAAGACTGTCATTGCCATTTATTAATAAAAAAACTAAATCAAGGTTTAAAGGAAAATTGGAAGACAACTGACAGTTGACATGAACCTGTAAATCCTCATTGTTGGTGACAAATTGGACAACACGATACCATATGTCATCACTGACAAAATCTCCTGCTTTATCAATTAACTGAAGAATCACATCTACATACCTGAGATAGAGTAAAATGTCAAACAGATGACTACATTCAAGAAATTGTTCCTGACAAATATATCTTTTTTGAAATTGTTTGTGACAACAACACTATCAATGGATATAAAACAAGCATGACATCAGGAACCAGTAACTACTTAACCACATGCTAAAGCAAGTCTAATAGTTGTTGGAACGATAAAGTCTTGGGATAGACTCAGATAAAAGGTTGAAAGAAAAGAAAATGAGATCATGATTGTTTTCTTCTATTTCTTCTAAAAATATCATTTCTGATACAATTCACTGAATTCCCAAATGATAATTTTCTAGCTTCTGAAGCTATATATTATGTCAATGCTGTAAACAAATGTGTCTCAACACATGCTCTCGCAGCTAATTTTGTGTTCTAACTCTGTGCTATACCAACTAGTTTTGTATCATAGCAATCGGTCCAACAATCAGAGGTTATCTGTTCATCAACAACTATTTGGATTTGGGGGAAAAGTATTTGATGGGACAAACACATTTTTAGATACGACCTCCGAGAGAGAGAGAGACTTTGTTCATTCCCATGTGTCGAAGTTTTTTTTTTGGCATTTGGATTATCATGGACTGATTCAAAATGGCCGTTTAAACTGTTTGTGTTTCTTAAAATGGCCATTCAAAATACCCATTCATGGACTGATTATCATTGTGAAGTGACAGACGGTCAATCATGCTATGCATGAATGGGTCAATTAGAAACAACACCACTGATTAGCGGGGGTAAGGCTGCGTAGAGCCGTAGACCCAACCCCCTTACCCCTCTCAGAGATAACCTCTTTTGAGGCCTCAGCATAATATTGATGTTGAACCTCCAGAAAGGAGATCGAGTAAATAGTATGGAGTGTCGAGAAGGAAAATAATGTAGAGATATATGTGAGTGTATAATGTCAATATGCAAGAAAGCTTATTTCAAGGTAAATATGCACACAAAAAACTTAAGTAAAATTCAATTTGAAGTATGAACAGAATCAGCATGTATAGACCTCAGCCCATGACCCCAAGTTGTACAAGTATTTTCCATTTTCAAATACTGATAGGCTTCTTTCTAGACAGCATGTTCTAATTAGTAAAGCAAATGCTACTAACTTTATTTTTGATAAGTTGATGTTATTAACATAACATATACAGAAAGAAAAATAAAGTCTAAAATGGAAAGAATAAGCAACTTTTCCCTGACATATAAACCACTCTTCAATATGCTTATTGCTTAAATTAAGTGCTATGCTTTATAAGGTAATTTTCTGCAATAACACGAGCATTAACATGATTAAGCAATTAAAGTGTCCCAATCCTTAAGAATTACATTCCAATCTATAAATATCTAACAAAAGCAAAAAAAATGGAAGTTGGTTATCGTAGATGCATGCCTGAAATTTTGTAAAATTATAAAAGTTGTGAAAACATACAAAAGGATGCTGGTTACAAGTTCGAAATAGCAAAGTGGTACACCATACCAAGATAAATCTGGTGCAAACTTTTCGGCAAGAATTGCAGCCTTTAATGCCAGCTCTTCACGCATAGCAAATTCTGCTGAGGTCAAATACTACACAAAACATAACATTGAAGGACATCTCTAAACAAATCAGAATCAACATTCCAAATACAATTAATGCAGTTTAAAATACTGATAATGGACAAGGGAAAATATCGGGTATTCTATATAGCCGTACCTGCAACAACTCTTCAACTATATCCTTTGCATTAGTTACATCGCACATGCCATAAAGCAAATCAAGAGCACGTCTCCGTATACTGTAAAATTTGAAGTTAGAAGGAAGCATGTACAGTACAGGAACCAGTGCCCAAAGAAGAGAGATTGTACAAGTAAAAACACAATAACAAGTGGACCCAGAATAAACAAAGTTAAAGCTGAAATGTTTCCAGCATAGACCCTAGCGCTGTCAAGGACATCCTGTTGAAGGAGAAATACAGAAACAAGGAAAAGACATGGATGTTGAGGTCATTTTCAAAACAAAGGCATGGCATAATACCCTGTCAACCTTGCAAAAGAAAAAAAGATATGTACAAACTAAAGGACGGGGACATGTAAGTGCAGAGCCAACAAGGGATGCATAGTGTTTTTTTTAACACACCTCAAGGAATTAGATTCCTCAACAAGGGGGGAAAGCTATTTATCCTTAATTTTTTCAATGTTTCTTCACATGGAAAAAACACGCCAGATATTGGTGGAAAGGTACAATTAATAATTTAAAGACTAGATTTCAAAAAAAATAAAATCAAATCCTTCCAAATTACTACAAACAATCCTTCAACCACAGTGCTCAATTTTTTACAGTTCTTTTTTCTCCTCCTGCATAAAATTTTCATTAGAATTTCAATAGTTTTCACAAAATGTATGGATGTTTCCATAGAGCATTTAATATTTCCTTTTGCTGCTTGGATGAGTAGAGTGTTCTTCATGCCCTCTTAATATTATGACCCGATGATGAGTATTACCCTCTTTTCAAGTCTCAATGCATTTAAGAAGGTGATTCAATACTTTAGTCATCCTAACAAAAACAAATTTTGAAGTGATCCCCTGGGATTACCATACTAATCTATGAAATTTTCAACATGCATAAGTTAAAATTTGTGTTAAGCAATATATTCTTACTCCGTATCCACTTAATTCACAGAGACGTCATTTTCACCAAGATGATATTCCATGATATTCCATAGCAAACACAAAGGGACTCATTTTCACCAAGGTGATCCCTAACCCAATTTTTTGCATAAAATCAGAAGGATATGTTTTTTTGCTAATCTCTTCTCTGTAAACAGTTATTTCCCTGTGCAACGTCCAACTAATCCTCATTAGAGACATTAAGTCCATCTTCACACATTTCGCACAACCTCCAAAAACGTACAAATTCATAGGTCACAACGACGATTAAATTTCTTTAACCCTTTATCTGCTTGAGTACCAACTGGAGCACATTGTGTTCATTCTTCCATATTTGGTTCATACTTAACTGGGGCTAGAAAGAAGCTCAAGGAAACTGAATCCACCAGTGAAAGGAATTTGTGCTTGCTTTTAAACTTGTTGCACCTAAAATGACAGTTGCTGCACGGCCCTAAGATTTTTTTACAACACTACAAGTGGACGGAAGGCTAGCTTAATAGGGAAAGATTCAGGATAAACAAGTAATATAATTAAAAAGAAATTGGTCTATTTCATGAAGAATTGAATCATGGCTGTTCTACTAAAAAATAACAAAAAATATCACATAATCACAACTATGTAGTCAATAAAAATGTTTAATCTTCTAAGGACTCAATCTTGATACCCGATATCAGGATCCTTTAAAGAAATCAAAATCTGTTCTTGATGTCGCTTAATTACATCTTGGACATCTGCTACCTGCAACATCCTTGTCATATTTTCCTGCAACACAAGGTAGAAAATTCAAACTAAGTTTAGAGTTGTCAACTAACAAAGGTTTGATGAACTGCAATTCCACATACCAAAGTTGGACTACAATTGACTAAAAGAAACAGATCCCTTCATGGAAGCAAGAGCCAGTAGAGATAGAGTTATGTTTCAACGGGCAAAACATCTGAAACTTTTATTTTTTAGTTCAGATATAATAAAACTAGCAAAACATCTGAAACTTACAAGGCCAAGATAACGTATATTTGGCTCTCGAACCGCAATGAACTTCCCTAGTAAAGCAACACACTGAGACATCATCTCCTTTTCAGCATCAAGATGCATAACCTGCAACATCATTTAAAAGATATCGGTCATAAAATTTAACCAAAAAAGGAAGCAACAAAGGCAGCTATAGCAATATTTTTTCATTGTTAACAGTAGCAATATTGAGCTTTTCCTAATAAATAAGGGTCTTCACCAATCAGAACTTAGAAGAAGTTACTACTGTTAGAGGGTTTTTTGTACAAACTACATAATTCAACACTGCAGTCGAGCTAGAGATATGATTTAGGAGCACATAGAGGGATCATTTTGAGTTATATGAAAGTTGAGAAAAAATAACATGAGAAATCAACAGAATAACCTGGATAAATAATAAACTGACTTGGAAAATGACAGATACAAGCCTGAAAACGCAAAAAAAATTGAAAACAACTAGACATTCCATTAAATATAGCAATTTGTATCCCATAGGAGGACGAAAAAACTACAGTGTGCAAATGGACTCACCAGGGCGAGTGCTTCAAAAAGAATGGCATGAGATGCATTATTTTTATTAACATTCTTTACAACATCAGTACCTGTCACAATGTGCTGCAAAACCTAAACAACAAAGATCATTAAACGAGGTCTTCATTTTTCAATTACATGACCTGGACAAACAAGACAAACAAAATCTACCTCAAACAAAGATGTTCTAGTGTTTGGATCTTCAATTATTGGAAAATACTGGAGAGCCCTCATTATTTTAACCTGAAGTAAAACAACATAGTCTGATTAATAATTCATCTCTTCATGAATATGCTCTTCTTAATCTTTTACATGATGCGATCAAGACAGACTCATGCATATACATCCATCATCCCATTAACTTCTTGACCTTCCAGAACATAACCCTAGTCACCATCCTGCTACAATTTAAAAATTCCTTTGACAATGTCAAGTTGTAACTTATGATGTCTGATTTAAGGATTTCAACCTAAAGAATAAATAATGTAGATCTTTCTCATGCTAATACATCACGATTCACGAGAGATGTCAAGTTGTCAACCCTCTGGCCCGGGACAGACAGGTAAGGAATGGTCACTTTGGGTTTCTCAAGTACACTCTGTCACAATGGGGGGTAGAATTCACTGACATCACGGCCTAATTTAGAACCATAAAGGCTGCTTATGTTGAGATAAGTGAATTGAGTGTAGGTAATCCGTGAAAAAAGCATTCAGATCGAAGATAATGTTCAAAATGGACCAGTGTGTGGGAAGTTATAATGATTGTGTTTCATGGTCTAACTTAATTTAGACATCAGTTCTTTTAAAATTCACCAATGTACAGACTTTTACTTGCATTTTGCTTATTCTCCATTGTGCATCTACTTGTGTGTTTTTTCCCTGTAACCAACATGTGGCAAGTTGATGGGCAGATCCTAGGTAGTCAACAAACAGAATCAAGGACAGAGATTCCCAAATTCAAACCTCTACTCATGTAAGGAATTTCGAGATGAAAAGGTACAAGGATATCCTTTACCCACTGAACTTGATAAAATTGTCCTAAACTGTAGGAAACATGAGCATGGTCAACACATAATTATAAACTTCCAAGAAAGATCCATTCTACATGATAATGGAAAGCAAATTGAACAAAGGATCCTGGAAGATAAATTTCGTCAGAAGAACTCCTCAGCAATGACAAGGTGTCCCCAGAAGCAAATTCACGATAAAACTACACGAGGAACTGTACTTTAATTTCTAAAATATATGCAACATGAGCAAGATGGTCGAAGTCGGGAAAGTAAATAAAATTACAGGATGAGCTTATAACAAACAAATATCAAATAAGATCTACATAAACTTTTAATTTTAGGTGAGAAGAGAGAGAACCAAAACCTGAAGCCAAGGGGATGGAATGCCATAGTAGGTGTAGTCTTGTGGAACATCTCGATTCCTCGACAGCCTCTCTAAAATCTTAACACACTTTGGAACACAACTCCAGTAAGCATCTATGTTATTGGAAATCAAAGCCACAAGAAGGCTCATGACAGCTGTCAAAACCCCAAAATCACGCTCATCCAGAAGCTGAACAATTTGATCTGGCCTGGGGTCACAGGCAAGCAAATAACCAAATGATGTCAGCACAAAATAAAATCATAATTTTTGGCAAGTGAGTGAAAACTCACCATCCATCTATGTTCACAACATCTGGATTCTTTCTATATAATCTTAGAAGGCAAAGTGCAGCCTTTTTTCGCACAACAGGTCTGCAGCTACTAGAAATCTGACCAGAAATGGTATTAGTGTTAAGGGCAATTGTATTATGATAACATAAAAGGCCAAGTCAAACTCTCTTACAAGCAATTTTTGCACATCAGGAGCAAGTGCTTCAGCAAAATCTCGCCCTCCGATGTTCCCTACCTAGAAGCCAGAAGAAAAGGCAAAAGGAGACTGCCCCTATTCAATATCATAATGTACAAAATGCAGTTCATCCTCATTACTCATTACATTAATGCCTAAAGAACATGGTCTTTAATGCTGTTCAGAATTGAGAAAATTAATAGGAACAAATATTCAAAGTTGAATAGTGAATATTTCTTACTGTTGAAACAAGTTATCCAATTATCAAGAAATTAAAGGCACGAATGTTTAGATTATAGCAAAGTCATGTGACCCACTATTCACAGAGGTCTAGGAATATGAAGAACATCCATGTGGCCAAAATAACGATATCATCTAAGTGGTAGAATAAGAAGCAACTCCACGGTTTCATCAATCGCGAGTTTTATTTGTTCAACCATTATACCTTCTGAGTCACACCCCATATTCAAAGCACGGTAGAATATCTTACAAGCTAGATATTCTATACTTTCTTTTGTCATCTGATTAGTAGATCATGGACGTCACAACACCCCTTCACGACAGGAAATTTTTATGTTTGTTTAGTATCTGTAGAAGTACGACGCTAACATGAATACAATCAGACAGTTGAGTATCCGATCTAGAAGGCAATGGAAGATGTCCAAAAGGTCCTTTAGCTCTCAGATGTTTTCGTTAAAAATATGAATCTGGTTGGCAAATAAAACCTCGTTTCAGCAAGGATATTTTTGTTTTTCATCAGGAGGTCAAGACAAAATTCTCCAAAGTTGAAACTTCAATTCACTGAAAACCAGTTTATGGGCGACTCATATCTGAAGATCATAACTATCGCATGAGAGTGACTAAGATGGTAGACAGAGCTGTTTTTGCCTAAGGGCTGATGATTATGACTAAAGGTTTGTACTACATGAGTGATGGTTCTGAATTCTGATGTCCACAAATTTCATCATTTGGCAGTTTTCAGTTCAGTAAGGGAAAATGTGATTTTACGTAGAGCTGTGCGAGCCAAAAGGGACAACAAACAGACCAATCATACTGAAACAGATCATTGTGGTCATTTTTCATCTTGGTTGAAACACTAAAGTAAAGATCTGGCAAGTGCAGCTCTCTCTCATCGCATGGATATACATTTAACCAGGAATGATGGGATTAGGAACACATCATTTGGGATTAAAGGCTTTGGGGTTGTTCTTGTTTAAGAAGACATGCATTCTTTATTGCAGTTGAAAGTTCAAATCGCAGTTTTTTCCTAAACAATTGCAGAAAAAGGTGGTTATTTCAATCCAGACAAGGTAAAAAATAAGGCCTAGCTTAGTATCATTAGCAAATTCTATATGGCCGAACTTTGTAACAAGAAGCAGCAAGATGGAAAATCACGCAATTTGCACCATTTATCTGAGGATCACCAACCAATATTCTACCGGAATAGGCAGTTACAAGTTATAACTTATAAGACATCATGTGTCCCCTCTGCCACCTACCCCTATAATCCAACTTTTTCCTCTTTTAAGAGCTAGATGACACCAAAAATGAGGAAACACATGGCCTCTGGTTCAGAATCCAAGACATCGTTTTTAGATGATTCTCAAAGATACTTGTCCGAATTGCATACTTGAAAACTACAAATGATACAATGTATCTTCTTTGACATGCAAGAATAAAAATGTATATTGAAAGAAGTTTAAAAGAGAAAGACTTGTACCATGGTCAATGCCAAACACTGGAAAGTCTCGTTTCTTCCAATAATGTCATTGCGCACACTGTTTATCACCATTCGTAAAAAGTCATAGTTTTCATTGAGCAGACAAGATGTTACTATGTAACCAACCTGCACCAGTTTTTGGCAAAATTTGATAACAAATCCAATACTTCAAAAAAATAGATGATTACCTATTGGGGCAGGAAATGTAGCCAATAATAGAAGTGTGTAACAGATTCAATACATCTCTCCTTAAACATTAATTTCATTATTTGTGTTTTATACTTTATACTCCTCCCATTGTAATCGAGCCAGGTAGGATAAAAACAAAACGTTAGCTATTTGAATAGTTTTCTCTGAAACTCTAATAGAAACCTATCTTTTGCTCGCAAAAAATCTCGGACAATCTTCTCCAAAAAAAGTCTCAAACAAGTTGATGTTATGTTGCTACTAGAAATTTCAAAATTGATAATCAACTCTACAAGACTGAAATAGTGATTTACACATTGATATCTACTTTTATTTATCAGTAAAGTACTCATCGATATCAACATAACGTAAATATTACCTTACTTGATTTCTTGGGCATTGTTATTGTTTTTGGATGTCATTAAAACCAGCACCTTGTAGGCTATGCCCAAACCACCTATATAACTTACCCTTTTTTAATAGTTCTTTCTTTAGTTAAAATAGAATATAATAAAAACATTAGAAGCATTTTTACCGAAACAAAGTCGATAACAAGAATGTTTCATATATTTTCCTCCCTTCCTTTTGGTATTAATGAACACCAGTTAATATGTTCTAGAATTGGCATACATGTCTACCTTTATGTAAAGAAGGATTTGGTGCTGCTGCATTTTTCTTTTCCAATTTTACCCACCACACTTTACAATTGTAGGCTTGCAGCTTTTAAGAATATCCAGGGGACATTGCCAATGACCAGGATTTCAACGTGTTTGCCATAGGAAGCACCTTTAGTTGATTACCGTTGCATTATGTCATTATTATATGATAATGCTATATGTATCATATGTCATTACTATGTGCTAATGCTATATGTATTATTTATTAAATTAACGGGATGTAGACTAGGTACCAGAAAATATAATTGAACGACAATGAACACAATATACCAATATATTGTAGTTAAATGACAATGGACGCCAATAAATATCGACATAATTTAAACTAGGCAGGCACATCTACCTCTATATATAGAAGGAAGTGGTGCTGCTATAGTTTCGTTTATATTGCACTTTAGTCAATCACAATAGATTAAGTGATTATTATGTATATGTGCTCTATTTATCATTGCACTATAGTATAAATCAGGTACCAAAACATATATCTGGATGACGATGGACACGAAATACTAAGAGATATAATAGTTGAACAATAAATGACACGGGACACTAACAAACACATTCAACATATGTAAGTTAAACTAGACCTATATATCTTCCTCTACATAAAGAACTTGGTACAACTATAATTTTGTTTCCGAATTTATCCATTGCACATTACTTAATCACATCAGACCATTTGATTATTATGTGAAAAATGACATGTATAGTAAGTACGACAGGTTTGGTAGCAAAACTCATATCACAAATACTACTTGGGAATGAAGGATTGTTTCATTATTTACTTCCCATGCATAGTACAATTTGTAAATATATTATAAACACATGTCACTAAGATTTTATAGGTGCATCATAAATAAACTTATATCATAGCACTTCATTGAATGCTATCTGAAAATAAACTTCCTTATTTTACTAAATATTTGACTGTCTGCCGCATTTTGTATTCTTATCCAGCAATCCATTCAATGCTGGAATACGACCTATAATTGATGTGAGTATTTTTGTCTCCATAATAGGATGCGCAGCTCAAATTAAAGCTATGAAAAAAGTAGTTGGCAAATCAAAATTGGAATTAGCTCAATTAGCTGAGTTAGAAGCTTTTTTCTCAATTTGCTTCTGATATTGATAAAGCTACTCAGAATCAATTGGCAATGGGTCAACGATTACACGAGTTGCTCAACAAGCCCAATCAGACCCTCTTCCGGTCAATGAACATTATTACGTGGAAGTGCTAACGTGGGTCAATCCATTTTGACTCATTTTTTGGATTAAACACTTTTGTATTGCTTCTTCTTACTAGTTACTTCCGTATTTATGTTAATGCACTTCCAATGATATGTAAGCAAGGTGTCAAAGGTTAGTTTGATTGTTTGAGCAAATATTTTCAAAAGTGTGTTTCGTGAGTTAAAAATTAGATATGAATGTAATTAAATTGCTTTGACCAATATTTGAAAATAAAACTACATATCAAATAGATAAAGTACTTTTTTTGTTGATTGTAGTTTGACTAATAATTAATTATGGTCCACAGAATGACGAGTCCATTGCTCTGTAGCTACACCCAAGCGCATGGTCTAATGGTGGGCAAGATCTTCAACAATGCAAAATTGCATGATGCACCTTCTCAATTCCCGGTGGCCCCCATTTGAAAAATTATTATCAGTTTATCACCATATGGCGACGATATGAGATATATAACACATTTTAACCAAGCCAAATCAATAATTTATTTAGAAATATTTAGGTATTGTTTACTAATTGTGTTTTTACCACCACATCCTAATATACCAACATGATTGATATCGTAGTAGGATGGTATTTAATAAACCGTTGGCTGGAAAATATATTTATTCACTTGACCAGTGAAGGTAATAGCCTAATAAGGTTTATGCCCTCAAAAGAAATAATGTTTTAAGTAGTTAAAAAAAAGGATATTGAGCATACAAATTTATGTTGTGCGACCCAATTCAATTGGTTCGAATGGGTTATGTATGGTTTGTTTTGCATCATTGTTTTATTACGGCAATAACAACAACAACACCCTTTGTTGCTTCATGCTTCATTGTCATTACCTTTTTCTAGTTATCTCTGAGTCCTTGGTCTAACCATTATTTTATTTACCTATAAAAATAATCAGTTACCTTTTTCTAGTTATCTCAGAGTCCTTGGTCGAACCATTATTTTATTTACCTATAAAAATAATCAGTTTGGACAATTAGTTATTATGAACATAAATATATGTAAGTACGTAGTACCTATTTCAGCTTCTAAAGAAGCATGTAATTCAGAGAAACATCAATTTGAGAGGATTGGTTACCAAATCCGTTGATATCGTAGAAGTGGAAGATATTAATACGACGTAAGAAAGGAAAGGAAATTTAGCTGCTAAAAGTGCATACATATTTGTATTTGCTGCATGAATAATATTAGTCAGATATCCTGAAATATATTCACTTTTTATCGGATCCTGACATATATTCACATGGACTATGTTCTCTCACTTGGAAAAATATTAATTAACATATATTCTCATTACCATGACGTCATCCAAGATACCAATTCCCAGGATCCGTTGAAAATTTTAGATAGTAAAATGGATTATTATGTTATCTACTTAAAACATTAGATGTTGTTTGTTTCTTTAACGATAAAACATCGCATATTGTAACATAATACACATCATGAATTTAAATTTTAGTGGGAAATTCAAATTAAGTGCAAACTACATACAATACAATGAAAATAACTTACTTGTTTCTCTGGATACTTTGGTGCAGAGATCAAAGAGAGTGCTTCCATATGACCAAAATCTACATCATAACCCAGCATGTAAATGTAAAGCACCTTCCAGATATATTTTATTTTCTCATGGTGACTTAAACCCTGGGCAAAGAATAAGATCTCCATTAATAGTAGTTGTAGTAGACTTCTTGCTTGGTGACATGAAAGTAGAAATGCACGGGCAAACCCTTCTGGCTGTACCAAAAGTTGAACACGTAATGCAAAAAAGTTTCTCAAAAAATGCAATTATGTCTACCAAAAGCAAAAATGTCCATTAGTTTTAGCCTTGGCACTAAAGATCATCGCCTTGGTTTAGAAACATTGTTTTATACCGTGCATCTTCAGAACTTCTCTTACCAGAAGTGGATGTTTCCAACTTGTGCCAAATTCTGTGATTATACTTAACACTGAAATCACCTTATAATATTCCAAAATTAAAATAATACTTCAGAAGAAGAAAACTTTCCAACAAAGTTTTTTGTCATTTGCACACTAAGCAGCAAACACTCCGACTAAACTCCAACAGGAAACAACAAGCAAACAACTTCCTTAATCAATTGACAACCAACTTTAAGACTAACACCACATCCAAATCACAGAAAGCCTAAGTCAGCACATAAACTACAATGATTACCACCAAACTGAAAGTCATGGGGCAATATGAACTACGGACTAAAAGGAAAAACCACTCTAGTGAGCTCCAAAACCAACCAAATCAAAATTGCAAATTAAATGGCCTCCCATTTCCTTCAAAATGAATATACACTATAACAGAACATAAACTGCAAATATTACAGCCAAACCGAAAATCAACTGGAAGCCTCAATCCAAGCCATTATAGAAGTACAGACATTACCATTAGACACTAAACATGGCATGTTGGCATGTAAACCGCAAAGATTACCGCCAAACTGAAAGTCAACGGACAGTATGGACGAATAGGCAAAAACATTCTACTGAGCTCCAAACCAACCAAATGACAATAGAATCACAAATCGAATTGCCTTTTCGCATCATCCATCAGTTCCGAACCCCACATTTAAAAAACACAAAAACTGAAACCCAGTCAAAACATGGACCCAAGTCAATTGAACAGAAACCAACCAAATAACAATAGGATTGCAAATCAATTTGCCTTTTAGTTTCCTTATTTAGTTCCAAACCCCACATTCAAATAACACATAAATTGAAACCAAATAAGAAACACAAATCCAGACCAATCCAACAGTACATAACCGCTGCTAATTCTTAAACACCAACTTCCAAACTTTTTGAACGTCAACTCCAAACTCAAATGTCTTCTTCCAGAACCCCACTTCCTCCACATCTCCAAAACCAACCGAATGACAATAGAATCGCAAACTGAATTGCCTTTTCTGTCTCTCCATCAGTTCCGAACCCCACATTCAACCAACACAAAAACTGAACTCAAGTCAATCCAACCGTGCACGAAACACTGCTGATCCTCAAAAACCAAACCCCAAACTCTCCCACCTTAAATTCCAAACCGAAAGTCTTCTTCCAACACGCCACTCCCTCCACATCTCCAAAACCAACCGAATGACAATCAAATCACGAATTGAATCGCCTTTTCACTGCCCTCACCGGTTCGAACCCCACATTCAAACAACACAAAAACCAAAACCCCAAACTCTCCCAACGCAATTCTCTCAACGTCCGCTTCCACCCGAATTCCCACTACCTTGTCGGACTTGAACTTGGTCCGGATGTGGCCGAGCTCCTTGTCGACGCGAACCCGCTCCAGGTCCTTGTTGGAGCAATTGCGGATGTCGCTGATGAAGACAGAGAGGCCCCGCATCCCCGACAGAGCCATCGACGGAGGATCGGAAGTCCGACGCCGGCGAGGGAGGGGAGGAGAGGATAAGTGGAAACCCTAGATTTGGAGGGGAGAGGAATAATAAGTGCGGGAGGAGAAGTTGAGAACGACGACTTTGGCGTTCGAGACTTGAGACTCCTCTCTCTTTCTTTCCCTCTCCGTTTCCAGCCTTTTTGAGTTGTTTTTAAATGACCAAATTGAGGATTGATTACTTGATTATCAACATTAGCTATATTTATTTATTTATTTATTTTTTAAATTTTATCTATTTTCCTATCTACCTTGTTTTAAATCTTAAATATCTCAGACGTGCAAATGAGACTATTCAAATTTGAACTCTGGTCTTCACTGTCTAAAGACCAAAAATCTCTCACCTAAGTTAAACTCTTCTTTTAGCGGTGAATTAGGCGAACGGAAGATTTTATTAATGATATTCCGTGCTGCCAATATTCTTACGCAAAACATTATTGGGTAGTTTAACGATACACGAGATACCCCTACGACGAAATGTCACCAATTCAGTTCTTGTGTGTGGCAATTTTTCGTAGATTTTGGAAGCTATGATTGCAAATTTTTAATTTCATTTGTGTTACAAAGACATTAAATACTCATTTGGTGATGTGTTATCCGTAAGAAAAGGAAAAGAATAACCTAAGAACTAAATGGAAACTCTAGGATTTGGAGAGTTAGAATTTATCCTCGGAATCCAATGCGAGAGTTTGGCACTAATAACATGAAAAAAATTAACTTACCATCGTACATAGTCATCGACTTCACCATTATTCGAACTATATTTGTTATATCCCTAACCCGGTTTAGGATGCTAACGAAGTTTAAGGTGGGTTTTGCATGGGAAAGGGGTGTGGTGAACAGTGGGCGGTGTGATGGTTGTAGTGATGGGTGATGGGTTGGGTTGGTTTTTGTGTTGTTCGAGTAGAAAACCAACGCACTCTTCATTTCTCCATCTCTCTTGTTATCTCCCTCTTCCTTAGTGTTCACGTGTTCACGTCCTCCGGCGAGTGGAGCTCCGGCCAGCAGCAGCACGGTGGAAAAGCATGACGTGATGAGGTGCTCGAACGCGGCTTCGAGGTGTGACGACGTTGAGTGATCTCCGGCGTGCCCCGTCGAACTCGAAGGTATGCCAGTTCAATAGTTTGGTTTGTTGCTCACACTTGTAGTGTGAAGTGTTGGCTGGTCGGTGGAGGTCAGAGACCTCGTCGATGTCTAGCGTGCAACAATATATACCTAGTTTGACTAGGTAGGTGCCAACCAACAGTCGACCGGTTCCTTCGGACGGTCGACCGATTGTAGTGTAATTGCCCGACTTTAACCAACACTGATCGAACGATGTCAAGTGGCGGTCAACCGGTTGTGCTTATGCTGGTGTGTCGGATGAATGCCTGGTAAATTCGGTAAACCGCTCGTGACTTTTGCCTGACCGTTAGTTTATGTAACTTAAGACATGTTCGGCAGATGGATTGACTTGTTCGACCGATAGGAGACTAGAAATGCTAGGTTCTCTGGTAGTGTTCGGTCGACCGTTTGACTTGTATGTTTTTTACCAGAGTCTGGATTTTGACCACGTATCGGTCGACCAGTTTAATATGATTGTTCGACTGTTGGGACTTAGGTTATGAGCAGAGAGTTTGATCGTTGCAGACATTTGTTCGACCGGACTCCTTGGGAACGATCGACTGGATTGCCTATTTCGGTCGACCATTTGTGCTCAAAACTGAATTCTCAGTCCTAGTGAAGTGTCAACTCTATTCACGGAAACATGTGTCTTTGCCTAGTGCGTAAGCCAGGAGGTGACGGTGGTGCGTTGATCGTGTCTGCCAAGGGACCTCCGAGTGTAAGAGTGTGGGTACTTGGGATGAGTCACCTCTGTTGAGAGATTGTGGCGTAATGTATTGTTGTCTTGACTCATAGTAGAGTAGCAGACCTGAGGGATGGCTCTTGGAGCATGATGACCTGGCGGACTACAGTTCGGAGCCGTCCGAGGTTGTGTCGGACGTATGTTGTACCGCCGATGTTGTGTCAGCGATGCAGCCGACAATGTTCCGGCTTTGATGCTACTGATGTTGTTCCGGCATGATACCTCAGCTGGGCACCTACTGAGTGATTGATGGACCAACTTGAGTGACGGCTCCGTCGGTGTGGTGTAGACCACGATGTTTTAGATTTGATTTGTTTGACGTGAAAGTGCGGACGCTCCTCACCAAACTCTTGGCTAGTGTAGTCACGTGTAGGGTGTGTTGCGTACTGTCCGTAAGACCGTATATGCCTACGGTAGGTCTCTGAGCCGATGATGTTTGTTGGACAAATATCCTTATTGACCCTTAGAGGGTGTTTGATGTTGAGTGCAGGACTGATGTCCTATTTTACCCTTGGAGGGGATATGTTTTCTTACCGTTGATAACACGACATGCAACTAGTATGATAGACTCATTATTGTACTGTTGCATTCATATATGTGAGCTTGGCATACGAGATTTCCTAATGGGAAACTCAGGCATGGTTGTTTCATTAATGTTTCATGACTGCAATAGGTTCTGTGGGGTGGCGACAGCGAGCACGTACATTTTGGGGTCAGGATCCTCTTTGGACTTTTCGATATCGTCATGGTTACATGTACTTGTCTTTCGTTGTATCTAAGGCTGACAAATTCGTGTTTCGTGTCGTGTTTGACACGAACACGAATTGACACGAATTGTTTTTACTCGACCCGAACACAAACACGAACACGAATTAATAAGAAATAGGCGACACGAACACGAACACGAACACGAAAATTTAATCTTAAACCCGAACACGAATTTGGTAACCCAAACACGACTCACGTTGACACGAATCCATTTTTCGTGTTCGTGTTGACACGAACACGAATTAACCCGAATAACTCGAACTGACTTGTTTGACACGAATTTTTACAAACGCGAATTAACCTGAACACAAAATAACTTGTTTGACATAAATTTACACAAACATGAATTAACCCGAACACGAACTAGCATGTTTGACACGAATTACACGAACCTGACCCGAATTGCAGTTCGTGTTATTCGTGTCAACCCGAATTACACAAAACACGAAATACTCCAACTCGAACCCAACCCGAATTACAGTTCGTGTCATTCGTGTCGACCTGAATCATGATATTTAGTGTCGGGTTCGGGTTTTGTGTCATGACCCAAATTGTCAGTCCTAGTTGTATCGATGTAATCATGTATTTTGACAAACTTTTTTGTATTATGGTGCACCGAGTGGTTGTTATTATGAGTAACATTCCCTCTTGATTATCGTTATCTTGAGATCTCTTTATTGTTAAAATTTCAAAAAAAAATGTTATTTCGTGATGGTACAAGATGGGTGTGTTTTAACCTTTGTTAGCTTAGTTTTTTATTCTTTAGCCAGCGATTTCTTTGGTTTGTAAACTAGTGGGGATTTTACCGAAAAAATGGTGCGAGGATAGAACGAGAAATTTCCTATTCATCAAAAAAATATTATTGGTAAAACGGAAGTAATTCAAGAGAATTGAACGGTCATTGTGCAAACGATACCTTGTTTTAATCCTCAACTGTTTTTTTCAAGACATGGTGAACTTGAATAAACTTTTGACTTGAAATCCCAAGCACAAAATCAAAATAGTTTGAAAATCAAAACTACAACAAACTCAGAATTAAGTAAATAATTCAAATCAAGCCATATTTCAACATTCACCAGAATTTCATTTACTGTTCCAATTAACTTCACATGAGCCAAAGCAGGGACTACACAAAAGTTGATCAAACAAAGTAATGATCATATATAACATTATAAAATTAAGGAGACCTGGGAGTTTTCTCCAGCAAAGCAGAAAGATAGACCTCATCCTTAGACTTAGACTCCAAAGCCCACTTATGCTTCCTATACCTGAACTTCAGAAACGCATACATGTACTCATCCAAATCCTTCCTCAAACACAAGAACCTGTCGACCCACAGCAACCCTCCTGGTCTCAACACCCGGTTCAAATCGAACAGCACGAAATCCAAAACCAACAAATCGAAACCGTCGATGGTGCGGTCGATGCGGATGAGGTCCATTGTGTTGTCGAAAAACGGCATCCGTTGGTTCAACGTTGCGTACACTTGAACAACACCTGTCGTGGGGGTCGACGTAATATTAATCGTGGTTAAAGAAATGGACACAATTGTGACATTTGAGTAGTCCTTCATTGTCCCTACGTGGCCGATGTCGAGACCGATCCTGATCTCGCCCGGCTTGACTCCCAACACGTCGGATACTTCAAAGTCCACCCTCGAGCCGGTGTTATTATTCGTGTCCTCGTTCGGGTCGAAGCCTCTAGTAATTATTATAACCTCGCTCTCGTTGGTTGTGCGGAAACATCGCCTCCGAGGCAAAGGGTCGCACCCGCTTAGCATTAGGCTATATTCCAACTCCTTGTCTGGGTTGCAAAACGACCCGACTTTGTAGGTCAAGTACGAGTCGATCTTTTCTGCCATCGAGACGCAGGCATGGCCAATGGTAGGGTGAGTTTCGTTAACCCCGTGAGGGTTGACCTTCTCGACCCTATTCTTTTTGCTTCTCAGGTACTCATGAGCTTCGTCGGACCGGAACAAGCTTACGAAAACATCGTCTTCTCGGCCGGTACAGTTCTTCTTCTTCTTCTCCACATTATAAGAAGTTATCGTTTTGAGCTCCTCGCGGGCTTCTTTGACACGTTTAATGACGTCATTGTTGAGGAATTTAGCGAATTCTGAGCCGAGTATGTCAAGTTCAGCGTGGCCGGCGGTGGACTCGAGCTTGTCTTGCAGGAACGCCAATCGGGCTAGTGTCCGGTCGACTTTGTTGGACAACGTTTGGACGTCGGAGACAAGGCATGGTGGGCGGTGGTCGGGGAGGAAGGCGAAGGTGTAGAAGACGTGGAGGGTGTTGAGGGTGGCAAGTAAGATGAAGGTGGTGAGGATGATGAGGCCGAGAGGTTTTGCTCTGGATCTGCTGCAACATGATCTGAACATGTTTAATTAGTTGGTGATTTTAATTGTTCTCTAATTGTGTTGGTTAGTGGCCAAATTAATATTTGAGGTTTGATCTGAGGTTGCATGGATGCTTGAACATGACGGATCCAAACTGCATATGTCTTTACGTGTGGTTTACTGCTAATTAAGCACTTGGATTTGTTATATTTTAGTTTGATCTTTGACTTCTAACTAATTGGAGGAGTTTATTACATGTGAAATTCTTCGAATGACAGTTATTATATATGGTACGTGAATCGTTAAAAATACTCCAATATCCGTTTTATTTCCTTCTATGTAAATCTTGTGTGTACAATATGTTCAATTAAACCATCTCTAACGGTGTTGGATCTTGGGAATATTAATTGGACGTAGGTTGAGGATTACGTTAATGATCACATGAAGGATGCTTTGTTGTGTTCGCAATTCGCAACTCCAAGGTTGTTTAATTCGAATCGGACGAGGCCGGGCTTTTATTATAGGGTCCGATCTTCCTTCGGGGTGCTGTTTGTTTGTGGATTTCTTATATATGACTTTATTTATGCATGTCTTTCTTCCTTGATTAGCTTTTTTAGACGTAACAAACATGTGCATGTGGTAAATCATCACACCATGGCAAAAAAGATTAGTTTCAAGGTTAGGTGAACGATATGATGATGAAAACGGTATGTTTTTGTATTATTTTCTGGAAGGAATTTGATTACAAATACAAGAATATATAGAGGGTTTACAAAGGGACGTTTAGGGGAAGATTTGGTTTGTTGCTTATTCTGATAATATGCCCTGAATAGTTGTAATCAAGATCTTGTTTCCTTTTTTTTAATGTAGTCGTTGTGATGTTTCCTTAGGAGATGATGACCGTTGAAGTCTGATCCACCATATATTTCAACACTCCCCCTCAAGTTGAGTCCGGAAGAGATTGAAGGACCCCAACTTGTGAAGAATATTATGGAACTGTTTCTGGTCGAGTGACTTGGTGAAGATATCAGCGAGTTGATCTTTGCTTTGGACATAAGGAACATCAATTTCTTTAGCTTGAAGTTTTTCTCTAATGAAATGACAGTCTACTTCTATATGTTTGGTACGTTCATGAAAAACAGGGTTGGAGGCGATGTGGCGAGCAGCTTGATTGTCACAGTGCATAAGCATGGGCTCTGTGTAAGGAACTTTCATTTCGCCGAGAAGTTGTTTGAGCCAGATTAGCTCACTAGTAGTGGATGTCATGGCTCGATATTCAGCTTCAGCGCTTGATCTCGCAACGACGTTTTGTTTTTTGCTTCTCCATGTGACCAGGTTTCCACCCACAAAGGTACAAAACCCAGTTGTGGACTTTCTATCGAAGCTGCCAGCCCAATCTGCATCGGAGTAACCAATTATTGAGTTAGAATTGTTATTTTTCATCCATATTCCTTGACCTGGTGTTTTCTTTAAATACCTAAGGATTCTGTCTATGATGTCAAGGTGATGAGTGTGGGGAGCATGCATGAACTGACTTATTATGCTAACGGCATAAGTTATGTCCGGTCTAGTAACAGTGAGGTAGATGAGTTTTCCTACTAATCGTTGGTATTGCCCTATGTCATGAAGAGGTTCCCCATCGGTGGGTCCAACCTTTCGATTGGTCTCAATGGGAGTGTGGGCAGGTTTGGATCCTATTTTACCAGTTTCTTTAAGGAGATCTAGAACATACTTTCTTTGGGATAGAAATAAGCCTTTTTTAGAGTGAGCAATTTAAATGCCTAAAAAATATTTTAAGATTCCTAGATCTTTAATGTCAAACTTGGTTTTTAGGTAAGATTTTACATTGTTAATCTCAACATTGTTATTCCCAGTGATTATGATGTCATCTACATAAATTAAGACAATGATGGTAAATGTGTTAGAATGCTTGATAAACATGGATGCATCAGCGGAATACTTGGTAAAATTGAAATGGAGAAGAGAGAGACTAAGTTTTGCGTACCATGCTCTGGGAGACTGTTTCAATCCGTAAATTGATTTATGGAGTTTGCATACCTGATTTTGAAGGGAGTTAATCCCTGGAGGGGGGGTCATGTAGACTTCCTCTTCGAGAGATCCTTGAAGGAAGGCATTTCGTACATCCATTTGGTAGAGATCCCAACCATAATTTACAGCAATAGAGAGGAGGATCTTACGGTGTTCATTTTTGCTACGGGGGCAAAAGTTTCTAAGTAATCAAGGCCATATGTTTGAGTATATCCTTTAGCAACAAGTCTAGCCTTATATCGGTCAATGGAGCCATTACTGTCGTACTTAATTTTATATATCCATTTACATCCTACAAGTTTGATTCCAGGTTTCAAGGGGACCATAGTCCATGTTTGGCTTTTTTCTAATGCTTCTAGTTCAATTTTCATTGTTTTTACCCAATTTGGGTTTCTAAGAGCTTCATGGTAGGAGGTAGGTTCATTGTTTTTATCTATTATATTCAAAAAGGAACAATAAGAAGGTGTTATGTTACTGTAGGAGATGTAATTCTAGATAGGATAAGTGGCGTTGTAGGTGATGAAATCCTCCAGGTGAGCTGGAGCCCGAGTGGGTCGTGAAGATCTTCTAGTGGGAGCCATATCATGATTGTTGTTTTGCACATATTCGGTACCTGTATCCTGTTCGTCTCCCCCGTCTTGAGGAAGAAGATTTTCCTCAAGAGAAGGAGAAAAATCAAACATGTCATTTGTAGGGAGAGGAGATGTCTCACCTGGGGGGTTAGAGTTATAGGATTTAAAGTAGGATTCATTCTCGAAAAAGGAGACGTCACGAGAAATATAAAGTTTGCACGTTACCGGGTCATAACATTTGTACCATTTCTTTGAAAAAGAGTACCCAAAAAAGACAGTTTTGATACAGAGAGAGTCCAGTTTGTCACTTCGTTTTTTGTGAAAGTAGCAAGTGCAACCAAAATTTTTAAGATGGTCAATGCTCATGCATCTATTATTAAGAATTTCTAGGGGTTGTTTATTTTGAATAACAGGACTAGGGAGACGATTAATCAAATAAACTGCAGTTAAAATAGCTTCGGTCCAATAAATCTTGGGGACCTGATTTTGAAATAACAAGGCTCGAGTAACATTCAAAAGATGGCGGTTTTTTCTTTCAGAAATACCATTTTGTTCGGGTGTGTTAATGCAGGTAGTTTGATGCAAGATGCCTTTGTTTTTTAAGAAGGATTGAAATGTGTTACTGGTGTATTCAGATCCGTTATCAGATCGAAGAATTTTAATCCTAGCATCATACATATTTTCTACGAAAACAACATAATCACAAAAAACAGAAAAAAAAATCAGATTTAGCTTCTAGCAAATATAACCAAGTGGTGCGGGAAAAATCATCGATAAAGATAACAAAATACTTAAACCCATTATAAGATTCGACTGGGGCAGGTCCCCATATGTCAGAATGTACCAGTTCCAGAGGCTTCTTTGTCTGAGTTGTTGATAAATTGAAGGGCAACCTGGTATGTTTAGCAAGATGGCATGTTTCACAACATAGATCAATATTAAAATTTAAACTAGGCAGTAATTGTTTCAAAACGAGAGATGATGGGTGCCCCATGCGTTTATGCCAAATATTTGGCATTGAAGAAAGCACATTATTAGCAACTAAACAAACATTTGAGTCTAAAACATATAGTCCATTAACAAGCGAGCCTCTACCAATCATCTTCCCTGATGTTCGGTCCTGAAATAGAACATCAAAAGGTGTAAAAATCACATTGCAATTTAGATTCTTAGTGATCCGTGATACAGATAGGAGATTTGCAGTAAATTTTGGGATATATAAAACATTTTTAGTGGTTTGGTTTAGCAATCGTGATTCTCCTATTCCATTAATTCTAACTTGATTTCCATTTGCAATAGTAACAAACTTATTCATATTTGGATCATAACAAATATTCTTTAGTAGATTTTTATTACCAGTCATGTGGTCAGTGGCCCCGGTGTCGATAATCCATGAATTCATGAAATTAGCAAGGTTTGCAAATTTAAGAGGGCTAATACCTGATCTATTACCTGAGTTATTCTGATTTTGTCCAGATAATTGAAGATGGTTGTTGAGGTGGGCTAAAACCTGGTTGAGTTCTTGTTGGACCGATCCAGGCCCATGTGGTCCACTCCCATGCACATTAAGAGGTGGTGGAGTACGAGCCTCTGCGGTTGCGCGTGTACTCGGGTCCGGAGGTGCTCCGCGTTCGCTGCTGCTGTTTTGAGGATCCGCGTAAGAATCAGATATAAAACCCCGACTCCCTGTACTCGACCCGATCTGCCCCCATTTTTGGTAACCTCCTCCAAAGTTAGGGTTTTGGTCTGGTTTGCCGCCGCCGCTTGGTCCTCTGCTCTCGCCCCCTTTTCCGCCGCGTCCATCCTTGGGTGGCCGGAGGTGTGGGTGGAGGAACCAGCAGTTGTCCTGGTTGTGGCCTTGCTTTTTGCAGTTGTCGCAGTGCTCGTCTCTCCTCCTTCCGAATTGTCCTCTGTTTTTTGTGTTTTGGTTTTGATGATTTGTAGCGGCGAATGCGTGGTTTTCTTTTTCTGTGTTTTGTTGCATGCCTTGCCTTCGAGTTTCTTCTCTTTGTGTCATCGCTATGATCTGACTGAGGGGCGGAAGCTCCGATGAGGACAGAATCTGCGACCTCAGAGTCTCGTAGCTAGGGTCGAGTCCCACGAGGAAGTGGTAGATTCGACCTTGCTCGACTCTGTCCTGGATGACCTTGGGGTCAGTGGTTGGTGGCTCGTAGATTCCGAGCTCGTCCCACCGAGATTTGAGCGCGCCGAGGTATTCAGTGATGGATTTTTGCCCTTGTCTGGTTTGTGCGAGTTCTTGTTTTATTTTGAAGACGTGGGCAAAATTTTGTTGCTTTCCATACAAATTGTGAGTTTCATCCCACAATTCTTTTGCTGAGTTTGAGTAGAGGAAGAGGTTGGCGATTGATGAATGCATGGAGTTTAATATCCATGTCATCACCAAATGATCTGCTGTTTGTCATTCTGCTACCTTGGTGCTGTCGGTTGGTTTGGTTGTCTCTCCGGTGATGTGGCCTAGTTTGCCCTTTCCACTGAGGGACAGGGTGACGGATCGCGCCCATGATAGATAGTTTGTGTCGTTGAGGGATTGGGTGGTCAATCTTTGCGGTGTTGCTTCTGAGGCCATTATAGGGATGGATGTCGTCTTCTTGGCGCCACCCCCCCACTAGGGATTTTTGGATGGTTTGTATGGGTTTATGGATGGGAGTCGATGATGAAGTTTTGGGTGGTGGTTTCTGAGGCTGGGATCGCCGGTGATGGACGCACCCGTTTCTGAGATGATTAAGAAGGCTCTCATACCATGATGAAAACGATATGTTTTTGTATTATTTTTTGGAAGGAATTTGATTACAAATACAAGAATATATAGAGGGTTTACAAAGAGACGTTTAGGGGAAGATTTGGTTTGTTGCTTATTCTGATAATATGCCCTGAATAGTTGTAATCAAGATCTTGTTTCCTTTTTTTTGAATGTAGTTGTTGTGATATTTCCTTAGGAGATGATGACCGTTGAAGTCTGATCCACCATATATTTCAACATATGATTTGGAAGCAAAAAAGGTTCACGGTTGTAATCAAAACTTTACATTATATGTATAGTATCATCCCTCAATATTCAAATCGTTAAAAAAACTCAATACAAAAAAAATAAAAGGAACAAAATACTCAGATGTTTTTTTCCTTTTTTTTGTTGTATTTAAGACCCAAGCCATGTATTGGAATGAGCCCTTGATGTCAACTCACTTTAAACCTAAGGATGTTCTTTGAAACGACTCTAAAACTGATTACTAAAAGTCTAAAGCTCATAACTTGGGTCAGAGTTCAGTGGTTGAGTGTGAGTAAATTATTTCTCACATATTCGACAATTGAAATCTCACACTTATTAAGAGATTTTAATGTCGAGAGCTCGATCAATCACAATGCAATTTCACCTCTATCTATTTTTCATTATATCAAAAATTTCTTAAATCGAGCATCTAACGGTAATTGGTTTTTAAAATTTTAGGTAATGTGACACGTATACGAAGGAAACAACTAGGCTTCTACTATTGGGCTGGGGCATAAGTCCACAACCCAACGAAAAAGACAACCAAGAAGAAATTAAAAAGTTGTGTATAATAGTGTAAAAAAATAAAAACCACGTGCATGGCAAATAGAAAAGAAAAGTTAGAACCAACATTAAAATTACTTAAATCATTCGTACAAATTACTATTTTGTTATTCACTTTCTATTTAATTCTCATTTTATCACGTCCCTTAAAAGAATACTCATCTCCCAATTACACTCACTTTACCAGTATCAATACCAAGAAAATGTCTGACGAACTGTTTGAATATGACACTGTAAGTCCAAAAAAAAACCCGCAGGGGCGTTTTTTGCAAACGTCCAGATTTTTTTAAAAAACAAAATCTTGAATTTATACGGTGTGTTATTTCAAATTATTTCAAGTTCCGTTGCAAGATTTTGATAGAACGGGGTAGATTACAGTGAGATTTGCGTAACTCCGGAAGTATTTCCAACATGTGACCAAACAATTAAATGGGCGAAAGAAGTTGCGATAAAAGTTGAGTTCAATATTTTCTGAAAATTATATCTACCTAACTCTCACTATATCACCGGACATGACATTCAATTCCAAAATCAATATATCAATGTGGTTTAATTAATTTTCTAAAATTGGCATTTCAACGGGGTTATTTTTGGAATTTGGAATATTACTTGTGATCTGCAAGGTAGGAATTCCACTATTAAATTATTGATTTTGCTTTTCATCCACGATAACTAGATGACTATTAATTTCATTACTAATTACTAATTTTTTTAAAAAATATAATAATATTCATAATTAAAATTTTAAAAAAAGATGTCTTCCTTTTTTTGGATTTAAAAAAAAGTGTGAAGGTAAAATGATAAATATCACAGACGATTTAAGTGAATCACGGAAGACGTTTAACAGTTCACTTACAATATTACATACCGACACTAGTTCTTGTTCCCACTGAGATTTGATAAATTTTCAGTGTCCCCAACAACCTAAAAAATATATGATAACCACTAATATCCTCACCAACCTAACCATCAAATAAACATCTGTCTTAGCTTTTAGTTTCCCAGGATTCGGTCTTTTCCATAGAAAACTACAGAAGAGACATCATCATTTTATAGGTTCCAACTTTCATGCTACTGGAATCCAATAATTCAAACCATAGACTTGTCAAAGTTGCTTGGTAGTTATTTGTGAACAAGGGTGGTGTTCATTGACTCTTGTCTATGCGAACGTTTACATCTTTTCATATAATCTAGAATTTGGACCTTATATCTCATATAATTTGAATCAGCTTAAATGAGGATGTTCTGTAATCATAATTTACAGGATCCAGTACTCCCTCAGCCCCTCGTATAATTTCTTTTCGAAAAAAGAATTTAAATTTGGTAGAACGTCGGTTGACTTATCGAGTCAACTTGACATGTGGAATATCTAGATTTTTTTTGTGATGAATTGAGCCTATCAAGAATTCTTATGTCTTCTTCTTAACCAATTAATCATTCAACACGGATTTATTTTGACTCGATACTAAAATGTCTAAATTCACACCAACGTTTTAATTTTTGTGAGTCTAATTATATGCCTCTAATAATCTTAGCACATCACCACCAAAAAAGTGTATATACTTTAAAACATGACATCAAGTTTCTAAATTAAGGAGGTGTTTGGGTATTGATTGATTCTCAAACTATATTCTAAAAATCTGTTTGTATAATCAATTTTATCCAAACACCATCACTCAGAATCGATTCTGAAATCCAAAATCTGATTCTCACCCTTAAAATGTGTTCCCAATTTCTCATAGTTTTCTCTCCACCAAAATAAAATAAAAGTTGATTCCAGAATATTATTCATGATTTTTGGAATAAGTGCCTATATTACCCCGTTAACATAAAATATTTTCTAAACATACCGCCAATTATGTTGACTTTTGCCACTTTTAATTGTTGTAGTATAACATTTTTTGTTAATTACTTTATTGACAACATGACATGGGAATGCAATTTTTTGGTGTATTTTTCACTTCATGTTAGTAATTATGATTTCGTAACTATTGTCTCGAATATGTTAATCAATAGCAAATAATTTTAAATATTCAATCAAATTTGTTATATGTTATTACACACAATTCTCGTATGTTTATATAATGGAGTTAGAATGTAATTTGACTTCAAGTGAAATCATTTCCATTTAAATACTTTTATACATGGAATTGATTCTAAATAAGAATCAAATTCTCTAAAATCAATCTAGAATCGGGATTTAGTAAAAATTGATTCTCTAAATTCGATATCCAAACGGATCTTAAGTGTCTACGGTTTCAGATTTTTCATGTAAAGTTTTTAAATATGTGTAGAAAGATTTCACATTTCATAATTCGTACAAATTTTACTGCTTATGAGATCTTAAGTCGCTTCACTTATTACTGATTATTTTTGAGTTGAATACTCAACACTCTAATAACAAACTTCCTAATACATTGAACTTTGATTTTAAGTACTAATTTCAGGTCAACAAGTTACTAATTTCATTGGAATAATTTTTAATATTTCCAAACAATCATAATTCTTTTTGTTTTTGAATACTAAAATATTAACAACATGAGGATGAGAAAATGATAAAAATAATAATCAGAAAATTAAAAGGTGCATCCTCCATTGACCATTCCTTTGTTACGGCGCCCGTTCGGTATCCACTATCCAGCAAGTCTGTGTGCAAGTGGAACCAAAGACGTGTTGGCCCACACAAAACAGGCAAATGTCTATTCTACCCCTCGACTTCACCAAACCGTGTGCCCTCCATTTAGAGCTGTAAGCGGGGCGGGTTTTCGCCCCACCGCTACCCGCCCGCCAAAGTTAAACGGGTAGGCGGGGCGGGGTCAAAAAAAATGCTACCCGCCTCGCGTAAGGATGGACTAAGCCATGCGGGGTGGGTTGACGAGTTTGGCGGGTTTAATCTTTTATTAAAGCTAAATACAAAAATAAATTTATTTTCTTTAACCTTATCTATTTTAATCAAAGCCAAGTACAAAAATCAAGGAAAAAATCAAATAATGTATGTTTTTAAAGTTATATATACAAAAAATCAAAGCTAAATACAAACAAAATCAAAACAAAATACAAAAAAATCAAACAAAATATACGACTTATGCGGGTTACGGGTTATGCGGGACGGGTTGCGAGAAAATCGCAACCCGTCCCGCTTATTATGCGGGTTAAGCGGGTGGCGGGTAACAAATTTTTGTCCGCAACCCGCATTAGGCAGGGCGGGGCGGGTTGCAGGTAAAATTCTACCCATTTACTGCACTACCTCCATGGTTCAACATTCAATACATTGTTTTGTTTTTGTTTATCTTTTCCTCCAAACATTGTGCACACAGTACAGTTGTTGGCACAAAGGCTTTCGAAAACAGAGAAGATCAACTGAAATCAAAACATAAATCAACAATCATGGCGACGTTACGGATCGGCATCCGTAAGAGGGTCGAAATTTAAGAGGTTTAAGGCGCTAATGCGTCAAATCCAAATAGTGGGAAATGGGTCGAAAACTAAAAATGTCGAAAAGTAAGAAAGTCTGAAATTTAAGTCAAAATTCATAGCAAACCAGCATATATAGACAATTATCAGAAGTTCAGCCGAAGTCATCTAACTCTCTTAGCTAAAGATAGATTGAATTACATTAAAATAATTATAATAATAATTGTTTATGTAATTTGTTTAATTGTTTATATAATTTGTTGATTGTTGTGAAATAATTAAAAAATGAAGTACAAGAAAATGATGTGTAGGAAGAATGTGTTGAATTCCTAGATGAGTTTGGACAGAAGTTTTGAGTAGTTAGGAGTTTGAAGCATGTATGACGTGATAGAAAAAGAAACTGACATGACAGAGAAAGAATTTAATGTGAAAGTTAAGTGACTAGAGCGGCATGAACACCATTATTAATGGCTTTACGAACAACCCAACGAAAGACTTTCGCTATGAAAAAAATATTAAAATGTCAAGTACCAAAATCCCACTACTGAAATAACAAGATTCAAACATGTTATATCTTTTTGTAGTACCAAAATCATTAATACTCCGTTTGGATCGATTGATTTTGTAGTCTATTCGAGTACCCCATGATTTCTACAATGGCGTCTTATTTTTGTACTTTTTTTCTTCATTAGTCTTTTATCTTCGTTCGTGTCGTATTAGACGCCCACTCAAATGGTTGAGCAATCATGATTGACAAGTTCACAAGGTTTTGGATCCCTATTGTTGTATGATCATCACATAAACGATTCTTGTTTAAGAACATCACTATCAAAGTCAGAATCGTATATTAAAATTGTTGGAGACATTCATTGATCTCCTCACGATCAACAACGTGTTAATAATACACACCCAAAAAAATACAAGATAAGAGAATTTAATACTGTTGGATAGTAGTTACACATCACTGATTAACTAGCTTCTTTATCCAAGTTGCTTAAACTAATTCTTTGACCTGACTTATCCCATGTAGAAAAACGAGTTCATCATTTTATTAAGACCAAATCATGTGATATTCACATCAATAGTGGAATAAGACTTTCAAGTTTATTGTCATTTGCTAGTCTAAATATGTTATGGACGACGTATTTGCAAATATAACCTCCTTGTGTCTTCTTTGAGCTTCCATTAATCTTGTAAGGGGGTCCTTCGGATAATTCAAATCTTGGACATACCCCTTTCTTAATTTGAACTTTGCAGACCATCCTTCAAGTAAAATTGTCCTCTCTCTTATAGTCTTATATTCTCATTTGTCTGCTAAACCGAACCACGAATGTCAAATCCAAAAAGAAAATCAAAATTATAGCTTTGTATGATTTGATGAGGATAATGTTAGGTAAAAAGCAAATTGGCCCACCAAAAGAAGACAATCACGTTGCGAAAATCCTGGAGAAATACATATTAGATTATTAACTAGATTAATTTGTAGATGTTTTTATCCGACCGAATCATCTCTCATCGAGGCCCCCACTAATCCTCCACTGAATATTCAAGACCACAAGCACAAAATCGTCGTACATATTAAAGTAACATGACTTGGCTAAATTAAGTCCGTTATATATTATATACCTTGAAAAATGACTGACATACTCCAATCTTACAAACCGACCCAAATTCCAACAATATCCGACCTCCGTTTGGATCTAAATTTTCACGTAAATATAGGTTTAAGAGTGTATTAGGGATACAACAAAAAAATTAGGAAAAAAACGTTGAATGTGTGTTAAATAATGAGTTTTTGAAATTCAAGGGAACAAAGTGTTACAAAATTAAAGTTTATGGGAGGTAACTGTTAACTTTGAAAGTTCAGGAGGACAAAGTGATACCAATGCATAATTCAGGAAGGCAAACTGTAATTAACCTTAAATTCAAACCACCTCCCTCTTTTATAACAATCACAGTTTTATAATTTGAGAAATTGAGATGATCTTCCATGTAAGGTCAATTTTTTATTATATATAATGACAAAAAAGTTAGTTCTATTGCATTTCATCCAAAATAATAATAATGAAGACGCACTTGTTCCAATAATATCACGTGCACTAAATGTGTCTTGTCTCCTCCAACAAGAAGACGATCACTTCAAGTCAGAAACAACTTGGCACATGCGTGACTTTTTTTTTTTGATAATTCACATGCGTAACTTATACTACAGCCCAACTTGGATCATTATTCAAGACTTTTTAAATAGAATATTTACAGAAGTTTGAGTTAATTTCATAATTACTTTGTGATCTTGTATAATATCCACAACATCCTCCAATTGATCATATCACATATATGTACACGAGTTGCACACTTTTACAATTAGCAAATTCATCTCATCGTAGTAAAATGTACGGTTAGCCTTACCGTGAGCTCAGACTCATTTTGTTTTTGGTTCGTTCCTTAAGCCGAGCATAAAGTACATAGTTTTTTAGAACCATAGTTTGATTTAAGGAAACATACTAGGTTAAATATTGCTTTAATATTGTATTATATGTTGAAATAAATGTGAATTTATTTCGATGGTCATTTTCTTCAAGATCGTGTACTTCTTTATAAGAATCGTGAAATCATTGATTTTTGGTATGTGCATACAATTCATATGGTAGACCAAATCCACAGATTTATCATGCGACGAATGGTATGTGAGAAACATAAAGATATTCAATTTCTATAACCTGAGCTCAAGATACATGGTAGAATCACTATATGTCAATTAAATTTGGATATACCCTTGCTTTAATTAGGTGCAAACTTATAAATATATAGTGTTGGACTTGGAGATCCTGGAGACTATGTTGATTAACCAAGTAGTAAATCCATTACATCAAGGCAGTTTAACCATCTTAATGTTTATGAAAACAAAATTGGAAGGTATGATTGATTTCTCTGTCAATTCAAAATAATAAGAAGTAATAATGTATTTGTCTTGGATTAGCTTGAAGCGAAGATGAAGTACGTGACTTAAGAAATACTAATGTAGCTAATATGTAACGTCCCGATCTCGCGGGTACACACACCGGGAAAACACAAATGTCACAATCAAAGACCTCCACGACGACCGAAGGAGTTACAAGAACTGACTCGACTAGACAACTCGACAATACGTAGAGAGATCATACATTGATAGATTAACATAAAACATAACTGAAAATGGAGAGATTATCCATATGTGGTAATAAGGTCAAATACATTACGTCGAGTTCAAAAGGGGAATACATCATAAATAATGCGGAAGCAAAAGACACACTGAAGAATCTTGTCGACGTATTCCTCGTGTATAGAATCTTCGACTACTAGTCCAGTCTGCCTCGTAGGAATCTAAGTACCTGCAAGCACCGCATCGACATATGCGTGAGTTTTCTATAAAGAAAACTCAGTATGCCCAGGGCCCAAAAACAAGATGAGAAGCTATGCATGAGTCCTATCTAACACACACGCAATAAGAAGTCAACAACTCTACATAGCTGCGTCGGGCGACAACTCTGCATAGTTGCGCTGGATGACGACTCTACATAGTCGCACCGCTCGGGATACACCCGAAGTGATCCCTCTACATAGAAACCCGACCACTAGCCAGGGTGACACATGACGACTCTACATAGTCGCATCTCCCGAGCCTCGCCCGACAAGATCCCTCTACATAGGAATCGAGCCATCAGCCTTGCTGGTCCAAATCCACAAGCGGGTCACTCGACAGTTACCCACCGCGTGGCACAAAGTGGTCTTCCGGATAGACATCCCAACTCACGGCAAGTGCCCTACATGGTGCCTTCGCGACGTTGGGTATGCTAATTTATGCTCATCCTGTAACGAAATGGCAGCGTGTCTGCCCAGATCTTATCTTACGTCTGACCTCTCTACATAGAGGTCTTTGCGAATAGACCTCTCTACACAGAAGTCCTACTCGTGACCCATCGGCCCAGAATCAAACGTGCCCAGAGTTCGTTTATTATTAAATGCAATGCAAGTTATCTATAGATCTACTTATATTTATAACTACATTAATCAGAATGAGCCCAACGTGATGAGTATGAAAATACTCTCCTCACAGCTCCAGACATACCAAAATTGACGCTAAGCATCAACGACAACACAAACAACCAATCAATTATCACCACAACATCACCGATCACCACATCAATTTGGGGCTAGCTACAGGACATGAATAATGGGCATGAGGTCACGTTCCTAAGTCATATTCATGCATTCATACAAACACACTCTATTCAGCAGCAAGTAATATGATAATGTTCACAATACATGCACCACAACTAAATTTGGAAACTAGAGTAGGATACCACAAAGTTTACATGACATAGATGTCTAATTTGATGAGTATGTCCACATTTAATTTGACATATAAATGACGTAATCACATTATTGCAGAATCATATACAATAACTCAATAAAATCAGAACGTGTATGTGCAATACGTAAACCAAACACATTCATACATCTTCAAACACAAATGAGACGATGAGCACTCTACCACTAGCATGGCATGTAGCGTAAATCATAGATGATAAAATTTCTTATTTCATTCTCCTCCTAAGTGCATATATATGTATATATATCAGAATATTCTTAGGATATCAGATTACATATATGAGTAACTATTAAATGGGCAAAATCAGAAGCACTAAACATATCACATAATCGACAAGTATACAATAGCTATAGATACAACCACAATTGGAGCACATCTATGCATGCAACCCTCCTGGATCCGTCCCATGACCTCCTGACCTCTTCCTTCCAGATTTCCTGAGGCAGGGAAGATGAACACACGCTGAGGCAAGTCGGATCAGCCAACCCCACTCCGCAGGAAACACAAGTATGGTGCTAACCGGTTACCCGATTGGCCCCAACTTGCACCAGTGTGTTGGCCAGATCCTCCACCACCACAGCCATGCCCCCATCCCTACCCTCTAGGTTGTCATAGTCGGAACAAGGCCCAACCCCACCAGAGCTCCAGCAGCAACCAAAGCCACGCAGGAAGCTTCCTGCACCTAAGGCTGCTCGCGTGATGGTGCAAACTCGCACCACCAACCACCTCGCGTGATAGCCAACCCTCTGACCATCACCCCCACCTCTAATCTCATTCAAGGACCAAGAGCATACCTGATATGCAAGGAGAATGCCTGAGTTAGCCAAAGATTCTGCCCACCAAACTTCTAACCGCGCCACAAGTTGCATTAGGTGTCGCTTCTAGCCTTGCCAGATTTGAAGTTTGCTGGAGCACCTCCTGAGTGGCCTGACCACGTTACTGAGGAGTGGAAGATGTGGGGGAGACGTGTGGGAGGTGAAGAGGTGTGCAAGGGTCGGATGGTGGGAGACGTAGGATCTACTAGGCCCTAATATTAGTGTAAAGGGGGGGGGGGGGGGGGGTGAATAGACTAATTTAAAAAGTTTAACAAACTATACCAAATTAAAATATAAGACAAATTAATGTGAATAAGAGAATGACAAACCACACCGGATGTATAAAGGTTTGGATCCAACCACCAGATCCTAGTAATCTCTTACGAATTGCTCTTACTCGAGCAACTTCGTGTCCTCCACTAATTTGATCTCCGTTGCGGGCCGAGATCACACATTTACACCACAAGCTTTGCGAACACCCTCGCCTAACTTGGACCACCTTCTCACAATCCGAGAAGAGTTTCTCACCGAAAGCTTAGTACAACTCTTAAAGACTTTAATTCAGCAACTAATCTTAAGCACTTGAAATGGATGATGCAATCAAAGATGGCGATTTCAAATGAGAAGATGTGAGCACAAGTGTTTAGAGCAAATATGAGAGTAGTAGTGAGATTTGAGCTTAGAGAAAGATTGGTAACCTTATAAGAGTGTTCTCAGCTCTATTTATAAGCTCTAAACTAGTTCTAGCCGTTGGGATTGAAATTGTATTAAGTTGTGCAAGAAAACACAAGATAGGAAATGACATGACACATTTCAGGACACGAACGGTCGATGGGATCGGGTTAATCGGTCAACCGGTATGCAAAAATAATTGTTTCGGTCGAGCGAAGGTGCAGACGGTCAGACCAACTGGGATAGAACTTAAGTGATCGGTCGAACGAACTGGATCACGTGTTCGACCGAAAATAACCAGTAAAACTGGATTTGGAAAATATGCAAGAATCGGTCGACCGTTAAAAGAGTTTCGGTCGACTGTTTGAAGTGTTTGATTTCAGACAGGACAAAGCCATGGACTATTGGTCGAACAAAATAAATTGAGGGTTCGACCGAAAACATCCAGTAAAATTGGGTTTGGGAAGTTTTCAAGAATCGGTCGACCGTTAAGGGAAGTTCGGTCGACCGGAAGACCAAATCCAAAAGAGGGGTTAGGTGATAAATGTGTATACGACCATTGGTATATATGACAGGTATAACGATCATATTTAATACGAATGCGGAAATGCAATCGGTCGAACAAAAATGAAGTTTCGGTTGACAGAACGTCTCACTAACCAGGACACGTGTCGACAACTGATAGGCTGGAGGATTTGAATCAGATGAGCTAAGTTTTATCGATTGACAATGTGAAATGGTCAAACGGAAAAAGGTATGTCGGTCGACCGTTTCTAGACAGGCAAACCAGATAAATATAACGGTCGAACTGGAAGAGAAATTGGGTCGACCGTTTTGGACAAACAAGGCGTTCTGGGACAGTCTGATGAAATCTGGTCGAACCAGATGGTTCTATCGGTCGATCGGTTAAGCACTGAATTCCTGTTCTAGGTTTTCAACGAGTTTCAATGATTTGTAATTGAAGTCTAAAGATAATTGGATTTGAATGTGAGAGTTCTATAGGTTTTCTAAGTGTCATGCAATGCAATGAATCAACGATTTCAAGTGTCAAGTTACATTTATAACCTATAGACATAGAATGTAAACCTAACTACGCTTCAATCTTCATTTCTTGATTTAACTCAAACTTGGTTCTTGAAACGTTTGTTAATACAATATATGCAAGCAATGATATTTAGTTAATACATGTGTTTATTGATATATTGATTAATCATCGAAACAGATTAATGATTATTAGCCAAAAAACCAACATGAGAGACTTTTTGTTAGTTTGCTAGGACTCTTCAATTTCCAAGTCTTAACACCCAATCAAAACTCATGAAACCCAACCAAACCAACACCACAACAATGCATACACTAATTTGCATTCAAACACCCTAATGCACACAAAAATCCCACACCACCTCACCTAGGCTCCGCCCAGCACACAAATCACCCCACCCACTCGCATGATCGCATCCATGCCAAACCGATTGAGCTCAAAATGCGCTCTAACCCAGTGAGTCGCACCCGATCGACCGACAAGGAAACTAAACCCGAATCAAGCATACAAACATACCACAAACACAATTAGGTAAGATAAAAACTAAATTATGCATAAATGAGGAGAGTTAACTTATTATTAATGCAGGAGAACGGGTCTTACATAATCCATATTTGTTTTAGTATTGCTCCAATTTCCCATGGACTCCTCGTGCTTCATGCTTGCCTTTTTTGAGATTGATGCTTCATGCTTGCATTGTTGAGTTCATTTTGCCCAACTAAATTTGGAGTAAGATTTCGAAAAATCACTCAGATAAGTGATTTTTGTACCCAAACAATTTTCTAAGTTTAATTTTCATTTGTCCTTTTCCCCCTTCAAATATCGTTCTTTGAAACAAATCTACTGAGTTGCAAAAAATATTTAGATAAACCAATTATTAAAAATCACCTCCATTGGTCAAATAATTGATAGATTTATTATTTTTACCATTAGTTACAGTAAACCCAACAGAGAGGATTTTAATTTTTCTGCCCTAGATAAGATTTTGAAGAAAAAAAAGTGTTTTAACGCATCAGGTGCCAAAACGGATGAGTAGTCTCTATCAGTGTTGGGTATCCGACCGCATATGTGGGTGCGATGCGACAGGGATCCGCATCGCATCCTAAAGATGCGACCTCCTATTGCGGACCGCATTGTCATCCGCATATGCGGCCGCATATGCAACACATATCAAATAGGCATATTTCAAATCTAATTGGGTCAAAATCCGAAAGATATATGATTATCCGATTACCCATTTAACTTATTTTGCAAACAAAAACACTTTTAACCAATTTTACAAATAAAAAACCGTCCCCAAATTCCCCACTCGATCCCCAAATTTGTGCTACTCCCACATTACCCCGCATTCCGTATATGTAAATGTATATTATTAAATGTATATTCTACGTATTATTTTAATATGTAAATGTATATTATTTAATTAATAAATCGCAAACCGCATATGCACCTGCATCGCATCCGCATTCCGCATATGTTCGATGCGGTACCCTGCCGTATCCACTCCGCACCCCGCATCCCGCATATCTGAACCTTGGTCAGTTGGTCTCTATCGAAATTAAAACAACTATAATTGTTAGAGCACCACTAACCGTGCTTTTCCCCTCCCCACGACCCGGTTGATTTGACAGATGACCGGGTCATCGACCCGGTTGTTAAATATAAAATTAATTTTTGGTTTTTTATTTTTGGTTTTGTTTTTGTTTTGAATTTTAGAATTTTTTGTTTGATTTTTTTTAATTTTTTTTTGAAAATACGTTTTATAATTGTTTTGATTTTTTAATTTTTTTTTTTTTTTTATAAGATAGACCTCGAAATGATGTTGATGAAAGATAAGTTGTTGTGGTTTGTGGTTAAGATGTGAATAGTGTAGGAAAGAGAAGAAAGTTGATTGGGAAAAGATAAAACTGACGTGGAAGATAGAGAGAAGAGAGAGAATGTTCATGACCACGTCGTACGGGGTCATGATTAGTGATGACATTAAAGAAAATATATATGAAAAATAAAAAGTATCGGTACTTCTATTTTCTACAAATGTCATCTCGGCTGCCACCGACGGAAGAGGAGACGGATAAAATGACACTAACCAAGAAGACGACATCGAAAGGGACATGAAAATGACTTCTGAAGGGAAAAATAATAATCACAGAATTGGAATTTGTTTTTGAATGCTCTGTTAATTTCTCCTTCAGAAAAAGATGCTTCCTTGACAAGAATAATAGGGTGGATGCTAATCATAACTCGATACAACCACCACAAATTATTCCACGCCATGCTCTGTGATTTCCACGATAATCAAGGTTTGGAAAATATTAATTTCTTCGGTCAAATATCCCACAGGTGGTGCCGTGGTGATTTTTTATACTTTTCTTTGGCTTCAGAAGGTCCGTGTAAAATAAGTGGTCAACGTGGAAGTTTTATTTTATTTTCAAAATTGATTTTCGCAGTATATTTTTGATATAATAGGTAAGTTGCATTAAAATAGATATTAATAATATTATTACATTTAAAGAAATTAAGAAAGAATGAATGATCTATAGATTCATATACTTCATTGTACATATTCATTTTGGTAGATTTTATTGTTACCATCCTGCAAGATGCTAGATTCCTTAGGTTTCTGCTGCAATCACAACTTGACGACTTCACTAGAATGTTTTGGGTACTTGACTATATATCATGAATATATGCAGCTTAACAAAGAAATTAGGTGTTTTTAAAACAAAAATAAAGTCCTATAATTTTGTGCATCTGAGCTCAATGTAGCATCCCATATATGTAGTCAATTGGTTAATTAAACAATTGTTAAAATGGAAAATAATAATTGATATCCACTACTGTTTTACTCAATAATAACACAATTAATTTCGGTGGAGAGATTTTAATTATTTTATCATCAAAATATAATTTACCATCAAACCAGTTTTATACTAACGACCAGAAAATTTGACAGATATTGAGCGTATTCTAGATATTGACAACAACAAAAAAGAAAGATATGATCTAAAGCACCCACTTTTCTAGAGTATAACTGGAAAAAAAATAGACAGAAGCTTTAGACATCCTAATTTGAAGTCCATCTGACCATCTCAATGGACAATAAATTGAGATTTGTTAATATTGGATATGATTACGTGACCATGAATTGCAACATTAATATCATAGAAGGTTTTGGAAACTTATTTGAGTCTCCAACATAACATCATGATGTTCAATCAAGATTATAGAATGCAAATATTAAGAGGTTAAAACTCCACCTATGATTACACATTTTAGCAATTCAGTTCCAACACTAAAAACCCTTAAAATCATTTACAAAATGTTTCAAACAATGGAACCTTAAAATATCTTTTAAAAGGAACATATAAATTAAAATATTTTTTTAAACAATTTTTGAATTATCACAAATTTTTTGAAGAAAATGACTGTCTGACTCAAAATTTCCAAACACACACACGTCAAGACATAAAAAAACTAAGTATTTTTCGAAAACTGATAGGGGAAATAAGACTTTGGAGTTTGGATAGAAGAAGAAAATTAGGTGAATAAATTAAATACATTGTAAACTACCAAAATACTAAGGACTAGAGTAACGAAGAAAATTAATTATGTAAGAAAAGAATCTAGAAGAAGTTTGAAAGTCACATTCCTAGAAGTAAACACAAAACGCAGAGTCCAAAGAGATTGTAGTTGATGAATAAGAACAACTATTTGGAAGAAAAAAATGTGATTGATTCTAGGGGGGCGACCTGACCTTCCTCTGAAGGAACGTTTCTCAAACCAAGACTTTCATATTCCTACGAAGCTAAACAAGACTACATGTATTCTTGATTCTTCTCCAAGAAAAACCAGCAGAAGCAAAAACCAACAACACGCTTTTGAATTTAAAAGAAGAGGCTTCAATTGAAGAGTGCTTTATTAAATTGTCAAAGGATACATCGCCACTTTAAAAAAATTATATTCTCATCTCACTAAGAGCACCTTTAACGGGAATGCGCCCTGGGCGCCCAGGAGGGCACGTGGCCCTCCATTGGTCATGTTTTTTTGTTTTAAAGATAAATATTATTTATATATAATTAGGATAATGCATTAATTAGATAAATTGAATTAAATTAATTAGATATTGAAAAATAATTGAAAAAATATTTTATGATTAATTATTATTTTTTTATTTATTTAGATAAAATTAAAATTAAAAAATCATAAATAAAATAAAAAATAGTAGTACAATACTCATACACTTCGGAAACAAAATACAATATAAATACAAAATACAAAATACAACAGAAATAAGTAAAGGAAAGACAGTCCTTCGAGTCTTGCAAGCGCGGTTCGCGATAGTGAAGAAGTCATCTCTTGCATGGAGTAAGACTGTACTTAACAAAATAATGACAGCTTGCATTGTAATGCATAATATGATAGTGGAGGATGAACGTGATTCCTTCGGTAATTTTGGAGATTGGAACGAATTTGTTGAGGATCAACCTGGAAATTCCGTGAACAACGCGGTTCAGTATTCCACTGACCATGTATTGGATATTACCAGGTACTTGAGAAGTAGAGATCAAATGCGTGATCGCACCACACATTTGAACCTTCAAGGCGATTTGGTCGACAATATATGGCAACGCTGTGGAGGAAATGCGTCTTAATGTATTTTATATTTAATGATGTATTTTTAGTTTTAGTTTTTTAAATTATCCAACGTCGCCTCCGGATATTTAATGATGTATTTTATATTTAATGATGTATTTCCTAAATTTTAATAATATTTTCATATTTATTAATTAAATGTTAATTAAAAATGAATGAATTGTTGATATTAAATAATTACGATAATGATTATTAATATATTTTGTTGATTGTTTAAAGAGTTTTAGAGAGAAGAATAAAAATAATGACGTGACAACAAATATTATAGTGTGATTGAGTGGATTGGGTAATGGTTAAGGAATTTGTAGGGGGGTTGATTTGTGCTGACATAGCGGAAAGAGAAGCTGACGTGGCTGAGAGAGAAACCAGGGCGTCCGAAAACTGCCCGGGCGCTGTTAATGATGCTCTTATAAAACTTTTTTTCAGATCACGAACTTGAGTAACATTATGCTAGAAATTAGTTTGAACGACTAGGGGTGATGGGTCAATTATTTTTTTACAACCACGATATTCCTCGATTTACTTTCATACTAGTTATGTAAAATCCCTACCCTCGTTAGAGGTTATGTGCTGTTAGGGGTGGGTTGGCTTGGTGAGAGAAGGACGGATGGGAGATACGGTGGGTTGTGCTTGATGTGATGGGGGTATGGAAGGAAGTGTTGGTAGGGGATGGGTAGAGTGATGGTTGTAGGTTTAGATTGGGTGTGTGGGTTTGTTTATAAACCAAACATGCACATTCCTTCTTCCTCCTTCTTCATTCTTCTTCTTCACCTCTCCCTTCCTTGCTCTCACCACCTTTTCCATCTCTTCCTCTTTCCGGCGCGGCAGTGGAGGTGGCATAAGTGGTGGTCGGTGACGAGGGCGGACGAGCGATTCCAGCGTGAGGCGTGCGGAGGTCGACGCGCGAGGAGGTTTTTCGGAGGCGACGTTGCGCGAGCGAGGCTCCGGTGGCTTCGTCGTTTTCTAAAGGTATGTCGGCTTGTTAGTTTGTCTTATTGCTCACTCATGAGGGGGTGATGGAGTGGTCGGTCGCGGAAGGTCGGAGACCTCACCGGCGGTGAGATGACGTAAAATCCTTTGCTGGCGCAAGGTTGCTGTCAACCAACGGTCGACCTTTGGGCGGTCGACCGATTTAATATATTTTGCCCGACTTTAACCAACACCGGTCGAACAATGTCTTGTGGCGGTCGACCGGTAGTGCATGTGTTGGTGGGTCGGGGGTTCGCCTGTTGGATTTCGGTCAACCGTTTCTTTGGTTGGTTCGACCGGAACTTAAGTTGTCTTATGTATTGTTCGACTGTTTTTATGCATTGTTCGACCAATTGATGACTTAGAACTGCTAGGATGCCCTGATAGTTTTCGATCGACCGGGACCCCTGAGTCGGTCGACCGTTAGTATGGTACGATTTTGACCAGACTCCAGATTTTGACCATGTATAGGCCGACCGGTTTTAGACTCTTATCCGACTGTTGGGACTTAGGTTAGACGCAAAAAGTTCGACCGTTGCAGACTTTCGGTCGACCGAAATCCATGGGAACGGTCGACCAGATTGCCTCTTTCGGTCGACCGTTTGTGCGCGGAACTGAATTCTCAGTCATTGTATAATGCCAACTCTGTCCACGAAAACTCGTGTTCTCGCATAGTACGTGAGCCGGAAGGTGACGGCGGGCGTGTTACGCGTGTCTGCCCAGGGACCGTCGTGTGGAAGAGTGTGGTTATTCGGGACGTGTCACCTCCGTGTATGGATCACGACTTAGCGTGATGGATTGACAGACTCATAGTAGAGTAGCATACCTGAGGGATCGCGGATCCCAATGTATGATGATGAGCGGCTCGTGGAGACTGATGACCTGGCGGGCTTCGTTCCGGAACCGTCTGATGTTGTGCCGGACGTATGTTGGACCACTGATGCTGTGGCGGTGATGCCGCCCATGCTATTCCGACGATGATGGACTGATGTTGTTCCAACTATGATGTTTGATGAACCGATGTTGTTGTGGCTATGTTTTCCTCAGCTAGACACCTACTGAGATGATGTTTGATGGATCAACCGAGCGACGGATCCGTTGGGGTGGTTTGACCACGAAGTTATAGATACGTTTCTTATGGCGTAGACATTGCCTAACTTCATGCTTAGTATAGCCGCATGTGGGGAGTGTATTGTTCTGTTAGACCGTATGTGCTTACGGTAGGTCTCCGAGGGAGACTCGATGTTGATTGTCAGACTAATGTCATGTTTTACCCTTCGGGGGAACTATTTTCATTATTGTCGATAACATGGCATGCTACTAGTACGATATGTCCATTTGTACTACTGTATTCATATAGACGAGCTTGACATACGCGGGTTCCTTATGGAAACTCAAGCATTGTTCTTGCATGTTTTATTTCAGGACCGCAGTAAGTTCTGGCGGCTGGATACTGACGATGGAGGCGCGTTGGGATCAGATCTTTTTTCTGTATTTTTCTAGGTAGTATGACTACTTATATTTCTCTTCATGTACTCGGATGTAGTCGTATCTTTTGACAACTCTGATGTAATAAGGTGCACCATTTGGATATTTTATGAGTAACATTCCCGCATTTGATGATCCGTCTCTTGTGATCTTTATCTTAAATTTTAAAAATCTTCTGTTATTTTTGGATGTTACAAATTACGTTGCGAGGAAAAATAGATTTGCAAACTTAAGAAGGTAGGTAAATCTCATACGTACTCGCATGTCCTTGGAAAAACTACGACTCGAGGACAAAATCTTATACACTTGTTAAAGAAGCCACAACAGTTGGGACGATCTTGAGCTTAGGTTGTTAAAATTCATGTAAAACTCGAGTTTGATAATTCAAAATTTCATATTCCTATTAAGATCAAAATCTTTGATTAAGCGAAAATTTGATTGTTTCATAGTGCTTGTAATCTGCTAGACTAGAGACGTATATTAAACATCTAAAAAAGATTGGATATCTTGCAATTTGAAAAAGGTTATTTTTTAAACACTCGATGGCGTCAATCTCAAAAACCACACATTTCCACTATTGAACATCTAGACATAAAATGTTCAAGTTGAATTGACAAGCACAAGCTTATAGTTGCTCGAGCTAAGATAAACTCTCAGACGAGCTCAGGGAACCTATAATCAGTCACATATATGGCTCGACTCGTCTAGTTCCGTTGAGAACACAATTGAAGCTTTTACCAAGTCAAACTCAAAACAAGCTAAACCGAGTCAAATTGAAAAGTATAAAAGTTGAATTCCAAACATTGGAACTCTAGAAGTCAATCAATGCCTTGATGACCTCCTCTAGTAGAATGTGAACTTGGGAAAAACAACCAAACCCTAACAAATCACAATCACATTTCACATAACATATATACCTCTCTCCAACAAAATTTCCAACTTCCACGGTTCAAGTAGACAACCCCTCCCTAAGTAAACAACTCCAACTGTCCAACCAATCAAGTTCAAACCATTCCAGACATGGCAAACAATTATACAAAAATAAGACCACAACCATCAAACCAAAAGAAAGGCACTTAATAACAAAAACATAATCAAAATGGTCAATGGAAAGTGCCCTCCAACTTCCCATCTCTGTCTGTTCACACATCAGATCCAATTCCTTCTCTCTCATCGAGTCTTTCTTACCACTATAAATAGCTCTTGTGCTCACCACCTTCTTTCTCACAATCCATTTCTTCTTGTCTCAAATTAGACCCCAACAAGAAATCTTGCTTTCCTTTTTGGTTAGAGCATCATGGTTCTCTCTAAGACCGCGTCGGAATCCGATGTCTCCGTCCACTCTACCTTCGCATCCCGCTACGTTCGCACCTCGCTTCCGAGGTACGATTCGTAGTTCTAAGTTGACTGTAAACTTTTCTTTCAAGAGAATTTCAAATACAATCTGTTGTCGTTGGAATTCGATTCTTAGTATTAACTATTTTGATATTAATGATATTTTGAATTAAGAATAATGTAATAAATTTGTGAGACCGGATTTGATTGAGGAGACGTTTGGGGAATCTTGTGATCTGCGGAGAAGCAATTCTTTGGTTTGTGATTTTGCTTTGATTTTATTTCTTAATTCCTATTGATGGTTTTAGGACCAATATCGATCCGCCACATGTCGGATAGAGTCCATCTGACGTAAACTTCGTCGTTCTTAATTGTGATCTTGAATTGATTACCATCCAAACATATTTTCATGTTTATTTTTTGGAATAGACATATAACAAGATAATCGACGATTTATCGGTTGATTGTTGGATTTTAGGTTTCGGATGCCGGATAACTCGATTCCCAAGGAAGCAGCTTTCCAGATCATCAACGACGAGCTGATGCTGGATGGGAACCCAAGACTCAACTTGGCGTCGTTCGTGACGACTTGGATGGAGCCAGAGTGCGACAAGCTCATAATGGCTTCCATCAACAAGAACTACGTTGACATGGACGAGTACCCCGTCACTACCGAGCTCCAGGTACCCTTCCAATTTCGGTTCGGATCCGTTATTTGAACTTGATTTGATTGATTACATTACTTGTTTATCTTTTGCTTTAGATGATGGTTTTGCTTGAGACATGGTTAATTTGGACGTTGCATTTGTTGTATATAAAAAAGATGATTAATTATTGATTTGGGTAGTACAGCTGTACAGGAGACGAAGGTAACTGTTATGTATGCTTGTCGGTTACCATCTGGCGTTTAAGAATTGTTTTGACAGTTTTTTAGTTAATTGTTTTAAGAGGGAGAATTGCTTAGCAATAAATGACATAGAGAATAGAAACAATGGATTGTCGTCGGATTGGTTGCTGTTGGTTTTTAATTATTAAAGTAGGTCAGCTTCTTTTGTTCAACATATACTTGTCTCGCATGAGGAGTGTATCTCAAGTAGATTTATAACTAGTTGTATTGGGATGGGAATTCGAGTTCGATCATCCTCCTCCTCGTAATAATATGTGTTTGGCAGAATACACAACTCATGTTAATATTAAAATTAGACCTACCAATTATTAAAAAAAGAATAGAGACTTGCCCCCAATTGGTTACACAATTAGAGCATATGTAACGATGTCGTCCCGCCATATGATTCCCGACGGTCGTCACATTTTTTTAAAGTTTTTTTGTTTTGATTTTAAAAAAATAGTTTTATTTTTTTTTGTTTTGAAAATACGTTTTTTATTTTTTTTAATTTTTAGAAATTTTTTTCAAGATCGACCCCGAAATGATATGGATGAGAGATATTTTGGGGTTAAGAGGTGAATAAAATGGGTTTGGGAGAGAAAAAACTGACGTGGAAGAGAAAAAAATGATTTGGAAGAAAGAGAGAAAATTCATGACCAGATCGTCTGGATCATGATTACTGGTGATCTTAGCGTAGTTTTGCCTTTTCGTTCAACTGATTGGACGTTAAATGAACCGAAATGACCTGATTCCTGCTTTAAGGCTCATTTGAATATGATTCTCCCCTCGGATCCGAGGAATTGATATCTTATAAGAATGACCCAAGAAATTTCAAAATAAGACCAAAAACAGAGATGAATTCCTTCAGCTCCTATTTAGTTAGTTTTTGTTCTAGTTAATGCTAATATGTGCTATGGAGCGAAAAAGAAATTTATGTCTACTAATTGATGATAAATATGATAGATTAGTCGCTAGGAATTGGCCTTTGATTAGTTTTTGCTCTACTTGAGCATACGTGATACTCTTTGCTTTTGGAGAAGCAGGGAAAGGGATTTAGATGCTAAAATATGTAATCCATAATCATAATGTCCTTTCAAGTTTCATTTGAATGAGCTCAAGTATATTGTTTTCTTCTTTTGCTAACTTGGTACTTCTAACTTGTAACTCAGTTTTATGATGATCGATTTGTCAAATTTTAGCCTCAATATTTTTCTTCTTCTAATAGACTCACCTCAGAAGCTAATTTAGTGGGACTTACTTAGCATCCTAAAAAACTTATTAGGAATAATTTAGTCAAGAGATTATAGTAACCATCAAGTCATAGTAATTTAATGGTTAGATGCATAAGTTATATGGCTACCAAAAACATGTCAATAGTAAGTGGTGAATGAAAAAAATGAAACTCTCTCTCAACCACATACGTTGGTTCGTCACATCACATCAACAGGACATATTTACAGATAAAGGAGGATGGTATTGTTCTATATGACTATATATATATATATATATGTGTGTCGTGTAGGAAAACAACACCAAAGCATTAAGACATTTCGGCCCCACATGGCGACTTACCGATCAGTGCACTTAATTATTGTCCCCACCCCATGATAATTTTCCAGCTACGCAAGATCCCAATTCTCCGGCTTAATAATACTAAACAATGGCCTACTCGTCCAAAGTATTAAAAATAGTCTCTATCAATAATTTGTGTCTCAACTTTCAAGGATAAAGTGGTAATTTCATGCCTGAATTAGTCTTAGACAATTGATATTGGCTAGGTAGTCGTTTGTCTTGATTCATTATATAGCTTGGTAGTAACCAATAGCGACCAATAACTATCTTACTTTACTCGCTAGAGTAGATTTTTGTAAGATTGAATTGACCATTCAACTTAATATCCTCCTCATTTTGTTCCATTATGATCAATAGCCAATGTTGTTAATTATTGTTGAACACTCTTGGTTCCAATTTAATCACTCAATAATTTAATTATCTCTAAGCACGCATGATAATTAATTTTCTTTGATAAACTTTGTTGATGCAGAACCGATGCGTGAATATGATCGCTCACCTCTTCAACGCGCCTCTGGACGACAGTGAGGCGGCAGTCGGAGTAGGCACGGTGGGCTCGTCGGAGGCCATCATGCTGGCAGGGTTGGCCTTCAAGAGGAGGTGGCAAAACAAGAGGAAGGCCGAAAGCAAGCCTTATGATAAGCCCAACATTGTCACCGGTGCCAACGTCCAAGTAAGCAAACTATCAAAAGCCCATAACCCACATTGCTGTTACAACATTGTTTATGTTGCATTTTTTAAACATGCTTAAGTAGTGTTTTTTTAAAGCATATGCTTTTATAGTTTTTAGTTAGATCCAACATGTAATTCAGGATGTCACGCTGCTGTGATTGAATCACTGATCAAAGTTAATAACAGAAATCTACCAACTGAGTTAGTTCCAATTGACTATCAAATATATTTACGTGATTTTAGAATGATTACTTAGTTACATGCATTCGAGTTTTATTCTACATGCAAAGTTAAATTCGGGAACCTTTTTGAATTTGTCTAACACCATCATTGGTATCAAGACGATTTTCGACCCTGCTGATCATATTTCATGGTGGATTGTAGGTTTGTTGGGAGAAGTTCGCGAGGTATTTCGAGGTTGAGCTGAAGGAGGTGAAGCTGAGAGACGGATACTACGTGATGGACCCCGAGAAGGCGGTGGAGATGGTGGATGAGAACACCATCTGTGTTGCAGCAATCTTGGGCTCAACCCTCAACGGCGAGTTCGAAGACGTTAAGCTTTTGAACGACCTCCTGCTCGAGAAGAACAAACAAACTGGGTATGTTACTAAGTTAATTATGTTAGTTACAACACAAATATATGTATAGTTCTCACAGTAACAACGTTTTTCCGCAACTCTTCTCACAATTTCATCTGTTTATGTTAAAGTATGAGGTAATAAATTTGCTCGAGTGATGATACAACTTCAGTTCTTAGCACTCAAGTGGGAATATGTAGGTTGGTAATTGGTGATTGCCTGTAATGGAAGTCAGAAACTCCTTCAATGTACAAATTTGTTATATCATGTAACTGCAAATTCAGGATTTATGAATTTTTCCTGCCAATCAATAGCCTAGAAACCATATATCAGAGAAATATCAATGAACTTTTAGCAATAATAATTTTTGAAATTTAGATTAATGATATATAACATACAAACCAAATTAACATGTCTCTGGCCTATATATAAGTCTAAACTCGTGCATGGATGTATAATTGGATTGCAGATGGGAGACACCGATCCACGTGGACGCGGCGAGCGGCGGGTTCATCGCCCCGTTCTTGTACCCAGAGCTGGAGTGGGACTTCAGGCTACCTTTGGTGAAGAGCATCAATGTGAGTGGGCACAAGTATGGGCTTGTGTATGCTGGTATTGGGTGGGTGATTTGGAGGAGCAAGGAGGACCTCCCTGATGAGCTCATCTTCCACATCAACTATCTCGGCGCCGACCAGCCCACCTTCACCCTCAACTTCTCCAAAGGTATGAACACGAGAAAACAATTGTGTTGTGTTCTCCAAATCTTTGATAACAATTTTAAAATGAACTCTTCTTGCCAAATTAATGAACATGTTTTGGGAGGTTGGTTATTTAGAGTTTGTCGGTAGAATCCAAGTCCAAAAATTTAACTTAATTAGCACGGGCGAGTCAGGACATTTTGGAATTGAAATGATTTGGTGAGATAAGTGATGCATTGGATGTGGTAGTTTAATATGGGATTATAGTTCTACTTTGAAGTGCCACCTCCATTTAAAAGCATCAAAAGCAAATCTCATGTTGAGAGGTAAGAAGACTTTGGTAGTTCTACTTAGAATAGTCTTGAGCAATTTCCTGAAGCTCTGTAGTCCAAAAGTATCCGATTGAAGTTAGTTAAAATCGTTAGACATATATTCATATTTTATTTTTTATTTTAAGATAAGAGACATATATTCACTTGAAACACAATCTCCTGACCTCAGATGCTGACTCATGCATCACAGCTTTTTCTTTAAGATTTTGTGCTCTACTTTAAATGAATTAAATCCCAAGAAAGAAAGGACATGCTTCAATGTTACAAATCTATCCGAAAAGTTACTCCATTAATCTTGGTTGTTCACAAGTAACCGAACATTTTTTGTGACATCAAATAGATGGTTATTACGTAATGTGAGACTATTTTTCCAACGCACGTATATTATGAATGCCAGGTTCGAGCCAAGTTATCGCCCAATACTACCAGTTGATCCGCCTCGGCTTCGAGGGGTACCGCAACGTAATGGAGAACTGCCAGGAGAACGCCATGGTGCTCAAGGCAGGCCTCGAGGAGACGGGTCGCTTCAACATCGTCTCCAAGGACAACGGTGTCCCTCTGGTGGCATTCTCCCTCAAAGACCACACCCTACACGACGAGTTCGAGATCTCAGACTACCTCCGCCGCTACGGCTGGATCGTCCCGGCCTACACCATGCCGCCGGACGCGCAACACGTGACCGTGCTGCGTGTTGTAATCAGAGAAGACTTCAGCCGCACTCTCGCTGAGAGGCTGGTCATTGACATAACCAAGGTGTTGCATGAACTTGACGCTCTGCCGTCAAAGCTTCAGTGGAAGGCGTCGGTGTTGGAGAAGAACGGAAATGTGGTCAAGAAGACGGAGTTGGAGACTCAGAGGGAGATCACTACAGTCTGGAAGAAGTTCGTTGCTGCTAAGAAAATGAATGGGGTGTGCTAGGCCTGGTTTTGTTATTGGTGTAGTCCAAATAATTGAGTATGATTTATATAGGTGATCACTATTCACCATGTTTTTGCTTTGAATGTATGTGATATTGATGTGTTGTAATATGTATTCTGATATGGCTGGAGAATATTTAAGTCATGTCTACTTGTTTAAGTGGGTCATGTAATCTTTTGGATTCTCCTTTTTTCATTAATGAATTATGTATTTGAAGGTGAAAAATGGATGAATTTTGCTTCATGATGGTTTCTTTCAGTAAAGGTGGAAGATGTCCATGTGGTTAAATAAAGCAACAACAAAACCCTGGGTTAAATCAAGTACCTGTATGAAGCAATTTCTGGAGGCTAATGACCTCTCCATGAAACTTCATTGAATGACAAAATGTCTACAAACTGGGAACATCGATCATGAAAATCTACAGCTTCTGAAAAGATTAGCAAGAAAAAGAACAGGGTTTCACATTTCCTCCTTCGGGAAAGGCAAACAAATTTAAGAGATTACATATTGTTAAACATCATTTACTGTACTGTAACTTCACATGAATTTGATTTTTAGGAGAACCATTGCTTTAAGCTCCTTCTCTAAGAGAGGGCGGATCTTCATTTTAAGGGCCATAGGATCCGTAAGCCTAAAACCTTGCACCGAACTCTCAATTCAATATTTGTGGTCCGATTTTTCGTCTCCATCTCCCTGTGTACAATATTGATGAGCATTCTAGGTGACGAACAAATATCTCACGTCTCAAACTCATCCTGCAGAAAAATTTCATAAATATCCGTCCTCAAATTTAACTCCTTATCCTGCATAACCTCGTGGATATCAGAAAGCTCGCTTGCAGACAAGATTGAATTCAGTTTTTGAAACCCATCCAACCACAGCTTTTTTGACCTGAATTTTTTTTGAAGCTAAGTTAGATGAAATACTTCAACATCAACAAACCCCAATGCCTAGAAGAGGCTTCCGTCTAAGCGAGGTAAGGAGGGGTTCGGATGTATGCAACCCTACCACTGTAGAACAGTGAGGTTGTTTCCAATTAACCCAAATGATGCAAATGCAATTGACAATCTGCGATTCCACAATAAAAGAAATGCAGATCGTATAGATAACTCTTTGATATAGTCTATGATGCTCCAAATGTCAAAAAACAACTTAATATTTGACACAGTGGAAATGGACATAAGTTAGATGAAATACTTAACCAAATGAAATCCATACTAATCCAATTTATTTAATGATTGTTATGTGTCTACAAGGCAATGAGTGAGACGTTGAGGATGTTTAGTAAAGCCTACATATTCAATTCCCATTAAAATAATTTTAGTTCTCTCAAAAGACTTTTCAGTGATGAAAGACCAAATATGTCACATAGGAAAGCAATCTGCCAAAGCCAATATGCAGTAAACACGTCAACACTTCTTACCATGGGCAGGCATGTATGGCTCGAAAAAATATCCTCTTGGCTGCAGAATCATGTCCTGCTTGTATCTCAAATGCAAGGTAGCAACGCCACAAAATGGCTGATTTTTGCATCTTATCATCTATCAGGGCCCTTTCAAAAAGCCCACGTATTCTGTGCTGGGAACAAGACTTTTGAAACTCAAACAACAACGCGAATAGCAAGACAACTATAGAAGACTTCCTGTAATATGTGATAAGAATAGAGACTCAGCCGAAGACTTCAAGAAAGAACTAACAATAACAAAGGAATAAAAACCCAAAACCACATGAAACATGTCAAATCAATAAAAATGTTAGTATAAAACGAGTTACATTCTAGAAATCCTAGGGTAATTTAAGCATTGTAACTCGGATTCCTCACTTCCTCCATGAAACCAAGAAAAATACAAGTTACTAAAACATGTCTTAAGATGTTAATTCTACCAGAGACCTAAATATGTTCTCAACATTACCTAGTAACATGCAAAAACCGAGTGGGAGTGTGTGACATAGTGAACGTAACAAAACCTTGCTGAGGGTGAGTTTGCACTTGCATACGTTTTAGACCTGGGATTTGGTTGCAGTACACCCAGTAATAGAAATTGGTTGCCCTATGTTTCTCTCGCCTATATCATTTTGCTAGTGTTTTTAGTCACTTTTATTTATGATAGATGCATGTGGCTACAAGAAAGTCTGCACTTGCACATGTACCAAAATGGCATGATAGTTCCTTGCCACGGGTAGTAAAACATTGGTGGGTAACTTTACCAGATGGATGCTAATGCCAAAATCCAATGAACATAGCCTTACCTCTGACAATATTCATCTAAGGTGAGTCGTATTTTTTGTGACACTGCACAAAGAGAACCAACTTTGATGAAGGCAGCCAAGACATCTGGATTATCAGGGTAAGCCTGCAGACATTTAAAAATTCTACTCCATACTTGTGAAAGCTTCAGTCCATTAATGTGCCTCAGAAGCAACTCAATATAATAGACATGTAGGGATTCGAGTTGCAAACTGTAGCTTCTCCGTTCTGAAATTATTACAAAGTGATGGTCAGCAACCAAAAAAAGAATGTAATTATTATTGGTAAGAAAGTTTTGCAATATAAGGATTTTGTTAACGCTACATCAATACTCCAACGGAGTAAAATCTTTTAAGATGAAAATACAAGGGAAAATTGCTATTATAAATAATTAAACCCAAGTACATCTCAGAGTTTCGAAGTCTACCAAAGGTTATATTTGACCAAGAAAAAACAGCCATAGAAAACTGATCTCCATTCAAAAGACCATATAATAACAATAACTCGGAAGAGAAAATGCAATTTTGGTCAAGAAAAATGGTGAAATAGCAGGATATAGATTCCATGATAAGTGCCATATGTTAAGGTAGAGCAGTAGTTTCGCACATTACTTTAGGGAAAATAATTTGGAAACAAGTACAGAATTCTCTAAATCAAGTGTATTAGCAAAATAAATTTATACAATGTCAAAATATTAGAGAAGTAATAGCATGAATCAACAGTAACACACCCTAACAGGATAATGAAATGAAAGAACAAGTTTTAAGTGTAATCAGAAACACAAGCCAAATCACAAAGCTTCTCCCCTAACAAAATGAGAGGGCATAAGAAAAGTTGTATAGAATACGGAATACCAAAACATTCGGCAAATTGAGATAATCCAGGATGAGAAAAAACATAAATAAACTTGCAGCAGTGGGGAGCTCATTCAAGTAATTCATTCGAGTTAAAAAATAAGTTGGACTCGTTAACACATGTTAGAACAGGTCCCACAAGGATCTCTACACCCAAAAGTTGACTTGTTAGGGAAGGCCATTATAATTTATAATAAGGTTAGCTGAAACCAGCAATGGAGTTCTAGACAAAAAAATCCAAAAAAAAGACAATTGAACAACTTGATATTAGAAATGGGGAAATTTAAATGCCAGCAACAGTCAAATGAATTCCCCTATCGACTATATAAAACTATGGAATAAAGCACAACCTGGAAGTGTCATGGAGAAAGCATGCTCAACAACTTCAGTAGCATTTGTGAACCCAGCAGTCAAGGTCTCAAACAGAAAAGCTGCACAGACTAGGGCCACAGACTGATCAGAAATGGATCCCTGCGCCCATGCAGAGCCAAGATACCTAACGTGTTCTTTGTATCCATTTCGTGCTTTCAGTAACTGAAGACTTGGGAGTTGGCCAGAGAAGGGAACATATGCCTCTCCAGTACCAAGGCAAGATAGAACGTGAATGGCACGTAAAGGTGGTCGATCAGGGGCACTGCTTTCCACTTCCATTTGGGCGTACCAAAAGCATAGAAGAGCTCGGTTTTCCCTGGCATCCTGTAAGGGTTCGTCAACATGGAAGCCAAAATAACTCTTTGATGAACATAAATGCAACATTAATTGGCACCATGAATTCTATGATTCGGTATATTACTTAAATAACTTCTGAAACATTTATTTCTACAATAATATAGGTCATCCACCACAACCCTCAATAGTGTAGAGGGGAGGAAATGAATAAAAATGCTACTAAATTTGTTGGATGTGTCAAAGGATTAACCATAGCGATATGCCAAAAAGAGACTCAGAAGTGAACTAATATCCAGCTCACATTCCCACCATGTAACCTAAATTTCTCAAAATTAATATGCTACTCAGACAACTTCAAGTGTATTCACAAATCACGCAGACAACTAATTTGCAACTGCTAATCGAACAACAATTACCAACCAAGGCCCTTCAGACTAGCAAATCCACCAGCTACTTTAACTTAGCATTATGATATTTCTGTGGTCTTAACTAGTTAACAAAGAAGTGCAAATTGCCTACCAACACACATCTAGGTTGACAAGGAGGGAACTAAAGATCCCGACAGAGACCCAATTTACATGCATTATGAGGTGATGATTAATAGTTGAAATCATAGACTTCTTTCATGTATCATCGCTAAGTCTTTCAACTTCAACCTCTTTGGAGGAAGACAGACCATAGGGTAGACTTCCCTTCCTGAAGGGATCATCAAGTGTCCATGTAAGACAATTGTACATATCCAGATTTGCACAGTGTTTCAAAAAACAAAAGATTAATGGTTGAGAGCCACCCCAATGGTTCCAGAGAGTATTTTTAAGCAATCTCTAATATCAAACCCGCGGGCATGAAAAAAGTGAGTGCCTCAGCCCAAGGAAATGTGAGTTGAAATGAGCAAGAGAACCACTGTTTCAAAGATTTTCAGATTACCCATCTCCCTAAAATTTGTATGCAACAAATGGTAACATTCAGAATACAACAATCTTAATACAAATATCATCAGATCTGGAAAGATCTCTAAAAAGTCCACATTTGAAAGTAATAATGGAAATACAATGCTCACCAGTGGCATGTCATCAATCAGCAGCAGTGTCATATCAAATATCCTCCTTGCACGATCAAGATTTCCATGTGCAGCTTCCCTTTGAGCATATAATCCCGAGAGTAACAAATTCTTCAACAAGCGAAAATTGAAAAACAAATTATAATGGAAAACATTGAGTGAAGCATAAAAGGTTGAATGAATACTAGTAATATATGGCTATTGTGAATCGTTTTAGTAAGAAGAGAGATTAAACATCCACTGAGCCAGAGGGTTTGAGGGCAAATATTTTCACAGCAAAATAATCTACCTGTCGATCATTTTTTAGAAGACGCTTAGCCAAAGACTGTGATGGCATGGTTTGAGTGGATGAAGCATCTGACTGAGACGTTGATAACTCTTCAGCGAAAAGAAGGGCTTCTTCCAATTTGTCAGTGCGTGGGAAAACAGTGAGGCATAGAAATAACGAGTTCCGGAGAAATTTATTGATGTCAGTCTTTTCACCAGCATTAGAGGCATCACTAAGAATATCAAAGCTTAGCTGATTTGAATTTTTAACTTCATTTGCAACTCCAAGGCCACCTTTCAAATGTTCTAGAATATATCTGGGTATAACATCTACACTTAAGTTGTTCTCCATCCACCAAGAACTGTTGGTGCATGTCCTGTTAAGGCCAGCCATCAAACAACATTTAAAAAAAAACAAGAAATGATGAACCAAATTTGCAGCAACACATGGGAAATGTTTTAAAGAGAGACATTTAGAAAATCTCCCTGCCTGAACAGGACAAGTTAATGGGCATTTGCATATTGTTTTTACATAAAACACTTGTTATTGGCTTGTTAATGGATTCACATAAATGTAATCAACATGATAGAGAGAGAGAGTTAACAGAGGGATATACTGGTATAGAGCTCAATCATTTAAGCGAATTACTAGCAACTACAAGATATTTACTCACCACTGTGATACTTTTCCACCAAAGAAATCAATAAAGCGTGATACCAAACAAATTCGAGCCCCTTCAGAGCATAAAGAAAATAAGTAATCCCTAACATCTTCAAAAAGAACAGTCCTTGAAAGTTGCTCCTCATCTGTTGTGTCTGTTTATGACATCAAGAAATCTAATTAATAAAAGAAATTTTCCGCAACAAAATGAAAAATGAAAATGTGTAGTAGTGAGGATGCTGAAAGAAGCACCAGTATTTTCACGGATAGGCATCCATTGCTCTAAATCTCTTGATGACTCCTCCTTTGACCATCTATTCCAGGTCACTGTGTCTTGAACCTCACTATGAGGCTCTGCATCAACAGTAATACCAAGTTTCTTAAGCAATTCTTCAGTATCATCTTCTGGTTTGGCATCTCGAACCTCCATACTGTCATTGACATCTTCACTAGCCAAAAAGTCCTCCGTATCTTTGTTACACTCTTCAGTATCTTTCATGCACTCCACATTGGTTTCTTTCTTTTCTGAGTGAGGCTTGAACCAACCAGTCCAACCTCCTCCATCCATTTCATGTGTGGGATCTTCAGCAGAAAATTTCTTTCTGCTTTCCTCCTCTTTCTCAATCCACGTGGACCATCCATTTGCATCATCTTCTCCAACTCTTGGAACATTGCTATTCCAAAAATGCTCAAACAACCTCAGTTTACTCTGTGAAGTGAGGTCTAAAGAAGGACAAAGCAAACAATATTCAATTTGAGCTTGAAACAAACCCGTCACTAGTTCTTGATAACCGCTTTGCCATTCAAACCGGCAAAGGCTAACAAAAATATCAACCAAACCAAGTTCTAACTGAACAAGAGCAGAATTGATTTGTTCAGGTTTGGATGCCCAGCAAGTCTGCATCAAATTCAACAGGCAAAATAAAAACTTTAAGTCTTCCTTTGAAGAATTACTGGCGTAAACTTACAATATAAAAGAAGCAGACTAAAAAACCACATGGTACGCACGTCATTCACGCGCACATACACGTGTATAGGAGAATTATCCCAAGAGAAAATTCTTACAAATGAGGTACGGGAAACTCCGATATCAACCTTGATTTGGATCTAAAGGCTCATATCAAGTTCTCACCAATTCCATTTGTAAGAACATTTCCATGGGATCATTGCTCTATGTACAACTGTTCATGTGTATATATAGGGCCAAGGTAAAATCAGCTCTAAGCTCATTTCCTTTGGTGAGAAAGTAAATAGATATTGCAACTGGAAACAAGTCCCTAACAATCACACAATTTCGGACATGGATGATATCAAATAGATATTTGCATGTGAATAAGGGTATGTATAACCACAAAGCAAGGTATAGAATAAATCCTCAGAGGAATGTGTGGCTGGGAGCAGATGAGTGCTGGATTTTTTTAGAAATACTGCTCTCATCACTTGCACAAAAGCATTCAAGTTACATCACAAGTACACTACACAAACAATCTTCCTTATCATTGTCCCTTCAGTTTATTAAAAATTGTCGCAAAAAATAAATATATAGTCCATTCACTTAAATGCACATATGGTGACACTGACAGAATTAAGCCCACCATTAATCTTAGGGTCTAGATCTCAAATGCACCATCTTTTTATTGCTTCTAAGTCAAGGCCAACCCAGCACTCGTATCTAAGCTAACAACTAAATGGGAAGAACTATGTTCACCTAACCTTTTATATTTTTTTAATCAGTGACCTACCTTTAAACCATGAAGGGTTAATTGTAAACAACTGCTCTTTTATCACAGGGTTAAGGCTTAAGGGCTTAAGACTGCATACATCCAACTTCCCCTACCCAACCTAGGATAGGAGCCTCATCAGAGGCTCTGAGTCTCAGGTAACATCAAAGCCAATGTTAAGTTGTAACCTATCTTTTAATGAACAAAGAGAAAATCAACAAAGTTCACATGGTTGCCTGCTTTTACAAAAGTGCAATTTTCTTTTCTCCTCACTCTATTTAAGAATCAAGATCAACATTAGGTGCTGTGATGAGAAAGCATAATATTGTTTAAGCAATTGAACTGACACTGTACTCGAATGATCATTTTGGCATGAATATATTTTTATCAAATAATCAGTGTATTGCACATAGAGAATGCAGTCGATGCACACGGCATGCAATTGACGAGTGTTGGTCAGTTAAACATCACTTAAATGTGTTTCTACTGGACCACTGAAAGACCAACTTATATGTGCAACAGGGCAAGCAAATGAAAAACTAAAACTACTTGAGACTAAAAGGTCAAACATAAACTACACCATGGAATTGTCAAAGTATGAATTCTGATGCATAGAACCTGCCTACTCATCCTGCTCCACGCTGAAGAAAGAGCCTGGATAGCATGAGCATATCTTTTTCTCATTTCAGAGACTTTGAATCTGGAGAACTCACTCTGGCAAACTAGTAAAAATTCTTTCCACAACTTGTAGCTACCAAAGTGCTGCACTAATGCATTTTCCCATCGTCCCATGAGAACATCCCCGCTGTCTCTTCTTTCATATGATTTAAGAAGAGACATTAAAAGCTCTTCACTTTCTGGATTAAGCTCGACAGCCTTGTCTAGGATGCTGATCTTCTTTTCAAGTGTCTGCAACCTAGCTGTCTTCTGTGGCTGCATGCTTGCAAGTTTATCCTGTGAGATCAGATAAAAGAAGATTCAATATCATAGAAAAGTTAATAATAAACACAGTAAGATTAGTGAGACCAAACGAAATAAATCAAAAGCCAATTTTTAGCTTCCTAAAGCATTCCTTCAGCAATAAAATAGGCTCTCCAAATATACTAAAAGGAAAATAGCAAGGCCACAGAATGCCCAAATAAGTACCTGAAAGTCAGCAAAATCCATCCAAACTTTCTCATCATGAGGGAAATCCCTTGTTTTTCTGTTGAATTCTCTTGTTTTCTTCATGACTTCATCATCCCAGGATTCTTGGTCTTCCTCTCCTAGTGATGCATCCACTGACGTCTGCAGCTCATCTAAACAAATGTATTCTTCTCCATATCTCGCGGTATTCTTACTAGTAATCTTCACGTGCTTGAAATCTTTACGTCGTTCCAAAGCTGAATATCTTTTTGACCAATATCGGCCCTCTGTTTTCAGATTATCATCAAGCACATCAACATCAACTTCCGCAAGTGAATTCAGGGATCTTCTATACACAGAACGAAGTCCTGAACCGAAAAACTCCGGAGGAGTGTGACGCTTGTAGCGTGCAATGTCCACTCTGCAATCCGTACTTTCTCCATTAAATGCACATTAAAACTCCACATTTAATCGTGTTATGTACAACACTAATAAAAACTTAACAAAATTATGAATATAATTAATGGGAAACAGAAGACACATTTTGAGACCTATCCTTGAGTGAGCATATCAAGGAATTCAATTGTGGAACACATTAATGAGCTGATTAAACTTAATCCCAACCTTTTACATTTCTTAAACTCATCTCTGTAAGGATTCAGGGAGTTAGTTATGATGCTTACTTAGCTAGTAGTTAATACAAACTCTATTTAACAAGAATCCAGTGAATTTTTAGGCTGTAGCATGCTCCATTGTGGAGGTTCAAGTCCCCAAAGGCTCTGCCGTTTCGGGGTCCGAAGACCTCAGAAGAGTGATTTCTAAGGGGTGATTGGTTTCCAGGACGTTGAGAGAAGTTCACAACTCAATTCCTTGACTTCTCTTGGTTTTCGAGTGTATGTGTGGGAACTCACCCCGACTACAAATATAATTCACCAAACTCCAATTGGAACTCAAATTTCAAAATTTTCAAGTTTTCCTGCAAACCAATAGCCATTTCAGAATTCCAATTCCCCACTCACTTAAAAGTTATACAAAACAATCCACTCCGCCTTGACAACATGACGGCGATCACAACAAATCATTAGTCCTTACCAATATTTTAGACACGAACGAGGTCCATCACATCTCAAAATCAAAATCCAACGCTAAAAAAAGCTCAAAATCTTAAACCCACAAAGAAGTCCCAAGTCCCTACCTCCTCAAAATTCTCCTAGAAACCAATCAAACTCCTCCTCGACACTCATCCGGCGATCAAAACAATTCATCACCAATATTCTCATCACGAATAAAGTCCATTGCAGTCCAAAACCACAAATAGAGAAAAAGCATTATTTCTTCCTTACCTGTAAATCGATCCAAACGCCAAGTTATCGGGATCGCCCTTGACATCAAAGTAATACTCCTTCTCCAGTCGATCGTCCGCCTTTTCCCACGCCCGAACCCTCGACTTCCTCCCATCCCTCTCCCTCTCCCTCCGCCTCCTCTTCCTCCTCCGCCTCTTTCTCTCCTCCTCTTCGTCGGACGACGGGAGGAGGTCGTAGGACGGGGGTGCGGGAGGAGGAGACGGTTGAGGTTCGTGTTCGTCGTCGGAGAAAGCGAGGGGGATTTCCGGGACGAGGAGGTTTGGGGTGAAGCTAGAGTTTGAGAGCCAAGTGGGGGCGAAGGGAGGGAGTAGGAGAGGGGAAGGGGAGGAGAGGGGGAAGAGGGGTTTCGGGTTGGACGAGTCTTCTTCTTCCTCCATTTCGGTCGACTCCTCTCTGAGGGGTTCGGCGTTTTGTGGAGTCTGTATTTATACTTTGTATATATGTATTAATGTGTATACGTAATTTTTTTTTCAACTTTTTTTATGATGACAAATTTTGTATTATTCTGTTTTGGCCTTTTGGGAGAGAAATAGAAGAGTGGACATCTTTGAGAACTAGAAAAATAATTACTGAATAAATGGCCAAACATCATTTACCATCTTAAGTAATTAAAATTAACCCCACACCTGCATCCTGCTAAAAACATCTTAGACTCCAACGGAAGAAAAAAAAACTCATCATAGACCACGGTTGGTTGAATGGAATGCCCAACTCATAAGCAATACTCTTCAAAAAAAAAAGCTTTGTAAACCCCTTAAATACAAAGTGTGGATAATAAAAAATCTTATATATAATGTGATTTCGATGCATGTAATTAGGTTTGTCAATTTTTGACAAGAAACTACACAAAATGAATACATGTTTAAACAGGAAAATCTATTTTGTGATGACCTATGTTAGCTATGATAATTACAAAAAAATAATATGACCAGATTAGACACGATCACACGAAAAGAAGAACAAGACACGGTTTACGCAATATTGACACGTTTAACATATTTTGTAGTCCAAACAATTATTTTGCGCTTGAAAATAATTGTTTAAGACAATATGTAATTCTATTTGTTATGTAAATAAGCGATCCCAAATTATGGCATCTAACACGAAAAAACACATAACCTAGCCTAATGGTCAGCGGATATCATGTGACAACAAAAATTGGCAAGCAGAAAGGTTACTATATCTTGTTTTCTCAAGAACTACACACCTTCAAAAAAAATTGCACAAATCGGTCAGCTATAAAGTATTTCAAAACCCTACAAAATAAACAGGATACCATCGTTTCAAGTATGTTGAAATTACACCTCCTAAGGAACAAAAAGGACCACCCAAAAGAACAAAATAAGTAATAACATTAAAAACGCTCAAGACACCTGCCACCCTTTTGCATGAAAACCCAAGTGGTTACACAACTTACAAGTTCATGCAACAAGATCAAACTAAAAAAATACAACATAAAAATCAATTAAATCACATCATGTACAACCCGTTCAGAAGAGGTGCTTCTGCAATGCAGTGTACATCTTTGAATGATAAATTAGGTCATAACTTGGTTGATCATGGCTCCGCTGGAATTCGAACCCCACCCTTAAGCCGTGTAATATATGATACAAAGGCAGCCACCATGTGTCTGGGAAAGTGGTATCACGAAGAGATCGGTTCGTATGGATATGATAACCAAGGATGTTTCAATGCTTCCGACGCACTTGGACGTTTCTTTGGATTTACTTCCAGTAGGTAACGCACAAAGTCGATAAAGCCTTGGTCGGCCATAGGCAAACGGTGCTGCAATGAGGATTTCTTCGGAATAAGGTACTCAAGCCTGTGGGTATCCTGAAAGAGGGAGTGAGATTTAATAACCCTTATAAAATAGGATGGACAGTATTAAGTGAAAATAAACCATACGAAGGCGAGCTCTCCCCCCACTATTATCTATGTTATCTATAGGGCTTCAATTTTAGAACCAAGTATATCATTCTGCTAATGCACACAAAGGCCATATTCCAGAACTGGTCTTTCGAACTTCGATTATATAGAATCAAGATATTCAAATGATCATCTTGAATCAACTACAATGTTTGGAAAGATGTAACCAAGGAATTTAGAGCTACAGTGCAATGTTCAGGAATGGCTTTGGGATGTTTGATTACTGCAATTAAAATTAGTTCACAAACCACACCCTAGTTAGCAAATTTCCTGCAAGAAAGTAGCAACCAAAAGACAGGTATGTGTATAGAGTCTGCAGGCACCATGAAGAACCAATCTCAAGCAGACATTTACTACATTTGTGACTTCCAAAGTTTGCGGCGTCAAATTTGAGGATGAGCCTGAGGTAACTTATGTTTTTTTTGGATCAGTAGAGGTAACTAGAGTTTGAGCAACCCTTTTTAGAAGAGTAAAATAAATCCATTAGCATTCGAGAAACACAGTTCAATAAGCAGGGTTACAATAAAACTGCATAGGTTCCTAGTCCTATAACGTATGCAGAATACAAAATGTTATATATTATAATGTATGAAATAGAGGAAAGGCCAAGAAATGAAAGTTGACCTGATTACGCTCGTAAAGCATGTGGTTTTTAGTGAAATATTTGTATGTATCCCGCCCCTTTGCAAGCATGCTTTGATCAATAGCACCAATGATACCTACCACACGTGCAAGCAATGTCGCAGGAGAATCATTTTGGAAGAGAACCTGGATAAGAATCAACCAGGACTATAAAACTTCTTATCAATTATAGAGTGAATATGCAGAATGCTAAAAAACAAGCATCGGGAAAATACAATCTTAGCAGCCTGATGAAATAAAGCTTTTCAAAGTTTTTAACAGTACTATTCACAAAAATAAAGCTATCTCAGTGTAGATGAAACTAATACGTACGTTTCCTGTACAAAGCTCGGCCAAGATGCACCCAAGAGACCATATGTCTATCTTTTTGTCGTATGGAGGGCCCAAAATAACCTCAGGAGCACGATAAGACCGTGATTGCACGTATGAGCAAAGATGATCAGTTTCAAAGCAGCTGCTTCCAAGGTCAATGACCTTAATTTCACATCTGCTGTAGCTCTTCACCAAGATATTTTCTGGCTTCAGATCACAATGAATGAGACCAAGACCATGCAGAAATTGAAGTGCCTCCAGGCATTGGATTGTAATTGACTGCAAATTAGAAAATGAAAGGAACTTTGGTAGTACCTCTAATGGTCAGCAAATAGCACAGAAACTTCTTAAATAAAAGGGCATTCATCACAAACCTGCAGCCTTGGCATTGTAAAATAGACCTCACCACCAGATTCCCTATTGAATTTGTGGAACTCGTATAAGTTTGCCTTCAGTAGTTCACAGACAATCAAGAGGTGTTCCTGCATACTTAATGTGTTAGGGATTGTTTAGGTAAATAATGAAGCCTTTCATTAGATAAAATGTCATTTAGTGATAACCATTGGTTAAGATGTATTTATAAAACCTTCATTATATATAAAACTTAAGATCCTAAAAGGTGTGCAGATATAATTTTTCCTGATGCTGGATGAGTTTGCACTTACCCTGTAGTAGAAATAATCATACAGTCGCAGAATGTGGCATCTATCTCCAGGATCATTTTTGTTGACAAACTTCAAAAGCTTTATCTCATCAAGACTCTGGTCGAAAAAATCTTTATTATTTTTAATTATTTTTACACACACATCCATTCCCGTATGGAGGTCGTGAGCCTGAATAGCTTTGCTGAAAGCTGCAGACCCTAGGTATTCAGTAACATGGTAACGCCCAGCAATCACTGAATTTAAAACAACATGGAAGTTTTTATCCTCCTCAAAGCCGGTCCTGGAAAAACAATGTAAAACCATAAGTGCAAGATGTCACATGAACAAGTACAACAAATTCTTTTATAAAAGCTCAACGAGGCAGATGATTTGAGTGGGACATGAAAGCAGAGGCAAAGTCTGATACTACAAAGATGTTATGAGAATTTAATTTAATGAGAAGATACATCACATGAACACCCAATTGATGCTTTATAAGAAAAATAGCATTTGAAATTACCTGTTTTTCCTATGGACGACTTTAAGATTGAACGTTTCAAATTCCTCCTCTTGAGCTCTAATCTGTCTTACTTGCTCCTGTACAGCTCCTGCTTCTTCGTCTTCTAATGTTTCAACAAGATCTTCTCTTGCATCACTATTATCATCCCCACTTCTTCGGGTATCCTCTCTTTCGGTATATTCAGAATCTGAGGATGCGGATGGAGTTGGATTCCTTGATTCATCAGCATTTGCAGTGGTTTCTTCTCTCAAGCGAATTCTAGAAGATTTTGTGCTTTTCTGTCTCCATTTAGCTAGCATGTCATCGTTTTCTGTATAATCATTTCCATAATCATCGACATCATTGCCTACCACAACAGCGTCCTTGTTTAACCATAAAGAGTTACTGGAATCTGACTGTGACACGTCGTCAACTCTCAAGGGTGGTGGAAAGGAAAAGCCGACCTCGCTATAGTTCACTGCTGGTACATTAGGGTCCATGATGCATCCATCCATCTCTGCTTTAGAAGTTTTGCTATTGCTCTTGTTTGAAACGCCAAAGTAGTTATTTGTTTCTAATTGAGAATGAGCCGACCCTCCAACACCAGCTTCATTCTCTCGAAAATATTGTTTATCCCCTTTGATGCGGACTCCAAGAAGACTTCCATGCACTTCACCGCCAACAAGAGCAACATCACTATTTTCTCCAACACCAATTGACCTAACAGAACCATGTCGATCATCATCAGCACACAGATCATCAGGTCGAGGGTCCTCGCAGTCACTTGAAACTTGGCCATTTCCCAGAATAGCAAGTTCGTTACCCTGATTAACAAAACCATGCCATACTGGATCAGACTCAATCAGCTTCAGTTCTTGAACATCCATGAATTCGGCATCATGATTACCCATTAGATCTTTATCAGTCCTTTGATACATTCCACCTCCTATTCCAATGGGATGTCGAGAAGCAGAAACCCGCACAGTATTGTTTGACTGGAAATATTGTTCTCCAGATAAGTATGAATCATCCTCTGCAAATGATTGGCCATCATCCTCATCTTTTGTAACTACCACCTTTTGCTCGGGAGAAAAATCACCATGCCCAATGCCCTTCTCATTGTCACTTGGGTAGTCAATTTCATGAGCTAGAAACCATGTCTCGTCTTCTATTGGTTGTCTCATATACCCAACATCACTATCACCATCATATTCATCAGAATCCCAATATTCATTGTGGTACTCAACAGAGTCATCACCCAGAGTAGCAAAACCAGACACTAAATCAGATGCGTCCTCGGATATCCCTTGACTAACTGACAGCCAACTACTTCCAACTGTTTTATTTCCACCTGCGACCAAAGTATGGTAGATAAAATCAGCTCAAGTATGATACGTGTAAGTTAGCATATAAAAAAAAGAGGAAAAAAAGTGGACGACGAAGATAAAAATGAACACAAAATGCAAGGTTTTTTTTTGGTTATTGGGCAATTTGATATTGTCATGTCACATCCACTGAAACTGCAGGATCAAGCAGGTAATTGTGTTTTTTAGATCGAAATTAATAATCCTTTTTATAAGTGGCAAGTAGAAAATCCAAATCAAGGTAGCACGGCATGGCTATCAATCAAGCAGCATCAGTAATGAACAGGGTAACCAACCTCCATTAGAACTAGTAAAAATGTCCATGCTTGTTCTTCTTTATGTGCTTTTTGGAGTAATCAGACGATTAGAAAACCAAGTTTCTGTGAAACCCTCCATCTGACGGTACAGCATTGTTCTAGATTGATAAAGCAAAAGGTACAATACACTAATACAAAATCCGCAATGAGAAGTTTCAACAATAGCCATGAGCTAAGAAACTTGATTCTTCTGGAACCTAATGAATTTAATATTGGATTCGCCATTGATAATTGCTGGATAGCAGTTTGTGGATACCATATGGTGGGTACTGCTAAATTACATCTGAACATAGGATAATATCCTGCATGATTTTTGTAAAATCTTGTGATTACACCTCACCAAGATAAGTTTCAGTGTATTGAATTATTCTACTCAATGAATCTATGGTCAAAGGAAAGTCGATAATTTCACGTTTTTATTAAAAAATAAGTTTTGCTCTTCAGAGAATTCTACTATCCATGACATATAATATAGGCATTCAATTATAGAAAAGAAACTAGATTATTATCATTTTATCAAAGTGGCTGCAATATTTTTCTATCTGGGAAAATCCCACTAACTAATATGGTGTGCTAGGATAGGAATATTGGAGAGGAAAAAAATAGGGAGAAAAGAAAAGAAACATTGTTTCTCTTCTTTTCCTTTCTCTCCTTTTCTCATAGCCATGAGAGAAATTAAAAGTATAAATGTAAATTGACTAAAGTATCCTTTTTTATATCATTGAGTAATTGCTTCATTTGGAAAATAATAAGGATAGTTTATTCATAGAACAACAATAATCATTGTCTCTTCATTTCTCTCCAAAATTGGAGAGAAAGTTGTATATGGACATATTTCTCTCCATTTCTTTCACTCTCTCTCAATTTCTCTACTATTGAACAAGACCGAAGATCTTGACCACCGATCCAGCATAACTCCAAAGATAGAGAAGTATTTTTTTTTGTAAATGGCAAGAAGTATCCCAATAGTTTCGTGTGACTTATCCCATTTGTACTTATTTTCAAAATCTGCCATATGCCTCATCATAAGCATATCCAAGTCATCATATTTTTAAAACATGCCAAAAAAGCAGATGTAAAGCGTGATGAACTGAAATATATGTTTCACATTTTATGGCATGTATCTTTTTCAATCAATATAGATAATAATAAAGGTTAAATGTTCAGATAAAAAACAAATTTTTTGAGAGACTTTCAAGCATGCAATGTGGAAAATGTACACAATTTATCCAACGAGAATAACAGACCTGTCGTGTTGATTCCTTGTCCAACTGGGACATCTAGGAAGGAACCTATCAAGAAGGTGCTATCAGTTTGAGACCGTTTGGAGCTAGAACCAAGAGCATTTTCCTTCCAGTGAATACCAAATGGCTTCTCTTCTGACTTGAGTTTTACAGGAGCCAGCCTTGGTAGCTCCTCCTTTTTACTCTCTAAAGTCGGTGACAACTCAAGGTCTGGACCAATTTCCTGCTCAATGAACTCTTCATGCCGATCAGGGAAGACAAAAGTCGCACTCTTGGGCTGCTCAATCACATCCATTCTGAAATCACTGCTTTCTGCTTTCATTCTTTTTGCTTTCTTGACATCACCAGAACCATGTGTGATATTGTATTTTGACAACGCCTGATCTTCTTTCGTGGAACCAAGAACCGTTTTCATAGAAAACTCTTTCCATGGTTCTTCATTCTTCGACCACAAGTTATTATCCAGATAATTACCTCGATATGAAGCGCTCGAAGCTTTACCGTTATCTTTTATGTTGCTAATTTGCAAAGAGTCATCTTTGCATCTACTTGTGCTCCCAATTTCAGGAAACCCCCTTTCCATTGGTAAATCCAACTGAGACACATCGGCTGTCACCCTCTGATAAGATTGCCCAGATATGGATAGCTTGGATAGATCTCTAGACAAACTGAAATTCTCACTGGAAGCATCGGTTGCACTTACGGGTCCATCTGTCATACCAAAACTCCAAGGGTAGAGATCAGTTGGATCGCTATTTTGACTCTTGCTCAAACCAAAATCCTTCCTGTTGCCCGACCCATTCCCGTTCCCATTCCCGACTCTACCAATCTCTATCTCCTTCACAATGAGCTCATCCAGAACATTCTCACTCCTCAAACCCATCCCGCGCTTCGCATTGACCTTGTCCTCCTCCTTCCTCTCCCTCTTATCCTCAACGGTATCCACACGACGCGTCCCGTTGAAATCCGACCGTCCAGTCAGCTCTCCTCGCAATGCAGCCTCTGCCTTCGCAAACCGATTCTTCCTCAAAAACTCCAACACTACATCAATGGGGTCGTCCATCAAACGACTATCTAAAATCCCACAGAAAATCACAGAAAGACGCAATCTTTGCACATTCCCAAAAAAACCACTTCCAAACCCAAATTCACAGAAACCGTTTCCGAAATTCCCCAAATCCAAACCTCCAACGCGTCAAAACCAACCCCAAACACCACAGAAGCGTCACAAAAGACCCAAAATCACGGAAAGATCCAATCTTTCCACATCACATTCGAAAACCACTAAAAAACCTTTTCCACGCCCAGAATCACTGAAAGATCCAATTTTGCACACCGTTTCCAAAACCACTAAAAAATTAACGAAAAGATCCAATCTTTCCACACCATTCCCGAAAATTCCCGAACCCCCCCGACCCCTCCGAATCAATCCCGGAATCGGGGCGAAGTGGCGGGTTTTGGGGGCGATGCGAAACCCTAGTCCGGCACGCGGATCGAGACGGCACGGGAGGGTGGCGTCACGGAGCGGTGAGGTTCTCCGCGACGGCGGTGGAGCCCGCTCGGTTGGGGGGGCACGTGGGGGAGGGTAGGGGAGGAGGAGAGAGGGGCGGTGACGGGAACCCTGCGTGTCCTACCGGAGCATCGCATCTTCGAATAATAATAATTAACACCCCGATTTTAATTTTTTTGGTTATGATAATGAAGTTGTTTTGCGGAATGGTCCTTGTGCTATTGTCATTTCTGATTAGGTATTATTGGTTCGAAGGAAGTTGGGGGTGGGGGGAGATATAGAAGTTCGGTTTTTAAAATTAGACTGTTAAACGTCATCCGTAAATTACTTAAATCGTTCGTGTCAATTATCATTTTGGCATTCTCTCATTTTTACTCCCAATAGACTCTCATATTTTCATCTACAACAAAAAAAACATGAAAAATAAAATCAGAGTAGGAATACGGGGTTGGCAGGGGGCGGTAGCCCCTACGAGCGAGAAGAGGAAGCGCACTTTGCAGACTTTTTTTGTTTCGACGCATTATTATTGTACTCCGTTTGTGTTTGTTTTTTCCACCCCGCAACCACTGAAATCTTGCAACGGAACCTGAAATAATTTGAAACAACACACCGTATAAATTCATCTGGGTTGGATGCCCCCCATGGGGGAGCCGTCCTAGCCAGACGTCCTGTGTTTTTTATTGTTTTTTACGGGACGAAATGAGTATTAAATGGATTGTGAAAGACAAAATGATAATTGGGACGGGCAATTTTAGTAAAACACGAGCGACGTTTAACAATTCTCTTTTAAAATGATTGGAGAATAGTATTTTGATAAATTTTAGGAAAATAATCTATTTTAGGTATATTATTTGGAAAAAAAGATAAATTGCACGGAATTATATTAGTTATTTCGGCCATAACGGTCTTGACTTGTTCGGCTTCTTATTTTATTTTTTGGATGATAATTTTTTAATATATGTTTATGCATATTAAATTTAATACATATTTGCATATTTAAGTTTTTAAGGCCACATTAGTCCTTAATTAGTTCTAAGCTAATAATATATTAATCTTAAATCATAATTGTAAAAAAATTAAAATAAAATAGTATTGTATTGTAAAATCAGTTTGATCAGGTAGAGTTTGATTCGAAAGCAGACCAGTCCTGTCTAAAACCAGGCCCGGCCCAATAGCAGGAGCAGGGTGAGCTCCTGCTCCGGGCCTCATTCCGGGCCTCATTTTAAGGGGGCCTCAAAAAAAATGTACATGGGCTTATTGAGTTGCAAAGAAAATTAGTGTTAACACATAAATAACACATAAACATTGATAAATTTGTCTCAAATATTGCTAAGATGGAAAAAAAATTCAATTAATATTACATTAAGTTAGCGAAATTTTTATTATTTAAACTAGGAGGACAATTTGTTTCAAATTTAGGAGTCTCGTTGTTGATTATCGCACAGGGCCTCAAAAATTTCCGAAACGGCCCTGTCTAAAACCAAATGTTTTTAATCCCAATTTTTATTTCAAAATTTCGAGCAACCTACTTTTCGACCATTTTTGACCGTGTACATTCCTAGTTGTGTCTATCGCGTTTGATAATAAAGAAATGAACAACTAAATAAAAATTCATCTCGAGTCTCGATCCAAAAATAATCAATCTAACTTGTTTGGATGACTTGTAAGTTGTAATATACTCCGTGATTAACTTAGGTGGATGTTGAAGTCTTTAAAGTTTTTCATGTGGTAGATTCCGATTAAGCTCCATTCTTATTTCCGCTAAATTAGTGTCGACGGATTGGTGATTTGACATGTTTGATTTTGTAAACAAGTTCAAAATTTGGATCCCAACTCAAATCCACTGGGATTTGTTGAGCAAGTTAGCGAGTATCTTATTTACAACAAATTTGTAAAAAAAACGGGCATCTGCGCACAAAAAAACTCCTCGGACGAATTTTTAATTTTGCAGACGCCCCAGACGATTTTTTTAAGACTTATTACGTTGAATTCAGACAGTTCGCAAGACATTTCCTTAGTGTTGATACTGGTAGAGTGAGAGCTTGGTGTTGGTACTGGTAGAGTGAGATAATTGTGAGTAGAAATTTGTTAAGAGACGTGATAGAATGAGAATTAAATGGAAAATGAAGGGCAAAATGGTAATTGATGTTGACGATTTAAGTAATTCGCGGACGACATTTAGACATTTAGTAACACCCAAAATTAATCACAAATTGAGAAATTCTACAATCAAGAATTGGTTTGGTAACCCAAAACTATGCTTGGTTTTGAGTGAAAAATTGCAAACCACCTTTCAAATGCATTTGAGTAGACCTGGGTGTTGGGTCGTGCCGGCACAACCCAAAATGGTCGTGTTAGCCCGGCCAACCCGACCTCCAAGTCTACATTTGGGTGAACCAAACAAACAGGCGTCCGACAATTTTTTTTTTCTTTGGTCGAGAAATCGGATGGAGTGAGCGTCTAGAGTCTGGGTACATTCCACCAAGACCCCAGACGCTACCTTATGTTGGAAAAAATGGTTTGAGAAAGGACCCTTATACACGGACGCGGACGTTCGTGACGCATCTTACGTGGCACTTAAAATTTAGTTAGTCAGCATCCAGTCAGCTTGACACGTCGTCCTCTCCCTACGCGCCTTTTATTTATTTTTTAAAAAGAATTGACGGTTCTCTGAGTACGGCGGTTGCTTTCCAAACCCCAGATAAGACAGCGCACATACACTAGTGCGGCGACGGTTCGGATATCGAGGAAGGAAACAAATAGACCCATCGAAAGAGAGAGTCCATCTTCGTCGTTGCGGAGTACCTGTGAACGGAGGAAGCCGAAAAATAGTTCCTCTCATCACAACAAATCGAGAATGGATTCGCCGAGTAATGCTCTCGCTAGCGAAGCTGTGGCTGAGCAGGTGGGTCGATTTAGTTTTTTATTATTTGTTATTTACGAACTTTCGTTTCTTTATTCGTTTGTTTTAGGGGAAACACCTACTACTTCCGGGAAACGAAGTGTAACTGGAAGGCGATCGAAAAGCAGTTCGGTAGGATGAAGGAAGTTGAGAAGGAGGTTTTCCGGGGGACCCCTTTCGGTCACTTCCTACATTTTCCTAACATTCCAATAGACAGTGAAATACTCGATTAGTTCGTCAAACACTACGACGCGAATGAGGTGGGGTTGAGAATAGGATCAGGGGTAGTCCCCCTTACAGCTGAAGACGTTGCCCTAATTTGGGGCTAAGAGTGTGTGGGAAGACAGTTGTTATGGAACCCACGGGCGTACAGAAGTGAGACAGGGTGAACCTTGACAACACTCAACTATTAGGTCATCTGACTACTATTAGTGTGATGGGCGACCCCGAGGAGTACGTTCGACTCCTGATTTGTTTCATCTTCAACCATTTTTTGTTCTTCGATGGATTACTTTGAACCAAGATGTGGTTCATGAAGCATTTGAGGGACATCAAACGCATCAACAGATACGCATGGGCACGTGCAGTTCACGCAGCCCTGGTTCGGGGTCTAGAGGAAGCAAACTTTGAACTGCAGTAAAGGAGAACGACCGGGAACTTCATTATGAAGCAGGGTTGCGTCGACGGTTGTGTAGCAATACTACAAGTAAGCATTGTTTATCTTTTTAGTGTGTCCGGTTTAAGTTTAGTTTCTGTCCAGAATACGTTATGGGTCTGTCCGGAATACGTTGTGTGAGTGTGCAAATTTAGTTGTGTTTCAATCCAGAATAAGATGTGTGTCTGTCCGGAATAAGTTGTGGGCATGTCCGGAATAAGTTGCGTGACTTTCCGGAATACGTTGTGGGTATGTCCGGAATAAAATGTGTGATTGTCCGGATTTAGTTGTGTCAGTCCAAAATAAGATGGATGCATGTCCGAAATACGTTGTGGGCATGTCCGGAATAAGTTGTGTGACTTTCCAGAATACGTTGTGGGTATGTCCGGAATAAAATGTGTGACTTCCTGGATTTAGTTGTGTGTCAGTCCAAAGTAAGATGGATGCCTGTCCAGAATACGTTGTGGGCATGTCCGGAATAAGTTGCGTGACTTTCCAGAATACGTTGTGGGTATGTCCGGAATAAAATGTGTGACTGTCTGGATTTAGTTGTGTGTCAGTCCAAAATAAGATGGATGCATGTCCGGAATACGCTGTGGGCATGTCCAGAATAAGTTGTGTGACTTTCCGGAATACGTTGTGGGCATGTCCAAGTTGTGTCTATTCGGATTTGTGTCTGTCAAGGTTATGTCGTGTGTCTGTCCAGAATACGTTGTAGGTATGTCCGGAATAAGTTGTGTGTTTATTTGGTTTAAGATGTATGTTTGTTCGGAATACATTGTTAGTCAGTCCGGAATACGTAGTGTAGTTGTGTCTGTCAAGTCCTTTTTAACATGTAATTTTTTTTCCATTTGAAGGCGTGGCTTTGTGAGAAATTCAAACTGAGGGAGCCCAGACGAGCATATCCACGGATGAAAAGTTGGACAAAAATGTTTGGGAAACGTTTAACCTTGAGGAAATGGGAGGAACGGGGAATCATAATCCGGACAGACTGGAACCATAATCCGGACAGACCCAGAACGTAAACCGGACAGACTAGAACCTTAATTGGGAAAGATACACAACATAATCGGGATAGATCCCCAACTTAATCCGGACAGACTGGAAACATAATCTGGACAAACACTCCACTTAAACTAAACATAACAAGGACTTAAACAGGACACCTCAACACCTTAATCTGAACAGACACACACCATAATCGGGACATATCCCCAACTTAATCCGGACAGATAAGATCAACAATTCAAATAACAACTGAAAATCCACCACAACTTATACTGGGGTGCTTAGAAGTTTCATCGTTTTACAAGAACTGAAAGTAACAAGAAATCTTAAATTAAGGAGGAAGTTCCTCGTAATACAGATTCATGTCCCAGTCACCGAAATCAGGATCCCCTGGTTTCAGTGCGACTATGTGCAGCGGCGATGTAACATTCTTCTTAAACTTTCTCTTCTCTTGTTGGCCGTGGTTTTTGTGGCTTCTTTTATTTATCTTCTCAGCTAAAGAAACTTGTCGTCTAGTCGGCGGTCTTCCTAGATGTCTGACCTTATCTGGATTGAGAACATATGTACCCGCGGTCCCAGGTTCAACAAGTTGAGTAGGGAATTGGGTAGTTTGCATACGTGCTTTAAGCAATTCAATAGACTTAACGACCTCAAGATACCTTTCGTGTGAAATGAAGGCTTCATGTGTGATCCATACGACACGACCCATTATGTCGTCGTGACGACAAAACACATCCTTCTCCATTACGCCATCGCTGGGTACATCTTATCTGTTGGCTTTTTTGCCTTAATCTATATTAATTTTGATGATTAATTAAACTAATCTTAATAAATCTACCTAATCAATCAAAGTGAGCAAACACAATTACATGCAGTGCATATATATTTGTATACTTGCAATCATCTTGATAGGTTGATCAAGACAATCAAGGAAATGAGCATTGAGACAAAGACATCAAGACTCAAGACTTGTAATCAAAGCTTTGGACCAGGACATGTAACTTTGTATTTATTGAGTCCATAAGGTTTTATGTATTCTTTAGCACTAGGATTCTGTCCCGTCATCGGTAAACCGAACCTAGTTCGGTTCACCGAATCTTGTCTAGTTCGGTCCACCGAACACCTTTCGGATACCTGATGCATTGCATACATTGCATCATATGTCTTTTATTTATATTAATTTTATATCAATAAATGCTACTAAGGTATGTGTTTAGTCTTATTTACATAATGCAGGGACCTGAATGCAAATTACCCATATCCCGAGCATAAATGCGTGCAAGAGACTCATTTCTATCATAAAGACCAAGTCAAGATTATCGGGATTCAAATGGAAGTTCATTCAAGCATAAAAACATTCAAATACCTAATTACAAAAAGGTCAGGGACTTAAGCACAAAAGTAGTCAGGGACTTAATTGCAAAAGCCGAGGACCCGACTGCAAATTACGAGTACCAAAAGATTATTTTGGAGAATTTCTAGAGAAAAATCAATTTGGATCTCCGAATATATGAAGAAATTAACTCGGATCTCCAAAGATATGCAATAATTAATCCACACACGCAAATGACAGCTAAAACATACCATAAACACACAGGAAAAATCCGGGTCGATTCTGAGCCAAAAAGGTGGCGATTCCGCCGCACCTCAAGTACAAATTGCGGCGATTCCGCCTCACAAAAGTTGATCCGTGCTCTCAAATTTTTACCAATGTTGTATTGACGCGTTTACTTTCCTTTTATATATTGGGATCCCTTGTATCGGATATAAATAGCCCTGAAACGATGTTGTAAAGAGTCCTTAGTTTTTGTTCCATATTTTAGTAATAAAATTTTGTTCTTTTATTTCTTGTTTTTAGTTTTTCTTTTGTAGTTTCTCTAGGACCCCTTCTCCTTCCCTCCATCCATGAGTTTCTAACTCTCTCCAAAGGGTGGGGGTGACAGATTTAGGGTGATGAGAAGAAGAATAAAATTATTATTTTAATTTCGTGTTAGTATATTTTGATTACTTGAGTTTATGTTGAGTCATTTATCATGTAATGTTTTATAACTAATGTGATTTATTATAAGTTTCAGAATTCTCTAATCTAAACCCGATATCTAAACCTCCACCCGCTGGACTCTCATCCATCTTTTCTTTAGTCTTTTTAGTTTTTCTTTTGTTGTTCTTGCTTTAGAAAATTAAAAATCAAAAATCTCAAACCAAATATATTTTTCTCTCTTTCTTTCTTTAATCGAAAATCACAAAAATAACAAGATTTCTCTCTCCTTGTGTTCGACCCGTATTTGTCACGTCTTCATTGACGTCGTACACTTGCGGTATAAATTTAATTCCCATCAAGTTTTTGGCGCCGTTGCCGTGGAGGCGACAAAGATTTTGTTTATTTTTAGTGATTTCGATTCTATTCTGTTTGTCGTGTGCGCGATCTAACTATTTGGGTTTGCGTTGCAGGAGACAGCAGAGTGCGCGGCGAAATCAGGGCACGTTCGGAGCTATAAGGGGGCGAAATCGCCGCATCTCAAGTACAACCTGCGGAGGATCCGCCGCACATTTGAAGCATCTGGGCTTCATTTTTTTCTGAGGTCGTCTCCATCTCTGGGTGGACGAGTAGAGCATCTGGGAAGTTTCGAGAGCGGGCGGCGAACCCGTCTGAGCATTGCGGAGGTAACTTTTCTTGCCTTTCTCGTATAAACATAAGTTCTATTTTGTCCAACACATCTCCTATAAAATATAAGGATCCTGGGTGTCCCACAATTTCATGTTCAATAGGAGATACTTTTATCAACAAAGCCCTTCTAGACCTTGGTGCTAGTGTTAACCTACTCCCGTACTCTGTCTATGAGCAAATGAACCTTGGTCCACTAAAACCCTCTAGGACAACCCTTCAATTTGCTGATTGCTCTATTAAGAAACCAAGAGGTGTAGTCGAGGATGTTTTGATCAAGGTTGGTGACTTCATTTACCCAGTGGATTTTGTCGTACTAGATACCGCACCTGTTGTAAATCCTAATTGACAAATCCCTGTAATTCTAGGCAGACCCTTTTTGGCCACTTCTGAAGCATTGATAAACTGTCGAAATGGGCTCATGCAATTATCTTTTGGGAACTTAAAAGCTGAATTTAATATCTTTCATATTGATAGTGAGCCAGAAATAACATGCAATCAAAGTGATGTTGTGATGAAATCGCGTATCTATAATATTTCTGAATCGTCACAAAATCAAAAAGGAAGTAAGAAAAAGGGGAGGAATTCATCTACACACCCACCGTCACTCGAGCAAATAAGAGAACCAATTTATGTGAGGGGTGTGGAACCTGTAACTCAGGACGCTCATTGCAACAAAGGGAACGATTCAACTGGATACATGCACCAATATGGAGTCATTCAATCCAGTTCTGACTATGGTTGACTTTGAGCAAATTTCATCCGTCCACCGCAGTTCATCAAGGTAATAAGTGCATTTGCTTTATATATGCATACATTGAGGACAATGCATGATTTAGGTGTGGGGGGTGTTTATGGATATATTTATCTATATATTCTGTCTTTTATTTAAAAAAAAACTTTTTTTAATGTTTCATGACATAGCTTAAGATTGAACTGCTAAAACCCGTGTACAAATTGCATTGAGTTTTTGTTCCTTATTATATAGTTCTGCTTGTAGAAATTGTGACATAAATCTAAGTTCCAAAGAAATAACCCATTGCCCTTTAAGACATGTATGCACTTAAATTGGATGAATCAAATCTTTGAAGTGGTTGATAAAAAGCAGAGGTTGACGAAAATATACCGGGAAGTGTGGACTTCTAATAGCAATTAAGCCTTGAGGAAATTAAAAATAAAGGAATAAAGTGAGGAAAACACATTCTGCAAAATGATTACAAAAGCTCAAGCCTTTGAGTCACTGGTCCGTAGGGGTATCTTGAAACCCGGTAACTTGAGTTTACCAGCTCGGGATTATCGACCAAACTCGCTACACAAATGCAAAAAGGGTAAAAGTGTCAAAAAGCAAATGTGTTGAATCACAGAAGAAAAGAAAAGAAAAAAATAATAATACTCAAGGCCCAAAGCTAAAAGAATGATCCATGCCATGGTTGATCCGAATGATACTTCACCACCAGACGAGGCGTGCAAAATAATTCAAGTGATAAACATGTGTAGAAGGGTTAGTGGTGTGAATGTTGGAGGAACAAAGACCGAGTCATATTTTTAATGAGTTAGATTTATATAATGCGCATGCAAGAATTCTCAGTGAGAGGTATATGGTTGAGGTAGGGACATTGAGAACTATTAATGAAATGTTGATTCAGGATTTTGTGGGTATATCCGCTGAAAACCCTCAGGAGACAACACTCCTCCCCCTTGGCAACAAGCAGGTTTAAAGGCTTGTTGCACATGCTAAGTGCAACCGTGATTCCTACGAAAGTGAGTTAGGATTTCCCTGTTTTTATTTTTCGTATCTTCTGTTTTGCTAGGGACTAGCAAAATCTAGGTGTGGGGGTATTTGATGCATTGCATACATTGCATCATATGTTTTTCATTTAGATTACTTTTACATCAATAAATGCTACTAAGGTATGTGTTTAGTCTTATTTACAGAATACAGGGACCTGAATGCAATTTACCCACATCCCGAGCATAAACGCGTGCAAAAGATTCATTTCTATCATAAAGACCAAGTTCAAGTTTATCGGGTTACAAATGGAAATGTATCCAAGCATAAAAGCATTCAAGTCCTAATTGCAAAAAGAACAAGGACTTAAGCACAAAAGTAACCGGGGACTTAACTGCAAAAAGTCAAGGACCTAATTGCAAATCACGAGTAGCTTTTATTGTCTTGGAGAAAATATATAGAAAAATCAATATCTCCAAATATGTGAAGGAATTAATCCGGAGTTCAAAAGAATGGAAAGAATCAATCCAGACGCGCAAAGAATGATCAAATCATACCATAAACATTCAACCAAAATCCGGACAAAATCAGGCCAGATTGTGCGGCGTTTCCGCCGCACCACACACACAATGTGCGGCGTTTCCGCCGCCCAAGCATCGATCCGCGTCTCCCAATTTCGTCCAGTCGTGTCTGGACACGTTTACTTTCCAATATTATACCTAGATCCCTTGTAGCAACTATAAATAGACCCGAGAACGATGTTAGAAGGGTCCTTAGTCTTTGGTGGTAGTTTTTATTCTTAATCTTAGTTTTGTATTCTTCTTTTCATTAATAAAATTCTGTCTTTTATTTCTTACTTTTAGTTTTCTTTTGTAATGTCTCAAGGACCCCTTCTTCCTCCCTCTATGAGTTTCTAACTATTTCCAAAGGGTGGAGGTGACGATTTAGGGTGAAGAGAAGATGAATAAAGTTATTATTTTAATTTCGTATTAGTATGTTTTGATTACTTGAGTTTATGTTAAATCATTTATCATGTAATGCTTTATAACTAATGTGATTTATTATAAGTTTCAGAATTCTCTAATCTAAACCTTAAATCTAAACCTCCACCCGACGGAATTCACCTCTTTGTTCTTGCTTTAATTTTAATTGTTCTTGTTCTTGCTTTAGATAATTAAAACTCAAAAATCTCAAAACCCAATTATTTCTTCTCTCCTTCTTTCCCCCAATCGAAATCACACTAATAACAAAATCTCTCCCTCCTTGTGTTCGACCCGTATTTGCCACATCTCCATTGACGCCGTGCACTTGCGGTATAAATTTAATTCTCATCAACCACAATCTAGTTATGTCAGATCAAATGCTCAATATGACCATTACGCATCCACGTACAACCCGAGAGTGATGGATTCGTAGGGAGACAATTCATATCCAAATTCTTATACTTCATTTTCACCCCAGTACCCTCCTCCCGAATACCCAGAATTCTACCAACACCCCACTTCAAATCATTGGACCCATTCTCAGCCCATCAACACCCAACCTCAAAATTTCCCAAGCTCTGACTTGAACCTCATAGTTGACTGCATACCTGATTCCTTAGAACAAACTTTCCTTACGTTCATGAAAACCACTCAACAGTCCACACAAAATATGGTACTGCAATTGAGTCAAATGTCGCAGCAATTACGTAAACGTAAGGAGAGTAACTTTTCTTGTCAACATGAGGATGCATCTTTTGATATCGAACCACCACCACATCCACAAATTCAAAGCACAATCTTTCAAAGTCAAACTCCTAGTCAGTCTGAGGGACTTGGGGTTTCAATTCACGATCACTTAGTGGAGGATTCGATTCACATTGAGAATAACATGGACCAATTTCATCATGAGTCGGCACAAGATTGTGCCTTATCTTCTTGTCCCGTGGACCTTGAGCCACACGATCTTCATGTTGTACCTCTTAAGGACTCACCTCTGGTGGAGCAAGAACTCCATAGTATCCTCAATTTCAAACAACCTGATGAGAGTTTGCTTCTCACTATTGTTCCTGATCATCTTGGAAATGATGGAACATCAAACAACTACATTGCTCATGAGGGTATTAGGAGCTCTTTGGAGGATACCTTGGGTATGAGACCCACTTTTTGTTCGCTTGGTGAGTCGGACTTGCCTATCGAGGTTCTTGACCTCGCTCCGACACACCAGCCAGTTGGTTGGAGAGTTTGGATTGACGATCATAACTTCAACGCCGTAACGGGAGAAACTCTTCTTCCGTTGCCCCTTATTTCCCAAACTCTCGAGAGGTTCAAGCTCTTTCAGTTTGATCCTTTGAATGAGACGCATTTGCGTCCAATTCATGAACCTCTCATTTCATCAGGTGCTCTTTGTGAAGGGGGCTCACGCATGCGTATTCTGGCCCCGCGTGGTGTAATGTTTCCTTTCCAAGTGCATTGACCCACTTTTGAGGTTCCCATTTGATGTCCTTTGACAAATGAAGATGGGAACTTATGTTTGTACATAATTATATTAAAAAAATACAATGAAAGACTCCTTCGGTGAGCATCGTTTATGTGGCTCCAAGAGTATTTGGGCCCATTTTTTCCCCGTATTTGAATCCCTTCTATAACATCTCACAGGTTTTGAGGGAATTCAGGTTTTTGTCCATCAACAGAGCCATGAACTTTCCTTTGTACTTCACGTTGGTGAGATCTTTCCTTTTTAATGCATAAATCCATGTAGTATCTTGCTCACATTCATTGAGGACAATGCATGATTTAGGTGTGGGGATGTTTATCTATTTATATATTCTGTTTTTTTAAATAAAATAAAATAAAAATAATAAATAATAAATAATAATTTTTTTAATGTTCCATGACATAACTTAAGATTGAACCACCAAAACCCGAGTACAAATTGCATTGAATTTTTGTTCCTTATTATATAGTTCTGCTTGTAGAAACTATGACATAAATCTAAGTTTCAAAGAAATAACTCATTACCCTTTAAGACATGTATGCACTTAAATTGGATGAATCAAATCTTTGAAGTGGTTGATAAAAAACAGAGGTTGAGGAAAATATACCGGGAAGTGTGGACTTCTAATAACAATTAAGCCTTGAGGAAAATAAAAGTAAAAAATAATAAAGGAATAAAGTGAGGAAAGCACATTTTGCAAAATGATTACAAAAGCTCAAGCCTTCGAGTCACTGGTCCGTAAGGGTATCTTAAAACCCGGTAACTTGAGTCTGCCGGCTCGGGATTATCGACCAAACTCACTACACGAATGCAAAAGGGTAAAAGTGTCAAAACAAGCAAATGTATTGAATCACGGGAAAAAAATACTTTAAGATACTCAAGGCCCAAAGCTAAAAGAATGATCCATGTCATGGTTGATCCGAATGATACTTCACCACCAGAGGAGACGTGCAAAATAATTTAAGTGATAACATGTGTAGAAGGGTTAGTGGTGTGAATGTTGGAGGAACAAAGACCAAGTCAGATTCTTTATAAGTTAGATTTATATAATGAGCATACAAGAATTCTAAGTGAGATGTATGAGGTTGAGGTAGAGATATTTAGAGTTATTAATGAAATGTTGAATTAAGACTTTGTGGGTGTGTCAACTGAAAACCCTCACGAGACAAAACTCGTCCTCTAAGGAAACTCAGGGGTTTAAAGGCTTGTTGCACATGCTAAGTGTAATCGTGATTCCTACGAAAGTGAGATAGGATTTCCCTGTTTTCATTTTTCTTATATTTTGTTTTGCGAGGGACTAGCAAAATCTAGGTGTGGGGGTATTTGATGCATTGCATACATTGCATCATATGTCTTTCATTTAGATTAATTTCATATCAATAAATGCTACTAAGGTATGTGTTTAGTCTTATTTACATAATACAGGGACCTGAATGCAAATTACCCATATCCCGAGCATAAATGCGTGCAAGAGACTCATTTCTATCATAAAGACAAAGTCAAGATTATCGGGATTCAAATGGAAGTTCATCCAAGCATAAAAGCATTCAAATACCTAATTACAAAAAGGTCAGGGACTTAAGCACAAAAGTAGTCAGGGACTTAATTGCAAAAGCCGAGGACCCGACTGCAAATTACGAGTACCAAAAGATTATTTTGGAGAATTTCTAGAGAAAAATCAATTTGGATCTCCGAATATATGAAGAAATTAACTCGGATCTCCAAAGATATGGAATAATTAATCCGGACGCGCAAATGACAGCTAAAACATACCATAAACACACAGGAAAAATCCGGGTCGATTCTGAGCCAAAAAGGTGGCGATTCCGCCGCACCTCATGTACAAATTGCGGCGATTCCGCCTCACAAAAGTTGATCCGTGCTCTCAAATTTTTACCAATGTTGTATTGACGCGTTTACTTTCCTTTTATATATTGGGATCCCTTGTATCGGCTATAAATAGCCCCGAAACGATGTTGTAAAGGGTCCTTAGTTTTTGTTCCATATTTTAGTAATAAAATTTTGTTCTTTTATTTCTTGTTTTTAGTTTTTCTTTTGTAGTTTCTGTAGGACCCCTTCTCCTTCCCTCCATCCATGAGTTTCTAACTCTCTCCAAAGGGTGGGTGACGGATTTAGGGTGATGAGAAGAAGAATAAAGTTATTATTTTAATTTCGTGTTAGTATATTTTGATTACTTGAGTTTATGTTGAGTCATTTATCATGTGATACTTTATAACTAATGTGATTTATTATAAGTTTCAGAATTCTCCAATCTAAACCCGATATCTAAACCTCCACCCACTGGACTCTCATCCATCTTTTCTTTAGTCTTTTTAGTTTTTCTTTTGTTGTTCTTGCTTTAGAAAATTAAAAACCAAAAATCTCAAACCAAACATATTTTTCTCTCTTTCTTTCTTTAATCGAAAATCACAAAAATAACAAGATTTCTCCCTCCTTGTGTTCGACCCGTATTTGCCACGTCTTCATTGACGCCGTGCACTTGCGGTATAAATTTAATTCCCATCAATACCTGAATACTTCCCACCAGTAGAACTTAGGTGTTCTCTGGAATTGCCCCAACGGAAAACCGAACCACCTTCGGTCGACCGAATAGCCCTGGATCATTTTTGGACTTTGCTCCAATAGTCGCTTTCGAATTGAGTCCCTAGAGCCCAATTGACTTGTCCCATTTCGGACGACCGAATACTTATCGGTCAACCGATTTCTTATTGGCTTTAGGAGTCCAACGGCTATTTACACGTGGCACTTGACCGTAATCGTTAAACCAATTTCTCACTCAATGGCAGCAGAAAACCCGCGCTAACTTCGGTCTACCGAAGTGTACACGGTCAACCGAACTTGAGTAGATCAGAGTCCAACCAATTCTACTGTCCACCATAGAACGGTGAACCGAATAGACTTCGGTGAACCGAACTTAATTAGCGCTAAATAGATAAAAGCTACTGGAGGTTGGTGAACGGTGATCCGATACATAATCGGTCAACCGAGTTCTTAATTCAGACCAATTCTTCGGACTACCGTTTGGATAACGGTCGACCAAATATGCCACGATTTCTGCCCAAGCTTAAGTCGCATCTTGCATTCCTATTGTTCCATTTCCCCCACCAACTCCCAAACGGCTAGTTGAGCTTGAAGGCTTATAAATAAGACCTCATTTGTTGGTTTTGGAGATCTTGAACACTTCCTATCTATCCAATACTCAAAGTCAAATCCTCTCCATCTTCAAGCTCTCAATCCACAACACTCAAGCCTAAACTTCACCACTTGCATATCCAATTCCATATCAATATCCAAGTGTGCTCAAGTGTAGAGTGTTAGTTAGATTGTGATTCCAATTCCTTATTCAATAATCACCAAGTTGTAAAACTTCGAGGAAGCTCCCTCTCGGGTTGTGAGAGGAGACACGAGCGAGGTTGCTCGCGAGGCTCGGTGTCGTAAACGACGTTGATCTTGGCCTGGAACGGAGATCAGTTAGTGGAACCGTAAGCGAGGCTCGGGGGATCGAGCGAGGCTTGCGAGGAGGACTAGGACCCGGGTGTGGGTGCCGAACCTCTCTAAACTCTGGTGTCAACGAATTTGTGGTTTGCAATTGTCTCTTCCTTAATCATTCAATAATTATTTTTAATTCCGCATTTATCTATCGATTAGAGGGTCATAGATCTTTACAATATCTCGATAGCTCCTTCGAATATCCTTCCGTCATCGATTAACGATGTAAGACTCCGGGAGCAATGCATTAGGATATAAGCATGCAACAACAACAAAAACGTGGCAGCATAGAAGACCAACGTGCTAAAACATTCTACAATCACATGTGAAGTTCATAGATCTAATATGTACTAGGAAACGTTTCAACGGTAGCTGCTCACCAGACAATACACGTTCAAATACTTTGTAATGAAATGTGTCATCCGTATTGAACTCCTCTGTAATATCCGAGTATATCATCTTCCCAATTTGTAATTGTACTTTCTTGAAGACCCCTACCGTATACACCTCGCTTAACCGTCTCTCGAATTGATACATTGAAACCAATTATGGACTCTTATGAAGACAATTGAAATCTGATTGAGCTTCCTTCTCGTACTTGTGGTGGAGCGGGAGTTCGTATTATTGAACAAACTGATTAAGTGTGGTCTTAGATGTCAGGTACTTGTCGAAAAAGACCTTCATACTCTCGCTTCTTTGAGTAGATGTCATTCCTGTGAAGAAACAATCTCCAACAAATGCAGGTATCCAGGACCCTCGGATTGCATAAATCGATTGGAGCAAACTATGATTCTGGAGGTCAAAATAACGAAGAAAACCCTGCCAATTACGCTCAAATTCTGCTGGGGTTTTGGAATCGTATACAATCGATTTCAGATCAAATAACACGTGCTTCCGATACCGCGTCAGCAACTTCACGGGAGCTTTGTTCATTATGTGCCATATACAAAATCTGTGCCTCGCGTCTGTGAAGACATTACTTACAGCAGCAGTAATGACGCCACATTAATATGTTATGATCGCTGAGGGACTTATATCTGCATGAGGAGGGCAATTTAAAAGGAGTGAGTCATATATTCAAAGGTACGGAAACTATTTTGAAAACTTAATCCGGACAGACACACGACGTATTCCAGACATACCAACAAAGTATTCGGAACAGACACACGACTTAAACCGGACAAACATACGATTATATCCGGACATACACACGACTTAATCCGGACATACATACAACTTAAACCGGACAAAAACACAACTAATTCCGGACAGACACACAGCGTATTCGTAACACACACAACTTAATGCGGACAGACACACGAATATATCTGGACAGACACACGACTTAATCCGGACATACATACAACTTCAACCGGACATACTCACAACGTATTCCGGACAAACACAACTTATTCTGGACAGAGCCACAACGTATTCTGGACAGACTCACAACGTATTCCAGACAGACACGCAACTTAATCTGGGACAGGCACATAAACTTGATCTGGTCAGAGGTAAAACTTATTCTGGACATAACGAGAACGTATTATGGGTATAGATACAACTTAAACTGGTCAGACACACGACTTAATCCGGACATACATACAACTTAATCCGCACAGACACACGACTTAATCCAGACATACATACAACTTCAACCGTACATACAACGTATTCCGGACAGACACACAACTCAGTCTGGACGGAACCACAACGTATTCCGGATAGACTCACAACTTAGTCCGGACAGACACACAACTTAATCCGGGACAGACACGTAAACTTGATCTGGACAGAGGTAAAACTTATTCTGGACATAACCACAACGTATTCTGGGCATACATACAACTTAAACCAGACATACACACAACTTAGTACGGACTGAAGGAAATGTGTTCTAAAAGTTTTACTTTTAAATGCCAATTGTTATGAATTGAATGAGAAATCATTTTGTTCCTTGTTTATGTTATTCGTCTTTTAGAAGTGTTAAGGAAGAGACTCTTGGTCCTTAACCGTAGAGCTCTAAAAGATATTGGTTTGCATAAAATAAAAGATATTCGCAATCATGGTAATTAACATGGAACATTAATTACCGAGTTAAGATTGTCGTGTTGGTCATATATCATTGTAGCTCTACAAGTGAGTGACAACACGGGTATGCAAAAGAGGAAAATATTACTTTTGTATACTGAATAGACATAATAAGTAAAATATTATAGAAATGTGTTTCTGTGTCATTAATATTTTGCCGTGTCTTTAGGTCCTTTGATATGAGACTTATATCTAATCACTTAAGGAATACTTAATTAGATCAGTGTCTTGAACTATCGATCAGTGTAGTGTAAAGGCATCGGTTGGTTAAGTATAACTTTCGTTGGAGAAGATAGTTAGTCAAAAGATTATCATTGCCCTCTTAATTGAGTGATGATATTAGTGGGCCCCTTGATAAAGCAAAGTTATAATGTGCAAAATGTGATTTGAGTTAAGTCACATATTTATAACTAGCTTAAAGAGATCAAGAAATGAATACTAATACAAAGATGACACAATACTACTTTGTGTGTATTCTTAATATCATGAGGCAAGGGACGGACACAAGTGGTGCACTCCATCACTAAATGGATCGGGTTTTGGTTCGAGTGGAATTAAGACATCTAACTAATTGGGAGCTATAATGTGTAGCTAGATACCGCTTATAGCTTGTGATATTAAGTTCTTAATATCACTGCCAACTTAGTTTAGATCCTCCCATAGGTCACACCGCAAAAACCGTGAAACAAGAAGCTTGATTTTTGGTTCATATGATGTGTCGGGTTTCTCATAGAAAATATGACACATATGGTGAACAAGTAAAATCAATTATGTTGTATATAAACATAATTAGAGTCATGATAAATTCATATGAGATGCATATATTATGGGGTGCAATAATTTATTTTTGCATAGGATAATACATTGCATAAGTTGTGAATTTGCTAAAACCCCCTTAAGTTCAAATTTTGTTGGAAATAAATCCAAAATTTGAAATAGGCAAAATCGGGTAGAAGTTCGGTAATCCGTTGAGGTTCGGTCGACCGAAGGATCTATGGATCGGTCAACCGAACGTGGAACGGATAATCGTAATTGATTGACCGAACTTGACCAAAGTGCCTGGAGCTTTGGTACGGTGTACCGAACCAGAAACGGTCGACCGAACAATGTCAAGTTCCGATATTTTCGGTTAACCGAATAGCACTCGGTCTTACACGTGAATGGGTCCGATCGGTTAAGGAGAATTTTTCCCCTTAAGATTCGGTCATCCGTCACGTACTCGGTTAAACGATCGTGACAAATTCGGTTAACCGAGTGGGACTCGGTAAACCGAACAGCGATCGATTTTCTGCCTTTGATTATTAAGAGATTAATTTGATCGATGGTTGGATTAGCTCCAAATTTGGTCAAACGTTTTGTGGGTGCATATAATGCATTATGGAATTAATTTGTGAGAGAAATTGTCATAAAACCGTGGCTTAAGAATAGCCATGATTAAGAGTAAGATTGGAACCTATAAATAGGTCATTATTCTCCCTAATTGTGACACACAATTCAATAATTATTTTCTCTCTTAATTCACCACAAAAACCCACGAAAATTCTCTTAGTTTTCTAAGTCTTTGGAAGGAGAAATCTCAGAGGCTAAGGAAGGGGTTTGTAGCTAGATTCTAAGCTTGTTTGGAGATCGATTGGCTAGCTCCTTTCTCTCCAACCTTGTTTAGGGTTTCGGTGAACACTCGGAGGCATCCGGCGCGGCGAGAAGCATCCCCAACGTCTCCGAATCTTCAAGAAGTTTTTGAGAACTTCTAGGTATGAATTTCGGAGCCCTTGTTTGTTTTAATAGAGTTTTGAAACTAGATGTTAAAACAAACCGATGCATGCATGAAATAAATCAAAGAAAATTGTAATTGATCCTTATTATACATAAAAATTTCGAAAATATATATGTATAATTAAACATGAAATCCTACAGTGGTATCAGAGCTTAGGGTTCAATTTTCTCATGATTTATGGATGTAAACAAATCTAGTTTACCATCTAGGATTTAAACAATTCGTTTTACCGATTTTTCGGTCTTTAAATGTTTGTTGAAATAATTCTTTATAATAATTCGTTTTAAATGTTTTGAATGTTTAAAACATGACATATAATTATTAGAATTATGATTTAGACATAAGTCTAACTTGTAATAATTTCGTTTTAAGTATAAACGATTATTTTGTAAGAGAATCAACAAAACCGAAAAACTGCGATTCATCTTTCCATTGGAAATTGGATGAACAACGGTTCATAATTAATTTGTGAACTATGGATGTATGAAAAATGTTTTTAATGGATTTCAAAATATTTTTCAAAGAATTGTTGATAATTCTAGATGATTGATAAATTAGATTCTGTAGTTTATAGCAATTGCGTGCATGGATGCTTGAGTTGCTTTGCAGGATTGTGAGTTTATATGTTCCAAATCAGACACTACAAATGTATGTAATTATTATTATACAGGGGCTTGTGTATGTAAAAGCCAAAATTCTCTCTATTTCCGTCTTTTAGATAGTTGCATTTGCATATGAGAGGTTTTTACATAGGACTTGCACTAGTCGATTTTATCGAATGTGAGGAGCATGTTTATTTTCTGTAAAATCTACATCTCCGGTGCAAGAGGAAGTCGCCGCTGTAGCGCATCGATCGAGGATCGAAGATCAGGGATCGAGGATCGAAGGGAACATATAAACTCACACGATGTGGATTGTGTGAATGTTTAATTTCTGTTTTTATCTTGATATGCATGCGATGAATGTGTTGAATGTTAGGATGTGTATGATTAATAATATGCATGATAACCTAAAATTCTAAATCACATGTTAAATTGTCCAACAAAAATTAAGAATAAATTTCCTTCTTATTTCATCCACTAGCAGCCATTGATCGAGGGATATTCTGCTCGCCCTTAGCGAGAGATAGCTCCCTCTATCTTTGGGAATAGTGGGAGATATAAAGGTTGTCTGTTGTTGTGCCACAATTGAATATATGAGGTGTGTTTCACCCTAGTGAACCCCAAGTATGTTTAGTTGTGAATACAATAGATAAACGTATCTCGTATCAAATGAAAATAAGTTTTCTTAACATTACCTAGAGCCCTCGCTCAGTTTTGGGAAAAAGTTTTTCTTACGAGGATAGGTCGTATTCCCTCATAATTAAAACGACAAGAGTCACAAGAGTTTGAAGATGCTAAATATTGCTAAAATTCAAAAAGGTTGTGATTAGAAAATGTTTTCTTACCTTGATATTGTAATGTATTCGATAGCCCTTAGCTAGTCTATATTACAATTAATAGGATCTTGGATTGTTGCATTTATGGGCAAGATTTTAATTTGCAACATTTACATTTATATATTCGATATATGTATGCATGTGTATTAAAACATAAAATTGGCATTAAAACCTATATGATTTATTTTGTAGAAAAATGTCGAACATCCAACCTATCGTACGATCCATGATAGAAAAACACCCTTTAGCGAATGATGGCTCAAACTTCATTAGTTGGCAACTCAAACTCAACATCGTGTTAAAGTTTGAGAAACTATCTCACATTTTGGAAGGTCCAATCCCAAAGTGGAATGAGAGATTAACCGATGAAGAGAAAGAGGCTAAGGCCAAGTGGGAAGACCAAGAGAACCAGGTTCACGGTCTTATGCTAGCATCCATGGGTGACTCGCTCCAAGCGAAATACTTGGATTCAAAACCCAAGAAGACCATGGAGGCTTTATCTAAGATGTTCATGGATAGTGCCCGAAAGGAGCGCTATAAGACCACCATCGCACTCACAAGGTGCCATATGGCGGAGGGAACATCGGTATCTATGCATTTTCTCACGATGCAAGGATACCTTGAGAAGTTGGCAAAGCTCTCTTCACCAATGCCCGAGGACATTGCTGAAGATATGATTCTTGGCTCTCTAGCCCCGTCCTTTAAGGACTTTGTGATGCACTACCACGTGCGTGAAAAAGGGGTGAGTCTTGAGGAGCTGCACAACGCTCTCAAAACTGCTGAAGTTGACATAGGCAAGGGTAGGGACAAGCAAGTCCTTGCCGTCCATGGGAGGGGCCATAAGATTGGTAAAGGAAAGGGCAAATCTACCAAAAGTGGTTCAATCAAGAGCAAGGGAGTAGGAGGTGCTCGTGCGAGTGCCTCGAGGGGGAAATCTCAGAAATCTCCAACTCCCAATACGGAGTGCTTTCACTGCGGTGAAAAAGGACACATCCGGCCAAATTGCCCCAAGTACAAGGAAGACCTTGACAACGGAGTGATTGAACGTCGGCGCCCCAAAAAGGCCAAAGGTATATTTGTTATTGAAATAAATTTAGCCACCTCTGTCCAGGATTGGGTAATTGATACCGGATCTTGTGCTCACATAGTTTCTAATGTGCAACTACTCATGGATAGGAAGGAACTCGTAAGGAACGAGGTAGAATTGAAGGTCGGAAATGGTGCGAACGTGTCTGCGGTTGCACAAGGTTCTGTGGTGCTTCAATTGTGTAGTGGTTTAAATTTATGTCTAAAGAATGTTTATTATGTACCTTCGATTAGCAAGAATATTATTTCTGTATCATGTCTGGATATGGATAATTTTAATATAAATATTTCAAATTCTTGTTTGTCTATATCGAAGAATGGTGTGTTCTATGCAAATGCGTTCATAAGGAATGGTCTCTATTTGCTTGAATTGGATAATAAACAAATCTTTAATATCAATAACAAAAGACTTAAGACCACTCACGAGAATGATACTCTCTTGTGACACTATCGTCTTGGTCATATAAATGAAAAGCGCATCAAGAAATTGCAAGAAGCTAACCTTCTTGGTCTACTTGATTTTAAATCATTGGAGACGTGCCAACCATGTCTAATGGGAAAAATGACCAAAAAGCCTTTCAAGAAGAAAGGTACAAGGGCGAGTGGCTTGTTGGATTTGATACATTCCGATGTATGTGGTCCAATGAGTACTAGTGCACGAGATGGTTTCAGGTACTTCATTACGTTCACGGACGATTATAGTCGTTATGGCTATGTTTATCTAATGAGAAACAAAAGTGAATCTTTTGACAAGTTCAAAGAATTCAAGAATGAAGTAGAGAACCAACTCGACAAGAAAATCAAGTCTCTACGAACGGATCGTGGAGGTGAGTACTTAAGTGCCGAATTTGACTCATACCTAAAGGAGTTTGGTATTGTACCTCAACTCACCCCTCCCGGTACACCTCAGTGGAATGGGGTATCCGAAAGGAGGAATAGGACATTGCTCGACATGGTTCGGTCAATGATGAGTCATGCGGAATTACCTCTTTACTTTTGGAGTTATGCACTACAAACTGCGGCTTACACACTAAATAATGTTCCATCCAAATCCGTGGAGAAAACTCCTTATGAGCTATGGAGTGGTAAAACACCTAAGCTCAGTTTTCTCAAGATTTGGGGTTGTGAGGCTTACGTCAAGAAATTGATGTCGACCAAACTTCAACCAAAAGCGGATAAGTGCTTCTTTATTGGTTATCCTCGTGAGACAAGAGGATACTACTTCTGGCATATCACCTCCAATCGAGTGATTGTAGAGAGGGATGCCACATTTCTGGAAAAGGAATTTCTAGAAAGAGTAAAAAGTAGTGGGAGTAGGGTTGTGCTTGAGGAAACTCAAGATACTCTACAAGATCATGAAATGAATGATGACATTCAAGATCATGAAGGCCCAACCGAGATTCCTTTGGTTAGTAGGAGCGTGAGTGAGAGACCATCACAAGAAATTGTGAGAGAATCTCAATCATCCCCACCAAGTGTACGTTCAAGAGTTGAACGTGAACCCACTCCTCAAGAAATTGTGGAAGAAGTTCGAGAGACACGAGAAGAACCAAACGAACTTAGAAGGTCAACAAGGGAAAGGAAGAAACCCGATTTATATCTGGGACTTCATGAAATGATGGTACTAGATACCAATGATCCCTTAACCTTCCAAGAAGCAATGGAAAGGGAAGACTCCAAACTATGGCTTAAGGCCATGGAATCCGAAATAGAATCCATGTATCATAATCAAGTATGGGACTTGGTTGACCTTCCTCAAGGGAAAAAGGTCATTCATAATAAATGGGTTTTTAAGAGGAAGATGGACATGGATGGGAACTTGACAACCTACAAAGCGAGGCTTGTAGCGAAGGGTTTCACTCAAGTTCAAGGAATTGACTATGATGAAACTTTTTCACCGGTTGCCATGTTCAAGTCTATTCGGATCATGCTCGCTATTGCCGCATTTCACGATTATGAAATATGGCAAATGGATGTCAAAACGGCGTTCCTGAATGGGAACTTGGAGGAGGATGTGTACATGGTACAACCTCAAGGTTTTGAAGATCCAAAGAATAGCGAGAAGGTATGCAAGCTTCAAAGATCCATCTATGGATTGAAGCAAGCATCAAGGAGTTGGAACAAACGCTTTGACGAGGAAGTGAAGAAGCTTCACTTCATTCAAAGTAAGGAAGAACCTTGTGTATACAAGAAGGTTAGTGGGAGCCATGTAGTATTCCTAATCCTATATGTCGATGACATATTGCTTATGGGCAATCATATTCCTTTGCTTGAGCAAACGAGAAGTTCATTGAAATCAGCATTTTCGATGAAAGACATGGGTGAGGCTCAATACATCTTGGGAATCAAGATATATCGAGATAGATCTCGCAGACTCATTGGCCTCAGTCAACGTGCATACATTGACAATGTCTTGGAAAGGTTCAAGATGAACAACTCCAAAAAGGGCAGTGTGCCAATGAGTATGGGTGTGCAACTCAAGAAGTCTCAACGTGTGCAATCACGTAAGGACTTAGAGTACATGAAAGATGTCCCTTATGCTTCAGCAATTGGGTCGATCATGTACGCGATGACTTGCACAAGACCCGATGTCTCGTATGCTCTAAGCGTGACAAGTCGTCACCAATCCAACGCAGGTCCTGAGCATTGGACTGCGGTCAAGAATATCCTGAAGTACCTTAACCGGACTAAGGATAAGATTCTTGTTTATGGAGGACAAAGGGAATTGATAGCTGAAGGTTACTCGGATGCGAGTTTCATGAGTGATCCAGACGATAGAAGGTCGCAATCAGGATACGTCTTCCTTCTGAATGGTGGAGCTGTGAGTTGGCGTAGTTGGAAGCAAAGCACTACTGCCGACTCAACCACTGCTTTCGAAGTGATGGCTGTTGCTGAAGCGAGCAAGGAAGGAGTGTGGATTAAGAAGTTCCTTGAAGAGTTTTGAGTAGTTCCCTCGAGCGAGGGACCAATAGAGCTATTTTGCGACAATAGTGCATCTATCTCGCAAATCAAGGATCTCAAATCACACCACAAAGTGAAGTACATGGATCGTAAGTACTTCGTGACGCGTGACCTCATCGACGAAGGCAAAATAAATCTGTTATGGGTGGACACCAACAGCAACACAGCTGATCCATTCACAAAACCCTTATCCCAAGCCAAGGGTGAAATGCATTTCGAGTCCATGGGATTGAGGAACCATGTAGATTGGCTTGATGATTGATATGTAATGGGGTTTGCCCTAGTTATTATTGTTTTATGCATTGAGTATGTATGAGAAAAAAACTTTAATAACAAGTGGGAGATTGAAGGGAATGTGTTCTAAAAGTTTTACTTTTAAATGCCAATTGTTATGAATTGAATGAGAAATCATTTTGTTCCTTGTTTATGTTATTCGTCTTTTAGAAGTGTTAAGGAAGATGCTCTTGATCCTTAACCGTAGAGCTCTAAAAGATATTGGTTTGCATAAAATAAAAGATATTCGCAATCATGGTAATTAACATGGAACATTAATTACCGAGTTAAGATTGTCGTGTTGGTCATAGATCATTGTAGCTCTACAAGTGAGTGACAACACGGGTATGCAAAAGAGGAAAATATTACTTTTGTATACTGAATAGACATAATAAGTAAAATATTATAGAAATGTGTTTCTGTGTCATTAATATTTTGCCGTGTCTTTAGGTCCTTTGATATGAGACTTATATCTAATCACTTAAGGAATACTTAATTAGATCAGTGTCTTGAACTATCGATCAGTGTAGTGTAAAGGCATCGGTTGGTTAAGTATAACTTTCGTTGGAGAAGATAGTTAGTCAAAAGATTATCATTGCCCTCTTAATTGAGTGATGATATTAGTGGGCCCCTTGATAAAGCAAAGTTATAATGTGCAAAATGTGATTTGAGTTAAGTCACATATTTATAACTAGCTTAAAGAGATCAAGAAATGAATACTAATACAAAGATGACACAATACTACTTTGTGTGTATTCTTAATATCATGAGGCAAGGGACGGACACAAGTGGTGCACTCCATCACTAAATGGATCGGGTTTTGGTTCGAGTGGAATTAAGACATCTAACTAATTGGGAGCTATAATGTGTAGCTAGATACCGCTTATAGCTTGTGATATTAAGTTCTTAATATCACTGCCAACTTAGTTTAGATCCTCCCATAGGTCACACCGCAAAAACCGTGAAACAAGAAGCTTGATTTTTGGTTCATATGATGTGTCGGGTTTCTCATAGAAAATATGACACATATGGTGAACAAGTAAAATCAATTATGTTGTATATAAACATAATTAGAGTCATGATAAATTCATATGAGATGCATATATTATGGGGTGCAATAATTTATTTTTGCATAGGATAATACATTGCATAAGTTGTGAATTTGCTAAAACCCCCTTAAGTTCAAATTTTGTTGGAAATAAATCCAAAATTTGAAATAGGCAAAATCGGGTAGAAGTTCGGTAATCCGTTGAGGTTCGGTCGACCGAAGGATCTATGGATCGGTCAACCGAACGTGGAACGGATAATCGTAATTGATTGACCGAACTTGACCAAAGTGCCTGGAGCTTTGGTACGGTGTACCGAACCAGAAACGGTCGACCGAACAATGTCAAGTTCCGATATTTTCGGTTAACCGAATAGCACTCGGTCTTACACGTGAATGGGTCCGATCGGTTAAGGAGAATTTTTCCCCTTAAGATTCGGTCATCCGTCACGTACTCGGTTAAACGATCGTGACAAATTCGGTTAACCGAGTGGGACTCGGTAAACCGAACAGCGATCGATTTTCTGCATTTGATTATTAAGAGATTAATTTGATCGATGGTTGGATTAGCTCCAAATTTGGTCAAACGTTTTGTGGGTGCATATAATGCATTATGGAATTAATTTGTGAGAGAAATTGTCATAAAACCGTGGCTTAAGAATAGCCATGATTAAGAGTAAGATTGGAACCTATAAATAGGTCATTATTCTCCCTAATTGTGACACACAATTCAATAATTATTTTCTCTCTTAATTCACCACAAAAACCCACGAAAATTCTCTTAGTTTTCTAAGTCTTTGGAAGGAGAAATCTCAGAGGCTAAGGAAGGGGTTTGTAGCTAGATTCTAAGCTTGTTTGGAGATCGATTGGCTAGCTCCTTTCTCTCCAACCTTGTTTAGGGTTTCGGTGAACACTCGGAGACATCCGGCGCGGCGAGAAGCATCCCCAACGTCTCCGAATCTTCAAGAAGTTTTTGAGAACTTCTAGGTATGAATTTCGGAGCCCTTGTTTGTTTTAATAGAGTTTTGAAACTAGATGTTAAAACAAACCGATGCATGCATGAAATAAATCAAAGAAAATTGTAATTGATCCTTATTATACATAAAAATTTCGAAAATATATATGTATAATTAAACATGAAATCCTACAGTGGTATCAGAGCTTAGGGTTCAATTTTCTCATGATTTATGGATGTAAACAAATCTAGTTTACCATCTAGGATTTAAACAATTCGTTTTACCGATTTTTCGGTCTTTAAATGTTTGTTGAAATAATTCTTTATAATAATTCGTTTTAAATGTTTTGAATGTTTAAAACATGACATATAATTATTAGAATTATGATTTAGACATAAGTCTAACTTGTAATAATTTCGTTTTAAGTATAAACGATTATTTTGTAAGAGAATCAACAAAACCGAAAAACTGCGATTCATCTTTCCATTGGAAATTGGATGAACAACGGTTCATAATTAATTTGTGAACTATGGATGTATGAAAAATGTTTTTAATGGATTTCAAAATATTTTTCAAAGAATTGTTGATAATTCTAGATGATTGATAAATTAGATTCTGTAGTTTATAGCAATTGCGTGCATGGATGCTTGAGTTGCTTTGCAGGATTGTGAGTTTATATGTTCCAAATCAGACACTACAAATGTATGTAATTATTATTATACAGGGGCTTGTGTATGTAAAAGCCAAAATTCTCTCTATTTCCGTCTTTTAGATAGTTGCATTTGCATATGAGAGGTTTTTACATAGGACTTGCACTAGTCGATTTTATCGAATGTGAGGAGCATGTTTATTTTCTGTAAAATCTACATCTCCGGTGCAAGAGGAAGTCGCCGCTGTAGCGCATCGATCGAGGATCGAAGATCAGGGATCGAGGATCGAAGGGAACATATAAACTCACACGATGTGGATTGTGTGAATGTTTAATTTCTGTTTTTATCTTGATATGCATGCGATGAATGTGTTGAATGTTAGGATGTGTATGATTAATAATATGCATGATAACCTAAAATTCTAAATCACATGTTAAATTGTCCAACAAAAATTAAGAATAAATTTCCTTCTTATTTCATCCACTAGCAGCCATTGATCGAGGGATATTCTGCTCGCCCTTAGCGAGAGATAGCTCCCTCTATCTTTGGGAATAGTGGGAGATATAAAGGTTGTCTGTTGTTGTGCCACAATTGAATATATGAGGTGTGTTTCACCCTAGTGAACCCCAAGTATGTTTAGTTGTGAATACAATAGATAAACGTATCTCGTATCAAATGAAAATAAGTTTTCTTAACATTACCTAGAGCCCTCGCTCAGTTTTGGGAAAAAGTTTTTCTTACGAGGATAGGTCGTATTCCCTCATAATTAAAACGACAAGAGTCACAAGAGTTTGAAGATGCTAAATATTGCTAAAATTCAAAAAGGTTGTGATTAGAAAATGTTTTCTTACCTTGATATTGTAATGTATTCGATAGCCCTTAGCTAGTCTATATTACAATTAATAGGATCTTGGATTGTTGCATTTATGGGCAAGATTTTAATTTGCAACATTTACATTTATATATTCGATATATGTATGCATGTGTATTAAAACATAAAATTGGCATTAAAACCTATATGATTTATTTTGTAGAAAAATGTCGAACATCCAACCTATCGTACGATCCATGATAGAAAAACACCCTTTAGCGAATGATGGCTCAAACTTCATTAGTTGGCAACTCAAACTCAACATCGTGTTAAAGTTTGAGAAACTATCTCACATTTTGGAAGGTCCAATCCCAAAGTGGAATGAGAGATTAACCGATGAAGAGAAAGAGGCTAAGGCCAAGTGGGAAGACCAAGAGAACCAGGTTCACGGTCTTATGCTAGCATCCATGGGTGACTCGCTCCAAGCGAAATACTTGGATTCAAAACCCAAGAAGACCATGGAGGCTTTATCTAAGATGTTCATGGATAGTGCCCGAAAGGAGCGCTATAAGACCACCATCGCACTCACAAGGTGCCATATGGCGGAGGGAACATCGGTATCTATGCATTTTCTCACGATGCAAGGATACCTTGAGAAGTTGGCAAAGCTCTCTTCACCAATGCCCGAGGACATTGCTGAAGATATGATTCTTGGCTCTCTAGCCCCGTCCTTTAAGGACTTTGTGATGCACTACCACGTGCGTGAAAAAGGGGTGAGTCTTGAGGAGCTGCACAACGCTCTCAAAACTGCTGAAGTTGACATAGGCAAGGGTAGGGACAAGCAAGTCCTTGCCGTCCATGGGAGGGGCCATAAGATTGGTAAAGGAAAGGGCAAATCTACCAAAAGTGGTTCAATCAAGAGCAAGGGAGTAGGAGGTGCTCGTGCGAGTGCCTCGAGGGGGAAATCTCAGAAATCTCCAACTCCCAATACGGAGTGCTTTCATTGCGGTGAAAAAGGACACATCCGGCCAAATTGCCCCAAGTACAAGGAAGACCTTGACAACGGAGTGATTGAACGTCGGCGCCCCAAAAAGGCCAAAGGTATATTTGTTATTGAAATAAATTTAGCCACCTCTGTCCAGGATTGGGTAATTGATACCGGATCTTGTGCTCACATAGTTTCTAATGTGCAACTACTCATGGATAGGAAGGAACTCGTAAGGAACGAGGTAGAATTGAAGGTCGGAAATGGTGCGAACGTGTCTGCGGTTGCACAAGGTTCTGTGGTGCTTCAATTGTGTAGTGGTTTAAATTTATGTCTAAAGAATGTTTATTATGTACCTTCGATTAGCAAGAATATTATTTCTGTATCATGTCTGGATATGGATAATTTTAATATAAATATTTCAAATTCTTGTTTGTCTATATCGAAGAATGGTGTGTTCTATGCAAATGCGTTCATAAGGAATGGTCTCTATTTGCTTGAATTGGATAATAAACAAATCTTTAATATCAATAACAAAAGACTTAAGACCACTCACGAGAATGATACTCTCTTGTGACACTATCGTCTTGGTCATATAAATGAAAAGCGCATCAAGAAATTGCAAGAAGCTAACCTTCTTGGTCTACTTGATTTTAAATCATTGGAGACGTGCCAACCATGTCTAATGGGAAAAATGACCAAAAAGCCTTTCAAGAAGAAAGGTACAAGGGCGAGTGGCTTGTTGGATTTGATACATTCCGATGTATGTGGTCCAATGAGTACTAGTGCACGAGATGGTTTCAGGTACTTCATTACGTTCACGGACGATTATAGTCGTTATGGCTATGTTTATCTAATGAGAAACAAAAGTGAATCTTTTGACAAGTTCAAAGAATTCAAGAATGAAGTAGAGAACCAACTCGACAAGAAAATCAAGTCTCTACGAACGGATCGTGGAGGTGAGTACTTAAGTGCCGAATTTGACTCATACCTAAAGGAGTTTGGTATTGTACCTCAACTCACCCCTCCCGGTACACCTCAGTGGAATGGGGTATCCGAAAGGAGGAATAGGACATTGCTCGACATGGTTCGGTCAATGATGAGTCATGCGGAATTACCTCTTTACTTTTGGAGTTATGCACTACAAACTGCGGCTTACACACTAAATAATGTTCCATCCAAATCCGTGGAGAAAACTCCTTATGAGCTATGGAGTGGTAAAACACCTAAGCTCAGTTTTCTCAAGATTTGGGGTTGTGAGGCTTACGTCAAGAAATTGATGTCGACCAAACTTCAACCAAAAGCGGATAAGTGCTTCTTTATTGGTTATCCTCGTGAGACAAGAGGATACTACTTCTGGCATATCACCTCCAATCGAGTGATTGTAGAGAGGGATGCCACATTTCTGGAAAAGGAATTTCTAGAAAGAGTAAAAAGTAGTGGGAGTAGGGTTGTGCTTGAGGAAACTCAAGATACTCTACAAGATCATGAAATGAATGATGACATTCAAGATCATGAAGGCCCAACCGAGATTCCTTTGGTTAGTAGGAGCGTGAGTGAGAGACCATCACAAGAAATTGTGAGAGAATCTCAATCATCCCCACCAAGTGTACGTTCAAGAGTTGAACGTGAACCCACTCCTCAAGAAATTGTGGAAGAAGTTCGAGAGACACGAGAAGAACCAAACGAACTTAGAAGGTCAACAAGGGAAAGGAAGAAACCCGATTTATATCTGGGACTTCATGAAATGATGGTACTAGATACCAATGATCCCTTAACCTTCCAAGAAGCAATGGAAAGGGAAGACTCCAAACTATGGCTTAAGGCCATGGAATCCGAAATAGAATCCATGTATCATAATCAAGTATGGGACTTGGTTGACCTTCCTCAAGGGAAAAAGGTCATTCATAATAAATGGGTTTTTAAGAGGAAGATGGACATGGATGGGAACTTGACAACCTACAAAGCGAGGCTTGTAGCGAAGGGTTTCACTCAAGTTCAAGGAATTGACTATGATGAAACTTTTTCACCGGTTGCCATGTTCAAGTCTATTCGGATCATGCTCGCTATTGCCGCATTTCACGATTATGAAATATGGCAAATGGATGTCAAAACGGCGTTCCTGAATGGGAACTTGGAGGAGGATGTGTACATGGTACAACCTCAAGGTTTTGAAGATCCAAAGAATAGCGAGAAGGTATGCAAGCTTCAAAGATCCATCTATGGATTGAAGCAAGCATCAAGGAGTTGGAACAAACGCTTTGACGAGGAAGTGAAGAAGCTTCACTTCATTCAAAGTAAGGAAGAACCTTGTGTATACAAGAAGGTTAGTGGGAGCCATGTAGTATTCCTAATCCTATATGTCGATGACATATTGCTTATGGGCAATCATATTCCTTTGCTTGAGCAAACGAGAAGTTCATTGAAATCAGCATTTTCGATGAAAGACATGGGTGAGGCTCAATACATCTTGGGAATCAAGATATATCGAGATAGATCTCGCAGACTCATTGGCCTCAGTCAACGTGCATACATTGACAATGTCTTGGAAAGGTTCAAGATGAACAACTCCAAAAAGGGCAGTGTGCCAATGAGTATGGGTGTGCAACTCAAGAAGTCTCAACGTGTGCAATCACGTAAGGACTTAGAGTACATGAAAGATGTCCCTTATGCTTCAGCAATTGGGTCGATCATGTACGCGATGACTTGCACAAGACCCGATGTCTCGTATGCTCTAAGCGTGACAAGTCGTCACCAATCCAACGCAGGTCCTGAGCATTGGACTGCGGTCAAGAATATCCTGAAGTACCTTAACCGGACTAAGGATAAGATTCTTGTTTATGGAGGACAAAGGGAATTGATAGCTGAAGGTTACTCGGATGCGAGTTTCATGAGTGATCCAGACGATAGAAGGTCGCAATCAGGATACGTCTTCCTTCTGAATGGTGGAGCTGTGAGTTGGCGTAGTTGGAAGCAAAGCACTACTGCCGACTCAACCACTGCTTTCGAAGTGATGGCTGTTGCTGAAGCGAGCAAGGAAGGAGTGTGGATTAAGAAGTTCCTTGAAGAGTTTTGAGTAGTTCCCTCGAGCGAGGGACCAATAGAGCTATTTTGCGACAATAGTGCATCTATCTCGCAAATCAAGGATCCCAAATCACACCACAAAGTGAAGTACATGGATCGTAAGTACTTCGTGACGCGTGACCTCATCGACGAAGGCAAAATAAATCTGTTATGGGTGGACACCAACAGCAACACAGCTGATCCATTCACAAAACCCTTATCCCAAGCCAAGGGTGAAATGCATTTCGAGTCCATGGGATTGAGGAACCATGTAGATTGGCTTGATGATTGATATGTAATGGGGTTTGCCCTAGTTATTATTGTTTTATGCATTGAGTATGTATGAGAAAAAAACTTTAATAACAAGTGGGAGATTGAAGGGAATGTGTTCTAAAAGTTTTACTTTTAAATGCCAATTGTTATGAATTGAATGAGAAATCATTTTGTTCCTTGTTTATGTTATTCGTCTTTTAGAAGTGTTAAGGAAGATGCTCTTGATCCTTAACCGTAGAGCTCTAAAAGATATTGGTTTGCATAAAATAAAAGATATTCGCAATCATGGTAATTAACATGGAACATTAATTACCGAGTTAAGATTGTCGTGTTGGTCATAGATCATTGTAGCTCTACAAGTGAGTGACAACACGGGTATGCAAAAGAGGAAAATATTACTTTTGTATACTGAATAGACATAATAAGTAAAATATTATAGAAATGTGTTTCTGTGTCATTAATATTTTGCCGTGTCTTTAGGTCCTTTGATATGAGACTTATATCTAATCACTTAAGGAATACTTAATTAGATCAGTGTCTTGAACTATCGATCAGTGTAGTGTAAAGGCATCGGTTGGTTAAGTATAACTTTCGTTGGAGAAGATAGTTAGTCAAAAGATTATCATTGCCCTCTTAATTGAGTGATGATATTAGTGGGCCCCTTGATAAAGCAAAGTTATAATGTGCAAAATGTGATTTGAGTTAAGTCACATATTTATAACTAGCTTAAAGAGATCAAGAAATGAATACTAATACAAAGATGACACAATACTACTTTGTGTGTATTCTTAATATCATGAGGCAAGGGACGGACACAAGTGGTGCACTCCATCACTAAATGGATCGGGTTTTGGTTCGAGTGGAATTAAGACATCTAACTAATTGGGAGCTATAATGTGTAGCTAGATACCGCTTATAGCTTGTGATATTAAGTTCTTAATATCACTGCCAACTTAGTTTAGATCCTCCCATAGGTCACACCGCAAAAACCGTGAAACAAGAAGCTTGATTTTTGGTTCATATGATGTGTCGGGTTTCTCATAGAAAATATGACACATATGGTGAACAAGTAAAATCAATTATGTTGTATATAAACATAATTAGAGTCATGATAAATTCATATGAGATGCATATATTATGGGGTGCAATAATTTATTTTTGCATAGGATAATACATTGCATAAGTTGTGAATTTGCTAAAACCCCCTTAAGTTCAAATTTTGTTGGAAATAAATCCAAAATTTGAAATAGGCAAAATCGGGTAGAAGTTCGGTAATCCGTTGAGGTTCGGTCGACCGAAGGATCTATGGATCGGTCAACCGAACGTGGAACGGATAATCGTAATTGATTGACCGAACTTGACCAAAGTGCCTGGAGCTTTGGTACGGTGTACCGAACCAGAAACGGTCGACCGAACAATGTCAAGTTCCGATATTTTCGGTTAACCGAATAGCACTCGGTCTTACACGTGAATGGGTCCGATCGGTTAAGGAGAATTTTTCCCCTTAAGATTCGGTCATCCGTCACGTACTCGGTTAAACGATCGTGACAAATTCGGTTAACCGAGTGGGACTCGGTAAACCGAACAGCGATCGATTTTCTGCATTTGATTATTAAGAGATTAATTTGATCGATGGTTGGATTAGCTCCAAATTTGGTCAAACGTTTTGTGGGTGCATATAATGCATTATGGAATTAATTTGTGAGAGAAATTGTCATAAAACCGTGGCTTAAGAATAGCCATGATTAAGAGTAAGATTGGAACCTATAAATAGGTCATTATTCTCCCTAATTGTGACACACAATTCAATAATTATTTTCTCTCTTAATTCACCACAAAAACCCACGAAAATTCTCTTAGTTTTCTAAGTCTTTGGAAGGAGAAATCTCAGAGGCTAAGGAAGGGGTTTGTAGCTAGATTCTAAGCTTGTTTGGAGATCGATTGGCTAGCTCCTTTCTCTCCAACCTTGTTTAGGGTTTCGGTGAACACTCGGAGACATCCGGCGCGGCGAGAAGCATCCCCAACGTCTCCGAATCTTCAAGAAGTTTTTGAGAACTTCTAGGTATGAATTTCGGAGCCCTTGTTTGTTTTAATAGAGTTTTGAAACTAGATGTTAAAACAAACCGATGCATGCATGAAATAAATCAAAGAAAATTGTAATTGATCCTTATTATACATAAAAATTTCGAAAATATATATGTATAATTAAACATGAAATCCTACAGTGGTATCAGAGCTTAGGGTTCAATTTTCTCATGATTTATGGATGTAAACAAATCTAGTTTACCATCTAGGATTTAAACAATTCGTTTTACCGATTTTTCGGTCTTTAAATGTTTGTTGAAATAATTCTTTATAATAATTCGTTTTAAATGTTTTGAATGTTTAAAACATGACATATAATTATTAGAATTATGATTTAGACATAAGTCTAACTTGTAATAATTTCGTTTTAAGTATAAACGATTATTTTGTAAGAGAATCAACAAAACCGAAAAACTGCGATTCATCTTTCCATTGGAAATTGGATGAACAACGGTTCATAATTAATTTGTGAACTATGGATGTATGAAAAATGTTTTTAATGGATTTCAAAATATTTTTCAAAGAATTGTTGATAATTCTAGATGATTGATGAATTAGATTCTGTAGTTTATAGCAATTGCGTGCATGGATGCTTGAGTTGCTTTGCAGGATTGTGAGTTTATATGTTCCAAATCAGACACTACAAATGTATGTAATTATTATTATACAGGGGCTTGTGTATGTAAAAGCCAAAATTCTCTCTATTTCCGTCTTTTAGATAGTTGCATTTGCATATGAGAGGTTTTTACATAGGACTTGCACTAGTCGATTTTATCGAATGTGAGGAGCATGTTTATTTTCTGTAAAATCTACATCTCCGGTGCAAGAGGAAGTCGCCGCTGTAGCGCATCGATCGAGGATCGAAGATCAGGGATCGAGGATCGAGGATCGAAGGGAACATATAAACTCACACGATGTGGATTGTGTGAATGTTTAATTTCTGTTTTTATCTTGATATGCATGTGATGAATGTGTTGAATGTTAGGATGTGTATGATTAATAATATGCATGATAACCTAAAATTCTAAATCACATGTTAAATTGTCCAACAAAAATTAAGAATAAATTTCCTTCTTATTTCATCCACTAGCAGCCATTGATCGAGGGATATTCTGCTCGCCCTTAGCGAGAGATAGCTCCCTCTATCTTTGGGAATAGTGGGAGATATAAAGGTTGTCTGTTGTTGTGCCACAATTGAATATATGAGGTGTGTTTCACCCTAGTGAACCCCAAGTATGTTTAGTTGTGAATACAATAGATAAACGTATCTCGTATCAAATGAAAATAAGTTTTCTTAACATTACCTAGAGCCCTCGCTCAGTTTTGGGAAAAAGTTTTTCTTACGAGGATAGGTCGTATTCCCTCATAATTAAAACGACAAGAGTCACAAGAGTTTGAAGATGCTAAATATTGCTAAAATTCAAAAAGGTTGTGATTAGAAAATGTTTTCTTACCTTGATATTGTAATGTATTCGATAGCCCTTAGCTAGTCTATATTACAATTAATAGGATCTTGGATTGTTGCATTTATGGGCAAGATTTTAATTTGCAACATTTACATTTATATATTCGATATATGTATGCATGTGTATTAAAACATAAAATTGGCATTAAAACCTATATGATTTATTTTGTAGAAAAATGTCGAACATCCAACCTATCGTACGATCCATGATAGAAAAACACCCTTTAGCGAATGATGGCTCAAACTTCATTAGTTGGCAACTCAAACTCAACATCGTGTTAAAGTTTGAGAAACTATCTCACATTTTGGAAGGTCCAATCCCAAAGTGGAATGAGAGATTAACCGATGAAGAGAAAGAGGCTAAGGCCAAGTGGGAAGACCAAGAGAACCAGGTTCACGGTCTTATGCTAGCATCCATGGGTGACTCGCTCCAAGCGAAATACTTGGATTCAAAACCCAAGAAGACCATGGAGGCTTTATCTAAGATGTTCATGGATAGTGCCCGAAAGGAGCGCTATAAGACCACCATCGCACTCACAAGGTGCCATATGGCGGAGGGAACATCGGTATCTATGCATTTTCTCACGATGCAAGGATACCTTGAGAAGTTGGCAAAGCTCTCTTCACCAATGCCCGAGGACATTGCTGAAGATATGATTCTTGGCTCTCTAGCCCCGTCCTTTAAGGACTTTGTGATGCACTACCACGTGCGTGAAAAAGGGGTGAGTCTTGAGGAGCTGCACAACGCTCTCAAAACTGCTGAAGTTGACATAGGCAAGGGTAGGGACAAGCAAGTCCTTGCCGTCCATGGGAGGGGCCATAAGATTGGTAAAGGAAAGGGCAAATCTACCAAAAGTGGTTCAATCAAGAGCAAGGGAGTAGGAGGTGCTCGTGCGAGTGCCTCGAGGGGGAAATCTCAGAAATCTCCAACTCCCAATACGGAGTGCTTTCATTGCGGTGAAAAAGGACACATCCGGCCAAATTGCCCCAAGTACAAGGAAGACCTTGACAACGGAGTGATTGAACGTCGGCGCCCCAAAAAGGCCAAAGGTATATTTGTTATTGAAATAAATTTAGCCACCTCTGTCCAGGATTGGGTAATTGATACCGGATCTTGTGCTCACATAGTTTCTAATGTGCAACTACTCATGGATAGGAAGGAACTCGTAAGGAACGAGGTAGAATTGAAGGTCGGAAATGGTGCGAACGTGTCTGCGGTTGCACAAGGTTCTGTGGTGCTTCAATTGTGTAGTGGTTTAAATTTATGTCTAAAGAATGTTTATTATGTACCTTCGATTAGCAAGAATATTATTTCTGTATCATGTCTGGATATGGATAATTTTAATATAAATATTTCAAATTCTTGTTTGTCTATATCGAAGAATGGTGTGTTCTATGCAAATGCGTTCATAAGGAATGGTCTCTATTTGCTTGAATTGGATAATAAACAAATCTTTAATATCAATAACAAAAGACTTAAGACCACTCACGAGAATGATACTCTCTTGTGACACTATCGTCTTGGTCATATAAATGAAAAGCGCATCAAGAAATTGCAAGAAGCTAACCTTCTTGGTCTACTTGATTTTAAATCATTGGAGACGTGCCAACCATGTCTAATGGGAAAAATGACCAAAAAGCCTTTCAAGAAGAAAGGTACAAGGGCGAGTGGCTTGTTGGATTTGATACATTCCGATGTATGTGGTCGAATGAGTACTAGTGCACGAGATGGTTTCAGGTACTTCATTACGTTCACGGATGATTATAGTCGTTATGGCTATGTTTATCTAATGAGAAACAAAAGTGAATCTTTTGACAAGTTCAAAGAATTCAAGAATGAAGTAGAGAACCAACTCGACAAGAAAATCAAGTCTCTACGAACGGATCGTGGAGGTGAGTACTTAAGTGCCGAATTTGACTCATACCTAAAGGAGTTTGGTATTGTACCTCAACTCACCCCTCCCGGTACACCTCAGTGGAATGGGGTATCCGAAAGGAGGAATAGGACATTGCTCGACATGGTTCGGTCAATGATGAGTCATGCGGAATTACCTCTTTACTTTTGGAGTTATGCACTACAAACTGCGGCTTACACACTAAATAATGTTCCATCCAAATCCGTGGAGAAAACTCCTTATGAGCTATGGAGTGGTAAAACACCTAAGCTCAGTTTTCTCAAGATTTGGGGTTGTGAGGCTTACGTCAAGAAATTGATGTCGACCAAACTTCAACCAAAAGCGGATAAGTGCTTCTTTATTGGTTATCCTCGTGAGACAAGAGGATACTACTTCTGGCATATCACCTCCAATCGAGTGATTGTAGAGAGGGATGCCACATTTCTGGAAAAGGAATTTCTAGAAAGAGTAAAAAGTAGTGGGAGTAGGGTTGTGCTTGAGGAAACTCAAGATACTCTACAAGATCATGAAATGAATGATGACATTCAAGATCATGAAGGCCCAACCGAGATTCCTTTGGTTAGTAGGAGCGTGAGTGAGAGACCATCACAAGAAATTGTGAGAGAATCTCAATCATCCCCACCAAGTGTACGTTCAAGAGTTGAACGTGAACCCACTCCTCAAGAAATTGTGGAAGAAGTTCGAGAGACACGAGAAGAACCAAACGAACTTAGAAGGTCAACAAGGGAAAGGAAGAAACCCGATTTATATCTGGGACTTCATGAAATGATGGTACTAGATACCAATGATCCCTTAACCTTCCAAGAAGCAATGGAAAGGGAAGACTCCAAACTATGGCTTAAGGCCATGGAATCCGAAATAGAATCCATGTATGATAATCAAGTATGGGACTTGGTTGACCTTCCTCAAGGGAAAAAGGTCATTCATAATAAATGGGTTTTTAAGAGGAAGATGGACATGGATGGGAACTTGACAACCTACAAAGCGAGGCTTGTAGCGAAGGGTTTCACTCAAGTTCAAGGAATTGACTATGATGAAACTTTTTCACCGGTTGCCATGTTCAAGTCTATTCGGATCATGCTCGCTATTGCCGCATTTCACGATTATGAAATATGGCAAATGGATGTCAAAACGGCGTTCCTGAATGGGAACTTGGAGGAGGATGTGTACATGGTACAACCTCAAGGTTTTGAAGATCCAAAGAATAGCGAGAAGGTATGCAAGCTTCAAAGATCCATCTATGGATTGAAGCAAGCATCAAGGAGTTGGAACAAACGCTTTGACGAGGAAGTGAAGAAGCTTCACTTCATTCAAAGTAAGGAAGAACCTTGTGTATACAAGAAGGTTAGTGGGAGCCATGTAGTATTCCTAATCCTATATGTCGATGACATATTGCTTATGGGCAATCATATTCCTTTGCTTGAGCAAACGAGAAGTTCATTGAAATCAGCATTTTCGATGAAAGACATGGGTGAGGCTCAATACATCTTGGGAATCAAGATATATCGAGATAGATCTCGCAGACTCATTGGCCTCAGTCAACGTGCATACATTGACAATGTCTTGGAAAGGTTCAAGATGAACAACTCCAAAAAGGGCAGTGTGCCAATGAGTATGGGTGTGCAACTCAAGAAGTCTCAACGTGTGCAATCACGTAAGGACTTAGAGTACATGAAAGATGTCCCTTATGCTTCAGCAATTGGGTCGATCATGTACGCGATGACTTGCACAAGACCCGATGTCTCGTATGCTCTAAGCGTGACAAGTCGTCACCAATCCAACGCAGGTCCTGAGCATTGGACTGCGGTCAAGAATATCCTGAAGTACCTTAACCAGACTAAGGATAAGATTCTTGTTTATGGAGGACAAAGGGAATTGATAGCTGAAGGTTACTCGGATGCGAGTTTCATGAGTGATCCAGACGATAGAAGGTCGCAATCAGGATACGTCTTCCTTCTGAATGGTGGAGCTGTGAGTTGGCGTAGTTGGAAGCAAAGCACTACTGCCGACTCAACCACTGCTTTCGAAGTGATGGCTGTTGCTGAAGCGAGCAAGGAAGGAGTGTGGATTAAGAAGTTCCTTGAAGAGCTTTGAGTAGTTCCCTCGAGCGAGGGACCAATAGAGCTATTTTGCGACAATAGTGCATCTATCTCGCAAATCAAGGATCCCAAATCACACCACAAAGTGAAGTACATGGATCGTAAGTACTTCGTGACGCGTGACCTCATCGACGAAGGCAAAATAAATCTGTTATGGGTGGACACCAACAGCAACACAGCTGATCCATTCACAAAACCCTTATCCCAAGCCAAGGGTGAAATGCATTTCGAGTCCATGGGATTGAGGAACCATGTAGATTGGCTTGATGATTGATATGTAATGGGGTTTGCCCTAGTTATTATTGTTTTATGCATTGAGTATGTATGAGAAAAAAACTTTAATAACAAGTGGGAGATTGAAGGGAATGTGTTCTAAAAGTTTTACTTTTAAATGCCAATTGTTATGAATTGAATGAGAAATCATTTTGTTCCTTGTTTATGTTATTCGTCTTTTAGAAGTGTTAAGGAAGATGCTCTTGATCCTTAACCGTAGAGCTCTAAAAGATATTGGTTTGCATAAAATAAAAGATATTCGCAATCATGGTAATTAACATGGAACATTAATTACCGAGTTAAGATTGTCGTGTTGGTCATAGATCATTGTAGCTCTACAAGTGAGTGACAACACGGGTATGCAAAAGAGGAAAATATTACTTTTGTATACTGAATAGACATAATAAGTAAAATATTATAGAAATGTGTTTCTGTGTCATTAATATTTTGCCGTGTCTTTAGGTCCTTTGATATGAGACTTATATCTAATCACTTAAGGAATACTTAATTAGATCAGTGTCTTGAACTATCGATCAGTGTAGTGTAAAGGCATCGGTTGGTTAAGTATAACTTTCGTTGGAGAAGATAGTTAGTCAAAAGATTATCATTGCCCTCTTAATTGAGTGATGATATTAGTGGGCCCCTTGATAAAGCAAAGTTATAATGTGCAAAATGTGATTTGAGTTAAGTCACATATTTATAACTAGCTTAAAGAGATCAAGAAATGAATACTAATACAAAGATGACACAATACTACTTTGTGTGTATTCTTAATATCATGAGGCAAGGGACGGACACAAGTGGTGCACTCCATCACTAAATGGATCGGGTTTTGGTTCGAGTGGAATTAAGACATCTAACTAATTGGGAGCTATAATGTGTAGCTAGATACCGCTTATAGCTTGTGATATTAAGTTCTTAATATCACTGCCAACTTAGTTTAGATCCTCCCATAGGTCACACCGCAAAAACCGTGAAACAAGAAGCTTGATTTTTGGTTCATATGATGTGTCGGGTTTCTCATAGAAAATATGACACATATGGTGAACAAGTAAAATCAATTATGTTGTATATAAACATAATTAGAGTCATGATAAATTCATATGAGATGCATATATTATGGGGTGCAATAATTTATTTTTGCATAGGATAATACATTGCATAAGTTGTGAATTTGCTAAAACCCCCTTAAGTTCAAATTTTGTTGGAAATAAATCCAAAATTTGAAATAGGCAAAATCGGGTAGAAGTTCGGTAATCCGTTGAGGTTCGGTCGACCGAAGGATCTATGGATCGGTCAACCGAACGTGGAACGGATAATCGTAATTGATTGACCGAACTTGACCAAAGTGCCTGGAGCTTTGGTACGGTGTACCGAACCAGAAACGGTCGACCGAACAATGTCAAGTTCCGATATTTTCGGTTAACCGAATAGCACTCGGTCTTACACGTGAATGGGTCCGATCGGTTAAGGAGAATTTTTCCCCTTAAGATTCGGTCATCCGTCACGTACTCGGTTAAACGATCGTGACAAATTCGGTTAACCGAGTGGGACTCGGTAAACCGAACAGCGATCGATTTTCTGCATTTGATTATTAAGAGATTAATTTGATCGATGGTTGGATTAGCTCCAAATTTGGTCAAACGTTTTGTGGGTGCATATAATGCATTATGGAATTAATTTGTGAGAGAAATTGTCATAAAACCGTGGCTTAAGAATAGCCATGATTAAGAGTAAGATTGGAACCTATAAATAGGTCATTATTCTCCCTAATTGTGACACACAATTCAATAATTATTTTCTCTCTTAATTCACCACAAAAACCCACGAAAATTCTCTTAGTTTTCTAAGTCTTTGGAAGGAGAAATCTCAGAGGCTAAGGAAGGGGTTTGTAGCTAGATTCTAAGCTTGTTTGGAGATCGATTGGCTAGCTCCTTTCTCTCCAACCTTGTTTAGGGTTTCGGTGAACACTCGGAGACATCCGGCGCGGCGAGAAGCATCCCCAACGTCTCCGAATCTTCAAGAAGTTTTTGAGAACTTCTAGGTATGAATTTCGGAGCCCTTGTTTGTTTTAATAGAGTTTTGAAACTAGATGTTAAAACAAACCGATGCATGCATGAAATAAATCAAAGAAAATTGTAATTGATCCTTATTATACATAAAAATTTCGAAAATATATATGTATAATTAAACATGAAATCCTACAGTGGTATCAGAGCTTAGGGTTCAATTTTCTCATGATTTATGGATGTAAACAAATCTAGTTTACCATCTAGGATTTAAACAATTCGTTTTACCGATTTTTCGGTCTTTAAATGTTTGTTGAAATAATTCTTTATAATAATTCGTTTTAAATGTTTTGAATGTTTAAAACATGACATATAATTATTAGAATTATGATTTAGACATAAGTCTAACTTGTAATAATTTCGTTTTAAGTATAAACGATTATTTTGTAAGAGAATCAACAAAACCGAAAAACTGCGATTCATCTTTCCATTGGAAATTGGATGAACAACGGTTCATAATTAATTTGTGAACTATGGATGTATGAAAAATGTTTTTAATGGATTTCAAAATATTTTTCAAAGAATTGTTGATAATTCTAGATGATTGATGAATTAGATTCTGTAGTTTATAGCAATTGCGTGCATGGATGCTTGAGTTGCTTTGCAGGATTGTGAGTTTATATGTTCCAAATCAGACACTACAAATGTATGTAATTATTATTATACAGGGGCTTGTGTATGTAAAAGCCAAAATTCTCTCTATTTCCGTCTTTTAGATAGTTGCATTTGCATATGAGAGGTTTTTACATAGGACTTGCACTAGTCGATTTTATCGAATGTGAGGAGCATGTTTATTTTCTGTAAAATCTACATCTCCGGTGCAAGAGGAAGTCGCCGCTGTAGCGCATCGATCGAGGATCGAAGATCAGGGATCGAGGATCGAGGATCGAAGGGAACATATAAACTCACACGATGTGGATTGTGTGAATGTTTAATTTCTGTTTTTATCTTGATATGCATGTGATGAATGTGTTGAATGTTAGGATGTGTATGATTAATAATATGCATGATAACCTAAAATTCTAAATCACATGTTAAATTGTCCAACAAAAATTAAGAATAAATTTCCTTCTTATTTCATCCACTAGCAGCCATTGATCGAGGGATATTCTGCTCGCCCTTAGCGAGAGATAGCTCCCTCTATCTTTGGGAATAGTGGGAGATATAAAGGTTGTCTGTTGTTGTGCCACAATTGAATATATGAGGTGTGTTTCACCCTAGTGAACCCCAAGTATGTTTAGTTGTGAATACAATAGATAAACGTATCTCGTATCAAATGAAAATAAGTTTTCTTAACATTACCTAGAGCCCTCGCTCAGTTTTGGGAAAAAGTTTTTCTTACGAGGATAGGTCGTATTCCCTCATAATTAAAACGACAAGAGTCACAAGAGTTTGAAGATGCTAAATATTGCTAAAATTCAAAAAGGTTGTGATTAGAAAATGTTTTCTTACCTTGATATTGTAATGTATTCGATAGCCCTTAGCTAGTCTATATTACAATTAATAGGATCTTGGATTGTTGCATTTATGGGCAAGATTTTAATTTGCAACATTTACATTTATATATTCGATATATGTATGCATGTGTATTAAAACATAAAATTGGCATTAAAACCTATATGATTTATTTTGTAGAAAAATGTCGAACATCCAACCTATCGTACGATCCATGATAGAAAAACACCCTTTAGCGAATGATGGCTCAAACTTCATTAGTTGGCAACTCAAACTCAACATCGTGTTAAAGTTTGAGAAACTATCTCACATTTTGGAAGGTCCAATCCCAAAGTGGAATGAGAGATTAACCGATGAAGAGAAAGAGGCTAAGGCCAAGTGGGAAGACCAAGAGAACCAGGATCACGGTCTTATGCTAGCATCCATGTAGGGGTGCACATGGGTCGGGTTGGGTCGGGTTTGGGCCTCAACCCGACCCAACCCGAAATTTTCGGGTTGGGAAAAAATCCAACCCGAACCCGAACCCGAACCGGTTCGGGTTCAACCCAACCCGACCCGAAATTTTCGGGTTGGGTCGGGTTGGGTCGGGTTGAACCCGAATTTGGAAATTTTTGGGTTGGGTTGGGTTGAATCGAGGTTATTTTCGGGTTGGGTCGGGTTTATTTTCGGGTTGGGTCGGGTTGGGTCGGGTTGGATCGGGTTTATTTGGGAAAAAATTAAAAAAAAAATAAAAAAAAATAAAAAAAAAATAAAAATCGGGTTCGGGTTGGGTTGGGTCAACCCGACCCCCTCAACCCGAACCCGACCCGAAAATTCGGGTTTTTGATTTTCCCAACCCGACCCGACCCGAACCCCTCCTCAACCCGACCCAACCCGACCCGACCAGTCGGGTTCGGGTTGGGTTTCGGGTTGAACCCAACCCATGTGCACCCCTACATCCATGGGTGACTCGCTCCAAGCGAAATACTTGGATTCAAAACCCAAGAAGACCATGGAGGCTTTATCTAAGATGTTCATGGATAGTGCCCGAAAGGAGCGCTATAAGACCACCATCGCACTCACAAGGTGCCATATGGCGGAGGGAACATCGGTATCTATGCATTTTCTCACGATGCAAGGATACCTTGAGAAGTTGGCAAAGCTCTCTTCACCAATGCCCGAGGACATTGCTGAAGATATGATTCTTGGCTCTCTAGCCCCGTCCTTTAAGGACTTTGTGATGCACTACCACGTGCGTGAAAAAGGGGTGAGTCTTGAGGAGCTGCACAACGCTCTCAAAACTGCTGAAGTTGACATAGGCAAGGGTAGGGACAAGCAAGTCCTTGCCGTCCATGGGAGGGGCCATAAGATTGGTAAAGGAAAGGGCAAATCTACCAAAAGTGGTTCAATCAAGAGCAAGGGAGTAGGAGGTGCTCGTGCGAGTGCCTCGAGGGGGAAATCTCAGAAATCTCCAACTCCCAATACGGAGTGCTTTCATTGCGGTGAAAAAGGACACATCCGGCCAAATTGCCCCAAGTACAAGGAAGACCTTGACAACGGAGTGATTGAACGTCGGCGCCCCAAAAAGGCCAAAGGTATATTTGTTATTGAAATAAATTTAGCCACCTCTGTCCAGGATTGGGTAATTGATACCGGATCTTGTGCTCACATAGTTTCTAATGTGCAACTACTCATGGATAGGAAGGAACTCGTAAGGAACGAGGTAGAATTGAAGGTCGGAAATGGTGCGAACGTGTCTGCGGTTGCACAAGGTTCTGTGGTGCTTCAATTGTGTAGTGGTTTAAATTTATGTCTAAAGAATGTTTATTATGTACCTTCGATTAGCAAGAATATTATTTCTGTATCATGTCTGGATATGGATAATTTTAATATAAATATTTCAAATTCTTGTTTGTCTATATCGAAGAATGGTGTGTTCTATGCAAATGCGTTCATAAGGAATGGTCTCTATTTGCTTGAATTGGATAATAAACAAATCTTTAATATCAATAACAAAAGACTTAAGACCACTCACGAGAATGATACTCTCTTGTGACACTATCGTCTTGGTCATATAAATGAAAAGCGCATCAAGAAATTGCAAGAAGCTAACCTTCTTGGTCTACTTGATTTTAAATCATTGGAGACGTGCCAACCATGTCTAATGGGAAAAATGACCAAAAAGCCTTTCAAGAAGAAAGGTACAAGGGCGAGTGGCTTGTTGGATTTGATACATTCCGATGTATGTGGTCCAATGAGTACTAGTGCACGAGATGGTTTCAGGTACTTCATTACGTTCACGGATGATTATAGTCGTTATGGCTATGTTTATCTAATGAGAAACAAAAGTGAATCTTTTGACAAGTTCAAAGAATTCAAGAATGAAGTAGAGAACCAACTCGACAAGAAAATCAAGTCTCTACGAACGGATCGTGGAGGTGAGTACTTAAGTGCCGAATTTGACTCATACCTAAAGGAGTTTGGTATTGTACCTCAACTCACCCCTCCCGGTACACCTCAGTGGAATGGGGTATCCGAAAGGAGGAATAGGACATTGCTCGACATGGTTCGGTCAATGATGAGTCATGCGGAATTACCTCTTTACTTTTGGAGTTATGCACTACAAACTGCGGCTTACACACTAAATAATGTTCCATCCAAATCCGTGGAGAAAACTCCTTATGAGCTATGGAGTGGTAAAACACCTAAGCTCAGTTTTCTCAAGATTTGGGGTTGTGAGGCTTACGTCAAGAAATTGATGTCGACCAAACTTCAACCAAAAGCGGATAAGTGCTTCTTTATTGGTTATCCTCGTGAGACAAGAGGATACTACTTCTGGCATATCACCTCCAATCGAGTGATTGTAGAGAGGGATGCCACATTTCTGGAAAAGGAATTTCTAGAAAGAGTAAAAAGTAGTGGGAGTAGGGTTGTGCTTGAGGAAACTCAAGATACTCTACAAGATCATGAAATGAATGATGACATTCAAGATCATGAAGGCCCAACCGAGATTCCTTTGGTTAGTAGGAGCGTGAGTGAGAGACCATCACAAGAAATTGTGAGAGAATCTCAATCATCCCCACCAAGTGTACGTTCAAGAGTTGAACGTGAACCCACTCCTCAAGAAATTGTGGAAGAAGTTCGAGAGACACGAGAAGAACCAAACGAACTTAGAAGGTCAACAAGGGAAAGGAAGAAACCCGATTTATATCTGGGACTTCATGAAATGATGGTACTAGATACCAATGATCCCTTAACCTTCCAAGAAGCAATGGAAAGGGAAGACTCCAAACTATGGCTTAAGGCCATGGAATCCGAAATAGAATCCATGTATGATAATCAAGTATGGGACTTGGTTGACCTTCCTCAAGGGAAAAAGGTCATTCATAATAAATGGGTTTTTAAGAGGAAGATGGACATGGATGGGAACTTGACAACCTACAAAGCGAGGCTTGTAGCGAAGGGTTTCACTCAAGTTCAAGGAATTGACTATGATGAAACTTTTTCACCGGTTGCCATGTTCAACTCTATTCGGATCATGCTCGCTATTGCCGCATTTCACGATTATGAAATATGGCAAATGGATGTCAAAACGGCGTTCCTGAATGGGAACTTGGAGGAGGATGTGTACATGGTACAACCTCAAGGTTTTGAAGATCCAAAGAATAGCGAGAAGGTATGCAAGCTTCAAAGATCCATCTATGGATTGAAGCAAGCATCAAGGAGTTGGAACAAACGCTTTGACGAGGAAGTGAAGAAGCTTCACTTCATTCAAAGTAAGGAAGAACCTTGTGTATACAAGAAGGTTAGTGGGAGCCATGTAGTATTCCTAATCCTATATGTCGATGACATATTGCTTATGGGCAATCATATTCCTTTGCTTGAGCAAACGAGAAGTTCATTGAAATCAGCATTTTCGATGAAAGACATGGGTGAGGCTCAATACATCTTGGGAATCAAGATATATCGAGATAGATCTCGCAGACTCATTGGCCTCAGTCAACGTGCATACATTGACAATGTCTTGGAAAGGTTCAAGATGAACAACTCCAAAAAGGGCAGTGTGCCAATGAGTATGGGTGTGCAACTCAAGAAGTCTCAACGTGTGCAATCACGTAAGGACTTAGAGTACATGAAAGATGTCCCTTATGCTTCAGCAATTGGGTCGATCATGTACGCGATGACTTGCACAAGACCCGATGTCTCGTATGCTCTAAGCGTGACAAGTCGTCACCAATCCAACGCAGGTCCTGAGCATTGGACTGCGGTCAAGAATATCCTGAAGTACCTTAACCGGACTAAGGATAAGATTCTTGTTTATGGAGGACAAAGGGAATTGATAGCTGAAGGTTACTCGGATGCGAGTTTCATGAGTGATCCAGACGATAGAAGGTCGCAATCAGGATACGTCTTCCTTCTGAATGGTGGAGCTGTGAGTTGGCGTAGTTGGAAGCAAAGCACTACTGCCGACTCAACCACTGCTTTCGAAGTGATGGCTGTTGCTGAAGCGAGCAAGGAAGGAGTGTGGATTAAGAAGTTCCTTGAAGAGCTTTGAGTAGTTCCCTCGAGCGAGGGACCAATAGAGCTATTTTGCGACAATAGTGCATCTATCTCGCAAATCAAGGATCCCAAATCACACCACAAAGTGAAGTACATGGATCGTAAGTACTTCGTGACGCGTGACCTCATCGACGAAGGCAAAATAAATCTGTTATGGGTGGACACCAACAGCAACACAGCTGATCCATTCACAAAACCCTTATCCCAAGCCAAGGGTGAAATGCATTTCGAGTCCATGGGATTGAGGAACCATGTAGATTGGCTTGATGATTGATATGTAATGGGGTTTGCCCTAGTTATTATTGTTTTATGCATTGAGTATGTATGAGAAAAAAACTTTAATAACAAGTGGGAGATTGAAGGGAATGTGTTCTAAAAGTTTTACTTTTAAATGCCAATTGTTATGAATTGAATGAGAAATCATTTTGTTCCTTGTTTATGTTATTCGTCTTTTAGAAGTGTTAAGGAAGATGCTCTTGATCCTTAACCGTAGAGCTCTAAAAGATATTGGTTTGCATAAAATAAAAGATATTCGCAATCATGGTAATTAACATGGAACATTAATTACCGAGTTAAGATTGTCGTGTTGGTCATAGATCATTGTAGCTCTACAAGTGAGTGACAACACGGGTATGCAAAAGAGGAAAATATTACTTTTGTATACTGAATAGACATAATAAGTAAAATATTATAGAAATGTGTTTCTGTGTCATTAATATTTTGCTGTGTCTTTAGGTCCTTTGATATGAGACTTATATCTAATCACTTAAGGAATACTTAATTAGATCAGTGTCTTGAACTATCGATCAGTGTAGTGTAAAGGCATCGGTTGGTTAAGTATAACTTTCGTTGGAGAAGATAGTTAGTCAAAAGATTATCATTGCCCTCTTAATTGAGTGATGATATTAGTGGGCCCCTTGATAAAGCAAAGTTATAATGTGCAAAATGTGATTTGAGTTAAGTCACATATTTATAACTAGCTTAAAGAGATCAAGAAATGAATACTAATACAAAGATGACACAATACTACTTTGTGTGTATTCTTAATATCATGAGGCAAGGGACGGACACAAGTGGTGCACTCCATCACTAAATGGATCGGGTTTTGGTTCGAGTGGAATTAAGACATCTAACTAATTGGGAGCTATAATGTGTAGCTAGATACCGCTTATAGCTTGTGATATTAAGTTCTTAATATCACTGCCAACTTAGTTTAGATCCTCCCATAGGTCACACCGCAAAAACCGTGAAACAAGAAGCTTGATTTTTGGTTCATATGATGTGTCGGGTTTCTCATAGAAAATATGACACATATGGTGAACAAGTAAAATCAATTATGTTGTATATAAACATAATTAGAGTCATGATAAATTCATATGAGATGCATATATTATGGGGTGCAATAATTTATTTTTGCATAGGATAATACATTGCATAAGTTGTGAATTTGCTAAAACCCCCTTAAGTTCAAATTTTGTTGGAAATAAATCCAAAATTTGAAATAGGCAAAATCGGGTAGAAGTTCGGTAATCCGTTGAGGTTCGGTCGACCGAAGGATCTATGGATCGGTCAACCGAACGTGGAACGGATAATCGTAATTGATTGACCGAACTTGACCAAAGTGCCTGGAGCTTTGGTACGGTGTACCGAACCAGAAACGGTCGACCGAACAATGTCAAGTTCCGATATTTTCGGTTAACCGAATAGCACTCGGTCTTACACGTGAATGGGTCCGATCGGTTAAGGAGAATTTTTCCCCTTAAGATTCGGTCATCCGTCACGTACTCGGTTAAACGATCGTGACAAATTCGGTTAACCGAGTGGGACTCGGTAAACCGAACAGCGATCGATTTTCTGCCTTTGATTATTAAGAGATTAATTTGATCGATGGTTGGATTAGCTCCAAATTTGGTCAAACGTTTTGTGGGTGCATATAATGCATTATGGAATTAATTTGTGAGAGAAATTGTCATAAAACCGTGGCTTAAGAATAGCCATGATTAAGAGTAAGATTGGAACCTATAAATAGGTCATTATTCTCCCTAATTGTGACACACAATTCAATAATTATTTTCTCTCTTAATTCACCACAAAAACCCACGAAAATTCTCTTAGTTTTCTAAGTCTTTGGAAGGAGAAATCTCAGAGGCTAAGGAAGAGGTTTGTAGCTAGATTCTAAGCTTGTTTGGAGATCGATTGGCTAGCTCCTTTCTCTCCAACCTTGTTTAGGGTTTCGGTGAACACTCGGAGGCATCCGGCGCGGCGAGAAGCATCCCCAACGTCTCCGAATCTTCAAGAAGTTTTTGAGAACTTCTAGGTATGAATTTCGGAGCCCTTGTTTGTTTTAATAGAGTTTTGAAACTAGATGTTAAAACAAACCGATGCATGCATGAAATAAATCAAAGAAAATTGTAATTGATCCTTATTATACATAAAAATTTCGAAAATATATATGTATAATTAAACATGAAATCCTACAGTGGTATCAGAGCTTAGGGTTCAATTTTCTCATGATTTATGGATGTAAACAAATCTAGTTTACCATCTAGGATTTAAACAATTCGTTTTACCGATTTTTCGGTCTTTAAATGTTTGTTGAAATAATTCTTTATAATAATTCGTTTTAAATGTTTTGAATGTTTAAAACATGACATATAATTATTAGAATTATGATTTAGACATAAGTCTAACTTGTAATAATTTCGTTTTAAGTATAAACGATTATTTTGTAAGAGAATCAACAAAACCGAAAAACTGCGATTCATCTTTCCATTGGAAATTGGATGAACAACGGTTCATAATTAATTTGTGAACTATGGATGTATGAAAAATGTTTTTAATGGATTTCAAAATATTTTTCAAAGAATTGTTGATAATTCTAGATGATTGATAAATTAGATTCTGTAGTTTATAGCAATTGCGTGCATGGATGCTTGAGTTGCTTTGCAGGATTGTGAGTTTATATGTTCCAAATCAGACACTACAAATGTATGTAATTATTATTATACAAGGGCTTGTGTATGTAAAAGCCAAAATTCTCTCTATTTCCGTCTTTTAGATAGTTGCATTTGCATATGAGAGGTTTTTACATAGGACTTGCACTAGTCGATTTTATCGAATGTGAGGAGCATGTTTATTTTCTGTAAAATCTACATCTCCGGTGCAAGAGGAAGTCGCCGCTGTAGCGCATCGATCGAGGATCGAAGATCAGGGATCGAGGATCGAGGATCGAAGGGAACATATAAACTCACACGATGTGGATTGTGTGAATGTTTAATTTCTGTTTTTATCTTGATATGCATGTGATGAATGTGTTGAATGTTAGGATGTGTATGATTAATAATATGCATGATAACCTAAAATTCTAAATCACATGTTAAATTGTCCAACAAAAATTAAGAATAAATTTCCTTCTTATTTCATCCACTAGCAGCCATTGATCGAGGGATATTCTGCTCGCCCTTAGCGAGAGATAGCTCCCTCTATCTTTGGGAATAGTGGGAGATATAAAGGTTGTCTGTTGTTGTGCCACAATTGAATATATGAGGTGTGTTTCACCCTAGTGAACCCCAAGTATGTTTAGTTGTGAATACAATAGATAAACGTATCTCGTATCAAATGAAAATAAGTTTTCTTAACATTACCTAGAGCCCTCGCTCAGTTTTGGGAAAAAGTTTTTCTTACGAGGATAGGTCGTATTCCCTCATAATTAAAACGACAAGAGTCACAAGAGTTTGAAGATGCTAAATATTGCTAAAATTCAAAAAGGTTGTGATTAGAAAATGTTTTCTTACCTTGATATTGTAATGTATTCGATAGCCCTTAGCTAGTCTATATTACAATTAATAGGATCTTGGATTGTTGCATTTATGGGCAAGATTTTAATTTGCAACATTTACATTTATATATTCGATATATGTATGCATGTGTATTAAAACATAAAATTGGCATTAAAACCTATATGATTTATTTTGTAGAAAAATGTCGAACATCCAACCTATCGTACGATCCATGATAGAAAAACACCCTTTAGCGAATGATGGCTCAAACTTCATTAGTTGGCAACTCAAACTCAACATCGTGTTAAAGTTTGAGAAACTATCTCACATTTTGGAAGGTCCAATCCCAAAGTGGAATGAGAGATTAACCGATGAAGAGAAAGAGGCTAAGGCCAAGTGGGAAGACCAAGAGAACCAGGTTCACGGTCTTATGCTAGCATCCATGGGTGACTCGCTCCAAGCGAAATACTTGGATTCAAAACCCAAGAAGACCATGGAGGCTTTATCTAAGATGTTCATGGATAGTGCCCGAAAGGAGCGCTATAAGACCACCATCGCACTCACAAGGTGCCATATGGCGGAGGGAACATCGGTATCTATGCATTTTCTCACGATGCAAGGATACCTTGAGAAGTTGGCAAAGCTCTCTTCACCAATGCCCGAGGACATTGCTGAAGATATGATTCTTGGCTCTCTAGCCCCGTCCTTTAAGGACTTTGTGATGCACTACCACGTGCGTGAAAAAGGGGTGAGTCTTGAGGAGCTGCACAACGCTCTCAAAACTGCTGAAGTTGACATAGGCAAGGGTAGGGACAAGCAAGTCCTTGCCGTCCATGGGAGGGGCCATAAGATTGGTAAAGGAAAGGGCAAATCTACCAAAAGTGGTTCAATCAAGAGCAAGGGAGTAGGAGGTGCTCGTGCGAGTGCCTCGAGGGGGAAATCTCAGAAATCTCCAACTCCCAATACGGAGTGCTTTCACTGCGGTGAAAAAGGACACATCCGGCCAAATTGCCCCAAGTACAAGGAAGACCTTGACAACGGAGTGATTGAACGTCGGCGCCCCAAAAAGGCCAAAGGTATATTTGTTATTGAAATAAATTTAGCCACCTCTGTCCAGGATTGGGTAATTGATACCGGATCTTGTGCTCACATAGTTTCTAATGTGCAACTACTCATGGATAGGAAGGAACTCGTAAGGAACGAGGTAGAATTGAAGGTCGGAAATGGTGCGAACGTGTCTGCGGTTGCACAAGGTTCTGTGGTGCTTCAATTGTGTAGTGGTTTAAATTTATGTCTAAAGAATGTTTATTATGTACCTTCGATTAGCAAGAATATTATTTCTGTATCATGTCTGGATATGGATAATTTTAATATAAATATTTCAAATTCTTGTTTGTCTATATCGAAGAATGGTGTGTTCTATGCAAATGCGTTCATAAGGAATGGTCTCTATTTGCTTGAATTGGATAATAAACAAATCTTTAATATCAATAACAAAAGACTTAAGACCACTCACGAGAATGATACTCTCTTGTGACACTATCGTCTTGGTCATATAAATGAAAAGCGCATCAAGAAATTGCAAGAAGCTAACCTTCTTGGTCTACTTGATTTTAAATCATTGGAGACGTGCCAACCATGTCTAATGGGAAAAATGACCAAAAAGCCTTTCAAGAAGAAAGGTACAAGGGCGAGTGGCTTGTTGGATTTGATACATTCCGATGTATGTGGTCCAATGAGTACTAGTGCACGAGATGGTTTCAGGTACTTCATTACGTTCACGGACGATTATAGTCGTTATGGCTATGTTTATCTAATGAGAAACAAAAGTGAATCTTTTGACAAGTTCAAAGAATTCAAGAATGAAGTAGAGAACCAACTCGACAAGAAAATCAAGTCTCTACGAACGGATCGTGGAGGTGAGTACTTAAGTGCCGAATTTGACTCATACCTAAAGGAGTTTGGTATTGTACCTCAACTCACCCCTCCCGGTACACCTCAGTGGAATGGGGTATCCGAAAGGAGGAATAGGACATTGCTCGACATGGTTCGGTCAATGATGAGTCATGCGGAATTACCTCTTTACTTTTGGAGTTATGCACTACAAACTGCGGCTTACACACTAAATAATGTTCCATCCAAATCCGTGGAGAAAACTCCTTATGAGCTATGGAGTGGTAAAACACCTAAGCTCAGTTTTCTCAAGATTTGGGGTTGTGAGGCTTACGTCAAGAAATTGATGTCGACCAAACTTCAACCAAAAGCGGATAAGTGCTTCTTTATTGGTTATCCTCGTGAGACAAGAGGATACTACTTCTGGCATATCACCTCCAATCGAGTGATTGTAGAGAGGGATGCCACATTTCTGGAAAAGGAATTTCTAGAAAGAGTAAAAAGTAGTGGGAGTAGGGTTGTGCTTGAGGAAACTCAAGATACTCTACAAGATCATGAAATGAATGATGACATTCAAGATCATGAAGGCCCAACCGAGATTCCTTTGGTTAGTAGGAGCGTGAGTGAGAGACCATCACAAGAAATTGTGAGAGAATCTCAATCATCCCCACCAAGTGTACGTTCAAGAGTTGAACGTGAACCCACTCCTCAAGAAATTGTGGAAGAAGTTCGAGAGACACGAGAAGAACCAAACGAACTTAGAAGGTCAACAAGGGAAAGGAAGAAACCCGATTTATATCTGGGACTTCATGAAATGATGGTACTAGATACCAATGATCCCTTAACCTTCCAAGAAGCAATGGAAAGGGAAGACTCCAAACTATGGCTTAAGGCCATGGAATCCGAAATAGAATCCATGTATGATAATCAAGTATGGGACTTGGTTGACCTTCCTCAAGGGAAAAAGGTCATTCATAATAAATGGGTTTTTAAGAGGAAGATGGACATGGATGGGAACTTGACAACCTACAAAGCGAGGCTTGTAGCGAAGGGTTTCACTCAAGTTCAAGGAATTGACTATGATGAAACTTTTTCACCGGTTGCCATGTTCAACTCTATTCGGATCATGCTCGCTATTGCCGCATTTCACGATTATGAAATATGGCAAATGGATGTCAAAACGGCGTTCCTGAATGGGAACTTGGAGGAGGATGTGTACATGGTACAACCTCAAGGTTTTGAAGATCCAAAGAATAGCGAGAAGGTATGCAAGCTTCAAAGATCCATCTATGGATTGAAGCAAGCATCAAGGAGTTGGAACAAACGCTTTGACGAGGAAGTGAAGAAGCTTCACTTCATTCAAAGTAAGGAAGAACCTTGTGTATACAAGAAGGTTAGTGGGAGCCATGTAGTATTCCTAATCCTATATGTCGATGACATATTGCTTATGGGCAATCATATTCCTTTGCTTGAGCAAACGAGAAGTTCATTGAAATCAGCATTTTCGATGAAAGACATGGGTGAGGCTCAATACATCTTGGGAATCAAGATATATCGAGATAGATCTCGCAGACTCATTGGCCTCAGTCAACGTGCATACATTGACAATGTCTTGGAAAGGTTCAAGATGAACAACTCCAAAAAGGGCAGTGTGCCAATGAGTATGGGTGTGCAACTCAAGAAGTCTCAACGTGTGCAATCACGTAAGGACTTAGAGTACATGAAAGATGTCCCTTATGCTTCAGCAATTGGGTCGATCATGTACGCGATGACTTGCACAAGACCCGATGTCTCGTATGCTCTAAGCGTGACAAGTCGTCACCAATCCAACGCAGGTCCTGAGCATTGGACTGCGGTCAAGAATATCCTGAAGTACCTTAACCGGACTAAGGATAAGATTCTTGTTTATGGAGGACAAAGGGAATTGATAGCTGAAGGTTACTCGGATGCGAGTTTCATGAGTGATCCAGACGATAGAAGGTCGCAATCAGGATACGTCTTCCTTCTGAATGGTGGAGCTGTGAGTTGGCGTAGTTGGAAGCAAAGCACTACTGCCGACTCAACCACTGCTTTCGAAGTGATGGCTGTTGCTGAAGCGAGCAAGGAAGGAGTGTGGATTAAGAAGTTCCTTGAAGAGCTTTGAGTAGTTCCCTCGAGCGAGGGACCAATAGAGCTATTTTGCGACAATAGTGCATCTATCTCGCAAATCAAGGATCCCAAATCACACCACAAAGTGAAGTACATGGATCGTAAGTACTTCGTGACGCGTGACCTCATCGACGAAGGCAAAATAAATCTGTTATGGGTGGACACCAACAGCAACACAGCTGATCCATTCACAAAACCCTTATCCCAAGCCAAGGGTGAAATGCATTTCGAGTCCATGGGATTGAGGAACCATGTAGATTGGCTTGATGATTGATATGTAATGGGGTTTGCCCTAGTTATTATTGTTTTATGCATTGAGTATGTATGAGAAAAAAACTTTAATAACAAGTGGGAGATTGAAGGGAATGTGTTCTAAAAGTTTTACTTTTAAATGCCAATTGTTATGAATTGAATGAGAAATCATTTTGTTCCTTGTTTATGTTATTCGTCTTTTAGAAGTGTTAAGGAAGATGCTCTTGATCCTTAACCGTAGAGCTCTAAAAGATATTGGTTTGCATAAAATAAAAGATATTCGCAATCATGGTAATTAACATGGAACATTAATTACCGAGTTAAGATTGTCGTGTTGGTCATAGATCATTGTAGCTCTACAAGTGAGTGACAACATAGGATAATACATTGCATAAGTTGTGAATTTGCTAAAACCCCCTTAAGTTCAAATTTTGTTGGAAATAAATCCAAAATTTGAAATAGGCAAAATCGGGTAGAAGTTCGGTAATCCGTTGAGGTTCGGTCGACCGAAGGATCTATGGATCGGTCAACCGAACGTGGAACGGATAATCGTAATTGATTGACCGAACTTGACCAAAGTGCCTGGAGCTTTGGTACGGTGTACCGAACCAGAAACGGTCGACCGAACAATGTCAAGTTCCGATATTTTCGGTTAACCGAATAGCACTCGGTCTTACACGTGAATGGGTCCGATCGGTTAAGGAGAATTTTTCCCCTTAAGATTCGGTCATCCGTCACGTACTCGGTTAAACGATCGTGACAAATTCGGTTAACCGAGTGGGACTTGGTAAACCGAACAGCGATCGATTTTCTGCCTTTGATTATTAAGAGATTAATTTGATCGATGGTTGGATTAGCTCCAAATTTGGTCAAACGTTTTGTGGGTGCATATAATGCATTATGGAATTAATTTGTGAGAGAAATTGTCATAAAACCGAGGCTTAAGAATAGCCATGATTAAGAGTAAGATTAGAACCTATAAATAGGTCATTATTCTCCCTAATTGTGACACACAATTCAATAATTATTTTCTCTCTTAATTCACCACAAAAACCCACGAAAATTCTCTTAGTTTTCTAAGTCTTTGGAAGGAGAAATCTCAGAGGCTAAGGAAGGGGTTTGTAGCTAGATTCTAAGCTTGTTTGGAGATCGATTGGCTAGCTCCTTTCTCTCCAACCTTGTTTAGGGTTTCGGTGAACACTCGGAGGCATCCGGCGCGGCGAGAAGCATCCCCAACGTCTCCGAATCTTCAAGAAGTTTTTGAGAACTTCTAGGTATGAATTTCGGAGCCCTTGTTTGTTTTAATAGAGTTTTGAAACTAGATGTTAAAACAAACCGATGCATGCATGAAATAAATCAAAGAAAATTGTAATTGATCCTTATTATACATAAAAATTTCGAAAATATATATGTATAATTAAACATGAAATCCTACACGGACGACATACAACTTAACCCGGACATAAACACAACTAATTTCGACAGCTACACACCTTAATCTGGACAGCTACACCACTTATTGTGGACAACAACACACCTTAATCTGGACAGCTACACCCCTTAAACTGGACATGTCCTAAGTATATACGTATCGTTCATGCACGACAACCACGTTTGGAACAACCAGATGTAATTTTCAGTGGTCTCAGAAGACAGCAAAGCGCAACCGAGCAAAACCGACTCGAAATGATGATTAACTCCTACAAATGGGGCAAAAGGCATGTCGTATTTGTTGGTAATGTAGGTTGTGTCGAAACATATTGCGTCTCTAAAGTATGAATAGACAACTTTAGAACGACAGTCAGCCCAGAACACATTCCGTAGTTTTCCTTTGTCATCCATATCCATTACATAAAAAACATGAAATCAATTTTTTGCATCCTAATGAAATAATTATGAAGAGCTTGTGCATCGCCCGGTCCCATCTTCCAATTTCTGACTTCGTTTACAACGTTCCTGCACACAGAAATGTTTAAGAACGGGCAAAATGTTTAACTTCAATTTTGTTACGTAGAAAATAACACACATCTTAGGTCCCTCTCGTTGAAAGTCAATTTGTCACGACCTCTGGCCTCGACCACAAAAGATTGCATGGTCTTACCAGCCGATATCCCAACAGAATCTGTAGGATTTCATGTTTAATTGTACATATATATTTTCAAAATTTTTATGCACAATAAGGATCAATTTACAATTTTTCTATGATTTATTTCATGCATGCATCAATTTGTTTCAATATCTAGTTTCTAAACTTTATTAAAACAAATATGGGCTCCGAAATTTATACCTAGAAGTTCTCTAAAACTTCTTGAAGATTCGGAGACGTTGAGGAAGCCAATCGTCGCTTCTCGTTGCACTGGATGCCTCCGAGTGTTCACCGAAACCCTAAACAAGGTTGGAGGGAAAGGAGCTAGCCAATCAATCTCCAAACAAGCTTAGAATCTAGCTACAAACCCCTTCCTTAGCCTCTGAGATAACCCCTTCAAAGACTTAGAAAACTAAGAGAATTTCCGTGGATTTTTGTGGTGAATTTTGGAGAGAAAATAATTAGAAAACAACTTATGTCAATTGAGGAGAATAAGGACCTATTTATAGGCTCCTATCTTACTCTCAATCATAGCTATTCTTAAGCCACGAATTCTTGACATTTTCTCTCATAAATTAATTCCATAATGCATTATATGCACCCACAAAACGTTTGACCAAGTTTGGAGCTAATCCAACCATTGATCAAATTAATCTCTTAATTATCAAAGGCAGAAAATCGATCATGCTTCGGTTTACCGAGTCCCACTCAGTTAACCGAATATGTCACGATTGTTTAACCGAGTACGCGACGGATGACCGAAACTTAAGGAGAAAAATTCTCCTTAACCGATCGGACTAATTCTCGTCCAAGACCGAGTGCTATTCGGTTAACCGAAAATATCGGAACTTGACATTGTTCGGTCGACCGTCTCTGGTTTGGTACACCGTACCAAAGATCCAGGCACTTTGGTCAAGTTCGGTCAATCAATTTGACCATCTGTTCCACGTTCGGTTGACTGATCCACGGATCCTTCGGTCGACCGAACCATAACGGATTACCGAACTTATACCCGATTTTGCCTTTTTCAAATTTTGGATTTATTTCCAACAAAATTTGAACTTTTGGGGTTTTAAAAAATTCACAACTTATGCAATATATTATCCTATGCAATGATAAATTATTGCACCACATAATATATGCATCTCATATGAATTTATCATGATTCTAATTATGTTATATGCAACATAATTGATTTTACTTGTTCACCATATGAGTCATATTTTCTATAAGAAACCCGACTCATCATATGAACCAAAAATCAAGCTTCTTGTTTCCCGGTTTTTGCGGTGTGACCTATGGGAGGATCTAGACTAAGTTGGCAGTGATATTAAGAACTTAATATCACAAGCTATAAGCGGTATCTAGCTACACATTATAGCTCCCAATTAGTTAGATGTCTTAATTCCACTCGAACCAAAACCCGATCCATTTAGTGATGGAGTGCACCACTTGTGTCCGTCCCTTGCCTCATGATATTAAGAATACACACAAAGTAGTATTGTGTCATCTTTGTATTAGTATTCATTTCTTGATCTCTTTAAGCTAGTTATAAATATGTGACTTAACTCAAATCACATTTTGCACATTATAACTTTGCTTTATCAAGGGGCCCACTAATATCATCACTCAATTAAGAGGGCAATGATAATCTTTTGACTAACTATCTTCTCCAACAAAAGTTGTACTTAACCAACCAATACCTTTACACTACACTTATCTATAGTTCAAGACACTGATCTAATTAAGTATTCCTTAAGTGATCAGATATAAGTCTCATATCAAAGGACCAAAGACACAGTAAAATATTAATGACACAGAAACACATTTCTATAATATTTTACTTATTAGGTCTATTCAGTATACAAAACTAATATTTTCCTCTTTTGCATACTCGTGCTGTCACTCACTTGTAGAGCTACAATGATCTATGACCAACACGACAATCTTAACCCGGTAATTAATGTCCCATGTTAATTACCATGATTGCGAATATCTTTTGTTTTATGTAAACCAATATCTTTTAGAGCTCTACGGTTAAGGACCAAGAGTCTCTTCCTTAACACTTCTAAAAGACGAATAACATAAACAAGGAACAAAATGATTTCTCATTCAATTCATAATAATTGACATTTAAAAGTAAAACTTTTAGAACACATTCCCTTCAGAATCATTGCACGTATGCGTGCTCTAGCGGCAACAAGGACTGATCGTTTTTGTCTGAGAAAACGCATTTGATTCTCCTCAAGCATGACGTGATTATGTTTAAGATCAACATAGTTAACGTGGTACCCCCTTGCTGGGTTTCCAGAGACCCTGATCCGAGCAGTGCACCAGACCCTACTGGATAACATATGCTTTAGTTTCCCTTGTCTTTGGTTTGCTGGAGCCTGCCCCTCATTGGAGCAAGTCAGCGTGACCCGTATAACAACACTACGATTGTAATGAGATAGCATTATCTAAACACCAAAACCACAGGAATCAGCATAGGCTACGTAAAATATTTTGGCGTCTTCGAAAGAATGAAAAAACACCTGCTCATTCGGAACGTTTGAGGGTTGCTCCACTGGTGAAGACACATTAACGACTTCCATTGGAGTACAAAGAGGACGAGAAGAGTACCAAGAGAAGGAAGGAAAACGATAGCTCGCCAAAAAGGAGACAAAAGGAAGAAGAAACTCCATCTGCTGTGTAGGAGCACCAAAATGAGGGATGAGCTGATTTAAGACGCATTTAATGTGATTTGAGACGCATTGAGAAGACAACAAAAGAAAAGGAGAGGGGGGGAAGGAAAATACCGATTTCTTTTGTTTTGTGCTGACATGGATTGTGCCAACTCAGCAACGTCGTCCTAAACAGCGGTCACTTATCATTTTTTCTTTGGGAAACGGTAACTTAAAAATGTCAAATAGAATTACAAACAGACTTAAATATTCTGAACTGCTATTCATTGCCGGAAAACTATTTAAATCGTCCGTACATATTACAATTTTGCCCATTTACCCTTTATACTTATATAACTTTTCATTTCACTCTCCTAACACCACTCTCTCTTCATATTACTCTAATATTAACCAGAAAGAATGTCTCGGAGGCTGGGAAAACAACCAGCAGACGCCCCGGATTACTTAAATCTGGTAAAATGTCTTGTTTAGTTTTTTTAAAGAAAAAATTTTGGGTCAGGCGTCTCCCGGAGATAGGGCTGTCAAGTTTTGCTTTGGATCAATAGATCGCTCGATGTTCGCTCGATTTTGCTCTGATTTTGCTCGAAATTGCTCGGATCGGTTAGTAACGAGCCGAGCACGAGCAGACCCCGCTCGCTCAATACTCGCTCGATGCTCGCTCAATTATTGCTCGAAACCTGATTACTATATCCAATTATTTGATTAACCTGAATATTCTATCCAATTACCCAATCGGTAAAGTGTTAAACTCATTTAATAAACTAATTTACCAAACCCAACAATACATTTAACAAACCAAACCAAAATACTCATTAGAATCAAAACCTTATTAGTCCTAAACTTTTCATTTTTTTCATTATTTTTTTCTCATTCTTTTCTACACCAAAAGTTCAAATAAATTAAGGTTTGGGTCAGGTAGATGATCTTATTTATAAGATGTTGATGTTGTGAGTTGTCCTATAATTTAGAAGATTGTGTTTGATTTTAATATTGTGTTGATTTTGTTTGATCCAAGTGTATAATCTTATTTATAAGATGTTGATGTTGTCGTATAATTTATAAGATTGTGTTTTATTTTAGGTGTTAATTTTAAAATTGTGTTAGTAACTATTATTATATTTGTCTTAAGTAATTTTATAATTTACTTATTAGGACAACATTATTAGGAATTCAATACAAAAAAAGGTTTAGGTTAACGAGCCGCTTGTGAGCCGCTGCGAGCAGATCGAACCGAGCACGAGCAAAATTTTCCGCTCGAAACCGTTAACGAGCCGATCTTGAGCAGACTCGGATCGCTCGTATAGAGATCGATTACACCCCTACCCGGAGACACCCCAATTTTTTTTAAATTATTTAAATTGATTATAAATTGTGATAATTGCTAAATAAATTGATTGTTATGTTAATAATTTGTTAAATTAGTTTAGTAAATCATTTATTGATTATAATTTGTGATAATTACTAAATAAATTGACTATTATGTTAATAATTAGTTTAATTATTTTAGTAAAGGATTATTGATTATAAATCGTGATAATTGCTAAATAAATTGATTATTAAGTTAATAATAAGTTTAATTATTTTAGTAAATCCATTAACAAAATTTTATTTTTAAAATTGAATTAATAGTCATCGGGTTACCATGGAGGAAAAGGGAAATCAATTCCCTTACGCGTGATACATAGTTTAACAGATGAGTCAGGTCCTTGTCATCCACGTAAACATGATATTTCTGCTTCAGTTAGGAGAGAGAGAGATATCTTTTACGTCGTCGTCAGACACGTGAGAATTCTTTCGACGACGAGGATGATTCAGATGAGTTGAGGAGTCACGACGAGAGTGACGATGGGGGCCGGTATGGCTTGGAGCCACAGGAGGAGGCGATATAGCAGTATAGTCGAGAATGGGGGCGACATTGTAGTACTTCGGTTGAGTGAGTCGTTAGGAATGGTCGAGGTGGTCGGTTTGTGACCGGTGATTCGAGTTCGTGCACTGCAGACGCCCGAACTCAGAAGAAGAAGAGGGGTGAGGACGAGTCTTGGATCATGACGGATATGATGCCCGGTGGTCCTCCTAATGGCAGCGTCATTCCGATTTTTGGAGGCCACATCGCCCGACGCATCTGGGATGACAAGGATCGGAAGGTTTTGAAGTGCCATAATCGCACAAAGCCTGTATTACATTGCAGGTTTGACGTTCAGTGATGATTGATGATATGACGACGACCATTAATGATAATGGATTGGGTCACTTGCCGTACAACATGTTTTCCTGCATTGACATGCCGTTGATTTCCTGCTTTCGTGGAGGGGTGACAGCCTGACACCAACACTTTCCACTTGCCGTTCGGAGAGATGACGATCATGTTGCATGACGTTTTTCAGATTCTGCACATTCCTGTTGAGGGTTGTATGGTCAGTGCGCAGACGTCGACGTCTGAGCTGAAGTTTTTTGTATCAGACTTGCTGGGTGTCAGCCTCGAGGATCTTGGGCGGGATAACTCATTTTGGAGTGGCGGTGGTGTTAGTATCGATGCGGTGGACGACTGTTGCAGACGGGGGCGACCACCACGAACTGAGGATACGCAGATGACTGCGATGACTGCCTTCTTACTGCTAGGCTGCGTCTTGTTTGTCGACAAGAGCGGTTGCAGAGTCAGACCACGCGACCTATTAGAGGTGAGGGAGCCAGATACCATTGGTCAGTACTCATAGGGGTCGGCGACGTTGGCATATATGTATCGCCAGCTGGGTATATCGAGTCGTGCTGATTATTCTGGCATTACAGGTTGTCTTACACTGTTGCAGGCTTGGATATATGAGTATTTTCCCACTTTTCGCCCGCATCGGGAGCTGAAGATTATTGAGTGTGGTCATCCTCGTTCGCGTATGTGGGATGTCCGAGCCGAGGATAAGAGCGATGGCCGACTCCTTTCTATTCGTAGACGTCTAGATCAGATGATTGCATCGCAGGTATATAATGTATATATCATTCACGTTTATTTAAATTTCAAGTTTATTATTATTAACGTATAAACGCTTAGGTGGAGTGGTTGCCGTATGGTGCTGAGCATGTTGTAGCTGTGCGGAGGACTACATTTATAAGCGTTATTCGTTATAGGAATATATGGTAACTAGACCCATATTCAATAACAGACTAACAATATTCAATAACAGATCTCGCAACTTCTCCAACACCCACTGGTAACTAGACTCGGTCTCATCCTTCAAAATCGCATATCCGATGAGAAAATTCGTGTTTGTTGGAGTAACCTCAACCATCTCAAACAAATGCATCTTGTACTTATTTATCTTATACGTCGAATCCATGCAGATTACGAATGAGTATGTACGCAACAACTGAACTGAAATCGGATGTGCCAAAAATGCGTGAGTGAGGACATTAGTTCTTCATCTGCCACAATCCAATGCAAATAGTTATACTGCACTGCCTGATTGAGAAACTGCTGAGCGGGATTCCTGTCTTCAGATTTCGTCATCCTTATGTACTCTCTGAAGTTATAAATGTGTCTTTGATTGAGATTATCCTCCGGGAATTTCTCCTTTATTGCCGACAAAATGTTACGTGGTCTTGCTTGTGCCTCAGTCATATCACAAACAATTTGCTTGACCCCAGCACTAAGTCCGCTGACCTGTCGGTGACCATTTGAATAAACTGCAAGTGCGTGGTTGTGCTGCCCATAAATGCTATTAGAAACAACGACCCATCCATCACGATCCCGTCGCTCGACTACTTTTACCAAATACGACAACCACAACCTTTTCTTTTTATGTTTTTTTCGTAGTGCAATACTCGTATCACGAGAACTCATTTCATGTCTGCGATCACATCTCATGTAACAATCCATTCGGTTATCTGCTTTTGGTTTGTATGATGATCTAACCAAAAAAAATCTGGCTCCTATTGCAACTTGTTTCTCCCATTTACAAGTTTCCTCAATTGTTGTAAATATTTGTTTATTATCAAAAAAACTCACTGTAATCTACTCTATTACCGCTGAAATCTTGCAACGGAACCTGAAAAAAATTAATTTAACAGAAAATTAAAAAAAATTAAAAAAAAAACGGGGCGTCTTAGCCAGACACCTCCACGTTGGGGGAGGTGCCTTGCTAAGACGCATCTACCCGAGTCAGAAAAAAAATCCACCCCCGTTACCTCACCGGATCTAGGTGTTCCGCCAAACATTTTCGTGGTGTTGGTACTAGGAATGTGAGTAAAACTGAGTCAAAAACCTTATTTAAAGACACGGGACGAAATGAGTATTAAGTGATTTGTTAAAGGTAAAAATGTAATTGTCAGGAAGATTTAAGTAATTTTTCGGGACGTCCTGAATATTAGTTGACCGAGAGATTTTATTTGATCTTTGACTATTCCGACGTGTTTAAATCCGTAACACCGTGACATCTCCAACTCTAGTCCCGTTAATAAGCCAAATCCAACCCAAACCCCTATTTTCCTCCAAAACTCCCAAACCAGATCCCAAATCCCTAGCGCTCCCGGAAATGGGTCGGGCGACAAGAGCTCCGGCGCTCCTTCTCCTTGCCGTCCTCTCCTTCGCCGTCTCCGGCATACTCTCTGACGGCTCCGACCATCGCTACAAGTCTGGAGATGCCGTCCCGCTCTACGCCAACAAGGTCGGCCCCTTCCACAACCCCAGGTAACTCTCTCCCCCAGATCTCGGGAGTCGGAACCTTACTTGCTTCGGATCAGTCGAAAGGTGGAGTCTTGCGTGCATCCGCTACGGATTTGGTTAGGGTTGCGGCTGGGAAAGAGATTTGGTTGTGGTTTGGTGTGGGAATAGTTGGGGTGCTGCTCCAGATCTGGTGGTTACTGACGTTTGATGTTGGATTTTGCGTATTTTTTCCGGAGTTTTTGTGCAAATTTGGAGTTTTTTGGGGTCGAAATGGAGTTTTGGAAAGTATAGGCGATATTTCTTACGAAAAGTTGCACCTTTTCTCAAGTTTGAACTAAAATTCGTCTAAAGAAATGCTTATGAATGTCTTTTTTTTGTGCCTAATCTTTTTTTATGATTATGTTTCAGCGAGACGTACCGGTACTTTGATCTACCCTTCTGCACTCCAGGTCTGTATTGAATCCGTGGAGTTCCGTTTTGGTGTTTGTTTTTTTACTTTCTGTCCGTTTGTTGATTCGGATTCTGATGTTGTCACGAAACAGAACATGTGAAAGAGAAATCGGAAGCTCTTGGGGAAGTTCTGAATGGAGATAGGCTTGTGGATGCACCTTACAAGCTTGATTTTCTCATTGACCTTGACTCGAAAGTTGTATGTAAGAAGATACTTACCAAGGAAGAAGTTTCCCAGTTCCGGAGTGCTGTCACCAAGGACTACTACTTCCAGATGTACTATGATGACCTTCCCTTATGGGGATTCATTGGAAAGGTGGAGAAGGATGGAAAGGGGGATCCAGATGAATCGAAGTACTATCTTTACAGGCATATCCACTTTGAGATTCTGTACAACAATGACCGTGTGATTGAGATCAATGTGAGGACTGACCCCAATGCGCTGGTGGACGTCACTGAAGATAGAGATGTTGAAGTAGAGTTCTTGTATTCAGTGAAGTGGAAGGAGACAACCACACCTTTCGAGAAGAGGATGGAAAAATACTCCCAATCTTCTTCCTTGCCACATCATCTAGAGATTCACTGGTTTTCAATCATAAACTCCTGTGTGACTGTACTTCTTCTGACTGGATTCCTTGCGACAATTCTGATGCGGGTGCTGAAGAATGATTTTGTCAAGTAAGAAGCACCTAAAATTTCTCCCCCTTCTATCATTTCTTTATGTTATGCATAGTTATTTCATACTCTGGTATCAGAGGCGACAATGTTGTGCCAATAAGTATTTCGACACAAACCTTGACACTACATGTGTTTCTTTGATATGTAACACAACCACATTCTTTTAATACATTCTGGTCTCACAAATAACTATGGGCATTTTTACCAATGGACACTGACATTTTATGCGAACAAATACTAGGAACCATTTTTGAGAATGATTTTTTTAATACTTTCGATATTTTAAACTATTTGTTGTATTATGGCTCCTATAAGGAACCTGTTTTTGAAGGATTGTCGACCATGCAGTACATTATAATATTTACTATACAAAGGAGAGATCAAAATTCAATCAATGCTGTTTGTTTAATTTTTCTGTTATTGCTTCTACCGTATTTCCGACGTTCTGTCTTTCTAAGTCCTTTCCATGTTAAATGGTTATGCATATCTAAATGATTGTCTGATATCTCTTAAATCTTCGTTGTTTTTATATGTTCAGGTACGCCCATGATGAAGAGTCAATTGACGACCAAGAAGAGACTGGATGGAAGTACATACATGGTGATGTCTTCAGATTTCCTAAACACAAGTCATTGTTTGCTGCCTGTCTTGGTTCTGGAACTCAGCTCTTCGCACTGTGAGATCTGTGTTTCCTTAATTTAACCCTTTCTTATTTATAGTTCAAGAGTTAAAAACTTACCATAAAATGTAGTTTGGGACATCTTAAACTTACAGTGTCGTTTAAATCTTTATGAAAGCTAAAGTATCTATTAACTATTTGTCATTTTGTTGCCTTCAATTATGATTATCATCCGCTTGTATAACTAGATACTTGCGTTGCAGTGCTATTTTTATCTTCCTCTTGGCTCTGGTTGGGGTTTTCTACCCGTACAACCGAGGGGCACTTTTCACTGCACTGGTGGTCATATATGCTCTCACCTCTGGCATAGCTGGCTATACTGCCACATCCTTTTACTGTCAGCTTGAAGGATCAAATTGGGTAAGCCAGTTGCCTACAACTTTTCTTAGGACTACAATCTTTGCATAAAATGAACTGTTTGAGCATGTTTTATCTGTGTGAGCATATGATTTTCATGGTTATAATATTAAGATGGAGATATATATGAAAACCTGTTTTTCCCCCTTCAGCAAGTAATTATGTTGCGTTTGCAGGTAAGGAATTTGCTGCTGACAGGTTGCCTTTTCTGTGGGCCTTTATTCTTGACATTCTGTTTCCTTAACACCGTCGCCATCGTGTATAGTGCCACTGCTGCTCTTCCTTTCGGCACAATTGTTGTGATTGTCTTGATTTGGACCCTTGTTACTTCACCTTTGCTTGTTTTGGGTGGAATTGCTGGTAAAAACAGCAAAACTGAGTTCCAAGCCCCTGTGCGAACGACCAAGTATCCCAGGGAGATCCCACCACTGCCGTGGTACCGAGGAACCATCCCCCAGATGGCTATGGCTGGTTTCTTGCCTTTCAGTGCCATTTATATCGAACTCTATTACATATTTGCAAGTGTATGGGGACACAGAATTTACACGATATACAGCATTCTCTCCATTGTCTTCATCATTCTTCTCATTGTGACGGCCTTTATCACTATTGCACTGACTTACTTCCAACTTGCCGCTGAAGATCACGAATGGTGGTGGAGGTAGGATTTCCTGCACCTTTGTTTAGATTGTACATGCTATGATCTGCTTCATCTACCAATCTGTTCGTTCGTCTTTTCTGATTTTGTTTAGATTTTCCACATCTCAATATATCCTTCTTTATGTCCCTTCGGTAGTTTATGCGTTCCTTTAGTTGCATTCCTTAGTGATAATCCTCAAGTTTATGAATACTGCCAAACCACCCCATTCTGGCTCCACTTGTTATTATGCCATATGTTCTGTTATTTTGTTTCACTAGTTTCTGCAGTTTGTTGGTAAGCCATTTATACAAGTTTTAACCTGTCCCCCTCTGAAGAATTTGATTTTTTTGACTTGCATAATTATTTTGCACATTGCTTTTCCAAGTTAAAGGAAAGATCAGAAAGGTGAACTAAAATACTTAGAATATGTACACGTTATAACGGCAGCTTAAGCACATTTGACTGTTTTCTATAAACTGGCAAACTGGGCCAAATACATAGCACCTCATTGATACATTGAATAACACTCCTTTTTCTACTGTTTTGGTTTGTTATCAGGTCTTTCCTATGTGGAGGTTCAACGGGGCTGTTTATCTATGGCTACTGTCTGTACTACTACCACGCTCGTTCTGACATGTCAGGCTTCATGCAGACGTCTTTCTTCTTTGGGTACATGGCTTGTATATGCTACGGCTTCTTCCTCATGCTTGGTTCCGTGGGGTTCCGTGCCTCTCTGCTCTTTGTTCGTCATATATACAGGTCTATCAAGTGTGAGTAAGCAACCACAATGATGTTAAGCTAGGGCATGTTTTTTGTTATTCAATATATTAGCCTTGCTACATGGAAGAGGTGCATTGGTCCTTGCTGTTTGCCCTTTAGAGAGGAATGGAACTTGGCATGTGCCATTTCTGGCTTGTTTCTTTCATTTTAGGGGCTCCTATGGGTTCAGGAAAGTAGTGTATCTTCATATGTACATGTACTCTTTTGAAAACAATTAAGTTTCGATTATTCAAGAGTTTTGTCAGATTTTCGCATATATTTAAGTGTGGGTGAGTTATGTTATCTCAGGTGCCGCACGAATTTGTGTGAATGGTCTATGGACGCATCTTGCATTGTCGCATGCAAATTAGGATCAGACTATCTTTTAATACTGAAACATGCCATAACATAGTATCTACCAAAGGAATTGGTTTCTTGTATTAATGATAGTAGAGATACTGGGGACACTATTGTTTACATACATGTGGCAATTGATTGATTTCCCATTTCCTTTTTATTTTGAACCTTGATCTGCAAAGTTTCCTTCAATTCGCATGGCTTCTCTAATTGAGTTTATAACTCGTAAATTGAGTTTACAATGTGCAAATAATCTTGTCTTCAACAACTTCTAAATGAATCCGTCTTATTAAGCAGGATTATCTTATAGAACAAAGGGTTCCGTGTGGTACCCATGTATTCCGCGCGTAGTTAAAAGTTCATGTTTAATTATGCTAAATTTCACTATGTTGTTTCCAACTGACTCATCCAATCAAATTCCCGATAGTACCTACAAGGCTACAATGAACAGGTATGCTATAGGGATGGATACGAACAAATACATAAAAAAGAAGCATGGCTAAATTGAAATCCTCAAAGAAATGAATACAAATATAAACCAAGTATGACCAAATAGAGTCCCATAACATAAAAACAGTCGGCAATTCTTTGGGACATGTAACTTGGTGACAATGAAGCAGATACTGTTTATTTATTCGGCCTACTTTTGATTTAATTCGACAGATGGGTTTATTTTGATCATCGAACATCTGACTTGTTTGGACTCATCATAAAATTTAGTATTCATGGTTCATGATCTCAAACATGAAGGTTATTAACAGAGCATCAGATATCCTAACCATTTCAAGCCTCCAGCAAATATGAACGACTGAAGGTCAGAGTAACCACCTGTTGCCATCATATGTAGGACACACACAAGGATTGATGGCAATTGGACAATCTTATTGTAGAATTCCCTTTACAAAATTGCACGGTGAGCAACCTCCTCCTAAATAGACCAATAGTAGATAAAGAAAATTCAGAAACCAAGAGAATCAGCAGGCTATATAGGGATGTACGACATGATAGAAAAATACTTCTGCAAGGAAATTTACTTTTCTTTCATTCGAGGTGAAACGTAGACTCAACAACTAGTGCTCTTGTTGAGACCGCCCCAGCCAGAATCGCAGCAGCAAATCCAAATAGTTCTAGAATTGAGGGCATGCCTCCTATAAAATGTAAAGCATATCATAAGTTAGCATAAAACTTAAGTGAAGTCTGTAATCACAAATTTCAAACAGAAGTTGGTCGTAGCTAGGGTATACACCGGCAGGTCTGGTCTGGATAACCGCCCCGAACTGGACTGGCCGATTGCAACTGGGTCAGACCGAATAGGGTCTGGTCCGGTTGTTGGTTTTGGTTTCGCAGGTCCACCGGTTTTGGATCGGGCCAATTAAAAACCGATCGAATCCGGTCCAAAATTGAAACCGGGCCCAATAAGAAATCAGAAGTGCAAGAGTCTTCAACTCAATCAGCCAACATCCTCATCCTCAAACCCTACGTCGGTCGTCTTGTCGCTAGTCTTCTAGTTCCAAGTCGTCCCTTTCTCGCAATGTAAAGTCTTTTTTCCATCCCAACTAAATTAATGTTCTGGTTGTTTTGTTTTAACGTCAATTGTGATTTGATCCATTTTATTATTATTTAGATGTCGGGCTCCCAATCCAAACAACGAAAAATTTCTAGTGGGTCTACTCGACAATCACAAGACACTACAGATATGGATACAATTGAGGAGTTGCCACCTTTTCTTCCAGTTATACCCGAAGTACCTGGGCGTCACTACATACCGGTTAACAAAAAAAGAAGAGCTATCTACTGGAAGCATTTTTCAGGAGTACATTGAGAATGATAAACTTAGAGTTGAGTGCAAGTACTGTGAAAGTAAAACTTTCGCGTGCGATGGGAATACGGATGGGTCCACTAATGTGAGAGATCATTGGAGCAAATGTCTAGCTAACCCGACCACCTAGAAAAGAGATAGATAATCTCAACTAGTTCTTGAGGAAGTTGGAGGTGTTGCCGGAGAGACGATGGTGAAGTCCTACAGTTTTGACCTTCAACAAGTTAGAGAGGTACTTATTTACATGATCATAGTTGATGAGTTACCGTTGCGGTTCGTTGAGCGTCCAGGTTTCAAGCGATTTGTATCAGTTGCTTGCCCCTCCTTCAATCTTCCTTCTCGTGTTACAGTTGCTCGGGATTGTTATAAACTGTATATATCTGAAAGGTTGAAGTTGAGAGATTTCATGCAAGATTCATGTCGGAGAGTTTCTGTAACTACAAATACATGGACTAGTAATCAACAAATGAACTACATGTGTCTCACAACGCACTTTATTGCTAGTGACCGGAAGTTGCACAAAAAAATCCTTAATTTTGTCCAATTGCTAGTCACAAAGGAGAGGCAATCGGCAAAGTTGTCGAGGAGTGTCTAATGGCATGGGGTCTCAAAAGCAAGTTGCTCGCTTGTATTGTGGACAATGCAGGTTCCAATAGCACGTCATGCGATTATTTGAAGAAAATGTGTATGAAGTTCGGTTGCTTGCGGGAAGGGGAGTTGATGCATATGAGGTGTGCGGCTCACATCATTAACTTGATAGTTTGGGACGGATTGAAACTCCCAGAAACTGTTGCATGTTTAAGGAGAGTCAGAGAAGCTGTGAAGTGGATCAAAGCTTCTCCTGCTGGGTTACAAAATTTCAAGGATTTTGTAATAAAGTTTAAGGTTGAAAGTAAGCAAGGTTTGTGCTTAGATGTTGTGATCAGGTGGAACTCGACATACGACATGTTAGAAGCCGCTCTCAAGTATCAGGACATCTTCGGTAGAATGAACATTTGGTGCTCCTACTGATGAAGACCGGAGATTAGTTGGCAGACTAATGGTGTTTCTAAAAGAGTTCAAACACTGATGAAGACCGATCGTGTGTCTGGTAGTTTGTATGTCACGAGCAATAACACATTTTTCTATGTTGCGAATTGTCTCGCCATGTTGAACAATTGGGTAGAAACTGCAGATGAGGATTTCAATGAGATGACAAAGAAAATGAAAGAAAAGTATGACAAGTATTGGGGAGACATTGAAAAGATGAATCCACTAGTGTACATCGGAGTTATTCTGGATCCGACTTTCAAGTTGGAGGGTGTTGAACTTTCAAGTTAGCCTTAATTTAGTTTTTTAGTTTCTTGACGTCTTCCTTTCCTCTTATTCATGCCTGTTGGTATTAGATATTCTTAGCCAGCTTATATAATAACTTACAAAAATTAAGGCTAATTTCAGAAGCCACTATTCTAAATCTAATAAACAAAAGTATTACCTGACTTGTTCCCATATTCGTATTACAGGTGGTATATGTATATGATATTGTATATTAGAGAGAGAAATTTTGAAGAAATGTAAATATCACATGATAAAGTAAACATTATGGAAATTTAACCATTTCATTCCATCCTCCAATTTCTGGGCCTAGTAATATTGTTCTCTCACTTACCTCCAATTTTCAAGTTATATAGAAATTATCAGTCAACCAGGGCTTAACCCCCCTAATTTTCTCTAACCATTTATCATTGTCTATCCTCCGATTCTTCTTCTTCAATATCATATCTTGGTGGTTGGCTATACTATTCCTATTTCATGTATGAAGGGACATTTCATCGAAATTACAGGTCATGTTTGCGTGAAAATTTATATATTCCACTAATTTTCCTTCATTTATTTCAACGCCAATGTCGAATTGTACTCAATGCATGGAGACCCTCGAATTATTCATAATAAGTTTTTTAGGTTTCTTTAATGGAGAATGCCTCTTACATTAAATACAATCTGAGAAAAAGAGTTGAGGATGACACGATGAATTATACGGCTTGCTTTGATATTCCATTGCATTCTATATATAGTTCAAAGTTCTTATCGAAACGTTGTATGCTGATATGTTCAAGAGAACGTCCTTGAAATGTTCAGAATATTTATTGTAGAGGAATATAAGATCTCAATTTCCAAATATATATATCTACGTATTTCTTGCTCATCTACCATTGAAACATTCCTCTAAGCTGCCAAGTCAATGTTAAGTCCCTAATCTTGTTTAGGACTAATCCCGTGATTAGTAGATGCTTTGCATGGGAAAGGGAAGGAGAATAGTGATGGGTGATGGGTAGGCGCCGGTTACGGTAACAGGGAGTGGGTTGTGTTGGATTTTGAGGCAAAATCCATCAATCTCTCTCTCTCTCTCTCTCTCTCTCTCTCTCTCTTTCTCTCACTTGCTCACTGATCTCTCACCATTTCTCTCCTTTTCCGGCGACAGAGGTGGTGGAGGCGACTCTGACGGGTGGTGTCGAGCACGGCGTTGCGGAGGCGCAGACGTGAGGTGCGTTGGAGCAGGGGTGCTGTTGGGCGTCGACGTTGAGCGGATCTCCGGCACGCTCCGTCTTCTTCTTGAGGTATGTCGGCTTAATAATGTGGTTTTGTTGTTCCCCACGTTGGTGGGAAGTTGTGGTCGGTCGCGGGAGGTCGGAGACCTCGCCGACGATGAGAGAACGACGTAAAATCCTCGGCAGGCGCGGGGTTGCTGTCGACCAACGGTCGACCGATGCTTTCGGGTGGTCGACCAGTTTTCATGTTTTGCCTAACTTTAACCAACACCTGTCGAACGATGTCGTGTGACGCTCGACCGGTTCATGTGTGCTGGTGGATTGGAGGCTTTCTGTTGGATTTCGGTCGACCGTCTCTAGCTTTCGGTTCGACCGGAACTTAAGTGTACTTGATTATTATGCATGTTGTTCGACCGATTTTGTTATATTGTTCGACCGTGATATGACATAGACTATTAGGATGACCCTGATAATTTTCGGTCGACCGGGACCCCTGAGTCGGTCGACCAAATAGTCTTGTGTGATTTTGACCAACTACGGATTTTGACATCGTGTTCGGTCGACCAGTTTTAGATCGTTGTCTGACCATTTGGACTTAAGTGATGCGCAGAATAGTTCGACCATTGTAGACTTTCGGTCGACCGAACCTATTGGGAACGGTCGACCGGTTAGACTTTTCCAGTCGACCGTTTGTGCGCAGAACTGAATTCCTGGTCCTGGTGTTGTGTCAACTCTGTCCACGGAAACCCATGTCCTCACTTAGAGCGTGAGCCAGGAGGTGACGGCGGGTACGTGCTCGTGCTTGCCCAGGGATCGCCGTGTGGAAAAGTGTGGACACTTGGGTTACGCCACCTCCGTTGATGGACAGTTGTGTGACGTGTTGTTGTTTGACTCTCTGTAGAGTAGCAGACCTGAGGGATCGCGGATCCCAATGCATGTTGATGCATGACTCGTAGAGCGTGATGACCCTGCAGACTACGGTCTGAACCCGTCCGATGTTGTGCCAGACGTATGTTGTACTGCCGAGGTTGTGTCGGCGATGTCGCCGAGGTTTTTGCCGGTGATGATGGTGCCGACGTTGTTTCGGCTTGTGGTTGTGTCGTCCGATGTTGTGCCGGAAGTGTGTTGTACTGCCGATGTTGTTTCGGCGATGATCCCCGATTGGGCAGCTCTCTTGGGATGTTGACCGACCGGGTTACGGCTTCGTCGAGGTGGTGTAGACCACGTGATTACTTTGCGCGGAAGTGTGGACTCTCCTCACCGATCCCTTTGACTCGAGTAGTCGCGTGTGAGGGGTGCGTCGCGTACTGTCCGTAAGACCGTATGTGCCTACGGTAGGTTTCCGTGGGAGACCCGTTGTTGTTGCTGGACTGATGTACTTGTTGACCCTTGAGGGTCCTTGTGTTGTTGGACTGAGGTCCCGTTTACCCTTGGAGAGATTTGATGCATTGCAGAGGTTGATATGACATGCTACTAGTATGATAAGTTTATTTACCGTACTATTGCGTTCATATAGGAGAGCTTGACATACATGATTTCCTAATGGAAAACTCATGCATTGTTGTTTGATTCATGTTTCAGGACCGCAATAGGTTCTGTCGGGTTGCGACTGTAGGATTTCATGTTTAATTATACATATATATTTTCAAAATTTTTATGTATAATAAGGATCAATTTTCAATTTTCTATAATTTATTACATGCATGCATCAATTTGTTTCAATATCTAGTTTCAAAACTTTATTACAACAAATTTGGACTCCGAAATTCATACCTAGAAGTTCTCGAAAACTTCTTGAAAATTCAGAGACGTTGGGGATGCTCCTCGCTGCGCCAGATGCCTCCGAGTATTCACCAAACTCTAAACAAGATCGGAGAGAGGAAAGCTAGTCTCTCAATCTCCGATAGGGTTTAGAATCCAATTACTAACCCATCTTTTATTCTCTTGAGAAGATGATCTCTTAAGAACTAAAACTAAACTTAAGAATTAAGGGATTTTCGTGGAGAATTATGGAGAGAGAATTTTTGCACAAGAAATAATGAATGAATTAATTGGGTAATGAAATAAGCTTGTATTTATAAGCTTTCTCCAAATTACCTATTCATGTGCAACCCCTTGCCCATGATCTCATGCAAAATTCCATCTAACCATCCATTATTTAATAATAAATAATATTAGCCACGAATTAAATCAATTATGGACCAATTCCATGCATGATCTAATTAATTCTTAAATTAATTCTGCACAAAACCGTCTGGACCGGTCGACCGTTTCAAGGTTCGGTCGACCGCTCGAACCATGTTTCGGTCGACCGTTCTATAACTCGGTCGACCGTTCGTAACACGAACTATTCCATCGCAATGTTCGGTCGACCGACCGATCACATTCGGTCGACCGTTCGAACAGATGAAAATTCCCTGTTATCGGTCGAGACACGTCCGGTCGACCGCGCCCGATCGGTCGACCGTTTACTGCTATCCGGTCGACCGTTTGAGCACTGTTCTGCAAAGTTGTCAAATTTCGGTTTAACCCCTACAAAATTTGACATTTCGGGATTAGTAGTAAATTCACAACTTATGTAACATATTATCCTATGTAATGATCAATCATTACACCCCATAATATTTACATCACATATGAATTTGATTTAGATTCTAATTATGTTATTAATCACAACATAATTTTGATTCTGCTTGTTCACCCCATGTGTCATATTTTCTACATGAAACCCGACACATCTTATGAACTCAAAATCCCCATTTCTTGTTTCCCAGTTTTGCGGTGTGACTTATGGGAGGATCTAAACTAAGTTGACAGTGATATTAAGAGCTTAATATCACAAGCTATAAGCGGTATCTAGCTACACATTATAGCTCCTAATTAGTTAGATGTCTTAATTCCACTCGAACCAAAACCCGATCCAATTAGTGATGGAGTGCACCACTTGTGTTTGTCCTTTGTCTCATGATATTAAGAATACACACAAAGTAGTATTGTGTCATCTTTGTATTAGTATTCATTTCTTGATCTCTTTAAGCTAGTTATAAATATGTGACTTTACTCAAATCACATTGTGCACATTATAACTTTGCTTTATCAAGGGGCCCACTAATATCACCACTCAATTAAGAGGGGCAATGATAGTCTTTTGACTAACTATCTTCTCCAACAAAAGTTGTACTTAACCAACCAATGCCTTTACACTACACTGATCGATAGTTCAAGACACTGATCTAATTAAGTATTCCTTAAGTGATTAAATATAAGTCTCATATCAAAGGACCAAAGACACAGTAAAATATTAATGACACATAAACACATTTCTATAATATTTTACTTATTAGGTCTATTCAGTATACAAAAGTAATATTTTCCTCTTTTGCATACCCGTGTTGTCACTCACGTGTAGAGCTACAATGATCTATGACCAACACGACAATCTTAACTCGGTAATTAATGTTCCATGTTAATTACCATGATTGCGAATATCTTTTGTTTTATGTAAACCAATATCTTTTAGAGCTTTACGGTTAAGGACCAAGAGCCTCTTCCTTAACACTTCTAAAAGACGAATAACATAAACAAGGAACAAAATGATTTCTCATTCAATTCATAATAATTGACATTTAAAAGTAAAACTTTTAGAACACATTCTTTTTAGTGACATCGGGTGCACACATTTTGGGGTCAGGATCCTCTTCGGATTTTTCGAGGTCGTCGTGATTACTTGTACCTGTCTTTCGTTGTATTGTTGTAATCATGTCTTTTGACAAACTCTGTTGTATTTTGGTACACCGACTGTTGATTTATATGAGTAACATTCACGTTAATGAGTTTTATCTGATGATCTCTTGGTTGTTTAAATTTTTAAATTTCCGCTGTTTCGGGATGTTACAACTTGGTATCAGAGCGGTCGGTTCCTATGTATGGCTCCCAAAAAAATCACCCAAGTATAGTAGTGTTAGTTGCACTTTACAATTAGCATGCATTCATGACTAATCTTGAGTTGTTTCTTGTGTCATATGCCTCCGAGACGTGTGAGGAACACCGCGAATGAGCGCAATGCCAGTGATGCCACTGAGGGCGCTACCTGGGATAGGTTGGGCGAGTTCCTCAAGCGTCAGGCGGCAATGACAGAGCAGACAAGGAAGATGGGCAGAGGAACTCCCTACCCTGGGGTAGGTGGGTGAAAATTAAAGTGTGTGGGAAGATGGGTAGAGGAACTCTCTTGTGTGATCGTAATAATTGTTTGTGTTTACGTTCGGACCTTATATGGTTGGATTTCTTTTTACCGGCAATTGAGTCCTTTGTGTCGGACTTTTAAGTATGGTGTTCAACTTAAAATTGTTGAACTTTGTTGCACAGTAAGAATGAAAGTCTAAGTAAAGTGGTTATGGTTGACTATTTGACATGTATTTTTGTATCAGTTTACCAAACGATCAGTATCTCCTTTTCTCTGGTAAAGGTGCTTGATTTAGTCACTTTAATGGGATCCACTGACTAGAATAAATGGAATGCTTGAGAAGTAGAGAACACTGACATGCATTGTTAGATCCCTAACCTAGGGTTAGTGGACTAATGAGGTTTAAGGGTTGGTTTGCATGGGGAAGTGGGGTTGCAGGTGTTTGCATGGGAAGGGGAAGAGGTGGTGTTACTGTAGCACCGGGTTTTTAATAAAGCATTTTCTCTCCTTCTTCCTCTTTCATCTCCTTCTCATTTCTTCTTCCTCCTTTCTCACCAAACACACACCTTCTTCCTCAGTCACCCAAGCCCAGGCGGAGGAGGCTGCGTCGGCGTGAGGTGCGAAGCGGTCCAGGCAGGAGAGGCGCGGAGTTGAGCGCACGAGGAGATCACCGGAGGCGAAGTGCGCGAGCGGAGCTCCGGCACTTTCGTCGTTGCTTTTGAGGTATGCCGCTCTCTAGTGTGGTTTGTTGTTGACACTCATGAGAGGGTCGTGTTGGTCGGTCGGAGGAGGTCGGAGGCCTCTCCGACGTCGCGTTTGGGCGAAGAAACCTCGGCTGGCGCGAGGTTGAAGACGACCGGGCGGTCGACCGGTCCTTGGACGGTCGACCGAATGCATGTATATCTTTACTGTCTGTTGCGTTTCGGTCGACCGAGGTCTTGGTTCGGTCGACCGGAACTTAAATATATTGGTTTATGTTGCATGATGTTCGGACTTTGGAGTATGTTCGGTCGACCGTTATATGACGTAGAAATATAGGTTGACCCTAACTGTTGTCGGTCGACCGAGACCCCTGAGTCGGTCGACCGATGGAATAAAATGTTGTAGAAGTTGTACTGTTAGTTTTCGGTCGACCGGGACCTGAGTCGGTCGACCGATAGACTGGATTGTAATGTTGACCAACTCCGGATTTTGACCTCGTTCGGTCGACCGGTTTTAGACCTTCGGTAGACCGTTTGGGGGATTGTGTTCTATGCGCAGCGGTAGACCGTGTTAGGGACGGTCGACCGATTCCTTTCTGGAAACGGTCGACCGAGTCACCTTTTACGATCGACCGTTTGGGCCCAGAACAGAATTCCAGGTTCCCTTTTGAATGCCAACTTTGTCCACGGAAACCCGTGTCCTCGCCTTGTGCGTGAGCCGGGAGGTGACGGTGGGCGCGTGATGCGTGCCTGCCCAGGGACCGCCGTTGGGAAGAGTGTGGGTGTTCGGGACGCGTCAGTTCCAGGTATGGAGCGTGACAAATGTGATGTATTGATTGGACTTATTGTAGTATAGCAGGCCTGAGGGATCGCGGATCCCAGTGTTGATGTTGTGCGGGCACGCAACTGGCGTTGGGTGGGGTGACTACCGGCCCACGGGCTACGGAGGTCGCTGCCCTGCTTTTATAGCGGCGCGGTTGGTGTTTGCGGCTCGAGGAGCCTGATGACCTGGCAGACTTCGGTCTGGTTTTGTCCGATGCTGTGCCGGACTGTTGTGATGGACCACCGATGCTGTGCCGGTGATGCCGCCGAGGTTGTGCCGGCGATGGTGATTGTTGAGCCGAGGCTGTTCCGGTTATGTTGTTCTTCCTCGGCTGGGCACCTACCGAGATGTTGTTGTTATACCTTCCGGGCGACGGCCCCGTTGGTCCCTGTTGCTCCGACCACTGAGATTTGCAGATCTGTATTCTATCGGCCCGCAGGCGTGACAAAGGCTCCCTACCGAACCCTTGAGTAGTGTAGCTGCGTGTGGGGGGTGCGATGTCGCGTGCTGTAAGACTGCATGTGCCTGCAGTAGGTCTCCTCGGGAGACTCGTTGTTGATTGTCGGACTGATGTCCTGTTTTACCCTTCGGGGGAACTGTTTTCCATTTCTGTCGATGTCATGACATACTACTAGTATGATAGGTTCATTGTGTAATGCATGCATTTATAGGTGAGTTGGCATACGAGGTTTCCTTCTGGAAACTCAGGCATTGTTGTTATATATTTTCAGGACCGCAGTAGGTCCAGTGGGGTGGTGATCGGCGGGCGCGCGCGTTTGGAGTCGGATCCTCTAGTCAGACCACTGAGGTCCACATGATTACGTTATCTTCCCTTGTCTTTTGTTGTAATCATGTATTCATTTTGGCAAACTCTGATGTATTATGGTGCACCGCTTATTTATTTATGAGAAGTAACAGTCCCGCCTTGATTTTTGTGCTCCTTGTCTGGTTTATGAATTTTTAAATTTTCCGCTGTTTCGGGATGTTACATGCATACCCAAGGAATAAAAAACCCTACAACTCTCGGCAAATCTTACAATTGTTAGGAAGTTGGTCTCTATTTATTTTGTAGTATTGACCAAAGTGATTGACATGACATGGGCTTTGCATGAGCTCTGTGTAAGGTGGCTTTGTAACTAGGAAGGTTGTTGGGCCAGACAAATAGCCCAATAGTTTTTTTCCTCCAATTATTTTTCAAGGTTGATTAAAAGAAAGAAGCATAGTCCATTACTCTTGGAAACTTTGCTAAATAAATTTACTTTCAACAATGTTTATGTAAACTAATTAGAAATTATATTTTCTATAAAAATTATATTTATTTTCTGAATTTATTTATAAAATTTAAATTCACACATACATATTTTCCACACAGGACATAGCTCATCCCCAAATCTTCATTTACAATTTATCATTCTCTCTCTTCCACTATTCCTCCTCTCCATTATGTCTTGGTTCCAAGATGGTTGGCTATTCTCTTCCATTTACTTTATGTCAGCAGAAAGCTTTGTTGTTCTTGACTCCTTATAATTATCATTATCATTATTACTATTACTAATACTATTATTGTTGTTGATTATGAAAGTTAAAGTGCAATTTGCAAGTCTTCAGATAATAATGGTTTAAAAAAGAGGGAGAAACCAAGCAACTCAGAAGAGTTTTGCATATCATACAAAACTCAAGGATGTTCTTGTTCTTGATATATATCACTATTTGCAATTCTCCATCGTGTTTTTTTCTCCGAAAGGTATCTCCATCGTACTGTACTGTTAAATAGAACATGATCACAAACATGTCTAATTATCTTGCATCACAAGGTGTCAAGGTGCGTTTGGATGACAGGAAAATGCACCCAGTTTTCCAAAAAAAAACGTGTTTTCCAGAATCCGAGCATTCGAATATCACATGACACTATCCAATTTTGCTGCAAACTGAGTCCAGTTATTCGTATTTTGTACAGCAACAAAAAAGCTCTCTAAGAGCATCCCTAACGGGGGATTCCACCCCACCTACAAAATCCTTAACCATTACCCAATCCACCCTACAAAATCCTTAACCATTACCCAATCCACCCAGTCACGCTACAGTATGCGCGCGACTAACAAAAGACGAGACGATTGGATCAAGGCTTCGACTTCTATGACATCGAGGAACTATAGTATGCGCGTGACTCACAAAAGACGAGACGATTGGATCGAGGACCTACAGTACGCGCGTGACTACTTCAATATATATTCTCTACTCACCTCTATTCCAATCTTACTTCTTCCACAATAATTCTCTACTCACCTCTACTCTCTACTCACAATGTCATCTTCAGAAGGCAATGGTTCACCAGATTACCGACGATCTCCACGTCGTCCACCCCCAAGCCAACACTTTTTCCCTTATCAAAATGTTCCACAACCAGGATTCCACCCGTTATACCAAAGCCAATTTACCACACAACCAGGATTCCACCCGTCCCACCAAAGCCAATTTTTACCACACATAGGGTTCTACCCACACAATCAATACCAACCGCCAACTCAGGAAGAAGGGCAAACCCAATTCCCAATGGGTATGTATACTCGCCTCCTAAGTAGCGAAAGTAGTGGAAATGCAAGCCGCTATACAACTGATGTGAATGACGAAACCACGACCGAGGGAACACGCAAAACCGCGACGATGAGGTCACAAAAATCGTGGTCCGCACAAGAGGATCAACGACTCGTCTCGGCTTACATGGCTGTCAGTGGCGATGCTGTGGTTGGGACAAATCAAAAAATGAAGTCCTTCTGGAAACGTGTGGAGCGCATCTACAATGACTCAGGCGAGCCAGGTGTAGTAGAGCGTAACGATGAATCTTTGAAGGGGCGATGGAGGCGTACATTGCCATCTGTGAACCAATGGGTCGGTTGCTTCGACCAAGCGGTGCGGAGGAAGAGAAGCGGTTACAACTAGGACGATATCATCCATGAATCGCACATAATCTACGAACGAACACACAACGCCAAATTTCAGTTCATGCATGTTTGGCTTTTGTTACGCAGGTACCCTAAATGGGAGTCTGTTGCGCTTGGAATTCCCACCGGAAACGTCGTTGCAGAAAGTCCGGAGAGTTTTACCAGCGGGAAAAGAAAAAGCACTGACGACGATGGGAGTAACGCAACACCGTCAGCAGATGAAATGGTGTTTGAAACATGTGCTCGTCCTGAAGGCGTTAAAAAAGCCAAAAAGAAGAAGGGGAAACAATCATTTCAGGCACAACTTGATCCTGAGATGTTAGAACTGGGGAAACAAATTGAATATAGCGCAAAAGTGAAAGAGGAAAAATATTTACGTTACGAAGAACGGCTGGAGAGGAAACGCATCGAAGCTGAGGTGAATTTCCAAAGGGAACTGAACAGCAAGAAACTCGATGTCCTCTTCGCTCTAATGAAGAAGGAAAACAAGGACGAATTCGATAAAGAAACACTTGCTGAACTCAAAGAGTAGGCTAAAGCACAAGGATATCTGTAGGTGCTTATGTTTTCAATATGTCTGTGGTAGTTTATCAGTATTTCGTATTATGTATTTGTATCCGTAGGAGGACTGTCTTTCCTTTCCTTATTTCTGTTATATTTCGTATTATGTATTTGTATTGTATTTTGTTTCCGAAATGTATGAGTATTGTACTATTATTTCTTAATTTGTTTATGATTTTTTTTATTTTTTTTTATTTTGAAGTAAGTCAAAAAAAATTAATTCATTATAAAATATTTTTCAATTATTTTGTAATACCTAATTAATTAAATTCCATTTACCTAATTAATACATTATCTTAATTATAAAAATATTCTTTATTTAAAATAAAAAAAAATGGACGAATGGAGGGGGCCACGTGGCCCCCCGCCCGGGCGCCCGGGGGGAGGGCCGCCCGGGCGCCCGGGAAGGGTGCTCTGATGACCTAAGCAAGCTTTTCCGGATACTGGATGGGGTCCACCTAAAAGGTTTCGTGTTAACCTATACTTTGGAAAACAATTACTAGTCTTGCCATCGAGATTCTTACGTAAATACCCCCACTACCTTCATAATTCAATTTCACATGTCCTCGAATTAAATTACTACATTCATAACACTTCCCGCTCCATTATTTCTCAACCCCTTTCCCATTCCAACCCTCGTAGTGGCCTAATCGACGACAAACTCTATCGAGTCGTCCCTAGCAGTTTCAATCGGCGACCAAACCAGATGCGGAACGACACAAACCGTCCTCTCTCCGATAAGCGACCAGTGGTGGCCTGTCTTGTTGGTCTCTCCACACATACTAGGCATAGAAACAACAACTGAGGTTGGTAAGTTCTATCCATCAAAAATAGTTTGGATGTCATAAATTACCATCTTAATGACCTTCGATTAGTATAACATTAAGTTTGTACGACCATCACATGTGCTCTTCTTGTTCAATTAGTTAATATTGGAGGTACGTACGACAAATGTTTGAGGAAAATGTTGAAATTAAATTCATCTCACATTGGATAGGTTTGTTTGATGTTCATGATTGTCCAATTTTTGTTGCTTGAGCACGTTTAGCTGCAACCTTCATCCTTTTATTTGTTACCATGATTAATTTATAGTGTGGTAATTGTTATCTTTCATACTTTCAAGATCACATATGTTTTGTAAGGTATATAACTGTACAAACAGTCAACCGTGATTTGTGTTTCTATTTGTTAGTCATTGTAAATGTGACACGCATATCCATTAAAATGCTTCTTCCAAGTGGTTTCATTATTATCCCTATCAACTGCCTTGATTATTTCTTCTAGTGACTATTATCCCTTTATAATGTTAACCTATTAACTTTCTTGCTGATTTGAATCTTTCCCCTGATTGTTTGTTAATTAATTAGATGTCTATGCAGCTAGTAATGTGCATTACCTGCTTTGTTAAGTAGTTGTGTTCCATGATAAGTAATACATATGAAGATTGATTTAGGTTGAACTACCTACTTCATAGTCTCAGTAAAGATTACACAACTAACTTAAAAGTCTTTATTAATTACTGCATACTTTGCTTGAGGTTTTAAATTGCCATGGTCAAATTCAACCGGGTCCTGAAATGTTGGTTTCCAATCATAAACTCATGGTTAGGTGCATACAATCCACAAATCTTCGAAGGTATTTTGGACGAAAAGGAGTTAGCCTTAGTCTTAGGTGCACTTGGAAATGTCACGAAAAGGAGTTAGCCTTAGTCTTAGGTGCACTTGGAAATGTCGAGGAGTATATGAACATGTATCTAAACAGGACTATGGTCCACACAACCCCCATAACCGGAAACCAAAAAACACTTGACATGTCAATGAAAGGAATGTGTTCTAAAAGTTTTACTTTTATATGTCAATTATTATGAATTGGATGTGCAAACATTTTGTTCATTGATTATGATATTCGTCTTTAGAAGTGTTAAGGAAGAGACGTTTGGTCCTTAACCGTAGAGCTCTAAAAGATAATGGTTTTAATAAATCAAAAGTTATTCACAATCATGGTAATTAACATTGAACATTGTTAGGAATTAAAACAAATCCCAAATACGCAGCGGAACGAAAACAGCAAATCTAATCGGCTAAACTTGAGAACACAACGCAAATCCACAATCCAAACCACACAAAACACGCAAGATTAACGTGGAAACCCAATACGGAAAAAACCACGGACAACACAACTCTAAATCCACTATAGAGAAACGTATTACAATAGATGCTTACAAGGAGACGCGAACGAACCGACGAAACGACCCAGCTCAAATCTCTCCAAATGAATCACAAGGATGCTCTCTCTCTCTTTTCTCTCAAGAATGCAAAAGTGGACAATAGGAATTAACCTTAAACAAAAGGGGACGTAATTGCCTTTGTATAGTAGGCCTAAACAAGTATTAATTGCACCAAAATCGCGTGGAGAAATATGCAAAACGTGGGCAGAACTGGGTCCAAACGGTCGACCGAACGGTTGCTTCGGTCGACCGATCCAATAACCGTATCGCGAACGGTCGACCGAAATTGAAGTATCGGTCGACCAAAAAACGACAGTAACTTTTCTGGCTTGCGCGAGTGCATACACGGTCGACCGAATCACTTAAGTTCCGGTCGACCGAAATTCAACAGACACTTTTCTCCTAGCTCCTCGAATGTTTTCGGTCGACCGAATCCAAGGTTCCGGTCGACCGAAAACCGGCAGTAACTTTTGCCCAGCTCCAATTGTGTGCCCGGTCGACCGAATCCTGGATTCCGGTCGACCGAAAAACGACAGGCATTTTGCTGGGTAATCCAACACACATCCGGTCGACCGAAACACTCCTTCCAGTCGACCGATCGTCTGTTTTTCTGCCCTAATACTTTAAACTCATATTCAAGGTAAACAACAACAATCTCCACATTTACCTTGAATAGCCCGAGTAACTCTTTGAAGGAACACTTTCTTCCTCATTGTGTCGTCGTCTTAGCTCCACCTACTTAGAACTCAAACCAACCAAGTTCACGCATACCATGAACTTAGTCGAAATAACTGACTTCGTCAACATATCAGCCGAATTATCTTCAGTGCTCTTCTTCACCACCACACCTCCTTCAGAGACGTTGAGAAACCAAGAAACCAATTTTGGCATCCAAACATGCAAAAATTGGAAAGCAAAAAACTGCTTCAAAACGGTGTCACTAGCTAGCTAGGAAACATATTGTTTGGAAAAACACTTGTAGTTTTGTGGTATGAAAACAGACCATTGTTAGAACCTTATCCCTAATTAGCGGGTTAATTATGCTTGGATGGTTAAGAGTAGATTAGTGAAGGGGAAGTGAGGTGAGGTGAGATGGAGGTTTGTGAGTAGTGGATGAAAGTGTGTTGGGTTTTTAAGAGTGAAATACTCTTTTACTTCTCATTCCCTCTCAAATCACTCTTCCTTTCTTTCTCTCTCCAGAATCCAGCGTGTGAAGATGAAGGCAAGCAAGGAAGAGCTTGGTAAAGCATGGCCGGAGCTGTTGTGATCGTTGTGCGAAGAGTTGCCGGAGGTGCGAGAAGGCAAGGTGGTGATCGCGGTTGACGTTCGGAAGTTTCGACGAGCAAAAAAGTATGTCAAGTTCCGTTTAGTTACTCACCCAAGGTGTGTTAGAAGTTTGGATTGTCGTCGAAGGTCGGAGGCCACGTCGATGATCAAGTGCAGCAAGGTTGCTGCGCTGGAACAGTCAACCGGCGGGTGTCTCGGTCGATCAGTCTTAGTGTAAATGTGTGAGTCTGCTCAAAACCGGTCAAACGATGCTTATCGGTGGTCGACCGATTGTGTAAATTTGATGGGTTGTTGAAGACTGTTTTTATCGGCCGGACGAGTCCTTTTTGCCGTTCGACCGGTTTCACCTGTAGCAAGTTGGTTCATGCCTAGACCATCCAAACGGTCGACTGTCTTGTGATCAGTTCGACCGATGACTTAAATGTACCGTCTTTGTTGTGCGACCGGAGTGTGCTGGGTCGACCGAAGGTTTATGTGCCAAACGGTCGACCGCCCGGTGATTTTAGTTTGACTGGTGGTTGTCGATGTTGGGGGCTCGAGGCTCTGATATTTTCGGTTGGATGAGACCCTTTTGTCGTTCGACCGTTAGGACGTTAAGTTAGTTGGACCTTGGCTTAGACCATCTAAACAGTCGACCGCCTGTAATTTTGTTCGACCGGCTATGTTGTGGTTCGAACCCGTGCTAGTTTCGGAAGGGAAATGTTCAACCGTTTGTGCCTTGTTCGGTCGACCGTTGATGTCCAGTATGGTTTTTATGTATTTTGTGATAGTGCTACCTCGTCAAGGAAACCCGTGTCCTCGTCTTGTGCGTGTGCCTGGAGGTGACTGTGGGTGTGGTGATTGCGTCTGCACAGGGACTGTCGTGTGGAAATGCATGGACACTTGGTGGATACCCCGTCTTTTTTTAAGGGGAGTGTGTCAGCTTGTGTGAGCAATCATGTGCATCAGCTTGTGAGAGCAATCATGTGTCAGCTTGTGTGAGCATTTATATATCTTCCTTTTAACTGCGGGTGCTGCGGTAACCATGTCATACTGTTATGTTGGTAATATATGTTATTTTATGCATGTTAGGGGAGTTTGACATACAATGTTTTCTTTATGAAAACTCAGGCATCGATTTATGTTGCATTTCAGGCTGTGATTGGTAATAAAGGGTTGTAACCGAGGATGAGCATACCAAGAATCGGATCCTCCAGTTTCTTTTTTTGAGGTCGTTGTGATAACTTGTAAATGTTTGCTATACCATTTTGATGTAATCACGTTTAATGTTTGTTATACTTTTTTGATGTAATCACGTTTTTGGAAATTCTATTTTATGGTGCACCTTTGTATATACATTTAGTAACGTCATTGTCTCTCTTCGATAGGATTCAGTTGATTATCGTTTAAATTTTTTGCTGTTTTCGGATACGTTACCCCCATAATCGAGATGGAACAACAGTTGCCAACTCAGGTAAAGCCAACGGAAAATAGCGGAAACATATTTGGAGTCCACGTCTCTAACACAATTACCTCATATGATTAAACAAAAAAGACTTTTAAATGCTAATTACGTTTACACGACTTCTATTATTCTACCATCTTACGTGGGATCTTTTTTTGTAGTGACAAGATCCGGATATTCAAAGGGAAGATGCCTTGGGGGGCTCCACTTGGCTTCTCACTTCTGCATTCCTGCGGGAAAAGGAAAGTTATCCAACTCATATTAAATGTGGTTGTATTATTCCACTTTAAACTTCTTTTTATCTAATTTGTTATATTCTAATTATACCACAGTATCACCTATTTCTCTGTGATCCGAACTCTAAACTGGATTAGCACAATTGATCAGGATTGTTGTTTGTAAACTCTCCCTAAACTGGACAAGCATCCCCGGTAATACGAAACAAGTTGAGGCTTTGGTAAAATATATTATATGTAACGTAACTTCATACAATTCCGATTCTTGAAATGTCGAATCATTCCTTCATTCTACAAGCCCGTGTTTAAGATTCAAACAACGGCTGCTAATATCAGTAAAACTCTTAAGATAAGTGAACTTAGATTGTTGTAGTTGTCGACGAATATCATTTTTTTTAAACTTTCATGCTACAATAGTTATGTAAACCATAAAAACATAATCGGTTAGCTTCCCTATCCAATACTTCACGCAACACCACACTCAACCAATCCATTTTCCAGGTGCAACATTAAAATATTTACGAAAAGTGCCCACCACAACCGTCCACGCTTTTTCGTTATTAAACGACATCATCATGTATATACCATACCAAACTCCACCACTTAATATCAATTTCAACACCTCCTCCAAAGTTGTCAAGCAGAACCATGGCTCTGCTTGCTCTGCCCACATTCATCATTGCCCTCACCCTTGGGTTGGATTCCTCTCTTGCAGAGTTCCCAAAGAAATACCACACACTCAAACCAGATTCCACTCTTAGCTTCTTGGTTGTTGGAGACTGGGGCAGAGATGGCTTCTTCAACCAATCCAAAGTTGCAGCTCAGGTTAATTTGCTTTTCTCTTCTTAATTTAATTACTTTCTAGCTTCTTGTTCATGAGATATTTAACAAGTTTTGATTGTGATTGTGTTTGTGTTTGATAGATGGGAGTTGTTGGGAAGGAGTTGGATATTGATTTTGTGATATCAACTGGAGATAACTTTTATGAAAATGGATTGAAGGGTGTGGAAGACAAGAAATTTGAGAGATCTTTTACCAACATCTATACTGCCAGTAGCCTCCAAACACAATGGTATAGTGGTAAGATTATTTATTAGTTAATAATATGTTAAAATGTTTCATTCCTACATGTAAAATGTTTATTTTCGCTAAAAAAATGTTTTTTGAGTTCTTTGTTATTTTTAACTTTTCTTTCCGCTTTGTTTTGGCAAAAAACATTATGTTCTAAGTTTTTTCTGCAATTCAATAACATCATTGGAGAAGTTAGAGCTTTGGTGTCTAAATATATTTGACGTGAAAACTCTTCTATTTTTTCGACAGTGTTGGGAAATCACGATTACCGTGGAGACGTGCTCGCACAATTGAGTCCAGTACTTCGGCAAATCGACCCACGATGGTTTTGCATGACATCGTTCATTGTTGACGCAGGTGAGGATTACGGATGTTGCTTAATTTATGGATTTTGATTATTATAATTGATGTTGAGTGATTAAGTAAGTTTAAATTGGTTGTGTTAGAAATTGTGGAATTCTTTTTCGTGGACACAACTCCTTTTCAGAAGAAATACTGGAATAAACCAAAGGGACATCGCTATGACTGGAGAGAAGTGGCCCCTCGGCACAAATATATTTCTACACTTCTAAAGGTAATACTTATAAGTTCTTTTAAAATTACTGCTTATATTTTTCGAAGAACAAATATAATGTGTTTTTATTTCAAAATGTGTTTGATACTCAAATTCAAGTGTTAAAGTTTTACAGTTAGGAACCTTTTGGGATTATATCTCCTCTGGAAGCTTGTATTTATGGGGATCTTCTTGGAAAGTGACCTAAACTTCATATAAACCACCAAATATAACCAATTTTTTTTTACTGCACGCTAAAAACCCTACTCTTCTTTAGAGAACTCCATTTTAGTTTCAGGTGAAGTGGCTATTATTTTATTCCACGTGTCATGCAATTTGCTACTGTACGATCTTAGAGGATGCAAGTGGGAACAATTATTACACTATTACTAAGATGCATATCATAGTATGTTAATAGTTTTGCTCACAATTTTGGTGTCAATAATTTGGCTCTTGGTATTATGTTAGATGTTTTATTGTTCTAGGATTTGAACTCGGCTTTGGGCTCGTCTACGGCGATGTGGAAGTTCGTCGTTGGCCACCATACGATGAGAAGTGTTAGCGAACACGGCGACACCCAAGAGCTTTTAGATTTACTCCTCCCAGTCCTCCAGGTAATAACTAAATAATTACATTTCTCCATAGAAGGTTTAGTGCGCGCATCACTTGCTGGAACATGATTGTGATTTTCTTAAATATCTTTTGAAAATACTTTCTAAACACGTATCTAATTTGTTTGGGTGCACCTCAAATATCGGTGAAAAGAGAGAGAAGAGAGAGGGCGGGAGGGAGAGGAGAATTGAGGGTTTGAGTTTTTTTCGGTTTTTGGTTTTATTTATTTAATATTAAGGGTATTTTTAAACTTAAAATGTGTAAATTATAAAATTTCGAACGAAATTTGTGACGGAATGGATCTCACTAACAATGCAGATGCATACAAGAAAATAAATTAAAATAAAAGTGCATGGAACGAACTAAAGTTAAAATGTATGTGTAGTACACAGTAGAAAATCGAGTGTGAATGTCCAATTACGTAACTTTTAAGGTGCACTCAATCAAATAATTCTTATATTTATGACATTTTAAAATCTTTATAAATGTCTAAATTGTAATACTTTTATTTTCTTTAAATGAGTAAAGTAAGTACCTTTCTGTATTAAATTTGCCAACTCTATCAACGCTAAATATAATCAACCGTAAGGATAATATTAAGAAGTATTTCTCAGATTGACAGAGAACGTACTAGGACCGCTCAAATAAATTTATTGAAATTAGGAAAAGTTGACAATTTTGATTTCCTGGAGGGTTGTTTCTGGCAAAAAAAACACCTTTTGACGAACTAACCTTCCGTACTTCGAAATAATATTGAAGGCCAACAACGTCGATCTCTACATCAACGGTCACGACCACTGCCTGGAGCATATCAGTAGCAAAGACAGGTAATTCCCAATTCAAAATTATACTAGAATACAACCTCAAAAAAAAAAACATTTACAAAAATACGCGTTCGATAAACTCTAAAATAAAAAATATTATTTTTTGGTGTGTTCAGCCCTCTGAAGTTCTTGACTAGTGGTGGAGGTTCTAAGGCTTGGAGAGGCACATTTACACCCACTTCAGAGAAATTGGAGTTCTTCTACGATGGACAAGGATTCATGTCCGTGGAAGTGTCTGAGGAGAGGGTCGAATTCGCATTTTACGATGTTTTCGGCAGTGTCTTGCATAAATCCAGTGTAACTAAAGATCTTCACTCTTACACATATAAGTAAAAGAGGAAAAGAAGTAGTAGACTGTAGACTGCAATAGAAGGATGATTTCTAATGTAATTTCAGTAAATAAAGTTTTAGATGAATAATAGCTAGAAGCGTTGATGTGATGTAATTATGATCAACAATGAGATCAGGGGTGGACCCACGTTGGGGGCAGGTTCCCCACCTGCCCCCACCCAGATTTCTGATATTTTCACCCAAAAAATAAATTTGGGCTTTTGAGGGGGATTGCTGTGTTTGGATTGGGAGATGAGTGATGGGTGTGGTTTTGAATATATATATTTTTTGTTATTTGTTATTTCTGGTTCGAGTGAATATGTTGTTGGATTAGGAAATAAGTTAGATTGATGTCAGGAGTTCTGTGGTTTACTTATTTGATCTTGTTTTTATTCTTGTACATTTGGATTTGTTTTGCTTCAATACCTGTATAATTGTATTTCATATGTTACAACTTACAATTCGACATCGTAGTGACTCAAATTGTAATGACATGAATGACCCCGCAATAACAATATGTCTTTAATCTCGAACTAGTTAATGGTTCAAAAAAATTAAATTTGAAGCGACAACAAGACATAACATGTCATCTTAAAGTATCATTTGATTAAGGCAAAAAAACTTCCACAATGCAAAGTTTGTGGCATCACATGATCAAGTTCATGATAATTATGTGATTTTAATAATGTGCAGTACATATCACAAAAGACACTTTGATATGTGAACAAGTTGGACGATCTAGATCATTCTAGATTGAAAGATCTTGTCCATTTATATTATATACACGAAGCTAGATTATCTTCAATTTCAAGTAAATGTTTAGCATAGATTAAAAATAAGAAAATATTTTCAAATAATGATTTTTTAATTAAATAATTTATTTAAAGTATCATTTTAAAATTTTGGGTCTCGAAAAAAAATCAACAAATGTGAAGATAATCTGCCCCCACCTAAAAAATATTCCGGATCCGCCCCTGATTATGATTGCTTGTTTCGTCTATTTTTATGTGCATTACCGTTAGGGTATCTATTCTAATCTATTGGCAGAACATTGTCTTTCAATTCCACTGCTTTTGCACCTATTTTTATTTATGCCTTACTGTCGTTAATATAATTATTTAATGCATTTCTTATTGGGTTATTTGATTGGTTACCACCAAGAAACAACTAAATCGACTTTATGCCACCTGGTTCTGACTATTTGGTATAATGTCATAGAAAAATCAAACTATGTATCTTAATGCCATAGGAAAACAAAATATTTATCTTTATGTCATTCCATCACTAAACCGTTAACTTTTCCGTTAACGCCCGTTAAGTATATTAATATTTAATGGAAATTTTGCAGAATCACCCTGAATAAACCAAAAATTCATAAAATTCATTATATGTGTTATAAAAATTACAAAAAATCATTTGTCTAATAAAATTTCATTTTTTATATAAAATGTGTTTTTCCAAAAAAATTAATTTTTTGTATAAAAATTCTTTTATTCAATTATCAGATTCTTTTACTAAAATATTAAAAATCATGAATCTGAAATAAGATAAATAAAATTATAAAAAAAAAAAAATTTAGAAGAAAAAAATTATCGAATTTCATTAGTTTAGTAATCGAGTCATTAAGTTTGGTGAGAGAAAAGAAGAAATGAAAGTTGAAAGATAGAGATGATAGTATAAATAAAAAAATTTGAGTAATGTTTTGTAATTTTTACACACATTTAATGAATTTTATAAAAAAATTTGTTTATTCAGGGTGATTTTGCAAAATTTCCATTAAATATTATTATACTTAAGGGACGTTAACGAAAAAGTTAATGGTTTACTGACGGAATGATATAAAGATAAATATTTTGTTTTCCTATGACATTAAGATAAATAGTTTAATTTTTCTATGACATTAGATCAAATAGTCAGAACCATGTGGTATAAAACCAATTTAGTTGTTTCTTGATGGCACTAAACAAATAATCCTTTCTAAAATTTCACATATATAAATGGTAGATTCTCCATACATTTGATGCACTAAATGGGGGTGAAGTAAAAGAGTTTAATGAACACAAAGTATGTTTATGGATGTAAAAGTTTAAATATAAAAAATCATGTTAAATCTAGTTAGTCTATTATTTCTATAAAATTTAAACACTAGGTAGAAAATAGTGGATTCAATTAATCATAGAGTTTTGTACATTTTTCGTACCTAGTAATATGAGACTATCTTTTCTAACAATCCGGTTGTGATAAATTGATTCAAATCAATTCGAACTCTTAATTCATTGGATAAAAAATTGAGCTCCAATACAAATCCAAGTGAATTGTCGAATTTCAAACATTCAATAACACCTACTGCCAAACAACATCATTACATAGTCAATCTCTAGTTGCCACTTAAAAGTCTTTTTCTGCTCCAACTAACAACTTGACTAAAATACGAAAAGTTCCCACCACAAATGGCAACTTCATTATTATAATCAAACATCATAGGTAATGATGTTGTTATGGAATACAGAAATGTAAAAACAGAAATGTAAAAACATTTAATGATGTATCATGCTGATTTTTGTTGTTCTGTTCTTGACCAGTGGTGGAGGTTCTAAGTCTTGGAGAGGCAAATTTAACCGCAACTCTGACAAGTTGGAGTTCTTCTACGATGAACAAGGATTCATGTCCATGCAAATTACCGAGGAAAGAATTCATGTTCATGGCAACATCTTGCACAAATCCAGTAGAAATATAAAAAAAACTTCGCTCTGACTCATAAGAGGAGGGTGAATATTTCTTATGTCATTACAGCAATAAGTTCCTTTTCATTTGTGAATCACGTGATACAATTATTAAAACCTGCAATGATGTTGAGAATAGCTTATTGGGAAACCAATAATGCATATCCTAATCAAGAAGACAAGATGATGCGGGAGAAGATGAGAACTTTGATAGCAATAACAGTTTTGATTAACATGTGGTCCCTCCATTATTATGATCACTGATCCAAAATAAATGGTGACTACGATATCTGATTATTACGAATTTCATTGGACAAAATTTCAAAATAATCACAAAAAAAAAAGAATATGCAAATGAAAAACTTAATTGGTAAAGTATGTACCTTGAAAATGACACATGTTATATCGTTTTCATTAACTAAAAACAACATCATTGATACCGTTTACCCTAAATGAAAACGACATCACTAATGTCGTTTTTACCTAGGTAAAAAAGGAATCCGAGAGACTGTGTTTTTATATGAAAACGGCGCTATAAAAACTAAATCCAAGATGTTATTTTTTTCTAAATAAAAAAGACATCACGGATGTCTTTTTGTAAAAGGTAAAAACGAAATCTAAGATGTTGTGTTTTACCTTTGACAGAAAGGAGTCGCCCGACCTCTTGTTCCTCCTCCCACCTCCGAATCACTCATCACTCTTCATTATTCCTCGTTTTTATATGTTGAACTAGCTATGGGTCGGTTGTGTCTATTAATAATTCTTGTGGGTAAAACACATAGTGAGAGATTTGTTGAGTCTATGAGTTTGATGTATCATGTTGATTCAAACTCATAGACTCAACAAATCTCATAAACGATATCCATGATGTATTTTTAATTATGAAAAAATAACATCTCAAATTTTGTTTTTATAACGCCGTTTTCATAAAAAAAACACAGCATCTCGGATTTCTTTTTTACCTAAGTAAAAACAGCATTGGTGATGTCGTTTTCATTTAGGATAAAAACATCAGTGATGTCGTTTTTAGTTAATGAAAATGACATCACATGTGTCGTTTTCAATGTGCATACTTTACCAATTAAGTTTTTCATGTGCATATTCTTCCAAGTTTTTTTATTTTTGGTGATTATTTTGAAAAAAATTCCAATTTCATTTGATATTGTGTAATTGTATAACTCAAGTATCATAAGTATACGTATCTTTCTCCAATATAATGTGTACTAATCAACTAAATATTTACTAACAAAACAGAGTTTAGATAATAAGATTATAAAAGTACAAGTTTTCCACACATCTTGCACTTAAAATCCAACTTGTATCTGTAGGCAGACCAGAAGACCAACAAGCCAATCAACATTGATTCCCAATCTTCAGCAAACATAAAATATAGTGGTCTCATCGTTCGCAGGATACCCAATCTTCAGTAACTCCACAATTATGGATCTTGGTGCTTATCGTTGGGGTATGGGGACAAAAATGGTTCCAATAATAAGTTGGTTTTTTATTATTATAACTTTTTTAAAGATAGATGATATATGTTGGCACATACCAGCTCTTTTTTGATTTAGAGAATATTACACGTGGAACATGAGATTAGTTGATTTGAAGAAGAAAATTCTTTACGATACTGATTGGTCCCATGTTACAGTCAGCTCGACCAAACTGCATCACTGCATCCCACCATGTTGTCGGTGAACCCAATTTTTATTTCTCATGCACGTTAGATGGAATTTAATAATTGACACTGCAGGGGTAAAATATCTAAGACCTGACAATTTGTTTTTAATATATACATGTTATCACTTTTATGTGTAGAACAGAAGAAACCCTTATCACACTTTTTATACAAATTTCTTAGGAGTGGAGGGGAAAAAAGATGCCATTCATTCGATTGGATAATGTATAGTACATTCATTGATCAACTTTACAAATGTCTTCTAGAAGCATCTTAAGATTAAACCTATAACGTACCTACAGAGTACACGAGTAGTTTGGACTAAAATACGAAAAGCATCTTGTACTTGTTCGTTTTGTACGTCGAATTCATGCAAATTACGAAAGAGTATGTGCGCAACAACAGAACTGACGCGGATGTGCCAAAAATGCGTGAGTGACGACATTAGTTTATTCATCCGTTATAATCCAATGTAAGTACTGATACTGTTGAGCGGGATATCTGTCTTCAGATTTTGTCATCCTCATGTACTCTCTGAAGTTATAAATGTGTTTCTAATTGAGATTATCCTTCGGGAATTTCTACTTTACCGCCAACAAGATGTTACGTGGTTTCGTTTGTGTCTCAGTCATATCACGAATAATTTTCTTGGCCCCAGGACTAAGAAAGTTGATCTGTCGGTGACCCTCTGCATAAACTGCAAGTCTGTGGTTGTGCTGACCATGAGTACTATTAGAAACTACGACTCATCCATCACGGTTACGTCGCTCGACACCTGTATCAAAAAACGACAACCAGAACCCTTTCTTTTCGTGTTCTTCCGTACTGCAACATCCATATTCCGAGAACACATTTCATTTCTGCGATCGCATCTCAAATAACAATTCATCTGATTATCTGCATGTGATTTATATGATGATATTACCCAAAAAAACCTGACTCTGATGGTAACTTGTTTCGCCCATCTACTTGTGTGATCGATTGTTTCAAATATTTGACGACTATCAAAAAGTTCATTGTAATCTACCACACCACCACCGAAATCTTGCAACAGAATCTTAAATAATTTAAAATAACACAACGCTAAAAAAAATTTAAAAAATTGCATATGGCTAGGACGCCATCTCCTTGCAAAAACCCCATCTAAATCAAAAAAAGACGTCCTAGCTAGACGCTCCATCCTTGGGGGCGGCTTACATAAACGTCCGACACGAGAAAAAAATTGTTGGGCTTACTTCACTGGATCAAGACGCTTCGTCAGACATCTTCGTAGTGTTGGTACTAGTAAAGTGAGGAAAACATAGAATCCTTAGTTTAAGAGACGGGACGAGGGTATTAAATGAATTGTGAAGAACAAAATAGTAATTAGACGAACGATTTAAGTAATTTTTGGATGACAAATAGTAATTTTGGGACGATTTAGATGATATATGTCGGTACATACCGGTTCTTTTTTTATTTAGAAAATATTACACGTGGAACATGAGATTAGTTGATTTGAAGTAGAAAAATCGTTTACGATACTGATTGGTCCCATGTTACAGTTAGCTCGACCAAACTGCATCACTGCATTCCACCATGTGGACGGCGACCCCAATTTTTATTTCTCATGCACGCTAGATGGAATTTAATAATTGCCACTGCAGGGGTAAAATATATAAGAACGTGACAATTTGTTTTTCATATATACATGTTATCACTTTTATGTGTAGAAGAGAAGAAACCGTTAATCAAATGTTCACCTTTTTATTCAAATTTCGTAGGAGTGGAGGGGAAAAAATGGATGCCATTCATTCGATTGGATAATGTATAGTACATACATTGATCAACTTTACAAATGTCTTTTAGAAGCATCTTAAGATTAAACCTATAACGTACATTTTTTTGGTAGTTTATTTAGACAATGTTTGTTCACTGATCCGAGGGAAATTTGTTTAGATGTGACTTATAGGAGGGGTTGAGGGTTTTGGGAAGAAAATAAAATTATATGAATAACTTGACCACAAATATACCACTTTTTAACACGGAGACTAAAGGCAATTGAATTCAACATTATACTTAACAAAGAGACACTCATGCCAATAACATACTTATTAGTTATTTTCCATTTTTAAACTACTATGCATGCAAAAGATAATGATACTTCGGCTTGCGTATTCAAATAGCAACCTGGCATCATGTCCAGGACACGGCATTAATTATATACAGATCAAGCTTACCCAACAGTGAGGTTCCGTTATTCAGCTTGCATCACATTAAGGTACATCACCAAAATCTCACTTAGAAAAAATTCTTAAAATTGTGTTTCCAACAGCTTACCAGACAATTAATTATTCAGTAGCCTGCTTCAAACTCTTATTCACATACAAAATAATATAAGAAGAAGAAATAAAGCTCCTACATTCATCAAGAAGCGGACCATAAGAAGCTCGGAACTGCTGCCGTCCAAATTTAGTCAAAAAAATATGGCATTTTTAGCTAATTGACTCAAGAATAATCTTCCATTTTACCATTCCCATCAAGAAGTAAGGTTCATCAACGAAGTTAGAAAATTGATCTCCAAGCACTATAACAGAAACAATTGAAACAATGAGCAGCTGATAACGTAATCACTACGATTGCACCAGGAACCATGGAACACAGAAGACCAATTATGAAAGAAAAAAACAAAGGAAAGCTGACTACCCAAAAAATTGAACTTGCCTTGGTAACAACAAAATGAAGGAATAGTGTAAACCCGGAAATTGTCCACAATAGATTTTCGCCTGGTAACAGAAAACAAATAGGTAAAGAAAGATAATATCCAGCCAAAACACTATATAGACTGCAAATAAGCCTGTCATCGGAACTTCCAATGGAACCAGATAACAGGGTAAGTGACTAAGGGGGTGTTAGTGGCGCGGAAAGCTCCGGAAAGTGATTTTCGGAGTCAATGGGAAAGTAGAGGAAAACAGAATCCAGTGGAAAACAGTTTCCCTTTGACTGAATTTTGTTGTTTGTGCCTGCTTCGGAAAACAATTTGGATAAGAAAAACGGACGACCGAACTAGTTTCGGTCGACCGAAATGCGACTTCCTCATTGTGAACGTAAACGGAAGACCGAACTAAGTTCGGTCGTCCGAACGGGTCATTCTAGTTACGAATTCGGTAGACCGAAATATGTTCGGTCGTCCGTTATATTCATTTTCGGTCGTCCGTTATATTCATTTTCGGTGGACCGAATGTTTGACGGTCGACCGAAAAAATTCGGTTTCCGTGGTTTTCCAACCTCAAAGTGACGGAAAACTCAAAGAAAATTTTATACATACCACAGAATCCGACGGAATCCGTGTTTTCGTGCACAAACGCCCCATTTCCGGAGTCAACCGGAATCCAAATTCCGTTTCCGTCGGATTCCCTCGGAATCCATGTGCACAAACCCCCCCCCTAAGTGTGGTTGCTAAGATTGGAAGTCTTGTATAAACAATATATGGCATGTTGAAAGTGATCAGAGCAAAAATGATAAATCTAAAAACAAGAATAATTAAGGTACGAGGAACAGAACGTGTTCAGTTCTAACTATAAAGAGAAAAGGAAAGAGGTTTGCCCATTTTTCTGCTCTTTACATTTCCTCCGGTGATTCATCGATTTTGACTTGTATGTCCAGTTAAACATTGCGAAAAAATGCAACCTCTCCCCCCAAATGTGCCGACACCGTTACTTGGCAGCGGCAGCCGATTGATTGCTTGGCTGTTCCTTAGTTGCACCAATACTATGATGATCCTCTTTGGTTGTTTTTAGCCCACCTGCAGTATTGCTGCTGGTGCTTCCATTACAATCTTGTATTTGGTTTGCTCCATCAGATTTTTCCGTAGAACAAGATCCACTCTTAGAGTTGGACTTCACCTCTTTTTCTTCATTGCGCAAGTCAGAGGTCTCTGTTGAAGAGCCTTTGGCAACTGTTTCTGTTTCAGACATTGCTGGCTGTAGAGGTGGAGAATGCCCTGATCCAGGAGGAGGGAGAAAAACTCCAGTTCCAGGAACAAGATGGCGAGCGGGGACAGCATGCCGTGGAGCAGCAACAACACTCCATGAAGAGGTTGAGGGAGCAAGAGGAACAGGTGCAGCATATGGCATAGGACTTGCAGCAACAGTAGGCCCCGTCATAAATACTCCATTTGGAGGGGGCAAATGTTGAGCACGAACAGGTGGCGCCTGCAACACACCGGTTGTGGGTACTGCACCAAAATGCTTTTGTACAGGTGGGTGCCGTGAAAAGTTTGTCGGCCTACTAGATGGTGAGAGCCATGGGGAAGTTGGAGAAATCCCAGGAGAATTAACACAACCATCAAATGATGTATACCTCTTGGGTTGGGACTTTCCAAACGTAAGGATTATTCGCTGCTTGCGCATGGCAGTAATGGCATGCTTAGCTAGATCCACACTCTTGCCTTGCAGCACTAGCAGAGATCTGCAACATAGAAAGCAACGAATGTCTATTACATAAACATCAAGGACAGTATCACAAGAGACGATATGAAATAATCCAATATCCCAGTAAAAATACAATGTTTTCATACTTTTTAAATCAATGAAATATTACGATCCTTGTAATTTCAAAAGAGGACATATTTATACTTTTAAGGAATAAAATTATTAAAATGCTAGCACAAAAGAGTACCATTAAAATCAAAACTACCATCAGAAGACTAATTCTTTGTCACAGTTTAGAATATTGTGTTCCCTGGAAATGGATGATATTGTGCAGAAAAGGAGTTACGAATAGTTTCCTTGGCCAATACAAATCAAAATGAACCCACAGAGATATTACTTTCATGATAACAAAGAAAATTAAATGTACCCTGCTGCAAATGAAAGTTTAAGAGAACCCCGATAAGCTCCTCTGTGGTCTACATTAATAGCACGTCCAAAGACCATTTCGCAATCCGTCAACATAAGACTAAAAACCGGTCTACCATAACGCGGCGCCCAAATGTGAGGATGTGAATGATCTCCCTGCACGAGAAATCAAAAGGGCAGGTTTATAATTGCAAAGGTCTAACAAGAGCTCTTCATAATTGAATAATAGTCAGTTCAGCTTCAAACCTCCAAAAAGAAATCAATAGTGCAAAAATCTGGCTTCACGTTAACAATCTGAAGTTGTGCTAATTTATCAATTGCATGTTGAATTATGTCCGGTATGGGCTCTACCTTCCTGTCTGCATACATGTTTATGACACAATATAAAATAGGGTATATTAAAAGAAAGTTTGACATTTTTCATGAAAAAATACCTCTAGAAGGCCCAGATATGTTATCATCATCTAGCGGTCCATCAACAATAGGAATTCCCATTTGAATCATCTCCCTTCCATGCCCTTTCATTGGTCTCTTAGACACCACAAAAGTTTGTCCTTCTGGATAGCACTCAAAGATGATTAATTTCATGAAATCCTATGCAAATATTTCTGGAAATACATTAAGAAAGAGAACAGATTCATAATATAAAAAATTTAGATCATCCTCCTTTAAAATTAATATGACGAATGAAATCACTCCATATGATGTTTACAGTTTTCACTTATATAGAGGCAACTTAAGCATAGCCATTTGCATTTTGCAGAACAGGTTCCAGGACAATCAAGATTTACAAAAAGTATCTGATAAGAAACTGTTTTTGTATCACCACAATGACAGCCATAAAGCTTCCACTAGTGACAAGACACAATATTACATTGAAGATTTAACGAATTTAAGGGATTTACCACCAAGTTTTAATATTAGTTATTGATGGAAAGATCAGGACGCCACAGAAGAAGAAAAAAATCAGATGACTCGGGCAGGGAATATCCAAAACTACAATCACCCTGTTGCTTAATGCAAGTAGCACTACAAAATTCACTACAAATGCAGCATGCCGCATGTTCCAACAATGCAGACTCAAATTTCAAATGTCAGCAAGCAAGATACATGTAAAGCACTCGAATGACTTAATCTGTCTCTGTACATTCAAATCTGCAGTTCCTCCCAATTTGGATGATAATCTACTTACATTTGTTCTGATCCAGAAGATTAAATGGTTATAGTATAAGATTCACAAATAAAATCCAGATTCTATACTAACTTGTAAATCCAACTTCATGTATCTTAGAGAAATATCACAGTATATTGACATGACAGATGAAAGATGACCTAAAAGGAAACATAGTGTTTAATGACCACTGACCAGCTACTGGTATAAGAGAATTTACCTTGAAAATCACCTTTCTTCCCTGCATTTCGCATTTCAGTAGACAGTGAAATGAATCTTGAAATTTCTGATTGATCGAATAAATCCTCATACAATTTAAGTCCTTCTACAACATTGACCTGGAATGGATAAATGCGGCTTAGTGACAGCTTTATTGCAGATGAATGAAAAGATCAAATGTAGTTCGCAATCTTAGATATTGTCTTTACCAACTTGCTATCACACATTTCATTTCCAACAAAAGTCCTAGGTACGGGAATCGGGTTTTCCTTTGCGTCCTCCTTTGATGCACCATCTGGTTCCTCCTTTAAAGGAACATTAGCTCCTGTCACTGACATATACCAGAAGTTCAATCAGAACAAAAATAACCCCCTACCGTTAGACAGTCATTTTTTTGTAAAAATAGGTGTTAATATTATTTCACTTTAAAAAAGCTGACTTCCTTATAGAATGTCAAATGTCATTAAGGTCGTCTTACCGACCTATTTAGGGGCATTACATTTATCAAATGCCCATCAAAATGCAGCATTGAAGTATTGAACATGTCCACAAAAGCAGTGTTTTGGATAGTGTTTTTTTATTGGTGATTTTAGATACAATGTTGGCACACTAAGGTGGTATACGCAGCTAAAAACTAGGTCATCATAAGATTATTGCTCTCCAAAATGCTAAATACTTTTTTGCAACTTTTCCACTAAATTAAATTGGAACAAGCTACGTCCCAGGAAGTGTAAGTGTGACATTTGTGGACCATAAGTCCCATACAGTCAGTTATTTCCGTCACATCTTCAGTTATTTCCAGCTCATCAACCACAAACTGTTAATAATCAAAATTAAGAGTCCCAATCACCAACATTAATCCTTTGCGGCAGCACCCACTACCAAAGGAGACTTCACCTTTCAAAGGTTCTCATCCTCTTCCTTTTATTTTCCCGGGCTTCTCCATCTCCATTTTGTTCCAGTAACTACGTCACTCTTACTAATTTATCACACTAGAAAAATCTCCTCTACTACTGAGTGTGGTGTTCACAAGTTAGTCTGACGCAAAACTCTTTTTTAATATTATATTTTTATCTACTCTACTACTCACACAATTTTAAATCTCAACATGTCAAACATGAGAATGTGAATGTTAGGATTCGACCACTAGTCTTGACTATCCCAAGACAAATGATATTGATTGAGCTAGCCCTGGTTGGTGTCTGACCTAAAACTGTAATCTGCATTGAATGAACTCATGCATGCAATATATGGGTCATAATAAAATACTTAAATAACGAAGGATTAAAATAACAATAGCACTGAAATGAATTAAATGGAGAAAACCCATAAGTAAATAACATTCTTCGCGATACATGTAAGGAATATCATTAAAGATGTAATTTATGGCAATTAAGTATTCATAAATCAACTATGCCCTACAAAGCTAGTGGCAAATTTGGTCGGCATTAGCTTTTTGGTCTTTATAGATTTTCTTGTATTTTTTTAACCTTTTCTATTTCAAAAATCAATTTGGGGGTTTTATTCACTGTTTTTGTAAGCATAGTTACTTATTTCAAAGGATTTGGCTTTAGATAAGAGCATGAGGCAATTCACATGTCAAAACCGTTATTCTTGATTAATTTCATTTCTAGCCTACCCAGTTGGTTTGAGATTAAAGGTTTTGTTTATGTTGTTGTATAATAATACATAATTATTCTTACTTCTATTAAAGTTGGGCATTTTTGTTGATCATTTTAGAATTAGCATGCCACTTCAATTGGGTCATGTTTCACTTATCGCATTGATTCTCAAGTTAACTTTGTGATCGCTTTGAAGTCACATTCGCCCTAACAACTTTGGTAATCACACAACATCAACTTTGTTGGGTAATATAGGGATACAATGCAAAGATATTTTAATGTCAATCTCAATCCATTAACCCATTGGAGCATCTAATGGAGTTTCACTAGTTCGACAAAACCTCACCATGTTAATATCAACATGAAACCATCATTCAAGTTCGACCACCATAGTGTACTTCCATAGAATAAAATTTTGATCCGTAACTTAGAAACATTTTGGTATTCTACATTCTCCTTTCATTTACCCTATGTGATTCACAAAATGTGTCTTGCTTGTGCATCATATTATATGCTTAATGTATGAACACAAAATGTGAAGTTCAAAATGACATCTTTTATCCATATAAACTTTTCATTGGTTGCAACAAATCCCCAATATTGAATAAATATATAATAAAAAATCACCATATACACATTTTTAGAGTGGTTTAATTAAAGAAAATGCCAAAATGGAGATAAAAGGCATACCTTTTGAGCAAGATATGTTGTCATTGTCGCTTTTCGGGGTGTATGTTGTGGTTTGAGAATCATCTGTGTAGTTATCAGTTTTGGAACTAGAAATACCACCATTGGCTGTACATATAGTAGATCAATGAAAATCAGTCAAATCACCTGATATAATCATTAGAGATATTTATGATTAATCAAGCAGAAATTAGTAGAGGTACAAGAACAGTACTGCACCACCCTCTCCATCCATGGAAAAGCTCACTTGACATCGAACAAAAACAGGACTTAATAATTCCAATTATGACATATGTGTGTACAAAAAGATTAAAGAAGTGCGTGTATAACTAATTAAAGAAACCAAAGATGAGACAGTACCTTAAAAAGGACGATTTAGTAACAACTAATCTAACAACATTCCATTATTAGGCTACAACAACAACACATTACATAAACAGAACCAAAAGACAAGATCATGAGCGCAAACCTTCTTTTTCAAGCTCCGCGGTCGAATTCTTCCCATCAGACTTCTGAACTTCCCCTTTCTGCTTCCCATCCTCTCCTACTTTCCTCCCTTTCTCCTCCACCTTATCCACATTCCCAGACGGCGAACCAGCAAAATTATGGTTCTCAAACCTACTCCCATGCCTACCATACCCATGAAACCCCTTCCTCCCATCCTTCTCCCCGCCTCTCCCCTGCTCGAACTGCCTCTGCCTCCTCTGCCACGTGGACTGCTCCAACGCGAAAATGACCTCCGAAATCGGAAAGTACTGTTGCATGTGCAGCACAGGCAGCCAATTAACCCTCCTCTGGTTAATACTCCCAACCAGCATCTCATACTCCCCGCTCTCCCCGATCGCCCGCAGGTGGTTACACATCAGATCGATGATCGCATTCGCCGCCGCGAACTCGCTCCTCAGCCACGATATGAACCCGTCCCTCTCGTCCGGAAACCACTGTCTCTCCGAATGCCGCCCCTCCCCAGCAAATTGCATTTTCTCCACAACCATCGCATTCCCCGCCGGCGCCGCCATTACCAACCTCAACCCTCAAACAACCCCTACTCCTCTCTCATTCAACCAAATCCACCCCTAAATCCGCCCTCATTCAACCAAAAAACGCCGATCGAGACCGAAATGCCGCGAATCTAAACCCTAGACCGTCGATCGTGGAAACCTGCACGGAAAAAGGATCAGAAAACAGGAATCGAAAGCGCGGAATGCAGGGGGAAAAGGAGGATCGGACCGGAGGAGGGGGATCGGAGGGGATTGGAAGGGATCTGGAGATCTAGGGTTTGGACTTTGGAGGGGAGTGGCTTCGGGAGCACGCGTGGAGGGAGGGAGGGAGTGGTCGGAGGTAAGAAGGAAGATTCGGGGTGGGGAGTGTTACCGGCTGTGGCCGGTGGGGTGGAGGTGGGGTTTCCGCGTCACAGTTGAGGGGTGTCGATTATGTCACCGGCGAATGAGGGTGAGGGTGATTAGTGGACTGTGGAGGGTTAATTACGAGTTAGTTAGTGATAATGTGGGTTGGGGTTTGGGGATTTTGCTTGTTTTGTTTTGCTTTGAATTGTATTGTTTCGGTTTTGTATCGATGTTTTTTGTGTATTTGCTTTGAATTGACATGTTTTGAAGTTAAGTGAGCCGAGTCAAATTGATATGAAAATTTAAGAGGACAAACTCTAATTTATTTTGAATAAATACACCGGAAGATAAGTGAAATAAAGTTAAAATGCAAAAATATGTAATGCTCTGTGACAATGAGGTTGCATTTGTTGTTTCCCGACTAAGTATTTATGCTTGCAAAAATATAGCGGATCAATAGAATTCCCATTATATCAAAACAAATTAAGTAATCATTTTGTGATACTCATTTCAACTATATACATAAGTTATTGTTAAGTAAATAGTTTCACATTATTTAACACAAATTCTATGTAACACTATATAATAAATTTTGATCATTTTTTTCTCACTTAAGTGCTTAAGGTTTATTGAAATCTTGAATCAACTAAATTTCACACTTTTTAATAACAAAGTTGGTTAAATATTGTGAGATACGTCTAACCACTTGCGATCACGTCTTTTGTGTAAAAAGATAAATTGCACATGAAGCAAGTCATTAATAGAATCAACAAACACATGGTACGGAGAGCTAGAAAGATGTGTGGTGAACTACATAGCTTTAACGAGACTTGGAGTTTAATTGGACGTAATTACTGACCTTTTGTTCTGATTTTTTCCCACTATTGACACACTTGACGCTATTCTGACGATTTCGATTTTGATTTTGATTAACTTCGTTGGTTCAAACAAATAATAATATACTTTGGCACTTTATAAATTAATTATTGCTGCATGTTTAAGATATGCAAGTATGTAACTCGAGTACATTATCCTTTTATTAGGCAAACAGAAGAGATTAACTTTCCCATGACAGTTCAACTGGTAAAAAAATAATTCGATGACCTCATGATAACGGTATGAGTTGTGAAAACAAGGTCCCATTTAGAATCGCAACTAATATATCCAGAATCGAAGGTCATCAGACAAGAATCATGATGGTGGTAGTTGTGGCTATTTTTGGTGGTAGTTTTGGACTTTTGGTTGAATGTGTTGTGGCAACTGTAAAATATTATAGGGAAAGAAATCAAAGAAAGAATAGATGTAGTGTTGCAGACTTAAAGTATCACCCGAAGATATAACAACAATATAAAATGTTAAATTATTCCTTTTTGAAAGTAAAGAACACTGTTAAAGCTCTAACAAGTCACCAGAACTCCAAAGGCAAAATCGATGGTTACATCAAAGTGACTTGTAACTTGATGGGGTTGTAAACATGGTTTTTCTTCCCAAAAAAATGTAATATAATTGTTGCCATCAGAGTCTAATTAATGAAGAGTAAAAATTAAGGAAATAATGTCATTAGTCTATTAAACTGAAATCTGAATCTTCCCATTGTGAGCATGCAATCTTCCTTTTCAACCACGAGATCTTGACGAAAAGTACGGAATCACATAATATAATGAAGTTTCCAACTAAAACAATTGTTTACCAATAATTTACAACAGGTTCCATCTTTGCTATATTCTCCAAGTTTATTTTGAATATTCTACCATTCCAGTGTCATAAGTAAATTGAAAGTTGTATATACTTGTGTGATTGTGAATCCGTGAACATTAACTTTCGGATTATTCTTGTAGAATTGTAGTAGTTGAAGTTGCGCTCCAACTTGGTTAGGTGGAGATTAAAGATGACCAGATCTGACCAATCAAAAGGTAGAAATATGTAACAGATTTATGAATCTAACTACACAACTTGAAGATACCTGCCATTTAAGTTTCTTTCACCAATCTCCGACGAATATTCAACTGAATGTTTCTTGGGAATGACAATTTCTCTGATTCTACATATGCATGAGTTTCACATTAATTTGCTTGGGGGTATTTTGGAACATATATATACTAATTGACCTACTTAGTGATTATTACTTTCGCATATGGGATGGGTATAGTATTTTACCTTGAGGTTAAGTTCGATGTTCTTTCAATATAATTTATCTTTCTAATAATAATAAATAGTAGTCCTAATCACAAACTATAACTCAAATTATCCGCATGTTGAAAATCATAAAAAAATTGGATATGTTTTGAATTGTATTAAGAGATGAAAAGGTGTACTTGTTACATTTGTTATACAAAAACCTAGTCTCTCACTCTTATATCAAATGACTCCCTAATTTTATGATTAAAGTTGCTCCATTCAGGCTCCTCTTTCACTTTCGTATGAGTCTATTGTGGTCATATTAGTCGTCCGTGCTAATAGACCAAACCAAAATTTGTCACTATGGGACACAAAATGTTAAGCTTATTTCTCAAATCAGACATGGACCAGTATTTACCCGATTAGTTAAGTTAAGCCTATTAGTTCAACTAAATGGAAACATATAAGGATAACAAAAAAGCCAAATGAACCATTTTGCTTGGTTTTTTTTCTTTTTTACGTGTATTTGACAAGTTTATGTTTTTCTGTTTTTAGCAAGTTCAGAGACGAATAGAAGGGAAAAGTGAAAACATAGTTGTGGTTAGAATTGGTAAGTTAAATTCCTACTTCGTGTACATGTTTTAGCAAAATAATTACGCTCAAACTATAGGTCATTGGCGACCTTGAAACTTAACCACTTCATGCCTCAAGATCAGAGTGCCCAAGGGTGTGCTTATATATTGTAATGGTGTAAACATGCCGAACTTAGGAATTAAGCCTTACTTGAGTTTCACTTATTAAGAACACGTGTATTTGAGCTTGAGTTTTAATAGAAAATAATTGTGATTTAGGTTGACCTATAACCTATTAGTAATTAACTAATTATATTTGTTTGAGTCTGCTTAACAGTGAACCACATTTTATCGAACAAGCCGAATCCAAGCCCAAACAAATCAAGTTTTTTTTTTGAGTTAGTACCCCATATGTTGCAATTATAATAAATTTATTCTGAAAATTAATTTTAATAATATATTGTTACAATGAATGACAGTTGAGCGAAAAATTATTGGTAGCCAACGTTGTAACGTCCTCAAACACAACGGAAAATTTCAAATTTAAAACATACAACCAACGAGGACATTACGTAAAGAAAAACACACACCGGTGCACCAACATATAATATATATATGTGAACGAGTTTACAAAAGAATGTGATTACATCAAAAGATCATATACATAAAATATACACAAGTAATCACGACCACCTCAAAAGATAAGGAAGCAGGATCCGGTCTCGAGCGCTCCCTCTGCCGTCACCACCCACCTACCGTCGTTCTCGGCCTGAAAGCAGACAATAAATGTCTGAGTTTCCAGGAGGAAACCCAGTATACCAAACCCTAACACATATATGTACAAAATGAAATATGCAAAGAACCATAAAATCACAACTGATACACCAGCTAAGTTCCCGGGACCTCTCTCCCGGCCATAGCCAAACAACACGGGTCTCAAGGGTCCTCTCACCCCAACCCCACCAACACTCGTGCACACAAGGCACCGCCGGTCCAAATCACGGCCAAACAACCCCCATCTTGCCTCAGTGTTACCGGAGTCAGGGTTTTGCATCATTCGCCGGAGCCACGGCTTTGCTTCAACTGCCGGAGCCACGACGACAATTATCATAATCCCCCTCCACGTGTCACTACTGATCGCTATAGGGCCGGCCTGTCCGTCCGTCGCCCCAAAATGGCCGGTGAACTCGTCGCCTTCTAGCCAATCAATAGCAACACACACACACAAAAACAGTGTAAAACGGTCGAACCAAAACTGTCTTCCGGTCGACCGATCCTCACCCAGAGAACTGACCCAACCGAAAAACCCGCCAAACGGTCGACCGACAAAGGGGTCCCGGTCGACCAAAAAGCACCAGTAGAAATCCATTTTCGCAAACCACAGTAAAACGGTCGAACAACCGAACCCTATCGGTCGACCGAAAACCACCAGTAAGATTCACCAACAGTCCACACTTCACGGTCGACCGAAACCACACTTCCGGTCGACCAGCCATTAAGTTCACTTAAGCGTCGGTCGGACAAAGTCAACGAGCGGTCGACCGTTTGGATGGTCAACGCCCCCAACCGACCTACAACAGTACTTTCGGTCGACCGGCAAAGGGGTCCCGTTCGACCGAAACTACTCAGTACGTCTTTCTCTCGCTAAAATTGCACAACCGGTCGACCGCCCAATGACATCGTTCGACCGGCACGAGGAATTCGCCCAAAATACACTACAACCGGTCGACCGATTTTAGTGCAGAAGCTGTTGTGCAGGTCCGACGAGCCAAAACGGCCTACCGTCGACCGCTCCCACCCCCACACTAATAATAGGTGAGCTTGAAAGCAAGTTTGACATACCTTAAGGCTTGAAGAAGCCTTGGAAGAAACAACGGCGAGCGCTTCCTCGCGAAACCTCTTCTCCTCCGGCGAACACCACGAACTACGATCTTCACTCCTCCGGCGACTCCCACAACACCCTCGCCTCCACCAATTCCGAAGAAACACTGAGGGAGAGAGACGAGTCTAGAGAGAGAGAGAGTGAGTGAGAGAGATGCGATCGGGAGAGAGAGAGAGAGTTAAAAACCCAAACCTTATATACTTTCTCCCACTCGATCTCAGCCGTCCATCTCAATCTATCACTAATCCTCCCATAAACACCATTAAAACATAAGCAATGGTTAGGATCTAACAAACATGCCGAAGGAGTTACTACAAACGAACTACCTCTCAGATTAATGTCGTAATTACCATTTGTTTTCCTCAAAACCGAAATAGAAAAAGATAAGGTACCCATAACTTAATAACAACTTTTAAAGTTGCAACCAAATATCTAATACTATATGTACAAATCTATTTGTTTTTGTTTAATTTCTTTTACACCTTTGCATCTAGAAGAACGAACGAAAGCACACAGAAGTCCTGAAATGGGGAGGTTAAAAAATCAAGTTTATCCACTTTCAAGTTTTGAGACTTAAACTCTAAGGAAAAACAAAATGATCAGTTAACTCTACTTACCACATTGGGTAAGAAATCTCATCAATCACTCGTTGCTATTGTGGGCTCAAAAATACCATAATGATTTCAATGCCTTTTAAATCTCCTTACGACCTTAATTATTTCATAAAAACCTTAAGCATCACCCTGCTATTGTGGATGCAATTGAGCTGTCAAGTTTTAGAATTTGATGTCGGTATTACACTTAACATAGTACAGACAAACGGCTTTGGAAGAAGTTAGATACACGTAGTGCCACTGCCAGCAAAGAACCCAGAGAATTTTTAGAACACATGTCCAACTTAATTGCAGAATTCTTATCCCATGACACTTTCGACCAATTGTCATAGTAGTATTGGATATTGTAGACCATGATCGGAACATTTCGAAATTCCGTAAATGTCAGTCGTTCAAATATGAGCATTTTAGATCAACGGTGAAATTAATTTTGATTGACCTAAATTTTTAACATCAAGTTATAATTTAACAAATAACAATACATGTAATTAAGTTTGATTTAAATTTTTAACTTTAAAATGTCTTAATTTTAAGTATCACAACCAATTTGATCATAGAAGCTCCTACAGTCTCATCGGTATACGTGTGTGTTGATATTAAACGAGGCTATCTATTTGTGTTGTAATGAGAATAGAACTCAAATTTCTTTTGGTTTTAGAGTCAATGTGACGAGAAACTCAAGGTTTTTTGTGATTTGAATGAGGGAAATTTTAACAAAGTGGAGAATTATATTTTGGAATGACATTTGAAGGTTATTTTATAATAAATAATAATAATAATAATACTGAAGTTGAAGTTTTCATACTTAAAATTCTAAATTAAGAAAGAGTTCCTTCACTTCCTTATTAAAAACTTCTCTTTGTTTCTTGTATATCAATTACATTTTTAAGTATAATTTTTGCAAGACATTGACCTTGAGCTTCCAGATTTTAAAGTTTAAATGCAAAACAATTTACTCAAAAGTCATACTAGAATCCTACTTCCCAATTCCATTTTTCTTTCGATCAAAGGAAACTTCCCACTCCCTAGGTGTAGTTAATTTTTAATGAAACATTTTTTAAAGAAATCAAACATTGGATTTGGGATGACATCCGTGAATTCCATGACAATGAGTTTTTTTTGTATGCGTGTGATTCCGAAACACATGTTTCATCCTTGTGTCATCGTTTTCACGTATTTATTAATGTGTCAATACAAGTCTCCCTGCTAGATTAGTGCTAACAACAAGCAATTTCTTGGTGTTAATCGTAGTGAAAGTTTAATATTATCATTAGTTTTCTAATATTTTATAGTATAACAAACATCCTTTTTATGAGCTTTTTTATTCTATTATCTAATTGTAATAACGATGCGTTTAAGGACTTACTTAAAATCGATGTCAAAAATTACAATTTGGTAACAATAAAAAGTGGTTGTCATTGATATGATGAAGATTTTGCAATGACATAAGAATAAATATAGTATTTTTGTAATGACATAAGAATAAAACGTGTGTTTCGGAGTAGGACTGTGAACTTTGGTTCGACTCGATAGTTCGACTCGAACTCGACTCGAAAAATGTTCGACTCTAGTTTAACTTGAAAACGAATGATCTTGATGAAAAACCAAGAAATCTTCAAACTTGGTTCGGTAAACGAACCTCTCGAACTCGAATTTTTTTGATATTCGGCTCGATAGTTCGCTTGAATTTTTTATTGCTCTATTTATAATTATTTTTAGTATTTGATAATAATATAAGATAATACTAATAGTTTGAAATTTTGCTCGACTCAGCTCGTTTACACCCCTATTTCATAGTGATCACCTGAGCAAAAAATCCCTTAAAATTTATAATACTTCCACTCCTTAAACAATGGAAATAAAAACAAATTTTCAAATTTCCCTTTTGAGTAAGTAATCGGGTTAATTTTAATTACTAATATATATATACACACACATCCCACCAACCACGACTCATTATGTATCTCCCTAGTCAACAGGTCCAAGGAAAGTAAAATACATTTGTATGGGTATAACCATTGAGTAATCTGTAAAACAAAGAAGAAGAAAAATACAGCCATGTTTAACTCGAGTGTTGTTGAATCGAGTCTAGACTAAGATTAATCGGCCTAGACAAGTTTGGAAAACCGACGAGAGTCAGGTCAACATTTCAACCGTTAACGGTTGTCAACTAGTTAATAATCACGCACCATTTTAAAAAGCAAAAGACGGTTGACTATTTCAATATAATCATAAGATTATATTGTTATTGGAAACCATACCAATAGATCTAGACATCCTCCAAAACTAACAAGAAAAACACAATAAACGCTTTAAAATTCCATTCACCTAGTCCAAAACTAACAAGGAAAATACAATTGACGCTCTAAAAATCCCTTCACCTTGATTAGGTATTATTCTGATAACCAGGTAAATAGATCCTTTAAACTGGACTAATCATGTAGAAAATGATTTGGGTATATGCTTATTGTATGTTTATTTGTATCTTAGCGATTACAATTGTGTATGTATATATAAGTTTTGTTTGGAACTAGCCGTTTGAATACAGATACGCTAATTTATCTTTATGTGATGCTTGGTATCTTTTGGTTGATGACGATGATTAACTGTTTGTGTCGATTTGTATTTCGAGGTTGGGCGAGGATCACTTTTGATGTCTGAGCCGCGTATTTAACACTTCCCCTCAAGTTGAGTCCGGAAGAGATTGAAGGAACCCAACTTGTGTAGAATGTTATGAAATTGTTTTTGATCCAAGGATTTGGTGAAAATATATGCGAGTTAGTCTTTACTTGGAACGTAAGAGACTTCGATTTTTTTAGTCTGAAGCTTTTCTCTGATGAAGTGACAGTCTACTTCTATATGCTTTGTTCGTTCGTGAAATACAGGATTGGAGGCGATGTGACGAGCAGCATGATTGCCACAGTACATTTGCATAGGTTCATGGTATGGAACCTTCATTTCTTTGAGGAGTTGTTTAAACCATATCAGTTCGCTGGTGGTGGATGCCATAACACGATATTTTGCTTCAGCGCTAGATCTTGTAACAACATTTTGTTTTTTGCTCCTCCAGGTGACTAGGTTTTCCCCAACGAACATGCAGAATCCCGTGGTGGATTTGTGATCGTGACTACACGCCCAATCTGCACCAAAATAACCAATTACTGAGTTAGAGTTGTTTCTTTTCATCCATATCCCTTGTCCTGGAGTTTTCTTTAAATACCTGAGTATTTTATCGATGATGTCTAGATGATGTGTGTGTGGTGCATGTATGAACTGACTTATCGTACTAACAACATAAGTTATGTCATGCCTAGTGACAGTGAGATAAATGAGTTTCCCTACTAGTATTTGGAATTGGCCTATGTCGTTCAAGGGTTCTCCGTCGATGGGACCAACTTTTCGATTAGTCTCGATAGATGTGTTGGCATGTTTGGATCCTAATTTCCTAGTTTCTTTAAGTATATCAAGAATATACTTACGTTGAGATAGGAACATTCCCTTTTTTGAGTATGTTATTTCAATTCCTAAAAATATTTCATGAATCATAAGTCCTTGATGTCAAATTATTTTTTAGATATGATTTCACGATATCAATCTCTTTATGGCTATTACCTGTGATTATAATGTGATTGATTCGTTTTAATTTAAACCGCAAGTGCACAGCCGCGTTAAGCGGTGACAAATACGGGTCGTCTTCAGGGAGGTGAGCAGTCTCTCGTTTGCACGAAATCAAGTGGCAAAAATATGGAGAAGAGAGTTGTTTATGCTACTCTATGCTACACTACACTACGAAATACGAAATACGAAAGAAAGCAACAAACGATTAACTAAAACTTAACTAAGAACAAAAGAAGAGTACTGGAATTCAGAAATGGAAAACCCCTAAGGGGTGAAGTGAGTGCACACATGCAAAGGGGTGGGTGTTGAACACATTCTTTAAGCACAAATAAAGGTGGTGTTATCATGCATAGGAAGTGTCTAAATGTTATGGCAAAACCTATCAATCCATTCACCATCCTAGTTGATTAACATTTACATATACAAGTTGTTTATTTCAGAACCTAAACAAGCATGAGAGGTGTCTAATCATTTTGGCAAAACTCATCAAGTTATAAATTCTATCCTAAACAAGCAAGCATACATTCATGTTTTATCAACACATTGTAAATAAAGCATTCATTCCATTCTCTAATGCATGTATGAACATCTACTCCACCCCCCAAAGGGGATGAAACTACTCACTACACATTACACTAATGATTAAACTAAGCAAAGAAAGCATATTAACTAAGCTACTAAAACTAATGAAATGAAATTAAACAAAGTAAAACAAGAAACATAAAACAAACAACATAATAAAGAAACATTTATTAAAGTGACTCACATTTCAAGTAGCATCCTCCTACTGTAGTGTGTGTTTCAAGGCCTCACTTCTAGTAGGAATAATACCACTCAAAATATGGAGTGATTACAATAGAAGGTGAAGAGTTCTAATTATAGCCATAGAAAAAGGTAATCCGAGACAATCCCCCGATGTGGGACTAAACAAATACCATAAATGGACTAAATACACATTAATACGCGACCCACCAAAATCTTAGCGGATTTGGGCCAAAACAGACCGCCAATTAGCGGTCTATATGGTTCGGATCCCGCTAAGTTTTCTTCTGGGCTTTTCTGGATGTCTGGGGTGATCTTTTATGCATCTACTTTGCTTGATGGAGCTTCGACCCGAATAGAATTGCCAAAATACTCCCCATTATGGTGTGGAGTATTTTGTTTTGCTCTTTGGTCATTTGGTCTTACGTTCAGGTCCTTCTCCATTGCATCTTAGTCCACAGGTCTCACAATTCAGTCCTTTTTCCCTGCTTTTGGGGTATTTTATGATTCCTCTCTTCAAACCTATTTATTCCTGAAAACTAAACATAAAACTCGTTACATAGCATTGTTTAGGTGAAAGATAATGGATATAAGATACAAATATAAGCATGAAATGATGTCAATCATAATGTCATCTACATATACAAGGATAATGATGGTAATATTGTTAGCATGTTTGATGAACATGGATGCATCGACAGAACATTTAGAAAAACCAAATTGGTTGAGAGAGAGGCTAAGTTTTGCATACCAGGCTCGAGGTGATTGTTTCAATCCGTAGATTGATTTGTGAAGTTTGCAAACCTGATTGTAAGAGGTGTTGTGCCCTGGAGGAGGAGTCATGTAGACTTCTTCTTCTAAGGAGTCTTGGAGGAAGGCATTCCACACATCCATCTGAAAAAGATTCCACCCATAGTTGACCGCTATAGATAGGAGAACTCTAACAGTGTTCATTTTAGCAACCGGGGCAAATGTTTCTTGATAGTCGAGACCGTAAGTTTGAGTGTATCCCTTGACGACTAATCTAGCTTTATATCGATCAATTGACCCGTTGCTATTATATTTAATTTTATAAATCCACTTACAGCCTATGGCTTTGGTTCCAGGTTTAGGGTTAACCATGGTCCAAGTTTGATTTTTTTCTAAGGCTTCTAGTTCCTCTTTCATGACTCTTGTCCAATTAGGATCCCTAAGGGCTTCTTGATAGGAGGTAGGTTCCTTAAGGTTATCAATTGTATCTAAAAAGGTTTGGTGGGACTTTGTTATGACTTTGTAGGATATGTAATCTTGGATGGGATACGTAACATTATAAGTAACAAAGTCTTGAAGGTGGGATGGAGAACGTGTAGGTCTTGTAGATCGTCTTGTGGGAACCTCTTCTTGGACCTGTTCATTGTGGTGTTCACCTTGTCTATCCGGAGTACTATTTTCTCCCCCATATTGAGGTACAGGAGTGTCCTCAAGACGAAAGAAGTCTTCAGAAAATAAGTCTGTGGTGGGAAGAAAGAAGGTTGTACCTGCAGAAGTGTTGTTCATAGATTTGAAATATGATTCATTTTCAGAAAAGGAGACATCCCTAGAAATGTAAAGTTTGCAATTCGTAGGGTCATAACATTTGTACACTTTCTTTTGGAAAGAGTAACTAAGAAAAACAGTTTTGACGGAGTGAGAATCAAATTTATCAACCTGTTTTTTATGCACATAACAAACACAACCAAAAACCTTAAGATGATCAACGCCCATCTTTCTTCCATTCAAAATTTCTAAGGGCTGTTTATTTTCAAGAATAGGACTAGGTAGTCGATTGATAATATAGACAGCGGTTAAAATAGCTTTAGACTAGAAATTTTTGGGAACTTTGGTTTGAAATAAAAGGGATCGAGTGACATTCATGAGATGTTGGTTTTTTCTTTCGGAGATACCATTTTGTTCAGGGGTATTTATACAAGTGGTTTGATGATAAATATTTTTTTCTTTTAAAAAAGTTTGAAATAAATTGCTAGTGTATTCTGCGCCATTATCTGACCTAAAGGTTTTAATTTTCGTGTCATACATGTTTTCAACCAAGACAACATATTCGAAAAAAAACTTCAGATTTGGATTTAAGCATGTATAACCAGGTGGTACAAGAAAAATCATCGATAAAAGTGATAAAATACTTAAACCCAGTATATGACTCAACTGGAGTAGGGCCCCAAATGTCAGAGTGGAGAAGTTCTAAAGGTTTCCTAGTTTTAGTGGTTGAGGGATGAAAGAGTAACCTGGTTTGTTTTGCAAGACGACAAGTCTCACAACATAATTAAGTATTTAAGGTTATGCTAGGCAATAAACGTTTTAAAACAGAAAAAGACGGGTGTCCCATGCGTTTATGAAGAAAGTCGGGTGTATAACGGGACGCATGATTTGCATGAAAGGAATTATTCGATTTTTCAAGCACATAAAGACCATCGATAAGAGTGTCTCTACCAATCATCCTCCCTGATACTCGATCCTGAAATAACACATCAGATGGTGAGAAAATAACAATACAATTTAAAGTTTTTGTTATCCTGCAACAGACAGAAGGCTAGATGTAAATTCGGGGACATATAATATATTTTAAGATGTGTTATTTAAGAATATTGATTGTCCTGTACCACTGATTTTTACTTGATTGTCATTTGCCACAATCACGAATTTGTTTAAGTTTGGATGATTTTGAATATTGCATATAAGATCTTTATTTCCAGTTATGTGGTCAGTAGCTCCAGTGTCTATAATCCATGAACTAGGAGTCAAAGTATGATTACAAGAGGTGTGATTTGTAAGAATACCTGACTCATTACCTTGTTGATTCTGATTTTGACCATATATGTGCAGCAGGCTGTTGAGGTGGGTCAGCACGTGACCTAATTCCTTGTGTATTGATCCTGGCCCATGGTCACCAGAAGAGTGAAGCCCATAGCTAGTGGGCCCGAGCCCATCAGCACCAATACGCGGATCCGGATCAAGACCATTACGCCCGCTTACCCCATTCTGGATATCGGGTAGTTGGATATCTGCGTAAGAGTCAGATAAATACCCCAGACTTCCGGATCCATACCCGGTTTGTGCCCATTTTTGCTTTTCTCCTCCGAAGTTAGGGTTAGGGTTTTGGGAAAAAATGTCTGGTCTGCCGTCGGTGTTGGGGTTTCCTCTACTATCGCTCCTTCTTTCTCCGGTTCCATCTTTGGTGGTCGGAGGTGCGGGTAGAGAAACCAACACCTGTCGCGATTGTGTCCTTGTTTCTTGCAGTTGTCACAATGTTCGTTCTTGCGTTTTCCGAAGTGTCCTTTGCCTTTTTGGTTTTGGTGTTGTGTTGCGACGAACGCTTGGTTTTCTCTGTTAATGGTTTGAGGCATGACATGTCTTCGGGTTTCTTCCCGTTGTACCATTGCGATGATTTGGGTGAAGGGTGGAAGCTCTGATGATAATAATATTTGAGATTTTAGAGACTCGTAGCTAGGATCGAGTCCTACCAAGAACTGGTAAACCCGACTCTGCTCGTCTCTTTCCTTAATGATTTTAGGATCGTTGCTCGGTGGTTCATAAACCCCGAGCTCGTCCCACAGGCTTTTAAGTGCACCGAGATATTCGGATACTGTTTTTTGCCATTGTTTTGTTTGCGCTAGTTCTTGCTTGACTTTAAAAATATGGGCAAAGTTTTGTTGCTTACCATACAGATCGTGAATGGAGTCCCAGAGCTCTTTGGCTGAGTTAGAGTAGATGAATAATTCTGCTATCTGAGGTTGCATGGAGTTGAGTACCCATGTCATTGCGAGATGATCGGCGGTCTGCGACTCTTCGATCTTGGCGTCATCAATGGTTAGTTTTGGCGTGCGTCCAGTGATATGGCCAAGTTTTCCTTTGCCGCTGAGAGATAAGGTGACTGATCGAGCCCATGACAGGTAATTTGTCTCGTTAAGGAGTTGAGTGGTGAGTCTTTAAGGCGTCACTCCTTCTGATGTCATGGCGAGGGGTTGGAGGTTGCGATTTGCGTCAGCCCCCCTCTTTGTGACTTTGAGTCTGAGGTCTGACGACCGATGATGGACGGGATTGGCTGGGGTCTGAGGTCAGAACGACCGATGATGGTTTGGGATTGATTGTTTTTTGGGTATTGGGGTGGTCGGATCTGTGATGAATATGGAGGTCTGAGGTGGTGATTTTAGGGGTCACCGCCGGTGATGCAACCCTAATCTGAGATCGTTGCTCTGATACCATGTAGAAAATGATTTGGGTATATGTTTATTTGTATCTTAGTGATTACAATTGTGTATGTATATATAGGCTTTGTTTGGAATTAGTCGTTTGAATACAGAGACGTTAATTTATGCTTATGTGATGCTTGGTATCCTTTGGTTGATGACGCTGATCAACTGATTGTGTCGATTTGTATTTCGAGGTTGGGCGATGATGATTTTTGATGTTTGAGCATGTATTTAACAAATCATGCAAAACATATACTACTACATGAAGACAATTTATATAACATATGCATACAGAAGAAAATCCATGATGTTTAAAATCCGATCTGATGTATACTTAATTATGTAAATCTAAAATTTTAAGGGGTAAAATCCAATTCTTGTATACTTAACTATATAAAATTCAAAATCTAAATGGAAAAAATTGAAGTTGATATACATTTTACACGAAAATTTCAAAATCCAACAACCCTCTTGACTCACACATATACTACTAGATCAACGAGACCTCCACGACATACTGATAAACACTACAAACTTTAAATTTTCAAAACCAATTACAAACACCATATATTCCAATCCAACCCACAATTTCCCCACGAAATCGACGCCTACCGACCCCTCAGAAAAACGTTCAAAACACCAAAATTCCAATCACGCCCAATTTTAAAAAATAAATCCGAAGAAGATTCTTTCTCGTCAGTCAGCCGCCACGAATAGAAATAGAACACCGAAACAAAGACAAAACACACATCACAGACCAAAACCAAACCACAACAAAACCCAAACTCACCTCCAAATCTATAAATACTCCTGATGTCTTCTTTCCGTCCAGTCCAGCCCCACCAACCCACCCCAAATGGCGACCACCACAACCACCCTCCTCCCCAACCCCACCCGTCTCCGCTCCAAACCCCAAACCCTAACCCCAACCTTCCCCCACCCCTCCTCCGTCGCGCTTCCCAAAACCACCCGTAAAGGTCCCGCCTTTGGGTCGAGAGGCTCCGTGGCTTCCCCGGCGGCGAACGTGGCGGTGAACGAGGTCGAGAAGAAGGATTTGGGGGACGAGAGGCCGGTTTTGGTTGTCGATAACTACGATAGCTTCACCTATAATCTTTGTCAGGTTTGGTCCTTGACTTTGGTTTGGGGTTTTTGTGGAGTTTGGGTTTTGTACTTTTGTGTGATTCTAGCTTCTAAGGATGTTGTTCAATTGCTGGTTTTGATGATTAAGGAATAGCCGTTTTAGCTGGATTTTGAAACGATTTTTGCTAAATCATGCTTGTTTTTATTAAAACTTCTGCTAAACTCGTACTGTTCTTAGGGGAAATTGGGGAAGTCATTCTAAGTGTATATTTTTAAGGCCTGGACGTTATTTTTTAACTAAAGTTCTAGAATTTTAAAGTTCCCCAGCTTCCAATCACACAGAAGTCGGTTTAGAAGTCAAATTCCCCACTTCCTAGAAGTTCTCTAGAGTACCAATTAACATGAATGTAGGTGTTGTTTTTCGCTTAGAAGGATCAGTTCAGGGTACTATGTTGTTTAACTTCCTAGGATGGTTGAAGTGAGTTGAAAAGTCGACAAGCTTTATATTGAATATTTCATTGTAATCAAACTTTTTGTTGATTTCCTTGGGATGTGATTGGTTTTGTGTAATAGTAGTCTGGAAGTGGTGAACTAGATTTCTTTACTCGTATGTGATTGGTTTGTTGGAAGTTATGGAAATTGACTTCGTGACATGAAATTTCGTAAATGGGATGATTTTCCCCATTTTGCACGTTAAAATCATAGGAAGTCGAGGAAGATTTTGAAGTCAGTGCATAAGTAGATGAGTTCCCTCATCTTCCAATTTACCACCAATTTTGAGACCAACGCTAATTTGCCGAGTTACTTTCTTAAACCTGAGGTCCTTGAAATGGAATCCTTAAAGTTCACATACTTCCGTCAAACCAATCACACATTTGAGAGAGAAAAGGAGTAGAAAACATGCAAGTGTATAATCCTGTTCTTAAGGTAAGAGTGCTTGTATCTTTTATGTGAAGAAAGTTGAAGCAAATAACACACATAACTTGTCTTAGATCTTTGGGGGAGTTCGCCATAGTAAGTACCTTCCAAAATTTAAGAAACTTGAGAATTTAAGTTTCAAAATCCTGATCAAGTGCACTATCTTATGTTTACATGTCTTTCAATTCAGATAAGTTGCCAACCCTATATGCCTAGAGGGAGAATATGAGTACTGAACTCTACAATGCAAGTGGACGCTTTTCACTGCCTAGAACAAGATTTCATAACCAACCCCTGACTGCTATTTTCTTGTTGTGTCATCTGTCATAGTTGTTTGCGTGACATTGTTGAGAATCATTGCTCAATGTACTGTTAATTCCGATAGTAAATGATTTTCTAACTTTACCATTATGTATGCTGAAGTATATGGGAGAGCTGGGTGTTAACTTCGAGGTTTACCGTAATGATGAGCTCACTGTGGAGGACATAAAAAGGTTTCATTGTCTGTTGCTGTTCTTTCCATTGCCTTTTATTCCAGTTCAGTTTCTGATTTTGTTATGCCATCCAGGAAAAAACCGAGGGGCATACTCATCTCACCGGGACCTGGTGAAGATTTTTGCTGCAATTGCTTGGTATTAAGTATTAACCAATATTGTTTATGTTGCTTAATTCTTGCATCTGTAACATTTTCAGGAGCGCCACAAGATTCAGGAATATCACTGCAAACTGTTCTAGAACTTGGGCCTACCATACCTTTATTTGGTGTTTGCATGGGTTTGCAGTGCATTGGGGAGGCTTTTGGAGGTTCTTTTAACTTCTGATACATGTTCGCTGTTTTTTCTTTCTTGTGTTATAAAATTTAAACTTAAGCCTAATTATCTGCTTCAGGAAAAATTGTCCGATCTCCATATGGTGTTATGCATGGAAAAAGTTCTCCCGTGTATTATGATGAAAAGGGGGAAGATGGGTTGTTTGCTGGTTTACCAAAGTAAGAACCACTTCTTATCGTAACAAAATGAGGAATCTCTAGGAAGCACGTCATGCCTTCTGCGGTTTGCTTTGATTTTGTGCGTGAATGGCCCTTCCAACGTTGTGATGTTTTTCTGGTTGTGCAGCCCTTTCACTGCTGGAAGGTATCACAGTTTGGTGATTGACAAGGACACCTTCCCTAGTGATGCTTTGGAGGTTACTGCGTGGACAGAAGATGGATTGATTATGGCTGCACGTCACAAAAAGTATCGGCATATTCAGGTGAATTAAACACAAAGTTTACTTCTAATAATCAGGGAATTTGCTGAAAATAATTGTCAAGATCTACAGTAGTTAAACTGATAGTGAAATTATTTTATTGATAAAAAAAGACCACATATCATTTTTCGTATTGATAATGCTCTGCCAATTTTTTTGTCGACCATCTTAAAGGTATTTAGTGTATAAGCTGAAGCTGAATAAATTCTTCAGCATTTCCGAAACTGTTTTGTGGATATCCTAAGAGCAGAGAAATACCAAATATTACACCAACATCATAAGTTATGGGATTATTTCTTCTAATCATGTTGCCGATTGCCCCAAGAATTCGTCTGCTGAGTATCTTAACTTAATCATGAATTCAGCCAACAACTTGAACACTTCAACACATCAAATGTTGTATATTTAAATAAGAACAGCAAAATCAGATTTTAGTAAATGATATATTCTTTAATTAGTATACTCCATAACAATAGCGTAACAACAACAAAAAACACGTGTCCCCAAGAAACAACAGTAATTCTGAATGGTAGGAACAAATATACTTAGGAAGACTTTTACTTGCCAGATCACACATGGCAAACATATGAGCATGTAATTTGCAGAAGCAAATATGCATAACAAGATGCACACATACATTACAAGATAATAAATATTAGATATGCACAAGCAAAAATCTTCCAGAGCTGAATATGTAATTTGTGATCATACATGGTTAAGACCCACATTTACAAGTGTATATTTATTTTATATTTTTAAATGTATCTTTCCTAAAGCATAAATGTTATCGTGTAAGTGTTGAATGATATGCTTTATCCTAACAAAAGGCTTATTCTGAGTTGTAGGGTGTGCAATTCCACCCCGAAAGCATCATTACTACTGAAGGTCGAATGATGGTTTGTAATTTCATTAAGTTGATTGAGAAGACGGTGTCAAAAGGTTAGCAACAAGGCTTACTATCGGATACCTGAGGATGGTTTGGTTGCCTTCCTTCAAATTATGATCTTGTACCATTGGCGCCTAAATAAATAAAAAGTAGTGATTGTGCAGTGCCAGTTTCAAATAAAATTTGTTGCCGTTGTCACTGGAAATCTCCTGGAATCCTGTTGTTTTGAGTGCTCATCTTAACTTATTATTTTTTTAGCAAAAATGTGTTATAATAAGTTAATCAAAAGCATTGCCTTGCAGAAACTCATGCTATCTCCACTTACTATGGTTCTGGAGTCTGGAAATGTAGAATTCTAACTGTGGTTTGCTTGACTTATAGACGTCTGGAAGGATTTACACTGAATTGGTTTTTCTCTCAACTATTTTTATGTGAATTTTAACATGTTCACTTTGAGATTCAGATTGTTTTAATTTGCGATTACTTTGTAGTACATGAAGTCGTGATTTTCTTCTCTGGCTCATTTTCAATGATGTTGAACTTGTTTTTCTTGTAGTGGTACCTTATTTTCTTATGCTTGGGCATATTGTTCATTTTGTTGCTCAAATTGTCCACATGTTTGAATTTTTTTCTTCTTGTGTTTAGTTTTGTGCTTTAGAGTTATTTCCTTGCTTTTGAGCTAATTTTTGCACAATCTTGTTTTTTCGTCCTTGTGTATCCTTTCGATAGAATTATTATGCTCCAACTTGTTTCAATGAAGTTGAGTTTGTTTTCTTCATGTTAGAGCTTGTTTTACCATAGTATAAGTTTGTTTTCCTTGTTTTTTAGCTTAGTTTTGCCCTTTCTCGTTTTCAGTTTTGGTCAGCTTGTTTTCGTCACGTGGTAGTTTGGGTTAGCTGGTTTGAGCACCTTTTTTTACCTTGTTTTCACTAAGTTTAAGTTTGTTTCCAGTTGTGGATATGCTAGTTTTTTTTTCCAGCTTAGTTTTGATACGACTCGTTTTCAGCAAGGTCCATCATTTTGTCTTGCGTTTAAGCTTATTTACTTGTGATTAAATTTAGTCACTTTGTATTGGTTACGTTATTTTCAGGTGAAGCCCAAATGGACAATGTTCAGTAAATTAATTTCAACCGTATTTGAAATAACCTTCAATCAATTCAGAATTTCAAACCATGAAAAGAAAAGGGAGAAAATACTGAAACACCTAAAACTTAGCAGTTGGTAAGGGGCAGGGGCCGATGGTCGATTCAAAACAATGTCGTGGTCGGTTAGAGACGATGTGGCTGGTAGCACGATATAGCCATTTTATGGTTCAAAATGAATCTCAAGGTCTTAAGAAGAGGCTTAAGAAGAGGTTTAGGGTAAACGTTAGAGATCATGAATGAATTTGTAGCAGGAAAGGAGAGAATGACAATCAGGTAAAACTGAAAATGAAGAAAATGTACAACAGGGCCCCTGGATGTTTGCATTTATATCCGGATAATCTACCAACATATCGATCGAAAAAGGACAACTAATCTACTTGAGTTGGCAAAAGCTTACCAAGAATGGAGTCAACAAAGTGCGTTTACATGTGATTCTCGTTTGTCCCACCTTTGCTAGCAAGGTAAGGTAAAATCAAATGTCACTACCACTTCCAACAACAATTTTAATGTTCCTCAACCTAATAAAGCAGCTCACGGACACCTCTGCTGGTTTGTTTTTTCTCATCTTTCCACAAAATCCAAACACAGACTGCCGCTTAAAACCTCCAAAACAAAAGTCACCAAAACATGTGATCCCCACCATTACGACCGTCAGGCACAAAAACAAAACAACTCACAACCTAATCCAAACATACAACCCCACTGTAGATCGTGTTCTCCTTTATTCCAACAAAAACAGTTGTTTGGTACATAAAAATGAAAAAAAAACTAGTTACATAATTACTAAACACAGCAACAATTCTATGACACAAACCCAACAACATATTACTATGTGACATGGTATATGTTGTTTATGTGAGTGAGACATCACTGCCACCAAAATCCAATTAATCCCCATAAACAATTTTTTTCTAACATCACGCACTGTCCCTGCCCCTGATGGTTCTGGCAACAATCTTTCGGTGCTTGCCGTGGTGTCGGCGGCCGCCTAATTTGTCGAATTTCACGCCGACGTAGCTTTTGGACATGTGCCCATCAGCTCCACACTCTAGCAGGGGAACACGGTACCTCTGGCGGTCATAGCAATAGGCATAAGTCAAATGCTCTTTTCGGAACCTCTCCATTGCCGACCACTTGTCTGATGAAATGGAGTAACCGCATAAACTACGCTCTTCAGATTCTTTGCATGTGGACGAGTGGTCGGTGGGGTCCACAACGCAACCGTGGAGTATGAGATTGGCGAATTCGGCTACGTAGGGGGCGTACTTGTAGTTGATCCTGTATTTACCACCAGATGTTGCCCAACCCGATCCGTCCCAGATGGTGGCGTAGAGGGACATTGGCTTTGATGGGAAACCACCACCCAATGCCTTGCTGTTCTTTATCTCTCTTATTGGAACGCCATCAATGCTAAACCTGAAGTTATGCAACATAAACGAACATAGAACATAATTATTTGCACTTTGGGACCAAGAAAGGAAGTCCATCTGACACATTATTGAGTCCATGATACAATCTTGAAGAAAATTAAAATTAAAGTGGAAAAATTAGCATTTTACAGCTAATTCTAGGGTGTAGTGGTGTAGTTAGTTTGAAATCCTTGAATTCTATGCTCTCATCTCCAAGCAATGAAGTAATTAAATTGACCTTTAGGTGAAGAAATTCAAAGTTATATTAGAAGTGCCAACCCATCTAATTCTGTAATGCTCTGGAAATTTCAATAACCTCTCATGACTATAAAGAAGAACAAGGTAAATAATTTCATGTATTAATATAAGTTAAGACTTCATATTTCAAGATTTCTAAAAAATCAATCATACAAAAAAATTCCTTCTCAATTTCCCACAACTTAAATGTGACTAATCTCCACTGCCTACAATGAAAAGAACCTAACAAATAATGCAAAACCAATTTAAGACTCTTCCACACCAGTAGATTCTATCCAAATACATGTTGGAAACAACTGTAAAAAACATCCATGCATGCATGCATCCATCCCATCCCATCCCATCCCATCCATATGCAAGGCAAAGTTGAAACAAGAAAAGAGACTTTCTGATGATCCAACAGAAGGCCGAAAGAGGAAAGCATGATCTTACACAATCTGGGTTTCAGTCCAGAGGATGGTGTAGTGGTGGAAGTCCTCAGTGGGATCAAACCACAGCCCATACCTCTCCTCCCTCCCTATCCCTGTGCTCCCATTCCCATACACATTGGTCTGGACCCTCCACTCCTTGCCTCTGATGTTCCCCAGAAACTCGAAGTCCACCTCATCGTGTGTGTCCTCATACATGTCTCCATTTGACATCTACAACACCACAAATTAATCCAACCCACAAAAAATTACACAAAAAACCCCCTAAACAAACAAAAAAATGCACTAAAGTTGATAGGGGTGGAAAAAGAGCTCATATGGATAGAATAACTAGAAGAGCAACAAATAATGAAACTCAGAAACAAGATCAAAATTATTAAGGTTAAAAATGCAAAGGGTGGAGCTGAGTTAACATTCTTACAACCAAAACACAGCAAATATTAAGGATTGTAATCTCATATGGGTATGTATTACTTTTGGGGTTTGGAAAAAATTAGGAGGGTCAGAATGAAATTCAAGGGGAAAAAATGCACTAAGCTAAATATATGAACTACCTGTGAACTTTTTCCCACATACATACTCAGTGATTTTCTTAAATCCAGGAGAGTGGCTTGTCCACCACTGCTCCTAGCAGTGCCCCTCAACCACCAAACAAGAAAAAAAATCAATAAAATGCTAAAAGAAAAGTAAAAGGGTGGAAAATATGCATAAGAAAATCCAAACACAAATAAAAAAAATTATAAAAATTACAAGGGGTGAAAGTGTCCTATTAAGACAACCAGAAACAAAACAATGAAAATACAAAGCCAAAAAAAACACATAAAAAACCAAAAAAGGTGAAAAAAACACAAAACACAAAAAAACAAAATTAAAGGGGTGAAAGTATCTCTATTAACAATGAAAGCCAACCCCAAAAAACACATAAAATACCACACAAAAAACCAAAACATACATAAACCACCACTCAAAAAATACAAAAAAGGCAAAAACCAAAAGAGTTGGAAGCACATACATAGAAGGCAACGACAACCCCAGCAGCATAATCAGAAGGCAGCTTAATGGAGGCCCCAAACAGCCCATGCAGATAAAGATCCTGAGAAGCAAATCCAGCACCTAAACACCACCAAAGCCAAAACCCAATCAGACCCACAACCCAAAACCACCCCAAAACCCCAAAAACTCACAAACCCACCACTCTTCTCATCCAAGGAGATATGCACAGTCCTTCCATCACGTAGAAGCATCATGTTACTCTCCCCAAACACCTTAGTGTAGCCTTCTTCAAAAGTCAGAGTTGGAAGAGCCAGAATGGAGTTAGCTGAGATGAAGGGTAGGAAGAGGAGAGTGAGGTAAGGGAGGAGATGGAGTTTGGGATTCATGGTTTGGAGAGGAAGAGAGGTCCGGAGGTGGGGAGAAGGGAACAGAGAAAGGTAGCTCCTTTTTGAGTTGTGAGCAGAGCAGAGGAGTTCGTCTTTTTTATTTCAGTTGTGTGGTAATTGGTTTGGAGGTTTGTTTGTTAATTTCGGATTAGAGGTGATGTGGAGTGATGGAATATGATTACTTCCATTAGCGTCAAATGGGAGGTATAATTTGGATTTTGGAGTGATGGAAATATGCAGCTGGCTTGTTGGGGACGAAAGTTTTTGACTGATTTTGTGGGAACTGTTGCTTATAATTGGAGTTATTGCTTGCATGATTCCGTCCCAGTTTTATTCATAAATCATAAGTGTTACGTATAAAATGATCTTGGACTCGAGCGAATAGCAAGTTATTATTTATATAAATGTCGTATGTGTAGTTATATGTTACATGACTTCAAACAAATGTGAAATGAGTATCATGTTACGTGTCAAGTAGAAATATTTGTCAGATAAGTTTGAATAGATAATATAGTAATTATAATTGTTTATTGAGTAGTTAAAGTATGTTATCTACTCGGAAAGTCAAAACAAGGAAGGAGGGCTTAAGTAAGTCCTTTCTTCGTACCAGTTTGCTTGGACTCGAGGAACCACACGTCACTCCATATTAAGTTAGACCATTCCTAATGGTCGGGCGAAGAGGAAGGGTGCCCGCCACGAGATCTCTCGCCCAAAAAACCTGCCCACGTCCCCCGCATTTGATTTTTAGCACGTACAACCATCAAACTAGAGACCAAAGCAGGACTCGACAAAACAGAAAGTATTATGTACGTTGTCCTCCTGGAACTTGAATGTGTCTCCTTGCTCCAACATTCAAGTCGATCTATTACGATTAGCGTGGTTGTTCGTATTTCATTTTCTTCTTCCAAGCCGACGACATTCTTCAACGTGGCCCCCCATTGGTCTTTTTTTTAAAGCACATTTTTTAAAAGTTTTAAATAATTTTCCAATTTTTTTCTTCTGAAAATATGTTTTTTTTTGTTTAATTTTTTTAATTTTACCCAAGATTGATCCCCAAATGACGTGGAGTGAGAGAATGTAGGGTGTCCGAGCTGTTTCTGAACGTGGTTAAGGGAAATTTAGGTGGATAGTCTGGTATGATGTGGTAGAGAGAGAAAATTGGACGTCCGGAAGCTTCTTGAGCATTGTTAAAGACGGTATTAGTTGTTCTATCAATTATAAGAAGTTTTTGGGATCCAAGAAGATTTGTTGTTTGCCAATTTTTTATTTTCGACGTGATAAATATGCAATCAAATAAAATTTACGATTTGAATTTCTTATTTAGAATTAAATTTCAATTAAAAAATAATGATAAAAGATAATTAATCCCTCGTTTGATTATTATAAATCATAAACAATGTTAGTGGGTAATTGACTAATTTCTCTCGCACACGTTATAATCTTCAATATAACAAAATCAATGTAAGATTTTACCAACCAAGTAGTTTATCCTAGGGTCGGCAAAAAAAGAGTAAGAAACCGAACTTTTACTTTAACATTAACACCAACCATTAAAAAAACAAGCTTTAACCACAAAAAACAAAAGAAAACAACCAAACTACTTTTAATGAGCGATCCAATAATTACCGAATCCCACCTAATCCGCATTCATTTTTAAAACCACCAAACACTCAGTCCAAAGACAAAGCTCTCCATGATTCATGTGAATATGTGATTCAACTTTGTGACATCCATTATTGCCAGTAAAAAAAGGAGGAATATAAACTTAGAAATGTAGTATTCTTTCATAGAGATCCCAAACCCTGCACGAGCTTTGCGTAAGAGAACAACCAAGTTTGCTTAACTTCAACAATCAGCATGTTACCAAACCGACCTTTTTAATTACTTTTTTCCTCCACTAAATGTGGTGCAATTACAAATTAGCAATAGGAAGACACATAGAATGTGAAATTTAGGAGGTGGTGGTGGAAGACTTGGAAATTATCAACTGGTAATTCTATCCAAATCTCTTCCGAAAGTTGCACCACTTTTCACCGAAATTTGTTCTGATCTTTGAAAAGTTTGTAAGTGGTAGTCTTTTATTCTGTTCTAGAAGAGAACATGCAAGCGGTGGTTTTCTTTAATTATTTCTCATTGTAGCATATTATGTTGAAGCTTTTTGACGTTTAGCTAAAGCTAAAAGTCTCATAACCTATAATTCTTAGCATAAAGTTTTCAGCCTTTTTTTGGAGAGTATATTGCCTTGAGAGTTGACACAGTGCTTAGGTTAATTTATTCTCCGTTATTTTAAATACTGCATAACACATTAAAATAAAGTCTTAGTTGAAAGAAAGGAGTTAAATTTTGGTATGTTATAGCCACATAAATGAAATGTCTTAAGTCTTTGAATGACTTGCTATTGATGATTACAAAAAATTGCCCAACCAAAGAGGTTCTATAAACTTTTTCTTAAAAAAAAGGTGGCACACTCAAGCAATTTATTCGGATGCATGATTTTTCGTGGCTAAAAATTGATCGAGCCGAATGATTGTGTTCTTTATATCTACGATGAAAACATGTGGCTACTCGTATTCATCGATATATTTGATAGTTATGTACACTAGCATGGTATTTTTCTCGAATCTAGACGACTTTCATTTGTTGCAATCATAATTATCTAATTACTTACTTGTCGATTTGTATTTGTGCATGTTTATCGATATGAATTGGAATTTGATCAAACAGCTCTCTCTCAGTTTCATAATAGTACTGTGATTTTTATCTTACTGAATACTATTTAATAACTAAAAATACGCATTATTAGCTGATCATTCATTTGAAAAAAACAACTTTATCCTCTAATTTGATCTCTTAACCTTTATAGCTTTCACATCTCTTACGTTTCGATATTATATTCAAAAACCTTTGACATATCCAAATTATTAAATTCTCTCCGTTTTCAACAAACACCATCTCATATTCTCACTGTGTCAAAATGAATTGCCAATTTGAATCCGTATAAATGTAAAAGAAACTTATTTACCTATTCGATTTTTCTGAATAAATTTTGTACATATTGTCTTTGTAACTAAGGATTTCTTAGACAAACATGATAATTTTTTAGAAGAGAAAATATCACCAAAATGAACATTTTCCTTCGGATGTTAGTGGGGAGCCGTTCAACGGGAAAGTGACATTAAAAAGGTTAATTTTTTTATAAATGTCACATACTCCATAGCCGTTGCTGGGCTGGTAGTACAACTTGATTCTCCATGTTAGGGAAGAAGAAGGGCTACTACAGACTACAGAGTGCTTCGGAGAGAGAAATCGTAATGAAGTTATTCGTCTGATTCATTCTCGACTGATTCTTGCCTCCTCTATGCGCGTGACGGTGGGAGGCAGACCCACGAATATTCTGATTTGAGTTTAGTGTGTAAGTCTATATAAAAATCTTCAAAAACCAAAATGATTGTTATATTTTGTTGATCTCGTTGTGCCCGGTAGCCGAATCATAATGTCAATATAATATAATATTATAAAAAATCATCAAAATATAAAATAAAATACGACCAAGATCTAGTGCATTAAAGGTTTATCTTACTAGTTTAATTATTCTTTAATCTTACAATTATATCAAATTTATAGTTAATATACCGTTAATATTTACCATTACATCATTTTATTAAGGGAGAGACGACCCGGACACCATTTTATTATGAGATGCTCTAAAGTAGTATGTTTATAACAATCTTTAATTCGAAAACCTGGTGGAGCGGTGGTTTAAGTGTCATAGCCGAGTGGATGTTGGTCCTCCCACCTGCCTACTAGCCGTTGGACCAAGCCCTGGGCCCCACTTTTACTATGGGCTTCGGAAGACTTCCAGGAAGTGGTTTTCTACACTTCCGACTTGCAAAAGAATTGTTTGTGGAGAAAAACTGGTCTAGTCCTGCAACATTTAGGGCATTCCTTAACGGGGGGGGAAAATCCCCCCCACGCCCGGTCATCACAGGATGACCGGGTCATCTCCCCCTTAACGGGGGAGATGACCCGGTCATCCCTGACTGGGTCGATGACCCGGGCGTTGAAACGCCCGGGTCGTCGACCCGGTCAAACAATAAAAAAATAATTTTTTGATTTTTTTTTTGTTTTGATTTTTGTTTTGATTTTTTTAATTTTTTGGTTTGAGTTTTTTTTTTATTTTTTTTTTTGAAAATACGTTTTATAATTGTTTTGATTTTTTAGAATTTTTTTTAATTTTTTTTAAATTTTTACCAAGATGGACCCCGAAATGATGTGGAGGAGAGAGATAGGTTGTTGTGGGTTGTGTTGGGTTGTGGTTAAGATGTGAATAGTATAGGAAAGAGAAGAAAGTTGGTTGAGGAAAGAGAAAGCTGATGTGGAAGAGAGAGAAAGCTGATTTTGAAGAGAGAGAGAGCTGATGACCGGGTCGTCCAGGTCATGGTTAGTGATGGCCTTAATGTGATGGTTGTGAGCATCGCAGGGTTTGGCAGACGTGTGTAGACTACTGTTCCTTGGATCCATCTGGACGGTTGAGATTGTTCTTGGAATCGCACGTGCCTCGGGCCTAGTGAGACTCAGGTTGCTAACCGTTGTACTCCGTAGATTTTATTAGGCCATCTTTAACATCAACCCCAAATATCTTGACACGTCAACTTTCTCTCTCTGCCACGTCAGCAAAAAAACTATGCAACCCACAACCCAACACAACCCATTTTTCTCTTCTTAACCCCAACCCCACATTCAACACTCTCTCTCCTCCACATTATTTCTTTTTACCTCATTTTCTATATCAACATAATAATTCACAAACTATTAAATTTATTATTTTTATAATAACTTAATCTAATTAACTTACAATAATTACGAACAACACATAATAATTAGATTTTATTAAAATTCGACAATTACATATTATAATAATTCAAAGATAAAATATTACAATACATATTACAAACATAATTAATTCTCATTCCGTCCAAAACGTCGCCATATATTCTCGATCAAATCGGCTCGCAATGCCATATGTTTTTGAGCGTTGCGAACTCGATCTCTGTTACGCAGATATTTGTTAATATCCACGATACGCTCAGTGGAATACCGGAGACCCGACGGGTTTGAACTTTCACCGATTTCTTGAGGGCGCTCATGTATAAATTCGTTTATATCCACCAACTGTTCATAAGAGTCGCGTTCGTCCTCCACGATCATGTTGTGCATGATTATGCATGCAGTCATAATTTTACCGAGAATGTCTGGAGTCCATGCTAACGACGGTCTTTTCACGATGGCGAATCTTGCCGGAAGCACTCCAAATGCACGTTCCACATCTTTCCTTGTTGCCTCTTGAAATTGGGCAAATAATTTATCTTTAGGTGTTTGAGGAAGGATGATTGATTGCATAAATGTTGCCCATTTTGGATAAATACCATCTGTAAGATAATAACCCATATCATACGAGTTATCATTCACTTCGTATCTCACAGGTGGTGCGCGACCCTCCAGAATGTGATCGAAAACTGGAGAGCGTTGGAGGACATTGAGATCGTTACACGATCCTGGGATCCCAAAAAATGAATGCCAAATCCAAAGGTCGTAAGATGCAACAGCTTCCAGAACAAGTGTCGGTTTTCCGCTTCGACCTTGATATTGTCCCTTCCAAGCAGCTGGACAATTCTTCCACTCCCAGTGCATACAATCGATGCTCCCCATCATGCCTGGAAACCCTCGTAGCTCACCAACCTGGAGCAGTCTTGCTAGGTCCGCTGCGGTAGGGGTTCGTAGATATTCATCACCGAAATTGGTAATGATACCTTGACAGAAATTTTGGAGAGATTGTCTTGTTGTTGCTTCGCTTAGACGTAAGTACTCGTCCACCTCGTCTGCCGCTACACCATATGCTAACATCCGGAGCGCTGCAGTACATTTTTGGATACCTGATATGCCAAGTCGACCCACAGCGTCCGGTCGTTGCTGGAAGAACACATCGGTAGCCTCAAGCGTGTTTACAATTCGAAGGAAGACATGCTTCCGCATTCGAAATCTCCTTCTGAAAACACGATCACAATACACAGGATTGTCATTAAAGTAATCTGCAATTAGACGATTTTAACCAACAGTGCGATCTCTATCTGGGTTAGAAGTTCGTCGCCTCCTGTTACGTGGTCGTTGTGCTTCGAGGTAAGAGGAGAGGTACTCGGCAACCATTTCAGTTGCCTGGTCTATGGCCTCATCTAGGTCGTCAGATGATGAAGACGAGGAATTAGAGTTAGAAGATTTGTCACTCGACATAGTTGAAACTTGAGGTTTGAGGAAGACTTGCAAATGACCTTCTATTTATAATGTTTTGTCGGACGACTGTTCATCATCACGCGTTGTTAAACGAACTTTCAAAGTTGATTGTCATGTGTTGTCTGTTAGTTGTCACGCGTTGTCTTCACTATTTGTTGTCACTCGTTGTCGACGAATCTCCACTGTTGGTTGTCACGCGTTGTCTTCACTATTTGTTGTCACTCATTGTCGACGAATCTCCATTGTTGGTTGTCACTCGTTGTCGACGAATCTTTACTTTTTGTTGTCATGCGTTGTTGGACGAATCTCCACTGTTGGTTGTGACGCGTTGTCGGACGAATCTTTACTGTTGGTTGTCATGCATTGTCGACGAATCTCCACTGTTGGTTGTCACGCATTGTCGGACGAATCTTCACTATTGGTTGTCATGCGTTGTCGACAAATCTTCACCATTCATTGTTATATAAGCTAACACTTCAAACTTCATTTCCTACAACTCATCCAAAGCTAGTCTCGCATGTTAAACAAACATGTCTTCTCCTGACCATAATCGTGACTCACGTCCTGCACGGGGTATTTCCCAACCACAATTTTACCAGTTCGATCCTTACAACTATCCAAGCTTACCACAAAATCCACCACCATAATTTTTTCAACCACAACAATATCACAATCCATTACCACCACAACAATATCACAACCCATTACCACCTTATGTCATGTATGCCAACCTAATTAGTGGACATGATCCGAATGATGCCGATGTGAATGATCAGAATCAGAGCGACGACCATCCCTCCTCCCAACCAACACAATCACCGCAACCAAATAAAGTGAAGGCGTGGTCAACGTTGGAGGATGAAGCGTTGATTTCGGCTTACATGCAGGTTAGTATGGATGCCATTGTCGGGACCTCACAGAAAGCCGGAGCTTTATGGGGTAGAGTGGCACGTGTGTACGAGCATGCTGCCCGCTCGAACAAGAACATAGCCCAACACCTGTCGGACTCCTTAAAAGGTCGTTGGAGGAGGTTTACGCCTCTTGTAATGAAATGGAGCGGTTGCTATGATGAAGCTGTACGACGTCAAAGGAGCGGATACAACCACGACGATGTAATTCGTGAAGCGCATGCTATTTACGAATCCACTGTTGGTTCTAAGTTCTCATTTCTTCATGTATGGGAAATGTTACGTAAGTACCCAAAGTGGGAGTCGTTCGTTAAACCTGGTTCGGGAAGTGCAACACGTGCACGCCCACCCATAATTGAACTAGAGGAAGTAGAAACTACTCCAACATCAGGAAACGGGAGTAAGAGGAAAAGCACGGAAGGCTCTTCGACCCGGTCGTCTCCACCGAACGAAAGAACACCAAATGAAACTCCAGAACAATCCTTTCAGCGTCCGGAAGGGGTTAAAAAGGCAAAGAAGAAGGGAAAAGCTCGAGCAGCAAATCAACTGGACGATCGGGTTGTAGACTTGTGTTCAAAACTTGAATATTGTTCGCAAGTTAGAGGTGAAAAATCGGAGCGAAAAGCAATGTTGAAGCTGGCCACTGAGAAGATAGCATTAATGAACACATTATTTGGTAAATCGAACCGCACAGAAGTGGAGGAAAAGACACTTGGAAAGTTGCTGGATTGGGCTGAGAAAAATGGACATCTTTAAATTAGTTTAGTTATGTATTTAGTTGCTAATCGATTTCGGTCAAGTTTAGTTTAAGTCAAATTTCATGTTATTTCCTTTTTGTAGTAGAAATCTATGTTATGTGTTTGGTTGTTAATTTGTTTTGAAGTTAATTTAATTTATTTGAGTTTCAATTTTTTTGTTTACTATATTATTAACAAATATTAATAAGTGATACACTTTAATTGATTTATTTAACAAAAACATAAGAAAATGCAATTTTTTTTAAAAGTTGGATTGAAACATATTGAACTCGTAACAAAAACACAATTTCAAATTTGATATTAAATTCAATATTGATTTTGTATTATTATAGTTAATTCAATTGACTTATTTTATTAATTATTATATTTATTTACAATTTATTTTAATTATATATATTTATTAACATATTATTTAACTAATATAAATAAAAAAAATTCAACCAACCAGGTCTGGCCACGTGGCCAGACCTGGGTCGGGACCCGGGTCGGGTCGCAGACCCAGGTCGCGACCCGACCCGGGTCCGCTCCCCATTAAGGGGAGCCAGGTCAATTCGCCCCGACCCGAAAAGGGCCTCCGTTAAGGAGGCCCTTAGGACAGACAACTACTGTGTATTGTTTAATTGTATATTACTTGAGATTACAGAATTAATTCGTATTTTTTTGTAGTTGGTGGAGATTGATTTGATTAGTTGATTATAAATTACAGATTGTGTTATTGTTTAACTTAACAACAAAAGTTATTGAATATATTATTTCGAACACAACCATCATAATCAGCAGCACCATTATTGCCATTATCGTTGTTTTTATTCGTTAAATCAAAATGTAAAGTAGCTCAAATAAATGTTAGATTTGACAATACAAGCCAAACATTTGGAAGTTCGATCGTACAACATTTGCAGTTTTGGTTTCAATGTGTTGCTGTGAATTATCAATGTTTGTCAACTCATTTTGTAGTTTTAAAAATATTTTTTAAAAAGATAAGTGGAAGTCCGATCATACCACATTGCAAGTGATGATTTTAATTTGTTGCTTTGTAATTATCAATGCGAGAACTTAAAACTATTAATGTTTGTTAACTCATTTTGTAATTCAAAAAAACTAAGTCAGATAAAAACGATGATTTCAATGTGTTACTTTGTAATTATAAATGTGTCGTCATAAAAACATCAATGTTTGTGAACCCATTTTGTAGTTATCATACTTTTCTTTTAAATAGACGTTTCAAAATTAATGTCTTATACCATTAATATGTGCAAGATGTTAAAATAAAAGTGCGTTTCTAATCAAATCAATGTTAAGTTTCACAGTATGAAATTTCTAGAAAATGAAAAGAATGTTGGAAGTGAGAATTTTTGCAAAGTATATTTTTTTTCGTTATATTTTTTTGATATATAAATCAATATACTTAAACTGGCCATTTAAAATGAGAGGATCTCAAATATATGCTTAGTTTTATGAAAAACTTTTTATAATTCTAAAAAAATGAGAAGTAAAATACTAACATTGATATGCTTTTTGAACCATGAAAACAACAACATTGTGGGTAAACTGCAAAAAAAATGCATAATCCTATGTTACGACTTAGACCATCACTAAAGGGCATTCCTTAACGGGGGAAAATCCCCCCCACGCCCGGTCATCCTGGGATGACCGGGTCATCTCCCCCTTAACGGGGGAGATGACCAGGTCATCCCTGACTGGGTCGATGACCCGGGCGTTGAAACGCCCGGGTCGTCGACCCGGTCATTAAATAAAAAAATATTTTTTTGATTTTTTTTTGTTTTGATTTTTGTTTTGATTTTTTTAATTTTTTGGTTTGAGTTTATTTTTATTTTTTTGAAAATACGTTTTATAATTGTTTTGATTTTTTAGAATTTTTTAATTTTTTTTAAATTTTTACCAAGATGGACCCCGAAATGATGTGGAGGAGAGAGATAGGTTGTTGTGGGTTGTGTTGGGTTGTGGTTAAGATGTGATGACCGGGTCGTCCAGGTTATGGTTAGTGATGGTCTAACCATGACCTGGACGACCCGGTCATTAGTCATCTCTATCTTCAAAATCAGTTTTCTCTCTCTTCCACATCAGCTTTCTCTTTCCTCAACCCACCTTCTTCTCTTTCCTACACTATTCACCTCTTAATCACAACCCAACACAACCCACAACAACCTACCTCTCTCCTCCACATCATTTCGGGGTCCATCTTGGTAAAAATAAAAAAAAATTAAAACAATTTCTAAAAAATCAAAACAATTATAAAACATATTTTCAAAAAACAAATTTTAAAAAAACTCAAACAAAAAATTTAAAAAATCAAAACAAAACAAAAAACAAAATCAAAAATCGAAAAATAATAAAATAATGGATGACCGGGTCGACGACTCGGTCATCCACGACCCCTTCACGACCGCAAATTTCACCCGTTAACAAAAAAAAATCACGGTCATGAATGACCGACCTCTTCGCGACCGCAAATCTACAGCGATAAGGGATGCTCTTACGTGGTCCTCTTGCCACTTGGTGTTCTTGATTTTTAAAAAATAAAATAGAAGCGCATATTGCCCTACGCCAATGACCTTCACAATATTGTATACAATAACCATCAATTCATCTAGAGAGGGTTGTTTGTGCACGTTGAGGAATTTTTTTGTCAGATTTCGTGATATATATAAAAGTTTATTTGAGTTTTCTCCTCGTTTTTTGTCAGAAAGCAACAGAAACTGAATTTTTCGGTCGACCGTCAATCATTTACATTCACTCAGAGAAATCATAACCATTCTCATTTCAGTCGTCCGAAACTAGTTCAATCAACCATTTTTGCTATTCAAATTGTCCAAAAGTAGAGAATTCCAAATAAATCCTCAAACCCAAAAATACATTGTGCTTGATTCCAGAGAGTGTTGCCCCTTGTGACCCTTGCTACCTCACCAGCGAGGTGGGACATTAATCGCTCACCGGGGAGTGAGACCCTTGACCAACCTGTCAAAGTGGTCATAAGAAGTATGATTGTACAAGTTACCCCCCCCCCCCCCCCCCCCCCCCCCCCCCCCCCCCCCCCCCCTCAAAAAACTTTCTGACACATGCATAAACAACAAAATTCAGTTAAAAGGAAACTACTTTTCACTAGAATCTGTTTTCCTCTATTATCTGGTTGACTCCAAAATTACTTTTTGGAACTTTTCGCGCCACTAACACCCCCTAATGTGATTCAATGTAAACTTGGATAAGATACCAAAAAACTATAGAAATAATAATGATACCACACACACAAGAACTAATTATATGTTTAGTTTGTTTTCTAGGGGTGTCAATGGATGTCCGGAATCCAAGAAACTGTCCGTATTCGTTTTATCCGAGAATCCGTCATCCGTAAAACCATATTCGTATTTGAAACTTAATATCCAGTAACTCGTAGAGTGAATATGGATATTGATGCATCCGATCCGAGATTGAATATCTGTATTATAAGATCCATATTATGGATGTCAACTGTGGCTCGGCTCGATAGTTTGACTCGAAAAACGTTTGACTCTAGTTTAACTTGAAAATATTGTTTTTTGATGAAAAACAAAAAAATCTTCAAACTTGGTTCGGTAAACGAACCGCTCAAGCTCGAAAAAATTTGAAGTTCGGCTCGATAGCTCGCTCAAATTTTTTATTGCTATATTTATAATTATGTTTTTTGTATTTGATAATAACATAAGATAATACTTATGGTTCGAAATTTTACTCGACTCGGCTCGTTTACACCTCTAATCCATATCCGTATCCGTTTAATACCATACATAATATATATATATATGTATATATTTATTAAATTTTCATAATTTGTACGTAGTTACTAATTAATTGTAACTTAATGAGTTAATCTTATCAATTTGTCTTTATGTAATACGAAAACTGATGTTCTTTTAGTAAAATTTACCCAACATATATAAACTATTTTATTCCAAAGCAAACCTAACCCTAGCCGCCTCCGTCTCTTCCGACGCCGTCTCCACCTCCTCTTGTCGTGCCTCGTCGTGTCCCCCCTCCTCCTCCCGTATTACAACTACTTCTTTATCATCGATGAGGTACTACTATTTCTCGGACGATTATGGGCATCCTTTTTTGCTTATGTTAATTGCCTTAAGACGTATAGAGATTTTGGGTTGTGACTTTTTACTTGTTCTGGGAGAAAGTTGGTTCTTTTATGGGTTTTGGGTGAAAACTTTTGCGGGTTTGGTGTTCTGGGTTTTGTTGTGGCTTGTTGGATTTTGGAAGAGCAATAGTTGAGAATTGGTTTATGATGGTCTTGGGTTTGCATATTTTGGTTCAATTTTGGAGAAAGTTAGCTGCTTTAGTGGTTTGGAGTGTAGGGTTTTGTGGGTTTGGTGTTTTGGGTTTGTTGGATTTAGCTAATACTAATTTCGCAAGTTGAGAATGGGTTTAGGGGTGGTTCTGCTTTTTTGGTTTTTTGTTTGTTTGGGAAAAAACTTGGCTACTTTCTGGTTTTTGGGATTGGTTGTGGAATGAAGATTCACTTAAAGCAAATTTTTGATACTTTTTAACCTCTGAAATACTTCTCAAATTTCTATGATAAGTACACAATTTCTGAATCGATCAAATAGTGTGAGTGGTGTTCATGTTGTCACCTAAAATGGGTGTAAGGACATGAATTTGGTAGAGATGATTGTTATCAGATGAACATTTCAAAACCTCTAAATGGCTTGATTACTGGGGACTTGCACGGTACTAGTACGTTAAAGAAGATGAAAACCTCTAAGTGACTTGATTATTGGGGACTTGCATGGTACTAGTACGTTAAAGTAGGTGAAACCTCTAAATTACTTAATTATTGGGGATTTTCAAAACCTCAAAATTCTCAGATTTGGATACAGACGGAGTGAGAAATCTAGATGCCCCTCAAATTAAAATCTTCTTTTGACTAGTCGTTAATAACAAGATATTTACTTTTGATAATATTATTTAAAGATGTATCTTAGGGCCTAAATGCTGCCCCTTAGACAAAAAAAAGAAAGCGAATCATTGTCCCACATATTTATAGAATGTGAAATCACCTCATACTTATTTATCAATTTAACTGGGTCAACAAATGTTATCTCAGCATTTAGTTGCTTTTGGTTGGTTTGAGGGCTGGCTCTTTTTCTTTTGGTTGCAGTAGGGTTGCGGTGTAGAGGGGATCGACCTCGACGAGCGTCTGGTTAAGAGAGAGATCGTAAGTTGTCTTGTTTGGGGATTTTTTTTGGAAAGTTTTATTTTTTATGAATTTGGGGTTTGTTGTAGGAAAGGATACAACTGTTCGAGGGTACAACCTTCAAACCATACAAACCCTAAGTCCTTAACTTTAAATTGTACTACATACTACTTTACATCATTAATTTTTCTCTCAATTTGTGCAAAGGACATACTTATCTTCTGTGTATCGTCTTAATTTCATAAAACGTCACCAAATATACTCCAAACCCCAAATCCATATCTTCTCGAATGGGAGGTTTGGAGGCCGATCAGTAAGCGATTGGAACCAAAGAGCCGCATTTTGGACGAGGTTGTGCATCATGAGATCACATGATGGTGTGACGTTATTTTCATACCAAATCGATTTGGAACAATTCCCCAAAATAAAGTCGGGGTCTGAGGATGCTGAGATAACATTTGTTGACCCAATTAAATTGATAAGTGTGAGGTGATTTCACATTCTATAAATATGTGGGAGATTGATTCGTTTTCTTTCTTATCTAAGGTGCAACTATTAGGCTCTCAAATACATCTTCAAAAAATATTATCAAAAGTTAATATCTTGTTATTAACAACTAGTCAAAAGAAGATTTTAATTTCAGGGGCATCTAGTTTTCTCACCGCCAGTTCTTCATCTGAATTTAAAAAATTTGAGGTTTTCAAAATCCCCAATAATCAAGCCATTTAGAGGTTTTCATCTACTTTAACGTACTAGTCCAACCAACCAAAATCTAAATAATAATATTGTAAAGATTTATAACTGTATGTTAGATCCATGTTATCTCCATCACCCAAAATAAAAAAGGGCAAAACCCTAATCTATTCAGAACCAAATGGAGTCCTCCGTCGTCCCCGACTCCGCCGTCGACACTGTCCGGCGAACCCTAACGGCCAAGGAAGCCGTCCAATCCCACCTCATCCTCTGCCTCTCTTTTGCCCCACCCGAAGTCATCGACCACATGGTCCCTCTCCAACGTGCGCAACTCTACCTCACTCTCGCCAAGTCCACCGCCACCGCCTTCTCCGGTTCGAATTTGACGCCTATTTGGCTGCTTTCGATTGGCTTGAGGGCTGACTCTCTTTTTCTTTTGGTTGCAGTGGGGTTGCGATGTAGAGGGATTGACCCCGACAAGTAGGGCAGAGCAAAACCCGAACCGGTCCGGTCGGTCCGGGTTCGATCCGGGAAGATTTGGTCTGGCCCGGTCTGGTCCGGGTTTCGGTCCGACAAAATTTTAAAATTTCGGTCCAGTCTGGTCCTTTTTTGTTTTTTATTTAAAAAAATTGGCTTTTGACCGGACTGGACCGATTCGGTCCAGTCCGGCCCAGTCTTCGGTCCGCGTGCATCCGGTCTGGTCCGGTCTTCGGTCCGGACCCCAGATAAAAATCTGATCCGGTCCGGACCGGATGCTCACCCCTACCGACAAGCATTCGGTTAAGAGAGAGAGATCGTAAGTTGTCTTGTTTGGTGAAGTTTTTGGAAAGCTTATTTTTTTATTGATTTGGGGTTTGTTATAGGAGAGGATACAATTGTTCGAGGAGAAATTGCAGCAGTATAATGACTAGAACAAAGGTAAATTGATTTTGTTATGGACATCACTTTGGATTTTCGATCTTAAATGTGTCTTTTATAGTATACTGTGAAAGTCTTAGGAGTGTAACATTTTAGTACCGTCGACTTGCTTGTACGGTTTGAAGGTTGTAGAATGATGCATTTTGGATTAGAGTGGCTTTGAAGGGTTTCAAATACAATTTGGAGTATCTTTGGTGACGTTTTATGAAATTGAGAGAAAATTAAGGACGTAAAGTAGTATGTAGAGCAATTTAAAGTTAGAGACTTAGGGTTTGTTTTGATGTGTTTTTTTAAGAATTTCTCCAAGAAACCCTACTGTAGAGGTATATCCCCAAGCTTCTACACCATGTAATGTGTTGCACTTATGAAGTGAAATTACCGAAAAGCCAAAAAAACATGTTGACTTGCGGCTTGCACTTATAAGATGGGGTATAACCGGTATTGCACATTTCCTTATGTTGTAGAGTGATGCATGTTGGATTAAAGTTGGCTTTGAAGGGCTTCAAGTACAATTTTGAGTATCTTTGGTGATGTCTTATGAAATTGAGACGATAGGGAGAAGATAATCATGACCTTTGCACAAATTGTGAGAAAATTAAGATTGTATTTACACATGTTTTTTTAAGAGTTTCTCCAAGAAACCCTATCGTAGAGGTAAGTCCCCAAGCTTCTCCACCGTTATGAAGTGAAATTACCGAAAAGTCAAAAAACACATTGACTTGCACATATAAGTTGCGGTAAAACTGGTATTGTACATTACCTTATGTTGGAAGCTCCAAAGAGTTTCTTCCATGAGGGAAGGGGATAATTTTAGAGGTACATTCCCTAGGTTCTCCACCATGTAGTGTATTACACATGTGAAGTGAAGTTACCGAAAAGCCAAAAAAACATGTTGACATGAGTATATGAGTGAGGACAAAACTGTTATTTTACATTATATTGTGTTGGAATCTCCGAATAGTTCATTTCTTGAGTTTTTTTGTGAAGAACAAAATTGAGTTAGGGAAGCGTGCCACAAAAAATGTTTGTCCTCACTTTGTCGAGCTTTTAGGGGACAAAAGTGGATGAAGAACTTCTAAAATTTTATCCAAACACAACTTAGCTAGTCGTGAAAATGATACCAGAATAAAAATACAACCTTAGTTCCAATATGTGGAGTTCAAACCAATGTTCAAGTAACACCTGGGCGATTGGGCGGTCGCCAAGTGTGGGCGACCTTTTTTATTTTTTTAATTAAAAAAAGAAAAAAAGGAAAAAAATACAAAAATAAAATATAAAAAAACCCTTATATGTTTGAGCATAAAAAAGAAACTTAAATCACTAAGTTATTAATGATTTATAGAAATGAAAGAAAAGTAAGGGAGGGGATAACACAAAAAGAAATAGAAAAATAAAATGAACTGTCAAGATTGCATCTAACCAAAACAACTCACTATATAACTCTCTATTCCCTAAAGCCTAACCTAGCCACCATCTCTTCCTCAAACCCAAACCCAACCAACATCTCTTCCACAACTACCATAATCTTCTTCTGATCTTCACTCCCATTATTTTCTCTCGTTGCTACAGTAGCAATCACCAACAACTATCGACCAACGGCCCTAAATAGTAGCATTACCCGCCTTGTACTCGCTAATTTAGTCGGGTACGAGTATGATATGGGAATACCTTACCCATACCCGACCCATTTACACCCCTATTGATGACACTCGTTCTCAATTAGGAAGAGATGTTGTAGAGACATTGGTTTCCACAAAGGATTGGTTGCCACCTTTAGGCACGAGTATGTATTATTACTTAGTTGATGTTACTTTTTAATTTCTATGGTTTAATTTTATTATGATAATTAACTTATTTGTGTTATATAGATTCAAGTGAAGTTGAAAAAGATCAAGAGTTAGATAGTTAGATTTCTAAATTTTAGAAGAAGAATTTGATTTTTATTTATTGAATACTTAGTAATAATATATTCATATAATAAATTGTCATTTTTTCTTACTTTCTCTCTCTTTACATGTAGGTATCAAATGTGACTTGTATGCTACCATGTAGATGATGCTTCGTGTTGGAATAATAACTTTGTTTGTTTGTTGCTTAGTTGTTTGTTGTTAAGACGTTTTTGTGCGTTTTCGTATGGTGTTTGTATTGTTATAATGTTTGTAATTTATGCTTGTATTATTTTGTAACTTGTATGTATTGTTGGTAGAGTTTCATATCAAACATTTGAATTATGGAATTGATGCAAATTTAAGGTTTTGATTATTATTATTATTATTATTATTATCTTAAAGTAAGAATTCGGATACAGATTTTCGAATCCGGATGTTTTCATCTAAATGTTATTGTTCGGATACGGGTTTTCGAATCTGGATGAAAATATCAGGATGTTATTGTTCGGATACGGATAATATTCTTTTTCGATCCGGATCCGTCGGATATTCATTCAGATGTAATTAAAAAGATCTAGTTGGATACGAATGGTAAAAAAATTCCTGGTGTCATATACGAATGTTGGCATATTCTATCCGTATTCGATCCTTTGACCGCCCTACCTTTTCATCCCGAAGAAACAAGCAAAACACACGGTACTTAAGTTGTAAACCTAGTATGGTACTTTGGTACGGGCATTGCTTAATGAAGTTCCGGAGAACAAAACAATCAAAATCCTGAGGAATAAATCAAAGAAGAAGCACGACACCTTTACAGTTAGACATGCAACATTATTCCACCATTCACGGGAAATTTCATTTTCTACCAACAAGAGACAATTTCATGTCCTATGTTGCTCACATTTCAGCATGGATGTTTTAAGCAACAGTAAATACTCATCCACATGCCCACATTGATCAGGGGCACAAGCATTCCCGTTCCTTCCTGAGTTCGTACCTCCATCCGTCCAACACTAGGTGGGAGGGGGTCGAATCTAGGAAAAGAAGACCAAACTCCACTTACCAACAACAAATGTCACACTAGATCTATACTGGAATATGTGAAATAACAACCTATTTCATACACCAAATACATGCTAAAATAAGATTGGTATAAATTAGTTTGAAACGCCTTTTTTGTATTGTACATGAACAGATACATACACACACATTCCACTTCTGATACAGCAATAGGCAATAAAGAAAGCTGATAGCATTCTGCAAATTGAAGCTTGGTTTTAGCCAGATGTCCTCTATTTTTCGTTCGTAGAAGCAGATAAATACTACACTTCCATTACCATGCTTATTGCGCATAATGTGCACTAACTGCTCAAGCTGTCACAAAATGGTACCTTGAATCCACGTAGCTCTCGACATCCCAAAGGAAAGAACCAAAGGTAACAGCCTCCAGGATAAGCTTCTGCAATCCTGAAAAGCTTATCCTCAAAATTTCATCCTTGGAAGTGTCGACGGTACCTTGAGGAGTGATCGTAATCTCAGGCTTCCCAAATAACGCTTCTGTGTGCTTCTCAACGATGCTGAAGGCTTCCTTGGATCTAATTGTCGCGTACATCTGCAATGTCTCTGAATCAAAAGACATGACATAGGCTCGCAGCGGAGTGGACTTGATGCCGAACCCAAATCCTCCAGGGCTGGTGTTAGGAGACCATGACGAAACTTCAGGATGGGACCCTCCAGCTTGCAGAGAAGGTTCAAATTCTTGCCCGGACATGGACTGCTTGACTCCACTGTCTTCCTCATCTGATACCCCAAGCAAGGATTTCATTCTCTTTTCAAGCTGGAATCTTTCGTCAACTCTCTTGAGGAAGTATCCATACATTACTGATGCAGCATATACCTGCCCGACACGGAGTTTGCTAATTGGAGCAACTGTGTTAGAGTCACCCAATCGTTGTCCCAAGATCAGATGCAAATGATTTGTTATCATTTCGTAAGCCTCTGGAGAGTGCAGACGCTTTAACTTGTCGTCTTCTGTTGACCATTGATCGATACTGCGAGAAGGATCAGAAGACTGGGATATTGCAGGAATCAAAGAAACATCAGCTTCTACAAATTTTTGCACGACAAGTGCATATAATATCTCTTCAAGAGTCCTCTTTCTCTCATTGGCTTTTAACTCGGCAATCCTCCTGAGGAAGAGAAAGTAAACACATGTCAATATGCAAACTTTTTTTTTTGACTTAATAATCAGTGCTTGTAAAGATCCCAATACAGTTAATTTTCATGGAAGTGGAAAACCTACTTGTACAATACTAGCTCAGTGCCAGGAACAGAAGGTTCCTCTTTATTCTTGTCTGTTTCGGTATCTATATGTAGTTTTTCGAGTTGTTGTTCAACAGCAGCAGGGAGCAGATGAGGATGGCTGATTAGGATTTGAGAAAGGAATTGCCCGACGGGGGATTCTAGCTGGAGAGGGGCAAGTGTAGTGCCCGAAGAGTCATGTGGGTCGGTGGAATTTGAACCTGATGATGCCCTAATACTTGTTCTTGGCCTACAACCAAAGACCTGTTGCCTAAGCCCATGCTTCGAAAAGGATTTGGACTGGAAAAGATAAACAATTGAGCTAAGCACCATAAGACACCCGATAATTATGTAAACATATAATATCTTCGTACATCAAAACAAACAGATGTGTCTACTGCAAATCAAAAGAGGAGTGAAACCAGCTGATAGATGGCAAAATTACACATAACAAGCTTATGTATAAGTAGAAAAAAAAACAAGAAATAACTTGACATAACAAAGCAATCTAAAATCATACTAGACCCAGGATGTGAGTTGCTAGCAGGAAATTTGTCTAGAAGGAACTTGTAAGTGAACAACCTTTCTGAATTTAAGTTTGATGAATTGAAAGTTTACACCTTAGGTATGACTGGTTGGTGATATCAAAAGTAGGTACTCCAAGCTCAATTATCGTCTCACACTCGCATTACAACTAAAAAACATGTCTAAACTAGTACCACAGTAGATTACAACTAAAGCATTTGAATTGTCTCATTTGTAGTGACTTGTTGGTTGATGTGGTATAGAACGAACTTCACCACTCTATGCAGATGTCCAAACAAATCATTACACTAGGAAGTTGGAATTCATTTATAATTCTACAATCAGCAGTCCAGAGGAAGCTTCGAAAGTTGAGTTTGTAGTTAAATATGGGATTACACTTCAATATAGGATAAGTATTTTGTAAACGACTCTGTTTGAAATTTATCAAAAGCCGATTCACAATTCAGAATCCCTTAAGACTCAATCAAAGTCATGTATTAGTGCTATTTTTTCTTTTTTTTGACGACCAAGAATTCCCTGACAAACCCCCCAAACTTTGGGACAGGTGAGCTGCAATTCCTAAACTAGGGGGTGTCACGCAGTTTACATTGAGCGCATTCTCCCCCAACACCACCGCCGGGCCTCAAACCGGTGACCTCCCGCTTCCATCTCGAATTGAGCAAATCGATTCAATAAGTCTTATGTCATACTCTAAACAAGATCCGAAAAACAATATAAACCATGTTTTCAGAGTACAATAACTGCATATGATCTCCACCATCACACGCAACTTTCCGTGTTAATCTAAGCAACAAAACCACAAATCACGCCATTCGCAAATCCCAAAATCGTGCGAAAATCACGTGAATTTTCAATCAACACATGGGAACAGGGAAAGACGGTACCTTGAGGGATCTCCGGGAGGAGAGTGGGAGCTCAGAGTGGACCGGGAGGAAACCGGGACGGTGGGCGAATCCCGTCGCGTAGCCGGCGGCTTTCGGGAGGAGAGCGGACCGTGCGGCGACCGTGGCGGCGGCGTCCATTGGAGAACCGGAGAAAACCCTAATTCGAGGAGGAGAAGAAGAAGAAGAAGAAGAAGAAGAAGAAGAAGAAGAAGAAGAAGAAGAATCGTATGTGAATTGTGATCGGAAGTGAAGAAGAAGTGTTTTTCACGAAACTTCGACTGCAGAAGTGAACGAATTAGCGATGGATTGGCCGATTAGGATTTATAACGGATTATGTCGCCTACTTCTACTTTACCAGAATAGGCTCTGTGTTGCTTATATTAACCAAATTTTGCCCCCTTTTTATTTTGTTAGTGTTTTTAATTTTTTTTATTATTTAACGGAACTAGTGTACTTAGTACTTACACAAGTATAAATTTCAGAAAAAAGGGGAAAAAGAAAAACACGAAGACTTTACGGTTATGGTCCGTTTGGATATCGATTCTAGAGAATCAATTTTTACTGACATCTGATTCTAGATTGATTTCAGAGAATCTAATTCTCACTTATAATCAATTCAAAGTTAAAAGTGTTTTCATGGAAATGATTTCACTTAAAATCAAATTACATTCCAACGTCATCATGTACGAGAATTGTATGTAATAATATAATAACAAATTTGATTGAATATCTAATTATTTGCTACTAATTAACATATTCGATACAATAATTACGAAATCACAATTACCAACTTGAAGTGAAAAATAAATCAAAAAATCACACGCCTATATGATGAACTAAACGTGTTCTCAATAAAGTTATTAACAAAAAAATTATACTATAATAATTAAAAGTGAAACAAGTCAAAATAATTGGTGGTATATTTGCTAATATTCTACGTTGATAGGTACAATATAGACATTTGTTTTCAAAATCGATGAATAGTATTCTGGATTTTTTTCTCTCATGGAGAGATAACTGTGAGATTATATTTTAAAAGTGAGAATTAGAGAACTGTGGGCGCAAGTTCATTTGTGTCTAATCCAAACTCATTTACAACCTAAAACATTATATTTTTCATGTCCGGTCGAATGACACTGGGGGGGTGCACATGGATTCCGAGGGAATCCGACGGAAATGGAATTTGGATTCCGGTTGACTCCGGAAATGGGACGTTTGTGCACGAAAACACGGATTCCGTCGGATTCTGTGGTATGTATAAAATTTTCTTTGAGTTTTTCGTCACTTTGAGGTCGGAAAGCCACGGAAACCGAATTTTTTTGGTCGACCGTCAAACATTCGGTCCACCGAAAATGAATATAACGGACGACCGAACATATTTCGGTCTATCGAATTCGTAACTAGAATGACCCGTTCGGTCTTCCGTTTACATTCACTATGATGAAGTCGCATTTCGGTCGACCGGAACTAGTTCGGTCGTCCGTTTTTCTTATCCAGACTGTTTTCCGACGCAGACACAAACAACAGAATTCAGTCAAAGGGAAACTGTTTTCCACTGGATTCTGTTTTCCTCTGCTTTCTCGTTGACTCCGAAAATCACTTTCCGGAACTTTCCGCGCCACTAACACCCCCTTGGAGTTATGTGAAGGGCAAATCAGTAATTGACTATAAATGACTATTTTCCATTAGATAAGCAGGCAATGTGGAATCTTCGAGATGTAGATTCTAGATTTGACATCTGCAACTCAAACCCAAAAATACTTGTGGACCTCCTCAGTCCAACACAACTCAAACCTAAAAATAAAACTTTGGATTTCTCTCCACCATCCATAATATATTATGTCACACAAGCAAGTTGAAAGTCAATTGAACTCCACGTTGATTGTTCCCAACGAGTTATTTCATCTAATGGTTGTGATTTTTTGAAAGTTATAACTAGTAGAGGCGGAGAATAATTGACTGGCAATTGGTTGCGTAGGAAGTTGTGTTTGTAGTTGAGTTTTTTGTTTGGATCTCAATTTCCGTTCATCATCTTCACTCGTGACTTTTGAGCTCCCAACTTAGGCACTTATGATGGATGATATTGGTAATGTTTTTAGTCTTGTAATAAGTATCTTAGAGCTCTCAACTTGATTAGAGCATCTTATAAACAAATATTACTTGAATGGGCGGCACACTGCACACGTTGTGGACTTCAAATCTACTCATGAATTACCAAATTTTGCATGGCCTAGTGCCCATGACAGCAGATCCAAGAGCAAAATAAAACCCAACGGTAGGGGTGTAGAACCCGGGTCGGTCCTGACCGGAACCAACCGGTCTGGGTTTCGGTCCGGACATTTCTCAAAATTCGGTTTTGGACCGGTCCGTTTTTTTTTATTTTTAAGATTAAAAACCGGTCCTGGACCGGACCGAACCGAATCCAACCGGTCCGGTCCAGTCCGGATGCACATCCCTACCGACGGTTTTTATTTATCCATTTTTGTTGGTAAACTGCATGTTAAACCTTTAGGTTGCATGTGGATGTGGTATTTGCAAGTTAGTTATGTGAATTTTTTAATTGATGGGATTTACAAATATCAGAATTTATAAATAATATGATTTGTATTTACTATATTTGGATAAACATGTTACTTTAAAATGACAATGAAAAATTTATATGATATTTTATTAGTTTTCCAATTCGGACTTGTATCCAAATCATAAAGACTAAATACTATTGCACATAAAATCATTTTTGGAACATGACATCCATATTTTATATTAATTTGAATGATTAAAATTAACAAAATTGTGTGGAATTTTGAAATACAATCTTTCAACGAGGTATTTGGTTTTGTCAAATTTTATATGTAGCTAGAATTTCAAAATATCACGAAGAATTTGTAAATTTCAGTACAAACAAATAGTGCACAATCACAACCAAACAAATAGTCGTAATTCGTAAACGTGAGACTTTGAATTTTCATGTTCAAGTGAAATTTCAGGTGTAAGTAACATAATCAAACACAATCTTAGGTTGAATACTCCAACAAAGTTTGGAATAGAACTTTTGGAATTACGCTTGTCATCTTGTGATGGGTTTTTGCAAAGTGTAAAAAATGTTAACATGGATTTTTCATGATTTAATTTTCACCAACTCAACCCTAACCAACCCAACATCTCAAGCTAAGTAGATCACACACCTAAACCAAGGCTTAATTCCACAATTAACCTCAATCTTCATCACGACTTAAAATATAATAAGTGCACCTTAGTATATATATTCTTGTTCAATTCCGACCACATTTCTTTTATGTAAAACGTTGAGATTAACAGCTAAATTACCCCTACATAACCACACAAGTTTATGGAATCTAGGAATCAAACACAATATCGAATAAACTAAATATTTGGTGTCGACAAAAAAAAAACCCTATAATATATTATACACAATCAACATTGATTTCAACAAACTTGCATAAAAAACCACTGAAGGTCGGTGAAAGGTTTTACAGAATGGTGGGACATAAGAAACAGAGTTGTCGTCAATAATTCAACACCTTTGAATAGTATGTTTCTAAGTCCAATAATGAATGTCTTCACTGAACATTTTCAGACTCATGGTCACGGGTATTATTTAAGTTGTAGAACAGAACAGTTCATGTCTAACAATACCACTTGTAAGTTTGTACATGTAAAAAGTATAATTGCATGATAGTTCATGTAAAAATTAAAACAATGTTGTGTAAAAGAATTGTATTTACTACATCTTGTGTAGATAATTTTGTTTGCAAAAAGGTGGTAGATTAACCATATTTCAGTTGTTATTAATTATACTAGAAAACACAGTTAAGAAACATACTGGATAATGATTTTTAAACTGTCTGATGTATACTATGACAATGTTTGAATGTGTAGTTTTATAGGTCAAGATTCTACAATAATATCATTTTAGTCTCTCCAACATTCAAACACCCCAAACCCATACACAAATTCTTGAAAAGTTTAAGAAAAAAGTTTTTCCAGAATTTAGGTATGAGTTTGGGAAAATACATTTTTACCATTGTGTCAATCTTTATTTACAAGATTAGTCTATTTGAAATAAGAGTTGTGAAGTGTAAAGTTGATTTTTCTTATAAAAGTTAAAAAAACGTGGTGGGAAGACAGGATTCCGTAACATGTCTTAACTTTTTAGGAACAATAATTCAGATTCTCGAAACATGTCAAATCTACACTCTAAAAATGCAACATCCAAACAAACCTGTGCATACTATGTGCAACAATTTTTTTTTAATTAAGTTCGTTAATGAAACGTTGATTTGGAGTGACTTAATGAGTATAGTTTATTGACCGACAATGTGAACATTTTGTAATTATAAAATAAAATAAAAATTAACATAGGCTTTTGAAAATTTAGGAACAAACAAATCACCAATTGATGCGTTTACACTGGAGGAAGAAGTATTTTAACAAAATTAAGAAGTAGTGTCTATGTCCGTCTCATCAACAATTAGTAGTCTATACCTAAACATGCAAATCAAAATCAAAATCAAAATCAAAACCTGTGCTTTGAAGAACCTAAATCTGACCTTTTAGTTTTAGCCACCAACTGATGAGAATGACGAGGTACAGATTAAGAAACGCGTAAGTGGGTGGATATGTATTTTAGAATTAATTCTAAGACTGGTATATCAGTAGGTTTTTCTAATATATTTTTATAATAAAAATATATACTTGATATTGAACTTGCAAGAATTAATATTGTACAAGCGTATACATAGATACAAACAATATTACACACATCTAATTTTAAAATCTGCACTAAAGTAAAGGTACGATAATAGCATAAACTACTCTACCCATTTGCGGACCACGAATGAGTAAAAATTGTAGAAAAGTTTTAACGTTATTTATAGATTTCAACTTCGTAACTTCGATTGAGGTAATAATTGATAACTTTAATAATAGTACTCGAGTTACCTCGACTTGTCCTAGAAACAATCTAAACAGGTTAAAAATGAATTAGAAAGTAGAGGAGATAAAAACTAAATAAATTCCAGGTATGTTTTGCCGACGTTGCAAGACGTGATCATTGACGTGTCACCCTACCTCACCCAAACCCAATCTCCCCAATTCCATATTATTTCCACCCTACCAACCGTTGACTCCCGTCACAGTCAACGTTAACCCCCCACTTCAAACCCACCCTTCCTCTTCCTCTTCCTCTTCCTCTTCCTCCTCCTCTTCCCCAAACCCTAACCCTAATGGCGACCTCCTCCTCCTCCTCCACGTGGGAAGCGACCCTCCGCACGATGCTCCCCTCCGGCGCGCCTCTCCCGGACCAAGACCACCTCGACTACTCCATCGCCGTCGAGTACGACGGCCCTCCCCTATCCTCCTCCATCCCCCGCATCCAACCCCTCGAACCCCCTCCCCGCCGCCCCATCGTCACCTTCCACACCTCCTCACCCCAAAACTCCGGGTCCGAATCCGACATCTCCGACCCCACCTCCCCTCCCGTCGTCGTCCCTCCCCTTCGGAAGCGTGGCTGCTGCAGCCGCTGCAACAAGGTCAACGTCCTCACCGACCGGGAGGCGTGTTTGGTGTGCGACGCTAGGTATTGTGGGAGCTGCGTTCTGAAGGCGATGGGGTCGATGCCGGAGGGGAGGAAGTGTGTCGGGTGTATCGGGAGGCCGATTGAGGAGGGGAAGAGGGGGATTCTTGGGAAGCCGAGTCGAATGCTGGGGAAGTTGGTGTGTGCTTTGGAGGTTAAGCAGATTATGAAGGCGGAGCGGGAGTGTGCCGCAAATCAGTTGAGGCCTGAGCAGTTGGTTGTGAATGAACGGCAGCTTAGGCAGGAGGAGATGGATGAGATCTTGGGGTGCCCGAATCCGCCGCATAAGTTGAAGCCCGGGAGGTATTGGTACGATAAGGACTCCGGTCTCTGGGGAAAGGTGAATGAATGAATGAATGCTGGTTTGTGGTTGTGAATTGGTAGTTTTGTTTTTTTGCATGATGATTTGTTCATTGCATTTGACTGGTAGCCGATTTTGATCACTACGGCAAATTTGTGATTTGAAATTTAGAGTAAACTGCCCATTTCTAAGTGAGGATTAAGTTTTTCAAAGAGCTTTGATGATATTTTGAGTGGTTGGAATTTGACAGGGGTCTTATTTTTTGTCAATACAATTATTTTGAATTCTTTCGCAGGAAGGTGAGAAACCTAGTAGGATCATTACTTCGAAGTTGAATGTTGGGGGAGCATTACAGAAAAATGCAAGTGGTGGAAAAACTGGAGTTTACATCAATGGCCGGGAAATCACAAGAACTGAGCTCAGAGTGCTAAAGGTTGGCCTAATCTTCTACTGAAATGTTTTCTTTGTACAACATTGAACAGTCACAGAGATGATGGGCAATTAATTTCCTGGTGGTTACTGTCTTTCATATTAAAAAAATTGGATTCATATTTATTAATTATAAGGGCACACTGTCCTTTTCATATTTTAGTACATTTCTTTCATCACACATGGTTTACAACCCTCTGGAGGAGCTTCATGTAACCGTAGAATCGGTTAGTTTTTATATTACATCATTATATTTTCTTCATTTTTCAGATAGGAAAATACCTAAAAAAACCTAAAACAGTAGAAGTCCAAATGCAACCCATGACATGATGACATTATCCAACTCGTTCTGGTCGTTTTATAAGTCATCTATATTCTTGTACTGTACTCATTTTACAAAATCTTCGTGGGGTTTTAAAAAGTCTAAGGCGTATGACTAATGACTCTATCCATCTATTCTTTAATATATCAGCAAAACCTTACCATCCTTGACATGTTCTTTTACTTGGCAAACTATGCTTCGAAGTGCTCCTATTGGCACTCAAGTCAGAGGGTTAATAACATAGTGATATCCATCAGAAGTGACCTACTTTTTCTTCTTCTTTTTTAGATTGCTAAGGTGCAATGCCCTAGGGAAACTGCATTTTGGGTCTATGATGATGGTTCTTACGAGGAAGAAGGACAAAATAATATTAAAGGGAACTTATGGAGCAAGGTATGTTTCATTCTTGCAAGGTTGTTATTTGGTTAGACAATAAAAAAGTATCTGCTTGTGTAATGGGCTCAAAATGATTTTGGTTTTTAAGCCATTGTGTCACTGTTTGCTAGGCAGGCTTCAGTACGTATTATAAGTTCTTTGTTCTCGTTGCCAACACCTACTGGAAACCTTCCTGGATCGAAAGAAGATGCAACCAACTTTTCCAGTAGGTCCGTACCTGAATATCTGGACCAGAAAAGAGTCCAAAAGCTCCTATTACTCGGGCTTGAAGGATCAGGAACAAGCACCATCTTTAAGCAGGCACGCTTCTATACTGTTTACATATGTTATATGTTTGTTCGCATTATTATTGTCGATTTTACAAAATTAGAGAACTTCATTTTTCCAACTAGTCATGGTGGTTCTGGTTTTATATTTATGGCATCTTATCCTGCAGAGAATGCCATAGAAGATATCAATAATAAAATCTTTGTATGATCACTTTTAATGATGATTACTGTGCCAATGTATATGATGTTGCATAAGCTGTAAATACACCACAAATGCTTCTTGCACTGTTCATGCTGTGCTTAAATTAAATGACTGCACCAGATAACATATACTCAACAGCCCTTGTGTAAGCTGAACATGTGGTCATATCACATATGTGGATTCAGGTTATTGTTCATGTCTACTTAGATAGAACTAAATGTGGTGTGCACATAATTTTGTTTACTAGTTATGTTCAATTTTGAATCTCATTTTGCTTTTGATGTTTGTGCACGACTTAAAAATTGCCAATGCTTTGTTTGATGTATGTTTATTTTCTCCAAGAACCATATGTTTTAGGTTTTTCCCTACGTAGATGGTAATTTCCTTCTTGTTGTAGTCCTGAATAATCTCTCTTCAATTTAACAGGCAAGATTCCTTTATGGGGATAGATTTTCTTCAGAAGAGTTACAAGATATCAAGCTGATGATTCAAAGCAACATGTATAGATATCTGGCGACTCTACTTGAAGCGCGAGAGCGTTTTGAAGAAGAGGCTCTAGAGCGTACGAGAGATGATCCACAGGCTGAACCATCTGACCAAGGTATATAGGATTATCCACTTAATACGACTGTTTCGTTTGTTTCACTTTTTCAACCAAACTCGGCCTGCTTGCCTTCCGTTACAGTTTCAAGTCCTTTTTTGGGTTTAGCAAGAATTACACTATGAAGTCTTACCATTTTTCTTCTTGCCCAATACTGTTATTATCTTTTTCATTTGTTCCTTGACCTGATCGATTATGGGTATATCCCTCTCATACTGCTCCATAATGAATGTTCTAGGCAACACCGCATACCCTTATGTCCAAGAATAAACTTCTACTTCATTATAAGCTGTCCCTTCATCAATAACATCAACAGTTATATTATGGTTCAGAAACCCGGACCGCCACTGGATCACTGGTCCAACTGTTGGGCGAACCGGTTGGACTGTGACATCATATGTATTTAATATCAATAAATTCTATAAATATCTGGACAATAGGGGAAAATATCTGAAAACGAGGGGAAAATATGGAAACAATAGGATAAATAGAAAAAAACATGTATAACTAAAAACAAACATAATGGGAGAGGCAGCGGACGAGAAGAGAGAGGCCGGGAGAGGGGGGGGGGGTTCCTTTTTGATTTTTTTTTAAACTGAGTGGGTTGGGTTGAATGGATCCTTAAACGGATCCCTGAACTGCCAGTTGGATCACCGGTTCGACTGGCGGCCCAACCGCCCCAGCAAGTTTTGGAGTCCTGACAGGACCAGCCGGTGCCCCGGGTTTCCAAACTAGAGTTGTATATCCAAATTGTAGCATAATCTCACGTTAGAGATTCCAACAAAGATCTCAGAATTTTACAAAGCTTATATTCTTATGTTATGCCAAAGGATCATTGTTTTGTTCTTATATTTTATCTGTGTTTTTCACCTTTTTGAAGTATCATTATTTGATTATAAACCTATCTCAGAAGAAAATGGAGTTGAAACAAGTGGCCAGTGTATCTATTCCATCAATCAAAAGTTGAAGTATTTTTCTGATTGGTTGCTGGAAATCATGGCCATGGGAGACTTGGAAGCATTCTTCCCTGCTGCAACACGTGAATATGCCCCTGTGGTCGATGAGCTCTGGAAAGATCCTGCAGTGCAAGAGACGTACAAGCGCAAGAATGAACTGCATTTCCTTCCTGATGTTGCCAGCTATTTTTTAAATAGGGTACTTTTGTTTATGTTTATCTTTCATTTTTATATATAATAATTCTATAGATTCTACTTTTTTAATTTAATTTTTCCTTTCTAAGAAATTGCCTTTTACCAAATTTATCATGTAAACATATTATGTGGATACCAATATATTGATTTGTTTGATATGCTACGAATTGCTTCATATGCTGTTACAAGTTCATCTTGGAAATTACATTGAAAGTCTGAAAAGGTGAGATTTATTTGGATAAGAGCCGCACTATTATGTTTTGTGAATTGAGTGTCAGCCGTGATTAAGAGTAGGATTTCTCCCCAAAAAATATAGAGGTGTATGTAATTAAAGAGTATATTTAGAGATCAATGAGAATCATTCCAAGTGGGGACCGAACATTTTCTATTACTTTAAAGTTTAAATAGACACATAGATCTCTATTTTTTCCTTTTTATCATATTATTTTGATATTTTCCCCTTAAGACCATGCTTGGATGAGCCTGTATTTTATTTCTTTCATTGCCTGATGACATGCTTGTTTCTCTAATAACCTGCTAGATGTGTATCTCCAAATAGCTTCAGTCCTTTATCCATGAAGAATACTCTGATATCAATCCTATGTTAGTTCTACTGTTAATAATAAGCATTTCTTTCATACCTATAAAAAAGTCTTGCTTTCATATAAGTAAATTTATTCGATGTTATATGTTCTGTCGGTCCCCATCCATTTTAAAGAGCATCATTTTGTACTCATTGAAGCATCCTTGGTGTATTTGTTTTAATGTTTCATACTAATAAACAATGACATTTGCAGGCTATTGAGATATCAAGTAACGAGTATGAACCTACTGACAAGGACATTCTGCATGCTGAAGGAATTGACCAGTGCAATGGTCTTGCATGTCTTGAATTCTCGCTAGATGACCGAAGTCCAATGTCTGACACATATACTGAAAATTTTGACTGCCCTCCTCCTCTCACAAGGTAAGAACTTTTTATTTTCTTGTTTCTACTACATTGGTAGTGCTATCACACATTTTAGGGGATCATTAGGATTATACCCATTTCATTTGTTTCACAAGTTGGTTTTCTTTCATTAATATCAATCTTTGTCCAGGTACCAATTGATCCGTGTCAATTCCAAGGGACTGAGTGAAGGATGCAAGTGGCTGGAAATGTTTGAAGATGCTCGTGCTGTTATCTTCACCGTGTCGCTCAGTGACTATGATCAGCTGTGTTCTCAGAAGATGGGCTCTCTCAAAAACAAAATGATGGCTTCTAAAGAACTGTTTGAGAGTCTTGTTAGACATCCATCTTTCCGGAACACACCATTTATTCTCATTCTAAACAAGTATGATGCCTTTGAGGAAAAGATCAATAGAGTGCCCTTGACTGTATGCGAGTGGTTCGATGACTTCAGTCCAGTGAAGCCACATAACACAAACCAAGCTATGGCTAGTCATGCATACTTCTACATTGCCGTGAAGTTTAAGGATCTATACACATCCATTTGTGAGGATAAACTATTTGTGTGGCAGACGAAGGCACGCGAACGTATCACCATTGATGAGGCATTTAAATATATCAGAGAGGTCTTGAAATGGGATGAGATGAAGAACGACAACCTATTTCTACCAGATGAATCATTTTACAGCACAGACATGAGCTCCTCTCCTTTTGTTCAACAAGAGGAATGATATTTGGCAGATAAAGAGGTTCTCTAAGCTTTTGCCATTGGAGTTTGTTTACTCAGCATCAGAGATTGAATTTTTCCCCATGGGATGAAATTTGGAAGGTGAACGCCGCTATATGGCAGATGTTACTTGATCATTGCGTGCATTACTGCTCATCCGGAGTGGCCATTGCTAGTCGTACTGAATCGAAGGAAGGTTTGTCTTGGTTCTTTTTGCAAGCCAAGGTATTTCAGATTAATTTTCCAGTATGATCATCATTTGTATATTGTTATTGCATGTCTATCTGTATCTCATGTGCTATGGTGTTATCATCATCTACACTAAAATCCTGTGAATAATCTTCACCATGCTCCATTTGTATTATTTGACCATAAGTTAACATCATTTCGAGTAGAATGCCTCTATTTGTTCTATTTTGGCTTCCAAACAGTATGATTATTCTAGATTTTGATTTCGTCCGAAAATTCTATGAAAGGTCCCATACTCCCATTAGTCTTTTGCCTGACACTTAAAAGTTTGTACCCATTTTTCAACCATCTTTCGGCTTTGGGAACATCAGCTGGCATGTGGATGCTAAGAAAGTTTGCTTTTTCATAGAGAAATGTATTTGGAATCTTGCTTTGCAATGTGCTTTGAAGTTGGACATGGTTTGGTCATCCATAAATAAAGAATGAAAAGAGTGGTCTTCTATCCAAACAAGACATTGAAAGGAACGTAGAATGACTTCTGGTAAGTTCGGAACTGAGAAGTAGCAAAGACAAACGCGTTTGACAATTTTGAAGAAAGGGATGGTTTGTTTAATGACAGTCTCCTAGATGTCTTCGAATTAGAATCTCGGGGATGGAACTTTTAAGGCCATATTTATGCTAGAATTTAGAGTCAGAGAACATAACCGAGAATCGTTTGCCTCGTTCTCGGTCCCCATCATAGAACGATCTTGGACATTTAATGGCTTTGATAATGAAAGTATTAAACATGAAACATTGTAGTATCTCATAAGTAGTATCACTGTAACAGTTAAGATCTTCAATACTTTTATATAGTTTATACGCTTGAGAAGTTGTTTGGCGAATGATTATTGATGACAGAAAGATCTCATAAGACAGAATGATGCACCGAAAAACAATTTTAAGTTTATCCATGTGGGTGGATTCTGTAGATTCCTTGTCTGACTTGTAAGGCATGGGAATCACATGGCTTCGGAGTTCGGACTTTATCTGATTGCACCACCTGATCGGCCGATTCAATTATTCATCATTGAATAAATAATGATACCCACATGCATCAACCGTCCATGAACGAAGTATAAATGACATCGAAATATACGATAGATTCCTGCTAAGCGTACAATTGGTTGGAAGGGAGGGAAGATCAATTAGTGTATATTATTCAAATGAAAAGTTACCAGATGAACGAGATGGCAAAAGAACTTCAATACAATCTTCCAAAAGTAAATATCCCTATGTTAATATGCACAAACTAGCAAAATTTCCAATACTCAACAATCACAATTCACACAACATATGGCACTTATGCCTCAAACATTGTGAAACAATCAACACATTTAAGTAGAATCCAAATCTACGTTATAATCCACCTTGAACATTTCTCTTAGTTCGAAGATATGTTCATTCTGCTCTTGCCAGATTGCGTCAAGCGTCACGGTAAAAGCCGTCTTGAGAGCAAACGAGCAGATCACACGAGCGGACCTCCAGGTTGGGTGCCACACCAAAAGAAGCGAGAACTGCAGTCCACACCTCGTGAACAAACGAGCATTGAAGGAAGACATAAGAGATAAATTCCTCCTCACTTCCACATAAGGCGCATTGATTCTCCTACACCAAGTTGCTGGTAGCAGGCAATCCCAAATAAGAATTCCACGAGCACAAACTTTCCAAGCCATGGAGGCACGCTTAGGGCACCCTTAACGGGGGTGCCCCGCCCGGGCGCACCCCCGTTAATGGGCGGGGCGCCCGTGGGGCGCCCGCCCGGGCCACCCGCCCGGGCGCTTGCCCGGGCGGTGGGCGTCCCGGGCAGACGCCCGGGCGCCCATGGGAGGGGGACACGTGTCCCCCTCCCATTGGTTAAAAAAAAATTTTTTTTTGAATTTTTTTTTTGTTTTGGTTTTGTTATTAATGGATTGGGTGTTTGTTATAAATGTGGGGTAATAATTTTTTGTAAGTGATTAAAATTAAGAAATTTCCAGAACCAACAATTTCAAGTTAAATAGAAAAAAAATTAATACAACAATACCATAACAACAATACATTAATAATACTAAAATACGAAATACAACCACGGGAAATACAAACCATACGAAATACGGACTACTACAACCCGAAATACAAACATATGTTAAAGGGAAATACAAACCATACGGACTACTACAACCCGAAATACAAGCTAAGGGAAATACAAACCATACGAAATACAGACTACATCAAACTACACGTACCCATTCTCTTCTGCCCAGGCGAGAAGTTTATCGATTACTTTTTGATCCTTCTCCGTCGGGTTGTCCTTCCTCATTAGAGAGTGAAGCATGTCCAACTTATTTTTTATTAAATGCCTCTGGAAATTCCTTTCCGCTAACTCCTCTTGCTTAGAGAAACCATCTTCTCTGACTTGGGCGGTGTATCGCATCTGTTGTGCAAGTTCTCTAACATCGGTGTCTCTTTCGGGGCGTAATGCACTCTTAGCCTTTTTCTTAGCCTTCTTCACACCTTCTGGGCGTGTAGACGACTCCGGCATCGGCTCTTCTGCATCCGAGGGTGATTGCGTCCTCGAGCCGTCCGTGCTCTTTCTTTTCCCAAGGCTTCCTGACTGGGGACTATTTTCATCGTGCAACTCCGGGGACTCCCAGTCAACACGCACGGCATTAGCTCCGGAGATCACACTCTCCCATTTTGGGTACCTACGCAACATAACCCAAGCATCAAAATAAAGAAATTTACTAGGCCCATGATTTCGCTCGTAGATCACGTGCGCTTGTCGGACAACATCGTCGTCATTCTGGTCGCTCCTTTTCCGTCGGAATGCCTGATCGAAGCACCCGACCCACTTGTTCACAGCAGGTATGATTCTCCTCCACCGTCCTTTTAAGGACTCTGCGTTCCTTTCGGGTAGGCCTGTGCCTTCCACGGAGATGTCGTACACACGTTTCACCCTAGTCCACAATGAAGTAGACTTCTGGTTTGTCCCTGTCACCGCATCGCAACTGACTTCCATATATGCAGAGACAAGTCTCTCGTCCTCAGCTGTGGTCCACAACTTCGGATTGGCTTTGGCAGTTTGGACTTGCTTGCGGTGACGACGCTGTGGAGGTGGGGATGGTGGTGTGGGGGTGTGTCGTGGTGGGGACTCATCGTCGTCGTTACCCTCATCTTCAGTGTTCGCCATACTATGACGGCTATTTTGAGACAAGGGTCGGCCAAACATCTGGAACTGCGGTTGATTATAAGGGAATGGTGGTGCATATTGTGAGTATTGTGGGAATGGTAAGTTTTGATCTGGGGATGCGTAGTGGGAGAATTGTGGGAATGGTGAGTTTTGGTCAGGTGGTGGGAATGGTGGTGCGTACTGGGAGAAGTCGGGTTGTTGGAATGGTTGTTGGTAAAATGGACGTGAGGGATATGGTTGTGGATAGCGTGGATGCGGATTTGATTGTGGAGGAGGGGGGGAACGATTGTACTCCGGAGAAGACATTGTGGGAGAAATATGGGATGTAAGTTGAGTTTTGAGTTTTGTGGAAGAGATATGGGGTGTAAGGTGATTTTTGTGTAGGGTATATATAGAGAAAAAATTAGACACTGTGCAATCACGCGGATTACTTTTCTTTCACGCGTATACTGTACATTCACGCGGACTATTTTGTTTTCACGCGTATACTGTAGATTCACGCGGACTACTTTTGATTCACGCGTATACTGTGCAATCACGCGTATACTGTGCAGTCACGCGCGTTTCGAAATTCAAATATTCAAATTTCAAATATTCAAATTTCAAATATTCAAAATTTTGTGTTTAATAGTGATTAATATTGTTAATTAATTAATAGTAATAATAAGTATATCGCGAATTAAAATTATATTGTAATTAGAATTAGATTTATATATAATGTATTTTGTTAAATGTTGTGTGAGAATTAAATTTGTTTAATTAAGAAATGATGTGGATGAAAGAGAGTGTAGGGTGGGTGGGGGTAGCCTGGGCATGGATAAGGGGGTTTTTTGGGTGGGTTGGGTGAGCTGACGTGGCAGAGAGAGAAGCTGACGTGGCAGAGAGAGAGTGCAGGGCGCCCGGGGGTAGCCCGGGCGCTGTTAAATATGCTCTTAATAGATCCCTTGAACCAAACAAAATTAGCCCATGAGACTATCTCCCGTGAATATGCCATGACAAAATTGACCTATGGGAAGATCTATTAGTTGAGTTCTTAGAATTTGAATCTTAACACTTAAAGTCCTTAAAATTCAAATTCTGCTGATCGATAGAGAAATGCATCTTTTGATAAAGTTAGGAAAAAATAATTCATTTTTTGGATATAATTAGGAAAAATATATTGTCACGTAAACTGTTTGAAACTACATTTCCTCTGGGTTTTAAGTGTGAGGGAATTCATCTCTGATATATTTTGGAAGTCATGGAAATTGTGAAACTCTAGTTCAAAAACTTTTTAAGTTTTTCTGCAAACCAATCATCTCGAACTCATCTAGATTTTTTTAAGTTGAGTTCATCTCACTTCTTTAAGGATGTAATCGGTTCAAAGGAAGTGAGAGAATATCTAGAAGTCTAGTTCTTAGAATTTGAGTTCCCAAAACTCTAGTTCTTATAATTGAAATTATGGTAATTGGTATGAAACTATATCTCTTGTTAAAGTTAGGGAAAATAATCCTATTTTTGAAATAATGTTAGAAAAAATTCAAATTGGAAGAATATAAGTCAGGCAAAAGTATTTGACAAAATATGCATATTGAAAACGACACATAAGATGTTATTTTCATTAACTAAAAATGACATCCACAATGTCATTTTTACCCATAATGAAAACGACACTACATGTGCTATTTTTAAGAGATGTAAAAACGGCATCTGTGATGTCTTTTTCTGCCATGACAGAAAACGGCAACAAGCCTCCTCTTCCTCCACTTCTTCCCATAATTGTCCCCCACCTCTCCTCTTCTCTCTCTGGTGATTTTCAATCTCCTCGTGTTGGGTTTTCCTCTTTTATTTATTTTAAGATACATTTAGTTTATTTTTTGTTAAGATTTTCCCTGATTAGTTTGTGTGGATTGGTTTGATTTGGATTGATTGGGGGTTGGTTTAGATTGTTTTGGTTTCAAATTGAGTTGATTAAGAATAACATGTTGAACTATATATAATTATATAATGTTTGAAATTGGGTTGAATGAGAAGAACGTATTAATGACTATTAAAGTATTTATAATTGTGATTATACAAAGTATAGAAGTAAAAAATATAAAATATATTTTGTATGAAATTGGTTTGGATTGTTTTATTTAAGCCCAAGACTAACTCATGTTTTTTGGTTAATTCTCTTTCAACAGTTTCACACGATTCGCACGGTCCTATCGACCATTCAGTCCTAGTACTAGGGTGTGAGATTTGTTAGAGACTGCTGGATTTGGTACAGTGTCTCGTTTGCAACAACTGCAATTAGAATGGAATCTGATCCGTGCTATGGTGGAGAGGTGGAGGCTAGAGACTCACACCTTCCATTTTAGACACAGAGAGATGACGATCACGTTACAAGATGTAACTATTCTTTCTGGTCTCTGTATCGACGGTCTGACTCTATGTCCGACAAGTGCCTCAGATCTGGTAGTAACAACAATGATGACAATTCATTATTATCAACGGCTTCATGTACATTATTATCAGGTTCTCGATTCACTACGTCTATTATATGACGAAACATGTTTTGTAGCTCCGGAAGTGATGTTGAATCTACATCAACAATATATATCTCATCACCATCCATCTGATCCTCTGCCTCACCAACATATGTCTCATCAATGTCTGTATTTTCAACATGTATTCCTTGAGAATGTAACTGAACCACGTCTGCTTCATAATTTGTAATATCCATTGATATGTGCTCAAATGTTTCAAAATAAGACTGATGAACTGTGGACGATGGATTTGCTTCATGTTGGCTACATGTCTTTGGCATTACTTGATAATCCTCAGTCAACTGACTTTAATGCATAGTGGTATGATACATGGGTTGTTCCTGAACAAACAATACAAGTGTTTCACGATGTTAAATAAAGATAACATCATTGTCGTACTCTGATCATCAAAAATATTAACATATGTATACTTTTCATACGGTAGTCACTTGCAGGTTAACTTTAGATCAATTTTTTTCCAATCTGAGTGTAAACTTTTCATACGGATTGAGTGTCAATCTGACCCAAATTCCAACCATATCCGACCACCGTTTCGATCCAAACTTTCACGTAAATATAGGTTTAGGAGTGTATTAGGGATACAAAAAAAATATAGGAAACAAAACGTCGAATGTGTGTTAAATAATGAGTTTTTGAAGTTCAAGGGGGCAAAGTGTTACAAAATTAAAGTTCAGGGGAGGTAACTATTAACTTTGAAACTTCAGGGGAACAATGTGATACCAATGCATAGTTCAGGGGGGCAAACTGTAATTAACCCTTATTTTTAACCAAAAGTTTTGCTAACAGTTTACTTGCAAAGACGAAAATAGTTACTTCAACCTGTCGCATTTATTGTATCCGGTTAACGCAAGTTTGCAGATTGCGTCGTCGATTAGTGACGGCCTCGGAACGGTCTACGACGCTTCAAACAAAATTTCTTGAAGAAGTTATGCTGAAATAGTGACCTTAGGCCTGTACTGTGCGCCCAGGCGGTACTGTTCACCGCCCGACCACGTAGGCACTATTCACCGGGGGGGGGGGGGGGGGGGTTCCTTGCCAAACCATCCTCCCGAGGTGGGGGTACTTGCCCCCCCCCCCCCCCCCCCCCCCCCCTTGAATTGGTGTTTTTTTTGAGTTTTTGTGTTTAGAAAATGTTTTAAAAATTATTTAAAATTGGTTTTATAAAAAAAAATGAAAAAAAAGTTTTTTATTTGTTTATATTTTCTAGATTTTTTGATATTTTTTGTGTTTTGCCTAAAATTTATTCCGAAATGACGTGTAGGGGAGAGAATGTATGACGTTTGAGTTATTTTTAGATGTGGTTAAGAAAAAATTTAGGAAAATTGATTTGAGTTGACGTGACGAAAAGAGAAAACCAGACGTTCGGGAACTGCCCCGGCGCCGTTAACGGTGGCCTTACACTCGCCGAACGAATCACTTCCATTTGAAAAACACAAGGAACCAAATATTCCTTGACAAAAGTATGTCACAAAAAGAAAATACCCAAAACAAATGCATTTGCAAAAAAAATCTGTAACACACATCACGTGCTTTAAGTGTGGGCACCTAGGCCATAAAAGATGGCAGTGTAAGTGTGCAACTCCACCACCATACCACCACTCTCAATATGGAAATTATCACCCAGCTCACCATGTCTGCCCCCTCATTGATTTCTTGTTCTCGGAAACTGAAGCATTACACTAGTTCCAGGGACATAGGCTAACCTCTATTTAAGTCACATACCAACCAACCAACAAACCAACATGACCAACTCTGGGTGGAGATCCTAACTGACCAGGTAGCAGTAAATGGATCTCATTCAATCCAAATTCTGCCAACACTACCTGTTTTCACTTTTCAACAACGTCTTCATTGCATTGCCAACTAAAAACATCACATTTCAATTGATAGGAAGAGGGTAATAATAACATTTCCTCACCCCTGAAAAACTACATTAGCAATAACACATCATCCTCATATAATCCCAAACTGATCAAACACATCTTGCTGCAACTACAAAAAGGAAACAAATACTAAAAACACAGACAAGTTCAGTATCAATTAACAAGAGGAAAAAGACCTAACCTTGAATCAAAGGCTTTTAAGGGGAAAAAGAGAGAAGAGAAAGAAGAATACACAGGCCTCACTTTCGACTTTCTACCTTCCGTCAGCAGAAGTAAAGGAGTCAGCGAAACCGGTTGGCCTTGTAGGTATGCTGGTTTGGGTGTTGTTTAAGCTTGCGAGAAACGACGATGAGCCAGCATCAAACCGGCTGCTGTCCTCGAATGCTTGCCATTTCTTAAGAGCCTGTGGTAGTGTCAAGTCAAGATCGATACCATAAGTCTCTTCGCAATCGCAGTCTGTTGGTTTCCACATTTCTGCGAGGGAGGACAAGACATTAACAGCATGCCCCATGTCGGGCCTTTGATAAGGTTCCCTCGCACAGCAGTGGCCTGCCAACTCTGCAATGGTGTTGACGCTCGCCATGGTTTCCTCGTCAAGGTCGATGGTGGGATCAATGGCCTTTGGAAAGATATCTTTGTTGAGATACATTCGTCGGAACCAAGTCACCAGATGCACACTTTCCTCTGGTTGCCTCTCATCAAGTGCTTTCCGACTAGTAATCATCTCCATCAGAATTACACCAAAGCTGAACACATCGGCCTTTGTAGTTACACGACCCGTCACTGTTGATAAATCAGTTTTCAAGGTTAAGAATGCATCTCGTAAGTTCTACAAGAATCAAAGACTTCAATAGGAACAAGTATGCACCAAACAAATCGTTTAGTTTATATTTAATTATATTTGCTTATGTTGTAAGTATACATTGGATGCCCTAGGAATTTAAAATTCAATAACAAGGAGGTGTCATTCCAAAAATACGAAGGCAGGAAGAGATAACAATGCTTCAAAGAAGTGCACACGGCTTTCCTACACATTTTACCAATATTCACTTTCGGATGAGGTAATGAGGCAAGGCTCTCTTCATGTCTAATCATCATATTTGTATTAATATAACTGTGATCAAGTGTAGCTACATTCCCACATTACTGTGTAATATATAGTGTAAGACTGCATATTGGATCTGTAAACATATAAAACCTCTTCAATAGAAGTTCTCATATACATAAACACCACTATTAGTGATCATGTACAGAGTTAAAATACATGTCTCATTACAACTGCTACGCATCTACGAGTTGGATTAATTATAATTAGAATGTACACCATGTTACCAATGATTTAGATCCCTATGAATCACCAGCTAATGAAATCCAGAAAGAGAACGCAATTTATTTATTTAAGAACACGACGTTACCTGCATACTCTGGAGCAAGATATCCAAAAGTCCCAGCAAGCCTTGTTTCCACAGAACACTTCCCATCAGGCGCGAGCCGCACAAGCCCAAAATCCGCAACCTTGGCCTTCATATCATCACCAAGAAGGATGTTGGATGGCTTTAGATCCCTATGAATGAAGCTCTGATGTGCCAAACTATGTAAGTACTCCACACCTCTTGCCACATCCAAAGCGATGCTAAGCCTCTTCTTCCATTCAAGTGGCCTCAAACCTTCCTCGGACCAGTTGAAGAGATGCCTACTAAGTGTCCCCTGAGGCATGTACTCGTAAACCAGCAACCTCTCATTCCCATCAAGACAGTAACCAAGCAGGGACACCAAATGTCGATGTCGGACTTTCGTAAGAACCGTAATTTCGGATTGGAACTCAGTCAAGCCCTTTGATCCCATGACACCGGACTCCATCCGTTTCACGGCAATCTTGGTTCCATCATGAAGCTCCCCTCTGTACACAGTCCCAAATCCACCTTGGCCCAATATGTTATCGCTGCTGAAATTGTTAGTAACATTCCTCAGCACTTGGATTGAGATCACCATGTTTCCGGATTCACCGACACGAACATCACCTAGATTGCTGCTGTCTCGGCTCAATGCCTCGGTAGAAGCGCCGAAACCATTCACGGCAGAGCTGGCAACAGTGACCTTGATCAAATCAGGATCGGAACCAGAATGACGCGGATGGATCACCATCGTGTTGGGACTCTGAACTCTTCCGAATGTATTCTTCTTCCTCTTGTAAAAACAGAAGATCCCTAATCCAATCATGGACAGCAGTGCCAACCCTCCTAGAATCGAACCCACTACCACCCCGGCCGAAATGGAAGACGATTTTCTATTACCACCCTTATCGCCAGCTGAATGCCTCGGACTCAGTGCTCCACCACTAGGACCCTTCCCAGAAGGGTCCAAATCCTTCCCAAACTGATTTCCACTAACATTCACACGGACACTGTCAGCGAACTTCGGAGCCTCACCAGAAAGCGAATTCAAAGACAGATCCACCTCCTTCAAATTCGAAAGCTTCGTGACCGAATCCGGCACCGACCCTGTCAAATTATTCCCCGCCAACACCAGCTTCTGCAGCGAGCCAAACTGCCCGAAACCCGGCGAAATCGTCCCACTCAATCCAGCATTCTTAAAGTTAATAACAGTCACATTCCCATTCTGATCACACCCAATCCCTGCCCAACCAGCACACGGATCGTTCCCCTTCCAACTGTCCGCAAACCGCACCGGATACCCTAACGGTCGCATAACCTCAATCAAATCCATGACTCTCCCATCACACATCCCGGGCCCCGGCAAACAAAACCTCTCATCCTTCACATTCATATCAACATCCACACCGCTCCCGAACTCCGGGACCGGCCCCTGCAACAAGTTATTAGTCAAAGTAACCTTCTTGAGCGCCTTCAACCCCACAACCGACTCCGGTACGGGCCCAGTCAGCCTATTATCCCTAAGCTGAAGATCCCTCAAATTAACCAATCCCCCCAAATCCGGAATCGGACCGGAGAAGTTATTCGAATGCAGCCACAACTGAACCAACTCCGTCATATTTCCGACCACCTCAATCCCACCGGAAAGCGGCCCACTCTGGCCGTTAAGCCACAAAACCTCGATCGAACTTCCAGCAAAACCCGGCGGGATCTCACCTTCCAGATCATTAAACGCCAAAGCCACCGTCTTTAGCCCCGGGAAGTTGTCCCCGCCAAACACCTCCGGCACTCTCCCACTCAAATTCACCTCATTCGCGGAGAAATTCACCAGATTGGTCGCGTCTTTCAGCGACTCCGGAAGCGTCCATTTCTCGAACGGGTTCCGATCCAGAGAGACGGCCTGGAGGGAGGAAAGACCTCCGAAGAAGCCAACCGGAACGGAGGAGAACCGGTTTCCGTGGAGAAGGAGGACCTGGAGGGACTTGAGCCCGGAGAGGTCTGGGAGAGGGCCGGAGAGGAGGTTCTCCTGGAGCTCGAGGCGGAGGAGGGAAGTGAGGTTGGAGAGGGACGGGAGAGTGCCGGATAAGGAGAAGTTTCCGAGCTGGATGACGGTGATCCGGTCGCCGGAGCAGGTGATCTTCGGCCAGGCGCAGGGGTCCGGGGTAGTGGGGAAGGTGAAGGACGGGGAGGTGAGGGTGGTTGAGAGGGTTAGGATGGTGGAGGTGTCGGAGGGGGCGAGGGTGGAGGTGGATTGTCGGAGGAGGAGGAGGAGGAAGGGAAGGAGGAGGAGGAGGAGAAGGAAGGTGGAGGAGGGATGGTGCATTGTCATACTTTCATGAGCTTTTTTGGGTTTTGGTTTGGGTTTGTGGGATTTTTGAACGTGGAGTGGAGGATAGTAGACTAGTAGAGACTAGAGAGAGGTTAGGTTGGTGGAGACTGGAGAGAGACATGACATGGGACGTGTCATGTTGAGAACTCAATGCTCATGTGAGGCCATGACGTCCATCACTGATCATGACGTGGACGACCCGGTCATCAGCTCTCTCTCTTCAAAATCAACTTTCTCTCTCTTCCACATCAGCTTTCTCTTTCCTCAACTCATATTCTTCTCTTTCCTACACTATTCATCTCTTAACCACAAGTCCACAACCCAACACAACCCACAACAACCTACCTCTCTCCTCCACATCATCTTTTATTTCCACTAACTTTTATTATATTCCAAAATCAATTATATTTACTCAAAACATTAATAATTCAAACAAATATTCATTAATAAGCAAATAATTATTTTTATCAATAAAAAACAAAATACATATTTATTTAAACCATTATACGTAGCGTAATACAATAAAATATTACATTACCTTAATTTCATTAAAATGAAAATGCATACTACTAAAAAAAAATTAATTTGAGGTTCCCCCGAATCGTTGCCATATGTGTTCGATCAAGTCATATCTTAGGGCGAGATGCCTGTTTTTTTCACGAATGTGTTCTCTGGTGTCCATATACGTATCAAGATTGACAACACGACCCGAGTCATCTTCAACAAATAAATAATACCCCAACATATTTAAACCAAACAAAAATTAAACCCAACATCTCCAAAAAATAAATCAACCTAACATCTAAAACAAATATTTAACCAATAAATATTTAACAAAAAATAAAACTAAAAACTAAAAAAAAAATTACAAAAAAAAACCCGAACGCGCCACGTGGCGCGTCTGGGTTGGCTGACCTGGGTCGACCGGGAAAAAACCCCGTTAAGGGATGGCCTGAGGGTTCTGTTTTTTTGGGTTTCTCATTGGGAGTCGGACAGAGACCAGTCTGGCCGGGAGGACAATCCAGCTTTTAATATCTTGTAATTTAACTGGCGTATGTGTTCTTTCTTTTTTGAACGGTTTCCTTCTACACATTCTTGCTGCACATTTATTGTCATTATATGCATTAACCATATCTTTGCAACTTTATTAGTATATTTTGCGTTTTCGCTTTCCTTCTGTTTGGGATGCAAAGGGTGAACGAATATTTGGTAAATTGAAATTCAACCAATTTCTTTTTGTACACAGAGGTTTTACGTCTTTCAGTAAATAGTAACAAATAACAATCATAAATTTTAGATGTTTTTAGTCAAAGATATTTTTACAAGAATGGAGTGCTTTGATTTTAAAATTTAGATACAAAATATTCTTATCCAGTGTGATCATCCCTTATGATGTTGTTTATTTTCGCTAATTAATTTGTTCATGTTTATCCAAAAAACGTAACTTGATATGGGGATTTATAGTTGAATTTCACATAATAGTTGCATAAATTAAGTAATACTAAGCTCTCTATTGATAAAATGTATAAATAAGTGGCGAATGCAGGAATTTTTGTCAATAGAGGTCAACATACACTGTAACTCCAAATTTTCAGCCGAGCCTACTTAATCACCTTGAGTTTAATGTTAAATCTCAATCATTTCTCATTGCAGCATGTCGAAATACCTTTTTAATTATTTGTAATCTTTTCTGAGTGATACCAAAATATAATTTATGTATACTTATCTAAAATTTGTTTGATATGTTTAACCAATTTTTAAATTAAATAGCGGGATTAAATGTACGAGACTGGAACACGACACAATTTTAATTTGTGGTTACATTACATATATAATATCGTAATTATATTAAATTTAACTTTGTTTTGTTATTTTTAGTTTTAAACAAAATGAAGTCTAACATAAAACATATTTATGTAGTACAAATTTTATATAAAAATATGTAAATTACTATCTCATGACATATATTAGTTTATTTTTTTGTATAATTCATTGTAATCGCTCAAATGTTAAGTAATGAAATCTTTGCAGTTTTTGTTATGCATTTGAGACAATATAATATTTTTTATTTAAACAAAAAAATAAATTATTTAAACTTAAATCATTAGTTAAAAAGAAAAACATTAATTATTTAAATTACACGAGAAACATTATATCTTGCCGCTTAAAATAAAGGGAATGTTAAGTTAGTAATTTAAACCACAATTTATACGAAATTGTTGCAAGTTTCAATTTTATAATGCCAACTTCTAAGTATACTCGAACTCGAGCCATATAACAATATGTAGACTTGAACGATTTAATTCTTAATTAATTAAGTATTTTAAAATGACTCTATATTTAGTGTTTATGTACAATTAAGATAATCTTAATTAAGAATCTAATTTACTACATTAATTAACAATTAATTCTGATTTCTAAACAATGATATAAGTCAACTTAGACGTTAGGGCATCCCTTAACGCTTAACGCTGCCTTTTCAAGGTCGTGAACGACCGGTCATGGATGACCTTACCATTTCAACCTCAACGCTGGGTCATCTGAGGTTATGTTTGCCTGGGTCGTCGACCCGGGCGTTGAAACGCCCAGGTCGACGACCCAGTTGTCCGGGTCATCCAACCCGGACGCGCCACGTGGCGCGTCCGGGTTGAATTTTTTTTTTGTTTTTTTTTGTTTTGATTTTTGTTTTGATTTTTTTAATTTTTTTTGTTTGAGTTTTTTTATATTTTTTTTTTGAAAATTCGTTTTATAATTGTTTTGATTTTTTAGAAATTTTTTAATTTTTTTTTTAAATTTTTACCAAGATGGATCCCGAAATGATGTGGAGGAGAGAGGTAGGTTGTGTTGGGTTGTGGTTAAGAGGTGAATAGTGTAAAAAGAGAAGAATGTGGGTTGAGGAGAAAGCTGACGTGGAAGAGAGAGAAAGTAGATTTTGAAGAGAGAGAGCTGATGACCGGATCGTCCAGGTCATGGTTAGTGATGGTCTTAGTTGACGTCTCATTGGTTTATGGAAAACTTGATGAATTATACAACTTAATCGTGATGGGTAAATAAGAGAAAATTTAGAAAGTTCTCAAGTAACGTAACAGGAAAACAATCAGTGTAACTTAAAGCTGATATAGTCATATGGAATAAAATCAATTCCAAATACGCAGCAGATCGAAAAAATAGCAAATCCAATGGAAAAAAATAAAGAACACATGCAAATCTAAACACCAAATCACACAAACACGCAAGATTTAACGTGAAAACCCAATGCAGGAAAAATCACGGAAGACACAACATCAATCTACTATAGAGAAAACGAATTACAAAGATAGGCTTACAGAACACACAAACAACCGGCGAGAATACCCGGTTCAATTTGTTCCCGCTGAATCCACAATGATGTTATCTCTCTCTTTTCTCTCAAGAATGCAAAAGTAGACAATATAATTATTCTTAAACAAAGGGGAACAAAATTGTTTTTATATATAAGGCCTAAACAAGTATTAATTGCACCAAAATTGCGTGGAGAAAAGTGTAAAACGTGGGCAAAACTGTTGCTTCGGTCGACCAAATGGTTGCTTCGGTCGACCAAACTTAAAACCATAGCACAATCCAGGCTCTATCGGTCAACCGAAACTTAAGTACTGGTCGACCGAAAAACGACAAACAATTTTCCTGTTAATTTGAGTGCATACTCGGTCGACCGCAAACTAAAGTTTCGGTCAACCGAAAAATGACAGACACTTTTGCACAACTCTGTGTGCCCGGTCGACCGAACTGCTCCCATCGGTCGATTGAAAAGCGACATACACTTTTTCCTAGACGAATCAAAACACACGTACGGTCAACCGAACTCTTTTTGGTCGGCCGAACGTCTGTTTTCTCCCACAAATACTTTAATCACATATTTACATATTTACAACAAAAACTTATAACCATTACAGAAAACCAAATTTATAATTTACATATTTCGGAGCAACGATTACCTAACTTGACAGTATTAAAATAGTTTCTTAACTAGCAACCAAACCCACATACGATCGATTAACCAAGTAGTTTCCCCGGCATATTAAATTCAAAAAAAGAATAACTCAACCGAACTATTTTCCAACCTCTCTCTTGGGTTTCTTAACGTTTTAATGAAACATTACACAATCTAACACACAATTTTGTGAATTCAATGTAATTTTTGTAAAATTCCTATAATTGCAATTCAATCTATTTGCAGAATTTCCTTATTTAGTCAAATATAATGATATTAAAAAAGTAGGATATTACAATGATTCACTACATTTGATTTCTAAAATGTCTCTACAATGACACACGATTTTGATTATTACACTCACTTTCACTCAGTAATTATAAACTCATTTTTCGTTAAAGATGGTTTGTGGCGGTCGAGAACTAAAGACGATTAATCCTATTTATAGGAAGTTAAAGGAATTGATCGAAGAGTTAATTAATTAGATTTGTGTACGTTGTTGGATATTAGAAGAAATGAAAATATAGATGGCATGAGTTTGATGAATAAACTAGAAGTTAATGTTTGAGTAATTGGACTTATGTTGAACCTTGTGGAAGATCATGTTAATGAGGTAGGGCAAGCGGCAATTAGATGGAAGGGAAGGGCAGATGTGCAGGTTACTACACTTGGGAGGCAATTAGACCCCGCAATGAGAAAGTCCCTTGAAAAGAAAGAAAATGATTCGATATGTTGTTTACTTCTTATATACGTATAAAAATGTACACAAAACATAAATTGATCATAGATTTTGCACCGTGTTCCTGTCGTGCTACAAAGTACAAACTAACGTACTCACTACTCAAGGTAGGCGAACGGTAACATCCTTGTGTATTCGCGCGACAACTCCAAAATTAAAGGAGAAGGATTCAAATGTGAATCATGAATGGGTCAATCCAGTGATCCACCTTAATTCCAACAACAAACACATATTTTCAAACTTTTCCAAGGAAATTAAATAGCAGAACGCTACAAAGTCCCCATCTACGTAAATTTGATACATGCACATCTTCCATTCAAGCACAGTACTGACAGAAGCACTACACGATCCAAACTTGCTTCCAAAAACACGCAAGAAACCAAAATAGAACACGAGTTCCCAACTCCAAGTGGCAACTGACTCACGGTTGTCACTTGCCTGTCTTGCATGACGCATAGTGCAGCCCAACTGTACGTGGACAACCTCATCTGGTCTGGTCCACGTACAAACACACCCTAAAGAGCAACTCAACGGTGGGTGTAGGGGTGAGCAAAACTCGTTCGGGTTCGGTCCGGATCGGAACCAACCGGTCCGGGTTCCGGTCCAGACTGAAAATTTTTTTTGGATCCGGTCCGGTCTTCGGTCCGTCTATTCGAATTTTTTCCGGTCCGGACCTAATTTTTTTTTTCCAGTCCGGTCCAGTCCGGACCGGACCGGACCGATGCTCAGCCCTAGGTGGGCGGATGAAGCTGGGTGCCCGACCACGTCGGCTTTTCCACATAAAACCCCTGCCACATTCTCCGCACTTTCCCCACTCGGGCGCGAATTGGGCGGTGGAGCTCGTGATTTTCCACCAGGGTGTGGGTGGGTGGGTGATTTTGTTGGTAGGGGCATATCTTGCTCATCATTTGTGATTTTTTTATTTTATTTATGATTGATCTCTAAATGACATGGATGAGAGAGAATGTAGGGTGTTTGTGGTATTTCTGTGCGTGAGTAAAGAATTTTTTTTGGTGAGTTGGGTTAACTTACGACAAAGAGAAGTTGACATGTCAGAGAGAGAAATTGACGTGACAGAAAGAGAACAAGACGGGTGAGGATAACCGAACATTGTTATTTATTGTCTAAACAAAACTACAAAATCCTACACCACAACTCCACGAGCATGTAACAAATCAAATTTGACAATCGTTGAGACTAGGGGAGAGCAACTTCCGGTCCGATCCGGACCGAAACCAACAGGTCCGGGTTTCGGTCCGGCCCACCGGAGCGATTCGGGTTTCAGTCCGGTCTGATCCGGTTCCGGACCAAAACCCAAAAATCCCCACAAAAGTTCAGTCCGGTCCGGGTTTTTGGACCGAACCGGACCGATCGGTCCGGGTTCGGTTCAGACCGAACCTGACCGGTCCGGTCTTCGGTCCGGACCCCGGAGATAATCCTGGTCCGGGTCTGGTCCGGTCCGGTTCGGGTCCGGACCGATGCTCACCCCTAGTTGAGACGGTCAAGTCCAGGTGAACTCTTTTCTGTTCTGTTCTTTTATTTTCTATTCTTTTATTTTATTTTCTCACCGATCATTCACTTCCATAGAAACTGATCATTAATCTTGAAAGAGCCACAGCTGTATCCCATAATTGGCTTTGTTGGGTAGAAATTCTGGTGGGAGTGGACGCAACTGCTTCTTTTATTTTATCGATCAGATCATAAATCTAAAACATAGAGCCATATAATAATAAGATATATTGTGCACCGCCAATTTAAAGTTTGAACTTGGAAGTTGCAAGAAAACATGCACAAAAAACATGGGTTATCAAATCACACAAACTTAATTAAGGGTGATCTTACTTAATCCAATAAAAGAGTTGTTGCTGTTGGTTTGATATATATGGAAGTTATGGAATATGGCAACAAACAAACGCACAACATTGGATACCTAATGAGTTTTAAATTAGTTTTGTGTTTCAACAATCAACATCATGACAACTAATTGGTTACATTTACAGAAAAATGATAATAAATTAAATTGAAAACCTTTAAAAAAATTCCAAGGTAATGGGTATATACGCATCTATATTGAAAAAGAATATACAAGGATGTATGCAATTACAAAAATACAGGAAATAAATGTACACAAAAAAACCCTATTTTCAGGTTTTGTCTTACAAATTTTCGGGTTGACCCACCTTAATATATATAGCTCATAAGTCATAATAAGATGAGATCATGAGCTAACCACCACCTTCTTTTGCTTTTGGTTGTAAAGAAAAATAATGATGGGAATGTAACACCACTGGAGCACCAAATTGAGGTTTCTTTACTGTTCATGATAACGAACTTTGTTTATGAAGATTAGACTACGACAAGAGGCTTCTTTTCAAGATTCAAATTATTAGAAGACGCAATTACAAAATTTGAAAAACAGGTTGAGAGAGATTTGTCCCAAAGGATCTGGCATTAGCTAGTGATGGGGACCTGTGAAGAGTTTGGTTGTTTTTGTTTGAAAGTTAGTAGGTATTTTTTAATTAAAATTAACCAAACTAGGATCCACGGCAAGGCCAATGAAAGTTACATATCAGTCTTCCCTTTTATGGGGATACAAACTAGGACATATTAGTCCAATGCTGGCCTCAAAAGAGTTACCCAAATAGATGGGTATAGAAAACAATAATAACAACATCAAAAGTTACATAAAGTAGTGTCCACTACGAGCATTCAGTCATTTCATTTAGAGCTTGGGTTTCTCCTTTCATTATAGATTTATTAATCCACTGACTTGAATGTGGACATCAGTTTAGTAAGATACAAATTAACGTCCTAAAACCAATTCATATCAGCTAGTGCGTAAAACTATTGGTGTTAAGAGCGTGATTAGTTTGAAAGAAAACGTTAAAAGCGGGAGAGTTGAACTTTTGAGATGATTTATGGGTTTTTGTTTGCAGAAAGACCCTATAATGACATCCATACGTTAAACCTAAGAGGAGTTTCGCCACTTGCATTGGGACACAAATGGATGATTTTCGTTCAACTCAACATAAGACATATTTGTACCAATCACTGCATGGATATTTTGATATTGTTATAACATCCCGTAACAACAGAAAATTTAAAATTTAAATAATAAAAGATCACAAGAAAATGATCATCAAGTATGAATGTTACTCCTAAATAATCAGTCAGTGCACCATAATACTACATAGTTTGTCAAAAAACATGATTAAATCAATACAACGAAAGATAGATACAAGTAATCATGACGACCCCAAAATATGTGTGCCCGTTGTCACCACCCAACAAAACCTACTACGGTCCTAAAACATAATGAAACAACAATGCCTGAGTTTTCCATAATGAAATATTGTATGCCAAGCTCACCTATATGATTGCAACAATACAATAAAATGAGCATATCATACTAGTGACATGTCATGTCATCAACAGTAAGGAAACAGTTCCCCTCCAAGGGTAAATCTCGACATCAGTCGCACACTCATCATTGGGTCTCCCTCGGAGACCTACTGTAGGCACATATATGCTTGCGGAGAGTACGCAACACACTCCACATGCGGCTACACTAAAGATGAGGGTTGGTGAGTGGTGTCCGCACTTCTGCGTCATAATAATCAGATATGAATCATCGTGGTCAACACCACACTGACGGAGCCGTCGCTTAGGTCGGTCAATCAATCACTCAGTAGGTGCCGAACTGAGGTATCATGTCGAAACAACATCGGCAACATCATAGCCGGAACAACACGACAGTATCGCCGGAAGAACATCGGTGGTACAACATGTTGGCTTTTTGACCTTAATCCGTATTTTGATGATGTAATTCAACCTAATCTTAATTAGGACATGTAGATTAGCACATGTAGTATAATGGTATACATGTTGTATTGTGCTAACATCTACAGGTGATCAAGACTCAAGAAAGAAGAAAAATCAAGTCAAGACATGTAATCAAGCTAGGATTGAAGACATGTAATTTTACATTTCTTTGAGTATTAGGAACTTATGTGAATTGAGCATAACTTAAGCTAATATGCATGCATTCACACACTAGGTTCCTTGTAGGAGTCACACACAAAATATCATATCATTTGGACTCCATTAGATCACCTAAACACCTACAACATTGGTCGCCAGTCTGCCTGAGTTCGGTCGACCGTTCACCTTTCGGTCGACCGGTTATACACAATATTTGTTATACCAGACCAATCAGTTCAACCGATCACACTTCTGTTAACCGTTTACCCAGACCTGTTCGGTCGACCGGTAGATCTTCGGTCGACCGTTTCGTTTGCTATTTCTGGTAAAAATACGACCGTTATATTTGTCGTATTATACAACGGTCGTATACACATTTTTTTCTCTTAATACCCCCCAAATACTTTTGAACCGGTCGAACAAAATACCTTGTTCGGTCGACCGTTCTATTAGGGAAAATCTACCTGCTATCGGTCGACACAAGTTCTGTTCAACCGATCGAGTTTTCCCTCTACCGAACCCTGTAGTTCGGTCGACCGGTACCTGTTCGGTCGACCATTGACTTATAGAACTTAAGTGTTAGGTCGACCAGTACCTATGTTCGGTCAACCGATCCATTAACTTACTCAAGGGTTCGGTCGACCGTTACACCTTTCGGTTGACCGTTTCTGGACAGATTTCTGAATCCGATTTTCTGTTTTGTGTGCTTTGCACAAACCCCAATCAAATCTTGTCCAAACGGCTAGAAATCTTTAGGAGCTTATAAATAGAGGTTCACACTTAGTTTTCCCCAATATTTCACAACTCCAAAGTGTCAAACTTATAGTGAGATTTTTCACAACCTCAAAGCTCCAAATTAGACATCCAAAACCTAATTTCCACATCCTTCATCAATCATCATACTAGAAATTGTTGTGCTCAACTAGAGAGTGAGTTCCACTCAAGGTTACCTCTGTTGTAAAGTGAGCAAGGGTCCTGGTGAAAGCCCAAGACAAGAAGCAAGGATTTCGGTGAAAGCCCGAAGTGTTCCTCTCGGATTGTGAGAGGTGGTGCCAAGCTCGGCGAGGGTTGTTCGCGAGTTTGAAGACTTGTAAAAGGCGTTGCTCCCGGCCCGGAACGGGGAGGCATAGTGAAGACGCAAGAGGAGCTCGAACGGAGATTCAAGAGGTGCTTGTAAGAGAGGACGTAGGCGCGGCCGAACCTCTATAAAACCGACGTGTCTTCTTGTGGTTTGCATTACTTTCTTACTTGCTCGTTTAATTGTTTAAATTCCGCTGCATGTAACTCTATCGATAAAACGAGTAGGTGATTAGATTAATAGTGATTAGTAGACCCATAACCCACACGATCCTACACAACATACGTCCGACACAACATCGGACGGTTCCAGACCGTAGTCCGCCTTGTCATTATGCTCCGTGAGACATACATCATCATACATTGGGATCCGTGATCTCTCAGGTCTACTACTCTACTAAAAGTCAATAATAACATTACATTACGCCACAATCTATCAACAAATGTGGCACATCCCAAGTACTCACACTCTTCCACTCGACGGTCCCTGGGCATACCCGATCAACGCACCCACCGTCACCTCCTCGCACACGCACTAGGTGAGGACACGAGATTTCGTGAACATAGTTGACACTTCACTAGGACTGAGAATTCAGTTCTGAGCACAAGTGGTCGACCGAAATAGGCAATCCGGTCGACCGTTCTCAATAGGATCGGTCAAACAAACGGCTACAACGGTTGAACTCTCTGCTCATAACCTAAACCCAAACGGTCGAACAATCATAAAAAACCGATCGACCGATACGTGATCAAAATCCAGACTCAGGTCAAAATCATACAAGTCAACCAGTCGACCGACTCAGGGGTCCCGGTCGACCGAAACTACCAGGGGCAACCTTGAAGTTTCTAGTCATCAATCGGTCGAACTATCAATCAATGGTTGAACAGTCACTAAGTTACATAAGTTACCAGTTGGACAAGGTTACGAGCGATCGACCATTTAGATAGTCCACGCTTTTTCCAGACATGTCCCGAAAGAAACGGTCGACCGACTCAGGATCTCAGTCGACCGAAAACAACAAACATTCCTCTGACCCACCAGCATAAGTACAAACCGTCGATCGTCACAAGACATCGTTCGACTGGTGTTGGTTAAAGTCGGACATTTACACTACATTCGGTCAACCGCCTGAAGGCACCGGTTGACCGTTGGTCGGCAATTACCTAGCTGAGCTAGGTCTAACTTGTTGCTCGCTCAATGTCGGTGGGGTCTCCGACCTCCGCCGACCAGCCAACACTTCACACACAAGTGTGAACCAAACCAACATGCATCTATTGAACCGGCATACCTTTCTTCCGAGGTTGTCGAAGCTCGTCGGAGAACCACCCACACAAGCCACCGGACCGCAACCTCGCACGATCCCCTTCTCGCGTCAAAGCCATGCACCTCACGCCCTAGTGTCACGCTCGCTTTCACATGCCGGAGCTGCCTCCACCTCCTCTGGATTGCCAGGAAGAGAGAATGAAGAGAGATAGATGAGTGATGGCAAGAAAATGGAAGAAGGAAAAGAGAGAAACCTGCCTCCACCTCCTCTGGATTGCCTGGAAGAGGAAAAGAAAGAAGGAAAAGAGAGAAACGAGTTTGGTTTATAAAACCAAAACCCAGCCCAACAGTGCCCTCTTCCACCTCTACGCCACCCTACGTCCCCAACCCATCAAACCTTCCTCCTTCCGATGCAACCCCACCTCCTCCAACTGTAACCCCAAGAAGGGTTTAGGGTTTTAACAATTGTACTTCAGAGAAATATAGGAAGACTAGAATTGAACTTTACTTTCTGCAAAGCAATCACTGGAATCATCATGAAAAAAATGCTTACACACTGTGAACATCAAAACAATCAATTGATTAAAAGAGCGATGGCCAACTAATTCCGTTCAACCCATTCAATGCTTATTTATCCCTAACAAACACTTAAAATGGCCCAAGAAGCCTATACACAGTATATAGGGTTTCGAAATCAAGTTTTTGCATAGAGCTACGAAACTAGTTTATGGAAGTCCGGAATTTATATTATTTTTTGTGTTTTGCAAAATGAGTTATTTTATGTTAGAAACAAGAAAACGTGGTTGTTGCATCCATGATCCATGTAACAAACAATATGCCAGTCAGAGTAAGCCAAATAATCATCTAAGGATGACCATGGGTTTGAGTTAGCTCGATATTAGTCACACAGTCACACTGTTAAGATTTGATTTTTGGTCTCTAACAACATGTGTCCAACGGTTATATAATTAGTAAAATCAATAATGACCTCTTATAAAAGTAGAAGCGCAAGGGGATTCCATGTGGTTTTACGATCTCGTTTGCGGTTTGAATCATGTAACTTCATCTTTAAAATATTGTATATCTTAATTAATTCCAACATGCAACTTAATTGTAAGGCAAGGAGTTTGATCTTGCTTGTGTTACTTTCTGCTCCGCTCTTCCAGATCTATTACAATGAACAGAGTAAGTCAAACATCCCGATAACATTGGTAGACGTGCATGGTTATTTGCATAAGTCAAATGGTTATTTGTATAAGCACTCGCCAAAGATATCAGATCCAAAACCTACGACATTAAGAGCACAGATTGAAGGGAATGTTTTCTAAAACTTTTACTTTTAAATAGGAGTGTAAATGGGTCGGGTATGCCCCTACCCGTACACGTACCCGGCTAAATTAGCGGGTACGGGTATATACCCGGCAAAAAACATATATACCCGTACCCGACCCGTACCCGTTAAGTTAGCGGGTATGGGGCGGGTAAACGGGTATAGCGGGTATAATATATAATATATAAAAATATAATATATATTATATAAAATATATATTATATATAAAAAATATATAATATATAACATATAAAATATTAAAAAAATATTATATATATAATATAATATATCTTAACGGGTATACAGGTAAACGGGTATGGGTAATGCGTATACCCGTACCCGACCCGTTTATTAAGCGGGTAAACGGGTACGGGTATACGGGTTTGAATTTTTAAACGGGTATGTATTTTTGTACCCATACCCGTACCCGCCCGGGGCGGGTGACCGGGTATACGAGTATTACCCGCCCCGTTTACACCCCTACTTTTAAATGTCAATTATTATGAATTGAATAAGAAATCATTTTGTTCCTTGTTTAAATTATTCGTCTTTTAGAAGTGTTAAGGAATATGCTCTTCGTCCTTAACCGTAGAGTTCTAAAAGATAATGGTTTACATAAAACAAAATGTATTCGCAATCATGTTAATTAACATGGGACATTAATTACCGAGTTAAGATTGTCGTGTTGGTCATAGACCATTGTAGCTCTACAAGTGAATGACGACACGGGTATGCAAACGAGGAAAATATTACTTTTGTATACTGAATAGACCTAATAAGTAAAATATTATAGAAATGTGTTTCTGTGTCATTAATGTTTTACTGTGTCTTCGGTCCTTTGATATGAGACTTATATCCAATCACTTAAGGAATGCTTAATTAGATTAGTGTCTTGAGCTATCAATAAGTGTAGTGTAAAGACATTGGTTGGTTAAGTACAACTTTTGTTGGAGAAGATAGTTAGTCAAAAGACTATCATTGCCCCTCTTAATTGAGTGATGATATTAGTGGGCCCCTTGATAAAACAAAGTTATAATGTGCACAATGTGATTTGAGTTAAGTCACATATTTATAACTAACTTAAAGAGATCAAGAAATGAATACCAATACAAAGACGACACAATACTACTTTGCGTGTATTCTTAATATCATGAGGCAAGGGACGGACACAAGTGGTGCACTCCATCACTAAATGGATCAGGTTTTGGTTCGAGTGGAATTAAGACATCTAACTAATTGGGAGCTATAATTTGTAGCTAGATACCGCTTATAGCTTGTGATATTAAGCTTTTAATATCACTGCCAACTTAGTTTAAATCCTTCCATAGGTCACACCACAAAACTGGGAAACAAGTAATGGGGATTTTGAGTTCATAAGATGTGTCGGGTTTCATGTAGAAAATATGACACATCGGGTGAACAAGGGAAATCAAAATTATGTTATGATTAATAACATAATTAGAATCTAAATTAAATTCATATGAATGTAAATATTATGGGGTGTAATGATTTATCGTTACATAGGATAATATGTTACATAAGTTGTGAATTTACTACTAATCCCGAAATGTCAAATTTTGTAGGAGTAAAACCGAAATTTGACCAATCAGAAGAACAATGCTCAATGGTCGACCGAACAACAGTCAACGGTCGATCGGTCGGTGCACGGTCGACCGGACACGTCTCGACCGATAACAGAGATTTTTCATCTGTTCGGAACGGTCGACCGAATCTATTGGTCAGTCGACCGAACATTGCGATGAAATATTTTATTGTTTCTAACGGTCGACCGAATGTCGAACGGTCGACCGAAACTTGGTTCAAACGGTCGACCGAACCTCCAAACGGTCGATCGGTCCAGACGGTTTTCTGCTGAATTAATTTAAGAATTAATTAGATCATGCATGGAATTGGTCCATAACTGATTTAATTCGTGGCTAAGATTATTTGTTAGCAAATAATGGATGGTTAGATGGAAGTTTGCATGAAATCATGGCAAGAGGTTGCACATGAATAGGTAATTTGGAGAGAACTTATAAATACAAGTTTATATCATTACCTCATTAATTAATTCATTATTTTCTTATGCAAACTTCTCTCTCCATAATTCTCCACGAATTTCACCTTAATTCTTGAGTTAAGTTTTAGTTTTCAGAGATATTCTTCTCAAAGGAACTAAAGAGGGGTTAGTAATTAGATTCTAAACCCTATTGGAGATTGAGAGACTAGCTCTTCTCTCTCCAATCTTGTTTAGAGTTTGGTGAATACTCGGAGGTATCCGGTGCAGCGACAAACATCCTCAACGTCTCCGAATCTTCAAGAAGTTTTAGAGAACTTCTAGGTACGAATTTTGGAGTCCCATGTTTGTTTTAATAAAATTTTGAAACTAGTTATTGAAACAAACCGATGCATGCATGAAACAAATCATAGAAAATTGTAATTGATCCTTATTATGCATAAAAATTTCGAAAATATACATGCGTAATTAAACTAGAAATCCTACACAAATAACAGCGCCCGGGCTACCCCTGGCGCCCTGCACTCTCTCTCTGCCACGTCAGCTTCTCTCTCTGACACGTCAGCTCACCCAACCCACCCAAAAAACCCTCTTACCCATGCTCAGGCCACCCCCACCCACTCTAAACTCTCTTTCCTCCACATCATTTCTTAATTAAACAATTTTAATTCTCACACAACATTTAACAAATTACATTTTATATAAATCTAATTCTAATTACATTATAATTCTATTTTAACTCGAAATATTGTTAATAATTACTGCTAAATCACGAAATTATTATTAAATATTATGGAGCCACATTTACATTTAAGATAAACTGAAATAGGAAATATTACACTCAAAGTTAAGAAACAACAATACATATTACATAAACTAAACTTTCAAATACTACATTAGCAACTACGTTAATCGATTTTTAAACCGCTCCTCGTCCTTAGCGTTGCCATATATGCTCAATTAAATCGCCTTTCAGATCCAAAAGTTGGTTCCTGTCACGCACTCGATCTTGATTGACAAAAATATCGTGAATATCCGCTATACGATAGGTCGAATACGACGTTTCCTCAGCTGAAGTTCCAGGACGATCTTCTATAAATTCGCGAATATCTTCAAAATTTTGCATAACAGTCGCGTTCGTCCTTTACTATCATGTTATGCATGATGATACAAGCTGTCATTATTTTGGACAGAACGTCCTTGCTCCAGGCAAGAGCCGGGTTTCTGATGATCGTGAACCTCGCTTGCAACACTCCGAAAGCGCGTTCAACATCTTTACGCGATGCCTCCTGCACTTCAGCAAACAATCTGTGCTTCGGGGTGTGAGGGTGAAGGATGGATTGGATGAAGGCCGCCCACTGTGGATAAATACCATCAGTAAGATAGTATCACATATCACATTGAACACCATTTACCTCATAATTTACAAGTGGTGCTCGGCCTTCTAGTATGTCGTCGAAAACCGGGTTTGGAAGCATCTGTTGCACTGTTCACGCGTGATTGCACAGTTTACTCACTGGAAGCGTGATTAAAGTGCACGCGTGATTGAAAACAGTGCACGCGTGATTAAACAGTGCACGTGTGTTTGCTCAGTTGAAGCGTGATTAAAGTGTACGCGTGATTGAAAATAGTGCACGCGTGATTGAAAACAGTGCACCCGTGTTTGCTCAGTGGAAGCGTGATTAAAGTGCACGCGTGATTGAAAACAGTGCACGCGTGTTTGCTCAGTGGAAGCGTGATTAAAGTGCACGCGTGATATTGAAATTGTTAGTTCTGGAATTTTTTGAATCTTTATCACTTGCAAAAAATTATTACCCCACATTAATAACAAATATACAATCCATTAATAAAAAACATCTATTAAATAATTAAAATCTAAAAAAAAATCGACGGGGGGGGGGACACGTGCCCCCCACCTGAGGGCGCCCCGGGCATCTGCCCGGGACGCCCAACGCCCGGGCAAGCGCCCAGGTGGGCGTCCCGGGCGGGCACCCGAGGGGCGCCCGACCAGGGCGCCCGGGCGTGACACCCCGTTAAGGGTGCCCTAACATCTTTACAAATTCGAAATCTACTATTATATATTTCCTCGCAAACCTGCAATTTCTTTGACGTATATTTCTCACTAATCACAAGCATAGAGGTAAATACTTTGCACATGATTGAAACTAAAAGTGACTACAATGATATCCTATAAAAAACAAAAAATCCATGATATGTTAGGTAGTAGATACCTTGTGTTTTGTGTCAACAAAGATTCCAGTAACTTAATTTTAAATCAACAATAAAAAAATTTCCTAACTTCATGGTGAACGCACAATTGAAATGTTTTGGTTAGTTGATTAAGGGACATTTAAGACACATATTATGAGATTTTATAAATATTATAACGATTTTCAGTAACTTGGATAATATTAATAAAAGTTCCCTAACAACAACAAAAAGGTACAATTTCCCTCTTTATATTTTTGATCTTATCTTGATATCTATTGCTAGGTATATCTCACTAATTGATACTAAGATGCTCTTCCGAGAAAATAACCACTTGAATTATTTCTTAAGAATTTTAATACGCATTTAAGAGTAATGAGAGTATTCTACGTGCGCAACAATTTTCCATCTACCAATTGAGAATTCCAATAGTCTCATTCAAATGTTTGAGAGTTAATATTTAAAATGCAGATAAATAATAAAGTTGATAAAATAAAATAAAAAAATAAAATTCCATGCAAAGCCACACCTCCATCCTCCAAAGCCGAAACAATTAACATCCCCATGGCTCCTTCAACTTCCTCCCTCATCTTCTTCTCTCTCCTCCTCACCATCGCCACCACCGTCCAGTCCGAATCGTTCGATATATGCTCCAGTTATTCTCGGAGCAAACGTGCCGGTAAAGTCTCATGCAATATCCAGTGCTTCGTAGCCGATCCCGTTTGTGTTGCGAATGGCGTCACCTACAAGTGTGGGTGCCCAGAGGCCTCGTGCTACGGCGTGCCGGTCGTTAAGAAGGGCCCGTGCACACCGCCGCCGTCCGATGCTTAGTTGCTGATCCGGTTTGGGGCGTGAACGGCGTAACGTATGTTATGTATGTAGTCATGTTATATTATGTTGTTGTTGTTGAGTTGTTTTATCATCTAGGCATATCATCTATCGTGGATTACTACCAAAATCATAAAATGTGTTTTGGATTTGTGTTGGTGAAATTTAAAGATTAAGCACGAACTTTATAGTTCGCATTTAAAGTGTAGGTTGCCTTCGTTTGTTGGGCAACTGGAAGTATAGATGTTTCAAAATTTATTACAAGGAGAAGGTGGTGTAAAGCGACTATATGTGCTATAGTATAGGCAATAAAAGAGTGGATTATATATATGTATTAGCTTACCACAATACTACCTAATTCTTGTCTAGGTGTTGAATAATAGCGGTACATGTAGGTGTTGAGCAATTTGTACGTAATATTGGTGCTTTGACGTTAAGAGGGTGGACTTTAAATTTGTTAATTTCATGATAATGATGTCTTAAGGATGTATACTCGCGCGTGCTTGAGGATGTTATGGTTAAATCCTAATGATTAAGCACGTATAATTCTTTTAACATGTGCACATGAATAAGATCAATTGATTAAAAGAGTGATGGCCTACTGAAACCTTTGAGCCCATTCAATGCTTATTGATCCCTAACAAACATCTAAACTGACCCAAGAAGCCCATATACAGTTTATAGTGTTTCGAAATTAAGCTTTTGCATAGAGCTACGGAACTAGTTTATGGAAGTCTAGAATTTATATTATTTTTTTTGTGTTTTGCAAAATGAGCTATTTTTTCTTAGAAACAAGAAAACGTGATTGTTGCATTTATGTACCAAACAATACGGCAGTCAGAGTAAGCCAAATGTTCATCCTTAGATGAGGATACATTGGTTTGAGTTAATCTCGATCTTAGTCACTGTCACTGTTAAGATTCCACCTTTGGTCTAACAACATGCCACCCAACAGTTATATAATTAGTAAAATAAATAATTACCTCTTATGAAAAGATGTAATTTTATTTTTGAAACATTGTATGTCTTAATTAAATTCCAACAGGCAACATAAATATTATTGCACGCCACATGCACCATCGTCGGACGAAGAATGCATAACGTCCATGGAGAGTTCAAGGAGGTGGATCTTGCTTGTAGATCCAAATCTAATCATTGAACAAAGCAAGTGATCAACCTCCCGATAAGCTTTTTAGACATGCATGTAATTAAGTCAAATGGTTAATTGTATAACTCATGCAACATCCAATGCTTCGATCCTGTTTGCGGTGAGAACGGCGTCACGTGTACTTGCGGTGCGAACGAAGTTACGTATCTAGTACTTCGGACATCGGTTTTCAAGCCGACAGAGACTTCATCGAATTTACTGATGTCCAAATACGTTTCGAATGACTACTTCAGATTACCATCTTGCAAATGGTCGATCGAAATATACGTTAGCAACTAAATGACCACATTACGTGTGGTTAATGGGATAAGACACTGTCTATTTGTCGTTAATGGTGTCGGGAGAAAACAAAAAATCCATCGATAAATACGTTAGAGAAGAAGTACAGAAGAAGTACGTCAAAACAAATAGTACAGAAGAAGTACATAACGTTAGAGAAGAAGTACAGAAGAAGTACGTCAAAACAAATAGTCATGTTTACAACTATTTTAGGACAATCAAAAAATTCACATGAGCAAAGTTCAATAAACACCTTCCACAACTGCATCCAAACAAAAATTCATTTTCACCACATAACGTCACTCTTGAGAGTCGAATCGATTACTTTGTACGTATCAAACCGCTCCTTCACATGTTATGGTACGCATTTGTCAAAAAGAAGAAGAAGAAAATGTTAAACTACGCCTTGGGCTAAAGATACATCTAACGTCCCGAAACAGCGGAAGAAATTTTTCAAATTTAAAACACAAACATATGACCGTCAACGGTCAACAAGGGCACGCTACTGGAAAAGTCAACAGAATATATATATAAAATATCTCCACGTGGAAGTCATAATACAGAGTGTCAAAAGAGTGATTACATGTCTAATACATAACTACAGTAATCACTACCTCTACAAAAAAAGATGAAGCGACAGGACCCGATCCCGGAGGCACTCCCCTCGGTCACCACCAACCTAAGACCGCCTGCTCCCTGAAAATGAAACATAAAATCTGCCTGAGTTCCCGAAAGGAACCCCGTATGCCAACATCTCCTACATATACAGAAATACAGATGAAAATGCCAAGAATGCTCATGCAATGCAATCCGCCTCGGGCCCAATGAATGCCCCAACCGTCACGGACCATCTCCCAGCCGCACACAGGGGCATGGGAAACATCCCCCACCCTGTCAATCCAGGCCCACACGAGGGGGGTCGCCGCACTCATCTCCCAGCCGCACACAGGGGCAAAGGGAGGCATCCCCCTGCCAATCCAGGCCCACACGAGGAGGTCTCGACTTTCCCCCACAGGGAAAGTGCATCCCCTTCCCCCACCAGGGAAGAAGGCATCTACCACCCACACAGGCATGGCAGGCATCCCTCTCTGCCGCACCGGCATCCACAAGGGGTCCAACAGAAATACGCTCTCGTCGTAGGTGAAATCCGTAGCTCCGAGGTCCGGTGATCGACCGTGGGCTCGGCAGCCGGTAGTCGCCTCTGCTCGACGTCACGTATGTGGATAAATCCACCAAGGAAAGATAATTCGACCCACCAGTCGAACAATGTCAAATCTAGTGGTCGACCGTTTGGAAGGTCTACGCTATACGTTTTATATACATATATATCCTGTCGGTCGAACCAGGGTCCGTTCAACCGATAAGGAAAACTGCATGAATCCTGCCCACTGCATTCGGTCGACCGAAACTCTTTCGGTCAACCGGATCAACAGGCACTTCACTACAGGAAAACTGCACGCGGTCGGTCGACCGGATCCAGAGCGGTCGACCGTTTAGATGGTCAACGCTCTTGACCGACTTTGCGCAGTTCGGTCGACCGAGACACACACTCGGTCGGCCGAAGGTCTGTCTACCCTATCTACTGGGATCGGTCGACCGAGCAACCACCGGTCGACCGGACTAATATAACCCTTATAAAATATTCCCGCTAAAATTTGGCATAAACGGTCGACCGTCACACAGACGTCGTTCGACCGTTTTCGGGCAGTAAGCAAATATATACTAAACTCGGTCGACCGAGACCACTACCGGTCGACCGAAACATGCATTTTCCCTCTGGACAGGCATCATCTAGACGCCGTTCGGTCGACCGAACACTCAATCGGTCGACCGAACAGAGCGTCTTCAACCTCTGTCCAGTCGGGTTTCTCGCCGGGAAACGGCACCAACGCCGCCCCCTACACTCCCACACCTCTTGGGGAGTTACTATGAAGACTTGGCATACCTTTCACCGTGAAGAAGACGAGTGCGGCGAGCTCCTCCTCCTCCGGCGTCGCTTCTAGCTCCTTCTCCTTCTTTCCTCCGTTCCCGGCGCTCCTCCTTCGCTTGCGCCTTCACCACGTCGCCGGAGCTCCTCTCCTTCCTCCTCTGGTCGCCGGGATGCAAGAAGAATGGGTGAGTGTTGGGTGGAAAACGAAATGGAAACCAAAAGAGCAAAATGGGGTGAGATTTTGGTTTTTAAAAACAAACCCTAACACCTACCCCATACCCCCTCCATACCTTCACCCACTACACCCATCACTCCACTCCATACCTCCCTCACCCCCACTCTCTCTCTCACACGACTTTACAATCCACCCTCCTTAAAAGGATTTCGCCCCGAAATCAGAAAGGTAACTTACCAAACAGCTCTGGATACTGCTTCCGAACTTCCTCCTCGATCTCCCAGGTGGCCTCGCGCTCACTGTGATGTTGTCATCTGACCTTAACCATCGGAATGGTCCTCCTCCTGAACTGATGGTCCATCCGATCGATGATCTCAACTGGCCTCTCCTCAAGTGACAAGTCCTGCCGGATCTCAGGCACTGCAATCTCTATCACATGTGTCAGGTCTGCAACGTACTTCCTCAACATAGAAACATGGAAGACGTTGTGAAGGCCAGAGAACTGTGGTGGCAAAGCAACTCTGTAGGCGACCTCCCCGACACGGTCCAAGATCTCAAAAGGTCCGACGCAGACGGACTGAGCTTCCCCTTCTTCTCGAACCTCATCACTCCCCGAGCTGGTGAAATCTTCAGGAAGACGTGATCTCCAACCTCGAAGCTCAAAGTCCGTCTGCGTCGGTCAGCATAACTCTTCTGTCTGCTCTGTGCTGTAGCCAACCTCCTCCTGATCAGGTCAACCTTCTCTGCGTACATCTGCACAAGCTCTGGACCCACTAACTGCCTCTCGCCTACGTCACTCCAGCATACCGGCGATCTGCACGGCCTCCCGTACAATGCCTCATACGGTGCCATCCCAATACTAGCATGGTAGCTGTTGTTGTAGGCAAACTCGATCAGAGGTAGATGCTCATCCCAGTGTCCAGCCCAGTCCAGCGTGTAAGCCCTTAGCATATCCTCCAAAGTCTGGATAGTCCTCTCTGACTGACCGTCTGTCTGAGGGTGAAAAGCTGTACTGAATCTCAGACGTGTCCCCAGTGCCTGCTGCAGACTCCCCCAAAATCTGGATGTGAACCTCGGATCTCTGTCAGAGATGATGCTCACCGGTACTCCGTGCAATCTGACGATCTCCTCTACATATAGCTTCGCCAGACTCTCCAAAGGCAAGGTGGTCCTGATGGCCAGAAAGTGCGCCGACTTGGTCAGTCTATCGACTATCACCCAAATTGCGTCATGGAACCGCCTCGTCTTCGGTAGCCCCGTAACGAAATCCATCGTCACGTGCTCCCACTTCCACTCCGGAAGCTCGATACTCTGCATAGGCCCAGCTGGCCTCTGGTGCTCGATCTTCACCTGCTGACAGACCAAACACCGACTCACGAACTCTGCAATGTCCTTCTTCATGCCTCTCCACCAGAAGTTCCGCTGCAGGTCCTTATACATCTTCGTGCTCCCTGGATGGATGGTGTACTTCGCTCTGTGTGCCTCCTCCATGATGTCATCTCTCATCCCATCAACCCTCGGCACCCAGATCCGCCCTCTGAATCTCAGACCTCCATCGACCCCAACACTGAAATCTGACCCCTCTCTGGCAGTCAACTCCAGCAAACTGGTCAGCTCATCATCCTCATGCTGCGCCTGTACTACCTGTGAAACGGTCTGTGGCTCTACCCGCAACCCAGCTATCACTGCTCCCTCAGAGTCCCCAGTGAACGGCCTCCACTCTGCCAATGACTCAAGCAGTCTCCACTCCTGAAGGCACATGCCAGCAACTGATAGTTCCACTCTCCTACTTAAGGCGTCTGCAACTGAATTCGCCTTCCCCGGGTGGTAGGAGATGGTGAAATCGTAGTCCTTAATGAACTCCAACCAACGACGCTATCTCATATTCAACTCCTTCTGGGAGAAGAGGTACTTCAGACTCTGGTGATAGGTGAACACCTCAAACTGCTCACCATACAGGTAGTGTCTCCATGTCTTCAGTGCGTGCACAACGGCTGCCAACTCCAAGTCATGCGTCGGGTAATTCTTCTCATGGGTCTTCAACTGCCTCGACGCGTATGCAATCACCCTCCCGTGCTGCATCAACACGCAACCCAAACCAATGCCTGATGCGTCGCTGTAGACCACAAAACCTCCTGTGCCGCTCGGCAGAGTCAAAACTGGAGCTGTCGTCAGTCGTCTCTTCAGCTCCTGAAAGCTGTCCTCGCACTTCTGGGACCAAACAAAAGTGACTCCCTTCTGCGTCAGGGCAGTCAGAGGTGCAGCTAACCTCGAGAAGTCTTTGATGAAGCGACGGTAGTAACCCGCCAATCCAACAAAGCTCCTGATCTCCGTCACGCTCGTAGGGGCTCTCCACTCAGTCACTGCCTCTACCTTCGCCGGATCCACCGAAATACCCTCTGCAGAAACAATGTGACCTAGAAATGCGACTCTATCCAACCAGAATTCGCACTTCGAAAACTTAGCATACAACCTCTGGTCTCTCAAAATGCTAACTACAATCCGCAGGTGCTCTCTGTGCTGCTCCACATCGGGTGAGTAAATCAGGATATCATCCACAAAGACAACGACACAACAATCCAAGTACTGCCTGAACGTCCGGTTCATCAGATCCATGAAAGCTGCCGGACCGGCGTTGCTCTGGACTCCACTCTTCCAGATCTAGTGCATAATGTATCGGAGACAAAGCAAGTCAACTCTCTTCCATAACATTGGTAGACCTGCATACAGGTTAACTTAGACCTTAATTTCCTCGCAAACCTGAAATATTTTTTACATATATTTCTTGACTAATCGCAACCACAAAGAGACCTAATTTCCACACTCAGTGAATGCAGAAATATCATTAATTGAAATCTTTTAAAACATCTGAATCTTAATATTTTCCATGATATCTTGTGATTTGAATAAATCAATTAATATTAACCCTTTTGTCATAATTTCTGATGCTAATTTTGAAAAATAACTATAATAAATATGAAGTAACTTCGTCTGAAATCAATAACAGAAATTCCATTTCCTAACATCAAGCGAACCCACATTTTGGTTAGTTCAAGGACATTTAAGTTATATGAGCTTTTATTAAATGCCCGTATACTAGTTTGAAAACTAGAAGAATGATAATAAACTCACATATACAAAGAACTTGCAACAAGAAAATAGTTCCCTCCTTTCTTGGTTTGTCTTATCTTGAAACCTGTGGCTTGATATATATATATCTCACTAGTTAATACTCTTTCAAGAGCTAATTACTAGACTTAGATCAATATTCGAATCCAGAATCGTGATTTACTTGTTGGGATTTAATATTTAAGCAAGATAACAATTTTATTTTTCACTTGTTATTTAACTACCTCAATATATACCATCAAACTAGTATTATAAATAACCACCAAACAACAACGACCAAAATTACAAATTAACACACCACTCTCCAAACTCAATAACCAATTAGCATTGTCACTCATGTCTCCTTCCACTTCCACTTCCTCTCTAATCCTCATCTCTCTCCTCCTCGCCACCATCACCGTCTCCGCCAAGCCCTTCAACATCTGTCCCCATACTAGACCCAAACGTCCCGGTAATAATCCAGCCTGCGGAATCCGGTGCGCAGCATATAATCCGGTATGCGGTGCCAACGGGGTAACATATGGTTGCGGGTGTGCGGAGGCCTCGTGCCATGGCGTGCCGGTCGTCAAAAGTGGCCCATGCACGCCACGACTACCGCCACCGAAACCAGGAAACAACATTTGTGGTAAGGCGTCTGCCGGGAGAAATTGCGAAGCGACTCGATGCTTTGTTCCCGATCCGGTTTGTGGCGTGAATGGTGTAACGTATTGGTGTGGGTGTTTGGAGGCTGATTGCTTCGGGGTGGCCGCAATTTACAAGGGAGTATGCGTCTAGATGTTTGTTTGTGTTGCATCATGTTGTGTTTGTTTTTGTAGACACTACGTACGTACTTTTTAGTTAAATCTCTAACATGAAGTTACATGTTACTATATTAGTGTCGAATTCTTAATCTTGATTGGTTCAAGATTACATATTTATCAACTAGAACTCTATGTTGTTGTTATGTTTGTTGTTGTTGTTGTGAACTTGTGTTACCATCTTCTATCCTATTATATTAATAAAAATGTGATTTGAATTTGCATGTCTGAGTTAAATCTTAAATGTTTCTTGTGTAGCAAAATCTCCATTTTTCTTATTTGAGGGTGCACTTGTTATACGAACACTAAAAGTCCAACCGCCACTTGCAAAAGGAAGTCAACTTCATCATACTTCATATATGTGAGCAGCAATAAATAATATACATACACGCTATCAGAATTTTGAAGTACAAAGGTTTGTTGTGAGACTGTGTTTGTAATAACCTAATCTAAGCACCCTAATTAAATTAAACTAAACCTAACTTACCCTAATTAATTATGTTAATGAAGAGGTGAGGAGATAAGGTTGAGAAATGAGGTGTTGGTATTGGATTGGATGAGATGGAGGTGATAAATTAAAAAGTGATATATATAGTAAAGATAAGATTTGGTTGAAACGTTTTGCTTCCTTGTTTTGAATCAACCAGAGCGTGAGAGAAGAGGTTAGAGAGAAGAAGAAGAAGAAGAAGGTGAAGAAGAAGAGGAGAAGAAGTGAAGAAAGAGAAGAAGAAAAGTGGAGTGAAGTGGTGCAAGCTTGGGAGGCTTCTTCACTCGACCAAAAGGTATGCCAAGTCTTCATATTAACTCCCCAAGAGGTGTGGGAGTGTAGAGGACGGCGTTGGTGCCGTTTCTCCGGTGAAAACCCTACTGGACGGAGGTTGAAGACGACTGGTTCGGTCGACCGTTGGGTGTTTCGGTCGACCGAACAGCGTCTAAATGATGCCTGTCCAGCGGGAAGATGTATTGTTCGGTCGACCGGTAGTTGGGTCGGTCGACCGATATTTATAAATATTAACTTTGTTCCCGGAACGGTCGAACGATGTCTGTGAGACGGTCGACCGTTATGCCAAATTTAAGCGGGAAAATAAAGGGTTACATTAGCCGGTCGACCGGTGTTGTTTCGGTTGACCGAACCCAGTAGATAGGTTAGACAGGCCTTCGGCCGACCGAGTGTGTGTCTCGGTCGACCGAACTGCACAAGGTCGGTTCGAGCGTTGACCATCTAAACGGTCGACCGCTCTGGATCCGGTCGACCGACCGCGTGCAGTTTTCCTGTAGTGAAGTGCTTGTTGATCCGGTTAACCGGAAGAGTTCCGGTCGACCGAATCCAGTGGGCAGGATTCATGCAGGCATTCTTATCGGTTGAACGGACCCTGGTTCGACCGACAGGATATATATGTATATAAAATGTATAGCATAGACCTTCCAAACGGTCGACTGCTAGATGACTTTTGTTCGACCAATTGGTAGGTATTTCGGTTGGCGTGGTTCGACCGGTAGACTTGTTTGTACAGTACCGTGTACTGTGTGGGGGACCGGTTGACCGGTGTGCTTTTAGCGGTTGACCGATCTGCCGCAGGTTGGTGGATTTATCCACACGCGAGCCGTCGATGTCAGGTCGACTACCGGCTCCAAGGCGACGGTTGATTACCGGCTTTCAGAGCTACGGATTTCACCTTCGACGAAGGCGTATTATTGTACTACCATTTTCCTCTCTTACCGAGCGGGGTGTGAGGGATGTGTACCGTAAACCTTGGGCAGTTTGCGAGGGTTTAGCGGTAGGCCGAGGATGTTCCGGCAGGGTGCGCGCTAGGCGACTCTTGGGGGAGCAGTGGCTGTCGTCTGACCCGAGTTGTGTATTCGGCGGGCTGACTCGCTCCTTGGGTGCGGCGTGTACCGGGGGTTCCTTCCTGCACTTTTTGGGGAGCAGTGGTGTCGACTGACCCTTGTGAGGCAGCGGTGGACTAACTTGACCCTAGTGGCAGGAGTGGTTCAGTGCCGCGGAGGCGGTGAGGGCATTATTGTGGGCCCGAGGCGGATGATCATGTGCATTGTATTGCATTGTCTTTAATTCCTTTTTATATTTTTAGGAGACTTGGTATACGGGGTTCCTGCAGGGAACTCAGGCATGTTTGTTGTTTGCATTTCAGGTAGCGAGCAGGTTTAGAGTCAGGTGGTGACCGAGGACGGTGCCCCCGAGATCAGATCCTGTAGTTGTCAGTCTCTTCCTTTTGAGGTGATTACATATTGTATAGCTTTTGTCGTAATCACAGTCAGTTTGTATATTTGACTTCCACGTGGATCATATTTATATTATATATGTTGGTTTGTTTCCCGTGACGTGCCCAGTGTTGACCGTTGACGGTCTTTATTATTGTTTAAATTTTCCGCTGTTTTCGGGTACGTTACAGTGTTGGTTTGGTTCGGATTTGATTTGTATCCGTTTGAACTTCGATTTGTATTTTGATTGTATTTGGTACCACTAATTGTTAGACTTAAAAATGTATAGTTAAAAACAACAAAAAAAATATATCTTCAAACCAAACTACTGCATGTTTCAAAATAATACAATATACTTATATTGCTAAATATAATGTTACAAATATATCGTAAGTACTGGTCTATATGTTGCATTGATGTGGGTATACATATATATAATATAAATTATATGGGGAAAAAATCATCTCAGTTTGAATCTTTTAACCGAAACTTCCAAATTTTGGTTCCGATTCAATTTGGGAATAAAAAAAACTCGGTTTAAGATTGCATTCGTAGTCGTAAGTAAAATCGGAAGATATTCTGAAGTTATTCGAAAAAAATAGATTATTTTAAGCGAGTTGTCGATTCAACCAAGCTTACAATTTCCAGAAAAAAATCATATAGACATCTTGTAATAATTATACTCAGCCTCACAGGGCTCATTTTGATCTTTCCATACACTACAATTTGCAACTTTTCAACACAAAGTATATGCTTAGTCAAAATCCGTGATGTCCATGTGAAAGCATTTAAGACAAATTCAAGAGCATTAGACTAATACATATCAGTAAATAAAATACCATACTTAATTCATATCTTCACTTAAGTCACTTGCCCGTATATAGGCGCAACACATGCACTTCTTCAAAAACATTTGAAACCGTATGCTTGAGTTTTTCCTTTTTTTTTTTTTTCAAATGAGACCAACAATCATTACATTCATTAATAAAAATGCGAACAACCAGAAAATGATACAATAGGCAAATGCAAAATACATTTAATCTGATCTCAACTTTCATCTAAATAAACATTAGTTTGTCCCGGAATAACTTGAGAATTGCAAGTTGATAAGACCAGTTTTGTTGTGCGAAACACTTGGAGCTCATCGACGGGTTCCGTAAGTTTTTTAAGAAATTATTATTCAAATGAATTATCTTCTTGGTATCCTAGCCCAAGAAGGTAATTCATTAGAATTGACAAAGAATACCCCCCATCGCTATTTTCAATGTATATTATTCAAATGAATTATCTTCTCGGACTGGGATCCCCACCCATTCAATTCCCAAAATAGTTTGGGTACACAACTTCGCGTGGGATACATTTCGTCAGAGCACACATAACCCTAAAAAAGATTACCTCTGACATCCTGTACTCTCTTTACGACAACTTACTCAATTCACCAAAAAAACTTTTAACCATGCCCAGGTTACCCCCACCCACCATACACTATCTTTCATCTACATCATTTCTTAATTAAATAATTTTAATTCTCACACAACATTTAACAAATTACATTTTATATAATTCTAATTTTAATTACATTATAATTTTAATTCACGATATTATTATTATTATTAATTAATTAACAATAATAATTATTCATTAATAATATTAATCACTATTAAACCACAAGTCAGGAAGCCTTGGGAAAAGAAAAAGCACGAATGACTACAGGACGCAATCAGCCTCGGATGCAGAAGAGCTGACGCTGGGGTTGTCTACACGCCCAGAATGTGTGAAGAATGCCGAGAAAAAGGCTAAGAGTGCATTACGCCCCGAAGGCGACACCGATATTAGAGAAATTGCACAACAACTTCAATACACCGCCCAAATCAGAGAAGATGGTTTCTCCAAGCAGGAGGAGTTAGCAGAAAAGAATTTCCAGAGTCATTTAAAAAAAACTAAGTTGAACATGCTTCACTCTCTGGTGAGGATGGACAACCAGACAGAGAAGAATCAAAAAGTAATTGATGAACTTCTCGCTTGGGCAAAATAGAATCAGTATGTATAGTTTGTTGTAATCTGTATTTCGTATGGTTTGTATTTCCTTTAGTTTGTATTTCGTGTTGTCGTAGTCCGTATTTCGTATGGTTTGTATTTCATATGTTTTGTATTTCCTTTAATTTGTATTTCGTGTGGTTGGTTGTAGTTCGTATTTCAGTATTATTAATGTATTGTTCTTATGGTATTGTCGTATTAATATATATTCTATTTTAAACATTAAATATGGATTTACATTTGTTTATTTAATGTATATATTTCAAATTTTATTCAATTACTTACACCAAAATTTATTACCTCACATTAATAACAAATACACAATCCATTAATAACAAAACCTCCACTAAATACTTAAAACTTAAAAAAATGGACGAATGGGGGGACACGTGCCCCCCACCCGAGGGCGCCCCGGGAGTCTGCCTGGAACGCCCAACGCCCAGGCAAGTGCCCGGGTGGCGTTCCGGGCGGGCACCCGAGGGTCTCCCGCCTAGTTAACAGGCTCTCGTCCGGGCGCCCGAGCGAGGGTGCCCTTAGTGAATACCTTAACTTCGTCTTCCGTCATCACCGTTAAACTCAAGTTAAATTATATGAGCAAATTAAAAATTGGGTTATTTGCATGGGTAGACATGTAAGCATGTGGAATTGGAATTTCGCCCCATGGAAAATCACTTTTTGCTTGGTCACACATAGACATGGGTAACGGGTTGCACCTAAGGTGTGTGTTTTTATTACGATTTTACCACTAAGTTATTTATAAAAAATGTCATTACAAAAATCTATATAAACCACAACATTCTATTCATTTTTTCTCTTCTAATCTATTTACTTACTCTCTCTTTAATCTTTCACTAAGTATTCTAATTGTGGTTGAAGCGAGTCGAGTTTGAGCAAAAACCTATAGTTACTACCCGATTCGTCCGATTTCGCGACACGTCGACACATTTTCTCTGCTTCTCGACATTCTCCACTTCTCGTTTCCATTTCTTTACTCTTTAAGTTTATTAAGTACATATTGTTTATTAGAGTTAAATTTAATTTAGTTAATTATCATGGATTTCTCATTTATTAGAAAATTTAGGTTTTTGTGTGCCTATTTTTAATTTCAATGACATTTGAACCATCCATTAATTCATAACCTGAACATAAGGGAGATCGTAACTTTCCTGTTAGTGCATCAACTATAGAATCCAAAGGCAGAAGCCAACAATCTCCTTATTTTTTATGATGACAACCTATATCTTAATATATGTAAACTATGCACATTAATGCTCCCCCTATGGATGTGCATAGATTTTGTTCATTTAGTAATCAAATTCCAAGTTACCCTTTAATTATCTCTCCCCCTTTGACATCCATCAAAAAATAATATTTATCAAAAAAAATTATACGATTTAAGTTCAATGTGGATGTCTTGTAATGAAGTCGCTCCCTCTAAATTTTGCACTTCATTACTTTAAGAAAATGATATTCAATAAGCCCCCCTATCAATATGAATATGATTTTTCAATAAAGTTCATTTCTATTTCTCCTCTGTTAACATTAAGCAATTATTTCAATATAGCATGTGATGTTTTCATTTTCCATTTTTACATCCATTTAGACAATTTGACTCTAAAACTATGGATGTTATTCAAACATTCAAGATTTGCAATGAATGGGTAATTGATATGTCAATTAAGCATATAAAGACCTAGACTAGAACCAATTGATTGAAAAATTTATTGGATAGGTAATTATACTCACTTGAAGCTTGAATTGGTTCCAATCTCATTTGGTGATGCAACCGGCTTTGAATTTGACTCTTGAGCTTACCCGGTCACCACCGATTTCCTCCTCAAGCACCTACAAGTGTGGATTTTGGTACCCAAACAACTTTAGGTCCTTGAATATTAGCTTTGGTAATCCAAACCATTTTGGATTTAGGAGCCCACACACTTGAGGAACTATGCTTTACAACTAAGTGCTTTCCATTTAAAGTTGTATAAGATGCATGGTTTTTCAATTTAGCATTGTATCATAAACCATGTTTTTGCAAACATTGTCTTTGACTTCCTAATAACATGTTAAGCATCTTAGTTCCATGTGTGAACTTTTCTAGATATTTTCTTAATTGCACATTGCAAGCATGAAGATCTAATTGTTCAACATCTATAGGTGTTGCTTTTAATTTATCAAGATTTGATGAATTATTTTCAAATTTAGCAAGCACCTCATTTTTCTCATTCATGCATGTTTCAATTTGACTTTGGAGATCTTTGATTAGCTTTCTAGCACTTTTGTTCTTTTCACAAATGATCTCATATTGTTTAACTAAGTCATGAAATGCATTTTTAAGCTCAACTTGTGTATATGTTTCTTCATTAACACTAGAATGTGAGTTATCACTATAATATGACTTAGTTGAGCATGAATTACTAGAACAAGAGTTAGATTCTACCTCACTTTGATCATCTTCAATAGCCATGAAGCATGAGTGAGACACCTCTCTTCTACTTTGCAAGGAAGACGATGATGATGATGGTGATGAAGAATCATCCCAAGTAGCCTTGTGTGCTTCATCTTTCATTTCTTTTCTCTTGCTCTTCTCCTTTTCTCTTGTCCTCTCCCTTCTCTCCTTTTTCTTCTCCCCTTCTCTTCTCTCATTTTCACTCTCTTCCTTCTCCTTCTTCTTTTCTCTCTTTTCACTTCTTCTACCTCTTCTTTCATTCTTTTCTTCTTTATCCTTCTTGAGGTATTTGAAGAAGTCTTTTGCTAGGACTTCAATGTCCTCATCTTCTACACTCCTCCTTGGTTGGTAGATATTTGCATGTAATCCCAAGGTAGGTTTGTTCTTTGAAGCTTCCTTCTCCTTTCGATGGTTGATTTGAAGTTCATATGTCATTAAGTTTCCAATAAATTCCTCCATCTTGAGTTGGGAAAGGTCGTGTGCTTCTTCAATTGCGAGCACCTTATCTTCCCAATCGTGGCTTAGCGATCGGAGGAATTTCCTTGTCATATCTCCTTCATTTAATCTTCTTCCAAGAACCAAAAGAGAGTTAGTAATATCAGTGAAGCGAGTGTTCATTTCACTTATATTTTCCCCGATTTGCATAGAAAAAATCTCATATTTATGCATGAGGAGACTAATACGGGTTTCCTTAGTTTTGTTATCCCCCTCATGATGCATTTGTAGTCTATGTCATATTTCATATGCACTTTCACAACCCCTAATCCTATTATATTCACCCTCATTAAGGCCACAATACAAGATGTTCATTATCTTTGAGTTCATCTCAATTTCTTTCATTTTGGGCCTAGTAAGTGAATCTAATTCATCTTCATTTGGGGGTGTGTATGGATTTTGAAAAAACATTCAATACTTTAGGTCATTTGAAATTAGGAATATTTTCATCATATTCTTCCAATAATCATAATTCGACCCAAGCAAAGGAGGTCTAGTAGTGCATAATCAATCCTTCTATGTGATTAGAAGATGTAGAAGTCATGCTAAAAATACGATTAAGTAATGAATTTAGCTCACAAGGCTCTGATACCAAATGTTGGATCGTGAGGGTCGCTCATTCTAATCACTTTTATCCCGAATTACCTACTTGTTTAACGATCAAAGATATGCAGCGGAATTTAAAACTAAACAAGCAAGTAAGAAATAGAAAATGCAAACCACAAGGAACACGAGGGTTTTTACAGAGGTTCGGCCTCCCGCCTACGTCATCTCTTGCAAGCTCCGTTAGACACTTCGAGCTCCGCTCACGACTTCACTATCCACTCCCCGTTCCGGGCCGGGAGAGAACGCCTTTACAATCTTCAAGCTCGCGAACAACCCTCGCCGAGCTTGGCTCCTCCTCTCACAATCCGAGATGGATACTTCGGGCTCTCACCGAAGTCTATACTCTTTGTCTTGGGCTTTCACCAAGACCCTTGCTTCTTTCACAATGGTTGAGTGGAACAACACTCTCTAAACTTGAGCACACTTGAGTAGGATTGGATTTATAACTAAAGTGTGGAAGGTTTGAGGCTTTGAGTGTGTTGGGTTTCTCTCTAATGTATTGGACAAGTATGTGTGGGAGAGTTGTGTTAAATGTGTTTTACAACTCTATTTATAAGCAGTAGAGAGAATATAGTCGTTGGGTTGATTGGGTATAAGTTGGTGTAAGATACACAAAACAGAAACTCGCAGGACCCAATTTTGGATGAGTTTGGTCGACCGGATCGGGCTGAACGGTCGACCGTTAGGCAATTTTGAACTCAGTTCGGTCGACCGGTTAAGGAACGGTCGACCGCTGAACGCTAAGACTTAGGTGCACTTAAGTGATCGATCGAACACCGCAAAGGGTTCAGTCGACCAATTCACAACATGCTCTAAGGGGTTGACAAACAAGGTTATATTCGGTCGACCGAAACAATGTACATGGTCGACCGAATTCCAACAGGAAGTTCGGGTTTGTCAAGAGACAGATATTCGGTCGACCGAACAAGGTCCTTGGTCGACCAATACGAGAAATGTATTTGGGGTATTTTTGGTTTAATACGTATACGACCGTTGGGTATATACGACAAATCAAACGGTCATATTACAGAATGTTGAAACGGTCGACCGGTGTTAACACTTAATCCTGTAACAGAATTAACAACCCGATCGGTCGAACGAAGAACTCGTTTCGGTCGACCGATTTGGTCCAGACAGTTCAGGTTAGGTTAAGTGTTTTCCGGTTCTAGTTTGGGTGATCTATTGAAGTCCAAATGTTATGAAATTTCGTGTGTGACTTCTCTAAGGAACCTAGTGTATGTTTAAGTTGATTTTACCTCAAGTATGTTCAATTTACACAAGTTCCTAAGACTCAAAGAAAACGCAAAATACATGTCTTCATTGAGCTTGATTACATGTCTTGACTTGATTTCCTTTCTTTCTTGAGTCTTGATCACTTGTAGAGGTTAGCACAAAGCAATATATATGCAATGTAACATGTGTGCTAGTCTACACGATCACAATTAAGATTAGGTTGATTAAATCATCAAAACATAGATTAAGGCAAAAAACCTAACAAAATGGACTTGATTAATATATTTGCATCGATGGTTTATATGATATCATTAACAAGCAATGTTTGAACCGCATGTACTGATTTTCCGTATTGTTGCATAACTGCTCATTTTTTAGATAATTCATGAGTTTTAAATAAAAATAGCATATCTTTAGCGCATATTTTGCACCCACACACTATTATGAATATATATAACCATATAAGAGATGTATTGCTTGTTTATTCAATAACAAATAAATTTTGTGCAATTTCTTTTGACAATACTACTAATAACTGTGCAGTAATAGAATTACTTGTAAAGTTATGTAATCCATCCTTAGATGTTATTCTTTTTCATGTTAGATGTGTTTGTCATGTTTTAAACTTAGTCGTAGAAGATTGACTTGATATAATTAAACTTTATTTACAAAATCATAGAGATGTTATTACCTATATAGGTAGTCATAGTGCATATAGATATCAAGAATTTAGATAATTATGTTCTAGTAATGATGTTAAACCTAAAAAAAATTAAATTAGATGTCCATCCTAGATGAAACTCTACTTATGAAATGTTGTTATCCTTATACTACTTTAATTTCAGCTTTTTTATAATGGAAAACAATCTGAAAACTTTTAAAGTAACCTTGATCGGGATTATTGTAGAATTATGTTAGATTTTTTGACACCTTTTTTCAACTTCACTAAGACATTTATAAGTGGGACATATTACACATCTGATAACTTATTTATATCTGAATTATTTCTAATTATTAAAGTATTTAGGAAATATACGAGTAATGGTAGTTTTGTTGAAATTATAAATGTAATGGAGGCTAAGTTTAAAAAATATTGGAAACCTTCACTATTATGTTTTTGTTTAGATTTTGTTAAGAATCTTAGATTTAGAATGACCGGTTTACAAATTTACTTAGAAACTATTTTTGAAAACATGAATTATGAAGGTTGTGAAAATATTTTAGTTTATACAAACGATTACATAATGTTAATCAAATGGGTTCAAACATTGCTAGTTTTTCATCATCCCAACAACACCTATGTATGGATCAAGATGAAAATGATGATAACTCCTAATGAAATTGATTAAACCAAAAAAGATTAAAATTAGCACAAAATGAAACACATAACGAATTAACTTGATATTTAAATATTGATATGTAGTTAACTCTTGTAGATTTGCAAATCTTCTGATGTTTTAAACTGGTGGAAATGTAACTCTGCTAGATTTTCAATAGTTATTTATTAACACGTGATTTACAAACTTCTTCGGTGCCTACTGTGGCATTTGAGTCTGCATTTAATACAGGTAAACTAGTCTTAACTGAGAAAAGGCACAACTTGTCTGTCAGATTGTAACATCCCGAAACAGCGGAAAATTTAAAAATTCATAAACAAGACACAAGAACTCAATAATCAAGACGGAACTGTTACTTCTCATAAACAAATAGCGGTGCACCAAAATTACATCAGAGTTTGTCAAAATAATACATGATTACGACAAAATGACAAGGGACGATAAAACGTAATCATGCCGACCTCAGTGGTCCGAGAAGAGGATCCAACTCCAAAATGCGCGTGCCCGCAGATCACGACCCCACTGGACCTACTGCGGTCCTGAAAAAGATGCAACAATAATGCCTGAGTTTCCAGAAAGGAAACCCCGTACGCCAACTCACCTATATGCATGAATTACACAATGAACCTATCATACTAGTAGCGTGTCATGGCATCGACAGAAATGAAAACAGTTCCCCCGAAGGGTAAAACGGGACATCAGTCCGACAATCAACAACGAGTCTCCAGAGGAGACCTACTGCAGGCACATGCAGCCTTACAGCACGCGACATCGCACCCCCCACACGCAGCTACACTACTCAAGGGTTCGGCAGGGAGCCTCTGTCACGCCTGCGCGCCGATAGAATACAGATCTGCAAATCTCAGTGGTCGGAGCCACAGGGACCAACGGGGCCGTCGCCCGGAAGATATAACAACAACATCTCGGTAGGTGCCCAGCCGAGGAAAAACAACATAGCCGGCACAGCCTCGGCCCAACAATCATCATCGCCGGCACAACCTCGGCGGCATCACCGGCACAACATCGGTGGTCCATCACAACAGTCCAGCACAGCATCGGACAGATCCAGACCGAAGTCTGTCAGGTCATCGGGCTCCTCGAGCCGCAAACACCAACCGCGCTGCTATAAAAGCAGGGCAGCGACCTCCGTAGCCCGTGGGCCGGTAGTCACTGAAGGGAATGTGTTCTAAAAGTTTTACTTTTAAATGCCAATTATTATGAATTGAATGAGAAATCATTTTGTTCCTTGTTTATGTTATTCGTCTTTTAGAAGTGTTAAGGAAGAGGCTCTTGGTCCTTAACCGTAGAGCTCTAAAAGATATTGGTTTACATAAAACAAAAGATATTCGCAATCATGGTAATTAACATGGGACATTAATTACCGAGTTAAGATTGTCGTGTTGGTCATAGATCATTGTAGCTCTACAAGTGAGTGACGACACGGGTATGCAAAAGAGGAAAATATTACTTCTGTATACTGAATAGACTTAATAAGTAAAATATTATAGAAATGTGTTTCTGTGTCATTAATATTTTACTGTGTCTTTGGTCCTTTGATATGAGACTTATATCCGATCACTTAAGGAATGCTTAATTAGACTAGTGTCTTGAGCTATCGATAAGTGTAGTGTAAAGGCATTGGTTGGTTAAGTACAACTTTTGTTGGAGAAGATAGTTAGTCAAAAGATTATCATTGCCCCTCTTAATTGAGTGATGATATTAGTGGGCCCCTTGATAAAGCAAAGTTATAATGTGCACAATGTGATTTGAGTTAAGTCACATATTTATAACTAGCTTAAAGAGATCAAGAAATGAATACTAAATACAAAGGTGACACAATACTACTTTGTGTGTATTCTTAATATCATGAGGCAAGGGACGGACACAAGTGGTGCACTCCATCACTAAATGGATCGGGTTTTGGTTCGAGTGGAATTAAGACATCTAACTAATTGGGAGCTATAATGTGTAGCTAGATACCGCTTATAGCTTGTGATATTAAGCTCTTAATATCACTGCCAACTTAGTCTAGATCCTCCCATAGGTCACACCACAAAACTGGGAAACAAGAAATGGGGATTTTGAGTTCATAAGGATGTGTCGGGTTTCATGTAGAAAATATGACACATGGGGTGAACAAGCAAAATCAAGATTATGTTGTGATTAATAACATAATTAGAATCTAAATTAAATTCATATGTGATGTAAATATTATGGGGTGTAATGAGTTGACATTACATAGGATAATATGTTACATAAGTTGTGAATTTACTACTAATCCCGAAATGTCAAATTTTGTAGGGGTTAAACCAAAATTTGACCAGTATGCAGTACTGTGCAAAAGTCAACCGATGAATAGTACTGGTCGACCGATGAACAGTACCCGGTCCATGATGAACAGTGTCGGTCGACCGATGAACAGTACGGTCGACCGGTCCAGACGGTTTTCTGCAGAATTAATTTAAGAATTAATTAGATCATGCATGGAATTGGTCCATAATTGATTTAATTCGTGGTTAATATTATTTATTAATAAATAATGGATGGTTAGATGGAATTTTGCATGGGATCATGGGCAAGAGGTTGCACATGAATAGGTAATTTGGAGATAACCTATAAATACAAGGTTATCTCATTACCTCCTTAATTAATTCATTATTTTCTTGAGCAAAATTCTCTCTCCATAATTCTCCACGAAATTCCAGTAATTCTTAAGTTTAGTTTTAGTTCTAGAGATCATCTTCTCAAGGGAACTAAAGAGGGGTTAGTAATTGGATTCTAAACCCTATTGGAGATTGAGATACTAGTTTTTCTCTCTCCAATCTTGTTTAGAGTTTGGTGAAATACTCGGAGGCATCCGGCGCAGCGAGGAGCATCCCAACCGTCTCCGAATCTTCGAGAAGTTTTAGAGAACTTCTAGGTATGAATTTCGGAGCTCCTTCATGTTTGTTTTAATAGAGTTTTGGAAACTAGTTTGTTAAAACAAACCGATGCATGCAATAAATTCTAGAAAATTGAAAATTGATCCTTATTATACATGAAAATTCGAAAAATATATATGTATAATTAAACATGAAATCCTACAGTCACCTCACCCAATGCCAGTTGCGTGCCCGCACAACATCAACACTGGGATCCGTGATCCCTCAGGCCTGCTATACTACAAAGTGCCAACAATCATCTTAAAGTCACAGTCCATACATGGAGGTGACGCGTCCCGAACACCCACACTCTTCCCAACGGCGGTCCCTGGGCAGGCACGTGTCACGCACCCACCGTCACCTCCCGGCTCACGCACAAGGCGAGGACACGGGTTTCCGTGGCAAAGTTGGCGTTCAAAAAGGGAACCTGGAATTCTGTTCTGGGCCCAAACGGTCGACCGTAAGAGGTGATTCGGTCGACCGTTTCCAGAAAGGAATCGGTCGACCGTCCCTAACACGGTCTACCGCTGCGCACAGAACACAATTCCCCCAACGGTCTACCGAAGGTCTAAAACCGGTCGACCGAACGAGGTCAAAATCCGGAGTCTGGTCAACATTACAATCCAGTCTATCGGTCGACCGACTCAGGTCCCGGTCGACCGAAAACTAACAATACATCATTTTCAATCTTTTAATCCATCGGTCGACCGACTCAGGGGTCTCGGTCGACCGAACTTACAGGGTCAACTTAATATTTCTACGTCATATAACGGTCGACCGAACTCAAGCCTACGTCTGAACATCATGCAATATAAACCAATAAACTTAAGTTCCGGTCGACCGAACACAAGGCCTCGGTCGACCGAAACGCAACAGGCATTAAAGATATACATGTAATCGGTCGACCGTCCGGTCGTCTTCAACCTCGCGCCAGCCGAGGTTTCTTCGCCCAAACGCGACGTCGGAGAGGCCTCCAACCTCCTCCGACCGACCAACACGACCCTCTCATGAGTGTCAACAACAAAACCACACTAAGGAGCGGCGTACCTCAACCAACGACGACGAACCGCCGGAGCAACGCTCGCGCCTCCGTCACCTCCGCACGCGCGACCTCTTCCCCGCGATGACCTCCTCACTGACCTCGCGAGCTCCGTTCTCCTCCGCTGCCGCCGGAAATGAAAGGAGAGTGTGAGGAAGGTGGTGAGAATGGAATGGGAAAGAAGAAGATGAAATGAGTTTCCTCTCCTTAAAACCCAACCCAACAACCCACACCACTCCACCACACCCCCACACACGCAGCCCATCCCCTAAGCCATCACTTCCTCTCTCTCTCTCCACCAAAGTCAAACTCATCCATACCTCCTTCTCTCCTCTTAATCCCTTCATTAAGTCTCTAATCTAGGTTAGGGTTCTAACACAGATCACTCGAGACAAGCGTTTGTTTTAAAGATTAGTTGGACGTGGCAGATATAATGCAAAAAATGCAGATTAACAAGAGCATTGACGAAGATAAATGAACTATTATAATTGTAATTTGCAATGTAATACTTAGTACATTAGATTTTTTTTGTAATTTGTTAACTTATTAATATTAATTAAATTTAACTGTTGGGTAGATATGGTAGTCGATGAGGCAATGACGTCGATGAACTGATTATTTTGTTGAATTTTAAATTTGATAGTGTTTTTAATTGAATTCTTATTAGTTAATTTTATCTGAATATCTACGGTATCAAAAAATAAAATCACAAACCCGATCGAAATTGAACCTGACGCCTGCGACCCTTAATCGTTGGGTCAACCGGTTCGATGATTATCAAAAAACCGATTGACTATTTTCTATTTTATTCGTACTAAATTTTCAAGAAAATAATAAAATATTATTCATTTTATTTGAAAATAAATATATTAGGATTAGAGTGATGCGCACCGTAAACCTTTGGGAGCCATCACTTCAAGTATGATGAAAGTTGTCGGTCTTACTCACGGAGTGGGTCCCGTAGTAAGTGAGGTGTGTACGCTAGTAATTTTGAAGTTGTTTGTCGTGTCATTAATAGCCTCTTCGTGGGTGTATTGGTGTTAACTTTATCTTCTTATTGCGTGGGCAAGCAACAACTTGCATGCTCCTAATTTTTATTTCCATACATTATCTCGTAACAAGAATTCACACGTGTCGATTCCATGTTTTATTCGTATTATATTTGTATTTGTAACTAACCAAAGTTGTCTTTGTGCACACCATATTTGACCATCTCTAAGATTATATAAATAGCCACCAAAGCCACAAAATTAAACAGCACTCTCCAAACTCAAAACGAATTAATTAGCATTGTCACTCATGTCTCCTTCCACTTCCTCTCTCATCCTCTTCTCTCTCCTCCTCGCCGCCGTCACCGTCTCCGCCAAGAAGCCCTTCAACGTCTGTCCCGGCAGCACCATACCAAGACGTCCCGGCATCAAAGCCTGCAAAATCAGGTGCTTGTCATCCGATCCAGTGTGCGGCGCGGACGGGGTGACGTACACTTGCGGGTGTCCGGAGGCCACGTGCCGTGGCGTCAGGGCCGTCAAGAAGGGCCCATGCACGCCACCACCACCACCAACAAAACCAGCCCACAACATTTGCGGTAAGGGATCGACCGGGAGTAACTGCGAAGCGCTTCGATGCTTGGTTGCCGATCCGGTGTGTGGTGTGAATGGTGTAACGTATACATGTGGGTGTGTGGAGGCGGATTGCTTTGGCGTGAACGTAGCCTACAAAGGGCAATGCGTCTAGTTGTGTTTTGGTGTTGGATCAGTGTTGCATGAACCCTATTGTGTTTGATTAATTTTGGTGGTTGCATGTGTTGCTGTTGTGCTACTGTTTTATTAATAAATCAAAGTTTTATTTGGATTTCTGACGCTGGAGTTTAAAGATAAGAGTGTGCAAAAATGATGCCAATGACTGTAGCTAGGTTGCTTCATTGTTGTTCTGCAATTAACGGATTACGATTTCTCTAGTAGTTCAGGATGCAACTCAAGGATCACCTTGGTCTTGACTATTATAAACAAATGATCCGTTAACCAGCTTAATTAGCCTCAGTTTGACCTGCAATGCGTATAAAATATTGTACCGGCTCCTTCTTGATCAAGCCTAAGGATCGTTATTACAGTCTTACATCAAAAGGTTTGGATTGCACACTTAATTTCCGAAAGTGTTGATTTTAACATCATTAATTAACATGATGTTAGTCTTTTTAGGCTATAATTGATACCAAAGAAGTTGAGAGAACTTTAGAAGTTAACTTCGTGACTTCTCCTCGTTTTAAAACAGAAGTTTGGGAAGTTATTCTAAATATAATATTTTTTTAAGTTTTAGAAGTCATTTTAGATTTTTAGATCCTAAATTTTTTCAATTCTCTAGACTACCGAACACTCAGAAATAATATTGGAAGTTCAGTTTTCCACTTCTTAGAAATTCGCTAAGGTAAGTGGAGCTAAAAAATTGAATTGGACATTCTCAATCCATAAGTCTATGCGCTTTGTTATCCATTAATTTGTTATAAGGCTTCTTTTAACAAACAAAATTGGAAAATGTTCAATAGAAATGCGGAAAATATGAATGTTTTAAGTGGAGCTTCAAAAGTCAACCAAGCTAAGCGCACTTCCCGAGAAACTCTCAATCTATAACTCAATTAACTAGTATAGATATGTGGTTGCTTAAGACGACAAAATTGTCCAGCTTAAATCTTCTTATACAATGTACATATTCAGATTTCTGCTCCACAGTATACGAGATGAGCTACTATTCATCGTCGGAAAATTACTTAAATCGTCCTAAAAATTATCTTTTTGCCCTTACCAAATCAATTAATACACATTTCGTCCCGTGTCTTTAAACAATGTGTTTGACTCAGTTTTACTCACATTCCTGGTACCAACACCATGAAAATGTCTAGCGAAGCACTTGGATCCGGCGAGATAACGGGGGTGGATTTTTTTTCCCGACTCGGACGTCTGGATAAAACGCCTCCACGTTCGTGGAGGCGTTTTGGGCAGACGCCCGTTTTTTTTTAAAAATTAAATTTTCTGTTAATTTTTTCCAGGTTCCGTTGCAAGATTTCAGTGGTGATGGAGTAGATTTCAGTGAGCTTTTTGATAGTAAAGAAATATTTACACCAATCGAGGAAGCTTGTAAATGGGCGAAACAAGTTGCAATAGGAGCCAAATTTTTTTGTTATATCAACATACAAACCAAAAGCAGATAACCTTGAGAGAGTCTGTCTGCCATGACGAGGCCTGTCAGAGAGTTGGTCATTGCTCATTTAGGGAGTTACAAACATTTTATTCGTTTGGAATTAGCTGATGATTTCTCAGTACCTCCTATAGCGACCTTGTGGTATCAAATGCGAGATGAGAGTGTTGTTGGATGGGAGGATGAGTACGAAAGTAAGATGACGTATTGGAACCGATTACGTAGTACATATTGATTGTAATTTGTAATGCATTTTTAATGTATAATATATCGTGTATTTGTACTTATATCGTGTTCTTTTACCAGATTTTAAATTTAAGTATTATTTGATATCTAAAGAAATAAGTAGAATATATGTTCATGAGAAATAAATATTAAAAATACGATAGTCAAAGAAATAAGTAGAAGATATGTTCGTAAGAAATAAATAATAAGAGTACACAGATAAGCATAAACAAATACCAACAAATGTAGTAATAGTGCAACATATAATAAAACGATAGTAAGAGCAAGTGACTACAACTCAACATCTGAATCATGGTCCGAAATGCCCAACTGGTTGTTCCAATCCTCGATGAGGCGATCCCAATCTGCACATGCAAGTCTCGTATCCCCAATCGGCATCCTGTCTCTCTGTCGCAAGAACGGCTGCGTACACCGTATCACTCTACTCATCCACTGTATGTAACATAAAAATTAGTGTACATTTACAATAATAACAAAATATACATTACAATTACAAATAAAATTAGATAAAATTACTGCATCGGCACATGTCCTATCCAGTGGTCTCTCCGGTCTCGGAATGATACCGCGTACGATAAGTGGATGTGAGCACCTACTGAACCACTGCAAATAATCTGCATCACAAGTGGAGGGGTCGCGACTACGACTCAGATCGTCTAGGTAAAGTCGTCATACTCTCGGAAATGTCCTCCAAACCGATTTCGCGAACAAAACGCTATGTCTGACGTCGTACGTCGCCACACTCGCAAACCGTACTGCATGCTCGGGTATCAGAATGTCAACCGTGATCACCTGAACGTAACCTAACTAACGTAACACGCGATCAGGTAAATAAGGTTCTGTGATATCCCTATAACGAATAACGCCCATAAATGTAGTCCTCGGCACAACTACAGCAGGCTCAGGACCATACGACAACCACTCCACCTAAACGTTTATACGTTAATAATAATAAAGTTAAAATTTAAATAAACGTGAATGATATATACATTATATACCTGCGATGCAGTCATCTGATCTAGCCGTCTACGAACAGAAAGAAGTCGACCATCGCTCTTATCCTCGGCCCAGACAACCCACATACGCGAACAATCAGCACGACTAGATATACCTGTAATCCCAGAACAATCAGAATGACTAGATATACCCACCTGGCGATACAAATATGTCAACGTCGCCGACCCCCATGAGTACTGACCAATGGTATCTGACTCCCTCGCCTCCAATAGGTCGCGTGGTCCGACTCTAGAACCGCTCTTGTCGACAAACAAGACGCAGCCTAGCAGTAAGAAGAGGTAAGCAGTCATCTATGTATCCTCAGTCCGTGGTGGTCGCCCCCGTCTGCAACACTCGTCCACAACATCGATACTAACACCACCGCCACTCCAAAATGAGCTATCCTGCCCAAGACCCTCCAGACTGACACCCAGCAACTCAGATACATATAACTTCAGCTCAGATGTCGGCGCCTGCGCACTGACCATAGGACCCTCAACAAGAATGTGCAGAATCTGAAAGACGTCATGCAACATGATCGTCATCTCTCTGAACGGCAAGTGGAAAGTGTTGGTGTCGGCTGCCACCACTCCACGAAAGCCGAAATCAACGGCATGTCAATGCAGGAAAACATGTTGTACGGCAAATGACCCAATCCACTGTCACTGACCGTCACCGTCACATCATCAGTCATCACTGAACGTCAAACCTGCAATGTCGTACAGGCTCTGTGCCGATTATGGCACTTCAAAACCTTCTGATCCTCGCCATCCCAGATGCGTCTGGCGATGTGGCCTCCAAAACTGGGAATGACGTTGTCATCTAGAGGACCACCGAGCATCATATCCGTGACGATCCAAGACTCGTCCTCACCCTTCTTCTTTTTCTGAGCTTGGGCGTCTGCAGTGCACGAACTCGAATCACCGGTCACAAACCGGCCACCTCAACCCTTCCTAATTACCCACTCAGCCGAAGGACTACAATCTCGCCCCCGTCCTCGACCGTACTGATGTATCGCCTCCTCTTGTGGCCCCAAGCCATATCGGCCCCCATCGTCACTATCGTCGTGACTCCTCAACTCATCTGAATTATCCTCGTCGTCGAAAGAATCCCCAGGTGTCTGACGACGACATAAAAGATCCCTCTCTCTCTCCTAACTGAAGCAAAACTACCACGTCTACGTAGATGACGAGGACCTGACTCGTCTGTTACACTACGTACCACGCGTAAGGGAATTGATTTCCCTTTTCCTCCACGGTAATCCGATGACTATTAATTCAATTTTAAAAATAAAATTTTATTAATGAATTTACTAAAATAATTAAATTAATTATTGACTTAATAATCTATTTATTTAACAATTATCACAATTAATCAATAATCCTTTACTAAAATCGTACACAACTAATTATTAACATAATAATCAATTTATTTAGCTATTATCACAACTTTTAACTTAATAATCAATTTATTTAGTAATTATCACAATTTATAATCAATAAAGGATTTACTAAAGTAATTTAATTCATTATTAACATAATATTCAATTTTTTTGAAATTTATCACAATTTATAATCAATTTAAATAATTTAAAAAAAATCTGAGGCGTCTGCGGGCGACGCCCCAACGCTCGGGGAGGCGTCTCCCGCAGACGCTTAGCCCTATGTTCGGGCGTCCGCGGGAGACGCTCGACCCAACGGTCGGGTGGAGGCGGTTCCGACGGCCGCCCTCTCGTTGGGTCGTGCGGCTCCCGCGGACGCCCCACCTAATTTTTTTAAATTAATTAAAATAAACAATGCAATTTACCAGCTTTGAGTAATCTGGGGCATCCACTGATTTTTTTCCTGACCTCCGAGACATTATATCTGGTGAATATAAGAGTAATATGAAGAGAAAATTGTGTTAGAATAGTAAAATGAAGAGTTATATAAGTAGAAATGGTAGAAGAGCAAAATGGTAACCTGTATGTTCGATTTAAGTAGTTTTACGACGACGAATAACAGTTCAGTATATAAACGTAATAACAGTTCAGTATATAAACGTCTGAACGGAAAGTTGTTAATGTGATAGCTATATTACTTTTGGACTATTAAATAAAGAGATAACAAAGTTATAAAGGCCACAGGGATATTTGACCTAGTGATTCAAGATCCGACATGACTGATTGTACTTATTTCCACTTTTAATAAAATAATACGGAGGAGGGCAAGAAGACCACAGCTTGATAGAAGTTTCTCGCATAAGTTACTATTGGAGGAGAGAAAAACAAATAAAGATTGAAGCTCATTATACTAGTAAATGATGTATACATAAAATACCAATCTCGAGGCACAAAAATTACCTTAAAATTACGAGATATTCCCGGAGAATATAGAGAAATTTAAGTGAGCTATCTAAGTCAAACAAGCCTACCATCCTGAGAAACTTCCTGTCTAAAACTTCAATTGTTTAACTAGATGACGCCCCACTACATCATGTGGGCAAGATTCTGATGACAACTATTCATCTAATCAATTACCCTGACTCTTTTGTACACGACAATTTCAACAAACATCAGGTGATAGACAAAAAAGTCAACACATTTATCAAGCACCTCCTCTCAATGTCTAATCTTGAAGCTCCAACCAATGTGATGTAGGCACTAAGTATTTGACTAGTCAAAATCCATATCTTCCATGTGAATGCGTTTGAAGTCAAAGTCAGAGTAAAAGAAAACGGCAATAGAATACTTGTTTTATTAACTTCTCAGCACTTTTCTTTTATTCGTAGATATGCGCAAAGTCAATTGAATAACTTAGGGTGAACTGTCACCGGTTAAGCGGTTGAAATCATGCATTTAGGTCTTGAGATCTCCCAAAGTGAAACGGTGTCGGGGAATTTTACGTCATAAAAAAAAACATTGAACGTGTATCTACTTTAATAAAATATTTAAATTCGTATTATTGGGTTTTGTCTAATTGAAAATATGCAACAAACTCTAGCCGAAGAATCTACAGGGTTAATGGAGGCCTCGATGTCCAAAATTGAGACTGTGAAAAGCGACTATACGAAGGTCGTTCACCAATGTTCCATAATGAATTCGAGACACATCTCAAACAGTAGTCAACAAATACATTACAGCTAATGAACAAGAAACTTGTGGTTATGGTATATAATGGTCACCTCTTGTTGAAGAATAGTCTCGTAGGAGCAAATAGATCTGGTAAGTAATCACTACTATTAGGCAAATAACCATCAACTAAAGGAAGTCATAAGTTAAGTCTACGAATGCATTGTGCACGAAAAATCAAACTACTCTCTAACATGGTGTGAACGTTGCGTGGGCTGACATTCTTATTGTTATCATTTATATTCAATTTTTTGTTCCTTTTATATACATTTAATTAACACTTACAAAAAATGTTCATAGGAAAACACTTGCGATTATAAATATGCACCACCATTGGCGAAGGCCATCAAAGAGCAATACAACAGATACGAACTCCTCTGTCAATAATAAGCCTATAGTAAGGTTCTAACAATGGCTTCTTCTAGCATGTCATCCACACTTCTTGTGGTCCTCTTCCTCCTTCTAGTCTCGCTCCACGGGGACCCGGTGGGCGCGAGAACCATAGGAGGGATTTGCGGTGGTGGTGGAGAATTCTCTGGCGTGGGTCGCTCCTGCAACATCCAGTGTTTCCGGTCGGACCCTGTATGCGGCGTGAACGGAGTCACGTACTGGTGTGGATGCCCGGAAGCCTCATGCAACGGTGTTGCCGTGGTTAAAAGAGGACCGTGCTCCACGGTGTAACTATTGGTAATTAATCAACTTCGATGCGCTGTATATTGAATGATCTTTGTGTTTAGGATTGTGATCCTGTTTAACATGCCTTCAACTCTGATTTTTTTTCCTTAGCATGTTAAAGTTGCGATCCGATTAACCGTAATGTGCAGCAGGGACAAAAGCATAATGGATTTCCGTAAAAGAGATGATGGGATCTGGATCGGGAGGATGTCTAATAAATTACAACTCTGCTGTCTCAAAATGGTGTATTATGATCTATGTAGCCCTTTACTACTAAATAAATAAAATAAGAATATCAGCTGTCTCTCAAGTCTCAAGTAATACTTTTTTTTTCTGCAATCTAACACAATAACGCATGGCAATATGGGCACAAAAAAGGACAGATGATGCAAATAGTGCATAACAAATAATCACTCAACATAAGAATAAACAAATGGATATACGTATCAAGAGGCATGTATATACTGCCGTCTACGCTATAAACGTGTCTTTTACTTCCAAGAAACTGAGTCGATTTCATCTCTGGCCGACTTGTAGAGCTCAAGCCTCTTTGCAAGGCCATCCCTCTTCTCCATCAAGGCTGGATCCTCATCCAACATCGCACTGAGCTGTTTTTTCTGTAGAAGAAAGCATGCAAAGGGATGGATAAGGGGGAGAAAACACAACTGTAATTAGTTACGTATTCTTTTTTTGAAACTTGAAAGTTATGAAACTAATATAGGCCATGTTCATGGTTTAGCTAAAGAGAAAATAGAAAAGGATAAGAAAAGCCATTTTGTTTCCCATAAAAACAACCAATGGTGATCATCCACTGCATAGGCGCTTAGCCGCTTACCTCCTTTCCACCAACATGAGCGTAGAAGCGATCAAGCAGTGACCTTCTTGCCTCTCTAACTTGACAGTACACTACAGCCTTGGGGATGGCATTCTTTAAAGCATCGCAAACCATACCAATGTATGATGAAACATTTGACCCTGAAACAAAAATCTATGCTGTCAGCGATAACTCATGCCACATAAAATAATTCACTGAGCAGCGAAAATTAAACGATTATACTCTGTCAATAATCTAACTTGCTTATCATAATTGAGATCAATCTTAGTAGTTCTACATGTCCGAGCTGTTAAAATATCTAACAAAGTAAGAAACAAGTCTGAACTCTGAACTGAATTTTCATACCAATTCTCCTATAGTGGCCTTCTGAATATCTATCCACATTAGCGTTGGCAGGATTTGTACCCTTCTCGGGCTCTAGCGGAAGCTTTCTAAAGAACTCAACAGTCAGATAACTAGATTCCATGTCTACGAGCCGTAGAACAGTTTTCCTACCATCCTCCCGAAATCTTTCCAAAGCATCACTTGCAGCAGCAGCTATGTCAGATTGAAGGGACGGGAACCGCTTTAATTCCTATCAGATTAACCAACATAAAGTTAGGAACAGTACTGTATAACAGTCGTCCAGCAGCAGGAAGTTATTTTCTTATTACAAGAGCTAAAGATTGTCCAAGAAACCCAAACAAATGTTACACCAAACACAAACAATCAAAATGCATATCAATTAAAACAACAATTGAATGTAAAGTGTTCTGATTTGTGTTCTACATAGCTTAGAATATTCAATTCACAAAAACTACTAAACCCACTGGAAAGAGCATGAGTGGAAAACAGTCACTTTAAACAGAGAAAATGGTGATTCAATGATTGACTTTTACCGGTTGAAGAAGAATTTTACTTCTCATAAAGCAAAAAATGGAAAACTAAAATATCCACCAATGCCACCTTCTAAAATGAATAACAGAAATTTGTATCAACCAATTCGTATGGGTAGCAAGGTCATGAGGAACATGACTGTATTCAAAGATTAGTTCCAGCAGGTATAACAAGGAAAACATCAACCTTTTCAACTAATTACATTTTTTAATAATATGACACATACTGAATCTAAAAGCTGTAGCACTTAAGAGGAGCTACCAAAGCAACCATATACTGAAACAACTGACAATTTGTGAAGGGTTATATAGATCAGTAATACCAAATAGAAGATTACTTACCTGTGTTTCACTTATAGACTTACGGACAAGTTCCTTCAACACGAAATGAACCTGCAGCAAACACATCAAAACCAAAAAATTAGCAAAAATAGTGTACAAGATAAACATGCACCAAATGAATACATCTATAAAAATATTCCCAAGATTATTAAGCTAGCAACATGATATCTATAGTGATCAAACTGTTGTGAATGAAAGAACATAGATCGAAAGCCACAAACTTCAATCAAACACATAAATTTAAACTTGTATTTCTGCTGATCAAGGAAATAACCAGAACTCTCAGATGGTAAAACTGTCATATTTTGAATCCAGTCAAATTTCAGGCAGAACATTATCGTAGGTAAGCCAGTAAACTAAGTTATCATTGTAAAATGATTTTTAGTTAGTTATAATTTCACATCATTCACTAGTTAGTTAAAGTAAATATAGTATGGTTTCATGAAATAATAATAATTATTATTATAAAAATAATAATTTATAGGTATTTGTTTGCAACATAGTCGTCATTCAGGCACGACTGCGATTTAGAAATTTCTATCTTATATTCTTGAGGAATATCCGGAAAAAACAACACTTGGCGGCTATGTTTAAGATCTTGAGAAACTCTTTCGTCAACACATTCTTGTCGTACAAAAGTAATACCAGTAACTAACTATATAGCGTGAGTTCATATCATTTGTCATCTACTAGGCAGTTATCTACAACTCACTTGGCTGTCATCGTCAAAACCATCAAGCTTTTTATCAGTCAAATTATCTGTTTATTTCTTTTTTTCCATTGGGTGTAAAATTTCACTTGCATCCTATTTGGTCTCACTGTAAGCATTTTATGTCGGAAGCTTAATTCTAACAAAAGAGGTCATACTTCCACAGTTATACCAAGAGATATATACGAAGAGAAAAACTTCAGAATTCAGATGACTGGAAAACAATGTCCCTTTTAAGTAAGAATTAAAGGAAAAAAGATCATTACAGCATCAACAGAAGCTTCAGCTGGACCCTTGAAATAACCTAGAGAACTATCGATTAGTCTTCTATATCCTTGTTCTGGGGCAATCAGATGTGGTTGGTAACCATCAGCTTCTGAGACAACTTTCCGAACATTTTGCAAGGAAAGATGACGATCAAATGGAAGCTTTCTTAGAGCAGCAGGCAACTGATTGTCAAAAACCCCATAGATACGGTCTCCACCAGGTCGCCTGGAGAAACAAGATGCATATTGTCGGTTAGGGTTTCAAGCAGCTAAATTTTCACGTTGGTCTATAGGTATGGCTTTAGCGATGTGGTGGTAATAGTACTTTCAAAAGTCCAGAGCATTATTTGAGTAAGATATAACATACAAGAAGTGCAATTTTCTTGACAAAAATCAATTTAATCTTCTAATTAAAATAATGTGTCAGTTTGAAGTTTGAACCACATCATTACATTGGAAGTGGAAATCAGGTGCAAACTTCAAAACACGCTCATCAAATCTAAAGTTAGTATATTGCCTAGGTTACAGTGATACTTATTAACCAATTCAGTTCATAAGATTTCAACCCACACATTATTATAATAACCTATTTATCTAGAATATGAGCAGACTGTCAAACCATTCAAACTTGTATGTTGAAAAGAAAAAAGAAATTTCACTAGAGAAATTCAAAAAGTGAAAGTCGGACGAAGTTTAATAAATTTGCTTTTTTGCAGCAAAGGAAATGTAAACACAACACTTTTTTAGTGCAGGTTAGCACAACAATTCAATGATTGTCGGGCAGTGAATCTCCCAAGTTTGAAAACGAAATGTTTACAACTACACCTTGTGATTATGTTTTAGTGCTACAGGTGCAGTGGATGTAGGGGCGTCAATTAGAACGTCAGTAGATAACATTACAAAATTGCAAGTACTTACCCTCCATCTAAATGCTCTTTGAAAACACGATCAAATGCTCGACACATCTCTAATATCGTGTAAAGTTGAGCCTGGCAGGTTAAATATAAGCACACATCAGAAAGCAGTCTTTTAAGGTTACAAAAGATCACTACACAGCAAAGACAAGAATTAAGGATGGTGAAATAGTAACAGCGTAGTGACATCAGTCACAATAAAAAAATTACCCCAGCATCACCTCCTATTGGTCTCCCAAGGCGATCCAGTTCTGCATCTAGCTCATCTATGGTTTTGTTTATCAAAGAAAGAATACTTGGAATACGTGCCCTGATCACATTTTCCAGATGCTGAAAATGCATTTTATTAAAACAGATGTAATAAAACTTCATGAGAAATAAACAGGAAAACAAGATTGTAAATAAAGGAAATGAAAATTTCCAAACTGTACCTTCGAAAGAAGCTTAGCAAGATATTCAGAACCCATTTTGCTTGCCAAATGTCCGTACTCTGGGCTAGATTGAAAATATTCACGTTCTTTACGTCGAGCAGCAATCATGTCAACATTTTTGTTAATGTCAGCTTGAGAGCGGTTAACAATCCCAACCCAAGGATGCTGCAGACGATAAGATCTCCCTTCTAGAACCTATAAAAAATATAAGCAATATCTTTTGTTAAACATAGGTTTACAGGAAGACAAGTACGAACCCCGCAAAAATATAAGCTAGGTGAGGATGCAGAAAAGAAACAAAAGGAAAACACATACATCCAAAGCATTGGTACCCTGGTCCATCAGATCAAGTTTGGTTAGCACTCCAAAAGTTCTTTCACCTTCACAAGAACCATTGTAGGAATAAAAAAAAACTGGTAAACATGTATGCTAGAAATTACCATGCCATGCATCCAATCGTAACTGCTTTGAACCTGATGGATCAACTTCTCTTGCAATTTTTATGGCATCCGAAGTTGCTATATCTTGATTGGCAGGAGAAATAGCCAAAATAATGCTATTCGGCTGAAAGACATGGAAGATTGGTTTACCTTAGAGCAGTCAGAGGAAAAGCTATGAGGGTTGCAAACAGAAAAAAATGAAAATTGATGTTTAACACAATAATTAGAGGTAATAAATTTGAAATTTATTACTAAGATAAAGCAGCCAACCATTAAAATAGGCTTCTCATTGAAATTTATTACTAAGATAAAGCAGCCAACCATTAAAATAGGCTTCTCATTTGAGTATAGAAATGGCAACTACATGCAGATAGATATCACAGCAATTACCTTCTCAACATACGATCGAACCATATTATCAATATCTTGGACAATGCTCTCTGGCTGCCCCTCTGCCAACAGAAAACATTCTAGTTAAGTGGAAACCTGAAGAATAATTCGTAAAGTACGACTGTTAAGACTAATTTTTAGAATTATACCTACAGCAACCTTCGTCATCCCAGGAAGATCTATAAGGGTCAGATTAACAACTGCAGGATAGGAAAGGAATTCTTAGTAATTCGTATAACACGTCAGTAAATTTGAAGACTATTAATTCCATTTCTAAGACACTCCTATAAAAATAATGCAACAAGATTATAAACAAAAGTTGATGATAAAAACTCACTTGCCACTTTTTGCCACAAAAGGGCTTGTTTGCAGTACGTGTAGTTTAAAGATTGATATTCCAGATTTCACTCCATGAAAAACCTTTTTTGGTCAGTCACTTCATGAAAAGTTATGTGGAGAATTATTCCACTATTAGTTACGTGTGTTATTCTTAAGCTTCATAAGAACCAGGATTTCTCTTCACAATTCCAAAAGGTTTTTGAAAAAAGCTCATACTTCAACATGGCCTCAAATTCCAGTTGTACAACTCTAGACCAAAACAACATGGACCTGCATTCCATGCACATGTTAAGAATAATGACCTACTCGCATGTCATACACAAGCTGATCCTTGTATCATATTTGTGCCACAGGTAAGGGAGAGTGTCGAGAACAACCTCATATAGTCATATCGGTTAGTTGGGAAAAGAGGCTCATAATTGTTACCCATATTTCCACATAGGACATATACAACTTTTGAGATTTCAAATTTTGTTAATTTATATCAGTGACACATCATTTGGAACGTGAAATTCATATGCTCAATAAACAATATTGGAACAAAGAAATTTAATACGACGAAGGCAACAAATATATGAACCCCAATCTAGTGAGATCCATATGATATAAAAGTATTGTTTTACACATCTAGGGATTTCTAACCAGCACAGTTGCAGGCATATATAACCAATTAACCATAGGTTTTAACTCCTTATGGTGTTCTTTTGAAGAGTTAAGGAACCATACTTGTGTGATGTCAACTGTCAACTCTCAATTGTAAGAATTGTAAGAGGCCAATTCACCCTACGTTATGTTATAATCGTCACATTTCCCGACTCCATATTTGTGGGGATTTTCAAAGTGCATGGGACAAAGTTCTACAAGAATTTACCGAGAATCAATTAGTGATTTTCGGGCTACCTACACATCCAGTACTACACTGCGATAGGACAAGACAGTCTCATAATCAGAAAAGGAAAAAAATTGAAACATGAATAACCTCCCAAAGAAAAATTGTATCGAAGTACCAATATAAAGATGATCTTGAGGCCATAATAAACTGTTCCTTATGATAAATGTCCATGTAAAGTTAGCATCAATAACATAGTACTTGCAGAAAGCAAAAAATAACATAAAATATATCAAACAGACCATGTGGAGAATAAATGCTCAGATGAATTGGAACATTAGAAATCTGCTTTGATTTTCCAGTAATACGATCTGTTTCATCAGCAATTTCCTTCCTTATCGCAGCTGCATTATTCAACAAAAAATGGTGGTTATCTAACGAGGATCATGAGGAAAATGAGAAAAGGTAATGTTATAGGCAGAGTGCTTTAAGAATCTATAAAAATAAACAGATCCAAGACACCCTTAGAATTGGCTATAATCCTTATGGTTTATAGTACCCAGCTCGAGAAATGCTCTCCAAGGAAATAAGGTATAAGTCGGTTCCAGGTTAAATAGTCTAATTGCTCTCAAGTGTTAATCCCATTTACAGAGATTATAAATTACTAGGATGGTTAAAGCTGAAAAGTGAAAACTATGGTTTCCGAGAAAGTCATCTTGTGAAACTCCTGAAAACATAATCTAAATAAAGATAAGAATACCCATCACTCTGAATCAATTTCAATTTTCTGTAACTTAGTCGTAATTGTAATTTAGTGGTAGGTAAAGTAGAGAGGAGAATTTTGACAGTGAACTCACAAATGAGATTTGATCTTAGTATCCTACATTGCCATCTAATAATTTCTCAATCCTGTCTACAGTTAGCTATTCATGCACACGAAAAATTAACTTTGTGGAGAGTTAGCTAACAATTTTTTTTATTTGAGGTTCAGTTGACTTATTTAAATGTATAGCAGCACATCATACGATTACCAACACAAAAAAGAGCAAACACTTGAAGCTTGATCGAAAACAATCAACGGGAAAAGCAATGTTCATCATGCCCAACGAGTAATCACACAGATATCATTCAAAATGAATTTCAAGTTAAAAGGAGTCACTCTAGTTGGTAGTTGCTAACTACAATTTCCGTAGTAATCAGATGACTGCACATAGATTATACAAACAGGTGATGGACAAAAGCAATGGACTTCAAACGAAAGAATCCAAATGAAATTAAAATCAAAAGGCCGGCACCATTAGTTTCCCATTCTCCACAAACCAAATCACAGCATATGAAAAAAGGCACTCAAGTAGAGAAAACCCCACGCACCGAAATCCGGAAACTTCTTCCTGGGACAATGCAGGAACTCCCCGTACTCTGGCTGCCCATTCTCCGTCTTGTGCAGCTGCAGCACCAACGGCCTCCTCGTCACAATACCTAAACCACCACACAAACCTTAAAAACAAAAAAGACCAATTTTTTTTAAAAGAAAAACACAAAAATTCAAACTTTTCCTCACCAGATCCTCGAGGCAGGAAGTCCCTCCCGACAATGCTCTCGAGGACGGACGACTTCCCGGAACTCTGCAACGAAACAAACCGAAATTCAATAGGGATCGGATTCGGAAATGCGAGATCTGAGGGAGGAAGGTTTATGTACCTGACCGCCGACGACAGCGACGGAGGGGAGCGCCTCCCAGAGGGTGGGGAGAGAGCCGTCCTTGCCACCGCCGTGGTCGCCGAGGACGGTGCAGGCCCGCTGGATGCGGTTGACGAGGCCGATAAGGCTCTCCATCGTCGCCATTTTAGGGTTTGGAGGTCGAGATCTGGGAAGGGAGAGAGAGACGTGGGGAGGAGTGGGAGGAAAGTAGAGGAATATGAATTTGTTTATGAACCGTTGGGGGAGAGGAGGTGAGTTCCGGTTCGAACTTCGTTTGAGGTTTAGTTGGTAATTAGTTGGTGGTGGTAATTAAGGATTTGTGGTTATTTAGCTTTGATGTTCACAACATTTTTATGATCGTGTCCGATTAGAGGAAGTTGTGTTTAGCATGTCCGATAACTTTGATGTGTGTGTAAGTTGTGTTGGTTTAGATGATTAGATCCAGATATTGTAGTTCTATGTAAGAGAGAAAGTGAGTTTGGTTTATTATACGCCCAGTAATAGTTGTTATGACACAAATATAGATATGATGCATCTGACAAGCTCCACCCGCCAAAATGACGTTTCAGTTTTAACTTCCATACTAGTTTGTTTTATTAAATAAATAAAAATTCTATGAGCATTTGTTTTCAAAATAATCATGAAAAAAGATAAAAAAAAATAGAAAAATATATAGTTGTGAAACTTATTTGGCAAAATATGAGACAAATAAACGACACATGTAGTACCTTTTTATTACGTTAAAAACAACATCAGGATTTTACTTTACACGTTTAATGAAAATGACATTTTTATTAAACAAAAAATGATATCTTGCCTACAATGAGAAGATGGTTCGCCGACCCCTTCACCTCCTCCAATACTCAAATCAAACCACCGGCACACCATTTTTTCCCTTTCTCCGACAATTCTCAATTATGAGGTATAATTGTTTTTCATAATGTGTTGATTTATGAAAGTGTAGATTCAATATGTACGAACTCAATCACACAACGAATATGTTTTGCCTTTGTTCATGCCAATGAAATTCCATGTTAGTATAAATATTCTAATGGATGTTTGAAGTTGATAAAGAGAAACCATGAAACCGAAGAAAATGGGTTATAGGATGTGTTCTCACCAATATACCTAAGATCCACTGCCACGAGATTCCAAATTCATTTTCAACCACTGCAAATGCCAAATGAAATAAATCGGAGTTCGCATCACCCGTGACAACCAAAAGTATCATAAAACATGTCGAACAAATGTGTCATCAATACTAAGTATAGGTCTGCAAAATTTGAAACATTCAATGGATGCCGCAAAAGACCCAAAAAATCGTTGAAACTGCTCCATCTTTGGGTTTAAAACATCTTCGTCTGAATCTCGACCCATGTGTTAGGGTTGGTGGTGCAAATATTGGTCATAAAGCGTCTTAAATTGATAGATGCATCATCCACTCCAAGTGTACCAAACTTTATCATACTTAATGTCTATGAAGTAATTGGTCTTCACTAGGGTTTTTTTTCCGGACATACCAAGTTTTATTATACTTAATGTCTATGAATTAATTGGTCTTCACTAACGCTTGAATTTCTACATTAATGATAATAATGTTTGTTCGAATAATGCCAAGAATCTTGTTGGAAATTAATCTTGCATCACATTGTGTTCATATCTGTGGTGTTTGTTGGATTTTGTGTCATATACTTGTGTGTATATTTTTAAAATTTTACAAGCAATTAGTATCGGTTTTCATATTTTTTCAATAATTTTATGTAAATAATTTCCTAATTGTATTTCAATATATATTATATGCTAGTTAATATTGAAATACAAAGATTGGATCATACCTAGAGAATTATTGAATCTCTTTTATCAATCGGAAGTTAGGTTGCACGTCGGATCGCCTCGAAATTCCTTCAAGTGTTCACAAAACTCTAAACAAGATTAGAGAGATCAAAGCTAGTCAATCAATCTCTAATTCAAGGTTAAAATCTAGCTAATAACCTATATTGCTCCAAGAATTTAATCTCTAGCAATTAACTAAGATAATTTTCGGATTGAACAATGGGAAGAAGGAGAGGAGATTTTCTGCATTCATACAACAAAGGAAAGGATGATGGATCTATTTATAGGGAATGTTATTTTCGATTTATAGGGCAGAAAAAGTTCATGTTATTTTCGATTGAACAGCGCGTCCACCCGGTCGACAGTTTCCGAACTTAAAAAGTTACTGTTAAATTCGGTTGACCATTTTTCACTGTTTTTGTCTTTATCAAATTTTGGATTAATATCCAACAAAATCTGATCTTTGAGTTTTAGCAAATTTATATATCATAATGTTGCAGATCACATTATACTATGTAATATATTATCATATATAATGTCAAACATTATACCCAATAATATATACATCTCATATAAATTTATTGGTTATTCTAACAACGTCGTAATCATGACATATTGATTTTATTATTTTACCACATGTATTTCAATACATCATATAAAATATAAAATCATATTTATTGTTTCTCAATTTTGTGATGTGACTTATATCATAAACTATAAGTGGTATCTAGCTACACATTATAGTTATCCAATTAACAAAGATGTTTTGCTCATTCGATTCATTTAGTGATATGTGAAATATCACTTGTGTCTATTTCTTGCCTCAAGATATTAAGAATATTATACAAAGTAGAAATGTATCATCTTTGTATTATATATTCATTTCTTGATCTCTTAAGCAAATTATAAATATGTAAATATACATGACTTACATTGTGCATATTATAACTTTGATTTATCAAGAGACCCAACAACATCGTCACTCAAGTCAACAAGGACAATGATAATCTTTTGACATATCATCATTTCAGGCACAAGTCATGTACAACCAACTATTATATTTATCACTATACTCAACGATATTTTTTATTATAATCTAATGATACACTTCTTATGTGAAAAGATATAGGTATCATATCTTAGGATTCAAAGACACAATGAAACATTAATGACACAAACACAATTCCATAATGTTTCATTTATTAGATCAATTCAATATACGAAAGAAATAAAGAAAATATTGTTTATTTCATATATTCATGTTAAATACTTGTAGAGCTACAATATATTTTAACCAACATGAAAATTTTATCTTGGTAATCAATGTCTCGTGTTAATCATCATGATTATGAATTACTTTTGATGTATGTAAATCATTATCTTTTAGAGCTTTACGGTTAAGGGCTAAAAGCATCTTCCTTAACACTTTCAAAAGACGGATACATTAACCAAGGAACAAAATATTTATACATTCAATTCATAATAAAATACATAAAAGTAAACTTTTAGAACACATTCATTTCATCGTTTCACTTTAAACAAAATTCATTTCATTGTAAGAGACATGTATTCTCCAATCGTAGACTTTCTTCTAACAACAAGTAAATAATTTCTTCCTAGACACCCACTTTGAATTAGATGTTTTTTTCACATATCATTCTTTTAAATGATTTAGAAAATCTTATTTTGTAGCAAAAAGTTCTATGCAACCAATAACCATATCTATCTTCAAAGTTAGTAACTTCATTCTCTGCACTGTTCGACATTCTCAATCATTGAATCTCGAATCCAATTCTCATTAGGATCTATGTCCGACAAGTACCTCAAGTCTGGTAGTGCTGGAAATGACGGCAATTCATTACTGGTGACGACTTCATGTACGTTATTATTCAGTCTCGATTGATCACATCTTCCATATGACGAAATATGTTCTGCAGCTTTGGAAATAGTGTTAGATCTCTTAATCATCTATCTGACATTCTATCTCACCACCATTTGTCACATCGTTGTCTACCTCTTCAACTTGTCTATCCTCGGATTGTAACTCTATTATACCTGCATCATAATTATCATTATCCATTGGTGTGTGATGAGATTGCTCACATACAGAGTAAAGAACTAATGACAAAGGACTTGCTTCATATTCATACTAACTACATGTCAGTGACATCGCTTGAGAATTTCCAATCAACTGAATGTCTGCATAGTATGATAATGTTTGGGTTGTTTCTGAACAAACAATACAACGGACTTCGTGCTATCAAATGAAGATAACATCGTTTCCGTGCTCTGATCATCAAATACATCAACACAATTATATTTTCATACGATGACCGTTTTAATGTTAATGTCAGATCAAACACTTCTTTTGGAAAATCACAAACTCAGACAAACTTTTCACACAAATCATCATATCATATTCCAAGAGTAACATTCATTATCCGTCTGTAACCACATTCCTATTTTGGATTGTCATCTCCGAATTGAACAAACTCATTGAAAAAAACTAGTACAAATCTGGTACCGAAACTCATTAATATAAGTGTACAAAATCTATCAATCATACATGAAATGAAAACAAATTAATAAACAATAAAAATCACTATACAAAACTATAACATCCATATATTCACTATACATAACATAACGTCCATATAATTACTATACATGCATTCCAAAGACATCATTCTATTTCATATCAAAATTAAAAAAACAAAATCAAAACCAAAACCAACCTTCAGTTTGCTTTTCGCCGAAGAAAGAAGAATGTGGTGTGATTTGGAGGATGGAGGAGAAGGGTGGCTAGCGGTCTTTTTCTCGTCTTAGGCAAAAACAGTATCACATATATCATTTCTTTTTCCTTCATGAAATTGATATTCACATTTTCATTAAACCTATATAATGAAAACGACATATGTTATACCATTTTTAGTGTAATAAAAACGATACTCGATGTGTCAGTTATTGTGTCATATTTTACCAAATAAGTTTCACATACTTATATTCTTCCATTTTTTTCTTTTTTTCATAATTATATTGATTGTTTCCCCTTTCTACAGCTATATTTCACAACTGTACAGGAGACATCATTTGAAAAGTAACGCAGAAACTTCTTACAGGTCACTTCCAGCGTAATGATAACTATAAAACTATAGATACGCCGCAAAGATAGTTAATTGTGAATTATAACATTCCTTGAGAGGAGAAACAAGTCCCCAGACATACCTTCCAGATAGCAGCTGAGATTTAACTAGTGGTATCAAAATTGGCCATCTTAGAGAAGCCACCTTTTATGGTTAACTTAGTTTCCCTACATATTAACACGAAATCAACATGTAAAACCTAAGGCAAAGCATCAGCATAAATGGTTGGTTGAACTCAAAATGAAATGAAAACTTCATTAGTTGAGTCACTTGAAAGTACTGGATTTCAGCTTCACTTTTTTTAGCTGTTCTGTTGTCCTATTCAAGGTTATAACAAACAAGTGCTATAGATGCAACAAGGTTCAGCAAAATAAATGTTCAAATTATTTATTCTAATAAATACAATAAAACTGCAAGAATTGCAAACCACCATCGATTACAAGTTGTAGGCTTGTGATAAACATTACAATTCATAACTACGATTTACATTTAACGGTGTCATATGGGGATTTACAAGAACAGGTGCAGCGACGCAAGTGAGATTTCGTCCCCAATTTCAAATACTACTGGCTCATATGGTCTTCACAAGAAAAAAAGATAGCAAAACCATATGAGCAGCAATATCTTGCATCAGAAAATTGCCGGCAACTGCTCAAAAATACATTGCTCCATCCCAACAAACAACAATAAAGATATACAATTACAAACCCATCGGACCTCTACAGTCAAGTCAAAATTACTGACCAAAATACTCAATCGGGTAGAGATGTAGATGGGTGAAGAGCCCCAACATGAGCCTAAGAATAAATAATATTGGTCGCTATATCTGATGTGTTATTATTCACGATGTCCTAGAGGGGGGCGAACATTGTCTGGTACAGGAATTGGAGAAGACAAGCGAGATATATCTGGTGTTTGTCTCTCCTGAAAAACAAAACAAGATATTTTATTTGTTTTCTAGTCATAAGAGAAAATAAGGCTAAAAGATATGAGTTAACTCGTAATGGAAACAAAAAAAATACAAGTTACATCACGGACAATATCTTGAGCCCGTGAAGACATTGATGATGACAAGTTGCGGGACCGTGACCGCATTTTAGCTTGCTTGCGGTGTTGCTCCAACAACTGCTCGAAATGCTGCAATCTGGATCCAAAGTTAATGCCAGTGTGTCTGTCTACATCTACGTCCATGCTGACATCCTCACTTGATTGTAAAAAATGATATGGAGCTGAGGCAGTACGCCTGATATCGGTACTAGAAGAGTATGGTGGTACTGCCTTGAGTCGAGTACGCAGTATCTTGAAGGCCGCACTTTGCTGCACAAGTAAACGATCATCCAATAAAATGCTAAGCAGCCAAATCATTCTTAATTTCTTATGAATTTCCATGGTTGTTCATTTCATGTATAATTTACCATTTCATCAATACACATACTTTGATAATAATAAAAAATTGAATGCTAATAGCCTAAAATTGAATTTCATCAACCTATACTAGAACAATAAAACTTATAAAAGAATGCACATCTTCAAGGTATCTGTTTTCAACATCTAAATAAACCCCAATGATACTTCCCACAGGCATGACAGAATACTTTGATGTCCATTGATTCCCAAACGACACTTCAATTTTGTCCAAAACCCACTGCCAGAGCCACGACTTCGCAATCACAGATTGGACACTGGAACATATACCATTTTGCTCTCTGGTTTCTCATTTTTTGTCCATTCTTCTCTCAAATACAATATCTCAAACAGCCAGGTGTATTATTTTTTTCATGGAGCAAGACAGCAAGTGAAACAATATATAACCTCCACACTCACGAAACAGGAACGAGAAAAACTACAAGCTCCTAAAACAATGTCTACAAGCACTCAAGCAGAACCTGAGAGCGAGGACTCTCGAAGCTAACAGGAAGCAGAACCACAAGGGAACCCAAACTAAGCAAATACAACTAAACACTAACCTGAGGAAGTAGCATAAGAAGACCATAAAGAGTTTTCAATAGCCAAGGATGACATCCTGGTTCAAGGAGCTGAAACATGCATAATCACATGTAAGTGATATACTAAAACAGGAAAACTAGATTAAAACAAATAAATTGAACTAGCACACATTATCAAAGCTAGACAATAAATGATGAAATGTACATAATGACAGAACTCAGCAACATGTAAAAGACTGCCTTTCCATGTAAATAGTTGCAGCAATCCACATGTAAATAGTAGTTTTCTATCTCTATTTTGAACTTGGATACATATTTCAAGTTATTCAAAAACCATAGAAGGGACGTGATTATAGAGGAAAAGCTGATGGAGATAAGTATCACAGCAGGTACAAAACATAGGATTAAAGCTCATTCAGGAGAGGGCTTTGAGACTGTACAACAGATTTTTAGGGTTCTTTAGTTATTCCTCTTGTACAACTAATGCATACTTTAAATGATAAACCAAAAAGATACATGCATGCATCATTTTGTATAAAATGATGGATCAGAAGATACATGCATAAAATTATCAACCAAAAAGATTATTAACAGCAGAAATATATGGATACCTACCTGCAGTCTAAGGTACGCAAATATTGGAGTCTCTAGTAAAAGAATCAATTTGTCAAGCTGCACCAAGAATTTCACGTTTATGTCCTCTTCTCCAAGTGACTGAATCACAGAACTAGCATGGTGGTATGCCTGGCATAAAAAGTAAAGATGAAACAATATGTCATGATATATTTTGTTACACATAATAAGATATTTATAATGAGAAAATCAACCTCGACCTAGTAGTAAACCTGAGTTAATAAACATAAACTTATTGTAGCTGCTGGCGAGTGACACCAGGAAGGATATAAGGATACAAATAGGTCTTTGCCAGCAGGATCTACCAATGATTGCTTTAAAATATTTCGTAAGTCTGCTAACTCAGATGAAGTAAGCAGTATTAAATTCAGTGCCTGAGAAATAAAAAAATTATTAAGTAAAAATAAACTCTAAATCATTCAACAAAATAAAACAATGACAATATTGTTAAACCTGAACCATAATAGAAGCAAAGTTTAAGTCACTTTCTCCTTCCAGGATTGCAGCAAACTCCCTATATATTTGTTCAGCATTCAAAAGTATGCAAAGTCGCCGAACTATCAAAGCACCACGTCTGACCATTTAAGTGCAAAGCCATTAAATATTAATGCAATAACTAATAAAGTGACTTAAATAAGATTAGAGACTCACTTCTCCAGAAGGGAATTATCAGTGCGAAAGTTATGTATGAGGTAAACAACAAGGTGGCGAAAATAACGAGGATCTCTTGCAATGCATGCATGCACTTCAAGCACAAGAAGCACAACCTGCAAATGACAGAAATGTGTATGCATGTTTCACTTTTTTTCCTTTACAAGAGACTATGTTAGGAAATAAAGGAGCAAGCACAAAGTCAAATTATAAAAGTACTAGATGCACCAAATACTGTCTTATCTAATATTAAACCTAGACCGTGAAAATAATGACAAGGCTCTGTTAGGGGTGAACAAAGAGAAATTAGTTTCATGTTATTTCTTCAAGAAAACGTAAAGTTCTTCGTATATCTTTAACCCATATATGTTCCAAATCATAATCCAGATGCCTTAAAAATGAAATTGCATATCTGATGAGTTAATTGATTACTAAGTTTGATTTTAGTGGAAATGTCCACAAGAACATGTACCTTAGAAATGCATATTTCGACCAGTCAGTGGACTTTTGATCTTATTGCGAGTACAATAGCTACATAGGAGGGCAAAACCGTTAGGAAAAACAGAGGGCACTTATTCATCTATGTAGGAATATGACAATTTTTCGTTCTTAAAATTCCCAAGTTAAATTCACATTTTTATTATGTTTCTCGAACACTATGCTGTCCTGTAAGTGCACTACAAAAATATACTTTACATAACCACTGTAAAAGACCATCAATAAACAGCTTTTACCAACTTTGCTCAATATCAATTATTGTCCTTTTTCTCAGGGTCAAAACTAATATTTGTTTTTTTTCTCTTCAACATAAAATACACTAGTCCAAAAAGCCTAAACAGAACCTGCGTCATTCTACTTCTTGTGATGGCACCACCAATACCCTACTATTTAAAACGCTCCTTTAAGGAAAGTAAACAAGCCATGACACGCTTACTTTAGCTGCACTTTTCTAAGGTCACACAGACAAAAGTTAGGCTAGTGGTGAATCATTAAAATACAATAAAACTCAATCTCCATCCTTGTGTTGGTCCCTGCTACAACCACCTCCTAACCCTACAGAGAAGCCTTAATGATGGGAGATTTATTCTTCATTTCTTAATATCATATTCAGAGTCCTCTTTCTTGCCCAAAATTTTCATTCTCTGTTTGCTATCATTTTTTATGCATCCTCCACATCTCTCTAGGATTAGAGTTGTAGTGTGGGCTAGGTAATTAGGTACTGAAGTAGTGTTTTGCCCACCCTTATGGTGCTCCCTTTGATGAATTGCATATTATCATGACTGATGACTCAATGTTACTTTTCAATCCTGTGAATTGTGATACTTATGTTACTTTTCGGATGTGAAGCACAAATTGACCATCTGCTGCTACACAATAAATACGCAGACAGTCAGAGTCTTTCTGTCATTGACCCATTGAACATGGAGAGGAGTTATATTACGTTTCTAATTCCCCTCATTGTCACAGGTTTCCAAAATCAAACAAACAAAATAATCAATTTATAACACTCACGCCCTATATGTTTTATCTTTCTCTTAGAAGTTTGAACAGACCCCTATATGTTTTATCAGAGGTAGCAATCTTAAGCCTTCACAGAACACCGTCAAGATCTGTGGTCCTTGGACTGGTTAATTGTCTATTATTACATGTATCAAGATATTTGAATCGATGTTGATTTTGCTATGTTAAATCTACTAAAAATAAAATCATAATTTGTTCAACTTGTAATAATATTATGACCACGTGTCAAACATCTTTTTTGTATCACATACCTAGAATATCTTGGTAGTCTATGTGTGTGAAAGGTTAAACATGTACCTAACAGGAAAATGTGCTACCAATACAACGGAAAAAAGGCAAAAATGCTTCAACTTGGTCTATTAAGTACTACACTCTATTCAACTTCATTGACAATCCAACAGGTACATAATTGCAGAGAATAAGCATCCACTATTTTATCAGGTTACCACAATGTATGTGTTGTTGCAATATTTTGTATGTATGCCAACTATATAGAGCACCTAAAGAGAATTTGCAGCACAAAATGATGTAATTGAAATTTGTTCTTTGCTTGATAGCTTTTAAGAGAAAACTACCTCATCATATGGATCTGATAACGCACTTAAGAGGGATTCAAATATTTCATTCAAAAAAACAATAACCTGCACAAGACACAAGCAATACCATCAATACGAAGCAAAATAACTAAACAATGATTATTCTCAACTGTATTTTCAGCAAGCTGTGAGCTCAACTATCCTTATGTCATGGGAAGAAGAATATGCTCAACCAGTAAGTGAGCACATTAACTTCTGCAACAAATGATATACATAAACTGCTCTGCCCTACAATGTTCAAAATGAGATTGTAGCACCGTTCACAAGGAAAGAGGTAGATAAAGAAAGCTAATGATTTTTCTGTCAATGAATATAAAATTAATTATATAGAAAAAAAGTATGTACAGAATTAAGAGAACAAAAGGGTAGGTCCCATGGTCAGACCAAAAGGATCTGCAATGAAAGGAAATTAAAGAGCCACAAGGCCACCAACATTACAATAATAGATTATATTGCAAGGATGTCTTCCACTAATTAACTGAAGGATAAGGAACATGTAAAAAGCATGTCCGAATATAAGAGTCCAAAACTTATTTATTACCTCCGAATAATAATTTGCTAAAAGTGTAGACATCCAGTTCAACGCTTCAATTCGAGTAGCTTCCCATTCACTAGCTAATTGCCTGGTGCACCCAACACATTATAACTACATTTTCTAAAGGCTCAAAAATATTGGAGAATTGGGATGCATAACATCTACAGGACTACGAAATGCTGTATCTTTAAAAAAAACTAAACTGAAGTGAAGTGAAGTGAAGTGATATTTTTGGACTACGAAGGGCTATATAGCGCCAATTCATTGAACCATGAAATGGATCACTTATTACGAATAATATTTAAATAAGTCCAGTTCTTCAAATCATCATCTTGTCACAAATAGTAACTAGAATATACATTTACAGTAGTCCAGTGTTATTTAAAAGATAACCTACATTGCATACAAATAAAAATACAATGATTAGCCCCAACCTCGATCACATAAGGGTTGCTGGATAACTGGATTGTTAATCTGGTTCCATTTGTGGAATTGTAGTTTGTCTCAGTAATAGTTCTGAATAGAGCTAAAAGCCTATAACCATCCAAACTGACAGATGAACGCTATATCCTCTCTTTTTCTTTTCTGATGACTGCAGACCACTATATCCAACCATGCACAATTGCAGAGAACTCCATATTTCGGTATTTTATGAGAATGAATTAATACAACTCCTACGCTCACTGTTTGACAAATATGACTTTCAAAACATACAGGCAGTTTCAAGAATATGCATGTAAAGGAAGAAATATACCTTCTTGCAACAGAAAGGACAGAACCTATGTCGAATCCATCAGATGGACCTAACTGGCCAGCACAAAATGCACGAAGTTCTTCATTGGTTTCACGAGCAACCTAGCAAAGGGAGAAAAAATAATAAGATTAATCACTATTGTCATCATTGAAACCCTGGCTTAGAATCACCACTGTATTTGCATAATTACATTTACCACTCTTATCTTTTCCTCTTTATCAGCAATGCTTGGTAAAATTGCACCCAGTATATCAGCATAGTAGGGAACAAGCTGATCCCCACCAAGTTTAACAAACTCATTTATCTGCACAACATGGTCATCACCACCATAATTGAAACAAAAACTAGTAAATTGAGCCAAAACTTACAATGCACCTTGGTTAAACACTTAAACCAACTTCTGGAAAAGTGTACAGCAGCAGAAAAATCTAAAAAGAATGAAACTAAAAGGAGCAAAGTGGACACCTAAAAATGCTCAGCAATTTTTTTATATCTCCAAACATAAACATACACAACGATGATGATGAGCAAACATATAAGTAGAATTAGACTATTGCCTAACTGATTGCTGTGAACAAAAATATTACTAGGTTTATATTCTTACCCATGTGATAGCTGTGAGTCGAGTGAATTCGTCTGGTGAACCAGCCCTCTGCACCAATATTTCAGCCATCCGACCATAATCTACATTCTTCAAGATGGTAGGAACTGAATTAGAATGACTCAATAGCACTAGTACAGGCAAAACTATTTCCTTCTTATTTTAGAATATAAAAGAAATCCTCATAGATAAGCATAACTAGGATACCTACCTCAAGAGTACATATTTCACATATAAAAGAAAATGCCTATTAAAAGCTAGTTTTAACCAGGTTCCTTTTTCCACTTCACTTATCCTCCGAAACAAGAGACGAAATAGTAAGAAGAAGATCATAAACAGTAGCTTACTGGAGAGTTTTTTATTTCTTGAAGAAACTCTGACAATGCAGAATCTGCTTGCTGCCGAATTTCAAGGCTGGAATCGCTAAGCATGTTGAACAAACCTGAAGTTTAAACATTCTATAAGGTATGATTACAAGGAACATAAAATATACTTACACTAAAGCTAATATACTGAAGCTGATGTAATACCATCAAGAAAATCTGGAAGGAAACCAAGCATATCAATTTCTGGAACACTATCCAACACTGTGATCCATCCCACCAGGAATTGACGAACAAAGGGGTTAAGAACATTCATGCGGTCGCGCAGAAGGGGGATGAACTCTTCGATGCTGAAGGATTTTAAAAGAACAGTAGGATAGTTACAATAACTGCAGGTAAAGTTACAAGTTTACGTTCAAAAAAAAAAAGGAAAGGGGTAAAATTATAGACCTGAATTGATCACTCTCGGTTACAATATCCTGGACACAATTATAGACTGAATCATGATTGGCAGTTACAAGATATACCTACTTAGTGATACAAGAAAGAGACATAGCAATATGGACTATACCTTACCTTTACAAGCCGGTCTAGAAGATGAGCAGCACTCTGGACATTGGCATCAGAATCTGCTGAAAGCTTACAGAGTGCATCAAATATGCTATTGAAGAATACAATGAACTCCCCACGAACAACCTGAGGAAAGATGTCACATGACATCATGTTTGTGTCTCACTTGGGAAAACGAAAGGTCTCCAGGTTATAGTACTTCAGTTGTAAATCATCAGATCATAGCACCTGAGGAACTAGAAAATATGAGCTATAAAATTATAAATGCTAACCTTAGCTATGTTATAAAGTGCTTCGCAAGCATAATATCGAACCCTGCTGTCTTGATCCAAAAAGGCGTTGAGCACCGGTGGTACAATTCTCTAACAAGTTGAAGGAGGGATAAAGGAGATAAATTACTAACAATTGAAGAAAGAAAGCAATGGTTATGCAGCAGATTATTAAAAACAAAGTGTAAGCTGTATAAATATGCAACTCTTGAAAAACCAGTTTGTTTCTTAAGTTTCCACTTACACTTCCATCCCAAAATTCAACAAAAGATATCTCCTCAAATCATTTTTCTTTTCTTAATGTTTCCTTCCATCATATGCTGTCCCAAATTCAAGACCATTAAGCATTAGTTCATAATGAGCCGTAAGCATACAAACTAGATTGGAGTTTCTAATCCATTTCCAGCACTCTTTCGGAGAATTTTGATTTAGCTTGTAGATTTAGATTTTAAATGTTTTACAGGAACTTTTCAAATAAAAAGATAAGCTTTATTTTGAATAAGCTTTAAGTTAAACTTTTCAAATAAACTTTATTTTCAAATAAAAAGATAAGCTTTTCAAAATAAGTTTCCTCTATACTTCTTAAATCTTCACAAAGAACGATAAACTTTAAGTGCATAATCCTCTATACTTCTTGAAAAATTCAGCCATATAAGCAATATTTTGAATTATGCTCATATGAAATGTACAATAGCACAGTGTGTCAGTGAGTGCACGAGTGATGCATCTCACACAACAGCACAAAGACGCAATGATATGTAATATTTTGAATCAACGAGCGGTGCAGATATAAAAACTAAATAACATTGTCAAATGTATAGACATTGGTTTAGGTTAGTTTTAGGAGCAACTTATACGGTACAATATTCATTTTTCCCCATCTTTTATGGCCGTGACTTCTGATGTAGAAGATTAACTAATTATAAAAATGAACAAAAACTTCATATGGAGTTATCATCATTATATTACAGTAATTAAGTGTTAAAATGGATTATCATGTCAAACATGCATACTAAATTGCCAAGTGCATTGTGCTGGTTGTATAAAGAACAAAGAGCTGCACTTTCCCTGATTGTGGGAAAGGAAGATCTAGCATTTACATATACGTAGAGAAAATTCAAATGTTTAACTTTCCAGTGAGACAGGGTAGAAGGAAGACTAACTACTTGTGAAAAAGTATTCTTTTTTTTTGTCAGTTGGTTTTAGCAATTTGCATCAGTTTGCTTTGTTAACCATCCAAAAATGAACAGAAGACTGAAGGGCCATGTGTTTTGACTAATTAAGAGAATCATAATGGTGTGATTCCTTTGCAATAATATCTAAAATTGACTCATATGAGAAGAAACATTACATTTCAATTAAGTTCAAACCAAGGAAGTAACTTCTGAGGATATTGATAAATAAACAATGTATAACTATAGTAAGAGCCCATTCTGCAAGGAGGATTCAATCCTGTTGGACACAATTAGGCACACGTAAACTGGTTCAAACATGGCATTGCTTACATATTTTCACACAGAAACTCTGTGATGGTCCAACAAACAACATCAATTGGAATTACTGTTGGAGCCATATAAAATACTAGAAAATTCTTCAGAGTACAATGGCACCTTTTGTCTTCCATTTGGCCAAAAACCAGTTAAGAGCTAGAAATTAGAGGCAAACACTTACATCAAGGTGCCGAGGAGCTTCTGAAGCCAAACCAACAGTAACAGCAGCAAGCCCTATCAAGCCACCCTTCACAAAGCAGAACCACAACACAGAAACACTGAGGGGTCCAAATCCACATAAAAATGGAATTTATTTTTTCAACCACAAACCATGCCAAGCAATGCACTGATTTCCTAATTCACAAATTCTTCAAACAAAACACAAACAATGTCCAAATCCACAAAATAAGAGTTTTTTTAATAAAGATTATGCCAAGCAAGGCATCAATCTCACATTTTACAAGTTCTTCAAACCAACACAAACAAATATCCAAAATCACACCCAAAAAAGAAAAAAACTACAGAATATGCAAAAGCATAAAGACCATGCCAAGCAACGCATCAATCTCACATTTCACAAGTTATTCAAACTAACACAAACAAATATTCAAAATCACACCCAAAAAATAAAAAAACAAAAAACATTTCAATCACATTTCACATTGCAAAGCAAGGCATCAATCTCCCAGCTCACAAATATTCCAAACAAAAAACAACCAAATGTCCAAAACAACATTTCAAAGAAGTTTCTTTTTTCAACTACAGACCAGCCAAGCAAGGGATCAATTTCCTCATTCACAAATTCTTCGAATTAAACACAAACAAATGTCTAAATCCACAAAAGAGAAGAATTTGCTTCAACCATGGACTACGCCAAGCAAGGCATCAATCTCCCAATTCACAAGTTCTACAATGAAACATTAATGAATGTGTAAAAACACGCATAAAATAGGTTTTTCCAACTGCAAACAAAATGAGGCATCAATCTCCTAAATCACAAGTTTTCCCAAAGAATCGCAACTAAATGTCCAAAACCCCATTACAAATTACTTTTTTCCAACTACAGACCAGGCCAAGCAAATTCTCCAAACAAAACATAATCAAACGTCCAAATCCAAACAAAAAATAAAATACTTTTTTAACTTTTTTCCAACCAATCCACAAACTACGCCAAGCAACGCATCAATCTCCTAATTCACAATTCCCCACAAACTCAAACACATCCACGAACCTTCCGGTGGTTAGTCTGCGGCGACATCGTAAACTCCCTCGTCAGCAACCCGATCACCGCCCCGATCTTCTCGTGCTCCCCGGACCCGCACAGCCCCTTCACGATCCCCTCCAGCTATCCCCAACCGCAAAAAACACAAATCAGAAGCCAAAATCCGACCTCGAATCCGACCTCAAATCGACTCACCTCGAGCGCGGCGTTCTTCCGCTTCTCGTAGAGCTTATCGGCGAGGTTCCGCAGCACGGCGGCCGGGATGATCGACAGCGCCTCCGCCATGGCTCGAATCCGCCGCAGATCTCTGGTACCACCGCTCCGATCTCAGCACGGGCGCGGATCGAGGCGGGGCATTGCGGGAATCTAGGGTTTCTCCGGGGTCAAAACGTAAGGAAGTCTAGTCTTTGGGGTTTCCTTTCTTCTTTTTGGTTTTTTTTTTTGTTCTTCGCCTCTTCTACTCGCTTTGTACGGCGGATGATAGTAACTGTGGAGGACAAGGTAGGGAGACAATGCCACTGCTGTTCGATGTATTTACGGCTATTTTTTGTATCCATGTCCTTGAGAAATGTCTATTTTATCTTACATTATCATTTATTTCGTGTTTGTTGTCTTCAACTTAATTTTTTTACACTACCATAACTCTATCGTCGTTGCTACCTGGACCTGGTAATTTTACATGAAATACGACAACACGACACGAATATGTATTGAGTCAGAAATAGTTTCTTGTGCATTGACTTGGTACGCGAAATAGTTTTATGTCATAATCGTGTATGGTCGAATTGGCTATTACATGTAAAAAATATGACACGAAATACACAATACGACATAAATTGTTAGGTCTATTACTACCGTCTGTTGTTTGGATGCACAAATCTGTGATGGGTCGATATGCAATTATTTAGCCACCACCCCATTGAGATGTGTACCCAAATGGCCCTGACAGAAGTCTTGTTTTTGTGTTTGCAGTGCCGGATCCACTTGTATTACTTTTTATAGTTCTCTAATTTGTAGTTTTAGTCATTAGTGTTAATTATAACCTTAAAATCGCCTTAACATGAGTATTTTTTCTGTTAAGACTAAAAATAGAATAAATAACTCATAATAAAGGTGTGTTTTGTGTTATACATCTATTGCTAATAAATATATTTTTAGTGGCATGGATGCAAATTGTTGGATTTTTTTGTTTTAATCTATGTTTTGATGATTTAATGACCTTAATCTTAATTGTAATCAATGTAGAGTAACACACATATTGCATAGCATATATATTGTATTATGCTAATCTCTACAGGGTATCAAGTCAAGACATGTAATAAAGCTAATTTGAAGACATATAATCCTGAATTATTTTGAGTCTTAGGAACTATGTGTACTTGAGCATACTTGAGCTAAAAACTAAACAAACACACACTATGTTCCTTATAGAAATCACACACAAAATTTCACAACATTTGGACTTCAATAGATCACCCAAACTAGGACCGGAAAACACTTAAACCAAACATGGTTTGTCAGTGCCAAATCGGTCGACCGGAACGAGTTCGTCGTTCGACCGATTGGATTTGTTGATACTGTTAGCTTAAGTGTTGCAGTAGTCGACTGTTTCAACTTTTTTGTTCGACCGTTTACATGTGTCAAATGATTGTTAGACTTGTCATTTTCTACAACAGTCAGGTTTCCGAAAACCCCAAATTTACCAGACTTCTGGTCGACCGATATTTTCCTAACGGCTGACTAATCAAACAATCCTTGGTCCCCCTTAACACTCTGGAAGTTTTCGGTCGAACGTCTCCTAGAGTTGGGTCGACTGAAACTCATTTTCTCCTTGACCCAGAAATGCCTCGAAATTTTCGGTCGAACCGACCATTCATTTAGTTCAACTGATCCATCCTTTACCAGACTAAAACCCTTTGAACGGTTGACTGATCCCCAATTTAGTTCGACTTTTCACTTAAGTGAACTTAAGTTATAGCCAGATTTGACCGACCGGTTGATCGGTATGCCTGAAATTTCGTTCTGAAATGTGACCTGCACTTCATTGTTTTGTGTTTCTTACACAATCACTTACCCATTAATCCCAACGGTTATAACTCATTTGGAGCTTATAAATAAGTGTTGTCATGACACAATTACACAACTCTTACAATTCATATTGTCATATACACCTAAGAGAAAGCTCCAAGTCTCTCATTCCCTAAATTCTACTCTCCAAGCTAAACTTTCACACTTTAGTTTCAAATCCTATCATACTCTAAGTGTGCTCAAGTTAGAGAGTGATTGTTCAACTCATTTGTCTGTCAAGAAGCAAAGATTTCAGTGAAAGTCTGAAGTATTCCCTCTCGGATTGTGAGAGAAAGAAATCAAGCTAGTGATGGTTGTTTGTTGAGCTTGTGTTGTAAAAAGCTTATTCTCGGTCCGGAACGAGATTGATAGTGAAGACGTAGGCGAAACTCGAGGGAGATCGAGCGGAACTTGCAAGAGAGGAAGTATGCGGGAGACCGAACCTCTATAAAATCTACTGGGTCATCTTTTGGTTTGCATTGTCTTCTTTACTTGTTTTTGTTATTATCTCGATGCATCATTGATTGATAAGCAAGTAGGAAATTAGTTTAAAAGTGATTAGAACTAAGTCATAAATCGATAATACACAAAAAAGTGTAGTTATCATTATTAAATTGCATGATACAAAATAGGGTGGAGTCATGTACAACATGGAAGGGGGTTAGGCGATCTTATTATAATTATATGAATTATCTACGTGCATAATGTTGGGCTCCTTTAAATTTGATATCCTTGTGACCTCCTAGATTTTGAACTTTTATAAATTCCAACCCTTTAAATTACTGAACTGATATTTATCGTCGGAAAACTGCCTAAATCGCCCCAACGAATTAACATTTTGCCCTTTTATCATTTCTACTCATATATCGCGACATTTCGCCCTCATATTACCCATCTCTCTTCATTTTCCTCTCATAATCATAAAAAATAATGTTTCGGATGTCAGTAATGAGCCAACGGACGCCACAGTCTACTCGGATCTGGTAAAATGCCAAACTTTCTTTTAATAAAAAAAACAAAAAAAACACTAACTATCTAAGACGCCCCCGTGGGGAAGGCGTCTATAAAAAGAACCTCTATAAAAAGTACTTTCTTTTAGTAAAATGCCCCCCATGGGGAAGGCGTCTAGCTAAGACGCCTCCCCCATTGGGGGGCCCCCATGGCGGGGGCGTTTGTTTAAGACGTCCGTTAATTTTTTATATTAAAAAGATAATTGTTTATAAATTGATTATAATTCGGATGACTGGGTAGAGGTCGATAAACCGACCCAAGGATTTCAGGAAGATCAAAAACTTATTGTCTCTATGATCACGGTGGACCGATTGAAACTCGGTCATCCGCATGGAACATGTTCGGTAGACCGGGAAGCAAATGGTTGACCGTCCGACACCTCACCATCTCACCAGATCCTGTGCCCGTGGTTAATTAGACGGATTGAATTCCAACGAGTTTTTGCAAGTGACAAAAATTTCAAAATCCAAAAAAAATCCAGGGGGCGCTGGCCCCTCGCCACCCTGCCACCTCACCGACGATGTGGAATGCTGCTCGCTCACCGAACGACCTGTCGATGTGATATTTGTAAGTCTGGAAGTTTCACCACTGGAGTTTTTGGGATCTTGAAATTGTTGGATCTGAAAATTTTTGAATCTTCATCACTTGTAAAAAAACTCATTGTAATCCGACCCGTTACCACCGAAAAACTTTTAACGTAACCTCAAATAATTTGAGATAACACACTGTATAATTTTAAGATTTTTTTTGGACGGACGTCTTAGCCAGATGCCCATGGGTGAGGCGTCTGGGGAGGCGTCTAGGTAAAACGCCTGCCCCTTGGTTGTGGCGTCTGGCTAAGAACGAACATTATTAATTGAATGAATAATAAATCAAAAGTCTGCAATTCCACGAACGAAAATAGCAATGAGTATAAATAGTAATAATTATTTCAAAATTCTTTTATTATAATTTTATGTTATACTTATATACTATTTTGTTCCTTCTGTTTGTCTAAATTTTATCGATTTTAAACTTAAGAACGAACATAACCAATAAATCTTACCAAACCATATGCTTTGTGTTTGATATTAGAATTTCAGTTATAAGAATAATTTAACTTTGTCGTGTTTTATAGTTGTAAAAAAATTCTTTGGAATGTTTGAATTTTAATGTATTCAGGTTTGGAAAAATGTTAAAAATAGAAGGAGATAGTTTTCAATTTTTTTTAATTACTTTATTTAAAATATCATCTTAAAGTTGTTGGTACTACATAAAAAATCAACTAATGGAAAGACAATCTTCCCCACCCAGAAAAAATTCTGGATCCGCCCCTGCTTGTAGACTACTTCAAGTTATAGTCCGTGGCACGATCGTGGGTCGAGGAAGTTACCGGTTACAAAAACAATCTAAGTGTGGTATGATTTCGTCTGTGGTCCTTAGAGACTCAAGATTGTTATGTTTGAAATACATGGGAGCGTTGGCTAGCTAGAAATAAGCTTGATGTCCTTACGATTGAGCCCTTAATTAAGTTTGTGGAATGTTATTAGTCTAATTGTATTAGTAGTACTTCATTAATTTTGTGGCCATAGGTATCTTGCCGTGTGTCGTAACATGCTAGTGGCTATCTATCATCATAAATAAGGAGGTTTGAGTTAATCGTTCATTCTTCTTGGATGGATTTTATAGCTTAAATAAACTTCAAGATGCATCTTGCTATATTTTAAGAGTTCAATTTATGAATTTAGTTATTTTTAGATTAGAAATCTACCAATAATGATAATTGATTAACATCATTTCATGTAGTAAAAAACATTAAATAGATCATTCAAGTAAGTTTGTACAAAATTGATTATATATATATATATATATGAAAAATCATGTAAGATTATTCAAGGGTGATTTTGCAAAACATCCATTAAATATTATTTTAATTAAAATTAGTTGACGTAAAAGTTAACAGAATGATATTGTCCAAAAAAAGGGTGACACCAATGCAATGGTTAGAGTTTTTCAATGACATTAGATAAAATAGTTGAAAGTCAATGACATTTTGACAATTTAGCAACTTTTTTATGGCACCGAAGCAGAAATCCTTAACTAAAACATTCCGGAATAACTCTATACGTGGTATATATAAGAATCAAATTATCAAAATAATGAGAATATTTGTCTACATGAAAGGATGATAGTCATGTGTTAACCGATATTTTTTTGCAAGAAAAAAACTTACAAAAATCAAAATCATTAATCAAATTAAATCTTTTACCAAATGAGGATGGTGAACAAAAAGATTGAGATACATATCCAATAGTCACGTGTAAACGACCTAAAGACGCCTTCTATGATTTGGTGCTACTAAAACTATGAGGAAAACATATGAAACATCATAATGGACATCATACATCCCGATGAACAAAAGAAAAGAAAAGTTGCACACCTTCAACAAGGCCCAAATCTTGATTGGAAAACACAAAAAGAACATGGTTGTTGATGATCAGCTCACTCCTGATGAATAGAAGTGGCGTTCCATTTCCATTGCTTACACTTCATTCTAATCGACAATATATACCATCCACAATGTATATATAATTTGTGCGACCACTCTATTCTGAAACCATCACTTCTTATCTTCTCATCCTTGTTGTGGTTGTTTTTGTTTCTTCCCAAGATGCCTTCTTCACTTACTTATGGTACCTTGATTATTATTTTTTTAATTTTGATATATCTGTGTGGACTTAGCATCAGAATGCAAATGGATAATAATTATCCAATTTTAATTATTGTTACATGCTTTTTTTAAATTGGACTTAGATAAATTATTTATGGATTAGGATCCGCTCAATTTGCTATTGTAGTTTACTATTGGTTATTCTGAAAAGGGAGAGTTCAATAAATAATGCTGTGTCTAATAAGGTACAACTGGATAAGAATAGATACCCGCAAATCCAACCCGATTCTTTTAACCTCAAGGAAGCATCAGGACTCGCTACTTTATATATATATATATATATATATATATATATATATATATAATGCAGTCATTATTTCCCTGAAATGCATTACATAGTGTACTAGAAAAAATGGTCAGTGAAATACTGAACTAAATTTGTTTTTTCTTTTAATTTATCTACTATACTCTCCAACCATCATTTTAAATTTGGAGTTTTTGCTGGGTGCACCTCCAAAAGTAGTTTATTAGGTCTTTGTCGTTGTGTATTTTTTTATTGTTGCAAAATGCTCATAAAACAAACTAATTGCTTGGGTACACCTCTCTCAAATACCGTTAACGGATTTTGTGACACCGTTAGTTGTCCTGTTAATTTCGAATCCAAACGGTAGACCGAAAACGAATTTGACTCCCAATTCGAGACAACCGAGTCTAAATATGATACTTAACACCTAATTAGACATCAATTAAGTTCGAATCCAAACTGTCGACCGAAAGTCAATCGGTCGACCGAAAACCAAATTGACTCACAATTCGAACCAACCGAGTTTTCTAAATACTTTCGATGTTAATTAGAGCTCGAATTGGTGTTTAATTAGGTGTCTAATTAGGTGTCAAGTAACATATTTAGACTCGGTCGACTTAAATTAGGAGTTAATTTGATTTTCGGTCAACCGTTTGGATTCGAACTTAACGGGGACAATTAACGGTGTCACGAAATCCGTTAACGGTGTTAGAGGGAGGTGCACCCAAGCAATTAGTTTGATTTGTGGACGTTTTGGAGCAATAAAAAAATACACAAATGCAAATGTCTAATAAACAACTTTTGGAGGTTCACCCAAGCAAAAACCCCCTTTAAAATTTTAACATCCTAAACATTAGAATTAGATTTCTGAGATTCGATCCGTGGTAGTGATCTCAAAAAAAGATATCTCCCAACTAAGCTAACACATTCAGTAAATTTGTATGCTTTCCTATCTAATGTCGTGAGAACCGAGTTTAATTCAATAATTGCATAACATTTTAGTTCCAATTTTTAACCTTTCGACTTCCCGTGGACAGTGGCGGAGCCACATAGGGGCAGGTGGGGCACCTGCCCCACCCAGATTTCCAAATTTTCCTCCAAAAAAAAATTTTATATCAAAAAAATCCCAATTTCCCCCCGAGATTTTAGAGTTTGCCCCACCCAAAAAATTCTGTTGGATCCGCCCCTGCCCGTGGATACATATTCATGATGTCAGGTCAAATATTACTTCCAACGCCACATATCACGTTCTTCTACAAAAACAACATTTAATTTCACGATCAATCAACATTTTTAATCTTTAAACTAGGATAAATTTCTGGTCTGATCAAGTTCGTATCTTATTGCACCAGATGACGAAAAGGTGAGGAATGAGATCACTCAAGGTGGTGAGCTGACTCCTCTCCAGAAGCATGTAGCATTCTTTGACAGAAACAAGGACGGCAAGATCTATCCTTGGGAGACATTTCAAGGTACGTACGATAATGTCTTGCCTCACTTTTTATATACGTTATTATACTCCTAATACCCAAGATATCACACAAATGATATACCTCGAGGTCAAAGTTTTGATCTATACCACAAGAAGTACTTCACTTTAAAATTAACGATACTTTTAATTTGGTATTTCTTAGGCTTCCGTGCGATCGGTTGCAGAATACCCGTTTCCTTCGGTGGCACTTTCGTGGTTAATGGATTTCTTGGTCCACCCACATTTCCTGTAATGACTTTGACCCATCTTTTGTTCTTAACTTGTTTACTTAATTTGCTTATTGAGTATGTGATGTACCGACCAGAGTACTAGACTAAGGATATGTTTGATTGAACTTCGTTCAATTAATTGAGATTTGAGGAAGAACTTAATTAATTGTATTACATTCTTTACACATCATAACAAAAACTTGATAAATTCCTCACGTCAGCATCTTTCTTCTCCATCTTAATGAATAATGATACTTCGCACGGGATTCAACATTAGTGATTTATTTTGATGTTGAATATATACGTACACATGCAATGCAGGGAAGATTCCCATCTCTGTTCTTCCCCGTTCACGTAAAGAACATCCACAAGAGCATCCATGGAAGCGACACCGGTGTCTACGATAAAGAAGGGAGGTATCTAATCTCTATTTTGGAATTACTTAACTATGTAATACAATTAAATTCGTTGTACAAGAAAATTTAAACCAAATTTACTTAACTATTATTTCTTGTAAAGTATAACAATTTTTGTTAATCTCGCACAGGTTTGTGCAAGAGAAGTTTGAGGAAATATTTGACAAGCATACGCACCCATGGGACTGCACTAACAAAAAAGGAGTTGCACAACATGATGAATGCCAACCGAGAGCCCGGACAATACAAAGAATGGTTAGCACTTCAAACATCATCACGTTGGGTGTTGTTAAATTATTAATCATAACTATATATTATTTCTTATTTATGCAGGGTGCAAACTCGTTTTAATTGGGGCCCTGTCTATGATCTTTGCAAGGACAAAAACGGACTTCTTCACAAGAGCACTGTGAGATCGATTTATGATGGAACCGTGTTTATGGATTTGGAGAGGGAGAGACTTTCCAAGCCCAAGAAGAAGTTCATTTTCTTCTGAAAATTGTCAACACAACGTTGCATGTTATGTTATTGTTTGTTCGGCTTTTGATTATGATAGTGTGCTCTATTATTATTATAACTTATAAGGGTGAGGAAAATAAGAGGCGAAATTATGTACCATTGGTTGTACGTATTTTGATGTATTCTCAAAATCAAGCATGGAATGGTCCAAATACTCCTTTTTGTTTTCGAGTGAAGTATAGTTTCTCCCGAAATTCAGGTTCTCCTGTTATAACATGTCGAATTATTCAGGTGTGTGTGATTAGCTTGAGTATTAGTGCGTGTGTTTGTACCTAATTGCAAGCTTCGATATCCCACCGTACTACTACCCAAACCTTCTTGTTACAACCAAAGATATTTTCAAAATCAAAGCTCTCCACCACGCAGATACGTGTTTTTTCTTTAGTTTTAGATTTTGTTTATGGTTTTCTGATTTGTTTTTTGTCCGATATTATCCTTTTGTTGTCCTTTTACATTGTATTTCTCTTGCACAGCGGTAGTTTCTTTTCCATTGTCCTATTATATTTAAAACAAGTATTATCAAACCAAATTACTCAAATAAGTGCTTTCCATTTAAAGTTGTATAGGAAGCATGGTTTTTCAATTTGACATTAAATCCTAAACCATGTTTTTGTAAAGATTGTCTTTGACTTCCTAATAGCATGTTAAGCATCTTAGTTCCATTTGTGAATTTTTCTATATCTTTTCTTAATTGCATATTGTAAGCATGAAGATCTAAATGTTCACAATCTATGGGTGTTGCTTTTAATTTATCAAGATTTGATGCATTGTTTTCTAGTTTAGCAACCACCTCATTCTTCTCATGCATGTTTCAATTTGACTTTGGAGATCTTTGATTAGCTTTCTAGCATTCTTATTTTTATCACAAATGATCTCATATTGTTTAACTAAGTCATGAAATGCATTTTGAAGCTCATCATGTGTATAAGTTTCTTCATTAACACTAGAATGTGAGCTATCACTATAATATGACTTAGTTGAGCATGAATTACTAGAGCAAGAGTTAGATTCTACCTCACTTCCTTCATCTTGAATGGCCATGTAGCATATGTGTGCATATTCTTTTGTTGATGAAGGTGTGGTTGATTTGGATGACGATGAAGACGATGAATCGTCCCATGTAGCCTTGTGAGCTTCCAACCTCTTCTCTTTTCTCTTACTCTTCTCCTTTTCTCTCCTTCTCTCCCTCCTCTCATTTTTCTTCTCCTTCTCTTTTCTCTCATTTCCACTCTCTTCCTTCTCCTTCTTTTCTCTCTTTTCACTCCTTCTACCTCTTCTTTCATTCTTTTCTTCTTTATCCTTCTTGAGGTATTTGAAGAAGTCTTTTGCTAGGACTTCGATGTCCTCATATTCTACACTTCTCCTTGGTTGGTCAATGTTTGCATGTAATCCCAAGGTGTGTTTGTTCTTGGAGGCTTCCTTCTCCTTCCGATGGTTAATTTGGAGCTCATAAGCCATGAGATTTCCAACGAGTTCCTCCATCTTTAATTTAGAAAGATCATGCGCCTCTTCAATTGCGATGACTTTATCTTCCCAATCGATGCTAAGTGACCGGAGGAACTTCCTTGTCATCTCTCCTTCACTGATTTTTCTTCCAAGAACCAAAAGAGAGTTAGTGATATCGGTGAAGCGAGTGTTCATTTCGCTTATGTTTTCACCGATTTGCATAGAAAAAATCTCATATTTATGCATGAGGCGACTAATGCGAGTTTCCTTAGTTTTGCTATCCCCCTTATGATGCATTTGCAATCTATGTCAAATCTCATATGCACTAACACACCCTCTAATCCTATTATATTCACACTCATTTAGCCCACAATATAGAATGTTCATAATTTTTGAGTTCATCTCAATTTCTTTCATTTTGGGCCTAGTGAGTGAATCTAATTCATCTTCATTTGGGGGTGTGTATGGATTTTGGAGAAATATCCAATACTTAAGGTCATTTGAAATTAGGAATATTTTCATCCTATTCTTCCAATAATCATAATTTGACCCATTTAGCAAAGGAGGTCTAGTGGTGCATAATCCCTCTACATGATTAGATGTGCTAGTCATGCTAAAAATACGATTAAGTATAGAATTTAGCTAACAAGGCTCTGATACCAAATATAGGATCGTGTGGGTTATGAGTCCACTAATCACTTTTACGCTAATCACCTACTTGTTTAAGCAATCAAGATGCGCAGCGGAATTTTAAACAAAACAAGCAAGTAACGAAAGCGAAAATGCAAACCACAATGACGCGTCGGTTTTTATAGAGGTTCGGCACCCCACCCGGGTCCTAGTCCTCTCTTGTAAGCTCTGCTCGACTCCGCGAGCTCCGCCTACTTCTTCACTAACCACTCCCTGTTCCGGGCCGGGAGAGAACGCCTTTTACAAAACAAACTCCGCGAACAACCTCGCGAGCTTGACTTTCTTCTCTCACAATCCGAGAGGAACACTTCAGGCTTTCACCGAAGTCCTTGCTTCTTGAACAAAGGTTGAGTGAAACAACACTCTCTAATTCTTGAGCACACTTGAGTAGGATTAAGGAATTGATCACTAAAGTGTGAAAATTGAGGTTTTGAGTAATTGAGATTCTCTCTAAAGTTTGGGACAAGTTTGTAGTGGGAGAGTTGTGTTAAAATGTATTTTACAACTCCTTATATAGGCATTAGATAGAATAGAGCTGTTGGGACAAGATTTGATTGGGTTTTGTGCAAAGCACACATAGCAGAAAATCGGGCTGCAAATCTGTCAAGAAACGGTCGACCGAAATGTGAAACGGTCGACAGAACGCTTAGGTTCGTTAAGGATACGGTCCACCGAAATATGGATAGGTCGACTGAACACTTAAGTCTATTAAATAAACGGTCGACCGAACAGGGTTACCAGTCGATCGAATATGCGTTTCGGTAGAGGGAAATTTGGATCGGTTGAACGAAATCGTATCGACCGATAGCAGGGAATTCTTGACAAGGTTAAACGGTCGACCAAACTGGGCAAATGGTTCGACCGTTTGGTAAAGTATATAGAGGTGTATATAGTTTTAATACGAATACGACCGTTGGGTATATACGACAAGAATAACGGTCGGAACAGTAAGTTCAAACGGTCGACCGAAAGAGATGGTGCAGTCGACCGAAACTAGACAGGGAAACACAAACTGGATTACTTGATCATCCGGTCGACCGAACGGCATGTTGCGGTCGACCGAATGTGGGCAGACAGTTAGGGTTCAAGTTTAGTGTTTTCCGATCTAAGTTTGGGTGATCTATTTAAGTCCAAATTATGTGAAATTTCGTGTGTGACTTTTATGAGGAACCTAGTGTGTGTTTAAGTTGATTTTAGCTCAAGTATGCTCAAAATACACAAGTTCCTAAAGACTCAAAGAAATACAAAAAAACATGTCTTCAAATGAGCTTGATTACATGTCTTGACTTGATTTCCTTTCTTCCTTGAGTCTTGATCACCTGTAGAGGTTAACACAAAGCAATATATATGCAATGCAATATGTGTGCTACTCTACATGATCACAATTAAGATTAGGTTAATTAAATCAACAAAACATAGATTAAGGCCAAAAGGCCAACAAATTGGGCTCCAGGGTCTTAATTTGAATGCGACCGTTGGAGCAAAGTCCAAAACCGGTCCAGGGCTATTCGGTCGACCGAAGGTGGTTCGGTCTTCCGTTAGGGCAATTCCAGAGAACACCTAAGTTACTGGTGGGAAGTATTCGGTTATCCGATAGGTGTTCGGTGGACCGTACTGGGTAGAATTCGGTTGACCAAAATAGGTTCGGTTTACCGATGAATGACGGGACAGAATCCTAGTGCTCAAGTTTACATAAAACCTTATGGACTCAATATATATATAATTACATGTCTTGGTCCAAAGCTTTGATTACAAGTCTTGAGTCTTGATGTCATTGTCCCAATGCTCATCTTCTTGATTGTCTTGATCAACCTATTAAGATGATTGCAAGTATACAAACATATATGCAATGCATGTAGTCGTGTTTGCTCACTTTGATTGATTAAGTTGATTGATTAAGATTAATTTAATTAATCATTAAAATTAATATAGATTAAGGCGATTAGTTTAATTAATCATCAAAATTAATATAGATTAATGCCAAAAAACCAACAAGATCCCCATAGTTATAACACAAAATATTTAAACCATAACTCGCTGCAGGAAAATCAGCCTACCACATCGTCCCTACCATATCAGTTAATTACAAACCGACATGGAATGGTGTAACCGATGAGGAAGGGGTTTTTTTAAATAGTCTAAAAAAAATTCAAACCTTACCACGTCAGTTTTTATTTAGCCGACGTGGTAGGGAGTCTTCCACGTCGGTTGAAGGGTTTTTTAAATATATTTTTAATAGTTTAAAAAATGAATTCAAAGCCTACCACGTCGATTTTTTAGTTAACCGGCGTGGAAAAGTGTTTCTAATATATATATATTTAAAACAATCCACTCCAATTCAAAATTGAAGTTGTTCCATCCCAAACCTTACACTCCCAAATCCATGGAAAAATCCGTTGTTATCCGCTTCCGGTCGCCCCCTCTGACGCAGAATATCGGTCCTGGAAGATCGAGGACAACCAGATCACCCACCACCGCTCCCTCGGAACCCTCGTCTCTGGATGGAGAAGGTAAAGAACTAGTCGGATCTCCTCGTCGTGGGATGGAATAAGGTAATCAAAACTCCGCCTTCCGAAGTGTTTTCGCCGTTTTGGTTGGGAATCCACTTAGTTGTCGTGTTCGTAAGTTTTGTCTTCGTTCGGATCCCTAATTTCGTGCATTTTGTGATTTTTTGTGGGGTTTTGGTTGGGAATCTACTTACCTTTCATGTTCGTAAGTTTCATCGTCGTTTGGATCCCAATTTTTGTGTTTTTGTTTTGAATGTTTGGGGTTTTGGTTGCGAATTCACTTAGTAGTCGTGTACGTTCCTAACTGTTGTGGTTGTTTGGATTCGATTTTGGTTTTTTTGGGTGGGAATCCACTTAGAAATCGTGTTAATAACGTTTGGATAATTTTTTTCGTGTTTTTATCTGTACAGTTGTTGGTGTTGGAGATGTCAACTCTAGCAGGTGGCGTTGATCAAAATGGTGATGCCTCAAGGTATATGAATCGTAAGACTAGCGTTTAATGGTTTCACTTTGTCATATTTATCATTATTGTATTTATCATTATTGTACACTTTTAATGAATTGGGAAGTGAGAAGCTTTCAATCCACGAGAGCTTGGAGGTGCATATTTTGTTTATGTGAATCATCTTTGATTTTTTTGACTAACGAACGGTTATCATTCTTTGATGTGTGAAATACGGACCAGTTTTTAATGATTTCACTTTGTCATATTTATCATCATTGTATTTATCATTGTTGTACACTTTTAATGAATTGGGAAGTGAGAAGCTTCCAATCCACGATAGCTTGGAGGTGCATAGTTTGTTTTTGTGGATCATCTTCGAAATTTTTTCGACTAATGATGGTTATCATTCTTTGTTGTGTGAATTATAGGCATCAAATTAAAAAATTAAAAAAACGAAAAAACAAAAATACCCTACCACGTCGGTTTTCTATAAAATCGACGTTTTAGGGGGTCTACAACATCGGTTTCTATGGAAACCGACGTTGTACGGTACAAAAATAAAAAAAACACAACTTCGTTGGTTTTCTATAAAACCGATGTAGTAAGGTAAAAAAACCGAAAAAATGATTAAGGGTCTACCATGTCGGTTATTCTTTATAACTGACGTGGTAGACCCCCACTACCACGTCGGATTTTGGACCGATGTGAAAGAGTTCCTCTGTATAACATCCCCGACCTACCATGTCGTTCAACCAAGGTGGTCAACCCGACATTGTACCCTCTAATATCCGACGTTATAACCTCTTTTTTCCAACAGTGACTCTAAACTCAAACTGCACCATGAAAATACTTCTATTGGATCTCGGAGAGCAAGAATGGCTCGTGGTTATTAGACCACACCAAGCCATTTATTTAACATGTCGGAGTCTAACACACCAAAGACAGATGAATTATATTGTCAAGCTCGTCCTCTAGATTTAAGTAAACCCATGTTGAAATTGTTGATGTCGATTGGGGTAGGTCTGACCTTGAGGAATTAGTAGATCCTCCACTTGCAGAAGAGGAGGATGTAGATGGTGATAATTGGTAAATTATTTATATATTTATAATTTTGGACCACTATTGCATTTATATATCAAGTTTTACAATCTTGGTTTTTTTAACTATTGATTTGAAGAAATTTAACGTTTGTTGTTTTTTAAACATTTCGCAAATATGAAAGATTGAGACATTTTGTCAGGGGTTCTTCAAGTCAAAAATCACAACCCACTCAACATGAGAATGAGACACAAGATGATCCAATTGAAGACATTCCTCCACATGTGCATGAGGATGACAATAACGTTGACACATCACTTCCTTCCTCAAGTTAGTAAATTGATTTATATAGTTATTGTGTTTGATACAAGTGGTATTATTTACTTATTTATTTAAACTTCCTAAATTGTTGTGAAGTGTATTCGAATTCCAAAAAAGTCGGGGACACACCCAAGCTCTATCTACATGGGAGCTCAATTCTGAAAACAAGTTGATGTTAAGTTGGGACGTGAATGGGCTTCCTGTCAAGCATAATGCAGTTACATTATCAACATTTGTGGGTAGCATTGTAAGGAAGGGTAATATTCTTCCATTGACGTATTCTGACTGACATTCTATCCCTAAAGAAGATAAAGAAAAGGCACGGAACATTGTTAATGTACATTTACACCTCCAAAATTTAGTTAATGTAATTATATTATTTATCAAATACTTTTATAAATTAGGAGCGATTTAACATTGAGGAACATCACAAGAAGAAGCTGATTGCTTGGATGAATCTGAGATGGAAATGGTGGAAAATAAATTACATGTTTTAGTTGAGGGTTTGGAGAGTAGATCTGATCGACATGGTGCTACACCCGATGAAGTTAATCTTCAATAATGGTTTACACTATTAGACTATTGGGAAACCCCGGAATTTAAGGTAAATTGGTATTTCAAATTAGTCAAGGTTATGATATATTTTTAATTGTATTTTTCTAATACATTGTATTTTTGTAAATTTAATTAGCGTAAAAGCGAGGTAAACAAGAACAACATAGCTAAAAATGTAATACCCCACACTTACGGCACGAAGTTCATTGCTCGCAAAAATGAGGAAATTGTAAGCTGTGAGACTAAACTTCTTTGTCTTTGCTGTAACTAGATATACAACACTTATCTCATGTTATAAGTTACCAACTTTATAAAGGGAGGTTGCGAAGTCAATTGATGTAACTAGATATACTACACTTATCTCATGGTATAAGTTACCAACTTTATAAAGGGAGGTTGCAAAGTCAATTGAATGACCACTTTGTTGTTTTTTGCATGTCAATTATTTCCTAGAATTGTTATACAAAAGCAACTCAATAGCATTCTCCAAGTTAATAATCGTCTAAAAATGAATAAAGATTAGAATTTGAAAACTGAAGGAAATGTGTTCTAAAAGTTTACTTTTATATGTCAATTATTATGAATTGGATGTGCAAACATTTTGTTCTTTAATTAATGTATTCGTCTTTAGAAGTGTTAAGGAAGTGACTATTGGTCATTAACCGTAGAGCTCTAAAAGATAAGGTTTACATAAATAAAGAATTATTCACAATCATGGTAATTGACATGAAACATTTATTACCGAGATAAAATTGTTTTGTTTGGTTATAGATTATTGTAGCTCTACAAATATTTAACGACACGAATATATAAACGAGGAAAAGTGTTACTTTTATATATTGAATAGACCTAACAATTGAAACATTATGAATTTGTGTTATGTGTCATTAATGCTTTCATAGTGTATTGAATCCTAAGATATTAGACTTATGTCTTTTCACATGAAAAATGTTTAATTTGATTATTGTCAAAAAATGTCATTGTATATATTAATAAATGCAATAGTTGGTTAAACATGACTTATGCTGAAAAAATAGTTTGTCAAAGATTATCATTGTCCATCTTTACTTGAGTGATAATATTAATGAGTCCCTGATAGAGCAAAATTATAATATGCACAATGTGACTTGCGTTGAGTTACATATTTATAATTCGCTTAAGAGATAAAGAAATAAATATAAGATACAAATGTGACACACTTCTACTTTGTATAATATTTTTAATATTATGAGGTAAGAGATATCCACAAGTGATGTCCTTACATCACTAAATGGATTGTGTTTAGTTCGAGTGAACACAAGCATTTATGTTAATTGAGTAACTATAATATGTAGCTAGATACCGCTTATAGTTTGTGATATTAAGTGTTTAATGTCATTGTCAATCTAACTTAGATCCTCCTATAGGTCACCACAAAATTGGGAAACAAAAAGCTAGATTTTGGGTTCATATGATGTATCAGGTTTCATGTGATACATGTGGTGAATCGATAAAATCAATATATCATGAAAATTGACATAATTAGAATCATGAATAAATTCACATGAGATGTATGTTTTATAGGGTGTATAGTTAGACATTACATAAGACAATATGTTACATGATATATGGATTTGCTAAAAATACCAATGCTCAAATTTTGTTGGATGTAAATACAAAATTTGACAAAGGCAAAATCGGGTAAAAAATGGAAGACCTTTTAGAGATCGGTCGACCAGGTTCTTCGGAACGGTTGACCTGACAGAAAGAAATCGGATGTGCGTGGGTCAACCAAAAATTATCAGGATGTATCTTGATAATAGGATCGATCGACCGAGAGTAAAATACGGTCGATCGAAAATCTCCATGAGATATCTTGGTGATATAACTGTCGACCGGTATAGGGACACAGTCAACCAAAATTTACCAAGAGCAATTTTGGTAAGTAAACGGTCGACCGGAGTGAAACGTGGTTTGACTGAAAATTTCCAGGGACTTTTTCTTATGGATATTCGGTCAACCGTCTAGCTCACGGTCTGACCGAACTTATCAAAAATAGAACCGGTCAGTCGACCGTTTGTCACGATTCTGCCTTAAATTGTTAAGAGATTAATGTTGATCATGTGCTAAATTTATTCCAATTATGGTTAAACGTTTTTAGGATGATTACGTGTCAATTTGTGATTGGTTTTATGAAGAGAAAAACAAGAGATCATGTGTTAGTGGGTAGCCCATGATGTTTGTGTTGAGAGAGTCTATAAATAGGTCTCCACTCCTTAATTGTTTTAATTAATGCAAAAATATTTTCTCTCTCTAACTCTCCACTAATTCATCCGATTTTCTCTTAATTTTTTTGAGCTCTTGGAGATCAAAATCTTAGGGAGCTTTAAAGGGGTTATTAGCTAGATTCTAAGCTTGATTTAGAGAATGAATTGACTGACTCATTTCTCTTTAATCTTGTTTAGAGTTTGGTGAACACTTGGAGATGAATTAACCGACGATTCGACGAGCAACGTAACTCCGAATTTTCATAAAAGTTTTAAAGAATCATTGGTATGATGTCTTCTATTTATTTTAATATATATGCAGATTACATGATATTAGAATAAATATAAAATAATGTACATAAAATCGTTGAAAATATGAATATCAATCTTGTATGCATGTATATTTTTTTTAAAATATATTCATACATAGGAGAATGAAATCCTACAAAACTGACCATCACATTCTTGAAGCCCGCTCATGATCCTTCTAAGTTGTTCTTGTTAAATTTGGTTGGTCCACCTCAACAAAACCTAAGCACTTAGGTGAAAGGTAGTGAATCCAACTTTATTATATAGTGTTGTACACTTTTTGTGTTTAGCAATGTGAGACTATTTTCTCAACACTCCCCCGCACGCGTGACCGAGATAATTTTCTCCGTGTCTACGCGTGAACAATATAGGTTGGAGTGAGCCCCCACAGGTCAATCGACCCGCTCTAATACCATGTTTTCTGATTGGTTATGTGAAAATGATGGTATTTCCACCCAAATAAATGGTAACTCTTTAACTCCCATCTCACATAATGAGGATCTGGACATTCAGTTACCCACATTTCAACATCATGAAGCCTTAGATGAAAGTGTGTTGCCCTTTCCCACTCAAGTAGTTGCTCCCATTCAAGGGGAGCTGGTGGAAGGGCTTGCACATGATGATGATAATTCATCTGAGGATCAGGAAGGTCTTCCCATAGCTGGTGTTGAATCTGAGGAGGATATAAGTCCTACTAGAAGTACTGCCCTAGATCCATCACACCTGGAGCATTCCAGTCCTTTAGTTAAAGAAGCCATTGTCAATGATGAGAATGGAGTCCCTGATGATCACAACATAGGTGGCTTCACTCCAGTGGAACCCCATGTTGATGATGAGGTGCATCATTCTGAGACTCCTGAACATCTCATGGTAACAAGGTCAAAGGTTGGAGTAATCAAACCCAACCCCAAATATGCTCTTTTCCATGATGTTATTCCTCTTCCTTCTGAACCATCTACTGTTGCATAGGCTTTATCTCATTCAGGTTGGTTCCAAGCCATGAAAGATGAGTTAAAAGCTTTGGATGACAATGACACATGGGATCTTGTTCCACGAAGAGAAGGAATGCACACTATAGGATGCAAATGGGTATTCAGGGTCAAGCTGCAAGCTGATGGCTCACTTGATAGGCTCAAAGCAAGGCTTATTGCCAAAGGCTATAAACAGGTTGAAGGGGTGGATTATGTTGAAACATTCTCTCCTGTGGTAAAATTCTCAACTGTTAGACTAGTTTTAAGCCTAGCTGCCATGCATAATTGGACCATAAAACAGTTAGATGTTTAAAATGTTTTTTTACATGGCAAAATTCAAGAAGAAGTCTACATAACTCAAGTGTCTGGTTTCTTAAATAAACAAAACCCCAAACATGTTTATAAATTAAAAAGAGCTTTATATGGCTTAAAACAATCTCCTAGGGCATAGTTTGATAGATTTGCTAGCTTCACCCTATGTCAAGGTTTTTTTAGCAGCAGCTCAGACAATTCTTTGTTCATATCTCATAAAAATGGCCATGTATTTTTACTGCTATATGTTGACGATATTGTTATCACTGGATCAAATCCTACTGTTGTTCAAAATTTGATTAACTCTCTCTCACATGAATTTGCATTAAAAGACTTAGGTGAGCTTCATCATTTTCTTGGTATAGAAGTCTCCAGAGATCATACTGGCCTTACACTTTCTCAACAGAGGTATGCTGCATCCATTCTTGCTAAAGCAAACATGTTATTTGCCAAATATATAGACACACCCCTACCTGTTAGATTTAACAAAATTAGGAATAATGAACCATTTGTTGATCCAACTTTGTTCCGCCAAATTGTAGGATCATTACAATATCTTACACTAACCAGACCAGATTTAACATTTGCTGTAAATTTTGTTTGTCAATATATGCATAATCCTTCAAATTTTCATTTTCAACTCATCAAAAGAATTTTGCGTTACCTGAATGGATCGGTCACTCTTAGTATGCATATCAATGCTTCATCTACACTTGATCTCTATGCATTTTCCGATAGTGATTGGGCAGGGTGTGAGGATTCACGATGCTCCACAACTGGATTTTGTGTCTTCTTAGGCTCAAATTGTCTCTCCTGGAAAACCAAAAAGCAACTCACTGTCTCTCGCTCTAGTGCTGAAGCCGAATATCGCGCCATGGCAGTAGCTACTGCCGAGTTGACATGGATGACCTTTTTACTTCGCGATCTGGGTGTCTCTCTAACCTCTTGTCCAACACTATTCTGTGATAATATAAGTGCTCTTCATATGTCGATTAATCCTGTTTTTCATGCCAGAACCAAGCATGTTGAAATCGATTACCATTTTGTTCGAGAGAAGGTGGCACTCGGTCTGTTGCAGACAAAGTTTGTCCCCTCCAGACTTCAACTGGCTGATATCTTTACAAAGAGTCTGCCCAAGGATGTGTTTCGGCAGTTGCTTACCAAACTGGGACTCATTTCGCGGCTCAGTTTGAAGGGGAGTGACAAGAACCAACGCTTAGCCCATGATGAAATTGAATCTAATTTCATTAGCCAAGTGGATTCCTACACTGATGTTGGATGCAGTGTGTAATGGAGGCGCTTGGTATCAATTACTTTGGTGCCGTCCCCATACACATCAGCAACCCATCAGAGTTAACTTCAACAAAGATGAATTGATTCATAACCTGAGGCAAATCTAAACCTTTGGGCTAGATGGGGATAATTGCTATAGTGTCTCTTGATCAGATGTGTAACAACATGTAATTACTATAGATGAGGATAATTGCTATAGGATCCGACCCGATTATGAGTTGGATCAGCCCGTTACCGGCTACTCTTAACCTTTGTATAAATACTTGTGTGCGCCGCACAAACCGATTACTCGAGAAATAAAACCCTAAATCTTTCTTGCTTCGTCTTCACTTCTTCTTCTTCTTCTTCTTCTTCCTCGTCCGCTGCTGAATCCAGCCCATTGCTGGGTTTCTATAGTTCTTACTTTAATCACCAATTCTCAGTCAAAGAGCAACCATGTTGCACTCAATTTCTTTTCCGGTTTTGTATATTTCTTAACTTCAAGAATGAACCATTCCATTCCGTTTAATATTCTGTTGTGTTAACCTTTTTGGTATTTCTTAACTTCAAGAAAGAACATGTAGTGTCACCTCTTGCCACCTACAACCACGACTACAATTTTCCCGCTAAAAAGGAAACAACTTCGGCAAACATTCGTCACAACATCTGTGGTTGAATTTCTACAGTGACCGTGACCATTGCGACAGACACTTAGTTACAACCACAAATAAGTTCCGTGGCTAAAGGGTTAAATTGTTGTAGTGTCGAAAAGATGGTTTAGAATAGAAATCACCTCAATGAATTTCGCATTTCACTATGAACTCACAAGTGTTGGGATGGTTTAGAATAGTAAAGATAACCACTTTTAAGGCGGAAGATGGAAATCATGGTAAACGTGAAGTTTGCGAAGGTCACTGGATGTGCGATAATCAATTAGATCAGATGTGGGTTCAATCGTATGAAAAATGCCTAGAGTGCCAAATATCTAGAGGTTCCGCTAAACGGGTTTCTAGTTGAACTTAGTGGCGTATCCTAATAATTTGGTATGGTTTTTTATGTTGGCTTTGAACTTCCGACAGGAGGCAAAACTAACATTTACAATGTTTAGTGTATTAGTATGTGATTCCATTAAATTACGACAGGTCCTTATCTTTGTTTCATGGGCCAAAGCTCAAGAAAGATATTATTTTAGGTAAATTTGAAAATGAAACACATTCCAAATGAAATATTAAATAGAAAATGGTGATTGATTGGAGGCAAAACTACCATCTTTTATATTGTTATATAGATTATATGGATATAGATAGATGACACCTTACTTACTACGGGTCCCCACCAATTATCTAAAAAAATACTATGGGTCCGTTGAGAGATGGCATGCGCCGGCCGTTACAAAGACGTGAAGCAACCGCCATGGTCATGGACTTGTTTCTGCGTCAAGAAGTTATATTGTTATGTTAAAAATTAATTTAAAATTTACAACAAGGAATCACTCACGGTTAGCACGATGGGGTGATGAGATGTCAGAATGTGAACTAAACTGTGGGAAACTAAATGAATGACATTAGCATAGTGAGTTTTGTAATATCTTGAGAGTAAATATAGAAGTTTAATCATGACAAGCAAGAATTTTTTTACCCAAATAGCAAAATACCAGGATTGATGCTTGTGAATCTTGTGATCATTACACTCGCGGTGTAGAATTAAACCCATGATCTTAATGACTTCAAATGCGTCAGAGAAGCTAAATGACCTTTTGCTTCTGAGCTGCTTAAAAGATCTTATTCAGCTTCATGATCATTTAATTGTAAACTAAAGAACCATATTTTAATTTGTACCCAACATCAAAGAGAGTAAACACAAACACAAACGCTCTAATATTTTGGGATGATTTTATGCGGGGAATTAGTGTTTTTATGAATTGACTTTACATTGTTTAATAATAAGATTGCTCTAAGTTAAATGACTAAGTATACCAAGATTTGCTATTTTTTAACAAAAAGTGTAACACGCCTATTTAACGGCAAATTCGCCAGGAAATTAAAATTTTGGTAGCATGAAAACAAACATACCAAATTAGGAATGCTTGTATATATGGATAATGAATACCGATATGCTCTAATGTTACCACAAAGAAGTGTCATACGTCTACCTCACATAGGACCAACCAATCAGATGGAACTTGCACAATTATTAGATTAGCGTGGATCAAAGGTGGAAAGATACCTAATGAATGCGGTCTTAATGTCTTATATATGTTCCTACACCATCTGCATTTTCCTTCATCCATTCTCTCTCTTCATCTCCTCTTCCACTTTCTCTCATTTATTACTTGTTTCCTTCAAAGGGGAAAATGTCTCCTTTTTCTTTGTTTTCAAAAGATAAGAAGCCTTCTTTGACTACTTATGGTACCTAATGCATCCATGCGGCATTGCGTTTTTTCCCTTTCAACTTATTAATACATGCGTAGATGGTTTCAGAGTTTGTGTTTGTAATGTTTGATTTGTTTCACATTTTTTGTTTGAGTACTATTGAAGTTTGGATTAGACTGTGTTCCAAATAAATATCGGCGATATTCAGTTATTTGGGAGGTCATTTATCAGGGCCCTTTTGTAGAAAACTGTATATTTCTTTCTTAAAACCAACTAACCTAAGATTTATACCTTATGAGAATGTTTAATTTTAGTTGTTCCAATCTTGGACTATTCTCATTTTTTGTCGAGGAAATTAGTATTATGTTAGATATTTTTGTGGACGATCGATACACAAACCTTCGAAAAAATCAACAAGCATAAATGATTACTTGTCGACTATTTCGGATACTTCAAATTATTGACAATCATACTCATGTATACATCTTTCACATAGACAGTGTGCTGTTGTTTTCTTATGTACATGAACGTAGGTATAAACATAGACCTACTAACTAATACTAAATTTGTTTGTTTAGGTAAGGAAATGATGGATGAGATAGCAAAGGATGGCGAGCTGACTGCACTCCAAAAGCATGTAGCATTTTTCGATAGAAACAAGGATGGCGTAGTTTATCCTTGGGAGAGCTTTCAAGGTAGTTAATTACTAGCTATAATCATAACTAGTACAAATTATGGATCTCTCAAATTATGCTCATGTACAATCTTAACTTTAATTTCCACGTCAAAATTAAGAATGATACTAAAGAAAACCCCACGAACGGTTAATCTCACCTACGACTAGGGTTCTGCATCCGGTCCGGACCGGACAAGACCGAATCGGTTCGGTCCGGTCAAAAACCGATTTTTTTAAATTAAAAAAGATTTGGACCGGTCCGGACCGGACCAAACCCGAAATTTTAAAATTTGCCGGACCGAAACCCGGACCAGACCGGATTTTTCCAAAATTTTCCGGACCGAACCCGGACCGACCGGTCCGGTTGACTGGGTCAACCCAAAATCTGCTCTCCCCTACCTACGACCATCCGCAACAATGACTTAGGTCTTTCACCTTCTCTCTTATTTCTATCTTTGTCACGTCATCATGACCCAACTTCATCTTTATCCCTCACTATTCACTCACTAACCATGACATATATCATCTCACTCTCTTTCCTTCACATCATTAATTTTCTTCTTAACTTTTATTATTTTCCAAAATCATTTATATTGACCGAAAATATTATTTATTTAACCATCAATGATTACCAAATACTAAATACCATTAATTTTCTTATCAACTTTTATTCTACCCCAAATTATAACCCACGTCGAGCGGGGTTCCAGGTAGAGGGGATGGCAAGGGGGCAGCGCCTCTTGGAAAAAATGGATTTTGAAAATCTAACACTATCAAAATAATACTCCAATTTAATAAATGCTCACAAATTTACAAAATAATACTCCAAATCATAACCATAATCCTAATTATTATCAAAATATAAACTATAACTACTTAACCCCTAATTATTTATCAAAATATAAACCCCTAATTATTAAAACAAATACCAAAACAAAAAATTAAAAACCAAAACAAAATTAAAAACAAAAAACCGGCCAACCGAGTTGTGTCACCCGATCGACGAACGATCGGATCATCCCGGGCGACAACCACGGATGACCGGGTCATCTGCGGTCGTCCGGGGTCATCCACGGGGATGACCCGTTAAGGAAGCTCTAGAACAAGTTGGTCCTCAAGTTGCAACCCAAGAAACTATTTCCTTCGGGATGCCAATCTAGCTGGTATATCAACAACTTAATTTTTTTTACGTGTACATAAATTGCAATTATTTTATTCTTTTTCTTCAAAGTCTATTTACACGTAACATGACCGTACGGAGCCTTCATAATGGTTGGCCCCAGAAGAAACACTTTTTATTGGCAATGTATTTGTTCAAGTTTAATAACCAGAAGAAGTTTTCAAATTAGACCTAATTCAGACGATCAACGTCAACATTAGCTCAAAAGCACAAAAGAGCACCCACGTTAAGCAGGACAGAGGTCGCTGTAGATAACCATATATCAGTCGCCTTGCGACAGAGAGGCTTCCGATTGACTCGTGATCTGAAATCTTGATACCAAGCTAATTTACAATAAACACAAATTTAGAGAATGTAAATGCAAAGCATTATTTTTGAAAGCAATGCAAAACATTTGTTATATTGTATTTTGGAAAAAGCTCGTGCTACATGTGATTGGATATATTTATTCATAGCTTTGCACGTCACTATCCCAAATAAGTAAGTACTATTCCAATCCCCTAGTCATTGCACCCGTTAAGCAAGTTAATTATTTACGTAACTCAATTTCAAAAAGATGTTTATATTCTAACACACCTATTTTATATGTCAGTCACTATATTATATCCTGTAGATACCTCATGCAATGCATTTCACCGATATGTGAAAAACGCAACTTGGTTGAAATAAAAATTAATGAAACATGGACTGTGTGGATTTTTCTGAAAGAGTTTTAATTTCTTTGTAGGCTTCCGAGCATTGGGTTACAATCTTCCGATATCCCTTTCTTGCTCTTTCCTGGTCAATTCAAGTCTTTCGCCATACACAACTCCTGTAATAACTCTCTCTCTCTCTCTCTCTCTCTCTCTCTCTCTCTCTCTCTCTCTCTCTCTCGTGTGTGTGTGTTATATTGCTAGTTAAATTTGTTGGTACTTTCATGTGATTTTTTTCCCAACACATTGGATTCTTTTTCGGATTTAGATGACACTTCTTTTCCGATGTTATATCTTTAAACCCTACTGTTATACTTTTAATGGAAAAAAATCGCCAACTTCTCTTCACCCATTTTCCAACTAATTAAGCTCACACAAGATCTTGAGTAAGAAAAGTCGTTATAGGTTGAAGTGGATGTGAAAAGCAAATCTTAAAATGAAGACATATATGACTAGGGTTGTGCATCGATCCAAATCCAGATAGGATCGGAACCCAATCCATAGCCAAGGTACAAACCGAAAACCGAACAGGTCGGATCTGGGTGTGGACCAGACCGGACTGGTCATGGATGGATCGAAGACCGGACCAAATCGATCGGTCCGGTCCGAGATCAGACTTAATTGTATTGAAAATTCGATTTGATAATGATTTTTGGACCAGACTATGCTCTCCTCTGAATGTAACTAAGAAAAGGTAACAAGGGCATGCATTTGCTAGCTTTCAATCATAATTTAGAGTGTATGTATAACGGAGTGCAAAATTTGGGTCGGATCAAATTTCTGGACCGACCCGACCCGATCGGTCCAGACCGAATTTTTTCGGTCCGATCTTCGGTCCGGGGGATACCAAAAAATTGGGTCTCGGTCCGATTCAGTCTGGTTATGGACTAAAGCTCACCCCTATGTGTGTATTCATTATTAATCGATGTCCATTGTAAGGATGAGAGGACGTGCATCGGTCGAGGACCAGACGAATAAGAATTGAATTTGGCACATCCAGTCGATGAAGAGCGGACTGGTTTGGACTAGAGTATTATTTTTAATAAAAATGCATTTGTACAATAATATCATTTTTCAATTTTAAAAATTAATAATTTAAAGTTGTTGAGAAATATGCGGAATAGTACTATTACGTGTAACATCATTTATATTACTTGAAATTTAGGAAATACAATAATATGAAACCTAAATAAATACATTTATGTTTAATATATATATAGGGTCAAGCTCTAGTGAGTCGAGGACTCATCAAATTTAATTTAAGCCTCATACAATCTCACCATTGGATCTTATTTACAGTTAATCTCACCATTCATTAGCATAACCGTTTTTTCTTAATCTACCTTACATTTTGAAATGAGTAGTGGATATTGTGGGGGCTTAATTTAGAAAAATTAAGCCATAGGCTCACTTGAGAATTCTTATACACACACACACACATGAATTCTCTAGTGACAAATGACTTAATTTTTCTAAATTAAGCTTCCACAATATCCACCACTCATTTCAACTTGTAAGGTAAATTAAGAGAAAAACAATTATGCTAATGAAAGGTGAGATTAATGGTGAGATTGTAGGAGACTTAAACTAAATCAGATGAGTCTTGAACTCACTACAATTTAACCTTATATATATATATGTTTTTGGTCTGGTAGTTCAGAATAACTCGAACCGAACCCAAAATTTTGGAAATCAAACAGACCGAATATTGGACCAAATCCTATTTGCTCCGGGCTTGTTCGGTCTCGACATGTGTTTTGGTCTCATCCGTCTCGCTTCGGACCGAAGCCTACAGACCCGTAAATGATTGATACGAATATGGACAATTTTCAAGTATATAAGTGAAACTCTATTTGTGATAACGTTTCGAGAAGAGATACGTATGTAAAACAGTAAAAGTACCCACATTTGTTCCTCATTTTTCAGTGTTACTAGATTATGATTGTTGACATGTAAAACGAGTTGCGCGCAGGGGTGTTTTCCGAATTTGCTTTTTCCAATTTACGTAAAAAATGTTCACAAAAGCATCCATGGAAGTGATACCGGTGTCTACGACAAAGATGGAAGGTACGTATCATGTTTACTAATATATATAATATTGGGAGGACACTAAATTATTTTAAATAAATAGTTATGTGAAAATCAATATTGTTGGACAGGTTTGTACAAGAAAAATTCGAGGAGATGTTTGACAAGCATGCCCACACCAACCGGGATGGGCTCACCATAAAAGAGTTGAGGGAGATGAGGAAAGCCAACCGTACACCCAGAGATAATATAGGAAGGTTTGTTGTTGACTGGTGTCATAGATAATCACATACTTAAGTGGTGTCATTGTAGAAAGAAAATTATTTTTCCATCAGTAATAGAAAAAAATCAAGTTGGAGTTTTTTTGAGTGAATTACAATTTACCTCTTGAATTTTGGGGTGAGTAACAATTTGCCCCATGAATCATATGAAAGTATGAACTATGAAACTTTTTTTTCCTCTTGGATTCTGACTTTGTTTCAGTTTAACCCCATTTTATCACTGAGATCCTAATTTACCTTGTCTTCCTTTCACCTAATCTATTTTCCCTAAGTTGTATAATATTTCTTCCACGTCCAAACAAGATGCAACAATACCATATATGGTTGATGGGAGCAAATGTTACATTTTTAGTTTATGCCTTTATGAGGTTCAAGGAGATACTCTAATTTATCTTAGTTTTTTTTTTTACATTTCACTATGATATATATGAACCATGGTTTTCATGTCGTTTTGGTATTTTTGATATAGAAACACGAAAATATAAGTTTAGTATTATTTGAAATGATGCCTTTTGTGTAGGTTGCATGCTTATTTTGAGTGGGACGTCTTCATGTACTCTCGATTCAAGGACAAGAGTGGACTTGTTCCTAAGAGGACCATAAGAGCAGCGTATGATGGAAGCTTATTTGAAAATACCGAAAGAGAGGGGACTTCAGGGTCCAGTTGAAAGCGACGTACGTGTGTTATCGCTTCAGTTTGGTTGTACCTCATTGTTTGTATTATTACAAGATATATTGATGTTATGTGTGTGGTCAATAATGATGTGAGTGAAGGAATAAGAGTGGAAATAAAGCGATAATGGTTGTGTTTGAGTCACTATCGATTTACCGAATAATATACTATGAGATTGGTGAATCATGTTTTGATTTCCCCTAGCACAACAATGACAAAAGTTGGTTAATTGTCTGATTTCTTCTAGCACAACAATGACAAAAGTTGTTTAATTGTCTGATACACTGAGTGTGAAATTTAAAACACGTTAGTTTCCTGTTTTGATTTTTTTTTTGAAGTATATGTGTATGTTGTAGGTGTTTTACTATGTGATCAATAGCCAGGAAAACGTTATGGAGGTGGATTTCTAAAATGGTTTTGGGATGATCGGTGGCCAAAAAATCTTATAATTCTGGAACTTGAATTTCAATGTGAGATTTATAGCTTAGAAATATGTATTTAAAAGTAAGGTCCTTTCACTTTCACTCACAAACAAAGAACTTATAAGACTGAAGTTCTATACTTTCCTTTGAGTTCCTACGTACTAATCACACCTTAAAAGAAAAATCATTTGTGTGAATGTAATTCCCTCTCCTACCTCATCTCTTTGGGACATGGAGATTGAAAAACGAATGATATCTATTTATTAAACTCTCACATTTGGCCAATATACCCAGGAGCCGGAGAGAAGCACCGTAATATACCTTTAGTATCAAATTGTAACGTCCCTAATCCACGTCGGGACACATCAGTCAATACGAATTAAAACCAAGTGAAAAATTGACACTAACTAAAAACCGTCAAGTCGAGACCTCAATAATAATAATAATAAATATAACAATGTGACAATGTCATAGTACAATGCGGAAAAGAAATACAAGAAACTCTGAAATCCTACTACACAACTAATAAGAGGAGTAGGAAAAATACATGATAACCGAGCTCAACTGATCCAGTCCACTTGCCCCAAGCCCAAGTCGCCTTCAGCCGCCTACCGCGTCCTACCTGCACACCATCGGACACGCCTGAGTCTCAAATCAAGAATCAGTACACCACCCCAACCCGACGCCCTACAAGGTCTAGCCGTTCAGAACGACTCCCACTGGTCTTGTGTCCCAAGGCGACCACGCGTCCAACGAAGCCGAGCGTGAACATCGACCCCACCACGCATCCGATCCTCGAGGAAACACTTAACACGCCCATACAGGTCGGGCGTGCACCCTCGACAAGACCACGCATACAGACCACAAGGCAATACCCTGCTCCAACCACACGCTCGAGCCCGCGAGCCCAGCTTCAGCGGTCACCCCTAACAACACTACGAGCTGATCAATTCTGCGTCTGACTTCGGAAATCCAACCACAACGCCCGAGCCCGCGAGCCCATCTTCAGCGATCACCCCTAACAACACTGCGAGCAAATCAATTCTGCCTCTGACTTCGGAAATCAGACCACAACGCCCGAGCCCGCGATCCCAGCTCCAACGGTCACTCGTAACAATGCTTGTAAGTCATTCCGGACTGCCACAACAACGAGGTAACTCGGCTCCGGGAATCCAACCACAACGTTCGAGCCTGCGAGCCCAGCTCCAGCAGTCACTCATCACAACGCAGGTAAACCCTCCGGACCACCCCAACTAGGGAAACACCCTAACATCTAATCATACATGCCTCACATGCCATCATCACTTTCTGACCACACACCCGGGTCCGTGAGCAACGCTCCAACGACCACTCACAACAATGCGGGTGAACGATCGGTTCCACGAACCTTTCACAATCTCACATTCTCACCAAGCAACAGGTAAATGCAATTTACCCCCAAAGCACGGGTCCACGACCCCAACAAGCTATAGAGCAACAACGAATCAACAAGACTATAAAATCATATAAGAAACGTAATGAAATTATAACTCTAAACCCACAATCAAAAGTACAAGGGTACAAGTGTAATTTTACCAAAATTCTGAACAAAACATAATTTTCTTAAGTTCACGGGAAAGAAATAACAATTTACTCAATTATTAATTCAAATAAAAATAAATCCAGGGTTTTTGCATGCTAATAATCCATTATCACTTAATCAAACAAATACACTTACTTCTAAGGTTCTCAAGGTAATTTATTCGGTTATTAACTATTTAACCAAATAGAATTATATTACGGACTTTATTTTGCAATTAACCCAGATTAATTGATTCAACTACATATTCATAAAATACAGGATTTCTTTGCAATTATACGAATTAAATCACCCAATTATTAGAACAACAACGTCCACATGCAAATACCCAACCCAAAACCAACACCAACCCAAACAACCCTAGCCTCAAGCAGCCAGTCGCCACCTTCGGCCCACCACCGTCGGCTCAGTCACGACACCATCCTGCCCCCCACTGGCCACCATGGTGGCACGACCCAAGCACGACCGCACACGCTTCCCCTCATGACACCCTCTCAACCATGTTCCCGGCCTCACCGCCGACCACTGGTGCCACTGTCGCAGGTCCCCTCCTCCCCCAACACCCAACTCTCTCCCAACTCGTGCCCGAACCTAAAAGAAGGGGGGATGACGTACCTTGGGAAGAGAAGGGGACGATTTCCCCTCTGTGCCTACGCGCAGTCGCCGGAGCTCCTCGTGGTCGGGTCATCGCCCTCGTCTTCGACCTCGCCGAGGCTAGCGAAAGGGTGAAGAGAAAATAGATAAGGAAGAAAGGGTGGTGAGGGAGAGGGTGTAACAATAACCCCACGAAAAAGGAATTTCGTCAACGAAAGAAAAGCAAGCTACACACTGAAAAGCTTTGGGTACTTCTCTCGCACATCCACACTGACCTCCCACGTAGCCTTTTGTGAGGTGTTGTGCTATCACCGAACCTTAACCATCATGATGACTCTCTCACGCAACTGATGCTCCATCCAATCAACTATCTTCCTTGGTCGCTCCTCTAACAACCAATCATGCTGCACCGCAAGCATATCCATCTCCAACACGTACGAAAAGTCGACAATGCGATCTCATACGCCTCAACACTGACTATGTGTAAAGCCTCGAACTACCCACATAGCTCGGACTCAGCTTTCCTTTGTAACCAAACCGCATCACTGTTTTAGCAGGGGAAATCCTCAAGTACATCGTCCCCCACTACAAAAGTCAACTCTTGTCTGTGTTTGTCTGCATAGCTTTTATGTCCATTCTACGTTGTCGTCAATCTCTACCTAATCACATCTATCTTCTCTGCGCAATGCATGACAATTCTTTGGTCCGACTAGCTGCCCTTCTCCCACCTCGCCTCAACATGATGGCGATCCACACAGTCATTTCAACAACACATCAAAGGATGATATCCTTATACTAGCATGGGAATTGTTGTTGCTAAGCAGTAGTAGGTGCTCAACCCGATCGCCTACCCAGTCCAAGGCACCCACTCTCAACATGTCCTTGAACGTCTGTAGGACCCTCTCCGACTGACCATCCGTTAAATGTGACAAGTCTTATTGAACTTCAATTTCGTCCCAAAAGTCTTATGTATCGACCCTAGATTCCTGATGTGAATCGTGAACCTTGGTTCGAGATGATAGATACTCCCACTCCGTGTAACTTGACTATCACGTCCATGTATAACTGTGGCAAGTTGCTAAACACTAAAATCATCTGCATCGCTAGAAAGTGCACCGACTTGGTCAATCAGTCCACGATCACCCAGATCACATCGTTGAAACTTCTCGTCTCGGGTAGCCCCGTAATGTAAATCTATGGCCACATGCTCTCACTTCCACTCTGGAATTTCAATCCTCTGCAACACGTCTGCAAGCCTCTGATACTCGATCTTCACCTTCTGACAGGCCAAACACCATGACACGAACTCCGCGATATCTTTCTTCATGCCTCGCCACTAGTCATGCCTCTGGAGATCCCTATACATCTTCGTGCTCTCCGGATGGATCGTGTATTGAACACGATGAGTCTCCTCAATGACCTCTCTCCACAGGTTTGTTGTTGCTGGCACCCACAACCTACTCCTGAACCTAAGGCCCCCAGTCGGAACAGTCCTGAAATCTGACCCCTTGGTCTCAACCGATTGCATCAAATGGTCCTCTCTGAGTCCTCTGCCTGCGCGGAAACACTACACTCCATTATATCTGGCTCGACCCGTAAATTGGCAAACATAGTTCTGTTGTTTGTTACTATAAACGGCCTCCCCTGAACCAGGTCCTCCAGATATTCAGTGCATACACCACTACTGCCAACTCCAGATCACGAGTGAGATAAATTTGCTCGTGGACCTTCAACTGTCTCGACGAATATGTTCATTTTTCCATGCTGCTTCAGTACACACCCTAAACCTGTACCGGACGTGTCGTTGTAGATCACAAAACCACCACTACATCATTACCTCAATTCTTGTTGGGCTCACTGAGGTCTTACCCTTTAACACAATATGCCCAAGGAATGTCATGTTATCAAGCCAAAACTCACACTTACAATACTTGGCATACAATTGCTGCTCTCTCGGCACCTTTAGTACGGTCTGCAATGCTTTCTCTGCATCTCATGATCAAGTGAGTATGTCACGATATCATCCTCTAACGCAACCACAAATTGATTCTCAGCTGATGTCATCTGGATCTTAAGTAAATCTTCGAGAAGACCCTCGTAGACTTCAATTGATCAAAGAGGTCATCAACCCTCGGCAACGGGTAATGATCCCTCACAGTCACCTTATTCAACATCTGGTAGTCGACACACATCCTTAAAAGAGTCATCCCTCTCCACGAACATGTGCTCCCCACAGTGACACATTCGATCGTATAAACCCCTTGTCCAACAACTCCTGCAACTAAACTTTCAGCTCAGACAACACTACAGGGGTCATCCGATACGACGCCTTAGACAGAGACATCGTACCAGGAAACAAACTCAATCTCTCGATATGGAGTCAATCCTCCCAGGTCCTCTAGAAACACATCGACAAAAACCCGAACAGTCTCCACATCCTCCAGGTTGGTTCTCTGACTCTCAGTCAAGACTGCACTCGCCAGAAACATTGCACACCCTTGACTCAACAACTTCTACGCCTTCAATGCAGAAAAGAAAATGCGACCCTCCCTGTCGCGTACGCCATGGCCGACCCACTGCCCTCGAAATCAAAAACTTCTACGGCAATGAACTTGCACCTCATAACAATACAACCAGTTCATCTGGAGTATCACGTCAAAGTCCACAATCGACAACAACACTAGGTCAACCAGGAAGCTCTCACCGCCCGACACAATCAGCACGCAAACTAGAAACTTCTCGAGCACAAGCCTCTCTCCTACAGGGGTGCGTAAAAACACGTCCCGCAGACTTCGACGAGCCAACTACAGACATGGTACCCACGGTACCCGATCTTTGTGCTTTGTAGTCACGTGCAAGGTGGCCAGGCTTCCCGCAAGTGAAAGAGGACATTGTTGCTCCGCCACTACCAATGCCTCTACAACCATCAGCTGCTCCCCTAAGTCCGGCGTAGTCATGTGCCCTGTGACACAACTGCCCACACTCAAGGCATCTATCAGTCACCAACTACACTTTCGTCTTGTTTGTGAAAGACGACAACGTCCACAAATATCACTGACGCCCCCTAGTTGACATCTTCTTCTTTTCAGGGAGACCCCTGAATCTACTCCTGGGCTGAAACCCCAACTGAATTGATTTGTACTGTAGCCAAACCCCCTACTCTCGTAGGTGCGACTGGGTTACTCAGCATCCAAGTCATTGCTCAACGATATGCCTCCAACATTGTCCAAGCATATTAATAAGCACCGTGTGCCGAAGCGACTATCGAATTCTACCTCCGTGAACTTAATCGCCCTACGCTCGGGCGTGCTAAAGATATTTGCATAGTATCTCTCTCGACAGCTGAACTTGTAGATATATTTATCCAAGCTCAAATTTTCCTGCTGAAGTGCCAGAAACTCACGCCTCAGACGATCACGAACGTGCAGTGGAAAAAACTTCTTCCTGAACTCCTCCAGAAAATTCTCTCAACTAATCACAGTCGCACCTCCAAAGACCCTCACAAAAGTAACTCTCTACCAACAGATCGTCAGTCCACTGAAAATGTACGTGGCCAGTTCCACTTGCCACTCAAATGGGCAAGCGATCACCTCGAAAATCTGGTGGATCTGGAAAATCTTGTCCTCTGCTGCCTCTCGTCTATCCTTCCAGCAAAGGTCAGTAGGTGTTAGTGTATAAAGAAATCATGGATCTCGCCCTAGTCCTCAATCTAGGTCTTCTAGCATGCTCCTTCATTAACGCGCTTATATGATCCAGCTGATTGGGCATCGCACGCAGTCCTCCTCCTGAGAACGGAGTGCAAATGAGTCCACACACCTCGCTCTGACATCAACCTCTCGAACCAGAAACATAAAAAACACACAATACTAACGAGACTATGCTAAGGTGTCCCAACTTGGGTTGTACACAAATGGACTAACCTGAGCTCTGATACAAAGTTGTAACGCCCATAATCCGTACTCGGGACACATCAGTCAATACGAATTAAAACCAAGCCAAAAAGGAACATTAACTAAAAATCGTCAAGTCGAGACCTCAATAATAATAATAATAATATAACAAGGTGACAATGTCAGAGTACAATACGGAAGATAAATACAAGAAGCTCTGAAATCCTACTACACAACTAACAAGAGAAGTAGGAAAAATACATTATAACCAAGCTCAACCGATGTAGTTCACGTCCCCAAGCCCAAGTCGCCTCGAGCCGCCTACCGCATCCCACCTGCACACCATCAGACACTCCTGAGCCTCAAATCAAGACTCAGTGCACCACCCCAACCCGACGCCCTACAAGGTTTAGTCGTCCCTCACAACGCACACTGGTCTCGTGTCCCAAGGAAACCACGCGTCCAACGAAGCCGAGCGTGAACCTCGACCCCACCACGCATCCGATCCTCGAGGCAACACTTAATCCGCTCTCACGGCAGAACCATCACACGTCCCAAGGTGACCACACACCCCGCAAGGTCGAGTGTGCACCCTCGATAAGACCGCACATCTAGCTCGCAAGGCAACACCCTACTCCAACCACACGCCCGAGCCCGTGAGTCCAGCTTGAGCGGTCACCTGTAACAACGCTGGTGAACTGACCAGTTCTGCGTCCGGCATCGGAAATCCGACCACAACGCCCAAGCCCACGAGCCCAACTGCAACGGTCACTCGTAATATCGCTGGTAAGTCGTAATTACTCTTACAATCTTACGTGTACACACTCAACAATTCTCAATCACAAATTAGTTTTTCTTACTCCAAACAACCAAAGTCCAAGATTGACATTATCTTCGGTTTGTGGTGCCGAACCTCGCGGAGTCGAGCAGAGCTTATAAGAGAGGACTAGGACCCGGGTGGGGTGCCGAACCTCTATAAAAACCGACGCGTCTTTGTGGTTTGCAATATTCTTCATTTACTTGCTTGTTTGCTTTAAAATTATGTTGTGCATCTTGACTTAGTTAAACAAGTAGGTGATTAGATTAATAGTGATTAGTGGACTCATAATCCACACGATCCATCAAAAACGACATGTCGAAACCAAGAAAAAATTTGCCCAAGTAAAAACGGCATCAGTGTTGCCGTTTCCCTTAAGGGTAAAAACGGCATCTACAGTGTCGTTTTTAGTTAATGAAAACGGCACCACAAGTGTCCTTTTTAAGGTGCATACTTTGCTAATTAAGTTTCTTACGTGCGTATTTTCCAATTTTTTTAACTTATTATTTTTAAAAAAAAACCTTTTTAAAATTCAGGATTTAAAATATTACAAAACGAAAGTTTAGGATGGATAATTTTAAATTGAAAATTTAAGAATCCAAAGTTCGGGAGGGATAACAGTAATCAACCATTTGTCTTATCACTTTTATCGGATATTAATTAATATTTTAACCTTGAAAATTCCAGACGCGAAGGACAGTTTGATAACGACATTTTTTGATTGCCTAAAACGGTACACGTGCAAAATGGTGCAAATTGTTTTTTATCCGTCGGTTTTTGAGAAATTGTTCGGTATATACTATTCGAATGGTTTATATGGATCGGCAAGCCGAGCATGGATCCGGCCGAATCAATTCTTACAATTGATTTTGTGGGAAATAGGAAGTACCTTTCCATTTTGATCCTCAATTTGAGTTTGAATTATCTGAATTGCATGATAATTTTTTTCATTTTACATCGAGGACTTGAATTTTCCCCTTCTCAGTTGAAACACGTTTTGCAAGACCGTTGGCGTGCAAGCTGGATGTCGATTGGCGTTTAGATTGATTGGAGATTGGTTATGGGCTTTTTGGGCCGGTAACTTGATGGACTTGACTAGAAAATGGAACAATGCCTGTTTTTGCATGATTTTTGCAAAACAAATCGTCTTTAGATTGGTTTTTCCTAATCCCCTTTTAGATTTTTTACCTATTCTTTGATTTAGCTTGTCTTCATCACGTGTAATAATTCGCACATTTTTAGCTCAGCTTGAGCTATTTTTTTTGGTATTTTGTTGTTTCAAATATATAAAAGATGTGCGGATTGGGGGTGGAAAAACGTAGTTTATATAAAAATGACACAAACGATCTTACCTTGTAGTCCTTCCACATGCTGCATTGCATCTTATGTATTTTTTTCGACGCTACACGTGTGCCTCAAGCAGAAGACACCTCTCACACTTGGTTTCAGAGTAAACCATATCTCATCTCTTTGTTGAAGTATTTTCTTAATGTAATATTCTCTTACTTATGGAGTGTAAACCCCTTAAAAAACTTACTTATGAAGTACCATATGATATGTACCCTTCAAAAATAAAATTATGGAGTGTCAACCCCTATAAAAAATTTGTTTGTAATCCAATTGCTTTTCCAAAACAAAAAATAGAAGAAAAAATTGAAATCCAATCGGATGGCAAAAAATCTGTCTCGGCTGGTGAGGGATGATCCGGTGATATCAATGGATAAGGTGTCGACCAAACACTTTTTTTTGCACCTACTTTACATGGACTCGTCGATTCTTAGCAGTTTCACAAGAATTTCTTGCATTTTGCTGAAAAGAAATTTAAGTAGTTATGCATAATAAAGATTGGTAAGTGGTGCAAAGTAGATTAATAAAAATCATTCTATGCAACGGCGATAATAAATTTTCTTTCAATTTCCTAAGAAAAATTTGACTTTCTACGCTTCAAATTGCCCAAACTCGAGAGAAAAAAATATCACTTTGACATATTCTGAAAAATATGTTTATCTTTCTACTTCTCCCAAAAAATACTCCTGCATAAACCGTGAGATCATTCTCTTCCAATCCTTCTATTTCTCCATCTTTCTCCCTCTCTCACTTTCTCCCTAAAAAACTATGCAATGAACAATGCATTTTGTTTCAAAAAATGAAGGCAATTTCAAATCGAGGTCAAATCGAAGTCATATCGAGTTCATCGAGCCTGAAAAAATAAAGTATCTTACTTATAATATCGTGGGCATGTTGAGCTCATCGAGGTTACAATTCTCCACACTTAATCGATTCAAATTTTGAACCGTCAAAAATCACCCTAAAAATCGTGTCATTGAATTTTTTTCAAAAAATGAAGGTAGTTTCAAATCGAGGTTATATCGAGCCCAACAAAACAAAGTATATTATTTCATCATATCCCGTGCATATTGAGCTCATCGGGGTTACAATTCTTCACAGTCAAACGATTCGAAATCTGAATTGTCAAAAAATGCCCTAAAAATTGTACCGTAAACAGTGCATTTTTTCAAAATATGAAGGCAGTTTCAAATCGAAGTCATATCGAGTTCATCTAGCCTAATAAAACAAAGTATCTTACTTCATCACATCACGCACATATCAAGTTTATATCGACAAGCTCATCAATGTTACAATTCTACACACTCAAACAATTCGAATTCCAAACCATCAAAAAACGTCTTAAAAACTGTTCCGTGAATAATATTTTTTTTCAAAAAATAAAGGCAGTTTCAAATCGAGGTCATCGAGCCCAAGAAAGTAGTCTTATTTCATCATATCGCGCACATATGGAGTTTATATCGAGTTCATCGAGGTAACAAATTTGCACACACAAACGAATCAAATTCTGAATCATCAAAAAATGCCCTAAAAAACTGTCGTAAACAGTGTATTTTTTCATAAAACAAAGACAGTTTCAAATTGATGTCATATCGGGTTCATTGAGTCCAAGAAAAAAACACGATTGTTCACGGTATGATTTTCGAGGGAGAAAGAAAGAGAGAGAAAGAAGGATTGAAAATGAATGGTCTTGCGGTTTATGCATGATTATTTTGGGGGGAAATGAAAATATAAACATATTTTTCAAAGAATGTCAAAGTTTTAAGTTTTTTTCTCGATTTTAGGTCACTTGAAGCTTAGAAAGTTAATTTCCCCCCCTAAAAATCTAGGGTTCATATATCATGTATCTCTGTGATTCAAGATGTGTTATTATCATAACAAATAAAACTTAAAGAAAAGAAATAATACCCAACATTGATATGACAAAACTTCAAGCAGGTTTAGAGTTATAAGATATAAGTGCACTATTTCTTATGAACTAACTTTTAGAATAAACTATAAAATATAAATATACTCCTAGTTATATATAAGATATAAGTGTATTATTTCTTGCGAGCTAACGTTTACAATGAGCTTCACTAAAGATCTTGTTTTTGCTGGTTTCCGAGATTCAGTTAATCAACTTGAAAGACCCACTCTTTTCGCGGTATATAAACTTAGAAAAAAAAAACACCAAAAATGATTGTACAACCTAAAGGAGAAAGTGTAAGGAGTAATCTAACAATTGTTATAAAAAATATATGTTGTAGGACTGTAGGAGTATGATTAGACTTGGGCCATGCCGGCCCGACACAACTTCGGCCTGGCCCAACCCGCCGGCACGACGCTCCAGGCCGGTTCGGCCGGGTGGGCCGTGCCAGCATGACACGGTGTGGCACGTTACAACAAGGACTGTCGGGTCGGATCAGCTGAGGCCGTTACCCAGGTCTAATTATGATCCTTAAAACCTCACTTGTATTATAAGTTATGTTTTAGGATGAGTTCTCGTGTACGTAAAACCCCGGTTTTCATGTCTACCGGATAGATGTTACGTGATGATTTGCTATACATTGTCTTACACGATGATTGACATTCTTTTGGATTTGCGATATATTGGAGACAGTGTTCACATCATCAACCACACTCCACACATACCCAAGCCTACCTTCTCGAACAACAAAGAAGGCGACCCAGAATTAATTTTGACCACCAATAATTTGTCCACACGAAACAAACCTATCCTCAATTAACCTCAAGACAAATGGCAAAAATTAATACACCTTATTCTTCCTACATTCCCTAGAGTTGAGTGCACGTTGCCACGTAGCCAACTTAGAGGACCAACAAGTCTTTGCAAACACACTTTCAGATTGTGATCTTAGAATCTCTTCTGATAAATGATATCTCAGACAAGTAACATTTGATTGGTCCCAACCAAAAGTAGACGCAAGAGAGATTGATTCTTTTTCCTTTTAAGACACCCAACGATCCACCACAACACAATATATATTCTTGCTTTCGTCCCACTCACCCACCATTCCTCTCTTCTGATCAACTACTACTACTACTACTACTTGTGCTTGTTCTTGAAATCTCTTTAACAAACTAACTACATCATGGATTCTGATGCCACTTCCTATGGCTATGGTACTCAAATTTTTAACCCATGTTGTTTTGTTATTGATATAGTTTGTGGTGTGTTGATTTTGTGGTGTGTGTGTGTGTTTTTATGTTTTAGATAAGAAACTAATGGAGGAGATCACTCATGGTGATGAGATGACTGCCCTACAGAAGCATGTCGCGTTTTTCGACCGAAACAAGGACGGCAAGATCTATCCATGGGAGACTTTTGAAGGTATATAAATTTAATAGTTCGTTGTGTTTTTCTATGAGAAGAGAAAAAAGGGGGAACATCGGCTATGCCACCACCACTGATGTCCAAACTGTCGATTCATATATCATGTAACTTTTGGTTGAAGACGTATTTTAAGGGTTCAATTAGTTTTTAGAAAATAACATTGAAATGACGAACTTGACTTTCAGAATTAATTCTAGTGATTGGTTCGTATGAGATGATTTCTTCAATTTCTAGTCCAAAGTAAAGAAGGATCATGAAACTAGAGTTCTATTTTTCGTTTTGACTTTATCCAAACCAATCACACTCAAACGTCCGCGGAGTTAATCATATTGGTTTAATATCTTTTTTGAGTTTTTTGTCTTACCAGACGATTCCCAACATACCATGCACGTGTGGTTAAGGCATGTTTGGTTTGATTGATTTGCTTGTTCTTGTTGTTGTGATATATTGCTGGTGGTAGGCTTTCGTGCTATTGGTTCAGGATTGGCCTTATCATGCTTCAGCGCTGCCTTCATCAATGGATTTCTTGGTCCGAAAACAAAACCGGTATATATGATATACACTTGTGTAATTAGTTTTTATGATTTTTTAAATTTGATTTTGGTGATGATTAGTGAAGTTTGGGTTTAGTTATTTATGTTGAATTTTCTAGAATTTGTTTGATAAAGTGAAAATTAATGTCATTTGGGATATTGTTAAAGTCAATAGAATGGCTTAATTTTTTTATAAATTAAAATCCCAACATCTAACTCAAAATGCTAGGATTTGTTCCTTAATTCCTTGGATTTAAGTTCTAACTAATCTAAGATTAAAAAAAGATATACCAATTAAACTAGTCTCATATGGTTGTGAGTTCTAATTTAGATTATAAAAAAAATAAAAGTCCAAGTATCTACTTTGTTGTTACAAGATTAAATGTAGGATATGAAATTAAGCTATGGTTGCATGGCATGTGGATGTTACGTTTACTGAAGAAACATTCTCTACATATTACAATTGCCTTTTAAGATGATGGTGAAAAGGCCACGTACTTAATCTTCTTTTGGACAGTAAGGAGTGAGAAGCTCATAATCAGATAGGCCATAGATTTAATCATCTCAAGTTATTTTCAAGGTGTGAATAATTCACAGTAAGTAATTGGGGTTTAAAAATTATATTTAAAGGTATTTTCAAGTTATGGTAATTATTTTTGACATGAATATTCATGTTGGAAGTGAGATAAAAGCAGAGGAAGTTATCTCACGTAGCATCTCAAATTGGTACTATACCAGTCACAAAAAGTCATACTAGATATTGACAGCCAGCTCAAAAATAGTGTCCTCGTGATCAAATCACTAAACTAGATTAGCCACATTTGCTATAAGCCTATAATTGCAGAGATAGTTGCTTGCGAAAGACAGGATATGGTTGAAATTTTTTTTTTCTCATCAAACCTATAGTCTAGTAATGTGGTTATTGAATAGGGTGTCCTATTTGAAATCTATCTAGGAACTAAAACATAAGGTTTAAAATGGATTTCTAATTTAAACGGAGCATTAGTTTATTAGTTTTATGATTAATTACTACTACGTCTTAAGGCATTCATCTTAGATGGAAGAATGGAAAGTTACATGATTTTAATTGTGGAAATCGACAAATACGTCGCAGGGGAGATTCCCTTCTTTGCTTTTCCCTATTTATGTGAAGAACATTAGCAAAGCTAAGCATGGAAGCGAGTCTGGAGTATACGACCAAGAAGGAAGGTAAATACCGAACGCAATTCCTTTCTTGCTAAGACATGCTTGAAAACATCACTTGCTAATAGCATGTTCAGTCTGAAATATGTCATTTACACCCTCAGTGGTTTATTTGGCTTGTTAAGATATCGATTTTCTTTCTTTAAATGCCTATGTTGCTAATCCATATATATATGTGTGTGTTAATTCTGACTGACCAATTTCTTCTCACCAAGTCACTCCACTTCGTTACTGTACAGCATTTTTTAAATTTTTTGAAAATGTACCGTGTAGGTTTGTGCTCGAAAAATTCGAGCAGATATTTTCCAAGCACGCACATACAAACAGTGAGGCCCTGACATCAGATGAACTGAATGAGTTGATAAAATCAAACCGAGAACCTAAAGACTACAAAGGATGGTTAGTTTTTTAGTTATATTGGATACATACATACATATATATATCATTTGATTTTAGTAGTTTCTTAGAAATTACATGTTATCATCTAATTATTAATTATATGCAGGGTCGGGGGCTTTGTGGAATGGAAAATTTTGTATTATCTCTGCAAGGACAAAAATGGACTTCTTCCTAAGGACATTATAAGAGGAGTTTATGATGGAAGTCTATTTGTTGAGATGGAAAAAGAAAGGGCTTCGAAGTCCAAAAAACACCAGTGAAACTTAACTTGTGGCTGCAATAGTATGTTATTCCTTGGTTAATTACGATTAATTCGGTACTGGGCTTTGACTAGCGTGTTGGTTGTATTGTAAAAATTTGGTGTTATAGTTATTGTAATTATGAGTGATTGGCGTGTTGGTGATATATATTTGTTATATTTTAAAGCGCTTCATGTAACAAGTCTTGTGCATAAATATGATCTCAACTTGGCAGTGAATTTCTTCCTTGGGGGGGGGGGGGGGGGGGGGGGTCTCGCATGGTTACTTTTTACCCAATTTCAAAAGGACCACTCACGATGGTTAGTGCTTTAGATAAAAAAGCTCAACTGTTTTTTGGTTAATTAATGGTACAAAGGGGACTAGTGATATAAAGTAGGGGTGTAAAGGGGATGAAAACAGATATATACATGTTTAAGTTTTTAGGTTAATTAGTGATAGAACAAAATAGTGATACATGTTTAAGTGCAAACCAGTAGCAAGAACATTACCTATAAATAAAAAAACATTAGCAAGAACAAAATCCAGGGATAATATCTAAAATTAATTCAACAAAGTTTATACAAATCGACCTCTAAAATAAAACCCCCAAATGCTGACCTCGAGGGACGGCAAAGAGGAGAGGCACGTCGGAGGCAGTGTGATGGACGACAAGGTATGAAGATCGTGAGGGCTAGAGACGACGGCGAGGAACGGAGGGGCGGAGGTGCAGCTAGGGAAGGAAGAGGCGGTGATGGAAAGCCGGCGATGAGGTGGTAGCAGCAGATGGTCGGCAAGAGACGACCGGCGGCAGCAGACGGCCGACGGTGAGGCGTTAACAACGGACGACGGGGAGGAGGGTTTAAAGAAGGCGAGGAGCAGCGGTGGATTTGGGGGTTTCGATGGGGGGTGAGGGTTTAATTGTGGTCAGGTTCGGTTTGTGCTTTCAAATAAACTTATCTTTCTTCAGCATCAGCAATTTCTGATTTAAGACTAGTTCTGCATAATTCAGCTCTATCTCAGATATAGACAAGAAACAAAATGGAGCACCCAGCAAATGCTATTAAAGTGTGGGATTCCATCTCGAAATCAATTGTCGTGGAGTTGATGTTCCAAGATCTTAAAGGTCAAAATATAATCACATTCTTTGATGCAGGTCTATTCTCACACTCCACTAAGCAATTTACAGTTTTTGTAATGTAAAAACGTAGGACTTCCTAAACTTTGATACATAAAACAAAATGTCAGATGTAAAAGTAAACCTTGTCATTACAATCTTTACCAGAAGCCCAAGGGAGATGTCTTAGACTTAACGACTTCAATAATGATACAACAATCCTTGGTCTTCTCACTGCCCGTGGATGTCTATGAGAACTGTCCAAGGTAAGTGGAGAGAGAATGCATCAAGGTTCAAATGACGCCAAGAAAAACATTACAACATAAACAGAATATCACCTGAAGGAGCCATTAGTCTTGAAAGAATCCCTTTGATCCAAATTACCATCAGAATTGTTGTGGAGGATTTCGATATTTCCAACTTCCAAGACCTTCCATCAAGATCTTCACGACCTTCAACGAAACTATTGACTTGAGCAGTCATGTGACAGGAACAAGCTAAATGGCTCGACAACTGCATGCGAAAGCTTCCAATTAAAAAGACAACCTTCTCATCGACTTGATCAAAATATTCAACTCCAATTTGTTTAGGAAAAAAATTAGTCATACATTTACAGAGTCAAAACATAATAAAAAAAAGTTTTTTTTTACAAATAAGTAGCAAAAGAACAAAATGTCAAATGCAAATCACAACATTTTCATCCTCAACAAGAAGAAGAACAACATTTTAAGTGCAAACCAGTAGCAAGAACATTACCTATAAATAAAAAAACATTAGCAAGAACAAAATCCAGGGATAATATCTAAAATTAATTCAACAAAGTTTATACAAATCAATCTCTAAAATAAAACCCCCAAATGCTGACCTCGAGGGACGGTAAAGAGGAGAGGCACGTCGGAGGCAGTGTGATGGACGGCAAGGTATGGAGATCGTGAGGGCTAGAGACGACGGCGAGGAACGGAGGGGCGGAGGTGCAGCTAGGGAAGGAAGAGGCGGTGATGGAAAGCCGGCGATGAGGTGGTAAGAGCAGATGGTCGGCAAGAGACGACCGGCGGCAGCAGACGGTCGACGGTGAGGCGTTAACAGCGGACGACGGGGAGGAGGGTTTAAAGAGGGAGAGGAGCAGCGGTGGATTTGGGGGTTTAGTTGCGGTCATGTTCGGTTTGTGTTTAATTTAGGGTTAGTTTTTTAGCATCGGAATTTATCCGTAGCTGATTTGGCCGTATCTGTCGTTTATGTGTGAAGCAGCATGGAGCCTGTCTCGACAGATAATTTCAACTTTGTGGTACGCTTAATTTTTTGTAGTCATATCCGTATAATTAAATAGGTACAAATATTTATACATGTTTATTTAAATTTTATTGTATCCGTATGACATGAATGAGAGTGGCGAAGAACGTGTTCACAATCCTGGAGTCCACCAACTCGAGTTGACCCAAGAAAATGAGATATGTTCACCTCCTTTCATTTCACTCCATTGTATATCGTACCATCCCATCCAATCATGTGCTCAATCATCGATAACAACCCACATGTCAAATGAAAATAAAAGAAGTAACACAACGTTCTCGCCAACTAGGATTATTTATTTACGTAGCAAGAATTAACCAATCTATTCGACCAATTACTCCCTCACCAACCCGACTATATCCTGACTTGACTCGATCGTGTCGCTCCATGTATTGGAGAGTTATCTTGTCTGTGTCACCGTATTCGTCTCATACGCATTTAATAAATAGGCAGGAGACAAGTATAATGGGTAATATACGGCATTCATGTTTCGTTTTAATATTTAACAAATTCTAGTAGATTAACTTGTCAAAATTCAATTTTTAGACTTATAAGACATGAATTAGATCAATTAATGCATACAGCAAAACAATAAATGAATTAATAATCATAATTTATACGTAGAACAACAAATATAACACTAATATGGGTTTAAAATTATCGCAAAATATCAAAAACATATGCAAACTACCAATTAAATGTTACATATTTTTGTTAAAAAAAAGGTCAATGGAGATACATTTCTGAGATAAATTTGTAGATAAGAGTGACGTTGTCTTTTCAAACAATGCTCAATTTGTTGTTTCAACAATGTGGTGGACTATTGAGTATTGGGTTTAGGCACATTTAATATTTAATTGGAAATTCAATGTTGAGTTGTAAAGTTAGAACATGAGATTCTGTCATGTATTTAGTCTCACATTGAGGAATTTGAAAAATGGAGAAAAGTTTATGCATCTAAGCTTCCCATACGGCTTCGAAGAGGAGAGACATGAGGAGAGAATGAGACTCACACACATACACACGCACGTGAGTGTGTCTTTCGGTTTGGTCAGGTCCAGTGCAGTGTTTCCTCATGTGCATTCAATTTTTGAGGGCTCATCTTATATTGCATTTGACAAATAATTGGTTTAAAATTTTATTTTTATTTTTGTTTCGACGGTTACAAATTTTGTAGTTATATTAAATCACGTTCTCTCTCTCCTCCTGCATTTCTCGAAACGATATTCCTAGTCTCGATCTTCTCTCACAATTCGTTATTATCGGAATGCACCACCATTGATGTTACGACCATCCTAACCTGGAAGTAAGCAATTGCACCAATCAACCTGGTATGTGGGGACGATAATTTCTTTAAAGGGAGTCTGACAATGATGACTCGGTCAATGAGTTTTCTATTCCTGACTTATGTTTGCTTTAGTTGTTTATTCGCATAGATTTGTTCGTTGGCATTGTTTAGATAGAACTTTGGATGTACCAACATATGTACCCACTGGCTTTGAATCAAGCCGACTATGATTAAGTTCAGCCTTATTGAACTAAATGGTCTGTGTTGCAGTATCAATCTTGTTGCCTTTGAATCAAATTGACACCCTTATAGAGAGATTGCTGTGAAATGGAATTGGTCTCGAAATCATGTAAGAACAAATGAACAACAGCAAACAAAAGAGTGAAAGGAACCAATATTTAAAAAGCAAAGCACATCAAGACAGCCTTTTACGAGGAAATAAAGAACCATATCTCATTTTGCTGTTGGAATCTCTTGCAATGGAAGTCCTTTTGATTTCACTTTGCACCCCACTTCAAAAGGAACCTTGTCTTTTGTTGAGACCATGGAAAGATGTGTGACAAAGGATAAAAGTTCTCCCACTCATCCAAAGATATCACTTCATTATTTACCTGCATCAGTGAGGTTGAGCACTTTAAACACTTTAAACATTGAACAAAATGACATGGGAGAAGGTAAAGTGGTGAAGTGTTTAAGGGTTTAATTACTGCCTTCATGTCCTGGAGACTTGCTGAGGAAATAGAGGAAGAGGATTAGGAGGAGAACTGCTGCTGCAATTCCTATGATTATAGCCATCTCTTTCCCTGATTCTTTACCTGAGAATCAAACATTAAACAGAACAATTCATTTCATAGACTGTGGAGGAATTATTTTAGTGTTGGTTCTCTAAAATGATTTTTTTTTCTTTTGAAGAAAATCAAAATATTGAAAAAAGTGTTGTAAGAATTTACTAAATATTAAAAGATATTAGAAGAAGTCAATAAATTCGGAAGATCTTTTTGATACAATAAGCATCTAACATTTTGACATAGTTAGAGGATACTAACATAAATATGCCATAAATTATAATGACCATAATTATGAAAAGGATGACTTCAGAAATACTCTCGGGATAATTACAAATGTTGTAACACCAATAATTTTAATATTTCATAATACTCGAACCACCTTCTAATTTTCTCAAAAATGTTTTTTTAGCAAATATTGCAACTTAGTTGAAACAGATAGTAGACTTAACTTCACATGATATCGAATTTAATTAAGAGCTTCAAAGACTCTGTTTGACCTCTATAAACATATCGCAATACATAAGACGTTATTATTGAAAGTTCACATTAAAAGGTATAAAGACATGATATTTTGAACCATTTCATCAAGAAATCAATGAAACCATCATCTCCTAATCAAACCCAAACAAACCACTTATCAAACAAACACAAACAATAAAAATCATATATAAAACGTGTTACCATAATGACCAGTTCTGTAGGTTTGATCGGGGCTTGTCCTCTGGAACCAATACTCCACGTAACACTTGGCCAAGTAGACCTCCCCGGACACCACCGGGCCGCCGCAAGCGGTCCGGAGATCCGACACCGCCTCTGAAACACAGTCGTCACACTGGTCTGTCTTCTGGTCCCCCACGCATTGGGCCAACCCGTCCACGTTCCCGGCCCTTGCCACCCGGTACGGGCCTTGCCCTCCTGCCTCCAGCCCTCCGAGAACCGACTCTCTCGCGGCTGCCAAACCGGTGTCGCCGGTGTTGGGACCGCATTTCTTGTATATGAGTGTGTTGTCCGGCTCGCCGAGGAAGCTCTCGTTGCTGTACCGGATCACACAACCTACGTTCCGCAAACAATCAAACATATATAGGCGATGGATACATTGAGTTTTACTAAAACCAAAGATATGTTTCGTAACAAAATGATCAAGAATTAATCTTCGACACGTTTAATGTCACTTTTGCTTTGTTAGGATATCAAATGGTATCCTGAAGAGTTCAGTATGTGATTTACTAACTGGGGATTTAAGTATTACTGTTTGAACTATTCCTAACTAGGGTTAGCGGGATTCAAACTAATTTTAATTTTAAATATGTTCGTCAACTTAAAACATCTTTATGCAAAGGAAAATAAGAAAGTGTTGGATATATACTGTCCGACACTATTTAAAAGTAAAATGTTCTCCTAGGCCTATAGTAGGGTACAAAAAGTGTATGTCACTGTAAAATAGTTATTTCACTATGTTCCTCTTGATTATGAAGAAGTTGACAAATATTAACCAGATTGAGAAAAGCATACCGTGATTACTCCAATAAAACGAAATATATTGGGAAAATCAAAATCCTAGTTTGAGTACGCATGCATGAAAGAGTTCTTACGAACAAATCATCCTAAATCACAATTATTATTACTCCAACTAATGTTGCAAACTAATCATGCTAACCACAGCTAGTTAGTGGTTATAGATCAATTCCTTTATGAAAAAATAAACATCATTTCACTTAATCTGTGACCGACATGATCATTTTTTTAGCTAAAATACCTTGAAGTTGCACTGTGGCGGCCTCAGCCGAGGAGCAAAGAAGAGAAAGTTGGTTGATCGCAATTCGAACACACGAGCTACAACCAAGTATAGAGAGCCCACCACGGCACTGGAAAAATCCATAAACCGGCGACGTAGTAGAGGCGGCGAAGGACGTGAAATTGCCGTAGTTGGACATGGCGGCGGCGTTGGCGAAGGAGGCGAGAAGGGAGTTGAGATTGTACTGGTAGGGAGTGCTTGGGGAGTACTTGGCCTGGGAGCAACCGGCGTAGACGAAACCGGAGACTTCATCGATGGAGGAGGAGAAGGCAAAGAGTAGGAAGAAGAAGAAGAAGAAGAAGAAAATTGACAAGAGGAGTTTCACCTGCATGTTTGAGATTGTGCTGTAGCCAAGTCTTGGCTTTGCTTCAGCTCACTTAATTGTCTTGGTGTTTGTTCATATTTGATCTTAGGCAATGATAGGTTTATTGATTCAACTCACTTTACTCAAAGCAGCAGTACTGTGTGTTCTGGCTTTAATTTTAACTTTTGTATTCACTTGGGCATGAATTGGTGGATTTATTTTGAAACATACAAAATTTAAGATTTTCGGTTGTGTTATGGATCTTTGAGATCGAATCGTAAATTTATTTGGTGAATGGTTGTTGTAGCATAACCGAAAATCTTAAATTTTGTATGTCTTCTATCATCCGATTGGCACCAAAAGTTCATGCTTCTCCTGCTTCTCTGTAACTACATATGGCGAATTTTTTTGAAATAGAATATTTATCGTGGAAAAAAATAGCATACCAAGTCTTTTACAAAAATATTTAACAAATTAGACTTGCACCACGTCACGACACGTAGTGGATAATTTTTTTTTTGTCTTATAACTTTGGAAAACTCAATCTTACTATTGTCGAGTTCATTAAGAATTTGACAATGTCATTGTCGAGTTATATTCATAGAACTGAGTCGGTTTAATGATTTTTGATTTTTATGTTTGTTTTACAATAAATTTTCTATTTATAGATAAAATAAATATTTTGAAACATACAACATAAAAGAAAAGCTGGAGACTCTTTTTTCCGGGGATAGATTTCTGTATAATCTTTTTGCTTCTCTCCCATTCTCCCAAAGTATCGTACAAGAATAAACATAGTTTAAACTTCTATAATAGCAATTAGCAAATGTAGAACATGTCATATTTCGACATAACCACTACACTCACGTGCACCGAATAGAGACCAAGTTCACAATTTTATTTGTCACCGAAAGCTTCTTTACCCTAAAGCTTTTCTACTATCTATAAATGTAACTTACAATTTCAAACTAATTAGATGATAAATGATACTAATCAATCAGACTCAAAACACTCAAGCTAATTGAACTCAAAAAACTCATATGTAACACCAGAACATCATTTATTCTCCACTTCACAAAACGGTGATTTCACATTTTTCCTTCATAACAACTCCAAACAACACAACCAAAAAAAAATCATTTAAAAAAAAGAAACGCAATAGAGATGCAGTTTCATTACTTACATTTAAGTCGTACATTTTCATTTTTAGGCGTGAAACGTTAGTAGGTTTTGTGTTTATTTATTAAAATACATTTTTTTAAGTCTACTTCATATTTAAATTGTAAATATAAAATTTATTGCAAACAAACATAAAAATCAAAACATGACAATGTCGTTGCCGACTTCATTAAATACAACTCGGCGTTGGCATTGACGAGTTCTATTCAATGAACTTGTCAGGTTCTTAATGAACTAGACAATGGTAATGTCGAGTTTTCTAAAGCTATAAAACAATAGTTTGCCTCCATCACGCCGCGACCTATTATACTAATTATTTTTATAATAAATTTATTTTAATTTTTTTGCCTATATTATATCTTATATGTATTATGATACTTAAATAGCTGGGGAAGAAGAGATAAAAATCAGTCATATGGAATGAGCGAGGAGAGAGAGAGAGGGAAAAGACTGTCAAGTTCGAGTAACTTCAGGATGTTAGTGACTTGTGTCGGCACGGTTCCTATACTCGAGGGTAGACGCTTGACATACAACTGACTTTGGTATGAGAGGATTTGGCTTGTCTTTTTGTTTAAGAAAAGACACTAACTGTTAGGGAATAACTACAACACTAACCTTATCAGAAAAGAAAAGAAACTAACCAGAATTAAAGTTGACCGAAGAAAAAGAACAAAAGGAAATAGAGCTGTCGGCCTTTTCTTTCAACAAGTGGGCTCAATCGGGCATTGATTAACTGGGCTGGTGAGCAGTTTATCAGAACTTGTAATTACAAAACCTATTGAATATATTTGTTTTTCTCTTGAGTTGGATATTCATAGTTTCATACAATCATACTTCAATATGATTAACATAAAACCAAAAGTTTAGATTCTACGTAAGAAAATGGTGTTCAGCCAAGGGAAGAAGAAGAAGAAGAAAATTGAAGCCTGTAAACATCATATATAACAAGTCTGTAGCTATAAATTATCACCCCAAAGTTAGGATAAAATGGGGAAAAGATAAGATTTGTATATACAATTTTTAAGAATCACTAATTAGAAGGAAACATAAGGGATTATATCTAATTTTAGAATCTAAGAGATGAGAAGATGCATTCAAATGTTTAACCATTTAAAGTTTTGGACCTTTTGGTTTGGATAATGAAGCGAGCCATGACATGATGATTTGAGGTTTGAGGTGCTTCAGTATCTTAAGCAAAATGTTTGAGGTTTTAAATGAAATAATATTAGTATTTGAGAGTGGGTCGCTGTCGTATTTCGATGGAATACTTGTTAAACTTTTAGAAAATTATAAGCTGCCTATATAGTTATTGCGAATGCCGCCGGGATTATAAGGTTTTGGATGCAGTTATTGTGGAATCTTCTCTTGCTGTAGCAAAGACGACAAAAGATGAATTTGTTATACTAGAATTTGTACTGTAGTCTGGTTCTGCCTCATAATACTAGTTAATGTCAAAAAAAAGGAAGTCGTGGACATGCTTTCTAAGATTATTTTGTTTACAATTGGAAACAATATCATGTAGCTTAAGAATTTTGCATTATAAGTAATTAGCGCGTCCTCAAATGTTTTATCACGTTTCACGTCATTCTATTCACACATGACATATGTATTAAAAAACCTAAGACGGTCAACATAAAACAATTACCCTGAATTTTTAATTTATGTGAAAAATAAAGTCCAACTCAACATTTAATCCCCACATATACGTAAAAACATTCTAAATCTGTAATTTGCATTGACGCGTTTTCTTAAATCTTAATAATAATATAAAAAATATAACCCACCAGAATTAAAAACACACACTTTTCCATAAACAAATCTAAAAGCAAGCGTTACGCGACCCCAGAAGCCAACTGTCCAGTGGGCCCACGTTTTCAAAGATCACAAACCCTCCCTAATTAATCGTTATCAATTAAACACAATGGCCGTCACGATCTCTCCCTCCTTCGCAAAATCATAATCAAATAAATTCCAAACTAAAAATGCAAAATAATATTTAAAAAAATATATCTAAATTCTCAACGTAAAACACCATCGCCCCGCCCACCGTTACAATACTACGACCAACCACAAATAGCAGAATCCCGTTACGTTCCAACGCGATATTAGTTTCGAAATCCCGTTACTCATAAACAACAACACCTCATGCAACAACCAACATGAGTCTTCTTCTAATGGCATTCCGTTTCCTTTTCCTCGCAATCCTGATTAGTCTTCCTGTCGCGTTTTCGAATATTGAATCGGAAAAAGCCGCTTTACTCACCTTCCGCAGCACGGTGGGACGGCGCCTCTCGTGGGACCCGTCCAAATCCCACTGCTCATGGAAAGGGGTGGTGTGCTATAGTGGTAAGGTTACCGTAATCCGCCTTCCGGCCGTGGGTCTTATGGGAGATATTCCGGCAAACGTGTTCGGAAACCTCACGAGTCTTCGGACTCTTAGTCTCCATTCCAATGGCCTCGCCGGTCACCTCCCCGCCGACCTCGTGTTATGCACTCAGCTCCGGAACCTGTACCTCCAGAACAACCAATTCTCCGGGGGAATTGCACCGGTGCTACCGCTGCTCAACCTCGTTCGCGTTGTTTTGTCTGGGAACCATTTCTCCGGCGAGCTTCCGACCGGACTCAACGACCTCAAACGGGTCCGTACGTTGTATCTGGAGAAGAACAGTTTTGATGGCAGCATTCCGGAGCTCGATCTCCCCTCGCTTAAACAGTTCAACGTGTCGTATAATAAGCTTAATGGGTCGATACCAAAGAAGCTCCGGCGGTTTGAGGAGAATTCGTTTCTCGGAATGGAGTTGTGTAGCGGTCCGTTGCAGAGGTGTCCCGGAGAAGCGGAAGAAGGCCCGAGCGAAGGCCCGGGTGGAAGCGAAGGCCCGGGAGGCCAAGGAGGAGTCGAGGAGGAGGAGGAGGAGAAGAAGCTGAGTGGTGGTGCGATCTCAGGAATCGTGGTCGGATGTGTTGTAGGAGTCTTGTTGGTTATTCTTTTGTTGTTTCTTATTTTCCGGAGAAAGAGTGAGAGACAGGTTTCGAAGGCCCATGGGGACTCATTGCCGGTCGGGGAAGCGACGAGTCGGGACCCCAAGCCGTCGGAGGCAGTTAAGAATGGGAGTAGCGTTCGGAGCTCGGCACGTGGTAATTCCGGCCAGATATCGGGAGCTGCAAGCCGGGCGGCTGGGAAAGAGTTAGTGTTTTTCGGCGCGAAGACAGATAAGGCGTATAATTTGGAGGATCTGCTGAGGGCGTCGGCGGAGGTGCTCGGAAAGGGGATGTTCGGGACGGCGTATAAGGCGGTGTTGGATATGGGGGCGGTCGTGGCGGTGAAGAGATTGAAAGATGTGAATGTTCTGGAGGCGGAATTTAAAACCAAGATCGAGGCGGTCGGGGCGATGGAGCACCCGAATTTGGTGCCTCTCTTAGCTTATTATTTCAGCAAGGACGAGAAGCTTCTTGTGTATGAGTACATGCCAATGGGGAGCCTCTCTGCACTTCTTCATGGTCAGTTCTTTTGTTTTTGTTTTGTTTTTAATCAGTGTTTGAATATGATGTTATCTTTTTTATGAATATTAGTGTTTTGTAAAATTTTGTTCTGTTTGTTGTTTTCTTTGGTTATTATTAATGTGATTGTTCTTGGGTTTGTTCTGATGTATGTTGGATTTTGTGTAATTGTTTAGCATTCTTCTGCATGGTTTTAATTTCTAGCTACGTTTTTGCCTTTTGGATTTTAGACATTGATTTTGAAAATTCGCTTTTGACTTCTTATTTGTGGACTTCTTTTGCCAGCTCTTGCTTTGGATCTTTTGTTTGTGAAATTCCAGTTATTGTAAGCATACATGTGAATTTTCTAAATCTAGTAATCTGTTACTCTCTACCAACTCAAAATAGACTAGTCTAGCCACCACTAAATGTCTTATCCTCTCTTGTTGCTCAAGTGATTGGTGTTTTTCATTTTAATTTCTGTTTTGACGCTCTGTTTGCTAATGTGATCTATATTTTTAGTTTTGCGTACAATTAGCAGCCTAAAGAAGATGTCTATCCATTTGTTATTATGAAATGCTAAATCTAAACTCCGTCATATTTTTGCATTTGTGATTTCTAGATTCTTTAAAAAAAAATTTGTTTCGGTGAAACCTTTCACGTGGTTTCAATTATACATGATCAGGAAACCGAGGATCCGGCCGCACTCCGCTCGACTGGGAAACTCGATTAACCATCGCATACGGTGCCGCGCGCGGCATTCACTACATTCACGCCACCAACCCAACCGCCTCCCACGGCAACATCAAGTCGTCAAACGTCCTACTAGCCAAATCCTACGAAGCCCGAATGTCGGACCAAGGCCTTGCGCAATTGGCATCGAATCCTACCCCAACCCCGAACCGCGCAATGGGCTACCGCGCGCCCGAAGTAACCGACCCACTTAAAATATCGCAGAAGGCAGATATCTACAGTTTTGGGATCGTTTTACTAGAGCTTCTCACAGGCAAATCGCCGTCGTCGCATTCCCACGGCGATAAAGGGGTGGCGGACTTGCCGAGATGGGTGAGCTCAGTGAAGCAGGAGTTGTGGGCAACGGAGGTGTTTGATTTTGAGCTGTTGAAATACCAAGAGCCTCATGAGGACATGACGAAGATGTTGGATCTTGCAGTTGAGTGCACTCAACAGCACCCAGACAGGCGCCCTACCATGTCTGAGGTTGTGACCAGAATTGAACGTGTCCAGAGAGGGAGTGTGTATGGCTCGTCTTCACCTATCAGCCAAATAACATCAGTTTCACCTTCGTTTTTGGAATGATGATTCAAAGATTTCACTGCCTTTTCTACTCAAATTTGACCGTTGATCACCTCTTAATTTGTGCATTGTTAATTCTTAATTGGGTCAGGTTTGGTTTGGTTTGGTTGTGTGAGAATATTGTTCTTCACCTTTTATTTTTATTCTTTAGAGGAGCTTGATATTGTTTAGTTTTTTATACATACCTGAACGGTTCAGTTTTCCCCCCTCTCTCAATAGTTTCTTTTATTCTTCTCTCTCAGATTGCATTCCGGTGGAATTGATCTTCAATGTTTTGTTTGCTGAGTTGGTGGTGGATGTAATATACGTTTGGTTTTGATGAAAGGTTATAAATTTATAATAGTGTTTGGAATTGGCTCATTTTTTATAGTCCTTAGAATTTTTTGTGCACCAAATAAGTAAAGATGAAAAGTGAGAGAAAATGTAAGATCATATCATAAGTATTTAAAATAAACAGATTATTTAAATTTATCCATTTATTAAGTTAAATCAAATACACATTTTTCATTATTTTCGCATTTATTAAATTTTATTGTATTTTTTAGTTACAACATCACTTCAATTTTCTAAGTCAATTTTCTGGCGAAAATTGGAGCCTATTCACAAAATATGCCATGATATAATTATAGACTACACGTATTAATTGTTTATCCAAATGTATACATGGAAATAAGAAAGCAAAATTTTCAAAAATTCACCATTACAATCATTTTTTTATCATAAATAATTTTAGTAACAAAATTATTTGTTAACTAATTAAAGAAAAGTCAAAATTAACATTACAACAATGTCAATAAAAAAATTTAAATTGTAAATATATTAGAAAATGCTATGGTGATAAATATATGTTTCTTTTCTTAAGACTAATAAAATCGTTAGAACAGAATCGTAAACCTTAGGTTAGTAATGTAATTTCGAAAACATGAAAACACATGGAAATTAAGTTTTATTTTTGCAGAAATAACAGTGGGATAATGCGTGGGGTGGTGACTTCAAATTGATGTTTAGTAAGCACTAAGCACCGAAAAGTGGTAAATTTATACTAATTTTGTTATTTCGAAAAATATATTGTTAAAAAATTGTTTTGATGTAACAAGTAATGTTACGTCTTATATTTTGCTTCCTCAATAATGTCAACGACATACAAGATAGGATTAAAACAAGTCATTATATCTCTCAACTATAATGCTAATGCTTGCACGTGTCATGGATAAATTGAAATATCAGTGAAGATTCCTATTTATAACAGAGGATGAAATGTTCTTTCAAAAGGCAGAGGATGAAATGATTAATATTTAATCTAACTACTAATCAAAACACTACCTTCTTCGTTAGAAAAGTGGGGGTAATTAAAGTCACTAATGCTCGAATAACTTCAACAAATCATTACATTGAGATATTATAGTTGATGCTTGTAAATTAATTATACATTGACACAATGCCATGGTCAAGCCTTATATATATTATCACATAAATCTCATGTGTTTGACACAATGGTGGCCATGACCTCAACTTATTCAACTGAACACAACTGTGAGGATATCAGGATATGGACATCTCCAATTATGACAAAACTATATATATTTCCCAGAAGAAGTATATATGTTAGTCCTAAACATGTTTTTGATAAAAATGAAAACAATAAGTAGCTTTCAGCAATAGAATAAAGAGGAATATAATTATGCATTTACCTTTGTGCTTCTCCGACTTGCAATCTGCTAGAAATAGAAATCTGATATTAGCATTTGTGGTTTTACTTTCTCATGTTATGCTACATGTCAAATTCAATGAGAAGGGTTGTTGATTGGGAAAACAATAAAGCAAGCTGGCAAAAAAGCAAGATAAAGGATATCAAATTGTAATATATAAATTGAACAAGAGGACTAATGAGTGTTTGCCAAATATGGAGAAAATAAGAAAGAAGGCATCATGATTAAACTAGCCTAATATTTGTTTGAGTTTGGGAATTCGTTTTGAAACAAATTGTTTTTAAAAGACCATGATATTAAATGGTTCTTTTAGAAGTTTGGTTTCAATACTATTTTTAAATAAGGTAATTGCGTTGGAAAAAAAATTAAACATATATTATTTTTTAACTAGAATAACTTTAATTTAATGGCTAGATTTTTAAATTGGTAAAATCTCACAATTAGCCCCCTTCGAAGTGGGACTTATTCATTCATAAAAAAAATTACTTATGTTATATTAATTTCGGCCACAACCAAAAACCCACGTTACATGATAGTGATCTGGAGGAAATATGGAGAGTACATATATGTGGATACAAAAATTGAGCAAATACCACATCTCACATTAGAAGATACATGAATTATTTCATTAAGAAAAACATTTATGAGCTGTGCCAGTGCATTTGCAATCTGGACGATGGGCATGGCATAACGAATCATGATACTATTCAAATGGCGAAGTTATGAAATCTTGAGAAAAGTTTAAATTTGCTTCACTTGATATCACAGTTTCAAGAGTAGTGGCCGGCTTGCATGAATTCTGCAGGAGAACAAAGTATATTATTGCATTTTCAGATGTTGCGGATCGGATAAGTTGTACTTTATTTATTTTATTTGGTCTTTCTGGAATGAAATGGTTGGTTACGTGGTCGTTTCATATTGGTGTCCAATTATGTTGCACCATGGAAATATAATTGTTAAACCGTAATTTTGACCTTAAAAACGGAGGATGTGAAGGATAATTGGTCAGTTGAGTTTCAGTTTTAGGTATTGATTAAGAATTTTTATTATTTAAAGCCTACATGGAAATCAAACTGAAGGTGTTCTTTTCGTTACCAAGGAAAAAATGTGTTAATGTATGCGTAAAATTTGAATGAAATTCAGATATTCAAGTTCACTCCGCACAGTTTCCACTTTACCAGGGTATAAATGGGAGAGACGGGTAGTAAAAATCCCCACCTCAATTTTGATCCTTAGGTTGGATGGCGTATTGTAGACTCACTCAAAACGTTTTGGAGACGAATGAAGATTCTACTTTCTAGTGCCAAACAATTTTTTTAAACAAACACAATTAATTCATGATAAATAAGTTGAAGTAGCACTAATTATCTGCAAAAAAAAAGATACAACTTCTGATGTCTTACACAGCATACATAGAGGATTCTTACATTTCTCAGCAAAACCAGATATAATACTATGTAACACAGCTATGATAACGTTACATCTACGGGATATAAGCGATTGGACAGAAACAAACCCCACACACAGAATCCCATATTTTCAAGCTCATTTTCTCATGATCCTTTTTAGGAAGGATTCTGCAATTAGAATGTCGCCTTGATACTCGCCCGTAGACGAATAAATGTCATTGCACCAAACAACAAATAAATAGCTCAATCCTGCCAACATTGTTCAAGAGACAGGCTATTAGCCACGACTAAATCAACTAACATCAGTCGGTCCAAACAAGGTTCGATGAGCATTGTTTGCAACCAAGTTCAAACCTTATGTCAGTATGCTAGAGCTCTTTGTCCTCACAGAGCTCTCTTCATCAAAACTCTGGTCTTCTTTAGGAAAAACATGCTCATGGTCATCAACTGTAATGCAAATTCTCAGATCATCTGAGCTCGGAGCAGTATGCAGCTTCCCACCTTCATTGCCAGTAGTAGTCTTGGGCATATTAGCCTTAGGCTCGGGTGCATGATGTTGTGGATGAGAAGCTGTTGAACCTTCGTAAGAATTGCTTAATCGTTGTCGGGTCACCATTGATGATATGAGCTGATACCACCTTGAAAGAGCTTGGGCTTCGCTCCACTTCTTCTCTTCAGCTTCTCTTCTTGCTTCTTCTTCAGCATATGCCCTATAACAAACGATATACACTAATAAAGACACCGAAAAATAACCCAGACAAAACACATCAGGAAAATGGTAGAATGGATAGAAGAGTTAAGTGTCCATTTTCACTGTGTCAAAGATTAAGTTTTTTTTTGACATTTGGAACATCATGGACTATATCAAATGACTATTTAAACGATCTGTATTTCTTTTATTGTGGAATCGCAGATGGTCAGTTGCATTTGCATCATTTGGGTTAATTGAAAACAATCTCACTGTTTTACAGTGGTAGGGTTGCGTACATCCGATCCCCCCTTACCTCGCTTAGACGGGAGCCTCTTCTGAGACATTGGGGTTATGTTGATATATGGATAGAAGAGTTAACAACAAGCACTAGTCATTTGGTAAATATTGACCCGTTGTAGTATGATTTCCATTTATAACCACATTTGGTATTACATCAATACATTCCTTGATTGGGTGAATCTTGTAAGCCATACTACCGGAAACATAATTCTGAGCATAACTCTTTCATAGCACAACTCTTTCATTCCTAATTCTGCATCACTCTTTCATTCCTAATTCTGCACTTTAAAAGTAACAAAATGCCAAGTATGAGTGCCTTGGATTTGGATAGCACAAATAAATGAATCAAAGATGTAGAATAAGTGAACTATGTTTCACTAAAAAACCCACTTTAACTTTGCGCAAACTAACAACATGACACAAATTTCTTAAGATAAGTTCATCTGTAAAGACAAGAAAGATATAAAGGTTACTATAAGAACAAAATTTACAGAGAAGTGTTTCTTGTGGAAAATTTAGAAAAAAAAGTAATCCTTCAAAAACAAAAGCAAGGAGTTATGGGCTTACTGCTAAGACAGAATCTCTGAATTCAGAGCAAACCACGATCCCTTCAAAGACTGGGAAACAGCGGCCATTTCGGAACTCAAACCCAACCATGGCAGGGGCAAAATCAACTTCCAATCTCTTGGCTACTGGAACAATCCTTGGTAATCTTAGGTGCACAGTACCATGAGGAAGACACTTTTCTGACCATACTTCCACTTGACCACTCTCATTCTGGAGATGGCAATGATATATAAAGTCTCAAACCCAAAGTACATGTTGAAATTATAAACACAGGCAAACACCAAATGGAACACCACATATCTTTGCAAGAATAAATGCACTTAACAGTCAATACATGATATAAAAAAATGCCTTCAAAAGCATCTAAAGAAGAGCGTTTCTCTATGCATAACCTTTCAATCATTCATTAGCTTTGAATATTCAAGATACGTTAAAATGTTTAAAAAAATGGACAAGTAAGTTCTCCATTTCTTGCTTGTAGGGTTTGCATGTGTGTTAAGCTTGCGGGAATCTCACATCTACAACTAGATGAGTTGCATCGTCATTCAGCAATCAACATGATCAGATATCCCCACAGAGGATGAAGTAGAAGAAATTCATTTATACTAATGTAACTAAGAGTTACATTGACTTATAAGAGAATCATCTTTTCATTAAAGGGTAACCTGGTCGTTTTAGTCATTCAAAGTAGCTCTTGTATCACTACATATGGTAGTTGTCACATAACTCACATTTATGAACTCCTAAGCATTAAGATGCAAATTAAGTCTTCTTATTACAAGCCTAAATTCATCTGCCTTGTTTTAAAGGGTAACAGGGTCGCTGAAGTTGGACACGGCATGTCCAAGCCAACACTCGAGACTCATGTTGCTGGATAATAATAATAACTTAAAGATCATCCATTTTGAAAAAAAGGGTAATCCAAAAACATTTCCCAACATAGGAAGTTCAAAGTGTAAGCACCCAAATTTGAAAATATTGAGAAACACAAAAATGGCATCAAACCTTTGGCACAATGCCATTTACAGCATGGGGAAGACATAATGGTTCCATCTGCCACTTTCCGTACAACTCAATATTTGTACGATCTTCTTCAGAAACCCCTGATTCAGAACTTACTACTTCATCACTTTTTGGTGTACGTTTTATTATCTGCAAATAAGCATCAGTCATGCAGTGTTTTGTTACAGAATTTTGTGCAGAAATAAAATTTCAGACAAGTCTTAAGACAGTCAAACCTTTGCAGGGATTTCATTTGTTTTCACTTGCAAGCCATCACGTAACCATCTTTGTTTAGTTTGCAGGGTCTGAACAGAAGACCGAGGATAAACAGGGTGCCCAGTACAATAGCCAAGCAAAGGGCCCTTCGGGTAAAGCGCTTGGTACTTTGTTAGCCATTTCTCGATAACATACAGAGGATGATTTCTGTAGGCCTGGAACAAAGTTAAATAAATGATGAATGGAAGAATTTTGAAGAAAGCATTTCATATGAATCATATGACATTTCATACCAGTTGGTTTGTAGGAAGGGGTTCAGTCAGTGCCCGAGTTTCCAACTCTACATCTTCAAGGGAACTTCTGCTGGTAAATGGATAACCTAAACTCAAAGAATTTAATACGCTTATTTTCTTGCTAGAGGGTTGGCAAAACTCAGCTGAGCTTTGACCAACTAGAAGCTTTTGAGTCAACGATGAAATATTGGAGTCTCCAATAGGTAAGCCAAGAGAATGCGACTGGGAGGTTTTCACTGAATGTGATTCTGAATGGACAGTACCCCCAGTTGCAATGGACTCCAAATCCTTCAAGGGAGCAAGTACTGCATCCCACCACTCGGAATGAACCCGATGAGGTGCAACCTTGTACCATTGAGTGCAATACCTGAAATAATTAAGAGTGATATTACCAACTCTTAGTGATACAAGAGATATTCCAGTTACTATTTGGTCTCATGGGGCTTGAATTTAAGAATCTCTAGACTTGATTGTCCCCTCTATTTATTACAAGAATTTTTCAAAGTAATTAAATCATTATATTGACACTCTTTTAGGTATCTCTTTGTGAAGTAGTAGAAAGACTGAATCTCCAACACACAACCATAGCTAGGATCTTGAGAATGCTTGTAGCCAAAAAGCCTGAAACCCAACCTTATACACCAACCAATGATAAAACAGAAATATATAAATATGGGGCTTGTTCTAGAAATACTAAACCTTTTGCAAATGGAATGTATTTTAATTTATTAATAAATGAGTGCAAAATATTTTAAGTGTACTTACCAGCTATGACAAAGTTCATTAACTAAATGCATTTATAAAACACGATTATTAGGAATAATGGACTCATATTGCAATAAAAATTACAATGTGTTGAAGCAAATGTAGTCCCCCCAAAAAAATAAACAGTGACCTACATGAGTTTGCACGTGCAATTGAGAGAGGAGGGAAATAATGTTGCTACTCTTCATGTCTTGTGTGGATGTGAAGATTACCAAAGGAAACTAACTGCAATAATGATCAGAAACATCAGTTTTTCAATATATTATGCTCTATGGTGTTTCATCAGACATCAAGATGTATCACTTGTGGCTCGTGCTTTAGTAGGTATCTTTAACAACACTCATCCTTCAAATTCTAAACTTCTTATTATATGGTTGGGTAAAAACCAACCTTATTCCGTTCAGCTTCTTATTACATGGTATAATAGATTCCAAACTCATGGTGAGTTGTGACACACTTAAAGTGAATTTTCACTATCCATGTCCTGCCAGTTGGACTATTTTCTAAAGGACGACAAATACCCCAGCAAACTATGCATGTTTTATATGTATGACATGGTGGTATAATTTTAGACTTACTTTCCCTGTATGGTGTCAGCATGAATGCATGCCAATTATACTAGAAGTTTCAAGAAAAGCATTTAAAAGAAAGCTTCATAAAATCATAGAACATGACAATGACAAAGAAATTGTACCTTCGCGTCACATCTTTAGCACCATTACCAGCAAAAGCAGCCACATATCTCAGTGGCCTTCTGCAAGCAGCACTTGCAGCTTCAATTTTTTGTTCCCCGTCAAAAATTGCACTAACACCATCAACATGCACCCACCTCCCAGACATGTTTTCTCCACTACAGTAAACTTCTGACCAACATACAGGAGGGCCAACTTTTCTTGACCAAACTGTCCCTTGGTTTTCCGACGTGGAGACTTGGGCCCCCCCACTCTCAGTTTTTAACTTTTTATACCGCTGAGATTGTTTTGACAATATATCAGCGTTTTCTGAACAAGAGACAGGGGTATTATCGAGCACCTGCGTTCGAGTAGCTGAAAGGGCCATTTCAAGTTGCAACTCGAACTCCAAATCTCCTTTTCTTTTTATTTCTTTATGGGAGACAACAGTAAGGGATGTATCAGCATTACTTTTTACTTCATTGCTAGAAGATGCATCAACCATTTTACCTGCCAACTTTTCGGTAGTAGGAAAATTTGTACTTACAGTTTCCTTACTACCCAAGGATGTAGTTTTCATTTGTTCTGCTTCCTTTTGACAATTCATCATTGATGAGGAACCTGGGGGACAGAGCCAAGAACTTTGACTAGAGCTGACTACCAAATTTGTGCCAAATGAAACCCTTGTGTCTAAAATTGATTCATCTTGGCATGAAGATCCAGAAGAATTAGGTGGTTTAAGAGAAGCTGCGTCCAGAATAGAAACATACCTGAAACAAAAATGTCCTGTTGTTGATCAAAGGGAAAAGATTTGACATGAACCATTAAATTTAACAAATAAGCATACGCTTAAAAGGCAAATTTCAGGGATAACCTACCTTTACCCATTCTTATAACCTACAGGAAAATATCTACCATAGGATATTTGTTAAATTAAACTCCAAAAAGTGAAATCTTCAAGACAACTTACAAGATATAAACTTTTGCAGATTTAGAATCCGAACGACAAAAATACAGCTATCCTATGCAGTACCGTCACAGGATTCATGAATGTACCCATTCATTGTCCATTTGTTCAAATATGTTTCGAACTATACCACATCCATACGTTTTATCTCCATGGATGTGCAAATAAACTGACCCACATGATTTTATTGATTTTACACAAAACAATCAAACTAGTTGTCTTCGCATGAAGGGCTTAAACCAACCAAAAGGTAGTACAAATAGCAAGAAGCACATCCTCATATAATTTAAATAGCAAATACAAGAATAGAGAAACATAAAATCCAAGTGATGTATTACCGAGCTGGTAAATTAAGCGCTCTGAATAAAGCAACAGATAGTGCAACTACCTGCAAAAAAAAGACCCATAATTAACAAATTAAACAAAATTAGATACATTTTTCCCATGTTCATGCTTGGAAACGTTTAACAACCAACAATTTCCTTCTTACATAATGATTGTGGAAAAATAAAATAAATGTCAAGTACAAACTTCACATTGAATCACCTATAGTATCCCTATGCAGACAGAATGTGCAAAATCCTTATTCACTAACTACTATCTGTCTCTAGCCTTGATTCCGAGCACAAAATGATTATCGAACCCATAGTCACTCAACAGAAGCATCCAAACAACAAGCTAGTAGTGGTGGAAGAATGCTGCTTATGGGAAAAGGGTAGCAGAACACAGCATGTTGAAGAGTATATGTTATACATTATGCCATGTAAATCAGTGGATAAAAATGCAGAAATGAACCCAAAAAAACCTCTTCAGCACTTCCTTCGTGTCTGCAAACAGCAAATGCGAGATTGAAAGACCCCTCCTTCGTGCTAGAGCTTCCAACATGAAAATTGTCGTGGAACTACATTATGAATTGGATCTAGTGAGATGACCAGAGGAACAATAGATAAAATGCATTCCAAAATAAAGAAAGGCCACGTACCCATTTCACTAGAGGAGATAAAGCTTTAACTGTCAGTTTTGATTCATCAGTCACTTTCAGTAATTGTTGTGGAAGTAATGAAGCCTGCCAACAAATACATAAAAACATGAGTTAGTTCAAAGACTGTTAAATCATGAAAAATCAAGTAGACATCAACTGGATTTGACAGGTAAAAAATATAAAACTGCGAGGAATTAACAAACATATAAGTTCCAGTGAGAAAGGTCATTTACTTTTATCGTTGCCTAATGCAGGTGACAACACCTAATATCGTTAAGAAAATATATGGCAATATAAAATAGTGAAATGGTGCAAACAGAAAATGCATTTATTGAAATGCTAATTGATATGCGATAGCATGGGAAAAACCTGAATCAAAGGATCACTGCATGCTTTATCTATCAACCTCCCTCGTGCTAGAAGACATAATAGATGAACCTTGTGCACAAATTCTGCTAGTTCCTAACACAAATACTATGTCAGATACAGATATTTGAAAAGAAAAAAAAATGTGGCAAGAAATATATTTCTTTGCTATATTTCATCCAGCCCAGTGGATCATATATTACCTTTTCTGCAGCTGTTCTTCTTACAGTTTTTCTTTGATTAGCAGATGGTGACTTGGTAAACTCAACAGTACATCCATGTTTTATAGTATGTTGAAAGTCACTAACAATGCCTTCTTCCCAAAAGGACTCTGTAGTATCATGTGCTTCCTGTCGAGGATAGGAAGTACTTTGAACTGCATCTTGCTGACCACGTACTGGCAATTCTTTTAAAAGTGTTTCCTCCTTGAAATTTTCTCCGGCAGTTTCTTGAAGTGATACCTCTGCCTGACAAATTCCAGTGAATGGTGTCACCACAGAATATCAGAAAAGTTACTTGAAGCAACTTCAATATCTCCACTTTGCAAAGGAGGGTTAAGTAAAAACGAGATCTAACATGAATTTTCTAGGAAGAGCCAAAAAAGTAAACTGACCAAATCAGAATGTTCAACCAAAGAAGGGTCGATTTCATTTCCTTTTATCGCGGCTTTATTGCGAGAATTGATGCCTTTTGCACATTTGACTACATCTTCACTTGATCTATTGGCCAGAGAACCTGCAACCATAATTCAAAACATGACCAAGTTAAGTACGCCGACAATGTATTTTGTAAGTTGTTAGAGCGATGGTGCAAGATGTCTTCCAATACTTCAACATGCCAAACAAGTAAAGTACAGCATAAAAACTCAACTTATAGTTAACTTCTTCTATATTTGCTGCTATTTTCAACTTTTAAGTGACAAGTCTAAGCCATACCTTTTCTTGTGTCGAATCAAAGATTGGAAAGACTAGTAAGACTCCCCAGAAGCATTTAAAATAACATTTCTACACAGTTTGTGCTTAATATTTAATGCACATTACAGGTACACAGATAAAAAATATTTTCCTTCAAAATACCAAACGAATAAACCATATCATACAAACCCAACCTAAAATGAACTTCTACATTTGTGCCCCCTTCCAACAAATCCCACTTTTAGCACGATTAAAGGGAAAACACACACACACACACACACACAAAGTTACTAAAAAGTTTGTGATTATAATTAGCACATCGTAAGAAGTCGAACAAAAGAGATTTTCCATGGATTCAAACTCAACTTATAAGAAACTTCCTCTTCAAATCCCAACTTTTGCAAAGTGATGTCTTTCAATGCTTTGACATACCAAGTGATTAAAGCATGCGTTTTAACTCAACTTTTGCACAACAATTTTTTTTTTTTTTTGTTTGCACGACAAAAGATAAACTACAAAGCTAGTAAACAGTGTGATTCATATAAGCTATCTGCGATTCCTAATGGAGTCAAAGATTAAGTTATTTTTGGCTTTTAAATTAAATTAGACTCAATCAGAGTGGTTCGTATAAGCTGTTTGCCATTCTTATTTATTGTGAATTAGTAAAAAGTTATCTAGGCACGGGTCAATCGAAAATAACCTACCCTTCTTGTTTTGAGGTTTTGGGGTGATGTTAATGTTGAGCGACAGTAAAAAGAAATGAAACGCACAGAAGTTAGCAAACAGTTTGTGATTTTCTACATTTGCGTCCAATTTTTCACGAAAACCGAAAACAACAAAAAGCTAGAAAAAAGCGTCGGTTATTATCATCTAAACTCTGACAGGGAAATGGAAATGATTGGGGGTTTCGGAGCACGAACCGGAATCGGTTGGTTGTTGTTCCGAATTGGAGCGGCTCCGACTCCTGGTCCGCATCGTTGCGGTGAGAGTGTGAGAGAGAGGACCTTTTCCAAATGTCTGTGTGTTCTACCTTCCCCTGAACTTCGTTTCTTGGACAAGGCACAGCCACGTGACCGTACCCCTCTTTTCCGAACAAGGTTAAATGTGGACCGTCACTATTTGGTTCAAATAGAAAATACAATCGAATCGGGTTGTGTTTTCAACCGTGTTAAATTAGAAGAAGAAAAAATCATATTTAGCTGGGTATTAACATGTGTTTCTTCGTGTACATATATGTTTGAGACATAGAAATAAAAGGTGAAGATTAACGATTAAATCAACTTGAATGAACCTAATTTTTTAATGCGTTCTATCTTAAGAGACAAGAATACACGAGATTTTAGTTGATTAAAAACGTTTAACGTTAAGGCCATACAAAATGAATTGGCATAATCATGTTGACTATATGGCCATTGTGACCGCCCATCAATCTAAACTAATATCCAGACAATACGATATGTTGGGAAATATGAGACATATTAGCAGTAATTTCGTAAAATAATAATAGTAATGATAATTGTAAATTACATGTAGTCAATCAAAATCACTTAATCCTAACGAACTTTTAAATTTTACACTTATCACTCTTGAATTGTATGGTTGTAAAGTGTTACATGTCCAAAGTTCAAGATGAATGAGCGTAAATTTTGAACATTCATGAGAGTTAATGATTTAAACCTATAGTTCAGAGGTTATATGCAATTTAGCCAAATAATAATAAGTCTGCGACGCGCAATGGGCCGAGATCCTCGAGCCCACTAGTCCCGTTCGGGTCAACACCCACTCCTCCCTTCACCGTTTCATCCGCACCGCCCAAATCTTGACTGTTACGGGCTTACGGCGCGACCTCGATCTCTCTCGTCCAAATCTCCCCCCTTTATTAACCCCACACCTCCACCCAAAACCCTAGAATCCATCCCACCCGCGATTCGCCAAGTCGCCTCGCCCCAGAGAGTAGAAACCCTCGTTCCGGTAATCGATCCCTCTCTGTTCCTTTTATTTCGCGTCGTTTGGAGAAAGGTGGGGGTTTTTAGGGTTTTCAACGCAGTTTTTTCGTTCGGTTTTTTTGTGCCTTTTTTCCTTCTTTGGATGAGGTTGGGAAGTTTATATTTTGGATCTGGTGCTATATTAGGTGTCCCCCCCCCTCTAATTTCTGAGATTTTGCCCAAATATTGGGTCTGAATTTTGGGTTTCGGTCGGGTTTTGTTGTTTTTCCTACTTTGGATTAGGTTCGAAAGGTAGTGTTTTTGGTTTAGTGCTGTCTTAGGGTTTTTTTCTTCTGATTTCTAAGTTTATGCTAAAATTATTTGGTTTGAATTTCAGGTTTCAGTCGGCTTTTGTGTTTTTTTCTTCTATACTTTGGATTAGGTTGGGAAGGTAGTGCTTTGGCTTTGGTGCTGTATTAGTTTTGGTTCCTCTGATTTCTAAGATTGTGATATAAACCTTGGAAAGGATTATGTGAAAATGATTTGGTAATAGAGTCTAAACTTTGGAAAGGATGGGATTTGTAAAATTCGAAGTAGGACTCGCGGAGGAAATCTCAAGTTTATCTAGGGCTTTGATGAAAATGTGTTCCTTTATTGGTGATATGAGAAAATCAACAGCCAAAGAATTGGAGATTGGCAGCACCAAAATTTCCATGGTTCCAAACATATGTAGCAAAACATGTGTGTTTTTTACGAATGAATGAAGTCTAAGAAGCTACATTTAAATTTATTTTATCAACAACGTCTCATTTAATATGCTTTTCGTTTTTTTTCTTTTTTGCGAAGAAGAACTTGGTTTTGATCCACCGAATTGTTTCCAGTTGTAGTAAATGAACTGATGGTTTTGTGGGTCTTTTGCAGTGAGGAGCTTTATATAGTGACATCAGAAGACTGCATTCTATCAAGTAATGGCCCATCCATTCGATACGTCGTTGGGTAATATCCGTAACAGGAGGGGTGCTGAAAGAGGGAGAGGTTGGGGCCGAGGTGTTCACCGTGGCCATGGTGGTATGTTTCGGGAAAGAGCAGTTGGCATGAGCCGAGGGCCTTTGAGGGCCAGTGTTCGTCCAGCACCTTATAAGATTGCTAAGGCAAGCCCAAATTGTAACTACTTTTGCACATCTTCAACAAACTCATCTGCTTAGCTAAAAAACAGTAGAAGAAAATAGCATCTTCTAGTCAACTATCAGGAAGAAAATATAGCATGTTCTGCAGTGTGGGAAGCTCAAATTGGTGTATTTACTTAAGTAATCAGATGTTGGTGTAAGAAGAGCTACTGTCATGGTTTGTTAAGATATTGATCTGGTGAGGAGATTGTTTGAGAATCTTCTTGCAAAAAGGTGGATTGTCAGTGTCAGCTCTTGAATTCACTACGCCAGTTCGTGAATCCACAGCTTTCTAAAAGGCTCGTGTCCAAGCTACCTGGCTGAATTCATGAGCTAAGGTTCCAGTATTGGCATGTCTATGATGGGTGGAATCTCATGTTGTTTCTCTTGATTCATAGATTGGGTTTGATGAAGTCCCGATGCCTCATGGAACCCATTTATATTTCCTGCGTCAGAGGCTTATATTAATTTTATGGATATTTTCTCTTATTCTGTCTTCAAGAGGGCTAGTTGATAATGTTTTGTTCTCCCATGCTGATTCATTCTTATCCTTACACGGATCCATGTTTGTCTGCTTCAACCAGTCCTTCAGCAGAGCCCGAGATATGATATGGAAGCATGATTTATTTAATGATAGCATGGCAGCTGCTGGCCTTGCAGTAACTGAATCAGGCACTAAGCTCTATATTTCTAACTTGGATTATGGGGTTTCCAATGAAGATATAAAGGTGTGTTGACGAGAGGAGCTCTGATATCTTCTTTGACTGTTTCATTCTTCATTTCTTTGAGATTGTGTTGTTCTTTGGTATTCCAAAGCATCTGAATGTCCGTTTTGTTTGGATCTAAATCAGGAGCTTTTTGCTGAGTTTGGTGAACTCAAGGGAAGTATGGTGCATTATGATAGAAATGGGCGCCCAAACGTGAGTAGATAATTTCCATTATAACATTGTTAACTTATTTATCTCAACTTTTGGCTTTTCATCTGAAATATATAATTAGGTACTTTTTATGTGTACTATGCTAGTTATTATTATATTATTGGGGTATTTAGATATAAAATAGACTCAAGCTGTTTCATGGAGTTGATACGGAGGGACAAGCAATCCCTTAGTTTCTGCACATACATCGCAAAGTTAGTGCATCTTTTCTAATTATTAATACACTGTAACCGCAACATTCTAGCCTACCCATAATGGTTTGGTATTAAACTTTGTTGTTGTCAACTGCAACTGCAACCTTGTGTATATATGTAGCAGATAGTGCTTCTGCTGTGCATCTGCCAATGTACAGTATTGAAAAATACAACACTTCAGGTTGATCATTTCAATTACACTGGAGGCATGTGTGTACATGAATACATGCATCCATGCACAATATATATTTATATATGTGTGTGTGTGTGTGTGTAGGGACCTGCCCCATTATATGATTTCCTAAGATGCACGTTGCATTTGATCATGCATGCAAATCCTAGATTTGTAATACAATTGTAAAACTGTTTTCTCAAACTCTAAACTGCCAGTTTCCAAATCTACTTTCTCTGATCCATTTATAATCTTATGATTGGTATTTTGGCAGGGTTCTGCAGAAGTTGTGTTTGTACGGCGAAGTGGTGCATTAGCTGCTCTTAAAAAATATAATAACGTTCAGCTGGATGGAAAAGCTATGAAAATTGAAATAATAGGAGGTTCTACGAGCAGTCTACCAGTTTCAGCTCGTATTAATGTTGGACGTTCAAATGGAGCTGAAAGAAGAACAGTTTCAATAGTGTAAGTGGAAGCATATCCTCATCCTATTGGCAGTTTTGTTATATGTTTTATCATGTCACGTATGAATTTGTTGAAATTGCAGATGCTGTATTTTTGTAATTTATTTCTCAAGTAGAGCATTCTAACATAGTTTCCCGAAGGGTGTGTTTTAGGTGTTTTGGTCATCAACTTTCTTTTCCTTCTTTACTACTTGCATATTTTCCATTCTCCCCTTTATGCCTTAATTTTAGTATGCACCCAATTTCTTGACTCATATGATATCTGACAGACATTCTGGATGTAAATCATGTGGTTCATTCAGTCCATTTCTTGTCAAGGAATTAAGAAAGTGCATGTGAAATCATCTTTCACTAGAGGCATTACATAATTAGTAATTTGATATGTTTGTCAAATATTCCTGGTCTACACAGTAGGTTCAGATCTTATGCCTATGGTTATGCTTTTATCGATATATCTGCTTTTGCTTAGAAAATCTAATACTTATACTATTGTCAGGCCAAAACCAGGGCAAGTAGGTGGGGGGCAGTTCAGTCGCGTGGCTAGGTGAGTTTCACAAATTTAATTTTGGTTTTGTAGTTTAAAATATATTGAGGAATAACATGAAACATACCATGTGAGAATTTTACCTTATTCATTGCAAAATGTCATGTTTTTAGTCCAGTTACATGTATTATACATTTATACTTTTTAAATTCCAAATTTCTGCAATACAGTTTCTTGTTTGATCACATTCACAGCCCTAAAACATACAGAACCGCAACTCATGAATGCAAGATTGAAAATCCCATTGAATTGCTTGTTTTTGCGTTGCTACGAGGTTCATAAGTGAGAAGTGGAAGATTTCATTAGTATATATTAAATTTTATTTTTTAATTATTTTTTCAGATGTGCTGAGTATGGATCTTATTTTTTTGCACTTACTCTTTTGGTATTGCTTTCTAATCGGAAATGAAGAAATCTAAGGATGGCCTAGTGCTGTTGCTGCCTTCTTCTGGGGCTTCACCTTCTTTTTTGATGAAAAAGATTTCCATAATTCTCTTTTCTGTTTTTTGGTTATTAGTTTGTCTTTTACTATATTACTTTTGAAAAGCTATAATCAACCATCAAATAGTTAGTCCTCTTGTCTGTTCTTTAATCACGTTTAGCTTCCTCCATCTTAGTTTTTGTCTTCCTGTCATCCTTATCTTTTATTTAGTATCTAGCTCCTGCTTATTGGAATTATTTTCCAGACACCGATTGATTTGGGTTGGGATAAGGTTTTCTGGAGTTCCACTGTCAGCTTTTCAGTGGTCCTACGGGACCAAATTGTAGCTTTGCTCTTTAGGTGTCTTTTGCAGACAGAAGTTCCATTCAGAAGGCTGCATGTTAAAGGAATTAGGATTGTAGCTGCATTCTAGTAAGTTAAGTACTTCAGCAATATGTTCCTGAATCACAGGGTTCATGTGCTGCTTCTCATTCAGGGGGAAGGTTAAAACATATGAAAGATGGTAGTTGTCTTTGATTTTTCTGGGTAAAAATTATGCATATTGGTCACAACTATTGTGGTGAGTTACTTTTGGCTTGTTGCCTTTGCTTGAGTCAATTTCAAGTTGGGTGTCATTATATGTTACAAAAAGGCATTTAGGTACTCTTCTCGAGATAAACATATCTTAGTGACCATCTTGTACAATCTCTAACTAAATATAATGTGCTCTTTGTTTGTATGCTGTTTACAACAGGTGTACTGCAGCGCTAGTATCCATGCATCTTAGTTAGAGACATTACCACTTCTCTGCATGGCCCAAGTACTGAGATTACATGTCATTAAAAGGCCTAAGGTGGACATTAGTTTATTCTATTTCATTGTGGGGAAAGAATAAAAGATCTTGCATAAGGCCCACATGCTGAATATTGCTAATATATTTTCTCGGTTAGTGGAAGTCTGCAATTAATTGTCTTCCACTTGCAGAGGATATGATGGGGTGATATAGTTGATTGAATGAGTAAATGACAGTAATGCTACTTGCAAAAAAACAGAATTAAGACTATGGAGTCACAACAATGAATTGTTAGCAAGTGTTATGAATTTGGCATGGTCGTGCTTTTGGCCAAACTCATACCTTTTGCACCTTGGCTTTAGTTGCCTTAATATTTGATCCATGCTCTTTACATTATTAGCTGTCGTTTGATCATGGTAGGGTGAACCGTGGAGGTTTTCAAGGCAGGCGAGGAACTTTGCAAGCAAACCGTGGTGGCGCTCGGTCAAGCCGTGGACGATCCCAAACAAGCCGTGGAGGCTTTCAAGCAACTCGTGGTCGAGAACGAGGTCGTGGTCGTGGTAGAGGGCGTGGCAGGAAACAAGCCGCAAATAAATCAGCAGCTGAACTGGACAAAGAATTAGAGAACTACCATGCTGGTGCAATGGATACATCTTAGTTCCTTCAGGCTCCGTTTGACTTTCTTGTGTGCTTTGACTAGTAAGAATGTGGCTTCTGCTTATTGAGAAGTGTAGTCCTTCTCAAGTCATGCCTGTTGACTTGTTATAGATGTCTAGCAGAAAGTGGCATGATCTGCCTTTGCTGTACCTTATTGTCTTGTTTAAATTGCTTTTATGATTTTAGCATGTGAATACTAGATGTTATTGCAGATTGCAGCTGTTAAGCCTTGGAATTGAAGTATCATTTGTGTTATTTGCGATGTAACGCCTAGTTTTGCAACTGGAGTATGTTATTTGTTTGTCACCACTGGTCATTTGATCCTTGGGTTATGATTGAACGTCCGGAACTTTCTTGTTTCCATTGGCTTTGTTAAATTTGTTTTGAAAATGATAAGTACTTGCAGAGGCGTGTTATAAGATTTGTCACTCGTTTTGACCATGTCTTGCTAACCAGTAGAGTTTCTATTTTAGTTTTTCTATTACATGAATTTCTGTTTTAGTTTGATTACTATTGATTTCTATTTTCAGAATATTTCGGAAGGTAATAATTGGATACGAATATTTCACGAACCTGAAAAAAGAAGACATCTCTTATGAAACACTTTGTACAAGTTGTTCCTTCTTTAGCTCTTTTATCCCCTTATCTGCAGTAACATGATTGTCATGTTATAGAAGAAATATGAGCATAATTGAGGCAAAATGGACGGTGATTGCCAATCGAGGAAAGAGATATAAAGCCTACATGCTTTAAGTTTTGTTTTTCTCGAAGAGTGTTGTCAGGCGATACCAAAACCATTTTTTTTCGTCAAAAACCGTCAACTTTCAGTTTACCAATTATTTCCAGATTTTAGATACCACAATACAAAATAATTGGTACACAAAAAAATGGTACGCTGTTTTTCGGAAGAAAAACAAAAGATTGGTACACCGTACATATACGCACTTAGTCCACGATTGTGAAGAATAAAGTATATTCTCAAAAACAAAGATTAAATTAGGGAATACTAGAGGTTATCAATTAATTTATAAGTTATATAAGTCTAATTGGGTTAATTACTCCAATAGCCTTCATATACTTCAAATGTAGAAATAACTTTTCATTTTTGAGATGCCACACTAAATTTTGTCAAAAATTTATGTATGATTTTTTCTTCTATAATAACATCATATACACTGGGAAATTCGACAAAAAACGCATTCTCTTATCCATATGCCAAGTTTAATGGACGAATTTATCATCAATGTGATTTCCGAAGAGTTAAAAAGTAAAAGACTCAAGTTCTAAAACCAAAAGACGCCCGAATTAAGTAAAAACATATGACATGTGTTCCCATGATATAGTAAACAAAAGAGAGCATAGAAAATTAAAAAAAATATATAGGAAAAGAAATCCTTCAATTCAATATGCTAGACGATCTTTGACACAAAAAAATATTATTCACTTCCGTACAAACCTACCAACATACGGTATTGGAAGACACGAAGTTCAAATGAAAATACAAATCCTAATACGACATATTCAAATTTACAAGTTACTACATCAGAACGTCAAGAAAGTCTTATCAGAATTCATGACATTTGGAAACGTAGATCCACGCTGGACCACCGAACCACCGCCACGGAAGCACACAATATAAAATAAGAGCAAAGCAATCGGGATGAATGAAACGCTCGGAGGCTTGAAAAGTGGACCAATCAAACCAAACCAAACCAAACCAAACCAACATCAGATCCGAAGATCCCCCATTCCATGACTGGCACCGGGACGAGCGACGGGAGCGGGAGCGGGAGCGGCGGCGGGAGCTCACCGTCGCGGGAGAAGCAACGGGACAAGACTCGGATGAACCGGACGTCGCTGATCCACTGGAACACGCACCAGAACGACGTCGCCGCCATCCGGAAGCTGCTCGAGGAGGACGCGTCGCTCGTCGCCGCTCGCGACTACGACCGCCGGACGCCGCTCCACGTCGCCGCTCTCCACGGCTGGACCGACGCCGCCCAGTGCCTCGTCGAGTTCGGCGCCGACGTCAACGCGCAGGATCGCTGGGATAACACGGTGAGCGTCCGGATCTGGGGGTGGATTCTCACTTGAGGTGGATTTTTTGTGGTTTCCGCCTCGGTTTTTGGTATATTTAAGCAATTGCTCCCTGGAACAAGCATGATGAAGTTAATAACGACACAAGCATGTCAGTGAAGCAATAACTAATATATCTATGGATATATGCGATAATATGAAGAAGAAATTGTGTAAGGAATGGTATTTTTATTTGTACAAGTGGTAATTGGAATTTCGAGCGAGCATGGAGAAACTAATATGGTCAGATTGTCAAGGACTTGATCTTGGCACTAGTCCATAACAACCTATGTCAAATCACGACTATGTTAATGAAGCAAATTCTATGAAACATTAACTGGTTTGTGTAATTATATGAAGATGAAATCGAATGCCTTCAGGTTGTTCGCCGGCAAGGTCAAAGGTTGAATTCCTTGATTTGGCGATTTTCCCCGGCCTTGGAAGCTATAGTTGTAGACTGAACCTTCTTGTTTGCCAAAAAAAGATGAAATTATGTTTAGCAAAGGTGTTCTTTGTACAAGTGGTACTTCAAACTTGGAACATGCATGGACAAATTAACAGGGTCCACTTGTTTAGGACTTGATCTTGGCACTAATCTTTACAAATCAAAGTCGAATTGCAAGCCCATTATTGAAGCAAATATTGTGAAACGCTAACTAGTACCATCTAGAAATGATAATTATCTGGATAATGTTGACCAATTTGATAGTCCTTTTTTTGTTCAGCCTCTTGCTGATGCAGAAGGAGCTAAGAAGAAGAAGATGGTTGAGATTTTGAAGTTGCATGGAGGCCTCTCTTTCGTAAGTAATCGAATGTTTATTATCAGTTTTGAAAAAAGTTAACATGTTAGCTACATTTTGTTGGATTGTGATGGTTTTCTCATAAGATTACAAATTAAGAAAGCAATAGTTTTGTTTACTTACTATGGATTTTTTAGTGATGTTTACTAACTATGATAACTTTTGATTTTAAGTTTTTCTGCATGTTGTTGCTAGTGAGCATGATATATCTTACTTGCAATTTAAAAAAAGGATGTTCTAGTGGATGTTAAGAATTATTAGTTTGTCTTTTTGCCAATCATTGAAAAGAGTGTTAATTTTCTACTAAATTGTCAGTTTGTATCTTGTTCTAATCATTCAAAAGAGTGTTAATTCTGTACTAATTTCTGCACCCTGTACAAACGCTCAATCAATGTGATGATTTTAGCATTGGTCGTTATGTTGCAATTTTGTTTATTGATGGTGGAAAATCTACTTAAGTTTGCCTTGGTCAGCTGGCTTGCCATTTTATTACCACACATTTGTGATATATCTATGTTTACTTTAAGTTCTTCTAGTAGCGAGCTTTGAAAGTGTGAATGATAATTCTGTGGATCTTGTGCTGTATTTAAATCTACATTCAACTGAGTAGCCTCTAGGCTGAAATGTTTTTTTTATATATAAACTACAGGGTCAAAGTGGTAGCCATTTTGGGCAAAGGCCAGTTGCTCCCCCTCTTCCAAACAAGTGTGATTGGGAAATTGACCCTTCTGAGCTAGATTTCTCAACGACAAGTCTTATAGGAAAGGTTTGTGTTGGTGAATATGTGCCTCTGTTATTTTTTTATAAAAATTGGACATGCACCTAGAAGTAGATAGTGTTTTTTGTTTTTTTAGACCTTAATCTTCTTTTCTTTTCCTGCTTTGTACTTTTGATAACATGCAATGGCTGGTTGTATCTTCCTGTTCATAATGAATATACTTTGATGGACATTTTCGGTTTAGTGGAAAGCTTAAGTTGAATCTTTGAAATGTATTATTTCTTTATTATCACTTTGAAATACTTTACCAAGATTTGTATCATCTTATATGCGTGATTTTGCTTGCTTTATTTGCAGGGTTCATTTGGTGAGATTTTGAAGGCAAGCTGGCATGGTACAACAGTGGCGGTTAAGCGCATTCTTCCGTCACTTTCAGATGATAGACTAGTTGTGTAAGATATGTTTTGTTTATGTGGCAGTCTACTACCTAAGAAGCAAGTTGAATATTAGTAACCACTTTAAAGATGTCTTAACACCCTCCCTTCTTCATCTGCTAGTAGATTTTATGCAGCATTTATTAAATTACCATTCAAATCTAGCTGCCTATGGATATATGAAAGAATTGGTCATCTAACTCGAAAGCATTAAATCTTTCAAAGCAGAATAGCAGATTGGTACCCTGTGTACCTATTCACTTAGGCCTCTCCTAAATGTATAAATTCACTTAAGTATTCTGTAGTAATCCTACTTAGATATTTTACACTTTTACGGCATGTGTAATTCGATGTGTACATAAAATTGTCTTCTTCCTTTAACATATTTATCAGCCAGCTGCTTACGGCTTTATTATTATTCATTGGCACAATCAGGCAAGATTTTAGGCATGAGGTCAATCTGCTTGTTAAGCTGCGGCATCCAAATATAGTGCAATTCCTTGGAGCAGTTACTGAAAAGAAACCTTTGATGCTAATAACTGAGTTTCTGCGAGGGGTATGGATGCTTGATTTCTCACAAGTTCACAACTTATTTTAATGGATCTCCTGATAATAACTTGCATAAATTCTATATTTAGGGAGATCTCCATCAGTTCTTGAAGGGAAAAGGCTCTCTTGGTCCATCAACTGCTGTTAACTGTGCATTAGACATTGCAAGGTGATTTTTTTGTCAGTCCGTCTTGTGGTAAAAACTAGAAGCCCATCTATTGTATTTGTTAAACTAAAGAAGTTTATGCACCTGATGTTTAGAGTTTTCTGTATTGGTTGGCCAGCTATTTTCTTGCACTAATGGGATAAATATTCATGTTCTTAACTATATATTGTTATTATTATTCATTGTGTGCTTGTCTTATCCGGATTTTGTTTGCTTTAAACTTCTAGTTAGGATGGTTCTCACAGTTGCTATTCCTTGCCCTGAGCAGAAGGATGACACCACCACTTCCAAGATTGTGCTCTTATTTCGTGCAATATAATTTGTAATTGACCTTGGTAATTTGAAAATGTCTTATTGTGTTTTTTTCTCTCTGCTTGGATAGGGGTATGGCTCATCTCCACAGTGAGCCAGATGTTATTGTACATAGAGATCTAAAACCAAGGTGAGATCTCTATTCATCTCTTTTAAATCTGAAGTATATTTTAGATAAACGTATTGTACTTATTATAATGCAGGTATATTGAAATTATCGCTATTCCAGTGGACTGCTGAGGTGGAATAAGTTATTATTTTCTAAATTTATCAGGACAGTATAAGTTGTTTGTGGACACAACTCATTTGCAACCAACGGCCATTCCTATTTCCTACTTCATGCAAGTTGTAATTGTTCTCATATATGTAGATTTACTAAAAAATTGTCAATAAAATTTAAGAGTCAGAACAAAATTACAATTTACGTCTTTCTTACTCCATATTCTTGAATGTGCTTACTTAGAAACATACATAAAATGTTTTTGGTTGGTCTTTCAGGAACATTCTGTTGGTTAATTCAAATGCAGATCATTTGAAGGTAGGGGATTTTGGACTAAGCAAGCTCATCAAAGTAAAAAATGCTCATGATGTTTATAAAATGACTGGGGAAACAGGAAGCTGTAAGTTTTAAGTGTAGGATCCAAATTTTCTGTAAGGCAATAAAATGATTTTAAACTGGGATTATATATTTGTTTGGTATGTTTCAGACCGGTATATGGCTCCTGAAGTGTTTAATCACCGAAAATATGACAAAAAAGTGGATGTCTTCTCTTTTGCTATGATTTTATACGAGGTAATGATTATTAGAGTTGTGACCATTTTTAACCTTAACAAATTTAATGAATAAATATTGACTTATGCTTTACTTGAATAATGTAGATGCTTGAAGGAAGTCCTCCTTTTGCTAATTATGAACCATATGAAGCTGCTAAGTATTCATCAGAGGGGCATCGCCCGATTTTCCGCTCAAAAGCTTACATTCCTGAATTGAAAGAGTAAGTTGTTTTAACAATAATTAACATAAGTTCTGGTTTTGCTGGTTGCATCTTCTTTTTCGTGCATACCACTCTTCTGAAATCCTTTTAGGACAGTTCCAACTGTCAAGATCATGCCTAAAAGTTTTGAACTCGTTGGACCAGCATACCTGCTTCTTACCCACTCCAAGTGAAACTCAAGTTTAGGTGACATGTGATCGGTTTTGCACTTTTGTGGCTTAAGTTGTAACCTGTAACACTAAAAAAAGACAGCTCCCCGCCCAAAGGAAGTATCCTCAGGGGCATCAAGTACTCAAGAATAAGTAAGGCGTACATTTTCTTGCACCAGTCTGTAACAGCAAAAGTTGGTCACTGTTGCAGATAAAATTACTCCTACGACCAGTATCCAACTCCCAAATGCATCAATAGTATGATGACTATCCAGTAGTACCCATGACTTAGCATCTTCCTTGTAGCAACCAGACCGACCCTACATGGTTGACGTGAATTTAGAGTTTGACCTGGACTATAATAATGTCCTAAAAATATTCCTTAGACAAAGCCTAGATTTTGCTTTGGTTGTATTATATACCATATTGTTGGGTTTTTTTGGGTTTTTTGTTTATGTGACACTCGAAAACAGTTGAATTATAATAATACCACTATTTTTACGTATTTCTTGTGTACCACTACAAAAATAATTTTAGTGCATAAATAACATTACCTTTTCAGCCGTGCTATTCCATTAACAATTTCCCTTAACAACATTTTAAATATAATAATATAATAATATTTAATTGTAAATTTTACAAACAATCCCTAAGTTATAACAAAAAATTATATTTAACCATGATTTTTATAAAAAGTAATTAAAAAAATGGTGGGGAAGGTTTGGGTGCCGGTTCAGGTTTCAGCGTACGAAACGAGGTGGGCGATGTTGAGGTGTGCGGAGGCTTTGGATGTTGTGGTGTTCACAAGCTCGACAGAAGTGGAGGGGTTGCTTAAGGGGTTGGAGGTTGTGGGGTGGGATTGGGGTGGGTTAGAGAGAGGTGGCTAGTGATGGAGGTTGTGGCACATGGGCCGGTCATGGCTGAGGGGGCGAAGAGTAGGGGGTTGAGGTGGATGTTATTGGAAAGAGGTTTGGAAGCTTTGATGGAGATCTGGAAGCTCTGGAATTGAGATGGAGTGGTTGATGGTTGCAAATGAGTAGGAAATATGTTTTTTTATATAGAGGTAATTTCTTTGAAAATAAAGTGCTTCTAGCCATGATCCACGGCATGAAGTGAGTCTAGTTCTAGTTATCCCTATAGGGAAGTTACAACATTAGGGACTTTAGTCCATCAAAATACAAATCCCTATAGTGGGAAATTTGTTAGAAGTAATGTAAGATGTTTGTGCTTTATTTTGGCCGAGGATGGAGAGAGAGTAGAGAAAAAAAAAAGAATGATGAGAAAGAGAGAGTAGAGAGAAGAAAGAAAGAAAGAAAGAAAGGAGAGAGACGAGAGAAGAAGAAGAGGGAGTGTTTTTGTTAGTAGTATGGCTTTTTAAATTAGTTAGGCTGGTTTTTATAAAAGTCATTTTTAAATATTAAGTAGAGATTGTTTGCAAAATTCACAATTAAATATTAATAAATTTGACATTGTTAACGACAATTAAGGGAACTTGTGAACAAAATGACACGGCTGCAAAAGTAATGTCATTTATGAACCAAATTTGTTTTTTAGTGACAAGAAAATACATAAAGAACGATGATACTCTTAATTCAACTGTTTTCGAGTAACACGTAGGTTCTTTTTGCGTTCAGTTTTTGCAAATCTGATGAAAGCTGGTAAATTGTGTATAATGGGATGTTTGTTTTAGATTGACGGAGCAATGTTGGGAAGCTGATGCAAACCGGAGACCATCTTTTCTGGAAATAATCAAGAAGCTTGAAAATATCAAGGGAAACCTGACGCAGGAGAACCATTGGAACATTTTTGGACAATAAAGAGTTCGCGAGTCCATCTCACACCAACATATCTGCTACAAAATAAAATTCAAATACACTAAAAGGCAATCGTGAGGTACCAGCAGCTCACTATCCTGCCACTTAATGACATCACGGATCGAATGTCAACAAATAATGTAACACAGTTTCCCTAACACAGGTAGCCTTGATGCTCGCCATTCGATAATTTGTATAGATTTGTGTGGTTGTTGATGAGTTTGTAGTTTGAGGACATGTTGTGATATTCATTGTTGATTTTTTGCCCAAGGCTATTTATGTACTTGTAGCAATGGAGCACAAATCTCTTTTAAAAATTGGACCGAACCAGCAGTCAGACCGAGAACTAGAGACAAAACCGGCCTCGCACTTGAACTGGTGCGAACCTAAAAACTGGTTTGTTTTTTCTGTTTGGTCGGAACGAGTTCGACTAGTTTTTCTTTAATTAAACAAAAATTACAAAATCAAATTTTTTCTTACTTTTTCAATCTACTTTTCCAATTGTGCCTAGTTTGAAGTTAGGGTTTGGACTTCACCCCCGCCTCCTCCAGTTCTGACTCCACTTCCCGCAACCCACCTCCCGAGCTCGACTCAACCGGTCCACCCTTGCTTCCTCACTCCTTGGTATCGACTCCACTCGCGTCTCCTCAGTCCCTCCACCCCCACCTTCGGTCTTCTGTCCAAACTCCACAAATTTCAAACTCTTAGTTTTTTTTGGAATGCTTAGTATGTGATTACTTTTGCAAAATTCTAGGGTCTGAAAATGGTGGTATTTAGAGTATTAGTAATATTTTTATAGTTATTTCTATGTTTGGAGCAACATGATTTTATTGTTACATTATTTATCGTTTTTTCTCTCCTTATTTTCATCCAAATAGAAACCAAGTGTTTCTTGATTCGAAAATGTCAAATATTTTATCTTAAGATTATTATATGTTAATCTTAAAACTGATTCAATCAGTCAGACTGCTATCGCTACAAAGTTGGTTCAGTTCACAAAATGCCCAATGTCATGTTGACGTTATCATGACCATTTTGAATCAAACCGATTTGTTTTCGGTTCACTCCTTAGTTCGGTTTTTAAAACATTGAAAAACACTATCCCCGGAAGGGTGAACGATTTCAAGGTCTTTTCCTTCGTGACCCTTTTTTTCCCTTCAAATTTTGTAAAGCACTGTCGGAACTCTCTAGAGACATGGCTTAAGTTCTCGTGGATCTTAAATTTTTAATAGTAATATGCACATACCTACAAGATACATCCTCTCTTTTTTCTTCTCATTTTCATCTTGTCACAATAGCAACGAAGTTAGCTATCAAGATGACGATGATTTGAGTTGTAAAATCTTCTTTTTATTACAAACAAAGAAGTGGATGTGAACATCAAATCGAATCGACGGCCTACAGAAACAACAAAACAGCAGCCTACAGAAACAACGGCAAAACCAGAAAATTCAATATTTCCGATGGAGAGCGGGGTCGGGCCGAATGACTTCACTTTCGTCTTGGTAGTTTATGCCTTGATGGGTCACTCACATAGATGGTTTTAAAAAAAAAACACTTAAAATATAGATGAGATTCCAACCACAAATATGTAGAATGTCTTGCCAAGTTATGCTTGAATTTCGTGGTCTAGAGGAGATTACTGGACTTCGAAGTAAGAGTATCAAGTTGTTTGAGAGTACAATTTCGCCCTTCCATCATATGCTCATCTTACAAAGTCGATCAGTAAAGAATGGTCAAAATCCCGTCTCTTAATAATATTATAGATAGAAGGGATTAAAAACAACTTTTCCAACAAAAAATTAGATGAGCTTCTTCTTTTCAAAGAAAGACTTCAAATGCCATATTTGCAGGCCTGCAACTGATAAGCATATGACAAGGGAAAGAAAACTGAACCAAGCCATCTTTGAGTTGGTGCTTCTGTTCAGTTCCTGCATTTCATCTTCCCTAAAAACAAGTAAAACATAAAATGAGATGAGGGTCATAATCATCTAGGTCAAATTGTTTGTCACATGGTAATAGGATCAAAAATCATAGTCAATTCATTTAATGCAAGTATGAGTTGATGTTCTTTCAAAATGCATATACCTCTCTCGGAGGTAGAATATTTCATCATGAATTGACTGTACAGTATCCTCCAGCTTCTTAAGCTCCAATTCCATGAGCTGCAAAACAGCAAAAAAAAGTGAATAGTGTATTTGGTGAAATACCAACTAATGCTCATCAATAACCAATAATCAGCTAAATAAGGCATTCATAAATAAAGAAGATATCAACACGAACACCAACGTAGACTCACCAAAAGAAATCCTCAAAGTACATATGTGAATAAAAAACTTGATCTTTCTTTATTTTCTTATTTGTGAAAAGAAGAGGCCATAATACACAAGCAAAATAATAATAATTGAGATGATCAACATCGGCTTTGTGAAACAATTACTGAAAGCAATTGTTAAGACTAAGCGTGTAAGACTCATGCTGGAACTTTCTGAATTCCCATTATCTGGGATGCTACAACCAACATAACATCGACGAAAGATGAAAATATTAAATAACAAAACAAAGTTTCAAGGAGCTCACTAAAAGGTGCCACAATATGCTAAATGGAGTACCAGTAACCCACTAAATCTTGCACTAAATTAATGGTAACAAAAAGAATGGTAAATAAGATGTAAATATATCTCAGAGGTACCAGCCTACGATTAGCAAGTCCCATGAGTCTTTAAAGCATCTTTTTTACTAGCAGAGGCACTTCAAACAGAATAAGGGGGCAGGTAAGAATTACCACCAGTGAAATTCTTAAAAATGATGCAATACCATAGCAATGACCCAAGAAAAAGACAATGCAGAAACTTCACTTTAATCTTTGTCCCTTCCAATAATTGATTGTGGCAGTTCAATTTAGCCAGAAAACTATGGACGGCACACCTAAAGAGGCATGATGATAGTGGTACAAATACTTGTTTACCTACATACCCATTTATCTATGTATTGTATCTTTGTTGTTAAGAAGTATAAGAATCAGTATAATGGTTTTCCATTTTAACTGTTACGAATATTCAAAAAAAAATTAAAAGATGTATATAATAACCAAGGTCTTTAGATCCTAACAAGGTCAAGCAACTCGATCATCCATTTGGAGATTAACTAGAGAAGGCTTAAAAAATTACTGTACTCCTTCAAGTCATAAAGTGTAAAGCTTTCCCAACCCACCTGGGTGGCTGGGTTACTTTGTTATAGAAGGTTACATGAAGCAGTTAAAATGTTGATATAATCATGGAAAGACGTTGATAACTAGACTTACGCTGATTTTTCTATGCATCGATGAACATAATCATAGTGAAATATATCTCACACAACCCCCCCCCCCCCCCCCCCCCCCCCCCCCACACACACACACACACACACACACACACTTTTTTGTAAATAATCGATGATTCAGATGGATTGCAGTGCACATTTCCATGACACGACAATTGCATGCTCATTGTATGTCATTGATGTTGTAGGTTTCATCATCCCGACTTTTCACAGACCACAGACACCCAGTAACAGGGTGTAGTCACCATTTTATAAGAGAATTAACTCCTAATTGTTATGCTTCTAAAACAGAAATGTTTTTAGTAATGATCCCAAAAATGAAACACTGAATGAAATTCATCATTATCACTTAAAAATCCAACCATGTGCCCCTTGACATTGTTAAAAACGGGGAAAGCACAATAAAAAAACAAAAGCATTTCTTAATAGCTTAACTAACAACAGAACCTGTGAAGCAAGAGGGTGAGTACTCACATCAATCTGTCCTTTCTTTGCAACATTGCCCCAATCCTTGGCAGCAACACCCGTCTTCCACTCAAAATCCACTGTCATCGTCACGGGCGGCTTGTGATCTGGAGCCCAGAAGCACGCGATGTAGTCTCCCGTCTCCGATGATGTGAACGCAAATTTCCCAGAATCAACCCGATCCCCATAGTGCATATTATTACCATGTGGCGAAGTAACCTGAGACCAACCCATAACTCAAAATCCAACCTTTCCATAAAACCATCCCCAAAAACCTAAAAAAGACTCACCTAAGACAAACCCATCCCTCAAAACCCAATCTTTCAACAACTAAAAAAAACCCAATCTTTGGACGAAATAACCCAAAAAAGGAAAAAGCTCACCAAACCATCTCTCAAAATGCAATTTTTCAACGAAATAATCCAAAACACCCAATCTTTCGACTTAACAATACCACACAAAAAAAAACTAAATGGTAAAAGCGAAATTCCCATCTGACAAGGCAATCACTAACCTGAGACCAACCCATCTCTCAAAATCCAATTTTTCCGACGAAATAACCCAAAACGCCAAAACTAAAAACCAAATCCTCATTTAACAAGGCAAACTGAGACCAACCCATCTCTAAAAATCTAACCTTTCGACGAGACAACCCAAAAAGATCCACTTTTTCGAGGAAACACCCAAAAAAAAAAACTCATCTAACAAGGCAATCCAAGACCAACCCATCTCTCAAAATCCAACCTTTCGATGAACCCACCCTCGAAACCACCCCAAAAAGATCTCAAATTCTCTTACCCTAGCGGTGACCCGGTGGGATTCGGGGAGGGGAGGGAGGTGGACGTTGGGATCGTGTGAAGCGTGGGGATCAGGATTCGCCGGATTGACGACGTGGTACTTGCCGACGGTCATGGCGTTGATCTTCACGTCCTCGGAGATGCACTTGGTGTTCCCCGATTGGAGCTCGAACCGGAGGGATTCGCCTGGGAAGGCCGAGATCAGGAGAAAACCCAAGACGACCAACCACGCCATGCTCGGTTGGTTAATTTTGCCCTAATTCGATTGGAGGGTGATGATGGATTGGTAGTGTTGGGAGCAATTGGGGAAGAAGGATCAGGGAGTTCGGTTACTTGGATTGAGATATGAGAGGGGAGATACAAAGGGGGCTAAGTGAAAATGTTCATGGGTTATTTGTAATGAAGCCCCTAATAGGAATAATTGTACTTTGCATGTCTTTTTCGTTATTTCATAATCGGTAGGTATGGTTGATTTTAATTGTTACAAGAGATCATGCATTGTATAGTTTACCGGTAACGAATTGTTACAAAGATGAAAATTGAAATTGTGTTTTACAGTAGGACTCCTAAAAGTTTGCTCGAAAAGGCATCGGAGGAAACCAGAGGAAGGAGTAAGCGTCACTCCATAGTTGTAAATTAGTTGCACGTATAGATATTAGTCGAAACACTCACTCAGATTCCCACCAACCTCGTGATATCATGCTTTGGAGTTGCTTGTTGGCCCTGCTAATTGTTAATAATATAATTTGTTCATATTCTATAGATTGGTTGTTAGGTTATATTCTAACCATGCCCGGACTACCCCACCCATCAAAAAAAACCTTAACCATGTCCGGGCTACTCCCACCTACCCTACACTCTCTTTCCTCCACATCATTTCTTAATTAAACAATATTAATTCTTACACCACGTTTAACAAATTACACTTTACATAATTCTAATTCTAATTACCTTATAATTCAAATCGACAAAATGATTAATATTATTAATTAGTAATTAATATTAAATCACGGAAAATTTTATTAATTAAAATTAGGAATGCACAGTAAACACGTGCTCGTACAGTACACACGTGGATGCACAATACACGCGTGCAAAGAAAGTAATCTGCGTGAATGCACAGAATACGCGTGCTCGTACAGTACACGCGTGAATGCACAGTACACGCGTGCATAGAAAGCAGTCCGCGTGAATGCACAGTGCCCGATTTTCTCTCTATATATACCTCATGCAAACATAACAAAAACTTCACAAAACTGGAAAATGTCTTCTCCAGATCACAACCGTTCTCCCTGTCGTTCCCAATCAAATCCACGTCCACACTATCCACAAGGATACCCCCGTCCATATTTCCCACAACTAGACTTCTCTCATTACGCTCAACCTTTCCAACAGTCATTGCAACAACCATTCCAACAGACATACTTTTCTCAATACGCACCATCATTCACACCACTAGACCACAACCAACAATTTCCACAATTCCCGCAATACGCACCACAATTCCCACAAAATCAACCCCAATTTCAGATGTTTGGGCGCAACATGTCACAAGTAAGTTCTCTTAGTATGGAGGACACTGTAGAAGACAACCAAAACGACGATGATGTTGACTTTTTGGCCTTAATCTATGTTTTAATGGTTTAATCAACCTAATCTTAATTGTGATCACGTAGAGTAGCACACATGTTGCATTGCATATATATTGCTTTGTGCTAACCTCTACAGGTGATCAAGACTCAAGGTAGAAATGAAATCAAGTCAATACATGTAATCAAGCTTATTTGAAGACATGTATTTTGTATTTCTTTGAGTCTTAGGAACTTTGTGTACAAGCTACTCAAACACACTAGGTTCCCTATAGAAGTCACACACAAAATTTCATATAATTTGGACTTCAATAGATCACCCAAACTTAGACCGGAAAACACTAAACCAAAACCTGAACAATCTGTCCACATTCAGTCGACCGAGTGATCAATTATTCTGTTAATGTTTAACTACCTAAGTTCGGTCGACCGAGTCCCAATTATTTTCCGACCGTTTGTTTTGTCGTATATACCCAACAGTCGTATTCGTATTAATCAAAAATACTCCAAATACATTTTATGTATCGGTCGAATGAGGACCTTGTTCGGTCAACCAAATTTATGTCTCTTGACAAACCCAAATCTCCTGCTGGAATTCAATCGACCGTGGACCTTGTTTCGGTCGACCGAATATAACTTCATTTTTCAACCCCAAAATGTCTGGTGTGAATCGGTCGACCGAACCCTATTCTGTGTTCGACCGGTCACTTAAGTGTACTTGAATCTTAGCGTTGGGCGGTCGACCGTTCCTTAACCGGTCGACCTAACTGAGTTCAAAACTGCCAAACGGTCGACCAAACAGCCCGATCTGGTCGACCGAATTAACTCAGAATTGAGTCCTGCAAGTTTCTGTTTTGTGTATCTTACACCAACTCTTACCCAATCAACCCCAACAGCTATAATACCTTAGGAGCTTATAAATAGGAGTTTACTTGACACAATAAGATAGCTCTCACACTTCCATTTGTCACATACACTAGAGAGAAACCCCCAAACTCCAATTTCCCAAATCCTACACTCTAAGCCTAAATTCCACACATTTGATCATATTTAAATCATACTCAAAGTGTGCTTAATATTTAGAGAGTGTTGTCTCACTCATTGTTGTTCAAGAAGCAAGGATTTCGGTGAAAGCCCGAAGTGTTCTCTCTCGGATTGTGAGAGGAAGAAGGTCAAGCAAGATAGGGTGCTCGCGGTGCTTGTTTTGTAAAGGCGTTCTCTCCCGCCCCGGAACGGGGAGTGAATAGTGAAGACGCGAGCGGAGCTCGAAGTGTCGAGCGAAGCTTGCAAGAGAGGACGTAGGCGGGAGGCCGAACCTCTGTAAAAACATTTGTGTTCCATTGTGGTTTGCATATTTCTTCCTTACTTGCTTGTTTATTTTAAATTCCGTTGTGCACATCTTTGATAGTTAAACAAGTAGGTAATTAGCTTAAAAGTGATTAGAATTAGAGACCCTCCCGATCCTACAGATGAGTCCCCACCACGCCAGACCGTCACACCACCATCCCCACGTCCACAGGGACGTCGCAAAGTCCAAGCCGTCAAAAGCAATCCGAAGTTGTGGACCACACATAAGGACGAGCGACTCGTGTCGGCATATATGGAGGTCAGTTCTGATGCGGTGACGGGGACAAACCAGAAAGCTACTTCCTTGTGGACCAAAGTAAAACGGGTTTACGACATCTTCATTGATGAAACGGGACTCCCTGAGAGGAATGCGAAGTCCTTAAAAGGACACTGAAGGAGAATTATACCTGTCGTCAACAAGTGGGTCGGATGCTTCGAGCAGGCGTACCGACGCAAAAGAAGCAGGCAGAACGACGATGATGTCGTCCGGCAAGCTCACCACATCTACGAGCGCACTAATAACTCTAAATTTCTTTACTTTGATGTTTGGGCCATGTTGCATAAGTACCTGAAATGGGAGTCCCTGGAGTTTCACGATAAAACAGTCCACGTTCGGGAAGCCTTGGGAAAAGAAAGAGCACTGATGACTCCAGAACGCAATCACCGGAGGCAGAAGAAATGACACCAAGATCGTCTACACGACCACCAGGTGTGAAGAAGGCAAAAAACAAGGGTAATAGTTCATTAGGCCCGGAAGGCAACACCGACGTTATGGAACTAGCACAACAAATTGCATACAACGCCCAAGTGAGAGAAGAGGGTTTCTCGAAGCAGGAGGAATTAGCCGAGCGTAATTTTCAAAGACATGTTAAAAAACTAAGCTCGACATGCTTCACTCTCTGATGAAAAAAAGACAACCTGACAGAGCGGGATCAAATTGAAAGGAATGTGTTCTAAAAGTTTTACTTTTATATGTCAATTATTATGAATTGAATATGCAAGCATTTTGTTTCTTGATTATGGTATTCGTCTTTTGGAAGTGTTAAGGAAGATGTGTTTGGTCCTTAACCGTAGAGCTCTAGAAGATAATGGTTTACATAAATCAAAAGTTTTTCACAATCATGGTGTGTGTTTGAGTAGGTTTAGCTTAAGTATGCTCGATTTACACAATGTTCCTAAGACTCAAAAGAAATGCAAATTACATGTCTTCAATTTGAGATTGATTACATGTCTTGACTTGAATCATTTCTTGCTTGAGTATTGATCACCAGTAGAAGTTAGCACAAAGAAATATATATCTTGGCCTTTGGAGTGTAATGACATTTTTCACGTGTCACTATAGTCGTTGAACTCACAACGTATATTTGATTTCCAACTATTGGTGCTAAAAGACAAACCCCTTAATCCAGACGACCGAAATTCTCGTGACAGAGTTGATTAAATCTTTACTGCTAGTTTTTTTGGATTGGCCAACCGAACCAAACTCGGTCAACCAAAATTAAATCAGAGGAAATTTGACAAAAGTTATTTGAAGTTGGTGATCGGTTAACCGACCTTTGTTTGGTCAACCAAAAACTTAATTTTAACCAAGCCAACTCTTATTTTCAGACAATTGTTCTTTAAGCAATCGTCATGTGCAGAAAGATTTCTACCTGAGTTTAAGTTACATGACTCTTTCTTTGGTCCAAATATCATAAACTCTCCAAAATAGCTAGTAGAGCTTGAAGCATCATAAATAAGAGTTTATACATGAGTTATACACACCAAGACACCCCCTCTATCCTCCTATCTTGTGTCCAAATATGAAACACTTTCAAGCTCTCATTTTCTATACTAAAAACTAAATTTCAGCATTTGTGGATTAATTCTTATCATATGTAAGTGTGCTCAAGTCTAGAGTGTTAGTAATTCCAACTTCAACATCCAAGAATCACAAGTTGTAAAGCTTCGTGGAAGCTCTCTCTTAGGTTGTGAGAGGCAAAATCGAGAAAGACGAGGTTTCTCGCAAGACTTGTGGTGCAACGATGGAGATCTCGGCCCAGAACGGATATCAGATAGTGGAAACTCAATTGAGGCTCGGAGGATCGAACGGTGCTTGAAAGAGAGGACTAGATCATGATGGTTGTGATCGAACCTCTATAAAAATCTAGTGTCAATTTTGTGGTTTATTTGCTCTATCCCTACTTAGTTTTAATTCCGCATTTAGTAGAGCATTTAGCTTTTGATCAGAAGGTCAGTGATCCTAACAAGTGCCACTTTCATGACGCCCAACCCGGTCTTCCACGCGAGAATGAATCAAATCATTAGTGAGCAAGTCTCAAAAAGGCATTGGATGTCTAATATTTTCCAACTCAAGATAGAGTCGCCGATATCTCCACAAGAGCCTCTCAAGTTTGTAGGATTTCTAGTTTAATTGCACATATATATTTTCGAAATTTTTATGCACAATAAGGATCAATTACAATTTTCTATGATTTGTTTCATGCATGCATCGGTTTGTTTCAATAACTAGTTTCAAAACTTTATTAAAACAAACATGAGCTCCGAATTTCATACCTAGAAGTTCTCTAAAACTTCTTGATGATCCGAAGACGCTGAGGATGCTTGTCGCTGCGCCGGATGCCCCCGAGTATTCACCAAACTCTAAACAAGATCGAAGAGAGAATAGCTAGTTTCTCAATCTCCAATAGGGTTTAGAATCTAACTACTAACCTCTCTTTAGTTCCCTTGAGAAGAAGATCTCTGAAAACTAAAACTAAACTCAAGAATTAAGGAAATTCGTGGAGAATTATGGAGAGAGATGGTTGCACAAGAAGATAATGAATTAATTAATAAGGTAATAAGATAAACTTGTATTTATAAGTTCTCTCCAAATTACTTATTCATGTGCAACCTCTTGCCCATGATTTCATGCAAACTTCCATTTAACCATCCATTATTTGCTAAAAATAATCTCAGCCACGAATTAAATCAGTTATGTACCAATTCCATGCATGATCTAATTAATTCTTAAATTAATTCTGCATAAAACCATCTGGACCGGTCGACCGTTTAGACCAGGTTTCGGTCTACCGTTAATAACTCGGTCGACCGTTCGTAACGAAAAATATTTCATCGCAATGTTCGGTCGACCGACCGATATACTCGGTCGACCGAAAACGAACAGACGAAATTCCCTGTTATCGGTCGAGACACATCCGGTCGACTGTGCAACATTCGGTCGACCGTTTACCGTTTAGCGGTCGACCGTTTTTGCACAGTACAGCAGACTGGTCAAATTTCGGTTTAACCCCTACAAAATTTGACATTTCGGGATTAGTAGTAAGTTCACAACTTATGTAACATATTATCCTATGTATGATAAATCATTACACCCCATAATATTTACATCACATATGAATTTATTTTAGATTCTAATTATGTTATTAATCACAACATAATTTTGATTTTGCTTGTTCACCCCATGTGTCATATTTTCTACATGAAACCCGACACACTTTATGAACTCAAAATCCTCATTTCTTGTTTCCCAGTTTTGTGGTGTGGTCTATGGGAGGATCTAAACTAAGTTAGTAGTGATATTAAGAGCCTAATATCACAAGCTATAAACGGTATCTAGCTACACATTACAGCTCTCAATTAGTTAGATGTCTTAATTCCACTCGAACCAAAACCCGATCCATTTAGTGATGGAGTGCACCACTTGTGTCCGTCCCTTGCCTCATGATATTAAGAATACACACAAAGTAGTATTGTGTCATCTTTGTATTAGTATTCATTTCTTGATATCTGTAAGCTAGTTATAAATATGACTTAACTCAAATAACATTGTGCACATTATAACTTTGCTTTATCAAGGGGCCCACTAATATCATTACTCAATTAAGAGGGGCAATGATAATCTTTTGACTAACTATATTCTCCAACAAAAGTCATATTTAACCAACCAATGCCTTTACACTACACTTATCGATAGCTCAAGACACTAGTCTAATCAAGCATTTCTTAAGTGATCGGATATAAGTCTCATATCAAAGGACCAATGACACAGTAAAATATTAATGACACAGAAAACACAATTCTATAATGTTTTACTTATTAGGTCTATTCAGTATACAAAAGTAATATTTTCCTCTTTTTGTGTACCCGTGTTATCACTCACTTGTAGAGCTACAATGATTTATGACCAACACGACAATCTTAACTCGGTCATTAATGTCCCATGTTAATTACCATGATTGCGAATATCTTTTGTTTTATGTAAACCATTATCTTTTAGAGTTCTACGGTTAAGGACCAAGAGTCTCTTCCTTAACACTTCTAAAAAAATGAATAACATAAACAAGTAACAAAATAATTTCTCATTCAATTCATAATAATTGACATTTAAAAGTAAAACTTTTAGAACACATTCCCTTCAAAATTCCCAATGTAGCTCCTACCGAACAAACTCTATGTTGTCTCCAGAGCCCCATGAGTTTGTTGGGAGGTGTTCATAATAGAGTTTGTTCATATTCTAAGGATAAGGTTGTTAGGCCTTTATGTATCGGTTGGGGAACAATTGTTGTATGCGGCCCATAACCTGTCCAGTTTGTAACTAACTCCATTCCATGTCTATGTATATGATGGACTTCAAGCCATTAAGGCTTAAGCCCATTTTATTCCATCTCCCTGCTCTAACTAGTACTTCGACTTGTTGGTATATATACACATTAGGTGTATTTGGACTACTTTGTATATGAAGTTGGAACTTAAAGAAAATGATTGGTTTCCCAATTTGGGGTATGTTTGGAATGACATTTTGATAATCAAATTTTGATTCTTAAAAATCAATGACTATTATCTTTATGATTTGCATTTAAAACGTAAAATCTTCGTACTAAGATTTACGTGTGCTCGATAGTTGATTTTGAGATTTGATTGAATTTTAGAAAGTATGATTACTTAAATGCGATACCGAATGGACCAACATTAGGTGGAATCAAGAATCAAGTGGGATTTACGTCGACAATAAAAAAATTTAGGGTGGACATGGATTCTGGGATTCGGTTAGATCTAGATATTCCAATTACAAAAATGTGATTCCAAATGCCTCTAAGTTTCTAGTGCAAAGTTTCTCGAAATCTAAAGAACATTTTGGGTTTATAGTTCTATCGAGCGTAATTTCATACTCAAAATTATATTGTAGGTACCGAAATGGTGGAACCTGTGGGCTGAGTTTTGGATATGAATAATTGAAGAGTTGGATTCCTAGAGAAATTACTTTTTGCATCTATCATAGCTGATTTAAAGCTACATCAGAAACTACTAGAGGGATTGAGAATAAAAATCTTTTTGTGGAAAACTAAAATTCAAAATAGGCTTGCCAAACAAATTCTTACTAGTAGACATGGGAACCGTGCCATGTCGGCACCGCACGGCAGCTGGCTCCCCGGCCCGGCACAGGAACAATAAAATTATGTCGGGTTGATTTCTAATTTAAGTGTTGAATTAAGTATACAATCACAATTTACTAAGATAAAACCAAAATAAAATTTATTTTTCCCTAAAGTAACCAATTTATTTATTAGAAATTGTTATTTTAAATTCGAGAAACAATATATTGATTATATATAAAAAAATGTTTGAAGGCTAACTAAATCTAAGGAGTAATGAAAAAAATCTAAGAGGTATTAGGAAAACATTACTCCTTAAACAAAGTGGTTTAATTAATTTTTTCTTCAATCTTCCTCGTTGTTGCTGTCGTAAATAACTATGTTATGCATTCTATCCGCAGCGTCGAGCCAATTCTTCAAACATACGCTCATCTCGATAGACTTGTCAGACAAACTTTGTCTCTTGTCCGACAATACCTGCTTACCTGTAGTAAAATCAGCCTCTTATGTCATAGTTGACACCGGGGTACATAATAAGTCTCGCGCCATCAAAGAGACTAGTGGGAACCTACTTGAGTCCTTTCTCTACCAGTCTAAAACATCAAAACATTTTAACTCAGCAGTACTTAAGTAAATTTTAGTATTTAGAATGCAGTTAATTCATTTTAGGTTTCAGTTCACACAAAATTAGCCTTTTCCTGACTTAACCTATTCAATTGCGAGTCGTCGTCATCTAAATCCACTGCAGTTGGAGGTAGTTGTGATGATGAACTAGCAACATTTGAACCAATTTGTCTATTTAGTCTTTGATATTCTTCAAAATATTCGTTTAAAGAATACCTACATTTTATCCAGATGTTTTTTAAATTTTTCATAATTTTTTTCGTAAATTTGTTCCAAGTAAATTTAAATCTAGGTTCCCTAATAAAAGCTAAACAAAAGCTAAGTGGAGGAGGATTCCAATATTTATTAAACTTAGCCTCCATTACAGTTAAAATATCATCAAAACCAAGATTTCCTCTATATTTCACAAATAGTTTTGTAATTGGACGTATTTCGTAAATAAATATGTTAGAGGTCGGGTAATATTGTCCACTTAATCTTTTAGCGAATGTGAAAAGAGTTTTAAAAAAGCTAACATAATGTTACAAATTTTCCAATCTTCGTCGCTTAAAAATGCATTTTTATTGTTTTTCATTATAAAAAGTTTGAATTGCAAGATGATGTTCAGTACAAGATTTTAACAATTCATATGTAGAATTGCATCTATGGGGTCATCTAATTTAAATTTTCTAAGTTTAACATCATAATTTAAATTTTCTAAGTTTAAATTTTCTAAATTCCCGATATCTAGATATACTACTACAACTTACCAATGCAATTGCATTCATAACATTTCCTAGGTATGGTTTAATTAATTGAAGTCAATCTTGTACTACCAAGTTCAATGTATGAGAAACACATCTGATATGAAAAGGTGAATCCTCTAGAGGTGACTTACAATAACTTATAAGTATTCTTATTGTTCACTGTTATTAGTAGCATTATCAAATATAATTGCACAAATTTTATTTTAAAGAGAATTAACTACAATAACATCTTTAATGTGATCAAATATAACATTGGTAGTGTGTGGATGCAAAATAGGTAAAAACGAAATAATTTTTTTATTTAACAAGCATGAATCATCTATATAATGAGCAGTTACGCAACAATAAGGATAATTATTTGGACCGGTCTAAACATCACTAGTTAATGCTACTTTATTGTTCATTTCATAAAAATAATTAATCATGATTGTTCTTTGTTTTTCGAATTTATCAAATGCAACATTTTTAAGAGATTTCTAGAAAATGGTTTAAACTGCGTTATGATAGAGAATTGCTACCCTAAGAGATTCAGATTCACATGTGTTAAATGATAATCATTTCTAATTATGAAAACAACAATTATTTTTTTACCTTTAATTGGATCATATTTTCAAAAGGTTAAATTTCCACTTTCTGTGTCTAAAACATATTGACGTTAATCTATTAACAATCCAGGATTGTTCATAACTTTACATAACTTTAAATGTCTACCTAAACGACCGGTTCCCCCACTTGACGCCGCCAAATATACATGACCACAGTAATTACAAGTAGCAGTTATTTTACCGTTTTGATCTCTACTTTCTTGAAAATGTTTCCATATTGTGTTAGTTTTTTTTTAAAACTGGTAGTAGTTGTTTGGTGTGGTCTAGCAGTGAGGGTTCTACGGTATCCTGATCTTCAGAATCGAATGAAGAGGACATACAAATTACTAAATATGCAAAATAAACTTAATTTTTTAAATAAAAGATAAAGTCATGATTACAGTTGATTAACTAAAATTAACTACTACAAAAGATTAGAAAAACCTGGGAAATGAAAAGGCAGAGTCGTGAAATCAACGGTCTACTTGTAGATTTAGGCTTTACGTTTTAGCTCAAACGCAACATGTATCCACTAGAATCAAAGCAATTAGAGAAATATTAAAGAAGATTGGAATTTGGAAGAATGGAAGAAAGTTGGAGAAAATTGTGTTGTGCGAAAAAAATAAGAAGGGTTAGGGAGTTTATACAGGGTAATGTAATGGTAGTTTAGGAATATTAAAAAAAACTCAACGGCTTTAAGAGTCGTTGGAATAGTGTCATGCCGGCACGCAGGTTGTGCTCTCAGGTTACTTACCTGTAGTAGATTAATTTTTAGCTTCACTCTTATCAATTAGTTATCATCGTATAAAAATCTCTGACCTTCTAAGAAAGATGGTGTCATCCACCTAGTGGGTAAAAAAGGATAAAAAACAAATAATTGCAATTCAAAGATAGGTAAGAACGTGAAGTCAAAGGAGCCAAAAAAATATTTTTTAATTATTTCTTTTGAAAAATAAAATTTATACCTACGTAATTTATACTGAGAGTCTGATATCAAATAAAGAGTGTATTGCAACTTCAACATGCAAACATATTTTTTTGGATAAGTAGTCATTTGCATTAATTTAGAATCGATCTATTCCATGATCCACTGCGAGTATTACAAAACGTAGGTGAGTTGTCCCCGCTAAGGGGTTACAAGAGGAAATATTAGTCCCCAACAAAGAGAACGATAGATACTAGGTTAGACCTAGCCAAACGAAGTCTGAAATTCAAACACTGGTAAGATAATAATGCCAATAGCGGGTTCAACATGCAAACATTACTAACTACATTAAAGTAATGGTTGAACTTTATGGATCAATGGAATATCTTTCATGGTCATATTAGATCAGGCTCAGTTCTGAGGCCGAATATACCTTACGCGTATTCGATTATCAGGTATGTAGTGACATTATTACACCCAAAACGCAAGTCTTAACGAGCTTAACCATTTGCGATAACATCCATCTTATGAGGTTTTAATTGATAATCACAAAATTGTGGTTTGACAACCATAAAAAGTACTTGATAGTCAGAACTAAGTTATTTGCAATTGGCTTGTTGAAGGAACTAAATCTCAAAATGCCTTGACTTTTGGAAGAAAATTAATTATACATTTTGCAATGTTAAATTTCGAGTGTTCTTTTACGGAAATAAATCCTGATTTGTCTTTTCATTGGTAGAAAGTTATTTACATTGTCTATATTTAGTTAACACTTAGCATTGTATAATCACTTGTCGTTTTTTCACTTGCCTCCGTATGTCTAATTTCCGTGTTTATAAGGACTGGATTTCTTTTTCCCAATCTAATGAACGGCGTTACTTCTCTTCATCTTCTTCTTCTTCTTCATGGTTTGGTGATTCTGTGGATTCCAGAAACACTGGTTGGATTTTTTTTCTCCTTTTTGCGTATGCAGTATGCACTCCACAAGAATGTATATTAAATAATTTCGTATAAATTCCATGACATGATGCAAGAAAGATGTGAAATCATTAACTATGCAATTGGATTAATTAGAATCTTAGTGGAAGGATTTAGTTGGCAGTATTATATTGACTTGACCTCAAAGATTTATTGAAAATGCTCCCATCAACTACTCTACAAGTTTTAGTATTGCTGGAAGACGAGCGGTCACTTCCTTTGATGTACACACTTTTACCATAATAGAAAGGGATGTTAGTAACCAGGAGAATTCCGAAAATAACCGGGAGAAAACGTAAGAAAATAAAATCCAGTGGAAAATAATTCATTTTCACTTAATTCTTTACGTGGAATCTGATAGAAAATAATTTGAAGTCGTCTGTGACCAAGGTTCAGAAATACAGGGTGCGGATGCGATGCGGCGAGGCACCGCATCCGACATATGCGGTATGCAGATGCGATGCGGGTGCATATGCGGTTTGCGATTTAATAATTAAATAATATAATATAGATATATTATTTATAAATTATATACATGTAATTAAAAATTTAGGTAAATTTTTGAATAATTTTTAAGATAAACAAGTTGATATTAAACAAAAAAAGATAAAAAACTCAAAAAATAACAACAAAAAAAACAAAAAAGTGGGTGTTCTGAAATGCGGCCGCATCTACCCGCATATGCGGGTCAAGATGCGGGCCGCTTCTGGTGGGCCGTATCGGGGAGATACAATGTGCATCTCCTCCGCATCGCGGCCGCATCTTACCGCATTTCAGAACAGAGTCTGTGACAACAACGAAAACTATAAAAAAAATTGTAGTTGCAGTTTAATATATAAATGAAAAATTGTAGCTTAAAAAATACTGAATTGTTATTCATCGTCGGAAAACTACTTAAATCGTCTGTACGAATTACCATGTTACTCTTCTCTCATTTATACTTATATAACTCTTCATTTTACTCTCCTAACATCACTCTCTCTTCATATTACTCTCATATTCATCAGAAAGAATGTCTCGGAGACCAAAAAATGAGTCAGCAGACGCCCCAGCGTACTCGAATCTGGTAAAATATCTCGTTTAATTGTTTTTTAAAATAATTTTTTGAGTCGGGCGCCCAGCGTACTCGAATCTAGTAAAATGTCTCCGGCAAACACCCCTCCATTTTTTTAATAAATAAATAATTTTATTATTTGAATTGACTGTAATATGTGATAATTCTAAATAAATTGATTATTAAGTTAATAATTGGTTATATTAGTTGAGTAATTAGTTAAATTGATTAATTATTAAAATTAGTTCATTAATTGATCAATTTGGAAATTAAGTATTATCTAAAATTGAATTAATAGTCATCGGGTTACCGTGGAGGAAAAGCGAAATTAGTTCCCTTATGCGTTGTATATAGTTTAGCTCATGAGTCAGTTCCTTGTCATCCACGTAGACGGAGTATTTCTAATTCAGTTAGGAGAGAGAGAGATATTTGACGTTGTCGTCAGACACATGAGGATTCTTTCGACGACGAGGATGATTCAGATGAGGTGGAGAGTAACGACGAGAATGATGATGATGGTCGATATGACTTGGAACCGCAGGAGTAGGCAAGACAACAATATGGTAGAGGACGGAGGCCACATGGTAGCCCTTCTTCGGCTGAGTGAGTCATTTGGAAAGGTCGAGGTGACCAGTTTGTGACAGGTGATTCGAGTTTGTGCACTACAGACGTCTGAGCTCAGAAGAAGAAGCTCACTGTAATCTACTCCATCACCACCGAAATCTTGCAACGGAACTTAAAATAATTTAAAATAACACAACATAAAAAATTAAAATAAAAAAATGTGGCGTCTGGCTTGGACGACCCTACCTAGGGCGCGGCGGCTTAGAGAGGTGACACCCCTAAGGATGGAGCGTCTGGATAAGCCGCAATATCCAAGGATGGGGCGTCTGGCTGTGACGTCCTCTCCTAGGAGGAGGCGTCCTAGCCAGACGCCCCATCCTAGGGGGAGGCGACTTAGTCAGTCACCTGAGACGGAAAAAAATCCCCTCACTTACCTCACTAGATCCAGACGTTTCGCTAGACATTTTCGTGGTGATGGTACTGGGAATATGAGAAAATCTCAAACAAAAATTTTGTTTTAAGACACGGGATGTAATTGATATTAAATGAGCTGTGAATAACAAATAATAATTGTTGGAACAATTTAAGTAAATTTTCGATGTTGAATTTTAGTTTCCTTAATTAACCTAACTTTTACGTAATGCAATGAAAATTTGTTTTCTTCTACGTTCTTATTGCAGAAAAAAACTTCAAGAATAATTAAATCATCGTGAGACGTTCACGCTTGGATTCGAAGCCAGAAGCATTGTCCTATGTGGCATGTTTGGTTGAAGGAGAGAAGTTTATTCTCCACCACATAATATTGTTTTTTTTATCGTTGTCAAAGTTTATTTGCAGTAGAACCCCTCTGTTTACTCTTAATATATTATATCTCTTCATCTCACTTTTTAAATCAAGTATTTAGATATCCACAAAAAGCTTTTCAAAGATGTAAGTGTAGATTTAGAAATCTCTCGTCAAGCCGACAATTTGAATACCAATTTTGATATATTTCGTTCAACTTTTATTTTGGTCATTTTTCTATATAAGGTTTGCACAGGAATTTCAGACTGAACCACAAGATCTAGGTGTCCAAAGAATGGATTCCCGCCCCTTAAGGAATGTACTTCATAGTTGTGCTGTGAAATGATTCTACAACTCAATTAGCACAAGTGACCCAACCAAGAATCACAACATTGTCGTCAAATTTATGCTCTTTTCAACTAATACTTTGGTCAAATGATACTACAACTCAATTAGCATATGTGACCTAATAAAAAATCACAACACTTTCGTCAAATATATGCTCTTAAAAACTAATACTCAAGTCAAATAATACTATAACCTAAGTAGCATAGGTGACCCCTACGAAGAATCTCAAAATTGACATGTTAATACAATGTAGAAACTTAAGATGTGCACAAAAAATACATATGGAAATAGCTAAACGACAAGGTATTGACGAATAACCAGAATGTTCGAATATATAACAAATATGTCATCATCCCTTAACAAATGGACATTATATTCATGTAGTGAGAATCATAAGGTATTAACTAACAACCACACGACTCGGGTGTCTTACGAATATGCCATTGTCCCATAACGAATGGACTTCATGCTTGTGTTGTGAAACGATTCTAGAACTTAATTAGCACAAAGTGACCCGACGAAGAACTATAACATTGTTCCCAAATCCATGCTCTTTTCAACTAATACTTTATTCAAAGAATAACATGACCTAATTAGCATACGTTATCCGACAAAAAATCAAAACACATTCGCCAAATTCATGCTTATGAAAACTAATACTCAAGTCAAAAGATATCTATCTACCGATCTAGTCCCAGTTGATGACACTTGTCAAGCCAATTTTACAGTCGAATAGATTTGTCCACGCAAAAAGTCTACAAAAAATAAAAGATCTTCCGACTACAACAAGTAATAGTTGAGTTATTCTTTGTTCATCCCCGACATAAAACTAAATTGAAACCAACATACGATTAGTTAGGAATCGTAATTGAGTCAAAACGAGCCAAACAAGCACGTAGTAAACTTTCCATATAAAACATCTATTTCCAGGAGTACTTAACGTGGAACAGGTGACGACGAGAGGTTCAGCTTAACTTTCTCAATCAAAGAAAGTCTGTCATGCATTATCCAGGTCAAAATGGAATTTTGAAAAACGAAGTCTAAATCGATTTAAGACAAGTTAGACATATGACGTGCCTAAACTAAATAATTGCGATGGGTAACTGTACGTAGCCCATAGTCCATAAATAAAACATTAATTGTGATGATCAGAAACACCTTATCTATCAACATGAGCGCAATTATTATTTTTCCAATGAAGGATTCAAACAGACTGAGTTGCGCTTCCAATGGAGATCCGGAAGAGTTCACTGCAGCCGGTGTACCCTAGGAAGGCCGACTATGGTGATCAAACACGAGCGTCGGTCGTCGTACCTTAGGAGGAGCTTATTTTTCCAAGTTCTTTCGAGTTCCTAAAATTTAATACGGGTACATAATGCTAAGTTTGACTTGTCTCTTAAGGTTGCTGTGAGTCAGTGGACTCTTATTATAGCAGATTTAACAAATCACGTTTTTATGCGGATCCAAGATGTATGGATCATGGATAGTTGAATATAACTATATATATGATTCGCATACTTAAGACTTTGCACATGGAATTAGATCTTTTGCATCTGTTAATATGCCTCCGTTTTTCTTTGTTTCCATTTTAATTTGCAGGCGTACATCATGGATTCATTGTTTTAATAGAATTATTCATGGCTGGTATTTGATTGTTGAAAAGCGTCAGTTATTTTGAACATAAAAAAGGAGTTCATATGCATTCCATAATGCTTGTCAGCGAGCCTAATTCCTTGTATTGCAGCGTAGCTCAAATAATTTGTATTTTAGAGTGGGGGTGATTTAGTTTAAACACGTTTGGTGTTGTTATTTAATACGGGTACTCATATTCTTCATGCATGAAATTCAGCCGTTTGGGTTGGACCGTTTGGAGTTTGGATTAAAAATAGAAGAAAAAAAAGTGTTCTCACATTATAGATGTGAAAGGCATACTGTCCAAAATTTATAAAGGTTGACATAGGAATTGACATAAATAACAAAAGGAATTGACATAAATAACAAAAGACAAATTGACAAGAAAATTACACAATTATACGTTGTTTATGGTGGTTTTTACACGCACATACTTGGAATATTATATTGGGTAACAATTACTTTTGATTTGAGATTTATTGCTTAAGATGTTTAATTTCATATAAATTTGTTTTTATCACTTTAAATTGTGAAACTTGGTTGGTCACTTGGTCCCCATCATCTATGTAAAGTATAAATACCTAGTTAATGAGTAACGAACCAAACTTTATCATAAAGCGTTCGTATTTTTTGTGTTTGACAATTGAAACGATCTTTCCACAAATATGCTTGAACTGTCTTACCACGAAAGCACCCGACCTGATCGAAGTTAATAATAAAAATCTTTAGATATATACTATTTTCATAATAATAAAACTAAAAAGCGGCAGTGGTGGTGACTACCCAGTGACGATGGGGCCCTAACTTTCTATATAAAAAAATTAGTATATTTCATGCATTATGAAGCTCAAAATGGAATTCTTCAAAACGAATTCTAAATTAATTAGCAACAGATTAATTGGACATGGACGTGCATAGAATAGTGGTGAAAAAGGTAGCACGTAGACGATCAGAAAACACCTTCCCATGCATTTAACTTCAAACACTTTTCTTTCCAACATATTTTATTTTAGTTAATCAAGATTCCTTTCCCAATGTTTGACGGAACCAAACCGTCGAATAATTCTTCCATGTTACAATCGGACCAATACCCATAGTCAAACTCAATTTAGTAATATTGATTCCCCTCGCGAGTCTACTATAGGGCATCATTAGGCATAATTATTAACCACAACCATAGAGTTTCTTTCTTCCTATGGACATCCGTAAGAGGCAGTCGCCGGTGTCGATCGGTCACCGGGAGGCTGGGAATGGTGGTCAGATGCGAGCTAAGGGTGTTGGTCTAGCACTGTTGTGTGTTGTGGCCGTGGCGACCTTAGGAGTTTACTACTGGAGTAATTCGTTGGAGTTTATAAACGTCAATACAGGTTTGTAATCCTAAGTTTGAGTTGTAGTCTGTTATGAGATTGTCGTGAGCTACTAGATTCTAAGGGTATATGCTTGGAACCACATTTTTATGATTAGATTTTAACTTCCAAAAGTCAAGTATCAGATGTGATTTGCTTTTGACATCTGTACTAGACTTGATCAAATGGTAGAAAATCTGAGTATCAACGTGTGATTCCAAATATATCCTAAGAGTGAAAACAAATTCTCATATTTATGTAGATGAGGGAATGAGATGTATCATTATGTAGAGATTACAAGTTGCTCATACCCTAAGAGTTCAAAACAATGTGTGCATTTTTTTAAGGATTATTTGCTTGAATAAATCTCGAAATTGGAGATTTGCACACTGAAATGCAATTATTGCTCGAGTACATCAGTATACATACTCTTAGTAAAATTTAGTCTGACACCCACAAAACTCTTAACATCTTTAATTGTTTATATTGTTTTAATGGTCTTTTGCACATTTAATCGTGTAAAACTCAAGATTTACCCTTTCAGGCCCGCGGGCTGGTGTGCCAGGCCGCCTTGTTAAGCGACAAGGGCCCAGGTTGGTCCTTTCTTGTCGGGTCGGGTCGGCCCGTTAAAAATATTTTTTTTATTTTTAAAATACCTCCAAAATTACCTAAAGTACATTCAAAACTACCTAAAATATTACATAAATATAAAATCAACGGACCAACGAGCCAGGCACGGCCCGACCCTGGTACTTAGGTCTATTCCTTAGGTTCTCGATTAACTTAAAGAAACAAAAAATTACAAGTCAATCCTACGGCCAAAATCATCAATGCCTTTTCTAGTTCTTCAAACGGGACCGAATCAACTTGTCTAGTTTGAAGAGAATTGGATCTTCAAAATTGGAAACAAAAAAAACAAATTGATTATTTTTTAATTTGTTTTTATTTATTTTATTAATAAAATGATATTTAATATAATTTAGAAATAATTTTTGATTCGAGTGGGACCCACCTTTAAAAAAGATTTTTTACTGGAATGTCTCTTAAAAACACTATATTTCCGTTTCTGCCATCACTGTATAACTATTTGTATTAATGTCACTAAAAAATTATACAAATTCTATTAATGCCACAAAAAATTATAAAAATTTCATTAATGTCACTCCGTTAACCTTTTCCGTTAATGGCGTTACTATTTTGTTAATGTTGTTACAAAAATTCTTGTTTTTTGGAATTTAAGTATTTTACTGTGAAAATCATAAAGGTTTAATTCCCGTTTAAGTGTTTTGGAATTTAATTTTCAAAAGAAAAAAAAAACACTTTTATCACCACCGCTTGTACTTGTGAAAATTAACAGTCTTGATTTTTTGAATTTAAGTGCTTTGTTGTAAAAATCATAAAAATGATAAATTTGGATTACTAAGTTATTAAAATATATATAGTAGAATTTGTAAATATTACTATTAAAATAATAATTTTTAATGGTGTTAACGAAACAATATCGCCGATAACGAAAAAGGTTAACGGAGTGACATTAATGGAATTTGTTTAGTTTTTAGTGACATTAATAGAATTTGTATAGTTTTTAGTGACATTAATACAAATAGTTATTCACTGATGACAAAAACGGAAATATAATATTTTTAAGTTGCATGCAAGTAAAAAATCCTATTAAAAAATAAAATTACAAATAATTATGATTCAGATCAAATCAGACTTGGACGTTCCAAATTCCTGAACCAATTCAATCCGAACTTAACCGATTGAATCAAGAAAATACACTATAGTTATTGACACAAGAGTTGTTTTGTAATTTTCCTATTTGTTTAGAATATTTTAGATTTCAATAATAAAAAATTAACAAATTTATGTCAGTTTTGGGTTCTTTAGGGTTAAATGGGAAAAACAATCCTTAAAACAAATCGAATCAAGAAAAGACACTATAGATATTGACTCAAGAGTTGTTTTGTAATTTTCCTATCTCTTCAATATTTAGATTTCAATAATAAGAAAATAACAAATTTATTTCATTTTTGGGTTTTTTTTTGTTAAATGTGAAAAATAATCATTAAAGCAATATTAAAATAACTGTGTTAACAGTTTTGTGGTTCACATGCCAATGGAAATGTATAAGACTATTTTTTACTGAAAACAATCAAACATGTGTACTCGAGCAATAACTATCTTTCGGTGTATAAATATTCAATTTAAATACTTTTGAGGTGTTTCCAACGTGCCCTGTTTTTTATAAAATTGTACGAGAATCATGGTATTGTCCAGAAAGATCGGTTTTCGGTCTCAGCATAAATTGTTTCATGATAAATTTAGTGAAATTTATGAATTTATAATTGTTCAACAGATCTATATATTAATTAAATAGATATTCAAAGCACAAACATGCATCATCGTGATTTTCAGTTTGTAGTTAATACGACGATCGAACAGTAGTATCGTCAATAAAATAATTAAATGGTGTTTGTATTTGAATTTGCATTTGCCCATTAATTTTAATTTAATTAACTCCCCACAGCCACAGCCACAGCCACAGCCACAGCTACAGCCAGTCGTACTACTTTCTCTCCACCCACCACCACCAACTTAGAGTCAGACAACAAATTCCTGGACGGTCTACTATCACCCGAGTTCCCCGAACTACAATCCTGCCAAAGCCGCTACCAATCCCACTCCTACCGCAACCGCTCACCTCACAAACCATCATCGTACCTGCGATGGTCGCTAAGGCAATACGAAGCTCGCCACGAGCGATGCGCACCTCACACGCACCTCTACAACCAAACCCTCCACCAATTATTGATCAATTACTCGAACCACACCCCAACACCAACACACTGCAAATACGTGGTCTACTACCCGCAAAACGGTCTGGGCAATAGAATTCTGGGACTCACCGCAACCTTCTTGTACGCTCTGCTCACGAATAGAACGCTACTCGTCCACAGACGCGACGACATGTCGAACCTCTTCTGCGAACCTTTTCCCAAGGGCTCGTGGATACTTCCGCCAGACTTCCCGCTAGGAAAGTTCCACACTTATAGCCCGACGTCTTCGGTTCGATACGGAAATATGGTTAAGAATATTAATAAAGCGGCCATATTGAGTAGAACCAAAAACTTACCTTCTAATTATGTGTATATTCACTTGATGCATGATTACAAGAACGAAGATAAACTGTTCTACTGCGACGACGACCAAGACCTCCTTCGGAATGTGAGTTGGATGGTGCTCAAGTCCGACAGTTATTTTGTCCCCGGTCTGTTTATGGTCCCGGGATTCGAAGGAGAACTAAGCAAGATGTTTCCGGAGAAGGAGACCGTGTTCCACCACCTCGGTCGGTACTTGCTCCACCCGACCAATCCAGTGTGGGGCATGATTACTAGGTTCTACGATTCTTATTTGCGCACGGAATTAGGTGAGAAGCTTGGGATACAAATCAGATCCTTCAGCAACAACGCCACCACTTTCCGGCATCTCCTCGACCAGGTTTTTTTTGTAAAGTATTTTATAGTTTCAATTAAATACCTGTGGTAAGGGTAGTGCAATATTCGGTTTGGACTGGACTTTGGATCCGACCGAACTGACTAGGGTTTAGTCAAGTCCTCGGTCCACTATAATATTGTTAAGAAATAAAAAATAAATTTAGGTTAGACCTAACAATCATGTCGTGTAATTTCGTGTCATATTTTTTCCCGTATGTATAAGGCATATTACCCAAAAACAAACATAACACAGATTGAATTCGTGTCTAGTTTTCAAAACACGAATACAACACATATAATTTCATATACATTTCGTGTACACACGAAACTACATTAGACATGTCTATAAATAATTTATTATTTTTAATATATAATCATTAGCACACCCACCTACAAGAGGCGAGCTGGCCAAATCCAACAAATGAGATAAGTAGGCAATTTGTTATATAGCATTGGAATAGACTTAACTTTCGAAATCTTCCGACGTGAGATTAAAAGGTTTTCCCAAAACAAGCTCACATATTAAAAGCATAATAAGAATACGTTTCGTTTGTACACTAAAACAAGTCATGGTATAGAAGTTTTTCATGATGTAACCCTACGTACAAAGCCGAGTTCGAATCCGTAGTTCCTCAATTTTGTAGATGCTAGGGTTCAATCTTTAGGACTGGGACAACACTACAGTACTACACCACTAGGCTACTAGGTTGTTATTATCTTTTATATGTAGTTTATTAAATATATAATAATAACGTGTATTTCGTACTTTTGGGTACCTGACATGTGAGACACGAAAACGACACAATTTTTTTTCGTGTACCGCCAACACAATCCAAACACGAAATTAGTAAATTCAAACATGATTTTTTCGTATTCCATATCAAATTGTCAAGTATAATTTAGTTACAAATTGATCCAACCTTTGGTCCATGTGGAGTACATTTTGGTCTTTCAGTTCGGTTCAGGACGGTAGAGGCCTAAAAGCCACCATATACATACGTAGCTAATGATTAGTCGAGATTTTATTTTAGTCTAGACTACTCCAATACTAGAGATGTATGAATATAACTAACTACATGTTGCTTGCTTACATTAATTAAAACTGATCTTAAACCAGGTCTTGTCATGCACCTGGAGGGAGAAGTTGCTTCCCGAGCTAGACCTAAAAACCCAAGGAGCCACGTCGAATTCGAAAATCAACAAACCCAAGGTGGTATTCCTGACGTCCCTACAAACAGTTTACTACGACAACATAACCAACATGTATTGGGAGCATCCAACCTCAACAGGCGAGGTAGTGAGAATACACCAGGCGAGCCACGAGCGGCTCCAACAGACCAACAAGGTATCCCACAACATGCGCGCGTGGGCGGAGATGTACCTTCTGAGCCTCTGCGATGCTCTGGTGACGAGCTCCTGGTCTACATTCGGGTACGTGGCCCAGGGCCTTGGCGGGGTGAGACCTTGGGTGTTGTTCAGGGAGGAGCGTTATGGTGCGGAGGGGATTGGCGGGTTGGTGGATTGGATAAAGTTAAGGAATAAGACGGTCGGCGATACGATATGCAGGCGGGTGGCGTCCATGGAGCCTTGCTTCCATGCGCCGTCGATGTTCGATTGCCGGGCGAGGCGGATGGTGGATAGTCAAGTGCTTCCGCCTTATGTTAGGCATTGTGAGGATATGAGTTGGGGGCTTAGGTTGGTTGGCAATGGATTGGTGGCCAAGGTGAATGAGTAGGTATGTACATTCATTTGTATTGTGGATAGGTTTCTTATAACTTATATTGTATGATTGTATCATAGTATGGTGTGTTGGTGTAATCAGCCAGCTCCGGCGTGGTTTATCATGTAAGTACGTAGGCTTGTTCGGGTTGCTTAATTATGTGCTTATGAACACACAGAAGATGCTTATTATTTATTAAAATAAAATATTTTTCAAAACTAAAAAATAGAAAAAGTTGTTTTTCTAAATAAAAATGTAAACGACAATTTCCCAATAACAATGGTTATTCTTAAAATCAATTAAAATTTACTCAATATAAATATATAATGAAATTGTTTTTTCGTAAAATGATTTTGTTTGTCAAACAAATATTCTAAGTGGGTGTTAGTGGTATGGAAAGTGATTTTTGGAGTCAACCGGAAAGTAGAAGAAAATAAAATTCAGTGGAAAATAATTTCACTTTGACTGAATTATGTTGCCTATGCATGTTTGGAAAAGTAATTTCAAGGTTTTTATTACAAAAAAATGGATGACCGAACTCATTTCGGTTCGAATTCTAGTAATTTCTTTGAGTGAGTGTTAATGGTCGACCGAACTAATTTCGGTCATCCGAATTGGTGATCCCAATTACGATTTTCGGTGGACCGAAATTTGTCCGGTCATCCGTTAAAATCACTTCGGTGTACCGAATGGTTGACGGTCGACCGAAAAAATCGATTTCCATTGTTTTCCAACCTCAAACCAACGGAAAACTCAATGAAAACTTTATACATACCACAAAATCTGATGGAATCCGACCCTAAGTGCACAAACCACTTCCTTTTCAGAGTCAACCGGAAATCAGATTTGGTTTCCCTCGGATGAATGATAGAGGAGGAACGTGGATGGAGATAAAAAAAGTGAATATCTTGTTAAAAAAAGTGAATACAAATTTTACAATAAACTAGGAAAAAAATGTTAATGGTTTGTTTGGATATATTTCTTGTATTTTTCAGAATTTATCAATCTTACGAGAATGTTTGGATCACCACGAGCAATGCTTCATAAATATGCATTTTTTCCTGAAAATACGTGTTTCGAAAAAGAGCTTAGAGCACTTTTTTTCTGAAATGTGTTGCGTCTGTTCTCCCTTTTATGTTTCCCATCGCATTTTTTATTTTACGAAAAATATGTTTTTTAGTCAAACACATTAATACTTACAACAATATATTTTTAAAATACATTATTTGGATTGAATGCCAACCTGAAAATGTATCTTCGAAATCAGAATTTCAAAACCTTTAATTATCCAAACATGACCGAAGTTGTATATTATTCATGGTATGTTTTGCAAATTAAATAAAACGAAATATTAATTTAGTTAGTGGCCATATCAAAAAATTTATGGAGTTAGCATATAAACTAAAAGAGTGACGTTAAAAAAAATGTAATCACACAAAATAAATAAGCAGAACAATAGTGATCTTTAGGTGGTATTTTGGCAATTCAGAATTTTAGGTTCATTCCAATGAAATTTAAGCAAAAAATCCTTATTTCCTTCAGCAAAAGATTGATGCTTTGGATTGCATGGATCTCACGGTCATTTGCAATAAAAAAACCTGAAAAAAACTCAACTTTGCATCGTTATTAAATCAAACCGTCGCAAAGTTTGGAATTAGAGGGCTACAAGAGAATTGACATTTAAGGGCGAAATTGTTACGATTTTCATAGTTCAGACGACAACGTGTAATTTATCTTACTCTCGCGGAGTCATTGTAATAACCTAATCTAAAACACCTTAATTAACTAAACCTAAACCTAATTAACCTAATCTAATCATTGAGCAGTGAAGCAGGAGGTGTGGGAGTGTGAGAGGAGAGAGAGTTGGTTGGTTGTGATTGGAGGATTTAGAGGTGAGTTGAAGATAAGATTGGGTTTTTGTATAAATAGGGGTGTTAGATTAATTGAAACGTTTTCTTCACTTGTTTCGTTAACCAGAGCGTGAGAGAGGCGATTTTGGTGAAGAAGAAGAAGGAGAGAAGAAGAGGAAGAGGAGAAGAAGAAGAAGAAGTGGGTTGAGGTTGCCAAAGCTTGGGAGGCTTCCACAACCGTCAAAAAGGTATGCCAAATCTTCATTATAACTCACATAAGCCTTGTGAGTGTAGGGGATCGACGTTGGTGTCGAATTCCCCGTCGGATTGCAACCTTTTCAGAGGTTGAAGACGACGATCGGTCGACCAGTGCCTATGGGCAGTCGACCGATCCTATTATTATATTGATGTTTACCCGCGAACGGTCGAACGATGTCTTAGGACGGTCGACCGTTATGCCAGATTTGTGCGGGAAAAAGGGGTTATGCTGTTATCGGTCGAACGGGACCACTTAGCCGGTCGACCGAATAACAATGAGAATGGGTCGGTTGGGGATTTTGACTTATCAAACGGTCGAACGTCCTTAACCTTGTTCGACCGATCCATTCGATGCTTAGTCGGTTGGGAGCTTTGACCATCAAAACGGTCGACCGCTCTTTAACTTTCGGTCGACCGACTGAGCATTTTATTTAAGCGGTAGAGTGCCTGTGTTGATTCGGTCGAACTGTATAGCAGTTCCGGTCGACCGAATATCACTTAGGCAAAATGCGGAAAGTCCTGTTATCGGTTGAACGGCCCCTTGGTTCGACCGGTCGGATATATATATTATATAAAATTGTATAGCGTAGACCATCCAAACGGTCGACCGCTAGATGACTTTTGTTCGACCGATTGGTCGGTAATTCGGTTGGCGTGGTTCGACCGGTAGACTTGTTTGTACAGTACTGTGTACTATGTGGGGGACCGGTCGACCGGTGTGCTTTTAGCGGTCGACCGATCTGCCGCAGGTTGGTGGATTTATCCACACGCGATCCGTTGAGTATAGGTCGACTACCGGCTCCGCGGCGACGGTTGATTACCGGCTTTGAGAGCTATGGATTTCACCTTCGACGAAGGCGTATTATTGTACTACTTTTTCCTCTCTTACCGAGCGGGGTGTGAGGGATGTGTACCGTAAACCTTGGGCAGTTTGCGAGGGTTTAGCGGTAGACCGAGGATGTTCCGGCAGGGTGCGCGCTAGGTGACTCTTGGGGGAGCAGTGGCTGTCGTCTGACCCGAGTTGTGTATTCGGCGGGCTGACTCGCTCCTTGGGTGCGGCGTGTACCGGGGGTTCCTTCCTGCACTTTTTGGGGAGCAGTGGTGTCGACTGACCCTTGTGAGGCAGCGGTGGACTGACTTGACCCTAGTGGCAGGAGTGGTTCAGTACCGCGGAGGCGGTGAGGGCATTATTGTGGGCCCGAGGCGGATGATCATGTGCATAGCATTGCATTGTCTTTAATTCCTTTTTATATTTTAGGAGGTTTGGTATACGGGGTTCCTGCAGGGAACTCAGGCATGTTTGTTTGTTTTCATTTCAGGTAGCGAGCAGTTTTAGAGTCAGGTGGTGACCGAGGACGGTGCCCCGGGATTAGATCCTGTTCTCTTTAGTAGCTTCTTTTGTTTGAGGTAGTGATTACATGTACATTCACTTTTGTTGTAATCACAGTTGACTCGTTTATATAGTTGACTTCCACGTGGGTCTGTATCTTATATATTTTATATATATGTTAGTTTGTTTTCCCGTGACGTGCCCTGTGTTGACCGTTGACGGTCTTTATTATTGTTTAAATTTTCCGCTGTTTTCGGGTACGTTACGGTCATCCACGGGGAAGATATTGTTATAAGTATCTTCAGCTTCTGCAGTCAAAAAAATGACAAATTTGATTTTGCTCAACAATTTCTTGAGCCATATGCTGATATGATATGCCACATCAAAAAGGAAGAAAAAAAAACAGATTCAGTTTCCATTGAAAAGTTGAAACCAATGTGGACATGCTGGCCAAGAATAGAACCGTATAAAGTGGATTTGTTGGCCACGTGATGCATTTTCTCATGAAATAAATCATGATGCTGTGGGTGACCCTAATCTCATTTTCTCCCTAACCAGTTTATTTATCTGACACGTTGTAAAAATACTTTGCAATCCATAATCCAACTCAACATTTTTTCAAATCTTAACCTCACTTTCAACATTTTTCTCTTCCACGTCATTTCTTTTTACCTTATTTTCTATTCTATCACAAAAATACACAAACTATTGAATATATTATTTTTACAATGACTTAATCTAATTAAATTACGATAATTACAAAACAACCTGCAAAAATTAGATTTAATTAAAATTCGACAAGTACAAATTACAATAATTAAAAATTAAAATATTACAATAATTATTACGAACAAAATTAACTTGAATTCCTTCGAAAGCGTTGTCATATATTTTCTATCAAATCCGCTTGCAATACCATATGTTTCTGGGTGTCCCGAACTCGATCTCTGTTACACACATATTTGTTAATATCCACGATACTATTGGTGGAATACGAAAGACAAGTTTGTTGTTTATGTAGGACAAAGAGTTAATAGCCGAGGGCTATTCGGATGTGAGTTTTATGAGTGATCCCGACGATAGGAGGTCACAATAATGATATGTCATCATTATGGAAGGTGGATCCATGAGCTAGCGTAGTTGGAGTCAAATCACTACGATTGACTCAACCACTGACGAAGGCAAAATAAATTTATTATGGGTGAACACAAACATCAACACAACTGATCCATTCAACAAACCCTCATACCAAACCAAAAGGTGAAATCAAATTTCGAGTCCATGGTCTGAGGAACCATGTGGATTGACTTGATGAGTGATTAGAGAGGGTTACCCTAGTTATTATTGTTTTATACATTGAGAATGTATGTGAAAGAAAACTTTGATAACAAGTGGGAGATTGAAAGGAATGTGTTCTAAAAGTTTTACTTTTATATGTCAATTATTATGAATTGGATGTGCAAACATTTTGTTCCTTGATTATGGTATTCGTCTTTTGGAAGTGTTAAGGAAGAGACATTTGGTCCTTAACCGTAGACCTCTAAAAGATAATGGTTTACATAAATCAAAAGTTATTCACAAATCATGGTAATTAACATAGAACATTAATCACCGAGATAAGATTGTCGTGTTGGTCATCGATTGTTGTAGCTCTACAAATAATTGACGACACGAGTATATACAAGAGGAAAAGATTACTTTTATATATTGAATAAACCTAACAAGTAAAACATTATGAAATTGTGTTTCATGACATTAATGTTTTATTGTGTCTTAGATCCTAAGATATGAGACTTATGTCTTTTCACTCAAGAAGTGCTTAATTTGATTATTTTCAAAATAGTTGGTTGAACATGACTTGTGCTGGAAAAGATAGTTAGTCAAACGATTATCGTTGCCTTCTTAATTGAGTGATGATATTAGTGGGTCCCTTGATAAAGCAAAATTATAATGTGCACAATGTAACTTGAGTTAAGTTACATAGTTATAATTAGCTTAAAGAGATCAAGAAATGAATATAATACAAAGGTGACACATTTCTACTTTGTATATATTCTTAATATCATGAGGCAATGGACGGACACAAGTGGTGCACTTACATCACTAAATGGATCGTGTTTTAGTTCGAGTGGAACAAAGACATCTATGCAAATTGCGTAACTATAATGTGTTGCTAGATTCCGTTTATAGTTTAAGATATTAATTGTTTAATATCACTGCCAATTTAACTTAGATCATCCTTTAGGTCACACCACAAAACTGGGAAACAAGAAGCTTGATTTTGTGTTCATATGATGTGTCGGGTTTCATGTGAAAAAATGACATATGTGGTGAACGAATAAAAACAATATGTCATGAGAATTGACATAATTAGAATCATAATAAATTCATATGAGGTGTGTATATTATGGGGTGTAATAATTTAATATCACATAAGATAATATATTACATAAGATGTGAATTTGCTAAAAACCCAAAAGATCAAATTTTGTTGGAAATAAATCCAAAATTTGAAAAAGGCAAAATCAGGGTCAAACACGGTGAACCGTTCAGGGTTCGGTCGACCGGGGAATCTTCGGGTCGGTCAACCGAACCGGGAACGGATAAACACAATTGGTTGACCGAAATTGTCTGGAGTGCCTGGACAAATGAGTTCGGTCAATCGAGCGTGAATGGTCAACCGAGAGAGAATATCTTGGGATATTTTCGGTAGACCGAAGGTGACACGGTCGTCCGATGAATGTTCGCCATGAGAAATTTTGGTGGGTCAACGGTCGACCGAAGCAAGACGCGGATCGTCTGAATTTTTCCAGAGAATTTTTCTTATGCATATTCGGTCGACCGTCTAGCTCACGGTCCACCGAACATGTGTTAAAACCGAATGGTTCGGTTAACCGAGAAGAATTCTCGGTCAACTAAAAAGCACGATTTTTGCCTGAATTATTACGAGAATAATTAGATCATGGGTTGGATTAATTCCAGATTTAATTAAACGTTTTTAGGATACTTATGTGGCAATTTGAGATTAATTTTAGGAGAGAATAAGCAAGAGATCATGACTAAAGAATAGTTCTTGATAATGATGTTTTGAGAGCCTATAAAAGGACCCCTCATCCTACTGTTTTAGTTTAATGCAAACATTCTTTTTCTCATTAATCTCTCCCTTAATCACCCCGAAAATCTCTTAATAGTTTTTAGGTTTTGGAGATAGAAATCTCAGGAGCTTAAAGAGATGTTATTAGCTAGATTCTAAGCCTAATTAGAGATTGATTGAATAACTAATTTCTCTCTAATCTTGTTTAGAGTTTGGTGAAAACTTAGAGGCGAATCGGCGGGCAATTCGACGAGCAACATAACTGGATCTTCTGAAAGGTTTTAGAGAACCTTTGGGTATGATCCTCTATCATTTGTTTATTTTAATATGTGTAGGAATACATGATATTAGAATAAACAAATACATTTACGTAAAATCAATGAAAATATGAAATCGATTTTGTGTGTTGTATTAATTTTTTTAAAATATATACATACATAGGGACACGAAATCCTACAATAATCATTAGATAATTACGGAATTAAAATACTAATTGAAGAGTTACGGGAAGAGACAATTGCAAACCACAAAATCGTTGACACTGGAGTTTATAGAGGTTTGGCACCACACCCCGGTCCTAGTCCTCCTCGCAAGCCTCGCTCGATCCCCCGAGCCTCGCTTACGGTTCCACTAACCGATCTCCGTTTCGAGCCGAGATCAACGTTGTTTACAACCACCGAGCCTCGCGAACAACCTCACATCGCTCGTGTCTCCTCTCATAACCCGAGATGGAGCTTCCTCAAAGCTTTACAACTCTTAGGTGATTCTTGAATATGGAGATGGAATCACAATCTAACTAACACTCTATACTTGAGTGATGAAGTTTTGGCTTGAGTGTTGAAGAATGAGAGCTTGAAGATGAAGATGATTTGACTTTTGAGTATGGGATAGATAGGAAATGTTCAAGAGTGTGAAAACCAACAAATGATGTCCTATTTATAAGCCTTCAAGCTCTACTAGTCGTTTGGGAGTTGGTGAGGGAAATAGACCAATGAGAAGCAAGATGTGACTTAAGCTCAGGCAGATTTCTATGCTGATTCGGTCGACTGTTAACAGAACGGTAGTCTGAAGGATTCGTCTGAAATACGAATACGGTTGACCAACTAGGGTTCAGATCACTGTTAACCAATTTCCAGTAACTATTTTCATTTTCGCCCTATTTACTTTTGGTTAACCGAATTCCACTCGGTTCACCGTTCCAAGGTGGACAGTAAGATTGGTTGGGCTCTTATATCTCAAGTTTGGTTGATTGTGTACACTACGGTAGACCGAAGTTAGAACGGATTTTGCACTGACAGTTAAGTTGGGTACAACGGTCAAATGTCACCTGTAAATAGTCGTTGGGCACCTAAATTCAAGAATGACTCAGTTGACCGATATGTATTTGATTGTCCGAATTAGGACAAGTCAATTGGGCTCTACAGGCTCGATTCAAATGCGACCGTTAGAGCAAAGCCCAAAACCAGTCCAGAGCTATTCGGTCGACCGAAGGTGGTTCGGTCGTCCGTCGGGGCAATTCCAGATAACACTTAAGGTTTACTGATGAGAAGTATTCGGGTAACCGATAGGTGTTCGGTGGACCGAACAAGAAAGGTTTCGGTTGACCGGGAGGGGTTCTGTTCACCGAATCTTGACGGGACAAAATCTTAGTACTCAAGTTTACATTAAACCTTATAAACTCAATAAATAAAAAATTACATGTCTTGGTTGAAAGTTTTGATTACAAGTTTTGATGTCTTTGTCACAATGCTCCTTTCCTTGATTGTCTTGATCAACCTATTAAGATGATTGCAAGTGTACAAGTATGTATGCAATGCATATAATCGTGTTTGCTCATTTTGATTGATTAGGTTGATTGATTAAGACTAGTTTGATTAATCATCAAAATTAATATAGATTAAGGCAAAAAACCAACATATTTACCACCACAGCAATATCACAATCCATTATCCCCCTACGAAATGTATGTCAACTTACTTAGTGGACATGCTTCCGATGATGAGAATCAAAATGAGCAACGCTCCACCCAACCAACACGACGCACGCCACCTCGATCACCAACGCAATCACCAAAATTACACAAGGTGACAACCCGATCCACGTTGGATGATGAAGCGTTGATCTCGTCTTACATGCAAGTTAGTGTGGATGTCGTTCTAGGCACCTCACAGAAAACCAGAGCTTTATGGGGGTAGAGCGACACATTTGTACGAGCAGGGCGCTTGCTCAAACAAGAAGATAGCTCCACGACACTCGGACTCCTTAAAAGGTCGTTGGAGGAGGTTTGTGCCATTAGTAATGAAGTAGGGCGGTTGCTACGACGAAGCTCTACGACGGCAAATTAGCGGATACAACCATGAAGATGTTGTTTGTGATGCGCACAAAATTTATGAATCCACTATCAGTTCAAAGTTCTCAATCCTCCGTGCATGAGAAATATTACGCAATTACCCAAAGTAGGACTCCTTCATAAAACCCGGTTCGGGAGTTGCAACACATGCACGTCCGCCCATAATTGAACGAAAGGAAGTAGGTAGCACTCCAACATCAGAAAATGGGAACAAGAGAAAAAAACAAGGAATACTCTTCGACCCGGTCACCTTCGCTGGACGAAACAACATTAGATGAAACTCCACAACAACCCATGAAGTGCCTGGAAGGGGTAAAAAGGTAAAGAGGAAGGGAAAAAGGCCCAGCATCAATTCAGCCATGTGACCGAGTTGTAGAGTTGTGTTCAAAAATTGAACATTTTTCACAAATTAGTAGTGAAAAATCGAAGCGAAATGAAATGTTGAGGTTGGCCACTAAGAAAATAGCATTAATGAACACACTATTTAGTAAGTCAAATTGTACAGAAGTGGAGGATTAGACTCGAGAAGTTGCTGGTTTGGGGAGAGAAGAACAAACATCTTTAATTTCTTTTCTTTGTCTTAAATTTGGTTTAGTTATATACTTGGTTGTAAAAATTTAGGAGGCATTTTTTTATAGCCCTTGAAGATCTTGACCTACACATTAATTAGTTAATTAATTAGGTGCCTTCAAGATGCGATGAGGTCCACCTTAATAGATCTAACAATATCACTGTTGTGTCGGGTTACGAAATACGGACACAATTACACAAAGTAAACTTCTTTCGTATATTCCAATACGTATTTCGATATGTAGTGAAGTCCGAGCAGTGTATCTACACACAAAAAATACGGAATACATGAACGTACAGAAATATCGTCCAAAACACAAAAGATGCAAAGCAAGCTATAAACAAAGAGTGAGTACGAAACGAGCATGTTTCAAGTTTCAACCAAACAGTAATTATCAAGTTGGAAGTATATACGATTTGTATGACTGAAATCCACTAATACGCTTGAACTACCCACTTAAAAAAGCTCGTATAAAATAGTTGAATTTACGCAATCCCTAGATATAGTGCATGAACTACTTGCAAAAATAAGTTCGCACCAAGACCAAGTAGTTGATTTTCCAAAATCTAAATATATCACTCAAGAGACATGAAACACACTATAAAAAATGAAACACTTATAATTTAAATACCGTAACTTGCCACCACAGTCGCAACGTAGCTAGTAAGAAAAGTGAAATTATTCTCTATGAATATAAGTTCAAAACCAAACAACGTAAAAATAATGTCTCGGTCCAGAAAAAAACATAACTTGGAGTCCATGATGACATACTTTAAGTACTTAATTAGCACTTTTTGGCTTGTTAGGCGTTAATAATCTGGGAAGATTTTAAGAGAAACAATCTCCACACACACAGACACAATTGTCTCCACGACAGAGATTTGCCTCGTCTTGTGTCCCCCACCTCTTCAGATCAACGTGAACACCACGACGCCATCTCAACCGTCCGATCCCCCACAAACCCACCCACTCCCCTCAGATCCACCGACGCCGGTTGATGGAAATGAAGCGTAGCAAGCGCCAGACGCAATCCCCACCGTCGGATCCGGAGGACGTCAGATCCGACGACTCCAAGCGCTCCCCGCGCCCCCTCCTCGCTCCCCGCACCCTCCTCGCCGTCCTCGTCGTCTGCGCTCTGGCTCTCTCCGCGACGCTCATCGCTGTCTCCCGTCGGAGCGCGCCGGAGGTCGTCGAGAAAGGTGGGAAAGATTCGATCTTTCATTCTTTTGGTGTTTTTGATCAGATGGAATGTCGCATTGTGTGGGGAGATGTGGTTTGCATGTGTTTTTGCTTTCTGTGGGTGGTTTGGTGGAATAGTTGTTTTTCAGATTTTTGGAAAAAAAAGTTTTTTTGGGTAATAATTATCATGTTATGCTATGGAAATTGTTTTTTTAGTATTTTTTAATTGGAAATTCTAAGTAAGATTCGAACCTGCAACCTGTGATTCGCTCTGTAAATTGCGGTGGTGTAGTTCGTGAGTGTAAAGATGTTTGTGGATATTTTACTAATTGTGGTTATAGTGGTGGATTTGATTGTTAAGTCAATTGAGTAGATCTAGGTTCATGCATGCACATTTAGGTTGTTAATGCTTTATTAATGGTGGAATTGACTCTCTTTTTTTGGAAACCAAAAAGGTGTTGTTAAAAAGTTGCACTTTGTGGCACAATGTCAAGTGGGCTAGCTAGGTTGGTCTTGGAGACCTTGGGGTGACCCAGGAGTCAAACCTTGAACCATAATAGTAGCATTTCATGGGTCTAGTTGTTAGATGCTGTTTGTAGCATTTGGGGGATGTTTTGTGGCTTTAAAGATGGATGGACTTTTCCATGTGCAGTTAAGTATGTAGTATATGATTTTTTGTGTTGCTGAATACACGGCTTTAGTAAAACATGTTTTTTCATGTATGGAAGTATAATCCTTTTTGTTGTTTGTTAAGGAAAACTAAGCTACTTGTATGATTTGAGTTAAACTCACTGCTTCCTTCCAAGTAAGAAAGTAGCTGACTGATAAAATTCAAGGATAACAAAATCAAATGCACTCCTAAGGATACACTATTGTGCTATTTTTTATTTTTTTATGGTTGTCAATGTTTTTGTTGGTGTGTTTGCTTCTCTATTACAAGTTGTAGTGTTTAAGGCTTGTTGTCTGTTTATAAATTGATGCACTCAGTGTTGCATGTTTCATGTTTGTTTTTATTGTTGGCATTGTATGTTATAATTCTTGATGGAATGTTTTAAGTAATGGTTCATTTGCTAATAAAGAAGATAATCAGTGTAAATTGTCCTTAACATTTGTGCAGTTACTGATGCTGAGTTGGGTGTATCTACCACCACTGTGCAAAGGGATAAACTACTGGGAGGCTTGCTTGCTGCTGGGTTTGATGAAAATTTGTGCCTGAGTAGGTATCAATCTGCCTTATATCGCAAAGATTCGCCCCACCAGCTTTCGCCTTATCTTAAGGAAAGGCTAAGAAAGCAAGAAGCTCTCCATAAAAGGTGTGCACCAAATACTGTTCTGTATGACAAAGCCGTAGAACAGCTTAAGTCTGGTCAGAATAGTGGCACTTCAGAATGCAATTATGTGGTTTGGGTATCATACAGTGGTTTGGGGAACAAAATGCTGAGTCTTGCCTCGACATTCTTATATGCTCTCCTTACAAACAGGGTATTGCTTATTGATAGAGGTGCTGACATGGCCGATCTTTTTTGTGAGCCTTTTCCAGATGGTACATGGTTACTTCCCTTGGATTTCCCTGTCAATCAGTTTGGGAATTTCAGTCAAACTTCTCCTAGCAGTTATGGCAATTTGCTTAAGTCTAAGGTTATCAACTACGACGTCGATTCTTCTTCAGCTGATTCTATCCCTGCCTATGTTTATGTCCACCTATCCCACGACTATGATGATGAGGACAAACTTTTTTTCTGCGAACAAGACCAAGTTCTCCTTGGTAAAGTCCCTTGGTTGGTTTTGAGGTCCAACCAATATTTTGTTCCATCTCTTTTTCTGATCCCAAAGTTTGAAGATGAATTGACCAAGCTATTCCCTCAGAAAGACACTGTTTTCCACCATTTGGGCCGTTATCTTTTGCATCCGACCAACAAAATATGGGGTTTGATTGTTAGGTATTATCAAGCTTATTTGACAAAGGCTGACCAAAGGGTTGGCATACAGATCAGGGTCTTTGAAGTAGGTCCTGGTCCATTTCAGTATGTAATGGATCAAATTATGTCTTGCTCTCTTCGGGAGAAGCTGCTGCCAGACTTAGACCGAGAACAGGCTCTCGCTGCAACAGCTACTGGTAAATCTAGAGCTGTTCTTGTAACATCCTTGAATGGTGGGTACTTTGAGCAGATGAGGAACTTGTACTGGGAGTACCCGGCCGTGGATGGTGAAATCATCAGCATATTCCAACCAAGCAGTGAAGGATACCAGAAGACAGAAGAACATTCCCACAATTCCAAAGCATGGGCGGAGATTTATCTGTTGAGCCTAACCGATAAGCTTGTGATAAGTTCTTGGTCTACTTTTGGTTATGTTGCTCAGGGTCTCGGAGGTCTGAAACCTTGGATTCTTTATAAACCAGAAAATGGAACAGCTCCGGACCCACCTTGCCAGAGAGCCATGTCAATGGAGCCTTGCTTCCATGCACCTCCATTTTACGACTGCAGTGCCAAGAGAGGTGTGGACACTGGAGCGCTGGTGCCTCACGTTAGGCACTGCGAAGATATGAGTTGGGGACTGAAGGTTCTGAACCAGGAAGAGTGGTAGTTCAGTTAATCGGTTGTAAGAGTAATATCATTTTTATTGTGCAATTTTGGTAGCTAATGGTAGTCCCTGTTCTACCAATACCATGACGACATGAGGAGCGACAAATAGCTGCATTGACAAGCTCCTAAGTGTTTTGGCCCAAATGCTGCATCGAGGTCGGTTAGTAATGAGGCTGAAGTTAAGATGAGGCATTTGTTCTCTAATGCTGATGCATGAAACGTGCAATTTATTCTCGGGCATGTTCTCGTTCAAGTTCTTTGGAGATATGAAACTATGACGATCTCTTTTTTCTGTCAATGTGCTTAGTTGCTTTAAAAACAGAACTTTATTGCAAGCTCTATGGAATGAGTACTAATTGTAATCTGCCTAAATCATCATCAATACAAAATTCTGTTTTTGTAATAATTGAAGCATTTCGCAGTACATATGTAATTGCATGTACGCATATATCAACTCCCTCTGTTTGAACAGGACTCCTACTTGTGATGACATTCCAAACAAACTATAATCAGTTTGCAAAATAGATGCAGACTTTAGTCTGCTAAATTTCATGAAAAACAAATTCAGATATCAGCCGAACCAACTACCTAACTACTTCCACTGATCTGATTAACAAGCAATCCTTAATGAGTTCACAACTAGTTCCTTAAAATCTATAACGTGAAGTGTTATCAGGGAATTTGCAGTGATACATCAGCTAGCAGACACATACAAGGTTTACATGCATATCACTACAAGATCATAATTTCCATGTCAAGAATCATGGAGTCTTTTGAACTTCCAAAAGTTATGCCTACAAGTGTCGAAAGCCACACAACCAGGAAATGCAGACCACTTCAGATCTTCAGCCTAATCTTTGCTTTGGAGAAGTTCAACTCTGGGTCCTGCAAAACCAAATCCAAAATGATGAGTGCTACAACAAATGCCAGGGGAAAAAGGCTTAAGGTGCAATCTGTATATGATAATATAACACGTTATACTCCACAAGAGGGGTATCAATCCAAAACTACAATCTCCCTAAAACGAACAAAATGACACTATAACAAGTTAGAAGTGAAGAAAATCAAACAGTTAACAAAACCAGTTTAAGAATGTGATCTATAGAAAATATCATAGAAAACAAGCAAAATATGTCCAATAATATTTCAGTAAAAGCAGTAGACACTGAAGGGAATGTGATGTATCAAGAGTAAATATAAAATACAACATGAACAAAGCTTTACCTAAAATTCCTCCACATTTTGCCAAGAGTCAGAATCCACATCAGGCAGGCTGCCATCCTTGGATATTACCTCCAACTCTTCCACAGTCTTCCAAGATTCAGGATCCAAATCAGACATGCTGAAATCCTTAGATTTTACCACAAAGTCCTCCACAGATGGCCAAGCTTCAGGATCCAAATCAGGTGGTCTGTAACCCTTAGGCTCTATCTTTGATGTATCGATCTCAGGATCGCCTCTGAGCAGATGTTTCCACCAGTCCCATTGATTTTGCTTTTTCAGAAGCACAGCCATGTTGCGACCCTCTGCATGCATTAAAGATCAAATTAGTTCTACAACAAATCACGGTTCACCGAGCAAAACAGAAAAAAAAACTCACCAATGATAAATGCAGGTTTTGGCTCGATTGCATGGTAAAGCTCCCCCTGAAAAGTTCCATTAAGGTAGAAAATTCAAGCCATACGCAAATTATTCAAAAAAAAAAGGAATTAAATGAAGTATATGACTCGCATCAATCACGAACGGCATTCCTTCAATCCCAACCTTCAGATGGTTTTCCTTTACTTCACAGATCACGAGTCTTGCATCAATTCCCTCTGGAACAGGCACGTTAACAGTAATCTTCACTGGAGTTTGCGTCCATGTATACTCCGAATCGGTGCCGTTTCCAGCATTTGGGACAACATCAAAGCTAAGGAATGTCGGACCTATAAAACATAATTGTCAACAGATCAGAACTAGGTAAAATTACAGTTTTAGAGGATTATAACATGAACATAGATAAAACTGTTTCATCATAATCTCCCTTTCTGTAATTTCCAGACTTCACAATTACAGATCAACAAACACAAAGTGGTAACTGAAATATATGACAAAGATCTGTTGAGCAGCGGATTGAAGTACTCCATTTTGATTCCATTACAGATTTTTTTTAAAACCCTTTAGATACATACACCATGGTGATCGGTTTGCTCTAACAGTCTGACTAATTCTTAATTAGCTCAAATTCGCCCCCATTACAGAATAACAGAAATCAAATAGCAGAAAAACAGAAATTACGACAATAACAATATAATGGAATCTTCTAACTGAAATAACTGTCAAGATCAGATAAAACGAAGAACTGAAATCTTATCAGTTTATTGCAAAATGAAGATTCAACTGGTATACATGTGTTGCTATTTTGCGAAGAAGAAAAAAATGAAAAACACCGTTCAATCCAACATCTCAAGATTCAACCATTACAAGTTGTATATGAATAAAATCATCAAAACAAAGCGTAATCAGAAATGTGATTTTCCTACCAATAGTAGGCCATCCAAAAGTAAAAAACTGTAATCTTAGCAATTTCGTGCAAAATCAAATTGAAAGACTATAAATTGTTGCTTTTGTGTGGAAAAAGATGTAAATCTGTTTCAAGGGAAAGTTATGGACATTTTATCATTGGCTAGTGCCATTTTCCTAATAACAAAAACCATTTCGTGGAAAATATAACATGTAAATAAAATCAAAATCAAAAACTCAAAATCAAACCTTATAAACAACATTTCTTGATTTTCTTTCTTACATACAAAACAAAGATCAATGTAAGAACTCACTCGTTCGGTTCCCTCCGGACGGTTCCTTGGGACCGCTCGCGTTCCTCTCAACCTCATCACCTCCTAGGAAGTCTGCCGTGCCCTTCTTCACATCGACGGGGGGCTTAATGTCGAATAGGTTGGACCTCCGGCGGAGGAAATCACGACATAGGCCAGGAAGGACTGGGGGCTGTCTTCCTCGAGAAGAATGCGGAGGAGGGTGGTTTCCTTGTCGGAGATGACTTCCATGTTGACCGACGGCATGATTGGACGAAGAATTTGCTCTAGTTTGGTTTCGTTTGGTTTTGGCCGTTATGAGGTAGTTGTGGCGGTTGTGGTTTAAATATGAGTTTGAGCGGGAACTGTTGGGGGGCTTTTGCTTGGATCTTCGATTTTTTCCGTTCCACTGGGAACTCTTTTGACCGGAGTAAGGATGGTAACGGATCGGTTCCAGTTCTCCCAATACTCGAATTGGAATCGAATCCGTTTTATTTGGGTTACCAGAACCGAACTGGATCTAGGTCGGTTCTCAACTTGGATACCCAAAACATGATCTGGTGGGGTCACGAGTATCCAGAACCGGATCCAGTTTCAATTTTTACATGTAAAAACTATTTTTTTTAATATTTTTTACAATAACTTTGTAGGATTAATTTCTTCTATTTTAACACTTTCGTCAGAAGGAACAAAACTCTCTATTACTGCTAAGGAATACAATGCTAGGGATGATGTGAAGCAATCTTACACCACTCCAGTATAGACATTATAGACGACACAGAGACATTTTCCTTGCTGAATTGCTATTCATCGTCAGAAAACTACTTAAATCGCTCACAACGAATTACCATTTTGTCATTCTCTTATTTCTACTCGTATATCACGACATTTCACTCTTATATCACCCATTTATATTCATATTCCTCTCATAATCATAAAAATATTTCGGAGGTCAGTAAATGAGTCAACGGACGCCCCGGTGTACTCGAATCATGTAAAATGTCTCACTTCTTTTTAATAATAAAATAATAATAATAATAATAATAATAATAATAATAATTAGCGAGCGTTCGCCAGAGCTGCCCCCATGGGGGGCGTTTTACCCAGACGCCCGCTATTTTTTGTATTTTTTTATTAAAAAGATAAATATTCGGATGACCGGGTAAAGGTCTGTAAACCGACGCAATGATTCCAGGAAGATCAAAAACTTATTGTCTCTATGATCACGGTGCACCGATGGAAACTCGGTCACCCGCATGGAACATGTCGGTAGACCGAGAAGCAAACGGTCGACCGTCCGACACGTCACCAGATCCTGCGCCCGTGGTTAATTATACGGGTTGGATTACAACAATTTCAAGTCCCCCGAACGACCTGTCGATGTGGTATTGTAAGTCGGGAGGTTTTACCACCGGAAAATTGGATCTTGAAATTGTTGGATCTGGAATTTTTTGAATCTTAATCACTTGCAAAAAAAACTCATTGTAATCGGACTCGTTACTACCGAATTCTTGCAACGGAACCTCAAATAATTTGAGATAACACACCGTATAATTTTAAGAATTTTTTTTTAATTTTTATTGGACAGACGTCTTAGACAAACGCCCCCTCCATAGAGAAAGCGTCTGGGTAAAACTCCCGCCCCTTGGGGGAAACATCTGGCTAAGACATCTCCCCATGGGGGGGGGGGGGTTTACCCGGATGTCCAACCCGATTTTTTTTTGATGAGTTTATTTCACCGAATCCAGGCAATTCGTCAGACATTTTCGTGATGTTTGTAATTAGAAAATAAGGAAAACGTAGGTAGAAATTTTATTTTAAAAGACGTGACGAAATAAGTATTAAATGAATTGTGAAAGACAAAACGGTAATTATTAAGATCATTTAAGTAGTTTTCCGACAATAAATAGTAATTCACTTTGTTTGATGCAATATTAAAGGCTACCGACCTATCTCCATAGAGCTCCACGAATATTCTATCCTAGGTGGCTCTTTCCTTCCAAGTCTCGTAAGCCCTCCCCACACTTATTCTGATTCTCTTGATCCATCCCCACTTTGGTAGACTAGCGTCCAAGGTACAAACTAAAAAGGAGCAGTCACTCTCGTCCAGATAAGTTAAGATAGGAGACCTCAGGCTCTCAAGGATTAATTTGAACTTAGGTTGGTAAGCACACCCCATTGCAATTGTTTCACGTTTTGTAAAGCCCACATTTCGTGTCTATGTATGCAAAACCAAACGGTAAAGACTTGAGTACTTGACAACTCCCTTTAATAGTTTCTCAATGGTGAGTTTTTACGACATAAAATCTTACAATGGGAAGTATGCATCTATGAAAATTTTAAACTCATTCTCAATGTTTGGATTAACAAATCCAACCCAAAACTATTCCTAAAATATCATAAATGGGTACATAATCATCGTATCCTAATATCAAATGAGACTAGCTTAGTTAGGAGATTCGAGATTTTTTGTATTGAGATAGTTAAGGTAAAAGTTTTTTAGTAAAGTTAAATGCATTAATATAAAATTAACATGTTATATATGCAACCACAACCTATAATGGAGTACAAATACAAAGTCGTTGATAATGCAAGAAATTGGGGCCCTCTCAACTCATTAACTACAATACAAATCTTTCACCAAGGATTCCTAACACACTAGGCAAAACCAAAAAACGTCTCGACCTCAACATCACCTTGAACGAGTTAGTCCTAATGCAACTCCTCCCCACCATCACTAAGGAGACTAGGAGAGGTCCTGCAGCTTGTGATCGAGCCTCGACATCAACTTCGTTAGACTAGGAAGTGGAAATTTAGTTAGTGTTGATCATCCAAAGGAGGCCTGAAACAAGAGTTTTAGCAGTATAATTACTGATCTGTTATTCGTCGCCGTAAAACTACTTAAATCGTCCCAACAGATTACCATTTTGCCCATCTATCATTTCTACTTATATAACTCTTCATTTCACTCTTTTAACACAACTTTCTCTTCATATAACTCTTCTATTCACCAGATATAATGTCTAGGAGGCCAGGAAAAGAACCAGCGGACGCCCCAGACTACTCACATCTGGTAAATTGCCCTGTTTATTTTAATTAAATTTAAAAAAAAATAATAATTTGGGTGGGGCGTCCGCGGGAGACGCCCGACCCAACGAGAGGGTGGCCACCTGAACCGCCTCCCCCAACGAGAGGGTGGCCGTGGGACCTATGTAGTTTGTCACAATTCGACGTCTCAAATCTTCAAGAAAGTTCCGAATATTCGTCAACTGCATTTCAATAGCCGAGTTCACGCGGTCGAAAAGAGTGTCGAGAGCGGCAGTCGATGTAGTGATCCACTCTTTCAGTGCTGAATGTGCATTTTCCACGCTGCAGTTCGTAGTGTTGTCGAAATAAAGAACTTTATTCGTCCAATTCAACACAAATTTTTCTTTATGCACCAACCACGTGTCTTCCACATACTCCGTGAGCACTGACCAAGTCTTGAAAGAATCTTTCAGATTACGGACTGCTCTATCATAATCCGTCTGTGAATCAGAAAACATGACTTTCCTCCATTTTCAACGCCTGAAAATCTTTGCAGTCTGCTTGTCCTTGCCGAAAACGTGGTATGCATAGTTGTACATGTCTTTGTTGATATGTCAGGTGCATAGTAAATTAGCAGACTCAGGAAAAACATCTGCCACTGGTCGCATCAGACTCATCTCCCGGTCCGTTATTATTGCAGTCGGGCTAACAATATCCAATAACAGATCTCGCAACCTCTCCAACACCCACCGGTAACTAGACTCGGTCTCATCCTGCAAAATCGCATATCCGACGAGGAAATTCATGTTTGTTGGAGTAACCCCAACCATCTCAAACAAAGGCATACTTGTTCGTCTTATACGTCGAATCCATGCAGATTACGAATGAGTATGTACGCAACAACTGAACTGAAGTCGGATGTGCCAAAAACGCGTGAGTGAGGACATTAGTTTCTTCATCTGCCACAATCCAATGCAAATAGTTATGCTGCACTGCCTCCCTAAGAAACTGCTGCGTGAGATTCCTGTCTTCAGATTTCGTCGTCCTCATGTACTCTCTGAAGTTATAAACGTGTCTTTGATTGGGATTATCGTCTGGAAAATTCTCATTTACCGCCAACAAAATGTTACATGATCTTGCTTGTGCCTCTGTCATATCACGAACAATTTGCTTTGCCCCAACACTTAGTCCGTTGACATGTCGGTGACCCTTTGAATAAACTGCAAGTGCATGGTTGTGCTGCTCATAGGTACTACTAGAAACAATGACTCATCCATCACGATCCCGTCGCTCCACCACTTTTACTAAAAACCGACAACCGCAACCTTTTCTTTTTGTATTCTTTCGCAGTGCAATACTCGTATCACGAGAACTCATTTCACGTCTGCGATCACATCTCAGGTAACAATCCATCCGGTTATCTGCTTTTGTTTTGTATGATGATATAACAAAAAAAATCCGGCTCCTATTGCAACTTGTTTCACCCATTTACAAGTTTCCTCGATTGTTGTAAATATTTCTTTACTGTCAAAAAACTCACTATAATCTACTCAATCACCACCGAAATCTTGCAACGAAACCTAATTTTTTTTAATTTAACAGTTTTTTTTATTTTTAAAACGGGCGTCTGGCTAAGATGCGTCCACCTAGGTGGAGGCGTGTTAGCCAGAGGCCTCCACCAAGGTGGAAGCGGCTTAGCCAGACGCTCGAGTCGGGAAAAAAAATCTGCCCCCGTTACCTATCTGGATCCAGGTGTTTCGTTAGACATTTTCGTGGTATTGGTACTAGGAATGTGAGTAAAACTGAGTCTAACATCTTATTTAAAGACACAGGACGAAATGAGTATTAATTGATTTGTTAAGGGTAAAAAAGTCTTTTTGAGACAATTTAAGTAGTTTTCCGTCGAGAACAGTAGTTCCCTATAATTATCAGTCCCATTCACAATAGTTGTTTTGAGAAAGTCAATTGGAATTGGAGCTACTGTCTGCATAAAATAACTGAACTGCTAAACATCGCCCCAAAATTACTTAAATCGCCCCTTGAAATTACCAAATTGCCCTTCCTCCTATTTTTGCTTATATATCTCACAATTTCACTCTTTTTTCAAAACTTTCTCTTCCTATACCTACTACACAAGATTACGAATGTCTCGGAGGCCAGGGAAGCAGCCAGCAGTTCCCCCGGTGTACCCGTATGAGGTAACATTACGTTATTTATTTGTTTAAAAAAAAAAAAAAAAGTCGTCGGCGTCCGAGGGAGACGCCCCCCGCATGGGGCGGGCGTCCGAGGAAGCCGCTCCCCCCATAGGGGGAGCGGCTTCCGAGGACGCCCGACCCATGCGGGGGGCGTCTACCTCGGACGCCGACCCGTAGCGGGAGACGTCTGCGGAAGACGTCTCCCCGATGGGGGAGACGTCTACCGAAGACGTCTCCTCGTAGGAGGCGGCGTCTCCGACAGACGCCTCCACCTTGCGGGAGGCGTCTCCCGCAGACGCCTCCACCTTTTTTGTTTTTTTAATTAATAAATATCATAATTACTTTAATAAATAGTGATAAATCAAAAAAATTAATTTAACAAATTCTTATTAAGTTTAACATTTGTGATATTTAGTTTTAACAAATTTTGATTTAGTTTAACAATTGTTTTAATTTAGTTTAACAAATTTTGATTTAGTTTAACAATTTTGATAATTTAGTTTAACAAATTTTGATTTAGTTTAACAATTTTGATAAATATGATAATTTAGTTTAACAAATTTAACAAATTTGTATTTAAAATTTCAATTAATAGTCATCGGGTCACAGTGGAGGGAAAGGCAAGTCGATACCATTACACGCCTTCCGTTCTTTAGTTGATGATTCAGCACCGCGTCATCCACGTAGACGGGGGATATCTGCTTCGGTCAGGAGGGAGAGGGAGGCATTACGTCGTCGTGAGGAGGATGATTCCTTCGATGATGAGCATGTGGATAGTTTCGACGACGAGAGCGACGATGATGGCACGTATGAGTTAGTGCGGCCGGAGGTGGAGAGGCAGGGGGATTATAGCGGAGGACGTGGTCGAGCGGGTACTTCTACTTCCGCCGGATGGATGGTGCGGAAGGGTAGGGGTGGGAGGTTTACGACCGGGGATTCGAGCTCGTGCACTGTTGATCCCCGCGCTCAGAAGAAGAAGAGGGTCCAGGACGATTCTTGGATCGTGAGCAGTATGACGCCTGGTGGTCCTTTAGATGGGAGCGTCATTCCTAGTTTCTGGGGTCACATTGCTAGACGGATCTGGGACGGAGAGGATCGGAAGGTTCTGAAGTGCCATAATCGGCACAGAGCCTGTACAGCACTACAGGGTTGGCGGTCTACACTGAGTGCTGATATCAGAGAGGAGATTAGTGCCACGCATTTGGGGCACTTACCGTACAACATGTTCCCTTATCTCGACATGCCTTTGATTTCGGCGTTTGTGGAGCGGTGGCAGCCTGACACCAACACTTTCCACATGCCTTTCGGAGAGATGACGATCATGCTTCACGATGTTTTCCAGATCCTGCGCATTCCTGTGGATGGTCGTCTGGTTAGTGCTCAGGGGTCGACGTCTGAGCTGAGGTGTTATGTGGCAGAGTTGCTTGGTGTCACACCTGATGGTCTGGCGAGAGATACAGCTTTATGGAGTGGTGGTGGTGTCGGCATCGACTCCCTTGAGGACCTATGCAGACGGGCACGACCTCCGCGGGCCGATGATACACAGTTGACGACGTACCTATTCTTGATGCTCGGAGCCGTCTTGTTTGTCGACAAGAGTGGTTGTCGGATCAGACCACGCGATCTACTGGAGGCTAGGGACCCGGAGACCGTTCGTGAGTACTCGTGGGGGTCAGCGACGTTGGCATACCTGTACCGGCAGCTTGGGATAGCTAGCCGTGCGGATTGTTCTGGGATTGCAGGTTGTCTTACGCTGCTGTAGGCGTGGATATACGAGTACTTTCCTGCATTCCGCCCGCATCGTGAGCGGAAGATTATCGACGAGGGTCATCCACGTTCGGGTATGTGGGCTGTCCGGAGCGAGGACAAGAGCGATGGACGATTGCGTTCCATCCGCGCACGGCTTGATCAGATGACTGCATCAGAGGTATCAAACTTTACACCATTTATTTAATTTTAAGATGTATTATTATTAATGTGTTAAACTTTAGGTGGAGTGGTTACCCTATGGTCCTGACCCAGCAGCGGATGTCCCGAGGACTTTATTGATGGGTCTTATTCGTTATCGGGATATCATAGAGCCTTATATGCCCGATCGGGTCTTGCGTCAGTTAGGATATGTTCAGGTGATCCCGGTTGACATTCCGACACCAGAGCATGCAGTGCGGTCTGCGACAGCAGCGACGTACGACGTCAGGTTCCCCGCTTCTACAGCGGAATCGACTTGGCGGACATTTCCGAGATCATGCCGATTGTTCCTTGGCGACTTCAGACGTAGTCGCGACCCCTCCGAGTGTGATGCACGTTATCTTGATTGGTTCGGTAGTTACTCACATCCTATCATCGTCCGTGGTGCCTCCCGGAGAGCAGATCGACCACCAGATAGGACGTGTGGCGATCTGGTAATTTTTTCATTTTATCTATATTTATTTGTACCGTATAATTTGTTAATGTACGCTAATGTTATTGTTATGTGCAGTGGATGGGTAAGATGATACGGGCTGTAGACCCAATCTTGCAGATGAGGGATGAGCTGCCAGACGATGCCAGAGCTGCATGCGGAGATTTGGATGAGATCATACACTCGTGGCATACTCAGTTAGGCATCTCCGACCATGATTCGGATGATGAGTAGGCTGATCTGTTGTACCGTACTCTTACTATTTGCATTTATATTTGTTTATCTGTTGTACGCTTAGTAATTGTGTTTGCTTATCTGTGGTACGCTTAGTATTTGCATTTATATTTGTTTATCTGTTGTACGCTTATTATTTGTATTTGTGTTTGTGTTTGCTAACATGTCGTACGCTTATTGTTTGTATTTGTGTTTTGCTTATCTGTTGTACGCTTATTATTTGTATTTGTGTTTGATAACCTGTCGAGCTATTATATATAATGCAAATAAAGCAAACATATCAAAACATATTACATAATAAAGCAACACTATATAATGTACAAACATATCAAAACATATTACATAATTATACAAACATATCAAAACATATTACATAATTATACAAACATATCAAAACATATTACATAATTGTTGCCAATATGCTATCCTATTTTGGTACTCCAGCTCCCATCCAATAACACTCTCATCTCGTATTTGATACCACAGAGTCGCTATGGGAGGTACGGGGAATCCCTCATTCAATTCCAAACGAATGTAATGAGCGTAACTCCCTAAATGAGCAATAATCAACTCTCTGCACGGTCTCGTCACGGTAGGCGGACTCTCCCAAGGTAGAACTGTAAGACATGGGTACAATGAACCATCATTTCCGAGAGAGAAGAACATAACTGCACACTTGTAAAAATTTGCAATGGGAAACAAGTCCGTCCACGTCTCCATATAGTGATTCTCACCACAAGGTCCCCCGCCCCAATTAATCCGGTGACGAGCCTCCGCCACACCGTCGTAGTATACGTGCTCATAAAAAGATGGGTTCGCAGCTATCTCATTTGAAATCGAACGACGGGCGAGTTGCCAATTGTCTTCACCACCGTGGAAAACATCGGCGACACATCGAAATCCACAGTTTCCATCAGCACGTACATCATTCCACTGGTGTAGGAATGGCATAATGATTCCTGGAATTCTATCTCCATATGGGAAGTCGTCTACGTCAGCCCGCCCAGTCACTACAATATGAACAAAAAATACAGTTACATATAATAACAAAAGATACATATTTACTGAAATAAATAACAAAATTATAATAATAATAAATATAGGGATGGTATACCTGATCCTCCCCTCACAGACGAAGAACCAGAAGATCGACCACGACCTTTGCTTCCACTACCGGAAGAACGACCACGACCTCTACTCCCACTACCTGAAGATCGACCACTACCTCGCTCTGCATACTCAAACGCACTAGGGTCCCGTCGTGTCGACTTTCCCCTTGGTCGACCTCGTAGCTTTGTTTTTACTGCAGGCTCTTTCAAATTCGAATGTTCGGGGTGTAGCTGCTCGAATAAAACCCGAGAGGCAGATCGAATTACGGTAGGGTCACTTCCTGCAATCTCATCAACCAGACTGCGAAAATGTTCGGCGTCTTGAGCTGCCTGAGACACAAACTCTGCGTTCCCGGCTCCTTCCCCAATGACAAGTGTCCTCCAGAACGGATGAATCTGCTCTAAGTAAATTCCGTTTTCTGATTCAAGACATCCACGGATGGTACATGCGCAAGGTATCCCATGAGAAGTCAGAAAAGCGCACTCGCAACGATATTCAACTTCATCATCTAACTGTTGCATTCTCTTCACCTCCTGACTCAGCAACTGCAAACAGTGATGCGAAACTCTACCATTTATGTGACGATATAGAGCATGTCCGAAATTAGTCAAATTTCGCCGTCTCGAGTCTTCAAGAAAGTTTCGAATATTCGTCAGCTGCATTTCAGTAGCCGCGTTGACGCGCTCGAAAAGAGTGTCCAGAGCTGCAGTCGATGTAGAAATCCACTCTTTTAGAGCCGAATGAGCACTTTCGACCCTACAATTCGTGGTGTTCCCAAAATGAAGGACTTTGTTCGTCCAATTCAGCACAAACTTTTCTTTATGCACCAACCACGTGGTGTCCAGATACTCCGTGATAGCCGGCCACGATCTATACAAATCTTTCAGAGCATACACAACTCTATCATACTCGGCTTCTGAAGTAGAAAACATGATCTTCCTCCATCTTCCACGCCTCAAAGTCTCTGCCATCTCCTTATTCTTGCCGAATACGTGGTATGCGTAATTCAATACGTCTTTGTTGATGTGCCATGTGCAGAGTAAATGAGCAGAGTCAGGAAAAACCTCTCTCACTGGTCGCATAAGGCCTAACTCCCGGTCTGTTATTATTGCAGTCGGGCTGACAGTCCCCAATAACAGATCTCTCAACTTCTCCATCACCCACAAATAACTGGAGTAAGATTCATCCATCAAAATCGCATATCCAATAAGGAAATTCATGTTTGCTGGTGTGACCCCAATCATTTCGAACAAAGGCATCTTATACTTGTTCGTCTTGTAAGTCGAATCCATGCAGATAACGAAAGGATATGTCCGCAACAACTGGACTGACGTCGGATGTGCCAAAAAAGCGTGAGTTACGACATCAGTTTTTGAATCCGCCATAATCCAATGTAAGTACTCACACTGCACTGCTTGGTAGAGAAACTGCTGGACGGGATTCCGATCTTCAGATTTTGTCCTCCTCATGTAATCTCTGAAATTATAAATATGCCTTTGATTTGGATTGTCCTCCGGGAATTTTTCTTTTACTGCCTTCAAGATGTTCCGTGGTTTTGCTTGCGCCTCTGTCATATCACGAACAATCTTCTTCGCCCCAGAACTTAGACCACTAATTTGACGATGACCCTCTGGATAAACTGCCAGTCTGTGGTTGTGATGTCCGTGAGCACTATTATAAACCACAACCCATCCATCACGATCTCGTCGCTCCACCACTTTTATTAAGAAACGGCAACCGCAACCCTTTCTTTTGGTGTTTCTTCGAAGTGCAGTATCCATATCCCGAGACTCCATTTGATTTCGCCGGTCGCATCTCAAATAACAATCCATCCGACTATCTGATCTTGTTTTGTACGACGACACGACCAAAAAAAACCCAGCTCCGATAGCTACTTGTTTGGCCCATTTACATGCTTCATCGATTGTTTCAAAGATTTGTGTAGTTTGAAATAACTCACTGTAATCCACTCCATCACCACCGAAATCTGGAACCTACAAAAATAAAATCGAAATAAAAAAAATAAAAAAATAAAATCGAAATTAAAAAATTTAAAAAATAAAGTCGAAATTAAAAAAACAAAATCAAAATCAAAAAAAAAACAGACGTCTGTATTAGACGCCTGCCCCATGGCTGGGGCGTCTGTGTTAAACGCCTTCCCCAACGGTAAGGCGTCTGCGTAGGACGCCTTGCCGTAGGGAAGGGCGTCTAATACAGACGCCTTACCCATGGGGAGGACGTCTACATAAGACGCCTCTCCCATTGTGTAGGCGTCTGCGTTAGACGCCTCGGCCATGGGGAGGGCGTCCTACGCAGACGCCCTCACCATGGGGGAGGCGTCTAATGCAGACGCTCGGCCCAAAAATTTCCCCGCGCCAGGCTTACCTCACCCGATGCATCACCCTCGCCAGACATTTTCGTGGTGTTTTTACTGATAAATTATGAATATACAAGACCATATGCCTTATTTATAGACACGGGACGATTTGGGTATTAAATATATTGTTAAGGGCAATTTGGTAATTTCAAGGGGCGATTTAAGTAGTTTTGGGGCGACGTTTAGTAGTTCCCTAAAATAAAGTATGAAGTATTGTGCTCTTTACACTCTTGTTACGGAGTGACTTCCTTTTACGTTTCAAACAATCTCATTTGTATGTTAGGGTTTAGTAAAGCATAAATAAAAAATCGGGATTCAAATTAAATTTGCGTAACATAATTAATAATTAAACAAAAACCAAACCTCAAAAAATATCCCGAAAGTCGAAGCCCCAAAAGCGTAAAATATCGAAGTAACCCAACCACATCACAACCCCAATTCCCCTTCCTTTCTTTCGTCCCCACCCGAAACCCTAGAAATCCCCAAAATCCCACCGGAGTCGAATCGATGTCGTCGTCGGGGCAGCCGCAGTTCCGGTACACACAGACGCCGTCGAAGGTGCTCCACCTCCGCAACCTCCCGTGGGAGTGCACCGAGGAGGAGCTCGTCGAGCTCTGCAAGCCCTTCGGCCGGATCGTCAACACCAAGTGCAACGTCGGCGCCAACCGCAACCAGGCCTTTGTCGAATTCGTACGTTCCCTTCGTCTCGCCTCGTCCCGATTCAGATCTGGGTTTCGATAAAAAAAGTTTTTGCCTTTAAGCCTTTTTTCCCCGATCGGTGAAGAGAAGAAGATCTTGTTTGTGATTGGTGGAGTTATTTATTTTCTTCTTTGTGGTATTTTAATTTCGGTTTTTAGGAAAGTCGGTTTCTGTTTTTGCGTCGGATTGTTTAGAAGAACCCTTTGTTCTTTATGATTATCAGTTAGAAAAATTCTAACAAAAATGATATTTATGATTCATAGAATTTTTGCCTTCGTTCTTTATGATTTTCTAGTTTCGGTCTGATTGTTAGTGTCTGGACTGTGGATTATTTTGTTTACTAGAATTAATATGCGAAAGAAGTTTGTCGGAGAACACAAATCATTTCTATGATTTGTAAAGTTTGCTCTAATCAAGAGCGGTGCAACCTATTCAAGTTTGGTTTTATAAATCTGCAGTGTATTCATAATCTTTCTACCGTATGAATTATTTTGAAACAAGTATCATATGATTCTTCAAACTTTTCGTAAAAGAATATGATAAAACATATTGATGAAGGCATTGGATATGATACATACTTCATCTGGTGGTATCACTTTTCAGTGAGGTTTTGTCTGGTTAACTACTTAGCGTCTTGCATTTAGTTTTTGTTTTGAATTGATGAATGAAATAATTTTGGTATTCCATTGGCAGACCGATCAAAATCAGGCCATTTCAATGGTTTCATACTACGCGTCGTCGTCGGAACCTGCGCAGGTTCGTGGGAAGACGGTTTATATACAATACTCTAACAGACAGGAGATTGTTAACAATAAAAGCAGTGGAGATGTTGCGGGGAATGTTTTGTTGGTAACTATTGAGGGTGTTGAAGCTGGCGATGTTAGTATTGATGTTATACATTTGGTATGTGCAGTTGTTTCTACTTTTTTTTACTTAAGCGTCCTTTATTTTTGATTTTCAAGTTTATATACTTCTTTCTTTGTGATTTTGATGTCATTGATGATATTTTTATTATTCTAACAATATCTGGCCAAAGAAGGATTTTTTTCCTTCTCAATCTAGCTCCACATTTAGTAAATAGTAATCTCGATATTAATTATGTTGCCAACTCTTATCTGATTCAGTTGTTTTCTTCTTTATCCATACAGTTAATCAAAATGTAACTTAATTTATCCCTTGTCAAAGTTATTTGTTATTTTCTGTCTTTGCACACAATGATTTTTTCCATGTCAAAGTTATTTTTAATCCATATGTTCAATTACTTCAACTGTTTTTCATATCAAGTTTTTTCCCATGTCATTTGAAAGTGGAAACACAATGGTGTTTCCTGAGACATTACCGACATCTGCTGTGCTAACTCCGTATCATACTGCGACACTAACTGTTATGCTTGCATACATTGCACATGTCATTTTAAGGAAGAATATTCATTTTATTTAATGGAAGATCACATTGTAGGTTTTCTCTGCCTTTGGGTTTGTTCACAAGATTGCTACATTCGAAAAGGCTGCTGGTTTTCAGGTGACACATTGTATGTTGCTTATCATCACGTGTGTTGTGACATGGCTGTTGTAGTTATGAAATGCTCTAACATTTTTTTTCCTCCTTTACTTTTGGTTTTTATGTAGGCACTTATTCAGTTTACTGATGCCGAGACAGCTGCCTCGGCGAGGAATTCTCTAGATGGTAGAAGCATACCGAGGTAATATTAGCAGCATATTTCTCAATGAACCCTCCCACAACAATTCATATTTTTAGTCCATTTAATTTTTCAGGTATCTACTTCCAGATCATATCGAATCCTGTCACTTGCGTATTACTTATTCGGCTCACACAGATCTGAATATCAAATTTCAATCGCATCGCAGCAGGTAGTGTGACCTAGCTAATATCTTGCAAGTGGAGTTATACATGTAACATTTTGTTTTCATTATGATTTCTGTGTTTTCAACATGCTGTGTTTGTGCACTAAAATTGGCAAGGCTAATGGATTTTTATGCTTGTATCTAGGGAATAGTGAGGCTGCTGCAAGATTACAGATGTGTTTTGCTCTCTTTATAATTGTAACTTCTTTCACCTCACTACATCATCCATTTTTCCGATGCCAAATTGAAACATTTAGAAATTTAAATCCAGCATGTAAAAGCTGATCACCTTGCATCGATCTAATTCTAATTTGTTGTTGCTTACTTTCTTCTTTGAAGTTGTGAAATCAAATCAAAACCGATCAGTCGATCACATTCTTTTGTTAGTGTCTGTTGATGCTTATTCATTTTCATATGTAAAGTATCGTACTTTTAACTCAACCTTGAGACCTAATCCCCGAATTGGGCTCATTTGATGATTTGCTTGCCTAAAATGCTTCCTCTCATTAGTCCTACTGCCAGTTTGCTCAATCAGATTTATTGATATACATCTGATGCATGTCATATATGAAGAACAATCTATGTATGTCTTTAGAATGTTCATATGATTAATGCTCATTTTGTGTTACGTTACTGTTTTACATGACAGACAATTAAGTAAATTAATTAAAATATTTCCCACGAAGTTTGCTTTTTTTCACAGTATTTTTTATTATCGGTGATTGTGCATTTTTTATTCACAGCCTACCTACTTTACATTTCAAACTGAGTCAACTCATGCCTAGGATCGAATACATGTTACCAATGTGCTTATCTCTCTCTTGTACATCTACCTAATTTTGAATGTCTTGCTTTCATTCTGTTAAAAATATCAAGCATTGATCTGAACATAGAGCTCCCAGTGCTTCTAGTGGGTTCGCTAAATTATTTTCCAAATTTCTGTGAGCTTGAATGTACTTCTCCTAGGTTTTGAATTATTCCACCTTATCCTACATAGAACTTGGCTAAAGTGTGTCAATAACGTTGTTGCATCAAGCTGACTGACCAGTGGGAACTTCATAATCCTCGTATGTCAGTCACTTCAAGACACAACGGTTCTTCATTTCGGCGCACAACACATACGTTGTCTTAAAACTCCAGGGAATCATTAGACCAATTTTTTGTTGTTGCTTGGATCAGGCATTAGACCAATAATCATCCTATGTACAACTTTTACAGGCATTATGGAATGATGTTATTTGATAACTTGAATCTTATATTCTTATGTATACTCTTTCAACTTGTAAATTTCACATATTTCCCTAATTTCTTGTGTCATAACCTTTTGAACTAGTTCTGTCTGATGTTTCTCCACTGGACTGGTGTCAGACTGAATATGTTGTCTGCCATTTGGCAGTTTCCAATATTTTAAATAGTATTTGTTACCACCTTGTGTTGGTCATCTGTCTTCCCAAACATGAGAACGCCATATGTTCCTGAGAATCCTCCAACATGGTTCTTCGTACCACTTTATGGTAAAAGATTTGTAAGCTCACTAATTGACAAATAGGTCTTGACTTAAGTCTCTGTAAACCACTTTGGTGTTATTCATAATTTTTTGACTCTAAACCCATATAAAACAAGTAAACTGTGTGCAGTTGATTCTAATCCTGTAAAAAATATGATTGTCTTGGTGATACCATCTTTTGACGGGCTCATAGTTATATTTTATGCTTTTCTTTGTTTTTTCTTCTTATTTAGGGATTACACAAATCCTTATCTCCCCGTTAATCCTTCTGCCATTGAAGGAGTTTTACAGGTGTGTTCCATTTTTGTTGTTGATTTTCAATTTTTCGTACGAGGTGCTCGATGATTTATTATTTTACCGTTATGCAGCCTATGCTTGGTCCTGATGGAAAGAAAAAAGAGCCTGAGAGCAATGTTCTTCTTGCCTCTATAGAAAATCTGCAATATGCTGTAACAGTTGATGTTCTTCATACGGTTTGTATTTTTTCTCCCCAATACTGACATTTTATTGGTAGTTTATTGGTTTACATGTATCTGAAGTACATGATATTCATTCAGGTTTTTTCAGCATTTGGCACTGTCCAAAAAATTGCAATTTTTGACAAAAATGGTGGCTTACAAGCTTTGATTCAGTATCCAGGTAGTCATTTTCTTTTTACCCTTTACTACTTACTAGACTTCCAATTCATGCTGCGCATCTGCAATTGGAATACTGCTTACATGCAGAAGAATGTAATTACAAGCCAAAATAATTTAATTTATGGAAATTAAAATTCATTTTTTTATGGCTGTAGGTGAAACATCAATTCAATTCATCGATAAAAAACATCAATTCAATTTCTTTTACAGGGTCACGACATTTACTTGTATGGTAGACCTGGTAGTATAATCTCATTTCTGTACACCAAAGACAGTGTTAGCCGCTGCATTTACCATCAACAAAAAAATGTATTAGTTGCTGTGTTTTGAGTTGCATGTTATTTGATCCTGCAAGTCAAATAGGTGATATTTTTTTTGGTAATTGTCTCTTCTGAACACAGGGAAAAGTTTTTTAAAAATATAATTGCCATATGATGTTCAATTTGAAAAGTAGGACAAGGGGAATAGGATAAATCCTTAGTGTTCCTGGAAAGTTGGAAAAGTAGGGAACATTTCTTTTTTCATTAGAGTCAGATGAAGTGGACTCTTAACATGCCAAACGAGCATATTGTTTTATGGGACGTGAAAATATCCTCATTGTTTTATTGGAATATAGGATGTTTCACTGAATATTGATATTCACTGTTTTTTTTCATGATTTCTTGAGATGGCTTAAAACCTAGTATTTAATAATTTTAATGCTCTTGTATTGTTAGTGTCAATCTTAACGGATATATCCTCGCTATTTGGTTTTCAGATGTCACAACAGCTGCTGTTGCAAAAGAAGCACTGGAGGGGCATTGCATCTATGATGGTGGCTATTGTAAGCTTCATCTGTCGTACTCTCGTCATACTGATCTCATTGTTAAGGTATAGAAATTTAATTTTTAGAAGCTAGTCAAAACTGGATTAAGTAAAAGCATAAAACTGGCAAATTTGATTTAGACAGAAAAAACATGTGGTGGCAACTGATTCAAAATAGCGTCCTTTCCCTCAGTGTATGCTATCTAAGCCTGAATGCCGATAATGTGTTTTCCCCTTATTTCTGATTATTATGTGCTTTCAGGCTCACAGTGACAGAAGTCGAGACTACACTATTCCAGACACAGGTTTACTGCCCCAGCAGGCCCCTGGTGTGCCCACTCAGCAACCTGCATGGCAAGGTAATGCTCAAGCTACCCAGACTTTTGCAGGTCAAGCTGGTCCGCAGATGCCGCACCCTCAGGGCCAAATGCTTGGTTGGGACCCTAGACAGCAGGCAGCGCGGCCACCCTATGGAGCTCCAAATGCTTATCCCGGCCCTGCATCAGCCAACCAGTATCCAGTGGGAGGATATCCCCCTAATCCTGCTGTCGAAACTAGCCAAGGTGCTCAAATGTCTCCGTACGGTCGTCCTCCGAGTACTTCAGCTCCAGGGCAACCTCCTGTTTATTACTCATAGTGAGCTGAAAAAGCACACCATTTTTTCCAACACCGCTTGCATCCTTTGCAAATGTCCCAAGCTATGAATTATCTTGTTTATTTGCTTCTAGTCTGTATTTGTCAAACTGACGTAGCAGCAGCACTTCTGATAATGTTGGCATCCTTGGCGTCTAATTTTCTTGACACTTTATGAAGGTTTACGATATTGTAGTTTTTTCAGCTCATGTTATGTTATGTTATGTTGGTTTTGTTCATCTGCTTAATTTTATCTATTTCCTTGCGTTGAGCTCATTCCTTATCTGTCAGTTCATGTGGTGTCTTGGCGGAGCTTGAAGATTTAAGACTTTTAGTGTCTAATAGATTTAGTCTACACTCTTTATTTCTACCAAGGTAAGCAAATTAAATTATATCTGGTTTTTGCCCCCCGTCTGAAACTGCGATTCTCACAATAATGATAGCCCTGGTAGTCTCTCTGTTAAGTTTTAAATGGTTCAGGTGTTGACAACAAGAATCCACGTGTACTCTTTGGAAGTTGCACGATTTGATTTGGGCACTAGCCTGAAATCTGGAGCTCAGTTTTCTTGTAAGTCATTATGATGCTTGGTTTTGGGTTTCACTCGAGTCACAGTTGATACACTGGCAAGATTTCCTCACCGATCATAATCAGTAATCAACCAATGAACTTATCTACTTTTGAGATTTAATATAAGCCAACAACGTATAACGCTATGACAACTTTGTAGTGATGGAAGTTTCCACAATGCTTGGGTGTCCTCAGATTGCTCGTCCTTCCATTATTCAATTAATATCAGAATTACCCGTCTTTTCTTAATCCACTTACTGCAGCTTTTCCACGATCATGGTCGATACGATGCATCCCACTCACCGGATATTTCTTACGTTCATAAACGCAAATTGACTTGCACATGCTGACTGGTGGTGTATCCGTCAAACCACGCATCATTATGAGTTTGTGCGGTTTTTGTGTTCTTTTAACATACATTTTCTCCGAGTTGTAATTTCTCTTAAAGAAATTGAAAAATGAAAACGAAAAGTTGACATTGACCATATCTGCAATAATACTACGCCTACGGTAATGGTATTCAACACCCATATGTTTTCTATTTTGGCATACCACATCATGTCAACACCAGATGTCCAGATACATAAGTATGTTTACTTTTATGCTATAAATTTCCTTAAAAAATAACCCCTATCGTGGTGGCCTGGTGGGACTTATAGAATGATTCCCACTGGAACCTGTATTCATTTTTCACGTATGCCTTTGTAGTCTCACAAAAATCAACATAACGACATTCAATTTGTTTACGAATACCAAAACCTCTTGTTTTGTCTACATGTTGCCGTCAGAACTTTAAAAATAATACTGTTTAATTTAACAACATTCACGTTTCACTATCGTACAGAACAATTAGACATCATATATTGAGACCACAGTCTTTAATTAGTGACAATACACGACCACACCTTTTTACAGAAAAATAGGCGGTCCGTGGAATGATTCCCTTCTTAAACACTATTATATCACATTGTTTATTGGAAAACTCAATTGTCACTTTTAAAAACAATATGTGCGGTGAGTTAGGTATTGATTACACATTACTAATTCCATCTTTCGACTTTTGAAGGTGCATGTGCTCTCCACCAACATCAAATATCATATAGCCCAACAACATGACTACTACTCACCTCTCTTAATATATTGCTCCCTAAGCTGTGAGGACCAGAGGTATTAGCGGGGGTGAAAAAGAAGATTAGAGAGATGGAGAGAAGAACATCATCTATCGCCCTTTCTCTTCTTCTGGTGTTGGTTATCTCTCAGCTTGCTCTCTCCATCAGGGTTGTCCCAACAAGAACATGTAAGTTCAGTTAATATTTCTATGTTTATAAAATCACTTTTCTCCTCCATTAGATTGAGTTATGACTGTGTTGTGTTAATGTGTAGTGGATGGAGATTCAATCCACGAGAGACAAGCACTTCCTGTTATTAATGATGTACATCAGGTAAATTTCCCGGAAAATGAGTATTTCAAGTATGGAAAAGATAGTAGTCGTGTTAATTGGATGAGATAAATCACGATATGGTGTTACATGCTTCAATAATAACCCTGTAATCTTATATAGGTGGTTTTGTTTAAAGTTGAAACTCACTTTAATTAAGGATTGCGACATGGTAAGTAAGATAAAATTGAAATTACCATGGTTATGAATTTTTTTTACCATAATCTATAACAATAGATTATAATAAATACTTAATCATTTCTAACTACATGTCCATAACAACGGATTATGATTAATTTTAACATTTTTGCTTTATAGTTTACATTCTTCTACAACAATTTTTGAAACCAATACCATTTTTTCAATCAACTTGAAATTATTCAGAATGATTTCGTTATTTCCTAGACCAAACGAAACAATTCAGACTAGTTTTTCGATTTCCTTTCCAATCATAGCTTTCATATTCGAAAGTGTAACTAATTTCAAATCAAGTTTATCAGCATTTTGTTATCTCTCTCTCTTTCTCTGATAATAGTCAACTTATATATGCCTCGATACCTTCCAATCTTTTTGGAAGATACTCAAAGCTTAGCCCCCTTTCAAAATTAGTTTCGAAATATAGTTTCATCCAATTTTTGGAATTTTTTTTGGGACAAATATGAGGCAGATAAACGATACATGTGATATCGTTTTTACTAACTACAAATTAAGAGTCACGATTAATCAATACGAATACACAACTAATTAAGTCATTATACTACAAATGAATTCACAAATGCGGTAAAATATTTTCACAAATTATAAAATCCTAACTCTTAATTTAGATTTTTCACAAATGCAATAACTTTGGATTTTTCTTTAAAAATCCAGAAATCTCACAATAAGCTTGGAGAAGGACGTCCAACCAAAACCCCCAAAAAACATATTTAGGAAAAAAATTTAAAAAATCCAAAACTTACATACCTTGACACCACTAGCAATATCCCTCTCTCAAATGTATCAAAAGATAAAAAAATTGTGGAAGTGTTTTATCGTATTTGTGAATCAGTTTGTGGTAACAATTACTTAATTAGTTGTGAATCGTCTTGATTATTAATCTTTAAAAAAAAACTAATCTATAAAAACAACACAAATATATAAAGACCCTTAAATGACACTTCAGTCATTCTAAACAAACAATATTTTTCCTCACGGAAAAAATTCAAAATAAAATACAAAACAAAACACAGAAAAAAGTGACCCTTCAATTCTCAAACAACACAACCATTCTACTTCTTCTACATTTCTTCTCCATGCCCAATGGAGGTAAAAAACCCTCACGTTTTTATTTTCACACAACCAAATTCTTATTTCTTTTTATACATAATAAAGCATTTGGATTTTTGTAATGTTTTCCCATTAAACTAACTCTAGTACTTGACCTAGCGAAAACAATATCTTAGATGTCTGTTTTACTTTTCTGAAAAAAGACAATTGTGATAATGTTTTCATAAAAGGAATAAATAAATAAATCTGTGATTTTGTTTTTTGTAAATAAAAATATATCAGTTGTTGTTTATGTGACTCATTTTTCTAAATAAGTTTTCCATTTTATATTTTTTTCTTTTTTTTAATGATTTCCCACTCTAAAGTTTATGTATAAATTACATCAAAATAAGTTAGAAAAAAACAAATCAAGTACAATACACGCACATATAGCCATACATATATACATGCATACACTCTCACGCGTATGAACACATTCACTCACGTCGACCGACAACTTTGTTTTGCATAGGATTCCATCGAAGTGATCGCAGCAATGCAACAATTAAGTGGAAGGTTGGACTTGGAAGTTAATGATTACTCTGGATCAAGTGCGAACAACCGCCACATCCCAAGGCCATAAGAGTATCAACAACACCACAATTTTCTTAACGAGAATTAGTTTGATCTTTGTGTTTGAATGTGTTGTGATTGTTAAATAAACGGAAAGCGTTACTTAGACGCTCCACCAATTACCTATTTATTTTTGTTATGTAATTTGCGTTTTGAGTGTTCTTACTCTACGTCATTATTTTATTGTTACCGTTATACAATATTTGTTACGGTGTTCATTAAGTCAACGAAAACGGTTTTCTCGGCTTGAAGGGGGAGTTCTTTTTTCGCCATAAGTCAAAGGCTTCCGGAAGAAACAACTTGCAATTGTTTTCTCTAAGTCAACAACCTGTAATTGATTTTTAGGCAACTGGGTTTTAAGTTAATATGAAATAACCTTGCAAATTGTTGTTACTTCATTTATATAGATTGATATTTTTGTCGGTAGATATTTAATCTTAAAATAATATATTAGTATCTGTAAAATTGAACCCTGTAGCTATATTGAGTTGTATTCAGAATGTTTTTGGCAATGCACTACAGAAGTTCATTACACACTAAAGAATACATGCACCTTTCTGTTTGAAGAAAAACTTTCAATGATTACATCAACCAAATTTGGAACTTCGCAATCCTCTTATGCGTTTATATTACCTCAAATTAGTCCCCCAACTTTGAATAGTTTCGGTACAGTTTAATCAAATTGCAATTCTAACTTTATTGCATGCACTTAACCTTATCTCAAAACATGTAACTTAGGCCCACCTGTGATGTATGAGATGAAATTTGTTTGCTCCCTTGCCTTCTTAAAATTAAAGTACTTTATAAGTGGAAGGTAGTGGATACAAGTGTGGCATTAGTTACATAATATATAGTACCAAACCAAAGATGACTTGATAGTCAAATGACACTGGATCGAGTAGTTCAACACTTGAAGTGACATTGGACTCTTATTCTGCTCTTAGACAAGGCAAGAGCTTATTAATTCTCCACAAGTCGAACTAGAAAACAAGAAACGAGGCTTAAATTAAAGTTGAAACCAACGAGACCCCCGGCTTAGAAGGCGGGGAACTCGATGGCGTTGGTGGCGCAACTTGTGACCACAGATGTGGGGATCGCTGGGCAGTCAATGAAGTCGGTTCCGGACTTGTCGACGCAAATGTAGATCTCGTAGAGCTGGTCGTTGTTTGACTCGTCGGCGTTGCATCTGATGCCGACCTCCGTTCCGGTGGCCCTCTTGATCGCTTTGCTCAAACGGCTCTTGGAGTAGAACCCTCCGTCAGGTTTAACACCTACAACGTACAAAATTTTATGTAACCACCATCATCATTGCTTTATGCTGAGGCTCGTTTGAAGTAAATTTCGATAATCAGATTTTCTAAAATCTAAGTAAATCTCTTAATTAATTTTTAAACGTGTGCTTTGACATCAGTATATATGAATATCTTAAGTTTTTGGATAACAATTGTAAATCACGTTTGATTCATGATTTTTGTGATTCAAAATGTACCCTTGGTATACATCCAAGATTTAAATTGACGTGCAATATTCTTCGATCATGAGAATAATACTTCCGCATCCGGCTGAGCTATTATTTAACTCCACTTATTGTGTCTCGTGTTCCATTGTCTTTTCCTGTATATATGATTAATTTTAATTATTAAGATGAGTTGCATTATCACATTACACTATTATATATCCATTGTTGTGTATGTACGTATACCGAGACTAATTAAAAACATAAATATATTAGCTAGTGAGTATGCATCCTGTCCGGACTAGACCATATTTTGTTTTTCGGGATCCAGACCGGACCGAACTGGTCCAGTACCTCATTTTTGTCTTAAAATTTAAAAAAAACCAGACCGGTGCAGACTGTTTTTTTTTTTAATTTTCAAAAATATCCGGACCAGATGGTTCCTGTCCGGACCGGTCCATGCTCAACCCTAGTTGTTTTGGATTGGTTACCGGCATCAGCAAGCTCTTGGATGATGTCAAGCTTCTTGTTAAGGTTGAGGCATGTCTTGAAGTAGTTGAACTGATCGAGCTTCGGGTAGGCGCATGTTCCACGCTTCTCCCAAGCACTGCTCCAGTACCCTTGTGCGTCGGGTTCTGGGCACTGCAAGCTGGGCCACTGGGTCTTCAAGGCTGGGACAAGTGATTCAACCTGTAATCAGCCATTAATCACGCATCAATCTTATATTATCTTCCAAAAGTTTTAAATTACATTGAAGCATGCAATTCGTTATCGTTGGGATTGCTTCTTACTAGTAATTATTTTAAAATAGGAGGTCTACCAATTAATTAAACTATATATCTTTCGTTGGGTTTGAAGCTATTACAGTTGAGATTCATTTAGATTCCCACTGATCCCAAGCCTTGTAAATAAATAAAAATATTTTAAAAGAATTTGCCACTTTCTTAATAATTAAATCTCATGGGAACCAATCGTTGATTTAGTTGGGAGACGATCAATGATTTTTACTTGTTACAAAATTAACTTAAGATCTATTAATTTGACCACTTCCATATATAGCTTGTATCACATGGAGCACATATGCTGATAGTTCTTGTTCTCCAAAGAGCTGTCCATTATCGGTCGATATATATACTCGAATGCCATAATTATTTTGTCTATCAGTTATATATTAAGTTTCTGATTATTTATTAAGAATTTTAATCCCATTTAATTGAATATTGTTGCTATTAGAATCCATGTATATATACGTACTGTCTTGACGTCGAAGGGGAGATTGTTGCACGACGAAGGTCTTGTGCCGTCGTTGTTCGCCGGTTGGAGACCGTGGATGATGAAATCAGTTGGCTTCTCACTGTAGCAGCAACCATGTTGACTGTCACAGTACGATCCAGGCCACTGATTAACCAACGAAACATTACCATCAGTCATACAAAACTTCTCTGAAGTAATATGCTAAACGTATTCTTTATAATTAGTTGGTATATGTTTTTAGGTTTAGATTTGACCTGAAGAACGAAGTAGTAGAAGTCAAAGGCATTGACAGTGGAGTGCACTGACAGAAGCAAGACCAAAGCAAGTGCGATGCGGAGAGTAGCCATGGAATTTTGTTATAATTGAACTCTTCTTTTGAGACTGGTTTTGGTTTGGTTGGGGAAATGGTGGTACGAGTAAGTGGTTTTTATAGGACAAGAGAATTTGGAGGCTTGTTGAGATTTTGTTTTCATTACATAATATATAATAATCATTCACATGCATGTATCACGTTGGAGGGAAACGAACGGACGTGAATATTTGTAGTGCTAGTGGTCCATCTATTGTACTATTTACTGCAACGAAACTGGTATATAATCCTCGGATTTTAAAATTTGGAGTGACTGGAACTGGAAGGGCATCTATTTTTACCCTAACTGGAATTTTGGCAGAGTGTAAACACGTAGGGTATACTCGTATTCGTACTTGTACCTCGTTAAATTAGCGGGTACGAGTACGTGAATATACTCGGTAAAAAACATGTATACACGTATCCGACCTGTACCCGTTAAGTTAACAGGTACCGGGTGGGTAAACGGGTATAACAAGTATAACAAGTATAATATATAAAAATATAAGATATAGTATATATTATATATATATATAAATATATAATATATAGCATAAAATATATATAGTATATAAAATATATATAGTATATAAAATATATATTATATATAAAAATATATAATATAACATAATATATATATAATATTAAAAATATATTATATAAAAATATATAATATATTTTAGCGGGTACATGGGTAAACGGGTACGGGAATACGAGTTTTAATTTTTAAACGGATATGAGTTTTTATGTCTATACCCGTACCCCGACCGGGGCAGGTGACCGGGTATACTGGTATTATCTGTCCTGTTTGCACCCCTAACTTTAAGGGAGATTTTTTTTGAGAGGAAGATGTAATTTAATATTGAATAGGCTAACGGTAGTAGATTAAATCTTAACTTAATAGTATATACAGAACTTTTGTAATCAACTCCTTCGTGCGAAAATAGAACTTTGTCCGAACTACGTACCATTTACAAATCAATAGTTGTCGGAGTGGGTATAAGAAGTATGACTCAATCTTGACAATATTATTGTAGTATTTGACTATTTGATTGTATATGTGTTTTGAAGGTGGATAAATATACATACAAGACAAATGAACACCCTAGTTAGTTCATTGACAAACAATTTGTGTCAAAAGTCACATATTCAACGTTGTTTTTTAAATTATCACAAATTCAATTTTTAGGATTAACAAATGATTCAATATTTTGCTTTAATGTTGCAACTATGGTTATAGACTTTCCTCTCTCCTTTTGCAACAAAATATGATAGGGATAGTTGTGATATGAGATTTTATATATCCCTCCGTAGTTTAACTCATTTAGAAGGCAATTGTTCATTACAAACTTAGGTCCAAAGTATTAAGTAACTCATTACATATGATGAAAAATTGAAAATCATATATGTCACTTGTAAAACCATAAGCAAACTAAATTACTAGCACTATAACTCTATAAACTATATGTGTGTCTACGTAAATGTCATGTAGTCATTATTGTGTGCAACTTCATCGATATCATGATTATCACATAAGGTGAAGGTCCTAATTAACTTAGGTCTAAAATTTAATTAGTCATATAATCACACTTTCTTGAGACATTATTTTCTTCTTCATCAGCGTAAACAAATCCGACATCACCTCTATGAAGTTGTTACAGAGATGTACCACAAAGGCGAAATCCAAAATCACAACCTCGTTTTAGGATTAAACCCTTTAATTTATGACTTCCACTCGAATGCTCATTGAGCGTCCTAAATGTACGTATGATCTAACCAGTTTACAAGTTATAACCCTACATCACATGTAAGCTTCAATATATAAGCTCCGGTACAAACACGCAACAATAACAAACAAAGGAAAATTTCAATTTATTTCTTTCACCGATTTGCTGGGTTTTGTCATGTACGACAAAACCGACGAATTATCCAATGCGATCTTGAACGTATGGTTTAGGTGCCGACCTTATCTTCGTCGGGCAAATCAGTGCCAAAGAAACCATATTATTATCAGAAAGGTAATCAGAGATCTGGAAAAAAAAGTAACTAAGAGAAATAATGTTGCAACTTTTTTAGTGCAAGTGCGTACTTTAATGTGATTTAAATATCAAGTTGTGGTCCTCCTTTACTTAATATAATAACCTTTCTTAATTTAAATAATAAATATCAGCTTTAGGAGTTTAATTAAACTTTTGGTAAGATTTAGTACATTCTTTCGAACAATAGCAAAAAATCTAGACACGTTTAATATTTCACATGTGCATTACAATGATAATTCAAGTTCAAACCTAAATACATATATTTAATACTTTACAGAAATACCTTAGCTTTTTAATCATCTTTAGTCCTGATTAGCTTGTAGTTTCAAAAGTCCAAATCAAATTCGAGTTTCCACATATTATCGATATACATGTGATTCTCCGTGATAGGATGCAAGTGTGAATCGCATGTTCTCCACATTTAAACCCTTCCAGCTCCTTGTTGAAGAAAAAGTATTAAGAGAGATACATCTTATTCACAATTACATCTGATGAACACGCAGATCTATCGGTTTATCTGATGAATGCAGTCTCAGAAATTTTTGTGACCCTGTGCGAAAATCAACAACAAGACTCTTAAATTTGAAAAAAATTGTCCTCCTAGTTTAAATAATAAAAATTTCACTAACTTAATGCAATATTAATAGAATTTTTTTGTCCTCTTAGCAATATTTGAGATAAATTTATCAATATTTATGTGTTAAAACTAATTTTCTTTGCAACCCAATAAATCTATGTACATTTTTTTTGAGACCTCCTTAAAATGATATCCGGAATGAGCTCACCCTGCTCCTGCTATTAGACCGGGCCTGGATGAATGTTCTGGCTGTTATTACGTGGGTACGTTAATGAGACATATATAGAAAACAATCATGACCATAACAGGTGAGTAATCACTTGATTCTTTGAGTTTATATATAGTAGTGGTGCTTGCACCGTAGTAAAATATTATTGTGAGAAGGTATAACAATGCTACTACTCGACGACGATAGTAAAATATTATGTGTTACAAACAAAGAAGGGCGGACAAGCCCTTGAATAGACTCATAAAATCGTTCAAAAACATGGGCAATGGTAGACTAGAATCCTCAAATGGTCGACCAAGACATTTAACAGGAACGATTCATGTTAATTTTGGTCGAGCTCCACAGTTATCTTTAGCTCCAAACCACTTTTCGGTCGATCGGAATCAACATCGGTCGAAAGTTTCTGACTCCAAAAAACCTTGTTATTTTCGGTCGAACGATGTCCAACACTGGTCGACCAATCTTCACATCCGAAAGTGACTGTTATCAACACTGGTCAACAAAACCTTCAATCTGCGAGCTGCTGATAAATTTGGTCGACTGAACTTCTCCACCGGTCAACCGTTCTATCATGTTTCTGCCAAAAAAGATGAAAAATCTGTAGGATTTCATGTTTAATTATACATATATATTTTTCGAATTTTCATGTATAATAAGGATCTATTACAATTTTCTTCGATTTATTTATGCATGTATCGGTTTGTTTTAACAACTAGTTTCAAAAACTTATTAAAACAAACACAAAGGGACTCCAAAATTCATACCTAGAAGTTCTCAAAAACTTCTTGACGTTTCAGAGACGTTGAGGAAGCCAATCTTCGCTTCTCGTTGCGCCGGATGCCTCCGAGTGTTCACCGAAACCCTAAACAAGGTTGGAGAGAAAGGAGCTAGCCAATCGATCTCCAAACAAGCTTAGAATCTAGCTACAAACCCATTCCTTAGCCTCTGAGATTTCTCCTTCCAAAGACTTAGAAAACTAAGAGAATTTTCGTGGGTTTTTGTGGTGAATTAAGAGAGAAAATAATTATTGAATTGTGTAACCCAATTAAGGAGAATAAAGACCTATTTATAGGTTCCAATCTTACTCTTAATCATGGCTATTCTTTAGCCACGTTTTTCTTTACATTTTCTCTCATAAATTAATTCCTTAATGTATTACATGCACCCACAAAACGTTTGACCAAGTTTGGAGTTAATCCAACCATCAATCAAATTAATCTCTTAATAATCAAAGGCAGAAAATCAATCGCTGTTCGGTTGACCGAGACCCATTCGGTTAACCGAATATGTCACGATTGGTTGACCGAGTACTAGACGGATGACCGATTCTTAAAGGGAAAAATTCTCCTTAACCGATCGGACGAATTCTCGTCTAAGACCGAGTGTCATTCGGTTAACCGAAAATATCGGAACTTAACATTATTCGGTCGACCGATTTTGGTTCGGTACACCGTACCAAAGTTCCAGGCACTTTGGTCAAGTTTGGTCAATCAAATATGACTATCCGTTCCATGTTCGGTTGACCGATCCACAGATCCTTCGGTCGACTGAACCTCAACGGATTACCGAACTTTTACCCGATTTTGCCTTTTTCAAATTTTGGATTTATTTCCAACAAAATTTGAACTTGAGTGGGTTCTAGCAAATTCACAACTTATGCAATATATTATCCCATGCAACAATAAATTATTGCACCCCATAATATATGCATCTCATATGAATTTATCATGATTCTAATTATGTTACATATAACATGATTGATTTTACTTGTTCACCACATGTGTCATATTTTCTATAAGAAACCTGACACATCATATGAACCAAAAATCAAGCTTCTTGTTTCCCGGTTTCTTGCGGTGTGACCTATGGGAGGATCTAGACTAAGTTGGCAGTGATATTAAGAGCTTAATATCACAAGCTATAAGCGGTATCTAGCTACACATTATAGCTCCCAATTAGTTAGATGTCTTAATTCCACTCGAACCAAAACCCGATCCATTTAGTGATGGAGTGCACCACTTGTGTCCGTCCCTTGCCTCATGATATTAAGAATACACACAAAGTAGTATTGTGTCATCTTTGTATTAGTATTCATTTCTTGATCTCTTTAAGCTAGTTATAAATATGTGACTTAACTCAAATCACATTGTGCACATTACAACTTTGCTTTATCAAGGGGCCCACTAATATCATCACTCAATTAAGAGGGGCAATGATAATCTTTTGACTAACTATCTTCTCCAACAAAAGTTGTACTTAACCAACCAATGCCTTTACACTACACTGATCGATAGTTCAAGACACTGATCTAAATAAGTATTCCTTAAGTGATTAGATATAAGTCTCATATCAAAGGACCAAAGACACAGTAAAATATTTATGACACGGAAACACATTTCTATAATATTTTACTTATTAGGTCTATTCAGTATACAAAAGTAATATTTTCCTCTTTTGCATACTCGTGTTGTCACTCACTTGTAGAGCTACAATGATCTATGACCAACACGACAATCTTAACTCGGTAATTAATGTTCCATGTTAATTACCATGATTGCGAATATATTTTGTTTTATGTAAACCAATATCTTTTAGAGCTCTACGGTTAAGGACCAAGAGCCTCTTCCTTAACACTTCTAAAAGACGAATAACATAAACAAGGAACAAAATGATTTCTCATTCAATTCATAATAATTGACATTTAAAAGTAAAACTTTTAGAACACATTCCCTTCAAAATCATACATTTTGAGGTTTGGCAAACGACAACTCCATCCAAACGTCAAAACTCTGCCATCCATATTTTTCATATTTGCATTTCATTGTTTCAATACAGTTTGTTGTCCATCCATAATTTCCCCCTATTGGTAATTAATTTTTACTTAACATTCATATTTTACTTGAACTTAAAATATGTTAGAAGGAATATATGTAAATAATGAATAAGTGCATAGCATATAAAGGTACTTCAATAGTCCTATTTTTGTGGATATTTGCCTCTGATTGGTCTTGTAAGTTGTACCCAACATAAGAGATCGATTTAATCGTTCACGTGGGATTAAGAGTCAACAGTTTACCTCATAATCTATGAGAATAAGGGTGAACTCGAGCTCCACTGGAAGGATTCGAGCTTCTCCAGCTCCATATAACACTAATTTTGGGGTGGAATAATCAATGTCCTTTCTCATTTCATTTTCTATTTATGTTGGGGGAAAACCTCCCCCAGAATAGAAGAGATGAAAAAATCCCAACCCTAATCTAATTACATACTAATCTGAGCTAATGACACTCTCAATTCAGATAATAGTTCACTACATTTATTTAAATGGAAATGCAACAAAAATAACAGAAAATAGAAGTTGACGATTGAAGAATGGGAAGCAGTGCTCTGGATTACTTTGGACTTGGTCTGGACGAGAATTCTAGATCGGAACGTTTTGGCGATTCTGGACGAGAAATCTGAACGACTGGACCAATGTTTGAAAGGAATGTGTTCCAAAAGTTTTACTTTTATATGTCAATTGTTATGAAAGGAATATGTCAATTGTTACACATTTCTACTTTGTACATATTCTTAATATCATGAGGCAATGGATAGACACAAGTGATGCACTTACATCATTAAAGGGATCATGTTTAGTTCGAGTGGAACAAGACATCTATGTTAATTGGGTAATTATAATGTGTAACTAGATACCGCTTATAGTTTGTGATATCGAGTGTTTAATATCGTTGTCAATTTTGTTTAGATCCTTCTATAGGTCACACCACAAAATTGAGAAATAAGAAACTTGATTTTGAATTCATATGATGTGTCGGGTTTTATGTGAAAAGAGACACATGTGGTGAATCAATAAAATCTATGTATCATGAGAATTGACATAATTAGAATCATGAATAAATTCATATAAGTCGAATATATTATGAGGTGTAATAGTTAAACATTACATTGGATAATATATTACATGATATATGAATTTGCTAAAACTCCAAAAGATTAAATTTTGTTGGACATAAATCCAAAATTTGATAATGACACAAATTGGACAAAACGGTCGAACGTTTTTTGGAGATCGGTCGACCGAATATTCACAGTGGTTGTTTAGTGTGTGAACGGTCAACTGGAAACTTGGAGTATCTTCCGCGAGCTCGTTTTGGTAGTAAACGGTGGACCAGTAAAGGGTTGACCTGGTAGTGATCGATCGATCGACGTTGAGATGCAGCCTGAGCGAAACTTCCAGTGGCTCATCCATTGGGTTTCTAGTGTAGAAACAGTCGACTGTTTGGTCAAATTAGTTCGACCAAAAAATCATAGTAGCTTGAGAAGCGTGTGACGAGTCGACCACTTGGTTTCATGGTCCAACCCAAACCACGTATTAACTGTCAATTAGTCGATCGGTTGGGTATTTTCGGTCGACCGATGTCCACGATTTTTGCCGGTTTTAATTAAAGGAATTAGTATTAATCATGGATTGGAACTGTAGCAATTGTGGTTAAAAGTGGATGTTGATGATTATGTGGCAATTTGTGATTGGTATAGGAGGAAAAGAGATCATGGCTAGAGAATAGTATTTGATATGAGTGATTTGAGAGGCTATAAATAAGACCTTTCATTCTATTTGTTTCATAAGTGTTAATGCAAATTCTCTCTCCTCCTAATCTCTCCACTAATCACCACGAAATTCTATTAATTAATAAGAGCTTTTGGAGATCAAATCTCGTGGAGTTTTGGATGCGTTTTTAGCTAGATTTTAAGTTTAATCAGAGATTGATTGAGTAACTCATTTCTCTCTAATCTTGTTTAGAGTTTGGTGAACACTTGGAGGCGAATCAGCAGGTGATTCAACGGGCAACAGAACTCCAGATTTTCGAAAATGTTTTGCATAATATTAGAATAAACACAAAACAATGTACATAAAATTGCTGAAAATATGAAATGGATCATGTGTGCGTGTATCAATTTTTTTAAGATAAACACATACATAGAGACACACAGTCCTGCAACGTCCTGGACTTGATCTAAATCTGGACAGCTAGACCAGTTGAATAAATCTGGATGAGAAAATCTGATTTACCATGAAATACCTATTGCATCTGAAAATCCACTAAGTAGGATCTGTGGATCCATCATAGTCAAGCATCTTAACCCTTCCTTCATTGCGAATTAGTCGTCCATAGGGGTAATCTTTCAGATCTGACTCTTTCCGGAACAAATTTTCCTCCTGGTAACCACGGGGAGTGTGGCTCTCTAAAGCTTCCAACCGACTTGAGATTGTGAGAATATCGCTTGTAAACTAACGCGAAAGTTTCCAAATCTTTAGATCCATTTTATTTATCCTTCCACCTTGAGCAATGATTAACTTCAGGATCTCCCCATTCTAGATCACAAGCTTTTCCAACTCTCCTGATAGGTGTTGTTCCAAACTCACTCCTCTATTTACTTCACCACTTCGCCCCGCCATCCCACTGGTTCCAGGTGGCTCTGATACCAATTCGAAAGGATTTCGGTGAGGAATCTGATTGAAATCGTCGACCACACCTCCAAGAGATGCGGATTTTGATAAAGTCAATAGTTTGACTCACAATCTATGACAATAAGGGTGGATTCGAGCTCCACTAAGCTCCAGTGGAAGTATTCGAACTCCTCCATCTCCAGATAACACTAATTTTGGGGTGGAATAATCAATGCCATTTTCTCATTTCATTTTCTATTTATGTTGGGGAAAACCTCCTCCAGAATAGAGGAGATGAAAAAACCTCAACCCTAATCTAATTACATACTAATTTGAGCTAATGACGCTCTCAATTCAGATAATAGTTCACTACATTTATTTAACGGAAAATGCAACAAAAAATAATAGAAAGCAAAAGTCGACGATTGAAGAAGGGGAAACAATAATCTGGACTACTCCGGACTTGATCTGGACAAAAATTCTAGATAGGAACGTTTTGGCGATTCTGGACGAGAAAATCTGGACGACACTTATCGCACTGGTCATTTTACGAAGCTCCAAATGGTGGCCTCAAAATCTACATTAACTTTTTGAGAAACTGGCCCGTCAAAACTATATTAATCTCGAAGCTGAATTCTAAACTCCGACCCCTTCAGAGTTGGAAGAAGCGGTGGAATCGCCTTGCTCGGTGCATAGTCCTCTTGATCACCTTGCTCAAACGACTTTTGGAGTTGACCCTCCGTCGAGTTTAACTGCTACAAATACAATGGATACAAAATTATATTTTGCGAAATGCTAAGCATAAAGAAAATGCTGGTTTTGTAACCACCACCACTGCTATAAAAAATGTAAAAAAATCAAACTATTAGCAAACGTATTTAAAAAAAGTCAAACCCATTTTCAAAAAACAAAACAAAACAAAAAAATACTTTAAAACCGTCCGACCGGACTGGGTTCGTTATTTTTCCCAAATCTTTTTTGAAGTACAATATCTCAATTTTCATATATAACAATAGTAGAGGGGTGTCGGTACGTATCATCATTATTTTCCACCAAATTACTTGAATTTTAAGCATATATGTTAAAATTACCTTACCGTTGGCATCACCGGTCCAGCTTCTTCCGCCTTTTCCGCTTCTCCACAAACAATAAATACATATTTATTATACTCCAACGTATCGATTATACTTGTATAAATACATTACAAATCATGTAATACATACACAGAAATAATAAGAAATCTTCTTCTTCTTCCTCCTCGCAATCTCTTTCAACATGGTATCAGAGCGGTAATCCGCACAAAAACCTCAGACCTCCCTCTGTCCTCATCGGTTGCACCTCATCTAGGGGGTTGCAGGTCGATACCCCACATCCATACCCAAAAAGAGGAAAAAAAAGCATGTCCGAAAAAAGCCACCTTGAAGGAGCTATGCAACGCCTGGTCTCCACCCCGCTGAACGAGGCAAACTACCTCACCTGGGCGCGTGCCGTTACTCTTTCCCTCAGCGGTCGAGGGAGGATCGGCCACATCACCGGGAGAACATCAAAACCAGAAGAAAATTCTGATAACAAAACCCTGGATGAATGGCAAATCGCCGATCACCAGGTCATGTCCTGGATCATCGCGTCTATGGAGCCAAAAATTGCAGAAATATTCATCTACAAAGACAGTGCAAAGGAGCTCTGGGAAGCCATCCAAGAACATTTCGGAAAAAATCAGAACTTTGCACACATCTTCCGAATCAAGCAACAAATCGCACAAAACCAACAGAACGCCCGGAGCATCACTGAGTACCTTGGTACTCTCAGACGGGCATGGGATGAGTTAGGAGTATATGAGCCTCCAACAACCAACACGGACATCATTCAACAAAGGACTGAACAAAATCGCATCTATCAGTTCCTAGCAGGACTGAACCCTTCCTTTGAAAACATCAGGAGTCAGGTGTTATTATCACCAGAACTTCCTTCTTTCGCCGCCATCACCGCAATGGTTCTCCGGGAAGAATCCCGAAGATTAACCATGACTCATCAGCAAAAGGACGAGAATGAGAATCAAGCCTTTTTCGTCGGAAAAAACCAAAACCGAAGCCAAAACAACACAAAAACCTTCGGAAAACACAAAGAAGAACATTGCGAAAACTGCAAGAAGATCGGACACAACTCCAGCAACTGCTGGTTCCTTCACCCACACCTCCGACCTCAAAGAAACAACAAACACAGACAAGCAAACATGGTGGAAAGCATCGCCGGCAGCAGCGCCAGCCAGCAGCCCGGAAGAAACGGGAGCGGCGGCAGCCGAATCGACAACGCAAACCCTAATCTTCTCCTGTTTGCGAAAAATGCAGGGTTAAATAGCTCCAGCAAACCCGGGTATCCCGATCCAGATATCCGAACCCAAGTCGGATCCAGAAGATCCGCGTTACCCGACTCGGCTGGATCAGCTTTTCTCGGATCAAATGGTGAAGCACCCGACCCGGATCCGATTCGGCGGTTAGTGGACCACTTGAATGAATATTTGCAGACTACACCCCCTGCAACAGGTAATTATGCAGGTAATAACAAATTGTCTGAAATTGTCAGTTTTTCTGGATTATCTAGTAAATCTACAAATAAACCTTGGATTATTGATACCGGAGCCACAGATCATATGACCGGAGATCCGACTTTACTTGATAACATTTCTCACAATCTGCAACTATTAAATAAATTTGTTACCGTTGCTAATGGAAATAAAGTACAAATTGAAGGAATAGGAAAAACAAAATTAGTCAATAACACTAGTGACAATATTTTATACATACCTAATCTTGATGCTAATCTAATATCAGTAGCCAAAATTACTAGAAATTTGAATTGTAATGTTGTATTCACTCCTAACAACGTTTTATTTCAGGATCGTATCTCCGGGAGGATGATTGGTAAAGGCATCCTCCAAAATGGTCTTTATGTTCTGGAAACAAATCAAAAGGCATATCACATCAAAATTGATCATAACCTTTGGCATCGAAGAATGGGTCATCCATCTTCGAATGTATTGAAAACTTTATTTCCTGTTTTTACTTCTGATTTACTATGTGATGTATGTCGTTTTGCTAAACAAACTCGATTGCCTTTTTCAAAATCTAGCACAAAAACTTATATTCCATTTGAGATAATTCATTCTGATATTTGGGGACCTGCCCCTGTTGAATCTCATAATGGTTTTCGATACTTTGTCAGTTTCATTGATGATTTTTCTCGAACAACTTGGATTTACTTGCTAAAAAATAAATCTGATACTTACTCAGTTTTTTGCGATTTTTTACGATTTATTGAAAATATGTTTGATGCTAAAATTCGTATCTTTCGTTCTGACAACGATTCTGAATACACAAGCACTTTGTTTCAAAATTTGTTAAAACAAAAGGGAATTTTTCATCAAACTTCGTGTGTTAATACTCCGCAACAAAATGGCCTTTCAGAAAGGAAAAATCAACATCTTTTAAATGTCACACGATCACTTCTGTTTCAAAACAATGTCCCAAAACATTTTTGGTCTGATGCTGTTCTTACTGCTACTTACATCATCAATCGTCTCCCTAGTCCTACGATTAACAATAAAAAACCTCTCAAAATTCTATATAATAAAGAAATTAGCCTTGACCACCTTAGGGTTTTTGGGTGCACCTGTTTTGTTCACAAAAAAACGTAATGACAAACTCGACTACAACTTCATTAAATGTGTTTTTTTAGGATATTCTTTTCGAAAAAAGGGATATAAATGTTATGATCCCCAAAATAACAAAATGCTTGTCTCAAGAGATGTCACCTTCTTTGAGACTGAACCATTTTTTAAACACCCCACTCAAGACGCTTCCGTTCCATTACCAAACTCCCTTCCTCAAAACACACACCAAGGAGGAGGAGATGACCAAGGAGGAGGAGATGACCAAGATAATACCCAAAACGAAGACAACACTGAAGAAGGAGACAATCAACAAGAGATTCCAAGAAGATCCTCTCGTCAAAGTCGGCCTCCACCTAGATTTAATGATTATTTTCTCTCTCACACCACTTACCCTATTCAAGATCACCTATCCTATCATCTTTTTTCACAAAAACACCAGGCCTTCTTAGGAGAATTAGAAAAAACCAAAGAACCCATTTCCTATGATGAAGCCACAAAAAACAAATATTGGATCAAAGCCATGAATGAAGAAATACAGGCCCTCGAAACCAACCACACCTGGACTATAGTCCCTCTCCGACCTGGCATAAAACCAGTTGGTTGTAAGTGGGTTTACAAAATCAAGTACCATAGCAATGGAAAAATAGAAAGATACAAAGCTCGACTCGTTGCTAAGGGATATACCCAAACCTATGGGCTTGATTATCTTGAGACCTTTGCCCCTGTAGCAAAAATGAACACTGTTCGTGTTCTTCTATCTGTCTCCGTCAACCATGGATGGAGTCTATTCCAAATGGATGTCAAAAATGCCTTTCTACAGGGAAATCTGGAAGAAGAAGTCTATATGACTCCACCCCCTGGATACACCTCTCATCCTGACCAGGTATGCAAGCTTCACAAAGCTATATATGGACTAAAACAATCGCCTCGTGCCTGGTATGCCAAACTCAGTCACTCTCTTCTTAGGTATGGTTTTATTAAGAGCTCTGTTGATGCCTCCATGTTTTCAAAACACGATCATAAAAACACTACCATTATTCTCATTTATGTCGATGATATTATAATAACCGGTAATAATAATCACCAAATAAATTTAGTCAAGGACTACCTAAAATCTAAATTTGATATAAAAGACTTAGGAATTATGAAATATTTCTTAGGTATAGAAATTGCTCATTCCAAGAAAGGGTTATTCCTTTCACAACGTAAATACACCCTAGACCTTCTTAAGGAAACCGGGAAAATAGGATCAAAACCTACCACCACACCAATAGAAACTAATAGGAAGATAGGACCCACAGATGGCACGCCATTAACCAATATTGGACAATTCCAAAGATTGGTAGGAAAACTAATCTACCTCACAGTTACTCGACCAGATATCACCTACGCTGTAAGCCTTATAAGTCAATTTATGCATGCTCCCCACACACATCACGATCGGAAATCTACCACTGGCTTCTGCACATTTGTTGGAGGAAACCTTGTTACCTGGCGATCTAAGAAACAAAATGTCGTTGCTCGCTCCAGTGCAGAAGCAGAATATCGTGGAATGGCATCCACTACCAGCGAATTAATCTGGCTCAGTCAGCTTCTCAAAGACATGAATATCACAACCCAAGGCCCGATGAAAATGTTTTGTGACAATAACGCAGCTCGTCACATCGCAACAAACCCTGTCTTTCATGAAAGAACTAAACATATCGAAGTTGATTGCCACTTCATCCGAGAAAAGATTCAGTCAAGAGAAATAGAAGTTCCCTACGTTCCCAGCAAAGAACAACTTGCGGACATATTCACTAAAGCTCTTGATCACAAATCGTTCTCTACACTTCTTCGCAAGTTAGGATCTATCAATCCCTTCCAGATCCAACTTGAGGGGGCGTGTTAAAATTACCTTACCGTTGGCATCACCGGTCCAGCTTCTTCCGCCTTTTCCGCTTCTCCACAAACAATAAATACATATTTATTATACTCCAACGTATCGATTATACTTGTATAAATACATTACAAATCATGTAATACATACACAGAAATAATAAGAAATCTTCTTCTTCTTCCTCCTCGCAATCTCTTTCAACAATATAAATTAAGTAGATAAAGTTTTTTTCTGTAAGAGAAATCAATCAAATTTAACACTGTGTTAAATAAGTGTGTTATAGGACTTTACCCAATCGAGTTCCCACGTATGATCGGTTACACAATGTAAGTAACAATCAACTTTTACTGTGTAGGGATAAGTTGTTCTAATTTGAGTTCTGCTGTTCTAGTGGTACTGTTTCACTTAATTAACTCATGACTTTTGTTAACCAGAAAATTCTACTTACGGCTGTATTTGACACATTTATTTCACATTGATCAAATCTATAATTCAATGTGCACAATCTAAACTGTCCTCAAAATTTCTTTCGACTAACAATATTAATTTATAAGTTACGTTTTTTTCTAAAAACTCCAAACATATAAATAAATAACGGAATGACATTGTTCAAAAATATAATGACATTAACGTAATCAATTGAAATTTCAATGACAACCATATTTTATTTTTCAAAAACTAATGACATGGATACAATTAAGGTACTTTCAAGTGGTATGCAAGCAAAACAATATATCGTTGAAATGTGTTAAAAATGACAAAGACGATTATCATTTTAACAACGATGCAACTTTTTTCTTTTCTTTTTCTAAGAAGATATTGCCTCGCTGGACACATTTAATAATATTATTCATTTTCATCAGTAAACGAGTGTAAATATCCATTAACTTATATATATATATATATATATATATAAGTTAATGGATATTGATCTATCTTACAATTATATTGTATATTAATGCCCTCGAAAAATGCTTATTTCTGTCCTTATTATTATGCATTAATAAAATTTAAAATTTATCACAATTTGAAAATCGATATCCATCGTCCCTAAATAAGGAGAAGTAATATGCATGTTTTTTCTGAAACATGCCCATGATAGTCCATAGATGTTTTTCTTATGAAATTATTCTATATTTTTTATAAATCAAAGGAACGAACGTAAACACATAAATCCTGAGAAAGGGTACTTAATTCATGGCAGTTTAATAAGAAATTGATAGTTCGTGGCATTTTAATTAAAGAAAATTTAGATTCAGGTATGGTTGACGTACTAAGAACCTCACACACAAGCAAAATTGAAACATGATGTAACACTAGATTATTATATATAACATCCAAGTGAGCTCAGATTTGATGCTTAGACCATCGATCCCAACATTAAACACAACGAGTCAAAACATGGACGTAAATTAAACACGCTAGCGTTCCACATGTTTATTCTACTCCTCGACATGGCTGGAAATATTTAAGATGGAGGTAGAGAGAGGAGTACTTATTACATATCCCTACAAATAAAGGGCAACATGGAACACAAGCGACATTGCTTAGTAGCTTGCAAAACCCTTTCCGACGGCCGGGAACTTGATGGCATTGGAGGTGCAAGTGCTGGGCAGCCAAGTTGGGAGAGCCGGGCAGTCTATGAAGTCATTTAGCGTCTTGTCGACGCAAACATAAACCTGGTAGAGCTGGTCCTTGTTAGCCTTGTCGACGTTGCATTGGATCCCCACCTGAGTTCCGGTCGCCCTCTTCATCGCCTTGCTCAAACGCTCCTTCTCGTAGAACCCTCCGTCCGGTTTAACTCCAACACGAACAAACATTCACTTATATGTAATTTGTCGGTATCGGTTGGTACAACTTGCTTGCTAAACTTCATGCATCGTATCTTGAAAGCAATCAAGAATTTATTAAGTGACTTGACTAACACGAATGATAATTACCAATTAGGTTGTTTTGTAAATTTATGGGACTTAAGAGTGAGAATGTTTCAAGAGAGTAACAAAAGGATCGATGCCTCTCTAATCATTTACCAGCATTCTTAAGGGCAGTGAGAAGATCGATTCTGCGGTTCAAGTTGAGGGAGGCTTGGAAGTACGCTAGTTGGTCGAGCTTGGGGGAGATACATGAGCCATACAACTTCCAAATCCGCGCCCAATAGGCTGGTGCATCATGGTTCGGGCATTTCAAGCTAGGCCATTGCTTTTTCAATTCGGGCTTGATTGGGGATAGCTGCACAACAAATTAATTCCTTTAGTTAATTAATTAATTCATTAATTAACTACCCTTTTTTAATTCATCTCCTTCGGGTGTGTTGATATTCCTTTATAGAATTGTCAAACGTCAAGTCCGCAATACGGTTATTGGTTCTTCATGCACTCGTAGATCGTTAATTAATAAAGGTACGTGTTAATTGGTCTTGTGTTAATAAGTTTGGTTTTGGTAAGTTTTTTTAAAACATTGTTGGTTTTTACTGATGACTGAAGTGATTTTACGCACCAAGTTTTGATCGAAAGGTAGAGGGTTGCACGTAGGAGACGTGCCGTCTCCGTTGGCCGCGACGACGCTGTGAATGATGAAATCAGTTGGCTTCTCTTTGTAGCAGCAACCACTTCGAGTGTTGCAGTACGAACCGGGCCACTGATTCAATACCAAAACAGCACTCAGATAAAATCATAACAAAAAAAATTGTGATGAAAATTAAGTTGAGAACTATAAGTACAAATAGTTAATTAGTATATATGTTCAACCTGAACGACGAAGTAATAGAAGTCGAAGGCATTAGCAATGGATTGCACCGACAAGAGCATGACCAAAGCAAATGCGATGCGAAGAGTCGCCATAGTTAATTACCACTCAACTGTAGTTGTGATATTGGTTTGGTTTGGTTTGGTTTGAGAAATGGTGGTTGTGATAAGTGGCTTTTATAGGACAAGAAAGGTGATAAGGTGTTTTGTGTGTTATTTTTTTTAAAGTTTGATTGGTGTGAATTTGGCTGTCGTTTGCTCATCACATGTCTCACATTGCAGAGAAATGAATGGTCACTAGAAGCCCATCTCGTGATGAGATATGACTCCTGTCGTATTGTTGTGTTAACGATCCGAAAAAATGAAATGGGAGAAATCACACACCCCGCAACCTGGGGCTGAGCATCGGTCCGGTCCAGTCTGGTCCGGACCGGATCGGAAAAAAAATTCAGGTCCGGACCGGAAACCGGACCGGACCGGAAAAATTCGAAGGGTCGGACCGGAGATCGGACCGGTTCGGTCCGGTCCGGTCCAAAAACCCGATTTTTAACTTAAATTTTTAAAAAAAAATTGGACCGGACCGGATCTAATTTTTTTGTTTCGGTCCGGACCAGAACCCGGACCGGGTTTTGCTCACTCCTACCGCAACCCATCAAAATATATAGTCGATCATGATTTGAGCAAATTTAACAACTAACATTATCCTCTCGTAGTCTTTCCCTTTCTGCAGCGACTCCTTGAAAGCCCAACAATCACGCTTCATATGACTGACCTTCTTGCAGAAAAAAACATTCAAAGGATCTCCCCTTTGATTTGGACCGCCATTTTCCGTTGTTTCTTCCTTTGTTACCCGTCCTGCCACTTTCCGGTGCTGCGATCAATCCTTCACCCTTCTCGAAAGAGCTACTACTCGAATTTTTCCCTGCATCGTAAGAGATCAGCGTGCCCTTAACCTCCTCTAACACCAACGAATCCTTGCCATATATGATCGTATTCACCAAGTTCTCATACGAGTCCGGCAGCGACGTCAATAACAACATTGCTTTGTCTACATCCTCCATCTTGTCCTCAAGCTGAGTCAAATCAGATATCAACTTATTGAACACCGAGAGATGCTCAATGAACGACGTGATCTCCTTCATCCGAAGCATGTACATTTGACGTTTCAGATTCAACTTGTTGTTAAGGTTTCTTCTTTATGAACCTCTCCTTCAGAAGTTTCCAATATTCAGTTGCGGTCTTCGCTGATTCCTCGAAAAGAAAATCATCTGAGAGGCACAACTCGATGATCCCAATAGCCCGGAGATTCAGACTCTCCAATTTTTCATCGGTCATCTTCGACAGTTTCTTTTCAACTCCATCTAACGTCAGCAATAGTCCGTCCGTCTGCGACATCAACGTACGAACCCTTCGTTGCCATGTTGAAAAGTTCCCCTTCCCAGTGAATTTCTCCACCCGAAAGTTCCGCGCTTCCTCCGCCGTCGAAAGTGCAACCAAAGCTCCGATACCAGCTGTTGGGAGGGGATCTAACAATGCACTAACTCGACACGGATTAAACGCACCACTAAATACTAAATATTGATTGCGGAATTAACTTCTGGCCCTCTCCCAAACTGTATTGCAACAAGAACACTAATAAGATGGAAATAAACAAGCAAACATAAATGCACACCTGAAACAACCACGACACACGCGATTTACAAGGTTTGGCAACGTGCCTACGTCCTTGGGGGGGTCTCCTGCGGGTTTCCTTTCCTTCTTCCGCTTCTCCAACAAGAGAAGCAACCGAGATTACATGTATATGGAAGCAATATGTCATCCAAATCACTCTATACTATCTCTAGCCTTAACCTCTCAACTCACAATGAAAGAAATTATGTTGTATGCAATTGTGTTCGAAAATAAGAGCAAACATGCCCTTTTACAGACTCAAAAACCGAGCTACAATTAAGCAAAACCAAACAGAACTATTCGTGGGGACACGGTTAACCGATGCTCGTTCGGTTAACCGTGCGTGCTTCAACAGGAGCGATTCCTGTTCCGATTCGGTTAACCGAATCCTTCCCGGTTGACCGCGGGAATGCTTCTTACGCGGCTCGGTAGACCGCGAGAACGATTCTTCCACGAACTAACGAATTCTTCCAACAACCCTTTGGTCGACCGAGAACCCGTAGGTGGACCGTGTCAAATTGGACAGGCACTTTCCTGATTCTCGAAACACCAAAAAATCTCCCCAACGGTTTACCGAACCCGTTGTTCCGAAGTGTTTGTTACCTTCTGACGGTGGACAAAATCTAATTCGGTCGTCCGATCCCAGCTGCACACGGAGTGCCTGGAATCCTCGGTTCGGTGGACCGAATCCAATTCGGTAGACCGACCCGTCTTCGTCGAAATTTCCTGGGTTGTGTGTCGGTAGACCGAATCCAATCCGGTCGACCGACTCTTCCTGGATTTGCTTCCTTAACAAATATGAGTCAATATTCAACACTTAGTACGTCAACCATACCTGAATCTAAATTTTCTTTAATTAAAATGTCACGAACTATCGATTTCTTATTAAACTGCCACGAATTAAGTACCCTTTCTCAGGATTTATGTGTTTACGTTCGTTCCTTTGATTTATAAAAATATAGAATAATTTCATAAGAAAAACATCTATGGACTATCATGGGAATGTTTCCGAAAAACATGCATATTACTTCTACTTATTTAGGGACGATGGATATCTTTTTTCAAATTGTGATTTTTTTTTATTAATGCATAATAATAAGGACAGAAATAAGCATTTTTCGAGGGAATTAATATACAATATAATTGTAAGATCAATATCCATTAACTTATATATATATATATATATATATATATATATATATATATACAGAAATTATAGAATGAGCCCAGGGCTCATTTAAGTTTAAGTGAGCCCCCTAAACATCCACCATCAAAATCAAATCCAACCATTGATATTAAATCTTGTTACAATTACTTAAGAAAGGGTACAATCGGAATTTAACAAAACTTGTAAAATCCTCTCAAAACCCTCCTACACAAAATCCTCTCCCCCCACCTCTCACCCCACCTCCCAGCACCAAACCCTCTCATCTCCATCGAAGGAAACCCCCGACAGATCAAACCCATGCACGGCTCACAAAAAATCCCCACCTCGTCGTCCCCAAACCCCCAACGACATCGCCATCGGCATCGTCGTCGACCTAAACCTCCACATCATTGTCGTCCTCAATCCTTGAACGCCATCCCTCATCCCCAAACCGAAATGGAGGAATCACGTGGTAGAGCGAGTGGAGAAACCCCCAACGTCATTGATTGGTTTGATTTTTTATTTCTCTTTTGGGGTTGGGGTTAGGGTTTGCAGTTTGGGGTTGGGGTTTGCAGTTTGGGTTAAGGTCTGAATTTCTGAATTCCTGACTGATTTTGGACATGGATGTTTTGTAAAAAACACACACTTTCTTCAAGAAGCCAACAATAACTGTGGAAGAATGTTTTGTGTTCGGTTCAGGAATTTAGGATAAGATTTTTCAGTACATACATTTGAGTTGTTTCTCATTTTTTGATTCCATGATCCAAAACAGGGAGGAACATGATCAGAGAATTGTTTTGAATTTGGTTTATGTCTTTTGGATATCAAAATGAATTTGAGTGCATGACAACTACATCTGAAATTAATGGGAGCAAAAAATAAATTCTTCTTTTGGTTATCCTAACCGTATGCTTCTTTTGTAATTTTTCAAAAACAATCCCAGCCAGTGAAATGCAAGTTAACCTCAATTGTACTCAACCATTTTTCTGATTTGCATATGTTGCTAAAGAATAATGCTTTTGCTGATGTAGTTATTTTTCATTGACATGGTAACAATTTGGAATGGACCGTGAAGATCAGAACCTTCTTGAGTATTTCAAGGAAATCATGCTCTTCGCCCTCCTACCATTCTTGGTGTTAGAGATCACGTTTTTTATTGTTTGCATTTTTGGTAGTTCATTTCCTTCTTCTATATATGTTGGTTGTGTTTTCCCCTTGTATCCTTTTTCAATAAATGAGCACCTTGGTTTTAGTTTCCTAATTCTATTTGACAAAGTTTAATTGTCATGGACAACTTTCTTTGCTGAACTTGTAACATGTATTGTTGTAATTAGTTCGTTTTGTGGAGACGCGTGTGATGTGCGCCTTCAAGAATTTTTCGAACCTTGTTGGTGGTCGAGAGTTAGCTTCAAATAATATTAAACCTTGATATTACGTATGGTTAATGTAAATACCCTTCTAATATTACATTTTGAAAAGTAATATTACAGCAGCCTTTGGATATTACAGCTAATAGATACAACTAATATTTAGTAACATGCTTCACTCCCATTCTTAGTAGTACTTTTTCGAAATAAATTGAGATACTCAAGATTTTGAACTTTCTCACACTTTCTCACAATCATACAAGGTACATAACTTGTACTCATTCACCATTATTTTTTGTTTCTATTAAGCAATGGTTTAAAGTTTATTATTTTCAGTTTTCAAAAGGTATGTTTGGTTCTTATGAGTTTAAATGTTACTTTTTTGCAGTCTAAGTGGGTGGCTAAGTACTTCGAAATGACGCATATTTTTTAGAATATGAAGAGCTGAGAAATAAAACATGTTTCCTGTCCCCCAGCAACCAGCCACAGGTTTGAATTGTGGATTGTATGTATTGAAGTTTGCAGAATATCTCTCTGAAGGAAAAGATATATTTGATTTTGGAGACGAAGATATGACTCGGATTCGTGCTGAATACGTTGCTATGATACTTCGTGAAACATGTTCCAAATAATTCAGTGAATTTTTTTTTTTGGAATTTTGTGTTTTCGAATGATACAATATTACAATTTTCATGCAATTGTTGTATGTATGACTAAATCTTTAAAGTTGCTGATTTTTATAGAGATCTTTAGTGTTGATAAACTAGTATTACAGATTATGATTACTATCTCCTATTCAATGTTACTCTTACATAAACTTTTGCAATTTTTAATAATGTGGAGTATCTAAAATAGTTTGTTTGAAGGAGCAGGATGATTACAACATCTTGATATTACGTTTTGTTAATGTAATATTTTTTTAATATTACGTTTTACAAAATAATATTACAACGTCTTGTTTATATTACGGTTGTTACCGTAATACTACTACTAATAGATACAGTCATACAAGTTGCTGATTTTTATAGGATCGTGATTTTATTTTAACATGAGTTAGTCATCCATCTCTTTTTGCGCTCACTAAAAAATATTATATCTTACGTCTAACAAATTAATATTACAACATCTTGATATTACGTATTGCGAATGTAATACCTTTTTAATATTATATTTTACAAAATAATATTACAGCATCTTGTTGATATTACAGTTGTTACCGTAATACTACTGCTAATAGATACAGTCATACAAGTTGTTGATTTTTATATGATCAATATTTATTTTAACATGAGTTGGTCATCCATCTCTTTTTGCGCATCACTAAAAATATTTTATCTTATGTCTAACAAATTAATATTACAATATCTTGTTGATATTACGGTTGTTACCGTAATATTACTGTCAATAGAAACAATCATACAAGTTACATAACTTGTACTCAATCACTATTGTGTTGGACAAAGCCTAACATATTCTACAAAAATAAAACTATACAGAATGTTTCAATTAAAAAGTGATGTGTATTCCTGTAGGAGATTGTAAAAGTTTTTAACACATGTTATAATCTTCGATCACTTATTGAAACGTTTGTAAACCTCACATTATATCAAGAACCGCATTACATTTTACACATCATTAGCCATCCATTTTTTAATTTTGGGAAGGAGTAAAAATAATTTTATCTTACGTCTAACAAATTAATATTACAACATCTTGATATTACGTTTTGTGAATGTAATACCTTTTTAATATTACGTTTTACAAAATAATATTACAACATCTTTTTGATATTACGGTTGTTACTGTAATACTACTTCTAATAGATACAGTCATACAAGTTACATAACCTGTACTCATTCACCATTGTGTTAGACAAAACCTAACATATTCAACAAAAATAAGAGTATATAGAATGTTTCAATAAAAAATCAAAAAATGATGTGTATTCATGTAGGAGATTGTAATAGTTTTTTTATTCTTCCTTGCATGTATTATCTTGTCCACGTATATTAATCTCTCTTGCAACTTATTCCTGCAATTTACATGTATCTTCAGTTGTAACCCTGCAAAATCCCAAAGACGACATAAGACAATTATCAAGTATAATGCATTTTGACAAAGAAGATTAACTACTCGCGTTTTCTTATCCTTCCTAGTAGGACAAGTTCTCGAGTCGTGGTTCGAATATTGCATGCACATTTTACATTGTCTATGACTTTTGCTTGTTTTTTCTCAAGATCTGATTGAATACGATTACTACTAAATTTCGATCTTCCACCTCTATCGCAAGAGAGATATTCTAGTTACAACTAAAACGGTCAATATTACAGGTATCAATTTTATATTACGGTTCGAAACATCAATATTACAGTTTTCAATATCATATTACAGTACTCATATTTCTATTGCGGCTACCATTACGATTTTCCCGTTACAAATCAAAATTATTTTCGATTTTACTTAATATGTTAATATCATAGTTTTCAATGTGAAAATCCACTTTCAAAAGTAATTAAAAATCAAACTTATCCCATTTTCCAATAGACCTGATTGGATTTCTCCGGACTCACAAGAGGTTGGATTTCGTTCTACAATTTCCATAATTTGGAATTTTGCCCTCTGAAAACAAATAGTAGTTCAACCAAATAAAATTTTCACCACTACAAATAAAAGGAAACTACGAAAAAAAACACATCCAATACCCAATTAATCAATTTTCATTAAACAAATCGAAATGAATTCCAAACCCACAAGTCCTAATTTAAACTCAATGTTCTACCAAAAATTATATAGATCCCAAATAAGCCGCAAGATTAAAGATCCACAAAATAGAAATGTAAATCAGCAGCCAAAAACCAAGTAAAAATCGAATCAGCAGCAAAAATCTAAAAAAACAGAAATCAGGAGTAAAAAACGAACAAAAACGAAATAAACAAGAAAAAACAAAGCCAAATCGAAATCTACCGCAAAACCTAAAACCAAACAAAACCGAGATTATGAGCAAACAACCAAAAATAAACGAAATCTGCATCAAAAATCCAAGCAAAAATGAAATTTGCTGCAAAAAAATAAAACCAAGCAAGAACTGAAATCAGGATCAAAAAACAAAACAAAAACGAAATCAGTTGCAAAAACTAACCAAACAAAAGCAAGATGTATCGAAGAATCCGTGGTAGTGATTGACAATAACGGTTTGGAGGGTGAGAAAAAAAGGATGACGAAAATAGAAGGAAGAAATTGAGTTTCTTTTGGTAACGTTGATTGAAGGGTTTGGGAAGACCAACACATTTACTGTAATACCCTTACTTAAAGTAAAACACCTACAACCCTTCAGATTAAGATGAATGGTTAGATCTTGAAGAGCTCATTTAAACAAAATGAGCCCGGGGCTCATTCTAACCTTACTCTATATATATATATATACACACACTCGTTTACACTCGTTAATGGATATTTACACTCGTTTACTGATGAAAATGAATAACATTATTAAATGTGTCCAGCGAGGCAATATCTTCTCAGAAAAAGAAAAGAAAAAAGTTGCATCGTTGTTAAAATGATAATCGTCTTTGTCATTTTTAACGCATTTCAACGATATATTGTTTTGCTTGCATACCACTTGAAAGTACCTTAATTGTATCCATGTCATTAGTTTTTGAAAAATAAAATATGGTTGTCATTGAAATTTCAATTGATTACGTTAATGTCATTATATTTTTGAACAATGTCATTCCGTTATTTATTTATATGTTTGGAGTTTTTAGAAAAAAACGTAACTTATAAATTAATATTGTTAGTCGAAAGAAATTTTGAGGACAGTTTAGATTGTGCACATTGAATTATATAGATTTGATCAATGTGAAATAAATGTGTCAAATACAGCCGTAAGTAGAATTTTCTGGTTAACAAAAGTCATGAGTTAATTAAGTGAAACAGTACCACTAGAACAGCAGAACTCAAATTAGAACAACTTATCCCTACACAGTAAAAGTTGATTGTTACTTACATTGTGTAACCGATCATACGTGGGAGCTCGATTGGGTAAAGTCCTATAACACACTTATTTAACACTGTGTTAAATTTGATTGATTTCTCTTACAGAAAAAAACTTTATCTACTTAATTTATATGCTTAAAATTCAAGTAATTTGGTGGAAAATAATGATGATAATGATACGTACCGACACCCCTCTACTATTGTTATATATGAAAATTGAGATATTGTACTTCAAAAAAGATTTGGGAAAAATAACGAGGCCGTCCCGCCAACGAACCCTGTCCGGTCGGTCGGTTTTAAAGCATTTTTTTGTTTTGTTTTTTTAAAATTGGTTTGATTTTTTTTAAATACGTTTGCTAATAGTTTGATTTTTTTAAAGCAGTGGTGGTGGTTAAAAAAACAGCATTTTCTTTATGCTTACCATTTCGCAAAATGTAATTTTGTATCCATTGTATTTGTAGCGGTTAAACTAGACGGAGGGTCAACTCCAAAAGTCGTTTGAGAAATTGAAAATAATGACAGCCAAAATCAGCCATGCTCGCTGGTTTATCTCTAAAAAAACCCTGAGGTGAACATGAATAGCCACGAAGAGAACGTGAATAGCTAATTTGCTGGCACTCAAACGACAACGACATCTTCTAAATCAAACCTGATAAGATGGAGATCAACTGATGTAACACGTTCGACTCACCATGCAACCTCATCCCCATGTCAGAGGGCTCTAATTTTTCTGACAGCTTTTAGCAAGTTGGTTCCTTTGTCTAGCTTACTTGCACCCAGAAAAATTGCAACGTGACTAAAATCGTGGTCCCCAATTTTTGGCTTAATTGCATGGGATGATTGCGACCGTGAGTTGAATTCAATACGTTCGGATAAGTCAACGAACCACCGACCGCTTATCTTCCGTCGGTGAAGCGTTTTATTGGAGTCTTATTCGGAATTTTGAAGTAAGAATGACATATTTAAAGTTGAACTAACTAACTAACTAGGGGTGGAAGTACTGGTTCAGTGGAAAGGAAGAGAAGAGGAACATACCACATGGAAAGAATTGGTGAGGTTTCAGCTGAAGTTTCCTTTCTTTGTACACGAGGACAATGACTAAGCTAACGGGAAGGGGATGATAAGTGTCGTCCAGATTTTCTCATCCAGATTTCTTCAACTTGTCCAACCGTCCAGATTTAGATCAAGTCCAGGACGTTGTAGGATCGTGTGTCCCTGTGTACGTGTATATCTTAAAAAAATTAATACAAGCATACGTGATCGATTTCTTATTTTCAGCAATTTTATGTACATTGTTTTGTGTTTATTCTAATATCATGAAAACTTTTTCGAAGATCTGGAGTTCTGTTGCCCGTCGAATCGCCCGCTGATTCGCCTTCAAGTGTTCACCAAACTCTAAACAAGATTAGAGAGAAATGAACTAGTCAATCAATCTCTAATTAAACTTCGAATCTAGCTAACAACTCATCCAAAACTACACGAGATTTGATCTCCAATAACTCTGATTAATTAAGAGAATTTCGTGATGATTAGTTGAGAGATTAGGGGGAGAAAGAATTTGCATTAACACTTATGAAACAAATAGGATGAGAGGTCTTATTTATAGCCTCCCAAATTACCCATATCAAAGACTATTCTCTAGCCATGATCTCTTTCCCCGTATAAACCAATCACAATTTGACACATAATCATCCACATCCACTTTTAACCACAATTGGTACAATTCCAATCCATGATTGATACTAATTCCTTTAATTAAAACCAGCAGAAATCGTGGCCATCGGTCGACAAAAAATACCCAACCGGTCGACCAATTGGCAGTTAATACGCGGTTTGGGTTGGACCACGAAATTGAGCGGTCGACTCATCACACGCTTCTAAAGTTAATTTGATCGAACTAATTTGGTCAAACAGTCGACCATTTCTACACTAGAAACCCAATGGATAAGCCACTGGAAGTTTCCCTCGGACTACATCTCAAAGTCGGTCGATCGATCACTACCAGATCAACCCATAGAAGCTCCTGGAAATTTTCAGTCGAACTACAACCCTTTACTGGTTGACCGTTTACTACCAAAACGAGCTCGCAGAAGCTACTGTAAGTTTCCGGTCGACCGTTCACACGCTAAACAACCACTTTGAATATTCGTTTGACCGTTTTGTCCAATTTTTGCCATTATCAAATTTTGGATTTATCTCCAACAAAATTTGATCTTTTGGAGTTTTAGCAAATTCATATATCATGTAATATATTATACTACGTAATGTTTAACTATTACACCTCATAATATATTTATCTTATATGAATTTATTCATGATTCTAATTATGTTAATTCGCATGACATATCGATTGTATTGATTCACCACATGTGTCACTTTTCACATAAAATCTGACACATCATATGAATTCAAAATCAAGTTTCTTGTTTCCCGGTTTTGTAGTGTGACCTACAAGAGGATCTAAACTAAATTGACAACGATATTAAACACTCAATAAGTGGTATCTAGCTACATATTATAATTACCCAATTAGCATAAATATCTTGTTCCACTCAAACTAAATTGGCAGCGATATTAAACACGTAATATCTCAAACTATAAGCGGTATCTATGTACACATTATAGTTAGCCAATTAGCATTGATGTCTTTGTTCCACCCGAACCAAAATACGATCCTTTTAGTAATGTAAGTGCACTACTTGTGTATATCCCTTGCCTCATGATATTAAGAATATATACAAAGTAGAAATGTGTAATATTTGTATTATATTTATTTCTATATCTCTTTAAGCTAATTATAAATATGTAACTTAACTCAAGTCACATTGTGTACACTATAATTTTGTTTTATCAAGGGGTCCACTAATATCATCACTCAATTAAGATGGACAATGACAATCGTTTGACAATCTATCTTTTTCCAGCACAAGTCAAGCTCAACCAACTATTGTCTTTATCACTATACTCATTGATAGTTTTTGACAATAATCAAATCAAACACTTCTTGTGTGAGAAGATATAAGTCTCATATCTTAGGATTGAAGACACGGTGAAAACATTAATGACACATAACACAATTCCATAATATTTTACTTGCTAGGTTTATTCAATATATAAAAGTAACCATTATCTTCTTTTATATACTCTTATCGCCAAATATTTGTAGAGCTACGATAATCGATGACCAACACGACCATCTAATCTCGATAATTAATGTTCAAAGTTAATTAGCATGATTGTGAATAACTTTTGATTTATGTAAACCATTATCTTTTAAACCTCTACGGTTAAGGACCAAAGTCTCTTCCATAACACTTCCAAAATACGAATACAATAATTAAGGAATAAAATATTTGCACATTCAATTCATAACAATTCACATATAAAAGTAAACTTTTATAACACATTCCTTTCAAACGTTGGTCCAGTCGTCCAACTTTCTCGTCCAGAATCGCCAAAACGTTCCGGTCTAGAATTCTCGTCCAGACCAAGTCTAGAGTAGTCCAGAGCACTGTTTCCCCTTCTTCAATCGTCGATTTCTATTTTCTCTTATTTTCTGTTGCATTTTACATTAAATAAATGTAGTGAACTATTATCTGAATTGAAAGCGTCGTTAGCTCAGATTAGTATGTAATTTGATTAGGGTTGGGTTTTTTTCATCTCCTCTATTCTGGAGGAGGTTTTCCCCAACGTAAGTAGAAAATGAAATGAGAAAAGGGCATTGATTATTTCACCCCAAAATTGGTGTTATCTGGAGTTGGAGGAGCTCGAATCCTTCCACCGGAGCTTAGTGGAGCTCGAATCCACCATTATTCTCATAGATTGTGAGGTAAATTGTTGACTCGATCAAAATCCGCAACTCTTGGAGGTGTGGTCGACAGTTTTGATCGGATTCCTCCCCGGAATCATATCACGGTGGCAGCTACCACTTAATCCCACGTGAAGGATGTTGGATTTCATGTTTAATTGTGCATATATATTTTCGAAATTTTTATGCATAATAAGGATCAATTAAAATTTTCTATGATTTGTTTCATGCATGCATCAGTTTGTTTCAATAACTAGTTTTAAAACTTTTATTAAAACAAACATGAGACTCCGAAATTCATACCTAGAAGTTCTCTAAAACTTCTTGAAGATTCGGAGACGTTGAGGATGCTTATTGTTGCGCCGGATGCCTCCGAGATTTCACCAAACTCTAAACAAGATTGGAGAGAGAAGAGCTAGCATCTCAATCTCTAATAGGGTTTAGAATCTAATTACTAACCCCTCTTTAATTCCCTTGAGAAAAAAGATCTCTGAAAACTAATACTAATCTTAAGAATTAAGGAAATTTCGTGGAGAATTTTGGAGAGAGATTTTTGCATGAGAAAAATAATGAATTAATTTTTGGTAATGAGATAAACTTGTATTTATAAGTTCTCTCCAAATTACTTATTCATGTGCAACCTCTTGCCCATGATTTCATGCAAACTTCCATCTAACCATCCATTATTTGCTAACAAATAATCTCAGCCACGAATTAAATCGATCATGGACCAATTCCATGCATGATCTAATTAATTCTTAAATTAATTCGGCATAAAACCGTCTGGACCGGTCGACCGTTTGGAGGTTCGGTCGACCGTTCGAACCAAGTTTCGGTCGACCGTTTGACATTCGGTCGACCGTTCGCAACAATAAAATATTTCATCGCAATGTTCGGTCGACCGTTCCGAACAGACGAAAATTCCCTGTTATCGGTCGAGACGTGTCCGGTCGACCGTGCACCGATCGGTCGACCGTTTACTGTTAACCGGTCGACCGTTTGTGCACAGTACTGCATACTTGTCAAATTTCGGTTTAACCCTTACAAAATTTAACATTTCGGGATTAGTAGTAAATTAACAACTTATGTAACATATTATCCTATGTAATGATCAATCATTACACCCCATAATATTTACATCACATATGAATTTAATTTAGATTCTAATTATGTTATTAATCACAACATAATTTAGATTTTGCTTGTTCACCCCATGTGTCATATTTTCTACATGAAACCCGACACATCTTATGAACTCAAAATCCCCATTTCTTGTTTCCCAGTTTTGTGGTGTGACCTGTGGGAGGATCTAAACTAAGTTGGTAGTGATATTAAGAGCTTAATACCACAAGCTATAAGCGGTATCTAGCTACACATTATATCTCCCAATTAGTTAGATGTCTTAATTCTACTCGAACCAAAACCCGATCCATTTAGTGATGGAGTGCACCACTTGTGTCCGTCCCTTGCCACATGATATTAAGAATACACACAAAGTAGCATTGTGTCATCTTTGTATTAGTATTCATTTCTTGATCTCTTCAAGCTAGTTATAAATATGTGACCTAACTCAAATCACATTGTGCACATTATAACTTTGCCTTATCAAGGGGCTCACTAATATCATCACTCAATTAAGAGGGACAATGATAATCTTTTGACTAACTATCTTCTCCAACGAAAGTCACACTTAACCAACTAGCCTTTACACTACACTCATCGTAGACACACATATAGTTTATAGAGTTATAGTGCTAGTAATTTAGTTTGCTTATGGTTTTACAAGTGACATATATGATTTTCAATTTTTCATCATATGTAATGAGTTACTTAATACTTTGGACCTAAGTTTGTAATGAACAATTGCCTTCTAAATGAGTTAAACTACGGAGGGATATATAAAATCTCATATCACAACTATCCCTATCATATTTTGTTGCAAAAGGAGAGAGGAAAGTCTATAACCATAGTTGCAACATTAAAGCAAAATATTGAATGATTTGTTAATCCTAAAAATTGAATTTGTGATAATTTAAAAAACAACGTTGAATATGTGACTTTTGACACAAATTGTTTGTCAATGAACTAACTAGGGTGTTCATTTGTCTTGTATGTATATTTATCCACCTTCAAAACACATATACAATCAAATAGTCAAATACTACAATAATATTGTCAAGATTGACTCATACTTCTTATACCCACTCCGACAACTATTGATTTGTAAATGGTACGTAGTTCGGACAAAGTTCTATTTTCGCACGAAGGAGTTGATTACAAAAGTTCTATATATACTATTAAGTTAAGATTTAATCTACTACCGTTAGCCTATTCAATATTAAATTACATCTTCCTCTCAAAAAAATCTCCCTTAGAGTTAGGGGTGCAAACATGACAGATAATACCCGTATACCCGGTCACCTGCTCCGGTCGGGGTACGAGTATAGACATAAAAACTCATACCCGTTTAAAAATTCAAACTCGTATTCCCGTACCCGTTAACCCATGTACCCGCTAAAATATATTATATATTTTTATATAATATATTTTTAATATTATATATTTTTATATATAATATATTTTTTATATACTATATATATTTTATGCTATATATTATATATTTATATATATAATATATATATAATATATACTATATCTTATATTTTTATATATTATATATTATACTTGTTATACCCGTTTACCCACCCGGTACCTGTTAACTTAACGGGTACAGGTCGGATACGTGTATACATGTTTTTTACCGAGTATATTCACGTACTCGTACCCAGACCCTGCCCAATAGCAGGAGCAGGGTGAGCTCCTGCTCCGGGCCTCATTCTGGGCTTCATTTTAAAGGGGCCTCAAAAAAAAATTATGTACATGGGCTTATTAGGTTGCAAAGAAAATTAGTGTTAACACATAAATAGCACATAAACATTGATAAATTTGTCTCAAATATTGCTAAGAGAACAAAAAATCTATTAATATTGCATTAAGTTAGTGAAATTTTTATTATTTAAACTACGAGGATAATTTTTTTTTCAAATTTAGGAGCCTCGTTGTTGATTTTCGCACAGGGCCTCAAAATTTTCCGAGACGGCCCTGCTCGTACCCGCTAATTTAACGAGGTACAAGTACGAATACGAGTATACCCTACCTGTTTACACTCTGCCAAAATTCCAGTTAGGGTAAAAATAGATGCCCTTCCAGTTCCAGTCACTCCAAATTTTAAAATCCGAGGATTATATACCAGTTTCATTGCAGTAAATAGTACAATAGATGGACCACTAGCACTACAAATATTCACGTCCGTTCGTTTCCCTCCAACGTGATACATGCATGTGAATGATTATTATATATTATGTAATGAAAACAAAATCTCAACAAGCCTCCAAATTCTCTTGTCCTATAAAAACCACTTACTCGTACCACCATTTCCCCAACCAAACCAAAACCAGTCTCAAAAGAAGAGTTCAATTATAACAAAATTCCATGGCTACTCTCCGCATCGCACTTGCTTTGGTCTTGCTTCTGTCAGTGCACTCCACTGTCAATGCCTTTGACTTCTACTACTTCGTTCTTCAGGTCAAATCTAAACCTAAAAATATATACCAACTAATTATAAAGAATACGTTTAGCATATTACTTCAGAGAAGTTTTGTATGACTGATGGTAATGTTTCGTTGGTTAATCAGTGGCCTGGATCGTACTGTGACAGTCAACATGGTTGCTGCTACAGTGAGAAGCCAACTGATTTCATCATCCACGGTCTCCAACCGGCGAACAACGACGGCACAAGACCTTCGTCGTGCAACAATCTCCCCTTCGACGTCAAGACAGTACGTATATATACATGGATTCTAATAGCAACAATATTCAATTAAATGGGATTAAAATTCTTAATAAATAATCAGAAACTTAATATATAACTGATAGACAAAATAATTATGGCATTCGAGTATATATATCGACCGATAATGGACAGCTCTTTGGAGAACAAGAACTATCAGCATATGTGCTCCATGTGATACAAGCTATATATGGAAGTGGTCAAATTAATAGATCTTAAGTTAATTTTGTAACAAGTAAAAATCATTGATCGTCTCCCAACTAAATCAACGATTGGTTCCCATGAGATTTAATTATTAAGAAAGTGGCAAATTCTTTTAAAATATTTTTATTTATTTACAAGGCTTGGGATCAGTGGGAATCTAAATGAATCTCAACTGTAATAGCTTCAAACCCAACGAAAGATATATAGTTTAATTAATTGGTAGACCTCCTATTTTAAAATAATTACTAGTAAGAAGCAATCCCAACGATAACGAATTGCATGCTTCAATGTAATTTAAAACTTTTGGAAGATAATATAAGATTGATGCGTGATTAATGGCTGATTACAGGTTGAATCACTTGTCCCAGCCTTGAAGACCCAGTGGCCCAGCTTGCAGTGCCCAGAACCCGACGCACAAGGGTACTGGAGCAGTGCTTGGGAGAAGCGTGGAACATGCGCCTACCCGAAGCTCGATCAGTTCAACTACTTCAAGACATGCCTCAACCTTAACAAGAAGCTTGACATCATCCAAGAGCTTGCTGATGCCGGTAACCAATCCAAAACAACTAGGGTTGAGCATGGACCGGTCCGGACAGGAACCATCTGGTCCGGATATTTTTGAAAATTAAAAAAAAAACAGTCCGGACCGGTCTGATTTTTTTTAATTTTTAAGACAAAAATGAGGTACTGGACCAGTTCGGTCCGGTCTGGATCCCGAAAAACAAAATATGGTCTAGTCCGGACCGGATGCATACTCACTAGCTAATATATTTATGTTTTTAATTAGTCTCGGTATACGTACATACACAACAATGGATATATAATAGTGTAATGTGATAATGCAACTCATCTTAATAATTAAAATTAATCATATATACAGGAAAAGACAATGGAACACGAGACACAATAAGTGGAGTTAAATAATAGCTCAGCCGGATGCGGAAGTATTATTCTCATGATCGAAGAATATTGCACGTCAATTTAAATCTTGGATGTATACCAAGGGTACATTTTGAATCACAAAAATCATGAATCAAACGTGATTTACAATTGTTATCCAAAAACTTAAGATATTCATATATACTGATGTCAAAGCACACGTTTAAAAATTAATTAAGAGATTTACTTAGATTTTAGAAAATCTGATTATCGAAATTTACTTCAAACGAGCCTCAGCATAAAGCAATGATGATGGTGGTTACATAAAATTTTGTACGTTGTAGGTGTTAAACCTGACGGAGGGTTCTACTCCAAGAGCCGTTTGAGCAAAGCGATCAAGAGGGCCACCGGAACGGAGGTCGGCATCAGATGCAACGCCGACGAGTCAAACAACGACCAGCTCTACGAGATCTACATTTGCGTCGACAAGTCCGGAACCGACTTCATTGACTGCCCAGCGATCCCCACATCTGTGGTCACAAGTTGCGCCACCAACGCCATCGAGTTCCCCGCCTTCTAAGCCGGGGGTCTCGTTGGTTTCAACTTTAATTTAAGCCTCGTTTCTTGTTTTCTAGTTCGACTTGTGGAGAATTAATAAGCTCTTGCCTTGTCTAAGAGCAGAATAAGAGTCCAATGTCACTTCAAGTGTTGAACTACTCGATCCAGTGTCATTTGACTATCAAGTCATCTTTGGTTTGGTACTATATATTATGTAACTAATGCCACACTTGTATCCACTACCTTCCACTTATAAAGTACTTTAATTTTAAGAAGGCAAGGGAGCAAACAAATTTCATCTCATACATCACAAGTGGGCCTAAGTTACATGTTTTGAGATAAGGTTAAGTGCATGCAATAAAGTTAGAATTGCAATTTGATTAAACTGTACCGAAACTATTCAAAGTTGGGGGACTAATTTGAGGTAATATAAACGCATAAGAGGATTGCGAAGTTCCAAATTTGGTTGATGTAATCATTGAAAGTTTTTCTTCAAACAGAAAGGTGCATGTATTCTTTAGTGTGTAATGAACTTCTGTAGTGCATTGCCAAAAACATTCTGAATACAACTCAATATAGCTACAGGGTTCAATTTTACAGATACTAATATATTATTTTAAGATTAAATATCTACCGACAAAAATATCAATCTATATAAATTATAAATTTTACAGATACTAATATATTATTGAGCGAATACATCATGACAAATTCTACTTTTATCATGCTTGGGTCATGTTGTGCAGGTATCCGAAGTGGCAACCAATGATATCGTCTTCGTGCTTGAACGTTGAACGTGGTCGTCCGAAAATATTTTCTCCCACCGCACCAAGCACTGAATCCAATAGTAGTGGAAAAAGAGCAACAACAGATGACTCTGGTGACTTCCCAACACCACCTGTACATATGGTGGATAGTGACCCTCCATCTTATGTCCGACCGGAGGGTGTGAAGAAAGCGAAAAAGAAGGGAAAAAGTGTTTATGAATCCTCTGATAGTGTGAACACTCTGAGCGAGAGTATTCGCTATAGTGCAGACAAAAAGTGTTTGTTGGAGAAGAAAAAAATTGATTTTCTCGAAAAGTCTGTGGGGAAATCCTTCGTTGACCGATGAGGAGAAAAAACTGAAGAAAAAATTAGCTGACGAGCTCAACGAAGAATGATGTCATAAATTGAGATAGATTTCTGTTTTGTAATGTAATAGAGTATTACACTTAATATTTCCTTTCGTTGCTAGTATGTCAGTATGCATTTCCTACGTGTTGGTTAATGTCAGTATGTACTTCCCATGTGTTGGTTAATGTCGGTATGCACTTCCTATGTGTTGGTTATTTATCTAATGAAATGTGTTTGTTTTGTTGTGTTTCTTAATTTGTTTATGAAAAATAATAATTTTTTGTAACTACTTCGGTAAAATGTGCGTGAATTCACTCATACTTCTTATGCCAACTTTGACGGGTCTGTCGGGGGTTGCAAGGGAGCAGCGCCCCCTGAAAACCAAACACAATTTCACTTTTGAAATTAAGATTTATTAGTAATTTTGTACCGATTTTGAATTACAATTGTATTTTTTGATGTACTTATGGTAATTTTAGTTTAGCTACATTGTGTGTAATAATTATTTTTTATAACTACATCTACATAATATAATACTCAACCAAAGAATTAACAAAAATTATTTCTAACTAAATATATAACTAAAACTAATTAAATCAATAAAAAAATTAGTTTAGCTACATTGAGGGGGTTGACGTAAATGCCGACCTTGGGTCGGCATTTACAAGGGCACCCCATTGAGGGTGCCCTAAGTTACATGTTTTGAGATAAGGTTAAGTGCATGCAATAAAGTTAGAATTGCAATTTGATTAAATTGTACCGAAACTATTCAAAGTTGGGCGACTAATTTGAGGTAATATAAACGCATAAGAGGATTGCGAAGTTCCAAATTTGGTTGATGTAATCATTGAAAGTTTTTCTTCAAACAGAAAGGTGCATGTATTCTTTAGTGTGTAATGAACTTCTGTAGTGCATTGCCAAAAACATTCTGAATACAACTCAATATAGCTACAGGGTTCAATTTTACAGATACTAATATATTATTTTAAGATTAAATATCTACCGACAAAAATATCAATCTATATAAATGAAGTAACAACAATTTGCAAGGTTATTTGATATTAACTTAAAACCCAGTTGCCTAAAAATCAATTACAGGTTGTTGACTTAGAGAAAACAATTGCAAGTTGTTTCTTCCGGAAGCCTTTGACTTATGGGGAAAAAAGAACTCCCCCTTCAAGCCGAGAAAACCGTTTTCGTTGACTTAATGAACACCGTAACAAATATTGTATAACGGTAACAATAAAATAATGACGTAGAGTAAGAACACTCAAAACGCAAATTACATAACAAAAATAAATAGGTGTTTGGTGGAGCGTCTAAGTAACGCTTTCCGTTTATTTAACAATCACAACACATTCAAACACAAAGATCAAACTAATTCTCGTTAAGAAAATTTATGTATGTTTATACGCGTGATAGTGTATGCATGTATATATGTATGGTTATATGTCCGTGTATTGTACTTGATGTGTTTTTTTCTAACTTATTTTGATGTAATTTATACATAAGTCATATTTAGCCATTAGGCCAACAGAGTCTTTTTTTAGAAATAAATAATAAAATCTAATTAATTGTTTTTTTCAGAAATTGAATGAAATTATATTTTGAAAGGGGGTTAAGCTTGAGTATCTTCCAAAAAGATTGGAAGGTGTCGAGGCATAAACCAGTTTATTATCTGTGTGTGAGAGAGAGAGAGGGTGTCAAGGCATATACAAGTTGTCTATTATCTGTGTGTGTTAGGATTCTAACCCATGCTTAGGGGACTAATCCCTGGATTAGTGGGGGTTTGCATGGGGAAGGGAAGAGGAGGGGTGAACAGTGTACGTTGGGTAGGGTGATGGTGTAGGGGCGGTGAGGTCATGAGTGTGTGTTGGGTTTAAAAGCATCTCTCTCTCCCTCTCACATTTGCTCATCTCTCTCACCTTCACTCTCCTCTCTTTTCCAGCAAACCAGAGGTGGTGGAGGCGACTCCGACGTGTGGAGGCGAGCTCAGGGTGGCGAATGCGCGGACATGGGGTGCGTTGGTGCGGAGGTTTCTGTCGAGCGTTGACGTTGAGCGAACTCTGGCGTGCTCCGTCTTCCTTTGAGGTATGTCGGCTTGTAGTTTGTTTTTGTTTTTCCCCACGTTGGTGTGAAGTTGTGGTCGGTCGCGGGAGGTCGGAGTCCTCGCCAGTGACAAGAAAATAGAGTAAAATCCTTGGCTGGTGCGGGATTGCTGTCAACCAACGGTCGACCGGTGCCTTCGGGTGGTTGAACTTAGTGTTTTTGCCCGACTTTAACCATCACCGGTCGAACGATGTCATGTGACGGTAGACTGGTTGCATGTGTGCTGGTGAGTTGGAGGCTTCTTGTTCGTTTTCGGTCGACCGGGACCCTTGAGTCGGTCGACCGAATAGACTTGTATGATTTTGACCAACTCCGGATTTTGACTTCATATTCAGTCGACCAGTTTTAGACTTTTGTCCGACCGTTTTGACTTGAGTGATGCGCAGAATAGTTCGACCGTTGTAGACTTTCGGTCGACCAAACCTATTGGGAACGGTCGACCAGTAAGGTTTTTTCGGTCGACCGTTTGTGTACAGAACTGAATTCCTGGTCCTTGTGATTGTGTCAACTCTATCCACGGAAACTTGTGTTCTCTCTTACAGTGTGAGCCGGGAGGTGACGGCGGGTACGCGCTCGTGCCTGCCCAGGGACCGTTGTGTGGAAGAGTATGGACACTTGGGTCGCGCCACCTCCGTGATGGACCGTGGTGTGACGTGTTGTTGCTTGACTCTCTGTAGAGTAGCAGGCCTGAGGGATTGCAGATCCCAATGTGTGTTGACGCATGGCTCGTGGAGCATGATGACTCTGCAAACTACGATCTGGGCCCGTTTGATGTTGTGCCAGACGTATGATGTACCGCCGAGGTTGTGTCGGCGATGCCGCCGAGACTTTTGTCGGTGATGATGGTGCCGACGATGGTCGGCTTGTGGTTGTGTCGTCCGATGTTGTGTCATCCGATGTTGTGCCGACGATGCCGCTGATGTTGTGCCAGCGATGATCCCCGATTGGGCACCTATCCTTGGATGTTGATCGACCGGGCTACGACTCCGTCAAGGTGGTGTAGACCACGTAGTTACTTTGCACGGAAGTGCAGCGCTCCTCACTGATCCCTTTGGCACGAGTAGTTGTGTGTGGGGTGCGTTGCGTACTGTCCGTAAGACCGTATGTGCCTATGGTTGGTTTCTGAGGGAGACCATTGTTGTTTACTGGACTAATGTCATTGTGTTATTGGACTGAGGTCTCGTTTGCCCTTGGAGGAATTTGATACATTGCAGATGTTAATATGACATGCTACTAGTATGATAGGTTCATTTAGCATACTATTGCATTCATACAGGTGAGTTTGGCGTACAGGGTTTTCTAATGGGAAACTCAGGCATCGTTGTTTGATTCAAATTTCAGGACCGCAGTAGGTTCTGTCGGGTGGTGACATCAATCACACACATTTTGGGGTCAAGATCCTCTTCGGACTCTTCGAGGTCGTCATGATTACTTGTACATGTCTTTCGTAGCATTGTTGTAATCATGTCTTTTGACAAATTCTGTTGTATTTTAGTGCACCGAATGTTGATTTATATGAGTAACATTCTTGTTGATGAGTTTTATTTGATAATCTTTTGTCTGTTTAAATTTTTAAATTTCCGCTGTTTCAGGATGTTACAGTGTGAGTGAGTGAGTGAGTGAGCGTGTGAGAGAGAGAGATAGAACCCTTAAAAAATCAGAGTGATAACAAAATGCTGATTAACTTGATTTGAAATCAATTAGACTTTCGAAGATGAAAGCTATAATTGGAAAGGAAATCGAAAACGTAGTCTGAATTGTTTCAATCTATATAAATGAAGTAACAACAATTTGCAAGGTTATTTCATATTAACTTAAAACCCAGTTGCCTAAAAATCAATTACAGGTTGTTGACTTAGGGAAAACAATTGCAAGTTGTTTCTTCCGGAAGCCTTTGACTTATGGCGAAAAAAGAACTCCTCCCCTTCAAGCCGAGAAAACTGTTTTCGTTGACTTAATGAACACCGTAACAAATATTGTATAAGGGTAACAATAAAATAATGACGTAAGAGTAAGAACACTCAAAACGCAAATTACATAACAAAAATAAATAGGTGCTTGGTGGAGCGTCTAAGTAACGCTCCAGGATTTAGTTAGCCTTTATGGCTGTTATACTTTATCACGTTAGTTAAGCTCACATTGAGCAAACAACTTTGTAATTGTCGACATGCATTTATCAAAGTAATGTAACTTGGGGAAAATGATGTTTTGGTGGTGTTTAGGAGGAGATTAGATTGGACGGCTGAGATAGAGTGAAGTTGGATGGATGGTTGAGATGAGTTGATAGAAAGTATAAAAGAATGTCTCTCTCTCTCTCACGTCTCTCTCATTTTCTCTCTCTCACCTCTTTCCCTCTCTCTCTATCCCTCAACGTGGTGGTTGTTGGCGGAGGTGTGCTCCGGCGAGAAACGAGGATCGGCATGGGTTGGTTGGTGGAGGTGAGTTCGTTGTTTTGCTAAACTCATTCCTCTTGTTTTGGTTCTCTCTCTCCCTTAACCTAACTTGTTTTAGGGGTTGTGGTTGGTGTGGAGGTTGACGGAGGTGGAGATGTGCCTGAGTTTGTCGAGGAGGTGGTGATCGTTGATCGAGCGTGAGGTTCGTCGGCGGATCGTATTTTGGGGAGAAGTGCTCGTGGAAGCGCCGTCGAGGTTCTTCGAAGGTTTCTTCAGACCTTCACGGTATGTCAAACTAGTTGTTGTAGCTCACTTTTGTTGTGTGAGTATTTGGAAGTCGACGGTATGCCGAAAGGCTCGTCGCAATCAAACATGCAACAGATTTTACTGCTTGATCGGTTGACAGGTTAGTGTAAACGGTTAACCGTTCCTAATGAGAATTCGGGTTCTGCCTCCCACCGGTCGAACGATGCCCTCGGGCGGTCGACCAGTTGGGCATTTGAGGCAAGCCTAGTGGAATTCGGTCGAACAATGCCCCTTTACCGTTCGACCTTGTGCACTGTTGTAGGTTGGTTGGGGCGTTGACCATCTAAAAGGTCGACCGCCTGTTTGACTTGTCTAACTGGTGACTTAAGTTGGAATAGTGGTTGGTTCGACCGAAGGTGGTTCGGTCGACCGGTATTGTTGTTGAGAGTTGGTGGATTTCCCTGGTGAGATTCGGTCGACTGAGAGTGCTCGGGGGTTCGACTAGAATTGTTGTTTAGAGTTGGATGTTTTCCCTGGTGCATTTTGGTGGAACGGGTCCCCTTTGTCGTTCGACTGATTGGTCGTTTTGTTCGTTGAACCTGGGAGGCGATCTTCTAGACGGTCGACCGGTCCCTGACTTTGGTTCGACTGAACAAGTGTTGTTGGTGGGAATTGGTCGACCGATGGAGTGCCGGTCGAGGCAATTGCCCTGTGTTTGTGAGATTCGGCGACTGGGACTCTTGGTTCGGTCGACCGTTTATACCCTGTTTTGCGCATTTTAGGTGCGGTTGTTGTGGTCATCCATGTGAGGTGAGTTGTGGCGTTGAGGCTATTACGGCAAGTGTGGTTGTGAGCAAGTGTGTTGCGATGGTTGGGTGAAAGAGCTCTAGAGCCCCGTAACTGTGTGAAAGATGTGGTTGGGTGAAAGAGCCCTAGAGCCCAGCTAGTCTGTTCGGGGTTGGGTGAAAAAGCCCTGGAGCTTCGTAGTGCGTTCAGGTTGGGTGAAAGAGCCATGAAGCCTAAGCATGGACCGCGTGATAAGGGTTGAGTGAAAAATCCCTAGAGCCCTTAGACGTTTGGGTAGAGTGAAAAAGCTCTGGAGCCCTTAGTCGTGTCGTGATAGCTGCGGTTGGGTGAAAAAACCCTGGAGCCCAGCTTAGCGACGGTGCGTTGTGGTAGTGGTTGGGTGAAAAAACCCTGGAGCCCCGTAACTGTGTGTGTGTGTTGTGGTTGGGTGAAAGAGTCCTGGAGCCCAGCCTTGTTGTGGTGTTTTTCTTGTTATTAGAATTGCATGCTAGGATGTTTCAGTTTCACGCATTGTAGAATTTTGCATACGTGGTTTCCTTCTAGAAACTCAGGCATTGTTGCATGTTTGCTTTTCAAGCCGGGATCGACATTAGGGGTGGTGACCGAGGAGAGGAGCTCCGCTACCAGATACGTTTTCTCTCATTTTGAGGTCGGGTGATTATTGTATTTGTTGTATAGTCTTTTGATGTAATCACACTTTTGAAACACTCGAATATATATATGATATATGTTGGTGCACAATCTTCTTGTTTTGAGTAATATCCTCTATTAATTGTATGTTATAAAATTTTAAATTCTTCCGCTGTTTGAGGATGTTATAGTTTGACTCGTTGGCGTTGCATCTGATGCCGACCTCCGTTCCGGTGGCCCTCTTGATTGCTTTGCTCAAACGGCTCTTGGAGTAGAACACTCCGTCTGGTTCAACACCTACAACGTACAAAATTTTATGTTACCACCATCATCATTGCTTTATGCTGGGGCTTGTTTGAAGTAAATTTTGATAATCAGATTTTCTAAAATCTAAGTAAATCTCTTAATTAATTTTTAAACTTGTGCTCTGACATCAGTATATATGAAGATCTTAAGTTTTTGGATAACAATTGTAAATCACGTTTGATTCATGATTTTTGTGATTCAAAATGTACCCTTGGTATACATCCAAGATTTAAATTGACGTGCGATATTCTTTTATCATGAGAATAATACTTCCGCATCCCGCTGAGCTATTATTTAACTCCACTTCTTGTGTCTCACATTCCATTGTCTTTTCCTCACAAACGGTATATATTATTAATTTTAATTATTAAGATAAAAAAATTGAGGGTTGTATATGTGTACTCTAAAAATGAAATAAAAAATATTTTTGGATGTGTGAATCTCGGACGATGGTATATATCTTTGTGCTTTACAACAAAAACAAAAATCACAATTTATAAGAGAAAATAAAATAAAATCTAATGTCATAGTTTAGCATTGGTTATAATATTAAATTTTCGTGAGAAAATATTTTATATTGGTTAGTACTTTCATTAGTCCAATATATTTCCATACTTGTGATTTTTATTCAGTTACGATGAGATTCTTTTAGATATTAATAATTTACATGCTAATATGTTGATAGGCATAATTTCTATCTAAAAGATATATATGGATATTTTATACACATCTTGAATGTTTATTTATTCATCAGGAGGTAATTAATTTACCCACATGGTGCATAGAATATATCATGACAACTTTGTATATATATAAAATAAATGAGACTACATATATACAATCAATATATGTTGCTTTTGGAATTGCTAATATGCACTTTTGTTTATCATATGATTCAAGTACATTATAATATATTCTGTTTTGAGATGTTTAACTTAGTATGCACCGATAGAAGAAAAAAAGAAGGTAATAAGTTGCATGCATGTACCAATTATGCTTTGATCCTTGTAAGTTATGACTTTTAACTCTATACCTGACATCATCGATAAGAATGACGTCTTATCGTGGATTATGGACGTTGAACCCAACTCATTGCTTTTAAAATATCAATGACTAGAAAAAGAAGCATCAAATCAAGATAAAATGGAGGTTGTGATTTTCTTGTGCTATCATATTTGTTAAAATGATTTTAAAAGTATTATGATTTAATCTCATGTTTGTTTTTGTGGTTGGACAAAATATCGACTTGTTGATCAAAATTTCATGATTTCTCGATCCAATAAAGCATGAAAAAAAATATTTACATATTTAATAGTGCTTTTAAAATTAAATGATATATATCTCATGCAACTTTGTATCGATTCACTTGCTCAGCATAAGTTATATGACCAGAAGTTCATAGATATATAGAGATTAGTAGTAGTAATATATATATATATATATATATATATATATATATATTCTATTGATCACTTTACAAATTAATAACTCAATACTTTTTTGAGTTATGCATCACCGGTAATTGAAGGTCATGAGAGTTGTTGGAAAATCACGATACATTTCTTGGTGTGTCAAAAGCACACATTACAAAGTATCGTGAAAACAAGAGCATAAGCAGTGCAATAAATTTTGTGCAAATAAGAAGTATAAAATAAAGATGACATCAAAGAGACGAAACATGCCTAGAATTGCCTAAATAAAATCATCTCTTATATTAATTATGGATGTCATCATTGATATTTTTTGTAAAGCTTTAGATAAAATTGTTGACTTCTATCACGACCAAAATGAGGTCAAATTTGTCGACCGATTTGCACAACAAAATGAGAGTCCCTCTGTTTTTAAAATATCTCTCAATATTGATCATTGTGGGATCTTAAAATTTATACATGATACATTAATGTGCATATATACCTGCTAATATTATTCATTAATTTTTATGGTTGATATACATCATGTTATGAATCTTCCCCTACTTTACTTGTACAATAATGAATAAATTGTTTCCCTCCTGAAGGGCTAAGTTTTGTTGTCCAATCCAATAATCATATATATACGATGTACATTTTCTGGCATTAGGGGGAGAAGATAGAAGCTTAAAGAATGTCAAGAAAATGTACTATATTGAACCTGAAGTTCATAAGAAAATATACGTACAAGTATGATTGAACCTAAACTTCATAAAATCATTATCTTGCAATATCTAGCAAGTAATTGTCATACATTTGTATTGATCACAAAAGAGTGACAACGCCTTATATTACTAGACATAGACCACAAAATATAAAGTGAAGATCTCCACGTGATAAAATATATTTGAGTTCAACCAACGTCAGAAGCGTGGACCATAACATATATTATTTGTGGAAATGAAATAAATGTTAGTCACTCTCATTGTACCACCTGAAGAGGTTATTCCTGAAGAACATAAACCCGTAAAAAATAAATGCAACTGCTAAACAAAAGATTAAAGAAATTATGGGGGTACAGAACGGTCAAATCATAAAATTTTGGCAAACGATGGGGATTTGATTATTATTGACGTAAAACTGACGTAAAACTCACAATCAACTTTATATGTTGATACGAGAGATATTAAATAATTATTAAAATTATTGTCGACAATTTATTCGCCTTCTTAATACCATGCTATATATCAAAAGAAAAATTGGATCGAAAACCTATGATATTATAAGAATGCCAGAAGCATTCGTATTTCATATAAACAAAAGAAGACGAACGATATATAATAAAGTCGCTGAATGAATATATTATTTGGACATGTAGTCATAATTTCTGAAATTATATCCCTGAAGGATACAAATAGAAATCACAATAATAATGTGATACATTATAAAGGGAGAGATAATATACAGGTATTAGCAGGACCCAACATCCAACGTGATGTTACTCATTCTCTCGTAATATTGATAATATATTCTGTTACATGATCAATATGATATGCATATAAGATATGTTGTGACTTCAAAGTTTTATAAGTCACTTAATATTGGTACTTATATGAGAGTCCGTGAAGGACAAAGATGACAAAATATATTATATAATAAACAAGAATCAAAAGATGCACTATACAAAGATCACTATATGAAGAAACAAGTAAGAGTATGCATAAACCTCTTCAATCAAAGTCATCCCGAAGAATGATACGAAGTTGATCATAGTCATGCATATGTTTCACCCAATAATAAAATTTACTATTATTTATTATATGCATATGACTTGATGTCATAGGACCTCCAACAGAGTTTTTGAAAAATTGTGAAATATTTAAATGACGGATTTTTAAATAAATGACTAGAGATAAACTAATTGTTTTTCGACCAGAAGTTCGAACATTCTCCAGAAAAGAATTTGTATAATGATTCAATTGTAGAAAGGGAATATTGAAGAAAAATATTCTATTAAATGCTCATCTTGAAAGCACATTAACAAATGACATCTATTGTATATCGACAAAGATTCAATCTTATAGGACCCGAAGTTCCTTATCATGTTCACAGTAAATGTTTTTCTAAAAATATTTATATGACGTTTTTAGTCATGCGATAAAGATTTATATTAGTGGTGTTTCCTATATGTCCAATACACATCAATCATTATCACAAATCTTGGTGTCATTACGTGGAGTCATTACAACTTTATGTTAGTTGGTGAATCAATTATGGATTTTACACTCATATCGTTATGTCATCAATATAATTATGAGACATCTTTAAATTGTCCATAAATAATATCTTTGAGTTAACATATTTATATTTTACAAAAGTTACCAAAATTTATGTTACTCCCAGCATATTATTTGAGAAAAATTACGCAAACATATTTCACAATCTTATTATCTAAGTGAAATATAGTAAATGTCAATTAAATCTGTTAAACTATCATGTATTTGTTTATTGAATCCTCATGTGCTTTTGTATTTAAGAACTTTGTAAAATATATTCGTAAGTTTGATAAACTACGAATCAAGGGGAGTGAATTTGTATTTATCGTCCCTAAAGGACGGATATTCCTGAAGGATAAAGCCCAGAAGGCTTCTACTTGCACTCTTTTTCCCTTTTTCTAATTTTTGTCCTAAAATGTTTTATTGGTTAAAAGTTTTTGATGAGACAGCTTGTGCAATTTTGTTAGTGTATGTTATGCACTCTTTTCCTTAGCTACTTTTTCCCAAAGAGTTTTGTAGCAAGGTTTTTAACGAGGCATAAACATAACGCATGTTATCTAAGGGAGTGTTATAAATGTATGTTGAATTGAGGGGGAGAATTATACGATGCACTCTTTTTTTCCTTCACCAAGTTTTATCCCACTGGGTTTTACTTGACAAGGTTTTTGATGAGGCAAACCAATATAGTGACAATTGACCAGATCCAATCAAGCGAGAATATGACAGACTTATTTATAAAGTTATTGCCCACCAAAGTCTTTAAGAAGTTTGTCTTTAAAATTGATGTTCGTTGTTTGAAGAATGTATGTTGAAGTGGGGAAAGCATCATAGGCGTTGCACTCTTTTTTCCTTCACCAAGTTTTTATCTCATCGGGTTTTTCTTGGTAAAGTTTTTAACGAGGCAGCATCCCAAATGTGTAAATGTGATCCTCCAAGGGAGAGTGTTATGAAATCCAAAGGTCATTGGATGATTCACCTTCTCCTCCCATAACTCCATCAACTTATCACATTCTCATTTCTAAACTCTTGTAACATACACCCTTTCATTTGTCTCCTATAGCCTATAAATAGGAGACAATTGTAATACTTTGTGGATGAAAAAATACAAACAATTATTCTCCCTCAAATCATTATCTTCTTTGTTCTATTATTTTATAACACAAATAAGTTAATTAGTATATATGTTCAACCTGAACGACGAAGTAATAGAAGTCGAAGGCATTAGCAATGGATTGCACCGACAAGAGCATGACCAAAGCAAATGCGATGCGAAGAGTCGCCATAGTTAATTACCACTCAACTGTAGTTGTGATATTGGTTTGGTTTGGTTTGAGAAATGGTGGTTGTGATAAGTGGCTTTTATAGGACAAGAAAGGTGATAAGGTGTTTTGTGTGTTATTTTTTTTTAAAGTTTGGTTGGTGTGAATTTGGCTGTCGTTTGCTCATCACATGTCTCACATTGCAGAGAAATGAATGGTCACTAGAAGCCCATCTGGTGATGAGATATGACTCCTGTCGTATTGTTGTGTTAACGATCGGAAAAAAATGAAACGGGAGAAATCACACACCCCGCAACCCATCAAAATATATAGTCGAGCATGATTTGAGCAAATTTAACAACTAACATTATCCTCTCATAACAACCTAACAATAAACTCTTAAAATCAATTTTCAGTGTGCTTGGTTTGCGCATGAAAGATCAAATTGATTGTCATGTAGGTCGCGTTATGAGTTTACTGTTAGGTTGTTATGAGAGCTACCTTGCAATGGATCCTAACAATAACCTAACAATAAATTCCAGACATTGATTGGGCCGACTGTACGGATGATCGTCGGTCGACTGGTGGTTTTGCGACCTTCCTAGGTGACAATCTTATCTCAATGTCATCCCGCAAATATCCCATTGTCTCGCGTTTGTCTACGATATCCCGCAAAGCCGAATATCACGCCCTTGCTAATACCAATGCCGAACTCATGTGGCATACCTCGCTCCACTCCACATTCCGACGTCGCAACCTCCTATCTTATGGTGCGACAACATTGACGTGACCTACATGACAACCAATCTGATCTTTCATGCGCAAACCAAGCACACTGAAAATTGATTTTCACTTAAAATAAATATACATGAAAAGGAAACCAATCTGATCTTTCATGCCGTTGGAAAGGGTTTTGCAAGCTACTAAGCAATGTCGCTTGTGTTCCATGTTGCCCTTTATTTGTAGGGATATGTAATAAGTACTCCTCTCTCTACCTCCATCTTAAATATTTCCAGCCATGTCGAGGAATAGAATAAACATGTGGAACGCTAGTATGTTTAATTTACATCCATGTTTTGACTCGTTGTGTTTAATGTTGGGATCGATGGTCTAAGCATCAAATCTGAGCTCACTTGGATGTTATATATAATAATCTAGTGTTACCTCATGTTTCAATTTTGCTTGTGTGCGAGGTTCTTAGTGTTGGGAGGGGAAAATAACAATGCACTAACTCGACACGGATTAAACGCACCACGAAATACTAAATATTGAATGCGGAATTAACTTCTGGTCATCTCCCAAACTCTATTGCAACAAGAACACTAATAAGATGGAAATAAACAAGCAAACACAAATGCACACCTGAAACAATCACGACACACGCGATTTACAAGATTCGGCAACGTGCTTACGTCCTTGGAGGTCTCCTGCGGGTTTCCTTTCCTTCTTCCGCTTCTCCAACAAGAGAAGCAACCGAGATTACAAGTCTATGGAGGCAATAGGTCCTCCAAATCACTCTACATTTATCTCTAGCCTTAACCTCTCAACTCACAATGAAGGAAATTATGGTGTATGCAATTGTGTTCGAAAATAAGAGCAAACAAGCTCTTTTATAGATTCAAAAACCGAGCTACAATTAAGCAAAACCAAACAGAACTATTCGTGGGGACACGGTTAACCGATGCTCGTTCGGTTAACCGTACGTGCTTCAACAGGAGTGATTCTTGTTCCGATTCGGTTAACCGAATCCTTCCCGGTTGACCACGAGAACACTTCTTACGCGGCTCGGTAGACCACGAGAACGATTCTTCCACGAACTAACGAATTTTTCCAACAACCCTTCGGTCGACCGAGAACCCCTAGGTGGACCGTGCCAAATTGGACAGACACTTTCCAGATTCTCGGAACACCAAAAAATCTCCCCAACGGTTTACCGAACCCGTTGTTCCAAAGTGCTTGTTACCTTCTGACGGTGGACCGAATCCAATTCGGTCGTCTGATCCCAGCTGCACACGGAGTGCCTGGAATCCTTGGTTCGGTGGACCGAATCCAATTCGATAGACCGACCCGACCCGTCTTCGCCGAAATTTCCTGGGTTGTGCGTCGGTAGACCGAATCCAATCAGGTCGACCGACTCTTCCTGGATTTGATTCCTTAACTAATATAAGCCAATATTCAACAATCTCCACCTTGGTTTAGATTTGTTACCTGAGTCTTCTTCTAACCCGCATCCTTCGTGTCTTCACGAGACACCGCTTGGCGCTACCCCGGAGCGTTCTCCTTCTCACTTTCTGAGGACATTGAGAAGCTTCGAGCACAACTCGAACTTCTCCCGATTGACAACCTTGGTCATCATATCCGCAGGATTCTCACTTGTGTCGATTTTCTGGAGAACAACCTGCCCTTCTTCGATCTACTCTCGGATCTTATGGTACCTTACTTCAATATGTTTGGTCCTTGAATGGAACGTCTGATCCTTGGCTAGATAAATTGCAGTTTGACTATCGCAATACAATTTGATCACTTCCTATTCCATCCCCAAAGAGCTAACCAAACCCTTCGATCATATAGCTTCTTTTCCGGCATCGACAGCAACCATGTACTCTACTTCTGTTATAGACAACGCGCTAGTATGTTGGAGAACCGATCTCCAACTCACTGGACCTCCACCCAAAGTGAACATGTACCCTGTTGTGGACCTTCGTTTATCCAGATCTCCAGCGTAATCTGAATCTACGTACCCCTCCACCTGCCTTTGTGCTCCATCTTTGGTGAACTTCAAGTTATCATCCATGGTTCCCTTCAGGTACCTCAACAACCACTTCAACGCTTCCCAATGCTCTTTTCCTGGGTTAGCCATATAACGACTCACGAGGCTAACTGCGTGTGAAATGTCTGGCCTAGTGCAGATCATAGCATACATAACGGATCTGACTGCACTAGCATATGGAACTCTCTCCTTTCCTTTTCAGTAGAGGTGCTGCACTTCAACGAGAGCTTGTAGTGAGCACTAATAGGTGTGGCCACCTGCTTGGCGTTCTCGAGATTATACATCTCGAGTATCTTCCGGATATAGCTCCTTTGAGTAAGCAGAATTTCACCTTTCTCGGTATCCCTTGAGATCTCCATACCGAGAATCTTCTTTGCACTCCCGAGGTCTTTCATCTCAAACTCCCCGTGAAGCTTCAGTTTGAGATCATTTATATGCTTCATCTCCTTAGCCGCGATCAACATATCATCGACATACAAAAGAAAAAACACGTGTGTTCCGTCTCCAAGACTCCGCAAGTATACACAACTATCATAATCGCAACGTACAAAACCATTATTAATCATAAATAAATCAAACCTTTTGTACCACTGCCTCGGCAATTGCTTAAGTCCATAGAGGGACATCTTCAGCTTGCATACTTGTCATTCCTTGCCTCGTGCGATGAACCCATCCGGCTGCCTCATATAAAATTCTTCCTCTATGTGCCTATGAAGAAAAACTGTATTCACGTCCATCTGCTCTAACTCCATGTTATCCATAGCCACCATGGCTAACAACACTCTAATAGAGGTATGCTTTACAACGGGTGAGAAGATCTCGTTGTAATCGACCCCTTCCTTCTAAGCATATCCTTTTGCCACCAACCTTGCTTTATACTTTATCTTCTCCATAGGAGATAACCCTTCCTTCTTCCTGAAGATCCACTTGCACCCAGTCGCGCGCTTTCCCTTGGGAATCTCTGTTAACTCCCAAGTTTGATTCTTATGAAGAGACTCCATCTCTTCGGTCATGGCCACCATCCACTTGTTCTTGTCCTCCTACTCAATAGTTTCTTCGAATGTGCAAGGGTCCCCACATTCGGTAACAAGTGCAAACGCAATACTAGCATCATCGTGACCATACCTCACTGGTGCCTTTGTGATCCTCTTTTGTCTTCCTTGAGCAATACTCTCTTGCTCAGCTTCCTCCTCTACTTGTGAGTCAATGGTTTCCTGCTGAACTTCTTGATTCGATTCTCCTCTTGAAGTCGTGACCTCAACTTCAATTTTGTCTTCCTGCATGGGATTCCCTTGCTGCTCTTTCTCCTCAAGGCCCTTGAGCAAACTCGCCTCATCAAAGACCACATTACTCCGTAGGAGTACCTTCTTGCTCACCGGATCCCAAAGCTTATATCCTTTCACCGTCCTATCGTAACCAAGGAATATGCACTCCTTTGATTTCGAATCCAACTTCGACCATTGTGTCTCATCGACCAACGCATAGGCTTTGCATCCAAATATCCTAAGCCTCCAGTAATCAAATAGCTCACCCGTCCACACTTCCTGAGGTGTCTTTAATTCAAGTGCCGATGACGGTGAGATATTTACCAAGTAGCATGCAAGATCTACTGCTTCCGCCCAGAATTCATTCGACAGATTCGCATGAAGCCTCATGCTACTTGCCCGTTCACATAGTGTCTTGTTCATCCTTTCAGCTACGTCGTTTTGTTCCGGACTCCGCGGTGTAGTGAAATGTCTCATGACGCCTTCTTTCTCACAGAAACTTGCAAACTCCCTTGAGGTGTACTCACCTCCGTTATCTATCCGTAAGTACTTGACCAATTTTCCTGTTCTTTTCTCTACTTGGGTCTTCCATGCTTTAAACTTATCAAAGACATCAAATTTATTTTTCAGAAAATAAACTCATACCTTTCTTGAGAAGTCGTCTATGAATGTGACGAAATATTCGGCTCCACCTTTTGACCAAACCTGAGCCGGTCCCCAGACGTCTGAGTGCACATACTCCAGAATTTCCTTCGTCTTTTGGATAGCCGTCTTGAATCGAATTATGTGTTGTTTACCGAAGACACAATACTTGCAAAAATCCAATTTGCAGCTCTTAACACCCTTCAGCAGTCCATGTTTGTGTAGCTCACACAAACCCTTTTCCGACATATGTCCAAGCCTCATATGCCAAAGTACGGTGCTGTCTTCGTCGCGTGCAACATTTGATGCACCTTTTCCTGCGTGCATTCCTTAGCATCCAATACAAGTTGCCCACCTTGGTTCCCTTTATCATTGTCATCGCCCCATGAGTGACTTTGATCTTTCCGTCCTCGCCGGACCATCTCCACCCGAGAGTATCAAGCTCTCCTAGAGAAATCATATTCTTCTTCAACTCCGGTACGTGATGCACCCCCGTCAGCGTTCGAATGCACACATCGAACATCTTGAACTGTACGGAACCAATACCGACGGTAGTGCACGACGCATCGTTGCCCATAACAACGATCCCTCCTTTCAGTGGCTCATAGGATGTGAATCACTACTTATCCGGGCACATGTGAAAAGATGCTCGTGTATCCAAAATCCATCCAGATGATGATTTGTCAATACCTGCAGCGCAAACTGTTAGAACGTCGACTTCGTTCTTCTCCTCCACCCCACTGGCGGAATTGTACACGTCTTTCCCTTTCTGCAGTGACTCCTTGAAGGCCCTACAATCAAGCTTCATATGACCGACATTCTGTAGGATCGTGTGGGTTATGGGTCCACTAATCACTTTTAATCTAATCCCTAATTTTCTACTTGATTAAGCAAACAAATGTGCAGCGGAATAAACAAACAAGTAGAGAAAGAAAGACAATGCAAACCACAAAAGACGCGTCGGTTTTTATAGAGGTTCGGCACCCCACCCGGGTCCTAGTCCTCTCTTGTAAGCTCCGCTCGACTCCACGAGCTCCGCCTACGTCTTCACTAACCACTCCCCGTTCCGGGCCGGGAGAGAACGCCTTTACACCACAAGCAACGCGAACAATCCTCGCTTGCTTGAATTCTTCCTCTCACAATCCGAGAGGGACACTTCGGGCTTTCACCGAAGTCCTTGCTTCTTTTGACAACACTTGTAACTGAGTGGGATTCACTCTCTAATTGAGCACACTTTGAGTAAGATGAGTATATGATCAAATGTGTGAAGTTTAGGCTTAAAGAGTGTAGAATTGGGAGCTTTGAGGATTGAGGTTTCTCTCTAATGTATTGGGACAATTGGAGTTTGAGAGTTGTGTTAACAACAAGTCTTGATCCTCTATTTATAAGCTCCTAAGGTATTCTAGCCGTTTGGGATAGATTTGATTGGGTTTTGTGCAAGATACACAAAGCAGAAAATCGGGCTGCAAATCTGTCCAGAACCGGTCGACCGAAACTGTCCTATAGCCTATAAATAGGAGACAATTGTAATACTTTGTGGATGAAAAAATACAAACAATTATTCTCCCTCAAATCATTATCTTCTTTGTTCTATTATTTTATAACACAAATAAGTTAATTAGTATATATGTTCAACCTGAACGACGAAGTAATAGAAGTCGAAGGCATTAGCAATGGATTGCACCGACAAGAGCATGACCAAAGCAAATGCGATGCGAAGAGTCGCCATAGTTAATTACCACTCAACTGTAGTTGTGATATTGGTTTGGTTTGGTCTGAGAAATGGTGGTTGTGATAAGTGGCTTTTATAGGACAAGAAAGGTGATAAGGTGTTTTGTGTGTGTTTTTTTTAAAGTTTGGTTGGTGTGAATGTGGCTGTCGTTTGCTCATCACATGTCTCACATTGCAGAGAAATGAATGGTCACCCTAGAAGCCCATCTCGTGACGAGATATGACTCCTGTCGTATTGTTGTGTTAACGATTGAGGGGGCGACGGTTGGCAGGGGCGGACCTAATAGATATTAGATATTGTGTTAGATACAAAATTGGAAATTGATATTAGATAATAAGAAAAATCAGTGTGTGCCCACACTACCAATCAAGTACAGAATGACTTGTGAATGTGTAATAAACTCACATTAGAGTAGAGAGGTAAAAAGTTATAAACCCCACCAAATCATTACTATTTTTTGATGTGAGATTATTGTAGATTGTGTTGTATAAAATCAAAAACCATACATTATATTTAACATCATCTCCAATCTCTTTAATCCCAACAAACCATATTTTTCAACGCAAAATCCACATCCACCCATAAATCTCTATTTCTGTCCACTCCGCAACTCCACTCCACGCCTCCCTCCTCATTTCTCCACGAGATCACGATACCACCTGAACCACCTCCGGCTCCACGCCTCCACCTCTGCAGCTCTACGAATCCACCTCTCCAAGATTCCAACTCCGCAGATCGAAGTTGATGGCTCCACCTCTCCAACTCTCGTCTCCAGTCCACTATCCACCTGCCGCAGCCACACCTGCTCCACCTGACCACCTCCACGAGCCACACGCATGCGACACGCCTTCACGGCTTCCCCGGGCTGAATCCACCTGCTTCACCCGATTGAAGGTTAGATTCTTTAATTTATTCTTTCATCCTATGTTTTTCTTATTAGTTTAGTTTAGCAAATGGTTTATCACAGATTCACAACAAAACTTTCTTTATCGTTAAAATTTACAATAATGTTACTTCAACGATTAGCTTGTGCTCAGAATAATTTAAAATTTATTTTGTATGATTTCACTAATGCAAACCATTTATACTTAAGAAGAGATAAATCACACAAATGTTGTTTGAAATATATAAGGTGTTATTATATTCTTGAATTTAGATGATGATTTCATCTTGCATTACTTTATTTTCTGCAATTAAGGATATAATTTGAAATTCAAACAAAAAATTTAAAAAAAGGATTCTAGCTGCAAAGGCCCCTACTTGAATTTATAAAGCTATTGAATTTAGCTTACATTGAAGCGTACATTTTTCATATTTTATAAAGTTGTTGAATTTAGCTTTGGTCAAATAAATCTCGATTTGCATGGAAGCATGAAAAAAACAAATACCCAAAACAATTTAGCCCCAAATTTTGACAATCCCTTCTGATGGTGTGTGGGACGATACTAGTCTCGCCAGCAGAGATTGAAGGTGTGTGGGACGGCGAGAGCCTGCTCTCTAGTCTCGCCTTTGATCCTTGGGGGTTCCTATGAATGTGTAAGATCCATCATTTTTCTTGAATTGCATCTTCTTCTTGATTTAGTGTTTGATTACGAATTTTGACTGAAGAATAAAATAGCTCTTCTTATTTAGTGTTTGATTTTGAAAATTTTGATCATTGTGTTGTTTTAGAGTATGGAGCTTGATCACAACTCCATTCAATTTTTGTTTTTCAATCAGGAATGGATAAGTTTTTTTATTAAAAACCCAAAAAACACGACCACCGGAAAAACGTAGTCGAGTTGAAATAAATTTAGTTGAATTAGTATCAGATCCAGGAGAAAGAAAACTAATTTCTGAATTTCATCCTACTCTGCATAATGAAATCCGTAGAGAATATTACTTAAGAGGACCTAACCATCCTTCTGATCCTAAGTATGAGTTCCCACAAACCAAGACTGGTGCCAAAATGCGACGGTTCAACACTGAATGGTTCAATAAATTCAATGATTGCTTGGAATATAGTGTCACAAAGGATGTTATTGTTTTCTATGTTTATTGTTATTTGTTCAGCTCTTCTGGGACGGAGAAATCATTTGTTTCAATAGCATTTAGAAATTGGAAAGATAAGAAACGTCTACATTCCCATGTTGGAGGGCCCGATAGTGCTCATAATCATGTCAGAATCAAGTGTGAAAGCTTGACGAACAAAAAGAGACACATCCGACCAATGTTAGATAAGCAGACAGATCAAACACGCAAAAGCTATAGAGTTCATCTTTATTCCACTGTGATAGCCGTTCGTTATCTTCTGAGGCAGGGATTGGCTTTTTGTGGTCATGACGAAACCGAAGACTCGTGCAACAAAGAAACTTTCTAGAGTTGTTAATGACATTTACTGATATCTGTGAAGACATAAAAATGCTATGAAAAAGGCCCCAGAAAATGCTAAATTGGTCTCACCTAAAATTCAAAAGGACACCGCAATTCATCGATAAAGGAGCAAATGGCTATAGTGCTACGGTTTGTGGATAAAATTGGCATACTTGTTGAACGTTTCCTTGATATTGTTCATGTCCGTGAGACTAATGCTAAATCTCTAAAGGAAGCAATTGAGAGAACACTTTCTAATCGTGGCTTGAGTATTGCAAAAATATGAGGTCAGTGATATGATGGAGAAAGTAACATGAGGGGAGAGTTCAATGGATTGAAGACCCTAATCCTTAAAGACAATGAAACAACGTATTACATCCATTAACAAAAAATTATTTTTTAAATTGAATTAATAGTCATCGGGTTATCGCGGAGGAAAAGGAAAATCAATTCCCTTACGCGTTGTACGTAGTTTCGCAGATGAGTCAGGTCTTCGTCATCCACGTAGAGGAGTATTTCTTCTTCAGTTAGGAGAGAGTGATATTTTACCTCATCGTCAGACGCCTGAGGATTCTTTCGACGAGGAGAATGATTCAGATGAAGTGAGGAGTCACGATGGGGGCCGGTGTGGCTTGGAGCCACAGGAGGAGACGATACAGCAGCAAGTTTAGAATATTCGTCATTTGTATTTCAATAGTCGAGTACATGCGGTCGAAAAGAGTGTCTAGAGCTGCAGTCGATGTAGTGATCCACTCTTTCACAACCGAATGTGCATTTTCCACCCTATAATTCGTAGTGTTGCCGAAATGAAGGACTTTATTCGTCCAATTTAACATAAACTTTTCTTTATGCATCAACCACGTGTCTCAAAAGAATGTGTTCTAAAAGTTTTACTTATATATGTCAATTATTATGAATTGAATGTGCAAACATTTTGTTCCTTAATTATGGTATTCGCCTTTTGGAAGTGTTAAGAAAGATGTGTTTGGTCCTTAACTGTAGAGCTATAAAAGATAGTGGTTTATATAAATCAAAAGTTATTCACAATCATGGTAATTAACATGGAACATTAATCACCGAGATATGATTGTCGTGTTGGTCATCGATTGTTGTAGCTCTACAAATATTGACGACACGAGTATATAAAAGAGGAAAAGATTATTTTTATATATTGAATAGACCTAACAAGTAAAACATTATGGAATTGTGTTTCGTGTCGTTAATGTTTTACTGTGTCTTGGATCCTGAGATATGAGATTTATATCTTTTCACTCAAGAAGTGCTTAATTTGATTATTGTCAAAACCTATCAATGAGTATAGTGATAAATGCAATTGTTGGTTAAACATGACTTGTGCTGAATGGATAGCTAGTCAAACGATTATCATTGTCTCTCTTAATTGAGTGATGATATTAGTGGGTCCCTTGATAAAACAAAATTATAATGTGCATAATGTAACTTGAGTTAAGTTACATAGTTGTAATTAGCTTTAAGAGATCAAAAAATGAATATAATACAAATGTGACACATTTCTACTTGTTATATTCTTAATATCATGAGGCAAGAGATCGACACAAGTGATGCACTTACATCACTACAAGAATCGTGTTTTAGTTCAAGTGGAACAAAGACATCTACGCTAATTGGGTAACTATAATGTGTAGCTAGATACCGCTTATAGTTTGAGATATTAAGTGTTTAATATCGCTGCCAATTTGACTTAGATCCTTTTCTAGGTCACCACAAAACTGGAGAACAAGACGTTTGATTTTGAGTTCATATGATGTGTCGGGTTTCATGTGAAAAAATAGACAAATGTGGTGAATGAATAAAATCAATATGTCATGAGAATTAACATAATTAGAATCATAATAAACTCATATGAGGTGTATATATTATGGGGTGTAATAATTTAATATTACATAGGATAATATATTACATAAGATATGAATTTGCCAAAAACCCCAAAAGATCAAATTTTGTTGGAAATAAATTCAAAATTTGACAAAGGCAAAATCGGGGTCAAACACTGTAAACTGTTTAGGGTTCGGTCGACCGAGGTATCTTCGGAACGCTCAGCCGAACGGGGAACGAGTAAACACAATTGGTTGACCGAATTTGTGTGGAGTGCTTGGACAATTGGGTACGGTTAACCGAGCGTGAACGGTCAACCGAGAAAGAATATTTTTGTTAGACCGAAGGTGATACGGTCGTCCGATGAATGTTCGTTGGGAGAAATTTTGGTGGGTCAACAGTCGACCGAGCAAGACGCGGATCGTCCGAATTTTTCCAGAGAATTTTTCTAATGCATATTCGGTCGACCGTCTAGCTCACAGTTCACCAAACATGTGTTAAAACCGAATGGTTTGGTTGACCGAGAAGAATTCTCAGTTAACCGAACAACGCAATTTTTGCCTGAATTATTAAGAGAATAATTAGATCATAGGTTAAATTAATTCCAAATTTAATCACTACTGCATAATAGGCTTTACTCGTCGCCCAATAGACGTCGGCCGTTATTAAGGCCGACGTCTAGTATGGAGAAGATAGCATAGATGTCGGTCGTTATCCTGGCCGACGTCTATGTTGTACTATAGACGTCGGCTATCGGAATACCAAGTTTATCCGACGTCTATAAGGCATAGACGTTGACCTATACACGTCGGTTGTTAGAATACCCAATGCATACGACGTCTATACTCTACAGACGTCGGATGTTATAGACAGTCGGCGTCTATACCCCTGCCTATAGACGTCGGGGTATAGACGTCGGCTTTCTATAATAGCCGACGTCTGTAGGTCTTAAAGAAATCAAACAGTTGCGTTTTCTGTCATTCATTCCAGACAAAAACCCATCCAACCCCTAGCCATCCCGCGACCGAACCCTCATCCGCGACCGATCTCCGACCGATCTGCACCGTCTCCGACACCGCAGCGACGTCCCAACCTCTCCTCCCCTTCTCCGGTCTTCTTCTCCTTCTTCCTCTGTCTTCCTCCACATCCTAGCCAATGTAAGTGTTAAGTTCGTTTTTGTTGGTTTATTTTCGGATTTTTCTTGTAGTAATGATTCTTTTCTATGTTAGTAAACTTCTCCTCTCGTTTATTGTTGGTGAATCCAACATTTCGATTTTTTGGTTTTAATCTTGAATATATTCATATTTTCGTCATTTATACTTAAGTTTGTTGATATTTTGTATGTTCTTGAAAGAAAGTCTCTTGCTAGCTTGAACTAGTTAAACTGTTGATCGAAGTCTTTTGGACTCGTAATTTACTAGACATTGTAAATTAGGTAATAGGCAATATAACTTTCGCTAATGAATGAAAAAAGACATGTTTATAACAACTAAGGAGAGAAATTAGGAGCAACGTAAAGAGAGAGAAACAAGAAAAATTAGTAAAAAGAAAAAAGATAAATTCACAGTTGTAATTCCTTGACTACCCAAACAAGAGATAGAAACAAGTCAATTATCTAATTTTCTTACAATATTATCCTATATGTCATAAAAGTAAAATTCTTTGTGGGAGTATTTTATTTGTGGGAGTATTTCTTACAATTTTTATTTAGTACGTGCAGTTTCTTTGAGGGAGTATTTTCAATTCTAAATTTTAAATGTTTATTTAGTTACATGTTTATTAAGTTAAATGTTTATTTATGTTTAAGATATTCTTTTATTTAGAAAAATTTTAATGTTTAACTCATCAACCCTCTTAAACAACTTGGTCTTTAATAACCCAGAGCAAAAGATTAGATAATATTTGCTAAGTCATTCATCATATAGGATTTGCATTCATCGTATTTATTATTTATTTACGATTTCTGTTGTAGATTGCTGGTGTAAGGTACGTACTATCTTTCACTCATCATTCATTAGAAAGTACGCATTAGTTAGTATGACTTACATTGGAACAAGAGTGAGGTGACTGTTTTTTTGGTGTGTTGTTTGTTAGCTTAAAGTATGAAAAACACTTAGTGGGCAGTCACCTATAGGAGATGAGGTGGGGGATTTCATCACTCTTTCTTGGGCCCGAAAACCACTTAATAAAAGAGTCTTAATAAAATCAATTAGACGTTGGCCCCTAGGATTTTCGGACGCATTAAGGAGAGGAAACCGTTTAAGACCGTTATGGCCTGAATGTCGTTGTCCATCTAGTCTCCCTGAGATTTTAGGAACCTCCGGGTTCTTGATTTCCTACAGATTAGTGATCCTCGATGTTTAAGACCGTTTCGGCCTGAACATCGTTGCCCATCTAGTCCCCTGAGATATTAGAGACCTCTACGTTCTTGATTTCCTACATACTAGTGGTCATCAGTGGGACCTCGAAATTAGGCTTCGTCTATTAATAAGGACCAATAGTGGACTTTAGGCGTGTTTTGGTCTTCATTGCTTAGTTAGGTTTCTAACCTTCCTTATTCCCACGCTAGATTAAGGACTTCATCTCCTCTCCTCTGAGTCATTGTTTTCTCATCTTAGTGTCTCCAAATCTTCTCATCTACGAACACAATCTTTTAAATTTAAATTTTATTTATTTTCTCCAATAATAACTATCATTTTTGTTAATGTTTAGATTGAAATGGATCGAGAGTGGATTGTTTCAAACAGATTGAGTGATGAGTATGAGAACAGAGTGAATATGTTCTAAGAGGTTGCCAAAAAAACATTCCAAGAAAACGAAAGACAGCGACATGGCGTATTGTCCATGCAATAAGCGTCAATATGTCAGTGCTGACTTTTCGGAAAATGAAAGATCATTTGTTTGAGAAAGGTTTCAACCCAAATTACAGACGGTGGATATGGCACGGTGAAAATGAATCATTTAGTCGTTCCAAGTGTTGGGTTTTTGGCCTTAATCTTTGTTTTGATGATTTAATTAACCTAATCTTAATTATGATCATGTAGAGTAGCACACACATTGCATTGCATATATATTGCTTTGTGCTAACCTCTACAGGTGATCAAGACTCGAGGAAGAAAGGAAAATCAAGTCGAGACATGTAATCAAGCTCGTTTGAAGACATGTATTTTGTATTTTCTTTGAGTGTTAGGAACTTGTGTAAATTTTGCAATACTTGAGCTAAAATCAACTTAAACACACACTAGGTTCCTATAGAAGTCACACACGAAATGTTAAATAATTTGGACTTCAATAGATCACCCAAACTTAGACCGGAAAATACTAAACCTGAACCCTAACAGTCCGCCCACATTCGGTCGACCACAACAGGCCGTTCGGTCGACCGAGTGATCAATTATCCTGTTTTGCTTTCACTACCCAAATTCGGTCGACCGTCAAGACTTTTTCGGTCGACCGGATGTCACATATTTTCAGACCAGTTGTTTTGTCGTATTATACCCAACGGTCGTATTCGTATTATTCCCGAATACCTTAAAATTACCAAACATCCAGTCGACCGAAACTTTCCTAGCGGTCGACCGAACCAATACAATTTGGTCTCCCAGAAGTTCCTGGACTAATTCGGTCGACCAATCCCCTGAGCTCGTTCGACCGTTAACTTAAGTGAACACAAGTCAAAGCTGAATTTTGACCAAACGGTCGAACGACATACCCATTTCGGTCGACCGTTTTTAGGCAGAATTGTGTCCTACAGGTTTCTGTTTTGTGTATATTCACCAACTCATACTCAATCAACCCTAACGGCTCTATTCTCTCTAATGCTTATAAATAGAGTTGTAAAACACATTTTAACACAACTCTCCCACACATATTTGTCCCCAACATTAGAGAGAAGATCAAAACACTCAAAAGCTCAAAACCTTCCACACTTTAGTCTTAATTCCTATTCTCACTCAAGTGTGCTCAAGTTTAGAGAGTGTTGTTCCACTCAATCTTTGTCAAGGAAGCAAGGGTCTTGGTGAAAGCCCAAGACACAAGTATAGACTTCGGTGAGAGCCCGAAGTGTCCCTCTCGGATTGTGAGAGGTGGAGCCAAGCTCGGTGAGGGTTGTTCCCGAGCTTGAAGACTTGTAAAGGCGTTCTCTCCCGGCCCGAAACGGGGAGTGGATAGTGAAGACGCGAGCAGAGCTCGAAGTGTCGAGCAGAGCTTGCAAGAGAGGACGTAGGCGGTGGCCGAACCTCTGTAAAAACCCTCGTGTTCCATTGTGGTTTGCATATCTTTCTTTCTCTACTTTTGATAGTTTATTCCGCTGCGCATGTTCATTGCTTAATCAAGTAGAGAATTAGGATTAGCCTTAATTGTGGACCCATAACCCACACGATCCTACACCAAGAATGATGGAGAACACGTTAGTGTGGAAGATCACTTAGAGGAAATGGTTCAGAATATGGCTTAAAAGTTTTCATCCAACCCTGATTTACTTGGTAATTTGTTGAGTGACAATGAGAAGCCATTGTATAAGAATTGTACCAAATTCACTAGATTGTCAGCGGTGTTGAAGTTGTACAATTTAAAAGCTGGAAATGGTTGGTCCGATGTGAGTTTCACATCAATGTTGAAGTTATTGAAAGAGATGCTTCCAAATGATAATGAGTTGTCAGTTAGAACTTATGATGCTAAGAAAGTGTTGTGTCCAATGGGAATGGAATATAGGAAGATACACGCATGTCGAACGATTGTATATTGTATAGGGGTGAGTTTGAAAACTTACAATCTTGTCCCAAGTGTAATGTTTCAAGATACAAAATAAAACGTAGTGGACCAAACCACAATGAAGAGGTTGATGAGATGAAAATCAAAGGACCTCCTGCTAAGATTTTGTGGTATCTTCCAATAATACCAATGCTTAAACGTTTGTTTGCGGTTAAGGAGGATTCCAAGAACATGACATGGCATGCTGATTGTAAGAAACCAAATGATCAGTTGCTACGTCACCCTGCAGATTCACCTAAGTGGAAAAAAATAGATTTCGATTTTCCTGTGTTTGGTGAAGAATCCAGGAATGTACGACTTGGACTCTGTACTGACGGAATGAATCATTTTGGTAGTTTGAGTAGCATTTACAATTCTTGGCCCGTTCTGCTTGTAATTTACAATCTGCCCCCGTGGTTATGCATGAAACGCAAATATATCATGTTGTCCTTAATGATTTCTGATATGAAACAACCTGGAAACGACATCGATGTGTATTTAAGACCTTTAATTGATGACCTAAAGAGATTGTGGGATGACGGAGAGTTAGTTTTTTATTCTTATCGCCGGGAGTCGTTCGTAATGCGGGAAATGATATTTTACACGATTAATGACTTTTCATCTTATGGTAATCTGTCTGGATATCCAGTCAAAGGTCATAAAGCTTGTCCAATTTGCGAAGAAAATGCATGCTCTTTGCAACTAGTTAATGGTTCTAAGACTGTCTATCTTGGTCATCGGAGATTTTTGCCGAACTCCCATCCTTATCGTAGGTTGAAGAAGGCATTTAACGGAAAACAGGAGTTTCAAAATCCACCAGTTGAAATCAGCGTCGAAAAGGTGTACGAACGTGTAATGAACATTGAATGTGAATTTGGAAAACCGTACAAATGAGCAAACGACAAAAGTAATTGGAAAAAAAGATCCATATTTTTTGATCTCCCTTACTGGAAAACTTTAGAAGTTAGACATTTTATTGATGTGATATTTCTGAGACAATACAATTGTTGGCTTATGGTCTACATTCTGTTGTTATAAGTTATAGTGGTTATGATATCAATGAATATTCTTTCTACACAGTTTGTGAAGATGCGAATAGTATTGTTCAGAATAGGGGTGTCACCTTAATTGCAGAGTTTTTACATGTGTCTAGTTCTAAAGACAAGAATCCAGTATACGCTGACATGTCTTATTACGGTGTAATTGAAGACATATGGGAGCTAGACTTTGTTAAATTCAAAGTACCTGTAATTAGATACAAGTGGGTTGATAATAAAAGTGGAGTTCGAGTGGATGACTTGGGGTTCACTTTAATTGAATTTTCAAAAAAAGGTATAAAGGAGAACCTTTTATTCTCGCTTCCCAAGCGAAACAAGTCTTCTATGTGGTTGATCCATGTGATAAGAAATGAGCAGTAATTCTGGAATGGAAGAAAAAATGTATCAGATGATAGTCTGATTGAGTATGAAGAGACACCACATTTTTCTAAGCAAGTACCTGAGTTAAACTTAGTAGACGAAGAAATAAATGTTGAGATTTGTATGTTTAGAGATGACCACGGTGAAGGTATATGGATTGAGAATCCATTAAAGAAGAAAAAACAGTAAAGGTGCAATTTTTTGTTGTAACACATTGTAATAGTCATTTAATGTCTTGACCTTTTATTTTTTTAATGCCTTGAGTTTATCTTTTATAGTACCATGGCTCCAAAAAAGAAACTCACTCCCTCGGAGTCTGAAGGCTCGAAGGCATACAGTTCACGAGGTCCTTGTCTCATGAAAGAATTCGTGGGGAGAAGAAATAGAGACGGTAGAGTTCCAATCCAGTTTGATGACCATCTTGAGCCGATAGGCATGTTGTCTGATAATTGGAAAAGTTATCTGGGTAGCTTAGCGATGGCCAAAGTTGACATTTGTTTCTTGAGTTGGGCCGATGTAGATGAGAAGTCGAAGGACACAATATGGGATAACGTGCAGGTAATGATTCCATTATAGATTTCTATAATTTTAGTCGAACTTTTGATATAAATAAAGTTAACATATTGTTGGAATCTTTTGAATTCCAATCCACTGACAAGTTGAAGAAAAAGTGGATGACATACATGTCAGTTCGTTAGAGGGATTTTAAAACAAATTTAACGAACAAGTACATATTCGGAGACTACCAGGATAGAAATCCATGCGATGTCTATAACTTTATCTCTCTGAATCAATGGGAGCTATTCAGAAAATCCAGAAATAGCCCGGAGTTTGAGGTAACTAAGTTTAATTTAAAATCTAATAACTGAGTTTCAAAACAAACTTTTTAGTTATTGTTTTTAGTGACAATCTAATTAAATTGATTTTAGGTCATCCGAGCCAAAAACCAAAAGATTACATCTTCTAACAAGTATACACGTCGTATGTCTCGAGCGGGGTACCAAAAGTTAGAAGCACAAATGATGGCTGAAAAAATTGCTCTAAAGAAACAAGAGGCAATTGACTCCAATATGAGTGAGGAGCAAGCAAGTAGCTTATCTCCTTCTCCCGTAGCTCGTTGTGATTCTTGGAAGAGAACGAGAGTAAACTCCAGAGCAGAGTACGTCACAGACGAGTAATAAGTGATCGGCTCGAAGATAGTAAGTTGCATCACTTATATATATGTTATTAATTCAAATTCATTAATTTTATATTTTTCAATTCTTGGTAAATATTTTTTTAAACTTAGGACTCTCTGAAGTTGAGAAAATCTCAAAGAGAATTTGCTTCCGATGGTCGGAATGATATTCTACGCGAGGCCTTGGGAAACGACGGACACCCCGGTCGTGTGCGGGGGGGAGTAGAGTTGGACTTCGACAATATTATGGAAAGACTCAACGGTCTACTTCGTCGACTGATCATACCAAATGCCAACAAGAGATCGCAGATTTGAAGAATACGTTGCAACTTGTTTTGGAGAGATTGGATCGTGATTTGCCTACTTCTCCAACCCGTCGTAGGACCAGTTTTTCCCATGAGACTACTCCTCTAGTGCCGCCAGTGTTCTACCCCGATCGACAATATGATTTTGTGTCTCATTCTTGAGAATTGGCCCTCGTCGGTGGTCCCTCGTTTGGAAAGTTCGCGGATGGATCTAGATGTGCTTTATGCGTCAAAGACCCTGATCGAAGAATGGTGGGACACTGGAAAGTTTATAGCATCTCCAGACACCACTTCACAGAGGTAGGAGAGGAAGAAGTGAAGGTTGCAGTTGAGAGTTGCTTAGATGCTGGTGCTTTTGTGTCATTTCCGGAAGAAGAGATTGTTACTCTCGGCGATGCTATCGGTGGGTTCGTGCGGTGGCCTAGTTATTTAGTAGAGTTAAACGACAAACATGAGGTATAGTTTAAATTTGAAAGACTTTAAACTTCAAATTTGTTAACAATTGTATTTTAACGGTGGTATATATATATGTAAGGTGTTCAGCCAACGGAGTAAAGGGTCAAACAACCAATCTCCGATCAACATTAATTCACTTCCAAGTAAGTGCAAAATGTTGTATCAATGTACGGTAGGTAGGGAAGCACATTCCTTAAGTAGCTGGGAATTGGAGGGGGATAAAGGGTTGCCTCCGACTTTGTACGTTACCAAAGAGGATATCATGCAATTCTTGGCGATGGATTCATTGTGTATCATGATTATCGACGTGCAAGTGAAGTAAGTGTTTCTTTGGTATACAATGAAATGTATTGAATAATTTTATCGAAACTATAATAAAGTATAATTTTTATACTTGTAGACATCTTTATGACGCCAGAAGGTCAGTCTTTCCCGACGATCAAGTATTTGGATTTAACAGTCCATCTACATATATATACGGGAATGACGATAAATCGGGTCAGCTTGGGACATTCTTTAAAGAAGAAGACAAAATATATTATCTACTCTCTTATCATGAGAGGTAAACTTTGTAATTCAAAGTGGAATTTTATTTTGTAATAATCTTCTAATTATATATGTAACATGGCTCATTTGATGTTTGTCGTTGTATGCCTCACGACTAATTCGGCATATTGGTTTGATTCATTGGGGTCGAATAAACCAAGGGACTCAATAAAGAAACTTCTAAATTTGTAAGTTTGTTTTAGTCATGATAAAAGTAATTCGTGGATTATTATTATTATTATTGAATGAAATTTTAACTTATGCTACTCAGGGCAATTAAGGTTTACATAGCTTTAGGTGAAAGGAGAACAACCACAAAAGCAAGAATAACATGGCATGGAATGAGAGTACGCTCTCTCCCATTTTTGTTAATTAAGTTAGGAACATATATTTAGCGAACTTCTATGTTTGTAGTACCGGAAGCAGGTTGGAAATACGGAATGTGGTTACTACGTGATGAGATACATGGAGGAAATCCTCGAAGTGGCAACTCAAGACGTATGCCTATCCGAGGTAATGTAGATCGTTATTCAATTTTATAGTTGCAGTCTCAATATTTAGTTATTAACATTCACACTTGTATTTTTTTATAGGTCTTCCCAAAAAGTAGCGATCCCTTCTCGCAACAGGAGCTCGATGAAACTCGCGACCGATGGGCTCACTATTTTATCAGAAACATGTTGATGAACTAAGAGGTCCTTCTGTCACTAGTATTTTTTGTAATTTAGTTAACAAGTGCACTTGTATTACAAACCTACAATTTATGTCTTAATATAATCGTCTTAATTTTAGAATGAATTAATTGCAAGTGTGTTGAATGTCAATTGTGTATGCTTGTATGTTTGTGTTTATGCATGTATGGTTGTATGTTTGTGTGTATGTGCTTGTATGTTCATGTGGATGAAAGTGTGAGCATCTGTGAACGAATTTGGTGCAGGTTGTATGTACATGAATACAATGACTAAATTCAATTTTGCAGGATGCTATTTATTTATTTATTTTTGTCCAGGTTTAGGAATAGACGTTGAATGTTTGTATTAACCGACGTTTATTGCTCTGAAGAAATGAGTAGATGTCGGTTGTATGTAGACGCCGACGTCTATACTTAACGAATAGACGTCGGCTGTATGTAGAAGTTGACGTCTATACCTAACCAATAGACGTCAGTCCTAAGAAAAGGCCGACGTCTATTCGTTAAGTATAGACGTCGGCTTCTACATACAGCTGATGTCTATTGGTTAGGTATAGACGTCGGATGTTTGACATCCAACGTCTATGTATAGACAACGCACACATAGACGTCGGATCTGGGAGTGCTTATATCCGACGTATATACCCTCGTACATCCGACGTATATTCCATTTTCTGTAGTAGTGAATCAAACGTTTTTATGGGTGCTTATGTCGCAATTTGAGGTTAATTTTAGGAGAGAATAAGCAGGAGATCATGACTAAAGAATAGTTCTTGATAAGGATGTTTTGGGAGCCTGTAAAAGGACCCCTCATCCCACTTGTTTATGAAAATGCAAAAAAAAAAATCTCTCATTAATCTCTCATTTAATCACCACGAAAATCTCTTAATAGTTTTAAGTTTTGGAGATAGAAATCTCAGGAGCTTAAAGATGAGTTATTAGCTATATTCTAAGCCTAATTAGAGATTGATTGACTAGCTCATTTCTCTATAATCTTGTTTAGAGTTTGGTGAATACTTGGAGGCAAATCGGCGGGCGATTCGACGAGCAACGGAACTCCGGATCTTCTGAAAGATTTTAGAGAACATTTGGGTATGATCTTCTATCCTTTGTTTATTTTAATATGTGTAGGAATGTATGATATTAGAATAAAAAAATACATGTACATAAAATCAATGAAAATATGAAATCGATCTTGTATGTTGTATTAAAAAAATTAAAATATATACATACATAGGGACACGAAATCCTACAGTGTCTTCTACATACTCCGTGAGCACTGGACAGGACTGGAAAGAATCCTTCAAATTACGAACTGCTCTATCATAATCCGTCTGTGAATCAGAAACCATAACTCTCCTCCATTTTCCACACCTAAACATTTCTGCAGACTTCTTGTCCTTGTCGAAAACGTGGTATGCGTAGTTATACACGTCTTTGTTGATATGCTAGGTGCAAAGTAAATGAGACTCAGGAAAAACATATGCCACTGGTCGCATCAGATCCAACTCCCGGTCCGTTATTATTGGAGTCGGGCTAACAGTATCCAATAACATATCTCGCAACCTCTCCAACACCCACCGGTAACTAGACTCAGTCTCATCCTTCAAAATCGTTTAGCCAATGGGAAAATTCATGTTTATTGGAGTAACCCAAACCATCTCAAACAAAGGCATCTTGTACTTGTTCGTCTTATACGTCGAATCCATGCATATTACGAAAAGGTATGTGCGCAACAACTGAACTGACGTCGGGTGTGCCAAAAATGCGTGAGTGAGGACATTAGTGTCTTCATCTGCCATAATCCAATGTAAGTAATGATACTGCATTGCCTGACTCAGAAACTGCTGAGCGGGATTCCTGTTTTCAGATTTCGTCCTCCTCATATACTCTATGAAGTTATAAATGTATCTCTGATTTGGATTATCCTCCGAGAATTTCTCATTTACTGCCAACATAATGTTACGTGGTCTTGCTTGTGCCTCAGTTATATCACGAACAATTTGCTTGGCTGCAAAACTAAGTCCACTGATCTCTCTCTCTCTCTCTCTTAGCCATATCGGCGCCGCCCCTCACAAACATCCCAGGTGATCTCTCTCTCTCTCTCTCTCTTAGTCAAACGCCCCTCACTTCGTTATAACGTCGTAACTATACCGTTAGGAATTTTGGAGAGCGAGGAGAAAAGTGAGGAGAAGAGAGAGACTAGAGAGAAAGGACTTAAGAGAGGAGAGACGTTTGTGATGTGACTGAGGCAAAAGCAAGACCATGTGATATGATTGAGACATCTTAACAGATCAACGGACTTAGTTCAAGGGTCAAGCAAATTGTTCGTGATATGAGTGAGACGCGCCCGACCCGTTAAGGGTGACCTTAAATGATCAAATTCTCAAACAAATTAATATACTGCCTACCATATTTTTCATATTTGCATTTCAATAATTTAACACATTTTATTATCCATCCATAATTTTTTTTCCCTGTAGGTAATTAACTTTAACGCAATAATTTTACTTTAATTTAAAACGTGTTAGAAGTAATGTAAATGAATAAGGACATAGCTGATAAAGATACTTCAATAGTCTTGCCTTTATGGATATTTGCCTCTGATTAGTCTTGTACCCAACATAAGAGAGGGTTTAATGCTTCACGTGGGAATTAAGTGATAGCTGTGTTATTTACTTGAGTGCACATTTGTTGTGGCGTAATTGGGGTTTTGCACATTATTTTCGACTATTTGTTTGGGTGCACCTACATGTCTATGTTATTTGTTTGGGTACATCTCTGTTGTTAATGGGACTCACTCCGTTATAATGTCGTAACTGTACCGTTACGAATTTTGGAGAGAGAGGAGAAAAGTGAGGAGAAGAGAGAGACTAGAGAGAAAGGACTTGAGATGAGAGACGTGGGGAGAAGATAGAGATTTGGAGAGACGAGGGAGATTGGAGAGAGAGAAGTGATAGAATAGGAACGAGAGAAAAAGAGACGTTTTCGATTATTTATTTATTTAACATTAAAGATATTTTTAGATTTATAGAGTGTAAATTGTAAAAATTCTAACAGTGCGGTTACGACTTTAAAATATAGTGAGTCTTATTGACGACAGAAGTACAGTCAAGCAAATAACATCGACATGTAAGTGCAACCAAACAAATAATCAAATCGGTTGCAAAGCCTCAATTATGCAACGACATATATGCACTAAAGCAAATAATCCTTGTAAAAAGCTCCCCAAAAATCTACATTTTTTTGAGAAATTGGCTTGCCGAAACCTTATCACGAAAAAGAAACTCAAATGCATGCCACTTGCTATAAAAAATATGAAATTCAGTTGATCCAGCACCTTCTTAAAATTTGAGCACTTGATAAGTGGAAGGTAGGTTAGTGAATACAACATTGACGTAAGTTACATACGAGAAATGGACCAAAGATCAAGACTCCATAATCGGATGACATGACAATAATTTAACATTGTGTTGTCATTGGACTCTTATTCTGCTCTTGGACAAGGCAGGAGCTTATTCTCTACAAGTCGAGCTAGAAAACGAGGGACAACACTTAAACCAGTGAGACCCTTTCCTTGGAAGGCTGGGAACTCAGGCTCAACTTGTAGCCACGGAGTGGTATGCCATCAACGTAAACGATCAAAATTTTAATGGTATGGTCATAATTTTTTGAAAAATGATGGCATAAATTCAATAAAGATACTTTTGAGTGGCATACAAGCAAAAAAATTGGTGGAAATGTGTTAAACATGATAAGGACAATTATCATTTTAACAATGATGCAACTATTTTTTTCTATTTCTTAAGGAGACATTGCCTCCCACGCATTTAATTATCTATCCATTTTCATCAGCAAACGAGTGTAAAACATATAAGTTAATGGATATTAATCTTACAATTATATTTAACTCACATATTGTATGTTACCCTCTAAAAATGCCGATCTATGTCCTTATTTTTATGCATTAATAAAATTTAAAATTTACCATCCTCATTTCTCTCGGTATTTATCAAAATTTGAACATTGATATTCATCGTCCCTAAACAAACAAAATATTTGGTCGAAATGTGTTAAAGATGATAAAGACAATTATCATTTTAACAATGATGCAACTATAATTTTTCCTTTTTCAAAAGGAGACATTGCCTAACTCGATGCATTTAATAATGTTATCCATTTTCATCAGTAAATGAGTGTAAAACATAGTAAATGAATATTAATATCACAATTATATTTAACGCACTCATAGAAAGAAGTAGGTGGATATACCGTTTTGTCGTCGACACTACGACACATATGCATCTCCCCTCTTATACTCATTGTCCCTAAGTTTCTTCTTAAATTTTTTTTAATCTTTACTTTCCTTTTGGGGTCAATATTGTATTCAACAAACGGTCACAGACGTTCCGCCACGTGTGTATCACATCAATATTGTATCAAACTAGAAGATATTTCCAGTACGGTAACTGAAAATACGAAATACCTCAACCTGAATTACAATTCGTGTCGACTTGAATTTGACACGAACACGAAAATTTAGTGTCGAATTCAAATTCGAATTTCGTGTCATGACCCAGATTAACAGTCTTAATATATAACATCCAGGTGATCTCAAATTTGATGCTTAGACCATCCCAACATTAAACACAATGAGTCAAACCATGGATGTAAAACATACTAGCATTCCACATGTTTATTCTACTCCTCGAGATGGCTGGAAAGATGAGAGGAGCACTTATTTACATATCCCTACAAAGGGCAACATGGAACACAAGTGACATCGCTTAGTAGCTTGCAAAACCCTTTTCGACGGCCGGGAACTTGATGGCATTGGAGGTGCAAGTGCTGGGCAGCCAAGTTGGGAGAGCCGGGCAGTCTATGAAGTCATTTAGCGTCTTGTCGACGCAAACATAAACCTGGTAGAGCTGGTCCTTGTTAACCTTGTCGACGTTGCATTGGATCCCCACCTGAGTTCCGGTTGCCCTCTTCATCGCCTTGCTCAAACGCTCCTTCTCGTAGAGCCCTCCGTCCGGTTTAACTCCTACACGAACAAACATTCACTTATATGTAATTTGTCGGTATCGGTTGGTACAATTTGCTTGTTAAACTTCATGCATCATATTTTGAAAGTAAGAATTTATCAAGTGACTTGAGTGAATGATAATGTTGTTTTGTAATTTTATGAGATCTAAGAGTGAGAATTTGTTAATAGAGTAACAAAAGGATGCCTCCCTAATCATTTACCTGCATAATTAAGGGCATTGAGAAGATCGATTCTGCGATTCAAGTTGAGGGAGGTTTGGAAGTACGCTAGTTGGTCGAGCTTGGGGGAGATACATGAGCCATACAACTTCCAAATCCGCGCCCAATAGGCTGGTGCATCATGGTTCGGGCATTTCAAGCTAGGCCATTGCTTGTTCAATTCGGGCTTGATTGGGGAAAGCTTCACAACAAATTCCTTTAGTTAATAAATTAATTAATTGATTAATAATTAAGTACCTTTTTTTTAAGTTCATCATCTATTCATCTCCTTTATAGAAAGGTCAAACGTCAAGTCCACAATACGGTTCTTGGTTCTTCAATCTTCATGCACTCGTACATCGTTAGTTAACGAACGTGTTTAGTCTTGTGTTAATAAGTTTGGTTTTGGTAAGTTTTTGTTTTTATTTTTTTGAAAATATTGTTGGATTTTACTGATGACTGAAGTGATTTTACACACCAAGTTTGGATCGAAAGGTATAGGGTTGCACGTAGGAGACGTGCCGTCTCCGTTGGCCGCGACGAGGCTGTGAATGATGAAATCAGTTGGCTTTTCTTTGTAGCAGCAACCACTTCGAGTGTTGCAGTACGAACCGGGCCACTGATTCAACACCAAAACATCACTCAGATAAAATCGTAACATAAAAATTTGTGATTAAAATTAAGTTGAGAACTATAAGTACAAATAAGTTAATTAGTATGTTGGTTTGAGTTTAACCTGAACGACGAAGTAATAGAAGTCGAAGGCATTGGCAATGGATTGCACCGACAAGAGCATGACCAAAGAAAATGCGATGCGGAGAGTCGCCATAGTTAACTACCACCCAAGTGTAGTTGTGATATTGGTTTTGGTTTGGTCTGAGAAATGGTGGTTGTCATAACTGGCTTTTATAGGATAGGAAAGGTGGTGAGATAAGGTCGTTTGCGTGATTATTATTTTATTTTTTTGAAAGTATGATTGGTGTGAATGTTGCTGTCATTTGCTCATCACGTTTCTCACCCTTTGCAGAGAAATGAACGGTCACTACTCACTAAAAGCCCATCTCGTGATGAGATGTGACTCCTGTCGTAATGTTGTATCAAGCTTTTCAAACTACTTCCTTGGTTTTACTCCAATAAATACGAAAGACGGTTAATTTTAAATTTTAATTTTTTGCTGACCTAGAATCTCCTTGTACTCATTCTTACTTTTGGATACGTGGGTTGTGTTTTCAAACTGAAGATGGTTCGATAATAAGTGCAACGAGGTAGAAAAATGATCCAACCAACTGCACTACGCCCAAAGGACATGTCTTGGTGTTGTGGTTTCAGCAGCCTACAATGTCTTTATCCAAGGCTCGGCTCAAGATGGTAAGTCCTATAACAGATTATTAGGTACGTATATGTATTAAGAAACTATATTGTTTATGCACAGAACAAAACTTATAATATTTGTCCAAACTCAAGCCCACTATAGTTATTGGGTTATAGCTCAGGCCGAAATTCAATTGTTTGCAAAATCTATCCTGGCCCAAACCTAACCCATTTTCATTGAGCCTACTATGGATTCGAACCGATCCTAAGTAAACTATTTTTTTTATTTTGTAAAAAAATCTTATATAGTGACATTTCAACATTTCTCAAGTGTTCTTACCAAAATATTGTACAAATGAGAGAAAGATATGAATTCACACGTTGGTGTTCAACAAGAAAATGTTGGTCACAATAAAAGAAAGATACAGCAAAAGATCTGTGAAATAAAAATTATTGATAAAATAAGTGTAATGGAAAAGAATCAATAGTTGAACACGGAGAGTAATATAAATATCGAATTGTATTTCAGGTTAACTTATGGATATAGCCCCGGACATCTAAGAATATCTTTATCAGCGTCCAAACACTTTTCGGGAATCATGTTTTCTCTTTCAGTCACGTCGAGTTCTCTTTCTGTCACGTCAGCACAAATCAATCCCCCTACAAATTCTTTAACCATTATCCAAACCACTCAGTCACGTTACAGTATTTGTTGTCACGTCATTATCTTTATTCTCTTCTCTAAAACTCTCACTACAATTAACAAAATATATTAATAATCATTATTGTAATCAATCAATTCAATTAATTCATTTGATTTGAATTAACAATTAATATATAAGGGTCAAGCTCTAGTGAGCTCAGAGCTCATCAAATTTAGTTTAAGGTCCCTACAATCTCACCATTGGATCTTATTTACATTTAATCTCACCATTCATTAGTATAACCGTTTTTTCTTAATATACCTTACAATTTGAAATGAGTGATGGATATTGTGGGGGCTTAATTTCGAAAAGTTAGGCCCTGGGCTCACTAGAGAATTCCTGTAATATATAAATACAAAATTATTTTATATTTAGGAATATATTTTTAAATACTATAGTTAAAAATACATCAAGACATATTTCCTACAGTGTGTGCGTGACTACATGGAGCACAAGATGATGAAATCGAATTTTGGATCACTCGAACATCGATGACCTACAGTGTACAAATTTTTATTTTTATTTTTGCAATTGTGTTCTCCAATTCCCAAAGACGACAATGATTTGCAATTTAGGTGTAAATTATTAGAGCTTTGGTAGAAACCTAACACTAACAGGAGGGTACGGTTGTTAGTTCTGAGTCGAGCTCGTCGACTTGAACTCAAAAAGAACTCGATTTTGATTTAACTTCAAAATGAAAAATATTGATCAAAAATATAAAAAATCTTCCAATTTGATTCAATAAACGAGTTGTTAGAATTCCAAAAAAAATTGAAGTTCAACTCGAAGACTCACCCGAATTTTTTATTATTATATTTGTAATTTTTATTTGTATTCGATAATAATATAAATTAATACATTGAACTTGAAATTTCGCTTCACTCAACTCGTTTACATCCTAGAAAAAAGAAAAGAAAAAAGAAGCGACCTTGTTGTCGTCGAGATTGAAGTGGGGACGGTTGGGGAAGAATTCGTGTATCTCCGTCGACGTTCGGAACGGCGTCCGCGGAGCTTCGGCCCCATCGTCCTACCCTTTTTTTTTTAAATCTTCCTTTGTGGCTTTGGGTGGACTGAGTTGCCGACGGGCCTCCAAGCTATAATCATAAAACTAATTCTAAGTTCGGATTAAAACATTTGAACAGAATTATACATTGGTTGGGGTTTGGATATGGATTGAGTCTAATGCTTAACTGAACTGTTTTTTTTTTCTTCTATTTCTATGACATGTGCACTCACATAAATGCGACGTATAATTCAACACTATTATTACTTTTGTGATTCTTCATGAAGCATTATAGATCCCCTCGTATTGATGTGTAATAGTAGTTTAGTTTGATTTGATGTCTTTAACTTTTTGCATTTTTTTAAACCATCAACAACTAATAGTTTATCAAATGCAAATTAAAAATAGACCAACCTGAACTGAAATAATTTGATTTGAATTTTTTTTAACGAAATTAATTTGGTCTGGATTTGGCAATGAAACCCTAAACACAAATCAAACTAACCCTGTCCCATCCCTATATAATAAATACCCTGACATATTGGTTTGGAAAAAACTACTTCTCAGTGAAAAAATGTCTGAAGTGATATCCTTATTACATTACTATTTATAATGAAAATGATATGAAGGTTATTGTGGAACTGGAAAAATGTCTACCATTGCATCAAGTGTTAAACTGGAAAAAAATGGACCAAAGCAAAAATAAAATCTAAAAAATGATTGAACAGAAGTACGTTCTTCACAAAATTTTCGAGGAAAATGTTTGACATGTGGCAAGCATAACATGAGAAAGTAAAACCACAAATGCTATTATCAGATTTCCATCAAGACCTGCCTCTCCTACCAAGACCTCCTCTTCAAACTGGGAAAACAAAAAAATTCAGTATAAGTTGGTGAGTATGGAAATGACATTCATGAGACTACAAGCAAATCAGCACGACAACGGAAAAGATATATGTTAATCAAAATTGCTGTATGACATGGGGAAAATACAAAGTGATTTAATTTCCACATGAGCAAATACAACATATAAATTATGTGGAGACTTCAAGAACAGTCAAGTCAAAAGTAGAACAGCAACTCAATAAAAAACTTAGTATACAAACATGCTATTTAGCATTAACGGTGGTGCAAGTTCAATGGCACATTGGATCAATTTTTACAATATTTAAACATAACTACTACAATTGAACCAAATTAATATTATTGCATATAATGTAATTTGAAGGATAATGTTGAAGAATGGGGTGCGCATCATCAATGCATAGGAGATAAATGCGTAAAATGTTACCAAGCTAGCCTAAAGATATATATGGGATATAGGAGATAAATGCGTAAAATGATACTAAGCTGGCCTAAAGATATATATGAGATATTGTATGGGGTTTGTGGAGAAGAAAGGCTGTCCATTCCGAGTTGAAGTTTTGTTTGTTAGAAGGGTAAGAAAGTGTTCTTGAATATTGGTCTATATTTGTTAAGGAAGCAAATCCAGGAAGAATCGGTCGACCGGATGGAATCCGGTCCACCGATCCAAAACTCCAAGACTTTTGGCGATGCAAGGTTCGGACTACCGAATTGATTTCGGTCCACCGAACTAAGGATTTCAGGCACTTCAGGTGCAGCTGGGTCGGACGACCGAATTGGATTCGGTCGTTCGTCAGAGGACAACAGACACTTCGGAACAACGGGTTCGGTAAACTGTTGGAGAGATTTTTGGTGTTCCGAGAATCTAAAAGTGTCTGTCCAAATTGGAACGGTCCATCGAGGGGTGCTCGGTCGACCGTGGGGTTGTTAGAGAATTAGTTAGTTCGTAGGAGAAGCGTTCTCGCGGTATACCGAGCCGCACGAAGAAACGTTCCCGCGGTCAACCGGGAAGGATTCAGTTAACCGAATCGCAACAGAAAGCGTTCCAGTTTAGTCAATGACGGTCGACCGAAGGAGCATCGGTCGACCGTTGCCCACGAATTTTCAGCTCGGTTTTGCTTAATTGTAGCTCGGTTTTTGAGTCTATAAAAGGGCTTGTTTGCTCTTGGTTTTAACATAACACATATAACGTACACGTGTAATATTTCCTTCATTGTGAGTTGAGAGATTAGGCTAGAGAAAGATCTAGAGTGCTTTGGAGGACTTATTGCCTCCATATACTTGTAATCTCGGTTGCTTCTCTTGTTGAAGAAATGGAAGAAGGAAAGGAAACCCGTAGAAGACCCCCCAAGGACGTAGGCACATTGCCGAACCTTGTAAATCGCGTGTGTCGTGGTTGTTTCAGGTGTGCGTTTGTGTTTGCTTGTTTATTTCCATCTTATTTGTGTTCTTGTTGCATTAAGTTTGGGAGAGTGTGCGAAGTTATTTCCGCAAGTCAATATTCGGTATTACGTGGTGCGTTTAATCCGTATCGTGTTAGTGCATTATTAGATCCCTTTCCCAACAGCTGGTATCAGAGCTTTGGTTGCACTTTCAATGCCGGATGATGCACGGAACTTCGGGTGGAGAAATTCACCGGGAAGGTGAACTTTTCAACATGGCAACAAAGGGTTCGTGCGTTGATGTCGCAGACGGACGGACTATTGCTGACGTTGGATGGAGCTAAAAAGAAGTCGTTGAAGATGACCGACGAAAAGTGGGAGAGTCTGAATCTCCGGGCTATTGGTATCATCGAGTTGTGTCTCTCGGATGATCTACTTTTTGAGGAATCGGCGAAGACCGTGGAAAAATATTGTAAACTTCTGGAGGAGAGGTTCATGAAGAAAAACCTAAGCAACAAGCTGAATTTGAAGCGTCAGCTGTACATGCTTCGGATGAAGGAGAACACGTCGTTCATTGAGCATCTCTCGGTGTTCAATAAGTTGATAGCTGATCTAACTCATCTAGATGACAAGATGGAGGATGTTGACAAAGCAATGTTGTTATTGACGTCACTGTCAGACTCGTATGAGAACTTGGTGAATACAATCATATATGGCAAGGCTTCGTTGGTGTTGGAGGAGGTCAAGGGCAGCTGATCTCCTACGATGCAAGGAAGAATTCGAGTAGTAGCTCTTTCGAGAAGGGTGAAGGATTGATCCAGCACCGGAAAGTGAAATGAATGTGTTCTAAAAGTTTTACTTTTATATGTCAATTATTATGAATTGGATGTGCAAACATTTTGTTCCTTGATTATGGTATTCGTCTTTTGGAAGTATTAAGGAAGAGGCGTTTGGTCCTTAACCGAAGAGCTCTAAAATATAATGGTTTACATAAATCAAAAGTTATTCACAATCATGATAATTAACATGGAACATTAATCAACGAGATAAGATTGTCGTGTTGGTCATCGATTGTTGTAGCTCTACAAATAATTGACGACACGAGTATATAAAAGAAGAAAAGATTACTTTTATATATTGAATAGACATAACAAGTAAAACATTATGGAATTGTGTTTCGTGTCATTAATGTTTTACTGTGTCTTGGATCTTAAGACATGAGAGTTATATCTTCTCACTCAAGAAGTGCTTAATTTGATTATTGTCAAAAGCTATCAATGAGTATAGTGATAAAGGCAATAGCTGGTTGAACATGACTTGTGCTGGAAAAGATAGTTAGTCAAACGATTATCGTTGCCCCTCTTAATTGAGTGATGATATTAGTGGACCCCTTAATAAAGCAAAATTATAATGTGCACAATGTAACTTGAGTTAAGTTACATAGTTATAATTAGCTTAAAGAGATCAAGAAATGAATATACTACAAAGGTGACACATTTCTATTTTGTATATATTCTTAATATCATGAGGCAAGGGACGGACACAAGTGGTGCACTTACATCACTATATGGATCGTGTTTTAGTTCGAGAGGAACAAAGACATTTATGGTAATTGGGTAACTATGATGTGTAGCTAGATACCTTTTATAGTTTGAGATATTAATTGTTTAATATCGCTGCCAATTTAGCTTAGATCCTCCTATAGGTCATACCACGAAACTGGGAAACAAGAAGCTTGATTTTGAGTTCATATGATGTGTCGGGCTTCATGTGAAAAATGAACACATGTGGTGAACGAATAAAATCAATATGTCATGAGAATTGACATAATTAGAATCATAACAAATTCATATGAGGTGTGTATATTATGGGGTGTAATAATTTAATATTACATAAAATAATATATTACATAAGATATGAATTTGCTAAAAAACCCAAAAGATCAAATTTTGTTGGAAATAAATCCAAAATTTGACAAAGGCAAAATCGGGGTCAAACACGGTGAACCGTTCATGGTTCGGTCGACCGGGGAATCTTCGGGTCGGTTAACCGAATGGGGAACGGGTAAACACAATTGGTTGACCGAAATTGTTTAGAGTGCCTGGACAATCAGGTTCGGTTAACCGAGTGTGAACGGTCAACCGAGAAAAAGTATTTTCAGTAGACCAAAGAGAAGACGTGGTTTATCCGAATTTTTCCAAAGAATTTTTCTCATGCGGATTCGGTCGACCGTCTATCTCACGGTGCACCGAACATGTGTCATAACCAAATGGTTCGGTTAACCGAGAAAATTTCTCGGTCGACCGAACAGTGCGATTTCTGCCTGAATTATTAAGAGATTAATTAGATCATGGGTTGGATTAATTCCAGATTTAATAAAATGTTTTTTTAGGGTGCTTATGTGGCAATTAGAGATTAATTTTAGGAGAGAATAAGCAAAAGATCAAGACTAAAGAATAGTTCTTGATGAGGATGTTATGGGAGCTTATAAAAGGACCCATCATCCTACTTGTTTATGTTAATGCAAAAAAAAATTCTCTCATTAATCTCTCCCTTAATCACCACGAAAATCTCTTAGTAATTTTAAGTTTTAGAGATAGAAAATCTCAGGAGCTTAAAGATGGGTTATTAGCTAGATTCTAAGCCTAATTAGAGATTGATTGGCTAGCTTCTTTCTCTCTAATCTTGTTTAGAGTTTGGTGAACACTTGGAGGCGAATCGGCGGGCAATTCAAAGGGCAACGTGACTCCGGATCCTCGAAAAGTTTTAGAGAACCTTTGGGTATGATTCTCTCTGTGATTTATTTTAATATATGTAGGATTGCATGATATTAGAATAAACACAAAGTAATGTACATAAAATTGTTGAAAGTATGAAATCGATCTTGTATGTTGTATTAAAATTTAAAAATATATACATATATAGGGACAAAAATCCTACAGAAAGGGGCAAGACGGGTAACAAAGGAAGAAACAACGAAAATGGGCGGTCCAAATCAAATGGGAGATCCTTTAAATGTTTTTTCTGCAAGAAGGTAGGTCACATGAAGCGTGATTGTAGGGTCTTCAAGGAGTCGCTGCAGAAAGGGAAAGACGGGTATAACTCCGCTAGCGTGGTGGAGGAGAAGAACGAAGTCGACGTTCTAACAGTTTGCACTGCAGGTATCGACAAATCATCATCTGGATGAATTTTCGATACAGGAGCATCTTTTCACATGTGTCTGGTCAATGAGTGATTCATATCCTATGAGCCACTAAAAGGAGGGATCGTTGTTATGGGCAACGATGCACCATACACTACAGTCGGGATTGGTTTCATACAGTTCAAGATGTTCGATGGGTGCATTCGAACGCTGATGGGTGTGCATCATGTACCGGAGTTGAAGAAGAATCTGATTTCTGTAGGAGAGCTTGATACTCTCGGGTGGAGATGGTCCGACGGGGACGGAAGGATCAAGGTCGCTCATGGGGCGATGACAGTGATAAAAGGAACCAAGGTGGGCAACTTATATTGGATGCTAGGGTATGCAGTAGTAGGAAAAGGTGCAGGAAATGTTGCACACGACGAAGACAACACCGCACTTTAGCATATATGAGGCTTGGTCATATGACGGAAAGGGGTTTGTGTGAGCTACACAAACAAGGACTGTTGAAGGGTGTTAAGAGCTGCAAATTGGATTTTTGCAAGTATTGTGTCTTCGGTAAACAACAAAGGATTCGATTCAAGACGGCTATCCACAAGACAAAACAAATATTGGAGTATGTGCATTCAGACGTTTGGGGATCGACTCAGGTTCGGTCAAAAGGTGGAGCAGAATATTTCGTCACATTCATAGAAGACTTCTCAAGGAAGGTATGAGTTTATTTTCTGAAAAATAAATTTGATGTCTTTGATAAGTTTAAAGAATGGAAAGCCCAACTAGAGAAAAGTACAGGAAAATATGTCTAGTACTTACGGACAGATAACGGAGGTGAGTACACCTCAAAGGAGTTCGCAAACTTCTGTGAGAAAGAAGGCGTCACGAGGCATTTCACTACACTACGGAGTCCGGAACAAAACAGCGTAGCTGAAAGGATGAACATAACTTTATGCGAACGGGCAAGGAGCATGAGGCTTCATGCAAATCTATCGAAGGATTTCTGGGCGGAAGCAGTAGATCTTGCATGCTACTTGGTAAATGTCTCCCCGTCATCGGCACTTGATTTAAAGACACCTCAGGAAGTGTGGACGGGTGAGCCATTTGATTATCCGAGGCTTAGAATATTTGGATGCAAAGCCTATGCGTTGGTCGATGAGACACAGCGATCGAAGCTGGATTCAAAATCAAAGGAATGCATATTCCTTGGTTACGATAGGACGGTGAAAGGATATAAGCTTTGGGATCCGGTGAGAAAGACGGTACTCCTACGGAGTAATGTGGTTTTTGATGAGACAAGTTTGCGCAAGGGCCTTGAGGAGAAAGAGCAGGAAGAGAATCTCATGCGAGGAGACAAAATTGAAGTTAAGGTCAAGGCTTCAAGAGGTGAATCGAATCAAGAAATTCAGTAGAAAACAATAGACTCACAAGTAAAGGAAGAAGTTGAGCAAGAGAGTATTGCTCAAGGAAGACAAATGAGGATCACAAAGGCACTGTTGAGGTATGGTCACGATGATGCTAGTATTGCGTTTGCACTTGTTACCGAATGTGGGGACCCTTGCACATTCGAAGAAGCTATTGAGCAGGAGGACAGGAACAAGTTGATGGTGGTCATGACCGAAGAGATGGAGTCTCTTCATAAGAATCAAAGTTGGGAGTTAACGGAGCTTCCCAAAGGAAAGCGCGCGATTGGGTGCAAGTGGATCTTCAGGAAGAAGGAAGGGTCATATCCTATGGAGGAGATAAAGTATAAAGCAAGGTTGGTGGCAAAAAGATATGCTCAGAAGGAAGGAGTCGATTACAACGAGATTTTCTCACCCGTTGTAAAGTATACCTCTATTAGAGTGTTGTTAGTCATGGTGACTATGGACAACATGGAGTTAGAGCAAATGGATGTGAAGACAGCTTTTCTTCACGGGTACATATAGGAAGAGATCTATATGAGGCAGCCGGATGGGTTCATCACACGAGGCAAGGAATGGCAAGTTTGCAAGCTTAAGAAGTCCCTCTATGGACTTACGCAATCGCCGAGGTAGTGGTACAAAAGGTTCGATTCATTTATGATTAATAAGGGTTTTGTACGTTGCGATTATGATAGTTGTGTTTACTTGTGGAGTCTTGGAGACAAAACACACGTGTTCTTGCTTTTGTATGTCGATGATATGTTGATCGCGGCTAAGGAGATGCATATAGATGATCTCAAACTGAAGCTTCACGGGGAGTTTGAGATGAAAGACCTCGGGAGTCCAAAGAAGATTCTCGGTATGCAGATCTCTAGGGATACCGAGAAAGGTGAAATTCTGTTCACTCAAAGGAGCTATATCCGGAAAATACTCGAGATGTATAATCTCGAGAACGCCAAGCAGGTGGCCACACCTATTAGTGCTCACTTCAAGTTCTCGTTGAAGTGCATCCCCTCTACTGGAAAGGAAATGAGAGATATGGAGAGAGTTCCATATGCTAGTGCAGTCGGATCCGTTATGTGTGTTATGATCTGCACTAGGCTAGACATTTCACACGCAGTTAGCCTCGTGAGTCGTTATATGGCTAACCCAGGAAAAGAGCATTGGGAAGCGTTGAAGTGGTTGTTGAGGTACCTGAAGGGAACCATGAATGTTAGCTTGAAGTTCACCAAAGATGGAGCACAAAGGCAGGTGGATGGGTACGTCGATTCAGATTACGTTGGAGATCTGGATAAACGGAGGTCCACAACAGGGTATGTGTTCACTTTGGGTGAAGGTCCAGTGAGTTGTAGATCGGTTCTCCAACATACTACCGCGTTGTCTACAACGAAAGCGGAGTATATGGTAGTTGTCGATGCCGTAAAAGAAGTTATATGGTTGAAAGGTTTAGTTAGCTCTTTGGGGATGGAAGAAAAACAGTGACCAAATTGCATTGCGATAGTCAAAGTGCAATTTATCTAGCCAAGGATCAGACGTTCCATTCAAGGACCAAACATATTGAAGTAAGGTACCATAAGATCCGGGAGTGGATCGAGGAAGGGCAGGTTGTTCTCTAGAAAATCGACACAAGCGAGAATCTTGCGGATATCATGACTAAGGTGGTCAATCGGGAGAAGTTCGAGTTGTGCTTGAAGCTTCTCAATGTCCTCAGAAACTGAGAAGGAGGGCGCTCCGAGGGTAGCGTCAAATGGTGCGTCATGAAGGCACGAAGGATGCGGGTTAGAAGAAGACTCAGGTAACAAATCTAAACCAAGGTGGAGATTGTTGAATATTGGTCTATATTTGTTAAGGAAGCAAATCCAGGAAGAATCGGTCGACCGAATGGGATCCGGTCTACCGATCCAAAACTCCAGGACTTTTGGCGATGCAGGGTTCGAACTACCGAATTGGCTTCGGTCCACCGAACCAAGGATTCTAGGCACTTCGGGTGCAGCTGGGATCGGACGACCGAATTGGATTTGGTCTACCGTCAGAGGACAACAAACACTTCGGATCAACAGGTTCGGTAAACCGTTGGAGAGATTTTTGATGTTCCGAGAATCTAAAAGTGCATGTCCAAATTGGAACGGTCCACCGAGGGGTGCTCGGTTGACCGTGGGGTTGTTGGAGAATTAGTTAGTGCGTAGGAGAAGCGTTCTCGCGGTATACCGAGCCGCACGAAGAAACGTTCCCGCGGTCAACCGGGAAGGATTCAGTTAACCAAATCGCAACAGAAAGCGTTCCAGTTTAGTCAATGACGGTCGACCGAAGGAGCATCGGTCGACCGTTGCCCACGAATTTTCAGCTCGGTTTTGCTTAATTGTAGCTCGGTTTTTGAGTCTATAAAAGGGCTTGTTTGCTCTTGGTTTTAACATAACACATATAACGTACACGTGTAATATTTCCTTCATTGTGAGTTGAGAGATTAGGCTAGAGAAAGATCTAGAGTGCTTTAGAGGACCTATTGCCTCCATATACTTGTAATCTCGGTTGATTCTCTTGTTGAAGAAATGGAAGAAGGAAAGGAAACCCGTAGAAGACCCCCCAAGGACGTAGGCACATTGCCGAACCTTGTAAATCGCGTGTGTCGTGGTTGTTTCAGGTGTGCGTTTGTGTTTGCTTGTTTATTTCCATCTTATTTGTGTTCTTGTTGCATTAAGTTTGGGAGAGGGTCCGAAGTTATTTCCGTAAGTCAATATTCGGTATTACGTGCTGCGTTTAATCTGTATCGTGTTAGTGCATTGTTAGATCCATTTCCCAACAAGTGTAACGTCTCCAAAAACAATGGAAATTTCAACCATTAAATTCAAAAGATATTATCATCAGATCACTTGGAAACTCTACTAAAATATATATACCACAAGATACACTGTACACAAGAGTTGTCAAAAGTATGACTACATCAAAGTACGACAGACATGGATACATGTAATCATAACACCCTCAAAAATAGAGTAGAGGATCCGGTCCGTGGATGTACTCGTCCTCAGTCATCACCCGATCAGTACCTTAAAAGGCCCTGAAAAACATAAATAACAATGTCTGAGTTTCCATAAGGAAATCTCGTATACTAAGTCTACCTACATGCACATGCAATACATGACCTATCATATTAGTATCATGACAACATAAAACATAACAGTCATCTCCCCACTCTAAGGTCATATGGTCATAAGTATTAACATCATTGGGCATTCAAAGATACCCACCGCGGGCACGTACGGTCATACGAAAAATATGTGATACACCCCCACTCACGGCTACACTAGCATGAGAGTTCGGTGAAGGCCACACTCACTTTCGAGTCATCGATCCAGTATGATCTCGTGGTCACAATTCCACACTCGCCAGAGCTGTCACTCTGGTCGGCCATACTCGTCGGTCGTGCCACAGCCGGACGATCATACCTCCTGGAAAATCGTCGGTCGGTCATCTCCGTCGCCACACAGACTAAACGGTCATCTTGCTCCATAGAGCCATACATATATCATGCAAATGGAAACTATGGTCTCTCGGGTTTACTACATATGGTCTCAATGCATATGTCATGAGAACACAATAATCATAATAGTAGCTCACACACCGACGCGCTCATAAACATAAATTCAATTTTGTACCCCAACGGTTGACCAAAAATGGTCAAGTGGTCGACCGTTTGGTGGTTTATACCGGTAAAGGGTTCAGACAACAATCCACTGGTCGAACCAAATATACATCAAAACGGTCGTACAAAAGTCATTGGGTAGTCGATCGTTTGGAAGGTCTACGTCACATATAACATTAAATAATTTATCCCAATGGTCAAACGCAAATGGGTCCCGTTCGACCGAAAATAACAGAGACTTTCCTACATTTCACAAGCCATCACCAGTCGAACCAAAATACCATCCAATCGAACCATTATTAAGTTCACATAAGTTATCGGTCGAACTCTGAACTAGAGTGGTCGATCGTTTAAATGGTCTAGGCCCAAACCGACTTACTTTAGATCCAATCGGTCGAACGGCAAGGAGTCCCGTCCGACCGAAAATAACAGTCTTCTTCTTCCTGTGAAATCATGCATAATTGGTTTATCGCCAGTAGGCATCGTTCGACCGATGCAGGTAAAAATCTCACAATTACACTACGACCGGTCGACCAACACCAACATTGTTCGACCGTTCCAGTGTTGCAACTTTGCTGCACCTTGACATCGATGAGGTCTCTGACCTCCAACGATGCTCATGACCACTCACACATCTTGTGAGAACTTCTAATTGAACTCAGCAACGTCGTCGACGATCGGGCAACTTTTTTGCACAAGTGTCTCGTCATCCACACCGCACACTCCTCCGGTGACGTCTTGTTGGTTCCCTTTTGCTCGTCCAACACCACCACTCGCCAGAGTTCAGAGAGAGGAGCTGAATTGAGAGAGAGTGAGAAGAGAAAAAGGAGAAATAAGAATTTGCTCCTTGTAAACCCCAACACCTCTAAATCCTCTTATCACCACCCTACACCCTACACCTCATCTCCTACCCATCACTTCACCCCTAAACTCAATTAACTTAGTCTAATTAGGTTTAAGGTTCTAACAGAAAGTGTAAAAACATGCGGCAACCCCAAAAGGGGTAAGTGATAAAACATAAGTTTTTTTTCACGAGAGAAGTAGGATATATACATATGCAAGTGAGATTGCATTGATTGGAGTGAACCAAAACGGATTAAGTTGGATTGAATTGGATGCAGACTGGATATTGGAATAAAAGGTGGACTTGCTTACTATATGCAGCAGCTAGAAAAAAGATTGGAGATTTGAGCCAATTGACATTGACCAAGTTAAATAGCGTTATAGATGGCCTATACTGAAATAAAACATTAGTTCAATTTATGCTAGAGGGCAGCTAGCAGAACCTGAGAACCTAGATTGGAAGCCTAGACACCCAACATGGACTAATAGTTCAAATGTTGGATTAGACTAGATTATTCGAATTAAACATGGGCTTAGGTTAGTATATGGGCAAGCTAGCAGGAACCGAAATTGAGATCCTAGACGAACAACTAATCTAGATGGTCTACAAGACTAGAAATATGTTTGGACTTTAGGAAGGGCCAGCATTCAAATTTGGCAAAAAGAAACACGAGAAACGCAAAAGGTCATCCTTAATTTCCTCATTGGTGCTGACATTCAGGGAGATTGCAAAGCATTAAAAACCAGCATTTCCATACAAGCTGCATGCATCCCACCAGCTTCTAATTAAAATCACGTTTCGTCAATTTGGAAACTTCCCAACTCCAGCATCCAGAAAAAAACCCTAGAAGAACTACGTTCGATTCTACGAACCACGCCATCATCATCAAATATCCAAATTACAATATTCACACTAAGCATTTGGTTTCGATTTCACAATTACCATAAAATCAACAAACCAAATAAAGAGCAAACTTGTTGATATCGAGGTTGGGAGCCCACGAGTGAAGCAACCCGAAGAAAAACTCCAACGTCTCCATCGAGCTCCCAAACGCATGCTTCGGCCCAAGCCTCACCTCCTCCTCCACCTTTAGCTTCTTCGAAGTGAGCCACTCTAGTTGGTAGATTTATGGTATTGAGATAATTAAGACTAATGATTGATTTTCAACAATACCTAATATTGGTTTACGTAGAGTATGAATTATTTCACAAAGAAGATTTTCCGGCGTTGTATTAACCTTTCTCGATTTTTTGGATAGTCATGTGGTGGTACGATTAGGTGTCAACGGTGGATGTTTGAATTCTAGGAATACATTTGCATTCGAATTTGACCCATCCGAAAACTTGACATCTGGAGTGTGATCGTCAATGTTAAAATATTATTACATTTGATCCGTATAATATTTAATCTTGGATTGAATATCATTACTTAATCTTGTACCAAAAATTTAAGTTAATGAGTCAGAATTTGTAAAGACAATATCAAAGAATAAAATTATATCCATACAAGGACGATGAATGGATTTAATTCAAGTTAAAGACAATTGCAGAGGTTAAAATTTAATAGAATCAAAAATTTAAAAAGGTTGAAATACTCAATGATCCTTACAAACTAAGTGAAATCTCGAAATCCAAGTTTGTCAAAATCCTTGAAAGTTCTTAAGAAGTAGGTGAATTCCCAATATCCAAAGGCACCCATCCCCTCACTTATCACTACACGTGACTTCACCATTAATGTTGTTACTTGTTAGACCACCCTTGACGGGTGCTCTACACTCGGGCGCCCGGACAGGGCGCCCGAGTTGCCCTCCCTTAACGGGAGGGTGTGTCGCCCGAAAATGCGCCCAGGACGTCCGGGTGGGGGGTCACGTCCCCCCCCCCCCAATTGGTCTTTTTTTTTTGTTTTTTTGTTTTTTTTTTCAAAAATATTTTAAAAATCAATTAAAAATGTTTTTTCAAATATTTTTTTATGAAAATAAGTTTTTTATTTGTTTATATTTTCTAGAATTTTTTGACAATTTTTCGTGTTTTGCCTAGAATAGATCCGAATGACGTGTAGGGGAGAGAATGTAAGGGCGTTTGAGTTGTTTCTGTGTGTAATTAAGAAAAATTCAGGGGGTTGGTTTGAGCTGACGTGGCGTAGAGAGAAGCTGACGTGGTTGTGAGAGAAACCAGGGCGCCCGGCAACTGCCCGGACGTTGTTATATGTTTTAATTCTTTTCTATTTCTAATAATAAAATTTTATTAATATATATCGTGCAATCTCATTGTAAATTTAAGATGTACATATACTGATATACATACATTTATTAAAAACAAACTTCAGTCTGTGGCAGACAAACACAAACCTATGTGCGCGCCGCAAGTTCCACGGCATCTCCAAATTCCAACCACTCTTCTACCACCAACCTTGAAGTGGACTCCACAAATCCATTTCTTCACCTCGGAAAAAATAGCATCCCATCGCTGACTCAACACCCAGTGTTGTTTCTTATTTGTCTTTGGTGATCACATACGTCAGGTATGAATCTCTTCAATATATAATGTAAATCACCAAATCCATTGGTAGTAGTAAATATGATCTCCTTCTTCAGCAGCTTTGATCTTTTAATTAAGGGGTGATTAGTTGGAATTTTTCATGTGACGTTATGCAAATTAATTTCCACATCACATACGCACTTGCATTCTTTTGTTTTCCTTAATGAACTTTTTCGTCTAAAGGTATGATTGATAATTTGATAGTGATAGCTACGAGAAATTTAAGAAAATAGGAAATTGAGTTTTAAAATGGCTTATAGGTAATTGGTTGCGTGAATTTTTTTTAAATTAAAACTTATTAAATTTGTTATTCATCGCCGGAAAACTACTTAAATCGTCCATATAGATTATCATTTTGCCATTCTGTCGTTTCTATTGCTATAACGCGACATTTTACCCTTCTATCACACATCTCTCTTCATCTTACTCTTATAATCATAAAAAATAATGTTTTGGAGGTCAGTAATGAGTCAACGGACGCCCCGGTGTATTCGAATTTGGTAAAATATCCAACATCTTTTTAATAAAAAAATAATAAATAATATATAAAAAATTGTGAGCGTTCGCCAGATCCGCCCCTCCCATGGGGGCGGCGTCTGGCTAAGACGCCTCCCCCATGGGGGGCGTTTTACCCAGACGCCCCTCCCCTACGTGGGGCGGCTCCGTCAGACGCCCGCAATTTTTTATATTTTTTATTAAAAAGATAATTGATTATAAATTTAAATAAATTGCTAAATTAATTAATTAATAAGTTAATAATTACTACATTCGGATGACTGATACCCCTTCGGTACACCGAATAGAGATTTCCTGAGAAATGTCAAAACTACTGAGGAAAAATATCCGGATGACTGGGTAGAGATCGGTAAACCGACCTAATGATTCCAGGAAGATCAAAAACTTACTGTCTTTACGCTCACGGTGGACCGATGGAAACTCGGTCATCCGCATGGAACATGTTCGGTAGACCGAGAAGCAAACGGTCGACCGTCCGACATCTCACCTTACAACGAGTTTTTGCAAGTGATGAAAATTCAAAAATTTCCAGATCCAACAATTTCAAAATCCAAAAAAATTCCAGAGGGCGCTGCCCCCTTGCCAGCGAGACCCTCGAACGACTTGTCGATGTGGCATTTGTAAGTCGGGAAGTTTTACCATCGAGGGAATTTAGATCTTGAAATTGTTGGATTTGTAATTTTTTTGAATATTTATCACTTGCATAAAAGGTCATTGTAATCTGACCCGTTACCACCGAAAACTTGTAAAGGAACCTCAAATAATTTGAGATAACACACCGTATAATTTTAAGAATTTTTTTTATTTTTTTAGGACGGGGCGTCTTATCCAGACCCCCCCCCCCCCGGTGAGGCATCTTAGACAGACGCCCTCCATGGGTGAGGCGTCTGGCTAAGACGCCCTCACCATGGGGGGCGTTTTACCTAGACGTCCGACTCGATTTTTTTTTGCTGACCTTATTTCACCGAATGCAGGCGCTTCGCCAGACATTTTCGTGGTGTTTGTACTGGGAAAATGAGGAAAACGTAGGTAGAAACATTGTTTTAAGAGACGGGACGAAATGGGTATTAAATGGATTGTTAAGGACAAAAAGGTAATTTTTGGGACGATTTAAGTAGTTTTCCGGCGACGAATAGTTGCCCCCTTCGAGAAATCATAAGTTAAAAATACGAGTCTAATTCCTTTCGGTTCCTGGTTACTAAGATCATAAATAATCATGTCCTGGTTACCCCATCTGCCTTGCTCTCTCTTTGCCATGTTAACTCACCCAACCTACCAAAAAAAACTTTTAACCACGCACGAGGTACCACATCCGCACTACATTATCTCCCTTTCACGTTATTTGGAGATCAATTTTGGATAAAATATTAAAAAATCACAAAAAAATCTACAAAATCAAAACAAATAAAAAACATATTTTAGAAGAAAAAAATTGAAAAAACAATTTAAAACGAATTTAAAATAAATTTATAAAGATTTTCAACAAATAACAAAAGAAAAATCAGGACAAATGGGAGGGGCAACACGTGCCCTAATTACATCCTTTAACATAAATTGTGTGAAACTTCTCACGAGCACGAGTTGGAAATCTAGAGGCATGTTCGGTAGTTATTATTCAGACTTGGGAGTCTTTTTAAATTTTGAATTATTATTTAGCTTTTGTTTTTACAATTTTGTTTAAAGGGTAAGCAACAAATAATAAAGTGTGAGAAGCGATAATAGAAAAGGATTACGGATAACAGTCCAAAACAACACGTACACGGATATTTTCCAGTTTTTTGATGTCATCTTCAACTTCCTCGTCACTGTCTAAACTTGTCCTGTGTTCTCTTAGTAAATTATCAATTTGATGGCATCCAAAAATTTCACAACGTTATCCACTAATTTTCACAAATTTACTGCATTTGGATATAAACTAAAGAATACTTATTAAAGTGAAAGGATAACATGGTGAAAGAACTATATATGAAACTATGCCAAAAATAAGTAACCCACCTGGTGCAATTTGGCAGTTAGGCATAGGGTTGTGCTTTCGGTCCGGACCGGATTGGACCGGACTGGACCGGATTTTTATCCGGCGTCCAGATCGAAGACCGGACCGAATTAGTCTGGACCGGAAATCAGACTCGACCGGTTGGATTCGGTCCGGTCCGATCCAGGACCGATTTTTAACCTTAAAAATTAAAAAAAAATACAAAAATCGGACCGGTCCGAAACCGAATTTTCCAAATTGTCCGGATCGGAACCCGGACCGACCCGGTTTCTGCACAACCCTAGTTAGGCATGATATATTTGTACCAGAGCTCCAAGACTACGCTTATTTTGTGCCTAGATATTTGGACAGTAAAGACACAGTAAACATTGTACCCCAAGTTGGTTGAGGGAATTTCTCGTCATCAAAGCAAGTAAATATCTAAAACTTATCTAATATTTCGATTATTATCAACCTTATCAAACACTTGAGGTTGAAATCAGTTAAATGAGTTCTCAAATACAGAAAAAGAGAAGCTTTTTAATAATTTTAAGCTCTCTTGACGTGCATCCACATCACTCTTATTTAAACAAGAGAAAAGAAGACAAAAAAGAAATTGCATGTATTTCCCATTGTCTAGGTAGAAATAAGTCTGGAAAAAAAAAGAAATGAATTGTATCACATTACAAAAACGTTCATTCTTATTTAACCGTGCTATTTTATTTGAGATATTTTGAGAAGAATATGCAATAAACAATTTTCTCTCTATTTTTCTTCGAAATAGAAATAGAAAAAAAAAACAAGGTGTTCATTTCACGCAGAAGTGCATATTGTCCCAAAGTTAAAATAACATTTGTTGAAAAGTCTCGCAACGTTTATATTCTTTTATGACTAAGATTTTCCTGACATCCACCGTACTTTTAAACAGGTGAGTTACTATTCCAAACTACAAGTGACCTGCACAATATTTCACCAACGACCAACGTTACTTTAGAGACTCGAACTTGTTTCAATCCCTCCCCCAATTGAACCACGTCAGGAGATGCTAACACAACATGTTTTTTTGACAACCCAAAATTCTTCAACACATGTCCAACTTCATGAGAAGAGTTGTAGTTCCAAATTAGAAGTAAGTACGTAGTTGTATTTTTTTTTATGCACATCAGTAATTCGATCCTCAGATGGTTGCACCTAAATTCCTGTTACCGAGTAAAAACAACATTTGGTTGCAACTCTTACTGGATTAACAAAAAAGAGGGAGGCATAATAGTTACTGAAATCCGCGTTGACAGCGTGCGTGTGCGTGTCATCTCCAATACTCCATCCACCCTTCCCTCAAACCCAAATTCCACGAAATCCCATTCCTCTAATCTCCATATAAATAAACCCTCTCTCTCTCTCCAACCACCAAACCCTAACATCCCCCCACCTCAAATCCCCCAAATCCCATCCCGTTCTAGGGTTCCGTTCGATGGGCGATCACGTAGTTCTCGACGTCGACCGGGAGGAGGCCGGCGCGTCGACGTCGTCGAAGGTGCCGGAGGTGAAGGCTCCGGAGGAGGAGCCGCTTATTAGCTCCGTGGAGTGCCGAATTTGCCAAGAGGAGGACAGCGTCAAGAACTTGGATTCGCCCTGCGCTTGCAATGGCAGCTTGAAGGTCCTTTTTGCGTTTTCATTCTTTGCTTTTTACTTTGCGATGGAAAAATTGATCGATTGACACTTTAGAGTGGAGAGATGTTTGTTTGTTACCGAAGCTGTAGAATTAATTGGTTGTTTGGAGTAGGGAAATGTTTAGGTTGGATTGAATCGAGACATTTATTACCTAGAATCTAGGAACTCGATTTATTAGTAGTTTGGATTATAGAGAGATTTGGCTGCAACAGATTCCGCACCCGAAACTCTAGAACTAATTGGTTATTTGGAGTAGGGAAATGTTTGGGTCGGATAGAATCGCAACATTCACTACCTAGAATCTAGGAACTCGATTGATCTTCTTCTTTATAGGAAGAACTCGATTGATCTGTAGTTTAGAGTAGAGAAATGTTTGGGTGATTCAGGACATTCGTTACCGGAAATTCTGGGAGCTTGATTAATTTGGTTTTTGAAGTAGGGAGATATTTGGGTGTGGTTGATTCAGCATACTCACTACCCAAACTCTAGGAACTCAATTAATTGGTTGTTTGGAGTAGAGATAATTTGGGTACAATCAATTTGACACATTTCCGAACTCTATAAACTTGATTGGTTGGTTAGGTGGAGTTGTGGAATATTTTGGTAAGGTAGATCCGATGCAGTTATTACATAAATTCTGTTTCATCTGAGAATTTTTTGCTGGTACCAAGATTTGGCTGTTTTTAAAAAATAACCATGAGGAGAATCTGAGCTTAGTAGAAAAAGGGTTTTTTGGCTGTTTATTTATATTGGTGTCTATTTTCCTTGTGGTTGTGTGTTTTGTTTTGTCTATTGATGGTTTGGTGTGTCTTCTACATGTAGCAACTTGGGTTCCATTTGTGAAGAATAGTCAAACTTCTAGATGGATGCATAATTAAAAACTTGAGGGTTGGGATTCATGAGAGCCACAACCATATTGCATTGGGAAACCTTCATATGTTTTTTTTCCTACTTAAGTTTGTTGGATATTATTGAGATTATCTTAAAAAAACTGCTTGATTTATTGATTTTAGATAAACCCACGTCTTTTTTTATGAAAGTGCAATTTCAGATTCATTTACGAAGAAGAGTCAAACATGTGAACAATTAAAAACTTTAAGAGATGGGATCATGGGTTCATGGACACCACAACTATATTGCATCGGGAAACCTTAATTTAAATTTCTTTTCCTACTCAAGTTTGTGGAATATTTTCAGTGTCCTTTTTAATTATTGATTTATCAATTTTATCTAAGCCTGATCCTTTTTTATGCAAATATGCAGTTTGCCCACAGGGACTGCGTGCAACGATGGATCAATGAGAAAGGTGACCTTACTTGTGAGATCTGCCATGAGGTCAGCCGGTGACTTTCTTGTCTATCAAATAACCATGTTATCGTGGCCCTTAAGAAAGCAATATCACAAACTCGTAGAAAGATAAACACTTGTAACTTTTTGGATGTCAACTTAACATATGTCACATTCTGTTTACCGTAATACAATACTGAAAACATTCGAAAGGTGCTATGTTTTCTATATTCGTTGTTGTCATTTTTTAATCAAGAAAAAGATTGCCAGATCACGTTTCTATAATGTCTCAGCACTATTGCAGTTTTAGACCACTTTTATGCCCAAGTGATTGACAGCAAAGCCTGAAGAAATCTCAATTTCTATTATTGCAGCCCTACAAATCTGGGTACATTGCACCTCCCCAAGTTCAACCTGATGAAACTGCAATTGATATCAGGCAAGTAGTTTTGCAGAAATTAAGTTTCATTTTAGATGGCTTATGTGCAAATTCGGTTTATTTCCCACTAAATGTACTGCTAGCAGCATCTCATATTATTTTATTTTATTTACTTCAGTGGAGGTTGGTCCATAGCCCGTACCCCCTTGGATTTGCATGATCCCCGCCTTCTGGCAATGGCCGCCGCGCAGAGGCACTATCTTGAATCTGAGTATGATGGGTACGATTCTACGAATGCTAGCGGGGCAGCATTTTGTCGCTCTGTGGCACTAATTGTAAGTGTTTCACCTCCTTCAACTCCAATACATGATCATCTTATTTGAATTTAGAAAATTATACTTGATGGAAAATAAACTGTACCTGAATACTTATTTTGCTGTGTGATTTTTGAAAAGCTGAGTAGTTAATGAGCTACAGCCTTCAAGGGTATTGTCTTTCTCGCTATCCTGATTTTTATTTTCCTTTGTTCTGTTTGCAGTTATTAGTACTTCTGTTCCTCAGGCACGCATTGACAATCACCAATGGTGATGAAGATGACGACGATGCGTCAGCATTTTTCTCTGTAAGTAAAAAAAGTTACAATGTGAACATTTCCTTTTTTGTGCACTACTTTTCTGACGAAATGCTTATTCATCTTAATATCCAGCAATTTCTGCTGAGGGCTGCGGGATTTCTTTTACCATGCTACATAATGGCTTGGGCCATCAGTATCTTGCAGCAGCGGAGGCAAAGAGAGGTTAGAAACAAATTCCCATGATCATGTGCCTCCATACATTTTTGGCTTCATTCGGTCACTGAATAGGCCACAAAATGAACCTTTTATGGTACCTGGTAAACCGTCATCACCAAATAATTCAGCACCACTCAAAGCCCTCTGAGAGGGAGAATTTTGGCAGTCAAAGTTATTTCCTACTCCAAATCTTCTGGTTGTGTTTTTCACTTTTTCTTGATGCAACAGGAAGCTGCTGCTGCATTGGCAACATCAGAGGTCGCATTCATCCTTCAGTCTGGTCAATCAAGGGGGCTCCAGTTTTCTATTGCACCCGATTCGCCGGATTCACCAGCTACTCCAGTGTCCCCTCAACACCAAGCTCCACACCAGGAGCCTCACCAGCAATAACTGAGACCGCACTAGTGTAAAGATTTCGTGAACCTTGGTCCTTCTACAACCATGGTGTTCAGAAAACTTGGTCTATGAAGGTCTTTGAGTCCCTATACGAGTCACACCAAGTCGACAACATTGACCTGAGTCTCCAAGTGCCCCAAGTTTCATTGTGTTCTGTTGTGTATACATCCGACTCGAGGAAGTCGTTGTTGTGTAACTAATTCATACTAGACCAAGATTACTGGTTGCAACTTTGGAATGTGAGAATCCTGGTTGCAGCGTTGAATTCGAAACAGTTGATCTATTCGTTTGCTCAACAATTGATATGACATTTCGGTTGTTGGGGAAAAAAAATTATCTCCCTTTGCATCCTGAGTTAATGTAATGGATTACAAGAAATTACATTGCGGAGGTCCTATCCCTATCCGTGTACTGCAATGTTGATTTGTTTTGTTTTAAACAATGACTGATGAGGACTGCAGGAGTTCTAGAGGTGATGAGGAGTCTTCCGCATAAATATCGCAAGGTCATGTTTTCGGACGAGAAAACGTGTTCCTGTTCCTTCAACCATTCTTTTGTGCTTTTGTGGTGCCTCTCAAGAAATGTATTTATTATGAATGCAAGATATACGAGATGTACCTTTTCTTCACATGTAAGCTTAGCATGGCATTCTGGAACATAAGTTGGTGTTTGACTATATGTTACTTTCTTTCGACCACTTCAACTTTTGCATTCAAAACCCTCTCTTCTAATACATTTCAACGACCTCCAAGAATGTCAAAAATGGCATATATTCTTGTTTTCAACTCACGAAAGAACTTCCTTACCGACAATAAGCCCTCTCTTCTTATTTTGACTATATGCACTTCTATCACGCGCCGATTCGCAAACATTCACACTCACTGTCTATTCGAATGCGGCCAGGATGAAACGATGGATGACTTGTTCCTCGCATGCCCTTATATCAAAACCGTTTTTCAAAATAGCTCGGATCAAATTTTACACAACCAGCACACAGGCACAGATTGGAAATATGATCTCACAACACCACCAAGATACACCAAATCCAATTCCCACTTCTACATTTTCCAGCCAAGTCCAAATAGGTTTCGACTTGGGAACCAAGATGTTGCGGACTTCTGCCATGGCCAATTTGCCATGCTTTGTGGTGGTCAATAACACATAATATGTCCATAGTGTCATATATAATCCCAAATGTGCATCTACTTTTAAGATTAAAAAAATTGCGACCACAGGCTAAGAATTACTCTTTTAAGGGTATCAAACCAACAAGATTAGACCCGAAACAAACTGGTGCATGATACATCTTTAAGAAGAAGAAGAAAACAGATGTAAATAGTGTGTGACTCAACGTAATGGGCAAGGTGTGGAATAGAAATTTCAAATCGTTGAATTCGAAACTTGCAACTTGCACGACTTTAAAGTCATTATTATTGGTAGTTGTTAAACATGAGCACATGCTCTACGTCACAGGTGACGAACGGATAAAACGACACGCCAAGCAAGCCTAGAAGAATTTGTTTTTTAAACATTGGAAGGACATTGACCTGGTTAATGCATCGGTTGGTTGGACCAACCACTATAAGTCGAGATAACAGCGTAATAACATCATCTATTTTGTTTATAATACAATATAATAGCCTAGACCAATAAATAATAAACTAGTTCGAAATGAAAGAAAAGTTCAAGTCGTCAAGAGAACGACGGATAAAATTCGTACAGCAAGAGAAGTGGTGGAAAAGTTCTTATGACTTTCTTTTGATATTTTGGTTTGTATTATGGATATTTGATCGTGTTTCAACAGGGTTTAGTTTCGTTGGTGCTTGGCAAGAGCTGCTTCAAGAGATGTGGTGAAATTTGCAACATACCGTACAGAAAAATTGAATTAAGATTCAGAGATGCGATATTAGGCTGAGTAAAATGTATTTCAAAAAACTTGTATCATGTTCATTGAAGGTTTAATTCCTTGTATTTACATAAGGTTCACTCTTATGCTGACACAGAAATGAGTGTTTTCCTTCATTTAAACATTAAAAATATGAAGTATATGCCAAGGCAGCCAAACCACAAAAACTGGAGTTTTAAGAACTAAATATTGGGAACTAAAAGTCTAAAACTGCACTAACTTGAGTTCTAACTTCCTCCACAACAAGCCATTTAGTTTACAGCTCACCGGAAGTAACCAATGCATCCATTAAGTCATCTTAGAAGTAATTATGTAGTAAACTCATAGCCTACCAAGACAGCATGCACCCTGAAATGTAAGATTATTATAGTTCAACTAATTTATTAAACACAAGATGATAGTAACAGAAACACCAACCCGATAATAAAATGGGGACACTTAAATCTTCGTTAATGCTATTACCATATAACTTTCCGTAACAAAGGCCAGTCTGTTTACATTACATAGTCATAAAAACTATCGAATCACAACTTCACTTAAGACTACCACATTTTGATCCTAGAACTACAAAATGTAATGTAACCACACTAGATGGCTGGCGTCCTTAAGATCTATATTTTTCTCATCTAGACAATGACAAACTGATCTAAGATGTCTCAGAAGATCACACAAGAAAACATTTTTCGGACTATTTCTGATTACTTCGCATCAAGAACAAACCATTTTGGAATACATGTGATATTGTTAGTGTTAGAGACTTACAGATGACAATTCAAAAAAATCTTAGACCTGCTATAGAAATTAGGAGACAACTGCTATTATGAATGCTTGTGTTACAGCAAAGATACCATCGTTGCTAACACACTCTCAACCCTCATAATCAGATAACAAAAAACATCATATAAAAGGAATAACTGGCTATGATAACATCTCAAGACAGTAGCTTAGAAGACATACCAAACACTATCCACTCAAAAAAAAAACTTAAGCTCTAAATATTGTAAGGCAATATTAATTTTAAGGTTAGAACTAACAAAGGTTTCAAAAGTCTCCATAACAAAATACCAAAATTCTGGATGACATTAAATATCATAGAAAGAACATAAAGCTGAGGGGTGTTCTTACAGAAAGGAATAAAGTCAACAAAATAAAGAACACAACCAGAACATTCTACAGTTGGAAGACAAAAACTAAGGCTAAAGCAAGCATACAGAAATCAGCGTTCTCACTCGGATTGGCAAAATCTCCTCCTGTGATTCAACCACAGGCAACAGAGAAACCTTTTTGATCGCTAAACTTGGAAACTTTTAGCTTAGCTCTTTGATGCCAGCTTTTCCTTAGCCTTCTGAATCTTCAAAACCTTCTTGACAATCTTCTGCTCCTCGACCAGAAAAGCTCGGATGATCCTATAACACATACACAAACTATTATATCACACAACAAAATGGTGCTACTCCTCTGCATCACAACAATCAAAATCTTACCTTTCTCTTACAGCACTTCCAGATAGAACTCCACCATAAGCCCGGTTTACTGTTCTTCGGTTTCTAGAAAGTCTGGTTCTCTTATATTCCGCAGGTCTCAAATGAGGAATCTGGCAAGCAAACAGCAGCATATCCTCAAAACTCACAATCACATGATGAACAAGCTAGGAGAGCAATACAAACTCTTGCTGAGCAAATACAAATAGAAAAAGTAAAGACCAAGGCTAGCATAATTTGACTGCATCCATTTTAGTAGTGAAGATGGACAATAAGAGCAAATCGTTCCACACAAACATCAACCAGACGATATAAGCCTCAACCAAAGGAAATTTAACTTTCAACTTAACAATTATATAGTGAAGTCAATCTTCTCCGAATCAATCCAATTCTATCAGATGTTAACTGAATCCATATGCTGGCAGGGATCAGGATTTTGTAATTGCTGAATTAGACATCAATCAGCAGTTTACTACTTTGTAAATGACCACATCAAAACCCTAAACAAAACCCTGTATTTATCCTTTCGTAAATAACACTCATTATGAGCAATGACAACCCCATCACAAAATACTAAAAAAAAGTCCATCTATCATTTCGTAAATAACCCACCCACGAGTTATAACATCAAAACGCAAAAGCAAAACCCTAAAACTTATCCTGATTACCATTTTGCAAATAAGCACTCATTATTAATAATGGCATCAAAACCCTATCACAAAACCTAGAATTTACTCCATCTCACTTTACAATGAGACTATCACCGAACCCTAACATTGCTTCTATCTACCATTTCATAAATAACTACTCGGTCACTCACTATGAGTATAACAACAACAAAGCCTTTAATCCCAAACTAGTTGGAGTAGGCTGGAAATGAACTCAAAAGAATCACGGTTCAGACATGTGAATAACCTTCTTCAACACACTCCTATCCAATGCCAAATCCCAGGGAATCTAGATCTCCCTCTCCCTCTTGTTATGTCTTCATCTAGGACACTCACTATGAGTAATAAAACCAAATCCCATGAAAATACCCTAGAATTCTTATTGACCTTAATGTAAACAACCACCCACCCATATGAGTAACCACATCAAGACCCTACAACAAAACCCTAGAATCCATTCCATCTATCATTTTGAGTTGTAAAAAAAACAAGCATTTTCCACATCAAATTACACTAAAAAGAAAACAAAATTCAAAAAAAAAAAAACAAAGAGAAAAGAATCTGATAAATACCCCTTGGATTCTCTTGCCAGTGACAGGGCACTTGGGTCCACTGGCCCTCTTCTTCGTGTACTGGTACACCAACTTCCCACCTACAAAAAGATTCGACCTTTAACCTCAAAAACCACCTCAGAACCAGAGAAAGAGAGAAAGATGGGATGCTAGGGTGGGCTGACCTGGGGTTTTGACGACCCGAGTTTGGTTGGATTTGGTGGCGTAGCTGTGCCTCTTGCGGTAGGTTAGCCTCTGCACCATCTTCGCGAGAGGGCGGCGTCGACGGCTTTTCCTTTTCTTGGATAGGAGGAAGGAGGAGAAGAAGAGGAAGACGGGTTTTGGGGTTTGGGGAAACCTAGATTCGACGGCTGGGATGCTCCGATTCTAACACTTGGATTTCTTGTCTTGGGTGTGTCATGTGGGGTTTCTTGTCGACCCAAATTGGGCTTCGGCCCATTCTTTTTGGCCCATTGGACAAATGCAATTTAGAGAAAATAATACAGAGTTATTTAATTTTATCCAATTGGGTCGGTGGTATGGCCGGGGAAGATTTGACCCGTCATCCCGTCCTACCTATTGCTGGTTGTAGGCCCAAAAAACCCTACCCGTCAACCCTCAACTCGTACAACTCGGATAACTTAATAAACCATACACGTTTTTGTCTTGTATTTAGCTTTGATCTTTTTGTATCTAGCTTTAAAAACACATATCAATTTTTTATTATTTTGATTTTTTGTATCTAATTTTGATCAAAATGGAAAATATTTAGGAAAATAGATTGATTTTTTGTATTTAACTTTGATAAAATAGTAACCTGCCTAACCCTCCTCACCCCGCCTAGTCCACCTTTAGACAGGGCAGGTAGTTTGGTTTTTTTTGGCCATGTCCCACTTAACTTAGACAGGACGGATAGCAGTGGGGCAAAAACTTACCCCGTCCTGTCCCGCCTACACCCCTAGTTAGGGGGTTCATATCGCAGGTTGATGAGTTTTTAAGCGGGTTATTCTACGTAATGACATTTTTAAGCGGGTTGTGAAAGTTTTTTAATCTTAGAACACTACCTTTTATATTAAGAGTATATGTTATTATAACATATAAATATATGATGGGTTGGTAGATTTGTAGTGCGGTTGAGACATCATTGCCACCTGTCACATTTATATAAGTGGGTTGACGGGGGTGGTAGGTTGGTGGATTGGTAGATCGTGAATTTTTGACTGCAACCCGCTCCACACAAGGTGGGGCGGGTTAGCTGGTAAAATATGCCCCATGCGTAGCCTTATATCCCTAGGGTATAGCTCTGCTTGTACGCTAGTGTGATTTCATACCTTGTGATCACGGTTGAATCTCAAGAATATGGTTTCGTAATTCTTGCGAACGTACATTTCGATGGAAACAATTTTGGTACACCTCAAGCCCACTTACCCATTAAACTTAGGTGTTAAAAGTAGCTGTGGTCGTTGAAGTCAAAATCTGCTCCGTTTGTGGCCCTATAGTTAAGCCTTTGAACTCAAAAGGCTAGAAGACTACGACCAAACCATCTACGCTACAAGAACTTGATAAAGTGGTGAGATTGAAGGAGAGCTTTTTCTTTCTTCTTCTCAAAGAGTTCAATATTTTTTAATTAATCTGAATATGTAGCTTATATTTTGGGATTTGATACTGATAAACAAAATCTAAACCGTTAAATATCATGTTATAAGTTGCTACTCAAATCCACTATAATTGTATCGTGTTAGACTTACCAACTGCACATAAGAGCGTAACGTAATGCCAAGAAAACGAGGAAGAGGAAAATTGGTGTTTGAATTTTTTTCTACAAGGCCTCTAAACTTAAGTTGTTAGCCTTAAAATTATATCAATTACACAGTTGCCGTACATGTCCGAAACAAGACCGAGAGAGAGAAATCCTTCACATGAATCATAAATGGATTACTTAAACAAAATTCCTAACATGTAGTTAACTCTCAGCTCTACCATAAATTAGTATTTAGTAATATAATATGAGCACAAAATCTCCGGCTAACTCATTCAATGCGTTAGAAGAGTGTAGTTAGATAGATATATCACCTTAACAGAAAATATGGATCAAAATCCCTCCAAAGTGAACGTTGCCTGTTTGATTCTGGAACAACGTGGCTCTCCATACTGTCCACCATATTCCCTTGAGACTTCATAACCAATGTGTATAGGTTACCAATCAAAGGGTTCCTAACAAATGGTCTTAGGCTTTCTTCTAGCTTAGCAACATCCAACTGAACGAATTTGTCCATGCCCAATGATCTGCCCGGCCAATAGATATCCTCGACAGGGCACTTCAGAAGGGACCAAAGACCTAGCAGGTTTGCGTAAATTGCTATAAAGGTGTCCTTGTGATTCCCAATTCCTCCAATCCAACCTGCCTTCCCCTCGGATTCTGTAAATTTATTGGCAAAACAAAGTAGCTGGTGAAGAAACTTTCGTCTCCATCTCTGGATGAATGTTACAATGTCAGATTTGTTGATCTTATCAGACTGCAAATTAGAATTCCAACGAGGATGCTTTAAGAAATCTTCCATATGTAAGCAACAAATTTGACAAATCAGCAGTTTTTCTTCATGATGATTGTCTATTTCTTTGTCGAATACTTGCCTAACAAGATCACCATGGGGAACAACATAACTTGCAGTGTTGAAGGCCCACCTCGAAAGATAATCAAAGTACTCAATCCAGTGCCCGAAAATCGAAGATAAATAGTTGAAGCAAGACTCGATCACTTGTTCCACTTGCACTGGCACGGTGTAAGCACAATTTGTCTGTTCAGGATTCTTTAAACTCGTGTAACTCTGTACATCTTTCGCAAGTCCTACGCGTGTATCCATATCTTCATCCTCCAGCAACTGGATGCACGTAGACCAAATATGGAGGATATTGCCAGCATATAAATTGATTGCTTTTGGCCGATCGGGATAACTACCTTTCCTTTCACATGCTACATCATTTTCGTGTTCAGATGGAATTTCATGATTGGAAACATGCAGACAAATAAATTCAGCCTCTCTGAGCAAATTAGATGCTATTATTGATTCTGCAGCCGCCTTCCGCATATTTACAGGCTGAGATGGAGCACTATGTTGCATAATGAGGAGAACAAAACTATTAATGCAGCAGTACAACTTGGTGCACTTTTCATGCTGAAAATTTCCATCAGAATTTTCCTTAACCTCTTTTTCAACTTTTGACTGGCATAAGAAAAGTGAACTCTTCAAAAAATATGAGAATTGCCTCACACAAATTGCCATGCAACGGAGAAGAGCTTCCCGTGTCTTACTGTGCCTCACACTAGCATTCAAGGATACTAATCTATTCCAGAAGCAAAACAGACTTTCAAAATCCATTGTGCCAATTGTTACTGGCCTTTTGCCATCTGCATCTCCAGATTCCTTGAACTGAGACATATTCCAAGAAAAAATAACCCTCAGGATATAGCATATACATTTCCAGTGTTCCTCGACAGCTAACTGCTGCGATAGTGTCGATTGGAGGTTGATTTTGGCCCACAGATAAAAGAGACCGCAACCACTGCCAGGTTTGTTAGAAGTTAGGAAATGAAGAAGCCATTTTAAAACTGCAAGTCTAACCTCGTATCTTTTATCAGATAAACAAAGCACTATCTTCTCATCAAGATGAGACACACTGCCAACTACAGGATTTTTATCCGCATACAGCTGAAACTCCTCCTGATCTTTGTTATTTACTTCAAACAGACAACTGAAATAGGATGTGGTCGCTAACCTACAGAGATCCACCCCAGTTGGGTCAAATGTTGTTAATTGGTGCTCACTCTTGTTGAAGCATTCCAGTGATAATTCCTCCAGCAGACCTCGGATCAAAACTGTGTTATTGCTCGTCCTACATGTTCTTGCAATATCAAGCATGTGACTTATGACTTGCAAAAAGGAGCAATTCAGGGTCGGGCAAGGACAAGAACTTATTCTTCCAATCCAAGAACACTTCATGAGAACTTGAATCAACCCTCCAAGGATTTCACCTTTCTTAGAGTCATCATTCAAGTTCCGACAATTTGTGTCAACAAGCATTGTTAACTGCAATAAGATTCCATGAATCAAGTTGAACGTAGTAAAGCATGTATCAGACACTATGCCGTTACTTTTCCCATTATTTCCGCAACTATAGGATGAGGATATAGACATAGTCACATGTCTTTTCTGGTGAGGCAGACAACCAGCAATCTCTGTCAGAACATTTTGAAGCCGTTCATTGGAAATCAAACCCGTTAAAGCTCTAGATGCAAGAACACGAACACGAAGATTGCTCTGAGTTGCACATCTTCTTATGGACGACATGAAAAGAAACGGATCATGTGCATCATTGGAGCCAGCACTGAGAGGAGATGGCTTTAACCTAGACAAAAGAATAAGAATGGGACAGAGGCTAGGATGTATAGCTTTTGCCATATTAAATCCTGAATAATTTGCATCCACAAGTGACTCTGAAGCTATCTTCAATTCATTTAGCAGGAACGCGTGCAATGTTGGGTACCTTCAAGAAAGCAAAAGAAGAGCACGAAAATTAACCACACGTCGACAAACAAATTGACAATTTCATGTAATGATAATAAATTTCGAAATTAAAAAGTAATGTGAGGATCATCCTTTGGCAATTGACTTTATGAAACAGTATATGCAAAGGGTGAAATTGGGATGCAACAATGCATCCTTCTTCATGAAGTTACACTTAAAGATGTACATGAACACAGGAAACCAACGATTAGGTCCATACTTCCATATATAGTCTTAGATTTTAACAAGCAATAGCCAGAAACAGTAAATTTTAGAATTCTTTATCATGAAATTGATTGCAATTTCTGACGACAACACAACATTATTTATATGATCCCTTTGCTCTTTTTTGAATATGTATTTAACCACCTTGGACAGTGACATAACTCGAAAGTAAACTTTATTTAGAGATTAAAACACAATTTCCAATTGAATAAATAAATGATGATCATATTTTCGTCAAAATGTTAACATATTTACAACATTATGAAATTTTCCATGGTTATCAAATGGAGATAAATTAACATCCAATGCAATTGGCAAAACAACAAACCATTTCAGGGGTAAAAAGACATTGACCTAAGCTACTCGAACAAGAACAAAAACTTGTGAACATGAAAATGCAGCTTTAGAAGAAGAAGAAAAGGTAAATTGTTGTGCTTGAACAATTTTAGTGCCAAGGTTGAAAATTGTGTTAGCTTTCTGATGTTGAACCACTCATCGGTCAATTGATTTTGGAAAATTATGGTAGTTATCATGGCATCAATCGCTCAGGCTTGGATGCCAAACTCAGCAAAGGGCAAGAGTGTCACACGGTTTGAAAAGAAATTTTGTGAAGTAAAACTAGGTGGTAGTATTCTACCTAACCAGTACCCAACAAGCTTGTCATATACATGCCTAGGACATTAAATTTTTGCAATACATGAGTAAAATGCAAATAAGCTGATCAGCAAATAAAGCAGATGTAAAAAATTACACGCTTTAATCTCATTCACTTTTTAGAATCAACAGTTATAACCAACTTTTACGACATGCAAATACTTTCCTTCTCTCTTTTTTCACTTAGGCAATTACATATTAACAAATCGGTTGAGCAATAAAACACTGTAATCATCACTGACAATATAACACAACTGGTTTATCTTGATTTTCAAGCATATTTGGTTCCAAAATTTGAGGATTTTGACATATCATCAAATTAATTTTAACCACTTGGATCATTATACTACTACGTGGGTCATTATCCTATTAGTGCTGGGACATCAAAGAAAGCAAGAACAATACTTGCACTGGTGTGACCTGGAGTGACTTAAAGTTGACAAGATAACCTAGGAGACAAATGATACATGAAAACGAAATTGTCTAGACTTAACCAACCAGTCTTCAAAATCAGACAAAAATAATATGGTGGCTAAGTGCGCACAAGCACACATATGGTAGACAATGGAATAAGAACCAATTAAACATATATACTGCAATAAAACACAAGCATGTGATAAAGCTGCTTCATAAAAAAAGGAAATGCTAGAACAGAGACATGATGTAAGGGTTCACCTATGAAAGAATTCCAGCCCCGTAAGAGATCTCCTTGGTGACTCGCGTTTATGCACATTCAGAAATCCAACCATACGTCTAACCAGTGCAGTGTATGAAAGGCATGCACTGTTTCTCACCTCCCAATATGGAGAAGAAAATGAACGTATTGAAATGATCAAGGCCTCAGCACAAAAGCCTGATGTATCTGTCGCCAAGTTTGCATCATTAAATACAGCTCTCAGCACATTGAATGCATGCACTGTAGGAACCAAACCTTCATCACGAATTTTTGATGCATTCTCAGGAGCAACTGCTACACTGGTTTCGAAATTTTCATTTAATTGATTTTGATTTTCTACAGAATCCTCAAGTCTCAATACATCATCCCTCGAAGAAGCTTGGCTTACACTTAACATAGATTTGTTAAGAAAATCAATCAACCAACGCAAGGCCCATGGAAGAAGCTTCTTTGGCGCACCTTCAGGTTCGGAAATGAAAAAAGCAATATAAGCAGCTGGAATTCCTGCACTCCTCCTCAATAAATCATCCACCGTTTGCCCTTTTGCAACTGTTCTCTCCATCAATTGCTCCATCCAAGATTCTGTCATCCTGCAAAGCCTGACAGGAATGAACTGCTCTTAGTGAAGTGTGTGCAACAACACATAAAAGCAAGTGAAGGTTGTTCAACAAGCTATGATCTTCACCAAAACATAATTCTGATTTAAACTCTGATTCCAACACGTGAAAAAAATACTGGTAATGTTGTGCAGTGGTAACCAGATCAGATTTTTTTGTTGAACTTTTGACCAAAGGTTGTCAAACCATCTAAGAATGTTGTGACATGCATAACTATCATGGAAAACAGATGCAGAAACGTCAATTTGGGGAAATGATTTACTGAAACAGAAATTCATTGTGGCCTAGATTAAAAGAAACAGTGTAGTACATGTAGCATCATTATTCCGTTTTTTTAAAATAACTTCATCGGAACACACCAAATGAACAGACTTTATCATACTCTTTAAACGAAAATAATGTGGCTATTTTGCTTATTATGCTCTTATTAGATTCAAACCAAGCTTTATGCGTAGAGCCAGGAACAATGTTCCTGATCACCAGTTTAAAGTGATTCACCAAGAAAGAAACTATATGCTTCTTTTGAGTTTATGACTCTATGTAGTACCAAACATCCTTTTGTGACTACATGGCGTATGTAAGTGTTACATATTTTAACAGAAAAGCACCAAGACAAACCATAACTGGAAGTCTGGAATCCAAAAGATGGAACAAATGAAGAGCTGGTAAGTAGGAAGCACATTGCGCACACAATGGGAGGTTTACCGAAAAATTGCAACGTTCTAGCGTTCTAAGATTGTGACATATTGGGGGCATGCAGATGCATATTTATTTTTTAGTCGTGATGCAAGAACACTAAGGTGTCCACAGTACAGCATGCAAAAGAAAGATGATACGTCAAAACCCTGCAGTTCAGACAAAGACATACAATCCTAGGATCGCCGGGATCTTTAATTCTATGATACAGACTAAAGAGTAAGAAACAAATATACCTTGGATCATTGGAACTAAGGAGCCGATTGCAGAGAGCTGCAAAACCAGCCCTTGTCTTATCAATTGCACCATTATGCTTCATTTTCAGAAGAACCTGTAAGAAATGATTTCCAATGTTTTCCAGTTGACTGAAATCGAGCATCACATCAGATATTGCAGGTGCCTCTCCACCATCAACCTCGACAACAGAATGATTAGAGCTAGATGAACCTGTGGTCACATCCCGCGGTAATGGAACTTTCCTTATTATAGTCCCCAGAAGAAGACTTACCTGAAAGCATACATTATTTTTTAGTTTCACATGAGGAACATTTTTTGTGATTATCTTCCAAGTTCATCACTGATTGAGATATACCATGATGAAAAACCCCCATTGGGATATTCACAACAATCAGAGAAGCTACAGGTCAAATGCATGATAATCAGAAAGTGATGACAAGATCGTGCCACCATCAGTAAATCAATTTAAGGAATATTAACAGAACGCGATCAAGAAGACTAGCATCTACTGTCGAAATGTTTTTCAACACAGGTTTATTGGTTGAGCATGGTGGAAGAAGCAGATAAATAAGAATAAAGGCATAAGAAAACATTACTGCATAAAGAGGAAATAGTTCTACAAACCTCTTTCATAGCAAGCCAACAACCGACCATGACAACTTGATCTGATTCTCCAACGTCACCATCACTGAGGTCACCATTGATTTCCATTGAGTTTGCAGGATTGATCATCTCATCTTTGACCTCAGAGGCAAGGTCAACATCATCAAATACATCAGCTCCATCATCCGGTAAATACCATGCATCTGCAGAGACTACCCATAGAGCCAGGGAAGTTATACGCATAATGAGTTCTAACAGCTTCCCCAAAACATGTTTCATTCCAGAGCAGCTTGAAGACAATACAGTGGAGTTCCAATCAAGCTCCTCAAATGTATACCTAAGGGTAAGCAAAACACCATGAATGGAACTATTCCTGCAAGCCTTTGATAGATCGGTCTCTCCTTCCTTAACAACTGCTGTCAACCAGTCCAAAAGTGATAATAAGTATTCTATCATAGGTACATTATTATTTAGCAACAGGCTCTGGGGTTCAGAACAACAAATATCAGTAGATGCTCCAATAAACCAACCAAGATCCAAAATATACTTTCTGAATATGAGCCGCATAGTCAAAGCTCCAGCATCGCTTTCTCTGACACGAGGACTGCAGATCAAGTTCTTTGCCCACAACACAACCTTCTTCACAGATTCGCAGCTGGAAATACCTGGAAGTGGTCTAGGAAAGCAAAGGAGAATGTGGTAGGAGCTTTCTCTTAGTCTGTCCCAACTGTCAACAATGGAGCCTACCAGTAATATAGCTGAATCTGATGAAACAAATCCCTCATCATAAGGATATATGCCAACATTCTCCTCTTGAGGAGACCCTGTCGGCCAAACATCAATCATGATAAGAATAAGTTCCATGGCCATGATTTTCCTTTCATATGGAGCCGAAGGATAACAAGAGAAGAAGAGATAAGAACTTAGCCACTTGATAAAAGAATATAGCTCTTCTGCTCTTTGGAAAACCTCAATGTTGCTAACCATCCTATGTTTCTCTTCTTTCTGGGCAGAACATGTGAGAGGCTGCCAATTTCGCTGTTTCACTTGTCTCTCCAATGCTGTCTTGACCCGAGAATAGAACTTTCTGAACAAGCTGGTCCACTTCATCTGAAATGCAGTTGAGCAACACCGCATGTTCAAAGGAACGGCTCTTCTCATCAAGCTAAGCTCTAGAGAAGAAGGAAGACTAGCTGTTTTGGGGTTTAAAAATAAAGTCTCGGCAGCATCTATGCGAATACCTTCATCAGCGTGGCTTAGTGCCAACCTTAACCAATCTACACTCACCCTCACATTTTTGCCTTTTATACAAACTTGAGCAAATTGATCCTTCTGAACTGAAGACCCACGGTCCCAATCGATATCCCCTTCTATTAGAGCAAGTGAGCGAGAGACCTTGAGCAAAGAAACCAAAGCAGCTACACACTGATCTACGGCTATATCCAAGTGGTTGGCATCGTTCAATTCTCTATCAGGAGCAATAGAAATAAAAGCAAGCATAGGGAAGATACTGTCGACATCAACATCAAGCACAACTGGCAGAGCATATGTGTTAATGTTAGAACGAAGCTTCGATATCCCCGAAACAAGTCCTTGTAGAATAGGAGGCAGACAAAATCCCCTGAAATTCTCATATCCCATCTCAATACCATCACTACTCCAACACTCATCACGTAAGCACTCCATAAAGCATTTCAAGAATGATGTAACAGAGCAGCAGACATTATCGTCCCTGTAAGCCTTAGTTACCTCGAATAACAGTTCATGATTCATGGAGAGAAGAGTCTTAGCCCCCAAATGTTTAGTGAGAAGAGCTAGAGGAATATACCGACCTTTGCAACGGGGACTCAAAGAGAGAAGGTCTGATGCTATCTGAGACATAAAAGACTTAGTCCTATGAATATCTTCAGCTGAAAGAGTATTTGCCCTGATGTACAATAACATATCAAATATGAGATGAACCTGTTTGACAGTCTGACTTAGAGGATCTTCCAAATTATTCCAGATAATTCTAAGAATGCGGTTTGCAGTATCTTCACGTAAGGGATCATACTCTCCTTTGCAGTCAGTAAAATCGGTTAGCATGGAAGTCTTTATCTGCTGAAAACAAATTTGGGTCACAGTCAGCGCATGGAAATTGAAATGGCTGTCAGTTGGGTTCTCACAGTAGTTGCATAGCTCAGGCAGAATCCCATCATGTAGTATTGTAGATGACATTTTTCTATTATATCCCATAAGATGGATGTTTAGTACTGACCTTGGAACAGCAGTGAGCATCCCCCTTAGCAGGCAAAGTCGGCCTAGTTTTGACAAAGTTGTAATATCTGACTTGAGGTTCCCCTCAAATGGCAACTTGTTCACACCCAAAATTTCAATGTGGTCTTCATGGAATCCAAAGAACCATTTTGCAATAAAACAACCCAGCTCTTGAGGACCAATAAACACCTGTATGGCTGCCCAGAAACTCACACCAGCAGCCACTAAGCAATCCCTGGAATAGGCTGAAGACCTTAAAATACTTATTACTACTTCCAAAACCCTATCAAAAACACTGGAACATTCCTCTTCACTGGCAAACGTAGATGGAAACCTATGCAACAAGTAATACAAACAAGACAGGGCTTCCTGACAGTGCTCCATGACTGTGGGGGATGGGCGAGACCCACTATCAATACCAAAACTCATGCCTTTCAATCCTTCCACAACATCCTCGGCAATCAAAGCAGCACATTTCTCCATTGTGTCATTCAAAACAGTCAACTTGGGATAAGACATCAACGACAAAGCAGCCCTCGACATCAGAAAACTCTTCCTTTCCTTACACTGGTCATGGTACTCCTCACATAATGAAACAAAACATTCATCAATCAAGGATATAAACTTCCTACTCTTTACAAGACCAGAGATGAGTGTGCGATGCAGTGGAAGAGAGTTCTCGACGAAAAGGATCTCCACGTAAAGCCGGGTGGCGCTGAAGACCAACTCTAGCGGTGGCGTGGTATCCTTGAGCAATTCGGCAAAAGAGAAAGAAAGGGTCTTGACAGCAGCAACTTGGGAGTATGTAGTGTTGAGTGAGATAAGGATTTTGAAATATGAAAGAAACTTATCCAGAGAAGGTGAATTGTGTGTATTTGTGAGAATTTGGTCAATTGTTGTGGAGAAGGATTCAGGAAAGATGGTGGAGCTGTAGGTGTATCGGTGTCGATGTTGCAGAGCTCTCCACTTCGAAGACATGTTTCCCGCTTAAGAGACAAAATCAAAAACTGTTTTTGTGTTTCTCCTCCAATCAATACAATTCAACTTTGGTAGGAATGTATAGTCATATTTGGAATCTGGCAGGTAAAAACCATGTAGTTAGAAATGGGAATATACTTATATTTTTGGAGTATATATGAGGAGGAGATTCAAACATGGCCCAAAAAGTTGAAATTTACAAAACGATTACAAAGCAAACCATATATGTACAAAGTACAAAATAAAGGTTATAAGTGTTCGATTAAGGTAGCCAATGTAGTCTTCTTACTAAGATGCATCACCATACGTTGTCATTTTGATCTTCAAGTTCTAAATTGAGTTACAACACCCATTAGATCAATTTGAATACTCAATTGTGTTGAGGTACTTGTGTCTTTAATCCAACATTACTAACACACCCACGCAATTCACAAATAGCAAAAGTGTCACTAAAAACAATGCCTCTATTGTTAGTAGATGATTGGAAGTTCAATCCATTTAAAAAATATACTACTACATAAAGCCATAACTAATGCAATCCATTTACAAAAAGACAGACAATTAGTGAAAAACACTGAATGGTAGAAATCTTACCAAAACTTATGAAACCCACTTCATTTTTTGTTTCTAAGGTGAGAGAGGTGACCAATCTACTGAGGCGAGGTTGAACTATATAAAGTGGATTGGATATCCAAAATTTGTAGATTTGTATTACCTGTAAACTCATAAGACGGGCGAGTAGGAACAAACATTAGTCAAACTGTCAAACAAGAAAAAAGAACGGGAAAATTCAAAAAATCATATGAACTCCGAAAAACATTTATGTGAAAGATATCAAAAGGTCTACAACAAAATTGATAGCTTTATTGCCAAAAAGTGTAAAAACACATATAATAGTCAATAACTGTATAAACACAAACTTGTTATTCTGGTAAGTACTTGAGCAAGTAGATTTCTTTAACTTTAATATCACATACCAAATTGAAATTTGGATTCTGAACTAGTGCAACAAATACCTTCCAATGGAGCCACAACAAACGTGGGTGTTCCTATGAAAATTATCAAATAAAAAGAGAGTAAATCTTACATAAAAATGTTTTAAAAGTACTGCACATTAATCATGGAAAGCGACTAAGCAAGAAGCAGCTAAGGTTGGATTTCCAGAATGAATGATTCAACCATTATGCAGTGTATTTTGCATCCACATTTCAGAACTGATACAACAATCATTCTTCTCATTATTTAAATTTCATTTTTTATGAACGGCATGTTTGCAACACATCCACCGCTGAGGAGCCAACCCAAGCAAAAACCCACCTGTAATAATCCAGATAGAAAAACCACAGCTGATCCCAACTAATGAGCCAACCCAATCAGAAATCCAACATTAAAAATCGAACTTCCATATCAAACAGTGAACAAGCAAAAATTCAACAAAACCCCAACTTCACTCCACAGTGCACACTGAAATTCAGAATATAAAGAAACAAAAATACTAAAACTTCAACTTTAATCACACCAAACTAATGATAAAGCCCAACCCCAAATCCAACTTCAGTTCGAACTTTGTTACTAGACACAAATGCAATCAGCAAAACAACTTTAATCTCAACTACACACCAAATGCAATCAGCAAAACAACTTTAATCTCAACTACACACCAAATGCAATCAACAAAACACTTATAATCTCAAGTAGGCACCAAATGCTGCTTTTGGGACGAAGGATCTTGGTTTTCGTGGTTGTGATAGCCAAACCTGCCTAGCATGTTCTCAACTTAAAAGCCTGGGTAAATTCTGATTAACTACTATATCACGAGTTTAATTTCCACATGTCAAGAGATCACCAAAATTATATTTAGTACAAACAAAATACCCAATAATTTCTTACTTTCTAGCCTCGTCGGCGAGCGAGCGGCGGAGGGGCGGCTGGAGGATGGATGTCCGGAGGAGGGACGGCCGGAGGAGGTGGGAAATGCGGAGGAGAGACGGAGAGCGAGAGGGTTAGGGTTTTGCGGCCTACTATTGTTTTTTTTATTTTTGGTTGAGATTAGTATTAGAGGGCTAAAATGAGTTCTAATTTGATTGATAGGGTTTAATTAGATACGCTTTTATGTATAAACTCAAATATCCATTTTCTTATACTATTTTAGCATATTTTCCAATATAAACTTGTCAGTTTTTAGGTAGGAATGTAAACGAGTTGAGATAGGCTCGACTCGAAACAACTGAAACTTAAGAGTAAAGGTAAATATAAGAAGAATATAAATTGGTTCTAGAAAATAATACTGGATTAGGGAGTAATTATATGCCAAAGTCTAAACACTAAAATGAATCTAAAATTTACAATCTCTGCATCAAATGCATATAAGACATGCTAGTTTGCACACAAAAATCTATCTCAACTGCACTGCCAAATGCGAAAAGTATTGGGGGAAAATAATATTCAAATCACACTGAATTCCATTATAAACAAGTTTAACAACACGCGAAAGTGTGAATGTCGAGTTCTACAGATATATTTTTCTACGGAACTTGGCGTTTGAGATGTCGAATTTTTATAGACATTAAAAATAAGATTTACCTCCACCACGTGGTGACAGCATGTCTAATTTGAAAAATATGTTCAAAAAAATTATTTTAAAATTTTTATAAAAAAATTAATTCGAAAATTTTCCTTAAAAATTGATTCTTTGGTTTTGATCATGTGTTTTCTTGTTTGTTTATTATTTGTTAACGGTGACGTACTCACTAGTTATTTGAATTGAATAAAATAAAGATAAATGATTGTATTGTTTTAAAATGAAGATATATTAGAAAATAAAAGTAATAAATTCTTAAAAAATCACTATATTGTTTATCTTCTCATGTTTTACGAATAGACACTCATATTACTATATACTAGATTTTCGGTAGTTATCTCAAATATGACAACTATCAATTTTGAAACAGTTATATTCACGTATTACATCTTTCAAATAAATTGTTTTCAAACATCGTAAAAAAATTATTCTAAACCGGCACGCTTGTCGTTAAATCTCCAATTTGGATAAATTGCAACACCCATCTCAACTAATACTATTTAGGAAACGATTAGAAACTTTCCTAAAATTTACATTTAAGAACACAAAACAAAACCAGAAAATAATTAATCCCCTACTCCAACATCCCTCTAAACTAATACTATTTTGGAAACAAAACGCAAGTACATTGTCTTAGTTTCGATTTTGGTTTTTTCGGATTTTGTGGTTTTTGGTGTTATTTTTTACTGGACTGTTAAGCGTCGCCCGTAAATTAATTAAATTGCTCGTACCAATTACCATTTTGTTGTTCTATCTTTTTACGTATTTCTGCTCCCAATAAGCACTCCTATTTTCATACTACAACAAAAAATATACCATGAAAAATAAAATAAAAATAAGAATGCGGTGGTGGCAGAGGGCGGCGGTCCTGCAGGGACGCTAGTGTTTTTTCGTTTCGACCCCCTATTATTGTACTCAGGATATTGATTTGTTTACCCGTTTATTTACGTTTGTGTTTTTTTCATCACATCATCACCAAAATCTTGCAACGGAACCTTAAATAATTTGAAATGACACACCGTATAAATTCAAGATTTAAAAAAAACAAAAATAGGACGTCCTAGTCAGACGTCCCAATTTTTATTTTATTTTTTACGAGACATAATGGGTATTAGATAGATTGTGAATGACAAAAGGATAATTAAGACGGATAATTTAAATAAAATCGGACGACGAATAGTAATTTCCTATTTTTTATCATCCTCGTGAACATGGTTGATGACAAAGTAAGGATTACTGATATGAAGGTCCTCATGAACCTTTGTTTTTTCTTGTTATTGTTGATCGTCCTCGTGAACCATGTATTTTATTTTTTGTTTGTACTTGTACTGGTTTTCTGGTTATCGATCGAAGAAGTTTTATATTTATCTATTTGTGTTAAGTAATTCTGTTCACGGGTTTCATGTGATTATGTGCTTACATGCTTCAGTTTGGACATTCACTTTTTTCTTATTGAGATGTTGGTTTTTGTTTATTGTTTATTTTACTTGTTTACGGATCAGCAGTATTGAAACATCTCTTGATGCAGTTGTTTTCATTCTGATCAATGCAACTTGTAGAGAGATAAATTAGCAATAGTGGTGTTGGAGTAAGAACACCGTCAACAGCGTCCAATAAGTTTCTCGACGTTTGGTTTTCTCTCTCAGTCACGTTAGCTTCTTTCTCTGTCACGTCAGCTCAAACTAACATTCCTAAATTTTTCTTAACCATACCTAGAAACAACTCAAATGATATACATTTTCTCCCCTCCACGTCATTTGGAGATCAATTCTAGGTAAAACACAAAAAATTATCAAAAAAAATAAAAATATAGACAAATAAAAAACATATTTTCATAAAATTATTTTTTGAAAAAAACGATTTTAAATATTTTTTAAAATAATTTTGAAAACAATAAAACCAAAAATAAAACCAAAAAAAATCACCCAAACCGGAAGAACGTGGCCCCCCAGATTGGGCGCCCTGACGGATACCCGGCTGAAATCCTGGGGTAGATCCACCCTCCCATTAAAGGAGGTCAAATCAGACGCCCAGTTTGGGTGGGCGCCCGGTTTAGAGCACCCGTTAAGGGTGCTCTAAACATGTAACTTAAAAAAGAGTATACTTAATGCATAAATAATAGATTTATATTTACATGTTTGTGTGCTTTTATTCCAGTGATCAAAAAACTTCTACAACAGATTATTGACCCAATGATTAAGCTTTGCCAATTACATTCTTTAGCATTTAAACATCAAAAGTTAAAACCGAAAGAAGCACCATATTTCAAGTTTCATTTCATTAAACATATAAAAACAATAACTGACATGAATCAAATGTGTTAAAGGCATAGGGACCTGAAAGCTGAAATGTCAAACAGAAAAAGATGTCTAGTAACTCTTTCCCAAGAAACTAGACATAAAAATGGAATATGTATTAGTGGAGGTAAAATGGTAAACCATTAATTGTGAAATAATACTCATTAAGTTTCAAGCCAAAGGAGACCTCAGTAGCATATGGCAGTACAAAACATGTTTTAGGTGGATTTGTTACCCAATTTAGAAAATATCCTGTATATTCTGAGAAATTGAGAACCAGATTTCAAAACATCGATAGAAAGTGAGGTTCTTACATAATTGCCAGGACAAACAAACTAGAGTATCTTCACAAAATTGAAGATGGGTTGAGTATACTTAACAGCATTGTCCCGTCTGAATTTAAAGTTAATCATACGGTCATACCCAATGACTAAAAACATCTTTGTTGTTGAGCATTTGAATGTCAGAAGTCCAAAACTAATTTCCAAAAAATGTCACTTCATTAATTATATCATAAGAAAATATTTTTGATAATAATATTGAAAAGTATGCTATTTAAATAATAGATTTTTTTTTCAATTGGTTGGTTAAACTAGAGTCTTACACTATAAATGATAGCATTCTATTTTTTTCTACCTTTCCACTGAATTAACAAGATGATGACTATTTTTTGTCTATTTGGTAGTCAAAAATCTAAAGAGGAGGGAGACGATGGAGAAAGAATATTTGGTTGTTACTGATTTTTTTATTATAAAATGATAGGTGAGAACCAGCTTATATACGTGCTGGTGCTCACTAGTTTGTTACGGGCAATCAGGCCCAATAAGCATTGGACTAATGGGCTTGTATGCTATACAAAGGAATATATGTGAATCAATATGAAGTGTTTCTAATACTTTTACACTCCCCCTCAAGTTGGAGAATACAAATTTTGTGTTCCCAACTTGGAGCATAAGTATTTGAACTGAGCTTTAGGCAGGGCTTTAGTGAGGATGTCGGCAATTTGATTGTTCGAAGAGACGTGCTTTGTCTTGATAAGCCCTTCTTGAACTTTATCAAGAACGAGGTGGCAATCCAACTCAATGTGCTTGGTTCTCTCATGGAAAACAGGGTTGGCTGTAATGTGTTGTGCTGCTTTGTTGTCACAATATAGGTTGGTCGGATTGTCTTGCTGGAGATTAAGATCAGTTAGGAGGGACCTCATCCAAATTATCTCACATGTAGTGGCAGCCATAGCTCTATATTCAGCCTCAGCCGAGGATCTAGAAACAGTATTTTGTTTCTTCGTCTTCCAAGACACCAATGCATCGCCGAGAAAGAGTGCATATCCAGTTATGGACCTCCTACTGATTGGGCAACTTGCCCAATCAGAATCACTGTAGGCATTGAGTGATAGATCTGATGTTGCTGGAAAAAGAATGCCCCTGCCCTGGTGTTTGTTTGATGTATCTGACAACTTTCATCGTTGCTTCATAATGAGCTTTACAAGGTTTGGCCATATGTTGACTTAACTGGTTTACAGAAAACATTATATCTGGTCTTGTGACAGTTAAGTATAGCAATTTCCCAACTAAACGTCTGTACCTTGTAGGATCTGATAGTTCATTCTCTAGATGTACTCCTAGTTTGATATTAGGCTCCATAGGAATCTCTGATGGCTTGCTGTCAAGCATACCTGTATCCTGTAATATTTCAAGTGCATACTTTCTTTGTGACAGGTATATACCCTTTTCAGACCTAGCTATCTCAAGCCCAAGGAAGAATTTCAAACTTCCCAGATCTTTCGTGTGGAATTCAGATTGTAGCAACAACTTCAATTCTTTAATCTTGGTTTCATTATTTCCTGTTATGAGGATGTCATCCACATATACTAGTACCACGATCATGGCTCCATTTTCTTTCAACAAAAATAAGGAGTAATCTGACCTTGACTGGGTGTAGTTATGTGACAACAAGAATTGAGAGAGCTTTTCAAACCATACCCGTGAGGCTTGATTCAAACCATAGAGGGATTTTTGTAGTTTACAAACTCTAGTCTCCCCTCCTTGTCCATATTCAGGAGGTAACTGCATATATACTTCTTCATTCAAATGCCCATGCAAGAAAGCATTATGCACATCTAATTGATGCAACTTCCATCCCTTTGCTGCAGCTAATGCAAGTGTAGTTCTCACTGTTACCATTTTTGTAACTGGGGCAAATGTCTCCTGATAATCCAATCCTTCAACTTGGTTGAATCCTTTGGCCACCAATCTAGCCTTGTAGCGTTCTATTGAACCATCTGACTTGAGTTTTATTTTGTACACCCACCTGCAACCGATTGCCTTTTTTTCTTGTGGTAACTCCACTAAGTCCCACGTTCTGTTGCTTTCCAATGCTTCTAGTTCAAGTCTCATTGCATTTTGCCAATGTGGGTTAGTGCAAGCTTGTTTATAAGAGGAAGGTTCAACAAGAGAGTCGTGATTGTGAAGTGAGGTGGAATAAGAATGAGAAAGAGAGTTGTATGAAAGAAAAGACTGGATCGGGTACCTGACTTTGTCATTGGCATGGTCCTTGCTTGACTTGGATGCTGAGTTGGTAGTAGACACATTCAAAGTGGGGCAGATGAAATCTCTAAGGATAGATGGTGGTTGGTGTGCTCTACTAGATCTTCTAATGGTAGGAATTGGGTCAGGATTCTGGTTTGTTTCTGATTCCAAATTGGTTGTGTTTTGAATGGTCTGGTAATCAGGACTTTCATGGATGGTTTGAACATAATTGAGAGGATCGGTAAGAACAAGATTGTGATCAGATATAGGTTGAGGAATGACAGTAGGATTATGATATAGATTAGTGTCATTGTGAAAAGGAAAAATATGCTCATGGAAGACAACATCTCTACTAATGAGAATTTTGTGGTTCTCAATATCATAGATCTTAAAGCCCTTTTGACCAAGTGGATATCCAAGAAAGATACTCTTTATGGCTCTAGGGCTGAACTTGTCTTTATGAAGGAGGTTAGAAGCAAAACAAAGACACCCAAACGATTTAAGATTATGATAGGATGGTATCTTGGAAAATAGGAGTTCAAAAGGAGTTTTATTTCCAATGACTTTACTAGGAATTTTGTTGATGATGTGTGCTGCTGTTAACACACAATCTCCCCAGAACCTAATAGGAACATTGGAATGAAATTTGAGGGCTCGTGCAACTTCTAAGAGGTGTCTGTGTTTCCTTTCCACTACCCCATTTTGTTGGGGTGTGTAAGGACAAGATAATTGGTGAAAAATACCATGTCCAGAGAGAAAAGACTTCAATTCAGATGAAACAAATTCAGTACCATTGTCAGTTCTGATTTTCTTAACACAAGTGTGATATTGAGTAGGGATGGAAGAGATAAAATTTCTTAGAGTGCACTGGGTATCAGATTTGTTTTTCATTAAAAAAAACCCATGTTGCTCGACTGTAATCATCTACAATGGTTAAAAAAATTTGATAACCATCATAAGTAGGTGTAGCGTATTTACCCCAAATATCACAATGTAAAAGCTCAAAAGGATGAACAGAATGTATGCTACTTTTATTGAATGGTAATCTGGTTTGTTTGGCAAGTGGACAATGTTCACAAAAAGCATCAGGGTTAATAGTAACATCAGGAACTGATTTTGATATTACTTGAAGTTTTGAAAGAGAAATGTGTCCCAAACGCCTATGCCAAAGGTTGGGATCAGAAGAGACAGTCATGGTTTTGGGGGGTTCTGGTCTGTAACTTTTGTGGAAGGTGTAAAGTCCACTTGACGTGCTACCCAACCCAGTCATCTTCGTCAAGGCAAGGTCCTGCAAAACACAAGAATCAGGGAAAAAGGTGACAGCACACTTAAGATCATTAGCCAATTTATGTACAGAAATGAGGTTGACATTGAACTTTGGGACATACATGACATTATGAAGTAGAATTCTGGGTGTAATTCTAACTGACCCTATGGTATTGACTATGACTGTGTCATTTGTGGGTAGAGTGACAGATATAGGTGGTTCAATTTTGATGGGCTTAATGAATAGCTTGAAAGTGGAACACATGTGATCTGAAGCGCATGAATCAATGATCCAAGTGCCAAATTCATTGGCAAAATAGCAATTAACCTTACCTGCAGCACTGGTCCTAGCAATAGTTAAGGCCTTAGCATTATTACCACTCAGTAGCAACATCAATTGATCGTATTGGTCCCTGGTCAGAGCAGGAACAGAAGATACCACAGTTGATTCAGCGGCCATGACTGTGGTGCTTGATTCTTTCTGGGCTTGTCCCTTGCTCTCTTGCTTTGAATTTTTATGGTTATCTGTTCTTTGAGCCTTCTGATTACTTGGGAAACCTATCAACCAGTAGCAATTCTCCCTCGTATGACCATTCTTCTTGCAATTAGTGCAAGTTAATTTGGATCTGTTGAACTGAACAATTCCTCCACTCTTCTTTGAATTATGTCCTTGTGTTACTAATAGTGCTGATGCTTCTACTTGCGTTACTTCACCTCCTCCAATGGACCTTTGTCTTTCTTCTTGTAGAATTAAGGCAAGAGCCTTACTAACATTGGGAAGTGGATCCATTAGTAAGATCTGGCCCCTAATGGCTGAATAAGACTCATTAAGCCCAAGCAAAAACTGTATCATATGATCTTCTTGCTCCCTCTTAATCATGTTTCTCAGTACACCACAATTTCCCCCACAATTGCAAGATGCAGGAGTTAAGTAAGTGGCTAACTCATCCCATAATTCTTTAAGCATTGTATGATATGTTGTGACAGTATTGGAATTTTGACGCAGGTTATGAATTGAAGCCTTAATCTGAAAAATTCTTGGGGCGTTCTGTTGGGAGTACCTCTCTTGGAGATCTTGCCAAACATCTGACGCATTTTCTGCATATATGATGCTTCCGACGATCTCTTGGCTAACATCGTTCATGATCCAAGAAAGAACAAGGTCGTTGCATCTTCCCCAAACAACATAGTCTTTAGGCAAAATTTGCTGGGATGGTCGTGGCAAGGTCCCATCGATGAATCCCAACTTGTTCTTGGCATTGAGTGCAATCCACATCGATCGTCGCCATGTTGAGTAGTTCTCTCCACTGAGCTTTGAAGAGACCAAAACGGTTCCTAGATTATCTGAGGATTGGATATGGTATGGGTTATCAAGCTCGTTGTTGACGTTTGAAGTGTTGTTGCTTGTTTCGGACGCCATTCTTCTAGAGCTTTTTAGGGTTCTACGCGGAAATTATTGGATCTTTGCTCTGATACCATCAAAAATCTAAAGATGAGGGAGACGATGGAGAAAGAATATTTGGTTGTTACTGATTTTTTTATTATAGAATGAGAGGTGAGAACCAGCTTATATACGTGCTGGTGCTCACTAGTTTGTTACAGGCAATCAGGCCCAATAAGCCTTGGACTAATGGGCCTGTATGCTATACAAAGGAATATATGTGAATCAATATGAAGTGTTTCTAATACTTTTACAGGTAGTTGCCAAGTAAGGGTTGATTTCATGAATTTATTATGGACATGACATTATCTACACTCTGGTTTGATAAATTATTATATCCTTGTAGTGTTGCAACAAGAGGTGGAGTGGGAGATCCAAATGTTGCTGATGGTGGGCAATCTACTGTTGGTGTTGGAGATTAGGTTGCTGATGGTGGGCAATCTACTGTTGGTGTTGGAGATTAGGTTGCTGATGGTGGGAATGCGGAAGGAGGCCAATTCGGTTGGTTGTTTGAGATGCAAAAGAACTACTAAATGATCATGACATCCAGACTTCTACATATGTACTGCTAAGTGGTATTAGTAACATTTAGTTAATTATCTTTAGATCGTGTAGTCTTTAAGTTGTTGTTGGTATCACATCGATCGCTATCACATATTTCTTTACGTTGTTCGGCTTTATTAAGTTATATATGTTCAATAATAATGTATTGAATGTTTGTGCATATCTGCAATGATATCTTCTTCTTTCTGGTTGTCGATAACATAATTTATGCAATGGAAAAGTTACTATGAATTTCTTGAAAATGTTGTTGGATCGTGTAAAGTGATGATATACTCTTTTATGTATATCTGCCAAGCTGGTCCATTGGATGATTACTTTAAACTACTAGGTAAAATTGGTGGTGCATGTTGGACGCACCTGCTGACGTAATGACGTTGATATATGTTTATTTTGTTACTTAAGGTCATCACTAAACATGACACTGAACGATTTGATCATGAGCATTCTCTTTTTTCTCCATCAGTTTTCTCTCTCCTCAACCTACTTTCTTCTCTTTCTTACATTATTCACATCTTAACCACAACCCACCACAACCAACAATAACTTATCTCTTTCATCCACATCATTTCAAGATCCATATTGGGAAAAAAATTAAAAATCAAAACAATTATAAAACGTATTTTCAAAAAAAAAAATCATAAAATCAAAACAAAAACAAAACCAAAAAAAATTAATAATCAATAAAATATTCATCGCCCGGGTCGACGACCCCGGCGTGGGGGAATAACCCCGTCAGTGTTGCTCTTACATAGTGTAAAGATGAATCCAAGAGAAAAGTTAAGACAAATCTCTACCATGTTCTGGTACTTATCCTAGTTCCACCTGCATTAGAAATTTGATTTGATATGTTTCCCATATCACTATTCTAATAGTTATTCAAAACTCTATAGTTTGATGGAGCGATAGAATACCATGTGTTTGTACAGTAGACAACTGATGATCTGCCGTCCCATGAGAGTAATGGACAAGATATAAGGGATGAGAATTATCTGCGCTTCCGTCAAATTGACTAAAAGTTTACAAATATAGATCAAAATGATATGGATCAAATTGATGTCCATTAAGATGCTCATAAAATGCGATGATACGTCCATTTTGGGGCATTTGGTTGGTGCGCGCCGGATAATTCTCGTGACAGCAACATAATTATTCAAAATCTGTCCTTAACTATAATTTTGACGAAATTTTCATTGATTTCCAAAATACTAGTAGTTCAAGGGGTTGGTAGCAATTTACTCAAAAAATGAAAATGATGTTAGCCTGGGATCCTCATTTTTAATGATATTATACGAATTAGTTGTAAAAAATAATGACATTAAGACAAATACTGGTATAGTTGTGACATAAAGTAGAATAAAATATTTTATAATGACATTCAAATCAAACAAAAAAACCCATATAATATGTTGTACGTTCTTCAAAATTTATTTCTTGTTCCTTAATAAATATATTTCCATCCAATAACATAACTTAAAATTTGTTAAGTGGGGGAATCAGATTTATTCCTTTTTGGGATGTTACACGAATTAAGCAGAATCTACCCAGGAATACTACGAAAGGGAAGAGCTTTGATGCACTAACCAACTAAAAAAGACGAACAAATATATCATTTCAAACATCGTCAGTCCATCAGGAAGTAATTCTAAGCAGCCTTGAAGAAGACATCAATTTCCGTGGAAATCCTCCGTCATGAATTGGAAGATGTGGTGCGACTTACTGTGCCTTCAAAACTTAAGCTCGCGTTTTCAAATGAAGATCCGAGAAATGAATGGAATGATCACAAGATTCACAACCGTAAACTGAGTATAACTGTGGTATACAGAGAATCGGAAATACTTAATGTATTGATTGATAACAACTATATATAGTTTGAATGCATATATGTCCTCTCCAGTCAAGAATTAATACAGTCAGAGATTGCTGCCACCTTGTTTGAACCTACTACCCAGAGTGCTAAAGCTTTTGATAATATATAGTGAGATTTCCTAGGTGTCTAGGTGATGTTAAGTTGTCACACCATGTATAGTTCCAGTCACCACAATAATTGAGTTTTACGTGCATGATTGATGTTCGAGCGTTTTGTTCAAATTACCACTCGAAGACCGTGGATCCATGATAAGGAACAGTATGATTCGCATTGAGGTTGACCATCGTCACAAGTGGTTCCAGCTTGCATCTTTCTTAGACCATCGTTAAGAGCTTTTGGGTAGTTCCTGGATGTTTGGTTTTCTCTTTCTGTCACGCCAGTACAATTCAATATTCTTACAAAAATCTTAATCATTATCCAATCTACCAAAACACAATTATCCAAAAAAAATAATTAAAAAACCATCATCCTAAAAAACATAAAAACATAAATAAAAAAAACCAATCCGGAAGACCCACGTAAAAAAACCCAATTGGAATCCACCCAAAAATATCTTATTCGTTCTCGATGGATTCCAAGTTTATCTAAGGTTAAGTGGATTCTTAGGCAATTTTCAATTGGTGGATTCTAATTACGGTCACAATCAGAAGTTGGATTCTGATATAATTCCGTGCTGCATTAGGTAATGTAAAAAATGGATCATTTTTCTTGATTTTTTGTTGTTGTATCACTAAAAAATAGTCGATTTTTCAAAACACCATTCAATTACAACTATTATCTCAGATGTCACTCACAAATATGGTTAACATCTAGAATGTCATTATATTTTGGGATTAGTGTGGATTTACCACTCCGTTAACGTTATCCGCTCGTGACGTTATTATTTTGTTAACGACGTTAAAAAATTAATACTTATAGATAAAATTTACAAATTCACCTCCAAAAAACTTAATTAACTGATTGACATCATTTCATGCATTCATTTGTGTCTTATATCCATTATCTTGAACCTAAACAATACTACATAACGAGTTTTATGTTTGAGTTTCAGGAATAAACATGTTTGAGGAGAAGAAGCATAAAAGGACCTAAAACATGAAAAATGACTGAGTTGTGAGACTTAAGGACTGAGATGCAAGGGAGAATGACCAGAATGTAAGCCCAATCGGACCAATGAGCAAATGAAAAAACTCCACACCATCATGAGGAGTATTTTAACAATTCGATTCGGGCATAAACTCCAAAAACCGACTTGGGTGTATCACACATGAAGAAATCACTCCAGCAAATCCCACCCAAAATCCAGACCGGATCCGGACTCTGTAGACCGTTGATTGGCGGTCGGGTTGGCTTCAGATCTGACACGCTTCGGGCAGATCATGTATTAGGGTGGTTTATATATATTTCTGGTGTTGTATTAGTCTCACATCGGGGGATTGTCCCTGATTATCTTTTTCAATGACTATAAATAGAACTCATCGTCTTCTCTTGTAATCTACTATATACTTGGTGGCTATTCTCTCTAATTGAAGTGGATCCTTGGAGCGAATACTCAAGTGAGGGGATGCTACTTGTACTGTGAGACTGAAATAAATAAAACTTTATTTGTTATGTTGCTTGCATGCTTAGTTTAATTTCATTTCAATAATCTTAGTAGACTTAGTTAATATGATTTCATTTCTTAAGATAATAGTTAGTTTAATAAGTAGTGAGTAGTTTCATCCCCTTTGGGGGGGGACTTGATGTTTTATACATGCAATAGAAAATGTAAATGAATGTTTTGTTTTGAAATGTGTTGATAAATATGAATGTATGATTGCTTGTTTAAAATATAATACTTTACTTGTTGGGTCTTGTCACAACTCTTAGACACATTCCATGCTTGTTTAAGTTCTGAAATAATCAAACTTGTGTATGTGAATGTTAATCAAATAGGTTAGTAATTGGATTGATAAGTTGTCATGACCATTAGACACCTCCTATACATGAAAATACTACCTACATTTGTGTCTATTGTAATGCATTCTTTACCATCTATTTGCATGTGTGCACTCACTCCACCCCTTAAGGGTTTTTCATCTCTGATTTCCAGCTTACTTATCAAGTTTCTTAGTTTAGTTTTAGTTCATCGCTTGTTGTTTTCTTTTGCATGTGTTACTTACTAGTCAAGAGTAGTGTAGCTTAGCGTACTTGTCGTCACCGACGGTTGTGCACTTGCGGTCTAAATTTTCGTCATCTGATTTCGGTCATACCAGAGGTTGCTCACCTCCCTGGGGATTGACACGTACTTGTCGTCACCGACGGTTGTGCACTTGCGGTCTAAATTTAAAACGATTGAACATTAACATTTCTTTCTTCTCTCTCCTACCTCTCATCTCTCTACTCTTTCTATATATCCTCTCTCTTCTCTCTCCTCCCATTCACCTCTCTATCCGCAAATTCTCATCAATCTGAAAATATAATGACATTCTGAATGTTAACCATGTTTTTGAATAATATCTAAGACAGTTGTAACTAGATGGTATTTTGAAAAATTGACTGTTTTTAGTGGCACAACAACAAAAATTTCATTGCATCAAAAAAAATATATTTTCATATATACCAATCACCAGAACTGGAGTTCTAAGAAGTAAAGTTCCGAGAACTTAAGTTCTAATAATTGAAATTATAGATTTTCTTCAACTTTCTTCTAACCAAACATACCCTAAATGAAATGCATATATAGTTGAAGCACAATAAATCGACCTTCATGTTCCACCAACCACAAGCTCACGAGAGCATTCCTTAACGCATGTTTTTTGAGGTCATACACGACCTCACGATCGGTCGAAGATGCCCGCAAGTTTTTAACGCGGGAAAAAAGAAGGTTGAAGATGCCCGGATCGTCGACCCGGGCGTAGAAACGCCCGGGTCGACGACCCGGTTGTCCGGGTCAGCCAACCTGGACGCGCCACGTGGCGCGTCCGGGTTGAATTTTTTGATTTTTTTATTTTTTGATTTTTGGTTTTGTTTTTGTTTTGAATTTTTTGTTAGAGATTTTTTTTATTTTTTTTATGAAAATACGTTTTATAATCATCTTGATTTTTTAGATTTTTTTTTATTTTTTTTTAAATTTTTACCAAAATGGACCCCGAAATGATGTGGAGGAGAGAGATATGTTGTTGTTGGGTTGTGGTTAAGAGGTGAATAGTGTAGGAAAGAGAAGAAGTTGGGTTGAGGAAAGAGAAAGCTGATGTGGAAGAGAGAGAAAGCTGATTTTGAAGAAAGAAAGAGCTGATAACCAGGTCGTCCAGGTCATGGTTAGTGATGGCCTGAATGCTTCCATCACAAAGCTAGACAATACATAAAAATGGGTTATTGGATCTCCCGCCAGCTCATTGCGATAGTCTATCCACAATCAAGATTTCGCCTTTGACTCTACACATACACTTCGAGCATCTTATCATAGCCAGTAGTGTATTGTGTGTTATCAGTTAAGAATGCACTATTATGAAGTCCTCAAAACAAAACAAAAAAGTAAAAAAGAAAACTCTAACACTCATGACGATGACGATCCTAGGTTCTTATCTCTTGGTGGTAGTGTCATGACCACCATTTAGAGTGTGGACCATTATATTTTCACAAAATTTCAACAATTGGCCTCAGACAAATGAAATATTCTTATGTTATTTGGGAATTTCCTTTCAATTATTTAAATATTTTTTGTCATTAACTAATATCCTTCAATATTTCCACTATATTTTTTGATGTCCTCTAATATATAGCAAATTAATCCAGTCGTATCCATTAAAAAAGTATTGGTCAAATTGAAAGATATAGGTGCTACAAGAGGGTACATTTGAGAACTGCTTGGTGTTGGTCAAATTGAAAGGTATAGGTCTAAGTTGGTTTGCATAATCTCGATCCTAGACGTCGAAGTCGACCAAGCAGAAATATCACAAAGCGTTCCCGTAAGGACCAGTGTAAGGATTTTGAACGGCGAGCATCTGAGGAACAAATTTGTGTGGTGAGGGAGAAACAAATGCACCCCAAAACTCAATAGCTCCCCTCCTTTAACGTGGTCTAAATAATGACATCTAAATTATTTAAAATGTTTTGACGTAATTATGCCAAGTATGAGTATTTAGCACAATTATGACAAATTGAGACAACTCGACTAATTGATCACCTTGCACTATTGGAGTTTACGTTGGTTTCCAAGGAAACCGACCTAAAAACCCCTTGGACAATTTTTTACGTTGGTATTCTTAGTAACCGACGTAGAAATGGGGTTATTACGTCGGCCGTGCGACCAACATATTGAATTCATACTTATTATGTCAGTCACTTAATACCGTAAGACCATAGTTGACATAAGTGGTCAACACAACATAATAAGTAATAATAAAAAAACCAACGTAAAAACCAGTTCTATGACAATGTTTGAGGTTATCTCAGTCGAAAATTACAAGTTAAAATCATGTTTGGATTTTCTTCAGATCTTTACTCTTCTTCTTTTTCTTCCATGCACACCTCCATGGCTCCATCCAAGCCGTGTCCACTCTACTCAACTCATGTAGTTTGAGGACCAGACAACAATGGCCAAATGGCGCGATCACCACACATTCCTTCCTGCCCATAAAAACAGAAGCACTTCTGTGACATCTACACCACATTATATATATGCAAATGCAAGTAATGGAACTGGACGAGTTGTCTTAGGGACAGACGTGGACGTGGAGGGGAAATCACGTAAGACTTTTGTCCACATCACTGCTAAAAGAAGAAGACTTCACACACTTGTGAGCGTTTTGATTGGTCGTTGAGAAAACAGATTCTTGGGGCATTGTTTGCTTGTGTTTCCCTTCTGTCTGCATGCGTCTGGAATGGTCTCGAGGGGAATCGTATCAATATTGGAGCGTCGAAACATATTCTTTTTGTTCTGATAGAAAAATCAAGTAATTAAAAAATTGTACTTTCTAGTTTATCCATCGTATTGATTGGTCGTAACTGCAAAGATATACATCCATAGCCTGACTCCTGTAATTACACGAACATGTGCAAATTAAAGAAAGATATGAGCTTACATTTTCATTCTTTACTTGTGGACTTGTGGTTGCAAAATATGGTTAATTAATACTGCAAAATATGGTTAATTATACTTAATACTACCAGTCATTGGAGGTGTCATGCACATGTTGAGCATGCAGTGGGTCGAGCAACCTCTGGATCCTTTAAATTTTGACCATTGAATTTTGGTATTTCGTCCGACACTCCTAGATATTTTACCATTTATATTTCGACCCTCGTGATTTTTTTCCAATACCAAAAAGAACATAGGTAGATTATATTTTGTCTGATTTTCAAGTACAAGCATATTTATCACCCACTTAAGAGTAAAATATGTAATTAGACTCCAAATCAAATCAAACGTATGATTTCCAAATTATTTTTGAATCTTCTTTACAAAGTCCGACTCTCATGGGTAACATTCTTGACATTGCACCTGCTAGCAGTGTCATGAGCCATGACCCCTTGTCTAGTGTTGTTCACGACTAATCGATCGTCTATATATAGATTATAGGTGCACTTGACACTATTTTTAATTAGTTTTATATTCTCTTAAACAAAACACATCTTAAGATGATGATAAATGACAAACATTATGAATACTAAAAATATCTCAGAGTCTCAGTAACCAATATATATTATAAGCATGAATACAACACATGTATGTCGTCTTCAAATACACACCATTGCAAATTTAATTACAAGAATATATAATATCTCAACCCATCAACGTGCATGCAAAATAATGAATACAATCGCATATGAGCAAGTGAGAGTACTCGTCTCAAATTGGAAAACCTAAGACCTCATGTGTGCCTCTCTCAACTTACAACATAGCCAGGTTCTTCTTAGTCTGTGGCTTTGGTTATTCATTTTTGCTCATCTGCCGGTCACGGCTGAGCATCTGATTCCACTATTGGCAGTGACCGTCCATCGAGCGCACCCGTCGCTAGACACAGTGCTAATTGGAGTACTGTCTCTAGGAACGACTTGCAAGTTAGGAATATTGGTCGAGAGGCTCGATATCTCGAACAAATCCGCACTTGTTTCGCTCCACTTGTCCTCATGATCTTCACTAACATCATCCGCACCACCGCGACCACCTAAGGCACAACAAACCGGTGCTGGGTCAAGCGTTTCCAAAATCGGCGATCCAAATCCACCAACTGAATTTCCCGTATTTTCTCCGACCGCCCGACTCAAATACAAACAACGGTCATCTTCCTTCTTGCTCCTACTTGTAATCTCACCATAGACATCTTTGTTTCCCTTCCTCAAACTCGACATGTCGCTCGAGTCATCGTTATTGTCCGGGACGTACTTTTCGCTGTAGCAAGACCACCTCCATAGGAGAACCCTAAAAAATCCCCACTTCCTCGCTTGTATTTGTCGTTCCTTTATGATTTCCTTTCGATCGGTTACCCCTAGAAGAGGCCTTTGGGTATTCCCACTTCTTCGCGAGTAGAAACTCCGTGTTCTAATATAATTAGACTCCATCTCTTCCGTCACGACCAGCTTAGGAACACCAATACTGGTTGGAACCTGGTCTTCCATAGCATTGAAGTACTTCTCCGCCGCGAAGACCCCAATTTCGCCGTCCTCCATCACCTTCTTTGCCGTGTAACTAACCGGAGTAGTAGTTCTTCTCAGCTGCCTAGCATTAATGGAACGAGTGTAACCATATTGCACATATATTTATTCTTCTATCTAGGTGTAGTTGCTGTAATGATGGTAGTTTGAGAAGATATATATAATGAGTTCCATAGGGGAATGAGAACCTTCTATGCATGGTTCTTGTATGGCCACGACAAGGACTACAGCCTTGTGCTTCAAATTAATGGTGGAGATAAGGACCGACTGGGGTTTGACTGTGAGGGTGGAGTGGTGGACCAACATTGTTTATCAGAATGTGTGTTAGTGTGGAAACATAGTGATTTTCTAGAGGTCTGTTAAGATGGTAGTCTGGATGTGTGGTTCATATTGTCACCACACAATTCATGATACTGTTGAATACAGAAGTCATGATAGTTTCAGATTTTCAAGACGTTTGTGTTTGGATGTCCCATTTGTAGATGTCATGTAGTTTACTAGCTTTTGTAGTTTACGATTTCGTGTTTATCTTGTTTGGATCATGTCGCTATAAATGATATATGGTAATTCAAGATTTCACGTGTGATGGTATACTTTTAAGGAAAATGATTTTTTCACGTTGCGTCTCGGACGTCGTTTGAGGTGGTTAGTCCATTTAGCAGGCTAGTCATCAAAGATTAATAAAATCACATATTATTTATTTAGTTTGGGTCACATCACACGCATACGTAATTATGTGACATTTGGTTTCCATCATACATATCTCAACGAAATCTTCCATTATACGTTTCTTTTTTCATCATTTTCTCCCGGTGGAAGACAAAATCGGTAAAAAGGATGCCGAAGGAGACGAACGTGTGAGTGATTCTTGAGGGAGGTGGGGACGCCATCGCGGTGAAGTTGGTCGACAAAGAGGAGGAAGTAGTCGACGTTGGAGCCTATCCCGATGCGAGGAGAATGATGAATGTTGTTCTTTGTAGCTGATTTGAGCTTTTTGTGTAGTGTTTTTTTTAGGAAAGTTTGTTTTTTGTGGCTGATTTGAAGTTTCTATTTTGTTCTATGATGGATCGATCTTGATTTTTTGGAAGTGTGATTTTTTGTAGTTGATTTGGTTTCTTGTGTAGAATTTTTGGGGAAAAAATGGTTTTTTGTGGTTGATTTGAAGTTTTTTATTTTTTCTGTAATTGATCGATCGATCTTGGTTTTTTAATGTTATTTTGGAAAGTTTGCTTCTTTGTTGCTGTTTTGTCTTGAAAGTTTGACTTTTTTCTTTGATTTCGGTTTGTGATGTTCTTGTCTAAAGTTGGTTTGTCTTTGATATTAGTTTTTTTGGGATTTTTGTTTTTTTTCCACGGAGTTGGGTTTGATTTCATGTTCTTATTTGCTAACTTCAACTTGGGTTGTTTAAAAAGACAATCAATATGATAAAACAAACAAACTCATACTTAAAAAAGACAAACCATTACTTAAAAAGAACAAACCATTACTTAAAAAGGACAAAAACTTCGACATAGAAAGGACAAAACCATACTTAAAAAGTACAAACCGATACTTAAAAATGATAAATACATACTTAAAAAGGACAAACTACTATTTAAAAAGGACAAATCATACATTAAAAGTACAAACTCGTATGTTAAAAAAGGACAAACTTATGTGTTTAAAAGAACAAAACATGAACTTTTCGTTTTAATTTTGTATCCAAATGTTACATGAGAAAACCAAAAGTTACGTTGGGAAAAGTAAAAGTTGTATGAGAAAATCAAACGTTACAGTAAGAAAGTAATATTGCATTGAGAAACTAAATATTGTATGTGACATAAATATGTTATTAAATTAATTTCTTTGCTGTCTGGATTGACCACGTCAGACACGTCCCGGATGTCTATCAGGGTCCTACTTTTAATACCATTTCCAGCTCATATCAAATGAAATCTTATATAAACCACAAAATCACATGAATCCGCGCATAACATTAACATTTACCATTAACACAAAAATCATATGATTATATTAAGCAACATTAACAAATGTAGGGAGTTTGAATCCCAACAAGGACTTTTACGACTAGAATTTTCTTCTCTCTCCGTATGATTTCCCCCCTAAGCTAGAACTCATTTGTTTTTACACATCCTTTGTTAGATACAATTTTAATTTTTTTCAAAGAAAAATTGTAGAATTGTTTCAGTTTTTTAAGACAACAAATATTTCTTTAGGGTTTCATTTGAATTTTTGTTTGTAAATGCAATTTATCTTTAACAAATCTAAGATTCATTAATAAAATGATGTGCATTTACCTTGTTTTTATAAACAATCACCATAAAATGTTGGAGATCAACTAAAAATGCATCTGATGGGTACTTTAATTTATAAGTAAGAGTTCTAACCCATTATAAGTTAAATATCACACACACACACACATTATTAGTTATTAGATATAAAGCACAATTAGTATTTAGTAAGACAAAATGACAAGTTTTATTAGTTATAAAAAACACTTATTAATTGAAGAAGACATAGGCGGGTGATCCGGATCCGACCCACAAGGGCAGCAACTCCTCTTTCTTTGTAATTTCACCATGATCCAGGGGCAAAGAAGGAACAACCCCGAGTTCCAGATCTCACCTGTCTCTGTCCCTGTCTGTACTCTCCTTCCATTGAATCCATTCTCTCTTCGATCCTCCGTTCAAATCCCAAAACAATCCCCAATTCTCTCCGAACCTCGGCTTGGACTCCAACCAAAGGTATCACTATTACGTTGGTGTGTGCGCTTTGGTGTTGCGTGAATTGGGCATTTTTTTGCAGGAATTTTCGTGTTGATTTCTAGAAAAATTAAACCTTTTAGAACTCATATGTTTGTTTGAAGTTGAATTCGGTTTTAGACATTTTTTTGGGTTGGATGTAATAGAAATACAGTCTTGCATTGCTCGAGAACAGGAGTTGTGAAATTTGGTTGGTCGCTTAGGTAGTGGACGGTGGATCTAACTCTAGTATAGTATGTCGTACACTTTTAATGTTTAGCAATCTGAGACTATCTTTTTTCTGACTCCAATAGAATCATGTGAAATTTGGTTGGATCAAACACTTACGTGAAGGGTAGTAGATTCAACTATATTATAAAGTGTTGCACACATATTGTGTTTAGCAATGCAGGACTATTTACTCAACAAAGTATATCACTTAATGGTGAGGTTATGTCGAACTCCCCAACTCCGATTTAAGATTTCGGTTTTAAAGGGACAGTGGATCAAACAAATTTTGAAGTGCATCAGAGCAACTCGATCGACCTATGACCCCCACTTTAAAACCATGTCTTTTGTTTACACGGACACATAAATAATCCCAACTTAAAAGGTGGGGGAATGTTAGGAAAAAAATCCATTGTCTCAAAGTGAAAGATTGTTTAACACTATTAAAAGGTTGTGTTCTATACCTCCCACCTAAGTATTTAGGTTTTAGAGTTGTGGTGGACTAACCAAAGTCGTAGAAATATAGTCTCGCGTTACTCAAGCTAGAAGCATACCACTTTATAATGGGGTCATGTCCATCTCTGATATAGGGACTTGGGTGTTAAAGAGATGGTACATCAAACAAATTCATTGGATATCTCTGGTTATGGGGAATGGGGGAGTGTTAGAAAAACAGTCCCAAGTGAAAGTTCTATAATACTCTATAGGGGAGTTGTGTTTTATACTTCCAACCATAAGTATTTGGATTTTAGAGAGGCGGTCAACTACCCAGCTTCACATAATATATCGAAGGGGTTGTTGCTTGAATTTTGTGCTTTTTTGTGTCTTTATTCTTTCAAATTGAGTTTTGTAATTTAAAATTTTCCACAACATCGGCTGTCCTTGCCATGTGTTTTGGTTGAGTACTTTAGTGTAGCATTTAGGCTACTCATATTGTTGTTTTTGTTTTTTTTAGTTGTCACTTGTTTGTATTGTATGATTTGAGTATTGGATTGAACTGATATCTCCAGGAAATTTGGCGCGGTAGGACACTGTTTGAAATGTTGAGGGCAATTACTTCTGGAATGACTTTGTACAAGCAGGAATTACTTCCAGAAAGAAGAGATGTTCTTGGATATGGTTCTAGGATTCGTCGAGGGAAAAAATTTGGCCGTATCACGAGGCGAAGGTGTTCTGTTTGGGTTCTGTTGTGTGTGGTTCTGTTCCTGGTGTACTTGTCTTTCTTCAGCAGAAATTTGTCATTTCATAGTGAGTTTCTTACTATATCAGCTCAAATTGAGAGCTACAAACAGATATTGGATTTCTCCTACAACTCGATTTAATCATGTTTGACCGAATGGTGGTTTTTGCTGCAGATGCAAGTCATTTACAGATCAAACAGGAGGCTTCTGAGAAAGAAGAATCCCTTGTCCATTTTGTGGATGCAGAAAATATCGCGTCTAGTAGGACAGAAATGGTGGAATCAACCAAACCGCTTGTGGAACAAGACCCATCACTGTCAGGATATCCGAAGATTTCAAAGAAGAAGAAGCGTGAGCAGTGTAAGTTGCCTTTTCAACCATGAAACTGCCCTTCCGTTGTTCAGTATTGTCATCTTCTACATTTTTTCTCTATTTTCTGGAAATATCGTTTCTCCTTTTTATGACATTACTTCTTTGTTTATGTGTTATCAAAATGTTTCGAGGCTCTTGTTTGGTTAAAATTAAAAAAACCATGTTTTAAAAACTCTTTGTTTTATATAATTTTGAGGTGCCATGCATAATTCACAAAACCATGATACTGGAAGGATAGCTTTTATAAAATTATGTTTGGATAATAAACACATCATTGTTTCATTTGTAGTTTGAACGAAATCCCCTTAAATCCACCTCAAAATCCTCAAACTCATCTACAAAATATCCTCCTAATCTCACAAATATAGACAAAGTGCTCTCCAATCCCAATTTCATTGTGATTTTGCTCCAATATCGTGATGAGGTGAAGAACATGTTCTCCTCACTGCATTCGCCTCATCTGCAACATTCAAACTGAGGCAAGATCTGACGTCTCGAAATCAAGCACCCCAAATTATTGGAAAGAGGACCTCTTCCCGTGCCAGGTGAGAGTGATTTCCTTCTAAAGATGGTGGATTAGGGTTTTTAGAGTGAAAGCAGGATGAGGATGAGAAACTTGTTTTAGGTTAGGAAAAAGAGGTAGAATTTAAAATTTAAAATCCCATTGCATGTAAAGTTCTCAAGAAACCTATAATTTTCTCCCATATCACACTTATTTTTATTTGTATTAATTATGACCCGTTTCTGTCTTTTAAGATCCCATTGTGTGTAGAAAGCTTTACAGGCTAAATATTAGCTGATTCAAATTACTATGGCCTCGATTTGGGCATTTTGGCATATTTCAAACCAAAGGATTCGGCTTCTAGAGTTTAAAAACTAGAATCTTTTAATCTTCGATACCTCTGCCATCATCATATTATTGATTTCCAATCTCTATGCTTCATAGAAGGCATTATTACCATGTTACCTATTTAATACCTTAAATTTCAGATGGCCCTTGTGAGATAGGTTTCGCAGAGTCAGTTGATACTCTTCTTGAGCCAGAGAGCTACTTGAATTTTACAAAATTTTCTCTTGAGTATATTGCTAAAGAGGAAAAACCTTATGGCAATGGTATATTTGATCCCAGATTTGGTGGACATCAGACGTTAATAGAAAGGGAAAAAACATTTTATGCTAGAAATCAGACAATGCACTGTGGCTTTACAACTGAATCAGAAAACTCCCAAGGCACTGGATTCGATTTAAATGAAGAGGACAAGTCATTCATGCACAAGTGTAAAGTCGTGGTGTCATCTTGCATTTTTGGAAGTTCTGATTTTCTGAGGAGACCAACGAGCAAAAAGGTATGCATTCTTAACATTCACTGTCACCAATTTCATCACATGCCTTCATCAAGCAAGGTGTCTCAAGAGTCTCAGATCAAACTAATATTTTTTTAAATGCTTTCACATCTAATCACTTTTCTTTCTATAAATGTATTTAGATCTACCACGGAAGTACCTATTTTCCTTTCTTATTCAGTTTTTAAATTAGCAATCATGTTAATTTAAATGACACTGCTAAGACAATGTGACACTCTACTCTTCGAAGTCCTAAAATGTTTTTCAAACAATACTAAACTAGAGAGATGTTAAAGACAACAAGTTAAATAGCTTAAATAGTCTACGAGTTAGGTTGAGTTGTTATAAAAGTTAACTTTCTAACATGTAGCATTAGGTGTCATTGATCAAGTTAACAAAGCATAGTATGTATGGTTGACACAGACTTTCCATTTTCAAGCATAGTAAGTGAAGTTATCTTTCTAGTTTTGTATTTTCAAGGGCCTCACAAACTTTAATGTTTGAAAACTTATAATTATTAACTTGAAATCCAATCTCTTAATTTTTCTCAACAAATGGCTCTAGCACCCTAGGCACTGTTTTTGAAACCCTTCTAAATTGCAGTTTGTGTTATCTGCTCATGCTTCATTGCATGTAACATATTTTTGTGTGAACATTTTCCTATTTAAGTGGCTAATTTGTTTACTGAAATTTAGGTGGTACTATTAGTGCTTCCAGAAAGTGAAATGAGGCTTAGGTATAGCATTTGTAGTTATTAAAAAAATAACATTGAAATGTCATACAGAGTTTGTGTTTTGTACTGTGCTTCAGATCAGTCAATATTCAAAGAAAAACGTTTGCTTTGTCATGTTTCTGGACGAACAAACAATGGAAAAACTATCTTCTGAAGGGCAACATCCTGATCATAGAGGGTATATTGGTCTGTGGAGGATTGTTATTGTAAAAAATCTACCATATACTGACATGCGGAAAACCGGGAAGGTGCCAAAGTTTTTATCGCATCGACTATTCCCATCGTCAAGGTATGCTGCAGCACAGATTTTGGTTTGTCACTTTTCATCTGTCAATCTTATATATAAAAAAGAAAATAAATTCAACATCTGGATAACTGACGCCGATGCCCAAAAAGCATTATGATCTTCAAGAACCACTGATTTTGACACCAAATAGGCTGCAGACAGTATCTTGAAATGCAAGCTGATAGAAACTGAAAAGAATAGAAAGTTTATGGCATCAATATATGTTCCCTAAATGCATTTGTTGTCAGTAAATGAAAATCAATAAATGGTGGTATGGTGTCAAAGTTAATCAGCATATTTACACAATACGAGATTGTACTTTGGTTTTTGTTCAATACTGTTGCAAATTTTGTGCTTGTACAGCGATTGAAATTGATTGATTTTACATTCAATGTTGACTGTACTTCATATGGTCCAGTATATTTGGCTTGACAATATTGGTAAATAATCTGCCAACTAAGCCTGTGGTTTGACCATGATGTGATCAATAAATCTGAAGTTGTTATCTGTTGTATTCAAGATGGTCCAGTGTGTCATCTGTCTTTCTCCATGTTGCTTACCAGATTACTTGATTTGATGATTGAGCTTTATTTGACTTCACTTGGTGTGGTTAAGGTCTTGTTAACTTGTCATAGCAACAAAACACGCTGCTGGATGTTTCTCTGGTTTTTGTTCCAATTGTTTTACTTGTTTGCTTTCACTGCAAAATAAATAAGGCTAGGTCTGGGGTTTTATTTTTCTTTTCTGTCTGGAACCACCCTTTGTCATATATTTTGGAATAACTATAATATGAGGATTCATTCCAGTTAACAATTTTCCTACATGTTTGTTGTGCAGGTTTTCGATTTGGATTGACAGTAAGATGCGACTTAATGCTGATCCAATGCTAATACTAGAACACTTTTTATGGCGCAACAAGGCAGAATATGCAATTTCTAACCATTACGATCGTCATTGTGTGTGGGAGGAAGTGCTTCAGAACAAGCGCCTTAACAAGTATAATCATACTGTAATTGATGAACAGTTCAATTTTTACCAGTCTGATGGTCTTACAAAATTTAACAGTTCAGATGATGATGCTCCTCTACCTAGTTGTATGAATTCCATCTTCTTCATGTTTTTAGTAAAATTAAGCCTTTTCCATAGACTTTTTTTTTAACTTTCATTTTGTTGATCAGTTGTTTTCCCCATGTAGATGTGCCTGAGGGATCTTTCATTGTGCGGGCTCACACTCCAATGTCAAACTTATTTTCTTGTCTTTGGTTCAACGAGGTAGACCGTTTCACCTCACGCGATCAATTAAGCTTCGCATATACTTATCTGAAGCTGAGAAGAATGAACCCAGAAAGGCCATTTTATCTGAACATGTTCCTGGTAAGTTTTTCTCAGTGGGCTTGCTTGGCAGTGAGCAGTCAATCACAACTTGGTCATGCAAACGGGCAGTGATTTATGCTTCTGATATTATTGAAGTTCGGCAGCATAGAATGTTTACTAGTATGTATTAATTCTCAGTCTGAAGAAATAGCAAATATAAAAATATATAAAACACAAATACTGTGTTTCTAAATGATCTCCTGGACCTTTTTATAATACAGTGTTCGAGGAAGGAGTGTAGAAAATCACTTGAATATAATTTTGAACTGTGTCTTTGGTTCTTTTACAGGACTGTGAGCGAAGAGCATTAGCGAAATTGTTTCACCACAGGACAGAAAATCCACCTCCAGCACCTGTTGAATGATGATTTATACGCAGTTTCAGCAGGATATCTGCTTTGCATTGGTGCCAGATTGAGCTGAAAAACTTCTTTCTGCTTGGTGAAAATGACACTTAATTGCTGGTCCTTCCTCTGAAGCACAATGCATCGATACACTAACACTACACGAGGGCAGGATAGCATCTAACGATTCGGCAAGTTCTACAACATTGTTGAGTCTGATAAAATCATTCAGCATTTCACCACCTAAGTTATATACATCATACGTACGTCTGATTGTTCGCTTCATGTACTCGTGACAAAACTGTTTACATTATTATGTGATGATTTAAGTCTTAATCTTGTAAAATGCTTCTAATTTTAACATGACTTAAAAAATTGTTCACAAGTCATAGAAATTTAGATATGTAAAGATCCTCTCACTTGGCGAAAAAAAACACGAATCTTTGTTTTGGATATGTTTTTTGTACCATTGACTCCTCATTTTTCTTTCATGTTGAAAAATAAATGGTTGCCTTGAGAGATGATTGTTTGTGAAATTAGTTATCGAGACTATGTTTCAAGGCGTGATAACATTGTTCACTCTTGTCGGAGGCAGCCGACGATTGTTGATGGATGAGAGTCAAAATTGGCAATTTCCGGTGGAATCTTCAAAAAAAGATAATGGTGTTCTGTCAATTGTGATATAAATAGCTATTTTGCTGTTTTTAAAATAACAACCACAACAAAAACATTGTCACTAAAATCACATTTTTCAACATTTTTGTGTGTGTTGTATTAAAGCATTGTTATCTATTAAACCAAAGTTTTGAAAAAAGTGTTTGATTTAAAACCGTTAGAAAATAGTCTTACATTGATTAAAATGAATACTTTCTTTTGGATTATAAGTTGTAAGGTCCCTCCATTCATTACTAGTTAGTTTTGAGTTGAATACCTACGCGTCAATAAAAACAACATTTTGGCAAAGGACTCTGTTTTTCTAACACATTGGCCGTTGGAATGGTTGTCGTGTATACGTTAAGTAGCCATTGGATTTGTTTTCTATTTACAAAATAAGAAACTCACCTACATACAAATGAGTTGTGTTAATTTCCTCATTGAAATAACTTCAGCAAGAAAGTGAAGCAAGACTGAAAGCAAGATTAAAATTGAGATAAAAAATAGTCAATATTGATTTTGGTTCTTAGTGTATATGTAGGTACAAAGGGTGATTTTTTTATTTTTCGAGGAAGCGTAGAACTTGGATTTTGATGTTCAAGGACGCTAGTCTGATGTTGATTGTGGTTATTAGTTAAGGGTGTGAATGTGCGTTGGTAGGCAGGAAAACAATAAGAAATCGAGGAACTTGACTTCTGAAATGATTTTTGATGATATTTTTCGTTTTTGAGGATTTTGTGGTAGAATGTTGATTTTGGTTCTTAGTATTTGTTTGTACGATTGGTTTTGATTTTTTTTTCACGGAAAGACAAAAGTTGGATTTTTGGTGTTGAAGGGCATTAGTCTAATGTTGATTGTGGTTATTAGTTAGGTGGTGTTAATGGTTTGTTGGATCTCTTTTGGGTTAGTGTTGAAGATTTATTTGTGTAATGTTGTCTGCGGTTGTTGGTGAATAATGAATGGGAAGACCAAAACTTGGATTTTGATATATTACTTTTGTAGTGATGCTTATGGTTATTAGTGTAGTTTGTTTATATAATTGTGGGATTTCAATTATGGACTTCTGGGTTTCGTTTGGAATAATATTTTTATAATATGATTTTGATTCCAAGAAGCAACATCAATTGTGGTTTATAACTCACATCTAAAGACTTAGAATCTTCGTGTAACATTCCGAAACAACGGAAATTTAAAAAACTAAACAATCAAGAGATTATCTGATAAAACTCATCAATAAGAATGTTACTCATATAAATCAACAGTCGATGCATCAATAATACAACAGAGTTTGTCAAAAGACGTGATTACAACAATATAACGAAAGACATGTACGAGCAATCACGACGACCTCGAAGAGTCCGAAGAGGATCCTGACCCCAAAATGTGTACGCCCGCTGTCACCACCCGACAAAACCCACTGCGGTCCTGAAACATGAATCAAACAACGATGCCTAAGTTTCCCATTAGGAAACCCTGTATGTTAAGCTCGCCTATATGAATGCAACAGTACGGTAAATGAACCTATCATACTAGTAGCATATTATATCACACCTGCAATGCATCAAATCCCTCCAAGGGTAAACGAGACATCAGTCCTTCAACAGGGTCCACAAGGACATCAGTCCAGCAACAACAACAGATTTCCCTCGGAAACCTACCGTAGGCACATACGGTCTTACGGACAGTACGCGACTCACCCCCACACGCGACTACTCGAGCCAAAGGGATCGGTGAGGAGTGTTCGCACTTCTGCGCAAAGTAACCACGTGGTCTACACCACCTCGACGGAGCCGTAGCTCAGTCGGTCAACATCCCAAGATAGGTGCCCAATCGGGGATCATCGTCGGAACAACATCGGCGGCATCGCCGACACAACATCGGCGGTACAATATACGTCTGACACAACATCGGACGATACAACCACAAGCCGGCACATCGTCAGCACCATCATCGTCGGCAAAAGCCTCGGCGGCATCGCCGGCACAACCTCGGCAGTACAACATACGTCCGACACAACATCGGACGGGTCCAGACCGTAGTCTGCAAGGTCATCATACTCCACGAGCCATACGTCAACACGTATTGGGATCCGCGATCCCCCAGGTCTGCTACTCTACAGAGAGTCAAGCAACAACACGTCACACCACGGTCCATCACGGAGGTGGCGCGACCCAAGTGTCCACACTCTTCCATACGACGGTCCCTGGGCAGGCACGAGCACGTACCCGCCGTCACCTCCCGGCTCACGCTCTAAGCGAGGACACGGGTTTTCGTGGACAGAGTTGACACAATCACAAGGACCAGGAATTCAGTTCTGCACACAAATGGTCGACCGAAAAAGCCTAACCGGTCGACCGTCCCCAATAGGTTCGGTCGACCGAAAGTCTACAACGGTTGAACTATTCTGCGCATCACTTAAGTCCAAACGGTCGGACATCAGTCTAAAACCGGTCGACCGAATACGAGGTCAAAATCCTGAGTTGGTCAAAATCACATAAGACTATTCGGTCGACCAACTCAGGGGTCCCGGTCGACCGAAAACTACCAGGGTCATCCTAATAGTCTACGTCATATAACGGTCGAACAATATATAGAAATCGGTCGAACAACATGCAATATTATCAAGTACACTTAAGTTCCGGTCGACCCAAAGACAAGGGACAGTCGACCGAAATCCGACAGTAAGCCTCCAACTCACTAGCACACAAGCAACCGGTCGACCGCCACATTGGCATCGTTCGACCGGTGTTGGTCAAAGTTGGGCAAAATAGTAAAATCGGTCGACCGCCCGGAGGCACTGGTCGACCATTGGTCGACAACAACCTTGTGTCAGCTAATGATTTTACGTCGTTTCTTGCCGCCGACGAGGTCTCTGATCTCCCGTGACCGACCACAACATCCCTCACATGAGAGTGAACAACAAATCACACTAAGAAGCCGGCATACTTAACGAAGAAGACGGAGCACGCCGGAGTTCGCTCAACGTCGACGCCCAACCGCAACCTCCGCACACATGTGCCTTACGTCCACGCCTCCTCAACTCCAAGCTCGCATCCACGAGCCGGAGTCGCCTCCCCAATCTTTGGTCGTTGGAAGAGAGGAAGAAAGTGAGAGGGAGAAGTTTGTGTGAAGAAGAAAAGAAGAGGAATGAAGACATGAAGAGATGATTTCTCCTCAACCCACACCACCAACAGTCCAACAGTAACCGCCCCCTACACCCATCACTGTCACTGTTCCGCCTTCCCTTCCCCATGCAAAGCACCCACTAATCACGGGGTTAGTCCCTAAGCAAGGGTTAGGGTCTAACACTTCGTACTAAGGCAAGGGTACGTTGGAACTAATTATGAGATTCGGTCAGATTATAGAAATTTTCATTTAATTATCAAAATGTAATTCCAAATGGGTAGGTTTTGGATATTTCATAATCTAATGTTGATCTTGGTTCTATGTGGTGCTTGTTCGTACAATGGTTGGCTTTTTTTTGTGTGGAAGGGCAGAACTTAGATTTTGGTGTTCAAGGACATTAGTCTAATGTTGATTGTGGTTATTATTAGTTAAGTGGAGTTTGTAGTTATAATGGTTTCATTTCATTATGCCGTGGAAGTGCATAGACTTGAATATCATATCGGCGTTAATGATTCATTAGTCCATACTGATTTTGGTTCTTACTGGAATTTGTTGTCACTGCTTTCGGTTCGAGTTCAGGCGTGGAAGAGAAAACATTGGATTTTGGTGCAGAAGTGGCGTACAGAATTCATTTTTCTTGCTACTGATGGACTGGTGATGTACTCTCAATCCTTAGTCATCCGATCGATAGGTATCGATGCTGTTAATTTCTTCCAATTTGAATAAGTGTGACCTTACTTTGCAAGGTAGCGCCACAAGCCTCTTGCGCGCGTGATCGAGGTTATGGAAATGCAACTGCATTCTCTAGCATTTTAATTCCTTGAACAAGAGCATGATATCCGTTGCTCGGTTTCACACTTCTCTTCAACGTTGAAGGTTCGAAGGGCGTGTTTGGCAATTCAAAATCACTTCCCACAGCTTATGTAGAAAGCTGATTACGAAATAAACAGTGATATCACCCAAACAATAAATGGAGGGTGTTTTTTTTTGAAATGCTGGTGATTTAATTAAGAAGATAATATTTTCTAGAGCAAAGTTCGGTCCACGTCGGTCCAGACCGAATATGGAGTTGGTTCAGGTTCCGATACAAAGCGGATCCGAACAGTCCAGTCTTCGGTCCATACCCTGGTGACGGACCATATTCCAGTTCGGTCCGGGTTCAGACCAATGGACACTATTTCTAAGTTTTCAGTACAAACAGGTCCGGTCCTAGACCGACTTGACCGGTCCGATCTTCGGTCCAGTCGTGACCGCACCGGTCCGGTCCGATCCGATCCAAAACCATATATGGCCGGTCCGGTCTTTGGTCCGCACCCTACGATGGACCGGGTTCCGGTCCGGTCCGGGTTCAGACCGATGCACACTCCTAGCTGGAAAGATGATCTCCGTTAAGTAATTGAGTTTTTTCTAGCCTTGGGGTAGTAGTATTTGAATGACCAGATATATGCTACTTAATTTCGTATGCAACTTAGACTTACGTTTTCTAGAGCAATATTATCGTCTGGTTTTGATAAGGTGATGCCACCTTTTGTATTGCATGTTATTACTTGTGGTTAAACCGATATTTTTACCATCGTATATATGTCATAAATGGAACAGCTTTAGGAACAGCTTCTGGAAATATTTATGGCTAAACCAACAAAAAACATATTCATGTTCCATGGGAAGAATAACAAAGAAACAGGAATTCTTCTTTCACATTTTAGATATCAGAACAATTATATTTCTGAGTCCCGGCTTGCATGCTGTTTATATAAATGCTTATTACTGAAAAGTAAACACAGTACCACTATGTGGTCCTTCACTTGTTGGGACTGCACAGTTATTGGCTTTGGGTGCATTTAGGAGCTGATTTTGAACTAGTTTTTAGTTTCTAGAACTCAAGTATATCTATATCATCCTCAAACCCATCACATAATTGATTGTATTCCGCAGCATGATTGTGTTCTTCCAGACATCATCTAATCAGTTTTTGAAATGACAATTTTCAGGTCATAATTTTTAAACAATAAATTTGGGAAATTAGTCATAAACACGGCCTTGTCTATAATCAATAACCTTACACTGAAGATAACTTTTACCCTGTGTTTTAGATTTCCATTTTTATCCTTGTTTTAGTGTTTCTCCTGAATAATATAAGTTATGTGCACTATCTCATTATTTGAAATATTTGAGTGAAGTGTATGATAATAAGATTGAACTTTCTAATAATTCTGAAGGTCCTTATTTATGCAGGAGAAGTTGTGGATTTTGATTGTCTCCACTGTGCAATGATGGCTAATAATGAAAGGAGTGCAAGGTTCTTCAAGAGTTTTCATTGTTTTCTTCACACAAACATAAAAAGAAACTTTTGACTGCGTCGTTATAAAGAATATGATAATTTTGTTAACAACTTTGATATGCATCAAACATCTGCATATCACGTAGACATGACAACAAGTGTGCAGGAGCAACCTGTGTTTTCTTGTTGCTGTTCTTTGGATGTCTACCTTGAGATTTCCTAATACGGTTTCAAATGTTTAATATATCCATGACTCCGGCATGTAAAGTTGATGATAATTGATAGTATATTCTTTGAAAATTTGGTGAGTTATTATTGTTAAGTCTGTATATCGAAATGACGAGCATCAGTTGATATTTCAGTCCTTTGAGTGTAAGTATCAAGTTCATTTTCAGAATTTGGTATATGTTAACCTTGCCAAGCTGCTAAATTATGTCATTTGAGACACATATAGCTCAGTTAATTAATGTGTGCAAAGGAATGACATTTCATGGAACCTTGTTTTCTTATTCCTCCAGATCATGTAGATATGCCAGACTATGCAACTGTATACCAACCGTATATATTATACATACCATTCTTTCAACATCTGATATTTAGATAGCTTATGTGAGGATCCTTTCCAAACAAGGAGTTGGTCCAGCAGTTCCGGCTGTGCATTTCAGGTGCATGCCTGTGGCTAAGTTTTTTCGAACTCGATTTTTACGAGCTTCATTTCAAACTCATATTTCAACCTTTGCTCATCCGATCCCTAACAGCCGAAAAAGGAAAAGTCCTTGTAATTTATCGAATTCTCCGACGTGTGACTATTCTTTAACATAATTAATAGGTAGAATGTATTCATTCAAAACTACATATGATTTTGAACTTGTGCTCACAAAGCAATACATTATACCTACAATGCATATTCTTGTCCACAATGTTTAACGACCTCAAATAGTAAAAAAATTAAAATTTAAAACATACAATCAACACGGGGACATTACAGCAAGACACAGAATATCAAGTGCACCAACATATAATATATATATATATATATATATCTGAGTTTACAAAATGGTGATTACATCAAAATATCATAAAAGGAAAGGTACAAGTAATCACGACAACCTCCAAAATGGGGAAAGCAAGATTCGGTCCCGAGAGCTCTTCTCCGCAGTCACCACCCCTACTGCCGATCACAGCATAAAATGCAAACATGAAACTATACATGAGTTTCCATAAGGAAATTCTGTATGTCAAACCCTAAACACATAAATGAAACAACGCTAACAATAATTGCAACCAGGCATAAGCTCAACAACTGTAAAAACACAACATTTGCATCTATCACTGGAACCACAATTTTGCCTCTATCACTGGAGCCACAATTTTTCTTCTATCACCAGAGTCACGGTTTTGCAACAATCACAACTCGCTCTGTAGAGCCACCACACACCTTGATTGCTATCAGGCTGGAATGTCTGTATCGTCACCCCAAAAAGGTCGGGGACTCGTTGCCCTCAAAGTCGACCAAAAATAAAAACTCAAACACCAAACTAGGCAAAAACGGTCAACCAAATAACACTGTCGGTCGACCGGTTCCCTCCAAGAACACACAAGAGCTCGGCCGTCTCCACGACCGATCGAAACTCAAAATAACGAACACGACCAATTGGTCGAACAAAGGTCACAAACAGTCGATCGTTTGGATGATTAACGCCCTAACAAAATATAATAATAAACGTCCCAAAGGTCGAATTGCAAAAGAGATCCAGTCGACCGAAAATAACAGGAACTTCACGTTTCCTTAAGTCCAAGATCGGTCGAACAAGACAAGCACTAGTCGAACGGACTTTGATTTAACTTAAACTATCGGTCAAACAAATGTCACAGGCGGTCGACCGTTTGGATGATCTAAGCCCCAACCGACTTAGCTACTGGTAAAATCAGTCGAACAGATCAAAAGACGGTCGACCGTTTAGATGATCTACACCTCCAACCGACTTATTACAGTGCATTCGGTCGAACAACAAAGGAGCTTAGTCGACCGAAAACACACAGAGTTTGCCTAACAGGCTTGACCGGTCGATCGCACAAGACGTCATTCGATCGGTGCAAGGCAAAACTCCCAGAATTACACTAACAATGGTCGACCGTATCACCAACCGGTCGACCGAAAGTAGCAGAATTCTGCTAAACAAAACGTCTGATGAGTCTTTCGCCTACCGTCGATTACTTAAACACTCACACAATCTTAGGTGAGCATAAAAACAAAGTTTAATATACCTAAAGACTTGAAGAAACCTTTGAAGATCAACGACGAATGCCTCCTCGCAAAATGTTCTTTCTCCGGCGAACTCTTCCTCCGACAAACAATCGCAACAACCTTAGTTATGCCCCCGTGATTCTCTTATTCGTCGATCACAACACGTCGTTGGCACCTTAGATGATTGGGGAAGAGAATGGGTTGACAGAGATATATACAGATACCATTTATAATCCTCACCACACCTCCACCAATCAAATACCTCCGCCTCAACCACTCAAAACCTTCCCTAAACCATCATCAAACACCTAAACATGATTAGGCCACTAATTAAGGGTTAGGATATAACACCATGCCTTCACCTTTCAAGTTTTGAACTTTAGATTCCATTGGTATTAAAACCGTTAGGTTGGTATTTTTCCCTTTCATTGTTTCAGTCTTTTCCTATAGCTTTATAAAGGCTACTGCTGTCAGCCTTATCTTTTGCAATCACAATTTTCTTTGATCAAAGGGTGAATAACTGATATTTGTGTTTTTGTTGCTAGTGAAAGATGCTACTTCTGTCACCCTGGGCTTCTCTGAGCTACCCTGTACTCTTTCATAATAATACCCAGCAGCCTTGGTAGTTTTCACTTGGTAGTCTTTTTACTCACTATTTGTCTTGACTCTAATTTTCATACTTTCACCGGAGCGAAATGGATCGCTGTTTTCGCCACAGCAAGAGAAGTCGGTGGCGGGTCGTTGTTACATTGTTTAAGATTCAATGCACAATCCCAGTGCCTCCTAATTTGGAAAGCAAGATGAATTGCCTATTCTCCTGAAATATGACATTTTTTGCTAGTTGCCTATGAATAACGTAGACTTGGACAGACATGCCCCCACGACATCAATCAGTATGGCCATCTACATTATGTTCGATCTTTCTTGCCTTTGCTTTCGGGTATGGGCTCCATCCCCTGAAAGACTCACCGGCAAACAGTATACGTCGTTGTCGTTAATTATCCGGTATTAAAGTATCTTTCACCTGCATTATTGGGAATGACATATATGGTCCTCGTCTCTGGCTTTCAGCTTTAGCTTTGGATGACACTATCAGACACATTGCACTACAACTTCACGGGATTTGTGCTTTGCAGGTGTAATGATCGTTTTACCAGCTTTTGCATGTAACTAATGACATTGGGTTTTGCAGATTATGCTCTGATTAGTGATTACTGCAAAGGAGCCATGGTTTTTCAAAGAGAATTGCAGGGAACAGATTCCACTAATTTCAAAATAGTGAGAAAAATTGCAAGACCAATGTCTGTTGGTGTTTACTCGTGACCAGTGGTTCATCAACTTTGCCTTTTATGATAGTCTTTTTTTTTGATAATTCCCACCGTCCAAGGTTAATTTTGATTATTACAATTTGTTTCGTAAGCACATCCCATCATCGAAGGTTGTTATAGAGATTGCGATAGAACTCGCTTCTTAGCCCACCCAACAAGTTCTTTAAACCAGTTGAGATAATACGGTAGTGGGTGTAAAAAAAGTTAGTTCCTAGATTTTTTTGTCTTACAAACACATGTAAATTTGGGAAATGTAAACATGTGGGTCGTGACTCGTGAGAGATTGTGGACCAAAGTGAATAGTCCCACGTGCATGTACCTATGGCTACGTTTCTGTCAAGAATCAAGACATCTTTGTCATACAATTGTCTACTTTCCAGAATTGTGAATTCACCTTGTGTACCTGTTTGTTCTGTTCTTGCTCGAATCCATGTATGGTCTTCTATTTGCGTGAAAAGCAAGCCACATGTGACCCTAGGGGTGAGCAACCGGTCCGATCCTGGACCCTAGACCGGATCGGTCCGGTCCAAAATCGATTATTTTATCTTAATTTTTTTTTAAATTTGACCGGATCGGACCGGACCCGAATTGACTCCGAATCCCAGACTGAAGACCGGACCGCTTGGGTCTGATTTGGACCGAAATCTGAATCGGTTGTTGCTCACCACTAGGTGACTGAATCTTTGTCCCAGTATTAATGATAACAGATCATTAAGGTTAGGGGAACTTGTGATTTGGAAATGTAGTTGTTGATGCCTCTCAAGAATCAAATTAATCACTACTGCAGTCCCATGTCTGATTCGTGGGGTATGTTTGTGACTTGATATTTGATAATATCAGGCTGTTGGTTCTGGCTCGAGACTCGAACACCTACTCCAGCTCAACAAACTCGACTTGAAAATGCTCAACTTAAATTCAACAAAAAGTGAATTGACCGAGCACGAGGACCATCCCTACCTCAAGTTACTTAACGAGCCGACTTAACTTGGAAAAACTCGAGTTAAGTCGACTCGAAGACTTGACTCGAGATTTTTATAGTCATATTTACACACATGTTTATGTATTTAACAATATAACAACATAATATTCATGATTCGAAATTTGATTCGACTTGACTCGTCAATCGAATAATCTAGTTGAACCAAGCTCAACTGCATGGAAAATTTTCACAAGTTTGTCTTATCGTGATTGTAACTTGTCGAAATCGTGCTTGATTAGAAATCTAATTGTTCAACCATTGCTGACAGTTGACAAGTTGAGATTTCTTAATGGTTGAGCTTGAGATCTTAAATGGTAGTAAAATATTTAGTATTTAATCTTCTCTTCAGATACTGAGATACTTTATGTTTCCATTTGTTTCAATAAATAATAAAATCATAAAAAAATAATTTAACGGTTGTTCAAATATTGAATCTGACTATTCCGGAAACTGAAAAACAGTTCACATTCATCATTGAGCATTATTTGAGCTTCTCATGTCTGATGGTACCTTTTATTTATTTCGTTCAACAATATGTGAAATATATAAGGATGGAAACAATATAATATAGGATGAGTTTGGAAAATGAGAAAACAAGATGATGGTGAGTCGGCCAATGAGCAGATCGCTACTGTAATGTTGTAACAAGTGGATGGGCTGCACATGGTGTGTGTTTGCTCGATAGAGACACGTGAGCAAGGAATGAGCAAGAGAGATCTCATTGTTGACCCAGAATTTCCTGAAATCTTAGGCAAACTATAGTTCTAAATTTGAGAATTTGGTAAGGCAACACCAAGTATATATTCAAGATATATTTTTTGTATTTACTAGAGATTGGATCCCAATATCTAAGAATATGATTCCACATCTGATTGTCAAAAAAATTAGAAAGATAAAATTTACCTCCAATTTTTTTACCTTTGAACTTTTTTTAATGATTGTGGTTGATTTTATGTACGATATTAAATATATAGATGCAGATTTCTAAGTATAAGAGTTTGAATTATAATCTGCATATAGGCACATAATATTTTGAACATTCTGACTATGATTCCTACTGACCGTGGCGTTTTTTTATTTAGTTTGTAGTTTACATCAAATGGGTGGAATGATAAGAATCAATCTGCACAAATTGTTTTTTGAAATATTTATGGTGCTTGATTTTTTTTATTTATGATGGGGTATTTTGGAAAAATAGATAAAACATGATTTTTGAACAAGTTTACTGAAACAACATCATGAACAAATTACAAACAGCTCCAACTTTTTATATTTTTTCTTGAAATTGCTAAACAAACAGAAAATTCGATTTCTTTGGTCAATTTTCCTTTTCATTATTTTCTCTTTGTAGGTCTGCCATCATGCAATTCAAATTATCAAAAAAGTAGCTCGACTAGTCATTTAGAGGTATTTTACAATTTGTAGGATCTAATCCTCCTACATGGGATCGTGACCATGAATCTTCTCTTGCTATTTACCAAAGGACAAGATTGAGCTTTCATAGTCTTGTATGATTGACAAATATACTTATCAAGGTAAACTAAGTGAGTTATTAAATATCAAAGATGAAAAATCAAAGTTGTCATTTTGTGTTAAAGACTCTTTACATTGTTCTCTGAAAGAAACATTTTACGTTTACAAAACTTCTTACGTCAATATGTTAAATTATCATATCCTCTTCTGTTAAAACCAACGGTTCAGACTTAACAGTCATCATCGCCAAATCCGGCTCAATTTTTCCCTACCCATATCAACGTCATCACCAAAGGAAATAAAGATCATTCACGCCAAGCATAATCAAGCCAGCTATAACATCTTTTGTATTAGGAAGTAAATCACACTCCAATAACTATTACACATAGCCTATATATGTATTCCAACATGTATATTCTGAAGGTAATAATCAATAAACATACAAACACAAATTCAACATGGTATCAGAGAAAAATTGATCGGACCTCAAAACAGGAGAATCATCACCAACTGGAAACACCCTGAGACCTCACCTCAGAATTCCTCCCAAGATCATCATCGGTCCCTTCACCACCAAACAACTCTAAACCCAAAACCCCAAAAATCATCACTGACCATCTGGTATTAAACGACAAAATTTGACATCACAGGCCACTACAACCTTAGATCACCAAGGAGGTTGACGCTCGAGGCAACATCCAGACCCCATGGACGGAGGAACCCCACAACGCCTCACCACCCAACTTCTCAATGGGGGCGAACTACCTCAGTGGGGAGGGGAAGTTGGGCCACATCACCGAAAAGTCGAAAAAGCCAGAATCTGACGATACCAAAAAGGAGGAGTGGCAGACTGTCGACCACCTCATGATGACGTGGGTACTGAATTCCATGCAACCACAAATCAGGGAGTTATTCATCTACTCCAACTCCGCCCAAGAGATATGGCAGGTCGTCCACGAACTCTATGGAAAGCAACAAAACTTTGCCCACATCTACAAAATAAAGCAGGAAATCGTTCAAACTAAGCAAGGACAAAGACCGGTCACCGATTATCTTGGATCCCTCAAAAGCCGGTGGGATGAACTCAACGTCTATAACCAACAAGCACTGACCCAAAAATCATACAAGAAAGGATTGAGTCGGATTTGGCGATGATGATTGTTGAGTATGAGCCGTTGGTTTTAACATCTTCTTCCGTTAAAATTGTCTCAAAGTTACATATGACACATTTTTTTCCTCCTTTAGCCATGCAAACTACTAAAGGAGGAATTTACTACTCTTAAAACGAGTCGACATCAATTGACCCTTAATGATAATTTAAAATTTAAACACAGAATCAAAGATCTAAATTATAGATCTTATTTTACATCACCATATAAATATATGTACGACGAAAATCATGACAATTGGGAGTCATTTTATATGATATTTTAAGGAAGAAAAATCAACTTGGGAGATTTATTGTAAATTTGACATCACTTGATCTTATATATAATAACAGCTAAATTTTATGACTTTCTTCATACATACTTATATAATGACATAAAATAAGATCTACGATTTGGATTGTCAATTCGGATTTTAAATTTTAAGTTAGTATCATGGGTTGTGGTGATACATTTTATGGGTGGTTGATCCCTCCTCATGTTAACTCATATTCAAGATGTTTGTGTTGGGTAAGCCTAATTTTTTAGTTAACTTACGACCATTGCGTTCTTCTTTAACGAAATTTAAGAATGGTGCTCTTGAGGTTACAATAGGAAAGCAATACCTGATTCTGATTAATAGTTTTCACTTCTCACTTCTTGTGGTGTATATGTAGGAGTTTTTGGACTAAGGTTAATATATACTATTAATAAAACACAGCATAAAATTTGCTTCAAAAGTTTTCTTTTCAAGTGGTAATCTAGCTTAAAAAAGTAATTTAACAAGTACCTTCTAAATTAGCTAAAATATCATTAATACCTTTTAATTTTTTTCATATTATCCTAAATACTCCTCACCTTTAAGTAAATTTTAATAATACACTCTTCGTATAGGAGTCTTACGACTAGTGTTAGTGTTGACAAAAACAACACATTTTTGCTTCTAAAGGTTACTTTTCAAATGCTATTCTAGCAAAAACTAGCTAAAAGGATAGTTTAAGAATTAAGTACCTTCTAAATAATCTAAAATATCATTAATAATTTTTGATATTTTCTAATATAAGAGAACGGATTACGCCCCATATCCATAACTTGAAACTCCAAGTGGAAAACAAAATCTCAATTTACTTGGTATTAATCCACTGTTTTGAGTTTCAACATCAGTCAAAAAAGATTTGTATTATCCATCATCGTATTATCTCAAACAAATGTGATGTGGATGAGGAAGCTCCCAAGCCAAAATAGATAGAAATAGAAAAGTCCAATTCTATTATTATTTGTCAAATATATAAAAATAATAATATAAGAAAACGGCAACATGTTCGTTGCCCATCATTTTCCGTGCCCCAACAACGATGGCATCCGTTGCAATCCCAGAAGAACTGAAATGTCAAGCTCCCCTTAGTACTGTTCATGCATGGGTCAGCTTCCACACAAACCCTACTTAAATTTAGTGGACCATCATCACCAATTAATCCAACGTGCCAATGCTCCCTGAATGTAATATCTTAATAGTAGTTTGCAAATGTTTATATGCATGTAGATGTATTGGTCCACTCTTTCCTAAGAGTCAGGATACTTATAACTTGAGAGCTAGAATACATAGATAGAAAATGAAGTACAAAGTGGCCACTCAAGGTTTCTATTGCAAGTAATGTAGAATTAGGTTTTGAGGTATATTTACGTGTACACGACACGTGCAGTGGTGATTATCGATGTTTTTGTATCTACGTGTGTACATTAATATAGATTGAAATGTACTTACCCAAAATCGATAGACCAAGCGTGCACTCATACCATTTAACAAACAATTGATTAATTTTCTAGTAGTAGCATTTGGTGATTGTTTAAGAGCTAGTACTACTTAATTGAAAATTTACTTACAGACACGACTCAAGAGTTACATTGACATTGCACTTATGAAATTAATGATATATATATGTGTGTGTGTGCGCGCCCGCGAGCGTTACTCATTCTACGCAACAAAAAAGTTTGTTTTAGAAAATCCTCCTATATATTTATTTAGGTTCATATATATCCGATAGTAATTCTATCCTATATATATGTATCTACGTGGGCACAACCTAGTGGCCGGGAGAACTTATGTCTCCACATTACATAGGTTCAAATTCCATGCATGCTTGTGTGGTGGTGACTGGTGAGGTCATATTTTCCCAACAGAGTTCATATTTTACTCTTCACAATTTCACAAACTGATGTATAGATTGGATTTCTGAGTTACCCGTACAAAACTTTTAACTTTATATTTCCTGCAAAGATATTTTTGACACAATACATATATAGATTTCCACACATATATAGATGATAATTAGGAAAAGATGGAGACAGTCACTGCTAACATTGATGCATGGTAACATGCATGAGTGCAATAATGGAGACAGCTCACACATATATCACAAATATCATATTTTCCTTGCACAGCAAAGAGAACCAATCCCAACCACATTGACAACAGGTCATCTCCCGAACCCTACTTCCAAATATCCCACAAAACCCTAAAATCCTAGACAACAGCTAGCCCTCAAGACTAGAAGAGTGCCGAAGGAAGATATATAATTACTGTGGACACCACAGGATTATCTTTCTAATTTCCAATCTAGCCAATTTTGACTTGAGGGCCCACATTGGCCACTGCTGTCTTTAAGGATTGAATGATAAAAACACCTGCACGTGGAGTCTGAGCCAAGTGAGGTCTGCTAGAGATCAGTGAAAGGGAAATATGAGAGAGAAAGTTAGAGAGAGATAGAAAGAGGGTATGATAGGGAAGGAATAAACAAAGCCTGTTGGAGTAGCAGTCTTTTTTTTTCCTCACTCAAAAACCTTTGCTTTCTACACCACCACCACTATCCAGTATCCACTCATTGTGTTTACTTCCAGCTGCTTAAAGCCTTCCCACCTCTCCCTCTTATAGATCAGTACTCTATCTTCATATTCATTTCAACAATATTTTAGTCGTTAGATAGGTTGGTTATGTGGTTGTGAGGACACATATATAGCATGCAAGACAGGTTAATTTTGAACATTTAGATCATATATATATATATATATATATTGGCAAGAACAATTAAAATTTTGATCAGTTGGGTCAGTTTTAATTGTAGCAAAGAAGGGTTTGATCAGAATGCAGGATGGGGACAACACTAGTGGGCGCAGGCCGAACTTCCCCTTGCAGTTGTTGGAGAAGAAGGAAGTCGACGAATCCGGGCAGTTGGGCGCCGCCAGAGGTGGTGGCTTCCCAGCTTCCTTGGCCATCTCTGCCCACCATCAAGACAACTCCAACTCCACTAGCGAGCCGTCGAAGAAAGCTCCCCCGAAACGGGCGTCCACCAAGGACCGGCATACCAAGGTGGAAGGCCGGGGGAGGCGCATCCGTATGCCGGCAATTTGCGCCGCCCGAGTGTTTCAACTCACTCGAGAGCTCGGCCATAAGTCGGACGGTGAGACCATTGAGTGGCTCCTCCAGCAGGCGGAGCCGGCCGTCATCGCCGCCACTGGAACTGGAACCATACCGGCTAACTTCACTTCACTTAATATTTCTCTTAGGAGCTCCGGGTCGACCATGTCAGCCCCGTCTCAGCTCCGGAATAGCTTCTTGAACGCTAGTTTGGCCGGGCAAGCTTATAACCGATTACGCGCAGATTTCGATCGTGATGCGGGGTTTCCATCAACTTCTCTTCCGAATCTCTACTCCACTACTAGTCTCTCCCAATCTATGCAAGTAAGGGTGTAAACAAGTCGAATCGATCGAATAATACATATATGTAATTTCATCACTCTATTGGGAGTTAACACTGGTGGGATTCCAAAAACCTAATCTCTCACGGTGTAATACTTCGAGCACCACAAACCCAAAACCTTTTAATTCCAACATATATGTGATGGTTAATTTATTCTTGATTGCTCATCCTTATGCTCATGCTCATGTATATATATTACCTATCTATAGTCTTTGCAGGCGAGACAAGAAACCCGAGAACAACATTTTCTCAACATCGCCGATGGCGAAACAACGAACCTCCGGAAACGGCAATGGGAGCAAGAAAGCCAACAACAACGGACCCAAATGGCGGGCTACTCTCAAATGGCTCCAACCGCCCAACCCCAGATACCACCAGGCGCATTGTGGATGGTTGCAAACCCGACCACCGCCCAATCGGTCGGTGGCACGGAAACATGGACGTTCCCATCTATCGGGAACACCGCGACAATGTTCCGAGGAAGCGGTCCAGCCGGGGGCGGTCTACATTTCATGAACTTCCCAACTCAAATGGCTCTTCTTCCTAGCCAACAACTCGGTCTCGGGTCTGGCGGTGAGGGCCACATGGGCTTGCTAGCCGCTCTCAACGCCTACCAATATTCCATCCCCGGTGGCGGCGGGTCTTCAGGGAACGCACCGGCTTCTGCTTCCCAACAACAACAAGGAAGAGGCGGAGGTGACCGGTATGACACTACTACTACTAACTCTTGAAGGTTGGTAATTAAGTGATGAAGTGGAATTTTGTTATGCATGCCAATGTTGTTGTTCCCCCCCCCCCCCCTCATTTGGTATCAATTTCTTAATTTGCTACGATTTGTATTTTTTCCCCCATTCAAATGACATAAACAGACCATTGATACACCTCCAAGCAATATTTCTCTTTATGACAACTCCAATTCTTTCAGGGTTATTAATCAATGATACCAATCTTCTTATAGTTTATATTGCACAAGAATTTGGTTGGTGATATATAGTTGCATGGGAAGGACCATACAACAAACATGCCACCATGCAATTGTTTAGTTCCCATTGCACATAAACTAGTAGTGATGCTGACATGGATAATGTCACAAGAAGATGCTATTCATGTCCTAGCCATCCATCTTCAGTTTTCCATTATTTCTAGATTTGATTTGCATCATTAAAAAATTGGTTAGTATCATCTTCCTCTTTTGGGCTATGATTGGCACTGCCATGTCTTTCCAGTTCATTAGTGGACAGAGCATAGGGATAGGGGGAGTGTGAGGAACAGCACCAGTCCCTGTCAAATACATATATGGTGTTTGCCACTCTTTTTAATCTTTACAAGATAATTATAAATAATTACGAATAATAAACATATAGGCAATGTAGTTCAACAAGGAGTCAACTTAGGATCCCAATGTGGAAAGTCTGATCCAAGGATGCTTAACCACTGGATTTGGAACGTGAAATCATTATCATCTACACCATTCTCTCCCTGTCTTTCTTAATCATTTTACTACTCAACTAATGTGTACTTTATTCCCATATCTTTTGGACAAAGACATCCTAATGCCGGTTGTAAGTCTCAATATATAGTTCCTACCAGATATGTCTTTGTTCATTTGATATGCGTTTACGTCAAATGCTTTGTTCTTTCTCTCCTTTCAACTCTTCTTAGAAATACTTCTTTCCATCCTCAAGATATACTTGGTAAATAATATTTAGTACCATTTAGTCATGTACGTATTATTACATGCGAAGTGTTTTCACTTTAAGGATATGTGTGATAATACATAGGAAGTCTATCGTCTAATCCAAACTATATGCGTGAAATATTGGACTTCTAAGGTCATATATATGTAGTTGTATAGTTTTGTTTAAGGGTTTTTTTCTCCACAAAGTATAGTTAGTTTTAGGTTATAAGAGAAAAAAAGTCATGTACTTCGATAATAGTTGGATCTAATTTGTAGGGTTTTTTGGGTTTAGATCAGGAAACAAATTTCAAAATAATGATGAAAAAAATAAAAAAACAGTAAAGTATGGAAGTTGTGGAAATAATTGGCAAAATATAAACCTCGTAGTGAAGTTACTTTTTTTTCTTCAAAACTAGAAAATGTAACACTATTTTTTACTCATCCTTATTTTATAAATCATGCATTTTAAATTAAAATGTTCGAACTTGTTTTCAACCTATAGAAGATTTTTTTTGGTATTTTCATAAAATATTCATGTTTCTCTCTTTTATGTCACCAATTCAAGTACCACATTATTAGGGTTATGTTGATTTTTGAAATTAAACTTTTTAATTATAAATTAAATATTTCAACAAAAATATAGGAAATTAGTATTTGAATAAAAATAAAAAGACGAAGAAACCGATTTTGTGACCAAAATAACAAAAAGTTCATCTTATGTGTTTAAGTCTAACTATTTTTATTAAACTAAATTTATGTATTTATAGAAAATTAATTCAAATCCTTAAAGACCAAAACACAAATAAATAAATAAAATCCAACCTAAGAATAACATATTCCATTCCGACCCCAAAATAGTATATTTTCGATGGAAAAAAATTTAAAAATTATCCAACCCAAAAAAATTAATTTTCTCCTACAATTTTGTTTTTTTTTTGTTTTAAGTGTTAATTTGAGATTAAGACATACATCTTACTTACAAAATATACATTTAATTTATACATAAGAGATAAGTTTTTTTTGTTATTTTGATCACAAATCGACTTTTTATCATTAATTCAAGTGCCAATTTTAAGTAATTTTCTTGAATGTTTAATTTATAATTAAAAAGATTTAATTTCAAAAATAATGAAATCCTAACAATGTCGTGCTTGAATTGACGACAAAAAAAGAAAGAAACATGAATATGTTATCAAAATACCCCAAAAGTTATTCTATCATGTTGAAAATGAATTCAAATTTTTAAATTCAAAATGCATGATTTCTAAAAATAATGATAAGTAAAAAAATGTGTTAGAATTATTGTTTTCTAGTTTTGAAAACGATAACTCCACTAAGCGGTTTATATTTTGTCAATTATTTTCACAACTTCCATACTTTGCCAAATTTTATTTTTTTCATCAATATTTTTAGAATTTTTCCTTTAGATGAAGCTACTATGAAAGTCTCCTCGGTTATCAAGTTTTAGTCGTAAACTTCTAACTTGAGTTTTATATAAATATGGTATTATTTTATTAGATTTCGTAAGATCATCTTTTATTGTTTAACGACGTCATGTACTTACCCATGAAACACAATACTTGTACAATACAGTTATATAAAGTTCATATGCTTGAATTAGCATAGATTAGGTATAGGTACGATAATTATAATCTTTTAGTACAATACATTTTTTGGAAAAAAGATAGGACATGATCTTTAATATGCAAGTATAACACAATGTGGGGCATGAACTGACAGTTGGATTTATGATCTAATGATGAGAAAGTAAAAAAATAGAATATTATTTTCGATACCTGCGCCAAATTGTTGATATTCTAACGAAGGTGTATAAAGCCAATTTTAATGGAGAAGAGGTGGATCAAAATAATTTCCTTAAGGAAAATGTCTGTTGAACGCTCGCGTCACGGACGCTGCTAACCTAGTCAGCACACTCGCTGATGTGGGCAACCCAGTCAGCAGATGCGGCTGACTGCGCACTCAGCCTAGAAACATTTTTCCTTTCTTTGTTTAGTTTATTCCTCGTTTCGTACAAATTTCTCCATCCCTCATTAATGCGTCTCAAATCACTCACTTCATTTTGGCGCTCCTACACAGACTGAAGACTAGTTACTCAACATCCGTCCTCCTATTTTTATCCCTTCTGTTTATTAATAAATTCATTTTTTTCCGGACACACACATCAGTCATTTTCTTTAGTTTCTGGACTAGCGCATAACTTATTCCGGACACAGTTACTATTTATTCCGGACAGTTAGAACACTTATTCCGGACAGACGTACTACTTACTGCTGATATTTTTTGATGTTGTTTTATTTTCCCGATGCGTCCACCATCGCATTTAATGCTTTTCAAATCAGCACGTCCTCCGTCTTCTTTCTTATTCTTTGGCGCTTCACGGAGATACGAATATGAGTGTCTTGGTTATTCCGATCCTACGAACCATTCCTTCTTCTCTCCTTCCTCCATTTGTGTTGTACTGTAATGGCACTCGTAAATGTGTCCTCACAGCCGGCTCATGCCTCCAACGTCCCTCAAGTGATGATGAATTTTCCTTCCTTCGAAGAAGCCAAAGCATTTTACGTTTCATACGCCGATTCCTGTTGTTTTGGTGTGAAGATAAGGCAATCTCATTACGATCATGGTGTTGTAATACGGGCCACTCTTACTTGCTCAAAGGAGGGTAATGCTCCCGGAAACCAAGGTGAAGGTAGACCGAAACATAGGTTGTCCGGTAGGGTCGAATGCACTGCTCGGATTAGGGTCTCCGGTAATCCATCCAGAGGTTACGTAATTAACTACGTAGATCTCGAACATAATCACGCCATGCTGTCAGAAGACCAGATGCGCTTCCTCCGACAAAAACGATCCGTCCCGGAGTCCGCCAGAGCACGCATTTCGTGCAATGATGCTGCCGGTATATCTGCCGCCAAGACCATGCAATCTTTTGTGGTCGAAGCTGGAGGTCACGATAAATTGTCTTTCAACGAGCGGGACCTAAGGTTATTTATTCTCCACTTAACCTGGTTGAAGTTTGGCATTTAGCTTTGTCATAAAAATTATGTTTCGCAGGAATGTTGTGAACGAGGTTAGAAACCTCAAAATGGGACCAGGAGATGCGCAAGCTATCCAAGATTATTTCATCAGGATGCAGAAGAATGATTCCCGCTTCTTTTACGTAATGGATATGGACGACGAAGGCAGACTACGAAATGTGTTCTGGGCCGACAGTCGTTCTCGAGCTGCTTACTCTTACTTTGGAGATGCAATATGTTTCGACACAACATACATAACAAACAAGTATGACATGCCTTTTGCCCCATTTGTGGGGGTAAATCACCACTACTAGTCCGTTCTACTCGGTTGCGCACTCCTCTCTTCCGAGACGACACAAAATTACATTTGGTTGTTCCAAACATGGTTGACGTGCATGAACGGTACGTGTTTTATTTTGTCCGGCTTTGTCCGTTTTACGTTATGTGCCTGTCCGGTTACCCTTTACGTTTGTCCGGTTTACGTCTTTTGCTCGTCCGGTTTATCCCTTACGTCTGTCCGGTTTACGTTTTTTGCTCGTCCGGTTTATCCCTTACGTCTGTCCGGTTTACGTTTTTTGCTCGTCCGGTTTATCCCTTACGTCTGTCCGGTTTACGTTTTTTGCTCGTCCGGTTTACCCTTGACGTCTGTCCGGTTTACGTTTTTTGCTCGTCCGGTTTACCCTTGACGTCTGTCCGGTTTACGTTATTTCTGTCCGGATTAACATATGTTTTTATCTTGATCGTGTTGTGTGCAGATACAAGCCCCCCGGCGATCATAACAGACCAATGTGGCGCCATAGCTGCGGCTGTGAGGACTGTGTTCCCTAAAGCGCGACACAGATTTTGTATATGGCACATAATGAATAAGGCCCCTGTGAAGCTGCCCACGAAGTACCGGGAGCATACGTTGTTTGACCTCAACAACTGTGTATTCGATTCCAAGACTCCGGCAGAATTCGAGCGGAATTGGCAGGGTTTTCTAGATGATTTCGAGTTCCACGACAATAATTGGCTCCGATCCATTTATGCAATTCGAGAGCGCTGGGTACCTGCATTTTGGCGGGATTGTTTTTCCGCAGGAATGTCATCAACCCAGAGAAGTGAGGGTATGAACGCCTTCTTCGATAAGTACCTCACATCAAGGACGACACTTAAGCAGTTCGTTCAACAATACGAACTCGCAGTACGCCACAAGTATGAGAAGGAAGCTCTGTCTGATTTCGATTGTCAGCATAAGGCTCCGCAATTGATTTCGAAATATCCATTCGAGAGGCAATTGGGCGAGTTGTATACGGTGGGTGTCTTCAAGAAGGTGCAGTTAGAAATTGGGAAGATGATGTACTGCGACATCAAGGATGAGTTCAACGAGGACGACACATTGCACTTCAACGTGACCGAACATGTATTGACACATATCCTCCCATTGTCGAAACGGTTCACAGTGCAAATTAGAGATGAGAAGTGGGTATGCGATTGCAGAATGTTTGATCACGTCGGTATCCTATGTTGTCACGTTTATGTTGTTATTGCCCGAATACGTCCAAACGCGTTGCTCCCCGAGTCTTACATCGTCCACCGATGGAGGAATGATATCCGAAAGAGCTATGGAGTCAAGTTTCCCCTTCAAAGTGGCATAACGGGGAACGATGCGCTTCGTCGCCACAACGACATAATGGGTCGTGCGGTTTGGATCGCCGAGGCCGCTTTCGACTCAAACGACAGATATCTTCAGGCGGTAGAGGCACTTGAGTTGCTTAAGGAACGTATGCAACGACCTGATCTTGTGTTCGATGGTACATCCGTTCTCAATCCGGATAAGACAAGACGGAAAGGCAGACCGCCGAGCAAACGACGGATTTCTTTGTCTGAGAAAATAATTAAAAGTAACGTTAAGAAAATCATCAGGAATAAGGTTCTACCCCCGTTACAACCTGCAGCACCCAAACCGGGGGATCACGATTTCGATGACTGGGACATGAATTTGCATTACGAGGGAGTTCCTCCTTGATTATTGTATTTGTCCTTGGTTGTAATTATTCCTATGTAATTTTGTTGAAAGTCATTGTATGTCTGTCCGTATTATTGCATAAGATTCAACTCTTTCTTTGCTTGTTCGTTTGTGAATTAATTTCTGATGACGACAAATATATTTAAGTAATTTTGGTTTGTTGTATGCCTGTGCGGAATAAGTTATATTTATGTCCGGATTAAGTTACAAGTATGTCCGGATTACGTTATATGTCCGACCGGATTACGATTCATCCATGTCCGTCTGGATTACGATTCATCCATGTCCGGATTAAGTGTATTTGTTGTTCAGAATAAGTGTATTTGTTGTCCGGTTTAAGAATAAAGTTTGTCCAGAAACGGAACATAAAGTTTTTCCGGAAGAAGTGTATTTGCTGTCCGGAATAAGTGTATTTGTTGTCCGGAATAAGTGTATTTGTTGTCCGGAAGAAGTGTATTTGTTGTCCGGTTTAAGAATAAAGTGTGTCCGGAATAAGTGTATTTGCTGTCCGGAATAAGTGTATTTGCTGTCCGGAATTAGTGTACTTGTTGTCCGGAATAAGTGTATTTGTTGTCCGGAATAAGTGTATTTGTTGTCCGGTTTAAGAATAAAGTGTGTCCCGAAACAGAAAATAATGTTTGTCCGGAATAAGTGTATTTGTTGTCCGGAATAAGTGTATTTGTTGTCCGGTTTAAGAATAAAGTGTGTCCGGAATAAGTGTATTTGCTGTCCGGAATAAGTGCATTTGTTGTTCAGAATAAGTGTATTTGTTGTCCGGTTTAAGAATAAAGTTTGTCCAGAAACGGAACATACAGTTTTTCCGGAATAAGTGTATTTGTTGTCCGGAATAAGTGTATTTGTTGTCTGGAATAAGTGTATTTGCTGTCCGGAATAAGTGTAAAGTGTGTCCGGAATAAGTGTAAAGTGTGTCCGGAATAAGTGTATTTGCTGTCCGGAATTAGTGTACTCGCTGTCCGGAATAAGTGTACTTGCTGTCCGGAATAAGTGTATTTGTTGTCCGGTTTAAGAATAAAGTGTGTCCCGAAACGGAACATAAAGTTTGTCCGGAATAAGTGTATTTGCTGTCCGGAATAAGTGTATTTGTTGTTCAGAATAAGTGTATTTGTTGTCCGGTTTAAGAATAAAGTTTGTCCAGAAACGGAACATACAGTTTTTCCGGAAGAAGTGTATTTGTTGTCCGGAATAAGTGTATTTGTTGTCCGGAATAAGTGTATTTGTTGTCCGGTTTAAGAATAAAGTGTGTCCGGAATAAGTGTATTTGTTGTTCAGAATAAGTGTATTTGTTGTCCGGTTTAAGAATAAAGTTTGTCCAGAAACGGAACATACAATTTTTCCGGAAGAAGTGTATTTGCTGTCCGGAATAAGTGTATTTGTTGTCCGGAATAAGTGTATTTGTTGTCCGGTTTAAGAATAAAGTGTGTCCGGAATAAGTGTATTTGTTGTCCGGAATAAGTGTATTTGCTGTCCGGAATTAGTGTACTTGCTGTCCGGAATAAGTGTATTTGTTGTTCGGAATAAGTGTATTTGTTGTCCGGTTTAAGAATAAAGTGTGTCCGGAATAAGTGTATTTGTTGTCCGGAATAAGTGTATTTGCTGTCCGGAATTAGTGTACTTGCTGTCCGAAATAAGTGTATTTGTTGTCCGGTTTAAGAATAAAGTGTGTCCCGAAACGGAACATAAAGTTTGTCCGGAATAAGTGTATTTGTTGTTCGGAATAAGTGTATATATTGTTCAGAATAAGTGTATTTGTTGTTCGGTTTAAGAATAAAGTTTGTCCAGAAACGGAACATACAGTTTTTCCGGAAGAAGTGTATTTGCTGTCCGGAATAAGTGTATTTGTTGTCCGGAATAAGTGTATTTGTTGTCCAGAATAAGTGTATTTGTTGTCCGGTTTAAGAATAAAGTGTGTCCGGAATAAGTGTATTTGTTGTCCGGAATAAGTGTATTTGCTGTCCGGAATTAGTGTACTTGCTGTCCGGAATAAGTGTATTTGTTGTCCGGAATAAGTGTATTTGTTGTCCGGTTTAAGAATAAAGTGTGTCCGGAATAAGTGTATTTGCTGTCCGGAATAAGTGTATTTGCTGTCCGGAATTAGTGTACTTGCTGTCCGGAATAAGTGTATTTGTTGTCCGGAATAAGTGTATTTGTTGTCCGGTTTAAGAATAAAGTGTGTCCCAAAACGGAACATAAAGTTTGTCCGGAATAAGTGTATTTGCTGTCCGGAATAAGTGTATTTGTTGTTCAGAATAAGTGTATTTGTTGTCCGGTTTAAGAATAAAGTTTGTCCAGAAACGGAACATACAGTTTTTCCGGAAGAAGTGTATTTGCTGTCCGGAATAAGTGTATTTGTTGTCCAGAATAAGTGTATTTGTTGTCCGGAATAAGTGTATTTGTTGTCCGGTTTAAGAATAAAGTGTGTCCGGAATAAGTGTATTTGTTGTTCAGAATAAGTGTATTTGTTGTCCGGTTTAAGAATAAAGTTTGTCCAGAAACGGAACATACAGTTTTTCCGGAAGAAGTGTATTTGCTGTCCGGAATAAGTGTATTTGTTGTCCGGAATAAGTGTATTTGTTGTCCGGTTTAAGAATAAAGTGTGTCCGGAATAAGTGTATTTGTTGTCCGGAATAAGTGTATTTGCTGTCCGGAATTAGTGTACTTGCTGTCCGGAATAAGTGTATTTGTTGTCCGGAATAAGTGTATTTGTTGTCCGGTTTAAGAATAAAGTGTGTCCCGAAACGGAACATAAAGTTTGTCCGGAATAAGTGTATTTGCTGTCCGGAATAAGTGTATTTGTTGTTCGGAGTAAGTGTATTTGTTGTCCGGTTTAAGAATAAAGTTTGTCCAGAAACGGAACATAAAGTTTTTCCGGAATAAGTGTATTTGCTGTCCGGAATAAGTGTATTTGTTGTCTGGAATTAGTGTATTTGCTGTCCGGAATAGGTGTATTTGTTGTCTGGAACTAGTGTATTGATAATTTATACATGTCCTTGTATTGATAATTTAACCCAACACCAAATGTCCTTGTATTGATAAATCATTCAAATAGTCTATGTAATTTTAACATGTATACATGTATAACTTTGTAAAAAAAATTAAAACATCCAGAGTCGTTTATTGTTGATCGCACATCCCAGAGTCTTCGAGTAAGAAATTGGCCAAATCGCCTCTAAAACGGTGAATAACCTTGCTCTGCTTCGGCTGAGTCGGATCAGCATTCTCCATCAAACGCTTCATCCAGTACAAAACGTATGGCCCGCAGTCGTTACTCCCCGGTTGCTGTCGTTGGCTACCCTTCCTCTCAACTCTCAGCGGCCACTCGACCTTCAACAACCCTCGCCAGAATCCCGCTATCTTAGACGCGGTGCATTCATGAGTTCCGACTAAACGGTTAGGATTGTCACCTCTTTTAAGTGTGCGGGAGAGGTTGTTGTACTGAATGAACTCTGATCGAGGTCCGTGGGCAACGAACAGAGTCCAGTGGCCGGTCAAACAGCATGGCTGTGCGATGATGACTTCCTCCACATTTATTCCTTCAATTTTTGGGAGTAAATAATCTTTCCTTATATCTTCTCCCTGTCCCTCCACAATCATTTCCGATTCGAAGGATGATAAGCAGACCACCTTTTGTTGCCCTCCTCTTCTGAGGAGTACCTCAATTAGGCCGTCAAGAGTTTCGTTGGTGAATTCTGTTTTTGCCGAAATTATTTCCTTCAGATCACCCCTGCTGATATTGCTCAGAACCCCCCTCCAGATAATATCTTTGGCTTCTCGTTCGGGAGCCGTTGCATTCAATAAACGACGTACCTCATCATTGGTCAGCGTTCTCAAGGCGATCGCATCCACATCGGGCCTCGTGGACGAAACATGGGCGGCCAGTTCATCTTTCGCTGTTTCGTCGGCCTCGTATATTTTTTCACTGGCTTCTTCGGCCCCCTTTGTTTTTATTGCGGCATTCTTCTGTGCCTCATCTTGGCCAGATTTGCTTTGCGCTTCGTCTATATGTTCTGTGCGCAAGCGTGGTTTAATGGTCCGCATTTTTTGAGGGTGCAAAAGCGGTAGCGATACCACAGCCTTCCTCTTTCTTTCCTGCTGTCTCCTCTTCTCTTCCTCCTCCCTCTTCTTCCTCTCCTCCTCCTCCTCCTTCCTCGTCTTCTCTTCCTCCGCCCTCCTCTTCTTCTCTTCCTCCTCTCTCGTAATCTTCTCTTCCTCCTCCCTCCTCTTCTTCTCATCCTCCTCCCACTTATTCCTCTCATCCTCCTCCCTCTTATTCCTCTCATCCTCCTCCATCTTCTTCCTCTCTTCCTCCTCCCTCTTCTTCCTCTCTTCCTCCCTCCGCTTTTTTCTCTCTTCCTCCTCCCTCCTCATCCTCCTCTTCTTCTCTTCCTCCTCCCTCTTCTTCCTCTCTTCCTCCCTCCGTTTTTTTCTCTCTTCCTCCTCCCTCCTCATCCTCCTCTTCTTCTCATCCTCCTCCCTCCTCTTCCTCGCATCCTCCTCCCTCTTATTCCTCTCATCCTCCTCCCTTCTCTTCTTCTCATCCTCCTCCCTCTTATTCCTCTCATCCTCCTCCCTCCTCTTCTTCTCATCATCCTCCCTCTTCTTCTTCTCTTACTCCTCCCTCTTCTTCCTTTCTTCCTCCTCTCTCTTCTCCCTCTCTTTCTCCTCTGTCTTCTTCCTCTCCTCCGCCTCCCTCTTATTTCTCTCTTCCTCCCTCTTTTCCCTCTCCTCCGCCTCCCTCTTATTTCTCTCTTCCTCCTCCCTCTTTTCCCTCTCTTCCTCCTCCCCACGGACTCTCAGCCTACGACACTCTTCTTGAGAGATCCGGAGTTCTTCCTCCAGGTTGTTAATTTTAACGGTCGCCTCACTAAGTGCTGCTTCGGCTCGCAGCCAATTCGTCTTCACCTCACTAAGTTCCAACTCTTGTAGCAGTGGGTCACATGGAATGCTGCATTCACTGAGTTGTACCCTTGGTAGAGTGGATGTTGAAGGTGTTTCCTTCGAGACAACCTTTGCTGCGGGAGTTGCTTCTGCAGTAGGAAATTGATCCTCTGACAACAGTGAATGCTCCCGCGCACTGAGTTTTGGGGTGCCCTTCAACTCAAATTGACCCGAGTAAATCCGGGACAAGTTGATGCCTCGATCTTCCCATTTTCTAAGGATTTGGCGTCTGCTAAACATTTCCGTCCAACACTTGAACCGTGGAAATGCTGACCGGGGATCTGATGCATTGCATACATTGCATCATATGTCTTTCATTTAGATTACTTTTATATCAATAAATGCTACTAAGGTATGTGTTTAGTCGTATTTACAGAATACAGGGACCTGAATGCAAATTACCCACATTCCGAGCATAAACGCGTGCAAAAGATTCATTTCTATCATAAAGACCGAGTTCAAGTTTATCGGGTTCCAAATGGAAATGAATCCAAGCATAAAAGCATTCAAGGAGCTAATCACAAAAAGGTCAAGGGCTTAATTGCAAAATGCCAAGGACCTGATTGCAAAAGAAAATGATCAAGTTATTTTGTTGGAAAAGTCAAAAAGAAAAGTCAAAAATAAATCCCCAACAATGGAAGGAATTAATCCGGAGCTCAAGACAATGGAAACAAATCATCCAGACGCGCAAATAAAGATCAAATCATACCATAAACGCACCACGAAAATCCGGACGCGATACTTCCAACCTATGCGGCGTTTTAGCCGCATATTGCATGGACCAGGCGGCAAATTCGCCGCACCCTTGAGGATCCGTGTGCTCCAATTTTGTCCAGTGTTGTGGTGACGCGTGTACTATCCTTTTATGTATTGGTATCCCCTGTATCGGCTATAAATAGCCCTGTAGGACGAATGTAACACATCTTTTGAACCTTTGGTCTTGGATCATTAGTAATAAAATTCTGTTTTATTTTGTTTTAATTTTCTTTTCTTAATGTCTCTAGGATCTCTTCTTCTTCCTCCCTCCATGAGTTTCTAACTCTTTCCAAAGGGTGGAGGTGATGGAATTAGGGGTAGAGAAGATGAATGCATGTTATTGTTTTAAGTTCGTGATTAGTATATTTTGATTACTTGAGTTTATGTTAAATCATTTATCTTGTAATGCTTCATAACTAACATGATTTATTTCAAGTTTCTCCATTCTCCAATCTAAACCTAAGTCTAGACCTCCACCCGACAGAATTCTCCATTTTTATTCTTGTTTTTAGTTTTAATTGTTCTTGTTTCTTGCTTTAAATAATTAAATCAAAAACCCCAAAAACCCAACTTATTTCTTCTCCCTTCTTCCCCTCAATCGAAATCACACTAACAACGAAATCTCTCCCTCCTTGTGTTCGACCCGTACTTGCCACGTCTTCATTGACGCCGTGCACTTGCGGTATAAATTTAATTCTTCATCAAGTTTTTGGCGCCGTTGCCGGGGAGGCGACGCAGATTTTTGTGTTTTTGTGTTTTCGATTTTATCCTGTCTACCTTGTGCGCGATCTAAGTATTTGAATTTGTGTAGCAGGAGACAACAGAGCGCGCGGCGAAATCCGGGAGCGTTCTGAGACACTTGGGCGGCGGAATCGTCGCATCTTCAAGAGGACTTGCGGCGGAATCGCCGCACAAGCTAGGGCTCTGGTCTTCAAATTTCTGGGGCATCGTCGGCATCTCTGGGTGGTCGCATTGAGCTACTGGAATCTCCGAGAGCGGGCGGCGAACACGACTGAGCATTGCGGAGGTAACTTTTCTTGCCTTTCTCGTAAAATCTGAATAGTTGAAAAGTTTCCTTTCGTAGAATTGCACGTGCTAGGGTTACAATTCCATAATTGGCAATAATTCAACTCTGACCTAAAATTGGCAAAATTAGAAAGACCTTAGTGCATGTATCATATAATGTTTTGCTTGCATTATTCTTGCTAAATTCTTGCAAATTAATACTTGTTGAAGATTGCTGGAGGCAAGGTACGTATCGAGGTTTTTATCGATTGCATTAGAGCATATAATTTAGTAGCATACAACCTTGCAATTGCCCCCATTAAAAGGACCATTGTTTGACTATCTTTGCTAGATTTAAGTTAAACTATCTTAAGGGCAACTCCGTAGGAAAAGATACGGTGGGGATTTCATCACCCTCCCGTAGCCCACAAACCACAATCCTGAAGTGTCGCCTAAGCCTCAAATTTAAAATCAATTAGACATTGGCCCCTAAGGACTCAGACTCAATTAAGGAGGAGATTGGTTTGACTTGCTATGACCTGAAGCTAATTGAATTCAATTTGGTGTCTAGAAAGTATTTTTGTGTCAACGAAAGTCTTCCAAGCGACGTGGTTGTCTAATTGGCACCGACTCTGTCGGAAGCGCCCCCACTAGCTATACACTAACTGGCCAACTTGGTTTGATTGGTGAGGGAGGTGAATCAAGCAAATCAATTCGACTCAACCAGTTATGAGTCGTCTAGATCTAAGTGACACTAGGTCTAGGATTGTTTTGACCGTGCTTGTTCAGGAAATTTCTGACCAACCCTAATTTTTATCCTTTAGAGTTAAGTTTCCCTTCTCGTCTGAGTCTTCTTTCCCTTCTCATCCTTACCTTTCTATTGTTTGTTTCCTTTAAAAAAACAAAAAAAAAATTAAAATTCAAAAAAAAAAAGGAGTAATTGATTCTTGGAATTGAATTTGAAATTTAAATTTCGAATTCAAATTCAAAAATTAATTCAAACCGGTGCACTCAGATTTGGGTGCGGGATTTAAGCAATCGACTCTCACGAGTTCATCTGGATTCCAGTCTAGAGCTTAACCCCAACCCATCTGTTGCACCACCTCACCCGGATCCAATGGGTGAGAACGTAGTGGACCCGCCTGTTGCACAACCTATAACTCTGAGGGATCGGTGCTACCCAACGATGGCTGCTCAGCCATCGTGCATCGTCATGCCCACCATACCGGGTCGCGACTTCGAACTTAAGGCACAATACATGAGTATGCTGCCTAAGTTCACCTCTAGGGAAGATCCATATCTCTTCCTTAGAGAATTTGAGGAAATCTGCTCTCTTATGCAATACCAGCATATCCCTGAAGAGGCAGTGCGTCTGAAATTCGTGCCTCTAGCACTGAACGACGACGCTAAGAAATGGCTATATAGTCTAGCCGAAAGATCTATTAGAAGTTGGGCCGAATTTGTTCAAGTTTTCCTAAAAAAATATTTCCCCAACCATAAGACTATGAAGATTAGGAATGAAATTGTTGCATTCGTTCAGTCTGAGAGCGAGCCGTTCTATTCCTATCTTGAGAGATTTAAGAGTGTCTTGACCCAATGCCCTCATCACGGAATTCCGAAGTGGCAATTATGCCAAATTATTTATGAGGGATTGACACCCACATCTAGGGTTATGCTAGAATCTGTGAGCCAAGGGAACTTTATGTCCAAAAATGAAAATGATGCCTGGACTTTTCTTGAGGATTTAGCTGAAAATAGTATGCAATGGGACAATGCTAGAACACCCATCAACCCGAGTATTGGATCTAGAATAGCGAGTCAACCCCGACCAGGTGTCTTAGCTATAGACTCCAACATAGCGGCTGAGGCAAAACTAGCTACCCTAATGCGTAGAATGGAAAGTCTAGAGCTTCAAAATCAAACCCGAATGAATCAACCCATGTCTATCCCCTGCTCTAGATGTGGTCAGACTGGTCATTTAATGGAGGACTGTGTGGACCTGGAACATGTCAATGCCACATTTAACAATTCTAGAAATGATCCTTACGCATCAACCTATAACCCAGGTTGGCGTAATCATCCCAATTTTTCGTGGACCCAACAAGGACAACCTCCTAGACAACAACCAACCCCATATAACCAAAATAATACATCATCTGGGGGTAATAACAATGGAAATCATGAGGTTAGGTTGACAAAATTAGAAAATTTAATGACAACTTTTATACAAACAACCAACCAATCATTCCAAAGGCTAGAGACACAGGTCAGCCAATTAGCACAGATAATAGGTGAAAGAGAAAAGGGCCAATTACCAAGTCAACCTGAGGTGAACCCAAGAACTAATAATCAATATCAATCTTATCAACCACCTTCAGGAACTAACAACCCTAGACCGGTTCAAATGGTTAATGAGGAAGGACCGTTCCAACAAATCAATGTTGTAGTATCATTACGGTCCGGAAGACAAATTGACAATAATGTGGTAAACCCGAGAATGACTAATCAATCTAGCCATCAAACACCCACATATGACTTGACCATTGAACCCGACGTCCAAATTGAAAAGCCCAATCCACCCACCCAACCTGAACCTGTGGCTCAACCTGAACCTGAGCGAGTCTATGTGCCTAAAGCCCCATTTCCCAATAGACTCAAAAAGAACTCTAGTGCACAAATAGAGAAAATCCTGGAAGTATTTAAGCAAGTTAAGGTGAATATTCCACTCTTAGATATGATTCAACAAATACCTGCTTATGCTAAATTCTTGAAAGATTTGTGCACTAAAAAGAGAAAAACAAATGTACCAAAGAAGGCATTCTTAACTGCAAACATATGCTCAATTCTTTCCAACACATCTCCTATAAAATATAAGGACCCGGGGTGTCCCACAATTTCATGTTCAATAGGAGATACATTTATCAATAAAGCCCTTCTAGACCTTGGTGCAAGCGTTAACTTGCTCCCATTTTCTGTCTACGAGCAACTCAACCTTGGTCCGCTGAAACCCTCTAGGACAACCCTCCAATTCGCTGATTGTTCTGTTAAGAAACCGAGAGGTATAGTAGAGGACGTTTTGATTAAGGTTGGTGACTTCATTTATCTAGTGGATTTTGTCGTACTTGATACTGAACCTGTTGTAAATCCTAATCGACAAATCCCTGTAATTCTAGGTAGACCCTTTTTAGCCACTTCGGAAGCATTAATAAACTGTCGAAATGGGCTCATGCAATTATCTTTCGGGAACTTAAAAGCAGAATTTAATATCTTCCATATTGATAATGAGCCAGAACTAATATGCAACCCAAGTGATGTTGTGATGAGAGCACGTATTTATCAGAATTCTGAATCAAATAAATCATCACATAAGCAAAAAGGAAGTAAGAAAAAAGGGAGTAATTCATTTACCCAACCACCATCACTCGAACAAACAAGCGAACCAATTCAAGTGAGAAGAGTGGAATCTTTTCCTCAAGTCAACATGGGGAACAATTCAACTGGATACATGCACCAACATGGTGTCATTCAATCCAGTTCTGATTATGGTTGACTTTGAGCAAACTCAACCCCTCTACCGCAAGCCAACTCAGGTAATAAGTGCATTTATTTTATCTATGCATACATTGAGGACAATGCATGATTTAGGTGTGGGGGGGTGTTTATATATGTACATATCTATCTATTTGATTTTCTGTTCTGCTTTAGTTTAAAAAAAAAAATTCAATATTCCATGACATAGCTTAAGATTGAACTGCCAAAACCCGTGTACAAATTGCATTGAGTTTTTGTTCCTTATTATATAGTTCTGCTTGTAGAAATTATGACATAAATCTAAGTTCCAAAGAAATAACCCATGACCCTTGTAAGACATGTATGCACTTAAATTGGATGAATCAAATCTTTGAAGTGGTTGATAAAAAGCAGAGGTTGAGGAAAATATACCGGGAAGTGTGGACTTCTAATAGCAATTAAGCCTTGAGGAAAATAAAAGTAAAAAAAATAATAATAAAAATAAAGTGAGGAAAGCACATTTTGCAAAATGATTACAAAAGCCCAAGCCTTCGAGTCACTGGTCCGTAGGGGTATCTTGAAACCCGGTAACTTGAGTCTTCCAGCTCGGGATTATCGACCAAACTCGCTACACGAATGCAAAAAGGGTATAAGTGTCAAAAAGGAAAAGCAAATGTGTTGAATCACGGAAAAGAAAAAAATACTTTAAGATACTCAAGGCCCAAAGCTAAAAGAATGATCCATGCCATGGTTGATCCAAATGATACTTCACCACCAGGGGAGGCGTGCAAAATAATTTAAGTAATAACATGTTTAGAAGGGTTAGTGGTGTGAATGTTGGAGGAATAAAGACCAAGTCATATTTTTAATGAGTTAGATTTATATAATGAGCATGCAAGAACTTTCAGTAAGATGTATAAGGTTGAGGTAGGGATATTGAGAACTATTAATGAAATGTTGATAGGATTTTGTGGGTATATCCGCTGAAAACCCTCAGGAGACAACACTCCTCCTCCTTGGCAACAAAGAGGTTTAAAGGCTTGTTGCACATGCTAAGTGCAACCGTGATTCCTACGAAAGTGAGTTAGGATTTCCCTGCTTTCATTTTCTTATATTCTGCTTTGCTAGGGACTAGCAAAATCTAGGTGTGGGGGTATTTGATGCATTGCATACATTGCATCATATTTCTTTCATTTAGATTACTTTTATATCAATAAATGCTACTAAGGTATGTGTTTAGTCGTATTTACAGAATACAGGGACCTGAATGCAAATTACCAACATTCCGAGCATAAATGCGTGCAAAAGATTCATTTCTATCATAAAGACCGAGTTCAAGTTTATCGGGTTCCAAATGGAAATGAATCCAAGCATAAAAGCATTCAAGGAGCTAATCACAAAAAGGTCAAGGGCTTAATTGCAAAATGCCAAGGACCTGATTGCAAAAGAAAAGGATCAAGTTATTTTGTTGGAAAAGTCAAAAAGAAAAGTCAAAAATAAATCCCCAACAATGGAAGAAATTAATCCGGAGCTCAAGACAATGGAAACAAATCATCCAGACGCGCAAATAAAGATCAAATCATACCATAAACGCACCACGAAAATCCGGACGCGATACTTCCAACCTATGCGGCGTTTTAGCCGCATATTGCATGGACCAGGCGGCAAATTCGCCGCACCCTTGAGGATCCGTGTGCTCCAATTTTGTCCAGTGTTGTGGTGACGCGTGTACTATCCTTTTATGTATTGGTATCCCCTGTATCGGCTATAAATAGCCCTGTAGGACGAATGTAACACATCTTTTGAACCTTTGGTCTTGGATCATTAGTAATAAAATTCTGTTTTATTTTGTTTTAATTTTCTTTTCTTAATGTCTCTAGGATCCCTTCTTCTTCCTCCCTCCATGAGTTTCTAACTCTTTCCAAAGGGTGGAGGTGATGGAATTAGGGGTAGAGAAGATGAATGCATGTTATTGTTTTAAGTTCGTGATTAGTATATTTTGATTACTTGAGTTTATGTTAAATCATTTATCTTGTAATGCTTCATAACTAACATGATTTATTTCAAGTTTCTCCATTCTCCAATCTAAACCTAAGTCTAGACCTCCACCCGACGGAATTCTCCATTTTTATTCTTGTTTTTAGTTTTAATTGTTCTTGTTTCTTGCTTTAGATAATTAAATCAAAAACCCCAAAAACCCAACTTATTTCTTCTCCCTTCTTCCCCTCAATCGAAATCACACTAACAACGAAATCTCCCCCTCCTTGTGTTCGACCCGTACTTGCCACGTCTTCATTGACGCCGTGCACTTGCGGTATAAATTTAATTCTTCATCAGGATCCCCCAATTTGAACTTCTCGCAAAGCCACACCTGAAAACAGGAATGAGTTAAAAACCAGAAACATAACTTCCCCAGGACAGACACAACTCTTATTCCGGACAGACGCAACACTATTCCGGACAGACAAAACTCTTATTCCGGACAGACGCAACTCTTATTCCGGACAGACGCAACACTATTCCGGGCAGACAGAATACTTATTCCGGACAGACGCAACTCTTATTCCAGACAGACACAACACTATTCCGGACAGACGCAACTCTTATTCCGGACAGACGCAACACTATTCCGGACAGACAAAATACTTATTCCGGACAGACGCAACTCTTATTCCGGACAGACGCAACACTATTCCGGACAAACAATCTCAATACGTATTCCGAAAAGACGCAACACTATTCCGGATAGACAAACTCTTATTCCGGACAGACAAAATTCTTATTCCGGACAGACAAAATACTTATTCCGGACATACACAATACGTATTCCGGACAAACAAGATACTATTCCGGACAGATAAAATACTATTCCGGACATACGTAATACTTTTCCCGGATAACCTCAAGACACTTATTCCGGACAGAGACAACACTATTTCGGACAGACACAAGACCTATCCCGGACAGACAAAACACTTATTCCGGACATAAACCAACACTACTCCGGACTGACACAACACTCATTCCGGACCAAGATGCTTACTTGTAATACGGCAACGCAACCATACACGTAGCCCTGCTTCATAGAGAAGTTCCCAGACAATCTCCTCCTCGAGAGGTCCCGTTGGGCTTCCTCCAGTCCTTCAACCAAGAAAGTGTGAACCGCATTTGCCCACGCATATCTCTTGAGGTGCTTGAGGTTCTTAAGGTGCTTCGTGTACCACGCTTTACTTCGCAGTGATCCATCGAAGAACAAAAAATGATTGAAAATCATAGAAATAAGGAGTCGGACGTGCTCCTCCTCCTCGCCCATCTTGCTCGTGGCGGTAAGATGACCCAGTAGTTGGGTGTTGTCGAGGTTCACCCCGTCACGTTTCTCTACGTACATTGCTTCCATATCCACTCTCTGCCCATGTGCTCTTAGTCCAAGTAGAAGGGCGACGTCTTCTACCGTAAATGGGACCACCGCAGTGGCTATTCTCAGACCGACTTCAGTGGCGTCGAAGTGTTAGACGAACCAACCCAGTATCTCGTTGTCAGTTGTGACGTGAGGAAAGGAGAGGAAGTGACCGAAAGGCGTCCGTTGGAAGACATTTTTCTCCTCCTCCTTCATCCGGTCGAACTGCTTGTGAAGGGCCGTGAAACCGCACTTGGTTTCGCGGAAGTAGTACGTGCTTCCCTTAAACCACCAAAAAAAATTGTTAGAGGCCAATAATGAACCTTAAAATGAACCAGAAAGAACGTGGTTGACACAACACCTGCGCGGCTACAATTTCAGGAGCGATTGAGGTTTCAGGTAGAGAAGGATCCATTTTCGCCTTGTTATAATTTTCGTTCGACTAAAACAGGAATGAAGGTTTTGGATGAGCGTATGGAAAGGAACTCCGGCTGAAATGGGGAATGGAAAAGGAGAAGACTTGGGAGGAAAGTTACTCGAATGCTGTCCCGCAGCTAATGATGTACGTGAAGTTTAACCGTCTAATCGTGATTTCGGGAAATGAACCGTCTAATCGTGATTTCGGGAAATGAACCGTCGCACCCAATAATTCATAATTTACTTTTCCCCGCGCAGAAGTTTTGGCTGACTGGACGCTGAACTGGCAGCTGAGTTGTCCGTCCACGTAGGAAACGTCACGGACGCGCGCGTCCGTGTATAATAAGTCCATGGGTGAAAGTTTAAGTATATCCCTACATATGTATACCCAAGCAGAAAATTCCTCTTTGTATTGTATAAGTATATAAACTTTCATGAGTGAGATGAGAGCCACTCTACGGGGCCGATATTACCAAAGTTGGTAGATTTTTTTTGTCTTATAATAGTCAAGTTTGAGAAACAAACCCCAACACAAGGAATGTACACCTTGGGTTCATTACAATAGATGATTAATCACATGAGTTTTTGAAAATTAAGGATCTCTATTGGTTTACTTAAATCTGAATTAAGTAATTTATATACTGAAACTCGATCTCTGATCTAACCTAACCTAAGAACAAGAATGATCACCAACTAAGGTAGCTCCAATTGGTTCATTAAAATGCACGGATTAATTAACACATGAATCATGAGAAGTCAAGAAAACAACAACATGGTTGCATGGGTTAAAGAAACATAACAAAAACACATTGAGATAGATTCACATTGGGCACAATTAACCCACCAATTCAGCACAGCAATTGTGTACCTCATGCCATGTTCCTGTTGCTTTGTTTGGAAGACGTGAGCTGTGTGATGTTTCAGTTTCACCTCTGGCCAGGCCAGGAAAAGGCAGCACCGATGGGCATAATTCCACTCGACAGGATCCCCAGTGGATCCACGAGACCCTGTCGGCTGTCGGACACAACTTTCTTTATTTTTACCCCCTCACATTTATTATATTATTATTATTATTATTATTATTATAAAAAAAGTGTCATGTATTAATAATTATCATATCGAACTCCTCTTTATTTTTGGTTTTTCTTCATTGGAGGGACAATCAGTGACCCACACGCTCTGGGTTTCGATTGTTTTCTTTGGCATTGGGTTTGGAGTGGAATTGCTTTTGCCTGGAAGTGTGGGATGTATATGTATGTTAGTGTTGGGCAGTTAAGGGAGGTATGGTTGTCTTGATGTGGATTAAAATGGCATTGAAGTTCCACATTTAGATGCATCATGCACTTTGTCGGCCAAACAGTTTGTCTTTTGATTTTTTTTAAACTTACATTCACCTTGTATGGGTCACAATTAGCCGCGTGCACCGTAATTTTTTTAAATAATAATCAATTTAAATTTTTTTCGAAAACTAATCAAAAAAATAAAAATAAATCTAAGACGATCGCAAGTCGAACCCGCGATCCGCGCAAACACGGATCGCGGGTCGAACCCGCGATCCGTGGGCACCGATCGCGGTTTGGAACCGCGATCCGTGTTTCACGGATCGCGGTTTGGACCCGCGATCCGTGGGCACCGATCACGGTTTGGAACCGCGATCCGTGTCCACGGATCGCGGCCCCGATCCGTGTCCACGGATCGCGCTATAAAAACGCGATCCGTCTGGGTTTTTTTTAAAAAAAAATTAGATTTCAGTTTTTTAGTTTTTGAGTTTTGAGTTTAAGTATTGAGTTAAAATCAGTGTTTTTGAGTTTTCAGATTAAGTTTTAAGTTAAAATCAGTTAATCTCAAGTAATTTTTATTATCTACTCGGGTTCGCACGACACTTCTCTTCTAGTTTTTCTTCCATTCGGAGCTCGCACAACACTTATTTCCCAGCTTATCTTGGACTCAGGTAAATTTTACACAAATTTTTTACTTAAGATTTAATTTCTTTGTTAAATTAAAATTATTTGGAATTGTTTTGTTATTTTTTATTATATTTAATTTTAAATATTTTATGTATCTATTTATAATTAATTTAAATGTATATACATCTAAAATTTGTATAACGTACATTTACGAAATTTATTATATAATATAAGTATTTGGAATAGTTATTTATTATTTTCTGTTAAATTAAAATTTTAATATTAGTTGTATTTGTGTGTTAAATTGTTGTAGTTTTCATTATTTCTATAACATGCAATTTGTCATGAAACGTACGAGTAAATTATTAATTAATTATTAGAATTAATTCTGTTTTTAATTTCATGAACAGTTGTTTTGACAAAATGAGTCATTTAAGTAGAAGTCGCTCTGTACAAAACGAACGTGAGTATAATGATGCAGTGGATAGAAAGTCTATTTCCCCACTTCTCGGAATACCAAATTGCATGTTCAGAGTCAATGATATTTCCACAAATGTAAGTACCAAAAAAAAATCATATTGTGTAAATTTTCTAAATATTTAAATTACATTTTTTTAATTGATGTATTTTTCACAATATATTTGAATATATTATAGCCGGAGGCTGTTTTGGAATGTCGTGCACTCAAAAATTTGGGATTATATCAACTTGCCCAAATAAAACATACAAGGACAGACAATAGATTGATTACTGCACTTGTAGAGCGTTGGCGTCCTGAGACTCACACTTTCCACTTACCGGTTGGGGAGGTTGGATTAACATTGCAGGATGTTAGTTGTTTGTGGGGTCTACCTATCAGTGATATTCCAATAATCGGGCACAGTGATCGAGACAGTCGTGAGTTAATTAGAAATTCCTTTGGGATTGATATAAACGCCGAGATTATGAAAAAGGTAAAAGAACGGTAGGAGGAGATGAGCCACAAATGTTCAAAGAGTCCGGATTTAGCATCAGTTTGCAATGGTTGCGGGTAAATTACGGGAATCTGCCAGAATTTCCCACAGATGAAGAAGTGGCACAATATACATGGACTTTCAATTTAGATTTGTTTGGATCCATGGTTTTCACAGATAGCTCTGGGACAGGTGTTCCAATTATGTATTTGAGGTTTTTGCAGGTGTTGGACAAACCGATAGTATACAATTGGGGTGCGGCCGTGCTTTCATGTTTATATCGCAACTTGTCTATTTCATGTCAAACTGGAAAAAGGAACATTGGTGGTGCATTGTTACTTCTTCAACACTGGTCTTGGACTCGGTTTCCCGTAGCCCGGCCGAGACACGTGGGTCATGCTGAGTGTTTAGGTGGAGACGACCTAGAATCGCGACCTCCATTTGCTATTAAGTGGCAATACCCACAGACTTATGAGGTTAGTGCCGCACATAATTGTCTTACACATTACAGAAATGAATTTGAATGTATGTTAGATGAGCATGTAAACTGGCAGCCGTATTATGAAAATATGATGTTGCTTCCTGGCCGGGTATTTACTACTGATGTTGCATATTGGCTTGCGAGAGTGCCTTTGATTCATTTCTGGATGATTTCATGACATTATCCAGAAAGAACTATGAGACAATTTGGATTTTATCAGACGACGCCACCGCCAGAACCTCATCCGTGGACAGAACTCAAAAGACTTGATAAGATAGTACATGCGGCCCAACAGAGAGATGATTGGTCAGCGAACCATGAAATTTACATACGAATGTGGGACAGACCGCATATTCTTCATGAAGGTCGACCATATGATCCGAGAGAAAATCGACGGTATCGTCAGTGGTTTCAGCATAATGGTATGTACACAGTCTACCTACGAGGCCAAATAGAGTTCGGTCTGGAAAGGCCGTTGCCACCCCCACGTGATTCTATCGAGGACTTAGGTTACGTTCCTGGTGGACCACGTATTCGACGTATGGTATGTTTTTTGAACTACAATTCGACGTATTCGACGTTCCTTGTTGTGTTTTACTATCTAATTTTCAAACTACAATTGCAGGGCTTACGTGGTATTCAACGGGCTAAATTTGTTATCAAGCAGCTGTACAAACGTGGAACTAAGGGACTCTGTAAAATGTTGCTGAAGAGTCACCAACTCGATGTTGTCGACTGCGATCAGGTGCACGAATTTGAAAGAGTACTGTGTGATGCTGGATTACCTGCAGATGTGGAGTCGATTCCTGAAGATGATGATGGTAATAATGAGATTCGTGATGACTGTCCCGTACCAAGAGTTGCAGACCAAACAACATATAGTTTTAGGCTATCCAATGCATCATACGATGATTTTGTCCCAGATCCATCACAGTTTGGATATTCTCAAACATATGGTGACATTGGCGCAGGACCATCGCAGCCAACCCAGTTTGGATATTCTCAAACATATGGTGACATTGGCGCAGGACCATCGCAGCCAACCCAGTTGGGGCTTTCCCAGATTCCCGAAGATTATCCAACTTATCAGACACCTGGTAGTAATTATGATACCCCTCAGTTAGCGCAAACAGATTTCGGGTCTTTGTTGGATGGTATATTCAGCCCATTTACTGACCAAGGGTACACTTGTGAATTAAATCTTGTACCTTCTATAGTTTACGAGACTCAGTCACCTCATTTTCCTGTTCAAAATCAGTCACATTTTCGACTTGTTGAGTCTCATTCACCTGTTGAGACTCAACCCCATTCTGACTTGGTTCCATACGTCTTCTCTGATGATGAAGAAGAATCAGTGCATGTTGCGACTCCAGTCGGTCGAGGGTGCCGACGCAAGATGAAGACAAAGATTTTCACTCCCACGCAGTAGTTCATATTGTAATTCAGTTGTACTCGCGGTTGTACTTTAAGATCTTATGATTTTGTTTTGTCATCTTAATTGATATGGTTTGACTTATAAATAAGACATTATAAACATTACAACACATTCAACATTACAATACATTCAACATTACAATACATTAAACGTTACAATACATTCAACATTACAATATATTAAACATTACAATACATTCAACCTTCCCTTACATTGCAACGATCGCTTGTGTGATTAATCGAACCACAACCTGTACAATGACCCGGACCTATCCTTCCTTCCATGACATCCATCGTCATCGATAAACGTTTTGACCTTCTTCTTCCTTTCTTGACGAGTGTTCGATCAGGTATTATTTTGTCTCCCATATATTCAGGTCAATCTTCTTTCTTCCCGTACACATCGAAGTGACCCTCCCATGTGTGCACTAGAGAGTTGACACTGTAGTACGAATGTGTATATTCATTGGCATTGTAGTTACGTGCGGCACACACTGCCAAAACATGACTGCAAGCGATACCTGTATTTTGTAGTCCCCGACACTTGCACTTCGGTCTGGTGCCATTGAAGGGAATGTGTTCTAAAAGTTTTACTTTTAAATATCAATTATTATGAATTGAATGATAAATCATTTTGTTCCTTGTTTATGTTATTCGTCTTTTAGAAGTGTTAAGGAAGAGGCTCTTGGTCCTTAACCGTAGAGCTCTAAAAGATATTGGTTTACATAAAACAAAAGATATTCGCAATCATGGTAATTAACGTGGAACATTAATTACCGAGTTAAGATTGTCGTGTTGGTCATAGATCATTGTAGCTCTACAAGTGAGTGACAACACGGGTATGCAAAAGAGGAAAATTACTTTTGTATACTGAATAGACCTAATAAGTAAAATATTATAGAAATGTGTTTCTGTGTCATTAATATTTTACTGTGTCTTTGGTCCTTTGATATGAGACTTATATCTAATCACTTAAGGAATACTTAATTAGATCAGTGTCTTGAACTATCGATCAGTGTAGTGTAAAGGCATTGGTTGGTTAAGTACAACTTTTGTTGGAGAAGATAGTTAGTCAAAAGATTATCATTGCCCCTCTTAATTGAGTGATGATATTAGTGGTCCCCTTGATAAAGCAAAGTTATAATGTGCACAATGTGATTTGAGTTAAGTCACATATTTATAACTAGCTTAAAGAGATCAAGAAATGAATACTAATACAAAGATGACACAATACTACTTTGTGTGTATTCTTAATATCATGAGGCAAGGGACGGACACAAGTGGTGCACTCCATCACTAAATGGATCGAGTTTTGGTTTGAGTGGAATTAAGACATCTAACTAATTGGGAGCTATAATGTGTAGCTAGATACCGCTTATAGCTTGTGATATTAAGCTCTTAATATCACTGCCAACTTAGTCTAGATCCTCTCATAGGTCACACCGCAAGAAACCGGGAAACAAGAAGCTTGATTTTTGGTTCATATGATGTGTCAGGTTTCTTATAGAAAATATGACACGTGTGGTGAACAAGTAAAATCAATCATGTTATATATAACATAATTAGAATCGTGATAAATTCATATGAGATGCATATATTATGGGGTGCAATAATTTATTGTTGCATAGGATAATATATTGCATAATTTGTGAATTTGCTAAAACCCCCTCAAGTTCAAATTTTGTTGGCAATAAATCCAAAATTTGAAAAAGGCAAAATCGGGTAAAAGTTCGGTAATCCGTTGAGGTTCGGTCGACCGAAGGATCTGTGGATCGGTCAACCGAACATGGAACGGATAGTCATATTTGATTGACCGAACTTGACCAAAGTGCCTGGAACTTTGGTACGGTGTACCGAACCAAAATCGGTCGACCGAATAATGTTAAGTTCCGATATTTTCGGTTAACCGAATGACACTCGGTCTTAGACGAGAATTCGTCCGATCGGTTAAGGAGAATTTTTCCCTTTAAGAATCGGTCATCCGTCTAGTACTCGGTCAACCAATCGTGACATATTCGGTTAACCGAATGGGTCTCGGTCAACCGAACAACGATTGATTTTCTGTCTTTGATTATTAAGAGATTAAATTGATTGATGGTTGGATTAGCTCCAAACTTGCTCAAACGTTTTGTGGGTGCATGTAATACATGAAGGAATTAATTTATAAGAGAAAATGTAAAGAAAAACGTGGCTAAAGAATAGCCATGATTAAGAGTAAGATTGGAACCTATAAATAGGTCCTTATTCTCCCTAATTGGGTTACACAATTAAATAATTATTTTCTCTCTTAATTCACCACAAAAGCCACGAAAATTCTCTTAGTTTTCTAAGTATTTGGAAGGAGAAATCTCAGAGGCTAAGGAAGGAGTTTGTAGCTAGATTCTAAGCTTCTTTGGAGATCGATTGGCTAGCTCATTTCTCTCCAACCTTGTTTAGGGTTTCAGTGAACACTCGGAGGCATCCGGCGCAACGAGAAGCGAAGATTGGCTTCCTCAACGTCTCTGAAACGTCAAGAAGTTTTTGAGAACTTCTAGGTATGAATTTCGAAGTCCCTTTGTGTTTGTTTTAATAAGTTTTTGAAACTAGTTGTTAAAACAAACTGATGCATACATAAATAAATCGAAGAAAATTGTAATAGATCCTTATTATACATGAAAATTCGAAAAATATATATGTATAATTAAACATGAAATCCTACAGCCGTCACGTAGAATCACCTTGTAACTACGATCCCTCCTACCTCCAGTTCTGCTCACTCTTTCATGTTTGGATATGACCTCATATACTCCTATATCGAAATCAGTTATTTTCACCTCATGTTGACATGCAACTGCTGCAGATTTTTCCAACATTTGTGTAACCCTCTCCGAAAAGACGTGTCCTCTTTGTGCCAACACACGTGCATGTTGTCTTCTGTTGTTGAACCACTCCAACAGTTTATAGTATGTCGCCTCTACAATTGCACAAATGGGTAAACCACGAGCTTCTTTGAAAACATTGTTCAGACACTCTGCAGCATTGCTTGTCATTATTCCCCATCTTTAGCCTCCGTCGTGACACAACGACCACTTACTAGGAACTTCCGGTTCATTCTCATTTGTCATCTTTTTTCCCTACCCCTTTTATGTATTGTAATGCATCTTTACTCCAATAATCAACTTGTTCCAAACTGGCTTTGAAATCCCACGGATTACTATGTCTGCATGCTGCTTTGAAGGCGTCAACTGCATATTGATTCTTACAATTTTTAGCAAGTTTTCGGCAAGATGTTGTGCGCATAAACGGTGAACTACTTCATTTCCTTCCTCGTGCCAACCGTAACCGGGATTCCTAAAAATGTGTTTAATTGCAGCATGTCGATCAGATATGACACATATCTTCCTATCTTTAATCACCTCTCGTCGCAACCATCTCATAAACCATCCCCAATTGGATATATTTTCCTTCTCAACGAGCCCAAATGCAAGAGGCAGTAGTTGATTCTCAGCGTCATACCCAACAGCAACAAGTAACCTTCCTTCGTATCTACCTTTAAGAAATGAGGGGTCTATGCTGATAACAGGACGCAGATATTTGAATGTCTGAATACAAGGACCAAAAGCCCATGCTGCACATTTAAACTGACGGACACCAGCGCATGGTAAAGGGTCAGAATGAACTACAACTTTACTTCCAGGATTTGATTGTTTAATAGCATTTAACAATTGAGTCAACAAAGCATATGAACCCGACCAACTTCCAAACATGTATGCAACAACAATCTCGCGGGCACGCCATAATTTATTGTACTTTGGATTAACACCTGGAAATATTTTTCTTACCAGACCAAACACCTGTTTAATCGGGAGCGAGACATTATTTTCGACATCTTCACGGATGATATCAGCCATCATCTTTGCAGTCAGCTGAGCATGATCAAATCGGGCAGCTGTGGACCTGCATATATGCTTATACGGACATTTTCTTATAGACCATGCATCACCCGAACCGGTCCGTGCAGCGTACAACATCCAGCTACAATTTTCATCTTTACATCTCACCCTATATTTGGTTTTGCTGCTGTCTTGCACCTTGATCTCCCGATTATTGTCAATATGCCATTTCGATATTGCGTTCTTCAGAGCGTCTTTTGATGAGAATGCTTGATTCTCAGCTAACGGACCTTCAACTATTACGCTGCTTTCTATAAATGATGTATCTGCAGGAACCCAACTAGAACAATCATGAAAGCTTTTAGCTGGGTGAACCCAACCCCTCCCTCTAAATGGGTTGTATTGGCTTAGCTGACTCACGTTCGGACCAATATCTTCATCTTCCTCAACCTCATCAGCATCATCATCGTCCTCACCTGATGATTCATTCTCTGTATCTATATTATAATCTTCGCCATCATTTTCTTCTTCATCATCTGTTGGTATAGGCACGAAATTAGAAGTTCTATTCGCAGGTCGATTGGTTTCTGCTATGGTGTTTGCATCACATGATTGTTGAGATATGAAACCTGCACCACTACTACTACCCGGTTGGTTAATGTAAACATCTCAGCCCTCCACTCAATTTCCACAGGATTCAACTGTACATATAACTCCATCATTCCCATTTTGGAATAAGCTGTTTCATAGGCTATTCTCCAGGAATTCTCATCATATACAGACATCACATTAAAAAAAGTAACTGGTTGGTGCAATGTTGCAACGATATTGAATATTCATCGAGTACTGAGATTCTTCGACATTCAAACCTTGATATATCCAACTCTTAAGTTCTTCTAAGGTTACATTTTCGCTCGCTGAAAGCGTAAGTCTTGGACCTATCGTGTACTCTACACTGTAACTTGCATTTTGAACTATTTCACCGCCAAAGTGCACACTAACCACAATCATTATGTTAACTACAATGTAAAATTCTTTAATCAGTTTTATAATAAAAATTACTTCAACATTTGATATTATTAACAATTATTAAAAATGTGAGATAAATAGAAATTAAGAATAAAAAAATTACCTCAAAATTCACCAGGAAAAACACACGGATCAGAAAAATTGATATCAACAGGCACAATTTGAAGACTGTGAATAGAGTAGAATTTCAATATTTGATATTATTACCAATTGTTAATAATGTGAGATAAATAGAAATTAAGAAGAAGAAAAAATTACCTCAAAATTCACCAGGAAAAACACACGGATCAGAAAAATTGATATCACCAGACACAATTTGAAGACTGTGAAGAGAGTAGAATTTCAATATTTGATATTATTACCAATTATTAATAACTATAAATATAAGAATGAAAAAAATAATTACCTCAAATATCACCAGGAAAGACACACAGATCAGAAAAATTGATGTTACCGGGCACAATTTCACAACTGTGTGGAGAGTAGAAGTGGAAATGAGTGAGGAATTGAAAAAATAATTGTATTAAAAAAACGCACCGTATGGGTATTTATAAGATTTCGCGCCCATGGATCGCGGGTCGCACCCGCGATCCGTGGTCGAGTGGATCGCGGGTTCGACCCGCGATCGTGGTAGTTTTAAAATTTTTTTTATTAGTTTTCGAAATTTTAATTAAATGATTATTATTTAAAAAAATTACGGCGCGTGCATTCTTATTTCAGCTATTTATTTCTGTGCTCCTTGGGTTCGATGCACTTCTATCGAATGTGGAATCGGTTCAAAATTGATTCATATTTGTTAAGAAATCAAATCCAGGAAGATTCAGTCGACCGACGCACAATCCAGAAAATTTCGACGAAGACGAGTTGGTCTACCGAATTGGATTCGGTCCACCGAACCGAGGATTCCAGGCACTCCGTGTGCAGCTGGGATCGGATGACCGAATTGGATTCGGTCTACCGTCAGAGGGTAACAAGCACTTCGGAACAACGGGTTCGGTAAACCGTTGGGGAGATTTTTGGTGTTCCGAGAATCTGGAAAATGTCTGCCCAATTTGGAACGGTTCTCCGAGGGGTTCTCGGTCAACCGAAGGGTTGTTGAAGAATTCGTTAGTTTGTGGAAGAATCGTTCTCGGGTCTACCGAGCCGCGTGAGAATCGTTCCCTCGGTCAACCGAGAATGATTCAGTTAACCGAATCGGAACAGGAATCACTCCTGTTGAAGCACGCACGGTTAACCGAACGAGCATCGGTTAACCGTGTCCCCATGAATAGTTTTGTTCGGTTTTGCTTAATTGTAGCTCGGTTTTTTGAGTCTATAAAATGGCTTGTTTGTTTTTCAATGTAACACACAAAAATCATCAATAGTTTCCTTCATTGTGAGTTGAGAGATTAAGGTTAGAGATAGATCTAGAGTGCTTTGGGAGACACATTGTTTCCAATCATTTGTAATCTCGGTTGCTTTTCTTGTTGGAGAAGTGGAAGAAGGAAAAGAAACCCGCAGGAGACCCCCCAAGGACGTAGACACGTTGCCGAACCTTGTAAATTGCGTGTGTCGTGGTTGTTTCATGTGTGCATTTGTGTTGCTTGTTTATTTCCATCTTATTAGTGTTCTTGTTGCAATTGAGTTTGAGAGAAGGTCCGAAGTTAATTCCGCAATCAATATTTAGTATTTCGTGGTGCGTTTAATCCGTGTCGAGCTAGTGCACTGTTAGATCCCTTCCCAACAGAATCCACTCCGTAAGTGCACCGTAACCACACATGAAGACGTCGTAAGACTCCTTAATTATTGACTATTTGTGATCCGTTCAAGGTGCATGCAAGTAAAAATTCATTGTCTTTTTATGTATGTTTGTGGTCAGTAGGATTAATTTGGTTTTCAACCAAATGTAAGAGAAAATGAACCAATTGTTGTTAGAAAATTGTATACATGTCATGTTTGGTATAGAATTAATTCAGTAGGTAAATATTTATTTTTGTATATATTAGACGAAAGGTTGATCCTCAACATGTGGTTATATGTTTGAGATTAAGCTGGAAAGGCAAAATATTTTAAAAAACGGTTGTTAACGCAAATTTTATCAAATGAACATCTTTTTTTATTTTAAAAATAAACATTTTGGATACAAACTTTTACTTCTTTATTTTGTCTCCTAAACCATCGCTAATGTGCTACTACATCTAACTTAACATATGACAAAAATTCTCATGAATCGGTTCACAAGAAGTGAATGCATGTGTCATCACAAAACACTATCATAAGCTCTGTTCTGAAATGCGATCAGATGCGGCCGCATATGCGGATGCGGTCGCAATGCGGGGGAGATGCGCATCGCATCTCCCCGATGCGGCCCTCCGGATGCGGCCCGCATCTTGACCCGCATATGCGGGTAGATGCAGCTGCATATGCGGATAGATGCGGCTGCATTTCAGAACACCCACTTTTTTGTTTTTTTGTTGTTACTTTTTGTTATTTTTTTAGTTTTTTTATCTTTTTTTGTTTAATATTAACTTGTTTATCTTAGAAATTATTTAAACATTTACCTAAATTTTTAGTTACATGTATATAATTTATAATTAATATATCTATATTATATTATTTTATTATTAAATCGCAAACCGCATATGTCGGATGCGGTACCTCGCCGCATCGCATCCATATCCCGCATTTCTGAACCTTGATCATAAGATATGATCTGACCACACATTCTCATCAAAATGGCAACGTACGTACTACTACTGTATCGATTATTAGAATTTCACTAAAAAAAGGGAATACCCACATCAATTTGCCCACTACAGATGACTTGGGTGTATAAACGGCCCATGAGAGTTTGGTTTGACAAAGCCCACGGCAAGAAATTGGGTCTACAACTACAGTAAGTTTGGTTTTACAATGGGTGTAAACGGAACGGGTATGATCATATCTGTATCAGTACCCGTTTAATTAAACATGCATGAGAATATACCCGTGTAAATATTGTACTTGTAGCCGCCTCATACATGTTTAAACGTTTAATTACATTTTTTATTATTTTTATTATATATTAATATATATACTAATTAAATAATTGAACGGATAAATGTGCATGAGTAAACAAATATAATTTTGAATGAGTACAAAAACCGTGTTTGTACCCACTTATTAAATGAGGAGGGTAAATGAGTAATACCCGCCCCAGTTACACTCCTAATTGTACCCGTAGCTGCCTCAAACTCATTTAAACGTTTAATTATATATTTTTTATTTTAACTATATATTATATATTAATTAAATAATTAAACATGTAAATAAGTAAACAAGTACGAACATACATATATAATTTTAAAAGAGTACAAAAATTGTATTCATATCCGCTTATTAAATGAGAATGGTAAACAAGTAATACCTAACTCAGTTACACTCTTAATTATACCGACTTTGATTCATAACCCCAAATTAGTAGATTTTTTTTGGATATTTGTTCTCTCTGGGAAGCCAAAACTTCCATATATCCTCCTGATTGACCTTCATCTTCGTTCAGCCTCATCATCCTCGACTATGGTCGCTTGACTATGTCTTCCTCCTAAACCATTGCCTCTTCCGTCCATGGCTGTTTGAATTTTTTTTCCTTCTTTGCTCACCAAAATGTATTTTTGCCCATCATTTCTGGCACAGGCAAGTCTTGTTTTGTTACAATGTTTAGTTTCTCTCCCATCATTCAATCATAGAGAGGTTCAACTATTATTTTAATTTTGAATATTCACAAATAATTCACGGTGATGCACATGACTTATTTTAACTTTAGATTCAAATTAATATAAAAACATAAATGCTAAGTTCCGAATATGATTTTGTGCACAAAAGTCCTTGGTTTCATGATTTATATATAATTTTAAAGTAGGAAGCTGCTAAAACATCATATAAATTTTTATAGCGGATGCTAAAACATGCTGACCAAACGGTTTAAATCCCACAAGCTTGACGTTAATTTTTTGATTTGGAAGCATACTAAAATGTTTAGTGGACACGGACATCTGTGACGCTCGTAAAAAAGTATAAATTTTCAAAATAATCAAAAAAAAAATAAAAAATCGGAAAAATATGTACTTCAGAAACTTAATTGGCAAAGTATGCACATTGAAAAACGGCACCACGGATGCCGTTTTCATTAAGTAAAAACGGCACTGTAGATGCCGTTTTTACCCTTAATGAAAACGACATCAGTGATGCCGTTTTTACTTGGGCAAATTTTTTCTTGGTTTCGAGATATCGTTTTTATTTAATACATGTTGAACTAGAAACGGGTCGGTCGGGGGTCTCGCTCACCGGTGAGCGAGCGGTGTTCCACCTCGCCGGTGAGGTGGCGGGGGTTGCAAGGGGGCAGCGCCCCCTGATAATTTTTTGGATCTTCAAATTGTTTGATCTGGAAATTTTTGAATCTTCGTCACTTGCCAAAAAACTCATTGTAATTATTGTGTGTGTGTGGGTGGGGGGGGGGGGGGTTGTAACTCCAACACATTGGTCAGATCACTTTGGAGTTGTGACATATTATCCATTATCAAAAATTGGTTCGAAGATCTAACTGGTAATTTTTTGATAAGTAATGTGGTGTGATAAATTTGTGTTATCGTGGTAACGGGTTGGATTACAATGAGTTTTTGGCAAGTGACGAAGATTCAAAAATTTCCAGATCAAACAATTTGAAGATCCAAAATTTTTCCAGGGGACGCTGCCCCCCTGCAACCCCCGCCACCTCACCGGCGATGTGGAACGTCGCTCGCTCACCGGTGAGCGAGACCCCCGACCGACCCGTTTCTAGTTCAACATGTATTAAATAAAAACGACATCTCGAAACCAAGAAAAAATTTGCCCAAGTAAAAATGGCATCACTGATGCCGTTTTCATTAAGGGTAAAAACGACATCTACAGTGCCGTTTTTACTTAATGAAAACGGTACCTGTGTTGTCGTTTTTCAATGTGCATACTTTGCCAATTAAGTTTCTGAAGTACGTATTTTTCTAATTTTTTATTTTTTTTTGATTATTTTAAATTTTTTTCCTATTTAAAAATATAACGCGTCTGTGACGTCCGCCGCATATAATGGTTCGTTTTTTAAGTCTTTTTGTTTTTCTCAGCAAAATTAATTACCGCTAAACCCCAAAACTCAAAAGAACACAAACCTAAAACCCAAACCCTCCGCCGCCGTCCCCAAACCTCGCCGGCGACATGGACCACGCGGTGGGATCCTTCAACGACGCGGCGCTCAAGCCGAAGCTCCTCCAATCTCTCATCAGGGACCGCCTCCCCGACGAGAACCACCCCTTGTCCGACCCCTCCCACCTCTCCCTCCTCCTCTCCCAACTCGAGACCCACTCCCTCCTAGCGGAGTCCGCGGGCAAGAAGGTGGGAGGCGAATGGAAGTCCTCCGTCGATGCGTGGGTCGATCGGATCCTCCGGATGGCGTCCAGCGCGGAGGTGAGGAGAAGTTTTGGAGTGTTTTTTGTGGTTGAAGTTCGAATTTTTTGATTAAGACTTCGTTTGGGTGACTAAAGGTTCTGAATCTTTGATTTCGAAAGTACGTTTTTTATTTATTTGCATCCGATTCGAATAATGCAATTCGGTCCTGTTTGGTTAAGTAAAGGTTTTGAAACTTTTATTCCGAAAGTACGTTTTTTAATATTGAATTTGCATCCAATTCGAATAATGCTGTGGTCCTGTTTGGATAACTAAAGGTTTTGAAACACTTAGAAGTTTGGAAACCTTATTTTCTCAGAGAACATGTTATTTTGGGCCATCCAAACAAGCCGTAAAGGTGTTGACTTTAGGTGTGGAGTTTGGTGGATATGGTGTTGTTAATTGACCTTTTCCCCATTTGAGAAATGTGTCATTTTGTTTTAAAACTTTTTTGATGCATCTGAAGTGTTGTTTCATGGTGAGCTAGTGTAATTGTGTGCTTGAAGTGAGTTTTTTGGACGAGTTTTATTATTGCTTTCACCTTTTCTGCTCTGGTTTTGTAATTTTTTTGGTGTTCTATATTCTGACTAGCAAGTTACGAACTTAAAGATGTATTTTTGGAAGTTTTTATTACTTGCTGCTACGATGTTCAACATTGTAATTTATTGCAACTTATGTGCTAAAAGGAAGGTTTTGTGGGGGAATTTTTGTTGTTTTTGCTTCATTTTTTATTTGAGTGCAGCAAGTGTGCTGTTTTATATTTTTCGAATGAAGAAGTTTGGGATGTTTATGGTTTGTCCTGTTCTGTGTTGATGTACGACCTTTCGATTTGCTGCAATGTTTGCTCAAAAGGCCTGTTTCTGCAGATGTTGATGTTTGTTTGAATGCAAGAAGAATGTTGTTTTTCTTGTGAAGAAAGTTTGCAACTATTTTTCATTTTTATTTACGCTGTCCTGCTGTTCTGAATTGTGATTTGATTGTTGTGGAATGTTATTGCTCTTACATGAAGAACCGTAGGATAATTTTTTTTTACTTTGTCTCTTCAGCCAGATAAGCGATGGGCAGGTGTTTCTTTGCTCGGGTTTACATGTGAAAAATGCCATGTTAGTCGTTTTGTGCAGTCATACTCTTGCTGGTTCCAAAAGCTGCTAGCCAACATCGAGGTGCATAAAGCTTAAACGATTTTTTTTAGTAGAAGCATTTTCAGGTTTTGGCAGGCACTTGGATAACTAATCGGTTTAGTAGTCACATTTGTCTTTCTTATGAATCTATTCCAGTTTCTTATAGATATTTCGTACTACTATTATGTAAACAACTCTTGTTTGCTTATGTTAAACCTTATTCAATATGTAGAAGGGTACTTACATTTACTATCAAGACATAAAGGAACAGACCTTTTACTAGACTGCTTTGGTGCTTTATGTGTTGTTAGCACCTCAACAAAGAGTAAAAGGAAAAGAGAGATGTATGATTTGAAAGTCATCAGGTTTTTCACAGATTTCCCCTTTTATCCCAACTAAAATTTCCACAAGCTCTAGCTCAATGGTAGCATCAAATTTTTGGGTGATACTACTATGATCATGAAGGTCATGATGTTCGTAGAGATGGTGGTTGTGGACCGTTTGGTGGATTGTAGTTATGGTAGTTTTCCACAAGAAGCTCCAAAAAATATGATAAAGGTGTTGACCTAGTGCTATTTGCTTGGACCTTAGGAGTATCGGTGGTGATGGTGCACCATGATTTTAAAAACTTGGAACTCAAGATGGTTTAACCTTTTATTTTACGGTTTTGTGCAAAAAGGCTCATAACCTTGTTCATGTTCAAAAGAAACCAAGTTCAAGTCTCAAGAATGAGATATCATTATAGGGTATGGTTTAGTTTTTAATTTTACTCTTAACAATGATCTCTCATTTTGGGATTTTAATTACATTGTGTTTTAATTTTGTATTGATATCTAATTTACATGATATTGGATTTTGATTTTCGGTACTGTTGAACTCTAACACTGGTTTAGCCAAATTATTTCCTCAATTCCTCAAGGAATGCATTTCTGTTTCGTATACATATTAAGTTGGCATGTTTTCTTGTTTCTTGATGTACTGTTATGTTGATCTATTGTTTCATATCTTCACAACAGTTGTCTGAGCCTAACTTCATAAAAGCTGCAGCTTGTGCCTCATTATCTGATCTTCTTACAAGGTTGGTTGAGGCAATTTATTCCCTCATTAACTCACTTATTGTATCTATATTCTTTTGTGCCAACGACATGTCTATTGATAACGATAGTTACATTGTAAACTTACGAAGATTTATTTACTTTAAGACCATTAACTCAGTTTGGATTTGGATTTTTTTCTGTTGGAAAATATTATTTTCTTGCAAAAAGGTTCTTTGATTTTTAATTCTTATAGATAATATTGGAGCTTGCTTTTCATCTACTATTCTACTTATCAGCGGGTCTTGAAACACTTATATAGTCGTATAATGTTTTTTCTTCTTTAGGCCTACACACGCATGACACCTTTCACCTGAATATAAATGTTGATTGAACTTTACACCTTAATTAGAAGGCACCACCGTTATTTTTTAATTTGCTAATATGATATCCTATCTTCGATATCTAGGTTGGCGGGGTTTTCCAATATGAGAAAAGATGCCACCACTTTAGCAACAAAAGTTGTTCAACCAATTCTGTATATGTTAACCGAAGGTGCCAATGACACGGTTTGGGTGAGTATTGTTGTAAGGAGTTATTTTATATTGAACTGCTAGATCTTTCATCTTTCAAGTTAGTTACTGCTAGGTCTTTCAAACGAGCGTTCTTGTTGCATTTTTTTACCTGTGGTATATTGGAATTCTCATGATATTTTCATCTGTTGCAGCTAGGTGCCTTGGATGTGCTATGCACCTGTATCATCTACTTTCCTGCGTCTGTTAACCGTAATTATGAAAAGGCAAGCATTTCTCCTCTTTAGTTCTTAGTTTTTCTGTTGCTCTCACAAAAAGTGGCTTGGTAGAGTGGCTAGGTTGTCTCCTGTAATCTTGATATTCTTTTATTTTTTGCTTTAGAACTTCATGTTTACCAAAGTAACTTTTATTTAACACTATTGTGCTGTAATGGAGTCACACAAGGAATTATTTTAGAACAGTCTGATGGTCACTTGCCTGGAGAGTTAGACTGGGTTATTTAATTTTTCATCTCTTACCAATGTTTTCAATGATGTAACTTATTTAGTTTTTATCATCTATAACAGGTTGAAGCTAGTCTTGTTTCTAAGATTATGTCAGGGAAATGTGGTTTACCTTTGTCCAAAGTAAGAAACTTTTTTTGTTTGGATCTCTTTCTTGTGATTTTAATATTTACAACTAGAGTATCACTATTGTACTGCATTCATAGGTAACTTGATTGGTACTGTCATTATCTTTTGTTTTGGCCCCATTTCAGAGACTCTCTCGCTCCTTAGCTCTACTTCCTAAAGCAAGAGGTGACAAGGATAGTTGTGCTTTAATGATGCAAAAGATATTGATTGCAATTAGTACACAACTGGATGATGCCTTTGAAGGGCTAAACCAAGGTTTAAGTTACTTCATTCATTCGTTCATAGAATAATGTTGTAGAGGTTTTGTGCATTTCCGTATACCTGGTGTTAATTTTATTCTTGTAATTCAGGGTTTGAATCTTCCCAAATGATGGATCTTTTAGTTCCACCTGGAAGTGAGCCTTCTCCACTTGGAGGCCACTTGACACTGAAAGAGGACTCAGTAACAAAACGGTTACAGGAACTGTTGGTACCTAGGTTTTCAACTCTTGTGCGGTGTTTATGTATTATGCTGACCAACTCTTACCCAGTGCAGGTGCAGTAACTGTAATGTTGTCTTCCTTTTGTAATTTGTATGCTAATCTAGTCCTTTGCGTTTGTTCATGGTTTTCTTGTAGGGAATTAAATTATCCATTTATTTTTTTGTATTTTCTTTTCTGCTTTTCCTCCCTAACGTATTAAGCTAGTTGCCTAATTTTTCTTCGTGTGTTTAGTTAATGATTTACTCTAGGTTTCCCTAACAATTTGTCTTTACACCGATTGACATTAGCAGATTTCTGTTCCAATTCGTCCACTAATAGGAGTAGTTGAGCAAGTGCTTTCAGTTGATGGTTCTGTATCTGTTTCTTTTCTCTTCACAACTGCCTTGCGCCAGGAGCTTGTTTGTTCGGAGCTACCAGCACTTCATATGAGCAGCCTAGACCTTTTGGCTGCTATCATCAAGGGCACTGGCAGGTAATCACCTAAAATTTGTATTTGAAGTGCAGCACTGCAAATGGGTTTTAAATTTGTTTCCATGTAATCTTCATATGGTTTGAAATTTGTAGGATATACTGATACATGCCTAGAGGTTTTCTTTAACCGTTCCTGCAAAGCATGTCAAATTAGGTTGCAACGTTTGAAACCGTCACATGTTCATTTTCTTTTGTCTTCTCATTCACATATTTCCTATATGTTTGCAGTCAATTAGTACCGTATGGCTCTAAAGTTGTACGGTTCCTGGTGAAATATTTCAAGGAAGCGGCATTGCCTTGTATAAGGAGTAAACTTTATTCTATTATTGAGATTCTATTGGTCTCTATGGGCGCTGGTAGGTTGTTTTATGCCTTCACCTATATGCTCTTTTGTTCCATATTATCATTTCCTCATTATTAGATCTATATTCGATTATACCAAAGTAATTGTTGAACTTTTGTAGCATTGTTTGCTGATAAATTACCTTTTTCTTTGTTTAATGCACAGGTATATCTGAGTTTCTTGCTGTGGAATTAGTTCACAATGCATCTGTTGACTTGAATTGCTTTACTCGTGGGAACAAAGGTGTCTCTGTGGTGGATAAAGAATCTGGCAATCAAAATAATCTGAAAAAGAGAAAGCATGTTAGTGAATTGGTTTCTGATCAAGAAAATGCAGTTGAAAAGTCCGTGGTTCCTGTTCCTGTCCATTTAGCCGCTCTAGGGGCACTCGAAGCCCTTTTGACCATGGTACAGATACTTCTGCCACTTATGCGTTATACTTTCATATAATTTTAAAACCAATTTCTTTATTTTGTAACTATTTTGCAAGTCATCCATCCTTTAGAGAAATGACATTGTTCCTTTTCAATATTTTATTTTCAAATGAAAAGTGTAAATGCTTTCATTCTATGAATTGTGTGTTTCACTGTTTGGGATTCGAAAGTATTACAAAAATCGAAATCAAAAGGTTGAAGGTAAGATTTTGGTTCTGCATGTATTTTGGAGTTTGGACATTGAAAACAATATAATTTATACTGTGTGCCTGTGAAATTCTCCTAGAAGCCTTTAAAAATGAGGTGCTTCAGAATACCTTGAAACTTGGCATTTTCAAGAAGGATGTTATGAACCAAATATCTGTTTTTGGATATCACACATTTAGAACACGAAGTATGTATAAAAGTACTTAAATAGGTTATGTTTTAAATGAAATACTCGTCTGAATGGTCAATGGTGTCTATCTTTGCCCTACACAGTTTTTGTTAGATTTAGATTATGTTTGTCATCTTATTTCAAAACTCTGTTAATGCAAATTGCATCCCATTTACGTATTTAAGAAATCATTTGTTGCCAGTTTAGTACGGACGGCTCCTATCCTTATTCTCAATAGTAATAAATACTACATACATCTGTATTTATTGTGGTACTGGCTTGTATATCTTTTGTTTTATAATATACATAATCAGGATGTCTATATTGATAAAATACCCAGGGTGGCTCTATGAGGTCAGAGTTGTGGCGCTCAGATGTGGATTTTCTTCTTATAACCGTCGCGACAAAAGTCTTAGATGCTTTCTACAACGAGAGATGCTTTAGTGCTGTAGATGAACGGGCTACCAGTCATGCTGATCTTCTGATCCCCGCACTGCAGGCGCTGTTGGCGTCTCTTCTCTCCCCTAGAGTTGTTCGTCCCCCATACCTGTCCCAAGGCCTTGAGCTTTTTCGAAGAGGTAAATCATATTTGTTTATGACATCATGTGAATCCTGAAGTGTTGTAGCAGTACATTATAATCTAGTTTGTTTGCTATCATGGCAGTAGGTGTTCTTGACCCTCCCCCCATCCCCCGTGCGACACATAACCTATCCATTTCATTGAGCACATCAATCAATTATACCTCATAAAAGACATACTACAATTAGTGACGAAACAACACAACCTATCCATTTTATTGAGCACATCAATCTATGATACCTCACAAAAGACATACTACAATTAATGACGAAACAATACTATATGTCAAGTGCTCCAGTTTAGGGACCTCTTTTGTCCCTGCTCAGTTTGTTATCAGCCTTAAGAACATCAATAGGTGTGAAACTTCATTGCTTCTTTCTATGTGGTTAACATGTTTATTGACGAAGCATTGTTGGTTTAATGGATCCTTTGTTTTTTAAGCTGCTACACTGTAATTGTGTTTCTTTAGTTTGCATTGCTGCATTTATGTAGTATATGCTTGATATGATAGCAGCCAAAAAAAGTGTGGTCGAAGTTCTGTGAATTTATTCTTACTCTTCAAATACTATTATGTAGGAAGGCGGGAAACAGGAACAAGCCTTGCTTCATTTTGTGCTCATGCGCTGCTGGCTTTGGAAGTTCTTATTCATCCCCGCTCTTTACCTATGGATGACTTTCAATTGCATAGGGGATCTGCTTACGGGGGTTTTGAGAACAAAATCTCTAAATTTGGCCAATCTGCTTGGAACAATATGGGGATAAGCAACAACTTTGGCGTTGATGATGATGACAATGATGATGATAGTTGGCTTGATAATGGGGAAGAAGATGAAACTGATAACAATGAAGCTGTGCACATGGAAACTATTGAGCCTCTCGTAGTTTCCCAAGCTAAAGTAGTGTCGCCTCCTGTTGCCCGAGCAAACGTGAAGCCCCCTGCAGCCCCGAAACCAAATAATATAACTGAGACTATGGATATTTGCATGGAGCAGACCCATAAAGCAGATTTAAGAGAAAGTGACTGTGAGGCAAATGCTCGTTATGAAGCAGGCAATGAAATTGTATCAACGGGTGAAAATGTTATGGCCCCTGCAGTTACCAATCCTGAAAACGTTACAGCCGCCGAAAATGATACGTCGTCTGTGATAGAGAAGAGTTCTCTTGCACTCAATCCGGCCCACAATGCAAATCTCCTCAATGAGAATGCAAATGCACCGAGTAGAGGAAAAAGGCCTGTCTATGATTCTGATTCTTCATTGGATTCCTTGCCACCGATTGAGATCGGTGATTCAGATATAAAGTCAGGCTCGGACTCAGACACATAATTAATGTCTGAACTCATTTGTTTCCTCTTATTTGTTTCCTATTTGAGGCTTTTGTAATCTATCCTGAGTGTACATAGTCCAGGTACACGGTTACACTTTTCTTTAGAGGAAACAGTCTGTTATTTAACTAAGTTAATTTTTTGTCTATTTAATTGACATGGCTGCTTTTGGTGGTACTTCTAACTTCTCAGACAAACTTCCTTCCGATCTTCCGGATCGTAGCAAACTATTGATGGCAACTTTCCACCTATGTGTAAACCAAGCGCACTACAAGAGGTCCATTATTTCATTTATGTAATGTTTTTCTTCCTCACCTCTGAAACAGAGATGAAATCCTGACAAGTTCGACCTGTCTTCCAATCGAGGGACATTCAAATTAGATTCCAAACTGTCCTTAACAAATCTAAGTTAAACCCCCTTCATAATCCAAACTCCACCATTTGTCGAACTCCGTTATCTTAATCATATCCATAATAAGCCGCGTCATCTAATCAAGAATTTCCAAAAACGAGAATCTGATGACGTGGGGTCTAACTTGCAGGACCAACTAATCCCTGTGGAACCCACGCTGTGGTTAGACATCAACCACCACGTCCTCGTTCTTAACCACCTTGAACACGTGCCACTGTTGACACTCGCACGTCCCGGTTACTGTTGTTTTCCAGACAAACATTTAAACGTGATTTGCTATTGTTGAAAAGGTTTTGCTTTCGACATATCGTTCTCTCTCCCATGCTAGTGTGTTTTGGAACTAAAGTATACCTCGTAATTAGGTGTTATTTCGTTATGTATTGCGTCTTAATTGTATTTGTGTATTGGGTATTGCGTCTAAAGATGAGTGAGAGTAATAAGATAGTGCGACTTATATATGCATTGCAGGCTTACATCCTTGGTCTTGCAATTTATTTTGGTCATATTTTCATGGCTACTTTGTTTGTGACTACAATTCAAGTACCAATTGTCTTTTTTCCATGAGTGAACTTCAGTAGTACAAACTACAAACCAAGTAGCCAACCACTTTCCTTGTTCCAGACGCGACCAAAGTCACATGATATGGAAGCATCATATCCAAGACAACAGACCAAACAATGCAAGGACCAGGCATGGAATGTGGGAGAAAACATGAAATTAAGTTGGAGGTGCATGCCACTGGTAGTAGTAACTAGTGAGTACACCACCTGCATGCATGTTGCTCTGCTCCCATCATGCCTGCACACCTCTTTATTTCTAATCCTCATCGGTTACACCAACGGACGTCGTCGCCCGTTGGTGTGACATTTCAAGCTAAATTTCTCATTGTCACCTTCCAGGATGTTTCTCAACTATCGGTCTGTTATCATGACACGACAAAATAATGCAAGATGACATTACACACTTTGGATAGGCAGTATTGGTAGCATATATTTTCCTTCTTTTGATCATTTAAATTATTTTATTTTTCACGTTTAATTAGAGACAAATATGTTAAGCTCCCAAATTGATGTTTGGCTACTTATGTCCGGTATGGTATGGTATGGAGTGTTTTCATATTATTTTTTCCACCATCCACTTCAACTTCAAGATACATTGACTTGATATTGATTCTAAGCGGGATGTTAGTGGTGTGGAAAGTTCTCAAAAATGATTTTAGGAGTCAAATGGAAAACATAAAAAACAAAATCCAGTTAAAAATATTTCATTTTGACTGAATTCTGTTATTTGTGCATGTTTAGTAGATCGAAATGTGTTCGGTCATCCGTTAAAATTATTTCAGATGACTGAATGGTTGACGGTCGACCGAAAAAGTTTGATTTCCGTTGTTTTTTACCTCAAACATTGTACATATTCTAAGTCATAAGATTGTACATGTTCTAATATATATATATTATATATAATATATATATATATTATAATTGAGTTGAGTCTTTAGATTATATATATATTAAGTGAGTTGAGTCTTTAGATTATATATATATATATATATATATATATATAATCTAAAGACTCAACTCACTTAACCCGTCCCACACCAGCCTAATCTACCATTAGGTGGGGTTGATAGCGGTTATTAAATTTTTACCCCGTCCCACCCTGTCATGCTTACCCAATTAACTTAGGCAGAACAGGTAACGATGTGACAAAAATTCACCATGTCCCGTCCCATTTACACCCTATTATTATTACCACCAAGAAATATACGAGCATTGGTCATGATCATTTATACTATATTCCTGGGAAATCTTATCTCCCATGAGAGAGGATGTTGATTTGTGAAATTACATTGCCAAATGATTGTTTTATGAAACGTAGCCAGTAGCTAATCATTTGAGAAAATATTAAGCATTAGATTTCAAAAGGAGCACTCAGTGACGAGAGACTTGAGTTTGTCAAAATTGTAGCTAGCTTAAAGAATTCAATTTGATTTCACCATTGTAACCATTATCATGTTTTATGAACACGTCGTATTATTTTTCGATCACTTGTTGATAGTTAGAGCTTCTCCCCCAGCATATATACGATGATAGTTGATATGGAAAGTGGTGTAATTGGACATACGTATCAAAAGATTATAATGGTAAAGCAAATTAATTAAACTAACTATGTGCACCATAACAACTTGCCATGACATTATCACTTCGGCGCACGTGTTTGTGTGCAAGGCTAATAACCGACCAGAACCATAAAAGAAAGCTCTTATAAATATTATTGAACCTCTCTTATTGAAAATCTAAGATAAGAGACACAAACTAACTCTACATAGGAGTTAGAACCAGAAGCTAGCCCACCTGGACACCTAGAGAGAGACGACGAACACAAACACAAACACTAACATACACATAGTATATATATATATATATATATATAAGGAACTTACTGCTGGTGGGAGTTAACACCTAACAAATCTACTACAATTATATACGGATGCACCTGTCTCCCTTATACATATATAGTACTTAAACACCATCGGCTAATTAAGCCACTCAACGGATCAAGCTCCTAATGATCTCTGCTTGTGCACTACTCATGTCCATTGTTTCCATCAGACCAGAGAGCCGGTCACTGAGATCGTCCACTTCTCGGTGCAAACTCTTTATATGGTTGCATGTCTCCTTCAGTAGCTTTGTTGTTGATGCCTGCATTGCACAATACATGTCCTTATGTTATGTCATTAAATTTGCACTACTCGAGAAAGGGATGGTATTATGAGAATAATACTTACTTCAGTTAGTGCCTACACGTCTGTTTGGTTCAATTAAGTAAGCTAGATATAATCATTAAACGAAGGTTGGTGGGGTTGAAACCATGCCCCATGGGGAGTTGGTGATGTAATTGTTGATTTTGGAAGTATATATCGAGTTGGTAATACGTACAAAAACAAATGATTAGTGTATCAATTTATTTATTCAATGGCTATTCCATGGTCCATTTCTTTAAATCACATGAGGTGATCACGACTTCATGTGCATTTGTTTAATTAGTTGTACATACATTACGCATGCTCTGGCGACGCGCCTCTGGTAGCAAAGACTGAAGCTTGTAGATGAGCTCGTTGGTCTCGTCGTCGGAGATCCTTGGAGCACTTGACCTTCTTCCAGACATGGTGATGGAGAGACAAAGATTAGGAAGGAAAGGTTTGGTGATGAGAATTGGATGAGAAGTGGAAGGGAGTTAGGGGGTGTATATATAATGAGAAGAAGGGCTTGGCCCACATATTCCCTGCCCACTCTCATGGTGGGCCCACTGTGGGCCTTGATTTGGGCCCAAGTGGGCCACATCAGGCACACCCATTTATCTTCCTTCCCATCATAATGCTACCAGTTTACCACTTACATAATTACATGTGTTACTCAAAAGGATTTACCAAGACCCAACAATAACAATGCTAGCAAGATTCATCAAATGTGAACATACTATACACCACACACAACCTAACCAAACGACCCCAACTCACATAAATATAAGTTTCCTACATGTCTCTGCTGCCTAACCATGTCCGTTAAGGTAGTATTTATTTCCTACAAATGTTAACGTGACCTTTCTATGTTGTACCTGAAAGATACCCTTGTCTCTCTTGTGTCTCCTGCTTAGGGCAACCACCATTCTTGTCCTTCGGCTAGTTTGCTCAGCTGCGTCACATCATGCACAGTCCAACCGGAGTGGGGCCTCTCTTCGAGCCTAATCACCGAGACCCTCACTCCCAACCACTGCTTAATTATAAAACGTAAGGGTTTGTTAACTTTATATATATGGTTATGGTATACCACGAAAGAAACTTCAATTGGGATTCTCTGCTTATAACTAATTGAAGATATTTTTATATCGTGACACGTATAGGGAAAACGATGCGTGTATCTACCTCGCTAATTATGAGTGTGACGTACGTATTGTGAATCAAAATGCCAACGTGTTGTAATCAAACATTAAACAACACTTGTAATTGAACATATTAATGATCCGGATAGCATAGACATCACTTCTAACTTACTTTCCTTACACCACATGTTTGGATGTCATCTAGATACTTTAGTTTGATGGTGATGGTAGTCCGTAATTTTATAATATAATCAAAAATAAATTAAAATTTCGAAATTTAAGAATTTTTTTCTTCGAAAACTAAGTGGATCGCGGGTGTGACCCGCGATCCGTGGGGCACGGATCGCGGTTCCCAGCCGCGATCCGTCCCTCCCGTCATTTTTTTTAATTTTCTGTTTTATTTTCTTTATTTCTGTTTTTCTTTTTTATTATAATTATTTTTAATCTTTTTTAAAATCTTTTTTTTTTCAAAATATGTTTTCTAATTTATATTATTTTTTAATTTTTTAATTTTCTAATTTCTAATTTTTAAAATCTTTTTAATATTATTTTTTAAAAATTTAATTTTTTTTTTAATTTTTTCAAAAATCGACCTCCAAATCACGTCGATAACTCGACGTATTGAAATGTTAGGGTATTTTATACAATAAAAAAATAAAATTTCTTAACAAGAATAAGAAATTATTTACAAATGAATTTTAAACAAACACTAAAACTAATTAAAACAAAAAATTGATAACGTTGTCGAAAATTCGTAGGGTGTACACACATTACAAACAGTTTTGGAGGTCGATACAACAAAAAATTAAAAACACAATTAATTTTTTTTAAAATAATAACAATTACAAAATATATTTTTAAAAAATATAATAAAAAAACTTAATTAAAATGATTTAAAAAAATTCAAAACATAAAACACTCCAACTAAAATTCGTGACTTTATATATTTTCTTTTATCGTTTTTGATTTTATGTTTTGAATTTTTTAAAATCATTTTAACTATGTTATATATATATACTTCAAAATATGTTTTCTAATTTTTATAAATTTTTTTAAAAAATTAATTGTGTTTTTAATTTTTTGAAGTATTAGAAAACTGTTTGTAATGTGTATCCACTCTACGAATTTTTGACAACGTTACCAATTTTAAAATGTACCTATATTGGTATTCGAAATTTAATTTTTTTTATTAGATTAAAAAAATGTACCTAGTTAATACTATATTCTAAATTTTTAAAATTTGTAACGTTGTCAAAAATTCGTAGGGAGAATACACTTTACAAACAGTTATGAAGGTCGATACTCCAAAAAATTAAAAACACAAATATTTTTTTTAAAATTTTATAAAAATTAGAAAACATATTTTGAAGTATATATATATATATATATATATATATATATATATATATATATAACATAGTTAAAATGATTTTAAAAATTTCAAAACATAAAATCAAAAACAATAAAAGAAAATAAATAAAGTCACGGATTTTAGTTGGAGTGTTTTATGTTTTGAATTTTTTTAAATCATTTTAATTAATTTTTTTTATTATATTTCTTTTCAAAATATGTTTTGTAATTGTTATTATTTTAAAAAAAATCATTGTGTTTTTAATTTTATGTTGTATCGACCTCCAAAACTGTTTGTAATGTGTGTACACCCTACGAATTTTCGACAACGTTATAATTTTTTTGTTTTAATTAGTTTTAGTGTTTGTTTAAAATTCATTTGTAAATAATTTCTTATTTTTGTTAAGAAATTTTATTTTTTATTGTATAAAATACCCTAAGATTTTAATACGTTATCGACGTGATTTGGAGGTCAATTTTTGAAAAAATTAAAAACAAATTTTTAAATTTTTAAAAAATAATATAAATTAGAAAACATATTTTGAAAAAAATATTAAAAATAATTATAATAAAAAAGAAAAACAGAAATAAAGAAAATAAAACAGAAAACTTAAAAAAAATAAAAAAACAATTTCACGGATCGCGGTTCAGAACCGCGATCCGTGAGATGCTTTAAAAAAAAAAGTTTGGCGAGAGGGAAGGATCGCGGGTGGGAACCGCGATCCGTGGGGCCCGTGCCCCACGGATCGTGGGTCACACCCGCAGTCCACCTAGTTTTCGAATTTTTTTTTCTCCTAAATTTCGAAATTTTTATTTATTTTTTATTATATTAAAAAATTACGGGATGGTAGTCATAATAATAAGATAGTGAAAATAATAAAATAATGATAATTCAAAAGATAATCTTTTTTTACTACTTGACCACCATGCTTGATAACCAACTGTGGTCAGCTGAACTTCAATGCTTAAAATGTTAAAATAGCGAGAACTAGAGCTCAAGTATCAACAAAACCAGACGAAAATATGTTCCAATGGAATACATAAAACATCAAGGAAAACTGAAAACACTAAGATCGACACGTGTAACATATTTATCTTGCAAGATGGACCACAACTACAGTTGTGTCTGAAAATGAGAAAATATCAAGTAAAGTTGCCATCTCAAGTATCAAACCTACGATATTTGTCATAAAAGAAATGTTATTTGTTTGGGTGCACCTCTGCGGATGTGTAATTGTGGATTTGCACCTGGATTTCGTCTATTTACTTGGGTGCACCTCTGGGGAGAATATAATTGCTTGGGTGCACTTATCCCGTCAATGAGCCACATTCCGTAACTGATCCCATTACCCTGTTAGTCTGCCCCAATACCCCGTTACGTCCCGTTATCCGGTAATGGCAAGTTAAGGTACTAAAATCCGTGGTCGGGCTAAAATAAAAGCACCCTAATCGTGAACCTAATTGCCAAAGATAAAATCGAGCCAAATTGAACTTGCTGACACGTTAGAGAACCCGACCCCAACTAATTAACCCTAAATTTTGAGGCAATTTGAAGCAGCCGACCTGAACCACTAAACCCTAAGCCATAGTCGAATCACCTGACCCCAACCATTAAACATTAGCCCTAAATCCATCGCTGACGAAATCGCCCCCTCTGAAATCCCCACCACCCGACCCCAACTAGTAAACCCTAGCCCTAAATCCATCGCCGACGAAATCGCCCCCTCTGAAATCCCCACCACCCGACCCCAACTAGTAAACCCTAGCCCTAAATCCATCGCCGACGAAATCGCCCCCTCTAAAATCCCCATCACCCGACCCCATCCAGTAAACCCTAACCCTAAATTCATCGCCCGACGAAATCGCCCCCTCTGAAATCCTCAATCAGAAGAAGCCCCAAATCGATTGGCAAGGTGGTGAAAGCTTGATAAAACTGCGAAATGGAGGTGATCGTTCGACGTGCATTCGTGATCTAACATCGGAGGGTGCTTACGGAGGCAATGTTTGGACAAGGAAGTAAGCAAAAGACACCAGTAAGCAAACCTCTTCTTCTTGTGTATATTTGTTTACATGTTCTTTTCCTATGATTCATGGGTAGGAGCAATGATTATTGTTTCTTAGTTTGCTTGCATGTTCTTTTCCTAATTGATGTCCAGTAGTAGCATGTTTCCTGATTGCTTGATTCCTTTGTTTATTTGTTTGCATGTTATTCATGATTCCTGTTTGATTGTGTTTGCATGTTGGACTTGTTTGGGCATTCAGTGGGCATGATTTAAGTGGTAGCCTTAATGTCAGACTTCACTGTGGTGGTACATGAGTTAGGAACAAGGGTAGTGTAAGAGCTGTTGGTTTTGAAGAGGTGTCATCAATGTTAGTTGTTGAAGATTTGATAGTGGAAATTTTAAGGTCTTGGGTTTGCAATGTAAAGAAGTGGAGTTTAAGTGATTGTGTTGAGTTAAAGTATATGATTCCCAACAATGTTAGGAAGGATTTCAGAGATGTAGTTGTTGATGCAGACATAGAGAATGCTTTTAAATTTCCTAACCCCAAATATGAGTTGCACATCTACTGTAACTTAAGCAGTAAAGAGATAGTAGGCAGTGGTGTTACAAGTGTAGGCTCACAACCTCAACCCGAAGCACTGATGGAAGGTCAACCTCAAACTTGTGATCTGCAGGATAGTGTAGGGTCAGAACGTCAACCACCTTTCTGATATGACCCTCCACCTTGTGATGTCCAAGCAAGTTACACACTACCATGTCATTCTGAACCTACCGAAATAGCCACTTTACCCCAAAACAACACCCAAGTAAGGATGCATGTCTTGGAGGAGTCACAACCTGCCATAGAGGAGGAGGGATGCTTGGTAGTAGTGATTCAGATCCTGATTATATGCAGTCTAATGATGAGTATGGAGATTCTGATGGATGTGATATTGATTTTGAGGAGGAACCAGATGGTTGTATGGATTTTGGGATTGTTCATGATGATCCTATGAATATGTTTGTGGACCCTTCCAACCCAGGAATAACTGTTAAGAAGAAGTTTCCCAATGTACAATCTTTTAGGATGACCTTGATAACTCACTACATTTTGAGTGAATGTGAGATTACATATTTAAAAAGCCAGCCAGATAGAGTGACAACTAGATGTAGGGACACAAATTGTAAGTGGAGAATCCATGCATCAATGTTAAGTGATGGTAGTGCTTTTGAGATAAAGACCCTCAGGTTGCCACATTCTTGTTCATCAGTTAACATGTGTGCCTCTAAGATGACCACAAAGAATTGGATTGCTCATCAATGCCTACAGTTGCTTAGCCAAGATGATAAAGTCACTGTGAAGAGTATTACTGACAAGTTGAAAAGCAGATATCATCTAAGCCTACCATATCACAGAGTTTGGAGGGGTAGACAGATTGCAATTAGAAACCTATGGGGAGGTGATGAGCAACAATATCAATGGATGTCATCTTTCATTGCAGAGTTAGAGAGAACAAACCAGAATAGTATGATTAAGTATGAAGTTAAAGCTAAAGATGGTTCATTCCTTAGAGTTTTTGTGTGCCTTAGGGGTTGTAGAGAATGAACCAATAGTGTCCCAAACAAACCAAAAGGACATCCCAAGGTATATAATCCGTTGCATTTAATTTCAAATGTTGAGTCCTTTACTGAAGTTGTATGTTAAATCTACTAGTGTTGTCTTCTGAATTTGCAGGAACACTAAAACCAAGAAGAGGAAAATAGCCACCAAATCAGAGAAGTCTAAAGAAGCCTCAAAGCAGCCTCAACAAGAGAAATAACTTTCTGTTGATCTCCAATCCAACCAAAGTAGTCAAGGAATACAATCACCATATGGGTCAATGGTGAACCTATTGGAGTCAGTGAGCATTGGTGGGATAGGCAAGATGGTCGACTTACAATGGCCAAGTTTCATTTAAATATTGTTGTATCCGATTAGCAATTAAGAATTGAATGACATTATTGTAGGATTTGAAATTAATGGTTGTAACAAATTTTCTACTATTGTATGCTTGTAACATTATTGTCTTATTTGAATATGCAACAAAGGGAGTGGATCTATACATATTACTTTGTGTGGTTCAAATTGTTTCTTTGCTTGTCTTTGCTCAGCTTCTTTGCTCAACTTTGGCATGAAATTAGGGCACCTGTGGTCGCCTTATCTCATACAGCTATGTATTTATTTTGATGTGCATTTTGGAATCATACCTCACACATTTGCAGGAACAATCAAACCACAAATCCCTCAAACCAAGAATGTTTCCATTACACAGAAAGTTAAATCCAACCTTCACTTAAACCTTTAACCAAAACATACATTAAAACCATACACTTAACATACACATAACATAAGTTTCATTTGGAATTCTACGTAACATAGAAACATATAATCAAACTACTAACCAAACATTCACTTAAAACACAAACCAAAACATACACACATACACTAAACATAACATATACCTATACTAAACCACCAACCAAAACATACAATAAAATAAACCTAGATCAACAACTTCAAAGTCATCCCAATCACGACCACCGCGCAGACGTTTATCACCATGTCGACCTTCTTCATGAAAACCTTTGTTTCAACGATGAAGACCTGCATATCACGAACTTTGACCCTTAACTCCAACAAAAGCAAGTTGTTTTCCTCCACATGAGCTTTCAACTCCTCCACCTTCCTATTCACTAAAACATATTTCTCCAACTTAGCGTCATGGAACCTCTCAACATGTGTTCTTACGTCCACCGCCGCTCCTTCATTGCTATCAATCCAACAAAAATATTCACATTTTTTGCGTTCGGGCTCCTGAACATTCCATCGAACAGCTGTTCAGCGTCTTAAAAAAACCAAAACATACATTATACACATTCAATTGACTCAATATTTTGAACATACATTCCAGTAGTTTGGACAACGGAAGAAGCGCCGCCCGTACGACCACTCTCTCCTTGAGGTGTACACTTTTGATGGCAACCCACGACTGCAGAACGGTATAACACCTACTGACATGTCGTCGATGTCTCCGACGGATAAAGGGTGTGCCTAGTGGTGTTCGATAGTTGGTCGTTGCTAACAGTGTGGTTGTGGTTGGATGTAGACTTCAAAATGAGATCCACAAAGACTCAGTTGGACGTGAAGTGAGATCTACCGTTGGACGTGGAGTCAGAGGTAAAATCACCACCACCGACCATTTTTTTATCATGCTGGGGAGGTGAGATGAGAGGACGAAAGAAGGGGGAAGATAACGAGATAAGGTCGAAGTTAGGGAAAATGGAGGTAAAAATTATCAAGGCGCGGGCTAACGGGGTATTGGGGCAGACTAACGGGGTAACGAGACGTAACAAGATCGGTTACGGAATGATGCCCATTAACGGGATAAGTGCACCCAAACAATTATACTCCCCAGAGGTGCACCCAAATAAATAGACGAAACTCGGGTGCAAATCCTCAATTACGTATCCACAAAAGTACACCCAAAAAAATAATCCTAAAAACATATTGTAATTGTGTGCCCAAAATTACCCAACAATATTGTGGCTTCAGGACACTAACATGGCACTAAATGCCAAAAGCTGAACAGGCCACGTGTGGCTTACACCACGTGACGGGGCATGGTGTGTTGGGCCCAGAAATTGCAGCCCTGTCTGGAATAGGCGTGGCGGGCTGGCCCATTAAGTATTGGGCCCTACCGGGTCAACAAACACAGATTTGATCAGGTTCATTGGAATCAGCGATTTCAATGATCTCTGCGTTTCTAACGTCACGGTATCGTTATTTGTATTAATGTCACTAAAAATTATATGAATTTTATTAATATCATTTCATTAATTTTTTCTGTTAATAACGTTGAAAAATATTATTTTAATAATAATATTTATAAATTCTACTATATATAATTTAATAACTTAGAAATTCAAAATCTGTTATTTTTATGATATTCACAACAAAACACTTAAATCAAAAATCAAGAATGTTAATTTTCACAAGTACAAACGGTGGGAATACCGGTGTTTTGGTGTGTTTTTTTGTTATGAAAATTATACTTCAAAACTTTTGGAATTTAAGTGTTTTGCCGTGAAAATCATACAAGTTTAATTCTTGTTTAAGTGTTTTGGAATTTAAATTTGATAGGAAAAAACACACCAATACACTGGTATCCCCACCATTTGTAATTAGGAAAATTAACATTCTTGATTTTTTTAATTTAAGTGTTTTGTTGTGAATATCATAAAAATGACAAATTTGAATTTCCGAGTTATTAAATTATATATGATAGAATTTGTAAATATTATTATTAAAATAATATTTTTTTAAACGTCGTTAATGGAACAGTAACGCTGTTAAGAGAAAGGGTTAACAAAATGACATTAATGGAATTTGTATAGTTTTTAGTAACATTAATATAATTTCTATAGTTTTTTAGTGAGAAATACAAATAGCGATATAGTGAAGGCAGAAACGGAAATATGGTATTTTGCAATGACATGCAAGCAATAAACCCTTAAAAATATGCCATTTTGCATATATGTCCTATTGATAATACTTACTATTCTTCGATTATTCAGAATTTTGGTTTGGTTGCGAAATGCCAGTTTGGATTTCCCAGTCTGGTTGGACAAGCCAACACTGTCGTGGAATCCATCCATCCTTGGGTCGAGTCCCCCCATTTCGACCAGGAGGTGACGAATTTGGGGGATTGACATGACAATAATATGTCAGGGATTCTTTACAGAATATGTGAACAATAGAATAGAGGGTGCCAAACCCTCCCTATATTTTGCTATATATGAAGGGGGTTACTATTCGTCGTCGGAAAATTACTTAAATCGTCCCACAAATACCTTTTTGCCCTTAACAAATCAATTCATACCCATTTCGTCCCGTGTCTTTAAACAAGATTTTTGACTTAGTTTTACTCACATTCCTTGTACCAACACCACGAAAATGTCTGGTAAAGCACCTGGATCCGGCGAGGTAACAGAGACGGATTTTTTTCCGACTCAGGCGTCTTAGCGAGGCGCCTCCACTAACGTAGAGGCGTCTGACTAAGACGCCTACACATAGGTGGAGGCGTGTTAGCCAGACACCCGTTTTTTTTTAATTTTTAATTTTTCTTTTAAATTAATTTTTTTGAGGTTCCGTTGCAAGATTTAGGTGGTGATGAAGTAGATTACAGTTAGTTTTTTGATAGTAAATAAATATTTACAACAATCGAGGAAACTTGTAAATGGACGAAACAAGTTGCAATAAGAGTCAGATTTTTTTTGGTTATATCATCATACAAACCAAAAGCCGATAACCGAATGGATTGTTACCTTAGATGTGATCGCAGACATGAAATAAGTTCTCGTGATACTAGTATTGCACTGCGAAAGAACACAAAAGAAAATGTTACGGTTGTCGATTTTGGTAAAAGTGGTCGAGCGACGGGATCGTGATACAAATACCACCTCGACAGGTCGTTCGAGGGTCTCGCTCCCCTGTGAGCGAGCGGCATTCCACCTTGCTGGTGAGGTGGCGGGGTGGCAAGGGGGCAACGCCCCTTGGATTTTTTTTGGATTTTGAAATTGTTGGATCTGGAAATTTTTGAATTTTCATCACTTGCAAAAGCTCGTTGTAAGGTGAGATGTTGGACGGTCGATCGTTTGCTTCTCAGTCTATCGAACATGTTCCATGCGGATGACCCAGTTTCCATCGGTCCACCGTGATCGTAAAGACAGTACGTTTTTGATCTTCCTGGAATCATTGGGTCAGTTTATCGACCTTTATCCGGTCATCCGAATATTTATCCTCAGTTGATTCGACATTTCTCTGGAAATCTCTATTCGGTGTACCGAAGGGGTATCAGTCATCTGAATATAGTAATTATTAACTTAATAATTAATTAGTTTAACAATTATCTAAATTTATAATCAATTATCTTTTTAATAAAAAATATAAAAATAGCGGGCGTCCGACGGAACCGCCCCGCCCATGGGAGGGGCGGATCCGACGAACGCCCGCTATTTTTTATTATTTTTTATTAAAAAGATGTTGGATATTTTACCAGATTCGAGTACACCGGGGCGTCTGTTGGCTCATTACCGACCTCTAAAATATTATTTTTTATGATTATGAGAGGAAGATGAAGAGAGATGTGTGATGTGATTATGAAATGTCGTGTTATATGAGTAGAAATTAGAGAATGACAAAATGGTAATCTATATGAGCGATTTAACTAGTTTTCCGGCGATGAATAACAGTTCAGTACATGAATATATGCTCTCGTAATTATATTCCTCTTGTAATGACAATCATTTTTTTGTGAAAAACTTCGTCGTAAAATTATTTGATTTTTTTATATTTACTGGTAGTTTGCTGCAATGTGAAGGAATGATAGAGGTGCGGAACTTAGAAGATAGATAATAAACACTCTTTAGGATTCACCGGTATGGTCTTAATTAATCTATGCTTGTCTGATTTATCTTGCAGGAACACATATTTCATGTCTTTTACTTGTCAATCATTAGAAATAACTAGTTGTTACACGATGAAATATACACGTGTTATCTAGTGATGAAAAGTATAATTTAAACTCAAACTAGTAGATCATTCCTCTACAATCACCTACCTGTAGAGAGAGTATCACTCCGACTTCAAGACAAGCGGAAAAAATCTTAACAATTTCACGTTGAAGTAACACGAAGTTGGCAATTTTCACTTCAGTGTGTTAGGCCGTGAAACTAGTTAGTTCGTACGTCTGAGGTACTACACTAGTATGTTTATAAAAACAAATTATTCATATTCCTTCACTCCATGATACCTAGACAACTAGTACTGTTTTAATAACTCATAACTTCATAAGTACCCATCGATTAATGTATAGAAGCTAGGTGAGGTCCAACAATTTGTTACATGCATGAAATGAAGGACGTACAATTGGTACCAAGTTCTAATTACACAACAGTACAATACGCAATAAAGGAATTGAATTCATGTGGACTGCATTATGTTTAAGCCAAATGCATAATTATTTTAATAAGAATCGTCAACTCTATTCCACCTAATTAATTACCTGAATTGAGGGTGTCACTGTGATCCCTAATGGTTGGTGTTTGACCCTGATCGAGAATTCGATCACTTGACACGATTTTTGATATTGACTATTTTAAAGCCAAAGATCAACCAAATTGTCTAACCTAGTTGGATTACTATGCACTTGATTTAAACGAGTGCAACTTGACAACTCCAGCTCTTCCCGTAACCAACTTAATTTTGCCAAGGCTTTGACTCTGCGTGTCTCTCTCTGTTGCTTCGTTGGTGGTATTTAATAGAAATATAAAACTCACCTACCAACATAAAAAGCTAAACAAAAACATTTAGATAAAGATAACATTTGTGGGGATACTGATGCAGGGAACATGAGCTACAAAGATTTGGAGAAGTTATGCAGGAACCCTACAAGGATTTGGAGAAGTGAACTTGTTGATGGTCATATATGCCATGTGGGAGAGGAGGTTGGGAATGGATGATGGCTTTGTAATGGCGTTGCAGTGGTGGTGCCGTGTTGCAGGTGGTAATGCATGCATGCATGTCGCAACACCAAACTCAAACATAAACATAAACATGTATACGTGGTAATTAGTGAATTAATGGAAGGTTTGGTAAATCGTATGCTAGTGTCATCCAAATTTAAATGGAAGTTGACGTTCCATACTAGAACTTAACCTAAAAACGGTTAAAGATCGAACACCAACCCAAGTCCAAAAAGTTATATTACTTAAACTAATTATTAGTTCAACTCATTAAGTCTAATTTCTAAAGAATTCATACTCTAGATGTTTCTTCTTATCCAACAATAGGAAACTCCGTAGAAGTTTTAAAGTGTAAAAACTTCAACCTTCTACAAGCTTCCATTCACACATATAAATAAGAGTGTCATCTTTCATTCCAAACCATCGATCCAAGTTAAGAGTTCTCCATAACACAAATAGTTAGTTTTGTGTAGTAGTGTGAGTGTAGTGTAATCCTTTTGTAGTAAAGTGTGAGTGATAGTCTTGTAATAAAGAGAAGAGTTTCATAGTGGGTTGTCTTGTTGTAACAAAATTAGTTGTGTCATACATTTATATATTATTTTCCTCTCTACTCAACAAGAGGCTCAAAATTAAGCGAGACTACCAATGTGAGATTGTTTCCATCATCTTTGCGGGAGAGCTACAATATCCATCTCACTTGTATTCACATGTCTTTATTAACAATCAAACTATGGCAATTTAAATGAATGTTCAAGTTAACGAGGGATTGACACTCGGATTTACATTTAGAAAATCGAGATTAATTAATGTTGAGTGTGTCTCGAATTGCTCCAATCATGATGGGTAGTGAGCATCGATCGTAACTGTTGGGATGTGGTATTGAATTCGATAAAGACTGAATTCAGAGTTATCTAGCTATGAAGGACGTAGATGAATGAAAAATGCTCACGGGGGAAGTAAAAATGACCAGGTCATAAAACTTGGTTGTGACGGGGGTAGTCGATATTGGTAATGACGCATGGGTTTGTGTTAAGGTTTGTTATACAGAAGGGGCTTGAGTTAGTTGTGGGATCCTAATCCTAATTGAATTTTATTGTTGTTTAGGTGGTGATTAGGAGGAGATGAGTTTGGAGGGCTGAGATGGAGTGTTGGTGGATGAAGGGTTGAGATGGTTGGGAGATTAGATGGATGGTGAGGATTGGATTGGAGAAGATATTTTAGGTGACTCTTCCCCCTCTCCCTCTCTCATGTTTCCCTCTCTCTCTCTCACTTCTCTCTCTCCCTCAGTTGGTGCTCCGGCGAGAGGGTGATCTCCGGCGAGTTGGGGTGATCGGAGTCGTTTAGTGGTGGAGGTGAGTTGGTTGGTTGGTAAACTCATCTCGTTGGTTTCTTCTTTTGTTCTCTCTCAACCTAACTCATTTCTGTGGTCGTGGTTGGTGAGTGGAGGTTGACGAGGTGGATTCGTGTCTGTGGTATGTCGAGGAGGTGTTGATCGTTGATCGAGCGTGAGGTTCGTCGACGGATCGTGATTTTGGGGAGAAGTGCTCGTGGAAGCGTCATCGTGGTTCTTCGAAGGTTTCTTCAAACCTTCACGGTATGTCAAACTTGTAGTTGTAGCTCACTTTAGTAGTGTGAGTATTTGGAAGTCGACGGTAGGCCTTCCGGCTCATCGCAAGTAAACATGCAGTAGATTTTACTGCCTGATCGGTCGACCGGTTGGTACAAACGGTCGACCGTTCTTAATGACATTTTGGGTTCTGCCTCACATCAGTCGAATGATGCCCTTGAGGCGGTTGACCGGTTGTGTATTGGAAGCAAGCCTGGTTGGTTTTGGTCGAACGAGTTTCCTTTGCCGTTCGACCGTGTGCACTATCATAGGTCGGATTGGGCGTTGACCATCTAAATGGTCGACCTCCTGTGTGACTTTGTCCGGCCGGTGACTTAAGTTGGATTGGTGGTCGGTTCGACCGAAGGTGGTTCGGTTGACCAGACTTGATGTGGAGCGTGGGAGAATTCCCTGGTGGAATTCGATCGACCGAGAGTGCTCGGGGGTTCGATCGTATTCGTTGGTGAGAGTTGGGGGATTTCCCTGGTGGAATTCGGTCGACCGAGAGTGCTCGGGGGTTTGACCGTGTTTGTTGTTGTGCGTGAGGGATTATTCCCTGGTGACTTTCGGTCGAACGGGGCCCCTTTGTCGTTCGACCGATTGGTCGTTTTGTTCGTTGAACCTGGGATGCGACTTCTAAACGGCCGACTGGACCCTGACTTTGGTTTGACCGAACGAGTGTGGTTGGTGGGAATTGGACGACCGATGGAGTGCCGGTTGAGGCAATTGTCCTGTGTTTGTGAGATTCGGTCGACCGTTTGTGTCCAGTTTTGCACATTGGAGGTGCGGTTGTTGTGGTCGTCCGTGTGGGGCGAGTTGGGGTGTCGATGTTCTTCCGGCAGGTGTACTAGTGGGTACGAGTGTTGCGGTGGTTGGGTGAAAAAGCCTTGGAACCCCGTAACTGTGTGAGAACTGTGGTTGGGTGAAAGAGCCTTGGAGCCCAGCTTGGAAATGTGGGTGTTGCGGTGGTCGGGTGAAAAAGCCCTGGAGCCCTATAACTGTGTGAGAGTTGCGGTTGGGTGAAAGAGCCCTGGAGCCCAGCTAGTCTGTGCGGGGTTGGGTGAAAAAGCCTGGAGCCTGAGCATGGACCGCGTGTTAAGGGTTGGGTGAAAAAGCCCTGGAGCCCTTGGACGTTTGGGTTGGGTGAAAAAGCCCTGGAGCCCTCGGTCATGTCGTGGTAGCTGAGGTTGGGTGAAAAAGTCCTGGAGCCCAGCTTGGCGATAGGGGTGAAAACGGAGTGGATACGAAGCAGATGTGCCAGTATTCGAATTCGTATCCGTTTTTTTTCTCGAATCCGAATCCGAATTCGAATCCGATCGAATGTATGAGAAAGGGATCCGAATTCGTATCCGTCGAATTCGGATCCGAATTCGAATAAATTCGCATCCAAATTAAGTTTAAAATCCATTCCGAATTAGGATATCCGAATTCGTTAAAAAATCTGAATAGACTTAAAAAATATTTTTTGATTGATCTAAACAAGAATAAATTTCAGCATTTATTTTTTGCCTACATGAAAAAATATTAAATATAATATAAATAACATAATTTAATTCATATATATTGTATATATTTTTTATTTTTATTTATATGTGCATATAAAAAACGAACCGTATATTATTCGAATCGTATGTACCAATATCCATATTCGTTTCGTTTTTTTACGGATGTTTATATCCGAATACAAATTCGGTTGCGGATTTTTTTTTCTCGGATAATTTTTTTGATTTCGAATACGGAGTCAGTCGGATTGACGGATTTCAGACACAAAGTTTCACCCCTACTTGGCGATGAGTGTGTTGCGGTGGTTTGGTGAAAAAACCATGGATCCCCGTGACAGTTGTGTGTGTTGTGGTTGGGTGAAAGAGCACCGGAGCCCATCCTGGTTGTGGTGCTTTTCTTGTTGGTAGAATTGCATGCTAGGGTGCTTTTCAGACATGCATTGTAGAGTTTGGCATACTGGGTTTCGTTCTGGAAACTCAGGTATCGTTGCATGTTTGCTTTTCTGGCCGTGATCGGCGTTAGGTGGGGTGGTGACCGAGGAGAGGAGTGCTGCTACCTGATCCCGCTTCCTCTCATTTTGAGGTCGAGTGATTACTTGTATTCATTTGTTAAACCTTTTCATGTAATCACACTTTTGAAATATTCGGATATATATATATATATATAATATGTTGGTGCACCTTCTTCCTTGTGTTTGAGTAATATCCTCTATTAATTGATGTTTAGAAAATTTTAAATTTTTCCGCTGTGTTGAGGATGTTACAACATGGTATCAGAGCGGTCGGTTCCAGTGTCTTTATCCAAAGAAACCACCCTTAGAGTTTTAGAGTCTGCATTAGTTCATGCATTCATGGTTTTGATATGTGCTGTCTTCTTTGTGTGTAGATGCCTCCGAGACGTGTGAGACCTCCCCAAGGGACCGTAGCACCAGCGATGAAACTGGGGGCATGGACTGGGCAGAGGAGCGACGAATGCTCTATGACACGGTGGGGCGACTGAGTGCGATGTTGGATCGCCAGTCATGCAGAGGAGAGCCAGCAGCGACAGGAGCGATGCTCGACCGCTTTATGAGACAACACCCGCCTACCTTCGATGGTAGAGGAGAGTCTGAGGCTGCGGAGGACTGGGTTCTGAAGATCCAGGAGATCCTTCAGGCGATTGAGTGCCCTCCGGAGAGGCATGCAGTCATGACAACGTATGTGTTGGGCAGAGACACGTCTAACTGGTGGAGGACCACTTCTGCGGTGGTATTTGAGGGCAGGACTGATATCAGCTGGGAGGACTTCTTACGGGAGTTCAATGAGCAGTATTTCCCAGAGCATGTCAAAGATGGGAGGAGGGAGGAGTGGGGAGTTCATGACCCTCGAGCAGGGAGATGCGACCCTGACTGACTATACCCGGAGGTTCAACGCACTGGAACGTTACTGTCCGGAGATCTGTGTGACGCCGCTACAGAGGGCGAGGAAGTTTGTACGGGGCCCCAGGAAGCACCTCCGTACTCAGGTGACGTACAATATGCCGCAGACACTAGCCGATGCCGTGAGATTTGCCACGATCATTGATCAGGATTATCAGCAGAATTATGTTGAGGCCAGGAGAGCATAGGGGAAGGTCAGTGGACGTCCAGGTGCTCCGCTAGCAGGGAATCCGGGCAAGATGCCCCGGATTGGAGGAGGTGGATCACGCCAGCCTGAGGTGTGCAGAGGTTGTGGTCGAGTTCACTCTGGAGATGTTTGGGGCCGTTCTGGGGTTTATCACGGGTGTGGCAAGCCATGCCATTTCGTTCGGGATTGTCCGAGTGGGCCGAGTGGGTCCAGCAGACATCCAGGGCCACTAGTAGCAGGCAGAGGCGGAGGTCGCCATCCTTTTGCACCGCCGCAGCACGGTCAAAGTACTGGACAAGTCTTTACTATCCAGGTGGATGAGGTGAGAGACGTCAGCACGGTGGTGGAAGGTACGCTCTTTGTTCCTGGGTTGAGTGTTAGAGTGTTGTTTGATTGTGTGGTCACACACTCGTTTATTTCGGAGCGATTTGCGAGCGTGTTGGGCCGTACCCCTGCGATGTTGACTGCCACGTTGGAAGTCAGCACACCCTTGGGTCTGGTGGGCATTGTGGGGAGCTTTCCTTCCCAGCGCCACGATTGTCTCGTAAGATTAGGAGTTTCCGGTTGACCTGATCTTGTTGCCGATAGAAAACTTCGACGTCATACTGAGGATGGATTGACTATCCCAGTACGAGGTGCGAGTCTTGTGCCAGGAGAAGAAGATTATGATCCCGAGGTAGGGTCTACCTGATGTGCTGATCAGTGGGACGAAGGACAGAGGAGGCAGAGTAGTTGTATCAGCAGTAAGGGCACAGAAGTTGTTGCAGCAGGGTTGCAGAGCTTTCGTGGCCACTCTGGTAGTTTCAAATCCAGAGGCGAGGAGATTGGAGGACATTGACATAGTCCAGGATTTTCCAGAGGTGTTTGCCGACGATGTCTCCGGGTTGCCGTCTCAGAGAGAGATTGAGTTTGGTATTGATTTGGTAGCTGAGACTACGCCGCAGTCGAATGCGCCGTATAGGATGACACTTGCTGAGCTGACAGAGCTGAAGAAGCAATTGCAGGATCTGATGGATACATGGTTTATCTGCCCCAGTGTCTCACATTGAGGAGTGCTGATACTCTTCGTGAAGAAGAAGGATGGATCGCTGCGGATGTGTATTGACTACAGGATGCTGAACAAGGTTACAGTAAGGAATCATTATCCATTGCCCAGGATCGAGGACCTATTTGACCAGTTGCAGTCAACGAAAATGTTCTCGAAGATTGATCTGCGTTCCGGTTATCATCAGTTGAGGATCAGAGAGGCAGATGTGCAGAAGACTGCTTTCAGGACGAGGTACGGGCATTACGAGTTTTGGTGATGCCGTTCGGATTGACGAACGCGCCTGCAACGTTTATGGATTTGATGAACATGACGTTCAGTCAGAACCTCGACCGGTTTGTGATTGTCTTCGTAGACGACATTTTGGTCTACTCGCCAGATGTGGAGCAGCATCGAGAGCACTTGAGAGTTGTACTTGATATTTTGAGAGATCATCAGTTGTATGCCAAGTTTTCGAAGTGCGAGTTCTGACTGAGCAGTGTCGCCTTTCTGGGACACATTGTATCGGGAGCTGGGATTTCAGTAGATCCAGCGAAGGTTGAGGCCATGACACAGTGGAGAGCCCCGACTAGTGTGGATAGTTCGATCGACCGTAGTTTAACAGGAGCTCACGAACTAGAAGAATCTATCGACCAGTGTTGGACATCAGTCGATCGCCAAACTCTAGGGACTTTGGGGTTGTTGGGTTCGGTCGATCGATGTTGGACACAGTTTGACTAAAATCCACTAGGGACTTTCTCGAAGTCAAGAACGGTCGACCGATGGTGATTCCTGTCGATCGAGAAGCGGTTGTGGAGCTGAAGAATAGTGTGGAGCGGTCGACCGAGCGAGAGAGTTGGTCGACAGAATTCTAGCAGGAACTATTGCTATTAACGGAACGGCCGACCGTTGCCTACGTTTTTCTGAGCGGTTTTTCTCGTTTTAACATTTCTATTTAAGAGATTATTCAACCTTAATTTGTATAGAACATACTTTTACACATTTCCATCATTGTGTATTGAGAGATTAAGGCTATAGAAAGATTTAGAGTGCTTTGTATGATATATTGCCTTCATAAACTTGTAATCTCGGTTGCTTCTTTTGTTTGAGAAATGGAAGAAGGAAATGAAACTCAGAGGAGACCCCCCTAAGGATGTAGGCACATTGCCGAACCTTGTAAATCGCGTGTGTCGTAGTTGTTTCAAGTGTGTGTTCGTTATTGCTTGTTCTTTTATCTTGTGTGTGTGTTTCTTGTTGCATTAAGATTGGGAAATGGCGAGACCTTAGTATTTTCCGCGTGCAATATTTGTTTTCGTATTTCCACTGTGTATTTGATCCGTCCTCGTGTAGCCCATTGTTAGATCCCCCTCCCAATAGTAGTCGGCTTATGATGTAATTGGGTTCAGACATTCGTATAATCATGTTCATCATGATGTAACTGGCTGAGAAATTGACTCGAGCCAGACTAAAATCTAGGTTGTATAAGTTATACCCAGTTATGGATTCGATCTAGTATGCATATCAGGCTAAAGGTTGGGTTCCGGGGGCATATGTACAAATTCTTCTTCTCATCAATAACAAAACAATTCTTTCGCAACCATTCTTCTCTTGCCTAGATTCTTCTTGAGCAAACTTTAATCCCTTGAACCTTGGATCTGAGGACCGAGGCCCCTTGTCTCAACCTCTAGATCTCTGATATGGTGTTGGAAGACTTCTTGTCTTCGTCCGGTCATTGTTTCTTGTAGAAATATCAAGAAATAGTTAAATAGGGCAACTTAAGCTCAATGCCAAATGTGTTTGAACGGATGGTGACTTAGCTGAAAAAGCTTGGTTAATGGAATTTGGTAGAAATTTATGTAACTTTAGTACTTGAATCATCATCGCATTATAGTTGTCTTGTGACAATAATCTCATACTTATCAACTGAGACTAGTTTAGTTGGTATATTCATTGTATTGACTCTTAGGACAAGTTATATATGATTGAATTTTAGTAATCTCGTTCGTATCTTTGAGATGTTTGGGGTTTACATTAGGAATAAGTAGTAGAGTAGATGACATCACAAAAAAGACAACACATTATTGAAGGAGGTGTCATAACGTTTAGCTAGAAACCAATTACGATCTACGTATCAACCGTTGCGCGCGTTACTAATATAATCGGGTCCTACAAATGATTACACACATTGATCCATTGGATTAAACACATGGATGATTAGAAGAGCCCATTAAACTAACTTACCTAATGAGATTAGGGTTAGCTTTGGAGATACTTATAAATAAGAGGAGAAAATGATGCAAATCAAATCCATAACTAGTAGAGGAAGAAAGCGATGATCGGTCTATCATTTTTTCCTCCTAACCCTAGTTGTCACCTCTTTTTAGTCGTCCCCTCTCTCCACCAAGGAAGAAAGTTGTTCTTCCACTCCTCTCGTTCTAGCTAACGTGTTGGTGAAGTTTAATCCGTGATTTGTGTGTCCCGAGTAGATAAATCACACCCAAGATTCTCCGCACCTCCTCCGTGAGAAAAGAAAGACACACATCAAATGTATAAATCGTTGTACGTTAGTTTTTATCATTTTTATCATATGTATGGATCTTAGGTGGTTGATGAATTTAAAAATCGTTTCTATGTTATTTTTCCGCTGTGTTTCATCGTAACCTAACAATTAAAACCGCCAAGAATGGATGACCCAAATCAAAATGTCAATCGACCATAGTAGTAGTTAAAGCTAAACGACCAAAACTAGACGTTCAAACAATAGCAATGGTCTGGAACCCTTGTATTTGATCAATCGTTCAGATGATCATCAATAATATCATCATTTTGGATTTTAGTCACTAGCAATAATGATCGACAGATACTGCCAAAATAAAGTTCTGAAATTTTATTCGTTTCCTGCAACAAATAAATCACACCCTTAGCCTTTGAAATACAAGATTGGAGTACCAAACCATGTAATAGTACCTTTATTTTGCAATCCTTTATGTGTTGAATGTAATTAAAAATTTGTTATAATGGTTATGCGTCACAACTGTAAATTTCTAGCCATTTTAATTGAATTTGTCAATTGTCAAGCCTTTGTCGAAAAATGGAACACTGACGACTTTTCGTTTGAAAATTCTTCTACTTGTTTTAACTCAATCTCAGAATTCACCGTATCACCAAATTCAGCTGTAAAAATCTTTGTTTGGCTACCAACTAATTAACATGGTACGTAGAAATTGGTTAATACTGCTTACTTGAGATAATGCTGCTTACTTGAGAATCTCAAGTTGAGATACGTTGAAGAGTCATCAATTCGGTATCATGTATTCGAGTTTTAGTATGAAGTTGTATTAAGTTGGTCTTCGGCTGAATTGTAGTGTACAAAGAAGTTTTTAGCCAACCAATTCAAAATATTGATGCAAGATTTTGTAAGAATGTCATGAATCTTTGATCAATATGCAAGAAATATATTAATGTTTAATTGGTAACCAACCATAGCCTCGTGACATTACAATTAAATATATGTACGTTTCTACAAGGTTCAATACAATTAAGCACATTACATGTTCGTCTTGCACGGATCTTCTACGTTGGCTCACGCATCCCTTACAAATGTTCTTATACAACCTTTTGTCGCTCATTCAAAGAAGTTGATCTTGAAAGACATGATTCAACGTTACATATTCCCAAGAAGTTGATCTTGAAAGACATGATTTAACATTACATATTATTCCATGGGAGAGTGAAATAATTGAATAAATGGGTTAGGCCGATGTCTGGAATCTGTGAATTCAGGTCACCATCAACTGGACTGTTTCCATAAGTTCGACGACATTTGCATGGATCTTTCTGCATGGGCTGCTCCCGCTCCAATTGAACCACCACGTGCTCGTGTTCCAATTTCCGAAATCCCAACTATTGCCTTGTCAATCGACCTTTGAATTATCTCCGTGCGTACAAACTCATACTTTTACACAAAACACACACCACCAAATACGGCTATAAATTAAACTAGTCTGGCCAAAATTTTGTTGGGAGAGAATCTAATAATATTATTACGAGAAGACGGATTAAAATGCATCGGCAAATGAATATAAATGTGAAATTAAGTGAAACTTGTATCTCTCCCAAATTTATACGCAACAAAAACACACACAAGATAAAAAAGACAAACAATAAACGAATACACATCTAAAACAACCACGACACACAGATTTATAAGGTTCAGTAACATGTTTACGTCCTTGGGGTCGGGTCACTTGCAAGTTTCTTTTACTTCTTTTACTTTTCTAACAAGAGAAACAATCGAGATTACACGAGATTGGAGACAATATGTCATCCAAAGCTCTCAAGAACTCTATCTAACCTTAATCGCTCTCAAGGAAATAATAATATGCATTTTGTGCATTGTGTACAAATAAGGGCAAACGCTCCTTTAAATACTAGACTCATAACCATATAGAAAACGTGTAGAAAATGTGGGCAACGGTCAACCGAAATGGTTAGCATAAACAATTCATGTTAATTTTGGTTGACCGGTGTAACCGACCGATCAATCGCTCCACGGGTATCTTCAACTCTCAACCACTTTTTGGTCGACCGACATTGCCCTCGGTCAACCATTTTTGACCTCAAAAAAGTCCATGAAAATTTCAGTCGAACTATGTTCAACACCGGTTGACCATTCTTCACATCCAAAAAGTGTCTAATAAATTTGGTCGAACGGTGTCCAACATCGGTCGACCGTGTATCACATCTGAAAGCTCTTGAAAAATTTGATCGACCGAGCTCCTCCACCGGTCGACCGTTTATTCCTGATTCTGCCTTAACAAATTTAAACCAATTTCTAACAAATTTTGAGTCTTACATTCTATAAAATATTTTACTAAATACCAAAATCTTGAGTCCGCCACCGAGTCACCAAAATCTTGAGTCAGCCACCGAGTCGAGCTATTTCGAGTTTGAACAGGCTAGTTTACCTATTGAGCCAATATCAAATCGAGTTTCGAGTTTGAATCGAAGTTAACATCCTACCACGAATGTAACCGATCATCGATCAATCCATCTTAAAATTGAAACAACACCAACCAACCAACCAACTCCCAACCGCAAACCGCCCTCAAGACATCTACAAATTTTTTTTTCTTCCAAAACGCTCCAATCCCGAACACTATAACCCCCTGTTTCGATGTTCTCCTCCAACCCCAGCAACCGAAGAACCGACCACGTGAGGGATCCACTCTGCCGCACCACAATAGGGGGAACCTAATCGGGAGATGGAGTGGGTCGTTGGTCGGGCGCTGGTCCTGTCGGACATCGGCGTCTTGACGGGTCATTGGAAGGGACAATAATAGTTAAGTGTAGTGAGACAAAAGCGTCACCTGTGTTTGTTCGGTTGTTTCGTCTTGCTTGGGCAATGATGTCTGTTCGTGACTCGTGAGTGGGGAGGCCTGCATGCATGGAAAACTGGGAGTACGTACGTGGCTGGTTTTTAGCTAGAGTTAGGTGTAGGGGTGGGCCGTATTGCTGGCTAATGGTTACGTGATTAAATACTTAACATTGAGGTTGACAGTGTAAAATTACTTCTCCATGCAAAATTACTAACATTGGGTTACATTTGTTAAGGTCGTTGGGAAAAGTCGTTCTTAATACATATTTTTAAGGTTGTAAAATTTTCCTCAACCAAAGATTGTAGCTCGATCTTGAGGTTCTCCTTGAACAAGTTGAGATAGCTCAACTACTTGCCTTGGGTTTCCTCAACTCCATCAGCCACGGGGTGGTTAAAATTTTCTCCTCTTCCGTTCTTTCCGGAGTTTACGTGTGTACATTTGTTCTTTAAAATTTTAAAAAAATAAAAAAAGTTGTGGAATTTTTAGAATTTGATTTCGTTAGCTCTCATTAAGTTTTACTATAACTAGAAATCATTAAGTTCATATTTTGAAAGATATATAACATATTGAGATTCCTAATAACCAAACATTGGGGTGTATTGATGTTTCCATACTACAAGATGCTTTAAACAACGATTGTCAAGTAAATAGCAATTGATTCAATTACAAAAAAAGTTGAACGTGTCAATTTCATGTAAATCACATCTTTTTCCCGTGCAATCATGTCCATTTCGTTTGAAATCATCTAATGTTATTTCACATTTAACAACCACAAAAAGAATTTCACAGTTTCATGGCATCTCAGAAAGTCAGAAACTGAACCAACCCCTAAGTCATCTTCGGATTCGGCTTTCCAAAAAAGCCCAGCCCAGTCCAGTCCAGCCCACGAACACCTAACCAAGCCTCCTCACTCTGACCACGTCCTCCATTTCCGCCTCCAATCCCCCTTCGCCGACACTCCACTCCTCCTCCGGCGATCGCCGTCTCTCCTCTTTCCCCCACCGGTAAGATCCCATCCCCATACCCACTCCCTCCCTTCCCCCCACTCCGATCTTAGAATCGCGTCCGACGTTCCATTTTCCGAATCCGCCGCTGGTTCCTCCTTCGGATTTAGATTCCACCGCCGTCACCGACGCCGTCGGAAGTTGTTTTTTGTTTGTTGAGATTTTGTTGTTTTGGTTGTGGACAGAGAGAAACCCTAGTTCGTTCGACCGGCATGGACAGCGGGTTGGAGCTGCTGAGGATGAATCTCTCCAAGGTCCGGATTCCGGCCCCGACGAACCGCATTTACAAGCAGGAGTGCTGCATCTCCTTCGACAATCCGGTACGCTCTTCGCTCTCTGCTCTGTCTGTTTGTCATGCTATCGGATGTGAAGTTGGAGTTGTTGTCGATCATGTGTTTGTGTGCGATTAATTTTGGCTGTCGGCTGAAATATGGAGAATGTTTATGGGGTTTGTTTTTGGTGTTTAGAGGTCGGAAGGGGGTTTGTATGTCGACATGTGCTCGTTCTTGGCGTTTGGAAAGGAGTTTGTTACGTGGAACTATGAGAAGACCGGGAATGCTGTGTATTTGCATATTCATCAAAGGCCGAAACCCGTTCCCGAGGATAGACCGCTGAAGAAGCCCACACTTCTCGCTATTGGTACGTTCTCAATTGCATTATTTTTCTTTGTTTGAACTGTATTGTTCGAGCTGTTATTGTTTGCATAAGCTTTCTGCTGGATGTTTGCTTGTAAGTTGTAACTCAAGTTGTGACGCTGGCATGTGAGTGTTTCTTCTTCTTCTTCTTCTTCTTCGAATAATGACCACTTTTTGTGTTATGGATGGCAAGACAAGTGTAGCACACCGATATCATTTCATTTATCATATTTGGTAATAAATGATCAGTTTGTGGTTGAACACTTTGGTTACTTAAAAATCCCAACTCTCAAGAAAATTAAGATTTAATGTAATGAATTTATAATTCAATGTTTCTATCTTATAGAGAGCTATAATTTGGTAATATGGAATAACTGTTGATACAATCACATAAAATTGTCATCTTTCAATGCTCTGTTTTTTATCGAAATCCGTAAAATGAAAAGTTGAGAAATTTATTGAAAAATTTCTTTCAGAGTATAACTAGTGGTTTCATTAACTCCTTGACGATCAGGTATAGATGGGGGTTTTGACAATCAGGAGCCTGAGCATGAAGAATCTTACAGCATTGTCGTTTTACCCGATTTTGTCTCCCTACCATTTCCTTCTGTTGAACTCCCCGAAAAGGTGAATATAGCATTTTAATTAATTTAAAATTGGATAAAGGAATATTTTATCTATTTCGTATCATAGGTTAGGTTGGCAGTTGATGCCATTCTGATTGCTGAGGGTGCTGAGAAAAAAGAGCAACTGGCATCGTGGGTTGCAGATAAAAAGCAAATCAGTTCATATGCTATGGATCTGAAGCAGATCAACAGTGGTGTTGTGATACCATCATCTGGATGGAAATGTTGCAAATGTGACAAGACCGACAACCTATGGCTTAACTTAACAGATGGAATGATCCTATGTGGGAGGAAAAATTGGGATGGAAGTGGAGGAAATAATCATGCAATAGAATATTACAAAAACACAAAATATCCTATTGCTGTGAAGCTTGGGACTATCACTGCTGACTTAGAAGCTGCAGGTAATTGTTATGACTTAAAAGTAGCTTTGCTATGTGTTCTTTCACATTATTGTTGACCAAAACTTGATGACGTTTTTTTCCTTTTTTTGATTATTATCTGGACCAAAATAGTTTTTTCTTTCCGCTTGAAATTTATGACTCTGTTGCACTGTCAGACTTGCATTATTTTAACCGTTAACAGAATTGCAATTTTCTACTCACTTGCCAAATTTCTTAGTTTAGTACTTCTATAGTATTTTTGTCATGCTATCAAAATATACATATCTTTGCTTGCGCTGTACTATCGAAGGCTGATAGTTTGAGACTTCGACCTGCTAAGCTTTCGACATATTGGTGGCTTCCTGTTAGTCGATAAAAGACATACCAAACTGATGGAACATACATAAAAATGTTGATATGAATTATTTCGTGAAACCAATTGCACAATGGCATGGCAGTATGATTTACAAACATTTTATTTGGGTTTATATATTATGCCTCATGCTTTGAGAGTACAGAAAGAAGGTGCTATATAAGCCTATACTGCCTACATCAGCCTGTCAAAGTAGAACATGGGAAGAGTATGTCTAGTAAGGCCACATTGTTGGAGTTCAACAATGATTATATCAATGATTTCTTGGATCATGTACTTCAGATGCAGAATTGCTTGGAATCATGCTTCAGATGTACTTCATGATTTCTTCTGGAACCTTTTAATATTGATGTCCTTTAAGCCTGATCAGCTTCGTGGGGTTGTTAGGTTCTTTTTTTGGTTCATACGAGGTCTCAGTTTAGCAGTCTACTATAGAAGTCCAGTGTCAAGGTGTGACGTGGTTTGAATCAGCATGGTCAAGTAGAATGAGATGAACAATTTCGAAGCCCAGATTGTTGGAGTCAAACATTGGCAATATTCAACAATTTTATTATTTCTGGATTTCAAATTTTATCACGGCAGAAATATTTACAGGCGTCCTCTGAAAAATGCTTTCTTGGAGACCTTTAATTACTTTCTAATAATTGATGGACCAAACTAACTGGGATCCAGTAAAGCTTATCCCGAGTCTCTGAGTTGATATGGCAGATTGTTTTCAGAGACTGTACTTGTGTCAAGTGTGCTGGAAATGGATGTAACGAATACAAATTGATGTGTTTTCAGATGTTTTTTCCTATCCCGAGGATGACAGTGTTGAGGACCCATTATTGGCACAGCACCTTGCATTTTTTGGCATAGACTTTTCCTCATTGCAAAAGGTTAGTAAATTCTCTTGCAAATGATGTTATTCTGTATTTATATGTAAAGAAAACTGAAAATTATCCCCACTATAAGTGGAGAATTCACGGACCTATTGACCGAATGCTAGTTTTTTCACTGTCTATCTTCTTTGATTCTTATTTATTGAGCTTTCATTTTTTATTGATGTTACAATATTATTTGAGATATTTGGGAAATATGGTTTCTGTGGTGAGTCAGACCGGTTAAAGTAATCTGTTCTCTTTTGTTCCCTGCATCTTTTTGCCTTATTGGGTGTTACATACTGGAGGTTACCAGACAATGACAATTGATTTTGAGAAAGACAACACTCATTTTCGTGAGTCCAGATACCTAAATAACGTTAAACCAAGCAATTTGCATTTTCAGACTGAAATGACAACAGCTGAAAAGGAGTTGGACCAAAATACAAGTTTTGATTGGAATCGGATACAAGAAAGTGGTCAGGAAGTGGAAGAACTTTCTGGACCTGGATATACTGGACTAGTCAACCTTGGGAACAGGCTAGCCTTTTAACATGTTTTTTTCTCAATGCATTTCCTATTTGGTTTGGGAATCTGCATTTCCATGTCGTACTAAATTAATATCATGTTTTGCAGCTGCTATTTGGCATCTACCATGCAAGTAGTATTCGCCACTGAGTTCTTCCAGAGGAGGTTGGTATTTGATTTCCTACCTGCGTGGTTGTCATTGCATCATGGCCTTTCTATAAATTTGGTCTCTCATTGTAATTTCGTATTTTTTTCATAGGTACTTTGACGGGCTGAATTTGAAAGCTGCATTTGAAGCCGCTCCTGCCGATCCCACAGTAGACTTAAACACTCAGTTGTAAGTATTGATGTCATTTTCATGCAAACTACAACATCATACTGGTAACTGCATCTCTGTTTCCCAAGGACATTTGATCTCGGAAAACAATTATATCTTTTTCTTTCATATTGTAAGGTCTGATTAATTTCCCCCCTTCTATTTACAATATAAGAAAATGATGCAACAAAATATTGTGAAGTTTGTGTTGTACTTGATTATCTTTGTTGTACAGTTTTCAGTATTGTGTCTCTCAAGATGCCAGAATATTTGCATGAAGGAAACTGGTCTTACTAGGTACTGATAGTGTTTGTAACTTAACGGAATATGTTTTCTATCTCAGGACTAAATTGGGGCATGGAATGCTATCAGGCAAATATTCTCATTCTGATGAACAGGTAAACGAAGTTCTCTATAACCTGATCTGGCACTTCCCTGCTTTGGTTTCTTCACTCAGACCACTGCTTAATTTATTGAACAGACAAAAAAGGGAGGAGATTGTTCGGCTGTAGATCCTGTAAGTTTCTTTTTGTTTTTATGCGATCCAGTTTTAACTTTTAACCATTAACACTTTAACTGTTTAGGAATGAAAACAATCCTTTAACTGTTTAAGTTGATAGTATTGGAATCTGTTATTCAAGGATTACTTTGGCATATTCTTTGACCGTCAGATTCGAACCTCCCTAACTTGCCATTTGTTGAGGTCTTTGACAGTTAGCGGGGTTAATATTTGTGGAGTATACCAAGATAGGCAAGGGGGTACCTTTTAATTTGAACGAGTGGGATGGTCTCTTTCATGGCAATATCTTGTCTTTATTTGGTAGGCCTATTGGTCCATATCTTTGTAAAGCTTGAGTTTTTTTTTGGTGAATAGGGCTTTCATTTAAAGTAGTGTGTTTTAGTTGGTCTTGCCTTAGTTGTAACTTCACTTGCATGTATTGACATCGCTACATAGTCTGGCTTGATAGTTAAGGAGAAAGGATACTATCCAAATGCTTCAATTCCAACAAGTACTATGTCGTAAACAAAAACAACATCAACATCATTGTGGTAGTTACAGATCTGCAAGGAACAAGCAACTACCAACCCGTACTTTCACCATTGGTCTAAATGTATGATATATGTCCGTCTTTTCTTTAGGGTGACTTCTTGGTAGTAACATTCTATGGTAGTAGAACAGTCGATCTTCAAAGCCAAATTTTGTATTATTAGTTTTGCTCGGGGTTTTGAAATTCGAGCTCTTAATTTGAAAATTATATGAAATTACTTCCCTATTGTCCCCACTAGAGCCATTGAAGCCATGAAGGAGACAAAAAGATACAAAATTAGATTAGATATATTTTCCCACTTCAAATTTAATGATCAACTTTGGTATCAATCACTAGCAGTGTTTTAATGTGCGGCCGCATACTCGGTATGTAGCCGCACTATGTAGTCCGGAAGGCTGCGGTTGCATATGCGATTCCCGCATAGTCGCACACAACAGAGTGTGATTTGTGTGGCCATTGTGCGGCTGCACAGGGCATGGTGGAGGGGATGGCGGGGTAGGTGGAGATGAGAGAAGAGCTTTGCGAAACAAAAAAGTTGAAGAAGGAACATGAGATGAGGTTGAAGAAGGAAGATGAGGAGTAAGAAGGTGTTGTGACTTGTGAGTAGTTGTTTCCCATTGTTTATGATTTTTTTTTTTTGAATTTTTTTGGATATTTTTCAAACAATAAAATTAAATTGTGTGGTCCATTTCCACTGTGTCAAAGATTAAGTTATTTTTTGACATTTGGAGCATCATGGACTATATCAAAGGGCTATTTAAACGATCTGTATTTTCTTTATTGTGGAATTGCAGATGATCAGTTGTATTTGCATTATTTGGGTCAATTGGAAACAACCTCACTATTTTACAATGGTAGGGTTGCGTACATCCGACCCCCCTTTTTTTAAAACTCGCTTAGACGGGAGCCTCTTCTGAGGCATTGGGGTTATGTTGATGTTGATGACACCGCACGGTCGCATATGCGATCCTGGGTCACCCAGCCGCATGGGGTCGCATATGCGAGTTTAAAACATTGATCACTAGAATGTGAACCTCTCGAACAAAAGTTCCTAAAATTTAAGAACCTTCTTTCAAACCAATCACATCTTAAACATTGTTTTTGTTCAATAATTCCAACCTTTTGAAGTGTATAATTACTATTGCCACCACCTATACTTCAAACGTTCAGATGCAATTCGGTTTAAGGTGTGCTTGAATGAGTGTATTGGAGAGAAAAGATAAGGGTGGAAGAAATTTTTCTTCAATATGCAGATGATATGGTTCTTTTTGGATTGAAGACTTTGACTTAATTGGGACCACTGGGTACCTAGTGTTGTTTCACAAATGCGTTTTTAGGACTTACCTAAATTTTTTGCTTTGTTGGGAATTATCATCATTCATGACTTCATGAGGAGCCATGAGTTTTGGATTTGATGTGTTCTATGGTTGATAACTTCCTAACAATCATTGACAAAAAACCTTCCTAACAAAACATATGAAGTCTTCCTCTCTCTGTCCTTACTCCTTACGTAAGGCGAGGGGTTGGGCCTTAGTGATTGAAAGGTTGGACTGGAGACTAACATGATGGAAAGGTAAATTCCTTTCTCGAGGTGTTAGGGTAATCTTCCTATCTATATTGTCTTTTGACCCTCTAAATACCAATTTTGTTGTCAGATAAGATAGATATTCTCCAAAAGAATTTCCTTTGGAAAGGGGCAAGGATTTGAAATTCACGAGATATCTTTGTCATTTGTGGTGGTGTACGTAAACCAAAATCACTTATCTCAAGGGGCCTCGGTTTTTGTAGAATTTGTGATTTTAAGTTAGTCTTATTAGATGGTTGGCCTTTCTCATTTAAATAAGCTTCGGATTTGATTTTCATGAGTATTAGCGTTCTTAGATGGTTAGCTTTACTAAAGAAGTTCATGATAATAAACTTGGGTTATACTCATCATGGATTGAATTCTGATCCAAGCATGTTATCCTATTCACAATCCACGCTTTCTTTGTTCTGTTTCTGTACATTCCACTCCTCTCCTATCCGCTTACTGTAGGAGTTTCTAGAGGCTTTGGGATCAAATGATGTTGATGTAAGTATTCTTCGCAACCTGGAGAAGTGCCAACAGCTGATACGTTTGGTTCTTTTTTACCTCTATTCTTCCAGCCTTCTTTCCTCTAGGAAGTAGGAAATGTTCATAGTTGCTTCCTGTTGTCATCTCAAAGGTTTCTCTCTTCTTCCTTGACGTGGTGTGCTGATGTTGGATTTGTAACTTTTGTTTGGACACATTATGTGCACATGCTGGTCCCTGTTTGTTGGTGTCCTATCTTGCTGCCTTATGCAATTCCTGAGTTTTAATTTTTTTTCTATTTTTTTTTTAATTTCAGAAACAGGCAGGGATACCTCCTCGGATGTTCAAGGCAGTAATAGCTGCCAGTCATCCTGAATTTTCAAGTATGAGACAGCAGGTATTTCTATTTTGATTCGTAGTTCATGAAAAAACTATATTGACTTTTCAGATTATCATCACTGGGTTAACTTAAAAATATTTAAATGTGGAGTTTCTTTAGAATTACATGAACCATGTCCAAGAATTATACCCAGCTTGATGATACAGAATCATTAAAAGATAGTGGAGTTGTAGTTTTTGTCTAAGAGGGTCCTGTTGAGTTGGTGTATCTGTAGGCATTACGAAGTCTCTTTTCGTGTACATCAATGTCAACTAGCTTATGAGATGCCTGGTCTTGGAGTTGGGTACTGGTGCTTGATTCATAATATATTTGGAGGACATGTCCTCAATTGCTTGGATAAAAAGAGACGTGTGTAATTGTCACACCTATGCTAAGTGTGCTTTTAAAAATGTCCCGCAGTTTGCATGATTCATATATTCTTTGGCATAGTGTGACATGGTTTATAAATGTTCGTCAGAACATGTTTTTCTATTTTTTCATTTTGTACCACAATTTGTACGAACTATGGGTTACGCAATGGAAGAGTTTCATATGCGTAGGTAGGATGATCAAGGGGAACTAGTTGATGAAGAAGAATCCATACCAGAACAAGAGTAATTTAGGAATTCCCAAAATATAATGAAATTAATTATTGCTTGTGCTTCGCGCTCGTCGGGTGGCACTGCAAAGGAATATAAATCAGATTGAAAACTACCAAAAAAGTGTGTTTTTTATTTGATTTTCTAATTTTGGCTTCAATACTATCCTTAATTCTCAAGCCTATGCATTTTTACTTAAGTCATTATCGTGTAAGTCAATATAGAGGGGTTTCTTTGCACCTCTAAAAGGCTAAAATTTTCTGTCCTTTTAGGATGCATTAGAGTTCTTTCTACATCTACTTGATCAAGTTGAGAGAGCTAATGCTGGGAGACCAGATTTGGATCCCTCGAGGAGTTTCAAGTTCTACATTGAGGAGCGTCTTCGGTGTCCATCTGGAAAAGTGGCTTACAATAAAAGATCCGATTACATTCTGTCGTTGAATATTCCATTGAATGAAGCAACAAATAAAGGTTTATATTTTGAGTCCGGTTGTACCATGCTAATGCTTAAACCAATTGTTTTATTAACCTTGTGATTTAATTATTCAGAGCAGCTTGAAGCATTCCAAAAGTTGAAAGCAGAGAAGGGTTTGGAAGACAACAAAACGTGCGTAGCTAAAATCTTGTTGCAGCTGTTAGTTATATATCTTTTCATGCTTTTGATTTAAATGCTAATACCTATTTCTTTAGCAGAGGTTCTGATGAGAATGTGCGGCCGAGGGTGCCGTTGGAAGCATGTCTAGCTAGCTTTACTGCTCCAGAGGAAATAAATGAGTTCTATAGTACAGAACTTGATTCCAAGACCACAGCATTAAAGTGAGTTTGACACTAGTAGGAACAAAAATTAATTTCTTTTCACTGTTCAAAAATGAATAAATATTCTTTTTTAGCAACATTATTTTTACTTTGCAATGTAACACTTTAGAACATATTGTTAGTGTCTTGCTAATATTCTTAGAAAGTTATGTTAAAGAGGGGGATTTGTGAAATGATTTGTCTAAGTTTGACATCGTCTCCGAAGATGTTATTGAAACAGGCTATCACGATTCAGAACATTTTAAACATCCATGATCGATGTCTAATTTCTAACCCACCTTTACTAGTTTGCAATGAAAAGTTTTGTTTTTGTTATGTAGAACCGCTGGACTGAGTACTTTCCCGGATTATCTTGTGCTGCACATGCGTAGATTTGTGATGGAGGAAGGCTGGGTGCCAAAAAAGCTAGGTACTGGTTACTGTGATCTTTCCCATGTAGTGGGAATTTTTGTTTGTCTATTGATGGTAACTTCTATCAAATTTTAAATTGTCTTTTTCTTCTCCACAGATGTTTTCATAGATGTACCAGACATTATAGATATCACACATGTGCGTAGCAAAGGTTTGCAACCTGGGGAAGAGCTACTTCCAGAGAGAGGTAAAAGTATGGTCGGTGACCTTTTACCAAAAGTAACTGGTTTCCTTTTATTCTTACACATATAAAATCTTGTACAGCTGCTACTGGCAAAGATGCAGAACCAAGTCGGTTATCTGCCAAAGAGGAGATTGTTTCCCAGCTTGCTGCCATGGGATTTAATTATCTACATTGCCAAAAGGCTGCTATCAGCACTTCAAATGCTGGTGTAGAAGAAGCAATGAATTGGTTGCTGTCCCATATGGATGATCCAGGTTTTCCTTTTAGAGATGAGAATCATACAATAGTCTTCAAGCAAGTCTTCTATATGTATTTGGTTGTCTGATTGCAGTCAGGCTTACAGCTATCTGCGGTGCAGCTTTCTTGGTGAAATAGTTTTCGTTACCCTTCTTTTAAGTTAAATATTTGTATTAATTTTCAGATATCGATGCTCCAGTGGCTCATGAAGCTCAAGGTCCTGCTGTTGATGAAGCTAGTGTACAAACATTGGTTGGATTTGGTTTCCAGGATGAGGTCGCTCGGAAGGCTTTGAGAGCCTCGGTAAGATGTTTAATCCATTCCTCACACCTTATATTTCTTGAGCTAGGTTATGATAATATTTCTTCTGCTTCACAATCCCAATTTTTCAGGGTGGTAACATTGAAAAGGCAACTGATTGGATATTTAGCCACCCAGATGATAACTCCACTTCCGTAGCTATGGAGGCAGCTTCAAGCAATGGGCAGACAACTGCAGATTCTGAGTTGCCTGATGGCTGTGGAAGTTAGTTTTTAATTTCCTTTTTCCTTCAGATATTTCTGACGTTGCATCTGAATAATTGTCTTCATATCTGGATATCTGCTGGTCATCTCTTTTCATTAAAATATCCAACTCACATCCTTCTCCAGACCCACGGTGTTATCCGATGTTTTTATTATATTCAAGTTCTGGTCTGAATGTTGTGCTGAATTTTAACATCTAAGGAATCTGATGAGTGTTTTTTTTACTGATATTTGCAGAGTACAAACTCATGGGTCTGGTGAGCCACATCGGTACATCCACACATTGTGGGCACTATGTAGCTCACGTGCTCAAAGACGGCAGGTGGGTTATTTTCAACGACACAAAAGTAGGAGCATCCATTAATCCTCCCAAGGACATGGCATACTTGTACTTTTTTGAGAGACTCAGCAGTTAGAAGGTTTGTTCGACCGAGAATCAGAAGTTGCCAAGCTGAAGTTCCAACCCATTCGTTCAAGTTGTGGGGTAGAGCTGTATTGTTCAATATGGGAATTCACAAGCTAGAAAATGACATTACAAACGTCTGATGTAACGGTCTGACTTAAACCTTATCGTCATTTTTTTGTTTCTTTCCCTTACATTCACTGAAAATTATATCCTCAGTTTAGCGTAGTTATCATACATGGAATGAAGCGAACTTATTTTTGCTTGAAGGCTAAAATGGAAAAGAAACACTGATGTTGTCTTACATTTGCTATCATGTTAAAATTTTGATAGTCTTATTCAGCTGCATATGGAGTTATGAACGTGGCTGTAGTGAACAGATCTTTTCCAGGATAAAGATGGTTTTAGAAAGTTGTTTTTGACGAATTTATCTATTTTTCGTAATCGTAACGTAATGCAGATAGTGTGGGTCGCTGGGTCCTGCTTTCTCCTGCAGCTTCTCCCGCTTGCATGGTTGGTGGGCAGAACAATAATCAAGGTTTGGTTCACCGTAATCAAGGACGTAATTTGATCTAATTCCATTTTTTATCACATTACATTGTTCGGTTGGGAAATCGTGAAGGTAATTCTATTATATTTATTTAAAGGTAGTTGAATTACGTTATTGGAGGTTGCAATCTAATTACACTGCAACGTAATCAACTTATTTGAAATTACTCAGACATTGTCGTAGCATTAAAATTAAACTTCGATTACTGGTGTGTTGGTATTCTGATAATTTATCTGGACAGTGGATTTATTAAATAAAAAATATTTTTAAATTACATTACTATGGATATAATGAATTTTAATAGTATCAAATAAATTTTATGATTTTTGTTCTTAATCTAGATCTACTATTTGAATTTTCAAATTGAAGTTTTGATTTGATTTTATTATAAAGTCTAATAGCATGTCAACAAATTTTAAAGGTATTGTATTCTTTAAATTTGATAGAGAGAGTGTGTGATCCACTACTTTTAAATTTTGTTTGCACTTAATGATAAAATCAATTAAAATTACAAATTAAAATTTCAAATGGTAGATCTTGATTTACAACATAAGTAGATTAAGAAAGTGTTTGGTTCGCTAAACGGAATGGAACCCAGAAGGGAAACAAGGAGAAAGGAAATGAATGATTCTGATTCTCCCTGTTTGGATATGTTTGAGAAACGGAACTGATTCGTGATTCCCTTAATGACTGTTTGGTTTCAAAACATAAACAAACTATAAAGAAGTACCCCTTCAAGTCATTTCTATAGAAAAGAAAACATCAAGAAAATCATATCATAATATTGATATGTACAAAAAATAAACACAAATGTTGAACTTAGTTTAGATTATTTTTTTTGTCTCTAAAACTTATATATAACTAGAACACAATACAAGTATGCCGCGTTCAGTAATAATTCACAATTTGAAAAAATTAACTAAATTAATGGAGTTGATTCAATCAAACTACCAATATTTGATTTTACTCTCAATATTTTAATTAATTGGTTTTCTCTAACTATATGAGCTAGTCAGAGTTTATAGTTCTAGATTTTTCTCTAAATCAAACAATATGTAGTTGTCAGAGATTAGTAAAAACATAATACAAAAAAAGAAGAGGAATACGAGAGAGAAAGAAATAGAAGAAGAGGAATACCTTGTCGGAATGGGGGGAGGGGTGGTGGTGTAGGTTGGTGGGGACGACTTGGGTTAGAGGAGAGAGTGGTAATGAAGTGAGGAAAGAGAATGAAAATACTTTGGGGGGAGGAGGGGGGATATCATCCCGCAGGAGTTTAGAGTGAAGTGAAAAAGGAAAAAAAAGGTTAAGGGAATGATAAAATAGACCTAACAAACAACACCAAAAATAATCATGTCAGTTCATTCTCTTATCCTTAGATGAATACCTCGAACCAAACGTGACTTATGAATGTTGAAAATCATACAAATTTAGTAATTATTTCATATAAGTTTTAGAAAATAGATTTTTTAATGAATGTAGTACGTTCATTTTTACATATCTAAATATTACGAGAAACATACTCTAAATGTTAAGATTTTAGAGGTCTTTAATTTACATATGTTGTATATCAAATCTATAGATTGGATTTTCCATTTCAAATTTAAATTTGATTTTATCGACAAACTGTGTGTCAATAAAATATAAAAGTAGTAGATTCCTCATCTTTTATATATATAATTTACTAGCGATTGAGAATTAGCGTTAAACAACGAAATGCAACAAAAAATCATATTCTCGACGATACTCCAACATAAAAACTCCCCGAAACTCACTATCCTGCCGAAAGGAAGATCAAAACTACGTAATTCTGCAAAAGAAGAAACTCGTCAACGTAAACATCGAAAAAGAAAACCAATGAAACATAGAGAAGAATAACAAATTAACAATTAATGGTAACTGTTACAGTTCTCTCTATCGCTAGCACTAGCTACTATCACCTTTCACACTCTATTTATTGTTGATGATTTTCACCTTTGGATTCTTCTCTTTGAGAGAGAATATAATTCCAACGCTACTACAATACACTTATCAGAACATTGCTCCTAATCGAGTGAAGACTAGGATGGTTTTGAGGTTGGGCATGAACTTTTTATCCCTAGTATTTGTTATTATCTATTTTTTCAAGATTATGTTGTTTCTACTGTCTTTGATAAATACAATCCTCATGTTTTGCACTCATTCCTATTTAAAATAATTATCTTATACACATGAGTATATGTCACACGTACAAGGTAGTACTAGCAAAACTTTGGGAAAACACATAACATATCTCCGCTCTCATTTGATAGGCTCTGATATTATCTTAGTGTAAATCACATATAACCCCCTGAACTATATAAGCCTAAATCACTTTACCTCCGTCAACTTTCAAAGTTAGTACTTAACTCTCTGAACTTTGGATCTATAACACTTTACTCATTGAACTTCTTTTAATCGTTAAACTTCACATCTTAATCGTTATTTTTTGTTTGCCTAGAATATTTATAAATCTAATTTAATTGTAAAGTTCGTTTCAGATCGGAAATCGGATATAATTGGAATTTGAGTAATATTGTTACCAAATCCGACTCAAATATGTGTTAGATCTGACACCTGATATACATCATAAAGTTAGGTTTAGAAGTGTTCTAGGCAAATTAAAGAAACATAAAAATTAACGGTTAAGATATAAAAACTAACGATTAAAAGAAGTTGAAGGGGATAACGTGTAACATTTTCAAATTTGAGGGGGTTAAGTGTTAGCTTTATAAGTTGCCAATGTTTAAGTGATTTGAGTGGTCAATCTGACCCAAATTTTAACCATATCCGACATCCGTTTCGATCCAAATTTTCACGTAAATATAAGTTTAAGAGTGTATTAGGGATACAACAATTTTTTTTGAAGAAAACAACGTCGAATGCGTGTTAAATAATGAATTTTTGAAATTCAATGAGACAAAGTGTTACAAAGTGAAAGTTCAGGAGATGTAACTGTTAACTTTGAAAGTTCAAGGATGCAAAGTGATACCAAGACAAAATTTAGAGGTCAAACTGTAATTAATCCTCTCTTTTTTGGTACGTCCTTCGATCAAACCTAGTTTGCATTGTGCGTGGAAAATAATTAATTCCCTTCACTCGAAAAGTTCGACGTCTGATAATATGAAACGAGGGGTACCATGTAAACTACAGAGACAATAACAAACCATGACAAATTAAGACTACAACAACATTACAACAAATAAAAGCAAGAATGCAAACCACATCTAAAAACACTAACGCTAAATACATTTTAAAAGTAAATAACTAGCTGGTTAGAAGCCCACACTCATATATTCACTCCTAAAAAAAATCTATCCGGATCAACGTACGTCTCTAAGAGAGGGTTGAGTGATCGTGTTAAGGAACAAAGTTCAGGCCCATCTCAGGTCCACGAAGATATTCAAGCCCAATCAAATTAACCAAATGTATTAGGACATTATAAATTTGTGACTATATCCATTGTATTATGACATTCCAGAACTTACTAGATTATTGTATAACTTAATCATTAAGTATTTTGTATAGTCTACGTTCAATGTATTTTGTACATCTCTACTCTATAAATACATTTACCTCTCACACTTAAGCAATTAAGTTGAGAATGTTTTATTTTGTGTACATTCACTTTGCAATTCTAACATGGTATCGAGCGCTTAGAAAAGGTTAATACCAGATCCTTTCCTTTCCTTCCCCACCCAACTTTCTCTCTAATCCAACTTCTTTTTCCCTTCATTTCATAAACCAAAAATACTCCTTCACCTCACTCCAACCCTCCAACAGTTCGGCCCAAATCACCAACTAACAATCAAGAAAATTCAGCCCACTCACCAAAAGAAAATTTGTTTTCTCACAAATCCAACGGCCAGGATCTTGCAAATCCCTATGCAATTTATTGTGCTTTCTTGGCTAAATCCGAGCCCTTCGTTTTTCATCTTCACGATCAGGATCCTCTCTGACCCAATCCCACAGATTGTGCTTCTCACGAAGAATCCAAAGTCCCACATTTGAATCCAACGACTCACGTTCAACACTTCTCTGAAACTTCCAGAAACACATCTCAACCACCCATTCAAATCCAACGGCTCTTATCTCTTGTCAAACTTGTTAAAAACATCATAACATCCATAATTTTATAATCAAAACCTCCAAAAATTCATAATCTAAACATCAACAAATTCATATAAAACAACATCAAACATCCACACAATACAAACAATTATATGTATATAGTATATATAACAAAATATTATATATATTCATTAAGTTTCACGGTTAAACGGTTAAACGGACGAGTTAAATCATATAACCTTATCCACCCCTTTATTAAACGGTTATGATTTTTACAACCCGTGATCCTACCCGTCGGTTCGGTTATGATGATTAAACAGTTTTTACCCAACCCATTTACAACCCTACCTCCATGCCTACTTCTTTGACTCCATCATTCCCATTCATGTGCGACTAGATCGCACAAACTACTTACTATGGAGAACTCAGATTGCCTATAGCTCATGGTAATGACTTGTATTGGTTTCTGGCCGGTTCTACTCCCCCTCCTCCTCAATTTTTGGATGACGCTCTAACCATCCCTAACCCTGAGTTTAAGGTCTAGTCTCGACATGACCAACTTTTATTGGGGTAGTTACTTTCTTTTCTGATTGAGGGAGTATTATGACAGATGGTAGGTTGTAATACCTCTCAGTCTGCTTGAGTTATATTAGAACATGTTTTTGCGTCTCAATCTAGGTCTTGTATTATTCAGGCATGCCTTCAGTTACAAACAACTAAAAATGGAAACTTTTCTATTTCTAACTATATTCAGAAGATGAAATTCATCTCTGACAGTGTGTCTGCAGTTGTGCACCCTGTTTTTTACTCTGATTCAGTATTGCATGTGCTTGATGGTTTGGGAACGGAGTATGACTCCTTTGTGGTATCCATTTCAACACGATATGATTCCCCTACTTTTGAAGAATTGCATGCTATGTTACCAAGTCATGAAATGAGACTTGAGAGCAACATGGCTGCCTTTTGCAACATATTTGTTAATGTCGCAACCCGAGCTTCCAATAATGCTCGTGGTGGGCGCAATAATAGATTCATAGGTCTCGATCTCGGTCGTGGTCGGTACTCTAATAATCCAAACCGACCTCCTCCCAACTCATCCAACTCAGGTCGCCCTTGAGTCTAGTGTCGGATTTGTTCCAAAATGGGACATTTTGTACTAAAGTGTTATAAACGCTTTGATTGAATTACCAAGAATCACCTCCAACTGCTATGATGACAACCTTTTGCAACATAGCAGATGAAGCTTGGTATCCAGATTCAGGATCCACTAATCACCTCACCAATGACAACACCACTCTTCAACACTCCCAAGATTACACTGGCTCTGACTTCATTAGAACCGCCAATGATACAAGTTTGCCAATAATGCATACTGGTTCTTACTATTCCCCACTCTTCTCGAATTTTAAAATGCATGAAGTATTTTATGTTCCTAGTGTAACTCGGAAGCTACTTAGTGTTGCTAGATTCACTACTGATAATAATGTGTATTTTGAATTTTACCCTACTTGCTGTTTTGTGAAGGATTTGTTCTTGAGCCAGGTCCTTCTCCAGGGACAACTTGAGCATGGTGTCTACCGTCTCCAGCTCTCTGGGACCTTGCGTTGCAAACTTGCTTTCCTTGGAGAAAGGACTACTGCTGATATATGGCACCAACGACTTGGTCACCCATCTGTTAAAATTGTTCATAATATTTTTCGTAATAATGTTCTTCCCACATGTGGAAGGAAATTGATAAATTCTTGTCATACTTTCTCTTCTGTTAAAAATCATAAACTACATTTTACTCGTACTCATATTAGAGTTGTTGCTTCCCTTGAAATAATTCACTCTGATGCCTGCGGACCTGCGCCTATTATATCTCATATTGGTTGTAGGTTTTATGTCAATTTTTTGGATGATTATAGTCGTTATACTTGGTTGTTCCCTATTGCATGCAGGTCTGACATTTTACCAACCTTCCAGAAATTTAAGTTACTTGTAGATTTTTTTTCTTCTTGTCATATTTAACATTTCAGAGTAATTGAGGTGGCAGATTTCGGTCTGTCTCTAATAGATTAGAAGCTAATGATATTTTTCATAGATTATAATGTCCTCATACGCATGAACAAAATGGAAGAATTGAACGTAAGCATCGACATATTGTTGATTGTGGTTTATCTCTACTTTCTCAAGCATCTTTACCATCTTTGTTTGGGATTATGCGTTTACTGCTGCTCTCTTTTTAATCAATAGAATTCCCTCTCTAAATTCTTCTGTCTCACCTTTTGAAAAATTGTTTAACAAAGCTCCTGATTATTTCTCTTTAAAAGTTTTTGCTTGCTCATGTTTTCCTTGTCTTGGACCATATAATGCACATAAATTACAACACTGTGTTTTCTATTTGTTGTGTTTTCGTTGTTGTGTTTTCTTAGGTTACAATACTGTGCATAAAGGATATAGATGTTTCCATATTGAGTTTGAAAGGATGTATATTGCGCGTAATGTTATTTTGATGATTTTTCCCTTTTCAAAAGGCTCCAACAAATAAGGTGAAGGGAATATGTTCTAAATTTTTTACTTTTATATGTCAATTATTATGAATTGAATATGCAAACATTTTGTTCTTTGATTATTGTATTCATTTTTTAGAAGTGTTAAGGAAGAAACTCTTAATCTTTAACTGTAGAGTTCTAAAAGATAATAGTTTACATAAATTAAAAGTTATTCATCGATTATTGTAGCTCTACAAATATTTGACGACACGAGAATGTAAAAGAGGAAAATTGTTACTTTTACATATTGAATAGACATAACAAGTGTAACATTATATATTTGTGTTATGTGTCATTAATGTTTCACTATGTCTTGAATCCTAAGATATGAGACTTATATCTTTTCACATGAGAAATGTTTAATTTGATTGTTATCAAAAACTATCAATGAGTATAGTGATAAAGACAATGGTTGATTGAACATGACTTATGCTGAAAAAGATAGATAGTCAAAATCAATATGTCAATTGTCAATTTAGCTTAGATCCTCCTATAGGTCACACCACAAAACTCGTAAAATAAAAGCATGATTTTATGTTCATATGATTTATCGGAATTTTCATGTGAAATAAGATACATATGGCGAATCGATAAAATCAATATGTCATGAGAAATGACATATTAAGAATCATGAATAAATTCATATGAAATATATGTATTATGAGGTGTAATAGTTTGACATTACAAAAGATAATATATTACATGATATATGAATTTGTTAAAAACCCCAAAGATCAAATTTTGTTGGAAGTAAATCCAAAATTTGATAAAGGCAAAAATCGGACAAACGGTCGAGCGTTTTCAGGGTCCGGTCGACCAAAATTCCAAAGTAGTTGTTATGTGTGAGAACGGTCGACCAACAGACGTGTAGGTCGACCGAAATATTCCTGGAAATCTTTTAGGATTAATCAGTCGACCAGTGGAAGTCGTGGTTCGACCAAAAACGACAAGTATTTGTTTCTCGTGTAGAATCAATTGACCGTTTGTGTGTTTGGTTCGACTGAAATATCACAGTACCTTTAGGACCGTGTGATGGATTGACCGACGGGTTTCACGGTCTAACCTAAACCACGATTAATTGACAATCGGTCGACCGTTGGGTTTGGTCCGATCGATCGTTTGACCCGAGTTTTGCCAAAATTATTAAGAGAGTAATTGATCATGGGCTGGATTAATTTCAATTGTGGTCAAACGGTTTTGAGGATAATTATGTTGCAAATTGTGACTGGTTTTGGGGAGAGAAAATCAAGAGATCATGACTAGAGAATAACTCATGATGTGGGTGTTTTGTGAGCTTATAAATAAGCCTCCTTACACTACTTGTCTAAGGTTAATGCAAAAATTCTCTCCCTCCCTAACCTCCCTACTAATCCATTCGAATTTCTCTTAATTAGTTAGAGCTTTTGTAGATTTATTCTCGTGGAGCTTTAGAAGGGTTATTAATTAGATTCTAAACTTGATTTAGAGATTGAATTTGTTAGCTCATTTCTCTCTAATCTTGTTTAGAGTTTGATGAATAATTGGAAGCGGATCGATGGACGATTCGACAAGTAACACAACTCTGGATCTTCATAAAAGTTTTAGAGAACCTTTGTGTATGATCCTCTCTTTTTTGTTTATTTTAATAATGTGGATTTGCATAATATTAGAATAAACACAAAATTATGTACATGAAATCACTGAAAATATGAATATCGATCTTGTATGCATGTATAATGTTTTTAAAATATACACATACATAGGGACACGAAATCCTACATAAGATATATGGAAGTTGTAGTACCTCTACATCTACCAACCTTTGCTAGCTATTTCTGACATCACAACTCCAGTTGCCCCTATGCCTTGGCCCACTCCGACTTTGTCTGTCTCTTCTACTATCCCACCTCCTGATCCACCAGATAACCCACCTTCTGAACCACTAGATAACCCTTCTCTTGAGCCTTCAGATAACCCACCCACTACAATTTCTCCATCCCCAACCATTCCTCTATCTCATCGAATGACACTAGAGTAGTCAAATCCTTTCCTGGCTATAAAAGTTTCTCCACTACCAAACATCCACTTACACCATCGTTAGCTCATGGCATTGAACCCACTTGGTTTTCCTAGGCATATAGGGATGGAAACTGGAGAAGAGCGATGGATGGTGAGTTCAATGCCTTACTTCTGAACAAAACATTGTCCCTTATGTAGGATTTCGTGCCACTATGTATGTGTATATTTTAAAATTTTAATACATGCATACATGATTGATTTTCATATTTTTAAAAATTTCATGTACATTGGTTTGTATTTATTCTAATATCATATAATCAATATATGTTAGAACAAATATAAGAGGATCATACCCAAAGGTTCTCTATAGCCTTTATGAAGATTCAAAGTTATGTCGCTCGTCAAATCGCCTGCCGATTCGTCTCCAAATGTTCACTAAACGCTAAACAAGATTAGAGAGAAAATAGTTAGTCAATTCAATCTCTAAATCAAGGTTAGAATCTAGCTTATAACCCATTTATGCTCCCTGAGAATTTAATCTCCAAAATCTTGAAATAATTAAGGAATTTTTGGATGAATTAATAGGGTGGTTAGGGAGAGAGATTTGTTTATGCATTTATTAAAACAAAGAGGGAGAGAAGACCTATTTATAGGGTCTCCCAACACCCACATCATGGGCTAACCACTAACCCATGATATCTTGTTTACATCTACATTTAACCATAATTGGAATAATTCAAATACATGATTAATACTAATTCCTTATTAATTCGGGTAAAACCGTATTAACCGTTTTTTGACTTTTACCAAATTTTGGATTTATATCCAACAAAATTTGATTTTTGGGGTTTTTAGTAAATTCATATATAATGTAATATATTATCATGTGTAATGTCAATCATTACACCCCATGATACATACATCTCATATGACCTTATAAATGATTCTAACCATGTCATTTTCATGACACGTTGATTTTATCGATTCACCACATGTATACTATTTCACACGAAATTCGATATATCATATGAATATAAAATCAACATTTTTGTTTCCCAGTTTTATGGTGTGACCTATAGGACCTATATGAGGATTTAAGTCAATTGACAACGATATTAATTAATGTTCCATGTCAATTACCATGATTGTGAATAACTTTTAATTTATGTAAACCATTATCTTTTAGAGCTCTACAGTTAAGAATCAATAGTATGTTCCTTAACAATTCCAAAAGACGAATACATTAATCAAGGAACAAAATATTTGCAAATGCAATTCATAATAATTGACATATAAAAGTAAACTTTTAGAACACATTCCTTTCAGTTCTGTGGGTGGTGACTGCAGACGCACACATCGTGGGACCAGGATCCTTTCTTCGGACTCTTCGAGGTCGTCATGATTACTTGTACTGTCTTTCATTGTATTTGATGTAATCATGTATTTTAACAAACTCTGATGTAATATGATGCACTTATTGAAAATTTATATGAGTAACATTCCCAGTTTTAAAGATCTTTCTCTCGTGATCTTTTATTTGAATTTTTTTTATTTTTTTTGCTGTTTCAGGATGTTACAATTTATATGCTTCATATTTTGCCAAATAAGTTTCTCAATCTTATATTCTTTCATTTTTATGATTATTTTGAAAACAATTCCCAAAAAATACTTTGGTTGTGATATAGCACGATGTTGTATCCTATCAGAACTTCGTAATCAAGTGTCTTGGGAAAATAGCAAAATATACATTTTTGCTTTATACTTCTATTCCTCGTTTCGTAATATTCGTAAGAAGAGTCGAATCTATCTGTGAATTACGTATCAAGGTTGAAGAAATACAAGGTTATACTAGTAAAACAAAAATATGTACATCATTTCCAATTAAGGGACCAACCAATATTCTTGTTTCTATCTATACCTGGGCTCATCTACTCCACCACCCTATCCCTTCCACATACATGCAACACCACCAATATCTACCAAAGAGACAAAGGAGAAGCAAAAGATGTATTTTGTAACGTCCTCAAACACATCGGAAAATTTAAAACATACAATCAAGCGAGGACATTACGAAAAGACATACACACACGGTGCACCAACATATAATATATATATATATATATATATATATATATATATATATATGTGTGTGTGATCGAGTTTACAAAAGAATGTGATTACATCAAAAGCTCATAACATAAAATATACACGTGTAATCACAACCACCTCAAAAAGGAAGGAAAGCATGATCCGGTCCCGAACGCCCCCTCCGTCGTCACCACCTGCCTACCGCCGCTCTCGGCTTGAAAGTAGACATGAAACATGTCTGAGTTTCCAAAAGGAAACCATGTATGCCAAGCCCTAACACATATATGAACAATAATGAAACATGCTATGCACAATAAACATCACAACAGACACAACCGTTAAGTTCCCGAGACCTCTCTCTTGGCCATAGCTGAACCGACAACCTGGGTCTCAAGGGTCCCCTCACCCCAACCCACCAACACTCGTGCACCCAAGGTACCGCCGGTCCAAATCACAGCCAAACAACCACACCCTTGCCTCAGTGTTACCGGAGCCACGGTTTTCCATCAATTGCCGGAGCCACGGCGACAAATAAAACATGCCTCATTCGCCAGAGCCACGACTTTGCCTCAATTGTCAGAGCCACAACAACAACAATCACAATCCCCTTCCACGTGTCACCACTGATCGATATAGGGCCGACCTGTCCGTCCGTTGCCCCAAAAGGGCCGGAGAACCCGTTGCCTTCTAGCCAATCAACAACAACACAAAAACACCAAACTGTGTAAAAACGGTCGAACAAAATTTGTCTTTCGATCGACCGATCCTCACCTAGAGAACTGACCCAACCGAAAAACCCGCTAATCGATCGAACGGCAAAGGGGACCCGGTCGACCGAAAAGCACAAGTAAGAAATTCATTTTCGCAAACCATGATCAAACGGTCGGACGACCCAAGACTTCCGGTCGATCGAAAACCTCCAGTAGAACTCACCAACAGTCCACACTACACGGTCGACCGAAACCACACTTCCGGTCAACCGACCATTAAGTTAACTTAAGTTGTCGGTCGGACGAGTCAAACAGGCGGTCGACTGTTTGGATGGTCAACGCCCCAACCGACCTACAACAGTACTTTCGGTCGACCGACAAAGGGGTCCTATTCGACCGAAAGTACCCAGAGCATCCTTCTCTCGCTAGAATTGCACAACCGGTCGACCACCCAAAGGGTGTCATTCGATTGGTGCGAGAGATTTTCCCAAAATACACTATAATCGGTCGACCGACCCCAAAACATTAGTCGACCGATTTTAGTGCAGAAACTGTTGTGCAGGTCCGACGTGCCAAAACGGCCTACCGTCGACCGCCCCCACCCCCACACTAATAATAGGTGAGCGCAAAAAGCTAGCTTGACATATCTTAAGGCTTGAAGAAGCCTTAGAAGAAATAACGACGCGCGTTTTTCTCGAGAACTCCTCGCAACCGGAGCTTCTCCGACGAACACCTCGACTCCGACCACCGATCAAGCTCCTCCCAGCCACTCCAAACTAGGTCCTCCGGCTCGCCTAAGGGAGAGAGAGAATGCACGGGAGGGAGAGAGAGAGAGTGAGAGAGAGAGAGTAAAACCCTAACCTTATATACTCTTTCCACACTCGATCTCAGCCGTCCATCTCAATCCTTCACTAAACCACCTCCTAAACACCATTAAAACATTAAGCAAGGTTTAGGATCTAACAGATTCTGCCGGTACGACGAAGCCCCATGAATTGTGCATCCCATTCCCAGCACAAGGCCACGTAACGTCGATGCTCAACCTCGCCAAGCTCCTCCACCACAAGGGCTTCCACATCACCTTCGTCAACATAGAGTACAACCATCGTCGTCTCCTCAAGTCCAGAGGCCCCTCCGCCCTTGATGGTCTCCCGGATTTCAATTTCAGACAATCCCCGATGGACTTCCGGTGACGGATTCAAATCTGACGCAAGATATTCTGTCGTTGTGCCACTCTATCATGACTACATGTCTTCCCCCACTAGTGCAGAAAAATCCATATACGTCGGATATATAGTGGAATAGACGTCGGATTTCGAAGGTCCAAGTACCCGACGTCTATTTCCCCGTCATCTATTCATTGTTGTATAGACGTCGGCTATATACAACCGACGTCTATACAGTGTATACACGTCGGCTATATACGACCGACGTCTATTATATGTTAATTAACAAAAAATACATTGGAACGTATATCGGGCATTCTGCACTCACATTAATGAAGCCCAAACAACCCAAGTGCCCCTAGTGCCAAACTTTTGACAAATAACCACGAATATCAAGCCAACATGCGGAGTTGCCCCAAGTCGTTCGCGTTCAGCGGTAAAGGAGTGGTGGAGTACATCAACCACACTAACAAAAATAAATTCTCCGATGTGGGACTAAACTTTTACGCCTTATAGACGTCAGATATATAAGTTGACCGACGTGTATACTTAGAGCACGACCTATAGACGTCGGTCATGCTATACATCCGACGTCTATACATTGATATATCAATAATTAATAAAAAAAATACACCCTATAGGCGTCGGCCATGCTATACATCCGACGTCTATACATGGGTTAATAGAAGAAAAAAAACGTTGCAACCATAAAATATATATATGTATCTCACTTGCATTTCGTTGTGTGATACCAAACTACCATTTGGAAGTAAAGGAGTGGTGGAGTACTTCAACTCCACCAATAAAAAGCTTTCTCCAATGTGGGACTAAACATGTCACCATATACACACATGTGTACAACACAACACACATGTGATTGTAATTATTTTTAAATCCACATTATTCTTATACAAAATAATCCACATAAATATTTACATGAAATAAATCCTAAAAATTACGTTATTTCTTATACAAAATAAATTCCAAAAAAATGAGTTAATTTTTACACGAAATAAATCCCAAAAAATTGCATTATTTCTGAAACAAAAGAAATCCACATAAATTCTTATACGAAATAAATCCAAAAAAATAAACAAAAAATATTTTCTTCTTTTAGGAAGTATAGACGTCGGTTATACTAAACAACCGACGTTCCTACAAACGTATAGACGTCGGATGTCCAAATATCCGACGTCTATACCTATAGACGTTGGATGTTTGTATATCCGACGTCTATTTAGTGACGTCTATCGAGCATTCTGCACTAGTGCCCCTTCAGAGAGCTACTTAAGAAGCTTAATTGTGATTCTTCTGGTGTGCCTCCGGTCACAGCTATTGTATCTGATGGTTCCATGAGTTACACGTTTGATACCGCCGAGCGATCCCCGCAGTTTCGCTGTGGACGGCAAGTGCTTGCGGGTTATTGGCTTACCTCTACTACAAAGAACTGATCGAGAGAAGCATCATCCCACTTAAAGGTATCTCTTATTTAGATATATATGTTGGTTTTATAATAACATGAGAATAAATTACGGTTTATATAATTAAATAAATATAACTATATACGAAAAAAATGATTATCTGAACATAAAACATGTGTTTATGAATAGTATGCAAGGAAAAACTTAGTTATGAGAAATGATTTTGTAGGTCGGACCTACAAGATTTTTGTAGATTCAATCAATTAAAAGTTGCTATGTAGCCATGTAGTAACACATGCTTTTGCTTGTTTAGTTGTTTGGATATCTCATGACTTATTTAAGAATTCATTATTTATATCTTAATATTTATCAAAAACTATGTTTTTAATTATTTATATTTTAGATAGTTAATGAAAAATAAATTTTATTTGAAAATAACTTCAATTATTATATTTAATCATTTGTTCATAAAAAAATGATATGATTAGTGTTTCTCTAATAATTCACCTTAACGACGCTTTTTATTCACAAAATTTACCAAGTATTAAGCAACTTACTAAAACTACATGTTAGGAAGGATATTTAACATTTTTTCTTTAAAATTATGTTGTAACATTTTTTGTGGAACATTATCTGTTAAGTTTTTTTGTCAATGTAAATAATATTACGTACTTAGGTTTTGGAAGAAGGCACGTGAGAACGTATAATGTATAAAACATAGATTTCTTATGATTAATATTACTAGTATTCTAAGAGTTAAAATATGGTTGAAATTTTAAAGTTACTATTAGATATGAAGTTCTTGTGTTGTATATCAACATATGACAGCTCTTAATTGGTTGGACCCACACACACGCACACACACACGTATATATATATATATATATACATATATATATATATAGGGCGGTATTAGAATGAGACCAGGTCTCAATTTAATATAATGAGACCACAAACATGCACCATTAAGATCAAATCTAACGGTGAAGATGAAAAAGGGTAATTTCGTAACCACCTTGTCCTCCTTTTACCTCTCCTCATTTCTTCCCATACACACCCATCACGTCCTCATTCTTCCTCCCTCTTTAGTTCCTTCCCAATCACACTCATCCCATCCTCCTTCTTCCTATCCTCCTTCGGTCCTTCCCAATCGCACTCAACCGCGCGTAACGCCTCTAGCAACCTTCCAAACGACGATGGAAGATCGACCTCCACTCTCCTCCCCTCCTTCCCCATCTCACCAAACCATCGAAAACCACGTGGAGACCGTTAAGGTATCGGAGGGCACGGTGGGAGTGACGTAGGAGGTGATGACAGAGGAAGTCAAGTCCTCCAGGTCAGCCCATGTGACAACATTCTTGGTGTCGGGGCTGGAATAGCTGGTGTTGGAGATGGAGGAGATAGTGCCGGCGGCCTTGAGGGTGGACTTCGGGGAGGAAGAGTTGGAGTCGTTGGGGGACAATGGGAGCTTGTGGTGGTGTTTTGGGTCCTTGGTTGGGTTTGCCATTGGGGAAAGATGGGGTTGGGTGTGGGACTCGTGATCAGAATGAGGCGTGGGAGTGAGAGTGGGATGGAAGATGAGGGAACGTACGTAGTAAGATTTGGAATGGAATTGAAGGAATGTGAACACTTTCCGCTATATATTCCTGGGTTTTTGTATCCACGTCTTACTTTTTCCCCTATTTACTTTTGTACTAAAGGTGGTACTTCTTTTGTTACGAGCATTCCCGATCGGTAGTGATGCGTGTTAAGATAGATAATCTTATGAATTAGCTTATATAAGCATAACAGAAATATACTAGTTTTATACACAAACATAACCTTAGATGTAACCTCTTCCGACGGTGAGGCTACTCTTTGCCTCTCTCTTCTCTCCTTGAGCCCTCCATACAAGAGGTAAGCCAGTCCTCGTTACACTTCTTCTTAACAGTTTAATACACAAAAATGCAATAATAATACATAACGACATTATTACAATACATAACTATACTGGTTCAATAGACATATGCCCTAGTACAATACATAACGATACTATTACAATACATAACTGCACTAGTTCAATAGACAGATGTCCTAGTACAATACATAACTACACTAGTTCAATACATGACTATTATTATTTCTATATGTTGAATTGAACTCAACGGTAAATCTTATTGTTGTTCAACAAACATTTCCTGTTACACCTATTCTAAGTATTATTTTTGAAATATTATATAATCTAGTTTAATTATTTAATATACTAATGTTGTGATTGCTATTCATTATATAGGTGGAGACAACATCAATGGAAAATCATTTGTTTGTTCAACCAACATCTCAAGTGACACATATTATAAGTATTATTCTTGTTAAGTTATATTTAAAGTAATATACTGTCATAGTTGTTTAATAATTTGTTTTAGTTCTTTAATTTACTAAAATTATTGTTTAGTAAAATAAGTTAGTTGTGTAATAAAATGACAGACATTTTGTACTACATTAGAAAATTATTTGATAAACTATTGTTTTAGTATAAACTACTTTTACAAACTAACTCTCTTGTCTTCTCCAGGTAATAAACAATGAGAAGTACACAAAGAAGCGAAACGATGAATTCATTCATCAAACATAATGCAAATAGGAAAAATACATTGTTTGAGTTCATATGCATGTATAAATTACATTAATAATATCATTTTTTGTTTAATGAACTTATATGTTTACTACTGCTATTGTTGTGTAACAATTTGATATAGTTGTGTGTTAAACCAATAGAGTTCTGCATTAAACCAGTAAGATATAGTAATGTAAGACACTGATATAGAATAGACTTGAGTATTAAACTAGTAAGATATAGTAGTGTAAGATACTAATATGGTTGTGTAAAATACTGATAGTTGTGTATTAAATAACACAGTTCTGTATTAAACTAATAGCGTTGTGTCTTAAAATGTCATAATTGTGTATTTAACTAATATAGTAGTGTAAGAATCTGATAAAATTGTGTGTTAACTACATGTTTGAAATGACTTTGAAATTCCAAAAAGAGAAAGAAAATATATGAGACTTTGATAGTAGAGAAAGAATACCTCAATTCATCACAAAATGGGCAATGGAGAAACAAATGACCAATGTTTATACACTGAATATAAGCTCTTCCAAAATCAATTGGATAAATTTTTGTCGTGTAACGTCAAGATTGGAAGGTCAGAAAATAATTCAGTTATTTACTTTGTAACAAATATAGATGATGATTTTGGTTATATTAGAGAATTGATATATTATAATGAAGAGAAAAGAGCTTCGTGTGAATAATGTTTGTTGGAGTTTGAAGGAATACCTTGTATGCATATATTGGCAGTGTTGAAGCATCTTGAATGCAGAGAATTACCATCTCTGTATATATTGGACAGATGGAGGAAAAGAATAAAGGATGAAATTCGACTTCCCATTTATGATGGAGATAGTAGTAGTTCATCTCATAATACACATGTGAAGAAATTGAGCAAGATATCCAATTAATTGATACATGAAGCTTCCAAAAATGAAGAAATTTATGCAGTTATGGAAAAAAACATTATGAGATGCTATGACAGAAGTGCACAAGATAAATTTTATTTCAGCAAATCTAAGGGAAATTCCTAATTTGAGAAAGGATGAAACAGAATTTCAAGTCCTCAAATCCGGAAAGTCTAAGACAAAAGGAACTCGACAAAGTGGAAGGCCAAAGGCGGAACTACACGACTAAAATCTATTGTGGAAAAAAATTGAGGCAATGTAAGTTCTGTATGAAGTACGAAACACATGACATTCGCAATTGTCCTAAGTAAAAACAAAGAGGTGATATTAAAGAAGTCATACAAGATTGAAGTCTACAAGTAATTAAGTTCCAATTCAGGAAACTTAAAATTTATACATTGATGTATTAACTAAATATTTCATATGATATTTTCTTTACTTAGAATTTGCTTATATGTGTAGACTTGTATGGTTTGATAATGACAGATTGCTTGACAGATTTTTAGAAATGTTTTTGTTGCTTGACAGATTTTGTAAATGAGTTTTTATGAAGGAGTTGTTGAACTTGTGTAATAAAATGATACCATTGTATATTGAAATGATATATTGGTGTATTAAACATATACTGTTGTGTATTGAATGCATATAGATGTGTATTTACTGGAAGTTTTATTTTAGAAAGTGATGCAGTTTTGTAGAGTGCTTCATGTCATTTCTATCTCCAACATCTCTCTTTTCTATAGAAAAATATGTCATACTATAATAATTTAGTCTTATGTGAGTCCGTTAGCATCTATAGTAGGCTTAAGTGAGGATGTCCACAAACTCTCTAAATTGACTTCAATTAATCATTTATATATTTGATCACAAAAATATACCAAATCAAACATTTCCACTCTCCCCAACACCAATCAATGTCTTAACTCCCATACCATGTACAACAACATGAATCATCCATCTACTTCATTTCCTCCACAAGGATCAATAATTCATGTTTATGTACGTATCTCTTTTAGAATAATATGTTGCTCACTTCTTCATCTCCGGCAACAACAAATTGTATTTGTGTATTAAACGTATTATGTTGTGTAGAACGCATATAGATGTGTATTCATTGGAACCATTATTTACGAAAGTGATGCAGTTATGTATTTTAATGATGTAATTGTATATTAAACTTTTAGAGTTGTGTATATTAAACTTATGATGCAGTTGTGTATTTTAATAATGATTTTTCCAAAATGTTCTCTAACCAAAATATCAAATAGACAAGTTAAACCATACTAAAAAACATTATATTCAACTTATAATGCAATTGTGTATTTTAATAATATTTTTTATGAATTAAAGAGTTCTTGAACTTATGTAATAAAACGATACAATTGTGTATTGAAATGATATAGTGGTGTATTAAACTTATAATGTTGTGTATTGAATGCATATATATATATTATATGCTTCACTGGAAGCATATAATATACTAAAGAAACTATGAAACAACCAAATATTTGGTCTCATTTCTTGGAAAAAAATTTACTAACACAAACTTCGTCGACACTCCACATCAAAACTACCAAAAATAGGCGTCTTAACATGTTGGATTAGCATAACAAATGTACTAGGTGAATACATAGTTGTGACTCCTACTATATACAAAATGTAGGCACATTGGTTACAAGTATATAATAACAACAAAAAAACTACTCAATGGCAGTCCTAACAAGGAACTCCAGTAGACACCATGACTACTTTCACAGAAGACAAAACTCCTGACCACAAAGGTAGAAACATCAGATGTCCAGAGAAGACAAAAACTCCAGCAGTCCAAACAAAGCAGAAATTCCAGAACATTGTCAAGAATGATCAACCTGTAATATAAGTCTCAGTTCAAACTCTTGGGACGCATCGATCTTTTGTTGATGATCTGAAAAAATATCATTCTAAATTAAGTGCCAAACAATATTAGTTTATTCTTTGAAGTGAATAATTTATTTTTGGAAGTGAAGACCTCCTGAATATTATTTTACAATAAGACAACATTAAACAACAACTACTAAGGATCTAGACATGTAATCTAATATTATACATAATAAGTTAACTTATGACTTGTAGACACAATAGACCCAATAGACATGTTCTAATAGATAAATTAAAAAAAATCATGTAGTAGTGACTTTTTTTAAAATCAAACAAAAACGTGTGATTCTCCCAACTGTGAACTGCAAAGTAAACCACAAATCAAATCATTACAAAATCAGTAGTTTTAGATTAGAAATTATATGACCCAGCAAAGTAACATGCATTATAAAAATTGAAACAGGAAAAAAAACAAGACACAATACACTTAATCCCCCAACACCAGCGGTCCAAACAGAAAAAAATGAATGCTGGAGATATTCTTTCAGCATGAAAAACACACAAAAATCTTCTCAAATTAAGCATGACACAATACACATAATCCCCTAACACAAACACCAAACTACTTCATCTAAATACAACAAAAGTAAATGTTGCACACAAATTGATTGCCTCAATACTACAATTGCAAGATATATAATTCAGTCAGTGCTTCCCTCGTAAATGAATCTCAAGACATCTCCTAAGAAAGGAAACAATCACAATAACCCATTAACTTTCAAATTGTACGGGAAAAAAGAAATAAATGTTTATGTAAACAACATATCCAGTTTGATAAGAAATAAAAGTCTCACTGAAAATTGCATTAAATACAAAACATTCAATTGCACCTTGATTCTTATCTCAAGAGACTTATGATTCCAAACAACACAAGTCAGATCCAGAAAATTAAAGCAATTTTTCTCAGGCATTCACACATTGACACAAACACAAGGCAAGCACAACAACAAAAACAAACAAGACTAAACAAAAACAGAAAGTTCGTGAAAGGAGAAAGAAAGAAAATGTTTTAACTGGAGACTGGCGCGAAAGGAACGAGAGACGGGCTTATTCTTGTCCTTATCTTTGTCCTTGTCAGCGGCGGTAGTCTTCCGTGCCAGCAGACCCTTTCCACCTTTACCTGCAATCTCTACTAACCCCAACATATATACCAAATCAGTTAAAGCAAACGACAAGGTCCGTCTCTCGTTTCTCTCACGCCACAGTTTTGCGATCATCCAAATGACGAGGTCCAGATTTGGAGCAAAACAACCAAAACCAGAAAGTAAAGAAGAAGAAAAACACAATCGTCGAATCCAAACAGAAGTGGGAGTGGAGAAGAGCGATCAGATCGTACCTTCGATCATCTGCATGGCTTCACATTCGATCCGAAACACCCAAATCTCCCCAAAACACTAGTGCTCCCGCAAAAGCACAATACTGAAGTCGAGAGTCTACCGCAAAACAAAGAAAAGAAGACGTCCGAGGCAACGAATGACCGGCGAGCTGAGGAGGAGATCATCGGAGCGGTAGGAGACGGATGTCGACGACAGGGGAGTCGAAGACTGGAGTGGGTGGCGACGTAGCACCGGGAGTGGGCAACCGGAGTAGGTGGCGGCGGAGAGGGCGATAGAGATTACAAAATGGAGAAAAAGAGGAAATGGGAAGAAGACGGTGTGGTGTGATGTGTTTGTGTGATTACTATATTACCCTTTAGTTGTATAAATTGAATGTTGGATAAACCAGCCGTTGGATCTAGATCTAAGTGAGGAAAATATGGAGTCTCATTTTTTTATAATGAGACCTGGTCTCATTGTAAAATTCCTGTATATATATATATATATATATTTGTGGTGGTGTGTTCACATAAAAATCAATAAGACCATCGTTAAATATAATGTAATAATAGTTTATAAGCAACAATTCAACAAGATAAATATGCGGAGAAGGATCAAAACTAATTAACAATATTGCATTAGTTTTTTAGTAAAGATATTCAACAAGACAAATATGTGGAGAAAAACTTATTAGTGAGCTAGCTTTGATTTTGTGAATTACGGTGTACTGATTTTAGAAAAAAGAAAGAAGTTTATACCCCCTTTCCCTTTCAGATCAAACTATCTAAGCCATGATATTTGTGGTGTTGTGTTCACATAAAATCAGTAAAGACGGAGACATCTCAAGCACTCCACCTTTCACACCAATTAACACGTGCTTTAATTTGGTGGGATATCTGGCAACAAAACGATGCATACATGCAGCTATACGACACGGAGTTTCCGATATGTGTGGACAACGTTGTGATTTGGCTGGACACGAAGAGTCCGATCTAACTTGGCCGGTAGTTAGGTCACATGTACCAATCAATCAATTGTAAAAACTCAAGCAGCGTGTAGTTATTATTAACACGGTTTCAAAGACCAACTCCAGCGTCACTACATTATTCCCATCCAGCCATCTACAAATACACCTCCATTCTCCAACACTAACTTCACAACACAAACACACCAATCACCAAATCTTCGTAGATAGCAAGAGATACGTAGCGCTCGCTAGCTAGAGATGGGTTCCATCGGTGCGACGAAGCCTCATGCGTTGTGCATCCCATTCCCGGCGCAGGGCCACATTACTCCGATGCTCGACCTCGCCAAGCTACTCCACCACAAGGGTTTCCACATCACCTTTGTTAACACCGAGTACAACCACCGCCGCCTCCTTAAGTCGAGAGGCCCCACCTCCCTCGATGGCCTCCACGACTTTAGGTTCATGACGATACCCGATGGGCTCCCGGAGACGGATACAGATGTCACGCAGGATGTTCCGTCCTTGTGCCAGTCTACCATGACTACTTGTCTTCCGCACTTTCGGGATCTACTTAAGAAGCTTAACTGTGAGGCATCGGGTGTGCCCCCGGTGACGGTTATCGTGTCGGATGGTATCATGAGCTTCACTCTTGATGCTGCTGAGGAGTTGGGAGTCCCTGAGGTTTTGTTTTGGACTACAAGTGCTTGCGGCTTCTTGGCTTACTTCCACTACAAAGATCTCATTGAAAGATGCATCATCCCACTCAAAGGTAACCGTACGTTAGTTTTTATGGATGTAAATGGAATGTGAGATCGTTGAATATCACAGTTCTCACTTCCTAAAGAGAAATGCGTAAAATCGTGTTCATTCTCTTGTAGTTCTCACTTCCTAATTAAGAGAATGCTTAAAACCGTCATTCATCTTTGACTTATATGAATGCGTAAAAACGTGTTCACATAACAATTAGTACATTATTTTACCAAGCAAGACATTTATAAGGTTAAGGTAGGATAATAGTGACTTTTATAAGATTTAGTACATTATTTTATCAAGCAAGACTTTTATAGGAAGGATTATATATTGATTAAAATTACATAATTTGATGGTATATTTTCCAGAACGTTAAGAAATTTTCTCAAGTGACACGTTTAGTTGGATCATATGTCCTATCTTAGCCTTTAAATAGATTTAAGATCTACCAACCAAACAAAATGTCGTTTTTGAAACGAAAATTATATAATTTTGATGCACAGATGAGAGCGATCTCACAAACGGATACCTTGACACAAAAGTAGATTTCATTCCTGGCATGGACAACATCCGTCTAAGAGACATGCCAACATTCATCCGCACCACCAACGTCGATGACAACATGATCCACTTTGTCCTCCACGAGACCCGTAGAGTGGCCAAAGCCTCAGCATTGCTCTTCAACACCTTCCCGCTCTTGGAGACGGACGTCCTCAATGCCATGGAGTCCGTAACACCACCAATCTACACCTTAGGCCCTCTATTTTTGCTATCCAAGCAAGTCCACAACACCCCATTGGCCTCATTAGGCTCCAACCTCTGGAAGGAGGACACAACTTGTCTAAACTGGTTGGACACCAAACCGGCCGGTTCGGTCGTTTACGTGAACTTTGGGAGCATAACGGTGATGAGCAGCGCTCAGCTGGTGGAGTTTGTGTGGGGACTGTGCAAAAGTAACAAACACTTTCTGTGGATAATCCGACCTGATCTTGTTAGAGGCGACAACGCTGTCTTGCCAAAAGAGATTTTGGAAGAAACGAAGGACAGGAGCATGATAGTGAACTGGTGCCCGCAAGAGCAAGTTCTTAACCATCCCGCAGTGAGAGGGTTCTTGACCCACTCTGGGTGGAACTCGACATTGGAGAGCATATGTGCGGGAGTGCCGATGTTGTGTTGGCCGTTCTTCGCGGAGCAGCAGACTAACTGTCGCTACTCTTGCGTCGAGTGGGGTATCGGGATGGAGATCGACAATGACGTGAAGAGAGACGAGGTGTCCTCTCTAATTGTGGAGTTGATGGATGGAGAAAAAGGTAAGGAGATGAGGAAAAGAGCTCAAGAGTGGAAGGAGAAGGCAGTTGCGGCGACACATAACGATGGGAGTTCATTTATTAATCTTGATAGTCTAGTAAATCATGTGCTGCTGCTCCCACCTAAAAGCGAAACCAGGATTTGAGTATGGGGGGCCATGACATGACTCATGAGTCCTCAAATTTGTGACGGGGATTTATAATTCATAAGTACCTACATTCAATTAATGTAAACATGCTATAGAAATATACATGAATAAAAGAACATCATCTTGCAGATTTATAATTGTGACCAACATTTTTCGTAGCCAGAAAGTCTTGTGTGATTGAATCTAGTTCAAAAAAATTCAATACTTTCCTCGTCAATATAAACAAGGGTAGAATTTCTAAAAAGTTATCCTCTATTTTTTTCGTTTACTCTTGTTTTATTGATTTTCCAAGCTGAAAAATTATTTTCAGTTGTTGCATTAAAAACCATAAGGCTTAACACAAGTTGATCAATCGATCAATTAAATCATATCTTTTCTGCTTCTGGTATTAACCACTTTACTACATAATTTAAGACAATGTGCATCTAACGTTAATTGGTGAGATTAAAGAGATGATTAGGTTTGAGGATTACTAAATTAACGGGCCGTTAATTTTATATATATTTAGTATTTTATGTATTTTTAAGGTATTTATAGAGGTATTTTATGAATTTTGGGGGTATTTTAAAATAATAAAAATAAATTAACGGGCCCGTTAATCTTGGAATAATGTCATTTATTTATTTGTTGTGTGTATTTTTCATTTTCTTCGTTTGTATGTCAGTTGTCGAGGACCTTTGAGCCCCACCAAATGCTATGCCAATTCAGTTGAATTTTCTTGGGAAGTCATAACTATTTTGTGCTTTATTTGAAAACATTTTATTTGTAGTGGTGTGCGTAGGATATAAATTATCGAGCTATTTTGTACGCATTATAAAGCATTTCTGAATGTCCTTATTGATAGAAGTTAGAATATTGTCTGTTTGTCATTTGTCATTTTTATATTGCTTCGTAGATTACATGAAGACGTGCTTTCGCAAAAAGAAAAAAAAGTGGATTAAATTACAAGATAAAATGAAAAATAATATATCTCTTAGCTAACTTCAAATTAAAGAAATGAAAAGAACTCAAGGTTATTGTAAATTGAGTGAAAACAAATCAAGTATTATAAATTGAAAGAAATATTAACATTGACAAAATATATTTAATTATAGGACAATTTATCATATTTAAGAGATCACACAAATGACACCAACAACAATGTCATACTAATTTGGTCATACCTTATTCATCCAATATTCAATCCAGTTCATAGAACTTATATGACAATAATCAAATTGAGCATTCCTTATGTGAAAAAATATATGTCTCATATCTTAGGATCCAAGACACAGTAAAACATTAATGACCCAAAATACAATTTCATAATGTTTACTTGCTAAGTCTATTCAATATATAAAAGTAATCTTTTCCTCTTTTATATACTCGTGTCGTCAAATATTTGTAAAACTACGATAATCGATGACCAACACGATAATCTTATGTCGGTAATTAATGTTCCATGTGAATTACCATGATTGTGAATAACTTTTGATTTATGTAAACCATTATCTTTTAGATCTCTACGGTTAAGGACCAAGAGCATCTTCTTAACACTTCCAAAAGACGAATACATTAATCAATGAACAAAATATTTGCACATCCAATTCATAATATTTGACATATAAAAGTAAACTTTTAGAACACATTATTTCACCTAATTCCTAAAAATAGTGCGACTAATGTTATTGGATGTAAGTGGGCTTTTGTTTAAAAGAAAACTTGATGGAACCATATATCGCTACAAAGCTCGTCTTGGATTCATCAAACATAACGGATAGATTATACTGATAACTTTAGTCCTTTGGTCAAACCTGTTACAATAAGTGTTATTCTAACTCTGGCTATTTCTCAGGATGGGTGACTAAGCAACTTGATGTCAATAATACTTTTTTAAATGGAGAATTATAAGAGGATGTTTTTATGTCTCAACCCTCTGGATATTCCGATCCCAACTATCTAGACACATATGTCACCTCCGTAAAACAATATATGGACAAAAACAAGCTCCACGAGCTTGGTTCACCAAATTGGCAGATAAACTTATCTCTATAGGTTTCTAGTCATTGAAGTCTGATACTTACTTATTTGTTCTACAACAACAACAACATATTATTTTTATTCTAGAAAATGTTGATGATATTATCATCATAGACAGTTCTCTTATATTTCTGCATTAGGTGGTATCTAAACTTCCTTTTATATAAATGGATTGTTCTTATGTCAAAACATATATATATATATATATATATATTCAAGACTATTACTTAAAACCAAAATGCATGAAGCTAAATCAATTTCAACTCGTTCATGCCCTACTATTAAACTCTCCAATTTTTTGGCTCACTTATTGTGGGGATCGTATGGGGCCATCTAGTGATCGTAATTAACTAAAGTACGGAATTAAAACTTAATTACGAAACTAACAACTAATCATGCAAGGGTTAGATGAGAGTTAGAGAACTTGCAAACCACGTTGTAGTCGACGCCCGATGTAACGAGGTTCGGTACCCTCCCCGGGTCCTAGTCCTCACTCACAAGCCCCGCTCGTCCCTCGAGCCTCGCTTATGGTTTCCACTATCCGATCTCCGTTACCGGGCCGAGATCAACGCCTTTACAAACCCGAGCCTCGCGAACAACCTCGCCTCGCCCGTGTCTCCTCTCACAACCCGAGAGGGAGCTTCCTTGAAGCTATTACAACTCTTGTGATTTGGATGAAAGAATGAATCACACTTCTTGCTAATGACACTCTAACTTTGAGCACACTTGGATTATGATATGGATCTAGGAATACAAGTGGTGAAGTTTTGGCTTGAGTGTATAGGATTTGAGCTTTGAAGGTTTGGGAAAGATAGCACAAGGATACTTGATGTTTGGAGAGTGTAGTGCTTGTTGTTGTGCTTCTAATGAGGTCCTTATATAGGCTTCAAAGCTCTTAGAGCCGTTGGGGAGTGGGTGAGAAAGTTGACCCATGAAATGTGATGATGTGACAAAAGTTCGGGCAGAATTTGCACGCTCTTCGGTAGACCGTTAACCCAACGGATTACCGAAGATGGTCTTTTCGGTTTACCGAATTCTATTCGGTGAACCGCTCACTCAACTCCAGTAGCTCTCTAACTAGCAACCCTAATGTTTTTCGGTGTACCGAATATGATTCGGTTAACCGTTCCAAAATGGACAGTAAGTTTGGTAGGGTTCTGTTTATGCTAGGTTTGGTTGACCGTCTATACTTCGGTAGTCCGAAGTTTGCGCGGGTTTTGCGCTGACAATGCGTGGGAAATTGTTTATCAATAACGGTCAAGTTAAATAGCCGTTGGACACCTAAAGCAATATGATTCGGTTGACCGAATGAAGTTCGGTGTACCGAATATGGATAAGTCAATTGGGCTTTAGGTCAAGATTTAAATACGACCGTTGGAGCAAAGTCCAAAAACCGGTCCAGGCTATTTCGGTCTACCTAAGGTGGTTCGATATACCGAGGTGGTTATTCCAGGGAACACCTAAAGTATTCTACACGGTTGACCGCAAGGTGTTCGGTGGACCGAACTCTACATGATTCGGTTTACCGATAGGGGTTCGGTTAACCGTGGGGATACGGGACAGAATCCTAATGTGCTCAAGTTTACATTAATCCTAAGGACTCAAATTATACTAAATTATATATTGGTCCAAAGCTTGATTACATGTCTTGAGTCTTTATCTTCTTTTCCAAAGCTCCTTAGCTTGATTCTTCATCAACCTATTAAGAATACCGCAAATACACAAATATATATATATGCAATGCATGTATTCATGTTTGCTTACTTTGATTGTCTAGGTTGATTGATTAAATATAGATTAAGATTAGATTACTTAATCATCAAAACTAAATAAAGATTAAGGCTAAAAAGCCAACACTTATGACAGACCCATTCCTATATAGAAGCACAATAGGTGCTCTTCATTAATAGACTCAAACTCGTCCTGAAATCATTTTTTTTGTAAATAAAGTTTGTCAGTTTATGCATCATCCTACTAAAAAACATTGGACAACTGTTAAAAGAATCTTAAGATATCTTAAACAAACTTTAAATTTTGGATTGCATATTTCAAAATCCTCCACAAACCTAAGTGCACTACATGCTTTTTCTCAGATGCTGACAGGTGATCAATGTTGGTTTTTTGGCCTTAATCTGTATTTTGATGATTTAATCAACATAATCTTAATCACAATCAAATGTAGTGTAACACACATAATGCATAGAACATATATTGCAGTGTGCTAACATCTACAAGTGATCAAGACTCAAGGAAAAATTGATTTGAAGTCAAGACATGCAATCAAAGTTATTTGAAGACATGTAATTTTACTGTATTTTGAGTCTTAGGAACTTGTGTAATCTTGAGCATACAAGAGTTAAAAACTTACTCACACACACACTAGGTTCCTTGTAGAAGTCACACACAAAATCTCACATCATTTGGACTTCATTAGATCACTCAAACCATAGCCGGGAAATCACTTAAAACCCAACCTAGATTTCCTGTGCTAAACGGTCGACCGAACGAGTTCTCAGTTTGACCGTTTATAAAAGACTCATTTAGTGGGGTTTCCTAGGTGTAACGGTCGACCGGTTTTAACCTTTCGTTCGACCATTTCTGGAATTTCATATGACTGTTTTTCCTGTCGTATTCACACAACGTTTCTATTTGTATATATCCAACCTACCCCTAAAATACAATTGGTCACCGATCGAGAGATGAGCTAAAATTGGTCAACCAGATGAACACTTTTCTTGAGCCCAAAAATGTATGTTATTTTCGGTCGAACGAATCAATATCCTGTGTTCCACCAATTACATTTACCTTGGCCAAAATCCCTCGAACGGTCGATCATTTCATGCTTTTGGTTCGACCGTTCACTTAAGTGAACTTAAGTTTTAGCCTAATTGGTTTGATTGCCTCTTTGTTCGTTCGACCGATCTTTTCTGACACTTTCTAGACGTTATTCGGTCGCCTGTTTGGATCGTTATGTTCGATCGTTGTGAGACAGATTTGCTGAACTTAGAATTCTATTTGTGTATCTTACATACAACTCCATCAAATCTTCCCCAACGGCTACAAAACTGTAGAAACTTATAAATAGAGGTTCAAACACCTTGTTTACACAACTCTCACACTTCCAATTATTTTATATACTAGAGAGACTTCTCCAAATCAAGAAATCCCAAATCTTACACTCAAAGCTTAAACCTCCACATCTTTGATCAATTACTACTCATACTCAAAGTGTGCTCAAGTTAGAGAGTGTTGTTCCACTCAATCATTTGCTGTCAAAATAAATATTTTTTTTGTGAAAGCCTGAAGTGTTCCTTCTTGGACTGTGAGAAGAAGAAACCAAGCTCGCGAGGTTGTTCACGGAGCTTGCTTTGTAAAGACGTTCTCTCCCTGCCCGGAACAAGAAGTGGATAGTGATGTTGTGAGCAGAGCTCGTGGAATCGAGCGGAGCTTGCAAGAGATGAAGTAGCCAGAAAGCCGAACCTCTATAAAAACACCCATGTCCATTGTAGTTTGCATTGATTTTCCCTACTTGTTTTAAATTTGTTTCCGCTGCATTTCCTGCTTAATCAAATAGAGAATTAACTAAGCGATTAGATTAGTTAGGGGTCTTCGATCCTAACAATCAAGGTGATAAAAGATCCACCACTAGCGATTGCATCTTTATGAGCAGAAACTTAATCTCCTGGTGATCAAAGAAACGGGCAATGTTGGCTAAATCATTTGCTGAAGCAGAATATCGAGGCATCTCTTAGGCTACTGTGGAAGTCTTGTGGCTCTGTAATCTTTTGATTGAATTTGGGTTGCCTCTACCATCTACACCAACCTTTTTTGTAGGATCCTAATCCTAATTGTGTCTTAATCATGTTTTAGGTGGTGATTAGAGGGAGATGAAGATGGATGGCTTGGATTGAAGATGGTTGAATGGAGGGTTGTGATGGAGTGGAGAGGAGATAAGTGGTGGAGATGGAGTGGATTGGAATGAGTGGTGGAGATGGAGTGGATTGGAATGGATGGTGGAGATGGAAGGTTGGGGAGATATTTAGAGGTGAGTTTCTCTCTCTCTTTCATGTCTCTCTCTCACTCTCGTTGCTCACTCTCTCTCTCTCTCTCTACCTCAGTGGTGAGCTCCGGCGAGTTGGTGCTCCGGCGTGGAGTTGGGTTCGGGCAAGCGGTGGTGGTGGTCGTTTGTCGGTGGCTTGAGGTGAGTGGTTGGTTCTTTAACCTTTCCGCACAATTGGGTTCTCTCCCTCGACCTTACTCGTGTCTGTGGTTTTGGTTGCTCGTGGCTGGTTGATAGAGGGTGTTGGAGTGCTCGAGTGAGTCGAGGAGGTGTTGATCGTCGTTTGGACGCGAGGTTCGTCGACGGATCGTGATTTGGGGAGGCGCGCTCGTGGAGGCGTCGTCGCGGTTCTTCAAAGGTCTCTTCAGACCTTCCGGTATGTCAAGCTCACTCACTTAATTATCGTGAGTAGTTGGAAGTCGACGGTAGGCCTTTCGGCTCGTCGCGAGTAAATGTGCAACATATTTCACTGCCTGATCGGTCGACCGGTTTGTGCAAACGGTCGACCGTTCGTGAAGAGAATGTTGGCTTGTTAGCCTTAATCTTTATTTAGTTTTGATGATTAAGTAATCTAATCTTAATCTATATTTAATCAATCAACCTAGACAATCAAAGTAAGCAAACATGAATACATGCATTGCATATATATTCGTGTACTTGCGATATTATTAATAGGTTGATGAAGAATCAAGCTAAGGAGCTTGGGGACAAGAAGATAAAGACTCAAGACATGTAATCAAGCTTTGGACCAATATGTAATGTAGTATAATTTGAGTCCTAAGGATTAATGTAAACTTGAGCACATTAGGATTCTGTCCCGTATCCCCACGGTTAACCGACCCCTTCTCGGTAAACCGAATCTTGTAGAGTTCGGTCCACCGAACACCTTGCGGTCAACCGTCTAGAATCCTTTAGATCTTCCCTGGAATAACCACCTCGGTATACCGAACCGCCTTCGGTAGACCGAATTAGCCTGGACCGGTTTTGGACTTTGCTCCAACGGTCGTATTTAAATCTTGACCTAAAGCCAAATTGACTTATCCATATTCGGTACACCGAACTTCATTCGGTCAACCGAATCATATTGCTTTAGGAGACCAACGGCTATTTAACTTGACCATTATGGGTAAACCAATCTCCCACGCTTTGTCAGCGCAATTCCCGCGTTACTTCGGTCTACCGAAGTATACAAGGTCAACCGAACTTGAGTAGATCAGAGCCCAATCAATTCTACTGTCCACCTTGGAACGGTGAACGAATGGACTTCGGTGAACCAAATTTAATTAGGGCTAAATAGATAAAAGCTACTGGAGGTTGGTGAACGGTGATCCGATACATAATCGGTCAACCGAGTTCTTTGTTCAGACCAATGTTTCGGACTACCGTGTGGATAACGGTCGACCGAATCTGTCTCGATATCTGGCCGAGCTTAAGTCACATCTTGCTTTCTCATTGGTCCATTCCCCACAAACTCCCAAACGGCTAGATGAGCTTGAAGTCTTATAAATAGGACCTCATTTGGTTGCTTTGGAGATCTTGAACACTTCCTATCTATCCAATACTCAAAGCCAAATCCTCTCCATCTTCAAGCTCTCAATCCACAACACTCAAGCCTAAACTTCACCACTTGCATATCCAATTCCATATCATATCCAAGTGTGCTCAAGTATAGAGTGTTAGTTAGATTGTGATTCCAATTCCTTATTCAAGAATCACCAAGTTGTAAAGCTTCGAGGAAGCTCCCTCTCGGGTTGTGAGAGGAGACACGAGCGAGGCGAGGTTGTTCGCGAGGCTCGGTGTTGTAAACGGCGTTGGTCTCGGCCCGGAATGGAGATCGGTTAGTGGAACCGTAAGCGAGGCTCGGGGGATCGAGCGAGGCTTGCGAGGAGGACTAGGACCCGGGTGTGGGTGTCGAACCTCTCTAAACTCCGGTGTCGACGAATTTGTGGTTTGCAATTGTCTCTTCCTTAATCCTTCGATTAGTATTTTTTAATTCCGTATTTTTCTATCGATTAGAGAGTCATAGATCCTAACAGAGAATTCGGGCTCTGCCTCACATCGGTCGAACGATGCCCTTGGGGGCGGTCGACTGATCGTGCATAGGAGGCAAGTCTGTAGAGTTTCGGTCGACCGGGGCCCCTTTGCCGGTCGACCGTGTGCACTGTCTTAAGTCGGTTGGGGGCGTAGACCATCTAAACGGTCGACCGCTCGTTGATTTTCGTCCGACCGTGACTTAAGTGAGTATTGTGGTCGGTTCGACCGAATGTGGTTTCGGTCGACCGGACCTGTGCGCTGAGCGTGGGGAACGCTCTGGAGGAATTCGGTCGACCGAGATGTGCTCGGCGTTCGACCGAATTCGTGGTGCGAGTGAGGGATTATTCCCTGGACAGATTCGGTCGACCGAGGAGTGCTCGGGGTTCGACCGAATTCGTTGTGGATTTGAGAGATTTTTCCCTGGTGACTTTCGGTCGACCGGGCCCCCTTTCTGGTCGACCGACTGGTCGTTTTGTTCGTTGAACCGGGAGTTGACCATCTAAACGGTCGATCATCCCGTGATTTTGGTTCGACCGAACGAGTGTAGTTTTGGGAATCGGTCGACCGATGGAGTGCCGGTCGAGGTGGATTGCCCTGTGTCTGCTTGATTCGGTCGACTGGGACTTTTGGTTCGGTCGACCGTTTGTGTCCTGTTTTGCACTATGGAGGTGCTGTTGTCGTGGTCGTCCGTGTGGGGCGAGTTGTGGTGCCGATGTTCTTCCGGCAAGTGTGCTAGGTGCACGAGGGTTGCGGTGGTTGGTTGAGATTAGACCTGGAGCCCCGTAACCGTGTGTGAGCTTGGGATTGGCTGAAATAGGCATGAGGCCCAGCTTAGAGTTGTGGTGTTGTGGCGGTTGGTTGAAAGAGACCTGGAGCCCCGTGACTGTGTGAGTGTTGTGGTTGGTTGAAAAAGACCTGGAGCCCAGCTAGTCTGTGCGGGGTTGGTTGAAAAAGACCTGGAGCTCCGTAGTGCGTTCAGGTTGGCTGAAAAAGACCTGGAGCCTGAGCAGGGACCGCGTGTAGGGGTTGGTTGAAAAAGACCTGGAGCCCTTAGACGTTTGGGTTGGTTGAAAAAGACCTGGAGCCCTTGGTCGTGTCGTGGTAGCTGCGGTTGGTTGAGATTAGACCTGGAGCCCAGCTTGGCGACGAGTGTGTGTCGTGACGGTTGGTTGAGATTAGACCTGGAGCCCCGTGACTGTGGTGGGTGCGGCGGTTGGTTGAGATTAGACCTGGAGCCCCGTACCTGCGGTGTGTGCTGTGGTTGGGTGAGAGAGCCCTGGAGCCCAGCCTGGTTGTGATGCTTTTCTTGTTTAGTAGAATTGCATACTAGGGTGCCTTTTCATTTCATGCATTTAGAGTTTGGCATACGGGGTTTCCTTCTGGAAACTCAGGCATTGTTGCATGTTTACTTTCAGGTCGTGATCGGCGTTAGGGGGTGGTGACCGAGGAGAGGAGCGCTGCTACCGGATCCAGCTTTCTCTCGGTTGAGGTCGTGTGATTACTGTTTCCTTTGTTTATGCTTTTGATGTAATCACAACTTTTGTAAACTCTGATGTTCGGATATATATATATATATATATATATATGTGTGTGTGTGTGTGTTGGTGCACTTATGTTCCTTTATTTGTGTAATATCCTCTGTTGATTGAGTGTTTATAAATTTTAAATTTTCCGCTGCTTTGAGGATGTGACACTTTTGGTGTGACAACCTCGGAGCAACATATCTGGCTTCAAACCCCTTACTTCATGCCAGAGTGAAGCATATCTCAATTGATTTTCACTTTCTTCAAGAACAAGTCTGACAAATACAATTGTGTTTCGTCTCCAAAACAGATTAGTTGGCTGACATTTTAACAAAGCCACTAAGCCCTCGTTGCGTCTTGTACTTTGGACCAAGCTCACAGTTGGCACTTCAAGGTTGAGGCCCATCTCAGGCCTACGAAGATATTCAAGCCCCAACAAATTAACCAAATGTATTAGGACATTATAAATTTGTGACTATATCCATTGAATTAGGACATTATAAATTTGTGACTATATCCATTGTATTAGGACATTTCAGAACTTACTATATTATTGTATGACCTAATCATTAAGTATTTTGTATAGTTTAGGTTCAATCTATTTTGTACATCTCTACTCAATAAATACATTTACCTCTCACACTTAAGCAATTAAGTTGAGAATGTTTTATTTTGTGTTCATTCCCTCTCAATTCTAACATATCGCATGGGAGAATAAGAAGGGGTTAATTGGGGGTGGAGAGATTACCACGTACCCTTGAACTTGACTTAGCGTTATGGTCTAAATGTTCTAACAAAACAATCACATGCGTAGAAGTTAGTTTCAGAAGTTTAGTTTCCACTTCCAAACTATTTTTTTTGCAAAACGATTGGTTTGTGAGATTTTGTCATCCATGTATCATCAAAATAATACTCAATTAATATTTTGGAGCCCCTGGCCAAATATACATCTTAATAGCTTCATTGGTGGTGGCATTGCAATTAAAACATTCGATTTTCTTTACTTGCATAATTAACTCATGAGCTGGAGATGACTTGGTAGATGATCTTCAAGATCTTTGCTTGTTTTTTTGTATAAGCAAGTTGGCCAAGTGGAATCAATTAATTCAGTATCTACGGTTAATGATTTTCTTAAAGTTTGGCCCCAATTATATATGTCTCAATTTTGTGCTCATTTATTGACTCTATTGCTTAATTCTAACACATATTACTGATATAATTAACATGGCACTATCTCCATAACCACATAGACATGCCATTTAAACGTGGCTACCTTGCACTAATCATGTTGAGTAGTATTATATTTTTGATATAATTACAAAAAATAACATCAGAATGGGGAAATAAAAAAGGAGTTTGTATTTGAAATAAACAATGTAACATTCCGAAACAACGGAAATTTAAAAATTTAAACAATCAAGAGATTATCAGAATAAACTCATCAACGGGAATGTTACTCATATAAATCAACAGTCAGTACACCAATAATACAACAAAGTTTGTCAAAAAACATGATTACAACAATATAACGAAAGACATGTACAAGCAATCACGACGACCTCGAAGAGTCCGAAGAGGATTCTGCCCCCAAAATGTGTGTGTTCGCTGTCACCACCGGACAGAACCTACCGCGGTCCTGAAACATGAATCAAACAACGATGCCTGGGTTTCCCATAGGAAACCCCGTATGCCAAGATCACCTATATGAATGCAACAATACGGTATATGAACATATCATACTAGTAACATGTCATATCACATCTGCAATGCATCAAATCCCTCCAAGGGTAAACGGGACCTCAGTCCAACAACAATAATGACCCTCAACATGGTCCACAAGGACATCAGTCAAGCAACAACAACGGGTCTCCCTCAGAAACCTACCGTAGGCACATACGGTCTTACGGATAGTACGCGACGCATTCCCCACATGCGACTACTCGAGCCAAAGGGATCGGTGAGGAGCGTCCGCACTTCCGCGCAAAGAACCACGTGGTCTACACCACCATCGACGGAGTCGTAGCCTGGTCGGTCAACATCCCAAGATAGGTGCCCAATCGGGGATCATCACCAGAACAACATCGATGGCACAACATCGGCGGTACAACATACGTCCGGCACAACATCGGACGACACAACCACAAGCCGGAACATCGTCGGCACCATCATCGTCGGCAAAAACCTCGGCGGCATCGTCGGCACAACCTCAGCGGTACAACATACGTCCGGCACAACATCGGACGGGTCCAGACCGTAGTCTGCAGGGTCATCATGCTCCACGAGCCATGCGTCCACACGCATTGGGATCCACGATCCCTTAGGTCTGCTACTCAACAAGAGTAAGGCAACAAAACGTCACACCACGGTCCATCACGGAGGTGGCGCGACCCAAGTGTCCACACTCTTCCACACGGCGGTCCCTGGGCAGACACGAGCACGTACCCACCGTCACCTCCCAGCTCACGCTCTCAGCGAGGACACGGGTTTCCGTGGACAGAGTTGACACAACACGAGGACCAGGAATTCAGTTCTGCACACAAACGCTCGACCGAAAAAGCCTGACCAGTTGATTGTCCCCAATAGGTTCGGTCGACCGAAAGTCTACAACGGTCGAACTATTCTGCGCGTTACTTAAGTCCAAACGTTCGAACAACAGTCTAAAACCGGTCGATCGAACACGAGGTCAAAAACTGGAGTTGGTAAAAATCAACAAGTCTATTCGGTCGACCGACTCAGGGGTCTCGGTCGATCGAAAACTACCAGGGTCATCCTAATAGTCTACGTCATATAACGGTCAAACAATATAGCAAAATCGGTCGAACAACATGCATAATCATCAAGTACACTTAAGTTCCGGTCGACCCAAAACCAAGGGACGGTCGACCGAAATCCGACAGTAAGCCTCCAACTCACCAGCACACATGCAACCAGTCGACCTCCACATTGGCATCGTTCGACCGGTGTTGGTTAAAGTTGGGAAAAAAGGTAAAACCGGTCGACCACCCGAAGGCACCTGTCGACCATTGGTCGACAGCAACCTTGCGTCAGCCAATGATTTTACGTCGTTTCTCGTCGCCGACGAGGTCTCCGACCTCCCGCGACCGACCTCAACTTCCCACCAACGTGGGGAAACAACAAAACCACACTAAAAGCCAACATACCTCAAAGCGAAACGGAGCACGCCGGAGAATTCAAGAACCCACCTCCGATCCGCAACCTCACGTGCTTCTCCTCGCACGCCGACCTCCCGCCTCACGCTGGAGTCGCCTTCACCACGTTTGGTCGCCGGAAAAGAAGAGAGAAAGGGTGAGAGATGAGTGAGCAAGTGAGAGAGAAATATATATTGATGGGTGCTTTTAAACCCAACACAACCCACTCCTCGCTACAGTAACCGACCCCTACCATCACTATTTCTCCTTCCCTTCCCCATGCAAAGTCTCCACTAATCACGGGATTAGCCCACTAAGTGTGGTCAGGATCCTAACAAACAGAATTGTCTCTTGTTTAATAATAGGAGAGAATATAAATGCCTCTTGATACATCATGCATGGCATAGGTTGTTAGAGAGATAATCAAAAACATATATTTATACGAATATGCAGCTGGTTAACGATTTTCTGATTTCGTTGAAGGATATCCTCAACACTAGAAAGTACCTAACATGAATGTTTTTATGGAAAAAATTGGTTAGGATTTCGTACGTGCACTTTTAAGTAAACCTTGATTTTAGATTATAAATGAATATTTTTCCATCAACATGCTACACACTATTTCAACTATTGCCTAAACGAAGGGAGATATTTAGGAAATGAGTTTCTTAAATGTCAACAATCTTCAGGATTAGATAACTATTTTATTTTGGCCATTGAGATTAGTTTGGGTATCACATAAGAGGTGTAATTCCAATACGTACGTTGGCAGGTATGTAGAGTATCAGAATAGTAGAGGCGTAAGTGGGGGGATTTTTTTTACAAAGAACTCAATTATTAATTGGGGAATAGAGTGTAGTTTTTTTTCCTTACAGCAGGAGGAAACTATAAATTTTCCTGAAAAAATTCTGCATGGAATCTTTAGATCGTTAACATCGGATCACCAGAGATTGAATACATATATATGATATATTTTGGCAGAGAAGTGAATTAAGAACTCCCACTATATCTGCTACTTCACGAGGGAAGTTGAGATTCCTCGTATTTTTCTTGTTTGGAGTCAGCCATAATATATACACAACCCCAAACCAACTGAACCAATGTATCTGTTACATGTTGATTAAGATTGTAATTATTAACTAATTGTGCCAACTGGGCTGTAACCTCACACTCCGAGGTGAAGTCAGAGTCCCACTAGTGATGCTGAAAATGTGGGGATAATTATAAAAGTTTGCAAGTTCATGCATGTCGTAATACAATTAATATTTGCGTGATTTACTTGCATGCCAATTAAAAGTTACAATACTATAGAAAAATAAAGAAACTTGTCATTCCGTCAACACCATCTGTTATCGTTAGACACGTGCAAGATTGTGATCGGTGATTTCTTAACATCGCCCTCTAATACTTAGTTAGGTAATAATTCGTCATTAAGTTAAGTTAATCGAAATTAAGCTAAGCAAACCCCTTCAAACAAACATTTACCCGAAACATCAAAAGCCAATCCTACCCATGTCTCTTCAAACAAACATTATTCTCCCGCTCCCACTTCCACACCAACTACTTTGCCGTCTTCGCCCTTACCCTGGTCTCCCTCCTCGTCCTCGTCGCGCTCTTCCTCTACCTCTTTCGCACCGCCGACTCGCGGTTGGTTATCGAAGGAAGGCAGTTCTCCGATCGGGAGACGCTCGTTGAACTTGTTTGCGGTCTGCTTTTTGTGGGAGGATTGGGGGATCTGATGTGGGGTTTGAATGCAATTTGAGGTGTTTGTTTGAGTTGAGTTGAAACTCAATAATTAGTGTTTGATGTTTCTCTTCTTGATTTGGAAGTTTTGAGTCAATTTGGTTTGGTGGAATTTTGATTCATTTGTCTGTGCTTTGATTGATTATAATGAGAAATGGAACTTAATTTGGTTGTTTTGTTATGTTTGAGTTCGAACTTTGAATTCTCTGTGATGGTTCGTGATGTCTGATTGTTGTGTTGAACGAGTTGGACATTGAAAACCACGTTGCAACCAAGTTAACTCCTACCCAAACTGCTAGCGTGAAAAGAGATCCAAACCAGCATTCGAAATCCAAATCCCTTAATCGACGTAGTCACTGTAAGGAGCATTTCATCGAACACTCATAGCGCATTGAACAAATGAGCAGAAGAGAGGAAAATAATTGAGTGCAATTGTGAGGAGGGGAGTGGAGGAGAGTGATGTTGGGTTAGCTTCGTGGGAGGTGATCAGAGTAGGGTGGAGAAGGAGAGCGGAATAAAGTGAACGCAATGGCATAGAAACATTTTATCGGACATCTATGGGGCATTGGTTGGTGGCGGTAAAGGTTTGAGGAGTGATCAATGGCTAATTGACGGAAAAGTAAAGGGTAATGGAGGCATGTTGATCGAATGGTATAGGGAAAAAATAATGACATTTGAGTAACTTTTTTGAGTTTTCTATGACATTGCACAAATCCATAAGTATTAGTCTCATTTCGTTGCTCTTTGTAGATTCTTGACATCTCTTAATGTTCTTTTGCTTACTTTTGGATTATATTTGTCCGAAGGGACGAGCGAACCAAGCAAGCCAAATTCACTTCTTGCTTTTGTAACTTACACTCTGACTGTAGCTCGTTCTTTAGCATGCGTTATGCACAAAGCAATGGAGCCTAAATTGATCTCAAAGTCAAATCTTCAATCCCCACCCAAAGGCTCTAGAAAGAAAAAAACGTCTGTCGTAACTCATAACCATTAGGTCTGAATAATCTCGATAATAGTTCCATGTTTATTAATCAAAACTTTCCATTTCCATGGTCTGAGCACTCCCCTGCCATTGATTGCGAAACAGACATTTACTCCCAGTTGGTATCAAGACAATATCGTAAGTTTTTTATTAGCACGCAAACCAATCACCCTTGATTTTTGACACAAGTAGCATATTAAATATTTTTGCATTTTAATTGAAGCTTTTTTATATTGAGAATCGTAATTAACAACCTGCACCTAGGGCTCGATCTAATCCACGGACCCATAATTGTTAACATAATGACAAACAAAAATAGTTTTCTGAAATAATTAAGTTGGAAGTAGTTATAAGAGTAAATTAGTTATGTGTACCCACATTTCTCGTATTTATTTGTATCGACGTTAAATTTCAAGTTTTTTACTTGTGCATGTAATTGTGATTTGGAAGACCTATTTATTAATTATTTTCTTTAGAAATTTTACGCATTATACCTTTTAAAATAATAAATGTTTTTAAAGTAAAAAAAGAGAAACAAACACTCTCGCTTATGTCTTCTCCTCACTCCTCTCTCTTCCGTTTCTCTCCTCTGTCTTCTCCTCATTCCTCTCTCTCCTATTTTTTCTCCTCACTACTCTCTCTTCTCGTCATTCATCTCCCTCTCTCTTCCATTCTCTCTCCTATCTCTCTTCTCCTCACTCCTCTCTCTTTCATTTTCTCTCCTATCTCTCTTCTCCTCACTCGTTTCTCTCTTCTCTCATCATAGATACGTACGTATCAATGAGGTAAGGCAAAGGAAAGGCGAGCAAACCAGCAAGCAATCACTCTGAACGAGCGGTGAACCTCTCGACCTTGTCATCGTCATTCGTCAAGGTTGATGCCACCATGGCCTCCACGAGGCCAGCGCTCACGTCGGCGAGGATCTCGGGATCACTGTAGTGGGTGACGGCCTAGACGATGGCTTGAGTGTGGCTAGCGGGGTCTCCGCTCGCAAAAGATGCCGGAGCTTACAAAGACGCCGTCGCATTCGAGCTGCATCAGCATCACGAGAGCGACGTCGGCAGGAGTGGCGACCTCACCGGCGGCGAACTTGACGACGGGGAGCTTACCGTGTTGCTTGGTCTGCTTGATATGGTGGGCTTGGATGCGCTTGTCTAAGGCCTCGACCTTGGTGCCGATCATGGCGGCGGAGGGCCTCGTCGAGGTCGCTACAGCCGCAGACAAAGGGGACTCGGAAGTTGGCTGGGATGAGGACCCACTCTCGTCGACGTAGTCCACCTAGAGGGCCTCCGCCTTGACGAAGTGGCTTATACGGTCGTTGGCCAAGACCAGGGTGGTGACCGACGACCGGAAGAAGGTGGTCGGAGGGGAGGAGTCAGGAAGAGAAAGGAGAGTGCTTTGGGATTTCTTTATTTGTTTGTTATTAACGACTTTTACTATTTTATGATTTGTTATTTATAAAATTTCTAGTTGAAAATATAATGGAGTTAGCCTTACAAATAGTAGATGATCATACAACTTAAAAAGCTTAAGATCCAACGTACACAAAGGAAAATACCGGAAATACAATTACACGCGGTTAATTATGACTATTTACCCTAGTTATAATGGTACTAGTTCTCATGCATTAAGTTGAATGTTTAATGTTCTAGTTTAGTACGTACATTAAGTTGGAATTCACAAGTACATTGTGCATATATAAAGACTTTGAATGTTTTTCCTTGGAATTTTGCAAATCATTTGTGATACTGTACAAGATAATTTCTATATAAAAGTTTGAAAAAAACGAATTCCAAGTAGAGAGAGATGAAATTTGACAATTTCATATGATCTATTCTAACTTAACGATTTCTAATTTACGCAAATTACCAAGGAAAATATTACCACATTAATTTTACATTGCTATATTTCTTGTGGTACATATGTTATTGTAGACCAGCAAAAAATGCGTTGTACATAGTAGGAAAATTGGTTGGTAGATCTACTTTGACCAAGATTTGGTCATGTATTCGTGTTTTAAACTATGTTTGTTGAAAAAGATATGGACTGCAACACAAGTTGTCTATATACAACAGTAGGGCCCTTTGTTTTTAATTACAAACTGTTGACGTTCATTTAATAATTTGAAATTTTAAATCCACATAATGTATATTAATATATTATGCTATGACAATAATGACATCACATAAGCAAAAGTTTGCCCGTTGAAAATTGTATTTTTTATATAAAATCAAAAGATATTGTGCTCTGTGATAAATGTGGGGGTAATATTGATAAGAAAATATGTTCTTTTCTTGCTTAACACAAGGTTTATCAAAGCTACAATATATAATATATATAATCTGTTAACACACGGTTACCCTTGATAAGAAAATCAAATATAAATTGAAAATCCGAACAGTTAATGTTGACTTACAATATAAATAGATTAATGATATCGAAAATCATAAAAATTAGAATTTTTTACGTAATATTTAGATATGTAAAAATGAATACACTACGTTCGTTAAAAAAATCTTATTTTTAGATCTTATCCGGAATGATTACCAAATTTTATAATTTTTGAAATCCTTAATTTACTTTGACATGTTTATTGTTTACCCTCACACTTTGAGATGTCTATCGTAAACTTTGACATGTTTATTGTTTACACTCACACTTAATAATGTTTCTGGATCTACCATTGCCCCCAATGGTACAGTGAAGTTAACTAAACTACCACCAAGAGCGACAAACCAAAGATTCTGGACAAGGATAACATGCTTTGGTGTTCTCAGACTGACACAACAACATATTCAAATCAACTTGATTCCTCCAACTTGTGAACTTCTAGGAACTATATATAACATCCTCTACTCACTTTGTTTCTCTCATACTCTCCCTTCTTCTATCTTTCTTAAGTTCAAAATACATATATATATTTCTTCACTTCCATTCTCAATATCTACAAAAACTCACAAGTACGTCACCATGTCGACGAGGTGGTCAAGGCAACCGAAGATCAGCGATGATCAAATTGTCGATCTTCTGTCAAAGTTGCATGCCGTCCTACCAGAGGCACGACACCACGGCAATGGCAGAGTAGGTCTATGATTCACTTAAGATTTACTAGTGATTGCAGTCGTAAAGTCTGTTCTCCAAAAAATTCCAGATTATATATAGGTAATGATAGAGTAAACCTCAGGTCTAAATTTTGTCAATTTAAGACCCTCGTGTTTCTCTAAATCTAATTGATATACGAAAAATCTGGCTGTTACTTGAATAAAGTTCACAATATTCACGTTCATTCTAACATGTAATATCTTATATGGTGAGTATTGTAGTAATGGTCCAAATTAAGATTCAACAACTTATTGCACATTCCGTTATGTTCAGTACAAAGGATTTAAATGTGCAGATGTTAACCTCAGACTCACTCTAAATTAAGTTTATAAAAGTTGTATATAGAAATTTAATAAAATATGCTTGCTGTTTAAGAGACATGTATGTGAATGAAAGATGCTTAAGTATATGTTTTATATCCATTGTCAAAATATACCACGGTCTATAATTTAAAACATAATTAATGATACTAATTAATTTTATATATAACCATATAGGTTTCAGCAGCTAAGATGCTACAAGACACTTGCAACTACATAAGAAGTCTTCATGAAGACGTGGATGACCTCAGCACAAGGCTGTCGGAATTGTTGGCCTCAACCGACACCACTCAAGCTGCCATCATTAGGAGCTTACTTATGTAGTCGATTAATGTAGTGTCCTTAATGGTTCTGGTTTCTTAGATTTCTTTTCTACATTTCATTTTAATTAGTTGGTCAATGATCTTGTAAACAAGGTATTATTGGGTGATGTTTTAATGGGTAAGAGCATTGTAGTGTGTTGTTAGTTTGATGCAATAAAACAACATTTTTGGGAACTTCTATTTGTATTTCAATGTACAGATGGAGGTAGTTATTAGGGATCCTAGGATTTTTTGACCCCATGGGATTTTTGACACCTTAATATATTATTTACTTTTGTTACTTTTTTGAATTGTGTGTATTTCTGAAATTTGTGTGAATTTGCTCTAGTTTCTCATTTCCATTTTAGTTTTTTAACTCATTATTCTTGTGTTAATTTATGACAATTATGTTAATTTGGGTTAATTTTGTATTTTCAACTTTGTCTCAATTACTTTTTTTGTTAATTTGCTTTCTTGTTGTATACTTGTATGTTAATCACTAATTATAGCTTTTGAATTTTAATGATATCTTATTTTTCTAAACTAAACCGGATCAATCAGCGTAGACCAAACCAGAGAGACAAGGGTTCAACCCCTCATCAGTCTAGATTCAAAAACTTGGTTTTGGTGCGGCCAAGTCTAGATTTTTTCTGGTTTCGGTCTAGTTCAGTCCCAAACGAAAATATTTATATGTTTTAGTTATTTTGCAATATAATTAAGTCAATTTACCCAGCATTTATTCATATATTCCTTAAATTACAACTATATAAAAATTTAAAAAGCAATAACTTTATTTGGGATTCCCATTAACTATTTTCCACCGTACTTTTTAAAGATTCAAACTCAAATCATGTTGTAAAACGTATTTTTAGTTAAATAAATTAAAAACAAATCCAAACCATGGACGGAACTGGAACATGCATCGTCAACCATCCGTCCATTTGATAATCGTGTTGTCACTTGCTAGCTCTTATTGTTTGGAGGGTTGGATGTGATGTCGACATCCAACCTTTAAAGTGGAGGGTTGGATGTGATAACCTGCTTTTTCCTCCGAGAAGAAGAAAACGAGTAAACTAAAGACTAAGCATCACGTCAACAATATTATCTTATAAATGTCTTGAAACAGACTCTTGTCTAGTGAGATAAGAGGGGTTTTGATATACACAAATGTATCTCTGCTGATCATACCACCGTTGATGGTGCCCGGGCACTTCTTGGACACCCAGATTTCTCTCTCAGTCGAGTCAGTTTCTCTTTACACCACGTCAATATAAACCAACATCCTCAAATTTTTCTTAACCATACCCAGAAATAACTCAAACGTCCTACATTCTCTCTCATCTAAGTCATTTGGAGATCAATTTTGAGTAAAATACAAAAATAAAATAAAATTTTAAAAAAATATAAAATAACATAATTTCATAATTTGTTTTTTGAAAAATAATTTTAAATTTTTTTTAACATTTTTAACATATTATATATATATAATAAATAACCAATCGGGGGCCACGTGCCCCCGATCCACCCGCCCAGGTGGAAAATTGGGCGGGAAACCCAATTGGGCGGATCGCCCAATTTTACGCTCGGGCGGAAGACGTGCAATTTTTTGTGCTAATGTGCCAGGTGTTTGTGTTGGGCCCCTGATAATTTTGAACCGGTAAAGATGCTCTTAGAGGTTGTTTCCTATTACCCATTGGTAAACGAAGATTAATTAACTACTAAATTATACTTAAAATTACTTTTTAAACTTTTAGATTTTACTATTTCACAAAAAAATTGTCATTATAAAAATAATATCATTAGCGGTTTGGACCCGACTGAAATTGTGAATATAGGTAGATATATGGGTATTTAATTAACAATTTAAGGCGCAAACCATATGAAAGAAAAATGTTGATGTATGGGCAAACATCCGACTACACGATCTCTTATGGACTTATGGGCACACACGTTATCATTTTTTAAAGAATATCTAAATAAAAAAACGCTTCATGAGACTTAAGCTTATAGCAATGACTCAAAATAAAACAATCAAGCTTAGCGAAGAATGAAATTAACATCGAACTGTTGGAAGGCTGCTATTGGTTCCTTATGATTTATCATAAAATATCATCAGTTCCCTATGATTTTCATAATGCTTCAATTTCTTCCAATTTAAAGAAACTTGCAACTGTAACCATTTCAGAAATCAGATAATCATTTTGCTTTCGATTATGATGCAGAAATAGAGTATTAATACGTCTAACGATCAATCTAATTTACTTGAGGTCAAAGTTAAGGCAAAATTGAAAATATATATACTATGAAAACTTGAAAGTCAATGGTGGATTTTGATGAATTTACCCAAATAAAAATTTCTGATGTTCGTGCGTTCCTTCTAGTCGACAACCTGTACCTGCTCACAACCTTAATAATCTATATAATTACCGTGAGCACCAACTAACATAAAAAAATTAAACACACCCAAGTCAAGAGATACCAGTTGAGAGTCATTAGAGCACCACTGACTGTGCTTTTTGGCACCTCACGACCGGTTCGTCAACCCAGGCGTTGAATATTTTATTGTTTTTTTGTTTTGTTTTGAATTTTTTTAAATTTTTGTTTGAGTTTTTTTTAATTTTTTTTGAAAATACGTTTTTATAATTGTTTTGATTTTTTAGATTTTTTTAATTTTTTATTTTTTTTCTTTCAAGATGACCCTGAAATGATGTAGATGAAAGAGATAAGTTGTTGTGGGTTGTGATTAATATGCGAATAGGAAAGAGAAGAAAGTGAGTTGAGAAGAGAGAAAGCTGGCGTGGAAGAAAGAGAAGAGAATAAACGCTCATGACACGTTGTCCGGGGTCATGATTAGTGACGACTTTAAAGTCATTCTTGGTTTGGTGTAATCAAGAGTACAATGTAATCAGATTACACTATTGAATGTTGTTGAGGGAAGGAAGAAAGGTGAGGGATGAAGAAAGAGAAATCTCAACCTTCTTGAGAAGCTCAACTGCTCGTAATCTTTGTAATCCTTAGATCAAAATATGGATCAAAGATTTGGAAGTTGGAATGTTACTATCTAATTATTTAGAAAACTCATTTTATTATTATAATTAGGGATCATATATATCAAACACTTTTGATATGACTCAAATTATCATTAATTTCATGATTTTTCATAATGTTACGGATACCTCTAATTTAAATAAATTAAATTGCAATTCTATTTGACGTTGAACCACGCATGTTCAGAGAGATTTTTTTATGATGCCGAAGTAATGTATTAATACATCTAAAATCGATTCATAAGACTTAAGTTTTGGGAGAAGAAAGAAAAAGAAATCTCAACCTTCTTGATAAGCTAACGTAATCTTCTAATTCCTGGACTAAGGTATCGAACACTTGGATATTTGGACAACTCAATTGTACGAACCTTTTATATTCTAGCGACACTATCAAATGATATTGCAATAATTCAAAATATTGTGACTTCTTAAATCGTATGTGAAAAATAATTTAAAAAATCAAATCAATTAGAAAACGTATTTTCAAAAAACAAATTTAAAAAAAGATTAAAACTAATTTTTTTAAAAAATGTTTTAAAAAATATGCTAATGATCGACGAACTTGACGAACCAGGTCGTCCCTTTATTTTTGCTCTTACATAATGTCGCAATTATACTCCCCAATTCCAAACTTGCAATTGTACCTCATCTGGAACCACATCTAGAGATCAAACTTTTATTTGGCTTTCATCATGATGCACGAATAGAGAGCATCGATACATCTAAAGATAGATTTAATTACTATACGTCATGACTAAGACAAAATTCAAAATGTTGATAAAATTGAAAAATATCTAGGATGTTATCAAAATTTTGAAAGCTATTAATGGTAATATTTTTGAGTTATTTAGTGGATGTGCATGAAATTATTTGAAACATTATTTTCAAGTTCAATATTCGTTCAAGTCAACATCCAAATTAACTATTGGTTCGCACTTCACAACAATAGTTAACTTAGTCAATGTATCAAACACAAGAGAAACAAAGAGACACATAATTAAGAGCATATATACCACAAACCTCCTAATCACACACAACATAACCTTATAACGTTTGTATGCACCAACACCAACAATTAGGAACATGGCGTCTCAAAGGCAAAGTGGCTCAGTTGAGAGAACGAAAGCCAGAAGTCATAAAGCTTTTGTTTTCAAACTCAACCTCTCCGTGCTGATCACCTTCTTCATCCTCTCCTACATCATCCTCATTTTTCACTTTCCAGAAAAGTTTAACAAGGTAAAGTCTTAGAATTAATTACAACCATTATATGAAGTAAACCATGACTACTATGGTTTTGTTTGGTATACGCCAATGTTGTCAAATGGGAATTTTGCATTCCCACCCCTCAAGCACATACACCAAGTCAGGGGGTCTGGTTGCATGGGGCATTTGGGGTCAGGGAGAAGGCAAGTTGAGTGGAAGGTTTAGAAACTAGCCAGCTTAATTGGAGAAGCTTCTGGCGTCTAGCTAGGGTTTTTGGGATTTACATGTCCACGAAACCCTTCTCAACCAGTAGATTTACATGTCCACAAAATAATACACGTGAGAATAAAGGGCGCCTCCACTAAGATCTGAATGAGGATAAGTGACCCATGGATTTTGGGATTTCGCTTGGTAAACAGAGATGTATTGGTTTTTGATTTTTTTTGATTTTAGAAAGTTGGTTGAAACTTCGCTATTACATATATTGAATGGAAATGAAACAATGACAAACTTCGCTATTACATATATTGGAAGAGACGTAATTGGTGATAAAAATGGATATTTTATAGTGACATCCGGACCTGTGTACCTAAAATGGACAATCGTGGAACTTTTTCTTACTTAATTTTAACTACTTAATTTTCTTAGACATATTTTACAAATTTCAACCTCCTAACTTAATTTATGTATACCATCGCAATGAGAAGGAGCAAACGGTCAAAGCGATGCAAACAACAAAGGAGGGACTACCAAGTTTAGAGCAAGAATTGAGAAGTGACATGAGAATTGGGACGGTGAACATGAAAGGTGATCAAGCACAAAGGTGGCGCAAGGTGGGGCAGGTGGTGGAGGTGGAGTTCAAGAAAGTGTCGGACGATATCCAATGGAAGGACTTGTACCCAGAATGGATCGACGAGGAGGAGGAGAATGAGGTGCCAAAGTGCCCAAATTTACCTATGCCAAACATGCAACGATACAAGGTGCTGGAAATAGTGGTGGTGGAGCTGCCATGTCGGTTTCCGACAAAAGGTTGGTCCAGGGATGTGTGGAGGCTACAAGTGCATTTAGCGGCGGCAAAGGCGGCGGTGGAGAAAGGGAGGAGGGATGGAAATGGGAAGGTGAGGGTGGCGGCAAGGAGCGCTTGCCGGCCGATGATCGATGTGTTCCGGTGCGATGATTTGGTGAGGAGGGAGGGGGAGTGGTGGTTGTTTGAGGTGGATGTGGACAGGCTGAAAAGGAAGTTGGCCTTGCCGGTGGGATCATGCAGGTTGGCCATACCGTTTCAAGGTATACATGATAGAAGTAACATGTTATATATGTAGCCTAACTTGTATTAGCATATGCGATTTGACGAGGTTGGATATGTTAATGTGTTGTTAAATCATATTTGATTAATTCTTCAACGACTATATCACACATCATCATACACATAACAACAATAGTGATTCTAATAATAATAATTAGACATTCTTAAAAGAGGGGTGAGTGAAATACATGGGATACTGAGAGTAGTAATATGCAATGTAAAAAAACAATCGTATGATTCAAAACTATACGAGTAGACACAAGGGTGGATCCATGAATTTTCAAGTAGGGGGTCTCGTTCGTCTATATCCGGATGGTCTATATTTGATCCATATTTTTATCCGTTTTGAGCGGATATGGATACAAATTTTTGGTATCCGTATATGATCTCTATACGTATTTGAATTTATAAATTAATATGGATATGAATATATTCATATACATACCGTATCCGTATCGTTTTCACCCTAGTTACATCATATTTATAAAAGTCAAAATGAAAATTACAAAAATTAGAAATCAAAATTGGAAAAATTGTAGAATGACTTACACAAATCAAAATTCAATTCCTAACATGTTTCTTTATTTTTCCAGTAGTCAATTCCAATTTGGTTTACTAAATATAATTTTATATATTTTATAAAAAATAATATATTTGTTATTTCTCACAAGAGAATATAACTACCTCATTATAACCAAAGTCATGTCTTTTTTTCCAAAACAAGACCAGAGAAGTATAGGTTTAAGCCCAAATCTATATCCAACTCTATATTTGGGATTTCATTAAGTTTTTAGTGGACTTTCAGTGGGTGGGTATGTGCCCACCCGGGCCTATACGTGGGCTCGTCCTTGTAGGCGAACATATGATTATTTTACTAACAAGAAAAACTTCATTTCCCATATCTAGTTCCCAAGAACAACAACCAACTCCATGAGACTCCAAGCAAACGTGAGGCATATGCCACCGTGATCCACTCCTCTAGTAGCTACATTTGTGGCGCATTCACCCTTGCCCAATCCCTCCTCCTCTCTGGCACCAACCGTGACCTCATCCTCCTCCATGATGACTCCATTCCCACCCCTACACTGGTTGTCCTGGCGGCCGCAGGATGGTCCCTCCACCTCATTGAACGCATTAGAAACCCCCACGCAGCCAAGAACATCTACAATGAGTACAACTATAGCAAGTTCCGTCTCTGGCAGCTAACTCATTACTCCAAACTCATCTTTATTGACTTAGACATCATTGTCCTCCATAACCTCGACCACCTCTTCGACATGCCACAACTCACCGCCATCGGCAATGACAAGTTCATATTCAACTCCGGCATGATGGTGATTGAGCCGTCGAATTGCACGTTTAAATTGTTGATGGAGAGTAGGGACAAGATCTTCTCGTATAATGGAGGGGACCAGGGGTTCTTGAATGAGGTTTTCGTGTGGTGGCATCGGTTGTCAAGGAGAGTCAATTTCATGAAGATCAACGTTGTGGCCAAAAATCGGAACAAGAAGGAGCAACTGTTTGCATCTGATCCGCCTGTGTTGTACACCATTCACTTCCTCGGAGTCAAGCCTTGGCGATGCTATAGGTACGTGTAACGATTAAGTTTGAGGGTATTTATGCAAAATCTTCAAAAAATATGGGTTTTTTGCTTACATATCATTTCAAAACACCATATTTTCGTTTCTGTCATCATTATATCGTTATTTGTATTAATGTCACTAAAAAACTATACAAATTCTATTAATACCACTAAAAACTATACAAATTCCATTAATGTCATTCCGTTAACAGCGTTACTGTAACGACATTAAAAAATATTTTTTTAATAGTAATATTTACAAATTCTACCATATATAATTTAATAACTAAGTAATCCAAATATGTCATTTTTATGATCTTCACAGCAAAACACTTAAATTCAAAAAATCAAGAATGTTAATTTTCACAAGTACAAACGGTAGGAATACTGATGTTTTGATGTTTTTTCCTATAAATTAAATTCTAAAACATTTAAACAAGAATTAAACTTGCATGGTAACAACAAAAAATATTCTCCAAAAGTGGTAGGACTAGAATATCTATGCAAAATCTTCTGGTTATTGATTGGATAGGTGACACATATATGTCAGGTGTAATAGGTAAGATATGAAATAATGTGGTTCACATGTAACCACGTGATAGTAAAACCAACTAAATTTTATATGAAAATATGATCCTATACGATCCAAAAGTGTGTGAAGTAAAAGCCTAAAAGGCATAAATCAAGTTCCTTGTCATAACTTTTGAGGAGATAGTCAATTTGACAATTACACGATGCAGAAAAATAAACTTAATTTTGGCATACATGGATTTCAGACAGGAAGATGTTCATCTAATTAATCTACTGGCTAAGCTAGCAGGATTTGAGATTGACTATTTATTGTAATCACTATCAATGTTCAAAGTACAAAAACTATCGTTTTGCTTTATGATATGATTATGATCAACCATTCGGGCTATTATTTTTGCTAATTAACTAGTACTACTTCAAGGATTCAACCAAAATCCTAATCCAAATTTTCTCACTGCTCACTCCATAATACAAACATATAGATAAGTTTAACTAATCTACATGTCTATTTACTAATTGGATCGGGTTGGTCGGATAATGTTGATGCTTTATCAATGAAACCTTTTCTTCTCTTAGCTCGTATGACCTGTTAATTATTGTCGGATTTAGCTTGTGTTAAAGCTGATGGGTTTTTACTTTTTAGGCGAATTTAATGTTACAACCGTGATGCTAATTACTTTATCTGCCACGCTTAGGTAAAGAAATAGCAATCTACTTCACAATTTTCAATATACTCTATAGCTTTATCTTATTTTGGGTTCGTCAAAATGCATCATCAGAAGTCAGAACTAGAGTAATTTACTTATACTTATCACTTATCAGAAAAAAAAGGTTTTGTGAAGAAAAATTGCATGGAGACCCCTTATTTGGAATTTAATTTTACATATGTCTCTAAGCTTTTTTTTGTCACACATTTTACTTTGTAGAGATTACGATTGCAATTGGAACTTCGGAAGTCACAGGAGGTTCGCTAGCGATGCCGCCCATCGACAGTGGTGGATGGTGCATGACCAAATGGACGACAAGTTCAAATCCTTTTGTGGGCTTTCAAAGTGGAGAAAACAAACTTTGCAAAAGGATCTAAAGAATGCCAAGAAAGAAATGTTTGCCGACGGACATTGGAAGATCAATATCACTGACCCGAGACAATTTCAATGACGATATAAGTATGTTATGTCTCTTTTCACAGACATGCCAAATTATTATAAAAGTTTATTTTCTTCATTGTTCACGTTGTTTTTCGTGTTTCGGATCTCCAATTTCTTTTCGATACATTTGTAATACAAAGTTTTGACTTGAGATCAAATGTTCTCATTTTAGATTTGAGGAAAATTTATATGTTCATCTTATTTTTCTGAATATAGGATGTTGTACGTTGGAGGGCAGACGTCCCAATAGAACGAGTCCAAATTTAGGAAGGTCACTACTTAAAGTCTTAGGTTATACTTGTATTGTTGTTGTACGACTTCATTGTAACATTTTGTTTTGTGGCCCGAAACAAGTGTATTTAATGTATTTTTTTCTACATAAACATTTCACGAGGAATGGGAGGATTGGAAATTCCTTTGTGTAGAATATCATAATCAGTGGCACCACGATTGAACATAAACATAAACTCCAAGGTGATTGATGCATGAGATTTATATCATCTACCATATGAGTAAGGAATTGAACTTGAATAGGAGGCTTATGTCTATGGTAGATAAGCAATCAAATCATGATTGTATTATTCTAATAATGCATAGACAGTTGTTGAATAAACTGAAAAAAATTATTGGTTGGTTAATTTGTGATGTCTGAGCACAATTTTATCTAATTGTCTACTATTTATCATCTCAAAATGTGCAAAATATAAAAAAAACTCCACTGCCAAATATAGCCTACGAATATGAAAAGTAGGTATTCTTATTAATATTCAATAGATTTCGGTCAAGAAGTTCAAAAATCCAATTTCCACTTCGAAAATCAGTTACAGCCATGAGCCATCTATTGGATTCCCAAAACACATGCAGATAGAGAAAAAAATAAACCAACAATAAATAAAAATCATTAAGCGCCTAATCCAAAGTTAAAACTTTTTTTTTTTGCAGTGTGTGTGTGTGTTTGATTGATGATACCTTCCACTCCAGAAGAAAAAAAAGTTCCATTTCCACCAAACCAAACCAAACCACAGATCTCTTCTTCTTCTTCTTCTTCTACTCGAAACCATGCAATTCCTCCTCCGCTCGACCACCACCACCACCCGTCCCCCGGACCCATCCCCCTCCCCGTCCCCGTCCAAGACCCTCCAGGGCCTAATCGCCGAGGACTCCATCCCCCCCACCCCAGACCCCTCCAATGCCCGCCCCAGACCCCCCCTCAGATCCCACGAAGACGTCTCCGAAGACGCCGGATGGATCGCCATCCCCTACGGTTCGTCCAAAGATCCCATCTTTGGTGACGGATTTCTGTTTGGAAGGTTTTTTTATTGGGGCTTCTGTCTTTCAGGGGCGGTTCCCGAGGAGTGGAGCGAGGCGGAGAGCGTGGAGGCGTTGAGGGAGATGGATCGGGGATTTGTCTTTCCCGGTGAGGATGGCGAGGCTTTTGTTTCTTTCTTTTTTAATTTTAGTGTTGTTAGATTGATTTTCGATTGTGGAGTGATGGTTGTGTGTTATGTCTAATCGTGTCATGGATGGTATGAAATAAATAGCAACAGTAAAAAAAGGCTTTAGTTTTGAACTAGTTGGAAGTTGTTGTAAATGAAATTCTTCAGGAATCGTGCTTCATGCAGTTGAGAATGACACATGAGTTAAGGAAAAGCATGTTATATGATGAAATAGTATTATTTTATTTTTTTGCATTTTAAGTGTTTTAAGGTTGTTTTGGAGTGATGGTTGCGTCTTTTATCATTTTTTGTGTTTTCTAGGTTGGTTTTGGGTTGTGGAGTGATGGTTGCGTCTTTTATCAATTTGTGTCGTATTTATTCAAACATAAGGTAACGAAAAGATGAGCCCTGAGTTCACAACTTTTACCTACTGGTTACATGCTTAGTGTATAAATTGTCTATGGTACATACATTATATGTATGGTGCTAGTATGTCATGCATGTTGAAACATTTACCTGGTCCCGCCATTCTCAGGTGTGGTTAATTTGAAGGGAAACGGTACAGAAGAGGGTAGTGTACTTTCAAAGTAACTCTTATGTGATTGGTTTTGTTGGAACTTCTGGAACTTGATTTCATTACTGGAAACAAAAGACTAGGATGATTCACAGTCCCACTGCCCACTGATACATGGAAAACTCCAATCAAGTACAAAAGTGAAGGACTAAGCTTGATTAACGTTGAAACCAATCATTAAAATGTCAACCTACTTTTAAACTAAGGTTCTTAGAATTAGTCTCTAACATTTTTGGACTTTCTTTAAGCCAATGACACCCTTAGTGGAATCAATTATCAATTTGGGTGGAAGTTTGTCAGTTTGCAAATTGAACGGTAATTTAGATTTACAACAATACCACTGTCTTGGCCCACGTTTGTGCAAACTTACTTTTATTGATTGATACATTGTCGAGGAAGCTGGAGTATTGTTGTTGAAGCTCATATTCTAAGGCGTAATGAAGATCTACCTCACCTTTGAATGTGCCAATTTTTTTTCTCCCTCTGCTAAGACCATTTGTTCATAATGCAAGTGTTTCTGGTTCATCTGGTAAGTTCCTGTTTGCAGGAGAACAGCTTCATATTTTAGCTTGCTTAGCCACATCTAAACAGGAAGGTGAGGGTGTAAGTCCCTCTAAAGTTGCCAAAGTGATGTCAAAAAATGGCAGCATCGAAAAAAACATTGAAGAAAATATGGAAAGCATTGACCTCAGTGTGCCGTGTGAAACTACAGATGCAGAAAAAGGGCAACAGGATGTGCCTAATGAACGTACAGAGGCAAATGGTGAGACTTTACCCAATGGGGAGAACACCAAAGCTGAAAAGAATTTCTCTGCAACGTCATCTTTTCCACCTAAAGAAGAGAACCAACATTACACCGAGACGTTGGAAAAATTTAGATCTTCACATTTTTTTGTTAGAATTGCTGAAGCTGATGAATCACTTTGGTCCAAAAGAACTTCACCTGGAAAGAATGATGTTAAATCAAAGGAAAGTTGTAGCGAGACTCTACTCAATGCAATAATTGATAGAGGAAAATTTGAAGGCCATGCCTCAGGTGGAGTGGCAAGAAATACTGTTAGATGTTGTTATCTACCCAACGGTGACATAGTGGTACACATTTTCATAGTTTTGCTAGCATCAAAAAACACTATACCTACTTAAGTGTGTATTGATTGTTGTGATGTCATATTTTGCATGTTGGGAAATGCAGATTCTTTTACAGGTGAGCGTTGGAGTAGAGAGTTCAAAAAATCCTGTTCTTGAAGTTCTCCAATTCGAGAAATGTCTAAGTAATCATCTTCATTCTGAGATTAGTGAAGCTTCTACACTGTCTGAAGATCCTTACGGAGGGCTTCTTAGATGGCTCTTCCCTCTGGACAATGCTTTGTCCCCTCCTCCATTAACCCCTCCAACTGGTTCTAGTCCAGCAGTTGCAGGTTCATATCATAGACCCACCTTGTCATCGTCACCTAGTTCACCACTTTTCTCCTTTGGTAATTTTAGAAGCTATTCAATGCCTGCATTGGCACAAACTGCGGCACCACTTTCTACTGTTGATCCTGCGCCCAATATCAAGCCCAAGCCTAGCCTAGAAACTTTTGACCACTTTCCGTCAGAGAATGTAGTAAAAAATGAAGATATAGGGCCAGAAGGCCAGCTATCTTTCAGGGGTGTTCCACTAGAGCCGCAGCAATTTTCAGTCCAATGTGGGTTGGAAGGCATCTATCTACCTGGTAAAAGGTGGAGAAAGAAACTCCAAATTATCCAGCCCATAGAGCTACATTCCTTTGGCGCTGATTGCAATACAGAAGACATTCTTTGTGTACAGATAAAGGTGTAGATTTTAATTTCAGGTTTATAATTTTACTTTATGCATACATCATTTCGCAAATAGACATTAATGCTTTATTTGCTCAGCTTCACTGCTTCATTCTCATTGTTGATGCAATTATTATGGTCATAAAATCTTGCAGAATATTTCCCCAGCACACATACCAGATCTTGTAATATTTCTGGATGCAATAAATATCATCTTTGAGGAAGTCCCAGGATCTGGACCACCTGTAGCTTTGCCGGTATCATGCATTGAAACAGGAAGTGGTCATAAATTGCCTAACATTGCACTCAGGTTAGTTGATTTTGTTTGAATTCATTAATTTATCATTCTATTCATTTTGAATCTTAGATGTCAGAAATTGAAAGCAAGCCTCAACTTCTAATCCAAGAACATTGGGGAACTATATGCTTATGTGCATCTTCATGAGTCTTGACCCTTATAATTGTTGTATAATCCTTGTTCCTTCTCCATGAATCCCTGACATACATTTAAAGTTGGACAAAATGACAAATAAAAGGATAGGCAAACTAGATTTGTAAGATTTAACTTTTCCTACCCCAAGTATAATATCATACTCGTGCTACTTAATATAATTTCAACTTAAACATAATTGGATTTCCTTGAGAGGGTGCTAGCCTGGAGGAAGCTAACTTCCTCCTAAGCTCGATCAAACTCACATAATCATAGTGCCTGCTAACCTTTATTAAAATGGATGTTTCTAGTCCATAAGGTAAAAACTTTGAAATGCATTCGTCTTTTAGCTTCCTTGTCTGTTCTGGGAAAGTAGAAGCTACGCATTGAGCATAAGACGACTTCTCCATGGATCAGTTTATGATCCAAATTAAAAAATAAAACTAAAAAATGGGAAGAGAGGTTTTACCTTCTAAAGATTACGTATAATGTGCTAGTTGTGTGTCCTTGTGCATAAATTTCACTTGATATTACTCAGGAAATGCAGAATAACATTGAGCTTGCTTGCTTGTTTTTGGCCTCATTGTTTGTTTTGTTATTCAGTTGTCTTACTGATCTCGTGGCAGGAGAGGCGAAGAACATTCCTTTATGTTGAAGCCATCATCGTCCTTTTCAAAACATTGCAAGGCTTATGGTGATAAAACTTCTTCCTCATCTCATTCAAAAGGTGGAGTACCTGGTTCAACTACCCTGACAATACCAAAGATCACTGGTGGAAGTGTTCCGTCAAATTCAAACAAGTATGCTGTCTTGGTTTCATACCGATGCAACTATACAGGTATCTATATTGCATTGTAAGAGTATTGAAACTTGAGAAAATAGTGAATGAAGACAATTGTGATCGTCAACAGTGTTTTATGATTTTGCTTTCTAAGTATTTGTTTCCTTTTCTCTAATAGAATCAAAACTGTTTTTCAAGAGAGAAACAACCTGGCGTCCCCATGTTGGGAGGGATCTTATGATATCAGTTGCATCAGATATCTCCAAACAGGCACTTGGACATGAAGGAAGAATATCTCAACTACCAGTTCAGGTTTATACCTTTCTTCTTGGTTTTTCTCCTTGAATAGATGGACACTCGATTCTTGAAGTCTGAACTGGTGGAAATTATCAAAACATTTCACAGGCATTGACTCTTCAGGCTTCAAATCTAACTACTGAAGATCTCACGCTAATGGTTCTTGCACCTGCATCGTTTACTGCACCTCCTTCAGTTGTATCGCTTAATTCTGCACCAACCACCCCTGTGGGCCTGCTTGCTGGTTTCTCAAAATCCATAGAAACAATGGTGGACAGAGATGAAGGCTTCTTTAAGAGCCCTAAATCAGTGCCTTTGCATGGTAGTCAAAAGGAAAACTACACTGGCGGTAAACGTTCGGTGTCTGTGATCGAGACATCTCTAAATCCAGATGTTGTAACAAATTCTGACTTGAGTTGCACGCATCTGTGGTTACAAAGCACGGTTCCTCTGGGGTAATGTTAACTACTTTTTTTCATTTTTAATATTTTAAACAATTGACATGAAGCTAGACAGTAGATCTCATGTTCTACTCTGTTCCTTGTGTACCTGTAACAGGTGCGTTCCTGCACAATCTAGTGCTACCGTGAAGCTTGAATTGCTTCCACTGACTGATGGAATAATTACACTTGACACCCTACAAGTTGCTATTAAGGAGAAAGGTTTGGTCTTGTTCCTACATACTTGTTTTGCTCTATGTCCTGGACACGTACTTGGGTTTCAATAAAGTCTTCTAACATAGTAAAAACTAATTAAATTTAACATTGAGTGTCTTTATTTTGACTGGGATGCCTATTCCCATAAGCTTGATCATGGAATGATGTGCTGAATCATTGTTAAAATTCTCTGTTACACCCATTTCAGTACGTGTCCCGTCAACTGTGAGAGCCCTGAAATATTTGGAACCTGTAAGGTTATTTTTTGAATTTCATATTTGTTTTATGTTTTATCTTCCTCATTCGTTAGATGTACGGGAATTTGTCGAAATTTCAATTTTAAACTAGTTTTTCCAATATCAACAGATCACTCATCAGCCTTCCTCATTATGAAGGACTGACCTTATGTTATCATGACTATAATTTGTAATCATAATCAAATTGAGGTACTCATGTCTTCTTTTTTATAAATCAGGAATGACATATGTACCGGAACATTCATTGAAGATTCATGCGACTTCCAGCATTGCAACAGGAATTGTATAGCATCTCACGTGCCCCTCACCAGCCACATTTTGAAGCCTACATCCTATTGTATGTAGGATTGGATCTTCCTCACTTTTCCAGTGAAATCAGCAACTTGAGTTATTCCTCCAAACACGAATATTCACCCCGGATATATTGGATTCGCTTCATGAGTGTGTTTTCTTTGTGTTATCGGATGGGCAGGCGTTTCAACCACTTAAAGCTTTTCTCTGGACAGTACAGTAGTGTATAAAGCTGTGGTATTATGTATGTTTTGGGGAAAAGCACTAGTAAAGTGTTGTAGACTTTTTAGAATTTTTCGGTGTTTGATTATTAATTTTTGTAATTCTTTCCACGAGCGGCATGTTGCTAACCGTAACGATTAATGCACATCAGAGATATATTTTGAAGCTTAAAGTTGATTGATCTATTAGGTCTGTGTATTAATATAAAGTCATTAAATTTACTCAAGTAAGAAACTGAAGACTGAAGTTTAGTCATACTTTGGCGAACACATAAGTGGCAGCCTGCTGGCTCTATATTTTACTACCTTCCAGCTTTCAAAGTCGGTATGATTCCTATCTATTGTAGTTTCAGTCCATATTCCAGGAAGGAAATGGTTTTGTTTTTTGATTCGTTTCTGTATTGTGCTTGTTTGTGTTAAGGGTTCCTTGATCTTTTCTTCTTTTTTTAATCATTGCTTTCTTTGTGTTGCCACAGATTATTCGAAGCTCAGATCAACACTTCCACATATTCTTATTCTCAGGCAGTCTTGTTCTGGACGTGCACCAAAAGCCCTCATTGTTTTATGCATATATTTAACATCACTCTATTAGTCAAATTTGCTCAAAGATGAAGCTTACCAAATATAAACATCCTCTGAAGCGAAATGAAGTAAACCGTGAGCCCTGCCAACTTTTAACTACTTCCACTTCATATGGGAATCTCTGTGTACTTCATTAAAGCAGTTGGCAATCACCTAAAACTCAAGCATTCATGCATTTCTTGTATACTTCCCGTCATCAAATTGAGACAATCCATTTCATCCAAACTTCGACAAACATGTGATGATTTATCATCTTTTTATGTCTAGCCATTCTATGCATTACTTTCTCTTTTCTGACTTTTTACACCATATGTAATATATCCTCTTGATACATTTATATTGACCATTTTTTCTTAACTTAATGTTTATTTTACCATAAAATATAATTCTCCTGGCAAAATGACATGCAGATTAGATCTGATGTCCTATGTCTGCTGGTGCAAGTGATATGATTTAATTCCTAGCCAACACATGGAAATAAAAGTGCTAGTGGTTTCTTTTTTCCCCATACTATTTATTATTCTTGGTTACGTTCTACAAGGATCTTGTGATCATTCCTTGCTTTATATCCCACGAAGACAGAGAACAAAGTTTATTCGGAAAAGAAATCAACTTTCTTTAAACATTCTCATTCCAGACACCATCTTGTCCACAGAATATCTTTCAATGAATGATGACTTGAGATGACCACCCAAAAAAAATTAAAAACATAAATATTATATGTAGTTAAAAGAAGTTTATTACAAATGTCCAGATCCAACGTTACAAACCTCTGCACTTTCAGTTGAAACATGAATTAAAATAAGTTATATAATCCGATACGATTTATTACACCAAAGCCGTAACTGCTCACTTTCATATAACACAACATGCTAAGGAGATGTTGCATCAAGAAAATGAAGCTTCCTCAAAGGAAACCAAACCAAATCACTCTACTTATGAAACACAAACATAACACAAACATCCAACAACACAACAGGAAGGCTCTCCAATGGTGTCTGATCTCTTAACTGGTCTGAGGAGGAGGTCCTTTGGGCCCCTTTGGACGAGCTGGAGCTCTAATTGCCCTTGTTTCCACTGTGTACTCCTTATCCTGCTTCACAAATTCCAACTTCTAAAAATAAAAATAAAATCTTGGGAAGCACTAGTATTTTATATCCATAAAAAAAGTGAAGAAATAATTTATTTATTTTAAATTTAATATCATAACTATTTTACAAGTAGTAGGATTTGAACCAGTATTAGACGAAAAAGTGAATGTAAACGCACAAGTTCTGAAGAAAAACATTGTAGGAGAGAAATAGGAAGATTATATACTTGCAATACTTAGTTGACCAGTTAAGTTATTTCAGTTTGTGATAAAAAAGATGTGGAAGAAAATTTAAAAAAACAAACAAAGAAGACACAATACCTCTATGTCTTCCGCGTATTTGATGTTGGTCTCCTCTACTTTCTTGTGCCCTTCAAATCAAGTGAACACCAAATCAAACTCAAGAACTTCACAAGAATTAATTAAAAGAAGATATATATATATATATATATATGTCATGTTATGTACGTACCTTGTTTAGTGTTGCATGATTTGACACGTTCACAGAAGTGAAGCGAGCTCTCCGTCAGCTGCTGAGCAAATTTTGCCATGAAGTGAAGAAGCACCAGAGGAAGTAGCGATTCTTCTTGTTTCTTGTAATGAACTCTGTATGTGGTTTGGTGTCTGACCTCTTTGGTTGTAGAGGAAGGTGCAGTTTGATATATTTATATACAAGCAACAGTCGGTGCCGAATCACGTGCAAGTGGGATAATTTCATAGATACCCTCGAATAATTTGAAGTTTTCATTTGTACCCTCTCGTGTTTAGGGATAGGTTTTTTTTGCTACAGTACACCTCTCAGGTTTCCAAATTGACAATATACACCTGATTTTTTTGATATTGCCTCATATACACCTACGATTTAAATTAATTAGACATATACACCTTTGCCGTTATTGCATCTCACTCCGTTACCGTTAAAGTCTAACGGTGTTAGACAATTTGCAAATCAAACCTCGTGAAGTAGATCTGTCCTTAATTGTAGACACAAATAACCCCACAAAAAATCAAATTGTCTAACAGTCTCCACTCTTTCACTCACTCTCTCTTTCATCCATTTCTCTCTCTCTCTCTCTCTCTCTCTCTCTCCTTTGAATCTCTCACTCTCTCTTTTCTCCTCTCTCTCTTTCATCCCCTTTTCTCTCTCCCTTTAAATCTCTCTCCCTTCTCTCTCTCCACTATTTCACTCTCTAGAATCTCTCTTTCTCTCTCTCTCTCCTCCCTCTCTATTGAATCTCTCTCATCCCTATCTTTCTCTCTCTATCCACTCTTGTATTTATCTCTCTCATCCCTCATCTCTCTATCCTTTCTCCCTCCACTATTTCACTCTCTCTAGAATCTCTCTCATTTCTCCCTCTCCACTCTTTTAGTTTCTCTCTCCTTTCTCCCTCTGCAATCTTTCACTCTCTCCCATCCCTCTTTCTTTCTTTCTTTCTTTCTTTCTCTCTCAACTCTTTCACTCTCTCTCATCCATCTTTCACACACTCTCTCTCTTCAATCTCTTTTTTTCCCTCTCCACCCTTTCACTCTCTCCTCTCTTTCTATCATCTCTCTCTCTCTCCTCTCTCTCATCCATATTTCTCTCTCTCCTCCATCTTTCTCTTTCTCTCTCTCTCATCCTTCTTTCTCTCTCTCCTCCATCTTTCTCTTTCTATCCCCCCCATCTTTCTCTCTCTTGAACCTCTCTCATCCCTCTTTCTTTCTCTCTCTCCTTTCTCCACTCATTCACTCTTTCTTTCTCTCCCCCTCTTTCTTTCTCTCTCATCCATCTCTCTCTCTCCTCCCTCTTTCTCTCTCTTGAATCTTTTTGGATCATCTTTGGACCGTTGCTTGAACCTTTCTTTCTCTCCTCCCCCTCTCTCATCTCTCTCATCCCTCTTTCTCTTTCTTGAATCTTTCTCTTTCTCTATCTCTCATCCCTCTTTCTCTCTCTCCTCCCTCTTTCTCTCCTTTCTCCACGCATTCACTCTTTCTTTCTCTCCTTACTTTCTCTCTCTCTTCCCTCTCTCTCTCTTTCTCTCTCTTGAATCACTCTGGATAGAGTATGGTGCACCTCTGGATTCTCCGCGTACGCTTCGTGCGTCTTGGAATCACTCTGGATCGACTCTGGATCGTTGCCTGATTTAATCTGGAATTCATTGATCGACTCTGGAATCACTCTGGATCGTTTCTTGATTGAACACGGAATTAATAGATCGTCTCTGGATAGATTATGGTTCGACTTTGGATACTCCGTGTACCCCCACGTGCATCCTGGAATCACTTCGGATTGACTCTGGGTCGTTGCTTGATTGAATCTTGAATCTCTGGATTGACTCTAGAATCACTCTAGATCGACTCTAGATCAACATTGGACCGACTCTGGACTAACTCTGGATCGACTCTGGACTAACTTTGAGTCAATCCAGTGTCAATCCAGAGTGAATCCAAAGTTGATCCATAGTGATTCCAGAGTCGATCCAGAGATTCCAGATTCATTCAAGCAACGATCCAGAGTCGATCTAGAGTGATTCCAGGATACACGAAGGGTACGCAGAGAATCCAGAGGTGCACCATACTCTATCCAGAGTTAATCCAGAGTGATTACAGGATGCACTAAGGATACACTGAGTATCCAGAGTGGAACCATAACCTATCCAGAGTTAGTCCAGAAAGGACTCCATGGACATTCAAGATCGAGACAATGGTTATGCACCATACTCTCTCTCTCCTTTCTCTCTCTCTCTCTCTCCAATCTTTCACTCACTCTCTCATCCCACTTTCTCTCTCTCTCATCACTCTCTCTCCACTCTATCACTCTCTCACATCCTTCTTTCTTTCTCCCTCTCTCCTTTCTCTCTCTCCACTCTTTTACTCTCTCTCTTGAAAGATTAAAAAGGGAGAAAAGAGAGGGATGAAAGAGTGAGTGAAAGAGTGGAGAAGGAGAAATGAGAGAGTGAAAGATTGGAGAGGGAGAAAGTAGAGAAAGTAAAAGAGTGGACATGGATAAAGGAGAGAGGAAGAGAGAAAGAAGGATGAGAAAGAGTGATAAAGTGGAGAGAGAGTGGTGAGAGAGAGAAAGTGGGATGAGAGAGAATGAAAGATTGGAGAGGGAGAAAGGAGAGGGAGAGTGAAGGAGTGGAAAGGGAGAAAGGAGAGAAAGAGAGATTCAAGAGAGAGTGAGAGACTGGAGAGGGAGAAAGGAGAGAGAGAGAGAGATTCAAGAGAGAGTGAGAGACTGGAGAGGGAGAAAGGAGAGAGAGAGAGATTCAAGAGAGAGTGAGAGACTGAAGAGGGAGAAAGGAGAGAGAGAGAGTGGTTGCATTTCGTGGAGAGAGAGATTCAAGATAGAGAGAGGGGAATGAGAGAGAGAGAGAGAGAAAGAAGGATGAGAGAGAGTGAAAGATTGGAGAGGGAGAAAGGGAAGAGAGTGTGAAAGAGTGGAGGCAGGTAGAAAGGAGAAATAAAGATTCAAAAGAGAGAGAGTGAAAGAGTGGAAAGAGATTCAAGAGAGAGAGAGAAAGTGGGACGAGAGAGAGGAGAGGGAGAAAGGAGAGAGAGTGGAGGTAGAAAGAGAGAGAGAAAGATTCAAGAGAGATACGGAAAGAAAGAAACATTCAAGAGAGAGAGTGAAAGAGTGGAGAGAGAGTGAAAAAGTGGAGACGGAGAAAGGAGAGAGAGAAATTCAAGAGAGAGAGATAGAGAAAGCGGGATGAGAGAGAGAGATAGAGAGGAGAGGGAAAGTGGAGGTAGAAAGAAAGATTCAAGAGAGAGATGAAATATTCAAGAGAGAGAGTGTGAAAGAGTGGTGAGAGAGAGAAAGATTCAAGAGAGTGAGTGAAAGAGTGGAGAGAGAGAGTGACGAGAGAGAGTGGAGAGAGAGAGAAAGATAGATGAGAGAATGTGGGTGAAAGAGTGAAGAGAGAGATTCAAGAGAGCGAGTGAGATGAAAGAGTGGAGAGTGAAAAAGTAGAGAGTGTTAGACAATTTGATTTTTTATGAATTTTTTTTCTGTTTACAATTAATGACATTTGGATTTTACAAGGTTTAAATTGTAAATTTTCTAATGTCGTTGGATGGTAATGGTGATGGAGTGGGGTCCACTAACGGTAGAGATGTATATCAGCAAATAAGATCGGATTACAGGTGCATATCAGGAAATAACAAAAAAACGGGTGCATTTGGCCAATTAGGTCACTTGGGAGGTGCAGTAGCAAATTACCCTTAGGGATATCCTTCAATTTGAGGTGTATTTTTTTCTATGCAGCTACCCTCGGCTGCGATTTCTAATATAAGGTTGAATTTTTTGAATGTTTTCATGAAATTGGATTTGATTAGGTTAAAATTAACGTAATTTGTTTGACAAAAAAAAGTGTTGTTGAAGGTTCTAGTTAACTCAGAAGGTTAGCTAAGTTGGTAGGTTTGTCAACTTGGAATAGAAAGAATTATATTGTTTAATTATAGTAATATAAGAATGATTGTATCTAAGTATCTTGATGTTTTTGTGTATGGTAGGTAGGAAAAATTTCCTAAAAGGCTGAAAATGAATATTTCATCAAATAGGAGGATCGCATATTATGAACAATAAATGATATTGGTGATGATTTTGTTATTAGAAGGGTATTTATGAAATTGTCCCTTTCATTAAACAATGGGCCGGACGACCGGTCGATGGAACTGATGCTCTTCTTCAGTTTGTTTCTTTTTTCATTTACTTTCTTGAGAAAAAGGAGCATTTTAGCATCAAATTCAACTTTATGTTCTAATAAATTACCCAAAAAAAATCTTAAAAAACGCTCTGTTATAAACTTATAATTGACAAGAGTAATCTTATTCTCGTGCTTTTCCTTTCCTAAGCAATTTTTTAGTACATAGGCAATTGTTTTCGGGAAAGCTTTAAGATGCAACGGTAATTTAATGTGATATAAAAAATAGTACACCGCGTTACAGTTGTTAAGGAAGCTACCAAGAAGAGCCTTTATGAGATGCTCGATTTACTATTTGATTGAATACCATATTTCGTCACCTGAAAATTATGATATTCGTATTCTTCTATGACATGGAGTTTAGGAAGAGAGTTTTTGTCGCGTAATCACATCCAACTAGTGGTAACTGGTAAGATAACAAATATTAGAAAATTCTAGACAGATTGTCGCTCAGAATGATTATCGCTTAGAATTTGTTCTTGGTTATTGAATCTTGAAATCACAATATAGCGTGTATATCCGAATAATTACCCATGCTTTAAGATGGTTATATACTTGATCCAATAGTAACTGTTGGACAAGAACACCGGAAAATTGTTCTTCGCCCCACCATGAATACCTGTTTGAACGGGGATTCCTTTGCCATTTCAATCAACCCGTACCTATATGTCATGCGATCGGAAAAATGATCCTTAATTGGAATTATAAAGTTCGACATATGTAAAAACAAAACAAGAAAAAACTCCAACAAGTTCAAAAACATGGGAAAAAATTCAAAGAAAAAATAATCATTGTCTCATATAAGTAATTGTCGAACCCATCACACCTACCAAGCATACAATCAAGTACCTATCAAAAACCTATAAAACCCATTGAGTATATATAAAAATGCCAGTAAATAATAACAAATCAAAACTATTGAGGTCCTATCAAGAACATATCGAACCCATCGAGCAAACTAAATATTCCAGTAAATAACAACAAATCAAAACTAGCAAGGTCAAATACAAGATTACGTCGAGCAAAAAAAATAAATCATATTGATCCCATCAAGCTCAACAATTCTTATCAACCAAGGTAATCATACCAAGCTCACATGCAAAACGGCATCGACCACAAATGAATCTATATTGAGCTCATCGACCCAATAAATCAGAGAATCTGACTTCATCATATCAAACACATATATCCATCGCATATCGAGCCCATTGAGCTCCCAACTATTAACACTCAAGCTAACCCTGTCGAGCATAACAATTGAGTTCCTATTGAACAAATATCTGATTAGTAGCATATCATGCATAATATTCATGTTAAATATCCTTAATTTTACGACAATATTGTGTTACTCGAGTGTTTGTAGTTATATTTCAGGTATTAGGTAATAAGAAGAAAAGACTTAAATGAAGCAAAATGGACTTGTCTGTCATACACAATGCCCTATTAGCAATTGGGAATGACCTGGATGTAAGCCCGGAGGGACCAAATAGCAAACTGAGAAACTTCACATCATCATGACAAGTATTTTGACAATTAGATTCGGACGCAGACTCAAATGACTGACTAAGGCACACCCCACATGAAGAATTGAAGAACTTAAGTAGACGCACGAAATTGGGTCGCATCTGACCCAAAAGTTCCGCCACTGGTGGATCAAAATGGTCAGAAGGAGACATAATTTTGTGCGGATATGGCTTATGTGTTTATGTCTATTCTGGAAATGCTTCATTAGTCTCATATTGGGGATTGTCCCTAGTTGCCTTTTCCATGTATATAAATAGAAATCTTCTTCCTCCTTTGTGAACTACCATTTCTTGGTGGTCATTCTCTCTACTTGAAGTAAGTCTTTAAAGTAAAACTCAAGGTGGGGAGGATGTCACATTGTAATGTGACTCGTGTAAATAAAATATTTTCTTTTTAGTTAGTTATTATTTCCTTTAGTCTTGCATGTTTTATTTTCTTAAATCTTATCATCATTAGTTAGTTTCATAAGTAGAGAGTAGATGCACCACATTTTGGGTGGAGGTGATGTAGATTATGTGATAGTGCTGAATTCTTTTATTTGTGCAATTTCATATGCTTAATGTAGATCAATACATGTAACTTGTTAAAACTTGTATTAGATGTGATAATGGTCACACTAGGTACTTGTCTCATGCTAGCTTTAGAGTTTATCTTGTTGCTTGAAATGATTTTATGAAAATTGTTTGTTATGTATGGATGCTTGATTAATAGAGAATGCATGAATGGATTAAGTTGTATGAAGGGGTTAATTGATATTCTAATGTCCACACTAAACACGATCATTTTAGTGATGTAAGTGCACCACTTGTGTATCCCTTACCTCATGATTTTAAGAATATATACAAAGTAGAAATGTGTCACATTTGTATTATATATTCATTTCTTGATCTTTTTAAGCTAATAATAAATATGTAACTTAACTTAAGTTACATCGTGCACATTATAATTTTGTTTTATCAGAGGACCCACTAATATCAACGCTCAATTAAGAGGGGTCATGACAATCGTTTGACTAGCTATCTTTTCCAGCACAAGTCAAACTCAACCAACTATTGTCTTTATCATTATACTCGTTGATAGCTTTTGACAATAATCAAATTAAATATTTCTTATATGAAAAGATATAAGTCTCATAACTTAGGATCCAAGACACAGTAAAATATTAATGACACATAACACAATTTCATAATGTTTCACTTGCTAGGTATATTCAATATATAAAAGGAATTATTTTCCTCTTTTATATACTCTTGTCGTCAAATATTTGTAGAGCTACAATAATCGATGATCAACACAACAATCTTATCTCGATATTTAATGTTTAATGTTAATTACCATGATTGTGAATAACTTTTGATTTATGTAAATCATTATCTTTTAGAGTTCTACGGTTAAAGACCAAGAGCATCTTCTTTAACACTTCCAAAAGACGAATACACTAATCAAGGAACAAAATGCTTGCACATTCAATTCATAACAATTGACATATAACAATATTTTTTTAGAACACATTCATTTCAATCTCCCACTTGTTATCAAAGTTTTCTTTCACATAATATCCTCAATGTATAAAACAATAATAACTAGGGTAACCCTCTCTAATCACTCATCAAACCACTCCACATGGTTCCTCAGACTCATGGACTCGAAATGCATTTCACCCTTGGCTTGGGATAATGGTTTGGTGAATGGATCAGTTGTGTTGTTTTTCGTGTCCATCCATAACAAATTTATTTTGCCTTCGTTGATGAAGTCACGTGTGACAAAGTACTTGTGATCTATGTACTTCACCTTGTGATGTGATTTGGGATCCTTGATTTGCGAGATAGATGCATTATTGTCTCAAAATAGCTTTATTTGTCCATCGCTCGAGGGAACTACTTCAAGCTCTTCAAGGAATTTCTTAATCCACGGTCCTTCCTTGCTCGCTTCAGCGACAACCATAACTTCGGAAGCGATGGTTGAGTCGGTCGTAGTGGTTTGCTTCCAACTATGCCAACTCATGACTCCACAATTCAGAAGGAAGACATATCCTTATTGCGACCTTCTATCGTCGGGATCACTCATAAAACTCGCATCTGAGTAACCCTCGACTATTAGTTTCTTTTGTCCTCCATAAACAAGAAACTTATCTTTGGTCCGGTTAAGGTACCTTAAAATATTCTTGACCGCAGTCCAATGCTCAGGATCTACGTTGGATTGGTGACGACTTATCACGCTTAGAACATACGAGACATTGGGTCGTGCAAGTCATGACGTACATGATTGATCATATTGCTGAAGCATAAAGAACATCTTTCATGTACTCCAAGTCTTTACGTGCTTCAGCACACTGAGACTTCTTGAGTTGCACACCCATAATCATTGACACATTGTCCTTTTTGGAGTTCTTCATGCTGAACATTTTCAAGACATTGTCAATGTATGTACGTTGAATTAGGTCATGAGTCTACGGGATCTATCTCTATATATCTTGATTCCCAAGATGTATTGAGCTTCACCAATGTCTTTCATTGAAAATGTAGATTTCAATGAACTTCTCGTCTGCTCAAGCAAAGGTATATGATTTCCGATGAGGAGTATGTCATCGACATATAAGATCAAAAACACTAAGTAGCTCCCACTAACCTTCTTGTATATACAAGGTTCTTCCTTACTTTGGACGAAGTGAATCTTTTCGACTTCCTCGTCAAAACGTTTGTTCCAACTCCTTGATGTTTGCTTCAATCCATAAATGGAATGTTGACGTTTGTAAACTTTCTCGTTATTCTTTGGATCTTCAAAACCTTGAGGTTGTATCATATACACATCCTCCTCCAAGTTCCCATTGAGGATAGCTGATTTGACATCCATTTGCCATATTTCAGAATCATGAAACGTAGCAATAACGAGCATAATTCGAATAGACTTGAACATGACAACCAGTGAAAAAGTTTCATCATAATCAATTCCTTGAACTTGAGTGAAATCTTTTGCTACAAGCCTAACTTTGTAGGTTGTCAAGTCCCCCTTCCATTTCCATCTTCCTCTTGAAAACCCATTTATTTTGAACGACTTTCTTTCCTTGAGGAATGTTAACCAAATTCCACACCTGATTATCATACATGGATTCTATTTTGGATTCCATAGCTTTAAACCATAGTTTGGAGTCTTCTCTTTTCATTGCTTCTTTAAAGGTCAAAGGATCATTGGTATCAAGTACCATGATTTCATGAAGTCCCAAGTACATATCGAGTTTCTTCCTTTCCCACGTTGAACTTCTAAGTTCTTTTTGTTCTATGTATACATCTCGAACTTCATCCATAATTTCTCACGGAATTGGTTCGTGTTCGATTCTCGAACGTACACTATGTGGGAATCGTTGAGTTTCTTTCACAATTGGTTACGACGATCTCTCACTCACGCTCCCACTAACCAAAGGAATATCGGTTGGGCCTTCATGATCTTGAATGTTTCCATTCATGTCATGATCTTGTAGAATATCTTGAGTTTCCTCGAGCACAATTCTACTCCCACTACTTTTTATTCTTTCCAGAAATTCTTTTTTCTAGAAATAGGGCATCCCTCTGTACAATCACTCAGTTGAAGGTTATATGCCAAAAGTAGTACTCTCTTATCTCACGAGGATAACCTATAAAGAAACACTTATCCACTTTTGGTTGAAGTTTGGTTGACATCAATCTTTTGACGTAGGCCTTATAACCCAAATTGTTGAGAAAATTGAGCTTATGTGTTTACCACTTCATATCTCATAAGGCGTTTTCTCCACAGATTTGGATGAAATATTATTTAGTGTGTAGACCGCAGCTTCTAGTGCATAACTCCAAAAGTAAAGAGGCAATTCAGCTTGACTCATCATTGATCGAACAATGTCGAGCAATGTCCTATTTCTCCTTTCGGATACCCCATTCCATTGGGGTATTCTGGGCGGAGTGAGTTGTGGTACAATACCACACTCCTTTAGTAACGAATCAAATTCGGTACTTAAGTACTCACCTCCACGATTCGCTCGTAGAGATTTGATTTTCTTGTTGAGTTTGTTCTCTACTTCATTCACGAATTCCTTGAACTTGTCAAATGATTCTTTTTTGTTTCTCATTAGATAAATATAGTCATAACGACTATAGTCATCCGTGAACATAATGAAGTAACTAAAACCGTTTCTTGCACTTGTACTCATTGGACGTCATACATCAAAATGTATCAAATTCAACAAGTTACTCGCTCTCAGACTTTTCTTCTTGAAATGCCTCTTGGTCATTTTGCCTATAAGGCACGGTTTGTACGTCTCCAATGATTTAAAATCAATTTGACCAAGAAGGTTGGCTTCTTGCAATTTCTTGATGCGTTTTTCATTAATGTGACCAAGACGATAGTGCCACAAGAGTGTATCATTCACGTGAGTAGTTTTAAGCCTTTTGTTATTGATGTTTAAAATTTGTCTATTATTCAATTCAAGCAAATAAAGATCATTCCTTACGAATGCATTTGCATAGAAAATTCCATTCTTCGATATAGACAAGCAAGAGTTTGAAATATTTATATTAAAATTATCCATATTCAAACATGATACATAAATAATATTCTTGCTAATCGAATGCACATAGTATACGTTCTTTAAACATAAATTTAAACCATTAAATAATTGAAACTCCACGGAACATTGTGCAATCGCTGCAACGCTTGCACCATTTCCAACATTCAAAATCATCTCGTTCTTCACGAGTTCATTCCTATCATTTAGTAGCTGCACATTAGAAATTATGTGAGCACAAGATCCAGTATCGATTACCCAATCATGGATAGAGGTGGTCTAATTTATTTCAATAACAAATATACTTTTGACCTTTTTGGGGTATTTTCGCTCAATTACCCCGTTGTCAAGATCCTCCTTGTACTTGGGGCGATTCGGGCGGATGTGTCATTTTCCACCACAGGGGTAACACTCTGTATTAGGAGTCGTAGATTTAGAAGAATTCTCTCTCGAGGTACTCGCATGCGCCCCTCATACTCCATTCCCTTTTAACACTTTTTTGGCCAATTTGTTTTTGCCCTTACATATGGTGATCTTCTTGCTCCCTCCATGGACGGCTAGGACGTGCTTGTCCCGAACCTTGCCCATGTCAACTCAGCCATTTTGAGAGCGTTGTGAAGCTCCTCAAGACTCACCCATTTCTCACGCACATGATAGTGCATAATGAAATCATTGTAGGACGGGGCTAGAGAGTCAAGAATCAAATCTTTCGCAATGTCATCGGGCATCGGGGAAGAGAGCTTTGACAACTTCTCAAGGTACCCTTGCATAGTGAGAAAATGCAAAGATATCGATGTTCCCTCCACCATGTGGCACCTTGTAAGTGCGATGATGGTCTTATAGCGCTCTTTTCTAGCATTATCCATGAACATCTTTGTTAAAGCTTCCATGTCTTCTTGGGTTTTGAATCCAAGTATTTGGCCTGAAGCGAGTCACCCATGGAAGCCAACATTAGACCGTGAACTTTGTTCTCTTGGTCTTTCCACTTTGCTTTAGTTTGTTTCTCATTTTCGGTTGTCTTCTCATTTAATTTTGGGATTTCATCATCCAAAATATGAGAGTTTCTCAAACCTCAACACAATATTGAGCTTTAGTTGCCAGCTTATGAGGTTGGAGTCACCATTTGCTAAAAGATATTTTTCAATCATAGATCAAACAATAAGTTGTATATTCGACATTTCTACAAAATAAATTTATACATAAGATTTAATGTCAATTTTATGTTTGAAAATCAATACCGCAAATTAAATAAACATGTCCATAAATGCAGTAATTCAATATCCCATCGACTATAATATAAACTAGCTAAGGGCTATCGGATATATTATAAAATCAAGGTAAGAAAATATTTTCTAATCATAACCATTTCGAAATATTGCAACATTTGCACTTAATACCATAAACTATAAGCGGTATCTAGCTACACATTATAGCTACCCAATTAGCATAGATGCCTTGTTCATCTCGAACTAAACATGATCTATTTAGTGATGTAAGTGCATCACTTGTGTCTATCCCTTGCCTCATGATATTAAGAGTATTTACAAAGTAGAATTGTGTCACCTTTTTATTACATATCTTAAGTCAGTTATAAATAAGTAACTTAACTCAAGTCACATTTTGCACATTATAACTTTGCTTTATCAAGATGCTCACTAATATCATCACTCAATTAAGAGAGACAATGATAATTGTTTGACTGCCTCTCTTTTCCAGCACAAGTGAAGTTCAACCAAATATTGTCTTTATCACTATACTCATTGATAGCTTTTGACAATAATCAAATTAAACACTTCTTATATGAAAAGATATAAGACTTGTAATGTTTCAAGACAATAGTAAAACATTAATGACAGATAACACAATTCCATAATGTTTCACTTGCTATGTCTATTCAATACATAAAAGCAATCATTTTCCTCTTTTATATACTTGTGCCGTCAAATATTTGTAGAGTTACAATAATCGATGACCAACACAACAATCTTATCTCGATAATTAATGGTCCATGTTAATTACCATGATTGTGAATAACTTTTGATTTATGTAAATCATTATCTTTAGAGCTCTACGGTTAAGGACCAAGAACATCTTCCTTAACACTTCCAAAAGACGTATACAATAATCAATGAACAAAATAGTTGAACATTCAATTCATAATAATTGACATATAAAAGTAAAACTTTTAGAACACATTCCTTTCACAAATATGGAAGACGAAACTTAGAGCATGAAGAGTGTGAAAGAGACCCTTAGAGGATGTAGGTGCGGGAGATGAGGCTTGTTGGAAGAAGATGGTGACAGATGCGGCTTGGAGAAAGAATATTGGGAAAGAGATGTGAAGAATGGAAATGAAGATTTGTCTCGAAAGAAAGGGAAAATATGGTTAATAAGTTTAGTATCGCGTCTAATTCGGTCGATCGAACCATCTTCGGGCATCCGTTTCTTACACAACAGATACTTCATGGAATGTAATGGACTCCTTGGTTCGGTCGTCCGATTGGGATTCGTCCGATTGGGATTCAGACGACTGTTTCCGAGATGACAGAGATTTCAAGGGATTTACTGGACCATCGTAAACGGACGATCGAATAGGATTTTGTCCTCCGTTTCAAAGCCACCAGAGACATTGGAAATCTTGTACGAGTCTTCCAAGTTCGGATGACTGTCGTTTGAACAGTCGACCGAACTACACGTCAGGTAGTTGTTGTAAGACCACGTTACGTGTGATCGACGAAGTTAAATATCATTTGTTTGCCGTTAACGTCGAAAGTTAACAAGAATCTGTCAACGACGTTAGATGAGGAGTGCGCCCGAGCAAATACTGAGTTTTGTAGGTATTTGTGGCCAATAAAACAATTCGGGTGAGCAAAGATCCAATAAAGGTCTTTTGCAAGTGCACGGAAGCAAAAATCCCATTATTTAACCATAGGATCACTAGTTGATTGTAAAAGTATGGAGCAGAAATCAAGCTGGGAAGTGGGAATGGCATAAAAATCATATATTTTTTGAAGTTAAAATCATAAAAATCAAGCAACTCTCAACCATAAGAATTAATAAAGTTTTCTACACTTCTTAAAACAAACCTAAAGTCATTTTCCAAATTACATGCATGCAGACCCAACTTCACTAAATAAATACACCACATTAATTTTTAACCAACAATTGCATCCACCATTTAAGTATAAAATTATATGCTAATTTCTATAATCTACTAAACATTGTACATGAACCTCCACACTACTTTGGAAAATAAACACGGCATATAATCCAATAGTTCCCTTGCCCTGCTTGGAATTCCAGTTTTTAGCAAAGCCATCGGTAGCATCTTTATCAAAACTCTGGCATGTCTTCATACAATATCCTGGTTTCTCCATCCAACTGCACCCATCGGAAAACTTTCTGATGTATTCCTCACATTGAAACCATAAACGTCCACGGGCTGCTGATTTTTGGACCCTTGCAAATGACATGAGAAAATCAAAATAGACACTGTCCGATCATGGAACCACCCATTCAAGCAGACTGAATTCCAGCACGTCCAGCATTCGGTTCTTCGTGTCTCCAGCAGCATCAGGATTCACATGCTGATTCTAATCAGGCGCACCATAGTTCAACAAATATAACTTTTGAATTCGTTATAACTTTTTATTCATCGACAGTAGCGGTAATTTTTGCTTGGTTTATGCATTTCGAGTTCTTCGGCGAAGGCAGGCCCAGTGCATTAGCAAACATCCTCTTTGCAGCCCCAAACTGCTCTTTCTCCATGTTCCTCCGACCAGCTACTTTTCCGTTGCTACTGCTTAGTACTACCTTATTCAAGTTGGGACAGTTTGTCGGCTTTTTAGGGACTTCAAGGTTCAAACTGTGACACGTTGTCCCTCGAGGTTCGCAATAGAGACTCCCTTCACTCTTTTGAACATTTTTAGCAGAGGATAGAAATGTAGATTTTCCTACTTCCTGACTACTCTCAGGTGAGCTGTATTCCTTGCGACTTGTAAGGCAATGGTTATGTTCCAAAGCATTCTGTGCAATATTTTTCCCAAGAGCGTGGGCAATCATTCTTCGAGCAACTACAGGGACATTCCTTGGCTTTGAAGGAACATGTTTCTTCTCTTCATCAATGTGCGTGGCAAATATTCGATCTCTAGCAGCCAAATAAGCTGCTTCTCTCTCTTTGAGGCTGCTCGTTGACGACGGAGAAGGTTCTTTGTTTTTTGAATCTGCAAAAAAGAAAGAACCTGGTATTATTTACAAGATTCAAATGATAAATGATTCCTTTTTTGTTGTCCTGATATAGCAGTGCTAACAGGTGTCAGCATCAACGATTAAACACACAGAAATTCCCACTTCCATTCAAGGAAAGAGCTTCTACAATGCTGATGAAATGGATATTTGTAATGGCTTCGTAGTGCTATGCACGTTCAACAATTGTGCAGCGATGTCTTTATTTGAAATCAAAGTATTTGGAGCACTTTCCATGCCTCTCGTGGGTAAAAATCAGCCTGACCCCATGGCAGTTATCAACAGTGAAAATTATTAAGCAGACATAGCAGGCTGGAATTGTGAACTTCACCAATTGAATCCCTCCTTACAAAAAAAAATATGGACTGCAAAATTATTTCTGTTATGGGGGAGAATCAATGGTCTACTACAATTATAAAAGTGAATCAACTTCTTCGTGCGTGTGCATACTATCTTGCACATTTTAGTCCAATTTCCTCAACAAAAAACAAAACATTTTCACTTAAAGGCGCAAAATGCATAAAATTGACTTCCCTAGCAGGATTAGCAAAAATGTTACCTTTTTTTTGTAAAAGAGAAAATATTAAGCAATTTTATATCCCACATTCCCACTGTAAGCCAAATACAGGATAAAGCAGCCTTATCTGTGATGGGTTGTTTTGGGAACTTCACCGGTTAGCAATAGAGAAATGCACCTGCTAGAGAGTCTCTCTTTGTGATTTGAGCGGCTGTTACAGTTTGGCAGTCACCATGTTGCCACAAAATGTCATTGACAAGGATTGAAGGTCTGTTACACAAAATAATTGAAAATAGGCACTTAGAGAACTTGCCCTTCAGCATGGAAAAGCAGAAAGGCTACTTTTCTTTCTATTAGTTTACGAGGTTAAATGGATGCATCAAGTCAAGAGTCAACTACAAGGACTGAACTGAAATTATAGAATCATTATTACCAAGAAAAATTCATATAACAAAGGAAAAAATAAGATAGCATCACCCCATTAGGGAAAACATCATAACGCTATTATTTAAGTCATTCTACCAGAAAGTACAATTACAGGAAGTGATTCACCAAGATCATTCTTTCTCCTACACGAACCAAGCTTTATTGCATTTTCAACTTTTTTTAGAGATACCTTTATTGCATTTTCCTTGTTTCAAAAAGAAATTACTGATACAACAACAGAGTTCAGGTACTCTAGAAATGAAACACATCAAGAATCATAGTTTGAGCACATGAAGAAATTTTGGACATATTAAAGAATTTTTTGCAATATAATTATTGACGTTGAACTCTAAAATAGGAATTTATTTCTATATAATAATAAAACCTATTTGAGCTATCTTGTATTCTCTGCATATTCTAGTGCTTCTTAATAAAAAAGAAGAATGAAATCCGTTGATTGTCACATTACATTTACTCAGCTCACAAGTCCATTACCTAGTCTGGTGTTTGGTTTCTGACTGACTAGATGGAACATTGGAACTTCAACGCAAAAAAAGACACTAAAAAGATGGACATTACATCAGGAAAGAGGAAAGATATTTACATTGATGAGTCGGGGCACCGCTCCAAAATCAGATGGCGATCGTCCCCTTCTCCAATAGACTCATGCGCAAACCTAAAAAGGCAATACAAATATTATTACAGAAAACAAGAGACAGTCAACATTGTGGGCGTCATGAATCATCAGCTTAAAAAGAATGATAATGAAAATCATACCCAAATATGTCTGCTAGACGATGCACAAGCAAGCGGTGGTATGGAGCCATTGGTTGAAGCTCCAGGATCTTAGAACTTCAAATAAAATGGAAAAAAAAATCAAATGGAAAGAATGCATCAAGTGGACTGGAGTAGTACTTACAGTTATTAGGAACTTCAAATATAAGGAAAAGGTGAAAAATTATGAATTTATTGCTGTACATAGTTAAAAGGCACATTATTGAATCTATCCTTAATATAGAGGATTACGGAAGTGATTAAATCTCTCTTATCTAACTCCAAAAAAGCCACAAATTCAAACCCTTTCTCTTCCGTTTTCATTTTATACTGTGAAACCATGAAGAAAACTAAGAACAAACGTAGAAACAAAGAAAGTGAATGGTCTGACTAAATTTAGATTTTCATAATTTGTACTGGTTTTTCATGTTTTTCTTTAGAGATTAACCTTCTGCAATTGTACATTTTGCATAATTACAGCTTGGAAAACTACCCAATGGATGTCTACAGAATACTTCGTTAATATGACAAGCTGCAGTGGTGTTACATGAACTCAACCTATTAGAAACCTTACTTGTTTTGAATTCCTTTGAATCGAGCTATTAAGAAATGATATTTTATGTGCTATAAAGCATTCTTTATTAGTTTAGATTAAACCAAAAAATATTTCAATTTGCACATCATAGCTTTTACATTTCACAAGTGAAACATGTAATCAAATTGGCATTATAAATAAACAAAGTTCATTAAGATGCACAATATGAAGAAAATAAATTGACCAAAACCAACATCCAGCAAAACCAACTTGAAACTAAGGAAAAGGGAAACATAATGCCTCTCCACATCAACAGCCCATGACCTATTCTTCTTTCAAGGGCTAAACATTTCTTCAAGAAAAGACCTCATCCACCTCCTCAGCCAATTCAGTCGGTGGGTGCCTGAATGAGAGATCTTACTCACTTGTATTTTAAAGGTTTTAATGTTGCAATCAGACGTTAGAGATTTGAATTTGTGTGAATAGAGCCGATTGGTGGGTATCATGGCACCCAACAATTATCTTGAACTTACGTTTTGCTCCAGGGAGAGTGGAAGGAGAAGAAAAGTAGGAAGTAGAAGTACGGTTTCAATAAGGTAGGGTAGTAATTATTTTATTTTAACATTTTGGATTAGAAAAAAAAGTAAAGTAGCGGTTGAGTAGGGTAGATCGGTAGAGCAGTAAGTATTTAACACGTAGAGGCAAAGAAGAACAAAAATGTTGAATCAAAGAAGGATGAAAAGTTACAAAAGTTAAAGTGGTGTGCATGTAAAATTATCGCATCTTAATTTATGAGGATGGCAATGTATACACTGTTTGTCCACATCTATGAACCATAAGAATAATGAGTATACATGAATATTTATGTATCTAGAAGAACATTCAGATTGGATGAACTCCAAGAATAAGCTTTTTATCATTAAAAGGACAAAATGAAGGATATAAGGGGAAAAGAATTCCAAGATAAAAACTTTCTCATTGACATTTACCTAGTATCTTTTTCTAGGAAGTTAACAAGTGCTTCTTCTACAGAGAGAAGAAGATGCTTGCTAAATAAGTTATCTTTCACGAGAAAAGCCAACTCCTCAACCTGCATATGCGAAATACAAAGCATATCAGTTAACTAAAAAAGACAGCCCTCCCTCTGAAAGCATCTTTTCTCTACATATACATAAAGATATTGAAATCCATCAACAACAAGATCCTAAAATATCAGAAGTATTTAGCAATCTGAAAATCTTACAAGTTAGTATTTTTATTCATGGAGTTGAAAGGGACCTCAAATCTGATCCAAACATGAAAAAAAGAGTAAGAAAATTTGAACCTTTTGTCAAATGTATCAAAGAACATCAGAGCATAGACAAAAGTTCCTTGAGATGGTTGCATTACAAATATAAAAATGTCTGCTTGACTACCATTGTACTACTGGTCATACTACCTCCATGGATGTTCATATATAGAATATGGGTGTACACAAGCCAAGCTCGACTGCTCGAGTATTACTTGTTAACACAACCAGCAAGTTCATGTCTTGGTTTGGCAAGGAGTAGATCTATGATCCCAAGATCTAGCCTCACTTATGTTAACCACACAAACTTGTATGCTCAGCTTGTTAGCTAAGCAACTTTCCCAAATGCTTGTCTTTGCTAGTTAGTACTTAAACTAAAACAAAACAGCACCAACATTTGTTGAGAATCATATCCGCAGCTCATTGACAAGATAGAAACAGGTTAGATCTAATTGGGGGTAAGGATGGAGAGATGGTGTTACTTATTTACAACCACAATCTTTCTCCAGCTTTGTCTTTTGCATTGTAGAACTAAAACCTCTCAAACTAAATAATCAAATAAGCAATCTTATAATCCGTTCACATTAAATAAGAACCTTTACCAGTCTGATTTAGGTCTTTGGCTTTTTGCTATAGCTAGAAGATACAAATTACATAAATAGTTATTGTTACCGATTGCATCATACTAAGGTCTATTTGGTATTCATCTGTGCTAATTATAAAAAAAACAATAGTTTATTAAAATCTTAAGTAAATGTCATCAAAAAAACACCCAAATAAGCCACCTAAGAAGCTAGCAACTAAGCTAATGAGTAAGCATGGCTTGCTCATATTTAGCATGGATATGGAAACCACAAAAAAATTATGTCCACGCTCGTTTGGAGTTTAGCCTAATTAAGCCAAGCTCAAATGAAAACGAACAGAGCTAAACACCTGTACGTAAAATCACACCCTGCTGGTTGATACTCATGCATGATACAATTGTCATTGTAGATAAACCTCAAGAAAAAAATTACTATCTGTAGGTTCTAGTATCTTATAACTTCACACCATCAACAACAAACAACATAAGCTGCTGGAGAATCTTAGTCCTACAACACAACCATTGCCCTCAAAGTTTCATAAATACTTTCTATTTCAACCAAAATTTTCAATGACATATTTTTGCAGGTTGTTTGTGTCATAAATTCAACTTCATATGAATCCATTTTTTGTTTTTTATCGGTCATATGAATCAAATTTTCGAGCTTTAACTGACCATTAGTAGCATCAGAAGTATAAGCACGAAAATAACCTTAAACTCTTTTATCAAAATATATTATAACCGGATACTAGCTTTAAATTGAATGATCTCTAAAATCCTATCAAGTACTTAAGGATATTGTGACAATTGAGAGAAATACAAATACTAAGAGCTGTCAAATTCGTGTTTCGGGTCGTGTTCATGTCAACACGAATTGACACAAACTAATTTTACAAGAATGTATTACCAAAAACAATAAAAAAGCAAAGATTTTACATCTAGGTACTTCTAAAAACTAATTTCCAACCAAGCACATTTATTTTCAACAAAATAACACCAAAGATCAAAATTTTAAAAACAAAAACAGAGGGTTACCACAAGTCACAGACCACACATACATATGAAATTCGACAAACACCTTTAAGAGTTAAGACTAATAACAAACTCCACAAAGTTCCAATTTTTACAACAAATCATCCAAAACCCAACAAAACCCATATCTCAAAAACCCATAAAAACCTAATTTTACAAGAAATTACTCAAACCCATCTCACATAAGTCCAAGAAATCCAATTTCTCGCAACCACAAAAAAAACCCACAACGTTCCAATTTTTACAACGAATCATCCCAAACCCAAAAAAATCCATCTCTCATAAACGCCAATCCGAATGCAGACCTCATCTGCTTCCACAAAATGACCATCTTCGAACAGAAGATCAGAAAAGGGAGGTTTTGGGATGGAGAGGAGGAGTGGAGAAGAAGATCTCATTGTGGTTTGGATTCGAAGCGTGGGAAGGAGTTCAGCGTGGCTCGGAGGACGCAGCGGAGGAACCTTATGTCAAATACAATCAATTTCATCGAAAAAGTATAAGAAAATAAAATTCCCAGAAAAACAAGTTTGTTAGCTCTGTCAATACACAATACAATGGTTCAAAATGGTTAATCGTCTCACAGTAGAGGAATTGAGGGTCACTGACCGCAACGAATTGGGTCATCTCCATGCTTCCGACCTTCTTCGAACGAAAACCTAAGGAATGTATCGATTCCGAAGAATTCGACAAATATCATTGACGTAGATAGAAGGGTTATCCGAATTCAACCTTCTCGTTGGGCCAAACCAAAGCCCAAGTCCATGTAGCCCTTGTTTGGTACCCACTCAAAATTGGGTCCGCATCTCGGTGGAAATTTTGCCTTCCTACGGCAGATAGTCCTATAGCTGGGTCGGGTATAGAGCGGGTATGATTGTACTTGTACCCATAACTGACTTAATAATGTTTATAGGTATCGGTATATACCCGGTTTGCAAATTTCATACCCGTATCCACCTCATATCTGCCTAAATAAACAAATTCAATCAGATTTGACGGGTATACGTGTTACACATAAATTTAAAAATAAACAACATTCAACTGATAAAAATTATAATATAAGAGGGGCAGCCCCAAATGACTTTAATTTCCCAAGTTCAGCTCTTCTTGTCAGCGAGTAGACTTACCCGCTCCTACCTCAATAGCAAAGGAATTGAGTGAGTGGTTCGACCAATGCATAAATACCTAAAATTAGTAAAATGGTTAATAATTTAAGTTTCTGTAATCATATACCACATTTGAAATACAAAAAAAGTCACAACATCAAGAGGATAGTATACAAACAAAATACTAATATACTTCTAAAAATACATGCTTTAGCAAAATTTAAACTCGTCCATGAATGATAAATCATAAATCAAACTGCCAAATCGGAAAATTTGGGTACTATCATAGTATCGGCTAAATATCGAAACCCGTTGGAAGGGGTATTGTACGAGAAATGGTTCATAGATAATCAATTTGTCGTCTCGTATGCCCTGAAATTATATGAGGTGTTGAATATTCAACGATAGCAGGTGTTGAAAGAAATTGTATTGAGAATTATGGATGGAGAAAAAATGGGTTCTATCGTACTAATAGAGCGGCGAATTATTGGGTCGAGCTGGATTTGAACTAACGTAGACATATAGTCAACGAATTTACGGTTCGACCCACTAATTGCTCGGGCATTGACCCAGGAAGAATCCATTCTAGGATTACTGATAATTGAGAATTCATGATCAAAACCTCCTTTTGTAGTACCATACCCCAAGAAAAAGTCAAATAACCCACTGCCTCCTTGAAAGAGAGATGTCCTGAACCGCTAGACGATAGGGGCATACCCACTCGACCACCATCAGACTATGGTCATAGTATCATTAGTTTTTTGAATTGTCAATATAAATACTATAATAGTATGACTAAGACCAAAACATACTTCTTAGTTAATTCAAGTTTTTTGATAGTTCTTTCGTGAAGCATACTACCATTATATCTATTTCCTTTGCGGGGTTGATCATTTGGGTCTTTCAATTCTTAGATGTGAAATTTGAACCTCTTAACGGGGATATTCCCAATACTGACAAAGAAAAAAGGAAGTGACTTGGACAAAAAAGAACCAAAGTGACTTAGACAAATATTCTTTGTCGATAGCCTTGGACCAATCAGTCGAATATTGATTAATAAGTAATCGATCAAACACTACTTGAAAATGGTTCTTCTATTCTGAAACGAAATGTTCCAAATCTTACTGAAAATTCTTGCTCCTATTTGTAAAAATTGGTGAATACAACCAACTTTCATTAAGAAGTTCATCTCCAGACCTAAAACAAGCAAGAGGTGGAATACCAGAAAGAGAAAGTGTACCTAATAAAAAAAGTAATTTTTGTAATTGGAACATATCTTGTTAAACCACCCATAAGAATCATATTCTGACTTTGATATGATGAATGCCCAACAATGGGTTCCATTGAATGAATGATGGATCCATAGCCCAAGAACAATAATGCTTTAGAATAGGCATGAGTTGAAGTATCATTGTGTTCTAAAAATTTTACTTTTAAATATCTTTTGTTATGAATTGAATGTATTGAATAATATATTCATCTTTTGGAATATTAAGGAAGATGTCTTTAACCGTAGAGCTCTACAAAATAATGATTTACATAAATCAAAAGTAATTCACAATCACAGTTATTAACATGGAACATTGATTACTGAGTTAAAATTGTCATGTTGGTTGAAAGAAATATTGTAGCTCTACAAATATTTAACAACATAAGTATATGAAATAGAAAACGTTTCTTTTATATATTGAATTGACCTAACGAATGAAACAATATGAAATTGTATTTGTGTCATTAATATTTTATTGTGTTTTTGAATCCTAAGATACGAGACATGTATCTTTTCACATAAGGAGTGTATGATTTGATTATTATCAAAATTATCAATACGTATAATGATAAAAATTTAGTTGGTTATACATAACTTGTAATGAGAAAGTTGATATGTTAAAAGATTATCATTATCACTCTTGACTTGAGTGATGATATTGTTGGACTCCTTGATAAAGCAAATTTATAACGTGCACAATGTAACTTGTGTATAGTTACATATTCATAATTAGCTTGAGAGATTAATAAGTAAATATATAATATAAAGATGACACATTTCTACTTTGTATAATATTCTCAATATCACGAGGCAAGGGATGGACATAAGTGATATTAAATATCACTAAATTGATCATGTTTGGTTCGAGTGAGCAAATCATCTTTGTTATTTGGACAACTAAAATGTGTAGCTAGATACCGCTTATGGACGGTGAAATATATCTCACAAACCAAAAACTATTGTTGGGCTCCTTGATAAACCAAAAATGTGTAGCAAAACATCTCACAAACCAAAAACTATCTCATATTTTGGATGATGAAATCTCAAAATTAAATGAGAATGCAACCGATGCTGAGAAAGAGATTGCAGCAAAGTGGGAAGACCAAGAGAACCAAGTTCATGGTCTAATGTTAGCCTCCATGAGTGACTCACTTCAAGCGAAATACTTAGACTCCACCGATCGGTTGAACAATTGGTTATTTTGATCGACCGTTTTTGCACGGTTTTACTTGAATTAATAAGAGAATTTATTTTATCATGGGTTGGATTTGTTTTAATTTGGTCAGAGGAGGTTAATAGTTGATTATGTGTCGAAATATGATTGGTCTAAAGGAGCTAAAAACAAGGAATCATGTGTAAGTGGGTTACACATGATGTGTGATGGGGAAACCCTATAAATAGGTCTCTCCTCTCATCCTTTACATGAATGCAAAAATTACCCTCTTCATATTTCTCCACCAAATCCATCCGAAAATTACATTATTAGTTGTGTGTTTGAGAGATTAAATTCTCATTAAATGGGTAATTAGTTAGATTTTAACATTGATTTAGAGATTGATTAACTACTCTGACATCTCTAATCTTGTTTAAAGTTTGGTGAACACTTGGAGTAATTCCGAGGTGATCCAACTTGTAACACATCTTCCTATTGGTAAAAGGGATTCAATAATCTCTTAAGTATGATTCAATAAATGTATTTCAATATTAAATAGTTAATTACATATATTGAAATACAATTAAGAATTTGTACATAAAGTTATTGAAAAATATGAAAATCGATCTTAAATGCTTGTTAAAAAATATATACAAGTATAAGACACGAAATCCTACAATTTCTACATAAGAACGTCCTCAAATTTGATCAATTATTCTCCAGACTTTGCAAACAGACATATACATATGTTGAACTAAAACTTTGACTTCAATAGGCGATCTCTTCCGGATCTTCAGTCTTCTTTATCATAAGTTTACCCCTTCACCGGTGGATGATGAGTCGTTATTATTTTATTTTATTTATTTGGTTAATATTATATTGTTTAATTAAATATTATTTATTGTTGTGATGTTGTGATTGGTTGGAGAAAGGGTTTAAAAGGAGTTTTTTTTCTTCATTTTCCTTGCTTCACTCATCCTCCTTAACTCTCACTCTTTCTCAAACTCATTTCTCTTCTAGAAAATTGAAGTTCCGACGAGGTGTGGTGATCGGAGAGCAAGGAGCCGCAGTGGTGATTGCCGGAGTTGTGACAGTCGTCGTTCGCGTGAGAAGTTCGTCGGAGAAGAAGAGTGTCTTGCGAGGAGGCGATCACCATGGGTCTTCAAAGGTTTCTTCAAAGTATGTCAAGTTTCTCAATAATACTCACCTAAGGTGTGTGAGTGGTGGATTTAGTCGACGGTAGTTGTTAGGCTCGTCAGAGGTTGCTGAACAGCAGTTAGGCACATGCCTTAGTCGACGGATGCTAGTGTTAATGCGGGTTTTTGCCTTACACCAGTCGAACGATGTCTTTGGGCGGTCGACCGGTTGTGTGTTTTAGGCAATCCCTGTTTTTTTTGTCGAATGGGTCCCCTCTGTCGTTCGACCGGTTACACTGTAGGTAAGTCGGTTGGGGGCATAGACCATCTTAAACGGTCGTCCGCCTTTAGATCCGTTTGACCTATTGTACATATTGGGAGAGCATGAACCGGTCCGGGTTTCATTCCGGACCTCGGGACGGGTTCGGGTTTCGGTCCGGTCCGGTCCAAACCTGGTCCAAAACCCAATTCCCCTCCCCCCAAATCCGGTATGGTCCGGGTTCTGTCCGAATCTGACCGGTCCGGACCCTGGAGAGACCGAATCTGACCGGTCCGGTCTTCAGTCCGGACCCCGGAGAGCGTCCGGGTCCGATCCGAGTCTGGACCGATGCTCTCCCTTAATTGTACATGTAGCTAAGTCTGTTGGGGCGTAGACCACTAAACGGTCGACGACCTATATGATTTGTTCGACCGATAGCTTAAGTTAACTTAAAATTTGTTCGATCAGTGTGTGTCTTGTTAAACCGGTCTTAGACTTCGAGGAAACGTGATGTCGCTGTTATATTTCAGTCGACCGAGTCCCCTTTGTCGTTCGGCCGTTGAGACGATTAATTTTAATAGTATTTGTGGCGTAGACCCTTTAAACGGTCGACCGCATGTGACCAGTTGACAAGGCAGAATCTTAATGCGAGTACGACCTATACCACAAGCCTATAAGCTTCGAGAGAAAACGAGCCCTTGATGAGCCTCTGGTTCACAAGCCTCTCCTTTTTTATGAGATATATGATTGAACAACCTTGTTCGACCGATTGGTCGTTTTGTTAGTTGAACCTAGGAGTTGACCATCCAAACGGTCGACCGCCCATGATAGTTCGTTTGACCGATTTTATGTTTGTTTTGTTCGACCGGTTTGGTGACAATCGAACCTTGCTTGTGAAAGGAATGTGTTCTAAAAAATTTACTTTTATATGTCAATTGTTATGAATTGAATGTGCAAACATTTTGTTCCTTGATTATTGTATTCGTCTTTTGGAAGTGTTAAGGAAGATGTGTTTGATCCTTAACCGTAGAGCTCTAAAAGATATGGTCTACATAAATCAAAAGTTATTCACAATCATGTTAATTAACATGGAACATTGATTACCGAGATGAGATTGTCGTGTTGGTCATCGATTGTTGTAGCTCTACAAATAATTGACGACGCGAGTATATAAAAGAGGAAAAATTACTTTTATATATTGAATAGACCTAACAAGTAAAACATTATGGAATTGTGTTTTGTGTCATTAATGTTTTATTGTGTCTTGGATCCTAAGATATGAGACTTATATCTTTTCACTCAAGAAGTGCTTGATTTGATTATTGTCAAAAGCTATCAATGAGTAGTGATAAAGTCAATAGTTGGTTGAATATGACTTGTGCTGGAAATGATAGTTAGTCAAAAGATTATCGTTGTCCTTCTTAATTGAGTGATGATATTAGTAGGCCCATTGATAAAGCAAAATGTGCACAATGTAACTTGAGTTAAGTTACATAGTTATAATTAGCTTAAAGAGATCAAGAATGAATATAATACAAATGTGACATATTTCTACTTTGTATATATTCTTAATATCATGAGACAATGGACGGACACAAGTAGTGTACACACATCACTAAATGAATCGTGTTTAGTTCGAGTGGAACAAGACATCTACGCTAATTGAGTAACTATAATGTGTAGCTAGATACCGTTTACAGTTTGAGATATTAAGTGTTTAATATCGTTGTCAATTTAACTTAGATCCTCATATAGGTCACACCACAAAATTGGGAAACAAGAAGCTTGATTTTGAGTTCATATGATATGTCGAGTTTCATATGAAAATTGACACATGTGGTGAATCAATAAAATCAATGTCATGAAAATTGACATAATTAGAATCATACATAAATTCATATGATGTGTATATAATATGAGGTGTAATAATTTAATATTACATAAGATAATATATTACATAAGATATGAATTTGCTAAAAACCCCAAGAGATCAAATTTTGTGGGATGTAAATTCAAGATTTGACAAAGGCAAAATCAGGGTCAAAATGGTCAATCGTTTTGGGTTCGGTCGACTGGGTTTCTTAGAAACGGTCGATCGGGTAAAGATCGGATACGCGAGTGGTCGACCGAATTGTTTGGAGTTTTTGGACAATAGGATCAGTCGATCGGGCGTAAACGGTCGACCAGAAGAAAAATATCCAGGAGCTGTTTTGGGATATGACGGTCGACCGATAGAGACGCGGTCGTCCGAAGAAATTTACCAGGAGAAATTTTGGTAATTAAACGGTCGACCAGAGCGAGATGTGGTTCGACCAAAATTTTCTAGGAATTTTTTCTCATGAATATTTGGTCGATCGTCTGGCTCATAGTCCTACCGAACTTGTGAAACATCGAATTGTTCGGTCGACCGTTCAACACGATTTCTGCCAGAATTATTAAGAGATTAATTAGATCATGTGATGGATTAATTCCAGATTTGGTCAAATGTTTTTAAGGATTCTTATGTGGCAAATTGAGAATAATTTTTGGACGGAAAAAGTAAGAGATCATGACTAGAGAATAGTTCATGATATGAGTGTTTTGGGAGCCTATAAAAAGATTCATCATCCTACTTGTTTATGTTAATGCAAAAATTCTCTCTTTCTAATCTCTCATTTAATCACCACGGAAATTCTCTTAATAGTTTTAAGTTTTGGAGATTTAAATCTCAGGAGCTTTTAGAGGGGTTATTAGCCAGATTCTAAGCTTAATTAGAGATTGATTTGTTAGCTCATTTCTCTCTAATCTTGTTTGGAGTTTGGTGAACATTTGAGGCGAATCGGCAGTTGATTCAACGGGCAACGAAACTCTGGATCTTCGAAAAAAAATTAGAGAACCTTTGGGTATGATCCTTCCTCCTTTTGTATATTATAATATGTGTAGCATTGCATGATATTAGAATAAACATAAACATGTACATAAAATCAATGAAAATATGAAATCGATCATGTATGTTTGTATTAATTTTTTTAAAATATACACATACATAGGGACACGAAATCCTATAACTTGTTCCTGGAAGGAGTCGGTCGACCAATGTGCTTGTTCGATCTACCATTGTTGCCCTGTTTTGTGGTTGTGGTATGTGTGATCGGCTTTGAGGGCAACAAGTTCGTTGGTCTTTTGGGGCAACGGAAAGGACATGCCGGCCTGATAACGATCAGTGGTGGCTCTACGGAGTGGGTGTTGGCCCTACCGAGCGAGTGGTGGCTCTACGGAGTGAGTTGTGACTTTATGGAGTGATTCGAGACTCTAGAGGGGTCGTCTTGTGAGGCGGGGTTTATTGGCCGATGTATTTCCGGCAGGTGCCTTGTGTGCACGTGTGGTGTGGGGGGTGAGGTAAGAGGACCCTAGAGCCCGTTGTGGTTGGGAGAGAGGTCTCTGGTGACCAGTATTGTCGATAATATTTTATATCCATTGATGACGATGTACTTAAAAAAGACAAACTCATAACTTAGCTAGAGCAGTTGAGCCATTGTTATGAATTTACGTTGGCTTAAAAAAGACAAACTCTTAGTAAAAAAAGACAAACGATTACTTAAAAAAGACAAATCATTACTTAAAAAAGACAATATTACTTAAAGGGACAAACCATTACATAAAAAAAACAAACTCATGACTTAGCTGGATCAGCTGAACCATTGTCACGAATTTACGTGAGCTTAAAAAGGACTGACCCACAATGTAAAAAGGACAAACCCCCACTTAGAAAAGACAAACCACCAATATAAGGACTTACCAAACTGTTAAAAATGACAAAATCATACTTTAAAATGATAAACTCATATGTTAAATAGAACAAACGCAGATGATAAAAAAGACAAATGCAGATGATAAAAATGACAAACGTATATGTTTAAAAGGACAAAACGCATGTTGTATGGTTTTTTCGTTTTACATGAACTATTCATTTTACCTTTGTATCCGAAAGTTTGCATTGAAAAAGTAAAGGTTGTACGAAGAAACCAAACGTTGCATTAGAAAAGTATTGTTGCATTGAGAAACTAAAAGTTGCATGTTACATAAAATAAATAAGCATGTTATTTCATTAATTTCAGAAAGAAAAAGACATTTGACGACTGGACTGACCACGTCAGTTGCGTTCGGGTCTTCGGGACGTCGTGTTTGTGTATATCGACACTTCCATATTTGTAAACCATAAATTCCATTCACCAAACCAGTAACCAACGTTACTACTCTCTAATCAGACTCCAAAACCAGTTAAAATATAAGATACTAATCATTAAATTTCATTTACCAAACCAGCAAACTACATTACAACTCTCTAATAATAATAATAAAACATTACTGCTCTCTAATCACAAATCAGTAAACCGCATTACTATTTACCACTCTCTAAAAATAATAATAATAACATTACTGCTCTCCAATCACATTCCAAAACCAGTTGAAACCAACAGTCCCAAATGGTACTGCTGACCATTCTTAAAAGTCATTCTAAAAACAGATAATAATATATTAAATGATAAGATATTCCAACCAGATTTCATTCCAAAACCAGATAAATGATTAATATCACCATAATCATCCAAAAAGACCCTTAAATCTCACAAACCAAAATCAGACAAACCACAACACAACCCTCAAATCACAGTAACCAAACCATTAAACTCCTTAATGACATCCCAAAACCAGATCAAACCACACCATAAAAAGTTAAAGCCCCAAATCCAATAAATTCAAAAAACAAAAGAAAACATTACTACTCTCCAATCACATTCCAAAACCAATTCAAAAGGCAAGACACGAACAAGCCCAAAAAAATACTTTGAAAAAGCAAGCCCCAAAAAACACTACTACTGCTAAAATCCCACAAGTCCACAACCCTAAAAAATCCCACTAACCAAACCATTAAACTCCTTAATCACCCTCCAAAACCAGATTAAACCAAACCACAAAAAGTTAAAACTCCAAATCCAAAAACAAAAAATATATATTTGCAAACAGCATGGACGTCGATGTTTAGTAGTTGTCATCCCAGTATGGTTTTGTCCGTTCCCACCACCTCTCTTCCTCCCATGCCCTCCTCGGGCTAGGGTTAGGGTTTCCCCTCGCGTTCCCACCCAAGATGCTACCTTTGCTCCTCCTCCTCCTCCTTCTCCACGTTCCCCCGTCCCTCTCCGAAGACGCCGGCGCTCTTCTCGAGTTCAAAAAGGGCGTCAAAACCGACCCCTCTGGCCTCGTTTCCACCTCCTGGAACAAGCCCTTGGATCCCGTTGGGTGCCCCGAATCCTGGTATGGCGTTAGGTGTAATGCGGGTAGAGTGGTGGAGGTTAGGGTTTCTGGGTTGGGGCTGGAAGGGGAGGTGAAGTTCGCAACTTTGGTTAATTTGACGAAATTGGAGGTTTTGGATTTGAGTGAGAATAATCTGACCGGTCGGCTTGTCCCGGGGCTTGGGTTGATGTTTGCGATGAGGAGTTTCAATGTCGGGAGGAATGCGTTTTACGGGCCGGTGCCGGATAAGGTTATGGATCTCTGGGGGTTGAATTACCTGAATTTGTCGTTTAATAGGTTCGACGGTTGGTTTCCGGAGAGGATATGGAATTTGCAGCAGCTGAGGAAGTTGGATTTGCGGGGGAACGGGTTGCGGGGGGATGTCGGGGTGGTGCTGTCGAAGTTGAGGAATAACGAGTATGTGGATTTGAGTGGGAATAAGCTTTTCGGGGGTTTGAAGATGGAGGCCGCGAATTTGACTAGTGTTGGGAATACTGTGAAGTACTTGAATTTGAGTGGTAATGAGCTTGTTGGCGGGTTCTTTTTGAACGAGTCTATGGGGGTATTTCGGAATTTGGAGGTCTTGGATGTTAGTGATAATAAGCTTAGTGGGGAGCTTCCGGGGTTGGGTATGTTGATGGCTTTTAAGGTTTTTAAGGCTGCCAATAATGAGTTGAAAGGGGCTCTGCCGAGTGAGCTTTTTGGGAATGTGGTTCCTTTGAGAGAGCTTGATCTTAGTCGGAATGGCTTCACAGGTAATTGGTCTTACTGTTATTTTGTTATTTGTGAGTTACTTGTGAAGATAGTACATTTCATAGTCTGAAGTGCTTTGTTTTATCAGTCTCAAGCGCTTATTCTAGATGGTCTTTGCAATTACTTGTTCACCATTTATATAATTAGAGGTTCAAACTTCAAACTCAATACTAGATTTTGTTTTCATCGTGAATTATAAACACATTCTCTGCTTCTTCTTTTATCTTTAGTTCCTCATGTATTAATGTTGGCATTACCTTCATCTGTGCAGGATCTATACCAACCATCATCTCTACGTCTATTAACATATTAAATCTTTCATCGAATGAATTATCGGGTTCCTTGCCTTCCAATATTGGAACTTGTGTTCAGCTGGATTTGAGTAAAAACCAACTGACAGGAGATTTATCGGCAATACCTAACTGGGGAGGCCTATTGCAGATTGTTGATCTAAGTTCAAATGAGTTGTCCGGAGACTTTCCAAACTTAGGCTCACAGTTTGAAGCGTTGATATCAATCAGTATGAGGGATAATTCTATAGGTGGGAGGTTGCAACTAGAAAGTCATCAGAGCTTGGTTACTGTTGATCTCAGCATGAATAAACTTACTGGGGCCCTTCCCCCTGGACTTTTCACATCATTGAACTTGACATATCTCAATCTTTCTGGAAATCATTTCTCGGGGCATATCCCGATTGAAAGTTCCCTTTCCACTGAGTCCTTGGTCTTACCTAGCAGTCCTCTTATGCAGTATCTTGACTTGTCTGTCAATTCCCTCTCTGGCCCTCTTCCGTCTGATATAGTTTCACTGAAGAAGCTCAAGTTGCTCAACCTTCGGAGGAATGCGCTTTCTGGACATATACCTGATGAACTAGTAAAGCTGGACTATCTTGAGTATGTTGATCTATCCTACAATCATTTCAATGGAAAGATCCCTGATATTGCTCAACCCAGTTTGGTTGTGTTCAATGTCTCCTACAATGATTTGATTGGTGTTATTCCTCAAGGCCTCAGGAGGTTTCCTGATTCATGTTTCCACCCTGGAAATGCTTTACTAATATATCCAGATGCTCCTCCCGGGGACAGTACTCCTGGAATTGTGAGCAGTGCAGACGAGCATCATCGTTTGAAGTCTAGAATTCGACTAGCAATCATTGTCGGCTGTGTTGGAGCTGTTATTCTGATTTTCTTTATTTTTATGGCTGTGTACAAAATAAGGACTCAAGAATTGTGTGGAAGAAATGCCAGTAGAGATCTAGCTACTGGAAGACATGCAAATTTTCGCAATTTTGCCCTCAATTTTTGCCATCCTCGTAAGGACAAGCAGTCAGAAGGTTCAATTAATTATCCAACCGACCATTTAATGAGTTCTGGTAGTGGAACAAAGACTTCACAAAAGGAGCTGATTGCCAAACAAGTAGACTATGGCTTTTCTGATGTGGGTCGGGGCAGTGCTGATTTGGAGCTGACAAAGAGAAGCGCATCAGAGGGTCATCTTCCAAGCAGTGGTTTTCCAGGATCAGCATTATCTTCTTCACCCCGTTTTGTTGAATCAAACATGCGTGAAAATCCGGTTGTTTTAAATGTATATTCGCCTGATCGTCTGGTAGGAGAGTTGTTTTTTTTGGATAATACTCTTTTGTTTACAGCCGAAGATTTGTCTCGTGCCCCAGCAGAAGTTCTGGGCAGAAGCAGTCATGGCACGTCATATAAAGCAACCTTAGACAGGCATAGCTTGACCGTAAAATGGTTGCGTGTTGGCCTTGTGAAGCGTAAGAAGGACTTTGCAAAGGAACTAAGAAAAATTGGGGCAATTGGACACCCAAATATCGTCACCTTAAGGGGATATTACTGGGGGCCCAAGGAGCAAGAAAGGCTTGTCATATCAGATTACGTTGCTGGGGATAGTTTGGCTTTACATTTATATGGTATGCTTCCCAAATTCCTGCATGTATCTTAAAGTTGATCATTTACACATTGTGTTTTCTGATACTTAATTTGTCTAGTATTTGTAGTGCCATTTTTCACTTTATTTTCCACCATGTTCATTGGAGTCATTTTTTCTGGCATGGTAGTGGTCAAGGTGTTGGTAAAATTTAGGGTGGATCATGCTGAATTTATGTAAACAGAATCTCAAGTTTCGATAATTTCTGAAGCGGGTAGATGCAACATAGGGTTTTGGCAATTGATGAGGGAAGAGGGTAACATGTAGCAGATGACCTAATTATTGATTATGCGACTAGGAAATACCTCTTCACCGTTCAGAAAAAAGAAAGAACTAGGAAATAGCTCCCAATTTGGCTTGCTGTTTTCATTGGAAAATTGAATTGGAGAAGTTATGATTTCATCATACCAGTTTATATATTCAAAATCTGATTTTATCCCCTAGAAAGCAATTGTCTAAATTGACATGGTGTGGCATCCTCTCAAAAGAAAAAAATTAGCAGCTTATGATTTTGGCAATTTTAGATGTGCTACCATTTTTAGATATGAGAATTTGAAAGTTGGCTTTTATCAAACCAAAATTCTATTCTAATTAAATTGCTTTGCAGAATCTACACCAAGAAGGTACTCCCGACTGACATTTGCTCAAAGGCTAAAAATAACTGTTGATATTGCTCGTTGCTTATGCTATCTTCATCAAGATAGAGGTTTGCCACATGGTAATCTCAAACCAACAAATATACTCTTGTCTGGATCTGACCTCACTGCCAAGTTAACAGACTACGGTCTTCATCATCTAATGACGGTAAACAGCATCGCTGAGCAGATGCTAAATCTTGGCGCTCTTGGTTATAGAGCCCCAGAGCTTGCGACAGCGGCAAAACCGTTACCCTCATTTAAGGCTGATGTGTATGCTTTTGGAGTTATAGTGATGGAATTGTTAACCAAAAGAAGCGCCAGTGACATTATTTCAGGCCAGTCTGGGGCGGTCGACCTCACGGATTGGGTTCGAATGTATGCTAGAGAAGGACGAGGATACAATTGCTTCGACAGAGATATTGCCAGCACGGACGAAGTTCCGAAAGCAATGGAGGAATTGCTGGCCATCTCTCTTAAGTGTATTCTTCCTGTAAATGAGAGACCTAACATCAAGACAATCTTTGAAGAACTTCATTCCATCACAGCTTGATTTTTTTATTTTTTTTGCCTTTTTTGTGTACATGTGAGGTTGTGAGTTCTTGAATTTATTGTTTTTTTCTTTTATTTGTCCCCTTTTCCTTGGGCTTCTTAACCAAGCTGTTTCTCTCATTTGTTGTGTACAGAATGGTGCATTTGATTGATTGGAGATTTGTTTTTTCATGATTTGATTTTCTGGGATTTAACAATGCAACTACTGGATGAAACTGGAGCCTTTTGATTTGTTCAGTTTTTTTAGTTGAAGATTATGTTGTTGTGTGGTGTTGAAGACTATAAATTAACGGGATCATGTTGGGAAGTTTGAAATTCATCTAAGGTACCAACTGGGAGTAGCTTAGTTGGGAGATATTTCCAATTGTGTAGATAAGATTTAGAATTGAATCCTAGCAGTCTCGTTCATATGTTTAGGATGATCAATGGTTAAGATGAATTTGAGGATCATATAGACTATGTTCGGATGTGTTTGATATCTCCAATCAGATTCTGGAAATTTTGAAAGAAAAAATCGATTTCGTCAAGATGGTTTGTTGCTTGCGTATTTTGAACCTTAAAAACCACAAACATACGCTCTTGTTTCTTCCATCCTCCACCTCATCTGCTGCGAGTACGATAGCAAGTTGGAGCTCGGCTAGGCCGTGGCTATGTTCTTCCTTTTTTTGGTTGATAGATCTGCCATAGGGAGTTTAGAGGTTCAAATGGTTCAATATCACTTCTAGAATGTCGGTAGTAGGGGTGACTTGGTAGTGAAATATATATTGTAAAACCCATGTCCTGTGTACTCCCTTAAATTTGATCAGTAATCCAATTGTGTTATCTTGATGTAACTTATTGAAGTTATATCAGTTGGGTGTTTTGAGTATAAAACATTGATGGTTACAACTATTTAATGAAATCATTCTAATGGGTAGTAAGATATTGAAGTTAACCTTGCTTGTGGGTTTGTTGTGTGAGATTGATTTGACTATAAACACTGAATTGCAGAACCAATCTTGAGGATGTCAATCCGATGGTTCATATTGAGAGCGGCATCCCAAGTCACTTCTCCACAGATTGTCCTCTTTCAACAGGTGATGAAGATGTACACTCTGGCATGCCTTTTGATCAACGATTCGAGCAAGCGCAAAATTGATTCATAAATTAAGATTGTGGTTTAATTGATGTCTTACGATAATATATAGTGTAGTTGTACGAACATGCTTCTTCTATCTCCTGTGGTAGTTTGGTGGTTTATATATGTGTAATACTTCAGTTGAATTTGCATGTTAAAAATATGCATACCAATATGTATCTTCAAAGCAATTTCTTATCTTATTTGAATAGTGTCTGTGATCTTCCTTTGAAGTTCCAAACTAAGTGTTCAGTATAAGTACGTGCTTATTGGCACTTTATGTCGTCCATGGCTTATTTTCTTATCTTTCACTTATCGCACATTGTATATATATTATGGCTTCAACATGATGACTTTCCATTTCTATTTCACTTTCCTAATTTGAATTGAAACAAAACTGAATTGCAAGAAGCAACATAGGTAGGTCCTATGTGGTCTCACCATCTATTACATACGGTTTACATTATTAGCAAGAACCCGAAAATCCAGTATGTTTATTTCCGAACAACTACAGGAAAAAGGTCCAATATTCCTAATTAATTAAGTTTGCCAAGATCGTTTCTAAATTGAACGATCATATATACAACCAAAAACAAAGATTAAACGCATACATACATATGCCCGTTTACAAGAAACACAAACGAAGACCATGACAGGTACCTTATACGATTGGGAACCAATAGGGCTTTGGATGGTGGGAAATTGGTCGGTTCGACGGCAGACGACACGAAGAAAATAAAATAAATGAATCAAGGAAACATGAATATGCATGTGTACGTGCATGAGATAGTGAGCTATTAGAGTATGGTGCGCCACTCTTAATTATGTCAAACAATAATATAAAATACTTTTAAATCGACAAGCCGTCGAAGCTGATGCTTGCATATTGACGTCCGACAAGTATGGGAGGAGACATAATTAACTTCCATCGTCACCATCAACTTTCATGTATGAATGTGGATGGGAATAATCTCATTCTTATTCACTTTAATTTCTTCAACCAAAATCACTTTTCTATTTATAAAAGATTTGATTCATGCTTGGCAATTGGGCAACGTGAATCTTAACTTCTAATGCACCATCTCCTCCACAACCTTCCACGATCATATGCCCCATGAGTTGCATATATAAATTGCCACCGCTAACGGGGTCGTCCCGCACGGACAACGCCGCGACGACCCGGTCGTCGCCCCCTGCAGCGTCGTCCCCAACCCAGTCAGCAACCGGGTCGTTACCAGGTTGCTGACTGGGTCGTGGAAGGCTCGTGCCACGTGGTGCACTCCTGTTGGTCGGTTTTTTGTTTTAATTTTTTGTTATTGTCTATATAATTGGGTTTAAATGATTTTGGGGTATTATTTTCTAAATAGTTGGGTATTTATTAATATTTATTTAAAATAACTGGAATAACTTAAAAAAATTCTGGGGTTCTGATCGATTGTTAATATTTTTGAAATTAAATTTGAGTTAGATTAATTACGTTATTTAACTTAAAATTACCTAATTTTCGAAATTAGACCAGAATGTAACAGTTAAATTGAAAATAGGAAGACACGATCAATAATTGAAATAAAAGTACATTAAAACGCTTAAATTACAATTAAACTACATTAGCACGCTTAAATTGAAAATAAACTACATTACAACGCTTAAATTGAAATTAAACTACATCACAACGTATAAACCGAAATTAAATTACATTAGCACGCTTATTAATTCAACTCTTTACGAATATTGGCTAGTTGTACTTCGTCATCCTCAGTCAGCAAACCTTTCTCTTTAAGCTTCAGAAGTTGTAGGTATATCTGATACTTTAAATCCATACGGCTCTTCTCGTCTTTTTGCCTTTGGTACACCAACTTTCGTTCTTTACACACAACCTCTTTATATTTTACCGTCGTGCTGTAAGTAAGACGAGCATCCCGATCTGTAGCCTCCTCTTCAAGGTCCTATGCTACCACTTTACCTTTCTTTTTGTTTTTTATACCCGTACGACATGGTTGAGGGGGTGGCACAAAATCAGGGATTGTCGAAGAAAAAGTAGGAGATGAGCTTTCGTATCGTTCCTCTTCATATGGCTCCGTACGACTCCGTTTATTGGGGGACTCGGAGGAAGGTCCAGTCGGAGTACTTTTCCCTCCCAAGTTAGATTTGCTTGTGTACTGACTTGGAGGGCTCTGAGTGGGTACATAGAGCATAGAACGCCACTTCGGGTATTGTTTCAGCATTCTCCACGCATGGGTGTACAAGAAGGCAATGTTGTGAGTACGCTCGTAAATCAAATGAGCTTGTTTAATGACGTCATCCTCGTTCTACCCACTTATCATCTGTCGTGTCGCTTCACAAAGCTGCCAACCCACTTGACCGTTGTCGAACTTAACCTCCTCCAATGACCTTTGATGGAGTCTTGGTTTCTAGCAGTGAGGTAGTCATTAGTCAGGCACGCTTTGTCGTACATTTTTTTAACTTTTCTCCAAAAAAACGAAGCTCGCTAGTTTGTCTCCACCACCCCATCGCAACTGATGGACATGTAGGCAGAAACGAGGGCCTCGTCCTTCGGGTATGACCAAACCTTCTTGGCCTTTAGGGGGCTGGTTGTATGTTCGGGTAGGCATTGAGACATGCCAATGGGATAATGGTCTACCTCATCACGAGCCTCGTTCCTACTGGAGTCACTACTCAGCAACTGGGAATACATCTGGAATGGGTCGGGTATGGGATATGATTGGGAGCTACCTCCATAGTGAGGATTTTGAGGCAGTGGATGTTGAGGAAAGGGTTGATAGCTACCCCCGTAATGAGGGTGTTGCAGTGGTGGATGTTGGGAGCTACTACCGTAGTAAGGGTTTTGAGAGGGTAGATGTTGGGAGTTATTGTCGTATTAAGGGTCTTGCGATTGTGGATTGAGAGGGCGGTAATAAGGAGATGGTTTGGAGTACTGAGCAAATACTTGTCCATCAAAGAGACGGCGAGTTGGGGGAGGTCTTTCTCGGGGATCATCGTTGTTGTCAGAAGAAGACATACTGAGCGAAGTTTTGAAATGAAGTTGATGGTGTTTAAATGGTGTGATAAGTTAGGTGAATGTTGGTGGTAATTATAGACTCCAATTTAAGTCTCAATTTTTGTAGCATTCAATTAAAATTTCACGAGGCCACAATATCTTGACAGATTCCCAGACAAGGATTGAAATCATTCAAGTAAAGTTTCATGAGACTACAATATCCTGACAGATTCCCTAACAAGAGTTGAACACATTCAAGTAAAGTTTCACGAGGCTACGGTATCCTGACAGATTCTCAAACAAGAGTTGAACGCATTCAATTAGAGTTTCACGAGGCTACAATGTTTATATTGGGGGGGAGGCATTTCTCCATAGTCGTTCACCATATTCTTCAAGATGTATTCTTTGAGTAGTATTTTCTCCTCAACTGATCAGAGTTCTGACGATGAGTGGAACACACTAACCACTGAAATAAGAGAATACCTTCCACAGTCGATGTCTCTTCCACTTGTAGAAAGGCAACATCAAGCTAGAAGGACAATAACTATCGATAGAGATCGAGAAGCAGGTTACGCTCAACTTTTTTCTGATTATTTTGACGACGATCCTGTATATGGTCCTCGTATTTTCAGAAGAAGGTTTAGAATGAGGAAGCATGTATTCCTCCGAATATCGAACGTTGTTAAGCACCCGATGTGTTCTTCCAACAAAGGTCGGACGCCACGGGTCTATTTGGAATATCAGGACTGCAAAAATAACTGCAGCTCTACCAATGTTAGTTTATGGCGTAGCAGCTGATAACGTGGACGAGTACCTACTGATGAGCGAGGGAACGACAAGAAAGTCTCTCCACGAATTTGTAGAAGGGGTCATAGCCAATTTTGGTGTCAAATATCTGAGAAGGCCCACATTAGAGGACTTGACAAGGTTTCTACGCGTTGTGAGGAACAAGGCTTTCCGGGAATGATGGGGAGCATCGACTGTATGCACTGGTAATAGAAAAATTATCCCGCTGCTTGGAAATGACAATACCAAGGACGAAGCGGAAAACCCACTGTTACCTAGACGTCGTAGCATCCTATGACCTCTGGATATGACATTTCTTCTTCGGTATTTCAGGGTCTTGTAATGACTTGATCGTCCTTCAGCGGTCTCCTATTTTTACTGACGGTCGCCCTTATAATATGAGATATTACCTTACATATGATATTTATCCGCAATGCAGTCTTCGTGAAGTCTAGCCCGCTGCCCAAATCTCCTAATGACAGGTTATTTGCACAATTCCAGGAAGGAACATGTAAAGATGTAGAACGCACATTTAGAGTGTTGCAGTCGCGATGGACAATCATAAAAGCTCCCACTCTTGCGTGGAACATTGACCTCCTCAGCAAGATTATCATTGTGTGCATCATAATGCACAACATGATAGTGGAGGACGAACGAGGCTCGTGTTCCACTATTTATGATACAACAAAGTTTTAGTAGGACCTCCCGTCCAACTTAAGAGGCACATGAACTCCCTGTTCAAATCGGTTCTCCATTGGTCGTGTTGTGGACATTAATACGTACATGAACAACAGAGACCGCATTCGTGAAGGAAGCACGCATTTCACCCTCAGATCGGACTTGATCGACCACATATGACAACGATTCAGACGAAGTGAAATTTAATTGTGTTTTTATTAGTATGCATTTTCATTTTAATGAAATTTATGTAATGTAATATTTTGTTGTATTGTGCTACATACAATCGTTTAAATAAATATGTATTTTTCTTTAATAATAATAATAATTTGCTAATTAATATATATTTTGTTTGAATTATTAATGTTTTGAGTAAATATAATTGATTTTGGAATATAATAAAAGTTAGTGGAAATAAAAGATGATGTTGATGAGAGAGACAAGTTGTGGCTAAGAAGTGAATAGTGTTGGAAAGAGAGTGAGTTGGGGAGAGAGAAAACATATGTGGATAATAAAGAAAACTGATGTGAAAGAGAAAAAAAAGAAAGCTCATGATCGGGTTGACCCTGGTCATGGTTACAGATAAACTCAATCCGACCCAAATTTCATCCATATCCGACCTTCATTTCCATTCAAACTTTCACGTAAATATAGATTTAAGAGTGTATTAGAGATACAACAAAAAAATTAGGAAAAAAACGTCGAGTGTGTGTTAAATAATGAATATTTGAAGTTCAGGGGGGTAAATTGTTACAAAATGAAAGTTCAAGGGATGTAACTGTTAACTTTGAAAGTTCATAGGTGCAAAGTGATACCAATGCTTAGTTCAGGAGAACAAACTATAATTAATTCTTTTTTTAATATACAAAAACTTTTTTTACAAGGTATATGCAAAAAATAAAATAATATTTTCTATTCATTGTTATCAATTGTCTAGTTAGAATCTGTGAATTATTTTATTTTGATTTAAATCTAATAAGGAAAATGACAACTTCAAATTCAAAGATTCAATGAACCTTCCATTTTATATTTTTATATGAAAGTTTGTAAAATAAACGTTGAGTTTATAGCTTTTAAATCAAGGAAGATTTTTCGAAATAAAATTATTTTATTTTTTTCTCCAAATTGAACATCTTTGGAAAGTATTTTCCATACTAGACTCGCTGCCACCACGTCGCAGCATGTGACAACGGTAGGTTTTGTTTTTTATTGTATACAGAACTTGGCGTTTAAACGTCGAGTTCCGTAAAACAAGGAAAACTCGACGTGTAGGATGTCGAGTCATTCATAACACAACTCGGCGTTTAAGACGCCGAGTTCTACATAGTTCCAACACTTAAAAAAATTTCGCACAACCTAGGAGGTACGGAGCCAGTTCGGATGATTAATCGAACTCAACAATGAAGGTGTCAAGTTTTGTAAAATTCGATGCTTACATTGTTGCGTTCAAGTATATAGAACTCGACGACGTGGTTGTCGCGTTTTAAAAAACAGAACTAATGTTGGCGAGTTATTGTTAGAATGTTTTATGTCTCAATCATTCATTCGACAATAAGTCAATTCCCGTTAAGCAAAAAATTCAAAGATATACACCACATGAAAACCATAGTAGTACAATCAAAATTGCATACACAGAGGAAACAATACGAAATCACACACGAAACTATCATTAAAAGAGTACGTTGAATATTTTCTTGTGTGATTTCGAATTGTTTCTAACAATAACTCGATAACAGTAATTCTGTTTCTGAAAACGCAACAACCACGTCGTAGAGTTTTATATACTTGAACGCGATAATGTAAGCACCAAGTTTTACAAAACGAGACACCTTCATTGTCGAGTTCGATTAAGCATCTGAATTTGCTCTCACCCTCCTTAGGGGTGCGAATTTTTTCCGAAGTATTGAAACTATGTAGAACTCGACGTCTTAGCCGAGTTGTGTTATGAAATACTCGACATCCTACACGTCGAGTTCTCCACACAAAATATATACAGAACTCGATGTTTCAAACGTCGAGTTTTGTATACACTAAAAACAAAATTTGTCGCCAGCACGTGTCGCGACGTAGTGTAAGCAGGTCTAGTATGAACCATTGGATTTAATTTAACAATCAATATCGAACAATCTCATTTAGTCTAAAATAAGCTTGACATCCGCCATATATATATACACATACATATATAAAAAGTCAAAGTTCTATTATGTTCGAGACTCATCTTATTTAATTTAAGTCCTTTATAATCTCAATATTAGATCTTATTTACGATTAATATCATTTTTAATTAGTATAACCAATTTTCTTATGATCTACGGTACCATTTCAGATGGGAGGTGGATACGATGAAGTCTTAAAATAAAAAACTAAATCCCAAAGTCTATAGATAATTAACCGTTTCCGTACCTGATATATATATATATATATATATATATATATATATATATATATATATATATAGCATGTACGGAAAAATCCCCAAACTGGTGTTAAATCTGTCAATCCAGCGGCAGATCGACTACTCCACCCACCAACTGCCTCTTCTCCTAAAAACAAAAATCGCTCGTTTATCTCAATTTCGCTTCCGATTTAGGGTTTTCTCCGGTCGGATCTCGAGCTTCACCTGAAATTCCATCGATCGGTGCGTTTCCGGTAGTGATTTCGGGGGAAAGGTTCGATCTTTGCGTTGTTTGGGTTGATTTTCCGGTTCGAATAGGGGTTTTCAATGTGGGTTTGTGGTTTTATGGGGGTTTCGGTTCGTGGGTAGGGTTTAGTTTTAGCTGTTATGTCATGTAATCCTTAACCGATTTTGTTTTGATGAACTCGATTGTCGCTTTACCGATTCCAGGAGGAATCGGTGGAGGAATTGCGCCGCCCCTCCGGTCTGATATTTTTGTTGTCTCGTGCTGTTCGCAAAGAAAAAAAGTAGCATTTTTGGTTTATTTTGGAGTTTTAGTTGTTATGCTTAGATGTAATTATGTAAATAGGGGAAGTTTATGTTTAATAGCTGGGGTTTGGTGTGAATGAGATTTTTTTAGTATTTGGCAGGAATTGACTAGATTTAGGTTGTTGAAGTTGTTTATGCAGTTATTGTAATCAAGGGTGGTTGAAGAGTCGATTTGCTCGCTTTGATTGAGATACAAACTTCTACTGTTGAGTTAATTTATCTTAAACATCGATTAGAAGTGTCTGAGGACGGAAACATGAGTCATGATATCAGAACTGATTTTACTTGGGTGGGTTATTATAACGCGACCAAATTTGAATGCTTCACTTCAACTGGAAAGAAAATATTCATGCTTGGTTGTTTTTATCTCATGCTTGACTCTGGGAATAAGATGAGTTGCTCTTATAGCTTCTCGGCTTGAATCTTTTCAACATTTACTTTCCACCCGTTTGATGTTTTTTCAGCTACAAGTTGTGTACTGTTTCCTAGTTGTAATCATATGAGATTAGTTTGTGCATTAACTGTACATTGCGTCCTTGTTATCAGCAGTAGAAGCTTATACTGGGAGATAGTCTGACATGGCAGACTTGGAGCATTTATTGCTAGAAGCAGCCGGAAGAACTGGCTCATCGAGCAGGCATAATCATTCTCGATCGCAGTCAAGACGGAGGCACAATGGATCATATTCAGACGATGAGAGCGATTCCAGAGATGATGATTCAGATAACCATGATCGAAACCATTCCAGGTCTAGAGCCTCACATAAGAGGAGATATGACTCTTCAGAGAAAGATGATAGGGCTGCTCGCCAAGACCGTGAAGCTGATGACAATGACAGAAGATATGATAGTGATGATTCTCACAGTGGACTTTCTGTCGGAAGTGACCTTTACAAGGATGATGCGGATAGAGAAAAGCTATCCAAGATGTCTGAGCTCGAAAGAGAGTGGATATTATCAGAAAGAAGTGAAAAAAGAGATGACTACTGGCTGAAGAAGAAGGCCAGGGTGTCGTCTCAGGGTGATAAGAAGGAAAGAAAAGAAACACCACCTCCAACATCAAGAAGTGGACGTATGTCGACCAGGTCTGATAAGAGTGCTGCTAAAGATGATGCCTTGAATGAGCTTCGTGCTAAACGGATGAAACAACATGAGCTAGTTGGTGATCGAAGATCAAGGGACACGAGTGGTGGCGAAGTTGGCATTATTTCTGCCAAGGCTCGTGATTCTTCACCAATGAAACGTAGAACACGTTCCATGGCAGCAAGTCCCAGCGACTCCAGTTCAAGCGAAAGCGGGAGTAGAAGACCTATGAGAGGAAAGGGTTCCGATGTAAAAAATGATCTGATAGACAGTGATGAAGATGACTCCGCATCGGATGACAGACTCAAATTTGCTGATGTTAGAGCCATCACAATTCGCAGGTCTAAGCTCGCAAGATGGTTTATGGAGCCATTCTTTGAAGATCTTATAGCCGGATGTTTTGTTCGACTTGGTATCGGGATGTCAAAGTCAGGACAACGTATCTATAGGCTGTGCATGGTTAAGAATGTGGATGCCACGGAGCCGGACCGCCAGTATAAGTTGGAGAACAAAACTACCCACAAGTATCTTAACTGTGTCTGGGGCAACAGTGCTTCAGCAGCCCGCTGGCAGATGGCAAGGGTCTCGGACTGTGCTCCTCTTGAGGAGGAATTCCATGCTCTGTGCCGAGAAGTGGAGCGAAATGGTGGGGAGATGCCTGAACGAGAGGATGTGCTTGAAAAGATAGAAGCTATTAAAAAGATAAACAATTTTGTGTATTCAGCTGCCACAGTGAAGCAGATGTTGCAGGAAAAGAAGTCTGCCTCGTCAAGGCCTTTGAACGTTGCAGCCGAGAAGAACCGATTGAGGAAGGAGATGGAGGTGGCAGAGAGCCGAGGGAACGAGGCAGAGGTGGAACGTATCAGAAATAAAATAAAGGAACTAGAAAGGCAACCTAAGCAAAAGAATTCTAAGGCTGTGAAGTTGGAAGAAATGAATAAGAAAAACCGGGCTGAGAATTTCAAAAATGCTTCTGAGTCCAAGGCTATCAACACTAGCTTGAAGGCCGGAGAGGCAGGGTACGATCCATTCTCAAGGAGATGGACAAGGTCGCGAAATTATTATGTGTCAAAACCTGAGGGTGAAGCAACTGAAAATGCAGAAAATGCCACAAATACGGAAACAAACGGATCAGCATCAGCACAAGGAGAGACCGGAGTCGGGAAGACTGCTGCTGCTTTAAAAGCTGCAGCTGGTGCAGGAAAGTTGGTGGATACAATTGCACCAGTTGACCGAGGGACGACGACAAATATGCTGCATGATTTTGAGCTACCAATCTCATTGGCTGGTCTCCAGAAATTTGGAGGACCTCAGGGTGTGCGTGCTGGATTTATGGCAAGAAAGCAGAAATTAGAAGCAATTTTTGGGTACAAAGTCCCCGAGAATGATGGTAGGAGACATCCGCTGACCCTGTCAGTAGGTGATTACAAACGACGAAGAGGTCTTCTTTGAAGCTATGATAATATTAGTTTGGACTCGATATAAGTGGAAAGGGAAGTGCTTGTCAGCTTCCAGGAAGCATGTTTCAGAGCATAACGAAAAAGGAATTGTTAGGACTTATAATTGAGTGATTTCCTTCGGAGTTCTCTCTAATTTTTCCCATTGAGCATTATTATTTCTGGTGAGGATCAATAATAGATGATCTTGTGTTGATAAAATAAATGGGAAAATGTAACTCTATGTAGCAGAAGTAAGGCATTTCTTGTGTTCAGCTGATACTGTCAGCTGACCAGAAAATTCATTTTGTTTCTGTTGGTTGCGTTGTAAGATTATGTTCTTGAACTATTTAAGTGTTTGTAGTCATAGTGTAATTTATGCACTTGATTGTCTTTGAGTTCTTCATGTTAGGGCATTATAAGCATCTTTTAGTGAAATGGCAAGAAGGTTTCAATATCAAGAGTTTTTAGTGGCTGTAAGTAACTGATATATCATGTCTTCCAAGTTCCAACTGCTCTGTTTTGTTCCTTCTCCTGTTTGAATTATTCAAATCTAGTGGATGTGGATGTATGTTGTGTAATACTGTAATTTGTTGAATTGCCCCTTAAAATCATTGTTTTCTTTAGATTTCTCCAAATGTTCTCCTTATTCTTTCATTTTGTTGTCACGACGGACAAGAACTACAACGAGATTGTTGATTCTTCATTTGCTTTTATCGTGGAAAATCTTTCATTTGGAAACCCAACAAGAAGTGATTGACAGTGATCGTATTTTGATAACCAAACTTCTCCCGACGATACATGAGATTAATTACTTTCATCAAGTCATAATGTTTATATTTCTTCGTGAAGTTGCATTTTATGGTCCTTAAATAGAAGCAACACACAAATCAAGCCCTTCAGCAGTTACTTTGATACATAACCCGACTTTTACATGATCTCTAATCGGATGGCAAATAATGTAACTCTTTACCAGAAAAATAATTCAAATGTGTATTTTAAACAAATTTCTGACAAAAAATCCCAACAAAATAGAAAAAGAAACATTCACAGCTACAGCACACTTCAAACATACATCCACAACAAAAATTGGGGTGTGTAATGTATTGAGATAGCCACTCTACATATTAAGATGTAAAAGCACAAGCAATTGTTTTACCGCAAATCAAAAGCTGTTGAAGGACAAAAATGCACCATCTATGTTGAGTCAAAAAGCCTAATAAATTTTTCATTTGATATCTGATAAATTAGAATAAAATACAAACTCATGATTAGTATGATCAACTCATCTTCATTCTTTTCGAATGGGACTGTTTGATCCACTCGCGGCAGTCATCAGCAGTCCCTTCTGGATGGGCGAGCTGCCATCTAAGCAATCTTTGTTGCCACTCACCGATCTGTTTCCCCTTGATCTGTAAGACATTCATGAGCGCATTCCCGTCTAGCAGAGGTTTCATTTTCCAAACATCTTCCAGTTTTAACTCGACAATAGCAGCTTCAACCCTCCTAAATAATTTTACCTTATCGTCTAGTTTGGAGCAACTTGCCAGAAAGGCCTTGCCTTGGTCAGGTTTCTGATATAAGAACGTTGACAGAAGCAAAGCGACCCGCCATAAATCTTTGATTTTTCTTAGAAGTAATCCTGCCAATATCCGCCTTCTTGCGGCCGGTGTTACATCAAAAAAATCATCCTCTAGCTCGGTCGAAAGAATTTCAGAGCATCCAGGCTCCAAGGAGTCAATCAAGCTGACAAAACCCTGAGATGCTTCATGTAAGCTTGAGACCATTTCGGCGTCACTCACTTTAAGTTTGAGGGAATTCCGAAATATGTAACTTGTACAGGGTATCTTTTTCAACTTTTTATCTGTGTAAAATGATGCCCTTAGAGGAAGAAACAAAGCTGCATACAAGCAAATTCGGTGCTGCTCATTGCTGGAAATTGAGGAGCCAATTAGCTGTAAGGCATTCCATGCAGCATCCATGTATTCAACACATTCTCCTTCAATTTGTTCAGCAATTGCTGGCTCTGTGTTATCCGGAGGCATGAAGACAACCCAGAATAACTGAAACTCATGAATCCAGTGAATTGCTTTTACTGGCTGATTACCAGCAACCACCAAATCAATCTCGTGGCCAACTCGCTCTCTACTTATTTTTTCCTTAAGTGCAGCCTTCACCTCGCTGTCAGCAGCAGCTGATTTCAAGTCACCATCCAACGAAAACTCAAATCTAGCACCAAATCGAATGGCCCGGAGGACTCGAAGCGGATCTTCCAGAAACGTCTCTTTTGCTGGCAATGGTGTAACAGCGCGTCCATGCTTGAGATCTTCAATGCCTCTTCCAGTATAATCCTCAATAAATCCAGTTGAAATGTTGTAAAAGAGGCTGTTGATCGTCAGATCCCTTCGCAAGGCGTCCTCTTTCGGCGAACCAAATTCCATTTCGGGAATTCGGCTATTATCAGAATATTTCTCAGATCTCAAATTGACAAAATCGATCATCATGTCGTAAACCCGCATCCTTGCAGTCTCCAAGTGCTTTGACTGATCAGGATTGCTCTGGATAACACAGTACCCTCCTTCACCTCCTTCGCCCAAGTAATCCTTGATCTTCTCACAGAATTGCCTTCCATACATGTTGTCAAGCGCAATGTCGATATCGTAGCATTCTCTTTTCAGAAGCTTATCACGAACCCAGCCACCAGCAACCCTAAGCTGAGTGTCCAGATTGTGGTGCCGAACGACATCAAGCAATCGCTTGAAGATCTTCTCCTCTGATTCCGTTAACTCAATTTCACCCTTCAAGACAACAGGAGGTGGGGAAGACGGCACCTTCATTGCCTTTACCTCTTCTCTGCTGCAGCAAAAGATATTCCTTGCAAGAAACCCAAACCTGAGACTTTTGTTGATGCTGAATCTTGAAGATTGGATCCGAGGGAGGCTTAAACAGGTCAGTTTTATGTCAGCATGCGGGCGTAACATGAACATCAAAAACTTCAATTCATGTAGAAAATAAACAAACATAAGCTAGCCATTTATTAGAAATGAGTTTTGTTGATTAACTAATCTGACTTAAGCTTCATTTGGGCCTTTGTAATTGAAATACGAGTATAAATGAAAATGAAATACAACCAGTGGAGTCTCATGATTATGACATGTCATCAAAAGATTAAACATGTATTTACCAAACACAAGGGGTTTGCCAAAAAGCGAAGTAAATCCGGATCCCCAATCAACAGAAACCATAACCATTTCTCAGAACAAACAAGGGTGAGATGCACTAGAAACGAGTCACAACCTAATACTTCGGACGGAGGAAAAAGTACAACATACCAACTTACACAAAACTAGTTGCCGTAAGAAACGTACAACTTTCAAGCCTTCATATTTTGTCGAACAATCCTTTTTAATTCGAATCTTCGTTGAAAAAAAAAAACTCTATTGTAATTCATTACCATTTCGGTTGGGGAAAAATCCCATATTTTTTTGTTTCTATTTCAAAAACAACATAAGGAAACTAAAGTGGGGGATTTAATAAATCGCAACAAATTTACCAACCACAACATCAAAAACCAAACCTACGGACCAAATTATGTCGAAAACGGTATTTGAAGGTGGAAATTAAACCAATTCAAGCATGATAGTTTGCAAAGTCCAAAATAAACTTCGGCATAGTCAATCATAAGAGGGATGAAACGGTGAATCGACCGTATGTATGAACCGATTGTCAACTGACCTAATCAAAACTGATGATCGAAGAGAAAGTGGAAGAAAAACGATACCTCCTTTTTCGTCCACAGCTTTGGAGGGATGGGCCGATGGGGTGTAGACTTGTAGTGTAGGGTTTTGTTTTGCAATCTATTGTCTCCGGGTGCAAATGATATCGATACGAATACGGATACAAAAAATCATTACCCATATCTTTACAAAATGGATATCGGATATTAAGATTTGTATCCATATTCTCGAAAATTCCGATCGAATACGGGTACGGACCGGATAACCCGTATCCATTTGCAACCCTAAGACTATAACTAACCATGTCCGGGCTACCCCACCTGCCATGCTATCTCTCTCTGCTTGTCTGCCACGTCAGCTTCTCTCTCTGTCACGTCGGCTCACCCAACCTACCAAAGAAAAAACCTTAACCACGACAAGGTTATCTGAATCCACCCTACATTATCTCTCATCCACGTCATTTGGAGATCAATCATGGGTAAAATATATATAAATTTCACAAAAAAATCTACGATCAATCATGGGAAGCCCAACGCCCGAGCAAACGCCCGGTGGCCGCCTGAGGGGCACCCCTCCGTTAAAGGTGGCCTAATTCTCAGGGTCTCCGCCACAATTTCATGCCTTAGCATATTCATCCAATTGATTTTTTTCATTTTTCTTTGATTTGTTCTAAGGAAAACTTATGGTCCATTTTTTCTTCAAATTGGTAAAACTTTATGGTCCGCACTGGGTTGAAGAACGAAGACACCAAATGTTGGAGTTGCAAAATCATTCAAAAAAAGGCATATCCAATATACATCGAATTTAGGGTAATACCATCTTCAAATTAGTTTTTGATAATAATTAAAAAAATTTATAGGTTTCGTGCCTTAAAAAATTATTCTATGAAACAAACTTGTATGTGTTCTTTTGAATTTTTTTTGCGGGTCAGAAGTGTAGGATCTAATAAACCCTAATATTAGTCTAAAGGAGTAGTGAATAGACTAATTGAGATTGTTTAACAAACGATACCAAATTAAAAGCTAAGACAAATTAATGTGAATAAGAGAACGACAAACCACAACACCACATGAATAGAGGTTTGGATCCAAACCACCGGATCCTAGTCATCTCTTACGAATTGCTCTTACTCGAGCAACTTCGCGTCCTCCACTAATCTGATCTCCATTGTGAGCCGAGATCACGCATTTACACCACAAGTTTTGCGAACACCCTCGCCTAGCTTGGACCACATTCTCACAATCCGAGAAGAGCTTCACACCGGAATCTTAGTACAACTCTTGAAGACTTTACTTCAACAACTAATCTTGAGCACTTGAAATGGATGATGCAATCAAATATGGTGATTTCAAGTGAGAAGATGTGAGCACAAGTTTAGAGCAAGTTTGAGAGTAGTAGTGAGCTTTTGAGTTTGGAGAAAGATTGGTGACCTTAGAAGAGTGTTCTCAGCTCTATTTATAAGCTCTAAACTAATTCTAGCCGTTGGGATTGAAATGGTATTAAGTTGTGTAAGGAAACACAATACAGGAAATGACAGGACACATTTCAGGATACGAACGGTCAACCGGATCAGATCAATCGGTCGACCGGTATGCAACAATAATTGTTTCAGTCGAGCAAAGGTGCAGACGGTCGAACCAACTGGGTTAGAACTTAAGTGATCGGTTGAACGAAATGGATCACGTGTTCGACCGGAAACGTCCAGTAAGACTGGATATGAAAAAGAATCAAGAACCCATCGACTGTTAAAAGAGGTTCGGTCAACCGTATGAAGTATTTGATTTGAGACAGGTTTAAGCAAGAGACAATCAGTCGAACAGAATAAAGCGAGGGTTCAACCGGAAAATTCCAGTAAGACATGGAGCTGGGAAGTTCCAAGTATCGGTCGACCGTTAAAGGATGTTCGGTCGACCGGACGATCAAATCAAAAGAGGGGTTAGGTGAGTATGCGCGTACAACCGTTGGAATATACGACAAGTATAACATTCATATTTAAGACGGATATGGAAATGCAATCGGTCGAACAAAATGAAGTTTTGGTCGACCGGAAGTCACGCTAACCAGTAACCAGGACATGTGTCAACAGCTGATAGGCTAGAAGATTTGAAACGGATGAGCTAAGTCCTATCGGTTGACAAGGAGAAACGGTCGAATAGAAGAGGTATGTCGGTCGATCATTTTTAACAGGCAAACTAGATAAATGTAACGGTTGAACTAGAAGAGGATTTTGGTCGTCCGTTTAGGACATAAAAAGGCGTTCTGGGACAGTTTGTTAAAATCCGATCGAACCAGATGGTTCTACCGGTCGACCGATTGCATACTGAAATCCTGTTCTAGGTTTTTAACGAGTTTCGATGATTTCCTATTGAAGTCTAAAGAGAATTGAATTTGTATGTGAGACTTCTATAGGCTTCCTAAGTGTCATGTAATGCAATGAATCAACAATTTCAAGTGTCAAGTTACATTTGTAACCTATATACATAAAATGTAAACCCAACTACGCTTCAATCTTCATTTCTTGATTTAACTCAAACTTCGTTCCTGAAACGTTAGAGAATACAATATACGCAAGCAATGATATTAAGATAATACATGTGTGTTATTGATATGTTGATTAATCATCAAAACGAATTATCGATTAATAGTCAAAAAGCCAACAAGAAGTTAGAAAGAGAATTCTCATCAATTGATTGACTACATGATTTGAATTTCAATTTGATGGGACTCCAACATTACCACTCAATGATTATTTTTTTCTATCCTAACAGTTACGACCACATGACTTTTTTAATTAATCATCTTTGGAATAAGACTTTACAAAGCAAGAAATCTATCGAGGGTGACTTCACAAAAAAACTCCTAAGATGACCTTCTAAGAGCAGAATTAACGGGTCGGGCGCGCCCTCGTGCTCGACCCAGGCACCCGAGCACCCTCCCCGTCAAGGGGATGGCAACTGCCAGGCTCACACCCGGGGTGCCTACTCGGGTGCGCAATTGGGCGCCGGGCCTCCTGATCGGACTCCCGACGTGCACTCGGATGGGGGCACGTGTTGCCCCCCATCAGCCTTTTTTATTTTAGTGGAGGATTTTTTATTAAAGGTAATTGGTAATGTATTTTGTATTTCTGATTAATGTGGGGTGATAATTTCTGATGTTATTAATTTGAAAAAAATTAATAAATTTTTACATTACCTAAATCAAAGTCAAATCCATATTTCATGCTTAAATTAGAAAATATACTAATACTAAAACATCATATGAACAACACATTGCGGTACGAAATACAACAATCACCCGTAATAAAAATTACACGAAATACAAACTAATATAAACTAACAAACTACATGAAATCATTCTCTTCCACCCAGTCCATGAGTTTCGTAATCATTTTTTGATCCCGTTCCGAGGGGTTGTCCTTTTTCATCGGAGAGTGAAGCATGTCGAGCTTAGTTTTTTTAACATGTCTTTGAAAATTATGTTCCGCTAATTTGTCCTGCTTAGAGAAACCTTCTCTCACTTGGGCGTTGTATGCAATTTGTTGTGCAAGTTCCAGAACGTCGGTGTTGCCTTTGGGGCATAATGAACTTTTACCCTTGGTTTTGTCTTCTTCACACCTGGTGGGCGTGCAAACGATCCTGACGTCATTTCTTATGCATCCGATGGTGATTACGTTATGGAGTCATCAATGCTCTTTCTTTTCCCAAGGCTTCCTGAATGGGGACTGCTTTCATCGTGAAACTCCGGGGACTCCCTGTAGGATCACGGAGGTCTCTAATTCTAATCACTTTTAAGCTAATTACCTACTTGTTTAATCGATCAAAGATATGCGGCAGAATTTAAAACAAAACAAGCAAGTAAAGGAATGGAAAATGCAAACCACACGGAGTCGGGGGATTTTTATAGAGGTTCGACACCCCACTCGGATCACCGAGCTCCGCTCACGACTTCACTAATCATTCCCGTTTCGGACCGGGAGAGAACGCCTTTACAATCTTCAAGCTCGCAAACAACCCTCGCCGAGCTTGACTCCTCCTCTCACAATCCGAGAGGGATACTTCAGACTCTCACCGAAGTCTATACTCTTGTCTTGGGCTTTCACCAAGACCATTGCTTCTTGAACAAACAATGAGTGGAACAACACTCTCTAATCTTGAGCACACTAGAGTGAGAATTGGATTTAAGACTAAAGTGTGGAAGGTTTGAGACTTGAAGTGTTTGGAGCTTTCTCTCTAATGTAGGGGACAAATAGTAGTGAGAGAGTTGTGTTAAAATGTGTTTTGCAACTCTATTTATAAGCTCCAAAAGAGTTATAGCCGTTGGAGATGAATTGAGTAAAGATTGTGTAAGATACACAAAACAAAAACTGACAGGACCCAATTCAGAGTAAGTTCGGTCGACCGGATCGGGTTGAACAGTCGACCGTTTGGCAAATTAGAACTCGGTTCGGTCGACCGCTTAAGGAACGGTCGGCCGCCAAAGGCTATGACTCAGGTACACTTAAGTGATCGGTCGAACACTGAGATAGGTTCGGTCAACCGATTCACACTAGACACTTTGGGGTTGACAAATAAGATCATATTCGGTCGACCGAAACAAGGTCCACGGTTGACCGAAAACCGATAGGCACTTTGGGTTCGTCAAGGAACATAAGTTCGGTCGACCGAACAAGGTCCTCGATCAACCGATGCACTAAATGTATTTAGGGTATTTGGAGATAATACGAATACGACCGTTGGGTATAATACGACAAAACAAACAGTCGGAAAAATATGTTACACGGTTGACCGAAAAGGTCTGGACGGTCGACCGAACTTGGGCAGTAAAACACTTACAAGATATATGATCACTCGGTCGACCTAACGGTCTGTTTCGGTCGACCGAATGTGGGTAGACTGTTCAAGTTTTGGTTTAGTATTTTCCGATCTAAGTTTGGGTGATCTATTGAAGTCCAAATTATGTGAAATTTCATGTGTGACTTCTATAGAGACCTAGTGTGTATTTGAGTAGTTTTTAGCTCAAGTATGCTCAATTACACAAAGTTTCTAAGACTCAAAGAAATACAAATTACATGTCTTCAAATGAGCTTGATTACATGTCTTGACTTGATTTCCTTCTTCCTTGAGTCTTGATCACCTGTAGAGGTTAGCACAAAGCATTATATATGCAATGCAACATGTGTGCTACTCTACATGATCACAATTAAGATTAAGTTGATTAAATAATCAAAACATAGATTAAGGCAAAAAAGCCAACACTCCCGACCAACACACACAACATTTGCTCCAGATAGCAGAGACTCTCATTTCGGGTACCTACGCAACATGCCCCAAGCATCAAAGTAAAGAAATTTAGACTTATTAATACGCTCGTAGATGTGGTGAGCTTGCCAGACGACATCGTCGTTGTTCTGCCCGGTCCTTTTCTGTCGGTACGCCTGATCAAAGCACCCGACCAACTTGTTCACAACATGTATAATTCTCCTCCAGGATCCTTTAAAGGACTCTGCATTCCTCTTAGGAAGGCTCGTTTCTTCAACGGAGGTGTCATAAACCCATTTTACCTTGATCCACCAGGAAGTAGTTTTTGGTTTGTCCCCGTCACCGCATTAGAACTGACCTCCATATATGCCGACACGAGTCGTTCGTCCTCAACTGTGGTCCACAACTTCGGATTTCTTTTGACGACTTCGACTTGCTTGTTGCGGCATTGTTGTGGACGCGAGGGTGGTGGTGCGACGATCTGGCGTGGTGGGGACTGATCGTCATTGTCATCCTCTTCTTCAGTGTCCTCGATGTTGGCCTTTTGGCCTTAATCTATATTAATTTTGATGATTAATTAAACTAATCTTAATCAATCAAAGTGAGCAAACATGAGTACATGCATTGCATATATATATTTGTATACTAGCAATCATCTTAATAGGTTACTTAAGACAATGAGCATTGGGACAATGACATCAAGACTCAAGACTTGTAATCAAAGGTTTGGACCATGACATGTAACTTTTATATTTAATCCATAAGGTTTTATGTAAACTTGAGTACTATGATTTTGTCCCGTCATTCCTCGGTAAACCGAACCTATTTCGGTCAACCGAATCCTACCTAGTTCGGTCCACCGAACACCTGTCAGATACCCGAATACTTCCCACTAGTAAAACTTAGGTGTTCTCTGGAATTGCCCCAACGGAAGACCGAACTACCTTTGGTCAACCGAGTTCTTAATTCAGACCAATTCTTCGGACTACCGTGTGGATAACGGTCGACCGAAGATGACATGATTTCTGCCCGAGCTTAAGTCACATCTTGCATTCCTATTGGTCCATTTCCCCACCAACTCCCAAACGGCTAGTTGAGCTTGAAGGCTTATAAATAGAACCTCATTTGTTGATTTTGGAGATCTTGAACACTTCCTATGTATCCAATACTCAAAGCCAAATTCTCTTCATCTTCAAGCTCTCAATCCACAACACTCAAACCTAAACTTCACCACTTGCATATCCAATTCCATATCAATATCTAAGTTTGCTCAAGTGTAGAGTGTTAGTTAGATTGTGATTTCAATTCCTTATTCAAGAATCACCAAGTTGTAAAGCTTCGAGGAAGCTCCCTCTCGGGTTGTGAGAGGAGACACGAGCGAGACGAGGTTGTTCGCGAGGCTCGGTGTTGTAAACGGCGTTGGTTTCAGCTCGGAACGGAGATCAGTTAGTGGGACCGTAAGCGAGACTCGTGGGATCGAGCGAGGCATGGTAGGAGGACTAGGACCCGGGTGTGGGTGTCGAACCTCTCTAAACTCCGGTGTCGACGAATTTGTGGTTTGCAGTTGTCTCTTCCTTAATCATTCGATTATTATTTTTAATTCCGCATTTATCTATTGATTAGAGGGTCATAGATCCTAACACTCGATACTAGGACTACTTATTGGGACATGTTACGACCAAATATCTGGAATTGAGGTTGATTTTGTGGGAATGTTGGTGCGTATTGTGGGAATTGTTGGTTTTGGTGTAGTGGTGGGAATGATGGTGCGTATTGGGAGAAGTATGATTGTTGGAATGACTGAGCGTAATGAGAGAAGTCTGGCTGTTGGAATGGTTATGGGAAATATGGACGGGGGTATCCTTGTGGATAGTGTGGACGTGGATTTGATTGGGAACAACGGGGAGAACGGTTGTGATCTAGAGAAGACATTGTGAAGTTGTGTGAAGTTTATGTTGTGTTTTGTATAAGGTATATATAGAGGGAAAATCGGTCATTGTGCATTCACGCGGATACTGTGCATTTATGCGGACTACTTTCGTTGCACGCTGTACTGTGCATTCACGCGTTTACTGTGTATTTCTAATTTTAATTACTACAATTTCTCGTGGTTTAATATTAATTATAATGTTAATTACTAATTATTAATATTAATCATTTCGTCAATTGGAATTATAACGTAATTAGAATTAGAATTATGTAAAAAGTAATTTGTAAAATGTGATGTAAGAATTAAAATTGTTTAATTAAGAAATGATGTGGAGAAAAAAGAGAGGATGGGAGTAGCCCGGACGTGGTTAAAAGTTTTTTTTGGTGGGTGGGGTGAACTGAGGTGACGGAGAGAGAATCTGACGTAGTAGAAAGATGAAACAACCCGATCACCGTTAAACATGGTCTAAGTAAGCATAATGATCAAATCCTACCCCAGGTACAAGTGTACAGCAACAAAAGAACCATTTTCTTAAAAAAACATTCGACATAGTTAAATAAATAAACTGAACTGCTAAACATCGCCCTAAAATTACTTAAATCGCCCCTTGAAATTACCAAATTGCCATTCCTCCTATTTTTGCTTATATATCTCACAATTTCACTCTTTTTTCAAAACTTTCTCTTCCTATACCTACTACACAAGATTACGAATGTCTCGGAGGCCAGGGAAGCAGCCAGCAGTTCCCCCGGTGTACCCGTATGAGGTAACATTACGTTATTTATTTGTTTAAAAAAAAAAAAAAAAATCGTCGGCGTCCGAGGGAGACGCCCCCCGCATGGGGCGGGCGTCCGAGGAAGCTACTCCCCCTATGATACACCGTTGACGGCGTACCTATTCTTGATGCTCGGAGCCGTCTTGTTTGTCGACAAGAGTGGTTGTCGGATCAGACCACGCGATCTACTGGAGGCTAGGGACCCGGAGACCGTTCGTGAGTACTCGTGGGGGTCAGCGACGTTGGCATACCTGTACCGGCAGCTTGGGATAGCTAGCCGTGCGGATTGTTCTGGGATTGCAGGTTGTCTTACGTTGCTGCAGGCGTGGATATACGAGTACTTTCCTGCATTCCGCCCGCATCGTGAGCGGAAGATTATCGACGAGGGTCATCCACGTTCGGGTATGTGGGCTGTCCGGAGCGAGGACAAGAGCGATGGACGATTGCGTTCCATCCGCGCACGGCTAGATCAGATGACTGCATCAGAGGTATCAAACTTTACACCATTTATTTAATTTTATTATGTATTATTATTAATGTGTTAAACTTTAGGTGGAGTGGTTACCCTATGGTCCAGACCCAGCAGCGGATGTCCCGAGGACTTTATTGATGGGTCTTATTCGTTATCGGGATATCATAGAGCCTTATATGCCCGATCGGGTCTTGCGTCAGTTAGGATATGTTCAGGTGATCCCGGTTGACATTCCGACACCAGAGCATGCGGTGCGGTCTGCGACAGCAGCGACGTACGACGTCAGGTTCCCCGCTTCTACAGCGGAATCGACTTGGCGGACATTTCCGAGATCATGCCGATTGTTCCTTGGCGACTTCAGACGTAGTCGCGACCCCTCCGAGTGTGATGCAGGTTATCTTGATTGGTTCGGTAGTTACTCACATCCTATCATCGTCCGTGGTGCCTCCCGGAGAGCAGATCGACCACCAGATAGGACGTGTGGCGATCTGGTAATTTTTTCATTTTATCTAAATTTATTTGTACCGTATAATTGGTTAATGTACGCTAATGTTATTGTTATGTGCAGTGGATGGGTAAGATGATACGGGCTGTAGACCCAATCTTGCAGATGAGGGATGAGCTGCCAGACGATGCCAGAGCTGCATGCGGAGATTTGGATGAGATCATACAGTCGTGGCATACTCAGTTAGGCATCTCCGACCATGATTCGGATGATGAGTAGGCTGATCTGTTGTACCGTACTCTTACTATTTGCATTTATATTTGTTTATCTGTTGTACGCTTAGTATTTGTGTTTGCAATGGGAAACAAGTCCGTCCACGTCTCCATATAGTGATTCTCGCCACAAGGTCCCCCGCCCCAATTAATCCGGTGACGAGCCTCCGCCACACCGTCGTAGTATACGTGCTCATAAAAAGATGGGTTCGCAGCTATCTCATTTGAAATCGAACGACGGGCGAGTTGCCAATTGTCTTCACCACCGTGGAAAACATCGGCGACACATCGAAATCCACAGTTTCCATCAGCACGTACATCATTCCACTGGTGTAGGAATGGCATAATGATTCCTGGAATTCTATCTCCATATGGGAAGTCGTCTACGTCAGCCCGCCCAGTCACTACAATATGAACAAAAAATACAGTTACATATAATAACAAAAGATACTTATTTACTGAAATAAATAACAAAATTATAATAATAATAAATATACCTGATCCTCCCCTCACAGACGAAGAACCAGAAGATCGACCACGACCTTTGCTTCCACTACCGGAAGAACGACCACGACCTCTACTCCCACTACCTGAAGATCGACCACTACCTCGCTCTGCATACTCAAACGCACTAGGGTCCCGTCGTGTCGACTTTCCCTTTGGTCGACCTCGTAGCTTTGTTTTTACTGCAGGCTCTTTCAAATTCGAATGTTCGGGGTGTAGCTGCTCGAATAAAACCCGAGAGGCAGATCGAATTACGGTAGGGTCACTTCCTGCAATCTCATCAACCAGACTGCGAAAATGTTCGGCGTCTTGAGCTGCCTGAGACACAAACTCTGCGTTCCCGGCTCCTTCTCCAATGACAAGTGTCCTCCAGAACGGATGAATCTGCTCTAAGTAAATTCCTTTTTCTGATTCAAGACATCCATGAATGGTACATGCGCAAGGTATCCCATGAGAAGTCAGAAAAGCGCACTCGCAACGATATTCAACTTCATCATCTAACTGTTGCATTCTCTTCACCTCCTGACTCAGCAACTGCAAACAGTGATGCGAAACTCTACCATTTATGTGACGATATAGAGCATGTCCGAAATTAGTCAAATTTCGCCGTCTCGAGTCTTCAAGAAAGTTTCGAATATTCGTCAGCTGCATTTCAGTAGCCGCGTTGACGCGCTCGAAAAGAGTGTCCAGAGCTGCAGTCGATGTAGAAATCCACTCTTTTAGAGCCGAATGAGCACTTTCGACCCTACAATTCGTGGTGTTCCCAAAATGAAGGACTTTGTTCGTCCAATTCAGCACAAACTTTTTTTTATGCACCAACCACGTGGTGTCCAGATACTCCGTGATAGCCGGCCACGATCTATACAAATCTTTCAGAGCATACACAACTCTATCATACTCGGCTTCTGAAGTAGAAAGCATGATCTTCCTCCATCTTCCACGCCTCAAAGTCTCTGCCATCTCCTTATTCTTGCCGAATACGTGGTATGCGTAATTCAATACGTCTTTGTTGATGTGCCATGTGCAGAGTAAATGAGCAGAGTCAGGAAAAACCTCTCTCACTGGTCGCATAAGGCCTAACTCCCGGTCTGTTATTATTGCAGTCGGGCTGACAGTCCCCAATAACAGATCTCTCAACTTCTCCATCACCCACAAATAACTGGAGTAAGATTCATCCATCAAAATCGCATATCCAATAAGGAAATTCATGTTTGCTGGTGTGACCCCAATCATTTCGAACAAATGCATCTTATACTTGTTCGTCTTGTAAGTCGAATCCATGCAGATAACGAAAGGATATGTCCGCAACAACTGGATTGACGTCGGATGTGCCAAAAAAGCGTGAGTGACGACATCAGTTTCTGGATCCGCCATAATCCAATGTAAGTACTCACACTGCACTGCTTGGTAGAGAAACTGCTGGACGGGATTCCGATCTTCAGATTTTGTCCTCCTCATGTAATCTCTGAAATTATAAATATGCCTTTGATTTGGATTGTCCTCCGGGAATTTTTCTTTTACTGCCTTCAAGATGTTCCGTGGTTTTGCTTGCGCCTCTGTCATATCACGAACAATCTTCTTCGCCCCAGAACTTAAACCACTAATTTGACGATGACCCTCTGGATAAACTGCCAGTCTGTGGTTGTGATGTCCGTGAGCACTATTATAAACCACAACCCATCCATCACGATCTCGTCGCTCCACCACTTTTATTAAGAAACGGCAACCGTAACCCTTTCTTTTGGTGTTTCTTCGAAGTGCAGTATCCATATCCCGAGACTCCATTTGATTTCGCCGGTCGCATCTCAAATAACAATCCATCCGACTATCTGATCTTGTTTTGTACGACGACACGACCAAAAAAAACCCAGCTCCGATAGCTACTTGTTTGGCCCATTTACATGCTTCATCGATTGTTTCAAAGATTTGTGTAGTTTGAAATAACTCACTGTAATCCACTCCATCACCACCGAAATCTGGAACCTACAAAAATAAAATCGAAATTAAAAAAATAAAAAAATAAAATCGAAATTAAAAAATTTAAAAAATAAAGTCGAAATTAAAAAAACAAAATCAAAATCAAAAAAAAAAGGCGTCTGTATTAGACGCCTGCCCCATGGCTGGGGCGTCTGTGTTAAACGCCTTCCCCAACGGTAAGGCGTCTGCGTAGGACGCCTTGCCGTTGGGAAGGGCGTCTAATACAGACGCCTTACCCATGGGGAGGACGTCTACATAAGACGCCTCTCCCATTGTGTAGGCGTCTGCGTTAGACGCCTCGGCCATGGGGAGGGCGTCCTACGCAGACGCCCTCACCATGGGGGAGGCGTCTAATGCAGACGCTCGGCCCAAAAATTTCCCCGCGCCAGGCTTACCTCACCCGATGCATCACCCTCGCCAGACATTTTCGTGGTGTTTTTACTGATAAATTATGAATATACAAGACCATAGGTCTTATTTATAGACACGGGACGATATGGGTATTAAATATATTGTTAAGGGCAATTTGGTAATTTCAAGGGGCGATTTAAGTAGTTTTGGGGCGACGTTTAGTAGTTCCCTAAATAAAACACACGTTCAAGATAACCTCAACGTAAGTTACTGTGCATTCTGTTAAGTCCAGTCCGAAGGGGGTCTCCTGTTAATTTCTAGGTTCATCCATCCACCACAAAGTACAGTCAGATTGAGCGAGTTCCCTTCTGGTGGGGGGAAAAACTCAGACAATCCCGAGGACCTAAACGCAAAAAAACCCAAAAATGAAGAAGACCACGTCCACGACCACGACCAGCAAACAAAGCGTGAAACTCCAGCATCGCTCTCCACCACCACCACCTCCACCCCAAAACCCAAACCTCAACACCTCCAAAACCAAAAATCGAGTTAAGCGGCTAATTCTAGGGTTTGGGTTTCCTGATGGAGCCCACGGCGGACCCGGCGAGCGCGTCCCCTCTCATCCCGCCCTCCCCCCTCCCCCAGCCTGGCGTCGAGATCGACCTCGAGGCCGGACCGGGGGAGCAGATCCAGTGCCGAATCTGCTTCGAAACCGAAGGTGAGACCGGTCAAGACGGGATCTTTGTTCCGATTCCGGGGTTCTGATGGGGTTTGCGGGTCTTGCAGGAAGGGATTTCATCGCGCCGTGTAAGTGCAAGGGCACGTCCAAGTTTGTTCACCGGGAGTGCTTGGATCACTGGAGGGCTATCAGGGTAAGGTTTGGTGGGGGCGGAATTCGGGGGTTTTCGCTCGAAAGTTGCGGTCTTGGATCAATTTGTGCGTTGTTGGTTCTGTTGTAATTCAAAGTGGTTTCTACATGGTTTTGAGATTTTGTGCAATTAGAAGAGAATTATGGAAGAGATTATAGTTTGGAGAGAGATTAGACACTTCTTGTGAAGTTTGCCGTTTTTCGCTCAAAAGTTGCGTTCTTAGACTCTTCTTGTTTGTTATGTTCTAATGTGAAGCAGTTGCTTTATAATTTTGTGATTGTGTGCAATTAGAAGAGAATTATAGAAATGTAGTGTCATCGGAAAAATTATAGTTTGGAGAGAAATTAGACTCTTCTTGTGAAATTTGGTTGGTCCACCACTTGAACATAACCCAACCACTTAGGAATGGATTGGGGATCCAACTCTATTGCTGCAGTTTTACACACTTTAGCGTCAAGGAATGTGGGATGGACTTTTTCAAAATTTATTTTGGTTTTTGATGTAATGTTTGAGTGTGTCCCTTTGTGAGCCTTATTTCTCAAGATAAGGAAATATTATCCCAGTGATGTGTAACTGGAAAACTAAGCCTTAGATGGGCAATGCTTTCATTGTATTTGATTTGCTTCTGTATTTTTCTGGTTCTTCCGACCTCCATTTTCATTTGTATCTATTGGATTATACTTTATTGCATCAGTTGGTGGGAAGTATGTACCTAATTGTTGCGGAAATAAGTGCAGAATTAGGTGATTTGGATGATATAACCACTATAACCTTGTGGGTCCATTTGGATAACCATTTGCAATGTGGCTTACATACTAAAAAAATGTTGTTTACGCTAAGATTATGTTCTCGTACTGAAATTTAGAGGAAAGAGTGTTTAGGATGATCATTGGCCCCACTCATATTTGCTACTCTTTTGTTTTGATCCGAAAGTTGAATTTGCTTCTCAATATTTGTCTTTTTTGACATTTAAGTTCGTATATAGCCTTGTGGCACCTCTAAATGGAAGGGAACTTTGTTTACAACATATACACATATTTCAGATTCCTTATTATTTAATTTGTTCCTTATAACTTCTGGTTTTAGACCTATGCCTTTTTCTTCCTTTGTTTATCATTCAATTGACTTTTCTGATCATGCAATTTTATTTTCCTCAGGAAGGGTTTGCATTTGCTCACTGCACAACCTGCAAAGCCCCCTATCACTTGAGAGTACATGTCCATGCGGACCGAAAGTGGCGGACCTTGAAATTTCGCTTCTTCGTGACTAGGGATATATTGTCAATTTTTGCTGTTGTTCAATTTGTAGGTTTGCGTCAAGCTCTTCTAGTGCTAAGTTGATGTATTCCCTTCTTTTGCCATATTTGGATGATTTGTAGTCTTGTTGTCCAGGTAATTATTTCATTGGCATATTTGGTGTATTTGATCGATAGCTATCAGCAATATTGGCTGCGGTTGCTCTGGAATTTCGGTGGCGAGTTTGGTTTCTACTATCTATGTGGTATGGCTCAGCTCAACATTACATGATGCAGATACTGATATTCTTTTTGCTATTTTTCAGTTATTATTATGCCAAGATTATTTAATTTGATGCATGAATGCAGTTATTGTGCTTAATTGTTATGGTTTTGTTTTCCTTTAATAAGGTATTGTGGGATATGATGTGGTACACAAAGAATTGAATATTTGGATTATGATTTGCAAACAGGCACCTAACTTGTGCAAAATGCAAGCATGCATGAATGATAGAAGTTTTGTGGGATGCAAAAGTGATGGCCAAGTTATTGATTTTGTGTGTTTAATTTCTTATGGAACTGTGCTTCTTTCTTCAACTACCAATACCATATAGTGGCCTTAGCAGTTAGCACCTTAGTTTGATTTCTAGGTTGTTAATTATCATAGTTTCTTCTTTCTCTTCAAGGGGAGAAAGTTTACCTTCATCTATTCCTAAAACTCAGCTATACATTTGTTTGGACGTGCATTGTTGATAGACCATTTAATGTTGTTGCTCATTAAGCGATTGTAATTGTCTTTACCTCCGAAGCAACATTACTTCATAGCTCCATACAAAGGAAAGGATTCTTTGTGTTTCTTTGTTAGCGTTAAATGCTAGCCTGTTGTCGTTCACTAAAACATCACTCTCACCTGCAGGAGCTCTTCTGTTTTTTGCTTTACTGGGTCTCTCTGGCTGTTTCATCACTTGCTATGATAGACGGGTTCGAAATGACCTGGCTCAGCCGTGTCGAGAATTATGTCTAAGTTGCTGTCATCCTGGGTTAAGTCTGCTTCTTGATTGTGCCCATAAATAAGCATACATATATGTACATACATGTACACATATTTGCCTTTCATTCATGATTGTTCATTGAATAGGGTAAATTAACACTTTGATCTTACCAATCAAGAAAAAAAAAGAATAACATTTCGATCATGATGTATCCTCATTTATGATTTTTATATTCATCCACACTTAACTACTAAGTTATTGGCTGTTGAAGTTTATCATCCATTTACCTGCGTCTTCAAATTAAGCATGGATGGCATGTGAATTACTATTCATTCAATTAGAATTGTGTTTGTTCCTTCTTGTCACTTTAGTTTTGGTTTGCAACTTAGCATGCTAAAATGACATCACTATTAGTGTTGTTAATTCTTGTAACAACTTAGCATGTACGAGGGTATACAATAGTCACAGCCTCATAGGAGCCAATAATAGAAGACAATATTAAAAAATATAACAGTTTTTAAAGCTCAGTCATGTTGTCACTGCTTCAATTTGCTACTGCTGTTTAGTTTTTACTTGTGTAACGTGTTCTGAAGTATACCAATTTGATTTCCTCTTGTTGCAGAATGTGTGCTGATTGTCATTTACCAGGGACACTGTGCATGTGGACGGGACTGTACCACATGCTTTGAGGGTTGTGCAGGTGCAGCAGGTGAATGTGGTTGCTTAACTGGAGCTGGTGAAGCGGGCTTGCCCTTGCTGCTGATAATGGGATTAATTGTTCTGGGACTATTTACAGTCATTGGCATATTTTACAGTGTTCTTGTAGCCACAATGGTCTGCCAGAGAATATGGCAGAGGCATTATCACATACTTGCAAAAAGGATGCTAACAAAAGTGAGCTGCTGTATTTACTGTTTTTTAAACATTTCTTACAGTGAATGCTTCTTTATATGGTTAGCAAAAAAGGTCCTTTTAAAGTTTCATCCGAAGTTAGTTTTGAAAATTCCACTTATGTAAAGTTGCAACTTCCCTTTCAGTTCTGATTCGTTAACGCCTTCAATTTTGTCAGGAGTACGTTGTTGAGGATGTTGATGCTGAAATGACAGACTCCGATTGGTCCCCACCCCCACTTCCTCCAGAACATGTTCAGCAACTGAAGACACTTGGTCTTCTGTAACTCGAATTACTGTCAGTCGAGGTTCACGATAGACATTATTCTGAACTTGGGGATAAAGGTTGTGTAACTAGTATTACTGCTTACAAGATATCTGAGTTCATAGGTTTCGTCCTCCGGAGTAGATGCACATGAATCAATAGAGCTCTATATGTGCTATGGTTGTAAATAGTGTTAAGTTTCATGCTTCTTAGTGATATTTCGACTGGCAAAAAACAAGCTAACTGCACAATATTTGCAACGTAGTATCCAGTTTGCATTGGAATTGAACTTGTTTTGGCACGTCGATCAACACGACAATGTCTGTGCTGCTGTGCCGAATTTCTTCTGCCTCTTTATGGATTCAGGTGACATTGTACTGCAATTGCAAGTTATGTTGACTGGAAGATCTGTTTTAATGTTCTCTGCATTTGAGCCATCAGCTTAATGGTTGTGATACACTCGTCGGTAAGTGCTTTGTTAATTGTAAATTAGTAAGTCAACTTCACCGACAGATTCGGATTGTTAGAAAGATGATAAAAGATGTGGTTTTCTTCTTCTGCTGTTTCTCTCTTCAAAATAATTATTGAGAGCACCTAGACTATGAAAACAACAGTTTTAAGTCTTCTGATGTCATGTTGGGTTAACTTGTAATCAGCTGGAAATGGTTGACAGGAAATTGTAAAGACCCTAACCTTGATTAGGGTTTAATGGTGTTTAGGTGTGCTAATTGGAGGGTTTGCATGAGAAGTTGAAGAGGAATAGGAGAGGGCTGTTGGTGATGGGTTGGGTGACGTGACGGAGGTGTGGGCTGTGGAGTAGGGTGGCTGTGGATGGAGTGTTTGCTGTTGGTGTTAGGTTTAAAGAAGGGTGATGCATATCTCTCTCTCTTCCTTCACACTCTCTCACGTTTCTTCTTCCTCTCTTCTTTTCTTCTTCTTCAACCTTTCTTCCTCTCCTGTGGTGTTCGAGCTCCGGTGGTGATCGTGCGTGCGTCGAGTGGGACCGGTGGAGAGCTCAGTGCGAGGTGGTGATCGTCGGAGGCAAGCAAGGCGGTTAGCTCCGGTGTTCTTCGTCGTTCTTCAAAGAGAAGGTATGTCAAATTCTTGCATTAGAGACCTTTAGTGATCACCCACGTTGGGGTGATGTCGTGGTCGGTCGGAGACCTCGTCGGCGACGAGGAACAACGTCTTCAACCTCGGCTGACGCGAGGTTGAAGACGATTGTCGGTCGACCGAACGTAGTGTATTTCGTCTATCTGTGGTGTTTCGGTCGACCGGGTCCTTGTGTTCGGTCGACCGGGACTTAAGTGTACCAGACCTTTAGTGTGGTTTGCGGTCGACCGTTATATGATGTAGAAATAATAGGTTTGTTGGCTTTTTGGCCTTAATCTATGTTTTGATGATTTAATTAACTTAATCTTAATTATGACGATGTAGAGTAGCACACATATTGCATTGCATGTATATTGTATTGTGCTAACCTCTACAGGTGATCAAGACTCAAGAAAGAAGGAAATGAAGTCAAGACATGTAATTAAAGCTAAATCGAAGACATGTAATCTTGATTTATTTTGAGTCTTAGGAACATGTGTAAATTGAGCATACAAGAGTTAAAAACATATCACATACACACTAGGTTCCTTAGAGAAGTCACACACAAAATTTCACATTATTTGGACTTCATTAGATCACTCAAACCTTAGTCGGAAATCACTTATAAACTTAAACCCAAATTTCCTGTGTGAACCGGTCGACCGAACCAGTTCTCAGTTCGACCGGTTTATAACAGACTCTCCACAGTGATTTTACCGAACTCTACCGGTCGACCGGTTCTACCTTTTCGGTCGACCGATTCCGGATTTTCATATGACCGTTTTTCTTGTCGTATATGCCCAACGGTCGTATTCGTATTAAAACTATATACACCTCCATATACTTAACCAAACGGTCGAACCATGTGCCTAGTTCGGTCGACCGTTTAACCTTGTTAAGAATTCCCTGCTATCGGTCGATACGATTTCGTTCGACCGATCCAATTTTCCCTCTACCGAAACGCTTATTCGGTCGACCGGTAACCCTGTTCGGTCGACCGTTTTCTTAATAGACTTAAGTGTTCGGTCGATCCATTCATATTTCAGTCGACCATATTCTTATCGAACCCAAGCGTTCGGTCGACTGTTTCACCTTTTCGGTCGACCGTTTCTGGACAGATTTGTAGGCCGATTTTCTGACTTGTGTATCTTGCACAAAACTCAATCAAATCTTGTCCAAACGGCTAGAAAACTTTAGGAGCTTATAAATAGAGGTTCACACTTAGTTTTCCACAAGAATTTCACAACTCCAAAGTGTCAAACCTATAGTGAGATTTTCCACACCCTCAAAGCTCCAAATTAGTGATTCCAAAGCCTAATTTCCACATCATTCATCACTCAATCATCTAGCAATTGTTGTGCTCAATTAGAGAGTGAATCCCACTCGGTTACTTGTGTTGTCAAGAGAGCAATGGTCTTGGTGAAAGCCCAAGACAAGGAAGTAGAGATTTCGGTGAAAGCCCGAAGTGATCCTCTCGGGTTGTGAGAGGTGGTGCCAAGCTCGGCGAGGGTTGTTCGCGAGCTTGAAGAATTGTAAAGGCGTTGTTCCCGGCCCGGAACGGGGAGACATAGTGAAGACGCAAGAGGGGCTCGAACGGAGATTCGAGAGGTGCTTGTAAGAGAGGACGTAGGCGCGGCCGAACCTCTGTAAATCCGACGTGTCTTCTTGTATGGTTTGCATTACTTTCTTTCTCTACTTGTTTGTTTATTCCGCTGCGCAATTTGATTGCTTAATCAAGTAGAGAATTGTGATTAGATTAGTGGACCCATAGACCCACACGATCCTACAAGGTTGACCCTGTTAGTTTTCGGTCGACCGAGACCCCTGAGTCGGTCGACCGATAGTTGTGAAAATAATGTTGACCAGACTCCGGATTTTGACCTCGTTCGGTCGACTAGTTTTAGACCTTCAGTAGACCGTTAGGACTTATGTGTTGCGCAAATAGTTCGACTGATTCCCTTGAGGAAGCGGTCGACCGAGCTGTCACTATCAGTCGATCGATTTCCCTTGTGGAAGCGGTCGACCGGTTGCCACTTTCGGACGACTGATTCCCTTGAGGAAAACGGTCGACCGAGTTGTCTTTTTCGGTCAACCGTTTTGCACAGGACAGAACTCCTGGTTCCGCTTAGGATGCCAACTCTGTCCACGGAAACTTGTGTCCTCGCCTTATGCGTGAGTCGGGAGGTGACGGTGGGCGCGTTACGCGTGCCTGCCCAGAGACCGCCGTGTGGAAGAGTGTGGGTGTCCGGAACACGTCACCTCCATGTATGGATCGTGACTATTTCTGGTGGATTGATTTGACTCGCGTTAGAGTAACAGGCTGAGGGATTGCAGATCTCATTGCTTCAGCGGCCACGCAACTGTCGTTGGGTGAAGTGACTACCGGCCTAAGGGGCTACGAAGGCCACTGCCCTGCTTTTATAGTGGCGGAGTTGGTGTCTGCACGTGGAGCTCGTTGACCCTGCGGACTTCGGTTCGGATCTGTCGATTCTGGCCCTTTGTGTGGCGGATATGTTCGACTGGCCTTGATGGCAGTGATTACACGTGTCATGCGGCCTGTGTGGCGACGGTAGGGCCCCTGTGCGGCCTGTGTGGCGGCAGGGAGGATCACGCGTGGTCTGTGTGGTTGTGGCGATGGACTGCCGATGAATTGTTCCGGCATGTAGCTCGACTGGGCACCTATCGAGCGAGGTACCGTGCAGCCTGCGGGCCTGTGTGACGACGGCGATGTTGCGGACCGTGGGGCCTGTGTGGCAGCGATGGCGATTGTAGACCGCGGGGCATGTGTGACAGCGGGAACGATTGCAGGACGAATGTCCGGTTTTGCCTTGTGAGAATATTTACTGCTTTGTATTCCATGTCATGCTATACTAGTATGTGCATATAGGTGAGCTTGTCATACGAGGTTTCCTTATGGAAACTCAGGCATTATTGTTGCATCTTTTTCTGGACCGCGTTAGGTTCCGGCGGGTGGTGACCGAGAGAGATTGCACTTTGGGACTGGATCCTGTCGTCTACCTATTTTAGGTTGTCGTGATTACATGTGCTATGTGTTTTGTGTTATGATGTAATCACACTTTTGACAAACTCTTATGTATTATGGTGCACCAGTTGTATTTGAGTATTTCGTTCAGTAATGTCCCAACTCTTGATGGTTTTATTCTCGTGTTTGCCTTGATTTTAAAAGTTTAAATTTTCCGTTGTCCGGGGATATTACAGAAATAGTAAGACGTACTATAACTAACTATATATTTGAACGTCGGTATTTAACATGGAGATGGTGGGACTCTCGTCTTCTTTTCGAAGACCTGAAAAACAAAAGGCAAACTTAATCGACTGTTAACGGGATTTAGCCATCGTGGTGTTTGATTTAAATATATTTTGGTTAAGAAGTCCATTTATATTCACATTACATCAATATAACAGTATTGGTTAGAAGCATTACTCGAAGATCAAAGGCCTTCGATTTTCATGTTTGAACTCCACCTTGGTAAGCTAACGTCATTTCTTTCCTTGATAATGCCACAAATAAAGATAAAAAAAATGTTTAAACAAAACAGGCCATTAGAGGAAGTCCATTCGGGTCTCTCTCCACACAGGGACACAATTATAAACTACTTGATCCGGTCATTTATCTCTATGATAATCTTGGAAACGTTTTTTTTTCTCCCGAATATGTCATGCAAAACAATTTCACAGTTTCATTAAGTGCAAAATTTATCAAGCATATCGCCCATCAGAGCATGCATACTCGAATAGTCGAGTTAGTCCAATATTGTTGGCGGGTGTGGCACTTCGAGGTTTTAGACTCATGGGGTCAATCAGCAATACCATAGTCAAATGTTTACTTGATTATCGTACTAGAATTAGATCAATGACGAACAACTACAGTTGTTCAATATTTACATCTAAAAATCTAAAATCCATGATATTATCTAGTATTTTACCAAACATATTCCCATCGGAATCGAAACAAAATTCCAATTGGATCAAACAAAATTGTACTGTGCAAATTTCAATTTAAAGTTTGAACAAAACAACGAACTTTGTTTGTTACATAACATCCACCGGAATCTAATCCGTGGATTAAGAAGTAAAACCTGGGATTAGTGGTTTCCAATCCGTCGTTCCCGCTTTGGACTCTACAGTTTCTTTCCACCCTCCGTCTCAAACTGTAAGCATTCCTCTTTTTTCTCTCTTTTTCCTCTCTTTTTTCTTCTTCTTGTTTATAAAAATAATAATTAGGATCCCGATGTTGGAGTGGATCGGCATTTGCTTCTCCATCCGGAAGTTCAGGTATCGTTGATTTTGGTGGATCCGGAGTGTAGGGGTTGTTTAGGATTTCTGTGGAGACGGATCGTTGTTAGGGTTCTTTGGTGTCGATGTTTCCGAAATCAATTCGGACGTTGGAATGGCGATCTAAGCGTATTACAGAGGAGGGATTTGGATTGTGTTTGGCTCGTGATCGTGTTGGTTTTTCGACCGACCGATCCGGTTTGGTTGTGGAAGTAGAGTTTGTTTTCGATTTTAGTGTCGGTTTTCGATTTGAGTGGATATTGGTGGTTTCAAAATCTGTTTCGATTTCCGATCGTATTGGCTTTGTATCCATATTGAAAGTACAGAATGGCTTTGTCGATTGTTTGTTTTTGTGCTGATGTCTAAGCACTTGATATGGTTTTAGTTTATAATGTTTGTTCGTTTCTGATATTGTCTTTATGGACCGGCAATATGTAATGATTTTTGGAGTAAAATGTAGGAGTGTAGGACCTTGTTCGGATTTATTAGCGAATGGCTGTATTTAGTTCTTTTAATGAGGTAACACGAATGAGTGGGTGTTTCTGTAGCGCTATAAGGTGCTGATATCTTACCTATTGCATCATCTTAGTGTGAAGTGCTAGGGTGAATTTACTTGAGCTTGGTGTTTTAGAAACATTTCAGCTATCTTGAGTTGAGCGAACAACTACCTTGTTTGACTGTCTTTAATTTTATGCCTTTTCTGGCTACTACATTTTAACTATTATGTTTCCGATACATTTGTTGGTAGCATATCTGACAAGTGATCTTCTTTTAGCATATTTCTTATTGGTAAAATTAGGTTTAAAAAGCTTTGTAACCTCCTGTTCTTTATATTGCAGGGAAGATTTTGTAAGCTTGTTGCCTTTAATTGAGGGGAATCTATTGTAAGTAATAGGGCTATACATTTTTTAGCAAGCATGGAAACAGAAAGCACACAAGAAAAAAATTCAGAGAGCACCTTTCACAAGGAAAATGTTTACTTGGGCAGCCAATCTGGTAAAGATAAAAATGAAGTGATGGCATCTGTGGAGTTAGATATGGATGATTTGAAGATTGACCATACAAATGATAGTCCCCCTGATAAACAAGCTCCCCTTGGTTCTGAGGCTGAACCTGAGAATTTTATAGAAAAGCAGACAATTGATGGTGAAGAAAAACATGCTGAAGCACCTTGTGACAGAACTGAAAACCTTGAAATGGAAGCTTCAAAGAGTTCATCAACTACCCCTACGGATGTTGATCAAGCTGGAGGACCATATGCTTGGCCTGAAAAGGCTGTGGCTCTAAAGAACTTTGTAAAAGAGAAGGGTGCAGTTGCAGTTTCTAGTGTTTTTCGTCGGCTTTCAGGTAAAATGGAGGAAGATGAGCAAGTGTTTTATGATGCAGAAGAGAAGAATGATAGCCCTGATAAGGTTTCTACTGGAGATGAATCTCAGCATGTACAGAGGGATAGTGATGACTCGGGAGAACAGTCTAAATGGAATCCTCTAAATTTTATTAAGATTGTCTGGGATGCAGACATGCTGAACATGGCTGATCAACCAAAGGAAAGTTATATGGAATATTCAAGAGAAGAACCTCGAAATAAAGGAAGAATTGTAGTGTACACAAGGCTTGGATGTCATACCAGCAAGGAGCTGAGGTTATTCTTGCACCAAAAAGGACTCAAATACATTGAGATTAACCTTGATATCTACCCTAGTCGGAAGCTTGAACTGGAGAAAAATACAGGTTCTTCTGATGTGCCTCGTGTCTACTTTAATGATCTATTAATTGGATGTTTACCAGAGCTTAAGGCTCTTGATGAATCTGGTAAGCTTGGTGAGAAGATAGATTATGTGGTTAAGGAGGAGCCCTCTCCAGCAGCTCCATTACCACCATTGCCTGGTGAAGATGATGTCTCTGGCAATGGGATTGTTGATGAGTTTTCAACCATAGTCGGGAAGATGAAAGAAACAATTGTTCTGAACGATCGGTTTTACAAAATGCGAAGATTCAGCAACTGTTTTCTTGGATCCGAAGCTGTTGATTTCCTTGCAGAGGATCAATATTTGGAAAGGGAGGAGGTTTGTTATCAAATTTCCTTTCTTGTTTTATCATTAAATTTGAATTTCCTTTAAGCTCTCTATTCATAGAGGTGCTAGTAGTACTTGGTCTTTCTGCTAAATTTTCATTTCGCTAGTAGTGCACAAACTTGGTAATTAAGAGTTTGAATGCTACATTCAGGCAGTGGAATTCGGAAGGAAGCTAGCTGAAAAGCTCTTTTTCCAACATGTTCTTGAGTAAGCTTTTGAGTTGAAGCTCACTTGGATCACATTTGACGTAAGCTACTTGATGTTTGTTTTGGTTTATTAAATATTTCGTTATTTCTTACAGAGAAAATATCTTTGAAGACGGTAACCACTTGTATCGGTTTCTGGAGCATGACCCTGTTGTTGCTCAGTGCTACAACATCCCAAGGGGTATACTTGAGGCGAAGCCAAAGCCCATAACTGAAATTGCATCAAGATTGAGGCTTCTTTCTTATGCAATTTTTGAGGCTTATGTCTCTGAAGATGGACTGCATGTTAATTACAGAAGTATCCATGAGAGTGAAGAATTCAGGAGGTTAGTGACATACATGCATATACGTAAGATAGGTTTTATCATGAGAAACTGTATAGTTTTTGAGAAATATCTATCTTCTTCATTGTACTTGTATTCATTTCTTTGGTTTGGTAGGCACAATGGGAATTTGTAGAGTAGTATATGAAATGTTATCACACCACAAAATATATTAATTTCTTATACTTTTTGTTAGGGTAACAAATGAAATTGCTTGACCTCACTTTGTTAGGCATCATCTTCAGGCCTATCTCTAACTGGAATAAGGTTCATGGTGAACTTGGAGTTGGCACTTGAAAATGAGATAACTTAGTTGCTTCTCCAATGATTTTAGTTCAATATATGACAACCTTTTGATGAACTTCTTTTGGGTAGATTTCTTCTGATTGTCATGAAAATATTTTTCCAAGTTCTCAAAACTTCTACATTAGCATGTTTCTGTCGAATGACATGCAATGAATCCTGAGTCTGTAATTTGAAGTAGTATTTACTGTATTACTGATGATTCATCTTCTATTTGTAGTTTGTTGTTACTTTAGCACCTCACTATTGAACTATTTATGTCGAAGTTCTCATTCCTATCCTTACTGCCACTGAATTGTCTTAATGGGTATAGGTATCTAAGAATAATAGAGGAGCTTCACAGGGTTGAGTTGGAGGAAATGACTAGGGAAGAAATCATTTCCTTCTTTATAAACCTCTACAACATGATGGTTGTCCATGCGATACTGACATGGGGCTATCCTGTTGGAGCACTAGATCGTCGAAAATTCTTCGTAGACTTCAAGTATGTTGTCAGTGGTTGTGCTTACTCACTTTCTACCATCCAAAATGGAGTGCTTCGAGGAAATCAAAGGCCTCCTTTTAATCTTAGCAAGCCCTTCGGTTCGAAGGATAGACGATCCAAGGTGAGTGTTTCTAATAACCACTTGTTAATCCTCTTGTTTTACAGGTGTTATTTTTCCTTCTAGCTGTAATTTGGTGCTTGATGTGAAACCCTGATACAGTATTTTTATGGAGGTACCATACTGTGTTAAATCACGAAACTTAATGCATGAATTCGACGGGCTACCATTTTCCGAAAGTAAAAGGGGTGTGTCTAAATATTGACATTTTTTCCATTAATGTGTACAATGGTTCACTCATTCTATATTAAGTTGAGCTGTTTTAAAAGGTATTAGCAGAACATTACCCTGCTGTGGTTTTTTCACTATGATTATTTTGTCTTTCCAGGTGGCTCTTCCATATCCAGAGCCTCTTATTCACTTTGCATTGGCCACTGGCGCTAGATCTGGACCTGCACTTAGATGTTACTCTCCTGGGAACATTGATAAAGAGCTGATGGATGCTGCACGTTATTTTTTGAGAAATGGAGGCATCTTTGTTGATCCGGAGACAAAGGTTGTATCAGCTAGCAAAATCCTTAAATGGTAATTTTTTCCCCTTGTTATCAATCGAAAGACCTTTTTGGCTCCAAAGCACATGGAACTCATTATGTGATATTTTATCAACATCAACATAACCCAATGCCTCAGAAGAGGCTCCCACCTAAGCGAGATAAAGAGGGTCGGATGTACGCAACCCTACCACTGTAAAACAGTGAGGTTGTTTCCAATTATGTGTGATATTTTATCATTCAGTAATATTATTCTTGGAGAAATTAACTCGACTTGCATGAATGACCAGAGGCTTGCTCTTGATGAAGAAATTCAAGAATTTCATTCTCTGATTTTTTTTATTTATTTCTCAGGTATAATGTTGATTTTGGGAATAATGAGGTAGAGGTAATGAAGCATGCTGCTAACTACTTGGAACCTTCGAAGTCTGAGGAATTCCTGGAGTTGCTTGCCAGTTCACAGGTGAAGGTTACATATCAAACTTATGATTGGGGTCTGAACTACTAAAGCAAAGTCTGAGGAAATCCGACGTGAAGCAGCGCGTCTGTAGAGTGGTTTCTGGTGACTTGTCACTAATACGAAGAAATTCATGTTATGTTTTCACAAATTGTGTTTTTGACTGCATATAGTGTTATGCATTGAAGATTCAGAGTGACAATTTCCAACGTAAAATAATGGTTCGTCAACTTGGTGTTTGTTTGTATGGTCTAGTAGTGAAGTGGTTATTAGTTATTACCATGATCTTATAAATTATAGAATGTTAGGATATAAAAAAACATGAGGATTTTTGTTTCTGGAAAGGAAAGAAGAATGCGATGTTATAAACATTCATAAGGGGAGCATATTGAACAATTAGTTGGGAAATTGATTAATTTGTGATAAGCTGCATCTTTCGAAGATGTACCAATGCATTAATAAAGTGTGGTAATCAATCGAAGGAGATCGGATGGAAATGGAAGCAACTAAAAGGGTCATGAGAAATCTAAAAATTACATTTATGAAACCGTAAACAAAATATTTAAATGAGGTTATCCATCAACCTGAGAATGAGCACGTTCTGCCTTGAGGGGGGGGGGGGGGGGGGGGGGGTTGTGCACATGGATTCCGAGGGAATTCGACGGAAACGGAATTTGGATTCCGGTTGACTCCGGAAATTGGGCGTTTGTGCACGAAAACACGGATTCCATCGGATTCCGTCAGATTCTGTGGTATGTATAAAATTTTCTTTGAGTTTTCCATCACTTTGAGGTCGGAAAGCCACGGAAACCGAATTTTTTCGGTCGACCGTCAAACATTCGGTCCACCGAAAATGAATATAACGGACGACCGAACATATTTCGGTCTACCGAATTCGTAACTAGAATGACCCGTTCGGATGACCGAACTTAGTTCGGTCTTCCGTTTACGTTCACCATGAGGAAGTCGCATTTCGGTCGACCGAAACTAGTTCGGTCGTCCGTTTTTCTTATCCAAACTGTTTTCCGACGCAGGCACAAACAACAGAATTCAGTCAAAGGGAAACTGTTTTCCACTGGATTCTGTTTTCCTCTGCTTTCCCGTTGACTCCGAAAATCACTTTCCGGAGCTTTCCGCGCCACTAACACCCCCTAGATGTGATTCTTTTTTGCCATTTTATAATTGTTATAATTAGTCTTTTAAATAATAGCCTTTGACCAGAATCTAAGGTATGCCTCTAATTTATGAATCATGACTCATGAGTAGATCAAAGAGCGCCTTGAATTGAAAGGAAAGGAACCCTAGAGGTAGTTGACTTTCTCTTTAACATTAGGAAGTATTGAAACCTAAGAATCCAAAATCCACAACAACGAAGCCTTTAAATCACCCCCCAAACAAATCCCAAACTAATTGTGGTAGGAAAAATCCAAATCAATAGATGAAAATTATTTAGGAAAATCAAGAGTGATTAGGAAACTACTTGGCACTTGTTTATATTTTCACTGTTGCGGATAAGCCAACTGAATTTACCATAGAACATTTGCCATTTCGCTTATTTATAGAATTAGTGTTTAACTTCGCAACATTCAAGGTTCAGAAAGACGTGTATCTGAATTTTGAACTGAGCAAGTGATTAAATAATTTATTTATTTTTTGAAATTGAAGAAGTGATTAGATATTAAGCTCAACAACTATTAGCGTGGAAAGTATTTATTCATTTATTAGATTAGGTAAAGTGGGTCTACAGAAATAAAACACAAAACACTTACTGAAGTAGATTGAGAGCCCTGAAAACATCAAGTATAAACCAAATCCTTAAGGATAAGGCCTTACACATAGTAGAGGCCAACAAGCCACATCCACATAATTAGTGATCAGTGATATAATCTGATCAACATAAGCTACTAACCATTACAGAAAACTCAATTCAGAAAACAACCTACAAACCATATTATTATTCCAAGACCAGTAGAGAAACTGAAGCAAAAGAGTCACAGAGTTTGTACCCTTATATGTCTTCCTCATCCAACTGGTACATCTTCATGACTTCCTCGCAACCGGACATCGCTCTGGGCCTCATGTAGCCCATGTTGTTGGCGAACCGGAGATTGGATGGGATGCCGTCGTTGAATGTGAGGACAACTGGGGCACGTTCACGTCCAAGCAGCATGTTTGAGCAGGTTGTGTCTGAGCTCTCAACCAGCACTGCCTCGCAGATGTCCTTCTCGTGGTCGTTCATTACTGTAATGTGGTATGTTCCGGTCGAATCGGTTATGCCCTCGGCTGTGAAAGTTACCTCCTCTGACTTACGTCGGCGGCATTCCACCTTGACCTTGGCACCTTCATTTGAGGATTAAAAACCAAAGACAAACATTATAAAGAATATGTAAAGATGGAGGTCGTGATTCTTAATAGCTATAGCACATCTTAATCTTATGGATCTAATCAATCAATTCCAGGCAATGATTAACAAAATCTGCTTTAACAATCTGGATTGTGATGATTAATTAGTTGATTAATAAAACTCAAGTAAAGGCTTACAAAACAACTGACATTAAATACCTGGGTAAGCTTAACATGTGAGTCTCTAAGCCAAGCGACAGATGTAGATCTGAATCCCGTGATAGATAATCTTAATGGACATCAAGACATCTGAGGGATCTAATTTTTAAAATGTAGTGGCAATTGTTTACAGGTTTCAACAATTCTATTAACAAAGTTGCAACAATATTGTGGTTCCCTCTGCTGAAATGAGGGTCAAGTCTTAACCCCAGAGTCATTCCAACAGGAATTCTTAGCTTCTTACCCAAGTAACCTCAACAACCTTAAGTATTTCTTTTGAGTGTAATTTTGCAATTTTAAGGAATAAACAAGACATGAGAATCAATACATTATGTTTTCGAAGTGTTCTTATTTTTTTGACGTAATCCCAACATATAACTTACGATGTTGAGATTTGGGTAGTCTAGGCTAATCCAAGACTATAGATGTACTAACTAAAGTCTTTGAGCATAACATATTATTTGGTCTTTTGAAATAAAAATCAACTAATGTCATAAATTTTCTCAGTCTACTAAGTCAGCAGAACCCTAAAGAAACAGAATCCATTATTAAATAGGTTGCTAGTTGCTACACACACAATGTCTAGTGCTAATAGAGGGATTTTTGTTTGAACAACATAAACAAAACAGCAAAACCCCTAAATTGCCCAAATCTTAAGACTTGAGTAACCTTAGAAGTTAGATCTAACAATACACCATTACCGGGACTTTCATGACTTTAAAACTTTAAAAATACATTGAAATTTGTGTTCCAGAAGGACTTTCATGACTTGAAAATAAAATACGTTCTTAGAGTGATTTCCCTCCATTTCCTAATTACTACCAATTATCACACCAAAAACAATAAAAAATGCACAACACTTGATTATGAACAAACACAAGAAGTGGTGTTATATTACCAGAGATGTAGTTTGTTGCTGGGGTCTCGAAGCCTGCCCGGCAGGGATCGCAGAAAACGCGACCCTCCACGATGAAAGCAGTCTGCTTGAGTGACCTGGAGGCAGTGCAAAGCAACGGCAAGCACAGGCCAAGAACAACCACTAGAGAAGAGAAGTTGTTCATGTTGTTAATGTAGAGAGAGAGAGAGAGAGAGAGAGAGAAGCTTAAATGTGAGTATAGGATGGATGGATTGAGGATATGGGAAGGAAAGGTGGCTTTCAAGTTCAGTGGTAGATAAGTTACTGAATGAATGCAGAGGAGTTGGCATGCATGTTCTTTTGCTTCTTTCTTCAGTTTTGTAATTCAAATAATGTTGTGTATTTTTATTCACTTATTGACTCATAGAGTAGACAATTAGTGAGGGTAGGGAACATCTTAATGAAATTGTGTTTTTTACCTTCCGACCCCATTGTGTGATAGAAAGTTGTCTAGGAAATAACCTGTAAGTCACGGGTGACAGGAGTATGGTTGCATACATTCAACTTCTTTTTACCTTGCTTAATGTGGGAGATTTTTTTGAAGCTTTGGGATAATGTTGATATTTGATGTTACGATTTGATCTTATTAAATTATAAATCTGACTATTGCATATCATCTAGAATGTGAGTTCTTTTACGGTTTCTAAAATCAAAGGATTTGATAATTCGAGTAAAAATATACACGATATTCATTGAAAAGATCATATGTTGGGTGAAACTCACATCGTTTTAGCATGTGATGTTTTCTCTTATAAAATGTACTTTGACATATTTTGGAAGCGATTTATTTTGTAAAGAATTGTCTTCGTGGAAATATCAATGTGTCCAGTCCTGATAAGTTGAGTTAGTTCGACTGCAAATTTAAGAACATCTTCAACTTGATGTTGCAAAAAAATTGCAAGTAAAGTTTTCTCTCATCCTTTCTGACATTTTAAGAGCAACACGGAATGCACTGCAATATAAACTTATAATCCAATCTTAAGAGCTCTTACATAAATACAACCATGCTAATGGCAGACACAAGTGACAAGTTGTAGCATACATTAGTATATCACTACGGTGAATTTTTATTTTAGTTTTATTGATAATTTGTTTCACAAGGTTCCAAATTGGAAAGTTTTGAGGCAACCTTTTGTAAAGTTGCACTGAAAGGTGATAAACACAGCTATGTGATCGTGTGAAGGCCTGCAGAGAGAAGTCCATCTGCTATGCTTTGGATTTGGCGTCTCTTCACTACACAAGCACGCCGATCGAGTAACATTTAAGGTGGTTTCCGATCTGAGGCTATCAACTCTCTTCTTAAAACTCCCGGAAAAATCACACTTCTTTTCTTCCTACGTCTTCGTATTATCCATGATAAACAAAATAAAAAATTGAAAAAAATATTGAAAAATAAAATCAACCACACCCACCCAGCGGAGAGCCCCGCCCCACCCAAATTTCCTCCCCTATTAAGGGGGTGAAATTGGAAACCTGATTAAAGGCACCCGTGGATCTGATACCACCATTAAAACACCTGGGTAATTATCAGGTGCTCAGTTTTGTCTTTCAGTCATGTCAGTATCTGTCACGTCAGTACAAACCAATCTCCTCAAATTTTCCTTAACCACACTCAGAAACAACTCAAGTGTCATATATTCTCTCTCATCCACGTCATTTGGGAATCAATTCTGGATAAAACACAAAAAATATTTTTTTTTTTAAAAGAAACATATATTTCAATAAAAAATTGAAAAAACAATTTAAAATAATTTTTAAACATTTTTGAAAACAAAAATGTAAAAAAAAATTGAACCAACAAGGGAGGGCACATGCCTCCCATTAAGGGAGGGCAAATCGGACGTCCGATTTAGAACACCCGTTAAGGTGCTCTGAGTCTGAGGTTTATTTGTTTTGGATTTTGATTCTTGCAAAGATGTCCCACTTAAATAAAACCTCAAATTCAAGGATGTAAGTTTCTTGTTTCTCCTATTATATTAGTTGAGATGATTTGAACTAACACAAGGAAGACAAATGGAGACGTCGGAAAGATCGCGAAGAAAAGAAGACTTACTGGTTACTAAGGATTTGCCGATTTGGTTTTAGATGGAATGCATAAAAGAAGATTACTTACATGTCTCAACTGTGATTCTTGATAAATCATTTTTCTAACATTCCCCAACTAACCTATCATAAGTCTTTTGAAATGTTTAGATTCCTTTTTTTAAAAGAAAATGACTAACATATGTAAACCATAGGAAGTAGACTAGATTTTGATGTACACGCCTCTAGTGAATTGATATTTGTGTTCGATCACGTGATTGGATTATCATACGAGTCAAAGTTTGTATTGCCGTAGTTGCTAGAGTTTATTTTGTCATCTTCAAAATTGGTGTTAGATCCATCGAGATCGAGAGATTTTTGGTACTTTTCGTTTGGGGATTTATTTTTTACTTTGCAGGCCTAAGCTATGAGTCCGCTTGGGACTAGAATCAGATACAAATTTCATTATTAAGAATCAGATATTCTTACAGAATCTAGAATGTGATTTTCTGTTTGTGAAGCACATTTGGATTGTTAGCTGGAATCTATCCAAACGGTACTTGAGTTTCTTATTTGCAACCACAATTAACAATTAATTGGGATAAAATAAAGTAAGTTCATAAAAATAGAAAATTATAGTGTATCTAGAAAAAAACGGTTAATTACTGTTTGATTTCCTGAATCGTGCTCCAATTTCACTTTATAAGGTTATTGATTATTATACGTCCCTTTATATTTTCGCTTTGTAACACTTAACTTGTGTCTCATTGCTCGAACTTTAAGAATTCATTAATTTAGCATACATTTCCCGTTATTTTATTTTTTTTGCTTATTTGTCTAACACACTCCTAATCCTAACTTTATGTTAAACTTTTGATCAAAAGCAGAAATCCAATTTGGTTGGAAATTTGGTCGGAATGACATCCAATCAGACAAATTCAAACAACATCTGACTTCCGACTTAATCCAAAATTTAACATAAAGTTAGGACTATGAGTATATTATGAGCACAATGCAAAAAAATCGAAAATTAACGACGAATATGTGGAAAAATAATAGATTATTAAAATTCAGTAAGTGACAAAGTATTACAAAACGAATGTATAATGTGGTGATTGTTGCCTTTTAAAATTCAAGAAGACGAAGTGAAATCGGAACATAATTTAAGGATGCAAACTATAATTAACTTCTATAAAAAAAATCAAGAGGATTTAAAAAAATCGAAACACAAAAAAAAATACTTTCCCCGAATACATAGTTTTAGAGGGATACGTTTTCAAAACCATGTGGATTTGTTTGAAGTTTTGCACGTGCTCAAAGGAGAAACATCGATGCATGTGTGGATGCTGATGTTTATTCCAATCCAACGGCCCAAATTGCATCTTTGATTAGTGTCCCCAAATAATTCATTTCTTAAAGTTAGAAAAAAATCTTAAAGTTTGGTCTCTAGTCAAATGAGTTCCTAATGCATCAGCATCTATTTTTGATTCGATGTACAAATTATTCTCGTTTTCTAAGGAAGATCTAAAGACATATCACGGATACGTCGTTTTGTTTTCATTACCTAAAGTTTTCCGAAAATCACCTCCACGTTGGGACGGACTTGAACTGAGGTAACGAAGCAGCAAAACAACATGCTTGGTATGTATTTCATACTAACATTAGGCTTTGTATTTGGTGATATCTATTAGACTTTTCAGTATCTCCCTTGCATTCTCACAAACTAATTAAACTTGAGAAGGATCGTTGTGGTTTCTTAATTAGTATAAAAAGCTCAGGATTAGCATGAAAAGATGTAGTCGACGGGTACTTGGATTGGATGTGTGGGCTTTAGTTCTGGATCTTACATGTTTTGACTTAAATGGTGTAACTTTAATTGGGAGAGAATCATTAACCATTATTTTTAGGAAATTTTTTCAAAATAATATTTTTTTTAAAAAAAATTCTCAAAATAAACCTCAAACAAAAGTATTTCTCAAACTAGACCCGCTGCCACCACGTGGTGACACGTGGCGACGACGGGTTTTGTTTTTTGTGCATATATAAATCGGCATCACCAGTGCCGAGTTCTCCCAGAGAGAACTCGGCACTGGTGATGCCGAGTTCTCCCAGAGAGAACTCGGCACGGGTGATACCGAGTTCTCTTTGTAAGAACTCGGCACTGATGATGCCGAGTTCGATTTGATTTTTTATTGCCCAACACTTCAAATTCCAGTCGAATTGAGTTGCCAGGAGAATAGTGATTCAGATAGAACTCGGCATTGGGGATGCCGAGTTCTATTTGGTCCTGTTCTCCTGGCACTCAAATCTTGTGTGAAAATGGGTGACGGCCAGGTGGCCCAGGTCTACAATAGAACTCGGCATTCTAGATGCCGAGTTTCATAGGCAGAAGTCCAATTCAATAGGCTTAAGTGGGCAAATTTGCGGTCCTAAAAAATACATTACATTCATTCGTCTTACAATTATCGTCTTACAATTAATCAACTCTTAAAAAGGATTTAAGTCGTACATTCATTCAAGTCATAACAAAATACATTACAAATACATTACAAGTCTTACAATTAATCAACTCTTACATTCATTCGTCTCACTAAATAGTTACATACAAAATATTTTGCTATATAGGTTCCTTGCATCGCTTTCGGTTATGCCCTATACCGCCGCATCTCTCACACCTTACCTTTCTTCCAGAGTGTTCGTCCATCTCGTTTCGGATTCGCGTTGATTTAGGCCGACCGGGAGGTCTTTTGGTTTGGGGAGGCTTCATTGTGATGGTGCCTCGATCTGGCCAATACCTCACATCAGGAATTGGGATAAATATCGGTTTGTACGCCTCCTTGTACATTTGAACCTCATAATACGGGGACACCAAATGTGAAGTGTTGACATTTGCATGTCTGCCACTGCAAACTGCTAGTACATGTGAACATGGGACGTGCATTGCAATTATGTATCCACAAGTGCAAGTAATAACTCCTTCTTCAAATTTCACGAGGTATTTTTTCTGGTCATTGGCTTCAACCTGGTACATCAGCTGGTGGTACCGAGTTACTGTATGTGTTCTGGCCAGATTGCTGTTTGCCATCACCACGGTGTGGACTGTCGGTACATATGTTTCATTCCACGACTCGGCGACGTCCCTTCTTTTAACAAAGAATTTGTTCAAACGGAGAAAGGTCATCAAAATCATGGTTGTAATTGGCATACCGCGTGCCCCTCGTAAGACATTGTTGAAGCTTTCTGACATGTTAGTTGTCATACATCCGAAACGTCGACCCCCGTCGTGACAACAAGTCCATCTTTCCAAAGGACCTTGATGTTGAATCCACTCGTATATCGGCTTATGTTCCTCTGCAATAGCCTTCATTAACTCTTCAAATTTCATAAATGAATGAGTTTTACCCGCTTCATAAAACTTGATTTGTCCCAATCTTTCCTTGCAATTTCGATGTTTAGCAAGATTTGCTTTCATGTGTCGAAGACAGAATCGATGTACATGACCCTCCGAAGGTGGAAATGCGGCTCGCACACAAGCATTTATTCCCGAAAATCTGTCGGTGATAATACACAAATCGGGTCGCCTTGTAACTCTACTTGCCAGGAAATGAAGGAACCACGTCCACGACTCTGTATTCTCGCTCTCTACAACAGCAAATGCCAAAGAAAAAATTCCGTTGTTTGCATCTGTGCCCACAACAATTAGCAATAAACCTCTATATTTGCTATAGAGGTGCGTTCCATCCACACTGACAACGGGTCTACAATAATGAAACCCACTAATTGAAGGCCCGAACGCCCAAAATACACGCTTAAACATCTCCTCGTCTGAATTTATCTGGACAGACTCTATTTCGACAACAGATCCTTCATTGTTCTGACAGAGAACTGTGACGAACCTTCGCAAATTTTTAAAACTGTCTTCTTCGGCACCATATATTCGGTTCAACGCTTTTTGCCTAGCATGCCATGCTTTAGCGTAACCGATTTCAAGTGAGTATTTGGTCTTCACCCTTTCCATTATTTCAGCAGGAGTAATTGTGAACTTAGTTCTAACAGATGACATTATCAAGTCGCATACAAAATTAGCACTGCATTGTTTGTTGTCGTTTAACAATATCAGATTGGAACAAGTGTGCTCGGCGTCGTATGTTTTAACTTGAAAATATCTGCAGCCTTTTGGAACAGACGCATGTAGACGCCATTTGCAGTTATCTTCATCACGACGAATACAATGAACAGTATACCGTTTCGTTGAAGAAACCACAACTGAATACTGAACAAACTTTTTAATGTGCCACGATTGCAGAGCATGAACCAAATCATCTTTGGTTGGGAAAATTCGTTTATCCCAGAAAGAACGACCATCTTCCGTATGCCAATCACTCTGTTCAAAATTGTTCGCAGCATCGAAGAATGAGTGTTCAATTACCGAATTCTCTATCCAGTTGTCGTCCTCGAAGATATCGGGAAGTTCATTAAGAGTTGGAATCATATCGTTGTTAGCAACTGCATCATCAACAACGTCGTCGTCTTCACGGTTTATGGATTGACCCATCGCATATATGACATCCTGCGTCTCCGGAACGACTTCATTAGCAGAAACACCTTCAGGTTCATCTTCTACAGCGAAAGGTTTGCTGTAATCCCCTAATTCCTCAGTGTCATCGTCTTCAACGCTATGCATCTGTTCCCGGCCTTCTGGTCGACTAAAATGAATTGGTTCAACAGGTGACAAACCAAGCCCAAGGTAAGGATATGAGGTAGATGGTCCAGCCCCTCCAGCAAACTCATCATGACTGTAATGTGAAGGTTCAAATTGCGACAGACCAGGATAAAGATTTGCACTGCTAGAAGGAATGTCACACGCATTTTCTGACCATTCGTTGTCTGTTTGGAAGTTATGCGATTGGAAAAATGGAATTTGCTGGTATGGTGGAACTTTGGCTGTAGGATTTAGACTTATATTCAAATCTATTCCACAGTCCCAACCGGTCGACCTTACTGTACCATACTCCGGCGAATGAGTGTTCGTTGTCAGCGTAGGGTCGGGCACTTTAGGTTCAGCTTCCACATACACTCCAACCACAGACATCCGTTTAAACAAACACATCAATCCATAAACCGACCTATCATTGGTTAATGGAACGTAAGTCCAATCATTGTTTAATGGCAATTTCGCCGTCAACTTGACATCAAACATACTGTGTGGATAACAACATTCAGATCTTATAACATCCATTAAATCCTCATATTTGATGTTCAACGGAACAACTACCAATTTGCGGTCAGATCCTGTGTATTCTGCCACATCTCCGTCACATTCTAATTTCCCGTTATACATAACCAACAAAGATCCTTCATCATCTTTATCCATACCTAACATATATTAAATAAATTTGAAAATGTGTTCAAGTGAGATGATTGTTCTTCACAACTAAATACTTAAAAAGTTGAAAATTCTGAAATGTTTTAGAAGTTACCTCAATCGACTGTAGTAGCAAACCACTGTGAACGTCGAGCAATCTCTCCAATAAAATGTTTAAGATGACTACCGTAGACCTATAATCAACAAAACTAAATTCAAGTTACGATCAAACAATAAATAAAACGTTTTCACTAAAAACCCAAAATCGAATTCGAGTTTCCACCAAAACGGGTTTCTAAACCAACAAAAACACTACAATCATACATAAAACAACAATGTATATCATCCTAATACATAAAAAAGGCAATAAAACGGTGGAAATCGAAAAAAAATCGAAACCCTAACCTGAAAAACTCGGAAACCCGGCTTGAGGGAGAGGGGGGGCGTCTGGCTGCTTATATAGACCTCCAGAACTCGGCGTTGGCAACACCGAGTTATCTTTTTTTAAGTGAACTCGGCGTTACCAACACCGAATTCTTACTTTAGAACTCGGCCTCCTAGAGGCCGAGTTCTATTTCATTTACTGTTCTCCTGGCGCGTCAATCGTTTCATGCACGATATGAGCCCCAGGAGAATAGTGATTCAAATAGAACTCGGCACTACCAGTGCCGAGTTCTATTTGAATCACTATTCTCCTGGCAAGCCGAATGGAATATCAAATGGGGCAATAAAAAACCCAAGCATAGAACTCGGCACTCATGATGCCGAGTTCTATTGGTGTGAACTCGGCACTGGTGATGCCGTGTTCACAACAATAGAACTCGGCATCCATGATGCCGAGTTCTTTTGTAGAGTTCATTGATTTAAGAACTCGACTTTTTTTTTCATTTCCTGTTTCACAACAAAGACAATTCAACCACGACACAAATCAACGAAAACACAATTCAAACACGACACACAAACAAGTACGATAAAACACAATACAACTACGAATGGAATATGAAGTTCAACATTTTAACATACATCCAAAAGTATCATATAAAAACAACCAAATAAGTTCACAATTAATTCTCTATCCTAAGTGACCTCTCAATCTCTTCTTCCTTTTAGGACGTGCTTGAGCACGTCCTCTCCCCCTGCCGCGTCCCCCTCCTCGTGCTGCATTCTCAGTATCCTGAGTCAGACCGCCAACGTCTTCTTGAGAGTGTGAATCATCTTCAACGACGCGATACTGACTCAAATGTAATGCTGGTTCTTCAGCACCAAAACACATAAGCCAAGCCTTCATTTTTTCTTTCAATTTTCCAACCATCGAAGAACCTGTCTTGTGATCTTTGATCACCTCGTGAATTTGATGGAGTTCTTCGTGGAACTCATAAACTCATACTAACTTCAATAATCAACTATCAAACAAGAAATAAAACGTTTTGCCTAAAAACCCAAAATCGAATTCGAGTTTTCACCAAAACGGGTTCCTAAACCAACAAAAACACTACAATCATACATAAAACAACAATGTATATCATCCTAATACATAAAAAGGCAATAAAACGGTGGAAATCGAAAAAAAATCGAAACCCTAACCTGAAAAACTCGGAAACTCGGCGGATGGGGGAGATGGGGGCGTCGGGCTGCTTATATAGCCCGACGGAACTCGGCGTTTGTAACGCCGAGTTCACTTTTTTTTAAGTGAACTCGGCGTTACAAACGCCGAGTTCTACCTTTAGAACTCGGCATCCTAGATGCCGAGTTTTATTTCAGTAACTGTTCTCCTGGGCGTCAATCGTCTCATGCACGATCTGAGCGCCAGGAGAACAGTTTTCAAATAGAACTCGGCACTCTAACGGCCGAGTTCTATTTGAATCACCTTAGAAAACGTCAAGTGTTGGGCACTGGTGATGCCGAGTTCTCTATGCACAAAAAAACAAAACCCGCCGCCGCCACGTGTCACCACGTGGTGGCAGCGGGTCTAGTTTGAGAAATACTTTTGTTTGAGGTTTATTTTGAGAATTTTTTTTCAAAAAAATTCCATTTTGAAAAAATTTCCTTATTTTTATGCCTCCACGTCCATGCATCAAAAGATTTAAAACACATTTGCATGACCGAATCTCGTTTAATTTCGTGGTCTGTGGCCTGTGGATCTCATCTCAAAAATTAAAAAAGACAAGGTTCAATAATCTAAGGTTACTTCTTAAGTCGAATCAAAGAAAAGGTGGAACAAATTCCCAAAAATCACTTGTGTTCAAGTTGATGTGTTTCCAACATATCTCAATTTGATTGGCTACTTAAATTGTACCCTATTTCACCATTGTGTTTCATAAAGGCAGTTAAACCTGTTCAACATTTTTTACGTACAATGATTGACAAATGACAACCAAATCAAATCCATTAGACACCACCACATCCAACATAGCAAAACACTTCACGGGATATATAACAATAACATATAGTCCATATATGCATCCAAAAAAGTTGTTTTGTTATATTTGAACTCCAAACAAGCAACCAACCAACCAAATTCATAATCATAGTACTGGAGCTGAAATATGAACATAGTAAGTTGATAACAACTACAGAATCAAGTCATTTCATGTGCCCTATGGCTGCCTGATGATAGATTTCCTCCTGCCTGGAATGCACTTCCCTTTTGCACTCTTCACCTCATTTATCTTCTCCACATCTTCTGTAATTCCACATTTGATGCTCCTGCAAGCATAGAGCATAGTTATGAATAATAAATGTAGATAGTGGCAATCATTTATTGTTTCATAACAACAAATTCAAAAGCATTCTACAGTTAACTATAACTACTCTACCAACTTGGGTAAGATCAAGACAATATATGGAATCCTCGTCCTTCCATTCTAATGTTTGGAATGTTGGATTTAAAATGAAGTTGGAGTAGAGTAGATAAAATATATAAAAAAACTATAACTACTCTCATGCATATCCATTCCAGAAGAACTGATATTGACCCAGAATTAACGAGACCTAAAGATTGAATTCCTGCATGCTTTCATGGTTATATACTTATATGTATCCATGGTATTTTTGAAATCCTAATTGTTGTCCGTCCTAAGGCCCCCCTCTGAAAGTATGTTATTCTCTACACCCTAGCTAGGGTCTTGCTTCCATGCTAAAAATAACATGTTCAAATCAATAATTTGATAATTGAAATTATATATATATATGGGCTTTACATGCATATGTTATATTCTTAAAATTGATGAAGTTACATAAGAAAAAGAAACTTAAATAATGCTCTAATATCAGTCCAATATACCAATTAGCGATTCCTCAACCAAGATTAGTTAATGCCCTTATGGAGATATCAAGTGCTGTTCTACGATATCATAAGAATAAAAAATACAAAAAATCAAAATAAAATTAATACCAAATTACCAACATAACTACACAACCCCTTACCAACATTACGAGTAATTAGCTTAGGTCACCTAAATTGCGTTATGTTTCATAAATTTCAAACTCACAAACTTATCTTCATTAGTCCAAGTTCCACACATGTACAGCTAGTGATCTTCCAAGCTAATTTAAGAAGTTCATTAATCAACAAACTTAAACCAACCTCTCCTCATTGTAAGAATTAGATCTCTTAAGACAAGGTTTAGCAACACCCTCCATGGCCATAGACTCCACAATGCTCCCACTGAAATACTCCTTCTCCTCCGCCTTTCCGAACCTCGGGTTCTCGGACATATACTTGATCACATACTTATCCTCCTCAACATCACCCCTCCCATGCAAGCTCTTCCTCCCACTACCATTCCCATTGTGATAAGCCAACCTTGGCTTCCCCTTGATCGCGACCGACCCGCAAGCTATGAGTCGTTGGAGCAGAAGAGAGGAGGGGTTTCTTGTTGGCTTGGAGTAGTCCATGTCCATGTATTGGTGGATTGTGGTGTGGTGTTTGGTTGTGGTTTTGTCCGAGGAAGTGGAGGAGGAGGAGGAGAATTCGTCGCCTGTGACGTCGAGTTCGTCTGTGGACACGCCTCGTGAGCATTGGGTACCGTTGGTGGTGTGAATTATGGCCTTTCCACCTTCATCAATGTCGTCATCTTGATGAAGGTGGTTGGTTTGGATTGGTGGTGGTTTGTTGGTGGTCGGGTTAGGGTTGAGCCTAAGTTGTTGGAAGTTCTCTGCATGAGCAAGGAAGAACAACAAACTAATTGTTACAATGTATGATTAGATATGTTTATTAATGTGTCATTAAATTGTGAATATTGCACAACTTTGCTAATTGATAAGAGGTTATATATTTGATAGATATTGGATGTTGGGTTGGACAAGACAAGCAATCTAAGATTTAATTTTTGAAGAATTTTCAACTAATTATTGTGTAATAAATGAAAAATATGTTGTGTATATAAATATAAATATGTGTATAATATTTTGTGTATTAGAGATTTAGAGACCAAATTAACCTGCGCAGCCTTCTATGATATCTGAGCCTTTGAGTACATACTCCACCCCATCCGTCGGATAGATCACATCGTTCTCGCCAAGATCGTTCCAGACATACCCATTCTTGTACGTCCTTTTATTAATAAACCCAAAAGATTAATTAAATGACCCAACTAATTAACACCAGAACAAATAATTAACCATATAAGCTATCATCTATCTATACCTCTTGCAAGACCAAGAGTAGAGAGAACTCATTGCTCTGCCTCTCAACAAACTAAGTCTATCCATAACATCTGCATGCTCATCACAAACCAAAACAAAAACATCATTAGTAAACTAGGAAAGAATCTTACCAAAGTTTTCTACCATTCTTTGTTTAAGACCAACTTTCTCTGATATTGACTATTCCAAATTTTAAGAGTGCTTGCTCCATCCAAAATTTACAACCACTAATCTGACTATAGCCCTCAGAACGACTTTGTCAAAAAAACGGTCAACAAATCTAAAACAAAAGATCTACCAGCTGAAGTATATCTACAAGTGTTAATTAAGAATTTAAACTTGCCTTTCAAGCGAAGGTGTTGATTAGGAAGGTGAGACACCTCCACAAAGTGAGGATGTTCCATCTGCCCATTCCTACACAAGTAATACACAATCTGAACCTTCTTAAAGGTCTTCACCTTTGGTGGCATATAAACCCTAGCAAGGTCAGGACTCACATCTCTACTCCTTCCAAGTCCACCAACCATCTCCATCCTTAACTCCACACCTCACTTGGACAAGACAACACCAAGAAGAGCCTAGTATATATGCAAAGAAATCAAAGATTCCATTGATTCCACGTGAGTTGACATGTAGATATATAAGGTTGTGTGGTGTCTTAATTGAGACTTACTTCTTTCTACGAAAAACAGTATTGCACATAGTGAAAGTTTCTCGCTCATCCTTGTCGTCCGACAAAGACGTCACTATACCATAAAGGTGGTCTCATGCATCTGACTCATCTTTGACTTGTAAAGGTTTGTTCCACTCTTCTAATTGTCGGATCTATTGCTACTGATCTTGTGTCAAATGTACCTTAATTCGATTCATTCTCTTAATTGATGTTTAAATGAACAGCTGTATTGTTTGTCTAGCGCAATGTCCAATAGTTGTACCATAGTTGATAGTGATGTAAGGGCATCGAATTATCATAGCAATGCTAGAAGCCAACACCAGGACATGGCTAGAAACTGAAGAGAGAGTATAGGTATGATATATTTGTTGAATATATGAGCCAAAAATGAGCCTTATAACCACTACTCTTTGTTGAATATATAAGTGTCGAATAGAGCTCAGTTTGATCCAACGTAAGAGGTTCAGAATGTTCTTTTTTTAAAAAAATATTTTATGTATATTAGATTTTGATCTATCATACTGATACAAGACTAAAGATATACCAGTTGACCTAACTTCAGTTAATTGTTCAAGGTATTTAAAAGTAAACATGTCAACTGTCTTCAACTTAAGACAACGGACCAATTTGTTTTCATATGAAAACAGTGCATTTCTCGTAATTAAGTGAAAGCTTACAATAATTTATAATAATATTGTATCCACTATCTTCAACTTAAGATCTTAACAACAAACACACTTTCGAAATGAACAAAACAAACTTGTCTCAGTTGCATATGTTGGAAATTGGTCCAAATTTGTTAAAGCAGAAACATGAAAAAACGATCAACCGGTGTGAGACATCGTTCAATCGATTTTTTCAGGAGCTTTCAAGAAGTGAAAAACGGTCGACCGGTGTTAGACACCGTTCAACAGAATTTTTCATGCACTTTCAGAAGTGAAACAATGGTCGACCGGTGTTGGACATCGTTCGACCGATTTTTTTTTCCAAGAACTTTTTGAAGTTCATGAACAGTCGACCGAATGGGCATACCAATTGACTAGAAAGGTGCGGAGAGCTGAAGCTAACCATGGACCGGTCGACCAGTGTAGGACACCGTTCGACCGAAATTATCCAGAAGTGTTCCTAGTAATGGTACCAATCGACCAGTGGAGAAGCTCGGTCGACCGTCGCCCACATTTTGCATGTTTTTGTGTATGGTTTTGAGTCTAGTATTTAAGAATTTTTCACATTTATTTTGTACACAACACATCATTATTATTTCTTTTTGAGAAATTAAGGTTAGAGAGAGTTCTTGAAAGCTTTAGAGAACACATTACCTCCAAACTCTTGTAATCTTGGTTGTTTCTTTTGTTGGAGAAGATGAAAAAGGAAAAAAAACTCGCAGGAGACCCCCAATGACGTAGACATGTTATCGAACCTTGTAAATCACGTGTGTCGTGGTTCTTTCAGGTGTACGTTTGTTTATTGTTTGTTTCTTTCATCTTGTGTGTTTTGTTGCTATAAAGTTTGGGAGATAGAGAAGTTTGTTTTAATTCCACATTCAATATTCGTATTTTTTTTCCGCTGGTGCATTTATCCCCGTCGTGTCGTCGATGCATTGTTAGAATCTCTCACAACAACATAAAACATTTCAAATAGGAAAGGAAATCCTAACAACATTACAACAATCTATTTGTAAAACTAAAAAAATTGTCTTCATCCCTAATGCAATCAAATGTGTATGATTAGGTGACGAAAATTAAGGATACCGAAATGAATCTAAACTAAGAATATCTTTTATTAGCTTCGACAAGTATTTTGTATTACATGTTGGGATTTAATTAAAAAATACTAAATGCTTACCCACACACAAAAAAACTTATGACATAACTGATGAAAACAATTTGAAATTGAGTTACAAGCAGCTATCTCTAATCTTCCAAGATAAATTGTACTTCCTTGAAAGCTGCGATGCCATAGCTTTCCTATTTGAATTAATGCAAGTACCTTTCAATCAAAAAAAAAACTTTCAAGTTAATTACAGGATACTAACATAAAAAGGAAGGTATATATGGTAACCAAGAACCAAAAGACAGACATGGAATCTTGTGCTCTGATAGTAACTAATCTCCACCTTTTGCTGCTGCAGTTCACTGCATGAGTACGTAAGTAGAAGAGGATTCTATAATTCCCATGCATGCACATTTACTAGCCTCTAATCTGCACCTCTGACCAACATCTTAGGAGGGTGGCGTGCACCACAGTGGAGCCAATTAATTGCACCTCCTTTAACTTTTGGCGGATTAATTTAATTTGTTTTGGATATCATATGAACCATCAATAGCTTACTTGTGGTTGTGTTGAATATGTTTGTTTTTCACTTGGGTTTGGTCGATCGCTTTCGGAGACAGAAGAGGAGAGCAGTCGAGACAGTGGAGTTAATTGATGTTTGCTTTAATTTGCATGCATGCATTCTGTCGAAGATGATTCGTTTCAAAATGCTTTTGTTTTTTCGTAATTGGCACAGTTGACTTTTAGAAATTAACTACAAACCATAAGTTGTTAGATGTGAGGTGCTTCATTGATATACGAGTTATATGACAGTTGTTCGTAATGAAGGGGCACTTTGTATTTACAAGAAATTGGCTTTTGGACCACACTTTATCCTTATAGTACTCGACCTTTAGGATCCACTCATATGCTTGTTGGCTAATTGACTGCATCTCAATAATGAATTCGTTGTAGTCCTCCACTTTGTATGTCCTCGCTGCACTCAAATCACTACATCAAATAGATCAAGAGGTTTAAAATCAAGATTTTCATCTTCCCTACTACCACTAAATACCAAAAGAAAAAAGAATAAAATTGTCAAACACTTTGCTTGCACCATCACAAAGTTTAACAAAGGAAGAAAAAAACCCAAAAACCCCTGATAGTAACGAGGGCAAACCTAAATCAACGCCCAAATGACATATGGTTATTCGACGTCTGGATCTTCACCGGTAGCTGACAATTGCAAACTGGGATGTCGCCAATGCCCGGCCAAGCAAAATCTTCACCCGTGAAGCCCGCCATTGCGAAACAACGTTGATGAGGTCGGCCTACTGCTCGAGAGCTGCTCGCCCAGTAGGGATGACACGAAGGGAAGGGACGAGAGTGCTCCAATTTGGGGGGATTTGGGGAAAATCGATTTGGGGATTTAGGAACTGGGGAGAAAACAATTTGGGGATTTAGGGGTTGGGTTGCTAATTGGTTTGATTTGGGGTTTAATTGGACTCGGCTAAGGGGTTTTGGTTAGACTCGGACTCATTTGGATTAGTTTGGCTAAGCACTGGATTTGGATGGTTGGGTTACGATTTCTGTTACGACGTTATGACGAGGGAAACCAGCTTTTAGTGGATGTGCACCATAGTCAATATGTTGTTTGGTGAGTGTTCTAGGACAATAAAAACTTACGCGTGTGCAAAGTGTAGGATCGTGTGGGTCGCTAATCCCTAACTAATCAAACAATAAACGCAACGGAAACAATTTAAAGACTAGTAGGGAAAAGGAACAAGCAAACCACAAATCGACTCTGCGTTTTTATAGAGGTTTGGCACCCCACCCGGGTCCTAGTCCTCTCTTGCAAGCTCCGCTCGACTCCGCGAGCTCCGCCTACGACTTCACTATCCGCTCCCCGTTCCGGGCCGGGAGACAACACCTTACAACCGTCAAACTCGCGAACAACCCTTGCCGAGCTTGGAATCATCTTCTCACAATCTGAGAAGGATCACTTCGGGCTTTCACCGAAGTCTATACTCTTTTGACAAACTTTGTAATTGAGTGAGATTCACTCTCTAATTGAGCATACTTTGAGTAGGATGAGTGATTGATCAAATGTGTGTAGTTTAGGCTTATGGAGTGTAGAAATGAGAACTTTGAGGATTGAGATTTCTCTCTAATGTATTGGGACAATTGGAGTTGGAGAGTTGTGTTAACAACATGTCTTGATCCTCTATTTATAAGCTCTTAAGGTATTCTAGCCGTTGGGGATAGATTTGGTTGGGTTTTGTATAAAATACACAAAGCAGAAAATCGGGCTGCAAATCTGTCCAAAACCGGTCGACCGAAACTAATAAACCGGTCGACCGTTCACTTGATTTCAAGGAGAACGGTCGGACAAAAGAATATTCGGTCGGACAAACGAGCTAGAACTTAACTCTACTTAAGTGGATCGGTCGAACCAAAGTATGGGGCGGTCGACCGTTAAGGGGATTCGGTTGAGACAAAGTTGGATCGGTCGAACGAAGAGTGTGTCGACCGATAGCAGGGATATTATAAGTGTTCAACCGGTCGACCGAAACAAGGTCGTCGTTTGACCGGTTACCGAATGTATTTTGGGGTTAAGTTTGTTTTATACGAATACGACCGTTATAGGAATACGACAAAGGTAACGACCATAATAAAATCCGGGATCGGTCGACCGAAAAGGTAGAACCGGTCGACCGGTAGAGTTCGGTAAAATCACTGTGGAGAGTCTGTTATAAACCGGTCGAACTGAGAACTGGTTCGGTCGACCGGTTCACACAGGAATTCTGGGTTTAGGTTTTAAGTGATTTCCGACTAAGGTTTGGGTGATCTAATGAAGTCCAAATAAGGTGAAATTTTGTATGTGATTTCTCTAAGGAACCTAGTGTGTATGTGATATATTTTTTAGCTTTTGTATGCTCAATTTACACATGTTTCTAAGACTCAAAATAAAATCAAGATTACAAGTCTTCATATAGCTTTATTACAAATCTTGACTTGATTTCCTTCATTCCATGAGTCTTGATCACCTGTAGAGGTTAGCATATGCAATATGTGTGCTACTCTACATTACTTATGATTAAGATTAAGTTGATTAAATCATCAAAACAAGGATTAAGGCCCAAAAGCCAACACAAAGTCCAAATAGACGGGTTTTAGAAGTGCACCCAAGCAAAAACCCCAAATTTGTAATGATGATCTAAATATGTAGAAATGACATGTACTGATGTACCTATTAAATTATTGTGATGTAATTTTTTTAACTAGAACGAAATCCAAATAAGTCAAAATAAAAAGATGTCGGAACAAAAAAAACAATATAAGGTCAGAATCCAAAAAACAAACTACAAACCAAGACAAATCCGAAAATATAGAAAGGTCATCTTACGGTCTTACCACTCGGAATTTACTTCTGCTGCATGTGCTCACCTCCTGCTAGATCTTTAGAATTTAGTTATTAACTCAAGAATCAACTTCGTACGAGACATTCAAAGTTTTTATTTTATTTTTTTTGGAAATGGTAGGATGAAGGGAGTGTAATTTTTTGTTGCGGATATTTGGTCGAGATTAGATCATGTAATTTTTTATGGAGGATATTACTAAACTATAATCTTATTTAGCTTATCTTTTTCTAGAGAAGTACCAACATTTAGTTGAAAAAGGAATGCATTATATTTAGGTGTTTAAAAATTACATCCTCTTTGCAGCCGACATTTTATTGGCGGTTTCTTTCTAAGTAGGAAGCTTATTTAGTTTGACCTTGCAAAAAAAAATCCTCCTTCCGGAGGATCATCATATTCGTAAATAGTAATCACTAATCAATGAAAATATTATTGTCACATTGTGAAGAAGACAAACGACATTAAGCTTGAAAGTGAAACTCGTCCAAGTTAGCTCAGCTCTAATTCAAGAAGAGTGTTCCTTCAATTAAAGATAGTAAGATCCAAATCGAAGTATAATACTATTATAGGTGGTTTGATAACCAATCATTCGTTCTTTCTACCTTCCTGCATCTAAGGAAGAAAGAAAGAAAAAGGATAAAAAATATACTTTGAACTTTGAAGTCAAAAGGAACCAGAGTACGGTTACAGGCTTACAACACTGCTTGTTTTACTGTTTGTCTGCTGTACAGTTGTACTCGTAGCACATAAATTAAAAACACAAAAAATATTCCTTTTGATTAAATTTAAAAAAATGGTAATTTAAATAGTTCAAGTTCTTAGAGCATTGCTTTGAAAATAAGTAAATAACTACTACTAATAATAATTCACTGAGCTCATCTTCAACCATGACATTTATCAAAATGTCAACTTAGCCAAATCGGGATTCTCTTTCTTCGTCACGTCAGCATATTTTTCTACTTTCTTTTTCTACTATTCATCCATCAACTACAACCAGAACTGTCCAAGGTCCGAAACTTTTGAAAAATTTGGTTCCGAACCGGTCTGATTTTTTTATTTATTTAAAAAATCTAGTCTTGGACCGGACCGGTCCGAACCAGTCCGGTCCGGTTTCGAGTCCGGACCTCGGAAAAAAATCTGGTCCGATCTGGTACGGACCGGATGCACACCCCTAACCACAACTCACCCACAAACTGTCAACCTAATGACATTTTTTTCAAAATATGTTTTTATTTTTTTTTTAATTTTTTTAAATTGTTTTTTTAATTTTATTTAGGATCGACCTCCAGATGATGCAGATGGTGGAGACTTTTGAAAAATTGAGTTATTTTTTCCAAAAAAAAGGTTTTGTTAAACATCGCCCGATTTTTACTTAAATCGTCTATCTGAATTACCATTTTACCCTTTGTAATCCATTTAATACACACTTCGTCTTGTCGCTTAAACTAAAGTTTCTGTCTCAGTATTTCTCACTCTACAAGTACCAAAAGCAGGAAAATGTCTGGCAAAGCACTTGTATCCAGTGAAGTAAGTCAAACAAACAAACAAATTAGAGGGGTGTCTTGCTAGGACGCCTCCCCCATTGGGGGGCGTCCTAGCCAGACGCCACATTTTTTATTTTTTTGTTATTTTTTAATATGTTGTGTTATTTCAAATTATTTTACGTTCTGTTGCAAGATTTTGGTGGTGGTGGGGTAGATTACAGTGAACTTTTTGTAAGTCAACAAATATTTGAAAAATCGATGACGCGAATAGATGAGCGAAACAAGTTACCATTGGAGCTGGATTTTTTTGGGTAGTATCATCCTATCAACCACAAGCAGTTAATCAGATGAATTGTTATCTGATATGCGATCACAGAAATGAAATGAGATCCCGGGATATGGATATTGCAATACGGAAGAACACGAAAATAGAGGGTTGCGGGTGTCGTTTTTTATGAAGGTGGTCGAGCGACGAGAGCATGATGGATGGGTCGTAGTTTCTAATAGAACTTATGGTCAACACAACCACAGATTTGCAGTTTATCCAGAGGATCACCGACAGATCAGCGGTCTTAGTCCTGGGACTAAGAAAATTGTTCGTGAGATGACTGAGGCACAAGCGAAACCACGTAATATCTTGTTGGCGGTAAAAGAGAAATTCTCGGAGGATAATCCGAATCAAAGACACATTTATAACTGTAGAGAGTACATGAGGCGGATGAAATCTGAAGACAGAAATACCGTTCAACAGTTTCTGCATCAGGCAGAGAAGTATCAGTACTTGTATTGGATTCTAGCGGATGAAGAAACTAATGTCGTCACTCACACATTCTTAGCACATCCGACGTCAGTTCAGTTGTTACGCACATACCCTTCGGTAATTTGCATGGATTCGACGTACAAAATGAACAAGTACAAGATGCATTTGTTCAAGATGGTTGGGGTGACACCAACAAACAAGAACTTCTTAATCGGTTATGCAATTATGAAGGATGTGACCGAATCTAGTTACCTGTGGCTGTTGGAGAAGTTGCGAGATCTGTTATTGAGTACTGTCAGCCTGACTGCAATAATAACAGACTGAGAGTTAGGCCTTATGCGACCAATGAGAGAGGTTTTTCCTGACTATGCTTATTTACTTTGCACCTGACATATCAACAAAGACATATACAATTACGCATACCACGTATTCGGCAAGTACAAGCAGACAACAGAGGGTTTTAAGTGTGGACGGTGGAGGAAAGTCATGCTTTCTAGTTCAGAATCCGAGTATAATAGAATTGTGTCTGTTCTGAAAGATGCATATAAGGCTTTTTCGGTGCTCACGGAGTATGTGGACGGGACGTGGTTTGTGCATAAAGAAATGTTTGTGTTGAATTGGACGAACAAAGTGCTTCATTTCGGCAACACTACGAACTGTAGGGTGGAAAGTGCTCATACGGCTCTGAAAGACTGGATTACTTCATCGACTGCAGCTCTGGACACTTTTTCGACCGTGTCAACGTGGCTATTGAAATGCAGCTAACGAATATTCAAAACTTTCTTGAAGTTTCAAAACGTCGAAATTGCACTAACTACAAAAATCTTTTATATCAGCATATAAATGGTCGAGTTTCGCATCAGTGCTTGACATTGTTGTTGGAGGAGTTCAATAGAATGCAGGACTTAAGTGATGATGTTGAATATCGCTGTGGGTGTGCTTTTCTGACTTCACATGTGATTTCTTTTGCATGTACCATATGTGGTTGTATTGAGTCAGGCGAAAGAATTTATTTAGAGTAGATTCATTCATTCTAGAAAACACTTGTCATTGGAGAATAGAAAACACTTGTCATTGGAGAAGGAGTCGACATGCCCGAATTTGTGGATCAGTCATCACAAGACGTCGAGCATTTTTGAAGCCTCGTTGATGAGATTTCTGGCAACGACCCTGTAGTAATTCGTAGTGTCTCTCGTATTTTATACGCACAGTTACACCCAGATCAGTCGAACTATGAAGAGCCCGCAGAAAATACTAAGATACGAGGTTGACCCAGGGGAAAGTCGACACGACGCGACCCGAGTGCCTTTGAGTATGCTGAGCGAGGTCGTGGTCGATCTTCTAGTAGTCAGAGCAGGGGTCGTTGTCGATCTTCTAGTTCATCTCGATCTTCTGGTATGACGACATGTTTGTTGTTATTATTATAATTCCGTCGATTTTTTTTCCAGTAAACATGTTTTTCCAGTTATTATATATAACTTTGCTATTTTGGTCATCGTGCAGTGTTCGGACGGATTGACGTAGATGACTTCCCATATGTGGATAGACTTCCAGGAATCATCTTACTATTTTTGGAGCGGTGGAATGATGTACGTGAAGGCAATTGTGGATTTTGATGTGTTGCCAATGTTTTCCATAGTGGTCAAGACCATTGGTTTTACGCCCGTCGTGTGATTTTTAATGTGATATGGGCACATCCCATTTATGAGCACATTTATTATGACGGTATGGTATAAGCTCGTCAGCGTATTGATTGGGGTGGAGGATCTTGTGGCGAGAATCACTATATGAAGGTTTGATGCGACTCATTCCCGATTGCCAATTTCTCAGTGTGCAGTAATGTATTTCTCAGTGGGGACGGATGGTTCGTTGTACCCGTGTATTAGAGTACTACATTGGGAGAGTCCGTCTAACATGCGAAGTCATGCAGAGAGTTGATCATTGCTCATTTAGGGAGTTACAGACATTTAGAGATTCTCAGTCCATCCTATAGCGACCTTATGGTTTCAAATGCGAGATGAGAGTGTTGCTGGATGGGAGGTAGAGTACGAGCAGAGGAGAACATCTTGGGAGCAGTTACGTAGCATATTTTGATTGTAATTTGTAATGTATTGGTTAAATTACTACATTTTTAATGTATAATCTTTTCATACATTATATCGTGTTGCTTTTTTATCAGATTTCAAATTTAAAATGCATTACATACAGCAAATAGGGAAAAGATATGTTCGTAAGAAATAAATAATAAGAGTACAACATATACGCAAATATGGAAAAGATAGGTTCGTCAAAAATAAATAATAATAGTACAACAGATATGCAAATACTAATACAAATGATAACATTTCAATAGATAATAAAGATAATGTGCAACCCGATTACGACTCATCGTCTGAATCATGGTCAGAAATGCCAAACTGAGTGTTCCACGAGTGTATGAAGTCATCCCAACCTTCACATGCAGCTCTCGTCTCCTCGTTCGACATTTGATCCCTATAATAAAAAACGGTTGCACAAGTCGTATCGCCCTACTCATCAACTGGATATAACATCAAAATTAGTGTACACTAACAAGAAAAAACAAAATATATTACAAATAACAAATAATTTAGGAAAACGTACTGCATCGCCACATGTCCTATCCATCAGTCTCTCAGGTCTCGGGGCGGTATCACGCCCGAGCGATGAATGTGAGTATCTACCGAACCAATCCAAATAATCTGCATCACAAGTGGAGGGGTCGTGGCTACATGTGAGGTCGCCAAGGTGAAGTAGAACTCCTCTCACTGCATGCTCTAGGGTCTGGATCCCAACCGGTATCACCTGAACGTATCCTGACTGACGCAAGACGCGATCAGGTAAATAAGACACCTTGATATCCTGATAACGAAAAATGTCCATCAATAAAGTCCTCGGCACATCCGCAGTAGGCTCAGGACCAAAGCATAGGGTAACCACTCCACCTAAAACGTTGACACGTTAATAATAATAATAATTAAAATTAAAAAACGTAAATGGTATAAAGTTTTATACATGCGATGCAGTCATCTGATCTAGCCATCTACGATTGGAATGTAGTCGCCCCTCGCTCCGGACGACCCACATACGCGAACGAGGATAGTCCGACTCAATGATCTTCCGCTACCGATGTCAGCAGAAAGCAGGAAAATAGTCATATATCCAAGCCTGCAGCAACGTCAGACAACCCGCAATACCAGAACAATCAGCACAACTAACTATCCCCAACTGGCGATACAGGTATGCCAACGTCGCTGACCCCCATAAGTACCAACCAATCGTCTCCGGGTCCCTAACCTCCAATATGTCGCGTGGTCTGATCCTGCAACCGCTCTTGTCAACAAACAAGACGCATCCGAGCAGTAAGAACATGTAGCCAGTCAACTGCGTATCCTCAGTCCGCGGAGGTCGTCCCCGTCTACAAAAGTCGTCAACAGCGTCGATGCTAACACCACCGCCACTCCAAAAGGGGTTATCCCTCCCAAGACTATCGACGGTCACCCCGAGCAACTCTTCTATGTAACACTTCAGCTCACCCGTCGATGCCTGAGCACCAACCAAACCACCCTCAACAAGAATGCGCAGGATATGGAACACGTCATGCAACATGATCGTCATCTCTCCGAAAGGTAGGTGGAAAGTGTTGGTCTCAGGCTGCCACCACTCCACAAACGCAGGTATCAACAACATGTCAAGGCAGGGGAACATAATGGAAGGCAAGTGACCCAATCCGCTATCAGCAAGGGTCCTGATGCAGTCATCAGTCAAGACTGAGCGCCAACCCTGCAATGTAGAACAGGCTTTGTGCCGGTTATGACACTTCAAACCCTTCCGATCCTCGCCCTCCCAAATGAGTCTGGCGATGTGACCCTCGTAACTAGGAATGACAACCCTCATCTTCTTCTGAGTTCGGGCATCTACAGTGCACGAACTCGAATCACCAGTCACAAACATACCACTTATACCCTTTCGAATCACCCACTCAGCAGTAGAAAAACTACCATGTCACCCCCATCCTCTACCATACTCCCCCGGCCTCTCCTCCTCCAACCCCAACCAGCCTCCATCGTCACTCTCCACCTGATCCGAAACATCCTCATCATCGAAGGAATCCTCACGTGTCTGACGAAGACGTAAACTCTCACTCTCTCTCCTAACTGAAGCAGATATACCCCGTCTACGTGGATCACGACGAGCTGAATCATCATCTAACCTATATACAACGCGTAAGGGAACTGATTTCCTTTTTCCTCCACGGTAACCCGATGACTATTAATTCAATTTTAGAAATAAAATTTCGTTAATGGATTTAAATTACTAAATTTACAAATTGATCAATCAATGAAACTAATTATAACAATTAATCAATTTAACTAATTATAATCAATTTAACTAACGATTATAACTAATTATAATCAATTAATTAATTGAACTAATTAATCAATCAAGGTAACTAATTATAACAATTAATCAATTTAACTAATTATTAACTTAATAATCAATATAACTAACAATTATAACTAATTATTAACTTAATAATCAATTTAACTAACAATTATAACTAATTATTCAATTTAACTAATTATAACAATTAAACAATATAATTAACTAATTAATCAATTTAACTAACAATTATAACTAATTATTCAATTTAACTAATTATAACAATTAAACAATTTAATTAACTAATTAATCAATTTAACTAACAATTAAATTTAAATTTTATTTCCTTGAAAAATGTCATCCGTGGGAGCCGCCAATCCCAAGGAGGTGGCACTTGCCGAAGACGACGCCGGGGGGGGGAGGTCCGCGGGAGCCCGGTCCTTGTGAAGGGAGGCTCTCGCGGACGCCCCCTTCATTTCTATTTTTATTTTTGTTAACTTAAAATAAAAAAGAAGTTTTACCTGATTCGTGTAGGGTGCCCTAATAACAAGGGGATGGATATAGCTTGTATAATGTAAAGTGTGTTTAAATTTGAAAATAGTCACGGGCAGTGGCTTATGGGCCGTGCAGTAGTGGGCCCGACTTTTATTGAGTGCCTTATCTATCCAGGTACGTAGAGAATTATGGGTTGGGCCGTTTCAGTGAAGAATTTTTGTGTTTTATTCCTAAAATTGTATCATGCAATAACTAGTCGGAGATTCTTGTGTATGCTCATCCTGTAAGGTTCAACGCCTAATCTGATCTTTCATAATCATTTCCATTGTAGGCACCTAATTGTAACTAACTTACTCACCAATTAAATATTTCAACACCCAAGCTGTTGCAAACTCTGTACTTGATGACTGTAAGATGGCTGATTGGTCCACCAAGCATGGTAGTTAGAAGTTGTTAAATGGCTGTTAGGATTGTTGTCCTAATCAATGAACGGATTATGTGGAATCTTTGAAATTCCTTGTCATGCTTGTAGAAAGGGCAATCCCTTTTATTTCTGAAACAGACCACTCTGGATATCATTCTTTTTCCCCATCCAAGTTGACTAGGTGTATTCTCAAATTCTATGTGAAACCTAACTAACTTGATGTTTTATATATTTGGAGAGTAGGTTTAAAGGGTCATTTTAGTGTGATTTTTTACTGATATTTAGTAGTCTCCGTATTAGCCAATTTACTTGGTTTTTGGTTACTAGTACAGGATTGAGCTTTTTTTTGGATTTTTTTATTTTTTTCCCAAAATAAACATCCCCCAAAATAATTTTTCAAAGTAGACATGCGAGGGGAGCTTTTTTTAGTGCATAAAGAACTCGACATCTGTGACGTCGAGTTTTTCAGTAATTTTTTTTGGAGAACTCGGCGTTGCCAACGTCGAGTTCTCTATATGGCAAAACAATTGTGCAAATGCCGAGTTCTACACAGACAATACTTAACCCATCAATTTTTCATAATTGAACTCGGCAACACAAGTGTTGAGTTCTCTTGAAGTGAACTCGGCAACACGGCAGCACCAGTGTCGTGTTCTTTTGAAGAGAAATCGGCAAATTCATTTAATTTAAGAACTCGACGATTTCATTTCCTGTTTCAGAACTTTTTGACAACAAAGACAATCATTCCAATTACAAAAATTTCAACAATAAACACAACCATTTCCAAGTAGAAAAATACAACAAACATCATTATTTCACACTTCCTAAATTTCAACAAATAAAAAAAATCGAACTACAAAAAATTAACAAACACAATCATTTCCAACAACAAATATTACTGCAAACACAACTATTTCAACCACAAAACACAAACAACTACAATAAAATCAAAATAACATTCACAATAGAAGTTTAACATTTTAACATAAATAAAACCAAAACTAGTGTAATAACAACTAAATAAGTTTAATACAACCAAATATCTATCTTAAGTGACCTCTGAATCACTTCTTCTTTTTAGGACGTGCCTGAGCACGTCCTCTCCCCCGGCTGCGTCCCCCTCCTCGTGCTGCATTCTATGTCTGTTCTGTATCATGAGTCGGACCGCTACCGGTCTGACTCAACCGAGTTTTTGTGTGTGTGTGGATCTTTTTTTTCAACGACGTGATCCCGACTCAACCGTAATGTGAGTTCTTCAACACCAAAACACATAAGCCAAACCTTCATTTTTTCCTTCAATTTTCCAACCATCGAAGAACCTATATTGTGATCTCTGATCGCATCATGAATTTTATGGATTTATTCGTGGAACTCATAAACTCCGTGCACCTACAGATAATTAAATCATTTAACAAACACTAAACACAATTAAAAAACATCGTAATTGTTTAATTAAATGTTTAGATCCTACCATCTCCCGCTCTTTACCCGCTCGAGGTCTATTTAAGTTATGATTCGGAGCCAAAGTGTGGTGAACAATCCAACGTACGATGATGTTCCAGTACCATTCCATATACAGTTGCGTGCTCTCTTCAGGAGTGACACCTAGGAGTGGTTGCTCAAACTGTAGATGATTTCTTCTAAGCGACCAATACTAAATGAATCGGTGATTTTCCACCAAGCAATTAACGTCTGCCCTCCCCTGAGCCGATTTCATTGCATGTCTCTTCATCGGTTCTGGAATGTGTTGTTGTAGACCGAACTGTCTCATCACTCAGTCTGGACAATGCATAACCACCTCACCAAAATTTATAAGCCATGTACGACATGTCCAGATCTCAGAACCTTCCGTACATAGTGGTGGTAACTGACTAAGATCCAAATGTGCATAAGGGTCCAAGATCACTTGATAGAATTCTTGCACATCCAACTCATTCCGATAAAAATCAAGTGTCGTCGTCTTCTCACTACCCTTGAATGATCTTGGTCATCTCGAACAGACACCTAATGGTGCCCTATCGTCCTCCGGGTATAGTAATGGTCTACTCTTCAAAGGTCTCCTAATGTGTAAATGTTCCCAGCACCACAACTGCAGAAACTTAAGAAAACCGCATAGATGTTTGGCAAATCAATGAAGCTTCGTCTAACATGTGATATAAGTGGGCCAGAGCCACACTACCCTAATTGTACTCCGATGCAATGGTCAAATCTCTGAGCAAAGGCATGTACTTCAAATGAATCATCGTGCCACTCTTATCTGCCAAAATACTACATCCCAGCTAGAACAGAATAAAAGCTCTAGTGTGTTGTGTAACCGTCTCCCCGTCAGCATCAAAAGGCAACAACTGAAACTGAGTTTGCAACCAACCCAGAGTTACGGAACCCTTACGACCCAAGTCATCGGGGACCTGACCCAATAAATCCATGCAAACATCTGACCAAATGTATTCCTGAGACTCACACACCGGCAAACCGTCTACGCGCAAGCCAGTAATCACAGAGATGTCACGCAAGCTACAAGTGATCTCACCATGATGCAGGTAAAAAGAATGAGTCTCCGGTCTCCAACGCTCCACCATCGCCCCCAACAAGGTATGGTCCAACTGGACTCGGTACAACCGAGTACTGTGTCAAACCCTGCCATATGTAGCAGAAACGACATCCTCTTATCAGTGATCTGTCATTCGTTGAGCTTGGATCCATGCTCAACGCATTTTACGCCCTCAACCTCCTTCTACATAATTAAGATAAATGTCAGAATATTAATACATACGTGCAAATATTTCATTTCAAAGTAGTAAAATGCTTACAAATATTTGAACAAGTCAGACTTGTGGTTGACCTGCAAATAAAATTAGCACTGCATTGTTTATTGTCGGATAGCAACATCAGATTCGAACATGTGTGCTCGGCGTCGTACGTTTTAAATTTAAAGTAACTGCAACCTGTTGGAACAGATGCATGTAGACGTCTTTTACAGTTATCCTCATCACGACGAAGACAATTAACAGTGTAGCGTTTCGTTGAAGAAACCACAACTGAATACTGAACATATTTTTTAATGTGCCACGACTGAAGAGCATGAAACCAAATCATCTTTCGTCGGGAAGATTCTTTTATCCCAAAAAGAACGATCATCTTCTCTGCCAATCACTTCGTGACACATTGTTCGCAGCATCGAAAAATGGGTTTTCAATGATGGAGTTCTCTATTCAACTGTCGTCGTTAAAGATATCGGGAAGTTCATTCAGAGTTTGAACCATGTCGTTGTTAGCAACTGCATCTTCAACAACGTCGTCCTCTTCCTGGTTTATGGATTGACTCATCACATATATGACATCTTGCGTCTCGGGAACTACTTCATTAGCAGAAACACCTTCGAGTTCATCTTCTACAGCGAATGATGTATTGTATTCCCCTAATTCTTCGGTGTCATCATTTTCATCACATTCCATATCTTCTTCCGGGTGTCGAAGTTCTGGTTGACCGTAATGAATCAGGTCAACAGATGACAAACCAATATCAAGGTTGGGATATGAGGTTCATGGTACAGTTCTGCCAACGAACTCATCATAGCTGTAATGCATGGTTTCAAATTGCGACAGACCAGGATAAAGATTTGCACTGCTGGAAGGATTGCCACATGCATTTTGTGGTCATTCACTGTCTGTTTGGAAGTTCTGCGATTGGAAAAATGGAATTGGCTGGTATGCTGGAACTTTGGTGGTGTGATTTAGACTCATATTCAAATCTATTCCGCAGTCTCAACCGGTCGACCTTATTGTACCATACTCTGGAAGTTGAGTGTTGGTTGTCAGCGTAGGTTCATGCAATTTAGGTTCAACTTCTACATAAACTCCAACCACAGACATCCATTTAAACAGACACATCATTCCGTAAACCGACTTATCATTGATTAATGGAGCGTACGTCCAGTCGTTGTTTGAAGTCAATTTCGTCGTCAACTTGACATCAAACATACTTTCTGGATAACAACATTCAGATCTTATGACATCCACTAAATCTACATACTTGATTTTCAATGGAACTACTACTAATTTACTCTCGGACCGTGTATATTCTGTCACATCTCCGTTACATTCTAATTTCTCATCATACATGACCAACAAAGATCCTTCATCATCTTGATCCATTCCTAACCTATATTAATTAAATTTGAAAACGTATTCAACTTAAATGGTTGTTTTCTATTCCTAAATAATTAAATTTTGATATTACTAAAATGATTTAGATATTACCTCAGTCAGGTGTAGTAGCAAACAACTGTAAATGTCGAGCAATCACTCTAACAAAATCAACTATAATAAATAACATTATGAATAGTGTTAGATTTTTTTTTTAATTTAACATAACATCTCCTACATTTTCATATTCGAAAATAATAAACTTGCATTGTAAAAAAACTAATTATAATACAAACAACATTCTCAATTTCAAACATCTAAATAACAACATATTTCACAACTTCAAATGACATACATTCGAAAAACATGCAAATCATAACATATTTGGGAAAATAATTTAAAACAAGTCAAAATATTAACTTTTAACAACTAGAATTTTAATCACAATAATAAATTCCACAATTTTTAAGATTACCATTGTAACATATAATCAACAAAAACTAAATCAATAATCTACTAAGAAGCAAAAAAAATTAGTTTGGCGTAAAAATCCAAAATTGGAATCGGGTTTGCACCTAAATGGCTTCCTAAACTAAGAAAAACACTACAATCATAACTAAAACGACAATGTATATCATCATAATACATAAAATAAGGAAAAAATGATGGAAAACGAAGAAAACTTGAAACCCTAACCTCAAAATCGCGAGAACTCGGGGGGGGGGGGGGGGGGGGGGGGGTGTCGGGCTGCTTATATAGCCCAACGGAACTCAGCGTTTTGGATGCCGAGTTCTGTCTTTATAACTCGACATCCTTGATGCCGAGTTCTATTTAAAACATTGTTCTCCTGTCAAACGTGTGGGGAATACTAGTTTAAATTTGGAGTTCTCTTTAGAAGAACTCGGCAACACCAGTGCCGAGCTCACTTCAAGAGAACTCGGTACTTGTGTTGCCGAGTTCAATTTGGAAAATTTGTGGGTCAAGTGTTGCCTGTATAGAACTCGACCTTTGTACAACCGTTTTGCCCTATGGAGAACTTGACGTTGGCAACGTCGAATTCTCTAAAAAAAATTGCTGAAGAAATCGACGTCATAGACGCTGAATTCTCTATACACTAAAAAACAAGACCTGCCACTGCCACGTGTCAACACGTGGTGGCAACATGTCTACTTTGAAAACTTGTTTTTGGATAAGTTTATTTTGGTATTTTTAAAATAAAAAAATATTATTTCGAAAAAAAATCCATCTTTTAAAGAGAATTTTGGAATGCTATTGAATGTTATTTTACATGGATATATGTTCACCACAACAATACAATATCACTATTTTATATCATCTCAATTTCCCATACCATTTTTTTAAAGTATATTTTTCATGCCAGTATTGATATCTCAACCCATTACGATATTAAATAGCGCAAACATGAATTAGATTGAAGAAAATCAAGTGAATATGTAGGACAGTTTCTGTACACTGTCTTTGTTTCCTTTAACAATAGGTATATTAAGAGGGGAGGGAAAGAATTTTAGATATAAATCTTGCATGGGTGTTTTTTCCAGCGAAGGATAACTAAGTTTGAAGCCTCAAAACTTTTGAGTCCTATATTATTCACTATATATTGTCGCACTATAAAACTTTTGGAAAAATAATATTCCGAAAAAATCACACAGACACACATATATATTAGAAGGGTTAGGCAAAGTGCCCATCCTTCAAATCCAATTTTACTTTGAACTTTTGATTTAACAGAATTTTGAAATCATGCAACAGATGGGTTAAAAATCCAACCTAACTCAACTTGGGTCTGTTTTCGATTCTAATCTGACTAAACTCAATTTTTTTGTTGTTGAACCTGACTGCATATTTCTATTATGTATACATGAACGTGAGATTTTCATAACTCTAAGCATTTAATCAATTCTCCGTCCGATCCTCTTCTGGTTAGTGAACTCGTCCTCTCATGAAAATTAATTATGTACATCTCAAATAAGATTACACATCTAAGTACTTTACAATAATTAAGTAACATCATCATCTCTGAGTTATAGTTTTCAATTATACAATAAGAATACACGTAAAATTGTCATAAACACAAACAAAGATGTAGCATAAAAATTTAAATATAAAACTTTGATTATTGTGGTACAATATTCATCACATCTGTCATCATGCACCTTAATCAAATCCAAAAAAATGGACTTTTCTTGTTGGAGTTGGGTGGCATCAAAACCAACTCCCCTCTAATTCCAATGGTCACAATACTCAATCCAAAACAATAGCAATGTCGTGTGGATGTTTCTAATAAATGACAACACTTATGCTTGGGGTGATTAGGTTGGATTCAAAGAATAACCACCACACACCCCAACTACTCAAATAATTACAATGTGCTCATCAATTAAATAACGGTCCCAAATTGAGCCACAACTTAGTTCTCACACCCATTCTATCTAAATCCAGCCTCATGTGTAATCCTACCTAATTCTTAATCACAATGGGCTAATCCTTCTTTATCTAGGTTGCTAAAACAAAGAGAAATCAGCCTTGAATAACTCTTGTTATTGAGTGACCATGACATCTCCTGCACATCAAAATTCTTGATTGGAAGAACAACATGACTATCCAGTTTAGCTCTTCGGATACGAAGTGGTATACCTAAACTACAAGTAACGAAGATATGAATACTAGAAAAATTAGATTTTCTGTACTCTTTGGTAGTTGGTCTATACCATCAAACATATGCCAACTGCCAAGACATGAAGGTCTTTGCCTGCTCCAAACATATATGTGGTTGTAAAATGTGATCATGTCATGATGGTTATGGATATAATTAACAGTTGCAATGAATAAAATAGAAAATCGATTTCTTAATTTTCTTGCCCTTAACTCATGACACAATCACTTCCTGAAATTTAATACCCAAATTTGGCTCCAGCAAATAAAAGAAAAAAACTATTTCATCTCAGGAGCCATTGCATTTATTAACACGATAATAAGGTATTACAGGGAGTTCCAATATTATGATTTTTTTTGTTTGATTGTGATTGGTTGCATTGAAACTTTAAAGATCCGACTATATAAAATTTTTAAGCAATAACTCCGAATCTAACAAAACGTTTTCCTAGATTCAACCCAATTGGACCAGTGGCTCACGGAACCACACGAACGCATTGTTATTTTGGGTCCGGTTAACCTGCTTTGAGGAACATCTACAACACATTAATGATGGTTTGCAGAAAATGAAGGAAGTTTATAACTCAAGTTCCCTTAACTTCCCTTAATTTTAGAGTGAAAGTTTGAGAAATTATCACAAGACAAATTTAAAAGGTGGTAGAACTCTCAGAACTAGAATTCTCAAAATATTATGTTTTCTTACGAACAATCACTAGAAGTTTACTACTCTGACTTTCAGGCTATTTTCTTTCATGTAAGAAATTGAACGAGACATAGGCTCGATTCGGTAAAATATAATAACAAACCACACACTAATTTTTAAGTGCAACAACATTAATCAATGAAAGTTTGCACCTTCATATATAAGAGTTTGACTTAGATAACATATATATAATAGATGTGGCAGACTTTAAAGTTTTCGTCAATAAATGATACAAACCTTCCATGTTCTTGCTAATTTAGACAGTCAATCAGCAACACGGGACACATGCAAATTACACCTTGAACCTATTAAGTGCAAGTCGATTTTTTTCCAAACATGTTCTGTAAGCTATATACATAAGTTAACAAAGGTTGGTGTCGTGTTAAGACCGTGAGGATATGTCGTGATCATCTTGAAGAAAAGTAAAAAGATGGTGGAAAAAGTTCAACATGTATTTATTTTATGTTATTCAGAACTTTAAAATTGATATCGGATATGATACTATTGATATATGGGAACCACCGTACTTAATGAGTTATGATCAAGTATTGAACTGAAGATGATGGTTTGGTTTTCGATGGATTTAGGTTTCCGTACTTGAAGTTGTTTTGGATTTGCCCGGGCTACCCTGGCCGTCCAATTCTCTGTTACTCAGCTCAGCTCACCCCCTTCTAACTTCCAAAATTTCCTTAAGAGCATAAATATTAGTGTTCGGGCTATCTCCGGACGTCTTGCTTCATCTTTTTGCCACGTCAGTTTCTATCTCTACCACGTAAACTTACCAAATTCATCAAAAACATTCTCTTAATCATGCACAGAAACACCTCAAATAACATACATTCTCTCTCATCCACGTCATTTGGATATTAACCCTACGTAAAATAAAAAAAATTCACAAGAAATTCTACAAAATCAAAACAAATAAAATACATATTTTCAGAAGAAAAAATTGATAAAATAATTTAAAACGAAATTTTAAATTATTTTTAACAAAACCAAAAAAAACACATGATTAAAGGAACTGGGAGGAGGGATACATTCCCCACCCAACCCAGACCCGCCAGGCACCCGAGTTTGAAATCTGGCGTTGTTCTAAGGGTGGTGTCGCCCGGGCGCTCGACCAGGCTGCCCAAAAAAACCATCTCGTTAATGATGGTCTAACATAAAAATTACACACGAATCATACATCAACCAGTGCATGACTTATCTTGGCAAAAGGTTGTATCTGACTGTCAATTATTTTTTTGAAATTTGTATCTGACTGTCATATTTGATGAACCATATGAATTGTTCCTGCAAATTCACTCACATAAACAAATACGCAATCTTGATAAAATGGATGGTTTTTTTTGGCGTCCTTTCAGCAAGTAGACGACTCGAATCTACAGGTTTTCCATTTCATAACAAATGAATCATTCATGGACGAGCGATTGAAGGCAATATATCGAACGTGAGTGTGGTGGATTCACATCACAATCCACTCTATCGATCCACTTGATTACGTGATCCACCTTACTGGAACATATGTTTTGCAGTTTCTACTCCATCCATCCCTTACCATATTACAACAAACCAAGCGACTAATGTGTATTCGTATCTGTATCTAGATTCGAAAATGAACATGAATATGGATATACTATGGCAAACTAGTGTTTGTTTCTATTTTATTTATGTAATATCCCGAACCTTTTTTAACTGGGTTAACTGCTTTTTAGGTGCCTAATTGGTGGATTTGGATGGAGGGCTGAGATTAAGTTGGTGGAGATGTGGTGGATGGTGGAGATGGGAGGAGAAGAGTATAAGTTGGTGAGTTTCTCTCTCTCGCGTTATTCTCTCTCTCCCGCTCAAATCCTCTCCCTCCCTCTAATCTGAATCACAGCTTTCGGAGGGCCGGAGGAAGTGGTTTTGGTAAGGCGAGGTGAAACTCGAACGTTCTCCGGAGTGGAGTAGATCGTGACTCGGTTGGTTGTCGTCGGAGTTTGGATTCATGAGGAAAAGCTCGTCGTTGGGTCTTCAAAGGTTTCTTCAAGCCTTTAAGGTATGTCAAACTTTACTTGATGCGCATATGCTTTCGTGAGTGTTGGAGTGGTCGACGGTAGACCGGATGACTCGTCAGACATGTGCAGTAGCTTTCTGCACTATAACGGTCGACCAGTGGCATGGTTGGGTCAGTGTCAAGAGTTTATGTTATAGAACCCGGTGTTGCCAGTGTCGAGTTCCAACACTTAGAAAATTAGTCAACTTCTAGTATGATGCACTGCCAGTTGAACTCCAAATTGAACTTGACATTGACAAAATCGAGTTTAAAAACAAAAGTCGGAACTGAAAACTGCTCGTCCAACGTGCTGTTAAAATTACATAATTGAACCTGCCAACCACAACATCGAGTTGTGTTTTATAAACTTGACATTCTCAGTGTCAACTTCAATTTGGAGTCCAAACTGGCAGTGCATCATACTAGAAGTTGACTATTTTTTCTAAGTATTGGAACTCAACACTGACAATATCGAGTTCTATAACAATTGAATCGACGACGGTAACTAGTATAGGTCGAGAAATACTTCTCTCGCACATGTTCAATTTGATTTTTTTCTAAATCTTTTCGTATTTTTTGTCATTACGTAATCCGTAAAATTAGTTGAGCCATGTAGGCACATTTCCAACCTCGCATCCAACCAACCAACCAACGTACCAAACAAGAAACAAAAACAAGACAAAACAAAATCATAAAACGATAATAATGCGGTTGATGTGGTAGATGTGGGAGGTTTGAATGGGGTTGGATGGGGGTAGTTGGGAGCTACACCTGTTCCTGTTCTCCTCCCCTTCCCTTCCCTCTCTACTTGTGGCCTCCAACCAATGCTCTCACGTGCTTCATCCCTCCCCCATTTAAGTCCCCTCTTCTCCTCCCCCATTCCCTCACAATAGGGAGCGTTTTTCCTGATCTCTGCCCTCTCCTGTTTCGCTTCTTTCTTAGGTGAGATGAGAGTGTGGTTGGGTTCGATCTTGGTTTTTTGTTCGGTCTTTCGTTGTTTGGGGGTTTTGGGTCTGTTTGGAATTCGGGTTTGGAGGTCGGGGATTGGGAAAGGTGGGATTTTTATGGGGTTTGGGGTGTCTTGGGTTTTTGGGTGCGTTTTTTTTTTTGGAATTTTGGAGTTGGGATTTGGTGTTTGTTGACTTGGATCTGTTTGGAATGAGGGTTTGATGGTGGGGAAGTGGGAAAGGTGGAATTTTGACGGGGTTTGGGGTGTTTTGGGTTTTTGGGTGTTTTTTGCTAGGAAATTTGAAGTTGGGATCAATTTTTTTTCTTGGTTCTGGGCTCTTGGATCTGTTTAATTTTGGGGTTTGATGGTGGGGAACTAACTGACAAAGGTGAATTTTTTAGGGGTTTCGTGTTGTTTTTGGATTTTGGTTTTTTTTTTTGCTGTTTCTTTTTTTGAATTTTGAAGTTGGGCATTTGTTTTTCTGATGTAATTTCGTTAGTTAGGGATTGAAATTGATGATTTGTGTTTTAATTTGATGTAGAGAATGCTAAGGTGTTGCTAAATCATGCTTGGTTATAATTCAAAGATTTTTTTTGTCATGCTTATGTTCATCTTGAAAGTTGTTATTATAGGTGAAGATTTAACATCAAGTTGAATGAATAGCAAGAAAGACTACTAATTTTATTAGAAATAATTCACTGAAATTCCCTCGGTTAATTATGTAAAAAAACAATTTCATCCTCAAATTTATAGTCTTGGTTCTTATTATAGGAATCTACTTTGCATTGTTTTGTGTTTTTAAGACAAAATGATAGCTCACAATAAATACCTTTTTATGCCAGTACTGCTGGTTTATAGGCTAAAGGGAACACAATCATGGGGGACAATTGGCGGATGAACGGTACTATAAATGGAAAGATTCCTGCAAGACAGGCATCAACCTTGTCAGAAGTCGAAGATTTCTGCACGGCACTTTGTGGAAAGAAACCAATCCACAGTATTTTGATCGCGAATAATGGAATGGCGGCTGTCAAATTCATGCGAAGTGTTAGAACATGGGCTTACGAAACATTTGGGACGGAGAAGGCTATTTTACTGATAGCTATGGCAACTCCAGATGATATGAGGATAAATGCAGAACACATTAGAATTGCCGATCAATTTTTGGAAGTACCTGGTGGAACAAACAACAATAATTATGCCAACGTACAACTTATAGTGGAGGTATGCTTGTTCCTAATAATTCACTTCTTCTTTCATATATTCCATCAGTTCATACGGGATTAATTATAATTTATAAATGATCTGCAGCTAGCAGAGACAACACATGTTTCTGCTGTATGGCCTGGTTGGGGCCATGCATCTGAAAATCCCGAGCTCCCAGAGGCACTAAGCACAAAAGGAATTGTATTTCTAGGTCCTCCTGCTGCGTCAATGTCAGCATTAGGGGATAAAATTGGTTCTACTTTGATTGCACAAGCAGCTGACGTCCCAACCCTTTCATGGAGTGGGTCTCATGTCAGTGCTAACTATATATTTCTGTTTTTTTTATGCAAGAGTTTTTATTTGACAGTTTCATTCCCTTCAATCACATGAGTTGACGTCTTTCAGGTCAGGATGCCTCCAGAATGTTGTTTGGAGTCTATCCCTGATGAGATCTATAGACAAGCTTGTGTTTCAACAACGGAAGAGGCAATAGCTAGTTGCCAAGCAATCGGTTATCCTGCAATGATAAAGGCATCATGGGGAGGTGGTGGTAAAGGGATAAGAAAGGTTTGTCCTGACAACATTAATTCATTTTTGGCAAAATTTAATTTATTCAATATTCCTTGATTATCCAAAGTCCATGTTACAAAGCTTATGACCAATGATGGTAGTGTCAGTGTAAAATGATGGTTTAGTAACTAGTTTCAGTCTTAGATTATTACTGGACACCATTTTGTACACCTTAAGCATAAAACTTGGACTCCCTGCTAATATGAAGTTATGAACACCAATCAACTTCATATAAAATGTTTCAGAGAAACATGTAAGTCTTATTAGACCAATATTGAATATTTTTAGTTAAGATTTATTGAGTACTTAATTGGTTTGATGAGAATGTAGTATCTTCATGACAGAAGGTTACTAAGGTTTGTTAGAATCAAATTTGTGAAAATCGACATTGTGAAAATCTATTTTCTCCTGTTGTACAAGACATAAGTATCCAGAAATTTCCTAGTTGTTGTATGTTAGAAAAGAAATAGTTTCTGAAAGTTGATGATCTTTTATTTGTATTACATGCATTATTAGCTGTTGTTCATGTCTAGTTAGACGAGTTAGATTGGATAACTCTTCTTTTGCATTTTTGTAGGTTCATAATGATGACGAAGTAAGAGCACTATTCAAGCAAGTTCAGGGTGAAGTTCCTGGTTCTCCAATATTCATAATGAAACTTGCAGCACAGGTAAGAGTTTTATCTATTATTTGAATTGTTTTTTGTTTGTGCAAGTCATCACTCACCACTCTTTAACGGTTTGGTTTGTCCTTTTTTTAGAGTCGACACTTGGAAGTTCAGTTACTTTGTGATCAATATGGTAATGTCGCTGCACTGCACAGCCGTGATTGCAGTGTCCAAAGGAGGCATCAAAAGGTAAGCCTCCTGTCAATCTTGTTTCAATCTTCTTTCTTATTGGAATGGTATGATTTGACGAGGTCCATTTTCTAGACCTGGTTGTTTACTAGGAAACACAAACACTTACAAATCCTTAACGTAGTATCATACCCGTAAGGGATACCAATACTCATCCGCTACTTCTGGATATGTATCCGATACTTCACTTGGAGTATATACTTTTCTATACTTATTAGATTCTTACTTTTAACAAAACATTTTAATATATTATTTAAGAAACATACAATAATATAGTTTGTAAATTATGCGTCCATAGACTTCTACATTGACTTGTGAGGACAAAATTTATTACATCAATGTTTTTATTTTAAGGAAATAGCATAGAATAGCTATTTGTCCATTTCCAATGTGTCAAAGATTAAGTTGTTTTTTTTTGACATTTGGAGCATCATGGAATATACCAAAGAGCTATTTAAACGATCTGCATTTCTTTTATTGTGGAATCGCAGATGGTCAGTTGCATTTGCATTATTTGGGTCAATTGGAAACAACCTCACTGTTTTACAGTGGTAGGGTTGCGTACATCCGACCCCCCTTACCTCGCTTAGGCGGGAGCCTCTTCTGAGGCATTGGGGTTATGTTGATGCTATGTTGATGCAGCATAGAATAGCTATATAAAATAAAATTTCATACCGACATACCCTTGCCGTATTTTATCCTACTTTCGTGAAAAGATGTACCCGCGTATCCATATGGACTTGTACCTGTATCGTTTATCCTTGTCCATGCTTCATAGGTTCTTTAGTTGGTCAGGGCTTTTCTAAATCCCACACTCCACTCCACATCCTTTGTAGCATTGGCTACTGACTACACCCAAGTTCGGATGGAGTATTTAGTGGAGGAGTAGGCTGGGCTGCTGGGGTTTGTTTCACAGTGAAGAGCCAGAAATTATCACAATCAATGTGTGTTACAAGTATGATTCTCGGGATTTAATTCAAAAGTGTTTCAATTTTCGTCTCAATCCTTTTTAATATTTTACTTAATATACATTACACAAGCAATCTCCGTGCCCAAGTGACGTAGTAATTGAGTAACATGAGATCAGGTGTTTGTGGATAATCTATTTCTGTGTACAATTTGTAAAACATCCTAGAAGAACCTGCATGAATGTGGTGGGTAAGGAAGATGAATGTTGTCGGTCATGTGATTGTTTACACCTAAAGGTGGAAAAGTGGATGTGACCTGGTTTGGGTCAATTTGCATTTTATCCTGTAGGTTTGAAAACTAAGTCCAGCATTATGGGTAATTTTTTTTGCAAAAAACTACAGTGGCGTTTTCATTTCTTGCAAGGTCCAAATTTCATGTTACTATATAAAATTTTTGTTGACTCTCATTTCATGCTTGATAGATTATTGAGGAGGGCCCTATTACAGTGGCACCCTTGGAGACGGTGAAAATGCTTGAACAGGCTGCTAGGAGGTTAGCAAAATGTGTTAATTACGTAGGTGCAGCAACAGTTGAATATCTTTACAGCATGGAGACGGGTGAATGCTACTTTTTAGAACTCAATCCTAGATTACAAGTAAGCTCAGCTCTACTGTTGAAACAATTGCGAACGGGATATAATTCCTATTGTAAACTTTTAATCACAAATAATCTTTACAGGTGGAGCATCCTGTTACTGAATGGATTGCTGAAATAAATTTGCCGGCAGCTCAAGTTGCGGTTGGAATGGGCATTCCTCTTTGGCAAATCCCCGGTACAAGCCTGTACTAAATTTTGGTCATTGTACGGCTCTGGAGAATGTATCCTAAGTTGCTTTTACTTTGTAATAACCATGTCAGAAATAAGGCGATTCTATGGAATGGAACATGGGGGAGGATATGATTCGTGGAGAAACACTTCAGCCCTCGCTACCCCATTTGATTTCGACAAGGCAGAATCTGTCAGGCCGAAGGGTCATTGTGTAGCAGTTAGAGTAACAAGTGAGGATCCTGATGACGGTTTCAAGCCTACTTGTGGGAAAGTGCAGGTTACCATTGCTGCATATTAGATACTATAATTTCTATAACTACATATCCATTTGTTCTTTTAGTTAATTAACTTGTCTTTCTTTTGTCACCACAGGAATTAAGCTTCAAGAGCAAGCCAAACGTGTGGGCTTACTTCTCTGTCAAGGTATTCTGTAATGGACTTCAAGGTTAATGAAAGGGAGGATATTGTTTCCTCTATACTGTGCATTCCTGACATGCATGATACCATTTTAACTAGATTAGTTGAAATCCTGCACTTATTTTATTATTTAACTACGTGTTAGTTTCTCAAGGGTGCTTTTTGGTTGTTTTTCAAAGACTGATTATTCCTTTTTGTAATTACTTGCAAAACTAATGTACTTTCTTCAGGAAAAGTTAGACCCCAGACCCTTCTAATGTTATCCTTTTAACCATGTAGTCATGCCTATACAAAGAGTTTATCATAAAAGAATTATGGATTTTTTAGGTTTTCTATTAATGGATTATGATTCAGCTACTTGTCAGTATCTCATGCTATTATTATTCACACTTTGCAGTCTGGAAGTGGCATTCATGAGTTCTCGGATTCTCAATTCGGTAGGTAGCTAACTAGTAATACTGTAATATGTCTTGAATTTTTTGACGTTCTTGGTAGAAAGAGGTTATGGTGTTTGGTAATGCGTGTTGAATTTTTTAACGTTCATTCAGGACATGTTTTTGCATTCGGAGAGTCTCGAAGCTTAGCAATTGCCAATATGGTTCTTGGTCTCAAGGAAATACAAATTCGAGGAGAAATTCACACCAATGTTGATTACACCATAGACCTCTTACATGTAAGTTTCATCTGACTGAATTTCTCATTTTGTTGAAGTCAGAAAACTTATTCTCAATTAAACATGCCTGAGTTTCTCTCTTTTTTTGTTTCGTTTTGAATTATGTCTTTGCTAAATGTCTTCTTGTATGTGCTGATAAATATCAATTTTTTAGTGACAGCCTCACAGGGATCGCTAAATGTGTTATTTTTTCAGTATTGTACTAAATATAACCTTTTTTCAGGCTTCAGAATACAAAGATAATAAGATCCATACGGGTTGGTTGGACAGTAGGATAGCCATGCGAGTTCGGGCTGAAAGGCCTCCTTGGTACATCTCAGTGGTTGGAGGAGCACTTTATGTAAGCATAAATTTATTTCTCTTTGAGTAACACAGCTAGCCTATCCAATTAGTGGTTTCAGTTGACCATTTTGGTTCTCTACAATTTGCAGAAAGCATCAACAAGTAGTGCTGCCTTGGTTTCAGATTACATTGGTTACCTTGGAAAAGGCCAAGTTCCACCTAAGGTTCGTATTTGTTATGATGTAATATGGAGTTTGGTATTTTTAAGTAAAATTTCTTGAATCTTTGTACTCTGTTTGCAGCACATATCTCTTGTCACCTGTCAAGTTTCTCTGAACATCGATGGAAGCAAGTACACAGTAAGTTTCATGCCGACCATTTTACGTGGTTCTTATAACAAATTTCTAGAAGACCAATGTCTGTTATTTAATTTCTTTGTACTTAGATTGATATGGTAAGAGGAGGGCCAGGAAGTTACAGGCTGAAGATGAATGAATCAGAAATAGATGCAGAAATTCATACCTTACGGGATGGAGGTCTTCTGATGCAGGTAAACAATTCCTACATAGTATGGGTGTTCTTCATGAAGTCTCCTACTGGAAGAATGTACAATTATTTCAAAAAACAAAACAAAACTGATGCAGTTGCCTTACACTAACTATGATCAGCTATATATGTCTTGAACAGCTAGATGGAAACAGTCACGTTATATATGCTGAAGAAGAGGCAGCTGGTACTCGCCTTCTTATCGATGGAAGGACTTGCTTGTTACAGGTACATTCATGTTCTTTGCAACTTTTGATCATTCAGTTATGATCAGCATTACTTAGGCTCTAGTTTTTGTGCGGAAGTCAAAACAGAAATACTAATTCATATATCCTTCTCTTGTTAGAATCCAGTAATAAGAGATCAATTGACTTGTGAGATTTTACTTTCTTATGAAAACTGTACTTCTTAATTGCATATTTACATGGTAGGCATGCTTGGAACTACTGAGGAAATTACATCTTGCTAGAAATAATCATAATATAATAATAACAATAAAAGACTAATCATACTATGGAAGCTGTTATTATATCTGAAGTTGTGAATCTTGTAAAATTTTCTAAGTGTATAAATCTAAAATACAAATGTGTACAATTGATATCTGAACCTGATGGGCATTTTGGTCCTATGCTCGTCTTTCCGGCTGCACAGTGCACTTGATTCCGAAAACAAATTAGATGTCCAAAACCAGTTTCAATTCCCACCATTTCTTTTGAACTCTTTTAACTTTCAATTTATTAATTACGACATTGAATTTACAACTTTAGTTAGGTGCCATAAGAACAATTCACATCCACAATGTTCTTTTACGTGTAACCATTTTAGAACTGGGAGCAGATTTTTCCCCTACTATATTGCTTTATAATGAAATAGTTTCTGTTTTTCCTTCAAGAATGATCACGATCCATCTAAGTTGATGGCTGAGACACCATGTAAACTGCTGCGCTTCTTGGTTCCTGATGGTAGTCATGTCGAAGCTGACACAGCATATGCAGAGGTTGAGGTCATGAAAATGTGCATGCCCCTTCTACTGCCTGCTTCAGGTGTTATTCATTTCCTCATGTCCGAGGGTCAGGCGTTGCAGGTCATTTTCTTTTGGACTTCCGTGAGTTCTCTAATAATTCCATCAGCCTAAGAGATAAGGTTCTGATTTTCTGTTATCCATGCCTTTATGTAGGCTGGTGACTTAATAGCAAGGCTTGATCTGGATGATATTTCAGCTGTAAAGAAAGCCGAACCGTTTCAGGGATGTTTTCCAGAGTTACACCCGCCAGCAGCAGTTTCTGACAAAATTCACCAGCGATGCGCCGCTAGTTTAAATGCTGCAAGAATGATTCTTGCTGGATATGAGCACAATATTAATCAGGTAAAGTCGTAAAGTCAAATGTGGTCTGGAGGTTTTCCTCTACAAAATAATTGGATACAATTTTTTCAACACCAGTTGTGATGTTATATATGTTCTTTGCTTCTTTTTTATCTCCTGATTCTACATTTTAATTTAATGTTAACCATCATGAGTGAATTTCTGTCTAAGTGTAGGCATCTTCACCCTTTTCAGGTAGTGCACGATTTGCTGAACTGTTTAGATAGTCCAGAGCTGCCATTTTTACAATGGCAAGAGATGATGTCTATTTTAGCAACACGGCTCCCAAAAGTTTTGAAAAATGAGGTTTGTGCCTGCTTGTAATAAATAAGGACCGTAGTTTGATTCTTTGCTGAGTTTCAATTTTCATAGAGCATTTGATACAGTGCTTCATAATGCAAAACATCTCTAATGATATATCTTTCTTAACCAAAACAGCTCGATTCGAAGTACAAGAATTTTGACATCATCTCAAGTCTCCAGAAAAATATTGATTTTCCGGCAAAGTTATTGAAAGGAGTCATCGAGGTTTGCTAAACCCTCTGTTTCCCATATTTTCCCTGGCTTGTCACTTCATAAGTGAAAGAGAAACATTTGTCATGCAGGAATACCTTACGTCATGTTCTGAGAAAGAGAAACCAGCTCAAGAAAGACTAGTGGAGCCTCTCCTAAATATAGTGAAATCTTATGAAGGTGGGAGAGAGAGCCATGCTCGTATCATGGTTCAATCACTTTTTGAAGAGTATCTTGCTGTTGAGGAGCTATTTAGTGATAATATTCAGGTCAATTAAAGACACAGCCTATTACTTTCTTCAATAGTATTTGTTGTCCTATATGCTCGTTTCTTGTTATAAAGAATATCTTATGGATGAAAATTTAGGATTGATTTTCCTTTTAGACAGCACATAGATGTTTCTGATCCATTCATTTAAGTACTCTCCTTTTACCATTCAATTAATTCATTTTATATTACTGAGAGTAGTGGGATCCATGACTTTAACACATCCCAAGATATTAACAGTAACACTTGTGCAGGCGGATGTCATTGAGCGCCTCCGACTTCAATACAAGAAAGACCTTCTAAAGGTTTTGGATATTGTACTTTCTCATCAGGTATTCCCCTCAAATGTTGTTTCCAAACAATAGCTGTACACTCTAGGAAGTGAGTAGTCTTGAAATGCAATCAAGACGTGTCCTTTTTAAATTTGTTTGCCTGATTGCAGGGTGTGAGAAGTAAAAATAAGTTGATTCTCCGGCTCATGGAAGCATTAGTTTATCCAAATCCTGCAGCATACAGAGATCAATTAATACATTTTTCATCTCTTAATCACACAGTCTACTCTGAGGTAATTATTTTGGACTTCTAAAGAAGCTCCTGTAAAGACATAAATCACGCTTTTATTTTCAGCTTAGAATATATCAACAGAAATTTCAAAAAAGCATTTAATCTAATGTATATAACTCTTATAGCTGGCCCTGAAAGCAAGTCAGCTACTTGAGCAAACCAAACTGAGTGAGCTTCGTGCGAATATTGCTAGAAGTTTATCTGAACTTGAGATGTTTACTGAGGAAGGAGAGCGTCTGTCCACCCCTAAAAGAAAGCATGCGATGGATGAGAGGATGGAGGATCTTGTTAGTGCTCCTTTACCTGTTGAAGATGCCCTTGTGGCCTTGTTTGATCACAGTGATCACACCCTTCAACGACGTGTAGTAGAAACATACATCCGTAGGTTATACCAGGTATTTTGCCATAATTTATTGAGGTGCTTTTTATATGATATAATATATTTTGGTGCCCATCACATGTACATGTGTCTTCATAGTTTATTTTCATTTCAGCCATACCTTGTCAAAGGAAGTGTGCGAATGCAATGGCACCGATCAGGGCTCATTGCATCATGGGAGTTCTCTGAGGAACATGTTGAGAAAATAGATTCCCCAGAGGGCTTAATATCCCATGAGCCCATGGTGGGAAAACTTTCAGAGAAAAGATGGGGAGTTATGGTGATCATTAAGTCTCTTCAGTTTCTTCCCACAGCAATAAGTGCTGCTTTGAAAGAAGCTAACCATTCTTCAAATTCTGAAATCAATCATAAAATGATGCCTAATGCACTTCCAGAGGCCTTTGGTCAAGGAAATCGTCTGCATGTGGCATTGGTTGGCATCAACAATCCAATGAGTTCACTTCAAGATAGGTATGGCATGGCGTGGATTTACAATTATGCATGTCTTATCACTTGGATTGATAAGATTTTCCATTATCTTATTCATGAAAGAAATTATGGTTCAACTTTGTAGTGGTGATGAAGATCAAGCTCAAGAAAGAATAAATAAACTGGCAAAGATACTGAAAGAGAAGAACTTAAGCTCTGGGCTATGTGATGCTGGTATCGATATCATTAGTTGTATTATACAGAGAGATGAAGGTCGATCACCTATGCGCCACTCCTTCCATTGGTCTGCTGAAAACCTCTACTATGAAGAAGAGCCTCTGCTCCGTCATCTGGAGCCACCTCTTTCCACTTTTCTTGAACTGGTTGGTGTCTTGTCACTCAAATCTTAACAACTTAGTATTTTAGTTCCATTCTTTCTGATTGTTATGCATCACTGGTGACATTTAAACTCCAGGACAAAATCAAAGGCTACAAAAGTATACAGTATACACCATCTCGTGACCGGCAGTGGCATCTATACACAGTTGTGGATAGCAAGTTCCCCATCCAAAGGATGTTTCTTAGAACTCTTGTTAGACAACCCAATACAAGCGAGTTATTTTCCCCGAGACAAACGTGTGACATTGATATTGTCCAGAATCAAACACTGTCCTATACCTCCCGGAGCCTACACAGATCACTACTAGGAGCACTTGAAGAAATGGAACTACACATGCATAATGCTACTATCAAGTCGGATCATGCGCATATGTATCTTTGTATCTTGCGAGAACAACAAATAAATGATCTTGTACCGTATTCAAGGTGAACACACTATCTCCAGCATTTATGCATTGTAAGCTAGAAATGCTCTTAGGTCATGATTGCTACATTTTTGGACCAAATAACCTATCAGTTAAACTAGATCAAATTTCATTGTTTTGTTCTCAAAATAAATTTTTACCACCTACTCTAGCATGGCTTGCTGTCTTCAACTTGACTCAACTCAATTTGATTTGATATATATTGGTTTATGTTTCACTTTTCAAAGTCCACAATCATAAAATGTAAATGTCATTGACGATCCAAAGAAACTTGAAGGACTAGAATTGGAATGTATCCAAATAGTTGGCCTTGGGCAGAAACACACGGAAGCGGTGATTCACGTACGAGAACCATGATTTGTCTTGAGTTCCACTCATAGCCTACCTCAATTAGTTTTGTATTAAAGACAATGTTACACAAAAACGCATATAATAGCATATGTTGGAAAAGTAAATTTAAGACTAATGTTCTTTCACCTTAAACTGTCATCTATGCAGGATTCATACATAGAGTAGTAATTATCATAATTAGAAAATAGAATGTGATGGTCTAAATGAAAGTTCACTTCTGAAAAAATGAATTTACATCACTTGATACTGTGATTATGTTCTTTCGGGTGCCTCCTCTAGGCTAAAGTTTGGGTCTGTGCTTTTCTGCCTCCTGAATGGTTTATGATTTACTACACATTTGAGATCCTTGACATATTCAATCGATCTTGTTTATGTGATGTCTTTCTACATTCATAGCATCGTCCTTCTATGGTATGGAACCAAGATATCAATGATTCTATAATATATACATGTATCATTTAAAACTGTAAGATGTGTATATGGTGAAATGGCAGCAGTTTTGTTAATTTTTACTATCATTGTTGCCAACTCTAAGTATACATTCAAATTGATAAAATTCTAATTTTTTTAATAGCAAATGGTATCAAGTAAACCCCTGATCAGAGTTTTTTTGTCAATCTACTTAAGTGATATTACTCCACTGTTGTCTGATTTCTAGCTTTGGTGCCAGGCATGTGGACTTGGTTGCAGGTGACGAACAAAATATGGTTGTCATGCTTTTGGAAGAATTGGCATGCATTATCCATGAATTGGTTGGTGTGCGGATGCATCGTCTTGCCGTACGTGAGTGGGAGGTAAAACTCTGGTTACAATCACCAGGACCTGCCACTGGTGCTTGGAGAATTGCAGTAACAAATATTACTGGTCATACCCGTACAGTTCATGTAAATTTCTAATCCAATCTCATGGCATTCTTAAAATTTTGATTCTAATCATTATGATCTCTAACTCAATCTGGCTCACGGTGCAGGTGTATAGAGAAGTAGAGCTTAGCAAAACCCATGAGATGGTCTACCACTCCGTCTCCTCTACAACAGGTCCTCTGCATGGTGTGTTGCTGGCAGCTCCGTATCAGCCCCTAGCCATCATTGATCAAAAGCGTCTAATAGCTAGGAAGAGCAACACTACCTACTGCTATGATTTTCCCTTGGTAAAGGATCATGTTTTCTTACTTTTGAGCTGTCTAATCCAGCATTACAATAGATTAATTGCAGAGTTTCATATTTTCTGAATGAAGATATGGTCTTAAAAAGCTTAGGTGATAACAATCTAGTTTTTCATAGACTCATTTCATGAAATGTCACTTCAAATAGTGCAATAATGAGCCCATAGACCATCAACTACCACATATATATGTAGTTCTGATTTTTTTTACTCCGCAATAAAGAGAGAGTAAGTTAATAGATTGGTTTAAAAAGGAACTTTACGTTAGGAACGTGCAACTCAAAGTTCTTTTGCTTGAGAAGTGACTTGGTTTCTTCATTGGGTGAAGTTCTTGCAACTCATTCTTAAGACTAGTTACTTAATTCACCACGTTTTCGTGCCACTTATTTCAAACTAGTCGTTTATTAAGGTCTTACTTTGATGAGAAGGCATTTTATTAGAAATTAATCAGATCATATGCAAGTGCATAATCATCCTGGAAACCTCCATGTTATGCAGGCATTTGAAACAGCGTTGCAACAAGCTTGGGCGAGTTGTGCAAAAGAAGATAACAGAGGCAATAATAATAAGTGCCTTCTGAAAGTAACTGAGCTCATGTTTGCTGATAAAAGTGGAGCCTGGGGTACTCCTGTGGTTCCTGTAAGCCGTAAATCTGCACTTAATGATGTAGGCATGGTAGCTTGGTTCATGGAGATGTGTACTCCCGAATTTCCTAACGGGAGGACAATATTGGTTGTAGCAAACGATGTTACTTTTAAAGCCGGTTCTTTTGGTCCAAGAGAAGATGCATTCTTTCTTGCAGTGACCAAACTGGCTTGTCAGAAGAAGTTGCCTTTGATATATCTTGCTGCAAATTCTGGAGCTAGAATAGGCATAGCTGAAGAAGTAAAATCTTGCTTTCAGGTTGGGTGGTCCGACGAGTCTACACCTGAGCGTGGTTTTCAGTATGTATATTTAACTCCTGAAGATTATGCACGTATCGGCCCATCAGTTATAGCCCATGATATCAAACTCGAAAGTGGAGAAACTCGATGGATCATAGATACTATAGTTGGAAAAGAAGATGGTCTTGGAGTTGAGAATTTAACCGGTAGTGGTGCTATAGCAAGTGCTTACTCAAAGGCATACAAAGAAACCTTTACTTTGACTTATGTCACTGGTAGAACAGTTGGAATTGGAGCTTATCTTGCTCGGCTTGGTATGAGGTGCATCCAACGTCTTGATCAACCTATTATTCTCACTGGATTTTCCGCGTTGAACAAACTTCTTGGCCGAGAAGTATATAGCTCTCACATGCAGTTGGGAGGTCCAAAAGTAATGGCCACAAATGGAGTCACTCATCTTACGGTGTCTGATGATCTTGAGGGCATTTCAGCCATTTTGAAATGGCTTAGCTATGTCCCACCTTTCATAGGTGGTCCGCTTCCGATCTTGGCTTCCATTGATCCTCCTGAGAGGCGTGTGGAATACCTCCCTGAAACCTCTTGTGATCCTCGTGCAGCTATTGGTGGCATCCGTGATGGTAACGGCCAGTGGTTAGGAGGTATCTTTGATAAAGATAGCTTCATAGAGACGCTTGAGGGTTGGGCAAAGACCGTTGTCACTGGAAGGGCAAAACTTGGAGGAATTCCTGTTGGGATCATTGCCGTTGAAACGCAAACTGTAATGCAAGTTATCCCTGCGGACCCAGGTCAGCTTGATTCCCACGAGCGTGTTGTCCCACAGGCAGGTCAAGTTTGGTTTCCTGACTCTGCTACGAAGACGGCGCAAGCATTGCTTGATTTTAACAAGGAGGAGCTTCCTCTATTCATTCTTGCCAACTGGAGAGGATTTTCTGGTGGGCAAAGGGATCTTTTCGAAGGGATCCTTCAGGCGGGGTCAACTATCGTCGAGAATTTGCGGACCTACAACCAACCTGTCTTTGTGTACATTCCCATGACTGGGGAGTTACGTGGAGGTGCGTGGGTTGTTGTTGATAGCAAGATTAATCCGGATCACATCGAGATGTATGCCGAGCGAACAGCTAAAGGGAACGTCCTTGAGCCAGAAGGATTGATTGAGATTAAATTCAGGTCGAAAGAACTTGTCGAGTGTATGAACCGACTTGACCCAGAGATGATAAATTTGAAACAAAGACTGGTAAGTGCCAAAGCAAGTGGGGATTCACGAGAGATTGAATCTCTTCAAAAGAGCATTAAATCTCGGGAGAAATACCTATTGCCTGTTTACATTCAGATCGCCACCCGGTTTGCCCAGTTGCAAGACACTTCCATTCGAATGGCTGCAAAGGGTGTCATTAAGGAGGTAGTGGACTGGGAATGCTCCCGACCATTTTTCTATAAGAGATTACACAGAAGAGTCTCCGAGGCATCCTTAGTAAGAGTTGTGAGGGACGCCGCAGGTGAGCATGTATCTCACAAGTCTGCTATGGAGTTAATAAAGAAATGGTTTTTGGAATCAAATGCTGAAGAAAGCTGGAGGGACGACAAACATTTCTTTGACTGGAAAGAAGATCCAAACAATTATGATGAACATCTCAAAGAGTTGCGTATTCAGAAAGTATCTAGTCAGCTCCTGAATCTTCAAGAATCTGAAATGGATTTGAAAGCACTTCCAAAAGGCCTTGCATCGCTTCTTGCAAAGGTAAGCTTGCGTGTAAACACTACTTATAAGTACACCAAGGGAATAGCTAAAATAATAAAATTAGCAACCATGATCGATTATACTGGTTTCTTTGTCAAAAAATTGATGAAATGGTTGTTTTGACAGGTTGACCCATCTCTTAAAGCCCAGTTGGTCGAGGAACTAAGACAAGAGCTTCAGTGATTTTTTCCCCTTCTGCTGATTGGAAGCGTTGAGCTCTTAAGGTAAATCCGCTCAAGTATTATTTATTATCTGTAGCACCACTTATGAACAGCAATAAGTGCTACAGATTCAGACAGTGAATATGTTGTTTCAAACACATCAACGTCGATCTTCCTTCCACACGACCGACACAGCTATAGTACATTGTTAGATTTTTGTAATTTCGCTACTTAGAATTCTTTTTTAGTTATTTGAGTTAGTACTTGTGAGGCTGGTCTTGATTTGATAGTTCATGCTCTCCAATCTATTGTAAGAGAAATGGTTACCTGATCAGTGCTAATATATCATTTGCTTCTATTCAATATTGAGCTTTTTTGGGCTTCTGTTTTGCATGTGTACCTTTCTGTGTTTGATAAATGCAGCTTTGTTTGGCTAAGTTAACATTCTAAATGCAAGAAATTAACACAATCTCTTCATATTCTGACTAATACCTTGGTCAAGGAAAAATCACTAATAATACCCTACAAAGAGAGAATACTAGAGTTGCTACGTTAGCCAACCAATCCAGCAAGGACTAACCACATGGTTGGGGTTTGAGAATTGTGTCTGCGTTTACTCAAGGATGCACTTGTTTTGATGGTCAACAACCCAAATGTGACTAGACTAGAATCTTTGTACTTGCAAATGGAATTCAAACATTTCTACAGACAAGTCATCTGTGTCTAAAATATGTGCTTAATTTGGATGGTCAACCACCCATATGTGACAAGAATCTTGTTACTTGTAAATAATGAATTCAAACTGGTATATCCTAACCCTTAGTGGCCTAATCTTGCTTAGGTTGGTGAGATGGTAGGGGTTGAGGTGGATGACTGAGATTGGTTTGGGTGGAGGATTTGAGGTGAGGGGTTTTAAAGGCTAAACCCGTCTCTCTCTCTCTCTCTCTCTCTCTCTCTCTCTCTCTCTCATTTCGTCTCTCCCTCACAACTCCTGATCTGATCAAAGGATTGACGGTGAAGGTGAAGAAGAGCAAGTTGAGCAACAAGGCGTGATCGGAGGTGTGATCGTCGTTCATGTGAGAAGTTTGTTGGAGAACAAGAGCGACTACGAGGAGGCGTTCGTTGTGGTTCTTCGGAGGCTTCTTCAAGCCATTAAGTTATGCCAAGTTCCTTATTGGTGCTCACCCGAGGAGTGTGAGGTGTTGGATCGTGCGTCGGTGGCCGGTGGTCGCGATGATGATCTTTGTGCAGCAGGTTTCCGCTGAACCTCGGTCGACCAGAATGTGTCTCAGTTGACCGATGCTAGTGTAAATGCGGGTTTTAGCCTTGCACCGGTCGAAAGATGTCTTTGGGCGGTTGACCGGTTGTGTGTTTAAGGTAGGTCATGATGTGTTTCGGTCGACCGGGTTCCCTTTGTCATTCGACCGAATGCAATGTGATAAGTCGGTTGGGGGGCATAGATCTTCTAAACGGTCGACCGTCTTTTGATATGTTCGACTGATTGTACCTGTAGCTAAGTCGGTTGGGGCCTAGACATTCTAAACAGTTGACCGCCTTTTGACATGTTCGACCGATAATTTCTGAACTGGTATGGACATAGCGTAGACCATCCAAACGGTCGACCGCTCTTGACCATTGTTCGACCGGTCACTTAAGTTTAACTTAAAGTCTTTTCGACCAGTGTTTACCTTGTTCGATCGGTCTTGGACTTTGAGGAAACGTGAAGTCCTTGTTATTTTCGGTCGACAGAGTCCCATTTGTCGTTCGACCGTTGTGACGTTTATTATTATACTATGTTGTGGCATAGATCACCCAAATGGTCGACAACGTGTGACCTTTGTTTGCCTGTTTGGTTGTTTTGTTCGTTATTTGTGGTTCGACCGGTCGTGGAGACAGTCAAGTCCTTGTGCGTTCCTGGAGGGAACCGGTCGACCGTCATGTTTGTTTCGGTCTACCGTTTCTGCTCAATTTGGTGTTTGGTGTTTTTGTTTTGATATGCTTTGAGGGCAACAAGTTCACCGTCCTTTTGGGGGTAACAGACGGACATACCGACCTGATAGAGATTGATGGTGGCTCTACGAAGTGGGTGTCTTGTGTGCACAAGTGGTGTGTTCGTCGAGGTTTTGATTGACGGGTGCCCTTTGCGCACGAGTCGTGTGTTGGCCGAGGTTCTGTTCGGCGGGTGCTTTGTGTGCACATGTGTTGGCGGGTTGGAGTGAGAGGACCCTAGAGCTCGTGTGTCTTCGTGTCTGCTGTGGTTGAGAGGGAGGTTCCTGATGCCCAGTATCAACAACTTTGTCATGTTTTTGTTGCATTTTATGCTTTGTTTTTGTAGTTGTTCATTTATGTGTTAGAGAAGTTTGACATACGGGGGTTCCTTATAGAAACTCAGATATAGTTTCATGTTTGCATTTCAGGCCGTGAGTGACGTTAAAATGTGATGACGGCAGAGAAACACACTCAGGATTGGATCATGCTGTCTATCTTTTTAGGTAGTTTATAATTACACTCTTTGTATATACTCGTTTGTTGATATCCTTGATGTAATCATACTTTTGACAAACTCTTGTATATTAGTGCACATTTGGAGATGTAATTGAGTAGCGGTCCCGTACTTTTGGATTGTAATACAGTTGTTATTTATTTTTAAATTTTTCGCTGTTTTAAGGACGTTACACAAACATTTCTAAAACACGTCAGATCATATGCATATACTGATTTTGAACTTAAATTTACAATCATGCTCATGCAAATTAGTCTTGAACGTGCTCCTATAGGCTGCTTCTCAGTTGACTTCTCAACAATTTGAAATTAATGTTGCTTCAGTCCTTGCTATCCATGTTCAAACAGCAAAATTATTTGGATCATATACATTTTGTGGATATGATCTCAAATTGCTGTTGAATGTAACTATTTACGGGTATAAATAGGAAAATAATGGAAAACTACGTGAACTAAAACGAGAATAAGATTACGCAAAGGGCATAAACGTTTAAGGCACTAGCAATTATGGCATAAACCAATATGTTACACTGTAATCACAAATCAGTTGACTGTACTATGTAGGGTAGGGGCGTCAATGTATAATCGTTTACCCATCTGTTACATCTGTTTCCTTTCTGCTTGTTAAATAAGGTAGAGAAAATGATTTTTTAATCTATTTTTTTCTTCTATGTTTTGTTTAACTATTCAGAATTATCGGGTAAAGTAACGAAATACCCTTTACCGTACCCGTTAGTTCAAATGATTACCCATGGATATACATAAACACAATGTTAACACAATCGAATCCTGATAACAATTTCAACCACAGAATTTTGTTCTCCTCTACCCACTACATTTATGAAGAAAAACACCAACCATAATCCATAATCACTTAACCAATCAAACATCCACATCCATGCATATCCCAATTAAGCCAGAACATAAAAACCAAACAAGCAAAAAGCACTGCACCAGAACAGACTTATGCTGAACTTCAACTAGCTAGTAAGCAATAACTAGCCATGCCAGAGCTCAGCCCTCTTGACCTTGGAAAGGCTTTGAAGCACACCCATAGGGGAGATGTGCCCCATCACTGTCACCCTCTTGGACTCCACGTCTATGCTGAATGACGTCACCCCTGTTCAACAGACAAACAAACATGCATTACTTTTTCTCTTTCTCAGAACTCACCATGCTTGGTTACTGTGGTAAAGGCAGGCAGGACATGTTTGGAAGTTGAAAGATTTGATGTAAAGGGTGTTTGTGTTATGTTATGTTACCTTCCATTTTGGAGATGTGTTTCCTTACTTTTCCTGCACACCCCTGGCAGTGGATTGCGACCCTCATCACAACAACCTATCAATGTATTTATCCAAGAAAATACAAAATAAAACCAACCTATCAATGTCGAATGAAGAGAGGGAGATGTGGGAAACTTGAAAGATTTGATGTTTAAGAAGATGAATTCCGAATTTGCATGACTAGTTGTTGTCTTTACAAAGTGGAGAGAGAAGATTGATTACAAATATGTGGTTCACCCATCACTTGTAATGTTTTTTTACGATCAGCTGAGCTAACTATGCTTGTTTTATTTTTTGCATGTATTGTTACAAATCTAAGAATTGCTCAAGCACACTTACTGTAATATCCTGGATTTTTGAGGTTGAGGTAATAATCAAATAAATTAATGACTATGGACTTGATTTCCATTTCATGAATTGTTTCTAGATTGTTCTCAATATTTCATAAGGTGTGGACTTTGATGCAATTTTCACAAACTTTACACGTGCTTTGCTGTTAGGAGAGAAGATGATGGCGGTGGATCGATTGATATATATACATGAGTTTTGTTGTGGAGAAGTGAATTGATAACGTGAGAGTGGAGAAGTAAGGTGAATGTGGAGTGAGGGAAGAGTTGAATGGTGGTAGGATTTGTTATATACAAAGATGAAGATTAGATGTGATTATGGAATTAATCTTGTGGTTGCGAGACAGGCAAGTACTGATTCGTTATTCTTCAGTTTCATATCATGTCTGTCTCTCTTGATATTCGTAGTTGCATGCATGCATGCTGAGTATCGATGTTGATTTCATTGATATGCATATGATTGCATGGTGGTGTTTCGGTTGACATGTCATGTGGCTGTATGTATGTTTCTGGCTAAGCCACTTAGGAAAGAGCTGCCTAGCGGATAACGTGAAGCCACCCGAGAGAGGAAATGGTTGTCTGTCGTTAGTGTGGAGCTACCAGGTGTGCGTCTGACTAATTGATAGATTTCAGAAGCACAGAATGTGGTCGAATCCGAATGGGGATTCCAGATTGTTATGCATGCATTTTATTTGTAATGCATGTCTCTTGATTGTGCTTATTGACTGAATGTCATATTCTGTATTATTTTCCACATGATTATGATTCTGATTGATTGACGGTTGGAACTTGCGGACTGTCGAGCTCACAATTTGTTGATTATATTTTTCAGATTATTATGAGCCTATCAGACGGATTTAAATATCAGAGTGCGCAGCGGTCAGGATCGTGGATCGTATCTTAACGCACCGGGTTCGGACGGGTAAGCACTTGTCCGGGCTCGGGGCGTTACACTTACAATATTCTTCTTTGAAGATTTTTTGTTGAAGTACCAAATCGAACTATTCTTCACACAATCATTTATCAAAATAAGATTACACACACAGCAAAAGAAAATCTAAACTAGACTTGCCAACTAACGATATTGTGTAAATCATGTTCGTTGTGTCAAGCATAATTTGAAAATTACATCATGTTTGATGAGTTGATTAGCGTACAAATGATGTTAAATGTGTCATTTTCTTCAAAACTCATCAATAGTAAGCTAATCAACTACTAAAATCCAATTAATTTCAAGACATGTAGAAACCATATATATTATCGTTTCATGTTGCGTTACCAAGAAGAAGATGGAGTTGCATGGGCACTTTAGTTATGCATGCTATGTTTGAATTTTTGTACCTGGAAGACATCATCATAGGTGGAAGTGATTAGAGTGTTGTTGGAAGTGTTGGCGTTGGAGGCAATATTGATGGAATTCTCTCTCTTGCTTGCAACTAGCATTCTTCTCTCAACAGCTGATGTTTGTCTACGGTGGTTGTTGTGGTCAATAAACCGTCCTGGCACGATGGCTGACCGGGAATTGACCGGAATGCAGACTGCCGTCGCGGCGTGGGAGTGGCAGAGGAGGAGGCCTTGCATTTTTTTGGCCCTCATGGTATGAGAGAGAAAGAGAGAGAGAGAGAGATATGAGCGTTTGGATCTGAAGATGGTGGTATTTGTAGTCATTAATATTAGTATTGGATAGTTTAATTGGTACTTCGTGTGGTTTGAAATGTGTGGTAACATACGTCGAAAAAATAAATTGTCAAATACAAAATATCTTTTGAAGTAAAAGTAAGGCCTTTATGTATAAGAGGTTGGGGGTTTCATTTTGACGTTGAAGTTGTCTATAATATTGGCTTGTTTTTTGTCTCAATTATTATTTTTTCTAATGTTACGTAGTTCCAAATGTATCCAACAGTCAGAATAAGCCTAAGAAAGGATTTTTTTTGTTTGAAAAAATGCAATTTTCCAGCACTTCTGACTAGCACATTTACTCCTTATACTACAAAAACAAACTCCAACACTGGAAAATATTGCATACTTGTCTAGAATTGAAGACTTGAAGTATGGGTACGTTCAAATTTAAATTTCACACAATTTTAACGAGATCAAGTTATTTTCATTGTCCACACCCTTCTAATGTTTTGCACTGAACACACAAAAATGTGCCTTCTGAAGGTCATCTTTTTGTTCCATATACATGAGATTAATAATTACATGTTCCTAACAGTAACCTTACTACTCCAAGAGGAAAAAGAAAGATTGATTTATAAATGAACTTAGACGAATAAAAGTCGACAAACTATAGTATCTCAGTATCTAATGAGACATAGTGCTTGTAAATTTGTATAAATGGAAAATTATTTGGTTACGTTTTTTGATGTATGAATATATTCGAAAAGGTTCACCTGCTAATACCAATTAGTAAGGATAGACACAAAGATTTGGCAAGTGTTTTTATGTAATGAAAAAAGTGTAGCTAGACAGATATATGTCACAATGGATAAGGTTGGTAATTAATAGAGTTAATTATATCCATGCCAACAAAGTGGAAATGATACTAACGTATAGCATGCAGCAGTCTTTCTGTAGTTTGATGAATAAATGTTTGCTCTCAGTACCTGCAAAAATTAATTATTCATTCCAGTACCTACAGCTACATCCATTTTCTCTTCAGAGAGAAATCCAAACTATAGAATACGGATTTGCATCCCACCCACGGACCCGCCGTATCCACAACAAACAAAATTATCTTTCATATTTCAAATAATTAAAGACTACACCAACTAGGTCCTTGGCAGCGGTTACTTGGGCAATTTTTTAATTACTTTTGACCTCTATAATCTTAGTTTTCGGTCTGTTTGGGACTTGCTTGTTGAAGATCTTGCTATGGGGTTTTTTTCGCATCACCAATGCAAATAAAGAAAAGAAAGAAAAAAAGATTTTCAATGTTTGCATCATAAGAGTTTTCCTTAATAACCAAAACTCACAAATGCAGATTGTAGGAGTTCTACTTATGTACAAGAGCTAGCAGAAAATTTTCATTGCCACCAACCATAATCACAATTAAGTCTCAAAACATATACTGTGATTGTCACCGTAACTCGTTCTATAAATAAGTTGTTCCTTCGATATTGACACAAAGTATCATCATTTCTCCAAACTCAAATACCTTTAAATCCACTTGCCTAATTAGTTGCAAAGTAGGAAAAAAATCGAATCTCAACAATAACGGGGTTCATCCCATGATTCTAATTTCTAAGTAACGGTAGAATTGTTAAGGTGTACGATACGAATTAGTATTATCCGGAGGATATGGGTGTAAAAATCCTATAACACAATTTACCTTTCCCCGCCATCCGACCACCCATCCCAGATAGACGCCCTCCACAAACCCAAAATCCCCCTCAAAAAAAAAACCCCTAAAAATGGCGGTTTTCTCCGTTCTCCCTATCACGCCACCCAATCCGGACGCCCTCCGGCCCCCCAAAGACCGTCCGGCGGCCAAGACGGAGCCCTCCCGGATGAGTCTTCTTGCGGTCGGGCTTGGGCTCGCCGCGCTCCCGTTGGTGGCGTCGGAGGCGGATGCTACCAGAATGCAGTACTACGCCACCGTTGGGGAGCCACTGTGCGACCTTAATTTTGTTAAATCTGGACTCGGTTACTGCGACGTCGCTGTCGGGAACGGACCTGAGCCGCCCCTGGCCCAGTTGATCAATGTGGGTGAGCCTTTCGCGTTTGGTTCACTGTAATTAAGAGTGTAATGTAATCTGATTGCACCTTTGGTTTCGCTCAGTTGTTTGGATTTTAATTTAATCTACTCAACCCGCCCTTTCCAAATCTCAAACATGCGAATCAGACTGCTGAAATCAATTCCTAGTCATAACTATCTCAAGATAAGAAATCTCCCAACTGAGCTAGCCCCGGTGGGTCTGTTGTTTGGTTGAGAAAATTGAAGGTTTTAACTACTTTGCAGTGAAATTATGGAAGTTATCTGGTTGCAAGCTTTTCAAGGCAATTGGATTATATAATTGGAAGTCGTGATATAATTACATTACACTGATCAAAAAAATAAAATAAATCCAATTACATTATAGTTCTTGAAAATGTGATAGGATTACATGGAATTTAATTTCATGAACTTTAATTACAAGGAACCAAACGTGACCTTAGTGGGTTTGAAGTGGTTGGAATGTCGAATTGGTTTGTAATATTGTAGCTTTGGATTCTAGTAGTTGGGATGTGCTACTGGTAGATTTTTAGTAGATATTTGAAATCAAACAATTGGACCGTATTTGTACTCAAGTTTGATTTTTTTAATCTGAGGAAATAAGGCCCTTAAAACTGTATTTCTATCTGAACTTGAGTATTCGTGAATTTGGTACGCAAATCTGATTTTGAGGTGAGATCTAAATTATCAATCTCTATTGTTAGTATAATCTTACTGTATTATATTACCCATCAAAGGAAAAATCTTACTGTATTTTATCATAAGTTCCTTTGCACCATTCATGCCTTCCTTTGGGAACTACTTTTGAAAACTTATCGTGTTTCTTCATGGTATGATCATGTTTACAAATGGTAATGCAGAGTCACACCTACTCTCAAAGGGTAATGATTTGTGACCAGGGTTTAAATGCGCATGCCTTCATGCTTGTCGTAGTGTTAGAAGCTGATTTGAAATTTTTATGGAAGAAACAAACCATTTGTTTCGATCAACATGTTATTTAGTAGCTTATGTCGGAATTTTGTAGTTGATGAATCATTTTCGTTAGAAAAAAAATGTCACTCTAAAAAAACGTGCAGTTAATTCAGTTAGACTTCTATTTCCATCAGATCCACTACACGGCAAGATTTGCTGATGGGACAGTATTTGATAGCAGCTACAAGCGAGGCAGACCACTCACTTTGCGGATAGGTGTTGGAAAGGTATTTACGGCACCAATTGAATTTATTTGAAGCTATATGTCTTAAATAATGATCTTATTATGGATTAAAGAGTCAATGATCTTATTACAGGTCTTGTAATACTTTTCTGTAATGCATTCTTTTCCAGATTTTGGACTGCAGATTCAGAAATATATTTTGCACTCTTAAACTGACGCGGTAATTTTTTTGGTTGCTAAGTTATTCAAGTGTGGGTGTCCAACTAAAAACAAAATAGTGCTAAATGGAGGTACCCAGGATGTTATAAGTCACAAGAATAACCTAAATTATCTAATGTGTGACCATTCTTAACATTCCTCCACAAGTGTGGTGTCTCATAAGTCATAACTCTATCACTGATTAGAAGTTAAGTTTGATTCTCAAATTTAATCCAAGTAATTGATGCTTACCTTTTGCATCTTCTTTCATCAATATGTATTCTTCTGTACTAGTGTGCCTGTGGTAGGTTTAATAATTTCTAGCAACTTGCCTCGAATTCGGTGGATATAGGGGGTGCACCTAGGGGTCACATGCAACCTTTTAGTGTCGGAAACTAAGAAACTATTGAGTTGGGTTTCCTACAAGTAACTGATATGGATATACTTGTTGTAAATAAGGAAATTGGGAGGAAGAAGATTTGGAAGTATAGGATAATTTGGACATTGATGATCATGTTTATGGCCGAGGAAGCTGTTCAATGAAGTTGGGCATGAGATGAACATTGAGCAGCAGTTACAAGTTACAATCAATGCCTTGCGGTGTGCCATGGTGCATGGTTAGTCACTTGGATTTTTTGTTGGCTTGGCTCATAACCAATCGAGCATTGGTTTGTCAGCTGAGTTGGATGTGGTCAAGGTCGATGGCTTATGCTGAATCAGACATGGATAAATGTGTAGGCTCGTAGTTATTAGTTCGCTATAAATACTCATGTTGTGCCTACATAGAGACTTGGAAGACATATTGATGCATAAAACTAGCATGGAGACTAAGGGTCTTGAGAGATTGTGAAGATGAGACTTGTTTCAGAGGTTGAGACAACTTCCCCTTGCAACCCTTCCTTAATATTCAGTTTCTCTCTCATGTGTGTGGTGTAATATCCTAAATCCAAAGACTTGGTTGAGAGATATTAGGTATTGTTTTACAATAAATACAATTTGTCATCTTTTGCAGGGTTATTTAGCAAATTTTCCAAACCTTATCTTCTCCTCCAAGACTTGCATCGTAACCCATTTTTCTTCACAAGCCTAGAAGAGGTTTTGGAAGAAAAGAAAGAGAAGAATCGTCTTGGAGGAGGAGGATGGCATGGGAGATCACGTCGGTGTTGTCCGTCCGGTTCTCGATCTTCATCCATTCGCACATTTTCACCCTCTTCTCCGGCCTCAGCTGCGACCTCTTCCTCCTCTTCAGAAATATACTGAAATCACGCCTTTCTAGCATGTCAAACTCGACGGGGGACTCATACAAGGAGGAAGATCTGGAGCTCTTCGGGTGCCGTCACCATCGAAGATGCATGGTGGTTCGAAAATGGGGCTCGATCGGTTAGAGGGACTCGCAAACGCAGGTATGCCTTTGGATCCACTTAAAGCAACATTTTTCTAAACATATGGCTCATCGAATCGATCTTGAAACGGTAATATTGAAGTAGAGTGAAACTCACACCAAAAATGACTATTTGTTTCTATTTTCTGAAATTGATTCTCATGTTGAGATTAATAATGTGGTGTGATATGAAATCAAAGAAAATTTGAATGTTTTTATGTATGCAAGAACACTACTTTAGCTAAGAATAAACTCATCTAGTTCGAGTATTGAAACCGTTATATGGGTAAATAAGGTTCTGAATTGGCTGTAAATGAGTTGTAAGAATTGGTTTGTATTTTCTGCTAGCATTGAGTCATGGATAAATTTAGTCTTATGAGCTAAAAGTGTTACAACTAGTAGTAAGGATTTAGTTACTATCCTTTTGAAGATAAAATTGGATTTAAGGTACTGGATTGCTAGCAACTTGGCTGGAAGTGAAACTCTTTGAGAAGGAGTAGAATGTGTTAGGTGAATGGAGTTTTGGTGTTGCATGATTTGGGTTTATGTTTGAGACAACCCAGCTATGATCGAGATGACTTCCTACATCTTGTGGCTTATGTGAAGTGTTTCATGCATAAAAATAAGAACTGAATTGAGAGGTGATGCTTATACCTTTGTTTCAATTACTGCATGTGTTCATACTTTGTGTTGTAAGATACATTTTCAAATCTGAATTGAATGATAGAAATGCTCAGACGTATATCCTTATTTAGGTATATGGATTAATCGAGTTCTTTGATGATCCCTTGTTGCACATGTGAGTGAATAAACCTTGTAAACCAAGATTCAAACGTCATTCGAATCTGAGATCCAGATGTTTTTGTACAAATCAAAATCCTTGAAGTGTATTAATGTCTAGCCTTTTCCACTTGATGTGATTAGGCAAGAGAATAACTAACTAAGTTGAATATTGAACCTTGGAATCTATTTTAATGTTGTGTTATAATCTTGGTTATTTGAGAAGTAAAGCAATGGTTGTTGAAATTTCTACTTGATGACAACACTTATCATATAGTGATCTTGTGCTCATGGCTGCTTGGGTGATATGTAAGACTAAGTTGACATTGTAGGGGTGTTATGTTCTTGCAACTCTTTCGTCCCAAATGCAAAATGAGAGATATAGATTTATGCTTTACTTGAGTTCAAGATGATATTGTTCTTTGACCTTATAGTCATTGTAGTAAGGTTGGAATGTGATTGTAATTGTCATCTTGAGTGTCTAATGTCCTTAACACCCAATAATGTAGATGACCAATTGATAGCGACAAGTGCATTGTTTTATCATTGATAAATGGATTTACCCTAGCTCTCAATGAAGTTGAGTTAGTATTCTATTAAATCTTTTCACACTCTTGGCAACTAATCTCAGGATGTATTGTGCATGTAGTCAACCCATGATGTGTCACGGTTATGTGGTATTTAAACTTTGAAACTCAATATATTGTTTTACACTTGACGTTATGCCATCTTGGATTGGACAATGTTTTGGCTAGATCACATATGCATGGTCGACTATTAGGCTTATTAAATATTCGATACTTTCGAACAAATGGTTACAGGAGATGATTTAAATTTGTATTTTTGTCAAGTATTGTATTGGTTTACGTAGGTTGGGTTAACCTTATGTTGTTTAAAAATCTTCATCAAAATAGAGATGGTAGTAATCCTGATAAGCGAATTTGCTCAGGTGTTGGGACCTGCACTGCTTAACCTTAGTTGAGTTGTGTATTAGTCGATGGTTATTATTAATGTTCTCGTCCTTCTGTTAAATGCATGTTTACATGATGAATGTCTATTTTTACAAGTTTGACTAATGATAAAAATGCATTTTTGGTTCCAAGTTCTTGTGAAAGTTGGAGACAAACCAGTTTAGAGTTTATGGCATTTGATTGTGTTTTACTGACATTGATTTGATGTGATTTGAATCCATTAGCTAATGCATGCTAGCATCTTTGTTTCTTGTATAACTAGTGAGTTCTAGCTAAATCACCATTCGTGGTGGACAATGAATATTGAAATTCATATCATTGGTCTAGTTGCTCATAGTTTATGAGTAAATTATGATTTATTTATTACCAAGGTCATTTGAACTAACCATGAGTTAGTGATTATTGATAGACCTAATTGTGAGTTATTCCCAAGGAATAACTAGTGATGAATTACACACTACTGACTTAACACTGAAACATAAATTGTGGGTTTGGCATTATTGGCTCTTTAAGAGCATATTGGGCTCTACGGAGCATGACTCTTCGGAGTATTGGGCCCGATGGGGCACATCTCTTATGAGATTATTGGCGGCTGTAGGACCGCAGATACAGATCTGTTATCTATTGTATGACTGTATGACACAGGTTGATGTATGGAAACCCATAGAAATAAAAAATGTGAATTATTGATTGGGGTGGGTTAGACCCATACATCGACCGGAAGACCGCACGTGCCAGCGGTGGGTTTCCTTCGGAATCCCTGATACATGTATGTATCATTAATGAAATGACTGACTGAATTGAGATGGGAACTAAGACACATGCTTGTTCTTTAGTTCATATTGATATTGATTGTTATTGAATTGGAACGAGTAATATGATGCAAGCTTATGCTCTATCTCATCATGTTGTTTTGTCTATTGAAGTTACTATAGATGTGTGAACCGTGTTTCACTTTTAAGTTCTAGCTCCTTAAATGAGTTGCTATTGAGCATTTTGGAAATGACTTTTGTCAAGGGCTTATGCTCACATTTAAGGTAATATTAGACATATGTTTACCAAGAATATGAACCTGATTGTTATCGTATGGTATATTCGTTTGATTTGTATGTCTATTAGATTGAAGTTTAAATTGGATCCTTTGGCATACTGAGTTTTATAAACTCACGGTTTTGTGGTTTTATATTTTTGCAGGTTACCGTCAAGTTCTGGCGGTACATGCATAGCATTCATGGCATATAGTTGCATAGGTGATATTTTTAGTTTTCTTTTATGTCTCTATGCACCTAGAATTTGATTGGCAATCATTATTGATTCTTTTTAATATCTCTTGAATGTATCGATTCTCGATTTGTATATTGTGTACATATCCTATTCTTGAATCCTCAAACACGTTTATGTGTATTTAAACCAATTGGAGCTCCTATCATCTTTTATTAATTTTTATTGCCTTTCGGTAACTCCCTTCAAAAAAAATTTATTTCATCTTCCGCTTTGACCGTCCGGAAGGGGACGTTACAATTTGGTATCAGAGCCTAAGATTCTTTCGTGTATAGAGACAAAAGAAACAGAAGCCACCTTATATTAGAAATTGCATTAATGTCATTGTGGCATTAGCATGGTGCATATGCATTGTTTGATTTTTGAATGTTGTTGTTATTGATTGACTTGCGTTCCCTTTACCTCTCTGTGTGTGAGGTGGATGAGGGAATGATTGTGGACTTCTTATCCTTGTGGCATGGAATTCTCCGTTCCTAGAGAATTATTGTGATTTGGTTGTGTACCAAATATGGTTTGTTTTGGAGGTTAACTCTCAAAAGGAGATGTTAGTCACATTGTATTGTTCCCCTCCAGGATTGATGTTGTCTAGATTAACATTTTTTTTTTATATATTAATCTTACTCTCAATTCTCTGGGAATAGATCGATTGGCTTCTTGGCAGTTGTGTCTGCTGTTGTCTTGTGGAGTCCATCTCCCAAGACATAATCATTGTTTTTGTTTTCAGACTTGGGAAATTTACTGCAGTTGAGTTCAATACGGGTTGACATTCCATTGATTGATCATGCATTTTATGGCAAAAGTATTGCATCTTACATAGAAGAGCTTAATATGTTGGGAGTGATGTTTGAGTTTCATGAAGCCAACAGGTTTATCGGCAAGCATCTAATACAGAAGATCTCCAGTTGGAGCAATCTTGTATGACACTAAATGGGAGTCGACATCATCTACAAAAAAATCATATTGTGGAGAGGGCATTCTTATTTGCAGGAGTGGGCTTGGCTTACTTGGGGTAACTGTCGGTTTTGATAACATGTATGATCTTGTGATCAGAGATCTTAGCTTGTTTAAATCTGTTTGGGCTACAATGTCTGACATCGTCATCTTTGTACTCGAATGTGTTCGTCATGCAAGCTCCTCTGTGAAACTCTTAAGTGAACTCAAAGAGATGAAGTGGTCGATGACTGATCGTGGCTTAAAATATCTGAAGGAGACTGTCCTGTTTAACCCAAACTTGAAATACCTCCATGAAGATGTCGATTGCGTTCCGATAATAAAAGAAGAGTTTTACGGGAAAATGGTCAGATGGTTTGAAGCGGAATTGAAGAAAGTAGGAGTAAAGATAGAATGTTATGAAGTGTCATAGGTTGCTACCATTCAACTCCAGAAACTTATGTCATCTTGATAAGTGAGAAGGTGTTTAAATTGTTAGATTTCCAAAGAAACATGAGGAAACAGAAAAAGATGTTGCAAGTTTATCTTTTAGAATGCATTCAGGAAGAAGATGCACCTTTTTTTAGCGAGCATTCATATGGGGCATGGAAAAAAAAAGGATTCTGCATGTTTATCAATGAATGTTGGTTTGTGTTTTCCTTAGAAATTTCGAGGGCGAAATTTCTTTAAGGAGGGTAGATTGTAATATCCTAAATCCAAAGACTTGGTTGAGAGATATTAGGTATTGTTTTACAATAAATACAATTTGTCATCTTTTGCAGGGTTATTTAGCAAATTTTCCAAACCTTATCTTCTCCTCCAAGACTTGCATCGTAACCCATTTTTCTTCACAAGCCTAGAAGAGGTTTTTGAAAAAAAGAAAGAGAAGAATCGTCTTGGAGGAGGAGGATGGCATGGGAGATCACGTCGGTGTTGTCCGTCCGGTTCTCGATCTTCATCCATTCGCACATTTTCACCCTCTTCTCCGGCCTCAGCTGCGACCTCTTCCTCCTCTTCAGAAATATACTGAAATCACGCCTTTCTAGCATGTCAAACTCGACGGGGGACTCATACAAGGAGGAAGATCTGGAGCTCTTCGGGTGCCGTCACCATCGAAGATGCATGGTGGTTCGAAAATGGGGCTCGATCGGTTAGAGGGACTCGCAAACGCAGGTATGCCTTTGGATCCACTTAAAGCAACATTTTTCTAAACATATGGCTCATCGAATCGATCTTGAAACGGTAATATTGAAGTAGAGTGAAACTCACACCAAAAATGACTATTTGTTTCTATTTTCTGAAATTGATTCTCATGTTGAGATTAATAATGTGGTGTGATATGAAATCAAAGAAAATTTGAATGTTTTTATGTATGCAAGAACACTACTTTAGCTAAGAATAAACTCATCTAGTTCGAGTATTGAAACCGTTATATGGGTAAATAAGGTTCTGAATTGGCTGTAAATGAGTTGTAAGAATTGGTTTGTATTTTCTGCTAGCATTGAGTCATGGATAAATTTAGTCTTATGAGCTAAAAGTGTTACAACTAGTAGTAAGGATTTAGTTACTATCCTTTTGAAGATAAAATTGGATTTAAGGTACTGGATTGCTAGCAACTTGGCTGGAAGTGAAACTCTTTGAGAAGGAGTAGAATGTGTTAGGTGAATGGAGTTTTGGTGTTGCATGATTTGGGTTTATGTTTGAGACAACCCAGCTATGATCGAGATGACTTCCTACATCTTGTGGCTTATGTGAAGTGTTTCATGCATAAAAATAAGAACTGAATTGAGAGGTGATGCTTATACCTTTGTTTCAATTACTGCATGTGTTCATACTTTGTGTTGTAAGATACATTTTCAAATCTGAATTGAATGATAGAAATGCTCAGACGTATATCCTTATTTAGGTATATGGATTAATCGAGTTCTTTGATGATCCCTTGTTGCACATGTGAGTGAATAAACCTTGTAAACCAAGATTCAAACGTCATTCGAATCTGAGATCCAGATGTTTTTGTACAAATCAAAATCCTTGAAGTGTATTAATGTCTAGCCTTTTCCACTTGATGTGATTAGGCAAGAGAATAACTAACTAAGTTGAATATTGAACCTTGGAATCTATTTTAATGTTGTGTTATAATCTTGGTTATTTGAGAAGTAAAGCAATGGTTGTTGAAATTTCTACTTGATGACAACACTTATCATATAGTGATCTTGTGCTCATGGCTGCTTGGGTGATATGTAAGACTAAGTTGACATTGTAGGGGTGTTATGTTCTTGCAACTCTTTCGTCCCAAATGCAAAATGAGAGATATAGATTTATGCTTTACTTGAGTTCAAGATGATATTGTTCTTTGACCTTATAGTCATTGTAGTAAGGTTGGAATGTGATTGTAATTGTCATCTTGAGTGTCTAATGTCCTTAACACCCAATAATGTAGATGACCAATTGATAGCGACAAGTGCATTGTTTTATCATTGATAAATGGATTTACCCTAGCTCTCAATGAAGTTGAGTTAGTATTCTATTAAATCTTTTCACACTCTTGGCAACTAATCTCAGGATGTATTGTGCATGTAGTCAACCCATGATGTGTCACGGTTATGTGGTATTTAAACTTTGAAACTCAATATATTGTTTTACACTTGACGTTATGCCATCTTGGATTGGACAATGTTTTGGCTAGATCACATATGCATGGTCGACTATTAGGCTTATTAAATATTCGATACTTTCGAACAAATGGTTACAGGAGATGATTTAAATTTGTATTTTTGTCAAGTATTGTATTGGTTTACGTAGGTTGGGTTAACCTTATGTTGTTTAAAAATCTTCATCAAAATAGAGATGGTAGTAATCCTGATAAGCGAATTTGCTCAGGTGTTGGGACCTGCACTGCTTAACCTTAGTTGAGTTGTGTATTAGTCGATGGTTATTATTAATGTTCTCGTCCTTCTGTTAAATGCATGTTTACATGATGAATGTCTATTTTTACAAGTTTGACTAATGATAAAAATGCATTTTTGGTTCCAAGTTCTTGTGAAAGTTGGAGACAAACCAGTTTAGAGTTTATGGCATTTGATTGTGTTTTACTGACATTGATTTGATGTGATTTGAATCCATTAGCTAATGCATGCTAGCATCTTTGTTTCTTGTATAACTAGTGAGTTCTAGCTAAATCACCATTCGTGGTGGACAATGAATATTGAAATTCATATCATTGGTCTAGTTGCTCATAGTTTATGAGTAAATTATGATTTATTTATTACCAAGGTCATTTGAACTAACCATGAGTTAGTGATTATTGATAGACCTAATTGTGAGTTATTCCCAAGGAATAACTAGTGATGAATTACACACTACTGACTTAACACTGAAACATAAATTGTGGGTTTGGCATTATTGGCTCTTTAAGAGCATATTGGGCTCTACGGAGCATGACTCTTCGGAGTATTGGGCCCGATGGGGCACATCTCTTATGAGATTATTGGCGGCTGTAGGACCGCAGATACAGATCTGTTATCTATTGTATGACTGTATGACACAGGTTGATGTATGGAAACCCATAGAAATAAAAAATGTGAATTATTGATTGGGGTGGGTTAGACCCATACATCGACCGGAAGACCGCACGTGCCAGCGGTGGGTTTCCTTCGGAATCCCTGATACATGTATGTATCATTAATGAAATGACTGACTGAATTGAGATGGGAACTAAGACACATGCTTGTTCTTTAGTTCATATTGATATTGATTGTTATTGAATTGGAACGAGTAATATGATGCAAGCTTATGCTCTATCTCATCATGTTGTTTTGTCTATTGAAGTTACTATAGATGTGTGAACCGTGTTTCACTTTTAAGTTCTAGCTCCTTAAATGAGTTGCTATTGAGCATTTTGGAAATGACTTTTGTCAAGGGCTTATGCTCACATTTAAGGTAATATTAGACATATGTTTACCAAGAATATGAACCTGATTGTTATCGTATGGTATATTCGTTTGATTTGTATGTCTATTAGATTGAAGTTTAAATTGGATCCTTTGGCATACTGAGTTTTATAAACTCACGGTTTTGTGGTTTTATATTTTTGCAGGTTACCGTCAAGTTCTGGCGGTACATGCATAGCATTCATGGCATATAGTTGCATAGGTGATATTTTTAGTTTTCTTTTATGTCTCTATGCACCTAGAATTTGATTGGCAATCATTATTGATTCTTTTTAATATCTCTTGAATGTATCGATTCTCGATTTGTATATTGTGTACATATCCTATTCTTGAATCCTCAAACACGTTTATGTGTATTTAAACCAATTGGAGCTCCTATCATCTTTTATTAATTTTTATTGCCTTTCGGTAACTCCCTTCAAAAAAAATTTATTTCATCTTCCGCTTTGACCGTCCGGAAGGGGACGTTACAATTTGGTATCAGAGCCTAAGATTCTTTCGTGTATAGAGACAAAAGAAACAGAAGCCACCTTATATTAGAAATTGCATTAATGTCATTGTGGCATTAGCATGGTGCATATGCATTGTTTGATTTTTGAATGTTGTTGTTATTGATTGACTTGCGTTCCCTTTACCTCTCTGTGTGTGAGGTGGATGAGGGAATGATTGTGGACTTCTTATCCTTGTGGCATGGAATTCTCCGTTCCTAGAGAATTATTGTGATTTGGTTGTGTACCAAATATGGTTTGTTTTGGAGGTTAACTCTCAAAAGGAGATGTTAGTCACATTGTATTGTTCCCCTCCAGGATTGATGTTGTCTAGATTAACATTTTTTTTTTATATATTAATCTTACTCTCAATTCTCTGGGAATAGATCGATTGGCTTCTTGGCAGTTGTGTCTGCTGTTGTCTTGTGGAGTCCATCTCCCAAGACATAATCATTGTTTTTGTTTTCAGACTTGGGAAATTTACTGCAGTTGAGTTCAATACGGGTTGACATTCCATTGATTGATCATGCATTTTATGGCAAAAGTATTGCATCTTACATAGAAGAGCTTAATATGTTGGGAGTGATGTTTGAGTTTCATGAAGCCAACAGGTTTATCGGCAAGCATCTAATACAGAAGATCTCCAGTTGGAGCAATCTTGTATGACACTAAATGGGAGTCGACATCATCTACAAAAAAATCATATTGTGGAGAGGGCATTCTTATTTGCAGGAGTGGGCTTGGCTTACTTGGGGTAACTGTCGGTTTTGATAACATGTATGATCTTGTGATCAGAGATCTTAGCTTGTTTAAATCTGTTTGGGCTACAATGTCTGACATCGTCATCTTTGTACTCGAATGTGTTCGTCATGCAAGCTCCTCTGTGAAACTCTTAAGTGAACTCAAAGAGATGAAGTGGTCGATGACTGATCGTGGCTTAAAATATCTGAAGGAGACTGTCCTGTTTAACCCAAACTTGAAATACCTCCATGAAGATGTCGATTGCGTTCCGATAATAAAAGAAGAGTTTTACGGGAAAATGGTCAGATGGTTTGAAGCGGAATTGAAGAAAGTAGGAGTAAAGATAGAATGTTATGAAGTGTCATAGGTTGCTACCATTCAACTCCAGAAACTTATGTCATCTTGATAAGTGAGAAGGTGTTTAAATTGTTAGATTTCCAAAGAAACATGAGGAAACAGAAAAAGATGTTGCAAGTTTATCTTTTAGAATGCATTCAGGAAGAAGATGCACCTTTTTTTAGCGAGCATTCATATGGGGCATGGAAAAAAAAAGGATTCTGCATGTTTATCAATGAATGTTGGTTTGTGTTTTCCTTAGAAATTTCGAGGGCGAAATTTCTTTAAGGAGGGTAGATTGTAATATCCTAAATCCAAAGACTTGGTTGAGAGATATTAGGTATTGTTTTACAATAAATACAATTTGTCATCTTTTGCAGGGTTATTTAGCAAATTTTCCAAACCTTATCTTCTCCTCCAAGACTTGCATCGTAACCCATTTTTCTTCACAAGCCTAGAAGAGGTTTTTGAAAAAAAGAAAGAGAAGAATCGTCTTGGAGGAGGAGGATGGCATGGGAGATCACGTCGGTGTTGTCCGTCCGGTTCTCGATCTTCATCCATTCGCACATTTTCACCCTCTTCTCCGGCCTCAGCTGCGACCTCTTCCTCCTCTTCAGAAATATACTGAAATCACGCCTTTCTAGCATGTCAAACTCGACGGGGGACTCATACAAGGAGGAAGATCTGGAGCTCTTCGGGTGCCGTCACCATCGAAGATGCATGGTGGTTCGAAAATGGGGCTCGATCGGTTAGAGGGACTCGCAAACGCAGGTATGCCTTTGGATCCACTTAAAGCAACATTTTTCTAAACATATGGCTCATCGAATCGATCTTGAAACGGTAATATTGAAGTAGAGTGAAACTCACACCAAAAATGACTATTTGTTTCTATTTTCTGAAATTGATTCTCATGTTGAGATTAATAATGTGGTGTGATATGAAATCAAAGAAAATTTGAATGTTTTTATGTATGCAAGAACACTACTTTAGCTAAGAATAAACTCATCTAGTTCGAGTATTGAAACCGTTATATGGGTAAATAAGGTTCTGAATTGGCTGTAAATGAGTTGTAAGAATTGGTTTGTATTTTCTGCTAGCATTGAGTCATGGATAAATTTAGTCTTATGAGCTAAAAGTGTTACAACTAGTAGTAAGGATTTAGTTACTATCCTTTTGAAGATAAAATTGGATTTAAGGTACTGGATTGCTAGCAACTTGGCTGGAAGTGAAACTCTTTGAGAAGGAGTAGAATGTGTTAGGTGAATGGAGTTTTGGTGTTGCATGATTTGGGTTTATGTTTGAGACAACCCAGCTATGATCGAGATGACTTCCTACATCTTGTGGCTTATGTGAAGTGTTTCATGCATAAAAATAAGAACTGAATTGAGAGGTGATGCTTATACCTTTGTTTCAATTACTGCATGTGTTCATACTTTGTGTTGTAAGATACATTTTCAAATCTGAATTGAATGATAGAAATGCTCAGACGTATATCCTTATTTAGGTATATGGATTAATCGAGTTCTTTGATGATCCCTTGTTGCACATGTGAGTGAATAAACCTTGTAAACCAAGATTCAAACGTCATTCGAATCTGAGATCCAGATGTTTTTGTACAAATCAAAATCCTTGAAGTGTATTAATGTCTAGCCTTTTCCACTTGATGTGATTAGGCAAGAGAATAACTAACTAAGTTGAATATTGAACCTTGGAATCTATTTTAATGTTGTGTTATAATCTTGGTTATTTGAGAAGTAAAGCAATGGTTGTTGAAATTTCTACTTGATGACAACACTTATCATATAGTGATCTTGTGCTCATGGCTGCTTGGGTGATATGTAAGACTAAGTTGACATTGTAGGGGTGTTATGTTCTTGCAACTCTTTCGTCCCAAATGCAAAATGAGAGATATAGATTTATGCTTTACTTGAGTTCAAGATGATATTGTTCTTTGACCTTATAGTCATTGTAGTAAGGTTGGAATGTGATTGTAATTGTCATCTTGAGTGTCTAATGTCCTTAACACCCAATAATGTAGATGACCAATTGATAGCGACAAGTGCATTGTTTTATCATTGATAAATGGATTTACCCTAGCTCTCAATGAAGTTGAGTTAGTATTCTATTAAATCTTTTCACACTCTTGGCAACTAATCTCAGGATGTATTGTGCATGTAGTCAACCCATGATGTGTCACGGTTATGTGGTATTTAAACTTTGAAACTCAATATATTGTTTTACACTTGACGTTATGCCATCTTGGATTGGACAATGTTTTGGCTAGATCACATATGCATGGTCGACTATTAGGCTTATTAAATATTCGATACTTTCGAACAAATGGTTACAGGAGATGATTTAAATTTGTATTTTTGTCAAGTATTGTATTGGTTTACGTAGGTTGGGTTAACCTTATGTTGTTTAAAAATCTTCATCAAAATAGAGATGGTAGTAATCCTGATAAGCGAATTTGCTCAGGTGTTGGGACCTGCACTGCTTAACCTTAGTTGAGTTGTGTATTAGTCGATGGTTATTATTAATGTTCTCGTCCTTCTGTTAAATGCATGTTTACATGATGAATGTCTATTTTTACAAGTTTGACTAATGATAAAAATGCATTTTTGGTTCCAAGTTCTTGTGAAAGTTGGAGACAAACCAGTTTAGAGTTTATGGCATTTGATTGTGTTTTACTGACATTGATTTGATGTGATTTGAATCCATTAGCTAATGCATGCTAGCATCTTTGTTTCTTGTATAACTAGTGAGTTCTAGCTAAATCACCATTCGTGGTGGACAATGAATATTGAAATTCATATCATTGGTCTAGTTGCTCATAGTTTATGAGTAAATTATGATTTATTTATTACCAAGGTCATTTGAACTAACCATGAGTTAGTGATTATTGATAGACCTAATTGTGAGTTATTCCCAAGGAATAACTAGTGATGAATTACACACTACTGACTTAACACTGAAACATAAATTGTGGGTTTGGCATTATTGACTCTTTAAGAGCATATTGGGCTCTACGGAGCATGACTCTTCGGAGTATTGGGCCCGATGGGGCACATCTCTTATGAGATTATTGGCGGCTGTAGGACCGCAGATACAGATCTGTTATCTATTGTATGACTGTATGACACAGGTTGATGTATGGAAACCCATAGAAATAAAAAATGTGAATTATTGATTGGGGTGGGTTAGACCCATACATCGACCGGAAGACCGCACGTGCCAGCGGTGGGTTTCCTTCGGAATCCCTGATACATGTATGTATCATTAATGAAATGACTGACTGAATTGAGATGGGAACTAAGACACATGCTTGTTCTTTAGTTCATATTGATATTGATTGTTATTGAATTGGAACGAGTAATATGATGCAAGCTTATGCTCTATCTCATCATGTTGTTTTGTCTATTGAAGTTACTATAGATGTGTGAACCGTGTTTCACTTTTAAGTTCTAGCTCCTTAAATGAGTTGCTATTGAGCATTTTGGAAATGACTTTTGTCAAGGGCTTATGCTCACATTTAAGGTAATATTAGACATATGTTTACCAAGAATATGAACCTGATTGTTATCGTATGGTATATTCGTTTGATTTGTATGTCTATTAGATTGATGTTTAAATTGGATCCTTTGGCATACTGAGTTTTATAAACTCACGGTTTTGTGGTTTTATATTTTTGCAGGTTACCGTCAAGTTCTGGCGGTACATGCATAGCATTCATGGCATATAGTTGCATAGGTGATATTTTTAGTTTTCTTTTATGTCTCTATGCACCTAGAATTTGATTGGCAATCATTATTGATTCTTTTTAATATCTCTTGAATGTATCGATTCTCGATTTGTATATTGTGTACATATCCTATTCTTGAATCCTCAAACACGTTTATGTGTATTTAAACCAATTGGAGCTCCTATCATCTTTTATTAATTTTTATTGCCTTTCGGTAACTCCCTTCAAAAAAAAATTATTTCATCTTCCGCTTTGACCGTCCGGAAGGGGACGTTACATGTGGGGTAGTGGATCATGAGTTCTTTTCTGTTAGCTTGCCCTGTTTAATCCAAACTCTTTTGTTGTGTTTGAATATGCAATAACTTCTCAAACATATTGGCTCTGTCTTTTTTTTCTGTTGGGACTGTCATGCTCAACATCTTACTTGTCTGCAGGTCTTACCGGGGCTAGACCAGGGTATTTTAGGTGGTGGTGGTACTGGTGTGCCTCCTATGCTTGTTGGTATATTCCCTAATAGCATTGCATTTAACAAAAAACATTATTTTCGGTTTGAATAGCCTCTTTAGTCGAGGCTAATCAAGATTTTTGCTGTTAACTGTTTGACTTAGCATAGGTGGAAAACGCAAGCTCCAGATTCCGCCAATTCTAGCTTATGGCCCTGAACCAGCTGGATGCTTCTCAGGTTAAAATGATCTCCCAAAAGAAAAATCTTTGGTAGTTTATATGTCTCTAGTTCACCAGATAGAAGTCTAGAGGTTCACACTAACTCAGCTATCATACTTTGAGATTTCATATCTTGATTACTATGTTTTTTTGTTTAACGTGCATTCTGATCTAGTGCGTTTTGGTCCCTCCAAGATGGTTAGGCTAATTTGATCTTTGTACAGTTTCTGTTCTGATTTAGATGATACACTATACTACAATCGTCATTTCTACATGATTTTTCACCACAAAGTCTATTCAAAGGGAAGCTCATTTTAAGTTGTCCATATTATTGGTTCCATGCAGGGGAATGCAATATACCGGCAAATGCAACTCTTCTCTATGACATTCTCTTCGTTGGAATTTACAAGTAAATTGCAGCAAAATTTAAAGGAGTTCATCGTTGTTTCCACATTTAAGGAACTCCAGATGCCATTTTGCTGGTATGTAAAGTGTGTTCTCGACCTCTTTCTAAATGTTTATAGAAAAACAATACAAGACTTTTAAATTATTTTCTAATGTATTTGTCAATTGCATTTTCAATATTGCTACATCTCTCCATGGTTATTACAGATTTACGGTTGAAGTGAAGAGAGAATGGCCCGAGTCACAAGGAAGGTTTGCCAGCATATTCCTTTACGACCATTAATGACATATTATTAAGGTAGTATATATTTTTGCAAATATATATGTAACTATTTTGAGGAATTGTAATGATGTTGTTGATTCTACACATCTATTTCATTAATCCCCATAAAATACTTTTAAGAAAAAAACGTCAGTTTGTTGTTTAAGGCAAATATACTAAACAATTTTCTTTAAGATTCCAATACATCTGATTATTTTGAATTTAAGCAAGTGATCTTGCTAAGCAAATATTCTTATTTTTCATCATAAATTGATCCCAACTGATTGAGCAAAACAAAGCGGGTTAAGTAACCATACACGTTTAACCAAGAATAGATGCATCAAATAGGAATTACTAGCCACCCACTTGTACTGTATTTGCTGAAGATTGGTTATCCAACTTGAAATTACTTATTAATAGTCATTATCTGAGAAATTCAGTGCATTCGGCTTTTCGTCCATTCCATCATCTTCCAATTTAACGTTTTTTCTTCTAAATTCTTACACTTAGCTCTCCTAAACACCAACATTATTAGTTCCTATTTACGGCAATTTCTTTGACGACGATTCTGTTCTGGAACATCAAACTCTACAAACTTGGGATTTAATCCTCTCGCAAATCACATTCCTTACTCTTCTAAGATTCTAAGAAATCTCCATTTCTTTTGTTCAAAGTTACGTCATTTCATCTTCGGAACTGCAAAGTGGCATTTCCTCCACAACCATTCCTTCTAAATACAACCTAAAATCCGAGCACACCATTGGTGTTCAACTTTGCATTCGATTAACAAAAGCCAAATTAAAACAACTGATTTTGAGAGCACAAAATGCCATATGTAGAGTTCATTCGCAATCACATTTTGAGCATCATTTTTTTTCTCTCTCCACGATCAAGAATCAAATATAATTTGTCATCTCCATGCTAAGGTGGGTTCTTTCGGCAATTCAATCTATAAGACCACCAAAGTGTGATTCCAAAACAAACTAATCCTATATATACATAGCTTCGCCTAGTTGATTAGAATTAAAATAAGTTTATTAGATCCAAAGACCAAAGAAATAGAATAGAATCCCAACAGAATATCCCAAACAAAGTGGGCCGAAATAAAACCAAGACATCCCACTCTGACTGCGGAAGTTTTTAAGTGGTCTTGTACGAGAAATTGGACATCCAAGAGAATGAGTAAGTGAAATTGTTAAAAATTGATGTGAGTGTTACTTTCTTGCACTTTCAAACTGGCTTGAGATGTTCTGTTGGTTTGTACAGGTTGTGTTTGAATTTGCCTTTTGCGATGTAATTGTGCTCGATTCAACTCGATTGCGGTCGATTATTTTTATTAAAGCCACTTAGATGGTGTGGGTCGATGTGTATGCTCAATAGTTCGACTTCGAGTGTACTCCATATGTGTTCAATTGAAACGCGATAGAACTCGATAGGTTATGTTTCCACTGTTTTGACCATTTTTTCCTTCTGTCATATCAGCTTTATCCATTAACGTATTGACTGCGTACAATGGTATTTGGGAAATAGACGGTAGAGATTGACTTTTGAAGGATGGCAAGAGTAAAATGTTCACGATAGAAAATGATGTAACGTATCTGCGACTGCTTGAAATTTTGCATAAGACGTTTGATGTTAATAAATTGAAGTATGAGCTCACACTAGAGGCTCCTTACAAAACACATGGTCAACCACTTGACCTATTGAAATTACAAACGATTCTGACGTCTATTTCTTCGTCTCTGAAATTTTACAGGGTAGGATCCCTTTATGTGTGACGCCGGTAGAGAAGAATGCACATGTAGAACCATCACCTTATTCCAACCTTAATAAAGAAGTTAGGAGTCAGGTTGTGACTTTTGTTCCCCAAACATTTGTTCCTGAAGTTGATGCCTCTACCAATTGAATGAGTATGAACTCCATGTGAACTTAAGTTAAGATTTATCACTTCCTTACTCACAACACCCAGCGGAAAGACACTCACAACCCGAAACACCAGGAATCAAACACTTGGGACAAGCACCAGTCGTCCAAGTAGAACGGAAAATAACATAAGACAGAGTTCTCAATTATTTTAATTAGAAGATCACAGAACATGAATTGCTCCAATGCTAACAAGAGAATATATCTTGGATTCTAGTCAGACTCATACGTCCTGTGTTGGCGAATCATCTTCCGAATTCCACATTGGCAAGTCTTTTAAAAGCACTGTTGAATTGAAACCAAAGGTGCTCCAATAAAGAATAATTTTGAGTTTGTAGTGAAGAAATCTGGTAAAGGGGTGTGGTATATCACTTACAATGATCCTAATTGTAGTTGGAGATTGATGGGCAGAAAACAATTGCTCTCATCCATGTTTGAGCTTACTGTCTTTCACACTGTACATAATTGCACATTGGAGCTCAGACAGAAAGACCACCAACAAGCCGCACCTTGGGTAGTTGGTCACCTAATCAAGAACAAATATGTCAGTGACGATACTAGTTACTTGGACAAAAATATGGAGGATATGAAGGAACAATACGACATAAATATGAGTTATGAAAGGGCGTGGAGATGCAGAGAGAAGGCACTTACGTATGTGAAGGGGACAATTGAGGAATCTTATTCAAAGTTACATGCGTACCTATACATGTTAGAGCAAAAGAATCTAGGCACAATCACTCATTGTCTCATAGAAGATAGTCACTTCCTATATTGTTTCTTCTCTTTTGGAGCTTCAAGAAGGAGATTTAGATGATGTCGTCTTGTGATATGTGTCGATGACACATTCTTGAAGACCAGAAATGGTGGACACATGTTACGTGTCGTTACATTGGATGAAGACAACCACTTGTATTCTATTGCGTTTGTACTGATGGACAACGAGAATCACAACTCTTGGACCTATTTCATGAATAAATTGAAGGAAGTTATTGGGGACGTCGAGCATCTACAACTCTTGGACCTATTTCATGAATAAATTGAAGGAAATCATTAGGGACGTTGAGAACCTAGCTTTTATATCGGACATGCATGATAGCATTGTTCATGCTTTGGAGACAGTATTTCCAGATGCTCATCACAGTGGATGCTACCACCACATCTGTATGAATGTCGTTGCAAAGTTCAAGACGAACCACTGTCATGAAAAGATGTGGTGTGCGATGATGAGAATTAAATTTATACCGCAAGTGCACAGCGTCAATGAAGACGTGACAAATACGGGTCGAACACAAGGAGGGAGATATCTTGTTATTTTTGTGATTTTCGATTAAGGGAAAGAAAGGGAGAGAAAACAAGAGTGGTTTGAGATTTTTGGTTTTTTAATTATCTAAAGCAAGAAACATGAACGAATAAAACTAAAACAAGAACAATGATGGTGAATTCCGTTAGGTGGAGGTTTAGATATCGGGTTTATATTAGAGAATTCAGAAACTTATAATAAATCATATTAGTTATAAAGCATTACATGATAAATGATTTAACACAAACTCAAGTAATCAAAATATCCTAGCACGAAATTAGAATAATAACCTCATTCTTCTTCTCATCACCCTAAATCCGTCACCTCCACCCTTTGGAAAGAGTTAGAAACTCATGGATGGAGGGAAGGAGAAAGGGTCCTAGAGAAATTACAAAAGAAACTAAAAACACAAGATAAAACAACAAAACTTTATTACTAAATTATGGAATAAAAATAAGAACATCAACCAAGGACATCACAACATCGTTTCGAGGCTATTTATAACCGATACAAATGACCTAGGTATAAAATAGGAAAGTACACGTGGCGAGACACGACTGGAGAAAATCCGAAGCCACGGATCAACAAGGGGGCGACGTTTCCGCCGCATGGTGTATGTAAGGTGCGGCGATTTCGCCGCAATATCTCCTCAGATTTAATCCGGATTTTTCCTGTGTGTTTATGGTATGATTTAGATGTCCTTTGCGCGTCTGGATGATTTCTTTCCTTTCTTTTGAGCTCCGGATTTATTTCTTCATATATTTGGAGATCCAAATTGATTTTTATTTAAAACTTCTCCAAAATAATATTTTGGTACTTTATTTGCATTCGGGTCCTCGGCTTTTTGCAATTAAGTCCCCGACTACTTTTGTGCTCAAGTCCATGACCTTTTTGTAATTAGGTCCTTGAATGCTTTTGTGCTTGGATGAACTTCCATTTGAATCCCGATAATCTTGACTTGGTCTTTATGATAGAAATGAGTCTCTTGCACGCATTTATGCTTGGGATATGGGTAATTTGCATTCAGGTCCCTGTATTTTGTAAATAAGACTAAACACATACCTAGTAGCATTTATTGATATAAAATTAATCTAAATGAGAGACATATGATGCAATGTATGCAATGCATCATGCGACATACGCATTCTGGAAGTCAAATTTCCACCAGCACTTTGCAACAATAAAAAAAATTGATCCTCCCTTAGCATAATATCTTGAAAACATCAGTTTCGATAAATGGGCTCGTTCTTACTTTCTTGTGAATTGGTATAATTTAATCAGTTAAACATTGATCCGCCCTCGCATAAACTTGATTGAATCGGTTAAAAATACCGCAAGTGTACGACCATGTTGAAGCGGTGGCAAGTACGGGTCAGTCCACAGGGAGCACGTGTGAGTTAGATTCACGATACTCGAGTGGGGGAGAAGAAGAGAGAGATGTGATCGAAATTAAACTACGACGCGTAGGAAATCGTAAAACAACACAATAAAAGCTAAACCTTTTAGGGTAGGGGTGAGCTTCGGTCCGGGACTGGACCGGACCGAAGACTGAAATTTTTGGAAGACCGGACCGAATAAATTCAGTCCGGTCCTGTTTGGTCAAAAACTCAAATTTAACCATTAAAATTTTGGTCTGTGACCGGACCGGATCGAAGATTGAATTCTCGTGGTCTCCCGGACCGAAGACCAGACCGAATTTTGCTCACCCTTACTTTAGGGGTAGAGAGAGAAAGCGAAGGGGTCTTTGAACCCGTGAATTTTTTTTACCCAAACAAAATGCGCTACCAAGCTGCGCTACATCCCTTGATTTTGGACAGTGTCATTGTAGAGATTCCCTGTCTTGTTTTCTACATCTTCCTTTCCTCTATCTATATACAATATCTTTCTCTTGCCATTTTTTTCTTTTTGTTGGTCTCATATTTGATGGCTTGATTATTTTATTTTTTGACGAGAGACTTCCCCGCCCGCTCCTACCAAGGAACATAGAAGTTTCGAGGGTTCCTCACCCTTACTTTATGGCGCAGATCCGAAAGTGGTATTGCTTAGGTTCGGATTGAAGTCCATATTGCTTGGATTGGGAACTCCCATGGATCCATATCAAGTCTATATCTATATACTTGCAAAGATATGTGTGTGTGTGTGTGTTCAAATGTGCTCATCAAAACATATCATACATGAAATCCATAAAACTCATTTCCAATTTTGCCTCCACATGAAATAAGATAAAACTTTATCATTAAAACATACAAAACAATAATTGAAATGAAGCTAATATGTTCACATGCATCATGACTCAAATCCAACATGTCTCCACATGAAATAAGATTTATCACAATTATTAAAACATACAAGACATTAATTAGGATAAAGTCAACATGAGCATGCATGCAATGTCTTGTTTCCTTCTTCCACTCCATCATTATCCTAACATCATCATTCCCCATAAAATAGACTCACTAATCTAAGCATGTGCTAAGCATCACTCAAGAGCATTAACACATCAAAGATAAGAGTTAAATCTCATTAGATGGTTGTGGAAATCTTGTAAGGCTCAAAGGATAGGATTAACACACACTAATCGATCACATGATCAAATCACATTCTTCTCCACCCCCCAATGGGGATGAAATACTCTCTACTCATCTCTACACTAAAGAAATCATGAAAAGAACATAAACCCATAAAAGAAATGTAGAAGAGTAGATTAAAGAAATTGCATAAAATGGAAAACATCAACATAAAGAACAAGAATTAAAGTAGATTAAGAAATAAAAATACAAAATTTGCTCCTTTGCAACCCCCTTATTACACTACTAAAACAAGAAATTAAAACCTACTCTAATTGAGGAATGAAGAAGAAGAGGTGGAGTGGAGGGATTACAATGGTATTTATAGAAGAAATAAAGGTTTGGATGGATATGAGAGCAATCTGACGACTGTCATAACTTTCTCTATACTCTAGTGCGCCCAATTAATCAAGTTCGAGCCACGAGAGAAAGTGAGGATCAATTGGAGCAAAATGATCCACCAGTGGCGGCAGATCGTTTGCGCCCGATCGGTCCCGATTTCTTCTAGGAGCTTCAATGTTGTATTTGACACGTTAGGTGAAGCCTTGGTCCACTATCATGAACCGCTTTGAGTTTAATTGGCAAAATACTGATATTGTTCAAGTCATGTGTCACAATACTTTGCATTTCACAATCAGGTCCCTCCGAGTTTTCACTTGGGTCTTTCCTGATTTGCGATCCAGTCCTTGTGCATTACAAATGGGTCCAGAAGTCTTCAATTCAGTCCATTCTTGTTGCATTCAGGTCCTTTTTATTCCATTTTTTCTTCTTTATTACCTTACACCTGAAACACTACAACAATAACTCGAGTAACACAATATTAGGGTAAAATAAAGGATATATAACATGAATATGATGCATGATATGCTACTAATCAATGCTACTACATGTGGGTTTCCTATTTTGTATCATCAAACTTACTGTCCATCCCTTTTGAGCATTGGGTTCGTCCTTTTCAAATATCTCTTTTTAACAGTCTTGCATACACATGTGTGGCTTTGTGAGAAGTTCAGGTTGGGGGAAGCCAGATTGGGTGTATACATACTGTTCAACAGTTGGTCTGCAAAATGTTTGGCAGATGGATAATTTTGAGGACATGGGAGGAACGAGACATCACTCTCCCAAAAATTTACGACGACGAGATCGGTCTGAGGCACCCTTCGATCTTTACAGTGAAGGAGAAGGGACTGATTAGTTTGACTCAAGTTCCTGATCCAACCCATCGACAAACTGATTATGCTTCAACAAGCACCGCACCGAGACTGCAATTGAGAGACCACAACATCCCGATGGACCAACTGCTTGAAGAGATGGACCTGAGACATTCCAAGAAGGCCCTGAAGGAGGCTTTGGAAGAAGTTTTGAGGCTCAGGGAAGAGCTTCAAAATGTTAGAGCTTTGAGGCTCGAGGTTGAGATTAAGTTGCTCGTCTTCGAGGATGAACTAAGGAAGTCTCGAGAGGAGAGTGAGATGTTGAGGGAAGAGCTTGCATTTCTTCGAAAAGAGAGATATGTTGGCTTTTTGGTCTTAATCTGTATTTTGATGATTTAATCAACCTAAACTTAATCAAAATCAAATGTAGTGTAGCACACATAATGCATAAAGATATATTGTATTGTACTAACATCTACAAGTGATCAAGACTCAAGAAGAATGGAATGAAGTCAAGATATGTAATCAAAGTTATTTGAAGACATATAATTTTACTTTATTTTTGAGTCTTAGGAACTTGTGTAATCTAGAGCATACAAGAGTTAAAACTTACTTACATACACACTAAGTTCCTCATAGAAGTCACACACAAAATTTCACATCAATTGGACTTCAATAGATCACCCAAACCTTAGCCGGAAAATCACTTAAAATCATACCTAGTTTTCCTGTGCTAAACGGTCGATCGAACGCGTTCTCAGTTCGACCGTTTATAACAGAGTCTCATAGTGTATTTTTCTTGTTCCACCGGTTGACCGGTTTTGACCTTTCGGTCGACCGCTCCCGTAATTTCATGTGGTTGCTATACTTGTTGTATTCTTCTAACTGTCGTATTCATATAAATTCAACGTACCCCTAAAATACAATTGGCCACCAGTCAAACGATGACCTAAAATAGGTTGACCGGATGAACACTTTTATTGAGCCCAAAGTGCATGCTATTTTCGGTCGACCGAACTTTGACCTGGTTTGACCGATGACTTAAGTCAGAGCCTAAGTTGTTCGACCATTCTTTAGATTGTTCAAATGTTTCTTTATTCTTACAAAAATGGTCGACCGTTCTTCTCGATTCGGTCGACCGTTGAGGGACAAAATTGTAGAACTTCAATTTCTGTTTTGTGTATCTTACACACAATTCAATCAATTCTTCCATAACGGCTAGAAATCTTTAGTAGCTTATAAATAAAGGTCCAAACACATTGTTTAGACAACTCTCCATTCAAAATTGTCTCATACACTAGAGAGAAGTCTACCAATCCTCAAAACTCCAAATCATACACTCTAAAGCCTAAACTTCCACACATTTGATCAATTCTCAATCATACTCAAAGTGTGCTCAAGTTAGAGAGTGTTGTTCCACTCAAACTTTATTGTCAAGAAACAAAGATACTGGTGAAAGCCCAAGACAAAGAGTAGAGTCTCCAGTGAAAGCCCGAAGCATCTTTCTCGAATTGTGAGAATATGATTCCAAGCTAGACGAGAGTTGTTTTCTAGCTTGATGATTGTAAAAGTGTTGTCTCCTAGCCCAGAACAGGGTGCGGATAATGAAGTCGTGAGTGAAGCTCAAAGTGTCGAGCGGAGCTTGGAAGAGAGGATGTAGGCGGGTGACCAAACCTCTGTAAAATCTCTTCTCCATTGTGGTTTGCATTGATTTTCCCTACTTTGTTTTTAAATCATTTCTGTTGCACATTTTGTTTGTTTAAGTAGGGATTAAATGTTATTTGATTAGATAATTAGGGGCCGTTACAATCCCACAAGATCATCCTGCTCCAATTGACTTGGAAGAAAATTGTATGTTTGTGTTTACGTTTGTGTATGTGTTTGTAACGTTGCATTTTTTGCGTTGAATGTATTTCTTTTTGTGTATTCCTTCGTTGATGTTGAGGACTCGACATGCTCGATAATATCTCAACTTAAATTTGTGTTCTTTAAGGGTCAATACAACATATGTATTCCTTCGTTCATGTTGTGGGCTCAACAAGCTCGATAATCGCTCGACTTAAATTTGTCTTCTTTAAGTGTTAACAGAAAGAGACGTGTTCCTTCGTTGATGTTGTGGACTCGGCGGGCTCGAAAATCGCTCAACTGAAATTTGTGTTCTTTAAGGCTTAACAGAAGGAGATGTATTCGTTCGTTGATGTTGTGGGCTCGACGGGCTCGATACGAGCTCGATAATCGCTCAACTTAAATTCGTGTTCTTTAAGGGTGAAGATAAGGAGATGTATTCCTTCATTGATGTTGTGGGCTCGACGGGCTCGATAGTTGATCGACTTAAATTTGTGTTTGTGTGCGTCTATGTTAGTGTTCGAGACCAGTCCAATCATCGCTCAACAACAATCCAATAATAACAGAAAACACGTAAAAGACCTTGTACAAGTTTACTTCATCAATCCAAAAAAACCCGTAGCACATACGAACGACAAAAAACCTTGTACAAGCTTCCAACACATACACGAATAAACACCAAGAACAACTAAAATATAACTAAAACAACTTTGCCATTTTCCCTTTCCTGGTACACCGACTTTGGTCTTCGAGGTCGGGGGCCACTATGAGGAGTGGGGAGGGCGTGGGGTCAGCGATGGAGGACTCCGCTAGGCAGGTCACCCCGCAGTTGAGGCAGATGTGCTCCAGGAAGGGGGAGGTGGGTGTTGGTGCCTTCGGGGTGGAAGATATACAAATGAGATAACGACATATCAGTAGGTGAGGAAACAGAACGAAAATAAGAAAAGGATGACATAAATAAGGAAAGAGATACCAAAAACATACTAAGATCGACAACGAGGTTTGCCATCACGTCTTGCATGGCGGATAAACGACGCTCGATGTTGGATACCACTCCCTGGAGGCCCACCATGGTATGTTTCACCTCCTCGACCAAAGACAAAGCGTTCGGGAGAGAAAAGGTGAATCGGTTGTGGTTTGTTGCCCCCACAACGTCAGATGACCTCCATCACCCCAATGGACGACCCGACATAGAGTCGTTCTGCAGTGTAACCGCAAAAGCAGTGGACGTAGCCAACCGGTGCACGCTCGACAATGTTGTCGTTATGCATCATCTTCCAGGTTGAAGGTGGATGCCACAGAGGTTGAGGGAAAGATCAAAGAAGGCGAAGGCAAACGTAGTGGAGTAATGTAATGCGGATATTGTTGGAGACAACGCCTTTACAATCTTCAAGCTCGCGAACAACCCTCACCGAGCTTGGCTCCTCCTCTCACAATCCGAGAGGGATTCTTCGGGCTTTCACCAAAACCTTTACAACTTCTTGACTGAGAACTTGAGTGAAACAATCACTCTCTAACTTGAGCACACTTAGAGTATGAGTAGAATTGATCTAAAGTGTTGAAAGTTTGGCTTGGAGAGTAGGATTTGGGGAGTGAAGGTTTGGGAGCTTTCTCTTAGATGTGCATAACAATTTGGAGTGTTAGAGTTGTGTAAACAAGGTGTATGGACATCTATTTATAAGCTTCTAAGGTGTTATAACCGTTATGATTAAAGTGGTAAGTGATTATGTAAGAAACACAAAAATAGAAAAGCACATGTCACTATTCTGGACACAAACGGTTGACCGAAATGGGTTGAATGGTCGAACGTTTCCATAAAGGTGAGGAAACGACCGAACAAAACCAAGAACGGTCGAACCAAATTGGCTATAACTTAAGTTCACTTAAGTGAACGGTCGTAGTAAAGTGTGAGACGGTTGACCGAAAATTAACATGCACTTTGGAGCTTCAAGAGAAGTCTACATTCGATCGACCGAAAACTTTCAGTAAGTTATGAATGACCAAAAGTGCTTCATCCGGTCAACCGCTGGGCAAGCATCAGTCGACCGGTGGCCAAGGAATTTGGGGTTTGGAAAATCCAACCGTTGTATAAAACAACAAGTTTAACGGTCAAATGAGACGTGTAGACGATCGAACAAAATGGTACAACCGGTCGACCGGTAGAACACTATCGGCTAACAAAAGTAACTAATCCAATCGGTTGAATTTATAACAGGTTCGGTTGACCGATTGACACATGCAGTTTAGGTTTAAGTGTTTTTCGATCTAAGTTTGGGTGACCTATTGAAATCCAATTGATCTGAGATTTTGTTTGTGACTTCTATAAGGAACTTAATGTGTGTGTGTGTAGATATTTACTCTAGTATAGTGGTGAGCAACAAGCAGTCCGGTCTGGGTTTTTGGACCGAACCAGACTGATCTGTCTGGGTTTTGGTCCAGACCGGACCCAATTGGTCTGGTCTTCGGTCCGGGATCCGGAGCCAATCTAGTTCCGATCCGGTCCGGGTTTGGTTCGGTCCGGTCCGTGTCGGACCGGTTTCTCACCCCTACTCTAGTATGCTCAAGTATACACAAGTTTCTAAGACTCAATTACAAGTAAAATTACATGTCTTGACTTGAATTCCTTTCTTCATTGAGTCTTGATCACATGTAGATGTTAGTACAAAACGATATATATGCTATGCATAATGTGTGCTAATTTACATTAGTTGTTATTAAGATTATGTTGATTAAGTCATCAAAACATAAATTAAGGCCTAAAATTCAACAAATATGAGGGAATGTCGTTTTATAGGAATATGGAGGTGTAATGCATCATCATATCGAGGTGACGTCGAGCCGTCGTTGGCACAATTTTCACAATACAATCGTAAATGACGCGACATTTGGAAGGAAAGAAACCAAACCGCCAAAACGTCCTCCATAATCACGTTGTGTAAACTATCGAGTACATATCGAGGTCATCGTACCGAACAAAGAAGACTCTCTTACTTCATCATATCGAGGTGTCCTCAAGCCAGCCTTTGGAGTAGTTTTCATGCTTCGGTCTTAATTACTGAGGTGACATCTGGAGAGAAGGAGACCGATTCATCCAAGAACGTCCTTAGTAATCGTGTCCATTACACTATCGAGCCGAGATCACGTACATATCGATCCCAACAAAGAAGACTCTCTTGCTTCATCATATCGAGGTCACATCGAACCGCCCTATACGATCAGTTTTAAGTATTCACTCTTAATTACTGAGGTGATGCTTGCACGGTGCTATCAGAACTTAGATGACCTTTTGGGGAAAATAACAGTCACAATTTTTCAAAGAATCTAAATTATCGAGCTCATATCATCGCGTATCGAATGCATAATGAGCCAATCTTTCCATATAAATCACATTCGCTCGGGTAAACTATACTTCCTTTATAGACAAGACGACACTACAATAAATCACAAAAAATATATTGCTCCACGTCAATGCCTGACATTATGGTAGAACAGGTCGACAATCCATTTGTCTCTGAAAGTTTGTATGTTCTGGTCTGGGATGGTGTTGAAGGGAAGATTCAACAGACAATGCTCTACATACTTGATGGCGTACATACCACAATCTCTGCTGCAATTTTAATATAATTAATCGTAAGTGCAACTGAAAAAGCATTAACCAAGCTCTCTGACCACGAAATTTTCCTCATCCGGGTTTAGGGGACCTCATTCTTGCTCAGACGGTGTCATGTGAGTTCTCATGGTTTACGTCCTTTCAGTAACTTCAGTTTTCGATGATCCTTAAATAGCGCGAAAGCCTTGATCAGAGAGGGAAGGAGGCAACACCAGGACACCATAATATTCTGCAGCTCAGGCTCACTAATGATCGTGCGATCGTCATCGTATATCGTCAACTCCCAGTCGGGAATTGATAGATTGACAGCAATCCAATGTTGGTTCTTGTAGTCAAGGCACCAGTAGGCGTAATCCTTTTCCTTCAAGAAGGCATGTAGCTGGTCCTCCATCCCGGTCAGGAATTCCAGACACGTTGAATCCCATGCAATTTCCATGCATCCTCGTCAATCCTCTCAAACACGTTTGTCATCCATTGACCGAAAAAGTTTTCATAACCATAACATTTATCCGGTATGGACCTTCCGAGGTATTAAGGTGCCTCCTCATCAAATGCAGAGCCACGCCAATATGCTACAAATAAAACAACATGTTGAACCCTAATCAAGCTTTTAAAAAACCCAACAAAAAACTATTCAAGATTAACGAACCCTAATCGAACTCAACTGTCGGGCCCGTCGAGCCCAGAAAGTTGAGCATAATTTTAGATTATTGGCCTCTTATCGAATTCGATTGTCGATCCCATCGAACTTATATGCAACAATCGAGTTACTATCAAACCTATCGAGTTATAGCTACATATTGAAATTTTAATTTTTAAGATACTTACATCGTCGGCGAGCCAAAATCTTCTTATCTTCATCATCACGAACCACGATGGCCTGACATGTCCCATTTTCACATCAACTTCCCTCTCATTGGGGATCATTCCAAGTATCCACCATTCTAGTGACTTCAATAGTCGGGGCTATGGCTTCTTCAAAGGGTCAACAACTAATGGCTCATTATCTGGGTTCGTTCACCGTGGTTTCTTGGTTGGGTCGGTGTAGATATCGTGAAGATGTTTTGGGGGATGCCTCTTTCTCGACGGGGTGGATGGATCTTCTTCAACGATGTAACCTTCGTGTAGTATGTCGTCTTCCTCATTAGAAGGTGGAGTCGAACGTGCTTCTAACAAATACACTATCTTAGTCAAGTGGTCTGACATGACCGCTGACAACTGATTCAGGTGGTCTCGATCATGCTTCTATCAAAGGCACAATCTTAGCCAATTGTTCCAACATGGATGTGGACAACCGATCCACATCTCCGTGGACTCTCGACGGTGCTTCTAACGAAGACACCATCTTAGACATTTGGTTGATTATGGACACCTGATTGTCAATGACGGTACCCAGTTGACCTACCATCGACAATTGTTTTGCTTCCATTGACTATTGTGTTGCTTCCAGCCTCTCCAACCTTTCTACCAAAAGTGTGTAATCATGAGATGGGCTGAAGCAGGGGTTTGGACTACGACTGGGGTAGGGGCAGGGATAGTTGATTGCTCCTCTCCATCCTCAACTTCAATATTGTCCGCCTCTGCAACAAACTTAGCCAATCTCTCAGCCACCTCATCAACATCCTCCTCGAGCCCGGGTTGTAGGGGGTCATCACCCTCTATCAGGTTGTTGTAGTATTCAACCTCCGATGTACGGGGTGCCAAAACAGGGAACACGATCAACTACGACGAATATAAGACATTATGTTAGATTTCAATAACAAGTGTAAATTGTCGAGGTAATCTTGAATTCATATCGAGCAAAGTAAGCACTTCAATAAATAATAAAAATCTAAACCATTTGTGTATGTCGAAATACTATCAAGCCCATCGAGAACACTTGATATCAAAATTTTCGTCTGTCGAGAAGAAACAAAAAGTTAACTACCGAGTTCAAACTCTCGAACCAATCCAGAAAACTAAATAATCCAGGAATGAAAAATACATCTAACCTATCGAGGACTACCAAACTATTATCGAACCCATCGAAAACTTAAGTACTCCAGCAAATAACATCATTGACAACAGTGGCATCGAACTACCTACGTTTCTTTTTGAAGAAAACATGCGTGCAATATCACCCTTCTGCGGGACATTTTTCTCATTGCTCGTCAAACTGAGCATCCTAGGGACTTGGTGTCCATGGTTCACAACATATTAGGTGGCAAACTGCAGAACGGCCTCGTACACCCAATATTGTAACGCAAGGGCATAACCGTATATGCTATATTTGGCATCTTTTTGTTACCCCCTCACTTCCTTCTTCTTTTTCTCATACATTTTTTTTGCTTAATCATGTCTTTTTGACATGATGTTAGCAGTTTATGGTAAGACGACTTCCCCCATGGATACTTGAAGAAGTAGTCCAGGTTGTCAACCATCTTGACAATATCCGTCCATACGAATAGTTTGCTCTCTCGTGCATATAGAGCACCTTAAATCATGAGGCATGATCCCAACTTGACAGCATTTGTACAGCTTCTGAATGCAGCCTCTAACATCAATATCAGAATTTTCTGAAATAATCATTTATTAGGCGGTCACAGGTACAATGCTCCTGCAATTCAGGCTCTGACGGTACAATACTAAAGTTCAAACCGATGATCATTGCAAACTCATATCTACTGAATCTGTAGGTCTTAGGGCCCAAACGGTAATGAACATCGTCATCTCTTTTACTCTAGATCTTGTGCAACAGTAACTGATGGGCAAGAAAACCGGAGAACCGTAATTCACCCGTCTTGAAAAATTGTCTGAACGGGGATTTCTTTGCCATGTCGAGCAATCCGTGTTGTCGAAACTTCTCTTTAATGTCATTCATACACTTACTGCCCATGTATGTCACATGGTCGAGGAAATGATCATCTGTTGGAACTATTAACTTTGTCATCTGCAAAAAACAAACAAAACAGGAAAAAACCACAACCAGTGAAAAACATGGGTAAAACTTCAAAGGAAAATGAATTGATATCATAACGAGTTCATATCGAGGCTCTCGAGCTCACAATTCTTCACGATCAAACTAAGTCTATCGAGTTCAAACCACATGCAAGACGAATCAAACTAATATCAAACCTATCGATCTTGTAGGCAGGGGCGGACCTAGGCATGTGCACTGATTGACATCATTTCATGCTTACATTTGTATCTTATATCCATTATCTTACACCTAAGCAATGCTACGTGACGAGTTTTATGTTTAGTTTTCAGAAATAAAGAGGTTTGAAGAGAAGAGCCATGAAAGGACTCAAAAGCAGGAAAAATGACTTAATTGTGAGACCTGAGGACCAAGATGCAAGGGAGAATGATCTGATCGTAAGACAGAAGGACCTAAGAGCAAAACAGGAAACTCCACACCATCATGGGGAGTATTTTGTCAATTCGATTCGGGTCGGAGCTCCACTAAATAAGTTAGATGCATCCAAGACCAAGAAACACTCCACGAAAAGCCCACAAGAAGATCCAATGGGATCTGAAGCTTATAGGCCGCCAATTGGCGGTCTGGAACCGCCAATTGGCGTTTTGGTTAAGCCCAGATCTGCTAAGTTTTCTCCTGGACTTGTATTAATGTGTGTTTAGGCTATTTTTGGTATTGGTTTAGTCCCACATCGGGGGATTGTCCCGGATTAGCTTTTTCCATGCTTATAAATAGAACTCTTCACCTCCCATTGTAACCATCTCTCTCTTTGGTGGTCATCTTCCCTACTAAGAGTGAAGCCTTGAAGCAAAACTCTAGTGGAGAAAGAGCTACTTGTAATTGAGTGAGTTAATAATAGATGTTTTCCTTTAATTGTGTTGTTTCTCTCTTAGTTTAATTTCCTTTCGTATGCATGCTTGCTTGTTTTGTTTTATGCTTCTTTAATATTTCTTGCTTGATTAGTATAGTTTCATTTCAGTATTATGCTTTCTTTTGCTAATATAGTTAGTGTAATGAGTAGTGAGTAGTTCCATTCCCATTTGGGGGTGGAGAAATATGTGATATAATCATGTAGTGTATTAAGTGTGTGTTATCTTTATCCCTTGAGCTTTATATGAATTCCATAACCATCTAATGAGTTTTCACTCTTATCTTTGATATGCTAATGCTCTTGAATGAAGCTTAGCTTATGCTTTGATTAGTGGACCTATTTTATGGGGAATGATAAGGTTAGGATATGGATGAAGTTATTATTGGAAACACAATTTGTAGTGTATGTGCTCTTGTTGCCTTTACCTTAGCTAATGTCTTGTATGTTTTAATGATGTAGTCTTATCTTAATTCATGTGGAGGCATAGTAGGGTCTAGTCTTTATACTTGAGTTCATGTAACTTCATTCCAATTATTGTCTTGTATGTTTTAATGATGTAGTCTTATCTTAATTCATGTGGAGGCAAAGTTGGATGTAGTTTTATGATTTCATGCACTACATGTTGTGAGGAGCTTAATAAACACACACACACACACTTCTTTATGTTCACATTATTTCTCTACCCCCTATGAGGCTTAGTTTTATTGCTTATCTTCATTTCCTTTTTGCATCTTAGTGTAGTTTAGTGTAACCAACCATTCTTTCTTCCTTTTTACCTCTCTCCTTCGAACAAACCAATCGTCGACACACCTCCCAGTGGACGACCCGTATTTGCCACCGCTTCAACGCGGTCGTGCACTTGCGGTTAATATAAAACGATCAATCAAGTTTTTGGCGCCGTTGTCGGGGAGGTGATCTGTCCAGACGTTGGTTTGGACGATTCGAGGGGTTTTTAATTTTTTATTTTCAGTTTTTTTAGTTTCAGGGAACCATCGGAACACGGGGAGGCTACTGGACAAATTTAGGGAACAGAAGACCTAAACAGACCGCCAATCAGCGATTGAAGACCGCCAATTGGCGGCCTGGTGAGAGTTTCTTGCCTTGAAATTTTTTCTGGTAGTTAGTGTTGCAATTTTTGTTATCTGGGAGCCCTATTGTGCATGCTGTGACTTCTGGTTTGCTCCCAGATCATTAATCACTCCCCCATTAATCAACTTGGCCTTAAAATCCAAAGCAAAAGACTAGACGTTCTTATTTGTTTAGGTCACGCATCATGTATTGACTTAGGTATATAGTTGTCTTTTCTTTTAGCTTTATTTTCAGTTGTTGAGTGCTGGCGTGAGGTACGCATTTCCTACACTCATTCATGCATCTTGTATGTCCATGCATTAGTTAGTAAAAAATTGCATCAGGACAAGAGTGAGTTGAGCGTTTGATTGGAGCGATTGATTGCTAGATCTAAAATCAAAACGCTACTAAGGAGGGGCTGTCCCATAAAAGATAAGGTGGGGGATTTCATCATCCTTTCCTTGGCCCCAAAAACCACTCTTAATAAAGCCTTAACTAAAAGCAAGTAGACATTGACCCTAGGATTGCGGGCGCATTAGGATAGTAATATAGTTGAGACCGTCATGACCTGATCGGCGTTGCCTACCTTGTCGATAGTAGGAGGTACTGGATCTCCGGATCTGGTATCACTTGCTGCGCATTGTGGTCCTCGTTGTATGGAGGTGAGGCGTGTCGAGGCTAGTGACCTCGAAGTTAGACTGCGTCTAGTTTAAGGACCCATTGCTTAAATCCCTAAAAACTCAGAATTTCCCCCAAAAATCCACCACCACCCCCACCACCACCCCCAAATCCCTAATTCCCTCTCCACCTCCGCACTTCTCCACCTGACCAACCCCCCGCTTCCCCCCACTCCACATCCGCGCTTCTCCACCTCCACGGCTCCACCTCTCCACGGCTCCACGGTTCCAATCCTTCCCTCCACCTCTCCACGGCTCCACGGTTCCAATCCTTCCCTCCAGACAAATCCCTTGTGTGGGATTTGTGTTTTTTCCTGTGTTTTTTTTATCAAATTTGATCTGATGAGTGTCCCATTTTGGTATGGATTCATTGGTTTTGGTGTTGTATTTCGTTTCATGTTTGTTTGTGGGTGAAAGTGAAAGGATGCATTCTTCACTGTGTTGATCGTTTGAGTCATTTGGAAGATCTCTTCTTCTTTTTTCTGAAAAATGCTTGTGTGTGCTTGTGGGATGGATGGGGTTGATACGAGATCATGGATTCCGGTGCTATTTTCTACTTTTGTTGAAGAATTTAGTTTTTTAAGCTTTTCTGACAATTTGATTGTGGTGTGTTGCTAGAAAGGAAGGGAATATTTTGATGTTTTGCATTTAGTGTTCATTATTTGGTGAATTTGAACATTCTTATTTGGTGATTTTCGATATGATTAGTGATGAAGCTATAATGAAAAAAAATTCAAAGCATGAAACCTCATAGAATTACCTTGTAACAAACATGTTTGAAGTTAATATAAAACTTTTTTAATTATTATATTATTTTTGGGTTGATATATTTTTAAAGAGTGTCCACCCCTCAATATCGTCATGGGTCCGCCCCTGCTCGTAGGAGTAACAGTCCCATTTCAAAGGAGCATAGCTATCAAACCTATTGAGCTGGCAGGAATAACGATCTGAGTTCCATCGATCCAACTATCGAGTACCTATTGAACTACAGCCGAACCTATCGAGCAACGCCTGCAAACATGGGAAAAATGTTCCACTTCCAACCCAGGTGACAAACCTCAGATCAATACCAACAAATGGAGGAAATCAACTACATTTTTTATAGAAACAATAACTTAACTTCTTAAAAATATATCGGGAAATTAAAAAACATAAACGTGCTTACGTGCCCTAAAACTGTACTAAAACGGAAAACATATGACCTAAAACTGCAAAAGGAATCAAGCTCCTATCAAACAAATATCGATCCTATGAAGCACTGTTGGAACCCCAGAAAAATCGTCTGACTTCTGTCGATTCAGTTAAACCCACATAATACTCAATCAAAACCAATCAATGGAGGAATCAACTACATTTATGATAAAAACAATAACCTAACATTCAAGAACAAATAGCTACATAAAAAACCTGACATAAAACTGACCTTCGTCGGCAGACGACTTCAATTGAGGAGTTGTTCTCCGATGTGGGTTCCTCTATGACGGGGAACCTTCGACAGGGCAGGAGGGTGGGTTCAAGTCGGCTTGATCTGGTTTCAATTGAGGGGTCGAGTGTGACAGAGAAAGAGAAGAGAGGCATGTTCCCTTTTGAAAGACAATTCAAATGGATGCGTGAGAGAGATAAATGTTTTTTGGGTTATTTAAGTGGTAGGGGTATTTTGAAGATAAGTGAAAAGATAAGTATACTTTCAGAGGACATCAAAGTGGAGCTTTCTTTATCGAGAGTGTGGAACTTTGAGCATAGAAAGTCAAATTTTCCTTTTTATACGTGGGAGTGGTGGGAAGAGCACATCAGCGTGAGCTCCAACCATCAGTGGAGAGTTGACAACCTTTTCCTTTTAATGAGAGTACAAGTACAAATTCCATGTAGTGGATGGACATGATTGATTTTTTAGCACTACTTGGACCACTTTTTGTTTAATCATAAGTCCACTAAAAGTTACTACCGAATTGGCATCTCTTATGGTTGTGTTTTATGTCTGGGAAAATTAGTTTCGTCTGGAAAATTACAAAATTATTTTTCTATGATCGATGTATCACTATTTCCAGTGTGACCACTATAAAGTCATATATTTGCACTTATGCCACTACAAATCCTATTTATTTGCGCTTATGCTATTATTTTCAAATTGTATCATTCTGTTAACTTTACACTTAAATCCGTTAACATAAATTAATTTTTAATTGTAAATTTTGCAAAATTGACTTTTAACAATGCACAAACTAGAAAACACATACATAATCAACTTTTATTTTTTTCTCATTATCTTTCTCCGCTCAGGTTCTCCTCTGTCTTCTTTATTTTCTCTCTATATATCTCTCTCTTTTCTTTATTTTCTCATTTTTTCTCTCCTTATCTTATTGCCTCTTTGTTCACATCTCTTCTTCCTCTCACATACAAACAATTAATTATTTTTATTGGATTTTAAATATTTAAATTTTGCAAAAAAAAGAGACAAGAGAAATGAGAAAAGACGAGACAAGAGAGAGAAGTGAGATAGAAAAAATGGGAAGAGAAAAAAAGATAGAGAAAAAAAAGATACATGAAAATAAGTAAAGAGAGAAAATGTGATGGAGAGAGAGAGAAGTGAGAAAATGAGAAAAAAATATGAGTTGAATGATGTTTTTTAGATTGTTTATGGGATATCTTGAAAATTTATAATTCAATAATAATTACAAAAAAGTTTAGTTGCTAGATTGGTAAAGGTCAATTTTGCAAAATTTATAATTAAAAGTTAATTTATATTAACAGTTATAAAGTTAACAAAATGACATAAATAGATGGTTAGGTTAATTTGATCTTTGTACAGTTTCTGTTCTGATTTAGATGATACACTATACTACAATCGTCATTTCTACATGATTTTCACCACAAAGTCTATTCAAAGGGAGATCATTTTAAGTCGTCCACATTATTGGTTCCACGCAGGGGAATGCAATATACCGACAAATGCAACTCTTCTCTATGACATTCTCTTCGTTGGAATTTACAAGTAAATTGCAGCAAAATTTAAAGGAGTTTATCGTTGTTTCCACATTTAAGGAACTCGAGATGCCATTTCACTAGTATGTAAAGTGTGCTCTCAATTTCTTTCTAAATGTTTATAGAAAGACAATACACGACTTTTAAATTATTTTCTAATGTATTTGTCAATTGCATTTTCAATGATGTTGTGGTTATTACAGATTTACGGTTGAAGTGAAGAGGGAATGACCCGAGTCACAATGATGGTTTGCCAGCATATTCCTTTACGACCATTAATGACATATTATTAAGGTAGTATATATTTTTGTAAATCTGTATGTAACTATTTTGAGAAAATTTAGTTAAAATTGTAATGATGTTGATTCCACATATCTATTTCATTAATCCCCATAAAATTGTCATGATGTTGCTAATTACACACATCTATTTCTTATTGGTTTCTAAGGTTTTTGTTTTGTATGTATTTAATGAATCTTGAAATTTTATGCGTGCATGTATTATGGTGTCAAAAGGTTGGATTTTTTGTTAAATTTTATGGAGAAAATTTGAATTTTTCTTTAACGAGCATTATGTTTTGGAAAAGTTGCTCTTTCTTTTATGACCCAGAATTGATAAAAAAAAATTAACCTAATCTTAGGGTTGTCAATTTTTGCTCGGGCTCGATAACTTGCTCAGTGTTCGATTTGGCTCGAATCGTGGCTCGGCTGATAACCAGCCGAACAAATAAATCAGCTCGAATAACTAAACAAGCTGAGCACGAGCAAACCCCTGCTCGCTCGCTTGCTCGGATCCGATTCATATATTTACTATTGATATTCAATTACACCATCCAATTACTTGTTTACTCAACCCATATATATATCCAAACCTTAACCATTTGGTTTATTTTTGTTTTATTTTTTAAAATTAAAAACTCTTATTTAGTTTGATTATACAAATGTTGTTTTTAAATTTGTGGAGACTACTACTCTATTATAATGTTTTATGTTTGACCTTGCATTTTAATTTGCATGTTTGGTTGTATAATTATATCTTGGTTTAGATCTTTTTCCCATTACATTGTTTTATGATGTTATTCTACCAATTGGAAAACAAAAGGTTGTAAGCAATATTGTCTAATTAAGCATGAAAACCGCATCATAACGAGCAAACGAGCGAGCCGAGCAGCTTGCAAGCATGTGATGAGTCGAGCACGAGTAAATTTTTATATCGACTCGAGTAACGAGCGAGCAGAAAAAAACTAAACGAGTTGAGCTCGAGCTGAGCCTGATTGCTCGATATCAGCTTACAACCTTACCTAATCTATCATTGATTGTTTGCTTTGTCATTGTTTTACCCGTTGCTTGTTCGAATTGTTTTATATTCGAAGTCATTGTCTCTTGTTTGAGAACCTTGCTTTGACAATTAACTAATTTGTTTTACTTGATTATCATCCAATGTGCGTGATTATATGTTTAACTAATGCGCTACTATATTTTTGTTTGTCAGGTTTGCGTTCAGAGTGTAGAAATGATTTTGTTGCTGTTTTGTTATCAGGGTTTTATTGAAAGACCGGCATGGGTTCACTCTTAAGCGTGCCTGCTCGAAAGAGGCGTGCAGGGGATGAAGATGGCATTACCTGCCAGAATGAAGCTCGTAAGAGGCAGAAGATGTCTTCTGGATACAGCGACGAGAATCCCAGATTGATTTCTAATCTTCCAGATGAAATCTCTTTTCAGATACTTGCAAGGCTTCCTAGAATATGCTACTTGAATGTGAAATGTGTCTCTCGGAACTGGAAAGCCGCCATAACTAGCACTGAGGTTTATAAGTTGAGAGAGGAACTTGGAACTACGGAGGAATGGCTTTATGTATTGGAAAAGGTCGAAGGTGCTAAGCTCTTATGGCATGGCTTGGACCCTAAATCTGCAAGATGGCAAAGGTTACCGCCCATGCCCAGTTCTGCATGTAAAGACAATTCCAACAGAGGCTTGTCTGGTTTCCATATATGGAATGTCATTGGTTCTACCATCAAGATTGCAGATATTGTGAAGAGTTGGTTCGGGAGGAGAGATGCCCTGGATCACCTACCATTTTGTGGATGTGCAGTTGGAGCAGCAAGTGGCTGCCTTTACATCATAGGTGGATTTTGTAAAACTTCAGCTACACAATGTGTTTGGAAATATGATCCACGCATCAATGCGTGGTGTGAAGTGAACTCTATGAGCACCGGCAGAGCTTACTGCAAGACAGGTCTATTACACGACAAACTGTATGTAGTGGGTGGAGTGAACCGGGGTAGAGGTGGATTGATGCCTCTCCAATCAGCTGAGGTTTTTGATCCCTTGACTGGGATTTGGACCCCAATCTCAAGTATGCCATTTGCAAAGGCCCAATTGTTGCCAACTGCATTTTTGGCAGATATGCTTAAGCCCATAGCCACTGGAATGACTACGTACGGAGGGAAACTTTGTGTGGCACAGAGTTTGTATTCGTGGCCCTTTTTTGTCGATGTCGGTGGTGAGATATATGACCCCGAGACAGATTCTTGGCTGGAAATGCCTACTGGTATGGGAGAGGGTTGGCCTGCTAGGCAGGCTGGGACCAAATTAAGTGTTGTTGTTGATGGTGAGCTGTATGCTCTTGACCCTTCTAGTTCTTTGGACAATGGTAAGATCAAGGTGTACAATTCTCAAGAAGATACTTGGGAAGTTGTTATTCAGAAGGTCCCTTTTAGAGACTTCACTGATTCCGAGTCTCCATATTTGCTTGCTGGAATTCTTGGGAAGCTTCACGTAATTACTAAAGATGCAAACAACAACACTACAGTTTTACAGGCTGACTTGCCAAAAATTGTGTCTGTGTCCTCTTCCACACCGTCTTCCTCTGCAAGTTCAACAGTTGGAAGTGTAGATTCATCAATTGATACAGAAAAAGAACTTCTGATGGTGGGTTCATCGAATGATGATTTGGAGAGCGATATGTGGAAGATTGTAGCTTCAAAGAATTTCGGTACCTCAGAGCTTGTTAGCTGTCAGGTCCTTCGTGTCTAAAATCTAAATATGATGCGTCTTTCTTATTTACCTTACCCCAGTTATTTGTTTTATGATATTGCCTATTTGGTGATCTTCAAGATTAAGGTCTCCCTTCGGCATCTTCGGTGGTTTCTAATGTGTTAGGAATAATGAGTAATGATACTGGGAGCGTTTCAATGTTGCACCTGCAAAGAAAATTCAGCGTAGATAAGTACTTGATGAGGAACCTTGTTTGCCTATTTAAGGGGGTGAAGAAAATGCTTTGGGAAAGACATCTCCACGAGTGGGTTATCAAGCAATTCTTCATCTTCATGTCAAATGGGTCGAGGAATTCTCTCGAATCGTGTAACCTATCGAATATCATTTCGAGTGGGAAATCCGTACAAAAGAGTGCTGTGAAGTTTTTCAATGATCTCTCTCTTCATATATTTTGAACTGTCAATGCAGTTATTTGGGCACCAAGACAGCTGAATGATGCTGCTGCGGGTAAGTTTCAAACGGTAACACAAAAGTCTGCTTAGTGTTCAAGGGTGATACCATTTGTTGGGTAATTGAATAAATACATGATTAATTTTGTTCAACCTTACGTCATGGATGAAAAAATATGTACAGTATTCCAACTTATTTGGCTTTCTCCCCTTTTTTCCTTGTATAACATATACAGAATATAAGGTTTGTAGAACTAGTTATGAGCAAATTTTGCTCTAAAATTGCAAGTTTTTTTTTTTTTTTTTTGCATCTTAGTATTTTTTTTGGATGTTAATCTGCACTTCTGCATGTTAGTTTGACATTAAAGGTCTTGTTGCTGCTGCTGCATGTTGAATGTTGATGTGTACTCGTTTCACAGCCGAATCATTCTAAAAGAGTCCTTATACACGGACGCGGGCGTCACGGACGCGCCCTACGTGGCTTCAAAAAGTGGAGGAGTCAGCGTCTACTCGGATTGCCATGTCACGCTTTCCTTCCGAACGCGCCTTAAATTTATTTCAAATTTTTTTGACGGTTTTCGAAGAAGGACGGTTCGTTTCCAGATTAGACAGCGGCAAACACCCTACGAAAACGGTTCGGATACCGAGGAAGATAACATATCCAGAACTAAAGGGAGACTCTCGCTTTCTTTCTTTCTTACCTGTGAACGTAGGAAGCGCACCTGTGAAGCTTTCCCGACTTTCTTTCCCTGTGAAGCGCACCTTCTAAACGATAATGGAATCTTCAACTCCGGCCGTCGATATCGAACACGTCCCAAAAGCGGTGGGTCTCTAATTTTTTCTTTCCCTGGGTCGTTATTTTTTCTTTCCCTGGGTCGTTTATTAAATTATTGGTTTTAGGGAACCACGTACTACTTCCGGGAATCACGATGCTCCTAGAATGCCATCCGAAAGCAGTTTGACCGGATGAATAAGGTGGAGAAGGAGGTTTTCCGTAGCACCCCATTCGGTCACTTCCTAAACCTTCCTAACATTACGACGGACAACGAAATAGTCGGTTGGTTCGTCGAGCACTACGATACGGAGGATGTGAGGCTGAGAATAGGATCAGGGGTAGTTCCCCTTACACCGGAAGACATCGCCCTAATTTTGGGGTTACGTACGCATGGGAAGGCCGTGGTGATGGAACCATTGCGCGTCCAGAAGCGAGACGGGGTGAACCTTGACAACACCCAACTTTTAGTTCATCTGATGGCAAACAGTACCATGGGCGAGACGGAGGAGTACGTTCGTCTCCTGATTTCTTTCATCTTCAACAATTTTTTGTTCTATGATGGAACGCTGCGACCGAAGGAATGGTTCATGCACCCTCTGAGGAACATCAAACGCCTAAGCAGCTACGCATGGGTAAGTGCAGTTCACAAAACCCTGGTTGGAGGCCTCGAGAAAGCAAGTTTAGAACTGCAGGAGAGGAAAAAGGCAGGGAATTTCATAATGAGGCAGGGGAACGTCGAAGGTTGTGTTGTCATACTACACGTAAGTTTTTGTTCCTGCTTCACACTTCCTCTCTTCCTCTTTTTTTGTTTTTGTTCTTTTCGGAATACGATGTGTGTCTGTTCGGAATACGTTGTGAGTCTGTTCGGATTAAGTGGTGGGTCTGTTCGGATTAAATGGTGGGTCTGTTCAGATTAAGTGGTGGGTCTGTTCGGGTTAAGTGGTGGGTCTGTTCGGATTAAGTGGTGAGTCTGTTCGGAATAAGTGGTGCGTCTGTTCGGATTAAGTTGGGTGTCTGTTCGGATTAAGTGGTGGGTCTGTTCGGATTAAGTGGTGAGTCTGTTCGGAATAAGTGTTGCGTCTGTTCGGATTAAGTTGGGTGTCTGTTCGGATTAAGTGGTGTGTTTGTTCGGATTAAGTGGTGCGTCTGTTCGGATTAAGTTGGGTGTCTGTTCGGATTAAGTGGTGCGTCTGTTCGGATTAAGTGGTGCGTCTGTTCGGGTGAGGTGGTGCGTCTGTTCGGATTAAGTGGTGGGTCTGTTCGGAATACGTTGTGAGTCTGTTCGGAATACGTTGTGGGTCTGTTCGGATTAAGTGGTGGGGCTGTTCGGAATATGTGGTGGGGTTGTTCGGATTAAGTGTTGGGTCTGTTCGGAATACATTGTGAGTCAGTTCGGAATACATTGTGAGTCTGTTCGAAATACATTGTGAGTCTGTTCGCATTAAGGGGTGGGTCTGTTCGGATTAAGTGGTGGGTCTGTTCGGAATAAGACGTGTGTCTGTTCGGAATAAGAAGTCCGTCTGTTCGGATTAAGTTGGGTGTCTGTTCGGTTTACGTTTAATGTATGTTCGGATTCAGTTGTCTTTCGAATATGAAGGTACGTTGGTATAGTAGTTCTCATTTTTTTCCTTTCCATTTGAAGGTGTGGCTTTGTGAGAAATTTAAATTGGGGGAGCCCAGAACTGGAGTTTTCCCACGGATGAAAAGATGGACGGAGCTGTTTGGGAAACGATTAACCCTGAGGAAATGGGAGGAACGTGGAATTACCTTACATCGGATTTACGACGGCACGTTCGACCTGATGGGGGCTCCATCAATGAGTGAAAGGGAGCTGCAACTTATTGGTCATGTTGGAACTCCTGTTCGAAAGAGCTCAACTTCAACCGTCAGTTTGCCAAGGCTCCAACTGGCAGACTGCAGCATCCCATGCGACCCGCTGCTCCAAGAATTGGAGCTGAGTGAGGTGAAGACAAAATGGCTGAGGGCCGAAGCTGCCCTTAAGAAGGCCACAGAACAGGTACACGACCTCAGGGAAGAACTGAGGATTTCCCAGGAAGAGTGTGGGAGGCTCAGGAAAGATATTATATATCTTCGAGGGACAGGGACAACTAGAAAACCTGGTGGGGAGAACGAGCGAGAGCAAGAGGAGGAGAATAGGAAGAAGAGGGAGGCGGAGGAAGAAGAGAATAGGAAGAGGAAGGAGGATGAAGAAGAAGAAGAAAAAAAGAGGAAGGAGGAGGAAGAAGAAAAGAGGAGGGAGGAGGAACGAGAAAAGAAGAAGAGGAAGGAGGAGGAGGAACGAGAAAAGAGGAAGAGGGAGGAGGAGGAATGTGAGAGAAAAAGGGAGGAAAGGACAAAGGAAGAAGAGGAGAAGAAGAGGAAGGAGGAGGAGAAACGAGAAAAGAGGAAGAGGGAGGAGGAGGAATGTGAGAGAAAAAGGGAGGAAAGGACAAAGGAAGAAGAGGAGAAGAAGAGGAAGGAGGAGGAGGAGGAACGAGAAAAGAGGAAGAGGGAGGAGGAGGAATGTGAGAGAAAAAGGGAGGAGGAAAGGAAGAAGGAAGAAGAGGAGAAGAGGGAGGAGGAGAGGAAGATGGGAGAAAAGAGGAAAATAGTGGAGAAGGAGGAAGAGAAGAAGAGGGAAGAGAAGAAGAAGGAGAAGGAAGAAGAAAGCAAGACCCAGATAGCAAACTGGGTCGCGAAAAGAAAACGCTCGACGGCCACCGTTGAGCAGCAGCTGAAGGAAGGCGAACATCTGGCCAAGAAGAATAAGAAGGAAGAAGAGCAAAAAAGAAAAGATAGAGCGGCTCAAAGGAGCCTCAAGAAAAAAAGGCTGGATGTTGACATGCCTGCATTGGGCACGTTGTCAGTTGATGAGGTCAAAATGCTACTGAACCTGACCGAACCCAACAAGGACAATAGGGAGGTCATCTGGAGAGGCGATATGTGCAGTTTAAAACGCTCCGACCTGAAGGAGCTTATAACGCCTAGGATGGATATTAGCGATGAAACTATCGACGCTATGCTATCGGTGCTCGAAGAAAGACGCCACCCAGAAAAAGTTATATGCATATCCACATTCGAGTCGGGGCGAATTCTTGGAGGGCAAGGCAGAGAAGTTGATGATTTTATCCTCCCTAAAATCGTAGGTGCGTCTCCAACACAGACCGTGATCGCACAACCATGCTGGTCTTCAGGTCATTGGACACTGGTGGTTGTCTATGGCCCGTCCAAAGAGATTTTGGCATTCAACAGTCTCTCTAGGGAGCTAGGCGAATGTGATGATCCGGAGCAGACTGTAGGCCTACATGAATGTGCAGCAGCGGATGCGGCTGTATACTGGAGGGATCTACTCAAGGTCGACTGGCCCCTGAGAATCCTGAGGAAAGAGAGCCAACAACAACCACCGGGGAGCAACGATTGCGGCGCCTTCGTTTTATACTGGATAAGGTGCCTAATGTTCAATCTTGACCCTACGAAGGAGAAGGACCCCAATACCATCCACTCTATCAGGGGTGAATTGGCGGTCATGTTACTTAGGGATCGTCGGTCGTGTGTGCAGGTCTAAACAGACAAAGATATTTTAAGTTTTGTTTATTTTTTGGTTTACATGTACAAAATGTTTACATATTCAGTTCACAAACTATTTACATGTAAAAATACAAACATTACCAATGTCATTCTTAAGCTAACTTTATTCCGAACAGACAATCTTCTTATTCCGAACAGACCCACCACTTATTCCGAACAGACTCACAACTTAATCCGAAAAGACGCAACACTTAATCCGAACAGACTCACAACTTAATCCGAACAAACGCAACATTTAATCCAAACAGACTCACAATTTATTCCGAACAGACAGTCTTCTTATTCCGAACAGACCCAACACTTAATCCGAACAGACGCAACACTTAATCCGAACAGACTCACAACTTAATCCGAACAACCGCAACATTTAATCCGAACAGGCTCACAAATTATTCCGAACACAGTCTTCTTATTCCGAACAGACCCACCACTTATTCCGAACAGACCCAACACTTAATCCGAACAGACTCACAACTTAATCCGAACAAACGCAACATTTAATCCAAACAGGCTCACAACTTATTCCGAACAGACAGTCTTCTTATTCCGAACAGACCCAACACTTAATCCGAACAGACCCAACACTTAATCCAAACAGACGCAACACTTAATCCGAACAGACTCACAACTTAATCCGAACAAACGCAACATTTAATCCGAACAGAACCACCACTTATTCCGAACAGACCGAACACTTAATCAGAACAGACCCAACACTTAATCCGAACAGACTCACAACTTAATCGGAACAGAACCACCACTTATTCCGAACAAACCGAACACTTAATCCGAACAAACGCAACATTTAATCCGAACAGAACCACCACTTATTCCGAACAGACCAAACACTTAATCAGAACAGACCCAACACTTAATCCGAACAGACTCACAACTTAATCGGAACAGAAACACCACTTATTCCGAACAGACTCACAACTTATTCCGAACAGACACACCACTTAATCCGAACACACACAACTTATTCCCAACACACCCACAACATATTCCGAACAGGAAAAACTTATTTCGATCAGACACAAGTAAATCTGAACTGAACTTGTATAACAACCATTTACAGATCAAAACAGATCAACAATTACAAGTTTCTTGGTTTTACAAGAACGGGAAAAAACAAAAAAATGTAAATTAAGGAGGAAATTCCTCGTAATACAAACTCATGTCCCAATCGGAGAAATCAGGATCCGCGGGTTTTGGTGCTACTTCGTGAAGCGGCGAAGTAACCTTCATCTTCCACTTTCCCTTCTCTTGTTGGGCGTGTTTTTTATGGCTCTTTTTAATTATCTTCTCAGCTAAAGACACTCGACGTCTAGTCGGCGGTCTTCTTATACGTTTGACCTTTTCCGGATTAAGGACCGATGTACCCGAAGACTCAGGTTCATCAGGTCGAACCAAGTTTTGTGTAGTGTGCATACGTGCCTTAAGCATTTCAATACACTTCACGGCCTCAATATACCTTTTGTGGGAGATGAAGGCTTCCTGTGCGATCCAAACGGCACAACCCATGATGTCGTCGTGACGACGTAGCGCATCCTTCGCCATTACACCATCGTCTGGGTACGTCTTATCTCGATAGCTCCTTCGAATATCCTTCCGCCATCGATTAAGGATGTAAGAGTCTGGAAGCAATGCATTAGGATTCAAGCGTGCAAGTACAACAAAAACGTGGCAGCATAGAAGCCCAACGTGCTGAAACATTCTGCAATCACATGTAAAATTCATGGATGTGTTTTGTACTAGGAAACGTTTCGACAGTAGCTGCTCACCAGCCAAAACACGTTCAGATACCTTGTACTGGAATGTTTCATTCGTATTGAACTCCTCCGTTATATCGCAGTATATCATCTTCCCAATTTGTAACTGCACTTTTTTGAAGACCCCTACGGTATACAACTCGCTCAACTGACTCTCGAATGGATAAATTGAAACCAACTGGGGTTTTTTATGAAGACAATCAAATTCTGATTGAGCTTCCTTCTCGTACTTGTGGCGGAGCGCAAGTTCGTATTGTTGAACAAACTGCTTAAGGGTGCTCTTCGAAGTAAGATACTTGTCGAAGAAGGCGTTCATACTCTCGCTCCTCTGAGTAGATGTCATTCCCGCGAAAAAAAATCACCAATAAATGCAGGGATCCACGACTCTCGGATTGCATAAATGGATTTGAGCCAGCTGTGGTTCTGCAGGTCAAAATCAAGAAGGAAACCCTGCCAATTACGATCAAATTCTGCTGGGGTTTTGGAATCATATACAATCAATTTCAGATCAAATAATATGTGATCCCGATACTGCGTCGGCAACTTCACGGGAGCTTTGTTCATTATGTGCCATATACAGAATCTGTGTCTTGAATCTGGGAAGACATTCCTTACAGCAGCAGTAATGACACCACATTGATCTGTTATTATAGCTGGGGGGGTATATCTGCATAAGGGACCCAATTCAAAAGGAGTGAGACATTATTCCGAACAGACAGACTTCTTAATCCAAACAGACAGTCTTCTTATTCCGAACAGACACAACACTTAATCCGAACAGTCAGGACACTTATTCCGAACAGACACAACACTTAATCCGAACAGTCAGACTTCTTATTCCGAACAGACAGACTACTTATTCCGAACAGTCAGACTTCTTATTCCGAACAGACACAACACTTAATCCGAACAGTCAGACCACTTATTCCGAACAGACACAACACTTAATCCGAACAGTCAGACTTCTTATTCCGAACAGACACAACACTTAATCCGAACAGTCCGACTTCTTATTCCGAACAGACACAACACTTAATCCGAACAGAACTACCACTTATTCCGAACAGACCGAACACTTAATCAGAACAGACCCAACACTTAATCCGAACAGACCCACCACTTATTCCGAACAGACTCACAACTTATTCCGAACAGACTCACAACTTATTCCGAACAGACACAACACTTAATCCGAACAGTCAGACCACTTATTCCGAACAGACACAACACTTAATCCGAACAATCCGACTTCTTATTCCGAACAAACACAACACTTAATCCGAACAGAGAGACTTCTTAATACGAACAGACAGACTTCTTATTCCGAACATACACTCTTCTTATTCCGAACAGACAGACTTTTTATTACGAATAGACAAACAAAAAAGAGGAAGATATGAAGAGGGAAGAAGGAAAAAAACTTACCGTTCATGCACGACAACCAGGTTTGGAACAACCATATGTAATTTTCAGTAGTCTCATAGGACAGCAAAGCGCAACCGAGCAAAACTGATTCGAAATAGTGATTGACTCCTACAAATGGGGCGAATGGCATGTCGTATTTGTTGGTAATGTAGGTTGTGTCGAAACATATTGCGTCTCCAAAGTATGAATATGCAGCTCTAGAACGACTGTCAGCCCAAAAAACGTTGCGTAGTCTTCCTTCGTCATCCATATCTATTACATAAAAAAACATGGAATCAATCTTCTGCATCCTAATGAAATAGTCCTGAAGAGCTTGTGCATCACCATGTCCCATCTTCAAATTTCTGACTTGGTTTACAACATTCCTGCAAACAGGAACCAGTAAGACCAGACGCAAAATGTTCAACTTCAATTATGTTAGACGGAAAGAACACAAACCTTAAATCCCTTTCGTTGAAAGTCAATTTGTCATAACCTCCAGCCTCGACCACAAGAGATCGCATGGTCTTAGCAGCCGATATCCCAGCTTCATCATTAACCGATATCCGTGCTACGACGGCCTCAGGGACGGTTCGTTTTTGCCTGAGAAATCGCATTTGCTCCGGGTCAAGCATGGGATGGTTATGGTTAAGATCCACAAAGTTAACGTTGTAACCCCTTGCTGTGTTTCCGGATACCCTTATCCGAGCAGTGCATTGTACTCTGCTGGATAACCTAGGCTTCAATTTTCCTTGCCCTTGGTCCGTTGGTGCGGTGCCCTCCTTGGAGCAAGTCAGCGTGACCCGTATAACAACACCACGATCGTAATGAGATTGTCTTGTCTTAACGCCAAAACCACAATAATCGGCATAGGCCACGTAAAATGCTTTGGCTTCTTCGAAAGAGGGGAAAAACATCCCCTCATGGGGAACGTTTGATGGCTGCTCCACTAGGGAAGGCACGGGAACGATTTCCATTTGGTACAGAGGAATGACCACAGAATAGAAGGGAAGGAAAAGGAAGAGGTATCTTGAGATTGATAACAAGTCTTCTGTGCCGTGTAGGAGCGCCGAGCGCCAAAATGATGAAGGAAGAGAGTGATTTGAGTCGCATTAATGAGGGATGGAGGGAAGGATGGTGGAAATGATGAAGGTACGAAAATAGAGGAATAAAAAAACAAAAAACTTTTCATATCCCATCGCGCCAACTAAGCAGTGTCTGCTGAGTGGACTGGCCACATCAGCGCGCGTCCCGGACGCGCGCGTCCACTAAACATTTTCCTTCTAAAAGAAGTATCACATTTCGAGAACAAATTACATTTGTAAGTTTTCGAGTGATTGAAAAAAAATACGTGGGGACAATAAACTGCATGACCATTGTTTCAATGTCATCATTGTTTCTAGACAGATTTCTGTTTTCTTTATTTTATAATAAAAAAATAGTTGAGCTATCTTTTCAGTATTATTATTTAGTTTTCTGGGTGAGATGTAGTTTGCTCTCTTCAATCATCAACCAAAACTAAAATTCACCTTCTTTATTCATGAGCTAGAATTCAATTGAATTGAATTTTGCAGAACTTCCTAAAGATACCAGCCTTGCTCCTCATTCCTTTGCCAATCACAACATTTTTAAATCTGGGGACTCATTTCTCTTTGCCAATCACAACATTTATTTGCGTTTAGAGCTTGAAAAGTCGCCTCGTGCATTTTTCCTTTGTTCATTGTAGGAGGAATAGATGTCTTTCCCGTACTCAGCCCAGGAGTCCCTTTGAAAGTTGGAGTCAAAAACGAAATTGAGGATTTAAAGCAAACTCCCGGGTTACTCTTCGGGGTTTTGCAGAGTTGGGCGTTGAGTTGAGTTTTAAGTGGAAGAAAAAAGGGGGATGAATATATTTTGAAGATAGAATGAAAAACACACACCAATTCAACAGTTAACTTGGCCTGAAGATTTCAATATGATTTTTGACAGTTTAGTGAGTTTTGGAGATTCATTTAGTTTCAAAAGTTACTTATTAGACATCATAGTTAAGGAGAAATTTTAATTTATACTCGGTTTTGGAAGAAAAAAAATCTCCTGTTTTATTTTGATTAAGCTTCAAGATGCAATCAAGATCGCTGGGTTCAATTCTTAATTTTAACTATTCTAAAGAGTAATTTAGCATCTTGACATTGACTATAACTGATATCATTTTGACTATAATATACATCAACTAAAATCATTTGACATGTTATTTGAAATGTAGGAACCTATTGACTTTAAATGCATGTCATCTATTTGCCAATTTTGCATGCTTGTTTTAACATTTTCTTTAGCTGGTATTAACTTTGATAAACTGTAGGCATAATTAACTTGTTTTTTTTTCCATTTTTGTCTCTTTAAGCATCCACAGTATTTGCAAAACAGTGGTTCTACGTGCTCCACTTGGGTAGTGCTAAAAGCCTATTACCATTAATATTTTCCAAAGTCTATGTTACAAAAAGGCTATGCTTCTTTCTTGGATACTGAATTAGTTCTACTACTTTCATTTGATCGGTTGAGCAAATAGTTCCTCCAATTGGGGGTTTAATATTTCACTTTTCAGGCTCTGACATGAGAATAGAATTATAGAAATGCATAATGTCTTACTTAATTGCTATCTGCTATGTGCACTATTTGCCTGCTGAAAGCAAAATGCTTTGCTCACCTCTGAAACCACTTCGCAAAGTTCAGAAAAGAAAAAAGTTGATTCATCTTTCTGACCTTTTCCTAGAAGGGTCTTAGGTGGTGGTGTTTTAAAAACAGGAAAGCCCATTTCAAATTCAGATATTTTTCCAAGAATAAATATCTGAACTTGAGTTAGAGTAGATCTCTTCTTAGTAGCATGATGCCTAGATCTCTTCTTAGTAGCATGATGCCTCAATGATCTAGAACTACTACCTGAAGTGCATGAAAGATTGTGGATTCCAAGCAACATATAATATTGTGATTGCTGTTGTGGTGTCTGCATCAAAGCCATCATGAGTCCATAACAGCATTTTTATATGTGGGGATGGTGGGAAGAGCACATCAGTGTGAGCTCCAACCACCAGTGGAGAGTTGACAACCTTTTCCTTTTAACGAGAGTACATGTACAAATTCCATGTAGTGGATGAACATGATTAATCTTTCAGCACTACCTGGACCACTTTTTGTTTAATCATAAAAGTTGCTACCGAATTGGCATCTCTTATGGTTGTGTATTATGTGTTGGATGGGGTTGAGCATCCATTTAGCTTGTTGGGTGGGTGTCAATTGGTTGAAGAGTTATTTTATCAAGAGGTCAAGAGAATGAGCTAAATAAGGTGGCATGTTAGACCTCGTGATTCTATATTACTAAGCTTTCTATATTTCTAAGCTAGACTTGCACTATATTTAGAATCAAAATTTCCATTGCAACTAGGAAGATTAGAGACTCAAAACTAGGAAAGTCATCAAATAAATATCGGAATCCAGTCGCAATCTAGTGTCAATCAGGTGCATATAGTGTATGAGAGTGGATTGTTTCGGCTAGTGTTGAGTCCAACTCAAGTTAAGGTTATAATGAAAGTTCTTAGGTGTAGGAATGATAGTTGTAACCTAGAATAGTCACCACCGATACAAAGAGAAGGAACCCTAAGAAAGTTAGTCTAGCTCTCTTTCTAATAATTGTTTGATAAGAACATATGAAAACTCACAACAAAAGCAAGTTGTTCTGGTGAGAATTTAGGTTATAACAGCTCAGTCTCATACTAATCCGAACAACTCTTGTTCCACTTACACTTGATCAACATAGAAATAGTTAATAGTTGGTAGATTTTTTCGAAACTTCAAACATACTTGTCACTCAAGTCGTGGGGATTTATGGTAACACTACTTAAAAATTATTTTTCTTCTTTTCTGAAAGCTTTTGCAACATTTTTTACTTCCTTGAGATGAGAAATCACAAGAAGGCTTACATTTTACCAAATATTTGTTCCATCAACTCCTTTTCATCCCAACTACAGTGATGGTTATCGAAAGAAAACCTACCACAGGGCTTTTTTATTAATGAATAAGGCCACCTCTTGAATAATATGATGGAGTGTCAATAATGTCATTTTCTCACAAAATTAAAGTATCGTAATAATCCAAACAATGATAAATGTGGACATCTGAACGAAAATCAAATTCTGGGTTCATTTGTGCAATACTTGTGCTTACATCAAGCATGGAAAAAATGTAGTATAAGATGTTAGTTTAGACCACTTGCAAGAGATCATTGTCGTTTTAATGATTCTTAACTAAACGTAAACTTCATCTTATACGACGATTTCTCTAGCTTTCTTTTCGTAATTCATTTTCTCTTCTGACTTATTCAAGCGAAGACAACACCTCAATGCTTCTCTGTTCCTCTTCTTGCTTATTACATCTCCTCTTAATCTTACAGCCTCTGCAGTCCCAAAAACCAGACCTACCAACACACGTAAAGATTTAATTAACTTAACCCATCTAACCACGGGTAAAATATGATTAGTCAACCAAAGCAAGCAAGAAAGCAAAAACAATTAAAAAAAGGGACAATACAGATTAGATAAGTCATCCAAATATATATAAAATAAACACAAAAGAGACTCTTTTCCACGACGCCAACAACACACCACACTTTTAGCCGAAGCTCCAATTTCTCTCCTCCGAATCCGCAGTTTCCTTCGCTTTCCGGAGAATTCTCTTCTGGGTTATCTTCTCCGACCCCTCCCGACCCGTTTCCGACCAAAAATATCGAATCTTGCCTGTCGGAAGACGGTCTCCGACGGGTTTGGGCCCGTTTTAATGACCTTTCTGGGCTCAGTTTAGGATCCTTAATCTGGGTTTATCAAGTTACGGATCTTGCAACTGTTTCCGGAGTCGAATTTTGCTTTTTCGTGGGTTTTTTTTCTCTCTCTTTCTGTTTGGTGTGTAAAGGTGGAATCTTGGATGAAATGTCAAGTTGAGGGGTTGTTTGATGGGAAATTGAGCTCAAGAAGGGTGTTTCTGTTTTGGGGAGTTTAGTTTTGGAGTTTTCGATGGATGGGGAGGATCTTATTGAGCTCAAGTTTAGACTTTTCGACGGCACTGACATCGGTCCGACCAAGTATGAGCCTTCTACAAGTGTTGCATCTCTCAAGGAAGTCATCGTTGCTAGATGGCCTCAAGGTGATATAGCTATCCTCTATCTGACTTGTGTTTCTGTCTCTTTTGAATGCAAAATTCCAAATTTTGGTTAAATACTTGTTTTGTTGCCTTTTCATTTTCTATTTTTAGACGTGAAATCCTATTGACCACTGTAATTGGTTTGGCTTATCATCATCCAGCAATAATTTCACATATTAGAAAGTCATATTTATACACTAAAACTTTATTCTCAGCAATTGGGACATGGTTATTGTGTTGGCTTGGACCACGATATCTTTCTGTCAGGCTAAAAAGTAATGCTCTTCAATTTAGCAGTTGATCTATAAATGAATGCTCACTTGCTCATCATCTATACTTTTTGAACGGATTTGTTGGTTTCGCTCCATTTAATGCTTGGATCTGTTCTTATTCCCAAGGTTTTCAGAACCAAACCGGACTTCGAACAAGCAACGTCAAATGTTTGACCGGGGTCGGACCGGAATCGAACCGCTGAACCGGTGACGTCAGCATGACGTCATAAATATATATTATAGATATAATAGTCATATTTAATTATTTATTAAGCAAAAAAATATTCAAAACATCAACAATATCAACATTTTTAGGATTGTGGTATAAATTTGGGTTTTTTTGGATATGTAGTAATCTGAATAACTGATAATCGTGTACCGATATAAAAAAAACAAAAAAACAGTTTTTTTCCTGAATCGGTGGTTGAACCGCCGGTTCAACCTGGTTCAGCCCGGTTCAATCCGGTTCAGGGCAAAAATGGTTTTGGGAGGTGAACCGGACCGGACAGGCCTCCGGTTCACAGTTCAACCGGTTGAATCGGCCGGTCCGGTCCAGTTTTCAGAACAATGCTTATTCCTTTCTTCAGAAGACCAATCTTGTTAATTTTTACTTAATGGAATGTTTTGGTTAAAAATGTTATCAAGTGCATCAAATGGCACATCTATCTGATACTACAACTATAACCATCATCTAGTTTGTTTCATGTTCTATATATTGCAAATATCCTCGTATTTTTAGGCTTCAGTCTTTGCTTAATCTTAATTAGCAAAAGAGGTTCTACAGAGATTGTTTTTTTATATATATTATGGATGATGGTAGTATCAGTGTTTTACAACCTTATCATTAAATATAGAAATAATTGGACTTCGCTTTAAATTTTAGTACTTTGATGAAGCTTAAATTTTTGTGTTATATGACTAACACAACTATTTCTGTACGCTGGGTTTATTGCAGATAAGCCAAATGAACCCAAAACAATAAATGATGTGAAGCTTATAAATGGAGGTAAAATACTTGACAACAATCGTACCCTTGCAGAATCAAGAGTACCAGTTGTAGATCTCCCTGGTGGAATCATTACCATGCATGTCGTTGTTCGACCGGTTATGCTCGAGAAAAATAACGGTACTTGCTTTTCTGCTCATTCCTTTCTTTTCCATCAGTGAAACTGCAGTTTCTGTTACATGGTTTACATAATGACGATCTTTGTGTTGATCAATTGATTCAAAATATTGAACTATATTTATTTAAAATAACGTATAAGTTAAAAGGGTCCTTGCATAAGCATTATTTTTCATGAAATGGATTTGAAAAAGATATTCAAGAATTAGTCATTTGTGAACTGCTTTTGGTCATCTATTTATTTCCAGCTATGTCGATGGCGATATGCCGATATATTATCTGCATCTAATCCTCTCATTGGTTTGTAATGGTCCCGTTTCCATGTGCCACATTGATTAGAATTTATTGGTAAACTTAGACTTTGTGTTTTTTTAATAGAGAGTGAGTTTATGGTGTTTGCTTGACTTGCATTTTAGCATATCTATTAAAAATCTCTATATTAAGATGCGTTTGAAATGAAGGTATTGGGAGACGGAGAGGAATTATTAAGTGGTACAAAAATTCCTAGTTGACTTGGGAAGTTTTTTACTCCTTAATCTTTTACCTTTCATTTCCTTCGTTCCATGCGTAACATAAGTAAAAAAAAAATGATGATAGATTGTTAATAAAAATAGTGAATTATTGCGTTCATATATCACAGTAGAGGATTTTGAAATATGCACAATTTGCTTCTTGGGCTTTTCGGGACAGAATTTTCAACTTTTCTTTTATCTACTTTGGTTCCTGGCTTACATGGTTTTTAACCAAGTCAAGACTGCAATGGTCACTAAAACTATTCAGGGCATCAACATTGTTTATTAATACCAACTTTTTTATTTTCAGATAAACAAAATATCGATAATCAGAAAAGCAGCAGATGTGCATGTTGCATCCTGTGATTGGAAGGTGGATTATACCATATATGTCTGTAAAGTCAGATTTCGTAGCTTGAAATCCAAATACTTCTGTATAAAGCTCGGGATCGCCTTTACCAACAGTAAATGAGCGAAAGCTTGTTCTTTTCGAAGAGATATGCTGTGTGCAGCAACATTTGAAACTACTTGTTAGGTTATATAGCTTAACAGCTCTTATGCCAGAGGAACTCAGATTGAAATTGTACCTTCCCCTTGGCTGTTTGTTGTAAGTTGTTGTCTTGGTTTGGGAGAAGACATTTGCCTTAAAAATCAACAAAAAATCAAAAAACAAAATGCTGCCTTTGCTGGAATGCTTTTGCTGGAATGGTTAAAGAGCCTTGTTTTCTTAAATTTATTTAGCAATTTTTTATACATATACAACCTTGGAACTCTGAACATAGCTTTGTAGACTGATCAGTAGAGGATAATCCTTTCATAGTTCTCATTGCCAAAAGTTAAAATATATATGATTATTTGATGTTCTACTTGCTGATGAGGGGCAAGACAACAAAAGTGGTTAATTCCAGCTTCATTCTAGCAGATAGACATTGTTACAATGATCTGAAGCAGAAAGTGACTATTAATTATGAAATTAGGAATGCCCATGTATATGGTCATGATGTAGTGGTTTGTAAAGGGACCTGGAGTGTAACCATGTTTCTTTTATTTTTGTCAAGTGTGACATGTAGTATCTTTCCAGTTCTCATGAAATTATATTGGTACATTAAATAGATTATCTATACACCCCAAAATGACATATATCTCAGTATAATAGTGACCCCCAAAATCAAATTATATTTAGGATAGGTGGAGAATTTTCAAATGTAAATCATCATGATATTATTGCACTTGTTGACAAGGACATAAAGCACTTGTCTGGTTGAAAGCTAAGGTGATAAAAAAAGTTGAGTTGGTTAACTCCAGATTTACAAAATAGACCACCATTTAGCTTGGTAGGAACATAGATGAGAAGACCTTTTATGGTTTTGCCTATTGAAATCAAGTGAATCTACCATTTTCTAACATGCATGGTGGTTTGTGAAGTTTCCCTATCATAACATGATTCCTGGAGGAGGCCCCAGAAACCAATACCAACATCACATGAAGTCCACTACAAGGGGTGAGGAAAAGATGGAACATTTTAGTGCATCATCCACTGACCACCCTTTTAAGCTTTATTTTGTTTCATCTTTATCTTTTGCTACAAGCTTTGGCCCTTTTCTATTTACCTTTATATTAATGATCAGACACTTCAAACTGCTGAAGTGAAAAAAGGCAGTCAAATTGGACTACAAGTCTATAACCTGATAGATGAATAGAAATAACATATAAAAATTCACAATTCAAATACTAAAAACTGACCAGAGCTAGAAATAGTCTAACTACAAAAGCAAATTGGGCTATGGTGATTTCTTTGGAAGAGATTTCTTGGCCGAGTAGTTGCTTGGGTAGACTTTGTTATGATGTTTCTTCTCTACCACTTCCTTTCCTTTTCCCAACATCTCTTCATCTCTTCTCTTCATCTTCTCATTGCAGAGCCTTTGCTTCAAATATGCCTCAGCAAAGATGTGTCCCAAAGATGCCATGGATGGTATTACTAAGTTTTGGACATGTTTGTGTTTGATGGTGTGGAGAGATTTATAGGGCTGTGAAGTTACATGCAATATTTGGTTCACAACATGCATGTCTGTGGGCAGCTTGTGACTCTGAGTGGATCTATGGGTGGTGAAGAGTCCACTGGATTCCATTAGATGCAAACCCATGGTTTAGATTCTGAAGTGTCAGAGTGCACCAGCCAAGTGTGGGGAGATTTTAACTGATAGTGTGGACCATAGTCTAGAAAGTGAGTTATTTTTTTCAAAGTTTTCCCCCCCTATCCTACTCTAAAATGTTTCTTGAAAAATAAATAAGTAGGTAGGATTTTTTTTTTCCTTTCAGAACATGAATCTTGATCTTGATTAATCCATGACCAGAAATCTACCAATTGGGTAACTTTCGTCAGTAATTCAATTTTACTTGAAAATGAAAAAGATTTGGGATCCAAACTATGTTCCCTGTTGTTTAGTTTTTGTCCACACAAAAAGAAAATCGTCAACAGGAGATCAAAAATCCTTTGAAAAATGAAATATTTATTTTTGAGGGGTCGATTAAGGGGTCTATTCAAAGTTCCATCTTCAGATATTATAAGAAAAAATTTCTAAGTGGACTTGACAAGATTTGTAACTCAACCTCACCCATGGCTCCAAGTAACAAAAAAAAAAAAAAATAGAAATTCAGAAACCAAACATGAACCAACGGTTCTGTTGGATTGCAGTGACCAGTGAAGCACAGAATTTAAGTGTTGGAACCACAAATCAAAACCAAAACAAAACAAATACGAAACATGGACATGCAGATAGTAGTTTTCAGAAAACGCGTTGTAATTCAAAATTAATAGTAGAATAATGACTGTTGTTTGACCTTTTTAGTCTTGTTTTATCGTTTCTTATGTCATGTTTGAATTAATAAGCCATGGAGGGTATTAGGTAAAGGCACACAACTGTCTTGATGCTTGGATATTGGATAAGTTGTTACAGAGAAGGAAAAACCATCATCACCACGTGTGCAATGGTGGGGTCGAAAAACGATCGTGCGGAGATCGTGATATTAAGAAATATTTTTTTACCTCCTTCGTCCCACGATAGTTGGGTTTGTTTAATTTTTTTTTAAAACGGTGGTGGTCCTGCTCTATTTTGTATTGATTTTAATTAGAGATGATTGTATTGTTTTGAAATTGAAATATCTTAGAAAATAATATTAATATTTTTTAAAAACAATCATCGTAATTCTTATCTCCTCGTTCTACGGATACACTCATATTGCTATATAAATACTGTATTTTTAAAATATTAGATCTTCGATAATTAACTCGAATTAGACAATTACCAAAGTTCATGAGTCGTTCGAATACTCCACCTTATAGGAGAAGTGATAATCGGTATTCGTGATAGAGAAACACATTTGACTTTTAAAATAGATTTAATTGAGTGGGCACCTTATAGGAGAAGTGATAATTAAAAATATATTAATTGGTTGCTTTTACTTGTTTTAATGTTTAGTTATATATAATTGTTATTGTAATGTCCGGAAATTTGATTATCATATCACTATTATCCTTTTGTAGTTAAAAAATTAATTATTTTACCAACGTGTGTCAGACAATTATTTTTGAAAAATTGAAAATGAAAAAAATTACTATCAAATTTTAGTAATAATTCATACATAAACGAGATTAATGATGATATATTAATTATTATTTTATTTATAAAATGTAAGAAATGAGTTGGAGAAAACATAATTGTTTATTTGACGGCAAAATCTTTTTATAAAGATTATTATTGACAAGATGAAATAGAAAGAGATTGTAAATAAATATTGTGAAGTGAAAAAACTAACGTAACATAGAAAGAAAATTGGAATGATCTTTTTTAAAGATGATGCTCAAACATAAGTACAATCTCCCAATGTGCGTAATTATATTGTCCAATGCTTACATGAGTACGTAGGCAAAGCCTCAGAGTTAATTATTGGTTATCTGTTGAAATTTGTGGAGTACACGTGGAAACAAGTTTACGATAAATATTAGTTATAGTATCTAACCATAGGTTAATCCAAGTTTTATAACTTTGTGTGAGGTGTAAATAAAAAGAAAAAATCATGACTACAAAAAACCCATCATAGTTCATTCCTGTAAGTTGTAACTTTGGCTGAATATGTTATTACGTTACAAACTAAATTAAACTTGCCTTCCAATGCAAGACATGGATTTTTTGTTCTTCTAACTTAAATTCGAGAAAATACTTTCAATTGAAATATCCAAAATCTAAGGGGGTGAAATACGCAAATTCTCCGAACGGGTCAACTACCATACCATTTTCAACTCCCGGGCGCGGGAGTATTAGTTAATCGTTGCATGCGCACATACGACAAAATAGCAAACGGTTTTTTTACCACACCTATTATTATACTCCATCTCACCTTCCTTAATTAGCCAACCCCTACCTTCCATCCTACCTCTTTCTCCTCCCCAAATCGACTCCGACCACCGATGGTTATGTGACATTCCTTTCTGTCCCAAGTGGAGATTGTACTCCCATCATGACCGACACGAGCAACGTTGCATTGGAGGAATGGTCAAAGAACGATAAGAAGAAGAAGGTAACTAATTTGATTTGATTAAGATTACATTTTACGTTTGTTTGTTGTGATTCCCTCGATCCTGATTTAGTTCTCTTTGATGGAAGTGCATTTTGCCGAAGATCTTCGGCACGAGACAAAGAGAAGATAGGTATTCTCAGGAAGATCTATTGGAAAGCAGGGATGACGTGATGGGTACGCATGTTTTGAAATCACCCTCTCTTTTTTTGTTCAATCTCGAGTGAGAATTTGAGCATATTGTTTGGATTAGGTTTTGAGAAAAGATTTTTGACAAGAAGACAAGCCCTCCTCGATACATCACCAGCTGTTCGGAAGAGTTTTTCAGGTGAGCCTTTAATCATATTGAATCTATAATGCTTGAGAAAATTCTGAAGGTGAGATTTCTTCACAATGTGGTTAAATGCCGGAGCTTTTCAAAATGTAAAATGGAAGCCTTTTAAAGCTCTTGAATTTTTTTTCCTCATCCCAATTAAAACAATTGCAAGAAGCAAATCATTTTCATCAACCAAGACATATTGGAATTACAACAATTGGTTGGACTACTCAGTTATAACCATTTAGTCCATTTTTTTAAGCTTTTCCTCAACATTCAGAATATTGTAAAAGGCAGAAACAATGGTTTTATATCTTCGTCTTCAGACAGGCATTCAAACACAAGGATTGATAGCCTAAACTTATCGACACTGGAAACACCAAGGCATCGAATTGTTAATATACAAGAGTACAGGCATGTTTTTTTACCCATTAAACATTTGCTATAATGTTTCATGATTACAGTTAAGGTGAGAAATTTTCCCCCCATTATCTATTTTTCAGGATATTTGTTGCAACATGGAATGTGGGTGGTAAGACTCCAAGTAGCAGCCTAAACCTTGAAGATTTCTTGCAAGTTGGAGGGTCCTCAGACATTTATGTGTTAGGGTATGTCTATTGATATTGTTGGGAGGGGGATCTAACAATGCACTAACTCGACACAGATTAAACGCACCACGAATATAGAATATTGATTGCGGAATTAACTTCGGACCCTCTCCCAAACACAATTGCAACTAGAACACAAGCAAGATGAAAATAAAACAAGCAAAGAACACATGCACACCTGAAACAACCACGACACACGCGTTTTACAAGGTTCGGCAACGTGCCTACGTCCTTGGGGGGTCTCCTGCGGGTTTCCTTTCCTTCTTCCGCTTCTCCAACAAGAGAAGCAATCGAGATTACAAACGCTTGGAGGCAATAGGTCCTCCAAATCACTCTAGATCTATCTCTAGCCTTAATCTCTCAACTCACAATGAAGGAAACTAACTTGTATGCAATGTTATGAAAGAGCAAGTACAAAACAACTCTTTTATAGACTCAAAAACCGAGCTAAAATTAAGCAATAACCGAGCAGAACTATTCATGCGCACGGTTAACCGACGCTCGCTCGGTTAACCGTGAATGCTTCAACAGGAACTATTCCTGTTCCGATTCGGTTAACCGAATCCTTCTCGGTTGGCCGAGGGAACTATTCTCGCGCGTCTCGGTAGACCGCGAGAACGCTTCTTGCACGAACTAACGAACTATTCCAACAACCCTTCGGTAGACCGAGTGAACCTCGGTAATCCGTTCCAACTTGGACATGCACTTTCCAGATTCTCGAAACACCAAAAATCTCCTCAACGGTTTGCCGAACCGTTCTTCCGAAGTGCTTCAAAATCTTCTGACGGTAGATTGAATCCAATTCGGTCGTCCGATCCCAGCTACACACGGAGTGCCTGGAATCCTCGGGTCGGTGGACCGAATCCAATTCGGTAGACCGACCCGTCTTCGCCGAAAATCTCCTGGGTTGTGCGTCGGTGAACCGAATCCAATTCGGTCGACCGACTCTTCCTGGTTTTGCTTCCTTAACAAATATAAGCCAATATTCAACAATCTCCACATTGGTTTAGATTTGTTACCTGAGTCTTCTTCTAACCCGCATCCTTCGTGTCTACGAGAGACACCGCTTGGCGCTACCCCCGGAGCGCCCTCCTTCTCACTCTCTGAGGACATTGAGAAGCTTCGAGCACAACTCGAACTTCTCCCGATTGACGACCTTGGTCATCATATCCGCAGGATTCTCACTTGTGTCGATTTTCTGGAGAACAACCTGCCCTTCTTCGATCCACTCTCGGATCCTATGGTACCTTACTTCAATATGTTTGGTCCTTGAATGGAACGTCTGATCCTTGGCTAGATAAATTGCACTTTGACTATCGCAATGCAATTTGGTCACTTCCTGTTCCATCCCCAAAGAGCTAACCAAACCCTTCAACCATATAGCTTCTTTTCCGGCATCGACAACAGCCATGTACTCCGCTTCCGTTGTTGACAACGCGGTAGTATGTTGGAGAACCGATCTCCAACTCACTGGACCTCCACCCAAAGTGAACATGTACCCTGTTGTGGACCTCCGCTTATCCAGATCTCCAGCGTAATCTGAATCGACGTACCCCTCCACCTGCCTTTGTGCTCCATCTTTGGTGAAGTTCAAGCTAACATCCATGGTTCCCTTCAGGTACCTCAGCAGCCACTTCAACGCTTCCCAATGCTCTTTTCCTGGGTTAGCCATATAACGACTCACGAGGCTAACTGCGTGTGAAATGTCTGGCCTAGTGCAGATCATAGCATACATAACGGATCCGACTGCACTAGCATATGGAACTCTCTCCATATCTCTCCTTTCCTTTTCAGTAGAGGGGCTGCACTTCAACGAGAGCTTGAAGTGAGCACTAATAGGTGTGGCCACCTGCTTGGCGTTCTCGAGATTGTACCTCTCGAGTATCTTCCGGATATAGCTCCTTTGAGTGAGCAGAATTTCACCTTTCTCGGTATCCCTGGAGATTTCCATACCGAGAATCTTCTTTGCACTCCCGAGGTCTTTCATCTCAAACTCCCCGTGAAGCTTCAGTTTGAGATCATCTATATGCTTCATCTCCTTAGCCGCGATCAACATATCATTAACATATAAAAGCAAGAACACGTGTGTGCCGTCTCCAAGACTCCGCAAGTATACACAACTACCATAATCGCAACGTACAAAACCATTATTAATCATAAATAAATCGAACCTTTTGTACCATTGCCTCAGCGATTGTTTAAGTCCATAGAGGGACTTCTTCAGTTTGCATACTTGTCCTTCCTTGCCTCGTGTGATGAACCCATCTGGCTGCCTTATATAGATCTCCTCCTCTATGTGTCCGTGAAGAAAAGCTGTCTTCACATCCATCTGCTCTAACTCCATGTTATCCATAGCTACCATAGCTAACAACACTCTAATAGAGGGATGCTTTACAACGGGTGAGAAGATCTCGTTGTAATCGACCCCTTCCTTCTGAGCATATCCTTTTTCCACCAACCTTGCTTTATATTTTATCTCCTCCACAGGAGATGACCCTTCTTTCTTCCTGAAGATCCACTTGCACCCAATCGCACGCTTTCCCTTGGGAAGCTCCGTTAACTCCCAAGTTTGATTCTTATGAAGAGACTCCATCTCTTCGGTCATGGCCACCATCCACTTGTTCCTGTCCTCCTGCTCAATAGCTTCTTCGAATGTGCAAGGGTCCCCACATTCGGTAACAAGTGCAAACGCAATACTAGCATCATCGTGACCATACCTCACCGGTGCCTTTGTGATCCTCCTTTGCCTTCCTTGAGCAATACTCTCTTGCTCATCTTCCTCCTCTACTCGTGAGTCAATTGTTTCCTGCTGAACTTCTTGATTCGATTCTTCCCTTGAAGTTGTGACCCCAACTTCGATTTCATCTTCCTGCACGGGAACCTCTTGCTGCTCTTTCTCCTCAAGGCCCTTGAGCAAACTCGTCTCATCAAAGACCATATTACTCCGTAGGAGTACCTTCTTGCTCACCGGATCCCAAAGCTTATATCCTTTCACCGTCCTATCGTAACCAAGGAATATGCACTCCTTCGATTTCGAATCCAGCTTCGACCGTTGTGTCTCATCGACCAACGCATAGGCTTTGCATCCAAATATCCTAAGCCTCGAGTAATCAAATAGCTCACCCGTCCACACTTCCTGAGGCGTTTTTAATTCAAGTGCTGATGACGGTGAGATATTTACTAAATAGCATGCAAGATCTACTGCTTCCGCCCAGAAATCCTTTGACAGATTTGCATGAAGCCTCATGCTCCTTGCCCGTTCGCATAGTGTCTTGTTCATCCTTTCAGCTACGCCGTTTTGTTCCAGACTCCGCGGTGTAGTGAAATGCCTCGTGACGCCTTCTTTCTCACAGAAACTTGCAAACTCCCTTGAGGTGTACTCACCTCTGTTATCTGTCTGTAAGTACTTCACAAATTTTCCTGTACTCTTCTCTACTTGGGCCTTCCATGCTTTAAACTTATCAAAGACATCAAATTTATTTTTCAGAAAATAAACCCATACCTTCCTTGAGAAGTCGTCTATGAATGTGACGAAATATTCGGCTCCACCCTTTGACCGAACCTGAGCCGGTCCCCAGACGTCTGAGTGCACATACTCCAGAATTTCCTTCGTCTTGTGGATAGCCGTCTTGAATCGAATCCTGTGCTTTTTACCGAAGACACAATACTTGCAAAAATCCAATTTGCAGCTCCTAACACCCTTCAGCAATCTTTGTTTGTGTAGCTCACACAAACCCTTTTCCGACATATGACCAAGCCTCATATGCCAAAGTACGGTGTTGTCTTCATCGCGTGCAACATTTGCTGCACCTTTTCCTGCTACTGCATTCCCGAGCATCCAATACAAGTTGCCCACCTTGGTTCCCTTTATCACTGTCATCGCCCTATGAGTGACCTTAATCTTTCCGTCCCCGCCGGACCATCTCCACCCGAGAGTATCAAGCTCTCCTAGAGAAATCAGATTCTTCTTCAACTCCGGTACGTGACGCACACCCGTCAGGGTTCGAATGCACCCATCGAACATCTTGAACTGTACGGAACCAATACCGACGGTGGTGCACGGTGCATCGTTGCCCATGACAACGATCCCTCCTTTCAGTGGCTCATAGGATGTGAACCACTCCTTATCCGGGCACATGTGAAAAGATGCTCCTGTATCCAAAATCCATCCAGATGATGATTTGTCAATACCTGCAGCGCAAACCGTTAGAACGTCGACTTCGTTCTTCTCCTCCACCACGCTAGCGGAGTTGTACCCGTCTTTCCCTTTCTGCAGCGACTCCTTGAAGGCTCTACAATCACGCTTCATATGACCAACCTTCTTGCAGAAAAAACATTCAAAGGATCTCCCCTTTGATTTGGACCGCCCTCTACCGGTGTTTCTCCCTTTGTTACTCGTCCTGCCCCTTTCCGGTGCTGCGATCAATCCTTCACCCTTCTCGAAAGAGCTACCACCAGAATTCCTCCTTGCATCGTAGGAGATCAGCGTGCCCTTGACCTCCTCCAACACCAACGAATCCTTGCCATATATGATCGTATTCACCAAGTTCTCATACGAGTCCGGCACCGACGTCAATAACAACATTGCCTTGTCTACATCCTCCATCTTGTCCTCAAGCTGAGTCAGATCAGCTATCAACTTATTGAACACCGAGAGATGCTCAATGAACGGTGTGTTCTCCTTCATCCGAAGCATGTACAGCTGACGCTTCAGATTCAACTTGTTGCTAAGGTTCTTCTTCATGAACCTCTCCTCCAGAGGTTTCCAATATTCTGCTGCGGTCTTCGCCGATTCCTCGAAAAGCAAATCATCTGAGAGGCACAACTCGATGATTCCAATAGCCCGGAGATTCAGACTCTCCCACTTTTCGTCGGTCATCTTCGACGGCTTCTTCTCCACTCCATCCAACGTCAGCAATAGCCCGTCCGTCTGCGACATCAACGCACGAACCCTCCGTTGCCATGTTGAGAAGTTCCCCTTCCCGGTGAATTTCTCCACCCGAAAGTTCCGCGCTTCCTCCGCCATCGAAAGTGCAACCAAAGCTCTGATACCAGCTGTTGGGAGGGGGATCTAACAATGCACTAACTCGACACAGATTAAACGCACCACGAATATAGAATATTGATTGCGGAATTAACTTCGGACCCTCTCCCAAACACAATTGCAACTAGAACACAAGCAAGATGAAAATAAAACAAGCAAAGAACACATGCACACCTGAAACAACCACGACACACGCGTTTTACAAGGTTCGGCAACGTGCCTACGTCCTTGGGGGGTCTCCTGCGGGTTTCCTTTCCTTCTTCCGCTTCTCCAACAAGAGAAGCAATCGAGATTACAAACGCTTGGAGGCAATAGGTCCTCCAAATCACTCTAGATCTATCTCTAGCCTTAATCTCTCAACTCACAATGAAGGAAACTAACTTGTATGCAATGTTATGAAAGAGCAAGTACAAAACAACTCTTTTATAGACTCAAAAACCGAGCTAAAATTAAGCAATAACTGAGCAGAACTATTCATGCGTACGGTTAACCGACGCTCGCTCGGTTAACCGTGAATGCTTCAACAGGAACTATTCCTGTTCCGATTCGGTTAACCGAATCCTTCTCGGTTGGCCGAGGGAACTATTCTCGCGCGTCTCGGTAGACCGCGAGAACGCTTCTTGCACGAACTAACGAACTATTCCAACAACCCTTCGGTAGACCGAGTGAACCTCGGTAATCCGTTCCAACTTGGACAGGCACTTTCCAGATTCTCGGAACACCAAAAATCTCCTCAACGGTTTGCCGAACCGTTCTTCCGAAGTGCTTCAAAATCTTCTGACGGTAGACCGAATCCAATTCGGTCGTCCGATCCCAGCTACACACGGAGTGCCTGGAATCCTCGGGTCGGTGGACCGAATCCAATTCGGTAGACCGACCCGTCTTCGCCGAAAATCTCCTGGGTTGTGCATCGGTGAACCGAATCCAATTCGGTCGACCGACTCTTCCTGGTTTTGCTTCCTTAACAAATATAAGCCAATATTCAACAGATATGTGCTCAAGTCAAAAAATCAAGACAACATTGTCTAGTCGCGTTATCAAGTACTTGCAGTAGCTATCTAATGGTTAGAATCTCAATATAGTGATGTCTCTTAATTTCCCCTAATCTTCAGTCTGACCCTAATTTCTAATTAAACATGAAATTAATATGTAATTTCTTCATTTATGTGCATTTTATTGTTAGAGTAGAAAAGATTTATGAACAAACTAAATTTTCCCTACCATGATGTGAATAGATATCCAAGCCAATTGTTTGACCAAATGATGATAATCAGATTCAGACCTATAACCTAAAAAGTGGTAAAATTTTGGTTGACTTTGATTATATTTGACTATACTAGTATGTTTGATAATTTGGAAACAGCATGATATAATGTGATTCCTTCTTGCTAAACCAGCATTTTGTGGGAATAATTTGTGTCGCTTTCATTTAAATTCTGTATCAGGTTTCAGGAGATAGTTCCTCTAAATGCAGGAAACGTACTCGTTAGTGAAGATAACGAGCCAGCAGCAAGATGGCTTGCTCTTATAAGCCAAGCACTCAACAAGCCTCACGACAGCAAAAACGATGAAGATTCCTCCAAATGCTACGGATCAAGGCATCCAAACACGAGAGACTCGAAATCAGGGAGTGGCCTTCTTTTTTTCCAGAAGCCCTCTCTCAAAGTCATCAGCAAGAACTACAAAATGAACGGGACGATGCTCAAAACATGCAACTGTGTGACCGAAGACACTTCTGGTTCGGAAAGCTGCCGGTCAAGGGATCTGAATTACTTAATCGACAAACTAGACTCAGATTTGGACGACGAACAATCTGAAACCCCGTCTTCGCAAAATTCTTTGGATTACTGTCTCATATCCAGCAAACAAATGGTGGGCATCTTTTTATCAGTGTGGGTCAGAAACGATCTCGTCCAACATATCGGCCACCTCAGAACCTCTTCTGTCGGAAGAGGCATAATGGGGTGTCTCGGAAACAAGGTTGGAAAACATCAAGTTATTATTATTTAAAAAAAATCACACTCTCCCAAACACCATTTAATTAATTTGAGTGATATACTCTCTGGTCTGAATTCTGATATATGGTTTCTAATTTTTCTTTTATTGATTTGCTGTACATGTGATGGAAGGGGTGCATTTCTATAAGCATGTCGTTGCACCAAACGAGCTTTTGCTTTGTGTGCAGTCACTTGGCTTCCGGGGAGAAAGAAGGGGATGAGTTGAAGAGGAACTCCGATGTTGCTGAAATACTTAAGATCACACAGTTTCCAAGGATATGCAAGTCTAGGATTTTCCAAGTGCCCGAAAACATTCTCGATCACGAGTAAGAATTTTTGGTGCATCGATCATACAATACAAGTAACACCACTAGCTTCTGTGGATTTTATATGTATTGTCCAGTTTATGATCTCTTTTGATTTCTTATGACAGCCGAATAATATGGCTTGGAGATCTTAATTATCGCGTGGCCTTAAGCTATGATGAGGCAAGGAACTTATTGGAGGATAATGACTGGGAGGGGCTGCTAGAGAAGGATCAGGTAGAACAATAACAATCCATACAATATTATGATGCATATCAGTCTTAAGTTTTTAATCCGAGTTGCGTGTTCGCAGTTGAGAATGGAAAGAGAAGCTGGAAGAGTGTTCAAAGGTTGGAAGGAAGGAGAAATTTTATTTGCACCAACGTACAAATACACGCATAATTCCGATTGTTATGCTGGAGAGACGGTAAAATCGAAGAAAAAACGTAGAACACCAGCATGGTATGGGCAGTTTGCGAGTTTTTCTGAATGACATTAATCATATGTTGCTTTGATGATGTTTCTTATCAACTGTGCTATTACTCGATGTTTCAGGTGTGATCGTATTCTCTGGTATGGAAGGGGGATGGAGCAATTGTCTTATATTAGAGGGGAGTCCAGATTCTCGGATCATAGACCGGTTTGCGCGGTGTTTTCAGCAGAAGTGGAGCTGCATAACAGCAGGAACAAATACAGGAATGTCTACTCCGCTGGTCTGAGGTTGCGGTTTGACTACGATATACCTCAGAGGCATAGTTTTTATGGATGTTGAGACATCAATTGCTGTTGATTATCTCGAATTTGTATGTATTGAATTAGCAAAAATGTCACATGAGGTTCCACATGCATCCTCTCTTTTTTTCTTTGAAATGTTTTTATTACCTTCTGTGTACTATTATCATGATAAGAAGGTAAGATGAGATGTGCACAATTGGTCTTGTTCTTACTAGCTAGAGTGTAAGTTAGTAATTTCTTGCAAAAAATTCATCTCAATATGTCGTTTCTACCTTAAATGTAACATTCCAATAAGTCTCACATTGAATAGAGTAAGAAACAATTAATGACATGGTCCATACGGATATGAGTCTGCTATCATAGTAATATTCACGTTAAGTATTATGAAAGCTCACTAACAATGGATTAGACTATTCTTGCAAGATTAGGTCGACGATGGGGGCTTACATATTTGGCCAAAAGATTTTTATCAACCACACATACTCATTTATTACCTAGTTGGTAGGACTATAAATTTAACCGTCCTAATCGAAAGACGTGTATGGTTACATTGTAAAAATCATAATCGTTTAATAAATGAACCGATAAGGGTACATGATTCCATATGTCTGTTTGACCGCGCGAAACATAAAATAAATATATATAATATTTTGTTATATATACTATATACATATAAGTTTTTAATGTTTGTCATTACTAGTTATGTGTGGTTGTTTGATATGAATTTGTGTATGTTTAGATTATGGATTTTTGGAAGTTTGATTATAATTTTATGAATGTTTGATGTTAAATATTGTAAGTATTATAAGTTTAGTTTGTTATTCGTTTATCTATTTAACCATTTACCTAATTCCTTTATCAATTTTATTATCCATTAACTTTTAACCATATAACCATTTAACCGTCCAAAACAATTTAATTATATAAAACAGGTAGGATCGTAGGTAGAGGTAAAAATGAACGAGTTTTATAACTGAACTGCGAACCGTTTAACTAGGCAGGTAGGGTCATGGGTAAGTTTTATAACCGTCCACACACCGCCAATTTACAGCCCTACTAGTTGACTGGTTATTTATGCATTTCAGAATCAATTTACCCTTCTACCTGCCTTTCCATAGTCTATCTATCAATTTTATTTGTCTACTTGTTAAAGTATTCATATATATTTCTACGTAAACCCAAACAACCACTATACTTGCCTTATATCCCACCATTTCTATGAATACAAATCTTAAGTTCCATATTAATGTTTTATTAAACTGTAGTATTCAACTAAAAATTAATTTGTGTAACGCAAGAGAAAGTTTCTAATTTTTTTTAATGTGAGACTACCCTTTAACATACCGCAATCACTAGCCTTCTAAAGATGCGAGTTATGATCCCAAAAAAAAAACGAGCAAAAATCGTTTTGCTCAAAGTCATGCAATCAAGTAGCCCTATATTCATATTTATGTGATTACAAATCTACCAATCAAGTAGCCCTATATTCATTTTTATGTGATTACTGAAATTCGATACATGACCCTAGGGAGAGCATCCGGTCCGGTCAAAACCCGAATTTTTTAAATTAAAAAAAAATTAGACCGGTCCAAACCCGAAATTTGAAAATCTCTCGAACCTAAACCCGAACCAGACCGGTCCAAACCTGAAATTTGAAAATCTCCCGGACCTAAACCCGGACCGGACCAAACCCACAACTTCCGGACCGACCGGTCCGGTTCAAAAACCCGGTTTGGACGGATTTTGCTCTACCCTACCTGAGCCTGAGTTCCCGACCAACCAGTTGATTCGTATAATAAGTGTCGATTTTGCACTTGCGACAAAAAAATGATTTTCGAGATTCCAAAAAACTTCACCTCAAAACTTGGAAAATGGAAGATTTAAGTGCAAAACCACCATCTTCCTCCCTCCCTACCAATTACCATCCCATGGAGTAGAGGACCAAACCCTAGACTATGGCGATCTCTGTTCTGAGATCGCCGCTCCTCCTTTTCCTCATCTCCGCACTCCTCTCCGTCGAGGACCGGGTCTCCGACCCCTGGTGCGACCGCGACGGGGAGGCCGACCCCGGTGACCTCCGGGTCGTCATGGTGGCGGACCTCCTGCTTCAAGGACCCCGCGAGAGCGTAGTGGATCTCTACTTCAGGGACTTCTACGCCGCCAAGTTCTTAAGGGTGAGCCCAAAGGTTTGGTTCTTTGGGTTTTACGCTTCAGAACAAACCCTAGGTTGAGTCGGGTTGTAGATACTTCGTTTTGCTTTTAATCATTGGGAGCGTTGAATAGGCTTTAGGGTGAGATCGGTTTGCAGGAAAATAACCCAGAAGTAAGGGAAGTGGACACCATAATGTTTTCTGGTGATCGGAAAACTTAATAAAGTTACGCAAGTTGAGTTCCAAGAATTCAAAAACCTTATAAATTTGTACTTGAAATGACTTCCCCCCACTTGCACTCCATATTCCAAGGAAGACATGGAATTTGATATCTTGAGGTTCTTTCACTTCGTGCAAACCAATGACACCTTTAGTTGATAAAGAAGTTGACCTTCGCAAAATACTTAGAAAATGTTGTGTGGGTAAAAGTATGAATAATTGCCAGTCGCATTCGTGGAAGTAGATGAGGAAAGGAATAGGAAAGGGTTTCAAGTTTCAGCTGTTGCGTTTTTTGTGAATTTGATATGGAAATAGCAGCGGAGCTAACTTGTCACTGATCAGTATTCGAGTGTTTCTTATACCTAACAGTTATGCTCTACACTGGAAGTGTGTTCTACATAGAGATTTTTCAGTCCTGTAGACTTGTATACTATTATGGTGTGCGTCGCAACAAGATGAAATTTAAGAGATATTGGTAAGCAATAAGTATGAAATGGAGTCATGTTGCTACTAGGTGATATACACTTATCTGGTACTGAAAATTGAGGGTTTGTAGGCACTTTTTGCTTTTGATTCCTTCAGGAACATTCACTTTGTCAAATCTCGAGGTTACGGCCGTATTTAGGTGATTGTTAACTAATTCAGCCAAAATTTCCAATTTCTTTATGATTTTTCTGTTGTTGTCCACTGATTAGCATGGCAGCTACACATTTTCCAAACTCAATGTCATTGATTTTTTCAGCAGTAGACAATGTGTCATCTTAAATCTTAGATTAATAGGATTAAAATGGCTATGCAAACAGATCACCTATTTGACTATTCATGTTTGATTGTCTCTATGCTTTTGGATAAGTTATTGACTGAAGCATCTTTATGCATTTATACTTTACCAGAAGTCATTTGAGAAACTGAAGCCTGATATGCTTGTCGTCTTGGGTGATCTTTCTGCAGAAGGTTCAAAGATGACAAAAAGTGAATGGGTAGGTATGCTGAAACATTTTCAGAATATGCTAGGGCCATTCAGTGGACTTCCTCTTCATGTTATTTTGGGTGACAGATATAGGGAAGTGCGGAGAGATGGATTTGGAGTCCATTCATCAGATTGCTAGCTACTTACCAGGGTTGAATTCTGCTGGCAGTGGGTCTTTCGAAATTAGCAATATCAGTTTTGTCTCACTCAATGCAGTTCCTATGCTATGTGAAAAAAACAAAGTCCGTTTTCATGTTGAGGCAGCTATAGAGAGGGAAAGTCTTGAACACCATGATCATGAAAAGAGCAAGAGAGCATATTCCAAGAGCATATATGAGCAGACCAGTTTGAATGGTTTTACTGGGAGAGAAAACCAAGCATCTACCAATGATGGTCCAATTCTTCTACTCCACCTTCCCTTACACCATAAGAAAAGACCAGACCATAGACAAGCCAACATTATTGACAGAGATAACCTGCCTGGTCAATGTAAAGCTTGTGCTGGATTCTTTAGGAGGCTTATCTGGTAATTATACTTTTTTCTGGTTATGTTTATACTCAACCTGCTATTTGTTTTTTGAATCATCCGTTTAGAGCTCTGCTTATCATCTTAGATACTCATTCTTCAACGTACTTCTGAAGATTCTTTTATGTCCCTTTATTAGGGAAAGCCATCGGCCTTAATTGTAGGATTGTCGATTTTACACGAAATACGATACAAAAACGACACGAAGTCGACGGATATGGATTAAGAAATTGAATATGATTAACAAATGGGTTGGATATGGAAACATGATTATTAAATTGTTGGATATGGATTTCATGTGCAAAAACCATGAACACGATTGAGACACGACAAGACGCGATAAGTAATCGTGTACTTAGTTACGGGATTACGAATAATACACGATTAATACATGTAATAATATATATATAAGTAGGTTTTACTTTTAGTTATTTATAATAACATACTTAGAAGCAAATCATGTAACAAACAATACTAAACGTGTATGTTTCATGTTCTAAAGATGTAAACGAGATTTGTGTTGAACGTGTTCTAATGTCTAAACGACATGACCCATTAAATCGTGTATAAACAGGTCGGGTCGTGTTTACATGATAATAAATGGATTGTATATGGTTCGAGTCCAACAACACGATTATTAAATGGGTTGAATATGGATTGCAATATAACTTATATATGCAACTGTACACGACACGATTAATACACGGCACGATACGATTGACAACCCTACTTAATTGGTTGGGTGATAATATCCAGCCTTTACATTCATCATTATTGAAACTTCTGCGTAGAAGAACTAACTTGTCATAAGGTAGTGTTTCAGTTGTGAGTGAATGTTTGCCCTGGCCTGTAGATTCATGAGCTTGTTGCATCAGGCAAAGAACATACACTAATTCGTTTTAGCATGAATGCCAATTTGTAGCTGAAGAGATTTGAGATATGAGGAGATAGTTTACTGAGTCACAAAGATGTTCTTGGGCTAGCAAGTAGAGTAAGCGTATGGTATCGTCTCTTCTATTAGAATTCCTACGCTTGAGGTTGTCTTGACCATGGTTATTGGTTACCCTTAAAAGGTTTCTGTATGCGTTGGTTATGTTTCTCTAATTGAAATTGTGAAGCTCTCGATATGAGAATAGTGTAGAATACTCTTCAGCGATGGCATGCACAAAAATAATGTTCTTTTTAGTTTTTGCTTGAAGTCTTGATCTACTTTCTTTTCTATTTGCAGGAAAGATGTTAGTGAACCTTATGGATCTATATACACTATGCCTCTAAATGTTACAGAATATATCTTCCAGGCTCTACGACCAAGGTAATTGTGTCTTGCTTTAAGCTCACTTGAATTGTTTCATTTTGATGGCTGCTTAAAAGATATCATGCATTGTAAAAGAAAACTTATATTTTCTGCCTCTTTAGTCAATTTTCTATCTTTCACTGACCAATGAAGGTGTGATGAAATTTATTTTAACATGGACTTTTGATTGTTGCACTGCCAGACAAAATATCATGGCCCGTAACTAAGAATTAAGGGATGAAAATCTGTGTGTTAACTTTAATCTTTCCTAGGCGGAATAGATGGTCTTATATGATCCCTCAATGGACTTTGAGTCTGACATGTTTCCCCTTCAGGCCTGGTTATCATATATGACAAAGATACATTATTGTAATATCAAATAGTTATCTTACGAGTTCCATTAGAACCTTATGGTGTTTGCTCGTATTTTGGCTAGTTGTGCTTTTATAGAGTAGAGAAAAAAAAAATCAAAGAGTCCTTAAGCATATTGTTGATTTTCTTGTTCTGTGCAGGATAATTTTCAGTGCACACACACATCATTTTGTCGATCGTTTGCATGCAGATGGGACTCACGAAGTGACGGCCCCAGCCTTGACATGGGCTGCAAGGGATGATCCTGGTTTTGTTGTTGCAACTTTTAGGCAGAACAAGTCGGTGATAATCAACCATTGCTTCTTACCCAGAGAATCACACTTACTGATGCTTTATTTGTCAATTATGAGTTTGTTACTGGTAATAACACTAATAACATGTTGATGAACACCTAGTTTTTGACACAAATCTGCTGGATGGCTTCTTCTATCGCTACGGTTGATTGTTACTTGCTGCTAGATGCGTGATTTTTCACTAGAACCAGAAAGATTAAAAAGCATCCTTAAAATCTCACGTCAATATGACATGAGTTTTTTTTTGGCATTTTGAACATCATGGACTATATCAAATGACTATCTGAATAATCTGCATTTCTTATCTATACTGTAGTTATAGTTAGTTAAGTCGCACTTTGTATCATTGGGTCAATTGGAAACTATCTCATTGTTTCGTCAACCTAAACCCAAAGGTGGTCTAGAGATTACGATTATTTGTCAACCAAAGACTTTAACCTGACTGTTAGTGATTTAGACATTGGATTTAGTTTTTCTTTATCTCAGATGTGGTTTATCCCTATGTTTGTTGGTGGTGCAAAGGTTCTTCACAGCCAACGATGTATTGCTGTTGGAAGCTGCAAACCACTGATATGGTCTTCTGATGATCTATCAAACCATCACTCTTTTCTTACTGGTAAATTCTTTTCAGAGTTCAGTTATGGTACAAAGTAAAAGTCTGAATATATATATATGATGAAGGTGAGAAAAGGATGAGGGGAAATTACCTTTTCCTTTAAGAACTCAATGACAACCGAAGCCATCACAAACTTATTAATTTATTTGTTATTGCAACTAAACAAGACAACAAGCAAAACAGATGCTACAAGTTTCGACATCCACCGGGACCTCCATAGTAAAACATGTCTCCATCCGGTTGGTTCCCAAGTACTGGTGTGGTCCCATAGCAGACATTGTCATTATGAGAATCAGCATGGATTGCAGTTACAACAGGAAAGAAAGACACCCCATTCTCTCTGAAAATTTGAATGTTCTTTATGCTTGCTGCTCTTCCTTCTTCTTCTTTGCCAAACTCACCACTTCCCATAGGAGGGCTCACTCCACCAGTTGGATAGCTTGCTGCTCCTCCCCATGCAAATTGAGAACCATGCTCTGTTAAAGTGGTGAACAAGCTCCGCGGCCAATGTCCGACGGTTTCAATTTTGTCTCCGTCCCCCACCTTCAGGTACCAGTCTCCAAGAGTGCCGTCCTACACTTTGTAAATCAAATTAATTTTATATGTTGTGATTTCAAGGTTTGATTTTTTTTTGTGACTACTAATACCGCCATTTGGACTTAGCGGACTTTATATATATATATATATATATATATATATATATATATATATATAATTCGATCCAAGTCCAACTATGAATCTTCCAAGTCAGATATTTAACGGAATGTCAATCAATTTTAAAGGTAGTGGATCTCTTATATATATTTATATATAATCCGTTTAAGTATCTTTGAGATAACGTAAAATATATGGTGTGTGTGTGGTCGATCTTGACCTTCACTATTGCGAGGGTGATGTAAGATTGTTGACCACCAAGAACCGAAGTTTGTCCAAGCTTTACTCCTGGAAAAATTGAAGCAGGTGGTTGTTCTTGGGTAAACCCTGGGCAATCGTAATTCATGCATCCCGTCGATTGGAACCCATCCGCCTAATCCACATCGACAAAGTACTTATCAATAAATTTTTAATGCATGTCAAAAGGAACAATTACATATTATATATGCGTAACAATATATATTTAGTCTACTAATAACAAATTAACGACATGTTTAGTTGCAAATTACATACATTTTCTCATACTAGACATAAAATAGTGACATAATTTATATACAATTGACAAAAGAGAAACTTTCGTGGTCAGTCTGGACTTTCCTTATTGTGATGATATAGTTACAATGAACAATAAATAAATAATTGACACAAAAATGACGCGATTGCATTTGGCTTGTTGGATTTTTACACTATATTGCATTACCATTTAAATCCTGTTATTCTGGCTTGTCACAATATAAATATGGTGCTGGATTATTTAAGGTCAACATCGATCATTTAGGGATAACTGAGGTTGTCTATTTAAATGATTGAATTTAGATTCAACGATTTGAGTTGGATTTATTAGTTATTGGAAGTTTCATGTAGCAAAACCAAATCATTATGTATACTAAATGTCATAACTTATGGATTAGTTTGTAAATTTATAAAGTCATCAATTAGGTTATTGTTCAATGTTTTTATTAGGAAAGTCTACCAAATCAGTTAATTTATAAAACATATGGATATCTTCACATGAATATTTCCATATTAGCTTTTATCTTCAAAGGAAAAACATTATTTACATTTTTTATGATTAAAAGGCTGACTTAATTCTTTTTCCATGCATGACGTGTCATCTTCTTCACGTTGCAAACTTTGAAGTGCCTTTGGTTTGGAATAAAAAATGTAATATGAAATATTTGCGATGAGAAAAAAATACTTATTTCACAGTACACGTTCAACCAAATAATTCTTACGTTTTCAAAATTTAATGCATTTTGGTTTAAATTACATAAATTTGAATTTAAATGACATGTTAGAATTTATTCTATTTACGTTGCATGAATTGCATTTTCAAATCCAACATAACACACATGGAATCTCAAAAAATAAAATAAAATACAATCTTAAGTACTTGACATTATAAAAAACGAAATTTACGCTACAAATTCATCTAGTAAAAATGTGCATTTTGATATTAAAATGCATTGACTAAATATTGTAATCTTAATCATTTTAAAAAATATAAATATCTAAATGAGGTGTATGTGTTCTAAGGTTTCCAAAGGTAAAGTTATGAGCAAACATTGAATTTGCTTAATTTGCTATTGAAAAAAAAGAGATAATCTCGGGTTTTAAATGAAGAAAGGATGCATAACAGCCAAGAAGACAATCAAAGATGAAAAATTGCATTAAAGTAGTTAGGTTTATGCATATTTATATTAGTTTAACATTGTAATTTTTCAAATTTGTGTCGATCCTAATCCAATTACTTTAATTAAATCAACAAATATACTATGGTTCATTAGGCAACCTCTTCTAAACACTAATGATGTTGACCTCATTGGAATAACATGCCGCTAAATATGGTATTTGGTATTTTCGAATTATGCTTGCACAATTTTGATAGCTAATCATGGTCATGTTACAAGAAAACAACACTAAACAATTAATTAATTATGAGATCCAGGTTAACCACCACTGATTTGCAAGATCCAATGTAACCACCTCTTGGTGTGGTCACATCTCAATGGAATGGATCATTCAACCAAAAGGTAATTAACAATAAATTGATGAAAACTTACAGTCCATGATACAAACAGGTGAGGTTGGTTGTCTTTATATCTTTCAGGGTACACCTGAGGAGTGCAATCACATAATCTGTATAATCATGTATATAATTACTTAAGTAGTGTTTATCTCCCAAAATTAATGTTTTGGTTTAACTCACATGCCAACCAGCTTGGACCAAATTGGTTTTGCCGGGTAGTCCTGGAGTTTGGGATACGACCCAAATTGCAGTGGTGCTTACTTGACCAGTTTCCACTTTTGGAGTTGCCCAAACATTGAGCCTCGCTTTGGTCCCAAAAAAATCACCATTTACAAAATACATTTCCCACTGTGGCACATGTTTAATAATAAAAATTAATTATTTTTTAAGTAAAAATAAAATAAAATTGTTTTTAAAGTCTTACACGTTCCAAATGTGCTTGGCCATCGGAGGCCGTGATGTTGCCGAAGTGTCCTTTCTGGTTCATCTACACATTGGTAATGGCAATTAAATTCTCAGGATTTGGACCATTTTACATATATTTATCGAATTGATAAAATGATAATCTGAACTAACTCCAGTCTAGTCTGTCTTCTTCTTAGACGTCTCATAAAATACATATAGACGACGATCACAACAAAAAAAAAAAGACTTTGGACATATATACCTCATTGTGATGCCCAACTAGACTAGTAGTTTCAGTTGGCAGATGTCTCCCGTTGGCTCCTAAGACAAATATGAGGCAAAGACCTATGTTGATGCCAAGGGGAAGTTTTTCTACCATTGTTGTTTTCCTATGCGTTGAAGATAAAATACTACACTGCCCTTTTTGTACAACTCATTAGTCTAATTAGATAACCTCGTAATTATGATCATTTCCTAATTTGTTGTTAGTAATATGTAAACCCATTTATGGGTAACTTGATATGTAAACAAACACATTCCATTTTAGATGAATGCCTGTGAACGACAACTCGACATTAGATGGGATTGGGTTGGGTTGACAGGTTATTATATGGATTAGTTTTCTTCTTATTTCGGTACTAAAGCACTCCTGAGATCCGATCTGCAATGATGCTCCACAATTTTCCCATCATCTAATTGATGATTAATATGTACACAAACACATTCCTATTTACAATGGTCTCTTGTAATGATACTGAAAAATCAATATACTAAACAAAATTGACAACCAATCATAACGTGCAATGGTTTTGAAGTGAAAGATTATGAATATTTATGGGTCTTGAACACATTAGATTTATGAATTGAATTTCGATTCTCCGAATTATGAACTTCCAATATCTGGAATTTTTCCGAATACAAAATTGACAAATGAGATTTTTTTCCCATTTGTGAAGTAAAAAAGTTTCTATTTGCAAACCTATAAGTAAAATTCTCACAGACTCAAAATTAATTAATCAAACAAACATCAAATTAACCTAAATTCCAATAAAATTTGAAATTATTTACTGAATTGCTAAATATCGTCCCAAAATTACTTAAATTGCCCCTTGAAATTACCATTTTGCTCTTCTCTCATTTCTACTGTTATAACGCGACATTTTACCCTCCTATCACACATCTCTCTTCATCTTCCTCTTATAATCATAAAAAATAATGTTTTGGATGTCAGTAATGAGCCAACGGACGCCCCAGTGTACTCGAATCTGGTAAAATATCTAACATCTTTTTAATAAAAAATAAAAAAAGTAAAAAAAAATTACGGGCGTCCAACGGAGCCGCCCCACGTAGGAGGTGGGCGTCTGGGTAAACCACCTCCCCCATGGGGGATGCGTTTTACCCAGACGCTCCACCCATGGGGGAGACGTTTTACCCAGACGCCCCGCCCATGGGGGAGGCGTTTTACCCAGACGCCCCGCCCATGGGACGGGCGTCTGTGTAACACGCCTCCCCCATTGGGGAGGCGTCTTACACAGACGCCCCCCTCCTACGTGGGGGCGGCTCCGTCGGACGCCCGTAAATTTTTTTATTTTTTTATTTAAAAGATAATTGATTATAAATTTAGATAATTGTTAAATTAATTAATAAGTTAATAATTACTATATTCGGATACCGATACCCTTTCGGTACACCGAAAATTCAAAAAATTCCAGATCCAACAATTTCAAAATCCAAAAAAATTCCAGGGGGCGCTGCCCTTTGCCACCCCCGCCACCTCACCGGCGAGGTGGAATGCCGCTCGCTCACCGGGGAGCGAGACCCCCGAACGACCTGTCAATGTGGTATTTTGTAAGTCAGGATGTTTTACCGCCGGGGGATTTTGGATCATAACAAATGTTGGATCTGGAAATTTTTTGAATCTTCATCACTTGCAAAAAACTCATTGTAATCCGACCGGTTACCACCGAAAACTTGCAAAGAAACGTCAAATAATTTGAGATAACACACCGTATAATTTTAATTTGACAAAAAAATTAAAAAAAACGGGACGTCTGGCTAAGACGCTTGTACCATCGTGGAGGCGTCTGGCTAAGACGCCTCCACCATGGTTGAGGCGTCTTAGCCAGACTCCTAGACCATGGTAAAGGTGTCTGGCTAAGACGCCTCGACCATCGTGGAGGCGTCTTAGCCAGACGCCTCCACGATGGTACATGCGTCTTAGCCAGACGTCCGAGTCGGAAAAAAAAAAATCCGTCTCCGTTACTTCGTCTGATCTAGGTGCTTCGCCAGACATTTTCGTGGTGTTGGTACTAGGAATGTTAGTAAAACTGAGTCAAAAACCTTGTTTAAAGACACAAGACGATATGTGTATTAAATATATTGTTAAGGGTAATTTGGTAATTTCCAGGAACGATTTAAGTAGTTTTGGACGTTTCCCATTATTTATGATAGTCCTCACAAACGTCAAAACCCCTGATCTTTGATTTGTCCCTAAAACCCTAACCGCCACGACCACCACCGGCGATCCAAACCACCTCCGACGATCTCCTCCTTTGTTCTCTTCATTTCTCCTCCACCAAACCTTGATTCCTTCTTCCAAGGTGATATTCCCCCCTTACCTTTCCCTCCCCTTGATTGGATTCCAGACTAAGTTAACCATAAATTTAAGGTGATCTGCATGATGAAAAAGTAGACATTTATCTACAATCACATGTTTGATGGTGTAGAACAGCAAGAAGACATGTTTGGTGGTTTGTCGTTTGTTCGCATGTAGTAGTAGAATCAGGGGCAGTGTCAGTAATTCAGGTTTCAAGTGTTGGAATTCGTAAGGACAATCCCAATCTAGGGTGTCGTCCGGCCCTTCCTTAATCTACTTGCCACCGACCCCGTAGAACACACATTTGACGATTTGAAAAATTAATGTTGACCCATGCTTGAGCTCCCTGTGGCCTCAATACCCTACGGTTTGTGGTGTTGCGACTTGGGATAGTAATTGCCTGTTTTTCTTCCAATGCAATGGTTGTGTTTGTTTTGCTCTCCTTTGCAAAGAACTTATCTATTTCATAAGTTGCTTTCTTTCTTCGTTTCACTTCACATGGCTTGCTGCCTCTCTTTTTTTGTTTTGCTTTGATCATTTCTTACAGTATTTGCAACTACTGGGGTACTGGTCTAATCTCTGGTGGTCTTCAAGAAACAAAATGTCTTTTCTGAATTGGTTTATTCAAATTACTTTCTTTTCTTGTATGCTAAATGCTGGCCTAAATCACAGTGGGTTTTGCTTTTGCCGATTTAAATGCACAATGCACTCTTATTTTCACGATTTCTTATATTTGTGTCTATTGATCTTGACTCTCAACAGAAGCCTATTTGTTTTTTTAATTGACCAGAAAATCGTCATTTATTTTGTTACCGTCCACCAAAACAATAATAATTTAGCTTTTGGACTTCCGTTTGCGCAAAAGTAGTTTCTATCCTAAAACTTCCACTATCCCATCATAGACATCATTAGCAATCCTTTTTCTTGTATTTCTACTTACCTTCACTTTTGACTGTAAGTTTTTACTACAATCTATTTTCTTGTTTTGCGTAGATCAATCGATCATTTTGTAAATCTGATCATAATGAAGGACCATTCCAAGTCCTCTGGTGCTGAAGCTCCTAAAAAGGTACGTTTTCCTCGTACAATTAGAGTAATTGTACTTATGCTCATGTTTTCTTTTTCTTTTTTGAAATACCATGGCTTGGTTTTATTTTCCAGATGAGATTCATGCCCAAGATTCCCGTGAAGAAGGAACAAGGTGTAACCATTCCAAAACAGTAAGTGTACTCTTTCACTGGTGGTACTGTGAGTTCAGTTTCATGATCTTCTATTGAAAAATTTCCATGATGTTTTGAAGGGAGTCATCTGAAGATGTCCCTGGAAACAATGCAGAGCTACTCAATCGAGTGAAGGTATTTTTAACAGTTTTTTTGTTTGCTTCACTTTAATATGATAAGGAATATTTCATGATTTCCCTTAAATATCTTCATTCATCTATAACATTTTTCCATATGTTCCTATTATTTTTTCTTCTACTCGTGTTTAATTCTCTTTTTATTTCTTAGCAAGTTGAACAAGGTCCTGGAAGGAGAATGCCCAAGCCCGAGAAAAAATGTAAGGCCGTTTGTGATAGTGTTTGGTGTATTGCTTCTTGTCTCTGTTGGTTTATATAATATATAGAAGCGGTCGTCATGGATTCATCTTTGGTATTTGTTTTGGTGTATTATTTTAAAAGTTTACGGTCCTGATCCAACTACTTTCCATTATATGCTTGGCATGCATGCTATTTTAGGAAGGCATCCTTTATAAAGGACATGTGATTGAATAAACTATTTGATCTCTCTACATTTGCTTATTTCAATGTATTTTCCTTTGTTTTCCCAAATCTAAATGCATGTCCTATTGACACATTGGTACATTCATCTAACCAAGCCCTTGTTGGAAGAAACTGTTGAGATGCTTCTTAATGTTGGATGTTGGGATATTATTATGAAACATCTATTGACACATGGTCCCTTGCATGTTGCAACTAAGGTGTTAACTTGCTGAACTTGATCAAACTAGGTATGTCCCTTATCTTGTTGAAACTTGCTTGTTCAACTTGAATTAAGTTTTAATCTTACACGAGTGTATCTGATTGTAAAATCTTTGAGATTATGTTCCTCTGTCTCATTGTAATAGGGAGGGCAAGCCCTTACAGATATACCGAGAGAGAGAAAAAAGAAGTTTCAGGGTGAAGAAATAGATGCTATACCATCTCTAGAAGCTTCATTTCATGTTATTATTATTATTATTTAAATGAGTAATATATGTTACATGTCAAGATAGAGGATTATGGTTGACTGTCAGTTCCTCAAACTTATAAGTGTAAGTTGAATGAGTTTGACTGAGGTCATGTCAAGGTCATGCCACTTGGTTGCTCTATTGGCCATAAGCTGACAGAACAAGTGATCATTGTTTAAGATTCAATTGCTGACTCTAAGTTAATATTACCTGTTTGTCCCTCCTTAATTCTTATGCCTTCTTTGCAACCCAAAACTCCATTTGTCATTGATGCCTCTGAAGGTCTACTTTGCGTATGTCAAAACCACATCTCTTGTATTGTAGAAATTTCTTTTCAACCAGAGCCTTCAATCTCCTTTTATTCTCATCCCTAATTCAATCTATCCTCGTATACCGACGCTCTACACATCCGCCATAAAATGCACACTTCACGTTTATTCTCCGAGCCTATTACGACCCTCCTCCCTTTACATGCTTGAACAAGCTATGTCACTGTAACGTATCCTAGGTTAAACTACATAGGTGGAATTTCTTATAGATACGTTCATATAATATTATCAGTCCAAGAGAGATTCAGCAAAGCCAATGTCAATTTTGGTCTATTCTTAAAAAATGTGTTAAGAATCGCATTTGCCCTTACATCTTTATAACTTGACATTTTTTTCCTAACATCTTCGCAGCGGATCAGATGGAAGTAGTTTTTGGTACTGTCAGTTCATCATTTGGCATTCATAAACGCATTCAAAAGAGTCAGGGTTAGTTTCATACTCTCTTTTTTCACTAATATCCTTTCTATGTTAGGGAGTAATACTAATATCTGTGTTGCAGATGATCTCAGTTCTAAAGTGAAGGAGGATGAAGATCCTTGGGTGTGTGAACTTGGATGTCATTTGTTTCCTTTAATCTAATTCTCTTCCCCCACATTCTTGAAGCATTTATGTTTTAATGTTGTTTCAGAATTATAACTCCTACTATCCTTCCGTACTTCCTTTAAAGCTGCCTTGTAAGTTTTAAATATATTTTTCTTCTAATTCATGCTTAAACCAATGAAGTTCTTTATATTGCTAAACTGAAGAACATGCTTATATTGCTGAACTAAAGAGCTTTTATGTTTTCAGATGTACCCGACGAAATAGACAATGAGAAATTCACTAATCCAGCTAAAGACCTCGGACTGACGGTAAATTGAACCACCGGCTTACCACTGAGCTGAATTCTTTTATTGTTCCTCACTTTGAAGCTGTTTGTGAGTATCATTGCATTTAACAGGAGGATAAATCAGGGCAGATGTTAGTTTTCCAATTTCCCGCATCATTACCATTAGCAAAACAAAGTTCAATTGCTAGAAAGGGAAAGGAGGTTGATTCCAAAAGGGCAACTATTCGTGAAAGGAGCTCGAAGTTGGAAGAGTTGCCGGCTGGATACATGGGAAAACTACTAGTTTATAAAAGTGGTGCTGTTAAAATGAAGCTCGGGGACACCTTATTCGACGTAAGATTTGTTTCAAGTGTACTTTGAAACCATACATCTATTTTTTTGAATGGGAAAACTATGTTATTGTAGGTATCTTCAGGTTCCGATTGCGTGTTTGCTCAGGATGTTATGGCTATCAACAGCCAAGAGAAGCACTGCTGTGCCCTTGGGGAGCTAAATAAGAGGGCGGTTGTAACACTAGACTTGAGCTCAATGGTAGAATCATTGCCCAATTTCGATGATATTAAGATTTAGTTTTGGCAAGTGATGGTTCGTTACCACTAGTACCTTATTAGGTAAGGTAGAGATTCTTTCTTCGGATTTGGGTTTATGGAAGTGTAATACCGATGAAGTAGCAACGGATCGTGTATTTTTTGCCCATTACAACTCAATAAGTTGGTTGTATTCTTCAAGTTAAGCATTGTTCTGACTAAAGTTGGTTGACTAAATGCAATGATACTCACAAACAGCTTCAAGTTAAGCATTGTTAGTCCATGAAAAAGCATTGTTCTGTAATCGAACTGCCCTCTTAAACTAAATGATTTATCTGACAAACTTGTGGATGTCAAACAGCCTTACTTTTCCCCTACAGCATCGATATTTTCAACAATTGAACCGTACATTTCAGTTATATTTATTGTTTATGACTAAAGTCTTCAAACTATAAATATTGTGTTTTAGGAATTGCAAAACAATAGTTTTAGAGATTAAGAAAACAATAATATTAAACAATTAGTCTTTAAACCATACTGTTGTGTTCACAATTATGAAGTTTTAGAAATATTTCATCCTGACTAATTGTGTTTTGGAGATTAGTTTTATCTTGAGCTAAGATGTGATTTGCCTCTAAACGATCATGAATGAGTTGCTGTTGCAAGCCATAAACAACTGACATGGTCTTCAAGTGATCTATCACAATAATGTATAACATCTAAGTCTAACTATCTTATTGTGTTGTTATGTGAAATGAGTAATTAAGGATAAATAAAATTACAATTATCACATAAAAATAACTACACCATGCAAGAGATTTTCGTTCTAGCGTTAATTTATATGCACTGCTACTAAAAACTAAGAGTTGCTTGAGTTGAGCACAGAGCCATATACTATATATAGAGTAGAGCACAGTCTTTTATAAATTTTGGGAATTGTTAAACGTCTTCCGGTTTTTACTTAAATCGTTTGTCTCAATTACCATTTTGTCGTTCACAATCCATTTAATACTCATTTCGTCATGTCTCTTAAACTAAGACTTATGTCTCAGTATTTATCACTCTACCAGTATCAACACCACGAAAATGTCTGACGAAACGTCTAAATCCGGTGAAGTAAGTCTGGGCGTTTGGCTAGGCAGCCTTCCCTATGAAGCTAGTTTTTTTTGGTAGTATCATCCTATAAATCACAAACAGATAATCAAATGAATTATAATCTGAGATGCGATCACATAAATGAAATGAGTTCCCGGGATATGGTTATTGCAGTACGGAAGAACACATAAAGAAAGGGTTACGGGTGTCGTTTTTTGATAAAGGTGGTCGAGCCACGAGAGCGTGATTGATGAATTGTAGTTTCTAATAGTACTCATGGTCATCACAACCAGTGACTTGTAGTTTATCAAGAGGGTCACCGACAGATCAACAGTCTTAGTCCTGAGGTTAAGAAAATTGTCCGTGAGATGACTGAGGCACAAGAGAAACCACGTAACATCTTGTTGGCGGTAAATGAGAAATTCTCGGAGGATAATCTGAATCATAGACACATTTATAATTGTAGAGAGTATATGAGGTGAGTGAAATCTGAAGACAGGAATACCGCTCAACAGTTTATGCATCAGGTAGAGAAGTATCAATACTTGTATTGTATCAGTGCTCGTCATCGTATTGATTGGGGAGGAGGACATTGTGGCAAGGATCACTATATAGAGGTTTGGTGTGATTTGTTTCCGATTGCCAAATTCTACAAGTGTGCAGTTATGTATTTCTCAGTGGGGACGGATGGTTCGTTGTACCCGTGTATTACAGTGATACATTGGGAGAGTCCGTCTACCATGACGAAGTCATGCAGAGAGTTGATCATTGCTCATTTAGGAAGTTACATACATTTCATTGGCTTAGAATTAGCTGAGGGATTCCCAGTACCTCTTATAACGACCATATGGTTTCAAATGCGAGATGAGAATGTTGTTGGATGAGAGGTGGAGTACGAGCAGAGGAGAACATCTTGGGAGCAGTTACGTAGGAGATTTTGATTGTAATTTGTAATGTATTGGTTAAATTACTATATTTTTAATGTATAATCTGTTCGTACATTATACCGTGTTGCTATTTTTATCAAATTTTAAATTTAAAATGCATTACAAATAACAAATAGGAAAAAGATATGTTCGTCGGAAATAAATAATAAGAGTACAACAGATAGACAAATAGGGAGAAGATATGTTCGTCAGAAATAAATAATAAGAGTACAACAGATAAACAAATACCAATACAAATAATAAGAGTTCAACAGATAATAAAGTAAATAATGTACAAGCCGACTATGACTCATCCTCCGAATCATGGTCAGAAAATGCCCAACTGAGTGTTCCACGAGTGTATGAAGTGATCTCAATCTACACATGCAACTCTCATCTCGTCGTCCGGCATAAGGTCCCTATTCTCCAAGAACAGTTGCGCAAGCCGTATCACCCTACTCATCCACTATATAGAACATCAAAAATAGTGTACATTACCAATACAAACAAAATATTCATTACAAATAAAAAATAATTTAGAAAAACTTACCGCATCGCCACATGTCCTATCTAGTGGTCTCTCAGGTCTCTAGGCGGTACCACGCACGAGAGATGGATGTGAGTACCTACCAAACCAATCCAAATAATTTGCATCACAAGTGGATGGGTCGCGGCTACGTGTAAGGTTGCCAAGGTGAAGGCTGCCTCCTCTCGGAAATGTCCTCCAAATCGTCTCCGTCATCGAAGCAGTGTACCTCACATCGTACGTCGCAGAAGTCCCAGACCGCACTGCATGCTCTGGGGTCATGATGTCAACCGGGATCACCTGAACGTATTGTAACTGACGCAAGACGTGATCAGGCAAATAAGGCTCCATGATATCGCGATAACGAATGCGGCCCATCAATAAAGTCTTCGGCACATCCGCAACAGGCTCAGGACCATAGGGCAGCCACTCCACCTAAACGTTGACACGTTAATAATAATAATAATTAAAATTAAACAAACATAAATGGTATAGAGATTTATACCTACGATGCAGTCATCTGATCGAGTCATCTACGAATGGAATGAAGTCGCCCATCACTCTTATCCTCGCTCCGGATGGTCCACATACGTGAACGAAGATAGCCCGACTCAATGATCTTCCTCTCTCGATACGGGCGGAAAGGAGGCAAATACTCATATATCCAAGCTTGTAGCATCGTCAGACAACCCGCAATATCAGAACAATCAGCACGACTAGCTATCCCCAACTGGCGATACAAGTATGCCAACGTCTCCGACCCCCATGAGTACTGACCAATTGTCTCCGGGTCCCTATCCTCCAATATGTCATGTGGTCTGATCCTGCAACCGCTCTTGTCGACAAACAAGACACATCCGAGCAGTAAGAACATGTAGCCAGTCAACTGCATATCCTTAGTCTGCGGAGGTCGTTCCTGTCTGCATGAGTCGTCAACAATGTCAATGCTAACACCACCGCCACACCAACACCTATCAACGCTCACCCCGAGCAACTCTGCTATGTAACACTTCAACTCACTCGTCGATGCATGAGTACTGACCAAACGACCCTTAACAGGAATGCGCATGATATGGAACACGTCATGCAACATGATCGTCATCTCTCTGAAAGGCAGGTGGAAAGTGTTGATGTCAGACTGCCATCGCTCCACAAACGCAGATATCAACGACATATCAAGGATGAGGAACATACTGTAAGGCAAGTGACAAAATCCGCTACCAGTAAAGGCCCCGATGCAGTCATCACTCAAAACTGAGCGTCAACCCTGCAATGTAGTACAGGCTCTGTGCCAATTATGGCACTTCAGAACCTTCCGATTATCGTCCTTCCAAATGTGTCTACTGATGTGGCCATTGTAACTAGGAATGACGCTCTCATCTAAAGGACTACCGAGCATCGCAGCAGTCACGATCCAAGAATCGTCCACAACCCTCATCTTCTTCTGAGTTCGGACATCTACAATGCACAAACTCGAATCACCAGTCACAAACCTACCACCTCTACCCTTCTGAATCACCCACTCAGCAGTAGAAGAATTGTCATGTCGCCCCCGTCCTCTACCATACTCCCCCTGCCTCTCCTCCTCCAACCCCAACTGACCTTCATCGTCACTCTCGTCGTCGTCACTCTCCACCTGATCTGAAACATCCTCATCATCGAAGAAATCCTCGTGTGTCTAACGAAGACGTAAACTCTCCCTCTCCCTCCTAACCGAAGCACATATAGCATGTCTACGTGGATGACGATGAGCTGAATCATTATCTAAACTATATACAACACGTAAGAGAACTGATTTCATTAATCCTCCACGGTAACCCGATGACTATTAATTCAATTTTAGAAATAAATTTTTGTTAATGGATTTAAATTACCAAATTTACAAATTGATCAATTAATGAAACTAATTATAACAATTAATCAATTTAACTAACAATTATAACTAACTATAATCAATTTAACTAACAATTATAACTAATTGTAATCAATTTAAATAATTATAACAATTAATCAATTTAACTAATTATTAACTCAATAATCAATTTAACTAACAATTATAACTAATTATTCAATTTAACTAATTATAACAATCAAACAATTTAATCAACTAATTAATCAATTTAACTAACAATTATAATTAATTTTTATTTACTATAAATAAAAGAGTGTCCTTAGGAGACGCCCCCCGGAAGGATTCCTTTGATGTGCATCGGGGCCCTCTCCATTTTTTTTGTTGACTTAAAATTAATGAAAATTTTTACTTGATTTGAGAATTATAACTAATTGTAATCAATTTAACTAATTATAACAATTAATCAATTTAACTAATTATTAACTTAATAATCAATTTTTTCTTGTCTCCGAGACATTATTTTTGATGAGTTTTAGAAAGATGAAGTGAGAGTGATGGTTGGAGAGTGAAATGAAAAGATATATAAGTAGAAATGAGAGAAGGGTAAAACGATAATTCTCACGGATAATTTAAATAATTTACGGACGACGTTTAGCAGTCCAGTTAAGTTTTAATGATATGTACTCGCGATCAAATTGCTAAAGTACTCATCATCCATCAACGTGGCATGATACATCATCTAGGCATCATCATTTTCCATAAACTAATCATAAAATCGAAAACTCGTCACTATCATTTTCACCATACATACATCAACTTGCCAATTGGCATCCTCATTTTCCATAAACTGATCATAAAATTCAAAATTCATCACTATCCTTTTCTCACCCCCTCTTCGCGTTAGTACTAGACTTGATATATTTTAAATATTTTTTCCAACCCGTGTGCAATTTATTTAAGTTTTTAATATGTGATATAATACTATATTATCAGATAATATTTAAAATACGAATAACCTTTTTATGTTCAATTTTCTTTCAAAGTTATCCATTTCCAAAGTACTGTATTTGGCAAGGTTTTAAAAACCAGACCGGACCGGACGGTTCGACCCGGTCGAACCGGGAACCGATGGTTCAACGGCCGGTTCAACTAAAAAACCGAGCCTCTAGTTGAACCGTTCTGAACCGGATTGAACCCGGTCCGACCGGGTCGGACCGTTTGGTTGGACCGGTTGGTCGGACCGGACATAAAAATATTTCAAATTTTCCTAATTTTTAAAATCAGAAAATATGATGATTTTTTTTCTATTCTTACAAACAAAAATCCACCACCCACAAACTCTTCTCTCCCTCACTAAATCCCTTCGTAAGTATGATGTCATGGATAATATTGAAGATTGATTTTGATTTTAGATTCTTAATCCAAATAATGTTTTCTCTAATTCGTATTCAAGCAAATTTGTTCCGTTAAGTAAATTGTGTTTGATATCATGAATTATATTTAACGTTTGGTGTGTGTATATATTAAATAATTTTACAAAAATCAGTTCAAACCGGTCCGACCGTTAATATTTATTCGGTCCGGTCCAACTTCGGGTCTCAAAAATCATGATGTCATGCTGACGTCATCAACGGTCCGACCGTGGTTGGACCGTGGTTCGACCATATTGAACCAAACCGAAGCTTTATCGGTTCGATGACCGGTTCAGTTCTGAAAACCTTGGTATTTGGTTCATGTCCATGGTTGGTTTTTATGGGCATGAAAATATCATTTTTTTTAATTGAATTGAATACATACACTTCAATATACGTAATTAGAAAAGTTACCATACCCATCACAATAACAAAACCATATCTGCCCCCATCCCTCAGATTAATTTAAAGATGGACCTCGTGCCAATCGTGACCATAAATGCTCATATACCCATATCACCATATCCATCAAATTAAGATTGTATGAACATCAACCAAAGACAATATTCAATAGCTAGTAATTAAGCACCATCCATGCATGCAATAACTCCTCGTGCTTCACGTTGGCCTGCCCACACTCCCCCATTCCAAACCCACATTATATATATAACCTACCTAACACAAACTCAAATTCCCCTCCAAAAACCACAAAACACACAAACACTACTACTACTACTTAACCAAACCTATAAACCTACAACCCTACACAATGGGATCGGAAGGCAATTCCGACCGGAAGCCACACGCGGTTATCGTACCGTACCCGGCTCAAGGCCACATAACCCCGATGCTCAAGCTCGCCACTCTCCTCCACCACTCCCACAACTTCCACATAACCTTCGTCAACACCGACCACAACCACCGCCGCCTCCTCAAGTCCCGGGGGCCCACCTTCCTCGCCGGCCTCCCCGATTTTCACTTCAAGTCCATCCCCGACGGGTTGCCCGATTGTGACCCGGATGCCACCCAGCACGTGCCCTCTCTTTGCGTCTCCACTATGAACACGTGTCTGGGGCCGTTTCGTGACCTGATTAAGGAGGCTAATGGGATGGCTGGGGTGCCGCCGGTTAGCTGCATTGTGGCTGATGGGGTCATGACGTTTACGCTCGATGCGGCGGAGGAGTTTGGTGTCCCGGAGGTCTTGTTCTGGACGCCGAGTGCTTGTGGTGTTATGGGATATATGAGCTATAAGGAGCTTGTTTCTAAAGGTTTCATACCTCTTAAAGGCATGTGTTTCACAACTCATAGTATTTAGCTAATAGGGATTTTTTAATTTTATTTAATTTGCACTGATGAATCTCTTTCGCTTTTGTTATATTTTTTTGATATATGAGATTATGCTAAACACATTATTTGTAAAAATGGATACAAATTTATTACTAACTACTTAGTATCGACAATAAGTTTGAAAAGTATCTAAAAGAGTGTTGAGATAACCTATGTCGAAGGAACTCGGCAAAATGACCTAATAACCTCGACATACATGAATATTACCATGTAACCTGATTAGTTAAGTTGGTGGATCTCTATTTTTTTAAATGGTCAAAACTAGAAATCAAAAGCCCTATACGTACTGATAGAATGTCGCATCTTTAGTTTTATAAGAACAACGTGGATAATTCTTAAGAAATAACATACATATATAAATAATATATGATAGTATAATTTTAACTATACTTATCTCTTACCTTTTCTTACTAGATCCAATTTCACACTAACTCCAAACTCCATGCGGATATTACTTACTAACTAACTAACTATATAGTGCTTTATTTCTTCGTTGTTTTCAGACGAGAAAGACCTGAGAAACGGATACTTGGACACTCCGGTTGGTTGGATCCCCGGCATGCCGAACGTCCGGCTAAAGGACATCCCAACCTTCATCCGTACCACCGACCCGAATGACATCATGCTCGACTACCACATCAAGATAGTCTCGGAAGCGTCGCGAGCCTCTGCGATAGTCATCAACACCTTCTACGATCTCGAACGCCCCGTCCTCGACGCCATGGCCCCACTCCTCCCTCCGGTCCACACCATCGGCCCTCTACACCTCATCTCCAAACACATCCCCACCGAAAGCCCCTCCGCCTCTATGTCCTCCAACCTCTGGAAGGAGGACGCAACTTGTCTAAACTGGTTGGACACTAAACCGGCCGGTTCGGTCGTTTACGTGAACTTTGGGAGCGTGACGGTGATGAGCAACTCCCAGCTGGTGGAGTTTGCGTGGGGACTGTGCAATAGTAACAAACACTTTCTGTGGATAATCCGACCCGATCTTGTTAGAGGCGACAACGCCGTCTTACCGGATGAGTCGTTTGTGGAGGAGACGAAGGACCGGAGCATGATAGTGAACTGGTGCCCGCAGGAGCAGGTTCTCAACCACCCGGCCGTGGGAGGGTTTCTGATGCACGGCGGGTGGAACTCGACTATGGAGAGTATTGGTGCGGGCGTGCCGATGTTGTGCTGGCCGTTCTTCGCTGAGCAGCAGACGAATTGCCGGTACTTGTGCGAGGAGTGGGGGATCGGGATGGAGATCGACAATGATGTTAAGAGGGATGAGGTGACGGGTCTGATTGAGGAGTTGATGGAAGGGGAGAAGGGGAAGGAGATGAGGAGGAGAGCGCAGGAGTGGAAGGAGAAGGCGGTCGCGGCGGCCATGGCTGATGGAGAGGCCATCAGGAATCTTGAGAAGGTAGTGAAGGAAGTGCTTATGGTCGGAGCCAAATGATTCATTTGTGACCGTATGGATTAGTTTTAATTGGAGATCGAGTTATGTTAGTGATTTTAAAAGTTTATTCCTATATATATATATCTGATAAAGGATATGAGTTTGGTAGGAATAAATCATGTACTAATAATAAATACGGCTTCTAAATAATTCAACAATCATATATACCTGGCCATTATTATACAATATTTTAACATTAACTAATTTTCGTCTCACATTTATTAGCAAACAAAAAATTAAAGCAATTTTCACCAGTATATATGGGACCATGCATAATGGGCATGAGAATACGAGATGATGTATGATTAAATTCAAAATCTGGTTCAAGCTGATGGCATGCATGCATAATTACAAACTCAATTAGTATTCTATGACATCATAAAGATATCACTCAATATTATTCAAATACATGCATATCTAAGATAATACCAAAGCTAAGCCAATATATCTTTGTCCGTAGGCGTAGTACTCTAGCTAAGTAGCTGTACATCCACCAGGTCCTCCATAGTAAAAGATATCACCAGCACCGCCACTATTTTCAACGGGTGTGATTCCATAGCATATATCCTCGTCGCGAACACTGTCGTCGGCAAAAGTTTTTACTCCGGGAATAAAGGAGCTGCCGTCCTCTCGAAAGAGTTCGATGTTTCGTATGTCTGCCGCCCTCTCCTTGGCTCTGGCGAACTCGCCACTCCCGAGAGGAGGAAACCCTTCGTTAGAAGGAGAGCTGGCCACTCCTCCCCAGGAGAATTGAGTTCCTGCTTCGGATAGAGTTGTGAATAGCGTCTTTGGCCAATACCCTAATATTAGACTCGCATCTCCTTTACCAATTCTTAGGGACCAGTCTCCGGCAGTGCCATTCTGTATCAACATATATAATAACTGCTAAAAATGATGCGAGTATGGATTTGGAAGAAGAAGAAGAAGAAGAATGTTATTTGATTTTGTTGTGTGTATTACATGAGTTTGATTGTTGAATTTATACAAGAGGATTTGGAGCCGTTGTTGCATTTATTGTCTTGAATACTCCATTCGTCTGATCTCCTGAATCGTCACCTTGGATGAGGCAACCACAACGGTAAGTTTGTTTTTAACACGCCCCCTCAAGATGGGTCTGGAAAGGATTGATGGATCCCATCTTGAAAAGAAGATTGGAGAATGTCTTGTGATCCAGAGCTTTGGTAAAGATGTCTGCCAGCTGTTCTTTGCTTGAGACGTAGGGAACCTCTATTTCTTTTGACTGAATCTTTTCTCGGATGAAGTGACAATCAACTTCGATATGTTTAGTTCTTTCATGAAAGACAGGGTTTGTTGCGATGTGACGAGCTGCGTTATTGTCACAAAACATTTTCATCGGGCCTTGGGTTGTGATATTCATGTCTTTGAGAAGCTGACTGAGCCAGATTAATTCGCTGGTAGTGGATGCCATTCCACGATATTCTGCTTCTGCACTGGAGCGAGCAACGACATTTTGCTTCTTAGATCGCCAGGTAACAAGGTTTCCTCCAACAAATGTGCAGAAACCAGTGGTAGATTTCCGATCGTGACTTCCAGCCCAATCTGCATCAGAATAACCAACAATTGAATTAGACTTGTTAGGTTTCATCCAAAGTCCTTGCCCGGGTGTGCCTTTTAGGTAACATAAGATTCTGTTAACCAAGTCTAAGTGATGTGTGTGGGGAGCATGCATAAACTGACTTATAAGACTTACAGCGTAGGTGATATCTGGTCGAGTAACTGTGAGGTAGATTAGTTTTCCTACCAATCTTTGGAATTGTCCAATATTGGTTAATGGCGTGCCATCTGTGGGTCCTATCTTCCTATTAGTTTCTATTGGTGTGGTGGTAGGTTTTGATCCTATTTTCCCGGTTTCCTTAAGGAGGTCTAGGGTGTATTTACGTTGTGAAAGGAATAACCCTTTCTTGGAATGAGCAATTTCTATACCTAAGAAATATTTCATAATTCCTAAGTCTTTTATATCAAATTTAGATTTTAGGTAGTCCTTGACTAAACTTATTTGTTGATTATTATTACCGGTTATTATAATATCATCGACATAAATGAGAATAATGGTAGTGTTTTTATGATCATGTTTTGTAAACATGGAGGCATCAGCAGAGCTTTTAATAAAACCATACCTAAGAAGAGAGTGACTGAGTTTGGCATACCAGGCACGAGGCGATTGTTTTAGTCCATATATTGACTTATGAAGCTTGCATACCTGGTTGGGATGAGTGGTGTACCCAGGCGGTGGAATCATATAGACTTCTTCTTCGAGGTTTCCCTGTAAGAATGCATTTTTGACATCCATTTGGAATAGATTCCATCCATGATTAACAGCGACAGATAGAAGGACCCAGACAGTATTCATTTTGGCAACGGGAGCAAATGTTTCGAGATAGTCGAGGCCATAGGTCTGGGTGTACCCTTTGGCAACAAGTCTGGCCTTATATCTTTCTATTTTCCCATTACTATGATACTTGATTTTGTAAATCCATCTGGATCCTACAGGTTTAATGCCAGGTTGGAGTGGGACAAGGGTCCAGGTTTGGTTATTTTCTAGGGCCTGTATTTCTTCTTTCATGGCTTTGACCCAATTTGGGTTACTTGTGGCATCATGATAGGTGGTTGGTTCTTTATTTGTGTCTAGTGTTCCTAGGAAGGCTTGATGTTTTTGTGAGATGTGATGGTAGGATAAGTGGTTTTGAATAGGATAAGTGGTGTGTGAGAGGAAATAATCGTTAAACCTATGTGGAGGACGAGTCGGACGAGAAGATCTTCTGGGGGCCTCTGTTTCCCTTTGGTCTTCGTCTTCTTCTCCTCCTCTTCTTCCTTCTTCGTTTTCTCCTTCGTCTTCTCCTCCTCGTTCTTCGTCTTCTCCTCCTAGAATTGCTGAAGGTGTGTTTATAGGTACTGGTATAGCGGAAGCGTCTTCAGTTGTGGAGGTTTTGAAGAAGGGTTCAGTTTCGAAGAAAGAGACATCTCTAGAGGTGTATGTTTTTTTCGTTTCTGGATCGTAGCACTTGTACCCTTTTTTTCGAAAAGAATATCCTAAAAAGATACATTTGATCGAGGTGTGATCAAGTTTATCTTCACGTTTCTTGTGAACAAAACACGTGCAACCAAAGATTCTAAAATGATCTATGTTAATTTCTTTATTATACAAGATTTCTAATGGTTTTTTATTTTCAATTATAGGGCTGGGAAGTCGATTGATAATGTAAGTAGCAGTGAGGACTGCATCAGACCAAAACAACTTGGGGACATTATTTTGAAAAAGAAGGGAACGAGTGACGTTTAACAGATGTCGATTTTTTCGTTCTGAAATCCCATTTTGTTGAGGTGTGTTTATACACGAGGTTTGATGAAAAATACCCTTTTCTTTTAAAAGTTTTTGAAATAAATTACTCATATATTCAGAGCCATTATCAGATCGAAAGATACGAATCTTTGCATCAAACATATTTTCAACAAAACGAAGAAATTCACAAAAAACTGAGTAAGTGTCGGATTTGTTTTTTAATAGGTAAATCCAAGTGACACGAGAAAAATCGTCAATGAAACTAATAAAATATCGAAAACCATTATATGATTCAACGGGGGCAGGTCCCCAAATATCAGAGTGTATTAATTCAAAAGGCATATAAGTTTTTGTGCTAGAGTTTTGAAAAGGTAATCGCGTTTGTTTAGCAAAACGACAAATATCGCATAATAATTCATTTTTAAAAGACGGAAACAAATATTTCAACACACTTGATGACGGGTGACCCATTCTTTTGTGCCAGAGATTTTGTTCGTTTATGGTTTGGGTATGGTTTGCTTTCTCGCTGGTTTCCAGAACATATAGACCATTCATGAGAATGCCTTTACCAATCGTCCTCCCTGAGATACGATCCTGAAAAATAACATCATTAGGGGAAAAAATAACATTGCAATTGAGGTTGCTGGTGAGTTTGGCCACCGATATCAAATTAGCATCGAGTTTAGGAACATATAAAATATTATCACATGTGTTGTTAATTAGGTTTGTTTTTCCTATTCCTTTAATTTGTATTTTACTTCCATTTGCAACTGTTACAGAATTATTTACTAAATTTAAATTTTGTTTTATACTACTAAGTAGTGTTGGATCTCCGGTCATATGATCGGTGGCTCCGGTATCGATAATCCAGGATTTACTACGAAATTTGGTTACCATTCCAGAGAAAGCAGTAAAATCCAGAAAGTTGTTGATACCTGTGCAATTACCTGTTGCAGAAGGGTTTTGTTGCAAAAACTCGTTGAGCTGTCCCACCAGATTTCTTAAGTGGACAGGGTTTGATGGATCCGGGTAACCCGACCCATACCCGATAGCGTCTGACCCGGTGGACGTGTTGTCGGATCGGATCCGCGGAGTCGGGTTGGAGGATCCGGATCGGCGATCGATATAAAACGCTCCATTATCCGCATAACCGGTAGGGTTTTGCGACTTTTCGTTTTCCTTTGGTCGGCTGCCGCTCAGGAAGGTGTTGTCGGTGCCTCCTCCGACCATGTTGGCGTTGCCGCCTCCTCCGAGCAGGTTGGCGCCGCCGCCTCCTCCGAGCAGGCCGTTGTTGTTGCTGAAGTTGCCTTCCACCAGATTTGCTTTTGTGTTTTTTTGTGGTCTGAGGTGCGGGAATAGAAACCAGCACGAGTTTTTGTTGTGTCCTGGTTTCTTGCAGTTTTCACAGTGTTCGTTGCTTTTGTTTCCGAACCTCTTTTTCGTTCCCTGAGCTTGGTTCCGACCGGCGATGAAGGCTTGGTTGTCGGTGTTCTGATTTTTGTGGTTGTTCATTGTATTTCTTCTTGTTTCCTCGCGCTGAACAAGACTTGTGATGTTTGCGAGTGTTGGAAGATCTGAAGCCATAAGTATTTGAGACCGTATGGTTTCGTAGCTCGGATCTAGCCCTACCAGAAACTGGTAGATCTGATTTTGCTCTTGTCTTTTCTGAATGATTTCTGGGTCAGAGGTTGGGGGTTCGTATATCCTTAGCTCGTCCCATTTTCTTCTGAGAGTACCGAGGTACTCAGTGACTGAAGTCCCGTGTTGTTGAGTTTGCGCTATCTCCTGTTTTATCTTGAAGATATGTGCGAAGTTTTCGGCTTTGCCGTAGTGGTCTCGGACTGAGTCCCACAGCTCCTTTGCGCTTTCTTTGTATATGAAGATCTCGGCGATGTGATTTTGCATGGATGCGATAAGCCATGACATCACTTGATGATCCGAGGTTTGCCATTCATCTTGAAGTTTCTCCGATGCATTTTCTTCTGGTTTTGGAGTTTTCCCAGTGACGTGGCCAAGCTTCCCCCTGCCACTGAGGGAGAGCGTGACCGCGCGCGCCCATGATAAGTAGTTGGCCCCGTTTAGGGCCGTCGTGACGAGGCGATGGGGATTCGCCATCTCCGGTGGATTCCTATTGCCGTCCGACATGTCTGTTTTGGTTTTTCTTCTTCTTGGGTTTGGATGAGGGGTGTTCGACCTTCAACCCCCTTGAATGAGGTGAGGTCGATGATGATTTTGGGGAAAACTGAGACTACGTATGGATCATACGCTCTGATACCATGCTAAAAATGATGCGAGTATGGATTTGGAAGAAGAAGAAGAAGAAGAATGTTATTTGATTTTGTTGTGTGTATTACATGAGTTTGATTGTTGAATTTATACAAGAGGATTTGGAGCCGTTGTTGCATTTATTGTCTTGAATACTCCATTCGTCTGATCTCCTGAATCGTCACCTTGGATGAGGCAACCACAACGGTAAGTTTGTTTTTAACAATAACTGTAAGGACGTGGAACGTGAAGTGAGAGAGAGAGTGAAGGTGTGGGGTGGTATGGAGTGGAGTGTTGTGTGTAGTGGAAGGAGGTATGGTGAGGTATGGGGGTAGGTTTAGGTTTTGGTTATTTAAACCCAACCCAACCCTCTTTTCTCTCTTTTCCTTCCCCATTTCATTTGCACCCAACTCATCCACCTTCCCCTTGTTGTCCGGCGACCAGAGGAGGAAGGAGAGGAGCTCCGGCGACGTGGTGAAGGCACAAGCAAAGGAGGAGCGCCGGAAACGGAGGAAAGAAGGAGAAGGAGCTAGAAGCGACGCCGGAGGAGGAGGAGCTCGCCGCACACGTCTTCTTCGCGGTGAAAGGTATGCCAAGTCTTCATAGTAACTCCCCAAGAGGTGTGGGAGTGTAGGGGGCGGCGTTGGTGCCGTTTTCCCCGGAGTTAAACCACTGAACTGAGGTTGAAGACGACCTGTTCGGTCGACCGTTGGGTGCTTCGGTCGACCGAACATCGTCTAAATGATGCCTGTTCAGTGGCGATATTGTAGTGCCTCGGTCGACCGTGTGAGGTTCGGTCGACCGATATAAGTATATATTTGCTTACTGCCCGAAAACGGTCGAACGACGTCTGTGTGACGGTCGACCGTTTATGCCAAATTTTAGCGGGAACTTAAGGGTCATATTAGCCCGGTCGACCGATGGTTGTTTCGGTCGACCGAACCCTGTAGATAGAATAATCAGGCCTGCGGTCGACCGAATATGTGTATCCGGTCGACCGAACTGCGCAAAGTCGGTCAAGAGCGTTGACCATCTAAACGGTCGACCGCTCTGGATCCGGTCGACCGACCGCGTGCAGTTTTTCCTGTAGTGAAGTGTTTGCTGATCCGGTCAACCGAAAGAGTTTCGGTCGACCGAATGCAGTGGGCAGGATTCATGCAGTTTTCCTTATCGGTTGAACGGACCCTGGTTCGACCGACAGGATATATATGTATATAAAACGTATAGCGTAGACCTTCCAAACGGTCGACCGCTAGATTTGACCTTGTTCGACTGGTGGGTCGAATTATCTTTCCTTGGTGGATTTATCCACGTGCGTGACGTCGAGCAGAGGCGACTACCGGCTGCCGAGCCTACGGTCTCCACCGGACCTCGGAGCTACGGATTTCACCTACGACGAGAGCGTGTTGCTGTTGGACCCCTCGTGGATGCCGGTGCGGCAGAGGGATGCCTGCCATGCCTGTGTGGGTGGTAGATGCCTTCTTCCCTGGTGGGGGAAGGGGATGCACTTTCCCTGTGGGGGAAAGCCGAGACCTCCTCGTGTGGGCCTGGATTGGCAGGGGGGATGCCTCCCTTGTGCCCCTGTGTGCGGCTGGGAGATGAGTGCGGCGACCCCCCTCGTGTGGGCCTGGATTGGCAGGGTGGGGGATGTTTCCCATGCCCCTGGTGCGGCTGGGAGATGGTCCGCAGAGGTTGGGGCATGCATGGGGCCCGAGGCGGATTGCATTGCATGTGCATTCTTGGCATTTTCATCTGTTTTTCTGTATATGTAGGAGATGTTGGCATACGGGGTTCCTTTCGGGAACTCAGGCAGATTTCATGTTTCATTTTCAGGTCGCAGGCAGTCTTAGGTTGGTGGTGACCGAGGGGAGTGCCTCCGGGATCGGGTCCTGTCTTCTTCATCTTTTTGTAGAGGTAGCGATTACTGTAGTTATGTATTAGACTTGTAATCGCTCTTTTGACACTCTGTATTATGACTTCCACGTGGAGATATTTTATATATATATTCTGTTGACTTTTCCTGTAGCGTGCCCTTGTTGACCGTTGACGGTCGTATGTTTGTGTTTTATATTTGAAAATTTTATTCCGCTGTTTTGGGACGTTACAACTTGGTATCAGAGCCTTGATTTCGGCGTACTTTCCCAAAGAAACCACCATCGAGTTAGGATTAGAGTCTAGAGGTCCATTGCATGCATTCATAATCATTCTGATGCGAGTCTTTTTGTTCTGTAGAGTGATGCCTCCGAGACGGGTGGTGCCTGCAGCTGAGACTCGTAGTTCGAGTGAGTCTGCGAGAGAGGAGGCCCGGGAGGCAGAGCGCAGAGTCCTGTTCGATACCGTGGAGCGGTTGAGCGGGATGTTGGAGCGCCAGGCAGCGCAGAGTGCGCAGGCGGGGGCCGGTGCGATGCACGACCGGTTCATGAGGCAACACCCTCCGACTTTTGCTGGGCAGATGGATGCAGAGGCAGCTGAGGAGTGGATCCTCACTATGCAGACGATCTTCAGGGCTATCGACTGCACTCCGGAGAAGAAGGTGGATCTGGCCACCTACGTGCTGAGAGGAGCGGCAGCGAACTGGTGGAGGTCGACTGCTGCTGTTGTTTTCACTGGTCGTGAGGATGTGTCGTGGGAGGAGTTCGTTGAGGAGTTCAACGAGCAGTACTTTCCGGAGCATGTGCGAGACGGGAAGCGGGTGGAGTTCCTGACCCTGGAGCAGGGGAGCATGACACTGGAGGAGTACATTGGGAAGTTTAACGCCCTTGAGCGTTACTGTCCGGAGATTTTCGTCACTCAGGCGCAGAGGTCGATGAAGTTTGTCGGGGGACTCCGGAAGCATCTGAGGACCCGAGTGTTGTCGAGCATGCCGCGCACCTTGGCGGATGCAGTGAGGAGTGCCACTATCATGGAGAGGGACTACCGGGAGAATTATCAGGATGATAGGAGGTCGGTAGGGAGATCCTCAGGGAGGCCAGGAGGGCAGAGTTCGGGGAAGTCGGGCAAGAGGCCCCGGATCGAGGCAGCAGGGGCGCCGCAGCTAGAGGCGTGCAGGAGCTGTGGCAGAGTGCACACTGGGCGCTGCTTTGGGTCGATTACTTGTCATGGTTGTGGTCAGCAGGGCCACATCGTCAGGAACTGCCCTAGCAAGGGCGCTGGACCGAGCAGACCTCCGGGACTTCCGAGTGTCAGTGGCGGCGGAGCTAGGAGACCTGCAGCACCGCAGCAGGGTCAGCGCACTGGACGAGTCTTCACTGTCCAGGCAGAGGAGGCGAGGGACGCCAGCACCGTCGTGGAAGGTACACTTCTTGTGGCAGGTTTGGAGGCTAGAGTGCTTTTTGATTGTGGCGCGACACACTCGTTCATCTCGGAGCGATTTGCGGGAGTGTTGGGCCGTACCCCTGCGATGTTGACTGCCACTTTGGAGGTCAGCACACCCCTGGGTCTGGTGGGCACTGTGGGGAGCTTCATCCCCGGCGCCACGATTGTTTCGGGAGACCAAGATTTTCCGGCAGATCTGGTCTTGCTACCGATGGAGGACTTCGACGTTATTCTTGGGATGGACTGGCTGTCCCGGCATGACGTGCGTGTCCTTTGCCGTGAGAGGAAGGTTTTGATTCCGAGGTTGGGGTTGCCTGATATCATGATTAGAGGAGTCAGGAACAGAGGAGGCCGCATTGTGGTGTCAGCTTTGAGGGCTCAGAAGTTGATGCAGCAGGGTTGCAGAGCGTTTCTGGCGACGCTGGTTGTTCCAGAGGCGGAGTCTCCGAGGCTGGACGAGATAGATGTGGTACGGGAGTTTACAGAGGTGTTTCCAGATGATATTCCAGGATTGCCACCTCCGCGAGAGATGGAGTTTTGCATTGAGCTGGCAGCAGACACCTCACCGCAGTCGAAGGCCCCGTACAGGATGGCGCCCGCAGAGTTGGCAGAGTTGAAGAAGCAGCTACAGGAGCTGATGGAGGCTGGTTTCATCAGACCGAGTGTCTCACCTTGGGGCGCGCCAGTGCTGTTTGTGAAGAAGAAGGACGGGTCTTTGCGGATGTGCATTGACTATAGGATGCTGAACAAGGTCACCATCAAGAATAGGTATCCCCTACCTAGGATTGAGGACCTGTTCGATCAGTTGCAGTCAGCGAAGGTCTTCTCTAAGATCGACCTACGCTCAGGATACCATCAGCTGAGGATCCGAGAGGAGGATGTCCAGAAGACAGCATTCAGGACCAGATATGGGCACTATGAGTTTTTGGTGATGCCTTTTGGGTTGACGAACGCTCCGGCGGCTTTCATGGATCTGATGAACCGGACGTTCAGGCAGTACTTGGACAGATGTGTTGTTGTCTTTGTGGATGATATCCTGATTTACTCACCCGATGTGGAGCAGCACAGAGAGCACCTGCGGATTGTACTTAGCATTTTGAGAGACCAGAGGTTGTATGCTAAGTTTTCGAAGTGCGAATTCTGGTTGGACAGAGTCGCATTTCTTGGCCATATTGTTTCAGCAGACGGCATTTCGGTGGATCCGGCGAAGGTAGAGGCAGTGACTGAGTGGAGAGCCCCTACGAGCGTGACGGAGATCAGGAGCTTTGTTGGATTGGCGGGTTACTACCGTCGCTTCATCAAAGACTTCTCGAGGTTAGCTGCACCTCTGACTGCCCTGACGCAGAAGGGAGTCACTTTTGTTTGGTCCCAGAAGTGCGAGGACAGCTTTCAGGAGCTGAAGAGACGACTGACGACAGCTCCAGTTTTGACGCTGCCGAGCGGCACAGGAGGTTTTGTGGTCTACAGTGATGCGTCTGGCATTGGTTTGGGTTGCGTGTTGATGCAGCACGGGAGGGTGATTGCATACGCTTCGAGGCAGCTGAAGACTCATGAGAGGAATTACCCGACGCATGACTTGGAGTTGGCAGCCGTTGTGCACGCACTGAAGACATGGAGACACTATCTGTACGGTGAGCAGTTCGAGGTATTCACCGACCACCAGAGTCTGAAGTACCTCTTCTCCCAGAAGGAGTTGAATATGAGACAGCGTCGTTGGTTGGAGTTCATTAAGGACTACGATTTCACCATCTCTTACCATCCGGGGAAGGCGAATTCAGTTGCAGACGCCTTGAGTAGGAGAGTGGAGCTATCAGTTGCTGGCATGTGCCTTCAGGAGTGGAGACTGCTTGAGTCATTGGCAGAGTGGAGGCCGTTCACTGGGGACTCTGAGGGAGCAGTGTTAGCTGGATTGCGGGTAGAGCCACAGACTGTTTCACAGGTAGTACAGGCGCAACATGAGGATGATGAGTTGGCCAGTTTGCTGGAGTTGACTGCCAGAGAGGGGTCAGATTTCAGTGTTGGGGTCGATGGAGGTCTGAGATTCAGAGGGCGGATCTGGGTGCCGAGGGTTGATGGGATGAGAGATGACATCATGGAGGAGGCACACAGAGCGAAGTACACCATCCATCCCGGGAGCACGAAGATGTATAAGGACCTGCAGCGGAACTTCTGGTGGAGAGGCATGAAGAAGGACATTGCAGAGTTCGTGAGTCGGTGTTTGGTCTGTCAGCAGGTGAAGATCGAGCACCAGAGGCCAGCTGGGCCTATGCAGAGCATCGAGCTTCCAGAGTGGAAGTGGGAGCACGTGACGATGGACTTCGTTACGGGGCTACCGAAGACGAGGCGGTCCCATGACGCGATTTGGGTGATAGTCGATAGACTGACCAAGTCGGCGCACTTTCTGGCCATTAGGACCACCTTGCCTTTGGAGTGTCTGGCGAAGCTGTATGTAGAGGAGATCGTCAGATTGCACGGAGTACCGGTGAGCATCATCTCTGACAGAGATCCGAGGTTCACATCCAGATTTTGGGGGAGTCTGCAGCAGGCACTGGGGACACGTCTGAGATTCAGTACAGCTTTTCACCCTCAGACAGACGGTCAGTCAGAGAGGACTATCCAGACTTTGGAGGATATGCTGAGGGCTTGCACGCTGGACTGGGCTGGACACTGGGATGAGCATCTACCTCTGATCGAGTTCGCCTACAACAACAGCTACCATGCTAGTATTGGGATGGCACCGTATGAGGCGTTGTACGGGAGGCCGTGCAGATCGCCGGTATGCTGGAGTGACGTAGGCGAGAGGCAGTTAGTGGGTCCAGAGCTTGTGCAGATGTACGCAGAGAAGGTTGACCTGATCAGGAGGAGGTTGACTACAGCACAGAGCAGACAGAAGAGTTATGCTGACCGACGCAGACGGACTTTGAGCTTCGAGGTTGGAGATCACGTCTTCCTGAAGATTTCACCAGCTCGGGGAGTGATGAGGTTCGGGAAGAAAGGGAAGCTCAGTCCGAGGTATGTTGGGCCTTTTGAGATCTTGGACCGTGTCGGGGAGGTCGCCTACAGAGTTGCTTTGCCACCACAGTTCTCTGGCCTTCACAACGTCTTCCATGTTTCTATGTTGAGGAAGTACGTTGCAGACCCGACGCATGTGATAGAGATTTCAGTGCCTGAGATCCAGCAGGACTTGTCACTTGAGGAGAGGCCAGTTGAGATCATCGATCGGATGGACCATCAGCTCAGGAGGAGGACCATTCCGATGGTTAAGGTCAGATGGCAGCATCACAGTGAGCGCGAGGCCACCTGGGAGATCGAGGAGGAAGTTCGGAAGCAGTATCCGGAGCTTTTCGGTGAGTTACCTTTCTGATTTCGGGGCGAAATCCTTTTAAGGAGGGTGGATTGTAAGGACGTGGAACGTGAAGTGAGAGAGAGAGTGAAGGTGTGGGGTGGTATGGAGTGGAGTGTTGTGTGTAGTGGAAGGAGGTATGGTGAGGTATGGGGGTAGGTTTAGGTTTTGGTTATTTAAACCCAACCCAACCCTCTTTTCTCTCTTTTCCTTCCCCATTTCATTTGCACCCAACTCATCCACCTTCCCCTTGTTGTCCGGCGACCAGAGGAGGAAGGAGAGGAGCTCCGGCGACGTGGTGAAGGCACAAGCAAAGGAGGAGCGCCGGAAACGGAGGAAAGAAGGAGAAGGAGCTAGAAGCGACGCCGGAGGAGGAGGAGCTCGCCGCACACGTCTTCTTCGCGGTGAAAGGTATGCCAAGTCTTCATAGTAACTCCCCAAGAGGTGTGGGAGTGTAGGGGGCGGCGTTGGTGCCGTTTTCCCCGGAGTTAAACCACTGAACTGAGGTTGAAGACGACCTGTTCGGTCGACCGTTGGGTGCTTCGGTCGACCGAACATCGTCTAAATGATGCCTGTTCAGTGGCGATATTGTAGTGCCTCGGTCGACCGTGTGAGGTTCGGTCGACCGATATAAGTATATATTTGCTTACTGCCCGAAAACGGTCGAACGACGTCTGTGTGACGGTCGACCGTTTATGCCAAATTTTAGCGGGAACTTAAGGGTCATATTAGCCCGGTCGACCGATGGTTGTTTCGGTCGACCGAACCCTGTAGATAGAATAATCAGGCCTGCGGTCGACCGAATATGTGTATCCGGTCGACCGAACTGCGCAAAGTCGGTCAAGAGCGTTGACCATCTAAACGGTCGACCGCTCTGGATCCGGTCGACCGACCGCGTGCAGTTTTTCCTGTAGTGAAGTGTTTGCTGATCCGGTCAACCGAAAGAGTTTCGGTCGACCGAATGCAGTGGGCAGGATTCATGCAGTTTTCCTTATCGGTTGAACGGACCCTGGTTCGACCGACAGGATATATATGTATATAAAACGTATAGCGTAGACCTTCCAAACGGTCGACCGCTAGATTTGACCTTGTTCGACTGGTGGGTCGAATTATCTTTCCTTGGTGGATTTATCCACGTGCGTGACGTCGAGCAGAGGCGACTACCGGCTGCCGAGCCTACGGTCTCCACCGGACCTCGGAGCTACGGATTTCACCTACGACGAGAGCGTGTTGCTGTTGGACCCCTCGTGGATGCCGGTGCGGCAGAGGGATGCCTGCCATGCCTGTGTGGGTGGTAGATGCCTTCTTCCCTGGTGGGGGAAGGGGATGCACTTTCCCTGTGGGGGAAAGCCGAGACCTCCTCGTGTGGGCCTGGATTGGCAGGGGGGATGCCTCCCTTGTGCCCCTGTGTGCGGCTGGGAGATGAGTGCGGCGACCCCCCTCGTGTGGGCCTGGATTGGCAGGGTGGGGGATGTTTCCCATGCCCCTGGTGCGGCTGGGAGATGGTCCGCAGAGGTTGGGGCATGCATGGGGCCCGAGGCGGATTGCATTGCATGTGCATTCTTGGCATTTTCATCTGTTTTTCTGTATATGTAGGAGATGTTGGCATACGGGGTTCCTTTCGGGAACTCAGGCAGATTTCATGTTTCATTTTCAGGTCGCAGGCAGTCTTAGGTTGGTGGTGACCGAGGGGAGTGCCTCCGGGATCGGGTCCTGTCTTCTTCATCTTTTTGTAGAGGTAGCGATTACTGTAGTTATGTATTAGACTTGTAATCGCTCTTTTGACACTCTGTATTATGACTTCCACGTGGAGATATTTTATATATATATTCTGTTGACTTTTCCTGTAGCGTGCCCTTGTTGACCGTTGACGGTCGTATGTTTGTGTTTTATATTTGAAAATTTTATTCCGCTGTTTTGGGACGTTACAATAACAATATCACTTTAGGGTTCAGCTGGTTGGTTGTACGTTGTGAGTTCAACTATATTGTCATGCACCCTCAATTATGTACCGTATTTATAATTAGCGTAGTAGTAGCTTAATGCAACCGGCCAGCTTCAGGATATACTCTCTATCTTGGTCAAATTTATATACATTTTATCGACTTTTACTTCAAGTGCATCTCAACTTTGATACTTGAAGTCGCATGATAATGAGATTGTTGTTTATTCGCAGTAAAATTGCAAAAATGTAGATATATAATATGACATATGATCACATTAAATTAGAAGCATCAGCATAATCAAGTAGTACAAGAATGAAGCTACTCCTACGAAGTAATACAACCAGAGGATATATTTTTCATAATTAATGCCATCAAATGAAAGTATTATTGATAACATATATATGTTCTTCAAATTGGTAGGTATTGCTCACAGATCTTAAATTGCAATCATTATATATTGAGTAAAACAAATGTAGAAGGCATAGCTGCATAATCCTAATCTAATATGTGGTTCCCAGAATCACGCTATTGAAAATTTAAACTTTAAAATGTAATATTTGAACATCAATGTACTACTGAATTCAATAATCCCAAAATAAATAAAATTTACTGGTAAGTATTTCATAAAATTTGAGGGTACGTAGCATATGAATGTGTTTCGCAGATAAAATGAAATTTAAGATATCTATACTACTACATTATAAAATTATAGCTCTAAGGCATACCAATATACTTAATTTACCCTTATATAAACTATAAATTCATATGACACTAGTACTATATATCATTAATTCTTCCCTGTAATAATCTAGAAATAGACCGGCGGTGTGGTTGTTATATATACCTTCACTATGGCAACTGTTAGATAGTATCGATCACCATTCACAACCGATGTCGGTAAGACTAGCGCCCCTGGACGTAACAGGTTGTCGTTGAGTACGAAACCCGGGCAATCAAGATTGTAACACCCTGTGGTTTTGTACGAATCGGTCTGATTTTGGATCAGAAAATACATGTATACATGACACCAAGGACTCAATTAGTCGGTATAAGAAACAAAAAGTATTTAACACTGATTTCATAATCATAAATAGTTTGATAATCAATTACTTACCGTCCAAGACACAAAAAAACGAGGACGTTGATCACCACCGTAACGTTGGGGCCACACCTGAGAAGTGGTACATATATAATATGGTAATTAGTGAGGTGCAACATAATTTAACGTGTCTAATTACAAAACAAGTTGGGAGTACTTACATGCCAACCAGCTTGTATAATGTTGCCGTTATCGGGGGATCCATTGGGAAAGCCGGCGACCCAGAGGCCAACGGTTGTGACTTGGTCCGGCTTATGCAGCTGCATGTCCCAAACACTCAACGATGCTTTGCTCCCAAAGTTCCGTCCGGTTATCGTATGTACTTCCCACTAAACATTATGATTAGAGAAAGCAAAATTCCAAGTGAGAGTTAATCGATTATATATATATAGAAGATTTGTACGTACGTTATGGTGAAAAAACAAATCTTACTCGATTGATACGTGATGGGGCTTGTCCAAGAACATTGCTGCTGGAAAAGTATTCCTTTCCAATCTTTGCGTGGTTCATCTGAACATTATTAACTTATAGTTCAAAATTTAAATAATTAATATTCTTGGAACATTATTGACTTATAGTTCAAAAAAATAATTAATCTTGGAATAGCTATCCGTACAGGACGATCAATCGATTCTCATCATGTGAGTTATATATTTGAGATTTAACTAAAAAAAAACTAATATGTAATGCTTCAAAAAAAACTTGTACCCAATGTTTTAAAAGAAACAAATTATGTACCTCTTTGTGTTTAACCACCAAAGTTTGATCTTCTTTCAAGTGCCTCCCGTGGGCTGCTGAGACAAACAAGAGGCAGCAAATTCCGAATAGGACGCCAAATTGTGTTGTTGCAGCCATGATTTGGTTTGCAAACAAGTGTTTTAGCTGGACTTGAGGTTTTACAGGTGCATGAAGTAGCTTTATTTATATTAGTTCCTCGTCTAACCTAATTAAGCAACTTTTATGATTATGGCAACTTCTTATCAATTAAATTTCCTACCAAAGCAAATTAACTTCCTTTTCTATCAATTTATTTTGTTATCAATTTAGTTTCCAAAAATGGCTAGCCTCGATTAACTTCTTATGATATCTTTACGTATATATTGTGCATTATGGTAGTACATCGTGTCGAACAAATTTAAATGATTTTTTTGCACATATAACAAGATAGCTTTTCTTTTGTCCAATTTATACTGAAAGGCCATTGAAATTTGATATCATTATTCCATGACAAATTATTGACATTTATACTCTTGTCAACTGTGATTACATTAATCGAATCTAGTGTTTTTTGAAAGCTTGGGGCAGAAATTTTGTTCTCGGAGGAGATGCACTTGCACAACAACAAGAGTTGCCTAGATTAATCACATGCATTCTTGTTGTTTACCTTGAATACGTAAAACTAGTATTTCTGTGGAAAAACAGACAATCGGTCGACCGGGCTACAAGTTTGGTCGACCGGTAATGTAGTTTGTCAACAAGGAAAGGTGTCTCGAGTTTTTTGGTCGACTGGTAGTTCTCAATCGGTCTACCGTTTATATTTCTGGACGTTCTGTACCAAGTGTCTGGACACGTTCGGTCGACTGGTAGGTCTTAACCGGTCGATCGCTTTTGCATTTGGAGGTCCACAAAATATGCCTGGAGTTTTTCGGTCGACCGGTGATTCTCGTCCGGTCGACCGCGTGAAGATTCAGAACTTTACCTGGAGATTTTCGGTCGACCGAAGGCTCGCAACGATCGACCGATGGAGCTCATGAACGTGCTACAGTTTAAGTTTGGTTGACCGTTTCTCCCGATTGGAACATTTTTGCCCACGATCTGCACATTCTTTACTTCATTTTTGGTGCAATTAATACTTGTTTTGACCTAGTATATAAAGACAATTTTGTCCCCCTTTGTAATACCCTAATTATTATTGTCTACTTTGTATTTGTATTTTTAAGAGAAAGAGAGAGAGAGAGAGAGAGAGCATCCTTGTGTATTCGGTATGAGCAATTTCAACCGGGATTTCTTTGTCGGTTGATACGTGTGTTCTGTAAGTCTCTCTTGTAATTCGTTGCTCTATAGTAGATTGAAGTTGTGTCATTTATGATTTTTCCTGCATTGAGTTTCCACGTTAAATCTTGTGTTCTTGCGTGGTTTGGTGTTTGCGATTTGCATTATTTACGTTTCTTTCTTCCATCGGATTTGCTATTTCGTTCCGCTGCGTATTTTGGGATTGATCTTATTCCCTGACAAATTGGTATCAGAGTTTTTGTTCCGAAATCTTGGGGTTTTATCGATCTTTCTTGCAAATACACATGACGAATCTATGGAAGATCGAGTAGTTGAGCCAATATGTTAATTTCGGCTTGTGGCAAGTCAAGATGCACGCAATCGTGGTGTAGCAAGAGGTGGATGACGTTCTTGAGGGTATGAATTTGTTGCCAAAAGAAATATCCGAACAAGATAAGTTGAAATGCGTTAGGAAGGCGATGTCAACTATAAAATTGTCTCTGTTTGACGAAGTTTTGAGAGAAGTGTTGAAGGAAAAGATAACTGCAAGTATGTGGAAGAAGTTGAGGAAGTTTACATGAAAATGTCACTTGCGAGCTGGATTATCTTGAAGAAAAAGTTGTTCCTATTCAAGATGAAGTTGTGTATTTCTCTTCAGCAACACTTGGATGATTTCAATGCAATCATCGTGAACTTGGAGAAGTTGGATGCAAAGTTTTTTGATTAGGATCAAGTGATCCTTTTACTTTGCTCGTTGAGTTGTTCATATGATCACTTCGTGTAGACAATGATGTACAACATGACCGACATCTCTCTTGTGGATGTCCAAAACGCACTCTCCTCCTAATCTGAGTTGGCGAAGAGGTCTGATGGTTCCGATTCGAGTAAAAGTGAAGTACTTGTTGCTCGTGGTAAGGGAAAAGAGAGGAGTTTCTCAAAGAACACCCTTAAGACCAAGTCGAGGGACAAATAAATTATTTGTCATTACTGCAAGAAGAATGGTCACAAGATATCAGAATGTTTTAAACTACAAAACAGAGAGAAGCAGAGAGATTCTGGTAATAGTGATCAGTCAGGTTCGAATGTTGCCGAGTCCGACTAAATACAAAGTTGTTAACAGATGCAATTAGGTAGACTGGGTTAGATCCGGGTTGGATCAAATGCCTCAGTTCTCTTGGACCTAGATTCATCATATCAGGTGCACCAACTTGGTCAAGGGCTCAAACCTTGATTTGGCTGGCACCTTAACTAGATACCAAAGCCTAATTTAGATTTTAATCCAACATTTTCCCAAGTTAGGTTCTGGATTGATTGTAACCAAAGAGGTCTAGATTTCATCATAGGCTAATGTTCTTCTTCTTGTTTTGTAGCTTTGGCATTTTGGTCGGCTGCACTCTTGCTGATTTTGATACTTCTCTTATTGGAGAAGCGGAAGAAGGAAATGAAACCCGCAGGAGACCCCCAAGGATGTAGGCACGTTGCCGAACCTTGTAAAATACGTGTGTCGTGGTTGTTTCAGGTGTGCGTTTGTTTTTTGTTTGTTTTATCTTGTGCGTGTTTCTTGTTGCAATTAAAGTTTGAGAGAGAGTCAGAAGTTATTTAAATTCGCGTGCAATATTCATTTTTTGTATTCCGCTGTGCATCTTAACTCGTCGTCATGTAGTAGCATTGTTAGATCATCTCCCAACAGTAAGTACCTACGTGTCTTCCACGACAAAAGTTTGATCTCCTGAGAAATATCCTTCATAGACTCCTACAACAAACATGAAGTGAAGAACGAAGATGATGCCAAGATATTGTCTTCCTGCCAAGTCGTGGTTTGTGAGAAAATCCTTCGAGACTATCACGCATTGTCTTATTTATACTCATATTAATTTGATTAATTCATCTAAATTTTGATAGTTTGCCCTATCATGCTAACTCAGTTAAAATAGTAATCGCACACTAAACTCCCACACGACTTTCACGCGGATTACGGAGCAAAAAATCTTGATTTGGGTGGCAAAATTAATCTCCTTCCTGAATCCTAACACTACTGAATATCAATAGGAAAACGGTTTGTTGACGCGTTGCGTCCGGACGCCATCTGACGTGGTCAATTCAGTCAGTAATTTTTTATTATTATCAAAGATTAATAAAATCACATATTATTTATTTATTTTCTGTCACATCAGACGCACACGTAACTTTGCGACATTTGGTTTCAACCACACATATCTCCTCAAAACCTTCCATTATCCTCCAAAACGTTTCGTTCTCCATCATTTTCTCCCGGTGGAAGGCAAGATCAATAAGAGGGATGCCGAGGGAGACGACGCGGGAGTGGGTCTTGAGGGAGGTGGTTGTTGGCTTTTGGCTAATGATTGCTTATCCGTTTTGATGATTAATCAACATTTAACTTAAACACATGTAATTCGTTCATATCATTCTTGCACATTACACATATATCGCTTTATACTAACATTTCAGGTGTCAAGTTAAACAAGAAATGAGTTGAAGAGTAGATAGGTTTACATTATTGTCATTAGGATTTAAATGTAACTTGAGCACTTAAATCTTGATGCAGTGCATATCTTGACTCTTTAGGATTCCATAGAAGTAGATCTAAACCTTCAAATTCTATACAAAACTTCTTTAGAAATCAATCAAACCTTATCCAGGATTTCTGCACTCAACCGGTCGACCGGTCGACCATTTGGTTCGACCGATCTACCCAAAAACTGTTTTCTGAACCTTTTCGGTCGACCGAACATTGTACTGGTTCGACCGGTTCATTAGAGAAACTTAAGGTTTTTTGGTCGACCGATCAACTGTTCATGCGTGCTGGAAGACACGTGCCTTAGTGCAACCGGTCGACCGAATGTCCATTTCTGTTCGACCGATTGATTTCTATTTTTGTCTTCTTTTGTGACCGTTATACTTGTCGTATTATACAACGGTCGTATACACATACTTTCACCATACCCCGAAATACATAGCTTAACCGGTCGAACAAATCTTATTAACCGGTCGACCGTTTGACCATTTATCGTTCGTAGCATTCTTCCTGCTATCGGTCGATACCACCTTGGTTCGACCGGTCACTCTTTGTCTCTACCGAACCTTCACATCGGTCGACCGTTTCCTTGTTTCGTCTGACCGGTACACTTAAGTTCCCTCCCAGTTAGTTCGACCGGTCCTAGTTTGTCTAACCGTTTGACCACTATTCACGTAACCGGTCGACCGTTTCATTCTTACCGGTCGACCGAACTTTGACAGAATTGCTTCCTGAATCTCTGGTTTGTGTATCTTGCACAAAACCCAATCAAATCTTTTCTCAAACGGCTAGAAAACTTAAGAGGCTTATATATAGAGCTTAGATCATCTTTACATGGTTACCAATCCATTCTCTAAGCTCCCATTGTGCTAAAACTTTCCAAGTGCTCTTACTCTACTTATTGCTCTCAACCACTCTCTTGATCAATCATTCAATTGCATTCATCATCAATTTCAAGTGCTCAAGAGTAGGTTACACAAAGTCTACTACAAAGGAGTTGTACAAGCTTCCGGAGTGAAGCTCTTCTCGGGTTGTGAGAAGGAGGTCCAAGCTTGGCGAGGGTGTTCGCAAGCTTGAATTGTAAAGGCTCGATCTTTGCCCGGAAAGAAGATCAAATTAGTGAAGATCGCGAAGTTGCTCAAGAAAGAGCAATTCGTAAGAGAGGACTAGGATCCGGTGTTGGATCCAAACCTCTATACATCCGGTGTTTGGTTTGCCTTTCTATCTCACTGTTTTCATTGGTGATCTTGTTATTGCATAAATAGTTAGTAGTGAGTAATTAGTCTATAAACCCCCCCTTAAGACTAATATTTAGGGCAATTAGATCCTACATTTGGTATCAGAGCCTTGTTAATTGCATATAAACAAATTAACATTTGTAGCAATGGCCCAACAACGTGAGGGATTCCACACCGGTAGACCTCCACTTTTTAATGGAACCAATTATGCCTATTGGAAGAAACGCATGATAATCTTCATTCAATCATATGATGTTAAGCTATGGGTTTTCTTTCAAATTCCATATACTCAAAACAAAGAGTTTGAACTCATGAGTGATGATGAACTAGCAATGGTTCAAATGAATGCAAAATTAATGAACATTCTCATGTGTGGATTAACCGAAGAGGAATATGGTAGAATTAATGCTTGTGATTCTGCATTTGAGGCATGGCATATGTTAGAAAGTCATTTTGAAGGACGATCATCCGTGAAAGAAACTAGGATAGATTCATATATGCAAAAATATGAAATGTTTGCCATGAAACCCAACGAATCCATTAGCGAGATGCATACTCGCTTTACTCATATCACTAACTCCTTGAAAAACCTTGGTAAGGTCTTGATTGAAAGTGACAGGGTACGGAAGTTTCTTAGATCGTTGACATTGGAGTGGGAGAAGAAGACAACGGCAATCGAGGAGGCCAAAGATCTCTCAAAGCTAAAGATGGAGGATCTCATAGGAAGCCTCATGGCTTATGAGATTCAAATGGAGGAAAGAAGAGAGAAGGAGAAGGAGCGAGAGGGGTTAAGGAGAAAGGAGAAAACAATTGCTCTCAAAGCAACGTCGGATTTGGAAAGTATCGAAGACGATGACACCGATGATGATGTTGCATTTCTAACCCGCAACTTCAAGAAGTTTCTCGCCAAAGGAAGGTTCACTAGAGGGAAAGGAGAATCATCCCGGACTTTCGCGTGCTACGAATGCAACAAGACGGGGCACATGAAGAAGGATTGTCCACTCCTTAAGTCAAGAGATCGTGAACAACGAGAACCAAGAAGATTCCCTCCTAGAAGAGAAAGAGATGAGAGACCGAGGAGAATTAGGGAAGATAGGCCTCCTAGAAGAGATAAAGAAGAGAGACCTAGAAGACGAGAACGTGATGATCACAAAAGAAGGGATCACCATGACAAAGACGGAAAGAAGGCTTTTAAAGCCACTTGGGATGATTCAAGCTCATCTACATCCTCCGACACCGAATACTCTCAAGAGGAAGAAGCACACATGTGCTTTATGGCACACAATGAGGATTCGGATTCAAGCACCGCTACATCCCCAAGGAGAAGCAATCAACCCCAAGTGGTGGAAATTGATGACGATGAGGTATCAATTCAAGAAACCCCTTCCTATGATGAGTTATTAGATGCTTTTCATGAACTTGCTGAAAGATATGAGATGATTTGTCATAAAAACAAATTAGGAAGAAAAGTGCATCTAGATTTATCTACTAAACATGAAAACTTACTTAAAGAGAATGAATTGCTTGCTAATGAGATAAACATGCTGAAATCTACTAGTAACTGTAACAACAACAAAGATCTTATTGCCAAGAATGAACAACTTACAAAAGATCTAGAGAAATTCACGTTGGGTAGAAAAATGCTAGACATGCTTCTAGGAACCCAAACTCAATCTTTGACTAAGCATGGTTTGGGGTACATGGGTGGAAAACAAAAGAAAGCTACATCTTATTTTGTTAAACATAACAATTCATATGTTAAGAAAGTAAGTTTGTCAAATGTATGGGTACCTAAGACCTCTCAAGTTTGGGTACCAAAAGCTAACCCTCAAGGACCCAAACAAATTTGGGTACCAAAGTCTTCACTTGTCTCTTTGCATGTAGATCAAAGCAAGGAGAAAGGGCAAGTGGATACTCGATAGTGGGTGCTCAAGGCACATGACGGGAGACTCTCAAGTTCTATCAAATCTAAAGCCTAAGAAGGGAGGAACCGTCACATTTGGAGACAACGCTAAAGGTCAAATTGTCGGCATTGGTAATGTTGGCAATTCCTCTACTCCTCATATTGAAAATGTTTTGTTAGTAGAAGGGCTAAAACACAATTTGCTAAGTGTTAGTCAACTAGCGGATAAAAATTATATGGTTATCTTTGACAATTCAAATTGTTATATTGTCTCAAAACATAACATGAAAATTATATTTAAAGGTTGTAGATCTCATAATATTTACATTGTGTTTGTTGATGTCATTAGCAATCTAGCCTTAGAGACTTGTTTAGTTGCCTCAAATGACGAAGCTTGGTTATGGCATAACCGTTTGGGACATATTAGTATGTCACAATTACACAAATTATCCAAACTTGAATTAGTTAGAGGACTTCCTAAAATTGATTTCAAAAAGGATAAACTTTGTGATGCATGTCAATTTGGAAAACAATTTAAATCGTCTTTCAAATCTTTAAATGTTGTGTCAACTTCAAAACCTCTTGAGCTTTTACATCTAGATCTTTTTGGTCCTTCAAGAACCGTTAGTTTAGGTGGTAAAAGATATGCTTTTGTGATTGTCGATGATTTTTCACGATTTACATGGGTTTTGTTTTTGGCTAATAAATATGATGCATTTGAAAGATTTAAAAGCTTTTGCAAACGTGTTCAAAGAGAAAAAGATTTACATATCATTACTATCCGTAGCGATCATGGAGGAGAATTTGAAAATGAGCTATTTCAAAAGTTTTGTGAAAAACAAGGGATTAAACATAATTTTTCTTTTCCTCGCACTCCCCAACAAAATGGGGTAGTTGAAAGGAAAAATAGAACTCTTCAAGAGATGGCAAGAACCATGCTTATGGAAAAAGGGCTTCCAAAATATTTTTGGTGTGAAGCCGTAAATACTTCTTGTTATGTGTTAAACCGTGTTCTTATAAGACCTATTTTGAAGAAAACACCTTTTGAATTGTGGCACAAACGTATTCCAAAAATTTCTTACTTTAAAGCTTTTGGGTCAAAATGTTTTGTCCTCAACACTAAAGATAACTTGGAAAAATTTGATGCAAAATCCGATGAGGCCATCTTTTTAGGATATTCCGATAGGAGCAAAGCCTATAGAGTCTATAACAAACGAACCTTTTGTGTCGAGGAGTCTCTACACGTTAACTTTGATGAGTTGGCTTGTGTAGATAATTCCTCTCTTGATGATGACTATATGGATATAATTAGACATGTCTCATCTCAAGATGTCTCCCATGAGCCACATCAAGACCCTCCAAGTTTTCCACAAGAAAACAAAGAGGAGCTTCCCAAGGATTGGACCTATAGAAAGGAACATCCAAAGGACCTTGTGATTGGAGATGTTTCTCAAGGTGTGACAACACGATCAAAGGCTCATGTAGTTTGTGATTCTTATGCTTTCATATCTAAATTAGAACCTAAGAAAGTAGACGAAGCTTGTAATGATGAATTTTGGTTAATGGCTATGCATGAAGAGTTAAACCAATTCGTTCGAAATGACGTTTGGGAACTTGTTGAAAAACCCATTAATCAAACCGTTATTGGAACTAAATGGATCTTCCGAAATAAACTTGATGAGGATGGGAATGTAGTTAGAAACAAAGCTAGACTCGTTGCTCAAGGCTACCGCCAAGAGGAGGGAATAGACTTTGATGAAACTTATGCTCCCGTGGCTCGTATGGAAGCTATTCGTATGCTTTTAGCTTATGCCTCTTTTATGGACATTAAACTTTTTCAAATGGATGTTAAAAGTGCTTTCCTAAATGGAATTATTTCTGAAGAAGTTTATGTTGCTCAACCCCCTGGTTTTATTAATGAATCTTATCCGAACCATGTATTTAAACTCAAGAAGGCTCTTTATGGTCTCAAACAAGCTCCTAGAGCTTGGTATGAGAGATTGAAGAATTTCTTGATTAATAAAGGATTCAAAATGGGTAAAGTAGATACAACTTTATTTGTTAAAACTCTGAATCATGATTTATTAGTGGTACAAATATATGTTGATGACATTATCTTTGGTGCAAGTAACCCGCGTCTATGCGAAGAATTTTCTAAGTCTATGCAGGGAGAGTTCGAGATGAGCCTTATTGGTGAGCTAAATTTCTTTCTCGGACTCCAAATAAAGCAAACTCAAGAGGGGAATTTCATACATCAAGCAAAGTACACAAAGGAACTTCTCAAACGCTTTGAGCTTGAAACTAGCAAACCTCAAAAGACACCCATGAGTACAAGCGTAAAATTGGACAAAGACGAAAATGGCAAAGATGTGGACATCAAGAAGTATCGTGGTATGATCGGTTCTTTACTCTATCTTACTGCAAGTCGTCCCGATATTATGTTTGCTGTATGTTTATGTGCACGTTTTCAAGCATGTCCAAAAGAAACTCATTTGAATGCATTAAAAAGAATTTTTCGTTATCTAAAAGGCACTTTTGATTTTGGACTTTTCTACCCTAAGACTAGGACTTTCGATCTTGTTGCCTATAGCGACGCCGACTATGCCGGTTGTATTTTAGATCGTAAGAGTACTAGTGGCACTTGTCAATTTTTGGGTAAATCTCTTGTTTCATGGTTCAGTAAGAAACAAAATAGTGTTGCATTATCAACAACCGAGGCTGAATATATCGCCGCCGGCTGTGCTTGTGCACAAGTCCTTTGGATGAGGCAAACCCTCAAGGACTTGCAACTTGAGTTTCAAACTACACCAATTTATTGTGATAATACAAGTGCTATCAACCTTTCCAAAAATCCTATCTTGCATTCTAGAACTAAGCATATAGAAGTTAGACATCATTTTCTTAGAGATCATGCAAATAAAGAAGACATTAAACTTATATTTGTTCCCACAAATGATCAATTAGCGGATATATTCACCAAACCCTTAAATGTTGATCAATTCAATCTCATTAGACTTAATCTTGGTATGTGTACCCTAAATGACATTTGAGTACGTTTTACTTGAGCCCATTTGACTATATTTGGTTCTAGTGTCTCTTGGTTTTTGAAGCTTTGTTCTGGTTTTTACTGTTCCACCGGTCGACCGAACGGAGATTTCGTTCGACCGGTGCTGAGTTGTTTCTTGACCGAATTCTGTTTGTTCAACCGATTTCCTGAGTTTGGTCGACCGGTGCTAGTTGTTCGGTCGACCGGTCCGTTTTGTTCAACCGATAGCAGGGATCCTAAGTTTTCGACTTTGTGTATTTGTTCGACCGCAAGTGTTATCCGTGCGACCGCTTTCAATTTATCGGTCGACCGGTCGGATTTGTTCAACCGATAGCAGGGATCCTAAGTTTTTGATTTTGAGTTTTCGTTCGACCGCTCGTGTCTTTGGTGCGACCGATTTTATTTGGTTCGGTCGACCGGTAGATTTTGTTCGACTGATAGCAGGGGATTGTCTGCCTTGTTCTTTTATCCGGTCGACCGAAATATGCTTCTGTCCGACCGTTCGTTTTTCGACTTAAGTTTTTACAGTTTTCTTTAACCTTTCGGTCGACCGAAAGATGGATCGGTCGACCGGTGCTGTCGTTTTCTGCTGCATTTAGGGCTAGATCGGAACTTGGTCTTCACTTTTACCCATCTCTCTCTCTAACCCTAAGCCTTCCCCATCACCTTCCTCCCTCGATTTTGCGTTTTTCCTGCGGTAAAACTCAAATCTTTTTGCATTTTATCGCTTCTCATCATCTCCTCTTCATTTTGCACCCATTTGTTTTCCCCAAACTCGAGTATTCACCATGACCGGGAAGAAAATGGCTATCCGCAAGAAACGTTCGGATGCCTCCACCACTTCCACCGAAAAACGCACCAAGAAGGCCCACGATCGCTCCTCTACTACCCCAAATGTCCGGCATCCGCCCGCGCCTCCTACTCTTGCCTTCCATCCTATTGACGAGTTCGCCAAAAGTGATTGGGAGAAAAAGCTCTCGGCGGCTCCTTTTATTCCAAACCGCGCCGTTGAGGTAGCGGACTTTCGTGATTTCTCTCTTAAATCTCTTTTTGATGCTAATCGCCTCACACATTGTCTCACCAAACTTGCATCAAAACCATATTATCCTTTTTTGGTTCAACAATTTTATTGTAATCTTCGTTTTGAACCAAATCACCATATTGCTCGTACTATGATCAATGGTATTAGATATGAATTTGTCCCCGGAACTCTTGCTGAAGCTTTTGGCTTAGAGTTCGAGGGTGTTAATTTATATGTTGATCATCCTCTTAGTGTTATTGATAACATCACTCATGATGATATGGTTGCTCAATTGTATGCCTTTCCACCTCCATCCAAAAATGGCTTTATTATTCACAACTCATCCTTAATGCATCCTATCGCTCGAGTATTGGCCTATATCGTTTCCTTCAACTTGCTCCCTAAACATGGCCATCATAACGAAATATCTTATACGGAGCTTGTGTGCATCTATTGCATTTACAAGAAAATTCCGGTCAATTGGCCTTTATTCATTTTTCTCCACATGCGCTTTAAGAAAGGGAGGTATCTCCCTTATCCCATGTTGCTCACCGCTCTCTTTGACCTTCTTAAAATTCGTGTTACCGATTGTCCATCGGCCACCTACAAATATCCTATCTGTAAGACCACTCTTTCTAAAATGAAAACCATTGCATCATCTTCTATTCAAGCGTCATCTGAGGGAGATTCTGAGCAAGAAGATGAAGATGATGTGCCGGCCGATCCTCGTTGGATGCCCCAACCATTTCAGCAGGAGGGTCAATGTTCTTGGGGAGAAGGCGACGAATCTGCTTGGCAGGAGAGTCAGTGGAGATCCACTTATACTGAATACACTCCGGATCATTCCTTTCAGCAGTTGTCGGATCGGTTCGATGCGTTTGAAGCTTCCACCTCTCAACGTCTTGATCGTTTTGAAGCTTCGACATCTCAGCACCTTGGGCGTCTTGACGCTAAGGTCGACTCGGTGCTTAATGGCATTGACTCTCTCACTTCTATGTTTCGTGATCGTTTTGGTCATTGAGTTGGTTGGACATTGAGTCTTGTATCTTTGATTTTCGCTTTAGTTGTGTGGTGTTTCGTTTGCTATTGATGTATTTTGAACCTTGCTTGACTTAATGCATGTTTTGTTTCTCCTTTATTGGTTGTTTTGGCAAATGAATGTGGTTTCGTTGTTGGACATTTTTTTCAGCTTTTTGATTATGCCAAAGGGGGAGAGTAATACTACTCATACATGTCTATTAGGTTTACAAATGCCATATAGCTAGGGGGAGCTATAAGATAGGGGGAGCATTGAGTAAAATTCATTGAAATAACATGTATTTAATTTGATAAGTTGTCATCATCAAAAAGGGGGAGATTGTTGGCTTTTGGCTAATGATTGCTTATCCGTTTTGATGATTAATCAACATTTAACTTAAACACATGTAATTCGTTCATATCATTCTTGCACATTACACATATATCGCTTTATACTAACATTTCAGGTGTCAAGTTAAACAAGAAATGAGTTGAAGAGTAGATAGGTTTACATTATTGTCATTAGGATTTAAATGTAACTTGAGCACTTAAATCTTGATGCAGTGCATATCTTGACTCTTTAGGATTCCATAGAAGTAGATCTAAACCTTCAAATTCTATACAAAACTTCTTTAGAAATCAATCAAACCTTATCCAGGATTTCTGCACTCAACCGGTCGACCGGTCGACCATTTGGTTCGACCGATCTACCCAAAAACTGTTTTCTGAACCTTTTCGGTCGACCGAACATTGTACTGGTTCGACCGGTTCATTAGAGAAACTTAAGGTTTTTTGGTCGACCGATCAACTGTTCATGCGTGCTGGAAGACACGTGCCTTAGTGCAACCGGTCGACCGAATGTCCATTTCTGTTCGACCGATTGATTTCTATTTTTGTCTTCTTTTGTGACCGTTATACTTGTCGTATTATACAACGGTCGTATACACATACTTTCACCATACCCCGAAATACATAGCTTAACCGGTCGAACAAATCTTATTAACCGGTCGACCGTTTGACCATTTATCGTTCGTAGCATTCTTCCTGCTATCGGTCGATACCACCTTGGTTCGACCGGTCACTCTTTGTCTCTACCGAACCTTCACATCGGTCGACCGTTTCCTTGTTTCGTCCGACCGGTACACTTAAGTTCCCTCCCAGTTAGTTCGACCGGTCCTAGTTTGTCTAACCGTTTGACCACTATTCACGTAACCGGTCGACCGTTTCATTCTTACCGGTCGACCGAACTTTGACAGAATTGCTTCCTGAATCTCTGGTTTGTGTATCTTGCACAAAACCCAATCAAATCTTTTCTCAAACGGCTAGAAAACTTAAGAGGCTTATATATAGAGCTTAGATCATCTTTACATGGTTACCAATCCATTCTCTAAGCTCCCATTGTGCTAAAACTTTCCAAGTGCTCTTACTCTACTTATTGCTCTCAACCACTCTCTTGATCAATCATTCAATTGCATTCATCATCAATTTCAAGTGCTCAAGAGTAGGTTACACAAAGTCTACTACAAAGGAGTTGTACAAGCTTCCGGAGTGAAGCTCTTCTCGGGTTGTGAGAAGGAGGTCCAAGCTTGGCGAGGGTGTTCGCAAGCTTGAATTGTAAAGGCTCGATCTTTGCCCGGAAAGAAGATCAAATTAGTGAAGATCGCGAAGTTGCTCAAGAAAGAGCAATTCGTAAGAGAGGACTAGGATCCGGTGTTGGATCCAAACCTCTATACATCCGGTGTTTGGTTTGCCTTTCTATCTCACTGTTTTCATTGGTGATCTTGTTATTGCATAAATAGTTAGTAGTGAGTAATTAGTCTATAAACCCCCCCTTAAGACTAATATTTAGGGCAATTAGATCCTACAGTGGTGACGCCGACGACATTAGTTAGGAAGTCACGATGTAGTTGGTCGGCAAGGAGAAGGAAGTGGTCAGTGTTGGAGTTTGTGGCTGATTTGAAGTTTGTGGTTTTGTTCTGTGATGGATCGGTCTTGGTTTTTTGGAAGTGTGGTTACTTGTAGCTGATTTGAGTTTTTTTGTATGAAGTTTTTGGGGAAAGTTTGGTTCTTTGTGGCTGATTTGAAGTTTTTGGTTTTTTCTGTGATGAATCGATCTTGGTTTTTTATGTTATTTTGGAAAGTTTATTTTTTGTAGCTTTTATTTTTGTAGTTGTTTTAGTTTTTGTGTGTTGTTGTTGGGGAAAGTTTGATTTTTTGTAGCTAATTTGAGGTGTTGTGGTGATGATATTTTTGGGTTGTTGGTGTTTTTGTCTTGAAAGTTTGGTTTTTTTTTCTTTGATTTCGGTTTCTGATGTTCTTGTCTAAATTTAGTTTGTCTTTGATATTAGTTTTTTTTGGGTTTCTGATTTGTTTTCACGAAATTTGGTTTGATTTCGTGTTCTTGTTTGCTAATTTCAACTTGGTTGTTAAAAATGACAACCAATATGATAGAAAAGACAAACGTAGGTGATAAAAATGACAAACTTATTTTTAAAAAGGACAAATCATTACTTAAAAAGGACAAAACATCGACATAAAAAAGACAACCTACCAATATGAGAATGACCGACCCAACTGTTAAAAAAGACACCCATACTTTAAAAGGACAAACCTATACTAAAAAGAAAAAAACCATACTTAAAAAGTACAAACTGATACTTAAAATGGACAAACTCATACTTAAAAAGGACAAATGACTACTTTAAAAAGTCACCACACATAAAAAAAATAAACTCATATGTTAAAAAGGACAAACGCATATGTTTGAAAAGACAAACTTATATGTTTAAAATGACAAAACATGAACTCTTCATTTTATGTTTGTATCCGACGGTTGCATGGGGAAACCAAATGTTACGTTGAGAAAAGTAAAAGTTTCATGTGAAAACCAAACGTTACAGTAAGAAAATAATGTTGCATTGAGTAACTAAAGATTGAATATGACACAAACATATTATTTAATTAATTTTAGAACGAAAAATACATTTGACTTTTGCTGACTGGACTGACCATGTCAGGAACTTCTGGGATGATGCGTTCGTGTAGAAGGACCCATATCAATAGCTATATACACTACTACAGAAAAGGCCATATACGTCGGATGTTAAGGCCTATACACGTCGGATATCAGCACCATCACATCCGACGTGTATTCGCACGACGTCTATTCTTAGACGTCGGACGTATAGACATCCGATGTCTATTTTCCAAGGAATAGACGTCGGATACTCAAGACATCCGACGTCTATTCCTAAACATTGACAAAAAAATAAATAGCATCCTGCACAGACGTCCGACGCGATACAATTACTTGTACATCATTGTTCGGCCATATCGATGTAGATAAAATGCTGAGCAGACCGTATCGCCTTCACATACGCCGTGTGAATGCTTTTATCTATCTAATTATTCAAACATAATTAGAAAAGTGAACACATCTTTGTTAGAGGAAATAAACTACAAATGAACAAACATAAATCTTTACTTACATGGAATCTGACGTCCCCATAGTGGAACTATCCCTTTGTATAACCTGTTCGGCCAAATCTCTGGAGATGCGGAAGAGAACAAAATAGAGAAGATCGAAGATGGCTGTAGTGGCGGAGGAGATCGCAGGATGGATCGGAGAAATCAGACGGGATGGATCGAGGAATCGGATCGCGGCGGCTAGGGTTTCGTATTTTATGTCTTTAAAGAGTGAAAGAAAATGCAACTGTCTGATTTCTTTTAAAGACCTATAGACGTCGGATATTGTATATCTCCGACGTCTATTCCCCGACGTCTTGTTGACTGAAAGAAAATGAACCAATAGACGTCGGCTTCTGTGAAGTCCGACGTCTATTCCCCGACGTCTATTGAATATAGACGTCGTATTATAACAGACGACGTCTATTCCTCGACGTATATTGGGTATAGACGTCGGAGGTATATGAGGCCGACGTCTATTCGATCTTCTCTATATTAGACGTCGGCCTTTGTAACAGCCGACGTCTATTAGTCGACGAGTATTCCCAATTCTGCAATAGTGATATATCGGGAACAAAGCGCATTTGGTAACTCATAGCCAAATGCAACCATTTTGTTTTATCCCAAAATCTGATAAAAACAAGTCCACTATCAGATGAATGAGAGTTGAAGTCTATCGAATTTGTACATGTGATTCTACAAGAAATGACTGGTGGTTTTAACGTATCCATGTATTCATGGAGTTTACATTTAAATATCTCAAGACCTGCATTCATTTCATGAGTTCATACGACTGGAAGCAACTTAGGCTGTCATTGAGCAAAATCTAACTGAACTTGCTCAACTACTAGCTTGGGTCGTTAACTTAAGTCAGAATATTACATTTGAGTTCTATCTTCTTAAAACTTGAATTTATCTCGAGCCGAAATTTTAACAAATCCACCTCAACCTATTTTGACCTCATCATATAGCTTGAATAAGCAATGATTTTGCTAAGGTTACAAGATACGTAGATATATGTATTCCAAACTCCATATATGGTAATTTTAAGATATTAAAGTTACAATTGTTAGTGTTGTGATCTAGAAGTCAACCATTGGATGATTGTATTTTAAAAGTCTAGTTTATGAATGAGATGATTTATATCATTTTATTGTTTGGATTATTTATTATTTTTCGGACAATTCGAGTTGAGGACGTTCAGATCTAACAGTTTTCTTAATATATATAATTGTAATCAAGGTTTTCAGAACCGAACCGGACGTCGAACTGGTAACGTCAAAAGTTCAAAGGTTCAGAGGTTCAACCGGGGTCGGACCGAATCGAACCGGTTGAACCGGTGATGTCAGCATGATGTCATAAATATAAATATACATAATATATATATTTATGAATTTCTTAAATAATAAAATAAAATATAAAAATTCATAACAAATACTCAAATAAGTCAGATACAAGAAATACACGAATCTAGAGTGCAGAAATAAATAAAAACACTGGACCACACATGTGACAGCACTATTCAAGATTGAACAATTGATGACTAACACTCACGTGACAGGTAAGACAAAATCTGGATCCTTATCTTTCTTCCTCTCCTCTCCTCTTCACTCCTCCCATTCCCACGTTCCTGACTTTCTTTTCACTCTCTATCCGGATGTCCTCCTTCGCTCCCCTCCCGTCTAGAACCATTTCCGGACCCTCCTCGACGCCTCTGCCGCCGTCCTAGACCGCACTCGTTTCGTCGGCACCGACGTCGACTCCACCACCTCGTCCACTGCTTCCTCTCTGTCCCGGATGTCCTCAACAAGGCGTGTCGCCGGATCGGGCCGCTCACATGGATGAATTGCCCCCTCCCCCCAGTATTGTACATAGTTGTTGAGGAAGATTGTTAAGAGTCTTATTAGATTTTTGTTAGGTTTATTTGTTTTTTTCGGATTCAGAACCTAAAACCGCAACTAGACCGGCCGGTCGGACCGGTTCGACCATCGATCCAAAACGATTAGACGCAAAAATGATTTTTTGAGAGTTATCGGACCGGACAGACCTCTGGTTCACTGTCGAATCAGTTCAACTAGCCGGTCCAGTTTTCAAAACAACGATGGTAACACATGACTTGCTCATCTCTATAATTAAACTACACAAACCTCACAATCAGACACTCTCTCCTATCTCTCTAACAAATCCATCCCCTCCAAATCACAAAAGAAACGTATAGACATGGACGGGAGTGTCCCCACTAAACCCCACGCCGTGCTAGTTCCATGCCCCACCTCCGGCCACATCAACCCCTTGCTCGACCTCGGAAAACTCCTCCACTCAAGAGGCTTCCACATAACCTACGTCCTCACCGACTACGTCCACCACTGCATGCTAAAGTCCAACACACTTCCTCCACTCCGCCAAGATGGTTTCCATTTCGAAATCGTCGCCGACGGTCTCCCCCTCTCGGGACGCGAAGGTATGCAATACATACAAGACTTGAACGTGGCCATGGCGACCACGTTCGTGTCGAACCTTAGACAACGTTTGCTGGAGCTCAGGCGTAACGGGTCCGTGCCTCCCTACACTTGCTTGGTTGGTGCGCTTTTTTTCGACGTGTTGACGGTCGCCGAGGAGTTGGGGTTCCCAGGACTCTTGTTTTGGACGACTAGCGCTTGCGGTTTCACCGGAACTCTTCATACCGGGGAGCTCATAAGAAGAGGCTATGTGCCTCTCAAAGGTGATACCTACCTAGAAAACTCCCACTTGTAACGATTGTTTTTTAACAACAAATCCCTGCTTAAATAAACTCAAATTGCAATATTCATTATTAGGTAAGTAAATGAACGTTGGGACTTGAGTTGGTCTACTATTCTAAGACTCTTTCAACTGGGTGCCCATGTTAGGTTATTCCAATCATCGATAATTATAGTTTACTAACTTGTAGATCTAGGAGTCGTATTAGTTTATCCAAGCCCTAGCTGTAGTTATAATAATTAAGTAACTTCAATCCCCTCTACTAAGTTGAGATAGTTTGACTGACTATTACGGTGTTTCTTCAACTAAAGGTTTGCAAGTAAGTAATTAAAACCTCACCGAATTTGGTTTATGCGTGTCAAAGGAAGTTCCATTAAATAATTTCAAAAACATTAACAAAGAAAAATTTCTATCATATTTATACACAACCTCAACAGCTAGCCAACACCCCACTCCAACTCTCTTCAAATATTGAAAAAACGACCGTTTCTTTTAAAATTATGTTTCGTGAACCGACCAGTTTAGGTTCAACCGGGTTTTTACTGATTTCACCCAGTTCAATACACATGTTGGTGTTTTTAGAGAGTTGAGTCGTCTTAATTTACTACCGATTGATCACGACCTGACCAATTGTTCAAGGTCCAATTATGTTTCCTAAACACAGAAAATGGTAAAAGAGTAACGAAATTTATAAGTTAAGATCACATGTATTTTAATTAATGTAACACGACTCGTAATCAATGTTATTGTTGCTATATATATGTAGATGAGAGCTACTTGACCAACGGCCACATGGACATCATCATCGACTGGATTCCTGGCATCAAACCCCTTCCACTGAAACACATATCAAGTTTCTACACGACCACAAATCCCAATGACACCTTCTTAAAGTTCGACCGCGACGCGACCGACTGGGCTCGTCGTGCCTCCGGCGTGATCCTGAACACCTTCGATGATCTCGAGCATGACGCCATCGAGGCCATGAGGCCCAAGTTCAAGAAACTTTACACGGTCGGACCCTTGACCTCGCTAGTCGACAAGACACGAGACATTAATAGTAGTCTTAAGGCACTAAAACTTGACGTTTGGCGAAATGACTCCAAGTGTCTCACGTGGCTCAACGGTCAACAACCCGGTTCGGTCGTGTTTGTTAACTTTGGAAGCATAGCAAACTTGAAGCGTGAGCAATTGGTGGAGTTTGCATGGGGAATTGCAGGAACTAAGTGCTCGTTCTTATGGATAGTTAGACCTGATTTGGTGATTGGGGAGTCATCCCCGTTGCCTTCGGAGTTCGTGGAGGAGACCAAGTCCAGAGGTTTCATCACAAGTTGGTGCCCGCAAGAGGAAGTACTTTCTCACATTGCAGTTGGTGGATTCCTAACCCATTGCGGGTGGAACTCGATGTTGGAAAGCTTAAGACGTGGTGTACCAATGGTTTGTTGGCCTACATTTGCGGACCAACTTATAAATTCGAAGTACGCTTGCGAGGAGTGGGGTGTGGGCTTGGAGATAGAAGGCGAAGTGAGAAGGGAGAAGGTGGAGGAGTTGGTGAGAGAGCTGATGAGCGGGATGAAAGGGAAGGTCATGAAGGAGAATGCTGCAAAATGGAAAGACAAGGCACGTGAAGCTACGTATAGTACCGGTGGTTCTTCTTCCATGGACATTGATGCTTTGGTGCTTGAGTTGGTCGGATGATTAATTAATTGAGTCGCTTTGCTTGAGTTAATGATACCAATTTGTATTATCCATATATAATAAGCATGTCATGCACTTGTCTTTTGCTTAATTGCATTTCAAAAGTACTCCGTCATTTGATTCTCAACACATGTAGATCTAACTTTCATCTCATTGTCGTTTTCATGTTAAAACTTGATGGGATTTTTTTGCTTGCATGTCAATCGAAATTAAGTACCTTAATTGAATTTATATCAACACTTTTTGTTAGATTTATGTCTTGAAAAACACATGTTCATTTGGACAACCAATTGACAATCAGACCTCCAATTGAGGTTTATCCAAAAGTTGTTAGTTAATCAAATGAATATAAAATTGAGAAGTTTGCAAAATCTGCCTAACTTATTTGAGATATATTTGGGGGTACACCTTTGTCCACATTCACTCTTCTCCCAAGAATTTTGTGTCACCGCATCATATTTATTGACAAGCTTTGCTTAATAAAGGTTAACAACATCACAATATATAGCTATGCGACGGAAGTTAATTCTGCGGGAATTTTCTCAAAACAACAAATGATATTTGGTCGTATAACGATCGAATGGAAAATTCGTAAATCAAAAGGTAGAAATATAATCCTATTTTTCCAAATCAATATGCTTTCTTGAAAATTAATACTCTTCACCAACTCAACACGACCTAATAAACACATTTAATATGAAACCTACATTCGGTCTAAACAAGCAATGTCACTGAATAAAAATATCTAAGGAACTACATGTAATGTCTAAACAAAATCTTCACCATCATCAGAATTACAGTAGTAATCACAATCGCATGTCTCCTGAAATGGGTCCATTGCACCAATCGAGGGCGCTTGAGTTGCTATGATCTCGACTGATTTCGTGGTCGCATTGACGAGCCACTCGTCCGACTTGAACATTGTGATCATTGTCTTCTTCGCCTCCATCTCTTCCTCCTCATCATCAATCTCCTCGCCGTAATCGGCAGATGATGTACCAAATGCATTTACCGAATTTATTTTGATTGGCTCTAGTCCGGAGAGAGTTAAATTTATCGAAAGTATTTCCCACTAAAGTACAAATAAATAAATAAATAAATAAATTTACTGATACTAGATCCTTAAGTTTGAATGACTTTCATGAAAATGTCAAATTCCAGTACAGCGTGCTAAGTATTGGGGTTTAACCTCACAAAAATAAACACAAAATGTGAAGATTATCAAACCAAAACGATATGGCTAACTCCATGGTGGGAAATTTCAAATTAGATAACCTTTTAATTTCACCAATATCTAAGGAAAGTATAAGCTTTCATTTAGATTAAACGTACCTTCCAAATAAATTCCAATTTCATTCAATAAGACAATCTTTCATATATATATATATATATATATATATATATATATATATATAAAGACAAATGAGGTTGCAGAAGCTCCTATAGTTAACTTGGTCGTGACACTCAAAATAAACAATTTAAAGTTCATTTATTTAAAATCAAACATAATCACATGTATTTTTATATCTTTAGCCATAATATGTTAAAATTTTAGCTCAATCAAAATTAATTTCACGATAATTCGTTATATAACTAATTTGTATATATATTAAATTAATTTGAGTTATATACACACACACAACCAATATATATCTAATGAGCCGAGGACTCACTAAATCTACTTTAAGTCCCCTATTATTTGGGGTGTAAGCGGGACAGGGCAGGTTTTTGACCCACCGCTACCCACCCCGCCTATGTTAAGCGGGTATGCGGGGCGGGACGGTTGGACTAGGTGAGGCGAGTCAAGTTATGCGAGTTTGGTGGGGGTTTTTTAACTTTTTTTATTTTTCCTAAGAAAAATAAAAGAACATCAAAACTTGAGAAATAGTAATCACTCGTTGTATTTTTTGGAAAATTAGATGTGTGGTGAGTGAAAAATTAGACATATGGTGAGTGTTGAATATGGATTTGGTACGGTGAGTTAATGGTTATGGGTAAAATTGAAACATTAAAATAATTTTGGTATATAAAAAATTAATAATATATTTGATTAGGCGGGTTGCAGGTTATGCGGGACGGGTTGCAAGACAACCGCAACCCGCCCCGCAACGCTTATTAAGCGGTAATTTCAAATATTAAGTGTTATCTTAACCCAAGTTTATGTTAATAGATGTGAGAAAATGATATCTATGTGTGAAAAAAGACTTGAGATTAAAGTGTATTGGTGAAACGAGAGTTGAATTTGAAGGATACAAGTGAGCTTTTTAATTGGAGGTTATTGATGATATAGAAACATATTATAAGGTACGCATAAAATTCCTCCTTTTATATATATGCAACTTTTCTTATAAGGATTATCTGCTTTATTAAACCTGAAATTAAGATACGTCCTGCTATTGTCGACACTCGATTTCTGATTAACCACGTTATTGATGAATACATTAAGGTTGATTATGTATATGTGTTAATGGAAATCTTACTCGGTCAACATCTGATGGATCTTGGCACCGAATCTTGATGATATAGTACTTGTCTTCAAACTCTGCGTTCTTCTCGTTGACATGCGTATCTACAGCATCGGCTTTGACCATCGACGTTCGATATCCAGACAAATTCCAAACAAGCAGCACACAAAGCCCCACCAGCAACAAGCTAAAACACATTACTCCTTTCATGATTTTTTTTCTATTAAACTTCTTTTGGGGTGACATGATGTCTAACATATGTGGGAATTTGGTGTCCGAATTCGGCCTAATCACCCACAGGGATCACACCTCCCAACAAGATGAAATTCAAAAACACGCCTCCAGAAGATAAATCAAATCTCCCCTCACCACAAAATTCTTAAACCTGACGTTTTTCTCTCCTTAATGTAGGAGACGAGAAATGCTTGATTTTCCTCTATTTATAGACCAAACACACAAGAAAAATCGTTAAGAAGTCCCATAAAACGAGGAACCCGTTTAACTAGATAAGTTGGTCAAAATCTAGGTAAACAGTGCGGATTTTTCTCTATTGACATTGAGAATGTAGGATCATGCACTACGAACACAAATTAAAATCATAATTGCAATAAAATTACAATACATTGGTTTATCCGAAAGTTGTTAGTTAAAAATGTAATATTCAAGTACAAACGGATCAATATAACGAACTATTAAATGTCTACCTCAAAATAGTATAAGATATTGCTCTTTTGAGTTAGTACATGCATGATCATCACAAAAAGATTCTACGTGTTAAGTAACCAAAGTACATGGTGGCTAGTTGTTAGACTCGATTATTTGTAAAAGAAATTATGCCGATATGTTCATTGTGACTGGCAAAAGATAAATAGATTGTTGACTTCACTCTCTCTGTGTGTTATCGTTGTTGTGTCAAAATTATCACTATTTCAACGTGCAAGGAAAATGATTAATTGCGAAGAGTTACTTATAGGCTCTAAATGATTCTGGTTTGACATGTCATTTTGTTATGTTCCCTTCCACCAGCGTTTGATCTTTTTGTATTTAACTTTGGCCGTTTTGTATGTAAGTTTAAATACATATAACGATTGAATTTTTTTCTTAATTTTTGTATTTAACTTTAATCAAAATAAAAAATGTTAAAATTAATGGATTGATTTTTTTATATTTAGCTCTGGTCAACGCCTAACCTGCCTCACCCGTGTAGTCCACGAGGTTTTTTCCCCGCCCCACCCGCTTACATACGAAATACGGCAAAGATATGCAAAAATAGATGCAAATGCGGCAAAGATAAGCAAAAATGCGAATTTTTTCAACAATTCAGTATCGATTCCGCGAAAAAGGTTTCATTCATTTTGAATGGTATTCACAAAATTATAGGAAGCCTAATTTTGAACTCTAGAATGGGAAAAATAGATATACTGCAGGGAATGCATGTCTCGCGTAACCATATCAAACAGATGTTATGCCAATGATGGGTCGATTGAATGGATGATACATATTGTAAATTTCATAGAATACTTGAATGTTGCACGTACAATGATGTAGGAGCGGAAGTGAGTTTACCTTTTAAACGAGAGCTTGAAAAAATGCATTATTTCTGAAACTTTTGAAGTTTAATGTGTGATATCTAATTAAACATCTTAGCTTTATATTTTACTTTAGTTTAGGAGTGTTTGCAAAAATTACGTAACAAGTAGAAACTCTCTATGTATTGAGTAGAATAATTAAGAAACGCAACTTTTGATTCTCCAGAATATTTGTGCGTTAAAAATACTCTCCGATGGATTTTGGTTTATCTTTGTCGGTGAATTCCGAGACCCTCTCGCTGGATCCCAAGAGTTACCCTCTCGCATCTCATGTCGGAGCTGCCGCCGGTGTTCGATTCGGGCAACCTTTCGCTTTAGTCTCGCGTCAAGTATGGTCCACATGTTAGTTTGAGACGACAACCGGAAATCCAACTTCTACCAATCCAAAACCCAAAGTTGGATGATTTTTCTATCGACTCCGAAGACGACAACTTCACAAGCTACAATGCCTACAAACAAACCAGTCCACTTCACTGGAAGTATGTTGTGGTTCAGAAAACACCAAAGGTAAAACTTTCTTCCTTAATTCTTTGGTGATCTAAAAAGTGGAGCATGTTATGGAATGGATACAGGAGGCAGAGTGCTTCTTCAAGGTGGACGGCATGCCTACCGACCATCGAGTGCGTCTCACGGTCTCCAATTTGAGAGGTCGTGCAGCGGTATGGTGGGACAAACTACAACACCAACGAAGACGACTAGGGAAGGATTTGGTGCGGATGTGGTCCAAAGTGAGGATGTTATTATTGTTGATTTTTGGCTAATAATCGTTAATCTATTTTGATAATTAATCAACATATCAACATATCGACCGAAACTCAATTCTTCCCAAACCCAGAAGTGTTTGAACCTATTCGGTCGAACCAACCACTTGCCTAGTTCGACCGATCTCATTTGTTCAAACCAAAAACCCTTGAACGGTCGACCAATCCCATGAAGCTCGTTTGACCGTTCACTTAATTGAACTTAAGTCAAAGCCTTATTTGACCAACCGGTCGACCGGTGTGTGTCATTCGGTCGACCGAATTGTTCTGAATTGAGTCCTGCAGAATTCTGTTTTATGTATCTCACACAATCTTTACCCAATTCATCCCTAACGGCTATATTCTCTCTAATGTTTATATATAGAGTTGTAAAGCGCATTTCAACACAACTCTCCTACTACTATTTGTCCAATACATTAGATAGAAACTCAAAACACTCCAAGCCTCAAACCTTCCACACTTTAGTCTTAAATCGTATTCTCACTCAAGTGTGCTCAAGTTTAGACAAGTGTTGTTCCACTAAACCATTGTTCAAGAAGCAAGGGTCTTGGTGAAAGCCCAAGACAAGAGTATAGACTTCGGTGAGAGCCCGAAGTATCCCTCTCGGATTGTGAGAGGAGGAGCCAAGCTCGACGAGGGTTGTTCGCGAGTTTGAAGATTGTAAAGGCGTTCTCTCCTAGCCCAGAACGGGGAGTGGTTAGTGAAGTCGTGAGCGGAGCTCGAAGTATCGAGCGGATCTTGCAAGAGATGACGTAGGCGGGTGGCCGAACCTCTGTAAAAATCTCTCGTGTCCATTGTGGTTTGCATATCTCCTTACTTACTTGCTTGTTTGTTTTAAATTCCGCTGCATATCTTTGATCGTTAAACAAGTAGGTAATTAGGCTTAAAAGTGTTTAGAGTTGTAGACCCTCACAATCCCACAATCACTTCATTCGGGAAGTTGTTGGTGAAAGAGGTGTGGTGGTGAAGAAGGTGGGCACTGAAGATAATCCGACTGATATATTGACGATGCCAGTTATTTCAACTAAGTTCATGGCATGCGTGAACTTGTTTGGTTTGAGTTCCAAGTAGATGGAGCTAAGGTGACGACACAATGAGGACGGAAATGTTCCTTTAAAATTTCTGGGGGCTATTCAAGATAAAGGTGGAGATTGTTGTAGTTTACCTTGAATATGTGATTAAAGTATTTGTGTGATAAAACAGACATTCGGTCGACCGGAAGGAGTTCGGTCGACCGGATGTGTGTTCAAATTTGTCCAGCCAAAGTGCATGTCGTTTTTCGGTCGACCAATAGGAGTTATTCGATCGACCGAACGCATACAAGGAAACTGGCCCAAAGTGCCTGTCGGTTTTCGGTCGACCAGAACTTAAGTGATTAGGTCTCGACCAAAGAAGCCCTGGATTGCGATATAGTTTGAAGTTCGGTCGACCGTTGGACCCAATTTCGCCCACATTTTGCACTTTTCTCCACACAATTTTGGTACAATTAATATTTGTTTTGACCTACTATATAAAGACAATTCCGTCCCCCTTTGTCTTAGAACAATTAGATTAGCTTCTATTGTTTACTTTTGCATTCTTGAGAGAACCAACCAGATACTTCTATTGTTGATTCGGTGGGAGCAAATTTAACCGGATATTCTCGCCGGTTCTTCGTGTGTCTTGTAAGCCTCTCTTCGTAATGCATTTTCTCTATAGTAGATTGGAGTTGTATCGTCTGTGGTTTTTCCCGCATTGGGTTTCCACGTTAAATCTTATGTGTTTTGTGTGGTTTGGTGTTTGGATTTGCAATTTGTTCTCTATTCCGTCCATTGGATTTGCTATTTCAATTCCGCTGCATATTTGGGATTGGTTTTATTCCCTAACATATATTGTATTCACTAATATTTCAGGAGACAAGTGTGACTCAAGACAAGAAATTAAATTGAAGAGAAGATAAGTTTTATACTTCTTGTTCTTAGGAAATTAATATGTAACTTGAGCACTTGAATCATGATGTATTGCATTTCATAACCCTTAGGAAACTCATAGAAGTCTCACACTTAATTCCATATCAAACCGACTTCATTAGAAGATCGACAAAACTTAGAAATTCCACTTAGAGTAGAATTTCTGCTTCAACCGGTCGACCGGTAGACCATCTCGTCCGACCAGATTAAACAGACTCCTAATTCCTTTCCCTAACGGTCGACCATCAACACTTCTGGTTCACCGATTCTTATAGGTCTTCTCACAGTCCCAATCGGTCGACTGAATCTAATACCTTGTTCGACCGATTCTATATGTAAAGCAAGAATTCCTAGTTCGATCGTTTGACACCAGTTATATCCTTTGTGCACCAGTTATATTGTGACACGTGTCCCATAACCGGTCGACCAAAACTTCACTTTGGTTCGACCGTTTGACACTTCGTATTTCATTCCAATATGACTGTTATACTTGTCGTATTATACAACGGTCGTATACACATATTTCTACCAACCTTACTCGTATATTTGGCCACCAGACGAACTATGCCAAGACGACGGTTGACCGGATCATACACAATTAGAAATCCCAAACTTCTTGTTATTTTCGATTGAACTAATATTTGTTTGGTTCGACCGTTATATCAATTGTTTAATATTATTCTGGCCAATTCTACCTTAACAGTCCACCGACTCTTTTTATGGTTCGACCGTTCACTTAAGTTACTACCTAGGTGGATTGACCAGTATACACTTTATTTCGATCGGTGTCTTCTTTTCATGAAACCCTGGTCGACCGTTGATGTCCTGATTTGAGTTCTGCACTTCCTGGTTTTATGCATTTCAAATCACTACCACTTACATCCCAACGGCTAGATTATATTAGGAGCTTATAAATAGAGCTAAGAACAACCTTACAAGGTTACCAATCATTTCTCTAAGCTCACATACTCTTACTACTCTTAATTTACTCTAAACATCATGCGTTAGGGCTGAGCATGGACCGGTCAGGGTTCAGTCCGGATCGGAAACAACCGGTCTGGGTTCCGGTCCAGACATTGCTAAAAATCTGATTCCGGTCCGGTCTTGATCATTCCAGTTTTTTTTTCCAGGTAAAAATCTGGTCCGAACCAGTCTGGTCCAGTCCAGTCTCCAGTCCGGACCCCGAAAAAAATTCCAATCCCGATCAGATGCTCAACCCAATCATGTATGTTCACATCTTTCCACTTGAATCAATTCATTGCTCTCATCATTCATTCAAATGCTCAAGATTAGGTTACTCAAATTTTTCTACAAAGTGTTATACTAGCTTCGGGAGTGTAGCTATTCTCGGATTGTGAGCAATCTAGTCGAGGTTGTTCGTAAAGTTTGAAGTGTAAAAACTTGATCCCGGTCCAGAATGAATATCAGATTAGTGGAGGACGCGAAGTTGCTCGAAGATGAACAATTCATAAGAGATGACTAGGATCCAGTGGTTGGATCCAAACATCTATACATCCGGTGTTGTGTTTTTGCATATCTCTACTTCGCTTTTATTGTTCTAGTTTTAAAATTGTTTAACCTTTTTAATAGAATATAATTAGTCTATTCACCACCTCTAGACTAATCCTAGGACCCATTAGATCCTACAACTAAGATTTGAATTTTTGGCCTCCAGTTGTGCACACAAGTTGCTTGAGGAAACGCCCCGTTCATTCCCAACTAGGCCCCACTCCATAGTGCCCTCTCCAAGAATTTGAAGCACCAGGTGTTCGATAAAATGCCCAACCCCGTTCAAGCGACGTCTCTTGCTTCCGTGCACATTTGAAAAGATGTTGTGTGCACAGTGTTCAATGAAATGCCCAAGACAGACCCTACCAAACAATTACCTTTGATAAAGACTACTAAAATGCAACTGAGCGACAAACAACTTGAATAGAGTGATGGCCTCGTTGAGAATGATCCTACATGGTTGACGAAGGAAATCATTGCACTTGAACATGGTTCAACATCCTCAGATTTACCGAATCATATGACTATGGCGGAAGAGTTACTGGAAGGTGTTACTAGGGAGAAGGTGGTGGGCAATAGTCAACAGCAGCGGCAACCTTAAGAACATAGGAAACCAAAGGAAGTATACCTCAAGGGTGATTAGGATATGAATATTATAATTGGATACAATGGGCAATGGTGTGAGGTTGGTTCGGAGGATTTTGGGCAACCAACGTCAACAAAAACTCAGAGACTTTTTTCAGTGGTTTGTGTACAAGTTGCAAAGCAAGCAATGCAAGAGGTTCCTTCTTCCAACGAAGGTATTGAAGTTCCAAATCAAGGGCTTGGTATACTAGTCAAGAAGGCAAGGGAATCATTTATACAACTGCGATGCAACTCTAGTGCTAAAGTTAAAGTGGTGAGAGGTGATGCAAATCCACAGTCTTCTACTTGGTCAGATGGGTAAGTTGGAACACTTGATTGCGTGCATAAAAAAAGGAATCTATGCATGGAGCTAAAACTTCAGAAGTTACAAATCAAGTTTTTCGATTTTGCAGCACAAAGATCAAATACAAGAACCAGAATGTGTGGCCAGAGAATTTGTTTTTTTTTTATGCTGAGAAGACTAAAATCTTGCTGACGAGGACCAAGATTTCAAAAGCATGTCCTTTAGCAAAGCTTTGTGTTCCACTTGGTTTTGTTTCAGAATTTATCCACTATTTGCAGGCTACTAACATGCTTCAATAATCAATACATTGATAGCTATGACCAAAAGGTGAACTCAGTGGAGCTACTTGGACACAAATGTGAGAGTAGATATACTTTTGATTTTTCACCCATTTCGTGGGGTTTGCTGAAGGAGAAGAAGGGAAATTGACTCGTGATGGTGAACTGAAGTTATGTCCTCAAAGCTCTACCTGACACGCCTAAACAGAACATATCTCACACTCATGACTTAAAGAGGATCTTAGCATGAGACCTTCAATTCTGAGCTTTGGTAGGAGTATGGTGGACCAGGAAGCCTATGTTTTTAACACCTTTAGAGAAATGTTGAAACAGAACAACTTCCTCCATGTTATGCTGAAGAACTTGGTCTCAATGTATTTTGGAATCATTTGTGAAATTGTTGAGAACAGGGAAAATTTCAACAAAATTCCGATTATTTTTTTAAAATACAGAATAAATTTTGGGGTGTTTTGATAACATATTCATGTTTTCTTTGTACTCAATTCAAGTACCACATTGGTTTTTTGTTATTTTTCGAAATTAAAGTTTGTAATCATAAATTAGACATTTCAACAAAATTATATGAATTTGTACTTGAATTAAAGATAGAAAGACGAAAAGGACGATTTTGTGATTAAAATAAGAAAAAGGTTATGTTGTGTATAAATTGAATGTATATTTTGAAGTTGAGAATGTATGTCTTAATCTAAAATATTTAAAAATAAAATTATTTGTAGGAAAATTTTATATTTTTGGGTTGGAATATTTCAAAAAAAATTGGATCGAGAATATTCTATTTTGGGGTTGGAGTAGAATATGTATGTCTCACATTCACGTAACATTACTTTTTTTGTTATTTTGTTCACAAAATCTGTTTCTTCGTATTTTTATTTTTAATTCAAGTACTAATGTCTTATAGTTTTGTTGAAATATCTAATTTATAATTTAAAGGTTTTTAATTTCAAAAATCATGGGAATCTTCGCAATGTGCTACGTGAGTTGATGACAAAAAGAGACATACATGAAAATGTTATAAAAAAAACCTAAAAATTATTCTCTCCTGTGGAAAACGAGTTTGAAATTTTTTAAGTTTAAATGCATGATTTATAAAAGGGAAATGATTTATGAACGCAGCGCGTCACGGACGCGCTCTACGTGGACATCCATGTCAGCCCTTACGTGGCCAAAGCATGAATGTTTTTTTGTTTTTTCTTCCTGATGTCCACTCAAATCACATTAAATGCGTTTCAACTCAGCACGTTCTCTCTCTCCACCCAAATACAAATATGATGACACTCTTTCTTTCTTCTTCATTCTTTCTCTCCAGAATAAATCACCATTTCGAGCAAGATATTAGGTCGAAGAAACGTCTGATGCCGACTCCCAGGATTCTTCACAACGTAAGCAGCGTGAATGGGACGGTGCGAAGACTTCCCGATGTTCTTGTCAGCGTTAGCATCGTGAATGTGACGATCCGGTGGTGAAGACTTCGCACCACAACATCTTTGCTGCACTGTTGGAGTGCCCGTGACAGAAAAAGAATGAAGAAGAAAGAAAGAGTGTCATCGACCGTCCCATTCACGTTGCTTACGTTGTGAAGAACCCTGGGAGTCGGCATCAGACGCTTCTTCGAAATAATATCTTGCTCGAAATGGTGATTTATTCCGGAGAGAGGTACAACGCTCCGTGGTGAAGACTTACGTCTGTTCGGTTTATGTTGTACATCTCTCCGTAATAAATCACCATTTCGAGTAAGATATTACGTCGAAGAAGCGTCTGATGCTGACTCCCAAGGTTCTTCACAACGTAAGCAGCGTGAATGAGACGGTCATGTTTAAGTCTTACATCTTCTTTCTGATTTACTGGGAAAATATATATTATTTTTGTAATTTGTGTGTGTTTGTGTTTGTATTGTTTGTTTGTGTGTGATTTACTGGGAGAAGATATATTATTTTTGTAATTTTTGTGTGTTTGTGTTTGTGTTTGTGCTTGTATTGTTTGTTTGTCTTTGTGCTCTCATTGTATCTTATTGTGTAATAGTTACCATCAATAATATGTACCATCAATATCTCATTGTGCTCTCATTGTATCTACATAAACATGACAAACTTTCTACATAAACTGGACAAACATTCTACATAAACAGGACAAACTTTCTACATAAACAGGACAAACCTTGTACATAAACAGTACAAACTTTCTACATAAACTGGACAAACATTCTACATAAACAAGACAAACTTTCTACATAAACAGGACAAACTTTCTACATAAACAGGACAAAACAGGACAAACTTTCTACATAAACATGACAAAACATGACAAACTTTCTACATAAACAGGACAAACTTTCTACATAAACAGGAAATCTGAGATGCTATTTTTTTCCTAAACGTAATTCTTGTGGGGTAAAATATACAGTGGGAGGTTTGTTGAGTTTGTGCGCAGGGGGCGGCAGCCCCTGCGGGGGACGTGAGTCCCCCCCCCCCCCCCCCCGCAAAGCGGGGGGACGTGAGGGATCGCGCTTTGCGGACGTTTTTTTGTTTCGACATCATATTATTGCATTCCATATATTGATTCGTTTATTCCAACAATAATGAAGTCATATATTATTCCGGACTGCAAATACACTTATTCTGGACTGCAAATACACTTATTCCGATTCCGGATAGCAAATACACTTATTCCGGACAAACTTTATGTTCCGTTTCTGGACACACTTTATTCTTAAACCGGACAACAAATACACTTATTCCGGACAACAAATACACTTATTCCGGACAGCAAATACACTTATTCCGGACAAACTTTCTGTTCCGTTTCTGGACACACTTTCTTCTTATTCTGGACAACTACACTTATTCCGGACTGCAAATACACTTATTCCGGACAGCAAATACACTTATTCCGGACAACAAATCAACTTATTCCGGACAAACTTTATGTTCCGTTTCTGGACACACTTTATTCTTAAACCGGACAACAAATACACTTAGTCCGGACAACAAATACTCTTATTCCGGACAGCAAATACACTTATTCCGGACAAACTTTCTGTTCCGTTTCTGGACACCCTTTCTTCTTATTCTGGACAACTACACTTATTCCGGACTGCAAATACACTTATTCCGGACAACAAATCAACTTATTCCGGACAAACTTTATGTTCCATTTCTGGACACACTTTATTCTTAAACCGGACAACAAATACACTTATTCCGGACAGCAAATACACTTATTCCGTACAACAATATACACTTATTCCGGACATACACATAACGTAAACAGGACAAACACATAATGTAAACTGCACACACACATAAAGTAAGCTAGACAAATTAAGGTTATCCAACGTAAAACTTAAAAACAAATATTTTATTATGATAAGTGTGAGCTCTGCACGAATAATGAGACTGCACGATGTACTAGGGTCTGCACACTGTCTTATCTGTGTATTGGGAAACGAATCGTTCAACTTAAAGAACCGGCGTTTTTAAAAAAGACCAAAACGCACGAAGAGAAATTTCGCTGACTGGACGCTGACTCAAAGAAAATATTTGAGCTGCACAGATCCACGTAAGGCGCGTCCGTGACGCCTGCGTCTGTCTATCACGGCTCTTTATAAAAATACCATAAGCAAAAAAGGGTGTTGGATTTATTTTTTTTAGTTGTGAAAACGGAAACTCCACTATACGGTAAATTTTGTCAGTTACTTCCAAACTCCCGCACTTTACTAAATTTTTTATTTTTTCATTATTATTTTGAAATTCTCTCTCCACCACCCTATTCAAGGATGGATCATATGGTCGGTGTTATGATCGACAACACATGGAGCATTTATGGGTGGTTTTACTGGTGCAGCTAACAAGTTACTCATCAAACCACAGAAGCAAGAACACTTGTTTCGGTTTCCAAGTGATCTTTAATACATACACGGACGCTGGCGAATGACGCGCATGACATGACACTTAAAGTGTGTTGAGTCAGCGTCCAGTCAGGTTGAAACGTAGTCGTCGCACTACGCGTCTTTGTTTATTTTAAAATTCGACAGTTCATTTCCAAATCAAACGATTAGACAGCGGGCAGACATAATGTGGCGACGGTTCGAGTCTCGACCAAGGAAACGAATAGACCCATGAAAAAGGAAGGAAATGAATAGTTCCTTCATCTTTGTGTCTGTAACTGTGAAGAGAGAAATTTGAAAACCGTTCCTCTACATGTGTTTCACAACAAAACGAGAAATGGATTCACCGAGTAATGTTGTCGCTCCAGAAGTTGTGGCTCATCAGGTGGGTCGATTTAGGTTTTTTTTCGTGGGTGGATTTGTTATTTACGATCTTTCTTTGAATTTTTTGTTTGTTTTAGGGAAGCACGTACTTCTTCCGGGAAACAAAGTGTGGTTGGACGGCGATTCAAAAGCAGTTCGGTAGGATGAAGGACGTCGAAAAGGAGGTCTTCCGGGGGACCGCTTTCGGTCACTTCCTACATTTTCCTAACATTCCAACGGACAATGAAATACTCGGATGGTTCGTCGAACACTACGATGCGAAGGAGGTGGGGCTGAGAATAGGATCAGGAGTAGTCCCCCTTACAGCTGAAGACGTTGCCGTAATTCTGGGGCTAAAAGTGTGTGGGAAGAGAGTTGTTATGGAACCGACGGGCGTACAGAAGCGAGATGGAGTGAACCTTGACAACACTCAACTATTAGGGCATCTGACTGCAACAAGTGTGATGGGCGACCCCGAGGAGTACGTTCGACTCCTTATTTGTTTCATCTTCAACCATTTTTTGTTCTTCGATGGAACACTTCGAACCAAAATTTGGTTCATGAAACATTTGAGGGACTTCAAAGGCATCAACAGATATGCATGGGCACGTGCAGTTCACGCCGCACTGGTTCGGGGTCTGGAGGAAGCCAGCTTAGAACTGCAGGAAAGGAGATCGGCCGGGAACTTCATTATGAAGTAGGGCTGCGTTGATGGTTGTGTAGCAATACTACAAGTAAGCAATTTTGTCTGAAATACGTTGTGTGTCGGTCTGGATTCAGTGTTGTGTATGTCCGGAATACGATGTCTGTCTTTCCGGAATAAGTAGTTTGGTCTATCGGGAATACGATGTCTGTCTGTCCGGAATAGTAAGATCTTTTGTCCGGATTAAGATTCTTGTCTGTCCGAAATACGTTGTTTGGTTGTCCGGAATGAGGAGTAGGTCTGTCCGGAATAAGATGTATGTCTGTCCGGAATACGTTATGTTGCTGTCCGGAATCAGGCGTAGGTCTGTCCAGAATACGATGTCTATCTGTCCGGAATAGTATGATCTTTTATCTTGAATAAGATTTTTGTCTGTCCGGAATAAGTTGTTTGGCTGTCCAGAACGAGGAGTAGGTATGTCCGGAATACGATGTCTGTCTGTCCGGAATAGTAAGATCTTTTGTGAAGAGTGTATGTTCTGTCTGTCCGGATTAAGAGTGTATGTTTTGTGAAGTGCTTATTAGCATTTAATCTTTCCCATTTGAAGGTGTGGCTTTGTGAGAAATTCAAATTGGGGGAGCCCAGACGAGCATATCCACGGATGAAAAGTTGGACGGAAATGTTTGGGAAACGTTTAACCCTGAGGAAATGGGAGGAACGTGGAATAACCTTAGCCGAGATTTACAACGGCAAATTCGACCTGAAGGGGCCTCCATCACTAAGTGAAAGGGAGCGGAAACTGATGAGTTCCGATCAAAATCTTGCTCAAGAGTCGCACAAAGCAAAGGGGTCATCTTCAACATGCCCTCTGCCAAGGCTACAACTTAGAGACTGCAGCATTCCATTGGACCCACTGCTACAAGAGTTGGAACTGAGTGAGGTTAAGACAAAATGGCTGCAAGCCGAAGCAGCCCTTAAGAAGGCGACTGGAGAGGTTAACAGACTGCAGGAAGAACTGAGGATGTCCCACGAAGAGTGTCGGAGGTTGAGCGAAGAGATTGTGTCTCTACGAGGAACGGGGGCATGTAAAACTCACATTGGGGAGAAGACCCAATATGTAAATATAGAGGAGGATCAGGAGAAGGAGAAGGAAGAAGAGAGGAAGAGAGAAGAGCAGAAGGCAGAAAAGAGGGAAGAGGAGAAAAAAAGGAGAGGAAGAGGAAAGAGAAGGAGGAACAGAGGAAAAAATAGGAGGACAAGGAAGAAGAAAGGAAGAGAGTGGAGAAGAGGAGACAGGCGGAGAATGCGGAACAGAGGAAGAGGGATGAGAAGAGGATAGAGGAGGAGAAGGAAGAAGAGAGGAAGAGGGAGGAGAAGAAGAGAGGAGGAGAAGAAGAGAGAGGAGGAGAAGGAAGAAGAGAGGAAGAGGGAGGAGAAGAAGAGAGAGGAGGAGAAGGAAGAAGAGTGGAAGAGGGAGGAGAAGAAGAGAGAGGAGGAGAAGAAAGAAGAGAGGATGAGGGATGAGAAGAAGAGAGAGGAGGAGAATGCGGAACAGAGGAAGAGGGATGAGAAGAGGAGAGAGGAGGAGAATGCGGAACAGAGGAAGAGGGATGAGATGAGGAGAGAGGAGGAGAAGGAAGAAGAGAGGAAGAGGGAGGTGAAGAGGAGAGAGGAGGAGAAAGAAGAAGAGAGGAAGAGGGAGGAGAAGAAGAGAGGAGGAGAAGGAAGAAGAGAGGAAGAGAGAGGAGAAGAAGAGAGAGGAGGAGAAACCAAACTGGGGTGTCAAAAGACAACGCTCGAGGAAAGATGAGGAAGAGCAGGCTAAGAAGAAGAAGGTGGAAGTGGAGCAAAAGAGAAAAGACAGAGTGGCCCAAAGGAGCCTAACGAAAAAGGGGAAAAAACAAGACGACAATTTCAAGTTGGTTGTCCACTTAGGGGCGACGAGGCCTGATGTTGACATGGCCGCATTGGGGATGTTGTCAGCTGATGAGGTCAATGTGTTATTGAACATGACCGCACCAAGCACGGACCAGACATAGGTGATCTGGAGAGGGGACATCTGTAGTCTAACACGCCGCGACCTGAAGGAAATAATAACGCCGGGGATGGATATGGGCGACGAAACAATGGATGCGATGATTTCGGTCCTCCAAGGAAGACGACAAGCCCGAAAGGTTATATGTATATCAGCATTCGAATCAGGACGAATTGTGGAGGGTCAAGGGGAGCAATTGATGATTGTATACTCCCTAAAATTAACGGATTGTCTCCAAAAGAATCCGTAATCGCACAACCATGCTGGTCTGCAGGCCATTGGCATCTGGTGGTTGCCTACGGCCCGTCTGCGAAGTTCCTGCACTTCAACAGTGCGTCTAGGGTGCTAGATCGAGGTGAAGATCCAGACGTCCTTGTTGGCGCACATGAATGCGCAGCAGCAGAGGTGGCTAAATACTGGAGGGAAGTGCTGAAGGTTGATTGGTCATTGAGAATCCTACGGAAGCAAAGCCAACGACAATCACTTGGGAGCAACGATTGTGGAGCGTATGTTTTATACTGGATCAAGTGCTTAATGCTAAATATTGACCTAACGAAGGAGAAGCACCCGAAGGTCATTCACTGTGTCAGAGGCGAATTGGCGCTCTGGTTGCTTAAGGACCCCCGTTTGTGTGTGCAAATCTGAACACCAGTTCCTGGAGTGTGATCCTTTTGTTTAGCTGTACAAATTACGAACTTCATTTTTTACAGGGAATTACAAATTACAAACTCCATTTTTTAAAAGATAGGAAATTACAAATTAGAAAGTCCATTTTTGGAATGTTTTCTTTAAAAAGAACGTAAACCGGACCAGACCATGAACTTAATCTGGACACAAAAAACAGTTAAACCGGACATACCCTGAACGTAATCCGGACACACTAGAACCATAATCTGGACACACGAGCAACATAACTGGTACATGCTAGAACGTAAACCGGACAGACCACAACCTTAATCCGGACAGACCATGAACTTAATCTAGACACAAAAAACACTTAAACCGGACAGACCCTGAACGTAATCCGGACACTAGAACCATAATCTGGACACACGAGCAACATAATTGGTACATGCTAGAACGTAAACCGGACAGACCACAACCTTAATCCGGACAGGCCGTGAACTTAATCTGGACAAAAAATCCACTTAAACCGGACATACCAGAACCTTAATCCGGAAAGACCATGAACTTAATCTGGACACAAAAAACACTTAAACCGGACAGACCCTGAACGTAATCCGGACACACTAGAACCATAATCTGGACAAACGAGCAACATAATTGGTACATGCTAGAACGTAAACCGGACAGACCACAACCTTAATCCGGACAGACCATGAACTTAATCTGGACAAAAAAACACTTAAACCGGACAGACCCTGAACGTATTCCGGACACTAGAACCATAATCTGGACATACGAGCAACATAATTGGTACATGCTAGAACGTAAACCAGACAGACCACAACCTTAATCTGGACAGACCGTGAACTTAATCTGGACAAAAAATCCACTTAAACCGGACAGACCCAGAACGTAATCCGGACAGATCCAGAACGTAAACCGGACAGACTAGAACCTTAATCCGGATAGACCATAACTTAATCTGGACACAAAAAACACTTAAACCGGACAGAACCTGAACGTAATCCGGACAGATCTAGAACGTAAACCGGACAGACCAGAACTTAATCTGGACAAAAAAATCCACTTAAACCGGAGAGACCCAGAACGTAATCCGGACATATCCAGAACGTAAACCGGACAATCCAGAACCTTAATCCGGACAGACCATGAACTTAATCTGGACACAAAAAACACTTAAACCGGACAGACCCTGAACGTAATCCAGACACACTAGAACCATAATCTGGACACACGAGCAACATAATTGGTACATGTTAGAACGTAAACCGGACAGACCAGAACCTTAATCCGGACAGATCGTGAACTAAATCTGGACAAAAAATCCACTTAAACCCGACAGACGCAGAACGTAATCTGGACAGATCCAGAACGTAATTCGGACACTTAAACCACTTAAACCAGGAACACATTTCACAACTAATAAGTTTTACAAGAGTCGGAAAATAACAGGAAATCTAAATTTAAGGAGGAAGTTCCTCGTAATACAGATTCATGTCCCAATCACCGAAATCTTCATCCCCCGGTTTTGGTGCGACTGGGTGCAACGATGATGTAACCTTCTCCTTGAACTTTCTCTTTTCTTGTTTGTCGTGCTTTTTATGACTTCTTCTAACTATCTTCTCAGCTAAAGAAATCTGTCGTCTAGTCGACGGTCTTCCCGGATGTCTTACCTTATCTGGATTGAGAACAGATGTGCCCGTCGTCCCAGGTTCAGCAAGTTCAATAGGGAGTTGGGTACTTTTCATACGTACCTTAAGCAATTCAATGTACTTAAAAGCCTCAAGATACCTTGCGTGTGAAATGAAAGCTTCCTGTGCGATCCAAACGAGACGACTCATTATGTCGTCGTGACGACGAAGCGCATCCTTCACCATTATGCCATCTTCTGGGTAACTCTTTTCTCGATGGCTCCTTCGAATATCCTTCCGCCATCGATTAACGATGTAAGACTCCGGGAGCAATGCATTAGGATCTAAGCGGGCAATGACAACAAAAATGTGGCAACATAAAATACCAATGTGCTGAAACATTCTACAATCACATGTGAAGTTCGTAGATCTGATTTGTACTAGGAAACGTTTCGACAGTAGCTGCTCACCACATAATACATGTTCAGATACTTTGTAATGGAATGTGTCACCCGTATTGAGCTCCTCCGTAATATCAGAGTATATCATCTTCCCAATTTGTAATTGTACTTTCTTGAATACCCCTACCGTATACAACTCGCTCAACTGCCTCTCGAATGTATACATTGAAACTAATTGGGGACTCTTATGAAGACAATCGAAATCAGATTGAGCTTCCTTCTCATACTTGTGGCGGAGCGCGACTTCGTATTGTCCAACGAACTGCGTAAGTGTGGTCTTAGATGTCAGGTACTTATCGAAAAAGGCGTTCATACCCTCACTTCTCTGAGTAGATGTCATTCCTGCGAAGAAACAATCTCCAACAAATGCAGGTATCCAGGACCCTCGGATTGCATAAATCGATTGGAGCCAACTATGGTTATAGAGGTCAAAATCACCAAGAAAACCCTGCCAATTACGCTCAAATTCTGATGGGGTTTTGGAATCAAATACAATCAATTTGAGATCAAATAGCATGTGTTTCCGATACTGCGTCGGCAACTTCACGGGAGCTTTGTTCATTATGTGCCATATACAAAATCTGTGCCTCGCGTCTGGGAAGACATTCCTCACAGCAGCTGTAATGGTGCCACATTGATCTGTTATGATCGCTGAGGGACTTATATCTTCATGGACGGGGGCAATTTTAAATGAGTGAGTCATATATTCAAAGGTACGAAAAACTACTTTGAAAACTTAATCCGGACAAACACAACTTATTACGGACAAAACCACAAAGTATTCAGAACAGACACACGACTTAATCCGGACAGACATACAACTTATTTTGGACATACACCCAACTTATTCCGGACAGACACCCAACTTGTTCCGAACAAACCGTTTTCCGGACACACCCAGAACTTCTTCCGGACAGACATACGTCTTATTCCGGACAGAGGAGGACCTTATTCCGGACAGACAAGCAACTTTGTCTGGATAGAACCAGAACTTATTCTGGACACACTCAAAACTTAAACCGGACAGACATACATCTTATTCCGGACAGAGAATGACCTTAATCCGGACAGACATACATCTTATTCCGGACAAACAAGGACCTTCATCCGGACATACATATGTCTTATTCCGGACAGAGGAGGACCTTATTCCGGACAGACAAGCAACTTTATCGGGATACAACCAGAACTTATTCTGGACACACTCAAACCTTAAACCGGACATACACACATCTTATTCTTGATAGAGAATGACCTTATTCCGGACAGACATATTACTTATTCTGCACAGAACCACAACTTATTCCGGGCATATGTACAACTTAAACCGGACAGACACAGAACCTTAAATCGGACCAACCCTAAGTATATACGTACCGTTCATGCACGACAACCAAGTTTGGAACAACCAGATGTAATTTTTAGTGGTCTGATGCATTGCATACATTGCATCATATGTCTTTCATTTAGATTACTTTTACATCAATAAATGCTACTAAGGTATGTGTTTAGTCTTATTTACAGAATACAGGGACCTGAATGCAATTTACCCACATCTCGAGCATAAACGCGTGCAAAAGACTCATTTCTATCATAAAGACCAAGTTCAAGTTTATCAGGTTACAAATGGAAATGTATCCAAGTATAAAAGCATTTAAGATCTAATTACAAAAAGAACAAAGACTTAAGCACAGAAGTAGTCGGGGACTTAATTGCAAAAAGTCAAGGACCTAATTGCAAATCACGAGTAGCTTTTATTATTATGGAGAAAATCTAAAGAAAAATCAATGTGAATCTCCATATATATAAAGGAATTAATCCGGAGCTCAAAAGAATGGAAAGAATCAATCCAGACGCGCAAAGGAGGATCAAATCATACCATAAACACACAGGAAAAATCTGGATCGAATCCGAGCAAAAAAGGTGGCGATTCCGCCGCACCTCATGTACAAATTGCGGCGATTTAGCCGCACAAAAGTCGATCCGTGTGCTCAAATTTTTACCAATGTTGTATTGACGCGTGTACGTTCCATTTATATATTGGGATCCCTTGTATCAGCTATAAATAGCCCCGAGAACGATGGTAGAAGGGTCATTGGCCTTAGACCTAGTTTTTAGTTGTTTTTATTTTCAGTTTTGTACTCTTCACTTTAGTAATAAAATTCTGTCTTTTATTTCTTGTTTTTACTTTTCTTTTGTAATGTCTCTAGGACCCATTATTCCTCCCTCTATGAGTTTCTAACTCCTTCCAAAGGGTGGAGGTGACGGATTTAGGGTGAAGAGAAGATGAATGAATGTTATTATTTTAATTTCGTGTTAGTATATTTTGATTACTTGAGTTTATGTTAAATCATTTATCATGTAATGCTTTATAACTAATATGATTTATTATAAGTTTCTGAATTCTCTAATCTAAACCTTAAATCTAAACCTCCACCCAACGGAATTCACCTCTTTGTTCTTGTTTTAGTTTTAATTGTTCTTATTTCTTGTTTTAGATAATTAAAAATCAAAAATCTCAAAACCAACTTATTTCTTATCTCCTTCTTTCCCACAATCGAAATCACATTAATAACAAATCTCTCCCTCCTTGTGTTCGACCCGTATTTGCCACGTCTCCATTGACGTCGTGCACTTGCGGTATAAATTTAATTCACATCATGGTCTCAGAAGACAGCAAAGCGCAACCGAGCAAAACCGATTCGAAATGGTGATTTACTCCTGCAAATGGGGCAAAAGGCATGTCGTATTTGTTGGTAATGTAGGTTGTGTCGAAACATATTGCGTCTCTAAAGTATGAGTACGCAGCTCTAGAACGACAGTCAGCCCAGAACACGTTTCGTAGTCTTCCTTCGTCATCCATATTCATTACATAAAAAAACATAGAATCAATTTTCTGCATCCTGATGAAATAATTCTGAAGAGCTTGTGCATCGCCCGATCCCATCTTCAAATTTCTGACTTCGTTTACAACGTTCCTGCACACAGCAATGTTTAAGACCGGGCAAAATGTTTAACTTCAATTAAATTACGCAAAAAATAACACACACCTTAGGTCCCGCTCGTTGAAAGTCAATTTGTCATGACCTCCGGCCTCGACCACAAAAGATTGCATGGTCTTAGCAGCCGATATCCCAGCAGAATCATTGCACGATATGCGTGCTCTGGCGGCATCAGGGACGGCTCGTTTTTGTCTGAGGAAACGCATTTGATCGTCCTCAAGCATGGCGTGGTTATGTTGAAGATCAACATAGTTTATGTGGTACCCTCTTGCTGGGTTTCCAGAGACCCTGATCCGAGCAGTGCACTGGACCCTACCGGATAACCTATGCTTTAGTTTCCCTTCTCCTTGGTTTGCTGGAGCGTGACCCTCCTTGGAGCAAGTCAGTGTGACACGTATCACAACACCACGATCGTAATGAGATTGCCTTATCTTAACACCAAAACCACATGAATCGGCATAGGCAACGTAAAATGTTTTGGCGTCTTCGAAAGAACGAAAAAACATCTGCTGCTTCGGAACGTTTGAGGTCTCCTCCATTTTACAAAGATCGAAGGAAAATGGTTGATAGTGCGCCAAAAGGGAGACAAAAGGAGGAAGAAAATCCATGAGATGTGTATCTTGCGTAGGAGCGCCAAAACGAGGGAGGACGAACTGATTTGAGACGCATTTAATGTGATTGGAAACACATCGGGAAGTGAAAATAAAAAATAAGAAAAAGATTATAAGTTTTGCTGACATGGATGACTCCAACTAAGAAGCCAACTCAGCAGCGTCCTCAATGAGCGTCCTAAACAGCGGCTACTAATCATTTTCCTATGATTTATGAACGCAGCGCGTAACGGACGCACTTTACGTAGACATCCATGTCAGCCCTTACGTGGCCAAAGCAATGATTTTTTTTGTTTTTTCTTCCTGCTGTCCACTCAAATCACATTAAATGTGTTTCAACTCAGCACGTTCTCTCTCTCCACGCAAATACAAATATGATGACACTCTTTCTTTCTTCTTCGTTCTTTTTTTGTCACGGGCACTCCAACAATGCAGCAAAGATGTTGTGGTGTGAAGACTTCCCAAGGTTCTTGTCTGCGTTAGCATCGTGAATGAGACGATCCGGTGGTGAAGACTTACGTCTATGCGGTTTATGTTGTACCTCTCTCCGTAATAAATCACGACAAACTTTCTACATAAATAGGGCAAACTTTCTACATAAACAGGACATACTTTCTGTTCCGTTTCTGGACAAACTTCCAACATAAACTAGACAATCATTTTACATAAACAGGACAAACTTTGTAAATAAACATGACAAACTTTCTACATAAACAGAACAAACTTCTTGTTCCATTTCTGCACAAACTTCCAACATAAACTGGACAAACATTCTACATAAACAGGACAAACTTTCTACATAAACAGGACAATCTTTCTATATAAACATGACAAACTTTCTACATAAACATGACAAACTTTTTGTTCCGTTTGTGGACACACTTTCTTCCTAAACCGGACAACAACTACACTTATTCCGGACAACTAATACACTTATTCTGGACAACAACCACAATTATTCCGGACAGCAAATACACTTATTCCGGACAGCAAATACACTTATTCCGGACAAACTTTCTGTTCCGTTTTTTGACACACTTTTTTCTTATTCTGGACAACAATTACACTTATTCCGAACAACAACTACACTTATTCTGGACAACAAATACATTTATTCCGGACAGCAACTACACTTATTCCGGACAAACTTTCTGTTCCGTTTCTGGACACACTTTATTCTTATTCCGGACAACAACTACACTTATTCCGGACAACAAATACACTTATTCCGGACAACAAGTACACTTATTCCGGACAGCAAATACATTTATTCCAGACATCAATTACACTTATTCCGGACAGCAAATACACTTATTTCGGTCAAACTTTCTGTTCCGTTTCTGGACACTTTCTTCTTATTCTGGACAACAAGTACACTTATTCTGGACAAAAAATACACTTATTCCGGACAAAAACTACACTTATTCCGGACAACAAATACACTTATTCCGGACAAACTTTCTGTTCCGTTTCTGGACACTTTCTTCTTATTCTGGACAACAACTACACTTATTCCGGACTGCAAATACACTTATTCCGGACAAACCTTTTGTTCCGTTTCTGGACACACTTTTTTCTTAAATCGGACAACAAATACATTTTATTCCGGACAGCATATACACTTATTCCGGACAAGAAAATAAACTTATTCCGAACAACAAAATACACTTATTCTGGACAGACACATAATGTAAACCGCACACACACATAAAGTAAACTAGAAAAATTAAGTTGATCCAACGTAAAACTTAAAAACAAATATTTTATTATGATAAGTGTGGGCTATGCACGAATAAAGGGTCTGCACGCTGTCTTAGGGTCTGTGTATTGGGAAAGGAATCGTTCAACTTAAAGAACCGGCGTTTTTTAAAAAGACCAAAATACGCAAAGAAAAATTTTGCTGACTGGACGCTGACTCAAATAAAATACCTGAGTTGTACATATCCACATAAGGCGCGTCCGTGACGCGCGCGTCCGTGTATAAGGATCCTTTTAAATAAGAGTTCGAAAAAAATGCATATTATTTCAAAAACTTTTGGAGTTTAATGTGTGATATCTAATTAGACATCTTAGATTTATATTTTCACTTAGTTTAGGGGTATGTTTGCAAAAGTTACGTAACAAAGAGAAACTCTGTACATTGAGACATTGAGTAGTATGACTGAAAAACATAACTTTTGATTCTCAACCCAAATTTGTTATTTTCTGAGATCGTCTCCGATCTCGTGTCGCAGCCGCCACAGGAGCTTCCATCATACAATGTCAAACTCAATTTTGTTCAATCGTCTGATATTGCCCATGCTCTTTTTGCGCAACAATATTTAGTTAGTATTTCACTCCAGATCGATGGTTTCTTCTAAAAAATAGTTAGCCTTTCTTTCCAGATTGATGCTGTCTTCTAAAAAACAGTTAGTCTTTCGTTCCAGATCGGATTATATTTCTGTGTGATACTTTTAAACCACAAACGAGGAAAACCGTGTAAAAACCGTTCGGTGAAAGCATTGTGAATCCGACCTTAGCTCAGTTGGAAATCTATCAGTTAATCCTTAGGTTCGAATCCGGCAGGTCGGATGAAATTCAAAACCTGTGATATTTTGGTATTTAATTTTGTCAGAAGTATTTATTTATTCTCGAAGCATCAAACTTTTATTTATTTATTCTAGGCTACGACTCTTCTCTTGCTTTTCTGTTGTTCTCTTCTTCATGTTTAGGCTTTCGGTCCAATGCATATTTGTCTGAGGTAATATTCCAATTTCGTGGTGGAAATGAACTTTATTCTTTTCTAAGTAAAATAAAATGAACAAAAGTGACTTTCTAGAAGAAAAAAATCCGAAAGATCCTTTGATTTAAACAATGCGTAGGGAAGTTGTATCCAACAGCCAAAAAGAAATGTGAGGTGTCTGCTTTAAGATGGAAGAATATTGGAAAGTAGAAAGTAGAATCGAAGAAAATATGAACGGAGTGCAAGTTTGCAACAATAGTGAGAATCCCATTCGTCTACTTTCCGCAATTTAATAGATAATTAACTACTCTTGAATAATTACACTAATATCCTTCAAGTTTTTACAATCGTTCAGATACCTTACAGTTCGTGGAAAGGTTTTGGATATATAATTATCAAAATGGAATTCATGTTTTGGGCACTTCTGTTCAATATTGAGTATTCAAGAATGGAGTGGTAGATCTTTTAATTGGACATTTGAAATTTACTCTCTGCGCAGGGTTGTTTGTTTTTGGTTTCATGGAAAACCATATGTAATTATTTTTTTGGGGATAGTCAAGTTAGCAGTCTGTGTTTTAGCTTACCTTTTAGTTTGCTAACATATATCGAGTAGCATACAAAGAAGAATGTTGTAGTCGCATCCATTCACTATTAGAGAACTTAATGACCTCAGAAAGATACGTACTTCAACAACAACAAAAAAGCCTGGGACGATAATTAGAATGTTAATTGGATTTATTAGGTTGAGTAAATGCCCGTAAACTTTTGCTCGACTCGTTAGTTTGGCTCGACTCAAAAAACATTTGATTCTAATTTAACTAGAAAATGAAGAATTTTGATAAAAATAAAAAAAATCCAACTTCATTGGTAAATAAGCCCGCTCGAACTCGAAAAAATTAAGACTCGGTTCGATAGTTCGGTTCGAATTTTTTATTACTTCATTTATAATTTTTATTTTATATTTGATAATAACATAAGATTTTATTTTTGACTCAAAATTTCACTCGACTCGACTCGTTTATACCCCTAGGTTGAAACTAACTAAAGTTCAAACTAAGAAGAAATTTAATTAAATGGATATATCAGAGGTAGTAAATTGTGATTGTCAGAGGGTACACAAGTAATCATCCCAGAAACACCTCACAACACAAATCATGTATGCATTCTCATTCTCCTCCATTGATAACCAACGCTAATAATCATAATCAAAATCATAATCAAAATCATAGTAAGGTTAGCATGTCAAAGTCATCAATATTGGCAACAACGTCCCAAAGAACACACCGATGCAGCGGCTGCTCCATCCTCCTCTCCGTCCCGCCCCACGCGAAAACCATCCGGTGCGCAGTCTGTGGAACGACCACCAACCTGAAGTCCCATGACAAGCCTCTTCCCCACTGGATGAGGGGATTCCTATCGCAATTCAACCCGACCGCATCCCCCCACCCGCAGTGGCACGTCGCACGCCCGGCTTCCACTGGTCGGTACCCAATGGTCAGTGGCAAGAAGAGGGCCTTGCTTGTGGGCGTCACTTATAGAGGGAAGAAGTATGAGCTCAAAGGGACTGTTAATGATGTGAATTGCATGAAGTATTTTTTGAGGAAGCATGGCTTCACTCAGGATTGCATGCTTGTTCTCACAGGTATATATTTTTACATACATAACAACCATATATGCATGCATGTTGGATGTAACATTTGTTTGTTCAATTTAATATAAAGAATTAAGTTTTAGTAAATTTGATTTAATTAGTTGTTCACCTTGTACCTCTAATATTGTATATTTACCTTCCTGATCAACTAAAGGTTGCTGGTTCAAACCTCTCTTTCTACGTTTTTTCCCCCGGAGCTCATGCCTCTTTACATCCCCTCCTTCACTAATCTAATATGTAATGCTTTCGGGAGAGAAAAAAATGACATTTTGTTCAACGTACTTGTTCTTAATCATCCAAGCAGGCATATATCTTTTCTGCTGAATGATGGATTAATATATACGACAACGATTGATGCCGCCTTCTATCCCGTTAATAGGTTAAGGGCTACTTAAGTTTTTACTTGGATTTGCACTTAATAACTAAAGAGATGGAATTTCAAAATTCCACGCTCAGTATAACTTCAGTTATTTACATGCAGTTATCAAGAAATACCATATATTGTTACTCAAACGTAATTGTATGTACATTTTAATATGTTTCCATGGTTCATTTAGAATTTCCATGGTAATATTTTGATATTTTACAACTCATTTCTATATGAAAATTTTATTCTATTTTTTTAAATTACATATTTACATTAAAAATTCAAGAATCGTATATCACACCACGAATTAATTAGGTTGTCCGTAATTATGACCAGGGTCAACCCGGTCATGAGCTTTCTCTCTCTCATATCTCTTCCACATCATCTTTTTTTCTCATTCGCGTCAGTTTTCTCTCTCCTCAACCCACTTTCTTTTCTTTACAACATTATTCACGTCTTAACAACAACTCATCTTTCACCTCCACATCACCTTTTATTTTCACTAACTTTTATTCTATTCCAAAATCAATTATATTTACCCAAAACATTAATAATTCAACAATATATATATATATTAATTACCAAATAATAATAATTATTATTATTAAAGTAAAACACATATTTATTTAAACGACTGTACGTAGCACAATACAACAAAATATTACATTACCTATATTTCATTAAAATGAAAATACATACTGATAAAAACACAATTAATTTTCGCTTCGTCCAAATCGTTGTCATATGTGGTCGATCAAGTCGGATCTGAGGGCGAGATGCGTGCTTCTTTCACGAATGCGGTCTATGTTGTCCATGTACATATTAATGTCCACAACACGACCGATGAAGAATTGATTCAAACCCGGAGTTGATGTGCCACTTAAGTTGTGCTGGAGGTCTTACTCAAACTCTGTTGTATCATAAATAGTGGAATACAAGTTTCGTTCATCTTCCACTATCATGTTGTGCATTATGATGCACGGAGTGATAATCATGTTGAGGAGGTCAACGTTCCTTGCAAGAGATTGTGTTTTTATGATTGTCACCATGACTACAACACTCTAGATGCGTGTTCTACGTCTTTACGCGCTCCTTCCTGAAATTGTGCAAATACTATGTCCTTAGGAGATTGGGGCAGCGGGCTAGACTTCAAGAAGGCTGCTCATTGAGGATAAATATCATATGTAAGGTAATATCTCAAATCATAAGGGTGACCGTTGACTGAGTACTAGACGTTAGGTGTGCGTCCTTCTAACACATAAGTAAAAATAGTAGACCGTTGAAAGACGTTCAGGTCGTTACAATAACCTAGAATACCGAAAAAGGAATGCCATATCCAGAGGTCATAGGATGCTACGACCTCTAGGATAACAATGAATTTTTTGCTTTGCCCTTGGTATTGTCCTTTCCAAGCAGTCAGACAATTTTTCCATTGCCAGCATAGAGTCGATGCTCCCCATCATTCCCAGAAAGTATCGTTCCTCACCAAAGCGTAGTAGCCTTGCCTAATCCTCTAATGTGGGTTTTCTTAGATATTTGACACCAAAATTGGCCATGACCCCTTCTACAAATTCTTGGAGAGACTTTCTTGTCGTTCCCCCGCTCATCTGTAGGTACTCGTCCACGTTATCAGTTGCTACGTCGTAAGCTAACATCTGTAGAGCTGTAGTTATTTTTTGCAGTCCTAATATTCCAAATCAACTTGTGGCATTCGGCCTTCGTTGGAAGAACACATCGGAGGTCTCAACAACGTTTGATATTTGGAGGAATACATGCTTCTTCATTCTAAACTTTCTTCTAAAAATACGAGAACCATACACATGATCGTCAGCAAAATAATCAAAAAATGTTGAGCGTAACCTGATTCTCGATCTCTATCGGTAGTAATTGTCCTTCTAGCCTGACGTCGCCTTTCTACAAGTGGACGAGACATAGACCGCGAAAGGTATTCCCTTACTTCAGTAGTTAGTATGTTCCACTCATTGTCAGAACTCTCATCAATGGAGGAGGAAATACTACTCAAAGAAACCCAATTTAAACATTGTAGCCTCGTGAAACTTTTTTGAATGTGTTCAACTCTTGTCTGGGAATCTGTTAGGATATTGTAGCCTCGTGAAACTTTACTTGAATGCGTTCAAGTCTTGTTTGGAAATCTGCCAAGATATTGTAGCCTCATGAAATTTTACTCGAGTGCGTCCAACTCTTGTCTGGAAATCTGTGAGGATATTGTAGCCTCGTGAAACTTTACTTGAATGCGTTCAACTATTGTCTGGGAATCTATCAGGATATTGTAAGCTCGTGAAACTTTAATTGAATGCTACAAAAATTAAGACTTCAATTGGAGTCCATAATTACCACCAACATCCACCTGACTCAACACACCATCAACTTCATTTCAAAACTTCGCTCAGTAAGTCTTCTTCTGACAACAACAGTTGGGGGAGAGCAGAAGCCGGTCTGGTCCGGGTTCGGTCTGGACCGGAACCAACCGATCCGGGTTTCGGTCCGGACCCTGTTGAAAATCCAGTCCGCTTCGGTGTGGACCGGTCCGTTTTTTGTTTTTATTTATTTTTGAGGTAAAAAATTGGTCTTGGACCGGACCGGACCGAATCCAACCGGTCCAGTCTGGATCGGATGCACACCCCTAACAACAGTGATCGTCGGGAAAGACCTCCCCTAACTCGTCGTCCTTTGATGGACAAGGATTTGCTTAGTACTCCAAACCATCTCCCTACTACCGTCCTCTCAATCTACACTCGCAAGACCCTCACTGCGGCAGTAGCTCCCAACATCCACCCTCTCAAAACCCTTACTACAGTAGTAGCTGCCAACATTCACCCTCTTAAAACTTTTACTATTGTAGTAGCTCCCAACATCCACCACCGCAACACCCTCATTTCGGGGGTAGCTCCCAATATCCACCACCGCAATACCCTCATTACGGGGGTAGATACCAACCTTTCCTCAACATCCACAGCCACAAAAACCTCACTATGGAGGTAGCTTCCAATTATATCCCATACCCGACCCATTCCAGATGTATTCCTAGTTGCTGAGTAGTGACTCTAGTAGGAACAAGGCTCATGATGAGGTAGACCCTTGTCCCATTAGTCTGTCTCAAGGCCCACCCGAACATACAACCAACCCCCTGAAGGTCAAGAATGGTTGGTCATACCCGGAGGACGAGGCTCGTGTTTCTTCCTACATGTCCATTAGTTGTGATGCGGTGGTTGGGACAAACCAACGAGTTGTGCTTTTTTGGAGAAAAGTTAAAAAATGTACGACGAAGCGCACCTGACTAATTACTACTTCACCGCTAGAAACCAAGACTCCATCAAAGGTCGTTGAAGGATGATAAGTTTGGCAACAGTCAAGTGGGCTGGCAGCCTTGATGAAGCGACACGACAGATGATAAATGGGCAAAACAATGATGACATTATTAAACAAGCCCATTTGATTTACGAGCATACTCACAACAACACCTTATTGTACACCTACGTGTGGAGAATGCTGAAACAATACCCCAAGTGGCATTTTATGCTCTCCATACCCACTCAGAACCCTCCAAGTCAGTACACAAGCAAATCTCACTTGGGAGGGAAAAGTACTCTGACCAGACCTTCCTTCGGGTCCTCCAATAAACAGAGTCGTACGGATCTGAAGAGGAACAATACGAAAGTTCGTCTCCTACTTTTTCTCCGACAATCCTTGAATTATGTTACCTCCTCAATCTCGTCCTATGAGTATAAAAAATCAAAAAGAAATGTAAAGTGGTAGATTATGACCCTGAAAATATGGTTATGGACCTAGTTACTCGTCTTGTTTACAACACAACAGTAAAAGATAAGATGTTACGTATAAAGAACAAAAGTTGGAGTACAAAAGGCAAAGAGACGAGAAGAGCCGTATGGATTTAAAGTATCAAGTATACCTACAACTTCTTAAGTTTAAAGAGAAAGGTTTGCTGACTCAAGATGACGAAGTACAACTAGCCAATATTCGTAAGGAGCTGAATTAATAAGCATGCTAATGTAATTTAATTTCGGTTTAAGCATTGTAATGTAGTTTAATTTCAATTTAAGCATTGTAATGTAGTTTATTTTCAATTTAAGCGTGCTAATGTAGTTTAATTGCAATTTAAGCGTTTTAATGTACTTTTATTTCAATTTAAGGGTTGTGTCTTCTTATTTTTAATTTAACCATTGCATTTTAGTCTAATTTCGGAAATTAAGTAATTTGAAGTTAAATAAAATAATTAATCTAACTCAAATTTAATTTCAAAAATATTAACAATCAATTGAAACTCCATATTTTTTTAAATTTATTCCAGTTATTTAAAATAAATCTTAATAAACACCCAACTATTTACAAAATAACACCCCCAAATCATTTAAACTCAATTATATATACAACAACAAAAAAAACCCAACCAAACAGCGTCCCTTCCACCCGTTAACGGTGGTCTTATGTAGCATTTAAAGCTTGCAAGTTGACGCATCCATCCATATATTCCTGAAATTTCAGTTGAGTAGAAGAAATGTTCCTAGCTTCCTTCCCTGTATTTAATTTTACAGAACGTACGTATGAGTTGAATTAATCCACATATTGTAATTACCAAATGAGAAGAGCTCTCCAGTAGTACCAAAAGCTTGAATTCAAATAGGTAGAATTGTAATTTGATTAATTGTCTCCCATTATAAATTGTATGCAGAGGAGGAAAGAGATCCGTTCAGGACACCGACACGGCGAAACATGCTAGAAGCAATGCGGTGGCTTGTCCACAACTGCACCGACGGGGACTCCCTCCTGTTCTACTTCTCAGGCCACGGCTCACAGAAGCCAGACCCCAGCAAAGACGAAGTGGACGGCCTCGACGAGACATTATGTCCAACCGACTACGAGGCCAATGGCATGATAATCGACAACGAGGTCAATGAAACCATCGTCCGACCGCTACCCATGGGCGTAAAGCTCCACGCCATCTTCGACTCTTGTCACAGTGGGACTGCACTTGACCTGCCTTATTTGTGTAGGATGAACAGGTGATGCGCGCATTGCTAAGTTTATATTATTAACAAAGTACGTATTTAATTGGTTGGTGTTATATATGTTCAATTTGTTTGATGCAGGGCAGGATATTTCCAGTGGGAAAGTCACATTCCAAAGTCGGGGATCTACAAAGGACCTAGAGGAGGATTAGCGATTTCTTTCAGTGGGTGTGATGACAATCAAACCTCTGCTGATACTTCCGTAAGTAATTGATTACATCAAGTATAATTACTATTGCTGAAAGGTGATCGTATTTTTCTTTGTTAGCACTATTGACCTGATGACCCCCATAAAAACACATTGATGTCAGCAAAAGATTGTTATGTTTGTTGCCAATACGAATTAGAACAGTAATTTGAAATCCTAACCGTTTGTTAAAAGTTAAAACCCTGGCATGTGGTATAGGATGGTATACAATACAATATTACCTTGCACAAGAGAAGAACATTGTATCATCTTTCATGGTTTTTACCAACTCAATAAAACTCAGGAACTTATGTAACGGATGATGAATCCAATTTTCTTATGGAATATCGCACAATATTTATATTTAGCTCACCATGTTATTGACACTATTATACTTTCAACACCATTTGTTACTGCATCAAGAAGAAATTCGTTGTATATTTTTGGTCGGTTAGTTGGTTTAACACATCTACAAAAAAAAACTTAAGCATTTAGTTAATGAATGATGATAATAATAAAAAATCTTATAAAGTTTCTGCACACTTGTTAGGCTCTAGCTGGTGACGTGACGACAGGTGCGATGACGTACTCTTTCATCCAAGCTGTGGAGAGCGAACCTGGATGCACATACGGGAGTTTGCTGCTGGCAATGCGAACTGCGATAAAAGATGCCAATATAGGTCTTCGAATCAGTGGCCCGATTGGATCTCTCATTAGAAGGGTGTTTCGATGCGGCTTGAGACAGGTAATTCACTTAGTTTCCTATCTTTCAATGAGATATCATCATTGACATGTATTAATTAAGAAATGTTCCTAATTACAAACTATAATCAGAGTATTTGTATTTGTAATTGCAGGAGCCTCAGCTTTGTTCCTCGGCAGTATTTGATGTGTACAAGAAGCCCTTCCTCCTCTAATTCAGAAACAAACATTGTTTTGAGGGTGATGGTATTTGATTTTTCATAATTTCAACCATCCAAATGGTATACCTTACCTAATATGTAATGGTATCTGTTTCTTTTAATGTGAGAGTCAAGTAATCTTGTCGGAGCTCATTAATTTGTCATTTCCCCGTACAGCAGTTCAAATAAGAAAGGGTTCAATTGGAGATAAGATGATTTCTTTTCTTCACCGTAGAAAAAAAAGGAATCATTAACGATGAATTGTTCATAAAAATATCATCCACTTCTAAAAATAAAATTAATTCAGAAAACTTGAAGAAAACCAACAGATATCATGCGTTTGTAAACTCCCAAATAAATATGTTTTATAAACCCCCAACTGTAGATAATCTATCTCGCTTATATTATTTTCTGGTGTTAAAACAATTACTTGTGTTTTTTTTTTCTTTCTCCAAAGACAAAAACAATTGAAAAACTCAGAAAGAACAAGAATGGTGTTGAAATGTGTCGGAGAGGAGAGAGAGGCCAAGAGCAAAGAAGAAGACTCACGGCCTTTTTTAACAAGATCCCCAAGAACAGACATAATCGATGTGGGCCCCCAGAACAAGGCCAGCAAGATGTTTGTGTTCCTCTTGCAGCCGAAAGAAGAGGCCGAACATAACTTACTTACAAAATCACATCACAAAAACAACAACAAAAAACAAGAAAGAAAGAAAAGAGGAGATTCAAAATCCAAATTCCCAAACAACTTCACGCATCGAAACTTTGCATCTCATGCCGTCCGATAGTGCCCAGTTGTTGTAATATATAGGTGTGGGGTGAGGTGAGGTGAGGTGAGGTGAGGGGAAAACCCTAGAGGGTCTTGCCATTTGACGTTTATGTCCCTTACTAACCCCCGAGTTTCTTTGGTATCCTGTTAAGATGAGATTTTAAAGGAAGAATTTCACTGATACCTTTCAAATGTATTGGATTTAAGTTTGACCAATAGTTTTAACAAACGTTGCGTTGCATTAATAATATATATACTTTTTGGAAAATAATTTAACAAAAACAACAAATTCTGTATACACTACCAAGCAGATCAGATATTTTGAAAATTATTTTAAGGAGATATTTAATTTGGAAAAAAAATTAAAAACATTTTAATTCGATAAAATTTCCTAAAATCTATTGTACTTTCTTTCACCTCTGATATATTGTGTTTTTTTTCTTTAGACAAAAAGTCCCCTGAAAGGCGACCACCATCTGGCCTTTAAATTGATTTTCAGTGTTTGCTGTGTCACTGTTATGGTTAACAAATATTTACTAGGTTGCTATATTCGCATTCAACGAAAACGATGATCTTGACCATCCCATCCTTAATTTTACATATTCCAATTGGTCCTCTAGTATGTCTATTCTGTGACTTGCAGGAATAAACCGAGTTCCCTCGTATTGTGTGTGTTTTTACATTTGCAGTTGGTTGAGGATGTTCCATCGGCTTCTGTTCTCTTCATTGATTCTTCGGAAACTTCCGCCTGAGCGCGCCTCAGATCAGTATCATCCAATTAGTTGAGGCTTTTCTGAATCAGAAGAAGATGTGGGTGGGAAAAGGAGTTCGAAAAATGTAAAGCAAAATTGGCACTTTATTTCTACCTAAAACTCTCTGGTCAGAACTGAGACATACATATCTGGGCAGGTTGTAAGATGATTTAATTTTATTACTTCCCTGAAATGTAGAGGGGATTACATTCAGCACTAACATCAACCAACAATACACAGTTTTCGTTGGGTTGGAATGCAAGTTAAGTTCTGTCTGTGAAATGTGGATAACAACCTATCTTGATAACTAAAATTAATCCTACCATTTATCAAAAATTCTGGAAACAATCAACCTCGATCTCCTGCCATCGAACACCAATGATCAAATAGTGGGCAAGTATGCTACCAAATTCATGTCATCAGAACTCGAACCCTTGGGAATGTGACATGTTCTCTGATTATATTACTCACGTTTCATTAGAATATATTCAATTTACCGGTAGAAATATCCAACACATTGCCAGCGTGGCAGATAAAATGAGCTGATCAATTTCAAACTTTTTAAAACAGGTTATGATTAAGGAAGAAGCCAGACGAAATCGTTTGATTCCCGCCAAAATAGTATGCATTTATACATATTTTTGCTTACAATGCCATCAGAGGCACGCATAGGTTACCATTAGCAACTGCCTCGTGAATACACACACAACATGCACACGACAACATCCGCCTGCAACAATGACGGCAACTTTGTAAGATACATTTCACTACTACAAAAGACCTGACACAATAACAACTGCTTTATAACATCATGCAATTTACATAAATCGAGCAACAAACTTGAACATATTGCCAATCATGCCAGAGGCATGAGATTATCATCTCCAAGAAGCTCCTCAATGTCAAACAACATTTCCTCGTCCATTGCATCCTCTTCGGTTTCATTGAGAATTCTTTCCAGCATGACCTGTTGATAGCAGAATATACAAATGTGAAGCTGAGATGACGAGTAAAAGACCATATGTCCAAACTGCAAATTTGACTCAATTATGTTCCCGACAGCAGTTAAATGGGAAAAAAATATAAGGTCGTTATTAGTGGCCTCTTGAAAACAATTCTGTCTTCGGAAATTTTTGTTTATGCAGGAAGTAAAGTCGTTTTACTTGGACTACATTCCTAGTTTAGCAAAGATCGTGAATGATAATCAGTGGCAGACTGGCATCAGACCAGCAGAACATTATGAATCCACCGAAGGATATGGGAATATAACAAAATATAAATGGCTTCTACTATAGAGGCTAAATATGGGAAAGGAAAGCACATAATGTTTTATTTTTTCTTTTGAAGCTAAAAAGGGCCTATACCACAGCTTATCCCACAAATGTTGCTTTGACAAGCTTAAAGATGTTAGAGATAGTCCCATATCGTCTAAATGTGGAATCTCTTCTGAACATATAAGTTGAGAGGTCCCTCCACTCATTGTCAATTGGTTTTGAGTTGGATATCATGTTCTAATAAAAGATAGTTTTCATCAAAAGCATATTCTGCACCTTGCTTTCTAATTTCATACTCAGATATATGAGATTGAACAATTACTGAAAAGGTTAATTCTATACCTTTGATTCCTCGAATGCCCTAGCCCCTGTGATCAGCCGTCTGTATTGATCTCTTGCTTCGGGATACTGGACCATGGACTTCACTCTAGCGAGTGCTTTCTCCAACCTTGCCTCAGCTTGTTTCTTGCCTACTCGCAAGTAATCATCATCTTCCTCTTGCTGGCTTTGATGGTTTGAGGGCTCCGCTAGTGCATCTGATCGAAACCCACGCATTCCCTTTCCTTTTCGCCTCCATCTGAGTATTGCTTTCTCCACAATTCCAACTGACCAGACAACTTTCTTGAAATGCTTCCTTACTTGGTGTCCCCTTACATGTGCCTTCCAAAAACAAAACAACAAAAAAAACTTCTAAAAAACTAATCTGAAATAGTCATGCATCTATGCAGTAGAGGATTGACTGAAAAGTATGTGTGAAACGCCTAGGCCCACATGAGCCCTTTACACAAGCGATAACAATATTGTAGCCTCTTTGACCCTTGGCAAACCACCCATCTATCGCAAGAATAATATCAATCAAAACATTCAATATTTTTCAGTAAAAAATACAGGTCAACCAATTCATAATTTCAACTGCAAAGGTAGTAAATTTACCACAAAAAAACTATCAAATGCCATTTCTTATATCAGACTGCTCCCTAAATCCTATTCTCTTCTTGTAGAATATGACTATGACTACGCAGTATGCACATGTTCCACGAAACTTTCTGATAACTAAATGACATCTTCTGATTAAAAAAATTTTTTGAGGTTATTTTTGTTGGACATCCATTGCTCCATTAACCATTTCCCTGCACACTTAGGACTATTATAGGTGCCCAGATCCCTGACTGGTAACAACGACGATGTTACTAGAGCTTGAGCAAATGCATTGACTTTTCAGCAACGATCAATTGAATTCAGTTAAATGTACTACTGTGGCAGTAAACCTGAAAGCTTTGATAGGGGAAAGGAAGTATTTTTACAATTCCAGTGACTCCAAATTTGCATACCTGGATCTTAACAATACGCTGTCGAGTTATTATGAAATCCTTTCTCCCTTTCCATCCTCGAAACTTGTTCTGTATACGTATGGCAGCAGCGTGCACAGGTTCATCATGTTGACTTGGTTTGTTTGCTTTAACAGATATAAGTGAAAGTACACGTTCATCAGATGATCTGAGATTGTCATCATCACATTCAACCAGTTTTTTTCGGTGAAAGGATTGCATTCGGAAAACTTGATGAATGCGTGCAGCAGCTTGAGCAGCATTGCGGACTGCACTAAGTGAATCATTCATTGACAAGACGGCCAATGTATCTCCTTCATTATACTTAAAATCGCTCCCTTCAGATCTATCTTCAACCACTTTCAGATGAGAAATATCAGGCTTATCAGTTACTCGTGATTCCCTAAGTGTGAGGGTTGACAGATGGGTAGTTAAAGATGATTCAGCAAGGAAACCTGCAATTCCTTTTTGACCATTGCTTGAGGCTAAATCTGCAGGTGTTCTTCCAGAAGGAAATTCTAAGGTTGGGTCCGTTAAAGCTCCAGGATCTGCACCAAGGGATACGAGGACCACAACTGTTCTTTCTCTTCAGTAAAAAAATTCAACCAAAATAGAAGATATTAGGCCATAGATAATGATCCTCATGATACAAATTACATAACAAAATCACAGGTGAACAGACATCTAATTGGGTAAAATCAACTAATGGTGGCAATGATTTCTTACCTCCCACAAGATGCAGCCCAGTGAAGAGCACTCCAACCACAAACATCTCGGAAATTGATATTAACCCCTGCAGCTACAATTGGTGCTATAGCCCAATCATAGCCCAGAGCAGCAGCTAAATGAATCACACCTTGGCCTTCATCATCTAGGATATTGGGGCCCTTACCATCTTCAGCTACCTTACAAAGAAGCCACGCATGCAATTTCTCTTTCAGCAGCTTCTGAAGCAGCTCACCCTTTGATGTACCACTGAAGAACTCTTTCTCAGTGGTGTTCTTCAACATATGGGACCATCCATCATCAATTTCTAATAGCAATGAGCTGATCTTCTTGCGGATAAGATTTTTCTCAGCTAAATTGCTGGATGAAGTGTCCATGTGGTCAATGGTCCCTAAAGATAAGAGCTTTTCCAGGCGTACATGGAAAAGCATTTCTTTTTTACTTCCAGAACAGAATTCCAAATTGTCAATGTAGTGTGCATGATCACTAAGATATTCAAATTCCCTAATTTCACTGCAGGCCAATCTATTGGAACATGAGATATAAAATGCAACCCTTCCAGGGGTATGTGGAGGAGAATAGCATTGGAGTATGCCATCTGCTAACACATCAGCTGGAACTTCTATTTCTCCAAACATGCATGACCACTTATATCTCTTGATATCATCTTTATCCCTTAAGAATTTACCAGTAATAAGGACCTGTTACAGTTAAAAGCATGAAATTGATAACCAGAATTTATATTTGTTAAAATGTCATTAAGCTTATCATAACATGGTAAATTTGTGACAAATCCTCAGTCACAAAGAAAATAGTTGACGAATTAGTTTTGGAAAAAACATACAACTGTTGTATACCTTAGTTTCCAAGTCAATGTAAGCCCAACTTGGAGAAAAGTCAACAATACTGAAAAGCTGTTCTTTGGAAACTGAGGGGCTCAATACGTAAGGATATAGAGAATTCTGAATTGACAGGCTAGATTCTGCAATGGTACTTTCCGATTCAACTGTCTCCCAGCAAATTCCAGAAGTGGAACTGGATTGCATACAAGAGTCCTCCATTTCCGGAAGTTCTTTACTCATCCATCTGGTGAAACTGTCATTTTTCATTAGACACTGATCACCTTCAGCCATTTTCCCTCCCTTAGCCTCAGCCTTTTTCACAACATTTAATGAAAAAAAGAAAAGGTCAACGTTAAAGCACTGTGGTCAGATTGGGCTACATAATGGCATTAGTAAAAGATGGCTCTTGTGACGAAAGCCTACCACAGTTAACGAGTTCTTTTTTCTTTAGTAAAGAAAAATAAAAATATATGACCATCCATACTTGGAAAAATCTAAGGTCTGATCAAGAAGTAGACATGGTTCAAGTAATTAGGTATATGCAAGTATACATTCAAACATGATTCCCACTCGTTTAAAGGCAAGTGTTTGGTTCCTAGTTCCAACATAAAGTGATCAACCATGTTAACACACTAAGAGCATTATGACTGTAAGCCCAATGATATTTTGGTTCGCTCATGAAGTTTGTAGTCTATTTACTCACTTCCTAGAATGACCTTAAAATGTTTTCTGATGTACATCAACATGACCATACTCTTGTCACCCTGTGACAGAGATGTTTCTGATTGACCTGTGATCTGATGCCTAGACAACTTTATGCTAATTCATAATAAATAAGAATTGCAGACAACTTATATGAACCACATTGATTTAGTCTATTGTAACCCAAAAGCGAAAAAGTAACTTAATCTTTGAGTCCATTAGGAATGGACACATAAAATGCTCTCTAATGTAGTCGTAATAATATTGGTAATTATCCTCCTTTACACAATTAAGAGTAAATACTAACTTTTATAATATAATCCAGATTACATATAAAATATATTACCTGTGAAGTTTCTTCTGTTTGTGCGGCGGAAACATGTGCTTGCTCGGCTGTTAGATCACTTGCAGATACATCGCTGTAAATCACCGTATTCCTCTTCGGGAAACTGTTCAAGTTAGCAAGCATTGTGGAAGGAGATGGCAAATATGACTGGAAATCTGAACCATATGGGTCTGATACCACATTCTGTGCTGCCAAGTCGTTTTGTGTGCTTTGCCAACTAAAACTTAATCCATGCTCCGTTACATCAGAAATCCCAGATAAAACATCTTGAAAAGGGGAGGAAAAATCAATTGTACGTCCTGCGTGATCACCTGACAATCACAAAAGATATTACTAAAAAAAATGTAAATTGGATGCAAAATTACAAAAAGGGAAATTAATTTTACCATTGTCATACTGAGAGGATACTGGAAAATATGCATGCATAAATCCCTCATCCGTCATGGAGTTGACATCAGACTGGGGCATCTCAGGGACAGGGTGGTATCTGGAGATTGCTTGACGGTTATCTGCTGCACCGAATTTCGCTTTAGATACACTGTGATTAAAAATATGAATCAGTAAATTTTATGTTTAACTATCGTAGCATTTAGATACCTTAGATGATGTCTAATTAGAGGTGAGTTCTAAGTTCTAACAGTTACATAAAAAGAGCAGGGAATGTACCAGTTTCAGGATCTTCATATCCTGATGTCTGAGTACTGTTTGGAGCCCCAGGGTCCGTAATTTGAGAACTCAGTTGATTACAGTTTCCTAGAGAATTCGAACTGACAGGACTGTTGTCGTGGACACCTCGAGGAATTTCATCGACATTCCTAGAACGGCTGGTTTTGTTACCCTGATAACAATATGCTTTAGATGCAAATAATTATAACACGTAAAGAAATTATGAGTTCGTGCAACTTTACAGAAGATGGAAAAAATAAAGGTTTTCTCACAAAATGTTGGTACAGAAAAGGAAATGGACACGAACTAAATTAACAGAATAGTTCAGAAAAATGAAGAACCCAGATAGTTGTTGCATTTTGTATCAGTAACCGGCTCAACACCATAGCATGTTGTACAATATGTCATATCCATAAACTGGACGAATCTAGCGTTAAAAACTAGGAAGCACCACTTTGGAACGCACAAAGTAATGTTACCCGAAGAGTATACCAGTTGATATGGGAACATATGCATTTCAGATATACCACATGGCAAATACAGGTTAGTCAGGACATTTAAGTATTGATGGTCTAATAGGATGCAGATACAGCTTTGGCTATAGCACACACAAGAGACAGCTGGATATGCAGTTTCTGCAACTCTACAACTAACTATCTAGCGTAATCTTTTGAAATATGTAATTATTTTATTTCATGATGTAAATAATTTAGATATTTAATTAGTAAAATCATCATGGCATCGTATAATTTAGTTTCTATACGACTAAGGATGAAGAATGAGTATTTTCTTTGTTCTGATTGTCATAAAATTGGTATGTATCATCAATTCAAGCTAAAATCTAGAATTATGAAAAATATCAACCTAATTATCAAATTTAGAACTTCCACAAGCCAATTGACAAATAATTATACGATTTAGACCCACCAGCCAATTTAGGACCTGACTTGCAACAAGTAACCAGTTTGAATCTGCTTGGAGTCGAGCACAAGTTGATTCGAAGATAATATATTGGTGGCTACTTGCGAGGAATCCTTATAATTTGTAACAGATAAATATTTGCATAGATCACAAGCAATGAGAAAGCAACTTGTATGTGTTCAAGTAACGTATATAATTTAGATATCCCTTCAAAAAATTAAGCAAAATAATAGAATTGTTGTGTAATGGAATTGAAATAACCTTAACATCGCGATAGTGCACAAGAACAATATGCATGAAATCCCTGCATAGAAAAATAAAATGATTGGTGAAAATTTTCTTTGGCAGTTATGCACAATGGTCAAGATGCTGTTACACAGAAACCACACAAACAAATTTACTGGTGAAATGACAAACAAATTAATTAAACCCAAGACAATTAGAAAAATATGATGGATGTCAACATTAAAGCTTCCTTACTCTTCCAACATCCAATAGCTTCGTCTCTGAAAATTTTCGTTCTCTTCCCCATGAGCATAATAACAATGCAAAACATCTACACTGCCAACCTAAAACGAAGGAAATTCATTTATTAATATTAATACTATAAACAAGCATGTCATAAACTAATACGCATTAGCAACATCAAATTTCATTGCCATGGTCATTCTCCTACATTTGTATGCTCAGTAGGTTGAATTTATGCTCAACTCAAGCATTTTACTGTGCTGTTATTTTTAAACTCAAGGGACTCTAGTTCAACAAGGATTATTTCTTTGGAATTATGGGAAAAATAATTTATTCATTTTCCGGTAAATAACATGACTCAATTATTATAGAGGGATCCAATAACTTGACACTTCTTGATAACTTAAAACTCAAACTTCAACATTTAAATCTGAACCATAGATCTTGTTCAACCTAAGTAGACAAATCCAATTGATCGACAAGCAAGAGGGCAAACCTATCCAGTATAACAAACTGCATTCTGTTTTGCTCGTGTATCTCCAAGTACGGTTTCCCATCCCAATAGTTGGCCCACATATAAATATATGAGTGTATATAGGTGTTTCGATTGTCTCTTAGTTTCAACTCCTAGAAATAGATACTAGGTCAGGATTAAAGATCATTTCTTTCACTATCACGTCATGTAAGAAATATGAGACTATTTTGAAAGGTAGCTTAATTTTCTTGGTTATATAAGCATGTGTTTGAACATAATCACATGATACTTAAGAATATATACATGCATACAAAATATATATATATATATATATATATTATGACTTCTGAATATAAGCATTAGCATTGTGGTGGAAATGGAAAGCACTAACTCTCTCTTTTCATCACGAAGAGAAAGACGTTTATCCTGCCTTCAACGTGATAGGGACATGAATCCATGATGACTTCATATGAATACAATCACTGCACTTGTACTTATCATTGAATTTTTTGCACTGTAAACGTACGACCTTTTTCTATTTTAAAGTGAAACACAAAGGATCTGAGGAGAAACAACAAATCAAGTTGAACCATAACACAGATTTTTAGATGTCATCTGCTCTCCGAATAGTACCAGCAAGATAAGTAGAGAATATATTAAAGAGATTTCCTAAAATATATTTATATCATGAAATTTTAAATAAGGAATGACAGAACATATATAAGTTTAGAAAATCACAAGTTTCCAATTGTTCTGACCCCCCCCCCCCCCCCCCCCCCCCCCCCCCCAGATACACACAAAAAAATTGAAATGCCTAAAAGTGAAAATTCACCTTCAATCGCTCATGTGCTTCCTTAACTGTTTTCCCATCTTTTTTCTTCCTCCAAATATGACCATCCTTGCGAAAGTACCTCAATATCTTCCGATCGAAAAGGAAAAGTGAACCATCTGGAAGAAAAGCATTTAAGAAGTTCAGAAATCTTAACGGTTCACTCCCAAGGAGAAATCGTTATGAACTATTATAGCAGGTCATATTTCAGATGATCTTTTCCTTTCTTCGAGAATAGGAGCGAAATAATTTCAAAAGAATACTTTATCAAGAGCAAAAAAAAATACGACTTACAAACTTGATCGGTGATGTAGATGCTCATGTAAACCAACGTTTACCATTTTATGATAAACAGGAATGGCAAGCAGTTTGAAAGAAACAATAGACCTACCAAGATGGTGTTGCGCAGCTCTGAAGGTCAGACAACCGCCAGTATAATTGATATGAAATACATACATCAACATTACCCCAAAACCTCAAAGAGGCTCTCATATTTAGCAAGGTAAGGGGGTCGGATGTACTCAACCATACTCATGTCACCCTGTGACAGAGGGGTTGTTTCCGATTGACCCGTGATCTGATGCCTAGACAACTTTCTTCTAATTCACAATAAATAAGAATCACATATAGATTATATGAACCACGTTGATTTAGTTCATTGTAACCCAAAAGTCAAAAAACAACTTAATTTTTACTCCATTAGGAATGGACACTGAAAATTGAAATGAAATACATAAGATAGTGAAAATCAATTGACACATAAACATACACACACACACACAATATGTATGTATGTATGTATGTATGTTTGTTATAGAAAGTCGACTTGAGTTTCCAACCCCTTAGGATTCATAGAATGACACGATTATCAATATTAATATACATATCTTTACATGTTATTCCTCCTAACATATTTTTTAACCCCTCAAAACAAATTTCCATGACTGCGCTCCTATAGGCATACCAAAAAAAAAGTGGTATATCAGCATGTTGAGATGGGGCATCCCTAGTTTTGAAGCCTCAACAAGGGAAGCTCAAAAACAGAACTAGACTTCTAGATAGATTGCTGGTATCCCTAGTTTCAAGGCTAGAAAAACTATTTTATCCTAAGACTAACAAAGATATCCAATTTCAAATTGTAAAATCATTAATGAATTCAAAAGGTAAAAATGCATATGAAGAGTGCAGCAAAACTGAAACTAGCTGATACAATATCGGATATAAAGTACATATGAAACAGATCAGAATAAAAGGTCAATGAAGCAAAGTCATACTGGAAGGCCTGTTTGGTGGTTCTGGAGCGATTTGGAAGCTATGGTAGTTTCGAAGAATCTCACAAATTTCAGCAGGGCGAAGCCATCGACTATGTGCTTCCAACAATATCTGCTCAATATCTGTAATCACAACGATAAGGCTCAATGAGTGCAAAGTGGAGGTCCAAAATTACTTATAGAAAGTATGTACAGTTATCTGTTAAGTTACAGGAAAAATGTCACCAATGGGCTTTAGATCTTAAAAAAAGTAAAGACCACGTGAGCAATATCGAGTTTTGATTCTTTATAGAAAACTATCAACCAAGTCATAACAAATGAGAACTATGGATTCCAGAAACTTTTTTTTATTGGTATCAATTCCAAAAAAATGATTAAGAATTGGATATTAATATGAATTCCCTTTAGCATCTTTTGCACTTACAGGGTAATGCAGGGGGGATTCTTATAAACTTTTTAAATTGATAATTGCAATTTGAAGTTGCCGCAGCTTTAACTATGTCCATTCCAGTTTGCTAATTTAGAGTTAGATGTTTGAGAGAAAAGATATGTGGTTCAACGTAATTAGAGAAATAAATGTTCAACATTTTTGCAAGTAATAAACAAAAAATGCTTATTTGCTGGTCACTTTTTGTATGCTAACCAGTTACCAGTAAGGAGAAACTGATCATGGTGAAAAACTTATTTTAAGTAGAGAAACTTGCAACAATTAGTTCATATCTTATGATCTATGGTTGGTTATTTGGTTGTTCATACTTCATACTTCATAAAGAAAGAACATTGTCCATTTAATAAATAAGCTTCTTTGATGTTATGCATACAAATGAGTCAGAATGCAAATGCGTAACGCATTTCGAGGGCAGTACCTTATTTTAAAAACAGCACATTCTGATAGAAGTTATGACATGCCATAATCCTGGTCAATGGTGGTTTAGTGATATTGTGTTATAGGGGTATGTTTCAATAGTAGCTTGGCGGGGTATCTAGGCCTATGTATTTGTATGTCTCGAGATCTAAATTTTTTGGGTGTACATTGTACAACTATTCCTGTTAGTTAGAATTTTCGAGGCAGGCTTCCTTTTCTGCTTTGCAAAAAGAGAAACGATAGAAATATAAATCTAGATTAGATAAGTGCGAGTGCACAATTATGCACCCCATAGGAGGTCTGGCAGGGGGTGTGCCACCGAACGCAGGATTTCGACAAAGACGAAAGCAGGTACACATATAACCTAATCTATGACTTAGTTTAGATTAGAGCCTGTAGTGAAAGGGTCGATAGAAAATTAGCCGGTGTAACTTTTTCTCAGATCGCGGTTTCTTCTCTGAATTTGAGGAGGATTCCACGTTATATCGATGTTTCTTCTTTAGTGGTTTCTTTGTTTCATCTCCCGTACTTCTTCTTTCTTTGGTTTTCAGTCCAGGGTGAGGTTCAGGAGGCGCCGGAATCACTAACACTAGCTAACTCTATGTTTAAGTTGAAAACACAGAGATGCAACAAGAATATAGACAAGAAAGACACATAAATACCAAAACTTTTCATCCACCAAACTCGACCGCGTCTATACGAATCCTATTACTATTGCAAGCAGAGAAACAAACCAAGTCCAAACACAATATCACAGTCAAATATATTTCAAATACCCCTAAAAACTGCGAAAAAAAATAAACTTTCAATCGGATAAGACTAATTCTCACCTAATTCGGGCTTCAAACCGAATTTCCTGCTCTCCCCCATCGATGACCCACCTGCGTAAACAACAAAACCCCCAAATCATATCTCCAAAAAAATCCCCCAAATCAAAAACCTCCGACAAATCCAAGGACACCAATCGAAAGGAGAAGGACTCACGGTTCCGAAATTAGGGTTGACGAGATCTGAAAATATGGGGAAAGCCGCCGATTCGAGGATTTCTACCTTTTCTCGCCGGCCGGTCGAAGAAAGGAGAGACGACACGTGACGCTAACGAATGGAAGCCGATGGTTTATTTGGGAATTGTGATTTGTTTGACCCTGTGGTGGGGGGATATTACGGTTTTGCCACTGTTTCAGTTGTCATGATTGGGACGGGGAGGTGGAATTAGTCAAGAATTTGACCTTGTTTGCGCCGTCGGATGGACAGTGATGCGGAGATTGATGATAAATCCAATGGACTTGAAAATAGCTTGACTTAATTTTTGCTTGGAGAGTTGGAGATGATCAAATTAATTTAAAAGTAAGAAATCTCATAACTTATATTTTTAAATTTAAAGCTCGAGCTCGGCTTGGAGGATTAACTCGAAGTTTGATTGGAGTTTTTTTTTACATATATGAGTGTATATAACAATATAATACACCGATAAATTTTGCTCGACTCGATATGTTTAAGGTCCTAATATTTTCGCATATGTTATGTTTATAATTTTATATAAGGTCAAGATCTAATGAACTTAGAGTTCAACTTATTTGTTTAAGCAACTTACAATCTCATCATTAGATTTAATTACAGTTAATATTCATCGTTAGATCATTTTATTAGTATAATCATCATAATTTTAATCTACCTTACAATTTAAGATAAATGGTAGATATGATATCGGCTTAAAATAGATAGATTAAACCTCAGACTTACTGGAGAATTGTTGTATTTTAATGTATTAGATTACAAGTATTATGATATAGAAATTATGGAATGTGCTTATTAGTCTAATCTTTGGGAAATTATATCTTGCAAGCATGTGAAATTGGAACTAAACGATAAGCTTTCTATCTATGTGTTATAACGAGGTTTAGTTTTTTTTACCTTACATATCTATTCTTCCTCTTCCTCGTGATGCCATAAAATAGTTTAAGGGTCAATTGAAAGATTTCTCAATTACTAGGAGAAAAAAACAAAATCAACAATCTAACCTATCATTAAGATCAGACCATCAGATAATGATCTAGCAGAATTGTTAACACACACAAAAAAAAAAACTCAAAGTGATCTAGTGACGCGTGATTTTGATATAAATAACCAAATGTTAGATAAAACCCACGTTTGGTTTTTAACACGTTACATCGTGTTATGTCAATTTAATGGCTTAATTTACGTTTTGCTCATGAACTATAACCAAATATTATTATTTATAGTCAAGTTGGCTCATGTCAATAATATAGCATCTTATTAGGGAAAAAAACATCTGAAATTATTCATATTCAAATTTTATCTGAGAAAATAGGATGTAACATTTTTTATTTAAATTTCAATTAGAAACCCATGAAGTCGTGAATCAAATGTGGACACATGTTTATCTTCGGCGAAAGTGATTTGACTTTGTCGAATGGATTCATACGTGCGCCTATATATACTTGGGTAATATCATTTTTATATGCACATGAAATGTACATATATTACTGTAATACTGATAGTTTATTTGTATATGTTATTTTCCTTTACATAATTCAATACTTAAAGATAAGGAGGGTATCTTAAGTTGATACCTTGTCTGTGCTATGTTCAATGTAAAATTGCTTGAATTTATTATCTCATTCTTCCTGCGAGTTAATTTTAATTAATCAATTTTGGTTCATGACATATTGACATTTTTTAAGAAAAATCTTAGTCGATGTAATTTTAACCCGAAAACTTTTTAAAGTTAAAAGATGTTTGAAGCTCGATTTTTCTGGTTATTACATCATGACGGCATGCGGTGTTGGTGGGATTATCAATCACTTCTACTTTCTTAAGATGAACAAATGAGTTTGTCCACTTCCAACTCATTAATTATTTATTAAGGAAAAAAACATCTAATCTGTCACTTTCTCGTAGTACTAATATTGAAGGAGTGTTTTAAGCCGACGTCGTTTGGGTAAAGATTAAATTCCTTAACGTCGTGTTCTTAGAAAGTGATATTTATTTAGCTAATAAGATGGGAACCTACTTTAAAAATACTAAACTGTTTTTCGTCGTTGGAAAACTACTTAAATCGTCAGTAAAGATTACAATTTTGCTCTTCTACCATTTATACTTATATCCCTCTTTATTTCACTCTCCTAACACCACTTTCTCTTCATATTACTCTAATATTCACCAGAAAAATGTCTCGGAGACCGGAAAAAGAACTAGCGGACGTCCTGGATTACTCAAATCTGCTAAAATGTCTTTTTTAGTTTTTTTTTAAAATTTGGCTCGGGCGTTCGCGGGAAACGCCCGACCGAAAGGGGAGGCGTCTGCGGGAGCCGCCTCCCCGGATTATCCTTTTTTTTAATTATTTAAATTGATTATAATTTGTGATAATTGCTAAATTAATTGATTATTATGTTAATAATTAGTTAAATTAGTTTAGTAAATTCTTTATTGATTATAAATTGTGATAATTACTAAATAAATTGACTATTAAGTTAATAATTAGTTTAATTATTTTAGTAAAGGATTATTGATTATAATTTGTGATAATTGTTAAATAAATTGATTATTAAGTTAATAACAAGTTTAATTATTTTAGTAAATCCATTAACAAAATTTTATTTTTAAAATTGAATTAATAGTCATCGGGTTACCGTGGAGGAAAAGGGAAATCAATTCTCTTACGCGCGGTACGTAGTTTAGCAGATGAGTCAGGTCCTTGTCATCCACGTAGACGGGGTATTTCTGCTTCAATTAGGAGAGAGAGAGAGAGATCTTTTATGTCGTCGTCAGACACTTGAGAATTCTTTCGACGACGAGGATGACTCAGATGAGTTGAGGAGTCACGAAGAGAGTGACGATGGGGGCCGGTATGGCTTGGAGCCACAAGAGGAGGCGATACAGCAGTATGGTCGAGGACGGGGGCGACATTGTAGTACTTCGGCTGAGTGGGTCGTTAGGAAGGGTCGAGGTGGCCGGTTTGTGACCGATGATTCAAGTTCGTGCACTGCAGACGCCCGAACTCAGAAGAAGAGGGGTGAGGACGAATCTTGGATCGTGACGGATATGATGTCTGGTGGTCCTCTAGATGGCAGCGTCATTCCAAGTTTCGGAGGGCACATCGCCAGACGCATCTGGGATGGCGAGGATCGGAAGGTTTTAAAGTGCCATAATTGGCACAAAGTCTGTATTACATTGCAGGTTTGACGTTCGTGATGACTGATGATATGACGGCGACCATTAGTGACAGTGAATTGTGTCACTTGCCGTAAAGCATGTTTTCATGCCTTGACATGCCGTTGATTTCGGCTTTCGTGGAGCGGTGGCAGCCTGACACCAACACTTTTCACTTGTCGTTCGGAGAGATGACGATCATGTTGCATGACGTCTTTCAGATTCTGTACAATCCTGTTGAGGGTCGTACGGTCAGTGCGCAGGCGCCGACGTCTGAGCTGAAGTTTTTTGTATCAAAGTTGTTGGGTGTCAACCTCGAGGGTATTGGGCGGGATAGCTCATTTTGGAGTGGCGGTGGTGTTAGTATCGAGGTTGTGGACGACTGTTGCAGACGGGGGCGACCACCACGGACAGAGGATACGCAGATGACTGCTTAACTCTTCTTACTGCAAGGTTGTGTCTTGTTTGTCGACAAGAGTGGTTCCTCGTTCGCGTATGTGGGTTGTTCGGGCCGAGGATAAGAGCGAGGATCGACTTCTTTCTATTCGTAGACGGCTAGATCAGATGACTGCATCGCAGGTATATAATGTATATATCATTCACGTTTATTTAAATTTCAACTTTATTATTATAACGTATAAACGTTTAGGTGGAGTGGTATTTGTATGGTCCTGAACCTACTGTAGGTGTGTCGATGACTACATTTATGGGCGTTATTCGTTATAGGGATATCACAGAGCTTTATTTACCTGATCGCATGTTACGTCAGTTAGGTTACGTTCATGTGATCTTGGTTGACATCCCGACGCCCGAGCATGCATTACGGTCTAAGATTGTGACGACGTACGACGTCTGGCATAGTGTTTCGTTCGCGGAATTGGTTTGGATGACATTTCTGAGAGTAGGACGACTTCACCTGGACGATCTTAGCCGTAGCCGCGACCCCTCCACTTGTGATGTAGATTATTTGTAGTGGTTCGGTTGGTGCTGAGTTCTAGTTGACTTGCTCTTACTTTGGTTTTATTATATGTTGAATTGTTACTACATTTGTTGGTATTTGTTTATGCTTATCTGTGTACTTTTATTATTTATTTCTTACGAACATATCTTCTACTTATTTCTTTAGCTATCGTATTTTTAATACTTATTTCTCACGAACATTTCTTCTACTTATTTCTTTAGCTATCGTATTTTTAATACTTATTTCTCACGAACATTTCTTCTACTTATTTCTTTAGCTATCGTATTTTTAATACTTAAATTTAAAATCTGGTAAAAGAACAACATGATATAAGTACAAATACACGATATATTATACATTACAAATGCATTACAAATTACAATCAAAATGTACTACGTAACCAGTTCCAATACGTTATCCTACTTTCGTACTGATTCTCTCATCCAACAACACTCTCATCTCGCATTTGATACCACAAGGTCGTTATAGGAGGTATTGGGAAATCATCGGCTAATTCCAAACGAATAAAATGTCTGTAACTCCGTAAATGAGCAATGACCAACTCTCTGACAGGTCTCGTCATGGCAGACAGACTCTCCCAAGGTAGAACAGTAAGACACGAGAAAAACTAAGCATTTATTCCCATTGAGAAATACAAGACCGCACACTTGTAAAAATTAGCAATCGGGAACAAGTCGGTCCAAACCTCCATATAATGATCCTCGTCACAAGCTCCCCCGCCCCCAATCAATTCGTTGACGAGCCTGTACCAAATTGCTGAAATAGACACTCTCATAAATAAGACGTGCACCTATCTCATTAGAAATCGCACGACGGGTGTACGACCAGTTGTCTTGACCACCATGGAGGACATCGGCAACACATCGAAATCCACAGTTGTCATCAGCACGTACGTCATTCCACATCTCCAAAAATGGTAAAATGATTCCTGGTAGTCTATCAACATATGGGAAGTTATCCACGTCAGTCCGTCCGAACACTGTAAGATAGAGAAATAGCAATTCATTAAAACAACAAAATTAGGAGATAATATATTCAACCCTCTCTAGATTAGAGATATATATTAAATAACAAAGATATCGTCATACCAGATTATGTGCTCATGTTCACGGACGATCGAGACGAATTGGAAGACTGACCACGACCCCTGCTCCCACTACTGGCAGACCGACCACGACCTCGCTCAGCATACTCGAAGGCTTTCCCCTAGGTCGACCTCGTACCTTAGTATTTTCTGCGGGTTCTCCATAGTTCGACTGATCGGGGTGTAATTGTTCGTATAAAATACGAGAGGCACTACGAATTACTGCAGGGTCGCTCTCCCAAATCTCCTCAACGAGCTTCCGAAAATGCTCGAGGTCTTGTGCTGACTGATCCACAAACTCTGACATCTGGACTCCTTCCCCAACGACAAGTGTTTTCCAGAATGGATGAATCTGCTCTAAATAAATTTCATCACCTGACGCAAAACACTCGTACATGGTACAAGCACAAGGAAATTTCATGTGATGTCAGAAAAGCACACCCGCAACGATGTTCAACTTCATTACTTAAGTCATGCATTCTCTTCGACTCCTGAGACAATAACGACAAGCAGTGATGCGAGACTCGGCCATTTATATGCTGAAACAAAGGAACTATGTAGTTTGTCAAGTTTCGACGTCTAGAATCTTCAAGAAAGTTCTGAATATTCGTCAGGTGCATTTCAATAGCCGAGTTCACGCGTCGAAAAGAGTGTCGAGAGCGACAGTCGATGTAGTGATCCACTCTTTCAGAGCCGAATGTGCACTTTCCACCCTGCAGTTCGTAGTGTTGCCGAAATGAAGAACTTTATTCGTCCAATTCAACACAAACTTTTCTTTATGCATCAACCACATGTCTTCCACATACTCCGTGAGCATTGTCCAGGACTTGAAAAAATCTTTCAGATTACGGACTGATCTATCACAATCCATCTGTGAATCAGAAACCATAACTCTCCTCCACTTTCCACGCCTAAAACTCTCTGCAAGTTGTTTGCTCTTGCCGAATACGTGGCATGTGTAGTTGTACACGTCTTTGTTGATATGTCAGGTGCAAATCGTGGGATCGTATGGGTTATGGGTCCACTAATCACTTTTACGCTAATCACCTACTTGTTTAAGCAATCAAGATGCACAGCGGAATTTGAAACAAAACAAGCAAGTAACGAAAGCGAAAATGCAAACCACAAAGAGAAGGGTCGGTTTTTATAGAGGTTCGGCACTCCACCCGGGTCCTAGTCCTCTCTTGCAAGCTCCGCTCGACTCCGCGAGCTCCGCCTACGACTTCACTATCCGCTCCCCGTTCCGGGCCGGGAGACAACGCCTTACAACCGTCAAACTCGCGAACAACCCTCGCTGAGCTTGGAATCCTCTTCTCACAATCCGAGAAGGATCACTTCGGGCTCTCACCGAAGTTTATACTCTTTTGATAAACTTTGTAACTGAGTGAGATTCACTCTCTAAATGAGCACACTTTGAGTAGGATGAGTAATTGATCAAGTGTGTATAGTTTAGGCTTATGGAGTGTAGAAATGGGAGCTTTGAGGATTGAGGTTTCTCTCTAATGTATTGGGACAATTGGAGTTGGAGAGTTGTCTTAACAACAGGTCTTGATCCTCTATTTATAAGCTCCTAAATATTTCTAGCCGTTTGGACAAGAATTGATTGGGTTTTGTGCAAGATACACAAAGCAGAAAATCGGGCTGCAAATCTGTCCAGAACCGGTCGACCGAAACTACAACACCGGTCGACCGTTCACTTGATTTCAAGGAGAACGGTCGAACAAATGAATACTCGGTCGGACAAACGAGCTAGAACTTAAATCTACTTAAGTTAATCGGTCGAACCAAAGTATGGGGCGGTCGACCGATAAGGGTATTCGGTTGAGACAAAGGTGCAACGGTCGAACGAAGATGTGTCGACCGATAGCAGGGAATTTGGTTTCTGTTCAACCGGTCGACCGAAACAAGGTCGTCGTTCGACCGGTTACCGAATGTATTTTGGGGTTAAGTTTGTTTTATACAAATACGATCGTTATAGGAATACGACAAGAAAAACGGCCATATTAAAATCTGGGATCGGTCGACCGAAAAGGTAGAACCAGTCGACCGGTGGAGTTCGGTAAAATCACTGTGGAGAGTCTGTTATAAACCGGTCGAACTGAGAACTGGTTCGGTCGACCGGTTCACATAGGAAACTAGGTTTAGGTTTTAAGTGATTTCCGACTAAGGTTTGGGCGATCTAATGAAGTCCAAATAAGGTGAAATTTTGTGTGTGACTTCTCTAAGGAACCTAGTGTGTATGTGATAAGTTTTTAGCTCTTGTATGCTCAATTTACACATGTTCCTAAGACTCAAAATAAAATCAAGATTACAAGTCTTCATATAGCTTTATTACAAGTCTTGACTTGATTTCCTTCCTTCCATGAATCTTGATCACCTGTAAAGGTTAGCACATGCAATATATATGCAATGCAATATGTGTGCTACTCTACATTACTTATGATTAAGATTAGGTTGATTAAATCATCAAAACAAGGATTAAGGCCAAAAAGCCAACACAAATTAAATGAGCATACTCAGGAAAAACCTCTACCACTGGTCGCATTAGACTTATCTCCAAGTCCATTATTATTACAGTCGGGCTAACAATATTCAATAACATCTCGCAACCTCTCCAACACCCACTGATAAGTAGACTCGGTCTCATCTTTCAAAATCGCATATCCGACGAGGAAATTCATGTTTGTTGGAGTAACCCCAACCATCTCAAACAAAGGCATCTTGTACTTGTTCGTCTTATACGTCAAATTCATGCAGATTACGAATGGGTATGTACGCAACAACTGAACTGAAGTCGGATGTGCCAAAAATGCATGAGTGAGGACATTAGTTTCTTCATCTACTACAATCCAATGCAAATAGTTATACTGCACTGCCTGACTGAGAAACTGCTGAGCGGGATTCCTGTCTTCAGATTTCGTCCTCCTCATGTACTCTCTGAAGTTATAAATGTGTCTTTGATTGAGATTATCCTCCGGGAATTTCTCATTTACTGCCAACAAAATGTTACGTGGTCTTGCATGTGCCTCAGTCATATCACGAACAATTTGTTTGGCCCCAGCACTAACTCCGCTGACATGTCGGTGACCCTCTGTATAAACTACAAGTGCGTGGTTGTGCTGCCCATAGGTGCTATTAGAAACAACGACTCATCCATCACGATCGCGTCGCTCGACTACTTTTACCAAAAAACGACAACCGCAACCTTTTCTTTTTGTGTTCTTTCGTAGTACAATACTCGTATCATGAGAACTCATTTCATGTTTACGATCACATCTCAGGTAACAATCCATCCAGTTATCTGATTTTGGTTTGTATGATGATAAAACCAAAAAAACAGCTCCTATTGCAATTTGTTTCGCCCATTTACAAGTTTTCTCGATTGTTGTAAATATTTGTTTACTATCAAAAAGCTCACTGTAATCTACTCCATTACCACCGAAATCGTGCAACAGAAGCTAAAAAAAATTAATTTAACAGAAAAATATTATATAAAAAAATGGGGCGTCTTAGCCAGATGCCTCCACGTTGGGGGAGGCCTTGCTAAGACGCCTCTACCATGGTGGAGGCGTCTTAGCCAGACGCCCGAGTCAGAAAAAAATCCGCCCCCGTTACCTCACCGGATCCAGGTGTTTCGCCAGACATTTTCGTGGTGTTAGTACTAGGAATGTGAGTAAAACTGAGTCAAAAATCTTATTTAAAGACATTGGACGAAATGGGTATTGAGTGATTTGTTAAGGGCAAAAAAGTAATTGTTTAGGCGATTTAAGTAGTTTTCCGGCGACAAATAGTAGCCCCCTAAAAATATTGTAGTGTTGGCTGCTCAGGCGCCTAAAAGGTGCATTGGCTCAGCTTCACACTTCGGATGTTGATGTTCACCTTGTTATAATATTGCAGTTAATCGTGAGGAATAACATCAATCCCAAAAATGCAGATAAATAAAATAGCGAATCCAATTGAAGAATAAACACAAATAATGCAAATCACAATCAACCAATCACGCAAGCATGCAAGACACGAGGAATTAACTTGGAAACTCAATGCGGGAAAAATCACAGACGACAAACCACAATCTAATACAGAGAAACGAATTACAAGAAAAGCTTACAGAACCACATCATGTGCAAACCACTTACACATGATCTCTTGTTTACATCTTCACTAAACCACGTCATGTGCAAACAACTTTGCACATGATCTCTAGTTTATTTTGCCACATCATCATCTCATAACTACATTTGACGAATGTGGACTAAATCCAGTCATTAATCAGTAAAAATCCTCTTATTAATACATGTAAAAACGTGGTCAAACGGTTAGAACATTTTTCACTTTTTTTTTACTCTACCAAATTTTGGATTAATATCCAACAAAATTTGGACATTGGGGTTTAGCAAATTTATATGTTATAATGTTGTAGATCACATTATATCATGTAATATATTATCATATATAATGTCAAAACATTATACCACTTAATATATATACATCTCATACGAATTTATTTATTATTCTAACCATGTCGTTTTCACGACATATTGATTTTATTATTTTACCACATGTATAATATTTCATAACAGGTGAAACTTAATACATCATATAAAATATAAAATCATATTTTCTTGTGTTCCCAGTTTTGTGGTGTGACCTATAGGATGATCTAAGTTATGTCGATAATGATATAAAATATTTTATATCATAAACTATAAGCGGTATCTATCTACACATTATAGTTAACCAAAATATAAGATATTTTCCTCACTCGAACTAAACACGATCCACTTAGTGATACGTAAAATGTCATTTGTGTTTATCTCTTGCCTCATGATATTAAGAATATTATACAAAGCAGAAATGTGTCACTTTTTTATTATATATTCATTTCTTGATATTAAGCTAATTATAAATATGTAAATTAACACTAGTCACATTGTGCACATTATAATTTCGTTTTATCAATGAGCCCACTAATATCATTACTCAAGTAAAGATGGACAATAATAATCCTTTGACGAACTATCTTTTCCAGTATAAGTCATAGTTAACCAACTATTGTCTTTATCACTATACTTAATGACAACTTTTGACAATAATAAAATTAAACACTTCGTATGTGAAAATGCGTAAGTCTTATATCTTATGATTCAAGTGAAAACATTAATGATACATAACACAATTCCATAATGTTTTACATGCCACGTCTATTCAATATATAAAAGTAACTATTTTCCTCTTTTATATACTCGTGTCGTTAAATATTTGTAGAGCTACAACATTCTTTAACCAACACGACAATCTTATCTTAGTAATTTATATTCCATGTCAATTACAATGATTGTGAATAATTTTTGATTTATGTAAACCGTTATCTTTTAAAACTCTACCGTTAAGGATCAAGAATTTGTTCCTTAACACTTCTAAAACACGAATACATTAATCAATGAACAAAATGTTTGCACATCTAATTCATAATAATTGACATATAAAAGTAAACTTTTTGAACACATTCCCTTCACTATCCACACACTTTTCCTGAACGTCCAAATGCAGACACCATCAACCGGAAATATCCAGGCACTTGTCCTGGACGTCAACTGCAATACCGGTCGACCGAACTTGTGACCCGGTCGACCAATTGACCGTTTCACCGACAGAAATACTTGTTTCACATATTCAAGGTAAACAACAACATTAATTTTGACATTCCGATTTATATTTTAGTTAACATGTTAAGCTACGTATGATGCTTACGAAAGATTTACATCGATCAAAATCTACAAAAAGATAATTTATGGTGCTTTAAGATCTTCCCAGTCATGAAGAAAGTATTCTCAAAATGTTATAAATCAAATAATTTAGCGTGGATTTCCATAACCCCAATTGCAAAGTGAAATTATGTTTCTAGTTTGAAAGTTTTATGAGATGTATCTTACTACTCTGGTATATATGTCATTGTAAGTTACAATCCTAAATATGACTTAGGTTACTAATGTTTAATTGCAACTTTCATAACAGTGATCCCAATATTAAGGATTTTAGTTTTGTTTTTAAGTGAAACAATCAAGTCATGTTGTTACAACTTCTATATTTTAATTGCTAAACGTTTTTTTATGGGAAAACGTTACATGGTTATAGAAGGGGGTCCCTAAGTTCAGCAAAAGATACAGAGAAGAATACACCATCTTAATTTGTTTTTGCTTAAACTAAGAAGAATTCCTTTTGTGTTTGTGTTGGATCAACTAGATTGGAAGTCAATGGCTGGAGGTATAAAACACAATTCTTAGGTTTCCGGCATTCTTGTTTGTGCATGGATTACAATTTTTCATGTATATTAGGTTTAATATTTGTACAATTATAGCATAAGAATTTACGTGGATAAGTGTTGCAACTTCCATATACCACGTCCATTTACGTTGATGTGACATTCATATTTATATGTTGTAACTTGTGACGTTGGAGACTGTATAGTCTGCATCTACTACTCCAACCACAAATCTAATCAAATCCAATCTTTTTCTCTATCATGACATTACAATCACAAATCTAACTCAAACACAAAAAAATCTCTAACGTCACAACTCAATTATTCAACACATTTTCTTTCTCCTCTACATCATTATTAGATAGAAATTATGCAATCTCACATGCCCCATTCCTTTTAATGGAAGGTAAAAGAAAAGGCAGAAATTTTCATGATTTTTTTCTTGGCATTATCGTCAGCATCACCAAGTACATATATAAGGTGATTGATTATGGTGATAGCTAGAGTTCAAAAAAAAAAATTGTGAGAATAATAATAGTAAGAATATTATAATATTGTGAGCTTTTCCGATGTATGGTTCATTTTTTTTCTTCTTCCGTGTCACTTTTCTTTCTTTTTAGGTTTCTTTTCCTTTTTTCCTCCCTTCTTTAATCTTTATTCGTCCAATGAGAATAAATAACGTGGTAGGTAAGGTAGCTAAAGCTTGATGCGGCGTTTGACTTGTTAAGATGCAGCTGGCAAGACTTGTTAGGAAGATTAGATTTGGAAATTGGAAGTGTGAAATGGGTTAATTAGTAGTTTTCTTGTAGGTCATGTCTTGGTATTTTGGTCCAGCATAGCACATGATTCTTGCAAACAAACAAACAAACAAGGAGAAATAGTTACAAAACTGAATGTGTATAATGCTGCAATGATTTACACATTTTCGTCCCGCTTGTAATTACTAATTCACCGTGGGCTCGAAATTCACTCCAGGATTACCGCATCTTTATCCCCTAAATAATAACTAACAAAACTTTAGGACCTCACAATATTTTATTATTCCAATAAGAAGAAACATAACAATTAACAACTCGATGTTGTTAATTGGACCATACCAACGCGATGAAGAGGGATTCTGATGAGGCTCATCATGTACTACTTACGTTGGACCAATTGATTGGATGGCTTTCGAATTAAATGGTTTAAAACATGCGATTCCAGCACGAATTTTATTCATAAATCTGTAGAACTGTTAAGCATAACAAAATTATAACATATATCAAAGAGAAAATATCTTTTATTAAAATCTCAACTCCGCATACGTCAACACCACCAATATTAGAAGGAAAAACGTGCATATTAAATTACGAAGAGATTGAAAAAAACGCCAATTGTGAGCAACTTTCATTGTTGTATTACAGAATACAAAACAAATGGAACATGTTTAACTAGAAAACAGCTCTGAAACGAAATGAACTACTGTCTAAGACGTTATCTGAAGAAATGCAACGACGACTGGATCAGCACTACCATACTAAGGTAACCAACTACTTATGAAAGAATTACCAATCTAAGGTTTCCATAATCCTAATCCTAACAAGGAAACGCTACTTCAGTTAGAACATACACATGCTCTGGGTGGAGCTGCACGTCATAAAAGTGGCATTTCCGCATCTCAAGAATCTAAATAAAAGGTAAGACTACTTGAGATCCCAGATCCATGCAGCCAACAAAATTCTTAAAGATAAAGAAACCTAAGTCCCTAGCAAAACAAAACAAAACAAAACTACTGAAAGAGCTCTAACCCCAACCATATGACTACAATGCGATTAAAAGATCCTTAGACTTCGGTTCTAGTCGCCCGTTTTGAAGATCAAAGCATCTATGAAGGAAGAGAATTATGAAACATGTTCACTCCAATTCGTGCCGCCTCCCAAACGATGACAGTGATGAACCAGCTTTGAAGATGTTGTCCCAAGACCTACCGAAAAATAAGAATGTGCTATCCATATTGTTTTCCTTACCTAAAGTAGGAGCACATGTATAGCCTGGGAGCAACATCCACAGGTCCGTCATCACCACCAACTGCATGGAGCGCAACAGGAATGACTGAAAGAAGTGTCACAGTTAATGGGAAAACTGCAGGACGTATTTCGCAACTTCCGGTCGTGCCATCTGGACATAAAGCAGCCGCTGAGGAATATTTCTGGGCTACTTTGCTGCTACCTTCCCTCTTGGGAGTGTCAAAAGGGTTTGTAACCAATGCAGCATCTTTAAGTGGATATAATCTACTGAAACCACCTCTTTTCTGGGCACGTTTACTACTTCTAAACAAATCCAGCACCAAGGTTGATGTATTTTCCAACCACTCCACTATCAAATTCTCTACTTCAGTGTAATATATCCTTCGCTCCATCTACAGAGGTCAAGGGATTAAATATGGAAAATGTTTTCCGAAGAACAATTCAACTTTTGGATTGCGATAACACTTACAGCAAGTTTATGTATGTAAACAGTCATAAACTTTGGCCCCAATCCCATTACTCTGGCTTCAGCAATTAAAATCTGCCAAAATTAATATTATAAGGGCATCAATTTATACAAATGCAGATCAACTAATTGATATCCTGCTCAGTGTAATGCGTCGATATGGCAGTTCAATGTGCAAGAAACAGAACAAAACTAAACAAGATAAACTGTTCATGGAGACAGTAGCTACCTGACCCTAGATAGTTACTTCAAGAAGGTAAGATTACAAATAAAAAGGAAATATTTAACATTGTTTGATATCTATTTCAGTGCACAAATCCCAGAGAATGAACACGACCTTCAAAGACTAAAAGGAAAAAAGGATGGCTTTCGTAATAATAGCATTACAGTGTTTTGCTCGACGTCCAGGAGAACATTATTATTTATTCAGATTATAAACCACATACTTGACCCATTTCTGCAGAAGAAAGTAAATTTGCTTAAGTTCAGTGGCTTTTGCATCCATCAGATACTCCAATGCACATTGAGGAAACTAGATTGGATGATACACATGTCAAAGGAAAGATAAAAACAAATAAAGAATTTTTCACAGTCAATGACCCTAACTAAATCAGAATGGGTGTTTTGCTTGCATGTCACTTCAAAACTCCTTATTTCACTATATGTCATCATTTTTCGCTTATTTATGTTGTCTTGTTTATTATGATAATGTCATTCCATTATCATAGTCCCATTACCAGTATACACAGTAAATTTCTTATTGGTTAAATCTATTTTCACATTTACCTCTGCTAGTTAGCTAATTAATTTGGTTTTTAGACTAATTAACATGAATAACACTAATCTTAATTCTTAAACTCTTCTCTTCTCCTTGTGATCCTTCTTTCATCTTGATTCTCTCTTTAATCTCTCAGATATTTTTCTCTCTCTCACCTTTCTAATTTCTCACGTTCTCTTCCTTTCATCTCTCTCTCTCTCTCTCAAACCTCTTACGTCTCAAATCTCTCGGATTATTTTATGCTTAATTTCTCCTAACTAACAGAATTATGACTTTCCAATGGAAAATGTGGGCCCCACAAAATAGTGGCATTACCGCATTATCATAATAAACACAACACAATAATACACGAAATATGATGGCATATAGTGGAATAAGGTGTTTTGAAGGGACATGCAAGCAAAAAAACTAAAAACAGAATTGCGCTCTTCTTGTTTGATTTTCAGAATAGCATTCTATTTCAGAGGATAGATCACTACAAATTATGTCCAGTCATGATATGAAGGAAACCTTTTTATTATCATCTGTTGATCTTTATAACCAAAGGTCCAAAGCAAACAAAACGAAAAAGAACCAAGGTCGAGCTTTTAACATTGTTCATATACATAATACATCAAGATATGTAACAGACAATGCCGTATAGTCCATACTATGTAAAAGTATTGTAAATGCCAAGAATCTCTACACAAAAATATAAAAGCAAACAACAAGACCTAAGCAGTTGCATCATAATTACTTCAATTTGGCTTAACATCTGACAAGTGAGGCATATTTATCAATTGGAAAGTATTATACATTACTTCTGTCAAGAACAATTAAGTGGAACCACTTTTATATAGTCTCCTTGTATTGCCAAAATAGTAATATTTTCATTCTTGCATTTTCTCCGTCTCTAGATCTCATCCGAAGCATACATGCTGCATAAGCTTTGTGATAGATTTCTATCACTTGAATCTGTTACAATCTAGTTACTTTATTGACCGAAACCTCGTCGTGCTTCTGTTTACCCCTTAGTACTCATTTTCATATAATTAATGACTTCTACATCCCCCCCCCCCCCCCCCAGTACATTCTGCCTTGGGTTTTCCTAATAATATATATGTCACCAAGATAATTAGTAAGAAAAATATGTCAAATAAAAAGGTAGGACAATCAAGCTACCCAGATTTCCATATATGTTTGAAAGCATACCTTTTTGTTTCTCAAAAAAGCCCACAAATACACTTTAAGGCCTGCCTCTTCAGCACGTCTACTAGCCAGCTTTCTTTCGTTACAGTGAGCAGTGATTTCCGAAAGAGCTGCTGTTCCAGGAACTTTGTGCTTGGCAGCCGCAGCAGAAAATGCATCTCTAGCTTCTTTTGATTCAAAAGCATGTTTGTTAAAAATTAGACCAGTAAAATATCTTGTCCTAGCTTCCACTCTGACATTTTTCTTAGGTAGTAACATACTCTGCTGCAAGTATCTTTTCTCAGCTTCAAGCACTGTTGATAATGTTCGATGGACAATAATATCAGGGTATCTACGTAAAGGTGAAGTAAAATGTGTGTACACAGAAACTGCCAACGAGTAGTGTGCCCATTCATCTTCCCTGCCCACTAAATCTCCTGAGCAGAAGTACACAGCTAACTGCATTGACTTAGAGCAATTATTAACAAGGACATCAAATAATGTGGGGTCATTAGTAAGTGTTTTCTTTATATTGGTCAAAGAAATGTTAAGCTGGCGAGAGGATGTTGTATCCAACTCAAAACCATGTTTGTTACAAAACGTTTTGAACTCCTTCAGCTTTCGCAAGTTGGGCTCAGGGTGCCTGCGCAGCAATGCACACTGGGGAAAAGATCTAGATATAGTTCTGGCAACTGTTTTATTAGACAAAAGCATAAATTCCTCAACAAGAACGTGGGAATCTTTTCTCTCACTGAAGATGCTGTCATAAGGAGTTCCACACTCATCAAATAAGAATGAAACCTTGGGATTGTCCAACCAAAGAGCCCCATCCTTCAACCTACTTTCCTTTAGCCTTTTAGAAATTTCATAAAGAGTTTTGACAGACCACACAACATTTCTCCATTCAAATTGACCATGTAGTGGAGGAAACAAAGCTCCAGAGGCAATTAAGGGATCACTATCTGTTGCTCCATCTATCATCTCCTGTGCACGTTCATACGACAACTTACAACATGAGCGTATAACGGAGTGGCCAATCCATTGGTCGATGATATCTCCGGAAGGATTCATATCCCACATGACGGAAAAAGTGAGCCTATCTACACCAGGATTAAGAGAGCCCAGCTCCTCAGATAACGCTGGTGGAAGCATTGAAAGCTTATTCTGTTGCATATACACGCTGGTAGAACGAACTTGAGCTTCAATGTCTAAAGCTGTATCCGGAAGTACAAAGTACGAAACATCTGTGACATGGACACCTACTCGATAGATATTATCACAGAGCTCTTCTACTGATAAGGCGTCATCAAGGTCGGTTGCGGAAGAAGGATCAATAGTGAATACACAATGATGTCTCAAGTCCTTTCTACTCCCAATCTCCTCTATGGGTATAGTCCAATGGACATTCGGGAGGCAAGAAACTGCTTCAGAAGAGAATTCTGACCTGCAAATCGCATTTTCAAACAAAATGGCAGAAATCTGGGCTTCAACTTCTCCACCTCTGCCTAGTGTTTGAGTGATATAAGCTTCAGGCATAACACTATCTTCACTCCAATCATATATTTGTGCAGCAAATAGATTCAGTTTAAGTGCTAAATCTCCATCATCCACCTGTTTCTTGATGTCATCTGGAAGGCTAGCAATATTGACCACCATGTCAGGAAACCTTGAATCATTAGGTATCAAGATAACACATGAACTCAAACTTTTGGAAAGTTGCCCATGATCATGGCTTTCCTTTACTTCACTGCTAGAATCTCTTCCCTGACTAGAAAGGAAACCAACGACTCTATCACGCCGATATGATCTTTTGATTATAGACACAACCCTACCGGTCGGTCGTTTTGACGGTTGAGAAGTCAATATTGCGCATATTTTCTCCAAAGCTTGTACATTTATGCCGTTCTGGGAAGCATAATCTGAACCAAAAGGCATGCAAGATACCATAAGATCATTACAAAGTACAAACACAACTAAAACTCACAACCCTGCACCCTTGATCAGTCGGTTATATAATAATATAATATAATACTGTCATTTCTCTATGGAAAAAGAAAAAAGGTACCATTCTCCGTAGAACGCATGCTATTTTGAGGAGCATAATGTACAGAATCAGCTTGTGATTTATCCCTTGTATTTCCATCAATCCCTTGCATATCAGAATTACCTGATGTGATGGTACTGGTGTTGTGGGCATTTGATCCCTTTAACCTAGACCAAGATGCAACAGGATCAAGCACAATAGCCACTACATCACTTTCCACCTACAAAAGAGAGAATTCCTTCAAACATCTAGCTAAACCATATAAAATATTCATTTTTTTAAAGTGAATGGATAAGCTCGTTTACACTAAGATAAGGAAGTGGATACACCCCCATTTTCCAAAAACATAAATTGCAGCTGCCTCCAAATCCTATATGACAGTACCAAACTATTCTTGGTTCTATTCCTGAAAGCATTTAAGGGTCCATTTGGAATCACAATTTGATATTGAGATTTTCTCAAATCTAACCAAATCTCATGATCAATCCCAAACCTACCTTAGCTTTAGTATGAAAATCTAAGTTACTAGATGCCAATTGTAAATCACATTCAACTATCGGCCCTTGAAATCATAATCTGATTATCAACTTGTGAACTCAGACGAACCCTAACAAAATGAAAAAACTCCGAAAAGACTTACAGATCATCTTATCCAAATAAACGAGCCAAGCAACAAGAAATCCGAATAGATGAAGCGAATCATAATAAGCATTCTAGTTTCTAAACGGACCCTAAGAAATTTGAAACAACTAGAAATGAAAAGTTGCAAACCATCTTATCCATGAGAAATGGCAATAAAAAAATGCAATTACGATATAATCATCATAAGCATTCTAGTTTTTTCTAGTTTTCCGATCTTAACCATCATAGCAAATCATCATAAGCATTCTAGTTTTTTCCGTAACGATGCAAGTACGATGTAATCAGAACAAACACATTCTAGTTTACCGAAACAACCCAAGTACGATATAATATAATCACAACAAACGGGCATTTACACTTACAGCTCTATTCTGCGCGCCCGCCCCATTGATGAGCATATCGATCGGAATACCATCGACCGTACAATAAGCCTGCGAGACCAAAAATAAATAAAAAAACTCGACGAGAATAACAAAAACCAAAAATCACCAAAAGACGACAACCTCGAGTCGGTTGTGGGAGTTCACCCTGAACGTCGCCCTAAACGCATCCCCTCTCTGAAAAAGAAAAGAAAAAATTAGCGAGCGAGAGAAGAAGTTCGATTGGGTGAAGATCGGAAGCGTAACGACCTCGAGGGCGATCTGAACGGCGTGGTCCGTCCAGTGCGTGGGGAAGCACTTGGGGTTTGGCCTCGGACCGGGAGAAGGGGTGAACCTCGACATTGGAGATCGGAGGTTTGGAGGGAGTGATCGTTAGGGCTTCGTTTTTCGCCAGGAGGGAATCGAAGAAGAGAGGTTTTGCAGCTACAGTGGAGAATGGAGATCCTTTTGATTTGGTCTTCGTACTTATATCTTGTAAGTCTGTTGTGGACTTTTGTTCTCGTATCTTCTGGTGACAGTCGTTTGGAAAATAATATAATTCTAGACCATCAGACATCGGTACTCTGGGAAATTTTAAAAATTCTGGAAGTCGAGTTCAAGAATGACTTTTGGAACCAAAAATATGTAATAAGTTTCTCCTTGGATGCAACCTAAGACCCTCCACTACCGGGGAGGTCATCCGCAGATGACCTCCCCACAGGTCGGTCATGGGGAGGATGGCCCGGTCATCCATCGACCGGGTCATCGACCAGGTCGCTTAAGCGACCTGGTCATGGGTAGGTCGGTTGGGTTTTTTTAAAATGTTTTGTTTTTGGTTTTGGTTTTTGTTTTATTTTGTTTGTTTTAAATCATTTTTAAATCATTTTTTCCTAAAATACGTTTTATAATTGTTTATATTTTTTTAAAAAAATAATTATTTTTTCATAATTTGCAAAACCGACCTCCAAATGATGTGTAAGAGAGAATAATATTGAAAAGTTGGGGTCGATTTAGGAATAATTTAAAAAAATTGGAAAAATAAAAAACAATTAGAAAACATATTTTAAGAAATTAAAATTTAAAAAAAAGATAAAAATGATATATAAAAAAACAACAATAGTTTTTTATAATAATTAGGGGTTAATTTTTTTATAAATAGTTAGGATTTAAGTACGAAATTTATACCGAAACACACCAACTTTTCTGAAATAGGAAACATTGTACTAAATTTAAAGTAGAAAACAACAATTAAAGTGAAATAACAACAACTGAAAGTCTGAAACTAATCATGAAAATAGGGAAGATAAGTTTAAACTGAAATGAAAACCACAAATACAAATTAAGGAAGAGATTATAAACTAGAAAAATTAAAACCACAGAATTCTACTTAAATATTTGGTCACTGGTCTTCTCCAAATTAATTTCATCTTGCGGGGTCAGGATGTCTTTTTCTTGGCTTTCATAAGCGAAATATAAAGGCCGTACTTTAAAGAAGCTCGACGAGTTTCTTCTTTCTCCCTTTCCAACACTATCTTCTCGCGCTGTAACACACTGTAGCTTGTTAATCCGACAAGATAATGCATCACACGCGCACTGTTTAATTTAATATAATATTTTCTGTATTAATATTAATGATATTTACTATTTGCTAATCATTGATGATTGAATAAAAAAATTATATGTAATTTGGAAATACGAGATTTATTGATATTTTGGTTTTTCCAAATAGATTATTAATATTTTTGGTAAATATAAATGATTTTGGAATAGAATAAAAGTTCATAAGGAAATTAATAATGTGGAGGAAAAATAGTGATGACATATGTCACGGTAAATTGATGAATAGTGAGGGAGAAATATGATGTTGAGTCGTGACAGTGAGAAAAAATAGAGAGAATATGAATGACTTAAGTCATGGTTGTGGATGCTCTAAATGCGTTTGGTTGCACGTAGATGCAATTTTGCGTGTTTTTTCCCACCAACCAGCTGCGCATACGGGATTCACACGTAATTTGCCCCGAACACAAGAAGCTCCCATGACTTGGAGTCTCCAACGATGTCTTACAAATCGAAGTTTTCAAACGCTTTAACTCCATACGTTGAAAAGTTGTTTGGGTGTGCAACTCTGCGTCTAGCTGAAGTTGCAATTTCTCCATGGTTTCAAACACACATGACGCTGGATGTGGTTGCATCAAATGAGTTCCACTCTAAAATTATGGGAAATTGTCGAAGTGAAGTTCTAAAGTTCCCCAACTTCCCAAGTGTCAATCGCATCTTTAATGAATTACCATTTTGTCATTCTGTCTTTTCTACTTATATAACTCTTCATTTCACTCACCTAACATCACTTTCTCTTCATATTACTCTCATATTCATACAAAAACATGTCTCGGAAGCCAGGAAAGAGTGAGTGGACGCCCTGTTCTACTCGAATCTGGTAAAATGTCTCGTTTAGTTTTTTTTTTAAATAATTTTTTTGGGTCGTGCGTCCGCGGGAGCCGCCCGACGGAGCTACCTCCCATCCAGCAACACTCTAATCTTTCAATTGAAACTACATGGTCACTATAGGAGGTACTAAGAATCCCTCGGTTAATTCCAAGCGAAAAAAATGTATGTAACTCCCTAAATAATCAATGACCTAACTCTCTGTCTGGCTTCGTCATGACAGACAGACTCTCCCAAGGTAGCACAGTAAGACACGGGTACAACGAATCATTCATTCCCACTGAGAAATACACAACTCACACTTGTAAAAATTGGCAATCGGAAACAAGTCGGCCCAAACCTCTGTATAGTGATCATCATCACAAGGTTCCCCGCCCCAATCAATTCGTTGACGAGCCTGTTCCACATTGTTGTAATAGGCGTTCTCATAAATAGGATGCACATCTATCTCATTAGAAATCGCACGACGGGTGTACAACCAATTGTCTTGACCACCATGAAAGACATCGGCAACACATCGAAATCCACAATTGTCATCAGCACGTACGTCATTCCACCTCTCTAGAAATGGTAAAATGATTCCTTGCAGTCTATCAACATATCAGAAGTTATCCACGTCAATTCGTCCAGACACTATAAGATGGACAAATAGTAATTCAGTTTATATATTAATAACAACAAATAATTAAGTAATAATAGTAACAACAAACATATCGTCATACTAGATCATGTGCCCATGGTTACGGACGATCGAGACGAATTGGAAGACGGACCACGATTGGAAGACCGAGCACGACCTCTGCTCCCACTACTGGAAGACTGACCATGACCTCGCTCAGCATACTTAAAGGCACTCGTACCTTAGTATTTTCAGCGGATTCTTGATAGTTCGACTGATCCAGGTGTAACTGTGTGCATAACATACGAGAGACACTACGAATTACTGCAGGGTCGCTCCCCAAAATCTCATCAACGAGCTTCCGAAAATGCTCGACGCCTTGTGCTGACTGATCCACAAACTCTGACATCTGGACTCATTCTCCAATGACAAGTGTTTTCTAGAATGGATGACTCATGACTCAATAAATTCTATCACATTACTCAATACAATCGTGCATGGTACATGCACAAGGAATCACATGTAATGTCAGAAAAGCACACCCACGGCGATATTCAACTTGATTGCTTAAGTCTGACATTCTCTTCAACTTCTCACTCAATAATGACAAGCGGTGATATGAAACTCGACTATTTATATGCTAATACAAAACACTTATGTAGTTTGTCAAATTTTGACGTCTCGACTCTTCAAGAAAGTTCTGAATATTCGTCAGTTGCATTTCAATAGTCATGTTCACGCCGTCGAAAAGAGTATTCAGAGCTGTAGTCGATGTAGTGATCCACTCTTTCCGAGCCGAATGAGCGCGTTCCACACAACAGTTCGTAGTGTTGCCGAAATGAAGGACTGTATTCGTCCAATTCAACACAAACTTTTCTTTATATACTACCCACATGTCTTCCAGATACTCCGTGAGAACTGGCCAATACTGAAAAGTATCTTTCAGATTACAAACTGTTTTATCATACTCGGTCTATGAAGCAGAAATCATGACTCTCATTCACTTTCCACGCCTTAAATTCTCTGCAAACTGCTTGTTCTTGCTGAATACGTGGTATGCGTAGTTGTACACGTCTTTGTTGATATGTCATGTGCAAAGTAAATGAGCACACTCAGGAAAAACCTCTGTCACTGGTCGCATCAGACCTAACTCCCGATCCGTTATTATTGCAGTCAGGCTGACAGTATCCAATAACAGATCTCGCAAGTTCTCCAACACTCATCGATAACTAGACTCGGTCTCATCCTTCATAATGTCATAGCCGACGAGAAAGTTTGTGTTTGTTGGAGTCACCCAAACCATCTCAAACAAAGACATCTTGTACTTGTTCGTCTTGTACGTTGAATTCATGCAGATTACGAAAGGGTATGCGCGCAACAACTGAACTGACGTCGGTTGTGCCAAAAGTACGTGAGTGAGGACATTAGTTTCTTCATCCGCCATAATCCAATGTAAGTATTGATATCGCACTGTCTGATGCAGAAACTGCTGAGCGGGATTCCTATCTTCAGATTTCGTCATCCTCGTGTACTCTCTGAAATTATAAATGTCTCTGATTGGGATTACCCTCCGACAATTTCTACTTTACTGCCAACAAGATATTACGTGGTCTCGCGTAGGGGTGCACATGGGTTGGGTTCAACCCGAAACCCAACCCGAACCCGACTGGTCGGGTCGGGTTGGGTCGGGTTGAGGAGGGGTTCGGGTCGGGTCGGGTTGGGAAAATCAAAAACCCGAATTTTCGGGTCGGGTTCGGGTTGAGGGGGTCGGGTTGACCCAACCCAACCCGAACCCGATTTTTATTTTTATTTATTTTTTTTTATTTTTTTTTTATTTTTTTTTAATTTTTTCCCAAATAAACCCGATCCAACCCGACCCAACCCGAAAATAAACCCGACCCAACCCGAAAATAACCCCGATTCAACCCAACCCAACCCAAAAATTTCCAAATTCGGGTTCAACCCGACCCAACCCGACCCAACCCGAAAATTTCGGGTCGGGTTGGGTTGAACCCGAACCGGTTCGGGTTCGGGTTGGATTTTTTCCCAACCCGAAAATTTCGGGTTGGGTCGGGTTGAGGCCCAAACCCGACCCAACCCGACCCATGTGCACCCCTAGTCTCGCGTGTGCCTCAGTCATATCACGAACAATTTTCTTGACCATAGAACTAAGACTGATGATCTGTCGGTGACCCTCTGGATAAACTGCAAGTTTGTGGTTGTGCTGCTTATGAGTACTATTAGAAACAACGAGTCATCCATCACGATCCCGTCGCTCGACTACCTTTACCAAAAAACGACAACCTCAACCTTTTTTTCTTTTCGTGTTCTTCCGTAGTGCAATATCCATATCACGAGAACTCATTTCATTTATGCGATCACATCTTAAATAACAATCTGTCTGATTATCTGCTTTTGATTTGTATGATGATATTACCAAAAAAATCCGACTCCGATGGCAACTTGTTTCGCTCATTTACACGCTTCCTCGATTGTTGTAAATGCTTGTTTACTATAAAAAAAACTCACTGTAATCTTCTTCAGCACCATCGAAATCTTGCAACGGAACCTGAAATAATTTAAAATAACACAAAATAAAGAAATTTAAAATAAAAAATGGGGCGTCTGGCTGGGACGCCCCCTACTAGGAAAGGGACGTCTGGCTGGGACGCCCCCTCATTGGGCACGGCGGTTTAGAGATGCGTCTCGTCCAAGGATGAGTCGTCTGACTAAGTCGTCGCTCTCATGGATGAGACGTCTGGCTAAGCCACCCCTACTAAGGAGGAGGCGTCTCAGCCAGTCGTTCGAGACGGAAATAAAAATCCCCCTTACTTACTCTCCAGATCCAGGCGTTTCGTTAGACATTTTCGTGGTGTTGGTACTGGGAATGTGAGGAAAACTCAGTCAAATACCTTGTTTTAAGACACGTGACGAAATGTGTATTAAATGAATTGTGAAAGACAAAATGGTAATTGTTGGAACGATTTAAGTAATTTTCCGACGACGAATAGTAGTTCTCTTTTTTAACGGTACAATTAATTTCATTCGTAGCGAGAATTGATCGGTAAGGTGACAAGAAAAGTTCCATTTAAGGAGGGTTTGAGCATGGGAAAAACGAGGAAAAAGATAATAGTTCTTTCACCGTAACGTTGTAGGCGTCTATGCTAGTTTTGGTTAAGAAAATATTTTTTTCTCATTTACTCTGTGCAATTCTGAATGTATAATTTTCTTTCCCTTTGTTTATCATGCCCCCTCGGGAAACCAAGGGGAAATGTAGAAATTTACAAATCTATAAACATGTCATTTATCTTAATAATTATATATCACATAAAACTTTTAGTCTTCCAAAAAGAGAGAGATAGCTAACGGAAAATCCTTTGGACTTCCTGGGAGAAATAGCTGATCAGGAATAGATTATTGGTTCATTAAAAACTTGAAAGTTTTAAAGCTGGACTTCTATAATTTCAAGGACTGGCTAGAAATTACAGGAGAAAGGAGTTCTTCCATTCACACTCCCAAGCAACGGGAAAAGTCAAGTTTGATGTAATTTACTTTAAAAATATCAATTCTTAGTATTACAAAAAAATTGATAATTTTTCTTCACTTTTACCTAAAAGAAATATTCGGACCATGGTCAATCACTAGGGAAAAATGTTGTTCCTGAAATTCGAATAAATGAGCACCGGAATTCTAATATTGTAGTTCTTGATTTTGAGCAAACCAATCATAACTTAACTAAAGTCCAACACATCGATTTTTCTTAAGACGCGGATTTGTAGAAAAAACTCTCATACTCATCCAAGAACTCATTGTAAGTGGAACAAGTTTCAGAAGTTTAGTATCACCTAGGGCAGTTACCTCAGTGTATTTGAAAAATGACATTATTATTTAATATGTTATACTTGTTTTGACTTGTACTATTATTACATTTATATAAAAAGTATTATCATACTATTTATACCATCTACTTAAAGTAAGTTTGACACTTTATGGTCCACTGAATTGAGTAGGGATTTTGATAATAGAAATTGAAATTCTGGAGTTTTCCCCCTTTTTTGTTGATAAAAAAGTCACCTGAGTATAGAGAGATGACTTTTGTGTTGAATTAGGATGGTTCAGTTTCTAGCCAATAATACAGAGCTCGACCCCCATGGTACCTACCACACAAACAAGCCAAAATCATGCAAAGTCACTGATTCAAAAACGTCCAAAGCATCAAGGTAAAAAATCATGACCACCAATCACTCACAAATTTACCACACTAGAAATCAGTAATAACAAAAGAATTCACTTTAAATTATCATATGAAACAAATAAATATATATATATATATCCAAACCTTCAACCTATATATATATATACATATATAATTAAGCCAACTTAGATCACCTCTCTACACCGAACCGAAACCTCAAAGAAGACTTCTAAGCCAAAGTAAAACAAGAACGAGAATACAAAGTCGGAAGCAAGTACTTCCTCCCATTTGCATTATAACTCGCTCCGCTCACCTCGTCCACCACCAACTCCCCAGCATACCCGGGCAAGCAAACCCGAGTGACCTCCAATGGTGCACCTTTGGGTCTAGGGGTGAGCATCGGTCAATCCGGTATGGGTTTCAGTTCGGACCAGATCTAATTGGTCAGGTCTTCAGTCCATACCCCACGATGGGTTCACGTTTCGGTCTGAACCGGTCCAAAACTCAAATTTTAATAGTAAAAATTCAGTTTCGTCCGGGTTTGGACCGGACTGGACCGATTGGTCCGCGTTTTGGTCTGTATTGAATCTGACCTGTCTGGTCCGGGTCCGGTCTGATGCTCACCCCTACTTGGGTCCCTAGAAGTACCCATTTCCCAACGGGTTCGTCGTCACAGTCCCCGCCAATATATAGATTCACCAAATTTATCATATGTCAACCCCATGTCCCCGTTGGGAGGGCCATGTGTGCGCATTGACCCGGGTCAGGCATTGGTCGACCAAGTTCCCAACCCGTATGAAAACTGAGTTGGTCTTTTCGTCCAATCAACTTGTGTGTCCAACTCGCAGCTTCTCCTGCATTGCCCTCCACGACTACGTTGGTAGAAGTCAATACGAGAGTTATACCTCTTTAATTTCTTAGGAAGGAAACCGCTAGCTAACTTCGATATATATCTCTGCATGTGTTCTCTTGAGGTTTTTCCCCCCACGAAGCAGTTGCTATCAGAGACTTGGTTGGCTATCAATAGAGTTGTAAATGGGTATGGTAAAAAATGTTCAATCACCCTAACCGAACAGACAGGTAGAGTCACAAGTTGTAAAAATCATAACCGTTTAATAAATGTGTGGATAAGAGTTGTGAAAATTATAACCGTTTGATAAATGGAAGGGTAAGGGTACATGATTTCACTTGTATGTTTAATTGCGAAACATAATGAATATATATAATATTTTGTTATCTATACTATATACACAATGAAACACAATGAATATATATAATATTTTGTTTGATAGGAATTTGTGATGTTCAGATTATGGATTTTTGGAGGTTTTGATTATAAATTTATGGATGTTTGATGTTAAATATTGTAAGTATTATAAGTTTAGTTTGTTATCCGTTTATCCATTTGACAAGTTTTTATCCATGTAACCATTTACCCAATTCTTATATCGATTTTAGTATTCATTGAGTTTTAACCATATAACCATTTAATCACCCAAAACCGTTTAATTAAATAAAACGGGTAGGATCATGGGTAGAGGTAAAAATAAACTAGTTTCTAACCGAACCGTGAACCGTTTAATTATACGGGTATGATCATGGGTAAACTTTATAACCGCCCACGAATCACCCATTTACAACCTAGGCTAGTGAGACTCAGGTTGATGTCGGTTTCTTAGTTGCATTGGATAGGTATTCATGCTCTATGGTTGGCCACCATTGTGAAACCGAAGGAGGTGGGGTGGAAGCGGAGGGATTGGTGGTCTTTGTGGGAGTGAGTGAGAGAAGGAAATCCATTATGATAGTCTTTTGTGAAGACGAGAACTTTCAATACCACAAAATGTGATATTTGATTGTGTGTCTTTTTAAAAGTATTTTATTGGATTTTTGCATATGTATAATTGTCGTATGTTATGTTTGACAAATTATACGAGATTCATTTTCAAAACATATCTACCTTGGAACAAACAAACAAACTCAAGCAAGATCACAGCTCATAGCCTCACAACGAATCCATTCTTTAAGCATTCAGCGTCCATTTTGGGCGCTCCAACAACCACCAAATTGCATAATCATTAATTAGGCACTAAGAGCATCATTAACCCCAACCCCATTTTTTCCTCCAACCCAGTTTCTCTCTCCGCCACATCAGCAAAAAACACTATGCAACCCACCACCCAACCCAACCCATTTTTCACTTCTTAACCCCAACCCCACTTTCAACACTCTCTCTCATCCACATAATTTTTTTCTACCTCATTTTCTATTTCATCACAAAAACACATAAACTACTAAATAAATTATTTCTACAGTAACTTAATCTAATTAAATTACGTTCATTGTCAAATAATTTCAAAAAAGTAGATTTAATTAAAATTCGACAAATACATAATACGATAACTTTAAATTAAATTATTACAATACGTATTACAAACAAAATTAACTTGCATTCCTTCCAAAGCGTTGCCATATATTTTCGATCAAATCGGCTCGCAATGCTATATGCTTCCGGGCGTCCCGAACCCGATCTCTGTTACGCAAATATTTGTTAATATCTACGATACTATCAGTGGAATACGGAAAACCTGACTCGTTTGAACTTCCGGCGGTGTTTTGAGGTCGGTCGTTGAGAAATTCGTTTACATCCACCAACTGCTCGTAAGAGTCGCGTTCGTCCTCCACAATCATGTTGTGCAATATTATGCATGCAGTCATAATTTTACCGAGAATCTCTGGACTCCATGCTAGCGAAGGCCTTTTCACGATGGCGAATCTTGCTTGAAGTACCCTAAATGCGCGTTCCACATCTTTCCTTGCTGCTTCCTGAAATAGGGCAAACAATTTATCTTTTGGTGTCTGAGGAAGAATGATTGATTGCATAAATGCTGCCCATTTTGGATAAATGCCATCTGTGAGATAGTAACCCATATCATACGAGTTGCCATTCACTTCATATCTAACAGGTGGTGCACGTCCCTCCATAATGTCGTCGAAAACTGGAGATCGTTGGAGGACATTCAGATCATTACACGATCCTGGGATCCCAAAAAATGAATGTCAAATCCATAAGTCATAAGATGCAACAACTTCCAGAACAAGTGTTGCATTTCCACTTCGGCCCTGATATTGCCCTTTCCAAGCAACTGGACAATTCTTCGACCCGGTCATCTCCGCTAGACGAAACAACACCAGATGAAACTCCACAACAACCTTTTCAGCGCCCAGAAGGGGTAAAAAAGGCAAAGAAGAAGGGAAAAGCCCCAGCACCAATTCAACTGGACGACCGGGTTGTGGAGCTGTGTTCAAAACTTGAACATTGTTCACAAATTATAGGTGAAAAATCAGAGCGAAAACATATGTTGAAGCTAGCCACGGGGAAGATAGCATTGATGAACACACTGTTTAGTAAGTCGAGCCGCACAGAAGTGGAAGATCAGACACTCGCAAAGTTACTGGATTGGGCAGAGAAAAATGGACATCTTTAATCGGTTTAGTTACGTACTTTGTTGTTAATCAGTTGAACTTTATTTTTAGAATGATGTATTTGGTTTAAGTACATTTCCTTCGTATTTCCAGTTATGGAAGTAGTCCTATCTATGTGTGTTTGCTTGTGTAAGCAGTTAATGTTAATTTATTTTCCTTTATTTTTGGGTTATTTTTACATTTATTTAATTTCCTTTTTCTTACTGATTAGTTGTAATTATAATGCACACCCCCAACGTCTCAGTCGGTTGACATGCCGTTGATTTCGGCTTTCGTGGAGCGGTGGCAGCCTGACACCAACACTTTCCACTTGCCGTTCGGAGAGATGACGATCATGTTGCATGACGTCTTTCAGATTTTGCACATTCCTGTTGAGGGTCCTATGGTCAGTGCGCAGGCACCGACGTCTGAGCTGAAGTTATTTGTATCAGTGTTGCTGGGTGTCAGCCTGGAAAGTCTTGGGCGGGATAACTCATTTTGGAGTGACAGTGATGTTAGTATCGATGTTGTGGACGAGTGTTGCAGACGGAGACGACCACCACGGACTGAGGATACGCAGATGACTGCTTACCTCTTCTTACTACTAGGTTGTGTCTTGTTTGTCGACAAGAGCGGTTCATAGTCAGACCACGCGACCTATTGGAGGCGAGGGAGCCAGATACCATTGGTCAGTACTCATGGGGGTCAACGACGTTGGCATATCTGTATCGCCAGCTAGGTATATTGAGTCGTGCCGATTGTTCTGTCATTACGGGTTGTCTTACACTGCTGCAGGCTTGGATCTATGAGTATTTTCCTGTTTTCCGCCCGCATCGGGAGCAGAAGATTATTGAGCGTGGTCATCCTCGTTCGTGTATGTGGGTTGTCCGGGCCGAGGATAAGAGCGAGGGTCGACTTCTTTCTATTCCTAGACGGCTAGATCAGATGACTGCATTGCAGGTATATAATGTATATATCATTCACGTTTATTTAAATTTCAACTTTATTATTATTAACGTATAAACGTTTAGGTGGAGTGGTTGTCGTATGGTCTTGAGCATGTTGTAGCTGTGCCGAGTTCACGTGGTCGAAAAGAGTGTCGAGAGCAGCAGTCGATGTAGTGATCCACTCTTTCATAGCCGAATGTGCACTTTCCACCCTGCAGCTCGTAGTGTTGCCGAAATGAAGAACTTTATTCGTCCAATTCAACACAAACTTTTCTTTATGCACCAACCACGTGTCTTCCACATACTCCGTCAGCACTATCAGGACTTGTAAGAATCTTTCAAATTACGGACTGCTTTATCATACTCGGTCTATGAAGCAGAAAACATGACTCTCATTCACTTTTCACGCCTCAAATTCTCTACAAACTGCTTGTTCTTGCTGAATACGTGGTATGCGTAGTTGTACACGTCTTTGTTGATATGTCATGTGCAAAGTAAATGAGCAGACTCAGGAAAAACCTCTGCCACTGGTCGCATCAGACCTAACTCCCGATCCGTTATTATTGCAGTCGGGCTGACAGTATCCAATAACAGATCTCACAAGTTATCCAACACTCACCGATAACTAGACTCGGTCTCATCTCATCCTTCATAATAGCATAACCGACGAGAAAGTTCGTGTTTGTTGGAGTGACCCCAACCATCTCAAACAAATGCATCTTGTACTTGTTCGTCTTATACTCGAATCCATGCAGATTACGAATGAGTATGTAAGCAACAACTGAACTGAAGTCGGATGTGCCAAAAATGCGTGAGTGATGACATTAGTTTCTTCATCTGCCACAATCCAATGCAAATAGTTATACTGCACTGCCTGACTAAGAAACTGCTGAGCGGGGTTCCTGTCTTCAGATTTTGTCATCCTCATGTACTCTCTGAAGTTATAAATGTGTCTTTGATTGGGATTATCCTACGGGAATATATCTTTTACCGCCAACAAAATGTTACGTGGTCTTGTTTGTGCCTCTATCATATCACAAACAATTTGCTTGGCCTCAGCACTAAGTTCGATGACATGTCGGTGACCCTCTGAATAAACTGCAAGTGCGTGGTTGTGTTGCCCATAGGTGCTACTAGAAACAATGACTCATCCATCGCGATCCCGTCGCTCAACCACTTTTACCAAAAAACGACAACCGCAACTTTTTCTTTTTGTGTTTTTCGCAGTGCAATACTCGTATCACGAGAACTCATTTCACGTCTGCGATCACATCTCAGGTAACTATCCATCCGATTATCTGCTTTTGGTTTGTATGATGATATAACCAAAAAAAATTGGCTCCTATTGCAACTTGTTTCACCTATTTACAAGCTTCCTCGATTGTTGTAAATATTTCTTTACTATCAAAAAGTTCACTGTAATCTAATCCATCACCACCGAAAATCTTGCAACGGAACCTGAAAAAAATTAATTTAACAGAAAATTAAAAAATTTAAAAAAAACGGGCGTCTTAGCTAGACGCCCGAGTCGGAAAAAAAATCCGCCTCTGTTACCTCACCGGATCCAGGTGCTTCGCCATATATTTTTGTGGTGTTGGTACTAAGAATGTGAGTAAAACTGAGTCAAAAATCTTGTTTAAAGACACGTGACGAAATGGATATTAATTGATTTGTTAAGTGCAAAAAAATAATTTTTAGAGCGATTTAAGTAGTTTTCCTGTGACGAATAGTAGCCCCATTTTCCAAACGAAGCAATAAGTTGATAATACAAAAAAAAGTTAGTCAAATTACATTTGTTCTTTCAATTTTCTTCATGTCTATACAAGCAAGAAAACACGAGAGAAAAGAAGAGAAGAGAAACAAAGTTTTTTTCCTTATTCTCGTCTCTCTTCTTTCTCTCCCATATTGATTTCTATCCAAGCACAACAGTAAAAAGAAAAGAAAATGTATACCTTGATTATGCAAACACTAAAGGCAAGTTTGGATAGCCCAAAATACCATGGTATTTGAGAGAAATAGCATTATTCATAAAATATAGTTTTTAATCATACAGGAGCGTTTGGATTACCTTGAATAATACCTTATAAATTTGTATGTTTTGCTAAAAATACGTTATAGTACCTTTTTGTCTTAAATATGTTATGTTATGTTATGTCATTCTTTCTTTTTTGTATTTCATAAACTATTTGATTTTAGCAAAATATGTTTTTTTAGCCAAACACATAATTTGAATTGAAATCAAAGATTTGAAGCTGACCCTTAAGTGACATGATATTAAGTCTCCTTGCTGTAGCTGTAGTGACATTTCGAAACAAAAGTTACACCACAAAATCAAGAAACAAAAAACTCCCCAAAATTCAAACTATACATATACCTAATTTCTATTCTCCTTCTTTTCCCTCCCAGAACAAACAACTATAAATAGAACTACACAAACACATCCCTCACAACTCACACCACTCCCATATAAATCGGCATCCAACACCTCTCCGGCCACATCCAACAATTCTCCTGCTCTACGTTGGTGGGAACCCTAACGAACCCGTTCGAGGACAGGTTCGTTAAAGGTGGTATGGAGGTTGGTTCGGTGTGTGCGGGCGTGTATGGGAAAGGAGCGTAGCCCGGGTATGCCGGGGAGTTGTGTTGGAGGATGAGACTAGCGGAGCGAGTTATAATGTGAATGAGAGTAGTGGAAGGAAGTATTTGTTGCCGGCGGTCGTGGATCCGACCACGGCCGCCTGCTCTACGCTTGTGTAGATTGATTGGGATGGTGGGAGTATAGGATATATGAATGAAATTGTATATAATTCTTTTATTAATTGTTATATGTGGTTTATTGGTTTATATGGAAAGATTCGTAGCAAACTCGTCAGGTTTGGCTTTAATTAGTTGATTTTGGTTTTGGTTCGGTTGGTGTTGAAAAATGTTTGTGTGGTGTCTCGAATTCTAACATTTGTCTACTAAGTAGTTGAGAGCCATGATTATGGAACAAACACCTCTCTAATGTAATTGGTTAGCTTAGGCGAACATCCTACTGTTAGAAATGCCAAAGGCCCATGATGAACTTGAGTCCACTTGATGAAATTACTCATGCTGGATTGAGCTGATTTGATCGAATAGAGACCAGGCGCGGGTCAAATTAACTTGTGCCGGTAAATTGATCAAATGACTCGAGCCCATGGCTGGACCACGAGCCAATTTGATGAGAATTGGGCTTATCAAGGATCTAAGGCTAACTCCTCTTAAACCTGTATAGTCGTGGCAATATAGCCGTTGGATGTACTTTAATAGTGAGATGACCGTTGGATGTAAAAGAAAATATTTTGTAACCTATAAATACCTATCACTACAGTAATGAAAACACAGAAATCCTATTTGCTTTCTAGGGTTTTCTTCTCTTCTTCTCTCTCTTCCGCCGCGTTCTTCCTTTCTGTTGTTCTCGATCTCTCCGCTTGAGAGATCCATCGCGCTCGGTTGTTCTCGCATGGTATCAGAGCCATCTCTAGCAGATAGATCCAGTTGATCGTCGCCATGGCCAAGAATCTTGAGGCAACCAGCGCTCTCGTCACATCTGGAGCCTATCCCTACCCATCCAATCTAAACATAGGTAACTTTGTTTCTGTCAAACTCTCTGGATCTAACTTCTTGCTCTGGAAAATGCAAGTGGAAGGTCTGATGGAATCGCAAGGCATGAAAGGATTTGTAGACGGAGAGATCGCTACACCGGAAAAGGTTCTTGTAGTGACAAATAAAGAAGGAGAGATTCGAGTAAATCAAAATCCACAGTATGATCTGTGGAAACGCTCAGACCGTCTCCTAAAAGCTTGGATAATAAGCACTTTGGGGGAAGAGGTGCTCAGTATAGCTGTGAACCTTGAGACCTCAAAACAAGTATGAGAAGCACTCCATCACTCGCTTGCTCAAGACTCAGCCGAGCGAGAGTTCCTAATACTTCAACAACTATAGATGATCCGCAAAAGAAACTTCAAGAATCTGGGTGAATACATGAGGCAGTTCAAAACTTATTGTGATGAGCTAGCCTTAATTGGTCGGCCAGTAACGGATCATAACAGAGTTTTCTGGCTCCTGAATGGGTTAGGTATGGAATACAACACTTTCACCACCACTGCTCTAAAACCCCCTATCCCCAACTTCTCGGAGGTCATTCCCATGCTTCAAAGCTATGAAATGAGAACCATGACTCATAACCCTGATCAGATGAGTCAGATGGCTTTTGCAGCTCAAAGGAATGACCCCAAAGGGAAAGGTCAAGGGTATGGCCGAGGCAAGAGAGATGGGGGCTTCACTTCCAAGGGACAAGGCTTTCAAGCCTCTACCCAAGGTCAGCAACCCTCTCAAACCTCAGTCACCCAAGATCAATCTCTGAGAGGGAAAGAAAATATGCAGTCTGAGGGAGCCATGCCAGGGAGAACCCCAGTGATGTGCCAAATATGCAAGAAGCTTGGACATGACACCCTGAAATGCTGGCATCGATTTAACAAAGTCTTTCAGCCAGAGGAACTGCCACATGCCCTAGCAGCACTCACAGTTAAGGATCCTATTGGGGATTGGTACCCAAACTCCGGAGCTACAACCCACATTACAGGTAATGAAGGTATATTGCATTCTTTAAAACCATACTATGGCTCAGACAAAGTCATAATTGGAAATGGAACAGATATTCCCATATCTCATACTGGAATAGCTGAAATAGGTCTTGAAAACAAAAACTTTGAACTCAAAGATGTTCTGCTAGTTCTAGATATGAAATATAACCTTTTATCTGTTAAGAAATTTACTAAGGATCTACCCTATAACATAGAATTTATTGATGAAGAATTTTATGTTAAAAACAGAGCTACAGGGATAGTTATAGCTACTGGAAAAGCTAGAGGAGATACATATGTTCTACAAAGTAAGAATCATAAAGTGTTCTTCTCAAATAGACATAAGAAAGTAAATGAACAAGTTTGGCATTGTAGGTTAGGTCATCCTAGCACTAAAACTTTGAAATGCTTGCAAGGACAAGGATGCATTTCCATAGCTACTTCTTCTATTTCTTCTACCATTTGCAGCAGTTGCCAACTTGGCATGTCTATAAGACTTCCATTCCAGAACTCTCAAACTCACTCTTTAAAACCTTTTGACAAAGTACATTGTGACCTATGTGGAACATCTCCTGTAATAAGCAGGAACAATTTTAGATATTATGCTTGCTTTGTGGATGACTACACACGTTTTACCTGGCTTTTTCCTATGAAACATAAATCTGATTTCTTTACCTGTTATCTTGGTTTTGAAAAATATGTTCAAAGTCATTTTGAATGTGGAATAAAAGTTTTTCAATGTGATAATGGAGGAGTGTTTTCGTCTAGTGCTTTCCAAAACCATCTTCAAAACACTGATGTTCTACTTCAAATGTCTTGCCCCCACACACCTGAACAAAATGATGTGGTGGAGAGAAGACATAGATTAATCACCGATATGGGACTTACACTGTTAATTAATAGTGGAGTACCTAAAAATATTGGGTGGATGCTTTCAGTACTGCTGATTTTCTTTTAAATCGCCTACCAACAAAAAATGGAATTATTCCTTATAAACTCTTGTTTTCTAAACTACCTGATTATGTTTGCTTAAGGGTAGTTGGTTGTCGATGTTTTCCTTGTCTTAGAGATTATGTGAAGAACAAGTTTGATGAAAAATCTGCTCCATGTGTGTTTCTTGGATATAGTATTAGACATAAAGGGTATATTTGTTTAAACCTTATCACACATAAGATTTATATGACCCGTAATGTGATTTTTGATGAAACTCTCATGCCCTTTAACAACCCTGCCTCTATTTTATGTCCTGTTGAATCTGAGCCCTCTTTAGCCACCTTTTCTGATTGGTTGATAGAGGAAAGTACTTCCACCCATACTAACAGTGATGAGATGACTCAACCCTCCTCTTCCATGGAGATAGTTAAGCATCCTTCACTGACATGCCCCACTCATCATGAGCAACCATTCATCAATGATGAACTTCCTGAGATGCTACCTCCTCCTACCACTCCTGAAAAAGGTAAGACAAGTGAGCCTCCTAACACTAATCCTACTGAAGGGGAGACAATAAACAACATCTCTCATAATTCTCAACATACTCTATCTATAGGAGAAATTCATGTTTCTCAAGATAGTCAATCTGATACTCTCACTACTGAGTATGGGAATGATAATGTTAAAAGTCTAGATACAGATGCTACTTATGTCAATATTGATACATCTCCTGAAAAATCATCAACTTCAACTCAGGCAGGTGTCCAAATAAAGACAAAACCAGTTGAAGTTGGAATAAGTTCATCTGAGCCTCATTCTCATACTATGATAACCAGGTCCCAGTTAGGAATAACCAAGCCTAATCCCAAGTATGTCCTCTTTCACAGTGTAGAACCTTTACCAGAGGAACCAAAGTCTATAATCACTGCACTTAGACACCCAGGCTGGTATGCAGCTATGAAAGAAGAAATTCATGCTTTAGAAGAAAATCACACTTGGGATTTAGTTCCAAAAACAAAGAATATGCACATAATAGGTTGTAAATGGGTTTTTAAAACAAAACTTAAAGCAGGTGGCTCACTTGAAAGACTTAAAGCAAGACTAGTTGCAAAAGGATACAGACAAGTAGAAGGAATTGATTTTATTGAAACCTTTTCTCCTGTTGTGAAATCTGCAACTATAAGACTTGTTTTGAGTATTGCAGTAATGCAGGATTGGCCTATATGACAATTAGATGTAAAAAATGTCTTTCTACATGGTTTCATTGCTGAGGATGTCTACACGAGCCAAGCGCCAGGTTTTGTTAACTCTTCTCATCCCTCTTATGTATGTAAGCTTAATAAAGCCTTATATGGGTTAAGACAATCACCTCGTGCATGGTTTGATAGCTTTGGTACTTTTCTCATCTCAAAAGGCTTCTTCAGTAGTAGGGCTGATAGTTCATTATTTGTTTTAAACCAAAGTAGTCATAAAATATACTTACTTATCTATGTCGATGATATTATTATCACAGGAACTAACTCTAAGTTGCTGGATAGTATAATTTACACGCTATCTCATGAATTTTGCATGAAAGATCTTGGCTCCTTGCATTATTTCTTGGGTATTGAAGTCAGCAGATCTGATGCTGGCATGTTCTTGTGTCAAAAACGATATGCTGCGAGTATTTTAAGAGAACTAGACATGATATCTTCAAAATATATTGCAACACCCTTAGGAATTAAATATGATAGATTTAAAGACACTGAGTCATTTCCTGACCAGACCTTATATCGACATATTGTAGGATCACTACAATATTTAACTCTAACTAGACCTGATCTTACATATAGTGTAAATCATGTATGTCAGTTCATGCATGCTCCCATTATTTTTCACTTCAAATTGGTTAAAAGCATACTTCGATACCTAAATGGATCTGTTAGACTGTTACCCAAGGCATGATGATATATAAACAAAGTACAATGGATCTTTATGCCTTTTCTGATGCTGATTGGGCTGGATGTGATGTTACAAGAAGATCCACTACAGGTTACTGTACCTTTTTGGGGTCAAATTGCATCTCTTGGAAATCAAATAAGCAACCCATATTCTCACGTTCTAGTGCTGAGGTTGAGTATCGAGCCATGGCTGTTACTACAGCTGAGCTCACTTGGTTAACCTTTGTTCTCAAGGATCTGGGAGTATCTCTACCTCGTTCTCCTACACTTTTTTGTGATAATATTAGTGTCTTACATATGTCTATTAATCCTGTCTTTCATGCCAGAACAAAGCATATTGAGTTGGACTATCACTTTGTACGTGAGCGGGTTGCCCTCCAGCTACTCACTACCAAATTTGTGCCATCTCGAGAGCAACTCGCGGATATCTTCACTAAGCCTCTTCCTAAAGATGCATTTTGTCGGATACTTACCAATCTAGGCCTCATCAGTCAGCCTAGCTTGAAGGGGAGTGTTAGAAATGCCAAATGCCCATGATGAACTTGAGTCCACTTGATGAAATTACCCATGCTGGATTGAGCTGATTTGATCGAATAGAGACCAGGCATAAGTCAAATTAACTTGTGCTGGTAAATTGATCAAATGACTCGAGCCCATGGCTGGACCACGAGCCAATTTGATGAGAATTGGGCTTATCAAGGATCTAAGGCTAACTCCTCTTAAACCTGTATAGTCGTGACAATATAGCCGTTGGATGTACTTTAATAGTGAGATGACCGTTGGATGTAAAAGAAAATATTTTGTAACCTATAAATACCTATCACTACAGTAATGAAAACACAGAAATCCTATTTGCTTTCTAGGGTTTTCTTCTCTTCTTCTCTCGCTTCCGCCGCGTTCTTCCTTTCTGTTGTTCTCGATCTCTCCGCTTGAGAGATCCATCTCGCTCGGTTGTTCTCGCACCTACGAGATTGAGTTTTGCTGGTTTTGGTGAAGTTAAGTTGAGTTGATTTCAATGTAAATACGATTAAATTGTCATTTCTAATGAATTTGATTCCACAAAAAATTAAATTGGGCATGCAGTTGGTCATTAAGAGGCAATTTTTTATATAAATCAAACAATGAAATACGACCAACCAAATGTAAACTTGGACTCACTTACTGATTCGATGACCAAGAGGCAACTCTACATCCCACCCAACACATGAAGAAGTAATCGTAATGATTTGGCTACATGTCTAAAGCAAAACCAAGAAGAGCCAAAATATACATGTGCTTAAGTTGTTACAGTAAGTTCCACTCAATATACATGTTGACTTTATTTAGTGTGTGAAAATGTAGAGCACATAAAACGCGTCGTATGCACAAGATCATCATCTCCTTTACCGATGGATTCCTTTTACACGTCTTTCCGAGATATGAGTCTCATTTAACATCATAAATTATTCTCATAGGATTTGAAGAAAAATCGATAAAAGCTGTAATCTAATTACTCGTTTGTAATACATCTCAACTTGCAAATGATTCCTTCTCCTTCAGTTCTTCACTACCACTCTTCCGAAATTCCATAAATTCTGCAATTCGACGGCTATAATCCCACAACCATTGCAAGCACTAGGCTATAAATTAACTACACAAATACTTGAGAATGGTGTAGGAAATAATATCGTAATAATCAACATCACTGTCTGTGAGCTAACTTTTTATTTTTACACTAATCAAGGAAGCCCCTTCCTTCTTTATCCAGTGTCTAAATAAATGGTATGAATGAAAATCGTAACCTTAAACAGCACCATTATTTCTTTATCTTGAAGAGAGATAACATAAAGAGCTTCTAGGACTAGGAAATAAGTCTGCGGTTTTAAACAGTTCCAATAGATTAACTAAAACAGTTCATTACTAAGAAATTAGCCGAGCTCCTAAATCATCTTAATGCACAATATTTGTGGGTCGCAGATTTTAGATTGTATCTAACTTGTTTGTTATTTTTGTTTTTGCATGGTGTGGGTGAAAGTAACACCATTGGGGCCCAATAAACAAGGCTGATCAAACCCATCCGATCCATTTACTTGGAAGTCCAGTTTAGACCCAGTTGAAGGCATGTGAATAAAGATGGGTTTTTTTTTTGTTGATTTCGCTTGCGTGCAACCGATTCTCCTAACATACCCGATTTGTACCTATTGTACTTTTTTTTACCGTCATTCCATAAGTGATCCTTAACATGCCCCTAAATAGTTGTCCACCGTGAGACAACGTAACATACCCGTAAGTATGAAACGATTAAGTTAACGTAAAGCGTGTGTTAGTGAAGCGAGTTTGATTATAAAAAAATGATCATAATCCCTAAAATCGACCCGAGTCCAATCCCTAAATCAACCTGAACCCAATCCCTAAACCCAACTAAATCGGCATAGACGAAACGAAGAACCTTAGATTCCCAAATCCACCAACTTCCCTCCCCTATCCCGAAACGAAGAACCTAAATTCCAAAATGCAAGTAGTAACCTTAAGCTTAGGCTACGTTGTGGTGGTAGGTGGATTAACAGTAAAGGTAGGGAAATAGCAATTTAAAGAAGTGCAGTCAGTGTTTGTGGTTGAGGACTTGAATTTGAATATGTTGACATACTGGATTTGCAGTGTCAGGTAGTGGAATAAAATTGAAGTACTAAACATGAGGAAGGATTACAAAGTTATACTAAGTGATTGGGTTTAGAGGAGGCACCCAAATCCAAAAATGGAATTGAATATGTCATTGTTGACTTGAGCTTAACAACAACCCAATTGTTACAGCAACGTTAAAATGGATGAAATGTCCTGAAAGACCTTAATCTAGTAGCTCATGTGTAACGCCCCGAGCCTGGACAAATGTTTACCCGTCTGAACCCGGTGCGTTAAGATACAATCCACGATCCTGACTCGCCGCGCACTCTGATATTTAAATCCATCTGATAGGCCCATAATAATCTGAAAAATATAATCAACAATTTGTGAGTTCGACAACCCGCAAGTATCAACCATCAATCAATCAGAATCATAATCATGTGGAAAATAACATAGAATATGACGTTCAATCAATGAGCACAATCAAAAGACATGCATCACAAATAATATGCATGCATAACAATCTGGAACCCCATTCGGATTCAACCACATCCTGTGCTTCTGAAATCTATCAATCAGTCAGACGCACACTTGGTAGCTCCACACTAACGACATGTAGCACTTTCTTCTCTCGGGTGGCTCCACGCTGCCCGCTAGGTAGCTCTTTCCTAAGTGGCTTAGCCAGAAACATACATACAGTCACATGACATGTCGATTGAAACACCACCATGCAATCATATGCATATCCATAAAATCAATATTGATACTCAACATGCATGCAACTACGAATATCAAGAGAGACATACATGATATGAAACTAAAGAATAACGAATCGGTACTTGCCTTAAGATCTCTATCTTTAACTTCTCTATCTTCTTCTCAAATCGCTTCATCTTCACAAAGAAAATCCAACCAATTTCTTTCTTCTCCTAACGTTTCCTTCTTCTATGATTTCTACTCTTCACACGATTCTGATTTCCACCAACATAACTCATTTTCTCACCTTTTATAAGCCATCCAATCCACCGCCTCTCAACTCTTTCCCCCACCACACACACGTGGAAAGCTTGGGGAAAATTGCATTCACACCCCAACTTCACCTAAAACCATAAAATCATCCAAACACTTTATTTAATTTCTTAATCCATTAATTTGGTTTGGGTTCTAACATCATGATTGGTTGATCAGAGTGAAATGCGGTGAGAGAGTTTTAAGCAAAAGTCAGTTTCGATATTAATCCATTTCTGTAAAGCTATTGATATATATATATATAAACAATTAGGACGAAACAGAAGCCAAAAAAGGAAACAACGTGGTATCCTATGAAGGTAGGGTAATTAAATTATTTATGAAACAATGAGCACTATATTTTCAATTAATTTTGTTGTTTAGTAATATATATTTTGTCTTAATTTTAGTAACATAAACAAACCAAAATACAGAGTGCGAGTACTATGTCATCAGGTATATATAACAAATTGTGAAGTTCGGTTTGGGGGGGGGGGGGAGAGATTTACCCAATGTAATATATAGTTTTTACACTACATTGAAGTAATATATCTTATTTTGATAAAGTACAATGTTTATGGAATTGTTTGTTTAATTTGTAGATCTTTGACCAACTCTGAACCATTTTCACAGGAAGAGCTCAACTACACATGTGAGAGATGGACTTCCTTTTTCATTACACATATGCTTATAAGTTGATGACATTAATGTTAGTTTACTCGATATTTGTTAACTTGTTAGTTTTCTCGATATATTGATTGTTAACTTGTTAGTTTGCTCGATACATTGAATGTTAATTTGTTAGTTTGCTCGAATGGAAATTGAAAACATTGAATGTTAGTTTGAATGTTAAAATGAATTGTGTGTCGACACTTATATTACATTGAGTATGTGATTGTCAATGTGATGCGATTGTGAATGTGTTTAGTGCAAGGACATATCAGTAGATTTATAATAAATAAATATTATTATTTTTCTAAACAAACATATATCACGTCGGTTTTCGACGAACCGACGTGGTATACCCCATATGTCGCGGTTATTAAACCGACGTGGTATTATCTTCCCTTTTACGTTTCGCTTTTATGATGTCGGTATATTAGAACAGTACAACCGATATGATATGGGTCAAAAAATTAACGTGAAAACCAAATTTTTCCAGCAATGAATTGGCCACAACACAATCAATAGTAGTGTTTAGAAGCCTTGAAGTAGCACCCGAAACACAAGTAAACCTTGCTTGATCTTGTAGGTCTACGTTTTCAGAAGAAATGTCTAAATTCATTATAAAATAGAAGATTATTGTATTTTTTTCCTTCAAAAGCCAACTATATTTTTCATATCTCAACACACTAGTCGTATCTTAACTACAAATTCGTCGATACTTTGCAAACATGGATTAATGGTCTACTGGATTCTTCGCAAAAAAATATACTTTTATGCTTGGGTAAACGTGGATTAATGGATTACAAAGGGATGAGATGAAACCGAGGTAAACAAAAACTTGACCGTGCATTTCATTTGAATTGGACATTTAAGTGATTTCGCTTGGCTTCGGAAAAAGTAGCATTAATGTTTTTTGGTATGTAGTCCTTGGCTTGTTCATGCGCTGTATCCTTTTTTCCAATTGATATGGTAATTCATTTTTGATAATCATTCTTTGTAATCCTAAATTATAAATTTGTTGAGAAACAAGATCTTACGTGAGAACCCAAAGATAGTTCATATGTGAGATAATACATATGTTCTATAACAACATGATAAAAATTTAAACCTACTAAGGTAGGACTATTCTTCACATGCTCTCTCGTTTGTGATTTGTATTTTTGCCGTGTTTATAAGTGAGTTTTGTTGATACAATTACAAATATGATCATGTAATACAGTAGGTTACATATGTCGAATAAATATTCCATAAGGATCCAGATAAAGCCAACATACAAAAACATGTAAAGGAAAACAAGAAACGAAGGAACATGAATCAGAAACGACCTCATAGACCGAGCCGTCGGAAGGCGACTTGCCTCAGAGAAAATATCGGCCCACATACCAGTGCGTTTGATGGTCTGCCGGTTTTCTCCCAGGATAGAACGGTCTCACCGTCGAACAGGCGCACACCGGAGTCGACGGACCTCGAAAGCAGCGCGAAACCTCGCAAGAATTAGATGGTGAACAACTTTGGATTCGGGGAAGGGAAATCGCCGGAGAAGGACGGTTTCCGTAGAGATGATGGGAAAATAGAACGTGTGTGTTTTTAGGAGGAAACTGTCATGATATATATATATATGTATTTATTCTTGTAACCGTCAAAGACTTAATTGCAAAAAACAATTACCTTGAGGTCCAAAAATAAATACACCCATCACCCTGAGGCTAAAGCCTCTAATTTCCCCCAAATCCCCCGCTATCACGTCACGCCTCGCCACGCCCCGACCCGGACCGGGACGGGACGGGGGCGCGCGTGCGTGTGTATGGAGAATTCTCTCCTCCTCTCTTTCCACCTACAAAGTGACAAGTGAATAGTATGTTTATCAACATCCTTCAACTTGTTAGCTTTACCAATGTGGGACTAAAAAGTAGAGGTGAGCACATGGCACATGGGGCAATAGTTCTCATCTTCATCTCAACATTGGATTTCTTCAATTGAGCTATTCATGGGCCTAGCCCAAACTCAATATTCCAACAATCCCCCACAAATCCATTGTTGATCGAGCGACCAAACCTTGCAGCCTAGTGCTTTCAGTAATGGTACCTTTCGGGTTTGAACCACGACCTGAGTCCTTCAACTTTACCCCCACAGGAACTAAGTGAAATGAAGTCTTGAACTTGAACCTTTTGTGTGGAGATGTCCATTGAGAACAACACTAAGCAGGTTATGCTGCAATCTACAGGGTTGATGCTTTACGGCCATGCATCCGTATCCTGTTTCATGAATGCTTTCAAGGAATGACCCCCATTCCTCTAATTGCGGCCACACAATTGCATTCACATAGTTGGGCTTCTCCAAAGATGCACTGCTAACATCTTGTCTCAAAGACTTGAACCCATTCAGAGTCTACACTCTTACTAAACTTGCAGTTTCAGCAACATATCCATTCTTTGGGGTATTGACACAGATACAATGTATGACCTACAATGTATCACCAATGAGTTGCACTTGACTCACTCAAGAACTTGTTATTACCGCATTGAACCAACTTCCTGAGATCTCCACTCAGATTGGTTGGGTTGCCACTCTAGATGAGTCATGTAATGGGTCTCAGTCCCATCCCCAACTTGGATTTCAGAACTTGAACTAGATCAAGTCCTTTGGTGAAAGGATCAGCTGTATTGTCTTTGGTACCAACAAAATCAACAACTATCACCCTTTCCGAGATCAATTCCCTTACAGACTTCAGTCTGACTTGGATGTGTCTCCTTTGTTTGTGGTTATACTTTGAGCTTCTTAACTTTGCAATAGTAGTCATACTATCACAATGTACAGATATTGCAGGAACTGGTTTGCTAGTCATTGACAATTCAGAAAGGAGTCCTTTCAGCCATTCAGCTTCCATTCCACTTGTATCCAAAGCACAAAGTTCAGCCTCAAATGTAGATCGAGACAATATGGTCTGTTTTGTAGACCTCCAGGAGACTGCGTCTCCACCCAGAGTAAAAACATACCCTGTAACACCGTTACTCCCAGAGTTTTTGGCTATCCAGCTTGCATCACTGTACCCTTCTAGTACAGCTGGGAATTTCCCATAATGCAGCCCAAGGGTAGAAGTACCCTTCAAGTACTTAAGTACTCTATCCAAAGCCTCCCAGTGAGTACGATCAGGACAACTTGTGTATCTACTAAGTTTGGTCACCGAGAATGAAATATCTGGTCGTGTGCAATTTGCAAGATACATCAAACTACCTTATAAGCCCAAACTCACCGAGAATGAAATATCTGGTCGTGGTCAATTGAGCTATTCATGGGCCTAGCCAAACTCAATATTCCAACAAGTTTTTATACTACGAAAGGAGTAATAAGCCCCACATACTCAATCTTCTCGCTATGATATCAAGAAAAATAGTATCAAATGTGATAACTAAACTCAACTAACTCACATGTGGACAAACAAAACACGAACCTTATAACCATATGTTAGAATCTTAAAATCTAATAACGTAAGACTACTCTTTACACTGTCAACTTCCAATATCAAAATCCCTAGAAGTTGATGCAAAGTCATGGATTGAGAGCCAAATTAAATGAAATTCTATCCTGAAACTTTTGATTAGGTTACTCTTATGTAACTTTCCAATATCATTACTCTTGACTTTGCAACCTAAAAATGTTCATCAATGTTTTAGTATATAAACACAAATCACATCTTCATTTCGTCAATAAATCTTAAAAAGAAATTTAATATATCAAACTATGATAATCAAAAGATTCAGCTATCAAGCCTTAGCATTCTTTTTTTCTTTCTTTATTCAGCTATGAAGCCTCAGCAATCTTTTTCTTTTTCTTTTTCGTTTTCTTTTCTTTCTTTCAAGTAGGTCCTTCTGTGCTGCATTTCCAGTCTGGTGCCTTTTGTTCTTGAAAATACACAGATAAAACTCGAGTATCTTTTATTTATAAACACTAATAAAAAACCAAATTGATATAACACGTGACTCAATTCACACCATATGGTGCCCTCTACTTCCTCGAGATCAAGATAATCGAAGTAAAAGTTTCATTGAATTAATGATCACTCAGGTGTACGTAAATGATCCATATCACCCTAAGGGTGATCAATAACTCGCTTATCTTAATGTCAATTCACGTATTAGCTCGTCTACATTTGGAGTTTTAACTCCAAAAATCCCAGTCATTAGCAATAACACTCCAAAACTTTACCCTGCATGTCTTGTTCTGTAAAGGTTGTCAAGTCTCATCTTCAGGAAGATAGTTATGATCCAAACTTTCTGCAAAACTACACGTATTAGCTCGTCTACATTTGGAGTTTTAACTCCAAAAATCCCAGTCATTATAAGCAATAACACTCCAAAACTCTACCCTTCATGTCTTGTTCTATAAAGGTTGTCAAGTTTCATCTTCAGGAAGATAGTTATGATCCAAACTTTCTGCAAAACTACACGCATTAGCTCGTCTACATTTGGAGTTTTAACTCCAAAAATCCCAGTCATTATAAGCAATAACACTCCAAAACTCTACCCTGCATGTCTTGTTCTGTAAAGGTTGTCAAGTCTCATCTTCAGGAAAATAGTTATGATTCAAACTTTCTGCAAAACATCAAAATGTGACTTGATGTGGTGTAAGTCTCTGAAAAGAAACTCGAAGTGGATATAAAACACTTGCTTGTATTAAATGGGAAGTCACCAAACTCATTTAAGGGCTCTGCACCTCTAGATTTGTGGACTGAAACATTGAAACAAAAATAGATTAAGTTGATTAGTTGTTTTGGTTTTGATTGGCTTTCCTCCCTAATATGGTTTTCGCTTGCTTGGTTATGTGGCACATATTGTTGTCCCTTAAATTCGCCAATTGTTCAGATTAATTTGGGTCAATTGAGGTTATATACTTAACCAAAACTCATAGTTAGAGTTAAGACTTTCCTAAAACAAAACCGTAAAATCATGTTCTGGAACGGTGTAATGTAATCTCATTACATCATATTGCTTTGTTGAGAAAATAAATTGGGTGCATATAATAATGACCAAAACATCTTGTTTTCCTCGTTCCTCGTTTTTGTTGAACGTGCGCGGTTGGAAATAAATAATACGACATTTCGAAGAGAAGGTTTAATACCCACACAACAAATTGGGTTGTGATTTTTTGGATGGAGCTTCTAGATATGAGCTTCTGGTGGGAGGTTAGTTTCTGGGAATATGGATCCAGTAATAGTTTTTTCTCCATAGGTTGGGAGTTGTTTAGATGGACAGAAGACTTTTAAGAGTGACTGATGTCTTGTCGATTTTTTTTTCTAAATTATCATCAGACTTTGATTAAATAAAAACTTATACATGTATATGTTAAAAATAAATGGAAGTAAAATCGTCACAAAAATCCAAGTGGAGGAACTACCAGAAGCTCCCCCCACAGCTTCTCCATGCAATACAAATTGGTGCCTTGAAATCCGTGTTGGAAACTTGATTCTAAGCTCCCACATAAATGTTTAGATGCAACTCTTTTTACTGTAGCAACTTCCAGAGCAGAAGCTACTACCAGAAGTTGCATCCAACCACAGCCAGAGTCTCTCCTCAACTATATTATTAATGATCCAACAACCTTTATAAGAAAATATGTTAGAACCTAATCCTAATTAGTTAGGCTAATTGGGGTTAAGACTAATCCTAATCCTCCTTTGGATATTGGTTAGGTTGAAGGCCTCCGAATGGCTGAGGAAAGGTGAGGTGTCTTGGTGTGATTGGTTGGTTTTGAGGTGAGTATGTTTATAAGCCAAACTCATCTCTCTTTCATTCTTTTTTTTTTTCTCTCTCTCAAATCCGTCTACCTCTCAGTGGATTGGTGTGGTGGAGTGCAAATAAGGAGGAGAAGAAGAAGAGGAAGGAGGTTCGTTGTTGAGTCGACGAGATGGTGTGATCGTCGATTGAGAGAAGTTCGCCGGAGAAACGTGCTTTGGAGAGGAGTGCTCATGGAAGCTTCACCGTTAATCTTCAAAGGCTTCTTCAAGCCATAAAGGTATGCCAAGCTTTTTTTTATGCTCACGTAAACTAGTTTGAGTAGTCGACGGTAGGCCGAAAGACACGTCAGACATTGCTGTTCAGCAAGATTTTACTGCGTTGGGTCAACCGGGTGGTGATTTGGTCGACCATTGTTAGAGTATTTTGGGGAGTTTTGCCTAGCACCGGTCGAACGATGCCTCGTGCTGTCGACCAGTGAATCATGTTAGGCAAGCTCTGGCTGTTTTCGGTCTACCGGGTCCCCTTTGTTGTTCAACCGGATACACTATAGTAAGTCGGTTGGGGACGAAGACCTTCAAAATGGTCGACCGCCCATCGATTCTGTTCGACCGATGACTTAAGTTGACTTAAAACTCGTTCGACCAGTGCGTATGTAGTCCGACCGGTCTTGACTTAGAGAGAACCTTGAAGTTCTGTGATTATTCGGTTGACTGTGTCCCCTTTTGTCGGTCGACCGATTGAGCAGTCTGGTTTATGTGATGTCTGGCATCGACCATCCAAACGGTCGACCGCCAGTGACCCTTGTTCGACCGTTTGGTCATTTTGTTAGTTATTTTGTGGTTCGACCGGCCGCGGAGACGGTCGAACTCTTGTGCATTCCTGGAGGGAACCGGTTGACCGGTATTCCTGTTTTGGTCGACCGTTTCTGCTCAGTTTGATGTTTTTGTTGTGTTGTGGAATCATCTTGAGGGCAACAGGTCTCTGATCTTTTTGGGACAATGGTACAGACATTGTCGGCCTGATAGTGATTTGTCAGATCTCCTTTGAGGGCAGCGAGTATGGACATTGTCAGCCTCATCGTGATCTGTGGTACGTGTAGTTAGCCGAGGATCATTCCGGCTGTGGTGCCAATGTGCACGTGTTGTTGGCCAAGAATGTTTCCGGCTGTGGTGCCAATGTGCACGTGTTGTTAGCCAAGAATGTTTCCGGCTGTGGTGCCTGAGGCACATGTGGATGTTGGGTGAGAGGACATTTGAGACCTGTTGTGGTTCGTGTCTGCTGAGGCTGGGAGAGAGATCCCTGAGGTCCAGTTTGACGACGATGTTTGTTTTACTGCATTTAATATCATATCATGCTAGTAGTTGTCTAGTTCATTTATGTAATAGATGTTTGACATACATGGTTTCATTATGGGAAACTCAGGCATGGTTTTATGGTTGAATTTCAGGCCGTGAGCGACGGTAATAGGTGGTGATCGCGGAAGAGCACATTTGGGATCAGATTTTGTTTTTCCTTTTTTGAGGTCATAGTGATTACATATTTATTTTCTTATATCTTTTGATGTAATCATATTTTTTAAACATTATGTTACATATATATATTATATATGTTGGCGTATTTGTTGTTCTTGGTCTTCCGTAATATCTTCAGTGTGTGATTTGATTTTGTTAATCACCTTGTATAAAAGTTTAAATTTTTCGCTTTCTGAGGATTTTACAAAATATGTTGCTAAATAAGAAATATTAGATAAATGATGTCACTCCAACCACATTTGCAATCGAATATGTATGGATTTCCTCCAAAAACTACTGGTCTCCATCACTTGAAACAAATAAATCAAATATTAAACAAACACTCGGTAACATACATATATACCCGCACGTAGATTCTATCTACGTACGTTACATACAAACTGAACTTATGAAATTATGATAATGTAATTTAATAATACCAATAGTACAACATCAACACGTACATTGTATTAAAAAAATATCACGATGGGATCCATCAAGTCCAGATTCAAATCGAAATCTTTGAAGAGAATAAAAAGAGATACATAGTTACATACCCTTTATATTATACTAACTATGGTCAAGGCAAGCAACTTCGACCAACATAGAGCACATGGTAGACGTGGGATCTGGTGAAATTCCGAGTACACCCATTTATTATGTTTAACAAGTAATTAATCATGGTGTAATAAGTGGGAATTAGAAAGGGAGCAACGAGCCAAACGATGAGTTTAATTTCCTTGGAACTTATTGTTTGTTTTGGTATTGTTGCTTCTCTCCTTACACGCAATTCTTTTAGAAAATTTCTTTTAAAACTTTAGTAACATTTTTTAATCATTTTACGGAACCAATACAAAATACACATAAATTTTTGAATTGGTGAGGCAATTCAAGATGAGTAGATGACCAACTATGCTATTAAAACAATCTTCATGCATGCACAAGTTTTAATTTGCAGCCTTCCAATTTTGCTTGACTTTGATTTCAATTTCATTGTCTTGATTTCAATATATTCTTATAAACTTCCAAAAGTCTTAATGTACGCCATAACTTCCAAAAATGCCCTTACTATGTTCTCCTTTCATTTACCCTTTTTTTTATTTTCCTCATCATTTATACCTCCTTTCCCTTTTTTATTTCTCTTCCACTATGGAAAGAAATGTGCTTAATATTAAGGGCATGTTTCTACCAAGAAAATGGATCTTGAGGTTAAAACTTAAAAGAGTGCGTCTGATTTGGAGGAAGTAGTGAAAACTTCATAAGTCAATTTTATGACTTAAAATTTAGAGTTGAAGTGGATAATCTATTTACAAAGCAATGTTATAATAGTCTGGAACTTACATAATTTAGTTCTTAGAATTATTTTAAGTTTTTATACAAATCAATAACCAGAAAATCATTTTGAAAGTTCGTACTCCAACTTAAAAGTTGAGTTTCTGCAAACTAATCACACAATTATACGGAAAAGGAGGAAAACAGAAACCAAAGAATCAAGTTTCTATTGTTTGTGCGTGAATGTTTTGGAAATCAAATTTTATTTTTTTGCATGTGATCAGAATTTAATTGAGACAAAAACTTACTATTTTCTTGGTCCATGACACAACTCAATTTTATTTCCATGTCTACGGACATACAAGATTAACTATTGTCCAATCAAGTTAACAAAGATAAAAAATTATATTCATAAAAAATCAATTATGTAACGTAGGATTGTCAAGACATATGGCATTTGATTTCCAATTTTTTTGTTTTGTCGTTGAGACAATCGATTTGAATTGTAACTTTTGCTAATACCTTTTCTACGCAAAAACCTGAATTGCTATTTTTGTTCATCCAACTTATCATCAATATTCTTCTTTAAGTTTGAAGATCACCGATGTCTTCTCTACAAATGGAATTATGCAATATAAAACATGTTAAAATATATCCCATATTGTAGATTTTGGTCCATAATTTTGTTATATATTATTGTAAATATTTAATGGTCATGTTGTTGGCTTTTTGGTCTTAATCTATGTTTTGATGATTTAATCAACATAATCTTAAATGTGATCATGTATAGTAGCACAGATGTTGTATTGCATATATGTTGCTTTGTGCTAACCTCTACAGGTGATCAAGACTCAAGGAAGAAAGAAAAACAAGTCAAGACATGTAATCAAGCTCAATTAAAGACATGTATTTTGTATTTTTTGAGTCTTAGGAACTTCTGTAAATTGAGCATACTTGAGCTAAAAACTACACAAACAAACACTAGGTTCCCTATAGAAGTCACACACGAAATTTCATATAATTTGGACTTCAATAGATCACGCAAACTTAGACCGGAAAACACTAAACCAAAACATGAACAGTCTGCCCACGTTCGGTCGACCCAAACAGACCGTTCAGTCGACCGAGTGATCATATATCTTGTTAGTGTTTAACTGCCTAAGTTCGGTCGACCGTCCAGACCTTTTAGGTCGATCGAGTCTCAACTTTTTTTCGACTGTTAGTTTTGTCGTATATACCCAACAGTCGTATTCGTGTTATCTAAAATATACCCCTAATACATTTTATGTATCGGTCAACCGAGGACCTTGTTCGGTCGACCGAACTTATGTCTCTTGACAAACCCAAACCTCCTACTGGAATTTGGTCGACCGTGGACCTTGTTTCGGTCGACCGAATATAACCTTGTTTGTCAACCCCTAAGTGTATGGTGTAAATCGGTCGACCGAACTCTATTCGGTGTTCGACCGATCAGTTAAGTGTACCCCAGACATAGCGTTGGGCGGTCAACCGTGTGGGATCGTGTGGGTTATGGGTCCACTAATCACTATTAATCTAATCACCTACTTGTTTAATCGATCAAAGAAATGCAGCGGAATTTAAAACTAAAACAAGCAAGTGTAGGAATATGCAAACCACAAAGAGACTCGGCGTTTTTATAGAGGTTCGGCACCCCACACGGGTCCTAGTCCTCTCTTGCAAGCTCCGCTCGGATCACCGAGCTCCGCTCACGACTTCACTAACCACTCCCCGTTCCGGGCCGGGAGAGAACGCCTTTACAACCGTCAAACTCGCGAACAACCCTCGCCGAGCTTGGAATCCTCTTCTCACAATCCGAGAGGGATGCTTCGGGCTTTCACCGGAGCCTTTACTCTTTTGACAACAAATGAAAACTTGAGTGGAGCAACACTTTCTAAATCTTGAACACACTTGAGTAGGATTAAGGAATTGATCACTAAGTGTGGAAGGTTTGAAGCTTTGAGTGTTTTGGGATTCTCTCTAATGTTTGGGACAAGTTTGTAGTGGGACAGTTGTGTTAAAATGTGTTTTACAACTCTATTTATAAGCATTAGAGAGGATAGATCTGTTGGGACAAGATTTGATTGGTTTTTGTGCAAAGCACACAAAGCAGAAAATTCGGGCTGCAAATCTGTCCAAAAACGGTCGACCGAAAAGTGAAACGGTCGACCGAACGCTTGGGTTCGATAAGGATACGGTCGACCGAAATATGTCGACTGAACACTTAAGTCTATTAAATAAACGGTCGACCGAACAGGGTTACCGGCCGACCGAATGTGCGTTTCGGTAGAGGGAAATTTGGATCGGTTGACCGAAATCGTATCGACCGATAGCAGGGAATTTTTGACAAGGTTAAACGGTCGACCGAACTGGGCAAATGGTTCGACCGTTTGGTTAAGTATATGGAGGTGTATATAGTTTTAATACGAATACAACCGTTGGGCATATACGACAAGAATAACGGTCAGAACAGTAAGTTCAAACGGTCGACCAAAGGAGATGGTGCGGTCGACCGAAACTGGACAGGGAAAACACAAACTGGATTACTTGATCATCCGGTCGACCGAACGGCCTGTATCGGTCGACCGAATGTGGGCAGACAGTTAGGGTTCAGGTTAGGTGTTTTCCGGTCAAAGTTTGGGTGATCTATTGAAGTCCAAATTATGTGAAATTTCGTGTGTGACTTCTATAGGGAACCTAGTGTGTGATTAAGTTGATTTTAGCTCAAGTATGCTTAATTACACTTTGTTCCTAAGACTCAAAAGAAATCAAGATTACATGTCTTCTATTTAGCTTTAATTACATGTCTTGACTTCATTTCCTTCTTTCTTGAGTCTTGATCACCTGTAGAGGTTAGCACAATACAATATATATGCAATGCATAGTGTGTGCTACTCTAATTAAGATTAGGTTGATTAAATCATCAAAACATAAGATTATGGCCAAAAAGCCAACAAACCGTTCCTTAACCGGTCGACCGAACTGTGTTCAAAACTGCCAAACGGTCGACCGAACAACCCGATCCGGTCGACCGAATTCACTCAGAATTGGGTCCTGCTAGTTTCTGTTTTGTGTATCTTACACCAACTCTTACCTAATTAACCCCAACGGCTATATTCTCTCTAATGCTTATATATGGAGTTGTAAAACACATTTTAACACAACTCTCCCACACATATTTGTCTCCTACATTAGAGAGATCATTCCAAATACTCTAAGCCTCAATTTCCACACTTAAGATCAATTCTTATCTTCTCAAGTGTGTTCAAGTTTAGATAGTGATTGTCCCACTCAAGTTTGTTAGTGTCAAAGTCAAGTAAAGGTTTCGGTGAAAGTCCAAAGCATCCATCTCGGATTGTGAGAGGAGGAGCCAAGCTCGGCGAGGGTTGTTCGCGAGCTTGAAGATGGTAAAGACGTTCTCTCCCGGCCCGGAACGGGGAGTGATTAGTGAAGTTGTGAGCGGAGCTCGGTGATCCGAGCGGAGCTTGCAAGAGAGGACGTAGGCAGGTGACCGAACCTCTGTAAAATCTTCCGTGTTCCTTGTGGTTTGCATTATCCTCTTCCTTCCTTGCTTGTTTATTTTAAATTCCGATGTGCATATCTTGATTGATTAAACAAGTAGGTAATTAACTTAAAATTGATTAGAATTAGAGATCATCACGATCATACACATGTAATTTGCTTTTATTTTTCAAAAGTATGTTACTGTTTTTATTTAGAAACTTTTATGTAATATATATAATTATTAAGTCATTTAACAAGTTTATACGTAATTCTTAACTTTCCTGTATTTTCCTTTAGTTCACTGAGTGCGGAAAAAGATTTACTATACATTCAAAATTATAAAGGAAAACCAAAAGAAAATATTTTTCTTTTTCAGAAGAGACAAACACTAGGAAAGATTTGATAAAATAGAACTATTTTCTTTTCCCTCTATTTTCCTATGCACAATCCCCCCAAGGCCATTAATAACCATGTACCAGCTATCATTGGGTGCCTTGATTTCTCTCTATGTCACGTCATATCATCTCACACTTCCCCAAAATTCTCTTAATCATGTCATGAAACCCCCAAACACCCTATATTATCTTCACTCCACATCATTTGAAGATCAATCATGGGTAAAAATAAAATAAAAACAAATAAAAAATATATTTTCAGAAGAAAAAAAGAATTTAAAATGTCTTGAAAATAAATATATTAACATTTAAAAAACAATAAAACCAACGAGGGGGGACACCTACCCTCTCACCCGCTGCTTGCCCAGGCTGAAAATCGGGCGACACCCTGGGGGGGGGGGGGATTTAACCAGAAGTTCCATGCACCCTAGATGAATGCTGGATTTAAATTGAAAGTGATCTGACACCATTTGCAGTTAGATGTACCCTCCCAAGAGTTGTGAAAGCGTATTTATTAGAGATCAACCGTGATCACAATGTATCAAACAGTTTGATTTTTTAGTGAACTGTTAAACGTCGCCCTCGATTTACTTAAATCGTCCACGCATTTTACCATTTTGCCCTCACACACTACTTTTTTTTTAAATTTTTTATTCTGAATATTCTGAATAAACTGTTTATCTGTTCTTGTTGCTTTTATAGACTGCTTGTACTTTTAATATTTATCAGTAATTGATCTTGTTAACTTTGAAAACATCTGCAAGACATCAAGATTCACGTTAAATAAAGTAACAAATTAGATAAAGTAACAAACACATAATAATGTACAAATCTTCAGAAATTACACGTTACAAACAATTTTTATTACGTAAGTGCCCCACATGGGCTCTCCTCTGTTCATACTGCATCTCTCATCCAACAACACTTTGAGTTTTAATTTGGAATCATATGTGAGTGATAACATTGGTTTTTATTCTTCGGCCAAAATCCAATGCAAGTACCGAGCGCTTTGTTTCGCAAGTGATGATACCACCAAAAAGAACTCACTTCTATCAGAACTTGTTTCACTCATTTAATTGCTTGGTTACATGTTGAAAATACTTCCGGAGTTACGAAAACCTCACTATAATCTACCCCACCACCAAAATCTTGCAACGGAACCTGAAATATTTTGAAATTACACACCATAAAAATTAAATTTTATTTAAAATTTAAAAAATAATTTTTAGACGGGGTGTCTGACTCAGGGCGTCTAAGCCAGACGCCCCGCCCCGCCTTAAAATTATATATAAAAAACAGAATGACGAAATGAAAAATATATTGAAAGGGGAGGACAAAATGGTCAATGACGCAACAAACCACTTGATGTTGAGTGGGCCGAAGAAATTGTTAAGATAGAAATAATATAATCATTAATAGCAATTAAGCAGCTTTTAATAATTTATAATTTCAGAAATATGTTTCGGAGTTTTTGAGGTTGTAGGATGATTGTAAATTTTGTAATAACGAGGCAGAATTCACAGTAACAAACCATAATTTACTCTCAGTATTACAGTATATATCTGTATATGTGAATCTGTGATGTATAAATAGTGATATAAATGGGAAGAAAAAAACATAAAGCAAAGCAACACCTCACATGTACTGACACAAACACACTGCCACGTGCATGTCTCCGACCAACCACGATTTTGGTCACCACCTTTACCCTAAGACAATAATCACCGCCCAACCACCCGCTCTCTCGCTCGCCATTAAAACTTCATATTTATTTATTTATTTATTTACAAAACAAATAGACAAACTTCATATTTATTGTCCTTCTCTTGGTTTTTAATATGACTCAAATTTCCCCGACATTCATTCCGGTTTGGGACAACCGAATTACAATTTCAAACCAGTGATAATATATGTTATTTACTATTTATTTTACAGAACAAATGTAATGAGCATAAGTCACGAGGAGAGGAAGAGCATAAATTTTAGTTGTTTTCCCAATAAATTTGGTTGAAAAAAGTTTAAGGTGACTACCCGAGACCTATATTGTTTTTCACGGCACATAATTTTCAAATGTCGGTGTTGGTGCTAGAACCGACAGACTCATATTCTTCACTTCACTTCATATATATGTCTCTCTCTCTCTCTCTCTCTGATATTTAATTTAGCCACTCATCATTAAGAAAAGTTTGGAAGATGCTGAGGGAGAATGCAAGTTTGCACGCCATCACCTGTGGTTGGATTTCTTGCAAGTTTTGACATCAATTGGTGCATTTATCGTTCTTCGCATGGGAAGTAGTGGGTTTGTACAGAAACATAACATGATGACTAAAATGATGAAAGATATTTACTACGTGTTCATTGTTCAGTATTTTCTTAACATATAAAATGGAAAAAAGATTTTCTTCTTCTTCTTTTCATTAGTTTTCTTTGGTTTGCGTTGTTTTGGCATGAAATGGTTTTTCTTTATTCGTTCTTAAAATTTGCCTTTTATACTGAGAAAAGAATACAACGGATGGAATATATAAAAGTTGAAGAATGCTTACCACATCAACCGTATAGGACTGAGTGTGAGAATATATGTTTCAAGTAGAGTATTAGACCAAGCAAATATCACAAGCCCTCCTGTACTTTAATTGTTTTGGATAATTGACCAAACTCATGCGTCGCAAATCATAAATTCATAATGGCTTACATTGATGTTTGCAAAAGCAAAACTAGTCCAACGATTTATTTTTTGTGCCCTGACTTAATATTTCAAGTCTTTGCTGGTTGATTTGAAGTGTGTGAATTAGAAGGAACGGAAACTATATTTTATTGTATTATTTTTTGAATTTTTCATGATTTATAATGTTTCATGAACATAATGTGTTTAGAGATCCGAAAGATCAATTTGAAGGATTTTTTGTTTGTGAATTTGAACAATCGCTTTAATATTTGCATATTTGTTTGTTAACTTAGTATAACGAATTGAAGTGTGGTCAATAAAGTTTTCTAGACTATAATTAAACAATATTATAAGACATCAACCTAAAAAATTTAACTTAGTATCAATTTTTTAGCAAACTGATAAACTAAATTTGACTATGGATGCTCAAATGTCTAATTTCACGTAACATCGAACCAATCACACGAAGAGAGACAAATTAAAACATTTAAGACCAAAAGTAGCACCTGAGTTTCATAACTTACAATACCAAAATGTGAGGGACTGAAACGCAAATTGATGATAAACCTTTGTTGCGTAGTAGACTAGTAGTTGACGAGTTAAAAGGAATACAATATGCTACCTTCTTCGTCTCCTTCTCCTCCCTCTTCTTCTGCCGAAGCAGATCGGAGAACAGACTTGGAAGATAAGATTTGCTGGATTAAAACCACTCCAACTTCGATTTCTAGGTGTTCCCCATAATGGGTATCGCTCCCTTTTGCCTCTTATTCTCCTCTGCAACAAGAAAAATTCAATCTTGCAGTTTTTTTCATGTGTTTTGCCATTTTTTAGTTTAAAAAAATGTTTTTTTTTGGGTTATCTTAAAGATTACGGTTTTGGGTCATTTGATCTGACAGTTAACTCCCCCTTCCTTCATTTTTCACGTGATTTGGTTTTTTTCTGTGTTTTCTGGCTTTAAATTGTTTTTGGATATTCTTGTTGAAGTCTTATCAAGTGATCATGTGCACTACTGTCATTGTTTCTTGGCCTGAACTCACAATTGCAAGTGATCAAGTTTGCATCAGCATTGCAGGTCCTGCTCATGTGATTTTCTTTAGTGATGGTGGATTTAACCAAGGAGGTGTGATTATTCTCTTCTGTTGTGTTTGTATTTTTTGCTATTTTCTTAGGAATTTAAAGGTTTTCTTTTTGAGCTCTTATGTAATTTATGGATATGATGAAATGGATCAGGAGAAGTGTGTATTCCTCCTCATGGGCTGTTAAACACGCATTTAGCTGACAAGTGTGTTGCACTACTTTATCGTGGTCTACTTTTCTTGGGTCAGTCTTATTATAAAACTCTGACCTTTTCTTCCCAACCATTTTTCCCTATTTATTGTTTTTCTCCTTTTGATACCATGGTTTTGTTCATTTCCTCTAGCTGAGTGTTGTCTACCCTTTTCCCTTTTGTGGGCAAGGTAGCTACTGCTTTGGGAAATGGTTTGCCTTCTATGCTCTTACACTATGTGGTGTACCTTTTATTAAGGTGGTGGGCTTCAATTATGTTTACTTTTTCTCAAAAATTACCCTTTGTGTTATTCATTTTTTCATATTGTTTCTGCTGAGTAAACAGTTCCATGCAACACTCTATAATAGTTCATTACCTTTCACCTAAGTACTTAGGTTTTGTTGAGGTAGTGGACCAACCAAATTTAACAGTTTCAAATATTTAAATTGCCACTTATGCCTTTTCCTTTTGCGCCATCAGCTAATAAAACTTATACTTGATTTTCATGTGATTGTGACTTGGGCTGGAATGAGCAATTTCTGTTCAAGTTGAATTGTGTTTGTACCTCTTGCCTTGCCTTAAATTGCTCTGGTTCTTATTTGAAGTGGTACTTCTTTTGGGTAATTTATGTAAGTGGCATTTATTATTGCATTATCATAATGAATGTAGTTGGTGTGTTGTTTGATTCTACTTCCAATTATTTTCTTAGTTTCGTCAATTTCTTGAATGTGTTGTGTTCATGGGCAGCTTCACAAGGGGATACACTTCCTAATGTGGCCATTAAAATGGAGGAATGCGATAACAAATCCGGGGGGTGGGCCGAGATGATCCCTGATGCTCTCGGGTTGATCTTCCAAAAGCTTTCTCTTCAAGAGATCTTGACTGTGGTTCCCAGGGTCTGTAAGTCGTGGGGAAGGGCGGTTTCTGGTCCTTACTGTTGGCAAGAGATCAATATTGAGGAATGGAGTGTCCACAAGCCGCAACATGTCGACCGGATGCTTCATATGCTAATTACGAGAAGTGCTGGCTCGCTTCGCAAACTTAGTGTCTCGGGTCTTTCTAATGACCATATATTTTCGTTCATTGCAGATCAGTAAGTAGAAATTCTTTTACAACTTTTCCCCTCTTTGCCTCAATTTATAATATGGTAGAAACTGAAAAAAAAACTTTTGCCGATTAACATCAAACTTCAATACTTTATGGCGACGTTAATCAAATGCATAATATGAATAAGTAGAAGATCACAACATAGCAACACATATTGAATCTTCATGGCTTCCATAAAACAAGGGACCAAATTATTCCATAAAATAATTGTTGGATCTGTTTCTCATGCCCATCATTTGTTTTGAACTCCATTTGTATATTGTTCTGAAAAACTATGTACTTTCAAATTGGAGCAATATCTCCGATAAAAAAATGTTTCACACAAAATTGTTCCACCCCATCTCATATGTTCTCAATCCCCGACTCCTTGCTGATATCAAATTCATCATGTTGCTAATTTATTTCAAAATTCAAAGTACACATTGAATTTCTAAGCATATGTTGTCAGCAAATATACTTCCATTTCTTATTTGTTGTACTTTGTGTTTTGTTTATGGTTTTGCTAGTGGTAATTCTCTTCAAACTCTTGAGCTTCCGAGGGCTGAAATAAGTGACACCATTGTAGAACAAGTTGCAGGACGGTTCTCCAATTTGACTTTTTTGGATGTGAGCTACTGCCGAAAGATCAGCTCTGACGGTATCGAGGCATTTGGAAACCATTGTAGGTCCCTTGTTGGGTTGAGACGCGTAATGCACCCGCTAGACGTGGTGGACAAGGTCTCCCAAGACGACGAAGCCTATGCAATTGCCGACACAATGCCTAAACTCAAGCATCTTGAAGTAGCATATTTGCTTATCACAACCAAAGGCATACTCGAAGTCCTCTCTTCGTGCAAGGACCTCAAGTACTTGGACATCCGGGGGTGTTGGGAAGTTAAACTTGATGAGAAATCTCTCAAAGAAAATTTGCCGGGCCTAAAAGTGGTAGGACCACTTATCTATTGGAATAATTGTTCGGACTACTCGGATTCCTCGGGCTACTTATCTTGGGAATTCATGGCGGATGGTGGCGATGACTATGACGAGATGAGCGACGACGAAAGTTTGTGGGACGATGGTGACGGTTTAGAACCTTTGGAGGTAAGATTTTATGGTGGTGGATTCACAGATGGAGTTCCAGGATCCGAGTGGCCATCGTCGCCTTGATAGCCACCTTTTTTTGTTGTTATGGACTCTAATGAAGTTTAAGACTTTGAAGAGTGCTTGTTCAAACTTGTCTAAATAAATCTCCAAAAAAATAATTAGCTTGTTCATGTAATCTTGAAATTGTATTGCATTGGAAAAAGAGAGAGAATGTTTGGCATTATTGTAATGAACATTTGATGTGAGTAGTCTTTCTTTTATAAGTGGAATAGTTAATTATCTACAACGGGTCATGGGAGTGAGAATCGAACCTATTTTCGACATCTATCTCGTGTGTTTGATATAATCAGTAGTAGTCAATGTAGGGAAGAAAAGTGATGGTGTTGAGGTGGTGATAGTTCACGTTTGTGGACCTTTTGGAGTCTGACAGCATGGGTATTTGTTGAGCTGTTGTTTTCTTGCTTCTGAAAAGATTCTAAACATCCTCTGGAGGGGCAGCACATGACTCATAATATTCATTTAGTGGGTGGGTAGGCTTTGTTGGTATCCTTGTGGAGATCAGGTTCTTGCAGGAACCACCTTCACCAAGTGTTGCTGAACAGTAGTCCCCAACAGTTCCTTCTCAATAGGAGAAAACATTTGAAAGAAAAAGGCATCAACATTTTCTTCTTCTTTTGACCATAACGCGAGTTTGTCTATTGTTGTCTAAATATGAATTAGAGGTGTCTTTATTCAACATTTGAGAATTGAGATTACAAGTCGTGATGAGTATTAGCCTATTTTATAAACCATTGTGTGGGTTTGAACAATAAGTTACCAGACTTTTGTCGTGATAAATTTGTAAGTAGGTAAGTTATATAAAAATGTGATAAATGTTGTCTAAATTAAAAGATTCTGAGACAATATATAACTTGGTTTCTTGGACATCATATATTCATATCCAAGTATGTTCCTTGTAGATTTATCACTCACTAGTATTAAAAGATTGTAAATGGCACTAATATGACACTGAAGTGTTAGTGAACGCCCACAGAACTACCAAAGTTGCATTTCAGAATAAATAATTCAAATTGGTTTTGATTTTCCGATCAAATGTATCCTGAACAACACTTATAATTTTGTGACCACAATTAGGCAACTTGCTTTTGTAGAACCTCGGGCTTAAGTTAAGTGGAATCCCTATAGTCTGAGATGAGAGGTGGCCTTTTTTTAAATTTTTTTGGAAATGGAAAAAGAAATTTACAAATTGTATCTTCCAAAGCTTACGGGAAATTGGGAAATCAAAAAATCGCACAGGTGAATAACAGAAATTCCTAAACTTTTCGTAAGTCAACTAACACCATAATTTTGTCTGTTATTATAAATTTTCAAACCGAGCATTTTTTATATATTAATTAACAAATTACAACTCGATCATACACAATTCATTTACACTCTTGCACATAAGAATACAAGACTGACACATTCAACATTTTTGCAGCTTAATTAATTGTCTATCATATGCATAATTAGGTGAGAGTGACTTATACCGTGAACAGATCAATATGTCATGTTGTTTGTTTATACCAAAAAAAAACATGTACTTGATTGGTATTACTCCAAATGGGGTGAATTTCCTAAAAATTAAGTTAGACCTGTCGAACATAATTTTTCTACGAATGCACGACCTTTTGACACCAAACAACACAACAAATCAACATATCTCGGGTCCAAGTGTCGATTGAGCAAGATGTAGGTTGCATCCCAATCCAATAAACAATGTGGTTGATGGGACACATTCATAAGTCATAACCGACTTTGTTAATTGAAATTAACCTCTTACCATTTATCAAACAACAAATTAACATGCCTAATATGAAAAGATTCCATGTACAAAAATAACGTAGTCGGGACCGCAGAGTTTTTTTTTGGAACAGGACCGCCAAACCAATCATTAGACCAGCAAAGGGTTAGAGTTCTTACCTCGGGCCAGGGCAGTTGTGTCACGATTCATGAAAGCAAAACAATAATGTCGTCAAGCACTATGTTAAACACAATAAAGACCCAAAACAAGGGAGGGACAATTAAATGAGTCAGGTGGAGCATCCATGAATAATGCATGGTACAATTCAACATGCTTAACAGGCGAAAACAGAATTCCAAATTGAAATCGGTGATGGTTAACTGGTTCTCATTTGTGTAAGGCTGGAGAGCTTCTGTGACAACCACACATCCCTTTCAAAATATTTATCAGCTATTAACTCTTTTAACTTTCTGATTTTTGTCAGTGGTCTCTTTCATGACTTGGAGCCTCCGCTCGGTATGATTCCTCGTCTGTTACGATTGGGAGGTATGTTCCAAAAGGATGGCCTGATTTCTCACCACCTGCTAAGAGGAGAGTATCATAATACCATTAGAACTACACTGCAAAGTAAATGCTGAATGCTATCTGAATTGGAAATCACCTGCTGTTGCTGCTTCTTGGCATCTTTGCCAATTCTTCGAGGATAGCTCAGGATCCAGCGACTCGGATAAGACTTTATACTTCTCCTCAATCTCTGCAATATATTTCGCCTACAGATATTTCTAAATTTCAGTCGTATATTTCCCACATGAAATGAGCTTAATATACATGCACAACTAAATTCTTAATGATAAAAAAGAATGTATTCTTTGCGACTTTCTAATGCAAGTCACAGAACATATTTATATAAAATGTTATTGTAATTTACAACATAGTAGAAGAAATATCTACTTATGTAAGATTTCAGGATGATCAATGAAATAACATTATTGATAATATTGGAGTACAGACAAAAGAAATAGTGGACTCTGTCAGGTGTGGGCCTTCCAAATATTGTGTTGGATGATCATCTACCTGTCAACGTTACCAATACCAGAACTTTCACTACTACATGCCTACATTGTTGCAGTGCAATTAATAGCAAGAGGCACAGCACCGCAATTTCCAGTATGCCAAAGTAATAAACAGACTGGCTACTCCAACTCTCTAAGGTTGTGACAGTTTAAGCATGCATATAACATGATGTGTTAATTACTACTTCTAAGCCCAAAAATTAAAGCTGATATAGGTGTAGAAATTGAAGAGCTTTACCAGCATACTTGGTGCAACTGAAGGTCCATATATTCCAACAAACATCCTTAATATATTGAAGCTATTCTTTACCACATCATCCTACAAAATACAATCAGCATCACAAGAATTTAACTGCTCCAGCCACAAAGATCCACAACCAGGGGCAAAGAAAAATAAAAAGAATCATTTTTTATAGATAAGTTGAAATATCAAAACCAAAGAGATCCTTAGAAAGCAGCTGGAAGATGTATACATGTTAATGAAATCAGCAACAGTACACTACAACAAGATATATACTCCATTAGTGGTATGGAGAACCGGAGAACCAAACTGGAAGCCTTAAAATGGAGATTGTAGTCTTCAGGTTCCGACTTGTAATAATAGATGAAAATGGAAAACATATGCACCTCATAATCATACCTACATCCACCACAAAGTTTTTCACTCATTAAACCACCAGCAATATGCTTTGGTTTAAGAATAAAACTCATTATGTAAACAGACAAGGTACTTTTAAGTTAATAATATAGTTACTGAAACTAAGCTACACTGTTTAATGATTATGCTGCACAATGCAGCCGTCAGTAAGAATTCTCATAGAAATCATATTTGCCATTTCCATTGTGATTTCTGAGTAGATGTGAGTTAAATATACACATGTATGCTCTCTTGATGATTTTTTTACTTTTTAGCAGTACATAATATACATGCATGCTGTCTTGATGGTTTTTACTTTTTAGCAGTACATACATAAAAATTTGGCTCTTACAGATCATCTGAAATCTCCACGAGTAATTCTGATACAGATAAAAACTCCATGTGCAACTCGCAAACCTACAAAACAAATGTAAAAACTAAATAAAGATTTTTTTAAAAAACTACGAGATGATGCTATAATTTTTTATAAGTAGCACATGTTGAAGCAAAATCAATACTTGATACAGTAGGCTAGAGTATCACTGTCACACGGCAAACTATAAACAAGAATGTTTTGGAGAAAAATAGTGTGCACTACTATCTATGGAGTTCATGAAGCACATTTAGCATTTTTTAGAACATTGTACCTAACAATTAGAAAGGAATTCCAAAAAGTAAAGTATATTCTTTCAAATAAATGCAAAAATCCATTTAATTTATTCTTAGCTCCTAAAACTATCAAAACGAAGTCATTTTGTCATGAAGTTGCTTTTCGATACTGCTTTTGTTGTACTCTGTCCAAATTTTGTTGACTTCGTTTGCACTTTCTGACTTTGCATGAGCCCTTGTAAAAAAATTCAGATAACATTTGTAAAATTGTTGATCCACCCCTCTACAAAACCCAAGCACTTAGGTGTAGGATAGTGGATCCAACACTATTACAAAGTGCTGCACGCTTCTTGAGTTTAGTGGTGTAGGAGTATTTTTCAACAACATTTATTGTCGGAGGACCTAGGGTGCTTGAACCCTATTAGATCTTCATGCTGCAACATGCCATGTCCCCACCACCTTACTATTACATGATTTTCAGTTACGAAGATGCCATCTATCATGTGCAAGAAGGCATAAAAAGTAGCTTACCCAAATAAAAGCCACCATACATGTGTTACTTTGTTTCAGGATGGTTGCATTCAAGACAACAACCACAAACATAATAAGAAAGGTTTGGTAGAGCTACAGGTGCTAACTGTTAATTTCTGCTTACATGCATATTTTGAAGTTATGTAAAATAAGCTCACCTTTTCACCTCTCAATTGGTACAATAAAAGGTTCATAACACGGTAGTCGAAGGATTTCAGATGAATTGCTCTTAAAACATCGTCAGCTGAAATCTGAAAGAAAAGTAAAAGTAAAATTGTTAATTTAAAAAAATGAAAAATAACAAGTTAACAACAAATGTACAATCACATGGAAAATGAAGAAAACTATACCCATAAAATTGGCAACAACATTGTGATCATCAACATGCTTGGGAACAGGAAAACATGATATTGTTACTTATAGCATTAAAACAACATATAAAGTCACAACACCTTTTCTTTTTTCAATATGGAATGACAGAGCCTTCTTTCTAGATCCCAATACTCCTTACCGAGCATAAGCTCTCTCTCAATCCTAAAAATTAGGTAGATTAGAATAAATTTTAAAAAAATCATGCACAATATTGCTTAATTGGAGTATTGGACATTAATAGAGGAAATGCAAACCTGTCTGTCAATAATCCACGCTGCTGGAGTGAAACAACAAGAGAATCAAATGAGAAACATGGTGAAATATTACAAGCACGAGTTTCAGCCTTTTGATACTGCACCTGCACCACAGACCAAACATTGCTTTACCTGCTTGCTCAAGGAATTGTTGAACCCAAGAGTAGAAGGTTGACATAATTATATCAATTGTTGACATAATCTCATGGTAAAGTACCTTCTTGGATGCTTCACTTGTAAAACTACAGCTTTCCACTAAGTTATTTCTCCTTTTTGATGATAACAGTTCTGATTCATTTAAAGAGTCTAGCTGGAATGCAAAGAACAAGTCAGTACAAGTTATCTGTTCCTATAAGATAAAGATAACTCATTTACATATGCTGAACTGTCTCAGGAAGCAATCACCTGGTAAATATAACTTTCTGTGAAAAATAAAACTGGAAGAAATTTGAATATCATGTGTGGCTTGTTCACATCCAATTTGTGGAACATGAAATAGGATCTGCACTGTAAAGATAGTACGAATAAGATTATTTAGAGGAAAGATCAAGGTGATGATATTTTGTAATAGTGAGGTCGTAATAAGGTGGAATGGAAGCCAAAGAAAAATGACCAATGCAAACACTAAACTAAAGTAAAAAGAAACAATGATGAAAAAATGCAGAAGATGAGCCAGACGAGAAGCCTTCATATTGCATAGAATACTATGACCCCAAATAATTCTCTATTGTATAGAATACTTGGGGAAAAAACAATTTTAACTGGACATTGTTCCAATCGATTAGGCATCGCTTACAAAATTCTCAAAAGTGGAATTGGCATGCTGCATTGCATCTACACTAATAAGAGCCAGATCTTGCACATTGTCATTCAACAGATCAGCACTTGTCTCACATTTGTGATGGGACCTCGTTGAATGCAAATCACGATCGACCAAGCAGTCTACATGAAAGGAAAAAAAGATATTTCCTGAGGGATTTTCAGATACACAGTATAGACATAGTAGACTGGTGAAGGAAAAATTGTAAGATCCACATGAATGGACAAAATGAGGCGCAAATGGGTATGGGTCAGAAGAATATGAAGGTGACACTATTTTTATCCATTAAACCAAAAATAATGTGAAAATGTTCAGCAACTTTAGTGGGAAGATAACATTAGATGCTACGAGCTTTCAAGAATCGCAGTGGCAAAAGTTTTATATCACAATAGCCAACCACAAAAAAGAATCGTCTCACCAAAGCCGAAGAGCAAACCCAATTCTACGATACATCAAGGCCCAGAACCATTAAAAACCAAAGACTATTATCAGGGCCCAAAACCAAAGAGCAAACCCAATTCTACAATTCCCACCTAGATGAAAAGAAATAAAAATTCTTGGTCTCCTTATGCCATCTGTTTAGATGTCCAAAGCATATAACTTGTTTTTGAGCAAGTCATGGAACATATATAAGCACCACAAATGCCAAAAATTGTATAGCAACAGTGACAATGTTACAGAATCGTTGGACTTGGACCATTGACATTTTGCATAATTCAAATTTTCCATTCCTTTCCTACAGTGACTTTTTTTTGACACGACAAATAGAATACAGCAACTTACACCAGAAGTCGACAAGGAACACTCAATTTGATCTAAATATTGTTACATAAATATTATGCAAACTGAATTTTAAATTTTTTATTCAAATACAAAGTGTGAAATACCTTCCTTGTGCACATAAATAGATAATTCGTCCAGTGTATTGATCGTAACCTGAAAAGCAAAAAAGGTATTGCTAAATAAACATTACCAACTTATCATAGCATAAACAAACTCAGAGAAAAAAGTGTCACCTCCTGTAGGTGCTCAAGAATCAGTTGGCACTTCTTCTCCATGTTGAGTGCATTATACGGTTTTGTCTTTGGGACATCAAAAGATCAAATAATGAGGCACATGATGTCAACTAATAGAAACTGATAATAAAAAAGGAGAGAAAAGCCATGTAGAACAAACCTTGGGATATTAAACTTTTCAAGTTATTAAAAAATTTAGGACATCAAAAACCAAATCACACTTTACACCATGCAACAGAAGCACAGAAAAAACTATAATGTACCTTGGGATATTTAACTTTGCAAGTTTATCCAAAAAGTTAATGAGATAAAAAAACCAAACCAGTGTACACTACGCAACAGAAGCACAAAAAAAGGCCACTCATAAGAGGCTTTACCGGGGTTACGTCTCAAATCTATTCTAAATCGAGTATAGCCTAATGTGTGTTGTTTGAGTTGGACTATTAGCGTGGTAACTAATAATGTCTTAAAGTCATGAACTCTAATCAACATACAAATGCATTGGTTGATTTGGTTCAGCAATAACTTTTCCTGTGACCATAACATCCATTGAACGCACGCAAACAGCTTAATCCCCGAATCGAGTATGTTTCTAGAGTTCAACTGGCTCGCAATAATTCCGCAAAAAACCCAAATATGGCCGAAATGATTAAATTTTATATTCCGAAAGTTTTCTAGTTTAAGTAATGTGGGGGCTAAATCAATGTGTTACATTAAATCAATGTCGTATCGTTTGGTTCTTTCCCAAACCGAGGGTTTTGGGAAAGGTTCCGAAACCCTTATCTCATTTTCAAATAAACAAACCACAGAGCCTCGAACTAAAGTGGTAAAAGATTGATTAATGGGAGTAGGGTTTAGAGGGTACCATGAAGAGGAGGAAATCGGCGAGGAAGCGGCCGGATTCGGGTAGGTTGGTGGAGATGCCTCGCTCTCTCATCAAGGACAGCACGCTTTGGGTTTTCTCCGGTTCCTTCGGAGCTTCCGTTTTGCGCCCGACAGACGACGACACCACAGAAACAAGACAACCTTGGATTGGACGTTATCAAAACTTATGGTTAAAAAGATTAGAACGGCGTTTGTTTTGATTAGCAACGATTAAAGTTGTTAATCAAGGGGGTTGTGGTGGTCGGGTGAAAGAGCCTTGGAGTCCCGTAAGTGTCGTGAAAACTGTGTTTTGGTGAAAAAGTCCTAGAGCTCAACTAGTCTGTGCGGGGTTGGGTGAAAAAACCCTGGAGCTCTGTAGTGCGTTCAGGTTGGGTGAAATAGCCCTGGAACCTGAGTATGGACCGTGTGATAAGGTTTGGGTGAAAAAGCCCTGGAGCCCTGGTCGTGTCGTGTGTGTTGTGGTACGATTAGAGCTCTACGGTTAAGGACCAAACGTCTCTTCCTTAACACTTCCAAAAGACGAATACCATAATCAAGAACAAAATGTTTGCACATTCAATTCATAATAATTGACATATAAAAGTAAAACTTTTAAAACACATTCCTTTCAATCTGAGGAAGGACATCTTGAAGGAGGCGCACTGATCCTGTTATTCGATCCACCCGGGCAGCACGAAGATGTATAGAGATCTTCAGAGAAATTTCTTGTGGAAGAGGATGAAGACGAAGATATCAGAGTTCGTTGACAGATGTCTGGTTTGTCAGAAGGTGAAGATTGAGCATCAGAGACCTACATGACCGATGCAGAGGATTGAGCTTCCAAAGTGGAAGTGGGAGCACGTGACGATGAATTTTTTCACCGGGTTGTCGAAGACGAGAGGATTTCATGATGTGATTTGGGTTATAGTCGATCGACTGACCAAATCGACACACTTCTTAGCTATCCGGACCACTCTACCTCTGGAGGGTCTAGGTAAGTTGTATATTGAGGAGATTGTCAGACTTCATGGATTGCCTGTGAGTATTATTTTTGATCGAGATCCTAGGTTCACTTTCAGATTTTTGGGGAGTTTGCAGCAAGCTCTGGGGACTCGGTTGAAGTTCAGTACGACATTCCATCCGCAGACAGACAGTCAGTCTAAGAGGATCATCTAGACATTAGAGGATATGCTACGAGCTTGTACTCTAGATTGGGCAGGACATTGGGATGAGCATTTGCTGTTGATAGAGTTCGCCTACAACAATAGCTACCATTCAAGCATTGGGATGACACCGTACGAGGCTCTGTACGGGAGACCGTATAGATCACCGGTATGCTGGAGTGATGTAGGCGAGAGGCAACTAGTTGGTCCTTGTAGGATCGTGAGGGTCGACAATACTAATCACTTTTATCCCTAATTACCTACTTGTTTAACGATCAAAGATATGCAGTGGGATTTAAAACTAAACAAGCAAGTAATAGAAAATGCAAACCACAATGGACTCGGGTGATTTTACAGAGGTTCGGTCACCCGCCTACGTCATCTCTTGCAAGCTCCGCTTGACACTTCGAGCTTCGCTCACAACTTTACTATCTGTTCCCCGTTCCGGGCCGGGAGACAACACCTTTACAAGTCTTCAAGCTCACGAACAACCCTCGCCGAGCTTGACTCCTCCTCTCACAATTCGAGAGGATCACTTTGGGCTCTCACCGAAGTCTATACTATTATCTTGGGCTTTCACCAAGACCCTTTGCTTCTTTTACAAACAAAATCTTGAGTGGAACACACTCTCTAACTTGAGCACACTTAGTTTAGAATGTGGAATTGATGCTAAGGTGTGGAAGTGTAAGCTTGGTGTGTAGGATTGGGGAAATTTGAGCTTGGGAGTTTCTCTCTAATGTATAGGAAAAATATGTGTGGGAGAGTTGTGTTAAAATGTGTTTTACAACTCTATTTATAGGCATTAGAGAGAATATAGCCGTTGGGGTTGTTTGGGTAAGAGTTGGTGTAAGATACACAAAATAGAAACTAGTAGGACCCAATTCTGAGTGAATCCGGGCGACCGGAACGGGTTGTTCGGTCGACCGCTTGGCAGTTTTGAACTCAGTGTGGTCGACCGGTTAAGGAACGCTCGACCGCCCAACGCTATGTCTGGTGTACACTTAAGTGATCGGTCAAACACTGAATAGGGTTCAGTCGACCGATTTACACCAGGCACTTAGGGGTTGACAAACAAGGTTCTATTCGGTCGACCGAAACAATGTCCACGGTCGACCGAATTCCAACAGGAAGTTCGGGTTTGTCAAGAGACATAAATTTGGTCGACCGAACAAGGTCCTCGGTCGACCGATACATAAAATATATTTGGGGTATTTCTGGTTAATACGAATACGATTGTTGGGTATATACGACAAAACAAACGGTCGAAAAAATAATTGGAACTCGGTCGATCGTCCAGACTTTTTCGGTCTAAGTTAAACAGTAACAGAATAATTGATCACTCGGTCGACCGAACGGTCTGGACGGTCGACCGATTGAGGGCAAACTGTTTTGGGTTCAGGTTTAGTGTTTCCCGGTCTAAGTTTGAGTGATCTATTGAAGTCCAAATTATATGAAATTTCGTGTGTGACTTCTATAGGGAACCTAGTTTGTGTTTTAGTAGTTTTTAGCTCAAGTATGCTCAATTTACACAAGTTCCTAAGACTCAAATAAATACAAAATACATGTCTTCAATTGAGCTTGATTACATGTCTTGACTTGATTTCTTTTCTTCCTTGAGTCTTGATCACCTGTAGAGGTTAGCACAAAGCAATATATATGCAATGCAACATGTATGCTACTCTACATGATCACAATTAAGATTAGGTGTGGTTGTAAAATAGCGAGGAGGTGCGATCGTTGATCGAGCGAGCGTTCGTTGGTTGATTGTGATTTTGAGGAAGAAGTGCTCGTGGAAACGTCGTCGATGTTCTTCGAAGGTTTCTTCAAACCTTCACGGTATGTCAAACTTGTTGTTGTAGCTCACTTTTGTTGTGTGAGTATTTGGAAGTCGACGGTAGGCCGAAAAGCTCGTCGCAAGCAAACGCGCAGCAGATTTTACTGCTGGATTGGTCGACCGGTTGGTGCAAACGGTCGACCGTTCCTAATGAGAATTCAGGTTCCTGCCTCACACCGGTCGAACGATGCCTTTGGGCGGTCGATCGATTGTGCATTAGAGGCAAACCTGGTTGGTTTCGGTCGAATGGGGGTCCTTTGTCGTTCGACCGTGTGCACTGTTGTAGGTCGGTTGGGGCATTGACCATCCAAATGGTTGACCGCATGTTTGACTCGTCCGACTGATGACTTAAGTTGAATAATGGTTGGGTTCGACCGATGATGGTTTAGTCGACTGGTGTTGTTTGGACGCATGGTGGATTTTACTGGTGGAAATCGGTCGACCGAGAGTGCTCGGGGGTTCGACCAGTGTTGATGTTGAGCGTTGGCGGATTTCACCGGTGGGTTTCAATCGAACGTGTCCCATTTGTCGTTCGACCGATTGGTCGTTTTGTTCGTTGAACATGGGAGGTGACCTTCGAAACAGTCGACTGGTCTCTGACATTGGTTCGACCGATGGAGTGTCGGTCTAGGCAATTGTCCTATTTGAGTGAGATTCGGTCTACCGGGACTCTTGGTTCGGTCGACCGTTTGTGTCCAGTTTTGCACATTGGAGGTGTGGTTGTTGTGGTCGTCCATGTGAGGCGAGTTGTGGTGTCATTGTTCTTCCGACAAGTGTGCTACTAAGCACAGGGGTTGCGGTGGTTGGGTGAAATAGTCATGGAGCCCCGTAACTGTTGTGAGAGTTGTGGTTGGTTGAAAAAGTCCTAGAGCCCAGCTAGTCTGTGCGGGGTTTGGTGAAAAAGCTCTGGAGCTCCGTAGTGCGTTCAGGTTGGGTGAAAGAGCCCTGAAGCCTGAGCATGGACCACGTGATAGGGGTTGGGTGAAAAAGCCCTAGAGTCCTTAGACGTTCGGGTTGGGTGAAAAAGCATTGGAGCCCTGGTTGTGTCGTGGTAGCTGCGGTTGGGTGAAAAATCCCTGGAGCCCAGCTTGGCGACATTGAGTGTTGCAGTGGTTGGGTGAAAAGGCCCTGGAGCCCCATAACGTTGGTTTGTGTTGTGTTTGGGTGAAAAAGTCCTGGAGCCCAGCCTTGTTGTTTGTGATTTTCTTTGTTGATAGAATTGTATGCTAGAGTGTTTCAGTTTCATGCATTGTAGAGTTTGGCATACAGGGTTTCCTTCTGAAAGTCGATGAGCTTGGATTCCAAAAAGGCGACGGGTCTCCCGGCAGTGGTAGCGGAAGCCGATGAGTGCCACCTTCTTCCAGAAGGTGGAGCAACAGTTGGGTTGTTGCGGAGGCGGGATGGGATCAGTGGAGGAAGAAGAGGAGGAAGGTTGAGAAGAAGGGAGGCGATGTGTTGGTGGAGGGAGTAGGAATGGATCGCAATCGGGGGGACAGAAGGAGTTGTCGAGGGCGATGTTGACATCCTTGAGATGGAGATGGAGATTACCATATTACACTTTGGTTGTATAAATTGAATGTTGAATAAACCAACCGTTGGATCTAGATCTAAGGGAGGATGTTGAATAAACCAACCGTTGAATAAGACCTGGTCTCATTGTAATATTTCTCTGTGTGTGTGTATATATATATATATATATATATATATTAATTTTTAATATTAATCAAATTTGATTATATCTCCTCAAACCGTTAATAGAACTTGAAAGTTTATAAATAATGTCTCGTGTATTTGTTTTACACAACTTGAACACTATCTCTTAATTCATACCTTAGTGTCAAATTTTCTACATCTACAACTTTTCATTTCTACGCTCAAAGTCAAATTTCATCCTTTGTGTATTCATTCCATATTATATCCAAGTAAGCTCAAGTATTATAAGTGTTTAGTTAGCAATTCCAATTATATATCCAAGAATCGTAAAAATTGTAAAACTTCGAGAGAGCTTCCTCTTAGTTTGTGAAATAAGAAAATCAATGTGACGGTGTTCGTAAGGGCTCGTGGTGTAAAGGCGTAGATCTTAGCCTGGAGCAGAGATCAAATAGTGAATACTCGAGTATTAATCAAATGATCAATCAGAACTCGAGGAGAAGGTTAGACCATGGTGGTTGTGGTCAAACCTATATAAAAATTTGACGTCGATTTTGTGGTTTGCATTTTTGTATCTCCTTATATATTTTAATTTCACATTTAACTTGAGATTAAAGAGTCATCGGTCCCTAACAAAGCTAGGGGTGAGTAAGGACCAACCCGGTTTGGGTTTTTGGACCGGACCGGTCAGTCCAGATTGGCCCCAACCGGTTCCGGTCCGGTCCGAGTTTTATTTGTTTTTTTTTAAATTTAAGGTAAAAAAACCGGTTCTGGATCAGATCGGACCCAACCGGTCCGGTCTTTGGTCCAAGGTCCGGAGTCGATCCGGTTCCAGTCCGGTCCAGGTCGGACCGGTTGCTCACCCCTAAACAAAGCTGTCTTAGAAACTTTTTACTAGTAAGCTCGATGTAATCGAGCTCAAGCCGCTAATATTTGTAGTACCCATGGACTTATGTCATTAAGTTAGCTCCTTAATCAACAATTTCGTTGTTGAAAAAAAGAGGGACCTAAATAAATGAGACGAGTAAACAAGAGATGCGTATGATGTTACGATGGATTCTTGAATACACACAAAAGTCGGTCAGCTTATTTGAAAGTGAATTTTGCGAACACTACACTTTAAATTGAAATTTTAAATTTTCGTCATATGTAGAACCACATACGACGATGGAAAAGATGGAAAATTTTGAAACCATTTAACTAATTTCTGTTAAATGAACCATGCAACAAGTTTGTGATACATTTGAATACTTTTCGATTAATGTGAAGCGAAACCTTAGTTCTCCAATTTACTTTACAAATCTGATGGACCTCCAGAATGAAGGGATCGGTTATGCTTTGTTGCAACCGCTTCTCGAACGAAAAAACACAAACATTCCACAATATCACAACAAAACCCACGCAAAATCATGGTTACACTAAAATCATCAAGTACCATAATTTCCGTTAAATATTAGCTGATTCCTTGTTCCACACAACATATCTGTAGACCCTTCAAATGCAGAAAAGAGACTTATGCGTCAGCAAGGCAATCGAACTGCTCAGAGTACCAGAGACAAAACCAATTAGCACCTATAACTGGCACTATCACGGCTGTAACATCCCCGAAACAGCGGAAAATTTAAACTTTTAAATAAATGATAATCAAATGATAAACATCAACACAGGGGACGCTACTCGAAAATATAAATATAATATATATGGTGTTGCACCGTATACAGGAGTTGTCAAAAGAATGACTACATCAAAATACAATATACAGATATACAAGTAGTCATAATAACCTCAAAACCGACACGAGGACCCGACTCCAAGATGCACTCGTCCTCAGTCACCACCCAAGCAGCTCCCGAAGAGGGAACATGAAAGCAAACAACAATGCCGTGAGTCTCCCGAAGGAAACCCCGTATGCCAAACCCGCCTACATGCAATGCAATCATGACATATCATACTAGTATTATGCCAAACATAAATCATAACTGGTCATTCCCCAAACGGGTCATAAGGTCATAATAGTCATTTCCCCAACCGGGGTTCATTAGTCATACGTCTAGTTTTGGACAATCGTAGATACCCACCGCAGGCACATGCGGTCATACGGAAAATACGCGACACACCCCCACTCGCAGCTACACTAGTCATATGAGTTCGGTGAGGGTCGCACGCAATTCCGAGTCATCATCAGATCTGATCAGTGGTCGAAGACCACAATCCGCCAGAGCCGTCGCTTTGGTCGGTCATACTCGCCAGCCGTGTCATAGCTGGACGATCATACTCGCCGGAACAGCATCGGTCGAGCACATCCGCCGGAACATCATCGGTCGGTCATCTCCGTCGCCACACAGGCTAAGGCACAGAACTCTGCTACACAAGGGCTAGCAGTCATCTCCGTCGCCACACAGGCTAAGGTCATCTCCTTCGCCACAAAGGCTAAGGTCATCTCTGTCGCCACACAGGCCAACAATCACCTCTGTTGCCACACAGGCCGACAATCATAACAGTCATCACATATAGATCATGCAAAAGGGGAATATGGTCTCACAGGTCTACTACCTAGGTCTCAATGCACATGTCATATCATGGGAACATAAGCAATAAATGCAATCCACGCACCAACGCGCTTATAAACAACCAATGCAAATACTGGGCTCCAACGGTCGACCGGAAAAGGTCATACGGTCGACCGGTTGGTCGTTAAAACCGGTACTTGGTTCGAACCACAACCCAACGGTCGAACCAAGGAAATCATCGAAACGGTCGAACAAAAGTCTCTGGGCGGTTGACCGTTTAAAAGGTCTACGCCACAAATAAATAATAAATAAAACATCCCCAACGGTCGAACGACAATGAGCTTCCGGTCGACCGAAACACATCAGGGACTTCAACATTCTACAAGGTCATTACCGGTCGACCGAAATATGAATCGGTCGAGCCACACTTAAGTTGTCTTAAGTCATCGGTCGAACGGGATCTCAGGGCGGTCGACCGTTTAGAAGTCTACACCCCCAACCGACTTAAAACAGTACATCCGGTCGAACTTGGTCAAAGAGGCGGTCGATCGTTTAGAAGGTCAACGCCCCCAACCGACATACAACAGTGCATTCGGTCGACCGACAAAGGGGACCCAGTCGACCGAAAACACTCAGGGTCTTCATCTTCTCGCTCACACGAACAATCGGTCGACCACCCATGGGGTATCGTTCGACCGATTCGAGCGAGAACGCCCGAATTACACTACAACCGGTCGACCGAATTGAGCACCGGTCGACCGAAACAGAGCAGAACTTCTGCCACACTATTCCGACGAGACATTCGACCTACCGTCGAACACTCAAACACTCACACAACCTTGGTGAGCGTAAAAGCAAGGCTTGACATACCTTGGAAGCTTGAAGAAGCTTCCGAAGAGCAACGACGATCCTCCCACGCAAAAGGACGTATCTCCGGCGAACTCCACACCTTCCTTGAACTCCGGCGACCAAACTTGCCGGCGCATCCGCAGCTCCTCCTTCCGCCGACGAACTACACGGGAGGGAGAGAAAGTGTTGAGAGAGAGAGAGTGAGATGAAAAGAGAGAGGAGAGAATGAGAAAAAAGGTTTGGTTAGGTTTAAATACTCTCACTAATAAGGGTTTAAGGTTCTTAAACTTAATTAACCTTAATCAAGGGATTAGGTTCTCACAACGACAGTGTCGATCTAGGGGACACTTGTTTAGATGCAACCAGGATAACTTAAAGATAAGGCCTGTACCGCATCGGCCTCCTGAACCGGAGACTTTCCTGTCAAGCAAATGTAAATTTATGAGAAATGAAGAGATGACTACATTATGAACAAGTGTTCTATCAGACTTACCCATAACCATAGGGAGAGTAAAAATATGGTGGCATATATGGCTTCCTAAACCCATATCCTCCATATGGGCTATATCGCCTTGGGCGAAATTGCTTCATTGCAGGGATGTCGGTCCTTTTGGATGAGACCTGCATTTTGTCAAGCACCTTGTGAGAGGAAATCGATACACGTGATAGTAAGTAGAAGCTTGTTCATCAGAAGGAAAAAAATACCTTCAATTGCCGACCATGCAGTTCAGATTCATTCAATTGGATAGCTTCGTGAACAGCTTCAGCTTCCAGAAATTCTACATACGAAAAACCTTTTGGCTGGCCAAATTTGTCAGTAAGAATGGTGACCCTGTTTACGGTTCCACAAGATTGGAAATGCTGCTGAACTTCCTCCGGAGTGCACGAATAATCCACCTATTGAATTGCCATCGAGACACATCACCCAAAGCCCAAATAAAAATACTATACGAGTAAGTCCACTCTGAAAACCAAGGGAAAAGGGAATAGTAACACACTAACACCAAAATAGTTCAAAGTTCTTCGTGTTTAAGAACATGTAGAAAAAGCTTCAATGTTCTTCAGCTATTTGGCATACGAGCACGTAAAGTACAATGTCAGAAAACTTGAAATAAAATGACAAGATTCTTCACTTTTGACAATATAATAAGGAACTTCAAGAGGAATGTACAAGAACTTTGTGGAACTGAATGTGGCTACTTCTTTATGAAGTCGAACGTGATGTAATAAAGGGATCACGGAATATACCAAAACAGGATAGGAAGTCAGAATGAAGGCACATCTACAGGTTTTTTACTCTTGTCAGATGATGTTTAAGATAGCAAAAATATATGATGTGGAGCAAGAGTTTAGGAACCTTCACCAGATGTTGCAAAGTATCTAGCCACGAGCCCACAACAGCACAAAAGCAGTGCACCTTCTTCTCCCTAACTTGCTATGCTCGGTAAATGAACAGATACAGATGCCCTCATGCCCATCCGCAGAGCTTAGGAGATGGTACTGCTCCATAGCAGCAAACGCACCCACCGGGCTATGCACCTTTTTTCAGTGCGGATTTTTTCACTCTTTTCTCAAAATGTTTTTTTCTTCATAAAATGTATCTTATTCACGTATTTTGAGCTCTGTATCTTTTTCTTTTTTCCCTTTTTTAGGGCTTCTATATTTTTTCTTTTATTTTTTTTTCTAGGATAGGACCTCTCATTATAAAATCACTATAGCTTCTTTCTTCTGAAACTATGTTAACCAAACTTGTTGGCTCTTCTAAGAGATGCCTCTTAGACTGGATATCACATTGGAAGTTGCAACCAAAAGCCTGCGCCCATTTTTGCACAGTATAGTCAAGCAGGGCCTTCAAAATAAATACAAAAAGATGATAAACATATCAACTATATGAAAATCTTCATTTTAACTTTCAAGGGTAAGCAAACTTATCACAAAGTCAGAATTTCTATCACCATTATAATAGAGCAGAATGTGCAGTACGAACGGAACAAATACACAAACTTGCTTACTCAACACCAGGTTCTTTACAACTTCTAAGAAACGTTTTGCTTTTAATTTAACAGAAAAATAAACGGTTTGCTTTTATTTTTGCAGAATATGATTTTTAGCAGTATATAACACTTAATAAGAAACATGGTAACTTATGGTTCAAAGTAAACAAAGAATGCGGAACTTACATTCCCAACATAAACAGATCGTGAATCTACTTCTTCCTTGCTGGCTTGAGTAGCAGCTGCACTGGCAGGATCGGTGCACACAAAATCAGAGTAGTAAATACCATGAATATCAAAATAAAAAATAAAAAAATGAAACATTAATAAAGATAACCATAGCAAAAAAGGTTAACCACATCACAGTAACCAAAATGTCAGGAACCACCAAGAAGCACAAATTGATTAGCATGAAACCAACAAAGAATTGACTAATTGAGGATGAAAAATCACTATCATGTGGTTTCTTTGTTAAGCATAAAAGTCAGATATGTCCTAGTTCGAATTCTAAACCCAAAGGAGAGATTAAATTTTTCAAAGTGCCAACAAAGAAATAGACCAATAGAATTTTGACCCCTTCGCATTGTCCTTACAAATTCCAAACCACCCTAACAAAAAATCATGGCGCCACCCTTGCCTTCATGTGCATTGATACTGATCTGAGTGAACTCCTCTAGGAATAACTCCCTCAAACTAGCATTTTGCACTTGAAGGTAAAGGGAAGGTCCATCAGCACCATCCTAGGGCCGATCAAGTGACCTTCACTGTAGAACTGTACCAATCTAGGTTGAAGTGCGGGATGGTATAGAAAAATAAGATGAATGCATTATCTTTTCTTTTTTTTGCAGTTTTTTGATATTGGATGTATTCTTCATTATCACTAGTCATCTACATATTATTACTGTAATGTACATCAAATACATACACAACCAGAAATCCAGAGATAATGATACCAAGAACAGATTTATTCTCTAAGCCGCTGACCCATCAAGCACCTATACAACCTACAAAATCTCATTGGGAAGTCCAATGTGAGGATCCTTTTGGTGTAGAAGATTGTTATGGATGCCGAGGACACCCCTAATAATTAGGATTTATATTTTGATAATAATTAGGATTTATTATATTTTGATAACGTTAGATTTTCAAGACTTAAACACACAAACCAGTACAAAATTACTAATAAATTCTAAGCCAAAAATAAACATTGTGCTCGGCTTCTAGGAGGTGTTGTCCCCTTGCCACCTCACCGGCAAGACCCCCGAACGGCTCGTTAAGTGTGTTTTATGTCGTGTATTATTTGATTTATATCGAGTATTTGGTTTATCGTCTCCTGTAGTGTAAGCTTACGTTTTCTTAAATTAATGTAATATTTGTTTTCTTGATATTAATGGTATTTAGTATTTGATAATCATTGATGGTTAAATAAATAAAGTATATGCAATTTAGAAATACGAGAATTATTGGGTTTTTTTATTTTTCCAAATAAATTATTAATGTTTTAGGTAAATATAAATGATTTTGGAATATAATAAAAGTTGAGAAGAAAATTAATGATGTAGAGGAAAGAGTGTAGGATGACCTAGATCATGGTTAAGAGGTGAATAGTGAATGATCAATATAAGATTGAGTCATGATGATATGGTAGGGAGAGAAAGTGAATGAGGTATGTATCATGACTCTGAGTGCTCTAACAAAAAACACTTTCAATATTTGGATGATTTTCCCTCCACAAATTAAATCAACGATTCCCTTTACGATCTGTGCTTTTCACAGAGATCCAAAACCCAGTACATTTCGATTTGCATCTACATTTCGTATCAGTATTCAGTACAGGTATTTATCCCATCTCAACTAATCGTCCACAAGAATTCTTATCTTACTCGTACGACATCTTTTTTTTGGATCGGTTACAACAGGAATCAAACTGACGCATTGATCGTTAATCTAAGAAGACAAAGTTAAATCGCACAAAATCCAAAATCCAAAATAACCATCAAGACGAGCATCCAAGTCATCTAACAAACCCTAACGCAACTACAACAGAAAATAACAGAAATCATCTAATCCCACCTTGACCGGCCGACATCTCCCTCTCGACCTTCGCCTGCATCTCCCGTAACGCCGCGGCCTCCTCCTCCATCTCCATCAACCGCTTCTTCATCTCGTCCAACTCCATCAACCGTTGAACAACACAAAAAAGGTCACTCTCACGACTAGGGTTAGGGTTGGGGGAATCAAGACGGGACCTTGGCGGTGTCGTCGTCGGGGAGGGTCATGTCGACGTCGGCGGTGGAGGCGTCCATGTCGTCTTCCATCTCCGCCACGCCCGGGATCTCGCCGCCGTACACCTCGTGCTCGTCGTCGTCCATCGGAGCCGACTGGACTGCTGCTTCTAGAGGTTTCGGTGGTCTTGCGACGCTTCGATGACGGGTTGTTTTTGGTTGTTTTCTGATTGAGAAGTTTTGATGTCTTGTTATTGGGTTAATGTAGGGATTTACTTCTCTTCTACGATAAAGTAGACTTAAAGATACGTATATATTCAACGATATTATTGGCACTTAAAATTCCATCAACTCAATTTTACATTAGTTTATTTTATGGATACAAACACAAACTTTGGGGTTTGGATTCTCTTCGGGGTGTTTGGTTGGGGGTACCTGGAATGGAATGGAATGGATTTCATTCCATTCTGGTGTTTGGTTTGTTTATTTTGGGCTCAGAATTAGAATCCATTCCAGCTCATACCTAGGAATTAGAACCTTACCTACCTACCATAGAATGAGAATCTATTCCAACCTAGTATGAGATTCTCATTCCATTCCATCCCAGCCAACCAAACACCCCCTTCCTTTTACTTGTGAGCGAAGTGCTTGCAATAAAATATATATTATTGTCACTTGTACGATTGCTCGGGACTTGGAATTGGTTAACTCTTTGCATATGACAGTTGAGCTTTATCGTATGCCTCCTTTAACCTCAACCATTGCTTTAACCACCATTTTCATTCTGAAATGTGTTTACTGCTGAGATAAGTTGTAACATAATTCTAATCCTAATTCAAGGATGCAATAGCTTGTCTAATTTGGAAAAAAAACGATATGAATAACTATCCTTAAGATCTTTTGGCAGACTCATCATACATCAGTCATCACGTTATTGACAACTTGTCCATCTATTACGTACACTGACAAGCCAAGACACGCTTTATCTTTTATTTTTTTTTTCGGTTACTAAACTAATGAATTTCGATAATTTCATATTTCAAAATACAAAATAGTTAATTTTTTTTATAAAAAATACATTTTCTAATAAATATTTATTTGCATATAATTAATTTTTCAAAAAAAATATTTATTTTTCATTTTTTTTCTTCTAAAACCTATTTATTTTTATTTATCGGATTTCAAATTCATGATTTTTAATATTTTAGTAAAAGTATCTGATAATTGATAAAAGAATTTTATACAAAAAATAAATATTTTTGGAAAAAATTATTTTATATAATAAATATTTTCTTATTAGAAAAATATTTTTTTAAAATAATTAATTTTTTTATAATTTTTAAAATATAAAAAAGTATCGAATTTCATTAGTTTAGTAACTGAGTTATTAAGTTTAATGCGAGAAAAAAAGAAATTAAAGATAGAGTACATGTAAATTTTTTGAGTAATTTTTTATAATTTTTAAAACACATATAATAAATTTTATGAATTTTGAGTTTATTCAGGACGATTTTATAAAATTTTCATTAAATAATAATATATTTAACGACGTTAAGGATTTGTTAACCGAGTGACAGTGGAAAAAAGTTAATGATTAAAATAATTTTTTTGATTTTTCTATGATATTAAGCTAAGTAGTTACTACCATATGACATAATTTTTTTATTCTTAATGACACCTAAGCAAATATTTCTTAATTGTACGACAGTTTTGTAGGAAAATATTCTGGAAACAGGAGAATTAACTTGTTGAATGATTTTTTAGTGATTATTTTTTAGAAAAATTAGAAATAATTTTGTGAATTAAATTACGTGATTTTCAAACTTTCATAAAATTACACTATGAACGACTTTCCTTCTTCCGTTGTTATTTCTTGGGAAGTAATGAAAGTGAATTCTAAATTTTTGATTACTTTCTTCAAACTAATCACACCTTAAGATCAAAAAAATATTCCTAGTTAGGTTCGGTATAATGAAAATAACAAGTTATAACACAACTACATTAGCCAACTTATATTATATACATACAAATACAGAAACAAAAAGAAGAATACGATAAGTGTTGGCCAATGGACACCACACTGATCCCAATACATAACCTAATAATTCATAATCTTTGACGTAACTATAACCATAACTTAACCATAACCTTTAACCATAACTATTACCGTAATTTTTTAATTAATAATCATTAAAAAAAATCAAAACATAATCAAAAAAAAAATCAAAAGTACGCAGATCGCGGGTCGAACCCGCGATCCGTGGCCGCAAGCTCCTATAAATATACGTTCCGTCCATTTTTTTTCAATCCAATTATTTTTTCAATTCCTCGCACATTTCCACTTCTACTCTCCACACAGTTTTGAAATTGTGCCTGGTGATATCAATTTTTCTGATCCGTATGTCTTTCCTGGTGTTATTTGAGGTAATTATTTTTTTCATTCTTCTATTTATAGTTATTAATAATTGGTAATAATATCAAATATTGAAATTCTACTCTCTTCACAGTCTTCAAATTGTGCCTGGTGATATCAATTTTTCTGATCCGTGTGTCTTTCCTCGTGTTATTTGAGGTAATTATTTTTTTCATTCTTATATTTATAGTTATTAATAATTGGTAATAATATCAAATATTGAAATTCTACTCTCTTCACAGTCTTCAAATTGTGCCTCGTGATATCAATTTTTCTGATCCGTGTGTTTTTCCTGGTGACTTTTGAGGTAATTTTTTTTTCATTCTTAATTTCTATTTATCTCACATTATTAATAATTGGTAATAATAACAAATCTTGAAGTTATTTGTAATATAAAATTGATTAAAGAATTTTACATTGTAGTTAACAAAATGATTGCGGTAAGTGTGTACTTTGGCGGTGAAATAGTTCAAAATGCAAGTTACGGTATAGAGTACACGATAGATCCAAGACTTACACTTTCAGCGAGCGAAAATGTAACCTTAGAAGAACTTAAGAGTTGGATATATCAAGGTTTGAATGTCGAAGAATCTCAGTACTCGATGAATATTCAATATCGTTTCAACATTGCAAAAAACCGGTTACTTTTTTTAATGTGATGTCTGTATATGATTAGAATTCCTGGAGAATAGCCTATGAAACAGCTTATTCCAAAATGGGAATGATGGAGTTATATGTACAGTTGAATCCTGTGGAAATTGAGTGGAGGGCTGAGATGTTTACAGGTAACCAACCGGGTAGTAGTAGTGGTGCAGGTTTCATATCTCAACAATCATGTGATGCAAACACCATAGCAGAAACCAGTCGACCTGCGAATAGAATTTCTGATTTCGTGCCTATACCAACAGATGATGAAGAAGAAAATGATGACGAAGATTACAATATAGATACAGAAAATGAATCATCAGGTGAGGACGATGAGGATGCTGATGAGATTGAGGAAGATGAAGATATTGGTCCGAACGTGAGTCAGTCAAGCCAATACAACCCATTTAGAGAAAGGGGTTGGGTTCACCCAGCTAAAAGCTTTCATGATTGTTCTAGTTGGGTTCCTGCAGATACATCATTTATAGAAAGCAGCGTAATAGTTGAAGGTCCGTTAGCTGAGAATCAAGCATTCTCATCAAAAGACCCTCTGAAGAACGCAATATCGAAATGACATATTGACAATAATCAGGAGATCAAGGTGCAAGACAGCAGCAAAACCAAATATAGGGTGAGATGTAAAGATGAAAATTGTAGTTGGATGTTGTACGCTGCACGGACCGGTTCAGGTGATGCATGGTCTATAAGAAAATGTCCGTATAAGCATATATGCAGGTCCACAGCTGCCCGATTTGATCATGCTCAGCTGACTGCAAAGATGATGGCTGATATCATCCGTGAAGATGTCGAAAATAATGTCTCGCTCCCGATTAAACAGGTGTTTGGTCTAGTAAGAAAAATATTTCTAGGTGTTAATCCAAAGTACAATAAATTATGGCGTGCCCGCGAGATTGCTGCTGCATACATGTTTGGAAGTTGGTCGGGTTCATATGCTTTGTTGCCTCAATTGTTAAATGCTATTAAACAATCAAATCCTGGAAGTAAAGTTGTAGTTCATTCTGACCCTTTACCATGCGCTGGTGTCCGTCAGTTTAAATGTGCAGCATGGGCTTTTGGTCCTTGTATTCAGGCATTTAAATATATGTGTCCTGTTATCAGCATAGACGTCTCATTTCTTAAAGGTAGATACGAAGGAAGGTTACTTGTTGCTGTTGGGTATGACGCTGAGAATCAACTACTGCCTCTTGCATTTGGGTTCGTTGAGAAGGAAAATATATCCAATTGGGGATGGTTTATGAGATGGTTGCGACGAGAGATGATTGGAGATAGGAAGATATGTGTCATATCTGATCGACATGTTGCAATTAAACACATTTTTAGGAATCCCGGTTACGGTTGGCACGAGGAAGGAAATGAAGCAGTTCACCGTTTATGCGCATAACATCTTGCCGAAAACTTGCTAAAAATTGTAAGAATCAATATGCAGTTGACGCCTTCAAGGCAGCATGCAGACACAGTAATCCGTGGGATTTCAAAGCCAGTTTGGAACAAGTTGAGTATTGGAGTAAAGATGCATTACAATACATAAAAGGGATAGGGAAAAAAGATGAAACAAATGAGAATGAACCGGAGGTTCCTAGTAAGTGGTCGTTGTGTCACGACGGAAGCCAAAGATGGGGAATAATGACAAGCAATGCTGCGGAGTGTCTGAACAATGTTTTCAAAGAAGCTCGTGGTTTACCCATTTGTGCAATTGTAGAGGCGACATACTATAAACTGTTGGAGTGGTTCAACAACAGAAGACAACATGCACGTGTGTTGGCACAAAGATGACACATCTTTTCCGAGAGGGTTACACAAATATTGGAAAAATCTACAGCAATTGCATGTCAACATGAGGTGAAAATAACTGATTTCGATACAGGAGTATATGAGGTCATATCCAAACATGAAAGAGTGAGCAGAACTGGAGGTAGGAGGGATCGTAGTTACAAGGTGATTCTACGTGACGGCACCAGACCGAAGTGTAAGTGTCGGGGACTACAAAATACAGGTATCGCTTGCAGTCATGTTTTGGCAGTGTGTGTCGTACGTAACTACAATGTCAACGAATATACACATTCGTACTACAGTGTCAACTCTCTAGTGCACACATGGGAGGGTCACTTCGATGTGTACGGGAAGGAAGAGGATTGACCTGAATATATGGGAGACAAAATAATACCTGATCGAACTCTCGTCAATAAAGGAAGGAGAAGGTCAAAACGTTTACCGATGACGATGGATGTCATGGAAGGAAGGATAGGTCCGGGTCATTGTACAGGTTGTGGTTCGATTAATCACACAAGGGATCGTTGCAATGTAAGGGAATGTTGAATGTGTTGTAACGTTTAATGTATTGTAATGTTGAATTTATTGTAATGTTGAAAATCATGTATTGTTGAATGTGTTGTAATGTTAATAATGTTTATAATGTCTTATTTATAAGTCAAACCATATCAATTAAGATGACAAAACAAAATCATAAGATCTTAAAGTACAACCGCGAGTACAACTGAATTACAATATGAACTATTGCGTGGGAGTGAAAATCTTTGTCTTCATCTTGCGTCGGCACCTCGACCGACTGGAGTTGCAACATGCACTGATTCTTCTTCATCATCAGAGAAAACGTATGGAACCAACTCAGAATGGGGTTGAGTCTCAACTGGTGAATGAGTCTCAACAGGTGAATGAGACTCAACAGGTCGAAAAGGTGACTGATTTTGAACAAGCAAATGAGGTGACCGAGTCTCGTAAACTATAGAAGGTACAAGATTTAATTCACAAGTGTACCCTTGGTCAGTTAATGGGCTGAATATACCATCGAACAAAGTCCCGAAGTCTGTTTGCGGCAACTGAGTGGTATCATAATTAGTACCAGGTGTCTGATAAGTTGGATAATCTTCGGGAATCTGGGAAAGCCCCAACTGCGTTGGTTGCGATGGTCCTGCACCAATGTCACCATATGTTTGAGAATATCCAAACTAGGTTGGCTGCGATGGTCCTACTCCAATGTCACCATATGTTTGAGAATATCCAAACTGGGTTGGCTGCGATGGTCCTGCGCCAATGTCATCGTATGTATATGAACATCTAAACTGCGATGGATCTGGGACAAAATCATCATACGATGCATTGGATAGCCTAAAACTATATGTTGTTTGGTCTGCAACTCTAGGTACAAGACAGTCATCACGAATCTCATTATTACCATCATCATCTTCAGGAATCGACTCCACATCTGCAGGTAATCCAGCATCGCACAGTACTCTTTCAAATTCGTGCACCTGATCGCAATCGACAGCATCGAGTTGGTGACTCTTCAGCAACATTTTACACAGTCCCTTAGTTCCACGTTTGTATAGCTGCTTGATAACAAATTTAGCCCGTTGAATACCACGTAAGCCCTGCAATTGTAGTTTGAAAATTAGATAGTAAAACACAACAAACAATAATCGTCAAAGTCGTTCAAAAAACATACCATACGTCGAATACGTGGTCTACCAGGAACGTAACCTAAGTCCTCGATAGAATCGCGTGGGGGTGGCAACGACCTTTCCAAACTGAACTCTATTTGGCCTCGTATGTAGACTGTGTACATACCATTATGCTGAAACCACTGACGATACCGTCGATTTTCTCTCGGATCATATGGTCGACCTTCCTGAATAATATGCGGTCTGTCCCACATTCGTATGTAAATTTCATGCTTCGCTGACCAATCATCTCTCTGTCGGGCGATATGTACTATCTTATCAAGTCTTTTGAGTTCTGGCGGTGGCGTCGTCTGATAAAATCCAAATTGTCTCATAGTTCTTTCTGGATAATGTCATGAAATCATCCAAAAATGAATCAAAGACACTCTCGCAAGCCAATATGCAGCATCAGTAGTAAATACCTGGTCAGGAAGCAACATCATATTTTCATAATACGGTTGCCAGTTTACATGCTCATCCAACATACATTCAAATTCATTTCTGTAATGTGTAAGACAATTATGTGCGGCACTAACCTCATAAGTCTGTGGGTATTGTCACTTAATAGCAAATGGAGGTCGCGATTCTAAGTCTTCTCCACCTAAACACTCAGCATGACCCACGTGTCTCGGTCGGGCTACGGGAAACCGAGTCCAAGATCAGTGTTGAAGAAGTAATAATGCACCACCAATGTTCCTTTTACCAGTTTGACATGAAATAGAGAAGTTGCGATATAAACATGAAAGCACGGCCACACCCCAATTGTATACTATCGGCTTATCCAACACCTGCAAAAACCTCAAATACATAACTGGAACACCTGTCCCAGAGCTATCAGGGAAAACCATGGATCCAAACAAATCTAAAATGAAAGCCCGTCTATATTGTGCCACTTCTTTATCTGTGGGAAATTCTGGCAGATTCCCATAATTTACCCGCAACCATTGCAAACTGATGTTAAATCCGGACTCTTTGAACATTTGTGGCTCATCTCCTCCTACCGTTCTTTTACCTTTTTTCATAATCTCGGCGTTTATATCAATCACAAAGGAATTTCTAACTAACTCACGACTGTCTCGATCATTGTGCCTGATTATTGGAATACCACTGATAGGTAGACCCCACAAACAGCTAACATCCTGCAATGTTAATCCAACCTCCCCAACCGGTAAGTGGAAAGTGTGAGTCTCAGGACGCCAACGCTCTACAAGTGCAGTAATCAATCTATTGTCTGTCCTTGTATGTTTTATTTGGGCAAGTTGATATAATCCCAAATTTTTGAGTGCTTGACTAAAATAATCGTGGAAAGGAATTACTAGACGATGTGCACGACATTCCAAAACAGCCTCCGGCTATCATATATTCAAATATATTGTGAAAATACATCAATTAAAAAAATGTAATTTAAATATTTAGAAAATTAACACAATATGATTTTTTTTGTACTTACTTTTGTGTAAATATCATTGACTCTGAACATGCAATTTGGTATTCCGAGAAGTGGGGAAATAGACTCTCTATCCACTACATCATTATACTCACGTTCGTTTTATACAGAGCGACTTCTACTTAAATGACTCATTTTGTCAAAACAACTGTTCATGAAAATAAAAACAAAATTAATTATAATAATTAAAAAATAATTTACTCGTACATTTCATGACAAATTGCATGTTATAGAAATAATGAAAGCTATAACAATTTAACACATAAATACAACTAATATTTAAATTTTAATTTAACATAAAATAATAAATAACTATTCCAAATACTTATATTATATATTAAATTTCGTAAATGTACGTTATACAAATTTTAAATGTATATACATTTAATTTAATTATAAACAGATACATAAATACAACTAATATTTAAAATTAAATATAATAGAATATAACAAAACAATTCCAAATAATTTTAATTTAACAAAGAAATTAAATCTTAATTTAAAATATTCTTAAGTAAAAAATTTGTGTAAAATTTACGTGACTCCAAGATAAGCTGGGAAATAAGTGTTATGCGAGCCCCGAATGGAAGAAAAACTAGAAGAGAAGTGTCGGGCGGTCGCGGGAATCGCCTTCCCCAAGGGGGAGGTTCCGGTGACCGCCCTCTCGTTGGGTCGGGCGGCTCCCGCGGACGCCCGACTCAAAAATAATTATTTTTAAATTAATTGAAATAAACTAGGTAATTTACCAGATGTGAGTAGTCAGGGGTCTCCGCTGGTTCTTTTCCTGACCTCCGAGACATTTTTTGTGGTGAATAGAAGAGTGATATGAAGAGAAAGTTGTGTTAAAAAGTAAAATGAGGAGTTATATCAGTAGAAATGGTAGAGGGGGCAAAATGGTAATCTTGCGGACGATTTAAGTATTTTCGTGACAACGAATTTTTTCGATTTTTTTTAAAATAATTATTAATTAAAAAAAATACGGAACTATTACTACCATTAGCCATAACTAAGATAATAATACAAATTACAAAATATCATGCCAATTTGCCACCACCAATCTTTCACGTCCACCTTCCAGAACCCTCCACTCACGCACTCCTCCACCTCCTCCTCTTCCGATCCTTCCAGAACCATCCCTCCTCCCTGAACTCCAGAACCATCCATCCATTCCCACCCCTTCCCCAAGCAAAGCAACCCCCTACACTCCACTATATAAACCCCTCCCAACCACCTTCTCCCATAACCAACTCAATCAAGCTCAAATCCGATCAAAACATGGCCACAATCCTCCGATCCAAAGCCCTCCCAACCACCAAAGCCCTCCTCTCTATCCGCCCCCTATCCACATTCCGCCGCTTCACCTCCGCCCCTCTCCGCGACCTCACCACCGCCGACGACTCCCCCTCTCGCCCCCTCCCGTTCTTCCCCGACGCGCTCGATCCGTTCTCCCCATCCCGAAGCCTCTCCCAGGTGCTGAACCTGGTGGACCAGATGATCGAAAGTCCGCTACGAATGACCAGCGGGGCCCGGAAGGGGTGGGACGCGAGGGAGGACGAGAAGGGGCTGTACCTCCGGATCGACATGCCGGGGCTGGGGAAGGAGGACGTGAACGTGACGGTGGAGCAGGGCGCGCTGGTGATCAAGGGGGAGGAGAGGGAGCAGCCGGACGGGGAGGGAGAGGGGAGGAGGTATAGTAGCAGGATTGGGTTGCCGGAGAAGGTTTATAAGAGTGTGGAGGTTAAGGCGGAGATGAAGAATGGGGTGCTGAAGGTGTTTATTCCGAAGGTTAGGGAGGAGGAGAGGAAGGATGTTGTTCAGGTTAAGATAGATTAGGATCTGGATTAGATGATGATTAGCTGTTTTGTGTTTGTGTAGGTTTGGTTGATTTCTGGTGTTTGAGAAGAAGAAGAAGAAAAAACCTGTGTTTTTACTGTGGTTTAAATGCAAGTTAAGGTGGTGTGAGATTTTGGTCAGTGAAATGAAATTTGTGCTGTGTTTTGTGTTATTTATTTATTTTCTCTATTGATTATTCCGTCCCAATTTTAAATTGCATACACCCTAAATATGTGACTAGGATTATTGGGATGTAATCTTCTTCTTGACTACTTCAAAACAGGAGAACTTCCCGGGTGATTCTATTGGTTTTGTGAGATTATGATTATGATTATGAAATCATATCTTTTGTGAATCGAGTTAAGCATATTCGAATGTAGAAACGTGAATTTGAATTGGTGATGGCTTTCTGACGCTTAATGTTTTTTCATCTGAGTGAGAACACTGTTTAATAAATTAGTGAGAACCACTAATTCGAAGTAGGACGGTATAGGTGGACTCCGTTCTAACTCGGGTTTAAGTCATGTACTAGTAAGTTTGGAACGTCTCAGATCAGAAGATGGGCGTTCCGGGCAACTCATTTGGCGGAGATTTCTGTTTGGATTCTGAATGAGACGACGGCACGACGCGGTTGGTTAACAAACTAGAGGCCGTTTCGGGGCAGATTTTTGCCAGATGGTTAGTTGTGGTAGGAATTTATGTGCCTGTATATATAGTTAGCGCTTAATTAACATATTGTAACTGACTTTATTTGTTATTGGGCCTAATGGGCTTCTGCTTTGTTGTATATATAGGCACCAATCCATGCGATCGTTCTGTGATTACTGGTTAGAGAAAGCACCTATCAAATTCCCTGAAATAACGAAACAACGGCGGAAAGAAGATAAAACAAGAATGCAATTCAGATCAAAAGAGCAGAAAGTGGTGGAAACGATTACCAAAAATAGTCAACCTAAATTACCATCATTGATGAAACATAGATATAGTTGTCGTAACTCTTATTGCACGATTAAAGCTCACTCAGGCGTGTCGTAAGCACACCACAAAACATCACCCGAATTGTGTGCTCATGGGACCGAAATGGACTGCTGTGCTGTGTTTCAAAGACATGTACTTATTACACTGCACATACAAAATCACCACTAGTCTCGATATCATCGAGGTCGTCCTCCACGTCCAAATCGTCCAAGTCCATGCTACCGCCGCCAACAAACTGTCCCATCTGAAGTTTTTCGGCTTCACACGGTTTCCTGGCTTCTTCGATTATGGAGGTTATGTCCTCGATCGTTTGGGCAGTGCAATGTGATTCGTTGTTCTCAAAGGAATTAGTGTCGGTCTCGATTAGATCAATCGGAAGGTTTTTCAAAAACCATGGGTGGGATTTTAATTCTGAAATTGTTATCCTCTGCAGTTCCAGAAAAAAAAATATTGTTCATGATTTTAATGATATGGGTGAGCAGGGTGGAACTGGAACCCTAGAATTTTGATTTTAAAAGAAAAACCCAGTACTATACAATATTTTCTAAAAAGTATAGCAAAAAAGTAGTCGTTCTCCTGAAACTCTAGTAGTAGACCATATTTCCCAAAGCTATAACAAATATCATGAGGTGGGCGTCCCCACTCTTTCTTCATTTTAATTTTTTTAGGAACTAGTAATATATTATTATTTTTCTTCACACACACATATATATATATTCTAAGAGTATAACAAATATCACACCGAGTTAGGACTATAAATGGGGCGGGTAAAATTTGCCCCGACCCGCCTAAGTCGGGTAGCGGTGTAAAAAATCCAACCGCCTACCCGACTAATAAACGAGACGGGTAGCGGTTGTATTTTCTACCCGTCCCGTTTACCCGATTACCCGTATAAGATTTTAATAATAAATATTATATATATATACACTTAAATACCATATACATATTCCTATTATCTAATCCCTAATTTACTAATAGTGTTATAAAGTTGAAGTTATTTATAATTTTATGGTGTTCAAGACATGAGTTATGTTTTTAAGGTGTTAATGTGTCATATTTTTTATTTATGGTGTTATGCAAAAAAATATTTATCTATCTACCTACCCTGCGTAACCCGTTAACCCGCCTTGTCCCGCCAGCGTAACCCGTTTACCCGATCTTAGGCGGGGTCGGGTAGCGGTTAAAACATAATTCACCTGACCCGACCCACCAACTTTAGACGGGTTGGGTAGAGGTGAGTTCAAAACCCGCCCCGACCTGACCCGTTTACAACCCTACATGGAGTGGGCATTCATTCCCTTTTTCTTTTAATTTTGAAATGAAACTTGACCAAAATTGTAAGATAATTAACCACGACGAAGAGCTCACGGGTCACAAGATCACAAAAATTTATTATCATCGTGCTAGTTGTTTCACTTTGGCATAAATACAAAATTTCGATAATTAAACAAGTTTTTAAATAAAATAAATACAGATTTACTCATTAGGATGTCCTACTTAAATCCAATCTAGTTCGTTTAACAAAATATTATCTTAATGAGTTCTCCGGTACAAATTATGTGAGACTTTTTAACGAGCTTTAGACATATTTTTGACATGCAGGAATGCAGGATGATTTTTTTTAACTTAGAAGAATTTGGTGTTTCAGCAATACATATTATTAATAACATTTTGTGCAATATCATTTGTTGAACAACAAATTTGTGATTTATATTGAAAATGATTTACTTGATAAAGTTACTAACGAGTTAATCATGTATCCTTTTTAGATTATGAAAACTTGTCAAGATCTATTTTTTCTAAAAATATATATTAATCATTTTTCTTTTATAATTTCGTCCTAAACAAATTTTCTAGTTCCGCCGCCAGTGTGAAGTAACAAACTATCAATTAACCAAATAACGTTTTCAGAGTCATCCAATACCTTTTCAGGATTTGCTACGAAAATCCGATACAAAACGTTCAAGCAATCCTTTGACACTCGAACATAATCCGGGATAACGTATTGCACCGTCAGTATCCTCTACAAAGCAAGTGAACAATTCAAACTAAAAATTCGATTAAAAGACCACAATTTTACAATTCATCAAAGCACTCACCTCTATGGTATTTCGGAAGTTTCTCGGATCGTCTGGGTCTTCGAAGGGATAGGATCCAACCAGCATAACATATAAAGTAACTCCACAAGACCAAACATCTGCAATCTGAAAAATTGAGCGAAACACTTTTTAAGATCTTAATCCATTCATATTTAAATCACTGAGGGATTAATATAAGTCATCACCTTTCCGTCGTATTCTCTCCTCGATAAGACCTCTGGGGCTATGTAAGCCGGAGTTCCTACCGTTGATTTTGGTTGTGAGTGCAAGACAGAAGACTACAAAACAAGAAAATAGACCATCCATAATTAGACTTAGAGGTTCAACCAAAAAACCATATTTTGTTTCGACTGTACCTTGGAATAGCCGAAATCGCAAATTTTAAGTTGAGGCGTGGGGCTGCCATCCAAAAGAGTGTTCTCCAGCTTGAGATCTCTATGACATATTCCCTTAAGTGAAAACAACATAATCGAGTCAATTAGTTTCTAACCAACTTTGGTAATGCAAAAGGGAAAGTAAATGAAGCACCTTGGAGTGGCAGTAGCTGACACCTGATATAAGTTGCTGAAAGAAAAATCTGGCCTGTTTCAACAACAAATCCAAAAACATTTGTTTCTGAAATTGTGTTCTCATATTTGTTGTGTTTGAAATGAGGGGAAATGGAAGACATTGGTGTTTACCTCATCTTCGCCAAACCTGCCGGCATTGCAGATCCTATCGAAAAGCTCACCGCCAGAGGCATACTCCATCACTATGGCCAGATGACTAGGGGTCAAGAGAACCTGCACAGATTTTGAATTATGTTTCTAAGAGCAATAGTTTGTGAGACAGCATGCTTAATTGGCAGGAGGGTCAAGTGACTACTTGATATCTATAAAAAAAATACTCAAACATAACATATTTTGTGGACTCTTATTGGAGCATAACCAACACTACATAACAGTGTTTACAGTGATGCTGGAGTTAAAGAGCAGTTCCTAAACACTAATTTCCACGTACAAAATAGTATATGTCAAAAGGTTTAACAGAAATCAGAATGGCATGAAACAGAGGAAATAACAGTGGATGTGTGCAGAGTAAGAGTTTCACTGTATAGTTGAATATCTTCGTATAGTAAAATAATTTAGGTGTGTCATACTTTAAGGTAGTAAGTAACAAAGTGACCATTTTATAAAAAAAAAAGAAGTGATAATGATTGAAAATTTACTTCAGCCTTCAGGCATATGCTCTGATACTGTCCTTGTTTTCGAGATGGTCAACATCAGCGGTACAATTACTATTATTAGTATACCATTGTTCATTGGCAAGAACAGAAATCAAACAAAATCAAATTCACTATTGCCAACACCAAATTTACTATTTCCAAACATTCATTTCACCCGATAATTAAAGTTAACACCATCATTCTTCCTGATCCCACACAACAACCCCCATGCATGTATGCCAAAGTCCAACTCGAAAAGGACAAAACCCAGAACACAAAACATAAAAACATGCTTAAGACAACATGTTCGGCAAATTACCTCCTTGAACCTTACAATATTGGGATGATTCAGCGACCTATGATTCATGATCTCCCTCTGAACGTTCTCATCAATCTGCCAACCAACACAAACCAACAATAATACTGCATAAACACGAACTAGAAAGGAAGCACGCAAGTTCACATCCGTAATTAAAACTAACAAAATTACATAAACACAAACACACCCTTGTCCCTCTCTGGATGAACTTTATAGCGAACAACTCGCCGGTGCATTTGTCCTTGGCCAACTTGGCCACCCCGAACTTCCCCGACCCGATGTCCCTCAACACCTCATACCTCTCCATCCCAACGCCGCTCAAAACACAAACAACCTCAAATGAAACCCTCCATCGTATGTAATGTCCTTATTGAAGTCCCCTTAAAGGTAGTGAATGATTGGGGGTTTTAGTTGGGGATATCTGTCGCGTCAGCTTCGCATCTACGTCGCTTTCGTGGAGTCGTGTTCGAGCTGTGTCATGTTATCGTAGGTGTTGTGGGATATAATGGTGTCGGGTGATCTGTACCGTTGGATGTGGCACGTGGAAGTTGGGATGGGCGAGTGTGGGGGCATTTGCCCGAGGCGGCACGGCAGGGGTTGGAGGGTGTGTGTGGGATGGGGCCCGCTAGGGGCAAGTGTGGGACAGGTGGCGAGGTCTGGATGGGTGGAGTGGTGGAAGTGAATATTATTTTCTTTATTTAGAATTGCAACTAATTTCATTTTTTTCAATTTTAACCTTTTTCCAACCATTTTTTTCAATTCTAATCTAACACAACTTTTCACTTTTTCCAATTTTAACCTTTCATCCAACCTAACATCTCAATATCAAAACCTAATATTTCAACAATATTTTTTTACGTATTATTTCTTTTTACCTTCTTCTATATACTTTCAAAATAATCCACAAACTACGTAAGATTAATATAAATTAAAAATATATTAAAAATTTAGATTAAAAAACATATTTTAAAAAAGATTTAAAAAACAGATTAAAAAAATATCTTTTGTTCTGAGTTTTGTCATTTTTTAAAGGAAAATAATAGTTTTTTCTTTTTTGAAAGTTTAATTAAGATGATTTTTTTTGGAGGAGGTAGGTTAGGTGTAAGATTGAAGAAGTGACATTGTGTCATTATCTTAAAATCTTTGTGATTGTGACACACTTTTGAATTCTAGTTTTAGTTGATTATTGTAAGAGGAACCGCCCTGATCGCTAACAGCCTTAAAATATGGTTTCCTTCAGCCTTTTGTTTTAAATCGTGTGGGTTTTCGTGTGTGTAAACGCATGTCACCCGGAATACTTGCTAATTATCTGATAATTGTACATAAATATCGATCTAATAATAGATCTCGTAAATTAAGGATTCGCACCTCAATATAGAAAATAAAGATGGGAGTCGTCTTACAATTCCTTATATTTTTCTTCTATAGTCGTTTGCTTAGTGCACACATTGAATTGAAGTGAAGAAAAGGAAATACGTGTTCTCTCCAAACCCTACCTTCCTGTCTAGAGTAGCTAGCTATTCAGTAATTAAATTTGTTAAATGTTAACTGCCTAATTAGTTGGGTCAATTATACTTTCTCGCATGTCAACTTTGCCCGTCTCTTAAGCACATGTATTTTGGGAAAATAACTATTTCAAAATTAGCAAGAATAATAAGTGGTCCACGTATGTTTATCATGATAAAAAGTACAATCTTTTGAAAATTAATAGTTTGGACGACTATAATCTAGTGACTTCTAATTACAAATTGCAATAGGGTAGTAGTTGAAATGACAATATGTAGATGTAACTTATATCCAGAGATAATTGTAATTCACTTTACTTTATTAGAAGTTTTGAAGACCACATGAATAAATCATTATTATACTAGGATATTTACGAGAGGCTGACGCCGTGACGCCCTTGCATGCGCATCAGCATTTCCCCCCTTAAAGGTAGAAGAAAAACAGGCTAATTATAAATAATATCTGATTAGTGAACAAAAACAACAAAGAATTCAAGTTTTTCACGTAGGTACTCCTAAGAAGCTAGAATACATCTCCAGCTGGAACCTCTTTCGTGAGAATGATTACCGGATGAAGAAAAAAAACTTTTAAATATGTTTGTGAAATAAAGAAGAGAACTTTGACTTTTGGTTCTGGTTAATGAAAAATATGTTATAACAACTAGCATCTAGATCTGCTTGAAAATGTATTATGGTTCTTAATTAACGGGTTATTTAACAGTATTTTTTCCAAAACAATCAACTGTCGCTGGGTCCATATTCTCTTCCATGAATTCATATATTATTATTACATATTCCATAAATAACATAAATATAATAAATTACCTTCCACTTCAGATGTACCTTCCAATCACCTTATCATATAATAGGAGTAAAAGTCGAGTTAAGATATGTTAAGGGTGTTTTATTCGATGAACTCGACAAATTATTGTTAAAAAAGAAATAGGAAGCAAAACCATACGGATCATTCCATTCTTCTTGCACCAAGAATCTTACCATTTTCGACGGATCAACGGAACTAGAGTTATATTTCTTTTCAATTTTCATTCAAGAGCTCTATGTGTTTCCATATCTTTTTGAGACATTGAAAAATAAAAATAAAATGGACAAATTCCGAACACATATCTCAACCAGACGTTGCATATTCAAACTACTACTACAAAAAAAAATCTCTTGGGATACATAAGTGCACATTAATTCGCTCCATCAATTAATCAAAAATGTTAAAAGCATATTAAAAGAACTATTGATACGTATATATTATACAGAGATAAAAATCATCAACCCAAAAATTACATGTTCGAATCGGACACCATCTTTACTACTCTTTTTTCCGAAGCTTACGTGTATGTACATATATTCACTTAGCCAATATTAATATTAATACTAGAAAAGCTGAATACAACGGCAATAATCAATAGTATTCCACCCACTTAATTCCCTCCATCATCAACCAGCCCACGACATTCTCTTCCGATCGACATGCACGTACATACCCTGATAATCAAGCTTAATTCGGCGCCCACCGGTACCTATGATGTTATTAATTTACACCGAAGTAATTAACGAAACTAAACAATCCAGTACTAATTCCCTCGTTTGATCGGCGCCGTGGTTTTGGAGCTCCCAACCAATCCCACCTTGTGGCACCCAATCTTACTCCCTTCACATAAACTACTCCCACGTCTCCTTCGGAGTTTCTGCATGCACTGTCGTTGTTTTAGGATGTGAATGTTGGTTTGGACTTTTCAGAAGGTATATTGTTTTTCTTTCCTTTTAATTTTAAGTTATTAATTATAACTTCTATTGATGAGGTAGGTAGTTTATAAGTATTTTAGTTTTTTTTTTTACTTTTCGATCGATGAATCCAAGTAAATTCACAAAAATAAAAATTAAATAGAATTTGTCGAAGTTAAAAGTATTGGAAAAGATGCATCACTCAATATTTGTATACGGTGGACCAATCGATCGAATTTCATATGAAAGTAGAGTACCAGGTCAAACAACTTGTGAGAACACATTATAATCACATATCCATTTGTAGACACAGATCGGATAGTATAATCATGGCCGTGTATGCGATATGATGTTGGAAAATATAGTCTCGCATGAAACTTTATAATGGAATTAGATCATACCTAATACAAGTATTTCTTATAAGATGAAATAAGATTCCTCGTGCGTTATTCCTTGTTAGTTTTTTTTTCTAAGATTATTTCTTTTAAGTTGCATGAAAAACGTAATGTTTTGCCAACTATATATCATAATAACTTGTACATACCACGTGTATAACAGTTCTAAATAGTGTTTGGAAAACCAGAGGGAAGGATGAGAAGCCCATGGTATCCCCCACGTTGTTTGCCTTGGTTATGTTTACCTCAAGTCCAAGGTAATATAATAATAATATGGACTTGAAACTTGAAAGAGACAACTACTACTCGTGTATATATGAAGTTATGAACAACAACGGTTGCTACACATCTCGATCTCCCAAGGTTAAACCTCCTAATGGCTCTCCGTTCTTGGGATGGAATGAGCAAAATACAAGAGCTTTACAACGCCTGTAGCTTGATATTCACCGGCGACGAAGGCCCTTCTCCGACCCCTGATGAGATCAAGTACCTACAAGACCTTTTAGGTAAGTATAGGCTTGTCAATTCCTGACACGACACGATATATCCAAGTTCAGACATGTCTGTAAGAATCACTTAGGTAACCGGAAGAGGAGGTTTTAAATCATTGGTTTTGTGGGTTTTGTATTTCTAGGCATGTTTCGATAATGTTCGATCGTATGAATTGTGTGTTGAAGGTACCATAGAAGGTAGAGATGTTGGGATCGATGGATCTGATGATGACGATAATATTAGGGCGGAGCAAGGCATGATGCGTGGGAGTAAGGTTGAAGAGATCACCTACGTGCACATCTACCAGTGCGAGGAGTTTTCCGTAAGTACTTGTATGTCTTATATTCTAGATTTGATGTCATTATATATACTTGGTATTTCTTCGAGAGTTTTGGAAATATCATAGGTTATATAGCATTATTTTTGCATATATGGCAGATTGTTCTATGTGTGATTCATCATTCCTTGTGATAGGGATAATTGCACTACTGCAATACAAATAACTAAATTTATATATCACATCCTTATATCTTACTTTTGGCTACAAGCTGACAAATATGTTTATATTCGAATTGCAATGTTTCAATTCGAAAATTCAACATCAAAGTACAATGGGAAAAAAAGGTTTGAGTTAAACAAAATTTTAAATGTTGTGCAAAGTTTAGGTTTCTAATCATGATTTAGACGACGGACTTACTGCTTGCGACTTAATTATATGTTTCACTAGTGTTTCTATAATCATGTTTATATAACCTTTTCCGGACTCCTCCTTAATCTATGGTCTTTTGAGGGTTGCCTTAGAGACCTGTTGCTTAGGAATTAGGATAGTGACAGTTTTGAACTTTTGATTCGATTGTTGGCTAGAGGGTCATGAAACCAAATCAGCTAGGTTAAAGTAATAATTACTTTTATAACTCCGGTCAAATTAAAAAGAGATATCAAGGGAAAAAGGAAAGTGAGAAAGAAGGGAATTCAACTTTAATTTTTTGGATTTCAGATAGAAAAGCAAATACAAGAAAACGAGAGTACAACCAAAGGAAAAATCAATTCGTTGGTTTATCTTGTCAAAACTATTTATTGACTAGTCAATGAGGACTTTCCTTCTAGAAATTGAAGTCCTTAGTTACTAAGGATTGATTTCTCCACCTCATCTCATAAGACTCATATATTCACGCTGAAACCAAAATTAATTTTTTAATTTTTAATCCCAATGACTTGCCAATTTTTATGGGTAATTTCATAAATATCGATGCAATCAAAATTTTCGAAGTGCAGTTATACATGTGTAAAATACTCTATAAGAAAATTAGATCCGTTATTCGTTACAAAAGTACTTAAGTTTTGTAGATGCAATGAATCTAACTAAAAAAATTCAACAAGAGTTAAACATATGTGATGCTTTTATTGATTATAGTACCAGAATTGAAACTAAAACTTGTATGTCATTTCTCAAATGAACTTAAATATTAAGAGATCGTGTTCGGTTGACTTTTTCCAGATCAGTTCATTGTATATATATCATTTCAACACTAACCGTGAAGCCCAACCCAACCCATAGACAAATCAAACTCATATCGTTTTCGTCTACATGTCAAATTTGACTTTTGACCAACAAGTTGTTTTTTTAACATGTTGACTTTTGATCAACAGGTTAAACCATCATGTCTAATTAGGCAACACCAATCCTAGTTCATCTACCTACGTGCCACACCATAATAAGAATCCATTGTGCTTATGTGGGCTACATTAATTTATTAATTCTACCATTAATTCTTCTTTTATTATTAACGTAAAACCTGCTTCAAGAAAAGGACATCTTCGTATGATCGTATCCCACTAATACACATTCACGACATGCATCATTGATGGGTCGTGGTTCCCTCCTCGTAGGGCAACTCATACCTTAACACATTGCTCTTCAAGAAATATTTAGGGATTATCATTTAATACCTTCTGTTAGGGTTGTACACAGAACTAAATGCGGACAAGACCAGACAGCACATTCAATTCGAGTCGGTATACGTTTAACCCTACTCTAAAATCGATTCCCTGTAAATTCCATTTCCATCGAAGATTAGGACCTTTGGAATTTGGTTCCTTCATTATTGGTACGTTTTGGTTGAACTTTTATAAGATTTGATATTGTGAGTGTTGAAACATAGAGATTGTGATATTGCATCAAATACATTCATCATTATTAGGACAACATCAAACTTCATAGAAATGAGAAACTGAGCTCCCGAAATAATATTTAGGTGTTTTTTGTTGTTGCAGAAAACATATTTTCTTCTTCTTAAACACAAGTTTTATAGGAATTTCATGACTCAAAATTGTGTTCATCAAGATTTTCAACTTCCATTACGAAATCAACATAATTTATTGAAGTAGAGTTCTAAACTTCCCTGCAATTATTGTCTACCAATCAACAAGTCGGTATCAATGCAACTTTAATCCACCTCCAAAACCACTACTAAGCAAGAAAATAATTGAGTGATTCAAGATGGTCATCCCAATTCATGTGCCTCAACGTACCCCCTACCATTTTTTCTTGTTCTCGTTTATTTTGTTAACCAGCTTTCATATGGTTATTTTGATTTTCGTGAGGTTTTTGTTAGTTTTATTATCATGTTCTACTGAAGGTTGGTTAGTTCAATCGACAGATTAGTGGTTTCATCACGTTCATCTTAACGATTAGTCCTAGCTAATCTAAGACCATGCATAAAGTTCCAACATCATAAATTAATTATTATCTCATGTGTTCATAATATTATGAATCAATCTCATGTTGGTTTTAATAAAAAAACATGAACAAAAAGCTTTCCAAAAAAGGTTTGTCGTGTTCATAATATTTCCGAACACCTTTTTACAAAATAACCTTATACTAATTGATACATACATATATAACAAATACAAATTACTGAAAACTAACGAGCTTGTGTTTACTATTGGTTTGCATTGTTAAAGAGCAGATGGGCGTGTTCTGCTTTCCAGCAGGGGCAAAGATACCTCTCCACGACCACCCCGAGATGGTGGTCCTCAGCAAGGTTCTTTATGGCTCCCTCTCTCTCAAGTCCTACGACTGGGTCAAGCCACCTCTCGCCAACCAAAAACGTATGCTAAACAAAACATTTAGCATAATTACACTCTTGTTGTAATAAGATATTGTTAAAATAACATTTACTCATTGTCAATTGATTTTGAATTAGACACTCGTACTTCAATAAATAAATAAATAAATATATATATAAGAATGTTCCTAGAATCCTAGATTGATATTTGTTTGGTGTTGGTGGCAGGTGGCCTGGCTCGGGTGGCGGTGGACGACGATGTGTTGGACGTTAATTGTCCGGCGTCGTTGTTGTACCCAAGAAGTGGTGGGAACATGCATTGCTTCACTGCCTTGACTCCTGCTGCCATGTTGGACGTGCTCACTCCACCGTACTCCGAGGAGGAGGGCCGACCCTCCACTTACTACTCCGAGATTTTCATACCGTCGCTCTCGGGTACGTACGCTTATGTGAATTTCGAATTCGGTGGAATTAACAAAAAAATGATTCTTTGCCAATAAAGATTAATCCATTAATCACAATATGTAGGACGATTTTGAAACAAAGGCTGTAGTGTTCTCTTTGAAAGCTAGTGTAATTTACTTAAGGTATGAGTCTATGAGATAGCTCAATCAGTGATCACCTTATGGTCACTAGCTTCAAACAAAAGTTAAATGTTGAAATTTCAGTAGTCATAAAGCAACTAATATATATTTTATCTCCACTTTTCGGGACTTATTTCAGTTATTTGTTTTACATTGGTTCCATTAAATATTTTTTTACTAGTTTTTATATATAAAACAATGTAATTGACCACCTTGATTCCCAAGCCTTTTCATTTTAATCGATGGATTTTTCTTATTGATGAAACATCAGTGTGAAAGAGTATATTTTGTCATTGTGCTCTGTGTTCAGATTTTACAATTCTTGAGAGAAAAGAGATGATACCCGAAGATTTTGTGGTACTTGGAGCACCATACGTTGGACCAAAGTTAATCGTATATGAGGATGTGGAGGAAGATGATTGGGAGTACGAGGATATGGAGGAGGACGTTGACTTAATTAGTTGTCTTAATCCTTCCTACGAATGAGCATATGCTTCATCATTATGTTGTTCACGAAGTCTTGTAAATCTTTTACATCTACATTAGGAAAAGTACATCCTCTAAAGGGCTTTTTTTTATAAACTTTCGACAATAAGACATCATAATGTTGTGATGCTCAATGTGAGGAGACAATGTTGGGCTCGGTTACTTGCTTCCGTAGAAATGTTAGGATATAGTGTTTGGTGTGTGATATGTTTATGCTCATCCAGCTAGCAATAAATAGTTAAATACCATCAAAATCAAACAAGGCTTGCAACCGGCAACATGTGATGGTGTAGAAACTGCAAAATTCTACTTTGGATTAGGATCGGTGTCAAGTGTCAAGGGTGTGATTATTTGCTGCTAGATTCCCTTTTTGTCCCACGTTGAAAGACATTTTTTAGATAGAAAAGAGACTTCTTGGTTTGAAGTGAAACAGAAAAAAAACTCATACAAATATTATAATCTATAATAATAAATTTTAGACTCTAAATTCTATACTTGGAAAGTTCCAGAAAGTGATTTTCGAAATCAAACGGAAAGCAGAGGAAAACAGAATATACTGAAAATAATTTCCTTTTAACTCTATTTTGTTGTTTGCGTCTGTCTCTGGAATTCGGTAGAAAACAGATTTTGTTGTTTGTGTATGTCTTTGGAATCCGGTAGAAAACAGATTCTGTTGTTTGTGTATGTCACTAGAATCTGACAGAAAATATATTCTGTTGTTTGTCTATATAATTATAAAATACACGAAATTTTGTAGGTGCAGTTTAATTTACAAATGAAAATATGTTACTACAATCTCAAAAATACTAATCCAAACCACATTTAATTTATAAATGAAATTTATTTCTTTAATCTCAATAATATTACAATTCAAATCCCATAATACTTTGGATATATAAATGTTAATATTCAACCAAACCACATAGAATTTGCCATATTTTGCCGCATCTGATTTGCTAGTTCTTTATTGCGTTGTTGAGTCAATCCAACCTAATTTTCTTCTACTTCGTCACCGTTATCTTCTTCCTTTTATGAATTTGAGCTTCCTCCTTCCATACCACCGAGCTCATCATCAAAATCATCAAGCAAATCAACTCTGTCTTCTTTACGAATTAAGTTATGTAGCAAAAAACATGTTATAACTATCTTCACTTGAGTATCATGGGGGAAAGACATACAACCTCTTAATATCGGAAATTGATGTTTAACAACATCGAAGGAGCGTTCTATAACATTTCTTAACTGTGAATGCCGATAATTAAAATTTTCAACCGCATTTGATGGTTAACGGTCATTATCATATTCACTAAGATGGTACCTTGCACCTCAAAATGGACAAACAAATTCAGGCATGTTCGGATACCCAGCATCGACGAGATAAAATTTTCCTACACAAAAAAACTAAATCTCAAGAAAAAACCCATAAAATATCAAGTAATAGAATTTATTAATAGAATTCTAGCATCAGCAACTGCAACTGACCCCTCCCAACCAGCAAGAATAAATGTCAATTCCATGTTAAAATTGCAGGGTGCCACAACGTTATGGGATAACTCGCCTTTACAATTTCTGAATCTTGTAGTTTCTGGCCCATTTATTGTGGATGTCAATAGCACCAATGCAATCCAGTATAAAATTTAGTTACAACTCTAATACACCAAGACAGTTAATGAGAAGCGAACTTACCATAAAATATGGAAATACGTTTGGATCATTCGTGATTCAATCTGGAACATTTGTTGAGGCATAAGCGCGCAACATGTCTTTCAATTTCAAAATAACATTCAACATTCTATTAAAATATGTACTAACGCTCCAAGTAGAACGATGAAATCTTTCTTTAGTCACACCATATCGCTGGTCTTGTCCCACCGTAACAAGAAACATTGCAAATTGCTCCTCCACTGTTACACTTTTAGTTTTAGTCACCAAACATTCTGTTTTCAGTAAACTGAAAAGTTCTGGAACACATGATGATTCATCCTGTAATTTTTTCTACAGTTGTAGACATCATTCGGTAGTGTAGTATCTAACAATCTATGAATATAAGTCGGACCCTCTCGACTATAGATCCTATTGGCCGGTACTGGTTTTAGCATTTGTGCATTCGCAACACTAAACATGGTATGTGACATAATAACAAGCAAATTAGTCAGGCTTCTTTTCCTCATCTCCTCATTTTTTCTATCATTTCAAAGAAAGTTTTTCCTCCCAACATTTTTGATCTTAACACTTGTCATCATCATATAATACCATGTTAACACATACTTAGACGATACAAACATTCAAAAATAGAAGGCCTAAGAATAGCATAACACAAACAATTGTCAATTGTAGATTAACAAGCTAAATAAAATCTTATAACCAAAAACTTACAACTAAAAACTTACAACCAAGATCTTATAACCAAAAACTTACACCCAAAAACTTAATATTTAGTCAACAACTTAATTCGTAATTTTCACCCAACAACCATCTCCACCATTCACCACACATTTTATGTGGCAGACATAAAAAAAGCTTCATCTTCTTGTCACACTCCAACAACTCCAGTGCTTTGAATACTTCATGTTGTTCAAATCCTACAAGTGAATGTATAATATCTAACAACTCCATGAATTCTTCTTTCTCTTTGTTTACTGCCATTTTTTGTCGCTCGATAGTTACCATTAGTTTCAGTCTTGTCTCACTTGCTTCTTTTTCTTTTTCCGTATATCCTTCGAATGCAACAACCATGTCTGTAACATCCCGAAACAGCGAAAATTTAAAAATTTATAATCAAGACACAGGAACTCAATAATCAAAGACGGGACTGTTACTTCTCATAAAACAAATAGCGGTGCACCAAAATTACATCAGAGTTTGTCAAGATGATACATGATTACAACAAAACGACAACAGAAGATAAAACGTAATCATGTCGACCTCAGCGGTCCGAGAAGAGGATCCAACTCCAAAATGTGCGTGCCCGCCGATCACCACCCAACTGGACCTACTGCGGTCCTGAAAATATATAACAACAATGCCTGAGTTTCCAGAAGGAAATCCCGTATGCCAACTCACCTATGTGCATGCATTACACAAGTGAACCTATCATACTAGTAGCATGTCATGACATCGACAGAATGGAAAACAGTTCCCCAGAAGGGTAAAATAGGACATCAGTCCGACAGTCAACATCGAGTCTCCCGAGGAGACCTACTGCAGGCACATGCAGCGACATCGCACCCCCCACACGCAGCTACACTACTCAAGGGTTCGGCAGGGAGCCTCTGTCACGTCTGCGCGCCGATAGAATACAGATCTGCAAATCTCTGTGTTCGGAGCCACTGAGACAAACATGGTCGTCGCCCGGAAGGTATAACAACAACATCTCAATAGGTGCCCAGTCGAGGAATCAACATAGCCGGAACAGTCTCGGCCCAACAATCATCATCGCCGGCACAACCTCGGCGGCTTCACCGACACAACATCGGTGGTCCATCACAACGTCAGGCACAGAATCGGACGGGTCCAGACCGAAGTCTGCCAGGTCATCAGGCTCCACGAGCCGCAAACACCAATCGCGCCGCTATAAAAGCAGGGCAGCGACCTCCGTAGCCCGAAGGCCGGTAGTCACCTCACCCAACGCCAGTTGCATGCCCGCACAAACATCAAACATTGGGATTCACGATCCCTCAGGCCTGCTATACTACAATGAGTCAAATCAATCCATTACAATAGTCACAATCCATACAAGGAGGTGACACGTCCCGAACACCCACACTTTTCCAACGGCGGTCCCTGGGCAGGCACGCGGAACACGCCTACCGTCACCTCCCGGATCACGCACAAGGCGAGGACACGGGTTTCCGTGGACAAAGTTGGCATTCAAAAAGGGATCCAGAAATTCTGTCCTGGGCCCAAACGGTCGACCGGAAGAGGTGATTCGGTCGACCGGTTCCAGAAAGGAATCGGTCGTCCGTATGCCTAACACGGTCTACCGCTGCGCTCAAAACACAATCCCCAACGGTCTACCGAAGGTCTAAAACCGGTCGACCGAACGAGGTAAAATCCGGAGTCTGGTCAACATCAAAATCAAACTATCGGTCGACCGACTCAGGTCCCAGTCGACCGAAAACTAACATGGCATTTCTACATCATTTTAAACTATCGGTCGACCGACTCAGGGGTCTCGGTCGACCGATAACAGATAGGGTCAACCTATTATTCTACGTCATATAACGGTCGACCGCAATAAAACCAACGTCCGAACATCATGCATAATAAACCAATAAACTTAAGTTTCGGTCGACCGAACACAAGGACCCGATCGACCGAAGCACAACAGACAGACAAAATACATGCATTCGGTCGACAACCCGAAGGGTCCGGTCGACCGTTGGTCGTCTTCAACCTCGCGCCAACTGAGGTTTCTTCACCAAAACTCAACGTCGGAGAGGTCTCCGACCTCCTCGGACCGACCAACACAACCCTCTCATGAGGGTTAACGATAAAACCACACTAGAGAGCGGCATACCTCGATGAAAACGGAGAAATGCCAGAGCAACGCTCACGCCTCCGTCACCTCCTCATGTGCGACCTCCTCCTCGCAACGTCCTCCTCACGCCGAAGCCTGCGCGTCTGCTGCCTCATCTGGACGTCGGGAAGAAAAGAAATGAGAGAGAGCAAGTAAGTGAATGGAGAGAATAAGAGAGAGAGAGAGAGAGAGAGAGAGAGAGAGAGAGAAAAGAAAACACGTTTAAACACCCAACACACTCTCACCGCTACAGTGCCCTACGCACTCAACCCATCACCTTCCCCTCACGTCCACAGTGCTCGCCTCCCTTCTCTTCCCCATGCACCCACTGTGCTGCACCAACTCCCCATGCAAACACCTCCTAATCACCTCTCTCCTCCTAATCCCCTATTAGCATTCTAATGGGTTTAGGGTTCTTACAATGTCAACAAGTGCATTTGACATCGTTTCTTGAGACTTGGCGTGAGGATGAGATCTTTTCACAGGTCCGGTAGATATAAGTGTGGTAGAACGTGCCCTTCAAGCTTGGGAATTTTCAACCCATAACTCCTCAGTATTGATTTCATCAAGGTAATCTAAGTTGTCTCCTACAACTTGGGTTGTTCTTGGGAAGTCAGATGCTTTCTTACCACCAACACCAGTGGCTATGCTACTCTCAAACAACATATGAAGTTGGTCATATATTGGGCAACTCTTTCCTTTGTATTGACCCATGTGTGGGTGTTTCTAGTAAAAAAACAATATATGTTAGTTCACACAACCTAAGCCAAAACAACCAAAAATTAACATTAAAAAGCTTGGGTTTCACCTCTACAAAGTCATCCTCAACTTCGTTCTCCATGTCAGTGTGACCCTTAACAAAGTCGGGTCCCCAACCACTTTGATTCATAATAATAGTGTAATTCTTGTACATAGTCCTTCATGTCTTCCATTGACTATCCAGTTTTGCTTTAGTGATTTTAGGATCCATTGTTTGATTGAATTGGGCTACAACATCCAAAAAGGTATCATGTCTAATTTTCCCTTATGGAGTTTTTCCTACTCCATCCACATTTGCCTCACACAAAATGTGGAGCATTAATTCTTCTGCTTTACTACTCCAAATGTAGTTTTTCCCTTGACTCATTTCTAACCAATAATATAGGCAGGACAAAGAAGAGTTAGTATTTTGGTAGTTCATGTAGTTTCTAGCCATTAATTCTTATGCTTTACTACTCTAAATGTAGTTTTTCCTTGACATCACAGACCCAAACAAACAAACCCACACAATCATTAAAGTGTAGAAGTTCATGGTCGAATACGAGGAGTTTGACCCAGTTCGATATAGCCTTACCCACTTGAGTAAGATTATTAATTCTTCTATATTCATATGCAGACAAATGTTTTATAAACATGTAAAGTCTTCCAAGTATATTTCTGGTCTTCTCCTAAATCAGTGCAACCAAAAATTATGAAAACATGGTGGACAAGAAGACCAAAATATTATTGTCTTTTCCCTCCCAAACTCAAACAGTTGGATTCCAAAGACAACATGGACTTTAAATGAGATACAAATAAATACAAGCCCATATAAATTTCAAGCTTTTAGTCCTGTGCATGCGATTTGCTTCAAAATCAAACCAATAAAGGAAAAGATAACAACAATGTGTTGGGTGAGTAATTGAGAGGTGACTTCTTTTAGTCCTGCAGCTAACGTAACTTCCAAACAGAATGCCACCACATTCCAAATCCAAATACCACATTCCCAAACAACACAAATTGAAAATATCCACTCGATCGTACCAAGTGAATGCAATGCAACAAATTGAAGCATCTAGACCAGAAATCAACAACAGCTAAAATAGCCTCCAAACACCACATTGCCAAACAACACAAATCGAAAACAAAAACATCTCGATGAAAAATGAAAATCCAAGGCAACCAAAACCCTAGTCCCAATCCAAAACGCACACCAACAGAAAAAACCAAAAAAATCAAAAACTCTAGATGGAGGTAGATAAACCCGAAGCAGCAGAGAAGAACACAAACCCCCCGAAAAGAAAATTTTGACCACAAGAGAGAACAATGACAAACCAGAGACAAGATGAGGATGTTGTAGCCAAGGTCGTGGTCGTGGTTGGTGGAGGAGAAGTCGTTGTGGTCGTGGTCGCCGGAGGAGAGGTCGTTGGGGTCGCCGGAGGAAGGTAAGGTTTCGGGTTGGAGGGGAGATCACATTTTTTCTCTGATTCGGAGGGGTAAGGGAGAGAAATGAGAGGAGATATCAGGTTTTTTACGTCGAAAAGCGAAGGAATCCGGTGGAGATTTCCCAAACCGCACAAACACTCCTATGTTTGACAGTCAAACGGAAAATAAATTACTTTCTGTTCCTTTCCTTTGTTTTCCCACCGCACAAACCCCCTTAGTCTTTCTTACGATTAAACTAACCATAAACTAATCATTAAGCTTTATTCTCAAATCTAAAGATTAAGGAAGTTTTTGTTCGTGTGCACCTGCAAAGTAAAGATATTGGAATCTAGTATGACGTTTTTTAATTATCCATGATACACTTTCAAACACGTAAAATTATTTGAGTACACCTTCACTATCTTAATTGTTTCATCAGACTCCATGCATGATAACTCTATTGGACATTATACAGATTTCACCTTTATATTAACTATAACCCATCAATTCAAAAGACTAAAAATAAAAGAAAAAAATTCTATTTTTTCAACGCGCTCTCCTTTCTCCACCAATAATATCTTATTTAAATGAAAATTTATCCAATAAATCTAATACAATAGTATCTTTTTGGCAAATTAAGGTAAAAAACCTATAATTCACGCCATGATATTGTTGAAAATTGGTTTATATTTGTTAAGGAGACGGAACCTGGTTAAAATGGTCGACCGATGGAGGAGTTCGATCGAACGAACTTGAAGGTTCGGTCGATCGGTGTTGGACACTGGTCGACCAAAAAATCCAAGGCACTTTGGGATGGTTGGGTTCGGTCGACTGATATTGGACATTGGTCAACCAAATATTTCCAGGGACTTTCTTGATGTCAAGAACAATCGACTGATGGTGATTCCGGTCGACGACAAGGTTGTTATGGAGCTGAAGAACATCAAGGAGCGGTCGACCGAGCGAGGGAGCTGCTCGACCGAAAAACTAACTTGAACTATGCCTGTTAACGAGATGGTTGACCGTTAGAAGATTCTGGTTCACTGTTGACCACGTTTTTTGTACGGTTTTGCATGTTTTAGGTTGTCTATTTAAGGGATTCTTTAGCCCTAATTTGTATAGATCATACTTTTCTTATTTTCTTCATTGAGTATTAAGAGATTAGGGCTAGAGAAAGATCTAGAGTGCTTTGGAGGAAAAATTGCCATCATAAAACTTGTAATCTCGATTGCTTCTGGAGAAGCGGAAGAAGAAAAGGAAACCCACAGGAGACCCCCCAAGGACGTAGGTACGTTGCCAAACCTTGTAAATTGCGTGTGTCATGGTTGTTTCAGGTGTGCACTCGTTCTTGCTTGATTCTTTCATCTTATGCGTGTGTCATGGTTATCAGGCATTAGTATTTTCCACATGCAATATTCATTTTGTGTTTTCACTGTGCATCCTTGATCCGTCTTCGTGTAGCGCATCATTGTATTCCCTCCCCACCAGCTGGTATCAGAGCTTTGGTTACGCTTACGATGTCAGAAGATGCAAGAAATTTCCGGGTGAAGAAATTCACTGGAAAAATGGAACTTTTCGACGTGCAACGGAGGGTCCGTGTGTTGATGTCGCAGACAAATGAAATCTTGAGTACGTTGGATGAGGTTGAGAAGAAGCCTTCGAAGATGACCGATGAGAAGTGAGAGGGTCTGAATCTCCGGGCGTTAGGAATCATTGAGCTTTGCCTCTCGGATGATATTCTCTTCGAGGAATCGACGACGACAACGACTAAATATTGAAAGCGTTTGGAGGAGAGGGTCATGAAGAAGAGCCTCAACAACAAGTTAAATTTGAAGCATCAACTGTACACGCTTTGGATGAGGGAGAACACACCGTTTGTTGATCATCTATCAATGTTCAACAAGTTTGTAGCACAATTGACGCAGTCGGGCGTCAAGTTGGAAGATAAAGATAAAGCAATGCATTTGTTGACGTCAATGTCAGACTCGTTCAAGAATTTGGTGAATACGATCATATATGGAAAGGATTCGTTGGTGTTGGAAGAAGTCAAATGCACATTGATCTCTTGTGATGCGAGAAGGAATTCAGGTAGTAGCTCTTCTGACAAAGGTAAATGATTGATCGTTGCTCCAAGTGGTAGAGGCAGGATGGGCAACAAAGGAGGAGGAAACAATCGTAGGGGCTGGTCGAAATCAAAGGGGAGATCCTTTGACTGTTTTTTCCTGCAAGAAGACATGTCATATGAAGTGTGATTGTAGATCCTTAAAGGGGGGCACAACAGAAATGGGAAGACGGGTATGATTCCGCCAGCGTGGTGGAGGAAAGGGACGCGGTAGACGTCCTAACAGTTTGTGCTGCAGGTATCGACAAATCATCGACGAGATGGATTTTGTATACAAGAGCATCTTATCACATGTGCCCGGTGAGAGAGTGGTTTGCATCCTATGAACCACTGAAATGAGGGATCGTTGTTATGGGCAACAATGCACCTTGCATTACCATCGAAATTGTTTAAGATGATTGATGGATGCATTCGAACGTTGGCGGGTGTGCGTCCCATTCCGGAGTTGAAGAAGAACTTGATATCTCTATGAGAGCTTGATACACTCGGGTGGAGATGATCCGGGGTTGACGGGAAGGTCAAGGTCACTCATGAAGCGGTGACAATGATAAAGGGAACTGCGATGGGGAACTTGTATTAGATGCAAGAGAATGCAGTAGCAGGAAGAGGTGCAGCAAATGTTGCACAAGATGAAGACAACACCACACTTTGGTATATGAGATTGGTCATATGTCGGAAAAGGATTTGTGTGAGTTACATAAGCAAGGTCTGCTGAATGGTGTTAAGAGCTGTAAATTGGATTTTTGCAAGTATTATGTCTTCGGTAAACAACACAGGATTCGATTCAAGACGACGATCCACAAGACGATAGGAATATTGGAGTACGTTCACTCAGACGTCTAGGGACCGACGCAGGTTCAGTCAAAAGGTGGAGCCGAATATTTTGTCACATTCATCGACGACTTGTCAAGGAAGCTATGAGTTTATTTTCTGAAAAATAAATTTGATGTTATTGAGAAGTTTAAGGCATGGAAGGCCGAGTTAGAGAAAAGTACATGAAAAATTGTTAAGTACTTACAGACATATATTGGAGGTTAGTACACCTCAAAGGATTTCATGTGTTTCTGTGAGAAAGAAGGTGTCACGAGGCATTTAACTACACCGCGTAGTCCGGAACAGAATGATGTAGCTGAAAGGATGAATAAAACTTTGTGTGAACGGGTAAGGAGCATGAGGCTCCATGTGGATCTATCAAATGATTTCTGGGCAGAGGCAATTGATCTTGTGTGTTATCTAGTAAATGTCTCACCGTCATTAGCACTTGAATTAAATACACCTCAGGAAGTATAGACGGGTGAGCCATTTGATTATTCAAGGCTGAGGATATTTGGATGCAAAGCTTATGCGTTGGTCGATGAGACACAACGGTCGAAGCTGGATTCAAAATCGAAGGAATGCATTTTTCTTGGTTAGGATAGGTCAGTGAAATGATATAAGCTTTGGGATCCAGTAAACAATAATGTGCTATTGCAGAATAATATGGTCTTTTGATGAGATGAGTTTACTTAAGAATCTTGAGGAGAAAAAGCAGCAAGATGGTTCCGCACAGGGTGACGAATTGGAGGTGAGGGTCACGACTTCAGGATTTGAGTCGAATGAAGAAATTCAGCAGGAAACAATTAACTCACGAGTACAGGAAAAAGCTGAGCAAAAGAGTATTGCTCAGTAGAGAACAAGGAGGATCACTAAGACACCGGTGAAGTATGGTCACGATGATGCTAGTATTGCGTTTGCACTTGTTACCGAATGTGAAGACCCTTTCATATTCGATAGAGCTATTGAGCAAGAGGACAAGAACAAGTGGATGGTGACCATGACTGAAGAGATGAAGTCTCTTCATAAGAATTAGACTTTGGAGTTAAGGGAGCTTCCAACAGGAAAGTGCGTGATTGGATGCAAGTAGATCTTCAGGAAGAAAGAAGGGTCAACTCCTAACGAGGAGTTAAAATACATGGCGAGGTTGGTGGCAAAAGGATATGCTCAGAAGGAAGGGGTCGATTACAATGAGATCTTCTCACCCGTTATAAAGCATACCTCGATTAGAGTGTTATTATCCATGGTGGAGATGGACAACATGGATTTAGAGCAAATGGATGTGAAGATAGTGTTTCTTCACGGGCACATTGAGGAAGAGATCTATATGAAGCAGCCGGATGAGTTTATTACACAAGACAAAGAATGGCAAGTTTGCAAACTGAAGAAATCCCTCTACGGACTTAAGTAGTCGCCAAGAGAGTGGTACAAAAGGTTCAATACATTTATGTTAAAGAATGGTTTGTGCCTTGCGACTATGTTAGTTGTGTTTACATGTGGAGTCTTAGAGACGGGTCACACGTGTTCTTGCTCTTGTATGTTGATGATATGTTCATTGCGGTCAAGAAGATGAAGCATATAGATGATCTCAAACAGAAGCTTCACGGGGAGTTTGAGATGAAAGACCTTGAGAGTGCAAAGAAAATTGTCGGTATGAAGATCACCAGGGATATTGAAAGAGGTGAAATTTTGTTCACTCAAATGAGTTATATCCGAAAGATACTCAAAATGTATAATCTCGAGAATGCCAAACAGGTGGTCAACCTATTAGCGCTCACTTCAAGCTCGTTCAAGTGTAGCCCCTCTACGGAAAAGGAAATGAGAGATATGGAGAGAGTTCCATATGCTAGTGCAGTCGGATCCGTTGTGTATGTTATCGGCACTAGGCCAGACATTTCACATGCAGTTAGCCTCGTGAGTCGTTACATGGCTAACCCATGAAAGGAGTATTGGGAGGTATTGAAGTGACTGTTGAGGTATATGAAGGAAACCATGGATATTAGCTTGAAGTTCACCAAATATAGAGCACAAAGGCAGGTGGAGGGGTACATCGCTTCAGATTATGTTGGTGATATGGACAAACGAAGGTCCATAATAGGGTATGTGTTCACTTTAGGTGGATGAACAGTGAGTTAGAGATCCGTTCTCCAACATACTGCCGCATTGTCTAGGACGGAAGCGAAATATATGGCAATAGTTGATGCTGAAAAAGAAGCTATATGGTTGAAGGGTTTGGTAAGCTCTTTGGGGATGGAACAAGAAGTGACTAAATTGCATTGTGCTAGCCAAAGTACAATTTATCTAGTCAAGGATCAGATGTTCCATTCAAGGACCAAACATATTGAAGTAAGGTACCCTAAGATCTGGGAATGGATCGAGGAAGGCCAAGTTATTCTCCAGAAGATTGATACGAGCGAGAATCTGACGGATATGATTACCAAGGTGGTCAGTAGGGAGAAATTCGAGTTGTGCTCGAAGCTTCTCAGTGTCCTTAGAAACTGAGAAGGAGGAGCGCTCCGGGGGGTAACGTCGACGGTGCTTCATAGACGCATGAAGGAAGCGGGTTAGAAGACAACTCAGGTAACAAATCTAAACTAAGGTTGAGATTGTTGAAAATTGGTTTATATTTGTTAAGGAGGCAGAACTAGGTTAAAACGGTTGACCGGTGGAGGAGTCCGGTTGACTGAATTTTAACAGAAGCTCACAAACCTGAAGGTTCGGTCGACCGGTTGGACACTGGTCGACCGAAAAATCCCAGGCACTTTGGAATGGTTGGGTTCGGTCGACCGTGTTGGACACGGTTTGACCGAATATTTCCAGGGACTTTCTTGAAGTTAAGAACAGTTGATCGATGGTGATTCCGGTCGACCGCAAGGTGGTTATGGAGCTGAAGAACATCGTGGAGCGGTCAACCGAAAACTAACATCAAGTATTCTTGTTAACGGGTTGGTCGACCATTTGAGGATTCCGGTCGACCGTTGCCCACGTTTTCTGTACGGTTTTGCATGTTTTAAGTTATCTATTTAAGAGATTCTTTAGCCCTAATTTGTATAGAACATACTTTTCTTATTTCCTTCATTGAGTATTGAGAGATTAGGGCTAGAGAAGATCTATAGTACTTTGGAGGAAAAAAATGTCTCCATGAAACTTGTAATCTCGATTGCTTCTTTTGTTGGAGAAGCGGAAGAAGAAAAGGAAACTCACAGGAGACCCCCGAAGGACGTAGGCACGTTGTCGAATCTTGTAAATTACGTGCATCGTGGTTGTTTTAGGTGTGCGTTAGTTATTACTTGATTCTTTTATCTTGTGTGTGTTTCTTGTTGCATTGAGATTGGAAGATGGTCAGGTGTTAGTATATTCCGCGTGCAATATTCGTTGTGCATCCTTGATCTGTCTTCGTGTAGCGCAGGTTGTTTCCCTCCCCGACATATATTTCATTGGGTCAACTGTAATTTATGCCACGAGAGTTGTGCACAACATAATGGTATTCACTCAGAAGGTGTAAATAAAAATAATTCACGCCATGATATTTCATTGCTAATATAAAAGAAAGTAGGGGGCATGGGTACAAAGGTAAACCAGCATTAAAGTTTCTCGCAAGAAAAAAATGACTACTTGCTGCTGCATGGACATAGTAACATGCATGAAGCACACATAATATATGAATTCGAATTCGAATTCGTTTTTCTTACTCGAATCTGAATCCGATCGGATTTACGAGGGAGGGATCCGAATTCGAATCCGTCGGATTTGGATCCGAATTTGAATAGATTCGTATTCGAATAAAGTTCAAAATCCATTCCGAATTAGGATATCCGAATTCGTTAAAAAATGTGAATAGACTTGAAAATATTTTTTGATTGAACCTCATTTTCAAGTAATACTACTAAACAAGAATAAATCTCAGCCCCCCTTATTTTTTGCCTACATGAAAAAAATATCAAACATAATATAAATAAGATAATTTAATTCATATATGCTTTATATATTATTGATTTTATTTATATGTGCATATAAAATACGAAGCATATATTATTCGAATCGGATGTACTAATATCCATATTCGTTTTGTTTTTTTACGGATGTTTATATCCAAATACAAATTCGGTTGCGAATTTTTTTTCTCGGATAAATCTTTTGATTTCGAATACGAAGTCGGTTGGATTGACGAATTTCGGATACGAAGTTTCCCCCTAGCACCACCTGCTCTTAAGAGAATATGATTAACTTAATTATAATGAAATGACCTCAGCTCCGGAAGGAATAGTTTGATTATGTATTAATTTGTCAGTTCATAACCTAGTCGGTTTTCCAAGACAGAGATGTTATGTTAATGTTAGGCGACCTACTTGTAACAACGTTTTCCACCCTATTCTATGCTGTTCCCATGGCGTATGCATTAGCTGTGATATGCAACGTCGTGGCATTAAATTTCATTTACCGCTCATTGACTTCCTAACAAGAGAAGAAAAGGCCAATGCATGGCATGCGCATTGATGGGTCTGTGTACCTGCTTTTCTTTTCCTTCCTTTTTTTCAGAAAAGGCCAATTACTATTTTTTCTGGATTTCCAAAAAACTATAAAACTTTGCCTAAATTTTGGAATGTTCACTTGATAAAACCTTTGGTCTTGGTGAATCCAAATTTGGGAATTAATTAACACAGCTAGCACCAAATTGTAGATTAAGATATCGTATATGCACAAACTACATTCATCCTATCCCTACGGCCGGCGGTAAAAGAATTGGCATCAATACTGTAATATTTAGCGTTGCATAACCGTTGGGCGTTGGCATGATATTTTTTTATTTTTCTTAGATATAGAAGGTATATAGAAAAATGTCACAAAATTGTAATATTTGGACTTTGTTTCTTAAATTGCAGATCAAAAAGTAGGCGCACAATTATTGCGTTGACTAACGATCGCTTGTGTTATTCAATATTTCAATACGTCTTTTTCTTCCGGCAAATTCTAGTGTCATTGTGGCAATAGATGTAAGGACTATCTTAGACTCAGTCTATGGATGACGGCGTGAGTTTTTTTTTTTTTTTGCAACAAGAGACCCAAATGTGAATGCAAATAATATCAATATTTGCAAATACACGTCAAGTCCAACTATTTCTCAAGAATAATTGGCATGTTTGTGAAATTTTCTCTTAACTAAAGTTGTGATGACGTCTTGTTAATAAGTGCATATTATATATATATATATATATATAGACACACACAAGAATTCTCTAGTGAGCCTAGAGTTTAATTTTTCTAAATTAAGCCCTCACAATACCCACCACTCATTTCAAATTGTAAGGTAAATTAAGAAAAAAACGGTTATGCTAATGAATGGTGAGATTAACTGTAAATAAGATCCAATGATGAGATTGTAAGGAGCTTAAACTAAATTTGATAAGCCCTGAGCTTAAACTAACTTGCTATTGACCTGGCAACAAATTTGACACATAATCTACAATTTGACACATAATTACCTATATACATCCTTTAATCGTCCATAATCTACCTATATACATGAATTTGACATATAACTACTATATATAAGTTAGTTACCAAGATTTCAAAAGCATTGTTTTGCAAACAAAAGTTGTTTTGCAAGTATATCCCACTTTATAAAGATATTTTTTGGAATTTCGACACTTATGCAGTTTTTATCCTTTTAGGTTTCAACTCTCTTGAATTTGAATAGTAATAATTAGATAGGCGGGATAAATATCATTCTATCTAATTAGTCTAGTAAAAAAAGATTCTTAAGAGTACGTCTTCCAAATTCTGATCCATTTGACCTGAAATCCTAACAGTATCTTTGCGGATGAGTCCATTTACAACGCCATGACCAAAAAGAATTGGAACCGTTTTATACAGCTATAAGAAAAAGGAAACCCATGTATTATTTTTCTATTCTATCAATTTCAATTTCTCCAGGGGTGTATCGGAAAAACAAACACAGCGTCAACACTCCCCGGCAAATCTGCATGGCCCACCCAACTCCAAGGCGTTGGTCTTCACTAGTTTAGTTTAGTTAGACCTCAAACTCCAAACCCTCTCTCTCTTTCTCCGAGAGTTCCCACTTCAGTTTTGCTTTGCCTTCTCGAGAACACAACGCAATCACTCTAGATTCCATCCAACCACAAGGTAATAGAAATCCAATCCAATCCAGTCTAATCACTCCACTCTCCATCTCCAACACACAACTTTCCTTCTCCTTCAATTTCCATTTACGTTCTCCTTTCCATTTCCAGACCCTTCAAACTTACCAATTCAGCAACCAAAGCAATAACTTCTCCATGCTGTCTTCCATCCCCAGGTGCCCAACGACTCAATCCCAACATGATGGTCTTGGATGTGTTCTTGTCTTTGTTATCTCGATTCGGTGTTTTTGACCTTGTGGTTATGTTTGTTGTTGTGTTTGTGTTTCTAAGATCTGGGTCTTCAGACATGGACCAGAAGACCGTCTCTTCTACCTCGTCTTCTTCTGTGAGGACAAGTAGGGGAGGACCCGTCTCGTCGAAATCGTCCAAATCTCTCGACCGGAAGGCCTCGCCTAAGATCTCCTCTTTGCCGGAGGTAATATTATAAATCATTATTTATACTCTGATTACTCGGTTTTTTATTAATTTTTTTGTTGTTGTGAATTTGATACTCAGAAAGAGTCGTCTCAAATGGAACAGAACCGAGTAGTATCGCAAACTGAGGAGAAATTGAAAGTCTTAGAAGGAGAAGTACGAAGAGTTAAGGAATCCGAAAGCAATATGTTGGAGTCTCTCATGTCCCAAACCAAACAACTAGAGGAGACCAAGATAGAGTTGGAGGAAGCGAAGCTGGAGGTGAGGTCACTCCAAGAGAACGTCAAGAACATGGAAAGTTCTTCCTCTAGGAGTAGTAAGGATTTGGAGAAGAGCAATTCCCTCGAGCATGTTCGCGCGCAAGAGGAGATAAGACAACTCAGGCATGAGCTCAAATTGGCTTTGGGGGCGGAAGAGAAGAGCAAGAAGGCCATGGATGATTTGGCAATTGCACTTAAAGAGGTCGCTGCGGAGGCCAAAGAGGCAAAGGAGAAGCTTGCAGTGGCTCAAACCGAGGCGTCAGAGGCGAGAGAGGAAACCGGACGTATAAAGTCGGAGGCGATTATAACTGAAGAGAGGCTCCGGTTAGCTTTGGAGGAAGTCCAACAGCTAAAGACCGAGGCGGAGGAAACCGCGGTCGCTTGGAACGCGAAACAAGAGGGATTCCGAGACTGCATGAGGTTATTCGAGGAGGAGATAAGTCGGGGGCAGAACGAGAACAAGAAATTGCTCGAAGCGCAGAAGACTTCTAGAGATGAGAACTCGAAACTTCGCGACATAATGAAGCATGCGGTCAATGAGGCCACCGTCGTCAAGGAGGCGTTGGAGATCACTAGGAATGAGAATTCTAGATTACAGGATTTGGTATCTGAGAAAGACAACACCATCCAATGCATCAAGCAAGAATTGGAGTGTTTTAAGGTTAGCGAGGCCGCGGCTCGGGGTAGTGTGGAGGAGTTGAAGAACTTCCTTGCTTCCACGAAAGACATCGAAGCGGGCAAAATGTCAGCCTCATTTGATGATAATTCAGTGGCTAAACCAAAGCCTGTTAATGTAGAAGCCAAAGAGCCAACAAAAGTGGACGAATTTCCAGACGAGCTGAAAATTCAAAATTCTAGACTCACTGGCAGGAACAGGGATGTGAGATCAGAGTCACTAAGACAACCAGAGCTCGATATGTTAGGCATTTCGGCAATCAAAAAGGAGCGTCGATTCTCGTCCTTTAGGAGCGCCTCTTTTCGCAAAGTCCCCATTTACAAGGCGGACGACGGATCGAACTTGTGCTCTGATGATAATCCTTTTGATGGAGCACGAATTGGGCAACAGAATTCTCCCGTCCATAAAAAGAAAAAGGCGATGTTCCGCAAGTTCGCCGATATCCTCAGGAGAAGAAGCCTCCCTAAGTAAGAGCAAATGCAGTCATTGATTTCACAAGGTTTGCTGGAGTGATTATGTGATAACATAACACTTTCTTATAATGTCATCCACTACCGTATTACAGTTTACCAAGTTACAATTTCATGTTAATTTTCTTCTATGCTTGAGCTTGATTCAGGAAATTTATTTTTTCAAAGTGTTAATGCTATAGTGAAAATGCTGTGTTTGTAATAAAAGGGTTGTGGATTAATGTGATCCTTCTGTGAAGATTCGTTTGTTAGAATCCTTTTATATCTTTTGGAATAAGGAAAACATCTGTTTCTTGGATTCTAAATCAAGGTCCTTGTGTGGCAGTCATTCTGATCAAACCACAGATTAGTTTTTAGAGTTTTTTAGATCGGATCTTGTGAATTTAGTGTGAAGTCAATGGTCCTAATATAGTATTCGTCACACAAAGAGAAGTCTTAACTGCCTCTTTGGTTTGACGCCATTTCATTAATCAATGCATCAATTGTTTATCTCGCGCACAGCAGAAATTCAGTCTTGAAGATGTTCCCTTTCGAGAAAAGCAAAAATACAAAAACAAATGATAAGTTAAAAAACTAGGGTTAATTACAGTTTGACCCCCTGAACTATGCATTGGTATCACTTTGCCCCCCTGAACTTTCAAAGTTAACAGTTACCTCCCCTGAACTTTAATTTTGTAACACTTTGTCCCCCTGAACTTCAAAAACTCATTATTTAACACACATTTAACGTTTTTTTCCTAATTTTGTTGTTGTATCCCTAATACACTCATAAACCTATATTTACGTGAAAGTTTGGATCGAAACGGAGATCAGATATGGTTGGAATTTGGGTCGGTTTGACACTCAATTCGACCCAAATTCCAACCATATCCGACATCCGTTTCGATCCAAACTTTCACGTAAATATAGGTTTAGGAGTGTATTAGGAATACAACAAAAATTTTTAGGAAAAACACGTTAAATGTGTGTTAAATAATGAGTTTTTGAAGTTCAAGGGGACAAAGTGTTACAAAATTAAAGTTCAGGGGAGGTAACTGTTAACTTTGAAAGTTCAGGGGGGTAAAGTGATACCAATGCATAGTTCAGGAGGTCAAACTGTAATTAACCCAAAAAACTAACATGATTTTTTTCTGGCTTATGTACACCTACATAAAATGATATATTAGCACAACTAAACCGTATTTATTAAATTAGATATATTATTTTTATTAAATTAACAAATTTCTAACGATGTAACAAATTTCTTAACGTGTAACTGAAACGTTGATGCCTGATTAATTGATGTGTATCAAAGCAATCTAGGTGCAAAATAGGCATATGCAACCAATATTCAGAAAATGACGAGTGAAAAACTAATTTCGTTGATTTTAATGGTTACACAAGCAAATTCCCCTAAACATTATATTCAAACCAAATTCTAGGGAGTTTCAAGACAACAAAATTTCTAAAACAGAAAACACACTGGATATTGAAATTTCTATATTTACATCATGTATTTTATATTTCTATATATTCACTTCCATATTTCCATAAGGTATACGAACAGGAATAATAACATTTTCAAATTTCGTGTTATATGTTTATACTTGAACAAACGGATACCAATAACAACTTAATGCGAATCCCAAATAAACAATATTTTCTTAGCTTGTAAATTTTTATAAACATTCAAATATAAAAATTAGTTACAAACTGTAGGGTGATAATGGTGGATCGGAAGTGGTTGTGATGTTGGGATGGGATATTAGGATTTGGAGAGGAGATGTGGGGAACTAGAGAGGAGAAAGAAGAGATTTGTAGATTGGGGAAGAAATGGGAGAGGGAGAAGAGAGACTTGGAAATGAAGCAGGATTGACGAATCATTCTCCATATCTCATTAGTAAAGGATTCTTTATATAGAATTTACAATAACTTGGAATAACAATAAAAAATACTAATGATTAATGATCCTTAATAATGTAATAATCCCTAACAATGCTAATTATACTAGAAATAATTCTATGTAGCCTTACACCTTACACGAACAGAATATCATCACAACAAAAATGTGATTTCCAATGAATTTAAAGTGAATTATACCTAGTTCCAAACAGATTATACGAATCAGACTATTTTCACCCATAAAATCTTGAACGTACATCCCAGAAGCCCAGTGGGCCGTAACAATCACGTCTGAAACCCCCCCCCCACACATTTCTTCTCTAAATTTTGGTTTGGTCTTTGGCAGAGTTCGTCACTCACGAATCTACTGATCCACAGCATCATTTATGAATTTGTCACAAAAATTTAAATCGGTTGAGTGGTATAATAGTAGACTCGTGTCATCATTATAATAGTAGACTCGTGTCATCATTTCTGAATTCTAAATTCTTAGTAGCCAATAAAGAACTAATAGTAGTCAATAAAGGACTAAACAATTTTGGGTGTCATCGGAATAATAGTAGACTCGTGTCATTATTTCTAAATTCTTAGTAGCTAACAAAGGACTAAACAATTTTGGGTGTCCCAGACAATCTTGACAAAACCCCAGCTCTAGCGGATACATCTCTCTCTACTCTTCCTTGTTTCTTTCTAGGTTTTCTCAAAACTTGCATTTTTTGTGGGATGAATTGTTTTATTGGGAATAAAACTTGCCTTGTAAGACCGGTATGTAGTTAAGTTGACTTGAGGGGGCTGAGGGACATCCATTTGAGGTATTTGGGTGGTTAAAAGGAGTGATTCCAATAGTGTGAAATCTTGTTATGCTTTTTCAAGGAGATCGATCACCTCTAACAATTGGTTTAAGTCTAGGCCCTTTTGGATTGCCAGTATGGTTTTAAATCTTACATGGTTGCCTTGTTGTAGTCCTTTTGTGATCCATGTGTTTTTCACGCATTCTTTTTTTAAAGAACAATTACTTGTTATACATTGTAATTTGACAGGTAAATGTACCAACTAAGTATGATTTAAATTTACACCAGGAGAATTTCCATCGAATCATGATTATTGGGAATCCATGATTTGGAATATGATGTTGGTTGTGACTCCATTCTGTCGCGTACTAAGGGGGCGTTTGGATGCAGTTTCTGGTAACAGCTTCTGTCTTGGAAGCTGCTACAGGAAAAAAACGACATCCAAACATAATTTTGGGAGCTGAGAATTCAGCTTCCTGCACGGAATTCAAGACACCAAATTGTATTGTATCCAGAAGCTGTAGGGGGGAGCTTCTGGCAGCTTCTCCACTTGTTGGATTTTTGTGACCATTCTACCCCTGTTTAATTTTAACATATACCTATATAATCTTTTATTTAATCAAACTTTGTATTAATTTACCTCCCATATCATTTGGAGATCAATCCCGGTAAAACAATAATTTAAATTTAATTTTTTTTAAATATAAACAAATAAAAAACATGTTTTCAGAATAAAGTTTTTTGAAAAAAAAATTAAAACGAATTTATAATGAATCTTAATTTAATCAAAGTATAGGGGCAATTTAGGAATTTCCTTTGACAAGACATCACCCATTACCAGAAGTCTTCTGCATATCCAAACAACTCTCAACCATCAAGTAAAAACTACTCCTCAATCCACACTCCCAGAAGCTGACTTCTGATTAGAAGTTAACATTTAAGAGCTACATCCAAACAGACCATAAGTGGCACATTGGTGTTGTGCATATGTTGACCATTATCTGTGACTTCATATAACTTAGTATTGCTAACTCCTACACTGTTCATCAGAAGTGAAGTGTGAGAACTCAATTTTTAATTAGGATTTAATTAAGATTGAGGTAATCAAATTGATTTTTGTATCTTAAGGTGGAGGTGAGACGTGATGCTTGGTTAGAGTGAGGTGTTCCGTTGAGAGGGATTTGGAAGTTGTCGTGGTGTTGAAGTAAAGAGTATAAATACTCTTTCTTCTCTCTCATTTTCACTGCACACATCACTTTATTAAATTCTGCTCGAGCTCGTGAGCTCGCTCGAGCTTGGCTCGATAAAGCTCGACTCGAGCTCGGTTCATTTATTAAACGAGTCAAGCTCAAACACCAAAATCTGCTCGTTTAATAAACGAGTCAAGCCCTAGTTTGGCTCGGTTAGCTCGATAAGAGCTCGTTTGACTCGTTTAAGTTTATACACATATTACATATATGTCATAAATAAACATATTATTTTCTATATCTTAATTACCTAAAAGTATAACATATAATTTATATAATTTTCCATTTCTATGCTAACGATATTTATAAAATGTAATTATTATATTTTACAACAAGTTAATTAAGCCTTAAACAAGCTTAAACGAGCTGAAAAACTTGTTGAAAATTTTAAACGAGCAAACGACTCAAGCTCAAGCTCGGCTCGTTTAATAAACGAGTCAAGCCCAAACATGGCATCTGGCTCGTTTATTAAACGAGCCAAGCCCGAGCTCGGCTCGTTTATTAAACGAGTCAAGTTCAAACACTGTGGGCTCGGCTCGTTTAGGCTCGTTTACACCCCTACTTTCTACTAACCACTTTATCTCTCTCTCAAGAAGAAGAAGAAGAAGAAGAAGGGAAGTGGGGTTGAGGAAGAAGTTGGTGTTGTTGTGAAGAAGAGTAGTTTAATTAAAGAAGAGTTGAGCTGAGAAGAAAAGAGTGTTGAGAGTTGAGTGAAGTTTGAGATCAAAATAGAAGAGGAAGAGAAGGTGGAAGAAGATTCGAGTTCGTCGTTTTGCTGGAATTCGACGAAAGGAGGTGGTGATCGTGCCGACGTCTTTTGGAGCGTCGTTGATCTTCAGAAGCTTTTTCAAGCTTTCAAGGTATGCCAAGCCTTGCTTTTACGCTCACCTAAGCTTGTGTGAGTGTTTGAGTGTTCGACGGTAGGCCGAATGACTCGTCGGAATATTACAACAGAATTTCTGCTATGTTCGGTCGACTAGTGCTTAATTTCGATTGACTGGTTGTAGTGTAATTTTGGGCGTTATCTCTTGCATCGGTCGAACGATACCCTGAGGTGGTCGAACGGTTGTACGTTTTAAGCGAGAAGATGAAGACCCTGGGTGCTTTCGGTCGACCGGGTCCCCTTTGTCGTTCGACCGTTTGATGTTTGTTTGGTTCGACCGTTGGATTGTGGTTCGAACCAATTACCGGTTTTAACGACCAATCAGTCGATTGTATGACCTTCTTCGGTCGACTGTTGGAGCCCAGTAATTACATTGTTTGTTTATGAGAGCGTTGGTGTGTGGATTGCATTTACTGCTTATGTTCCCACGATATTGTAGGATTGGATCGTGTGGGTTATGGGTTCACTAATCACTTTTTAATCTAATCACCTACTTGTTTAAGCAATCGATATGCGCAGCGGAAATTTAAAACAAAACAAGCAAGTGTAGGAAATATGCAAACCACAAGAAGTCGGGTCGATTTTTATAGAGGTTCGGCACCCCACCCGGGTCCTAATCCTCTCTTGCAAGCTCCGCTCGGATCACCGAGCTCCGCCTACGACTTCACTATCCGCTCCCCGTTCCGGGCCGGGAGACAACGCCTTACAACCGTCAAACTCGCGAACAACCCTCGCCGAGCTTGGAATCTTCTTCTCACAATCCGAGAAGGATGCTTCGGGCTTTCACCGGAGCCTTTACTTTCTTTGACAACAATTGTAACCTTGAGTGGAACAACACTCTCTAAACTTTGAGCACACTTGAGTATGATGAAGGAATTGATCACTAAGTGTGTGAGGTTTGAAGCTTTGAGTGTTTTGATTTCTCTCTAATGTTTGGGGCAAGTTTGTAGTGGGAGAGTTGTGTTAAAATGTGTTTTACAACTCTATTTATAAGCATTAGAGAGAATAGATCCGTTGGGACAAGATTTGGTTGGATATTGTGCAAAGAACACAAAGCAGAAAATCGGGCTGCAAATCTGTCCAGAAACGGTCGACCGAAAAGGTGCAACGGTCGACCGAACGCTTGGGTTCGATAGGGATACGGTCGACCGAAATATGAATCGGTCGACTGAACACTTAAGTCATTTAAGAAAACGGTCGACCAAACAAGATTACCGGTCGACCGAACAAGCGTTTCGGTAGAGGGAAAATTGGATCGGTCGACCGAAATTGTGTTGACCGATAGCAGGGGATTTTGACAAGGTTAAACGGTCGACCGAACTTGGCACATGGTTCGACCGTTTGGTTAAGTATATGGAGGTGTATATAGTTTTAATACGAATACGACCGTTGGGCATATACGACAAGAATAACGGTCGGAACAGTAAGTTCAAACGGTCGACCGAAAGATATGGTGCGGTCGACCGAAACTAGGCAGGAAAACACAAATTGGATTACTTGATCATCCGGTCGACCGAACGGCATGTTGCGGTCGACCGAATGTGGGCAGACAGTTAGGGTTCAGGTTTTGTGTTTTTCCGGTCTAAGTTTGGGTGATCTATTGAAGTCCAAATAATGTGAAATTTCGTGTGTGACTTCTATAGGGAACCTATTGTGTATGTGATTGGTTTTTAACTCTTGTATGCTCAATTTACACATGTTCCTAAGACTCAAAATAAATCAACATTACATGTCTTCGATTTAGCTTTAATTACATGTCTTGACTTCATTTCCTTCTTTCTTGAGTCTTGATCACCTGTAGAGGTTAGCACAATACAATATACATGCAATGCAATATGTGTGCTACTCTACATCATCATAATTAAGATTAGGTTAATTAAATCATCAAAACATAGATTAAGGCCAAAAAGCCAACAATCTCCCCCTTTTTGATGATGGCAACCTATATCTTAATTCTATTTAAATACATGGAATTTGTATATGTAAACTATGCATATTAATGCTCCCCCTATGGATATGCATAGTTTTTGTTTAATTTTATGCCAAATTCCAAGTTACCCCCTTAATTATCTCTCCCCCTTTGACATCCATCAAAAATAATAATTATTTAAGACTTTAAGCATAGAATTTGGATGTCTTGTAATGAAGTTGCTCCCCCTAAATTTTGCACTTCATTACTCTAATAAAAGATATAACATTTAAGCTCCCCCTATCAATAAGGCTAAATGGAAACAATGAGTATGATTCAAGTTAAGTTCATTTAAGTTTCAACTTAAGCCTTATTCTAACATCCATTTAAAATATGACATTTAGAATCAATGGATGTGATAAATGATTTGCAATGAATAGGGATAAATGATTTTCAATGAATTGAAGTTTATGATTTGCAATGAATTAAACTATATGATATGTCAATTAAGCATATGAAGCTAGATTAGAGCTAATTTAACATGAATTGAATAGATAAGAATTTATACCAATGTTGAATTCGAATTTAGCTTCAATCTCATTTGGTGATGCAACCGGATTTGAATTTGACTCTTGAGCTCACCCGGTCACCACCAATCTCCTCCTCAAGCTCCTACAATAGTAGATTTGGGTACCCAAACAACTTTGGGTCCTTGAACATTAGCTTTTGGGATCCAAACCATTTTGGTTTTGGGTGCCCACACACTTGAGGAACTATGGTTAATGAACATATGCTTACCATTTAGAGTAGTGTGAGATACATGGTTTTTCAATTTAAAATTGTAACCTAAACCATGTTTTTGCAAAGATTGCCTTTGACTACCTAATAGCATGTTAAGCATATGAGTTCCATTAGTGAATCTTTCTAAATCTTTTCTTAATTGCAAGTTAGAGGCTTGAAGATTTAGTTGATCACAATCTATTGGTGTTGCTCTTAATTTTTCAAGATTTGATGCATTCTTTTCAAATTTAGCAATCACCTCATTCTTCTCATTCATGCATGTTTCAATTTGGCTTTGGAGATCTTTGATTAACTTTCTAGCATTTTTGTTTTTATCACAAATGATCTCATATTGTTTAACTAAGTCATGAAATGCATTTTGAAGCTCATCATGTGTATAAGTTTCTTCATTAACACTAGAATGTGAGCTATTACTATAATATGACTTAGTTGAGCATGAATTACTAGAACAAGAGTTAGAATCTACCTCACTTTGATCTTCAATAGCCATGAAGCATGAGTGAGCCACTTCTCTTCTACTTTGCAAGGAAGACGACGATGAAGATGGTGATGAAGAATTATCCCATGTAGCCTTGTGTGCTTCCTCCTTCCTTTCTTTTCTCTTGCTCTTCTCCTTTTCTTTTCTCCTCTCTCTTCTCTCCTTTTTCTTCTCCCCTTCTCTTCTCTCATTTCCACTCTCCTCCCTCTCTTTTTCTTTTTCTCTTTTCTCACTTCTTCTACCTCTTCTTTCATTCTTTTCTTCTTTGTCCTTCTTGAGGTATTTGAAGAAGTCTTTTGCTAGGACTTCAATGTCCTCATCTTCTACACTCCTCCTTGGTTGGTCAATATTTGCATGTAATCCCAAGGTGAATTTGTTCTTGGTGGCTTCCTTCTCCTTCCGATGGTTGATTTGAAGTTCATAAGCCATCAAGTTTCCAATGAGCTCCTCCATCTTTAATTTAGAGAGATCATGCGCCTCTTCAATTGCGACTACCTTATCTTCCCAATCGATGCTAAGTGACCGGAGGAACTTCCTTGTCATCTCTCCTTCATTGATTTTTCTTCCAAGAACCAAAAGAGAGTTAGTGATATCGGTGAAGCGAGTGTTCATTTCGCTTATGTTTTCACCGATTTGCATAGAAAAAATCTCATATTTATGCATGAGGAGACTAATGCGTGTTTCCTTAGTTTTACTATCCCCCTCATGGTGCATTTGAAGTCTATGCCATATCTCATGTGCACTAACACACCCTCTAATCCTATTATATTCACCCTCATTTAGCCCACAATATAGAATGTTCATGATTTTTGAGTTCATCTCAATTTCTTTCATTTTGGGCCTAGTGAGTGAATCTAATTCATCTTCATTTGGTGGTGTGTATGGATTTTGTAGAAACATCCAATACTTAAGGTCATTAGAAATTAGGAAAATCTTCATCCTATTCTTCCAATAATCATAATTTGACCCATTAAGCAAAGGAGGTCTAGTGGTGCATAATCCTTCTACATGATTAGATGTGCTAGCCATGCTAAAAATACGATTAAGTATAGAATTTAGCTAACAAGGCTCTGATACCAAATGTAGGATTGGATCGTGTGGGTTATGGGTTCACTAATCACTTTTTAATCTAATCACCTACTTGTTTAAGCAATCGATATGCGCAGCGGAAATTTAAAACAAAACAAGCAAGTGTAGGAAATATGCAAACCACAAGAAGTCGGGTCGATTTTTATAGAGGTTCGGCACCCCACCCGGGTCCTAATCCTCTCTTGCAAGCTCCGCTCGGATCACCGAGCTCCGCCTACGACTTCACTATCCGCTCCCCATTCCGGGCCGGGAGACAACGCCTTACAACCGTCAAACTCGCGAACAACCCTCGCCGAGCTTGGAATCTTCTTCTCACAATCCGAGAAGGATGCTTCGGGCTTTCACCGGAGCCTTTACTTTCTTTGACAACAATTGTAACCTTGAGTGGAACAACACTCTCTAAACTTTGAGCACACTTGAGTAGGATGAAGGAATTGATCACTAAGTGTGTGAGGTTTGAAGCTTTGAGTGTTTTGATTTCTCTCTAATGTTTGGGGCAAGTTTGTAGTGGGAGAGTTGTGTTAAAATGTGTTTTACAACTCTATTTATAAGCATTAGAGAGAATAGATCCGTTGGGACAAGATTTGGTTGGATATTGTGCAAAGAACACAAAGCAGAAAATCGGGCTGCAAATCTGTCCAGAAACGGTCGACCGAAAAGGTGCAACGGTCGACCGAACGCTTGGGTTCGATAGGGATACGGTCGACCGAAATATGAATCGGTCGACTGAACACTTAAGTCATTTAAGAAAACGGTCGACCAAACAAGATTACCGGTCGACCGAACAAGCGTTTCGGTAGAGGGAAAATTGGATCGGTCGACCGAAATTGTGTTGACCGATAGCAGGGGATTTTGACAAGGTTAAACGGTCGACCGAACTTGGCACATGGTTCGACCGTTTGGTTAAGTATATGGAGGTGTATATAGTTTTAATACGAATACGACCGTTGGGCATATACGACAAGAATAACGGTCGGAACAGTAAGTTCAAACGGTCGACCGAAAGATATGGTGCGGTCGACCGAAACTAGGCAGGAAAACACAAATTGGATTACTTGATCATCCGGTCGACCGAACGGCATGTTGCGGTCGACCGAATGTGGGCAGACAGTTAGGGTTCAGGTTTTGTGTTTTTCCGGTCTAAGTTTGGGTGATCTATTGAAGTCCAAATAATGTGAAATTTCGTGTGTGACTTCTATAGGGAACCTATTGTGTATGTGATTGGTTTTTAACTCTTGTATGCTCAATTTACACATGTTCCTAAGACTCAAAATAAATCAACATTACATGTCTTCGATTTAGCTTTAATTACATGTCTTGACTTCATTTCCTTCTTTCTTGAGTCTTGATCACCTGTAGAGGTTAGCACAATACAATATACATGCAATGCAATATGTGTGCTACTCTACATCATCATAATTAAGATTAGGTTAATTAAATCATCAAAACATAGATTAAGGCCAAAAAGCCAACAGATATGACATGTGCATTGAGACCTAGGTAGTAGACCTGTGGGACAATATTCCCCTTTGCATGATCTATATGATATGGCTCTACGGAGCATGATGACTGTCGACCTGTGTGGCGACAGAGATGACCTTAGTCTTTGTGGCGAAGGAGATGACCTTAGCATGTGTGGCGACGGAGATGACTATTAGCCCTTGCGCAATAGAGTTCTGTGCCTTAGCCTGTGTGGCGACGGAGTTGACCGACCGATGTTATTTTGGCGGATGTGCTCGACCGATGTTGTTCCGGCGAGTATGATCGTCCAGCCGTGGCACGGTTGGCGAGTATGACCGACCAGAGTGACGGGTCTGGCGGATTGTGGTCTTCGATCACTGATCAGATCTGATGATGACTCAGAAGTGTGTGCGACCCTCATCGAACCCATATGACTAGTTTAGTTGTCAGTGGAGGTGTGTCACGTACTTTCCGTATGACCGCATGTGTCTGCGGTGGGTATCTACGGATGTCCAAAATTAGACGTATAACTAATGAACCCCGGTTGGGGAAATGACTGTTAGGACTTATGACCTGATGACCCGGTTGGGGAATGTTTTGTTATGATTTATGTTGGCATGATACTAATATGATAGGTCATGTATTGCATGTACATGTAGGTGAGTTTGGCATACGAGATTTCCTTATGTAAACTCACGACATTGTTGTTTTATTTCAGGTTCCCCTTCGGGAGCTGGTTGGGTGGTGACTGAGGACGAGTGCATTTTGGAGTCGGGTCATCGTGTCTATTTTGAGGTTATTATGACTACTTGTATATTTGTATATTGTATTTTGATGTAGTCATTCTTTTGACAACTCTTGCATACGGTGTTGCACCATATATTACATGTATATTATATGTGTTTTTCGAGTAGTCTCTGGCTTGATGTTGATATCTTTTGATTATCCTTTATTAAAAGTTTAAAATTTTCCGATGTTTCGAGGACGTTACATGAAGTGTCTCTACTAATTGTTATAATTCTCTTTTAATTGAAAATGATCTTGAATATTATTCTTTTTACATCCTATAATTTGGTTCAAAGATGTCTTTTACATGTTATCTTAATTAGAACAAAATACAGATGAAACTACAGCTGAGGAAAATAATAGTCTGCACTTGTAGAGCAGGTAGTAGAGGAAGAAGCTGCTGAAGAGAAACCGGCAGTCCAGGTGTGTTAGCTATAGCTAAGTGACCCTAAAGGCTCTTAAAACATGAAATAGGTTTTAAGTTCAACGGTTCAGCGAATAATATTTTTGAATATGTCTAAAATTCTATGCGGAGATAGAACTGAAATACTTTAGGTGGGGGCTTTTGAGGTACCTTCTACCTAGGAATTAAAGAAAAATTAAATAAATATGAATGCATAGAAATTTTTCTTTATCTTTGGCTTTCAAATTAAGCACTCACCTCCATATATTGCTGCAACATGACATTTTCTTCTTGTAATGATCAGATAGACAGCCACAGCATATTTCCGTACATAATCAGTACAGTCAGCAGTGCAGTCAGTAAAAGTCAAATGTCTTTTATCTTTTGAAATTAAATAAATAACATATTTATTTTGTGTCACATGTGATTTTTACTTTCCTCGTGTAACATTTTTACGTTCCACATGCAATATTTTGTTTCCCAATACACATTTAGTTTTTCCATGTAACATTTTCTAAATGCAACTTATTCTGAACATTCACAAAACTTATTATGGACAGACACATAACGTATTCTGGACAAACACACAACCTAATCTTGACAGACACACAACCTAATCTACACAGACACACAACTTATTATAGACAAACACACAATCTAATTTTGACAGACACACAACCTAATCTGCACACACACAACTTATTATGGACAGACACACAACCTAATCTGCACAGACACACAACTTATTTTGGACAGTCACACAACCTATTCTGGATATATACAACTTATTCTAGAAAGACACACAACGTATTTTGGACAGACACACAACTTATTATGGACAGACACATAATTTATTCTGGACACACACAACTTATTTTAGATAGACAGATCAATTATTCTGGACAGAATAAAGTGTGAGTCTGTCTATTTTAAGTTGTGAGTCTATCCGTAGGGGAACCAAATATTGCATTGGTAAAGTAAATGTTGCATAGAGAAACAAAATGTTGCATTGAGAACGTAATGTTGCATTGAAAAAGTAGAAGTTGCATGTGAAACAAAATAAATTTGTTATTTAATTAATTTCATAAAGATAAAGACATTGACTTTTGATGATTGGACGGACCATATCAGCAGTTGATTAATCATTTTTCATATTTTCCACTCCCATGTACAATAGTGTTGTGACTTTCATTCTACAAACCAGCTGACGCGGGACGGAAATGTGTTCGCTGGAATCCATTAAAAAGGAAAAAAAAATACCAATTTTTGCCATAATTTTTTAATATAATAAAAAATAAATTAAAATTTCGAAATTTAGAAAGAAAAAAATTTCGAAAACTAGGTGGATCCGTCCCTCCCGCCAATTTTTTTTTTAAGTTTTCTGTTTTATTGTCTTTATTTCTGTTTTTCTTTTTTATTATAATTATTTTTAATCTTTTTTAAATTTTTTTTTCAAAATATGTTTTCTAATTTATATTATTTTTTAAAAATTTAAAATTTTGTTTTTAATTTTTTAAAAAATCGACCTCCAAATCACGTCGATAACTGGACGTATTGAAATGTTAGGGTATTTTATACAATAAAAAAATAAAATTTCTTAACAAGAATAAGAAATTATTTACAAATGAATTTTAAACAAACACAAAAACTAATTAAAACAAAAAATTGATAACGTTGTCGAAAATTCGTTGGGTGTACACACATTACAAACAGTTTTGGAGGTCGATACAGCAAAAAATTAAAAACACAATGAATTTTTTTAAAAAAATAATAACAATTACAAAACATATTTTGAAAAGAAATATAATAAAAAAACTTAATTAAAATGATTTAAAAAAATTCAAAACATAAAACACTCCAACTAAAATCCGTGACTTTATTTATTTTCTTTTATCGTTTTTGATTTTATGTTTTGAATTTTTTAAAATCATTTTAACTATGTTATATATATATATATACTTCAAAAAATGTTTTCTAATTTTTATAATTTTTTTAAAAAAATTAATTGTGTTTTTAATTTTATGATGTATCGACCCCCAAAACTGTTTGTAATGTGTGTACACCCTACGAATTTTCGACAACGTTATCATATTTTTTGTTTTAATTAGTTTTAGTGTTTGTTTAAAATTCATTTGTAAATAATTTCTTATTTTTGTTAAGAAATTTTATTTTTTATTGTATAAAATACCCTAACATTTCAATACGTTCAGTTATCGACGTGATTTAGAGGTCGATTTTTGAAAAAATTAATTTTTTTTTAAATTTTAAAAAAATAATATAAATTAGAAAACATATTTGAAAAAAAAAGATTTTAAAAAAGATTAAAAATAATTATAATAAAAAAGAAAAACAGAAATAAAGAAAATAAAACAGAAAACTTAAAAAAAAAATTAATTTTTTTTTGTTTTTGGCGTGAGGGAAGGATCTTGGGTGGGAACCGCGATCCGTGTCCCACGATTCACCTAGTTTTCGAGAAAAAAAAATTCTTATATTTCGAAATTTTTATTTATTTTTTATTATATTAAAAAATTACGGAATTTTTGGGCACAAGCAAAAAAAAAATGTTTTTCCATTCATTCTTCCCAAATACAAAGAGAGTTCACAAAACTAATCAATTTGCAAAATTAAACCCTAACTATATTAGAATAATATGACTAGCAACTATTTAAGTGAAAGACAACATTGTTTGAAATGTTATTACATTTCGATCTCCATATCTTCTCCTGCATCACTAGCTCAATTACGCATTCTCTCTTTCGCAGGTACAGCGGTGGAATGAGCAAAGGGAAAATAGAACTTTTACAGGTCACTTATACTTGGAAGTGGAATTCTTGGTTAAAACAGGGATCAATTGATATTTAAGTTTCGAGACCATAAAAAATAGCATTGCTCCAAGCCATAAGCTCCATAAGGTACAAGGAATTCTTCACATTAGTCTAGACATCACTAAATAGTTTTTTTCCTCTGTACAATTTTTTTCCAGCTGCTTTTTTTGTCCACTGTTTCTTGCGAAATAAAATCATTTTATAGTCAGTGAGTTCAGAATACTTGGATATTTATTATTCAATTTGAGTTTTTTAACGAGTGCTACTGTATGTAGTTTTACAGCTAAGATTTTTGTAGGTTTGTTCTTGATCTTCCTCTATTTCGTACGGTTCAGATTTTGTTTTGTTCTAAATAGATCCATGGAAAGTAATCTCATGAAATCCGGTGATATGAAAAAAAGAATTCAATAATTTGGCATAACACCAGCTAATTTAGTTTATTTTCTGTCAAACATACTGTAACATCCCGAAACAGTGGAAATTTTAAAAATTATTTATGAAGAATCAGAAACTAATAATCAAAGACGAGACTGTTACTTCTCATAATAAATATCCAAGTATTCTCATAAAACCATAAAAGCGGTGCACCAGTTTACATCAGAGTTTGTCAAAAATGATACATGATTACAACAGAACAACAACAGAAGATAACGTAATCATGTCGACCTCAGTGGTCAGAATAGAGGATCTGACTCCAAAATGCGCGCGTCCGCCGATCACCACCCAACTGGACCTACTGTGGTCCTGAAAAATTTATAACAACAATGCCTGAGTTTCCAGAAGGAAACCCCGTATGCCAACTCACCTATATTCGTGCATTACACAAATGAACCTATCATACTAGTGGCATGTCATGACATCAACAGAAACGAAAACAGTTCCCCCGAAGGGTAAAACAGGACATCAATCCGACAGTCAACATCGGGTCACCCGAGGAGACCTACTGCAGGCACATGCAGTCTTACAACACGCGACATCGCACCCCCTACGCGCGGTTATACTACTCAAGGGTTCGACAGGGAGCCTTTGTCACGCCTGCGGGCCGATAGAACACAGATCTGCAAATCTCTGTGGTCGGGACCACTGGGGACCGACGGGGCTGTCACCCGGAAGGTATAACAACATCATCTCGATAGGTGCCCAGTCGAGGAATCAACATAGCCGGAACAGCCTCGGCCCAACAATCATCATCGCCGGCACAACCTCGGCGGCATCACCGGCACAACATCGGTGGTCCATCACAAACGTCCGGCACAGCATCGGACTGGTCCAGACCGAAGTCTGCCAGGTCATCAAGCTCCACGAGCCGCAAACACCAACCGCGCCGCTATAAAAGCAGGGCAGCGACCTCCGTAGCCCCAATGGCCGGTAGTCACCTAACCCAACGCCAGTTGCGTGCCCGCACAAACATCAAACACTGGGATCCGCGATCCCCCAGGCCTGCTATACTACAATGAGTCCAATCAATCCATTATCTTAGTCACGGTCCATACATGGAGGTGACGCGTCCCGAACACCCACACTTTTCCATACGACGGTCCGTGGGCAGGCACGCGGAACGCACCCACCGTCACCTCCCGGCTCACGCACAAGGCAAGGACACGGGTTTCCGTGGACAAAGTTGGCATTCAAAAGGGAATCAGGAATTCTGTCCTGGGCCCAAACGGTCGACCGGCAAAGGTGATTCGGTCGACCACTTCCAGAAAGGAATCGGTCGACCGTACGCCTAACACGGTCTATCACTGCGCTCAAAACACAATCCCCAACGGTCGAACAAAGGTCTAAAACCGGTCGACCGAACGAGGTAAAAATCCGGAGTCTGGTCAACATCAAATTCAAATCTACCGGTTGACCGACTCAGGGGTCTCGGTCGACCGAAAACTAACATGGTCAACCTATTATTCTACGTCATATATAACGGTCGACCGCACACACAACAACGGTCGAACAAGCATGCATAGAAAATCAGTACACTTAAGTTCCGGTCGAACGACCCCAAGGAACCGGTCGACCGAAACACAACAGGCACTCCCAACTCACCAGCAGAATGCACTACCGGTCGACCGCCACGAAGCATCGTTCGACCGGTGAAGGTTAAAGTCGGGTAAATAGTACTAAATCGGTCGACCGCCCGAAGGATCCGGTCGACCATTGGTCGCCTTCAACCTCGCGCCAACCGATGTTTTACGAAGAAACACGCCACCGGAGAGGTCTCCGACCTCTCCCGGCCGACCAACACCTCCCCCACACTTGGGTGAGCAACCAAAACCACACTAACAAGTCGACATACCTCGAACGAAGACGACGAACCGCCGGAGCCCGCTCACGCACGTCGTCACCTCCGGCCTCCCTCGCGCTCTGCTCCCGCACGAACACCTTCCTCGCCCGACGCCTCCGCAGCTGCTCCACCAACACGCACGCAAAGGAAAGGAAGGAATGAGGGAATGGAAGGAGAAGAAAAGAAGAAAGAAGAAGAAAGGAAATGATTGCTTGGGTTATAAACCCGAAACCGCTACATCACCCGCAACCCCCTCACCATCACCTACACCTCCTACTCCCCTCCAACCCATGCAAACCACTGTGCACGTGCCTCTTCCCCATGAAAAACCTCCTCTAATCCAATATTAACCCTAAATCAAGGGTTAGGGTTTCTACAGTTTTCTTTTCATTAGACAATAACATATCACATAGGATGTCGAGAACAGATGGTAGTCCTCTATTCTGAATTAGGATAAACCCTTCAATTACATACTCCGGTCAGAGCTTGTGCTTTTCGGAATGTGTTTTTCTTTTCGAAAGCTAAACATGATATAATTCACCAATTAAAACCCTTTTCCCTATAAAATAAGAAGAAAACGATGGGCATGATGATCTTTGGCCTGCATCATCATTTCTTCTTGACAAGGATGGTATGTAATGGTTTCATCAATTGCTCTTTAGAATGACATTTTTCAGAGCTTCGGGTCATGTTTAATTAAGTGGTGGAAGAGAAAATGTCTAGCTGTGAATCCATAATCAGGATTCGATCCGACGATTTGAAGTCACTGAATCATTTAGGCAATCAGTTGAGCTAGCACAACTTGACTATCCTACGTTTATTATCAAGCCAATGGTCTAGAAGATTGTGGGACTTAAGTTAAAAATGTATATCTTATGCTAGACATTTTTAGAGGTGCAAAATGTAGTTAAGAACCTTTCTACTATGTACCTGGACATGAACAAGGATCAGGGGATGATGTGGGTAAAATGGCTTCATTGCTTGTATTTTTCTAAATGGCTATTGTCCAGTAAGCACCTAAATTAATACATACGTACAAATTCCATAAATTGTTTCCTTCCACGAAAATGTTAGGCTGAGATATATTAAAAAAATGCCCGATTATGCCACTCACAAGTCTTCCAAATCTAGAGAAAATGAAAAATTGAGAACTGTTGCTTCCACTGTAAGGGTGTAACACAATGAATGAGAGGTCACTTTAATCATGGTGCTTTTAAAAACATCATACCGTTTTTAAAAGTAAAACGATTAGCGGACGCTAGCGTTCGGGACGCGCGCTTATGTGGTCAGCCCAGTCAGCAGACGCGTTTGAGTTGGCAGTCTCCACAGAAAAAGTTTATTTTTTATTTTATTCCTCGTTTCGTACAAATGTCTACATCCCTCCATCCCTCATTAATGCGTCTCAAATCACTCATTTTCCATGAACATTTTGGCTCTCCTACACAGCACAGGAGACTTGTTATAAATCTCAACATGCGTCTTCCTTTTTCTTCCCTTCTCTTCTGTGGTCCTACCTCTGTGCTTTGATGGAAATCGTTCATGTGTCTTTCCAAGTGGAGCAGCCGACAAACGTTCCTAAGGAGGGGATGTTTTTCCCCTCTTTCGAAGAAGCCCAAACATTTTACGTTGCTTATGCCGATTCTTGTGGTTTTTGTGTTAAGAAAAGGCATCACACCCGTTTGTTTGCTACCTCTGGGTCAGGTGTTAATGTGCTGGAATGAGATGCAATGGTGTCAAAGCTTCCGAGGATTTTGGCGTGATGTTCTACTGTTAAAAGTTCAATCAGAAAGTTCTATGCTTTTGCGTATAATTCGACATATACAACAAACAAGACCAAAGTCATCCTTAAGAATGTAGGAATGATCACATTCTTCTTCATTTTCTTCATGTACAGCAGTTGTATGTCTGTTCGGAATAAGAAGTCAGTCTGTTCGGAATATGTTGTGTGTCTGTTCGGAATAAGAAGTCTGTCTGTTCGGATTAAGTGGTGTGTATGTTCGGAATACTTTTTGTTCCATTTCTGCACAAATTTTCAACATAATCTGGACAAACATTTTACATAAACTGGACAAACTTTTTACATAAACAAGACAAGTTTTCTACATAAACAAGACAATCTTTCTACATAAATAATACAAACTTTCTGTTCCGTTTCTGGACACACTTTCTATGCTTTTGTGTGTAATTCCACATATACAACAAACAAGACCAAAGTCATCCTTAAAAATGTAGGAATGATCACATTCTTCTTCATTTTCTTCATGTATAACAGTTGTATGTCAGTTCGGAATAAGAAGTCTATCTGTTCGGAATATGTTGTGTGTCTGTTCGGATTAAGTTGTGCGTCTGTTCGGAATAAGAAGTCTGTCTGTTCGGAATATGTTGTGTGTCTGTTCGGAATAAGAAGTCTGTCTGTTCGGAATAAGAAGTCTTTCTGTTCGGAATAAGAAGTCTGTCTGTTTGGATTAAGCTGTGCGTCTGTTCGGAATAAGAAGTCTGTCTGTTCGGAATATGTTGTGTGTCTGTTCGGATTAAGTTGTGCGTCTGTTCGGAATAAGAAGTCTGTCTGTTCGGAATATGTTGTTTGTCTGTTCGGAATATGTTGTGTGTCTGTTCGGAATAAGAAGTCTGTCTGTTCGGAATAAGAAGTCTTTCTGTTCGGAATAAGAAGTATGTCTGTTCGGAATAAGTAGTCTGTCTGTTCGGAATATGTTGTGTGTCTGTTCGGATTAAGTTGTGTGTCTGTTCGGATTAAGTTGTGTGTCTGTTCGGAATATGTTGTGTGTCTGTTCGGATTAAGTTGTGTGTCTGTTCGGAATAAGAAGTCTGTCTGTTCGGATTAAGTTGTGCGTCTGTTCGGAATAAGAAGACTGTCTGTTCGGAATATGTTGTGTGTCTGTTTGGATTAAGTTGATCCAACCTAAAAGTTAAAAACAATATTTTATTATGATAAGTCTGGACTCTGCACGAATAAAGGGTCTGCACGCTGTCCTAGGGTCTACACGCTGTCCTAGGATCTGCACTATCTGTGTATTGGGAAAAGAATCGTTCAACCTAAAGAACCGGCGTTTTTAAGAAGACCAAAGCACGTGAAGAGAAATTTTGCTGACTGGACGCTGACTCAACACGTCCACGTAAGGCGCGTCCGTGACGCCCGCGTCCGTGTATAAGGACTCTTTTAAAAGCACCATGATCCATGATTAATCAACTAAGGATTCGATAACTTATTCGTTTTTTTTTTGCTCGCTCTTGCTCTCGCTCAACAACTCTGATTCAACTCCGACTAGCGGCTCCCTCGCCGGTTTGCTCCCTCGCCGGTGCTAATATTTCTGATTTGGCCAAAGAGCATATTGTCGTATCCTCAAGAGACAAGATCCTTTTCTCGGCCTCGTCTAATAGACGAAGCAAACTTTGTCAAAAGACAACGTCACGTCAAAGCGACGACGACTATTAGCACCGGCGGGGTGAAAGTCCTTTCGAACGGAGCTAGAAACCAGAGTCCATAGAGGTGTGCAAGCACGATTTTAAGAGGCTGCAATAAAGTAGTTTCCTCTGAAGCTTATTAAATCTGAGCATGTAAAGTGGAACTAGTAGGGAGGTTGAAGATAACTGATTCCTTTGCTGGATTACAAATCTGGTTCAAGTGGGGTAGACAAAAAAGTCTTCTCAACCAAAATTTCGGACAAGCATTCAATTGGAAACCAAGTGGTTACAAACGGAAGCAATTTGAATCCTTGTTAAACAAACATTAATTTTGCTAAAACACTTTCTCTCAGACGAGTTATATGTAGCTTGTGCTATTTCTCCTAACTAAGCCACAACGGCTAAGAGTGTGGAAGAGTGTCAGGAAGAGTGTGGAAAGGTGTCACGAGAATCCCACTAGAGGTGACTAATCCTTCCAAGCTAGTTGTCTTGTTAGTACATGCAACATTAATTAAGGTAGCACAGGAAGCGCCATTCTCAAGCTCAAATCTGGGCCTTGACAGCAGCAAGAGCAAGAAGGCAGCAAGTCTCTTATCATAGGAGACATCAACTAGCAGGATGGAGGCATTGAAAAATAGTACGATCTTGCATGATGTAACATCTCAACACTCAAATGGTCTGAACCTGAAATCGTATGCTGAGGTTGTTGCAAGTTCTAGTACAAATCAAATCTTCCCATTTGACAAGCAAAAGCTTCTTCACAATAACCCTTGGACTCTGGTAAAATCCAGAAGGTCAAGCAAAAAACACAAAAGCTCCCAATTACCTAATGGATCCCAACTAGTGTGCTATAGATGCCATAAAATTGGACACACTAGGAGATATTGTGTTCAAGACTACAAAACATCAACAAACAAAAGAACAAACGTTGAGACCAAGAGTGAGTTGTTAACCATGCAATATCAAGGAAGCAGAAACAAATTCAACCATGCAGTTAGGAACAATGGTTACGGAGCAGCAAAGCCATACCCACTTCGTCTCAGACCAAGTGTGTCTTCGTATCAAAACCTGAGAGAGCTATCCAACTGTTTGGTCGCAAACATCAAGAGTGGGCTAGCACGGGAAAATGACGTCGCCACCACACTTGCACAAAAATGGCCAAATCATGTAGGCCTCAATCTTCGAGCGCTCTCAGCACGCGCTTTCATCTTCACTTGTCCACCGGAGGTGAGGGCAAAAAGTCTTAGTGGAAGTATTCTGGAGACACTAGAAGGCGCGACCTATCGACTGGCAACCTGGTCCAGAGATGAAGGGGCACGACGTACAAACAACAACACCGACATCTGGATCATACTCTGGGGAATGCCACTCGACATATGGACGCCGGAACATTTTCACGACGTGGCTTCACGGTTCGGCGATCTTATCCGAATAGACGAGAACACCCTTGAAAAGAGAGTTTTAACGGTTGCGCGCATCAAAGTTCGTCCGTTCGAAGGGAGTTTGGTGCCAAAAACGCTGGAGATCATCAATGCCGGGAACACTTATGACTTGACTCTTACAACTGAAAATCCACCGTTGAGTCAACAAGGACCTTCGGAGGCAAAAATTGGTAAATCTAAATCACCCATGATTGATCGCTTCCATTGGGCTCGTGATGAAAATGAACAAGAGGATAAGCCAAATGAATATCTCGCAGCATCTAGCAAGAAGCTAGCATTGGGGCGTGAAGAGCAATGACCCAAAGAAGGGGTTTGGGTGGAGCGAAGCAAAGTACCGATCGTTTCGGTCGGTCCGGACAATTCTAGCCACTCAAATGCTTCACAAAATGAAGTGGTGGCAATGCAGATGGACAATGCGATAGGACAAGACAATAGAATGATTAAGGAATGAAGCAAGAATCCTAGAGGACAGGAGGAAGCTGAAGCTTCTTCACCGTTCAAACCACAACTGGGACTGACAAACACAACATTCTTGGGAGGGCCCACAACGCAACACATTGGTATGGGATCGGCCCCAGATGGCAAGGGCATGACGCTAAATTCAGAACTTAAAATTGATGATCAAGCCCAAGCTCTCAAATGCCTACAAGCACTTAACAAATTTCTTGGAGGATCCCTCCAAATGGGTCAAGGACGAGTTGGAAACAATTCTGGGATGAATAACTGTCAAAGTGGACAAAGCCCAGTCGCAGGATACACTTGGACTGGATCAACCTTAGGCAACAGTCTGTTCTCGAGTTCCTCTCACCCGACCATCGTTGGAAACACTCCAAATCATGAGGCAAAGCTTGGGTTGCCGTTGATGCAGCACAATGCAACACCGACCAACATGGTTTTCACAGCTGGAGTTGGAACAACTAAGGTGACAGAAAACACCAGGGTAGGTCGTCGTTTTGTCGCTACAAAGCCACAGATGGAAAATGCACGGCCAAGGTCCTCGAATGAGAAGTCACCAGTTCCAGCTTCGATGAAGGTGCTCGACTTCGGCAAAAATGCCAGCTCGGGTAACTCGAAATTTCTTACTCTTAACAACGATAAATATTGCTTTGGTGATTCAAGTATTCTAAATATGAATAGTCAAAGAGAACTGCATGCTACACTTAATAATCATATTCATTTTAGATCGATTTCAGACTCGTCACAACTGACCATTTCAACGACCTCATCGAGTGAGAGTCAGGACTTAGGATCGGAGAAAATTGAAAAGCTTGATTTTCTCCACTGGGATTCATCTCTCGATTTCCTAAATTTTAGCCGTTGCATCGGGCTAGACTTTAGCTCAGTAGAGCAAAGCAATAAATTTTTAAATAAACTCAGGATTAGTAATAATTTAAGACCTATTAACCCAGATGACTTGAGATCACTAGTGCGGAAAACTCACGATCTCAAGGTTACAAGCCTTTGACTTGTTGGTCTTGATAAACATTTTCTTATGAAGATACTATCTTGGAACATTAGAGGTTTGGGAACATGTCGTAAGAGACGAGCGGTCAAAAATATAATTAGAACTGAGAGGCCGGATTTGATCCTAATACAGGAAACCAAGTTACAAGTAATTGATAGTGCCCAACTCAAATTGATGGGGGGATCGTTAATTGATAATTGGGCCTCTCTTCCAGCCATTGGGGCATCAGGAGGTATTCTTATCGGGTGGAAAACCAACACTCAAACTCAAGTGAGTCAAGAACTAAGACGATATTCAATCTCTTTAACCTTTGAAAGTGCTAACTTTCGTTGGTTATTGACAGGGGTATTGTAGGATCGGATCGTGTGGGTTATGGGTCCACTAATCACTTTTAAGCTAATCACCTATTAAACCCTAATTAACTACTTGGTTGATCGATCAAAGAAATGCAGCGGAAATTAAACTAAATCAAACACAAGTAGAAAGTAATGCAAACCACAAAGAAGACACGTCGGTTTTTATAGAGGTTCGGCCGCGCCTACGTCCTCTCTTGCAAGCCCCTCTCGAATCCCCGTTCGAGCTCCTCTTGCGTCTTCACTATGCCTCCCCGTTCCGGGCCGGGAGCAACGCCTTTTACAAGTCTTCAAGCTCGCGAACAACCCTCGCCGAGCTTGGCACCACCTCTCACAATCCGAGAGGAACACTTCGGGCTTTCACCGAAATCCTTGCTTCTTGTCTTGGGCTTTCACCAAGACCCTTGCTTTCTTTACAACAAATGTAACATTGAGTGGGATTCACTCTCTAATTGAGCACACTTTGAGTAGGATGAGTATATGATCAAATGTGTGAAGTTTAGGCTTAAAGAGTGTAGAATTGGGAGCTTTGAGGATTGAGGTTTCTCTCTAATGTATTGGGACAATTTGAGTTGGAGAGTTGTGTTAACAACAAGTCTTGATCCTCTATTTATAAGCTCCTAAGGTTTTCTAGCCGTTGGGGATAGATTTGATTGGGTTTTGTGCAAGATACACAAAGCAGAAAATCGGGCTGCAAATCTGTCCAGAACCGGTCGACCGAAACTACTAAACCGGTCGACCGTTCACTTGATTTCAAGGAGAACGGTCGAACAAAAGAATATTCGGTCGGACAAACGAGCTAGAACTTAACTCTACTTAAGTGAATCGGTCGAACGAAAGTATGGAGCGGTCGACCGAAAAGGGGGATTCGGTTGAGACAAAGGTCAATCGGTCGAACGAGAAATGTGTCGACCGATAGCAGGGAATTTGGTTTCTAAAAATGTGTTCAACCGGTCGACCGAAACAAGGTCTTCGTTCGACCGGTTACCGAATGTATTTTGGGGTTAAGTTTGTTTTATACGAATACGACCGTTATAGGAATACGACAAGAAAAACGGCCATATTAAAATCCGGGATCGGTCGACCGAAAAGGTAGAACCGGTCGACCGGTAGAGTTCGGTAAAATCACTGTGGAGAGTCTGTTATAAACCGGTCGAACTGAGAACTGGTTCGGTCGACCGGTTCACACATGAAATCTGGGTTTAAGTTTATAAGTGATTTCCGACTAAGGTTTGGGTGATCTAATGAAGTCCAAATAATGTGAAATTTCGTGTGTGACTTCTATAGGGAACCTATTGTGTATGTGATTGGTTTTTAACTCTTGTATGCTCAATTTACACATGTTCCTAAGACTCAAAATAAAATCAAGATTACAAGTCTTCATTTAGCTTTATTACAAATCTTGACTTGATTTCCTTCCTTCCATGAGTCTTGATCACCTGTAGAGGTTAGCACAATACTATATATATGCAATGCAATATGTGTGCTACTCTACATCATCATAATTAAGATTAGGTTAATTAAATCATCAAAACCTAGATTAAGGCCAAAAAGCCAACAATCTCCCCCTTTTTGATGATGGCAACCTATATCTTAATTCTATCTAAATACATGGAATTTGTATATGTAACCTATGCAAATTAATGCTCCCCTTATGGATGTGCATAGTTTTTGTTCAATTTTATGCCAAATTCCAAGTTACCCCCTTAATTATCTCTCCCCCTTTGACATCCATCAAAAATAAAAAATATGACTTTAAGCATAGAATTTGGATGTCTTGTAATGAAGTTGCTCCCCCTAAATTTTGCACTTCATTACTCTAATAAAAGATATAACATTTAAGCTCCCCCTATAAATAAGGCTAAATGGAAACAATGAGTATGATTCAAGTTAAGTTCATTTAAGTTTCAACTTAAGCCTTATTCTAACATCCATTTAAAATTTGACATTTAGAATCAATGGATGTGATAAATGATTTTCAATGAATAGGGTTTATGATTTGCAATGAATTGAACTATAAATGTATGACATTTAAGCACATAAACTGGATTAGAGCTAATTTTTCAGAAGATTCAAAGATAGAAATTTTATACCAAACTTGAATTTGATTAGCTCCAATCTTGACTTGGTGATGCAACCGGATTCGAATTTGACGTTTTGGCTCACCCGGTCACCACCAATCTCCTCCTCAAGCTCCTACAAGTGTAGATTTTGGTACCCATTTTTGCTTGGGTCCATTAAGTTTAGCTTTTGGTACCCAAATCCAAGTTGATTTTGGTACCTCTACACTTACTTTCTTTTTCATGGCAAAATTATGTTTAACATTAATTTGAATAGGAAAGTTTTTAACATAAAAATTGTTTTTATTGCCATGTGTGAACTTATGCAATTTATTTGACAAATTTTCATTTAAGGCATTAAGTTCACTATTTTTAGTTGCTAGAGATTCATTTAAGAAATTTAGATTTTTAATCATTGAATTATGCTTTTCATTCATGTTAAGCATGTGAATCTCTAAATTTGCAACCTTGTTATTCATGCAATTCAAGTCATGTAGTAATTGCTTGCTTTCAAGATGAGATTTATCAAGTTTAATAAGCAAGTCATTTGTATCGATTTCTAGCATATGACTATCAATTGCATTTGATGAGGTAGTTTTACCATTTAAATGTTCATTCCTCAAGCATGCATTTTCAGAAGTTAGAACTTCAATTTTAGCAAGCAAATCATTTTTGTCATCTAAGATAGATGCATTTTGACATTTCAAATCAAGAATTTGCTTATTTGCTAACTTATTAGACTCATGAAGTTCTTTAGATTTTTCTAAAAGTTTTAGAAATGCATTTTGTAGTTTATGTGAATGTGATGATTTTTCACTTAAACTACAACTTGAAGAGTGACTAGAAGATACCTCGTCTTCACTTTCTCCATCGGATGAGCTTGATGTTGAACAAGATGTTGAATTGATTTCTTCACATCTAACTTGAGCTACATCCATTGGAGTGGCTTCTCCCTTCTTCCCGGTTGGTGAATCTCCTTCACCAAAATTCTTTTCTAATGTTTGCCATATATGATGAGCACTATCACATGAGCAAACAAGATTAAAATGTTCATCTCCTAATGCACAAAATATGACATTCATAGCCTTAGCATTTAGGGATGCATTTTTCTCATCTTCTAAACTCCATTTACTAATATGATATCTAGGTGATTCATATGGAGTTTGAATCATAAACCACAAGTTTGCATTCATGGATTTAATAAATGAAGACATTTTAAATTTCCATGAGCTAAAGTTATTTCCATCAAAATATGGTGGTTTAAATGATTCATTTGGTGTGGATGCATTAAGAGCCATGTTAATTTATCGATTAAGAACAAAATTAACGAACAAGGCTCTGATACCAAATGTAGGATCGGATCGTGTGGGTTATGGGTCCACTAATCACTTTTAAGCTAATCACCTATTAAACCCTAATTAACTACTTGGTTGATCGATCAAAGAAATGCAGCGGAAATTAAACTAAATCAAACACAAGTAGAAAGTAATGCAAACCACAAAGAAGACACGTCGGTTTTTATAGAGGTTCGGCCGCGCCTACGTCCTCTCTTGCAAGCCCCTCTCGAATCCCCGTTCGAGCTCCTCTTGCGTCTTCACTATGCCTCCCCGTTCCGGGCCGGGAGCAACGCCTTTTACAAGTCTTCAAGCTCGCGAACAACCCTCGCCGAGCTTGGCACCACCTCTCACAATCCGAGAGGAACACTTCGGGCTTTCACCGAAATCCTTGCTTCTTGTCTTGGGCTTTCACCAAGACCCTTGCTCTCTTTACAACAAATGTAACCTTGAGTGGGATTCACTCTCTAATTGAGCACACTTTGAGTAGGATGAGTATATGATCAAATGTGTGAAGTTTAGGCTTAAAGAGTGTAGAATTGGGAGCTTTGAGGATTGAGGTTTCTCTCTAATGTATTGGGACAATTTGAGTTGGAGAGTTGTGTTAACAACAAGTCTTGATCCTCTATTTATAAGCTCCTAAGGTTTTCTAGCCGTTGGGGATAGATTTGATTGGGTTTTGTGCAAGATACACAAAGCAGAAAATCGGGCTGCAAATCTGTCCAGAACCGGTCGACCGAAACTACTAAACCGGTCGACCGTTCACTTGATTTCAAGGAGAACGGTCGAACAAAAGAATATTCGGTCGGACAAACGAGCTAGAACTTAACTCTACTTAAGTGAATCGGTCGAACCAAAGTATGGAGCGGTCGACCGAAAAGGGGGATTCGGTTGAGACAAAGGTCAATCGGTCGAACGAGAAATGTGTCGACCGATAGCAGGGAATTTGGTTTCTAAAAATGTGTTCAACCGGTCGACCGAAACAAGGTCTTCGTTCGACCGGTTACCGAATGTATTTTGGGGTTAAGTTTGTTTTATACGAATACGACCGTTATAGGAATACGACAAGAAAAACGGCCATATTAAAATCCGGGATCGGTCGACCGAAAAGGTAGAACCGGTCGACCGGTAGAGTTCGGTAAAATCACTGTGGAGAGTCTGTTATAAACCGGTCGAACTGAGAACTGGTTCGGTCGACCGGTTCACACATGAAATCTGGGTTTAAGTTTATAAGTGATTTCCGACTAAGGTTTGGGTGATCTAATGAAGTCCAAATAATGTGAAATTTCGTGTGTGACTTCTATAGGGAACCTATTGTGTATGTGATTGGTTTTTAACTCTTGTATGCTCAATTTACACATGTTCCTAAGACTCAAAATAAAATCAAGATTACAAGTCTTCATTTAGCTTTATTACAAATCTTGACTTGATTTCCTTCCTTCCATGAGTCTTGATCACCTGTAGAGGTTAGCACAATACTATATATATGCAATGCAATATGTGTGCTACTCTACATCATCATAATTAAGATTAGGTTAATTAAATCATCAAAACCTAGATTAAGGCCAAAAAGCCAACAGGTATATGGTCCTTGCATTCCATCAGCAAAACGAGAATTTATTGCGGAATTAAGTAGCCTAGTACCAACAAATGGAATGGCCTGGGTAGTGGGAGGAGATTTCAATTTAACTAGATCAGAATTAGAAAGAACTTCCATCAATGTACAAAACAGTCAACAACGATTGTTTAAAAACTTTATTGAGCAGAACGCTCTTATTGACGTGGGACCATCCAATTTGAAATACACTTGGACAAACATGCAAAATCTTCCTATATGGGCTCGACTAGATAGATTCCTCGTCTCTCAAGAATGGGAGGATAAATATCCTCTCACTATATGCTTGGGTCTTCCCCGACCTGCTTCCGATCACATTCCACTCTTACTAAACACAAATTGTGATCTGGGTGGGAGGAAATACTTCAAGTTTGAAGATAGATGGTTGACAGATCCTACGATTCAGTCAATAATACACAACATACTTCATGTAAATAAGACAAAAAATCGTCATATCGCTCTTCGCTTGATAAAGCAGAGGATTAAAGACCACCTAAAAAATAATGGAGGGGAAAATCCACAAAAAAAACTAAACAAATTAGAAATGACACTATTTGAATTAGATCAAAAAGACCAAACTCACAACCTCAACATTGAGGAACAAAGGCAGGCAAAAGAGTGTCGTCGCGAACATGAAGTGACGTTGGAAGAAATTGAAAGCTATTGGAAACAACGATCGAGGGTGCAATGGTTGAAGGAAGGGGATCAGAATACAATTTTTTTCCATCGCATCGCAAATAGTCGAAGGCGACAGAATACCATCCTCTCCCTCAATATTAATGGACAAATTTCCTTTGCTCAACCACGTATTGTGGAAGCCATAGTGTCTCACTTTCGGAACTTATTCAATGGCCCAAAAGGCCTTAAAGTCCCAATTAGATGGGACCATATGCTTCCATCTAAGATAGATTACCCTTCCAATTTAACTGAAGTTTTTCAAATAGAAGAAATAAAAAAGGCGGTCTTTAGCCTACCTCCAGGGAAAGCACCGGGGCCAGACGGTTTCAATTTAAACTTCATTCAACAAAATTGGAGCGAAATCAAAGGGCACATTATAAGCATGTTCAATAAGCTACATGCTAATCAAATAACCAAACAAGAGTTTGCAAACTTCAACCAATGCTTCATAGCATTGATCCCTAAAAAACTGGGAGCCGAAGCGGTCAAAGATTTTAGACCGATTTCACTATTATCGAGTGCATATAAAATATGGGCAAAAGCACTAGCTACAAGACTCTCAAAATCAATCAATCCGATTATTCTGCAAACCCAAACTGCATTTTTACGGAATAGACAAATTCATGACACAGTAATTGGGGCACAAGAGATTGCACACTACCTGCATAACAAAAAAGAACAAGCGATAATACTTAAACTTGACTTTGAGAAGGCTTTTGACAAAATTGAATGAGAGTTTCTACTTGCAAATATGCAAGGTTTAGGATGTCCAAAACTATGGTGCGATTGGATTGAAATGTGCATAAGTACGTCCACAACCTCAATACTAATCAACGGCAAACCTGAAGGATACTTCACGAGCCAAAATGGCCTCAGACAAGGGGACCCTTTATCTCCCTTGTTATTCCTTATAGTCGCAAACTTTCTAGGACACATGCTCAGACTTGGAATAAATAACAACATTATTCATGGTATCCAGTTGGGAACCGGAACCGAGCAAATAATGAATATGCAATATGCAGATGACACTATGCTCTTCTTAAAACCAGAGGAAGAAAATATTATAAACATCAAACGTATCTTGACAATTTTCGAGACAATATCAGGACTGAAAATTAATTTTGAAAAATCATGTATAAGTAGTACACACGTGACTACTAGCACCTTGAGCAGATTCCAAAATATATTGGGATGTGACATAGGTGGTCTTCCTTTCAAATATTTAGGAATTCCATTATCCACAATTCGTGGACCTAGCACAATATGGACCCCACTCCTCAATAAAATGAGGAACAAAGTTGGAAGTTGGAAAACAAAAAATCTTTCATTGGCTGGAAGAGTGGTTATGATAAATTCTGTCATAACACCAATAGCTTCCTATTATCTTAACTGCATGTCAGCACCAAAAAGAATAATTAAAGAAATAGAACAAATTCGTAGGAATTTTCTTTGGAATAATACAGTGACCAACTCGCCGGTTAAAAACCTCGTAAAATGGGACAAAGTATGTACAAGGAAAAAATGGGGAGGACTTGGAATCATAAATATCCAAAACCATACTTTGAGCTTGCGTCTGAAAAAATTATGGGATCTTCTATCTGGAAAGCAAAATTTCTGTCAAATGATAATAAAAGACAAATATCAAGATTGCAACTACAAGTTGGGAATCTTACCAAATGGGAAAAAAATGTTATCACCATATTGGAGAGACCTCATAGAATATATCCCGCTACTATGCACTCACAGCAAAATTAAAATTGGAAATGGTGGCTCAACGCTATTTTGGTTTGATACTTGGGTTGGTGATTGTGCTTTAAGTACTTGTTGGCCAGACATATTTCACCAAGCCAAACACCCTACCATCACAGTTGAGAACATGTGGAGTAGAGGATTGGATGCAACATGGATGAAAAGAAGATTTAAAGGAAATCTTACGGATGAACAAATGACACGCCTATACTCAACATTGATTATTTTCTCACCAAATGAAAATCGAGACATAAGAATGTGGAAATTAAAAACTAATCGCAGATTCACGGTGAGAAGCATGTATAATGTTCTAAATAAAGGAGAAATAAAATATCCTTTAATGAAAGAAATATGGAGGTCCAAATGTCCACCAAAAGTAAAAGTTTTTTCGTGGTTACTTCAGGAGAATAAACTCCTCACTCGTAATAACTTGATCCGGAAAAAAGTTCCGGTATGTCCTTTATGTCCATTATGTGGAATTGAGGATGAAACAATCAACCATATTTTCTTTGATTGTGATTTCGCTAACAGGTTTTGGGAAGTTTGTGCGGGTACTGATATAAATCTACAACCAAACAATAATATTGAATTCCGAAGGCTCATTCGTAATCGTCTTGATTTGGATAATGATTCTTGGAACTGTTTGATTAATGCTTTTTTTTGGACAGTCTGGTTGGAGCGTAATAATAGAATTTTCCGGGGTCGTACAAAATCTTTCTCCCAACTCATTAATGCATGTTTTGATTTGCTCGAAAATTGGACAGGCTCGCTCAAAAGAAGCGGTGACATCTTGCAGCATGAAGCCCAAAAGAAGGTCCGTGCAATAGCCATACCAGCACTCCAAGCAGTAGCACTACCAACATCACCAACTAGCCAACAGGTGCAGCCAATACCAAGCCTCGTAGCACCCATGATTGTGACTCCACTGATGGCACCAGCCCCGGCTTGTGAGGAGATTGAATACACACAACCCACTTCTGAAGAAATTGAGGAGATACGACGGGCAGCTATTCTGGAGGAGGAAGCCCAAGAGCGGCTTGACTTGGTCCCGTTGGAATTGGAGGTAACGGAAACCAATGAGTTCTAGGCATCTGTCAAAGGATCTTCAGGAAGGTGTTTGATGCTTTAGAATTGGTGATGTGGTTGGTGTTGTTTTGTTTGCTAGACTATTAGTGATCAAACTCTAGGCTCTTCCACGGTTTGTGGATTTTTTTTGTTTTTTGTATGGAGTGTTGTGGTTATAACACTCTAAGACCTTTTAATCTAATGAAATCACCGCTTATAAAAAAAAAGATAACTTATTCGTTTTTAGGAAGATAATCTTGAAATGACAATTCTAGGTGAATTCTAAACAAGTGTGAAACTAGACTTTTAAAATATCTTGGTGATTCATAATATGATTTTTTTATATAAAATTCTGAGCTTGAATTACATGGCTTAGATTTATGTATTTAGAATGAGTTCTACAATTCCACTATAAAATAATGTGCCGATGTGAAACTGGAATTCTAGACTTCCTTCACTTCCTAGATCACAAAAAATTATGGAACTTAAGTTTCCTAACTTGAAAATATTCTTCCTCAGAGAAGAATTAATGAAACTTTTAAAACACAACAAAACAAAACGACTTCCTATTTCGAACTAAAAATGATTTCACTTAATTGGCAACTTATATTGTGAAACTAAAATTCATACGCAAGAAACTTCTTTCAAAGTACTCACATTGTAAAACCACTGCGGGCGAACTAGAGGCTTGCCTGGTGGCTCACTGTTACCCAACAGTAGTAAGACTATGCTTTGAGGCTATCTGAAAATTGCTACACAGTTGTGGTCCAGCAACAGTTGCCTCCATTACCTCATTTGTTGTTTCTTTCTCATTATTATAATCATATGGCTCTGTTCCCCAGCAATCCGTGCTCTGGACCTGACATCCCACCTCAACTTTTCTTAACTTGGGCCCATTTCTTTCAAAATATCGGTTGGTTGTGGATAGTATATAACGACCTTACACTACTTGGGTTAGGTAAGGAAGTGAACTTGAGAGTTGAGAAAGTGAAACTTATTTTGACATTGAAAAGTATTTTAGTTCTAAAATGTGGTCATTTTCTTGAAAAATTAGTTTCTATCTAGGTTTTTTTGAGGTAAAAGTTATATTAATGCACAAAAAAGATACCGACATTAACATGAGAAAAAAACTTGAACCGGAAAAAACAACAACTAACAGCAATAACAAAACTTTTAATCCCAAAATGGTTCTAGCACTGTGTGATTCGCCTTATATCACACAGTTCTATCCAAAACCAGATCCTTGGAGAATGGTGAAAGCTCAAATCTAAATAAAAATTATAACGAAGATAAACCATCTCGCAACTTTTATCATAAGAATGAGAACCACAAGAATGATAACGATTAAGTTTCATGTTTATCTACTTGCAGATAGAGACCCTGCTGCTCTTTCGCTTGCAGCCCATGACACATCAACTGGAGAATTAATCGGGATGGATGCGACATCTAAATTCATCGTAGGGACCATTGAATTGTGTAAGCCAACCATAGTCTTCAACTTCCGCAAGTTTGCGATTGACTACCAATATTTCAGTTAACTTAACTGTAAATTTAAGCCATTGTGGAAGGATACCTTTGGTCCATCCAATTAATTTCTACTGAGATTCCAGAAACGGAAAGGGTTATTTCACATCCAAACCAACCACTACAAAAGCTTCATAATCAGATAGAGACCCAGTTGGTTGGAAAATGGGTAAGCTTCATAATAGAGGTTGGCACATCAAGTTCAACTTTCTTTAGACAGTTAAACAAAGTGGATAGTGATTAGTGAAGGTATAGTAGTTTTCTAAGTGCTGCTGTGGGTCCATCCTGTCATATTCAAACCAAATTCATCTCTCAAAATGTATTCCAATTATTATATTCTCAATAAGATCTTTAACAATGTTGATGGCCTCATGATCATACTTGCTTTTTAGGAGATCAGACATGCATGAAGACCCTTAGAAGAACTCATACTTGGCTTAATGGCTTCTAATACTGATGACATTTTTTAAGCTACAGTTTGTCACTTGATCAAAATCTGATCGTAAATATTTGTTCTTAGGTAGCATTGGCGTAATTAATCATAGAATTTGCTGCTCAAGTAAAAGTCGAACAATTACAACTAAGTTCAAGTTAATGGAAGCACATAAATGACGTTATTAAATATTTACATTATTACGTCTGTCAATACTCACGTTGTAACATGTACTACTGTAAAAGAATCGTAGTGTCCTCAACTCAAATACATTGTATTGATTCTTGCTATGTCTAAAAACAGAGAATCCAGATTACCCAAGTTGATCTTATCTTCTCCACAAAAGGCACATAGACATGTCACTTTCCTCCACAACAAATTAACATTATCTGCTCTCTCCAGATATCCAATCACCTCATCAAATGGAGAAAAGAATTGATCTACCAAGAAGTCTAGGTTGATAGATTCTGGTTAGACTACATTGCTGACATCATCAAAGCTTCTTTTTATCTACCTTTTGTGTCATTGACTGGTTATCAGATGCTGGAGTTGCTCTCCGTGTCTGCATCAACTTGAGGAAATTGTCTTCGTTGTTGGTTGATGGTTGCACTTGCAATTATTTTTTTTGAAGTGTAGTTTCTTTTCCTAATATGATATTATAGATTTTGTTGGGTGATTATAAAATTGGGAGGAAATTAACTTTGGGTTAGTGTAAAAGTGCAGAATCCATAAAGTTGTAGTGTACCAAAGAGACTTCTGCTACATCAAATTTACTTATAGCTTTTGTTGGCCATTTATTTTCTCTTTAGAACTCCAGTAGTTTTCTTAAGGAAATTTACTGATTCAATACTAATACAAAACTTAAATATCATGTAATAAAAAAATCATTGTGCTATAAAAAAACCATTGAGTTATTCACAAAATTGTGCATACAATGTAATAATTTAATTAGAACAATTGATTTTGATCTTTCTTGTTGCATGTGATAAATTTTCATTGCGTATATCCAAATTTTAATGTAGCTAATGTAAAGACACAAAGTTTTCGTTGTGTATGCACAATACTTTGTTTTGGAAGTAGTTCCCATGTCCATCCTAATGATAATCTTAGTGGATGAGATTAAAATTGATTGATATATATACACGATCTTATTTGATAAACATTTTTTTGTTGTTGTAGTTTTTCATAATTTTATTTTATGTAACGTAACGAATATATCACTAGTGCAGAATAGACTTTACTCGTCGCCAAATAGACGTCGGCCGCTATAACCACCGACGTCTAGTGGGGAGAGGACAGAATAGACGTCGGTCCTTCGCGAGGCCAACGTCTATTGGGTACTATAGACGTCGGGTGTAGGAATACTGAGTTTAGCCGACGTCTATAGGGTATAGACGTCGACCTATAGACGTCGGTTGTTAGAGTACCTTGTGCATCCGACGTCTATAGGGTATAGACGTCGCCCTATAGACGTCGTATATAATAGACAACCGACGTCTATGCTCCATGCATATAGACGTCGAGGTATAAACGTCGGCGTTATATAACATCCGACGTCTATATGTCTTAAAGAAATCGGACAGACGCGTTTTCTTTCATTCATTTCAGACAAAACCCACCCAAACGCTAGCCGTCCCGCGACCGAACTCTCCTCCGCGACCGATCTCCGACCGATCCGCACCGTCTCCGGCACCGCAGCGAGCTCCCAAGCTCTCCTCCACTTCTCCGGCCCTCTTCTCCTTCTTCCTCCGTCTCTCTCCACATGTAAGTTTTAAGTTCGATTTTGTTGTTTAAGTTCGTCTTCCTCCGTCCTCCGTTTTTCTCCACATATTATTTCTAAGTTAGCCTTCATCTCGTGTCGTTTGCAGCCGTCACCGCACCATCTCGTGTCACCGAACCACAAAGAGCTCCTCCGACATCGCATCTTTCCCCTCCTCTGGTTCGTGCTTAACCACCTGTACAAAAATCATATTGTTTGATTAGGTTCTCCTGGTGTTCGGATATGTTTAGATTGTGGTGTTTAGAAATATTCTTTAACCTGTAAAAATATTTGATATGTTTAGATATGTTAAGAAAGAGTGAAGATCCCATGAAAACATACACTACTTATATAGAGATATTGGTGAAGAATTTTCAACAAAGTTTATTGGTGAAAACAAAGTTTGGTTGACTAGAATGAAGTGTGATTGTGTGAATGTTTAATTCATTTGATTTGACTCATCATTGGATTGATTTGGTTTGGATTGAGTTGAGTTGGGTTGGTTGGATGATTTAAATGAGTATATATGACTTGGATTGGTTTGGTTTGCTATCTTAGATTTGTAATGTAATGTGAATGTGAATGTGATGTTATGACTTGGATTGAATTGGTTTGGTTTGGTTTGATTTCAGGATTTGAAGAATTTTACATATCAAATTTTAAGTGGAGGTTCTGCCAAAATTTCAATAAAATTTTATTCCCAATTATTATTAATAACATGATAGTTTGTGTTTAAAATGTTTTTCTGTCAATCCAAGTAATTATTTTTAATACTTGCTTTTAATATTTTAAATGTTTATTGCCTTAATTTTTTGAATTTTTAATATTATGATAATAACTCATTGCCCCCTTAAACAACTTGGTCTTTAATAATCCAAAGCAAAAGATTAGACAATATTTGCTAAGTCATTCATCATATAAGATTTGCATGCATTGTATTTTTCTATTATTTACGATTTCTGTCGTAGATTGCTGACGTAAGGTACGTACTATCTTTCACTCATCATTCATTACAAAGCACGCATTAGTTAGTAGGACTTACATTGGAACAAGAGTGAGGTCAGTGTTTGTTTGGTGTGTTGTTTGTTAGATTAAGGTATGAAAAACACTTAGGGGGCAGTCACCTATAGGAGATGAGGTGGGGGATTTCATCACCCTTTCCTTGGCCCAGAAACCACTTAATAAAAGAGCCTTAATAAAATCAATTAGACGTTGGCCCCTAGGATTTTTGGGTGTTGTATAGACCGACGTCTATGCGTTAACGAGTAAACGTCGGCTTCTAAGTATAGCCGACGTATATTCTTTAGGGATAGACGTCGGCTATCGTATAGCCGACGTCTATGTATAGACGACACACACATAGACGTCGGATAGGGGAGTGCTTATATCCGACGTATATATCCCCGTACATCCGACGTATATTCCCTTTTCTGTAGTAGTGTATATACACAAACCCCGTAAGAAAAAAGGAGAAGAAAATTGTAATTTCTTTGTAGCTAATGAGATGTGAATTTGCAAATTTTGGTTTAGGAAACCTCAACATGACAATTTGAGTTATCAACTTGTTGAAATATTTAAGAAAGTTAAACATGTACTTTTGCCATGAAACAAACCCATACTGTTGATTTGAACAGTATTAGTGAAAATGTTATTGTATATCATGATTTAGGGTTTTGGTGTACTACTTATACAAGGGAATTACAAAAAAAACCATTTTAGGCTTTCCTTGTTAGTTACAAATTATTCTTGATTTATTTGATTGCCTTCATTGAGTGATCGTGTGATCTGAAAGATTTGCTTGATTGACTCCATAACAGGTATGTCTTCTAATGGGTATTTCTTGTCATATTTCAACATTCCCCCTCAAGTTGACTCCGGAAGATATTGAAGGAGCCTAACTTGTGAAGAATGCATTAGAAGTGTTTTTGATCGAGGGCTTTGGTGAAGATGGCTGTCAGTTGATCATTACTCTGGACGTAGGGAACTTCAATTTCTTTAGCTTGTATCTTCTTACAGATGAAGTGACAATCTACTTCAATGTGTTTTGTTCGTTCATGAAAGACAGGATTGGAGGCGATGTGTCTTGCGGCGTTATTGTCACAAAACATTTGTATTGGATTTTGGTTACTTATGTTCATGTCCTTGAGAAGTTGCTTGAGCCATATTAGCTCACTTTTTGTGGAGGCCATTGCACGACACTCAGCTTCAACACTTGATCTTGCCACCACGTTTTATTTTTTGCTTCTCCATGTGACCAAATTTCCTCCGACGAACGTACAAAATCCGGTAGTAGATTTTCGATCGTGACTACCTGCCCAATCTACATCAGAGTAACCAACGATTGTGTTAGAATTGTTTCTTTTCATCCAAAGACCTTGACCCGGAGTTTTCTTAAGATAGTGGAGAATCTGGTCAACTATCTCTAGATGACTTTTATGGGGTGCATGCATAAATTGACTTATTACGCTAACTGCATAGGTGATGTCGGCTCTAGTGACCGTGAGGTAGATGAGTTTACCAACTAATCTTTGGAATTATCCTAAGTCTTGAACTGGTTCACCATCAGCTAGACTCACCTTTCGATTTGTTTCGAATGGGGTGTTAACTGGTTTAGATTCTATTTTTCTGGTTTCATGTAGAAGATCCAGAGTGTATTTTCTTTGGGATAGAAAAAGTCCTTTTTTCGAGTGAGCAATTTCAATTCCAAGGAAATATTTCATGGTGCCTAGATCTTTGATATCAAATTTGGATTTGAGGTAAAGTTTTACTAATGATATTTCATCATCATTATTTCCAGTTATTATAATATCATCCACATATACTAAGACAATTATGGTGGTTTTATGAGAACGTTTAGTGAACATGGAGGCATCAGCAGAACTTTTAGAAAAACCATAGAGAAGTAGAGAGTGACTGAGTTTGGCATACCATACGCGAGGATATTGTTTAAGCCCGTATATGGACTTGTGGAGTTTGCATACCTTGCCTGAATCGGATTTGTAACCTGGGGGAGGAGTCATATAGACTTCTTCTTCTATGTTGCCCTGCAAAAAAACATTCCTAACATCCATTTGGAAGAGATTCCATCCCGAGTTAACGACTACAGAGAGGAGAACACGAACAGTGTTCATCTTTACGACAGGGGCAAATGTTTCTTGGTAATCTAACCCGTATGTTTGAGTGTATCCTTTGGCAACTAAGCGAGCTTTAAATCGTTCTATAGTACCATCACTATTGTACTTAATTTTGTATATCCATTTACAACTTATTGGTTTTATTCCTTTGGGAGGAATAACAAGGCTCCATGTTTTGTTGGTTTCTAGAGCTTTTAATTCATCTTCCATAGCCTTAATCCACTTAGGGTGTTGACACGCCTCATGAAAGTTGGTGGGTTCTTTAATTTTATCTATTTGACTTAAGAAGGCATGCTAGGTAGGTTTTATTTGGGAGTAGGACAAGTAGTCCTCGATAGGGTAGGTAACGTGGAATACCACATAGTCTTGGAGTCGAGAGGGTGGACGAGTACAACGGGTGGTCCTTCTTGGAGGAATACCTTCATCTCCCCCTTGGTCGTCCACTTGAGGGGGTGGTTCGAGGTCTTCGTGAGTAGGGGTAGCAGTGACCGAAGGTGCGGATGTGGGAGTGTTGAGGATGTCTGCAACCGGTAGAGAAGCTTTGGGTGCAGCAGAAGGATTGTGGTGTTCGTGGAAGTAGGAGATATGCTCGAAAAAAGATACATCACGAGAGACATAAATTTTACAATTAACGGGGTCATAACATTTGTATCCTTTTTTTTGACAGAGTATCCTAAAAAATACATTTGATAGAATTATGATCAAGCTTGTCCATATGCTTCCTGTGAACAAAACAAGTACAACCAAATATCCGAAGATGGTTAAGGCTCATTCTTCTACCATGTAAAATTTCTAAGGGTTGTTTGTTTTGAATTGTTGAGCTAGGCAAAACGATTTATAAGGTAAGTAGCAGTTAAAACAACATCTGACCAAAAACATTTTGGAACATTGTTTTGACAAAGCAAGGAACGGGTGATATTTAAAAGGTGACGATTTTTCCTTTCAGAGACATCATTTTGTTCAGGAGTGTTTATACATGTGGTTTGATGAAAAATTCTTTTTTGTTTCAGAAAATTTTGAAAATTATTACTGGTATACTCAGATCCGTTATCGGATCTGAGTATACTGATTTTAGAGTCAAACATATTTTCAATGAAGGTTACAAACTCGCAAAAAACCAAGAAAGTATCAGATTTAGCTTTTAACAAATATAACCAAGTTGTTCGTGAAAAATCATCGATAAACGAAATGAAATACTTGAACCCATTATAGGATTCTACGGGAACGGGTCCCCAAATATCTGAGTGAATCAGCTCGAGAGCACGACCTGTCATATTTTCTGAATTATAAAAAGGAAGTCTAGTTTGCTTTGATAATCGACATACATCACAAAATAATTCATGTTTGAAAGTGGGAAATAATTTTTGCAAAACCATATGAGACGGGTGTCCCATTCTTTGATACCAAGTTTCATGATTAGGAATTTTTGCAATCATCCCTTTTGTTTGAGTTTGAAGCACATAAAGTCCGTTGGCGAGTTTTCCTCTACCAATCGTCCTCCCTGTGGTGCGATCCTGAAATGTTACATCGAAAGGTGTAAAGACAATGTTGCAATTCAAATTTCTTGTGAGTCTAGCAACAGACAATAAATTTGAGTCAAAATTAGGTACATACAAAACATTTTCGGTTATTTTATCATCTAAGAAATGTACTTCTCCTGTACCTTTAATTTTCACTTTGTCTAAATTACCAACAGTGACGAATTTATTTAAAAAATTTAAACTAGTTTTTATGTTATTTATCATGTAGGAGTTTCCTGTCATGTAATCAGTCACACCAGAGTCTATAATCCAACTAGAGTTATGTGAATTAATTTCAGAAGAATATGCATTGCAATTATCTAAGAAGGAATCCATACCTGAGAAATTACCTTTACTTGTGGTGTTGGATTGCAAAAAGGAGTTTAATTGGGCTATGAGGGCACCAAATTGTGTTGCTTCTCCACCGTTGGATGTATTGTTTGAGTCGGGTACCTGGAGCTCCAGATAGGGAGAGGATTCAGGTGCTCCACCGTGGTTGCTATAAAACCTGCGCTAATCCGAAGTCGACCCGATTGTCCCCACTTCATTTCTTCTCCTTAGTTGCTAGGATTTCCTCTTTGAGCATCGTCGCCGCCTCTCCCGCTAGGGTTTGTGTGGCCGCCGCTCCTCCCATCCCCCCTCCTCTCTGATCCGTCCTTAGATGGCCGGAGATGTGGGTAGAGGAAGTAGCATGTTGACCGGTTGTGTCCCTGTTTCTTACAGTTATCGCAATATTCGTTGCTTTTATTTCCGAATTTGTTTTTACCTTTGTCGCGAGGGTTTGTGTTGGATTTTGCGGCGACAAACACCTGATTTTCGTGGGGGTTTTCCGACTGAGCGGTGTGGCTTTTCGGGAGGGTTTCTTCCCAGTTAACCATCGCTATGATGGTCGAGAGAGTGGGGAGTTCCGACGCCATGAGGATGTTCGATCTGAGCGCTTCGTAACTTCAGTGCAACCCAACAAGGAACGTATAAATACGATCTTGTTCAACTCTTGCTTGTATTATTTCTGGATCTTTGGTGGGTGGCTCGTAGATAGAGAGTTCATCTCATGTTCGTTTCAGCAGGCCGAGATATTCGGTCACAGTTTTTTGGTTTTGTTTGATCTGCGAAAGATCTTGTTTTAGTTTAAAGATATGCGCAAAGTTTTGTTGCTTACCATAATGTTCATGGACGGAGTCCCAGAGTTCTTTTGCGCTATTCTTGTACATGAAGATTTCTGCCATCTGGTGTTGCATGGATTGGAGTAGCCAGGACATCACGAGGTGATCGGTGTTCTAGCACTCCTCCTGCTTTGCCTCGCTTCCTTGTTTGGTGGGTTTGGTGGCTTTCCCAGTGAGGTGGCAGAACTTCCCTTTGCTGCTGAGGGATAGGGAGACGGCTCGCGCCCAGGTGAGAAAGTTTGTCCCAGTGAGGGGTTGGGTGGTGAGACGTTGTAATTCACCACCGTTGTCTGTCATAGCTAGGAGTGGAGGGCGACAGGGTCGCAACTGCATAGCTTGTCGGCCGGTGATGAGCTCTGGGGAGCCTCTGAGGCCAGATTTGGGTGTGGGGTTTCTTTGTTCTGGGTGGGGTTTTGTTGTTTTTAGAACGCATGCTCTGATACCATGTTGATTTGAACAGTATTAGTGAAAATGTGATTGTATATCATGATTTAGGGTTTTGGTGTACTACTTATACAAGGGAATTACAAAAAGAGCCGTTTTAGGCTTTCCTTGTTAGTTACAAATTATTCTTGATTTCTTTGATTGCCTTCATTGAGTGATCGTGTGATCTAAAGGATTTGCTTGATTGACTCCATAACAGGTATGTCTTCTAACAGGTATTTCTTGCCATATTTCAACACATACCCAAAGCATACAATTGATAATCAGGTTTCCAATCTACTTGCGAATTATTTGCACTGACCCAGCTGACATTTCTAGCAATCTTCTGTATGTTCTGAAAGAAAAGCTTGGTAGTGCAAACCATATTTACAATAACTAATTATTTCACATTTTGCACCAAATCACTCCATATTGGTACATATTCCACTCCACCTTCTAGCGCCATAGATAGCCTTCCTTAACTAACTACATAGCCAAAAAAACTGCCCAAGTACAAAAACTTGACAAGAGAGCCAACCAACTCTGGTAAACAATCTTTCACCAATCCATCTTTGGATTCAACAAATATCTTCCCAGTCCCACTCACCAGAACAGTTCCAAGCAAGACTAGGCACCTCCTTGATTGCCATCAGCAGTTCTTGTTCTTGCTGCTCCTGTAGGTAGTAGAAGCAGCTTTCTCTACTGTCTTTGTTGAAGCCAGAAGGGAATAGGGGTTGGTTCTGATCATATTGGGGTGGAAATAGAAGTTCGAAATGGTTGGAGCTGTTCTCGTCGCTTAGGATTGTGCTATTGTCGCTGTCGGACGAGCCGTCCTTGTGTAGGAGAGCAATGGATTCTTCTTGCTCCATAACAACAAAATCTTGTTTGTTGTTGTTGCTGCTGTTCTGTTGGTCCTCTTCTTGTTCTACCTTTCTGCTCCCCTTAGAACTTTTGGATTTCAGCTCTTTGATCTGCAAATAAAGATGAAATGAGACAAAGATCAAACTTACTATTATTAAATTTGGACTTAAGAATACGTTTTATGGAAAAGAGTAGTCTTTTCAGATTTTGGAACAATAGCCAGAGAACAAACTCATTTCCTCCATATATATCAAATCTTTTCAAGTTTTTATTGCCCATCTTGCGTGCTATGCAAAGAACAAATACTTAGATGTTCAGTAAAAAAATCAACTCGTTTCTCCTGAAAAAACCCCAACTAATTCCAAGTTCAGAAAATGACCCAACTTGTTTTCTCTGCAAAGATTAAATCTTGAGAAGTTTATTCAAAATCCCAACACCTTTTAAACTCAAAGACCATTACTTTCTTAGATATGAACCAGAGCTCAACATGTAAATGCCAACCCAAGATCAAATCTTTTCCGATTTTGACTAAAGCCAATTCTTGATCTTCAAACAACTTTAATCTTGTTTTGAAATTCTTCAAAAAAAAACCAACTTAACATCTATCCAAAGATCAAACCTACACCCAAACTCTAATATCTCTAAACTAAGACCGGGGACTCACCGGACCACCGCCTTTTGACGCCGATCAGGCTACAAACCCCAGGACTCCTAAGTCTCACCATTTTTATTACCCTCGACCTAGTTTTGGGATCCATTCGTCAGTTTAAGAGGAACCGAGGTGCTGTTGGGTATCGAACTGGCGACCTCACATTATATGAGGTAATTAACCAGCCGAGCCACCGGTGGGGGCATCTCTAAAGTTACCTTCACCAAGAGAGCATCATGATTGAGCCTGAGAGCATCATGGTCCATCCTAAGAGCCTCATAATCATTCTTAAGTACAACGTAATCACGCTCGAGTTGTTTCGTCTTCGACCTCGCGCGACGGTTCTGGAACCAAATGGCAACTTGGCGAGGCTGGAGGCCAAGATCCATTGCCAACTTGGCTTTCCTCTCTGGCTCAAGTTTGTTCTCCACCTCAAAGCCCTTCTCTAGTGCCTTAACTTGCTCTGTGCTTAACCTCCTCTTCTTCTCACCCCAATTCACTCTCCCTTCTTCTTCTTCCTCCTCTTCTATCTTCCTTTCCTCTGGTCACAACACAAGTCCAATGAGAAAAAAAAAGAACAAAGACAAAACATGGAGGTAGAAAGAGATACCAGTTATAGGCTCAGCAGTAGTGGAATCCAACATGTTGGGTCTCTTCATTTGGTTATGTCTAAACCAAAAATGTTAAGAGTGATTGGTTTTGGTATGTTTTAGAAGTGGAGTGGGAGTTGGGTTTGGAGGGAAGTTGTGAATGGCGGTGTGTTTCAGCGTTTGTATAATTTGAGATGACTTTGAGTAGGGAACAAAGTAAGTTTGTGTGTGGAAGTGGAAGTGGAAGTGGAAGGTACACTTTGTTTGGGAATAAATAGAATTATTCAGTTAGGAGAGAACTCAAAGTATCCAATGCGAAGTGATTGATATATATTAACGAACCATGTTCGGACGGATAAGTACGTGTTAGGACCTAAGGCTTTACGGGCATGGTCATGTTTGAGTTTTGAGGTAGACATTATGTTTGGAAATGTTATCTTAGGAATACTGTAACATTATTTTTTATTTTCCATGAAAATCTTTTTCTTTGATTGAACTTAATGCAACTCATTGTTATTTGAGTTGGTTATTTAAACTTGACTAGAATACGAATTTACAAACTGAGTTAGCAGTTACGTAGAAGGACACATTCCAAAAAGGGGTCGTATCAACTAACTTCTAAGGGTGATGGTTTATCAATATTATGGATTAACCAATTTTACATGATATTTCAATTGGTCGAACAATCTGCAAGGAACCACTTTAACCATGTCTACAAAGATCAACAATAATCTTGGCTACATGTACTGTAAATATTGGATACATTTTATTACAGAGTCATGGGCATATTCAACCTTCTCCTATTAGGTTAACACAGGAACAAATTTGCGTTGTCAGCCTTGTTTAAATTTTTATTCAATTCTACAGCTCGTCTTAGAGATATGAGTTAGACCACTGCTTAGCAGACCTAGTAAGTCTAATCCAGTAATCCTCTTGATGGTTAAGTGATGCGATCCCTGGCTGTTATGGTGGTTGAATTGGTAATCATTCACCGTTTAGATTTTTGATATGACCTTAAATTCTTGGTAATGGTCGTGGAGATTTGATATCAAATTATTCTAATTTGTATCTAGGTTCCACCGAATTTGCGGATAAATTCTTTTCTTCGAAAATTGGTTCAGAAGTTTTTCCACTCGAGTCAGTACTAGTCTAATCGGTGGGCTAACAAACAACTAATGCAAATTGATCATTGGCCCTATGATCCACTAATTAGCTAGTCAAATTATATTAATTCAGGAGAAAATTGAATCCGTAGTTTAAATAATCAAAGGTAGATTACTCTTTTAGCTCATCTGACACACATGTAACAATGTTATAAAATTTTAATGCAGTTATTAAAAACAATAGAAAGGGATAAAAATAATAATCAAGAAGCGTGTTAAGGTAAGCATTTATATCTTTGTTTCAAACACATAGACGAGAAGATAATTTTTCTATAAGGGTCCTGTAGAGAAGATATTTTGAAGAAAGTATTAGGATCAAACTTGGAAGGTATATGCTTTGGAAGAAACATCTACATTATAAACTAATTGTCATAAGGTGATAAGGGTCAGTATTTTTTATGGTTAATTACTTAATTGTGTATATAATATCCTGTAAGATGCTAAAACCATCACAATCTACTTTAACTAAACGATATATTTCGATTTGGAACATAAACTTCGATTTCTTTTAATGGTCCTTAGGGCATTTTTATTATACCCAAAATTTCAATAAAGACTGCGCTATTGGTCGAAGAAAAATTAGCCATATTTTTTGTTAAACTTCACTACGAATAATATAAAACTGTCATTTTTGGCCTTCAATATCTTAATGCATAGATGCTCATGAAAAATTTATGATGGTAAATTGTCAACGCAAGCTTGGACGAAAAAGGCGAACAACAGAATATATCTAGACAAATTTTAGTTTCACATTAATTAAATATAATTTTCGGGCTATTAGGTGATATAAAATCTCTTCCGACCCTTTTCCTATAGTTTGCTGGAAGGGAATGAAAATTGATTCACCGCTGGAAAGTCATCTTACAAATCGACGTGGTAGAGTGTCTTTTTAAAATAGTTTTTTTTAAATTAAACCCTACCACGTCGGATTTAGGAAATCCTACATGGTATGGTTTTTTCGTATGTGTTAATGCATCATCAGGTCATATGATTTGTAGGATATACTGGTTGGTAGTGTATTTATGAATCCGTTTGTCATGACAGTGAATCCTCAATCATTTACATAAAGGCGTGATTGATAAAATATATATTGATGATGGACAATTACGAGAAGATACATTGCCTTTTAATATAGTTTAAATATCACTTTGACATGCTTTGTAATCTTGCAAAACAGGTTAATTTATATGTTGATGTTGTTGAAATGTTAATTATCAGATGGTTAATAGTATTATGTTCTAAGGCAGATTGGGAATAAATAGATCTTGCAAAAGGTAAACAAATGTCATCTAATGTTGTGCCATGCAACAGACGGTTGATAGCTCGCGCACTTGCTATTAATTTTAATGTTTTTTTTTTAAATTAAACCCTACCACGTCAGATTTAGGAAATTCGACGTGGTAGTGTATTTTTTTTAATTTTAAAAAACAATTAAGACACTACCACGTCGTATTTAGGAAATCCGACGTGGTAGGGTGTTTTTTTAATTTTTTTAATATGCCAAGATATGTGCTATTTGTTTTTAATATATATATATATATATATATATATATATATATATATATATATATATATATATATATAAAGTAAAACCCTACCACGTCAGTTTTCAGAAATCCGACGTCGGTCTTCCACGTCGGCGAACACATAAGCCGACGTGGTAGGGGATTTGGACCCGATTTTTTGGACACTGGACTGGATCTGGACTGAAATGGTCTAGCAAGTCGGATTTTAATTAATCTGACATGCTAGGGTGTATTCCACGTCGGCTTTTAAATAGTCCGATGTGGAAGTGTTGAATTGTTTGTTTGGTATAGCCGCGTAAACCAAATTGAAATCCCACCAATCCGGAAATCAACAAACATAAACCCTAGCCGCCTACCTCTCCCCAACCACATCGACCTTCCTATCCAGAAGTAGAGATGGGTGAGAGATCCATTTCCTTCTCCACTTTCTATCCGCTTCCGACCTCGCGATCCACGACTCCAATGTCCCACACAAACCCTCGTCGAAATCCACTCATTCGCCTCCAAACCCCGACCTCAACATTCCACCCAAACCCTCTTCCGAATCCACTCCTCCGCCTCCAATCCCCGACCTCACCGTCCCTTCTCCGTCGACCGACTGAGCTAGAGTCGAGAAAATGGAGACCTTAAAGAACAATCCGGATTGCATGTATCCTCAAAGAGCAGAGGTGGTGGCGTGGTTGGAGAAGACATGGATTCAGATGTTTGTTTATAGAGATCACGTGATGGAATCCAAGGCCATCCCGAGTACACCACAGATATTCTCTCACATTCTTCCTTTTATTACTTTCCTTGCAGTGTCATAGTAGTATACAAGTTATGGATCAACGTGGTTGATCTCTTGAGGGAAAGGAAACATTCATTCATTTTTGTAGATTGACTTAAAAAACTAATATATATATATAAGAAGATTTTTTTATTTGTTGCCTTATTAGATGTATCTCTTGGTGTATTGTTTGAATGAATGCTACAAGAAATGTATGTGAATTTGAAAGTTGCTGAATTGAATATGAATGTTGCAGGGATTGAGTGTGAATTACAGACGTTAAATTTAAAAATAAAAAATAAAAAAACGAAAAAAATCCCCTACAACGTTGGTTTTATAGAAAATCGACTTTGTAGGGTACAAAAACCAAAAATAAAAAATACCCTATTAATATCCGACGTGATAACCCTTTTTCCAGCAGTGATTGGACCACCTTACTAGGATCAACACGCTTCTAGACCTCACATTGTAATTTCAAACTAGACCAACTGTAATGGAGGTCGTCACCACAAGCACGGTTTTTAAAGCATTTTTTGTTTTGATTTTTAAAAAATTAGGTTTAATGATTTTTTTTGAAAATACGTTTTCTAATTTTTTGGATATTTTAGAATTTTTCCAATATCGATCCCAAAATGATGTGAATGAGAGATGTGTTGTGGGTTGTGATTAAGAGATGAATAGTGTTGAAAAGAAAGAAAGTGGGTTGGAAAGAGAGAAAACTGACGTGGAAAAGAGACAAAACTCATGATCAGGTCGTCTGGGTCATGATTACGGATGATCTAATTAAATAGTTTTAGAATACCATATGAGTCATGTAACCTCATGTCTTTCTCTTATCACAAAACTTCGGATTTTTCATTTATCTTAATATTAGAAATTTAAAATAATTACTTGTTACACGAAATATATATCACCGAGTCAACAAAATACTTGCAGGGTATGAACTAAACTCACACCCGCAGATCCTACCTTATTATATGTAGAAATCAGGTCCACAACGATGGTGATGGTCAAACCTTGAAGAAGAAGGTGATTATGGTTGGAAAAGAGATGGGGAAGAACCGGAGAAGAGAAGGATGGTTTGTTATTTTTTATCTCTAAAAGAAAATTAATTGTTTATTACATTGGACCCTCTATTTATAATGAAATGGTCAGATCTAGACATTATCGGGTAAACGAAAGAGGAAGTTTACCCGTTTACAACACAACACAGCATACAAATTCTTTCATTCCCCCACAAGTTGGAGAATACATGCAGTGTATTCCCAACTTGGAGGAGAGTGTTCTGAACTGGTTGATGGGCAAAGGCTTGGTGAACAAGTCGGCAATTTGATGCGAGCTGCTGATGAATTGGGTTTTAATGAGGCCTTGTTGAATCTTTTCCCTGATCAAGTGACAATCGATCTTTATGTGCTTGGTTCTCTCATGGAAGACTGAATTAGCTGCATTGTGGATTGCAGACTGATTGTCACAAAAAAGATTAACTGGCGCCTGTTGTGGAATCTGCAGATCTTAAAGGAGACCCCTTAACCATATGATTTCACAACTGGTTTGTGTCGTAGACCCATATTCTGCTTCTAATGATGACATTGAGATGGTTTGTTGTTTCTTAGTCTTCCAAGATATTAGTGATTCCCCCCAGAAATATAGCATATCCAGTTGTTTATTTTCTTGTGATCGGGCAACTTGCCCAATCTGCATCACAGTATCCCCTGAGTTGTAAACTTTTTGATGATGGAAAGAAAAGGCCTTGAGCAGGAGAGTTCTTGATGTACCTCACGATCCTAAGTGCAACCATTTGATGCTTCTTCTCAGGTTGATTCATGAATTGGCTTAAGAAATTGACGACGTGTGTTATTTCAGGCCTAGTGATAGTCAGGTATAACAATCTTCCAATTAATCTTCTATATGATGATGGATCGTGCATCACTTCTCCTGAATTTTTTGTTAACGTGTGATTAACTTCGATTGGTGTTGCAGCTGGTTTGGAACCCTCAAGACCAGTTTCTTTAAGAATCTGAAGAGCATACTTTCTCTGATTCAAGTTGATGCCTTTGTGGGATCTGCCTACTTCAAATCCAAGGAATTTTTTTAGGCTTCCCAAGTCTTTGATGTGAAATTGTGATTTTAGCTCAGTCTTTAGTTTTTCTATCTTGGTTGCGTTGTTACCTGCAATTAAGATATCATCAACATAAACTAAGATGGCAGTGAAACTTTCCTTGGTTTTAGAAATGAATAAGGAGTAATCATGCTTGGATTGAATGTATCCAAAGTTTAATAATGCTTTTGATAGCTTTTCAACCAACATCTGGATGATTGTTTTAATCCATATATTGATATGTTCAGTTTGCAAACCAATGACTTATCTTTCAATTCTAAACCAGGAGGTGGTAACATGTAGACTTCTTCATGTAAGTCACCATGGAGAAATGCATTGTTAACGTCTAACTGATATAATTCCCAATTATATACAGTTGCTAGACTCAGTATGGTACGTACAGTAACCATTTGAGTCACATGGGCAAACGTTTCATTGTAATCTCGACCTTCAACTTGGTTAAAACTCTTAGCTACTAGTCTTGCTTTATATCTGTCAAGTTCTCCATTAGCTTTGTATTTGAGTTTATAAACTCACTTACACCCTATAGGTTTTTTGTTTTGTGGTAGCTGCACGACGCTCCATGTATTGTTAGCATGTAGTGCATCTATTTCACTTTTCGTTGCATATGCCCAATTATCATCATTGCATGCTTCTTTCGTCTCTAGTTTCAATTAGCGTATTGGTATTGTTGATTGCACAAGCATATTTATCAGAAAGATAATCATGGGATATAAAATTATTCATAGGATATCTGGTGGATTTTTTTACCTTCTTGTTGCTTGTAATGAAATTTTGAACTTAGCTGGTTTGCGTTTCCCTTGAAAGTTGGGCAATGGAAGTCCTTTAAGGTGACTGACCTGGTTTGATTTCTTGAAGATATTCTTACTGGTGGTGGTGTACTTTTCTCTAGTGGTTCTGGTTGTTGATGCTCTCCTTGTGCTGTAGTAGCGTTTGCTGCTTGTATTCCTTGCTCTGGGCCAATTGTATCCTTTGTGTGATTGATGTTGTTTGTTGTTGGTGGTTGAGTTGTGACTTCATTTTCCTCAAAAGGTGAGGGAAGGACAATGTTCTGGTGTTTGTCTTCTACATGTTCACAATCTCTTAAAGGAAATGTGTCTTCCTTGAAGACCACATCTCTACTAACAAAAAACCTTTTATTGTTTATATCGTATAGTTTGTAACCCTTTTGACCATAAGGATAACCAATGAAAACACGTTTGTTTGCTCTCATATCAAACTTGTTTTTAGGTTGTAAATTGGTAGAATAACACAAGCAACCAAATATTTTCATGTGATCATATGTTGGGATAACATTCAACAAAACTTCATGTGGAGTTATGTTGTCCAATACTTTACTAGGTAGCCTGTTTATGATGTAAATTGTTGTAAGAATACATTCTCCCCAAAAGTTTATAGGTATATGAGATTGAAATTTGATAGCTCTAGCTACATCAAGTAGATGTCTATGTTTTCTCTCTACAATACCATTTTGTTAGGGTGTGTAAGGACAACTTCTTTCATGAACAATTCCTTCTTGTGCAATAAGCTCTTGGAAATCATTAGAAAGAAATTTCATCTTATTATCACTTCTAATTCGTTTAATAGTAGTGTTAAACTGAGTCTTAGTCATGGCCATAAAGGATTTTATAATTTAGTATACTTCTAACTTAAACTTCAAAAGAAAAGTCCATGTGTTTCTGCTATGGTCATCAACAATAGTCAAGCAGTAATTGAAACCATTATAAGTGGGTATAGTCAAGCAGTAATTGAAACCATGATAAGCAGTAATTCAAACTTATCAACAAAAATGATTAAATTTGAACGTGAACAAGCTTTGGAACCAAAATGTTGACGTCTCTTAGAGGCTGTCATTTCATCTTTAGCATTAGTTAGCTGCACAACTCAAAACGATCAGCATGAAAATAATAACCAGTTCGTAATCATAGAAATTTCATTCACAAACTTATTTTAATTGAATTCCTACCAAAGCCTTCCAGAGATATGTAAATGTAGTGGATTATTTGCCATGAAGATCATGAAGTAACTGAGGTCCCTTGCATGCATAAGTAACATAAAAGAATGGATCAACAACAACAAGTGGATAAAAAGAAATAAACTAATTACTTGTTCTTTGTCCCCCCAAGAAATCGGATGTCCCACCCGTGTGAACCAACTTGTCGATAAACTGCCTTTTCATTGTAAGCCACTATTTGATGCATTCTATATGGAAGTAATGCATGAAAGGCAAACACAGTAAGCTGAAAAACCTTGATTTCTCTTTTCTCACAAATTGTTAGAATTGACCTCAAAACATTGATCTCAAATCAAATCAGAGAGATGATATGGTATTTATAGAGATGACCATATGATTCTAGAAGGTGTATGGATGAACAAGAATTACAATGTGTGAGTATGCATACAAAGATGACCTAAAAAATACAAAGAATCTATGGACTATTTGATGGGCCAATAATTACAGAGAGTTATCGGGCTGAGCTTATGGGCTTTAGTCTAACACAAATCACTCCTTTTAATTTCCTTTTTTTTGTCTGCTAAAACCCGCGAAATCCACACGTATTCAGACCAAGAAACTTAATGACGTTTTCAGCACTTAAAAAACTCCTACAATTGAGAAACTATATTTTGACGTACTCAATCAAACCGCAAATGGTATTGTATTTAGCCAAACAACATGAATAAATGCTAAAACTTAGGTATGAGCAACGACGGAAAATAATACAGCATTGACCACATCAAGAACATTAACAAATATATATCAAAACCAACATTGAAAACTAAGAACTTCAAAACGCCAAAGAGAAAAAGAAAACAAAAAATCAATATACATTCCTTTACCTTCCATCTGGCAGAGCTAACACAACTTATCTTTACTAGTCTACTACGTTAGGGCACCCTCAATGCTGTTGTTAATCACACGTTGTTATGGAGGCTGAAGTGTCTTACCATTACTTGTAGACCCACTTAATACTTGAACCAGATGATATACGGTGGGTGTTGTTTCGGTGGAATGTTGTAATTCTTTTCGTTATTGTTATGTTTGCTTGTGCTTATTGCGTTTATTGTTTTATGAAAGAAGTTAATTGCGTTTATTTGAGACTGTAGATTGTTTCTACGGTCACAGTCACTTGTTATGAAAGTCAATGTGATACATATTAGTGTATGACCTTAGAATGTAGGTAGACTCTTAGAATTGTGGTGGTATTGGATATCTTTCTTCTAAATGAAAGTAAAAGGTCAACATTATTTCAATTATTCAAAGCCAACCATCTCATGTCTAAAAAAAATTGTAATGGTTTTTGTATAATTGATTCGTAGAAAAGCTTTAAAATCTTTTATCTAGAGAATAAAGATCCATGATTTCCAAGGGATTGCATTTGTGAGGGTTCACTCAGCTCGTCCGAAAACCAAGAGAATTTGAGTTCCACATCTTTCTCAAGTTAAAAAAGCTTCCTCTTAAATCTTAATGGCAAGTCATGCCATAGTGGTGAGGGCATTGAACGAAAAAGAAGCAAAGATCAAATAGAAAGGAGAAAGAAAAAAAAGTTTTTTGGATGGAGAAGACAAAGGTTGGTTTATAATAAAAAAAACAATTTAAAAGGTGGAAAACAAACTTGGAAGACAGACCTTAGAGATGGGAGAACTTATGCCGAAAATGTAGGAAGAATGAGTAAGTATTGGGATGGTCTTTGGGTCAAACACGTAGACACCGAAAATGTCCCATAAATGGGAAGCCACTTAACGCCTCTCTTACATATATTCTGGGGGTGATAAAAATCTCATCCATACCCTCAAGACTCTGACATTGCCCAAGTTGTTAGGGCGCAAAACGTTGTCTAGGGTTCATCTTTGAAAATTGAAAACCACACGATGCGCTGAAACGCGTTACAAAACAAAGCCGTAGAGGGTAATCTGCTTTCTTGCAAGGCACAAATTAGAATAAACATTGCAACTTAATTGAGATATAGACAGCACTAAGAGGAGGTACATATACAATGGAAACCAAACACCAGGAATCACGCAAGTAGAGAACAAGAAAGCGTGAACTTGACAATCAACACATATTTACAACAATGTCATAGGCACGTTATACCGTGGAATTCTGAAGACATCTCTCTTCGGCACTTCGGCACTTGCAACTTTGCACCATGTTTTGTGGTGTGTATCATCTATTTGACGTTAAAAGAACTTGGATATCACCCGGCAGGAGGTCCAGAATGCTGCAGAAGCTGCACCCAACAAAGCAGGATTTTGGTATAACCTGCAAGGATAGAAAGTTTGATGGCGTGATAAATTAGTGGCAAACCAGAACTGGTTCTTTCTTTCACTACTACCCGTCTTCTGCTAAAAAAAATTGATCATTTAACTAACAATATAACTGAAATTAATGAACTTCCCGAAACTTCCATTGACAAATTTGAAGCATTTTAAATTGAAATATGTACAAGTGGTCAAAAGGAAGAAAAGTCTGAAGCTGCACCCTTTCCTCATCCCGGAAGCCGCTCCCTAATTTCTAACTGCATGCCATATTGGTCAGAGAAATCACACAGCATGCTCTTTCTTAGGTTATAACAAATGCTTAGTGTAATACTGTATACGGAGTTATGGTCATGGACTGAATATTTTTGAAAGTTGTGATGTTTAAAATTTGCCAAAAGCACACTACAAGTTTAACAGAGTATAAATTATAGATTTTGGTAATATAAACCAAAAATTTACACTAAGTCTCAGTGAGTAGTGATTTCAGTCACAAAACCAATTAGATAACGGAAACTAACCCAATGGCAGTTGCACTCCAGGAAGTTACATTGTAGATAATCTTACTTCCGTCCCAAGCCTTTTGAAGCTTTCCCTTTTTGTTTTTGACGGAAAATGTTTTACTGAGAACTGAAAAGGCAAGAGTGCAGATTTAATATTCATAAAAGTATACTTTCCGCAAGTTCCACTACTACCACTTAATGTCTTAATATATTGCAGGTGCAACAGAGAAATAGAGAACACCACTTCTCAATTTAAAACCATTCAAAAGATGCGAAGAGAACAAGAGGTGTCAAGGAAATGGTCTTTAAGGGCCTACACCATACCTTGTTGAAGTTGATTTGGATTTACATCCTGCAAAATAAAATTCAAACTCTAAGTACCAATTAAGATCACAAGACTTAAGCAATAATCAAGTTGTGAACATGTTCATAGTTTATGCTATCTAAGATGTCATTCTGGATATTCATGCAGGAAATAAATACATGGATACCAAATTCTATTTCATTCTTCCAGCAAAGTTCCGGTTGCATGGCCTTCTCTGTTGTTTGGGTCAATGTCTCCCCACACTACCCATCTCTTTTAAAACATTCTTTTCTGCTTTTGCTAGATATATCTTGATGTCAGGATAGAGTAGTTTAGTCCTATAAAGATCCGGTGGAGGGGAGTGGGACACTTGATATTTGTTTGAACCAACAACATGAAAGGAGGTTGGACGAAGATGAGTATCCAAGGAACTCGAGTACCATGATCCAGACTATGTCGTCCCGGTTTGCCTTTAGAGGGTTACTTCTATTTAGTCAGGCTGCAACAATCTAAAGCCCGGGAAAATATAGTCATGGAAAGGTGGTGTCAGGGCCTAAGGGCTTGTGTCTCCATAACATATGGTCAAATTACTGAGGGATGAATTACAACAATAACCAGTTATAATATAATAAAAGTGGTCCAAGATATGGTATGCAATTGTGTTCAAGTGAATGAAATCAAAGAAAGTCAAAAAGAATTTACGCACTTTGGTTTGTTTTAAAGATAGCAGATATGCAGCCATGAAGCAGGCAATTCCATCCACAATATCTTCTTGATTAACAAGAACATAACCATCTTTATCGGACAAATTTCCCCCAATCAAAAGGTTATCTTCCCAGACATCAGTGGTAGAAACCAAATCCCAAGAACTATTGTCTTCTGTCAAAAAATGTAGATATGTGTCAGCAGCATGAACTGTAGCTTCCTCTATGTCAGAACATTATTGTAGTTAAGTGTCGCACAAATTTGGTCGTCTATAGTTGACAAGGTATATCTCTTCTAATATGGGTTGGTTGCCATTTTATCATTACATTCATACGGTTCACCATTTTGTTTTTGACTGGTGGCTCACCAAATCATATTTCATGCATAATGAATAAACCATTTAAACCTACAATGAAACCACTTCAAAATTTGACTACTGATAAGCTCATCTGCTCATGTCACAGTTAACTGTGCCAAAAAAAACTATCATACAAGAAACAATTACAAGAAAAATATTGCATACCAGAAATGTATTGAGAAGCAGATGTGTGCATGCTCCCAAGCTTTTCTAGAAAATCGGGAGATTCAACTCTTGATTTGAGAAGATTGCATAACTGCATAAATAACAAAAATGTAACCAACTCCAGAAAATGCAAAGTATATTGAGATTATGACCGAATATGTTATACTGTTATTAACTGTCCATATACACTAAATGAATAACCGACATCGTCCATTGATTAAAAAACCCATGATAACTATGTTCTCCCATAGAAGCGAGAGAAAAAGTCTATACGCTTTCATCCAGTTTCAGGTGGTCAGTCTACAACATTATACTGGACTGATTGTTCATTGATGTGAACAATCAGAGTTGCTCTGAAAAACAAATTCCTTATTCATTCTAACTATCACAAACTGTCCACCATCTAAAAATGTTGAAGTTTACACGGATATCTTGAGTTAAAAAATGCACGCTTAGTAAAGAGAAGATCGATCAAGTAAATGGAACAAATGTAACATAACTCATAGAGAGAAATACAAGAGAAGGTTCACCACCATAGTAACACAAATGATAACTGCAACATAACTCACACACAAAAACACAAACACAATAGTAAGAATAACAGGTCACTACACTTTACTTGTTATTTCATTTTATATTTTTCAAGGTAATTTCTTTAAATTCTTTAGAACATAAGGATAGAAGAATGATCTTCTCGGTTGTCATGCCATTTAACAAACTATCATAAACTCATAATGTACCTTATCTTTTATCCACGATTCAGAATGTCAGCCTTGTTGTTGGACTGTGGGCAGTGGAAAATAGGAAACACGGCGAAATCGATCAAAACAAGTAAAAGCACTGAAGTTAATGCAAGTCTACATAAAACTATAATTTGGATCCAAAATTGAGGAAAATCGCAATGTATAGTAACACATCATAGAGTTTTAACATTTAACACAGGTACACGGATGAACTACGAGAACCATACCATTAGACACAGGGTATCACTAAGCTAAGAAAGGGTGGAAACTAACAAACAAGAAAATCGTATGAATGCTTAAGCTCGCCGACAATACCATAAAGCTAACAGGTCCTTGGAATTTCATCGGATTCTGTGAGCCTAGTCAGAAAATGAATAATATACTGGAAATTCATGCAAAAGTGTAAATGGAAAAGGTTTAACTCATTGATCGAAAGAATTTACAGTGTATTATGGAACAGCAAATCACATGTATATACCGAATAAAAAACAGACACCTCTTGTTAATGACTTAACGTAGGAAAAATATATATTATTACAAGAGTTTCACTTCCTTTCCTCTTCAGCTGCTCAGACTGGGTCCAAGAATAGCTTGTCTAATACTCTAATATAATAGAAAGCATAAAACTTTCCCCAAAATATATATATTAATAACCAAACCCCATCGTGCTGGTCAATCCCTCTTGTACACTCAAAGTCGAAAAGATAACACAATTACACACTGCGGCAAAACCAACACCAAAACTCATTTCCCATACATCAACAACGTCAACATAAACCCAATGTCAACAACTTAATTCACGGTGAATTCTATGGGAATTAATACGTCAAGTTCGATCTCCGAAAATTAAAGTTAGTTAACTTTTTCCTTCTCGAATTCTATAAATAAATAAATAAACCTTTTTCGACTTTCCACAAAACCACCACTAAAAATTCCTCCTTCAAACACAACCACCTCGAAACCCTAAAATCAGATCACACACACAAAGAATTCCGAAAAGGCACACAATCAAGGATCCCCACTCACGTCATCGGCGTCGGACAGGGCGTCCTCGGACGGCGCCTCCTCCTCCCGACTTCCCTCTTCGAAGTCGGCTTTGTCGAGCAACTGGAGGGCTCTCTGGCACTGCTCCAGCACGGCCTGGAGGGACTTCTTCGTCACCCGCACTTGCCTCGGGTCCGGCGCGGCGGCGGAGGTGGGGGCTTCGACGGCGGCGGCGGCCATGGGAGGAGAGGATTGGATTTGGATTTGGAGTTTTCCCCAATTGTTGTCCGAACGGAGGAGGAGAATGCTTATGTGGTCGCTTACCGGGCTTGCTTTCTCTCTTCTACAATAAATAATTATTTATTAGATTAGTTTTACAGAATGGGACAATATTAGGATTAGTTTCCTATTACTACGAAATATCATGCTTATCTCTAGCGGTTAGGATCGTAATGGGGCGGGATCCAACCCATCACGGGGCATTTGGGTTGGGGTTGGATTTTTTGAATATACCATCCTGTACATTCTCCAACCTACTTCCTTAGTGAGTTTGCCGTGAATTGAGCTTAATTCGAGCACATCATAATATTAATATAAATTATATTACTATGAAATATCTTCTTTTTTTATCTCTAACCGTTAGCGTTGTAATGGGGTGTGGTCCAACTCCTTCGCGAGGCGTTTTCGTGGTAATGAGATTTTTAACCTACTTCCATATTGGGTTAGGTTAGGGTTGAGTCTGATCCAGTTGAGTCTGATCCAAACACACCATTGTATGGTGTGTCATTGTATGTGATTTGTCAGTTAATTCAGTGTTATTGTTTTTGAGATCATCTGAAGGAATTATATTGCTTAAGATTTAATTGTGATTATTTACATTGGTAATGATTTAATTTTATATTTTAAAATGTATGATGTGAACCTTAACATTTTAACAACCCATTCTGTAGGCATGACAAGTTACGAAAAGATTTTGACAGGTTGGTTTAATCCATCCCACAACTCGACATTCATAAAACAACTTGGATCCGAATTGGCAACAGTCCGCTCCTGATCCGACTCATTCACACTCCTACAAGGGAACTCCTACCTTTATGTTGGCATTTTCTGATTTCTACGTATAAGCCGAAACTTTATAATATAAGTCCAAACATCTTTGGGCAACGGTTGGGTTCGAAGAATATGAGTATTGTGTACGAACTACATTGGTGGTAAGGTAGAAGTAGAGGTCAACCAGTTTTGGGGGCGCTAGGCTGTTGCGTTCTCAAAGCAACAAAAAAATCTTTCAGCCGTTGCATTCTTCGGATGCAACATGAACATACCTAGGCTCTTGTTTATGCTTTAGGAACAATTTAAATCTTTATAATCTCTTTTGTTAAACATTTAAAATAGTTTATTAACATTTTTTATAGACAAATAATAACAATCTTGAGTATCCCATACCCGTTTTCGGCCGTTCCGATTAAACATGTCGATAAAAAGAAAGCATGCAAAATTTTAAATATTCAGGTGGGCATAGTAATTTCATCCATACCCGATGTAAAAGAGAATCAGACAGAAGAAGTTGGCTGGTTAAACTTCCCAAATTTACAGCCTTATTTGGTTGTTTCCAAGGCACAAGCCCCAAATATGAAGCACATATTACGTCGAAATATTAATTTAATAAACAAATAACAAAAATACCACCTCTACGCTATCAACTAAAATCCTTTTACGAACATTTTATTACCTAAGACACTTTCACCCAACAAATAACCAACATTTAATTGCTTATTCCCCTTCCAATTCTTAATTTCTTATGCTGAATAGTGTCTTAGCCCAAGCCCACGACACTTACACCCAGCCCAGCCTCCGTTCGGACCTAACCATATGTTTAACAATCGAAGCGATTCATAAAGCAAAAGCCATTAATTACCTACTATATGCTACTATGACTGGTTGACTGGCTCAGTTTATCTAACTTTAATCTTGAGATAATAAAAAAAAACCATCAATTTTTTTTTTTTTTGAGATAATCAAAGTCACAATTTCAACCACAGCAAAAGAGAATGCATGTTAATATGTATTTGAAGCATGGTAAAAAGTTTTTGGTAAAAATGAAACTAGTTCATTAAAGCCATTATATCACATTGACATCCAATTTGCATGATGAACAGATAAGAGGAGTCTATTGAGTCCAAAATTATGTCCGGACCACATTTTGGTATGGAATAGAAACAGAAATCGTAATTTTTTTGCCCTGCAAGGACCAACCCACTTTTACAAGCTGATTGTCAACTGCACTACATTAATGGTCATTGGCAGGTATTGAATATTGGAGGTACTGCACAAATATTACGTTCAACGAATCAGGACATGGTAGGAGCCGAACTTGAATCACAACATTTCAAGTCAATAACCAGGATTTTCTAAAAAGACCAACTCGAAAGATAAATTCAGTTCCTTACCTGGTGACCTTGAGATAACTTAACATGAGGTTGCATATTCATATCCTAATAGTTACAAAATGACTGGTTTCTTATTCTCTTCTTTCACGAGTATAGGTGTGTAACATTTTCTCAAGTATACATGCATGACCAAAATAACATAAGCGTTAGACATCATCTTCTTTCACCAGGAGCTAGCTGCTAATCCATGCAAATACTACAAAAATGGAGGGTAAACCCAAGAACTTTAAAACCTTATACTTAAGTCTCATTTCGCTTTAAGCTTTTTAAACCTTTCGCTCTATCCACTATTATTGTGTTATTTCTCAACACATTCACCATTATTTTATTTATTTTTTTTTTGCATTTTTTTCAAATAGTAACCTTAACAGGAATTGTATGATAAGTTTGATTTTAAATGTATTGAATCCTTATCGTATTTGTGTGATGTATACAACACTGGACACAAATTTTAGATTAAATCGGATGCAAATTTAAATCCAAACTTGTCGTGAAGTTAGTGTCAAAGGTAATCTACCTAAAACAATGTGGATTTTATCTTTCAAAAATAACGATGAATATCTTGAAAAATATCACATTTTTGTGGAGAGAAGTGGATGTATTAAAGTGTTAGAAAACTGAAAATTCAAGAGATGGTCACGTTTTCAAGTTCACGAGGGTTAAATGAATTGGACTCATAGTTGATGGGGGTTATATGTAAACTACCCTTTTACTGTTCGGTAGTGTTTACTCGTTGAAAATTTGTGTATATGTGTTATTACAATCCCATAAAAAAATTATACATGTGAATTTCAATATTGTAAACTCGACTATTGAAAAACTAATATTGAGTATATAATAATACTCTGAGATGTACTAATTTTATTGTCATACCTTGAGATGTTTTTAGTTCAACAGCGAGGAGCAGACCCACAAGGGGCCCACTGGGGCCATGGATCTTATTGAATTTTAAAACTCTATTAATCATATAATCAAAAGAGTAGTTGGTACCGATTTGTATTTTTTTAGGATAGGGTGTCATTCAATTCAAGGTAGCAAGAAATTCAGACTCTTATTACATAAAAACTTCTAATTGATTTCGTGTGCTTCAATTGAGTTTTATTAATACGTATGTTTTTTCACTAGGCATATTGACAGAAAAATCTAAAATTTAAGAGAAACTTTGCTATAAAAAAGTAGTCATATTTTAGACCTCGGTCATAAGGTGCATGCAGCATACGAAATTTAAAGATTAATTACAATTTACTTCTCTGAACTATGCATTGATATCACTTTGCACACTCGAAGTGTACTCTTGAACTTTCGAAGTGTAAGATCGTAATGACTCTAAATTATCTAATCAAATTACTCTTAATTCCTACTCAATTAAACTATAGATGCAGCGGAAACGAATTTAAACAAGTAGGGAAAAAACTAGCAAACCACAATGCACGTGGGAATTTTTTATAGAGGTTCGGTCTCTCACCTACTTTCTCTCTTGCAATCTCCGTTCGACACTTCGAGCTTCGCTCACAACTTCACTATCTGCTTCCCGTTCCGGGCCGGAAGACAACGTCTTTTACACAGCAAGCTAGCGAACAACCCTCGCTAAGTTTGAAATCCTCTTCTAACAATCCAAGAATGATGCTTTGAGCTTTCACGGAGCCTTTACTCTTTTGGTAAAAGAACTTGAGTGGAACAACACTCTCTAGCTTGAGCAATTTGAGTATAATGTGGAATTGATCAAAAATGTTGAAGTTTAGGCTTGAAGTGTATGTTTTGGAGCTTTGAGGATTGTGAGACTTCTCTACAGTGTATAAGACAATTGGAAGTTGGAGAGTTGTCTAAACAATGTATTTGATTCTCTATTTATAAGCTCCTAAATTTTCTAACCGTTGGGGAAGGATCGATTGATTGGTGTGTAAGTTACACAAGACATGATTCTAAGTTCAGCAATTCTGTCCCTCAACGGTCGAACAAAACGGGGCAAACAATCGACCGAAAGATGTCCAGAAATGTAGTCCAGAAGGAACCAGGAACAATCGGTCGAACGAACAAAGAGGCGGTCGAGCCAACAAGGCTAAAGCTTAAGTTCACTTAAGTGAACAATCGAACTAAACTATTGGGTCAGTCGACCGTTAAGGTGGTTTTGGTCAAGGTGAAGGTAATCGGTCGAACGAAATGTGCTTCGACCGAAAACAGAGACTTTTGGGCTCAAAAGAAGTGTTAAACCGGTCGACCATTTCTGGATCAATGTTCGACCGATTGTCAAATGTATTTTAAGGGTAGGTTGAATTTATAGGAATACGATCGTTGGAAGAATACAACAAGTATAACGTATGAAATTACAAACACGGTCGACCGGTGGAGCTTGGAAAATACACTAAAGGAGTTCGTTATAGACGATCGAACTGAGAACTGAAAGATTTCATGTTTAATTATACATATATATTTTCGAAATTTTTATGTATAATAAGGATCAATTACAATTTTCTTTGATTTATTTCATGCATGCATCGGTTTGTTCTAACATCTAGTTTCAAAACTCTATTAAAACAAACAAGGGCTCCGAAATTCATACCTAGAAGTTCTCTAAAAGTTCTTGAAGATTCGGAGACGTTGGGGATGCTCCTCGCTGCGCCGGATGCCTCCGAGTATTCACCAAACTCTAAACAACATCGGAGAGAGGGAAGCTAGTCTCTCAATCTCCGATAGGGTTTAGAATCCAATTACTAACCCCTCTTTAATTCCCTTGAGAAGATGATCTCTTAAGAACTAAACTAAACTTAAGAATTTGTGGAATTTTCGTGGAGAATTAAGGAGAGAGATTTTGCATGAAAAGCAATATTAATTAAGATGTAGGAAGGCAATGAGATAACCTATATTTATAGGTTCTCTCCAAATTACCTATTCATGTGCAACCTCTTGCCCATGATTTCATGCAAAATTCCGTCTAACCATCCATTTTTTATTAATAAATAATATTAGCCACGAATTAAATCAAGTATGGACCAATTCCATGCATGATCTAATTAATTCTTAAATTAATTCTGCATAAACCGTCTGGACCGGTCGACCGTTTTTGGAGGTTCAGTCGACCGCTCGAACCAGTTTCGGTCGACCGCTCGAACCAGTTTCGGTCGACCGCTCGAACCAGTTTCGGTCGACCGTTCAATAGCTCGGTCGACCATTCGTAACAGGAACTATTCCATCGCAATGTTCGGTCGACCGACCGATCACTTTCGGTCGACCGTTCGAACAGATGAAAATTCCCTGTTATCGGTCGAGACATGTCCGGTCGACCGTGCCCTACCGGTCGACCGTTTACTGCTAACCGGTCGACCGTTTGTGCACTGTTTTGCAGACTTGTCAAATTTCGGTTTAACCCCTACAAAATTTGACATTTCGGGATTAGTAGTAAATCCACAACTTATGTAACATATTATCCTATGTAATGATCAATCATTACACCCCATAATATTTACATCACATATGAATTTAATTTATATTCTAATTATGTTATTAATCACAACATAATTTTGATTTTGCTTGTTCACCCCATGTGTCATATTTTCTACATGAAACCCGACACATCTTATAAACTCAAAATCCCCATTTCTTGTTTCCCAGTTTTGCGGTGTGACCTATGGGAGGATCTAAACTAAGTTGGCAGTGATATTAAAGACTTAATATCACAAGCTATAAGCGGTATCTAGCTACACATTATAGCTCCCAATTAGTTAGATGTCTTAATTCCACTCGAACCAAAACCCGATCCATTTAGTGATGGCGTGCACCACTTGTGTCTGCCCCTTGCCTCATGATATTAAGAATACACACAAAGTAGTATTGTGTCATCTTTGTCTTAGTATTCATTTCTTGATCTCTTTAAGCTAGTTATAAATATGTGACTTAACTCAAATCACATTGTGCACATTATAACTTTGCTTTATCAAGGGGCCCACTAATATCATCACTCAATTAAGAGGGGCAATGATAGTCTTTTGACTAACTACCTTCTCCAACAAAAGTAGTACTTAACCAACCAATGCCTTTACACTACACTGATCGATAGTTCAAGACACTGATCTAATTAAGTATTCCTTATGTGATTAGATATAAGTCTCATATCAAAGGACCAAAGACACAGTAAAATATTAATGACACAGAAACACATTTCTATAATATTTTACTTATTAGGTCTATTCAGTATACAAAAGTAATATTTTCCTCTTTTGCATACCCGTGTTGTCACTCACTTGTAGAGCTACAATGATCTATGACCAAACACGACAATCTTAACTCGGTAATTAATGTCCCATGTTAATTACCATGATTGTGAATATCTTTTGTTTTATGTAAACCAATATCTTTTAGAGCTCTACGGTTAAGGACCAAGAGCCTCTTCCTTAACACTTCTAAAAGACGAATAACATAAACATGGAACAAAATGATTTCTCATTCAATTCATAATAATTGACATTTAAAAGTAAAACTTTTAGAACACATTCCCTTCAATCTCCCACTTGTTATTAAAGTTTTCTTTCTCATACATACTCAATGCATAAAACAATAATAACTAGGGTAAACCCCATTACATATCAATCATCAAGCCAATCTACATGGTTCCTCAATCCCATGGACTCGAAATGCATTTCGACATTGCTTGGGATAAGGGTTTTGTGAATGGATCAGCTGTGTTGCTGTTGGTGTCCACCCATAACAGATTTATTTTGCCTTCGTCGACGAGGTCACGCGTCACGAAGTACTTACGATCCATGTACTTCACTTTGTGGTGTGATTTGGGATTCTTGATTTGCGAGATAGATGCACTATTGTCGCAAAATAGCTCTATTGGTCCCTCGCTAGAGGGAACTACTCCAAGCTCTTCAAGGAACTTCTTAATCCACACTCCTTCCTTGCTCGCTTCAGCGACAACCATCACTTCGGAAGCAGTGGTTGAGTCGGCTGTTGTGCTTTGCTTCCAACTACGCCAACTCACAGCTCCACCATTCAGAAGGAAGACGTATCCTGATTGCGACCTTCTATCGTCTGGATCACTCATGAAACTCGCATCCGAGTAACCTTCAGCTATCAATTCCCTTTGTCCTCTATAAACAAGAATCTTATCCTTAGTCCGGTTAAGGTACTTCAGGATATTCTTGACCGCAGTCCAATGCTCAGGACCTGCGTTGGATTGGTGACGACTTGTCACGCTTAGAGCATACGAGATCGACCCAATTGCCGAAGCATAAGGGACATCCTTCATGTACTCTAAGTCCTTACGTGATTGCGCACGTTGAGACTTCTTGAGTTGCACACCCATACTCATTGCCACACTGCCCTTTTTGGAGTTGTTCATCTTGAACCTTTCCAAGACCTTGTCAATGTATGCACGTTGACTGAGGCCAATGAGTCTACGGGGTCTATCTCGATATATCTTGATTCCCAAGATGTATTGAGCCTCACCCATGTCTTTCATCGAAAATGCAGATTTCAATGAACTTCTCGTTTGCTCAAGCATAGGAATATGATTGCCCATAAGCAATATGTCATCGACATATAGGATTAGGAATACTACATGGCTCCCACTAATCTTCTTGTATACACAAGGTTCTTCCTTACTTTGAATGAAGTGAAGCTTCTTCACTTCCTCATCAAAGCGTTTGTTCCAACTCCTTGATGCTTGCTTCAATCCATAGATGGATCTTTGAAGCTTGCATACCTTCTCGCTATTCTTTGGATCTTCAAAACCTTGAGGTTGTACCATGTACACATCCTCCTCCAAGTTCCCATTCAAGAACGCCGTTTTGACATCCATTTGCCATATTTCATATTCGTGAAATGCGGCGATAGCGAGCATGATCCGAATAGACTTGAACATGGCAACCGGTGAAAAAGTTTCATCATAGTCAATTCCTTGAACTTGAGTGAAACCCTTTGCTACAAGCCTCTCTTTGTAGGTTGTCAAGTTCCCATCCATGTCCATCTTCCTCTTAAAAACTCATTTCTTATGAATGACCTTTTTCCCTTGAGGAAGGTCAACCAAGTCCCATACTTGATTATCATACATGGATTCTATTTCGGATTCCATGGCCTTAAGCCATAGTTTGGAGTCTTCCCTTTCCATTGCCTCTTGGAAGGTTAAGGGATCATTGGTATCTAGTACCATGATTCCATGAAGTCCCAGATACAAATCGGGTTTCTTCCTTTCCCTTGTTGACCTTCTAAGTTCTTTTGGTTCTTCTCGTGTCTCTCGAACTTCTTCCACAATCTCTTGAGGAGTGGGTTCACGTTCAACTCTTGAACGTACACTTGGTGGGGATGATTGAGATTCTCTCACAATTTCTTGTGATGGTCTCTCGCTCACGCTCCCACTAACCAAAGGAATCTCGGTTGGGCCTTCATGATCTTGAATGTCATCATTCATGTCATGATCTTGTAGAGTTTCCTCAAGCACAACCCTACTCCCACTACTTTTTACTCTTTCTAGAAATTCCTTTTCCAGAAATGTGGCATCCCTCTCTACAATCACTCGATTGGAGGTGATATGCCAAAAGTAGTATCCTCTTGTCTCACGAGGATAACCAATAAAGAAGCACTTATCCGCTTTTGGTTGAAGTTTGGTCGACATCAATCTCTTGACGTAAGCCTCACAACCCCAAATCTTAAGAAAACTGAGCTTAGGTGTTTTACCACTCCATAGCTCATAAGGAGTTTTCTCCACGGATTTGGATGGAACATTATTTAGTGTGTAAGCCGCAGTTTGTAGTGCATAACTCCAAAAGTAAAGAGGTAATTCCGCATGACTCATCATTGACCGAACCATATCGAGCAATGTCTTATTCCTCCTTTCGGATACCTCATTCCACTGACGTGTACCGGGAGGGGTGAGTTGAGGTACAATACCAAACTCCTTTAGGTATGAGTCAAATTTGGCACTTAAGTACGCACCTCCACGATCCGTTCGTAGAGACTTGATTTTCTTGTCGAGTTGGTTCTCTACTTCATTCTTGAATTCTTTGAACTTGTCAAAGGATTCACTTTTGTTTCTCATTAGATAAACATAGCCATAACGACTATAATCATCCGTGAACGTAATGAATTACCTGAAACCATCTCGTGCACTAGTACTCATTGGACCACATACATCGGAATGTATCAAATCCAACAAGCCACTCGCCCTTGGGCCTTTCTTCTTGAAAGGCTTTTTGGTCATTTTTTCCATTAGACATGGTTGACACGTCTCCAATGATTTAAAATCAAGTAGACCAAGAAGGTTAGCTTCTTGCAATTTCTTGATGCGCTTTTCATTTATGTGACCAAGACGATAGTGCCACAAGAGAGTATCATTCTTGTGAGTGGTCTTAAGTCTTTTGTTATTGATATTAAAGATTTGTTTATTATCCAATTCAAGCAAATAGAGACCATTCCTTATGAACGCATTTGCATAGAACACACCATTCTTCGATATAGACAAACAAGAATTTGAAATATTTATATTAAAATTATCCATATCCAGACATGATACAGAAATAATATTCTTGCTAATCGAAGGTACATAATAAACATTCTTTAGACATAAATTTAAACCACTACACAATTGAAGTACCACAGAACCTTGTGCAACCGCAGACACGTTCGCACCATTTCCGACATTCAATTCTACCTCGTTCCTTACGAGTTCCTTCCTATCCATGAGTAGCTGCACATTAGAAACTATGTGAGCACAAGATCCGGTATCAATTACCCAATCCTGGACAGAGGTGGCTAAATTTATTTCAATAACAAATATACCTTTGGCCTTTTTGGGGCGCTTTCGTTCAATCACTCCGTTGTCAAGGTATTCCTTGTACTTGGGGCAATTTGGTCGGATGTGTCCTTTTTCACCGCAGTGAAAGCACTCCGTATTGGGAGTTGAAGATTTCTGAGATTTCCCCCTCGAGGTACTCGCACGAGCACCTCCTACTCCCTTGCTCTTGATTGAACCACTTTTGGTAGATTTGCCCTTTCCTTTACCAATCTTATGGCCCATCCCATGGACGGCAAAGACTTGCTTGTCCCTACCCTTGCCCATGTCAACTTCAGCAGTTTTGAGAGCGTTGTGAAGCTCCTCAAGACTCACCCCTTTTTCACGCACGTGATAGTGCATCACAAAGTCCTTAAAGGACGGGGCTAGAGAGCCAAGAATCATATCTTCAGCAATGTCCTCGGGCATTGGTGAAGAGAGCTTTGCCAACTTCTCAAGGTATCCTTGCATCGTGAGAAAATGCATAGATACTGATGTTCCCTCCGCCATATGGCACCTTGTGAGTGCGATGGTGGTCTTATAGCGCTCCTTTCGGGCACTATCCATGAACATCTTTGATAGAGCCTCCATGGTCTTCTTGGGTTTTGAATCCAAGTATTTCGCTTGAAGCGAGTCACCCATGGATGCTAGCATAAGACCGTGAACTTGGTTCTCTTGGTCTTCCCACTTGGCTTTAGCCTCTTTCTCTTCATCGGTTAATCTCTCATTCCACTTTGGGATTGGACCTTCCAAAATGTGAGATAGTTTCTCAAACTTTAACACGATGTTGAGTTTGAGTTGCCAACTAATGAAGTTTGAGCCATCATTTGCTAAAGGGTGTTTTTCTATCATGGATCGTACGATAGGTTGGATGTTCGACATTTTTTCTACAAAATAAATCATACAGGTTTTAATGCCAATTTTATGTTTTAATACACATGCATACATATATCGAATATATAAATATAAATGTTGCAAATAAAAATTTTGCCCATAAATGCAATAATCCAAGATCCTATCAATTGTAATATAGACTAGCTAAGGGCTATCGAATACATTACATTATCAAGGTAAGAAAACATTTTTCTAATCACAACCTTTTTGAATTTTAACAACATTTAGCATCTTCAAACTCTTGTGACTCTTGTCGTTTTAATTATGAGGGAATACGACATATCCTCGTAAGAAAAACTTTTTCCCAAAACCGAGCGAGGGCTCTAGGTAATGTTAAGAAAACTTATTTTCATTTGATACGAGATACGTTTATCTATTGTATTCACAACTAAACATACTTAGGGTTCACTAGGGTGAAACACACCACATATATTTAATTGTGGCACAACAACAAACAACCTTTATATCTCCCACTATTCCCAAAGATAGAGGGAGCTATCTCCTGCTAAGGGCGAGCAGAGTATCCCTCGATCAATGGCTGCTAGTGGATGAAATAAGAAGGAAAACTATTCTTAATTTTTGTTGGACAATTTTAACATGTGATTTAGAATTTTAGGTTATCATGCATATTAATATTCATACACATCATAACATTCACACCATTCATCACATGCATAGCAGAAATTAAAAAATAGGAATTAAACATTCACACAATCCACATCGTGTGAGTTTATATGTTCCCTTCGATCCTCGATCCCTGATCTTTGATCCTCGATCGATGCGCTACAGCGGCGACTGCCTCTTGCACCGGAGATGTAGATTTTACAGAAAATAAACATGCTCCTCACATTCGATAAAACCGACTAGTGCAAGTCCTATGTAAAAACCTCTCATATGCTAATGCAACTATCTAAAAGACGGAAATAGAGAGAATTTTGGCTTTTACATACATAAGCCCCTGTATAATAATAGTTACATATATTTGTAGTGTCTGATTTGGAACATATAAAGTCACAATCCTGCAAAGCAACTCAAGCATCCATGCACGCAATTGCTATAAACTACAAAATCTAATTTATCAATCATCCAGAATTCTCAACAATTCTTTGAAAAATATTTTGAAATCCATTAAAAAACATTTTTCATTCATCCATAGTTCAAAACTATTTTTGAACCGCTGTCCATCCAATTTTCAATGGAAAGATGAACCGTAGTTTTTCGGTTTTGTTGATTCTCTTACAAAATAATTGTTTTTAAATAAAACGAAATTATTGTAAGTTGTACTAATGTTCAAATCATAATTATAGTAATTTCATGACATGTTTTAAACATTCAAAACATTTAAAACGAATTATTACAAAGAATTATTTCAACAAACATTTAAAGACCGAAAAAAAACCCGGTAAAACGAATTGTTTAAATCCTAGATGGTAAACTAAATTTGTTTACAGCCATAAATCATAAGAAAATTGAACCCTATGCTCTGATACCACTGAAGGATTTCATGTTTAATTATACATATATATTTTCGAAATTTTTATGTATAATAAGGATCAATTACAATTTTCTTTGATTTATTTCATGCATGCATCGGTTTGTTTTAACATCTAGTTTCAAAGCTCTATTAAAACAAACAAGGGCTCCGAAATTCATACCTAGAAGTTCTCTAAAAGTTCTTGAAGATTCGGAGACGTTGGGGATGCTCCTCGCTGCGCCAGATGCCTCCGAGTATTCACCAAACTCTAAACAAGATCGGAGAGAGGGAAACTAGTCTCTCAATCTCCGATAGGGTTTAGAATCTAATTACTAACCCCTCTTTAATTCCCTTGAGAAGATGATCTCTTAAGAACTAAACTAAACTTAAGAATTTGTGGAATTTTCGTGGAGAATTAAGGAGAGAGATTTTGCATGAAAAATAATATTAATTAAGATGTAGGAAGGTAATGAGATAACCTCTATTTATAGGTTCTCTCCAAATTACCTATTCATGTGCAACCTCTTGCCCATGATTTCATGCAAAATTCCATCTAACCATCCATTTTTTATTAATAAATAATATTAGCCACGAATTAAATCAATTATGGACAAATTCCATGCATAATCTAATTAATTCTTAAATTAATTCTGCATAAACCGTCTGGACCGGTCGACCGTTTTTGGAGGTTCGGTCGACCGCTCGAACCAGTTTCGGTGGACCGCTCGAACCAGATTTGGTCGACCGTTCAATAGCTCGGTCGACCATTCGTAACAGGAACTATTTCATCGCAATGTTCGGTCGACCGACTAATCACTTTCGGTCGACCGTTCGAACAGATGAAAATTCTCTGTTATCGGTCGAGACATGTCCGGTCGACCGTGCCCTACCGGTCGACCGTTTACTGCTAACCGGTCGACCGTTTGTGCACTGTTTTGCAGACTTGTCAAATTTCGGTTTAACCCCTACAAAATTTGACATTTCGGGATTAGTAGTAAATCCACAACTTATGTAACATATTATCCTATGTAATGATCAATCATTACACCCCATAATATTTACATCACATATGAATTTAATTTAGATTCTAATTATGTTATTAATCACAACATAATTTTGATTTTGCTTGTTCACCCCATGTGTCATATTTTCTACATGAAACCCGACACATCTTATGAACTCAAAATCCTCATTTCTTGTTTCCCAGTTTTGCGGTGTGACCTATGGGAGGATCTAAACTAAGTTGGCAGTGATATTAAAGACTTAATATCACAAGCTATAAGAGGTATCTAGCTACACATTATAGCTCCCAATTAGTTAGATGTCTTAATTCCACTCGAACCAAAACCCGATCCATTTAGTGATGGCGTGCACCACTTGTGTCCGCCCCTTGCCTCATGATATTAAGAATACACACAAAGTAGTATTGTGTCATCTTTGTCTTAGTATTCATTTCTTGATCTCTTTAAGCTAGTTATAAATATGTGACGTAACTCAAATCACATTGTGCACATTATAACTTTGCTTTATCAAGGGGCCCACTAATATCATCACTCAATTAAGAGGGGGCAATGATAGTCTTTTGACTAACTACCTTCTCCAACAAAAGTAGTACTTAACCAACCAATGTCTTTACACTACACTGATCGATAGTTCAAGACACTGATCTAATTAAGTATTCCTTAAGTGATTAGATATAAGTCTCATATCAAAGGACCAAAGACACAGTAAAATATTAATGACACAGAAACACATTTCTATAATATTTTACTTATTAGGTCTATTCAGTATACAAAAATAATATTTTCCTCTTTTGCATACCCGTGTTGTCACTCACTTGTAGAGCTACAATGATCTATGACCAAACACGACAATCTTAACTCGGTAATTAATGTCTCATGTTAATTACCATGATTGTGAATATCTTTTGTTTTATGTAAACCAATATCTTTTAGAGCTCTACGGTTAAGGATCAAGAGTCTCTTCCTTAACACTTCTAAAAGACGAATAACATAAACAAGGAACAAAATGATTTCTCATTCAATTCATAATAATTGACATTTAAAAGTAAAACTTTTAGAACACATTCCCTTCAATCTCTCACTTGTTATTAAAGTTTTCTTTCTCATACATACTCAATGCATAAAACAATAATAACTATGGTAAACCCCATTACATATCAATCATCAAGCCAATCTACATGGTTCCTCAATCCCATGGACTCGAAATGCATTTCGTCATTGGCTTGGGATAAGGATTTTGTGAATGGATCAGCTGTGTTGTTGTTGGTGTCCACCCATAACAGATTTATTTTGCCTTCGTCGATGAGGTCACGCGTCACGAAGTACTTACGATCCATGTACTTCACTTTGTGGTGTGATTTGGGATCCTTGATCCCCATTAACTTTTGTTTTGTAATGTTTTGCTCCATCAACTTTAAAAATCCATTATTAAAACTTAATTTGATTTTTTTGTAATTTTTTTCGTTGTATCACTAATACACTCCTAAATCTATATTTACGTGAAAGTTCGAATCGAAATGGATGTCAGATTTGGTTAGAATTTTTAGTCGAATTTAGTACCAATCTGAATCAAATTCCAACAATATCTGACATTCGTTTTAATTCGAACTTTCACTTAAATATATGTTTAAGAATGTCTTAGGAATACACTAAAAAATCACATAAATAATGGATTTTTAAAGTTTAAGGGGGTGAAATGTTATAAAACGAAAGTTGAGAGGGTAACTGTCAACTTTGAAAGTTCAATGGTGTAAGGTGATATCAAGACATAATTCATAAGAGACAAACTGTTATTAACCCAACATTTAATGACCTTAGGAATAAAAACTCAATAAAACATGTTACCCCAAAGTCAAGTGTTGCATGCAGCCGTAGTTTTCAGTTTTCACCATGCAATAACGTGGACTACGTGTGGTTCAGGAACCATGAGCGCTTGCCATGCGCATTACACTTTTAGACAAAGGTTGCTTCGAAGTCTAACTTCTTGTTAGCCTTTAAAAAAAAGTCTCAACTTGTTGTCATTCTTCTCTCAACTTTGTTTGAGTTCGAAGTCAAGATGGTTGGTGAAATCTAATCTAATCTAGCAATCTAATTTCATGAACTACATCCTCTCCAGCAACCGCAATAAATCGACGAGATTTAAGAGAGAGAGAGGGCACAGTTGAGGCAAGTGGGGGTGGTGGGACCCGAATACAGCAGATGATAGGACAACACCTAGCTGGACCCCACCGGTGGATTTGATTGCCGCTTCAGAACAAGGAAAGTTCACTGGATTCACACTTCCGAACAAAGCCTGGAATTCTGACAAACCCATCTGAATAAAGCATCCGGATATCTCATCGGTTCAGCCTCACTTTTAAGTTTTACCATCTCGCTCTCCTTCGGAAAAACGCTTTAATCTTGCTTATGTCGTTTCGATTTTGACTGCTTCATGATTTACTTGCCCAAACACCAGAACATGAATGCTGCACTGCACATATCAAACACATTCGTATCTTTCTAATGGAATAGAGGATAGTTCACATCGCGAGATCAATTTTAATTATTAACTAGTTTGTAAATGCATATATTTTTACTGATTACGGGTTGGTACGAGAGAATGAATCAAACTTGCGTCACACTCATACTCAAATGGTACTTACAGGATTCCCAAAACATTGTTCATGCCCAAACAAATGCTATGGACTATCTTACATGTTCTTGGCGAGTTTATTTAAAAATCTTGCAAGCACGTGATACATTTGACTTAAATATAAATTCAATGTTGTAAGTTGTGACGGGGGGAACTTGCGTCAACATATATAAGAACAAAAAAACACTGTAAATTTGATAGTTTTACTGCTATTCATTACACCATTTATATACCACCAAAACTACTTTCATTTCTTTAATTTCTAAGAGATCCGCCGCCATAAACCTTGGCTTATATGACATTATTTAAGAAAGTTTGGCGTATATGACATTTGACATCAATAAAGAGCTAGTATGTTGTCTATTCTATTTTGGAAAGCTTCCTTAGAGTTATCTTGACAGCGGGATGTTTAGAACAAAATTTGAGTAAGCATGATTAAAGTAATGTTGAACAATTTTCATGATAGGTTGTTGATAGATGATAGTGTTGAAAGTTTGTTTAAGGAATACCTTTTGATAAAGGTGAATTACAACTTAGATCATCACTAACCATGACCTGGACGATCCGGTCATCAGCTCTCTCTTTCTTCAAAATCAGCTTTCTCTCTCTTCCACATCAGCTTTCTCTTTCCTAAACCCACTTTCTTCTCTTTCCTATACTATTCACATCTTAACCACAACCCAACACAACCCACAACAACCTATCTCTCTCCTCCACATCATTTCGAGGTCCATCTTGGTAAAAAATTTAAAAAAAATTAAAAAATTCTAAAAAATCAAAACAATTATAAAACGTATTTTAAAAAAAATAAAATAAAAAAAAACTCAAACCAAAAAATTAAAAAAATCAAAACAAAAAAAAACAAAAAAATATTTTTTTATTTAATGACCGGGTCGACGACCCGAGCGTTTCAACGCCCGGGTCATCGACCCAGTCAGGGATGACCTGGTCATCTCCCCCGTTAAGGGGGAGATTACCCGGTCATCCCAGGATGACCGGGCGTGTGGGGGATTCCCCCCCCCCCCCCAAGGAATGCCCTTATGTCATCGAATTACATTTCGTCAGCACACCCTCTCAACCATTTAAAACGTGTGAATTATCTCACCTTGTGTTTTCGATATATAATATTTTGTTTCATTCTTTGATATGTTAGATATCAATATATTCACCGTTATTCATTTTAGAACCTATTCTTACTTTATGATGATTTTTGGTCCAACGTAAAATTTGATATTATATCATATTTATATGATATTAATTTGATATGTTAACGATAAAAAAATGTTTTTCAAATAAAATCTAAATAATAAATTACTTTGTAAGTGTACATACATCCTCCCTCAACTATATCGAATCGACATACATGATACATCCCCTCCAAACTCCAGTGCCACCACTTCTTCTATCCATCCAAAAACATCCACCTCAATCTCTAGTACAAACCCAAAGTGCACCCAACCAAACTCAAAACTCTTCTTTCCTTTCCATCTCTCCACCATGAAACCCACCACCTCCTTCCACCCCGACGACGCCGAGGTCCAAAGCACCACCACCCCGTCGGCCTCCGACCCCACCGTCGAGCTCCCCCGCCGCTCCCGCGGTCGTCCCCCCGGCTCCAAGAACAAGCCCAAACCCCCCGTACTCATAACCCACCCTTCCCCCACCTCCTCCTCCGCTCTCCGCCCCCACGTCCTCGAGGTCTCCGCCGGCGCCGACGTCGCCGACGCCCTACTCCGCTTCTCCCGCCGCCGCAACCTCGGCCTCTCCGTCCTCGCCGCCACAGGCGCCGTTCTCAACCTCACTCTCCGCCAGCCTTCGTCTTCCTCGGCTGTGACTTTCCACGGAAGATTCGAGTTGCTGTCGCTTTCGGCAACGTTCCTCCCGCCGGAGTGTGCCGTTCCGGTCGGGGGTGTGCCGGTGTCTGTGGCCGTGGCCGGCGCGCAAGGGCAGGTTGTGGGAGGGTCTGTGGTGGGGGCGTTGACGGCCGCCGGAGTTGTGACAGTGGTCGCGGCGGCGTTTGAGAAGCCGAGCTTTCACCGGATACCGGAGGAAGAGAGGGAACGGGAACGGGAGGGGGAGGAGGGATCGGTCGTCGGAAGGGGCTTTCAGTTGCCCGGAGACGTCGTTTGGACGCCGCCGCCGCCGCCGCCGCCTCCGTACTGAGAAACCGGATTATTAATCTCTAATGATTTCTCCATCAGGTCAAGATTTGCGGTTTGAATTTTCCGTTAAAGTAAACAGAAGGAATCGGGATCTTCGATTGAGATTTTGAGCTTTAACTTAGATTTGAGTCCAAAGTTAGGCTGTGTTTGTATTATAGAATCACACTTTCGTTGGCTTTCTGTTTTACTTGTTTGGATTGATTTTGATTTGGTTTGTAGTTCTTCTTCCTTTTGGTTTTGAACCTTGGATTGTTTGAGGATCGGATTTTCTCATGTTGGTATTTACTTTCTGGTCCGAGACATGCTGCAACGATATCATAATTTCAAATCCAGTTTAACTCGTGTGAATTTTTGGTCTGGGTACGTACGGTCGACGCACTTTCATCGGCTGATTTGCAAATTTGATATTACATCTCAAATCACAACAAACTCATTCGCATTTGGCGCCTAAACACAACCTTGGCATGGCAAATTAAAGTTATACGAGTAATTGACTAGAATATTAATCTTGTTACGACAATTGTTTTGGTGATGCGAAGAAACTTCAAGAGATGATGCGGTTTTTGCAAAGTTTGGTTGTATACTCTTGTTGGATTTCTGACAGATTTTGTTCTGATTTTGCTCGAAATTGCTCGGATCGGTTAGAGCCGAGCACGAGCAGACCCCTGCTCGCTCGATACTCGCTCGATGCTCGTTCAATTATCGCTCGAAACTTGATTATTATATCTAATTATTTGATTAACCTGAATATTCTATCCAATTACCCAATTGGTAAAATGTTAAACTCATTTAATAAACTAATTTACCAAACCCAACAATCCATTTGACAAACCAAACCAAAATACTCATAATAATCAAAACCTTATTAGTTCTTATGAGTATTATAGTTTTTTTTCTCATTCTTTTCTACACCAAAAGTTCAAATAAATTAAGGTTTGGGTCAGGTAGATAATCTTATTTATAAGTCGTTGATGTTGTGAGATGTCCTATAATTTAGGAGATTGTATTTGATTTTAATATTGTATTGATTTTGTTTGATCCAAGTTTATAATCTTATTTATAAGATGTTGATGTTGTCGTATAATTTATAAGATTGTGTTTTATTTTAGGTGTTAATTTTAAAATTGTGTTAATAACTATTATTATATTTGTCTTAAGTAATTTTATAATTTATTTGTTAGGACAATATTATTAGGAATTCAATACCAAAAAAAAAGGTTTAGGTTAACGAGTCGTTCGCGAGCAGGTCGAACCGAGCACGAGCAGAATTTTCCGCTCGAAACCCTTAACGAGCCGATCTTGAGCAGACTCGGATCGCTCGTTTAGAGCATCCACATCCCCAACCCAAATTTCCCCTTCCAACCAAGTTTCTCTCTCCGCCACATCAGCGAAAAACACTATGCAACCCACCACCCAACCCAAACCATTATTCACTCCTTATCCCCAACCTCACTTTCAACATTCTCTCTCATCCACATCATTTTTTTTACCTCATTTTCTATTTCATTACAAAAATACACAAATTACTAAATAAATTATTTCTACAGTGACTTAATCTAATTAAATTACATTAATTGCCAAATAATATCGAAAAATTAGATTTAATTAAAATTCGACAAATTACATAATACAATAATTTTAAATTAAATTATTACAATACGTATTACAAACAAAATTAACCTTCATTCCTTCCAAAGCGTTGCCATATATTTTCGATCAAATCGGCTCGCAATGCTATATGTTTCCGGACGTCCCGAGCCGATCTCTGTTACGCAAATATTTGTTAATATCTACGATACTATCAGTGGAATACGGAAGACCTGACTCGTTTGAACTTTCGGTGGTGTTTTGAGGTCGGTCGTTGAGAAATTCGTTTACACCCATCAACTGCTCGTAAGAGTCGCGTACGTCCTCCACAATCATGTTGTGCAATATTATGCATGCAGTCATAATTTTACCGATAATCTCTGGACTCCATGCTAGCGAAGACCTTTTCACGATGGCGAATCTTGCTTGAAGTACCTCAAATGCGCGTTCCACATCTTTCATTGCTGCTTCCTGAAATTGGGCAAACAATTTATCTTTTGGTGTCTGAGGAAAAATAATTGATTGCATAAATGCTGCCCATTTTGGATAAATGTCATCTGTGAGATAGTAACCCATATCATACGAGTTGTCATTCACTTCATATCTAACAGGTGGTGCACGTCCCTCCATAATGTCGTCGAAAACTGAAGATCGTTGGAGGACATTCAGATCATTATACGATCCTGTGATCCCAAAAAATGAATGTCAAATCCATAAGTCATAAGATGCAACAACTTCCAGAACAAGTGTTACATTTCCACTTCAGCCCTGATATTGTCTTTTCCAAGCAACTGGACAATTCATCCATTCCCAATGCATACAATCGATGCTGTCCATCAAATATATTCTAATTATATAAACCTCTACTGATTTTTTGAATTACTAATGTATTTTGGGATGAACCTAGATAAATTCGTGTGTTCTATTTTATTATGTTTTTTTATCTTACTAATTTATTTTAATTACTTACATTTATAATTATTATTATTATTTTTACATTTATCTTACTAATTTTCATTATTTAGTTTCATTTATTTTAATTTTCACAAATATATTCTAATTATATAAATTACTATTCATATCAAATATATATTAAATAACAAATATAAGAACAAAAAAACAAAAAAAAATCAGCCAACCCGGGTTGGCCACGTGGCCAGCCCGGGTCCGCCCCTATTAAGGAGGGCTGGGATCGGGTCCCCCTCAGACCCGACCCCAAAGAGCAACCGTTAAGAGTGATCTTAGAGATCGATTACACCCCTGATTGGTAGGCGGCGTCCTTTTGTACTTTTGCATTTAACGTAGTTATCGAGTTCCAAAGTTGCCTTGCGATGCTGCTGATGTTCTTGTTCAAGATCCACTTTTTGTTCATGTAAACTTGTGGTCTGATGTCCTGTAATTTTTGTAAATAGACTCCATGGAGATAACTTAGTGAAATTTCAATAAGACCTCTCAGAATCACAAAAACACACCTTAATATGGAAAATAATAACGATGCGGTTTAGTTTTGCATGATGTGCGAACAAGCAAACCAGGTGGTCGTTGCTAATATTTTTTTGAGTAATTAGTGCTTGCATTAAATAAAATAAAGTTGGGTTGCCATGATCCACAGCACCCCAGTAATTTTTTTACAAAATTGTTTGTTTCATGGGAACCCTAGCATTGGCAAGGCATAAAACAACATAACATAGTATGCAAATAGAAGTAAGTCATGCACGCAGCTTAAGTCTCGGCCGTGTCCAGTGTTTCATAAGTTTCAAAATATGGGATCCTTTCCTTGCAGACTCCTCCCTCTCCACCAGCTAGCTCGCCGACCTCATCCTCGATCCCAGAAAAACGATAGATCTCCTATAAGTTCCTAGCTGAAGGTCCACATGTAGTGTGGCTATCCATGGTGTCTGCTGCACCTGGGCTCGGTACCTGATTGAATGTGACGGTTGTTGCCGTCATTGTAGGTAGTAAGTTGGCCACTAGGGCGACGTGGTCTGACGGAAAGCTTGCTCTTGCACGATTCATCTTATCATATTCAAGCTCGTCTTCTCCTTGTTACAGAGAGTTTGTCCAAGAAACAATTATTATTACAAAATCAATGGAATAACTTTAGTTTCTAAAATTTCCTTTCATTCCTCTCACACCATACTCCCCAAGGAAAACACTATCTAGACTAATACAAGTCTTATTACTTAAATCAAGTTGATTTTCAACAGATAACCAGAAGGCTAAGTTGTTGGGGAGAGGTTTAGGTTAATCCCCGCTCCTTTTTCCCAATAGGTCATGGCAAAGTCTCATTGGTAAAATCTATGTTGACCCATTTCTTTTTAAACTTGTCTTGGTTAGGTTTCCATTTGTCCACGAGGAGCTAAAGCCAAGTTTGTAGTTTAGACGGCCAAATTGGTTTTCAGGTTAATCTCATCGCCAAGAATCTCTCCTCATAATCCATCTGAAGTTTAGAAAAATTTCTGGTTGCAAAACAACCATGTTTTTGTTGGTAGCCATTTTCGTTAATCTCATTATGTAGTTGGGGAAAATTGGATAATGACTGAATAAATGCGTCATATTTGGTCATCATTAAGTGATCCTTGGAAACATTTTTTAAGACAATTTGGGCTGAGAGGATCGGCGCCTACAAAGCTTGCAATCGTAATCCAATGTTGCTTCGATAAGGCAAAGAGATCCTCCCACACTTCCGCTAGAGGTTGGTCGTGCATCCACTTATCATGCCACATAAGGCTATTTTTGTCATTTCTTATCTCAACTTTGCTTAATTACAAAGTTTAGGAATAAAATCAATTAGGTCCCATAGGAATGGTGAACATTTTTCTTTTTCTTTTGGAAACAACTCTAGTCTCGAAGTGTGGCTATGATATTTATTTTCTAGTATATCCTGACACAACCTTTTAATCCCACTAATCCGTCCCACATTTTTTTGCTCGCAGACTAACACTTTGCCTTACGAGGTCTATTATTCTCATTCCTCCCATATATTTTGGTCGACACGTTTTTTTCTTTCCATTTAACGAGGTTTTTTTACCTTTCTTTGTTCTGGTGAATTATTCCGGAGGAAATTGCATCTTATTTTGTCAAGTTCTTTTATTACGCCTTTTGGTGGTTGAAGGGGGACTCATATGGTATGATGCTAACGGAGTTACCATCACATTAATTATGGTAATTCTTCCAGCCATGGAGACATGGAGTGGTTCCTAGATTTTCAACTACCCACTTTTTTAATGATCGGGTCCCATAGTTTGTTAGATCCTTTGCCCGGTTGCAGAGGGACCCCTAGGTATTTAAAAGGCATGCGATTCGCTTCTGCATCCTTGGATTCTTTGTAAGACTTAGGTCTGACTGTTAGGAGGTGAATGCCACGTATACTAGATTTTTCAAAGTTAATTTTTTACCCTGAAATTGCTTTGAATATCACCAATGTCTTTTTGATGTTGATAATATTATCTTGTTCTGAGTGTAGGAATAGTATGGTATCGTTGGCCAATTGAAGATTAAGTGTGTTGAAGTATTTAGTGTCGAGTTTGATACCACATGTATGATACCATTTTGCAGTCCTAAACAAAGCAGATTAATGCTAAGGTAGTTTGCTAACAATGAAGATATAAGGTGACAATGGATCGTCTTGTCTAAGTCCACTTTGAGTGCCAACGTATCCTTCAGGCATTCCATCGAGGACAACCGACGCTTTTGAAGTTTTTGTGCAAGTCTCTATCCTTTGACACCAAAGTTGAGGGAATCTCATGGCCTGTAGATTTGCTGGTAGGAAGTCTCATGCAATTTTTTGAATGAGTTTTTCAAACTCGAGCTTAAGGAGTATATGATTTTTGTTTAAAGTTTGCCCATCTATCGCCTCCGATTCACCAAACTTAAGAGGCATTGTCGTGGAAGAACTTTGGGGATTAATTAAGGTCCAGCGGAGTTCCACGAACTATGATCCAAATACCTTCATTGTTTGGCTTTCTTGAAGCTCCAACTCCCCGAGCCCACCGCGGAAGTCTATACGTGGTTCCGGTAAGGATTGTCTTCTTCAAGTCTTCAGCCACGGCCTCAGAAGGACAAGTAAACACGAAGACTCATGCCGACAGACTCCGAATGTTCCATCACTCGTGACCTAAGGATCGAAGTTGAAGGGCTTCCTCGATGTCACTACTATTCCACTCTTGAGTTTGGCCACGGCATATTTTTGTAATACTTCAACAATGGCTTAATCGTGGGCATTTACTGCCTCATGCTTTGCTGTTTTTGGTAGGGAGTGTTTGCTGTTTGTCGTTGCTAATATTAATGTAACCTAAGAGGACATACTTTTCCAAAGAAAAGAACATATATATAAGAGTAAAAGGTAGAGAAATATCCCATTGTCACGTGCCATTTCTTCCATATTTCTAGCTCGTTTAAGGGATCCTCGATCTATGTGCCGCGTTGCTTCTTGGGGTAAGTGACCCCATTGCTGCTTTCTGCAACTGCACCCCAATCTCTCCTTTTTCTTTTCTTTCCTCGCAAGAAAAGAATGTTTCTTGTAGGTTTGGGGTTTGTTCATTACTTCATGAAATCAATCATACGTTCTCTTTCTCACGGGTCATTTGCAACTTGCATGCATAGAGAGCATGGAGTATCATTATCATTGGGGACTGGTAAGGATTGGTTTTTGAACAAGTGCACCTTTGCAGGCTCCATGTAGAATCACATCAGCCTGAATTATTTTTTTACTTGTCCTTTTCTTACGCGAAAGAACGTTTTATCTTTTCTTCCGAAAGGTCATCTGTAACCATGATTCGTACGACCTGGTTATGAACTTTTTATCTTTTCTCTCTATCTCTCTTCCAAATCAGTTTTCTCACTCTTCTACATCAGTTTTCTCTCTCCCCAACGCATTTTCTTCACTTTACTACACTATTCACTTCTTAACCACAACCTACATATCTCATCCACATCATTTCAGGGTTCATCTTAAAAAACAGAAAAAAATACTGAAAAATCAAAAAATTATAAAACACATTTAAAAAATTCAAACAAAAATTAAAAAAAAATCAAAACGAAAAAAAACGAAAAACAATAAAAAAAACTCGACAACCCGATCGTCCGGGACCGAGTCATCTCCCCCGTTAAGGGGGAGCACGACTTGATGACCCGGGGGGATGACCATCAGTTAATGACCCCCTAAACACTTTCATTTGGCTCCCTAAAAATTGAATTTGAGATATTAATTTCGACATTGAATTTAGTTGAGCCTATCAAAGTTTATTTTCTTTATTATTTTCTTTTCCTAAAAAACACCAAATGTTCAAAGTGATGGCTTTTTAGCATGTTATTTGCTACCTCCTAGTCTCGAGGTATTGGAAAATCATATTGTCATGATTGTTATAATGCATATATGAATGTAGATGAAGATAGCAGCAGTTTTGTGTCTGTACTCGATGGATAGTGATTGACTTATTTCTATTTTAACAAATAGTAAATAATGCATTACATAGTAAAAGGTTTTATTTTATTTTAACGGAAAACATATTTCTGATCTATTTACTGTGGTTGGTCTTACTCAAGGAAACCTATAGCGAACTCTAATTATTCTAGAAAACATATACTTGGTTGCAGGGGAGGATCCCGGACGGAATTGAAGGGTGGACACCATATAACTGTAAACGGTAAGAGAATCCTCAATGAAACTCTTTTATCGAGCGTCCGGGTGAAATCTCCATAGCGGGATGAGCTATGGATCAAATACTAACTAATTATCCGAGTATCCGATTCGAAAATTACAATTTGGTTGGTATTTAGTAAAGAATTTTTTACCGAATACAATTTGGATTTGAAATTGATTTAATTTTTTTTACCGTTTTCAAATTCAGATACAAATTCGGATATAGGTCAAACAATATCCGAATATCCAAAAATACTAATTTTGACATTCAATATATGTGGTTATTAATATTTTGTATTGTGAGTTGATAAAAAATAAAGTTATTTCTTACGTAAATATAAACATAATAGAAATGCAAAATCAAATTATAATATAATTCAATTTAAACAACTTTCCAAAATATTTTAGATTATACAAAAAAAAATATAAATATGTTATAAGAATTTGAACATTATCTGGGCGACTGCCCAAGTCTGGGTGGTCTTTTTTTTAATTCAATTAAATTTTATAAAAAAGATAAAAAATCAGGAAAAATCGGGAAAAATAGGAAAAAATGCACAAATATTATCTAAAAATACCATACATGTTTAGGCTTCAAAAAGACATATAGTTCCTCGACCAATGCCTCACTAGGCACCCCCTCTACCCACCTAAACACTTAGGTATATGATTTATTGCTTAGTAGTACGATTACAAAGGTAACTCAGAGTTCATACAATAGCAGATAAGAGAGAAATTAGAATTACAAGCTAACTAACTAATTCCATTGGACACATTGATCTAATGTCCAACTGAGAATCATATCATATCCTCCACCACCATCAGAGTCGTCGGAGTGGTTCTCATTCGGATTGTCGACGTAGACATCATCTTCTTTAGTTTCTTCATCGTCGGATTGGACATATTGCTCGTCGATGTCCATCGGTGGTTGAGAACTCGATGCACCTGGATCTCTAGAACTAATGTGAACGATGACATCATCCATGCTACCACCTAATAATGGCGCGTCAGATGCAGTGGAACACCGCGCGTCAGATGCAGTGGACATGGATCGAGCAAAGCGTCTCCGTGAAGAAGAATGTCCTAAAGCTGCTTCCTCGGCATCGGCCCATGTAAGCTCCTCTCCAACGAAGACTGGATCTTCAGTTTCTACCAACCACGGATGCTCGTCGAAGAGATCGTAGTCCACACTGATGGGGTCATAAAATCCGGGCTTCTCCATCCTTTGCTGAAACCTTTGCCTTAACTTTTGGTTGTAGTTCACATACACCAAGTCATTCATCTTCTTCACAGCCAACGTGTTCCTTCTCGTTGAGTGCAACTGCTCGAAGACACTCCAATTCCGCTCACAACCTGATGTCGAGCATGTCAATCCCAACACCCTCAGGGCCAACCTCTGTAATGCGGTCTCTCTCATGTCTGCGCCATAAGATTGCCACCAATCTATAGGTCTTCTTTCCGACCTTTGTCTGACGACCATACCCCTCGAGAATATTTCGAGGGAGTTCTTGTAACGATCAAGTAGACCACATATCTTGTCTTGTTCTGCAGGAGTGGGGACGAGCCGCTCTACGACATCCATGAATGCAGACATATGCTCATTGAAAGCTACATTTCGATCTTGAGGTGGGACGGAGAAGAAGGTACCAGGGTTGAGTAAGAAACCAACTGAGTGTAGCAGTGAGGACATCATCTTCCCTGGACCCCACCTGGTGTCGATGAGGTCGATGACTTGCTTGTACAACTTCGGGTTTCCGTCAAAGTTCCTCATGATTTGTTCTTTGGCTTTCTCCATTGCGTCACACAAATATCCCATCGGTGGTTTCTCATCGCCGTCAACAAGTCTAAGAACCTGAACCATAGGTTGTGAGGTCTTCAGTGCCTTCACGACGTTGGTCCAGAAACCACTTTGTAGAATGGTCTCGGCAACTTCAGTAGAGATCTCCTTCTTTTTCTTGTTCTTTATCCAACTTGCATTAGGATCGTTGTACTCCGGGGAAACAACAAAGGCTCGGAGTTTGTCTTTCTTTAGAAACAACCTTTGCAAACTCAGAAAGGCGGTGACAAATCTCGTGACAGCAGTGCGTAGCAGGTTCCCTTCAATGGCAATTCACATCCTCTTCAACAACATGACAGAGCTGTTGAAATGTTTGATGATCTTACGAGCTAAAGCAATAGTCTTCAAAAATAGCTTGCCAATATCCTCCAAGATGAGATCGATCCAATGCGCTGCACAGGGAGTCCAAAACAATCTCATTCTTTTTTGCTGCAACATACTACCGGCAAGTACGTGTTGGCTTTTTGGCCTTAATCTATGTTTTGATGATTTAATTAACCTAATCTTAATTATGATGATGTAGAGTAGCACACATATTGCATTGCATGTATATTGTATTGTGCTAACCTCTACAGGTGATCAAGACTCAAGAAAGAAGGAAATGAAGTCAAGACATGTAATTAAAGCTAAATCGAAGACATGTAATGTTGATTTATTTTGAGTCTTAGGAACATGTGTAAATTGAACATACAAGAGTTAAAAACCAATCACATACACAATAGGTTCCCTATAGAAGTCACACACGAAATTTCACATTATTTGGACATCAATAGATCACCCAAACTTAGACCGGAAAAACACAAAACTTGAACCCTAACTGTCTGCCCACATTCGGTCGACCGCAACATGCCGTTCGGTCGACCGGATGATCAAGTAATCCAATTTGTGTTTTCCTGCCTAGTTTCGGTCGACCGCACCATATCTTTCGGTCGACCGTTTGAACTTACTGTTCCGACCGTTATTCTTGTCGTATATGCCCAACGGTCGTATTCGTATTAAAACTATATACACCTCCATATACTTAACCAAACGGTCGAACCATGTGCCAAGTGTTGGCTTTTTGGCCTTAATCCGTATTTTGATGATGTAATTAAACCTAATCTTAATATGGACATGTAGATTAGCACATGTAGTATAATAGTATACATTTTGTATTGTGCTAACATCTACAGGTGATCAAGACTCAAGAAAGAAGAAGAATCAAGTCAAGACATGTAATCAAGCTAGGATTGAAGACATGTAATTTTACCTTTCTTTGAGAGTTAGGAACTTATGTGAATTGAGCATAACTTAAGCTAATATGCATGCATTCACACACTAGGTTCGTTTTAGGAGTCACACACAAAATATCATATAATTTGGACTCCATTAGATCACCTAAACACCTAAAACATTGGTCGCCAGTCTACCTGAGTTCGGTCGACCGTTCACCTTTCGGTCGACCGGTTATACACAATATTTGTTATACCAGACCAATCCGTTCAACCGATCACATTTCTATTAACCGTTTACCCAGACCTGTTCGGTCGACCGGTAGACCTTCGGTCGACCGTTTCGTTTGCCATTTCTGGTAAAAATATTACCGTTTTATTTGTCGTATTATACAACGGTCATATACACATTTTTCTCAATATACACCCCCATATACATTAGAACCGGTCGAACAAAACACACCTTTCGGTCGACCGTTTAATTCGTGAAAAACCCCCTGCTATCGGTCGACACAAGTTTGTCCAACCGATCAAGATTTCTCTCTACCGAACCCAGTAGTTCGGTCGACCGGTACCTGCTCGGTCGACCGTTGACCTATAGAACTTAAGTGATTCGGTCGACCAGTACCTATGTTCGGTCAACCGATCCATCAACAGACCCAAGGGTTCGGTCGACCGATACACCTTTCGGTCGACCGTTTCTGGACAGATTTCTGAACCCGATTTTCTGTTTTGTGTATCTTGCACAAAACCCAACCAAATCTTGTCCAAACGGCTAGAAATCTTTAGGAGCTTATAAATAGAGGTTCACACTTAGTTTTCCACAAGATTTCACAACTCCAAAGTGTCAAACTTATAGTGAGATTTTCCACAACCTCAAAGCTCCCAATTAGTGATTCCAAAGCCTAATTTCCACATCCTTCATCATACAATCATCTAGCATCTGTTGTGCTCAATACTAGAAGAGTGAGTTCCACTCCAATTGTTGTCAAGAGAGCAAGAGTCTTGGTGAAAGCCCAAGACAAAGTGAGCAAGGGTCTTGGTGAAAGCCCAAGACAAAGAAGTAGAGATTTCGGTGAAAGCCCGAAGTGATCCTCTCGGGTTGTGAGAGGTGGTGCCAAGCTCGGCGAGGGTTGTTCGCGAGCTTGAAGACTTGTAAAAGGCGTTGCTCCCGGCCCGGAACGGGGAGGCATAGTGAAGACGCAAGAGGGGCTCGAACGGAGATTCGAGAGGGGCTTGCAAGAGAGGACGTAGGCGCGGCCGAACCTCTGTAAAACCGACGTGTCTTCTTTGTGGTTTGCATTACTTTCTACTTGTGTTTGATTTGTTTTTAATTTCCGCTGCATTTCTTTGATCGATCAACCAAGTAGTTAATTAGGGCTTAATAGTGATTAGTGGACCCATAACCCACACGATCCTATTCCTACACCAAGTTCGGTCGACCGTTTAACCTTGTCAAGAATTCCCTGCTATCGGTCGATACGATTTCGTTCGACCGATCCAGTTTTCCCTCTACCGAAACGCTTATTCGGTCGACCGGTAACCCTGTTCGGTCGACCGTGTTCTTAATAGACTTAAGTGTTCGGTCGATCTATTCATATTTCGGTCGACCGTATCCTTATCAAACCCAAGCGTTCGGTCGACCGTTCCACTTTTCGGTCGACCGTTTCTGGACAGATTTGCAGCCCGAATTTTCTGCTTTGTGTGCTTTGCACAAAATCCAATCAAATCTTGTCCCAACGGATCTATTCTCTCTAATGCTTATAAATAGAGTTGTAAAACACATTTTAACACAACTCTCCCACTACAAACTTGTCCCAATCTTTAGAGAGAATTCCAAACACTCAAAGCTACAAACCTTCCACACTTAGTGATCATTTCTTCATCTTACTCAAGTGTGCTCAAAGTTTAGAGAGTGTTGTTCCACTCAAGGTTACAATTGTTGTAAAAGGAAGCAAGGACTTCGGTGAAAGCCCGAAGTGTCCCTCTCGGATTGTGAGAGGAAGATTTCAAGCAAGCGAGGGTTGTTCGCGTTGCTTGTGGTGTAAAGGCGTTCTCTCCCGGCCCGGAACAGGGAGTGGATAGTGAAGTCGTAGGCGGAGCTCGGTGATCCGAGCGGAGCTTGCAAGAGAGGATTAGGACCCGGGTGGGGTGCCGAACCTCTATAAAAACGCCGAGTCGATTTGTGGTTTGCATTTTCCTACACTTGCTTGTTTTGTTTTTAATTTCCGCTGCGCATATCGATTGCTTAAACAAGTAGGTGATTAGATTAAAAAGTGATTAGTGGACCCATAACCCACACGATCCTACCTACATTTGGTATCAGAGCCTTGTTAGCTAAATTCTCATACTTAATCGTATTATTTAGCATGGCTTCTACATCATCTAATCACATAGAAGGATTATGCACCACTAGACCTCCATTGCTTAATGGGTCAAACTATGATTATTGGAAAAATAGGATGAAAATCTTTTTAATCTCAAATGACCTTAAGTATTGGATGTTTCTCCAAAATCCATACACACCACCAAATGAAGATGAATTAGATTCACTCACTAGGCCCAAAATGAAAGAAATTGAGATGAACTCAAAGATAATGAACATTCTATATTGTGGGCTAAATGAGGGTGAATACAATAGAATTAGGGGTTGTATTAGTGCATATGAAATATGGCATAGATTGCAAATGCATCATGAGGGGGATAGCAAAACTAAGGAAACCCGCATTAGTCTCCTCATGCATAAATATGAGATTTTTTCTATGCATATCGGTGAGAACATAAGCGACATGAACACTCGCTTCACCGATATCACTAACTCTCTTTTGGTTCTTGGAAGAAGATTAAATGAAGGAGAGATGACAAGGAAATTCCTCCGGTCGTTAAGCCACGATTGGGAAGATAAAGTGGTTGCAATTGAAGAAGCACACGATCTTTCCCAACTCAAAATGGAGGAATTAATTGGAAACTTGATGGCTTATGAACTTCAAATCAATCATCGGAAGGAGAAGGAAGCCACCAAGAAGATATCCACCTTGGCATTACATGCAAACCTTGATGAGCCAAGGAGAGTGGAAGAAGAGGACATTGAGGTCTTAGCCAAAGACTTCTTCAAATACCTCAAGAGAGATAAGGGAGAAAAAAATGAAAGAAGAGGTAGAAGAAGTGAGAAAAGAGAAAAAGAAAAAGAGAGGGAGGAGAGTGAAAATAAGAGGAGAGAAGGGGAGAAGAAAAAGGAGAGAAGGGAGAGGAGAAAAGAAAAGGAGAAAAGTAAGAGAAAAGAGAAGAGGTTGGAAGCTCACAAGGCTACTTGGGACGATTCATCGTCTTCATCGTCATCCAAATCAACCACACCTTCATCAACAAAGGAATATGCACATATGTGCTACATGGCAATTCAAGATGAAGGAAGTGAGGTATCCTCTAACTCTTACTCTAGTAGATCACATTCTTGCTCATCTAAATCATATGCTAGTGATAGTTCATGTTCTAAAGAAGAAACTTATTCTTATGATGAACTTCAAAATGCATTCCATGATTTAGTTAAACAATATGAGATCATATGTGATAAAAACAAGAATGCTAGAAAGTTAATCAAAGATCTCAAAAGCCAAATTGATACATGCATAAATGAGAAGAATGAGGTGATTGCTAAATTTGAAAAGAATGCATCAAATCTTGATAAATTAAGAGCAACACCTATAGATTGTGATCAACTAAATCTTCAAGCTTCTAACTTGCAATTAAGAAAAGATTTAGAAAGATTCACTAATGGAACTCATATGCTTAACATGCTATTAGGTAGTCAAAGGCAATCTTTGCAAAAACATGGTTTAGGTTACAATTTTAAATTGAAAAACCATGTATCTCACACTACTTTAAATGGTAAGCATATGTTCATTAACCATAGTTCCTCAAGTGTGTGGGCACCTGATGCATTGCATACATTGCATCATATGTCTTTCATTTAGATTATTTTTATATAAATAAATGCTACTAAGGTATTGTTTTGAGCAATTGTGCAGAATTCAGGAGTTACAATGCAATTTACCAATATTCGAGCCAAAACGCATGTAGTGGACTCAAATAGATCACAAAGACCAATTAGCTAGAGATTCAAGCTCAAGTTGAAATCCAATTGATCACATAAAGGAGCCAGGGACTTGATCGCAAATTAGAAGGACTAAAAAGCTATTTTGGAGAAGTATTCAAGAAGAAATTAAATTCAGATCTCCAAATATATGAAAGAATCAATTCGGATGCGTGGAAGCCACCTAAATCATACCAAAAACACACCCGCAAAAGCACAAGACGATCTGGACCATCCGTGCGGCGGAATCGCCGCATCTAAAGGTCAAGATGCGGCGGAATCGCCGCATGGACTTCGATCCGCGCCTCCAATTTTCGTCCTGTCTTGTAATAACACGTGTCCTTTCCTTTAGCGTAATTGATTCTCTTGTATCGGCTATAAATAGCCCTAAACACGATGTTGCAAGACACTTTTTTCTATAGCAATAAAATTCTGCCCTTTTATTTCTCCATTGTCTTTGTCTTTTGTAAGCTTAATTTTAGATTAATATTTCTTGTTCTTAATTCCAGAAGAGTAATTTAGTTGTTCTTGATTCTTTCTTTTTCTCTTAGAATACTTTGTTGCGTGCTTAGAATAATTGCTTTTTCTTTCGTAGATCGTAGTTTAGTATAATATTTCCCTTTCTTTCTCCGTATTCTCTCGATGATCTCCATGACCCCTTCTCCTCATCTTCTCCCCATGGGTTTCTAAAACCCTCCAAAGGGTGGGGGTGACGGATTTAGGGTTAGAGAAGAGAGATCGTTTTTATTTTAATTTCTTGTTAGTGTTTTGATCATATGAGTTTTTGTTAAATCAATTATCATATGATGCTTAATATCTCACTTGATTTATAATAATTTTCGTAATCTCTAATCTAACTTGAAGATTCATAACTCCCACCCGCTGGACTCATCTATATTAATTTTCTTTTTAAGTCTTGTTGTTTTTGCTTTAGAACATTAAAAAACCAAAAATCTAAAACCCAAAAATTATTTCCCTCTCTTTCTTCCCCTAAATCGAAAATCACAAAAAAATACAAGAATCTCTCCCTCCTTGTGTTCGACCCGTACTTGCCACCGCTTCAACGCGGCCGTGCACTTGCGGTATAAATAAAAATCTCAACAAGTTTTTGGCGCCGTTGCCGGGGAGGCGACGAGAATTCCAAGTTTTTTTTTTGTGATTTTGGTTTGGTTTGTTTGGATCTTGGTTTTTCACGATATAACGTTATTTCTGTGCTTTTCAGGAAGTATTAGAGACGACGAAAAAATTCGAACGTAATCCAAGGTGACCAAGCGGCGGAATCGCCGCACCAGCAGTGTCGTTTGCGGCGGAAACGCCGCACAGGTTGGAGATCGGAGCCTGAAATTTTTCCTGGACGCGAACTATCTCTGGGTGGACGCGTAGAGAAGCTGGAAATTGTCGAGAGCGGGCGGCGAACCCGACTGAGCGTGCGTAGTATTCTATCACCATGGTGTTTCCTGAGAAGAACTTCCACCCGTTGCTTGTTAGTGATCAAAACGGCACCCACTTTTACGAAGAAATCATAGCACGGAGTTGGAGCTACTTGGTCCATAATAACGATGATGTGTACTGCCCTAGCTTAGTGGAGGAGTTCTATAGCAGTATCACTAACATAGACCTGGACAGTGGGTACATTTTACTGAATTGGAGAAACAAAGTCTGGGCGATTGACCTCAACATCATCTCCAACTTGACTGACATACCACAAGGGGCCTCCACTTTGCCATCCGAGGAACTCAGTTTCTATCGGTCACTCATGGGACCAGATTGTGTGCTTAGCCGTGATCGGGGTATCAAGGGCACATCCATGTACCGGAATGTCTTTACAGCATGTAGGTGGGCATGCCAAAATGTCACGAGTAATACCCACAACACTTCTTTTCGCACCATTGAGATGGGCATCGTTCACTCCTTGATGACCCGTGATCGCACTTACTGTATGTGCCGACGGCTTCTGACCACCATTGCAGAAGGCCACCAACGCAACTCCCAATCTCTGCCATGCCTCGTCACCACTCTCTGCAAGCACTTTATGGCCTATGAGTCTTTCTGGGTGTACGAAGCCGACATGCTCCCTTGTACGGTGGAACGGGAGACATCCTCCTACCGTGGCACTATAGCGGACCTGTGGACACCTCCAGAAATGGAGGATGCTATGCAATCAAGTGAGTCGTCTGAAGACTCCGCAACATTCTGGGCTCAGTCAACCCCAGAAAACTCTGACGAGCATAGGTCCCGAATGTGGGGCGGGATGAAGCGCCTCAATAGCAAACTGAACAAAGCACTCTCCGACCGTGGAGAGTCGTCATCCCGAAGGCGGTAACTTTATTAATTCTTGCATTTCCTATATTATTCAATTTTGCATACATTGAGGACAATGCATGAAATGGGTGTAGGGGGGTGACTAGTTATCTACCTATCTGTTTTGTTTTGTTTTTTATATAATTCTCCAAAAAAAAAAAAAAAAAAAAATCAATGTGTCATGACATAACTTAAGATTGAACCACCAAAACCCGAGTACAAATTGCATTGAGTCTTTGTTCCTTATTATATAGTTCTGCTTGTAGAAACTATGACATAAATCTAAGTTCCAAAGAAATAACACATTACCCTTAAGACATGTATGCACTTAAATTGGATGAATCAAATCTTTGAAGTGGTTGATAAAAAGCAGAGGTTGAGGAAAATATACCGGGAAGTGTGGACTTCTAATAGCAATTAAGCCTTGAGGAAAATAAAAGTAAAAATAAAGGAATAAAGTGAGAAAAGCACATTTTGCAAAATGATTACAAAAGCCCAAGCCTTTGAGTCACTGGTCCGTAGGGGTATCTTAAAACCCGGTAACTTGAGTCTACCAGCTCGGGATTATCGACCAAACTCGCTACACGAATGCAAAAAGGGTAAAAGTGTCAGAAAAAGCAAATGTGTTGAATCATGGAAAAAAAAAATATACTCAAGGCCCAAAGCTAAAAGAATGATCCATGCCATGGTTGATCCGAATGATACTTCACCACCAGAGGAGGCGTGCAAAATAATTTAAGTGATAACATGTGTAGAAGGGTTAGTGGTGTGAATGTTGGAGGAACAAAGACCAAGTCAAACTTTTTATAAGTTAGATTTGTATAATGAGCATGCAAGAATTCTAAGTGAGATGTATAAGGTTGAGGTGGAGATATCGAGAGCTATTAATGGAATATTGAATTAAGACTTTGTGGGTGTGTCAACTGAAAACCCTCACGAGACAAAACTCGTCCTCCAAGGAAACTTAGGGGTTTAAAGGCTTGTTGCACATGCTAAGTGCAACCGTGATTCCTACGAAAGTGAGTTAGGATTTCCCTGCTTTCATACTTTTAGTTTTCATGTTTTGTTTGCTCGAGACTAGCAAAATCTAGGTGTAGGGATATTTGATGCATTGCATACATTGCATCATATGTCTTTCATTTAGATTATTTTTATATAAATAAATGCTACTAAGGTATTGTTTTGAGCAATTGTGCAGAATTCAGGAGTTACAATGCAATTTACCAATATTCGAGCCAAAACGCATGTAGTGGACTCAAATAGATCACAAAGACCAATTAGCTAGAGATTCAAGCTCAAGTTGAAATCCAATTGATCACATAAAGGAGCCAGGGACTTGATCGCAAATTAGAAGGACTAAAAAGCTATTTTGGAGAAGTATTCAAGAAGAAATTAAATTCAGATCTCCAAATATATGAAAGAATCAATTCGGATGCGTGGAAGCCACCTAAATCATACCAAAAACACACCCGCAAAAGCACAAGACGATCTGGACCATCCGTGCGGCGGAATCGCCGCATCTAAAGGTCAAGATGCGGCGGAATCGCCGCATGGACTTCGATCCGCGCCTCCAATTTTCGTCCTGTCTTGTAATAACACGTGTCCTTTCCTTTAGCGTAATTGATTCTCTTGTATCGGCTATAAATAGCCCTAAACACGATGTTGCAAGACACTTTTTTCTATAGCAATAAAATTCTGCCCTTTTATTTCTCCATTGTCTTTGTCTTTTGTAAGCTTAATTTTAGATTAATATTTCCTGTTCTTAATTCCAGAAGAGTAATTTAGTTGTTCTTGATTCTTTCTTTTTCTCTTAGAATACTTTGTTGCGTGCTTAGAATAATTGCTTTTTCTTTCGTAGATCGTAGTTTAGTATAATATTTCCCTTTCTTTCTCCGTATTCTCTCGATGATCTCCATGACCCCTTCTCCTCATCTTCTCCCCATGGGTTTCTAAAACCCTCCAAAGGGTGGGGGTGACGGATTTAGGGTTAGAGAAGAGAGATCGTTTTTATTTTAATTTCTTGTTAGTGTTTTGATCATATGAGTTTTTGTTAAATCAATTATCATATGATGCTTAATATCTCACTTGATTTATAATAATTTTCGTAATCTCTAATCTAACTTGAAGATTCATAACTCCCACCCGCTGGACTCATCTATATTAATTTTCTTTTTAAGTCTTGTTGTTTTTGCTTTAGAACATTAAAAAACCAAAAATCTAAAACCCAAAAATTATTTCCCTCTCTTTCTTCCCCTAAATCGAAAATCACAAAAAAATACAAGAATCTCTCCCTCCTTGTGTTCGACCCGTACTTGCCACCGCTTCAACGCGGCCGTGCACTTGCGGTATAAATAAAAATCTCAACAGCACCCAAAACCAAAATGGTTTGGATCCCAAAAGCTAATGTTCAAGGACCCAAAGTTGTTTGGGTACCCAAATCTACTCTTGTAGGAGCTTGAGGAGGAGATTGGTGGTGACCGGGTGAGCTCAAGAGTCAAATTCAAGTCCGGTTGCATCACCAAATGAGATTGGAGCTAAATTCGAATTCAACATTGGTATCAATTCTTATCTATACAATTCATGTTAAAAATTAGCTCTAATCTACTTTCATATGCTTAATTGACATATCATATAGTTTAATTCATTGCAAATCATATACCCTATTCATTGCAAATCTTTTATCACATCCATTGATTTTAAATGTCAATTCTAAATGGATGTTAGAATAAGGCTTAAGAAGAAACTTAATTAAACTTAAATTTCATCATACTCATTGTTTCAATTTAGCCTTATTGATAGGGGGAGCTTAAATGTTATATCTTTTATTAGAGTAATGAAGTGCAAAATTTAGGGGGAGCAACTTCATTACAAGACATCCAAATTCTATGCTTAAAGTCTTAAATAATTATTATTTTTGATGGATGTCAAAGGGGGAGAGATAATTAAGGGGGTAACTTGGAATTTGGCAAATTTTCATTTAAGACATTAAGTTCACTGTTTTTAGTTGCTAGAGATTCATTTAAGTAATTTAGATTTTTAATCATAGAATTATGCTTTTCATTCATGTTAAGCATGTGAATCTCTAAATTTGCAACTTTTTCATTCATGCAATTTAAGTCATTTAAAGTTTGCTTGCTTTCAAGATATGATTTATCTAGTTTCTTTAGCAAGTCAATTTTGTCATTTTCAAGCATATGACTTTCAATTGCATTAGATGAGTTAGATTTAACATTTAAGCACTCATTCTTCAAGCATGCATTTTCTAAAGTGAGAGCATCAATTTTAGCAAGCAAATTCGTTTTATCATCTAAGATAGATGCATTTTGACATTTAAGATCATGGATTTGCTCATTTGCTAATTGATTAGTCTTGTGAAGTTCTTTTTATTTTTCAAATAATCTTTGAAATGCATTTTGTAGTTCATTAAAATCATGGGCATTATCTTTTGAACTACTACTTGAAGAAGAGCTAGAGGATACCTCATCTTCACTTTCTCCATCGGATGAGCTTAATGATGATGAAGATGTTGAGTTAATCTCCATTTTCTTTGCTTGAGCTACATCCTTAGGATTTGCTTCTCCCTTCTTCCCGGTTGGTGAATCTCCTTCACCAAAATTCTTTTCTAATGTTTGCCATATTGAATAAGCACTATCACATGAGCAAACAACATTAAAAAGTTCATCTCCTAATGCACAAAATATGACATTCATAGCCTTAGCATTTAGGGATGCATTTTTCTCATCTTCTAAACTCCATTTACTAATATGATATCTAGGTGATTCATATGGAGTTTGAATCATAAACCACAAGTTAGCATTCATGGATTTAATAAATGAAGACATTTTAAATTTCCATGAGCTAAAGTTATTTCCATCAAAATATGGTGGTTTACATGATTCATTTGGTGTGGATGCATTAAGAGCCTCGTTCGTTAATTCTCATCTTCTATCATCTGGTGTGGATGCATTTGGTGTGAATTTGGCATAAAATTGATCAAAAACTATGCACATCCATAGGGGGAGCATTAATATGCATAGTTTACATATACAAATTCCATGTATTTAGATAGAATTAAGATATAGGTTGCCATCATCAAAAAGGGGGAGATTGTTGGCTTTTTGGCCTTAATCTATGTTTTGATGATTTAATTAACCTAATCTTAATTATGATGATGTAGAGTAGCACACATATTGCATTGCATGTATATTGTATTGTGCTAACCTCTACAGGTGATCAAGACTCAAGAAAGAAGGAAATGAAGTCAAGACATGTAATTAAAGCTAAATCGAAGACATGTAATGTTGATTTATTTTGAGTCTTAGGAACATGTGTAAATTGAGCATACAAGAGTTAAAAACCAATCACATACACAATAGGTTCCCTATAGAAGTCACACACGAAATTTCACATTATTTGGACTTCAATAGATCACCCAAACTTAGACCGGAAAAACACAAAACCTGAACCCTAACTGTCTGCCCACATTCGGTCGACCGCAACATGCCGTTCGGTCGACCGGATGATCAAGTAATCCAATTTGTGTTTTCCTGCCTAGTTTCGGTCGACCGCACCATATCTTTCGGTCGACCGTTTGAACTTACTGTTCCGACCGTTATTCTTGTCGTATATGCCCAACGGTCGTATTCGTATTAAAACTATATACACCTCCATATACTTAACCAAACGGTCGAACCATGTGCCAAGTTCGGTCGACCGTTTAACCTTGTCAAGAATTCCCTGCTATCGGTCGATACGATTTCGTTCGACCGATCCAGTTTTCCCTCTACCGAAACGCTTATTCGGTCGACCGGTAACCCTGTTCGGTCGACCGTGTTCTTAATAGACTTAAGTGTTCGGTCGATCTATTCATATTTCGGTCGACCGTATCCTTATCAAACCCAAGCGTTCGGTCGACCGTTCCACTTTTCGGTCGACCGTTTCTGGACAGATTTGCAGCCTGAATTTTCTGCTTTGTGTGCTTTGCACAAAATCCAATCAAATCTTGTCCCAACGGATCTATTCTCTCTAATGCTTATAAATAGAGTTGTAAAACACATTTTAACACAACTCTCCCACTACAAACTTGTCCCAATCTTTAGAGAGAATTCCAAACACTCAAAGCTACAAACCTTCCACACTTAGTGATCATTTCTTCATCTTACTCAAGTGTGCTCAAAGTTTAGAGAGTGTTGTTCCACTCAAGGTTACAATTGTTGTAAAAGGAAGCAAGGACTTCGGTGAAAGCCCGAAGTGTCCCTCTCGGATTGTGAGAGGAAGATTTCAAGCAAGCGAGGGTTGTTCGCGTTGCTTGTGGTGTAAAGGCGTTCTCTCCCGGCCCGGAACGGGGAGTGGATAGTGAAGTCGTAGGCGGAGCTCGGTGATCCGAGCGGAGCTTGCAAGAGAGGATTAGGACCCGGGTGGGGTGCCGAACCTCTATAAAAACGCCGAGTCGATTTGTGGTTTGCATTTTCCTACACTTGCTTGTTTTGTTTTTAATTTCCGCTGCGCATATCGATTGCTTAAACAAGTAGGTGATTAGATTAAAAAGTGATTAGTGGACCCATAACCCACACGATCCTACCTACAGTACGTACGCGGCGGCGTTGCCGGTGACCACCTGAACAACGTGTTCTTCGCCAATCTCGCCAACTACCTTGTCCATCAGCTTGTACAGGTAGTATGCGGTGTGAGAGTGACCGGAAGCATCTACAGACCTCATGAACATGGTACCTGTCAGACAATTTACTAGAAAATTGATTATATTCCTACCGGACCTATCAGTCCAGCCATCTGTCATCAACGTGCACCCGTATGTTGCCCAATCTTGTCTGTACGACTCTAGTATACCTCTAGTGTAGTCAATTTCCTGTTTAAGGCACGAGTCACTAACTTCATGATACGTCATGGGTATAAGTCCGGGTCCGTAAGTACAAGTAGCGGATATTGCTTTTTTCCACTCAGGCGTCCTTACAGTGTTGAATGATATACCACATCTATAGAAAAGCCTAGACCATTTTTGATTAATTGTTTTCCTATCTTCTTTTCTAAAGGTTCTTTCGATGGTTGTTTGTTGGGGGCCGGAAACCACGTCCTTTCCACGTCCGCAAAATGGTGCCCACAAACGTTGTTTTTGTCTCTTTCGACCCGGAACGGGGCGAGAACGGGAGGTTGGGGTCCGAGCTGAACCGGAACCCGACCCGGTTTCCAGATCAAATTCTATGTTTTCTCGGTCTACATAATCATCAAGACATACATTTTCGTTTTGTAATGTCCTACTGTTTCTAATCATGTATTTAGTTATGTTTTGTTTAATACATTTTCTAACACACTTTAAAAAAAGACCTATAATATCATTAACATAAAAATCCAGGGGTGGGCACATGCCTAGGCGTGCCCACACCTGGGTCTGCCAGTGCTTGATGGTAAAAATGTGATTCGTCTAACTATTATACAAGTGAGCTTAAAGTTGGGTTTGCTGCTCTAATTGTTTTGCTTCAAGATGATTACATGCATCTTAAGAGCATTCTTAACGGGGTCATCCGCCCCGGTCGTCCCCTGGGATGACTCGGTTGGTCGTGGTTATTTTTTGATTTTTTTTGTTTGTTTTGGTTTGTTTTAATAATTAGGGTTTTATATTTTGATAAATAATTAAGATTTAAGTAGTTGTAGATTATATTTTGATAATAATTAGGATTAAGGTTGATAATATTTTGATAATGTTATAATTAAAGTACGAAAATTATACTGAAATACACCAACTTCTCTAAAATACACCAACTTCTCTGAAATAGGAAATATTTTACTAAATATAAATGATTTTGGAATAAAATAAAAGTTGAGAAGAAAATTAATGATGTAGAGAAAATAGAGTGGGATGACCTGAGTCATGGTTAAATGAAGAAAAATGAGGAAGAAATATGAGGTTGAGTCGTGATGATGTGAGAGAGAGAAAGAAGAGAGAGAAAGTGATGTCATGACTGTGATGGTCTAACGTTTTGGAAGTCATGCTCTTAACGATTTTATGTAATATAATTTGATTGCACTTTGTGTGAGGGAACTGATGAAAGGTAGTACTTTCGGGGTTATGAGGTGTAATCTTGCAGGGTGTATTCATTCCTCAACCGCAAGATTGAAGTACTAAAGAAATTATTAATGAAATGAATATTTTAAAGTAAAATGTTTGAAGTCAGATACTCTCGAACTGTTTAATGAGACCTTAATTGGTTTAGCGCGTTCATTAAGTATTGTATGTATTTTTTTAGAAGAAGCTCAGCTCATTAGTTTATTTTTTAATGCAATCTCTGATACAAAATAGGAGCATCACAGTTCATCCAAATACAAATCCTTCCATGTTAGTTAGTGTTCCTCCGAAGAATGGGTGGAACACATTTGGATAAGTTGTGATCTTGATTCTGTTGGATTATTGAGTTTGGGCTAGGTCTATGAATAACTCAATTGAAGAAATCCAATGTTGAGATGAAGATGAGAACTATTACCCCATGTGTCATGTGCTCACCTCACTTTTAGTCTCACATTGATGAAGTTAACAAGTTGAAGGATGTTGATAAACATCCTATTCACTTGACCATTTGTATGTGGGAAGAAACGAGGAGAGAATTCTCCACACACGCTCGTGCGCCCGTCCGTCTCGGGGCGTGGCGAGGTGAGGGGGGTTTTGGGGGAAATTAAAGGCTTTAACCCTCGGGGTGATGGGTGTATTTCATTTTTGGACCTCATGGTAATTGTTTTTTGCAATTAAGTCTTTGACGGTTACAAGATTAAATACATATATATATATCACAGTCGGTTTCCTCCTGTATACACATGTTTTCATTCCCATCCTCTCTCTACGAAAACCGTCCATTTCCGGTGATTTTAGGTCTCTGAATCCAGAGTTCTCCGACGACTGATTCCTGCGAGGTTCCGCGCTGCTTTCGTGGTCCTTCGACTCCGGTGTGCGCCTGATCGACGGTGAGACCGTTCTATCCTGGGAGAAAACCGACAGACCATCAAACGCACTCGTATGTGGGCCGATATTTTCTCTGAGGCAAGTCGCCTTCCGACGGCTCGATCTTTGAGGTCGTCTCTGATCACTGTTCCTTACTTTGTTGTTTTCCTATACATGTTTTTGTATGTTGACTTTATCTGGATCTTTACGGAATATTTGTTCGACAAATGTAACCCGTTGTATTACATGATCATATTTGTAATTGTATCAACAGATTCCTCTGGTGGGAGAGATGTTAGGTGATCCTTGAAAACGACGAGTATATGCTCCATGAAGCATCCAATGGTTGGGCACAAATCGAGCAGAGAAAGTCTACTCCTGAGATGATTTTTAGTTTCTTGACTGAGTACGTGAACAAATATTGGTTTTCAAAGTTTATTAGATAGGGATACAAATACGAAATTCAATTTATTGAGACTGATATGCATAAGTCAGTGGTACCAAGGGGGTGTTTGTACACAGTACACCTGTAAACAGAGAAAAAAGAAAATAAGTTCCATTTGACCAATATTTTTCCTGATGTTTGTGTCAGTCTTGGAAAAAGAAAATATTTTTCCTTTACCATTCAAAATGTACTGAAATATTTTCCATCAGTTTCTCATACCTGTTACGGAAACCAATGAAAAGTGTAGGAAAGTTGTAAAAATGTACACGTATATTAAAGTTATTTAATAATTATTTTACCTATTTAATAATTATTTTTATTACATAAAAAATTTAACTACAAAAACATTAAAATCATATTTTTAAAATTAAATTATCTTAAAAAAATCATAACAATATATTACAAAATTATACCATAAACTAGATAATGAAGATTAAGAATACATCTTGAACTTCATATTATCTTGTTAAAATAAAAGTCTAAAATATATACTTTTACTCTTCAACGAGAGATATATGTATATAATATAAAATTCACGCATCACAAATTTTAGTTAAATTAAACTAAAATGTGCAATGCATATTTAAATCTTAACGTAACATAATCTTCACAATAAAATTATATATTTATATATACAATATTTATAAAGAATATTAATTTTTGGAAATAACAATTAATGAATTTAATTTTTTTATTTTCCAGTAACTTGCACAAACAATAGAATATTGATAAAAAAAAAACTAATTTGTTTTGATTTATATTTTCCGTTGTTTTCATCTACGACATATTCATTTTCAAATGATTTCCCTACACAAATACCCCTAAACCAAAACACCCTTCACAACCCGGGTCGGATCCGATCCACACCACTCTTAACCCGATCTATTCCCCATCCCCTTGATAATGGCGGTGCGGATACCACCGATTCTGCTCACTCTCATTCCCGTCACCGCCGCAAGGGCCGGCCGTGCTGCTTCCCTCGCCACCAACTCCAGCGTTTCCACCGGCGATTCCCACCCGATGTCGTACACGACCCTGAAGGGTCGCGTCACCTTCGAGCGCGAGATCAAGAAGAGCAAGTTCATCGCCGTCGCCGCGCCTGTCGCGTCCGAGGACTCCGCCCACGCCTTCCTCGCTCAGGTCCCAACCCTAAGTCGAAAAAGCTCACATCTTCATTTTTTTACTTAGTTTTTGTTTCGAAATCAATTGCTTTGGTTGTTTTTGGAGGAATTTACTTGGAATTAGAGGAATTTGACCTAGAAATTACTTGCTTTTATCTGTTTGGAGGAGTGAACCTTAAAAATCTCTCCTTTTCGGGGTTTTAGTTCGTTTTTTTCTCTCCAAATCAGTTGCTTTGGCTGTTTTTTGAGGAATTAACCTGAAAAATATGTCTTTTTCCCCTCTCTCCCTTTCGGGGTAATTTAGAAGAATTGACCTAGAGATTACTTGCTTTTATCTGTTTGGAGGAGTGAAGTAGTGAACCTTAAAAACTCTCGCCTTTTTCAGGTGTTTTGGATGTTTATGTTATTATTAGTTAAGGTTGTGGATATCAGAACTTTTTACGGAACTCAAAAAATTGACCGTAAAATCAATTGCTTTGGCTATTTTCGGGTAGTCGAGAGGAAATAACGCTATTAGTGTTGTCTTTTCTCCATGTGGTGGAATGTAAAGAATTAGGTTTTGGTTGGTATTCTCCACACCTTGATTATGATGTAGGTTTTCTTTATATAATCAAAATGATGTACGAAGGAATGGACCAGCTGTTACAATCTAATGGCTGAAACTAGGATATGAACAAAAGCAAGCTTATCATGATAAGATCAAGGTGGTCTAGAATGCTTTTCTCGTAAGATAGGCTCCAAGGATTGTGGACTAATAGAATGAATCTTAAAAGTGTCTTTTGTTTATTTGTAGGATTTAGGGAATTTGGAGGAATTAAAGGTTTGTTTGTTTGTTTGATCAGGTGAGGGATCCCCGGGCGACACATAATTGTTGGGCTTACAAGGTTAGTGTAATGGTTTCTTCTTCCTTATTTTTGGTGATAGGTTAGTTTAGGTTTTGGTTTGTGTTTTTGTAGCTTGGTTTTCTCCCTCTCTTTTTTGGTGATTGGTTAGTTTAGGTTTTGGTTTGTGTTTTTTTTTTTTTGTTTTTGTAGCTTGGAGATCAGTATCGAAGTAATGACGATGGAGAGCCGTCAGGGACGGCGGGGAAACCCATATACTCTGCTATTGCTTCGTCGGGGATTGAAATGGTGATGGTTGTGGTCATCAGGTAATGGTTTAGTTGCTTTCTCTCCCTTGTTCATGCTTTAATAGGTTTACTAATGATTTTTGTTTTTGGTACTGATGATTTATTCATTCTGTTTTTGGTACTGATGACTTGTTCGTTCACAGGTTTACTAATGATTTTTGTTTTTGGTACTAATGATTTATTCATTCTGTTTGATGGCGAAAATTTCTTGTGAAACACTATTTCGCGATGTGTTATTGGAATTTTGTTTTGCCAATGTGGGGTTTTGACGTCGCCGAGTCGGTTAAGTGTATCTTAAACCCTTACTATTTCTTCTAGACCTAAGGAAAATTTCTTTATCTGGAAACTAGAAGTCAAGTGCTAGTTTTCATGTGATTGGAAAAAAGGTTTATAAGATCGATGAGGCAAAATCGTCCAAGGTTTGAACTAAAATGGCACCTGTATTTTGTAAATGCAAAATAAACTTTGTTTATCCTCTATTTGAGTTCCAAAAGTTAATTTAAGAAAAATAAATGTTTTTTGCCTGGAATCACTTGGGTTTGGGTGTAGCTTCGAAGAGATGTTTGTGTTTAATTCTTAATGGACCCTTACAGAATATGATATGGAGACTGAGAGACTCTGATTTTCAGTTATTTATTATTGTTTAAATCCACTCTGTAATTTCAACTGCAGCATTTAGTCAGGGTTCTTGTGTAGGTACTTCGGAGGCATAAAGTTGGGAACTGGGGGATTGGTGAGGGCTTATGGAGGAGTTACATCAGAATGCCTTCGTGATGCGGAAATGTGTGTTGTGAAGTCAAAAGTATGATCCTATTAGCCATTAATTCTACTATTCTAGATGGTAGATGTTTATGGTTTCTTCATCTTTTCCTTATTGCAGGTTTCCGTAGGCGTAGAAGTGCCTTTTGACTTGTTGGGATCTCTTTACCATCAGGTATTACACTTGAATTTTTTTCACGAATTTGTGGAGTTATGATAGCTCTATAAAAGAGAATACATTGTTCATGTTAAGTGCATTATTAAATATTAGCTAGTACTAGTAAGTCATTCATTTCTGAAACTGTTGGGAGTAAATTCTACGATTGAATTGTATAATTGTATTTCATGGGATGAGATTGCAAGTTTTAAACCGAATCCTTGAATTTATAATGTCCATGTGGCATATTGGCACTAGCTACGAATTTAGTGAAGTTGTTTTCATATGCACTTGCCAGTAGCAACATGGTGGCTCAAAGGATTCAATTGCCGGTTGTCAACTATTCGGAGTTGGTTTTTATAGGCTCCCAGATGCATAAATATTTTCTGATGTTATTATCCTTGAAGAAAAATTTACAAACTATCAACATAGTGTATATGTTATGATGCTAAGTTCAAATTAGATAAATCTTACATTCTTTTAAGCAACTTTCGAGGTATTTTATCTAGGCGAGGAGATAATTCGTTCTGGGTTTTTTGTTCTAATTTTGGGCATATTGATCCTTGGTGTTTGGTCAATCTTATCTAGTTTATTTAGTTGGTACTTAGCAAATGGTGGTGATACTTGCACACCTAAATGAGGCTTTGACATTGTAGAGTTTTATGTCTTCCATGATTAATTTCTATAGAAGCAACACCTCTCCTATGGTTGCAGTAATTTTTTTATTATGAAACACAGTAAAGTATATTATCTTTTTTTTGCAAGAGTGACAAATTTGAACAGCTTGCATTTGTGATTATATTTTTTACAGATACAATCTTTTCAAGTAGAGGATATCCAGCAGGATTATGATAGTGTGAAAGATGGTTTCACTCTGGTGACTTTCAAATTGGATTATGACAAGTTTGATAGTTTAGAAAGCGCTGTGAAGAGCAACTGTAGCCGGCAAATAGACCTGATGAAACGAGATTGATAGTGAAATACAAAGTTCTTCACAGACAGTCCCGCAGAAAGATTTCGATTTTAAATTTTGGTGCTCGAGGAAGGGCATATAGTTCTTCAACACGGTGGTTCACGTCATTTTCGCTAAAATCCAGAATGTATTCGAGTTAAAGAGCCGTAGTCACTCAATTTTGACATAAAGTGTTTGTCAATTGTATATGTTACTAATTTGTGCAATTTAAATTAAGTTTTTTGCCAACGTTCCACTTGAAAACTACTAAATTATAAGACATGAAAACTACTAAATTATAAGTATGTCATTCTTTACGTATTTTCTTATGTACCAGTATAAAAACAATTTTAGTGTACAAGTGTCTTTACTTTTGTGCCATAAGTGTTTAACCATTTGTACCATAAATGTACACTTGTACAATTTTAGTGTACAATTTTAGTGCGTTAACATTTTCCGGTGATAAATATATTTACAGTTAATTGTAAGACGGGGAGAATATATTAAAGGATCAAACTAGGTCATCCAAAAGTTACATCAGGTCCATATGTTTTTAATATATTTTCAAATTTATCCCTAAAATACTCCCACCTCCGTCACTATCATCTCACATTCCAAATAAATCCACCAAATCTTCCTCTTTCCTGCATCAAATCCCAAATATTTTAACTTTTATGAACCCATTAGGTTCTTAATTTGAAAATATGTATAATATAGAAGTTTTGCATCTCGAAATCTTCTTTGTAACGAGTCTTTAATCGTCTTAGTTGGATATCGGAAAAGAGTTATGCACAAATGATTAAAAATCTGTCGATTGTCGAGTTTCCAAATATGATCTATCTTGAGACACGTTTTCATCCTCGTATCATTTGTATTGGGCAAGTTGTAATAGCAACTAATACGTGCGTCTTTCAATTGTCTTTCCAACGGATCTAAAACCATTGACCCAGGTTGTTTGGGAAAACGATCCAGCTCGTTTGGTAGAACGTCTCAGCTTTGTTTTGTGGAAAAACGACCCAGTTCACTTGGTAGAACGACCCAACTCGTTTGGTGCGTCCCGTGCGGGATTAGTGCGTCCCGACCTTGTTTTGTGGAAAAACGACCCAACTTGTTTGGTCAAACGACCCAACTCGTCCGGGACAAATTCTAGACACATCGGGACTGGTGCGTCTTCCACTCCATTTATGAGGAAAGTTTTGCGTATCCAAATTATCTTCGTAACGAGCCTTGAATTGTCTTATTTGGATATCAGAGGAGTGAGTTATGAAGAAATTACTGATGGTGTGTAAATTTCGCGGAGGACTGGTGCGTCCCGAGTTGGACTTTGTATGTCTTCCATGTCATTTATGAACCTATTACGTTCATAATTTCGAAATATGTTAAATAGGAACATTTTTGCGTCTCAAAATTGTCTTTGTAACGAGCCTTGAATCGCTTTATTTAGATATCGGATGATAGCATTATGAACAAATTAGTGACGATCTGTCGATTTCGTGCATGACTGGTGCGTCCCGAGTTGGACGAGTGCTCGATGGGTTCAATATGAGTTCGATAGATGCTCGACGATCACACTTTGGACACACATTCTGGTCACTTATTCCAACGAAACTCGATGGGCTCGATATGAGTTCGATAGTTGCTCGATGGTCACACTTTGGACACACATTCTGGTGCATCTTCCATGTCATTTATGAGCCTATTATGTTCCGAATTTGGAAATTAATTAAATACAAAAGTTTTGAGTCTCCCAATTGTTTTTGTAACGAGCCTTGAATCACCTTATTTGGATATCAGAAGAGAGAGTTATGCACAACTTACTGATGATATGTCGATTTTGCGGAGGACTTGTGCGTCCCGAGTTGGACCTGTCTGTCTTCCATGCCATATATGAGCATATTACATTCCCAATTTCGAAATATATTAAATAGGAATGTTTTGCGTCTCAAAATTGTCTTTGTAACGAGTATTGAATCTCCTTATGTGGATATCGGATGAGAGAGTTATGCACAAATTAGTGATAAGTTGTCGATTTCGCGCAGGACTGGTGCGTCTCGAGTTTACACAGTGCATCCCGAGTTGGACTGATTGTCTTCCACGCCATTTATGAGTCTATAACCGAATTTTGAAATATGTTAAATAGAAAAGTTTTGCGTCTGGAAATCTTCTTTATAACAAATCTTGAATCGCCTTATTTGGATATCGGATGCTAGAGTTATGCACAAATTATTGTTGATATGCCGATTGTCGAGTTTCCAAATACGGTATGTCTTCACACACGTTTTTCACCCTCATATATTGGCATTTGGAAAGTCGTAAGAGAAACTAATATGTGCTCCTCTCAATATTCTTTCTAACAGATCTGTAATCATCAAATTCTATATTTAGATATGGATAATATGAGTAAACCAAATGATGCGTCATGCGCGGGACGAGTGCGTCTCAGCTTTATTTTGTGGAAAAATGACTCAACCCGTTTTCTAGAATGACTAAGCTCATTTGGTGAAAATGACCCAACTCGTTTGATGAAAATGACCCAGCTTGTTTGGTGAGAACGACCCGACTCGTTTGGTGAAAATGACCCAGCTTGTTTGGTGAAAACGACCCACCTCGTTGGTGCGTCTCAGCTTTGTTTTGTGGAAAAACGACCCAGGTAGTTTGCGAAAATAACCCAGCTTGTTTAATGAAAACAACCCTACTTGTTTGGTGAAACGATACAACTCGTTGGTGCGTCCCGGAAAAACAACCCAACTCGTTTCCTAAAAAATGGTGTTGTGAATAGTCGTATTTTTTCTTCAACGCAGCTTGTTTTGACCAAAAGACTCAGATCATTATGTAAAAATAGACTTAACAAACTTTTGTCGAGCCTTATCGAGATCACATGAAAAAGGAATCGAGTCTATCGAGCACAACAATCACGTTCCTATCGAACATCTATCGAGTCTATCGAGCTTCCAGTTTCCAAATACGACTTTTCTTGAGACACAATTTTAACCCTCGTATCATCGGAATTTGGCAAGTCATATGACACAGTAACATGTTCTCCTTTCAATTATCTTTACAACGGACCTAGAATCGTCAAATTCTATATTTGGATGTTGATGTTATGATTAAAACAAGTGATGTGTCAAGCACGGGATGAATGCGTCCCGAGCAGGACTGGTGTGTCTTCCATACCATTTATGAGCTCATTCAATTCCGAATTTGGAAATATATTAAATATAAACGTTTTGTAAAACATCTTGAATATCGGAGGCAAGCATTATGCACGAATCAGTGATGATCTGTCGATTGTCGAGTTTCCAAATACAGGTCCGTCTTCACACACATTTTTCACCATCATATCATCGGAATTTGGCAAGTCATAAGACACACTAATATGTTCTACTTTCAATTATATTTCCAAAGGATATGTAATCATCAAATTCTATATTTGAATGTGGATTTTATGAGAAAAACAAGTGATGTGTCACGAACAAGACGAGTGCGTTCGAGCATGACTGATGTGTCCCAGGTTGGACTGGTATGTCTTCCACGCCCTTTATGGACTCATTCGATTCCGAATATGAAAATATGTAAAATATAAAAGTTTTTCTTATCAAAATTTTATTTGTAACGAGTCTATAATAGCCTTATTTGGATATTGGAGGAGAGAGTTATGTACAAATTAATCAAGATCTATTGATTGTCCAGTTTCTAAATATGATCTATCTTGAGACACGTTTTTCACCCTCATATAATCGGAATTGGGCAAATCATAAGAGAAACAAATATGTGCTCCTTTCAATTGTCTTTCCAATGGATCTAGAATCATCAAATTCCGTTATTGAATGTGGATGTTATAAATAAAAAGATCCAGCTCGTTTGGTCCATTTTGTGTTAAAACCGAAAAAGATAACAAAATAAAGCTTACATAATGGAAACCGATCCTAATACTCTGGTGTATTAAGTATGATGGTTGGACTGAGATGTTTGATTTAGGAGAGAAATATGTTGGGTGTGAGAGTTGAGAGAAATATGGAGTTGGGAAGAAAAAAATGTGATTTGTAATTAAGAAAATAAACAAGGGTAAATGTGACATTTGATATTCATTTTAAAGCCAGAAAAAGTCAACGATCCTCAAATAAATAGACCCTCAGTCAATGACCTTATAATTATTTTTTGGTTGTAAGTTTTACTAATAAATTTTAAGTTATAGTATAAATTAATGTCTCTCTCTCAACCAAAGTCAAAAACATGTTCACTCTCTTCTCTTTCGACTCACTTTTCTCTCTGGCTCTCATCTCATTTTTCTCTCTCTAGTCTCTCTCCTTCTCTGGCTCTCCCTCCACTCATCTATGTCGTCAAGAAATGTAAAGTCACATTTCAAAAAACACACAACACTTTACCCCGAATACCAACATGGACACACCCCATCACCTCCCACACCTTCACCTTCGATTCCAAATCACACCGCTGACTCACCCTTCCTTTCCCAAAGGAAAACGATTTGCGGCTGCTCTCTGGAACACTCTTCAGTGACGCTGCTAACTTGGACAAGTGTAGCTATTCAGTAGTTTTGGGTTTTTTATATTTTTCGGTTATCTTGGCTCTCTACCCAAGAAACCTCACATTTAAAGCTTGTCACTAAAAGCTTGTCAAATCAAACCTTTCATACCTTTTGGCACTCTATTGCATCTGCGAACGTTTCATCTTCCCGTAGGCCTCTATCATATGATAATCCACAGAATGACAATCTTTTGTCTTCCTTTCTATTTCGTTCCTTCTTTTTTTCCTTTTTATCGTATGTTTCTCTCTTTTGTCTACTGCAATGGAAATTGTATCTATGTCTTCCCAAGAAGACATGTCGTTAAATGTTCCTGAGGAAAAGTTGTTTTTTCGTTCTTTTGAAGAAGCAAAAACCTTTTTACAATGACGATGTAGATGCTTTTGGTTTTGGTGTTAAGCTAAGACATACTCATTACGAAGGTGATGTTGTTACCCGAGCTACGTTTACTTGTTCCAATGAGGGCAAAACACCAACAGACCAAGGACAAGGAATATTGAAGCCCCATTTATCGAGTAGAGTAGAGTGCACAACTCGCATTAGGGTTTTTGGAAACCCAGCAAGAGGTTACCAGATTAACTTTGTCAATCTTGAACATAACCACGAAATGCTTCACGAGGAGCAGATGTGTTTTCAGAGACATAACCGATTTGTACCCCAGACCGTGATTGCACGAATAACTTGCAATGTGCTTCTGGTATCTCGGTTGCTAAGACCATGCAATCGTTTGTCGTCGAGGCTGGGGGCATGACAAACTGACTTTCAACTAGAGGGACCTAAGGTTTGTGTTTTTTCCGACGTTAGTGTGTTAGAAGAAATCTCCATCGTTTATAACTCTTTTGTGCGCAGGAATGTTATAACCGAAGTTCGAAATTTGAAAATGGGACTCAGCGATGCACAAGCTCTTCAGAACTATTTTATTAAGATGTAAAAGATTGATTCAATGTTTTTCTATGTCTTGGATATGAATGACGAAGGAAGACTAAGGAACGTTTTCTGGGCCGATTGCCGTTCTAGAGCTGCCTATTCATACTTCAGGGATGCTATATGTTTTGACACTACCTACCTGACTAATAAATACGACATGCCGTTTGTACCATTTGTAGGAGTTAATCAACAGTTTGAGCCTGTGTTGCTCGGTTGCGCTTTGCTGTCTTGTGAGACCACTGAAAATTACATTTAGATGTTCCAGACGTGGTTGTCGTGCATGGACGGTACGTTTGAAGAGATGGTATTATCGTATTAAAAGTCTTGGGCTTGTCCTTTTTAAGAAATAGTTTTGTCCTTTTTACCTTATGGTTTGTCCTTTTTAATATATGGTTTGTCACCCTCCAAATCAGAGTTTGTCCTTTTTAAGAACGAATTTGTCGTTTTAACCTATTGTAGTGACCATTTTAAGGTATAGGCTTGCCTTTTTTAAGAATGGATGTGCCCTTTTTAATATGTTTGTTTGTCCTACTTAAATATCTGTATTTGTGCAGATATCGCTTCACCAGCGATCATAACAGACCAATGTGACGTCATTACTGTTGTTGTAAGGAATGTATTCCTCAATACCGAACATAGATTTTGTATATGACACAATGAACAAAGCTCCTGTGAAGTTTCCAACGCAGTATCGCAAATACATGTTATTTGATCTAAAATTGATTGTGTACAACTAAAAAATCCAGCTGAATTTGAGTGGAATTGGCAGGGTTTCGTTGCTGATTTTGAGCTTCAGAACCATCGTTGGCTCCAATCCATTTATGCAATCCGTGAGTCTTGGGTACCTATTTTTTGGGTGATTGCTTTTTCTACCCAAAGAAACGAAAGTATGAACATGTTCTTTGAAAAGTACCTAACTTCTAAGACCACCTTTAAGCAGTTCGTTCAATAATACTAACATGCTCTCCGTCACAAGTACGAGAATGAAGCTCAATCAGATTTCGATTGCCTGCATAGGAACCCCAAATTGGTTTCAATATATCCCTTCGAGAGGCAAATCAGCGAGTTGTATACCGTAGGGGTTTTCAAGAAAGTCCAGTTATAAATTGGGAAGATGATATATTGCGACCTAACCGAGGAGTTCCAATCGAACGATGCAGTGCATTTCAAGGTAATTGAACGTATACGGACTGGTGAAAAGTTATTATCAAAACGTTTCCTTGTACAACACAGAAGTCTGAACTTCACATGTGATTGTAGAATGTTTCAACACGTTGGTATTCTTTGCTACCACATGTTGGTTGTATTTGCACGCGTAGATCCTAATGCATTGCTCCCACCGTCTTACATCATTAATCGATAGTGGAAGGATATTCGTCAGAGCTATCAAGTGAAGATGTACCAAGACGATGACGTAATAGAGAAGGATGCGCTGCGTCGTCACACTGACATAATGGGTCGTGCTCTTTGGATCGCACAAGAAGCATTCATTTCCCACGAAAGGTATCTTAAGGCCGTGAAATGTATGGAGTGGTTGAGGTCACGTATGAACACTACCCAGGGCCCTACTATAGTTGATGAAGCTGGGACTGTGGGTACATCTGTGCGCAACGGAGATAAGTCACCCGTCCAGGAAGACCACCGACTAGACGTCAGGTTCTTTAGCTGAGGAGATTATTCAAAGAAGCCAAAAAAGTACCTCACATAAGATAGGAGCAAGTTACAGAGGAAGGGTAAATCCCATCTGCATCAGATTGCGCCGAGACAAGGGGATCCATATTTTGGCAATTGGGACATGAAATTGTATTACGAGCAACGAGCTCCTTAAGTTTGTATTGTTAGCTTTCAAAAGTTCATGTAAAAAAATGTAACATTTCAATAGGGGTTTGTTATTTTTAATATATGGGTTGTCCTTTTTAACCCTTGTGTTCGACCTTTTTAACTCATGATTTTGTTAACTCATGATTTTGTCCATTTTAATATACGGGCTCATCCTTTTAAATATACGAGCTTGTCCTTTTTAATACCTTAGTTTGTCCTTACAATAGTTAAATTTATTTGTGCAAAGATATAGGTTTGTCCTTTTTAAGACATGAATTTGTCATTTTTAAGACATGAATTTGTCCTTTTTAAGATAATGGTTTTGTCTTTTTAAAAAATAACGAGTTTGTCCTTTTTAAGTAGCGAGTTTGTGCTTTTTAACAAGGGGCTTGTCCTTTTTAAGGTAGGAGATTGTCCTTACAATAGTTGAGTTTGTCCGAGCTAAGACATGAGTTTGTCATTTTTAAGTAGGGGGTTGTCCTTTTTATCATGGGGTTTGTCCCTTTTAAGATAGGGGTTTGTCCTTACGCATGGATGAATTTACATGCATGTATAAATTCTTAGTATTAAAACTACAAATCAAAATCAGAAAATCTGAGTGTGCAAACTATAAATCAAAAGCAGAAAAACTGTGTGCAATCTATACATGTATTTATGAAGCCCCTCACGACTACTATAAATCAAAAGTCAACACAAGTGTGGGAGTCCCTCAGTAAATTCATGACCAATTCACCCCTGACTGAGTAAAATATCTTGGGGTCCATCTCATTCGTCAGAGAAACATTTTGCATGAGACACATTATCCAGTACAACACAAAAACACCGTAGTTGTTGCTCCCTAGCATTTGTCATTGGCATGTGTCCCTCAGGTATCTCACTATCCGGTCCACCTTAAGTCGGTTCCTCAAGTATTCACTCATGTCTTTGGTCGAGCATTCATGTACGCCTACCGCACTATTGGGATCCTCATCTGAAACTAGCTCCCTAGAGAAAATGTTCAAATGTAGGATCTCCCCGGACGGATCGTTGACAACCACCAGAGTCCAATGTTCTGTCAGTAGCATTGGTTTTGAGATGATGGTCCTTCCAGGATCCACGCATTGTAGTCGAGGGGCGAGCCACTCTTCAATGGTCTGGCCTTGACCATTCACAATGCTTTCGGAACAGAAGCTTGAAATACAAAGTTCCTCTTGGGGAGATTTTCTGTTTTTTGGCGCTCTTCTAGTACAGAAAGCATACTGTCGATCATCTTGTTGGTCACATCCATCTCCTTCGTGATGAGCTCCTTCGTTGCTCATCGTGTGCTCCTCTGCCTCCTTTTTTTCTTATCTTCCTCCTCTTTCCTTCTTTCTTCCTCCCTCCTCCTATTCTCTCTTCTCTCTCTCTCTCTCTCTCTCTCTCTCTCTCCTTCTCCTCCTCCCTCCTCTCCTCATCTCTCCCATTCTCTTCTCTCTCCCTATCTGTTTCCTTCTCCTCCTCCCTCATCTTCTCCTCTCTCCTATTCTCTTCTCTCTCCCTCTCTTTTTCCTTCTCCTCATCCTCTCTCTTCTTCTCTTCTCTCACCCTCTTTCTTTCCTTCTATTCCTACCTCCTCTTCTCCTATTATTTCCTCTCTCCCTCTCTCTTTCCTTCTCTTCTTCCCTCATCTTCTTATCCTCCTCTCTTCTCTCTCCCTCTCTTTCTCCTTCTCCTCCCCCATCCTCTTCTTCTCCTCCTCTCTTCTCTGACCCCCTCTCTTCCTCGCTATCCTAATTGTCCCACTCTCCTCCTCCTCATCTCTCCACTTCTCCTCCTCCTCCTCTCTCTTCTTCTCTTCTCTCTCCCTTGCCTTTTCCTTCTCCTCTTCTCTCTTGTACTGTTCTCTTACCCTCTGTCTTTCCTTCTCCTACTCTCTCATATTCTCCTCCTCTCTCTTCATCTCTTCTCTCACCCTATTTCTTTCCTTCTCGGCCTCCCTATTCTTCTTCTCCTCTTCTCTCCTCCCACCCTCTCTCTTTCCTTCTCCACCTCCCACCTCCTCTTATCCTCTTCTTTCCTATTCTCTCCCTCCTCCCCCATCCTCCTTTTCTCCTCCTCTCTCTTCCTCTCGTCTCTGACCCTCTCTTTTTCTTTCTCCGCCTCCCTCCTCTTCTTCTCTCCCTCCTCCCCATCCTTTTTTTCTCCTCCTCTCTTCTATGACCCTCTCTCTTTCCTTCTCTTCCTCCCTCCTATTATTGTCCTCTCTTTCTTTCTCTTCCTCCCTCCTATTCTCCTCCTCTCTTTCCTTCTCTTCCTCGCTATCCCTATTCTCCTCATCTCTTTCCTCTTCTTCTCTATTCCTACTCATTGTCGACTAAAACGTTAGCGAGGTCTAGGAAGTGACCGAACCCCGGAAAACGTCCACTTGAGGGTTGTTCATCTTTCCCAACACCTTCTCTATTGGTGTCCAGGCACATTTGGAGGGCTGGAAGTAGTGTGTAGACGCCTAAGAAGATACACACAAAAAACTTCAGCTTGTTCTTAGTATCAAAATCAATAGCATTTGTTAAAACGACAAACCTGATGCACCACCACATTGCTAGAGGACGCAAGATGCGGAGAATCCATTTCGTCGACGTGGAATGGTGGAAGAAAACAACGTCCTGGACGGGTGACACTGTTGGTGAGGTGAGGCGTTATCAAAAGGGAGGGAAAAACTCGGGGAGAAAGGTCTGGGGTTTTCTGGCAGTCGATTTCTTTTGCTCCTCGATTTCTGAACATATGTCGATTTGATGTCTTTTCTCGGTCTTATCTCTCTGGCAGAAGAGAAACCGCCGCACGCAATAAATTGGATTTTTTTGAAAAAAAGGCGCACTATTTTGGATTGACTTGGACTGTTGACTGGATGACACATATGCAGCAACTAGGACGCTGGCGTTTGTGTATAACAACCTTTTCCCAAACTCCCGCGAGCATCACCGTCCAACATCACCATAACAATCCCCTCCACTCCAAATCGAATGCAATCCCCAAATCGGGCCATTGGCGATCCCTTTGATCTCCGATGAAGATGTTGAAAGGAATGTGTTCTAAAAGTTTTACTTTTATATGTCAATTATTATAAATTGGATGTACAAACATTTTGTTCCTTGATTATGGTATTCGTCTTTTGGAAGTGTTAAGGAAGATGCGCTTGGTCCTTAACCGGGGAGCTCTAAAAGATAATGGTTTACATAAATCAAAAGTTATTCACAATCATGGTAATTAACATGGAACATTAATCACCGAGATAAGATTGTCGTGTTGGTCATCGATTGTTGTAGCTCTACAAATAATTGACGACACGAGTATATAAAAGAGGAAAATATTACTTTTATATATTGAATAGACCTAACATGTAAAATATTATGGAATTCTGTTTCGTGTAATTAATGTTTTACTGTGTCTTGGATCCTAAGAAATGAGACTTATATCTTTTCACTTAAGAAGTGCTTAATTTGATTATTGTAAAAAACTATCAATGAGTATAGTGATAAAGACAATAGTTGGTTGTCAATGATTTCTAGTTTAATTGTACATATATATTTTCGAAATTTTTATGCACAATAAGGATCATTTATATATTTTCTACGATTTGTTTTTCATGCATGCATCAGTTTGTTTTAATGATTGCTTAAAACACATCAAAACAAACATTGGGCTCCGAAATTCATACCTAGAAGTTCTCTAAAACTTCTTGAAGATCCGGAGATGTTTAGGATGTTTGTCGTTGCGTCGGATGCCTCCGAGTATTCACCAAACTCTAAACAAGATCGGAGAGAGAAAAGCTAGTCTCTCAATCTCCAATAGAGTTTAGAATCCGACTACTAACCCCTCTTTAGTTCCCTTGAGAAGAAGATCTCTTGAAACCTAAAACTAAACTGAAGAATTAATGGAAATTCGTGGAGAATTATGGAGAGAGAAGTTTGCACAAGAAAATAATGAATTAATTGATTAGGTAATGAGATAAACTTGTATTTATAAGTTCTCTCCAAATTACCTATTCATGTGCAACCACTTGTCCATGATTTCATGCAAACTTCCATCTAACCATCCATTATTTGCTAACAAATAATCTCAGCCACGAATTAAATCAATTATGGACCAATTTCATGCATGATCTAATTAATTCTTAAATTAATTCTGCAGAAAACCGTCTGGACCGGTCGACCGTTTGGAGGTTCGGTCGACCGTTCGAACCAAGTTTCGGTCGACCGTTCGCAACAATAAAATATTTCATCGCAATGTTCGGTCGACCGACCGATAGATTCGGTCGACCGTTCCGAACAGACGAAAATTCTCTGTTATCGGTCGAGACGTGTTCTGTCGACCGTGCACCAATCGGTCGACCGTTTACTGTTGTTCGGTCGACCGTTGAGTACTGTTCTGCTGATTGGTCAAATTTCGGTTTTACCCCTACAAAATTTGACATTTCGGGATTAGTAGTAAATTCAAAACTTATGTAAAATATTATCCTATGTAATGATGAATCATTACACCCCATAATATTTACATCACATATGAATTTAATTTTAGATTCTAATTATGTTTATTAATCACAACATAATTTTGATTTTGCTTGTTCACCCCATGTGTCATATTTTCTACATGAAACCCGACACATCCTATGAACTCAAAATCCACATTTCTTGTTTCCCAGTTTTGTGGTGTGACCTATAGGAGGATCTAAACTAAGTTGGCAGTGATATTAAGAACTTAATATCACAAACTATAAGTGGTATCTAGCTACACATTATAGCTCCCAATTAGTTAGATGTCTTAATTGCACTCGAACCAAAACCCGATCCATTTAGTGATGGAGTGCACCACTTGTGTCCGTCCCTTGCCTCATGATATTAAGAATACACACAAAGTAGTATTGTGTCATCTTTGTATTTGTATTCATTTCTTGATCTCTTTAAGCTAGTTATAAATATGTGACTTAACTCAAATCACATTGTGCACATTATAACTTTGCTTTATCAAGGGGTCCAGTAATATCATCACTCAGTTAAGAGAGGCAATGATAATCTTTTGACTAACTATCTTCTCCAACAAAAGTCATACTTAACCAACCAATGTCTTTACACTACACTTATCGATAACTCAAGACACTAGTCTAATGGTGCACTTACATCACTAAAAGGATCGTGTTTTAGTTCGAGTGGAACAAAGACATCTATGCTAATTAGGTAACTATAATGTGTAGCTAGATACTTCTTATAGTTTGAGATATTAAGTGTTTAATGTCGCTACCAATTTGGCTTAGATCATCCTATAGGTCACACCACAAAATTGGGAAACAAGAAACTTAATTTTGAGTTCATATGATGTGTCGGGTTTCATGTGAAAAATGAGCTATCTTGGGATATTTTCGGTAGACCGAAGGTGACACCGTCTTCCGATGAGATTCAACCAGGAGAAATTTTGGTGAGTCAACGGTCGACCGGAGCAAGACGCGGATCGTCTGAATTTTTCCAAGGAATTTTTCTCGTGTATATTCAGTCGACCGTCTAGCCCACGGTCAACCGAACGTGTGTTAAAACCGAATGGTTCGGTTAACCGCGAAGAATTCTCGGTTAACCAAACATCGCGATTTTTGCCTGAATTATTAAGAGAATAATTAGATCATGAGTTGGATTAATTACATATTTGATTGAACGTTTTTAAGGATGCTTATGTGGCAATTTGAGATTAATTTTAGGAGAGAATAAGTAAGAGATCATGACTAAATAATAGTTCTTGATAATGATATTTTGGGAGCCTATAAAAGGACCCCTCATCCTACTTGTTTATGTTAATGCATAAATTCTCTCTCACATTAATCTCTCAATTAATCACCACGAAAATCTCTTAATAGTTTTATGTTTTGAAGATAGAAATCTCAGGAGCTTAAAGAGGGGTATTAGCTACATTCTAAGCTTAATTAGAGATTGATTGACTAGCTCATTTCCAATATTGCTTATTGTTTGGTTAACACTTGGAGGCGAATCGGCGGGCGATTCGATGAGCAATGGAACTCCAGATCTTCTGAAAGGTTTTAGAGAACCTTTGAGTATGATTCTCTCTTTTTTGTTTATTTTAATGTGTAGGAATGCATGATATTAGAATAAACTAATACATGTACGTAAAATCTATGAAAATATGAAATCGATCTTGTATGTTTGTATTGAATTTTTTGAAATATATACATACATGGGGACATGAAATCCTATAGATGTATGACTTTGAGGCGATCATGTCCAACATCCACTCGGGGTTGCTCACCTGCTGACTATAACAACCTCTACTAGTGCAAAACCCTGCAGAACAGTGAGCGAGATTAGGTCTTTTGATTGGGTTTGAGCGAGAGAGGAGAGAGAAAGAAGAGTAGAGAGAAGAGAGCGAAAGAGAGTAGAGCGAGAAGAAGAAAGAGGCGAGAGAAAGAGAGCAGCGAGAGTGTGTGTTTTTACTTTTGTTACAAAAGTCACATCATTTGAACTTCAGAGCATCCTTAACGGGGTTGCCGGGCGACACTGTCCCGGTCGGTCGCTGAATTCTAGGTTTTTGAAAAAAAATTATTTTTTTGGTTTTGTGTTGTTATTTTTTTTAATAATTAGGGGTTATATTTTGATAAATAGTTAGGATTTAAGTAGTTTTTGTTTATATTTTGATAATAATTAGGGTTAGGGTATATTATATTTTGATGACTGTTAGATTTTCAAGATCCAACACACAAACCGGTACAAAATTACTAATAAATCTCAAACCCAAAATAAACATTGTGCTTGGCTTCCACAGGGCGCTGGCCCCTTGCCACCACTGACCGACCCATCGGGGTGAGGATAAGACATACGAGTCAATCCCAACAATAACGTTATAATTAAAGTACAAAAATTATACTGAAATACACCAACGTCTCTGAAATAGGGAATGTTGTACTAAATTTAAAGTAGAAAACAACAATTAAACTGAATTAACAACAACTGAAATTCTAAACTAATAATTAAAATAGGGAAGATAAGTCTTAAACTAAATTTAAAATCACAACTAAAATAGGGAAGATAAGTCATAAACTGGAAATAAAAACAACGGAATTCTACTTAAAGAATTCGTCCCAGATCTTTTCCAGATTAATTTTATCCTTCGGTGTCAGGATGCCGATTTCCTTGGCCTTCAGAAAATAAATATAAAGGTCGTAGATCATAGAAGCCTGACGAGTTTCTTCTTTCTCCCTTTCCAACGCAATCTTCTCTCGCCGAAGTGTAATTTCATCATGTTTGACCGACATCGCGACCTGAAAAGACTGGAAGCATGCATCATTGTCGACAACGTCCGGATCCTCTGTCACTGCTTTCCCTTTTCCTTTCCTGTTGGTTTTCTTTACACCCGCAGGACGTGGTGTAGTTGGGGCAACAAATTCTGGTGTGGTTGATGGAGGAGGAGAGCCTAAGAAATTCTCTTCCGAAGAGTCTGTACGACCCATTTTTCTGGATGAACCGGTGGATGGTTGAGTATGACTAGTTTGCCTATGGTAGCTGTAATCGCTTTGAAAATTATCTTCACGCATCATCCCGGGAATGGGGATCGTAGACTGCCACTTGGGGTACTCTTTCAGCATCAACCACGTGTGGTATACGTGAAGGTCATCCCGTGAGTGTACTCATAAATCGCGTGAGCTTGCCTGACGAGGACTTTCGTGTTGTCTCCACTTCTGCTCCGTCGAGTGGCCTCATCCAAGCAGCAGCCCCATTTCATAGTAGCTGCATCTATCATCCTCCAACGTCCTTTGTGTTGGCCTTTTGGCTTTAATCTATGTTTTGATGATTTAATCAACCTAATCTTAATTGTAATCAATGTAGAGTAGCATACAAATTGCATTTCATATATATTGCATTGTGCTAACCTCTACAGGTGATCAAGACTCAAGGAAGAAAGGAAATCAAGTCAAGACATGTAATAAAGCTCATTTGAAGACATGTAATCTTGATTTATTTTGAGTCTTAAAAACTTTGTGTAATTGAGCATACTTGAGCTAGAAACCACTCACATACACACTAGGTTCCCTATAGAAGTCACACACAAAATTTCACATCAATTAGACTTTAATAAATCACCCAGACTAGAACATGAAAAACACTTAAACCAATCTTCACTACCAGAACCATTTCGGTTGACCGTTTGTTCCTTTAAATCAAATTGTGTTTTCTACCACCCGATCGGTCGACCGTTCCGACCTTTTCGGTTGATCGTGTAAACATATTTTTTCTGACCGTTAGACATGTCGTATTATACGAGCGGTCGTATTCAAATTAGTTCACCCAAACCCCAAAATAAAAATGCCTATCGGTCGACCGTGGACCATGTTTCGGTAAACCAAACATAAATGTCTCGACAAACCCAAACTACCTGGAAGGTTTCGGTCGACCGTGAACCTTGTTTCGGTCGACCGAATATGATCATGTTTGTCAACCCCGTAGAGTCTGGAGGTTTACGGTCGACCAAACCCTTCTCAATGTTTGACCGTTAACTTAAGTGTACCCAAGTTATAGTCTGTTTCGTTCGACCATTCCTTTATCGGTCGACTGAACATTGTTCAAAATTGTCAACCGGTCGACCGTTCTACCCGATTCGGTCGACCGAATTTGTTCTGATTTGGGTCCTACAGGTTTCTGTTTTGTGAATCTTACACAAACCTTACCTAACTTATCCCCAACGGTTATAACACCTTATGATCTTATAAATAGGTGTTCCCTTAACACAATTAGACAACTCTCCCACTACATAGTGTTTACTACCTTGGAGAAAAAGCTCTAAACACTCAAAAACTCAAACCTTCCACACTTAGTAATCAATTCCACATTATACTCAAATGTTCTCAGATTTAGAGAGTATTGTCCCACTCACATTGTTGTTAAAAAAGCAAGGACTTCGGTGAAAGCATGAAGTGTTCACTCTCGGATTGTGAGAGGAAGAAATCAAACTAACGAGGGTTGTTCGTGGAAGTTTGTATTGTAAAGGCGTTCTCTCCCGGTCCGGAATGGGGAGTGGTTAGTAAAGTCGTATGCGGAGCTTACAAGAGAGGACTTGCACCCTGGTGTGGGTGCCGAACCTCTATAAAAATCACCGTCTTCGATTGTGGTTTGCATATTTCCTTTTTGCTTGCTTGTTAGTTTTTAATTCCGTAACATCTTTGTTTGATAAGCAAGTAGAGTTTGTTTAGGGTTAAAAGTGATTAGAATTAGGGCCAGACACGATCCTACACTTTGAGGGAGTCAAGGTTTCGTGGCTTCAGTTGCTTGATTGGTAGCCTCGCTTCGTCGTTCAAATTCTTCACTTTTCTCCAAAGGACTATTGTCATTTGGTTCGTTCCCACCACTGCATCGCAACTAATCACCATGTAAGACGAAACGAGGGTTTTGTCCTCCTCTTTTGCCCATACGTTGTTGCTTTTAAGGGGGTTGGTGGTCGCTTTTAGTGCACGTTGGGACAGGCCGATGGGGCAAAGGTTTGCGTCGTCACTATCCACGTCGTTTTTTTGGGTAGTGGTTTCCTCGTTCCGACTGGATTGACTACTGAGGAGTTGGGAATACATCTGCAATGGGTCGGGTATAGAAGAGCATCTCTGGGGTGGTTGTTGGGAGTATTGTTGTTGTGATATAGTCCCCCAATTATGGTGCGGGAGTGGATGTGTCAGAATATTGTTGGGAGTTCCCCCAATTTCGGTACGGGGGTGAATGTTCAGAGTTTTGTTGGGAGCTCCCCCAGTTTTGGTGTGGGGGTGGATGTTCGGAGTATGGTTCGGGAAATGGTTGGGTACTACTTCCTACGTCGTGTGGAAGGATAGGTCGATAGTAGGGATCTGGTTGGGAATACGTTGTAAATCTTTGAGGTTTAAAAAGACGACGAGGGACTGAGGGTGTTTGACGAGCTTCAATGTTGTGGTCAGGAGAAGACATGGGTTCAGGAGAGTTTGGAAGGTTGAGGGAAATGAAGTTATGTGTAATGACTAAGGTCAACTTGAGGGTATTTGTATAGAACTTGTTCTGATTTAGTTTAGCTTCCTAAACAGATTTTCCATTTCATTAGTTTTCCCAAGATGATTTTAAGATAATTATATTCCTCAGACAAGTTTCAAATCGGTCAGATAAGACATCACACGTGTACTGTAGATTGTCAGTCTGATTATATAAGACATCACGCGCGTACTGTAGATTGTCAGTCCGATAAGATAAGGCATCACGCGCGTACTGTAGATTGTCAGTCCGACAAGATAAGACATTACACACTTATTGTAGATTGTTAGTTCGACATGATAAAGAAGGAAGTGGTAGGGCATATCTCGTCAAACATGTCTAATTCAATAAACTCTAATTTAAGATACCCACCGACCTACTCCTCCTCCTCTGACGATGCCTTCGACGAGCTTTGGAGGCGAGTAAGCACTGAAGCACTCGAAGAGCTTGAGCGTGGGGCGACTCGTGGGCAGGGTCGTGAGGCTCCAAGGCGACGCCGCACTAGGACCCAAAACCCCGATAAAGATCGGAAAGAAGGTTACCGTCGTCTTATTTCTGATTATTTTGCTGAAAATCCTGTGTATGGTCCTTGTATTTTCAGAAGAATATTTAGAATGAGGAAGCATGTATTTCTGCATATATTGGGTGTCGTTGAGACTTCCAACGTGTTCTTCCAACCAAGGCCAGATGCTATTGGTCGAATGGGTTTATCGGGACAACAGAAAACCACTACAGCTCTGCGAATGTTAGCCTACGGTGTTGCAGGTGATACCGTTGACGAGTACCTACGCCTTAGTGAGGCGACGACAAGGATGACTCTCCAGAAGTTCGTAGAAGGAGTGATAGCCAACTTCGGTGCTGAATACCTGTGAAGACCCACAACAAAAGACATGGCAATACTACTTCACGTTGGTGCGCAACGTGGCTTTCCGGGCATGATGGGGAGCATCGATTGTATGCATTGGGAGTGGAAAAATTGCCTAGCAACTTGGAAAGGACAATACCAAGGTCGGAGCGGCAACACAACAATTGTGTTAGAGGTCGTAGCGTCGTACGACCTCTGGATATGACATACCTTTTTTAGTATTCCCGACTCCTGTAACTATCTCAACGTACTTCAATGATCTCTCCTTTTAATGACGTGTTGAAAGGACGTGCGTCCCCCGTCCAGTACGAGGTGAATGGTCGTCAATATGATATGGGATATTATCAAATGATATTTATCTGCAATGGGCGACATTCATGAGGTCCATCCCGTTTCCACAAACACCCAAGGGAGACAGTGCGTAAAGACGTAGAACACGAGTTTAGAGTGTTGCAGGCACAATTGACATTCTTAAGGAGACCATCTTTTACGTGGAATGTTGACCTCCTAAACAAAATAATCATTGTGTGCATCATAATGCACAACATAGTCGTAGAGGACGAGCGTGACTCTTATTCCACGATTTATAATACAAGTGAGTTTGAGCAGGATCGTGACATATCGAGTACGAGCTCAACGCCTTACTCCACTACACGGGTTCTGGACATTAATACCTACATGGACAACATAGACCGCATTCGTGATAAAACCCAGCATCTCGTGCTGAGGACGGACTCGATCAAGAACATCTGGCAGCAATTCGACAGAAGCGACGCTTAAGTGTGTTTTATTAGTATGTATTGTAGGTGTTTTGTGGTCTGTCATGTAATATTAGATTTATGTCGTGTATTATTTGGTTTATGTCGTGTATTTGGTTTATCGTCTCGTGTAATGTAAGCTTACGTTTGCTTAAATTAATGTAATATTTGCTTTCTTAATATTAATGATATTTAGTATTTGGTAATCATTGATGGTTAAATAAATAAAGTATATGCAATTTGGAAATACGAGATTTATTAGTATTTTGTTTTTTCCAAATATATTATTAATGTTTTTGGTAAATATAAATGATTTTGGAATAGAATAAAAGTTGAGAAGGAAATTAATGATGTGGAGGTAAGAGAGTGGGATGACCTAGGTCATGGTTAATGAGTGAATAGTGAAGGAGAAAGAAGATGTTGGGTCATGATGACGTGACATGTCATTTGGAGAACAGATCATCCGGGTCATGATTAATGATGCTCTCATAACGATTGGAACCGACACGTCATTTCTCTTAATATATTGAGAAACACCACCATGATATGATGTAAAGGAAAGAGGTGTGAAAAAGTGTTCATACAAAAGTTTGCATGAACTATTTTTAATTAGTTAGGTTAGTTTTTATAAAATTCATGGTTAAATATTAATTTTTATGTAAAACTTATAATTAAATATTAATCTATTTAAAATCGTTAATTGTGTAACAACAATTTACAAGAAATGTTAACGGAATTGCATTGTTGAAAAATTAGCAATATTTATGCATGAAAAATGATTTTGTAGTGACATACAGAAAAATACGTAAAAATACCTAATATCTAGAGATGTAAAAACGAACGCATTAGATTCGTTAAAAATCCACTTTCTAGATCTCATATATAATTGTTATCAAATTTTATGATTTTCGATATCCTTTATCTATGTTACGTTTCAGATTTTCAACTGAATCAAAATTTAGATTTAATTTTATTAAGCGTGATTATGTCAGCTAAATTCAAATTTAGTTGATCACACCATTTATGTAACTAACTATGTAAGGGTGAGTTAGTTATAGGGTTGTAAGCGAGGCATGGCAAATTTTTGCCCCACCGTTACCCACCCCGTATAAGGCTGGGTTAAGGGGGTTATGTGACACTGGTGGGTTATTTTTTAACATTTTCTATTTTTCTTAAGAAAAACAAATGAATATCAAAACTACTAACAAAAATGGTACATTATATACCAAATACTCCATTTCCTTAAGCAAAAGATATTAAATCAATGCAATGAATACATATAATACAAACAATTTAAAAGAAAAATCGTGAATACAAACTTATAATAGAAACAATTAAAGTATAATTTACAACCCTACAGGTATAATACAAACAATTTAAGTATAATCGTGGATTCTTTGGATAGTGGGTAATCGGGAAAAAAATTGTTGCGTAGTCAAATATTGGATTAATTGGGTCGGGTACACGAGTTTTTGGGTAATCAGTAGTCGAATTATCGGGTTAAGTGGGTTATGCGGGTGACAGGTTGATGGGTAAGTTTTTTTTGACCTCTACCCGCGTTAGATGGAAAGAAGAGGAGTGAGTTTGCTGGTAAACACACGCCAACTCGCCCGTTTACGGCCCTAGTTAGTCATCACCCAACTCGAAACGGATCCAATGACAGTGTTTCAATTCAAATCACAACATCACACATATCACTCTTCCTCTAGTCCATCCCTCTCTTTGGGTTTAGATTTTCGTCTCCCTATTCTTCGCGTTCGATCTCGGAAGTGAAAAAGCGCAGCAGCTCGGAGTCGTAGCCTCCGCGGAATCCCCAAAATCGCCGAGAGATTTAGGGAAATCCCATTTTTGTTTTGGTGAGGATTTTTTGTTAATAGTATCATTATCTAAATTCCTTTTTTCCGTGTTTTCGTGTTATTTTATTTGGCCGTCGTTTTTAAAACCGTTTTCTGTTTGGTATCTTTCTTGCCGTTTCGAAACAGTGTTGTTAAAATATGATCTACTAAAACTTCGATTTCGGCTTCTTTTCCTCAAATTAGAGATCAAATTCCTTGGAATCGAATTACGACTTGGGGATGTTTGGGAATAGATTATGCGTTTCTGCCAGATTTAGGTAATCTTACATTACAAATGTAGTGCTAAACTTAAGCTTAGTTTATATGCTGTTTTTGACTACTAGTTGATAGGAATCGACGACTATTTGTCGTCTTCTGATGGAAAGCTAACCGCAACTTCCAACAAATTTTCTTCCGTTCTTGGGTTTCGTTTCGTTTCTGCGGAAAGGAATTTTTAAGATGACTCTCCGGTGTTTGAGTGTGTGCGGGTGGAAAGGTGATCTAAGAGTGTGATTGGTTTGCTGAAAGTTAAAGAACGTTTGGAACTCTAGTTCCATGACTTCCCTTCACTTTAAAGTGGAAGTGGAGGAAGTCATCTCAAGTACAAAATTATAAAGATGTGAAACTCTTGGAACTGGACTTTCAGAACTTTAATAATTTCCCTCCAAACTAATCACCAAAATTCGTTCTGCAAGTTTAGTTCCCTCACTTCCATCTATTTATCTACAAATCAATCGAACCCTAAATGTAGGTGGTCGAACCATAATATCTGTTTGTTTATTTGTCTTGTTCTGTTTTTTATTTCTAGTTAGTATTGGAATTTATTTCTAAAATTCTCCCTTTTTCGTGACCTTCCAGTTACTTGAGAACACTTCCTACTCGAGGAAGATTTCTCTGATGCTCTCTAAGAATCTCGGAAGCATTTATTTGGAATCTATGTCTATTGAAGAAAGTGGCGTGGAAATAAATGGTATGATTTCTACCAATTGTACAATCCATACCAGGCATAGCTGTGTGCTGGAGAAGTTTCACATGTTATATAGCCGCTCAAATAAATGTTTGATATTAACCTTTTTTTCATAGCCTAAATATTGTACTTTCAAATAAATATTGATTTTAAACTCTTTTTACCAGCCTTTAAATATTTTAGTATACTTTCCATATGTTTATGGGCCAATGTGTTTGTGTGCTTGATGTTCTTCGTGTAAGTAAATTTTATATTGAAAGATATTCATTACTTTACACTTTATCCCATTCTCTTTGTTCCTGTAAGAAGAGAACTTTGGATTCACCAACCAGTTTAAGTCATATATTGTAACCACCGACACTCTTCATGATCTCATGCCAAGTTGGTGTATTGTTAGATTCTTCATGAGGGCTTATGTTCATTTTACATGATGTGCTTGTTAATATTCCCATTGCATGTGAATTATAAATCTTATGATGTGTACAAGGTGTACTCCTGATTGTTGAAGCTTTAATGTGATTCTCCAGAAAAATTCGTGATGGCAACTGACCAATTGATGTTTGGAAGTTGATGCCATCAAGCTGGAGTAAGACCAATTGTTATTCAGATTCATTTGAGACTCAGGAAGCCAAATATTTCAGGACCCTTGAGGTACTCGTATTGGATATTGGTACTCAATATTCCTTATACATACCCAATACTTCATTTGGAGTACCATAAATTTTAAATTTGGATATTCAAAGGTACTTCCAGCTATTATGCATACAATAGCCCATGTCGGTGTGGCTTGTTGAATGTTTTTTTATTGAAATTCCTCATAAAGCAATTTCTTCATCATGTGTTCGGAAATAAAAATTTCTAAGTGACTTACAAGAATCATACCCAATTCATCACCTAAAATAATGTACTCCTTTTTGTTCTACATGTCCAACTTGCTATCTTTCTAGCAATCTCACTGTCTCGATCAAAATGTAAAAGTTTATATACTGTAAATAATCTCGGTCTGAAAGAAATATTTATTTCTATATTTGGGGCTTGATCTGAAATTTCAAACAGATTCACTTACTTGAAAGAGCACAGGAAAGAAACAAAACAATGTATACCAGATAACAAGAAAAGAGACAAAGAGAAGTCTACCCAGCAAGAATGTATCTGAAACTGAAGTCATAAGGTAAAACTCGTATAGCTTCTGAGATGCTGGAATATCTCTGTGCTCTTTCGAGACATTTAGTTGCATCTCTCCTAAGCTTTGCAGGGAGCTGTGAAGTGATCCATGATGCCATTGGTTCAGCATCCGTGGCAAATTCCTTTAGATACCAGTCCAAGAGCTTGGGAATGACCAACTTGTTTGATGAAGAGATGCTAACTGTTGCCTGTAAGTAGTCATCTTTTGCCATTTCCAGTTCATTATCTACTTGAGGTGCAGTGTACACTCTCACCTGTATATCCATAAAAGCATGCTTTGTATTAAGCCACGAATTAAAAAATTAAATAGAAAGGTATTGCTAAATGTTAGCAATAATGTGACGATATTCTCTTAACCACTACATCAAGGAAATATTCGATGCAACTCTAACCTAGTGTTGTGCTTTTTTGTTCATACGAAATTTACATAGTGATCATTGAGTTTGACTGAGACACGTTGTCATTAAAACCATGGCCTCTTTAAAATATTAACTTCACTTTGATACTGTGATTCACCTTCAATGAAATGTCAATCAAAGTTCAGGTTGAAAGCCGTTTAGCTGATTAGATAAAGACAATAAAATGTAAATTCAAACCTTTCGTGCTTTACATCACCCAGATGATGACTTACCGCAGGGGACGACCAAGTTCCACATGAGAGAGCAAAAGTGACCAGTGGTTCAGGACGTTCTAATCCCTTAACACTTTGAAGTGTCATCTCTTTGTCTTCCAAAGCTTTTTGGACAACCTTGTGGCGGTTAATTGCTTTTGTCGTCAATAAGAATAGCATTTGCTGTGTTTCTAAAATGATATGGACATAATTATATAACTTACATCACTTGAAGGAAATGGAATCCCCAGTATCAAATGCTGGATTATCATTGCGCTAAGCATGTGCCCGCCCACATTAATCATGGCCTAAAACAACAAACAATTTTATTAATAGTGTGTTCCTCTGCATTTTTTGTTAAATCATATCTGAACTTCAGTTTAGAATTTTTATAGTGTAAACATACCTTCTCATTCAACTCAACCGCCATCTTTGTATTCGCTGATGTCCAATGTTCTAGAAATGCCTGGTAGGAACAAAAAGGAAAGCTAAAGGGTTGCTTTTCAGTAACTAGTACTGGAGAAGGTTCACTACACTAGGTGGATAGGGTTCTCTTACATTCAGCATGCAAGAGTTATAGATGTTAATCCAAAATGCAAGCTTCTGTTGATGATTGAGACCCCTCAAATCCACAAAAGCGAGCTTCCTAAGCATCATTCTGTCAATATTCAAAAGCAGGGGGAGATTTTTGTTTTGTTTTGTTTTGGCGTATGCAGAAAAAGAAGAGTAATTAGATAACGTATTTATATTGTATTCACGATATCTTCCAATGGAACCAGGTTACAAGGAAAAACGCCATTTACAACTTACTTCATTTTGTGGAATATGGATGAAGAACTTGGGACCGAGTTTTGGTTGACGCTATTGTACTCGATTAACTTAAAATACTTATATCGTCCAATATCTTGTCTTCCATATTTCAGTATCTTGTTGTAGGGGTCTATTATATCTTTACTCTGTTTTGTTTTGACACGCGGAGTTTGATGAGGCTACGAGTGGTGTGCTAGTTTTTGTTTCTTCCAGTGAACTCGTTTTTGATAAAATGTTCAAAAGATAATGCAAGAGGGTCTCTGAGATCTTATTTGGATTTCTACTTTCATCAACTGCCCTTGGAACGCTTGCATCTTGTGAACTTTCTTCTGTCATCTCTCGTGTAGTCTCCCTGTAGTCTACCTGGTTGGTCATAAACAATTCATCAAGTGGATATATTGAATTTGTTGGTTCTCAATAAATTGGATATGAAAGTTCACCTGAGCATCAGTTGTTGTGACTTTCGAGTCTAAGGTCCTGGCTCTTGGAGTTTTATTTGGTTTTTCAATCTTTGGGGAATATAATCTCTTAGCATATGTTTTTTCCAGTTGCCTTTTATTGACGGGGACAGGAGTAGGAGAAGGTTCATCGTGATCCGAATATGAAAGCATCTCTGCCAGAGATTCACCACGATCGAAGTTGGTAAGCAACTTTGACAGAGTAACTTGCTTGCCTTCATCCACTGAATTTTTGGGACTGTCAATATGAAAACAATGTTTCTCTGCATTCACTGTTGATCTGGCTGAGGCTGAAACGTACATTGCTTCCTGACGGAGCTCCTTCCTGCAGCTCAAAACCTGTTCCTCGAGCAATGCAACCTCGTCTTCCAACTTCGCTGCTTCTTCCACAAGCTCCTGTGTCTGCATTGGATAATTAAGTTCTCTTTGGATTATGCAATTAGCAATATGTGTGATAAGAAGGAAGGAAGATAACAGGACTGCATGATTACATCGGAAGGGAGATCTGGAGGAAGATATGGAGGGACACCAAGAGGCCTTGAGAGAGCCATCTCAAGAACACGATGGACAATTTCTTCTTGCTGTAGCTTCTTTGCTATCATATCAACCTGCAACATTCAAAGCATGTTCATAAAGGTATTGAAGATACCTTTATGCTATTGGAAAAAAATAAATTAAAAATCATTACTTTCTGTAGCACTCACATCTTTTTCTAATGCTCTTGACCTATATTGCTCCTTCGCTTCTTCTGTTTCTCTATCTTCTAATTGCATGCCAGTCCTTTCCTTTTCATATTCAACTGCCTTCATAATGCAATTTTATTTTACAAAATAAAATCTGTTATCTAGATTACGAACTACTGCGTACTGAGATTGTATTTAAGCATTTTTCTCTTGAGAAATTATGTGATTTATGTATGTTTACTTGGTCAACGAGGCATATTACATTCTTCAATCTTGTTATAACTACTACACATCTGAGAAGGTATGGATTAAATTTCCACGAACCTCAGTAATTCCTGTCATTTGGACTTGTTGGTTCATATTATTCATTCAACTTTCAGATTCTAAGTACAACTTGGAATTACGTTATTGCTTTTGAATTTCTATTTTCTAGAGCAGAGCAGTGAGAACCTCTTACTCTAGCCTGATGTTGTTGGTTCTTCTGCTGTGATATCATCGTCTGCAAGGCCGTGCGAACTTTGCTGTTCACCTTCTTCATGCCCTACCACCTTTGCTTCGTTTCATTCCCCTTCAGCAGATGATTGGCTAATACAAGAAATGAACAAGAAGATGATTATGGATCACATTTATTACCTCTTGTGATTCTGAAGCTGAGAATGGAAACAGAACAATGAGATTGTGGTGGCTCATCTGTCATCCAAATTGGTCAGAAATCTTCTTATGTCTTTGTCTTGTAATATTATATTACATGCAAGTTTTAGTGGCTGGCACGTACCTCACAGGCAGTCTAATGAAAATTTCGATATTCTGGTACTTGTCATTGTTGGCTTAGATACATAGTATTTGTTTTCTAAGGTAAGAATTAGGGTCTTCTGACTTCTGGCAGCAATGTTTCAGTAGAAATATTAGAGACCAGTGTGTGTAACATCTCGAAACAGTAGAAGAAAAAAAAAAAAAAATTTAACAATCAAATATCACAAGGGAAAAATCATCAAGCGTGAATGTTATTCGAATACATAATTAGTCGGTGCACCATCAAACAAATAGAATTTGTCAAAATACATGATTACATCAATACAACGAAAGATAAAAATTGGTAATTATGATGATCTTAAATAGTCTGAAGAGAATCTTGATCCCAAAATGTGTACGTCCGCGGTCACTACCTATTTGGACCTAGTGCGATTTTGAAATAAAACATGCAACAATAATGCACGAGTTTTCTATTAGAAAATCTTGTATGACAAGTTTTCCTATATAAATGCAACAGTACTGTGAAATGAACCTATCATACCAGTGACATGTCATGTCATCAACAGTAAGGAAAACAGTTCCTCTCCAATGGTAAATCTGAATATCAGTCCTACAATCAATATTGGGTCTCCCTCGAAGACCTACCGTAGGCACATACAGTCTTGCAGATCATACGCAACGTACCTCGCACGCGACTATACTATCATGGGGTTCGGTGATGTACGTTCGCACGTCCGTGTCAGAAGAATCAGATCTGAATCATCGTCGCCAACACCACACCAACGTGGCCATCGCCCAGGTCAGTCCAATCAATTACTCAGTAGGTGCCCAACTAAGGTATCATGCCGGAACAACATCGGCAACAATCATAGCCGGAACATTGTCGACAACATCATCGTCGGAACATCGGCGACATCACCAGCACAACATCGGATAGTACAACATACGTCCGACACAACGTCCGTCAGGTCATCACGCTCCAAGAGTCATGCATCATCATGCATTGAGATCCGCGAACAAGTAAGACAACAAAACATCACGTCTCAGTTTATCAACAGAGTTAGCTCGTCCCAAGTATCCACACTCTTCCACTCGACGGTTCCTGGACATGCATGATCAACACACCCACTGTCACTTCCTGGCTCACGCACTAGGCGAGGACACAAGTTTCCGTGGACAGAGTTGACACTTCACTAGGACTGAGAATTCGATTATGCGCACAAATGGTCGACCAAAATAGGCAATCCCATGGAGTCCGGTCGAACAAGTGTCTGCAACAGTCGAACTCTCTGCCCATAACCTAAGTCCCAACGGTCGAACAGATGTCTAAAACCAGTCGACCGATACAAGGTCAAAATCCGGAGTCTGGTCAAAATCATACAAGTCAAATGGTCGACCGACTCAGGAGTCTCGGTCGACTGGAAACTACCAATGGAAACCTAGTGGTTCTAGTCATCTTTCGGTCGAACAAGCATAGACATCGGTCGAACAAGTCATTAAGTTCAGTTCAGTTCCGCTTGGACCAAAATTCAGGAATGGTCGACCGTTTAACTGGTCAATGTCCGGTCCGAGCGAAAACATGAAGTAATTGTCGAACGGCTCAGGGGTCTCTCGTTGGACCGAAAGCTTCCAGAGTTTCCTCTGATCCACCAGCATACGCACAACCGGTCGACCGCCACGAGGTGTCGTTCGACCGGTGTTGGTTAAGATATGAAAAAATACAGTATAATCGGTTAACCGTCTGAAGGAACCAGTCGACCGTTGGCCGACAACAACTTAGCCGAACTAGGTTAACTTGCTGCATTCTCGACGCCAATGAGGTCTCTGACATCCATTGACAAGCCAACACTTCTCACCACTTGTGTGAGCAAAACAAACATGCATCTATTGAACCAGCATACCTTTCTTCAAGACAGAGCTCATCGGAGATTCACTCGCGTTAGGCCGCCTTCGAAGGTCCTCCTCGCGTCAGACTCCACGCGCCTCGTTGTCTTCCTCGTTAGCTACCGCAACTGTTCACCGGAGAAGATAGGAGGAAAGTGAGAGAGATGATGTGGTGTGAGATGAAAAGCGGAACGAAAAGAAAAAGGGGACGTTGGTTTCTCTTAAAAACCCAAAGCCAAACCAACCCATCACCCTACCCTACCCTACCCTACCCTACCCTACTCTACTCTACTCTACTCCACTCCCCTGCCCCATGCCTCTCTCCGCCCTGTCACCCCAAAAAGTCAACAGTACCCTAATAATGGTTAGGATCTCACAGTGTGGTATTATTTTGGAAACAACAATGTTAAAGTGTCGTACTCAACTTGGTGCGACACTTCTATATCATTTTACTTGCACTATTAACTTTGTTTAAGGAATAAGATTGGAATCTATTACGAGTTAGAATGCAATAAAACACCTGGGTGATCGTATGTAGACGTTTTTGTTCGATTAGATTAGATTAAACACTTTCATCTTGCCAAGTTAATCATTTCCTTGACTGGAAGACGTGATAAAAATAGTTCAACTTTGAGATGTCCACACTTTGTGTTGACATAAATCATAGGCACGATGTATTGGGCGATGGCTACAGTTACTCATCGTTGTGGTGATAGAATGTTCCTATTAGAAAAGGTGAAAGGACATTAAGGTCACTAAGAGGGATTAATTCTGTTAGAAGATTTATTTTCTTGAATTAGCCTAGATAAACGATTAAATTCCTTATTTCATATGGGTACATTTTTGTATTTAATTAAAAAAAAGTACATGGTATTGAGAAGGGTCCAATGGATAAGAGGGAAAAGGCTAAATCGCATGAGTCGTATTACATTCGCAAGTTAATGCTCGTTAAGAGGAAAATGACATGATTCGTGTAAGCTCTTTTGAAGGATTTTTTTTGCTTTGTTGTTGGTGAGCTTCTTTTAAATAACTCGAAATACGTTATGAAGTGTTGTATGATTTGTCAAAAGGTAACTAAATTCCCTAATATTTACCTGTCATTTTAACTAGATCCCAATTTCAAGTATCGTAATTCCTGAACTTTTCATTAAATTTTGATATTTGACACTTGAAATTCCATGACAAGAAAGTTTTTGCCTAGTGGTTCAAGAAAAACATCGGATCCATTTCTTTGAAGGCCGAAGCCCATAAATTGTACGTGGGTCAGAACAGTTGAATAACGAAATTCCAAGTCCAGTGTAGTCTGCTAAGATCTGTGGTGCAACGGAACTATTTGAGTTTTATACTTTTTATCTCGCGATTCGGTTCCGAATCACCAATTCACCGTACCAAATATATATCCACAAAAGCACATTTTTAAATACTTGTTTTCCGCTGTTCCACAATCGTTTTAGGTATTAGTTAGGTCATACTCAACCGTGATCATGTTTTAAATATCACAACTCACAGTTATTCCTCCACATCATCTTCTCTCTTCTCCACATCATGATCTTTTCTATCACAATTTTTACACTATTCATTCCTCAACATTGATCTTATCACATTACTTTCTCTTTCCACTACCTCACTTTCTTCTCCATTATTTATATTTCCCCCCCCCCCCAACAATCAATATATAACTTAATTCATTTACATAACTTAATTCAATATATTACTTATGTTCATTTATTTTTTAGTTTCAGAAAAATTAGTTGAACAATAAATTAAATTAAACAATATTTAAATGATTTGAGAAAATTAGTGAAAATTTTAACAGAATAAAAAAATCACTAATAACATTTAATTAACAAAACACAAAACAAAAAAACCAAAACAAAAGCAAAAATAATAAACTAATGGGGTGGGACCCACTCATGTGGATCACCACCCCCACTGTTCCTGCCCTACAAGTATTGTTCCTGCGGGAACAATACTTGTGTGCCCCATGCGACGGGCGCACAGGTATGGATCCCCATTGAGGGGATCGTGCAGTAGTGCATTATCCGGTAGGGCACCCCAAGGGGGTGCCCTTATCTACTCTAGTGCCCTTATCTACTCTATTTTGGGCTCCCCAGTCGCCATACACCCCCCAGTAGATACGGGCCCACGTGAAAAACTATTGATGGACGTGGGTGAAACATGTTAGACGTGTCCCATCACGTAAGAGTGAGATTTATCTATCTTTAAGTTTCGGTTTTCTTCATTTAAACTACTCCAATTTATCCCTACTCTTACATATATGTTGAGTGTGAAGATGGAATCTAGAAGTTTTTTTTATTAGATGCGTAGTATCATAATTACATGAGATGTTGCAATGTATAATTTTAGTATCATATACCGGGGAATGATATTGGTTATAGTAGATGGTGGATATATCTGAACAATTCTACCTTTGGGTGTAAAATGAATTTATTTATTAAGTTTGTTTCATCAATCATCAGACTGTATGTGTTGTGTAGGGTTGTAAATGGGTGAGTTTGACCCGCCCTGCCTCGTCTAATGTGGGTAGCGGGAAAAAAAATATTACCCACCAACTTGCTACCCGCATAACCCGCCTAATAAGTGGGGATTGGTTGCGGTTTTCTCCCAACTCACCCTACATAACCTGCAACCCGCCTAACTTGAATGTTTTCAATGTTTGATGTTGGAGTTTATTGTGTTAAAATGAATGTTTTCATTGTTTGATGTTGGAGTTAGGGTTGCAAACTTTAGCTCGGCTCGAACTCGAGTCGAAAACACTTAGACTCATGTTTAACTTGAAAATGAAGGATTTGATGAAAAACAAAAAAAACTTTCAACTTGGTTCGGTAAATGAACCGCTCAAACTCGAAAAAATTGTGGTTCGACTCGATAGCACGACTCGAATTTTTATTGGTCTATTTATAATTATTTTTTTGTATTTGGTAATAACATAAAATAATACATTTTGGCTCAACTCGACTCGTTTACACCCCAACTTGGAGTTTGTTATGTTATAATGAATGTTTTCATTATTTTATGTGGAGTTTGTTATGTTATAATGAGTGTTATTGTTATAAACTTATAATAAATGTTTGATGTTAGAGTTTGTTATAATTATTTAGTTTGTGTTTTCAATGTTTCATGTCGAAGTTTGTTATTGTTATAATGAATGATTTTAGGAGAGAAAAATGTGGTGAGTGATTATTATTCTTAACTTGGGATGTTCTTTTGTTTTACTTCGAAAAAATCTAAAAAGTTAAAGAAAATCACGCCAAACCCGCATAATCCGTTCTGTTCCGCATAGTCCAGCCTTAGGTAGGCGAATAGCATTTTTTTTTGGAATTCATCTCATCCCGCAGACCCACTTAACTTAGGCGGGGTAAGTAACGGTGGGGCAAAAACTAGTCCCATGCCTCTTAGAACCCTAGTGTTGTGATGGATGTGGCATTGAAGATAAATATGCTACAATAGTGTTGTGGTGGATGGTTTGCTGTCGTGAAGAGAAATATATGTGGGCTCCGTACATGGAGTGTCAATCCATGATGGTGAGTGAAGCCCACTAAAATCGTTAGTGGAGGACTTTATCAGCATGAAGCCTGTTCTATAGCCTCACTAGTCACTACCATTTCCATCGTTATATCTTTAGGCTCACATACTTCATCTTTTTAACCAAATTTTCAGACCCAAACCTCTTATTGCTCTCTCCTTACAGGTCCTATAAGTGTAATCCGCTAACAATATGATCAATTTATATTAATTAAGATAAGCGCGTAGGGTCGCACAAGATCCAATATCAATTACCCCATCATGGACAGCTGTGGCTAAATTTATCTTAATAACAAATATACATTTGACCTTTTTGGAGCGCTTACGCAAAATCACTCCATTGTCTATGTCTTCATTGTACTTGGGGCAATTTGGCCGGATGTGTCCCTTTTCACCGCAATAGCACTCCGTGTTGGGAGTCGGAGATTTCGAAGAATTCCCCCTCGAGACACTCACACGAGCACCTCCTACTCCATTGCTCTTGATTGGCGTATTTTGGTGAATTTGCATTTACCTTTGGTGATCTTCTTGCTCCCTCCATGAACGGTTAAGACGTGCTTGTCCCGACCCGTGCCCATGTCAACATCAGCCGTTTTGAGAGCGTTGTGAAGTTCCTCAAGACTCACCACTTTCTCACGCACATGATAGTGCATAATGAAGTCCTTGTAGGACGGGACTAGAGAGTCAAGAATCAAATCTTCCGCAATGTCATCGGGTATCGGGGAAGAGAGCTTCGACAACTTCTCAAGGTATCCTTGCATCGTGAGAAAATGCATGGATACCGATATTCCCTCTGCCATGTGGCACATTGTGAGTGTGATGCTGGTCTTATAACGCTCTTTTCTAGCACTATCCATGAACATCTTTGTTAAAGCTTCCATGGTCTTCTTTGGTTTTGAATCCTCGAGTCACTCATGGAGACCAACATTAGACCGTGGACCTGGTTCTCCTGGTCTTCCCACTTGGTTTTTGCCTCTTTCTCGCTATTGGTTGTCTCCTCATTTAATTTTCGGATTTCACCATCCAAAATATAAGATAATTTCTCAAACTTCAACACAATATCGAGCTTCAGTTGCCAACTTATGAAGTTTGAGCTATCATTTGTCAAATGATGTTTTTCAATCATAGATCGTACAATAGGTTGAATATTCGACATTTCTACAAAATAAATTATATGTGATTAATCTCAATTTTATGTTTTTTAAAAATCAATACCGCAAATAAAATTTTGTCCATAAATGCAGCAATTCAAGATCATATCAATTATAATACAAACTAGCTAAGGGCTATTAGATATATTATAAAATCAATGTAAGAAAATATTTTCTAATTATAATCATTTCGAAATATTGTAACATTTGCATTTTCAAACTCTTATAACTCTTGTCGTTTTAATTAATAGGGAATTCGACCAATCCTCGTAAAAAAACTCTCTTTCTCAAAACCGAGTTAGGACTTCGGGTATTGTTAAGAAAAATTATTTCATTTGATACGAGATACGTTTATCCATTGTATTCACAAACAAATATACTCGGTGTCCACTAAAGGTCAATCGCACCTCGTACATCTATTCATGGCACAACAATAGACAACCTTATATATCTCCCACTATTCCCAAAGATGGAGGAAGTTATCTCCCGCTAAGGGGAGCAGAATATCCCTCGATCGACGACTGCTAGTGGATGAAATAAGAAAGAAAAATACTCTTAATTTTTAGTTGGGCAATTTAAACATTTATATGTAATTTTAGAATTTAGGTGATCATACATGTTTATCATCTATACACATCCTAACATTCATTCATACAATCACACACATGTCAAGCACACAAACATAAATATATTCATTCACACACACATTCATGTGAGTTTATATGTTTCCGTGTCCTTGACTTTTGCGCATTCTCCGAGACTTACTCTTGCACAATGGATGTTGATATTGCAAAAATATAAACATGCATCTCACAATTTCGAAAATTGTCTAGTGCAAGTTCTACGTAAAAACTCTCTCATATGCATGCATATACATAGAAATAGAAATTTGGCTTTTACATATACATAAGCCCCTGTGATTGAACAATAATAACATACACATTCATTCATTCATTCACATATGGCTTCATCGGAACATACAAACTCACATATCCCTGCATTAGAGAACTCGAGCAACGCATGTACATATACTATAAATTACTCGATTTAGTTTATCATGCATCTCTAAATCAAACAATTCTAAAACTATTTGAAATCCATTAAAAATGATTTTATACATCCATAGTTCAAAACACAACATTTGAACCGTTATTTATCCAATTTCCAAAAATATTTTTTTAAGGAAAGATAAACATATGTCTTTTTCGTTTTGTCGATTCCTTATAAAATAATCATTTAATTAAAAATAAAATTTTATATATTAGACATAAGCCTAAATTTTAATTCTAACATTCATATGATGTGTTTCAAAACATTTAAAACTATCAAAAGAATCAATTAGAATTAAATCAACAAAACTATCGGAGAATTCAAAAAAGACATTGAACATGAATTGTTTCGATTGTAGATGGTGAACTAAAATTAATTATATAGTCTAATCATTGAAAATATGATATAAATGCTCTGATACTACTGTATGAATACCTCATATGAATTTATTAATGATTGAAAGAAATGTTTTCTAAAAGTTTTACTTTTATATGTAAAATGACATGATCATGAAGTTTCTCTCTCTTCTCTCTCTCACTTCCAAATCAGTTTTTTTTCTCTTACACATCAATTTTATTTTTCTCTAACACATTTTCTTCTCTTTCCTATACTATTCATCTCTTAACCACAACCTACTACAACAAATAAATAAACCCAACATTTTTAAAAAAATCAACCCAAACGTGCCACGTGGCGAGTCCGGGAACTATCGTCCCAGGATGACCCGTTAATAATGCCATTAAAGTATTAGTCCCCGCAGTAAATCTATTGTGCTTAACCCCACGTGCAGTTTGTCTTTTAGCAATTTTTAAGTTAGAATCTAAGCACTTATGTCAGAAGTCACTTATTAAATAAGAATATAAAATTTTATTTTTTATTTTTTATTTGAAAGATATCGTGATCCATTTAATTCAACTAAAATCCCTAAGTTTCATCCAGAAAAAAACACACAAGTAGGGCTGTCAAGTTCTGCTCGGGATCGATAGATCGCTCGATGTTCGCTCGATTTTGCTCTGATTTTGCTCGAAATTGCTCAGATCGGTTAGTAACGAGCTGAACACGAGCAGACCCCGCTCGCTCGATGCTCGCTCAATTATCGTTCGAAACCTGATTACTATATCCAATTATTTGATTAACCTGAATATTCTATCCAATTACCCAATCAGTAAAGTGTTAAACTCATTTAATAAACTTATTTACCCAACCCAACAATCCATTTAACAAACCAAAATACTCATAAGAATCAAAACATTATTAGTCCTAAACTTTTCATTTTTTCCATTATTATTATTTCTTTTCTTTTTCTCATTCTTTTCTACACCAAAAGTTCAAATAAATTAAGGTTTGGATCAAGTGGATGATCTTATTTATAATATGTTGATGTTGTGAGTTGTCCTATAATTTAGGAGATTGTGTTTGATTTTAATATTGTGTTGATTTTGTTTGATCCAAGTGTATAATCTTATTTATAAGATGTTGATGTTGTCGTATAATTTATAAGATTGTGTTTTATTTTAGGTGTTAATTTTAAAATTGTGTTAGTAACTATTATTATATTTGTCTTAAGTAATTTTATAATTTAACAACATTATTAGGAATTCAATACCAAAAAAAAAGGTTTAGATTAACGAGCCGCTCGTGAGCAGGTCGAACCGAGCACGAGCAGAATTTTCCTCTCGAAACCCTTAACGAGCCGATCTTGAGCAGGCTCGGATCGCTCGTTTAGAGATCGATTACACCCCTACACACAAGTGCATCCATTGTATATTCCAATTGGTCCAACTACTAGGTTGTGTAGTATATAACGCAAGCTTAAGTCCCACCTAGTAATAAACATGTGGTCCATGTGTATTCCAATCAATTTCACTAATAAATGGCTAACTGAGTGATATATGATGCAAATTAATTCAAGTGTCGTCCTCGTAAATAAAGACAAATCAAGAACGGGAATTTGAGAGAAGTGGAGAGGATGAGTGGTATGTATAGAGAAAATTGGGAAAGTTAGTTACAAACGCAACTAACCCTAGGATATGCAAATGCCACATCAACGTTACAACATGGAATCTATGAATCATAAAATTATCTAGCCAGTGAGAGCAGTGGACGCATGCAAGATATGTGATTGGATTTCGTGGACGAAAGAAAAAAATACAGCTTTCGATTGGTAGGTTTAGTCAGCCAAGTAGGTTTAGTCAGCTTTCGATTGGTCTTCGGTTTCTAATTGGCTCGTAGCGCCCACTTGTGTTTCTATGAAAAGGGTATGCATGTGCACACTAGCAAACACCGAAAATCCGAGATGAATATCCGGCCAGGGTTTTTTTTGGAAATTGTGCAATTGCAATATTGCATAGATAAAGGGCCGGCCAGGTTGGTGGTTGGATGCGTCATTTGTTACAACATAATTTTTGGGGACTTGGGTGGATGTCATCTTCACCTACTGATATTGAATGATAATGTTATTTATTAAATTGCTGTCTTTACTAAATTGTCTTCATTTGGATGTTGAAATATGCAAGAGTTGAGTCCGTATTGTCCACCAAATGCGTTCCAATTTTAGACGATATTTCTTTGGAACTCCTCTTTTTTCCAGCTTGTCATTGTTGATAGAATTGACGCCACTGTCTGTACGTCGACCCATGTATTATGTGAACTCGATGTTGAATGCTCACATATAAGATTTTTTTATGCATACGTACGATTCTATGTCGGATATTTATTGTGTCGTGTAGATTATAGAGAGAGACGTGTGATTGTCAGTTTGTCACTAACAAGAAAAAATGATGCAAATTAAGTTGCAATATAAAAAAATTATTTGTTCTGTAGAACCTGAAATTTCATTCAGGTGGGGATGGTGAAAATATAAACCACAAAACTTTCGTTTAAGTAATGATCTTCCATTTGATTATAGTTTGGTTGCCAGCGTGTGGAATGTAGACGGGTGGTCGAGATTGATAGGAGTCCAGTCCTGGTTAGAAGAAACCAACGACGACGAGGTGGTTCAGGGTCAGATCAGAGACAAGAGGTCTCCAATCGGCCAAGCAGTGGTTGGAGGAAGAAGATGGAAGACTGTAGAAGAATGTAGAAGAAGAGTGCGGCGGAAAAGTTGTATGCATATTAAGGTTTTAGGAGTATTTATACAAGGAACCTCCGGATCCTCCAAGCCAACCTTAATCGGATCCTCCGGATACCCGATTATTATACAATGAATGATAATACACACCTTAACACAATTAGCCTTAACACATGACCTAATCATGGATCAGAACTATCAAACTTTGGCTCAGATATAAGGCTTAATCATGGTGCACCTAATTTACTCAAGGCACACACATAGTGCAACCCATTGAGCTAATTGGCACATCCTAATCTTAGATTTAGGTGCCAAATCATCATTGCCATTCCTTAACCACTTGTATCCTGATTTTCATCATCCAAAGCTTCAATTCTTGTACTCCCCTTCAAACTTTGCCTGGGATAAAGGCCAAGTTTGCCACGAAGGCTAAGGAACGTGTCTTTAGGAAGAGCCTTGGTGAAGATATCGGCAAGTTGGCAGGAAGAGGGCACAAATTTGGTTTCAAGCAAGTTGAGAGCTACACGTTCACGAACAAAGTGGTAGTCCAATTCAATGTGCTTTGTCCTAGCATGAAACACAGGATTTATGGACATGTGTAAGGCACTCAAGTTATCACAATATAAAACAGGCTTAGTTAATAAAGGAATGTTAAGATCATGCAAAAGATAGGAGAGCCATGTCAGTTCAGTGGTAGCAAGGGCCATAGCTCTATATTCAGCCTCAGCACTGGATCGTGCAACAGTGGGTTGCTTCTTAGATTTCCATGAAATTAAATTTGCACCTAAAAAGGTACAAAACCCACTAGTAGATCGTCGAGAAAACTCGCAACCAGCCCAATCAGAATCAGAGAAGGCATAAAGATCAGAAGATGAGTTTCTGTGAATGAACATGCCTTGATCGACAGTGCCATTTATGTATCTAAGTAATCGTTTTACTAGTTTAAAATGAAACATGGATGGACAATGCATAAATTGGCATAGGTAGTTCACAGGATAAGCAATATCTGGTCTAGTTAATGTTAGATACTGAAGGGAACCAATAATTTTCCTATATGAAGTAGAGTCAGAGAAATCAGAATTATTTCTAATTTTATCAAGTCTGGATGCCATGGGGGTGGAAATATATTTAGCATGACGCATGTTTGTTCGTTTTAGTATAGCAGCAGCATAATGTTGTTGAGTAAGAAAAAGCCCTGAAGAGGATCGATGAACTTCAATTCCTAGAAAATGATGCAATGCACCTAAGTCTTTCATGTAGAACTCCTTTGTAAGGGCATTAATTAAGGAATCTAAATCAGATGAGTTTGCTCCAGTTAATATGATATCATCAACATAAATGAGAAGATAGATGGGGCCCATATTAGTGATGTTAACAAATAAAGAACTATCTGAAAGACTGCATTTAAAGCCATTTGAAATAAGAAATGAGCTAAAACGATCAAACCAAGCTCTGGGTGACTGCTTTAGCCCATAAAGGGCCTTTTGAAGTTTGCAGACATAGGTAGGGTGATGTGAGTCTTCAAAACCTGGTACCTGTGACATATAAACTTCTTCATCAATAGTCCCATGCAAAAAAGCATTCTTTACATCCAGTTGTTTAATTTTCCAGTTGTTCATAGTGGCAATACTAAGTACAAGTCTTATAGTAGCAGCTTTCACAACAGGGGAGAAGGTTTCAAGAAAGTCTATTCCTTCTATTTGTTTATACCCTTTAGCAACAAGACGAGCTTTTAATCTATCAAGGGACCCATCAGGATGAAGCTTGGTTCTATAAACCCATTTACAACCTATAACATGCATATGCTTTTGTTTAGGAACTAGAACCCATGTATTATTTTTATTTAAAGCATCTATTTCTTCTTCCATGGCTGACTTCCAACCAGGGTGTTTTAGAGCAGCAGAGAGAGAATGAGGTTCTTCAGGAGGAGGAATAATATGATTAAACAAGGCATATTTGGGATTTGGTTTAATTATTCCATCTTTACTTCTAGTAGTCATATTATGAGTGTGAATAGCAGTAGATTCAATAATATTATGAGCTTCTTCTCCTTCATGTTCAGATGTATGAGTTGTACTGCAATCTGATTTAGAAGTAGGAGAGCCATTAGCAAATGGATTACAAGAAGGTTCAGGAACAAGGTCCATAGGTGCTTGAGGAGCACATGGATTTGATGCAACACTAAGAGGCTTAGAGGAAACCTCATTAGTTTGACCTACCTGAGGCCCAGAGTGGTCATCATTGCCTGACCTTACCTGTGAAAAGAGCTGGTTTTCATCTGTAATGTTTCCCCTAGAGTCACAATGAACTTGAGCAGGCAGCTGTTGTGAAACTGGAGATATACAAGAAGTTTCAACAGGATACTCAAATGTGTTATTGGGGGCTAATGTTGGTATGGAAGTTGGAGTTATATTCATAGAGAATGTCTCATCCCTTCCATTACCATTACTGTTGGTGGTAGGGCAATTAGTTTCACAAAGCCAATCCGAGAAGGTAGTAAAAGAGGATTCATACTCTATCTTAGTAAATAATGTAGCAGGATTTTTATAGGGAAACAAAGACTCATCAAAAATAACATGTCTACACATATAAATTTTATTTAAGGAAGGATCCAGACATATGTACCCTTTATGTCTAATGCTATATCCTAAGAAGACACAAGGAACAGATTTTGGGGACAGTTTGTCTAAGGCATAATTTTTCAAGTAAGGAAAGCATCTACATCCAAAGATTCTTAAGCAAGTTAAATCAGGTTTTCTGTTATATAAAATAGTATAAGGAACAACACCATTTTTATCAGGAATCCTATTTAACAAAAAAACAGATGTGCTAAAGGCTTCCACCCAAAAGCGTTTGGGAACTCCACTATCAAACATTAAAGTGAGTCCCATGTTTGTAATGAGTTTATGTCTGCACTCAGCAGCCCCATTTTGTTCTGGGGTGTGAGGGCAAGACATTTGCAAATGAATACCATTATTTTTAGCATGTGTATGAAATTTGGATGACATAAATTCACCACCACCATCACATTGGAAGATTTTAATAGCAGCATCAAACTGTCTAGCAATAAACTTTTCAAAAGCTATAAAACATTCGAAAAAATCAGATTTAGCTTTAAGGGGAAACATCCATGTGAATCTACTATGATCATCAACAAAGACAACATAATATCTGAAATGATTTCTGCTTAGAATGGGGGCTGGTCCCCATAAATCACAGTGTACTTTCTCAAAAGGTTTAGTTGATCTGTGATTTGAATTAAAGAAAGGTAGTTTGCTAGATTTACCTAGTTGACAACCACTACAAACGAAATTTGAGTCAATAGATGCAGAGGTACAGTTTATGCATCCATTTGTATGCAAGAATTTGAGAGTTTTAGGACTGGGATGTCCAAGTCTGCAATGCCAGGTATATGTATCTACACATCTTTGTCTGTTAGAAAAATGAACTTGAGGGGTATGATCATGGTCATGTAATGAATACATCCCTCCTTGCAGTTTGCCAGATGCAACTATCACTCCTGTTTCTCTGTTTTTGACATAAAAATCATCAACAGAGAATTCCACATTGTATGGAAAAGAAGCTGTGAATTTTCTGACAGAAAGGAGGTTCTTTTTCATCTTAGGGGCAAGTAAGACATTTTTAACATGGAAAACTCCAGTTTTATGCTTAATTTTAGCATCACCAGTATGTGTTATGTTAAGAAAAGCACCATTGCCTACCATAATCCTATCCTTGCCAGTATAGGGTTTGAGAGAGGAGAGTATACCTTGATTACCTGTTACATGATCGGTGGCACCAGTATCAGGGAACCATTCAGCATTCTGTTCCTCCAAGGTTAAGGCAGCAAGGGCCTGAGGCATTTCTCTGGGTTGATATGTGTGATTAAACCGATGCCAACACCTGAGAGCCTCATGCCCAGGCTTTCCACAGATCTGGCATGCAACTGGAGGATTTCTAAACTGATTTGTGGCACCACTTTGGGTCTGGTTCTGAGGATCTCTTGGGGCTTGGACCATGGCACCTCTGGTATCAAGGCGTTGCTGCACCTGACCTTGGATCGTGGTCTGAAATCCACGACCTTTGGAGGTGAAGCCTCCATCCTTTTTACCTTTATTGAAGTTCTTTACCTTGGAGTCTGTCCTTTGCCCAAAGAAAGCCACAGGTCCTGGTCCATCCATGGTGTGGATTTGAGTCCTCATTTCGTAGCTTTGAAGCATCGGTATGAGTTCCATAAAAGATGGAAGAGGGGGCTTCAGAGTGGAGGTTGTGAAGGCATTATATTCCATACCGAGACCATTCAAAAGCCAGAACACCTTTGTTTGATCTCGCACAGGCCGACTTATCGCTGAGAGCTCATCACAATGTAGTTTGAACTTCCGAATGTACTCATCCAAAGAGTGGAAGTTTTTCTTTCTGATCATTTGTAGTTGCTGAAGGAGGTGGAACTCACGTTCCTCAGAATCTTGATTGAAAGCAAACCGGATAGCATCCCAGACTTGTTTGGAGGTCTCGAGGTTGACGACGACACTGAGAACTGAAGGGAATGTGTTCTAAAAGTTTTACTTTTAAATGCCAATTATTATGAATTGAATGAGAAATCATTTTGTTCCTTGTTTATGTTATTCGTCTTTTAGAAGTGTTAAGGAAGAGGCTCTTGGTCCTTAACCGTAGAGCTCTAAAAGATATTGGTTTACATAAAACAAAAGATATTCGCAATCATGGTAATTAACATGGGACATTAATTACCGAGTTAAGATTGTCGTGTTGGTCATAGATCATTGTAGCTCTACAAGTGAGTGACGACACGGGTATGCAAAAGAGGAAAATATTACTTTTGTATACTGAATAGACCTAATAAGTAAAATATTATAGAAATGTGTTTCTGTGTCATTAATATTTTACTGTGTCTTTGGTCCTTTGATATGAGACTTATATCTGTCACTTAAGGAATACTTAATTAGATCAGTGTCTTGAACTATCGATCAGTGTAGTGTAAAGGCATCGGTTGGTTAAGTATAACTTTCGTTGGAGAAGATAGTTAGTCAAAAGATTATCATTGCCCCTCTTAATTGAGTGATCATATTAGTGGGCCCCTTGATAAAGCAAAGTTATAATGTGCACAATGTGATTTGAGTTAAGTCACATATTTATAACTAGCTTAAAGAGATCAAGAAATGAATACTAATACAAAGATGACACAATACTACTTTGTGTGTATTCTTAATATCATGAGGCAAGGGACGGACACAAGTGGTGCACTCCATCACTAAATGGATCGTGTTTTGGTTCGAGTGGAATTAAGACATCTAACTAATTGGGAGCTATAATGTGTAGCTAGATACCGCTTATAGCTTGTGATATTAAGCTCTTAATATCACTGCCAACTTAGTCTAGATCCTCCCATAGGTCACACCACAAAACTGGGAAACAAGAAATGGGGATTTTGAGTTCATAAGGATGTGTCGGGTTTCATGTAGAAAATATGACACATGGGGTGAACAAGCAAAATCAAGATTATGTTGTGATTAATAACATAATTAGAATCTAAATTAAATTCATATGTGATGTAAATATTATGGGGTGTAATGAGTTGACATTACATAGGATAATATGTTACATAAGTTGTGAATTTACTACTAATCCCGAAATGTCAAATTTTGTAGGGGTTAAACCAAAATTTGACCAGTCTGCAGTACTGTGCAAAGTCAACCGATGAATAGTACTGGTCAACTGATGAACAATACCCGGTCGACCGATGAACAGTAACCGGTCGACCGATGAACAGTAACCGGTCCATGATGAATAGTACCGGTCGACCGATGAACAGTAACGGTCGACCGGTCCAGACGGTTTCTGCAGAATTAATTTAAGAATTAATTAGATCATGCATGGAATTGGTCCATAATTGATTTAATTCGTGGTTAATATTATTTATTAATAAATAATGGATGGTTAGATGGGATTTTGCATGGGATCATGGGCAAGAGGTTGCACATGAATATGTAATTTGGAGATAACCTATAAATACAAGGTTATCTCATTACCTCCTTAATTAATTCATTATTTTTCTTATGCAAAATCTCTCTCCATAATTCTCCACGAAAATTCCTTAATTCTTAAGTTTAGTTTTAGTTCTTCAGAGGTCATCTTCTAAAGGGAACTAAAGAGGGGTTAGTAATTAGATTCTAAACCCAATCGGAGATTGAGAGACTAGCTTCCCTCTCTCCGATCTTGTTTAGAGTTTGGTGAATACTCGGAGGCATCCGGCGCAGCGAGGAGCATCCCAACCGTCTCCGAATCTTCGAGAAGTTTTAGAGAACTTCTAGGTATGAATTTCGGAGCTCCTTCATGTTTGTTTTAATAGAGTTTTTGAAACTAGTTTGTTAAAACAAACCCATGCATGAAACGAATCGTAGAAAATTGTAAAAATCCTTATTATACATAAAAATTCCGAAAATATATATGTATAATTAAATTAGAAATCCTACAGTGGTATCAGAGCTTAGGGTTCAATTTTCTAATGATTTAAGGCTGTAAATAAATTTAGTTTACCATCTAGGGTTCGAACAATTCGTTTTTCCCGTTTTTCGGTCTTTAAATGTTTTGCTGAAATAATTCTTTGTAATAATTCGTTTTGAATGTTTTAAGTGGTTTAAAACATGCCATGTAATTATTAGAATTATGATTTAGACATAAGTCTAACTTGCAATAATTTCGTTTTAAGTATAAACGATTATTTTGTAAGAGAATCAACAAAACCGAAAAACTGCGTTCATCTTTCCATTGGAAATTGGATGGACAGCGGTTCAAAATTATTTTTTGAACTATGGATGGATGAAAAACGTTTTTAATGGATTTCAAAATGTTTTCAAAGAATTGTTTGAGAATTCTAGATGATTGATAAACTAGATTATATAGTTTATAGCGATATTGCGTGCATGGATGCTCGAATTGTATTTGCAGGAATTGTGGGTTTATATGTTCCAAATCAGAAGCTATGAATGTATGTCATTATTATTATACAGGGGCTTATGTATGTAAAAGCCATATTCTCTATTTTCTATCTTTAGAATTGCATTTGCATGTGAGAGGTTTTTACATAGGACTTGCACTAGTTTGTTTTTATCGAATGTGAGGAGCATGTTTATTTTTCTGTAAAATCTACATCTCCGGTGCAAGAGGAAGTCGCCGAATAGCGCATTGATCGAGGATCGAGGATCAGGGATCGAAGATCAAGGATCAAAGGGAACATATAAACTCACACGATATGGATTGTGTGAATGTTTAATTTCTGTTTTTATAATTTCTGCTATGCATGTGATGAATGGTGAATGTTAGGATGTGTATAAATTTTAATATGCATGATAAACTAAAATTCAAAATCACATGTTGATAAATGAAATTGTCCAACAAAAATTAAGATTAATTTTTCCTTCTTATTTCATCCACTAGCAGCCATTGATCGAGGGATACTCTGCTCGCCCTTAGCGGGAGATAGCTCCCTCTATCTTTGGGAATAGTTGGAGATATAAAGGTTGTCTGTTGTTGTGCCACAATTAAATATATGAGGTGTGTTTCACCCTAGTGAACCCCAAGTATGTTTAGTTGTGAATACAATAGATAAACGTATCTCGTATCAAATGAAAATAAGTTTTCTTAACATTACCTAGAGCCCTCGCTCGGTTTTGGGAAAAAGTTTTTCTTGCGAGGATAGGTCGTATTCCCTCATAATTAAAACGACAAGAGTCACAAAAGTTTGAAGATGCTAAATGTTGCTAAAATTCAAAAAGGTTGTGATTAGAAAATGTTTTTCTTACCTTGATATTGTAATGTATTCGATAGCCCTTAGCTAGTCTATATTACAATTGATGGGATCTTGGATTACTGCATTTACGGGTAAGATTTTATTTGCAGTATTTACATCATATTCGATATATATATGTATGTATGTATTAAAACATAAAATTGGCATTAAAACCTATATAATTTATTTTGTAGAAATGTCAAATATCCAACCAATTGTGCGATCTATGATCGAAAAGAACCCTTTGCAAAATGATGGCTCAAACTTCATGAAATGGCAACTCAATCTTAATATCGTGTTGAGGTTTGAAAAACAATCTCATATTTTGGATGGTGAAATCCCAAAATTAAATGAGAAGGCAACCGATAAAAAGAAAGAGGCGATAGCCAAGTGGGAAGACCAAGAGAACCAAGTTCACGGTCTTATACTAGCATCCATGGGTGACTCGCTTCAAGCGAAATACTTGGATTCAAAACCCAGGAAGACCATGGAGGCTCTAACAAAGATGTTCATGGATAGTGCCCGAAAGGAGCGCTATAAGACCACCATCGCACTCACAAGGTGCCATATGGTGGAGGGAACATCGGTATCTATGCATTTTCTCACGATGCAAGGATACCTTGAGAAATTGTCGAAGCTCTCTTCTCCAATGCCAGTGGACATTGCCGAAGATCTAATTCTTGGCTCTCTAGCCCCGTCCTTTAAGGATTTTGTGATGCACTATCATGTGCGTGAAAAAGGGGTGAGTCTTGAGGAGCTTCACAACGCTCTCAAAACGGCTGAAGTTGATATGGGCAAGAGTAGGGACCATGAGGTCCTTGCTATCCATAAGAAGAGCAAAAAGATCAACAAAGGTAAAGGCAAATTTACCAAAGATACGTCAATCAAGAGCAAGGGAGTAGGAGGTACTCATGGGAGTGCCTCAAGGGGGAAATCTTTCAAATCTCCAACTCCCAACACGGAGTGCTTTCACTGCAGTGAAAAGGGACACATCCGACCGAATTGCCCCAAGTACAAGGAAGACCTTGAAAATGGGATGATTGAACGTAGGCGCCCGAGAAGCGCCATAGGTATGTTTGTTATTGAGATAAATTTAATCACCTCTATCCTTGATTTGGTAATGGTTACCGGATCTTGTGCTCACATAATTTTGATGTGCAGCTATTGAAGGATAGGAAGGAACTCGTGGAGAACGAGATGATATTGAGGATTGGAAATAGTACAACCATCACTGCGATTGTACAAGATTCTATGGAGCTTCAATGGTCTAGTGATTTAAATTTATGCTTTGAAGAATGTTTGTTATATGCCTTCGATTAGCAAGAACATTTCTGTATCAAGTTTTAGATATGGATAAATTTTAATAAATATTTTAATTCTTGCTTGTCTATATCGAAGAATGGAATTTTCTATGCAAATACATTCATATAGAATGATTTCTATTTGCTTGAAATAAATAATAAACAAACTCAAACAAACAATAACAAAAGAGAAACTAAGATAACTCACGTGAATGATACAATCTTGTAGCACTATCGGATTGGTCAAATAAATGACCAAGAGACTTTTCAAGAAGAAAGGAACGAAAACGAACAACTAATTGGATATGATACATTCTAATGTATGTGGTCCGATAAGTACAAGTGCAAGAGACAGTTTAAGGTACTTCATTTTGTTCACAGACAACTATAGTCATTATGGCTATATTTGTCTAATGGGAAGCAAAAGTGAATTCTTTGACAAGTTCGAGGAATTCGAGGATGAAGTAGTGAACCGACTCAACAAGAATATCGAGTCTCTATGAAAGGTTCGTAGGGGTGAGTGCTTAGAATACCTAATTTGACTCATTCCTAAAGTAGGAATAGGATATTACTCGACATGGTTCGATCAATAATGAGTCAATTTAAATTGCCGATTTACTTTTGGAATTATGCACTACAAATAATGACAAACTCACTAAATAATGTTCCATCTAAATCCGTGGAGAAAATGGTTTATGAGCTATGGAATTGAAAGACACCTAAGCTCAACTTTCTCAAGATTTGGGGTTGTGAGGTCTACGTCGAGAAATTGATGTCGACCAAGCTTCAACCAAAAGCGGATAAGTGCTTCTTTATAGGTTGTCCTCGTGTGACAAGAGGATACTACTTTTGGTATATCACCTCCAATCGAAAGATTGTAGAGAGAGATATGGTTTTTCTGGAATTTCTGGAAAAGAGAGAAAAGTAGTGGGAGTAGAGTTGAGCTTGAGGAAACTCAAGATACTCTACAAGATCATGATGTGAATGTTGCATTCAAAATCATGAAGGCCCAACCGAGATTCATTTGGTTAGTGGGAGCATGAGCGAGAGATCCTTACAAGAAATTGTGAGAGAATCTCAATCATCCTCACCTAGTGTGCGTTCGAGAGTCGAACATGAACCTATTCCTCAAGAAATTGTGGAAGAAGTTCGAGAGACGCGAGAAGAACCAAAAGAATTGAGAAGGTCGACGAGGTAAAGGAAGAAACCCAATAAGTATGTGGGACTTCATGAGATCATGGTACTAGATACCAAAGATCCCTCGACCTTCCAAGAAGCAATGGTAAGGGAAGACTCCAAACTATGGCTCAAGGCCATAAAATCCGAAATAGAATCCATGTATGATAATTGAGTGTATAACTTGATTTGCCTTCCTCAAGAGAAAATATCATTTGGTATAAATGAGCTTTTAGGAGGAAGATAGACATGGATAGTAATTTGACAACCTGCAAAGCAAGGCTTGTAGCAAAAGTTATACTCAAATTCAAGAAATTGACTTTGATGAAATTTTTGAGAAGTTGCCATATTAAAATCTATTCGGATTATGCTCACTATTACCGCATTTCACAATTGTGGGATATGGAAAATGGATATCAAAATGGCGTTCCTTAAACAGGAACTTGGAGGAGGATATGTACATGGTACAACCTCAAGGTTTTGATGATCCAAATAGTAGCGAGAAGAAATGCAAGTTTCGAGAATCCATTTGTGGATTGAAACAAGCATCGAGGAGTTGGAACAAACGCTTTGACGAAGAGGTGAAGAAAATTCACTTCATTCAAAGTAAAGGAGTACCTTGTATATACAAGGAGATTAGTGGGAGTCATGTAGTACTTCTGATCTTATATGTCGATGACATATTGCTCATGAGCAATCATATACCTTAGCATTAGCAAACGAGAAATTTCATTGAAATCGGCATTTTAATGAAAAGAAAAGGATGAGGCTCAACCTATCTTGAAAATCAAGATACATTGAGATACATCCCGTAGACTCATTGGCTTCAGTCAACGTGCATACATTGACAAGGTCTTTGAAATGTTCAGGGTGAACAATTCCGATATGGACAATATGCCAATAAGTATGAGTATAGGTGTGCAACTCAAGAAGTCACAATGTGCTCAATCACACAAAGACTTGGAGTACATGAAGGTATCCCTTATGCTTTGGCAAAAGGAAGGACCATGTACACAATGACTTGCACAAGACTCAATATCTCGTATGCTCTAAACGTGACAAGTGGTCACCAATCCAACGCAAGTCCTAATCGTAGGATTGTGGTCAAGAATATTCTGAAGTACCTTAACCGGACTAAAGATAAGGTTCTTGTTTATGGAAGACAAAGGAGAAAATAGCCGAGGGCTGTTTTGATGCAATTCTTATAGGAATTCTAGACAATAAGAGGTTGGAGTGATGATGCGTCATCATTATCGAAGGTGGAGGTATGAGCTAGTGTAGTTAGGAGTAATATCACTACAGCTAACTCAACCACCAACGAAAGACAAAATAAATAAATAGGTGGACACAACAGTGGCACAACTGATCCATTCAACAAACCTTCATACCAAGCTAAGAGACGAAATATATTTCGAGTCCATGGATCCGAGGGTCCATGTGGATTGGCTTGATAGGTGATTTGGGAAGGTTACCCTGGTTATTATTGTTTTATGCATTGAGTATGTATGAGAAAGAAAACTTTAATAACAAGTGGGAGATTGAAGGGAATGTGTTCTAAAAGTTTTACTTTTAAATGCCAATTATTATGAATTGAATGAGAAATCATTTTGTTCCTTGTTTATGTTATTCGTCTTTTAGAAGTGTTAAGGAAGAGGCTCTTGGTCCTTAACCGTAGAGCTCTAAAAGATATTGGTTTACATAAAACAAAAGATATTCGCAATCATGGTAATTAACATGGGACATTAATTACCGAGTTAAGATTGTCGTGTTGGTCATAGATCATTCTAGCTCTACAAGTGAGTGACGACACGGGTATGCAAAAGAGGAAAATATTACTTTTGTATACTGAATAGACCTAATAAGTAAAATATTATAGAAATGTGTTTCTGTGTCATTAATATTTTACTGTGTCTTTGGTCCTTTGATATGAGACTTATATCTGATCACTTAAGGAATACTTAATTAGATCAGTGTCTTGAACTATCGATCAGTGTAGTGTAAAGGCATCGGTTGGTTAAGTATAACTTTCGTTGGAGAAGATAGTTAGTCAAAAGATTATCATTGTCCCTCTTAATTGAGTGATGATATTAGTGGGCCCCTTGATAAAGCAAAGTTATAATGTGCACAATGTGATTTGAGTTAAGTCACATATTTATAACTAGCTTAAAGAGATCAAGAAATGAATACTAATACAAAGATGACACAATACTACTTTGTGTGTATTCTTAATATCATGAGGCAAGGGACGGACACAAGTGGTGCACTCCATCACTAAATGGATCATGTTTTGGTTCGAGTGGAATTAAGACATCTAACTAATTGGGAGCTATAATGTGTAGCTAGATACCGCTTATAGCTTGTGATATTAAGCTCTTAATATCACTGCCAACTTAGTCTAGATCCTCCCATAGGTCACACCACAAAACTGGGAAACAAGAAATGGGGATTTTGAGTTCATAAGGATGTGTCGGGTTTCATGTAGAAAATATGACACATGGGGTGAACAAGCAAAATCAAGATTATGTTGTGATTAATAACATAATTAGAATCTAAATTAAATTCATATGTGATGTAAATATTATGGGGTGTAATGAGTTGACATTACATAGGATAATATGTTACATAAGTTGTGAATTTACTACTAATCCCGAAATGTCAAATTTTGTAGGGGTTAAACCAAAATTTGACCAGTCTGCAGTACTGTGCAAAGTCAACCGATGAATAGTACTGGTCAACTGATGAACAATACCCGGTCGACCGATGAACAGTAACCGGTCGACCGATGAACAGTAACCGGTCCATGATGAATAGTACCGGTCGACCGATGAACAGTAACGGTCGACCGGTCCAGACGGTTTCTGCAGAATTAATTTAAGAATTAATTAGATCATGCATGGAATTGGTCCATAATTGATTTAATTCGTGGTTAATATTATTTATTAATAAATAATGGATGGTTAGATGGGATTTTGCATGGGATCATGGGCAAGAGGTTGCACATGAATATGTAATTTGGAGATAACCTATAAATACAAGGTTATCTCATTACCTCCTTAATTAATTCATTATTTTTCTTATGCAAAATCTCTCTCCATAATTCTCCACGAAAATTCCTTAATTCTTAAGTTTAGTTTTAGTTCTTCAGAGGTCATCTTCTAAAGGGAACTAAAGAGGGGTTAGTAATTAGATTCTAAACCCAATCGGAGATTGAGAGACTAGCTTCCCTCTCTCCGATCTTGTTTAGAGTTTGGTGAATACTCGGAGGCATCCGGCGCAGCGAGGAGCATCCCAACCGTCTCCGAATCTTCGAGAAGTTTTAGAGAACTTCTAGGTATGAATTTCGGAGCTCCTTCATGTTTGTTTTAATAGAGTTTTTGAAACTAGTTTGTTAAAACAAACCCATGCATGAAACGAATCGTAGAAAATTGTAAAAATCCTTATTATACATAAAAATTCCGAAAATATATATGTATAATTAAATTAGAAATCCTACAAGAACATCCACGCTTAGAGAGCTAATGATCCAGGCCTTCAAAAGGCGATCAGATCGTTTCCAAGCAAGAAAGTCCAGATCTGGACCATCTTTGTCCTTGCATGGCGCCGGTGTGCTTCCATCAAGAAACCCTAACATCCCTTGTGACTCCACCAAACCCAACACTTGCATTTCCCACAACAGGAAGTTTGTTGCGGTGAGCTTTAGGGAAATGAAGTTCCCGATGTTGAGATTTGAGGGAAAAGGATAGCAACTTGAGTGGATCTGGTTATCAACACCTTGTGGAGTCGATTCTTGACCAGAGGAGGCGGAGGTGACCATAGCTGGTTGCCGCCTGAGGCTCTGATACCATAGAAGAAACCAACGACGAGGTGGTTCAGGGTCAGATCAGAGACAAGAGGTCTCCGATCGGCCAAGCAGTGGTTGGAGGAAGAAGATGGAAGACTGTAGAAGAATGTAGAAGAAGAGTGCGGCGGAAAAGTTGTATGCATATTAGGGTTTTAGGAGTATTTATACAAGGGACCTCCGGATCCTCCAAGCCAACCTTAATCGGATCCTCCGGATACCCGATTATTATACAATGAATGATAATACACACCTTAACACAATTAGCCTTAACACATGACCTAATCATGGATCAGAACTATCAAACTTTGGCTCAGATATAAGGCTTAATCATGGTGCACCTAATTTACTCAAGGCACACACATAGTGCAACCCATTGAGCTAATTGGCACATCCTAATCTTAGATTTAGGTGCCAAATCATCATTGCCATTCCTTAACCACTTGTATCCTGATTTTCATCATCCAAAGCTTCAATTCTTGTACTGGTAGCATAGCATGTGATGTTTGGTTGACTTGTCCGCCTCTTTGATGGCTTTAAACTTTTCCAACACAAACGGCAAATACCGGTCGACCGCCCTCTCTTTGTGCTTCCGGTGGAATCTAAGGTGCAATTCGTTAACCACCGTCTCATGATTCTCATTCCGACCACGCTTCTCGTGATATGTCACCAACTCCCACCGGAACGATATTCCCTCGAATTCGTCGACGATTTGGTTCTCCAAAGCAAATTTGATGGATATCTTTCTATATGTTTCTTTCTTTGAGGCTTTGAGCCTTCTGATGTTGGTCGACACGATTTGGCTCAAGTAGAGGATGGCGGCTGTTGGAATTGGTTCATAGAATTGTTAAGTACAGGAAATCAGGGAGAATCGATCGACCGGTGCGGGGCACTCGGTCGACTGAATAACTCCAGGAACCATTGAGTTCGGATCAGATCAAGATTCGGTCGACCGGTTCTGGGAACACGGTCGACCGAAAAACGCCAGGAGATTTAGGGCTCAGGATTGATCGAGATTCGGTCGACCGGTGCTGGGCACACGGTCGACCGAAAAGCGACATGAGCTGCAAGATAAGAATCAGCATGCAGATCGGTCGACCGGTGTTAGACACGCGGTCGACCGAAAAAATCCAGGAACTTCAGGCGCTGTACAGAAGCGCGGAACGGTCGAACGAATCGGGGTGAGCGGTCGACCGAATAATGACAGTTATGCAAAACAACCGAAAACTGGTCGACCGATGGAGGATTCAGGTCGACCGTTTTCCGACGGTTATACACGATCTGAATGATTTGTTGTACGGTTTTCGCCCATTATAAAAAGGATTTTCGCCCTAATTTTGTAACACAACATACAATACTTATTTCCTTGAGAGAGATTAGACTAGAGAGAGATATAGAGTGCTTTGTGAGACATATTGCTTCCAATCGTTTGTAATCTCGGAGACTTCTCTTGTTGGAGAAGAGCTTCAAGGAAAGGAAACCCGTAGGAGACCTCCAAGGACGTAGGCATCTTGCCGAAACTTGTAAAATCACGTGTGTCGTGGTTTGCTTCAGGTGTGTTGTGTGATTGCTTGTTATTTCCATCTTATTCGTGTTTACTTGTTGTATTAAGATTGGGAGAGGGTCAGAAGCTATTATTCCGCAATCAATATTCTATTTTGTGGTGCGTGTAATCCGTAGTCGTGTTAGTGCATCTTAGATCCCCCTCCCAACAGCTGGTATCAGAGCCAGGTTGCGCGGAACTTTCGGGTGTAGAAATTCACCGGGAAGGGGAACTTTTCAATATGGCAACAGAGGGTTCGTGCGTTGATGTCTCAGACGGACGTGCTATTGCTGACGTTGGATGGAGTTGAAAAGAAACCGTTGAAAATGACTGACGAAAAGTGGGAGAGTCTGAATCTTCGGGCTATTGGGATCATCGAGTTGTGCCTCTCGGATGATTTGCTTTTCGAGGAATCGGTGAAGACCGCGGCAGAATATTGGAAACTTCTAGACGAGCGGTTCATGAAGAAGAACCTTAGCAACAAATTGAATCTGAAGCGTCAGTTGTCCATGCTTCGGATGAAGGAGAACACACCGTTCATTGAGCATCTCTCGGTGTTCAATAAGTTGATAGCTGATCTGACTCAGCTTGAGGACAAGATGGAGGATGTCGACAAAGCAATGTTGTTATTGACGTTGCTGCCGGACTCGTATGAGAACTTCATGAATACGATCATATATGGCAAGGATTCGTTGGTGTTGGAGGAGGTCAAAGGCACGCTGATCTCTTACGATGCAAGGAAGAATTCGAGTAGTAGCTCTTTCGAGAAGGGTGAAGGATTGATCGCAACACCGGAAAGCGGCAGGACGGGTAACAAAGGAAGAAACAATGGAAAATGGCGGTCCAAATCAAAGGGGAGATCCTTTGAATGTTTTTTCTGCAAGAAGGTCGGTCATATGAAGCGTGACTGTATGACCTTCAAGGAGTCGCTGCAGAAAGGGATAGACGGGTATAATTCCGCCAGTGTGGTGGAGGAGAAGAACGAAGTCGACGTTCTAATAGTTTGCGCTGCAGGTATCGACAAATCATCATCTGGATGGATTTTGGATACAGGAACATCTTTTCACATGTGGCCGGACAAGGAGTGGTTCACATCCTATGAGACACTGAAAGGAGGGATCGTTGTTATGGGCAATGATGCTCTGTGCACTACCGTCGGTATTGGTTCCGTACAGTTCAAGATGTTCAATGTGTGCATTCGAACGCTGACGGGTGTGCGTCACGTACCGGAGTTGAAGAAGAATTTGATTTCTCTAGGAGAGCTTGATACTCTCGGATGGAGATGGTCAGGCGGGGACGGAAAGATCAAGGTTACTCACGGGGCGATGACAGTGATAAAGGGAACCAAGGTGGGCAACTTGTATTGGATGCTAGGGAATGCAGTAGCAGGAAAAGGTGCAGCAAATGTTGCCCGCGACGAAGACAACACCGCACTTTGGTATGAGGCTTGGTCATATGTCGGAAAAGGGTTTGTGATAGCTACACAAACAGGGACTGCTGAAGGGTGTTAAAAGCTGCAAATTGGATTTTTGCAAGTATTATGTCTTCGGTAAACAGCACATGTTTCAATTCAAGACGATTATCCACAAGACGAAGGAAATTCTGGAGTATGCACTCAGACGTCTGGGGACCGGCTCAGGTTCGGTCAAAAGGTGGAGCCGAATATTTCGTCACATTCATAGACAACTTCTCAAGGAAGGTATGAGTTTATTTTCTGAAAAATAAATTTGATGTCTTTGATAAGTTTAAAGCATGGAAGACCCAAGTAGAGAAAAGTACAGGAAAATTTGTTAAGTACTTACGGACTGATAACGAAGGTGAGTACACCTCAAGGGAGTTTGCAAGTTTTTGTGAGAAAGAAGGCGTCACGGGGCATTTCACTACACCACGGAGTCCGGAACAAAACAACGTAGCTAAAAGGATGAACAGAACATTGTGTGAACGGGCAAGGAGCATGAGGCTTCATGCAAATCTGTCGAAGGATTTCTGGGCGGAAGCAGTAGATCTTGCATGCTACATGTTAAATATCTCACCGTCATCGGCACTTGATTTAAAGACGCCTCAGGAAGTGTGGACGAGTGAGCTATTTGATTACTCGAGGCTTATGATATTTAGATGCAAAGCCTATGCGTTGGTCGATGAGACATGATGAGATTTTTATTTATACCGCAAGTGCACGGCGTCAATGAAGACGTGACAAGTACGGGTCGAACACAAGGAGGGAGAGATATTGTTATTTTTGTGATTTTCGATTTAGGAAAGAAAGAAAGAGAAATAAGTTTGGTTTGAGATTTTTTTTGGTTTTAATTATCTAAAGCAAGAACAACAAAAACAAATTAAAAATAAAGCAAAGATGGATGAGAGTCCAACGGGTGGAGGTTTAGATGTCGGGTTTTGTTTAGAGAAATCTGAAACTTATAATAAATCACATTAGTTATAAAGCATTACATGATAAATGATTCAACATAAACTCAAGTAATCAAAATATACTAACACAAAATTAAAATAATAACATCATTCTTCTTCTCATCACCCTAAATCCGTCACCCTCACCCTTTGGAGAGAGTTAGAAACTCATGGATGGAAGGAAGGAGAAGGGGTCCTAGAGAAACTACAAATGAAAACTAAAAACATAAAATAAACCAACAGAATTTTATTACTAAAGCATGGAATAAAAACAATGACTCCTTACAGCATCGTTTCCGGGGCTATTTATAGCCGATACAAGGGATCCCAATATATAAACGGAAAGTACACGCGTCAATACAGCATTGGTAAAAATTTGAGCGCACGGATCAACTTTTGTGCGGCTAATCCGCCGCAATTTGTACATGAGGTGCGGCGGATTCGCCACCTTTTTGGCTCAGAATCGATCCGGATTTTTCCTGTGTGTTTATGGTATGTTTTAGCTGTCCTTTGCGCATCCAGATTTATTTCTTGCCTTTTCGTTGAGATCCGAATTAATTCTTTCATATATTTAGAGATCTAAATTTGATTTTTCTTTTTAACTTCTCCAAAATAATATTTTGGTACTTTAATTTGCAGTCGGGTCCTCGGATTTTTGCAATTAAGTCCCTGGCTACTTTTGTGCTTAAGTCCTTGGTCTTTTTGTAATTAGGTCTTTGAATGCTTTTATGCTTGGATGGACTTCCATTTGAATCTCAATAATCTTGAACTTGGTCTTCATGACAGAAATGAGTCTCTTGCACGCATTTATGCTCGGGATATGGGTAATTTGTATTCAGGTCCCTGTATTCTGTAGATAAGACTAAACACATACCTTAGTAGCATTTATTGATATAAAGTTAATCTAAATGAACGACATATGATGCAATGTATGCAATGCATCAAGACACAACGGTCGAAGCTGGATTCGAAATCGAAGGAATGCATATTCCTTGGTTACGATAGGTTTGTGAAAGGATATAAGCTTTGGGATCCGGTGAGCAAGAAGGTACTCCTACGGAGTAATGTGGTCTTTGATGAGACAGGTTTGCTCAAGGGCCTTGAGGAGAAAGAGCAGCAAAGGAATCCCATGCGGGAAACCGAAATTGAAGTTGAGGTCACGACTTCAAGAGGAGAATCGAATCAAGAAGTTCAACGGGAAACAATTGACTCACGAGTAGAGGAGGAAGCTAAGCAAGAGAGTATTGCTCAAGGAAGACAAAAGAGGATCACAAAGGCACCGGTGAGGTATAGTCACGATGATGCTAGTATTGCGTTTGCACTTGTTACCGAATGTGGGGACTCTTGCACATTCGAAGAAGCTATTGAACAGGAGGACAGAAACAAGTGGATGGTGGCCATGACCGAAGAGATGGAGTCTCTTCATAAGAATCAAACTTGGGAGTTAACGGAGCTTCCCAAGGGAAAACACACGATTGGGTGCAAGTGGATCTTTAGGAAGAATGAAGGGTCATCTCCTATGGAGGATATAAAGTATAAAGGAAGGTTGATGGCAAAATGATATGCTCAGAAGGAAGGGGTCAATTACAACGAGATCTTCTCACCCGTTATAAAGCATACCTCTATTCGAGTGTTGTTAGTTATGGTGGCTATGGATAACATGGAGTTAGAGCAGATGGACGTGAAGACAACTTTTCTTCACGGGCACATAGAGGAAGAGATCTATATGAGGCAGCCGGATGGGTTCATCGCACGAGGCAAGGAAGGACAAGTATGCAAGCTGAAGAAGTCCCTCTATGGACTTAAGCAATCGCCGAGGCAGTGGTACAAAAGGTTCGATTTATTTATGATTTATAATGGTTTTGTACGTTGCGATTATGATAGTTGTGTATACTTGCGGAGTCTTGGAGACGGCACACATGTGTTCTTGTTTTTGTATGTCGATGATATGTTGATCGCGGCTAAGGAGATGAAGCATATAGATGATCTCAAACTGAAGCTTCACGGGGAGTTTGAGATGAAAAACCTCGGGAGTGCAAAGAAGATTCTCGGTATGGAGATCTCCAGGGATACCAAGAAAGGTGAAATTCAGCTCACTCAAATGAGTTATATCCGGAAGATACTCGAGAGGTATAATCTCGAGAACGCCAAGCAGGTGGCCACACCTATTAGTGCTCACTTCAAACTCTCGTTGAAGTGCAACCCCTCTACTGAAAAGGAAAGGAGAGATATGGAGAGAGTTCCATATGCTAGTGCAGTCAGATCCATTATGTATGTTATGATCTGCACTAGGCTAGACATTTCACACATAGTTAGTCTCGTGAGTCGTTATATGGCTAACCCAGGAAAAGAGCATTGGGAAGCGTTGAAGTGGTTGTTGAGGTACCTAGAGGGAACCATGGATGTTAGCTTGAAGTTCACCAAAGATGGAGCACAAAGGCAGGTGGAGGGGTACGTTGATTCAGATTATGCTAGAGATCTGGATAAGCGGAGGTCCACAACAGGGTACATGTTCACTTTGGGTGGAGGTCCAGTGAGTTGGAGATCGGTTCTCCAGGATACTACCGCATTGTCTACGACGGAAGCGGAGTACATGGCAGCTGTCGATGTCGGAAAAGAAGCTATATGGTTGAAGGGTTTGGTTAGCTCATTGGGGATGGAACATGAAGTGACCAAATTGCATTGCGATAGTCAAAGTGCAATTTATCTGGCCAAGGATCAGACTTTCCATTCAAGGACCAAACATATTGAAGTAAGGTACCATAAGATCCGAGAGTGGATCGAAGAAGGGCAGGTTGTTCTCCAGAAAATCGACACAAGCGAGAATCCTGCGGATATAATGACCAAGGTTGTCAATCGGAAGAAGTTCGAGTTGTGCTCGAAGCTTCTCAATGTCCTCAGAGAGTGAGAAGCAGGGCGCTCCGGGGGTAGCGCTAAAGGTGCTTCTAGGAAGCACAAAGGACGCGGGTCAAGAAATGGCTAAGGTAACAATTCTAAACTAAGGTGGAAATTGTTGGAATTGGTTCATAGAATTGTTAAGTACCGGAAATCAGGGAGAATCGGTCGACCGGTGTGGGGCACTCGGTCGACCAAATAACACCAGGAGTCATTGGGTTCAGATCAGATCAAGATTAGGTCGACCGATTCTGGGAACACGGTCGACCGAAAAACGCCAGGAGATTTAGGGCTCAGGATTGATCGAGATTCGGTCGATCGGTGCTGGGCACACGGCCGACCGAAAATAGACAGGAGCTGCAAGATGAGAATCAACATGCAGATCGATCGACCAAAGTTAGACACGTGGTTGACCAAAAAAGTCCAGGAGCTTCAGGCGCTGTACAGAAGCGCGGAACGGTCGAACGGCTCGGGGTGAGCTGTCGACCAAATAATGGTAGTTATGCAAACTAACCGAAAATCGGTCGACCGATGAAGGATTCCGGTCGACCATTTTCCGACGGTTATACACGATCTGAATGATTTATTGTACGGTTTTAGCCCATTATAAATAGGATTTTGCCCTAATTTTGTAACACAACATACAATACTTATTTCCTTGAGAGAGATTAGGCTAGAGAGAGATCTAGAGTGCTTTGGGAGACATATTGCTTCCAATCGTTTGTAATCTCGGAGATTTCTCTTGTTGGAGAAGAGCTTCAAGGAAAGGAAACCCGTAGGAGACCCCCAAGGACGTAGGCATCTTGCCGAACCTTGTAAAATCACGTGTGTCGTGGTTTGCTTCAGGTGTGTTGTGTGATTGCTTGTTATTTCCATCTTATTCGTGTTTACTTGTTGCATTAAGATTGGGAGAGGGTCCGAAGTTATTTTCCGCAATCAATATTCTATTTCTGTGGTGCGTTTAATCCGTAGTCGTGTTAGTGCATCTTAGATCTCCCTCCCAACAGTGGCCTCATAGAGTTCGTTAATGAGGACGCCATCGACTTGTTCGATGACGATGATGAGCTCGTTGGTGTCCGTCGTCGTGAAGAAGTTGTATATAGTGGTTTTGATGTAGTCTTGGACTTGGTCTGGGAGGAAATCGTTAATTGCACTGCGCACAAGGACAACCGTGGTTGCCACCGATGTTGCTACTGTGATTAGCTTCTTGGCGTTCTCTACGGATGTGATTGTGGTTGTGGTTGGAGTCGTTCTTAGTGCCCCACTTGGAGAACAATAAGTTTGGAGTGATGTTGCAATGGTGATTTGGTTTTGTTGCTCTATAGCATAAAAGTTGGAAAAAAAGTGTTTGGAGAAGTCTTGCTCGCCAAGAGTTGATGCTTTCTACGCGTGATAACATTTGATAATGATATTTATTAAAGTGTTAATTACATTTTGTCCATCTAAACTATGTTTTAATATCACTTTGCACCCTGTGAACTTTCAAAGTTTACAGTTAACACATTTGAACTTTCGTTTTGTAACATTTGCCTCCTGAACAATAACAATCAATTATTTAAATCCGCATTCGTCTTTTTTTTGTATTTTGTTTGTTCCCTAGAACACTGAGATGAAGGTGAGAGTTCAGATCGAAACGGAAGTCAGATTTGATTGAAATTTGGATCGGATTAGTTGAGATGAAGGTGATGATGATTTTGGATCGGAGTGGGCAGAATGAGTATGAGACAATCCCAACACCCCCCGCCCGCGCCAATCACTTCCCGGGCACATGCACAGACAACATAATTCTGTCAAAGGGAAACAGAGACGAAGAGAAGATGTGTGACAGAAAGATGTTTTTTGGATTTTAAAAGGTAAGAGTATTTTGGGTAGAACGGGAAACATAAGTATATTTTCAGAAAATATCAAAATGATGGATATTTTTCAGAAGTTTGAATATTTTTCTTGTGACATGGTTATGATCGATACCACATGTAGAACTAAGATAAGAGTTGTTTGCCACTGCAGGAGGGTTTGGGAATTAACATATGCAAACCAAGTGATCCCAAATTTCTCAATCCTTAAACTTAACATGTGGGTTTACATCTGTGAATTCCCACCTTTGAAATCCAATGTTCTTTATTACATTTGGGACTTGGGAAGAACACATTTGAAATGAAGAAAGTCCCACATCGGCAACAAATTTGCAATCAAATGTGATAAAGAACATATTTATAGCAAAGAGTACAAGATAAAAAAAGATTGCAAAAACACCACCAACACATAAAAAATAAGGTGATGAAAAAACGAGAAATTAAAAAATATTCACATCCATAATATTATTGCAGCAAAATGTGATAAAGAAAACATTTGCAACCAAATGCAATAAATGAGAAGCACACCAAAACATTAATATTCACATCCATAATAATAATAATATTGCAGCAAAATGTGATAAAGAACACATTTGCAACGAAACGTGATAAATAACACATTTGCAACAAAATGCAATAAATGAGAAGCTCACCAAAACATTATAAAAAGGGAATATATTAAAGGCTTAAGTATGTTAAGCTAAAAGTTATAAGATCATCTAAAAAATGTAATATATTTTCAAATTTATTCTTAAACCACGATCTTACGTGCCAAACAAACTCACCACTTCAGGGCACTCGTTTCGATCGAACAACCCAACTCGATTGGTAAAAAAAACACAACTCGTTTTCTGTTCCCTCAAATCAGCACTCTTCCACACACTTTTATGAACCCAATAGGTTTTTTAATCTAGGAATATGTTAAATATGAATATTTTGCGTGTCAATTTTTTTTTAATGAGTCTTGAATAATATTATTTTGATATCGAAGAAGAGAGTAATGCAAAAATTATTAAAGATTTGTTGATTATCTAGTTTCTAAATATGACTTTTTTTTTTACCTCGGTCCAACCCCATTCGATCCAATTTCACGAGGATTATGTTTTTTCGAACTGACTGATTAACTTCGATTTTTCAATGGTACCTCGGTACTGTTTGGTTAGGTTTTAAAACTCGCTGTCAAAGTAATATTTAGTAGTCCCCGTCGTAAACAAATCATTAATCTGTGCACTTCATGACCATTCTACTTCAGCAATCAGCACGGGCTAGCATTGGTTAATGGTTACATTTCAAACCTGAAATTTTGGATTATAATGAATAATTGGTCCACTTTAAGACTATTCTATTCTATTATTATGTTGTTGGTTCTCCCACGGAATTGAATATTATATCCGGAAAAGTAGTACAACAACGGAACAACTCTTTAAAAAAATTGGGTTATTTGCTTGGATGCACTCGTAAAAAGGTAGATATTCGAGTTATACACTTTTTTGTAATATTTAAGTTTGGTTAAATTAACATTAAATGAAATTAGCCAAAATCAACCTCTTTTCAATATTAACATAGTTTCAACTTTCGAAGAATACTTCTAATTTTTTTTGGCAAAAATCGTTTTGATTTTTTTCCTCAAACATCTCCAAACACGAACACATTCCCAACCACCCTGACATATATCTTCTTGTCCGAAATCCCCTCCTCCAAGCCCAAAGGAGGTCGAGGTTGTAGTGAAGGTAGATGGAGGTGAAGTAGGTGGTCGGGGTTCGAGCAGGAAGGAGGTGGGTGAGGGAGGATGGTGTTAACTTAGTGAAGAAGAGAATGAGGAGGTGGTAGAGATGAAGGTGGGGATGAATACGAGAGAGACAATGGAGGCGAGGAGAAGGAAGGTTAGGGTATGGGGGACTGGAGGCAGTACCAACAATAATGTTGTCGACGATGTTGGGGGGATTGAAGTTGGAGTTGAATTATGGCTTTGGATATTAAGGTTTTGGTTTTTTGTGGTTTGTTTGTGTGAGTTTAGGAAAATGGATAAAGGAGGTGAAGATGACCATTAATTCCATGTTAGCTGAATAAATTTTTGTATAACTTGGCTAAAGATTCACTTGTTTTCTTGGTTTGGATTTAAACAAAAAACTTGAAAAATAATTGTAAAAGTTGTTTGAAATTTATTTTGTTGCTATTATATTGATTTCATTTTAATACCAATTTAAACAAAGTGAAAAGATCTAACTTGAATATAATATTCTCGGTTGGGTACATATGTAAAATATTCAATTGTTTTATTATAAAACTAAAGTAGCTCCGAACTATTTTTTTAAGTTCACCTTTTGTAATTGCATCCAACCAAATAATCCGAGATCACGTATACTACCAGTGTAGTCATATATATGTTGTACCATATATCCCATTACAGCTTGGTAATCAAGCGGCTCATAAAAATACTATATATATATTGACATATTCTGCTTCTATTTCTCACTTATATTAGTATAATATATAAGTAAGAAGAGTCGAATCTATATAAGTAGGCACAGTCCAATCTAAATATGAAATATCGAAATATTCCAAGGCGCTGGACAAATATAAATTGGTTACTTAGGCAAAACAACATCATCTATCTATAAAATTATTTTCAGCTAACCATCCAACCAATATAAATAGGCCCTCCACCCACCGCTCTCTCCATCCAAACTTCCAATTAAACCAAACATATATATATATATCAACACCATATCGTCTCTTCCGAAAATCAAGAAGCGCAAAATGGCTTCCACCAGTGCCACAAAGCCTCATCTAGTATGCATCCCATACCCAGCCCAAGGCCACGTAACGCCGATGCTTAGCCTCGCGAAGCTCCTCCACCACAAGGGCTTCCACATCACCTTCGTCAACACCGAGTACAACCACCTTCGCCTCCTCAAGTCCAGAGGCCCCTCCGCCCTCGATGGTCTCCCGGATTTCAATTTCAGGACAATCCCCGATGGACTTCCGGTGACGGATTCGGACGTGACGCAAGATATTCCGTCGTTGTGCCACTCTACCATGACTACCTGTCTTCCCCCCTTCAGAGAGCTACTTAAGAAGCTTAATTGTGAGTCTTCCGGTGTGCCTCCGGTAACAGCTATTGTGGCGGATGGTGTCATGAGCTTCACGCTTGATGCTGCTGAGGAGTTGGGGATCCCTGAGGTTTCGTTTTGGACACCCAGTGCTTGTGGATTTTTGTCTTACCTCTATTATAAAGATATAATTGAGAGAGGCATCATACCACTCAAAGGTAACCTTTCCTAGATTACTTATGGCAACATCAAACTCATGATGTTGCTTAGTACTAATAATATAGGTTAGTTAATTACTCATTGGACTTAAAAGTCACCATCTGAAGTATTGCGCGCTTGAGAGTTCTTTTTTAAAACATTTTATAATTATATTTAAATTCCAACATGTAATTTATTCACAATGTTAATTAGGATTCAATCTCTAGTCCATGTTAATCTCAAACTAAAGATCTACTAAGTAAGTTATTTCACATCTGTAAATTGAGCTAACTCGGATGACCATGGTAGTTGTTGCTCGAGGTAAAACCTAATTAGTTTCTCTTATATATATGCAGATGAGAGTTACCTTACGAACGGATACTTAGACACTCCGATAGAATGCATCCCGGGAATGGACAACATCCGACTAAGAGACATTCCGAGTTTCGTTCGCACCACAACTCTTGAAAACAACATCATGATCGATTTCTTCCTCCACGAGACCGAGAGAGTCACCAAAGCCACAGCCGTAGTCCTCAACACCTTTCCCGATTTCGAGAGTTCGGTTCTCAACGCCCTAGCCTCGATCACGCCACCAATTTACACCATCGGTCCCTTATCTCTCCTAACGCAACATCTTCCCAACAACGACCCGGTGGTGTCCATGGGCTCCAGTCTCTGGAAGGAGGACACAACTTGTCTAAATTGGTTGGACACCCAACCGGCCAGTTCGGTCGTTTACGTGAACTTTGGGAGCATAACGGTGATGAGCAGCGCTCAGCTGGTGGAGTTCGCGTGGGGGCTGTGCAATAGTAATAAAAACTTCCTGTGGATAATCCGACCCGATCTTGTTAGAGGCGACAACGCCGTCTTACCAAAAGAGATTGCGGAGGTGACGAAAGACAGGAGCATGATAGCGAACTGGTGCCCGCAAGAGCAAGTTCTTAACCATCCCGCAGTGAGAGGGTTCTTGACCCACTCTGGGTGGAACTCGACATTGGAGAGCATATGTGCGGGCGTGCCGATGTTATGCTGGCCTTTCTTCGCGGAGCAGCAGACTAACTGTCGCTACTCTTGCGTCGAGTGGGGTATCGGGATGGAGATCGACAACGATGTTAAGAGGGATGAGGTCACCGGTCTCATTGTAGAGTTGATGGATGGAGAAAAAGGTAAGGAGATGAGGAGAAGAGCGCAAGAGTGGAAGGAGAGAGCCTGTGCTGCGGCACAGAAAGATGGGAGTTCGTTCCTTAATCTTGAGAATTTGGTTAACCATGTGCTGCTCGCACCACCCAAGATCTTAGAATGATAATGTTATTTATTAAATTGCTGTCTTTACTAAATTGTCTTCATTTGGATGTTGAGATATGCAAGAGTTGAGTCCGTATTGTCCACCAAATGCGTTCCAATTTTAGACGATATTTCTTTGGAACTCCTCTTTTTTCCAGCTTGTCATTGTTGATAGAATTGACGCCACTGTCTGTACGTCGACCCATGTATTATGTGAATTCGACGTTGAATGCTCATATATAAGAAAATCTTTTTTATGCATACGTACGATTCTAAGTCGGATATTTATTGTAACGTCTCGAAACAGCGGAAGATTTAAAATTTCAAAATAACCAACATAACAGACAACTCAAGCGGGAACGTCACTAATATATAAATATATAAATCCGGGTGCACCCAAAATACAAGGAGTTTTCCAAAAGAAGTACAACTACAATACTGATACAATGAAATAGAATACATGTAGTCGTACGGTCTAGCAACTGCCGAAGAGGATCCGACTCCAAAGCACTTCGTCCTCGGTCACCACCCACCCGGACCTACTGTGGTCCTGAAAAAGATGCAACAACAATGCCTGAGTTTCCAGAAGGAAACCTCGTATGCCAACTCACCTATATGCATGCATTACACAATGAACCTATCATACTAGTAGCATGTCATGGCATCGACAGAATGGAAAACAGTTCCCCCGAAGGGTAAAACAGGACATCAGTCCGACAATCAATCATCGGGTCTCACGAAGAGACCTACTGCAGGCACATGCAGTCTAGCAGCCCGCGACATCGCACCCCCCACACGCAGCTACACTACTCAAGGGTTCGGCAGGGAGCCTCTGTCACGTCTACGCGCCGATAAAAACAGATCTGTAAATCTCAGTGGTCGGGGCCACAGGGACCAACGGGGCCGTCGCCCGGAAGGTATAACAACATCATCTCGGTAGGTGCCCAGCCGAGGAAAAACAACATAGCCGGCACAGCCTCGGCCCAACAATCATCATCGCCGGCACAACCTCGGCGGCATCACCAGCACAGCATCGGTGGTCCATCACAACGTCCGGCACAGCATCGGACGGGTCCAGACCGAAGTCTGTCAGGGTCAACGGGCTCCACGAGCCGCGAACACCAACTGCGCCGCTATAAAAGCAGGGCAGCGACCTCCGTAGCCCGAAGGCCGGTAGTCACCTCACCCAACGCCAGTTGCGTGCCCGCACAACATCATCATACATTGGGATCCACGATCCCTCAGGCCTGCTACGCTACAATGAGCTTAATCGATCATATCTCATAAGTCCCACTCCATACCTGGAGGAGACGCATCCCGAACACCCACACCCTTCCACCCGACGGTCCCTGGGCAGGCACGCAAGCGCACCCACCGTCACCTCCCGGCTCACGCACAAGGCGAGGTCACGGGTTTCCGTGGACAGAGTTGGCATTCACAACGGGACCCAGGAATTCAGTTCTAAGCAGATTCGGTCGACCGACATAGTCTAACCGGTCGACCGTTTTCACGAGGAATTCGGTCGACCGAAAGTCTGAATCGGTAGAACTCACTGCGCAACACTAATTCCCAAACGGTCGAACAAAAGTCTAAAACCGGTCGACCGAACGAGGTCAAAATCCGGAGTCTGGTCAACATCAAAATCGGATCTATCGGTCGACCGACTCAGGGGTCTCGGTCGACCGAAAACAGACAGGGTCAACCTATTATTCTAAGTCATATAATCGGTCGAACGCAAACCTCCAACGGTCAAACAACATACAACCGGTCGAACGCAATATGAAATCGGTCGAACAAATCATGCAATTCTACTCAGTACACTTAAGTTCCGGTCGAACGACCCAAGGAACCGGTCGACCGAAAACAGACAGAATGTCCCAATTCACCAGCAATATGCACTACCGGTCGACCGCCACAAGGCATCGTTCGACCGGTGAAGGTTAAAATCGGGCAAACAGTGCTAAAACGGTCGACCGCCCGAAGGACCCGGTCGACCGTTGGTCGTCTTCAACCTCGTGCCAGCCGAGGATTTTACGAAGAACGTCGCCGGAGAGGTCCTCGACCTCCCCCGACCGACCAACAACACCCTCCCACGAGGGTGAGCAACAAAATCACACTAATGAGTGGCATACCTCGAGAGAGAGACGAATCCGCCGGAGCAACGCTCACGCCTCCGTCACCTCCTCACGCGCGACCTCCGCGAGCCTCACGCCAAAGCAGCCTCCTCCGCCTGAGCTCGCGTCCCTCCGTCACCGTCCGCCGGAGCTGCTCGCCGACCAAAGAGAGAAGATGGTGAGGATGATGTGAAGAGAAGGAAGGAAAGAAGAAAAGAAGAGGAAGAAGAGTTGGGTGTATTTAACTCCCAAACCCTACACCCCCACCATCCCCTTACACCCTATCCCTCACCTCACCCATACCTCCACCACACCTCCCTCTCTCCTCCAAGTCAAACTCCACCTAACCACCCATTAACCCCTAATCCGGTTTAGGGACTTAACAATCCACCCAACTTAAAAGGATTTCGTCCCGAAATCACAGCAACAACTCACCGAAAAGCTCTGGATACTGCCTCCTGACTTCCTCCTCGATCTCCCAAGTGGCCTCGCGCTCGCTATGATGCTGCCACCGGACCTTCACCATCGGAATGGTCCTCCTCCTGAGCTGATGATCCATGCGATCAACTATCTCGACTGGTCTCTCCTCGAGCGACAAGTCCTGCTGAATCTCTGGCACTGCAATCTCGATAACGTGTGACGGATCTGCAACGTACTTCCTCAGCATAGACACATGGAAGACATTGTGCAGACCCGAAAATTGCGGCGGCAATGCAATCCGGTAGTCAACCTCTCCAACTCGGTCGAGGATCTCGAACGGCCCAACATACCTCGGACTGAGCTTCCCCTTCTTCCCAAACCTCATCACACCTCGGGCAGGGGAAATCTTCAGAAACACATGGTCGCCCACCTCGAAACTCAGCGCTCGTCTGCGTCGATCTGCATAACTCTTCTGCCTGCTCTGTGTTGTGGCCAGTCTCCTCCTGATCACATCCACCTTCTCTGCATACATCTGCACGATCTCTGGCCCCACTAACTGCCTCTCGCCCACATCACTCCAGCATACCGGTGATCTGCAAGGCCTCCCGTACAACGCCTCGTACGGTGTCATCCCAATACTCGAGTGGTAGCTGTTGTTGTAGGCGAACTCTATCAGCGGCAAGTGCTCATCCCAGTGCCCTGCCCAGTCCAGTGTGCATGCTCTCAGCATATCCTCCAAGGTCTGAATCGTCCTCTCTGACTGACCATCTGTCTGCGGGTGGAACGCCGTACTGAACCTCAGACGCGTCCCCAAAGCCTGCTGCAGACTCCCCCAAAATCTGGAAGTGAATCGAGGATCTCGATCGGAGATGATGCTCACTGGCACCCCATGCAATCTGACTATCTCCTCCACGTACAACTTAGCTAGACCCTCCAAAGGCAACGTGGTCCTGATCGCTAAGAAGTGCGCCGACTTGGTCAGTCGATCGACTATCACCCAAATTGCGTCGTGGAATCTCCTCGTCTTCGGCAATCCAGTGACAAAATCCATCGTCACGTGCTCCCTCTTCCACTCAGGAAGCTCAATACACTGCATCGGTCCTGCTGTCCTCTGATGCTCAATCTTCACCTGCTGACAGACCAAGCATCGCTCCACAAACTCTGCAATGTCCCTCTTCATGCCTTTCCACCAGAAATTCCGCTGCAGGTCCTTATACATCTTCGTGCTCCCCGGATGAATGGTGTATCTAGCTCTGTGTGCCTCCTCCATGATGTCAGCTCTCAGCCCATCAATCTTCGGCACCCAGATCCGACTCCTGAACCTCAGACCACCATCAACCCCCACACTGAAATCTGATCCATCTCTGGAAACCAACTGTAGCAGACCAGCTAACTCATCGTCCTCCTGCTGAGCCTGCACCACCCGTGAGACCGTCTGCGGCTCCACCCGAAGCCCAGCAATCACTGCTCCCTCTGCACCCTCTGTGAACGGTCTCCACTCTGACAACGCCTCAAGTAGCCTCCACTCCTGGATGCACAGACTCACCATAGAAACCTCCACCTTCCTGCTCAGCGCGTCTGCAACCGAATTCGCCTTCCCCGGATGATAGGAAATGGTGAAGTCGTAGTCCTTAATGAACTCAAGCCATCTGCGCTGCCTCATATTCAGCTCCTTCTGCGAGAACAAGTACTTCAGACTCTGATGATCGGTGAAGACCTCGAACTGCTCGCCATACAGATAGTGTCGCCAGGTCTTCAATGCGTGAACTACCGCTGCTAACTCCAGATCGTGGGTAGGGTAGTTCTTCTCGTGCACCTTCAGCTGCCTCGAAGCGTACGCCACCACCTTCCCGTGCTGCATCAGAACACAGCCCAACCCAATCCCTGATGCATCGCTGTAAATCACAAAGCCTCCACTGCCACTCGGTAGAGTCAGAACAGATGCTGTCGTCAATCGCCTCTTCAGCTCCTGAAAGCTGTCCTCGCACTTCTGGGACCAAACAAACTTGACGCCCTTCTGCGTCAACGCTGTCAGCGGCGATGCAAGTCTGGAGAAATCCTGGATGAATCGCCTGTAGTACCCTGCCAGTCCTACGAAACTCCTGATCTCCGTCACGCTCGTCGGGGCTCTCCACTGAGTCACTGCCTCGACCTTCGCCGGATCCACCGAAATCCCATCTGCTGACACAATATGCCCCAGAAAAGCCACCTGATCCAACCAGAACTCGCACTTCGTGTACTTGGCATAAAGCTGCTGATCCCTCAAGATGCCAAGCACAATCCTCAGGTGCTCTCGATGCTGCTCCCTGTCAGGCGAGTATACCAAAATGTCATCCACGAACACCACGACAAATCTGTCGAGGTACGGCTGGAAGGTCCTATTCATCAGATCCATGAATGCTGCAGGTGCATTCGTCAGTCCAAATGGCATCACCAAGAACTCGTAGTGGCCGTACCGCGTCCTGAAGGCTGTCTTCTGAACATCTGCCTCCCTGATCCGCAACTGATGATAACCCGAACGTAGATCGATCTTCGAGAACACTCTCGCCGTCTGCAACTGATCAAACAAATCATCAATCCTGGGCAAAGGGTACCGGTTCCGAACGGTAACCTTATTCAGCATCCTGTAGTCGATGCACATCCGCAAAGATCCATCCTTCTTCTTCACGAAGAGCACAGGCGCTCCCCATGGAGAAACACTCGGTCGAATGAACCCGGACTCCATCAACTCCTGCAACTGCTTCTTCAGCTCTGTCAACTCAGCAGGTGCCATACGATACGGTGCCTTCGACTGAGGTGTCGTACCCACTACCAACTCGATGCCGAACTCGATCTCTCGGTGCGGCGGTAACGCTGGAATCTCTGCTGGAAACACATCCGGGAACTCCTGCACAACCTCTATATCCTCAAGCCTCCTCGTCTCAGGATCAGGAACTACCAGCGTGGCCACAAACGCTCTGCATCCCTGTTGTATCAGTCTTTGTGCCTTAACCGCAGACACAATCAGACGACCCCCTCTGCTCCTCGCACCTCTGATCAGAACATCTGGCAAGCCCTCCATCGGGATCAGGATCTTCTTCTCGCGGCAAAAGACCCGCACGTCGTACTGTGACAGCCAGTCCATCCCCAGTATGACGTCGAAGTCCACCATCGGTAACAAGACCAGATCTGCCGGAAAATCGTGGTCTCCCGAAGCAACTGTGGTGCCGGGGAAAAAGCTCCCCACAGTGCCCACCTCACCCATGGGCGTGCTGACCTCCAAAACATCAGTCAGCAGCACAGGGGTCCGACCCAACTCGCCAGCAAACTTCTCCGAAATGAAGGAGTGTGTGGCGCCGCAATCAAACAACACACGCGCTACTGAACCAGAAACTGAAAGCGTACCTTCCACGACGGTGTTGGAGTCCCTCGCCTCCTCAGCCTGAATAGTGAAGACTCGCCCGGTCTTCCTGCCCTGGCCCGGTGAAACAACTGATCGGCTGCCTCCGCCTCTGCCTACCGCTGGTGGTCCTGGCCTCCTGCTCGGCTCTCCCTGCCTCTGAGGACAATCACGGACGAAATGTCCCATCTGACCGCAACCCATGCACGCTCCAGTCCGACGGGGACACTCTTGTCCTGGATGGAACCTCCCGCAGTAAGTGCACGCTCCAGACTGACGTGCTCCTCCTCCATCAAACCTGGGCCTCGTGCCCGGGTTCCCTGCTCCACGACCGGCTACACGACTATCGGTGCTCACTGGCGCCTTCCGCGCCTCCTGAATACACTCTCTCTGGTCCTGCTCAATGATGGTAGCATGCTTCACCGCATCTGCAAGGGTCTGCGGAATGTTGTTGATCACCCGAGAACGAAGCGGCTGCCTCAGTCCCTTCACGAACTTCCTCACCCGCTGCCCTGGGGTCACACAGATCTCTGGGCAGTAACGCTCCAAGGTGTTGAACCTGCTGATGTAGCTCGCAAGAGTCATCTCCCTCTGCTCCAGCGACATAAACTCCTCCCTCTTCTGATCCCTGACATGCTGGGGAAAATACTGCTCATGGAATACCTCTAAAAACTCCTCCCAGCTGACATCTGCACGGTCGTCGAACAACACCGTGGACGTGGACCTCCACCAGTTGGCGGCCTCGCCATTGAACACATAGGTGGCCAGCTCCACCATCCTCTCAGGTGCTACTCCAATAGCGCGGAAGATCTTCTCCATCCTGAAGATCCAGTCCTCCGCAACCTCTGGGGCCCTCCTGCCATCAAAAGTCGGTGGGTGCTGACGCATGAACCGATCGTGCTCAGCTCCCACCCCGCTCTGAGCGCTCTGAGCTGCCTAACGCTCTAGAAACTCGCCCAGTCTATCCCACTGAGCGACAGAAGTATCGTCACTGGGGTCGCGATCGCGTGGAGAACTCCTCACACGCCTAGGTGCCATCTGTCACCACAACAATCAACAGATAAGCAACAATGCATGCAAGAGCTACAAAAATAATGCATGCCTCTAGCACTACTCCTAAGGGTGGTTCTTTAGATGAAGACACAGGAATCGACCGCTCTGATACCAAGTTGTAACGTCCCGAAACAGCGGAAGATTTAAAATTTCAAAATAACCAACATAACAGACAACTCAAGCGGGAACGTCACTAATATATAAATATATAAATCCGGGTGCACCCAAAATACAAGGAGTTTTCCAAAAGAAGTACAACTACAATACTAATACAATGAAATAGAATACATGTAGTCGTACGGTCTAGCAACTGCCGAAGAGGATCCGACTCCAAAGCGCTTCGTCCTCGGTCACCACCCACTCGGACCTACTGCGGTCCTGAAAAAGATGCAACAACAATGCCTGAGTTTCCAGAAGGAAACCCCGTATGCCAACTCACCTATATGCATGCATTACACAATGAACCTATCATACTAGTAGCATGTCATGGCATCGACAGAATGGAAAACAGTTCCCCCGAAGGGTAAAACAGGACATCAGTCCGACAATCAATCATCGGGTCTCACGAAGAGACCTACTGCAGGCACATGCAGTCTAGCAGCCCGCGACATCGCACCCCCCACACGCAGCTACACTACTCAAGGGTTTGGCAGGGAGCCTCTGTCACGTCTACGCGCCGATAGAAACAGATCTGTAAATCTCAGTGGTCGGGGCCACAGGGACCAACGGGGCCGTCGCCCGGAAGGTATAACAACATCATCTCGGTAGGTGCCTAGCCGAGGAAAAACAACATAGCCGGCACAGCCTCGGCCCAACAATCATCATCGCCGGCACAACCTCGGCGGCATCATCGGCACAACATCGGTGGTCCATCACAACGTCTGGCACAGCATCGGACGGGTCCAGACCGAATTCTGCCAGGGTCAACGGGCTCCACGAGCCGCGAACACCAACTGCGCCGCTATAAAAGCAGGGCAGCGACCTCCGTAGCCCGAAGGCCGGTAGTCACCTCACCCAACGCCAGTTGCGTGCCCGCACAACATCATCATACATTGGGATCCGCGATCCCTCAGGCCTGCTACGCTACAATGAGCTTAATCGATCATATCTCATAAGTCCCACTCCATACCTGGAGGAGACGCATCCCGAACACCCACACCCTTCCACCCGGCGGTCCCTGGGCAGGCACGCAAGCGCACCCACCGTCACCTCCCGGCTCACGCACAAGGCGAGGTCACGGGTTTCCGTGGACAGAGTTGGCATTCACAACGGGACCCAGGAATTCAGTTCTAAGCAGATTCGGTCGACCGACATAGTCTAACCGGTCGACCGTTTTCACGAGGAATTCGGTCGACCGAAAGTCTGAATCGGTAGAACTCACTGCGCAACACTAATTCCCAAACGGTCGAACAAAAGTCTAAAACCGGTCGACTGAACGAGGTCAAAATCTGGAGTCTGGTCAACATCAAAATCGGATCTATCGGTCGACCGACTCAGGGGTCTCGGTCGACCGAAAACAGACAGGGTCAACCTATTATTCTAAGTCATATAATCGGTCGAACGCAAACCTCCAACGGTCAAACAACATACAACCGGTCGAACGCAATATGAAATCGGTCGAACAAATCATGCAATTCTACTCAGTACACTTAAGTTCCGGTCGAACGACCCAAGGAACCGGTCGACCGAAAACAGACAGAATGTCCCAATTCACCAGCAATATGCACTACCGGTCGACCGCCACAAGGCATCGTTCTACCGGTGAAGGTTAAAATCGGGCAAACAGTGCTAAAACGGTCGACCGCCCGAAGGACCCGGTCGACCGTTGGTCGTCTTCAACCTCGTGCCAGCCGAGGATTTTACGAAGAACGTCGCCGGAGAGGTCCTCGACCTCCCCCGACCGACCAACAACACCCTCCCACGAGGGTGAGCAACAAAATCACACTAATGAGTGGCATACCTCGAGAGAGAGACGAATCCGCCGGAGCAACGCTCACGCCTCCGTCACCTCCTCACGCGCGACCTCCGCGAGCCTCACGCCAAAGCAGCCTCCTCCGCCTGAGCTCGCGTCCCTCCGTCACCGTCCGCCGGAGCTGCTCGCCGACCAAAGAGAGAAGATGGTGAGGATGATGTGAAGAGAAGGAAGGAAAGAAGAAAAGAAGAGGAAGAAGAGTTGGGTGTATTTAACTCCTAAACCCTACACCCCCACCATCCCCTTACACCCTATCCCTCACCTCACCCATACCTCCACCATACCTCCCTCTCTCCTCCAAGTCAAACTCCACCTAACCACCCATTAACCCCTAATCCGGTTTAGGGACTTAACATTTATTGTGTCGTGTAGATTACAGAGTGAGACGTGTGATTGTCACTAACAAGACAAAATGGTGCAAATTAAGTTGCAATATACAAAAATTATTTGTTCCGTAGAACCTGAAATTTCACTCAAGTGCGGATGGTGAAAATATAAACCACAAAACTTTCTTTTAAGTAATGATCTTCCATTTGATCGTACACTATGACTGTCAAGTTTGGCTCGGGATCGACGGATCGCTCGATGTTCGCTCGATTTTGCTCGGATCGTGCTCGACTCGATTACTAACGAGTCGAGCACGAGCAAAAAAACCGCTCAACAAACTAAACGAACCGAGCACGAGCAAACCGTGCTCGCTCGATGCTCGACATTTGATTGCTCGTTCGCTCGCTCGTTAAAATACTCAATTATCATATTTACTATATCCAATTACAATTATCCATATTAGGGGGGGATTACTATTAAACCATTTAACTTTTTTTAAACTAAAGTCCTAAAGACTAAAAGTCTAAAAGAGTAAAAAATTCTCTTTTGTTAGGTCATTCACGATGCTTCCATTGAATCCCTTTCACCCAAGGTTAAAGCCCTAAAATCTCACCGCCGCCTCCTCCACACCACCTCTTTTCCGGGCCTCCGACGACCACCCCCAGGCCTCATCTTCCCCGGGCCTTCGACGACCTCCTCGTTCTCAGCCTCGTTCTTCACAGTCGACACTCGGACTAGGGTTTCCTTCTTCGCATCCAATCCGCCAACATCAAAAGGTAATCATTTTCATACCCAAACAAAATGTCTCTCTTTTTTTCATCATGATCATGATTCGATTTGGAAAGTAAGGATATTTGAAATGTTGTTTACGAAACTTGTAATTAAGTTTGTTAGGGGGTAAATTATAGTGTAAGCTTGAATTAAATGGTGGAGGGAAACAAGGAGAATAGCTATTCTTGGCTGCACTGTTGTTATGTTGTCGGGGTTTGGGGGATTGGGGTCGAGATGGAGGAAACATGAGACATGGAGAGGTGTGTTGGGAACGTGATGGGTGGTGGGAACAGGTAAAAGAAAAGGTAAAAGAAATGTTCGAAATATCAAGGGTTGCCAATCACATCAACATCATAATTCTGACCAGGGGAGAGGTCAAATTTCTCGACAAGTTATCTGGCAGTCTCTGTTGGGAAATCATAGCTTGCTAGTATGAGTTAGAAGCATATTAAATACTATGATGGAGGTGGATCATAACTGATTTAATCAGTGTGATTAAACTGAATTTCATGAACAAGCATATTTATCTAAACAGTTATGGGTGGACACAAACAGCAACACAGTTGATCCATTCACCAAACTCTTATCCCAAGCCAAGGGCGAAATGCATTTCGACTCTACGGGCCTGAGGAACCATGTGGATTGGCTTGATGAGTGATTAGAGAGGGTTACCCTAGTTATTATTGTTTTATACATTGAGAATGTATGTGAGAGAAAACTTTGATAACAAGTGGGAGATTGAAAGGATTGTGTTCTAAAAAAAATTCTTTTATATGTCAATTATTATGAATTGAATGTGCAAACATTTTGTTCCTTGGTTATGGTATTCGTCTTTTGGAAATGTTAAGGAAGAGACGCTTGGTCCTTAACCGTAGATCTCTAAAAGATAATGGTTTACATAAATCAAAAGTTATTCACAATCATGATAATTAATATGGAACATTAATCACCGAGATAAGACAAAAGTGATACTAAGTCATAATTCAGAGAAACAAACTGTAATTAACACTAAACTATAAGACATACGACCCTTACAGGCCTACAAGTCCAACCCAGACACGTTGTACTCTTACTTCACTTAAGAGCCTTCCAGCCCAATCTAAAGATTCTTCATTCTGAAAATGACAAAGCCTATTGGGCTACACCTTTAATAGCCTTTACCCAAAGATATACGAAGTCTATTGGTTCTGTAGACGAATCAGGCCGACCCAAAATATTTTCGTTTGATCCGAAAGAAACTAAAGAATTCAATGCTTATTTGACCAAAGGGCCTACCAGCCGCCAGCTGGAATTCTTTGGGTTACGACCCAAATTAAAATAAACAGTTTAAAGCCCATTAGTTGGAAGGGCCTACCGTCCCGGCCCAAAGTTATTGGTCCTAGCTCAAAAGAGACTCAATTATTCCAAGCCCATTAAACCTAATGTCCCGATCTACAAGAGAATATGCAAACTCAAACTCATTAATCCTACAGATTTATCAGCCCAACCTAAAAGGCTTCCACTTCAGACTCATAACATGTTAACGAATTAAAGGCCTGTTATTAGTTCTGGACCATATGACTCTAATCGGAGTCGCAAATGCATACATGATATTGAGAGCCTACAAGTCCAACCCAAATACTTTTGGTTCTGACCTATGACCCAAAAGACACTAATCCGAGCTGCAAATGCAAACTTACCTTGGGATACGTTTTATGTTTCCGTTATTATAGGAACATTATTTGATTTCAAACTTTGAAGATATGAATACATACATGATATTGTTAGCCTCCGATAATAAAACACAAAGAGAACGTTATTTTTTCGAAAAAAGAATATTTACAAGTCTTTTTTTGTTAAAGCGAAAGGGCAACACGTTAGAAGTTAGTCCACAGTTCTATTATTATTTGAACTTCTATCCCAATCAACAATGTATTTCACCGGTGAGCAAGTGGCGTTCCACCTTGTCAGTGAGGTGGCGGGAGTTGCAAGGGGGCAGCGCCTCCTGAAAGTAAAACACAATGTATTTTTTGGCTTCAGATTTTATTACTAATTTTGGTTACTAATGTATTTTTCGATACAAAATTAGTAATAAAATCTGAAGTCCAAAAATACATTGTGATTGGTTTTCAGGGGGCGTTACCCCCTTGCAACCCCGCTACCACACCGACGAGGGGAACGCCGCTCGCTCACTGGTGAGCGAGCCTCCCGACCGACATGTTGCAAGTTCAACATGTCTTAGCTAAAAACGACATCTCGCAGCCAAGAAAACAAAATAATAAAAATGAAAACCAACTTGAACTCCTCAAAATGTTATACTTGGATATAATAATTTGAGTTGATTCATACAATTATGATGACTTAGTATATCTTAGCTGACTTGGTCACTAACCATATGAGAGTGAGATGGGGGTTCCGTTTTCACTCCCATAACCATAGCAAAATACATTAGTAACTTCAAATGCACGCACGCCTCCTGTCTCGATTCGAGGCGTGCTGGGGAATTTATGGGAGAAATTATAGGTTCTAGTCTCTGAGTGATAAAATATATTTTTGGTCCTCGAAATAGTCATGTTGCCTTCAATCCAACTTAATGCATCGACTGATGACTTACCCGTTTTTTCGGGAAACGAGACCCCCGACCGACTTGTCACTAGTTCAACAATCCTTATGTAAAAACGACATCAGTGATATTGTTTTCATTAAGGGTAAAAACGACATCTATAGTGCTATTTTTAGTTAATGTACAGGTGTTATTTGTAAGGTGTTTACTTTGCTAATTAAGTTTTCCACGTGCATATTATTTTAATTTTGTTTTTTGCTGATTATTTTGAAAAAAAATCCTTATTATTATCAATTATATCAATAATAAATTAACCCACCAACATTAAACAATCTCAAATTTTAAGCTAGTAATTATTTTCATTAAATTGATCCTAATGATAGCATTTTAAAATAAAAACTAATTCATTTAAAAAACTAAACCAATACAATCCCATTTCTATTTGGTACATCCGTTTCGGGTTTGTACCATTAACCTAACTTCTAAGTACTTATTTAATCCCTTTTAAAAAAATTTGTATGTACTGGGCTCTCATATGATAAGTTATAGTGTTATAACAGATCATAACTCGAAGTAGAAGGCATCATTGAATATATTAAGTGGGATTTGAGAGTTACATATTACAGGAGGTTTCCAGGGTAGTGGTGAAATTATTATTTTTAGTTTTTCCTTGGTTTCTTGGTACACAGACTCAAACAAAATCTTCTCGAGATATCCAGCGGAGAGATCAACCAAGACGAAGGGCTTGTTTAGATACTATATGGTGGAGTAACTGTAAGCTTTCCACAATCGGTTCCAAAACGGTTGTCAACTTGTCATCGTTGCAACTTGCAAGTTTAACTTAACTAAATTTCCTCATCCTTATACTGTTATACCTCACCATCAAGATGCCGCCTTTAAACATATGCATAGGCAGTGGCGTATCCGTATACGGTATTCTTTGCGTACCCACAACTTTTGGAAATTCCGTATCCGAATTCCTATTTTAAAATAATAATAATAATCAAAACCTTAAATTTGATTCAATTCCATAATTCAAATGTTTGATTTGGAAAATCTAACAACAATACATACAAGTTACAAAGTAATAAAAGCATAAATTACAAACATTTTTTAGAACAATACAAACAACATATGAAAACACCGAGGAACCACATAACAAACAATTAAGCAACAGAAAAACTAGCAAAGTAATTATTCCAACATGAAACATCATCTCCATGGTACATCCAAGTCACATTTGATACCTACATGTAAAGAGAGAGAAAAACGTAAGAAAAATGACAATTTATCATATGAATATATTGTTACTAAGTATTCAATAAATAAATAAATGACAATTCTAAAACTACCTTTCATAGGTAAACTAGGGTCTTCTTCTGAAATCTAGAAATCTAATTCTCTAACTCTTGATCTTTTTCGGCTTCACTTGAGTCTAAACAACACAAATAAGTTCATTATCGTAATAAAATTAAACCATAGAAATTTAAAAGTAACATCAACTAAGTAATAATACATACTCATGATTAAATCTTTTTTGTCGCTTTGCATCCTTATTGGACTCTTCCACTTCATCAACAAAGACATTTGCACTTCCAACAAGTGTCTCATTGTTGATCGGTGTAGAACTCGAAATGAGACTTGTCGTAGTGCGAGCAACTGGACCAGAAGTATCATCTAGAGCTGGCAAATCCTCTTCCATGCTGCAAAAATGTGACACATTGCAAACAATTATTGAACCTTATAAAGTATGGTTAGCATACATCCAAAAATATCCCAGCATTTAAAATTGAAACTAGCATTCTTTGTGATACATGATGTACCTGTTGTTATAACTTATATAAGTACAGAATTGTCACTGAAACGAACATGCCATGTATGTAAATTTTCAACAACAAAAACATGTATGAAGCCATATCTAATTTATCCTGCAACTACTGACGGATATTATTGAATCTTCAAGTTGATCGGAGATTGTTGGATATATAAAATAATACCCATGTCATATATAAATCAGAAAAATATGTGATTCTATTTAAAACAAATCACAAGACATCACTTCTGGACTTTTTGAAATGAGTATTTAGGGCCTGAAATTACTATGCAAATTAAACTAAGTACGTGGAACCTCTTGACTAATAGAGGGTGAGAATTGGGGATGCCACATTCGGACGAGTATAATCTAACGTTACTTTTCCATTCCCAACCAAATCCACCACTTCATAACCAAATTCTCAAACCAAATTCTAACCTGGACTTGGATCCACGTCGGGAGTCGAGGAGGACGCGATCTGCTGGTAGAGCAGGCCAGCACGGGAGGAGGCCAAGACGACAAGGAGGACAGGCGATCACGATGAGGCGCGACAGGAGGAGGCGGAAACGGCTCGGGAAGAGGAGGATGCGGCTTGGGAAGAGGCAGAGGGGGCTGAAAGGATTAGGGTTTGCTTCGGGGAAAAAGAGTTTATATAGTTGTGGGGTAACTTATATAAAAGGAACATACGTTTTCTTATTGCAACTTAATAAGATAAATTAATAAGATTAACTCATCAACTTTAAGTTACAATTAATTAGCAACTATATACAAATTATAAAATTTTAATATATATATATATATATGTTATGTATGATATTAAACGGATACGAATACATATATGGATATAAATACGGATACGGATCTTTTAATATGGATATTCAATCTCGGATCAGATGTTATTCGGATCGGATGTATCAATATCCATATTTGATCCGTCGGTTCCCGGATATTAAGTTTCGGATACGAATACAGATTCACGGATGATAGATTCTCGGATAAAACGAATACAGACGAGAACGGATTCTCGGATTTCGGACATCCACTGACACCCCTAAGTACAAGTATTCAACTTTAATATAGTTTTTTGTTGTTAAACAAAAAAATAATTGATGACCCATAATTCCCCAAGATCCACCTCCACATTAGGACATACGGGCTATGATTCTAAACTCAAGTTGACCCATAAATCAACATCATTTCATGAGGTCGCATGTGGAGGTTCAAACTGGTGTCTTAGCGGAATGAAATCTTCACTCCGTCATTGAATCAGTACAATTATAAATTTATTTTCATGCAAAACCAAGGATGGTGTCAGGATTTCAAGTTAAGGGAATTGGAATTTGTAAAGAAATTCAAAAATATTAACATAAACTTAAAAATACCACCACTTTTTTTTTGAGTACTAAATTCTGATCGAGAGTGCACCCAAAAATACGTATTAAATTAATTGGATATTTTACTCATAACGAATATTTTTGGATTTGTAATACTTGAACTAATTAGATATATAAAAACCAAATATATATGTGTCTCATAAAATTGATTCAGAATACCAAGGGGGCTGGAACCCCAAGGGCCAAGGATCTCTATTACGTAATAAAATCTCAAAATTAATGGACAGAAAGTTTAAAGAAACCAACAATAAGCAGAACCCAAAATGATTTTGACAACTGGGATTGAATCTGAAAGTCCAAGGCGGGGGTCGTCTGACAACCCAAACTACTATTTCGCACTTACTTGCAAAACAATATGACACGTTTCATAGAATTTGTTGTCTTAATAATTTTGAATACCTAATTTCTAATTACACCACCATGCATAAGTGTGTTATGTGTTGGGAAATCACAACAAAAAACAAACAGGGATCATTTTAGGCACCCTCAACAGAGCGCCCAGCAAAATGTCGCCCACGGTGGTGCCAATTTATACAAGTCTCCAGATCTCAGCAGACTAAAAACCACATGTTCCCTAAGGGCATAAACTGGCTAAATATAATAAAAGAGAAAAAAGGAGCAACATGAATAAAATAAACCACTAACATAATCATATAGTCTAGTTAATAAGATGTTCACACGACTGACGCAAGTAGCGAACACAGGACTATTAAACCATAATCATCAAGCCCGCACCCATCTCTTTATGGTAGGCCTTATGAATAACTGGATTGCCGGTCAAAATCTAATGAAGTTATCACTGGCATAACAAATGAACATATAAAAAACTACTTCTACAGAAGAAGAACATAAAATTATTAAATTTACATAAAATTAGATATTAATGTCAAATTTAACATAATGTTACCTTCAATGTTGTTGATATATAAGACGTGCTCCAGAGTGGCCACGAGGACCACTGTTGTCTCCTGTCAAGTTCACTTCGAACCTCTGCCGATATACCCTCCAATTCATGAGGTCTAACCACCACAATGATATTGTGATGGGGATCGAGTGCTTAGAGTTCATCTACAACTCGATCTGCCGCCTGTCGGGTACGAACAATGCACCTACGTGGAGGCATGCCTGTATAATATATACAAAAATTGTTAACAAACATAAGATCAAAATTAACATAATAGATAACATATAACATACAATTTCTTACAAAAAATATAACATATATCAAACACAATTAATACATTACCTAATCATCAAAGTAATCTCTAGGTCGATATTCAATACAACGTGCCAATCAGGTTGAACAGATCTTGAACATAAAATCATTATTCCGCGTGACATGCTAAGATGAATGAATCTCTCTCGTCCCAACAACTTCAGCTTCTGCCATTTCGTATTCATCGTCCATAATATCTTCATAAATACTACCATCATTTTCCGCATTAACTTCTTCACGTCCACCATCTCCGTACATGTCTTGCAACATTCCTTGCATATCGTCAACAACATTTGAAGTTGAAGTGACGGATGACTGAAAGTTACTATTCCTTTCAGGTATTTTTTCCGCCATGACGTACCCACTTAGGATAATCCGGCATTAAACCCTTGAGGAGAACATGTTCACGAATTTCGTGTCGTTTAAGAAGTCCTTGATTTCAGCATTTCTTGCATGGGCAACCCACCCAAAATTTCCAAATTTGCACTTACAAAATTCATGAAGTCATCCAACCCTTTTATGTATTCCGGTGTGAATCTATCATCAATCTGCAACCAAGATTTGTCTGGTACAATTGACATTTTATAGAAGTCACACCAAACATCCATTATATCTAAATATCAAAATTTTAAACAATTACATTTATTAAAATTTTGGGCAGAACCTCCCCTAAAATTATAAATATGAAAACATTTTCAACATGCATTTCAACCACAAATTCAATCAATTTCAATATTCTATCACTTAATAATATTATACTATCTAAACATTCTACCTTTTAATATAACTTTGGATCAAAATTGTGGATCACCTTATAAGCAACTAAACTTCAGGCAAACAAATATAAGCAACTAATCCACTAAGCAAGTAGTTCGAGTCACTTAGCTTTTAAACAACTATAACCAACTAAACTTCGACCAAACAAATTAAGCAATTAAGTGAACAACTATAAGCGAAAAGTTAACTAGGAACATGTTAACATACAACTTTTTATCATAAATATTTTCTTTTGAACGTGTACTTGCATTTTTTTTCTTTAGTTGTTACTAGGAACATGTTAACATACGACTTTTTATTATAAATTTACCATCAAATGTTATTCATTGGTACGACTTTTTGGTCAACAATGGTAAATAGACTGTCAAAATTTCTTCATAAGTTGCTTAGGAATGTCGGCAAAAAGATATTCATTTCGGATATGTACGCATTAACAATAAATTCAAAAAGAATGTTGACTGGATTTATAAGGTTTTTGATCATCACCCTATCCAACAATAAGGAATCTCATTTTGTTCTAGTTTAATTAAGAACCTACCTATCTTTAAAAGTTAAGAAATTGACTTAACTTTGGAATCTATAATGTAGCAAGACTTCGTAATTTAGCAACACTAAGAATATAGTTTCTTTTTTTATAGAACCTTAATACGTAACTATATGTAATTAAACACAACTGTCGAGAATATATAAGGAGTATATCAAATTGTTATGACCTTTACTCCTTATGTCGGTCTCTCAACCTGTTGACCTCTAGCACACGATTTCAACTGATCAAGAACCCACTAGACTGATCAAACAGTCTCTAAATTAGTTGATCTCACGAACAAATACTTTACCCACCTCAAGTTTGGAACTAGCTAGGCATAGTGCAATACTACAATCAATGTTTATATTTTTAAAGTACGAATTCACATGCAATAAATTCACTAAACATAATTACTTTAAATCAATGGTTCTCCGTGAAAATCACACTTGAAAGGTATAAATTTTTGTACTAGACTAGATTAAAAAAAGTTAACTCATTTGTTATGGTAGAAAAGAAACATTTGGCCTAAATCACTGTTTGTCACTTTTAATAATTCAGCTGTTAGCCTCCCAATGTCTCTTAGAAAACAAAATGGCAAATTTTGCTTATGAGCACACACAAGAAATCAATAAATTGACTTCTATAATTCAAAACAAAATACAAGACCTGAAAGGGTTGATGTAGATTTCCTTTACCTTCTCAACAGACTAGGTAGTAGACACTGAATCTAATTAAGAACTTAATTAACAAAGATACCAACCTAATCAAGTTCAGGCTAGCAAATAAAAAATAATCAAAATGCTCGTATACATGTCAATTTGACAAAATCATTTTAACATGTCTCATCATAATATGAAACTCAAGATACGAACCAAAATCACATTTCTTATTCCCAATCAACCACCATTCCCAAACATAAATATTTTAAAAAAAAATAAAATAACTGAAAAAATATATACTTGTCCAGCCGTCTTGGGACGATGACGTGGCACAACAAGGAGGTGGACGACGCGTGGTTGGGGAGGCAAGACGGTGGTCGGCACACACGTTGGACGACGACGTGGGGGCGGAGAGAGGGCGAGACAACGCGTGTAGACGACGGGGAGACGTGAGCGGCAGTCGGGGAGGGGATACGCGTGGGGCGGCGACGGAAATCGCAGGAGGATTTAGGGTTTCGTCGGGTGGGCAGGGATCGAGATTTTTATTCACCCTAACTAACTAACATACTGACAGATATTCTGTCGGCATGATAGTTTTGGCACGCGCTCAGTGCATGCCAAAATTAATCGGACGCGAGCACAAATATTTTGTGCCCGACCCGACGAATATTCTATCCTGCCGACGGAAATTCCGTCGATAGAATAGGTTTGGCACGTGCTGAGCGCGTACTATTAATCGGGCGCAAACACAAATATTTCGTGCCCAACCTGACGCATATTCTATCCGACCGGCGGAAATTCCGTCGGCATGGCCTACCGACGAAATTTCCGTCAGCAAGTGTCCGTCGGTAAAAGCAATTTTTGTTGTAGTGAATTGACCTAGTTTTCTACCATCACCCATGCCATGTTTACAATTAATATAGATGTTCTTGACACCTGATATATGCACAGTACAAATATATATGCAATGCATGAAATGTGTTTAACCAATTTGATTGACTTTCATCGAGATTAAAATTAAGTTAATTAATCATTAAAATTAACACGATTTAGACCTAAAAACCATCATCTTCGTCAACCTTCTTATCTTTCACATGCTCTTGTCATATTCCATCTTTTTCTTATACATGAATGTGTCATTTTTCTATTAACATACTGGAATTTGCTACGAAAACATAAAGACGCCAACATTGACCCTCCAATCCCAACCAAATCGAAATCCAATCTCCACCAACAAATCTGATTACTAAAAAAAGACCAAATCCACAGATCTGAGTCGGAATGGGAGGGTTGATCTCATCGGAGAAGAGGAACCAATGAAAATCCTCGACCCTCAACTCGCATTTCATCGGATCAACGTGGACACTCTCGATGATTCTATCAGCATCCTCGATCGTGGTCCCCACCTCACCCGGGGACTCTATCAAGAAGTGGGGGAGTTGGCCGGGGGTCATGTGGGGGCCACCTCCGGAGAAACGGATGAGGGAAGCCTCGACGTCGAGGGGTGGGCCGACTAGGCTGGCCTCGAACTTGCGGCTGAAGCCCATGAAAGTCATGTAAGTCGCCATCGCCGGAGCAGAAAGGTTGGTTGGGGTTCGCAGAAGAAGAAGTGGAAGTGGAGTCGTGGTTCACTTTTGCTATTTTATTTGAGTAATGAATGTATGGATTTGGTCTTTGAGAAATCCATCTTGCTTCTGACGGTCACATGTGTCAAGAGGGTTGTGCTTGAGAGGGAGATTCAAGAAGTGAGAACGAGGGATGAGAGAAAGAGAGAGAGAGGTTGTGTTTAATAGTGGAGAGAGTGTGAAAGAGTAGAGAGAAAGAAATATAAAGACATCAAAGAAAGAAGAGAGAAAGATGAGAAGTTTGAAAAATAATTAGTAGATTATATAAGATAAGATTTGTAAATTTTATAATTAAATTTTATTTTTTATTCCATCGACGTAAAAGATACGTTGTTGGAACCATCGAAAGAGTGTAACGTTCAAAACTTTGATGGCACTTTGGACATCATGTTTGTTTTTCGATAGTATATAAACAAATAGTTGTGGAATGGTGGTTATTAAGAATTATAGTTTTTTGTTAAGACATCCAAGAAAATAACACTAATATTAATATGATGCGTAGTCTTAAAATCTTATCAGCCCAACCCTAATACTCTAGGCTTTAACTTAAGAGACCAACAACTCAAATAAAAGACTTTCGATTTTGCTCATAAGACACTTTAAAAGGCCCACTACACATGCCTTTTTATGCAAATTGTTGGGGGAACATTTTCAAAATATTTATTAAAAACGCAACAAGTACATAAACATACAAGAAAACATGAACGCCAGAGATATGACGGGATCGCTGGAGAGAGGGAGAAAAGGGGTTGAGCATGGTGAAGGATTGAGGGAAAGAGGGGTTGGGGGTCCTTTTCTCGCCCTAAGTAAAAATGGTATCTCAAATATCGATTTCATGAAAATGGTACCCAAGATACCATTTACATTAAACAGGTATAATGAAAATGACATTGAAGATGTCGTTTTTAGTGTAATAAAAAGGTAGAGTTGTCGTTTATTTGGTTCATATTTTGTCAAATAGTTTCTCAACCATATATTCTTCTATTTTTTCATGATTATTTTGAAAATATCCTTAAAATTAAGTTGATTAATTATTAAAATTAACATGATTAAAGCTTAAAAACCATATCTCCATCAACCTTCTCATCTTTCACATGCTCTTATAATATTCCATATTTTTACTACCATTCAGGCATGTTTGTCCACGGCAAACCGCGAAAAAATGGATTCCTTGAGTCAAAAGGAAAGTTGTGCAAAAGGAATCCAACAAAACTCAATCCACTGTTATCAAAATTTTGTTGTTTGTGCATGTTGCTGAAATACGATAAAATTTAATTTCTATTGTTTGAGCATATCACTAAAATTTACTATGAATTTTAAAAACAATACATTTGTGTGATTGATATTCCTATAATGAACAAAGTAATTGATATTGATTACTTTTGACCAAATTTATGTTGTTAGTGCATGTTGCTAGTATTGAACTGTAAATAACGGTTTAATCATGAACTATTGGAAAAACAAGTCGTAAATGTCATGTAATTAAAATGTACGATTTTAGTGTAAATATGTATTGAAGATATGTTGGTTTAATTGTTTTTATATATAACTAAATTATTGTAAATTTGAATTTGAATACCATTTATCAAATTCAAAATGTTAAATTAAAAGATATGTGCGGCGGATGTGTTTTAGTTGTTAGAAATTAAAAGAATAACTATAAGAATTTGATAACATGAATTCTACCAACAAATTTTGCATTAGTTAGGTATATTTATTCAACAACAAAATTTTAATGTAATGTAATAATAGTTTATAAGCAACAATTCAACAAGATAAATATGCGGAGAAAGATCAAAACTAATTAACAATATTGCATTAGTTTTTTAGTAAAGATATTCAACAAGACAAATATGTGGAGAAAAATTTATTAGTGAGCTAGCTTTGATTTTGTCAATTACGGTGTACTGATTTTAGAAAAAAGAAAGAAGTAGATACCCCTTTCCCTTTCAGATCAAACCATCTAAGCCATGATATTTGTGGTGTTGTGTTCACATAAAATCAGTAAAGACGGAGACATCTCAAGCACTCCACCTTTCACACCAATTAACACGTGCTTTAATTTGGTGGGATATCTGGCAACAAAACGATGCATACATGCAGCTATACGACACAAAGTTTCCGATATGTGTGGACAACGTTGTGATTTGGCTGGACACGAAGAGTCCGATCTAACTTGGCCGGTAGTTAGGTCACATGTATCAATCAATCAATTGTAAAAACTCAAGCAGCGTGTAGTTATTATTAACACGGTTTCAAAGACCAACTCCAGCGTCACTGCATTATTCCCATCCAACCATCTACAAATACACCTCCATTCTCCAACACTAACTTCACAACACAAACACACCAATCACCAAATCTTCGTAGATAGCAAGAGATACGTAGCGCTCGCTAGCTAGAGATGGGTTCCATCGGTGCGACGAAGCCTCATGCGGTGTGCATCCCATTCCCGGCGCAGGGCCACATTACTCCGATGCTCGACCTCGCCAAGCTACTCCACCACAAGGGTTTCCACATCACCTTTGTTAACACCGAGTACAACCACCGCCGCCTCCTTAAGTCGAGAGGCCCCACCTCCCTCGATGGCCTCCACGACTTTAGGTTCATGACGATACCCGATGGGCTCCCGGAGACGGATACAGATGTCACGCAGGATGTTCCATCCTTGTGCCAGTCTACCATGACTACTTGTCTTCCGCACTTTCGGGATTTACTTAAGAAGCTTAACTGTGAGGCATCGGGTGTGCCCCCGGTGACGGTTATCGTGTCGGATGGTATCATGAGCTTCACTCTTGATGCTGCTGAGGAGTTGGGAGTCCCTGAGGTTTTGTTTTGGACTACAAGTGCTTGCGGCTTCTTGGCTTACTTCCACTACAAATATCTCATTGAAAGAGGCATCATCCCACTCAAAGGTAACCGTACGTTAGTTTTTATGGATGTAAATGGAAGGTGAGATCGTTGAATATCACAGTTCTCACTTCCTAAAGAGAAATGCGTAAAATCGTGTTCATTCTCTTGTAGTTCTCACTTCCTAATTAAGAGAATGCTTAAAACCGTCATTCATCTTTGACTTATATGAATGCGTAAAAACGTGTTCACATAACAATTAGTACATTATTTTATCAAGCAAGACTTTGATAAGGTTAAAGTACGATAATAGTGACTTTTATAAGATTTAGTACATTATTTTATCAAGCAAGACTTTTATAGGAAGGATTATATATTGATTAAAATTACATAATTTGATGGTATATTTTCCAGAACGTTAACAAATTTTCTCAAGTGACACGTTTAGTTGGATCATATGTCCTATCTTAGCCTTTAAATAGATTTAAGATCTACCAACCAAACAAAATGTCGTTTTTGAAACGAAAATTATATAATTTTGATGCACAGATGAGAGCGATCTCACAAACGGATACCTTGACACAAAAGTAGATTTCATTCCTGGCATGGACAACATCCGTCTAAGAGACATGCCAACATTCATCCGCACCACCAACGTCGATGACAACATGATCCACTTTGTCCTCCACGAGACCCGTAGGGTGGCCAAAGCCTCAGCATTGCTCTTCAACACCTTCTCGCTCTTGGAGACGGACGTCCTCAATGCCATGGAGTCCGTAACACCACCAATCTACACCTTAGGCCCTCTATTTTTGCTATCCAAGCAAGTCCACAACACCCCATTGGCCTCATTAGGCTCCAACCTCTGGAAGGAGGACACGACTTGTCTAAATTGGTTGGACACCCAACCGGCCGGTTCGGTCGTTTACGTGAACTTTGGGAGCATAACGGTGATGAGCAGCGCTCAGCTGGTGGAGTTCGTGTGGGGGCTGTGCAATAGTAATAAAAACTTCCTGTGGATAATCCGACCCGATCTTGTTAGAGGCGACAACGCCGTCTTACCAAAAGAGATTGTGGAGGTGACGAAAGATAGGAGCATGATAGCGAACTGGTGCCCGCAAGAGCAAGTTCTTAACCATCCCGCAGTGAGAGGGTTCTTGACCCACTCTGGGTGGAACTCGACATTGGAGAGCATATGTGCGGGAGTGCCGATGTTGTGTTGGCCGTTCTTCGCGGAGCAGCAGACTAACTGTCGCTACTCTTGCGTCGAGTGGGGTATCGGAATGGAGATCGACAATGACGTGAAGAGAGACGAGGTGTCCTCCCTAATTGTGGAGTTGATGGATGGAGAAAAAGGTAAGGAGATGAGAAGAAGAGCACTGGAGTGGAAGGAGAGAGCCGGTGCTGCGGCACAGAAAGATGGGAGTTCGTTCGTTAATCTTGAGAATTTGGTTAACCATGTGATGCTCGCACCACCCAAGATCTTAGAATGATAATGTTATTTATTAAATTGCCGTCTTTACTAAATTGTCTTCATTTGGATGTTGAGATATGCAAGAGTTGAGTCCATATTGTCCACCAAATTCGTACCAAATTTAGACGATGTTTCTTTGGAACTCCTCTTATTTCCAGCTTGTCATTGTTGATAGAATTGACGCCACTGTCTGTACGTCGACCCATGTATTATGTGAACTCGATGTTGAATGCTCATATATAAGAAAATCTTTTTTATGCATACGTACGATTTTATATCGGAAATTTATTGTGTCGTGTAGATTACAGAGAGAGACGTGTGATTGTCACTAACAAGAAAAAATGGTGCAAATTAAGTTGCAATATACAAAAATTATTTGTTCCGTAGAACCTGAAATTTCACTCAGGTGCGGATGGTGAAAATATAAACCACAAAACTTTCTTTTAAGTAATGATCTTCCATTTGATCGTACACTATGGCTGTCAAGTTTGGCTCGGGATCGACGGATCGCTTGATGTTCGCTCGATTTTGCTCGGATCGTGCTCGACTCGATTATTAACGAACCGAGCACGAGAAAAAAAAACCGCTCAACAAACTAAACGAGTCGAGCACGTACGAGCAAACCGTGCTCGCTCGATGCTCCACATTTGATTGCTCGTTCGCTCGCTCGTTAAAATACTCAATTATCATATTTACTATATCCAATTACAATTATCCGTATTAGGAGGGATTACTATTAAACCATTTAACTTTTTTAAACTAAAGTCCTAAAGACTAAAAGTCTAAAAGAGTAAAAAATTCTCTTTTGTTAGGTCATTCACGATGCTTCCATTGAATCCCTTTCACCCAAGGTTAAAGCCTTAAAATCTCACCGCCGCCTCCTCCACACCACCTCTTTTCCGGGCCTCCGACGACCACCCCCAGGCCTCATCTTCCCCGGGCCTTCGAGGACCTCCTCGTTCTCAGCCTCGTTCTTCACAGTTGACACTCGGACTAGGGTTTCCTTCTTCGCATCCAATCCGCCAACATCAAAAGGTAATCATTTTCATACCCAAACAAAATGTCTTTTTTTTATCATGATCATGATTCGATTTGGAAAGTATGGATATTTGAAATGTTGTTTACGAAACTTGTAATTAAGTTTGTTAGGGGGTAATTTATAGTGTAAGCTTGAATTAAATGGTGGAGGGAAACAAGGAGGATAGTTATTCTTGGCCGAACTGTTGTTATGTTGTCGGGGTTTGGGGGATTGGGGTCGAGTTGGAGGAAACATGAGACATGGAGAGGTGTGTTGGGAACGTGATGGGTGGTGGGAACAGGTAAAAGAAAAGGTAAAAGAAATGTTCGAAATATCAAGGGTTGCCAATCACATCAACATCAAAATTCTGACCACGGGAGAGGTCAAGTTTCTCGACAAGTTATCTGGCCGTCTCTGTTGGGAAATCATAGCTTGCTAGTATGAGTTAGAAGCATATTAAATACTATGATGGAGATGGATCATAACTGATTTAATCAGTGTGATTATACTGAATTTCACGAACAAGCATATTTATCTAAAAGTTATGGGTGGATACAAACAGCAACACAGCTGATCCATTCACCAAACTCTTATCCCAAGCTAAGGGCGAAATGCATTTCGAGTCCACGGGTCTGAGGAACCATGTGAATTGGCTTGATGAGTGATTAGGAAGGGTTACCCTAGTTATTATTGTTTCATACATTGAGAATGTATGTGAGAGAAAATTTTGATAACAAGTAGGAGATTGAAAGGATTGTGTTCTAAAAAAAATCTTTTATATGTCAATTATTATGAATTGAATGTGCAAACATTTTGTTCCTTGATTATGGTATTCGTCTTTTGGAAGTGTTAAGGAATAGACATTTGGTCCTTAACCGTAGAGCTCTAAAAGATAATGGTTTACATAAATCAAAAGTTATTCACAATCATGGTAATTAACATGGAACATTAATCACCGAGATAAGATTGTCGTGTTGGTCATCGATTGTTGTAGCTCTACAAATAATTGACGACACGAGTATATAAAAGAGGAAAATATTACTTTTATATATTGAATAGACCTAACAAGTAAAACATTATGCAATTGTGTTTCATGTCATTAATTTTTACTGTGTCTTGGATCATAAGATATGAGACTTATATCTTTTCACTCAAGAAGACTGAGAAGTGCTTAATTTGATTATTGTCAAAAGCTATCAATGAGTATAGTGATAAAGGTAATAGTTGGTTGAACATGACTTGTGCTGAAAAAGATAGCTAGTCAAACGATTATCATTGTATCTCTTAATTGAGTGATGATATTAATGGGTCCCTTGATAAAGTAAAATTACAATGTGCACAATGTAACTTGGGTTAAGTTACATAGTTATAATTATTTAGAGAGATCAAGAAATGAATATAATACAAAGATGACACATTTATACTTTGTATATATTCTTAATATCATGAGGCAATGGACGGACACAAGTGGTGTACTTACATCACTAAATGGATCGTGTTTTGGTTCGGGTGGAACAAAAACATCTATGCTAATTGGATAACTATAATGTGTAGCTAGATACCGTTTATAGTTTGAGATATTAAGTGTTTAATATCACTGTCAATTTGGCTTAGATCCTCCTATAGGTCACACCACAAAACTGAGAAACAAGAGGCTTGATTTTAATTTCATATGATGTGTCGGGTTTCATGTGAAAATATGACACATGTGGTGAATGAATAAAATCAATATGTCATGAGAATTTACATAATTAGAATCATAATAAATTCATATGAGGTGTATATATTATGGAGTGTAATAATTTAATATTACACAAGACAATATATTACATAAGATGTGAATTTGCTAAAACCCTAAAAGATCAAATTTGATGGAAATAAATCCAAAATTTGACAAAGGCAAAATCGGGGTCAAACACGGCGAATAGTTCAGGGTTCGGTCGACCGGGGAATCTTCGGGTTGGTTAACCGAATGGGGAACGAGTAAGCATAATTGATTGACCGAAATTGTCTAGAGTGCCTGGACAATCGGGTTCAGTTAACCAAGTGTGAACGGTCAACCAAGAAAAAGTATTTTCGGTAGACCGAAGGTGACACGGTCATTCGATGACTATGCTCCAGGAGAAATTTTGGTGAGTCATCGGTAGACCGAAGAGAAGACGTAGTTCGTCCGAATTTTTCCAGAGAATTTTTCTCATGGGTAATCGGTCGACCGTTTATCTCACGGTTCACCGAACACTTGTTATAACCGAACAGTTCGATTGACCGACTAATTCTCGGTCAACCGAACAGTGCGATTTCTGCCTGAATTATTAAGAGATTAATTAGATCATGCATGGATTAATTCCATATTTAATTAAAACATTTTTTAGGATGCTTATGTGGAAATTAGAGATTAATTTTAGGAGAGAATAAGCAAGAGATCATGACAAAGAAATAGTTCTTTCTAGGAGAGAATAAGCAAGAACCCCCATCCCACTTGTTTATGTTAATGCAAAAATTCTTTCTCTCATTAATCTCTCATCTAATCACTACGAAAATCTCTTATTGATTTTGAGTTTGGGAGATAGAATTCTCAGGAGTTAAAAGAGGAGTTATTAGTTAGATTCTAAGCCTTATTAGAGATTGATTGGCTAGCTCCTTTTCCCTATAATCTTGTTTAGAGTTTCGTGAATACTTGACGGCGAATCGGCGGGCGATTCAATGGACAAGCGACTCCGGATCTTCAAAAGGTTTTAGAGAACCTTTATGTATGATTCTTTCTTTGTGATTTATTTTAATATATGTAGGATTGCATGATATTAGAATAAACACAAAGTAATGTACATAAAATTGTTAAAAATATGAAATCGATCTTGTATGTTGTATTAAAATTTTAAAATATATACATACATAGGGACACGAAATCCTACACATCTTGCTTTATTTCTTGTATGCAATTAAGCATGAGTTCAAGAGTTCAATCTCGATCACCTGAGGGTGTTGGTGAGGAGAATGATGAAACTTCAAGTGGAGACCAACAGGTAGAAGAACCTAAAGTCAAAAGAAGAAGAAAACATCAAGGGCTTGGAAAGACTTTAAGGAGGTTGAGATGATTTTCAAGGGCAAAAAGGAAGTACGAGTGAGATGCAAAGCATGCAAGAAGTCTTACTCAAAGGGAAAAAATGGCACTACCACAAGAATGAATCGTCACAAAGAAGTATGTTATGCTCTAGGAATGATGAAGAACCAAGCACTCTTGTCCATTGGTAGTGGAAGCAATGTGATTGAAGTGTCTGATGGGTCGTATGAACCAAAGAAGGGCAGGGAGATGATTGCAAAGATGATCATTGTGCATGAGTACCCGTTCAGAATTGTTGAGCATGAGTGGTTTAACCGGTTCTGCACATATCTGAATCCTCGGTTTGAGAAATGTTCAAGGAACACTATCAAGAAGGTTTGCATGCAAATTCATGAGAACGAGAAAGCTGAGTTAAAAGAGTTTCTCAAGAGAATCGATAAGATTTCTCTGACATCGGATTGTTGGACCTCCAACCAAATCATTTGTTACATGTGCTTGACTGCACATTTTATTGATGATAATTGGTAGCTGGGAAAACGAATTATCAGCTTTTATGAGTTGGAGCCACCACATTCTGGGGTCAACATTTGTTATGCAATCTCACATTGCCTTCAAGAATGGGGAATTCAAGACAAGGTTCAGTCCATCATGTTGGACAATGCAAATAACAATGACTTAGCAGTAGAATTTTTGAAAGTGAATTTCATTGCTCGAAATGCATTGAAGTTTAATGGGATGATCTTCCATGTCAGGTGTTGCACACATATTCTGAATTTGATGGTGCAGGATGGTCTAGAAGAAATTGAGTTTCTACTCCAAAGCATTCGTGAAAGTGTGAAGTACTTGAGGAAGTCAACTGGCCGACTGTTCAGGTTTGGCGAAATATGCAAGCAACTTGCCGTGAGTACTGCTAAGGGATTGTGTAGTGATTGTCCAACTCGATGGAATTCTACTTATACGATGTTAGATAATGCTCTTAGATACAAATCGGTTTTCACACAGTATGTTGCTCAAGATGCCAATTATCAATGGGTACCATCAAATGAAGAATGGGAACGTGCTGAAAAAAATTGTGATTTTTTGGAAATCATCAACGATGTCACTAAGTTGTTCTCTGGGATGACATATGTGACTTCAAATTGTTTCTTGCATCAAGTTTCGTGTGTTCGAAAGTTGTTGCTTACACATGTGAATTCAGATGATGTCTTCATGAAGAAAATGGCTATGAAAATGGCGGAGAAATTTGATAAATATTGGGGAGATGAAAAAGTTTTGATGGCAATAGCAGCTATTCTGGATCTGAGGTACAAGCTTGAACTTATTCAATTTGTTTATTCTCAAATTCAAGGTGTTTCACAATGTAAAACTCACATCGAGCACATTAAGAATGTTTTGTACAACATTTTTAATATCTATGTTTAGGAAAATGAAGCATTGTTGAATGAGACCAGTTCCCACAACACATCAGTATCTGTTGGAGTTGGGCCTTCTACAAGTGATGCTCGTAGGAACAAAATTTTCAATAATGACTTTAGTTCTTACATATTAAACAAAGGGAAGTCCGGCCAACATGACAAATTAGATTTGGATATCTATTTAGAAGAAAGCATAAACACAACTGGGGACGAGTTTAATGTGCTCAACTGGTGGAAGGGTAATGTTTTGAAATACAAAATCCTCTCCAAAATGGCTAAAGATATACTGACTATTCCTCTCACAACCGTGGCTTTAGAATCCGCATTTAGTGTCGGTGGTAGAGTTCTAGATCAATATAGGAGTTCTTTAGCTGCTGAAATGGTGAATGCTTTGGTTTGTACATCAAGCTGATTTCGAAGCAAAGATGCGGTTGTTATTGCCTCACCAAGTGTAAGCATATATGTATATACTTGTTTAGTTGTCAACTACTATTATATTTTGTCATTACTAATGTTGTGTGTGTTTTTTTTTCAGTATGATTATTTGGTGGAAGAAGACAAAGCGGTGAAACACGCGGATAGTAGAGAGATTACGATAGTTAGAGTCTAATATTGTTCATGGTTATTTGATTACGATATTTGAAGTAATATTGTGATGTAATTTGTGTTGTTAGAGATTTTATGTTGTTTTATAACACTATTTAAGGGTTTATCTACTAAATTCCAAATTTATTTGGATTTGTTTCGTAAATTTCAGATTTATTTGTGTTTATATTGTAAAATCCAGGTTTAAACAAAAAAAAATAAACGAGCAAACGAGCGGGTCGCGAGCATTAGGCGAGCCGAGCACAATCATGCTTTTCTGCTCGACTCACCTATCGAGCGAGCGACGAGCGGGTGAAATTCCTTATCGAGTCGATCTCGATCCGAGTTCGCTCGCTCGATTAAGGCTTGTTTACACCCCTACCGTACACAATTCAAATTGTAATTCACCTTGTATATAAATTACATGAGATGTACTTTCGCCAAAAAAAATTGGATTAAATCAGAGCGTATAAAAAATTATAAAACAAAAATAAAGTAATATATTCTCTTAGCTCACTTCAAATTAAATAAATGAAAAGAAGTCATGTGTTGCTCTCTCTCTCTCCCCCATCTTCTTTTTCATCCAACCCAACCTTAAACCCACCTAAATCCCACCTACTCGACCTCCACCGAGTTTCGACGAGGTACTCCGACGAGATTGATATCAATTCGACCTAAATTCCAACCATATCTGACATTCGTTTCGATCCAAACTTTCACGTAAATATAAGTTTAGGAGTGCATTAGGGATACAACAAAAAAATGAGAAAAAAACGTCGAGTGTGTGTTAAATAATAAATTTTTGACGTTCAATGGAGCAAACTTTTAACTTTGAAAGTTCAGAAGTACAAAGTGATACTAAGTCATAATTCAGAGAGACAAATTGTAATTAACACTAAACTATAAGACGTACGACCCTTAGAGGCCTACAAGTCCAACCCAAACACGTTGTACTCTTACTTCACTTAAGAGCCTTCCAGCCCAATCTAAAGATTCTTCATTCTGAAAATACAAAGCCTATTGGGCTACACCTTTCATAGCCTTTACCCAAAGACATACGAAGTCTATTGGTTCTGTAGACGAATCAGGCCGACCCAAAATATTTTCGTTTGGTCCGAAAGAAAACTAAAGAATTCAATGCTTATTTGACCAAAGGGCCTACCAACCGCCAGCTGGAATTCTTTGGGTTACGACCCAAATTAAAATAAACAGTTTAAAGCCCATTAGTTGGAAGGGCCTACCGGCCCGGCCCAAAGTTATTAGTCCTAGTTCAAAAGAGACTCAATTATTCCAAGCCCATTAAACCTAATGTCCTGATCTACAAGAGAATATGCAAAACTCAAACTCATTAATCCTACAGATTTATCAGCCCAACCTAAAAGGCTTCCACTTCAGACTCATAACATGTTAACCAATTAAAGGCCTATTATTAGTTCTGGACCATATGATTCTAATCGGAGTCGCAAATGCATACATGATATTGAGAGCCTACAAGTCCAACCCAAATACTTTTGGTTCTGACCTATGACCCAAAAGACACTAATCCGAGCTGCAAATGCAAACTTACCTTGGGATACGTTTTATGTTTCCGTTATTATAGGAACATTATTTGATTTCAAACTTTGAAGATATGAATACATACATGATATTGTTAGCCTCCAATAATAAAACACAAAGAGAACGTTATTTTTTCGAAAAAAGAATATTTACAAGTCTTTTTTGGTTAAAGCGAAAGGGCAACACGTTAGAAGTTAGTCCACAGTTCTAGTATTATTTGAACTTCTATCACGATCAACAATGTATTTCACCGGTGAGCAAGTGATGTTCCAATTTGTCGGTGAGGTGGCGGGAGTTGCAAGAGGACAGCTCCTCCTGAAAGTAACACAATGTATTTTTGGGCTTCAGATTTTATTACTAATTTTGGTTACTAATGTATTTTTCGATACAAAATTAGTAATAAAATCTGAAATCCAAAAATACATTGTGATTGATTTTCAGGGGGCGCTACCCCCTTGCAACCCCCGCTACCACACCGACGAGGGGAACGCCGCTCTCTCACTGGTGAGCGAGCCTCCCGACCGACATGTTGCAAGTTCAACATGTCTTAGCTAAAAACGACATCTCGCAGCCAAGAAAACCAAAATAATAAAAATGAAAACCAACTTGAACTCATCAAAATGTTATACTTGGATATAATAATTTGAGTTGATTCATACAATTATGATGACTTAGTGTATCTTAGCTGACTTGGTCACTAACCATATGAGATTGAGATGGGGTTCCGTTTTCACTCCCATAATCATAACAAAATACATTAGTAACTTCAAATGCACGCGCACGCCTCCTGTTTCGATTCGAGACGTGTTGGGGAATTTATGGGAGAAATTATAGGCTCTAGTCTCTGAGTGATAAAATATATTTTTGGTCCTCGAAATAGTCATGTTGCCTTCAATCCAACTTAATGCATCGACTCATGACTTACCCGTTTTCTAAGGAAACGAGACCCCCCGACTCGTCACTAGTTTAACAATCCTTATGTAAAAACAACATCAGTGATATTGTTTGCATTAAGGGTAAAAACGACATCTATAGTGTTATTTTTAGTTAAAGTACATGTGTTATTTGTAAGGTGTTTACTTTGCTAATTAAGTTTTTCACGTGCATATTATTTTAATTTTGTTTTTGCTGATTATTTTGAAGAAAAAAACCTTATTATTATCAATTATATCAATAATAAATTAACCCACCAACATTAAACAATCTCAAATTTTAAGCTAGTGATTATTTTCATTAAATTGATCCTAATGATAGCATTTTAAAATAAAAACTAATTCATTTAAAAAACTAAACCAATACAATCCCATTTCTATTTGGTACATCCGTTTCGGGTTTGTACCATTAACCTAACTTCTAAGTACTTATTTAATCCCTTTTAAAAAAAATTGTATGTACTGGGCTCTCATATGATAAGTAATAGTGTTATAACAGATCTGAACTCAAAGTAGAAGGCATCATTGAATATATTAAGTGGGATTTGAGAGTTACATATTACAGGAGGTTTCCAGGGTAGTGGTGAAATTATTATTTTTAGTTTTTCCTTGGTTTCTTGGTACACAAACTCAAACAAAATCTTCTCGAGATATCCAGCGGAGAGATCAACCAAGACGAAGGACTTGTTTAGATACTATATGGTGGAGTAATTGTAAGCTTTCCACAATCGGTTCCAAAACGGTTGTCAACTTGTCATCGTTGCAACTTGCAAGTTTAACTTAACTAAATTTCCTCATCCTTATACTGTTATACCTCACCATCAAGATGCCGCCTTTAAACATATGCATAGGCAGTGGCGTATCCGAATTCCTATTTTAAAATAATAATAATAATCAAAACCTTAAATTTGATTCAATTCCATAATTCAAATGTTTGATTTGGAAAATCTAACAACAATACATACAAGTTACAAAGTAATAAAAGCATAAATTACAAACATTTTTAGAACAATACAAACAACATATGAAAACACCGAGGAACCACATAACAAACAATTAAGCAACAGAAAAACTAGCAAAGTAATTATTCCAACATAAAGCATCATCTCCATGGTAGCATCCGAGTCACATTTGATACCTATATGTAAAGAGAGAGAGAGAAAGGTAAGAAAAATGACAATTTATTATATGAATATATTGTTACTAAGTATTCAATAAATAAATAAATGACAATTCTAAAACTACCTTTCATAGGTAAACTAGGGTCTTCTTCTGAAATCTAGAAATCTAATTCTCTAACTCTTGATCTTTTTCAGCTTCACTTGAGTCTAAACAACACAAATAAGTTCATTATCGTAATAAAATTAAACCATAGAAATTTAAAAGTAACATCAACTAAGTAATAATACATACTCATGATTAAATCTTTTTTGTCGCTTTGCATCCTTATTGGACTCTTCCACTTCATCAACAGAGACATTTGCACTTCCAACAAGTGTCTCATTGCTGATCGGTGTAGAACTCGAAATGAGACTTGTCGTAGTGCGAGCAACTGGACCAGAAGTATCATCTAGAGCTGGCAAATCATCTTCCATGCTGCAAAAATGTGACACATTGCAAACAATTATTGAACCTTATAAAGTATGGTTAGCATACATCCAAAAATATCCCAGCATTTAAAATTGAAACTAGCATTCTTTGTGATACATGATGTACATGTTGTTATAACTTATATAAGTACAGAATTGTCACTGAAACGAACATGCCATGTATGTAAATTTTCAACAACAAAAACATGTATGAAGCCATATCTAATTTATCCTGCAACTACTGACGGATATTATTGAATCTTCAAGTTGATCGGAGATTGTTGGATATATAAAATAATACCCATGTCATATATAAATCAGAAAAATATGTGATTCTATTTAAAACAAATCACAAGACATCACTTCTGGACTTTTTGAAATGAGTATTTAGGGCCTGAAATTACTATGCAAATTAAACTAAGTACGTGGAACCTCTTGACTAATAGAGGGTGAGAATTGGGGATGCCACATTCTGACGAGTATAATCTAACGTTACTTTTCCATTCCCAACCAAATCCACCACTTCATAACCAAATTCTCAAACCAAATTCTAACCTGGACTTGGATCCACGTCGGGAGTCGAGGAGGACGCGATTTGCTGGTAGAGCAGGCCAGCACGGGAGGAGGCGAAGACGACAAGGAGGACAGGCGATCACGACGAGGCGCGACAGGAGGAGGCGGAAACGGCTCGGGAAGAGGAGGATGCGGCTTGGGAAGAGGCGGAGGGGGCTGAAAGGATTAGGGTTTGCTTCGGTGAAAAAGTTTATACAGTTGTTGGGTAACTTATATAAAAGTAACATACGTTTTCATATTGCAACTTAATAAGATAAATTAATAAGATTAACTTATCCACTTTAAGTTACAATTAATTAGCAACTATATACAAATTATAAAATTTTAATATATATATATATATGCTATGTATGATATTAAACGGATACGAATACATATACGGATATAAATACGGATACAAATTTTATAATACGGATATTCAATCTCGGATCAGATGTTATTCGGATCGTATGTATCAATATCCATATTTGATCCGCCAGTTCCAGGATATTAAGTTTCGGATACGAATACGGATTCACGGATGACAGATTCTCGGATAAAATGAATACGGACGCGAACGGATTCTCGGATTTCGAACATCCATTGACACCCCTAAGTACAAGTAATCAATTTTAATATAGATTTTTGTTGGTAAACAAAAAAAATTGATGACCCATAATTCCCCAAGATCCACTTCCACATTAGGACATACAGCTATGATTCTAAACTCAAATTGACCCATAAATCAACATCATTTCACGAGGTCGCATGTGGAGGTTCAAACCGGTGTCTTAGCGGAATGAAATCTCACTCCGTCGTTGAATCCGTACAATTATAAATTTATTTTCATGCAAAACCAAAGATGGTGTCAAGATTTCAAGTTAAGGGAATTGGAATTTGTAAAGAAATTCAAAAATATTAACATAAACTTAAAAATACCACCACTTTCTTTTTTGAGTACTAAATTCTGATCGAGAGTGCACCCAAAAATACGTATTAAATTAATTGGATATTTTACTCATAACGAATATTTTTGGATTTGTAATACTTGAACTAATTAGATATATAAAAACCAAATATATATGTGTCTCATAAAATTGATTCAGAATACCAAGGGGGCTGGAACCCCAAGGATCTCTATAACGTAATAAAATCTCAAAATTAATGGACAGAAAGTTTAAAGAAACCAACAATAAGCAGAACCCAAAATGATTTTGACAACTGGGATTGAATCTGAAAGTCCAAGGCGGGGGGTCGTCTGACAACCCAAACTACTATTTCGCACTTACTTGCAAAACAATATGACACGTTTCATAGAATTTGTTGTCTTAATAATTTTGAATACCTAATTTCTAATTACACCACCATGCATAAGTGTGTCATGTGTTGGGAAATCACAACAAAAAACAAACAGGGATCATTTTAGGCACCCTCAACAGAGCGCCCAGCAAAATGTCGCCCAAGGTGGTGCCAATTTATACAAGTCTCCAGATCTCAGCAGACTAAAAACCACATGTTCCCTAAGGGCATAAACTGGCTACATATAATAAAAGAGAAAAATGGAGCAACATGAATAAATTAAACCACTAACATAATCATATAGTCTAGTTAATAAGATGTTCACACGACTGACGCAAGTAGCGAACACAGGACTATTAAACCATAATCATCAAGCCCGCACCCATCTCTTTATGGTAGGCCTTATGAATAACTGGATTGCCAGTCAAAATCTAATGAAGTTATCACTGGCATAACAAATGAACATATAAAAAACTACTTCTACAGGAGTTTTTCTACACAACGTGCTTGCATCGAAAGAATTTCACTATAAATTAGCCAGCTTAAATCAGAGGAGTCCGTCTTAGCTCTCATTTATTTTCCAAGAAAGTCTAGCTCACTTGTTGTTGGCTACCATACATCGGATACGCTCCATATGCAGCGGCAGCATACATGCTCGGGTCATGTGGGACACCGTAGCCGAACCCATCATATACAGGTCCACTGTAATATTGGTCATTCCATTGGCTGCTGGAGTCACCACGCATCTGCAGATTGAGACAAGCAGATTATGATTTTGTCCAACAGAAAACAGAGTTGTACCACTACTATTCCAGATTGTGAGTTCAAACTCTTCACAACATTTTTGCTGTAAAAAATAGATAATCATAACTGCACAGCAGAATTTAATTTATTGTTTGTAAAACATAACCAACCATATTCATGTTTCATAAATCATACCTGCTTGTTCGCAGGGTTTCGACCCCAGGAAAGACGAACTGCCTGCTTACATATCGTTACTCCATTCAACTTTTGCAATGCTTCTTCAGCATCATTTCTGACCAATATTAAAATTCGTTGGAAGAAAAGGCATATTTATTCCAAGTGATTCAAAATGGAAAACAAAGAAGAGCTCTAAAAATACACATATTAACATTTTTATCAAAATACCTGTTTACGAACTGCACAAAACCACATTGCTTCCCAGCTGGAATTTTTACTGATGAGATCTCACCATATTGAGCAAAAGCCCGCCTAAGATCCTCCTCTTTAGCATCAGGGTCTAGCCCTCCAACAAATACCTGCAACATGAGGTTTTAGTCGTTTTACCCTATGAAGAACTTGTTAGTCAAGTGTAACATTAAGAGAGTTAGTGCACTCACGGTAGTGTTGCTTGAATCTCCATCACCTTGGTTACCTTGGGACACGTTAGATGCAAAACCACCTGAAAAAGAGTATTACAAGACAAAAAAATGTATTAGTTGCTGGTCATAATGCTTCACAACAATGACATAAAAGATAGAAATCATACTAAAAGCTTATATTGCTCCATGCAAGACTTTCTACAATGACCATACTAATTACTAAACAGTTGGGCGGCAAAACTTTAGGATTTATAGTACTATGTATATTTGTTACTTTTATTGCACTCCTATAGTAAACGTAGGAACTCTCTAAAATGATGATTGTGGCATGTAGGGGTTCAGGTAAGGGTCATTCTATGTAATTGCAAACCAACATTGACACAAAGATGTTAAGACACTCTCACATCCCACACACGGAACTTCCTGAAGTATTCTCATCTCATTATTCCTAAAAGAACCAAACTAACATACTCATAGATTGTCATAGAAGTAGATCTACTCACTACTTACATATAAGCATCGCAGTAGAGTCACTCACATACACAATATTACTAACACAACATTTTAGTGCATTCCCAAAACACAGGTTCCACAATTTCTACATGTCAACATCTCCACCCTAATCCCAGACCCAAGAGGAAAAAAAATTAGCCGGTGCATGTTCATAAAATAAATGAAGAAATTTCTTCCTGAAGAAAAGCTCAAACATGCAAAAAAGTCAAGAAAGAGCAATCTCAAATACCAGATGACTTCCGAGGTGTTGCTGCTGCAATACGCATGGGCCTTGTAGAGCAATAGATACCATTCATTTCACTCAACGCTTGTGTCTTCTCACTTTCCTCCCCAAAGCTCACAAATCCATAACCTTTGGAGCGACCAGTATTTGCATCAATAACAACTTTCGCACCTTTTACAGATGGGTACTTACTAGAAAATGTTTCTTGCAGTATTGCATCAGTAACGTCTGAAGCTAAATCCCCCACAAAGATGGATAAATCAGAAACTGCATTTTCACGTTTTTCTCCCATGCTGAATGATGCCCAGTTTAACCTAAAAAAGGTTTCCGTATTAGGCATTACTGCTCCATTATATGTCTGCAGAACCTTTTCCGCTGTGGCATGAGAAAGGAACTCCACAAATCCATATCCCTCAGATTGACCAGTTTGCTTATTTCGTATAACTTTTATAGAAACCACCTGCATAAATGTATTATACCATTGAATTGCAGATATTAAATGAAAAGAAAAAGAGAATCAAAGTCACCGATGAGAATGACGAAGACAAGCAAATAACTAAGTATAACTAATCTATGTTTATTAAAATTAGATCAAAAGGGAAGTAGTTAAGGAAGACAGATAGACATTCAATTACCTCACACGTAATGTTAACAAAATAAAATGGTTATGCAAAACATAGTACTAAAAAATTCACGAAAAAAAGACGATATGAGAGATCAGTCTTCAGTTGATCAAGGTGAGATCGCTTGCTTCATAGTTTACAATGTTCATAAGGTTGCGTGATTGCTAGTTTGTCACATGCTCTCACAGGTGGTTTCTTTTTAAAAAAGAGGCCAAAGTCTACATAGTTGCATGTCAAAAAAGGTAAGAAAATGCACCTTCTATGAATTTTTTTCCTTTTTAAATAAAAAACTTCACGGGATTTCTATACCATAATTATTAATAGAACAATTGTGTCACTAAATTTCTTGGAGCTATAAATTTAAATCTTTAGTTCAAAATACACATCATTTAGATGCCAATGTAAGACCTCAGACTAATAGTTTCCTAGTTCACACCATAATAATGAGAGGAGAAACCTTTTATAAATTCATATGACGAAGCATTTAATTAGTATGCAAGAATAGGATCAATAAATTGGTGAGAAAACAAAATAAAAGTGCAAACAAACAGGAACAGCACAGGTGTAAATAAAATACTGTAATTTTATCGTTTCCTAGCAAGATAGATATTACTTCTTTGGGAAAAAACATTGCCGTAAAAATGTTCCAACCACCGAGCAAATCATTTATAAAAACATAAGTGTGTCCAAAGCACATGTTTCATTTTACCAAATAGTCTGGCAATATCCATAATGAGGAAATCACTTCATAAGTGAGATTCATTCACTACATTATTCTATGTGATACAAAACCTTCCCTACAATAATTCTAACACCACCACATGAAAACAGAAACCCGGTAAAAAAAATGACCAAGTTAAACCACTTCCTCGTAACCAACAAATAACTCAAAACCTGACGCTTACCATTAAGACCAAAAAGCCCATCAATGCATCAATTAACGCAAAAGAACAACATTTCCACTCCTCAAAAAACTTCACTCCCAACCAAGTTATAATTTTTTCTTCTATTAATGAAAAAAATGCTTATTTACAAAACTTTTCATGTTTCGATACAAATTAATAAATTATACAAAAAGAGAAACATGACAGAAAACCTCTTTTATAGAATCAATCAGCTAATAAACAAATTCCACAAACCCAATATCAACCATCAACATCTAGGGTTGTCAATTTTACACGAAACACGATTACACGACACAAAAACGACACGAAATTAGCGGATATGGATTGAGAATTTGAACACGATTAATAAATAGATTGGATATGATAACACGATTATTAAATGAGTTGGATATGAATTTCTTATGCAAAAACAATTAACACGATTAAGACACGATAAGTAATCAAGTAATTAGGTACACGATTACGAATACTACACGACTAATACCGACAAGTCTACAAGTAATATATCCGACAAGTCTAGAAGTAATATATAAGTTATAAATTATAATGTATGCGTGGCATGCAATCATGCAATCCGGTAATCGTGTAATAAACAGAACTTATTGTGTATAGATTATTGATTAATGGTGTAAACGGTAGTCTTGTTAAACGTGTACACGAAGTAACCCGTTTAATAATCGTGTATAAACATGTTGGATATGGCAACATGATTATAAACGGGTTGGATACGGCAGAAGTCTACCAACACGATTATTAAATGGGTCGGATACGGCACAACACTTAGAGCTTATATATATACGACTTGACACGACACGATTGACAGCTCTATCAACATCAAAATTCTATTCTTTCTTTTATTAATGACAAATATGGTCTTTTTAGAAAAAGCTTCCCCGTAGATTTTCAACAAAACTACACAAAAACAGAAACCTTAAAGAACCTTGTTTAACCAAATCAACCAACTTCTTCAAACCAATTATTTCCTTAAACTATAACTCCCAAACATAGTGTAATTAATTCATACATGAATAAATCATTACAATCATTTACTCAATAACAAAGCATTTTTACGCCTTGCATCCCTGTTTGTTTTTTATTCCCTTATTGACAAAAAATGAGGTTCTTCTACAAAACATTCTCTAACCAAAAAACCTACATTTTACAAGATTAACCCACTTCCAGTGTTTTAATGAGCGGCCACAGTAAGGTCACCAACGTGGGGGTCGCATATAGTCGCACTAACTTGTGCGGCCGTACAGACCACATATGTGGTATATGTGGGCCAACGTCTCTATGCAGTCGCACAATGCATTGTGCGACCGCATAGCCAACATGTGTGGTCGTACATTGCACTATGTAATTGCACAACTTGAACAACCTTATAGCCGTTGGAGCTGGAAAAACATGGGAAAATTCCCCAAAAATCCACCATAAATACCTCGCCCACCATATACTTTCCTCACAACTCGTTCATTCTCTCTCTCATAAATCTCACATTCATTCTCAATCTCTTATTCTCTCCAGCTCTCCTATTTTCCAAGTTTTGAAACTTCGAAGTTCGGAGTTTTGGTGGGAAGAAAAACGGATTTGGTGTTTGTGAAACGGATTTTGGAAGCAAAAATTTGCCGAATCTCGAATTCAAAGCTACCTTCTCATTTCCTCAACTATTCAAGTGCACACGTTTCAACTCTTTTTTGTGTAATATTGCATTATACTTTTCACTCACAAAACACTAGATGTAATGGCATATAGTGGATCTAGTGGTAATAGACTTCCCTTAATCATGAAGAGTATAGCCACCTTCGTCCATCAAAGTTCAACGATCCTGGTTGGAAAATCGCTATTACCATTCACTTGAACATAAATTCAAACTTGTATGTGGATTTATAAGTAGTGGTGGTATGAATAGACATAAACAACATATTACTCATCGGGAAAGTAGTAATGCAAAACCATGTGCATATGCATCCACAACTTACCGTGAAGAAATTGAACAAAATTTAAAAGCCGGATTTAGAGCTTATTGCACCGAAAAAGCAATTGTAGATGCTTTTATAGACTTAAATGCGGTGACGGGGTTCGGGGGCACCAGGTCCGGTTAGCGTTCCAGTCGAGGTCGTGGTGGTGGAAGTTCATATTCCGCCCACGTCCCGTGATTCAACCTCGAAAGAGGCAAAGGAAACGATCAAAATTTGGACCAATTGACTGTTTCTGCCGAAGACGTTGTCAATCGAAATGAAGAAGGTCCCACCTAGACCTGTCAAAATCAGACATGACACGATAACACGACAGGGACACGACACGATAATTTAGTGTATGGGTATAGGACTTTGTACACGAATACACGATAAGCATACACGACACGATACACGAACCCTTATAGTGTTGGGTTCGTGTATAGGGGTCTATACACGATATACACGATAACATACACGATAAGGTATCGTGTGTTATCGTGTATGTTATCGTGTACACGATACACGATAGACACGATTGGACATGTTGGTGTACGATACACGGTAAACACGATATACACGTTAGAACCTGATCCGTATAATCAAACCGACTAATCAAACCCAAACCCAATTAGTCAATTACTAACCTGAACAATAATTAGGAGACAAAACACAAAAGTCGTCCTCACCCCTAAGTCCAAACCCTAACTTTTCCACTCCCCATTCCCGAATCCCCACCCACTCACCCAACCCCTCCTCTTGCCGCCACTCCCCACGCCTCCGCTCCCCACCTCAACCCCTCCTCTCGCCTCCACTCACCACGTAACCCCTCCGTACCGCACCCCAGCCCCTCCTCTCACCGCCACACCACACCCAACCCCTCCTCTTGCCAGATTTGTTGAAGCAGGACAAAGTCCTCAACTAGAAGAAAACTTCTTGCCTTCTTCCATATGTTGAACCCATATTATTTGCGTGAGTACTTCAATCTTGGATTCATTTATTTGCTTTGGGTTCATTTTCTGTTTGTTTGTTCATGTAGTCAATTCTTCTTATGGTAATCATATAATGTCTCATTTCCACAATTTGATTCCAATATTTCGCCACATGATTTTACACAAGATGAAGAGAATAAACATGATAAATCATCTAGATTACCAGGAAATGTGTTGAAATAAATAGATGATGTTCCTTTCATCCTTTGGATCACAGATCAGAGCATGTAATTGTAATTGTAGTAGTTTACTATATTAGTAGTGGTTGATTATGCCTTACCAAAGGTACTTTAACCATTTTCAATTATTGTTTTGAAATATGAAAATATACTAACATTGATGCTTATGTCTTGTTTCTATTTTTAGATCATTTATCAAGTAATGTTGGGAATACGTAGAGGTTAGAGAATAACCTATGAAGCTACTTACAGTATGGAAGACATGAAGAAATAAAGTTGGAAGTATGAGGAGTTGGAAGTAAAATGAACTTGAAGTCTTGAACTATTATATTTTTTTGCGTATATTATTAGACCATCATTGTTCTGAAACTAGTATTATACTATAATGTCATTGTATTTGTTTGGTTTATTTGGTATTTTCCAAAAATTCTATAGTTTCATGTTTATCGTGTAATCGTGTCTTTATCATGTCTATTATTGTATACAAGTATCATCATGGTTATTCGTGTATACATATATTATCGTGTATGTAGGTTGTTATCATATATGTAGGTTCTTATCGTGTTTGTAGGTACTTATCGTGTATACATGTACTATTTGTGTCCATTCGGGTATTATCGTGTATCGTGTTACACGACCCGATAAAAATTCGTGTACAAATCGTGTCGTGTCCGTGTCTGGGTTCGTGTACACGATTTCTTATCGTGTCGGGTTCGTGTATACCCAATACCTGTTAGCATCCGACCATACACGACACGATTAGACACGTACACGACCCGATTGACAGGTCTAAGACTCCCACCCAAACCACCATCTACAATCATTTCAAAAAAGAGGAGAGAAGAAGTAACCCAACTTTAGGCAAAAAAATTTGCTCTAGCATGATTGTCTTTCAATGCATGCTCATACAAAGAATTTAAAGACGCAATTAATCGAACAACCAGACTTGGACCCGGTTTGAAACCAATTACTTCACAAAAGGTTGTTGAACCGTGTCAGAAATGGGAGATTGAAGCAACAAAAACACTTCTAGACTCTTATAGGAAAGATTGGAAAATACATATACGTACCATTATGACTTATGGTTGGACAGATTCTTGTGGTACAAGCATAAAAAATTCTTTAGCTAACTGCCCCACGGGGACCATGTTTTTGAAGTCTGTGTATGCATCTTCTCACTCCCACACCACAGACTACTTGTTCAAGTTGATTGTTAAGGTTGTGGGAGACGTTAGAGAGACATGTCGTGCAGGTGATCACTGACAATGTCGACGTCTATGTATCTGCCAAGAGGATGTTGATGTCAAAGAGGATGTCGTTATTCTGGCCCTGCGCGCAACTCACTGCGTCAATCTCATCTTGGAGGATATCGGGAAGTTACACATCAGGATTATTACCACATGTTGGAAGATTGCCGACTACTTTAAGGCGCACACTCAACTGAACGATAGGATGAAAAACGTCATTCAACGGAATCAAGTTCGTCCAGCCATCACTCGTTTTGTCACCGCATTTGACACTCCAAAGACTTATGGTGAATCAGCAAGCTTTGAAGACCTTCATTACGTCAGCTGAGTTCACCAATCCAGATGGTTTTTGGCAAAAGAATGCCAAAGTGAAGATAGAGACCAATCAGGTCTACGAAGCCATCATATCGGCAACCTTTTAAAACGTCATCAACGCTCTAAAGGCAAGCCAGCCGTTGGTGATTGTTCTTAGGCTCGTGAATGGTGACGAGAAACCCGCAATGGGTTACCTGAACGATGCAATGGAGAATGTAAACTACAAATTCATATCCCAATTATACCAGCCCGTTAATGAGGTCATTGATAGAAGTTGGGGACACCAAATGTCGAGTCCATTATACTCCGCCGATTTCTTCTTCAACCTGGTTACATTTATCAGGTGTGAGAACCGATCAGAGGCAATCAACACTCACTTGTCAGGATGGTTGGATGTTTTGGAGAGGATGGTCCCAAACTCTGAAGACCAAGATCACATATCAAGGCAATTAGATCGTTACAAGAAGAGTGAATCAATATTAGGTCGAGAAATCGTGATGCGGCCACGAAGCAGAAAGATCCCTACTGATCCGTGCTCTAAGTATGGAAACGATGTCAGTGGGGGGAATCGCTATTTGAAGGAGTTGGTACTTAAAGTTTTGGGTCTCACTTGTTCAACATCCGGATGTAAGAGAAATTGGAGTGTGTTTGAGCAAATATACACAGAAAAAGGAATCGTTTACTAACGAAGAAGTTGAACAATTTGGTATACGTCAAATACAACGAAAGATTGAGGCAGAGATTCATGAAGAGGAAGGACAAACCAGGCTATTACGACCCTATCAGTATAAAGTACGACTTGATGGAAGGTCATCATTGGTAAGTGGAAACAAATGATCGAGTCTTTGCAAGAGATGACCTGACATGGGCAGATGTCGAGGAGGCTTCTTTTGTCCATCACGAGGCCAACTGTGCAGCAACACCGACCTCCAGGATTGTTCGAACTGCTGGAGGACTTCAACTTTAGAAATCACCATGAAGCATTCACTTCGTCAGCGGTGGAGGTTCGAGACATAGATGAGGAATTCGTGGGTAGAGACGATAAGGAAACTGAGGAAGATGAGAGTTATCATGAGAACCCTGATGACTCAGAAGATTCCGACGACGTAGATGATGACGTACCTCAATGGGTTAAGGACCAAACATTTCCACTGTAGACTAAGGTCACAACTACTACCTAGTGCCTACTACAATTATTGTTTTCCTTTAATAATTGTTTGATTGTACAATTGTACTACTTGTAACTTGCAGATATAATACTTAAAAGTTATTCAATGAAAATATACCAATTGGTTTGGTGGGCAGACAAGGCTTCCAGTGATGCAATAGCATCAAGCAACTGGATGTTTTGTCGAAGTCAAATCACCTTAGGTATTTTTATATATATTGTTACTATTTTTCCCTTAATTTTCTTGTTTTTTCCTTCTTTTTTAAATTCCCGATTTTTTTCCAATTTTTCTAATTTCAAAAAAAAACACTTGGTCGCATATGCAACCGCACAGTTGCATATGCGACCTAGGCGCACAGGGTCGCACATGCGACTCCTAAACATTGCCTTCTTCAAACAAACCTCAAGCCCACATCAATCACTAGGGGTTGTGCAACTTTCGGTCCGGTCCGGGTTTCGGTCCGGACCCCGGGACAAATTTGGTTTTCGGTCCGGTCCGAACCCGGTCCAAAATCTATTTTTTCCCTTAAAAATCCGGTCGGGTCCGGGTTTTTGGACCGGACCAATCGGTCCGGGTTCGGTCCGGACCGAACCTGGCCGGTCTTCTGTCCAGACCCCGGAGAGCATCCGGTCTTCGGTCTGGACCCCGGAGAGCATCCGGGTTCGGTCCAGGTCCGGGCCGATGCTCACCCCTATCAATCACCAACACCAAGGTTCTGCTCTTTCTTGTGGGTTATTGACAAAAAAAACTAAACTTTTCGTACGTGACTTTCATCTAGACCACATAAAAACAGAAACCTGAAAGAAGAAGAAAAAATTCTTGCCGAATTAACCCACCTAAAAACAACCAACAAAATCCTCAAACTAGTCATCAATCATAAACACCAAAGTTTTCTTCTCTCGTATTAATGACAAAAAATGTTTTCATGAAAAACTTTCCCTACATGACTTAAACTACACAAATATAGAAACCTGAAAGAAAAAATCTTTGTACCTAACAAACCCACCTCTTCGCAACCAATAAATTCATTAAACCCACACATCAATCTTCAACATCAAAACTCAATTTACTTTCTTCTAAAAGTGACAAATAAATGTTTTTCTTTCTTTTTTGGGCAAAACTTCCCCTAAATAACCTTTCAACCAAACCACACATAAACAGGAACCTGCAAAAAGACCACTTTTTACTAAATTAACCTACTTATCAACAATTAACAAATCCATCAAACTCACACGCCAATCATCAACATTCAACAGCAAAGTTCATTTTCTTCTTCCCTTAAATATTAAAAAAAATCGTTTCCTTTTTTTGGCAAAACTTCCCCTACATGACTTTCAAACCAAAACAGAAACAGGAAGCAAAAAACACATCTTTTTACCAAATTAACACCAATACAAACAACAAAACTGCCACCAATCCAACAACCACCCCCAGAACCCTAGAAAACAGAAACCCTAACCTCGCCGGTATACGCGAAGCAGCTATGCAGGTAACTCTCGTCCATCCAGTATCCCAGATCGCCAACCCAGATGACCTTGTTATCCTCCCCTCCTCCTCCCCATTGCGGTGGCGGCGGCTGGACGGGGTGGTGGTGGAAGCCCTGGAACTGGTGGGGTTGGTGGTAGGGCACGAACTGCTGGGGAAAGTGGGGCACCATCTGGGGGACCATCGGGAACGGCATTGGTGGGGCCCACGCGGGGACGGGGACGGGAGGGGGAGGGGGTTGGTCGGAGGTGGTGGTGGTGGGTTGCATGGTTAGATTAGGGTTTGGGGAGGCGACGAGAGGGGGTTTGAGCCGTTGAATTTGGGATCTGGAGGATTGGGGTTTTGGGTTGGGATGGGATGGGATTCCGGATCTGGTGGTGGTGGTGGGGGGTGTCGGGGTGATGGGTTTTTTTGGAGATGTAGGGTTTGGTGTCGTGGGCTGTCAGTGTCAGCCCTGTGAGACGATTTTTTTATTTTTTGTTGAAAAAATATATTGTGAAGTTAGATTAGTTTGTTTAAGGACTGAAGACTTATATAATATGTTTATTAAGTTATAAATTAGATTAATTAGGAGTTAGGTTGTGAGACCACAATCTGACCTCCAAAGACCGTTACATTTTGTTTTCCTTGATAAATGATGATACTGTTGTCGGTTTGGCATTTTGGCTCATACAAAATTCATTGGGGATTTTTTTTAAAGATAAAATATTATGTTCTTTTTCTTCTCAAAAGCATTTTATAAGTTAGACTAGTTTGTTTGAAGTACCGAAGTCATTATATAAGTTGTAAATATGATTAGTTAGAAATTAGGTTGTGATTCCACAACCCGACCTCAAAAGACCCTTATATTTCTCAAGACTAATGGTCGAGTGCAGAGGAAAGAATACGTAAGGCGTGCAACGTGGCGCTTGCTCGGAACGAATGAGCCAGAGCACCCTGGAATATTTTTCCTGACAGCTTTCTTTCCCGTCGTAAGAAAGCACTCTTAGTTTAGTTCGGTAGAACGTGGGTCTCCAAAACCCGATGTCGTAGGTTCAAATCCTACAGAGCGTGTCCCTTGCTTGTTCACGGACGAGGACGAGAGGAGGCGTTAGCCGAAGAACGAGCTACCATGACGGTCAGAGTGTAGGTCACGCGAAGACCAGAGCCGGCCAGCAACGCCGCGCTAGCGCGCTCTGGAGTTGCTTGTTGGGACCCGCTTTTATTGTCGTTGGCGACCTATAGTTTTTTCCCGCAACATGGATGAGCATTATGTCATTCCTACAAGTTAAAAGACGACTTGAAGAAGTTCCTCTCCATCTGCGGGAAAATATGTCCCTAGCTTATAGACCTCAAATGTCAACTCTGAACTCAGATCTATCGACTGCTAAGCTACTTCATTTCATTTGTCCCATTTCCGCTTCAAAAAACCACAAGTAATGAAATTTCACCAATGACATTTCGGTTTACTTGTTCACCTCTTTGAATACGGCAATACGCGACCTAGGTGCCCTTAAGGGATCTCCACCTTCGGTCGGTATTGCCTCAGATTGACAAACAACGACTCATCCAACAACGACACCGGGTATGGGCCCAACGGCTGCAACAAGTATCCTTAATATTAGGTGGACGCCCAACTCAACACTTTGCGGACAACAAATCAGGTATTTGATGCTTCTACTTCATCAACTTCAACATTGAAGAACGTAATATTTCGTCATTAAGGAGCACGAACCTTTGACTCCGAAGTCTGAACGTAGAGATGTCAATGGGTAATTTGTTCGATCATATCAAAAGAAAACAGAGAAACAAGAGATGGGTCTGTAGATCTTCCAAATGACTCAAATGATGACAGTGCTAGATGAGAAGACCATAAGACAAGATCGTGAATACATGTCGTGCTTTATTAGACCTTAAACCAATATGTTTTATTCCAGTAGATTTAGTAGTGACTTTGCAAATCGTTAACCTTTTTTATTATTTAGCAAAGTGAATGTGTTTACACACGTGGGAGAAAGAGAAGATAATCCTAGTGGTTTTAAGGCAATTACTAGTGGTGTATCCACCATCTAAGGTGGGTATGCACCATGCAACCTAATTTCTTTGGAAAATAAAAACTTAGTACTAATAGTTAAAATAAGTATTCCAATCTATGAGTCTAATATAAAATTATATTAGTATACAGGATCTTTTTGTGATGACCCATAATTCCCGGAGATCCACCTCCGGATAAGTTGGCTACGATTTTAAATTCGGGTTGACCATCAACCAACATCAATTTACGAGGGCAGATGTGGAGGAGTTCCAAACTAGTGTCCCAACGGAATAAAATATCTCCTTCCATCGTTAACTCGTACAATTATAATAAAAAAATGATGCAAAACTTGGGGCGATGTCTGGATTTCAAGTTAAGGCGGTCAGAGTGTAAAGAAATTCAAAAATATTGACATAAACTTGAAAATACTACCACTTTTTCGAGTACTTAATTCTAATTGAGTGTGCACCCAAAAAAAGTACTTAATTGGGTATTTTACTTATAATGAATATTTTTGTATTTTTTAACTACTTGGACTAATTAAATATATACAAATCTAATATATATGTCTAATTATTGATACTCGAAATACTCAAGGCAGCTAAAACCCCAAGGATCTTTATTATTGAACAAAATCTCAAAATTAATATGAACAGAATTTAAAGAAACAAACATTCTGTGGATGTGGAACCCAAATTGTTTTGACAACTAGAATGAGATCTCAAAGTCCAGACCACCCAAACATCCATTTCACACAGTTCCTTGCAAATAATATGTCGTGTTTCATTGCATTTGTTGTCTTTATGATTTTGCATGCCCAATATCTAATTTCTGGATACACCACTGAAGGTAACCCAATCTGAGCTATCTCCACTGGTCTAATTTTCTTAGAATTATAACTGCAAGGTACCGTTAGGAATTTAATATCTCATATGTTGCGTAGGTAGATGTGGATATATTGTTCCATTATGTTTTAGATGTTTTTATTAAAACCTAAACATTATTTGAACTTCCACTGACGAAGAACTTTCCCTCCCACTACCCTGAAGTGGGAAGGAAAGGTTTCTTCTATTTTTGTTTCTTGGATAATTGTTTAGTCTAGTATCTCTTTTAAATGCTCTTCACTATGTTTTGCACCACTTTGCATTTAGCACTATTTCCTAATCCTCTAACGTTCCAAGATATTATCCTCGTTAATTAACAAAATTAATTTTCAAGAGGTCAGGCTATTTATTCTTAACTTAGGGGGTTTTGTGCATTTGGAATCCAGGGGGAAAGCAGTGGAAAGGAAACGAGATTTCGTTTGACTCCATGAAGAATTGTTTGTGCACTCTTACAAATCTATGCCCGCTTTCCATCAAATTCCATGGTACGTGCAAAAAAATTATTTTGCTATCTCAACATTTGAGGTCGAAAAATAACAGAAATTCATCGTATGTAGTCCACCGAACACATTTCGGTCTACTGAAATGTTCTTAACGGTCGACCGAATACATTTTGGTCCACCGAAATAATTGAAATTCTTAAAAAATTGTTGGTTCTGATGACCAAAATGCATTCGGCCATCTATTCATGTTTGCTAAGAGAAAATTCATTCTTTCTCATTTCGGTCCACCAATCTTTTTTTAGTCATTCGTGCTCAGTATCCAAACCGACATTAAATTATTTGTCCAAACATGCCCAAACAACATAATTTAATCCAAGGGAAAATATTTTTTACTAGATTCTATTTTCCTATGTTTTCTTTTTTACTCTGAAAATCATTTTTTAGAATTTTCTGCGTCACTAACACTCCTTCAATGGGGATTCGCTTGTGAGATCATCTTGCGGATTTCGTCCAAATCATAAGTCACGACATGTCTGAAAGTTGTCGAAGGCTAGTTGTGCCTCCCCATCGACAATGAAACTTATCCCTGTTAGTACAATGACAATCTTTGATTGTTTCAAGTTATTCCACTCTAATGGATTGGAGGGATAGCTTTTGTGATTAAATATCGTGGGACGTATTTTAGGTTATTATTGGCAAATCAAATGCCTGAACAAAATATCTAAACTGGAGGATGACAACGCCTGCCTCAAAGTAAAAGTGGTAATTGTCAAAGGGCTTTGAGATATATGCAGCTGGTAATTAGGATTAGTCCACAAAAGTCCCGACTTAAGTGCTTGGGCCAACACTTCCTTATTTGGGGGTAGAAATATCGAATCAAACAAAGGTAGATGAGGGTGTACCTTGGGGATCTAATTCATCTGGGAGTAGATCTTCACATTAATCTCTAAGAGCACCCTTAACGGGTGCTCTTTGGGGTTGGGTCGGAGGGGGACCCGACCCCAGCCCCCCTTAATGGGTGGTGGACCAAGGTCGGGTCCAGACCTGGGTCTGCGACCCGACCTGGGGGCGGACCCGGGCTGGCCACGTGGTCAGCTTTTGCTATTTTTTTGTTATTTTGTTTGTTATTTAATATATATTTGATATGTATAGTAATTTATATAATTAGAATATATTTGTGAAAATTAAAATAAATGAAAATAATTAATGAAAATTAGTAAGATAAATGTAAAAATAATAATTATTATAAATGTAAGTAATTAAAGGAAATTAGTAAGATAAAAAAACCCATAATAAATTAGAACACACGAATTTATCTAAGTTCATCCCAAAATACATTAGTAACCCAAAAAATCGGCAGAGAATTACTAATAAAAATCTCAATAATAAAAAATCTTCAGGGGGCGCTGTCCCCCGCCACCTCACCGGCGAGGTGGAACGCCGCTCGCTCACCGGTGAGCGAGACCCCCGACCGAGACGTTGGGGGTGTGCATTATAATTACAACTAATTAGTAAAAAGAGGGAAATTAAATAAACTGCAAATTCTCCTCAAACGCAAAGTCTCAAGTATGTCGGTTAACAATACTTCTAATTCCAAGTCTTCATCTTCCTCATCTGATGACGTAGATGAGGCAATAGACCAAGTAACCGACGGAGTTGTCGAGTACATCTCCTCTTATCTCAATACACAACGTCCATGTAGGACGAGAAGGCGAACTTCTAACCCGGACAGAGATCAGACGGTTGGTTATAATCGTCTAATTACAGATTATTTTACTGACAGTCCGATGTATTGTGATCGTATTTTCAGAAGAAGGTTTCGAATGCGGAAAAATGTCTTCCTTCGAATTGTAAACACGCTCGAGGCTACCGATGTATTCTTCCAGCAACGACCAGATGCGGTGGGTCGACTTAGCATATCAGGTATCCAAAAATGTACTGCAGCGCTGCGGATGTTAGCATATGGCGTAGCAGCAGACGCGGTTGACGAGTACTTACGTCTCAGCGAAGCAACCGCAAGAATGTCTCTCCAAAAATTCTGTGAAGGCGTCATCAACAATTTCGGTGCTGAATATCTACGAACGCCTAATCCAGCGGACGTAGCAAGATTGCTCCAGGTTGGTGAACTACGAGGGTTTCCAGGCATGATGGGCAGCATCGATTGTATGCATTGGGAATGGAAGAATTGTCAAGTTGCTTGGAAAGGGCAATATCAGGGCTGAAGTGGAAATGCAACACTTGTTCTGGAAGTTGTTGCATCTTACGACTTATGGATTTGACATTCATTTTTTGGGATCCCAGGATCGTGTAATGATCTGAATGTCCTCCAACGATCTCCAGTTTTCGACGACATTATGGAGGGGCGTGCACCACCTGTTAGATATGAAGTGAATGACAACTCGTATGATATGTGTTACTATCTCACAGATGACATTTATCCAAAATGGGCAGCATTTATGCAATCAATCATTCTTCCTCAGACACCAAAAGATAAATTGTTTGCCCAATTTCAGGAAGCAGCAAGGAAAGATGTGGAACGCGCATTTGGGGTACTTCAAGCAAGATTCGCCATCGTGAAAAAGCCTTCGCTAGCATGGAGTGCAGAGATTCTCAGTAAAATTATGACTGCATGCATAATATTGCACAACATGATTGTGGAGGACGAACGCGACTCTTACGAGCAGTTGGTGGATGTAAACGAATTTCTCAACGACCGACCTCAAAACACCACCGGAAGTTCAAACGAGTCAGGTCTTCCGTATTCCACTGATAGTATCGTAGATATTAACAAATATTTGCGTAACAGAGATCGGGTTCGGGACGCCCGGAAGCATATAGCATTGCGAGCCAATTTGATCGAAAATATATGGCAACGCTTTGGAAGGAATGCAAATTAATTTTGTTTGTAATACGTATTGTAATAATTTAATTTAAAATTATCGTATTATGTAATTGTCGAATTTTAATTAAATTTACTTTTTTGAAATTATTTGACAATTAACGTAATTTAATTAGATTAAGTTACTGTAGAAATAATTTATTTAGTAGTTTATGTGTTTTTGTGATGAAATAGAAAATGAGGTAAAAAAATTATGTGGATGAGAGAGAGTGTTGAAAGTGGGGTTGGGGTTAAGAAGTGAAAATGAGTTGAGTTGGATGGTGGGTTGCATAGTATTTTTTGCTGATGTGACGGAGAGAGAAACTGAGTTGGAGGAAAAAATAAGGTTAGGGTTAATAATGCTCTAAGGCGACCAATAAACCCTAGTTCTACATATCTTGAATCACGTGTGGTGTAATGATTCCATCTTTGAGACTACGCGTGATATCTCAGGGCCTCCTTAACGGAGGCCCTTTTCGGGTCGGGGCGAATTTCGCCCCGACCTGGCTCCCCTTAATGGGGAGTGGACCCGGGTCGGGTCGCGACCTGGGTCTGCGACCCGACCCGGGTTCCGACCCAGGTCTGGCCACGTGGCCAGACCTGGTTGGTTGAATTTTTTTTATTTTTTTTATTTATATTAGTTAAATAATATGTTAATAAATATATATAATTAAAATAAATTGTAAATAAATATAATAATTAATAAAATAAATCAATTGAATTAACTATAATAATACAAAATCAATATTGAATTTAATATCAAATTTGAAATTGTGTTTACCTTTCAGGAGGCGCTGCCCCCTGAAACCCCCGCCAGCTCACCGGCGAGCTGGACAGCCGCTCGCTGACCGGTCAGCGAGATCCCCGCCAGCTCACCGGCGAGCTGGGCAGCCGTTCCCTGAGCGGTGAAAGTTCAAACCCGTCGGGTCTCCGGTATTCCACTGAGCGTATCGTGGATATTAACAAATATCTGCGTAACAGAGATCGAGTTCGCAACGCTCAAAAACATATGGCATTGCGAGCCGATTTGATCGAGAATATATGGCGACGTTTTGGACGGAATGAGAATTAATTATGTTTGTAATATGTATTGTAATATTTTATCTTTGAATTATTATAATATGTAATTGTCGAATTTTAATAAAATCTAATTATTATGTGTTGTTCGTAATTATTGTAAGTTAATTAGATTAAGTTATTTTAAAAATAATAAATTTAATAGTTTGTGAATTATTATGTTGATATAGAAAATGAGGTAAAAAGAAATGATGTGGAGGAGAGAGAGTGTTGAAAGTGGGGTTGGGGTTAAGAAGAGAAAAATATGTTGGGTTGGGTTGTGGGTTGCATAGTATTTTTTGCTGACGTGGCAGAGAGAGAAAGCTGACGTGTCAAGATATTTGGGGTTTGGGTTAAAGATGACCTCATATCAGTGGAGTTGTAGATCAGTCGGCTAGTAGCAGTCAATTTAGCCGCATCACGCAACGTTGGTGCTTGGTTTGGTACTGTATAAGTTTATGACCCAGCTGATCAGCTGGCAACGCATGACTGTTTATTTCTCCCATACACTTCGATTGTATATTTCCAACAACTAATATCATATTACAACTTGAAAAAGAGGCATACAACAATTGACAGCAAGTTACCCTCCAGGCTCCCACAACTTCCAACAATTTCCAAGTGTTGGAATACGACCCATTAATCAATTATACATGGAAAATACAGAAACGTACCAATTGTCACGGTAAGCATGTTGCTCACACCGCAATCGATGATAGTAATTCAATGTAACGGTAGAAGTCGTTTAACCATTTCTGGATGAAATTCGGAATTCACCTTATATTATTAAAAACAATAAACATGCACGTAGGTACTAAAATCATAACAAAAACTATTAGCAGAAACCAAAGTATTAAAGAGTCCCAACTCAATCAGATTTTCATATCAGCTTCTGCACGAAACCAATAAATCAAGGCGCAGCAGCACACTTGAGCAGAAAAGGCTTCAGAGCAAACCCATAAAGAGTCACAACAAAAGGAAGCTGACATCGAGTAATAAGGTCAAATGATAAGAGTACCTAATTCACTCCACAAACAAAATCTTGCAGATCTCCCAAAAAGACCATCCAAACAAGTGCTTGATACTCTTACCATTTCGAAAAATAAATAAGCTAGTCTACAAAACATATTAAAGGGGATAGGTAAATAAAACAGTATTCTTTCAGCACCCACAGTTTACTCCTCATCATCTTCATCACCGTCCCCACCAGCAGCCTTCTTTGCAGCAGCTTTCTGGTTCTTTCGCTTCACTCTTCCTGGGCGACCTCCACCAAGAGGACTTGTAAGAGAGAAGTCGATGTGTTTTTGAGAATCCATCCTCACCATGAAAGATGGGATGTTCACCACCTGCCTTCCAACCCTGAAAGAACATGTTTGTCATGATTAAACACAACTCAGAGTGGACGGAAAAGTATCACAGATAAGATTCTATTATTTGTAATAAAATGAAAAAAAACTGCATGTAAAACAAGAACTCTACAATCTACCCAACGGATTCTTTCTTTTGCTTCGTGCAAGAAAGAACGCTGCTTACGATTAGTATAATAAATAAAAACTGCTTTCGGTAATGATTCTCAATTGGTGATTCAGCATAGAAGGAAGTCATATATTAATATTTTAGCATGCTTAATCAACCTTAGAAACAATTCACCAAAACATAGTTAGTTTTGAATATTAAATTTTATCCTCTTCTAGATGAATCACCATGCTTGTTTGAAAATATATTTATTGAACTGACCCAGTTGTAACCTTATGTTTCCACACGTCATGGTGCTAGGTTGTGGTGTCACACAATCATGAAACCTCAAGCAGATTTAGCACAATTTAGAACCAAATATCCAACAAAGGCTCCAGAAGTTACAGGAGGAACCTAGCATCAAAATTAGTAAACTATAGCAGGTCCGATCTTTCAAACAGCTGTAAGATTTACTGCAAAACATGTTAGATCGTAAATACATACTTATGAAAACAAGTCAAGGGAAAGATTAAGGTCATGGTACAAAGAAACAGAATCCCGGAGTGGCACCTAATATATCAATGTTTCTTACTTGAAATTATAGAATTATTTGATACCCACAATGATATGCAAAACAAGCATAAATATATACATTCATAAAAAACAACCATCCAATTACAAAATAGTACAATTAACAATATCTAAGATAAGTACATAAAAAATGCACATCCAGGCTGCCACTGATCAAGGGTCTAAGAGGCTAAACTGAGACTGTTACCTGATGTGGCGCTGCCTAATAAGCACACGGGCATGGTGGATTGACTTAGCCATCCCAGATTTGAACACGAGAGTTTGCAGACGACGCTCGAGAAAGTTCTCCACCGTCAACGACAAGACATAATCAAGCTTGTTCTGGCTCTCATCCAGAAGCCCATATCTGTGCATACGGCGAAGAAGGGCCTCTCCTTCAAAGATACGCTTCTCATTCTTGTCATCGAGCTTAAGAAGCTCCTTGGCGGCGTTACGGATGCGGCTCAGAGCATACTGAACCCTCCACAGCTCTCTTTTGCAGCGAAGCCCGTACTCTCCAACAAGCTTCAGCTCAGCGTCCAACCGCTCCTTCTCATAAGGACGACGGGGCTTCTTGAAGGTCTTCCCATCTGCAAGCAGAAGGTTTGTTATCAGTTGCCATACCACACAAACTGAATCATGCATTACTTGCATTGTGCAGTTGCGAACTCGTGTCGAGCACAAATCGGAAACGAAATATTAATTGCAGAGATTAGATTGACTGCACGTCTTATTAAACAGCCTATCCATTCAAACTTAACAAGCACAGTTACATCTTCCGATCTCGATACCGCTAGCGAACAACTGAATAACATATCAATACGATTTCCCTTGTAATCGCGCATTTTGCATGTACACTAAAAAACCCTACAATCGCATATCCTCGTATAACAACTATTACACATTCATTCCTCGATTTCGACAAACAATTCGAACCAATCAAAACAACCCTAATGCTTAACCGCTGATACTAAAGTCATTCACATCACGATATCGTAAGGCTCCATGAAATGATGAACGGGATCGAACACAACGCCGTCAGATCTAAAAGCAGCACGAAGGTTAAGATCTAGGAAGATGGAGATGGGGATTGGGAGAGGGAAGGCTTACAGTTGCGGTAGAAGCTAACGTGCACCATCGCTTCTGCTCGCTTCTCCTTCCGCCGCGGCGATGGATCGAGGAGGGTGGATAGGTTATATAGTGGGACGAAAAACCCTAGGGTACTTGGGATAATAGAATCGGTGGTAATCGGGTTTGGTTGGGGATTATCCGAATGTGGTGATGATGTATGGTGTTGGATAGGACCGTAAATGGGTAGGATTTTACCCGCAACCCTTCCCGTCTAATGCGGGTAGCAGACCAAAAAATGTTACCAGCCAACCCGCTAACCCGCCACCCGCAGAACCTGCCAAATAAGTGAGGTGGGTTGCGGTTGTCTTGCAACTCATCCCGCATAACCCGCAACCCGCCTAATCAAATATATTATTAATTTTTATATACAAAAATCATCTTAATGTTTCGATTTTACCAATAACAATTAACCCCCAGTACCAAGTCATTATTCAACACTCACCAAATGTCTAATTTTTCACTCACCACCCATCAAATTCTCCAAAAAATACAATGAGTGCTTATTATTTCTCAAGTTTTGATGTTCTTTAACTTTTTTTAGGAAAAACCATTTTTTTTAAACCTGCATAACCTGCCCCGCATCACCTAGTCTAATCTTAGGCGAGATGGGTAGTGATTTTTTTTTTTTTTTGACCCACCCCGCATACCCGCTTAACTTAGACGGGACGGGTAGCGGTGGACCAAAAACCCGCCCCGCTTACACCCCTAGTGTTGGATCGTTGGTCCAGGCTTTGGTCGGAGTTTAATTTTATTAGGTTATCTATAGCGTATAATTCCCTAATTATGGGCCTAAATCACGTGACACTTATGAACTTTCTAGTTTAATATTTAAATCCCTTGAACATTAAATCCGTAACACTTTAATTCTTTGGATTTCTTTTAATGGTTAGATTTCACATCTTAACCATTATTAATCGTGTTATTTGTCTAGAATACTTATAAATGTAACTTAATTGTAAAGTTCGGGTCAAATCGGATGTCGTATTTGATTAGATTTTTTATCATATCGTTATCAAATCCGACTCAAATATGAATCAATTCAGACACTTATCTGATCTAAATTTTACAATTAAGTTAGTTTTGACTGTTAAGATGTGAAATCCAGCAATTAAAAGAAGTTCATGGGGTAAAGTGTTAGAGATCCAAAGTTCAACGGAGTTACATGTTAACTTTGAAAGTTTAAGAGCGTTATATGTAATTTATTTCTTTTAAAATTATAAATGGAAGGTTATCTAAAATATATTATAAGTGGTTTGGAACTGAATATGAGTTGAAAGGCAAAACAATTTTATTGAACTTATTTTTCTCAAAAAGTTGTAGGTTAGTTGACTTTAAGTGGCCTCGTGAGTAAAACGACAATAACCGCGTGATTTACAAGCTAAAGTCATGCAACGGTTGATAAAAAGTGGTAAATAATGAAGCCGCATGTGTTTTGTGTTTTAAATATGTCTTTCAGTTGTACTAGAACCGCATCTAATTGATGTATCATCATATTTGAAGTTTCAACATATGTTCAAAGAAGTGTACCATTATGGTCTGTTTGGGTAATAATGAACGATAGAAAAAAAAAAGAAATTGATAAAAGAAAAAGAAGATAATAAAAATTAAGTTTATTTTTTCTTATTTGGATACAAATAAGTTAGAAAAGAAAAGAAAATTGTAGTATTATTGTAACATCCTGATACAGCGGAAAATTTAAAAATTCACAATTAAGACAAAGAACACAATAATCAAAGGCGGGACTGTTACTTCTCATAAACAAATAACGGTGCACCAGAATACATCAGAGTTTGCCAAAATGAATACATGATTACAACAAAACGACAAAGGAAGATAAACGTAATCATGTTGACCTCAGTGGTCCGACTAGAGGATCCGACTCCAAATGCGCGCGCCCGCCGATCACCACCCCACTGGACCTACTGCGGTCCTGAAAAAGATGCAACAACAATGCCTGAGTTTCCAGAAGGAAACCCCGTATGCCAACTCACCTATATATGCATGCATTACACAATGAACCTATCATACTAGTAGCATGTCATGACATCGACAGAAATGGAAAACAGTTTCCCCGAAGGGTAAAATGGGACATCAGTCCGACAGTCAACAACGAGTCTCCCGAGGAGACCTACTGCAGGCACATGCAGCCTTACAGCACGCGACATTGCACCCCCCACACGCAGCTACACTACTCAAAGGTTCGGCAGGGAGCCTCTGTCACGCCTGCGCGCCGATAGAATACAGATCTGCAAATCTCAGTGGTCGGAGTCACAGGGACCAACGGGGCCGTCGCCCGGAAGGTATAACAACAACATCTCGGTAGGTGCCCAGCCGAGGAAAACAACATAGCCGGAACAGCCTCGGCCCAATAATCATCATCGCCGGCACAACCTCGGCGGCATCACCGGCACAACCTCGGTGGCCCATCACAACGTCCGGCACAACATCGGACGGTCCAGACCGAAGTCTGCCAGGTCATCAGGCTCCTCGAGCCGCAAACACCAACCGCGCCGCTATAAAAGCAGGGCAGCGACCTTCGTAGCCCGTGGGCCGGTAGTCACCTCACCCAACGCCAGTTGCGTGCCCGCACAACATCAACACTGGGATCCGCGATCCCTTAGGCCTGCTATACTACAATAAGTCTGATTGACATCATTTCATGCTCATATTTGTATCTTATATCCATTATCTTTCACCTAAACAATGCTATGTTACGAGTTTTATGTTTAGTTTTCAGGAATAATTAGGTTTGAAGAGATGAAGCGTAAAAGGACCCAAAAGCTGGGAAAAAGGACTGGATTGTGAGATCTGGGGACCAAGATGCAAAGGAGAAGGACCTGATCGTAAGACAGAGGGACCTAAAAGTAAAACAGAATACTTCACACCATTATGGGGAGTATTTTGACAATTCTATTCGGGTCGGAGCTCCAACATGCAAAATAGATGCATCAAATACCAACAAAGCCTTCCAGAAAAGCCCAAAAGAAATTCCAGAGCGATCCGGACACTGTAGACCGCTAATTAGCGGTCCAAGACCGCTAATTGGCGGTCACTTTTGGCCCAAATGCGCTCAAATTTCTCCCGCACATGTATTAGAGGATGTTTAGGATATTTGTGGTATCTGTTTAGTCCCACATCGGGGGATTGTCCCGGATTAGCTTTTTCCATGGCTATAAATAGAACTTTTCACCTCCTATTGTAATCACTCCATATTTTAAGTGGCTATTCTTCCTACTAGAAGTGAGGCCTTGAAGCACACACTAAAGTAGGAGGATGCTACTTTTAATGTGAGTCATTTTATCAATAAAGCTTTGTGTTTCTTTCATTGTTTGTTTATGCTTTTTTTATAGTTTGTGCATGTTTTAGTTTAATCGTCTTTTATTTCTAGCTTAGTTTTAATATGCTTTCTTTGCTTAGTTTAATAATTAGTGTAATGTTTAGTGAGTAGTTCCATCCCCTTTGGGGGGTGGAGTAGATGTACATACATGCATTAGAGAATGAGATGAATGCTTTATTTTTGATGTGTTGATTAAACATGAATGTATGCTTGCTTGTTTAGGATATAATTTATAACTTGATGAGTTTTGCCAAAATGATTAGACACCTCTCATGCTTGTTTAGGTTCTGAAATAAACAACTTGCATATGTAAATGTTAATCAACTAAGTTGGTGAATAGATTGATAGGTTTTGCCACACATTTAGACACTTCCTATGCTTGATAAACACCACCTTCATGTGCTTAAAGAATGTATTCTACACCCACCTCTTTGCTTGTGTGCACTCACTCCACCCCTTAGGGGTTTTCCATTCCTGAAATTCCAGCACTTCTATTTTGTTCTTAGCTTAGTTTTTATTTGATCGTTTATTTCTTTGTTTCGCATTTCGTACTTCTTAGCGTAGTTTAGTGTAGAGTAGCATAACCAACTCTCTTCTCCATTATTTTCGCCACTTGATTTCGTTCAAACAAGAGGCTGCTCACCTCCCTGAGGACGACCCGTACTTGCCACCGCTTCATCGCGGCCGTGCACTTGCGGTTTTAATTAAAACGTTCAACAAGTTTTTGGCGCCGTTGCCGGGGAGGTGCAAGTCCAGACTCTTGTTTGGACGATTCGAGTGGATTTAATTTGTGTGTTGTAGTTTTTCTTTGTTTCAGGAGACTGGGAATAGCAAGTGGAGGCTACTGGAGGACTTTCCAGACGACCTGAGCACTTCAGACCGCCAATCAGCGGTCTGAGACCGCTAATCAACGGTCTGGTGAGCTCTGTTCATCTTTTAATTTCTTGCTGTTGTGTTCTCTAAATGATCTAGTTATCTGGGACTCAATTTGGCATGTTTTGACTTATAGTTCGTTCCCAGATCAATAATCAAACCTCCTTTAAGCAACTTGGACCCTAAAACTCAAAGCAAAAGATTAGGCATTCTTTTTGTTTAGGCCATGCATCATGTATGTGACTTAGGCATTTAGATTGTCTTTTATCTTAGCTTTATTTTCTGTTGCTGAGAGCTGGCGTGAGGTACGCACCTTCTACTCTCATTCATGCATTTCGTATGAACATGCATTAGTTAGTAGGAAGTGCATTGCAACAAGTGTGAGTTGAGCGTTGTTTGGAGAGTTGATTGCTAGATTTAGGACTCCAAAACGCTACTAAGGAGGGGCTGTCCCGTAAAAGATAAGGTGGGGAATTTCATCACCCTTTCCTTCGCCCCAAAAACCACACTAATCAAGAGCCTAATTTTAAAATCAAGTAGACATTGGCCCTAAGGATCTTGGACGCATTAGGAGAGTGATCCGGTCCCGACCGTCATGACCTGATCGGCGTTGCCCACTTTGTCGATAGTAGGAGAGACGAGATCCCCGGATCTTGGCTCACTTGCTGGGCTTTGTGGTCCTCGTTGTAGGGAGGTGAGGCGTGTTGAGGCCGTGTGACCTCGCAGTTAGGCGTCGTCTAGCTGTAAGGACCTATAGCGACCTTAGGATTGTTTGAGCCTTGTTTGCTTGTGTGCTTCTACCTGTACCCATCCGCCGTAGCTTAAGGACTTCTTCCTTTCTCTCCTGAGTCATTCTTTCTCTCCTGTGTCCCCTCGTCTTCTCTTCTACGTACATTCTTCATTTGAAAAAAAAAAGAGAGTTGTGGTTTGTGTGTGCACCTTTGTGCATGCTTTCGTGGACACGAGACGAGAGTGGTCGTTTGACGAGGAGCGTTGTCAATCCGACTTCGGTCATCGATTTCTCGACACCTCCCTCCTCTCGTGTCGCACGCAGTCCGGGTTCAATGACTGCTAATTTCCGTGAGGAGGAGCAGTTGCTGGACCAACCTGTTCGACCAGTGCTTCCAGTTGTCGTTCCCATACCTCTACGTGATCGATGCTACCCGAGCCGTACAGCTCTACCCTCATGCATTGTATTACCAGAGGCTAATGGGAACCATTTTGAGGTTAAGCCTCAATTCATTTCCATGCTCCCTCATTTCACTGGGAAAGGTGACCCCTATATCTTTCTCAGGGAATTTGAGGAGGTCTGTGCTATGTTCAAGCTGCAACAACTTAGCACAGACTCCATCCATCTTAGGCTTGTCCCCTTTGCGCTGAAGGATGATGCCAAGAAGTGGTTGTACAACAACCAGGCGAATTCCTTTAGGACTTGGGATGAGTTTCAATCTGCATTCCTCAAGAAGTACTTTCCTAATCATCGGACTCAAAAATTGAGGAACGAAATCAATTCGTTCTATCAACATGAGACCGAACCATTTCATGCATATCTTGAGAGGTTCAAAGAGCTACTATCCTCGTGCCCTCACCATGGCATTGAGTTGTGGCGTCTTTGTCAGATTGTGTATGAGGGTCTTCACATCCCGTCCAGAACGCTCCTTGAGTCCATGTGTCAAGGAGAGTTCTTGGGAAAGGATGAAAGGGAGGCATGGGCCTTCCTAGAAGACCTCGCTGAGAAAACCATGCAGTGGGAGAGTGTGAGGGAACCACCTGCATCATCTAGTATAGGAGCGAGGATCGCGAATGCAAACTCAACTAGATCGGGTTCCGCATTTGCTATCGATACCACTACGGCCACCGAGGCACGCATGGCGGCCTTAATGCGCCGTATGGATTCGATTGAGCTCCAAAACCAACAAAGTGCACCTCACATGTCCACATCTGGTCCAGTTCCTTGTCATTCATGTGGTAGGATAGGTCATGTAGAGAGCGAGTGTGAGTCCATTCCTCCTGAGATGGAGCGTGTCAACGCCATCTATGACAGAGCTAGGAATGACCCATACTCATCATCTTATAACCCTGGATGGAGGAACCACCCCAATTTTTCATGGAACCAAAATAATGCCCCGGGTGGTCCTTCAAACTCCTCTAGACCACCTTACCAATCACACCAACCTCCCATGCATGCACATTCCTATCAGCCACCCCAAGCGCAAACCACCAATCCATCGGGTTTCCCAAATTCCAATAATATGGAAACCCGATTCAATTCGCTTGAGACCTTGACTCGTGGACTTGAAAACTCAATGAAAAATTTTATGTCTACCACGAGTCAAGTTCTCACTTCAAATCAGCAGACCATCAAATCTCTAGAGCTTCAGATGGGCCAATTGGCTCAGTCTGTACATGAAAGAGAGAGAGGGTCTTTCCCTAGCCAGCCTGAGGCTAACCCCCGCATGTACCAACAACAACAAATGCAAAATGAGAATGTGGTACCTCGGGGGAGGCAAGTGAACCATGTGGAGGAACCTGTTCACCATGTCAATTCCATTGTGACCTTAAGGAATGGAAAACAGGTTGACAATCACATTTCCTTGCCACACCCACCACCATCTATGCAGCCCCCCAGTGGGAATGGTGGTGAAGAAAAAGCTGAGGGTGAGGGTAATACACCAAAGCTTTCTTCTCAAGCACAGCAGAAAACCTACCTGCCAAAAGCTCCCTATCCAAGTAGGTTAAACAAAAAGCAGAGTGACAACATGGACAAGATAGTAGAGGTGTTTAAGCAAGTAAAGGTTAACATCCCCTTGTTGGATGTCATCCAACAAATACCTCAATATGCCAAAGTGTTGAAGGATCTCTGCACAACCAAGAGGAAGACCAATGTTCCTAAGAAAGCATTCTTGGCTGCAAATATCAGCTCACTTTTGTCCAATCCTACCTACACAAAATACAAGGACCCTGGGTGTCCTACTATTCAGTGTACGATAGGGGACACTAGATTGAGCAATGTTTTGCTTGATTTAGGATCAGCGGTCAACCTCCTCCCATTCTCTGTTTATCAACAGTTGAACTTGGGAGAATTGAAACCAACTAAGATCACCCTCCAACTGGCGGATAGATCCATTCGTATTCCCATGGGTATTATCGAGGACGTGCTTATCAAAGTTGGAGATTTTATATTTCCAGTCGATTTTGTTGTCCTCGATACCAATCCTGTTGCGAACACCCACTCTCAAATACCTTTGATTTTGGGTAGACCATTTCTGGCAACCTCCAATGCCTTGATTAATTGTAGAAATGGTCTCATGAAGCTCTCATTCGGTAACATGAGTGCCGAGTTTCATGTGTTCAACTCTGGTAGACAACAGGAACCCATGGATGAACCTTTAAATCTAAATCTCATCCACCAATTGGAGAAAGCACCACAGAATCAACGAACACCCCTAACCCCAATGCAACCCATTGAGAATGTTCGTGGGCCCAGCGAAAACTCATTGCCTGTCTTCGCAATGCAACAGAGTGAGCTGGCTTCGAACATGAATGTCCAAAGGGAGTGTTCGTTGCATGATTCAGTTGAGAGTACTAGTGAGAGTGAGACACCTCATCATATGCCTATACCAGAAGGTGTCTCTACCTCATGTCCCATGGCCATTGAGCCATTTGAGCTTCATATTGACTCCAACAAGGACCCACCTATGACCTTGCTTATGCTTGATGATCTAAGTGATGGTGGGAGGTCCTTGTTGGATGACTTGGGGAGAAGCCCCATTCGTAGTGATGTAGGTCTGCTGCATCCATCGAATGAGCTTGAGGAACTCATTCCGATGCACCCGCCTATTGGTTGGAGGGTTTTCTTCGATGAGCAATTAAACCCTAGTGAGGCAACACAACTTCATTCTTTGTTGCCCACACCCGACCAATATCATGAGGGGTTCAAGCCTTTCAGCTTTGACCTTTCACCCCTCATGACACCTCAGAGTACCAGTGAAGTTTGCCCATCTCGGCAAGTCTCTGGTCCTCAAAACTTGATGTTCTCATTTGATGTTCCTTGACCAAATGATTATGAGAATATCTTGGTTGATGTATATATCTTGTAAAAAAAAGAAAAAAAAAGAAAAAAAAGTGTGTAATAAAAGACTCCTTCAGTGAGCATCGATTGTTGTGGGCCCCAACCCTTGTGTACTTGGGCCCAATTTCTTCACGTATTTATCTCCCTTCTTCAGCTTCTCACAGGATTTGAGGGAATTTGGGTTTGTGTCCATCAACATGACCCTGAACGTCCCTTTGTACTTCATGTTGGTGAGATCTTTCCTTTTTCATGCATGTATCCATGTAGTATCTTGTTCACATTCATTGAGGACAATGCATGAAGTAGGTGTGGGGGGGTGTTTTACGTGTGTACATAGTCGAGTCTTTTCTTTTGATTTTTTTTTGTTTTCTTTTGTGTGCATTGTTAGGGTCATGTTAGTGTGCTGCATTTAACATTGATATATCTGGTTGCCATGATCCTTGGGTGACTTGTCTTCTTTTTCTTGCCTAGTGCTTTAAAATTTTCACATTTCTTTCAAAATCTTCATGTGTTTGCGAAAGAAAATGTTTTTCTAGGTTTTGCGTGTGTTCAGCATGTGCAAAACCGTTGAGAGGCAAAGTAAAAAGAAAGCTCCCAAAATTGTCTTGAACTTGATGCATTAGGATTTCTAGTTTACTGGCTTTAGGTCTTATCGAGTCGTTAGGATGCACCTCGGTTTTCCCTCGGGGGGAGTGTAATCATAGGGTTTCAGCACTCAAACATTTAAAGAAGTCCACCCTGAACCTAGTGAGTCAAATAATTCGTGTCTGTTACCATAAGGAAGTTTGTCGTAGTCAAGGGCCCTTAATCTCTTTTTGTGAAACTTAAGTGTAGGGGTTTTGGTTCCCATGTAGATAAATAAGTGGTGTTCTCTCTTCTCGCACGGCTCCTATCACTCGGGAAAGTAGGTCTGAGGGGACTTTGTGCCTGGTGCTTTCGAGTCATCTGACTTGGGATGCACCGACCGAACTCCCGTTACACGGGTGGTAGGGATCGCCCTATGTGGAGATTTGGGGGAAGGTGTACGTGATAGTGTAAGTCCTCATAGGCAATGATGCACGAAACCTGACCCTGGGAGAATCAAACACCAACCAATAAATGCTCCAAAGAAAAAAAAAGAAAAAAAAAGAAAAAGAAAAAAAGAAGAAGAGTCAAATAAGAATCAAAATGGACTTTACACATTGTATCACATTCAGAAGTTAAGGTTGCCCATGTCTTTCACTTAATTCCTTAGTTAACTCTCACGAATAACTCATTAGGCTAGGTGTGTGGACTGATTACATATATAGAGTCGACCCGTAGTGTTACCGCGTCCCATGATCGACAAAATGAGTCCAACGAGTCGTGTAGCTAGATTGATTAATGCATCTTGTTCGGATTTTGTGGGTATATCCGCTGAAAACCCTCAGGAGACAACACTCCTCCTCCTTGGCGACAAGGAGGTTTAACGGCTTGTTGCACGTGCTAAGTGCAACCGTGATTCCTACGAAAGTGAGTTAGGATTTCCTGGTTTTCGCATGCTTTTCTCTTTCTTTGTTTTGCTCGGGACTAGCAAAAGTTAGGTGTGGGGGTATTTGATTGACATCATTTCATGCTCATATTTGTATCTTATATCCATTATCTTTCACCTAAACAATGCTATGTTACGAGTTTTATGTTTAGTTTTCAGGAATAATTAGGTTTGAAGAGATGAAGCGTAAAAGGACCCAAAAGCTGGGAAAAAGGACTGGATTGTGAGATCTGGGGACCAAGATGCAAAGGAGAAGGACCTGATCGTAAGACAGAGGGACCTAAGAGTAAAACAGAATACTTCACACCATTATGGGGAGTATTTTGACAATTCTATTCGGGTCGGAGCTCCAACATGCAAAATAGATGCATCAAATACCAACAAAGCCTTCCAGAAAAGCCCACAAGAAATTCCAGAGCGATCCGGACACTGTAGACCGCTAATTAGCGGTCCAAGACCGCTAATTGGCGGTCACTTTTGGCCCAAATGCGCTCAAATTTCTCCCGCACATGTATTAGAGGATGTTTAGGCTATTTGTGGTATCTGTTTAGTCCCACATCGGGGGATTGTCTCGGATTAGCTTTTTCCATGGCTATAAATAGAACTTTTCACCTCCTATTGTAATCACTCCATATTTTAAGTGGCTATTCTTCCTACTAGAAGTGAGGCCTTGAAGCACACACTAAAGTAGGAGGATGCTACTTTTAATGTGAGTCATTTTATCAATAAAGCTTTGTGTTTCTTTCATTGTTTGTTTATGCTTTTTTTATAGTTTGTGCATGTTTTAGTTTAATCGTCTTTTATTTCTAGCTTAGTTTTAATATGCTTTCTTTGCTTAGTTTAATAATTAGTGTAATGTTTAGTGAGTAGTTCCATCCCCTTTGGGGGGTGGAGTAGATGTACATACATGCATTAGAGAATGAGATGAATGCTTTATTTTTGATGTGTTGATTAAACATGAATGTATGCTTGCTTGTTTAGGATAGAATTTATAACTTGATGAGTTTTGCCAAAATGATTAGACACCTCTCATGCTTGTTTAGGTTCTGAAATAAACAACTTGCATATGTAAATGTTAATCAACTAAGTTGGTGAATAGATTGATAGGTTTTGCCACACATTTAGACACTTCCTATGCTTGATAAACACCACCTTCATGTGCTTAAAGAATGTATTCTACACCCACCTCTTTGCTTGTGTGCACTCACTCCACCCCTTAGGGGTTTTCCATTCCTGAAATTCCAGCACTTCTATTTTGTTCTTAGCTTAGTTTTTATTTGATCGTTTATTTCTTTGTTTCGCATTTCGTACTTCTTAGCGTAGTTTAGTGTAGAGTAGCATAACCAACTCTCTTCTCCATTATTTTCGCCACTTGATTTCGTTCAAACAAGAGGCTGCTCACCTCCCTGAGGACGACCCGTACTTGCCACCGCTTCATCGCGGTCGTGCACTTGCGGTTTTAATTAAAACGTTCAACAAAGTCCAATCAATCCATCACAAGTCACGGTCCATACACGGAGGTGACGCGTCCCGAACACCCACACTCTTCCCAACGGCGGTCCCTGGGCAGGCATGTATCACGAACCCACCGTCACCTCCCGGCTCACGCACAAGGCGAGGACACGGGTTTTCGTGGACAATGTTGGCGTTCAAAAAGGGAACCAGGAATTCTATCCTGGGCCCAAACGGTCAACCGGAAGAGGTGATTTAGTCGACCGGTTCCAGAAAGGAATCGGTCGACCGTACTCCTAAAACGGTCTACCGCTGCGCTCAAAACAGAACCCCCAACGGTCGAACAAAGGTCTAAAACCGGTCGACCGAACGAGGTCAAAATCCGGAGTCTGGTCAACATCAAAATCGGATCTATCGGTCGACCGACTCAGGGGTTCCGGTCGACCAAAATCCTACAGGGTCAACCTAGCATTCTACGTCATAAACGGTCGAACGCAACCAACAATCGGTCGAACAAGCATGCGATAAAATCTAGTACACTTAAGTTCCGGTCGACCGACCACAAGACCCCGGTCGACCAAAACACAACAGACAGTCCCAACTCACCAGCAAATACGCACTACCGGTCGACCGCCACACGGCATCGTCTGACCGGTGAAGGTTAAAGTCGGGTAAAACAGTACATTCGGTCGACCGCCCGAAGGAACCGGTCGACCGTTGGTCGTCTTCAACCTCGCGCCAGCCGAGGTTTTTCACGGGAAACAACGCCGAGGAGGTCTCCGACCTCCCCGTCCGACCAACACAACCCTTCACAAGGGTTAACAACACAAAATCACACTATCAAGTTGACATACCTCGACCGAAGACGATGAAACGCCGGAGCAACGCTCGCGCCTCCGACACCTCCGTACGCGCGACCTCTTCCCAGCGCTGACCTCCTCACTCCGGAGCCTCCGCGTCCTCAGCTGCTCGCCGCACAAGGGAAAAAGGGGAAGAGTGAGTGAGTGAGGTCCGAAAATGAGAGAGAGGGAGAGAGGTTAGCTTAAAAACCCACCCTCTCACCTCACCAACACCCCACCCATCACCCTACACCATACCTCCCACGACATTACTGTTCACGCACCCCTTCCCTATGCAAACCCCCTCCTTAAACATCATTAGCCCACTAACCCTAGGTTAGGGATCTAACAATCCACCCAACTTAAAAGGATTTCGTCCCGAAATCAAAGCTAACACTCACCGAAAAGCTCTGGATACTGCCTTCTGACATCCTCCTCGATCTCCCAAGTGGCCTCGCGCTCGCTGTGATGCTGCCACCTGACCTTCACCATCGGGATGGTCCTCCTCCCGAGCTGGTGATCCATGCGATCAACAATCTCGACTGGCCTCTCCTCGAGCGACAAGTCCTGCTGAATCTCTGGCACTGCTATCTCAATAACGTGTGACGGATCTGCCACATACATCCTCAGCATAGACACATGGAAGACATCATGCAGACCCAAAAACTGCGGTGGCAATGCAATCCGGTAGGCAACCTCTCCAACTCGGTCGAGGATCTCAAACGGTCCAACATATCTCGAACTGAGCTTCCCCTTCTTCCCAAACCGCACCACACCTCTGGCTGGGGAAATCTTCAGAAACACGTGATCGCCCACCTCGAAACTCAACACCCGTCTGCGTCGATCAACATAACTCTTCTGCCTGCTCTGTGCTGTGGCCAGTCTCCTCCTGATCACATCCACCTTCTCTGCATACATCTGCACGATCTCTGGCCCAACTAACTGCCTCTCGCCCACATCACTCTAGCATACCGGTGATCTTCAAGGCCTCCCGTACAATGCCTCGTACGGTGCCATCCCAATACTCGAGTGGTAGCTGTTGTTGTAGGTGAACTCTATCAGCGGCAAGTGTTCATCCCAGTGCCATGCCCAATCCAGTGTGCATGCTCTCAGCATATCCTCCAATGTCTGAATCGTCCTCTCTGACTGCCCATCTGTCTGCGGATGAAACGCTGTACTGAACCTCAGACGCGTCCCCAAAGCCTGCTGCAGACTCCCCCAAAATCTGGAAGTGAATCGAGGATCTCGATCGGAGATGATGCTCACTGGTACTCCATGCAACCTGACTATCTCCTCCACGTACAACTTAGCTAGACCCTCCAAAGGCAACGTGGTCCTGATCGCTAAGAAATGCGCCGACTTGGTCAGTCGATCGACTATCACCCAAATCTCTTCGTCTTCGGCAGTCCCGTGACAAAATCCATAGTCACGTGCTCCCACTTCCACTCAGGAAGCTCAATACACTGAATCGGTCCTGCTGGCCTCTGATGCTCAATCTTCACCTGCTGACAGACCAAGCATCGCTCCACGAACTCTGCAATGTCCCTCTTCATGCCCTTCCACCAGAAGTTCCGCTGCAAGTCTTTATACATCTTCGTGCTCCCCGGATGAATGGTGTATCTAGCTCTGTGTACCTCCTCCATGATGTCATCTCTCAGCCCATCAACCTTCGACACCCAGATCCGACTCCTGAACCTCAGACCACCATCAACCCCCACACTGAAATCTGATCCATCTCTGGAAGCCAACTGTAGCAGACCAGCTAACTCATCATCCCCCTGCTGAGCCTGAACCAACCGTGAGACAGTCTGCGGCTCCACCCGAAGCCCAGCAATCACTGCTCCCTCTGTACCTTCTGTGAACGGTATCCACTCTGACAAAGCCTCGAGTAGCCTCCACTCCTGGATGCACAAACTCGCAATAGAAACCTCCACCTTCCTGCTCAGCGCGTCTGCAACCGAATTCGCCTTCCCCGGATGATAGGAAATGGTGAAGTCGTAGTCCTTAATGAACTCAAGCCATCTGCGCTGCCTCATATTCAGCTCCTTCTGCGAGAACAAGTACTTCAGACTCTGATGATCGGTGAAGACCTCGAACTGCTCGCCATACAGATAGTGCCGCCAAGTCTTCAACGCATGAACTACCGCTGCCAACTCCAGATCATGAGTAGGGTAGTTCTTCTCGTGCACCTTCAGCTGCCTCGAAACGTACGCGACCACCTTCCCATATTGCATCAGAACACAACCCAAGCCTATCCCTGATGCATCGCTGTAAATCACGTAGCCTCCACTGCCACTCGGTAGCGTCAGAATCGGTGCTGTCGTCAGACGCCTCTTCAGCTCCTGAAAGCTGTCCTCGCACTTCTGGGACCAAACGAACTTGACGCCCTTCTGCGTCAACGCTGTCAGCGGCGACGCAAGTCTGGAGAAATCCTGAATGAACCGTCTGTAATACCCTGCCAGTCCCACAAAACTCCTGATCTCCGTCACGCTTGTCGGGGCTCTCCACTGAGTCACTGCCTCGACCTTTGCCGGATCCACCGAAATCCCATCTGCTGACACAATATGCCCCAGAAAAGCCACCTGATCCAACCAAAACTCACACTTCCTGTACTTGGCATAAAGCTGTTGATCCCTCAAGATACCAAGCACAATCCTCAGGTGCTCTCGATGCTGCTCCCTGTCAGGCGAGTATACCAAGATGTCGTCTACGAATACAACGACAAATTTGTCGAGGTACGACTGGAAGGTCTTATTCATCAGATCCATGAATGCTGCAGGCACATTCGTCAGTCCAAATGGCATCACCAAGAACTCGTAGTGGCCGTACTGCGTCTTGAAGGCTGTCTTCTGAACATCTGCCTCCCTGATCCGCAACTGGTGATAACCCGAACGCAGATCGATCTTCGAGAACACTCTCTCCGTCTGCAACTGATCGAACAAATCATCAATCCTGGGCAAAGGGTACCGGTTCCGAACGGTAACCTTATTCAGCATCCTGTAGTCAATGCACATCCGCAATGATCCATCATTCTTCTTCACGAAGAGCACAAGCGCTCCCCATGGAGAAACACTCGGTCGAATGAACCCGGACTCCATCAACTCCTGCAACTGATTCTTCAGCTCTGTCAACTCAGCAGGTGTCATCCGATACGGTGCCTTCGACTGAGGTGTCGTACCTGCTACCAACTCGATGCCGAACTCGATCTCTCGGTGCGGCGGTAACGCTGGAATCTCTGCTGGAAACACATCTGGAAACTCCTGCACAATCTCTATGTCCTCCAGCCTCCTCGTCTCAGGATCAGGAACTACCAGCGTGACCACAAACGCTCTGCATCCCTGTTGTATCAGCCTCTGTGCCTTAACCGCAGACACAATCAGACGACCCCCTCTGCTCCTCGCACCTCTGATCAGAACATCTGGCATGCCCTCCATCGGAATCAGAATCTTCTTCTCACGACAAAAGACCCGCACGTCGTACTGTGACAGCCAGTCCATCCCCAGTATGACGTCGAAGTCCTCCATCGGTAACAAGACCAGATCTGCTGGAAAATCGTGGTCTCCCGAAGCAATTGTGGTGCCGGGGAAAAAGCTCCCCACAGTGCGCACCTCACCCATGGGCATGCTGACCTCCAAAACATCAGTCAGCAGCACAGGGGTCCGACCCAACTCGCCAGCAAACTTCTCCGAAATGGAGTGAGTGGCGCCACAATCAAACAACACCCGAGCTACTGAACCAGAAACTGAAAGCGTACCTTCCACGACGGTGTTGGAGTCCCTCGCCTCCTCAGCCTGAATAGTGAAGACTCGCCCGGTCTTCCTGCCCTGGCCCGGCGAAACAACTGATCGGCTGCCTCCGCCTATGCCTACTGCCGGTGGTCCTGGCCTCCTGTTCGGCTCTCCCTGCCTCTGAGGACAATCACGGACGAAATGCCCCATCTGACCGCAACCCATACACGCTCCAGTCCGACGGGGACACTCCTGTCCTGGATGGAACCTCCCGCAGTAAGTGCACGCTCCAGACTGACGTGCTCCTCCTCCATCAAACCTGGGCCTCTTGCCCGGGTTTCCTGCCCCACGACCAGCTACTCTACTACCGGTGCTCACTGGCGCCTTCCGCGCCTCCTGAATACACTCCCTCTTGTCCTGCTCGATGATCGTAGCATGCTTCACCGCATCTGCAAGGGTCCGCGGCATGCTGTTGATCACCCGAGAACGAAGCGGCTGCCTCAGTCCCTTCACGAACTTCCTCGCCCGCTGCTCTGGGGTCACGCAGATCTCTGGGCAGTAACGCTCCAAGGCGTTGAACCTGCTGATGTAGCTCGCCAGAGTCATCTCCCTCTGCTCCAGCGACATGAACTCCTCCCTCTTCTGATCCCTGACATGCTGGGGGAAGTACTGCTTGTGGAACACCTCCAAGAACTCCTCCCAGCTGACATCTGCACGGTCATCAAACAGAACTGTGGACGTGGACCTCCACCAGTTGGCAGCCTCGCCATCGAACACATAGGTGGCCAGCTCCACCATCCTCTCAGGTGCTACTCCAATAGCGCGGAAGATCTTCTCCATCCGGAAGATCCAGTCCTCCGCAACCTCTGGGGCCCTCCTGCCATCAAAAGTCGGCGGGTGCTGACGCATGAACCGATCGTGCTCAGCTCCCACTCCGCCCTGGGCGCTCTGAGCTGCCTGACGCTCCAGAAACTCGCCCAACCTGTCCCAATGAGCACTAGAAGTGTCGTCACTGGGATCACGATCGCGTGGAGAACTCCTCACGCGCCTAGGTGCCATCTGACAGAAGAAACAATCACAAACTTCAACCATGTATGCATGCTAAAAGATAAAATGCATGCGTCCTATTACTACAAGGGTGATTTCATTGGGAACCGCATAGGAATCGACCGCTCTGATACCAAGTTGTAACATCCCGATACAGCGGAAAATTTAAAAATTCATAATTAAGACAAAAAGCACAATAATCAAAGGAGGGACTGTTACTTCTCATAAACAAATAGCGTTGCACCAGAATACATCAGAGTTTGCCAAAATGAATACATGATTACAACAAAACGACAAAGGAAGATAAACGTAATCATGTTAACCTCAGTGGTCCGACTAGAGGATCCGACTCCAAATGCGCGCGCCCGCCGATCACCACCCCACTGGACCTACTGCGGTCCTGAAAAAGATGCAACAACAATGCCTGAGTTTCCAGAAGGAAACCCCGTATGTCAACTCACCTATATATGCATGCATTACACAATGAACCTATCATACTAGTAGCATGTCATGACATCGACAGAAATGAAAACAGTTTCCCCGAAGGGTAAAATGGGACATCAGTCTGACAGTCAACAACGAGTCTCCCGAGGAGTCCTACTGCAGGCACATGCAGCCTTACAGCACGCGACATCGCACCCCCCACACGCAGCTACACTACTCAAGGGTTCGGCAGGGAGCCTCTGTCACGCCTGCGCGCCGATAGAATACAGATCTGCAAATCTCAGTGGTCGGAGCCACAGGGACCAACGGGGCCGTCGCCCGGAAGGTATAACAACAACATCTCGGTAGGTGCCCAGCTGAGGAAAACAACATAGCCAGAATAGCCTCGACCCAACAATCATCATCGCCGGCACAACCTCGGCGGCATCACCGGCACAGCCTCGGTGGCCCATCACAACGTCTGGCACAACATCGGACGGTCCAGACCGAAGTCTGCCAGGTCATCAGGCTCCTCGAGCCGCAAACACCAACCGCGCCGCTATAAAAGCAGGGCAGCGACCTCCGTAGCATGTGGGCCGGTAGTCACCTCACCCAACGCCAGTTGCGTGCCTGCACAACATCAACTCTGGGATCCGCGATCCCTCAGGCCTGCTATACTACAATAAGTCCAATCAATCCATCACAAGTCACGGTCCATACACGGAGGTGACGCGTCCCGAACACCCACACTCTTCCCAACGGCGGTCCCTGGGCAGGCACGTATCACGCACCCACCGTCACCTCCCGGCTCACGCACAAGGCGAGGACACGGGTTTCCGTGGACAAAGTTGGCGCTTTAAAAAAGGGAACCAGGAATTCTGTCCTGGGCCCAAACGGTCGACCGGAAGAGGTGATTTGGTCGACCGGTTCCAAAAAGGAATCGGTCGACCGTACTCCTAAAACGGTCTACCGCTGCGCTCAAAATAGAACCCCCAACGGTCGAACAAAGTGTAGGATCGTGTGGGTCTATGGGTCCACAAACTAATCACGATTAAGCCCTAATTAACTACTTGGTTGATTGATCAAAGAATTGCAACGGAAATTAAAAACAAATCAAACACAAGTAGGAAAGCAATGCAAACCACACAAGAAGACACCGGATTTACAGAGGTTCGGCCGCGCCTACGTCCTCTCTTGCAAGCCCCTCTCGAATCCCCGTTTCAGCTCCTCTTGCGTCTTCACTATGCCTGCCCGTTCCGGGCCGGGAGCAACGCCTTTTACAAGTCTTCAAGCTCGCGAACAACCCTCGCTGAGCTTGGCACCACCTCTCACAAACCGAGAGAATCACTTCGGGCTTTCACCGAAATCCTTGCTTCTTTGTCTTGGGCTTTCACCAAAACCCTTGCTCCTTTCACAATTGTTGAGTGGAACAACACTCTCTAAACTTGAGCACACTTGAGTAGGATTAAGGAATTGATCACTAAGTGTGTAAGGTTTGAAGCTTTGAGTGTTTGGGATTCTCTCTAATGTTTGGGACAAGTTTGTAGTGGGAGAGTTGTGTTAAAATGTGTTTTACAACTCCTTATATATGCATTAGAGAGAATAGAGCCGTTGGGATTGATTGGGTATGAGTTGAAGTGTGATTACACAAAACAGAAAGTTCAGAACCCAATTCTGGCTGAATTCGGTCGACCGGATCGGGACAATCAGTCGACCGTTAGGCAGTTTTACACTCAGTTCGGTCGACCGGTTAAGCAACGGTCGACCGCCCAACGCCACGACTTAAGAAAACTTAAGTCATCGGTCGAACACACTAAGAGGGTTCGGTCGACCGATTTCGTCCAGGCACTTTGGGGTTGACAACAAATATGTGAACGGTCGACCGAAACAAGTTTGGCGGTCGACCGAATATGGACAGGCACTTTGGGTTTGTCAAGAGATGGACAAACGGTCGACCGATCGTGGTCCTCGGTCGACCGATATATGAAATACATTTGGGGTATTTTTGGTTTAATACGAATACGACCGTTGGGTATATACGACAAAAGTAACGGTCAGGAAAATATGATCTGGCGGTCGACCGAAAGGTAAAACACGGTCGACCGAATATGGGCAGTGAAAACACAAACAGGAGACATGATCATTCGGTCTAGGTTTGGGTGATCTATTGAAGTCCAAATTAAGTGAAATTTCGTGTGTGACTTCTATGAGGAACCTAGTGTGTGATTAAGTTGATTTTAGCTCAAGTATGCTCAATTACACTTTATTCCTAAGACTCAAAAGAAATCAAGATTACATGTCTTCGATTTAGCTTTAATTACATGTCTTGACTTCATTTCCATCTTTCTTGAGTCTTGATGACCTGTAGAGGTTAGCACAATACAATATATATGCAATGCATAGTGTGTGCTACTCTAATTAAGATTCGGTTAATTAAATCATCAAAACATAAGATTAAGGCCAAAAAGCCAACACAAAGGTCTAAAACCAGTCGACCGAACGAGGTCAAAATCCGGAGTCTGGTCAACATCAAAATCGGATCTATTGGTCGACCGACTCAGGGGTTCCGGTCGACCGAAATCCTACAGGGTCAACCTAGCATTCTACGTCATAAACGGTCGAACGCAACCAACAATCGGTCGAACAAGCATGCGATAAAATCCAGTACACTTAAGTTCCAGTTGACCGACCACAAGACCCCGGTCGACCGAAACACAATAGGCAGTCCCAACTCACCAACAAATACGCACTACCGGTCGACCGCCACACGGCATCGTCCGACCGGTGAAGGTTAAAGTCGGGTAAAACAGTACATTCGGTCGACCGCCCGAAGGAACCGGTCGACCGTTGGTCGTCTTCAACCTCGCGCCAGCCGAGGTTTTTCACGGGAAACAACGCCGAGGAGGTATCCGACCTCCCCGTCCGACCAACACAACCCTTCACAAGGGTTAACAACACAAAATCACACTATCAAGTTGACATACCTCGACCGAAGACGATGAAACGCCGGAGCAACGCTCGCGCCTCCGACACCTCCGTACGCGCGACCTCTTCCCAGCGCTGACCTCCTCACTCCGGAGCCTCCGCGTCCTCAGCTGCTCGCCGCACAAGGGAAAAGGGGAAAAGTGAGTGAGTGAGGTCCGAAAATGAGAGAGAGGGAGAGAGGTTAGCTTAAAAACCCACCCTCTCACCTCACCAACACCCCACCCATCACCCTACACCATACCTCTCACGACCTTACTGTTCACGCACCCCTTCCCCATGCAAACCCCCTCCTTAAACATCATTAGCCCACTAACCCTAGGTTAGGGATCTAACAATTATATTACCAAAGTACTCCTACTTTTTTAACTATATTATTTCATTTTAGGGTATTTTAGAAAGAATTGATAAAATTCAACTTTTTTTCAATTTCTTTTCATTTTAGGAGAAAACGTTGAGAGTCCACCTCTATATATGATGATTTCTCTTCATTTCATTTCTTTATTCTCCTTAAGTTGTTATCCAAATAAGAGAAAATTCAACTTTTTTCCCTCCCAATTTCTTTCATTAAGTTGTTAAACAAACACACCCTTAAAGTTGTCATTTAAGTGACTCGTTAAAAACCAATTTGTGCAATGACTTAGTTTGATACCTAAGCTAAGTTTTTAAAATTAAGTTCTGGATTCGTGAGTTGTGACTAAGCTGAGTTTTAAAAACTAAGCTCCTCACTAATCACCAACGACCAAACCCCCCTAACACACAACCACTATTCCCCAATCCCACCCAAAGTCAGCGCGCACTCAACAAGCATGAGCAAGCCCACCAAAGTGCTCGTCATCGGCGCCTCCGGCTACCTGGGCGGGCGCCTCTGCCGGTCCATCGTCGACCGCGGCTACTCCGTCTGAGCCCTAATATGCACCACCAGCGACACCTCCTCGCTCGACCTCTCCTCCCTTGACGTCGCCGTCGGCGACGTCACTGACCTTCCTTCCCTCCTCCAAGCCTGCGACGGGTGCCATGCCGTCTTCCACACCGCACAGCTCGTTGATCCCTGGCTCCCCGACCCCTCCCGGTTCGTGGCGGTAGGGGAAATGCATAAAAGAGACAGATGGTTTTGGGGTGAATTGGGGGTGGATGTAAGAATGATGTAAGTTCGGTGATGGGTTAGGGAAGTCATTGTGTCCATTTCTAATGGATAGGACTGTAAGGGGGGCGGGGCGGGTTTTCACCCCACCGCTACCCGCCCCGCCAAAGATAAGCGGGTAGGCGGGGCGAGACAGGGTAAAAAAAATCCACTACCCGCCCCGCGTAAGGATGGACTAGGTTATGCGGGGCGGGTTGGCGGGTTTAATCTTTTTATTAAAGCTAAATACAAAAAATAATTTATTTTCTTTAATATTATCTATTTTAATCAAAGCTAAGTACAAAAATGAAGGAAAAAATCAATCAATGTATGTTTTTAAAGTTGTATACAAAACAATTAAAGCTAAATACAAACCAAATCATAACTAAATACAAAAAAATCAAAAACATATATAGCTTATGCGGGTTACGGGTTATGCGGGGCGGGTTGTGAGAAAACTGCAACCCACCCCACTTATTATGCGGGGTGTGCGGGTGGTGGGTTGGCGGGTAGCAATTTTTTGTCCGCAACCCGCGTTAGGCGGGGCGGGTTGCGGGTAAAATTCAACTCATTTAGAGCCCTACTAATGGAGCCAAAGATTAAGTTATTTTCTGAGTTACAATAGACTAAATCAACATATTTTATATAAGCTATTTGTGATTGTTATTTATTGTGAATCAATGAAAAGTTGTCTAAGCATGTATCACGCGTCAATCGGAAATAACCTCTCTATAACATGCTGACAGGCTGACAGCTGACGCGCATCTGACCCCCTCTTACCATGACTGTTTTTATGAGAGAGATAAAAAAGACATCGTCATCCACAACCAATGAGAGTATTTCTGGCAAAAGAAATATTGATTCTTTAATTTGTTCTTGGTGGATACTAGTAGAGACGTCATCGTTCCCGAAGCAACGACATCACCTTGGAGGTCGTAGTTGACGCTTAGTGCTACCAATTTCATCTTGATTGTCTATTGATTTTGGAAATCAAAAGCTACGTATTTCCCCTTTCTAATTTTAAGGTTTAAAATTAGTCACAAAAGTCGATCCTTTGGTTCTTGATTGTATTAGTTAAAATAAAATTTTCTTTTAACTTCTTTAAGCAACCATAAAGTTCCTTCAGTAACAAGGCATGGAATGATCCAAGAAGTGTCCCAATTTGAAAGAAGGTCCAAATTTTTGTTTGAATATTTACAGCTAAAATTGCTAATTTTGTGACTGGTAGAGCCGTAGAGGGTTTAATTCCGTACATATGACCTGATAAGTTCGATTTATATCAAATCCTAGTTCCGAGCTGACTTTTGGGTGTCAAAAATTCAATTTCAGATATGACCACTATTCTTTTCGATCCCATTCGACAGAACACCACCGAAAAAAAAAACTAAATGGCCAAGATGACTTAGTACCTTTAATTCGCGAAAGTCTTCCAAATTTGAAAACTAAACATAATAAAGGCACAGGACTTGCCTCGACCAAGAATTTGGACTCCAAAACAAACAACTACATGTAACTCAATTTCTTCTAAACCAATCACAGCCTTGAGGCTTTTTTTAAAACAAAGGGAATGACATCACTTTGCTTCTTCTAAACCAGATTGGAATCAAAACTTGTAGTCTTATCGTGCTCAAGTAAATAGACTATTATTTGATCTGAATTCTCATGGACATATACGCAGATTTTACGCTTTTCAAACATCTACAACAAAATGCATTTTGCAGAACAAACGGCAATGCCAATAACGAACTGAACTGCTATTCGTCGCCCTAAAACTACTTAAATCGTCCGTAAGATTACCATTTTTCCCCTCTACACTATCTACTAATATAACTCCTCATTTCACTCTTTTAACACAAATTTCTCTTCATATCACTCTTCTATTCACCACATAAGATGTCTCAAAGGCCAGGAAAAAAACCAGCGGAGACCCCTGACTACTCACATCTGGTAAATTACCTTGTTTATTTCAATTAATTTAAAAAAAACATTTTTGAGTCGGCCGTCCGCGGGAGACGCCCGACCCAACGAGAGGGCGGTCGCGGGAACCGCCTCCCCCCTGGGGCGGGGGAGTTTGTGTACTCTTGTTATTTATTTCTGACGAACATATCTTCTACATATTTCTTTGACTATCGTATTTTTTAATATTTATTTTTCACGAAAATATTTTCAACTTATTTCTTTAGATATCAAATAATATTTAAATTTAAAATACGGTAAAAGAACAACACGATATAAGTAGAAATACACGATATATTATACATTATAAAAACATTACAAATTACAATCAAAATGTACCACGTAACCGGTTCCAATACTCCATCCTACTTTGGTACTGATCCTCCCATCCAACAACACTCTCATCTCGCATTTGATACCATAAGGCGCTATAGGAGGTACTCGGAAATCATCAAGTAATTCCAAACGAATAAAATGTCTGTAACTCCCTAAATGAGCAATGACCAAATCTCTGACAAGCCTCGTCATGGCAGACATACACTCCCAAGGTAGAACAATAAGACACGGGAACAACGACCCTTCCGTTCCCACTGCGAAATACATGACCGCACACTTGTAAAAATTAGCAATAGGAAACAAGTCGGACAAAACCTCCATATAATGATCCTCGCCACAAACTCCCCCGCCTCAATCAATTCGTTGACGAGCCTCTCTCACATTGCCGAAATAGACACTCTCATATATAGGATGTGCACCTATCTCATTAGAAATCGCACGACAGGTGTACGATCAGTTCTCCTGACCACCATGAAAGACATCGGCAACACATCGAAATCCACAGTTGCCATCAGCACGTACGTCATTCCACCTATCCAGAAATGGTAAAATGATTCCTGACAGTCTATCATTATATGGGAAGTTGTCCACGTCAACCCGTCCGGACACTGTAAGATAGGTAAATAATAATTAATTAAAACAACAAAATTAGGAGATAATATATTCAACCTCATTTAGATTACTGAAATATATTAAATAACATAACAACAAAGATATCGACATACCAGAAGATCCTGTGCCCGTATTCACGGACGATCAAGACGAATTAGACCGACGACCCCTGCTCCCACTACTGCCAGACCGACGACGACCCCTGCTCCCACAACTTCCATACCGACCACGACCTCGCTCAACATACTCGAAAGCACTCGGGTCCCGACGTGTCGACTTTCCCCTAGGTCGACCTCGTACCTTAGTATTTTCTTCGGGTTCTCCATAATTCGACTGATCGGGGTGTAACTGTTCCTATAAAATACGAGAGGCACTACAAATTACTGCAGGGTCGCTCTCCGAATAGTGATGCGAAACTTGTTGGCTTTTTGGCCTTAATCTTTTGTTTTGATGATTTAATCAACCGAATCTTAATTAGAGTAGCACACACTATGCATTGCATATATATTGTATTGTGCTAACCTCTACAGGTGATCAAGACTCAAGAAAGATGGAAATGAAGTCAAGACATGTAATTAAAGCTAAATCGAAGACATGTAATCTTAATTTCTTTTGAGTCTTAGGAACAAAGTGTAATTGAGCATACTTGAGCTAAAATCAACTTAATCACACACTAGGTTCCCTATAGAAGTCACACACGAAATTTCACATTATTTGGACTTCAATAGATCACCCAAACTTAGACCGGAAAAACACAAAACCTGAACCCTAACTGTCTGCCCACATTCGGTCGACCGCAACATGTCGTTCGGTCGACCGGATGATCAATTAATCCTGTTTGTGTTTCCCTGTCTAGTTTCGGTCGACCGCACCATATCTTTCGGTCGACCGTCAGATCATATTTTCTCGACCGTTACTTTTGTCGTATATACCCAACGGTCGTATTCGTATTAAACCAAAAATACCCCAAATGTATTTCATGTATCGGTCGACCGAGGACCACGATCGGTCGACCGTTGGTTCATCTCTTGACAAACCCAAAGTGCCTGTCCATAATCGGTCGACCGCCAAAACCAGTTTCGGTCGACCGTTTAACCTTGTCAAAATCCCCTGCTATCGGTTAACACAATTTCGGTCGACCGATCCATTTTTCCCTCTACCAAAACGCTTGTTCGGTCGACCGGTAATCTTGTTCGGTCGACCGTTTTCTTAATTGACTTAAGTGTTCAGTCGACCGATTCATATTTCGGTCGACCGTATCCCTATCGAACCCAAGCGTTCGGTCGACCGTTGCACCTTTTCGGTCGACCGTTTCTGGACAGATTTGCAGCCCGATTTTCTGCTTTGTGTTCTTTGCACAATATCCAACCAAATCTTGTCCCAACGGATCTATTCTCTCTAATGCTTATAAATAGAGTTGTAAAACACATTTTAACACAACTCTCCCACTACAAACTTGTCCCAAACTTTAGAGAGAATCCTAAACACTCAAAGCTACAAACCTTCCACACTTAGTGATCATTTCTTAATCCTACTCAAGTGTGCTCAAGATTTAGAGAGTGTTGCTCCACTCAAGTTCTCATTTGTTGTCAAAAGAGTAAAGGCTCCGGTGAAAGCCCGAAGCATCCTTCTCGGATTGTGAGAAGAAGATTCCAAGCTCGGCGAGGGTTGTTCGCGAGTTTGACGGTTGTAAAGGCGTTCTCTCCCGGCCCGGAACGGGGAATGGTTAGTGAAGTCGTGAGCGGAGCTCGGTGATCCGAGCGGAGCTTGCAAGAGAGGACTAGGACCCGGGTGGGGTGCCGAACCTCTATAAAAATCCCCCGACTTCTTGTGGTTTGCATTATTTTCTTTTACTTGCTTGTTTTAGTTTAAATTCCGCTGCATTTACTTGATTGTCTAAACAAGTAGGGAATTAGGTGATTAGCCTTAATAGTGGACCCATAACCCACACGATCCAACAAAACTCGGCCATTTATATGCTGAAACAGAGGACCTATGTATTGTGCCGTCAGCTGCATTTCAATAGACGAGTTGACGCGGTCGAAAAGAGTGTCGAGAGCGGCAGTCGATGTAGTGATCCATCTTTCAGAGCCGAATGTGCATTTTCCACCCTGCAGTTCGTAGTGTTGCCGAAATGAAAAAGTTTATTCGTCCAATTCAACACGAATTTTTCCTTATGCACCAACCACGTATCTTCCACATACTCCGTGAGCACTGGCCAGGACTTGAAAGAATCTTTCAGATTACGGACTGCTCTATCATAATCCGTCTGTGAATCAGAAATCATGACTTTCCTCCACCTTCCACACCTGAAAATCTCTGCAGACTGCTTGTCCTTTCCGAATACGTGGTATGCGTAGTTGTACACGTCTTTGTTGATATGCCAGGTGCATAGTAAATGAGCTGACTCAGGAAAAACTTCTGTCACTGGTCGCATCAGACCCATTTCCCGGTCCGTAATTATTGCTGTCGGACTAACAATATCCAATAACAGATCTCGCAACCTCTCCAACACCCACCGGTAACTAGACCCGGTCTCATCCTGCAAAATCGCATATCCGACGAGGAAATTCATGTTTGTTGGAGTAACTCCAACCATCTCAAACAAAGGCATCTTGTACTTGTTCGTCTTATACGTCGAATCCATACAGATTACAAATGGGTATGTACGCAACAACTGAACTGAAGTCGGATGTGCCAAAAATGCGTGAGTCAAGACATTAGTTTCTTCATCTGCCACAATCCAATGCAAATACTTATGCTGCACTGCCTCTCTGAGAAACTGCTGCGCGGGATTCCTGTCTTCACATTTCGTCTTCCTCATGTACTCTCTGAAGTTGTAAATGTGTCTTTGATTCGGATTATCGTCCGGAAATTTCTTCTTTACCGCCAACAAAATGTTACGGGGTCTTGCTTGTGCCTCTGTCATATCACGAACAATTTGCTTTGCCCCAGCACTAAGTCTGCTGACCTGTCGGTGACCCTCTGAATAAACTGCCAATGGGTGGTTGTGCTGCCCATACATGCTACTAGAAACAATAACACATCCATCACGATCTCGTCGCTCCACCACTTTTACCAAAAACAATAAATATTCTTTCGCAGTGTAATACTCGTATCAAGAGAACTCATCTCACGTCTGCGATCACATCTGAGGTAACAATCCATCCGGTTATCTGCTTTTGGTTTGTACGATGATATAACCAAAAAAATCCGGCTCCTATTGCAATTTGTTTCGCCCATTTATAAGCTTGCTCGATTGTTGTAAATATTTCTTTACTGTCAAAAAGTTCACTGTAATCTACTCCATCACCACCGAAATCTTGCAACGGAACCTGAAAAATTTGAATTTAACAAAAAATTTAAAAAAAACGGGCGTTTGGCTATGCCGCCTCCACCTTTGTGGAGACGTGCATCTAAACCGCCTCCAGTTAGGTGGAAGTGTTTGGCTAAATCGCCTCCACCTATGTGGGGGCGTTTGGCTAAACCGCCTCCACCTATGTGGAGGCGGCCTATCCAGACGCCTCCACCTGGGTGGAGGCAGCTTAGGCAGACGCCCGAGTCGGGAAAAAATTCTGCCCCCGTTACCTCGCCGGATTCTGGTGCTTCGCCAAACATTTTCGTGGTGTTGGTACTGGGAATGTGAGTAAAACTAAGTCAAACACCTTGTTTAAAGACACGGAACGAAATCGGTATTAATTGATTTGTTAAGGGCAAAAAGGTCATTTTTAGAGCGATTGAAGTAATTTTCGGACGACAAATAGTAGTTCCCATAAAGAAACCAAAAAAGAAACCCATTCGCGTTAACATTGCTATTAGGAATTTACAAGAGCAATATATATAAAAATATATAATCTGTACATAGTAAGCTTATAGTTTAAGCTTTTAAAATTTAAACTATAAGAGCAAGGGAAACTCACTAAATAAAACTCACTAAATACAAGGTTCTACTATTACATTGTAGATCGTCCGCATTGACACTTCTCCAACACCACCTGTTCAGCAATGTAAAAAAATAATAATGCATGACTTTCATACAGATGAATTTATTGTATTACACTAGTCAAAACTTAAGAAGTTTCTCATCCTTTATGTAACATACACCTCATCTGCATTCCAGCTATTCACTATCATATTCACATCTGAAGTAATGGTCGACTAGTTGCGATTTTCAGCTGAGATTTACAGTCTGGAACGGCGTATTAGTTTTGTAGGATTAAAGCGTCCATATCCATGATTAAACCCATATGTTTGTCTAGCAGCTGATGGCTTTATATCCCATCCTTCTATATTTTTGGGCACACATGTGTCAAACAGGATTTTCCCTAGAACACCATGGGTGTCGATACCAGGAGGGTTTTCTGTGTCATACAAAGCTCCCTTTTGTTCATCATGCACAGGACTTCCACCTTTGCCCTCAAGGTAGTCCAACGAGCCAGGCAAGAAATAATCACTTGGTCGAGCATCTGACTCCATATTCTGGTTACATTCCCCAACAATGGCACCTTCACCGTGCAGTTTGGTCCTTTCATGGTAAAGTAAAACAGCCCTCCCAAGGAACTCATTAACAGCTGCCAAGTAATCGTCACGGTGGAGCTTGTAGTGACCTAAAATACACATGGAGTTAATATGCATCCGAAGAAAAATCATTTTTTGAATAGTGCTGATTCTAACTAAATGAAGATTTCCTTCATTTCTATCCTGGTACTTGTTAAGCAGCTATCTTAAGGGTTAAAGAAATCACTGAAATCACACTGAAGGCACTCTCTGGATGGGCAATTTTCAGATTCAGTGTGATTTTTATGGGAATTAGTATGGGAAACGATTGCCCCAGTGGAGGCCTACTGTGGCCTTGTTAAATTTATTGCATTTACATTATCATCTATAATAAATAGAATCTCACATGGGGAAATGTTGACTAATGATGGAATAGACAGTAAGTAATAAATTCTTAAGGCTCTTCGTTGATGAAAAAAATACCAGAAGCTGGATTAAAAGCTCAATATGGATAAAACATGAAAACATAAATAAGAAACAGTTAATAATGAAGTGTCATCTGCTGGGATGGGTTACTCATAGAACAGGAATGAGTGAAAAACATGGGATTATTTGGCTCATATAGAAGGTTGAATCAGTCAATTATGGTTACTAGCAGATCCAAGAGGGTTAAGGGTAGAACACCACCGGACATTTATTAAAGGAATGAAGCTTTTTCTTTTTTGTAGCCGTAGGCTACAATTGTAGATCATACTAAATTCATTAAGCCATAAAATCTATCTAAAAAAGATAAATTAGAAAACTATTTCCCAGAAGAAGATTCATTTAGCCATATATATCGAATGAAGATAAGAAAAAACAATGATCAAGATTTTGAAGTTCTAAGATAGCCAGTAGACCCATTACAACTATTTCATGCAAAACTCAAAAAAAATCTATGCTGGTTTCAACACTCACGGTGACTAAACATGAAGCACAATACCTTTTTAAAGATCTATGTTGCTGTTATATACGTCTTCTTTTGTTAGAAAACAAAACTTCAGGGTCCCAAAATATTGATTGAAAGAACAAAAAAATATTCAAATGAAATCCACGTAAACAGAATGACAGCTGGTACCAGATACATACCTAAATGAGGTGAACTGTTCCATTTCAACACCTTCACATCACCACCCAACTCTTGTAGTCGTTCAGCAAAATTACATATCACACTACAAGGCGCAAGCTGATCATCTTTTGAACAAAGTAAAAGAAATGGACCATGGGTCTACATAAAACATAAAAAAGTATCACAACTAGGATAGGCAGAAATGTGTCAATCATTGGACATGGACATAAATATAAAGTATGGATCCTTACAACAGAAGAGAGCATAGTCTGCCAGTAGTCAGCACATTGAGCTTCACGTGCTTCAAATCGATTCGGGAAAAGACTATCAAATCCAGAAGCGATTGCTCTAGCCATCCTGGATACTAGTCTGGGAGGTTGCCGCAAGTTAGGTGAAGTTGGATTAATGAGAAACCTAGAACCCAAATCACTTGCAAAGTCTATAGGGCTTGAATCATAAATGTGTCCACACACACAGTCCCTTACAAGCTGAGCATCACACTTCACGAAAGCAAAAATAATGTCAGTAAAAATGCAGGAAAGATCTTGAACAATGAACACAAAAGAGTGTTGTGTTATGAAAAAAGATATATAGAGGCTTCAAGACAAAAATATTGTAGCGTTATGTCTGTTAACGTGGCTTCAATGTGATTTGTCTTTCAGCAAATATGTAATAGACTAACATGGCAGTAAAAGTAAGATATGATCCCGGCATGATTTCCTATGAATGGCAAACATATCATACCAATAATTGATCCATATAAACTATATCCTCATCTTGCAACTACGTTATCCGTAATTCATGACAGAAACAAACTAGTGAAAAAATACGTATGAGGTCATAAATTATATAAACCAGGATACTCTCAAGAAGTCATTTCATGAACCAAAATTCCATTAGCACCAGATAGGGCAAGCTATAAAAACTGCAACCACAGAAAAATAGCTTACCACACCAAGTTCGCTCCCACTTTTCTCATCTATTACCTACAAGCAAGCAAAAGTTGGAAACATATCAGCACATCTAGTTCAAATCAATTTATCATTTTTTATCACTACAAACGATAGGGGTAAAGTCAATTTTTTACTAATTATTAATATCCACATAAAGTATAATGTGCTCCACTATTGGGTCAATTGCCACTTTTCCAAATTCCAATCTTGAAAAGCATCAACACTTGCTAAGAACTTAGAGAAATAAAATTATTACAAACCTGTCTATGTAGGAATCAAGAAAAGACGACATTTTTTACACAACTGAGCATACCTTTAGGAACTTGTACATGCATGTTTTCACACCATCTGAAAAGCTAGCAAAAATAACAGGCAAAGATCTGATCTTCAGTTCCTGTTTAAGTAAAATATATATTAAATATGCACCAAAGCATCCAAACAGAACAGAAGAATAAAACTATGAAGCAAGCAAATCTGCAACAAAAATAGTAAACGGTATCTAATAAAATTCAAGGTGCCCATGAAAGCACAACTCATTTGGTAAAACAAATAAGATTAAATGTGGCAAATCCGTAGAAGATGCAGAGTTTTTTTATTCTCCTAAGCGGTCTAATGCTAAATTATTCAAAAGGTAGCACTCGCAATAAAGTATTTATGACAAATTACCATACTAGAATCGTTTACCTTAGCAAGCTCCTCGCATAGACGTTGTGCTAGTGATGTGGCCTTCTCAGGGAAATAGCTGCAAACAAAAATACACACTTTATCATAAAGGGGAATAAGCTAGGAAACATAGTACAATGATAAGGGCAAGAATACCAGAAAATTAATTTCACAGTGCAACAGTAACACCCTCGTTTTTAATGACATTAGTAGAAACCTTGAATCATTTTCTCCTTCATTTTGTCCCAGTTTTTATTTATTTATTAATCTTCCACCTTAGGGCATCTTGAATGCGCACAACAAGACCCCTTTCAGCCAAGGGTGTTGCCAAGTACAGTTCGGCAGGGTCGACCCCCTGGATTTTGAGGTTCGGGCCATTCGGTCAAGTTTGTAATGATTTTTTTTGGATTCCAACCTAGATTGTTAATCCTTCTGGATCCAACCCCCTGGATTTTGATAAACCCCTTTTCTTGATACCAATAATTAAATTGGTAGATGAATTTTTTACCCCTCCCGATTATCCTTAGTCCTTACAGATTCCAGCCCGACCTAAATTCCGGGCACCACCCCTTCTTGCAGCAAATCGAGCTTCTCCTACCCCTTAAACGTCAAAACATCCAGCTTTGGGCATCATTATTATCACCACACACACACACACACACACACACACACACACACACACACACACACACACACACACACACACACACACACACACACACACATATCTTCAATTCCAATCACTTCAGCAAAATCCTTACTTTAAACACATTTCGCCTAAATTAAATTATTTTCTCACTCGAAAAGAATCCCTACTCCCATCACACTTGAGACAGCAAAATTCCACTTCCCACTACATAAAACGCACCAAAATAACAAGAGAAACCAGGAAGAAGGCGCTTACTTGGTGAGCAAATCGGCATGGCAAACGAGGGAATTCCACCCGAGCGAGCCGTATAAATCGACGAACTCCCTCAGATGCCTCTCCTCGCTGGACGCCCACGAGAACACCACCACCACTCCCACCGACGCCTCCTCCTTCCTCCCCCAGTAGAACCTTCCCCACATCCCGAACCCCCCTAATCTGTGGTTCCTCTTGCGGACGGATTCGAGATCGGAACCCTAATTTCGGCCGATCGGGAGCGTTTCGTCGTCGAGAAATTGGAGTTTTTTGTTTGTTTGGTGCGGAGAAGATATGACCCGGAGATTTGGATTATTGACCATGGAAAGCTATTTATAGTTGCGAGCGTGTGTTCATATCATGACTGACTCACTTCTTCGTGAGTAAGTTCGAGATCAAACTTTTAAGATAAGCTGGGAACAAGGTATTATGAATTTAGATTAGGATGTCAGAATTTTTTGAATGATTCATCAGGGTAGGAGTTGAAATCAGTCAATCAGAGGATGTTAATCTAAATGAGCCGGAGTTTAAAAAAAAACAATTTTTGGGTTAGAATTCATTGAATACTTTATAAACGATGTCAAGTTTCAAAATCCAAGCCTCCAAGGACCCCCAACGTCCAACTCACAAGGTCAGGGAAGGAAGTGGGATTGAGAACCGCTACGAGTCGAATCGGTTGGATCAAGTAGGGTCGGGTTATTTTACAACCTTATTTGGATATGGTTTTAACTTTTAAGTTTCCAAGGACTCGTGAAGTTCGGTTGAGAGATATAACTCGTTCAAGGGGTTGGGTCCACCACAACTGACCGAAGAAACTGAGAATAGTGCAATATTTTTAGATAAAAACATATTATGTAGGATCTATTCCTATGGTTTTTCCTAAATTTTGTTGTTTCTACGTTGTTTGTTAAATACACATTACTCTTTTAAAAATATTTACCTTGTACGCATAAATAAGTGTCAAGTTAAAGTTAGTTTCAGCAAAATTTGATACACTTTCGTAATAACAGATCCTCTGACGCAACATACCTACTTTACATGCTTATAAACATTTTTAGTGTTACCCATCTTTTCAACATAGTCGAAGCAATCAAGCAAACTTCAATCCTCTGACGCAACATACCTACTTTACATGCTTGAACATTTTTAGTGTTACCAATCTTTTCAACATAGTCGAAGCAATCAAGCAACTCCAACTCTCTCTTGCTATGTCTCTTTCTGGTTCTCCTTTCGACTCAACCAGAGTTAACAGGCAACAATGCAACACCCTTGTTACCAGGCAAGTAGGTAACACCCTTGTCTCCCTCTCATTACAGTGCTCTCATTCTTTCCTACTCACTTGAAATTAAGACACCCCTCCCTCTTTCCTTCTTGATAAGCCACCCTCTCCCCTCTCTCTCTCAAACTTTGTTTGTAGTTGACCTCTGACCTTCAATCTCTCTCCAATTTTGTCTCGTCTGGTGGTATTTTGCTATAAACATGATAAAGTTCTTTTGGTAATCATAATCGTATGATTTAGGGGTATTTATTGAGAAATATTGTGAATGTTAAGTTCAATGTTTTGAATAGATATTGAGAAATTGTTGATGACAAACAAAAGTTCAATTCAATTTAGAATTGCCCGACCCAATGGAATTTACTAAGTCAATGGGTTGGATTCTATGAAACTATTGAGTCAAGACCTTGGATCTCATGAGTGGATCCCTTAACTTGACCCAACTTGTTAATAGAAAGTTGTAATGCCTCACTCAATCATGATTTGAGTCACATGTGTTATTTGGTCACCAATTGTTAAGGGTCAGCTGATTGATCATAGGGTTTGTACTTCTACAGGGTTGTCAAATTCATGTTTCGAGTCGTATTTGACATGAACACGAATTGATATGAATTGTTTTTTCTCAACCAGAACACAAATTAAAATGAAATAATTGACACGAACACGAAAATCTAATATTAAACCTAAACACGAATTAGATAACCCAAACACGACCAACGTTGACATGAATTCATTTTTCCTGTTCGTGTCAACACGAACACGAATTAATCTAAATAACTCGAACTGACTTGATTAACACGAATTAACCTGATTAACTCAAATATACCTGATAAACACGAACTGACATGAAATAAATTATAAACATGCACAAATACTAACATTAAATATCACAAATTTGTTTTTAAAAAATCATACATCCATAATGATAATCTTCATAACATTCATAAATTTTATCCAAAATCCAAAAAATATTCATCACAATTCATAACTCACCACACAAATAAAATTCATAAACTTCAAAAAAACATTCATCATTAATTCATTCTTTCCAAAAAATCTTGGTTACAAGTTATGATTCCAAACCCGTGGCATGATAAATAGAGTTGTCAAAACAATGTAATAATCAATTTACTCTATTTAAAATGAAAAATGTGATTGTCCACAAGTTGAAAAAGAAGATTAAGAAGAAACGAGTTGAATATATCATTGTCATTAAGAGATATATGTGCCTACAAGTTCAATATACCAAGAATTAAAATTAGAAGCAAAATCACTTGGCTTTTGATGTTTTCATCTCCAACTTGGAAATTATCTTGGCTACATTTGAAATAAAAACTAGACACAATTTACAACCACTTCCACTACCACAAAAAGGGCTTTTGTCGACGGACGTTTCCGTCGGCAAAAACCCTCCATTTCGTCGGGAATTGCGCTTGCCGATGGATTTTCCGTCGGCAATAGTCCTCCGGGAAAACTCTCGTCGGCAGGATCGATGCCGACGAAAATTCCATTGGCACACACAATTTTGCGAGCCAAAAAAGGCGAGTAAATGGCTCTTGCTGACGGAAATTCCATCGGCCCATCATAATTGTTGACGATGGAAATTCCGTCGGCAAGATTATTTTCACGTGCAGAAAATGTGGCACGCGCACTTTAGCTCGTGCTGACGGAAATTCCATCGGCCCATCATAATTGTTGACGATGGAAATTCCGTCGGCAAGATTATTTTCACGTGCAGAAAATGTGGCACGCGCACTTTAGCTCGTGCTGACGGAAATTCCATCGGCCCATCATGTAAGTGTTGCCGATGGAAATTCTGTCGGCAAATGTAGGGCCTACCTAAAAAGTAGATTATTAACCCATACAATCCATATCAGATTTGCACATCTTGCACTAAAAACGAACCACAACATCCATTCAAAATGATTGTCCATTCACGTACAATTACATACGTTCACATATTTCCCAAATCGAAACGAAATCATATATATATATATATATATATATATATATATATATATATATAATTGCATACGATCGAAACGATTCAACGCAAAAGAAGTTTATAATCACACCAATCAAAACAAATCAAAACCTACATGGATTCACACATCCATACAAACAAGTTTAACTCACACAAATCAAAACCTAAGTTATAAAAATATAAGCCATATATCAAGTCTAACTCTAATTCATATACGAAGTCATAAGTCGAAGTTATAAATTATGTCTAAGTCGATGTCATATAATCACATAACTCAAAGTCATAAATTATGTCGAAGTCATATAATCACATAAGTCGAAGTTATAAACGAAGTCATATATCATGTCTAAGTCTACATATATCAAGTCTTAAGTTGTACAACTCATATACCAACTACGGCTCAGAAGAAGTCGGATCCGTCGATGGATTATCCTCGTGCTAAGATGTATCGATGTCATCACTCTGTAAAAAAAATCAATTTTGATTGCTTCAACAATCTCAAAAAACAAATTATGCAATCATCATGCACATATATACCTGATGTCCTCCAAACGGAGTCACCATCAATTTAGCAACTTGAGCCTTCAACTTCTCGTGCTCCTCTTACAATTCATTTTAATATTATACTACATACAATAAACTTGCAAAATAAATCTACGAAGTTAAGTATACACTTACAATTGACACGCACTATGAAATCTTCGTCTGAAGATGATCCATGTGATCGCTGCTATGTCAACCACTCGAAGTCTTGCCCATCTTGTAGGTTCCAATACTAGCACCACGCACACTGTCTGTCTTCTCTTTCCCAAGACTACTTCTAATACCTCCTTCTCGATCAGCTCACATGCTTTAGAACTCTCTTCTTGCTATTGAGAAAGTGTCCGCTGTGTCATTTTCTAACTAGCCAATTCTTGTATCTTAACCTAAAAAGATTTACAAGAGTCACAAATATCTTAAAGTTCAAATTAACACTTAATTTAAACTTGTAAAAAGTTAAAACGTACCATCTTTGGTTGACTTGTATAACACAGAGCCATCTTCTCAATTTGGTAAGAAGTGTGCTAATTTGGTTTTCATCCATCTAATTATTCAATAAAAATCAAACAATGTGAATTAATTAGGATGCAATAATAAAGATCGTTAAACATCTATATGTGTCTAATTACGTATTATAACCAAAATTAAAACAACTTCATAACAGTAAAACTTACATGAAGTTTTGCCTTGTTCACAAAGGTCTTCGATCCCGTCTTGTGATTCATCTTCTTGCGGGCGCGATTGATGTTGTTTGTTAAGGAATTTTTCTACAATTAATAAAAAGAGTCAAATGTTAAGATGTGATATTATAAATACAAAATCAAATATTTAAAGACCAAAAATATTAATACCTTTGCATTTTCAGTGTTCCATTCATCACACTGAATGATGACTTGGTCAGGATGAACCCGTGGATCACCTCTCGAGGTTAAATGTGCAACACGCCCTTCATTCATCTTGAAAGGCGTGTATATCTATGTTGGTTTTTTGGCCTTAATCTTATGTTTTGATGATTTAATCAACCGAATCTTAATTAGAGTAGCACACACTATGCATTGCATATATATTGTATTATGCTAACCTCTACAGGTGATCAAGACTCAAGAAAGATGGAAATGAAGTCAAGACATGTAATTAAAGCTAAATCGAAGACATGTAATCTTGATTTCTTTTTAGTCTTAGGAACAAAGTGTAATTGAGCATACTTGAGCTAAAATCAACTTAATCACACACTAGGTTCCTTATAGAAGTCACACACGAAATTTCACATAATTTAGACTTCAATAGATCACCCAAACCTAGACCGGAAAACACTAAACTTAACTGTCTGCCCACATTCGGTCGACCGCAACAGGCCGTTCGGTCGACCGGATGATCAAGCTTTCTAATTGTGTTTCCCTGTCTGTTTCCGGTCGACCGAACCTTTCCAAACGGTCGACCGTTCGAACCTTATTTTCCCGACCGTTACTTTTGTCGTATATACCCAACGGTCGTATTCGTATTAAACCAAAAATACCCCAAATGTATTTCATGTATCGGTCGACCGAGGACCACGATCGGTCGACCGTTTGTCCATCTCTTGACAAACCCAAAGTGCCTGTCCATAATCGGTCGACCGCCAAACCTGTTTCGGTCGACCGTTCACACATTTGTTTGTCACCCCCAAAGTGCCTGGTCGAAATCGGTCGAACGAACCCTTTCTTGTGTTCGACCGATGACTTAAGTTTTCTTAAGTCGTAGAGTTGGGCGGTCGACCGTTGCTTAACCGGTCGACCGAATCTTGTGCATAACTGCCAAACGGTCGAGCGATACCTTTGGGTGGTCGACCGATTTCAGCCAGAATTGGGTCCTGTCTTTTCTGTTTTGTGTAATCACACTTCAACTCATACCCAATCAATCCCAACGGCTCTATTCTCTCTAATGCCTATATAAGGAGTTGTAAAACACATTTTAACACAACTCTCCCACTATCAACTTGTCCCAAACATTAGAGAGAATCCCAAACACTCAAAGCTACAAACCTTCCACACTTAGTGATCATTTCTTCATCCTACTCAAGTGTGCTCAAGTTTAGAGAGTGTTGTTCCACTCAACCATTGTGAACTCAAGGGTCTTGGTGAAAGCCCAAGACACGAGTATAGACTTCGGTGAGAGCCCGAAGTGATCCTCTCAGATTGTGAGAGGAGGAGTCAAGCTCGGCGAGGGTTGTTCGTGAGCTTGAAGACTTGTAAAGGTGTTCTCTCCCGGCCCGGAACGGGGAGTGGTTAGTGAAGTCGTAGGCGGAGCTCGGTGATCCGAGCGGAGCTTGCAAGAGAGGACTAGGACCCGGGTGGGGTGCCGAACCTCTATAAAAACGCCGAGTCGATTTGTGGTTTGCATTTTCCTACACTTGCTTGCTTTGTTTTTTAATTTCCGCTGCGCATATCGATTGCTTAAAACAAGTAGGTGATTAGATTAATAGTGATTAGTGGACCCATAACCCACACGATCCTACATTTGGTATCAGAGCCTTGTTAGCCAAATTCTATACTTAATCGTATTTTTAGCATGGCTAGCACATCTAATCATGTAGAGGGATTATGCACCACTAGACCTCCTTTGCTTAATGGGTCAAATTATGATTATTGGAAGAATATGATGAAGATTTTCCTAATTTATAATGACCTTAAGTATTGGATGTTTCTCCAAAATCCATACACACCACCAAATGAAGATGAATTAGATTCACTCACTAGGCCCAAAATGAAAGAAATTGAGATGAACTCAAAAATCATGAACATTCTATATTGTGGGCTAAATGAGGGTGAATATAATAGGATTAGAGGGTGTGTTAGTGCACATGAGATATGACATAGACTTCAAATGCATCATGAGGGGGATAGTAAAACTAAGGAAACCCGCATTAGTCTCCTCATGCATAAATATGAGATTTTTTCTATGCAAATCGGTGAGAACATAAGCGAAATGAACACTCGCTTCACCGATATCACTAACTCTCTTTTGGTTCTTGGAAGAAAAATCAATGAAGGAGAGATGACAAGGAAGTTCCTCCGGTCACTTAGCATTGATTGGGAAGATAAAGTCGTCGCAATTGAAGAGGCGCATGATCTCTCAAAATTAAAGATGGAGGAGCTCATTGGAAACTTGATGGCTTATGAACTTCAAATCAATCATCGGAAGGAGAAGGAAGCTGTTGGCTTTTTGGCCTTAATCTATGTTTTGATGATTTAATTAACCTAATCTTAATTATGATGATGTAGAGTAGCACACATATTGCATTGCATGTATATTGTATTGTGCTAACCTCTACAGGTGATCAAGACTCAAGAAAGAAGGAAATGAAGTCAAGACATGTAAATTAAAGCTAAATCGAAGACATGTAATGTTGATTTATTTTGAGTCTTAGGAACATGTGTAAATTGAGCATACAAGAGTTAAAAACCAATCACATACACAATAGGTTCCCTATAGAAGTCACACACGAAATTTCACATTATTTGGACTTCAATAGATCACCCAAACTTAGACCGGAAAAACACAAAACCTGAACCCTAACTGTCTGCCCACATTCGGTCGACCGCAACATGCCGTTCGGTCGACCGGATGATCAAGTAATCCAATTTGTGTTTTCCTGCCTAGTTTCGGTCGACCGCACCATATCTTTCGGTCGACCGTTTGAACTTACTGTTCCGACCGTTATTCTTGTCGTATATGCCCAACGGTCGTATTCGTATTAAAACTATATACACCTCCATATACTTAACCAATCGGTCGAACCATGTGCCAAGTTCGGTCGACCGGTTAACCTTGTCAAGAATTCCCTGCTATCGGTCGATACGATTTCGTTCGACCGATCCAGTTTTCCCTCTACCGAAACGCTTATTCGGTCGACCGGTAACCCTGTTCGGTCGACCGTTTTCTTAATAGACTTAAGTGTTCGGTCGATCTATTCATATTTCGGTCGACCGTATCCTTATCAAACCCAAGCGTTCGGTCGACCGTTCCACTTTTCGGTCGACCGTTTCTGGACAGATTTGCAGCCCGAATTTTCTGCTTTGTGTGCTTTGCACAAAATCCAATCAAATCTTGTCCCAACGGATCTATTCTCTCTAATGCTTATAAATAGAGTTGTAAAACACATTTTAACACAACTCTCCCACTACAAACTTGTCCCAAACTTTAGAGAGAATCCAAAACACTCAAAGCTTCAAACCTCACACACTTAGTGATCATTTCTTCATCCTACTCAAGTGTGCTCAAAGTTTAGAGAGTGTTGTTCCACTCAAGTTCTCAATTGTTGTAAAAGGAAGCAAGGACTTCGGTGAAAGCCCGAAGTGTCCCTCTCGGATTGTGAGAGGAAGATTCCAAGCTCGGCGAGGGTTGTTCGCGAGTTTGACGGTTGTAAGGCGTTGTCTCCCGGCCCGGAACGGGGAGCGGATAGTGAAGTCGTAGGCGGAGCTCGGTGATCCGAGCGGAGCTTGCAAGAGAGGATTAGGACCCGGGTGGGGTGCCGAACCTCTATAAAAATCGACCCGACTTCTTGTGGTTTGCATATTTCCTACACTTGCTTGTTTTGTTTTAAATTTCCGCTGCGCATATCGATTGCTTAAACAAGTAGGTGATTAGATTAAAAAGTGATTAGTGAACCCATAACCCACACGATCCTACATTTGGTATCAGAGCCTTGTTAGCTAAATTCTATACTTAATCGTATTTTTAGCATGGCTAGCACATCTAATCACTTAGAGGGTTTATGCACCACAAGGCCTCCTTTGCTTAATGGGTCAAATTATGATTATTGGAAAAATAGAATGAAAATCTTTTTAATATCAAATGACCTTAAGTATTGGAAGTTTATTCAAAATCCATACATACCCCCAAATGAAGATGATTTAGATTCTCTATCTAGGGCTCAAATGAAAGAAATTGAAATGAATTCAAAAATTATGAATATTCTTTATTGTGGCCTTAATGAGGGAGAATACAATAGAATTAGGGGATGTGAAAGTGCAAATGAAATATGGCATAGGTTACAAATGCATCATGAGGGTGATAGCAAAACCAAAGAAACTAGGATAAGTCTCCTCATGCATAAATATGAAATATTTTCTATGCAAATCGGTGAGAACATAAGCGACATGAACACTCGCTTCACCGATATCACTAACTCTCTTTTGATTCTTGGAAGAAGGATAAATGAAGGAGAGATGACTCGAAAATTCCTCCGGTCATTGAGCAACGATTGGGAAGACAAGGTCGTGGCAATCGAAGAATCGCACGATCTTTCAAAATTGAAGATGGAGGAACTCATTGGAAATCTCATGGCCTATGAGCTCCAATTGAGTCATCGAAGAGAGAAGGAAGCTTCAAAGAAAAACTCCATGGTGGCTTTGCATGCAAATTTTGATGAGCCAAGGAGGGTGGAAGAAGAGGACATTGAGGTCCTTGCCCAAGACTTCTTCAAATACCTCAAGAGGGATAAGGGAGAAAAGAATGAAAGAAGAGGTAGAAGAAGTGAGAAAAGAGAAAAAGAAAAAGAGAGGGAGGAGAGCGAAAATGAGAGAAGAGAAGGGGAAAAGAAAAATGAGAGAAGGGAGAGAAGAAGAGAAAAGGAGAGGAGTAAGAGAAAAGAAAAGAGGTTGGAAGCTCACAAGGCCACTTGGGACGATACGTCGTCGTCGTCATCCAAATCAACCGCACCTTCATCAACAAAGGAATATGCGCATATGTGCTACATGGCAATTCAAGATGAAGGAAGTGAGGTATCTTCTAACTCTTACACCACTAGAAGCAATTCATGTTCAAATAAATCATATTCTAGTGCTAGCTCTAATTCTAATACTAATGATGAATCATATACATATGATGAGCTTCAAAATGCATTTCATGATTTAGTTAAACAATATGAGATCATTTGTGAAAAGAACAAAAATGCTAGAAAAACTATAAATGATCTCAAATGCCAAATTGAATTAATCATGAATGAAAAGAATGAGGTGATTGCTAGACTTGAATCAAATGAATCATCACTTGCTAGTCTAAGTAAAACACCCATTATTGATGAACATGTAGATCTTAAAGCCTCAAATATGCAATTAAGAAAAGATCTTGAAATGTTCACTAAAGGAACAAAAATGCTTGATATGCTTTTGAGTAGTCAAAGACAATCATTAGCTAAACATGGTTTAGGATACAATGTGCATTTGAAAAACCATGTATCTCATACTACTTTAAATGGCAAGCATGTATTTGTTAAATCTAGTTCCTCAAGTGTGTGGGCACCCAAAACCAAAATGGTTTGGATCCCAAAAGCTAATGTTCAAGGACCCAAAGTTGTTTGGGTACCTAAGTCTACACTTGTAGGAGCTTGAGGAGGAAATTGGTGGTGACCGGGTGAGCCAAAGCGTCGAATTCGAATCCGGTTGCATCACCAAATAAGATTGGAGCTAATCAAGATTCAAGTTTGGTATAAATTTCTATCCTTGAAATTTCTGAAAATTCAGCTCTAATCTAGTTTATATGCTAAATTGTCATATCTTTAGAAGTCTAATTCATTGCAAATCATTTATCACATCCATTGATTTTAAATGTCAATTCTAAATGGATGTTAGAATAAGGCTTAAGAAGAAACTTAATTAAACTTAAATTTCATCATACTCATTGTTTCAATTTAGCCTTATTAATAGGGGGAGCTTAAATGTTATATCTTTTATTAGAGTAATGAAGTGCAAAATTTAGGGGGAGCAACTTCATTACAAGACATCCAAATTCTATGCTTAAAGTCTTAAATATTTATTATTTTTGATGGATGTCAAAGGGGGAGAGATAATTAAGGGGGTAACTTGGAATTTGGCATAAAATTGATCAAAAACTATGCACATCCATAGGGGGAGCATTAATATGCATAGTTTACATATACAAATTCCATGTATTTAGATAGAATTAAGATATAGGTTGCCATCATCAAAAAGGGGGAGATTGTTGGCTTTTTGGCCTTAATCTATGTTTTGATGATTTAATTAACCTAATCTTAATTATGATGATGTAGAGTAGCACACATATTGCATTGCATGTATATTGTATTGTGCTAACCTCTACAGGTGATCAAGACTCAAGAAAGAAGGAAATGAAGTCAAGACATGTAAATTAAAGCTAAATCGAAGACATGTAATGTTGATTTATTTTGAGTCTTAGGAACATGTGTAAATTGAGCATACAAGAGTTAAAAACCAATCACATACACAATAGGTTCCCTATAGAAGTCACACACGAAATTTCACATTATTTGGACTTCAATAGATCACCCAAACTTAGACCGGAAAAACACAAAACCTGAACCCTAACTGTCTGCCCACATTCGGTCGACCGCAACATGCCGTTCGGTCGACCGGATGATCAAGTAATCCAATTTGTGTTTTCCTGCCTAGTTTCGGTCGACCGCACCATATCTTTCGGTCGACCGTTTGAACTTACTGTTCCGACCGTTATTCTTGTCGTATATGCCCAACGGTCGTATTCGTATTAAAACTATATACACCTCCATATACTTAACCAATCGGTCGAACCATGTGCCAAGTTCGGTCGACCGGTTAACCTTGTCAAGAATTCCCTGCTATCGGTCGATACGATTTCGTTCGACCGATCCAGTTTTCCCTCTACCGAAACGCTTATTCGGTCGACCGGTAACCCTGTTCGGTCGACCGTTTTCTTAATAGACTTAAGTGTTCGGTCGATCTATTCATATTTCGGTCGACCGTATCCTTATCAAACCCAAGCGTTCGGTCGACCGTTCCACTTTTCGGTCGACCGTTTCTGGACAGATTTGCAGCCCGAATTTTCTGCTTTGTGTGCTTTGCACAAAATCCAATCAAATCTTGTCCCAACGGATCTATTCTCTCTAATGCTTATAAATAGAGTTGTAAAACACATTTTAACACAACTCTCCCACTACAAACTTGTCCCAAACTTTAGAGAGAATCCAAAACACTCAAAGCTTCAAACCTCACACACTTAGTGATCATTTCTTCATCCTACTCAAGTGTGCTCAAAGTTTAGAGAGTGTTGTTCCACTCAAGTTCTCAATTGTTGTAAAAGGAAGCAAGGACTTCGGTGAAAGCCCGAAGTGTCCCTCTCAGATTGTGAGAGGAAGATTCCAAGCTCGGCGAGGGTTGTTCGCGAGTTTGACGGTTGTAAGGCGTTGTCTCCCGGCCCGGAACGGGGAGCGGATAGTGAAGTCGTAGGCGGAGCTCGGTGATCCGAGCGGAGCTTGCAAGAGAGGATTAGGACCCGGGTGGGGTGCCGAACCTCTATAAAAATCGACCCGACTTCTTGTGGTTTGCATATTTCCTACACTTGCTTGTTTTGTTTTAAATTTCCGCTGCGCATATCGATTGCTTAAACAAGTAGGTGATTAGATTAAAAAGTGATTAGTGAACCCATAACCCACACGATCCTACAGAAGCCACCAAGAAAACATCCACTTTGGCATTACATGCAAATTTAGATGAACCAAGGAGGAGTATAGAAGATGAGGACATAGAAGTCCTAGCCAAAGACTTCTTCAAATACCTCAAGAGGGATAAGGGAGAAAAGAATGAAAGAAGAGGTAGAAGAAGTGAGAAAAGAGAAAAAGAAAAAGAGAGGGAGGAGAGTGAAAATGAGAGAAGAGAAGGGGAGAAGAAAAGGAGAAGAGCAAGAGAAGAGAAAGGAAGGAGGAAGCACACAAGGCTACATGGGATGATTCTTCATCACCATCATCATCGTCTTCTTCCTTGCAAAGTAGAAGAGAAGTGGCTCACTCATGCTTCATGGCTAGTGAAGATCAAAGTGAGGTAGATTCTAACTCTTGTTCTAGTAATTCATGCTCAACTAAGTCTTATTATAGTGATAGCTCAAACTCTAATGCAAATAATGAAAATTATACACATGATGAGCTTCAAAATGCATTCCATGACTTAGTTAAACAATATGAGATCATTTGTGATAAAAACAAGAATGCTAGAAAGTTAATCAAAGATCTCCAAAGCCAAATTGAAACATGCATAAATGAGAAGAATGAGGTGGTTGCTAAACTAGAAAATTATGCATCAAATTTTGATAAATTAAAAGCAACACCTATAGATTGTGAACAATTAGATCTTCAAGCTTGCAATGTGCAATTAAGAAAAGATCTAGAAAAATTCACACATGGAACTAAGATGCTTAACATGCTATTAGGTAGTCAAAAACAATCTTTGCAAAAACATGGGTTAGGATACAATGCAAAATTGAAAAACTATGTATCTCACACTACTCTAAATGGAAAACACTTAGTTGTAAACCATAGTTCCTCAAGTGTGTGGGCTCCCAAAACCAAAATGGTTTGGGTTCCCAAAGCTAACATTCAAGGACCTAAAGTTGTTTGGGTACCTAAATCTACTCTTGTAGGAGCTTGAGGAGGAGATTGGTGGTGACCGGGTGAGCTCAAGAGTCAAATTCAAATCCGATTGCATCACCAAATGAGGTTGGAGCTAAATTCGAATTCAACATTGGTATAAATTCCTATCTATACAATTCATGTTAAATTAGCTCTAATCTAGCTTCATATGCTTAATTGACATATCATATAGTTTAATTCATTGCAAATCATATACCCTATTCATTGCAAATCTTTTATCACATCCATTGTTTTTAAATGTCAAATTTTAAATGGATGTTAGAATAAGGCTTAAGTTGAAACTTAAATGAACTTAACTTGAATCATATTCATAGTTTTCATCTAGCCTTATTGATAAGGGGAGCTTAAATGTTATCGAAACGATCCTACGAACAACATATAAACATTTGTTAGTATATCAAATTAACACTTATGTATTAAATTTAAAAGAAAAACGAAGACGTACCACAAGCAGATCCCACGAATCTACAAATGTTTGACAACTTTGATGTGGCATCTTAACATGTAGTGGCCACAACTCAGGCTGCTTCGCTAACAAAGCTAATGTCGCGTTCAACTTCTCCCCACACGGTCCCATCAGGACCGATGACCAGGAGAAGGAATAAGATCAACATCTCTGGTTGGCCCTCGACCTCTCTTCGTAGATGTCTCGGCCTTAGTCATTTGTCCTACAAAATAAGAACATAATATTCATTAAATTTACATGAAATTAGATATTAATGTAAAATTTTACACAACGTACCTTCCACTTCGTCTACAAGACGTGCTCCAGAGGACCACGAGGACCACTATTGTCTCCGGGTCTCCTATCAAGTTCACTTTGAACCTCTGCTGGTATACCCTCCACTTCGTGAGGCCTAACCACCTCAACAATATCGCGATGTGCATCGAGTGCTTGCGGTTCCTCTTCAACTTCATCTACCTCCTGTTGGGTACGAACAATGCCCTACATGGAGGCATGCCTGTATAACATATACAAAAATTGTTTACAAACATAAGATTATATAACAAATAATTTCTTCCAAAATAAAACATATAACATATATCAAACATAATTAATACATTACCTAATCACCAAAGTAATCTCTAGGTCAATATTTCAATACAACGTGCCAGTTAGGCTGAACTGGATATTGGGCATAGAAACATTGTTCCGCATGAGATGCTAAGATGAATGAATCTTTCTCATGCTTCCTTCGGGACATGTTAATGGAAGTAAAATCGTTTTTATCAACTTGTATCCCATCTTTTCCTGACTCGTCAAACCATGTGCATTTAAACAACACTATCTTCAACCTAGAGTTGTAGGATAACTCAATCACTTCATCCAAATTACCATAATATGTAATGACATCAAATATGGGATTTCAATCCCTACTAGGCGGATTATTCACCCTTGTATCAAATAATATGTAATGACATCTTTCCATAATATGTAATTATAGGATTTCGTGTCCCTACGTATGTATATGTTTTAAATTTTTTAATACAACATACAAGATCGATTTTCATATTTTCAACAATTTCTATGTACATAGTTTTGTGACTATTCTAATAACATGCAATCCTACATTTATTAAAATAAATCACAAAGATAGAATCATACCTAAAGGTTCTCTAAAACCTTCTTGAAGATTCGGAGTCGCGTTGCCCGTTGAAACATCCACAGATTTGCCTCCGAGTGTTCACCAAACTCTAAACAAGATTAGAGAGAAATGAGCTAGCCAATCAATCTCTAACAAGGTTTAAAATCTAGTTAATAACCCCTCTTTAAGCTCCTGAGATTCTTATCTCTAAAATTTAAATTTACTAAGAGATTTTCGTGGTGATTACGGAGAGATTAATGAGAGAAAGATTTTTGCATTAGTTGTTAAACAAGTAGGAGTATGGGTCATTTTATAGTCTCCCAAAACATCCTTATCAAGAGCTATTATTTAGTCATGATCTCTTGCTTATTCTATCCTAAAATTAATCTCTAATTTCCACATAATCACCCACAAAAAACGTTTTAATTAAATCTGGAATTAATCCACCCATGATTTAATTAATCTCTTAATAATTCAGGCAGAATCGTTCTTATTCGGTAGACCGAGTATTATTCGGTCAACCGAACCATTCGGTTATAACACGTGTTCGGTGCACCGTGAGCTAGACGGTTGACCGAATTTGTATGAGAAAAAATCCCTGGAAGAATTCGGACGAACAACGTCTTTTACTCGGTTTACCGTTGACCCACCAGAATCGCTCCTGAGACATAGTCATCGGATGATCGTGTCACCTTCGGTCTACCGAAAATACCTCTTCTCGGATGACCGTTTCCAATCGGTTAACCGAACCCGATTGTCCAGGCACTCTAGACAATCTTGGCCAATCAATTGTGTTTACCCGTTCCCTATTCGGTTAACCGATCCGAAGATACCTCGGTCGACCGAACCCCGAACGGTTCACCGTGTTAGACCCCGATTTTGCCTTTGTCAAATTTTGGATTTATTTCCAACAAAATTTGATCTTTTTGGGTTTTTAGCAAATTCACATCTTATATAATATATTATCATATGTAATATTGAATTATTACACCCCATAATATATACCTCATATGAATTTATTATGATTCTAATTATGTTAATTCTCATAACATATTGATTTTAATTAATTTACCACATGTGTCCCATTTTCACAAGAAACCCGACACATCATATGAACTTAAAATCGAACATGTTGTTTCCCAGTTTTGTGGTGTGACCTATGTGAGGATCTAATCCTAATTGACAGTGATATTAAACACTTAATATCTCAGACTATAAGCGGTATCTAGCTACACATTATAGTCACCTAATTAGCATAAATGTCTTTGTTCCACCTGAACTAAAACACGATCCATTTAGTGATGTAAGTGCATCACTTGTGTCCGTCCCTTGCCTCATGATATTAAGAATATATACAAAGTAGAAATGTGTCACCTTTGTATTATATTCATTTCTTGATCTCTCTAAGCTAATTATAACTATGTGACTTAACTCAAGTCACATTGTGCACATTATAATTTTGCTTTATCAAGGGGTCCACTAATATCATCACTCAATTAAGAGGGGCAATGATAATCGTTTGACTAGCTATCTTTTCCAACACAAGTCATGTTCAACCAACTATTGCCGTTATCACTACACTCTTTGGTAGCTTTTGACAATAATCAAATTAAGCACTTCTTGAGTGAAAAGATATAAGTTTCATATCTTAGGATCCAAGACACAGTAAAAACATTAATGACACGAAACACAATTCCATAATGTTTTACTTGTTAGGTTTATTCAATTATTTGTAGAACTACAACAATCGATGACCAACACGACAATCTTATCTCGGTAATTAATGTTCCATGTTAATTACCATGATTGTGAATAACTTTTGATTAATGTAAACCATTATCTTTTAGAACTCTACGGTTAAGGACAAAACACATCTTCCTTAACACTTCCAAAAGACGAATATCATAATCAAGGAACAAAATGTTTACTCATTCAATTCATAATAATTGACATATAAAAGTAAAACTTTTAAAACACATTCCTTTCAATCTCCCACTTATTATCAAAGTTTTCATTCACATACATTCTCAATGTATAAAACAATAATAACTAGGATAACCCTCTCTAATCACTCATCAAGCCAATCAACATGGTTCCTCAGACCCATGGACTCGAAATGCATTTCGCCCTTGGCTTGGGATAAAGGTTTGGTGAATGGATCAGCCGTGTTGTTGTTTGTGTACACCCATAGTAAATTTATTTTGTCTTCGTCGGTGGTTGAGTCGATTGTAGTGATTTGCTCCAACTACGCTAACTCATGCCTCCACCTCCGAAAATGATGACATATCATTATTTCGACCTCCTATCGTCGGGATCACTCATGAAACTCGCATCCGAATAGCCCTCGGCTATTAAATCCCTTTGTCCTCCATAAACAAGAAACTTATCTTTGGTCCAGTTAAGGTACCTCAGAATATTATTGACCGCAGTCCAATGCCCAGGACCTGCGTTGGATTGGTGACGACTTGTCACGCTTAGAGCATACAAGATATCGGGATTTGTGCAAGTCATCGCGTACATGATTGATCCTATTGTCGAAGCATAAGGGATATCTTTCATGTATTCCAAGTATTTACGTGATTCAGCACGTTGAGACTTCTTGAGTTGCACACCCATACTCATTGTCTCATTGCCCTTTTGGAGTTGTTCATGCTGAACCTTTCCAAGACCTTGTCAATGTATGTACGTTGACTTAGGCCAATGAGTATACAAGATCTATCTCTATATATCTTGATTCCCAAGATGTATTTGATTCCCAAGATGTATTGAGCATCACCCATATCTTTCATCGAAAATGCAGATTTCATTGAACTTCTCGTTTGCTCAAGCAAAGGTATATGATTTTCCCATGAGGAGTATGTCATCGACATATAAGATCAAGAACACTATGTGGCTCCCACTAAACTTCTTGTATATACAAGGTTCTTCCTTACTTTGGACAAAGTGAATCTTTTTGACTTCTTCGTCAAAGCGCTTGTTCCAACTCCTTGATGTTTGCTTCAATCCATAAATGGATCTTTGAAGCTTGCATACTTTCTCGCTATTCTTTGGATCTTCAAAACCTTGAGGTTGTACCTGAAGGGAATGTGTTCTAAAAGTTTTACTTTTAAATGTCAATTATTATGAATTGAATGAGAAATCATTTTTTTCCTTGTTTATGTTATTCGTCTTTTAGAAGTGTTAAGGAAGAGGTTCTTGGTCCTTAACCGTAGAGCTCTAAAAGATATTGGTTTACATAAAACAAAAGATATTCGCAATCATGGTAACTAACATGGAACATTAATTACCGAGTTAAGATTATCGTGTTGGTCATAGATCATTGTAGCTCTACAAGTGAGTGACAACACGGGTATGCAAAAGAGGAAAATATTACTTTTGTATACTGAATAGACCTAATAAGTAAAATATTATAGAAATGTGTTTCTGTGTCATTAATATTTTACTGTGTCTTTGGTCCTTTGATATGAGACTTATATCTAATCACTTAAAGAGTTCTTAATTAGACTAGTGTCTTGAGCTATCGATGAGTGTAGTGTAAAGGCATTAGTTGGTTAAGTACAACTTTTGTTGGAGAAGATAGTTAGTCAAAAGACTATCATTGCCCCTCTTAATTGAGTGATGATATTAGTGGGCCCCTTGATAAAGCAAAGTTATAATGTGCACAATGTGATTTGAGTTAAATCACATATTTATAACTAGCTTAAAGAGATCAAGAAATGAATACTAAGACAAAGATGACACAATATTACTTTGTGTGTATTCTTAATATCATGAGGCAAGGGACGGACACAAGTGGTGCACGCCATCACTAAATGGATCGGGTTTTGGTTCGAGTGGAATTAAGACATCTAACTAATTGGGAGCTATAATGTGTAGCTAGATACCGCTTATAGCTTGTGATATTAAGCTCTTAATATCACTGCCAACTTAGTTTAGATCCTCCCATAGGTCACACCACAAAACTGGGAAATAAGGAATGGAGATTTTGAGTTCATAAGATGTGTCGGGTTTCATGTAGAAAATATGACACATGGGGTGAACAAAGCAAAATCAAAGTTATGTTGTGATTAATGACATAATTAGAATCTAAATTAAATTCATATGTGATGTAAATATTATGGGGTGTAATGATTGATCATTACATAGGATAATATGTTACATAAGTTGTGAATTTACTACTAATCCCGAAATGTCAAATTTTGTAGGGGTTAAACTGAAATTTGACAAGTCTGCAAAACAGTGCTCAAACGGTCGACCAGATAGCAGTAAACGGTCGACCGGTAGGGCATGGTCGACCGGACGAGTCTCGACCGATAACAGGGAATTTTCATCTGTTCGAACGGTCGACCGAAAGTGATCGGTCGGTCGACCGAACATTGCGATGGAATAGTTCCTGTTACGAACGGTCGACCGAATGTTGAACGGTCGACCGAAACATTGGTTCGAGCGGTCGACCGCACCTTGAAACGGTCGACCGGTCCAGACGGTTTTATGCAGAATTAATTTAAGAATTAATTAGATCATGCATGGAATTGGTCCATAATTGATTTAATTCGTGGCTAATAATATTTATTAATAAATAATGGATGGTTAGATGGAATTTTGCATGAAATCATGGGCAAGAGGTTGCACATGAATAGGTAATTTGGAGAGAACCTATAAATAGAGGTTATCTCATTGCCTTCCTACATCTTAATTAATATTGCTTTTCATGCAAAATCTCTCTCCTTAATTCTCCACGAAAATTCCATAAATTCTTAAGTTTAGTTTAGTTCTTAAGAGATCATCTTCTCAAGAGAATTAAAGAGGGGTTAGTAATTGGATTCTAAACCCAATCGGAGATTGAGAGACTAGCTTCCCTCTCTCCGATCTTGTTTAGAGTTTGGTGAATACTCGGAGGCATCCGGCGCAGCGAGGAGCATCCCAACGGTCTCCGAACCTTCAAGAAGTTTTAGAGAACTTCTAGGTATGAATTTCGGAACTCCTTTATGTTTGTTTTAATAGAGTTTTTGAAACTAGTTTGTTAAAACAAACCGATGCATGAAATAGATTCTAGAAAACTGAAAATTGATCCTTATTATACATGAAAAATTCGAAAATATATATGTATAATTAAACATGAAATCTTTCAGTGGTATCAGAGCCAAGGGTTCAATTTTCTTATGATTCATGGCTGTAAACAAATTTAGTTTACCATCTAGGATTTAAACAATTCGTTTTACCGGTTTTTCGGTCTTTAAATGTTTGTTGAAATAATTCTTTGTAATAATTCGTTTTAAATGTTTTGAATGTTTAAAACATGTCATGAAATTACTAGAATTATGATTTAGACATAAGTCTAACTTGCAATAATTTCGTTTTAATTATAAACGATTATTTTGTAAGAGAATCAACAAAACCGAAAAACTGCGATTCATTTTCCATTGGAAATTGGATGGACAGCGGTTCATAATTAATTTGTGAACTATGGATGCATGAAAAATGTTTTTAATGGATTTCAAAATGTTTTTCAAAGAATTGTTTGGGATTCTAGATGCTTGATAAACTAGGTTGTGTAGTTTATAGCAATTGCGTGCATGGATGCTTGAGTTGCTTTGCAGGATTGTGAGTTTATATGTTCCAAATCAGCGATTGTGAATGTATGTTATTATAATAATACAGGGACTTGTGTATGTAAAAGCCAAAACTCTCTCTATTTCCATCTTTTAGATAGTTGCATTTGCATATGAGAGGTTTTTACATAGGACTTGCACTAGTCGGTTTTATCGAATGTCAGGAGCATGTTTATTTTCTGTAAAATCTACATCTCCGGTGCAAGAGGAAGTCGCCGCTGTAGCGCATCGATCGAGGATCGAGGATCGGGGATCGAGGATCAAGGATCGAAGGGAACATATAAACTCACACGATGTGGATTGTGTGAATGTTTAATTTCTGTTTCTGCTATGCATGTGATGAATGTGGTGAATGTTAGGATGTGTATGAATATTAATATGCATGATAACCTAAAATTCTAAATCACATGTTAAAATTGTCCAACAAAAAATTAAGAATAAGTTTCCTTCTTATTTCATCCACTAGCAGTCATTGATCGAGGGATACTCTGCTCGCCCTTAGCGGGAGATAACTCCCTCTATCTTTGGGAATAGTGGGAGATATAAAGGTTGTCTGTTGTTGTGCCACAATTAAATATATGAGGTGTGTCTCACCCTAGTGAACCCCAAGTATGTTTAGTTGTGAATACAATAGATAAACGTATCTCGTATCAAATGAAAATAAGTTTTCTTAACATTACCTAGAGCCCTCGCTCGGTTTTGGGAAAAAGTTTTTCTTACGAGGATAGGTCGTATTCCCTCATAATTAAAACGACAAGAGTCACAAAAGTTTGAAGATGCTAAATGTTGCTAAAATTCAAAAAGGTTGTGATTAGAAAAATGTTTTCTTACCTTGACATTGTAATGTATTCGATAGCCCTTAGCTAGTCTATATTACAATTGATAGGATCTTGGATTGTTGCATTTATGGGCAAAATTTTTATTTGCAACATTTACATTTATATATTCGATATATGTATGCATGTGTATTAAAACATAAAATTGGCATTAAAACCTGTATGATTTATTTTGTAGAAAAATGTCGAACATCCAACCTATCGTACGATCCATGATAGAAAAACACCCTTTAGCAAATGATGGCTCAAACTTCATTAGTTGGCAACTCAAACTCAACATCGTGTTAAAGTTTGAGAAACTATCTCACATTTTGGAAGGTCCAATCCCAAAGTGGAATGAGAGATTAACCGATGAAGAGAAAGAGGCTAAGGCCAAGTGGGAAGACCAAGAGAACCAGGTTCACGGTCTTATGCTAGCATCCATGGGTGACTCGCTCCAAGCGAAATACTTGGATTCAAAACCCAAGAAGACCATGGAGGCTTTATCTAAGATGTTCATGGATAGTGCCCGAAAGGAGCGCTATAAGACCACCATAGCACTCACCAGGTGCCATATGGCGGAGGGAACATCGGTATCTATGCATTTTCTCACGATGCAAGGATACCTTGAGAAGTTAGCAAAGCTCTCTTCACCAATGCCCGAGGACATTGCTGAAGATATGATTCTTGGCTCTCTAGCCCCGTCCTTTAAGGACTTTGTGATGCACTATCACGTGCGTGAAAAAGGGGTGAGTCTTGAGGAGCTGCACAACGCTCTCAAAACTGCTGAAGTTGACATGGGCAAGGGTAGGGACAAGCAAGTCCTTGCCGTCCATGGGAGGGGTCATAAGATTGGTAAAGGAAAGGGCAAATCTACCAAAAGTGGTTCAATCAAGAGCAAGGGAGTAGGAGGTGCTCGTGCGAGTGCCTCGAGGGGGAAATCTCAGAAATCTCCAACTCCCAATACGGAGTGCTTTCACTGCGGTGAAAAAGGACACATCCGGCCAAATTGCCCCAAGTACAAGGAAGACCTTGACAACGGAGTGATTGAACGAAGGCGCCCCAAAAAGGCCAAAGGTATATTTGTTATTGAAATAAATTTAGCCACCTCTGTCCAGGATTGGGTAATTGATACCGTATCTTGTGCTCACATAGTTTCTAATGTGCAGCTACTCATGGATAGGAAGGAACTCGTAAGGAACGAGGTAGAATTGAAGGTCGGAAATGGTGCGAACGTGTCTGCGGTTGCACAAGGTTCTGTAGTGCTTCAATTATGTAGTGGTTTAAATTTATGTCTAAAGAATGTTTATTATGTACCTTCGATTAGCAAGAATATTATTTCTGTATCATGTCTGGATATGGATAATTTTAATATAAATATTTCAAATTCTTGTTTGTCTATATCGAAGAATGGTGTGTTCTATGCAAATGCGTTCATAAGGAATGATCTCTATTTGCTTGAATTGGATAATAAACAAATCTTTAATATCAATAACAAAAGACTTAAGACCACTCACGAGAATGATACTCTCTTGTGGCATTATCGTCTTGGTCACATAAATGAAAAGCGCATCAAGAAATTGCAAGAAGCTAACCTTCTTGGTCTACTTGATTTTAAATCATTGGAGACGTGCCAACCATGTCTAATGGGAAAAATGACCAAAAAGCCTTTCAAGAAGAAAGGCCCAAGGGTGAGTGACTTGTTGGATTTGATACATTCCGATGTATGTGGTCCAATGAGTACTAGTACACGAGATGGTTTCAGGTACTTCATTACGTTCACGGATGATTATAGTCGTTATGGCTATGTTTATCTAATGAGAAACAAAAGTGAATCCTTTGACAAGTTCAAAGAATTCAAGAATGAAGTAGAGAACCAACTCGACAAGAAAATCAAGTCTCTACGAACGGATCGTGGAGGTGAGTACTTAAGTGCCGAATTTGACTCATACCTAAAGGAGTTTGGTATTGTACCTCAACTCACCCCTCCCGGTACACCTCAGTGGAATGGGGTATCCGAAAGGAGGAATAGGACATTGCTCGATATGGTTCGGTCAATGATGAGTCATGCGGAATTACCTCTTTACTTTTGGAGTTATGCACTACAAACTGCGGCTTACACACTAAATAATGTTCCATCCAAATCCGTGGAGAAAACTCCCTATGAGCTGTGGAGTGGTAAAACATCTAAGCTCAGTTTTCTCAAGATTTGGGGTTGTGAGGCTTACGTAAAGAGATTGATGTCGACCAAACTTCAACCAAAAGCGGATAAGTGCTTCTTTATTGGTTATCCTCGTGAGACAAGAGGATACTACTTTTGGCATATCACCTCCAATCGAGTGATTGTAGAGAGGGATGCCACATTTCTGGAAAAGGAATTTCTAGATAGAGTAAAAAGTAGTGGGAGTAGGGTTGTGCTTGAGGAAACTCAAGATACTCTACAAGATCATGAAATGAATGATGACATTCAAGATCATGAAGGCCCAACCGAGATTCCCTTGGTTAGTGGGAGCGTGAGTGAGAGACCCTCGCAAGAAATTGTGAGAGAATCTCAATCATCCCCACCAAGTGTACGTTCAAGAGTTGAACATGAACCCATTCCTCAAGAGATTGTGGAAGAAGTTCGAGAGACACGAGAAGAACCAAAAGAACTTAGAAGGTCAACAAGGGAAAGGAAGAAACCTGATTTGTATCTGGGACTTCATGAAATCATGGTACTAGATACCAATGATCCCTTAACCTTCCAAGAGGCAATGGAAAGGAAAGACTCCAAACTATGGCTTAAGGCCATGGAATCCGAAATAGAATCCATGTATGATAATCAAGTATGGGACTTGGTTGACCTTCCTCAAGGGAAAAATGTCATTCATAATAAATGGGTTTTTAAGAGGAAGATGGACATGGATGGGAACTTGACAACCTACAAAGCGAGGCTTGTAGCAAAGGGTTTCACTCAAGTTCAAGGAATTGACTATGATGAAACTTTTTCACCGGTTGCCATGTTCAAGTCTATTCGGATCATGCTCGTTATTGCCGCATTTCACGATTATGAAATATGGCAAATGGATGTCAAAACAGCGTTCCTGAATGGGAACTTGGAGGAGGATGTGTACATGGTACAACCTCAAGGTTTTGAAGATCCAAAGAATAGCGAGAAAGTATGCAATCTTCAAAGATCCATCTATGGATTGAAGCAAGCATCAAGGAGTTGGAACAAACGCTTTGACGAGGAAGTGAAGAAGCTTCACTTCATTCAAAGTAAGGAAGAACCTTGTGTATACAAGAAGGTTAGTGGGAGCCATGTAGTATTCCTAATCCTATATGTCGATGACATATTCTTATGGGCAATCATATTCCTTTGCTTGAGCAAACGAGAAGTTCATTGAAATCTGCATTTTCGATGAAAGACATGGGTGAGGCTCAATACATCTTGGGAATCAAGATATATCGAGATAGACCCCGTAGACTCATTGGCCTCAGTCAACGTGCATACATTGACAAGGTCTTGGAAAGGTTCAAGATGAACAACTCCAAAAAGGGCAGTGTGCCAATGAGTATGGGTGTGCAACTCAAAAAGTCTCAACGTGCGCAATCACGTAAGGACTTAGAGTACATGAAGGATGTCCCTTATGCTTCGGCAATTGGGTCGATCATGTACGCGATGACTTGCACAAGACCAGATGTCTCGTATGCTCTAAGCGTGACAAGTCGTCACCAATCCAACGCAGGTCCTGAGCATTGGACTGCGGTCAAGAATATCCTGAAGTACCTTAACCGGACTAAGGATAAGATTCTTGTTTATGGAGGACAAAGGGAATTGATAGCTGAAGGTTACTCAGATGCGAGTTTCATGAGTGATCCAGACGATAGAAGGTCGCAATCAGGATACATCTTTCTTCTGGATGGTGGAGCTGTGAGTTGGCGTAGCTGGAAGCAAACCACTACGGCCGATTCAACCACTACTTCAGAAGTAATGGCTGTCGCTGAAGCGAGCAAGGAAGGAGTGTGGATCAAGAAGTTCCTTGAAGAGCTTGGAGTAGTTCCCACGAGCGATGGACCCATCGAGCTATTTTGCGATAATAGTGCATCTATCTCGCAAATCAAGGATCCTAGATCACACCACAAAGTGAAGTACATGGATCGTAAGTACTTCGTGACACGTGACCTCATCGACGAAGGCAAAATAAATCTGTTATGGGTGGACACCAACAACAACACAGCTGATCCATTCACAAAACCCTTATCCCAAGCCAAGGGCGAAATGCATTTCGAGTCCATGGGATTGAGGAACCATGTAGATTGGCTTGATGATTGATATGTAATGGGGTTTACCCTAGTTATTATTGTTTTATGCATTGAGTATGTATGAGAAAGAAAACTTTAATAACAAGTGGGAGATTGAAGGGAATGTGTTCTAAAAGTTTTACTTTTAAATGTCAATTATTATGAATTGAATGAGAAATCATTTTGTTCCTTGTTTATGTTATTCGTCTTTTAGAAGTGTTAAGGAAGAGGTTCTTGGTCCTTAACCGTAGAGCTCTAAAAGATATTGGTTTACATAAAACAAAAGATATTCGCAATCATGGTAACTAACATGGAACATTAATTACCGAGTTAAGATTGTCGTGTTGGTCATAGATCATTGTAGCTCTACAAGTGAGTGACAACACGGGTATGCAAAAGAGGAAAATATTACTTTTGTATACTGAATAGACCTAATAAGTAAAATATTATAGAAATGTGTTTCTGTGTCATTAATATTTTACTGTGTCTTTGGTCCTTTGATATGAGACTTATATCTAATCACTTAAGGAGTTCTTAATTAGACTAGTGTCTTGAGCTATCGATGAGTGTAGTGTAAAGGCATTAGTTGGTTAAGTACAACTTTTGTTGGAGAAGATAGTTAGTCAAAAGACTATCATTGCCCCTCTTAATTGAGTGATGATATTAGTGGGCCCCTTGATAAAGCAAAGTTATAATGTGCACAATGTGATTTGAGTTAAATCACATATTTATAACTAGCTTAAAGAGATCAAGAAATGAATACTAAGACAAAGATGACACAATATTACTTTGTGTGTATTCTTAATATCATGAGGCAAGGGACGGACACAAGTGGTGCACGCCATCACTAAATGGATCGGGTTTTGGTTCGAGTGGAATTAAGACATCTAACTAATTGGGAGCTATAATGTGTAGCTAGATACCGCTTATAGCTTGTGATATTAAGCTCTTAATATCACTGCCAACTTAGTTTAGATCCTCCCATAGGTCACACCACAAAACAGGGAAACAAGGAATGGAGATTTTGAGTTCATAAGATGTGTCGGGTTTCATGTAGAAAATATGACACATGGGGTGAACAAAGCAAAATCAAAGTTATGTTGTGATTAATGACATAATTAGAATCTAAATTAAATTCATATGTGATGTAAATATTATGGGGTGTAATGATTGATCATTACATAGGATAATATGTTACATAAGTTGTGAATTTACTACTAATCCCGAAATGTCAAATTTTGTAGGGGTTAAACTGAAATTTGACAAGTCTGCAAAACAGTGCTCAAACGGTCGACCAGATAGCAGTAAACGGTCGACCGGTAGGGCATGGTCGACCGGACGAGTCTCGACCGATAACAGGGAATTTTCATCTGTTCGAACGGTCGACCGAAAGTGATCGGTCGGTCGACCGAACATTGCGATGGAATAGTTCCTGTTACGAACGGTCGATCGAATGTTGAACGGTCGACCGAAACATTGGTTCGAGCGGTCGACCGCACCTTGAAACGGTCGACCGGTCCAGACGGTTTTATGCAGAATTAATTTAAGAATTAATTAGATCATGCATGGAATTGGTCCATAATTGATTTAATTCGTGGCTAATAATATTTATTAATAAATAATGGATGGTTAGATGGAATTTTGCATGAAATCATGGGCAAGAGGTTGCACATGAATAAGTAATTTGGAGAGAACCTATAAATAGAGGTTATCTCATTGCCTTCCTACATCTTAATTAATATTGCTTTTCATGCAAAATCTCTCTCCTTAATTCTCCACGAAAATTCCATAAATTCTTAAGTTTAGTTTAGTTCTTAAGAGATCATCTTCTCAAGAGAATTAAAGAGGGGTTAGTAATTGGATTCTAAACCCAATCGGAGATTGAGAGACTAGCTTCCCTCTCTCCGATCTTGTTTAGAGTTTGGTGAATACTCGGAGGCATCCGGCGCAGCGAGGAGCATCCCAACGGTCTTCGAACCTTCAAGAAGTTTTAGAGAACTTCTAGGTATGAATTTCGGAGCTCCTTTATGTTTGTTTTAATAGAGTTTTTGAAACTAGTTTGTTAAAACAAACCGATGCATGCAATAGATTCTTGAAAACTGAAAATTGATTCTTATTATACATGAAAAATTCGAAAATATATATGTATAATTAAACATGAAATCTTTCAGTGGTATCAGAGCCAAGGGTTCAATTTTCTTATGATTCATGGCTGTAAACAAATTTAGTTTACCATCTAGGATTTAAACAATTCGTTTTACCGGTTTTTCGGTCTTTAAATGTTTGTTGAAATAATTCTTTGTAATAATTCGTTTTAAATGTTTTGAATGTTTAAAACATGTCATGAAATTACTAGAATTATGATTTAGACATAAGTCTAACTTGCAATAATTTCGTTTTAATTATAAACGATTATTTTGTAAGAGAATCAACAAAACCGAAAAACTGCGATTCATTTTCCATTGGAAATTGGATGGACAGCGGTTCATAATTAATTTGTGAACTATGGATGCATGAAAAATGTTTTTAATGGATTTCAAAATGTTTTTCAAAGAATTGTTTGGGATTCTAGATGCTTGATAAACTAGGTTGTGTAGTTTATAGCAATTGCGTGCATGGATGCTTGAGTTGCTTTGCAGGATTGTGAGTTTATATGTTCCAAATCAGCGATTGTGAATGTATGTTATTATAATAATACAGGGGCTTGTGTATGTAAAAGCCAAAACTCTCTCTATTTCCATCTTTTAGATAGTTGCATTTGCATATGAGAGGTTTTTACATAGGACTTGCACTAGTCGGTTTTATCGAATGTCAGGAGCATGTTTATTTTCTGTAAAATCTACATCTCCGGTGCAAGAGGAAGTCGCCGCTGTAGCGCATCGATCGAGGATCGAGGATCGGGGATCGAGGATCAAGGATCGAAGGGAACATATAAACTCACACGATGTGGATTGTGTGAATGTTTAATTTCTGTTTCTGCTATGCATGTGATGAATGTGGTGAATGTTAGGATGTGTATGAATATTAATATGCATGATAACCTAAAATTCTAAATCACATGTTAAAATTGTCCAACAAAAAATTAAGAATAAGTTTCCTTCTTATTTCATCCACTAGCAGTCATTGATCGAGGGATACTCTGCTCGCCCTTAGCGGGAGATAACTCCCTCTATCTTTGGGAATAGTGGGAGATATAAAGGTTGTCTGTTGTTGTGCCACAATTAAATATATGAGGTGTGTCTCACCCTAGTGAACCCCAAGTATGTTTAGTTGTGAATACAATAGATAAACGTATCTCGTATCAAATGAAAATAAGTTTTCTTAACATTACCTAGAGCCCTCGCTCGGTTTTGGGAAAAAGTTTTTCTTACGAGGATAGGTCGTATTCCCTCATAATTAAAACGACAAGAGTCACAAAAGTTTGAAGATGCTAAATGTTGCTAAAATTCAAAAAGGTTGTGATTAGAAAAATGTTTTCTTACCTTGACATTGTAATGTATTCGATAGCCCTTAGCTAGTCTATATTACAATTGATAGGATCTTGGATTGTTGCATTTATGGGCAAAATTTTTATTTGCAACATTTACATTTATATATTCGATATATGTATGCATGTGTATTAAAACATAAAATTGGCATTAAAACCTGTATGATTTATTTTGTAGAAAAATGTCGAACATCCAACCTATCGTACGATCCATGATAGAAAAACACCCTTTAGCAAATGATGGCTCAAACTTCATTAGTTGGCAACTCAAACTCAACATCGTGTTAAAGTTTGAGAAACTATCTCACATTTTGGAAGGTCCAATCCCAAAGTGGAATGAGAGATTAACCGATGAAGAGAAAGAGGCTAAGGCCAAGTGGGAAGACCAAGAGAACCAGGTTCACGGTCTTATGCTAGCATCCATGGGTGACTCGCTCCAAGCGAAATACTTGGATTCAAAACCCAAGAAGACCATGGAGGCTTTATCTAAGATGTTCATGGATAGTGCCCGAAAGGAGCGCTATAAGACCACCATAGCACTCACCAGGTGCCATATGGCGGAGGGAACATCGGTATCTATGCATTTTCTCACGATGCAAGGATACCTTGAGAAGTTAGCAAAGCTCTCTTCACCAATGCCCGAGGACATTGCTGAAGATATGATTCTTGGCTCTCTAGCCCCGTCCTTTAAGGACTTTGTGATGCACTATCACGTGCGTGAAAAAGGGGTGAGTCTTGAGGAGCTGCACAACGCTCTCAAAACTGCTGAAGTTGACATGGGCAAGGGTAGGGACAAGCAAGTCCTTGCCGTCCATGGGAGGGGTCATAAGATTGGTAAAGGAAAGGGCAAATCTACCAAAAGTGGTTCAATCAAGAGCAAGGGAGTAGGAGGTGCTCGTGCGAGTGCCTCGAGGGGGAAATCTCAGAAATCTCCAACTCCCAATACGGAGTGCTTTCACTGCGGTGAAAAAGGACACATCCGGCCAAATTGCCCCAAGTACAAGGAAGACCTTGACAACGGAGTGATTGAACGAAGGCGCCCCAAAAAGGCCAAAGGTATATTTGTTATTGAAATAAATTTAGCCACCTCTGTCCAGGATTGGGTAATTGATACCGTATCTTGTGCTCACATAGTTTCTAATGTGCAGCTACTCATGGATAGGAAGGAACTCGTAAGGAACGAGGTAGAATTGAAGGTCGGAAATGGTGCGAACGTGTCTGCGGTTGCACAAGGTTCTGTAGTGCTTCAATTATGTAGTGGTTTAAATTTATGTCTAAAGAATGTTTATTATGTACCTTCGATTAGCAAGAATATTATTTCTGTATCATGTCTGGATATGGATAATTTTAATATAAATATTTCAAATTCTTGTTTGTCTATATCGAAGAATGGTGTGTTCTATGCAAATGCGTTCATAAGGAATGATCTCTATTTGCTTGAATTGGATAATAAACAAATCTTTAATATCAATAACAAAAGACTTAAGACCACTCACGAGAATGATACTCTCTTGTGGCATTATCGTCTTGGTCACATAAATGAAAAGCGCATCAAGAAATTGCAAGAAGCTAACCTTCTTGGTCTACTTGATTTTAAATCATTGGAGACGTGTCAACCATGTCTAATGGGAAAAATGACCAAAAATCCTTTCAAGAAGAAAGGCCCAAGGGCGAGTGGCTTGTTGGATTTGATACATTCCGATGTATGTGGTCCAATGAGTACTAGTACACGAGATGGTTTCAGGTACTTCATTACGTTCACGGATGATTATAGTCGTTATGGCTATGTTTATCTAATGAGAAACAAAAGTGAATCCTTTGACAAGTTCAAAGAATTCAAGAATGAAGTAGAGAACCAACTCGACAAGAAAATCAAGTCTCTACGAACGGATCGTGGAGGTGAGTACTTAAGTGTCGAATTTGACTCATACCTAAAGGAGTTTGGTATTGTACCTCAACTCACCCCTCCCGGTACACCTCAGTGGAATGGGGTATCCGAAAGGAGGAATAGGACATTGCTCGATATGGTTCGGTCAATGATGAGTCATGCGGAATTACCTCTTTACTTTTGGAGTCATGCACTACAAACTGCGGCTTACACACTAAATAATGTTCCATCCAAATCCGTGGAGAAAACTCCCTATGAGCTGTGGAGTGGTAAAACATCTAAGCTCAGTTTTCTCAAGATTTGGGGTTGTGAGGCTTACGTAAAGAGATTGATGTCGACCAAACTTCAACCAAAAGCGGATAAGTGCTTCTTTATTGGTTATCCTCGTGAGACAAGAGGATACTACTTTTGGCATATCACCTCCAATCGAGTGATTGTAGAGAGGGGTGCCACATTTCTGGAAAAGGAATTTCTAGAAAGAGTAAAAAGTAGTGGGAGTAGGGTTGTGTTTGAGGAAACTCAAGATACTCTACAAGATCATGAAATGAATGATGACATTCAAGATCATGAAGGCCCAACCGAGATTCCCTTGGTTAGTGGGAGCGTGAGTGAGAGACCCTCGCAAGAAATTGTGAGAGAATCTCAATCATCCCCACCAAGTGTACGTTCAAGAGTTGAACATGAACCCATTCCTCAAGAGATTGTGGAAGAAGTTCGAGAGACACGAGAAGAACCAAAAGAACTTAGAAGGTCAACAAGGGAAAGGAAGAAACCTGATTTGTATCTGGGACTTCATGAAATCATGGTACTAGATACCAATGATCCCTTAACCTTCCAAGAGGCAATGGAAAGGGAAGACTCCAAACTATGGCTTAAGGCCATGGAATCCGAAATAGAATCCATGTATGATAATCAAGTATGGGACTTGGTTGACCTTCCTCAAGGGAAAAATGTCATTCATAATAAATGGGTTTTTAAGAGGAAGATGGACATGGATGGGAACTTGACAACCTACAAAGCGAGGCTTGTAGCAAAGGGTTTCACTCAAGTTCAAGGAATTGACTATGATGAAACTTTTTCACCGGTTGCCATGTTCAAGTCTATTCGGATCATGCTCGTTATTGCCGCATTTCACGATTATGAAATATGGCAAATGGATGTCAAAACAGCGTTCCTGAATGGGAACTTGGAGGAGGATGTGTACATGGTACAACCTCAAGGTTTTGAAGATCCAAAGAATAGCGAGAAAGTATGCAATCTTCAAAGATCCATCTATGGATTGAAGCAAGCATCAAGGAGTTGGAACAAACGCTTTGACGAGGAAGTGAAGAAGCTTCACTTCATTCAAAGTAAGGAAGAACCTTGTGTATACAAGAAGGTTAGTGGGAGCCATGTAGTATTCCTAATCCTATATGTCGATGACATATTCTTATGGGCAATCATATTCCTTTGCTTGAGCAAACGAGAAGTTCATTGAAATCTGCATTTTCGATGAAAGACATGGGTGAGGCTCAATACATCTTGGGAATCAAGATATATCGAGATAGACCCCGTAGACTCATTGGCCTCAGTCAACGTGCATACATTGACAAGGTCTTGGAAAGGTTCAAGATGAACAACTCCAAAAAGGGCAGTGTGCCAATGAGTATGGGTGTGCAACTCAAAAAGTCTCAACGTGCGCAATCACGTAAGGACTTAGAGTACATGAAGGATGTCCCTTATGCTTCGGCAATTGGGTCGATCATGTACGCGATGACTTGCACAAGACCAGATGTCTCGTATGCTCTAAGCGTGACAAGTCGTCACCAATCCAACGCAGGTCCTGAGCATTGGACTGCGGTCAAGAATATCCTGAAGTACCTTAACCGGACTAAGGATAAGATTCTTGTTTATGGAGGACAAAGGGAATTGATAGCTGAAGGTTACTCAGATGCGAGTTTCATGAGTGATCCAGACGATAGAAGGTCGCAATCAGGATACATCTTTCTTCTGGATGGTGGAGCTGTGAGTTGGCGTAGCTGGAAGCAAACCACTACGGCCGATTCAACCACTACTTCAGAAGTAATGGCTGTCGCTGAAGCGAGCAAGGAAGGAGTGTGGATCAAGAAGTTCCTTGAAGAGCTTGGAGTAGTTCCCACGAGCGATGGACCCATCGAGCTATTTTGCGATAATAGTGCATCTATCTCGCAAATCAAGGATCCTAGATCACACCACAAAGTGAAGTACATGGATCGTAAGTACTTCGTGACACGTAACCTCATCGACGAAGGCAAAATAAATCTGTTATGGGTGGACACCAACAGCAACACAGCTGATCCATTCACAAAACCCTTATCCCAAGCCAAGGGCGAAATGCATTTCGAGTCCATGGGATTGAGGAACCATGTAGATTGGCTTGATGATTGATATGTAATGGGGTTTACCCTAGTTATTATTGTTTTATGCATTGAGTATGTATGAGAAAGAAAACTTTAATAACAAGTGGGAGATTGAAGGGAATGTGTTCTAAAAGTTTTACTTTTAAATGTCAATTATTATGAATTGAATGAGAAATCATTTTGTTCCTTGTTTATGTTATTCGTCTTTTAGAAGTGTTAAGGAAGAGGTTCTTGGTCCTTAACCGTAGAGCTCTAAAAGATATTGGTTTACATAAAACAAAAGATATTCGCAATCATGGTAACTAACATGGAACATTAATTACCGAGTTAAGATTGTCGTGTTGGTCATAGATCATTGTAGCTCTACAAGTGAGTGACAACACGGGTATGCAAAAGAGGAAAATATTACTTTTGTATACTGAATAGACCTAATAAGTAAAATATTATAGAAATGTGTTTCTGTGTCATTAATATTTTACTGTGTCTTTGGTCCTTTGATATGAGACTTATATCTAATCACTTAAGGAGTTCTTAATTAGACTAGTGTCTTGAGCTATCGATGAGTGTAGTGTAAAGGCATTAGTTGGTTAAGTACAACTTTTGTTGGAGAAGATAGTTAGTCAAAAGACTATCATTGCCCCTCTTAATTGAGTGATGATATTAGTGGGCCCCTTGATAAAGCAAAGTTATAATGTGCACAATGTGATTTGAGTTAAATCACATATTTATAACTAGCTTAAAGAGATCAAGAAATGAATACTAAGACAAAGATGACACAATATTACTTTGTGTGTATTCTTAATATCATGAGGCAAGGGACGGACACAAGTGGTGCACGCCATCACTAAATGGATCGGGTTTTGGTTCGAGTGGAATTAAGACATCTAACTAATTGGGAGCTATAATGTGTAGCTAGATACCGCTTATAGCTTGTGATATTAAGCTCTTAATATCACTGCCAACTTAGTTTAGATCCTCCCATAGGTCACACCACAAAACAGGGAAACAAGGAATGGAGATTTTGAGTTCATAAGATGTGTCGGGTTTCATGTAGAAAATATGACACATGGGGTGAACAAAGCAAAATCAAAGTTATGTTGTGATTAATGACATAATTAGAATCTAAATTAAATTCATATGTGATGTAAATATTATGGGGTGTAATGATTGATCATTACATAGGATAATATGTTACATAAGTTGTGAATTTACTACTAATCCCGAAATGTCAAATTTTGTAGGGGTTAAACTGAAATTTGACAAGTCTGCAAAACAGTGCTCAAACGGTCGACCAGATAGCAGTAAACGGTCGACCGGTAGGGCATGGTCGACCGGACGAGTCTCGACCGATAACAGGGAATTTTCATCTGTTCGAACGGTCGACCGAAAGTGATCGGTCGGTCGACCGAACATTGCGATGGAATAGTTCCTGTTACGAACGGTCGATCGAATGTTGAACGGTCGACCGAAACATTGGTTCGAGCGGTCGACCGCACCTTGAAACGGTCGACCGGTCCAGACGGTTTTATGCAGAATTAATTTAAGAATTAATTAGATCATGCATGGAATTGGTCCATAATTGATTTAATTCGTGGCTAATAATATTTATTAATAAATAATGGATGGTTAGATGGAATTTTGCATGAAATCATGGGCAAGAGGTTGCACATGAATAGGTAATTTGGAGAGAACCTATAAATAGAGGTTATCTCATTGCTTTCCTACATCTTAATTAATATTGCTTTTCATGCAAAATCTCTCTCCTTAATTCTCCACCAAAATTCCATAAATTCTTATGTTTAGTTTAGTTCTTAAGAGATCATCTTCTCAAGAGAATTAAAGAGGGGTTAGTAATTGGATTCTAAACCCAATCGGAGATTGAGAGACTAGCTTCCCTCTCTCCGATCTTGTTTAGAGTTTGGTGAATACTCGGAGGCATCCGGCGCAGCGAGGAGCATCCCAACGGTCTCCGAACCTTCAAGAAGTTTTAGAGAACTTCTAGGTATGAATTTCGGAGCTCCTTTATGTTTGTTTTAATAGAGTTTTTGAAACTAGTTTGTTAAAACAAACCGATGCATGCAATAAATTCTAGAAAATTGAAAATTGATCCTTATTATACATGAAAAATTCGAAAATATATATGTATAATTAAACATGAAATCCTTCAGGTACCATGTACACATCCTCCTCCAAATTCCCATTAAGGAACACTATTTTGACATCCATTTGCCATATCTCATAATCATGAAATGCGCCAATAACGAGCATAATCCGAATAGACTTGATCATGGCAACCGGTGAAAAAGTTTCATCATAGTCAATTCCTTGAACTTGGGTGAAACCTTTTGCTAAAAGCCTCGCTTTGTAGGTTGTCAAGTTCCCATCCATGTCCATATTCCTCTTGAAAACCCATTTATTTTGAATGACATTTTTCCTTTGAGGAAGGTCAACCAAGTTCCACACTTGATTATCATACATGGATTCTATTTCGGATTCCATGGCCTTGAGCCATAGTTTGGAGTCTTTTCTTTCCATTACTTCTTGAAAGGTCGAGGGATCATCAGTATCTAGTACCATGATCTCATGAAGTCCCAGATACATATCAGGTTTCTTCCTTTCCCTCGTTGACCTTCTAAGTTCTTTTGGTTCTACGTGTACTTCTCGAACTTCTTCCACAAATTCTTGCGAGGGTCTCTTACTCACGCTCCCACTAACCAAAGGAACCTCTCTCACTACTTTTTATTCTTTCCAGAAATTATTTTCTAGAAATACGGCATCCCTCTCTACAATCACTCGATTGGAGGTTATATGCCAAAAGTATTATCCTATTGTCTCACGAGGATAACCTATGAAGAAGCACTTATCCGCTTTTGGTTGAAGTTTGGTTGACATCAATCTCTTGACGTAGGCCTCACAACCCCAAATCTTGAGAAAATTGAGCTTATGTGTTTTACCACTCCATAGCTTATAAGGCGTTTTCTCTACGGATTTGGATAAAACATTATTTAGTATGTAAGCCGCAGCTTCTAGTGCATAACTCCAAAAGTAAAGCGACAATTCAGCTTGACTCATCATTGATCGAACCATGTCGAGTAATGTCTTATTCCTCCTTTCGGATACCCCATTCCACTGAGGTGTACCGGGAGGGGTGAGCTGTGGTACAATACAACACTCCCTTAGGAATGAGTCAAATTCGGTACTTAAGTACTCACCTCCACGATCCGTTCATAGAGAGTTGATTTTCTTGTTGAGTTGATTCTCTACTTCATTCTTGAATTCCTTGAAATTGTCAAAGGATTCACTTTTGTTTCTCATTAGATAAATATAGCCATAACGACTATAGTCATCCGTGAACGTAATGAAGTACCTAAAACCGTCTCTTGCACTAGTACTCATCGGACCACATACATCGGAATGTATCAAATCCAACAAGTCATTCGCTCTCGGTCCTTTCTTCTTGAAAGACCTCTTGGTCATTTTGCCCATTAGGCAAGGTTCGCACGTCTCCAATGATTTAAAATCAAGTTGACCAAGAAAATTAGCTTCTTGCAATTTCTTGATGCGTTTTTCATTTATGTGACCAAGACGATAGTGCCACAAGAGTGTATCATTCACGTGAGTAGTTTTAAGCTTTTTGTTATTGATGTTTAAGATTTGTTTATTATTCAATTCAAGCAAATAGAGATCATTCCTTACGAATGCATTTGCATAGAAAATATCTTCGATATAGACAAGCAAGAATTTGAAATATTTATATTAAAATTATCCATATCCAAACATGATACAGAAATAATGTTCTTGCTAATCGAATGCACATAATAAACATTCTTTAAATATAAATTTAAACCACTAGATAATTGAAGCTCCGCAGAACCTTGTGCAATTGCAGCAACGTTTGCACCATTTCCGACCTTCAAAATCATCTCGTTTTTCACGAGTTCCTTCCTATCCTTTAGTAGCTGCACATTAGAGATTATGTGAGCACAAAATCCGGTATCAATTTCCCAATCATGGACAGAGGTGGCTAAATTTATCTCAATAACATATATACCTTTGGCCTTTTTGGGGCTCTTACGTTCAATCATTCCATTGTCAAGGTTTTCCTTGTACTTGGGGCAATTTGGCCGGATGTGTCCCTTTTCACCGCAGTGAAAGCACTCCGTGTTGGGAGTCAGAGATTTCAAAGATTTCCCCTTGAGGCACTCCCATGAGCACCTCCTACTCCCTTGCTCTTGATTGACATATTCTTGGTGAATTTGCCTTTACCTTTGGTGATCTTCTTGCTCCCTCCATGGACGGCTAGGACGTGCTTGTCCCGACCCTTGCCCATGTCAACTTCAGCCGTTTTGAGAGCGTTGTGAAGTTCCTCAAGACTCACCCCTTTCTCATGCACATGATAGTGCATAATGAAGTCCTTGTAGGACGGGGCTAGAGAGCCAAGAATCAAATCTTCCGCAATGTCATCGACATCGGGGAAGAGAGCTTCGACAACTTCTCAAGGTATCCTTGCATCGTGAGAAAATGCATGGATACCGATGTTCCCTCCGCCATGTGGCACCTTGTGAGTGCGATGGTGGTCTTATAGCGCTCTTTTCTAGCACTATCCATGAACATCTTTGTTAAAGCTTCCATGGTATTCTTGGGTTTTGAATCCAAGTATTTCACTTGAAGAGAGTCACCCATGGAGGCCAACATTAGACCGTGAACTTGGTTCTCTTGGTCTTCCAACTTGGTTTTTGCCTCTCCCTCGCTATCGGTTGTCTTCTCATTTAATTTTGGGATTTCACCATCCAAAATATGAGATAGTTTCTCAAACTTCAACACTATATTGAGCTTGAGTTGCCAGCTTATGAAGTTTGAGTCGTCATTTGCCAAATGATGTTTTTCAATCATAGATCACACAATAGGTTGAATATTTGACATTTCTACAAAATAAATTATAGGAGATTTAATGTCATTTACAAGAAAATTCCGAAAATAAACCAATAAAAACTAACTTAACACTTACATTGGTTAGGAATGTGGAGGAAGACGGAGGAAGAAGGAGAAGAGGGTCAGAGAAGGGGAGGAGAGGTTGGGACGTCGCTGCAGTGCTGGAGACGGTGCAGATCGGTCGCGGAGGAGGGTTCGGTTGCGGGACGGCTAGGGTTTGGTTGGGTTTTCGTCTGAAATGAATGACAGAAAATGCGATTGTTCGATTTCTTTAAGACCTATAGACGTCGGATGTTATATATAGCCGACGTCTATACCCCGACGTCTATATGCATGGGGTATAGACGTCAAATTTATATAACAAACGACGTCTATAGGGTATAGACGTATAGACGTCGGATGCACAAGGTATTCTAACACCCGACGTCTATCGGTCGACGTCTATACCCTATAGACGTCGGATGAACTCGATATTCCAATAACCGACGTCTATAGTACCACATAGACGTCGGCCTTGGTAACGACCGACGTCTATGCTATCTTCTCCCAACTAGACGTTGGCTGTTATAACAACCGACGTCTATTGGGCGACGAGTAAAGTCTATTCTGCACTAGTGTTATAACATTATAACATATGAATTTGCTAAAACCCCAAAGTCCAAATTTTGTTGGATATTAATCCAAAATTTGGTGGAGTAAAAAATAGTGAAAAATGGCTCAACCGTTAACCACGTTTTTGCATGTATTAATAAGAGAATTTTTACTGATTAATTGCTGGATTTAATCCAACTTGGTCAAAGGTAGTTATGTGATAATGATGTGGCAAAATAAACAAGAGATCATGTGCAAAGTGCTTTGCACATGATGTGGTTTAGTGAAGATGTAAACAAGAGATCATGTGTAAGTGGTTTGCACATGATGTGGGTTAGAGAAAATCCTATAAATAGGTTCATCACTTTTAGACTAATGCAAAAATTCTCTTTCTCCCTAACCACCTCATTAATCTATCCAAAAATTCTCTTAATTATTCAAGTTTTTGGAGATTAAATTCTCAAGAGCTTTAGAGGGGCTATTAGCTAGATTCTAACCTTGATTTAGAGATTGATTGACTAGCTTATTTCTCTCTAATCTTGTTTAGAGTTTGGTGAACACTTGGAGGTGAATCAGCGGACGATTCAATGGGAAACACAACTCCGGATCTTCATTAAAGTTTTAGAGAATATTTTGGTATGATCATATTCTATTTATTTTAATATATATGTAGATTACATGATTTTAAAATAAATATAAAATAGTGTACATGAAATTGTCGAAAATATGGAAATCGATCTTGTATGCATGTATAATTTTTTAAAATATATACATATATAATGACACGAAATCTTACAATAACATCTCCTACCTACCACGTCGGTCAACCAAGGTGGTCAACCCGACGTTGTAGACACTTAATATCTGACTTGTTGTTACCATATTTTCACGTAGGATGCCATTAAAATATCGGTGGGTTGTAAAGAGTCTGAAGACCACAACCATGATGAAATTGGACGTGGACGCTTATTTGTTGGTTTGTATGAGTTGGAGTTGGAGTATCCAACTAATCACATTGTCTTCCAACTTAATAACAAAGAAGTGGAGCAATCACTTGAATTATAGGTTGCATTGGACCCATATGTATGCTGTTTATTAAAGCATACATTACAAGATAAAACCCATATGTATGTTGTTTATTAAAGCATACACTAACAATCACTACAAGATAAATAAATATATTCCTTTGTTAATCACGTATGCTGTTTATTAGACACAAGAAGATGATCTATGAAGGTCCAAAATGAGCAATGTAAACCAACACATGGATGTGAAAAAACGAGTGAATAAAAATGATCAGTGGAGGATGAGTTGTTAATGATGTAACTAATTAAACTAAAGATTAGTTGTGGATTTTAATATCCACACTTCTCGTTTAAACATGAAATTGGATGTGGATGCTTATTTGTTGGTTTGTAAATCAGAAAAAATCGTTGAAAAAACATATTTGATCATAATATGAAAGACAAGATAATAACTTATTTGTTCCCGATCAAACACCATTCACAAACACAAATATTTTGTAAAAAAATTAAATTAACTAAAAACAAATATACTTGTCCAGCAGTCGTGGTGACACGACAAGGATGTGAGTGGCACATGGTGGAGCGGCAAGGCAGTGGCCAGCGCACACGTAGGACGACGACGTGGGGCGGAGACGACGGAGAGAGGCACCGGGATGACGGGGGGAACTGGAGACGACGGGGAGGAGTCGACGTCATAGAGGGGAACGTGAGCGGCGACCAAGGAGACGCGAACGGTGATCGGAATCGGAGAGGAGTGCAGCGGCGACAAAAATCACAGGAGAGAGACGATTTAGGGTTTCGTTGGCTAGGAACAGGGATCAAGTTATTTCCCCCTAATTAACCATATAAAGATTTAAGGGGGAAAAACGACGAAATGTTGGTCATAAAGAAAAACACAACATGTCTAACATGTCAAGAGTTTCCGATCTCTGAACTAAGAACATGTTTAGGTTGATTATGAGTCAACGGCCATATCTCCTTGCCAAAGAATAAATTCCAAACAAGATAAGGATTTCATTAATTTTTTAAGTCAACTCATAATAGCCTGTACGACAAAGGCCTCGTAAGTCGTAATGCACTAACCAGACAAAGGCCTCATAATAGCCTGTAAGTCAACTCATAGTCAGTCAATGATCAAAGGATTTGTACTTCTACGGTTCTACTCGTCCTAGTAATGCACTAACCAGATGTAGGTATGGTTTGAGGGTGTTTCTTGGAGAAACAATACTAGGGAGCAACCAACCTACTAGTGTATGGTTGAATTGTATATAGTGGGGCATAAGCACCCCCACTCAAGTTTTTTGATATATGGTTTCTTTGGTGACTTCAAATCTTGGGCTTGACTGCACATCCCACTTTCTTAATTTTATTTGTCTTCGTATTGTCACAAGCTAAAATAAATATGGATTAAAGATGTTTTAAGTTACACTATAAATTAAGGTTAGTGAGTCATGATCAATTGTTCATTTAGGCCTAAATTAGTAGTCTAAAAGTTCTACTAGTAGGGTGTGGGAGAGAAAATTTTGAGCTGGAAATCCAAATTCATAATTCAATTCTAAACATAGATTGAAGTTACTCTTAATTAATTAACTCAATCCCAAATCAGTAGTGGCTAGGTTACAACAACTATCAAAATAGATGACTATTTGTGTGCTTAATGTTATTGTTTGAGCGATCAAACTGAATCTGTGGGTTAAATATTACATAGAGATTTTGACTAGCCAAAAAAAGAAAATGAAATAGGTGGTCTCATAAAAAATCCTATTAAACCGAATGAATCTTTACAAACCAATTGACCTCCTAATTGAATGAGTTTCGAAACTTGAAACATTTATAGAACCATCCCTTTAGAAATCAATATACCCATTGAATTTTTTTGAGGATATTTTACAAGTTGAAAACGTCTAGTTTTATTTTAAAAAATTGAAAGCGTCTGGGCATGAGTTTCAAACTTTGAGGATATTGCAAGTTGCAGCGATATGACCAATCATTGAAGCATCCAAACATGTATTTCTTCACTTGTATCGAATCGGCAACCTTTTAAGACAAACTTTTAAAACTCTGCACCGCGAAGTTATCCATGCATGCTTTAGCAAATAATTAAAAAAACGAAGTTATTATCCATGGATAACCTATGAAAGAAAAGAAAATTAGTTTCCACGTTTAATTTCCTGGATGAGCATCTTATTCTCACAAATCACAATGCCCACCACCCCGACGGCCCGACCAGTGTCCAATTTCCGTACTCCACACACTCACCCGCGCAGCAATATCTCACTCAAAACTTAATCCAAACCAACTTTCAAAATAAAATAATAATAATAATAATCCAAACCAGAAACGAAGATAAAACCAACAAAAACCCAATTAACCCCCCAAATATTATATAATTATGCTTTAAATAATATGCAGTTCCGGATCCCAAATAAACATCATTCTATTCTAAAACTAAAATTACCCTGTGGAGCTCCAACTCTGCGGAAACAACACCAATTACAGACACATCTATATTTAATTACATAATTAGTCTAAAACTACACCAATGAAGTTATAATTTGGAGGAAAACAGGAATCCGTTCTGCTCAAGGTTTAATCCGAACCCACTCGTACCGCCCTTCCAGTGGTGCGTCCTTTGCGACATCATAATTATACCTGAAACCATTCCAAACAACGAACCAAAATAAATATACCACCTTAATTTATTTAGTATATATCAAGATTCAATCGGGAAAATCAAACGTGTCTTTTGCCCCACCGTAGTTTCTGAAGGATATATAAATTGTCGCTTCCAAAAGTCAAATTTGTAACTTTCGGCACAAGAAAAAACTTATGTCCCCAACAAATTAACTACCCAATCGAAAGCGTTTGTCATATCTTATTTATACCTCAACCAATTCCAACAAAATTAAGAAGACTAAACATCTCTATAGCTTTTCAAACTTATTTTATAAATGAAGGCTTTATGGTCAAGTCTGATATGCTAAATTAAACATTTAGATGCTTCATTTTCCACATTACTGATACGATTCCAGGAACTTACAAACTAGACACATTCATTTCCAAAGCTTAACAAACGAACTAACCTTTTTTGAATAACCTTTCCACCTTATGTATACATGAATCAAAGCTTTATTTTTTGGTTTAAAACTAGAGAGAGAGAGTATGTTTTGTTGTGACGTACTTCTGGACGAAATGCCGCATCTCTTTGGATTCCGCCTCGGCGAAGAACTCCTCGATCTCCTCCACCACCTCCATGGGCATCGACGTCGCCGACTTGGCTCTAGCCGACGAGACCCGTCGATCTTCGCTCGACTCCATGTGTAGAGAAAGTAAGAAAGAGTTGAGAGAGTGCAAATGGAAACACAAAGATAGTAAGATAATATAACAGCTCCAGTGCATATAAAAAGAGGATTTTTTTGGATAATACAAAAGTAGTTATTTAATGATTGTTCGTACGATCGCCGCCATATAACAAGAAGATTCTTCCATTCGATGCACTTCCATTGCCACTACTTTGCTGCTTCTGCTCAATTCAGTCTCTTCCCAATTGGAAATCGACAAGTGTCGACGTGGTATTGGTTTGGTTGGTTTGGTGTCTTGGGGATACGATTTCTTCTTCTGCACCGGGATTTGCTTGTCGCCGATTTGGTCTGATCATGTGTAGATGGTTCTCTCCAGTGCAAGCTGTTTGGGATTATTGTGGGGATTAATTCGTGGTTGGTTGCGTGCAGAAACTATAATTGTGTGTTGCCGTATTATTTGACCAGCTGTATATCATCTGTTGTGTTGTTTTCTAAGAAGATAGTTTATTGCTTTCAAGGTGAGATATTTCGATGAGGGTGAAGATAAGACATTACGCGAATGCACTACCAGGTATTGTTTGATTTCTAACAACGTGGTCGTTTCAACACGGAAGCTTACTTCCTATCAGGGGAACTTGAGGGGGAAGACGAAGGAAATTAAATGATTTTGCTGAACCATGAGACAGGTTTTGTAAAAATTACATGTGGTAATTTGGACGTATTGATCGGGAAGCGCTGCAAAGAAAAGAATTTCGAGTGGAGAAAATGTTTTAAGATCAAAATTAATAAAATCAAATACAACATAGAGGTACTCTATCTGTTCTTTTTTTTTTCTCCCGCAGCAAAACACAAGCTGCATGAAGACTAACTTTGCGAAGAATGACATTGATCCAGCCGAAATGGGAAAAACAACGTTACTGCAACATGAGAATGTGCGTCTATCAAAAAAGAGAACATGCATGTAACTGCACCATGGTTTAAATTCCGGGCATGCCTCCTATTCAACTAAATTATCGACTTCCAAAACATACGACTGTGCAAGTCTAACAGGACGTACTTAAATAAGTTCTACGAATCCACTACGAGAGAAACAAATTGTAAGACCCGCTCTCCTGCTATAATAATGATAAGTCGACTCTCCTCGTTTATGTATAATTTAGTTCTTAGATTATCTAATTGTGTTTGTGATATGTTTGTATGCTTATTTTTAATCGGGTTCCTTGTCGGTCAATCGAGTCTGACTCACCGGGCGAGTACGCATTTGCTGGCTTGATCGACTCAATCCGATCCAAGGGGGTGAATGGTGCAAGTTTGGGCTTGAGCCCATGTTGAGGTGGCGTGGAATTGGAAGGGTTGCATTTGGGGTTTGGATGCACATTATTTCGTGGTTTTTGGATGCCTTTGGAATGGTGCAATTTTGGCATGCCTTGATGTGACTTGAATAGTCATGAAGGCTATGGAAGTTGGAGGGTTGTTTGCAAACAAAAACCCCTCAACCCAAGTCATCCCTACCCTCTCACTCCCTCACCCACGAAATACAGACCCTCTCCATCTCCCTCTCTGGCGTGCTAGTGGCTGGAGCTCCGACGGGTCAAGTGGAGCAAACTAGAGTGCATCTTTTGGCAGCAACTAGACGAAGATCTCGGTGAGCTGATCTTTGGTGATCTCGAGCAAAGCTTTTCATGAATTCAGGTATGCTCCTGACCATTGAAGAGTTTTGTGGGAGGAGGTGTGGCTGGAGGGTCAGCCAACACCATGTTGGTGGTTGGTGCAATCGGTTGCACCATCAACCGAGTTCCCTTCTAGCGTGCGCATGGAGCATACTAGGGGAGAGCAAAACCCAGACCGGACTGGACCGGGTTCGGTCCGGGAAGTTTTGGTTTCGTTTGGTCCGGTCCGTGTTTCGGTCCGGTCCGTTTTAAAATTTCGGGTTCGGTCCGATCCAGACCGGTCTTTTTTTTTGTTTTTTATTTAAAAAATTCGGTTTTTGACCGGACCGATCTTCGGTCCATAGGAATTTGGTCCGGTCTTCGGTCCGGACCCCGGACAAAAATTCGGTCCATAGGAATTCGGTCCGGTCTTCGGCTGGCTGTGGAACAGCCAGAGGGACCGGGGCTCCAGCAAGCTCTGGTAAGTCCGACCAGGAGTGATGAGGTTTCTTCTGGGATAAGTTTTGGGGTGGACACAGATCTGGTTGGGTGTGGCTGGTGCACACAAGATCCAACTAGGATTTGTCTTCAACCCTCTTGACTCTTTGTTTGGATCGGCTGGCTGGTCCAGCCCTTATAGACGGTGGCAGGGGTCAGGAAAAGGTGTGGAACAACCCTAGGGAGGCTAAGGGTGAAGGGGATCTGGATGTGCTAGCTCAGTCTGAGCAGGGTGCGCTTGAATGGGCTAGTCATGCGGTTAGTGCACCATGTGCATCAGCTTGCTCGGTTGTTGGGCTGAGCTGCTTGGATGGATCTCTACTTACCCTTTCCCATCACAGACCGCCTGAGAGGGATACTCTAAGCACGTGGGTTGGAGTGGTCAGGGGCTCATGCATCTGGTTGTGAGTCGATTGAACTTGTTAGCTTGCCTATTGCAAGTTATCGTGTTATATGCGTTGAATGTGTTTTGCTATATATGACTTGTGTTTCAGTAGCAATTATAATGTGGTTATATGATCTGGTGTGTGTGTATTCCTGATGTTGTAGTCATGCATGCACTTATGAATGTAAACGTGCTCTTCCATATCATGTGCTGATTGTGTCATATTCTAAAGCAACATATTAACTCGTTGCACGCATGTATGCTAGTTTAAAGATCTATATTGTCTACTGATATTTTATGCATGTTCCAACATGATTATCCTACTGATATACATGTAATCCATACCCATATAAACTCTGATCATGCTCTGAGATTTCAGTTATCATCGCATATACACTCTGAAATTAAGGATGCATGCTATCGATTATTGTGGAGTTTGATTTTGATGTATCTAGTTGTAATGCATCATCCTTTGCGTCTTTCATGTCTATATGTTACTGAAGTAAAGTGTAATGATATGGTTACGTATGATCCTTAGGAAATCAGACCTTATAACATCCTTATCATGACCCGTAGATGACTCGATTAGCTATTATCTTGATTTGCTGAATCCGGATATGATTGCTTGCTGTTGTGAGTTTCGTTTGGTTCCTGATTGGGATGTTCTGATTTTGATTTGTTTGGGGGCTGTTAGGAGGGTGTCTGGTTTTCCTTGAGTTCGTTCCACACACTATAGATGCATTAGATTTTAGATACTTAAGTAGCTTGCATTGCATTTAATCTGATTAATAATTCTGGGCACGTTCTGTTTTCTGGGCCGACGGGCCACGAGTGGGTCCTCTAGCTCCAGAGGTCATTCGCATAAGACCTTCACGTTGGGAGGTCGGGCGTAAGATAAGTCATAGGCAGGCGCGCTGCCATTCTGTTTTAGGGTAGATGTTCCCAAGTTCGCGATGGCACCATGTAGGTCACTTGCTGCGAATTGGGACATTTATCCGGCGCACCGCTTTGCGTCGAGCGGTGGGTCACTGTCGAGTGACCACCTTTGACCAGCGAGGCTGGTGTTATGGTTCCTTTCGAGGAATGGCTCAGGTGCGCCCGACTGACACGACTTATGGGGTCATAGCCTTCTGTTGCATTATATGTTTTTCTGTTTCTGTTTCGGATGCTTTTGTCTTAGATAGATTACATGCATTCTTCCATATAACTCTGATTGGGTCACGGGCATACTGGGTTTTCTTTGTAGAAAACTCACGTATATGTAGATGTGATGCTTGCAGGTACTTAGATTCCTACATGGTAGACTAGACGAGTAGTCGAAGATTCTGTACACGAGGGACACGTCGATCAGATTCTTCAATTTGTCTTTTGCTTCCGCATTATTTATGATGTATTTCCCTTTTGAACTTGATGTAATGTATTTGACGTTGTTACCATATATGGATAATCTCTCATTTTTTAGTTATGTTTTTATGTTAGTCTATCAATGTATAATCTCTTTATGTATTGTCGAGTCATTGTTTGGTCTGTCTTTTGTAACTTATTCGGTCGTCGCAGAGGTCTCTGGTCGCAACACTTGTAGTCTTTCTCAGTGTGCGTACCTACAAGTTCGGGGGCGTTACACAAGTTACATCCACCAGCTTACCAGTTTACAACACAGAAACCAGATCTCTACGATTAGATCATACTGGGGGGACAATATGTTGGTATATAAGGTTAACACACATGGTTTGTACTTGCTTTAATATGTGACATTATTAAAAGTAGTTACTTTAAAAAAACGAGTGCCTCCCATACAAGATAGAACCAATGAAGTATAGTTCGAAATCATAGGAGCAGATCCAACGTATCAACTGCTAGAGGAATAAATAAATAAATTCCAGTAATATAAAGGAAGGTCCAATACCTACAGTTCGCAGGCTATGCAACATATAGCTCATAACATGATTAACAAATACAACCAACCAACCGACCAACTTAATATAAGTAAATTGATGCATGTGGCCAAGGAACCAATTTATTCGTACAATCTAAATAATAATATCAATGACTTCTGTTTCTGCTTATTTGGTGCAGCTATTTACAGAGCATATTCTATTCTCTGAACTCTGAAGTGTATCTATATCTTCTAATTACTGCACTTTTGACCCTTTCAGCGAGAGTGTGATCAACCTTGTGAGCATATTTACCGTAATACTAACACGAACAAGATAGTCTGGTAACAGGAACATTATTTCAGAGAAATCCTGCACCAAATGTATCTCAAAGCCGCGCAGATGGTTGGGCAAAGGATGGATCGATGCAAACAACCACCTACAATGATGTTTATAACAAAATAAGTACAACGACGATGTGATAGTGAGATGACTTGCCGAAAAAAACTATGAGAGACTACCTTGCCAATGCTCCTTCCCGAGTGGAGGTGCTCGACTGCGTCTGCAACTGAACTAAGGCCCACAAACTTCTTAGGATCCAGTATAACCTATGTCAAGTCTAAGCGGTTTAATACACAAAATGATGTGGTTATATTTGTCCAACATATACAGAGCAGCCAACCAACATCTCATTTGGAATACATATGAATACCGCATCCTCAAGGAATTGACCTAATGGTATACTCTTTCACTAGGGTTACCAAATAATGTAGAAGCCTGTGGCTAAGTGCAGGCTTCCTGAAAAATTGTAGTGATTTAAGCTGACAAAGTTTCAATTTCCTAATGGATCCACGTAAATAGTAGAAAACACGTTAAATAACCACGAACACCGTACAGCTGAATGAAGACCATGTAAATGTAACATGCTTGTATGTGCATATATGATATAAAACAGAGAAAGCAAACAGAACTATTTTTGTGGAACAACTATCATGTACAAGTTCGTCCATTTTTAGGTAGCCTTTGCTCCCACATTAGTGATGTTCTTGGACTTGAACAGTGTGGGGCTATTGCTTGTGAATCACTAGCCTTTTATTTTGCACCATCTTATCAATTAAGTAGATATCGAGAACAAATTGAGATTATATTCTTTTAAGGGTACAAGTAAAAATGCAACTCATAACAGAGTTCTGCATTGTGCATCTAATTGCTGCAGAATGTATTTTGTAGGTTGAAGACAAAAGCGTTTTTGCTAAGGATATAATAGTGAAAAGAACATAGGAATGATACCTAAAGAGTAAAGAGTGAATTTTCACATTTATATAATAAATTAATCGCTTAATAGCGGTTGTGTCAAACCAAATAGTGTCATATACTCATATGCAAGCATAAAGAAGAGATGTGGTACCTTAAGTTTCCCTGTTGAAAACAAATCGAAGAGCCTGTCCATATGCTGCTGCCACATGTGAGCATATTGGACCAAGAAAAAGCCCGCCTAGAAAAAACAGTGGAAATTGATATCACAATATTAGATCAACAAATTCACTGTAGGAATTGGTAGTCCTATTTAATTAAAGATTGGATAGTATGTATTTCACAGATCGAAGGTTCTTCCATATATAATTTCTACAATCCACTAACATTTATCAAAAAGTGTGTTAGAATAATAGAAATTAGGAAATCATTAGACTTAGATATTCTAATTGATAAGACTTTCCTTATTTAGTGTTCCCGTATTAAGGTTTCTTATTGTTGTTTCCTTATTTAATCCTTTTAACCTCAAATCTCAATCTATAGACTAAGGACCTATCTAAGAAATAACGTATATGCCTATTATAACTTCTTCAACAAAGTGAAGCAAACTACAGAGCCAATGCATAACATGACATGTGCACGTTCAAACAAATTATGGAGCAAGATCATCAATCTATATTCATCCATCAACTTCTTTCTAGAAGATTCAAAATGTCCTAATATCCTGAAGAGAACCCCAACCACATGTTTTACCATGAATTTTTTGTACCAAAAAGAATAATAAGTTGCTAAATAATGAACAAGTCGTGCAAAAGGCAACTCATTCATTTCAGAGAATATAATCCAAAAGAGCTTCAATAGGAAATGATAAAAATAAAATAGAACAGCAAAATATACGCATATTTCATAGTGCGAGGAAGTAGCTTACCACAGTTTGACTTTTTGCAAGAAGTTTCTCACACAACCCAGTGTAGTTCAACGGCTTCCACCCCTCTTTACCTTGATACTGCAATATAAGATGAATCGATGACCACAAGCAGATTGATTGAGATCATTTTTATAAAGGTGCTCAAACATGCCACAAGCTCATCCTAGAAAATGATGTTCCACTCAACCAATCCCCAAAGAATCAAGAGCTTTACTTTCAATAAACAGAAGAAAAACTTATTTTGTTTGATTTAAGTGTATCACACACAAAAGGGTGAAACCTGAGAGATCATCCCAATGACAATGAGGCGCCCGAAAACTGCAAGAGCATTTAGACATAAATTGAACATGTCCCCACCAACAGATTCATAGACGATGTCGACACCATTCGGATATTCTTTCTTCAGTACCTGAAACCAAAACATGTAAGGGCATATGGTGACAATAGATCGGTTTCAATCTATGGTAATTTGTAGAATATGGAGATGCATATGTTTCTCACAAAGCTAAAGAATCATAATTTAGAAAAATAATTTCACACCAAAAAAATCACAGCAAATCATCGGAAGACAACATTAGCATGAATTCATTGAGAATATGGAAGAGCTAGATAAAACAAGAACATGGGGCCAGGAAATTAGGCACATAAGAATGAATTACTAAGTTACTATGCATAACCTCTTGGTTTTGGGCAAAATAACTTGTACCCCTAAAAAAGTACCAATATACTATTATCATATGTTAATTTTATTCACAACATATGCTAACCATTTCGATCTGAAACTATAAAGGAGGGCTTTCTATGTAATCTCGGAAATAATGCAAATTTTGAAGGTATTTGATTCCAGCCATGCAAAAGACAACGAGGATGCTCATGGAGTATCTCTCCATGTAATAGTAAAAGGGAATTGTCAGATATTAACATTAGACACACATAGGAAAACAACATGATAAGCCAAAAAAAGAAGGAAAAATAATAATCTAACTTCAATGCTATTTTCCACTCAAATTGAACCTTACTTGGACTAGATTACTGGATAAGGGTCCAACTCAAGAGGAACAGGATTTCATTGTGCATTTTAAATTATGAAAATCTACAACTTAATAGTAAGAAACCGAAAAAAATAAAAATGCATGTCCGTCTTCAAAAGTAAAAGAGGCTTGCTAAGGGAAAAAATCAGTTCAGCAAAGAGAGTTGTGCAAGGTCAAATTCTAAGATCATGGGTCACAAAAAAGAGAACATGAAAAGAGTTTCGGTCAAAATGGTCAAAAAGACAGCCCTGTTGCCAGTTAAATATTTATGGAGTCTGACATTGCACCAAGAAGCCTAACATTCTCAAGAAACTAAAATGATATGGAAAAAAACAATGCTACCTCGCATTGTGCATTTGAATATTACATCTTTTGTAACCATATTCAGAAGTGAAGAGACCAGAAAAGGATGAAAATAACATGCTATACAAATCATTTCAAAGTTGCAAACAGAGGTAGGTTTGAACACAGCTGCACCTCATGGAGGTTGAGTGTTGGAAACACATGAATAATGGACAGTGTATGGTGGGATAGGAGAGAATCAATTTGGCACATGTGCTCTAGTGTATGTAGTTTCAATAACAAGGAATAAAAGATAAGCTTGGCAATGACAAAGACCAAAACCTGCTTACAAGTTATTACATAACAAATAAGAGGAAGTACCTCTTTGATATTTTCTCTTTTGTAATCAATAACTCGATCGACTCCTAAAGATTTCAAACGTTCAGCCTTTTCTTCACCTCCACAAGTAGCAACTACAGTATTCCCAGCCAATTTGGCTAGCTGAAATAGACACGAGTTAAAGTTCATGGTTTAGCATATATGTAAAAAGTACCTATTTCTATGCATGAGCATATTAGCCAGAGGTTGAAACATGCTCCACCTGAGGGATGGATGACAAATGCCAACCAAAGCGATACATGTTATTTGGCACTAAGAATAAAGAGATAGTATAGTCACTTAGTATTGCAGTTGCAGCCATACAATTAAACTCAAGTTGCATGTGGCGGTACATAGTCATTCTAGGAGAGGATTGATACACTATCACCACGTAGAACCCACACAACTATAAGAATAAATATAGAATCAACAACATATCATATGTTTATCAGTTATACTAAAAAAATGCAGATTGTGTGAAACAGAATGTGCCCCAAATTATGCCTAATTAGTTAAGAAGGCTAAAGGTTCCAAGCTTTTCATGTGATTGTTTTTTGTGAATTGTTGCAACTGTGCACCATAAGGCAAGGTGGTAACACACTAATTTCTAACCTGCACTGCAAATTGTCCAGTCCCTCCTGCAGCTGCTGTAACCAGAATTCTCTCCCCAGACTCAATCCGGCCAGCCTGCATGATATTGATAACAATGATCGAATATAAGGAAAAAACCCCAGTGAGGTAGCAACATCCAGATACAGAACAAGGAAAACACAATTTGTAACAAAGAATGAAAACAAAGTGAATCAAAGAGAAGCATTGTACCGTCTCTAAAGCAATAGAAGCTGTTAAACCAGATGTAAGCATAGCTACTACCTCAGGTTCTGGTCTAGCGACAGGAATAGCATGCTTAGCTGGAACCTATATATATATATATATATATATATATATACACACACACACACACCAAGAATAAATTAAAACGCAGAATCAGCTGAGAAAAGAATTCAGCTCAGAACTCTAAGAAATGAAATGGAAAAAACCCCCACGAAATTAATGCTATAACAACATAAAAGGCTAAGAATGAAAACTGTTACAGGGATGCTAGTAACTACAACCTACCACTGTAAATTCTGCATAGGATCCAAATGTCATCAGAGCAACTGGTGTACCAACTTTTAAACCATGGACTGAATCACCAATAGCAGCAATTAAGCCAACACCTTGTCATCCAACAACACAAATTAACAAAATCAAGAAAACCTACATGAAATAGATCATGACTGAAGAAATGAAACAGAAAGCATTCCATTATTCCACAATATAGTGAAATGGCTCAACTATCATTTTGTTTAGTTTACTGACCATTTAATCCTAATCCCAGGGCAACATGAGATGCCCCTGGGGAAAATCATTGGTGGTTTCTTGTTTTGAAGCTTAAAAGACAAGTAAACTCCACTTGGTTTGGTGCCTGGTGGTTGACTTACCATTAATATGCATAAGGTGTAATGAAGGTGCCGATACTGAAATCAACATATATTTGTTTATCATTCCATAAGAAAGTTACTTGCTCTAATATCAATTGCTTGATCACAAAATGTAATTCCCAGTAACCAATAATAATTACATAATTTGGAACGAGACATTCATCTTAGAACCATGCATCACAACATCACAATAACCTGAAGATAGAGAGCTGTTCTCAAAATAGACCACATATTTACTTCCAAATGAATTTCTAATTCAGTAGTAACAGAGAATGTTATTCAGAAAATATTCATAATATACTTTCAGAAGCAAATGGAAAAAAAATGAAGGGAGAAAATGATTTGGCAGATTGGCAGAACCTCAAAACCAGCATCAAATGGAAGGCGGGAAGCAACTTCCTTGTCACCGCCACTGAAGTAACGGCCTGAGCTGAAGTTCACCTAGCAAAAAAGGCCAACACAAAAAATGAATGGATAGATAATGAGGTAAAGAACAAATTGAGCCCTAAAGCCATTAATATCCAGTGCAGACATTTCAGGACAACACAACTTACATCGCTGGCATTCACACCGGCATATATGATTTTGACAAAAACATGTTTGGGCTTGATAGGAATACTCAACTCTGACCGAGTGATCTTTGTAGCACCCCGGAAATTATGGGTGAGAGTGTGAACAACTCTGTACGAAAACAGTGAACCATCAACCCTTGTCTCCAACAGGCAAGAGTGGAAAACATTTAAGAGTATCAGAAGTTATTCATTATAAATATCTAACATAACTACCATTTACACTGAAAATGACTGAACTGTATTAGTGTCCATTTCCATCAATAACACATTTTCTAGTATGGTCTAAATATTGTATAATGTATACTGCTCATTGTTGATAACATTAAGGCATCATGCAAGTAAAAGTAGCTAGAAGATGTGCTTGGTAATAACATGCAACAAGAACAACATAATATCATCATGGGTAAAGAGAACAATGACAGGTTAAATTGCAAATGACCAAGCAACAATTAATCCTATAAGTGAAGATAATAAACATGAAGATACAAAAGGTGATATTTTTTCATCAAAAATGATAGGCTGGATGCCGCTGATAGCATAAAATTGTATGGCACAAAGTTACACTAAAGATGGAGCCTTCAAAATTAACAATAATATAGACAACAAAATAATATTAGGTTTATGAACATAAAGTTGAACTGAGCCACACAAGGTTACGTGATATTCCAATTCCAAAAACTGAAACAAATCATTGAATATAGAGTGCATAACCCTGTGCTTGGCTTAACAGTTCAAATGGAAAAATAAAGATCAAATTATCATACCATTACGATGACCAAAAAGATGAGTGGTGTATGTACAAATATTAAGTTAACCATCAAACAACAAATTGTAGTTCCTAGTTCTAACTTCAAACTAATACAGATTGGAAATATCGCAACAGAAGTTCAGAATTTTGCATGAAACAAATAAATCTACAGAACGTAAGTTATGAAATCAACATAAGGAAACATACATTTTCTCAAAAGTATGAGGTAGTTTGATATGAGGAGCACTGTAAGCATAATGCTTCCTATGTTTCATTTGTTTCACAAGATATTTCCTTTCCTCTTCTGGTGTAGGCCAATATTCCATCCCTTTTCTGTTTGATATCCACAAACATGAACCAGCCTTACTCTCATCTTCAATAAGCTTAAGTATACCTAAGAGGATCAAATTGAAATTATTGTAAAATACAAGACATACACCGAAAGTTTTCAATTGGCGCAAGAATATGGCTATTACTTTTATTCACACAAAATAGTACAATTTTAAGTCCCAACTCTCAAGTTTTCCTCATCCTTTAGTTTAGTTTTTATTTATTTTTATCTGCGAAATTGCAGGAAAAAAATAACTACAAGAAGGTCAGTTAATGATACCGTTTACAACCATCTCCATGGGAATATATCCTCCCATCAACTCAATAAATCTACCATCAATTTTCGATGTCAATTCTGTCTCAACAAACTGCAGAAGGAAAAGAAGAACACGCATAAGTTAATTCATCTTTTTTCAAAACTAAAATTAGTTTACAAGAAATTACACATGACGTCAGACTGTCAGAGACCAAGGATCAACCAGAACCGCTAGAGTTACAAGGATCTCAATAAAATTACAACGACATTAGCATTAGGCACTTCAGGTTAGAGAATAAATCTACCATAGCGATAACAATAAGAATGGCATACTACATTGACTTGAAATGGAAGCCAATTCCAATCTTAACGTGGCTCGGAATACTTTTGAAATTGTTTAAGAATGTTCAGAATCTTCAGATGACAGGACATATAATTCTTCTATTAACAAATGACATAAGTTTCCTTCATCTATAAATTGTCATTTTCAAATTATGTTACCATAATTAAAAACTTCCAATTGATATCTTATTGATTTTTTGGATTCAAATGCAGTCTCAAAATATATTCAGATTTCAGACGACTAAAAGAATTATGGATATAGATATGCTAATATACAATTTTGTTATAAGTCACATGTGCCCTTTGAAAGGCTTAAAGTCAGATTGACATCATCCTAAGTAAATGAAAAAATTCCCATATTCCACTTAGCTATGTGGGACATGCAGGTGATGTCTTTTCTTTATATGAACAGACATTTCCAAGATCCCACCGAGGCTATCATAACTGTTATACAACCACGGGACAATGTCATTGGCCACTGAAATGGTGGCCTGCAACATGTAAAAGGTTTTGGGTTTGGAATAACACGTTAGCCAGTAACAATCTATCAATTGACATTTAAAAATCAATTAAATTTAGTATATGTCACTATCTTATTAAATACAAATTCCTTTGTTATAGATTATTACCTCAGGGCAGATCACATTGACTCGAATACCTTCGCGTTTATCACAGATTTCTCAATTAAATCAAGTATACTTCTCTATCTAATTAAATACAAATTCCTTTGTTATGCATTATTACCTCAGGGCAAACCACGTTGACTCGAATACCTTCTCGTTTATATGGAACAAGAGCTCTAGTAAACATTACAACTCCAGCTGCAATGGGCAAGGTTACAGATACATATATTTAGGATGATGAATATCATATTTCAAAGCCATGTTCAAACATACTCATATGGTATATGAAACAAATGTGGGGAAATTAAGAATATCAGAAAATTAGCACTTCGATAATTTATGTTGTAACCATGAAGTTATATGTTGAAACTTGAAATAGGGAGAAGTGGGGATTATCACCCAAAAACTAACTTGTAATTGAGAGAGCCGCATGTAAATAGTCATAACCAATAAATAAGTAAAATTACTTAATTAGTAAAGGGCCAATTGGGAGAGCCTTAAAGGGGTATCTGAGGCTATGTAACTCTAGATGGCCACTTAGGTGAAGTTGCCTGTCTACATGAAATGAAGGCCAAAGGTTACGGCCTCTAGGTGACACATTCTCATCTTGCTTTGCTCAATATCAAAAGGTGACAAGGTGAATTTGAACAATAACTGCGATAATACTTGTGAAATCACATCAATCGTTGCCTTTTCAGGACAATATATACCTCATTAGAGAGGTTTCAGATGACAGCAACTAGCAAAAAAAAACAATGTTTGAAGAAAATGAACTTTAATCATTTATCTTTTTATTAATGCACTCAGAGAAAGGAGATGGGGATCCACCAAGTCATTTTTGTGAGATTGGGTATCAGCAATCAGTAAAAGCTAACTCACTATCACTTGTAAAGATTAACGAGGAGACATGCTAAGGGATGAAACTGAAAGGCTATTAATCAAAATATTGAAAAATGTAGAAGACCAGACCTTTAGAAGCAGAGTAGATTGAGTCAAAATACACAGGATAAAGACCAGAAGCTGATCCAAGATTTACAATGACACCAGGTCTTTTTCCAGCCCGCATTGTCCGGATCTGTTAGGAATAAAGAAGTTATATGACTCAGTTTCTACATCAGTCATTTATACAACATCAGCAAAAGTTGAACGACATTTCCTTGTGCAAATGAAAATTGCATGGTTAGGCGAGGTATGCCTATAAAATCTTATAGATGGACTATTACGGCCTTAAACTGAGTCAACATAATCTGTTCTGTTGTACATTTCCTTGTACAACAGATGTAAATAAATTACATTCATAATTTACCAACTTGAACAGATTATGGCCTTAAAATAAATGGACTACTTTGGACTACTTTTTATTATTTTTTATGGAAGTTATTGTAAAAGAAATGCTACAACATAGTTTGAGAACAAAAATGCAGACATATACGTATAGCAGCAAGCTGGGTTTCAATTTTTGAGACAGTTCCTACGTCCTAACAAAAAGAACATAAAATTGAGAGCGTACATAATATGCCAAGAACAAAAATTTAGGAAGTAACATGTGAACAATCTTTTGCTGAAACTAAAAAAGCTGTTTAGCATTGCATGCAAAATCTCAAGATAAAATGATAAAAAAAATTATCAGTAAGATAAAATGATAAACTATTATTAAGAAGAAGAAAATACAGACAGAGACATGCTATGTTTGACAAAAGAAGTTGTTTAGAGGGACAAAATGAGTGCTTCACAATGATAAAATGACAAGTCCAATTTATGATACCGCGTAACGTGTACAATCAATAACTGCAGTCAAGTTCACATCCAATGTACGTCTCCATGACCTTGTGCCATCAGTTTCATCTTTATGGAACGGTTTCGGATTACTTATTCCAGCACTGTTTATACAAATGTCTAATCCTCCAAAAATGTCCCAATGTTTGTCAAAAGCAGCAGCTATCTCTCCTGCAGTTCAGTTAAGTTTACACCAAAAAACCACTTAAAATACTTTTGGCTGCTACGTGAACAGACTAAAAAACAAGTAACATGCATCATATCAAGATACATATATATCACAATAATGGATCAAGCAACCTACTGAAATTAAAGAATATGGCCCTACTAACATCGAATACAATAACGTACCAGTATTGGTCACATCGCATTTCATGAAAATAGCTGCCGGTTGTTTTAACTCCGGATATAACTTATTCCTCTCCTTCTCAATCAGAAGTACCGTCTCCCTTCCCTTCTCCTCGGAGAAGTCGACAATCGTGAGAGAAACACCTTTCCTGCAAAGGACCAGACTAACTGCTTTTCCTGCACACACCAAACCAGCACTTACAAACTTCAGGAACAAATCCAAACAAACATGACAGTTCGCAATTAATGACACATGACATAAGAACACCTCAACAGTTCAACTAGAAAGCAATAACACCACAACAAACAACAGAAGATTCTAGCCAGTTTTCTTAAAAGCAAATAATTGCAACAGCAACAATCAGATTTAATGTTCTTCAATTTCCAACTTTCCACAACAATCGTCCAACCCACGGTAGGACATAAATCGAACAAACCTAAAAGTTCATAAATTACGATGCACGATTCGTAGGAACACATCAACACAACACCAATCTCTGCTCATCTGGAAACGTAACTAAACAGCCAATAGCCTCAAACACAAACAATTCCACCCACAAAACCAGAAGCAATTTGGTGCCAAATCCAAGGGAAACAGAAGCCTCGATCTCAAGCGGAACTCGATTGAGAGGAAGTGTTTACCGATTCCGGAGGCGCCGCCGGTGACGAGAGCAGAAACGCCGGGCTTGAGCTGCGTGATGATCCTCTTCTTGCTCACCCGCTAGGGTTTGGAGGTGGAGGAAGGGATCGAGTGGTGTGGAGGGATGGAGATGGGGATGGGTGTGAGCACATGGTGGAATGGGAGGACGGAGGAGATTTTATAGTGGGAAGGTTTGGGGATGGATGGATTGGGCGTCTGTGTGCAATGCATGCGTGGTGGTTTGTTTTGACTTCTTTCCACCGGTGTGACAAGAGTATCCGGTCCGGACCAGATTCTTGTGGACCGAAAACCAGACCGGATCGGTTAAAAATCGAATTTTTTAAATAAAAAAATAAAAACTGGACTGGTTCGGACCGGATCGAACCCGAAATTTTCAAAACCTCCGGACCAAAACCCAGACCAATTGGAACAGATCCGGACCGGACCAGTCCGTGCACAGCCCCAAGTGTGAATGCTGTGTGAAATGGGACAAACGGAGATTCTCACATGTTTTGTGTGCCTGATGAACTCAATGGACAATGAGTTTTTTCGTTGGATATCGGCAGAGCAATAAGGAGATTTGTTATCTTAAAATGGTCAATACGAGAAATTGAATCCTAATGGTTTCATTCGTATGTTTAGAACTTTTGAAATTTAAATGGGGTGATCGGGTGGGTAATTGAGCACATAACATTCAGCTCAAACTGAAATATGTGCGATTTATTTAGGTTTATACCAGGCAGATTCGACCTGTCAATCCCTCTTGTCTGGTTTGAGGTGGATAGTGATAAAAAAAAATTAACCTGCAAATATGCCAACCAGTTAAATAAATAGGATGGGTTACGAACTTAGGCCTCCATTAACAACATATGGGAAGTACCCGGACGCTGTTACGGTGGCCTTACATTACTTATCCAACTCGTCAACCTTCTTATAAATAATTATTTATTTAATGCATATACATATATGTGATATATAATTATAAAGTTTACGCAGGTATACCTAATATAAACTTAAATCTTTCTTGCCCTTGGACTAAGCATAAGTCAATTAATAAATTATAATTGAAGATATATGTGATCATAAAGTTGTCGTCTTAGGTTTTGCTTACATTGTTCACCATGGTACTACAAGGTAGCAACGACAGACTTGGGTGTGGACTTCTGGGGTACAACTTCAAAAAAGATACAACTTCAAAAAATGTAGCAGTGGAAACTTAGGCTACAACGAGGCAAGAAAGTACTACTTTGACGTCTATTTGAGTATGATTCAATGATAGGGGTAAGGCCTTATGGCTTGTGGCTCAAAAGTCTCGGGTTTGAATCCTTGACTTTTTTGGTGAGTTGTCATTGCATATTTTAAAAGGATATGTGCAAAGTGCAACCGGTTAAATGTCAAGGATAAATTGTAATTAACCATTTTCCTTAAGAGTCGTGATAGACGGACGCAGACGTCACGGACGCGCCTTACGTGGATCTGTACAGCTCAGATATTTTCTTTGAGTCAGCGTCCAGTCAGCGAAATTTCTCTTCGCGCGTTTTGGTCTTTTTAAAAAACGTCGGTTCTTTAAGTTGACCCTAGGACATCGTGCAGTCTCATTATTCGTGCAGAGCCCACACTTATCATAATAAAATATTTGTTTTTAAGTTTTACGTTGGATCAACTTAATTTGTCTAGCTTACTTTATGTGTGTGTGCAGTTTACATTATGTGTTTGTCCTGTTTACGTTATGTGTCTGTCCGGAATAAGTGTATTTGCAGTCCAGAATAAATGTATTTGTTGTCCGGAATACGTGTATTTGTTGTCCGGTTTAATAATAAAGTGTGTCCAGAAACGGAACATAAAGTTTGTCCGGAATAAGTGTATTTGCAGTCCGGAATAAGTGTATTTGTTGTCCGGTTTAAGAATAAAGTGTGTCCAGAAACGGAACATAAAGTTTGTCCGGAATAAGTGTATTTGCTGTCCGGAATAAGTGTATTTTCAGTCCGGAATAAGTGTATTTGTTGTCCGGTTAAGAATAAAGTGTGTCCAGAAATGGAACATAAAGTTTGTCCGGAATAAGTGTATTTGCTGTCCGGAATAAGTGTATTTGCAGTCCGGAATAAGTGTATTTGTTGTCCGGTTTAAGAATAAAGTGTGTCCAGAAACGGAACATAAAGTTTGTCCGGAATAAGTGTATTTGCTGTCCGGAATAAGTGTATTTGCTGTCCGGAATCGCAATAAGTGTATTTGTTGTCCGGAATAAGTGTATTTGCAGTCCGGAATAAGTGTAGTTGTCTAGAATAAGAAGAAAGTGTGTTCAGAAACGGAACAGAAAGTTTGTCCGGAATAAGTGTATTTGCTGTCCGGAATAAGTGTAGTTCCTGTCCGGTTTATGAAGAAAGTTTGTCCTGTTTATGTAGAAAGTTTGTCCTGTTTTGTCCTGTTTATGTAGAAAGCTTGTCCTGTTTTGTCATGTTTATGTAGAAAGTTTGTCATGTTTACGTAGAAAGTTTGTCTTGTTTTGTCCTGTTTATGTAGAAAGTTTGTCCTGTTTATGTAGAAAGTTTGTCCTGTTTTGTCCTGTTTATGTAGAAAGCCTGTCCTGTTTTGTCCTGTTTATGTAGAAAGTTTGTCCTGTTTTGTCCTGTTTATGTAGAAAGTTTGTCCTGTTTTGTCCTGTTTATGTAGAAAGTTTGTCCTGTTTATGTAGAAAGTTTGTCCTGTTTTGTCCTGTTTATGTAGAAAGTTTGTCCTGTTTTGTCCTGTTTATGTAGAAAGTTTGTCCTGTTTATGTAGAAAGTTTGTCCTGTTTATGTAGAATGTTTGTCCAGTTTATGTAGAAAGTTTGTACTGTTTATGTACAAAGTTTGTCCTGTTTATGTAGAAAGTTTGTCTTTTTTATGTAGAATGTTTGTCCAGTTTATGTAGAAAGTTTGTCCTATTTATGTAGATACAATGAGAGCACAATGAGATATTGATGGTACATATTATTGATGATAACTATTACACAATAAGATACAATGAGAGCACAAAGACAAACAAACAATACAAGCACAAACACAAACACACAAAAATTACAAAAATAATATATCTTCTCCCAGTAAATCACACACAAACAAACAATACAAACATACACAAATTACAAAGATAATATATATTTTCCCAGTAAATCGGAAAGAAGATGTAAGACTTAAACATGATCGTCTCATTCACGCTGCTTACGTTGTGAAGAACCTTGGGAGTCGACATCAGACGCTTCTTCGACGTAATATCTTACTCGAAATGGTGATTTATTACGGAGAGATGTACGACATAAACCGAACAGACGTAAGTCTTCACCACGGAGCGTTGTACCTCTCTCCAGAATAAATCACCATTTCGAGCAAGATATTATTTCGAAGAAGCGTCTGATGCCGACTCTCAGGGTTCTTCACAACGTAAGCAGCGTGAATGGGGCGGTCGATGACACTCTTTCTTTCTTCTTCCTTCTTTTTCTGTCATGGGCACTCCAACAATGCAACAAAGATGTTGTGGTGCGAAGTCTTCACCACCGGATCGTCACATTCACGATGCTAACGCTGACAAGAACATCGGGAAGTTTTCGCACCGTCCCATTGACGCTGCTTACGTTGTGAAGAATCCTGGGAGTCGGCATCAGACGCTTCTTCGACATAATATCTTGCTAGAAATGGTGATTTATTCTGGAGAGAAAGAATGAAGAAGAAAGAAAGAGTGTCATCATATTTGTATTTGGGTGGAGAGAGAAAACGTGCTGAGTTGAAACGCATTTAATGTGATTTGAGTGGACATCAAGAAGAAAAAAACAAAAAAACATTCATGCTTAGGACACGTAAGGGCTGACATGGATATCCACGTAGAGCGTGTCCGTGACGCGCTGCGTTCATAAAACATTTTCCTTTCCTCAAGGGGCGCACTTTTGTATGCTATAATACGGTTATTCTCCCTATTTATTAACCTCATTCCAAGCAGACCTTAAATCAACTTTAACTCGCTCGGTAATAAGGCGACTAAAACTATTGTTATGACTTATTTTGCTTACTTTTTCTAAAATACCACTACTTACAATATCTATAAATCACAACATGGCAAAGATGTTTAAATGTCTCCCAGAAATATTTCCTAAGGAGTTCATGGTAAGCAATTATTCTAAACAACCAACCAACCAAATAACCATGGACATCCAATTTTTCGAGAAGAGCTACCTACAATTTTCATTGTTAAACTATCCACAGCACAATAGTTTAATAATCCATAATAACCTCAAAACTAGGTATGTCAATTTCTGACACGATACAATCACAACATGAAATAGTGACACGATTTAACACAAAAAAATTTTGTGTAGTTGAATTTTTTTTTACGATGATTTGTAAAGATAAAACATTAAATAATTATTACATGTTGAACACACATAAGACATGATTATACGTTATGTTGGTTTTTAACACGAAACTCACACGAATACCATATTCTATTAGGTAATAAATTGTTTTTTTTATACTTGATAATTGTCAATTAAGATGTTAATTAAAAAGAAAAACATCAATATATTATAACATGTCATTTAAATATGATGTTTCTTCTTCAAATTGTACTTAAACACAACAAGATAACACAAAATTCTAATACAGTACAAAATTATCTGACATGATAATACACAAACACAACAACACGTAGACTACCAAAACTCACAATATGCTCGCCGCACTTTATCATGCACATCCAATGAAAAAGGGGCTACAAATACTCCCTCTAAAAACCAACAAACATATAAAACGAGCAATGCCACCATTAACGAGGAGCATGGGAAAAAAACACTTCACAATGATAAATTGCAACCATTCCATTCGTGGCGAAACCATCCAACGTGGTCAACACCCCTTCATTAACCGTATCCAAATTTAAAAAAAAAACACAAATAAAACAGCCGTTTCGTTCCGTGGACATCCTGCGGGCCCCACACGCATATCCCCGATCCTCTGCGTGGTCACCACGTCATCCCACTCCGGAAACCAAAAAAAACCGAAACCAGAAGAAGAAAAAAACAGAAACAAGCGATGGAGGGAAGAAACGGCAAACGCGTCTTCTCCCCGATGGGCATCTCCGACCTGTGATTGGGACCGGAAACCTCGCGATGGTGCCTCTGGAGGTGCTGCTGAAGCGGGAGCTAACCAACGAGAAGATCGAGAACCCCGATCTGCTGCACGGGGAGGCTAACCAGAGCAAGAAGGGGGAGGACTTCACGTTGCTCGAGACCGGGTGTAGGAGGATTCAGGGGGATGACGCCAGCACCTTTTCTGTTTTCGCGGTAAAAATGAGGATCAATGATACTTTTTTTGGGTGTTTTTATACCTCGTGTTTTTTGACGTTTGTTTGGTTAAACTGTCTATGTTTCTTATTTATTGTGAAATAACAGACAATCGAATTTACTTTGCGTCAATGGGTCGATTGTAAACAACCTTTATGTTTTGTGTTTCTTATATATTGTGAAATTGCATACCTTCGGTTTCGCATTTGGCTTCAATGGGTTGATTGGAAACAACCTCTACGTTTTGTGTTTATTATTTATTGTAAAATAGCAAACGGTCGATTGCACTTTGCGTCAATGAATCAATTGTAAACAACCTTTTCGTTTTGTGTTTCTTATTTATTGTGAAATAACAGACAATCGATTTTAGATTTCACTTCAATGGGTTGATTGGAAACAACCTCTACATTTTGTGTTTATTATTTATTGTGAAATAGCATATGGTCGATTGCACTTCGCGTAAATGGGTCGATTGGGAATGGTCTCTTTGTTTTGTGTTTCTTATTTATTGTGAAATATTGATGGATTGCATTTCGCGTTGATAGCTCAATTGGAAACAATTGCAAGGGTATGGTTGTGCATGCCCGACTCCCCGTTATCCCATTTAGGTGGGAGTCTCTTTTGAGAAATTGGAGTAATGTTGTGGTTGTTGTGAATGTGTATTTGGGGTTCGCTTGGGCGATCATGGTTTTTGACTTTTGGCTATCGTTGATGCTTTCTGTTTGATGATCCAGATTTATTTTCTTTCCCAATGTCAGTTGTTAGGAATTCCAAGTCTTGAAGGACTACTCATTCTGATGGGTAATTCACCGCCGTATGATGTGTTACCTGTGTTGATTTGTTCGGGAGATGCAATCACGGAAGTAGACTTCCCTTCTTGTTTGACAAAAATGGATTTGGCTTTCCGAATCTATAACTATCTGTTTCAATTTTCTTTTGATGGATTTGGAAAGAAATGGTTACATTGTTGCGATGGCCGATGTGGATTGATTAGAGATTGAGGACCTTAAATCCATTTTTTAAGAAGGCGATTTGCTTCATGATAGGGGCATTGATGAACTTTATTCTGTCGACTTGATGTTTGCTTTTTTACCAATGCAATGAGACAAGAGAAGGGTCATGAAATTCATATTGTCGTTCAAATAGTTATAGTAATAGTAAAGCAATGTTGTTGTTGTCATATTATTTTTGGTATAAGATGGTTTTCCGCATGCTATTCAAGTATAAATAACCAAAAATATCACTTAAATCCAAACCAGATTGGAAGAGTATATTTTGTGTCTCGTTATCATGGTTTGTTTTGAAATTACGGCAAATACTTTAAATGAGATGCTGTAATTTTAAATGTTTTTGACATGCCATGGTTGTTCTTAAACTTACCCTTAGGCTTAAGGTCTGGTGTGAAATGTTGTAAAAACCCCCAAGTTTAGTCCCACATTGCTTACCATGAGAATGTTGGGGTGAGATATAAAGACATGAGCCTACTATCATAACACTTACCAACTTAAGTTTTGTGGCAATATGTGGGTGTTGTGGGTCAGTGGGCACATGTGTGACGGACCGGGACCCGAGCTTGATGCAGGTTCGGAGACGGGACGTTACAAATGTACTATCTTTTCTCAGCTCTGGGCTAGACATCCGGTGATTCTATGAATCTCTATGTTCAAGGGAATTTTACAGTGCACTAAAATTCTGTTTCTTTCAGCTATTTGATGGGCATAATGGGACTGGTGCTGCTTTATATTCTAGAGAAAATCTTCTGAACAATATACTGAATGCCGTTCCTCCAGACCTAAATAGGGATGAATGGTTAGCAGCACTGCCAAGAGCTCTAGTTGCTGGGTTTGTGAAAACAGATAAAGATTTTACAGAGAAAGGTATATCTGTTCCTCTTATAGTAACAGTAAATGTAGAAATGGTTTACTTTTTGCTATTCCCTTAAAATCATTTCTTACAAATTTCCAACTGATTGAGTGATTTCCATGATCCATAATGTGGCCGAGAGTATGAATTAAGGGAGTGGTACACACTATCATGAACTTATTCCATCTCTATCAAGTTTTATCTGTAGAAAAGATGTACCTCAGGTCGGAAAAAACATCCAAATGTTTGGTCAGATTTTTTTAACGGCAGGTTGAATCGACCGATGATCTGAAATGATGTCAACTCCCTTGAAGTTTTAATCCTACAAGGAGTTGCTTTTAGCAAGTACAAATACAACGCTTTATCCTCTGACTCACACTTCTTTTTTTAGATAATAATGGCACCACCATTAATTGGTTTACATATGATCATTACAGAGAAAAAATGTTATATGACATAGAAATAATAATATCACCACCATTCATTGGATTCCTCGTTATCATCATTGGAGAAGGATGAAAAATATTACAAAATCCCTCCATGACATTTTTTTAAAGTTGCATTAGGATAAATTGCTAAGGACACATGAAAAATGTTAAATGCATCTTTAAACTTTGTATAACTTCTTGGTCCTACGAATATTCAAATTCCAACTACATAACAGGATAGCCTAATGATATTTATGTTAAGATATTTTTTTCATTGGTATACTTCAGCTGAAGTCTGCAAACACTTCTTCTAACTGGTTGCTTGCTTGTATTTGCAGTGAGAACTTCAGGAACAACTGTTACATTTGCAATAATTGACGGATGGATTGTTACTGTAGCATCTGTTGGCGACTCCCGTTGCGTACTTGAGTCAGCTGAAGGTGCTATTTATTATTTGTCAGCTGATCATAGGTTGGATGACAATGAAGAAGAGTAAGTTTTTGTAATAATTGTACTAAACATTCCATTTTTGTAATGGTGCAAGTCTTTTCTCAAGCACAATTGTTATACACAGGGTGGAAAGAATAACCGCAAGTGGTGGTGAGGTTGGAAAACTTAATACAGGCGGTGGTACGGAGGTTTGTCTTTTTTCATAGTTCTTTTGTGCTGGCTATGTTTTATCTACAATAAGAAAGAAATGCCAATGGTTGCAATTGCACCTGGTATCCTTTTTTACATGCTTACTGGCTATATTATACTAGTAGGGGTAACAAGCAGGCCATCAAGCTGCAAAACTCTAAAGTAGTCAATTTTTTGAATGGGAACTCTATATTTCCATCTTAAAAATACTTGTAAACATAGCTTATTATATTCATTTTCCCCTTGCAACTCATTAGTGCCCATTCTTATGCAAATTGGTCCTCTTAGATGTTGGCCTGGTGGCTTGTGTTTATCGAGATCCATTGGAGATTTGGATGTCGGGGAGTACATCGTCCATGTTCCCTATGTAAAACAAGTTAAGGTCTGTACAATTTACATTGCATTTTATTACACTGGTACTGGCATCTGTGTAAGCCTTCTTGTTTGTATCTGAAATTGTTGTTCTCTGAGCCTGAGTTGGCACATATGTATTGTATAGCTCCGTATATGTATTTACAGAATCCTTACTAGAATCAAAAGATACGTATTTTGTCATGATTATGCTATAGGTTTTCATGGGCTTAACATGGAATTGCTTGATGCTGCACTTATTTTCCCTTTCCCCATAGATTGGATTGTCATTCACATTAACACCCCAAGATTTTTTTCTATCTTTTTATAAAGATTTTCTGATTTCTATTTTGTTTGGGTTTGAATGTGCCTTCAGATGTCCAACGCTTGGGATGCTTATTATCTCAAGTGATGGCGTTTGGGATGCTTTGACTCCTGAAATGGCTCTCAACTGTTCTCGTGGATTTCCAGCTGATGTTGCAGCTAGCCAAATTGTCAAAGTACCCACTCTTTAAGATTGTTCAAATTCCAGTTTTCTGTTGTCACATTTATAACTTTCTTTCTATTGTATTTATAGGAAGCTGTACAGGTAAAAGGACTACGAGATGATACTACTTGCATTGTAGTCGATATTCTTCCACCTGAAAAGGTGATGCCAAATCCAGTCCAAAAGAAGCAAGGAATAGGAGTGTTTAAAGCTATGTTCAGAAGGAAACTGTCTGAAGCTTCTTTAACGGATAGAGAATGCAGCGAGCCAGACTTAGTGGAGGAAATACTAGAGGAAGGATCGGCAGTGCTTGCAAAAAGGTTAGTACTATAATATATACTGGCAAGAAACAAACTTGACATCCTTCAATGCTATTCTCCTTGGGTTTGAATTTAAAGTCTTGTAGATTGCGATTGTAATTATCACCTACACTCCAAATAAGAAACAATGTGGAATTCATATAAGCTATTATAATTATCACCTACACTCCAAATCCGTAATTTTTTTATATAATAAAAAAAAATTTAAAATTTCGAAATCTAGGAAAAAAAAAAAAAAATTCGAAAAGTAGGTGGATCGCGGGTGGAAACCGCGATCCGTGGTGCACGGATCGCGGGTGGGAACCGCGATCCGTGCCCCACGGATCGCGGTTTCCACCCGCGATCCGTGGGACACGGATCAGGGTTCCCACCCGCGATCCCTCGTTCCCGCCAAAAAAAAAAAATTTTTTAAATTTTTTTAAATTTTTTTATATCTGTTTTTATTTTTTATTATAATTATTTTTAATCTTTTTTAAAAATTTTTTTTTTCAAAATATGTTTTCTAATTTATATTATTTTTTAAAAATTTAAAAATTTGTTTTTAATTTTTTCAAAAATCGACCTCCAAATCACGTCGATAACCCGACGTATTGAATTGTTAGGGTATTTTATACAATAAAAAAACAAAATTTCTTTGTCAGAATAATAAATTATTTACAACTAAATATTAAACAAACACTAAAATTAATTAAAACAAAAAATTGGAAACGTTGTCAAAAATTCGTAGGGTGTACACACATTACAAACATGTTTTGAGGTCGATACAGCAAAAAATTTAAAACACAATTAAAATTTTTTAAAAAATATTAAAAATTACAAAACATATTTTGAAAGCAAATATGATAAAAAACATAGTTAAAACGATTTTAAAAAAATCAAAACATCAAATACTACAACTAAAATCCGTCACTTTTTTTAATTTCTTTTATTGTTTTTGATTTTTTCGGTTTTCTGTTTTATTTTTTTTTATTCTGTTTTTCTTTTTTATTTTAATTATTTGTAATCTTTTTTAAAATCTTTTTTTTCAAAATATGTTTTCTAATTGATATTATTTATTAAAAAAATTAATTTTGTTTTTAATTTTTTTCAAGAAACTACCTCCAAATCACGTCGATAACTCGACGTGTATTGAATTGTTATGGTATTTTATACAATATAAAAACAAAATTTCTTAGTCAGAATAATAAATTATTTACAACTGAATATTAAACAAACCATAAAACTAATTAAAACAAAAAATTAGTAACGTTGTCAAAAATTCGTAGGGTGTACACACATTACAAACATTTTGGAGGTCGATACAGCAAAAAATTTAAAACATAATTAAAATATTTTAAATTATTTATAAGAATTAGGAAACATATTTTGAAATATATATATATATAAAACATAGTTAAAATGATTTGTAAAAAAAGAAAACCGAAAAAATCAAAAACAATAAAAGAAATTAAAAAAAGTGACGGACTTTAGTTGTAGTATTTGATGTTTTGATTTTTTTAAAATCGTTTTAACTATGTTTTTTATCATATTTGCTTTCAAAATATGTTTTGTAATTTTTAATATTTTTTAAAAAATTTTAATTGTGTTTTAAATTTTTTACTGTATCGACCTCAAAACATGTTTGTAATGTGTGTACACCCTACGAATTTTTGACAACGTTTCCAATTTTTTGTTTTAATTAATTTTAGTGTTTGTTTAATATTTAGTTGTAAATAATTTATTATTCTGACAAAGAAATTTTGTTTTTTTATTGTATAAAATATCCTAACAATTCAATACGTCGGGTTATCGACGTGATTTGGAGGTCGATTTTTGAAAAAATTAAAAACAAATTTTTAAATTTTTAAAAAATAATATAAATTAGAAAACATATTTTGAAAAAAAAAGATTTTAAAAAAGATTAAAAATAATTATAATAAAAAATAAAAACAGATATAAAAAAATTAAAAAAAAATTAAAAAAATTTTTTTTCTGGCGGGAACGAGGGATCGCGGGTGGGAACCGCGATCCGTGCACCACGGATCGCGGTTTCCACCCGCGATCCACCTACTTTTCGAAAAAAAAAAAAAAATTCCTAGATTTCGAAATTTAATTTTTTTTTATTATATAAAAAAATTAACAATAACTATCGTTCCAAGATCTTGCACATTAAGGAATTTCACCACTTGAGTTTAGAACAATTGTAACACGCGCGGTCGGGAATTGTTTCCATTCGATGTACTTTTACCTACTATATCAATGCTTCAAAATGTTGCAGGTTAGATGCTAGTTATAAATAAGTTCTAAAAGTTTTACTTTTAAATGCCAATTATTATGAATTGAATGAGAAATCATTTTGTTCCTTGTTTAGGTTATTCGTCTTTTAGAAGTGTTAAGGAATAGGCTCTTGGTCCTTAACCGTAGAGCTCTAAAAGATATTGGTTTACATAAAACAAAAGATATTCGCAATCATGGTAATTAACATGGGACATTAATTACCGAGTTAAGATTGTCGTGTTGATCATAGATCATTGTAGCTCTACAAGTGAGTGACGACACGGGTATGTAAAAGAGGAAAATATTACTTTTGTATACTGAATAGACCTAATAAGTAAAATATTATAGAAATGTGTTTCTGTGTCATTAATATTTTACTGTGTCTTCGGTCCTTTGATATGAGACTTATATCCAATCACTTAAGGAATGCTTAATTAGATTAGTGTCTTGAGCTATCGATGAGTGTAGTGTAAAAGTATTGGTTGGTTAAGTATGACTTTTGTTGGAGAATATAGTTAGTCAAAAGATTATCATTGCCCCTCTTAATTGAGTGATGATATTAGTGGGCCCCTTGATAAAGCAAAGTTATAATGTGCACAATGTGATTTGAGTTAAGTCACATATTTATAACTAGCTTAAAGAGATCAAGAAATGAATACTAATACAAAGATGACACAATACTACTTTGTGTGTATTCTTAATATCATGAGGCAAGGGACAGACACAAGTGATGCACTCCATCACTAAATGGATCGGGTTTTGGTTCGAGTGGAATTAAGACATCTAACTAATTGGGAGTTATAATGTGTAGCTAGATACCGCTTATAGCTTGTGATATTAAGCTTTTAATATCACTGTCATCTTAGTTTAGATCCTCCCATAGGTCACACCACAAAAACCAGGAAACAAGAAGCTTGATTTTTGGTTCATATAATGTGTCGGGTTTCTTATAGAAAATATGACACATGTGGTGAACAAGTAAAATCAATTATGTTGTATATAACATAATTAGAATCATGATAAATTCATATGAGATGCATAAATTATGGGGTGCAATAATTTATTGTTGTATAGGATAATATATTGCATAAGTTGTGAATTTGCTAAAACCCGAAAAGTTCAAATTTTATTGGAAATAAATCCAAAATTTGAAAAAGCCAAAATCGGGTAAAAGTTAGGTAATCCGTTATGGTTCGGTCGACCGAAGGATCTGTGGATCGGTCATCCGAACGCGGAACGGATAGTCATAGTTGATTGACCGAACTTGACCAAAGTACCTGGAACTCTAGTACGGTGTACCGAACCAGAAACGGTCAACCGAACCATGTCCAGTTCTGATATTTTCGGTTAACCGAAAGGCATTCGGTTATAGACAAGAATTCGTCCGATCGGTTAAGGAGAATTTTTCTCCTTAAGAATCGGTCATCCGTCTAATACTCGGTAAAACAATCGTGACATATTCAGTTAACCGAGTGTGACTCGGTAAACCGAACCACGATCGATTTTCTGCCTTTGATAATTAAGAGATTAATTTGATCAATGGTTGTATTAGCTCTAAACTTGGTCAAACGTTTTGTGGATGCATGTAATGCATTATGGAATTAGTTTGTGAGAGAAAATGTCAAGAAAACATGGCTTAAGAATAGCCATGATTGAGATTAAGATTGGAGCCTATAAATAGGTCCTTATTTTCCTTAATTAAGTTTGATGTTTTTTCTAATTCTTTTCTCTCCTAATTCACCACAAAAGGCCACGAAAATTCTCTTAAATTCTAAGTCTTTGGAAGGAGAAATCTCAGAGATTAAGGAATGGGTTTGTAGCTAGATTCTAAGCTAGTTTGGAGATTGATTGGCTATCTCATTTCTCTTCAACCTTGTTTAGCGTTTCGAGAAAATTGTAATTGATCCTTATTATGCATAAAATTTCGATCGTCTTCCTCAACGTCTCTGAAACATCAAGAAGTTTTAGAGAACTTCTAGGTATGAATTTCGGAGTCCCTTGTGTTTGTTTTAATAAGATTTTTAAAACTAGTTATTAAAACAAACCGATGCATGCATGAAATAAATCGTAGAAAATTGTAATTGATCCTTATTATGCATAAAATTTCGAAAAATATATATGCACAATTAAACATGAAATCCTACAAGACCCACGTATCTCGGCCGGGTTACAGGAAACCGAGTCCAAGACTACTGATGAAGGAGTAATAATGCCCCGCTAATGTTCTTCTTACCACTTTGACATGAAATAGACAAGTTGCGTATAAACATGAAAGAACGGTCGCACCCCAATTGTACACTATCAGCTTATCCAAATCCTGCAAAAACTTCAAATACACGATTGGGACTCATGCTCCAGAGGTATCATGGAAAACCATGAATCCGAACAAATCTAAAATGAAAGCCCGTGTGTATCGAGTCACTTGCTCATTTGTGGGATTATCCGGGAAGTCCCCGTAATTGACCCGCAACCATTGCAAACTGATACTGAATCCAGACTCTTTGACAATTTGTTGCTCATCTGCTCCGACCGTGCGCTTACCTTTTCTCATCATGTCGGCATTGATAGCAATCCCAAAAGCGTTTTTAATTCGATCTCGGCTATCTCGATCACTGTGCCCGATTATTGGAAGACAATGATAGGTAGACCCCACAAGCAGCTCACATCCTGCAATGTCAGTCCAACCTCCCCAACGGGCAAGTGGAAAGTGTGAGTCTCGGGACATCAACGCGCTACAAGTGCAGTAATCAATCGGTGGTCTGTCATTGTGTGTCTTATCTGAGCAAGTTGATATAGTCCTAAATTTTTGAGTGCTTCACTACAACTGTCGTGAAAAGAAATGACTGGACGATGCACACGACATTCCAAAACAGCATCCGGCTATAATATATTAAAATATTTCGTGAAAATACACCAACTAAAAATATGTAATTTAAATATTTAGACAAATTAACACAATATGTTTTTTGTCGGTACTTACATTTGCACAAATGTCATTGACTCTGAACATGCAATTCGTTATTCCGATGAGTGAGGAAATAGACTCTCTGTCCACTGCATTATTATACTCATGTTCGTTTTATACATAGTGATTTCTAATAAAATTTGTCATTTTGACAAAAAACTATTCACGAAAACAAAAACAAAATTAATTTTAACAATGTAAACAAAATGGAAATAACATGTTTCATGACAAAATGCATGTTATATAAATGATGAAATGTATAAAAAACTATTTTAATTATAATTATAAACGGAAACATAAATTCAACTAATATTTAAAATTAAATTTAATATAAATTAAAAAATCATTCCGAATATTATCTATTTAACGCTGGAATTAAATCTTAATTTTAATCATTCTTAAGTAAAACATAATAAATAATGTGAAAAAATTAATTTGGATCCCAAAATAAGAAGTCTGATTAATTAGGTGGGTTATGTATTCGGAATAGCGGTCAACGTCAGAAAATAAGATAATTATGTTAAAAAAGAAGATAAATGTGATGAGTTGATGGGAGAGGAAGCTATGAGAGGAGAAGTAATGGAACGGGAAAGAGTTGTGCCACGGTGTGCAGTTTTAAAGCCCGATCCGTGCCCCCACGGATCGCGGTTCACACCCACGATCGGATTAGATTTCGAATTTTTTTTCCTATTTTTTTAATTTCGGATATAGTTTTTACTAAATTAAAAAAATTCGGAACTTAAGTTGGTTATTGGATTTTTAACAGTGTATCCAAGAAATGTCTCGGTTAAGACACCTTTCAAAAAGGTTATTTGATTTGTATGTTAAATAAAGGGAACTACTATTCGTCGCCGGAAAACTACTTAAATCGCCCCAAAAATGACCTTTTTGCCCTTGTGAATTTATGAGACAGTCTATTTCGGCCATGTGAGAGAGGCTCGTCAACGAATTGATTGGGGTGGGGGAGGTTGTGGCGAGGATCATTATATGGAGGTTTGGTCCGACTTGTTTCCTATTGCGAATTTTTACAACTGTGCGGTCATGTATTTCGCAGTGGGAACGGATGGTTCGTTGTTCCTGTGTCTTACTGTTCTACCCTGGGAGTGTCCCTCTACCATGACGAGGTCTGTCAGAGAGTTGGTCATTGCTCATTTTGGGAGTTACGCTCATTTTATTCGTTTGGAATTACTTGATGATTTCCCAGTACCTCCTATAGCGACCTTATGGTATCAAATGCGAGATGAGAGTGTTGTTGGATGGGAGGATCAGTACCAAAGTAGGATGGAGTATTGGAATCGGTTACGTTGATTGTAATTTGTAATGTTTTGTAATGTATAATATATCGTGTATTTCTACTTATATCGTGTTGTTTTTTTTACCGTATTTTAAATTTAAATATTATTTCATATCTAAAGAAATAAGTTGAAAATCTTTTCGTGAAAAATAATTATTAAAAAGTACGATAGTCAAAGAAATATGTAGAAGATATGTTCGTCAGAAATAAATGAAAAGAGTACACAAATTAACATCAAGAAGTTTACCAACAAATGTACTAACAGTGCAACGAAACGAAAGTAAAAGCAAGACAACTACAGCTCAGCATCTGAATCATGGTCCGAAATGCCCAACTGGTTGTTCCAATCCTCGATCAGGCGATCCCAATCTGTACATGCAAGTCTCGTCACCTCAGTCGGCATGATGTCTCTCTCTCGCAAGAACGGCTGCGTACACCGTATCGCCCTACTCATCCACTGTATGTAAAATAAAAATTAGCGTACAATAACAAAATATACTTTAAAATTAAAAAATAAATTAGATAAACTTACCGCATCGGCACATGTCCTATATAGTGGTCTCTCTGGTCTCGGAATGATACCGCGTACGAGTAGTGGATGTGAGCACCTACCGAACCACTGCAAATAATCTGGAGCACAAGTGGAGGGGTCGCGGCTACGACTCAGATCGGCGAGGTGTAGTTGTCCTACTCTCAGAAATGTCCTCCAAACCGATTCCGCAGACGAAACGTTGTGCCTGACGTCGTACGTCGTCGCAGTCGCAGACCGTACTGCATGGTCGGGCGTCGAGATGTCAACCGGGATCACCTGAACGTAACCTAACTGACGTAACACACGATCAGGTAAATAAGGCTCTGTGATATCCCTGTAACGAATAACGCCCATAAATGTAGTCCTCGGCACAGCTACAGCAGGCTCGGGACCATACGGTAACCACTCCACCTAAACGTTTATATGTTAATAATAATAAAGTTAAATTTAAATAAACGTGAATGATATATACATTATATACCTGCAATGCAGTCATCTGATCTAGCCGTCTACGAATAGAAAGAAGTCGACTCTCGCTCTTATCCTCCGCCCGGACAGCCCACATACGCGAACGAGGATGGTCACGCTCAACAATCTTCCGCTCACGATGTGGGCGGAAAGCAGGAAAATACTCATATATCCAAGCCTGCAGCAGTGTAAGACAACCCGTAATCTGACCACAATCAGCACGACTAGATATGCCCAGCTGGCGATACATATATGCCAACGTCGCCGACCCCCATGAGTAATCAGCAATGGTATCTGGGTCCCTCGCCTCCAATAAGTCGCGTGGTCTCAGTCTGGAACCACTCTTGTCGACAAACAATACGCAACCTAGCAGTAAGAAGAAATAAGCAGTCATCTGCGTATCCTCAGTCCGTGGTGGTCGCCCCCGTCTGCAACACTCGTCCACAGCGTCGATACTAACACCACCACCACTCCAAAATGAGCTATCTCACCCAAGACCCTCCAGGCTGACACCCAGCAACTCAGATACATATAACTTCAGCTCAGATGTCGGCGCCTGCGCACTGACCATGGGACCCTCAACAGGAATGTGAAGAATCTGAAAGACGTCATGCAACATGATCGTCATCTCTCCGAATGGCAAGTGGAAAGTGTTGGTGTCAGGCTGCCACCGCTCCACGAATGCCAAAATCAATGGCATGTCGATGCAGGAAAACATGTTGTACGGCAAGTGACCCAATCCACTGTCAACCATGGTCGCCGTCATATCCTCAGTCATCACTGAGCGCCATGCCTGCAATGTCGTACAGGCTCTGTGCCGATTATGGCACTTCAAAACCTTCCGTTCCTCGCCATCCCAGATGCGTCTGGCGACGTGGCCTCCGAAACTCGGAATGACGCTGCCATCTACAGGACCACCGGGAATAATATCCGTGACGATCCAAGACTCGTCATCACCCCTCTTCTTCTTCTGAGCTCGGGCGTCTGCAGTGCACGAACTCGAATCACCGGTCACAAACCGGCCACCTCGATCATTCCTAATGACCCACTCAGATGAAGGACCACCGTGTCGCCCTCGTCCTCGGCCGGCCTGATGTACCGCCTCCTCCTGTGGCCCCAAGTCGTATCAGCCCCCATCATCACTGTCGTCGTGACTGCTATACTACGTAGCGCGCAAGGGAATTGATTTCCCTTTTCCTCCACGGTAACCCGATGACTATTAATTCAATTTTAAAAATACAAATTTATTAATGAATTTACTAAAATAATTAAACTAATTATTAACTGAATAATCTATTAATATAGCAATTATCACAATTAATCAATAATCCTTTACTAAAATCGTACACAACTAATTACTAACATAATAATCAATTTATTTAGCGATTTATTTATTAATTATCACAATTTATAATCAATAAATGATTTACTAAACTAATTTAACTCATTATTAACATAATATTCAATTTATTTAAATTTTATCACAATTTATAATCAAATTTTAAAAAAAAACCGGGCGTCTGCGGGAGACGCCTACGTTACGTGGGAGACATCTCCCGTAGGGCGTCTCCCGACCCAGGGGAGGCGGTTCCCGCGACCGCCCTCTCGTTGGGTCGGGCGTCTCCCGCGACCGCCCGACTCAAAATTTTTTTTTTAAAATTAATTGAAATAAACAAGGTAATTTACCAGATGTGAGTAGTCAGGGGTCTCCGCTGGTTCTTTTCCTGGCCTCCGAGACATTTTATGTGGGGAATAAAAGAGTGATATGAAGAGAAAGTTGTGTTAAAAGAGTGAAATGAGGAGTTATATTAGTAGAAAGGGTAGAGAGAGCAAAATAGTAGTCTTACGGGCGATTTAAGTAGTTTTACGGCGACGAATAGCAGTTCCGTAAATAAACTCTCAAAATCTTGTAAAGGTTTTGCATTCATGGACCTTATAAAGGAGTGTAGAGCGAGAGCTGGAAGCTACCCTCCAATTATGATTTTTTTTTTCTTCTTTTGAGACGTGTTGGAACAATTGTTTGAGTGCATAAGGCATACAAGTGGCCGTAGATAAATAAAAGAGAAAAGTGGTCTGTACCTAAATAAGGAATCCTAACACGACAAGATCTCTTCCAAATTCTAACGAAGTACTTAGGCTGCATTTCAAATTAGTTTCTTTCACTTTTCATATTCAGAAATCATATATTTGTTTGATAAAACCTTTTCAATAATACATTGTAGTTGTACCTGTGTATCCCAGGTCCAAGTACCATTTCGTCCAAATATCTTGATAACTCATGGTTGGTGTGAGATGTAGACTTGAGATCAGCTTTAATAATTAAAATTAATCCGTACCACTCGTCAATAAACGTTTGATATTTATGTTCCATAAAATCCAGATCTTACCAGACCAGCATTGTTATTGGTTAATGTCTCACTAAGATGGAGGGAGCATAGTGTCGACAAGAAGGGACATAATATTGCCAGAATGACGTCCATAACTATACGTGCCAAATTAATCTGATATGATTTAATACGGGAAAAAGGGTTCATTATAGTGCTTCCATCATTCAAATATTTAAAAATTAAACAAGTCCATTTAGAACAAGTGCACTATGAGAGTCAAAAATCAAAATCTATATCGATTAGATGGAGACATACCCATATAGTCATAGTCGTATACACTATGTTATGCTTTTCAAGCATCTCGTTTTAGCAAACGCTACCACTCAGACAGGGATAACGTGAACGTAAATGCGAAAAAAGTAATATCCAAGTCATGATCTGAAATCATAGCACCATAACTCCACTAAAAACACAATTTTCCTAAACGTGTGTATAAATGGCACGTGGCTACTTAGGTATTCAACACGTAGCTTTGAATTTGGATTCAGGCAAGACCGCAAGATCGAGTGTAGAAGCTAGAAAGGGATCAAGGACATTATGATAATTAAATCAAAAAGACTAGTTAGTCTATATAGGATCCTTTATGTAAAGTGGGTTTGAATATTCTCTTTTTCAAAGACCCATCTTAATTTCTTTGGTTGGTGCTACTTACAGTGCACAAACAAAAGTAAAATGTGTCTTGTGTTAGAATCGACGACTCCTGATTAATCTAATCACTTAGTTAATTTTTTTACTTCATTAAGCAAGAGATGCAGAAAAAAACAAATAAATAAAATAGGTAAATAAGAATATGCAAACCACAATGGAGATAAGATTTTTTATAAAGGTTCAGATCCACCACTGGATTTTACTTCCTCTCTTGCAAGCTCTGCTCGATTCCACGAGTTCCGATCACGACTTCATTATTCACTCCCCGTTTTGAGCCGAGAGAGAATGATTTTACACTTCAAGCTTGCGAACATCATTGCCAAGCTTGGAACCTCTTCTCACATTCTGAGAAGTAATGTTTAGGGTTTTCACTAAAACATTTACTCTTTGACAATGAAGGTAACCTGAGTATTCAACACTCTCTAGTTTGAGCACACTTGAATATGATTGAGAATTTGATCAAAGTGGTGAAGTTCAGGCTTGGAGTGTAGGATTTATGGCTTTGAAGATTTGGAGAATGCTCTCTAGTGTATAAGACAATTGGAAGTAGGGGACTTGTGTAAATAATGTGTATGAACCTCTATTTATAATCTCCTAGAGAGATATAGCCGTTGGGGAAGAAATGTGTGAGTTGTGTGTAAGATACACAAATTAGAAATTAAATTTCTGCAATTATGTCCCACAATGGTTGACCGAATCGGGAAGAACGGTCGACCATTTCTTTAAGAATAAAGAAACCTTCGAACAAACTAGAGAACAGTCGGACCAATTAGGTTATGACTTAAGTAAACAGTCGAACTAAATAATGGGTCGGTCAACCGTTCATAGGGTTTTGCCCAGGTCTAAGGTTAATCGGTCGAACACAAAGATTGGTTACGTTCGATCAAAAATAACAGGAACTTTTGGGCTCAAGAATTGTGTCCATCCGGTCGATCGTTTTCAGGTCAACGTTTGACCGGTGGCCAAATGTATTTTAGGGGTTGGATAGAAAATACGAATACGACCGTTGTATAATACGTCAAGGTTAATGGTCATTCGAAAACTAAGGAAACGGTCGACCGAAAGAACTAGGAAAAGTCACTTAGAGTGTTTGTTATAATCGGTCGAACAAAGAACTGGTTCCGGTTGACCGAATGGCACAGGAAGTCTAGGTTTGGTTTAAGTGATTTTCCGGTTAAGGTTTGTGTGATCTATTAAAGTCAAATTGATGTGAAATTTTGTGTGTGACTTCTACAATTAACCTAGTGTGTACTCTTGTTTGCTCAAGTTTACACAAGTTCTTAAGACTCAAAATAAAGTAAAATTACATATCTTCAAGTAGTTTTGATTACATGTCTTGACTTCATTTCATTCTTCTTGAGTCTTAATCACATGTAGATGTTAGCACAATACAATATATGTTCTATGCATTATGTGTGCTACACTACATTTGATTGTGATTAAGACTATGTTGATTAAATCATCAAAACACGGATTAAGGTGAAAAGCCAACACCTTGCTTATACTTTTAAAATGAGTTTCTTAGTTTCTCATAATCTTAAAACTTAATTGCAGTTTACCCCGTCACCTTTAATCATATAGTAGTTTGCACCATTATTCTGCAAAAGCGAGCATTTCCTCCCTCCCCCAATTCTTTTGTGATTATATTCCAAAAGTTATCTTTCCGCTCTAAAAATCTGACTTGACTTATATTTGAATCACACATGATAAAACCCTCACACTTGGACTATATTTTTTTCATGTAGTGAAAGTCTTATCTTATCAAATTGAAAGGTATTTTGGGTCCATATAAGAGTTTGTCTTTTTCGGTTGATGGGTACTTTGAAAATAAAATGAAAAAAATTGCAAAATTGGGCAAAATTGCCCAAATCATTGAGGTCAAGGGGTTTTGTGCACTTTCAATTAAAAGATAATGGTGCAAAGTGATATAGAGCCAAAGATATGGGGCATACTGTAATTGCATATATTTTTATAGTATGCAAATTCTGGTGAAAAACTGAAAATAACTACACATGTGATGGAAGTTGTGTTCATCTGGGGGACATGACAATTGACATTACATTACTACAATACACATCATATTACACATTTATTTATTTATTTATTAAAAATAAGTAAATTATACATATAATTGTATTTGTAGTAATTTTCGTATCTTGGAAACGATAACAACATTTCTCTTATATATACAATTAAGATACGTGACATGAATGGTGAATCGGATTTCCAACCGACCATGTGTTTCCAACCAAATCTTCAGTCTATATCCACAATGCCACACGACAAGCAAGCAAGCAAGCAGCAAGTTAATGAATTCCATTATTGTGCTTTCTTTCCTGATCCTGGGTTTGGGTACGCCATCTCGCGCACTATAGAAGACCACTTTCACACGCTCAAACACCGATCACGAAGAGGATTAAAGTTATATTGCTCTGACTTTGATGTTTATGAGTAATGGGGGTTTTATGTAAGAGTCCTGATGCACGGACTCGTGTATTCGACGTATTTCACGTCACTATCAATGTTATTATTTACTTTTTTTATTTTATTATTATATACGATTTTTGAATAAAGTAAGTGACAATTGATTTTCCGATAAAATATAACATTTTAAATGCAAAGAATGAACACACATCTATCCCGTGTGAGACACAAGACACACACCAGTTCCACGCGGGACACACATTAGTCTCACGCACACCACTCGGGACACACATCTATGCATCTTAGAATGTCAATGATCACATGCATTTGGAAACCAACGAATGTCTAGATTATCATGCCATCAATTTTGAAAATAAATTAAATAGTTGAAAATCGACTCTACGTGAAAGAATCACGTCTCTCCACGTTAAGAGCGTCATAAATGACGTGTTAAAAGTGATTTATAGATATTTTTCTTTACATAAATACATTCCAATCATGTCCCTCAACGCCAGGAGCGTCATAAATGGCATTTTAAAAAGGATCTGTAGATATTTTTGTTTACGTAAATACATTCCAATTTGGTAATGAGTTTCGAATTCGGGACATAATACTCGTAAGTGTTGACTTTGAGTTAATTAGTGCAAGCAGTATTTAAGTCATGAATTGATGCATTAGAATCGTCGTGGTTTAAGGTTTTATTTATTTATTCATTTTATCTACTATATCTCATCTCGTTTTAATCCAAAATATTTGCAAATAAGATTGTTGAACGATCTATATTACTATATATGGTATTGAGTAGGGGTGTAATTGTGGCGGGTACTACCTGTTTACCCGCCCTATTTAATAAGCAGATACATGTACGGTTTTTGTACCTATTTAAAAAATTATATCCGTTTACCTGTACCCGCTTTACATGTTTAATAAATAGGGTGAGTACGGGTATATATCTACTCATACCCGTTCACATATTTACTCGTTTAATTATTTAATTAATATATAATATATAGTTAAAATGATAAAAATGAGGGGGGTTTTTGACAAAATGATTGTTTCGAGGCTTGTTTGTGAGAAAATTTGTGATTTCTAATCTCAAAATTTGTAAATTTAACATATTTTTGGTTTAAATCATTCTCATCTAATGATTGAGTTCTTCCGAGATGAGTTTTGTTAGCAAAAATACTAATGTTGTTAGCAAAATTTATACACGTAATACCCGTTATCCCGCCCCATACCCGTTTATTAAATGGGTATGTGACGGGTACGTGTAGAACAATATTTAAATGAGTATATACTCGTACCCGTTTAGTTAGGTGGGTATGAGTATGTGTATGACCATACATGTCCCATACTCGACCCGTTTACACCCGAGTCCTTACTGTTGACTATTCATCAAAATGAGTTAGCCTTGGTTGTTGGTACACGTGCTGGTTTGATTAGGATTTGATTTGTAACATCCCGAAACAACGGAAATTTAAAAATTTATAATCAAGACAAATAGCGGTGCACCAAAATTACAAAGACGGGACTCAATAATCAAAGACGGGACTGTTACTTCTCATAAAACAAATAGCGGTGTTGTACGGGACTGTTACTTCTCATAAAATTTGATTTGATTAGGAACTCAATAATCAAAGACGGGACTGTTACTTCTCATAAAACAAATAGCGGTGCACCAAAATTACATCAGAGTTTGTCAAAATGATACATGATTACAACAAAACGACAAAAGAAGATAAAACGTAATCATGCCGACCTCAGCGGTCCGAGAAGAGGATCCAACTCCAAAATGCGCGTGTCCGCCGATCACCACCCAACTGGACCTACTGCGGTCCTGAAAATATATAACAACGATGCTTGAGTTTCCAGAAGGAAACCCCGTATGCCAACTCACCTATATGCATGCATTACACAAGTGAACCTATCATACTAATAGCATGTCATGACATCGACAGAAAGTAAAACAGTTACCCCGAAGGGTAAAATAGGACATCAGTCTGACAGTCAACATCGAGTCTCCCGAGGATACCTACTGCAGGCACATGCAGCCTTACAGCACGCGACATCACACCCCCCACACGCAGCTACACTACTCAAGGGTTCGGCAGGGAGCCTCTGTCACGCCTGCGCGCCGATAGAATACAGATCTGCAAATCTCTGTGGTCGGAGCCACTGGGACCAACGGGGCCGTCGCCCGGAAGGTATAACAACAACATCTCGATAGGTGCCCAGTCGAGGAATCAACATAGCCGGAACAGCCTCGGCCCAACAATCATCATCTCCGGCACAACCTCGGCGGCATCACCAGCACAACATCGGTTGTCCATCACAACGTCTGGCAAAACATCGGACGGGTCCAGACCGAAGTCTGTCAGGTCATCAGGCTCCACGAGCCGCAAACACCAACCGCGCCGCTATAAAAGCAGGGCAGCGACCTCCGTAGCCCGAAGGCCGGTAGTCACCTCACCCAACGCCAGTTGCGTGCCCGCACAACATCAACATTGGGATCCGCGATCCCTCAGGCCTGCTATACTACAATAAGTCCAATCCATCCATCACATTAGTCACGTTCCATACATGGAGGTGACGCGTCCCGAACACCCACACTCTTCCCAACGGCGGTCCCTGGGCAGGCACGCGGAACGCGCCTACCGTCACCTCCCGGCTCACGCACAAGGCGAGGACACAGGTTTCCGTGGACAAAGTTGGCATTCAAAAAGGCAACCAGGAATTCTGTCCTGGGCCCAAACAGTCGACCGGAAGAGATGATTCGGTCGACCGGTTCCAGAAAGGAATCGGTCGACCGTACACCTAACACGGTCTACCGCTGCGCTCAAAACACAATCCCCAACGGTCTACCGAAGTTCTAAAACCGGTCGACCGAACGATGTCAAAATCCGAAGTCTGGTCAACATCAAATTCAAATCTATCGGTCGACCGACTCAGGTCCCGGTCGACCGAAAACTAACAGTACATCTTTTACATTAATTAAATCCATCGGTCGACCGACTCAGGGGTCCCGGTCGACCGAAAACTAACATGGCATTTCTACATCAATTTAAACTATCGGTCGACCGACTCAGGGTCTCGGTCGACCGATAACAGTTAGGGTCAACTTATTATTCTACGTCATATAACGGTCGACCGAAATAAAACCAACCTCCGAACAGCATGCACAGTAAACCAATAAACTTAAGTTCTGGTCGACCGAACCCAAGGACACGGTCGACCGAAACACAACAGACAGACATAATACATGCATTCGGTCGACCGCCCGATGGGTCCGGTTGACTGTTGGTCGTCTTCAACCTCGCGCCAGCCGAGGTTTCATCACCAAAACTCAACGTCGGAGAGGTCTCCGACCTCCTCTGACCGACCAACACAACCCTCTCATGAGGGTTAACGATAAAACCACACTAAAGAGCGACATACCTCACACGAAAACGGAGAAACGTCGGAGCAACGCTCACGCCTCCATCACCTCCTCACGCGCGACCTCCTCCTCGCAACGTCCACCTCACGCCAAAGCCTCCGCGTCTTCTACCTCCTCTGCTGGACGCCGCACAAGTAAAGGGAGAGGGTGAGATGGAGAAATGAGAGAATGAAAGTGAGAGAGAGAGAGAAGAACGTGTTTCCTCCTCTAAAACCCAACCCATCACCACACCACCCCTCACACCATCACCCTACGCCCCAGACCACTGTGCGCGCCTCCCTTCACTTCCCCATGCACCCACTGTGCTGCACCAACTCCCCATGCAAACACCTCCTAATCACCTCTCTCCTCCTAATCCCCCATTAGCATCCTAATGGGTTTAGGGTTCTTACATGATTTGCTTATGAATTTTCATAAGTACTTGTGTAATTAATGCCTCCTTTAAGAGGAATTAGGACACAAGATTAACATGAAAACGTGAAGCTTTTATGATGAGGTTAGCAAGAGTTCAGCATGGTAACATATTGTTTCAAGCTTGATGTTTAAATTGGAATAGATTGCTGTGTTGGATCTCAAGTCACAATCTCTAATACATATGTGACTTGATTACCCTAATTAACTCAAGATACTATATTTTTTGAGAATATATTAAGGGTTCACTTCACAAGGGACGCCAGCTTTTTTACTTTTGGATTCTGACTTCTCAAAAAGCTGGAGACTGTGACATTTTTTTCTAACTTCTCGTTTCCCAAAAATTAGAGTTGAGACTTTAGTTCTAATTTATCTAAAATTTAACGTCTAGACAAAAGCAAACATGTTCTGGTTAGCTTCTCGATTCTTATTTAAATCCCAAAAGTCAAAAAGCTTGTTTCCAAACAATTACTTCCCATTTGGGACACCCGTATAATTTTTTTTGTGTGAAAATTTTCCGTCTGCAAACATCCCAACCTCATAAGAAGTTGTGTTCCAATTGTACTTGAAATAATACGTTGCATAAATTAATGCAAGGCTTTAACAAAACTTTACTTTCATGAAGTGATTTACCAAATTAGTATAGCATAGAGTCGTTTACGATTACGTTCTCGATATCAATTGCTTCACGTTTATATTTTAAAGACATAATTCAAGACAGTTTCTAGTGTCGGCACACGACGTAGACAACTTTTCGGCATCCGTATCCGACATAGTTGCACAATCCAAGGTGAGGAGAATGTTAGTATAATAACGTAGAGATAATGAGATATGAAGAAGTTGGAATCCTAGTATGATCGCAACACAATCTCCAATCATGTCACCAACATCGTCTCAACATCCACTAACGCCCTAATTACCTATTATATAAAAAACATCCACTAACGCCCTCACCAACAAATGCCAACACTCATGAAGAGGGTTCTGACAAGGCACTTTGCTTCTCAATGTCCCAACTCTATCATCTCTTTAGTCCACGTGGCTACACTTCATTTATCTTGATTCTTGACGGAGTGTAAGATTTTGTGACGACATATCAAAAGTAAAACTAATGTTCAAGAATAAACATACAACTAGAATATGATGAGAAATACTTCCAATAATAATATCAATTAGTTATTTTAATTTAAATTTTGATTTTCATTACAAAACTTTACAGTAGACACACTTTCACGTGTTTTTGGGCAAGAGTGACTTTCATCTCTTTCTCCGTATTTCTCGAAAATTAGCTTGTTGGGATTGTCTCCCAAACATCCGTGAATGACACTGATGATATTCAAATTTGTTAGAGAATTGTCTCACATCGATCAAAATGAAGATTTTCTTCTGAGTTATAAGTTTTAAGATCTTTTTACTTATTGTCAATTGAATACTCACACTTCAATAGAATCATGGTTTAAACTCTTGACTATTTCAAGATAGAAGATCTCTCAACTAAATTAATCTCGGTTGCTAGTGGTTTAGAATTTGATTTGCTGATTGTATAACATATGAGTTACACGTAAATAATCTCTCGGCATTTATAATCCACAATTATTTGAATTTCCTCATCGTATATGTAATAACCTAATCTAAAACATCTTAATTAACTAAACCTAAACTTAATTAACTCTAATTAATCATGCATGAAGAGCAGGAGGTGTTGGAAGGAGAGAGAGAGAGAGAGTTGGTTGGTTGTGATTGGAAGGGTTTTAGGTGAATGGTGATTGGAGGAGATGGAGGTGATGAATGTATATATATAGTTAAGATAGGATTTTGTTAAAACGTTTCTTCATCATTTGCATCTAACAGAGAGTGAGAGAGAGAGAGACTTTCGGAGCAAAAGAAGAAGTAAAGAAGAGGAAGAAGAAGAAGAAGGGAAGAAGAAGAGAAGGGGTGTTGAAGGGAGCTCGGGAGGCTTCTTCAACCATCGAAAAAGGTATGCCAAATCTTCAATATAACTCACTTGTGCCTTGTGAGTGTTGGGGATCGACGTTGGTGTCGAATTCCCCGTCGGAATTCAACCAATTCAGAGGTTGAAGACGACGATCGGTCGACCGGTGCCTGTGGGCAGTCAACCGATCCTATTATTATATTGATGTTTACCCGCGAACGGTCGAACGATGTCTTAGGACGGTCGACCGTTATGCCAGATTTGTGCGGGAAAAAGGGGATATGTTGTTATCGGTCGAACGGGACCACTTAGCCGGTCGACCGAATAACGATGAGAATGGGTCGGTTGGGGATTTTGACTTATTAAACGGTCGAACGTCCTTTACCTTGTTCGACCGATCCATTCGATGCTAAGTCGGTTGGGAGCTTTGACCATCAAAACGGTCGACCGCTCTTTAACTCTCGGTCGACCGACTGAGCATTTAATTATGCGGTAGAGTGCTTGTGTTGTTTCGGTCGAACTGTATTTCAGTTCCGGTCGACCGAACGAGACTTGGGCAAAATATTGAAATCCCTGTTATCGGTCGAACGACCCCTTGGTTCGACCGGTCGGATATATATATTATATAAAATTGTATAGCGTAGACCTTCCAAACGGTCGACCGCTAGATGACTTTTGTTCGACCGATTGGTCGGTAATTCGGTTGGCGTGGTTCGAACGGTAGATTTGTTTGTACAGTACTGTGTACTGTGTGGGGGACCGGTCGACCGGTGTGCTTGTAGCGGTCGACCGATCTGCCGCAGGTTGGTGGATTTATCCACACGCGATCCGTCGATGTCAGGTCGACTACCGGCTCCGAGGCGACGGTTGATTACCGGCTTTGAGAGCTACGGATTTCACCTTCGACGAAGGCGTATTATTGTACTACCATTTTCCTCTCTTACCGAGCGGGGTGTGAGGGATGTGTACCGTAAACCTTGGGCAGTTTGCGAGGGTTTAGCGGTAGGCCGAGGATGTTCCGGCAGGGTGCGCGTTAGGCGACTCTTGGGGGAGCAGTGGCTGTCGTCTGACCCGAGTTGTGTATTCGGCGGGCTGACTCGCTCCATGGGTGCGGCGTGTACCGGGGGTTCCTTCCTGCACTTTTTGGGGAGCAGTGGTGTCGACTGACCCTTGTGAGGCAGCGGTGGACTGACTTGACCCTAGTGGCAGGAGTGGTTCAGTGCCGCGGAGGCGGTGAGGGCATTATTGTGGGCCCGAGGCGGATGATCATGTGCATAGCATTGCATTGTCTTTAATTCCTTTTTGTATTTTAGGAGGTTTGGTATACGGGGTTCCTACAGGGAACTCAGGCATGTTTGTTGTTTGCATTTCAGGTAGCGAGCAGGGTTAGAGTTTGAGGTGGTGACCGAGGACGGTGCCCCCGAGATCAGATCCTGTAGTTATCAGTCTCTTTCTTTTGAGGTGATTACATATTGTATAGCTTTTGTCGTAATCACAGTCAGTTTGTATATTTGACTTCCACGTGGATCATATTTATATTATATATGTTGGTTTGTTTCCTGTGACGTGCCCAGCGTTGACCGTTGACGGTCTTTATTATTGTTTAAATTTTCTGCTGTTTTCGGGTACGTTACAGTATACAGCATACGTCTATTGTTAGTTAATGAAAATTTATACAGCCCCATCAGATCATCCAACCATCATTTTTTTTATTGCAACTTCGTACTCTATGTTGTTGGTTACCTTGATCATCCAACCTTCGCATGCTTAATAAGTTTTAAATTACTTTTATTTGTGCGACCGTGCAAGTGTAAGTATAATCACTAGAATATACGATCAGCCCTAGTCATTTAACATAAAAGCTCGCATTGGCATCACTCTATATATATATTTTGGCATCTAGAGCTCATTTGGCTTCCCTCTTTCTTTACTATATATCCTTTAGTCGTGAGTAATCTCTCATCACATATCATATCACCTCACCAAATGGGAAGCACTTAATTATTGATCCATCGATTTTGACTTGCTCTTGTTTTTCCATAGGAGCCATGCTTCTCGCTTAATTTTTTGTTTCCAAACACCAATAAGAGTGACTAGACTAACCCCTTTGGTTCATTCATCAATAAGGAAACAATAGTCTTGATGATGGAGAGGTTTTTTTCCGACGAGATTAATACAGCGAAGCTTTGTTTTCTTCAAGCATACAAGAGAAGAGAAGAAGACTATTTTATTTAACTCACTTTTGTCATACAATTTATTTTCTTCTCTCTTGTGCTTTTCCACAAGACATACATATTATTTATAGAATAAAACATACCATAATCAATTCCTTAACTAGTGGAATAATATTCCTAAAATCTAACTAATATAGAAAGAAACACACTTCAACGTTCTTTTGATTTCTTATTACAATTTAATGACATCGGCCTTAAGGACGTTACTTTAAATAAATAAATAGTAAATAAGAAAATTCAAAATATTCTTCTTATTTTTAATACTTTTCCAAACATAAAAAACCATTGAAAATTCAAATATCCAAATATTTTTCCTACAATAATTCCGTAGAGGTAAAACAACTATGAAATCATTTATCTCTTATATAATCTCAATACTCAAATGTTTTCATTTGCATTCACATGAACAAAAAAAAACAAAAAATACCTAAGTTAACATTTGGTCGTCATAGTCACCCAATTTCTCATTTTGGTAAATCCATTCTCAGTTCCAAACGATAATCGATCAAAAATATTTTTACACCAGAATTGTATACTTCATTCGCATTCACATGATCAACCACAAAAACATATAATCTCTCTCAAATCCACATTTCTTTCTCATTCACAAGCACTAAATTCATCATTTTGTTCTGTCAATGCATCGCCTAAACTAGACAATGATGAAGATCAAATTAATTAATGTTTACAACAAATTAATTCATTTAAAAGAAAGGCGTCGGACGGTGTTTGGGTTGATGGAGAACAAGAGAAGGTGGGGTTTGAGGTTTGGAGGATTTAGTAGTGTTTTGATTTTTTGATAGGATTTCATATTTTTATTATATTATTTTAATAACTTTCTACGTCAATTACACGAGTCAACCAAAAAGTTATAATTACTACGTCGGTGTTTTATGTAACCAACGTATAATAGGGAGACCAAATCTACCCATGCTTTGTATGTGGGTCCACCCCTACCAGAAAGCTCAGGGTCCACCGATTTAGAAACCTATTGTAGCAATTTCCGGATTGGATCGAATGTCAAGGAGTGGATGACTGAAAGAGAAACGGTCATCCGTTACGATTGTGAACTAAGAATGAGCAACAAGTTCAAGTTGGCATCGGTTGACCGTATAAGACAGATTTGTGCTCCTATGCTTCAAGTCTACGTATAATCATATAGACTTAATGAAGTATAAAATCACAAGTATCACTATAAGCTCGATTACATGTTTTGAGTGTTGGACACTTGATCTTAATTCTTGGCTACCTACTAAGAGAAGATATACAATGTATATGTGTATGAAATGCAATTTTGACTATGTTGACTTAATTTATATTGAAAATGTAAGTAAAAATAGAATTTGTTAATTGTCAAAATTAGATTAGCGAGACTTAAAAGCGAACAAGCCGTAGATGTAAGTACGACACACCTCCTTTAAGTGTGTGTGTGAATTGGTCCTCATTGCATTCTCTAGTTATCGTGGTGTCTTTGGATCTGTGAAGTAAAATAAGATGTCAAAAATGATATAAGGTTGCACAGAATAATCAACTTGAATTCAAAGCTTGCAGTACGTTAAGTTCAAAATAGTTTGAGGTACTTAATTGAATAATTTTATAATTCATGGTACTAAATAGTTTTTGCTTAGAGCAATAGTAATAATATTTACTCTTAAAATGGTACCAAAAGGTCCTTGATAAATTACCCATACTTAATCTAAGGAGATCTCACGTGCGAAGTAATTAAAAAGCCACTTTGGTCTTTATCTCGACTAATGGAATTCCATCAGACCAACAACACACAGAATCTTAGTGGGCCTACAACTCCACAAGCACACGACTCATGCTATATAAATTTCTAGTTGGACTAACTTCTCTTAATGCAAATATTGGAGCTTAACCATTTTAATTAAAAACATGTCTGGTCTTGGGGAAGTGGTGAAGAAGGTGAGGCCTTACTTCCTCATGGTGTTCCTACAATTTGGATTCGCCGGAATGTACCTTATCTCCGCCGCGTCGCTGAAGAAAGGGATGAACCATTATGTGCTCGTCGTGTACCGCAACGTCGTCGCTGCTGCCTTCATGGCCCCTCTTGCCTTTTGGTTTGAAAGGTCAAGTGTGGTTTTTGTTGCTGATTTTGGTTCGGCTAGTGTGGTTTCAAATCATAATTAGTATTTTATTCCTTAGGTGACGAATTGCTGCATGTATATAACAAGTAGTGCTTCTCAAAAGTGGAATAAGTTAAGAACAAAAAATGGTATGACCAAAGGTCAAAGTATGATCTTAGAACATAATAGTGATGCAAAGGGATTTGTTGGCTTGTTGCCTTCGAATCATGCAGCAATGGTACGTAAACAGTGTCAAGTTTGATGATTTTGTAGATAGGATAAGGTTATATATATGGATTTAAGAGTTGTTTCCTTAATTTATGGGTCATCATTACGTTATACGAATCTTAACTAATCTTGTTGTAAGATGAAGTTATTGTTGGAATTCGACAAGAGAAACTTCAAGCTAGCTTGTGTTCATTACCTAAAATTTTAATTAAATATTACGCAAATTAGTTTAAAGTTACCATTTTTTTCAAAGATTTGTCTGCAGTTATCAGTTTTAAAGTACAAAAATTAACATTCGTTTCCTTTCTATGCGTGATGTATTTTCCTAATTCTTTGGCAATGATTAACCAATTTGGAATGGAACAGCCACTCTTGTGTATTAGCGTCAAGATTCCAGAATCTTAAGTGGTTATCCAAAAGAAGGCACTTTAAAGATGAATCTTTTGGTAGTGTATCGTCCACCAAATTCTAGTTACGTCACCCCCAAAAAAGTGTATTCTTTTTTGGGGGGATTTCATACACCGTTGAAATAAGTTTAAATCTCACCGATATCCTCAAATTAGATATATAGGATTTTATGTATAACTTTCAATTTCAAATATACTTTCACCCATACCTTTCTATTAAGCTAATTACAACATAAACTTGAGTCAACTAAACTTTTAGAAGCTGAATTCCAAGTTTGCCATTATTTATTCCTTTGAATTTCAAATATAAGTATTATGTTAAACTAAAAATTAAGAGAGAGAAAACTTTGTTTGAGTTTTCTTGTTTTAGTGTTTACGAAATATTCATAGATAGATCTATTGTTATTTTTTCTTACACGTATTTTTACCCTCATAATAAAGTTCTATGTACATGGAATTTAATAGAAACAAACAAGGGTAAATATGTAATTTCAAGCATTAAGAGTTAACTTAATCCAAATTTATGTTGAAAGATTTGAGTAAAGGGCATATGTGAAAAAAGACTTGAGATTAAGGGGTATTGGTGAAATATGATTTAAATTTGAAGGGTATAGATGATAGTCTTTTTATTTGGAGGGTATTGGTGATATTAAGTGTATTTGAAAAGTATCTATGAAATTTCTCCTTTTTTTTATTACAGAATTTTCTTGACTAATTAACGCTAAACTAGAACTTGTTATCTTTCATCTTTGCATGAGATACCAAACTCCATCTTCGTTATATATTCTAAGATAACATATGGTAGCAGGTTCTTTAAATTCGTAGAGCATTTTTTTTGCATTTATATCCATTTTTAATTCGTTAATTTTATGTTAATACTAGTCAATTTAAATCTTCTTCGTGCGCTACGCTGAAGCAACTATATTTCCTACCAAAGAAACATAAGTAAAGAAAATTATTTAGAAGAGTTTCAACTGGTCTAAATTTTTTACAAACTAAGTTACTGATTAAGCGAAAGTCACGTCTTTAATCGTACAATGTATGATTGATTGAATAGAGAGTCTGATCATGATGTGGATGTCTTGAGTGGTTAACAGTAAGTTCTCTCCATGAATATTGGAGCCGACCAATCTCTCCGTGAGACTTCGCCAGTTCACCTTACATTGTTTTGAAAATAGTTATCTAATAACCAACCAATTTATATGACCTGGACTCTAGTAATCAACCTCAGGCTAATAAATATTAAATTTTCAAAAGAGACGCTAAATAATAACTTCAACCTAATGTGTTTGGAATTGTGCATTACATGATTTGCATTCACGTATGCATGCATGCATGCATGCACAACTAATTTTGTTCTACGAGTTTGGTCATGATATCATTCACCTCACCTTTCAAAATAATGATAATAACAACAATGATGTAATAATACTGATAATAACTTTTTAGTGTGTGAAATGGCCAAGGATGTGGATCAAACTCTCAGTTCTATGGTGTTGCATCATGTGATTTAATTAGAATAGAAAATTGTGCACATTAACAATCTGGTAACAATTCCTTATCCTAGATCTTCTTTTTTATTTTGTATCAACAGAAAAATGAGGCCAAGGATGACACTTCCATGCTTTCTGAAGATCACCTTGCTTGGACTACTAGAGTATGAGGACCTCCCAAATAACGCAAAGATGTTTACATTACAACTACTTATGAAGTATATATGGACTCTAATATATCATGGTTTTGTTTCTAAACAGGCCTGTGCTTGATCAGAACTTCTATTACATGGGAGTAAAATTAACATCAGCAAGCTTTTCCTCTGCATTATACAATATTCTTCCTGCCATAACATTTGTTATAGCTGCTTTATTAAGGTAATCATGAATTAGGATTTTGTGCACATAATTATGGATTAAGTATCTAACAAGAATATCTTCAGGTTGTTCACTGGCACACATGGTGTCTCCTATGGCGAAAGCCTCATTCAACTCATAGAAGTTAATTACAATTTACTTTGGGAATATTCTTTGGAAGCTAAAATTTTGATTTTAAACTTTTCTACTTGTTTGCAAAAAAGAAAATTAAGTATACCTGCAAAAACACCTAGCTACAATTATGGATTATGGTTTTAAACACTCCTTGTTTGAGTAACAACAAATATATCCATGAGTTTTTAAGAAGACAAAACTTTGAATATCGTGGTCTTTAATTATCCAATGCTACTAATTAAAAATGGAACACCGAAAACAATTAAAGAAAAAATTCAATTTCCCCATGTTAATAGTCAATTAAAGCTAACTACCATGATTCCTGATCAATTTACTTGTGGGTTGTGTTAGGATGGAAAAAATAAAGCTGAAGAACGTAAGAAGCCAAGCAAAGATAATTGGAACACTAGTGACAGTGGCAGGTGCACTGGTGATGATACTGTACAGAGGTCCTATATGGATAAAAGGGTATTCTCACCATGACTCTGTTGGAACCCAAGAAGGAGTCAAGTTCTTCAAGGGCACGTTGATGCTGGTGTTCAGTTGCTTCTGCTGGTCTTGTTTCTTCATATTACAAGTGAGTCATCTTTAAACATATTTGTTATGTATAAATAGGGACCCAATGGGTTGGTCCGGTTCGAACTTTGGGAATTTTCTGAACCCAAATCAAATTAATTTTAGTAGAAATTTTGAACCAAATCATACTAAATTGATTTTGGCTTGGATCGTTTTGAATTTCGTTTAGTTGAGTAATGAGAATCCTAGACAATTAAAATAACAAATAAAACTATATATTGAAAATAAACTAGTGTTTTGTCTAATATGACTAGTCTTATAATGCTAAACAATGAAGTGTATATGTATCGTAGAAACTATATAGACAAAACGACTTGGTTCTGCTCAGTTTGGAATAAATCATCCTATTATCAAACCAAAACATGATTTGGTTTCAAAAAACATTTAACTCGTTTTAGTTTCTATTCCAACACGGCAACACCTAACTAAAAGTCTTTTATGTTACTAAGTACACTTTTGCGATGTTTTGTAGTCTCGTACTTTGAGGGTGTACCCTGCTGCGATGTCTTTGGCGGTGTGGATATGCTTCATGGGAGCAGTGGAGAGCGCTGCTGTGACACTTGTGATGGAAAGAGGACAGACCAAGGTGTGGTCCATAGGGTGGGACATGAATCTTGCCACTGCTGTTTACTCGGTAATCAGCCAAAATCATCTCCTTAATTATACCTGAAAACATTAACATTTAGAAGCAATATGTGAAATTTAATCCATGCCCACATTTCTACATGGAAAGTTGAATGCAGTAGCTAGTTGGTCATCAAAACAAACTATGGACCAAAACTAATTATCCTTGAAACATTTATAACTCAATAACTAATTGTGATATTTAGTTGGTCTACTTCAACCATACATTCTTAAGATTTAATATTTGAATGTTCAACACAATTCTTTTGCAGAACTGTAACAATTTTATATTAGAAAATGGTCCATATTATAAAGTGAAACTGTTGTTTCAGTAAAATTAACTTGCTTCTGTTGCAACATAGGGAGTGATGTGCTCTGGAGTTGCTTACTACGTGCAAGGCATGGTGATGAAGGAGAGAGGACCAGTATTTGTTACTGCTTTCAATCCTCTCTGCATGATCATTGTGTCTGCACTGGGGTCTGTCCTCCTGGCTGAGGAGATCAGCTTGGGAAGGTTTGGGATTATTTCTTCTCATATCTTACCACTCCAACATACATGAGATGATGCCAACCTTTTCTTGTTATGAATTAATTATGCAGAGTGATTGGAGCAGTGATCATTGTGATTGGGCTTTACTCATTGATTTGGGGGAAGAGCAAAGACTACATTGTCCAAAGTGATGAGAAGAATGAGAAGACCAGCACAATTCAGTTGCCACTTTCAGTGAATGAAACTGGCAAAGGCAGCCCTTATTAATTAGTGGCTTCTCCTTAAACATGCAAGAAACAATCCTTAATTACCTTGCAGTAGTTTAGTATCTTTGCCTTTCATTATTTGCAGATATGTGTATGTTATCTACGTTTGAATTTGAGCTGCAGTTTATTACTAACAAAGTTGGTGAAAATTCCCACAAGTCAAAATGGCAATGTACACTGTTTAGTGTTTACTAGAACAGCAAATAATACTGATAATAAATTGTAGAACAAAACAATAGCGGTATTAGAACTTCAGATAGCCATAATTTGAGGGAACCACGCTTCGCCAGTCGAGCCCAACCAAGAAATAGAAAACTACCTAACTTGATCGGCTGAACCGTTTGGAGCTTATAGCCTCTAGTTCCTTATATCAGGAACTCATTTTCTAATCTGGTTTAGTTGTTGTGAATTGTAACATCTAGATCCTAATATTAAGCTTAATGCACCACCTTTTATCAAAAAACAAAAAAAACAAAACTGCCAGACTTGAGAATAAATCTATTAGTATTTTACATAGAACATCAAATATCCATATCTGAAATTGCAGAAATATCCATCCATCACAAGTCACAACGACTATTACATGGAATGCATTCGTTACAATTATTAAGTATGAAGCAATTTTGTTTCATTTGTCACACCAGTACGTAATACTAAATGAGAGCCAAATCAAACTTGTGAAATTTGACATCTCATACTCGCCAAGTTGCATGGAGAAGTGAGAACAAGCCCAAAAGCATCAAAGGGAAGTTTTCTTCTACTTATTCAAACTTGAATACAAGTTCCATACAAAAAATAAAACTACACAAAAACAAACCCGAAGCATATCGCCTGGACAAGAAATAAACTAACTAGAGTTTTCAAACACACCACATCCCACAGTACCAATAACAAAAGGTAAAATGTAAAGAAAAGTTTGACTTCTGGATCATTTCTTGAGGGGTCGACTGGGACCCCTGAGTCCGTCTACCGTTGACTTGTATGATTTTGACATGCGTCCGAATTTTGACCACGTATCGATTGACCGGTTTTAGATGATTGTTCAACCTTTGGGTTTAGGTTATGAGCAGAGAGTTCGACCGTTGCAGGCTTTTGTTCGACCAATCCTTTTACGAACGGTCGACCGGATTGCCTATTTCGGTCAACCGTTTGTGCTCATAACTGAATTCCAAGTCCTAGTGAAGTGTCAACTTTGTTCACGAAAATCTGTGTCCTCGCTTAGTGTGTAAGCAAGAAGGTGACAGTGGGTGTGTTGATCGTGCCTACATAGGGATCGCCGAGTGGAAGAGTGTGGATACTTGGGATGTGTCACCTCTGTTAATAGACTATGGCGTAATGAAATGCTATATTGACTCTTAGTAGAGTAGTAGACCTAAGGGATCACGGATCACAATAATTGATGATGTATGGCTCGTGGAGCATAATGACATGGGGACTTCGGTTCGAAACCGTCTGATATTGTGTTGGACGTATGTTGTACCGCTGATGTTGTTCCGGCGATGATGTGTCGATGTTGTTCCGGCTATGATGTTGTTGATGTTGTTTCGACTACGATACCTCAATTGGGCACCTACAGAGTGATTGATGGATCGACCTGAGTGATGACTCCATTAGTGTGGTGTTGACCACGATGATTCAGATCTGATTCCTATGACGTGGAAGTGTGGACGCCCTTCATCGAACCCCATGACTAGTGTAGCCACATGTGGGGTGTGTTGCGTACTGTCCGTAAGATCGTATGTGTCTACGGTAGGTCTCCAAGGGGGGCCCGATGATGATGTCAGACTGATGTCTAGATTTACCCTTGGAGAAGAACTATTTTCCTTACTGTTGATGACATTACATGCTACTAGTATGTCATGTTCATTTTATTGTACTATCTCATTCATATAGGTGAGCTTGGCATACAGAGTTACTTATGGGAAACTCGGGCATTGTTGTTTCATTTATGTTTCAGGACTGCAATAGGTTCTGTTGGGTGGTGACAACGGACACACACATTTTGGGACCATGATCCACTTCGGACTATTCGAGATCGTCATGATTACCTGCATTTATCTTTCATTGTAATGATGTAATCATGTATTTTGACAAACTTTGATGTATTATGGTGCACCGACTGGTTATTTATATGAGCAACATTCCCACTTTATTCTGAAGTTCTATATTCTCTCGCAGGTTGAAAAGTACACATTTTGTAATCTCAACTTGGAAATGAGTTTCTAGAATTGTGCAAATGTTTGCAACCTGATTAGAACTGTTGACAAAATGAGTTGAAATGAGACCTTCTTGTATTTTTTTATTTTGTTTGGAACAAAATGAAAAAAATATCTTCGTGTGCTTCATTCTTTCGTGAAAGTCTGGCTTGGCTACTATATGAAGGGATGATTTGTTGTCACAAAAGAGAGGAACATGATTAGTTTGGACAGTTTGAAGTTCCTTGATCAGACTTTCTAACCAGACCACTTGGCAAATTGTATTAGCCATTAAACGAAATCTAGAGATGATCAATTGCTTATTTGTCTTCCAAGAGACAAGACATTCCCTTAAACACAACAAAGCATGTGGTTGACTCTCTAATGATTGGGCAGCTTGCTCAATCACTGTCACAGTAAGCTCTGAGGTCTGTGTTGTTGTGTGAAGGGAAAAACAAGCTTTGTCATGGTGCTTTCTTGAGGTATCTAACAACTCTTAGAGTTGCTTGCTGATGTTGCTTCTCAAGGTGTTGCATAAATTGACTCAAGTAATTGATTGTTTGAGTGATGTCTGAGTCTAGTTATTATAAGGATTTTTTTGAAATAATGTTGGAAAAAAAAGAAATTTAGAAGAATATGCATCTGAAAAACTTATTTGACAAACTATGCTTCTTGAAAATGACACTTGTGATGTTATTTTCATTAAACAAAAAAGACATCACTGATGTCATTTTCTAATTGGGGAAATATCGGTCGATGTGTTAACTTATGGGAGCAAGTCATTCATCACTCACTATGTATATAAACAAGACACAATACTGTTGGGATTTCGACCTGTATGAGACAATCACACAATGCAAAATCGAAGGAAAACCACGCCACTACACAAACGATTTTACATGGAAACCCTTGAGAGGAAGACCACGACCGCCCTTTTAACCTGATCCACTATTTTGTAATGAGGTTACAAGAAACGAGAGAGTTCCCTGTATTTAAACCCTAATAAAATCCTAACCCAAGTGTGATCTGCGTACATCAAATGTAGATAATTGAGTAAATGGATCAATATTCATAATATAATAATAGAATGACCAAACAAAAAAAACACAGCAAATGGTTGCCAAAAGATGCTAGGGATTCTTCATTGTAATTTTGTTATAGTTTTCGTATTGTTTCCAAAATATTATTAGTTGAGAGGGAGTATTGCAATTTACCCAAATCAAATAGTTATAATTTTTTTTGGCGTGTTAGGGATAGGAACCTCCATTTTTAAAACATTGTACCAATTAGTTGTAAAAAGTAATAGCATCAGGACAAATACTTGTGTAGTATAGTAACGACATAAATTTGAATAAATTATTTTGCAATGACATCTAAACAAAAAACTCTAAAATTTACCAATTATCGAAAAACACAAACACAGTAGTAATGGTAGAGCATCATACAGATCCATATAAAAACCATAATCTAAGATAACACACCTTGCGAGTCATGCACAACCCAGATATACAGAACTGCTAGAGTAAGAAATTAAACTATTTTAATCATATTGCATAAACATCAATATACATGATGACATTGAAAGGCACCCATTCACCGCTGACTGTTACCTGGACGCATCCATCCCAATTACAAAAAATGACATAAATTAAGGACATACATGCATTACCAGAATGAGAGCCAAATCGAACTTGTGAAATTTGACATTGCAAACTTAAGAAAGTTGCGTTTAGAACATTTTGCATAAAAGCATCCCGGGGGAACTATTCATATTTAAATTAAGTCTCATGCTTACCCAATAACTTAAGTGAGTCTCACATAAGCATCCAGGGAAAGCAAACATCAGTGAGAATAAAACGGTATGAGCACAGACACGATCTCTGGAGTTGTACCACGTCGTACCCGAAATAACAGGAACTAATATATACAGAAAAGAATGAATAAAGCAATGACACTTCACGGTAAAGAGAGTGAACAAAGAAAATCCCCACCCCAAGCTATTTACCAGCACTCATCCAATAAGCATGGAGACTCATTCACATGCTCCATGGTTAACTATTAAGATGCTCACAAAATTGATTGAGTCTAGAGATAGGAATTAAATGAAATCGGAGAAGTATCGACTAAGAGAGGAAATGGTCAGCATAATGCATGTCTAAAAATAGACAGCGTCCATAACATTAATGCTGTGACTATATACAAAAGCAACTACAAAACATTAGTAGCTTCCTTGTTAGCAAAGGACAACAGAAAAATATGAATTTTAATCTTCATTGTCATAGTCCTCGTCCTGGTCTATTGTCATGGACAAATTTACAAGATTTGTAGAGTCAATACTCATGTTACCTGGTACGGGATAAGGCCAACCCATGTATTTGTCTAGCTCTGTACCTGGGCATGGAGGGGCTTCGGGTTCAGTTGTTGGTTTCTCAGAAGGAACAACATCTGCTACATTCTCATTTGCCAAAGCACTCTGTTCCAAGTTATCTGATGCTCCAACTGGTTGGTCCGCTACAGGAGACATGGTAGCTTCTTCATATTTATCAAACTCAATTATCTTTTCCGTAATCCTGCTACAAGGACGTCCCCTTCCTCTTCCTCTTCCCCTGCCACGCCCTCTGTGGCTAACACTGGGTTCTCGTGCTACCTACATGTCAAAATAATCCATCAAATAAGCATAGTAGCACATTAATAGCACAAACAACTGATCAAGAGAATGTTACCATCCTTGCACATTTTCTGTCATCGTCCTGCTCTGTGACGGCATCCTCTGATAATATTTTCCTGCAGGCAGCTATAATTTGTTGGTTATTGTTGCTTTTCCTTATTAGTTCACCACTGGCACACTTTCACCCATTCTTTTGGTGTCAGCCCAGGTACAACTGCCTAAGCACATGTACTGCCAATGGTGATTGGTTAAATTATAACCCATGAAAGCCTACCTAAATGTTAATATGACCGTACCCCTAATGCATTTTTCATAAAAAGTTCATTTCTAATTACCTTCGACGTGAAAATTTCTGATCTCCAAATGCCTCCGAACCTCCAAGATTAGCTACTTTACTGACAACATCAGTTAAGAAATCGAAGGCACTGTAGCTTTTTATACATTGTTTTCTGCCAGGAAATTCAGACATGGGCATCAAATAACAAATATTCTGAGGATAAAGAGAGATAAACGAACTCAATATCTAGAACATGCAATATAGTTCAAGATCGAGATAAATGATGACATTGCTTCCTAAATTCCAGGGAAATGCTCAAATGTCAAGTGCATTTTTGGATTTTCCATAAATTTATTAGACAAGGTTGTTCAAGATCGAGATAAATGATGACAACGCTTCCTAAATTCCAGAAAAATGCTCAAATGTCAAGCGCATTTTTGGATTTTCCATAAATTTCCAAGGCAAGTTCAGGACTGCATCTTCTGCTAGCAGCTATAGGTCTAATTTGACATTGCACTTGGCGGTTCATATTAAGTACAGATGATTGCATTGGATAAATAATATTAGCATCTAGTCATTGTAATGAGACAAAGTTGTGTCAAACCATTCAACAATATGGAAACCATCCGTCCAAAGGACATAAGTATTAGTAAAGAATGAAATGTACTTACAAATGCAAGGAGTTCATTGTCTTGGCCCCTCTTTGAAGAGTTATTTCGTACGTTCTATCACAAAGATCTTGTAAGAAAAGCTCTAGAGCTTTTGCTGCATGAGATATACAAAAATTAGCTACTTAAGATTCTTGGTAAATTGAGTGGAAATATCAAAGGAGAAACAAGAATAAGTCAAAGAAGCAAGCCCGACACGGGTAGCTGGATCATTTTGCAAATTAGTAAATCATGATGTCAGCCTTTTCTGAGTCCATTTAGCCAGTGAAAGAAGTCATGTTCCAGTCCACATACATTCACTCTCTAGTCACTTGCTTTGAATATCAGCTAATAAACTATGAATGTGTTTCAAAACGATTTACCATAAAAGTATAAAAAAACTAAAAGTGGGAGTCTCTTGAAATATTAAGTGCGTCACATTTAAGGCATGTGAAGGAAGGCCTGAATGGCTGAAGCAACTGAACTCTATCTGGTATTGAAATAACAGTTAATTGTAGTTATTACATCATTAGGAAATTTAAATATCATATCATAGGGCGAACTGGGTATACATGTTTATAATAATATTCATATATCCACCAAACTTTTTGCTGATTTCTGGTTTATATCCACTTCTCCACATAAAATCCATAAGAAGATTTCAAGCAAATATTTTAAAAAAATTAAAGAAAGGTGGCCCTTGAACTTACAAACTAAAACAGGCACAGCTAAGGCAATCTTCCCAACATCCTCATCTGCTTGCATTATCTTTTTTATCCTTGACTGCAGTAGTTCAGAAAACATTATCATGAGCTCAATCTTCTCAAACATAAACAGAAATACAGTCAGAGACAATTATAAACACATAATATAGGTTTCAATTGAAAAACAGGAATAAAAAAGAACCATGATGCCAACTGAACCAACATAAATGGTTTGACTATTGAAAACAATTAAGTTCTCTTATAATTAAGTCAACACCTCCTTGACTACTTACAGTGAATATTGATAGAAACTCATTACAGCTGCACCGTACAGCAGCAGTAGCATCAGAAGCCAACAGTGGCTTTCATCTGCAGTCTGCACATAACAGAAGGTACCAATTCGATAGTATTTAAATTTCACTATATTCTCCTTTTCAACCCATGCTATTCTTATTATCATTTATATCAAGTATCAACTGTAATGCACAAGACTGCAGGGCATATATGGCACTTTTTTCCTAAAATGTAGTTTCCATTTTGATCCTATGTAAACAAGAAAGTCCAAATAACAAACCCTAAATGGCTAAACCCCGTCATGAGTAATGTCAACTATGAACTATTAACATGAATCGTAATTATCTAGTGCTGCCACAGTTTCTACGAGAAGAACCAGCAGCTAATGCAAAATCCACTTCACAGATGCAACTTAAAACCACTTTGTGCTGTACTCAAGCTGTTAGTTAGGTCAGTAATGAAACAAATCACAGTCACAGATATGTAAGTTAAACCAGCTGAGGCCATTTGGCTCCTTAAGTTGCAGAAATGAACAGAAATCTCACACATATATAACCATACAGTATGTCGGAACATGTCACCTACTGCCCGCTTAAGTACTTTGTACTCAGTAGCCACCCAGCTCAGAAGCCTCTATTAATTTCAATGACACTAACCGACTAATCTTAGATGAGACGTACTTTTCTCATTGACATCTCTCTGCCACCTCACATATTTCCCCTCAAATTCACACACTTTTTCTCTTAAACAAAGCAAAAAATTACCACAACAATTTCTATGTCAACGTTGTACAGCCGTTGCAAGCCGCAGGCAACTATCAGCATTTTGATGCAAAATTTGCATGTAATTTTGATTCATGAACTGCATCTTTTTGGCAATACATCATAAAACCGTGCCATTACTAATGTCTAATGATAGAAATATAATAATGGAAATATTTAACAAAAAAAGACCCCACAAACTCACACCATGAGATTTCAGGTAAACAGCGACAACTACAACAAGGAAAAGCATAGAAATCGCAAAACTTTGACAATACACAACCGATCCAGCGTTCGATTTAGAATATTCTCTTCTCGTGCAAAACTCCATCCAAAATAACCTCCATCAACATCAAGTTTCGGATCGAACCAACACAGATCCATCTCACCACGAGCAATACTCCCAGATCTAGATCCGATCCACACGAATCCGAGCAAATCAAACGCGATCCGCACCAGAACACCGAAAACCCTCACCTCTCCCGCACTAATTCGCTCAGATCTAACTTTCCCGGCCGAAAACCCTAGATTTAACGAAAATATCGAAAAAAATGAGGAGAAATCGGAAAAAATGGGAAAAACAACGCACCGCGGGGAATCGCGTCCCTAGCTTCTTCCTCATCGTGTCGCCTTCGCTTCTCCTGCTATTACTTTCCTCTCCCTCCTCCTCCTTCCCCTCTTCTTCTCTCTCGTTCCGACGCGATTTTCGGATCGGACGCGGTTTTTTTTTTTTGCTTTTTTCGCTTTTATTTTATTTTATTTGCAAAAGAGACGTGCGGTTTTTTTAGATGGTCGGATGCGACCGGGCTGGGCGATATCTGAGCCGTCCGTTCGGGTGCGCTGATGTGGACTTGGTTGGTCTTTGCTTGAGCATTTTGCGGAAACGCACCGGAAGAAACGAGGATTTGAGTGGTGGATCAGATACTTTTCGGGTGGACTATATTATTATAATGATGTCTAACTTTACATTTGTTATAACTTGTAATTCAGTCAAGATGAATATTATCTACTAATCATACTATTATTTTATTTAGGATTGTTCATTGTCTTATAATCATACATTTAAACCCATTAGGACCACACCGGATTGAGGTGAGAATTGTAGTCACAAGGGGGAATAAAAAAACCCATAATAGATCGAGAAAGTCTCGTGAAAAAATTAACATTAAGATCATTGGCATTAAGAACAAAAAAAAATGCATGTCATAATGTCATTGGCTTTGAACGAGGCATTGTGACTTAATTGAAGTAGGGTGGAACGGTAAGAAGGATTGAAAGCCAGGTTGGTTGCAAAATGTTTCAATCAAATGTAAGACGTATCTATGGAACCTTCTCTCAAGAGATTAAGACCGCAATCATCAAACCTTTACTCACCTTGGGGGCAGCAGAGCTCAACAAACAAACACAATTATATGTGAACGAAATGCTTTCCTAGAAGGACAACCAAAAAGAACCACTTCACATGATACAACACCTCGAATCATTAAAAGCGGTCCTTAAAGTCATGTGTGCAATGAAGCTAAAACAACTTCTAGAGCTTGATTTGAGAAATTTTAATTGTTAACTTTTAGCCCAAAGTTCATTTAGTGGTGAAGTTTATTAATCCCTCTTCAATATTATTATCTCAAAGAAAATACCACAGAATACGCCTCTTTGTTGTAGAAATCAACAAGTCATTGGTTGCAAGATAGTTGGAATATGTTGAATGTAACACCCCGAACCCGGACAAGTGCTTACCCACCTGAATTCGGTGCATTAGTACGATCCACGATCCTGACCGTTGCGCACTCTGATATTCAATTTATATGATATACTCATAAGTAATCTGAAAACTATAATCAATAATTTGTGAGCTCGACGACCCGCAAATACCAACCATCAATCAACCATAATCATAACCATGTGAAAATACAGAATATGACATTCAGTTAAAGAGCACAATCAAGAGACATGCATCACAAACAATATGCATGCATAACAATCTGGAACCCCCATTCGGATTCGACCACATTCTGTGTTCTGAATCTATCAATCAGTCAGACGCACACATGGTAGCTCCACACTAACGACAGACAACTCTTTCCTCTCTCGGGTGACTACACGCTGCCCGTTAGGTAGCTCTTTCCGAAAATGGCTCAGCAACCTCATGACATGTCAACATGTCAACCGAAACACCACCACGAAATCATGCATATCAATGGATTCAATATCGATACTCAGCATGCATGTAACTACGTATATCAAAAGAAACAGACATGACATGAAACTGAAGAATAACGAATCAGTATTTGCTTGTCTCGCCACCACAAGATTTCCACAAATCACATCCAACTCCATCAATTTTCTTTATATCTTTTGCACCAGAAAAACATAATCAAATATAAAAATCATCATCTAAATCATTATCTATGGTGTTCTTGACCAAATCAGCGAAGTTCAATCACAAAAAATAGTAGATTAGCTATTTAGCTAGAACTTGCTCTTACATACCTCAAAATCAACCCAAATCTGAACCTCCTTCACCCAAGCCTCTTCACAACCTTCTCCAACTCCTTTCTTTACGTTGAAAACCAACTCCATCGTGTTTAGCCCCAACTTATCTTATACACTCACCTTTACTTACCACCTTCACCTCCTCAAATCCTACACCAACACCAGGTCATCACCTCCCCTTCTATTCATCCAATACGTCACTTCTTTCCAAGCCAAAAGATAAATATCAAATAATTACTAACCACTCCATTAACCTAATTAATCACCCCACCTAATTAATTTCTCTCTTAAGTAGGGTTTAGGATTAGAGTTCTAACATTTAATAACTCAAAAAAATCAATGCCAATAAGATTGTAAGTGGTTTGTTCTTTAGGATGTACTGGATCAACATGAAGCGATGGGAAGTCTAAAACTCTCCATTCATGACCTTATTTGCTTTTAAAGTAGAGATGAGAAGACTTAATGTATACATATTTTTAAGTCACGAAAGTTCAATAAAACTCTACTCTAAGCTTTTTATGTTTTGTTACAGACCAATCACAAATAAGTCATTTCGGAAGTTCAAATTTCTACTTTCTTACGATTTTCTGCAAACCAATTACATCTTTAGCGAAAAGAATATTTTCCGAGGATGTACAAAAGGCATAGGTAGTTGGTTGCAAACCAAGCAATACCACTCAATATTGGTAGTTTTAAGTTGTTAGGAAATTTTGGAATCTCCTTATTCTCTACGATATTGCAGCCTTCCAAGATCAGACACGTCAGTTGTCGTGATTTTTAAACAGGTGGTTGACCGTGTCACCACCTATTGTTCCATGGAATTTAAGAAAATCCGTAATCATGACTTAGACGATCTCGTGTTATGAACTTTCTCCCTCTTCTCAATCTTTCAAATCAATTTTTTTCTCTTCCACGTCAGTTTTCTCTTTCCTCAACTCACTTTTTTCTCTTTCCTACACTATTCACCTTTTAATCACAACCCACCACAATCTCTCTCATCCACATCATTTCGAAGTCCATCTTGAAAATTTTAAAAAAATTCTAAAAAATCAAAACAATTATAAAACGTAATTTAAAAATAAAATCAAACAAAATTTAAAAAATCAAAACAAAAAAACTTTAAAATCCATGTTGGGTCGGGGGGGGGGGCACGACCCCCGTTAAGCATGCCCTAAGGTAACTAGTGATACTATTAATCATGGAATTCAGACATTTAAGCATGACCTACGTGTTGAAAAAATTACAAATATATTCATGCTATATAATGGTTTACATATGTCGAATAAATATTTCATAATGATCCAGATAAAACCAACATACAAGAACATGTTTAGGAAAACAACAAAAGAACGAACAATGATAAGGAACCACCTGAAAGACCGAATCGTCGGAATGCGACTTGCCTCAGAGAAAAAATCGACTCACATACCAGTACGTTTGATAGTCTGTCGGTTTTCTCCCAGGGTAGAACGGTCTTACCGTCGATCAGACGCACACCGAAGTCAACAGACCACGAGAACAACGCGGAACCTCGCAAGAATCGATCGCAGGAGAACTTTGGATTTGGAGACCGAAAATCGCCGGAGAGTGACGATTTTCGCAGAGAGGATGAGAATAAAAAAACGTGTGTATATTGGAAAGAAACCAATTGTTATATATGTGTGTGTGTGTGCGCGCGCGTAACCGTTAAGGACTTAATTGCAAAAAACAATTAACACGAGGTCCAAAAAAGATACACCCATCACACTGAGGCTAAAGTCTCTAATTTCCCACAAAACCCTTGCCGCAGCGCATCACCAGGCGCGTGTGTGGAGAATTTTCTCATTCTCTCTTTCCACCTATAAAGGGTCAAGTGAAGAGGATGTTGTGTTTATCAACATCCTCCAACTTTTTAGATTCACCAATATGAGACTAAAAGTGAGGTGAACACATGACAAAATGACCAATAGTTCTCATCTTCAACTCAACATTGGATTTACTCAATTGAGTTATTCATGGACCTAACTCAAACTCAATAATCCAACACTATAGGATATAGCTCGTCTTCGCCTTTTAAGGCTTTCCTCGTCTTTATGGTTTTTCATATAGTCGTTGTTCAGTGTTTAATAACTAAAAATTCTATTACCATATATTATATGTTTACTAGTGAGTCAAGGAGCTCTAAGAAACAATTGTCTCTTATTTAAGCTTTATCAAGCTTATAAGCTGATTAGATGAATATATTATCGTCGGAACAAACTAGGCCTCAAATTTCTAACTGAATTGTTATTCATCGTCGGAAAACTACTTAAATCACTCCCAACGAATTACCATATTGTCATTCTCTCATTTCTACTCATATATCACGACATTTCACCCTCCTATCACCTATCTCTCTTCATCTTCCTCTCATAATCATAAAAAATAATGTTTCGGAGGTCAGTAAATGAGTCAACGGACGTCTCAATGTACTCGAATCTGGTAAAATGTCCAACTTCTTTTTAATAATAAAAAAATAAAAAATAAAAAATTAGTGGGCGTCCGCTGGAGCCCCTCATGGGGGTGGCGTGTGGGTAAAACGGCGACCTGAATTTTTTTTGTTGGACTTACTTCACCGAATCCAAGCGTTTCGCCAGACATTTTCGTGGTGTTGGTACTGGAAAAATGAGGAAAACGTAGGCGAAAACTATATTTTAAGAGACATGACGAAATAAGTATTAAATGAATTGTGAAAGACAAAAAAGTAATTGTTGTGACGATTTAAATAATTTTCTGACGATAAATAGTAGTTCCATTCCCAACGGAACGTAACAATCTACAGTTAGGAATCTTAATTGTGGAAATTCTCTCTCTCTCGATTGCAACCAAGCCAATAGCCCACTCTAGAATTTTTACTCATTACATATTTTCTACCAAACATTATTATGACCATTTTTTATATTTACAAATTGTATTGCAATTTGTAACAATAACAAACCTTCATAAATGCGAGATGCAGATTGGAAACGGTGAGGTATCGTATCTTTTACATGTAGGATGCATATGCGATGTGGCATGTAGTTTGTGATTTAATAATAAAATAATATTATATATATATTAAAAATTATATATATAATTAAAAAATCATGTAAAATTTTAAATTAATTTCTAATATCAATCATTCAATATTAAACAAATCAAAGTAAAAAAAAACAAAAAAAAACAAAATAGTGTTGTTGCAAACTTGTGATGCAGACTGCATCAAGTGACTTGCATCTATGGGAGAGCGAAATTTGGGGTGGATCGAATTTTTGGACTGACCTGACCCGATCGGTTTTAGACCGGTCTTCAGTCCGCCGGATACTAAAAATTCAGGTCTTGGTCTGATCCTAGACCGAAATCCTGTTCAAAAATAGAACTCGACATCTTCAGTGTCGAGTTCTCTTTGAATCACTGTTCTCCTGACAACTCACGTCGAGTGGAATATGACAGTGTTGGGCAATAAAGAACCAAATAGAACTCGACGCTGGTGATGTCGAGTTCTTCAAAGGAGAACTCGACACTGGTGATGTCGAGTTCTATATGCACTAAAAAACAAACCCGCCACTGTCACGTGTCACAACGTGATGACAGCGAATTTAGTTTGACAAATACTTCTTATTGAGGTCTATTTTGATATTTTTTTTTTAAAAATATTTATTTTGAATTTTTTCCTAATAATTACAGGAACGAAATTCGTAGTCGTGTGACCGTCCCACCCGAAGTAGGTGAGACAATAATAATGTTAAATAACCAAAAATCACAAACTCAAAGCGGAAACTTCTATAAACCCCATAGGCGCTCTTCTTCTCTTTCAAAAAACACTCCACCAAGGCTCCAACGGACGACAACGAAATGGTGTACTCCTCCAAGGTGGGTTCCGACTTCGCCCAAACCCTAACCCTAATCTCCGATTTCCCTCCCTCTCGCCTCCGATTCCAACTCACTCTCCTCCTTTTACCCAGGGAAAGCCCAGGATCGGCGGCGGCCCCACCGTCGACGCCTCTAGGGTTCCACGGAGCTGTAAAGATCTCACCTTTTCCTTCTTTTTCTTGATTATTTTTTTTTGTTTTCGTCCGTGTTCTGGTTGTTTTTGTGATCGGAGTGTGGTTTTGTTGCAGTCGGTATGAGGGATTTCAAGATTTATTCGGGAATCGAGAAGGGCGGAACGGGTCGGGTTGTGAGCGGTGGTGTTTCCAGGTTTCGAGAATCGTTCCGAGATCAATTTTGTTGCTTTCTTGTGTGGTTGGGGTTTGATGTGTTGGCGTTGTGATGTGTTTTTATGTGTTCGGTTTTGCTAGGATCAATGTTGAAAAGCAGATAAAGGAAGCAAGGTGAGCATGACCTCTTATTGGTTCTGCACTGTTTCTTTTGTGTTTCTTCTTCTTTCAAATACTTCGTTCTTAAATTCTCTGGGTCTCTCTCATTGAAGGAAATCAATGCCAGTTCTTGCTGCTGGAAAGAGTTCCAGGACCAACACCACAGTGAATCGCTCCATGGTTTCCCCATAAGCTTAAAATTTTAATGTCATTTTTGAGTATAGTAGTAACCAGAGGATAATTAAAGACTATTCTAGGATTGGGGAAAATAGGGTAGTGGTGACTGGAGGATAACTCTTAATATTGATTTTAGCAATGCATGGTTTGAGGAATATATTTTTGTGGTAGTTGCAACTTTTTTCTTCTGACAGGCAAATAACAGGGACAGTGAAGCAAAACCTCCATTTGCAGGACGGTATGACATTATATCTTCTTAGTGTCCAATTTTTGTATACTCTGCATTGCTCTTATTATGATTGCCTTCACATTTGTACTATTAAAGGAAATTAGTTCCCGTGTTTGCTACTGGAAGGAGTTCTGATACCCATTCCCTGTCAACTGATTCCAAGGTTATTTGCTAAATGAACATTATTTAATGTTTTCATTTATAACTTATAAGTGATAATGACATCTTCTGACAAAATTTAAAAGTAGTATTAGTAGTTGTTTTCTTAAAAAATCTTACACGGAATCATAATATCATATGTTTTTTGAGATTTTTGCTACTACTGCTAGCCAAAGTAGATGCTCAACATGTGAATGTATTGAAATTGCAGTGGGCAGCTAGATAGCTACTATCTTTTTCGTTTTCAAATTAGATTTTGTCATCCAACTTCTCATTCTTATGTTTTTTATGCCTTGTAGGTGAACGTAAAGGCAACAAAGAAAGACTTGGGAAAATGTAGTGTGCCTTTTTAGATGCTCATTCTTTCTTCTTTTTTCCTTGGAAATTCATTGTTCTATTTATGTGTGTTGCAGTGCATTCTTATCAATTTGTTGTTAACTAATTTTCAAGGTGGAAGGAAAGCTTTGGCTGATGTTTCAAATGTGAAAATTGCTAGACTAGAGAGAGAAAGAGGTTTAGCTGATTCGACAAATTTAAAGACCACTTCAAAGAACCCCAGGAAATTAATGGCAAATAAAGACACTAATAGTTTTGGAAAAGGGAAGCCTGATGTGTTACATAGGTATGGTAAACTCTAAAATGACTACATCAGTTAATATCCCTTTTCCTGGTACTTGGTCCATTGTGTTTCCTTTTAATGATGATATGAACTTTAAGTTTGTATTTCGATGGAGTGCTTAAACTAGACATAAAAAGTTGTAATATAGTATAGTTAACAAATCTTTTTTGTTTCTTTTCTTCTTTTGCAGCAAGGGTCATACCATACGAAGCACTCATCCTTCAATGTAGTGTTTTTTTTTTGCTGAACATTAGCATATGACGGTGACCTGACTCTTCCTGTTACTTCTTTGATCATTAACTAGTTTTCTCGTTTTGTCAGGGTTTCATTGGCAAAGAATGAAAATTTATCATCAAAAAGACTACCTGGGTTATTGGTAATCTTTTACGCACTTTCCTTTTATGTTTATTTTCCAAGATACGTATTTCGTCTATATGTTCTTGATTACATGTATTTCACTGTGATATGATTTTTACAGTTTACTAGTGTTGAGAACACAACTTATGTATATCTCTTCATGGTAACAAATTGCAGTAAACTATAATATCTGTATGCCACCTCTAATATTGTAGAATATCCAAGGTATGCGAAAACTTGCTGCGGTACACATTCAATCAGTGAAAAACCCTTTGGAACTCCTTTTTAAGTCATATCACGTAAAGCGCAGGTTGCCTTATATATGTATTTTTGGAGAGGGAAACGAATGAGTCATGTCTTCTTTTATTGATGGCCACGTGTTAATGGTTTGCTCTTGGTTTGTTGGATTTACCTATTGACTATTACTCGCTAGTTGCTATAGAAATGCAGCAATCAGATTACTTGGTTGAGATCTCACTTGAAATGACCACATAGTAAAGAAAAAAATTAACCTTTATAAGGTCTGCAGAAAACTGAAAGTAGACGCCATCCTCAAACACAAAAATGTAGGTGAAAAGATACTTCTATTTGTAATCTCTCTGCAAAATCAGATTGGCCGCCAATTTTGTCAAGGGGTAAACAATCCATGTCTAACAGAATGGTGATTCGTCGACTCATCTTGTGTACCATTTGTTATACAACTTATTAACAGTTAAAGGTGGAAGATTATGGAGCTAATTGATTCATAAGTCATATAGCGATGCCATGGCCACATCATTGTTAGTTTGTTGCATTACTTCACACGATCATTTGCTGTTATACTCCAAAATCTAATCCTGCAATGTAAATGTTGTTATGGTGTTCGTATTGTAAATATTTTTGTCTGATAATATCATTGAATTAGAGTCAAAGAACCAATTTCATCGTGAGTAACTCTTAATGGTGCGGTGGTTGTTTAGTTTTCAGTAGAGTTATTTTTTCCTTGGTGTTAAGAATAGTCTATTGTCCAATGTGGACTATTCTCAGCACTGGGTAAGATACTTAGATCTGAAATAAACCATTTTGTCTTTTGTTTTTTCAGATAATTGCAACTGTTCCTATTATAATTGTAACTTCATCTTGGTTACTTACTAGGTAAAAGGAAAAGATTCAGCAACATGCTTTGCCATGCCTAATGTTACCAGTGAGTGCTAAGTTTTCCGTGCTTTCATAGCTTCCTTATCAGTGGGGTAGGTTGTCTCTATGTGAATATTGCTTGCAGTTAAACAAATTAATTCCATCTCTTGCTGTATATGTAACCAAAGGTGATAAGAAAGCCTTTCCATCAAAAACATGTGCCGGGAACGATTCAAAAATCCAGACGAGTGATGTCTCCCAGTTTAGGTATGTAAATTGTTGTCACATTATAATTTTTATTTGTTTGAGATGTTTTCATTGTCTTCTATCCACTATGGTCGCAAATCGCATGTGTATAACACCACTATTACATTTATCTAGATTTTTCATATTTGTTTGTTCACAAGTGCTCTATATAGAACTCTTAGATGTAGAAAAATGAACTTCTTAGATGCTTTGATCTTCTGGAACATTGTTTCTGTATTTTTACTGGGAACGAAAGTAAACTCTATATTGATTAATTTCTTGCACCTGACTTCTTTTCTACAGCTTGAAACTGGTTTCTTTCTTCTTGTGAATTACTCTTTTTGTTTTTCTCACAGGAAGTTTCTTCTAGTTTCTTTCTTTTATTGATTATTTGAATTTTTTAATCATTTTTTCAATTTTTAATTTGGTTACTACTTGTAGGTTTTTGTTGGCGACCAAAAAGACAATGTATGCAACTAACAACTCAAGTAAACAGGTATAGCTAAATTTTCAATGTGACATTTCAATACTACTAATCATATATTTTTCTCATCAAATCCATTTTATGCCCTTTTGCGTTTCATTTGCTGCTTTGTCTACAGTTCAGATACAAACCCACGAATAGTCCTTTCAGCTATTTTTTCATGCTTATGAGCCTTGGTCTAGTTTCAGAAACATTGTTTTAAATGACGTCATATTTAAAAAAAAATGTTATAGCTATTTCATTCATCTGATCAAGCCTGAGGTTCCATTTTTCAATGACACTTTGTGGTGGAAAATACACTTGTTTGAGTAAATTTCATACACTTTTTTTTAATCTTATTACAACCTTAATGATTTTGTGAATAGGCCATAAGGTTCAGTAAGCAAGTGCTTAACAAAACCAAAGCTACTTCAGCTTCTAGACATACAGCTACCATAAAAAGCTTTTGCTCCAAGAAACTATCAACGAATACCAACGGGGAGTTAAAAATTTCTTCAAGCTTCAAAGGTAGTGCACCAGCAACTGCCGAAGAACTGTCTTTGGATAAAGGTCAGCCAGTAGCTACAGTATCTTCTGATGGAAACATTAGTAGCAACACATGTGCTACAAGGCGTCAACGCCAGCGCCGTAAATCTTATACTTCACAGGTAACTGAAAGATTGATTTATAGTCTTGCCATCATCCTAATTCTGCAATTTCTTGACATGTACTGATAATAGCAACTTCTTGCAGCTTCTTGGAACATGTGACAACTTTAATGTGGTCAATAATATCCTGGATATTGATGACAAAGGGAACCCCTTGGAAGTAGCAGCGTATGTTGATGATATACATAACTACTATTGGACGATGGAGGTGACCCCTTTGCACTAGTTATGTTGCATATTTTAGGATACATTGTGCTACTCGTCTTTGGATAAAGTTATTATTGTATTTTGAATCTTTAGAGGTACCCAAAACTGACTGCTAGGTATATTTAATGCCCTATATGTGTAAAACTCATTTATCAACTTCTGTCATGCCCTTTTAATGTATGTGGTGGTCCTATATGTGTACTTCCAAAAATTACCATTTTCTTGACTATTATTGAAAAGAAATAAACTTACTTCTCGAGAATGGTCTTATATTAGGCAATTTAAATTATTCTTCTGACACATAAGGTCTTGGCCTCTTGGTTATCTTTAACCAACACCGATTCATTTTCACTTGGATGCCCAATTGCCCATACTTCAATATGCAACTAAAGTCTTTTGGACAACTACTTGTGCAACTTTACACCCATTTTTAAGAGATTGCGCGTTGGACATTTAGAACCCACATGAGCGGGGAAGTGTTACAAAATGCTTCTTCATTGGACAAGTTAGAGTATTCTTGAGGTGAATGCTTCTTCAGTGGACAAAATCCCTTCACCAAACACAATTAGGTTAGAGATGAATGCCCATTCCTCAATAAGATTAAAGCTTGAGTTTGAGTTTGTGGATCTGATTGATCCACCACCCCTACAAAACCAATGAACTTAGGTGGGAAGGGCAGTGAATCCAATTCTCTTATGTATTCTTTCAGATTTTTAATCTCGAGTAATGTGGGACTATCTTTTTCAATACTTTTCCACATGCCTGACAAGGTTTATTTTCCGTGCCTAAGCTTGATCAACAAAGGTTAGAATAAGTCATTACAAGTCGATCAGTTTGGCTAGTTTATCACCTCTATAGAACCTCAGTACTTAGGAAAAAGGTAGTGGATCCAACTTTTTATGTACCTTGATAATGTTTGAATCTTGAGCATTTGTGGGACTACCTTTTCGAAAAGAGAAGTGAATTCCTGCAACCTCACAAAATATCTTGCTGTCCATTCCAACATCTCACAAACTATCTGATATCTATCTTTTCATATGGTGAACGTTTCTATTTTGATTTTTCCTTCTGTGTTTACTTTCAACAAGGACTGCTTATGAGCAATGAGATAGACTCCTGACTTTATGGACAATGAGCCGAACTAGTTTCTGTGTTTCTAAAGAAGCAGAGAACAGAGTTATTTCATTGAACTTGAAGTTAATTCACTCTTGTTCTTCTAAGGTTTATCTTATTCTTGAACTGATCATCACTGGTGGCTTGCATTTTATTGTTAAACCTATTAATTTGGGTTAAGCATCTTGGGATGCAAATGTAACTTAGTGGTTACTTACCGGTCAAGTAGCTTGACAACATTTCTTCAATCCTTGCATGTAAAGAATATTGAACATGTGAATGCATTTATAGAAAGACGGATGTTTGGAAGAGTCTTTGATTGTATAGTTGTATTATTTACTGCATAAGCATTTACAATCACTATACGAATGGAAAAGGTTCAAATGGGATTTCAAGAATCAATTCTAATTGCTTCATTGAGTTGCAGTGATACATGCAATAGCTTTGTTTCCTGTCATTTGATTTTTTTTTTGTGCAAATATTGGGCTTTCATATTAAAAATTAACTTCAACTACGTTAAAATTGTCGGCATAATGTTGTTAGGTGTTTTGTGTAGCAAAACAGTTCAAATTAATTTAGTTTCATTTGGTAGTCTTCTAATGCTTCCATAATGGCAGTTACAAAACCCTTTGCCTCGAGATTACTTGAAGAATCAAAAAGATATAACTCCAATAATGCGTAGTGTGCTGGTTGACTGGATGGTCGAAGTAAGTTCATTTTGCTCCCCTTAACTTTTAATTAGCAGTATTGCCCGTGGTAATCATTTTTGTGGCTTAGGTGCACTACAAATTTGATTTGATGCAAGAGACCCTGTTCCTCACGATCAATTTGCTGGATAGAGCTCTTTGTTTTGTTAGTGTTGAAAGAGATAAGCTGCAGCTTCTTGGTCTTACTGTTCTTCTCTTGGCCTCTAAATATGAAGATTTCTGGCACCCACGGGTTTGCATTCATTACAATAGTTTTTGCTTTCTTCAATATACGACTTGTATTCTTTTAGGTTTTATCCTTTGGTAGTCTCTTGCTGACATCTAATGGGATACAGATCAAAGACTTGCTCAGCATATCAGTGGAAAGTTACTCCAGAAAAGATATACTCACAATGGTGAGCCTCATATCCTCCTATTATTGGTGAGCTAGATTTTCCAGTGTATAATTATGGCTGCCTTTTTCCTCAGGAGAAGCTTGTCCTTGCAAATCTAAGGTTCCGCTTAAATTTGCCCACACCCTATGTCTTTATGTCGAGGTTTTTAAAGGCCGCTAAAGCAAATAAGAAGGTACCTGTTATTGCTATGATTTAAAGATTCTTCCATCTGATGTTGGTTATTTACTTATCCTGATTTGTATCACATTGTTTTTAAATTCTGAGCAGCTAGAGGATCTATCCTTCTATCTGATTGAGTTGTGCCTAGTCAAGTACGAAGCCATGGAGTACAAACCATCCTTCCTTTGTGCATCGGTTGTTTATGTTGCAAGACACACACTGAAGATAAGTCCAGCGTGGTCAGAGATTCTGAAGAAACATGCTCACTATGACGAGTCAGAGCTTAGGTATTATTGTGTCTATTTGGTTAAAAAATACTGATATCAATTTTAAAGAGATAAACAGATTATCAAATGTCATTGCAGGCAATGTTCTCAGATGATATTACGATTCCAGAAGGCTGCAAGCTCAGCTCGACTGAAAAATACTTATCGCAAGTTTCTAAAACCAGAGCATAGCTGTGTTGCCGGAATCAAGGCTCTTGAGAGGCTTCCGTAGCACCTAAGCATTGAGTGCTATAATATTTTTCATTCGCTGTGGCCGAATTCGTTGTATTACATAGGTTTTGTATGTGATGTGTTTGCTATGTCTGCGCCCTTGCAGATTATGTGTAATATACAGAACGTAAGATCTTGAGTTGATTCAAAGATTATCATGACGTGCAATTAGGTCGTGTAGAAGTTATTAGGAAGAATTAGACATTAGATTGGTTGTACTTATACATGGTTTTTATTCCTTAACAAGTTTAGTACCTGGATCTCCTCTTATAGAGTCGAGCATGTTTGATCCAAATATAGAGTCCATCTATCATAAATGGTGGATCTCATGTAATCTCATTATTCACTTTTCATTCTAATGAACAGACATAATAAACAACACACGTCTTCTTCTTCCGTTGTTTATTCTTCTCCTTCCTCAATCACGAAATCCAATCTTACCACATCCACAGTCGTGGATATTGTAACATCGCGAAATAGTGGAAATTTAAAAATTAAACAATCAAAAAATTATCTGATAAAACTCATCAACGGGAATGTTACTCATATAAATCAACAGTCGGTGTACTAATAATACAACAGTGTTTATCAAAAACCTGATTACAACAATATAACGAAGGACAGGTACAAGCAATTACGACGACCTCGAAGAGTCCGAAGAGGATCCTGATCCCAAAATGTGTGTGCCCGCTGTCACCACCCGCCAGAACCTACTGCGGTCCTGAAACATGAATCAAACAACGATGCCTGAGTTTCCCATTAGGAAACCTCGTATGCCAAGCACGCCTATATGAATGCAACAGTACGGTAAATGAACCTATCATACTAGTAGCATGTCATACCACATCTGCAATGCATCAAATCTCTCAAAGGGTAAACGAGACCTCAGTCCAACAATAAAAGTACCATCAACATGGTCCACAAGGACATCGATCCAACAACAACAACGGGTCTCCCTCGGAAACCTACCGTAGGCACATACAGTCTTACAGACAGTACGCGACACACCCCCACACGTGACTACTCGAGCCAAAGGGATCGGTGAGGAGCGTCCGCACTTCCTCGCAAAGTAACCATGTGGTCTACACCACCTCGACGGAGTCGTAGCCCGGTCGGTCAACATCCCAAGATAGGTGCCCAATCGGGGATCATCACCGGAACAACCACGGCGGCATCGTCGGCACAACATCGACAGTACAACATATGTCTGACACAACATCGGACGACACAACCACAAGCTGGAACATCGTCGGCACCATCATCGCCGGCAAAAACCTCGCCGGCATCGCCGGCACAACCTCGGCGGTACAACATACGTCCGATGCAACATCGGGCGGGTCCAGACCATAGTCTGCAGGGTCATCATGCTTCACGAGTCATGCGTCAACACGCATTGGGATCCGCGATCCCTCAGGTTTGCTACTCTACAGAGAGTCAAGCAACAACACGTCACACCACGGTCCATCACTGAGGTGGCGTGACCCAAGTGTCCACACTCTTCCACACGGCGGTCCCTGGGCAGGCACGAGCACGTAGCCGCCGTCACCTCACGCTCACGCTCTAAGCGAGGACAAGAGTTTCCGTGGACAGAGTTGACACAACACAAGACCAGGAATACAGTTCTGCACACAAACGGTCGACCGAAAAAGCGTAACCGGTCGGCCGTCCCCAATAGGTTCGGTCCACCGAAAGTTTACAACGGTCGAACTATTCTGCGCGTCACTTAAGTCCAAACGGTCGAACAACAGTCTAAAAATGGTCGACCGAACACGAGGTCAAAATCCGGAGTTGGTCAAAATCATTAAGTCTATTCGACCGACTGAGGGGTCCCGGTCGACCGAAAACTACCAGGGTCATCCTAATAGTCTACGTCATATAACGGTCGAACGATATATCGAAAACGGTCGAACAACATGCAATACTATCAAGTACACTTAAGTTCCGGTCGACCCAAAAACAAGGGCCGATCGACCGAAATCCGACAGCAAGCCTCCAACTCACGAGCACACATACAACCGGTCGACCGCCACATTGGCATTGTTCGACCGGTGTTGGTTAAAGTCGGGCAAAAAGGTAAAACCGGTCGACCGTTGGTCGACAGCAACCTTGCACCAGCCAAGGATTTTACGCCGTTCTCTCGTCGCCGGTGAGGTCTCCGACCTCCCGCGACCGACCACAACTTCCCACCAACTTGGAGAACAATAAAACCACACTAGTAAGCCGGCATACCTCAAGAAGAAGTCGGAACGCGTCAGAGTCCGCTCAACGTCGGCGCCCGACCGCAACCTCCGCACTCACGCCGCTTCACCGCAACGCCGGAGTCGACACCACCACCTCTGGTCGCCGGAAAAGAAGAGAGAAAGAGTGAGAGAATGCAAGAGTGAGAGAGAGAGAGATGGGTGTGGGTTATCTCCTTCACGAGCACAAAACTCAACCCAACCATCATCCTACACCTCCTACACTATCACACCACACTATTCTCCTCTCCTTCCCCACGCACAACACTGTGCACGCCCCTTCTCCATGCTAAACCACCACTAATCACGGGATTATGGTTCAACAGATATGACTTGGATTTCTACAGGTCGTTTTTAGTGTTTTTGTGGGTCGTACATTTTCATCGGGTTGTCGAGTCCTTTAGACCGTATCCGATCATTTTAACGATATTGTTTTTCCTAATAAAAGTACAATTCTAGTGAAATTTCAAGCTTATCATGATCGTGATAGTGATATTTTAATCGACAATGTAGATTCTTTAGAAATTTGAGAAGAGGAGTGTAAACTTGGAGTTATGTTCAACTACAGTGCTGGCGACTACAAAAAATGTTATTATTGAAGGTTGACAGACTACGTTGATATTTTTCTACATATGTAGGGTGGATAATGTTTTAAAAAGTTAAAATTTATAGTGTTCCAAGTACTTATATTTTAATGGGATTAGGTCGTGTTGTCGCGATGACATTTAAGAGTAAAAAATTAAGAGTACAATTTCATTAACAATACAATTACCGCAAACAAAAAAAATTAAAATTAAAATTTTCTAGTGTAACACATGCTAACACTTTTGTGATAATCCTTATTTTCTTAACACATTCAACTAAAAAATGGGAACCTAAATATCCTAATTCCTAAAGTCACAATGTCAACGAAAGCACCCTTTTGCATGTTTATTATTTACAAGATTATTTATATTCGAAAAAAATATTTTAATTGTAGAAAATCTTTCTAGATCAACTTTGGTGTTTGGAAAGATTGGGAGCAGACCGAATTTGAGCAATCAACTTTTAGTGAAATGTTTTATGGCCGCGGTGCGTCTGGGACGCCGTCTGACGTGGACAATCCAGTCAGCAAAAACCAAAGATTAATTAAATCACATGTTATTTATTTATTTTGTGTCACATCACACGCACACGGAACTATGTGACATTTGGTTTCAAACATACATATATTCTCAAAATCTTCCATTATCCCCCAAACATTTCATTCTCCATCATTTTCTCCCGATGGAAGACGAGATCGGTAAGAGGGATGACGAGGAGATGACGTGGGAGTGAGTCTTAAGGAGGTTGGGACTCCGACTTCGTTGGTTAGGACGTCACGATGTAGTTGGTCGGCGAGGAAGAAGAGGAAATGGTTGGCGTTGGAGTCTTTCTCGAGGCGAGGAGGAGGAATGTGATTTTTGTAACTGATTTTAGTTTTTTGTATGATGTTTTTGGGAGAAAGTTTGGTTTTCGTGACTGATTTGAAGTTTTGGGTTTTGTTATGTGATGGATTGATCTTGGGTTTTTCGGAGACATGATTTTTTGTAGCTGATTTAAATTTTTTTTGTGTTGAGTTTTTGCAGATGAGGAGGAATGTGGTTTTTTGTAACTGATTTAAGTTTTTTGCGTGGTGGTTTTCGGGGAAAGTTTGGTTTTCGTTGCTGATTTTAAGTTTTTGGTTTTGTTCTATAATTGATTGGTCTTCATTTTTTTTGGAAGTGTGGTTCTTTGTAACTGATTTGGATTTTTTTGTGTTGAGTTTTTGAGGAAAAAATTGTTTCTTTGTAGTTGATTTAAAGTTTTTGGTTTTGTTAAAAAGGAAAAACAACAACTTAAAAAGGAAAAAACATAACTTAAAAAGGAACAACAGAAAATTAAAAAGAAAAAAAAGAAAATTAAAAAGGAAAAACAACAACTTAAAAAGAAACAACAGAAAATTAAAAAGGATGAAGCAATACTTAAAAAATGAAGTAGTATCTAAAAAGAAACAACATATCTTAAAAAAGACGAAACAAAAATTAAAAAAGAAAACTTCACACTTAAAAAGGTACACTCACTTAAAAAGGAACAAACTACACTTAAAAATGTACAACTCACAGTTAAAAAGGAGAACCTCAAACATAAAAAGGAACAAACCTCACTTAAAAAGGAACAGACTACACTTAAAAATGTACAACTCACAGTTAAAAAGGTGAACCTCAAACATAAAAAGGAACAAACAATTCTTAAAAAGGAACATACATTACTTAAAAAGGTACAACTCACAGTTAAAAAGGAGAACCGCAAACTTAAAAAGGAACAAAAAACACTAAAAAGAATAACTTCACACTAAAAAATGTACACTCACTTAAAAAGGAACAAACTACACTTAAAAAGGTACAACTCACAGTTAAAAAAGAGAACCTCAAACATAAAAAGGAACAAACAATTCTTAAAAAGGAACAAACATCACTTAAAAAGGTAAAACTTACAGTTAAAAATGTGAACCGTAAACTTAAAAAGGATAGACGTAGATGTTAAAAAGGAACATGTTTTGCCTTTTTAAGTTGTTGTCTGGGGAAACCAAAAGTTGCGTTGGGAAAAATAAAAGTTGCATGGGGAAACCAAATGTTGCAGTGAGAAAGTAAAAGTTGCATGGGAAACCAAACGTTGCAGTGAGAAAGTAATGTTGCATTGGGAAACTAAAGGTTGCATGTGACACCAACATGTTATACGGGACGCGCGCGGCCGTGTATAAGGACTCTTTTGTTTAGGAGGGGCGAACACATAAAGAAAAAAAAGTTAGTATATAATTCTATAAAAATTACAATTGGCCTCGAGAGTTTTTTATATTTTGAAAACGATATATCAATGTCTTATCGTTAACTTTACCAAGTAAATCATTTTCAATATAAGCCACCAAACTGTCGTTCAATTAATGATTTTCTATTCGATTACAAGAACAGTTCTTAACAATATTTATCGTCGAAATGATCTTTCAACAGTTGCAATTGAACCTATTTTCTGTGCTAAAACATCAATTTCTTCAAAGTTACAAAAGTAACTCGAACTATGCATGTCAAAGATATGTGTTTTAATCTCATTAGAAAGTTTGACACGATCTATAGTAGAGAATTCATTAGGATAGTATTATGTTAAATTGACTGGTTTTGATATAAGCACGACATGCAAATGAATAATTATGTATTTTTTCATTGAACTAATTGTTTAATTCTTGAAAGTTTTGTATTTTTAAGTTTTAACAAAGCATAACAACTCAACACGATTATAAGAAAGATTTGTGATTTTTTGATCCATTCGGTGTGGTCGGTCATCAAGTATAAATTGTTCATCAATAATATGAATCACAATTTCGTAGTCGTACAAAATAAGTGCACTTTATTTAGTAAGTCATCTGGGCATTTATCTTACAATTTGGGCACAATCTTTATTTCAAAATTAAGAGAAACAATGAGTCATTACCCACCCCATATGGTATTAGTTCCACTCTTAGAAAATACAAATATTAAAGTAAGAAATAATTATTCAAAATGGAGAAATATTAAGAAGAATAACAAACTTTTTGAAGAAAAATGTTTGTTTAACGTGGGTTTTTTGTTCTTTTTGTGTTATATACTTGGTGTTGCGAAGACCTCTCAAGAATTCATGATGGAATTCCGCACCTTACAACTTCGTATAGAAGAATGCCTCATCGTGTCATACTCATATCATTCGTTTGTACAGGAAATTAAATAACTATGAATAACTAGCCAGAAAGTGAATAAGTGCAACATTTTCTTTCATTTCATTAAATAGAAGGAATAAACATGAAATACAAGAGTCGACATATTTATGCATTGCGCAAATGGAAGATACATAAGCGTCCTTTTGCGAACTATAAACAAAAATTGTTGTTATATTAACAATTTCAGATATATTTTATTAATAGGATTTTTATATTTTGATATATTAGAGGTGGGGATTTATCGACTCGTGCTTTGATCGATTCGATAATGATTTCCCTTTTGTTGTGATATATTGTCACAATATGGTCAGTTTAGCCTTGTAACCTAAGAGGGTTTTGTATATATTTAGATTCTTCAACTTCATGATGAATACACAACGTTAATTTATCAACGATAATTCTGATATTAGAATATCGTACAAACGGTTAGTTTAAACTCATAACCTAGGAGGTGTTGTATATGATTTGATTTAGACAATTATTCATATATTATAATGTTTTGGTCAGTTTAGCCTCATAACCCGGAGGGGATTTATGTTTGATTTGTCAACGATAATTCTTATATTAGAATAATATCGTACAAACGGTTAGTTTAACCTCATAACCTAGGAGGTGTTTTGTGTATATGTCTTTGTTATATTGACAATGATTCTTATATTTAAATATCATCAAATAGTTAGTTTAAAGTCATAACTAGGAGAATATTTTATGTATATAATTTGTTATGTGTGTTGGACAGTTTAACCTCGTGACCCGGAGGGATGTGTGTTGGACAGTTTAGCCTCGTGACCCGGAGGGGTGTGTGTTGGACAGTTTAGCCTCGTGACCCGGAGGGTTTAGTATATATGTTTTATTTTGTATTTGGGTTTGTTCATATGTTTGTTAAATGAAGACTCCATCGCCAATAAGGGAGAGAGAACTCAAGATCAAGCTTGACGTGCATCCTCACTTACGACTAAGGTAGTCCATATTTTAGTCTTTTGATCACTCCAAGGATAAGAGAGAGGGAACCCAAGATCCAGCTTGGCGTGCATCCTCACTTATTATTAGAGCAATCAATATTTAGGTTTTATGTTTGTTTTCGATTTTTAGGTTGGTTGACATATTTTATAACTTTAAAGATTTATTTTGCAATTTATCCACATTTAAGGGTGGATTTGTGATTTTGTCTATTTAGGTAGACTACTTGTATTTTAGGATTGATTTTACAAATCCGTTGGTACAAATTATATATTGTTGCAATTTATCCACATTTGTTGTTGGATTTGTAGTTTTGTCCATTTAAGGGGAGTATTTGAAAACTTGTTTAAGGTGTTTATTGATTTATTACTTGTGAAAGATTAACATCACATCCTTCAATTATATAGTTACGTAGGGCTTAACAAGCAATTTTCAACCGTTTGCATGGTGTTCCATGTTCCCATGCACGTAGGCACAACCACTTTATATATATATATATATATATAAAGAAAACCCATTTCATCTCTTTAAATTCTTTGAGAGATTGAATAATGCTTCTTAATTTATAAGTCATCATTCTTATCCAAATCAGTGATAACTATATTAAATGATCACTAATATTTTCCATGGTTAAAACAACTTGCTGATGATTCGTTGGTATAGTCAATAGACCTCTTTTTATATATATATTTGTTCAGATAGAAGTCACTTTTGCAATTTAATCACAATGTTAGGTTACACTCCTTGTGATCATGACTAAATACAACAATCACCATCACAGGATCTATGCAGTTACGGCAGTAGTAATTTCTTTTTATTTAATTCTGATTCTGAAGTATTTGATTTCAGGTCACAATTATATGATATATTTCCCGTTGATATATTATGGGAACTACTAAACATCGCCCCAAAACTACTTAAATCGCCCCTTGAAATTACCAAATTGCCCTTAACAATATATTTAATACCCATATCGTCCCGTGTCTTTAAACAAGGTTTTTGACTCAGTTTTACTAACATTCCTAGTACTAACACCACGAAAATGTCTGGCGAACCACCAAGATCAGGCGAAATAACGGAGGTGGATTTTTTTTTCCGACTCGGGCGTCTGGCTAAAACGCCTGTACCATGGTGGAGGCGTCTGGCTAAGACGCCTCAACCATGGTACAGGCGTCTGGCTAAGACGCCTCCACCATGGTACAAACGTTTTAGCCAGACGCCTCAACCATGGGTGGAGGCGTCTTAGCCAGACGTCCCGTTTTTTTTAATTTTTTTGTCAAATTAAAATTATACGGTGTGTTATCTCAAATTATTTGACGTTTCTTTGCAAGTTTTAGGTGGTAACCGGTCGGATTACAATGAATTTTTTGCAAGTGATGAAGATTCAAATAATTTTCAGACCCAACATTTTTTAAGATCCAAAATCCTCCGGTGGTAAATCATCCTGACTTACAAATACCAACTTGAAATTGTTGTATCTAGAAATTTTTGAATTTTCGGTGTACCGAAGGGGTATCGGTCATCCGAATATAGTAATTATTAACTTATTAATTAATTAATTAATTTCTACTGCTATAACGCGACATTTTACCCTCCTATCACACATCTTTCTTCATCTTCCTCTTATAATCATAAAAAATAATGTTTTAGAGGTTAGTAATGAGCCAACGGACGCCCCAGTGTATTCGAATCTGGTAAAATATCTAACATTTTTTTTAAAAAAAATAATAAAAAATAATAAAAAATTACGGACGTCCGACGGAGCCGCCCCCACGTAGGAGGGGGCGTCTGGGTAAGACGCCTCCCCCATGGGGGAGGCGTCTTACCCAGACGCCCCGCCTATGGGGGAGGCGTCTGGGTAAAACGCCCCGCCCATGGGGGAGGCGTCTTACCCAGACGTCCCCTCCTACGTGGGGGCGGCTCCGTCGGACGTCCGTAATTTTTTATTATTTTTTATTATTTTTTTATTAATTTTTATTAATTTTTATTATTTTTTATTTAAAAAAATGTTAGTTATTTACCAGATTCGGGTACACTGGGGCGTCCGTTGGCTCATTACTAACCTCTAAAACATTATTTTTTATGATTATAAGAGGAAGATGAAAAGAGATGTGTGATAGGAGGGTAAAATGTCGCGTTATAGCAGTAGAAATGAGAGAAGGACAATTTGGTAATTTCAAGGGGCGATTTAAGTAATTTTGGGGCGATGTTTAGCAATTCAGTATATTATGGGTGTTTTTTTTGTAATGTGAAGGAGAAGTATAGAAAATTCCCTCCATCAGTAGTTCAGTGCCAATCGTTTGGTCATACCTCTTGTTGTCAATCAAAATATTTCATGGGGAAAGGTTTGCAAAACTCCCACTCATGGGTATGGAACCACATGCACATAGATGACCATTTCATAAGGTATCTAATCAACGTATATGTGAATAAATATGAGGTTAATTTATATACCTCAAATCATGTTTAATCAAACCATTACATGTACATATATTTTACTTGTTTCATGATGATTATCCAACTTCGAATTCAAACGTTGAAGAAGTTAATTTTGCCTTATCTGGAATCACATGTTGAAATATTATTATTTTTATTTGGTCTAACGATGGATTTTTATTTCAGACCACATCATAGACATTGTCTTGATAACCTTCGTTTATAAATATATTTTTTATATCCACATATGTTTGAATTTCCAAATTTGTGACAACACCATTCCTTATTTTGACAACGGTGATCAATCATGAACTCATGTGTTTGTTTGATTCGAGTTTCATAATTTTTCTGGCTAAAATTCGACAGCCTTCCGGCCTCTTTTTTTTATTTGTTAAAATAGAAACGACCAAACCGGAGACCAATCCTTTTTAAATAGGACAGTGACCGGAATGACGTGGTTTTCGAAGCCAACCGGAGACCGTTCCTTTCTAAATAGGACAGTGACCGGAATGACATGTTCTTCGAAGCCAACCGGAGACCAATCCTTTTTAAATAGGACAGTGACCGGAATGACCCTTTTTTTTAATATTTATTTTAAGGTGAAACCATTGCCGGCGCTAATGTTGCACCTTCTCGGAGTCGACGAAGTCGGAGTAGACGTGAAGTTGCTACGAGGACGCGGAGACGGAGTCGATCTTCTTCCCTCCTTTTTTTGTCTTCTCTTTTTTCTTCCTCACGTTTTTTTTGCTGTTTTTTTTGTGTGCAAAAATCTTTTTTTTTCTTTTCTTCTCTTCTCTCCCTTTTTTTTTACGTATGTGTTTTTTTTTCTTTTTCTTCCCTTCTTTTTTCTCTTCTCTTTTCTTTTCTTTTTTTCTTCTCTTTTGTACGTATATGTTTTTTTAGGAATGGATGGGTTTTTATAGGGGAGAAGAGAGAGAGAGAATTAGGAGGGGGAAGTGTGATGATCATGGGTGTATTGGGTGGTTAAGAAGAAGTGGGGTTATTAATATGGTTTGAATAATTCTATTATTCTTCCATATATCTATAAATGTGGATTTCTTTTTTATTTCTTTTTTTTGTTGCATTACGTGTGAAGAAACAAAAGGACGAAGTTGGTTGCATTTTGTTGAACGTGGGATCATCATTTTTTTTTGAACAATTCTTTTTTTTTTTTGAACAAATTGAACGTGGGATCATGCATGCACTATTCTTTTTTTTAATAATAATAAATAAAAAAATAAACCAAATCTTACGAATATGGTTAAAATTCAATTTTTTTATCTGTTTCTTATTTAATGGAAAATTTTCTTTTTTCACCTTTGGATTTTGTGATATTCCACATCTCTTAATGTTTTGATTATATTTCCATGTTTAGACTAATAAACATATATCAAAAGATTAATGATTCCTTAATGTTTATTTTGATGTTGTTGCTTAGTCTCATCTCGATAGAGTTCCAATTTCTACTAAGCTGGGACGACAATTGGTCGACGATTACTAGAAAAATTATTTTGATTTGAGATGTATATTTTTTTGTGTCAACAATGTTGTATATTATTAGTTCCTTAAAAAAATTAAGAAAATGAGGGCACCCATCCCATGATATTTTGTTATACATTTCGAAAAATATTGTATATTACTATCTCAAATAATTCCAAAATTTCAAGATGACGACTACATCATAATATTTTGTTATATCATTTGGAAAATATTATATAATACTATTCCTTTGATTAAAATTCCAATAGAGATGACTGCCCATTGGTTCCGCCCCTGCAGTTAGGTGACAATTAAATGAATTGTTTCAAAGAGATTATGATGCGTTTGAAGATTGAAACTTACAAACATAATTAATATCATTGGTTGCTATAAAGAAGGTAATATTATAGATTTTGAAGTTTAAATAAAGTGAGTAGGCTATATTAGTAATAGCAGTATTCTAATAAAAGTCAAATTACCTTTAAAAAGAACTGAATTGTTATTCATCGTCAGAAAACTACTTAAATCGTTTGTGCAAATTATCATTTTGTCATTCGCTCCTTTCTACTTATATAACTCTTCATTTCACTCTCATACTATCACTCTCTATTCATCTTCCTCTCATAATCATCAAGAAGAATGTCACAGAGGCAAGGAAAGGAGTCAGCGGACACCCCGGCGTACTCGAATATGGTAAAATGTCTCATTTAGTTTAATCTTTTTATAATTTTTTTAGGGACGGGAGCCCCCTGGGAATGTGTTCTAAAAGTTTACTTTTATATGTCAATTATTATTAATTGGATGTGCAAACATTTTGTTCTTTGATAAATGTATTCGTCTTTTGGAAGTGTTAAGGAAGAGACTCTTGATCCTTAACCATGAAAATCTAAAAGATAATTGTTTACATAAATCAAAAGTTATTCATAATCATGATAATTAACATAGAACATTAATTACTGAGATAAGATTGTCGTGTTGGTCATCGATTATTGTAGCTCTACAAATATTTGACGACACGAGTATATAAAAGAGGAAAAAAATACTTTTATATATTGAATAGACCTAGCAAGTAAAACATTATGGAATTGTGTTTTGTGTTATTAATGTTTTACTATGTCTTAGATCCTAAGATATGAGACTTATATCATTTCATGTAAGGAGTGTTTAATTTGATTATTGTCAAAAGCTATCATAGAGTATAGTGATAAAAACAATAGTTGGTTAAACATAACTTGTGGTGGAAAAGATAGTTTGTCAAAAGATTATCATTGTATCTCTTTACTTGAGTGATGATATTAATGGGGCCCTTGACAAAGCGAAATTATAATGTGCACAATGTGACTTATGTTAAGTTACATAGTTATAATTAGCTTAAAGAAATGAATATAATACAAATGTACCACATTTCTACTTTGTATATATTCTTAATATCATGAGGCAAATGACACACAAGTGATGCACTTACATCACTTAATGGATCGTGTTTGGTTCGAGTGGAACAAAACATCTATGTTAATTGGGTAACTATAATGTGTAGGTAGATACCGTTTGTAATTTGAGATATTGAGTGTTCAATATCACTGTAAATTTAGCTTAGATCCTCCTATAGGTCACACCACAAAATTGGGAAACAAGAATGTTGATTTTATATTCATATGATGTATCGAATTTCGTGTGAAATAGTATACATGTGGTGAATCGATAAAATCAATGTGTCATGAAAATGACATAGTTAGAATCATTTATAAGTTCATATGAGATGTATATATTATGGGCTGTAATAATTGACATTACATGTGATAATATATTACATGATATATGAATTTGCTAAAAACCCCAAAAATCAAATTTTGTTGGATATAAATCCAAAATCTGGTAAAAGGAAAAAAAACGGTTAATACGGTTTTGCCCGAATTAATAAGGAATTAGTATTAATCATGTATTGGAATTATTCCAACTATGGTTAAATGTGGGTGTTTTCTTGTTTTAGTGTTTACGAAATATTCATAGATAGATCTATTGTTATTTTTTCTTACACGTATTTTTACCCTCATAATAAAGTTCTATGTACATGGAATTTAATAGAAACAAACAAGGGTAAATATGTAATTTCAAGCATTAAGAGTTAACTTAATCCAAATTTATGTTGAAAGATTTGAGTAAAGGGCATATGTGAAAAAAGACTTGAGATTAAGGGGTATTGGTGAAATATGATTTAAATTTGAAGGGTATAGATGATAGTCTTTTTATTTGGAGGGTATTGGTGATATTAAGTGTATTTGAAAAGTATCTATGAAATTTCTCCTTTTTTTTATTACAGAATTTTCTTGACTAATTAACGCTAAACTAGAACTTGTTATCTTTCATCTTTGCATGAGATACCAAACTCCATCTTCGTTATATATTCTAAGATAACATATGGTAGCAGGTTCTTTAAATTCGTAGAGCATTTTTTTTGCATTTATATCCATTTTTAATTCGTTAATTTTATGTTAATACTAGTCAATTTAAATCTTCTTCGTGCGCTACGCTGAAGCAACTATATTTCCTACCAAAGAAACATAAGTAAAGAAAATTATTTAGAAGAGTTTCAACTGGTCTAAATTTTTTACAAACTAAGTTACTGATTAAGCGAAAGTCACGTCTTTAATCGTACAATGTATGATTGATTGAATAGAGAGTCTGATCATGATGTGGATGTCTTGAGTGGTTAACAGTAAGTTCTCTCCATGAATATTGGAGCCGACCAATCTCTCCGTGAGACTTCGCCAGTTCACCTTACATTGTTTTGAAAATAGTTATCTAATAACCAACCAATTTATATGACCTGGACTCTAGTAATCAACCTCAGGCTAATAAATATTAAATTTTCAAAAGAGACGCTAAATAATAACTTCAACCTAATGTGTTTGGAATTGTGCATTACATGATTTGCATTCACGTATGCATGCATGCATGCATGCACAACTAATTTTGTTCTACGAGTTTGGTCATGATATCATTCACCTCACCTTTCAAAATAATGATAATAACAACAATGATGTAATAATACTGATAATAACTTTTTAGTGTGTGAAATGGCCAAGGATGTGGATCAAACTCTCAGTTCTATGGTGTTGCATCATGTGATTTAATTAGAATAGAAAATTGTGCACATTAACAATCTGGTAACAATTCCTTATCCTAGATCTTCTTTTTTATTTTGTATCAACAGAAAAATGAGGCCAAGGATGACACTTCCATGCTTTCTGAAGATCACCTTGCTTGGACTACTAGAGTATGAGGACCTCCCAAATAACGCAAAGATGTTTACATTACAACTACTTATGAAGTATATATGGACTCTAATATATCATGGTTTTGTTTCTAAACAGGCCTGTGCTTGATCAGAACTTCTATTACATGGGAGTAAAATTAACATCAGCAAGCTTTTCCTCTGCATTATACAATATTCTTCCTGCCATAACATTTGTTATAGCTGCTTTATTAAGGTAATCATGAATTAGGATTTTGTGCACATAATTATGGATTAAGTATCTAACAAGAATATCTTCAGGTTGTTCACTGGCACACATGGTGTCTCCTATGGCGAAAGCCTCATTCAACTCATAGAAGTTAATTACAATTTACTTTGGGAATATTCTTTGGAAGCTAAAATTTTGATTTTAAACTTTTCTACTTGTTTGCAAAAAAGAAAATTAAGTATACCTGCAAAAACACCTAGCTACAATTATGGATTATGGTTTTAAACACTCCTTGTTTGAGTAACAACAAATATATCCATGAGTTTTTAAGAAGACAAAACTTTGAATATCGTGGTCTTTAATTATCCAATGCTACTAATTAAAAATGGAACACCGAAAACAATTAAAGAAAAAATTCAATTTCCCCATGTTAATAGTCAATTAAAGCTAACTACCATGATTCCTGATCAATTTACTTGTGGGTTGTGTTAGGATGGAAAAAATAAAGCTGAAGAACGTAAGAAGCCAAGCAAAGATAATTGGAACACTAGTGACAGTGGCAGGTGCACTGGTGATGATACTGTACAGAGGTCCTATATGGATAAAAGGGTATTCTCACCATGACTCTGTTGGAACCCAAGAAGGAGTCAAGTTCTTCAAGGGCACGTTGATGCTGGTGTTCAGTTGCTTCTGCTGGTCTTGTTTCTTCATATTACAAGTGAGTCATCTTTAAACATATTTGTTATGTATAAATAGGGACCCAATGGGTTGGTCCGGTTCGAACTTTGGGAATTTTCTGAACCCAAATCAAATTAATTTTAGTAGAAATTTTGAACCAAATCATACTAAATTGATTTTGGCTTGGATCGTTTTGAATTTCGTTTAGTTGAGTAATGAGAATCCTAGACAATTAAAATAACAAATAAAACTATATATTGAAAATAAACTAGTGTTTTGTCTAATATGACTAGTCTTATAATGCTAAACAATGAAGTGTATATGTATCGTAGAAACTATATAGACAAAACGACTTGGTTCTGCTCAGTTTGGAATAAATCATCCTATTATCAAACCAAAACATGATTTGGTTTCAAAAAACATTTAACTCGTTTTAGTTTCTATTCCAACACGGCAACACCTAACTAAAAGTCTTTTATGTTACTAAGTACACTTTTGCGATGTTTTGTAGTCTCGTACTTTGAGGGTGTACCCTGCTGCGATGTCTTTGGCGGTGTGGATATGCTTCATGGGAGCAGTGGAGAGCGCTGCTGTGACACTTGTGATGGAAAGAGGACAGACCAAGGTGTGGTCCATAGGGTGGGACATGAATCTTGCCACTGCTGTTTACTCGGTAATCAGCCAAAATCATCTCCTTAATTATACCTGAAAACATTAACATTTAGAAGCAATATGTGAAATTTAATCCATGCCCACATTTCTACATGGAAAGTTGAATGCAGTAGCTAGTTGGTCATCAAAACAAACTATGGACCAAAACTAATTATCCTTGAAACATTTATAACTCAATAACTAATTGTGATATTTAGTTGGTCTACTTCAACCATACATTCTTAAGATTTAATATTTGAATGTTCAACACAATTCTTTTGCAGAACTGTAACAATTTTATATTAGAAAATGGTCCATATTATAAAGTGAAACTGTTGTTTCAGTAAAATTAACTTGCTTCTGTTGCAACATAGGGAGTGATGTGCTCTGGAGTTGCTTACTACGTGCAAGGCATGGTGATGAAGGAGAGAGGACCAGTATTTGTTACTGCTTTCAATCCTCTCTGCATGATCATTGTGTCTGCACTGGGGTCTGTCCTCCTGGCTGAGGAGATCAGCTTGGGAAGGTTTGGGATTATTTCTTCTCATATCTTACCACTCCAACATACATGAGATGATGCCAACCTTTTCTTGTTATGAATTAATTATGCAGAGTGATTGGAGCAGTGATCATTGTGATTGGGCTTTACTCATTGATTTGGGGGAAGAGCAAAGACTACATTGTCCAAAGTGATGAGAAGAATGAGAAGACCAGCACAATTCAGTTGCCACTTTCAGTGAATGAAACTGGCAAAGGCAGCCCTTATTAATTAGTGGCTTCTCCTTAAACATGCAAGAAACAATCCTTAATTACCTTGCAGTAGTTTAGTATCTTTGCCTTTCATTATTTGCAGATATGTGTATGTTATCTACGTTTGAATTTGAGCTGCAGTTTATTACTAACAAAGTTGGTGAAAATTCCCACAAGTCAAAATGGCAATGTACACTGTTTAGTGTTTACTAGAACAGCAAATAATACTGATAATAAATTGTAGAACAAAACAATAGCGGTATTAGAACTTCAGATAGCCATAATTTGAGGGAACCACGCTTCGCCAGTCGAGCCCAACCAAGAAATAGAAAACTACCTAACTTGATCGGCTGAACCGTTTGGAGCTTATAGCCTCTAGTTCCTTATATCAGGAACTCATTTTCTAATCTGGTTTAGTTGTTGTGAATTGTAACATCTAGATCCTAATATTAAGCTTAATGCACCACCTTTTATCAAAAAACAAAAAAAACAAAACTGCCAGACTTGAGAATAAATCTATTAGTATTTTACATAGAACATCAAATATCCATATCTGAAATTGCAGAAATATCCATCCATCACAAGTCACAACGACTATTACATGGAATGCATTCGTTACAATTATTAAGTATGAAGCAATTTTGTTTCATTTGTCACACCAGTACGTAATACTAAATGAGAGCCAAATCAAACTTGTGAAATTTGACATCTCATACTCGCCAAGTTGCATGGAGAAGTGAGAACAAGCCCAAAAGCATCAAAGGGAAGTTTTCTTCTACTTATTCAAACTTGAATACAAGTTCCATACAAAAAATAAAACTACACAAAAACAAACCCGAAGCATATCGCCTGGACAAGAAATAAACTAACTAGAGTTTTCAAACACACCACATCCCACAGTACCAATAACAAAAGGTAAAATGTAAAGAAAAGTTTGACTTCTGGATCATTTCTTGAGGGGTCGACTGGGACCCCTGAGTCCGTCTACCGTTGACTTGTATGATTTTGACATGCGTCCGAATTTTGACCACGTATCGATTGACCGGTTTTAGATGATTGTTCAACCTTTGGGTTTAGGTTATGAGCAGAGAGTTCGACCGTTGCAGGCTTTTGTTCGACCAATCCTTTTACGAACGGTCGACCGGATTGCCTATTTCGGTCAACCGTTTGTGCTCATAACTGAATTCCAAGTCCTAGTGAAGTGTCAACTTTGTTCACGAAAATCTGTGTCCTCGCTTAGTGTGTAAGCAAGAAGGTGACAGTGGGTGTGTTGATCGTGCCTACATAGGGATCGCCGAGTGGAAGAGTGTGGATACTTGGGATGTGTCACCTCTGTTAATAGACTATGGCGTAATGAAATGCTATATTGACTCTTAGTAGAGTAGTAGACCTAAGGGATCACGGATCACAATAATTGATGATGTATGGCTCGTGGAGCATAATGACATGGGGACTTCGGTTCGAAACCGTCTGATATTGTGTTGGACGTATGTTGTACCGCTGATGTTGTTCCGGCGATGATGTGTCGATGTTGTTCCGGCTATGATGTTGTTGATGTTGTTTCGACTACGATACCTCAATTGGGCACCTACAGAGTGATTGATGGATCGACCTGAGTGATGACTCCATTAGTGTGGTGTTGACCACGATGATTCAGATCTGATTCCTATGACGTGGAAGTGTGGACGCCCTTCATCGAACCCCATGACTAGTGTAGCCACATGTGGGGTGTGTTGCGTACTGTCCGTAAGATCGTATGTGTCTACGGTAGGTCTCCAAGGGGGGCCCGATGATGATGTCAGACTGATGTCTAGATTTACCCTTGGAGAAGAACTATTTTCCTTACTGTTGATGACATTACATGCTACTAGTATGTCATGTTCATTTTATTGTACTATCTCATTCATATAGGTGAGCTTGGCATACAGAGTTACTTATGGGAAACTCGGGCATTGTTGTTTCATTTATGTTTCAGGACTGCAATAGGTTCTGTTGGGTGGTGACAACGGACACACACATTTTGGGACCATGATCCACTTCGGACTATTCGAGATCGTCATGATTACCTGCATTTATCTTTCATTGTAATGATGTAATCATGTATTTTGACAAACTTTGATGTATTATGGTGCACCGACTGGTTATTTATATGAGCAACATTCCCACTTTATTCTGAAGTTCTATATTCTCTCGCAGGTTGAAAAGTACACATTTTGTAATCTCAACTTGGAAATGAGTTTCTAGAATTGTGCAAATGTTTGCAACCTGATTAGAACTGTTGACAAAATGAGTTGAAATGAGACCTTCTTGTATTTTTTTATTTTGTTTGGAACAAAATGAAAAAAATATCTTCGTGTGCTTCATTCTTTCGTGAAAGTCTGGCTTGGCTACTATATGAAGGGATGATTTGTTGTCACAAAAGAGAGGAACATGATTAGTTTGGACAGTTTGAAGTTCCTTGATCAGACTTTCTAACCAGACCACTTGGCAAATTGTATTAGCCATTAAACGAAATCTAGAGATGATCAATTGCTTATTTGTCTTCCAAGAGACAAGACATTCCCTTAAACACAACAAAGCATGTGGTTGACTCTCTAATGATTGGGCAGCTTGCTCAATCACTGTCACAGTAAGCTCTGAGGTCTGTGTTGTTGTGTGAAGGGAAAAACAAGCTTTGTCATGGTGCTTTCTTGAGGTATCTAACAACTCTTAGAGTTGCTTGCTGATGTTGCTTCTCAAGGTGTTGCATAAATTGACTCAAGTAATTGATTGTTTGAGTGATGTCTGAGTCTAGTTATTATAAGGATTTTTTTGAAATAATGTTGGAAAAAAAAGAAATTTAGAAGAATATGCATCTGAAAAACTTATTTGACAAACTATGCTTCTTGAAAATGACACTTGTGATGTTATTTTCATTAAACAAAAAAGACATCACTGATGTCATTTTCTAATTGGGGAAATATCGGTCGATGTGTTAACTTATGGGAGCAAGTCATTCATCACTCACTATGTATATAAACAAGACACAATACTGTTGGGATTTCGACCTGTATGAGACAATCACACAATGCAAAATCGAAGGAAAACCACGCCACTACACAAACGATTTTACATGGAAACCCTTGAGAGGAAGACCACGACCGCCCTTTTAACCTGATCCACTATTTTGTAATGAGGTTACAAGAAACGAGAGAGTTCCCTGTATTTAAACCCTAATAAAATCCTAACCCAAGTGTGATCTGCGTACATCAAATGTAGATAATTGAGTAAATGGATCAATATTCATAATATAATAATAGAATGACCAAACAAAAAAAACACAGCAAATGGTTGCCAAAAGATGCTAGGGATTCTTCATTGTAATTTTGTTATAGTTTTCGTATTGTTTCCAAAATATTATTAGTTGAGAGGGAGTATTGCAATTTACCCAAATCAAATAGTTATAATTTTTTTTGGCGTGTTAGGGATAGGAACCTCCATTTTTAAAACATTGTACCAATTAGTTGTAAAAAGTAATAGCATCAGGACAAATACTTGTGTAGTATAGTAACGACATAAATTTGAATAAATTATTTTGCAATGACATCTAAACAAAAAACTCTAAAATTTACCAATTATCGAAAAACACAAACACAGTAGTAATGGTAGAGCATCATACAGATCCATATAAAAACCATAATCTAAGATAACACACCTTGCGAGTCATGCACAACCCAGATATACAGAACTGCTAGAGTAAGAAATTAAACTATTTTAATCATATTGCATAAACATCAATATACATGATGACATTGAAAGGCACCCATTCACCGCTGACTGTTACCTGGACGCATCCATCCCAATTACAAAAAATGACATAAATTAAGGACATACATGCATTACCAGAATGAGAGCCAAATCGAACTTGTGAAATTTGACATTGCAAACTTAAGAAAGTTGCGTTTAGAACATTTTGCATAAAAGCATCCCGGGGGAACTATTCATATTTAAATTAAGTCTCATGCTTACCCAATAACTTAAGTGAGTCTCACATAAGCATCCAGGGAAAGCAAACATCAGTGAGAATAAAACGGTATGAGCACAGACACGATCTCTGGAGTTGTACCACGTCGTACCCGAAATAACAGGAACTAATATATACAGAAAAGAATGAATAAAGCAATGACACTTCACGGTAAAGAGAGTGAACAAAGAAAATCCCCACCCCAAGCTATTTACCAGCACTCATCCAATAAGCATGGAGACTCATTCACATGCTCCATGGTTAACTATTAAGATGCTCACAAAATTGATTGAGTCTAGAGATAGGAATTAAATGAAATCGGAGAAGTATCGACTAAGAGAGGAAATGGTCAGCATAATGCATGTCTAAAAATAGACAGCGTCCATAACATTAATGCTGTGACTATATACAAAAGCAACTACAAAACATTAGTAGCTTCCTTGTTAGCAAAGGACAACAGAAAAATATGAATTTTAATCTTCATTGTCATAGTCCTCGTCCTGGTCTATTGTCATGGACAAATTTACAAGATTTGTAGAGTCAATACTCATGTTACCTGGTACGGGATAAGGCCAACCCATGTATTTGTCTAGCTCTGTACCTGGGCATGGAGGGGCTTCGGGTTCAGTTGTTGGTTTCTCAGAAGGAACAACATCTGCTACATTCTCATTTGCCAAAGCACTCTGTTCCAAGTTATCTGATGCTCCAACTGGTTGGTCCGCTACAGGAGACATGGTAGCTTCTTCATATTTATCAAACTCAATTATCTTTTCCGTAATCCTGCTACAAGGACGTCCCCTTCCTCTTCCTCTTCCCCTGCCACGCCCTCTGTGGCTAACACTGGGTTCTCGTGCTACCTACATGTCAAAATAATCCATCAAATAAGCATAGTAGCACATTAATAGCACAAACAACTGATCAAGAGAATGTTACCATCCTTGCACATTTTCTGTCATCGTCCTGCTCTGTGACGGCATCCTCTGATAATATTTTCCTGCAGGCAGCTATAATTTGTTGGTTATTGTTGCTTTTCCTTATTAGTTCACCACTGGCACACTTTCACCCATTCTTTTGGTGTCAGCCCAGGTACAACTGCCTAAGCACATGTACTGCCAATGGTGATTGGTTAAATTATAACCCATGAAAGCCTACCTAAATGTTAATATGACCGTACCCCTAATGCATTTTTCATAAAAAGTTCATTTCTAATTACCTTCGACGTGAAAATTTCTGATCTCCAAATGCCTCCGAACCTCCAAGATTAGCTACTTTACTGACAACATCAGTTAAGAAATCGAAGGCACTGTAGCTTTTTATACATTGTTTTCTGCCAGGAAATTCAGACATGGGCATCAAATAACAAATATTCTGAGGATAAAGAGAGATAAACGAACTCAATATCTAGAACATGCAATATAGTTCAAGATCGAGATAAATGATGACATTGCTTCCTAAATTCCAGGGAAATGCTCAAATGTCAAGTGCATTTTTGGATTTTCCATAAATTTATTAGACAAGGTTGTTCAAGATCGAGATAAATGATGACAACGCTTCCTAAATTCCAGAAAAATGCTCAAATGTCAAGCGCATTTTTGGATTTTCCATAAATTTCCAAGGCAAGTTCAGGACTGCATCTTCTGCTAGCAGCTATAGGTCTAATTTGACATTGCACTTGGCGGTTCATATTAAGTACAGATGATTGCATTGGATAAATAATATTAGCATCTAGTCATTGTAATGAGACAAAGTTGTGTCAAACCATTCAACAATATGGAAACCATCCGTCCAAAGGACATAAGTATTAGTAAAGAATGAAATGTACTTACAAATGCAAGGAGTTCATTGTCTTGGCCCCTCTTTGAAGAGTTATTTCGTACGTTCTATCACAAAGATCTTGTAAGAAAAGCTCTAGAGCTTTTGCTGCATGAGATATACAAAAATTAGCTACTTAAGATTCTTGGTAAATTGAGTGGAAATATCAAAGGAGAAACAAGAATAAGTCAAAGAAGCAAGCCCGACACGGGTAGCTGGATCATTTTGCAAATTAGTAAATCATGATGTCAGCCTTTTCTGAGTCCATTTAGCCAGTGAAAGAAGTCATGTTCCAGTCCACATACATTCACTCTCTAGTCACTTGCTTTGAATATCAGCTAATAAACTATGAATGTGTTTCAAAACGATTTACCATAAAAGTATAAAAAAACTAAAAGTGGGAGTCTCTTGAAATATTAAGTGCGTCACATTTAAGGCATGTGAAGGAAGGCCTGAATGGCTGAAGCAACTGAACTCTATCTGGTATTGAAATAACAGTTAATTGTAGTTATTACATCATTAGGAAATTTAAATATCATATCATAGGGCGAACTGGGTATACATGTTTATAATAATATTCATATATCCACCAAACTTTTTGCTGATTTCTGGTTTATATCCACTTCTCCACATAAAATCCATAAGAAGATTTCAAGCAAATATTTTAAAAAAATTAAAGAAAGGTGGCCCTTGAACTTACAAACTAAAACAGGCACAGCTAAGGCAATCTTCCCAACATCCTCATCTGCTTGCATTATCTTTTTTATCCTTGACTGCAGTAGTTCAGAAAACATTATCATGAGCTCAATCTTCTCAAACATAAACAGAAATACAGTCAGAGACAATTATAAACACATAATATAGGTTTCAATTGAAAAACAGGAATAAAAAAGAACCATGATGCCAACTGAACCAACATAAATGGTTTGACTATTGAAAACAATTAAGTTCTCTTATAATTAAGTCAACACCTCCTTGACTACTTACAGTGAATATTGATAGAAACTCATTACAGCTGCACCGTACAGCAGCAGTAGCATCAGAAGCCAACAGTGGCTTTCATCTGCAGTCTGCACATAACAGAAGGTACCAATTCGATAGTATTTAAATTTCACTATATTCTCCTTTTCAACCCATGCTATTCTTATTATCATTTATATCAAGTATCAACTGTAATGCACAAGACTGCAGGGCATATATGGCACTTTTTTCCTAAAATGTAGTTTCCATTTTGATCCTATGTAAACAAGAAAGTCCAAATAACAAACCCTAAATGGCTAAACCCCGTCATGAGTAATGTCAACTATGAACTATTAACATGAATCGTAATTATCTAGTGCTGCCACAGTTTCTACGAGAAGAACCAGCAGCTAATGCAAAATCCACTTCACAGATGCAACTTAAAACCACTTTGTGCTGTACTCAAGCTGTTAGTTAGGTCAGTAATGAAACAAATCACAGTCACAGATATGTAAGTTAAACCAGCTGAGGCCATTTGGCTCCTTAAGTTGCAGAAATGAACAGAAATCTCACACATATATAACCATACAGTATGTCGGAACATGTCACCTACTGCCCGCTTAAGTACTTTGTACTCAGTAGCCACCCAGCTCAGAAGCCTCTATTAATTTCAATGACACTAACCGACTAATCTTAGATGAGACGTACTTTTCTCATTGACATCTCTCTGCCACCTCACATATTTCCCCTCAAATTCACACACTTTTTCTCTTAAACAAAGCAAAAAATTACCACAACAATTTCTATGTCAACGTTGTACAGCCGTTGCAAGCCGCAGGCAACTATCAGCATTTTGATGCAAAATTTGCATGTAATTTTGATTCATGAACTGCATCTTTTTGGCAATACATCATAAAACCGTGCCATTACTAATGTCTAATGATAGAAATATAATAATGGAAATATTTAACAAAAAAAGACCCCACAAACTCACACCATGAGATTTCAGGTAAACAGCGACAACTACAACAAGGAAAAGCATAGAAATCGCAAAACTTTGACAATACACAACCGATCCAGCGTTCGATTTAGAATATTCTCTTCTCGTGCAAAACTCCATCCAAAATAACCTCCATCAACATCAAGTTTCGGATCGAACCAACACAGATCCATCTCACCACGAGCAATACTCCCAGATCTAGATCCGATCCACACGAATCCGAGCAAATCAAACGCGATCCGCACCAGAACACCGAAAACCCTCACCTCTCCCGCACTAATTCGCTCAGATCTAACTTTCCCGGCCGAAAACCCTAGATTTAACGAAAATATCGAAAAAAATGAGGAGAAATCGGAAAAAATGGGAAAAACAACGCACCGCGGGGAATCGCGTCCCTAGCTTCTTCCTCATCGTGTCGCCTTCGCTTCTCCTGCTATTACTTTCCTCTCCCTCCTCCTCCTTCCCCTCTTCTTCTCTCTCGTTCCGACGCGATTTTCGGATCGGACGCGGTTTTTTTTTTTTGCTTTTTTCGCTTTTATTTTATTTTATTTGCAAAAGAGACGTGCGGTTTTTTTAGATGGTCGGATGCGACCGGGCTGGGCGATATCTGAGCCGTCCGTTCGGGTGCGCTGATGTGGACTTGGTTGGTCTTTGCTTGAGCATTTTGCGGAAACGCACCGGAAGAAACGAGGATTTGAGTGGTGGATCAGATACTTTTCGGGTGGACTATATTATTATAATGATGTCTAACTTTACATTTGTTATAACTTGTAATTCAGTCAAGATGAATATTATCTACTAATCATACTATTATTTTATTTAGGATTGTTCATTGTCTTATAATCATACATTTAAACCCATTAGGACCACACCGGATTGAGGTGAGAATTGTAGTCACAAGGGGGAATAAAAAAACCCATAATAGATCGAGAAAGTCTCGTGAAAAAATTAACATTAAGATCATTGGCATTAAGAACAAAAAAAAATGCATGTCATAATGTCATTGGCTTTGAACGAGGCATTGTGACTTAATTGAAGTAGGGTGGAACGGTAAGAAGGATTGAAAGCCAGGTTGGTTGCAAAATGTTTCAATCAAATGTAAGACGTATCTATGGAACCTTCTCTCAAGAGATTAAGACCGCAATCATCAAACCTTTACTCACCTTGGGGGCAGCAGAGCTCAACAAACAAACACAATTATATGTGAACGAAATGCTTTCCTAGAAGGACAACCAAAAAGAACCACTTCACATGATACAACACCTCGAATCATTAAAAGCGGTCCTTAAAGTCATGTGTGCAATGAAGCTAAAACAACTTCTAGAGCTTGATTTGAGAAATTTTAATTGTTAACTTTTAGCCCAAAGTTCATTTAGTGGTGAAGTTTATTAATCCCTCTTCAATATTATTATCTCAAAGAAAATACCACAGAATACGCCTCTTTGTTGTAGAAATCAACAAGTCATTGGTTGCAAGATAGTTGGAATATGTTGAATGTAACACCCCGAACCCGGACAAGTGCTTACCCACCTGAATTCGGTGCATTAGTACGATCCACGATCCTGACCGTTGCGCACTCTGATATTCAATTTATATGATATACTCATAAGTAATCTGAAAACTATAATCAATAATTTGTGAGCTCGACGACCCGCAAATACCAACCATCAATCAACCATAATCATAACCATGTGAAAATACAGAATATGACATTCAGTTAAAGAGCACAATCAAGAGACATGCATCACAAACAATATGCATGCATAACAATCTGGAACCCCCATTCGGATTCGACCACATTCTGTGTTCTGAATCTATCAATCAGTCAGACGCACACATGGTAGCTCCACACTAACGACAGACAACTCTTTCCTCTCTCGGGTGACTACACGCTGCCCGTTAGGTAGCTCTTTCCGAAAATGGCTCAGCAACCTCATGACATGTCAACATGTCAACCGAAACACCACCACGAAATCATGCATATCAATGGATTCAATATCGATACTCAGCATGCATGTAACTACGTATATCAAAAGAAACAGACATGACATGAAACTGAAGAATAACGAATCAGTATTTGCTTGTCTCGCCACCACAAGATTTCCACAAATCACATCCAACTCCATCAATTTTCTTTATATCTTTTGCACCAGAAAAACATAATCAAATATAAAAATCATCATCTAAATCATTATCTATGGTGTTCTTGACCAAATCAGCGAAGTTCAATCACAAAAAATAGTAGATTAGCTATTTAGCTAGAACTTGCTCTTACATACCTCAAAATCAACCCAAATCTGAACCTCCTTCACCCAAGCCTCTTCACAACCTTCTCCAACTCCTTTCTTTACGTTGAAAACCAACTCCATCGTGTTTAGCCCCAACTTATCTTATACACTCACCTTTACTTACCACCTTCACCTCCTCAAATCCTACACCAACACCAGGTCATCACCTCCCCTTCTATTCATCCAATACGTCACTTCTTTCCAAGCCAAAAGATAAATATCAAATAATTACTAACCACTCCATTAACCTAATTAATCACCCCACCTAATTAATTTCTCTCTTAAGTAGGGTTTAGGATTAGAGTTCTAACATTTAATAACTCAAAAAAATCAATGCCAATAAGATTGTAAGTGGTTTGTTCTTTAGGATGTACTGGATCAACATGAAGCGATGGGAAGTCTAAAACTCTCCATTCATGACCTTATTTGCTTTTAAAGTAGAGATGAGAAGACTTAATGTATACATATTTTTAAGTCACGAAAGTTCAATAAAACTCTACTCTAAGCTTTTTATGTTTTGTTACAGACCAATCACAAATAAGTCATTTCGGAAGTTCAAATTTCTACTTTCTTACGATTTTCTGCAAACCAATTACATCTTTAGCGAAAAGAATATTTTCCGAGGATGTACAAAAGGCATAGGTAGTTGGTTGCAAACCAAGCAATACCACTCAATATTGGTAGTTTTAAGTTGTTAGGAAATTTTGGAATCTCCTTATTCTCTACGATATTGCAGCCTTCCAAGATCAGACACGTCAGTTGTCGTGATTTTTAAACAGGTGGTTGACCGTGTCACCACCTATTGTTCCATGGAATTTAAGAAAATCCGTAATCATGACTTAGACGATCTCGTGTTATGAACTTTCTCCCTCTTCTCAATCTTTCAAATCAATTTTTTTCTCTTCCACGTCAGTTTTCTCTTTCCTCAACTCACTTTTTTCTCTTTCCTACACTATTCACCTTTTAATCACAACCCACCACAATCTCTCTCATCCACATCATTTCGAAGTCCATCTTGAAAATTTTAAAAAAATTCTAAAAAATCAAAACAATTATAAAACGTAATTTAAAAATAAAATCAAACAAAATTTAAAAAATCAAAACAAAAAAACTTTAAAATCCATGTTGGGTCGGGGGGGGGGGCACGACCCCCGTTAAGCATGCCCTAAGGTAACTAGTGATACTATTAATCATGGAATTCAGACATTTAAGCATGACCTACGTGTTGAAAAAATTACAAATATATTCATGCTATATAATGGTTTACATATGTCGAATAAATATTTCATAATGATCCAGATAAAACCAACATACAAGAACATGTTTAGGAAAACAACAAAAGAACGAACAATGATAAGGAACCACCTGAAAGACCGAATCGTCGGAATGCGACTTGCCTCAGAGAAAAAATCGACTCACATACCAGTACGTTTGATAGTCTGTCGGTTTTCTCCCAGGGTAGAACGGTCTTACCGTCGATCAGACGCACACCGAAGTCAACAGACCACGAGAACAACGCGGAACCTCGCAAGAATCGATCGCAGGAGAACTTTGGATTTGGAGACCGAAAATCGCCGGAGAGTGACGATTTTCGCAGAGAGGATGAGAATAAAAAAACGTGTGTATATTGGAAAGAAACCAATTGTTATATATGTGTGTGTGTGTGCGCGCGCGTAACCGTTAAGGACTTAATTGCAAAAAACAATTAACACGAGGTCCAAAAAAGATACACCCATCACACTGAGGCTAAAGTCTCTAATTTCCCACAAAACCCTTGCCGCAGCGCATCACCAGGCGCGTGTGTGGAGAATTTTCTCATTCTCTCTTTCCACCTATAAAGGGTCAAGTGAAGAGGATGTTGTGTTTATCAACATCCTCCAACTTTTTAGATTCACCAATATGAGACTAAAAGTGAGGTGAACACATGACAAAATGACCAATAGTTCTCATCTTCAACTCAACATTGGATTTACTCAATTGAGTTATTCATGGACCTAACTCAAACTCAATAATCCAACACTATAGGATATAGCTCGTCTTCGCCTTTTAAGGCTTTCCTCGTCTTTATGGTTTTTCATATAGTCGTTGTTCAGTGTTTAATAACTAAAAATTCTATTACCATATATTATATGTTTACTAGTGAGTCAAGGAGCTCTAAGAAACAATTGTCTCTTATTTAAGCTTTATCAAGCTTATAAGCTGATTAGATGAATATATTATCGTCGGAACAAACTAGGCCTCAAATTTCTAACTGAATTGTTATTCATCGTCGGAAAACTACTTAAATCACTCCCAACGAATTACCATATTGTCATTCTCTCATTTCTACTCATATATCACGACATTTCACCCTCCTATCACCTATCTCTCTTCATCTTCCTCTCATAATCATAAAAAATAATGTTTCGGAGGTCAGTAAATGAGTCAACGGACGTCTCAATGTACTCGAATCTGGTAAAATGTCCAACTTCTTTTTAATAATAAAAAAATAAAAAATAAAAAATTAGTGGGCGTCCGCTGGAGCCCCTCATGGGGGTGGCGTGTGGGTAAAACGGCGACCTGAATTTTTTTTGTTGGACTTACTTCACCGAATCCAAGCGTTTCGCCAGACATTTTCGTGGTGTTGGTACTGGAAAAATGAGGAAAACGTAGGCGAAAACTATATTTTAAGAGACATGACGAAATAAGTATTAAATGAATTGTGAAAGACAAAAAAGTAATTGTTGTGACGATTTAAATAATTTTCTGACGATAAATAGTAGTTCCATTCCCAACGGAACGTAACAATCTACAGTTAGGAATCTTAATTGTGGAAATTCTCTCTCTCTCGATTGCAACCAAGCCAATAGCCCACTCTAGAATTTTTACTCATTACATATTTTCTACCAAACATTATTATGACCATTTTTTATATTTACAAATTGTATTGCAATTTGTAACAATAACAAACCTTCATAAATGCGAGATGCAGATTGGAAACGGTGAGGTATCGTATCTTTTACATGTAGGATGCATATGCGATGTGGCATGTAGTTTGTGATTTAATAATAAAATAATATTATATATATATTAAAAATTATATATATAATTAAAAAATCATGTAAAATTTTAAATTAATTTCTAATATCAATCATTCAATATTAAACAAATCAAAGTAAAAAAAAACAAAAAAAAACAAAATAGTGTTGTTGCAAACTTGTGATGCAGACTGCATCAAGTGACTTGCATCTATGGGAGAGCGAAATTTGGGGTGGATCGAATTTTTGGACTGACCTGACCCGATCGGTTTTAGACCGGTCTTCAGTCCGCCGGATACTAAAAATTCAGGTCTTGGTCTGATCCTAGACCGAAATCCTGTTCAAAAATAGAACTCGACATCTTCAGTGTCGAGTTCTCTTTGAATCACTGTTCTCCTGACAACTCACGTCGAGTGGAATATGACAGTGTTGGGCAATAAAGAACCAAATAGAACTCGACGCTGGTGATGTCGAGTTCTTCAAAGGAGAACTCGACACTGGTGATGTCGAGTTCTATATGCACTAAAAAACAAACCCGCCACTGTCACGTGTCACAACGTGATGACAGCGAATTTAGTTTGACAAATACTTCTTATTGAGGTCTATTTTGATATTTTTTTTTTAAAAATATTTATTTTGAATTTTTTCCTAATAATTACAGGAACGAAATTCGTAGTCGTGTGACCGTCCCACCCGAAGTAGGTGAGACAATAATAATGTTAAATAACCAAAAATCACAAACTCAAAGCGGAAACTTCTATAAACCCCATAGGCGCTCTTCTTCTCTTTCAAAAAACACTCCACCAAGGCTCCAACGGACGACAACGAAATGGTGTACTCCTCCAAGGTGGGTTCCGACTTCGCCCAAACCCTAACCCTAATCTCCGATTTCCCTCCCTCTCGCCTCCGATTCCAACTCACTCTCCTCCTTTTACCCAGGGAAAGCCCAGGATCGGCGGCGGCCCCACCGTCGACGCCTCTAGGGTTCCACGGAGCTGTAAAGATCTCACCTTTTCCTTCTTTTTCTTGATTATTTTTTTTTGTTTTCGTCCGTGTTCTGGTTGTTTTTGTGATCGGAGTGTGGTTTTGTTGCAGTCGGTATGAGGGATTTCAAGATTTATTCGGGAATCGAGAAGGGCGGAACGGGTCGGGTTGTGAGCGGTGGTGTTTCCAGGTTTCGAGAATCGTTCCGAGATCAATTTTGTTGCTTTCTTGTGTGGTTGGGGTTTGATGTGTTGGCGTTGTGATGTGTTTTTATGTGTTCGGTTTTGCTAGGATCAATGTTGAAAAGCAGATAAAGGAAGCAAGGTGAGCATGACCTCTTATTGGTTCTGCACTGTTTCTTTTGTGTTTCTTCTTCTTTCAAATACTTCGTTCTTAAATTCTCTGGGTCTCTCTCATTGAAGGAAATCAATGCCAGTTCTTGCTGCTGGAAAGAGTTCCAGGACCAACACCACAGTGAATCGCTCCATGGTTTCCCCATAAGCTTAAAATTTTAATGTCATTTTTGAGTATAGTAGTAACCAGAGGATAATTAAAGACTATTCTAGGATTGGGGAAAATAGGGTAGTGGTGACTGGAGGATAACTCTTAATATTGATTTTAGCAATGCATGGTTTGAGGAATATATTTTTGTGGTAGTTGCAACTTTTTTCTTCTGACAGGCAAATAACAGGGACAGTGAAGCAAAACCTCCATTTGCAGGACGGTATGACATTATATCTTCTTAGTGTCCAATTTTTGTATACTCTGCATTGCTCTTATTATGATTGCCTTCACATTTGTACTATTAAAGGAAATTAGTTCCCGTGTTTGCTACTGGAAGGAGTTCTGATACCCATTCCCTGTCAACTGATTCCAAGGTTATTTGCTAAATGAACATTATTTAATGTTTTCATTTATAACTTATAAGTGATAATGACATCTTCTGACAAAATTTAAAAGTAGTATTAGTAGTTGTTTTCTTAAAAAATCTTACACGGAATCATAATATCATATGTTTTTTGAGATTTTTGCTACTACTGCTAGCCAAAGTAGATGCTCAACATGTGAATGTATTGAAATTGCAGTGGGCAGCTAGATAGCTACTATCTTTTTCGTTTTCAAATTAGATTTTGTCATCCAACTTCTCATTCTTATGTTTTTTATGCCTTGTAGGTGAACGTAAAGGCAACAAAGAAAGACTTGGGAAAATGTAGTGTGCCTTTTTAGATGCTCATTCTTTCTTCTTTTTTCCTTGGAAATTCATTGTTCTATTTATGTGTGTTGCAGTGCATTCTTATCAATTTGTTGTTAACTAATTTTCAAGGTGGAAGGAAAGCTTTGGCTGATGTTTCAAATGTGAAAATTGCTAGACTAGAGAGAGAAAGAGGTTTAGCTGATTCGACAAATTTAAAGACCACTTCAAAGAACCCCAGGAAATTAATGGCAAATAAAGACACTAATAGTTTTGGAAAAGGGAAGCCTGATGTGTTACATAGGTATGGTAAACTCTAAAATGACTACATCAGTTAATATCCCTTTTCCTGGTACTTGGTCCATTGTGTTTCCTTTTAATGATGATATGAACTTTAAGTTTGTATTTCGATGGAGTGCTTAAACTAGACATAAAAAGTTGTAATATAGTATAGTTAACAAATCTTTTTTGTTTCTTTTCTTCTTTTGCAGCAAGGGTCATACCATACGAAGCACTCATCCTTCAATGTAGTGTTTTTTTTTTGCTGAACATTAGCATATGACGGTGACCTGACTCTTCCTGTTACTTCTTTGATCATTAACTAGTTTTCTCGTTTTGTCAGGGTTTCATTGGCAAAGAATGAAAATTTATCATCAAAAAGACTACCTGGGTTATTGGTAATCTTTTACGCACTTTCCTTTTATGTTTATTTTCCAAGATACGTATTTCGTCTATATGTTCTTGATTACATGTATTTCACTGTGATATGATTTTTACAGTTTACTAGTGTTGAGAACACAACTTATGTATATCTCTTCATGGTAACAAATTGCAGTAAACTATAATATCTGTATGCCACCTCTAATATTGTAGAATATCCAAGGTATGCGAAAACTTGCTGCGGTACACATTCAATCAGTGAAAAACCCTTTGGAACTCCTTTTTAAGTCATATCACGTAAAGCGCAGGTTGCCTTATATATGTATTTTTGGAGAGGGAAACGAATGAGTCATGTCTTCTTTTATTGATGGCCACGTGTTAATGGTTTGCTCTTGGTTTGTTGGATTTACCTATTGACTATTACTCGCTAGTTGCTATAGAAATGCAGCAATCAGATTACTTGGTTGAGATCTCACTTGAAATGACCACATAGTAAAGAAAAAAATTAACCTTTATAAGGTCTGCAGAAAACTGAAAGTAGACGCCATCCTCAAACACAAAAATGTAGGTGAAAAGATACTTCTATTTGTAATCTCTCTGCAAAATCAGATTGGCCGCCAATTTTGTCAAGGGGTAAACAATCCATGTCTAACAGAATGGTGATTCGTCGACTCATCTTGTGTACCATTTGTTATACAACTTATTAACAGTTAAAGGTGGAAGATTATGGAGCTAATTGATTCATAAGTCATATAGCGATGCCATGGCCACATCATTGTTAGTTTGTTGCATTACTTCACACGATCATTTGCTGTTATACTCCAAAATCTAATCCTGCAATGTAAATGTTGTTATGGTGTTCGTATTGTAAATATTTTTGTCTGATAATATCATTGAATTAGAGTCAAAGAACCAATTTCATCGTGAGTAACTCTTAATGGTGCGGTGGTTGTTTAGTTTTCAGTAGAGTTATTTTTTCCTTGGTGTTAAGAATAGTCTATTGTCCAATGTGGACTATTCTCAGCACTGGGTAAGATACTTAGATCTGAAATAAACCATTTTGTCTTTTGTTTTTTCAGATAATTGCAACTGTTCCTATTATAATTGTAACTTCATCTTGGTTACTTACTAGGTAAAAGGAAAAGATTCAGCAACATGCTTTGCCATGCCTAATGTTACCAGTGAGTGCTAAGTTTTCCGTGCTTTCATAGCTTCCTTATCAGTGGGGTAGGTTGTCTCTATGTGAATATTGCTTGCAGTTAAACAAATTAATTCCATCTCTTGCTGTATATGTAACCAAAGGTGATAAGAAAGCCTTTCCATCAAAAACATGTGCCGGGAACGATTCAAAAATCCAGACGAGTGATGTCTCCCAGTTTAGGTATGTAAATTGTTGTCACATTATAATTTTTATTTGTTTGAGATGTTTTCATTGTCTTCTATCCACTATGGTCGCAAATCGCATGTGTATAACACCACTATTACATTTATCTAGATTTTTCATATTTGTTTGTTCACAAGTGCTCTATATAGAACTCTTAGATGTAGAAAAATGAACTTCTTAGATGCTTTGATCTTCTGGAACATTGTTTCTGTATTTTTACTGGGAACGAAAGTAAACTCTATATTGATTAATTTCTTGCACCTGACTTCTTTTCTACAGCTTGAAACTGGTTTCTTTCTTCTTGTGAATTACTCTTTTTGTTTTTCTCACAGGAAGTTTCTTCTAGTTTCTTTCTTTTATTGATTATTTGAATTTTTTAATCATTTTTTCAATTTTTAATTTGGTTACTACTTGTAGGTTTTTGTTGGCGACCAAAAAGACAATGTATGCAACTAACAACTCAAGTAAACAGGTATAGCTAAATTTTCAATGTGACATTTCAATACTACTAATCATATATTTTTCTCATCAAATCCATTTTATGCCCTTTTGCGTTTCATTTGCTGCTTTGTCTACAGTTCAGATACAAACCCACGAATAGTCCTTTCAGCTATTTTTTCATGCTTATGAGCCTTGGTCTAGTTTCAGAAACATTGTTTTAAATGACGTCATATTTAAAAAAAAATGTTATAGCTATTTCATTCATCTGATCAAGCCTGAGGTTCCATTTTTCAATGACACTTTGTGGTGGAAAATACACTTGTTTGAGTAAATTTCATACACTTTTTTTTAATCTTATTACAACCTTAATGATTTTGTGAATAGGCCATAAGGTTCAGTAAGCAAGTGCTTAACAAAACCAAAGCTACTTCAGCTTCTAGACATACAGCTACCATAAAAAGCTTTTGCTCCAAGAAACTATCAACGAATACCAACGGGGAGTTAAAAATTTCTTCAAGCTTCAAAGGTAGTGCACCAGCAACTGCCGAAGAACTGTCTTTGGATAAAGGTCAGCCAGTAGCTACAGTATCTTCTGATGGAAACATTAGTAGCAACACATGTGCTACAAGGCGTCAACGCCAGCGCCGTAAATCTTATACTTCACAGGTAACTGAAAGATTGATTTATAGTCTTGCCATCATCCTAATTCTGCAATTTCTTGACATGTACTGATAATAGCAACTTCTTGCAGCTTCTTGGAACATGTGACAACTTTAATGTGGTCAATAATATCCTGGATATTGATGACAAAGGGAACCCCTTGGAAGTAGCAGCGTATGTTGATGATATACATAACTACTATTGGACGATGGAGGTGACCCCTTTGCACTAGTTATGTTGCATATTTTAGGATACATTGTGCTACTCGTCTTTGGATAAAGTTATTATTGTATTTTGAATCTTTAGAGGTACCCAAAACTGACTGCTAGGTATATTTAATGCCCTATATGTGTAAAACTCATTTATCAACTTCTGTCATGCCCTTTTAATGTATGTGGTGGTCCTATATGTGTACTTCCAAAAATTACCATTTTCTTGACTATTATTGAAAAGAAATAAACTTACTTCTCGAGAATGGTCTTATATTAGGCAATTTAAATTATTCTTCTGACACATAAGGTCTTGGCCTCTTGGTTATCTTTAACCAACACCGATTCATTTTCACTTGGATGCCCAATTGCCCATACTTCAATATGCAACTAAAGTCTTTTGGACAACTACTTGTGCAACTTTACACCCATTTTTAAGAGATTGCGCGTTGGACATTTAGAACCCACATGAGCGGGGAAGTGTTACAAAATGCTTCTTCATTGGACAAGTTAGAGTATTCTTGAGGTGAATGCTTCTTCAGTGGACAAAATCCCTTCACCAAACACAATTAGGTTAGAGATGAATGCCCATTCCTCAATAAGATTAAAGCTTGAGTTTGAGTTTGTGGATCTGATTGATCCACCACCCCTACAAAACCAATGAACTTAGGTGGGAAGGGCAGTGAATCCAATTCTCTTATGTATTCTTTCAGATTTTTAATCTCGAGTAATGTGGGACTATCTTTTTCAATACTTTTCCACATGCCTGACAAGGTTTATTTTCCGTGCCTAAGCTTGATCAACAAAGGTTAGAATAAGTCATTACAAGTCGATCAGTTTGGCTAGTTTATCACCTCTATAGAACCTCAGTACTTAGGAAAAAGGTAGTGGATCCAACTTTTTATGTACCTTGATAATGTTTGAATCTTGAGCATTTGTGGGACTACCTTTTCGAAAAGAGAAGTGAATTCCTGCAACCTCACAAAATATCTTGCTGTCCATTCCAACATCTCACAAACTATCTGATATCTATCTTTTCATATGGTGAACGTTTCTATTTTGATTTTTCCTTCTGTGTTTACTTTCAACAAGGACTGCTTATGAGCAATGAGATAGACTCCTGACTTTATGGACAATGAGCCGAACTAGTTTCTGTGTTTCTAAAGAAGCAGAGAACAGAGTTATTTCATTGAACTTGAAGTTAATTCACTCTTGTTCTTCTAAGGTTTATCTTATTCTTGAACTGATCATCACTGGTGGCTTGCATTTTATTGTTAAACCTATTAATTTGGGTTAAGCATCTTGGGATGCAAATGTAACTTAGTGGTTACTTACCGGTCAAGTAGCTTGACAACATTTCTTCAATCCTTGCATGTAAAGAATATTGAACATGTGAATGCATTTATAGAAAGACGGATGTTTGGAAGAGTCTTTGATTGTATAGTTGTATTATTTACTGCATAAGCATTTACAATCACTATACGAATGGAAAAGGTTCAAATGGGATTTCAAGAATCAATTCTAATTGCTTCATTGAGTTGCAGTGATACATGCAATAGCTTTGTTTCCTGTCATTTGATTTTTTTTTTGTGCAAATATTGGGCTTTCATATTAAAAATTAACTTCAACTACGTTAAAATTGTCGGCATAATGTTGTTAGGTGTTTTGTGTAGCAAAACAGTTCAAATTAATTTAGTTTCATTTGGTAGTCTTCTAATGCTTCCATAATGGCAGTTACAAAACCCTTTGCCTCGAGATTACTTGAAGAATCAAAAAGATATAACTCCAATAATGCGTAGTGTGCTGGTTGACTGGATGGTCGAAGTAAGTTCATTTTGCTCCCCTTAACTTTTAATTAGCAGTATTGCCCGTGGTAATCATTTTTGTGGCTTAGGTGCACTACAAATTTGATTTGATGCAAGAGACCCTGTTCCTCACGATCAATTTGCTGGATAGAGCTCTTTGTTTTGTTAGTGTTGAAAGAGATAAGCTGCAGCTTCTTGGTCTTACTGTTCTTCTCTTGGCCTCTAAATATGAAGATTTCTGGCACCCACGGGTTTGCATTCATTACAATAGTTTTTGCTTTCTTCAATATACGACTTGTATTCTTTTAGGTTTTATCCTTTGGTAGTCTCTTGCTGACATCTAATGGGATACAGATCAAAGACTTGCTCAGCATATCAGTGGAAAGTTACTCCAGAAAAGATATACTCACAATGGTGAGCCTCATATCCTCCTATTATTGGTGAGCTAGATTTTCCAGTGTATAATTATGGCTGCCTTTTTCCTCAGGAGAAGCTTGTCCTTGCAAATCTAAGGTTCCGCTTAAATTTGCCCACACCCTATGTCTTTATGTCGAGGTTTTTAAAGGCCGCTAAAGCAAATAAGAAGGTACCTGTTATTGCTATGATTTAAAGATTCTTCCATCTGATGTTGGTTATTTACTTATCCTGATTTGTATCACATTGTTTTTAAATTCTGAGCAGCTAGAGGATCTATCCTTCTATCTGATTGAGTTGTGCCTAGTCAAGTACGAAGCCATGGAGTACAAACCATCCTTCCTTTGTGCATCGGTTGTTTATGTTGCAAGACACACACTGAAGATAAGTCCAGCGTGGTCAGAGATTCTGAAGAAACATGCTCACTATGACGAGTCAGAGCTTAGGTATTATTGTGTCTATTTGGTTAAAAAATACTGATATCAATTTTAAAGAGATAAACAGATTATCAAATGTCATTGCAGGCAATGTTCTCAGATGATATTACGATTCCAGAAGGCTGCAAGCTCAGCTCGACTGAAAAATACTTATCGCAAGTTTCTAAAACCAGAGCATAGCTGTGTTGCCGGAATCAAGGCTCTTGAGAGGCTTCCGTAGCACCTAAGCATTGAGTGCTATAATATTTTTCATTCGCTGTGGCCGAATTCGTTGTATTACATAGGTTTTGTATGTGATGTGTTTGCTATGTCTGCGCCCTTGCAGATTATGTGTAATATACAGAACGTAAGATCTTGAGTTGATTCAAAGATTATCATGACGTGCAATTAGGTCGTGTAGAAGTTATTAGGAAGAATTAGACATTAGATTGGTTGTACTTATACATGGTTTTTATTCCTTAACAAGTTTAGTACCTGGATCTCCTCTTATAGAGTCGAGCATGTTTGATCCAAATATAGAGTCCATCTATCATAAATGGTGGATCTCATGTAATCTCATTATTCACTTTTCATTCTAATGAACAGACATAATAAACAACACACGTCTTCTTCTTCCGTTGTTTATTCTTCTCCTTCCTCAATCACGAAATCCAATCTTACCACATCCACAGTCGTGGATATTGTAACATCGCGAAATAGTGGAAATTTAAAAATTAAACAATCAAAAAATTATCTGATAAAACTCATCAACGGGAATGTTACTCATATAAATCAACAGTCGGTGTACTAATAATACAACAGTGTTTATCAAAAACCTGATTACAACAATATAACGAAGGACAGGTACAAGCAATTACGACGACCTCGAAGAGTCCGAAGAGGATCCTGATCCCAAAATGTGTGTGCCCGCTGTCACCACCCGCCAGAACCTACTGCGGTCCTGAAACATGAATCAAACAACGATGCCTGAGTTTCCCATTAGGAAACCTCGTATGCCAAGCACGCCTATATGAATGCAACAGTACGGTAAATGAACCTATCATACTAGTAGCATGTCATACCACATCTGCAATGCATCAAATCTCTCAAAGGGTAAACGAGACCTCAGTCCAACAATAAAAGTACCATCAACATGGTCCACAAGGACATCGATCCAACAACAACAACGGGTCTCCCTCGGAAACCTACCGTAGGCACATACAGTCTTACAGACAGTACGCGACACACCCCCACACGTGACTACTCGAGCCAAAGGGATCGGTGAGGAGCGTCCGCACTTCCTCGCAAAGTAACCATGTGGTCTACACCACCTCGACGGAGTCGTAGCCCGGTCGGTCAACATCCCAAGATAGGTGCCCAATCGGGGATCATCACCGGAACAACCACGGCGGCATCGTCGGCACAACATCGACAGTACAACATATGTCTGACACAACATCGGACGACACAACCACAAGCTGGAACATCGTCGGCACCATCATCGCCGGCAAAAACCTCGCCGGCATCGCCGGCACAACCTCGGCGGTACAACATACGTCCGATGCAACATCGGGCGGGTCCAGACCATAGTCTGCAGGGTCATCATGCTTCACGAGTCATGCGTCAACACGCATTGGGATCCGCGATCCCTCAGGTTTGCTACTCTACAGAGAGTCAAGCAACAACACGTCACACCACGGTCCATCACTGAGGTGGCGTGACCCAAGTGTCCACACTCTTCCACACGGCGGTCCCTGGGCAGGCACGAGCACGTAGCCGCCGTCACCTCACGCTCACGCTCTAAGCGAGGACAAGAGTTTCCGTGGACAGAGTTGACACAACACAAGACCAGGAATACAGTTCTGCACACAAACGGTCGACCGAAAAAGCGTAACCGGTCGGCCGTCCCCAATAGGTTCGGTCCACCGAAAGTTTACAACGGTCGAACTATTCTGCGCGTCACTTAAGTCCAAACGGTCGAACAACAGTCTAAAAATGGTCGACCGAACACGAGGTCAAAATCCGGAGTTGGTCAAAATCATTAAGTCTATTCGACCGACTGAGGGGTCCCGGTCGACCGAAAACTACCAGGGTCATCCTAATAGTCTACGTCATATAACGGTCGAACGATATATCGAAAACGGTCGAACAACATGCAATACTATCAAGTACACTTAAGTTCCGGTCGACCCAAAAACAAGGGCCGATCGACCGAAATCCGACAGCAAGCCTCCAACTCACGAGCACACATACAACCGGTCGACCGCCACATTGGCATTGTTCGACCGGTGTTGGTTAAAGTCGGGCAAAAAGGTAAAACCGGTCGACCGTTGGTCGACAGCAACCTTGCACCAGCCAAGGATTTTACGCCGTTCTCTCGTCGCCGGTGAGGTCTCCGACCTCCCGCGACCGACCACAACTTCCCACCAACTTGGAGAACAATAAAACCACACTAGTAAGCCGGCATACCTCAAGAAGAAGTCGGAACGCGTCAGAGTCCGCTCAACGTCGGCGCCCGACCGCAACCTCCGCACTCACGCCGCTTCACCGCAACGCCGGAGTCGACACCACCACCTCTGGTCGCCGGAAAAGAAGAGAGAAAGAGTGAGAGAATGCAAGAGTGAGAGAGAGAGAGATGGGTGTGGGTTATCTCCTTCACGAGCACAAAACTCAACCCAACCATCATCCTACACCTCCTACACTATCACACCACACTATTCTCCTCTCCTTCCCCACGCACAACACTGTGCACGCCCCTTCTCCATGCTAAACCACCACTAATCACGGGATTATGGTTCAACAGATATGACTTGGATTTCTACAGGTCGTTTTTAGTGTTTTTGTGGGTCGTACATTTTCATCGGGTTGTCGAGTCCTTTAGACCGTATCCGATCATTTTAACGATATTGTTTTTCCTAATAAAAGTACAATTCTAGTGAAATTTCAAGCTTATCATGATCGTGATAGTGATATTTTAATCGACAATGTAGATTCTTTAGAAATTTGAGAAGAGGAGTGTAAACTTGGAGTTATGTTCAACTACAGTGCTGGCGACTACAAAAAATGTTATTATTGAAGGTTGACAGACTACGTTGATATTTTTCTACATATGTAGGGTGGATAATGTTTTAAAAAGTTAAAATTTATAGTGTTCCAAGTACTTATATTTTAATGGGATTAGGTCGTGTTGTCGCGATGACATTTAAGAGTAAAAAATTAAGAGTACAATTTCATTAACAATACAATTACCGCAAACAAAAAAAATTAAAATTAAAATTTTCTAGTGTAACACATGCTAACACTTTTGTGATAATCCTTATTTTCTTAACACATTCAACTAAAAAATGGGAACCTAAATATCCTAATTCCTAAAGTCACAATGTCAACGAAAGCACCCTTTTGCATGTTTATTATTTACAAGATTATTTATATTCGAAAAAAATATTTTAATTGTAGAAAATCTTTCTAGATCAACTTTGGTGTTTGGAAAGATTGGGAGCAGACCGAATTTGAGCAATCAACTTTTAGTGAAATGTTTTATGGCCGCGGTGCGTCTGGGACGCCGTCTGACGTGGACAATCCAGTCAGCAAAAACCAAAGATTAATTAAATCACATGTTATTTATTTATTTTGTGTCACATCACACGCACACGGAACTATGTGACATTTGGTTTCAAACATACATATATTCTCAAAATCTTCCATTATCCCCCAAACATTTCATTCTCCATCATTTTCTCCCGATGGAAGACGAGATCGGTAAGAGGGATGACGAGGAGATGACGTGGGAGTGAGTCTTAAGGAGGTTGGGACTCCGACTTCGTTGGTTAGGACGTCACGATGTAGTTGGTCGGCGAGGAAGAAGAGGAAATGGTTGGCGTTGGAGTCTTTCTCGAGGCGAGGAGGAGGAATGTGATTTTTGTAACTGATTTTAGTTTTTTGTATGATGTTTTTGGGAGAAAGTTTGGTTTTCGTGACTGATTTGAAGTTTTGGGTTTTGTTATGTGATGGATTGATCTTGGGTTTTTCGGAGACATGATTTTTTGTAGCTGATTTAAATTTTTTTTGTGTTGAGTTTTTGCAGATGAGGAGGAATGTGGTTTTTTGTAACTGATTTAAGTTTTTTGCGTGGTGGTTTTCGGGGAAAGTTTGGTTTTCGTTGCTGATTTTAAGTTTTTGGTTTTGTTCTATAATTGATTGGTCTTCATTTTTTTTGGAAGTGTGGTTCTTTGTAACTGATTTGGATTTTTTTGTGTTGAGTTTTTGAGGAAAAAATTGTTTCTTTGTAGTTGATTTAAAGTTTTTGGTTTTGTTAAAAAGGAAAAACAACAACTTAAAAAGGAAAAAACATAACTTAAAAAGGAACAACAGAAAATTAAAAAGAAAAAAAAGAAAATTAAAAAGGAAAAACAACAACTTAAAAAGAAACAACAGAAAATTAAAAAGGATGAAGCAATACTTAAAAAATGAAGTAGTATCTAAAAAGAAACAACATATCTTAAAAAAGACGAAACAAAAATTAAAAAAGAAAACTTCACACTTAAAAAGGTACACTCACTTAAAAAGGAACAAACTACACTTAAAAATGTACAACTCACAGTTAAAAAGGAGAACCTCAAACATAAAAAGGAACAAACCTCACTTAAAAAGGAACAGACTACACTTAAAAATGTACAACTCACAGTTAAAAAGGTGAACCTCAAACATAAAAAGGAACAAACAATTCTTAAAAAGGAACATACATTACTTAAAAAGGTACAACTCACAGTTAAAAAGGAGAACCGCAAACTTAAAAAGGAACAAAAAACACTAAAAAGAATAACTTCACACTAAAAAATGTACACTCACTTAAAAAGGAACAAACTACACTTAAAAAGGTACAACTCACAGTTAAAAAAGAGAACCTCAAACATAAAAAGGAACAAACAATTCTTAAAAAGGAACAAACATCACTTAAAAAGGTAAAACTTACAGTTAAAAATGTGAACCGTAAACTTAAAAAGGATAGACGTAGATGTTAAAAAGGAACATGTTTTGCCTTTTTAAGTTGTTGTCTGGGGAAACCAAAAGTTGCGTTGGGAAAAATAAAAGTTGCATGGGGAAACCAAATGTTGCAGTGAGAAAGTAAAAGTTGCATGGGAAACCAAACGTTGCAGTGAGAAAGTAATGTTGCATTGGGAAACTAAAGGTTGCATGTGACACCAACATGTTATACGGGACGCGCGCGGCCGTGTATAAGGACTCTTTTGTTTAGGAGGGGCGAACACATAAAGAAAAAAAAGTTAGTATATAATTCTATAAAAATTACAATTGGCCTCGAGAGTTTTTTATATTTTGAAAACGATATATCAATGTCTTATCGTTAACTTTACCAAGTAAATCATTTTCAATATAAGCCACCAAACTGTCGTTCAATTAATGATTTTCTATTCGATTACAAGAACAGTTCTTAACAATATTTATCGTCGAAATGATCTTTCAACAGTTGCAATTGAACCTATTTTCTGTGCTAAAACATCAATTTCTTCAAAGTTACAAAAGTAACTCGAACTATGCATGTCAAAGATATGTGTTTTAATCTCATTAGAAAGTTTGACACGATCTATAGTAGAGAATTCATTAGGATAGTATTATGTTAAATTGACTGGTTTTGATATAAGCACGACATGCAAATGAATAATTATGTATTTTTTCATTGAACTAATTGTTTAATTCTTGAAAGTTTTGTATTTTTAAGTTTTAACAAAGCATAACAACTCAACACGATTATAAGAAAGATTTGTGATTTTTTGATCCATTCGGTGTGGTCGGTCATCAAGTATAAATTGTTCATCAATAATATGAATCACAATTTCGTAGTCGTACAAAATAAGTGCACTTTATTTAGTAAGTCATCTGGGCATTTATCTTACAATTTGGGCACAATCTTTATTTCAAAATTAAGAGAAACAATGAGTCATTACCCACCCCATATGGTATTAGTTCCACTCTTAGAAAATACAAATATTAAAGTAAGAAATAATTATTCAAAATGGAGAAATATTAAGAAGAATAACAAACTTTTTGAAGAAAAATGTTTGTTTAACGTGGGTTTTTTGTTCTTTTTGTGTTATATACTTGGTGTTGCGAAGACCTCTCAAGAATTCATGATGGAATTCCGCACCTTACAACTTCGTATAGAAGAATGCCTCATCGTGTCATACTCATATCATTCGTTTGTACAGGAAATTAAATAACTATGAATAACTAGCCAGAAAGTGAATAAGTGCAACATTTTCTTTCATTTCATTAAATAGAAGGAATAAACATGAAATACAAGAGTCGACATATTTATGCATTGCGCAAATGGAAGATACATAAGCGTCCTTTTGCGAACTATAAACAAAAATTGTTGTTATATTAACAATTTCAGATATATTTTATTAATAGGATTTTTATATTTTGATATATTAGAGGTGGGGATTTATCGACTCGTGCTTTGATCGATTCGATAATGATTTCCCTTTTGTTGTGATATATTGTCACAATATGGTCAGTTTAGCCTTGTAACCTAAGAGGGTTTTGTATATATTTAGATTCTTCAACTTCATGATGAATACACAACGTTAATTTATCAACGATAATTCTGATATTAGAATATCGTACAAACGGTTAGTTTAAACTCATAACCTAGGAGGTGTTGTATATGATTTGATTTAGACAATTATTCATATATTATAATGTTTTGGTCAGTTTAGCCTCATAACCCGGAGGGGATTTATGTTTGATTTGTCAACGATAATTCTTATATTAGAATAATATCGTACAAACGGTTAGTTTAACCTCATAACCTAGGAGGTGTTTTGTGTATATGTCTTTGTTATATTGACAATGATTCTTATATTTAAATATCATCAAATAGTTAGTTTAAAGTCATAACTAGGAGAATATTTTATGTATATAATTTGTTATGTGTGTTGGACAGTTTAACCTCGTGACCCGGAGGGATGTGTGTTGGACAGTTTAGCCTCGTGACCCGGAGGGGTGTGTGTTGGACAGTTTAGCCTCGTGACCCGGAGGGTTTAGTATATATGTTTTATTTTGTATTTGGGTTTGTTCATATGTTTGTTAAATGAAGACTCCATCGCCAATAAGGGAGAGAGAACTCAAGATCAAGCTTGACGTGCATCCTCACTTACGACTAAGGTAGTCCATATTTTAGTCTTTTGATCACTCCAAGGATAAGAGAGAGGGAACCCAAGATCCAGCTTGGCGTGCATCCTCACTTATTATTAGAGCAATCAATATTTAGGTTTTATGTTTGTTTTCGATTTTTAGGTTGGTTGACATATTTTATAACTTTAAAGATTTATTTTGCAATTTATCCACATTTAAGGGTGGATTTGTGATTTTGTCTATTTAGGTAGACTACTTGTATTTTAGGATTGATTTTACAAATCCGTTGGTACAAATTATATATTGTTGCAATTTATCCACATTTGTTGTTGGATTTGTAGTTTTGTCCATTTAAGGGGAGTATTTGAAAACTTGTTTAAGGTGTTTATTGATTTATTACTTGTGAAAGATTAACATCACATCCTTCAATTATATAGTTACGTAGGGCTTAACAAGCAATTTTCAACCGTTTGCATGGTGTTCCATGTTCCCATGCACGTAGGCACAACCACTTTATATATATATATATATATATAAAGAAAACCCATTTCATCTCTTTAAATTCTTTGAGAGATTGAATAATGCTTCTTAATTTATAAGTCATCATTCTTATCCAAATCAGTGATAACTATATTAAATGATCACTAATATTTTCCATGGTTAAAACAACTTGCTGATGATTCGTTGGTATAGTCAATAGACCTCTTTTTATATATATATTTGTTCAGATAGAAGTCACTTTTGCAATTTAATCACAATGTTAGGTTACACTCCTTGTGATCATGACTAAATACAACAATCACCATCACAGGATCTATGCAGTTACGGCAGTAGTAATTTCTTTTTATTTAATTCTGATTCTGAAGTATTTGATTTCAGGTCACAATTATATGATATATTTCCCGTTGATATATTATGGGAACTACTAAACATCGCCCCAAAACTACTTAAATCGCCCCTTGAAATTACCAAATTGCCCTTAACAATATATTTAATACCCATATCGTCCCGTGTCTTTAAACAAGGTTTTTGACTCAGTTTTACTAACATTCCTAGTACTAACACCACGAAAATGTCTGGCGAACCACCAAGATCAGGCGAAATAACGGAGGTGGATTTTTTTTTCCGACTCGGGCGTCTGGCTAAAACGCCTGTACCATGGTGGAGGCGTCTGGCTAAGACGCCTCAACCATGGTACAGGCGTCTGGCTAAGACGCCTCCACCATGGTACAAACGTTTTAGCCAGACGCCTCAACCATGGGTGGAGGCGTCTTAGCCAGACGTCCCGTTTTTTTTAATTTTTTTGTCAAATTAAAATTATACGGTGTGTTATCTCAAATTATTTGACGTTTCTTTGCAAGTTTTAGGTGGTAACCGGTCGGATTACAATGAATTTTTTGCAAGTGATGAAGATTCAAATAATTTTCAGACCCAACATTTTTTAAGATCCAAAATCCTCCGGTGGTAAATCATCCTGACTTACAAATACCAACTTGAAATTGTTGTATCTAGAAATTTTTGAATTTTCGGTGTACCGAAGGGGTATCGGTCATCCGAATATAGTAATTATTAACTTATTAATTAATTAATTAATTTCTACTGCTATAACGCGACATTTTACCCTCCTATCACACATCTTTCTTCATCTTCCTCTTATAATCATAAAAAATAATGTTTTAGAGGTTAGTAATGAGCCAACGGACGCCCCAGTGTATTCGAATCTGGTAAAATATCTAACATTTTTTTTAAAAAAAATAATAAAAAATAATAAAAAATTACGGACGTCCGACGGAGCCGCCCCCACGTAGGAGGGGGCGTCTGGGTAAGACGCCTCCCCCATGGGGGAGGCGTCTTACCCAGACGCCCCGCCTATGGGGGAGGCGTCTGGGTAAAACGCCCCGCCCATGGGGGAGGCGTCTTACCCAGACGTCCCCTCCTACGTGGGGGCGGCTCCGTCGGACGTCCGTAATTTTTTATTATTTTTTATTATTTTTTTATTAATTTTTATTAATTTTTATTATTTTTTATTTAAAAAAATGTTAGTTATTTACCAGATTCGGGTACACTGGGGCGTCCGTTGGCTCATTACTAACCTCTAAAACATTATTTTTTATGATTATAAGAGGAAGATGAAAAGAGATGTGTGATAGGAGGGTAAAATGTCGCGTTATAGCAGTAGAAATGAGAGAAGGACAATTTGGTAATTTCAAGGGGCGATTTAAGTAATTTTGGGGCGATGTTTAGCAATTCAGTATATTATGGGTGTTTTTTTTGTAATGTGAAGGAGAAGTATAGAAAATTCCCTCCATCAGTAGTTCAGTGCCAATCGTTTGGTCATACCTCTTGTTGTCAATCAAAATATTTCATGGGGAAAGGTTTGCAAAACTCCCACTCATGGGTATGGAACCACATGCACATAGATGACCATTTCATAAGGTATCTAATCAACGTATATGTGAATAAATATGAGGTTAATTTATATACCTCAAATCATGTTTAATCAAACCATTACATGTACATATATTTTACTTGTTTCATGATGATTATCCAACTTCGAATTCAAACGTTGAAGAAGTTAATTTTGCCTTATCTGGAATCACATGTTGAAATATTATTATTTTTATTTGGTCTAACGATGGATTTTTATTTCAGACCACATCATAGACATTGTCTTGATAACCTTCGTTTATAAATATATTTTTTATATCCACATATGTTTGAATTTCCAAATTTGTGACAACACCATTCCTTATTTTGACAACGGTGATCAATCATGAACTCATGTGTTTGTTTGATTCGAGTTTCATAATTTTTCTGGCTAAAATTCGACAGCCTTCCGGCCTCTTTTTTTTATTTGTTAAAATAGAAACGACCAAACCGGAGACCAATCCTTTTTAAATAGGACAGTGACCGGAATGACGTGGTTTTCGAAGCCAACCGGAGACCGTTCCTTTCTAAATAGGACAGTGACCGGAATGACATGTTCTTCGAAGCCAACCGGAGACCAATCCTTTTTAAATAGGACAGTGACCGGAATGACCCTTTTTTTTAATATTTATTTTAAGGTGAAACCATTGCCGGCGCTAATGTTGCACCTTCTCGGAGTCGACGAAGTCGGAGTAGACGTGAAGTTGCTACGAGGACGCGGAGACGGAGTCGATCTTCTTCCCTCCTTTTTTTGTCTTCTCTTTTTTCTTCCTCACGTTTTTTTTGCTGTTTTTTTTGTGTGCAAAAATCTTTTTTTTTCTTTTCTTCTCTTCTCTCCCTTTTTTTTTACGTATGTGTTTTTTTTTCTTTTTCTTCCCTTCTTTTTTCTCTTCTCTTTTCTTTTCTTTTTTTCTTCTCTTTTGTACGTATATGTTTTTTTAGGAATGGATGGGTTTTTATAGGGGAGAAGAGAGAGAGAGAATTAGGAGGGGGAAGTGTGATGATCATGGGTGTATTGGGTGGTTAAGAAGAAGTGGGGTTATTAATATGGTTTGAATAATTCTATTATTCTTCCATATATCTATAAATGTGGATTTCTTTTTTATTTCTTTTTTTTGTTGCATTACGTGTGAAGAAACAAAAGGACGAAGTTGGTTGCATTTTGTTGAACGTGGGATCATCATTTTTTTTTGAACAATTCTTTTTTTTTTTTGAACAAATTGAACGTGGGATCATGCATGCACTATTCTTTTTTTTAATAATAATAAATAAAAAAATAAACCAAATCTTACGAATATGGTTAAAATTCAATTTTTTTATCTGTTTCTTATTTAATGGAAAATTTTCTTTTTTCACCTTTGGATTTTGTGATATTCCACATCTCTTAATGTTTTGATTATATTTCCATGTTTAGACTAATAAACATATATCAAAAGATTAATGATTCCTTAATGTTTATTTTGATGTTGTTGCTTAGTCTCATCTCGATAGAGTTCCAATTTCTACTAAGCTGGGACGACAATTGGTCGACGATTACTAGAAAAATTATTTTGATTTGAGATGTATATTTTTTTGTGTCAACAATGTTGTATATTATTAGTTCCTTAAAAAAATTAAGAAAATGAGGGCACCCATCCCATGATATTTTGTTATACATTTCGAAAAATATTGTATATTACTATCTCAAATAATTCCAAAATTTCAAGATGACGACTACATCATAATATTTTGTTATATCATTTGGAAAATATTATATAATACTATTCCTTTGATTAAAATTCCAATAGAGATGACTGCCCATTGGTTCCGCCCCTGCAGTTAGGTGACAATTAAATGAATTGTTTCAAAGAGATTATGATGCGTTTGAAGATTGAAACTTACAAACATAATTAATATCATTGGTTGCTATAAAGAAGGTAATATTATAGATTTTGAAGTTTAAATAAAGTGAGTAGGCTATATTAGTAATAGCAGTATTCTAATAAAAGTCAAATTACCTTTAAAAAGAACTGAATTGTTATTCATCGTCAGAAAACTACTTAAATCGTTTGTGCAAATTATCATTTTGTCATTCGCTCCTTTCTACTTATATAACTCTTCATTTCACTCTCATACTATCACTCTCTATTCATCTTCCTCTCATAATCATCAAGAAGAATGTCACAGAGGCAAGGAAAGGAGTCAGCGGACACCCCGGCGTACTCGAATATGGTAAAATGTCTCATTTAGTTTAATCTTTTTATAATTTTTTTAGGGACGGGAGCCCCCTGGGAATGTGTTCTAAAAGTTTACTTTTATATGTCAATTATTATTAATTGGATGTGCAAACATTTTGTTCTTTGATAAATGTATTCGTCTTTTGGAAGTGTTAAGGAAGAGACTCTTGATCCTTAACCATGAAAATCTAAAAGATAATTGTTTACATAAATCAAAAGTTATTCATAATCATGATAATTAACATAGAACATTAATTACTGAGATAAGATTGTCGTGTTGGTCATCGATTATTGTAGCTCTACAAATATTTGACGACACGAGTATATAAAAGAGGAAAAAAATACTTTTATATATTGAATAGACCTAGCAAGTAAAACATTATGGAATTGTGTTTTGTGTTATTAATGTTTTACTATGTCTTAGATCCTAAGATATGAGACTTATATCATTTCATGTAAGGAGTGTTTAATTTGATTATTGTCAAAAGCTATCATAGAGTATAGTGATAAAAACAATAGTTGGTTAAACATAACTTGTGGTGGAAAAGATAGTTTGTCAAAAGATTATCATTGTATCTCTTTACTTGAGTGATGATATTAATGGGGCCCTTGACAAAGCGAAATTATAATGTGCACAATGTGACTTATGTTAAGTTACATAGTTATAATTAGCTTAAAGAAATGAATATAATACAAATGTACCACATTTCTACTTTGTATATATTCTTAATATCATGAGGCAAATGACACACAAGTGATGCACTTACATCACTTAATGGATCGTGTTTGGTTCGAGTGGAACAAAACATCTATGTTAATTGGGTAACTATAATGTGTAGGTAGATACCGTTTATAATTTGAGATATTGAGTGTTCAATATCACTGTAAATTTAGCTTAGATCCTCCTATAGGTCACACCACAAAATTGGGAAACAAGAATGTTGATTTTATATTCATATGATGTATCGAATTTCGTGTGAAATAGTATACATGTGGTGAATCGATAAAATCAATGTGTCATGAAAATGACATAGTTAGAATCATTTATAAGTTCATATGAGATGTATATATTATGGGCTGTAATAATTGACATTACATGTGATAATATATTACATGATATATGAATTTGCTAAAAACCCCAAAAATCAAATTTTGTTGGATATAAATCCAAAATCTGGTAAAAGGAAAAAAAACGGTTAATACGGTTTTGCCCGAATTAATAAGGAATTAGTATTAATCATGTATTGGAATTATTCCAACTATGGTTAAATGTGGGTGTTGATGATTATGTGTCAAATTGTGATTGATTTTGGGAAGAGAAAAAAAGAGATCATGGGTTAGTGGTTAGCCAATGATACGGGTGTTGGGAGATCCTATAAATAGGTCTTCTCTCCCTCATTGTTTTAATTAACACAAACATTTCTCTCTCCCTAACCACCTTATTAATCTATCCGAAAATTCCTTAATTTTTTTCAAGCTTTTGGAGATTAAATTCTCGGGGAGCATAAATGGGTTATTAGCTAGATTATAATCTTGATTTAGTGATTGCATTGACTAGCTTATTTCTCTCTAATCTTCTTTAGAGTTTGGTGAACACTTGGAGGTGAATCGGCGGGCGATTCGACGAGCGACACAACTCCAGATCTTCATAAAGGTTTTAGAGAACCTTTGGGTATGATCATCTTATATTTGTTTTAACATATATTGATTATATGATATTAGAATAAATATAGACCGATGTACATGAAATTGTTGAAAATATGGAAATTGATCATGTATGCATGTATTAAAATTTTAAAATATACACATACATAAGAACACGAAATCCTACATGCCTCACGCGGGACTAATGTGTTCATCCGGTTAAAACTCGACCAGAATCATATTTCCAGAATTCCCGAAACGGTTCGGTCAAGATTTACATTTTTTTAATTGTTTGGGTAAAAATTATAATTTATTAGTGTTTTATTGTTTTAAGAATTAAAATATTTTTGCAAGATTATTAATTGTATTTTTATTCAAAATAATGATAAAAAATAAAAAAAGTCAAAGTAGGAGAGTTGTGGAAATAATTGGTAAAACATAAACCCACAATAGTAGAGTTACCCTTTTCAAAATAGAAAACCTTAACTCTAACACTATTTTTTACTTATCACTATTTTGTAGAAATCATGTATTTTAAAATAAAAAATTCGAACTCGTTTTTAACATGATGAATGTTTTTGGGTATTTTAATAATATATTCATATTTCTCTCTTTTTCGTCGTCAATTGAAGTACACATTGTTAGGATTTCGTTGTTTTTTTAAATTAAACCTTTTTAATTATAACTTTGAGATTTTAACGAATTTATAGGTAATTGGTACTTTAATTAAAGATAAAAAGATGAAGAAATCGATTTTGTAATTAAAATAAAGAAAACTTATATCTTGTGTATAGATTAAATGTATATTTTTGAAATGTAATGTATGTTTTAATCTCAAGTATTTAAAATAAAAAAATATGTGTAGGAAAAATTATTATTTTTGGGTTGGAAATTTTCTAAACTATGTTTCTGAATATACTATTTTGAGTTTGGAGTATAATATGTGAATCTCATGTTCGATTTTTTTCTTTCTTTTATCTGTGTTTTGATGTTTAAGGATTTGAATTAATTTGTTATAAAGAGTTACATTTAGTTTAATAAAATAATTGGGCTTTAACACATAAAGACCAAGAAGGATTGGACCGGATTTTGTTCCTCCTTGATCTGAGGTTAAGTTGGTTTGCCGTTGGTTATCGAGGCCCACCATGACAATCCCAGACCAATAACCAAACCAAGTCAAAGCCCTTGTAATAAGGCCCATATTAGGTAATGTTCGGAAGTTCCAGATAGAGTTGTCACTGGATGTTTGAAATCTAAGACTCCGTGCCGGTTTCATTAAGATGTGATCTGAATAATATCCGGAAACTTGCGAATGTAAATACATCTGATTCAAATAACATCTGATCTCAAACATATATATTAAAAATATTTGCAGTTATATTTTTACATAACGATATATGGTATATATTTATATAAATATATCCAACTGTGATTGTTTGGTTGTGAGATATCCACTACGATGCCGAACATACGCGTGTTCGAAACACAAAAGACGCAACGAAGATATTTTGCGTTATAATGAGAAATTTAACTCAAATTTTCAATTCCATTTAACGCGTTAGTATATGTAGTCGAAACCTTAATGCGGATGTGAATGTCCGGTTGAAGTGGGCGGATACTGATACTTCCGAAATCTAGTTTGTATCCCAGTTCGAATAGATGTTCACTATTTCGGATGCCCCGATACGGATGTGGTACCTCTGTCTTGAATTATCTATGTTTGATACCTTTACGTCGTCCAAATACCCTCAAGTGGTGATTAATTGGAATTTAGATCAGATTGTACTGTATCAGACCAAAATTCAAATTAAATCTGATATCCGTTTTGATCCGAATTTTGACTTAAATATAAGTTTAAGAATGTACTAGAGATACAACAACAAAAAAAGAAAATATAAGTTTAAATAATAAACGAAAATCGATATGTGATGATTGTTAACTTTGAAAGTTCAAAAGTGCAAATGATATAATTCTAAAAATTATATTAAGCAAAAGGCAGGGACATCTTTAGGTATTTTGCAGATAAATTCTTAGTGTTATTAGAAAGTGTTAAAATTGTAGATATTTTACAATTAAGTCCTTGGAGTTATCAGAAAGTGAAATGATTGATTAAATTTGATTAAATTTAATGGAAAACTGGCGATTATAATCTCTTACGATTTTGTGCACGTGAATTTCAATATTTCAAGTAAAAACTACTTTAAGTTGATATTAGATATTATATTGCATAATCATGTGAAATGTATCGTATGCAACAAGGCCAATGAACAAAGACCTATTTATTTGAGTTTTTTTTGACTTTTCATGATCTTAAAAAGAATACTAAATATCACATTTACCATTGTTATTTTGTCATAATTATAAATCACTCTTCTCATTCCAACATATTCCTCCAAACATATTTCTGTCATAAATCCTAAAATCTCATTCTAATCATCCTACCTACACCAGGCGTGAACATTTCACCGACCAACTATGACGATCCGTTTTACCTTGGCAAACACCTCCGAGAGTACAATCTAGACATTCCACCTACGTCGTGACTATTTTGTACCTCCATGCACTAAAGGCTCTCGAGCACCCATCAGAGTCTTAAGATTCATTTCAATCATGTAAGTCTTATTTTGGTTTATTTTTTCGGTTTTATCTCTTGCTTTTTTTTCCATTTCGTGATTTAGTTTGGATTATCTTCTATTGAGTTTGAGGAGATAGTCAGGCTGCATGGAGTGCCAGTGAGCATCATCTCAGATCGAGATCCTCGTTTTTACTTCCAGATTTTGGGGGAGTCTGCAGCAGGCTTTGGGGACGCGTCTGAGGTTCAGTACAGCGTTTCATCCGCAGACAGATGGTCAGTCAGAGAGGACGATTCAGACCTTGGAGGATATGCTGAGAGCATGCACACTGGATTGGGCAGGGCACTGCGATGAGCACTTGCCGCTGATAGAGTTCGCCTACAACAACAGCTACCACTCGAGTATTGGGATGGCACTGTACGAGGCGTTGTACGGGAGGCCTTGCAGATCACCGGTATGCTGGAGTGATGTGGGCGAGAGGCAGTTAGTGGGGCCAGAGATTGTGCAGATGTACTCAGAGAAGGTGGATGTGATCAGGAGGAGACTGGCCACAGCACAGAGCAGGCAGAAGAGTTATGCTGATCGACGCAGACGAGTGTTGAGTTTCGAGGTGGGTGACCATGTGTTTCTGAAGATTTCCCCAGCCAGAGGTGTGATGAGGTTTGGGAAGAAGGGGAAGCTCAATCCGAGATATGTTGGACCGTTTGAGATCCTCGACCGAGTTGGAGAGGTTGCCTACCGGATTGCATTGCCGCCACAGTTTTCGGGTCTTCACAACGTCTTCCATGTATCGATGTTGAGGAAGTACGTTGCAGATCCAGCTCACGTTATTGAGATAGCAGTGCCAGATATTCAGCAGGACTTGTCACTCGAGGAGAGACCAGTTGAGATTGTCGATCGCATGGATCATCAGCTCAGGAGGAGGACCATTCCGATGGTGAAGGTCAGGTGGCAGCATCACAGTGAGCGCGAGGCCACTTGGGAGATCGAGGAAGATGTCAGAAGGCAGTATCCAGAGCTTTTCGGTGAGTAGTTTGCTTTGATTTCGGGACGAAATCCTTTTGAGTTGGGTGGATTGTTAGGACCCAAACCTAGGTTAGAGAGGTTAATGATGGATTAGAAGGTGTTTAGCACGGGAAGTTGGTGCAGCACAGTGGGTGCTTTGGGAAGAGTTGGGGGCGTGCACTGTTGACGTGAGGAGAGGGTGATGGGTGTGCTTAGGGCACTGTAGCGAGGAGTTGGGTTGAGTTTATAAACGTGATTTCTTCTCTCTCTCTCTCTCTCATTTTCTCTCCATTTTCCCTTTCTTCTCTTTCACCCAGCTGAGGCGCCGATCGAAGGAGGTGAGGACGTCGTGCGGGAGGAGGTCAGACGTCCGGAGGAGGAGAGGCGCGTGCTCGAGGTCTACCGGAGGCGACGTGCGTGAGCGAGCTTCGGCGTTTCGTCGTCGTTGGTTGAGGTATGTCAACTTAATAGTGTGATTTTGTGTTTCCTAACCCTTGTGGAAGGGTTGTGTTGGTCGGACGGGGAGGTCGGAGACCTCTCCGACGTGTTTTTCCGTGAAAACCTCGGCTGGCGCGAGTGGGTCGACCGAATGCATGTAGTTTTGCTTGCCTGTTGTATTTCGGTCGACCGGGGTCTGGTGTTCGGTCGACCGGAACTTAAGTTATTTGGATTATTATGCATGCTTGTTCGACCGTTGCTTGTTGTCGGTCGACCGTTTATATGACTTAGAATAATAGGTTGACCATGTCTGTTTTCGGTCGACCGAGACCCCTGAGTCGGTCGACCGATAGAATTGAATTTAATGTTGACCAGACTCCGGATTTTGACCTCGTTCGTTCGACCGGTTTTAGACATTTGTTCGACCGTTGGGGGTTCTGTTTGAGCGCAGTGGTAGACCGTTTTAGGAGTACGGTCGACCGATTCCTTTCTGGAACCGGTCGACCGAATCACCTCTTCCGGTCGACCGTTTGGGCCCAGAACAGAATTCCTGGTTCCCTTTTTGAACGCCAACTTTGTCCACTGAAACTCGTGTCCTCGCCTTGTGCGTGAGCCGGGAGGTGACGGTAGGCGCGTTCCGCGTGCCTGCCCAGGGACCGCCGTTGGGAAGAGTGTGGGTGTTCAGGACGCGTCACTTCCATGTATGGAGCGTGACTAATGTGATGGATTGATTGGACTTATTGTAGTGTAGCAGGCCTGAGGGATCGCGGATCCCAGTGTTGTTGTTTGTGCGGGCACGCAATTGGCGTTGGGTGAGGTGACTACCGGCCCACGGGCTACGGAGGTCGCTGCCCTGCTTTTATAGCGGCGCGGTTGGTGTTTGCGGCTCGAGGAGCCTGATGACCTGGCAGACTTTGTAGGATTTCATGTTTAATTATACATATATATTTTCGAAATTTTTATGTATAATAAGGATCAATTACAATTTTCTTTGATTTATTTCATGCATGCATCGGTTTGTTTTAACATCTAGTTTCAAAACTCTATTAAAACAAACAAGGGCTCCGAAATTCATACCTAGAAGTTCTCTAAAACTTCTTGAAGATTCGGAGACGTTGGGGATGCTCCTCGCTGCGCCGGATGCCTCCGAGTATTCACCAAACTCTAAACAAGATCGGAGAGAGGGAAGCTAGTCTCTCAATCTCCGATAGGGTTTAGAATCCAATTACTAACCCCTCTTTAATTCCCTTGAGAAGATGATCTCTTAAGAACTAAACTAAACTTAAGAATTTGTGGAATTTTCGTGGAGAATTAAGGAGAGAGATTTTGCATGAAAAGCAATATTAATTAAGATGTAGGAAGGCAATGAGATAACCTCTATTTATAGGTTCTCTCCAAATTACCTATTCATGTGCAACCTCTTGCCCATGATTTCATGCAAAATTCCATCTAACCATCCATTATTTATTAATAAATAATATTAGCCACGAATTAAATCAATTATGGACCAATTCCATGCATGATCTAATTAATTCTTATATTAATTCTGCATAAAACCGTCTGGACCGGTCGACCGTTACGAAGGTCCGGTCGACCGCTCGAACCCAATTTCGGTCGACCGTGCAAGATTCGGTCGACCGTTCTTAACGTAGAATATTTCATCGCAATGTTCGGTCGACCGACCGATAGATTCGGTCGACCGTTCCGAACAGACGAAAATTCCCTGTTATCGGTCGAGATACGTCCGGTCGACCGTGCACCTTCGGTCGACCGTTATCCATTAACCGGTCGACCGTTTGCACAGTCTTGCAGACTTGTCAAATTTCGGTTTAACCCCTACAAAATTTGACATTTCGGGATTAGTAGTAAATCCACAACTTATGTAACATATTATCCTATGTAATGATCAATCATTACACCCCATAATATTTACATCACATATGAATTTAATTTAGATTCTAATTATGTTATTAATCACAACATAATTTTGATTTTGCTTGTTCACCCCATGTGTCATATTTTCTACATGAAACCCGACACATCTTATGAACTCAAAATCCCCATTTCTTGTTTCCCAGTTTTGTGGTGTGACCTATGGGAGGATCTAAACTAAGTTGGCAGTGATATTAAAGGCTTAATATCACAAGCTATAAGCGGTATCTAGCTACACATTATAGCTCCCAATTAGTTAGATGTCTTAATTCCACTCGAACCAAAACCCGATCCATTTAGTGATGGTGTGCACCACTTGTGTCCGTCCCTTGCCTCATGATATTAAGAATACACACAAAGTAGTATTGTGTCATCTTTGTCTTAGTATTCATTTCTTGATCTCTTTAAGCCAGTTATAAATATGTGACTTAACTCAAATCACATTGTGCACATTATAACTTCGCTTTATCAAGGGGCCCACTAATATCATCACTCAATTAAGAGGGGCAATGATAATCTTTTGACTAACTATCTTCTCCAACGAAAGTTGTACTTAACCAACCAATGCCTTTACACTACACTGATCGATAGTTCAAGACACTGATCTAATTAAGTATTCCTTAAGTGATTAGATATAAGTCTCATATCAAAGGACCAAAGACACAGTAAAATATTAATGACACAGAAACACATTTCTATAATATTTTACTTATTAGGTCTATTCAGTATACAAAAGTAATATTTTCCTCTTTTGCATACCCGTGTTGTCACTCACTTGTAGAGCTACAATGATCTATGACCAACACGACAATCTTAACTCGGTAATTAATGTTCCATGTTAATTACCATGATTGCGAATATCTTTTGTTTTATGTAAACCAATATATTTTAGAGCTCTACGGTTAAGGACCAAGAGTCTCTTCCTTAACACTTCTAAAAGACGAACAACATAAACAAGGAACAAAATGATTTCTCATTCAATTCATAATAATTGACATTTAAAAGTAAAACTTTTAGAACACATTCCCTTCAGACTTCGGTCTGGACCCGTCCGATGATGTGCCGGACGTTGTGATGGACCACCGATGTTGTGCCGGTGATGCCGCCGAGGTTGTGCCGGCGATGATGATTGTTGGGCCGAGGCTGTTCCGGCCATGTTGATTCCTCGACTGGGCACCTATCGAGATGTTGTTGTTATACCTTCCGGGCGACGGCCCCATTGGTCCCTGTGGCTCCGACCACTGAGATTTGCAGATCTGTATTATATCGGCGTGCAGGCTTGACAGAGGCTCCCTGTCGAACCCTTGTGTAGTGTAGCTGCGTGTGGGGGGTGTGATGTCGCGTGCTGTAAGGCTGCATGTGCCTGCAGTAGGTCTCCTCGGGAGACTCGTTGTTGACTGTCGGACTGATGTCCTGTTTTACCCTTCGGGGGAACTGTTTTCCATTTCTGTCGATGCCATGACACACTACTAGTATGATAGGTTCATTTGTGTATTGCATGCATATAGGTGAGTTGGCATACGGGGTTTCCTTCTGGAAACTCAGGCATTGTTGTTGCATCTTTTTCAGGACCGCAGTAGGTCGTGTGGGGTGGTGATCGGCGGGCGCGCGCATTTGGAGTCGGATCCTCTAGTCGGACCACCGAGGTCAACATGATTACGTTTATCTTCCCTTGTCGTTTTGTTGTAATCATGTATTCATTTTGTCAAACTCTGATGTATTCTGGTGCACCACTATTGTTTATGAGAAGTAACAGTCCCGCCTTTGATTATTGTGTTCTTTGTCTTGATTATGAATTTTTAAATTTTCCGCTGTATCGGGATGTTACAGAACTTACACTGATCTAATGAGATTTTTTGTAGAGTTTGACCATTAACATGTAGTACAATTTTTTTAAGGAAACTTCATATGTTCTATTGCTGAAATATTTGTGTTATTATGAAAATTCATATGTTTTGAAATAATATTTTGGATCATTGTTAAATTCAAATTCAATCAAGATAAACGAGTTGAAAACATCATCAAACAAACTGACTAGTTTTCACCAAACAGTTGAGTCATTTGACCAACCGAGCTGGCTCGTTGAACCAAACGACATGAGTCCTGAGTTGTTGCAACTTAAATAACTTGAGTCGTTTTATATAAAATTAGACTTGTCTCTAAGATATGAAATAATCTGTCCAACATGAAACAACTTAATTAACCACATGACCAATTAGAGATTGTTTTTTAGAGTTTTACCATTACTATGTAGTATAATTTTTTTTGTTTTTTTTGCTACTATACACCTCTTGTGGGTCATAATTGGCGATATACACCCTACAATTGTCTCAATTACACCTGCAAGTTGAACTAATTGTACATACGCACATTTGTCGTTAGTAGGTCTTACTCTGTCACTGTTTCTGTCTTTTGCATTAGATAATTTGCAAATTAAACATCGTAAAATACAAATATCCTTAATATTAAAAATAAAAATTAAAGACATTAAAGAACCAAATTCTCTCTCTCTCCTCCTCCCTCTCCGATACTCTCCTCCACGACTCCTCCAACCCCCACCTCGCCGGCCCTCTCCTCTGCGACTCCTTTTGTGTTTTTCCCAAGAGTCTTCTACCCTCGGCTACAGCCCCCAAGAGTCCTTTTCCTTTGATCATGATCTAGCATTCAATAATGTGAGTTATATAATGGAATTTAATTAAAATTTATAAACGTTTTCAAAAAGAACTTTAAGAAGAAGAAAATGTAATACCCTCCTCCGAGTATTGAAGTATACCTGCATCAAACTAACAACATCATTAGACATGAGTGAAGTTAAGATTAATAAAGACGTCTAGGTTTTCGACATCCCCCCTGTGCATCAAAGAAAAGAAGATGCATGCAATCTTTGAAGAAGTCCACCACGTACCACTCCTAATTAGAGGAAAACACGTCTCTCTCTCTTACCTCACGCTACACATCATCGCCATCTCCTTTTTCCTCGGGGGTGGTTTGTGAGCTTAATTTGTTACCCTCCATTATCACCACCACCACCTTTCATGTTAGGATGAGGCACTCCATCATCTATCTATCTCTCCTCCTCCTTCCCCTCTTATGGGCTTCTTCAACAACATCATCGCCATCTCCCCCTCCCCCTCCCCCTAGAGGTAAACAATTAACACAATATTTTCTATTATGATTTTTCATTAACCTTTTGGGTTGATAAATTTTCTCAAATTTAAAATGAAATGTGTTGGTGCAATGTGATGATCTTGAAATGAGGGTAAGGGAAGGGAAAAGATTAAGAATTAAATTTTCTGAATTTAAGAATAACTTTTCCAGAGAAAACATATTCACCTACGTGTTCGTGTAAGTTGTAGTTATTTCCGAAGGAAATTTAATTCTTAATATTTTTTTGGGTATCATCGTTCTATAATTTATTGCAGGAAAAACTTAATAGTTTATTGCGGCGTACCTATCATTAATTTGAATTTGAATTTTTATGTCCGTCTTCTTTCCGCTAATTCATTAAGAATACATATTTTGCCGGGGATTATGTTCAACATTTGCCTCTAATTTATAAAACCACTTCAAGCTTTCAAAAAAGAAATGGAATACATATGGAATAAATCAATGATTTATGAAATGAGTGGGGAAGTATATATGCAAGAGTGCTTTTTATTTGTCGTGTCCCTGTTTATGTCTTTCTCTAACATTTTTTTCAAAACTATAGTCTTTAAAGAATTTAAGTATGTGACTTAAGCCAGCAAGTAATCTTAATTAGCAACTACTAATACGATACAACATAGCTGCTGCCAAGAGAGAGACAAGATTGTTTGAGTTGGTACGATTTACTTTCTTTCACAGTTCTTTATTAACTAGTCTGCTTAAGATTCCCATTGGAGAAAGGTCATTAAGTAATTAAAACATGATGAGATAAAAATCATGGAAGTACGAAAATGAACTTAAGAGTTTATAATTTTTTGTGTCGAAATGATTTTCGATCAAAATTAATAAAAATACTTAGTAGAATCTCCCTCCTCTATTGAAGATTAAAGCGCACAATTTCAATACAAGTAATAACCTTAGCAATATTCTCTTTTCACTTAATGCATCCTAGAGACATCATCCTATAGAGATGATATAGCATCCATGACATTTAAAAACCAACCACTTACTTCTACGATTCTCATTCTTAGACATTTAAATGAAGATTAATGAGAATATATATAGCCGGAGGTTGTTAGTTTAGTTGTGTTATCGTTAAAAGTCAATTATAGGTGTATGACACTCGATGTAATGTCCTTAATATAAAGGTAATTTTTTATCTTAAGAAACATTTAAATGAAGCAACCAAATATTAACTACGTACCATACGCATGCAGGGTTCTACATAAACTGCGGAGCCTCTGAGGAAACGTCGATCGACGGCATAAAATGGCTGACCGACGACGGGTTCGTGGAAAGTGGCAACAAATCCACGATCAAAACCGCCGGTCTCCTCCCAACGCTCGCCTCCGTCCGGTACTTTCCGGATGCCTCCTCCTCCTCCTCAAAGTACTGCTACACGATCCCCGTCTCTAAGGGCGGAAAGTACCTTGTCCGAACCACGTATTATTACGGGAGGTTCGACGGTGGTACCGATCCGCCGGTGTTCGACCAGATAGTTGGGGGCACAAGGTGGAGTAGCGTCAACACGACGGAGAATTATCGAAAAGGCCTCACCTCGTACTATGAGATTGTTGTGGCGGCGCATGGGAAGAGCTTGAGCGTGTGCTTGGCTAGGAACAAACACACCAAAGACTCCGGTAGCCCGTTTATATCGGCATTGGAGGTGCAATACTTGGAAGACTCCATGTATAATTCCACCAATTTTGGTGTCTATGCGCTCTCCACCATCGCCCGCCATCGCTTTGGATACGATGGTCGGGTTGTGAGGTAATTAATTTCCTGAGTAGGAATATAAACCATGCACATGTTCTATTTGCATGGATAATTTGAGGGAGGTTGTGTTTGGGCTGAAAACCACTTCATTGGAAAATCAATCCAAAATATATGAGTTGTCTGTCCTGCCTTTTTATTGAGTTGTCTTCTGACTAACTTGTAAAATCTAAAACAGTTTTCATTTTGAATTTATTCTTCATTGAAAGTTAGTATCTGAAATACCATTACATTTTAGTTGTAATTTGAGATATACCTTCTCCTCTAATTTTAACTTCATGTTGTTCATTTTGAATATAACCTTTTCGAGTTTATATTCAACGACTCCTACCAATTGAGGTTTTGGCTTAATCTTACTCTTGGAATATGAAGACAAACAATCAGACTTCAAAAGACAATTATCTTGCTGTGACATTTAAACTTCAAAAAAATATTTCGTTTTTTTCCTGAGCAATCAATCCATCCTTAACTGCAATACATGACGGGTTCTAACTAACAATTAAATTCATGGCGGGCAAAATCAATTCAAACCAGCTACCCTGAAGACCCCTTCAACCGTTATTGGGAGCCATTCGTCGACCAACATCCGGTCGTCGAGCCACATGGTACCGTCTCCTCCATGGATTTTTGGAACCTTCCACCAGAGGTAGCCTTTCGGCGAGCCGTCACCACCAGCCGGGGCAAGAATCTGGTAGTCAAATGGCCGTCGTTCCCCCTTCGTGCCACCAGCTACTACATCGCCCTCTACTTCCAGGACAACCGCACGCCGAGCCCCTATAGCTGGCGGGTTTTCAACATTTCGGTTAATGGTGTTTTGTTTTATAAGAACCTCAATGTGTCCACGGCAGGCACTATGGTTTATGCCACTCGGTGGCCGCTTGAGGGGAAGGTGGAGATTGAGTTGGCACCCGATAATGATTCGCCGGTCGGACCTCTCATTAATGCGGGAGAGATATTCCAAGTGGTGCCCCTTACGGGACGAACCGTCACTAGAGATTGTAAGTGTAGAAAACTTATTCAGTTAAGCTAAAGTTGACATACATTGTGATTTGTTTATAGGAAAACGTTCAAGTGAAATTATTGAAATTCTATACAAAGTTTTAAGTGGTTACTTTGTAAGAAAAATCATTACTTACCAACTTGAGAGGGCTGAAGTTGAACATTAAATTAAGTTCAGTAACATATCATAAGAAAAACATTTTGAATACTTTTTTACATACCTTTTGCCTTTATTGGTATTGTAGTGATTGGCATGGAGGCAATGGCCAGGAGTTTCAACAACAGACCCTTGGACTGGAGTGGGGATCCATGCTTGCCAAAGGAACATACTTGGACTGGTGTTGGGTGTTCTTATGAGAAATCTGTCAGAGTGGTTTCTCTGTAAGCCAAAAATTTAATCAAGCTTTTTCTTTGAGGATTTTTTTTTCATTCTTTTGAATGAGGTAATTGAGAACTGTAATTGATTGATTCTAATGACAGATCACAATTTCTTGGGAATGTGAATATTGTTGCAGGAATTTCACAGACTTTGGGCTCTCTGGTTCACTGCCTGACAGCATTGGGGGCATGAGTGCCCTTAACAGCATGTAATGTTTCAGACACTGTCAACTCAAGTAACTTATCTTTTGCCCTCTTAATATTCATAGGGTTATCCCAGAAATCAACTATCAAATGTTCGAAACATCATGACAATGCGGAGGAATTCAGATGCACAATGTGTCTGAAAATGGTTTTAAGATACATCAGAAATCAAAATCAAATAAAATTAGCCAACAAAGCATTCATAGTAGCTCATGAGCAATATCAAACAATTCTGATATGCAAATTTTCGAATTTGTGAGAGAAGAAAAGTAGTGTGCTAAATCCAGTGACATTTGTTGAAATGCAGTTTCTTGGGGGGCAACAAACTCACAGGATCTATACCAGACACTCTGGGCTCTCTGAAGCAATTGGCTTACTTGTAAGTTCCTAACATATTCTGGTACAGTTAAAAAAAATCTACTAAATGATTTTGCTATAACACATCTGCTATTCTTGATCTTTGCTGAAGGCATCTAGAAAATAATCAGCTGAGTGGGAAAATCCCTTCATCACTCGGAGACCTCCCTAGCATTCGAGAAATGTAAGTTTCGAAATCTGTCTTTAAGTGTTGAATAGCATGATTAAACATTTATATGTTCACAATCTATTTTTATAGCATTACCATAGTTTATTACCGTAACATGATTTGTTTACCATAAAACTGTAGTCTTAAACATTCTGATACCAATCGTAGTTACATATAGAGACCAACAGAGTTCCGGGGCTTGTCATAGACGACAATAGTCGATTTTCAAGGGGTGTTGGAACAGATTGTTACCGAGATTTTAACCCACTTCCATGATTTTCTACAGACACCTTCAAAACAACAATCTTGAAGGGGAGATACCTAAGAGTTTACAGAAGAGAACAGGGATCATGATTGAGTAAGTTCAAAAAAATTAACCAGACATGTTTTTTAAGTAGCATTTTATTGCACATAACTAATGATGATTACTTTCTAATCTCCAACAGAGTAGTTCCTGGAAACCAGATCCACTAGCAAGCTAACAGAAGCCCAAGACCTCAGTTGCCAAAATCAAATCAAGAACAGAGAACATAAGAATACTCAGTATTGCTAGTTATGAGAGCAATGACTAGAGATTTACCCATAAAATGGGTTTTAATCTGTCTAAAGATGATCATTAATCAGTCTAATCTTTGCATGTGAAAACAAAACGAAAAAACCTGTCTTGCCTTCTTTGGGTTTTATAATACAGGATCAACAAAAAAACTGTTCTTACATTAAACTTATACAGTAAATATTAGCATCTGAGCATGTGTTTTATGGTAAGCATGTCTTTGTAAGTTATGGTAGTGTTGAACATCTATGATTTTAAGAACTTAACTTTTGCGTTCACTATGGATCATACCTTAATGTCTATTACCATTTTCAATGTTTTGCTCAAGTTTCCTGATGGAATTCTGAAATCATAAGACTTCACCTCCCTCCAATTTTCTTTTAAATTATTTGACAGCTTGTAAATGTTTAAAGAGCTCTGCCTTATCATGCTATGTTTACTTCAGAACTTACTCGCACTTCGACTCTTAGTCAATCTCTCTATGTTAACTTCAATTATAACTTCAAGTCAACCTCTCTCAGTTAACTTCAATTATAACTTCATTTCTCTCTTACGCATCAAAATCCATAATGTTCATTAACGTCGAAAGAACATGGTGAAGCTCTCATAGTTATTGATGTTGTTGATGACTTTTCTTAACGAGATCATTCTAATGAAACCCCGGCTTTGAAATTGCTACTTCAGCCTTTGTTTCAATAAATCAGTTATATAATAGTCGTAAAAAAGGATGAGTTGCTTCTTTTCGAGCCAAATAAGCATGTATTGCTTCAAGCAGACAAAAAAAATCAAGCCAACAATTAGGCTTCATTCTTATTTTAAAAAAAGTACAATAATCCCACCTCCAAGAGCAATAACTCAACAACCTGCTTGGCTGCTTAGACAATGAGAGAATAATCTTCAGAAATCAACAGTTCAGCATGTAAAAGCTCTCTAAATGGACACGTTTATTACGACAGTCACTCACTTTTCTTGTTCCAAAACACAATTGAATAAGTGAAAAAAACTAGATCTCAGATGGTTGCCGTGTTACTTCACTGACCTCTAGTTTTTCACACAAAGTTTTTCTTTCATCCTCCCAACTGCGGCTTTTAAAGTTTCATCGTCCTTGCAAAAAGTGAATCTCACCAGATTCTTTCCGTCTTCCGGGTTGAGGTAGAAGACACTTGTGGGAATGGCAACCACGCCCACCTCTTGAATCAAGTACTCGCAAAATGCTATGTCATTTTCAAACCCAAACGGAGTGTGATCCACCATAACGAAGTACGTGCCGCTAGATGGGTAAACTATAAAGCCAGCAGCCTTCAGACCATCAACTAATATTTTCTTCTTGGCTTTATAGTCCTTGTGCAACTCCTCGTAGTACGTCTCTGGTGCACGAAGAGCTTCTGCTGCTGCCCATTGCATCGGAGTTGATGTTGCGAATGTGAGGTAAGAGTGTGCCAGCCTCACACCCCAAGTGAGATGTGGAGGGGCTATAGCCCACCCAATCTTCCACCCTGTCAATGAGAAAGTCTTCCCCAAAGAGTTCAGCGTCACGGTCCTCTCATACATACCAGGAATAGCAGCTAGGGAAATATGTTCTGCTTCAAATGCTAGTTTATCATAAACTTCATCGCTGATAGCTAAAGCGTCATTTTCCATGCAAAGAGCAGCAATCTGTTCGAGTTCGTCCCTTGTGAACATTTTTCCGGTTGGATTATGAGGAGTATTAATCATTATTGCACGGGTGTTTTTGGAGAAGACAGATTTGAGCTCATCCATTGGCACAGAAAAATCTGGAGGGCGTAGAGTTATCGAATTAAGTTTAGCTCCTGCCATTGACAGAGTGGCTTGATAAGAGTCATAAAAGGGAGCAAAGACAATTACTTCGTCCCCTGGATTAATCAAGCCTAGCATTGTGGCAGCTATGGCTTCAGTGCAACCAGACGTAACTGTAACTTCCTTTTCAGGGTCCACCACAAGCCCGGTATCCTTTCGGAATCTTTCAGAAACAGCAGAATTGAGATCAGGAACACCGTAACCTCTAGCATATTGATTCTTTCCTTCTCTAATAGCCCCAATTGCTGCTTCTTTTACAAACTCTGGGCCATCAAAATTTGGGAAACCCTGACCTAGGTTTATAGCTCCATGCTTGATTGCAAGCATGCTCATCTTTGTGAAAATAGTTGTCTTGAAATTCTCCAAACGCTTAGATACCTGCAATTACGTGATCAGATTAATCCCATAAAAAACACACAAACACACACACACACACACACACAAAATACAGAGACAGAGACACACACATTCGCCGGTGCGTTTGCATTGAACAATTGTATCCCACTCATTCAAAGGACATCAATTGCAAATCCGAATTCTGTTTAAACCTTCTAACGCAACATCCAAGGACATCAATTGCAAATCCTCACTAATCCTAGGGTCCGTTCGGAAATCACATGTTGATAATCAGATTCTCGAAGTGTTTAGACGTCAATTGCAAATCAGTTGCGGGAATCAAAACCTGATACTCAAAATGCGGTGACAAAACAGAAAAGCAGCACAAGTTCACCCGAAAAGACGGGTACGGCGAACCTGCGGAGAAGAGAGAGTCGAGGCGGCCATGGACGGAGAGGAGGAAGCCTTGACGGAGAGTCGACGGCGGGGGAGGAGGGAGGAGAAGAGGTGAGTGAGTTGTGGGGTTTTAAGGGCGTGAATCTGGACGGGGTTCGCCATCAGATTCCTCCGGAGCTCCAGGATTTTACGATTTCAGTGGTTAATTATTATTATTTGTTTAACCAACGCGAGGATGAGGTGCGTCAATTTGGTTAGGTTCGTTGGACTCCTTTCTTTCTCTCTTTCTTGGGGTCTATTTACAAATGGGTAGTCACCACGTAGATATGACAAGTATAACAGAAATATCCAACCAAAAGTGGAATGAATTTTTATTTTTTAAACACATGAACTACCCACGAACGACCTTTTATAATGGACTAATATATAGGGTATAGGATTAACTGTGCTACATTTTATGGTTTGTGATTTAAGGTACGCACATATAATCACCGTTACATTTGGTTTACGGTACGAATGATATCATCTTTTTCTATTTCAAGAGTTATGATTTTATATAAGATCGCCTATGTTATTTGGCTATAGAACTAACCACGGAATTTACAATTTGGATTACAATAACCCCACCTTGTTATTTTGACCAAAGTTGTGATTTTATATTGGATCACTTGTGTTATTTGGGCTACATAACCTATGCCGAGCTATGTGATTTTTAGCATGATCACTTTTATATTTTGGTTACAATATTATCAAGGACCAAACGTATTTCTATTCTAAACTTTTGATTTTATATTGGGTCACATGTTAGTTGGGCCACGAAACTAATATCAATATTTGTAATTTTAGATAAGGTCACCTTTACATTTGGGTTTAGTATGTATCAGCAAAACATTTTTGGTTTCCTTATTTCTAAGGGTATAGAATTTTAAGGTTTTAGGAGTTTCGGGTTTAGTGTTTTGTGTTTCGAGTTTCAGGGCTTGGATATGTCTGGGTTCAGATTTAAGGTTTACAATTGGGGTTTAAGGTTTAGATATGTTTGAGTTAGATTTAGGGTTTTGGGTTTTATAGTTTATGGAGTTAATGTTTGAGGTTTAGATGTGTTTATGTTCAACATTATGTTTATGGTGTACATTTAGGGTTTTAGGGTTTAAGGGTATAAGGTTTAAATATGTTTGGGTTCAAATTTAGGGTTTAAGGTTCAAATTTTAGATATGTCTAAGCTCAGATTTATGGTTTAGGGTGTTAGATATTACGGTTTAGGTTTTAGGGTTTTAGATAAGTTTGGGTCCAGACTTTAAGGCTTTTGGGGGTTTTGGGTTTAGATATGTCATGGTTCAAACTTAGGGTTTATGATATTAGAGTTTTAGGGTTTATGGTGTTAGTGTAATGGTTTATGGTTTTCAGGTTTCAAGATGTAGAAATGTCTAGATAATTGATTTAGGGTTTAGATATGTCTACAATTAGACTTATGGTTTAGATTGTTAGGGTTTAGCATTTTTGGTATCAAAAAATAAATATGTCTGAGTTATGGTTTAGCTTTTAAGGTTTAGATATGTTGTAGACATATGTATGATACTTAATCGACTAAGAAATTCAAATAGATAACATACATTTGGTATCCAAACATGTGGTCCACACAACCAATACATACATACTAGACCAAATACGTGGTTGTAAAAATATACATACAAACATTGTAGTCATATCAGAGAGGCGCTTTGAAATGTCATAATAATGTATAAACCTTACCAAGAAAATTGGTTAAAAATTAAAAATACAAATTAAACAGTCCACGTCTAAAAGAAAAGAAAAATTCATAAAAAAATAGAATCATAACAACAACAACGATGTGAGATCTTGCCAACTTCCTCAATTCCTCCTGGGCGTTCCAAACAACAACATTAATATTGGTCTTCTCTTATGTGACCCTAAACCAAACACACACCACAACAAAGCAAATGATCAGTCTCCTCCAAACAATTTTTACAAACTAAATAAACTAAGATGTTGGAAAAGAAAACATCAGACATATCCCATAGCAACCACAAAATAGCAAGATAGATTGAATCAAATATAATCAAATAACTCCCACATTAGAAAATCCTTAAAAACACGTGTTCATACAGAAATAGGTATATCAAAACTCACACATATTTGTTGATAGTTTACGAAACTAACAAACACTCACATTTTCCAGGATCTCCATGTTCAAGAAAATATATGACCGACCGACGACTAACTTACGAGACATGTCCTTATCATAAAAAATGATCGTCCAAACCACACCACCAAACAAATGTTAAATCTAACGTTACCAAAAAAACAGCAACCACGCATAAACCTAAAGGACCAATATATCCAACGAACAACAACCACAATAAACCTAAACTCGATTATGCAATACACAACCAAAAATAAAAAACTCAAAAAACAACTCTAACACAAAGACAACATTCAACCAGCAACGATTTAAAAAAAACCTAGCTCAAAGACCAAGACAACCACGAATGTCTAACCACAAATAACACCAAAGAAGTCGACATAGATATGTACCACCTACAAATACCAAACATATTCAAAGTAAAAAGAGGAGGTCGGAGGTCGTAGGAAGAGGAGGGACCAGAGGGGGACAAAGATTGGAGAACGCTAGAGGAGGATGAAGGTTAGAGGACAACAAAGGAGGAGGTTGAAGGATGAAGACAACCATCACCAAAAATAAAATAAAAAACCTAACATCCACACAACATGAACAAAGACAAAAACCATAACATCAAGACAATCACTCCATGAAAATACCCAAAACCCTAATATTCATATATCAAAAGAACAAAAAACATCAAATCGCCACTTCGTCCTAAGGCCACCCACTACGGCTGGAAAACAATCTGGCGCCCCATTCCGTCCCCTACTACGGGGGCATGGTGGGGCAAGGGGTGCCCAGGGGCACGCCCTGTCCAGTGGGATGGGACTCACGTGTCCCTACTAGGGGTGGCAAATTCGTGTTTCGTGTCGTGTTTGACACGGACACGAATTGACACGAATTATTTTTTCTCGACCCGAACACGAACACGAACACGAACACGAATTACTAAGAAATAGTCGACACGAACACGAACACGAAAAACTATTACTAAACCCGAACACGAATTTGGTAACCCGAACACGACCCACGATGACACGAATCTATTTTTCGTGTTCATGTTGACACGAACACGAATTGACCCGAATAACTCGAATTGACCTGTTTGTCACGAATTTTTCAAACGTGAATTAACATGTTTGACACCAATTATGACTTGTTTGACAAAAAATTACCAAACATGAATTAATACCAATTAACCTGATTAACTCAAACACATCTAATACAACGAACTGACACGAAATTAATTATAAACCTACACCAATATTACATTCAACATCACAAATTTAAAAAACAAATAATACATCCATAATAATAATCCATAATAACACATCCATAATAAAACATCCATAACAATAGTCTAATACATCCATAATTAATTAATTATAAACTCATTCCACTATTACACTCAACATCGCTCCAAGAGTCCAAGTTATGATTCCAAACCTGTGGTAGGATTAATGAGGCTATCAAAACAATGTAACAATCAATTTATTTTATTTAAAATGAAAAGATTAAAGATGTGAATGTTGACAAACCTTCATGAGAATTGATTCCTTCTTCTAATGAGTTATCAATTTCGTCTAGCACATCTTGTGTGAGTTTGTCAATATCTTCATAAATTCTTGTATCACCTGGTAAAAGTAGTTCAAAGTTGAAACAAGTGTCAAGTTGTATGCATAATTTCGTTACTCATTCAACATGCTAGGTAGATTAAATTATTTGACAAACTAAAACATAAATTAAGATAAATTGGTTGCTTTCATCATAACAATATGAAATTTTATTTCAGCAGGAGTCAGAAATGTATTTTCATCGACTTCATCCTACCACCAACATCTCCACAATCGACTACCAAAACAAACACAAACACTCCCAAAATACACACAAACATGTTTTTGGCATCACATAATTTTTCTGAACTTAGGGCATTAACACACAAGCATGCAAAGTCTATTCATTCAAAATCAACACGATAATTACCTCTCCTAATCCAGCTTCAAACAGTGAGCACAAAAATTGGGAAAACACGCATAATCCTCAAATAAATCAGAAATGTATTTTCATCACATAATCCTCAAACAACTTTCTAAATAACATAATCATTAACCACGCATCGGAAAGGGCAAAAAAAATATCATAAACTCAGAAAAAGAAAGTAATTTGGGGCTAAACGGAAGTGAACAATCGAACGGGAGCATTTGACAAATAAGGCTAGATTCACCCATCGGAACCCTAAAATCACACTCATCGTTAAGTTTCCATCCAGTTAGTTTTTCGACTTCCGATTGGAACCTTACCTGAGCATGCGTGGAGGAAGGAATTGGGGGATTTTGGTTGAGCTTCGGCAGAGGAAGAGCGGCACAAGTGGAGGAGAAGTGGTGGTGGGACGGCGAGAGGTGACGACGTGGCGAGAACGGAGAGAGGAGACTGGCGAGGACGGCGAGAGGAGAGGACAGCGAGAGGAGAGAATAGCGAGTGGTGAGGACGGCGAGAGGAGAGGAGACGGGATGGTGAGAGGAGAGGACGGCGAGAGGAGAGGAGTCGGGGTGGTGAGGATGGCAAGAGGAGTGGAGACGAGGTGGATGAGATTTGTGTTGGAGACTTGGAGGCGACTGAAGGAGTGACCGAGTGAAGATGTGGTTTAGGTTAGGGTTAGGTTAGGGTTAGGAATCTTGGGATTTTGGTATTTCTAATTCGGGTTATTCGTGTCAACCCGAATTACACGAAACACGAAATACACCAACCCGAACCCGACTCAAATTACAGTTCGTGTCATTCGTGTCGACCCGAATTACAGTTCGTGTCATTCGTGTTGACCCGAATCGTGATATTTAGTGTCGGGTTCGGGTTCGGGTTCGAATTTCGTGTCATGACCCAAATTGTCAGCCCTAGTCCCTACCCTATTGGCTCTATTTTATTTTTTTATTTTATTTTTTGAAATTATTTAAAAAATGTTTTTAAAATGTTTTTTCCTAAATTCTATTTTTTTAAAAAAATTGGTTTTATCCAAGATCAACCCCCAAACAGAACTAAACTAGGAACATATCCCAGGCCATTGGCTAGGTTTTGATTTTTTTATTTTAAGTAATTACAAAATTAATTTATAATGTAGTTTGTAAATTATTGTGAAAAAATAGAAAATAAAAAGAAATGACTTAGAGGAAAGATAGTGTTGAAAAATAGGAAATGATAGTGAAGATGTTTTGGAAATGGTGGATAAAAAAGTGGATTAATGAGCACAATGACGTGACGAAGAAAGAGTGTGATTTGGTAAGGCATGAACTAGAATGGCCTAAGTATGACCAAGGTTGTAAAGACATCACTTGTCTCCTCCCAATTTGCCTCAAAACCCTCAAATATCTAAATATTAACTAATCCAGGTTATTTGCAAAAGAGAGCTACTATTCGTCACCGGAAAACTACTTAAATCGCCCCAAAAATTACTTTTTTGCCCTTAACAAATCAATTAATACTCATTTCGTCCCGTGTCTTTAAACAAGATGTTTGACTCAGTTTTACTCACATTCCTAGTACCAACACCACGAAAATGTCTGGCGAAACACCTGGATCCGGCGAGGTAACGGGGGCGGATTTTTTTCCCGACTTGGGCGTCTAGATAAGAAAATTTGGGTCAAACAAATTGTAAACGGTTGGGTCGGGCGTCTCCCGCGGACGCCCCACCCATTTATTTTTTAAATTAATTAAAATAAACAAGGCAAATTACCAGATTTGAGTAATCCGGGGTGTCCGCTGGTTCTTTTTTTGGCCTCCGAGACATTATATCTGGTGAATAGAAGAGTAATATGAAGAGAGTGGTGTTAGAAGAGTGAAATGAAGAGTTATATAAGTAGAAATGGTAGAAAAACAAAATGGTAATCTGTACGGACGATTTAAGTAGGTTTACGGCTACGAATAGCAGTTAAGTTGCAAAATCAACAATCTCCAATAAAGGGTACGGGTGGAACCGTGGAGAGCTCAAAAATCAGCTCGATCACGAGCATAACGGAACACTACTCATTTGCGAATATTAGATGTAGGAAACAATTCTTTCAAAAAAAATTAGAAAGTGTTTGCGGAAATATGAAAGTCTAGAAACTATGTTTGCCATGTGGAACCATTTTTCTACGCTCGTTTTCATTTCTAAGGTTTTCTTTGGACAAGGAAACTCTCGATTATAGATTTTCGGAGTCAATGTTAGACTACTGGAAAATAAAACTAACATAATTCGTTCTCTTTCATAAAAAATTTGTTATTTGTGCTTATTGGCAGAATCGGTGGTCGTTCTAGTTTCTTGAGATAACTTTTATATACACAAGTAATTAACTTCATCAACCATAGTCATTGGTGTGCTAGTTTCCTGAGATGTTGGAAATTAAGACCAAAATAAAACTAGATATTAGAAGAATCAAACATGAGTTATTGATTTTGCAACAACATGTACTTTCTGGTTTGCACAGTCACCACTTTCATAATCGTATGCACTTGAACATCCATCCACTGAGTAGGGACATTGATGCAATGTCTGTGGAACTTAACATTGAACAAATCAGGAACTATCTCACAGAACGTCTCATGAAGATTATAAAGATTACATATCAGAAATATATGAATTATTCAAAATGTTTGATGTTGGTGTTTTAAGGAAAGCCAACATTGACATAGCATTGACTTAAATAAAGCAAAAACAAAGATCTCAGCCATTGGTAAGTTTTTAGCTTATGCTTCTCTGCTATTGTCATCTCTCAACACTTTATTATCGTTAGAGGAGGCGATCTGTTGCCTTTTGTTGTTTATTCAATCACTGGTGATGCGCACCACAGTGAAGTTGAGCTTTGGTGTGGAACCAGACTGAAGACAATGATCCTTGCATGACTAGTGCCTGAAATGTCTTACATTGGTGAAGAGAAGCGAAACACCATACTTGTCGCAGCAGTCGATAGCATCCTGATCCCTGATGCTCCCACCTGGTTCTGCAATTGTTCCTATCCCTTTCTCACATGCTTCCTCAACAGCATCTTTCCAAGCTGTTGGGAGAAACATTGCGGAAGCAAAGTTATCACCAGTTAACAGAGACCAATGATCAAAACAATGTCAACTTATATTAAAATCTCTACAAGCAGGTGCATATTAGGTGGGAAAAAACAATCAACCATGAGTAAGTAATTATTTTTATCAATAACAATGAGTACGTAATTGAGCATACTCAAGATTAACACACTCAATTAGGTTTGCCATGCTTACGAACGGAAAGTTATAGTCCGCCTTGTCTTGTAGAATTTCCAAAAAAGCTCAATTAAGCTCATAACAATTTCATTGTAAGCATCCTTGTTTCATTAAGCAATATGGACAATAAATGCTTACAAGAAAATTTGAAAATGTCTGTTGATGTGAATGGATATTAAAAATTAAAAAAAATCCTACACATACATTTCTTATAGAAAACAAAGATTAACATTTTCTGTATATGAACACATCAATTTAGATGAATAGTAAATAAAACATCTAACTAAGCAAAGTCCTTGTGGATCGAACATGTTTGTCAATTAGCCTATAAAATCGCCATTGAGTTTACTTAATTTCAGATCAAAATAAAACCAAACCTCTCCACGTTGAGCTCACTGCTCAAGCTAGGTGACAACTCGCAAATGCAAGCCAACATTTACACCAACAAAACCAACCAATGAAAAAAGTTTTTAGCACATCTTAGAGAAAAAGTTAACTTACCAAAGGGGAAAAATGCATCACTTGCCAATGCAGCTCCTTTAGCCTCTTCTCCTGCTTTTCGGAAAGCAATTCTTAGACTCTCCAGCCGGTTTGGTTGACCACTTCCCATCCCCAACATGCAATTGTTCTACAAAAAGGTTTCCAGTCAGAAGATCGGGCATTTCATTCAATAATAAAACATGAAGTCTCAACTTCTTACATGCATGGCAAAAACACAACCAAATAGATTAGAGCACATTCCAAGAAGGGTATAGTAAGCAATTAATTAGTTGTGCTGGGAAGGTTAGAATTCACAAGTATATTCAATAAAAAAAATTGAGCACACACTCTTGGCTGAGAAGCTTTCCATAGAGGTTAAGGAACTTCGGAAAACAACCGTTTACAATAAAATAGGGGCAAACCTTGGCTATCACAATGGCATTACTTTTGACGTGCTTGACACAAAGCCACGCAAACTCCGAATCACGTCTTTCCTGTTCTGTTGGAACCCTTTTAGAAATAGCATTAAAGTTGATATCTTTTGGGACCAAATCGTCCGACTCTTGCGCCAACCAACCCCCGCTAACTTGTCTGAGCGATGACATTCCCTTCTCAGTTTTTCGTGCCTCAAGGATTCTCAAGTTCTTTGACTTTCCACGAAGGACTTCAAGACCCTTTTCTGAATACTTTGGTGCGACCACTATCTCATAGAACATCCGTGTTTCACCATCTGTTGGGCTTCTATACTCGCGTATTTCTCTGGCAAGATCCTTTTAGCAAAATAGACATATAAAGACCATACCAAATTTGAATTCTACAACACCGTAACAAAAGAAAATTTTCACCTTACCTCATCTATTTCTGTGTTGAAGGCCACTATTCCACCAAAGGCACTGACAGGATCTCCTTTTACAGCAAGCCTATAAGCTTCACGGATATCATCGCGTGATGCAACACCACATGGATTTGTGTGCTTCACAACCACACAAGTAGGTTCCTTAAACTCAGAAACACAATTCCAGGCAGCATCGGCATCTAAATAATTGTTGTAAGACATTTCCTGTACAAAAGAATACACATGAGCATGACCAAAATTATCAAATAACAGTGCTACAATACTCATCCAGATAAAAGATAAGAGAATGAGAAATATCAACTAGAGTAAATAATAAGAGAAATAAACTCTTGAATCACTTCTAGAGAGGAATTGTTCTATACCACGGGAATCTGAGTGTTTTTCTAACGGAATGCCATGAAGAACCATGGCAAGGCCACCTTGTATGATGACAACCCACAACATAACAAACAAAAAAATTACAACATTTTTTTATTATCTGGAATAAATGGACAATCCAATAAAGTCTAAAAGGGAACCTAGTTGAGTACAATGTAATTTTTACTTCAAAGATTCCACATCACACATATCCAGTTAAGCAACCTCTCGTACACTTGTTCTTTCCTACTCGCTCAATACCAACTTGGACTCCCAGACAATAGCAGATAGGCCAAGGCTTTCTTTCACCATCAGGAGGTCTATATCTACTTGTTTCTATGTTAAAGGAGTCGAGGGACAATTTTAACAGAGACATAACAAATTCCAGGTGATTCATCCATAACATACTATTAGTATAATACACATACAGGAATAAGGTGTCACTGGTGTTTTTTAGGTCGGTACGTGTAGCTGGCGCACTATATAACAGAGATGTTTTGACAAAGAATATTTCTGTTATATTAACTCACGTAATTCCAGTAAAACCAATCAAGGAGAGTATCTTAGGGAATTGAAATCCTCCTAAGATCTTGAGAATTTACCTATTGCTTTTCAATTACAAATTGTATTTAATAAAATACACTATCTCCTGTGTGGCAGATACCTCATATGCATTTTCTTTTTCTCAAAGTGTGAAAAAATCATGTTTACACTCACACATGAATGTCATAAATTGCCATATATACCATGATAGATGTCAATCAATCACAGGATTCTACGGAGCTACAGCTCACTCCTAGAAAAAGGACTTCAAGTACTTGCGTTCTAAGAAAAGAAAATCGCCAAGCATGATAGACTGCAAACATATTAATTTAGCAATGCAGGAGAAGTCATATGGAGTGTTGATTTATGAACCTTGCCATGATGTTGTATAGCAGTAGCAATACCACCAGAACTAACAACAGACAAGCTCTTATCCACGTAGAAAGCAGCTTTCTGATGAGGATTTTCACCATATCGAAGGGAAGACCTCAAGGACAGTGGAACTGTTAAACTTGGGGGAAATTTATCACCTGCAAGCATAAAACATAAAATGAATATGCTAAATGATAAATCAATGAGAATAGACTTACAGACTTCCACAGAAGTAGGTAAAGGAATATAAAAGTGTACATCACCTCCGGACTGCTTCCATAGCCACTCTGAAACTGCGGAGTCATAAGAAGCAACATGTTGAAAAGCCTTCCAGGCAAGCTCCCGTCTGAACAGTTCATTGTCTTCTTTTTCACTTAGGAAATCTAAGAGTGCAGGATAATCTTTAGAATCGACAACAACCAGTACATCCTTATGATTCTGCCACACACAGTGTTAACTCTGTGAGTACAAGATTGGAGATGAAATATTTAAAGCACATCAGTGTTAGAAAATATAAACCTTGGCAGCAGCTCGTATTAAAGTTGGTCCACCAATATCAATATTTTCAATGCCATCCTCGAAAGTGACACCACTGCCAGATGATACCTTCTGGTAGAAAGGATACAGATTCACTATAACTACATCAAATGTCCCTGCAAATAAAGAGATTTGACACAAAATGGTCAATAAGAAATTGTGAAGGACTGAACTTTGACGTTCAAAGGAAAATTCATTATCTTTGATATATTTTACAAGGATCTTCAGAATTTACCAATTCCATGCATCTTGAGGGCTTCCATGTGTTGGTTATAATCTCTTCGAGCAAGAATACCACCATGTATGCTAGGATGTAAAGTCTTGACGCGACCATCAAGCTACAAGGATGAAGTTAGTCATGTTAACAACCCATGACAAACGGAAGGATGCATTAATTTAAAAACCATCTCAAAGCTTTGCTTTCCTATCTCAATACCTTTTAACATAAGACAACACACAACCAAAAGCTAACAAGAACAAGTAATAAACATGATAAAAGCAATTGGAGAATGGAAAATTCTACTTCATTACCATTTCCGGAAAGTTAGTAAGCTCTTCAACTTTTGTAACATGTATGCCAGCGTTTTCGAGGGCAGCAGCAGTTCCACCAGTCGAAACAATAGAAAACCTATAATAAAATGTGACAGGAGATCATAACAATTCAAATTGTGCAAGACAAGATATAACTCAATGCATTTTTTTACAGAAGAAGGTTCTTCTAAAAATAAATCAGTCAACTTATCATACCCTCAAGCAAATCAGGAAGAAGGGACTCTCTTTTACAATAATTGTTTTTCAACAAAAAGAAATACTGAAAAGTATAAAACTTCAATGGTTTTTAAAACTAAAAGATTTTCCACGGCGCAGTAGGGGGTCCACTTGGGGATCAAGTTGAAGACTTAAGACTAGGGGAAAATGTTGGTAAAAGCATAGAATCTGTCCCTAAAAGAACAATACAAATTAAACATTGATAACTAATAACTATTCAACAATTTGTTCCTTATGATGGGCCTAGGGTAGAAAATATCAAAAATCAGTAAACACAAAACACAGAGGTTGAACAATACCCCAAATTCTGGAGCCCATTGCCAAGAAAAACCAAATCTTGTTTGTCTGACAATGAAATCAATGCTTGCCTGCGGCCTACAAAAGCATGAACAAGATATCAACCACTAAACATAAGGAGACATACTATAAATTCTCACACATAATAAAAGGTACACAAAAAATTAAAGCGTGAACAATTATGAAAGACTTCATGAATGTCCATGTTAACTGTAGTCTGTAGACACTTACACACACAAAGAGACTCACATTTTGCCACAATTGGTATCCCTATTTTCAATTACTCGTGTAGGTATGATAATTGCTTGTATATCTTCATGTTAGACAATTGTGAACTCGTGTCAAGAAAGTTGTGTCCATTATAGCAACCACGATTCAAGGTGGATTTGTTATGTTATTTTGGACCAAGAATAGCTAAATAACATAATATTAGATGTTTATGAACCATTATCAAGTATTAAAAAAAAATGGTCAGCTTACAAATAATGGGTCATTTTTGCATAGAAACGCAATGAATTGTGCACACCATGTTGTATTGTGTAAAACTGTGCCTCCTTTATTTTTATGTTCATTCTTCATAAACCACCATAACTTTAACTAACCAAATCAAGCACACATGTAACAAAGTTGTTTCACCATTTTAGCTCAGAGACATTAAAACGCCAAAATATATACTCATAACAGAAGTTATCCATGATAAAAACATACATGTTATCGCCACACAAGAAACTAAAAGAAAAGGGCAACATAAAAATCACATTTGAAAATTTAACTACAAATCAGCCATAAACCATCATAACCATTAATCAAGACCAAAAATTCCATCTCGTAAAGACGTGTTCGAACCGCGCGATTCGTGTCATCCCTTTAACTCAGAGACATTAGAAAGCAGGCAGTGTTAGTACATGGGAAAACATGTTCAACTAAAAGAAGAAATGGTTCGATCAAAAAAGACAAGATTCGGAAGGAATAAAAAAGAAGGACTACCGGCCGCAGGAGAAGAGGCGGAGGGTTGGGTTGAGGCGTCGGCGCCGACGACAGCCCTAACAGAAGCAGACTCCGGCCCCGCCATGCCGGAGCAGCGCCGGAAGGTGAGGGTTCGAGGGGCGGAAGGAGTGGGGAGGAGATTCGATCGGCTGGGAGAGAGGAGGCGGAGGTGTGCGGAGGTGGCGGCGGAACCCGACAGGAGCAACGACATCCCTACAAGGAGAGTATCATGTACCTGTTGTGTCTTTGGACTTTGGGTTTTGGAGATTTTTATTTATTTTGGGGTATTTTTTGAAAAAAGGAATAAAAAAAATTCAAAATAATATTTTTTTAAAATATTTTATCAAAATAAATTTTTACAAAAAATATTTTTCAAACTAGACCTGCTGTCAAAAGTATTTTTATTTTATATCTTTCACACGGCCTCTCAAAAGTATTTTTATTTTATGTATTTTTGAAAACAGGTAAAAAAAATTATAAGGTTTTTAATGGTGGAGTTTTACAAGAAAAAAATTCTTTCACGAAAGACCGAAGTCAAAGTAGGGAACGAGGCAACACATGTTTGTCTTTGTGTTTTAGGTAAAATTTTGTTTTCAGATTGACGATGTTAGCTAGGACGAATATCACGTCAAAGAGCAGGTTGATTTTGAGAATCTTTCGGTTTCTTGACTGGACTAGTTTGGATCAAAATCCTACTTTTAGTTTACTAAAATATGATCGAATGTCTTTAAACAATATGATTTGTGTTTTAGTATTTTTTTTACTAAAACTTTTTTTGTCAATGCAATGATTAAGTTGTTATTAAAATCAACAAACCTAGATGTAGCTCTAGTTCAACTCATTGTTTTCTATTTTTTTCGATTTTATTCTGAGTTTTCATACGAAGCTTTAAAACTGGCTTTAAAACTGAACAATTAGATGTAGCTCAAGTTCAACTCATTGCATGTTTTTCTATATACTCGGTTTGTTCTGGTTTTCGAGCAAAGTTTGTAGGGCAAACTTGAGTTCCAGATATTTACTATATTAGTTCTCTAATTTCACCGGTACATGTTTATTTTGTTGGTAGATCCTTAGATTAATTTTTGGACTAGTATTAATTATGAACTAGATGTCAAACCATAGCATTATAAACTACATATTGAGATATAGTTAAAAAATTAAATATTTCCATTTTTGAATAAAAAAATAGTCAATTTTTTGAATATGGAACCAACATAGTAATACTTCCATTTTTTAAATATATACCCTAAATCTTATTTATACATTTTTATTCCATTTTGATTAGAAAATTACTACACAGATATATTAAAATTTAAAAGTATGTTCGGAAAAAACCACACAAAAATTGAGAAAAAAATAAATGATAAATACGTTGAATAATATTAATATTTTTATTTAAAAGGGTAAATCGTTTGCATGCCATTGGAAAAAAACTAAATTACTTTTCTCTCGATTGTTGTATCACTATTTCCAATATAGTCACTACAAAATCATATATTTACACTTATGCTACTAATAACAATGTTTATTTGCGTTTATGTCATTACGTTAACTTTACAACTAGCATCGTTAATATAAATTAATTTTTAATTGTAAATTTTACAAAATTGACCCTTAGCAATCTAGCAATTAAACAAATTTTTTTATAATTAATATTGAATTACGAATTTGCAAAATAACCCCTAAACAATCTGAAAAACATCATTCAACTCATATTCTTTTCTCATTTTCTCACTTCTCTCTCTTTTCATCACATCTTCTATGGTTACTCATGTTCATATATCTTCTCTTTTTCTCTATATTTTATTATCTTCCCATTTCTTCTATTTGACTTCTCTATTGTCTCATCTCTTCCTTGTAAAATTTAATGTTTAAAATCCAATAAAAATAATTAAACGTTTGCAGGTGAGAGAGAAGTTAAGGAGAGAATATAGAGAAAAGGGAAAAAACATGATGAGAGAGAATTGAGAGGAGAGAAAGAAGATATTTGGAGAGAGATATAAAAAGATAGAGAGAGAAAGAGAGGGAGAGAATTGTGAGGAGAGAAAGAAGATATTTGGAGAGAGATATAAAGAAGACAAAGAGGAGAATCTTGAGTGGAGAAAGACAATGAGAAAAGTATATTGATTATGTATGTGTTTTCTAGTTATTGGATAGTTAAAGGTTAATTTTGCAAAAATTATAATTAAAAATTAATTTATATTAACAGTGTTAAGTGTAAAGTTAATGGAATGACACTAGTTTGAAAATAATAATGGCATAAACGCAAATAAATAGAGTTTTTAGTAGTATAAGTGCAAGTATATGACTTTGTAGTAGTCACACGGGACATAGTGATACAACGATGGTATAACAACAATTTAGTTGTTTTTCAGTGGCACAAAACCAATTTCCCATATTTAAAAAGTGTCAAAGTGTTGCTCAAATCAAAGTTTAAGGAATGTGATCGTGACGTTTTAAAGTTCAGGATATCAAAATGTTACTCAACCATAGTTGAGACGTTAAAATGGTCAATTATAATTTTTTTAAATGCAACTAACATCGAAATTGATACAAAATTGTGATTTTTTAATCTATTTAACATAATTTTCATAACAATTTCTTCAAACGTATGATTTCCAGTCAATAATTAGTTCGAAACAAAGTTATCCATATACTATCGTAGGATGTTACTATTATCGTGATTAAACAAATGGGAGACTTATAGGGCTGTAAACGAGCTGAGTTCGAGCCAATTTTTTTATTATGCTCGTGACTCGCTCGACGCTCGATTCGAACACAAAAATTGTGCTCATGCTTAGCTTGATCACTACTTGCTTGCGAGCCGCTCGACTCGACCTGTTTGCTCGTGAGCTTGCTCGGCTCGTTGGCTCAAATACGTATCCAGACAGATAATTTTTTTCACGTCCAAATCCTTGTATGACGAATCCAACTCGGATTCAAATATTTCAGACTCCATATATGAAGATTTTTCAGATATCTAGTTATTAGGGGCAAGAGCACCCAACACTTTCATCCAATGTTGGTGTGTAAATTGACGATCCAACTATGCGTGGGTTGAACCTAGGTCTTTAGATTGACATCCCTAGCACCTAAACCACACCATACAAGTGTTTGTTTACTTGAGGGTTAATAAATATATTGTACATTAACATCACATTTTGCCACGTTACTTTCTGCATACATATATAAAAAAATATTTAAAATTACATAGATATACTGATATGAATATAGATGTTATACGAATATTCAGTTCCGGAATGAATATTATACGGATCAGATGTACCAATATCCATATTTGTTCCGCGAGTTTTTGGATATTTAATTTCGAATACGAATATGGTCTTATGGTTTTTTTCTTTCTTCAGACCGAATGTTCAAATTCGAATACGAATGCAAACGAATTTCAATCAGATTTCGAACATCCACTAATACCACTAGCAATCATGCACTTGAAGGATTTCTAGTTTAATTGCACATATATATATTCGAATTTTTATGCACAATAAAGATCAATTACAATTTTCTATGATTTGTTTCATGCATGCATCGATTTGTTTCAATAACTGGTTTCAAAACTTTATTAAAACAAACATGGACTCCGAATTTCATACCTAGAAGTTCTCTAAAACTTCTTGATGATCCGGAGACATTGATGATGCTTGTCGCTGCGCCGGATGCCTCCGAGTATTCACCAAACTCTAAACAAGACCGGAGAGAGAAGAGCTAGTCTCTCAATCTCCAATATGGTTTAGAATCTAACTACTAACCCCTCTTTAGTTCCCTTGAGAAGAAGATCTCTGAAAACTAAAAACTAAACTCAAGAATTAAGGAAAATTCGTGGAGAATTATGGAGAGAGATGTTTGCACAAGAATATAATGAATTAATTAACAAGGTAATGAGATAAACTTGTATTTATAAGTTTTCTCCAAATTACCTATTCATGTGCAACCTCTTGCCCATGATTTCATGCAAACTTCCATCTAACTATCCATTATTTGCTAACAAATAATCTCAGTCACGAATTAAATCAGTTATGGACCAATTCCACGCATGATCTAATTAATTCTTAAATTAATTCTGCAGAAAACCGTCTGGACTGGTCAACCGTTTGGAGGTTCGGTTGAGCGTTTAGACCAAGTTTCGGTCGACCGTTCATAACTCGGTTGACCGTTCGTAACAAAAATTATTTCATCGCAATGTTCGGTCGAACGACCAATATACTTCGGTCGACCAAAAACGAACAGACGAAACTCCCTGTTACGATCGAGACACATCCGGTCGACCGTGCAATATTCGGTCGACCGTTTTTGCACAGTGCTGCAGACTTGTCAAATTTCGGTTTAACCCCTACAAAATTTGACATTTCGGGATTAGTAGTAAGTTCACAACTTATGTAACATATTATCCTATGTAATGATAAATCATTACACCTCATAATATTTACATCACATATGAATTTAATTTAGATTCTGATTATGTTATTAATCACAACATAATTTTGATTTTGCTTGTTCACCACATGTGTCATATTTTCTACATGAAACCCGACACACCTTATGAACTCAAAATTCTCATTTCTTGTTTCCCAGTTTTGTGGTGTGACCTATGAGAGGATCTAAACTAAGTTGACAATGATATTAAGAGCTTAATATCACAAGCTATAAGCAGCATCTAGCTACACATTATAGCTCCCAATTAGTTAGATGTTTTAATTCCACTCGAACCAAAACCCGATCCATTTAGTGATGGAGTGCACCACTTGTATCCGTCCTTTGCCTCATGATATTAAGAATACACACAAAGTAGTATTGTGTCATCTTTGTATTAGTATTCATTTCTTGATCTCTTTAAACTAGTTATAAATATGTGACTTAACTCAAATCACATTGTGCGCATTATAACTTTGTTTTATCAAGGGGCCCACTAATATCATTACTCAATTAAGAGGGGCAATGTCAATCTTTTGACTAACTATCTTCTCCAACAAAAGTCATACTTAACCACCCAATGCCTTTACACTACACTTATCGATAGCTCAAGACACTAGTCCAATCAAGCATTTCTTAAGTGATCGGACATTAGTCTCATATCAAAGGACCAATGACACAGTAAAACATTAATGACACAAAAAACACAATCCTATAATGTTTTACTTATTAAGTCTATTCAGTATACAAAAGTAGTATTTTCCTCTTTCGTGTACCCGTGTTGTCACTCACTTGTAGAGCTACAATGATCTATGACCAACACGACAATCTTAACTCGGTAATTAATGTCCCATGTTAATTACCATGATTGCGAATATCTTTTGTTTTATGTAAACCATTATCTTTTAGAGCTCTACGGTTAAGGACCAAAATTCTCTTCCTTAACACTTCTAAAAGACGAATGACATAAACAAGGAACAAAATGATTTTTCATTCAATTCATAATAATTGACATTTAAAAGTAAAACTTTTAGAAAACATTCCCTTCAGCACTAATGCACAACATTAATAACTTTTGCATAGAGACTTCTTATATTGGGCGCGGTGGAAGGTAATGTTTTGGATTCTTCGATGTGAGACTAAATGTCCAACACTCAGTAGCACATTTAGATTGTTGATATATTTTTAATGATTTTCCTTTACAACAGAAACTCGTGATTTGTTCGTTGGTTGACTTCAGATATTTATAATGTATATGTCATGTATGTATAAGAATGTATGCTCTTATGCATGTATACGAGCAACTGAGCTAACGAGCGAGCAGATTCCGCTCAGCTCGATTCTTTTATTTACCTGAGCGGATTTTTTAACTCGTGTTTGACTCGTTAAGAACCAAGCCAGAGTTGTTGAACGAGCCAAATGGAGACAAGGAACTGGTTAACTAGCGCGACAGACTTGCTGTTCCAAAAATAAAAACAAAAAAAAAACAAAAAAACTGCTATCGTCCCTCCAACTACCGATACCAACTATTCCCCCTTCTTCTCCGTTCCCCATACCCTAATGGCCAACCCTCCATCCATGGACCCGTGCGTCCTCGTGCTATGCCCCAAATCCCCGGACCAAACCCTCCTAGCCGAATCCCTCAAGCGCCGGAACCTCCCGAAGCTCGTCGACCGCGACGGCGGCGAGCAGATCCACGCCTCCGTCCTCCTCCTCGGCGAAGCCCTCGTGCCGTTCTTCTCGGTGGGATATTACATGGAGAAGCTCCGGGCAAGACAGTTCGGGCCCTTCCTCGTCTGGACCCCCGTTATCACCTCCACCCACGACCTCCTCCGCCAGTGAGTGGAATCTGTGGTTTGGTTGATTTTCAATGAATTATAACTAGAGGATGATGTTCAGATTGTAGAGTAGTTCTAATAGTACTGAGGTAAGTATAGTGAGTGGAATTAGGCCCCGTTTGGTTAACTAAAGTTTCAAATCTTTGATTTTAAAAATGCATTTTTGATGTTGGCATCCAATTCAAATAATGTGTTTGGATAAAAAATCTAGTATTCATAGAACCATAGGTTTCATGAGAAATTATGAGGGTTTAGATACACAACATGATTTAGAAGAAAAAAGAGGTTTTATTTCTTTTTTTGAAAAACACGTTTTCAGCACACAAAAAGTAGATTTGTAATCCATTATTTGGAGCTATCCAAACACCTTGTCGGCTTGAAGTACCATATCATCTGAAAAAGGCAATTTTGCTTCAAAAATGCGTTATTTCAGGGTATCCAAGCAGGGCCTTAGTGTTTTTGCCAAATTTTGTAATGAACTCTAACTAGAGAATGATGTTCGGATTGTGGGAGTAGTTCTAATAGTACTGAACTATTGATGTTGGCATGGTGGGTGGAATTAGTACTTCTCGACTTTGGAATCTTTGGATTGGAATCTTTGGATTAGCCGTGATTATGGATTTGTAAACTTGTAAGTGATTTTAAGTGGATCAAGGTTAGTACAGTTGGTAGAATCCTGACATTGGATTGATCGAGGTTATGAGTTGCAAATGATTTTTAATTCTACGAAGTTAAGTATAGTTGGTGAATCCCTTGACGTTGGATTAGCCAGGATTATGGGTTATAGTGATTTGAATTGTACCAATGTTAACATAGTTGGTAGACCTCTGACTTTAGATTAGTTAAGATTATGGGTTGTACATGATTCTAATTCTACCAAGGTTAGCACGATTGGAAAGTCTTTGACATAGATTATCCAAGACTATGGGTTGTAGATGATTCTAACCCATGACTTTAGATTAGCCAAAATTATGTGTTGCAAATGATTCTAATCGTACCAATTAGGGGTGAGCAACCGGTCCGATCCGGACCGGAACCGGATCGGCTCTGGACCCCGGACCGAAGACATTCTTGCTGCATTAGGTGGGAATGAAAGAGCTGTCAAACTAGCCGTTGCAAAGGCTAGTTGTCGCACATACGACTAGGCGACCGTCTAGTCGCATACGCGACCACACAAACCGCACGCAATTGTGTGCGGGTGGTCGCATAGGTGACGCCTATTTGCCTATGCGACTGCCTACAAAAACATTGCTACTTGTACCAATGTTAGCACAGTTGGAAAATCCTAGCCGAGATTATGGGATGTAGATGATTCAAATTCTACCAAGGTTAGCACAATTGGTAGACCCTTGCCATGGATTAGCTAAGACACTCAGTTGCACCTCACAAGTCGCTGTTGTGGTTTCCAAAGTTCAGGTTACGCCTAGGCGTTTGGGCGGTAGTCCAGTTTTGGGCGACCCCTTTTTAATCAATTAATTATTATTAATTTTGTTTTAATTAAAAAATAGAAAAAAAAGAAAAAAATAAGGAAAATGTAAAAAAAAAATAGAGGGGGGGGGGGGGGGGGGGGGTAAAAAGTTAAAAAAAAACAAAAAAAATAATCAGGGTCGCCTAGGCGATCTCCTGGTTGCCTAGGCGACCGCATAAACTGCACACCATTGTGTGCGGTATGCGGGTGGTCGCCTAGGTGACCGCCCGCTTGAACACTGGTGGTTTCATTAGAGTGGTGGGGGGACTTCGAAATGGAACTGCAGGACTGAACACGGGTACACCACTTTTGAATTCAGATGTCTTATTTTGCCCTTTTGTAGTTCTTTCAGGCTATTCTGAAACTGTTGGGAGAAACCAAATGTGAGAGAACTAGGTTCAGCTTGCCTTGGCTCATTACTTGCCATTTCAAACTTGTGGATTAATAGCATGGTGACATCTTTCAAATATTTGGAAAGAGTATTAACGACAAATGACTGTCAGATAGTGTCAATTATCGTAACTGTGGAGTCGAGTACACATCAACTTGCAACTGATAGTCTGATACCTGCCATTTTTTGAGTAATATATACATGCTACAATGTGGTTTTTATTATTATTCTCATTCGGGTTAATCACAATTTGCCCCCATAGCTAGAAGAATCATTTCAAAAGGCTGTTGAACTCCAAACATCTAATCTTTTGACCCTTTATAGTTTCTTGGGGATGTTTATCTTTCAGAACTTTTTCTGGTAAAATTTTCAAAACAAGATAGAATTGACTACATTCTTCCATCATAGAACTAGAAGTATCTTACCACAATAATAGCTCATTCTTGGGCTTAAGGGGTCCAAGTGAGAGAGCTTGAAGTAAATTCATTAAGTCACCTCGATGGCTCTGTCATAGCTTAGTGGTGCAAATGGCAACATACTTTTTTGTTGTTTTTAGAAGTATTGTTGCAACACTTCTGGAACCCATCGGTGACCTGAACCGTAGTGAGGAATTCTGGCTCTAGCACTTTACCAAGATGGGAATAAAGTGCGCAAAATACACGATTAGGGGATTACAAGCCTACCATAGTGGAAGCAGAAGAATTTCGGGGACTAATCTTTTCTTGCCAATAAAACTTAATGCCTTCCTATTTACAAATCATAAACTTCAAACTCCAACCATGTACAGGGAACATAACTAATGAGATGCAAGCTAACAAATTAATTCAATATTTCGACTATTCCTGATTAACTTCTAAACAGTAACTCAAACTTTAACAGTTTTATTATTATTATTTTTATTATTATGATGATGATGTGCTCTGGGCAGGAATTTCTTAGAGCTTCCAATTGGCACAGTTTGTCTTGCGGACCAGCAATTGAGAGGAAGAGGTTTGGATTATGGGAGACTTGGGTGTGCAATTTTGTTTTTGTTTTGGGGTGTGTTCTTTTAGTCTTCGAAAGCTGGGCATACCATTTATTGCTTGTTGTTCATGTGTCTTGGTGGCAGGTAGAGTGAAGAATGTGTGGGAGTCTCCTGCAGGCTGTCTCATGTTCTCTTACACTGTGCAGATGGATAATGGGCGTGTTCTACCCTTGTTGCAGTACGTTGTGTGTCTAGCTGTTACCGAAGCTGTTAAGGAAGTTTGTCTGGAGCAGGTCAGTAGTGATATGATGACAGATTAATTGTAAATAATGGTTTATAATATTTATATATGTATTTTTTATGATCATGGATCACTTGTTTCTGACCATATCAATAATCTTAAATTTGTTAAATAATATAATCAAATATCAACCTATATCACGATGTGGTTGTATCATAGTACTTAGCATATTCCTGGTATTGTCTACTACAGTGCAAGAATCTATATGTTCAAAGAGTTAATCTGGCCCATTATTATGTTCATTGCTTATTTGCCATCTTCATTTATTTTTCAATAAGGATGTAAAATTCATGTTTTCCTAGATATATCTTTTGCCTCTTTTATTATTTCTCTCTGGCAATTTCTTATGATGTGCCTCTTATTTACTTTATGAGTAGGCATAAACCTCTCTTTTGTCTGTCTCAGAAATGTTGAAGTGAAGTTTAATGCCTACTTTCTTAGTTTTAAGGCTTTGGAAGCAAATTATGCCCCTATTCTGAAAGCACACTTCTCACATGATCTCACCTTCACCACAAAATCCACACCATTTTGCTCTTTTATATTGACGTGCAGAATTTTCTCCAAGAAACTGTTGTCTTTTTAAATTAAAACAACTCCTTAAAATGACTCTTAGGTCATCTGCACTTCCTATGTTTTATGAATTTGAGTTGTTTGCATTTTGGTTCATGGGTCAGTTGGAAAAAAGCTCTTCATTGTTCTGGGGCTAAGGTTGTGTATATCTGACACCCGTGACATGCTCACGGTAGGAGCCTCTTTTGAGGCTTTGAGGGCAATGCTGATGAATTGATGTCTTGCTAAAACATTTCCATTACTCTTACTAAGTAGCTAAAATTTATCATTTGGTATGCGAGTTCTTTTATTGTAATGTGTTGTTTTCTCATTTTCATTTTTCAGGGCTTGCCTCAATTGGACCTCAAGATAAAATGGCCAAATGATGTATATTTGAATGGGCTTAAGATTGGTGGCATATCATGCAACTCCACATACAGATCAGGGAAATTCAATGTTAGTGCTGGTAAATGAATCTCTTATTGGTGGGATTTATCTGCACTTAAAATGATAGTGTGGTTATTTCCTGTCTGAGGTCAATTCTACACCCTTATATGTTGGCAGAACAAGCCCTGTTAAAGCATGTTTTACTTCACGGTACATAAGAAACAAAAATATGCAGACATTCTGTAGTAAAGGGCCAATGCATCAAACAAGCATCTTTATGCAAATGCCTTTTAGGCTTGTTTTGTGCAGCATGTAAGCATACAAGTATGAGGCGTAGCATAATATCTGATTTCGATGATAAATTTTACCTTAGTGATTTCCATCTTTAAGTAATATTATTGAAGTAGAGAAGCGAGCAGAAAACCATTTGCTTTCAGCAGATTTAGTATTATCACTGCTCTTACTATTTGTGAATTGAATATGGCCTTAGATGTAGCTCTTGTGACCGATACTTTGTTTCTTCATAAAAATATAATTTATTTGATGTTTTGCAGGTGTTGGCTTGAACTTGGATAATGAGAAGCCAACCACATGCTTGAATGCTGTGCTGCAAGAATTGGACTCTGCATCAGAGCATTTAAAAAGGGAAGACATCCTTGCTGCATTTTTTAACCAGTTTGAAGATCTTTTTGGAACTTTTGTCAAACAAGGTGCTGAATTTGTCACTATTTTTCATTTAAAAATTAGTATTTCTGTTAATTTGCTGACCAGTATGGCCAAACAAATGCACTGACTAAGATAATACCATACGTTTCCATACCCACTTCATTTTTTATTGACGCTTTTGATCAAGCTGACATTCACCAAATGTTTGTCATTTTTGTTTCAGGTTTCGAAGCCCTTGAAGATCTATATTATAGTACCTGGTTACATAGGTTAGAGTCAACAACCTCATATTTCTTTCTCTTCCTCCGATATTTAAATGACTAGAGATAATTATTACTCTCAATTTTTAAGCATTAGTAATTTTCAAACAAATGATATGCAGAAAGTATCAAATGATATGATTATCACTGTGTTTTTTCACATAACAAGATAAGGATACCATACACGTGTCTTCTAGTAATTAAAATTGATATGGTATACAATGTTAAAATGCTTAATCTGTTCATTCACATTTAGATCAAAGGCAATTTTAGAAGAGGAGCCAAATGATTTGCCCGTGTTAATTAAGAGAAGATCCGATTTATTGATTCTAACATGTTCTGTGTTGTATTGTATCATAAACATACATTATATTTGGAACATCCATTATACTTTCCGTAGTGATTTTAGTTTTTATTTTATCATATAGTTTCACACATACATTCTTCACATTTGATCAAGGAAAACCATATTACATTGTGGTTTCCCTGTTGAGAGTTGGGACATATTGCATTTAGGAGTTTGTAAAGGTAAAAATCAAGTTGATGCACCAATCATAAGGATTTACATAATCAATTGTTACTTTGCTAGATTACTAAAACATAATGTAATTCTATACTTGACGCGTAAGATTTCTATGTCAAATGTTTATAAACTTGAGTATAACTTTATATGTTTCCCTTTGCAATGTTGTGTTTCTTGTACTGTTATTGTTTTCTTGAAGGCTTAAATGCGCTGCTATTTTTGTGTGGATTTCAGATTCTCATGTCTTGTGTAAACTGTTAAAATTAAATTGAACTCTAATGTTGAAAACATTTTTAACAAAATTATTATTCAATCTTGATAATGATAATATAATTGTGAAAGTTTATATTGAATTCTGTTATTCTACTTGTCCTCAGTGGCCAAAAGGTAACAATAGAGGAAAAGCAAGATGACGAGTCAGTAAAAGAAATTGTTGTCACAGTACAGGTAAAATCATTTGTTGATGTAAACATCCATCTTTTTACATATGACAGTTCGTAGTGATGATAGAAAAAAGTCAATATTACCGTTTACAATTGCAGGGTTTGACGTCCTCTGGATATTTAATGGCTACTGACGACGTCGATAGTTACGAGCTACATCCTGATGGAAATAGGTACGTGAGTTTTCTTGATGTACTCGTTTTATTGATATAAAAACGTGAAGTATACACTGCTGCTAAATATCAAATGCAAAACACCAACTATATATTAAAGTTATTATCGGGCATTTACGTGGTTGTGTTCTTAGTTTGATAGGAAGAAAATTCATTGGTAAAATTTGAGTCTAGAGTCAAGATACGAGAAGAAAGCAAAGAAAATAATAGCAGTGCATGAAGAGCCATGTTATCTAGACATTGCCTGCATCTTTATTTTTTCTTATTTCCGAGAACTATCTGTCTGTATGTTCAACATTTAATACGGTTATTCTCTTGTAGAATAGATTAAGTTCAAAGTTGAATATCCTAGAATTAATATGGAATAGCTCAATTGGCAAGTAAAACTTCAAGATATTCCGCTGGCATCTTAAGGTAGGAGTAGAGCTTAGAAAATAAAAGCAAATACGTTACCTTCATGTCATACACATCTTTCTCTTCGGCGTGGTTACATTTGTTTTGTGGTGTGCAGATTGTGTATGGAACTGAACTAGTTTGAATCTTCAGTTAGTTCATTGTTTTTCTTGTTGTCTCATTGTTAATTTTGGTATGGAGCAGCCTTGACTTTTTTGAAGGACTTGTAAGAAGAAAGCTAAGTTGACGAACAAAAGGGTGACGAACGACGGTCCTTTTGGCTACTGCATTAACAACTACGTCTAGATTTAGATACGGTACAACTTTTGATAAGTTATCCTGTTAGATTTGCATTCAGGAAACAACAGATATGAGATTCTTAGCAACATGTTCCACTTGTTCTTGGCCGATTGACGTGTAAATTTTGTAACATTTTCTGATGATTTTGATTCATAACTTTATATTGGACTTGTAAATTCAATTTAAGGGTGTACACTTCCATGTTGTAATGCAAATCATGGACAGCTTGGTAGTACATTCGGTTTAGCATATCGAGTTATTGACATTCGCAGCCCACGGGAACATCAACATAGCGTCCAAAGCAAGATCAACTAACTTATCATGGTCCCTATTCCAAAAGAAGGGAATTCCACTGATGCACATCTTACCAAAAGTTTTCCTGATAATCAACAACTACCAAAAGTTACAAGGTAAAAATGTCAACCAAAATAGTGATATCAACCCTGGGTAGTAATGATAAATAAATTAATTCAACCGAATACCCAACTAAGGATGCTAGTGGATGCTATCAATATCAACTAGAAGCACCCAAAAAAATAAAATAAATTAACATCAACTGAAATCACTTTCTTTCTGCTTGCAGATTTGAGTGGACTTTTCTTAACCCCTGCAATTTCTCAAAATAACTGTGTAAAAATCCTATATGTAATTGCCAAACCAGTTCATGTAATGTCAACCGTACATCTAGAGTTGTCTTTGACAACCACCATGTGAAGATCATACTCATGCAGTCATGTTACAACTTCTGAAGATATGGCGATTGGCGACCCAAGTGATAAACTTTTCAACAACCAAAAGAGGCAAAATACATTAATAATGCAAAAATGACAACTCATTTAGTACAATCATTACCCCTGTAGAGGCATTTAGGCCGAGTTTAAACTGCCAAAGACATCACAAGTTAAATCAGCAAGGCAGACATGAGAAGCTTTAGATGCTTACTAAATGAAATCACCAAGCAATCAACCAAAGAGTTAGACGTCAGCATTTTCAGGTTTCCAACAGCTGCAGAGCTCTCATACCTTCACGCTTCAAATAGAAGGCCACAATTAGTCTCTACAAGCAAACATACTCAACGCCGCAGAAGGCAAATAAGTATGATGTTGGCAAACCCTAATAAAAGTAGAGATTTAGGTTACAACATCTTGGAGTACTAAGAAAATTAAACTGGTGATGTGAATCTTTCTGTACCTCTCATATCAATCTGTTATGCCATTTATCAGCCTTCAACATGGGAATTTCCTTTCCCAACTTCAAGTTGCAGAGGTCTCTAGCAGTGGCAACAGCACAATCACCTCTTTGCAAGATGGCTTCAAGCACCTCAATATTTTCTAATAGCGATTCAGCATTTGAATTGGTAGAATGAAGCAGCTTATCTGCCATCTCCAGTGCAGAACACAACTGAAAAATAATAGTAACAATGTGGATGGACAGAAAGTACTTGTAAGTACGAATTAAGTCAATAAGAAGACATTAAGGTAAAACAACTGCACCTTCAGCGTTGAAGCCACCCATGAATGATCCTTTCTTTCCAGTGACTTGATTAATTCATTGTAATTTTCCTACACAAAGGGCATACAAAAAATTTAGCTCATCGATCAAAGATAGGCACCATGTACCATGACAGTTTTAAACACTTTTAACACCCGAGATTCCTAAACTCGTGATGATGACAATCTATTGAATATTTTGACGGTTCTCCATGGTCACAACGAAAATTAGTATTACATTAAGACCAGAAGATCCAGAAAAAAGTCTCTGCCATTGTATAAATACTTGCAAGTGAACGGCTTGTTTTCTTTCAAGAAGGCATTGTTTACAGGGGCGGTTCCAGAATTTTTTCCTGGGTGGGGCAAATTGTCTTTCCATTGGTCGAATTTTTGATGTAGACTACAACTTTAGGATGATATTTTAAATAAATTAATTAAAAAAATAAAAAATTGAAAATATCCTTTCTATTTTTAACATTTTTCCAAACCCAAATACATTAAAATTTAAACATTCAAAATAATTTTTTACAACTATAAAACACGACACAGTTAAATTGATTTTATTCTTACAACTGAAATTCCAATATCCAAACACAAAACATATGGGTTGGTAAGATTTTTTGGCTATGTTCGTTCTTAAGTTTAAAATCGATAAAATCTAGACAAATAGAGGGAGCAAATAGTATATAAGTATAACATAAAGTTATAATAAAAGAATTTTGTAATAATTATTACTATTTATGCTCATTGCTATTTTCGTTCGTGGAATTGCAAACTTTTGATTTATTATTCATTCTACGACTCTTATCTATAAAGTGACATTGATGAATAAGTTTCCTATAAATGCTAGTTTATTTTAAGTTTTCATTATATTTTCAGCCAACCAACGAACTCGACAATGTCAAAGTGAGATATAATATTTCAATAAACATAATTGTACTAGTAAAGTAAGATTTCACATCATAATCAAAAAATCAATTCCCAAACATCCACAGTACCTAACTAAAATCTATATAATGTTCATTTTTCAACTAAAAAAATATCAAACTTACACAACAACTAAATTTGGAAGATTATAGCTTATATTCCAAATTTAGTTGTTCAAAAGAACTTGAAAGTCTCCAATCTAAATCAAATTGACGCTAAAATCATTTTTGTCAAAATATTATCTTAACTTCTCCTAAATCCTAAATTAAACAACAATTAAACAATTATACTACAAACTTCAAGATATTATACTTAAATATATAGGATTGAATAATAAATAAAAAAATTGGGTATTTTTTGGGAGAAAATCTGAGTGGGGCAGGTGCCCCACCTGCCCATAACGTGGCTCCGCCACTAATTGTTTACCTTGACAATCCACAATGAAGCTTATCTCGAAAATCAGCATTCAGCAACAATAGATAACTTAGTCTCAATAAACATAGACTATCTTATAGTAAATATTTATCCCAAGGATCACGCAAAGTAGTGTATTCCATTATCCATGGAGTCCACATGCTATTCCATAATGAGATACCACAAATGCATCATAAAAATTCTTAAACTTGAAGTCACGATAGAAGATGTATGTTTATATAGCTCTACCTCAAGTTTCCCTACCTAAGTAATATGGATCTGCCATTTGAGGTCTTAAACTTATTCTTGTAGTTTCCCAAATGTGGTGGCCTTATAGAGAACAATCTATCAATATGTGCCACAACCGAAAAAAGTACATACATCAAGAAGTTAAACGGTTTAACTTGAAAACATTTATGAACAAAATTCTTAGACCAAGAAAATAATTGTTCTTCTAAAATATAGAAGAAAACACGTCAATATGACAATACAAGGCCAATTTATTTGATTAAATATTCAAAGGAAAATTCCCATAAAATCTAGGAACCACAAAAACCAATACATGAGGGCTTTAGATGTAATGGAACTCCATAACATGGATGGAATCTCCAGAGAATAATTAAATGAACATGGAAAAAGAAGTTACTTAGTTATCGTGCACCATTATGTCAACATATGCTAAGTCTCTAATCCATCACCTAATGAGAGACAAGTCCCTTATTTTTGCGAAAGGAGATTCGAAATTCAATCAAAAATTTGCGATAATTCCAATTCCAGGGCCAACACAACTCTTAAAATTATACGAAACTGGGCTTCCAACTCAAAACCAATTATTGCTGACCCGAGTGACTCAGAATCCCACATCTGACGACCAATGTGCCCAGATCATTCAATACGTGACTATCCGCAACACTCCCCCTTAAAAGTGGCCTCTTTTGTTCATGCTCAAATTTGGAATGAGTCAATGTGTTGGCTCTAATATCATATCATACAATTATAGTATAACATTTTAACTCAAAACTAATTAGTGTTAAGTAAAATCATCCAAGTTTGTAAAGCTAAGATGATGTCGTTAATTTTCCTGCCCAAATCAATAGAATACCACATCTAGTGCAAAAAGTCACTATAACGCAATAACTGAGAAAACCCTAAAAGTTCCAGTTTTGAGGAGAGAAAAACAGAGTTGACCGAGACGGTCGGTCTAACCTCGAACAGGCGGCTTAGATGGGAGGGGTCGAGAGGTTGGACGGTGAGAGTCACCGGAGGGGTGGTGGGGTGGTCTTCGTCGGCGAGATCGCTGAGGAGATCACCGACGCACAGCAACGGCCCTCCAACTCCTCTCATGCTGTATTTTTTGGCGGAAATGTTGGATTTTTGTTGGGAAAAACAGTTTCGTGTGTTTTGTTGGGCGTTATATGGAGGAAAATTTTTCAAAATAATATTTTTTTTAAAAAAAATTCTCAAAATAAACCTCAAACAAAAGTATTTCTCAAACTAGACCCGCTGCCACCACGTGGTGACACGTGGCGGCGGCGGGTTTTGTTTTTTTGTGCATAAAGAACTCGGCATCACCAGTGCCGAGTTCTCTCTGGAAGAACTCGGCACTGGTGATGCCGAGTTCTACTTGATTTTTTATTGCCCAACACTTGACGTTTTCTGAGGTGATTCAAATAGAACTCGGCACTGGTGATGCCGAGTTCTCCCAGAGAGAACTCGGGACGGGTGATACCGAGTTCTCTTTGGAAGAACTCGGCACTGGTGATGCCGAGTTAGATTTGATTTTTTATTGCCCAACACTTCAAATTCCAGTCGAATTGAGTTGCCAGGAGAATAGTGATTCAGATAGAACTCGGCATTGGGGATGCCGAGTTCTATTTGGTCCTGTTCTCCTGGCACTCAAATCTTGTGTGAAAATGGGTGACGGCCAGGTGGCCCAGGTCTACAATAGAACTCGGCATTCTAGATGCCGAGTTTCATAGGCAGAAGTCCAATTCAATAGGCTTAAGTAGGCAAATTTGCGGTCCTAAAAAATACATTACATTCATTCGTCTTACAATTATCGTCTTACAATTAATCAACTCTTAAAAAGGATTTAAGTCGTACATTCATTCAAGTCATAACAAAATACATTACAAATACATTACAAGTCTTACAATTAATCAACTCTTACATTCATTCGTCTCACTAAATAGTTACATACAAAATATTTTGCTATATAGGTTCCTTGCATCGCTTTCGGTTATGCCCTATACCGCCGCATCTCCCACACCTTACCTTTCTTCCAGAGTGTTCGTCCATCTCGTTTCGGATTCGCGTTGATTTAGGCCGACCGGGAGGTCTTTTGGTTTGGGGAGGCTTCATTGTGATGGTGCCTCGATCTGGCCAATACCTCACATCAGGAATTGGGATAAATATCGGTTTGTACGCCTCCTTGTACATTTGAACCTCATAATACGGGGACACCAAATGTGAAGTGTTGACATTTGCATGTCTGCCACTGCAAACTGCTAGTACATGTGAACATGGGACGTGCATTGCAATTATGTATCCACAAGTGCAAGTAATAACTCCTTCTTCAAATTTCACGAGGTATTTTTTCTGGTCATTGGCTTCAACCTGGTACATCAGCTGGTGGTACCGAGTTACTGTATGTGTTCTGGCCAGATTGCTGTTTGCCATCACCACGGTGTGGACTGTCGGTACATATGTTTCATTCCACGACTCGGCGACGTCCCTTCTTTTAACAAAGAATTTGTTCAAGCGGAGAAAGGTCATCAAAATCATGGTTGTAATTGGCATACCGCGTGCCCCTCGTAAGACATTGTTGAAGCTTTCTGACATGTTAGTTGTCATACATCCGAAACGTCGACCCCCGTCGTGACAACAAGTCCATCTTTCCAAAGGACCTTGATGTTGAATCCACTCGTATATCGGCTTATGTTCCTCTGCAATAGCCTTCATTAACTCTTCAAATTTCATAAATGAATGAGTTTTACCCGCTTCATAAAACTTGATTTGTCCCAATCTTTCCTTGCAATTTCGATGTTTAGCAAGATTTGCTTTCATGTGTCGAAGACAGAATCGATGTACATGGCCCTCCGAAGGTGGAAATGCGGCTCGCACACAAGCATTTATTCCCGAAAATCTGTCGGTGATAATACACAAATCGGGTCGCCTTGTAACTCTACTTGCCAGCAAATGAAGGAACCACGTCCACGACTCTGTATTCTCGCTCTCTACAACAGCAAATGCCAAAGGAAAAATTCCGTTGTTTGCATCTGTGCCCACAGCAATTAGCAATAAACCTCTATATTTGCTATAGAGGTGCGTTCCATCCACACTGACAACGGGTCTACAATAATGAAACCCACTAATTGAAGGCCCGAACGCCCAAAATACACGCTTAAACATCTCCTCGTCTGAATTTATCTGGACAGACTCTATTTCGACAACAGATCCTTCATTGTTCTGACAGAGAACTGTGACGAACCTTCGCAAATCTTTAAAACTGTCTTCTTCGGCACCATATATTCGGTTCAACGCTTTTTGCCTAGCATGCCATGCTTTAGCGTAACCGATTTCAAGTGAGTATTTGGTCTTCACCCTTTCCATTATTTCAGCAGGAGTAATTGTGAACTTAGTTCTAACAGATGGCATTATCAAGTCGCATACAAAATTAGCACTGCATTGTTTGTTGTCGTTTAACAATATCGGATTGGAACAAGTGTGCTCGGCGTCGTATGTTTTAACTTGAAAATATCTGCAGCCTTTTGGAACAGACGCATGTAGACGCCATTTGCAGTTATCTTCATCACGACGAATACAATGAACAGTATACCGTTTCGTTGAAGAAACCACAACTGAATACTGAACAAACTTTTTAATGTGCCACGATTGCAGAGCATGAACCAAATCATCTTTGGTTGGGAAAATTCGTTTATCCCAGAAAGAACGACCATCTTGCGTATGCCAATCACTCTGTTCAAAATTGTTCGCAGCATCGAAGAATGAGTGTTCAATTACCGAATTCTCTATCCAGTTGTCGTCCTCGAAGATATCGGGAAGTTCATTAAGAGTTGGAATCATATCGTTGTTAGCAACTGCATCATCAACAACGTCGTCGTCTTCACGGTTTATGGATTGACCCATCGCATATATGACATCCTGCGTCTCCGGAACGACTTCATTAGCAGAAACACCTTCAGGTTCATCTTCTACAGCGAAAGGTGTGCTGTAATCCCCTAATTCCTCAGTGTCATCGTCTTCAACGCTATGCATCTGTTCCCGGCCTTCTGGTCGACTAAAATGAATTGGTTCAACAGGTGACAAACCAAGCCCAAGGTAAGGATATGAGGTAGATGGTCCAGCCCCTCCAGCAAACTCATCATGACTGTAATGTGAAGGTTCAAATTGCGACAGACCAGGATAAGGATTTGCACTGCTAGAAGGAATGTCACACACATTTTCTGACCATTCGTTGCCTGTTTGGAAGTTATGCGATTGGAAAAATGGAATTTGCTGGTATGCTGGAACTTCGGCTGTAGGATTTAGACTTATATTCAAATCTATTCCACAGTCCCAACCGGTCGACCTTACTGTACCATACTCCGGCGAATGAGTGTTCGTTGTCAGCGTAGGGTCGGGCACTTTAGGTTCAGCTTCCACATACACTCCAACCACAGACATTCGTTTAAACAAACGCATCAATCCATAAACCGACCTATCATTGGTTAATGGAACGTAAGTCCAATCATTGTTTAATGGCAATTTCGCCGTCAACTTGACATCAAACATACTGTGTGGATAACAACATTCAGATCTTATAACATCAATTAAATCCTCATATTTGATGTTCAACGGAACAACTACCAATTTGCGGTCAGATCCTGTGTATTCTGCCACATCTCCGTCACATTCTAATTTCCCGTTATACATAACCAACAAAGATCCTTCATCATCTTTATCCATACCTAAATATTTGAAAATGTGTTCAAGTGAGATGATCGAATTTCTTACTAAATACTTAAAAAATTGAAAATACTTAAATGTTTTAGAAGTTACCTCTCAATCTCTTCTTCCTTTTAGGACGTGCTTGAGCACGTCCTCTCCCCCTGCCGCGTCCCCCTCCTCGTGCTGCATTCTCAGTATCCTGAGTCAGACCGCCAGCGTGTCTTGTGATCTTTGATCACCTGGTGAATTTGATGGAGTTCTTCGTGAAACTCATAAACCCCATGCACCTACAGTTCATTAAAAGTTTATGAAACAGTAAAACACAATTTCAATACATGGTCATTATTAAAATAAATGTTTAAATCTTACCATCTCTCGCTCTCTACCCGCTCGAGGTCTATATAATGTATTATTTGGAGCCAAGACGTGCTGAACTATCCAACGGACGGTGATGCTCCAGTACCATTCCATATACAGTCGTGTGCTCTCTTCAGGATTGGCACCTAGGAGTGGTCGCTCAAACTGTAGATGATCTCTTCGGTGCGACCAATGCTGAATGAATTGGTGATTTTCCACCAACCAATTAACATCCGACCTCCCCTGAGCCGATTTCACTACATGTCTCTCCATTGGCTCTGGAATGTGCTGCTGTAGACCGAACTGTCTCATCACTCGGTCTGGACAATGCATAACCACCTCACCAAAATTTATAAGCCAAGTGCGACTCGTCCAGATCTCTGAACCTTCCGTACATAATGGTGGTAACTGATTAAGTAGCAAATTTGCATAAGGGTCCCAGATCACTTGATCGAATTCCTGCACGTCCAGCTCATTACGATAAAAATCAAGTGTGGTCGTCTTCGCACTACCCTTGAATGTTCTTGGTCGTCTCCAACGGGCACCTAATGGTGCCCTGTCGTCCTCCGGGTATGCTAAAGGTCTCCTCTTCAAAGGTCTGCCAATGTGTAGATGTTCCCAACACCACAACTGCAGGAACGTAAGAAAACCACACAAATGTTTCGTCGGAATCAGTGAGGCTTCGTCTAACATGTGATATAAGTGGGCCAGAGCCGCACTACCCCAACTGTACTCCGATGCGACTGCCAAATCTCCAAGCAAGGATAGGTACTTCAAGTGAACCATCGTGCCACTCTTATCTGCCAATATACTGCATCCCAGCTGGAACAAAATGAAGGCTCTGGTGTGTCGTGTAACTGTCTCCTCGTCAGCATCAAAAGGCAAGTGCTGAAACTGAGCTTGCAACCAACCCAAAGTTACGGAACCCTTACGACCCAAATCATCGGGGACCTGACCCAATAAATCCATGCAAACCTCTGACCAATCGTACTCCTGAGACTCGCACACCGGCAATCCATCTACGCGCAAGCCGGTAATCATCGAGATGTCACGCAATGTGCACGTCATCTCACCATGTCGCAGGTGAAATGAATGAGTCTCCGGTCTCCAACGCTCGACCATCGCCCCCAGCAACGTATGATCCAACTGAACTCTGCCCAACCGAGTTACTGTGTCAAACCCTGCCATATCTAGCAGGAACAACATCCTCTCATCAGTGATCTGCCATGCGTTGAGCTTCGATCCATGCTCAACGCATTTTACACCATCAACATCCTTCTGCATAAATTTAGATAACTTTCAGAATATTGAAACTCACGCGCAAATATTTAATTTGAAAATGTAAAATACTTACAAAATCTTTGAACAAGTCTGACTTGTGGTTGGCCTGCAAAACCAACACTGATCTGTCTACCGGACCCTGTGAAGCGTAGCTACCTCTAACTGAACCAGTACTGGAACCACCAACCTCCATCTGTACATAACACGTTAAAAAATGAGATGGTTGTTCTTCATTACTTACTACTTAAAAAGTTGAGAATGCCGAGTTTAAATGACTTTAAAAGTTGAGAATTACCTCAATCGAGTGTAGAAGCAAATGACTGTAAACGTCGAACAATCTCTCCAATAAAATCAACTACAATAAACAACGTTACGAATCATGTCAGAGAATTTTTAAAAAATTTGACAGAACATCCCCTATATTTTTCATATTGGTAAATTGGGAAAACTAACAAGACTACAAACTTCAATACTCACATACATTCAAAGTCACATACATTTAAACACAAATAAAGCACTTTTAGGTTTACATTCATTCAATTTAACATACATTCAAACATAAATAACAACAAAAAATCTAATTTTAATCACAATAATCATACTTAATTTGAACTTTTTTTAAGATGACTACCATAGAACTATGATCAACAAAACTAAATTCAATAATCAACTAAAAAAGAAAAAATAAAACGTTTTGCCTAAAAACCCAAATTCGATTTCGATTTTGCACCAAAACGGGTTCCTAAACCAACAAAAACACCACAATCATACCTAAAACAACATTGTATATCATCCTAATACATAAAAAATGCAAGAAAACGGTGAAAAACGAAAAAAATTCGAAACCCTAACCTCAAAACTCGAGAACTCGGCGGAAGGGGAGAGTTGGGGGCGTCGGGCTGCTTTTATAGCCCGACGGAACTCGGCGTTGGAAACGCCGAGTTCACTTTTTTTTAAGTAAACTCGGCGTTAGTAACGACGAGTTTTGCCTTTAGAACTCGGCACTCTCAGTGCCGAGTTCTATTTAAGTAACTGTTCTCCTGGCGCGTCAATCGTCTCATGCACGATCTGAGCGCCAGGAGAACAGTTTCTTATATAGAACTCGGCACTCTCAGTGCCGAGTTCTATTTGAATCACATCAGTAAAAATTGTCAAGTGTTGGCCAATAAAAAACCAAGTTGAACTCGGCATCACCAGTGCCGAGTTCGTCTTGTAATAACTCGGCACTGGTGATGCCGAGTTTGATCTGGGAACTAGCCCGGAATTCCCAGAATGAACTCGGCATCACCAGTGCCGAGTTATTCCAAGAAGAACTCGGCACTGGTGATGCCGAGTTCTTTATGCACAAAAAAACAAAACCCGCCGCCGCCACGTGTCACCACGTGGTGGCAGCGGGTCTAGTTTGATAATTATTTTTAGTGGAGGTTTATTTTGGCAAATTTTTTTAAAAAAAATATTATTTTGAAAAAAATTCCTTATATGGAGTTTGAGTAATGGGTTGGGCTACGCAATAAATACTTTTTTGTAATTTTTCTCACGATGATGATGTGGTTTAAGTAATTTTTTTCAAAATAGATTTCTTTTTAAATTGTCAAAATAAATCTAACTCAAAAGTATTTTTCACACTAAACTCGCTGCCACCACGTGGTGACACGTGACGACAGTGGATTTATTTTTTAGCGTATACAGAACTCGACATCACCAACACCGAGTTCTTTTTGAGAGAACTCGACATCACCAGTGTCGAGTTCATTTTTATTTTTATTTCGGGAACACTTACCAAACTTCTCTTGAAGTGATTTGCCAGGAGAACATAATTTTAAATAGAAGTCGGCAACACAAGTGCCGATTTCTCTTCAATAGAACTCGACACTGGTGATGCCGAGTTCACATCAAAAGAACTCGGCACTGGTGCTGCCGACTTCTCTTGATTTGAACTCGGCATCACTAGCGTCGAGTTCTATTTGAAGAGAAATCAGCAAATTCATTTAAGTTAAGAACTCGACAATTTCATTTCCTGTCTAATTTTTTTTGACAACAAAGACAATCATTCCAATTTAAAAAAATTCAACAACAAACACAATCATTTCCAAGTAGAAAAAAATACAACAAACATCACAATTTTCTACTTCCTAAATTTCAACAAACACCATCATTTTCAACAACAAATATTGCAGCAAAGACAATCATTACAACCACAAAACACAAACAACTACAATAAAATCAAAATAACATCCACAATAACAAGTTTAACATTTTAACATAAATAAACCAAAACTAGAGTAATAACAACCAAATAAGTTTAATACAACCAAATATTTATCCTAAGTGACATCTCAATATCTTCTTCTTTTTAGGATGTGCCTGAGTGCATCCTCTCCCTCGGTCGCGTCCCCCTCATCGTGCTGCATTCTCTGTTTGTTCTGTATCCTGAGTCAGACCGCCACCGTCTTCTTGTGTGTGTGAATCTTTTTATTCAACGACGTGATCCTGACTCAAATGTAATATGAGTTTTTCAACACTAAAACACATGAGCCAAATCTTCATTTTTTCCTTCAATTTTTCAACCATAGAAGAGCATGTCTTGTGATCTCTGATCGTCTCATGAATATGATGGAGTTCTTCGTGGAACTCATAAACTCCGTGTACCTAAAGATAATTAAATAATTTAACAAACACTAAAAATAATTTAAAAACGTGGTAATTGTTTAAATAAATGTTTAGATCTTACTATCTCCCGCTCTCTATCCGCTATAGGTCTGTATAAGTTATGATTCGGAGCCAAGGTGTGATGAACAATCCAACGTACGATGATGCTCCAGTGTCATTCCATATACAGTTGTGTGCTCTCTTCAGAAATGACACATTGGAGTGGTCGCTCAAACTGTAGATGATCTCTTCTATTCGACCAATGCTGAATGAATCAGTGATTTTCCGCCAACCAATTAACGTTCGCCCTCCCCTGAGCCGATTTCACTACATGTCTCTCCATCGGCTCTGGAATGTGCTGCTGTAGACCAAAATGTCTCATCACTCGGTCTGGACAATGCATAATTTGTGGGATCGTGAGGGTCTACAATACTAATCACTTTTACCCTAATTACCTACTCGTTTAACTATCAAAGATATGTGCAGCGGAATTTAAATTAAACAAGTAGGGAAGGAATAAGCAAACCACAATGGAACACGGGAGCTTTTACAGAGGTTCGGACGCCGCCTACGTCCTCTCTTGCAAGCTCCGCTCGACGCTTCGAGCTCCGCTCGCGTCTTCACTATCCACTCCCTGTTCCGGGCTGGGAGAGAACGCCTTTTACAAAATAAGCTCCACGAACACCCTCGTGAGCTTGACTTTCTTCTCTCACAATCCGAGAGAAATACTTCGGGCTTTCACCGAAGTCCTTGCTTCTTTACAATCGAAAACTTAAGTGGAACACACTCTCTAACTTGAGCACACTTAGCTTATAATGTGTGGAAGTGTAAGCTTGGAGTGTTGGATTGGGGAAATTTGAGCTTGAGAGTTTCTCTCTAATGTATTGGACAAGTAGTGGTAGGAGAGTTGTGTTAAAATGTGTTTTACAACTCTTTATATAGGCATTAGAGAGAATATATCCGTTGGGGTTGATTGGGTGAGTGTTGGTGTAGGATACACAGTCCAGAAACTCGCAGGACCCAATTTTGCCTCAAATTGGTCGACCGAATCGGGTATGTTGTTCGACCGTTTGGTCAAATAAGGTTTTGACTAAGGTTCACTTAAGTGATCGGTAGAACAGACTCAGGGGATAGTTCGACCGTTCTAGGGGTTTTGCTCTGGGAAAATAGGATCGGTCGAACAAGGCAATTTGGTGGTTCGACCGAAAAGGTCCAGGCACTTCTGAGTTTGGGAAGAATTGAGTTTCGGCCGATCGGGGTCAAAAAGACGTTCGACCGAATTAGTCCAGAGTGTTCAGGGTTTGTCAAGAGACAGATATGCGGTCGACCAATCAAGGTCCTCGGTCGACCGATTCATGAAAAGTATTTGGGGTATTTTTGGTTAATACGAATACGCCCGTTGGGTATATACGACAAAACTAACGGTCGGAAAATACTTGGTACTCGGTCGACCGCAAAGGTCTGAACGGTCGACCGAACTTAGGCAGTTAAACACTTAACAGATTAATTGTTCATCCGGTCGACCGAACGGTCTGTTTTGGTCGACCGAATGTGAGCAGACAGTTTGGGTTCAGGTTTAGTGTTTTCCTGTGTAAGTTTGGGTGATCTATTGAAGTCCAAATTATGTGAAATTTCGTGTGTGACTTCTATAGGGAACCTAGTGTGTGTTTGAGTAGTTTTTAGCTAAAGTATGCTCAATTACACAAAGTTCCTAAAGACTTAAGGAAATACAAAATACATGTCTTCAAATGAGTTTGATTACATGTCTTGACTTGATTTCCTTTCTTCCTTGAGTCTTGATCACCTGTAGAGGTTAGCACAAAGCAATATATATGCAATGCAATATGTGTGCTACTCTACATGATTATAATTAAGATTAGATTGATTAAATCATCAAAACATAGATTAAGGCCAAAAAGCCAACATAATCATCTCACCAAAATTTATAAGCCAAGTACGACTCATCCAGATCTCAGAACCTTCCGTACATAGTGGTGGTAACTGACTAAGATCCAAATGTGCATAAGGGTCCCAAATCACATGATCGAATTCCTGCACGTCCAGCTCATTCCGATAAAAATCAAGTGTCGTCGTCTTCGCACTACCCTTGAATGATTTTGGTCGTCTCCAACAAGCACCTAATGGTGCCCTGTCGTCCTCCGGGTATAGTAATGGTATGCTCTTCAAAGGTCTCCCAATGTGTAAATGTTCCCAGCACCACAAGTGCAGGAACATAAGAAAACCACACAGATGTTTGGTCGGAATCAGTGAAGCTTCGTCTAACATGTGATATAAGAGGGTCAGAGCCGCACTACCCTAACTGTACTCCGATGCGACCGTCAAATCTCAAAGCAAAGACAGATACTTCAAGTGAACCATTGTGCCGCTCTTATCTGCCAAAATACTGCATCCCAACTGGAACAGAATAAAGACTCTGGTGTGTCGTGTAACCGTCTCCTCGTCAGCATCAAAAGACAACTGCTGAAACTGAGCTTGCAACCAACCCAGAGTTACGGAACCCTTACGACTCAAGTCATCGGGGACCTGACCCAATAAATCCATGCAAACATTTGACTAAATGTACTCCTGAGACTCATACACCGGAAAACCGTCTACGTGCAAGCCGGTAATCAGAGAGATGTCACGCAAGCTACAAGTGATCTCACCATGTCGCAGGTGAAATGAATGAGTCTTCGGTCTCCAACGCTCCACCATCGCCTCCAGCAAGGTATGATCCAACTGAACTCGACCCAACCGAGTTACTGTGTCAAACTCTGCCATATCTAGCAGAAACAACATCCTCTTATCAGTGATCTGTCATTCGTTGAGTTTCGATTCATGCTCAACGCATTTTACGCCATCAACCTCCCTCGGCTTAAATTAAGATAAATGACGGAATATTAATACATATGTGCAAATATTTCATTTGAAAGTAGTAAAATGCTTACAAAATCTTTGAACAAGTCAGATTTGTGGTTGACCTGCAAAACCAACATTGATTTGTCTACCGGACCCTGTGAAGCGTAGCTGCCTCTAACCGAACCGGTACGTGAACCACCAGACTCCATCTGTACATAACACGCAGAATATTAGAAAACGTTGAAGTGTTGCAAATTATATCTTAAGAATCAATGTAATATTAATTACAGTTAGAAAAAAATGGAGTCATAAAAAACATTCAAAATATTTTGCATTCATTAAAGTTTTACATCATAATCAAATCTTAATAAGCATTCAACTGTTACATCACATCAAATCTTATAAACTATTCAACTCTTACATTTATCCAAGGTCATATATAATGCTAACCTAGACATTACTAAAACAATCACACGTTATATAGGTTCCTTGCATCGCTTTCAATTATGCCATATACCGCCGCATCTCCCACACATTACCCTTCTTCCAGAGTGTTCATCCATCTCGTTTCGGATTCGCGTTGATTTAGGCCGACCGGGAGGTCTTTTGGTTTGGGGAGACTTCATTGTGATGTTGACACGATCTGACCAATACCTCACAATAGGAATTGGGATAAATATCGGTTTGTACGCTTGTCTATACATTTGAACCTCATAATACAGGGAGACCAAATGTGAAGTGCTGACATTTGCATTTTTCTGCCGCTGCAAACTGCTAGTACGTGTGAACAAGGGACGTGCATTGCAATCATGTATCCACAAGTGCAAGTAATAACTCATTCTTCAAATTTCACAAGGTATTTTTTTCTGGTCATTGACTTCAACTTGGTACATGAGCTGATGGTATCAAGTTACTGTATGAGTTCTGGTCAGATTGCTGTTTGCCGTCACCACGGTGTGGACTGTCGGTACATATGTTCATTCCACGACTCAGCAACGTCCATTCTTTTAATAAAGAATTTGTTCAAATGGAGAAAGGTCATCAAAATCATGGTTATAATTGACATACTGTGTGCCCATCGTAAGACATTGTTGAAGCTTTCTGACATGTTTGTTGATGCATTGCATACATTGCATCATATGTCTTTCATTTAGATTACTTTTACATCAATAAATGCTACTAAGGTATGTGTTTAGTCTTATTTACAGAATACAGGGACCTGAATGCAATTTACCCACATCCCGAGCATAAACGCATGCAAAAGACTCATTTCTATCATAAAGACTAAGTTCAAGATTATCGGGTTACGAATGGAAATGTATCCAAGCATAGAAGCATTCAAGTCCTAATTGCAAAAAGAACAAGGACTTAAGCACAAAAGTAGCCGGGGACTTAACTGCAAAAAGTCAAGGACCTAATTGCAAATCACGAGTAACTTTTATTATCTTGGAGAAAATCTAAAGAAAAATCAATGTGGATCTTCAAATATATAAAAGAATTAATCCGGAGCTCAAAAGAATGGAAAGAATCAATCCAGACGCGTAAAGGAGGATCAAATCATACCATAAACATTCAACCAAAATCTGGACCAAATCAGAGCATGATGTGCGGCGATTCCGCCACAGATCACACACACCATGCGGCGATTCCGCCGCCCCTAGTCGATCCGTGTGCTCCAATTTCGTCCAGTCGTGTCTGGACACGTGTACTTTCCAATATTATACCTAGATCCCTTGTAACAACTATAAATAGACCCAAGAACGATGTTAGAAGGGTCCTTAGTCTTTGGTTGTAGTTTTTATTCTTAATCTTAGTTTTGTATTCTTCTTTTCATTAATAAAATTCTGTCTTTTATTTCTTACTTTTAGTTTTTCTTTTGTAATGTCTCAAGGACCCATTCTTCCTCCCTCTATGAGTTTCTAACTCCTTCCAAAGGGTGAAGGTGACGGATTAGGGTGAAGAGAAGATGAATGAATGTTATTATTTTAATTTCGTGTTAGTATATTTTGATTACTTGAGTTTATGTTAAATCATTTATCATGTAATGCTTTATAACTAATATGATTTATTATAAGTTTCTAAATTCTCTAATCTAAACCTTAAATCTAAACCTCCACCCGACGGAATTCACATCTTTGTTCGTGTTTTAGTTTTAATTGTTCTTGTTTCTTGCTTTAGATAATTAAAATCCAAAAATCTCAAAACCCAGTTATTTCTTCTCTCCTTCTTCCCCCAATCGAAATCACATTAATAACAAATCTCTCCCTCCTTGTGTTCGACCCGTATTTGCCATGTCTCCATTGACGCCGTGCACTTGCGGTATAAATTTAATTCTCATCATTTGTTGTCATACATCTGAAACGTCGACCCCCGTCGTGACAACAAGTCCATGTTTCCAAAGGACATTGATGCTGAATCCACTCGTATACCGGTTTATGTTCATCTTCAATAGCCTTCATTAGCTCTTCAAATTTCATAAAAGAATGAGTTTTACCCGCTTCGTAAAACTTGATTTGTCACAATCTTTCCTTGCAATTTCGATATTTTGCAAGATTTGCTTTCATGTGTCGAAGACAAAATCGATGTACATGCCCCCTCTGAAGGTGGAAATGTGGCTCGCATACAAGCGTTTATTCCTAAAAATCTGTCGGTGATAATACACAAATCGGGTCGCCTGGTCTCTTTACTTGCCAGCAATTGAAGGAACCACGTCCACGACTCTGTCTTCTCGCTCTCTACAACAGCAAATGTCAAAGGAAAAATTCTGTTGTCTGCATCCGTGCCAACAACAATTAACAGTAAACTTCTATATTTGCTATAAAGGTGTGTTCCGTTCACATTGACAACGAGTCTGCAATATTGAAACACATTAATTGAAGGTCTGAACGCCCAAAACACACGCTTAAACATCTCCTCGTCTGGATTTACCTGTACGGACTGTATTTCGACAACATATTCTTCATTGTTCTGACAGAGAACTGTGAGGAACCTTCGCAGATCCCTAAAACTGTCTTTTTCGGCACCATAAATTCGGTTTAACATTTTTTGCATGACATGTCATGTTTTAGCATAACCGATTTCAAGTGAGTATTTGGTCTTCATCCTTTCCATATTTCAGCAGGAGTAATTGTGAACTTAGTTCTAACATAATACAATATCAAGTCGCAAACAAAATTAGCAATGCATTGTTTGTTATCTTTTAGCAATATCGGATTGCAACAAGTGTGTTCGGCGTCGTACGTTTTAACTTGAAAATATATGTAGCCTTTTGGGACAGACACATGAAGATGTCATTTGCAGTTATCCTCATCGCGACGAAGACAATGAATAGTGTACCATTTCGTTGAAGAAACCACAACTGAATACTGAACATACTTTTTAATGTGCCACGACTGTAGAGCGTGAACCAAATCATCTTTCCTTGTGAAATTTCGTTTCTCCCAAAAGGAACGACCATCTTTCGTACTCCAATCACTCCGTTCCAAATTATTCGCAGCATCGAAGAATTAATGTTCAATTACAGAATTCCTTATCCAGTTGTCATCCTCGAAGATATCGGAAAGTTCATTAAGGGTTGAAACGATGTCGTTGTAGCAACCTCATCATGGAACCTCACTCCAGGAACATATCGGGAAGTTCCAACCGGTCGACCTTACTGTACCATACTCCGGCGAATGAGTGTTGGTTGTCAATGTAGGGTCGAGCACTTTAGGTTCAGCTTCCACATGCACTCCAACCACAAACATCTGTTTAAACAAACACATCATTCCATAAACTGACATATCATTGGTTAATAGAGCATATGTCCAATCATTGTTTAAGGGCAATTTCGCCGTCAACTTGACATCAAACATACTGTCTGGATAACAACATTCAGATCTTATGACATCCGTTAAATCTCCATATTTTATGTTCAACGAAACAATACCAATTTACAGTCAGATCCTGTATATTCTGTCACATCTCCGTTACATTATCATTTCTCATTATACATGACTAACAAAAATCATTCATTATCTTTATCCATTCCTAACATATATTAATTAAATTTGAAAATGTGTTCAAGTGAGATGATTGTTCTTCTATTACTAATTAATTAAAATTTTGAAAGTACTCAAATATTTTAGAAATTATCTGATTCGAGTGTCGTAGTAAACGACTGCAAACGTCGAGCAATGAGTGTAGTAGCAAAATCAACTACAATAAACAACGTTACGAATAATGTTAGAATTTATTTTAAAATTTGACAAAACCTCCTATATATTTTCAAATTCGTAAATTTTAAACCTGCACTATAGAACGAACTAACAATACTACAAATAAAATCCTCAAATTCCAAACATCTAAATAACGACGTATTTCACAACTTCAAACAACATACATTCAAACAACATGCAAATCAATATTTAACAGACATATTTCTCAATTTAAAAAAAAAATCATTAAAACCCACATGCATTCATTACTCTATTTTAAAGATTACAAAAATCAAACTTAAATTCTCACGTACATTCAAAGTCACATACATTCAAATCCAAATAAATAATTTTTAAGTTTACATTCATTAAAACTAACATACATTTGTGCCAAAATAAACAACAACAAATCTAATTTTAATCACAATAATCAAACTTAAATTCAACTATTTTTAAGATTACTACCGTGGACCTACCATCAACAAAAATGAAATCAATAATCAACTAAGAAACAAGAAATAAATAGTTTGGCCTAAAAACCCAAAATCGAAATCGAGTTTGCACCAAAACGGGTTCCTAAACCAACAAAAACACTACAATCATACCCAAAACAACAATGTACATCATCCTAATACATAAAAAACACAAGAAAACAGTGGAAAACGGAAAAAAACAAAACCATAACCTCCAAATCTCGAGAACTTGGCGCGAGGGATGGGGGCGTCTGTTTTTTAAGCCTGACAAAACTCGATGTTACAAACGTCGAGTTCACTTTTTTAAAGTGAACTCGATGTTTTAGATGTCGAGTTCTGCCTTTAGAAACCAAAATACGGAGTATAAAAACCAAAATGAACTTGACACTGGTATTGCCGAGTTTTCTTTGGTAAAACTCGATCCTGATCCCGAGTTCAACTTGGAAAATATGGCAACTATTCCGCAGTAAAAACCAAAATGAATTCGGCACTAGTGATGTCGAGTTCTCTCAAGCAGAATTCGACACTGTATACACTAAAAAACAAACCCGCTGCCACCACGTGTTACCGCGTGGTGGCAGCGGGTCTTGTGTGACGCGTGGTTGCAGGAGGTCTAGTGTGAAAAATATTTTGAAGAAGGTTTATTTTGACGGGGTTTTTTAAAAGAAACCTATTTTGAAAAAAAATCCTACATTTAACACACAAGTTTAATGGGTAGGTTGGAATTGTATTTATCACACATAACTCGAGTCCAATTGGAAATTCATGTTTATACATTCTTGCTATATAGTTTGGCCTCCTTTTTTCCAGTTCTTTTTCGATCTTCTTCCACCTTATTTCCCAAAGTTTCACTACAAAACAGATACCCACTCTCAAGTTGATTAATAACGTTGTTTTTCATAGTGGTGTTTTGATTATAAAGGCGTCATAATATGAATTATCCTTAGAGGAGAAAATGTGAGATGAATCACAAGGCAGGCGAATCGTTTTAAGTGTTGCATCCAAGGATTTAGCTATATATATTTTTTGAAATATTAATTAAGTACTTGCATTGATCAAAAGTGAAGTAGTCATGAACCACCTTTATATGTACTCGTGAGTAGGGATATCGGTCGTAGTTTTTTAGTGTTTCTATTCCTTGTTTTTTTGGTATTAATGCTATAATTATTTTTTAAATCCCGCAAACTCTGCAGGAGAGATTTCCATATCATGAAATCTTTTAAATAGAGTAGTGATTGACTCTTTTAACTGTATTCAATATTGTTGGATGAATCTTTTAGTTGAATCCGTCATCAGATCAGGGCGATTTTCCGGGTGTAAGGCCGAAGACAACCGCTTTAATTTCGTTGGCTAAAAAATCCATGGTTGTGCTTCTTGGGTCCGTGAACGGGCAGTTTAATGCCACCTGAGCTATTGAAAGGTCGAAAGAAATGAGAAGTAATTTCTCTGATCTGGTCCTTCGAAAAAGTTGTTTTGTTCCCTATTTTTAGGGATAGAATCAAGTTTTGTCTTCACTTAGCGTTGGCACATCTATGAATATTTTTTTGTATTACTATCGCCATCCTGAAGCCATTGTATTCTATCTAGACTGTCGTTTCCTGTACATTTCACAAATTTTCAAAGCTACTTTGTGCTCTGGTTTGCATAGTTTCTGTATTTCTAGTTCGAAAGATATCAATTCCGAAACTTGGCTTTTAAGGTCTACTTCGAGGATTTTTTCCTCCAATCTTTGTAAGCTTTTCACCGGGTTCACGTTACTATTGGTCTTTACTCTTTAGAAATGCTTTGACTCTGGCCTTAATTTCTATGAGTATTTTATATAGTTTCTATGAGTATTTACCTTCTGACCTTCATTAATAGTCCTCAAATACCACTTGGTTAATATCTTGGTTGAAAAGCCAATGGTCTTCGTATTTGAAGTGGGCTTGTTTTTTGAAGCTATCTGACGTGATCAGAATCAGCGGGATATGGTCGGATGTTACTCTCGACAATCCTACTCAGTGGCTTAGGGAGGATTTATCTTCCCACCTCAAAATATTGTTACTAGTTCGTTCATGTTGGCCGAACACTTTATTAGGTGGTGGAAATGAGAAAGATAATGCAGGCGACAACATAGGTGGTGGGATGCCGATCACACTAAGACCATCATTAACTGAAGAGAATGTGTTCTAAAAGTTTTACTTTTAAATGTCAATTATTATGAATTGAATGAGAAATCATTTTGTTCCTTGTTTATGTTATTCGTCTTTTAGAAGTGTTAAGGAAGAGATTCTTGATCCTTAACCGTAGAACTCTAAAAGATATTGGTTTACATAAAACAAAAAGATATTCGCAATCATGGTAATAAACATGAGACATTTATTACCGAGTTAAGATTGTCGTGTTGATCATAGATCATTGTGGCTCTACAAGTGAGTGACAACACGAGTACACAAAAGAGGAAAATAGTACTTTTGTATACCGAATTGACCTAATAAGTAAAAAAATTATAGAATTGTGTTTTCTGTGTCATTAATGTTTTACTGTGTCTTTGGTCTTTTGATATGAGACTTATATCCGATCACTTAAGAAATGATTGATTAGATTAGTGTCTTGAGCTATCGATGAGTGTAGTGTAAAAACATTAGTTGGTTAAGTATAACTTTTGTTGGAGAAGATAGTTAGTCAAAAGATTATCATTGCCCCTCTTAATTGAGTGATGATATTAGTGGGCCATTTGATAAAGCAAAGTTATAATGTGCACAATGTGATTTGAGTTAAATCACATATTTGTAACTAGCTTAAAGAGATCAAGAAATGAATACTAATACAAAGATGACACAATACTACTTTGTGTGTATTCTTAATATCATGAGGCAAGGGACGGACACAAGTGGTGCACTCCATCACTAAATGGATCGGGTTTTGGTTCGAATGGAATTAAGACATCTAACTAATTGAGAGTTATAATGTGTAGCTAGATACCACTTATAACTTGTGATATTAAGTTCTTAATATACACTGCCAACTTAGTTTAGATCCTCCCATAGGTCACACCACAAAACTGGGAAACAAGAAATAGGGATTTTGAGTTCATAAGATGTGTCGGGTTTCATGAAGAAAATATGACACATGGGGTGAACAAGCAAAATCAAAATTATGTTGTGATTAATAACATAATCAGAATCTAAATTAAATTCATATGTGATGTAAATATTATGGGGTGTAATGATTGATCATTGCATAGGATAATATGTTGCATAAGTTGTGAATTTACTACTAATCCCGAAATGTCAAATTTTGTAGGGGTTAAACCGAAATTTGACAAGTCTGCAGAACAGTGCTCAAACGGTCGACCGGTTAGCAGTAAACGGTCGACCGATCGGGCACGGTCGACCGGACGTGTCTCGATCGATAACAAGGAATTTTCATCTGTTCGAACGGTCGAACGAATGTAATCGATCGGTCGACCAAACATTGCGATAGAATAATTCATGTTACGAACGGTCGACCAAGTTATCGAACGGTCGACCGAAACCTGGTTCGAGCGGTCGACCGAACCTCCAAACGGTCGACCGGTCCAGACGGTTAATGCAGTATTAATTTAAGAATTAATTAGATCATGCATGGAATTGATACATAATTGATTTAATTCGTGGTTAAGATTATTTATTATTAAATAATGGATGGTTAGATGGAAGTTTGCATGAAATCATGGGCAAGAGGTTGCTCATGAATAGGTAAGTTGGAGAGAACTTATAAATACAAGTTTATCTCATTATCTCCTTAATTAATTCATTGTTTTTCTCATGCAAAAACTCTCTCCGTAATTCTCCACGAAATTCCCTTAATTCTTAAGTTTAGTTTTAGTTTTAAGAGATCATCTTCTCAAGGGAACTAAAGAGGGGTTAGTAATTAGATTCTAAACCCTATTGGAGATTGAGAGGCTAGCTCTTCTCTCTCCAATCTTGTTTAGAGTTTGGTGAAATCTCGGAGGCATCCGACGCAGCAACAAGCATTCTCAACGTCTCCGAATCTTCAAGAAGTTTTTGAGAACTTCTAGGTATGAATTTCGGAGCCCCTTTGTGTTTGTTTTAATGAGTTTTTGAAACTAGTTGTTAAAACAAACTGATGCATGCATGAAATAAATCGAAGAAAATTGTAATTGATCCTTATTATACATGAAAATTCAAAAAATATATATGTATAATTAAACATGAAATATTGTTACTCTCGACAATCCTACGCAGTGGCTTAGGGAGGATTTATCTTCCCACCTCAAAATATTGTTACTAGTTCGTTCATGTTGGCCGAACACTTTATTAGGTGGTGGAAATGAGAAAGATAATGCAGGCGACAACTTAGGTGGTGGGATGCCGATCACACTAAGACCATCATTAACAACGTCCGGGCAGTTTCTGGGCGTCCTGATTTCTCTCACACCTACGTCAGCTTCTCTCTCCACCACGTCAGCACATACCAACCCCCTACAAAATCCTTAACCATTACCCAATCCACCCAGTCACGCTACAGTATTTGTTGTCACGTCATTATTTTTATTCTTCTCTCTAAAACTCTTTCAACAATCAACAAAATATATTAATAATCATTATCGTAATTATTTAATATCAACAATTCAATCGTTTTTAATTAACATTTAATTAATAAATACGAAAATATTATTAAAATTTAGGAAATCACGTTACGTAGTACATTAACTGGAAATTTAAAAACTAAAAATAAAAATACATCATTAAATACTAAACTTAAAATACATCAAGACGCATTTCCTTCAAAGCGTTGCCGTATATGGTCGATCAAATCGGCTTGAAGGTTCAAACGTGTGGTGCGATCACGCACTTGATCTCTTTTTCTCGAGTACTTGGTAATATCCACTACACGGTCAGTGGAATACTGAACCGCGTCGTTCACAGAATTTCCTGGTTGATCCTCAACAAATTCGTTCCAATCTCCAAAATTACCGAAGGATCATGTTCATCCTCCACTATCATATTATGCATTACAATGCAAGTTGTCATTATTTTGTTAAGTACAACCTTACTCCATGCAAGAGATGACTTCTTCACTATCGTGAACCGCGCTTGCAAGACTCCAAATGCACGTTCTACATCTTTGCGTATTGCTTCTTGTCGTTCAGCAAATAACTTGTCCTTCAGTGTTTGTGGATGAACGATGGACGGAATGAATATTGCCCGTTTTGGATAAATATCATCAGTAAGATAATATCTCATATTATATCGAGAACCGTTTACCTCAAAATTCACAGGTGGAGCTCGTCCTTCCATTACGTCGTAAAAAACCGGAGATCGTTGCAGGACATTTAAGTCATTGCATGAACCTGGTGTGCCAAAAACGAGTGTCATATCCACAAGTCAGCCGACGCCACTGCCTCGAGGACAAGAGTGACATTACCACTACACCCTTGATATTGGCCCCTCCAAACAACCAGACAATTTTTCCACACCCAGTGCATGCAATCGATACTTCCCATCATGCCTGGCAACCCACGCTGCTCACCAACGTGAAGTAGTCGTGCTACGTCATTTGCATTAGGTCTTCGGAGGTACTTACCGCCAAAGTTGTTAATTACACCATCGCAGAATTTTTGAAGTGTGTTTCTTGCCGTGGATTCGCTTAGCCTCAAGTATTCGTCCACCTCATCAGCCGCAACACTGTACGCTAGCATACGAATCGCCGCGATACATTTCTGCAGGCCAGAGATGCTTATCCTGTTGGTTTTTTGGCCTTAATCTATGTTTTGATGATTTAATTAACCTAATCTTAATTATGATGATGTAGAGTAGCACACATATTGCATTGTATATATATTGTATTGTGCTAACCTCTACAGGTGATCAAGACTCATGGAAGGAAGGAAATCAAGTCAAGATTTGTAATAAAGCTAAATGAAGACTTGTAATCTTGATTTATTTTGAGTCTTAGGAACATGTGTAAATTGAGCATACAAGAGTTAAAAACCAATCACATACACACTAGGTTCCTTAGAGAAATCACACACAAAATTTCACCTTATTTGGACTTCATTAGATCACCCAAACCTTAGTCGGAAATCACTTATAAACTTAAACCCAGATTTCCTGTGTGAACCGGTCGACCGAACCAGTTCTCAGTTCGACCGGTTTATAACAGACTCTCCACAGTGATTTTACCGAACTCTACCGGTCGACCGGTTCTACCTTTTCGGTCGACCGATCCTGGATTTTAATATGACCGTTTTTCTTGTCGTATTCCTATAACGGTCGTATTCGTATAAAACAAAACTTAACCCCAAAATACATTCGGTAACCGGTCGAACGAAGACCTTGTTTCGGTCGACCGGTTGAACATATTTTCAGAAACCAAATTCCCTGCTATCGGTCGACACATTTCTCGTTCGACCGATTGACCTTTGTCTCAACCGAATCCCCTTCTCGGTCGACCGCCCCATACTTTGGTTCGACCGATTCACTTAAGTAGAGTTAAGTTCTAGCTCGTTTGTCCGACCGAATATTCTTTTGTTCGACCGTTCTCTTTGAAATCAAGTTAACGGTCGACCGGTTTACTAGTTTCGGTCGACCGGTTCTGGACAGATTTGCAGCCCGATTTTCTGCTTTGTGTATCTTGCACAAACCCAATCAAATCTATCCCCAACGGCTAGAATACCTTAGGAGCTTATAAATAGAGGATCAAGACTTGTTGTTAACACAACTCTCCAACTCCAATTGTCCCAATACATTAGAGAGAAACCTCAATCCTCAAAGCTCCCAATTCTACACTCTTTAAGCCTAAACTTCACACATTTGATCATATACTCATCCTACTCAAAGTGTGCTCAATTAGAGAGTGAATCCCACTCAGTTACAAGTGTTGTCAAAAGAAGCAAGGACTTCGGTGAAAGCCCGAAGTGTCCATCTCGGATTGTGAGAGGAAGAATTCAAGCAAGCGAGGGTTGTTCGCGTTGCTTGTGGTGTAAAGGCGTTCTCTCCCGGCCCGGAACGGGGAGTGGTTAGTGAAGACGTAGGCAGAGCTCGCGGAGTCGAGCGGAGCTTACAAGAGAGGACTAGGACCCGGGTGGGGTGCCGAACCTCTATAAAAACCGACGCGTCTTTTGTGGTTTGCATTGTCTTTCTTTCTCTACTTGTTTGTTTATTCCGCTGCGCATTTGATTGCTTAATCAAGTAGAAAATTAGGGATTAGATTAAAAGTGATTAGTGGACCCATAACCCACACGATCCTACATTTGGTATCAGAGCCTTGTTAGCTAAATTTCATTACTTTACCGTAATTTTAGCATGGCTTCAACATCTAATCACTTAGAGGGTTTATGCACCACAAGGCCTCCTTTGCTTAATGGGTCAAATTATGATTATTGGAAAAATAGAATGAAAATCTTTTTAATATCAAATGACCTTAAGTATTGGAAGTTTATTCAAAATCCATACATACCCCCAAATGAAGATGATTTAGATTCTCTATCTAGGGCTCAAATGAAAGAAATTGAAATGAATTCAAAAATTATGAATATTCTTTATTGTGGCCTTAATGAGGGAGAATACAATAGAATTAGGGGATGTGAAAGTGCAAATGAAATATGGCATAGGTTACAAATGCATCATGAGGGTGATAGCAAAACCAAAGAAACTAGGATAAGTCTCCTCATGCATAAATATGAAATATTTTCTATGCAAATCGGTGAGAACATAAGCGACATGAACACTCGCTTCACCGATATCACTAACTCTCTTTTGATTCTTGGAAGAAGGATAAATGAAGGAGAGATGACTCGAAAATTCCTCCGGTCATTGAGCAACGATTGGGAACACAAGGTCGTGGCAATCGAAGAATCGCACGATCTTTCAAAATTGAAGATGGAGGAACTCATTGGAAATCTCATGGCCTATGAGCTCCAATTGAGTCATCGAAGAGAGAAGGAAGCTTCAAAGAAAAACTCCATGGTGGCATTGCATGCAAATTTTGATGAGCCAAGGAGGGTGGAAGAAGAGGACATTGAGGTCCTTGCCCAAGACTTCTTCAAATACCTCAAGAGGGATAAGGGAGAAAAGAATGAAAGAAGAGGTAGAAGAAGTGAGAAAAGAGAAAAAGAAAAAGAGAGGGAGGAGAGCGAAAATGAGAGAAAAGAGAGGGAGAAGAAAAATGAGAGAAGAGAGAGGAGAAGAGAAAAGGAGAAGAGTAAGAGGAAAGAAAGGAAGGAGGAAGCTCACAAAGCCACTTGGGATGACTCTTCATCTCCATCATCCTCTTCCTTACAAAGTAGAAGAGAGGTTGCACATTCATGCTTCATGGCCATTGAAGATGAACAAAGTGAGGTAGCTTCTAACTCCTCTAAATCTTATTCCACTAGAAGTAATTCATGTTCAAGTAAATCATATTCTAGTGCTAGCTCTAACTCTAATGCTAATGATGAATCATATACACATGATGAGCTACAAAATGCATTTCATGATTTAGTTAAACAATATGAGATCATTTGTGAAAAGAACAAAAATGCTAGAAAAACTATAAATGATCTCAAATGCCAAATTGAATTAATCATGAATGAAAAGAATGAGGTGATTGCTAGACTTGAATCAAATGAATCATCACTTGCTAGTCTAAGTAAAACACCCATTATTGATGAACATGTAGATCTTAAAGCCTCAAATATGCAATTAAGAAAAGATCTTGAAATGTTCACTAAAGGAACAAAAATGCTTGATATGCTTTTGAGTAGTCAAAGACAATCATTAGCTAAACATGGTTTAGGATACAATGTGCATTTGAAAAACCATGTATCTCACACTACTTTAAATGGCAAGCATTTATTTGTTAAATCTAGTTCCTCAAGTATATGGGCACCCAAAACCAAAATGGTTTGGATCCCAAAAGCTAATGTTCAAGGACCCAAAGTTGTTTGGGTACCTAAGTCTACACTTGTAGGAGCTTGAGGAGGAAATTGGTGGTGACCGGGTGAGCTCAAGAGTCAAATTCAAATCCGGTTGCATCACCAAATGAGATTGGAGCTAAATTCGAAGTCAACATTGGTATAAATTCCTATCTATACAATTCATGTTAAATTAGCTCTAATCTAGCTTCACATGCTTAATTGACATATCATATAGTTCAATTCATTGAAAATCATTATCCCTATTCATTGCAAATCATTTATCACATCCATTGATTCTAAATGTCAAATTTTAAATGGATGTTAGAATAAGGCTTAAGTTGAAACTTAAATAAACTTAACTTGAATCATACTCATTGTTTCCATTTAGCCTTATTGATAGGGGGAGCTTAAATGTTATATCTTTTATTAGAGTAATGAAGTGCAAAATTTAGGGGGAGCAACTTCATTACAAGACATCCAAATTCTAAGCTTAAAGTCTTAAATAATTATTATTTTTGATGGATGTCAAAGGGGGAGAGATAATTAAGGGGGTAACTTGGAATTTGGCATAAAATTGAACAAAAACTATGCACGTCCATAGGGGGAGCATTAATATGCATAGTTTACATATACAAATTCCATGTATTTAGATAGAATTAAGATATAGGTTGCCATCATCAAAAAGGGGGAGATTGTTGGCTTTTTGGCCTTAATCTATGTTTTGATGATTTAATTAACCTAATCTTAATTATGATGATGTAGAGTAGCACACATATTGCATTGTATATATATTGTATTGTGCTAACCTCTACAGGTGATCAAGACTCATGGAAGGAAGGAAATCAAGTCAAGATTTGTAATAAAGCTAAATGAAGACTTGTAATCTTGATTTATTTTGAGTCTTAGGAACATGTGTAAATTGAGCATACAAGAGTTAAAAACCAATCACATACACACTAGGTTCCTTAGAGAAGTCACACACAAAATTTCACCTTATTTGGACTTCATTAGATCACCCAAACCTTAGTCGGAAATCACTTATAAACTTAAACCCAGATTTCCTGTGTGAACCGGTCGACCGAACCAGTTCTCAGTTCGACCGGTTTATAACAGACTCTCCACAGTGATTTTACCGAACTCTACCGGTCGACCGGTTCTACCTTTTCGGTCGACCGATCCCGGATTTTAATATGACCGTTTTTCTTGTCGTATTCCTATAACGGTCGTATTCGTATAAAACAAAACTTAACCCCAAAATACATTCGGTAACCGGTCGAACGAAGACCTTGTTTCGGTCGACCGGTTGAACATATTTTCAGAAACCAAATTCCCTGCTATCGGTCGACACATTTCTCGTTCGACCGATTGACCTTTGTCTCAACCGAATCCCCTTCTCGGTCGACCGCCCCATACTTTGGTTCGACCGATTCACTTAAGTAGAGTTAAGTTCTAGCTCGTTTGTCCGACCGAATATTCTTTTGTTCGACCGTTCTCTTTGAAATCAAGTTAACGGTCGACCGGTTTACTAGTTTCGGTCGACCGGTTCTGGACAGATTTGCAGCCCGATTTTCTGCTTTGTGTATCTTGCACAAAACCCAATCAAATCTATCCCCAACGGCTAGAATACCTTAGGAGCTTATAAATAGAGGATCAAGACTTGTTGTTAACACAACTCTCCAACTCCAATTGTCCCAATACATTAGAGAGAAACCTCAATCCTCAAAGCTCCCAATTCTACACTCTTTAAGCCTAAACTTCACACATTTGATCATATACTCATCCTACTCAAAGTGTGCTCAATTAGAGAGTGAATCCCACTCAGTTACAAGTGTTGTCAAAAGAAGCAAGGACTTCGGTGAAAGCCCGAAGTGTCCCTCTCGGATTGTGAGAGGAAGAATTCAAGCAAGCGAGGGTTGTTCGCGTTGCTTGTGGTGTAAAGGCGTTCTCTCCCGGCCCGGAACGGGGAGTGGTTAGTGAAGACGTAGGCGGAGCTCGCGGAGTCGAGCGGAGCTTACAAGAGAGGACTAGGACCCGGGTGGGGTGTCAGACCTCTATAAAAACCGACGCGTCTTTTGTGGTTTGCATTGTCTTTCTTTCTCTACTTGTTTGTTTATTCCGCTGCGCATTTGATTGCTTAATCAAGTAGAAAATTAGGGATTAGATTAAAAGTGATTAGTGGACCCATAACCCACACGATCCTACATATCCTACCGGTGGCGTCTGAATTACGTTGGAAGAGGGCATCAGACGCCTTAACGACACTAACAATGCGAAGAAAGTCCGAAGAGTTTTAGCAGCAGAAAAAGAAAAATCACCGACGACGATCTGAGTCACGCAACACCGTCAACAAATGAAATGATGTTCGAAACATGTCGTCGTCCTGAAGGTGTTAAAAAAGCTAAAAAAAGAAGGGGAAACAACCATTTCAGGCACAACTTGATCCTGATATGTTAGAACTGGGGAAACAAATTGAATATATCGCAAAAGTGAAAGAGGAAAAATACTTGCGTTACGAAGAACGGGTGGAGAGGAAACACATTGAAGCTGAGGCGAATTTCCAAAGAGAACTCAACAGTAAGAAACTTGATGTCTTATTTGCTCTGATGAAGAAAAAAAACAAGGACGAATTCGATAAAGAAACATTTGCTGAACTCAATGAGTGAGTTAAAACACAAAGATATCTGTAGGTGCTCATGTTTTTATTTGTAATATCAATATGTCTGTTGTAGTTTATCAGTATTGTGATATTTTAAATTTCGTATCTGTAGGAGGACTGTCTTTCCTTTCTTTATTTCTGTTGTATTTCGTATTTTTGTTTTCGAAGTGTATGAGTATTGTACTGATATTTCTTATTTTATTTATTAATTTTTAATTTACTTTTATCTAAATAAATCAAAAAAATTAATTAAACATAAAATATTTTTTCAATTAATTTTCAATACCTAATTAATTTAATTCAATTTACCTAATTAATACATTATCCTAATTATATATAAATAATCCGTTTTCTTTAAAACAAAAAAAATCAAGACCAATTGGGGGGAGGGGGGCACGTGGCCCCCTGCCCGGGCGCGCCCTCCCTTAAAGGGAGGGCAACTCGGGCGCCCGAGTAAAGACCACCCGTTAAGGGTGCTCTAACGACAACATACGAATGGTCAAGGGGATTTCAGGACTTCAGATGGACTTTTGATTTTGGACTTGCAACTCAAGGTCGCAAAGTGGAAATATAATTTACGATAAAAAGTTGGGTTCCATATATTCTTAAATTAAATCTAGAAAGTATTTTCCAAGAGTATTATGTTTTTTCTTGGAATGCAAACGAGATCAGATCAAGCAATTGCAACGTCACATCCACATGTGTTGCCTGGTGTTAGATCGAACAAGTGTCATTTTTAAACCAACAGCGGTCTGTTTATATTTCAAAAAAAAAGTCTGTCTTCATTAGCTTCTTGGTAGCTTTAATCTCTTATGATTCCAGAATGCAGTACAAAGATAACAAATCATATCTTGGCTCAATTCAAAGTCTCCTTGGTAATACATTCATCCATAACAGTCTCGTAATGCTTAATGAATCTAAATGTCTCGGCCCTACAATGACGAAGAGGCAAAATCAGAGCAATTGGCATCACTATGTGTATTGCTGGAGTTGAGCTGTACAATTTGGACCAGTCTTTGACTTATAAAATCTTGATTACTTCCATCTAGCACCTATTAGTTTTGAGTTAGAAACTAAAATGATTAACGTTGCACGAAGAGACAAAGAGATCGAAGAGTCCACCGCATCTTGATCATACACCTTCACTCATCTTATCAACACACTGTATTATTTGTCCATATTGTTGATCCAAATATGGTGCATTCCTCTCAGATTGTGGCAAACATAACACACAAAATTATACGATAATATGAATGTCTAATACGAAAGTAAACAAGCACAACACAAATGACATGCCTAGGCAGACTCCCTATTTTTATTATTTTGTTTGCAAAATTCATCCAAAATAATAACTACAAAACATGTTAAAAAAACAAAACAAGAGGTCCATCACCTTAATTTAGAACATCCCAATCTCCTACATTTCAACAAACAAAAAACCACACCTACACGGATCCCTCTAATCCAACCCGATCTAGAGGTCGCAGGAGAAGACCTGGGAGGGGAGTCTCCGGGCCTCGGATATTCCAAAGCACATGTCGTCCAGCGCCTCGCTGCGGCACCACCGGCACCGCTTCAACTTCCCCAGGCACGTCGACCGGGACCTCGGCTCGCGGCACGCGCCGTCGTCGGGGCTTGGTGTGGACGGGTTCTTCCGGCCGGTGTAGGCCAGGAGGTCGCGTCGGGGGGAAGAGACGGAGAGGGAGACGAGGAGGAGGAGGAGGAAAAAGATGGAGAGCGAGCAAGAAGAAGAAGAAGACATGGTGTGGACTGGTCGGGGACTTGTTCTTGTCGGGGATTTTTGTTTCGGGTGGGAAGTGGTTGTGGGCCGGATTCGGGCGTGTGGATCCGATCGGGGTTTTTATGGGTCCGTTTGAGCTCTAAATCAGTTTGATTTTATCTTGTATGTGAGCGATATTGTTTCATATTTTCTTAAGTATATATATTTGTTAAATGTGGTAATATGTCTTTTGGTTCATATGTATTGAACTTGTTAAATAAATTTGCAAATACACTTAATAACGCTTGTTGAATTAACTAAGCATGATTTCAAACAATATTACCAACTTCTATCTCAATTTCGTACGGATGGAAGACTGGATTCTTTGAAAATAGTCGCCATTTCATCATTCTTTCCTAGAAATGTAGGTTTTAGTAGCTTATATAGCCCACAGGATATACTCTTTTGAGAAATGAGAACCATTGGGATGCTTGCCACTTACTTGGATATGTTGTCTCATGGATACAACTTATACTTGGTTGTTATTTCATTGATTGAGTGATATATATATATATATATATATATATATATATATATATATCATGTGTGTTGGGTAGTTATTTTCAAAAGAAGGATGTGTTTAAAATATGTGATATTGTGTCACATGGAAGGTAAAATAGTCAAATATGATTTTCAACCGTAATAAAGGTCCATAACGGCATATCGAGTGGGAGCCCTGGAATCCAATTTTGGTTAAAATTTAGAGATCCAACAAAACTCTACATGAACATATGTTTTGTTCTTCTGATTTAGATTAAAACATTCTTTTATTCTTTATACCTATGGATGCCTTGATGTAATTTGAGTCTTAAGAATCACAAGTTCATGTGTGGTCAACTGGTCATACGACTTCATGAACTTAACCTTCCAATTGGTCAAATCTGTACAATGGCTAACCAATTGCTCAAGTTCAACATGGTTGAATTTTGAAACCTCCTTTTGTCTACCCTTGAAGGTGCATTAATAATAGCTTTGTAGTGTAACGTACCCGAAAACAGCGGAAAATTTAAACAATAATAAAGACCGTCAACGGTCACACAGGGCACGTCACGAGAAACAAACCAACATATATATATAAATATATAAGATACAGACCCACGTGGAAGTCAAACTGTATAAATGAGTCAACTGTGATTACAACAAAAGTGAATATACATGTAATCACTACCTCAACCAAAAGAAGATATATAAAAGAGAACAGGATCTGATCCCGGGGGCACCGTCCTCGGTCACCACCTGACTCTAAACATGCTCGCTACCTGAAATGCAAACAACAAACATGCCTGAGTTCCCTGCAGGAACCCCGTATACCAAGCCTCCTAAAAATATAAAAAGGAATTAAAGACAATGCAATGCTATGCACATGATCATCCACCTCGGGCCCACAATAATGCCCTCACCGCCTCCGCGGCACTGAACCACTCCTGCCACTAGGGTCAAGTCAGTCCACCGCTGCCTCACAAGGGTCAGTCGACACCACTGCTCCCCAAAAAGTGCAGGAAGGAACCCCCGGTACACGCCGCCACCCAAGGAGCGAGTCAGCCCGCCGAATACACAACTCGGGTCAGACGACAGTCGCTGCTCCCCCAAGAGCCGCCAAGCGCGCACCCTGCCGGAACATCCTCGGCCTACCGCTAAACCCTCGCAAACTGCCCAAGGTTTACGGTACACATCCCTCACACCCCGCTTGGTAAGAGAGGAAACAGTAGTACAATAATACGCCTTCGTCGAAGGTGAAATCCGTAGCTCTCAAAGCCGGTAATCAACCGTCGCCTCGGAGCCGGTAGTCGACCTATACTCAACGGATCGCGTGTGGATAAATCCACCAACCTGCGGCAGATCGGTCAACCGCTAAAAGCACACCGGTCGACCGGTCCCCCACACAGTACACGGTACTGTACAAACAAGTCTACCGGTCGAACCACGCCAACCGAAATACCGACCAATCGGTCTAACAAAAGTCATCTAGCGGTCGACCGTTTGGAAGGTCTACGCTATACATTTTATATAAATATATATCCAATCGGTCAAACCAGGGTCCGTTCCACCGATAAGGAAAACTGCCTGAATCCTGCCTACAACATTCGGTCGACCGAAACCTACCTCCCGGTCGACCGATCTACAGGCACATCACTGCAGGAAAACTGCACGCGGTCGGTCGACCAGATCCAGAGCGGTCGACCGTTTAGATGGTCAACGCTCGTAACCGACCTTGCGCAGTTCGGTCGACCGAGACACACACTCGGTCGGCCGAAGGCCTGTCTAACCTATCTACTGGGTTCGGTCGACCGAAACAACACCGGTTGACCGGCTAATGTAACCCTTTATTTTCCCGCGAAATTTGGCATAAACGGTCGACCGTCACACAGACATCGTTCGACCGTTTTCGGGCAGTAAGTCAATTATTTATAAATATCGGTCGACCGACCCATATACCGGTCGACCGAACAATACATCTTCCCACTGGACAGGCATCATTTAGACGCTGTTCGGTCGACCGAAACACTCAACGGTCGACCGAACCAGTCGTCTTCAACCTCCGTCCAGTAGGGTTTTCACCGGAGAAACGACACCAACGTCGTCCTCTACACTCCCACACCTCTTGGGGAGTTAATATGAAGACTTGGCATACCTTTTGGTCGAGTGAAGAAGTCTCCCGAGCTCCCTTCAACACCTCTTCTCTTCTTCTTCCTTTCTTCTTCTTCCTTTCTTCTTCTTCCTTTCTTCTTCTTCTTCTTCTTCTTCTTCTTCTTCTTCTTCTCTCCTTACTGCCTCCTCCGACTCTCCTCACTTCTAAGATCCTTATCCAGCCAAAACCTTCTCCCGTTTCACAGCAATTCTACATATATACACACACAACTTATCTCACCTCCCTATCCTCCAATCACAAGCTAGCATCTCAACCTCACAACTATCCTACACGTTACTTTTCATCTCATCCTTCCAACACCTCATGCTTCACTAATCAAAGCCTAATTAGGTTAATTAGGTTTAGGTTTTGTTAATTAAGGGGTTTAGATTAGGTTATTACAATCTACCCTCCTTAAAAGAATTTCGTCCGCGAAATTCTTTTCAACTGACTTACCGGAATAACTCTGGATACTGCTTCCTGACATCCTCCTCGATCTCCCAGGTAGCCTCTCTGACAGTGTGATGCTGCCACCTGACCTTCACCATCGGAATCGCTCTCCTCCTGAGCTGATGTACCATCTGGTCCACAATCTCAACTGGTCTCTCATCTAATGACAAATCTTGCTGGATCTCCGGTACTGATATCTCTATCACATGAGCTGGATCGGTCACGTACTTCCTCAGCATAGAAACATGGAAGACGTTGTGAAGTCCTGCGAACTGTGGCGGTAGTGCAATCCTATATGCCACCTCACCGACCCGATCCAATATCTCAAAAGGTCCAACATACCTCGGACTCAGCTTCCCCTTCTTCCCGAATCTCATCACCCCTCTGGAAGGTGAGATCTTCAGGAAGACATGATCTCCTACCTCAAAAGTCAGCTCACGCCTCCGCGTATCAGCATAACTCTTCTGCCTGCTCTGTGTTGTAGCTAGTCGTCTCCGAATCACGTCGACCTTCTCTGAATACAACTGGATAATGTCAGGTCCAACTAGCTGTCTCTCGCCCACATCACTCCAGGATACCGGCGATCTACACGGTCTCCCGTATAATGCCTCATATGGTGCCATCCCAATACTCGAGTGGTAGCTGTTGTTGTAGGCGAACTCGATCAACGGCAAATGCTCGTCCCAATGTCCGGCCCAGTCAAGTGTACACGCTCTCAGCATGTCCTCCAATGTCTGTATCGTCCGCTCTGACTGGCCATCTGTCTGTGGGTGGAAAGCAGTGCTAAACTTCAGACGTGTCCCCAGTGCTCTATGTAGACTCTCCCAAAATCTCGAAGTGAATCTGGGATCTCTGTCCGAAATGATACTGACTGGTATGCCATGAAGTCTGACAATCTCATCAATATATAACTTAGCTAGACCCTCTAGAGCAAGAGTGGTCTTAATAGCTAAGAAATGCGCCGACTTGGTCAGTCGATCGACTATAACCCAAATCGCGTCGTGGAATCTCCGTGTCTTCGGTAGCCCCGTAACAAAATCCATCGTCACGTGCTCCCACTTCCACTCGGGCAACTCAATCCTCTGCATCTGCCCTGCTGGTCTCTGGTGCTCGATCTTCACCTGCTGACAGACCAAACACCTCGACACGAAGTCTGCAACGTCCTTCTTCATACCTCGCCACCAGAAGTTCCGCTGCAGATCTTTGTACATCTTGGTGCTCCCTGGATGAATGGAATATCTCGATCTGTGTGCCTCCTCCATGATATCATGTCTCAGGTCCTCTGTCTTCGGCACCCAGATACGGTCTCTGAATCTCAGACCTCCATCCACTCCAACTCTGAAGTCTGACCCATCTCTAGCAGCTAACTGTAACAAACTGCTCAACTCCTCATCTGTAGTCTGAGCATGAATCACTGCTGATACTGTCTGAGGCTCTACTCTCAACCCTGCAATCACTGCACCCTAAGAGCTATCTGCAAATGCTCTCCACTCTGCTAAAGACTCCAGCAGTCGCCACTCCTGAATGCATAGGCCTGCTACTGATACCTCCACCTTCCGGCTCAAAGCGTCTGCAACCGTGTTCGCCTTCCCCGGATGGTAAGAGATAGTGAAATCGTAGTCCTTAATGAACTCAAGCCATCTGCGCTGCCTCATGTTCAGCTCATTCTGTGAGAACAGGTACTTCAGACTCTGATGATCTGTAAACACCTCAAACTGCTCGCCATAAAGATAGTGTCTCCAGGTCTTCAGTGCGTGAACCACTGCTGCTAACTCCAAATCATGCGTCGGGTAATTCCTCTCATGGACCTTCAGCTGTCTGGATGCGTACGCGATCACCCTCCCGTGCTGCATAAGTACACATCCTAAGCCAACACTTGAAGCGTCGCTATAAATCACGAATCCACCCGTGCCACTCGGCAATGACAAAACTGGTGCTGTGGTCAACAGTCTCTTCAGCTCCTGAAAGCTGTCCTCGCACTTCTGTGACCAAACAAAAGTGACTCTCTTCTGCGTCAGAGCCGTCAGTGGTGCTGCTAATCTCGAGAAGTCTTTGATGAAGCGACGGTAATAACCCGCCAGTCCAACAAAGCTCCTAATCTCCGTCACGCTCGTATGGGTCCTCCACTGTGTCACTGCCTCTACCTTCGCCGGATCCACTGATATCCCCTCTGCCGATACAATGTGTCCGAGGAATGCCACTCTGTCCAACCAAAACTCGCACTTTGAGAACTTAGCATATAACTGATGAGCCCTCAAGATGCTGAGTACAATCCTCAGATGCTCTCTGTGCTGCTCCACATCTGGCGAATAGATCAAAATGTCATCCACGAAGACAATCACAAATATATCAATATACTGCCTGAATGTCCGGTGCATCAGATCCATGAACGCTGCCGGAGCATTCGTCAATCCAAATGGCATCTCCAAGAACTCATAGTGTCCATATCTCGTCCTGAAGACTGTCTTCTGGATGTCCTCATCTCGGATCCTCAACTGGTGATATCCTGAACGTAGGTCAATCTTCGAGAAAACCTTCGCTGACTGCAGTTGGTCAAAGAGGTCCTCGATCCTAGGTAAGGGATACCTATTCTTCACCGTCACATGGTTCAGCATCCTGTAGTCTATGCACATCCTCACGGATCCGTCCTTCTTCTTCACAAACAAAACTGGTGCACCCCAAGGCGAGACACTCGGCCTGATAAATCCAGAGTCCATCAACTCCTGCAACTGCTTCTTCAACTCTGTCAACTCAGCAGGTGCCATCCGGTATGGAGCCTTCGACTGTGGTGTAGTGCCAGCTACTAACTCAATGCCGAACTCCAACTCCCGGTGTGGTGGTAAGCCTGGAATCTCCGCTGGAAAAACATCAGCGAACTCCTGCACCACCTCAATGTCCTCTAGCCTCTGAGACTCTGCCTCCGCAACTACAAGTGTCGCCAGAAATGCTGCACATCCCTGCTGTAACAGTCTCTGAGCTCTCACAGCAGATACAATAATGCGACCCCCTCTGCTTCTGATCCCTCTAATCAGAATATCAGGCAAACCCTTCCTCGGAATCAAAATCTTCTTCTCACGGCACAAGACTCGAACATCATATTGGGACAGCCAATCCATCCCAAGTATGACATCAAAGTCCTCCATCGGTAGCAAGACCAGGTCTGCCGGAAACTCCTGATCTCCCGAAACAATCGTGGCGCCGGGGACAAATCTCCCCACAGTGCCCACCAGACCCAGGGGTGTGCTGACCTCCAAAGTGGCAGTCAACATCGCAAGGGTACAGCCCAACACTCCCGCAAATCGCTCTGAGATGAACGAGTGTGTCGCGCCACAATCAAAGAGCACCCTAGCTTCTGAACCAGCGACAAGAAGTGTACCTTCCACAACAGCACCTCCATCACGAGCCTCCTCAGCCTGTATGGTGAAAACTCTGCCGGTGCGCTGTCCCTGCTGTGGTCTAAAAGGTGGTCTACCTCCGCCTCCACCTCTGCCGGGTGCTGGTAACCCCGGTGGTCTGCTCGGTCCAGCTCCTCGGCTCGGACAGCTCCTAATAAAATGGCCCAGCTGACCACAACCATGACATGCTCCGGGGGTGAAGCACGGCCCGGAGTGAAATCTCCCACAACTACCACAAGGCTCAGGTCGTGGTACTGCAACTCCTGCTCCCTCGAATCGGGGCCTCTTGCCCGGATTCCCTCCAGTCTGACCTCCCGGCCGCCCAGAGAATCTACTCGATGGCCTCCTCTCGTCCTGGTTGTTCTCTCTGTAGTCACGATCAAGAACAGTAGCACTCTTCACCGCATCAGCTAATGTGCGTGGCATATGTGTCAGCACCTTCGTCCTCAACTGCTTCCGGAGCCCTCAGACGAACTTCCCTGCTCTCTGCTCCTGTGTGATATACATCTCGGGACAGTAACGCTCAAGGGCGTTGAACTTCCCGATGTAGCCTGCCAAAGTCATATCTCCCTGCTAAAGACTAAGAAACTCCTCCCTCTTCTCATCCTGCACATGCTGCGGAAAATACTGCTCGTTGAACTCGCCAACGAACTCCTCCCAGGCTATATCATCCCGATCTGCAAACACCACTGCAGATGTAGACCTCCACCAGTTGGACACAGCACCGCCCAAAACATAAGTAGCCAGGCCCACTCTCGTCTCTGGAGGACAACCAATAGCACTGAAGATCTTCTGTATCGTGAAGATCCACTCCTCCGCAGCCTCTGCGTCATACTGCCCCAGAAAGGTAGGCGGATGCTGACGCATAAACCGGTCATGTATAGCGCCAGTCCCCGTCTGTCCAGTCTGTGTTGTCTGCTGCTGTAGCATCTCTGTCACACGTCCGACCGTATCGAACAATGTCCGACGCTCATCCTCCCACGCCTCATCCCTCGCAGTCTCACTCTCACCGCGAGTATGGACAACAGCCTTCCCCCGTCTAGGAGGCATCTGCCAAAAGAAACAAGACAATATCAATATAATCTGTGCATGCATGATCCTCTAAACCTAACTCCTAACTCAAAGGTGGTTTCTTTGGACAAGTACGCCGAGATCAACGCTCTGATACCAAATTGTAACGTACCCAAAAACAGCGGAAAATTTAAACAATAATAAAGACCGTCAACGGTCAACACAGGGCACGTCACGAGAAACAAACCAACATATATATATAAATATATAAGATACAGACCCACGTGGAAGTCAAACTGTATAAATGAGTCAACTGTGATTACAACAAAAGTGAATATACATGTAATCACTACCTCAACCAAAAGAAGATATATAAAAGAGAACAGGATCTGATCCCGGTGGCACCGTCCTCGGTCACCACCTGACTCTAAACCTGCTCCCTACCTGAAATGCAAACAACAAACATGCCTGAGTTCCCTGCAGGAACCCCGTATACCAAGCCTCCTAAAAATATAAAAAGGAATTAAAGACAATGCAATGCTATGCACATGATCATCCACCTCGGGCCCACAATAATGCCCTCACCGCCTCCGCGGCACTGAACCACTCCTGCCACTATGGTCAAGTCAGTCCACCGCTGCCTCACAAGGATCAGTCGACACCACTGCTCCCCAAAAAGTGCAGGAAGGAACCCCCAGTACACGCCGCCACCCAAGGAGCGAGTCAGCCCGCCGAATACACAACTCGGGTCAGACGACAGTCGCTGCTCCCCCAAGAGCCGCCAAGCGCGCACCCTGCCGGAACATCCTCGGCCTACCGCTAAACCCTCGCAAACTGCCCAAGGTTTACGGTACACATCCCTCACACCCCGCTTGGTAAGAGAGGAAACAGTAGTACAATAATACGCCTTCGTCGAAGGTGAAATCCGTAGCTCTCAAAGCCGGTAATCAACCGTCGCCTCAGAGCCGGTAGTCGACCTATACTCAACGGATCGCGTGTGGATAAATCCACCAACCTGCGGCAGATCGGTCAACCGCTAAAAGCACACAGGTCGACCGGTCCCCCACACAGTACACGGTACTGTACAAACAAGTCTACCGGTCGAACCACGCCAACCGAAATACCGACCAATCGGTCTAACAAAAGTCATCTAGCGGTTGACCGTTTGGAAGGTCTACGCTATACATTTTATATAAATATATATCCAATCGGTCAAACCAGGGTCCGTTCCACCGATAAGGAAAACTGCCTGAATCCTGCCTACAGCATTCGGTCGACCGAAACCTACCTCCCGGTCGACCGATCTACAGGCACATCACTGCAGGAAAACTGCACGCGGTCGGTCGACCGAAACCTACCTCCCGGTCGACCGATCTACAGGCACATCACTGCAGGAAAACTGCACGCGGTCGGTCGACCGGATCCAGAGCGGTCGACCGTTTAGATGGTCAACGCTCGTAACCGACCTTGCGCAGTTCGGTCGACCGAGACACACACTCGGTCGGCCGAAGGCCTGTCTAACCTATCTACTGGGTTCGGTCGACCGAAACAACACCGGTTGACCGGCTAATGTAACCCTTTATTTTCCCGCGAAATTTGGCATAAACGGTCGACCGTCACACAGACATCGTTCGACCGTTTTCGGGAGTAAGTCAATTATTTATAAATATCGGTCGACCGACCCATATACCGGTCGACCGAACAATACATCTTCCCACTGGACAGGCATCATTTAGACGCTGTTCGGTCGACCGAAACACTCAACGGTCGACCGAACCAGTCGTCTTCAACCTCCGTCCAGTAGGGTTTTCACCGGAGAAACGACACCAACGGCGTCCTCTACACTCCCACACCTCTTGGGGAGTTAATATGAAGACTTGGCATACCTTTTGGTCGAGTGAAGAAGTCTCCCGAGCTCCCTTCAACACCTCTTCTCTTCTTTTTCCTTTCTTCTTCTTCTTCTTCTTCTTCTTCTTCTTCTTCTTCTCTCCTTACTGCCTCCTCCGACTCTCCTCACTTCTAAGATCCTTATCCAGCCAAAACCTTCTCCCGTTTCACAGCAATTCTACATATATACACACACAACTTATCTCACCTCCCTATCCTCCAATCACAAGCTAGCATCTCAACCTCACAACTATCCTACACGTTACTTTTCATCTCATCCTTCCAACACCTCATGCTTCACTAATCAAAGCCTAATTAGGTTAATTAGGTTTAGGTTTAGTTAATTAAGGGGTTTAGATTAGGTTATTACATGTAGTGTCATATATTGTCCGACTTATGTGATTACATCCTAACAAATTCTTTTCGCAATATTGTACTTTTCGCCTAGATGTAGTCTTCAGCAATAAAATCCTTAACACCAAACAAATTCCAACCATATTTAGTTATTTACTCTTCTAGACAGCCCGACCACAATAATTCGAGGCTGGAGAGTTGGGAATATAATGTACCATTTCTTACTTGTTAGTTGTAGGATTATGAAAATGAAAAATGTTACTGATATTTAACAGGCAGTCGTCTGTCTAGAAGAGTAAATAACTAAATATGGTTGGAATTCAAAACTTGTGTCTCGGAATGCAAGCGAATTTGTTGCAACACAAAGGACATCAAATTTATACTTGAATTATAAATAAATAAAATAAAATATGTACGTGGATTGCATAACAACTAAAATTTCTAGAAGATCAAACTTCTAGAAATAAATGCTTTTGAGATGGCATGCTTGCATGTGAAGCTCTTTTAATTTAGAAACCATGTGTTCATCGCATAAATAGTGAAACGAAATATGAAATAATAAAACCATCACAATATAAAGTATTATATTCTTTTGTTCCAAAAGTTGTTTTGAGGAAAAGATAATTCGTAAGAAAAGAATTACGTTCATTAAGTACCCGTATGCTCATAAATTTTCACTTTACCATTTAATTGGGTGCCTTAACTATCATCACGGATAATTATGGTAATATTAAAGGAAACCACTACAAAATGAAATGTACCAACTCTTTTACCCTAGTTCCACTTAGGAAAACAAGGACAAGTTTTTAGAACTCAATTTTAGGTTAAAGAGTTGATGAATAGGCGTAGGATGTGATATTATGGTTGTGAATTCTAGTAAATCCTGGGCCATTCGACTCAACTACCACACCAAATCGTGCACAAACTTTAGTCCACACTAAACGAACTAACTAATACAATGACCCAATTTTCAAAAATAAATAAATTAATACTATGATCCACAAAAACTTCCACAGGCAATTAAGTCGTTTCTTTTTATAGGCCGGCATGCAAATCAAATGGCCATCAAAGGACATAGTAACGAAACACTTATACGCACCAAACTTCGGAGTTCAGTTATTATACCAGTGCAATTACAAAAGATAGGAAAATAAAGATTGCAAGTTTTTTTTTATTGGTGAATGTACGTTTAAGGAAATGCATTAATTGTAGGAATTCTAGTTATTATTAAATATTTTTTTGATAGATTCCAATAAAACTAAATAAACGTTTATCAAAATAAATACATCATTATTAGATTATTTTCTTTCCCTTCTAAATGAAGACAAAACACCAAGTATGAATCATATAAGGGTTTAATTATCGAAATAAAAAGGAAACAAAATCGAAGTGGATAATCTTCTAATTCACACCATTATCTCTTTTTTTTCTTCTTCTAAAAACAACACACTCATGTACTTAGTCATGGAGCCAATAAAATCCTACTTTTATGAAAATTAGTACCTTGTCCAATTAATGCCCAAATTAATTTTGTGAGGACTGAGGACTAGCCTATATAAATACCTCTTTCAGTAGACACCCAAGCCACCAACCAAACATATCAAAGCAAAAGGTAAAAGATGGAGATAGAAAGAGTACAAGCAATAGCCACCAAGTCCTCCTCCCTTAACACAATTCCCCCGGAATTCATCCGATCAGCCGCTGAGCAACCGGGCCTCACCACCTTCCATGGCCCCATCCCCTCAGTCCCGGTCGTGGACTTATCGATTCCGGACCATGACCAGGTGGTTGAGGCGGTCTCCGGCGCAGCCACTGAGTGGGGTCTTTTCCAGGTGGTTTATTTTTTTTCAAAAAATTATACTATAATTAAATCTCAGAATGTGACTTGCTATTCTTGGGGTATGTTCTAGGTAGTAAACCACGACATCCCACGAGACGTGGTGAGTGAACTCCAGAGGGTCGGACGAGAGTTCTTTGAACTTCCATTGGAAGAAAAGGAGAAGTATGCTATGGTCCCGGGGAGCTTCGAGGGGTATGGGACTAAGTTGCAGAAGGACCTTGAAGGGAAGAAGGCTTGGGTGGACTTCTACTTCCATAATGTGTACCCTCCTTCTCGTGTGAATTATGATAAGTGGCCAAACAACCCTACTTCTTATAGGTAAGTTTGCTTAACTGATGTGAAGTCTAATTAATCACGTAGATCATATCTATGAGGTTTGTTGTTTATAGAATATTATATATGTTGGATGGTTTACATTGAATCTTGGGATCGAATCAATCAAGGGATAAGAGTTGATTGCTTAAAGATAAGATCTTTTTTCCTTTAGTTTTTTTTGTTATCTTAGTCTAATTAAATCTAAGTATGTGATGTGTTTTCGTGGAACCTGGGCATTGATATTGCATGTGTTAATCTTGAGAAGTGAAGCTCGTGTTGTTTATCACTTTTTTAATTAATGCATTTCATTTTGTTCAAAGAGGTGATGGACCAATCAATTTTGACATGCAGAAAGGCAAACGAGGAGTACACCACACATCTGTTGAAGGTGGTTGACGAGATACTTGGTTGCTTGTCGGAGGGAGCGGGACTCGAGAGAGGAGAGATGAAGAAGGCATTGGGAGGGGAAGATTTGGAACTTTTGCTGAAAATAAACTACTATCCTCCTTGTCCACGACCGGATTTGGCGTTGGGAGTAGTAGCCCACACCGACATGTCGGCCGTCACGATTCTGGTCCCCAACGATGTCGCCGGACTTCAGGTCTTCAAGGATGACCATTGGTTCGACGTCAAGTACATACCAAATGCCCTCATTATTCATATTGGCGACCAAGTTGAGGTGATTAATTGACATGCATGCTTCATTCAATCATCGTTATTTTTGCACCACCTTAATTTGTTCGTTAAAAGTTGAGGTGGATTGTGATAATCTGATAGGTTAGTCGATTCTATACACGAAAAAACGTTAAGAGTAGATTCTATATAGAATCAAAACTACGACATTGAAGATAAATCACATTCTCCTTCAATTATAGGGGTGGGATGTTTCCTGATTTTTTTGTGTGAACTCCAACGTCCTAGAACCCAAACAAATACTAATTTTAGGATAGTCAAGACTTAGAATCGAAAGTCTAGTAGATGTCGAAATTCTCCTCAGATTTAACTAAACTAAAGTTGATTTTTTTTCGAATCTTTCACTTTGATCCAAAGATGACTACTTGAGGTAATTATATGATTAAATGAAGTAGGAAAACTTTGCAGCACAAGATATGGTTTTAGGCCCATGTGTTCTTCATATTGCGTTTTTCATGTGATTGTTTGGAAGAATAACGAACTTCACTAAGTAATGGCTATTTGCAATTTTGTATGACAAAAGTTTTATATCTATTGTGAATGTTTTCTTGATGTTAATTATAACATGTTAAATTTTGTTAACCACACACGGAATGCAGATTGTAACGAACGGAAAGTACAAAAGCGTCCTCCACCGGACAACGGTGAACAAAGACAAGGCCCGGATGTCGTGGCCAGTGTTCTGCTCACCACCGGGGGAGTTGGTGGTCGGACCTCTGCCGCAGTTCGTCACGGACGACAACCCGGCTAAGTTCAAGGCTAAGAAGTACAAGGACTATGAGTACTGCAAGATCAACAAGATCCCACAGTGATCAACACAACTTCAATATGGAATTCCTTAACTGATGCATGATCTTCCTCTTTAATTGTTTGTTTAGCGCCTTAAGAACGTTTCTTAATAAATTCACGTGTGTTTGGGAGGTGTTGTATTTTCAACTTTAAGAGTTGTGAGTGTTGTGTTTCTTCCAAAAGTTTTTTTTCTACTTTGTTCTAATTAAACAAAATGACACGACATGTATCTTATATTGTTGTATCAAGTTCATGAAGAGATGATATAGCTAGTTTGTGAAGTTGTTTAGTTTTCGAAAGATATAAACAAAAGATGCCATCTCTTCTTCAATCATCCATCTCTCATATATATATATATTCATTTAGTTGACACGCTCGAATGCACCATATTGTTGAAACCCAGCCAAGCTCTATTGAACCCAAATGACTAAATCCACTTCCAATTTGTTCAAACTAAGTCGATGAAGCTCCTCCCTTGACTCCTTGAGCCTAATTGACTCAACCCATCTACTCTTTCGAGTCAAATATTCTTCAAAGTCAATCGACTTGACCCAGATAGACTAAATTGACCAGTTTGAGTCAACGTCCTTGGATCACCGTTGAGAAGTCGATGGACCAATTTGGACTCACATAGCTTCATAAACCCAAAAGACTAAGTATTTTCAGGCATTCTTTAAATTTTATTAATTAAGGGTTAAGCTTAATTCGCTATTGAAGGAATAAAACATGGTAAGGGGACCATGACAGCCTCTCGGGAACTCGGGTCCAATTGACATCCAAGTTTTACCTCAAAAGTTTCTTTTCAAGAAACTGTAACACGTGGATCCATGTCGACAAGCACATTTTATTATAAATTTAGAAATGAAATGAAGGCCGGAATAGTATTGAGGTGAGACTAGAATGATTCTATTCTCGTATCAAGTGGAATGGAATACATTATTTGGTTGCCACACTTGGGATTAACCTTCGGAATGAATATTAATTCCGTGTCATTTTTTTGAAGAGAATAAAATCAATACATCACAATATAATCAAATAAATATACCGATTTAAAAAATTTAAGACATAAAAATATAATCAAATACATACATATATAGATACGTACATTAAAATTAAATCCAATACATTCAATAAGATATAGAAAGATATATTTAGAAACCTCAATGATCAATGGTAAAGGTCCGCGAGTTGTTATAAGAGGCCAAACAAATGAGTGAGTGTAGTGACCAGCCGTCACCAAGTCAACCGAACTCATCCAACACCAGTGATGATGTCAATATGTCTACATTTAGAGACCAGATACGTGATGCAATTGCCCTAGTTGATTTCCTTAAAGAGTATTACGTTAATGAGTGTTTTGGTAGGACGGTAGGACCTCTGCAAACTATAATGTACGGCAACTGATTGCTTGTATTGCGTTGAGGAGTTTATTTTTTGTTCTGTGTTATTTTTTTAAAATACCCGAGGACTTATAAAATTTGAAATTCTTGCCATTTTAATTTTTTGCATTTCATAATTTGTTATATGATTATTGTGGTTCATGTGCATTTGTTTGTAACAACGGAAATCTACTTTTGTTACCAAAGAACTGAAAACAGCCTCATTGTTCATGTTGTATTCCATTTAATGTATGTGTGGACAAGAAGAAATTTGTCAACCGGAAGTAATGAAAGTTGCTACCAAAGTGTGTAGTACTTTGTTAAAAATTGTAGGCATCAATATTAGATTTAAGTGAAAAATTGATGGCATCATTATTAATATAACATCAATATTATCTAACTAAGCTTCAGGATACCTTCGTCGGATGGTTAGTTATATGCAAGTATGCAACTGTCAACAAGCCTACGCCTCAAAAACAAAAACCTTTGGCAACATATACTTCCGTCACATCCTACCAAACTAAGCCATATATAGTTTTAGTCCATCCTGACTTGATGAAGCAATAACAAACATAAGAGTACGCATCACTTTCATCATTAATTTTCAAGTATATCAGCCAAACAAAAGAAAAATCATAGGTTATATTTGATTCTTACTCATGCCACTACAAGGTGTTTTAGACTTTTAAGACTAAGTGCGCTTCAAAGTTGATCACTGAGCCAATTCTTAGGTAGTAATTGAATGGGAATAAGTTAGTGATTATACTTTTCTAAATAAAACAAAAGGTAAATGGTTTTACTGTCCAAATAATAGTATTGGACAGATGGATTTCTTTGCAGCTAAAACTTTTACTCATACATAACAATACAACCATAAAGGTTAGGGTGTAAGAACCCAAACCCTTGTTAGGGTTAAGCTTGGGTTAATGGTGATTAGAGGAGGATTAGGAGGATGGTTTGCATGGGGTTGTGTGGAGTGCATGGGGAAGGGAAGAGAGGCGAGTACTGTAGCGTGGAGGAGAGGTGATGGGTTTGGAAGTAGGGGACTGTAGCAATTTCGGGTTTATAACCCAAGTTCTTCTTCTTCTTTCTTCTTTCTTCCTCATTTCCCTCATTCCTTCTTCTTTCCTTGCTGGTGCGCGTGTTGGTGGAGCAGCTGCGGAGGCGTCGGGCGAGGAAGGAGCTCGTGCGGGAGAGGTGCGGAGTTGAGCGCGCGGGGTGATCACCGGAGGCGACGTGCGTGAGCGAGCTCCGGCGTTTCGTCGTCGTTGGTTGAGGTATGTCAACTTATTAGTGTGGTTTGTTACTCACCCAAGCGTGGGGGGAGGCGTTGGTCGGGTCGGGAGAGGTTGGGGACCTCTCCGGCGACGCGTTTCTTCGTAAAACCTCGGCTGGCGCGAGGTTGAAGACGACCAACGGTCGACCGGATCCTTCGGGCGGTCGACCGTTTTAGCACTGTTTGCCCGACTTTAACCTTCACCGGTCGAACGATGCCTTGGGGCGGTCGACCGGTAGTGCATTATTGCTGGTGAGTTGGGATTTTCCTACCTGTTATCGGTCGACCGGTCCTTGTTGTGTTCGACCGGAACTTAAGTGTACCTGTTATTATTGTATGAATTGTTCGACCGATTTATATTGCGTTCGACCGATTGCATGTTTGTTCGACCGGTAGTATGTTTACGTTCGACCGTTTGATGACGTAGAATACTAGGTTGACCCTGTCTGTTTTCGGTCGACCGAGACCCCTGAGTCGGTCGACCGATAGAGTGGAATTTAATGTTGACCAGACTCCGGATTTTGACCTCGTTCGGTCGACCGGTTTTAGACTTTTGTTCGACCGTTTGGGAATTAGTGTTGCGCAGTGAGTTCTACCGATTCAGACTTTCGGTCGATCGAATTCCTCGTGGAAACGGTCGACCGGTTAGACTATTTCGGTCGACCGAATCTGCTCAGAACTGAATTCCTGGGTCCCGTTGTGAATGCCAACTCTGTCCACGGAAACCCGTGTCCTCGCCTTGTGCGTGAGCCGGGAGGTGACGGTGGGCGCGTGATGCGTGCCTGCCCAGGGACCGCCGTTGGGAAGTGTGTGGGTGTTCGGGACGCGTCAGCTCCATGTATGGACCGTGACTTTTGAGATGATTGTTGGCACTTTGTAGTATAGCAGGCCTGAGGGATCGCGGATCCCAGTATTGATGTTGTGCGGGCACGCAACTGGCGTTGGGTGAGGTGACTACCGGCCCTTGGGGCTACGGAGGTCGCTGCCCTGCTTTTATAGCGGCGCGGTTGGTGTTCGCGGCTCGAGGAGCCTGATGACCTGGCAGACTTCGGTCTGGACCCGTCCGATGCTGTGCCGGACGTTGTGATGGACCACCGATGCTGTGCCGGTGATGCCGCCGAGGTTGTGCCGGCGATGATGATTGTTGGGCCGAGGCTGTGCCGGCTTGTTGTTTTCCTCGGCTGGGCACCTACCGAGATGATGTTGTTATACCTTCCGGGCGACGGCCCCGTTGGTCCCTGTGGCCCCGACCACTGAGATTTACAGATCTGTTTCTATCGGCGCGTAGACGTGACAGAGGCTCCCTGCCGAACCCTTGAGTAGTGTAGCTGCGTGTGGGGGGTGCGATGTCGCGGGCTACTAGACTGCATGTGCCTGCAGTAGGTCTCCTCGGGAGACTCGTTGTTGATTGTCGGACTGATGTCCTGTTTTACCCTTCGGGGGAACTGTTTTACCTTCTGTTGATGCCATGACATGCTACTAGTATGATAGGTTCATTATGTGATGCATGCATATAGGTGAGTTGGCATACGGGGTTTCCTTCTGGAAACTCAGGCATCGTTGTTATATATTTTCAGGACCGCAGTAGGTCCAGTTGGGTGGTGATCGGCGGGGACGCGCATTTTGGAGTTGGATCCTCTTCTCGGGCCGCTGAGGTCGACATGATTACCTTTTTATCTTCTGTTGTCGTTTTGCTGTAATCATGTATCTTTTGATAAACTCTGATGTATTTTGGTGCACCACTTTTATGATTTATGAGAAGTAACAATCCCGCCTTTGATTATTGAGTTGATTGTCTTGATTATTATTTTTTTTAAAATTTCCGCTGTTTCGGGATGTTACAACTTGGTATCAGAGCGGTCGATTCCTATGCGGTTCCCAATGAAATCACCCTTGTAGTAATAGGATTCATGCATTTTTCTTTTAGCATGCATACATGGCTGAAGTTGGGATTGTTTCTTCTGGCAGATGGCACCTAGGCGTGTGAGGAGTTCTCCACGCGATCGTGATCCCAGTGATGACACTTCGGGTGCTCAGTGGGACAGGCTGGGCGAGTTTCTGGAGCGACAGGCTGCTCAGAGCGCTCAGAGCGGGGTGGGAGCTGAGCACGATCGGTTCATGCGTCAGCACCCGCCGACTTTTGATGGCAGGAGGGCCCCAGAGGTTGCAGAGGACTGGGTCTTCAGGATGGAGAAGATCTTCCGGGCTATTGGAGTAGCACCTGGGAGGATGGTGGAGCTGGCCACCTATGTGTTCGATGGCGAGGCCGCCAACTGGTGGAGGTCCACGTCCACAGTATTGTTTGATGATCGTCTGGATGTGAGCTGGGAGGAGTTTTTGGAGGTGTTCCACGAGCAGTACTTTCCCCAGCATGTCAGGGATCAGAAGAGGGAGGAGTTCATGTCGCTGGAGCAGAAGAACATGACACTGACGAGCTACATCAGCAGGTTCAACGCTTTGGAGCGTTACTGCCCTGAGATTTGTGTGACCCCAGAGCAGCGGGCGAGGAAGTTCGTGAAGGGACTGAGGCAGCCGCTTCGATCTCGGGTGATCAACAGCATGCCGCGGACCCTTGCAGATGCGGTGAAGCATGCTACGATCATCGAGCAGGACCAGAGGGAGTGTATTCAGGAGGCGCGGAAGGCGCCAGTGAGCACCGGCAGCAGAGTAGCTGGTCGTGGAGCAGGGAACTCGGGCAAGAGGCCCAAGTTCGATGGTGGAGGAGCACGTCAGTCAGGAGCGTGCACTTACTGCGGGAGGTTCCATCCGGGGCAGGAGTGTCCCCGTCGGACTGGAGCGTGCATGGGTTGTGGTCAGATGGGGCATTTTGTCCGTGATTGTCCTCAGAGGCAGGGAGAGCCGAGCAGGAGGCCAGGACCACCAGCAGTAGGCAGAGGCGGAGGCAGCAGATCAGTTGTTGCACCGGGGCAGAGCAGGAGGACTGGGCGAGTCTTCACTATCCAGGCTGAGGAGGCGAGGGACTCCAACACCGTCGTGGAAGGTACGCTTTCAGTTTCTGGTTCAGTAGCGCGTGTGTTGTTTGATTGCGGCGCCACTCACTCCTTCATCTCGGAGAAGTTTGCTGGCGAGTGGGTCGGACCCCTGTGCTGCTGACTGATGTTTTGGAGGTCAGCACGCCCATGGGTGAGGTGGGCACTGTGGGGAGCTTTTTCCCCGGCACCACAGTTGCTTCGGGAGACCACGATTTTCCGGCAGATCTGGTCTTGTTACCGATGGAGGACTTCGACGTCATACTGGGGATGGACTGGCTATCACAGTACGACGTGCGAGTCTTTTGCCGTGAGAAGAAGATTCTGATTCCGATGGAGGGCGAGCCAGATGTTTTGATCAGAGGTACGAGAAGAAGAGACGGTCGTCTGATTGTGTCTGCAGTTAAGGCACGGAGGCTGGTACAGCAGGGATGCAGCGCGTTTGTGGCCACGCTGGTAGTTCCTGATTCTGAGAGGAGGAGACTGGAGGATATAGAGATTGTGCAGGAGTTCCCGGATGTATTTCCAGCAGAGATTCCAGCATTACCGCCGCACCGAGAGATTGAGTTCGGCATCGAGCTGGTAGCGGGTACAACACCTCAGTCGAAGGCACCGTATCGTATGGCACCTGCTGAGTTGACAGAGTTGAAGAAGCAGTTGCAGGAGTTGATGGAGTCCGGGTTCATCAGACCGAGTGTTTCTCCATGGGGAGCGCCTGTGCTCTTCGTGAAGAAGAAGGACGGATCGTTGCGGATGTGTATCGACTACAAGATGCTGAATAAGGTTACCGTTCGGAACCGGTACCCTTTGCCCAGGATTGATGATTTGTTTGATCAGTTGCAGACGGCGAGAGTGTTCTCGAAGATCGATCTGCGTTCGGGTTATCATCAGTTGCGGATCAGGGAGGCAGATGTTCAGAAGACAGCCTTCAGGACGCGGTACGGCCACTACGAGTTCTTGGTGATGCCATTTGGACTGACGAATGCACCTGCAGCATTCATGGATCTGATGAATAGGACCTTCCAGCCGTACCTCGACAGATTTGTCGTTGTATTCGTAGACGACATTTTGATATACTCGCCTGACCGGGAGCAGCATCGAGAGCACCTGAGGATTGTGCTTGGCATCTTGAGGGATCAGCAACTATATGCCAAGTACACGAAGTGCGAGTTTTGGTTGGATCAGGTGGCTTTTCTGGGGCATATTGTGTCAGCGGATGGGATTTCAGTGGATCCGGCGAAGGTCGAGGCAGTGACTCAGTGGAGAGCCCCGACGAGCGTGACGGAGATCAGGAGTTTCGTTGGACTGGCAGGGTATTACAGACGGTTCATCCAGGATTTCTCCAGACTTGCGTCGCCGCTGACAGCGTTGACGCAGAAGGGCGTCAAGTTCGTTTGGTCCCAGAAGTGCGAGGACAGCTTTCAGGAGCTGAAGAGGCGATTGACGACAGCACCTATTCTGACGCTACCGAGTGGCAGTGGAGGCTACGTGATTTACAGCGATGCATCCGGGATAGGCTTGGGTTGTGTTCTGATGCAGCATGGGAAGGTGGTCGCGTACGCTTCGAGGCAGCTGAAGGTGCACGAGAAGAACTACCCGACTCACGATCTGGAGTTAGCAGCAGTAGTTCACGCGTTGAAGACCTGGAGGCACTATCTGTATGGCGAGCAGTTCGAGGTCTTCACCGATCATCAGAGTCTGAAGTACTTGTTCTCGCAGAAGGAGCTGAATATGAGGCAGCGCAGATGGCTCGAGTTTATTAAGGACTACGACTTCACCATTTCCTATCATCCGGGGAAGGCGAATTCGGTTGCAGATGCGCTGAGCAGGAAGGTGGAGGTTTCAGTTGCGAGTCTGTGCATCCAGGAGTGGAGGCTACTCGAGGCCTTCTCAGAGTGGAGACCATTCACAGAGGGCTCAGAGGGAGCAGTGATTGCTGGGCTTCGGGTGGAGCCGCAGACTGTCTCACGGTTAGTTCAGGCTCAGCAGGGGGATGAGGAGTTAGCTGGTCTGCTACAGTTGGCTTCCAGAGATGGATCAGATTTCAGTGTGGGGGTTGATGGTGGTCTGAGGTTCAGGAGTCGGATTTGGGTGCCGATGGTTGATGGGCTGAGAGATGACATCATGGAGGAGGCACACAGAGCCAGATACACCATTCACCCGGGGAGCACGAAGATGTATAAGGACCTGCAGCGGAACTTCTGGTGGAAGGGCATGAAGAGGGATATTGCAGAGTTTGTGGAGCGATGCTTAGTCTGCCAGCAGGTGAAGATTGAGCATCAGAGGCCGGCAGGACCGATGCAGAGTATTGAGCTTCCTGAGTGGAAGTGGGAGCACGTGACGATGGATTTTGTCACAGGATTGCCGAAGACGAGGAGATTCCACGACGCGATTTGGGTGATAGTCGATCGACTGACCAAGTCGGCGCATTTCTTAGCGATCAGGACCACGTTGCCTTTGGAGGGTCTAGCTAAGTTATACGTGGAGGAGATAGTCAGGTTGCATGGAGTACCAGTGAGCATCATCTCAGATCGAGATCCTCGCTTCACTTCCAGATTTTGGGGGAGTCTGCAGCAGGCTTTGGGGACGCGTTTGAGATTCAGCACAGCGTTCCACCCGCAGACGGATGGTCAGTCAGAGAGGACGATTCAGACCTTGGAGGATATGCTGAGAGCATGCACATTGGATTGGGCAGGGCACTGGGATGAGCACCTGCCACTGATAGAGTTCGCCTACAACAACAGCTACCATTCGAGTATTGGGATGGCACCGTACGAGGCGCTGTACGGGAGGCCTTGCAGATCACCGGTATGCTGGAGTGATGTGGGCGAGAGGCAGTTAGTGGGGCCAGAGATTGTGCAGATGTACTCAGAGAAGGTTGATGTGATCAGGAGGAGACTGGCCACAGCACAGAGCAGGCAGAAGAGTTATGCTGATCGACGCAGACGTGAGTTGAGTTTCGAGGTAGGCGACCATGTGTTTCTGAAGATTTCCCCAGCCAGAGGTGTGATGAGGTTTGGGAAGAAGGGGAAGCTCAGTCCGAGGTATGTTGGACCGTTTGAGATCCTCGACCGGGTTGGAGAGGTTGCCTACCGGATTGCGTTGCCGCCGCAGTTTTCAGGTCTGCATAATGTCTTCCATGTGTCGATGCTGAGGAAGTATGTGGCAGATCCGTCGCACGTCATCGAGATAGCAGTACCAGAGATTCAGCAGGACTTGTCACTCGAGGAGAGACCAGTTGAGATTGTCGATCGCATGGATCATCAGCTCAGGAGGAGGACCATTCCGATGGTGAAGGTCAGGTGGCAGCATCACAGTGAGCGCGAGGCCACGTGGGAGATCGAGGAGGATGTCAGAAGGCAGTATCCAGAGCTTTTCGGTGAGTAGTTGCTTTGATTTCGGGACGAAATCCTTTTAAGTTGGGAGGATTGTAAGAACCCAAACCCTTGTTAGGGTTAAGCTTGGGTTAATGGTGATTAGAGGAGGATTAGGAGGATGGTTTGCATGGGGTTGTGTGGAGTGCATGGGGAAGGGAAGAGAGGCGAGTACTGTAGCGTGGAGGAGAGGTGATGGGTTTGGAAGTAGGGGACTGTAGCAATTTCGGGTTTATAACCCAAGTTCTTCTTCTTCTTTCTTCTTTCTTCCTCATTTCCCTCATTCCTTCTTCTTTCCTTGCTGGTGCGCGTGTTGGTGGAGCAGCTGCGGAGGCGTCGGGCGAGGAAGGAGCTCGTGCGGGAGAGGTGCGGAGTTGAGCGCGCGGGGTGATCACCGGAGGCGACGTGCGTGAGCGAGCTCCGGCGTTTCGTCGTCGTTGGTTGAGGTATGTCAACTTATTAGTGTGGTTTGTTACTCACCCAAGCGTGGGGGGAGGCGTTGGTCGGGTCGGGAGAGGTTGGGGACCTCTCCGGCGACGCGTTTCTTCGTAAAACCTCGGCTGGCGCGAGGTTGAAGACGACCAACGGTCGACCGGATCCTTCGGGCGGTCGACCGTTTTAGCACTGTTTGCCCGACTTTAACCTTCACCGGTCGAACGATGCCTTGGGGCGGTCGACCGGTAGTGCATTATTGCTGGTGAGTTGGGATTTTCCTACCTGTTATCGGTCGACCGGTCCTTGTTGTGTTCGACCGGAACTTAAGTGTACCTGTTATTATTGTATGAATTGTTCGACCGATTTATATTGCGTTCGACCGATTGCATGTTTGTTCGACCGGTAGTATGTTTACGTTCGACCGTTTGATGACGTAGAATACTAGGTTGACCCTGTCTGTTTTCGGTCGACCGAGACCCCTGAGTTGGTCGACCGATAGAGTGGAATTTAATGTTGACCAGACTCCGGATTTTGACCTCGTTCGGTCGACCGGTTTTAGACTTTTGTTCGACCGTTTGGGAATTAGTGTTGCGCAGTGAGTTCTACCGATTCAGACTTTCGGTCGATCGAATTCCTCGTGGAAACGGTCGACCGGTTAGACTATTTCGGTCGACCGAATCTGCTCAGAACTGAATTCCTGGGTCCCGTTGTGAATGCCAACTCTGTCCACGGAAACCCGTGTCCTCGCCTTGTGCGTGAGCCGGGAGGTGACGGTGGGCGCGTGATGCGTGCCTGCCCAGGGACCGCCGTTGGGAAGTGTGTGGGTGTTCGGGACGCGTCAGCTCCATGTATGGACCGTGACTTTTGAGATGATTGTTGGCACTTTGTAGTATAGCAGGCCTGAGGGACCAGTACGTATGTGTTATTACATGTACATAACTAAAGTAATGAACGTGTTTTGACTTTGGTTCTGAAAACCAGTACGTAAATGATGCCACAGAGCTACAAGCATATCACACTAATTAACCTGTCAAAAACTGTGATGGTTACCTCGTCACATCACAACCGGAGGGAGTGAAGCGCTTCGTCGTTCAGACGGTGGTCTTCGGTCAGCAGTAGATGGAGGACAATAACGGGTATTCTGAGGACACAAATACGGATAGGCGTTGGAGGATATGAGGAACAAGGCGTATATAAGGCCTTGGAGGAGGTCGTGTTTACTTGATGGAGGAAGAAGGAGTAAAACGTGGGTACATATGTAATAACTCATGGATTCGACGTTTTCAGTTTTCAATAAACCCAAACATTCAAACGTCCTTTGATTTCAAGCCACAAACAATACTTAAACCACGCTGTACTAGAAAATGGGTTTGCACGGTTTCCGGAAAAAAACTTTTTTTCACCGTTTATACGCATCCAAACTAAGCCAGTAACGAACAATGTTTTAAAAACTAACCAAAGAGTCAACCAAAAAGAGCTGGGTGAGCAACCGGTCCGATCCGGACCAGATCAGACCCAGATCTCGGAATGAAGACCGGACCGGTTGGGTTCAGTCCAGAATCAGTTCTTTTACCTAAATTTAAAAAAAAATCGGACTAGAACCGAATTTGCTCCGAACCCCGAACTGAAGATCAGACCGAAACCCGGACCAAAAACCTGGACTGGACTGGTCGTTGCTCACCCCTAGAAAAGAGTTTGATTTGGTTTAAAATGGTCAAACTGATGGTTCAACCTAATCCAATCGATGATAACGTTAGCATGAAATCAATATTTTGTGAACCGATGGTTGGACCGAACCGACTCCACAGTGATGGTCCAACCGATTCAACTGGTTTTAACTATTAATTTTATTTTTTAGTGTAATAATCAAGTGCCTAAACAATAAATTATTCAACAAAAATTGTGCATCTACGAAATAACTTAATTAAAAGCCAACGTCAAGAATAGTTTGGACGAGCATGCGATGCCAGCGAGAACAAATCAATCTTATGTTAGAATCATAACAACAAAATTTCTGATCATCATATCAATCCCAACTTCTAAAAAATGTCTTCCAACATTGTTAACAATCTACAATACACCAATTATTTTATTTTCTTTCCCAAGAAAAAAAATGTCTCACTGGTTTGCACAAACCAGTCACATTAAACTTTTTACTAAAAAACATTCCAATTTTCAAACTTGCCGTCTATTCCCTTCTTCTTTCCTTGCCATAGAAGCAATTAACCACACCACTAATTACTTAATTAGAACAAGACAGAAAGTCGAAACCCCAACAAAAGCAAAAAATAGAGAGGTGTTGACTGTTCTTAGCACTGCTCGGACCAGAGACTGGAGGTGTTGCTCGGTGGAGTTTCGAGGTGGGAGTCGGATTGGATGTTGCTCGGTGGAGTTTGGGATGGAGGCAGGGGGTGCAGTCCAGGTGGGGGTGGAGGTAGGAGGTAGAGTTGAGGTGGAGTCGAGGTGAGACCGTGAGGGTGAAGACAGGGTGGAGGACTGCAGGCTTAGGTGGAGTCGTGGTGGGGGTGGAGGCGTAAAGATGAGGGATGACGTTATAAACTCTAGAAATTTGGTAAAAAGTAAAAATAAAATCAAATGTTTATTTTAAAAGAAAAAATCGATTCCAGAGGGAGCAATTTTATGATCGAACCTACCGATATACCACCGGTTCACAGTTCAACCAGATCAGACGGTTAATTCGACTCGATTTTTAAAACAGAGGTAACGAATAGAACGACAACATCCACCACAACTTCAGTTGATTTGACATTCTTCTGTACCACAACTCTCACAAAATACTTGAGTTTACTCTGTGACCCAACTTTCACAAAAGGAAAATGATTAATGGACGCTTGCGTCCGGGACGCGCACTGACGTCGTCAGTCCAGTCAGCAACAATATATTTATTTTGTGTCACATGCAACTTATACTCTCCCAATGCAATATTATGTTTCCCAATGCAACATTTTGTTTCATTATGTAACATTTATTTTTCCAAAGCAACTTTTGATTCCCCTACGGAAAAACCCACAACATAAAATTTACAGACGAACACCTTATTCTGTCCAGAATAAGTTCTGTGATTGTCCAGAATAAGTTCAAAGTCTGTCCAGAATAGGTTGTGTGTCTGTCCAGAATAAATTCAAAGTCTGTCCAGAATAAATTCAAAGTCTGTCCAGAATAGGTTGTCTGTCTGTCCATAATAAGTTCAAAGTATGTCCAGAATAAGTTGTGTGTCTGTCCATAATAAGTTCAAAGTCTATCCATAATAAGTTTTATGTTTGTCCAAAATAAGTTCAAAGTCTGTCCAGAATAACTTCAAAATATGTCCAGAATAAGTTCTGTGTTTGTCCAGAATAAGTTCAAAGTCTGTCCAAAATAAGTTCTGTGTGTGTCCATAATAAGTTCAAAGTCTGTCCAGAATAAGTTCAAATCTGTCCAGAATAAGTTCTGTGTTTGTCAAGAATAAGTTCAAAGTCTATCCAAAATAAGTTCTGTGTGTGTCCATAATAAGTTCAAAGTCTGTCCAGAATAAGTTCAAAGTTTGTCCAGAATAGGTTGTGTGTCTGTCCAGAATAGATTGTGTGTCTGTCCATAATAAGTTCAAAGTTTGTCCAGAATAGGTTGTGTGTCTGTCCAGAATAGGTTGTGTGTTTGTCCATAATAAGTTCAAAGTTTGTTCATAATAAGTTCAAAGTCTGTCCAGAATAGGTTGTGTGTCTGTCCATAATAAGTCCAAAGTTTGTCCATAATAAGTTCAAAGTTTGTCCAGAATAGGTTGTGTGTCTGTCTAGCATAGGTTGTGTGTTTGTCCATAATAAGTTCAAAGTGTGTCCATAATAAGTTCTATGTGTTGTCCATAATAAGTTCAAAATCTGTCCATAATAAGTTCAAAGTCTGTCCAGAATAGGTTGTGTGTCTGTCCATAATAAGTTCAAAGTCTGTCCATAATAAGTTCAAAGTCTGTCCAGAATAGGTTGTGTCTCTGTCCATAATAAGTTCAAAGTCTGTCCATAATAAGTTCAAAGTCTGTCCATAATATGTTCAAAGTTTGTCCAGAATAAGTTGTGTATTTGTCCAGAATAAGTTGTGTGTCTGTTCAGATTAAATTATGTGTGTTTAAAATAAGTTGCATTGGGAAAATGTTGCATGGGAAACGAAATGTTGCATTGGGAATCAAAATGTTGCATCGGGAAAGTAAAAATTGCATGTGACACAAAATAAATATGCTACTTAGTTAAGTTCAAAAAGTAAAATACATTTGAATTTTGCCGACTGGACTGCTGACGGTATTGACCATGTCAGCACGCGTCACGAACGCCCGCGTCCGTGTATAAGGATCCTTCACAAAATACTTGGGTTGATTTGACATTCTTCTGTGCCACAACTTTCACAAAATACTTGACTTGACATTCTTCTGCGCCACAACTCTCACAAAATACCGTATTTGATTTGACATTCTTATGTGCCACCATAATTGTCAGGGTTAGTGTAGTGACATGCACACTCTCTCTTCCTTTTTCTTCCTGTCACGTCATCATGATCAATTTTCTATTTTTCCTTCAATATTCATCAATTTACCATGACCTAGGTCATCATATTTTCTTTCCTCCACATTATTAATTTCCTTATCAATTTTTATTCTATTCCAAAAGCATTTATATTTATCAAAAACATTAATAATTTATTTGGAAAAACCAAAATACCAATAAATCTCGTATTTCCAAATTACATATAATTTTTTTATTTAACCATCAATGATTAGAAAATAGTAAATATCATTAATATTAATAAAGCAAATATTACATTAAATTAAACAAACATAAACTTACATTACCCGAAATTATAAACTAAATACACAACATAAACAAAATAATGCACGACATAAATTAAATATTAAACCACACAAATCACAAAACAACTACAATACATATTAATAAAACACACTTAAGTGTCACTACCGCCGAATCGCTGCCAGATGTTTTCGATCAAATCGATCCTTAGTGCGAGATGCTGGATTTTATCACGAACGTGGTCTTTGTTCACTATGTAACTGGTAATGTCAAGAACCCGTGCAGTGGAGTAAGATGTTGGTTTCAGACTCGGTATGTCGTGATCCTGCTCAAACTCAGTTGTATCATAAACTACAGTATCTTCCATATTTTCATGATTAGTTTCGGTTGTTGTTATTTCAGTTTAATTGTTTTTTTCTACTTTAAATTTAGTATAATATATTCTATTTCAGAAAAGTTGGTGTATTTTAGTATAAATTTCGTACTTAAATCCTAACTATTTATAAAAATATAAACCCCTAATTATTATAACAAATACCAATAAATCTTGTATTGTTATTTTTTATCATTTTTAATCTATTTTTTAAATCTTATTTTCTTAAAATATGTTTTCTATTTGTTTTTTATTTTCTAAATTTTTAATTATTTTTTAATGTTTTCCTGAATTAACCACAACTTTTCAATACTACTCCCTCTTGCACACCGGTTGGAGATCGGTTTTGCAAATAATCAAAAAAATAATTAATTTTAAAAAATAATATAAACAATTGTAAAACGTATTTTTAAAAATAAAAATAAAAAATAATTTAAAATAATTTAAAACAAACAAAATAAAACCAAAAACATAAATAAAAACATTTATAATAAAAAAACCCGACCAACCTACCCATGACCAAGTCGATGGAACGACGTGGTTGATGACCCGGTCGATGGATGACCGGGTCATCCTCCCCGTGACCTGGTCAGTCATGGGGATGACGGAGCTGTGAGGAGGTCATCTCCCCAATAGTGGATGGTCTTATCGTCTCTTCCCCCCACCCCCACCCACAATTAGAAAAGGGATTTGTCAAATACACATCAGGAAAGAAGAATCGAATTATTCCACACGTTCAGACTTTGTTGACTTTTAGTTGACCCAAGGTGAGCTCCAACGCGACAATACGACCAATTCAGTTTAAATGAAGGACTCATTTCTTATAAAAGCTAATTATTTAGCTCATTATTATTTTATTATACCCTTCAAAAAGATGTGAAGGACTTTCAATTCAAAATCACACGTATGCCAAGATAGACCAATGTTCCCAAGTGAACAAATTGAGCTGGTCACCCAACCAACGCAGACTAAACCAACCAACGCAGACTAAATCAACCAACGTACATATACTAAACATTGTTAACCCATAATATATGATATGATATATAGTATAGGAATGGTAAATGGCATCCCCAACTATATATAATTAAGAAAGATAACATTAACATGTGCATTTCTATATGCCAATTTAAGATATGGGCTTTATGCATTAAAATTCCAAAGTACCCCTGCAAATTTGCAGCTCAAAAGGACTTCTATCAATTATGAAAATTTAACCTTATATCATCTTTGACACATTTACATTTTTTACTTTATTTTGCATTTTCCAACTAATTTCGATTTTCATCAAATATCTTATATACACAACTCCTATTAACTATTATTGTATCAACAGGCCATGCATTTAATTTCCTTCGATGAGTTTGCTAGATCTTTCATTATATCTCCTTCTTGATTTATGTTCATGATGACACTAGCGATCTTAATCAAGACACGACACTTTATAACAAACAACATGGATAGAACATATTTGATCTCTCTTTGCTCGCATGTTTCTCGGAGCTTCTCATTCACTCAATTGTTTTCGCAGATTAATTTAGAACATGTGTAAGAAGTGATTGTTCCGTAAGGACCGTAACAAACCAAAGTCTTTAGACTTTCTGGAGAGAATTGATAATATAGATCAGTCTACCTACAGATTTTAAATTAAATATGCTCGAAGTCATGCATCACGCACGTTAACATCTAATTATCTCATTGATTGCTTCTACAGACGTCGTCACCTGGGTTCATATTTAAGGTTTAATTACCTCAGCCAATTTAAATAGGAATAATTTCAGAAAATTATTGTAAATTATTCAAAATATTACTCATACCTGATTGGATATGTGATATTTTTGACGCCTTTCAGTATGATAAAAAAAATTAAATGCTGTTCAATTGTTAATTATTTTTACTTCCTTTTGGTATAGCTAGAGTCAACTTCATATAAAATATACTTTATAAGTTTCAGAGCATTAAATTGCATCTTAATAAAAAAGATTGGTGTGATTAAGCTCTAAATGTAGTTTACCACTAGTTGGATAGATAAATGTGAAATCTAGTCAAGTTACACGGTATCTAAAATATATGACTCTTGGTGATTTTGAATATGTATTTCATATTTAGGAAGTTTTCCTAGCTATTTCATCTACCACAACCGCCATTATTATTAAATTATAAGAGAGTTAATTAATTGGATTTCGTAGTCAATAGAAATTGTCATGTTGAACATGCATGTAATTAAGTATTATGGAATGGACCTGATACTTCCTAACACGTTGTTACAATTTTTTTATTTTTTATTTGAGTAGGAGAAGGGAGGCCGATAGGGTGGGGATGGGCGGAAGGGAGAGTGGTGAGGAGGTAGAAGAGAGAGGAGAGGGAGAGGACTCACAGGTGACATGTTGGTTGGGTGTTGGTTTTAACTCTTTTTTTTAATATTAAGAATATTTGTAGTTTATGAGGTTTAATTTGTAAATTGCCTAACAACGTTGGACAGAAATGGTGACGGAGTGAGTCCGACTAGCGGCAGAGATGCATATGGACAAATATGTTCAAATTACATGTGCACATCTGGCAATAGAAAAAATCTAGGTGTTTATCGCAAATTAGGACACCTACAAAGTGCACCCGAGCAAAAAACCCTAACAAATATAAGGAAGTATATGATAGTTTGATTCTTTCTATCTATCAAAAATTATTCAAACCCTGTAAACTCAGTGATATTTTGAATTAATTTAAAATAACGATGTCTCGATGATCTGATAACTGACTAATGTGACGTACTTCAAATTTTTGTTTATCTATATGAGTTCAAGTTATTACGTTTTTTGGTTAGTAGCGATTTTTCTGGGTCTGTTGAGATTATTTGATTTTGATTAATTTAACTTTGTAGACTGCAATCTTGTTGCTTAGTGTTTACGATTTTCAACCTTCTTGTCTAGGGTTTCAAAATTCGTTATTGTTTATCATCTTAATAGCAGATATTTACCTTAATCATACCCTCGATCTATATTCATGTCCAATATTGTTTTTGCATGTTCAAAATCATTTCAATTGTCTTTTGTTTTATAAGTAATATAACTAATTTTAATTATTACGTAGATCCCGATCCTTGTCTCATCAACCACAAGGTGGTAATAAAACTTGCATCTCAAGTCTCAAACCACACGCAACTAGTACTTTGGATCAAGGTTTTAAAAACCGGACCGGACCGGACGGGACGGTTCGAACCGGTTGAACCGGGAACCGATAGTTCAACGGTCGGTTCAACTAAAAAACCGAGCATCTACTCGAACCGTTCTGAACCGGATTGAACCCGGTCCGACCGGGTTCGACCGTCTGGTTGGACCGGTTGGTCGGACCAGACATAAAAATATTTCAAATTTTCCTAATTTTTAAAATCAGAAAATATGAGGATTTTTTTTCTATTTTTACAAACAAAAATCCATCACCCACAATCCTTTCTCTCCCTTACCAAATCCATTCATAAGTATGATGTCGTGGATAATATTGAAGATTGATTTTGGTTTTAGATTCTTAATCCAAATAATACTTTCTGTAATTCTTATTCAAGCAAATTTGTTCTGTTAAGTAAAGATAACAAATTTACTGAGTTAAGCAAATTGTGTTTGATATCATGAATTATATTTAATGTTTGGTGTGTATATATTAAATAATTTTACAGAAATCGGTTCAAACCGGTCCGACCACCGGTCCGACCGTTAATATTTATTCGGTCCGGTCCAACTTCGGGTCTCAAAAATTCTGATGTCATGCTGACGTCATCAACGGTCCGACCGTGGTTCGACCACATTGAACCAAAACCAAAGCTTTATCGGTTTGATGACCGGTTCAGTTCTGAAAACCTTGCTTTGGATCGACCGGAAATGTTGAGTGTGAAATCATGTCAATTGTGTCTTAGTGGTATTAAATTCATTAAAAAAATGCAACTCAAGAGTTCTTCAACTTACGGAGTAAGAAACACTATTGAATTGTTGTCGTAGAAAGCCATGCATCTAATTCCATTCAACGAGTTTACTATATCTTGATTATCTTCTTTTGAATTTCTTTGTTTGCGTATGTATCCGAAATTTTGTGTGTGCCTCTCATTCACTCAATTATTAATTTGTTGCATATTTTAAACATGAATTTTGAGTTCTTCCACAACAAAAACACAATTTTCACATATTCGAGAGAAAATTGATACATATTTAATTAAGTATATATATATATATATCTCAACATTTAGCATACGTTTCAGCTACGTTGGGAATCGTGGCAAGAACATCTAACCTTCTAATTAATTGTTTACAGAGGTCACCTGATTCATACTTAGTTTTTAACTACTACCATATATCAAGTTTGATGAATAGGGATATTTCACAAATATCATCGAAATTATTTAAAATGTCACTAATACACGTTCAGATCCATAATATCGTAGACGCGCTTAAGTTGGACCAAAACTTACAATCATCTCCTCTAATTAACCATTTTAACTTTCATTTGGGCATAAAGTAGACGCGACTATAATTAATTTGACTTCTTAAGTTTCAGAACACTAATTTGCATCACCGTAAACTCTAAATGAAATTTAACATGTACTAGATACGTATGAAAATTTATTTGAAATTACAAGGTATATAAATATTATTTTTTGACAACAAAGTATTATATTATGAAATATATAATGTAACGTCCCAAAATAACAAAAAATTTAAAACTTTAAAAGATAGATATATCAATAGATAAATCACCGGGACGCTACGAAAATCACACACACATACATATATAGTGGTGCACTGTATAATACAGAGAAATACAAGTATGATTACATCACAAAAGGTATACAACATATACAAGTGTAATCATATCAACCTCCAAACTCAAAAGGACAGGATCTGGGTGAGCTCACCCTCAGTCACCACCTCCTATCAACACTCACGTCCTAAAATACAAACATAAAATTATGTCTGAGTTTCCAATAAGGAAATCCCGTATGACAAACTCCTAAATGCATAAATTAAACAAATACATGATATGAAATGCAATAAATCACAACCACCACTGTCCAACTGAGTTCCCATGACCTCTCTCTCCCAACCACAACTTACACAAACCAAACCGGGTCTCAAGGGTCCTCTCAACCCAACCCCACAACCACAAGCACAAGAGGCACCGCCGGAAAAATCACCGGCCAACACGGGTCTCAATGGTCCTCTCACCCCAACCCCACAATCACACGTGGACGCAAGGCACCCGCTCCGTAGAGCCACAACCACGATCTCTCTCAGGCCGGAATGTCCGTACCGTTGTCCAAAAAAGGTTGGGGACCCCTTGCCCTCAAGGTAGATCAAAACAACAACATCACATGCAACCGATGCAAAACTGGGCAGAAACGACCGAACAAAACCACAACTTCGGTCGACTGAATCCCCACCTAGAAGACTGGTCCAGCCAAAAAACCTACCAACCGGTCGAACGACAATGGGGCCGCAATCGAAAACATCCAGTAGTTCCCTCCTCTCACTCAAAGCGACCAAACAGTCGAACAACACTACGAACCGGTCGACCGGAAACTTCCAGTAAGACCCGAGAACGAATCAAACTACACCGGTCGACCGAGCAACAATTGGGTCAAACAATCTTTAAATTAAACTTAAGTCATCGGTCGAACAATGCCTCAAGGCGGTCGACCGTTTTAAGGCCTACACCCCCAACTGACTTAAAACAGTGCCTTCGGTCGAACGACAATGGACCCTGTCGACCAAAAACTTACAAGGCCTTCATCTTCCCACTCAAAATGCATAACCGGTCGACCACCCAAGGGTATCGTTCGACCGGTGCGAGAAATAAACGCCCAAATTACACTATGACTGATCGACCTAATCAAGCACCGGTCGACCGTGACAATATTGAATTCCGCTGCACAAACTCCGACGAGCCTTTCGGCCTACCGTCGACTACTCAACACTCACACTAGCTTAGGTGAACATAAAAGTAAAGCTTGACATACCTTTAAGGCTTGTAGAATCCTTTGAAGAACCACGACGAGCCTTTTCCTCGAGAATGCTAATCTCCGGCGAAACCCAACCGAGCAACCGACGATCACGATCACTCGTACACTTCACTGAACCTCTTCTCCTCGACGACGACCACACCACCACACACCAGGGAGCTGAGAGGGGAAAGATGAGTGAGTTCGAGAGAGAGAAGAGAGATTCGTGCAAGTCAAAGAGAGAGAATCCAACCTTTTTACACTCTTCTCCAATCAATCTCAGCCGTCCAAACCATTCTCTCCCCAATCAAATACCTAAGCACCAATTAACCTACTAACAATGGTTAGGATATTACAACCCATCATCCTTAAAATTAAATCCAGAACTTACCAAATATCTCCGGATACCTCTTCCGGACCTCCTCCTCAATTTCCCTCGTGGCCTCGCGCTCAATGTGATGCTGCCACCTAACCTTCACCATCAGAATGGTCCTCCTCCTAAGTTGATGTTCCATCCGATCTACTATCTCAACAGGTCTCTCCTCAAGAGACAAATCCTCACAGATCACTGGAACCTCCATCTAAATCACGTGAGAAGGATCTGTTACGTACTTCCTCAACATCGATATATGGAAGACGTTGTGAAGACCCGAAAATTACGGCAGCAACGCAACCCGATAGGCGACCTCTCTAACTCGATCAAGGATCTCAAACGGTCTGACATACCTCGGACTGAGCTTCCCCTTCTTCTTGAATCTCATCACTCCTCGAGATGGAGAAATCTTCAGGGAAACGTGATCGCCTACCCCGAACATCAACTCTCGTCGACGCCTATCAGTGTAGCTCTTATGCCTGCTCTGAGCGGTCGTTAATCTCTGCCTGATCACGTCGACCTTCTCAGCATACATCTGCACTATCTAGGGCCCAACTAACTACCTCTCGCATACGTCACTCTAGCATACCAGTGATCTACACGGTCTCCCGTACAAAGCCTCGTAAGCTGCCAACCCAAAACTCTATTGGTAGTTGTTGTTGTAGGCAAACTCTATCAACGACAAATGCTCATCCCAGTGTCTGGCCCAATCAAGAGTACAAGCTCTTAGCATATCCTCTAAATTCTGGATCGTCCTCTCGGATTGACTGTCTGTCTGTGGATGGAAAGTTGCACTGAACTTCAACTGAGTCCCCAAAGCCTTCTGCAGACTACCCCAGAATCTAGATGTGAACCTCGGATCTCTATCAGAAATAATGCTCACAGGAACTCCGTGTAGTCAGACTATCTCCTCAACGTACAACTTCGCCAGACCCTCCAGAGGTAAAGTGGTCCTGATAGCTAGAAAATGCACCGACTTGGTCAGTCGATCGACTATAACCCAAATTGCATCACACAGTCTCCTCGTCTTCGGCAGCCCAGTGACAAAATACATAGTCACATGCTCGCACTTCCACTCTGGAAGCTCGATCCTCTGCATAGGCACAACGAGTCTCTGGTGCTCGATCTTCACCTGTTGACAGACCAAGCACCTATTCACAAACTCTACTACATCTAGCTTCATCCCTTTCCACCAGAAATTCCGTTGCAGATCATTATACATTTTCGTGCTGCCTGGGTGTATAGAGTAACGGGATCTATGTGCCTCCTCCATGATGTCCTTCCTCAACTCTCCTCCATTCGGCACCCCGATTCGATATCTGAATCTTAGACCCCCATCAACTCCAACTCTGAAGTCAGGTCCATCTCTAGCAGCTAACATCAACAACCCTGACAACTCATCATCAGAAATCTGAGCCTGAACAATGCTCGAAACTATCTAAGACTCTACTCTGATGATATTTGTGAAAGGCTTTCACTCTGCCAAAGCCTCTAGCAGCTTCCATTCCTGAGTGCACATGCCCGCAACTGAAATCTCCACTTTCCTGCTCAAAGCATCTGCTACAGAATTCGCCTTCCCCGGATGATAGGAAATGGTGAAGTCGTAGACCTTAATGTGAAATGAATGTGTTCTAAAAGTTTTACTTTTATATGTCAATTATTATGAATTGGATGTGCAAACATTTTGTTCCTTGATTATGGTATTCGTCTTTTGGAAGTGTTAAGGAAGATGCGTTTGGTCCTTAACCGTAGAGATCTAAAAGATAATGGTTTACACAAATCAAAAGTTATTCATAATCATGGTAATTAACATGAAACATTAATCACCAAGATAAGATTGTCGTGTTGGTTATCGATTGTTTTAGCTCTACAAATAATTGACGATACGAGTATATAAAAGAGGAAAAAATCACTTTTATATTTTGAATAGACCTAACACGTAAAACATTATGACATTGTGTTTCGTGTCATTAATGTTTACTGTCTTGGATCCTAAGATGTGAAACTTATATCTTTTCACTCAAGAAGTACTTAATTTGATTATTGTCAAAAACTATCAATGAGTATAGTAATAAAGGCAATAGTTGGTTGAACATAACTTGTGCGGAAAAAGATAGTTAGTCAAACGATTATCATTGTCTCTCTTAATTGAGTGATGATATTAGTGGACTCATTGATAGAGCAAAATTATAATGTGCACAATATAACTTGAGTTAAGGGAAACACAAGTATAATATAGTGGTGCATTGTATAATATAGGGAAACACAAGTATGATTACATCACAAAAGGTATACAACATATACATGTGTAATCATATCAACCTTCAAACTCAAAAGGACAGGATCTGGTCTGGGTGCGGTCACCCTCAGTGACCACCTCCTATCGATGCTCACGTCCTGAAATGCAAACATAAAACTATGCCCGAGTTTCCAATAAGGAAACATTGTATGACAAACTCCTAAATGCATAAATTAAACAAATACATTATATGAAAGCAATAACTCACAACCACCACCGTCCAACTGGGTTCTCGGGACCTCTCTTCAAACCACAGCTGACACAAACCAAACCGGGTCTTAAGGGTCCTCTCACCTCAACCCCACAACTCACGGGTCTCAAGAGTCGTCTCACCCCAACCACACGGGCACACAGGGCACCGCCGGAAAAAATCATCGGCCAACACGAGTCTCAAGGGTCCTCTCACCCCAACCCTACAATCACACGTGCACACAAGACATGCACCCGCTCCATAGAGCCATAACCACGATCTATCTCAGGCCGGAATGTTCGTACCGTTGCCCTCAAGGAAGATCAAAACAACACTCAAAACCACAACATCACATGCAACAAATGCAAAACTGGGCAGAAACGGTCGACCGAATCCCACCCAGAAGGCTAACCCAACCGAAAAACCTACCAACCAGTCGAACGACAAAGGGGACCCGTTCAATCGAAAACATCCAGTAGTTCCCTCCTCTCGCTCAAAGTGACCAAACGATCACGTTTTCGGGATGCTCCTAATAACCAACGAATGGAAAGTGCAACAACACTACGAACCGGTCGACCGGAAACTTCCAGTAAGACCCGACAATGAATCAAACTACACCGGTCGACCGAGCAACAATTGGGTCAAACGATCTTTGTTTTAAACTTAAGTCATCAATCAAACAAGGTCTCAGGGCGGTCGACCGTTTTGAGGTTTATACCCCCAACCGACTTAAAATAGTGCTTTCGGTCGAACGACAAGGGGACCCGGTCAACCAAAAACTCACAGGGCCTTCATCTTCCCGCTCAAAATGCATAACCGGCCAACCACCCAAGGGTATCGTTCAACCGGTGCGAGATATAAACGACCGATCGACCGAATCAAGCACCGGTCGACCGCTATAGTGTTGAATTTTGCTGCACAAACTCTGACGAGCCTTTCGGCCTACCGTCGACTACTCAACACTCACAGTAGCTTAGGTGAGCATAAAAGTAAAGCTTGACATATCTTTAAGGCTTGTAGAAGCCTTTGAAGAACCACAGTGAGCCTTTTCCTCGAGAATGCTAATCTCCGGTAAAACCCAACTAAGCAACCGACGAGCACGATCACTCGCACACTTCACTGAACCTCTTCTCCTCGACGACGACCACACCACCACACACCAGGGAGCTGAGAGGGAGAAAGACAAGTGAGTTCGAGAGAGAGAAGAGAGATTCATGCAAGTCAGAGAGAGAGAGAGAATCCAACCTTTTTATACTCTTCTCCGATCAATCTCAGTCATCCAAACCAATCTCTCCCCAATCAAACACCTAAACACCAATTAACCCACTAGCAAGGTTAGGATATTACATATAATGGTTTTGGCGATTTTAAATGCATATTTCATAGATATTTATGAAGTTTCCTATTCCATCAACCACCATTATTAAATTATGAGTTAATTAGTTGGTTTGCTCAGTCAACAAAGAAAAAGTCATCATGCATGTATGTATTATAAGAGGGTTTATATATATATATATATGCATGTATGTATTATAAGAGGGCTTATATATATATATATGTATGTATATATATATAGTTTCGTTAAATAGATCTATCTCAGTATGAAATATCAAAACTTAGCTGCAATACTGTTGACTCGGTAAAATTATGCATTTGAAGTAATTACGTTTTGATGGTCTAGTAACTAATTAATGCAAAGTACTTTAAGCTTTTTATAACTATATATGTGTGTGTGTTTATTTCCAAAAATATTGGTAATTAGTCATTTTTGTATAGTTTATGGAATATTTTCTTTTGGTTAATTAAACTTTGTATACTGGGATCCTGTCTGTTTCCTTTAGAGTTTATGATTTTCAACCTTCGTCTATTTTTTTCTGAATTTATTCTTATTTCATCATTTTCATTTAGGATAACTGCATCCATACCCTCTTATTATACCGAAGGTCCACCGATATATCCTCTTAATTAATGTGATAATAACTTAGATATTTTTCAATTTGACCAAAATCATACAAAATGGCACTCATGTAACATGTTGCTTAGAGTTTTCATTTTGTGTTCCTTCTCACGATGATTGAAATGAATATCTACAGTAATAACAACCACAACAAAGCTTTTAATATCAAACTAGCTAGTTAAGGTAAACTAGAAATGAATTCAAAAGAATCACAGTTCATGTTCATGAATAACCTCATTTCATGCTCTCTTGTCTAATGCCAAATCCGTGGGGATGTCTTGAAATGAATATGCACGTCCATTTCGTTTTAGATGGAAGTAATTTAGTTGTAGGTTTGGAGTAAAGTTAATGAAGGTGAAACTAATGAACTATTATTGAAATGCTTTCATCTATTTAAAAGATATAAGAAACACTATGACAACATAAAGGATAATTAGAGACAATATACAAGCATATAAATGACATGCAGGGCACGAGTATCCTTAACATGTAATGATTCCTATAGTTAACTAAAATCCCTTCAAATCAATGTAAAGTAAAACACCACCAACAAACCCTAGCTTCCTTGCAACTTCTAGCTAGCTTCCACACATCTTTGAAACATAATAGAGCACTTTGTAAAGCCAAGCAAGCCGGCGAAGATTGAAATAATAACCAAATAATATAACCAAAGATCTCATGGTCTATTATTGAAACTTTCCCAAGGGTATAATAGTAATTCACCCTTACAAACGTCGACTTGACTTTCATCCAACTCTATATATACAAACCTTGCACCACTAACTTGTACAAACAAAACCATTCAAATCAAACCATCTCCCTCTCTCTCTCTCTCTCTCTCTCTTGCAATCTCTCTCTCTCTCTTCCTCTGTTGCAATCTCTCTCTCTCTCTGTCTCTCTACCATGGTCATGAATAGGAATAACAGTGTGGCCTTCAAGGGCCAAATGGTTCTTAGACCAGACAAGGCAAGAGTACGTGATCTTCTAAGTTTGTTGGTGTCCTCCAACCTCGACAGCAACCACTGTGTGGACTCTACTTGTCCCACGAGAGATGAAGACTTGGCAGGGTTCTCTCAGAGGTTCATAATTCTTGTCTCTGTTCTCTTGCAAATGTTTCTCCTCTCCTTGAGGAGGCCCATGGCTTGGGTTGGAGACACCTTAGAGAAATGGATCAACCTTTTTGCTTCTGAGAATTATAGCTTGTCTGTTATCATTCCCAAGGTCTTCCAAGGTGAGAAAATATGTGTTATATTATATATTAGACTCTAATCACGGTTCAATTTGATGATATATTTGGAAAATATTTGTCAATGACGGGTTACTAAGAGTTGTGAAGCACTATGCATGAATGACGAGATGTCTTTTTTCCTACAGTTTCTTTAGAAAAAGACCAAATCCAATTCAACCCCAAGTTTCAATTGTTCAAGCCAAGCCAAGCCAAGCCCGGTCAACCAATTGGACTAATCCTAATTAATTATTTTTAAAACCTCAAATCTACGCCAACATAATGTCACCATTATACGTATACCATTCGTGCACGGATCAATGCTGAGGGTTTTTTGGGTTGCAGGTGATCGGGCTTTTCTAAACCCGGAGTCAAAATCTTTTCGATCGATAATTGGATTCGCAGACACGAGAGACGAGTTGGACAAGAAAATAACACCACAAGATGGAAACTATGTCGCAGCGCTAACGGTGATGGCATCCAAGCTAGCTTACGAGAACCCAAAGCACATCGAGAACATTGTCACGAATCATTGGAACGTAAGCTTAGATCTTCAGCATTGTTTTTGTTTATTGAAATTGAAGTAATTGATTGTCAAAACGAATCGATTAGTATAAAATATTATATATCGCTATGCTAATTGTTGTTTTCTTTTATACTTGATTCTCATTACAGATGGAGTTCTTGGAATGCTTCGACTGCAAAAACGGTAAGCACAATGATCTATTATTAATTATGTATATAGCCATGAAGTAAACTAATGTTAGATTATCTGAGGTTAGATATAAGTGATGTTATCACCTCGTCATACATTTATAGATAATGTATTAATTTGGATCACACGCTGCCCATGGAAACCTACAAACCTAAGCAGATCCTATTATACATCATATATATTATCATAAATATAATAAATATTTCACTTTTTGACGACTCAAGATGTGTTTGAAGCAGTTCAAAATAAACCTTGTTGGCGTGTATTGTAGATTAAGATGTTCTCAACACGTTTAGTTGATAGTTTATAATTAGGTGTTAACTAACAAATAGCAACACTAGATTTTGACTTCCAAACATTACCTAATCATAAAAAAATAAAGAAATGAACCATCTCAACCATGAATTTGAGATCATCCAACCTACCAATTGCAACTGTCAATAATTATATTTGGATTATCTCACGAATACCCTTCCAGTAATACAAAATGCACAAATAACCTTCATTTCTATGAGATATTAGATTTAGAGACCCTCCAATTAACTTGAATTAATGAACTTTCACGTACCTTCATTCTGGATCATGTTTAGACTTCAGATGCCCTTATTTATGTGGTCATTATCTTTGACTTATCCATGATGCAATATATTTGATTAATTCATTAAGTGATTTAGGACACCCTAGCTAACTTCTATGCGAACTATGTTGATCCCACAGACTACCATGGCAACGACGTCCGAACCCAAGCCTTCATGTTTTCCGATAAGACGATCAACCCTGAGCTAATCGTGATCGCCTTTCGAGGCACGCAACCATTCGACACGATCCAATGGTGCATCGATGTGGATTACTCGTGGTACGAGCACCAAGAGGCAGGCAGAATCCACAGGGGATTCATGAGAGCACTTGGGATCCAAAGCGACAACAAGTGGCCCAAAGAGCTTCACCAAGATGACCAGAACAAGCAATTCGCTTACTACGCTTTGCGAGAAAAGTTGAGAGGCCTTCTTAAGGCAAATCCCAAGGCAAAATTCGTGGTGACGGGGCATAGTTTGGGCGGGGCGTTGGCTGTTCTTTTCCCGGTCGTGCTCATGTTCCACGAGGAGGAGGAGATCTTGCAACGGTTGGACGGAGTCTACACTTATGGTCAGCCCAGGGTTGGAGACGATAGGTTGGAGAAATACGTTGCCGGTCGGCTCAGGCTCTACCATAGGGTTGTCTATAGCAATGACGTGGTGCCAAGGCTACCGTTCGACGACCCGGCCTTCCAGTACAAGCATTTTGGGACGTGTTGCTACTTCAACAGCCTATACCGTGGTCAAGTAAGTATATATCTAGAAATGGTTTTACAAATTTGTGCTCAATTCGGTTGAAATACGAATGAAAAACATTTAAAGAAAAAAAATCCCAAACTATATATTTGTTTCAAAGTGAATTTCCAAAGTGACAGTGTTTTAGACTCATAATTGAGACATGCACTAAGTGATTTTTGTACGCTTGTGATGTATTGCAGGTAATGAAAGAACAACCGAACAAGAACTACTTCTCATTGTTAGGAATTGTCCCAAAGTACGTGACTGCTTCATGGGAGCTTGGGAGGAGCTTCTTGATTGGATACGTGAAGGGAAAAGATTACAATGAAGGATGGATTATGAGGGTCATAAGGTGTTTTGGACTGGTCGTCCCTGGATTGCCCCCTCATGTTCCACAAGACTATGTCAACTGTACTAGACTTGGAATTTCTCAGCCTTCTATTTTTGCTTCTTGATCCATGCATGTCTCTTAATTCGACAAAGCCGAAGTGGTTTACCCATGTCATTGTATAGGCCTACGGGGTCTAATTAGTTTAATTTGTTCAATAGCGGTAAAGTAGAAGTCGTTTTATGTCATTCTTCTCCCAATCATAAATATTAGTGATTCAAAATCATACTATATATGTTCAACGGCATAACAACGTATTACTAATGTAATGTAAGTCAAATATTGAGATTCAACTGTATAAGTGCACAACGACATGTTGAAACATACTCCCCTTGGACGTGATTGGATCAGAATCTTCATCACGTCCAAATCAAGCCCAAACCAAATCTCTCATCACACAAATAAGGCAACACAAGGATGCTCAATGGCTACATACAAACATGAAAACAAGGCAACGGCTACACACAAGAATGACAACACAATCACATGAGATTAGCAGCTATGCTCCATATATATAGATATGTATTTGTAATTTCATTCCTTAACAAAATAATATACAAAATCATTCCTCAAACTCGTATCTAGTTCTAATATGGTATCAGAACAATAGCTAGGGCCTTAGTCGAGGGCGTTTCATCACCCACGACGAGTTTGATCGTCGCCTCAGAAACCCAAAATCATCAAACATCACAGACCATAACCTTACGTTCATCACAAAACCAAAACCAAAATCAAAACCCACCAAACCATCACCGGTCACAAAGACCTCAGATCACCTGAGAGAGGGTTGATGCACAAAAACCGACATCCAAACTCTCTCATGGACGAAGGAGCAGCGAGCACGCCTCAGAGGTTGACTACTCAACTCTTGAGTGGTACAAACTATCTATCATGGGCACGCTCAATTACCCTCTCCCTTAGTGGCAAAGGGAAACTGGACCACATCACAGGGAAGACAACAAAACCAACAACTGACAACTCAAAGATGGAGGAGTGGCAGACCGTCGATCACCTAGTAATGACCGGGATCTTGAACTCCATGCAACCACAAATCAGGGAGTTGTTTATATACTCGGCCAAAGAACTTTGGGAGGTCGTTCAAGAATTATACGGGAAGCAATGAAACTCTGCATACACATTCATAGTCAAGTAAGAAATCTCACAGACCAAGCCAAACCAGAGATCGGTCACCGAATACCTCGGAGCCCTCAAAAGCAAATGGGACGAGCTCGGGGTGTATGAACCGCCAAGCACCGACCCCAAAATCATCCAAGAGCGACTCAAACAAAACCGAATCTACCAGCTCCTGGTAGGGCTCGATACGAGCTTTGAAAACCTAAAATCTCAAATACTCTTATCACCAGAGCTACCGCCCTTCAACATGGTCGTCGCAATGATACAAGAAGAAACAAGACGACAAGGCATAACCAAACCAACCGAAAAAGAAAATCAAGCCTTTGCAGCATCTCGCAGCCAAAACCAAAGCGGAAAAGGAAAAAAACCAATTCGGAAGGCGAAAAGAAGAGTATTGCGACAACTGCAAAAAAAACAAGGGCATAATAAAAACTGCTGCTCGTTCCTCTATCCCCATCTCCGACCACCAAGAGACGGGATGGGGGACCGAAGGGGAGATGGAGGAGGAAACCAGAGCAACGGTAGTGGTAGAAGACATGGAGAAAACCCTAACCTTAGCAGTGGGAACGAGTGAAGCAAATGGGCACAGAATGGGTCGATCCGTGATAGCCGTGGTTTTATATCCGACGTTCATGTGGATCCTCTCACACCCGAACCCGACAACTCAAGATATGGAGGCAGATCGCTGAACCAGATCAACCCAAATCCACTCCAATCCACCATGCAATACCAGATGGGTCAAGTAATAGCCCACTTGAACAATCTTCTCCAAATTTCCCAGCCTGGTCAAATTACGGTCAACAACAAGGTAATTCATCAGGTATGAATTTTCTTAGTGACTATATTAATGCAATTGCAAATTATATTAACACTAAAGATACATGGATCATAGATACATGGGATACTGATCATATGACTGGAAATAAAGGTTTAATATTTTTTTTGTTTTGATCCACAAATAAATAAACACGTCACTGTTGCTAATGGAAATCAAGTAGGAATTAATGGAATAGGTGAATCAAATTTCTTTAACACAACCCACAACGTTTTTTCAATCCCACACACATCTAACTTGTTGTCTGTACCGAGGATTACCCGAAAACTATTTGCAATGTAATTTTTACACCTTTTTATGTACTCTTTCAGGACCGACTATCCGGGAAGATGATTGGTAGAGACACTCTAATGAATGTGTAGGATTTCGTGCCTTATGTTTGTATATATTTTGAAAAAATTATACATGCATATAAGATCGATTTTCATATTTTCGATAATTTCATATACATTATTTTATATTTATTCTAATATCATGTAATCTACATATATATTAAAATAAATAGAAGAAGATCATACCCAAAGGTTTTCTAAAACCTTTATGAAGACCCGGAGTTTTGTTGCCCGTTGAATCGTCGGCTGATTCGCCTCCAAGTGTTCACCAAACTCTAAACAAGATTAGAGATAAAGAAGCTAGCTAATCAATCTCTAAATCAATGTTAGAATCTAGCTAATAACCCAACTAAAGCTCCTGAGAATTTACCTCCAAAAGCTTGAATAATTAAGAGAATTTTCGGATGGATTAATGAGGTGGTTAGGGAGAGAGAGAATTTTTACATTAGTATTAACAAGGAATGAATGATGGACCAATTTATAGGATTTCCTCTAACCCACATCATGTGCAAACCACTTACACATGATCCCTTATTAATCTTTCCATTAAACCACATCATGTGCAAACCACTTACACATGATCTCTTGTTTACATCTCCACTAAACCACTTTGCACATAATCTCTTGTTTATTTTGCCACATCATCATCCCATAACCACCTTTGACCAATGTGGATTAAATCCAGCAATTAATCAGTAAAAATTCTCTTATTAATATATGCAAAAACGTAGTCAAACGATTGGACCATTTTTCATTGTTTTTTACTCCACCAAATTTTGGATTAATATCCAACAAAATTTGGAATTTGGGGTTTTAGAAAATTCATATGTTATAATGTTGTAGATCACATTATATCATGTAATATATTATCATATATAATGTCAAAAAATTATACCTCATAAGATATATACATCTCATACGAATTTATTTATTATTCTAACAATGTCGTTTTTACGACATATTGATTTTATTATTTTACCACATGTGTATTATTTCATAACACATGAAACTTAATACATCATATAAAATATAAAAACATATTTTTTTCCATAGTTTTGTGGTGTGACCTAAAGGAATATCTAAGCTATATTGGTAATGATATTAAACACTTAATATCGCAAACTGTAACGGTATCTAGCTACACATTATAGTTACTCAATTATCATATATGTCTTGCTCACTCAAACTAAACACGATCTAATTAGTGATGCAAGAACATCACTTGTGTCTATCTCATACCTCATGATATTAAGAATATTATACAAAGTAGAAATGTGTCACGTTTGTATTATATATTCATTTCTTGATCTCTTAAGTTAATTATAAATATGTAACTTAACACAAGTCACATTGTGCACATTATAATTTTGCTTTATCAATGAGCCCACTAATATCATCACTCAAGTAAAGAGGGGCAATGATAATCTTTTGACGAACTATCTTTTCCAGCATAAGTCATGTTTAACCAACTATTGTCTTTATCACTATACTCATTGACAACTTTTGACAACAATCAAACTAAACACTTCTAATGTGAAATGACATAAGTCTCGTATCTTAGGATTGAAGACACAATGAAAATATTAATGACACATAACACAAATCTATAATGTTTCACTTGCTAGGTCTTTTCAATATGTAAAAGTAACCATTTTCTCTTTTATATACTCGTGTTGTTAAATATTTGTAGAGTTACAATACTCTTTAACCAACGACAATCTTATCTCGGTAATTAATGTTCCATGTTAATTACCATGATTGTGAATAACTTTTGATTTATGTAAACCATTATCTTTTAGAGTTTTACAGTTAATGACCAAGAGTCTCTTCCTTTACACTTCCAAAAGACGAATACATTAAACAAGAAACAAAATGTTTGCACATCAAATTCATAACAATTGACATATAAAAGTAAGCTTTTAGAACACATTCCCTTCAGAATGGCCGCTATGTGTTAGACAGTTCAAATAGTTTTTTACAGGTTAATAATGTGTCACATCAATCCTCTGAGCTTTGGCACAGACGCATGAGCCACCCATCATATTCTATTTTGAAACAATTATTTCCCAGTTTAGATCTTAAATCTGATTTATGTTGTGATGTTTGCCATTTGGAGAAACAGAATAGATTGCCTTTTCACTCTTCATTCATTTAGACTGGTGGGCCCCTGTAGTTAGTTCACTCTGACATCTGGGTCCTACCCCGATAGACTCTTATAATGGTTACAAATATTTTATTTATTTTATTGATGATTTTTCGCGCACAACTTGGCTTTATTTGCTCAAATCCAAATCAGACGTTTTCTCTATTTTTTTGTGAATATGTTTCTTTTGTAAAGAATATGTATGATACAAAAATTAAAATCCTTAGGTCTGATAATGGCTCGGAATATACTAGCAATGCATTTCAATTTTTTTTGAAAACTAAAGGCATCTTTCACCAAACTACTTGTATTAACACTCCGGAACAAAATGATGTTTCTGAAAGAAAAAATCACCATCTTCTCAACGTAACTAGGGCTTTATTATTTCAGAATCATGTTCCCAAGATATTTTGGTCTGAAGCTATATTAACTGTTGTTTATCTCATTAATCGTCTGCCTAGTCCACTAATTCAAAATTAACAACCTCTTGAAATTTTGAATGGTAGGCGCATGAGCACAGAGCATGTTAGGATTTCGAATGTACCTGCTATGTTCATAAGAAAAGAGTTGATAAATTTGACTCCAACTCTGTTAAAACCATTTTTCTTAGATATTCTTTTCAAAAGAAGGGATACAAATGCCATGATCCTCAGAATTGTAAACTTTATATCTCTCGGGATGTCTTTTTTTTAAAATGAATCATATTTCGAATCTCCAGCTAACAAATCTGCAGGTCAAGATGCTTCCAACTATTGATTTATTTGAAGAAATATCTCCTGGTCTTGAGGAACCTCCCCTTAAGAAGGGGGAGACGAAAATACCACATGTAACACAAGTAACAAGAATGTCATTCAGGAAGAACATCACGAAAGGGTTCCCATGAGAAGGTCCATGAGGCCAACTCGTGCCCCTTCCCTTCTTCGAGATTTTGTGACCTACAAAGGCACTTACCCTATCCAGGATTATGTCTCCTACAATGCTATATCTTCTAATCATCAACGTTTTTTGAATGTAATAGATACCCACCAAGAACCAACTTCTTATCTGGAACCCTTAAGGACCCAAATTGTGTAAAAGTCATGAAAGATGAATTAGACTCCTTAAGGAAAAATCACACCTGGTCTATGGTCCCCCTTAGACCTGGAATCAAACCTGTAGGATGAAAATGGGTATATAAAATTAAGTATAACAGTAATGAGACTATTGATAAAAGCAAGACTAGTTGCTAAAGGATATACTCAAACTTATGGTCTCGATTATCAAGAAACATTTGCTCTTATTATTAAAATGAACACAGTTAGAGTCATTTTGTCCATAGTTGTTAATCATGGGTGGAATCTTTAACAAATGGATGTCTGAAATGCATTTCTTCAAGGTATGCTAGAAGAGGAAGTCTACATGACTCCTCCACCTGGCTTCGATTCCTCACAAGATCAGGTTTGTAAACTGCACTAGTCTATTTACGGATTGAAACAATCTCCTCAAGCATGGTATGCGAAACTCAGTCACTCTCTCATTCTCTTTGGTTTTTTGAAATGTTCCATCGATGCATCTATGTTTATTAAGCATTATAACAATATTATCATCAATGTACTTGTATATGTTAATGACATCATAATTACAGGAAATAGCGATAAAGAAATCAACCTAGTGAAATCTTATCTAAAATGTAAATATGACATCAAAGATTTAGGATTCATGAAATATTTCCTAGGCATTGAAATTGCATATTATTCTAACAAGGAATTGTTCTAATCTCAACGTAAATATGTGTTGGACTTACTTCGAGAAACTAGAAAATTAGGAGCTAAACTCACTAACACACCCATCAAAACCAATCAAAAGACTAGTCCCACAGATAGAGAACCCCTAAAAGATATAAGGCAATTTCAACGTCTAGTAGGAAAACTCATCTACCTCAATGTCACTCACCCTGATATCACTTACGCCGTCAGCACTATTAGTCAATTTATGCATGCTCCACACACTCATCATCTAAATATAGTAGAACGAATCCTTAGATATTTAAAGAAATCTCCACGCCGGGGGATATGGATGAAACCAAACAATTCTAACTCTATAATTTGATACTCTGATGCAGATTGGGCTAGTAGCTTCGATAATAAATCCACGATAAGGTGTTCTAGTAGCAAGGTCAAGCGCCGAAGCAGAGTATCGTGCAATGGCCTCCACCACTACCAAACTAATTTGGATAAAACAATTTCTCAAGGAGATGAGAATACCGTGTCCAGGACCGATGAAAATGTTATGTGATAACCACGCGACATGCCATATCGCCATGAATCCGGTATTTCATGAGTGGACCAAGCACAGAAGTCGACAATCACTTCATCCGAGAAAAATTGCAAGCCAAAGAAATTGAAGTCTCATACATCCAAAGCAAGGACCGGTTAGCGGATATATTCACCAAATCTCAAGCAAGTCTCCCTTCCAAACCATCCTCCGCAAGTTGGGATCCCTCAGTCTCTTTCGGAATCCACTTGAGGGGGAGTGTTGAAATATACGCCCTTTGAACTTGATTGGATCAGAATCTTCATCACCTCCAAACCAAATCTCTCATCACACAAATAAGGCAACACAAGGATGCTCAACGGCTACATACAAACATGGAAACAAGGCAACGACTACACACAAGAACAACCACTCAATCACATAGATTAGCAACTATGCACCATATATACACACATGTATTTGTAATTTCATTCCCTAACAAAATAATATACAAAATCATTCCTCAAACTCGTCTCCGATTCTAATACGACATAACAAATTAAGTATATATTTTGTCCAACTCAAACAAATTAGAGCTAATATGGAAATAACATTGGATGAGGTGTAGATGCCTAAGAATTTTAATTTTAAGGATGGCGAAAAACACTATTTCTCATTTTTACAAGTACTCTCTCTTTGTAAGGGAAAAAATTGAATCATGTAAGACATATGTAAGTCACTGAAATAGTTTGAACACACGGCAAAAATACAACCCAATAAAGGGTCAAAAATCATGTTGTAAATTAATAACTTAACATGAAAAATTAAGTATGTTGTTAATTCTAAATTATTTATAAGTGATTTAATTTGAGCTTATCCCAATTTATACACGATGACACCACGACCTGAACCAAAATCGTTTGCATGCATATCCAGTGAGAGTTAATTAATAGATCGGATTACTGGGTCAATAAAAAAACTAGCCATGTTTTACACGCAAATGCGTCTTCTGAAATTTTATAATAATACGTCTGAATCCTCTCCTAACACGTTGTCAGATTTCTTTTTTATTAGGAGATGTTGTTTGAATTTTCGCAAATATATCTTGTCTATACGTAATATATGATTCGACTTGGATATCCTTTGATTTGATCAAAATCATTAAATTGTGCCCCCATTTGTGGTGTTGCTGATAGCTAGCCTTTCAACATCTTTACCCTCATTTTATTGTTGTATTGACTGAACTAAGCTTCTAAAGTAAACCATAAAAGTTAAAAGAAAGGTGAAAGAACCATTTGCTAAAAGACTTCAATATTTTCTGAGGAGAACTAGGGTAAATGACAATCCCAGACTGATGGATTGGAATCAAAGGTATTTATACATGAGATTTGGGGAAGAAAACGGATTTTGTTGAACCCTAACAATTACCTCACACAGGTGACTTACCACTAGGGTTGTAAATAGGACCGGTTTGACCCGTCGTCCCGTTCCGGTTGGTGGATGCCCTAACATCGTCGGCCCACTTCACTCGTTCTGGTTGGCGCCGCCCATAACCGGAGACTTTTAATTTGGCTTCAAGTCTTCTTTCCTGTGTTGACTCTGATCTTTACATTTTCAAGGTTGTCTAGCATACTATTACAAACTTAAAGGATAATATTTGATTTTACTTATAAAGAATATTAATGTCATTATCCCGTTTAGTCACCAATTCCCCCATTTTAGTCTACCTATTTTCGGTCTTTTTTCTCTCTCAAAAGCTTGTTGATCTTAAGTTCTTAACTAGTGAAAAAAATAGTGAAAAACAAACCTAAAACAAAAGTAAGATTCCGTTAATTAACTAATACCATGCGGAACACATGATAGCTAAAAACACGACGCAGTAACATGCAATGATTCCCTTTAACTTAACTTATTTGTCAGAAAATTATAAGAAAATACCAGCGCCATCTTGTTTTTTTCCCCTAAACTAAACAATAAATCCTCCAATATTGGCTTATAAACTATAACAACTTGTAGCCTCCCCACATTTTTAATCAAATAGAGCAGGTTTTGCAGCCAAGAAGGCTCCTCAATTTTCATATATAATCGTACTATATACCCTTTGATTCTGTTTAGCAGTTCATATAATGTCTCTCTGTCATTTGTTTCAATATTACTCGTGTTAATATAACTCCGTTCTTCTTACGATGTCAGCATCTCGTGAACAGTATGACATCTTATACTCTCACGACTCGGTCTCTCGCTGCTTGGGCATCAAACATGATGAATCCTCCTCTACCTTTGGACTGTCTGGAGATGTAGAAATGATTGCGTCTTCCGGGATATTGCTCCGTCTTGCGAATCCATGATGCACGATCTTACTCTTAACATGACTCTCTAGACCTCCTATCTCCGGACCAACGATCCCGCTAACCTACCTTTCGAAGAGCTTCTGACCAAGCTCAGGAGCATCATTGATATCTGAGGACTCTTCCTTCGGAGCATGTTGGGTGTCTAGTTAGGCTTTACCATAATGTCCATGTACTTGTTGTAACATCCCCGAACAGTGGAAAATTTAAACTCTTATAATCAAGAGACACACTGATTAAAATCATCAAGAGTAGGGACATTACTCATAAAAATACACAAATACCACTGGTGCATCATATTACATAAGAGTTGTCAAAAATATGATTACATGTGGGAACAAAAAGATACAAGGATAAGGAAACATGTAATCATAACAACCTAAAATAGACTCGAGGATCCGGTTCCAAAGTGCAATCTCCCTCGGTCACCACCCGCCAGAACCTACCGTGGTCCTGAAAATAAACATAACAACAATGCATGAGTTTCCATAAGGAAATCCCGTATGACAAGCTCACCTATATGCTTTATCATACCAGTATAGCATGACATGAAATACAAAACAATAAAACAACATTCTCACCAAGGGCAAAACTGGACATCCGTCATGCAATCGTTCCCGCTGCCACACAGGCCGCACGGCTACAATCGTCACCGCTGCCACACAGGCCGCACGGTCCACTACATCGCCGCCGCCACACAGGCCGCACGGTCCACAACCACCAGCACCACACAGGCCACACGGTTCACAACCACCAGGTCTCCGTGGAGACCTATCGTAGGCACATACGGTCTAACGGACAGTACGCAACACATCCCCACACGCGGATACATAAACCAAAGGGATTGGTGAGGAGGCGTTCGCACTTCCGTGCATGTAGAATCAGATCTGAAATCATCGTGGTCCACCACCACTCCAACGGAGCCGTCGCTCAGGTCGGTCCATCACCGGGGCCACACAGACCACACGGTATCTCACTCGATAGGTACCCAATCGAGCTACCTGCCAGAAATCATCGTCGGCAGTCCATCGCCGCAACCACACACGACACGCGCGATCCTCTCTGCCGCCACACAGATCGCACAGAGGCCCTCCCGCCGCCACACAGGCCGCACAAGCTCGTGCAATCACTGCCTACCAATGCCATTCGAACATATCCGCCACACAGAGGGTCAGACAATCGACAGATCCGAACCGAAGTCCGCAGGGTCATCGAGCTCCACGTACAGACACCAACTCCGCCGCTATAAAAGCAGGGCAGCGGCCTCCGTAGCCATCCAGGCCGGTAGTCACTTCACCCAACGACAGTTGCGTGCCCGCTAAAAGCAATGGGATCCACGATCCCTCAGGTTGTTACTCTAATGAGAGAAACAAAGTACAAACTACGTCATCCTCTATAATACAGAGGCGACACGTCCCAAGTATCCACACTCTTCCACACGGCGGTCTCTGAGCAGGCACGAGCAACGTACCCACCGTCACCTCCCGGCTCACGCTCTATGCGAGGACACGAGTTTCCGTGGACAGAGCTGACACTCCACTAGGACCAGGATTGAGTTCAAGGCTCAAACGGTCGACCGGAAAAGGTATACCGGTCGACCGCTTCCGCAAAGGAATCGGTCAACCGAACGCCTACAACGGTCGAATTCTGTGCTCAAAACTTGATTCCCAACGGTCGAATGAAAGTCTAAAACCGATCAACCGAACATGGTCACAATCCGTAGTCTGGTCAAAATCATACAAGTCTATTCGGTCGACCGACTCAGGGGTCTCGGTCGACCGAAAACTACCAGGGGCATCCTAGCAGTCTAAGTCATATAACGGTCAAACAATATATACATAATCGGTCGAACATGATACAATACAAATAGGTTCACTTAAGTTCCGGTCGGACCAAAGGTCAGGAACGGTTGACCGTTTGGATGGTCAACGTCCGGTCCAAGAAACACAAAGCAACGGTCGAACGACTCAGGGGTCCCGTCCGACCGAAAACATCCAGGCAAACCCCGACCCACCAGCACAAGCATGATCGGTCGACCGCCACAAGGCATCGTTCGACCGGTGTTGGTTAAAGTCTGGCAAAATACACTAAACTGGTTGACCGCATGAAGGCATCGGTCGACCGTTAGTCGACAACAATCTTGCTCCAGCCAAGGATTTTACGACGTTTCTCGCTGTCGGTGAGGTCTCCGACCGACCACAACTCCACCCCAACGTGGGTGAGCAACAAAGACGTCTAATGCAAGAAGTTGACATACCTTTCTTCTGAAGAACGACGAAGAACGTCAGAGCTCCGCAACCAACTCGGTCCGCACAGCACACACCTCCTCCTCACGCCTTCTTCCCACCACGTCCTTGTCTCACACGTGCCTTCACCACCCGAGATCGAGCATCAGAGGGATGGAAAGAGATGGATGGAGAGGAGAAATGAAGAGAGGAAGAAGAAGAAATGAGAGAACGCGAGAGAGAGAGGACAAGTGAGTTTCTCCACCAAAATCCAACCAACCCATGCCTCCACCATTACCTCAAACACCACCATCATGCTCCTACACCATAGCTCATGCCTCCTTCACGTCACTCCACCCATACCTCCACTATTCTTCCCCCAACTCCCATGCAAACCTCTCTAATTAGCTCCCTAAACACCCATTAGCATCCCAATTAGGTTAGGGTATTTACACTTGTAGCCTCTTGTGTACCTTATGTGACAAAATGTCATAACCTTGTAACATTGTAATTTTGACTTATGTGTCAACGTATTCCCTTAAATTAATAAAAAAATCATTTGCTTTCAAAATTAAAATAAATTACTCGTATCACGAAAGTTTTTGTTTGAGAATGAATATGTTGGTATATGGAAAAATGAAATTGAGATTTTAATGAGTTATGAACTTAAGGTTGACATAGAACAATTATGGACACAATAAAAGGTAGATCCTTAGCATTGAAATGATAAAAACTAGGGGATTGATCCTAACGGGTCGCATCCTAGGTTTAAGTAGAATAGAGTAATTCGATTCTTGTGTATATCCTTTCATATTTTATTTTTTTAGGGTCCTTGGACTTTGTCCTAAGCTTCTTTGAGGATGCATATGTAATTGAGCAAACTCCTATATACATGTACAAGCCATCCACCACCTACAATCTTGGACCAAACCAGATTCAAACCAAACCCTCTCTCTCTCTCTCTACCATGATGAGCATGAATGGGAAGAACACTACAGTGGGCTTCAAGGACCAAATGGTTCTGAGACCAGACAAGGCAAGAGTAGCTGATCTTCTAAGTCTCTTGACTTCCTCCAACATCCGCAGTAACAACTGCGTTGACTTTGGTGTTAAGAGAGTGGGAGTGCACTTGGCTGGGTTTACTCATAGATTCATAATCTTGGTCTCTGTTCTCCTCCAAATGCTGCTTCTCTCTTTGAGGAGACCCGTGGCTTGGGTTGGAACCATCTTGGAGGATTTTATGAACCTTTTCGCCTCCGAGAATTATAGTATCTTCGCCGTCGTGTCGAAATTTTTGCAAGGTGACGACATTTATCTTCTACCTACTTCTATGGTTTATATATTGTAGTTTCTTTGGTTGTGTAGTTCGTTTTGAAAGGTGAAAAGACGACGAATATAACATAGTAAAAAATACGAAGAGAGGGGCATTCGTTTAAATAATACTTGGTTAACATTTCATACGCTACATTGTGCGTTACTACTTTGTAATAAGTAGTTATTCTCAATGAATAATGATGACTATAAATATGGTCACAACTTATTAGCAGGTCCACATATAACAACTATGAATGTATAATTATGACTAAACTTTAATTGTATTCATGCCCTTCAAGTAAGATAAATGATATTAATCATGTTTTTCTTTTTATAATATCTCCGAAACACTTTTGTTCGAACAACACCTTCATTATTTTACAACCTTTTTATTAGATCATAATTTGAACTTGGAGTAGAACCAATATTTCATTTAAGGTCCAATATCTCAGGCTTTAATCCACTATTACAGCATCAATGCATCATGGTAATTGGTAAGCATGAGAAGATTATAAGGCTCAATATGGTGTTATAATTATATATCATGCGTAGTATGAACTATGAAAGATACCCATTGAGATATGACTATAACATGATCGTTGCATAAAATATGTCCACTTTCCTAAATCATATGGTCAAAACTTAAAAACCCAGCTGGACGATAAAATTATCGGGTTCGGCAACAGAAGTACTCTCATCGTATTGTATAAATGGCTATATAATTTCTTCTGAAATTACTCTCTCTTTATTTGAGTTATCTACCTCTCCGATTATACCGAAGGTACGATTAACAATCGTTGAAATCCAAATCCTGACATTTACTATTTTCAAGGACACAAGATTTACCAACTGACCTGACCTGATGCAGATGAAATGGCACTCGCGTACATGGAGGAGTGGGACCAAGTGCATGGCAGAAGATAAACCTCACGTTAGGAGCAACAGGACCAACACGTATACCATGGATGTAACAAAATAAAACCAAGCCATGAACTTTATCTAGTAGCTTCTGAACTTTAGGATTAAATTTTCCTTGTCTTATTCGCTGTCATAGTTTGTAGGAAAATGTCACTTTTTCTGTTGCTTTATTTGCTGAAACTGAAATAACCGTTAGGAACCGTATCAACCTTATCTTGTAACAGAGTTCTGCTATTTAAAGGAAATACCGACCCTTTGGGTGGAAAAAACAATTTCGAATTTATCTCTGCTTCTTTCTCCTTTGAAGGAGTTTGGTGACAGGGTTGGTTAGTGGATTCTAACTTCTTCCCTCGATACTTCGCTGCCAGAGCCCGAGGTCCGGCGATAGCTTCCGATCTGCGCCATGACCTGTCCACAATTAATGATAAAACTACACAAATGTGTGTGATTTTCATTTGAAAAGCAATTAGATGGGAACTGGGAATAGAAGATTTTCTTATAATCCTACCTATGGATCCACTTCATATTAGATCATATAATATTTACTGAAAGATATTCTTCGATGACCAGATTATTATATGTTGTAAAGTAACAACCAAACTTTTGAAAAGAAAATTACCAACTTGATTATCTTAATGAATGAAACTCTCTTTTTTTACAAAAAACTTACCGGCCACTTGATAAGGCTTTAATTGTGTATGGGTCTTTGCAGGTAAACTGGCTTTTCCAGACGCACAATCGAAATCCTACAGATCTATGATTGGATTGTCAGACACGAGAGAGACGCTGGACAATAACATATATAACACCGGATCACGGCCACTACATTGCAGCACTAACGGTGATGGCAGCAAAGCTAGCATATGAGAATCCAAAACACATTGAAAACACGGTCAAAAACTCATGGAATGTAAGATCAAACTATGTATATTTTTGCTCGGCTTTGTTTTTGCTTAACAAACTTGTGAGATTATGGTTAGGTATTAATGATCAAGATGAATTAAATTTGTTTTGATGACATGTTAGATATAGTGATGCTAATTAATATTTTGTTTTGTACTTGTTTGTGAATGCAGATGGAGTTCTTGGAATGCTTCAACTGCACAAATGGTAAGCACAAAGACTATTATTATGTAACAATTAATGATGTCAACTAATGTTAGATTATGTATGTGTAAATATAACTGATGTTATCATCTCAAGTTTCCGAGCAGATAGATAATGCCTAAAATATCGTCCTAATAATTCAATTTTTCACTAATATAGATGAATTTTTCAATACTCTCCTATATATATATTATACAGACTACCATGGCCAATTAGTCCAAACCCAAGCCTTCATGTTTTCCGATAAGACGATCAACCCTGAGCTAATTGTGATCGCCTTTCGAGGCACGCAACCATTCGACACGATCCAATGGTGCATCGATGTGGATTACTCGTGGTACGAGCACCAAGAGGCAGGCAGAATCCACAGGGGATTCATGAGAGCACTTGGAATCCAAAAAGGGAATGAGTGGCCCAAAGAGCTTCACCAAGAGGACCAGAACAAGCAATTCACTTACTACGCTTTGCGAGAAAAGCTGAGAGACCTTCTTAAGGCAAATCCCAAGGCAAAATTCGTGGTGACGGGGCATAGTTTGGGCGGAGCGTTGGCTGTTCTTTTCCCGGTCGTGCTCATGTTCCACGAGGAGGAGGAGATCTTGCAACGGTTGGACGGAGTCTACACTTATGGTCAGCCCAGGGTTGGAGACGAGAGGTTGGAGAAATACGTTGCCGGTCGGCTCAGGCTCTACCATAGGGTTGTCTATAGCAATGACGTGGTGCCAAGGCTACCCTTCGACGACCCGGCCTTCCAGTACAAGCATTTTGGGACGTGTTGCTACTTCAACAGCCTATACCGTGGTCAAGTAAGTATATATCTAGAAATGGTTTTACAAATTTGTGCTCAATTCGGTTGAAATACGATTGAAAAACATTTAAAGAAAAAAAAATCCCAAACTATAATATTTGTTTCAAAGTGAATTTCCAAAGTGACAGTGTTTTAGGCTCATAATTGAGACATGCACTAAGTGATTTTTGTACGCTTGTGATGTATTGCAGGTAATGAAAGAACAACCGAACAAGAACTACTTCTCATTGTTAGGAATTGTCCCAAAGTACGTGACTGCTTCATGGGAGCTTGGGAGGAGCTTCTTGATTGGATACGTGAAGGGAAAAGATTACAGGGAAGGATGGATTCTAACAGGTATGAGGTTTTTTGGGTTGGTTGTCCCTGGTTTGCCTGCTCATACTCCACAAGACTATGTCAACTCCACAAGACTTGCAGCTTCTCACCCTCCTCTCTTTGCTTCATGATTTCTTGGCCAATGTCAGACTGCCTGTCCATGTTTTTGTGTAGGGTTGTTATCTTCTTGGTTGTGTTTTTTTCTTCCAAGGTTTCGAACTTCATCTTGGTTGCTCTCATGAGTAAGGTAGAAGTATCTTAGTTTGTTTGATTCTCAAGAGTTCTGATGCCGTTTGGTTTGAAGAACTCAAATATTTGGACTTGTAGTTTGAAAGAGAAAAAAAAACTGTTTTGGCAGTTAACTTCAAGTTACTTTTAGGTTAAGATTAGGTTTGCACTCTAATTTGTTGTTTGTTTGCTCAAAATATTCCATGATTTTAATGGAGAATGTGTAAAATCATATGAGGCGCAAATTTTGTGGTTACTAAAATTCAAACAAATTAAATTCACAGAAAGGGCACTCTAATAGACAAATCTCCACCTATAGACGATTGTCTTGCAAAATACCCCAAAAAAGCAACTAACTAATAATCCGATATTCGAAAGAACTATTAGCAAATAAGTAGTTACCTTTCTACTACTAGAACATGAACACCCAAAAAATCCACCGAATCCAAATGACACTCTTAAGAACTAGTCCCACATCTAACATTAGAAAAAGGTAAAGACTCAGAGAGTTTATTTGATAAAATATGAGAATTGAAAACGGCACCTCAACTACAGTTTTCATAGAAAAAAAACAATATTGAAACCATCGTTTTCAGTAAGCGTACCAAGCAAAAACGGTATCTCTAGTACTGTTTTTGGTTGAAATGTTGAAGTTTGATTTGTGTTTGTGGAGTAGAAGATGAACATGAATTTGAATCCGAATGAAGACAACAAGAACATGAAGAAAAAAAGGTGGACATGTGAAAGATATAAAACGAAGATTAACCGTAACTTTGCATTTAACTATAACTTGGCACATTGCTTGTATGATGGATGTATGATATACATAGATGTAATAAGGAATTAAAGAATAACCATCTGTTAACACGTAAGAAACCGAGTGAATTATGTCAAAACATGAAAGTTGCAGCTCACATGTAAGTAACAAATGAAAGAGAAATGAAAATTTGAGAAGAAAAATGAGATCTCGTTTTTTTCTTTCAGAAATGTAATTTCATGAAAAATGTATTTCTAGGATGATTCTTACAGCATTTAAAAGTTTGAAAATTTTGTTTATCGAAATATAATTAAAAAAACGTTTTAACCCTAAAATATCAAAACAAGCCTTTGGGTAACTCTGCTTGATGAAATAACTTAACTTCTAAAAATACGAAGATTGTGGGGTTTTATTTCATTATTTATTCCACTTATGATATGAATCTCTCTTTTTGAATGTTGACTCAGCATCTACGCACATCAAGATTTGTTGAGGACTTTCTATCTTCCTCGTATTAAGTTGGACATAGAAGTCACTCTTACGCTTGATTATGACACATTGTTGGATTGTTTCAACACCGTGAAACTAGGGGTGTAATCGATCTCTAAACGAGCGATCCGAGCCTGCTCAAGATCAGCTCGTTAAGAGTTTCGAGCGGAAAATTTTGCTTGTGCTCGGTTCGACCTGCTCGCGAGCAACTCACAAGCGACTCGTTAACCTAAACCTTTTTTTGGTATTGAATTCCTAATAATATTATCCTAACAAGTAAATTATAAGATTACTTAAGACAAATATAATAATAGTTACTAACACAATTCTAAAATTAACATATAAAATAAAACACAATCTTATAAATTATACGACAACATCAACATCTTATAAATAAGATTATACACTTCGATCAAACAAAACCAACACAATATTAAAATCAAACGCAATCTCCTAAATTATAGGACAACTCACAACATCAACATCTTATAAATAAAATCATCCACCTGACCCAAACCTTAATTTATTTGAACTTTTGTAGAAAAGAATGAGAAAAAGAAAAGAAATAATAATAATGGAAAAACAAAAAGTTTAGGACCAATAAGGTTTTAATTCTTATGAGTATTTTGGTTTGGTTTGTTAAATAGATTGTTGGGTTTGGTAAATTAGTTTATTAAATAAGTTTAACACTTTACCGATTGGGTAATTGGATAGAATATTCAGGTTAATCAAATAATTGGATATAGTAAATAAGTTTCGAACGATAATTGAACGAGCACCGAGCGAGCATCGAGCGAGCAGGGTCTTCTCGTGCTCGGCTCGTTACTAACCGATCCGAGCAATTTCGAGCAAAATTATAGCAAAATCGAGCGATCTATCGATCCCGAGCAGAACTTGACAGCCCTACGTGAAACAATTTCTTCTTTTAACTACAATTTTTCATTTTCTTGTAACGATGTTCTTCCTTTGAAGATGACATGTGTTTTAATTTAGACTTGACTTGTTGGTGGATTAATCTCTTGTGTTTGTATAGGATTAAAAGTCAAAATGGTAAAAACCTTTTTTGTTTAATTAAATTGGCACTCGTAGTGCCGTTTTATGTTGCATAAAAACAGTAGTTGCCATGCCGTTTTCAATCTTCGTATTTTACCAAATAAGTTTTCGATGTTATATTTTACCAATTTTATTTTTTCTACGATTATTTCAACAAAAAAATCCATTATTTAATCCATCTACAATGCTTTACTGTGAAATTTCACTGTGAACCAGAAACAACCTTGGTTATTGTGAAACTTCACCAAAATCATAAATTTGAGTATACTTAAGAATGATGTTCATCTAGCAATAAAAAACGAAGGCTGTTGCCTGTTGGGGTTCACTTCACTTAAATTATTTGATGAAAAAGCCATCGTAGAAACTGATCGAGATCAAACAGAAATTGTAATTATATTTCTAGGAGGTACAGAGGAATACAACTTACAGGCCTGAAGCTCACAAAGACGTCAAAATGATGAGACTAAAAGGCTTGGCATTTAAAACAGCTGCCAAAGGAACCAATGTATCTACTCTTGCGAGAAATGGAAAGCTTTTTGCTTGTTGGAACTGCCTGATCCGACCGACCGGCAACCAATGTTTTACGCATCTCATCTGCTTTCTGCTGAGATGATCTGAGTTTGATTAGGATTTTATCCATGGTGGAGGATCTCTTCTTCTCAAGTTTCATCTGGTACCATAAAAGAGTACAGAGAAACATTAACTTGGGTTCTTTTGGTGAGAAAACAAAGAAGAAGAAAGGTAATGACAAGGCAAGCAACTTCCAGCGCAAACTGATAAATGTTTCTAGAAGATGACAAGGTTATATTGCTAACTAAGAGTGGGCTCACAGTTGTACCTCTAGTTTCCGTATAGCTGCCTCGGCTTTGGCCTTTTGCAAATTCTCCCACGCCGTGATCTTGGCTTCTTCTCTTTTAGACCTGTAGATCAAGGACATTTACATAAATAAATAAAAAATACTCCACTAATTAAATATTGCTACATCAAATTTAAATTGTTTCCTCAAAAAGGTGAATTGTAACAATAGCCAAGGAAAGTGCATTGTAGCATGTGTCTGGAAGATCTTGTGGCTTTTGTCCATCTCCTAACATAAAACTGAATATTGCATCTGAGATGGGCAGATAGCATAGGGCAGTAACATCAATGAGAATACAAGAATTTCTCCATGAAGCATCCATGTCTACGAATAGTTGTGTGAGTTTCCAATTTCCACACTAAGCATCTACACTTTTCTCTTCGGATCATCAACACCAGACGACAAAATCGAATATCTAATACTTAATAAGGTCTTTCATCTTATCATTTATTAGCAGTTGAACTCCACATTCACTCATTCCTATCCATCTACTCTGTCATGCTACTGCTGTCAGGATCCTACAGCAGATAATGGCATAGCTAAGTCTATCTAGGAATATCGCACCCGAATTATGATAGAGACATCTCAAGCCTATCTAACCCCTTAGAAGATGCAATCAAACAACAAATCTCAATATAAGGAAATATATTTACTTGGAGATGCACTTCGCTGACTTGGCAACATCTAACGTTGAAGGTTGAACCACCATTGTCTCTTTCCTATCCAACCCTTGGGCTATGTGCTTCTTTGACCACCTTGTCATAGTCACTTGGTCATCTACTTGAACTTCTATTACCTCCGACTTCGTTAGCTGGCTATACAGCTGACCAATGGTAAGGGATGCATGTGGAGATGAATTGGGTTGTCGGTGCCTTTTGGGAGACGATTGAGCAATATCATCAGGGCTCATCTGAGTTGTCATGTCTTTTCTTAATGTGGCAGATGAAATTGTGGTGGAGCCATCCTCCGTACTACCAAGTTTTCCATCTACATTTGGTAAAGAACATTGTTAACAAATGGGAATCAAACAGAGTTGCCAAAAGACCACAATAAAGCGTAAATTTTCATTGTCAGCGTTATGTTATGTTACAAGTTTGTTAGTTATATTCAAGTCCTACTGTCACTATTGATTCTACTAGTCTTAACCTTCCTCATAAATTTCAAACCATGAGTATAACAGATCTTATAGCTAATAGGGTGTAATTTTATGCGTCCAGTAATTATGCAACATATAGTAGCTCTAACTTCCATAACTTGAGTAATAAATTACTTGGCAAGTGATACTCCTAATAAAAATAGGGAAACATGTGAGAGGGGTAGAGATATGTCATTTAAGGACAAGATATCCAAATCGAATAACAACGTAAGGACAAAAATGGTTACCGAACTTGAGGTAGAGTAGCCGGTACAGGCTAATACCTTGAGAGCTACTAGGGAAGGAAGAAGATGACTCCAACATCAGCTCTGACCAAGCACGCACACTTGCTGATCGTGTCATACTGTGGTCCGACTGTGCTGAATGGGACCTGCCTTCCCCTTCTCCACAAACACTGAAACCTTCCCCTCTTTCACTGGAACCGGCACTACATCCTCGATCCGCCACTAGTACCCCAGCTGTAAAAGGAGAACTCCCCATGAAATTCTGCATTCTCCCATTATCATAACTGGGCACACAAGGGGAAGAAGTTGCATAGAATCCCCTATTCCCAGCAGCTGATCCAAGTGGACCGCTTTTCGACTTCGGCCGCCTGTGATGAGGTTGCAATGCAGACTGTCTCGTACCAACCCCGTCAACGGAAACAGGACTACATATCCACTTCTCAGCATCCTCCCATTTTGACGGCAACACCTTTCCATTGCCCAATGGCAGCAAAGCAGCACTGCTTCCAAATCTCCTTCCATAATTTCCCGGCAGCGGCACTCTTTCTGAACTCCAACCCTTCTGATAACCAGTGGCCCCACCACCATACCTGTAATTCGGCGTCCCAGGGCTCGTAAGCATGCCTGATCTGCCTCGGACTGACAAAACTGAACTCTTGGTCAATCTTATTCCTGCAGCAAGTGATTGTGGTGATGATAAGGATGTATCGCTCATATGGCAGTTAAGATCAATGGAGGCAGGTCTGGTTCGCTGTTTCTGCTCTCCCGCAAACAACGGAACAAGCCCCTCAGATCTAAACCTCCTGTACTGGCATTCTAAGCAGAACCAAACACAAAGACAAGTACAAGAGTTAGCTTCCAAGGAGAAGCGAAACTACCTTTCTCAAGCAAACAAGAAGACCAATTCAATGGTAAAAGTAAAACATCAGGTCAAAATGGAACTACCAATTTCGAAGATTTCAATCAATGCATACCTCTGAGGGCCAAAGAGAAAGAGTACTTGGATGGACTCAACTCACAGACCTCCACCTGCCCTTCTTCCTTGCTGCCCACTTCTTCATCAACCTCGGCTGAGTCATATATAGCAAAAGAAAATTTGAAACGTTTCATATTCCAACATTTGAATAAAGTGATGGTGACAACTAAAGTTTACTCTAAAACATGAACAGAATCTCACTATAGAAGAGAAAAAACAAAGAGAGTAAGCATATTAAACAGGAGCACCTTTAGAGGTTTGTTGGGGGTTGAAATCAAATGAAGCTCTCCTCTCCTCTGGATCTGGATCTTGGCTGTTACAAATACCACGTCCACGTCCAGCCAAATGCTGTGTTCAAATTTTCAAAAAAGTCAGATTTTTAACCCAGTCATGTTCACACGTTATGGGGAGGAAAAAACACACTTCCAGCTCACACACAACTCCTGACACGTAAAAGTTGAAATTACTAAACAAAAAACTTTATTCCCTCCCTCAAATGCACATTGGTTCATCCTAAAAGATAAATAAAAAAACCTTTCCGCTTTCCCCTGAGCCCATGTTCTTGCTAAACTGGAAAGCAAGTTCAAATCTTTTCCAGTACTCTTCTAACAACCATTCGTCCCATAACTTTGGGGGGAGAAAAAACTTCTCTATAACTTGAATTGAGTGGAATAGGAGCTCCAAAGCTGACATTTAAGTGATTAATTGGTGGAACTTTACAACCTACTAACTTAAAAAATTCACCACTTACCTACAAATATATTTGAATTAGATAAACACCAAAGTAGACGACTTCCCTATTTCAAACCTAAAACGAGCTTTACAACCAACCGCCAATATTCAAACTCGCATTTTTTTAGAACAAAACTACCAAAGCTCTTACAACCAAAGTTCCAGCATCAGTAAAAAACAAATTTTAACTAAAAACCCTTCAAATTTTATTTCTCAAAAAAAAACACCAAATTTTAAGAATCTTTTTGCTAAAAGTCCTCCAAACTACTAAAAATGGTTTAGGAATTTTTTACTAACTTAAAATTTTCAATCACTTACCTAAACCTCCGTTGAAAAATTGAATCGAAGAAAAACCAAAATAAATGACTTCCCTATTAACCTAAAACGAGCTTTAAGACCAATCGCCAATACTCAAACTCACATTCTTAGAACCAATCTACTAAAAACTCTCAATCTAAAGTTCCGACATAACTAAAAACCAAACTCTTAGAGTTTTTTTTTACTATAAGTCCTCCAAACCACTAAAAAGCTAACTTAAAATTTTCCGCCACTTACCTAAACTCCAACAAAAAAAAACGCTAACTTGAACCAAGACCCAAAAAAAAGCTTTGGAACCAATCGCCAACATTCAAACTCACATTCTTATACCCAAACTACTAAAACTCTCCAAAATAAAAATAAAAAAACCAATCTTTAGGTTATTTTCTTCACTAAAAACCCGATCTTTTCCGTTCCAAACCCAAACTCCACTTTCCGAAGACGGGGAAAAGAGTACCAAAGAGGCATCGGGGAAGCCGCGATCGGGAAGGGAGAAGGTGGGGTTGTCGTCGGAGATGGGGGCTTCTTTGCCGCTGCTCCTCCGCCTCCGCCGGGACTGGTGCTGGTGACGCTTCCGCCGCGGGTTCGGCTGCGGAAACCCTAACTCTAACCCTAACCCTGGAGATCGGGTTTTGGGCTCCGGCATTGGGGGGAGTGGAGGAGAGTTTGGGGGGGAAGACGATGGCGGGTTAAAGAGTGCTGCTGACTGCTGAGTGTGTATTGTTTTTAGCGGAATTTTCCGAGCAGATATCGGTATTTTCGTGTTTTGTTTACGTTCGAAATAATATTATTGTTTTTTTCTTCAAATAAAGAATATATTGCATTAAATAAAAAGTCGGAAAATTTTCAAAATAATATTTTTTTTACCAAAATAGACCTCGATAAAAAGTATTTGTCAAACTATACTCGTTGCCACCACGTGGCGGCGACGAGTTTTGTTTTTTTGTACATATAGAACTCGACATCCTCAGTGTCGAGTTCTCCAAAAAAAACTCGGCACTGGTGATGTCGAGTTCTATTTGGTTTTTATTGTAACACTTGAAATTTTCAACTCAACGTTAGTTGGCAGGAGAAGTGATTTAAACAGAACTCGGCACTGGCGATGTCGAGTTCTATGTAAGACACTGTTCTTCTGGCGCTCAGATCGTGCATGAGACGATTGAACGGCCAGAGAACAGTGTATTGCATAGAACTCGACAATCTTAGATGCCGAGTTTAATAGGCAGAACTCGGCGTTACAAACGTCAAGTTCCGTCGTGCTATAAAGGCAGCCAGACCCCCCCCCCCCCCCCCCACCCTCCGTCGAGTTCTCTCGTTTTTAAGGTTAGGATTTTGATATTTTTCGTTTTCCACCATTTTCTTGCATTTTTATCTATTAGGAAGATATACATTGTTGTTTTATGTATGATTGTAATGTTTTTGTTGGTTTAGGAACCCGTTTTGGTGCAAACTCAATTTCGATTTTGGTTTTTAGGCAAAACGTTTTATTTCTTGTTTGTTAGTTGATTATTGATTTTAGTTTTGTTGATTGTGGGTCTACGGTAGTAATCTTAAAAATAGTTGAATTTAAGTTTGATTATTATGATTAAAATAAGATTTTTTTTGTTATTTTGATTTGAATGTATATTACTTTGAATGAATGTAAAGTTAAAAATGATTTATTTGAGTTTAAATGTATGTGAGTTTGAATGTATGTAGGAATTGAAGTTTGATTTTTTTAGTAATAATGTATGTGAGTTTCCATGTTGAGAAATACGTCGTTACTTCGATGTTTAGAATATAATGATGTTATTTGTAGTATTGTTAGTTTGTTCTACTGTGCTGGTTTAAATTTACGAATTTGAAAATATAGGGGAGGTTCTGTCAAAATTTTAATAAAAATTCTGACATGATTCGTAACGTTAATTATTGTAGTTGATTTTATTGGAGAGATTGTTCGACGTTTACAGTTGTTTGCTACTACACTCGATTGAGGTAATTTTTAAAACATTTGAGTATTCTCAACTTTTTTAGTAGTTAGTAATGAAGAACAACCATCTTACTTTTTAACGTGTTATGTACATATGGAGTTTGGTGGTTCCAGTACTGGTTCAGTTAGAGGTATCTACGCTTCACAGGATCCGGTAGACAGATCAGTGTTGGTTTTGCAGGCCAACCACAAGTCTGACTTGTTCAAAGATTTTGTAAGCATTTTACGTCTTCAAGTTAAATATTTGCACGTGAGTTTCAATATTCTGACATTTCTCTAAATTTATGCAGAATGATGTTGATGGTGTAAAATGCGTTAAGCATGGATCGAAGCTCAACGAATGACAGATCACTGATGAGAGGATGTTGTTTCTGCTAGATATGGCGGGGTTTGACACAGTCACTCGGTTGGGCCGAGTCCAGTTGGACCATACCTTGCTGGGGGCGATGGTCGAGCGTTGAAGACCGGAGACTCATTCATTTCACCTGCGACGTGATGAGATCACGTGCACCTTGCATGACATCTCGATGATTACCGACTTACGCCTAGATGGTTTGCCGGTGTGTGAGTCTCAGGAGTACGTTTGTTTGGTCAGAGGTTTGCATGGATTTATTGGGTCAGGTCCCCGATGACTTGGGTCGTAAGGGTTTCGTAACTCTGGGTTGGTTGCAAGCTCAGTTCCAGCAGTTGCCTTTTGATGTTGTCGATGAGATAGTTACACGACAAACCAGAGCCTTCATTCTGTTCCAGCTGGGATGCAATATTTTGGCAGATAAGAGTGGCACGATGGTTCACTTGAAGTACATGTCTTTGCTCGGAGATTTGGTCGTCGCATTGGAGTACAGTAGGGGCAGTGCGGCTCTGACCCACTTATATCACATGTTAGACGAAGCCTCACTGATTCCGGCTAGGTGTCACTCCTGAAGAGAGCACACGACTGTATATGGAATGGTACTGGAGCATCACCGTACGTTGGATAGTTCGTCACACCTTGGCTCCGACTAATACCTTATACAGACCTCGAGCGGGTAGAGAGCGAGAGATGGTAAGATTTAAACATTTATATAAACAATTACCACGTTTTAAAAATGTGTTTAGTGTTTGATTAACTTTTAATTATCTGTAGGTGCACTGAGTTTATGAGTTCCACGAAGAAATCCATCAAAATCACGAGGTGATCAAAGATCACAAGACAGTCTCTTCGATGGTTGGAAAATTGAAGGAAAAAATGATGGTTTGGCTTATGTGTTTTGGTGTTGAAGAATCCACATTACATTTGAGTCAGGATCGCGTCATTGAAGAAGAAGATCCATACTCTCAAGAAGACACTGGCGGTCTGACTCAGGATACTGAGAATGCAGCACGAGGAGGTGACGCGGCAGGGGGAGAGGACGTGCTTGAGCACGTCCTAAAAGGAAGAAGAGATTGAGAGGTCACTTAGGATAGATATTTAGTTGTGTTAAACTTATTTGGTTGTTTTTATATGGTACTTTTGGTTGTATGTTAAAATGTTAAACTTCATATTCCACTCGTGGTTGAATTGTGTTTTATCGTAGTTGTTTTTGTTTCGTGGTTGAATTGTGTTTTTGTTGTATCAGAATGATTGTCTTTGTTGTCAAACAGGAAATGAAATTGTCATTGTTGCCAAACATGAAGAAAAAAATTGTCGAGTTCTTAAATTAATGAACTCTACAAGAGGATGCCGAGTTCTCTTGTTGTGAACACGACATCACCAGTGCCGAGTTCACACCAATAGAACTCGGCATCCTCTTTTGGACTTTTTTTTGCCCGACACTTCATATTCCACTCGACGTGAATTGTCAGAACAATAGTGATTCAAATAGAACTCGGCATTGGGGATGACCGTGTTGAATCAATATTCTCCTGACAACTCATGTCGAGTGGAATATGAAGTATTAGGCAATATTCTCCCAAAGAGAACTCGACACTGGTGATACCAAGTTTTCTATGCACAAAAAAACAAAACCCACCGCCACCACGTGGTTGTAGCGAGTCTAGTTTGACAAATACTTTTTAGGGAGGTCTATTTTGGCAAATTTTAAAAAAAAATATTATTTGAAAAAAAATCCTAAAAAGTCAAGAGGTTTCAAGAACACAACTTTTCGCTGCAAACACATCAAAAGATACAGGAAGATAAGTATGTTTAAAGAAAAATAAAAACATAATCCAAGTTACAACCGACAATCTAAGCACCCGAAACGTTGTTGGCCTAGGTTCCGTACTTTCGTGGATTGAGGACATCCACTGTCATGATAATTTAAGTCAGACACTTTACATCTTTCTTTCTCTCTTTGTCACGTCATCATGACTAACATTTTCTTTCTATTTCTCTTTCAATATTCACCAATTTACCGTGACCTAGGTCATCGCACTCTCTTTCCTCAATATCATTAATTTCCTTATCAACTTTTATTATATTCCAAAATCATTTATATTTATCAAAAATATTAATAATCTATTTAGAAAAAACAAAATACCAATAAATCTCGTATTTCCAAATTACATATAATTTTTTATTTCACCATCAATTATTATAACAAATACCAAAACAAAACTCAAATACCAATAAATCTTATATTGTTATTTTTTTCATTTTTAATCTATTTTTAAAATCTTATTTTTAAAATATGTTTTCTAATCGTTTTAATTTTTAATTTTTTTCCTGAATCGACCTCCAAAAATGAGTGTAATGAGTGCACACCCCCACAGACTTGACAACCTCACCCATTTTTTTGTTTTAATTAGTTTTTGTTTTTGTTTAATATTTAGTTGTAAATAATTCATTATTTTGGATAAGAAAATTTATTTTTTTATTGAATAAAATAACTCAAATTTTCAATACGTTCTCTCTTACACATCATTTAGATGTCGATTTTGAAAAAATTAAAAAATAAAAACATTTTTAAAACTTATTTTGAATAAAACAAAACCAAAAAGAAAAGAAATTTGCACGACCAAGTCGTGCTCCCTACGACCAGGTCAGTCGGTGGGGGACGACCATCCACTATGAGGAGGTCATCGGTGGATGACCTCCCCGTAGTGGATGGTCTGAGGAGGCATAGCAACTGGAAGAAGAGCGTCCAGAAGCAAGAATTCATTAAATACAAATACTATCGTTAAGCCGAGCATGTTGGATAGTAGAATATGTCAGTGAATTTCCAAGAGGGCAGTTAATTGTTGTCTTATGTTGCGTAGTTTTGTTCGTCCTTATGACGTTGCAACTTGAAATTAGATGATTAAATGGTGATAGTGTTTCGTATTGAAAACAAATTAGAATTGAATCCGGTAGATATGAGTTTTTTTTAGAAAGTGAATGTTGGTGTTTAACTCAAGAGACGTAATTATGTATTTCACAAGCAAATCAAAATCCAATTTGAATATGTGTGCAGACAAATTGAAGGTCAAATAGTTGTAATGTATATTCATGAAACTTGTATAATATAACTAAAATGATAATTAGAAGTATATTGTATATAATTATATATGAAATATGGTCGTAGGGTTTTATGTAGGAACTTCAAATATAGAAGGTTTCATTCCAATTTTGGATATTTTTGGGTAAAGAGTTCCGGAGGGATCGTACGAGTATAAATATTTGTATATGCACAGCATTGCTTGTGCTAATGCATATGCACCTTTATATAAAAAATCAGGTATTGTATGTATATCTATTGAAGGCAAATAATATTTATTTGTCTACCCAGATGAATACATATATTTGATACTTCAAAATCTACAGATGGTAAACGCATTTAGGGGTGTAAACGGGTCGGGTATGGGGCGGGTATAGTTATACATGTACTCATACCTACCTAACTAAACGGGTACGGATATATACTCGTTTAAATATTATTGTACCAATACCCGTCTCATACCCGTTTAATAAACGGGTATGAGACGGGTATAACGGCTATTGCGGGTATATTTTTTACTAACAAAATGGGTATTCTTGCTAACAAAAATCAACTTTGAAGACCATAATTATTAGATGAGAATGATTTAAGCGAAAAATGTTAAATTTACGATTTTGAGATTAGTAATTAAGTCAAAATGATAATAAATCACGATTTTTCTCACAAACAACCACTTTTGCCAACAAAAATCTTATTTTTTATTATTTTAACTATATATTAATTAAATAATTAAAAGTGTAAATGGGTGAACGGGTATGTGTATAGGTATACTCATAACTATCATATTTATTAAACGGGTAAAGTATGTATGGGTAAACGATTATAAGTATGTATGGGTATACTCATAAGGATTCTTAACAATAAGAGGTTGGAATGATGATGCGTCATCATTATCGAAGGTGGAGGTATGAGCTAGTGTAGTTAGGAGTAATATCACTACGACTAACTCAACCACCAACAAAAGACAAAATAAATAAATGGGTGGACACAACAGTGACACAACTGATCCATTCAACAAACCTTCATACCAAGCTAAGAGACGAAATATATTTCGAGTCCATGGATCTGAGGATCCATGTGGATTGGTTTGATAGGTGATTTAAGAAGGTTAACCTAGTTATTAATGTTTTATACATTGAGAATGTATGAGAAAGAAAACTTTGATAACAAGTGGGAGATTGAAGGGAATGTGTTCTAAAAGTTTTACTTTTAAATGTCAATTATTATGAATTGAATGAGAAATCATTTTGTTCCTTGTTTATGTTATTCGTCTTTTAGAAGTGTTAAGGAAGAGACTCTTGGTCCTAAACCGTAGAGCTCTAAAAGATATTGGTTTACATAAAACAAAAGATATTCGCAATCATGGTAATTAACATGGAACATTAATTACCGAGTTAAGATTGTCGTGTTGGTCATAGATCATTGTAGCTCTACAAGTGAGTGACAACACGGGTATGCAAAAAAAGGAAAATATTACTTTTGTATACTGAATAGACCTAATAAGTAAAATATTATAGAAATGTGTTTCTGTGTTATTAATATTTTACTGTGTCTTTGGTCCTTTGATATGAGACTTATATCTAATCACTTCAGGAATACTTAATTAGATCAGTGTCTTGAACTATCGATCAGTGTAGTGTAAAGGCATTGGTTGGTTAAGTACAACTTTTGTTGGAGAAGATAGTTAGTCAAAATACTATCATTGCCCCTCTTAATTGAGTGATGATATTAGTGGGCCCCTTGATAAAGCAAAGTTATAATGTGCACAATGTGATTTGAGTTAAGTCACATATTTATAACTAGCTTAAAGAGATCAAGAAATGAATACTAATACAAAGATGACACAATACTACTTTGTGTGTATTCTTAATATCACGAGGCAAGGGACGGACACAAGTGGTGCACTCCATCACTAATTGGATCGGGTTTTGGTTCGAGTGGAATTAAGACATCTAACTAATTGGGAGCTATAATGTGTAGCTAGATACCGTTTATAGCTTGTGATATTAAACTCTTAATATCACTGCCAACTTAGTTTAGATCCTCCCATAGGTCACACCGCAAAACTGGGAAACAAGAAATGAGGATTTTGAGTTCATAAGATGTGTCGGGTTTCATGTAGAAAATATGACACATGGGGTGAACAAGCAAAATCAAAATTATGTTGTGATTAATAACATAATTAGAATCTAAATTAAATTCATATGTGATGTAAATATTATGGGGTGTAATGATTGATCATTACATAGGATAATATGTTACATAAGTTGTGAATTTACTACTAATCCCGAAATGTCAAATTTTGTAGGGGTTAAACCGAAATTTGACAAGTCTGCATGCACTGTGCAAAAACGGTCGACCGCTAGACCATAAACGGTCGACCGAATGTTGCGCGGTCGACCGCAATGTTGCACGTTCGACCGGATGTGTATCGAGCGTAACGAGAATTTTGTCTGTTCGTTTTCGATCGATCGAGTATTCTCGGTCGGTCGACCGAACATTGCGATGAACCTTTTTGTTACGAACGGTCGACCGAGAATATGGATCGGTCGACCGAAACTCGATCGAAACGGTCGACCGGACCTCGCAAACGGTCGACCGGTCAGACGGTTTTATGCAGAATTAATTTAAGAATTAATTAGATCATGCATGGAATTGGTCCATAATTGATTTAATTCGTGGCTAATATTATTTATTAATAAATAATGGATGGTTAGATGGAATTTTGCATGAGATCATGGGCAAGGGGTTGCACATGAATAGGTAATTTGGAGAGAGCTTATAAATACAAGCTTATTTCATTACCTAATTAATTCATTCATTATTTCTTGTGCAAAAATTCTCTCTCTATAATTCTCCACGAAAATCCCTTAATTCTTAAGTTTAGTTTTAGTTCTTAAGAGATCATCTTCTCAAGAGAATTAAAGAGGGGTTAGTAATTGGATTCTAAACCTTATCGGAGATTGAGAGACTAGCTTCCCTCTCTCCGATCTTGTTTAGAGTTTGGTGAATACTCGGAGGCATCCGGCGCAGCGAGGAGCATCCCCAATGTCTCCGAATCTTCAAGAAGTTTTAGAGAACTTCTATGTATGAATTTCGGAGTCCAAATTTATTTTAATAAAGTTTTGAAACTAGATATTGAAACAAATTGATGCATGCATAAAATAAATTATAGAAAATTGATCCTTATTATACATAAAAATTCGAAAATATATATGTATAATTAAACATGAAATCCTACAGTGGTATCAGAGCTTATGGTTCAATTTTCTTATGATTTATGGCTGTAAACAAATATAGTTTACCATCTAGGGTTTAAACAATTCGTTTTACCGGTCTTTCGGTCTTTAAATGTTTGTTGAAATAATTCTTTATAATAATTCGTTTTAAATGTTTTGAATGTTAAAACATGACATGTAATTATTAGAATTATGATTTAGACATACGTCTAACTTGCAATAATTTCGTTTTAAGTATAAACGAATATTTTGTAAGAGAATCAACAAAACCGAAAAACTGCGATTCATCTTTCCATTGGAAATTGGATGGACAGCGGTTCATAATTAATTTGTGAACTATGGATGCATGAAAAATGTTTTTAATGGATTTCAAAATGTTTTTCAAAGAATTGTTTGACATTCTAGATGCTTGATAAACTAGGATGGATAGTTTATAGCAATATTGCGTGCATGGATGCTCGAGTTATTTTGCTGGAATTGTGAGTTTGTATGTTCCAAATCAGAAGCTATGAATGTTAATAATTGTTATAATACAGGGGCTTATGTATGTAAAAGCCAAATTCTCTATTTCCATCTTTTAGATAAATTGCATATGCATATGAGAGGTTTTTACATAGGACTTGCACTAGTCGGTTTTTTATCGAATGTGAGGAGCATATTTATTTTCTGTAAAATCTACATCTCCGGTGCAAGAGGAAGTCACCGCTGTAGCGCATCGATCGGGGATCGAGGATCAAGGATCGAAGGGAACATATAAACTCACACGATGTGGATTGTGTGAATGTTTAATTTCTGTTTTTAATTTCTGCTATGCATGTGATGAATGTGGTGAATGTTAGGATGTGTATGAATATTAATATGCGTGATAACCTAAAATTCCAAATCACATGTAAAAATATGAAATTGTCCAACAAAATTAAGAATAATTTCCTTCTTATTTCATCCACTAGCAGCCATTGATCGAGGGATACTATGCTCGCCCCTAGCGGGAGATAGCTCCCTCTATCTTTAGGAATAGTGGGAGATATAATGGTTGTCTGTTGTTGTGCCACAATTAAATGTATGAGGTGTGTTTCACCCTAGTGAACCCCGAGTGTGTTTAGTTGTGAATACAATGGATAAACGTATCTCGTATCAAATGAAAATAAGTTTTCTTAACATTACCTAGAGCCCTCGCTCGGTTTTGGGAAAAAGTTTTTCTTACGAGGATAAGTCGTATTCCCTCATAATTAAAACGACAAGAGTCACAAGAGTTTGAAGATGCTAAATGTTGCTAAAATTCAAAAAGGTTGTGATTAGAAAAATGTTTTCTTACCTTGATATTGTAATGTATTCGATAGCCCTTAGCTAGTCTATATTACAATTGATGGGATCTTGGATTGTTGCATTTATGGGCAAGATTTTTATTTGCAACATTTGCATTTATATTTGATATATGTATGCATGTATATTAAAACATAAAATTGACATTAAAATCCTGTATAATTTATTTTGTAGAAATGTCTAATATCCAACCTATTATGTGATCTATGATCGAAAAGAATCCTTTGCAAAATGATGGCTCAAACTTCATGAAATGGCAACTCAATCTTAATATCGTGTTGAGGTTTGAAAAACTATCTCATATTTTGGATGGTGAAATCCCAAAATTGAATGAGATGACAACCGATAATGAGAAAGAGGCGATAGCCAAGTGGGAAGACCAAGAGAACCAAGTTCACGGTCTAATGTTGGCATCCATGGGTGACTCGCTTCAAGCGAAATACTTGGATTCAAAACCCAAGAAGACCATGGAAGCTTTAACAAAGATGTTCATGGATAGAGAACTTCTAGGTATGAATTTCGGAGTCCAAATTTATTTTAATAAAGTTTTGAAACTAGATATTGAAACAAATTGATGCATGCATAAAATAAATTATAGAAAATTGATCCTTATTATACATAAAAATTCGAAAATATATATGTATAATTAAACATGAAATCCTACAGTGGTATCAGAGCTTATGGTTCAATTTTCTTATGATTTATGGCTGTAAACAAATTTAGTTTACCATCTAGGGTTTAAACAATTCGTTTTACCGGTCTTTCGGTCTTTAAATGTTTGTTGAAATAATTCTTTATAATAATTCGTTTTAAATGTTTTGAATGTTAAAACATGACATGTAATTATTAGAATTATGATTTAGACATACGTCTAACTTGCAATAATTTCGTTTTAAGTATAAACGAATATTTTGTAAGAGAATCAACAAAACCGAAAAACTACGATTCATCTTTCCATTGGAAATTGGATGGACAGCGGTTCATAATTAATTTGTGAACTATGGATGCATGAAAAATGTTTTTAATGGATTTCAAAATGTTTTTCAAAGAATTGTTTGACATTCTAGATGCTTGATAAACTAGGATGGATAGTTTATAGCAATATTGCGTGCATGGATGCTCGAGTTATTTTGCTGGAATTGTGAGTTTGTATGTTCCAAATCAGAAGCTATGAATGTTAATAATTGTTATAATACAGGGGCTTATGTATGTAAAAGCCAAATTCTCTATTTCCATCTTTTAGATAAATTGCATATGCATATGAGAGGTTTTTACATAGGACTTGCACTAGTCGGTTTTTTATCGAATGTGAGGAGCATATTTATTTTCTGTAAAATCTACATCTCCGGTGCAAGAGGAAGTCACCGCTGTAGCGCATCGATCGGGGATCGAGGATCAAGGATCGAAGGGAACATATAAACTCACACGATGTGGATTGTGTGAATGTTTAATTTCTGTTTTTAATTTCTGCTATGCATGTGATGAATGTGGTGAATGTTAGGATGTGTATGAATATTAATATGCGTGATAACCTAAAATTCCAAATCACATGTAAAAATATGAAATTGTCCAACAAAATTAAGAATAATTTCCTTCTTATTTCATCCACTAGCAGCCATTGATCGAGGGATACTATGCTCGCCCCTAGCGGGAGATAGCTCCCTCTATCCTTAGGAATAGTGGGAGATATAATGGTTGTCTGTTGTTGTGCCACAATTAAATGTATGAGGTGTGTTTCACCCTAGTGAACCCCGAGTGTGTTTAGTTGTGAATACAATGGATAAACGTATCTCGTATCAAATGAAAATAAGTTTTCTTAACATTACCTAGAGCCCTCGCTCGGTTTTGGGAAAAAGTTTTTCTTACGAGGATAAGTCGTATTCCCTCATAATTAAAACGACAAGAGTCACAAGAGTTTGAAGATGCTAAATGTTGCTAAAATTCAAAAAGGTTGTGATTAGAAAAATGTTTTCTTACCTTGATATTGTAATGTATTCGATAGCCCTTAGCTAGTCTATATTACAATTGATGGGATCTTGGATTGTTGCATTTATGGGCAAGATTTTTATTTGCAACATTTGCATTTATATTTGATATATGTATGCATGTATATTAAAACATAAAATTGACATTAAAATCCTGTATAATTTATTTTGTAGAAATGTCTAATATCCAACCTATTATGTGATCTATGATCGAAAAGAATCCTTTGCAAAATGATGGCTCAAACTTCATGAAATGGCAACTCAATCTTAATATCGTGTTGAGGTTTGAAAAACTATCTCATATTTTGGATGGTGAAATCCCAAAATTGAATGAGATGACAACCGATAATGAGAAAGAGGCGATAGCCAAGTGGGAAGACCAAGAGAACCAAGTTCACGGTCTAATGTTGGCATCCATGGGTGACTCGCTTCAAGCGAAATACTTGGATTCAAAACCCAAGAAGACCATGGAAGCTTTAACAAAGATGTTCATGGATAGTGCCCGGAAGGAGCGCTATAAGACCACCATCGCACTCTCAATGTACCATATGGCGGAGGGAACATCGGTGTCCATGCATTTTCTCACGATGCAAGGACACCTTGAGAAATTGTCGAAGCTCTCTTCTCCAATGCCCAATGACATTGCCGAAGATCTGATTCTTGGCTCTCTAGCCCCGTCCTTCAAGGACTTTGTGATGCACTATCATGTGCGTGAAAAAGGGGTGAGTCTTGAGGAACTTCACAACGCTCTCAAAACGGCAGAAGTTGACATGGGCAAGGGTCGGGACAATCACGTCTTATCCGTCCATGAGAATAGCAAAAAGATCAACAAAGGTAAAGGCAAATTTACCAAAGATACGTCAATCGAGAGCAAAGGAGTAGGAGGTGCTCAAAGGAGTGCCTCAAGGGGGAAATCTTTGAAATCTCCAACTCCCAACACGGAGTGCTTTCACTGCGGTGAAAAGGGGCACATTCGACCTAATTGCCCCAAATACAAGGAAGACCTTGAAAATGGGATGATTGAACGTAGGCGCCCGAGAAACGACATAGGTATGTTTGTTATTGAGATAAATTTAATCACCTCTGTCCTTGATTTGGTAATGGTTACCGGATCTTATGCTCACATAATTTTGATGTGCAGCTGTTGAAGGATAGGAAGGAACTCGTGAAGAACAAGATGATATTGAAGATTGGAAATAGTACAAACATCACTGCGATTGTACAAAATTTTATGGAACTTCAATAGTCTAGTGATTTAAATTTATGCTTTGAAGAATGTTTGTTATGTACCTTCGATTAGCAAGAACTATTCTGTATCATGTTTTGGATATGGATAACTTAATATATATTTTTAATTCTTGCTTGTCTATATCGAAGAATGGAATTTTCTATGCAAATACATTCGCATAGAATGATTTCTATTTGCTTGAAATAAATAATAAACAAACTCAAACAAACAATAACAAAAGGAACTAAGATAACTCACGTAGATGATACAATCTTGTAGCACTATCGGATTGGTCAAATAAATGACCAAGAGACCTTTCAAGAAGAAAGGAACGAAAACGAATAACTAATTGGATATGATACATTCTAATGTATGTGGTCCGATAAGTACAAGTGCAAGGAACGTTTAAGGTACTTCATTTTGTTCATGGACAACTATAGTCATTATGACTATATTTGTCTAATGGGAAGCAAAAGTGAATTTTTTAACAAGTTCAAGGAATTCGAGGATGAAGTAGTGAACCGACTCAACAAGAATATCGAGTCTCTATGAAAGGTTTGTAGGGGTGAGTGCTTAGGATACCTAATTTGACTTATTCCTAAAGTAGGAACATGATATTGCTCGACATGGTTCGATCAATAATAAGTCAATCTAAATTGCCTTATTACTTTTGGAATTAAGCACTACAAATAATGACAAACTCACTAAATAATGTTCTATCCAAGTCCGTAGAGAAAAAGTCCCGTTAGCTATGGAGTTGAATGACACCTAAGCTCGACTTTCTCAAGATTTGGGGTTGTGAGGTGTACATCAAGAAATTGATGTCAACCAAGCTTCAATCAAAAGCGGATAAGTGCTTCTTTAAAGGTTGTCCTCGTGAGACAAGAGGATACTACTTTTGATATATCACCTCCAATCGAAAGATTGTAGAGAGAGATATGGTTTTTCTAGAATTTCTGGAAAAGAGAGAAAAGTAGTGGGAGTAGAGTTGAGCTTGAGGAAACTCAAGATACTCTACAAGATCATGATGTGAATGTTGCATTCAAAATCATGAAGGCCCACCCGAGATTCATTTGGTTAGTGGGAGCATGAGCGAGAGATCCTTACAAGAAATTGTGAGAGAATCTCAATCATCCCCACCTAGTGTACGTTCAAGAGTTGAACGTGAACCCACTCCTCAAGAAATTGTGGAAAAGGTTCGAGAGACACGAGAAGAACCAAAAGAATTAAGAAGGTTAACGAGGTAAAGGAAGAAACCCAACAAGTATGCAGGACTTCATGAGATCATGGTACTAGATACCAAAAGATCCCTCAACCTTCCAAAAGGCAATGGAAAAGGAAGACTCCAGACTATGGCTTAAGGCCATGGAATCCGAAATAGAATCCATGTATGACAATCAAGTATGGAACTTGATTTACCTTCCTCAGGATAAAATATCATTTAGTATAAATGAGCTTTTAGGAGGAAGATGGACATGGATAATAACTTGACAACCTACAAAGCAAGGCTTGTAGCAAAAGTTATACTCAAATTCAAGAAATTGACTTTGATGAATTTTTTGAGAGGTTGCCATGTTAAAGTCTATTCGGATAATGCTCACTATTTACGCATTTCACAATTGTGAGATATGGAAGATGAATATCAAAATGACGTTCCTTAAATAGGAACTTGGAGGAGGATATGTACACGGTACAACCTCAAGATTTTGATGATCCAAATAATAGCGAGAAGAAATGCAAGTTTCGAGAATCCATTTATGGATTGAAGCAAGCATCGAGGAGTTGGAACAAACGCTTTGACGAAGAGATGAAGAAGATTCACTTCATTCAAAGTAAAGGAAAACCTTGTTGATACAAAGAGATTAGTGGGAGTCATGTAGTACTTCTGATCTTATATGTCGATGACATATTGCACATGAGCGATCATATACCTTTGCATTAGCAAACGAGAAATTTCTTTGAAATCAGTATGTTCAATGAAAAGATGTGAGTGAAGCTCAATACCTCTTGATTATCAAGATATAAAGAGATACATCTCATAGACTCATTGGTCTAAGTCAACGTGTATACATTAACAAGGTCTTTGAAATGTTCAGGGTGAACAATTCTGATATGGACAATATGCCAATAAGTAAGAGTATAGGTGTGCAACTCAAGAAGTCTCAATGTGCTCAATCACACAAAGACTTGGAGTACATGAAGGTATCCCTTATGCTTCGGCAAAAGGAAGGACCATGTACACGATGACTTGCACAAGACTCAATATCTCGTATGCTCTAAGTGTGACAAGTGGTCACCAATCCGACACAAGTCCTAAGCATAGGATTGCGGTCAAGAATATTCTGAAGTACCTTAACCGGACTAAAGATAAAGTTATTGTTTATGGAGGACAAAGGAGAAAACAGCTGAGGGCTATTTTGATGCAATTCTCATAAGGATTCTTAACAATAGGAGGTTGGAATGATGATGCGTCATCATTATCGAAGGTGGAGGTATGAGCTAGTGTAGTTAGGAGTAATATCACTACGACTAACTCAACCACCAACAAAAAACAAAATAAATAAATGGGTGGACACAACAGTGACACAACTGATCCATTCAACAAACCTTCATACCAAGCTAAGAGACGAAATATATTTCGAGTCCATGGATCTGAGGATCCATGTGGATTGGTTTGATAGGTGATTTAAGAAGGTTACCCTAGTTATTAATGTTTTATACATTGAGAATATATGAGAAAGAAAACTTTGATAACAAGTGAGAGATTGAAGGGAATGTGTTCTAAAAGTTTTACTTTTAAATGTCAATTATTATGAATTGAATGAGAAATCATTTTGTTCATTGTTTATGTTATTCGTCTTTTAGAAGTGTTAAGGAAGAGACTCTTGGTCCTAAACCGTAGAGCTCTAAAAGATATTGGTTTACATAAAACAAAAGATATTCGCAATCATAGTAATTAACATGGAACATTAATTACCGAGTTAAGATTGTCGTGTTGGTCATAGATCATTGTAGCTCTACAAGTGAGTGACAACACGGGTATGCAAAAAAAGGAAAATATTACTTTTGTATACTGAATAGACCTAATAAGTAAAATATTATAGAAATGTGTTTCTGTGTCATTAATATTTTACTGTGTCTTTGGTCCTTTGATATGAGACTTATATCTGATCACTTGAGGAATACTTAATTAGATCAGTGTCTTGAACTATCGATCAGTGTAGTGTAAAGGCATTGGTTGGTTAAGTACAACTTTTGTTGGAGAAGATAGTTAGTCAAAAGACTATCATTGCCCCTCTTAATTGAGTGATGATATTAGTGGGCCCCTTGATAAAGCAAAGTTATAATATGCACAATGTGATTTGAGTTAAGTCACATATTTATAACTAGCTTAAAGAGATCAAGAAATGAATACTAATACAAAGATGACACAATACTACTTTGTGTGTATTCTTAATATCACGAGGCAAGGGACGGACACAAGTGGTGCACTCCATCACTAATTGGATCGGGTTTTGGTTCGAGTGGAATTAAGACATCTAACTAATTGGGAGCTATAATGTGTAGCTAGATACCGTTTATAGCTTGTGATATTAAACTCTTAATATCACTGCCAACTTAGTTTAGATCCTCCCATAGGTCACACCGCAAAACTGGGAAACAAGAAATGAGGATTTTGAGTTCATAAGATGTGTCGGGTTTCATGTAGAAAATATGACACATGGGGTGAACAAGCAAAATCAAAATTATGTTGTGATTAATAACATAATTAGAATCTAAATTAAATTCATATGTGATGTAAATATTATGGGGTGTAATGATTGATCATTACATAGGATAATATGTTACATAAGTTGTGAATTTACTACTAATCCCGAAATGTCAAATTTTGTAGGGGTTAAACCGAAATTTGACAAGTCTGCATGCACTGTGCAAAAACGGTCGACCGCTAGACCATAAACGGTCGACCGAATGTTGCGCGGTCGACCGCAATGTTGCACGTTCGACCGGATGTGTATCGAGCGTAACGAGAATTTCGTCTGTTCGTTTTTGATCGACCGAGTATTCTCGGTCGGTCGACCGAACATTGCGATGAACCTTTTTGTTACGAACGGTCGACCGAGAATATGGATCGGTCGACCGAAACTCGGTCGAAACGGTCGACCGGACCTCGCAAACGGTCGACCGGTCAGACGGTTTTATACAGAATTAATTTAAGAATTAATTAGATCATGCATGGAATTGGTCCATAATTGATTTAATTCGTGGCTAATATTATTTATTAATAAATAATGGATGGTTAGATGGAATTTTGCATGAGATCATGGGCAAGGGGTTGCACATGAATAGGTAATTTGGAGAGAGCTTATAAATACAAGTTTATTTCATTACCTAATTAATTCATTCATTATTTCTTGTGCAAAAATTCTCTCTCCATAATTCTCCACGAAAATTCCTTAATTCTTAAGTTTAGTTTTAGTTCTTAAGAGATCATCTTCTCAAGAGAATTAAAGAGGGGTTAGTAATTGGATTCTAAACCCTATCGGAGATTGAGAGACTAGCTTCCCTCTCTCCGATCTTTTTAGAGTTTGGTGAATACTAGGAGGCATCCGGCGCAGCGAGGAGCATCCCCAACGTCTCCGAATCTTAAAGAAGTTTTAGAGAACTTCTAGGTATGAATTTCGGAGTCCAAATTTATTTTAATAAAGTTTTGAAACTAGATATTGAAACAAATTGATGCATGCATAAAATAAATTATAGAAAATTGATCCTTATTATACATAAAAATTCGAAAATATATATGTATAATTAAACATGAAATCCTACACACAAGACGTCGAACATTTTCGGAATCTCGTTGATGAGATTTCGGAGAGCGATCCTGCAGTAATTCGTAGTGTCTATCGTCTTCTATACGAACAGTTACACTCCGATCAGTCGAACTATGGAGAACCAGCAGAAAATATTAAGGTACGAGGTCGACCTATGGGAAAGTCAACACGTCGTGACCCGAGTGCCTTCGAGGATGCTGAGCGAGGTCGTGGTCGGTCTGCCAGTAGTGGGAGCAAGGGTCGTGGTCGGTCTTCCAATTCGTCACGATCGTCCGTAAATACGGGCACATGATCTGGTATGACGATATATTTGTTGTTATTTAATATATATTACTAATCTAGATAGGGTTGAATAGATTATCTCCTAATTTTGTTGTTTTAATGAATTGATATTTCTCTATCTTACAGTGTCCGGATGGACTGACGTGGATAACTTCCCATATGTTGATAGACTGCCAGGAATCATTTTATCATTTCTGGAGAGGTGAAATGACGTACGTGCTGATGGCAACTATGAATTTCGATGTGTTGCGGATGTCTTCCATGGTTTTCAAAACAACTGGTCGTACGCCCGTCGTGCAATTTCTAATGAGATAGGTGCACATCCTATTTATGAGTGTATCTATTTCGGAAATGTGGTGCAGGCTCGTCAACGAATTGATTGGGGGGAGCTTGTGACGAGGATCATTATATGGAGGTTTGGGCCGACTTGTTTCCGATTGCTAATTTTTACAAGTGTGCGGTCATGTATTTCTCAATGGGAACAGATGATTCGTTGTTCCTGTGTCTTACTATGCTACCTTGGGAGAGTCTGTCTAGCATGACGAGGCATGTCAGAGAGTTGGTCATTGCTCATTTAGGGAGTTACGGACATTTAATTCGTTTGGAATTAGCTAATGATTTCTCAGTACCTCCTATATCGACCTTGTGGTATCAAATGCGAGATGAGAGTGTTGTTGGATGGGAGGATCAGTACGAAAGTAGGATGACGTATTGGAACCAGTTACGTAGTACATTTTGATTGTAATTTGTAATGCATTTGTATTGTTTAATATATCGTGTATTTTGATTATAATTTGTAATGCATTTGTAATGTCTAATATATCGTGTAATGTATAATATACAGGCTCTGTGCCGATTATGGCACTTCAAAACTTTCTAATCCTCGTCATCCCAGATGCGTCTGGCGATGTGGCATCCGAAACTTGGAATGACGCTGCCATCTAGAGGACCATCGGACATCATATCGTCACGATCCAAGACTCGTCCTCACCCCTCTTCTTCTTCTGAGCTCGGGCATCTGCAGTGCACGAACTCAAATCACCGGTCACTAAGCCGAAGGACTACAATGTCGCCCCCGTCCTCGACCGTACTGCTGTATCGCCTCCTCCTGTGGCTCCAAGTCATACCGACCCCCATCGTCACTCTCGTCATGACTCCTCAACTCATCTGAATCATCATCGTCGTCGAAAGAATCCTCAGGTGTCTAACGACGACGTAAAAGATGTCTATCTCTCCTAACTGAAGCAGAAATATCCCGTCTATGTGGATGACGAGAACCTGACTCATCGACTATACTATGTAATTGATTTCCCTTTTCCTCCACGGTAACCCGATTACGATTAATTCAATTTTAAAAATAAACTTTTGTTAATGAATTTACTAAAATAATTAAACTCATTATTAACTTAATAATCAATTTATTTAGCAATTACCACAATTTATAATCAATAATCCTTTACTAAAATCGTACACAACTAATTATTAACTTAATAATCAATTTATTTAGCAATTATCACAAATTATAATCAATAATTCCTTACTAAAATAATTAAACTAATTATTAACTTAATAGTCAATTTATTTAGTAATTATCACAATTTATAATCAATAAAGGATTTACTAAACTAATTTAATTAATTATTAACATAATATTCAATTTATTTTGAAATTATTACAATTTATAATCACTTTAAATAATTAAAACTAAATAAATTGGGGCGTCTACCGGAGACACTCCATCGTTCGGGGAGTCGTCTGCCGTGGGGGAGGCGGCTCCCGCAGACGTCTCCCCTTTCGTTCGGGCGTCCGCGGGAGACTCCTGACTGCTCCCGCGGACGCCCCACCCAAAAAAAACTATAAAAAATAAACAAGACAATTACCAGATTTGAGTAATCCGGGACGTCCGCTGGTCCTTTTCCTGGCATCCGAGACATTTTTCTGGTGAATATAAGAGTAATATGAAGAGAGAGTGGTGTTAGGAGAGCAAAATAAAGAGTTATATAAGTAGAAATGGTAGAAGGGCAAAATAGTAATCTATACGGACGATTGAAGTAGTTTTACGACGATGAATAACAATTCAGAAAAAATATCCTAGAATATTTTTTATACAAACCCAACAGACAAATGAAATTAACTATAACCACGTTTAATGTGAGTACATTGATAAATTGTAAGACTCTCAAATGTAGTTCGAACTCAAAATTTGAACTTGACTCGATAAAAGTTCGACTTCGATTTAACCAGTAAATTTCACCGGTCATGTGAGTGAAAGGAAAGAATAAAGAAGATAAGTGAAAAATTAAAAAAATCGTCCAATTTAAATCGAAAACAAGTTGGCTCGAACTCGAAATTGCTCGAGCCCGACTCAACGACTCAACTTGAGATTTTTTTTGTATAATTTGTATTTATTTTTTAGTATTTAACAATAATATATAATAATATACCAGACTTAAAATTTTAACTCTGTTTTACACCCCTAGTTTACAGCCAAATGCAAGTGCAAAATCAAATGGCTTCTGCACTCATGAAAATTAAAGAATGAATTTATTGAAGACTCCACAGACAGCTCTGTAATCTACCCTTCAATAACTTAAATAAATAGTTGGAAGTCCTGCATGAAATAAAGAACAAATGCCTCTGCCCACATCCATCTGGCATGTTTATATTTATAGGTGAATTACATTTAATGAGGTCCTAGAAAATGAACCAGGCAGCAAGTGACCCAGATCACTCCAACATGCAGCTGCACTTGTGGTAGAACAGCAGTAGAGTAGACAATAGGACGTCACTGTCAACTGCGCTGATAACAAGACCAAGACATTATTGTCAGAAAGACTTTTTAGGCCATCACTAACCATGACCTGGACGACCCGGTCATCAGCTCTCTCTCTCTTCAAAATCAGCTTTCTCTCTCTTCCACATCAGCTTTCTCTTTCCTCAACCCACATTCTTCTCTTTCCTACACTATTCATCTCTTAACCACAACCCAACACAACCCACAACAACCTACCTCTCTCCTCCACATCATTTCGGGGTCCATCTTGGTAAAATTTTAAAAAAAATTTAAAAAATTTCTAAAAAATCAAAACAATTATAAAACGAATTTTCAAAAAAAAAAATTATAAAAAAACTCAAACAAAAAAATTAAAAAAATCAAAACAAAAACAAAAAAAAATCAAAAAATCCAAAAATAATAAAATATTTGATGACCGGGTCGTCGACCCGGTCGTTTGAACGACCGGGTCGACGACCCGGTCATCTACAACCGAAAGTTTTCTGTTAAAAAATTAGTATTTTAATCAACGACCGGGTGATGACCGCAGGATGACCGCAGTTTTACTGCGTTAAGGGATGGCCTTACATGATGCTGTCTGGGCTCTGTTACCTGTGGCCCACCTTCAAGATAGGACCAGATTCTTGAATGAATCTCTATCTCCTCGCTTGTGTTTGTTGTCTAGTCTAGCTGTTGTACCATTGGTACAAGTGTGACGTGTAACAGCACCAGATCAGCTACTTGATTTTTGTTCCTTCCCATATATTATCAGTGGGCTCGAGGCTTGCTTAGGGCACCTGGGCGCATCCCCGTTGACTGGGCAGGCGTCTCTTGGGTGTCTGCTCGAGATGCCCACCTGGGTGTCTGTCCGGGACACCCACCTGGATGTTTGCCTGAGCGTTGGGCATACTGGACAGACGCTCTCGGGTGGGGGCACGTGTCTCTTCCTATTCGTCGAATTTTTATTATTATAATATTTAGTGGATGTTTTTTTATTAAAGTATTAAGTATTTGTTATTAATGTGGAGTAATAATTTTTGGTGTAATTAATGGAATAAAATTTAAAATATATACATAAAATAAACAAATGTAAATCTATATTTAAGGTTTAAAATAGAATATATGTTAATACGACAATACCATAAGAACTACGAACTACATTAATAATTCTGAAATACGAACTACAACCAACCACACGAAACATATGTTAAATGAAATACAAACCATACGAAATACAAATCATCGTCGTCTGCTTGGACTTGCTTGCGACGGCGTCGCTGTAGTGGTGGGGATGGTGGTGTGTCGTGGTAGGGACTTATCGTCGTCGTGACCCTCTTCTTCAGTGTCCGTCATACTTAGACTACTTTGTTGAGACATGTGTCGGCCAAACATCTGAAAATGCGATTGATTATGTGGGAATAATGATGGTGCATATTGAGAGAATTGTGGGAATGATGAGTTTTAGTCTGGTTGTGGGTAGTGGGAATGATGAGTTTTGGTCTGGTGGTGGGAATGATGGTGCGTAGTGAGAGAAGTCTGTTTGTTGGTAAAATGGACGTGAGGGGTATCCTTGTGGATAACGTTGACGCGGATTTGATTGTGGACGGGGAGGGAACGGTTGTAATCCGGAGAAGACATTGCAACGTTGTGTTTTGTAGAAGAGATATGTGATGTAAGTTGTGTTTTGTGTAACGTATATATAGAAAAAAATTAGACATTGTGCAGTCACGCGGATTATTTTTCACACACATGTATATTGTACGTTCACGCGTACTACTTTTCTTTCACGCGTATACTGTACATTCACACTGACTACTTTTCTTTCACGCGTATACTGTGCAATCACGTAAATTATTTTTCACGCACGCGTATACTGTACATTCACGTGTATATTGTGCATTCACGCGCGCTTCAAATTTCAAATATTCATTTTTTTGTGGTTTAATAGTGATTAATATTATTAACGAATATTTATTATTGTTAATTAATTAATATTAATAATAATTATATCGTGAATTAGAATTATAATGTAATTAGATTTATATAAAATGTAATTTGTTAAATATTGTGTGAGAATTAAAATTATTTAATTAAAAAATGATGTGGATGAAAGGGAGTGTAAGGTGGGTGGGGGTAGCCTGGGCATGGGTAAATGATTTTTTTGGGTGGATTGAGTGAACTGACGTGACAAAGAGAGAAGCTGACGTGAGAGAGAGAGAGTGTAGAATGCCCGAAGTAGCCTGAGCGTTATTATTTGTGCTCTTATGTCTATGATAGTGTAAGAGCAGTGTCCCTGACATTTGTCAAATATAAATAATACCATATGTGGTTGATCATCTGTTAGAATTAACAAAATATTAAGGATCAATAGTAAACATGGAAGGAGAGGTAAAACGTATAAACAAGGGAAATAGAATTTGAAGATTTTGGGGTTTCAAATTCTACCGAGGACTATTAACTAACTGTTCATGAGCTACTTTCAAAAACAAAACAAAGCGAAGCGAAGTGTTCATGAGCTAAGACATTAGAAGAGCAACAATTAAATCAAACTCTTTGTGAAAAGCAAAGTGGATTAAATAGAATTAGATGTCATAAACAATTAGAGTAATATATACAAAGGAAAACCGACGACAACATCAGCACATGTTCGACTTTCTAAACTATTTTGCGCAACCATACGTACACAAGGAACCTAATAATATACAATACAATGTCACTGCAGTTGCAAGTGTAGACAAGATCTGTAGATACAACAGCCACATCGATATTGGCCGTAAATCCACGCTGCAGCGGAAAGCATATCGGGGCTGGAGATAATTCATGCCATAGAATAGGTTAGCCAACTGTCCTGCTTGATGTATCAGAGAAATAAGCCGTCACAGCCTTTAATTTACCATTAAGAAAATTCTTCTCCACCTGAAACAACCAGCAATAGTGTCCGTCTCACTCTTCATACAATTTGCCAATATTAATGGTTGGGACGTAAGCTTGCAGGAAAAACTGGAAGAAGCAGAGAGAAATAGAGAGCGGCACCCAATGTGAAGAAAAATGTGAGGATTTAAATTTCGGGCAGGGGTGAACCAACTTCAGACCTTGGAGGCCCTTTTTGTTCTAATTGCTTAGGATTTAGGCTTGTTGTCAAGCCTTATACGTCACACCTTCATATCATCTAAAAAAGATATTAAGGAAAGTCATCTCTAGTTGAGATTTGTCCAACTTCTAAGTAATTTTGTGGAATTTTTTTTATTACTGCATAACTTAAACTCAAGGCACAACCCAACTCGAAGTCACAGTCTTACAATTTTCATGTAATTTTTCTCTTTCCATATTTTTAATGCATTAAACTCCGCCTGGGTACGTGTACATAGTCTGTCTCAAGCCAGGATAAAGGAGGAGAGTTGCGATAGGTGTTGCGAGCCAGCATAAAACCCTAGCTACTCCCATGGAAATGAAACTTAATAGAGAATCGTGTTTGGGACGTCACTCTCTTAGCGACATGCTACATCGGGCCCCGGATGTAGTGATTCAAAGTGAGCAAGGGTCTACGCATCATTTTCGACGGGTGCGAGCGATAAGGAAGTTAGTCGAGGGACGCCACCACCATAGTGGCACACTGCATCGGTGCCCGGATGTAGTGCACAAGAAGTTAGGATCCTCGTACTTTACTCAACGGGTGCGAGGGGTAAGGAAGCTAGTCGAGAATAGTAAGATACGCATAGGTAGTTGGAATGTTGGATCTTTAACAGGGAAGTTGAGAGAGTATAGGATGTGATCAACAAAAGAAAAGTCAATATTCTTTGTGTTCAGGAGACCAAATGGGTAGGTGAAAATGTTAAAGAAGTTGAAAATACAGGATTTAAGTTATGGTATAATGGAAAAGATAAAAATAAAAATTGAGTAGGAATCTTAGTAGATAAGAGCCTAAGAGATGAGGTGGTAGAGGTTAAAAGACAAGGTAATCGAATAATTTTGATTAAGTTAGTTATCGAAAAACTGATTTTGAATGTCATTAGCGCCTATGCCCCACAAGTAGGTTTGAGCGAAACAGTGAAGAAACAATTCTGTGAGGACCTTGACATTATAGTGAGAGAGATTCCTAGTAGTGAGAAACTTTGTATTGAATGAGATTTTAACGGTCAAGTTGGTAAAGATAGCGAAGGGTTTGAACGTATCCATGGAGGGTTTGGGTTTGGTGTTAGGAATAAAGAATGATAAGATTTTCTGAATTTCGCTATAGCATATGACCTCATAGTAGCAAATACTTTCTTTAGGAAAAGAGAATCTCATTTAGTCACATTTTGTAGTGGTCAACATCGAAGTCAAATTGATTTTGTGCTTACTCGAAAAGATGATCGAGGATCTTGTATAGATTGTAAGGTAATACTTGGAGAGTTTGTGGTGGCTCAACATAAGTTGGCAGTAGCGAACTTTCGCTTTCGTATTAGTGTAGTACGGAATAAATGTAATAAAGATGTGAAGATTAAGTGGTGGAATCTTAAAGGAGAAAAATGTATGAGATTTAATGATAGACTTATGGCAGAGGGACTTTGGGATGTTGTAATATGTGGTTTAAAGATAAAAATGAAACTAACTTAGAAGAATATAAGTTGGCTAATAAAAAAACTAAGAAAACAGTAAGAGATGCTAAAAAGATTGTTTATGAGAATTTATACCAAAAGTTGGGAACAAAGGAGGAGATGTTGGAATATATAAGTTGGCTAAAATAAGAGAGAAGAAAACTAGAGATCTTAATCAAGTTAAATGCATTAAAGATAATAATAACCTCTTAATGCGGAGGATATCAAGGAAAAGTGAAGAGAATATTTTGATAAGTTTTTTAATGGAAAAAAGGATAGCGACATTTTTGAGGTGGATGATACAATTGAGGAATCTAATAGACGATTTGTACGGAGGATAAGATAAGTTGAGGTTAAAGAAGCCTTAAAAAGGATGAAAGTTGGTAAGGCTTTAGGACCAGACGAGATCCCGATTGAGGCGTGGAAATGTCTGGGGGATAAAGCAGTAACGTGGTTAACTAAATTGTTTAATAGTATCTTTGAGAAAATTAAAATACCAAATGAGTGGAGAAAAAATATTTTAGTGCCAATTTACAAGAATAAATGAGATATTCAAAGTTGCACTAACTATAGAGGTATTAAACTCATGTGTCATACTATGAAATTGTGGGAAAGAATAATTGAGCACTGTCTAAGGAAAAAAACATGTGTTAGAGATAATTAATTTGGTTTCATGCCTGGAAGGTCAACGATAGATGTCATATTTCTTATTAGACAACTTATGGAGAGGTATAGAGAACAAATGAAAGATCTACATATGATTTTTATTGATTTAGAAAAGACATATGATAGAGTTCCAAGAAATGTTATGTGGTGAACCCTTTAGAAAAAGAAACAATCAACAAAATATGTGAATTTAATTAAAGATATGTATGAAGGAATTGAATCTAGCATTAGAATTTGTGATTGTGTGACTAAAGCTTTTCCGATTAAGATTGGACTTCATCAGGGTTCAACTTTAAGTCCATATCTATTTGTTTTAGTAATGGACGAGGTGGCAAAAGACTTACAATGTGAGATTTCATGGTGTATGTTTTTTTGCGGATGATGTAGTATTAATTGACGAGAGTATGGTAGGTGTGGAGAGAAAACTAGAATTGTGGAGAAATACTTTAGAAACAAAAAGTTTTAAATTAAGTAGATCTAAAACTGAATATATGAAATGTTGTTTCAGTACTGTTAATACCGAGGAAGGTGAGATTATATTAAATAGGCAAGTGGTGCGTAGAAAAGATATTTTTAGATATCTTGGATCAATACTTCAAAAGGATGAGGAGATCGATGAAGATGTTAACCATAGGATTAGAGCAGGATGGATGAAATGGCTACAAGCCTATGGTGTTATGTGACAAAAAAAATTCACTTAAGTTAAAAGGAAAGTTTTATAGAATTGTAATAATACCTGCAATGCTATATGATGCGGAATGTTGGGCAACTAAAAGACAACATATACAAAAGATGAGTGTATCTGAAATGAGGATGATGAGGTGGATGTGTGATCATACGCGAATGGATCAGATTAGAAATGAAGACATTCGTGAGAGAGTTGGAGTTGCTCCAATGGAAGAGAAAGTTATCCAACACAGACTGAGATGGTATGGACATGTATATAGAAGACCTATGGAGGCACCTATAAGAAGAGGGATATTGAATCGGATCGAAGACATAAAAAGAGAAAGAGTCAGACCACGATTGACTTAGGAGGAAGCTGTCAAAAGAGATTTAAAAGATTGAAATGTTCCTCGAGAATTTGCATTGGATAGAAACGCGTGGAAGAAGTCGATTCACGTGCATGAACCGTGACTCCTTAGAGTTTCATTTCTACCCTACATCAACTAGTTCGAGATAAAAAGCTTTGTTGTTGTATATTTTTAATGCATTACCAAGGATATCATATGTGAAATAAAATACGCTCCCAGCTTAATTTGCAGACGTGCATTTAATTCACCACCATTTCTGTTCTGGCCTTCATTTATATCAGATCTTACTTATGATTCTCTTTACGAATTTCCCTTGATATATGATGACAACTCGTGAGACTTATATTTTGATTTTCGATTCTCAAAAGTTAGCAACCATTACAAATTATTAATTTGATATGTCTGAGAGTGATTTTAAAAACCTCACAAACAGAAAATAGGATATGGGGTAATAGATTAGCTTGGTTAGATGTATGTCAACTTTGTTTTTTGATGTGCGTTCATTATTCACTACAGACCCTATCCATCAATGTTTCTATTTAAAAGGCTATATGGAGTTTCAACTGGATCAACTGCATGCAAATTAAAAATGAAGCGAAAAACAACTGGCCGTCAATGAAAATAAAGAAATATAAAAATAAATAAAACTGACTTTCAACAATATATGTTGGGAACCAATTTGATAAATATAAAGTAAAATCACCTCTAAGTCCCATGGAGGATCGGATAAAAGTGACAACTCTGCCAGCTGGTTTAGGTCTATATTACGTGGAAGAAACATGACGACTTTAGGTGCAATATTGGTTGCAACTTTGAAAAGAAAATACCTGCAATAAAAATATTAAAAAGGATGAAGCTCAGAAATTGCACATCATATCTTCTTAGTCCACGAAAATACAAAAATTGAAAGAGAAGTCCACCCATCCCGAGGCCTAAGCATGGTTTTCACATTGTAGGATTGCACTTTGAGATAATCAGGGCCGCCCCAAGGAGGTGACATGAAAATAACATCCGCCTGAAGAATAGCAGCACAGATACATGTAACCACAGGGTTGATCATAAAATGCTAATGAAAAGTCAAGGGGAGCACTTTCACATAATCAAACTACAGGGTTATCCACAGAATGTAAGTACCGAGTAACCAGATCATATTTGCTGTCTGTACTGGAAGTGTCAAGAGTACATTTTCTACTTTTTTCATATTGCTACCAGAATATCAGTTTCAGGAATGTAACGTTTCATCCCAATTAAACTCGACTAGTGAGGATTGAGCTAAGAAATCGAAAGCAGTTTGCCTTTCATCATTGTTCAGTTATCAACTTTTAAGTTTTAAGTAGATAAAAACATATTCTCTTTACCGATTGCCTTCCTCTCCTAGCAAGAAGCCTGTGATAACATAAGCTCCTAAACTCAGATGCAAAATTGTCCTTGGAAAACCCTGTTTAGAAGCCTTTTACTTCTCATCCATAAGATTTTTCTTACATGTATAAATATTTCATGCTATATAACTCTTCAAAGATGGAAATAAAAGGAAGCATACATACAACTGACAAGAATCAATATATACAGAAAAAGCTTATCCTACTTCCATTTCCTCAGATGACAAGATTTTGAGTTTTGACAACCTAGGAACAAAAATGTTTTTTTTCTTCATATTTACATTTAAATTAGGTATAAATAGGTAATAGTGCATGGGGATAGGCGAAGTCACGTGACAAGTGTACAGATTGGGACTGCAGTTCACATATTGATTTTACCACAAGGACGCATTAAGCTGAATATCCATGTACTTTTACAAAATAATTTGAGGGCACTTTCCCTGACACAGCAACAAAAGTACAATCATCCAAGGAGATCCTTACCTTTAGTTTCTTAGATAAATGGAAGAAATCCCCTTGTACAAAGTCAATTCTCTCCTGAACTTCATATATTGAAGCATTATGATATGCATACTCAATTTTTTGTGGATCAATGTCAATGGCAATAACATGATTGTTCCTGACAAAAAGGACAAGCATAAATCAAAAGAAAACATAAAATTTATTTATATAACTATGCTTAGAGCTGTGGATCTGTTGCAATAAAGGGTCACATAAACTTTTCGGTTGATTACATCAACCAAACTAAGTGTGGCCCCGAAAACATCAATTGCAAGAACAATAACAGAAATTCCCTATTCAGAATGATATAAACGAAAATGCTTCCTTCCAATGAATTATAAACTTAAAGAGAATAATGGTGTATTTCTTGAGAATTTATTTCCCTTCAAAATTTGGGCAGTGTGGGGTTTGTTAAAAAGAAAAGAAAATGAAAGAAATAGCACTAGCATGTCAAATAATTAGATAAAATGAATACAAGGGCACCTACTTCATGGCAAACTGGATGGCATTTCCTCCAACACCAGCAAAACAATCAATAACAACACCCTTTCCGCAACGGCATGCATGATGTTTGGCGACAAGCTCTGGTGTAACAGAAAACCAACCCTCTTCATCCATTTTTATACCGTAGTCAAACCTCTTGAAAAGTGAGTACCTCTGATACCAGTACTTAACAATGTCACCTGAGAAACCCTCCATCTCTTCAGGTAACACTGAATCTAGAGGAGGGCAAAAAATATCACGAGACAAACATATCACTGAACTAGAAACGATGGATTACATAATCCAGATCTTAAGTTTGAAAGCCTATGAGGGTTATATCTTCTGAAGTAGGAGGAAAAAACATTATAAATGAAAGGCACTTCTCTCTGGAAAATTAAGGTACGTGCATGTTTAGTCAACAGCATGGGTAGGAGATTCAAAGAGATGAGAAACATAAATGGCACTACCATCTAGTATAAACATAATGGATCCAATTTTGAAGTAGAGTTGGGTATTGATACCTTACTCGGGATCAGCGTCAAAACAAAAAATTAAATTCTGGAACTGTAAGTCAAGTCAATCTTCTGGTGTACATGGAAATCTCAAACATTACAATGTAAGACTAATAGTAGCTTATACTAAGTATCTGCATGGCACATAAAGCATCTATCTGAAGAAAAATTCGTGTTTTTCGGATTTTTAAACAATCAGTCAAGCACCACAAAGACCACAGAAGTTATTACATGAAAAGAGTAGTGAATTAATGCATTTGATTTTAGCAGAATTTGGATTGCAAATTTACAATGGAAGATCAAAAATATGAAATACAAAAATATCAAAATGCTCGGACAGATGGATGATATCAGTAAATTAATTGGCCTGTGAGACTCTGTAAGACCTAAATACAGACCCCGAATCTAGGAGCATGTCCCCGTCGTTACACTGTTTAAGCTGGGCATTCTTGTCTTGTAAGGTTGTATTACATAGCTACTACAATATCAATCATGATTACAAGAAAGGTTGATCCTTGCACTCACTCATGGTAGGCATTCTTTCTTGTAAACCTGCACCGTGGTGCTACAAAAACATATAAATAAAATCGATCGTTCAAGACCCACCAAGACAAAAAAAACAATTATCATAAATTCATTTTTACCTAAAAAATGTAAGGTTCTACCCCTAAAGATTTCCATAACTAACATTGCTACAGTACAGATATATGATGCAAAATAGCCTCTTCTAGTCGTCACTGGTGGATGAAAAATTAATTAAAGAGACGAAAATACATTAAAAAAGCTACCATTTATTTCTCCATAAATTTTCTGGCATGGTTTGATCCTTCGTACTCTCTTTTTATTGTTGATAACTTCACTGTCATGGTGACCATCTCGACTACTCGTTGAATGTGTTTCAGCTCTTTGCAGCATAAAACTTCCAGATTTTTCCTCAGCCCTTAATCCAGCACTTGGAATACAGAATGCAGGAGGAACATCAGGAACAAGTTTGTGGTAATGAGAGCAAAAGCAGAGGAGAACGAAACTTACCTGCTGGTGGATGGAAAAAGGGCAGGTTCTTCATAAATTCCGTGACTTGTGTCCATAAGAGTCAAGTCTGGGGAATAAGAAGATGTGATGGGATCTTCACCGGATGATTTAGTGCTTTCAGAACATATAGGCTCTACATCATCTCCTAGATGGTATTCATTAATGCTGGCTGAATAATGATTAGACTTGGAAATCAAGTTACCAAAAGCAGGTCCTGATCCAGAGGTAACTTTGCAGCATGACTGAGCTAACAAATAACCATCTTCCCTTTCTCCTGCAATAAAAGCATTTTCTTGCAGTCCACCATGACTATTGTCTGCGGTTATGCTGAGAGCACTCTCTTTAACAGATTCATCTTTCACTGTATCACCATGTACTTCTCCAGGATCAACTTTGCCTAGAGTAAAATTTGAAGTACTGTCAAGATTGCATTCATCTTCAGCTGCATCAACCAGGATTTCATCAGGACTTGTTGAGAACAACGAATGTTCCAGGCCAGAAGGAGGGTACCATGAGGACTCCTGAGTGACAAAATTATAGTAGTAGTTTCTCATGTAAAATGAATCCCAAGCTACTGTCCAGTTACCTAAATAATTCGGATGCCACGAATCTTCAGAGGTATCTTCCTGACAATTATCAATCAACAGTAGTTGCTGAAAGGAATCAAGAGAACCTTGAAGTACAGCCCCTGTGTCTTCCATATTAACATATTCATCTCCAGGACCTAAGGTGGATGACAAATCAGATGCATGCTCCAAATCATTATTGTTATGTTTGTAATCATATTGCTTCTCATTGAAATCCCCATGACAAACATCTTCAATGGTATCTTTGCTGTTTAAATTGGATGAGGGAGTGTCAATCACATTGCTGCCTGAATTGATACTTTCATCTCCCCTATCAACAATATGCTTCTCAGGAATTTCCCCGTTTGCAGCCAATTGAAAAACGATGTCACCATTAGAGTGAAGGATGCTCCTATTAAGCTCCATTTCAGCATCATCACAAGGGATTTTGCCTTGACGGTCCCTGGTGACATGAAAAGATGAGTTGGTTCTGTCACAAAAAGGTTGAAGGGTATCAGCAGATACTTGCTCCATAGTGTTACACTCACTATTTTTTGGATCTGTCTCAGAAGCTAGAGCTTTTTTCTTAGATCCCTTTCTCTTCCTAGCACCAACCATATTTTTCTTCTGCAAGAATTATATATCAAAAGCTAGCCGAAAGAAAAAATATATATAACAAACACCATGTCCAACAACAATTTGTAAGAGACGAAATTATCTGATGATCACAATACCTCCTTGGTGGTACCAAAGGAAAGAGGTAATCCTAATGCACACAATTCTTGTGCAAGTTCTGGGTCAATGATATTATGCTCTGCATTTTGACAGAAATATAAATAAATAAAATTAGACAAAAAGGAACTCAAGCAAATAAACATAAGGGCATAAGTTAATTGCAAATAACTGATGACAAAGTTGTGTGTGTGTGAATCTCCTGATAGACACATCATTAAAATATGAGTGTTTGTGTGTGTGTGAAGATAACAAAACAGATAACTTTAGTGCAAGGGCATTTATGTACAACATGAGCAACTGGAAGGACAACATTCACTCAAGTAAAATACTTATTGATTAATGTTTTGTTGACTTCTATGACACCAGCACTGTTTCTAGCAGAGCTGCATTTTCCTCAATTATTAATCTGGTCTCATCATCTTTTGATATTTAGACCACAAATAGGAACTCGTCCTCAGTATCATAAGCAATTTCAAAGAGAATGCATTCTAAAACTTCTATTGACTATTGTTAAAAAGTTCCTAGTAACTAAATATGTTTGATCATTTACAAGACACAAAAATAATATAAATAATATGTTTAGTTGGTTACAATCTTTTTTGAGAGAGTATGCCTAAATTTGCGAGAGATTACGGCAAAACATGTAGTCATGTACTCCAGTACTGATAAAGGTGTAGTAGTGAGTTTTATTTTAGTTGAATAATTATTAGTTTCTAGGATGCCTAGGCACTTCAAACAAGTTACCTTACCTATGTAGGAAATCCCTTTGGACATACGTCTGATACCCCCATGTGGTGTGTCCAGAGCATTTAGGTACTCGACGTATTTAGACACAAGTTGGAAATGTCATGATACATAGTGAATGAGGGTGTGCACAAGAGACCACAACAAGTTACTTGTTTTTTTAGTTTTAGTTTCTCTAAAAATAAAGTTGTCTTTCCTAAGAATTCATTAAGTTGGTAAAAATGCAAATTTCAAAATAAACGAGAAGCCTCTACTTCATGCTCGACCAAGGCTTCTGAAAACCAATCACCGTCCTCTAACTGCACTCCTACCTCCAGCTCTGCCCAGCCACCTCAAACGTCTCTCTGAACGCCTCGATCACTACCTATTATGATGGTGTAGGTGGTTGGAAGGCTGGTTGGCAAACCAATAACATTACTTTGTAAGTGTAAATAAGTACGGTGAAAGGGTCGATCAGCCAATATTTCTGAAGTGTAAAGGTTTTACCACGCATGTCCCAGAGGGCACCTATAGATCAAGTTGATAGTTTTTTATGTATATTTCTATGTTTCAAAATACGTATGTTTTAAAAAATAACAAAGTGCTTGGAGTGCCAATATAAGTCAAATGATAAACAAGCTTGTTTGAAGCAGTTTTTCTATAGGTTTATGATGCAGAAATTGAAAGAGTATGTTCGGAAAAAATTACCATTCAGTTCTGTAGTGATATTTGAGCAGGCAGCGTCAACAGAATAACTCTGCACATAAGAATGTCAAACAAAATCACTTTAAAGAGAAGAAATCGAATAGAAGGTCAAAACCCTAACAGGAAGATGTTGACGCGTATGTTAAACCAAGTAACCAACAAGGAAATTTTTAACATTATTCGAAAGAGAACAGTAGAGCAGTTTACAAGACTTAGAAAAGAAACATTTCATAAGATCTAAATAGCCCTTGCAGTTTAGGCTCGTTAATATGACATCAAATTTCTAAATAAATAATGAAATTTAATGTAAGAACAGGATGATCAAAAAGACCCAGAAATTATCCTTGGGCATTCACTATGTTACTTCCATCTTAATTTCTAAATTACAGACTTAAGCAAAAACCATCACAAGCTGGACACCTACATGAAGTCAGAAGAAGAAAAAACAGTTTGCTACTGATTCAATCCTGAATTCCACACATTAACAGCAATGACGACACGTGGACGGGTAAGTCAGAATTTGAGAAGTTTTGAACAAATTTATCCTGTTAGACAATTGCAACTCTTTCACGTCCAATAATAAGTACAACCTGAGTCGCTATATACAACAAAATGTATAAAGAACAATTTGATCGGAGTAGTTAGATACTTAGATACCATTTCCTAAAATCATGGACTTTGTTGTGCAATTCCACTCCTCATAACCAATATTTAAGTTTGGGTGAGCAACTTATGGTGAGTTTGGGTGCACCATAAACTAGGATTTTTTTCCCAGTTTCTCAGTTTTTCCAAAAAACTGCATCCAAACAAATTTTTGGAAGCCCAGTTTGAAAGAAAAAATTGCTATCATGAATAGGTTTCTTATCACCAAACTCACCTTTTCTAGCTTCCACCTTAATTTCAAACAAATAGTACACTCAAACAACAAAACCACAAGCTCACTGGAATGCCTACAATACTCAGGAAAACACAAACTTTTTCGGACAATCCAAAATTTCAGAAGGTTGTGTCAAAATGCTGTATTCAGAAAGAAATAAACCTATTGTACCAAGTCATCAATTTCCAACCATCAGCTACCCCAGCAAGAAAGAAGAAATTTTGAACTTAGAACTCGACAACTTCCTTTATGATCAGTGCAGAATTTAATAAATTTCAAACTACGACAACATGTATGACAATCTCAATTGCTTTTGCAATTTGGATAACATACACACCTAAATTCCCAAATAGAAATACAAGTGCAAAATCCCAAATTTCCAACAGACTTAAAGCTTCATCTGAGAAAGTTTTCCGGAATCATATTCACTATTCACATCCGGAATCATATTCACCAGCACAAGCTAAAGTAAAGACACTCACGTTAAAGCTTGTGATTGGGGCTGTAGTATATGAATGTTGGATGGAAAAAAATGGTATATTCACTTCCGGAATCATATTAACCACAAACTAACTTCAACCGTTGTTTAGGAATGTAGTCAATGTGGACGCATCGGCGATGCAAGGGGTCACCACACTGCATTACCTCGATGTGGCTAGGAAAATGTTAGTCCACATTATGTTACGCATAATAGCGTGATGCGGGTGCATAAGCGAACGCATATGCGCTGCAATTCAGAAGAGCATCTTTTAAAATTTAATTGGGCATGAAGATCTGAATAAGGAATTAAGGATCCATTCACCCATTCGCTCATAGCCCGAAGAACCCAAGTTTTCTCTTCTCTCTCTAAACCAAACCCTAACCCACCAAACATCGAGGCTTATATTTGTATTATTCTGTTGATATGCATGATTAGAATTATTATGTTTTTTCTTGAGCCCGACATCATTTCTATGTGTACATATGTAGACATAATAAAATATAATATGTATAATTCCCGCAAACTGCATATGTGTTATGTAATGGCTTGCAGCTTTGCATCCGCATTGTGCATTTATGAACCTAGACTTCAACATGTACACAACTACACAAGTAATTATATATATAAAAAACATGTACACAAGTACAACGCTCAGAAAATAAAAGTTATAAAACATATTTGTCTTCAATCCTACCCGAAAATTCCACTCCACCATGTCTACAACCAAAAGCCCAAAACTTCACAAAAAGAAAGAAAAAAACACATATATCATGCCCGACGATCCTAATTCCTTTCGCAAACTGTATAACATACACACATCTAAATCCCCAAGTACAGATACAAGTGTAAAAACAACAAACTAGGTATTGGCTTCAGTTGAGCAAATTGTCCAGCAAATCATCTTTCTTGTCACCAAAAATACTCCTTTTAAACAACAAAAACCAAAACCTCACTTTTTTCCAATCCAATCCGACAATTCCACTCCACCACCATCCACAACCAAAGTAAAAGTCCAAAACTTCGCCAAAAAAACAAAACAAAAAAAACTCACATCGGACTCCTCGTCCAAGCTTCGGCGCCGACCAGGCGTTCTGGAGGCACCACCCCGACCATCTTCCCTGAAACAGCGAAGGACTAGTGATCGAAGTCACGGGTAGGGGAGAGTTGGAGGAGGCGAAGGATTAGGGTTTTGCGCACCAGAGGAAGACTTCCGTTACGCGGAAGAGAGGGCCCAGGGTTTTGATGGCCGCCGTCGTATCGGAGTCGTCCATCGAGGAACGGACGGCGGACGTTCGTCGGAGATCGGACGGTGGTCGGGGGGTTTGGAGCAGGAAATTTGTTGTCAACGCCTATCTATTTAGCTCTCTTATTTTCCTTAAAGCAAAAAAATATTGAAGTTGCATCGAATAATTATTAGGTGGAATGTGGATCATGTCGTATATAATATGTGTCTTACCAAAATAAGGATCGAATTTGAAACTTGTTTCCACCTTTGTGTTACTTAAATTACTTGGGACACATAATGTGTACTTAAATCCTAAGACGCAATCTATTAATATAATAGGGAACAAAAGTCTGATTATAACATAATCGATAAAGACCAAATTTGAAGCAAACAAAACAACAAATAGATATTACATTTTACATGCTTAGCAAGAAACCAAGGAAGATAAGGTACCACAAAGAAATATTGGAAATAGATAATGATCTACTTAAAATATGTTGAAGCATAAAGTAAACCAACATAGGTTTAAGCATCTGATCTTGAACAGTGACAAACAAGAGATTGTGGTAGATGGATGAGTCATAGAATCTCGGCAACCAAGATGTTTGGCAACCACAAATTCAAAATATAGTTTCCCAAGAGAAGCATTGACATACTAGGTCGATCCAAACCTAGCTAAGTTCATCCTTAACGGGCTACTGTAGCTCGGGTGGCATTGTAGGCCGTTTGGATGTCATAGTATCCGCCCGAGTGGAAAGTGTGCACAATAGATCTACCCAGATAAACTCCAAGGAACCACAACATGTTGAAACCATACACAAACAAGCCACAAACAACTTTATCACTAAGTGCTCAGCCAATCTCAGTCATATTCAACAAAAATCAACCTAAACATACCATCAACCTCAAGTAGAAAGACTAGGGAAGGGTCAAAATCAAAGAAAATGGATTTATGTCTATTTGATAATAAAATAAGAAATTATGTTTTCAATCATCACGTAGTAGCTAGGATAATAAAATAAGAAATTATGTCCATTAGATAGATCGATGAGATTTAAGTTCTACTTTGGAAGGATGATTTGGAAAGATTTTTTATAAAAAAATTGAATAATGTTCTAACTTGCCTAAATTACAAAGTTTAAGGTGGCAGTTGCTTATTTTTAAACGATAAGGGTGCAAACTGAAAAGTGCCACGAGGTTAATTAAGAGGTCGATTCCTGGGATTTATTTTGGTGACATCCAAATTCCAACCAGTTTAGATAATAACAAAGAAAAGATAATGAAAATTCAATTTCATCTTATTGCGTGGTAAAAGTAATTAATCCCTACTCCCTACTACTCCCTAATCAAATAATAAGCATCAAATCTTTCCATATTTTGAAGCAAACAACCAGTCCTGCCTCACAAATCATATATTGATGCGTGCATACTAAAACTAAAGATATTATACCCAAATTATTTTTTGAATAAAAAGTCTCGTCTCACCTCACCTCACCTCACCTCACCTCATCATCACTCTGTAAATGAGAAGAAAAGAATCGAAACATAACAATTATTTCACTTACTACTCGTCTCCTCTCTTTTGTTTAATTTGTAAGCGTAACCTCAACTACAATTTCACTGTAGAACTTCAACGTCGCAGCTATTCTTCCTACAACTCCTCCCGAACTAAAGAACGAGACAAGCATATCGAACAATCAATCGATGTCGGTTGGCTTATTTCCACCACCGTGACTGTGGGATCCTAATCCTAATCGAGTTTTAATGATGGTTTAGGTGGTGTTTAGGAGGAGATGAATTTGGACAGCTAAGATAGAGTGTTGATGGATGAGGGGTTGAGATGGATTGGAGATTAGATGGACGACTGAGATGGAGTGGAGTGGAGTGGATGGATGGCTGAGATTGGATGGATAGAAGATATTTATAGGTGAAACTCTCTCACAACTCTCTCATTTCTCTCTCTCACGTTTCTCTCTCTCCCTCAGTTGTTCTCCGGCGTGGTGGTCGGAAGTGGTGGTGATCTCCGGCGAGTTGGGGTGATCGAAGTCGTTTAGTGGTGGAGGTGAGTTGGTTGGTTGATAAACTCATCTCGTTGGTTTCTTCTTCTAGTCCTCTCTTAACCTACCTCGTTTTCAGTTGTTGAGGTTGGTGTGGAGATTGACGGAGGTGAAGGAGTGCTCGAGATTGTCGAGGGGGTGGTGATCGTTGATCGAGCGGGAGGTTCGTCGACGGATCGTGTTTTGAGGAGGAGTGCTCGTGGAAGTGTCGTCGAGATTCTTCGAAGGTTTCTTCAAACTTTCACGGTATGTCAACTCGCTCACTTTAGTAGTGTGAGTATTTGGAAGTCGACGGTAGGCCTTCCCACTTGTCGCAAGTAAACATGCAGCAGATTTTACTGTCTGATCGGTCGACCGGTTGGTGCAAATGATCGACTGTTCTTAATGAGATTTCAGGTTCTGCCTCACACCGGTCGAACGATGCCCTTGGGGCGGTCGACCGGTTGTGCATTTGAGGCAAGCCTAGTGGTTTTCAATCGAACGGGGCCCCTTTGTCGTTCGACCGTGTGCACTGTTTTAGGTCGATTGGGGCGTTGACCATTTAAATGGTCGACCGCTTGTATGACCTTGTCCGACCGGTGACTTAAGTTGGAATAGTTGTTGGTTCGATCGAAGGTGGTTCGGTCGATCGGACTTGATGTTGAGCGTGGGGAAATTCTATGGTGTAATTCGGTCGACCAAGAGTGCTCGGGGGTTCGACCGGAATCGTTGGTGAGAGTTGGGGGAATTCTCTGGTGGAATTCGGTCGACTGAGAGTGCTCGGGGGTTCGACCGGATTCGTTGTTGAGAGTGAGGGATTTTTCCCTGGTGACTTTCGGTCGAACGGGTCCCCTTTACCGTTCGACCGATTGGTCGTTTTGTTCGTTGAACCTGGGAGGCGACTTCTAAACGGTCGACCGGTCCGTGACTTTGGTTCGACCGAACGAGTGTGGTTGGTGGGAATTGGTCGACCGATTGAGTGTCGGTCGAGGCAATTGCCCTGTGTTTGTGAGATTCGGTCGACCGAAACTTTTGGTTCAGTCGACCGTTTATGTCCAGTTTTGCACGTTGGAGGTGCAGTTGTTGTGGTCGTCCGTGTAGGGCGAGTTGTGGTGACGATGTTCTTCCGACAGGTGTGCTAGTGAGCACGAGTGTTGCGGTGGTTGGGTGAAAAAACCCTGGAGTATCGTAACTGTGTGAGAGCTGTGGTTGGGTGAAAAAGTCCTGGAACCCAGCTAGTCTGTGCGAGGTTGGGTGAAAAAGCCCTGGAGCTCCGTAGTGCGTTCAGTTTGGGTGAGAAAGCCCTGGAGCCTGAGCATGGACCGCGTGACAAGGGTTGGGTGAAAAAGCCTTGGAGCCCTTGGACGTTTGGGTTGGGTGAAAAAACCTTGGAGCTCTTGGTCGTGTCGTGGTAGCTGCGGCTGGGTGAAAAAGCACTGGAGCCCCGTAACAGTGGTGTGTGTTGTGGTTGGGTGAAAGAGCCCTCGAGCCCAGCCTGGTTGCGGTGCTTTTCTTATTGGTAGAATTGCATGTTATGGTACTTTTCAGTTCATGCATTGTATAGTTTGGCATACGGGGTTTCCCTTCTGGAAACTCGGGCATTGTTGCATGTTTGCTTTTCAGACCGTGATCAGCGTTAGGTAAGGTGGTGACCGAGGAGAGGAGCACCGCTACCAGATCCAACTTTCTCTCATTTGAGGTCAGGTGATTACTGTATTCGTTGTTTAGCCTTTTGATGTAATCACACTTTTGAAATACTCTGATGTACATATATATCATATATGTCGGTGCACATGTTTCCTTTTATTGTGTAATATCCTCTGTTGATTGTGTGTTATTAAAATTTTAAATTTTTTCGCTGTTTGAGGATGTTACAGTGACGGCAGGCGCATCTATGTCGAACTCCACCAATGGAGGTGGTCGATCGCGATAATCCACACCGGAAGTTATCTTACTTGCCCCAGCTGCAACGCTCAAATACCACCTTTGTTTGATCCAAAAATGTCTTCTACTTATGTGTCTCTTAATCGTCGCACCAATCATGGTGCAAATTGTTGTTATGGATACAAAGATTGCAGGTAACATATAATTAATATATCATATTAATATAATGTCACCACATTTGGTTCTACATTTATTAATTAATTTCCCTGGGATTGCTTACGCGATCAGGTACTAAGACAAGCTGGAATTTCTCACAATAAATACAAGAGAAGAATCGGAAGCCGTATGTTTTCATGCAGATTTTGTTTTGCCTAATATTGTCGTGTATTCATACAACTAACTCATTTCAGCATTTCGCGATCTGGTTTCAGTTGGCTTATGAGCACTTACAAGAAGACTATGCATTCGATGAAGCTGACTTCAGGAAATCATAAGAAATTTCCTCAACCGACCTCCTTTGGCATCTCAAAAGAGTCGAGATTCGGCACTTCGAGTGGGAGGTGATAAGAAATCAGTCTAATTGCAATATATTCAAACCAAATAGAACACCAAAATTACACAACGGAAATAAAACACGACACACAAACAAACTATGAGACGAAAGATTTTACGTGGAAAACACAATTCTTGTGAAAGAAAAGAAAAATCACAAGACAAACCATAAAACTGTCCATTACTTAATCAACAAAATACAATAATTTTTCTTCTTGGATTTTACCCAAAATCCAAGTTATTACAATCACTAAAATATAACCACGAAGAAATACAAAGTTACATATGAAATTTGTAAACTCTAGGTCTTTCATCTCCAAATAATCATCACCACCTGATCCATTAACTGGATTATAGATATAGACGGGAACAATTGGAATGGTTTAATATTATTTTTGGGTAAACATCACACTTAGCCCTCTACTTCTTGATTTCCCAATCAACAGCCACTAAAGTTGGGTTTCCTTTATTCCCAAGAGGAGAATTGTGCCAAAAGTCGTGGTCATGAAGAGGATTTCATCATCTTTGTTATCAAAAAATCACAAATGCTGGAGAAATAGATTATTTTATTAGGAACTCATGATAAGTAGGGGTGTAAACGGGTCGGGTATAAGTCATGTATGTCATACCCGTTCCCAGCTAAATTAACGGGTATGAGTACCAGGCTCGGCTCAATAGCAGGAGCAAGGTGAGCTCCTGCTCCGGGCCTCATTCCGGGCCTCACTTTGAGGGGGCCTAAAAAAAAATGTACATGACCTTATTGGGTTGCAAAGAAAATTAGTGTTAACACATAAATAACACTTAAACATTGATAAATTTGTCTCAAATATTGCTAAGAGGACAAAAAAAATTCAATTAATATTGCATTAAGTTAGTGAATTTTTTATTATTTAAACTAGGAGGATAATTTTTTTCAAATTTAGGAGTCTCGTTGTTGATTTTCGCACAGGGCCTCAAAAAATTCCGAGACGGCCCTGATGAGTACGGGTATATACCCGGCCAAAACATTTATATTTGTACTCGACCCGTACCCGTTAAGTTAGCGGGGTACGGGACAGATAAACGGATATGACGGGTATAATATATAAAAAATATAATATATTATATATAAAAGTATATAATATATAACATATAAAACATATATTATATAAAAATATATAATATATCTTAACAGATATACAAGTACAAGTAATGTATATACTCGTACACAAACTATGTATTAACTGGATAAACGGTTCGAATATAGGTATATAAATTCTTGTATCCGTAATTGACCGAAACGGATGACCAGATACACCCCATCTCACGAGAGGTTGCAATCAGAAGAGGCAAATTTCGAATCAAAAATATTCTCTAGGTTAAAACCGTGCCAAGATGTTCTCCAAGTTTGAAGATAATCCTGGAGATGTCTTGAACAGAACAATACACCTGAAACTTTGTTTTGGTTGGTCCCAAGGTACAAGCTCTATTTGGAGTAACCCAAGTTGGCTTATAATATTTAGATGTACTATAGTCGTTGGGCTTCTTTTATTTTTATTTTTATTTTTTATTTTTATTTTTATTTTTTGCTCCATTACACAATTATCACAGCATGTAGAAAATAATAACACCTCATTTGCAGAGATGCAAAACAAACATATCTTAACAATTGCTCTGTTGACACAATATCTACCTTAGCAGGTTGAGTTTGTTGTTTGGAAAATGTAATCCAGATAGCTTTGTGGATCAGCTATTGCTAGCTAATAAAGATAATATATGAAATAATTAAAATAAACATTTAAATAAATAACTTCTGAAATTGGGGGGTTTTTCTACGGCGTACTTCCAGAATGTTGATATTGGATGTTTTGAACACATGAAAGTTTATAAAGGATTGAGTTCAATTATTAACTTCTTTAACTTAGTGTGGGTCCCACTACTCTTAAAAAAAATGTTGGTTTTATGTTAAAATCTAAACTCACAACAAAAATATTATATTTCATTTACACCGTTAAACTAGTTTAACTTGTTAAATTTCGACTCCAACCTGAAATGCTACTTACGTTAAAATAACAGCTTGACATAGCTTGATCATGAAGTTAAGAGAGTGACATGATCCAAAAAAGTAATGACACAAAACCTATAAAAAAAGGATTGTTATACACGGACGCGGGCGTCCGTGACGCGTCCTACGTGGCACCCAAAAGTTGGCGAGTCAGCGTCTAGTCAGATTGACATGTCACCCTTTCCAAACGCGTCTTTAATGAGTTTTTAATTTTTTTTGACGGTTTTCCAAGTACGACGGTTGCTTTCCAAACCCGAGATAAGACGGCGCCATACATCCTACGAACGACGGTTCGGATACCGAGGAAGATAACAAATATCCAGATTGAAAGGGAGAGTCCCGCCTTCTTTCTCATTGGATTACCTGTGAACGGAGGAAGCGAACATGTGAACCTATTCCGCTTTCTTTCTTCCCCTCTAAACGATAATGAATTCTTCGACTCCTGCCGTCGATAGCGAACATGTGCCAGAACCGGTGGGTCTATTTAGTTTTTTTCCTTTCGTCGTTCTTTTTTTGAGGAACTTTCGTTTCTTCAATTTTTTGTTTTAGGAACCACCTACTACTTCCGGGAATCCCGGTGCTCCTGGACGGTCATCCGAAAGCAGTTTGACAGGATGAAGGAGGTTGAGAATGAGGTTTTTCGGAGCACCTATTTCGGTCACTTCCTAGACCTTCCTAACATTACTACGGACAACGAAATAGTCGGTTGGTTCGTCGAACACTACGATGCGAATGAGGTGGGGTTGAGAATAGGATCAGAGGTAGTTCCCCTTACACATGAAGACGTTGCCCTAATTTTGGGGCTTAAGTATGCATGGGAAGACTGTTGTGATGGAACCATTAGGTGTACAGAGGCGAGAAAGGGTGAACCTTGACAACACACAACTGTTAGGTCATCTGACAGCAACCAGTGTCATGGGCGACACGGAGGAGTACGTTCGTCTCCTGATTTCTTATATCTTCAACCTTTTTTTCTTCTTTGATGGAACACTTCGACCGAAGCAATGATTCATGCACCATTTGAGGGACATCAGACACATAAACAAATACGCATGGGCACGTGCAGTTCACGGAGCCCTGGTTGGGGGCATGGAGAAAGCCAACTTAGAACTGCAGGAGAGGAGAAAGGCAAGGAACTTCATTATGAGACAGGGAAACATCGACGGTTGTGTGACAATACTACAAGTAAGCGTTTTTTGCTCTTTAAGTTATGCGTTTGTTCCGTTTAAATATGTGTCTGTTCGGAATAAGTTGTGTGTCTGTTCGGATTAAATTGTTTGTCTGTTCGGATTAAATTGTGTATCTGTTCGGAATATGTTGTGTGTCTATTTGGAATAAGTTGTGTGTCTGTTCGGAATAAGTTGTGTGTATGTTCGGATTAAATTGTTTGTCTGTTCGGTTTAAGTTGTGTATCTGTTCGGAATATGTTGTGTGTTTGTTCGAAATAAGTTGTGTGTCTGTTCGGATTAAATCGTGTGTCTGTTCAGATTTTGTGTGTTTGTTCGGATTAAATTGTTTGTATGTTCGGAATATGTTGTGTGTCTGTCCGGAATAAGTTGTGTGTCTGTTCGGAATAAGTTGTGGCTCTGTTCGGATTAAGTTGTGTGTCTGTTCGGTTTAAGTTGTGTGTCTGTTTAGAATATGAACGTATGTCTGTTCAGTTGTTCTAAATAGTTGAACTTTTCCATTTGAAGGTGTGGTTTTGTGAGAAATTCAGATTGGGGGACTCAGAACTGGAGCATATCCACGAATAAAAAGTTAGACAGAAATGTTTGGGAAACGTTTAACCCTGAGGAAATGGGAGGAACGTGGAATTACCTTACCTCAGATTTACAACGGCAAGTTCGACCTGATGGGGGCTCCATCACTGAGTGAAAGGGAGCTGAAACTTATTAGTCTGTTCGAACTCCTGTTCGAAAGGGCTCAGCTTCAACATGCAGTTTGTCAAGACTCCAACTGACAGACTGCAACATTCTATGTGACCCGCAGCTCCAAGAGTTGGAGCTGAGTGAGGTGAAGACAAAATGACTGCAAACCGAAGCTGCCCTTGAGAAGGCGACAAAAGAGGTTAACGACATGAAGGAAGAACTGAGGATATCCATGGAAGAGTGTAGGAGGCTGAGGGGAAGAAATTGTATATCTTCGAGGGACATAGACAAGTGAAAATACTTGTGCGGAGAAAGACGAAGATCTAAATAAAGAGGAGGAGAAGGAAGAAGAAGGGAAGAGGGAAGAGAAGAAGAAAGAAGAGAGGAGGAGACAGGACAAGGAAGAAGAAGAGAGGAAGAGGGAGGAGGAGAAGGAAGAAGAGAGAAAGAGAAAGGAGGAGAAGGAGGAAGAGAGAAAGAGGGAGGAGGAGAAGGAGCAAGAGAGGAGGAGAATGAAGAAGAGAGAAAGAAACAGGAGAAGGAAGAAGAGATAAAGAGAGTGGAGAATGAGGAAGAGAGAAAGAGGGAGGAGAGGAAGAAGGAAGAAGAGGATAAGGAAGAAGAGAGAAAGAGAGTGGAGAAGGAGGAAGAGAAGAAGAGGGAGGAGGGGAGCAAGAAGGAAGAAAAGAATAAAGAAGAGGAAAAGGAACAAGAGAGCAAGGCAAGGTAACCAAACTAGGGTGTGAAAAGACAACGCTCGACGGCCACCGTGGAGCAGCAGATGAAGGAAGATGAAGAGCGGGGCAAGAAGAAGAAGGTGGAAGAAGAGCAAAATAGAAAAGACAGAGCGGCTCAAATGAGCCTAAAGAAAAAAACAGAGGACAATTATAGGTTGGTTGTCCATTTAGGAGGGGCAAAACCTGATGTTGACATGGCTGCATTGGGAACGTTATCAGCTGATGAGGTTAAAATGATATTGAACTTGACCGTGGCCAACAAGGACAATAGAGAGGTGATCTGGAGAGGCGATATGTGTAGTCTAACACACACCGACTTGAAGGAACTTATAACGCCTGGGATGGATATGACCGACCAAACTATCTAAGGTATGCTTTCGGTTCTCGAAGAAAGACGCACACCACAAAACGTTATATGCATATCAACATTCGAGTCAGGAAGAAATTGTGGGTGGTCAAGACAGAGCAATTGATGATTTCATCCTCCCTAAAATAAAAGGTGTGTCTCCAATAGAGACCGTAATCGCACAACCATGCTGGTCTGCAGGTCATTGGACTATGGTGGTTGTCCACGGCCCGTCCAAGGAGATCTTGGCGTTCAAAAGTATCTCTAGGGAGCTAGAGCGAGGTGAAGGTCCAGAGCAGGCCATAGGCGTACATGAATGCGCAGCATCGGATGTGGCTGAATACTAGAGGGACCTACTAAAGGTGGACTGGCCATTGAGAATCCTCAGGAAAAATAGCCAACGACAACAACCGGGAAGCAACGATTGCGGAGCCTATGTTTTATACTGGATAAGTTGCCTAATGCTAAAACTTGACCCGACGAAGGAGAAGGACCCCAAGAACATCCACTGTATCCGGGGTGAATTGGCGGTCATGTTACTTAGGGACCGTCGTTCGTGTGTGCAGATTTGAAGTCCAATTTTTTTAGTGTTGAGTTTTTTACATGTACAAATTACAAACTCTTTTTTTCATTATTTTTTTAGTGTTGTGTTTTTTAAATGTACAAATTACAAACTCTTTCCTTTCGTTTTCAACAAATCCACACCTTAAACCAAACAGACACACAACTTAAACCGAACAGATCCACACCTTAAACCGAATAGTCACACAACTTAAACCGAACACTCACACAACTTAAATCGAACAGATGCACACCTTAAACCGAACAGATTCACACCATAAACCGAACAGATCCACACCTTAAACTGAACAGTCACACAACTTAAACCGAACAGATGCACACCTTAAACCAAACAGTCACACAACTTAAACCGAACAGATGCACACCATAAACCGAACAGATGCACACCATAAACCGAACAGACACACAACTTAATCCGAACAGATCCACACCTTAAACCGAACAGGCACAAAACTTAAACCGAACGGACCCAAATCTTAAACCGAACAGTCACACCACTTAAACCGAACAGTTCCACCACTTAAACCGGACAGTTCCACCACTTAAACCGAACACATACACGTCTTAAACTGAACAGTCACAGATCTTTAACTGGACATAGTCACACCTTACCGTTCATGCACGACAACCATGTTTGGAACAACCATATGTAATTTTCAGTGGTCTCAGAAAACAGCAAAGCGCAACCGAGCAAAATTGACTCGAAATGGTGATTAACTCCTACAAATGGGGCAAAGGGCATGTCGTATTTGTTTGTAATGTAGGTGGTGTCGAAACATATTGCGTTTCCAAAATATGAATATGCAGCTTTAGAACGACAGTCAGCCCAAAACACATTCCGTATTCTTCCTTCGTTATCCATATCCATTACATAGAAAAACATGGAATCAATCTTCTGCATCCTAATGAAATAGTTCTGAAGAGCTTGTGCATCACCATATCCCATCTTCAAATTTCTGACTTCTTTTATAACGTTCCTGCACACAGAAACCACTAAGACCAGGCGTAAAATGTTGAACTTCAATTATGTTAGGCAGAAAGAACACAAACCTTAAATCCTTTCGTTGAAAGGCAATTTGTCATGACCTCCACCCTCGACCACAAAAGATTGCATGGTTAGCAGTCGATATCCCAGCAGTATCAATGCACGATATGCGTGCTTTGGCGACCTCAGGGACGGTTTGTTTTTGTCTGAGAAAATGCATTTGTTCCTGTTCAAGCATGGCGTGGTTATGTTTAAGATCCACAAAGTTAATGTGGTAACCCCTTGTTGGGTTTCCGGAGACCCTTATCCGAGCAGTGCATTAGACTCTACTGGATTACTTAGGCTTCAATTTCCCTTGGCCTTGGTTTGTTGGTGTCGTACCCTCCTTGGAGCAAGTCGGCGTGACCCGTATAACAACACCACGATCGTAATGAGATTGCATTGTCTTAACACCAAAACCACAAGAATCGGCATAGGCCACGTAAAAATGTTTTGGCTTCTTCGAAAGAAGGAAAAAACATCTCCTCCTTAGCAACGTTTGTCGGTTGCTCCACTTGGGAAGACACATTAACGATTTTCATTGAAGTACAGAGGAAGGACCAGAGAAGAGAAGGGAAGAAAAAGGAAGACGCATCTTGAGATTAAGATGAAAAGTCCTCTGCTGTGTAGGAGCACCAAAATGAGGAATGGAGTGATTTGAGACGCATTAATGAGGAATGTAGGGAGGGATGGAGAGATGGAGTGATTGCTCAAGACATTTGTACGGGCAACCAAAGAATTGAGTGATAAAATAAAAAAAGAAACTCTTTTCTCTGCTGACATGAAACGTGTCAACTAAGCCGCGTACTCAAGTAGCGTCCTCAAGAGCGGTCGTGTATCATTTTCCATAATAAAAAGTTTCAATTGACATAGGAGTAAGTAGTTCTTTTAGCAGGTGAGTAAATAGTTTTTTGTTCACGATGTTTCTTCAATTCAGCAACTTCTCTGTGGCACACAAATGAAAACCCTACTTAGTTTGATTTCCAGTTAGCTTAGTTTGTATTGTTTTTATATTAGCCTAATTTTTTTGTTTGTTTATGATCCACATTTTCATATTGTTTGCCATTTGTGTGTTTGTCCCCGAAACAACCCTTTGGCACAAGGTTTTGACACAACACTTTGACCGACGTGCCAAACCGTGGGATGTACTCAATCCCAAACTAAGTCTTGAATCATTAATCTCGACATGCATTATGTTGGTGGATTTTATACTTTCTTCCTCACTTTTTTATTTTTCCTCAATTTTTATTGTATTTCTGAAAATTTTAGTAAAAACGGCAATGACTCTTTTATCTTATATTTTCTTGTGATTCTTCATTCGACTCTTGACACCCACGACGACTCCAAATGTCTACAAATCCGCACCGAAAGAGTGCAAGGTGGGACCGTCATTCTCAAAATAATGCACTATAGTACCTAAAGTAAAGACCACCGTAAAAAAACATCCCTTATTTGTACGTGCGGTGATAATTCTGTACTTTTATAATTGAAAAAAAAATCAACCAAGGACCACTTAACTAAATGTAAACCCGTCTCTTCAACAAAAGCGCACATCATAAAAGACGAAGACGATGTTTAATTTTCATAGTTATTATTAGTTAATGACTTGCATGACATGAGGGCAGCTGCCTGCCACCTCTTCAACAATCTTTTTATTGAATTACATTATATATCTCATCGTCTCTAGACCCTTTAATAACCATTATCATTACAAAGTGGATATTATATATATTAACATCTGACCAATCACGAAACAATTCTTAACCTATACGTTACGTTGCCCTACATTGGAACCATTGACCAAGTAACCATGTGAACCTTTTGAAACCAAAAGGTTAAGTAAATTTCATCTTACCCTTCCTTAGTATCAAGACAAAATGATACACATACTTACACTTTATCATTCTTTAAAATCACTACACTTGAGTTCATCTTCATATTTTTGGCAATTGAATACAAACACAGCTTGCTTAAAAAATTCATATTTGTATATGAATAAGTCATCGGAGAACTGTGAATTGGAACAATTTGCTACTAGTTCACACTGTAAAAAGGCTTTTTAAGTATTAAAAATCTCAAATTATCTTACATATCCACTTCATGCTGAGATAATTACCAATTCTTTAGACGTAATGCTTTCCATGAAACTGCTGTGGTCAAAGAGCAAAGAATTTAATTCCGCTTTCAAATTCGATGCAATGGACAGTGATTTAGCATCTAAACAAACTATTTTTTATTGTTATTTTCCTAACAAGGTCTTAGCTATGACCTCGACTTTTGAATTAGAAACTAATATTCGTGTTATGCCTAAAAAGAGATGATGTGTTGTGCAATTAAATTAAATGCAATTTGAAGACCACAGAGTTAACTCTTAGGGAAGTTTTGAATCAGCACATTCAATTAAGTAGCTGTTGACTGTTGCGTTCAACAAAACCAAGACTTTTGTGTTAGATACTTCCTGTAACCCATGTATTAAGTGTCAATTTTATTAAATTAATAATATTACGAAATTAATAATTAATTAAGAGAGATTTATGGTAAGTGGGTAGTTACATCATGATGGGTGTTTACTCCCTCTACTTCTATAAAAAGATTGATTCTCCCTCTTCCAAAGACACAAGTTAGTTTTCACCATCAAAACTTCTATCAAGCAAAGGTGTGTGAGGTTGAGAGGGAGAAATCAATTCATAGCAATTGGAGATTTCTCTTCGTTAAATAGAATCATGGAACAATGTATGTGTTCTTTGTCTTCTCTTTAATATCATTGTGGAAATCATATGTTCAAGATCCTATAATGTGCAATTAGGGTTTTGTTGTGCATTAATCATTGAAGCAAATAAAAAGACTAACATTTGGTATCAAGAGCATGGTTTAAGAACTTATGATTTCCCGTTCATGTTATATTCACTTCACACATACATGATGCTTCTGCTGAAAATTGTGTGATTTCCTAAAGCAGTTACATCATTTGTTTACGTTCTCATTATTCTTAAGATCAATGTTCGTGATAGACATGTTTTTCCTTGATGTGTATCTATGCTTTTCATTTCATATATTTCAAGATCTTCCTTGATTACGTAAGTAGTTAAGAAACAAGGAAATATTCTTTTCATATTTAATAAAACATCTAAATGCATACGTTACTGACTTTTTCCCTTATCTTGATTTCATTAAAAGCTTTCCATCCTGATAACACGTTTATTTCCCACGTTATAATGTTGTAAATGTTCATGCAATAGATTTTAATGTGTGATGGAACCTTTTACTGTTAAACATGGTTAAAATCGGTAAATATGGTACATGTTACGTATGGACCTTTTAATGTGCAACGAAACTATTTCGTATGGTTGCTTGAAACAGGGGGTTAAAATCGGTACACCGTAAAGCACGTGATACTCATGTTTTGATATTTGTAATAATTTTATGCAAATTTAAGATTTGTCTATTTTATGAAGTATTACATCTATCTGCTTTTATTCTTCTGATCTTGACTCAAACAAATAACTCATGTTATTTTATTTGAACTATTCATATGATATCTATATTATGTATAAATCGTAGTCGCCAAAGTGACCGATTTAGAATGTTTCTCATAGATTTCAAACTAAGTTAGATTCTATTATTCATGATTACGTGATGCTATAATGAAATGACTTAATGATTTATCATGAATAATTGAAGTTCATAGATTACAAAATATTTAAGATCACCCAAAGGTGGATCAACCTATTTGTGATCATGAACATTATTGTGGTTAATTGATATGTCGATTTAGATGTGTTTAGTATATCCAAAGATAACAAACATGTCTTATTGAAGCATATTTAATTTCCAATTATGTAAAATTTAATTAAGCATCAATTATGGTTCACTGTTATATATTGTTATATCACCCAAAGGAGATTTTCAATATATATTTAATTTAATATTTTTATAGCTATATAAGTCTGAATTACGTGATTAAGTTATGTCTCAAAGCATTAATGTAGGAGCATTTATTTATATTTGCAGCATCTGTTAATGTTTCACTTCATTCACAAGCTTCATCTATTACAAAGTTTAATGGGATTAATTATAATGAATGGAGTGAAGAAGTCAAGTTTCATTTAGGTGTTCTTGATCTTGACTTAGCACTCATGACTGATAAGCTCGTTGCTCTTACCGAGACAAGCAATAATGAAGAAAAATCTTTTCATAAGAGTTGGGAAAGATCAAATAGACTGAGTTTAATGCTTATGCGAATGACAGTGGCAAATAACATTAAGACTACAATTCGTGAAACTAGTGATGCTAAGGAATTTATGAAGTATGTGAAAGATACTGCTCAATCTGAATCTGCTGATAAGTCGCATGCTGGTACATTAATGAGTATGTTAACCACCATGAAGTTCGATGGTTCGCGTAATATGCATCAACATGTGACAGAAATGTCAAACATAGCAGCAAGATTAAGAACCATGGGAATGAAAGTGGATGATAGTTTCCTTGTACAATTTATCATAAATTCTTTGCCTCGGGAGTACGGTCCATTCCAAATAAATTATAACACAATGAAGGATAGATGGAATGTGACTGAACTTCAAAGTATGCTTATTCAAGAAGAGGCAAGGCTTAAGAAACAAGGAATCCACTCTATCAATCTCGTAGGTCATTCAGGAGTTAAAAGGAAACCAGGAAAGAAATATGGAAAGGGCAATAAAGAACCGTTAAAGATCCACGAGTCATCTGCTCAAATCCACAAGAAGGAACAAAATGGTGATAAGTGTCATTTCCGCCACAAACCTGGACACTATCAAAAAGATTGCCATAAACGTAAGGCATGGTTCAAAAGTAAAGGTAAACATAATGTTTTTGTATGTTTCGAATCATATTTGGCAGAAGTTTCTTATAATACTTGGTGGATTGATTCTAGTTGTACCACTCATGTTTCTAATACGATGCAGGGATTCGTTACGATCCAAACCACAAACCCAAATGAGAACTTTGTCTTTATAGGAAACCGTGTCAAAGCACCAGTTGAAGGGGTTGAGACTTATCGTTTACTTTTAGATACAGGACACCATTTAGATCTTTATCAGACTCTTTATGTTCCATCTCTTTCTCGTAATTTAGTTTCTTTGTCTAAACTTGATATAGTTGGTTATTGTTCTAAGTTTGGGAATGGAAGTTTCAGTTTGTTTAAGCAAAATCTTCTTGTTGGTTCTGGTGTCCGTTGTGATGGTTTATACAAGTTAAATCTTGATAATTTGTTTGCTGAAACCTTATTCACCTTGCATCATAGTGTTGGTATGAAACGTGGTTTAGTGGATGAAAGTTCAGCTTACTTGTGGCATAAACGATTGAGTCATGTATCCAAAGAATGAATGCAAAGATTAGTAAAGAATGAAATCCTTCCTAATTTGGATTTTACTGATCTTAGTGTATGTGTGGATTGTATTAAAGGAAAATTCACAAAACACACAATTAAGAAATCAGCCACAAGAAGCACACAACTCCTTGAAATTGTACACACCGATATATGTGGACCTTTTGATGTTTCATCCTTTAGTGGGGAAAAATATTTTATCACATTTATTGATGATTTTTCACGTTATGGTTATGTCTACTTGTTGCATGAAAAATCTCAAGCAGCAAATACTTTAGAGGTGTTTGTTAATGAGGTTGAAAGACAACTGGACAAAAAACTGAAAATAATTAGATCTGATAGAGGTGGTGAATATTATGGAAAGTATGATGAAAGTGGACAATGTCCTGGTCCATTTGCTAAATTTCTTGAAGGACGTGGTATTTGTGCTCAATACACAATGCCAGGCACACCGCAACAAAATGGTGTTGCAGAAAGGCGCAATCTTACTTTAATGGATATGGTTAGAAGTATGTTAAATAATTGCTCATTGCATTTATCATTGTGGATGCATGCCTTAAAAACCGCTATGTATTTGTTAAAGAGGATTCCTAGTAAGGCAGTTCCAAAGACTGTGGACGGGAAGGAAACCTAGTTTAAGGCACCTGCATGTTTGGGGTTGCCCGACGGAAGTAAGAATTTATAATCCACATGAAAAGAAACTGGATTCAAGAACGACCAGTTGTTTCTTCATTGGTTATCCAGAAAAATCTAAAGGCTTTAGATTTTATTGTCCTAACCATAGTACGAGAATTGTTGAAACTGGAAATGCTAAATTCATTGAAAATGGCGAGATTAGTGGGAGTAAAGAACCATGTAAAGTGGAAATTCAAGAAGTAAGGGTGCAAGTTTCTTTACCCATTACTTCTTCTAATGTCGTTGTTCCTACAATTGTAGAGCAATTCGACAATGTACAAGAACAACAAATGAATGACCAAACACCTCACAATGAAGTCGTCAACAATGAAACTTTTGTAAATGAACCACATGAAGTGGCATTAAGAAGGTCAGAAAGACCAAGGAAACCTGCTATTTCTGATGATTATGTGGTTTATTTTCAAGAGTCAGAACTTGACATTGGAATTAATGAAGATCCAGTTTCATTTTCACAAGCCATGGAAAGTACTAATTTTATTAAGTGGTTGGATGCCATGAAGAAGAATTGAAATCAATGGATCACAATTAAGTCTGGGATCTTGTAGAATTGCCTGAAAGTTCTAAAAGAGTTGGGTGTAAGTGGGTCTTTAAGACTAAACTCGATTCTAATGGCAATATCGGAAGACACAAGGTTAGACTTGTTACCAAAGGTTTCACTCAGAAAAGTGGTATTGACTACAAAGAGACGTTTTCCCCTGTATCTAAAAAGGACTCTCTTAGAATTATTATGGCATTAGTAGCTCATTATGATTTAGAGTTACATCAAATGGATGTGAAAACTGCCTTTCTCAATGGAAATTTAGATGAAGAAATATACATGGAACAATCTGAGGGTTTTGTAATTGAAGGAAAGGAACACATGGTGTGTAAACTTAAGAAATCAATATACGGACTTAAGCAAGCTTCCCGTCAATGGTATCTCAAGTTTAATGATACAATTACTTCCTTTGGATTTAATGAAAACGTCGTTGATCGATGTATATATCTGAAGGTCAGTGAGAGTAAATTTATATTTCTGATTTTGTATGTTGATAATCTCTTGCTAGCTACTAATGATCTTGGTTTATTACATAAAACCAAGAAATTTCTCTCTAATAACTTTGAAATGAAAGATATGGGTGAGGCATCCTATGTGATAGGAATAGATATATTCCGTGATAGATCACAAGGATTGTTAGGGTTGTCTCAGAAAGCATATATTAACAAAGTTTTAGAGAGATTTAAGATGGAAAGTTGTTCCACAGATGTTGTTCCAATTCAGAAAGGGGATAAATTTAATCTTAAGCAATGTCCAAAGAATGAATTGGAACATAAACAAATGGAGAATATTCCTTATGCATCCATTGTTGGAAGTTTGATGTATGCTCAGACTTGTACTCGACCAGACATCAGTTTTGCTGTCGATATGTTGGGTAGATATCAAAGCAATCCTAGAATAGATCATTGGAGAGCTGGAAAGAAAGTATTAAGATACTTGCAAGGAACGAAGAATCACATGCTCACTTATAGGCGGTCTGATCACCTCGAGGTGATTGGGTATTCAGATTCAGACTTTGCAGGATGTGTAGATACTAGAAAATCTACATTTGGATATTTGTTTCTTTTAGCTGAAGGGGCAATATCTTGGAAGAATGCGAAGCAGACTGTCATTGCTGCGTCTACTATGGAGGTTGAGTTTGTAGCATGCTTTGAGGCAACAGTTCATGGTTTATGGTTGCGGAATTATATTTCAGGACTTGGAATTGTCGACTCTATTGTCAAGCCGCTGAAAATTTATTGTGATAATGCCGCAACAGTCTTCTTTTCTAAGAACGACAAGTATTTGAAAGGTGCTAAACACATGGAATTGAAATACTATGCCGTTAAAGAAGAAGTTCAGAAACAAAGGGTGTCAATTGAACATATAAGCACCAATTTAATGGTTACGGATCCATTGACTAAAGGTTTGCCACCAAAGACATTTAGGGAACATGTCGAACGGATGTGCATTATTGAAAACAATTATTGATTATGCATATTAATGTAGTATGTATGTTATGTTGTTGACCTCTTGAATTCGCTTATGAATTGTTTCTGAAATTATATTTTCCTGTTTCATTGTTATAGTACATGTACATCAATGATTTATGTGATTAAACAGGAAATGTCTTTTATAAAGACATTATCGTTAGACCATTATGATATCTCTCATTAATGATCATACTAAATATGAAATCTATATTGTGATACATGGAAGGGAATGTGTCAGAATCTATGACGTACAACCGCCATGATCTTTATAGGTTTTCATACTTAGTAGTGACTAATGTTTTAATTGATATAAGGAAGATTTTAGCTTAAATTTTGCGCATTATGTTTTGTTATTAAATACTTAAAGTTGAATTATGTTACATGGGCTAAGTGGGAGAATGTTAGATACTTCTTGTAACCCATGTATTAAGTGTCAACTTTATTAAATTAATAATATTACGAAATTAATAATCAATTAATTAATTAAGAGAGATTTATGGTAAGTGGGTAGTTACAATCATGATGGGTGATTACTCCCTCTACTTCTATAAAAGGATTGGTTCTCCATCTTCCAAAGACACAAGTTAGTTTTCCCCATCAAAACTTCTATCAAGCAAAGGTGTGTGAGGTTGAGAGGGAGAAATCAATTCATAGCAATTGGAGATTTCTCTTCGTTGAATAGAATCATGGAACAAGGTATGTGTTCTTTGTCTTCTCTTTAATATCATTGTGGAAATCATATGTTCAAGATCCTATAATGTGCAATTAGGATTTTGTTGTGCATTAATCATGAAGCAAATAAAAAGACTAACATTTTTGGGTGGGTTAAACTACAGCCTAATTTAAAAAAATAAAATAAAATCCGATATTGCTATTTTTAGTATAAAAATAGTTTACCTTTTTTATCGAATTGAAAGTTTGAAACATGTGATTTTGTTTTTTAATCTTGCACATTTAGGCTAGTTTTAAAGTGTTATACTAGTATATCCTTGATCTTATATATTACGCCTCATGATTTTGCAAAGAAAAATGAATCTACAAATACAACAAATGATTCCGTTAAAAAACACCACAAAAAATGCATCTAAATTAGAAGTTAACCTACCAAATCTAAAACATTGTGCTTCTGTCTTCCTCAAACCTCAACCAGATAAACCAAATTGTCATTTTAATCCTATCTAGAATTGCCTTTTGCGATCAGACCCTCCACATGCATTCTGTTTTGGTCTTTTGGAGGACACACATGATATATTTCAAAATTAATTACCCAAGATATTATAGAACGGAATCACAACAACAAAACTAATTTATTGTGCATGTAGATAAGTTCAAAAACCATTTGTGTTGAGATTTTTAATCTTACCTTCACATGTTTGGGATATCTAGGATTTAAAACGAAGTTTGTAATAGAGTAGATAAAATAAATACAATGAAATAAAATACTAACCAACCCTTGTCCTGCCTCAATCTTCTGTCTTGATATAGTCAAAACAATAATCAAATCTAATACTCTCATTTGCATCTTTAAAATGTTTTTGATTTCACAAAGACAGACAGGTGTAAAGGAAGATAAAAATAAAAAACAATAACAAAATAAATAATATAATATAGGAATTATCTAGTTTGGGATTTAATTTTTTATTTTAAACTCACACTAAATCCACCACACATCTGAAATTGTAAATTAGATTATAAAAAATAGTTATGCTAATTAAAAGTGAGATTAACCGTAAATAAGATTCAATGGTAAGATTTTTAGGAGTTTAAATTAAATAAGATGAACTTTGAAGTCACTAGAACTTGTCTCTAATATAATATAAATTTTCCAAACTTCACAGCTTCCATATAAAAAGCAACTACAATCTTATTTGCGTCTTTGAAATGTTTATGATTTCACAAATAGGTATAAAGATAGATAAAAATAAAAATAAAAACAATAACAATAACAAAACAAATAATTGCAAATTTCCAAAGCTTCCCAACTTCTCTTAAAAAAAAGCAACCAACCGTACACGTCTGTTAAACCCAAACCTTCCACCCAAACCAACCCAACCCCTACAAAAAGGGTCCTTATACACGGACGCGGGCGTCACGGACGCGCCTTACGTGGACGTGTTGAGTCAGCGTCCAGTCAGCAAAATTTCTCTTCACGTGCTTTGGTCTTCTTAAAAACGCCGGTTCTTTAGGTTGAACGATTCTTTTCCCAATACACAGATAGTTCAGACCCTAGGACAGCGTGCAGACCCTAGGACAGCGTGCAGACCCTTTATTCGTGCAGAGTCCAGACTTATCATAATAAAATATTGTTTTTAACTTTTAGGTTGGATCAACTTAATCCAAACAGACACACAACATATTCCGAACAGACAGTCTTCTTATTCCGAACAGACGCACAACTTAATCCGAACAGACAGACTTCTTATTCCGAACAGACACACAACATAATCCAAACAGACACACAACATATTCCGAACAGACACACAACTTAATCCGAACAGACACACAACTTAATCCGAACAGACACATAACTTAATCCGAACAGACACACAACATATTCCGAACAGACAGACTACTTATTCCGAACAGACATACTTCTTATTCCGAACAGAAAGACTTCTTATTCCGAACAGACAGATTTCTTATTCCGAACAGACACACAACATATCCCGAACAGACAAACAACATATTCCGAACAGACAGACTTCTTATTCCGAACAGACGCACAACTTAATCCGAACAGACACACAACATATTCCGAACAGAGAGACTTCTTATTCCGAACAGACGCACAACTTAATCCAAACAGACAGACTTCTTATTCCGAACAGAAAGACTTCTTATTCCGAACAGACAGACTTCTTATTCCGAACAGACACACAACATATTCCGAACAGACAGACTTCTTATTCCGAACAGACGCACAACTTAATCCGAACAGACACACAACATATTCCGAACAGATAGACTTCTTATTCCGAACTGACATACAACTGTTATACATGAAGAAAATGAAGAAGAATGTGATCATTCCTACATTTTTAAGGATGACTTTGGTCTTGTTTGTTGTATATGTGGAATTACACGCAAAAGCATAGAAAGTGTGTGCAGAAACGGAACAGAAAGTTTGTATTATTTATGTAGAAAGATTGTCTTGTATTATTTATGTAGAAAGTATTCCGAACATACACACCACTTAATCCGAACAGACAGACTTCTTATTCCGAACAGACACACAACATATTCCGAACAGACTGACTTCTTATTCCGAACAGACATACAACTGTTGTACATGAAGAAAATGAAGAAGAATGTGATCATTCCTACATTCTTAAGGATGACTTTGGTCTTGTTTGTTGTATATGTGGAATTATACGCAAAAACATAGAACTTTCTGATTGAACTTTTAACAGTAGAACATCACGCCAAAATCCTCGGAAGCTTTGACACCATTGCATCTCGTTCCAGCACATTAACACCTGACCCAGAGGTAGCAAACAAACGGGTGTGATGCCTTTTCTTAACACAAAAACCACAAGAATCGGCATAAGCAACGTAAAATGTTTGGGCTTCTTCGAAAGAGGGGAAAAACATCCCCTCCTTAGGAACGTTTGTCGGCTGCTCCACTTGGAAAGACACATGAACGATTGAACTTTTAACAGTAGAACATCACGCCAAAATCCTCGGAAGCTTTGACACCATTGCATCTCGTTCCAGCACATTAACACCTGACCCAGAGGTAGCAAACAAACGGGTGTGATGTCTTTTCTTAACACAAAAACCACAAGAATCGGCAGAAGCAACGTAAAATGTTTGGGCTTCTTCGAAAGAGGTGAAAAACATCCCCTCCTTAGGAACGTTTGTCGGCTGCTCCACTTGGAAAGAAACATGAACGATTTCCATCAAAGCACAGAGGTAGGACCACAGAAGAGAAGGGAAGAAAAATGAAGACGCATGTTGAGATTTATAACAAGTCTCCTGTGCTGTGTAGGAGAGCCAAAATGTTCATGGAAAATGAGTGATTTGAGACGCATTAATGAGGGATGGAGGGATGTAGACATTTGTACGAAACGAGGAATAAAATAAAAAATAAACTTTTTCTGTGGAGACTGTCAACTCAAACGCGTCTGCTGACTGGACTGACCACATAAGCGCGCGTCCCGAACGCTAGCGTCCACTAATCGTTTTCCCTACAAAAACCCCTTCTCACTTCCCATTCCTACCTCCACTCCCCCGCTTCCTCCACCCACACCCCTCGGAGTGCCCCCCCTATGTCCACGTCCTCTCCCGACCTAGAGCAGACCTGGCTCCGCCGCAAGACCCTCCACAAGGAGCGCCGCCGCCGCCGCCTCACCCGCAGCGTCACCGACGAAGACCTCGACGAGCTCCGGGGGTGCATTGACTTGGGGTTTGGGTTCGAGGAGGAGGAGGAAGAAGCTGGGGCGAGGAGGCTCAAGGAGACCTTCCCGGCGTTGGATCTGTACTATGCTGTGAATCGGCAAAGAGAGGAGGGGTCTTCCGTCTCCGACTCGTCGGACTCCGGTTGCTCTAGTCCTCTCTCCATCTACTCCGCTGGTATGTATTAAATCCTGGAAATTATTTTTTTTTGGTGTTTTTTTTTCTCTCTCGATATGATAATTTATAAGTGGTAGAGTCGATTTTAATTATGACCGGTGTGTTAAATGCTCGAGTCCCACTGATCAGAGTATAATATGGTAGGAATTTAGGTCAAAACGTTGGAGTTTGTTACGTCCAGCTTAAAGGTGTGTTCGGAACTGTTCTGGCTCGAGTTTGAAATTTGAATAATCGGAAAAAGTTCGACTAATTTTTTTTTATCGAAAATGATGAAACTGGTTTAAAAATGACGAAATCTCGTAACTTTAATTTTAAATGAGTCGCTTCGAGTTCGAAAACGTTCGAATACCCGACTCGAAGTTTATTTGGTTATTTTTATACATATATAAGTGTATATAGCAATATACACTAATATTCAGGATTTGGCTCAACTCGACCGTTTACGCTCTTAGATTCCGGGTTTTATTATAAGCAAGTGGGTAAATAGAGATCTTATTACTTGTAAAAATATTCTTTTTTATACTAGTTAGACTTGTCTCGTCCGAAAATTCTGAAAATTGGAATTCGATATCTTGAAATTGGAATCAATTTTTTAAAATTAAAACGTCGCATTTAGCATGATATTATCTGACCTCGTGGTTTTGTTCAGTTCGATTATGTTTATTGTGATGGTTTTGCGTTTTGTTGGTTTAGTTGAAATTTTGCGGGTTCTTTGTCAACTGGTCAATTAAGATGGATGCTGAGTTGTACGTAATTTTGTAGAAAATTTTATTGCGAAAAAAAATCAATTTTCAGTTGAATTATTCTGTGCTAAATTGTATTTTTTTTGTGAAAACTTAAATGACAAGTTTCCTAAGGTATGATTACATGCTAAAAGAATATGATTTTAAGTTGTTAATTATTGGCATCCAACGCTACGTTGTTATCTCTACCGGCCTAATTTAGAAAATTAGACAGTTTTGTGCTAGAATGCACCTACAAAGTTGAATAAGAATAACATTTATTTGATTGTTTGTTCCTTATCTTCGAGTGTCTATGACTCTGGGGGGACACCTATAGACGTGGATGAGGTCATCTCATATTCTTATTACCGTGGTGGTAGAGATTAGTCGAAAGTGTTTATAGGTTAGTCACGAAGATTATTGATCATATTGTCAAACTAAGCAGGTAAGAAATAGCGTCACTTCATAATCTTTGACATGTTGAGACAATTTATTGTTCATACTTCATAATCATTAATCGATAGTTTAGCATTGGAACATGGGAATATTCTCATACAACTTAAATATTAATTTGGTCTATTAAAATTCCTTTTCTTTTTGAATCGAAGATCTACACTCTAATACTGTTAAAGAATTACCAACAACCATCTTAGAATTTATAGAAGTTGGTCGTGCAAATACAAGTGCCGACAACAACTAAGTAATTAGCAGTATCATGTTAGAAGTTTTTATGTATAAATTCATGTCCCACTCCTACAGGAGATCTAGCATTACTTCGCTTAATTAAACTTTGGTTTTGAGTTGGAAACCTACATTTAAATTAATAAATCCCCTTTGAAGCAGTGATGTGCCATCATGTTATATATTTTTTCTTTTTTTCTTTGAATAAATGTTAGCGGTGCCTTGTTCATGTTGATTGATTATATCTTTTGTTTTTTTACGTGTAAAGGTGATAGCCCAAAGAAAGTGAAAGCCAGTTTGAAACGATGGGCTCAAGTGGTTGCTTGCTCTGTCAGGCAGCGTTGGTGATGTTCAACTAAATTATTCCAACTCCACTTCTCCACTACATATTCTACGTCTTTAAAAACATCCTCTCCAATGTAGTATACCACAACCAACTTCTTAATATTATTAATCGCTGTAATGGTAATTTGTGGTCGAGTTTCGCAGCTCTTTTTGCTCGTCCTTTCTTTGTAACATGTTTTACGGTTGTTGGTCTTGTGCATATGTTTGTTCACAAATTATATATATAATGTAAAATTCCACATTGAGAACAATAAGCCATGATTAATATGGCTCATCTAAGACCAAGAGCGTAGTTACATGCAGTGCGAATTTGAAAATGAGAAAAGATTGATACTCCAGAAAACCAGCAACAAGTGTCTTTTTTGTATGTAATTATTTTCTCCTGCGAAGAAAGTGTGCATATAATCATGGATCTGCTACCATCTATGGTTGTAAACTATATTGGGTTAGTATTTTAATTCACTAATCGACATATTATTGTGTGTAAAAGATAGTTATTCTGTAGAATGAGATGGGTGAAAGACTGAAAGTATTAGATGATTTAGCTCATAGTTATATGCAAGGTAGAACTAGTTAAGTAAGACCCAAAATCATATCGCAAATCTTGTGAAGTATGTAAGCTTTGTGCTACATTGACCATTATGGGGATTAAAAGTTGATTTTGGATTAGATTAACTGATTAATAAGGCCGAACTTGTGATTTTTCCTTCTTAAATTTGTTCATTTTGTTCTTAATTGTGCTACCTATATTCTCTGTTTTATATATAATTGCCTCATTTTCTGAGTTCAATTAACATATTGGGCAATAGTTTGAAAGTACAAATTAGACGTTTTGAGAAATCACATATGCCCAGCTTTACATCGAAACTGAGAATTCGTTGAACTGTGACATAAATGGTGAAACAGCAATAGAGTACTTCTGTCGTAAGGAATCAAGTCTGCCCATCTCCAATTTAAATACTTGAATTTCAAAAGAGGATGATAGGTCAGTCAACTAGGATTTTTTTTGAAATAATCATCCAATTTTTTTTGGAAGAATATAAGACTGAGAAATTTATTTGGCAAATTACGAGGCAAATAAACGACACTTCTGTTACCGTTTTTATTACATGGAATAGGACATCACGGATGTTGCTTTTATTATACATGTTTAATGAAAACAACAATAAGGATAACGTTGCCATGAAAGAGAAAACGGTTATCGGTTTCTTTAAAACCATGGCCAAACCCTATACCACATCCCCACCTCATCCTCCATTTTCTTCTCAAGATTAGGGTTTCTCCCTTTTTTTGTATACTTTGATTGGATGCACTTTTATTTGAGTTTGTTTTACGTTTATACCATTAGAAACTTTGGTAAAGAAATTTGACTGTTGTTAATGGATTTTGTGCAAAATATTATTGACAGTTTTGTGAGTATGGATTTTAATTTTTTGAGTGTTTATTAATTTATTTTAATTTCATGTATGATAGGTATCTTTTGTACACTCTGAGTGAGTTACGGTACTAGTTTTGTATTAGGTTTTTTTCGATGGTTGTCCAATTCAGATTCAACAACCTAGAATATGAAGGATGTTACAAACAAATGATAAATGTTACTCGTGAAATGCGATATGATGAGTTGTGTGACGGTTAAGAAGAAACGTTTGATATGACGTTATTATGCAAGTGGTCACCAGATGAAAAATATAATTATACTGATGTATTTGATAATCAAAGCACAGAAATGATGTTATCTTCCTGTTAGGTACGTGCATAGCAGCAAAACCAAAACAAACTGGCTAGGTCCAGGTCATCCACATCTCATGTCCTTGTCTACAAGCTTCTGGTAAAGTCAATAAATCCACATTCGCATAAGGAGTCCAACAAACTTCGTCTTTTCTTGACCATCTAACTCATTTCTGTAAAACTTCACTTGAGACGTCTTCACATTATTAGGTCATGATCTAGGAGTCCTCCAACGAGGACCTAAAGGAAGCAAAACATCATTCGAGAGTCACAAACCTAGACTTCCTTATGGTCGTCCAACATCAAGATGGTCCCAACACCAAATATGAAACAATGTCAAGAAATCAACTAGTTGTTTTCCTTTCTTCAAAAAAAATTGGTCTAAATATGTGTATACAACTACTAATTATGCGGATCCCCAACTGTACTTACGACATAATACGACATCCTTTAGAAGAAGCATGTATCTGAGATGGACTTTGTTAGGATCTATGGCCCTCTAATCAATAGATAAATGCGGAATTAAAAATACTAATCGAAGGATTAAGGAGTAGAGACAATGCAAACCACAAATCGTCGACACCGGAGTTTAGAGAGGTTCGGCACCCACACCCGGGTCCTAGTCCTCCTCGCAAGCCTCGCTCGATCCCCCGAGCCTCGCTTACGGTTCCACTAACCGATCTCCGTTCCGGGCCGAGACCAACACCGTTTACAACACCTCGCCTCGCGAACAACCTCGCCTCGCTCGTGTCTCCTCTCACAACCCGAGAGGGAGCTTCCTCGAAGCTTTTACAACTCTTTGATTCTTTGATATGGAAGTTGAATCACACTCTAACTAACACTCTATACTTGAGCACACTTGGATATGATATTGAATTGGATATGCAAGTGGTGAAGTTTAGGCTTGAGTGTTGTGGATTGAGAGCTTGAAGATGGAGAGGATTTGGCTTTGAGTATTGGATAGATAGGAAGTTTTCAAGAAGATCAAAGAAACCAAGTGAGGTCCTATTTATAAGCCTTGAAGCTCATATAGCCGTTTGGGAGTTGGTGGGGAATGGACCAATGAGAATGCAAGATGTGACTTAAGCTCGTCCAGAAATCGAGACAGATTCGGTCGACCGTTATCCACACGGTAGTCCGAAACATTGGTCTGAACTAAGAACTCGGTGACCGATTAAGTATCGGATCACCGTTCACCAACCTCCAGTAGCTTTTATCTATTTAGCCCTAATTAAATTCGGTTCACCGAAGTCCATTTGGTTCACCGTTCCAAGGTGGACAGTAGAATTGATTGGGCTCTGATCTACTCAAGTTCGGTTGACCGTGTATACTTCGGTATACCGAAGTTAGCGCGGGTTTTGCGCTGACAATGCGTGGGAAATTGTTTTAACAATAACGGTCAAGTTAAATAGTCGTTGGACTCCTAAAGCAATATGATTCGGTTGACCGAATAAAGTTCAGTGTACCGAATATGGATAAGTCAATTGGGCTTTAGGTCAAGATTTAAATACGACCGTTGGAGCAAAGTCCAAAACCGGTCCAGGCTATTTCGGTCTACCGAAGGTGGTTCGGTGTACCGAGGTGGTTATTCCAGGGAACACCTAAAGGATTCTATACGGTTGACCGCAAGGTGTTCGGTGGACCGAACTCTACATGATTCGGTTTACCGAGAGGGGTTCGGTTAACCGTGGGGATACGGGACAGAATCCTAATGTGCTCAAGTTTACATTAATCCTAAGGACTCAAATTATACTAAATTACATATTGGTCCAAAGCTGGATTACATGTCTTGAGTCTTTATCTTCTTGTCCAAAGCTCCTTAGCTTGATTCTTCATCAACCTATTAAGAATATCGCAAATACACGAATATATATGCAATGCATGTATTCATGTTTGCTTACTTTGATTGTCTAGGTTGATTGATTAAATATAGATTAAGATTAGATTACTTAATCATCAAAACTAAATAAAGATTAAGGCTAAAAAGCCAACAGACTTTATTACCACTTTTATCTCAAAGGATGTCAGAACCTAGCTGAAACAAAATATATGCTCTAGTGTGCTGCAAAATTTGCTCATTTTGCACCACGACGTGGAAATTATGTTGCAATTACTACAACGTCACATATCCACCATTCACTGTATTGGTGGTCTGCTCTTCTATAACACCCAGTCGTGATTTAAGGTGGCACAAACTATAAGTTCGTCGATAGGGAGACCAGTAAGAATACTAACATCTTGTTATATGATTGTCATCTCCTGTGTCTAAAATGAAAAGTGTGATTCTCCAGTCTCCACATCTCAACAACAACACGAATCGAATTTCAATCAAGTTGCATTCAGATCAAACAAGAAACTGTATCAAATCCAGTTAGCTGCAACAACCCTCATACTCACTCATCCGACAGTCCATGTGTTGAATTGAATGTCGTGCTCAATACACTTAAGATCAGACAACTGTTCATAATATTTTAATTTCGTCAGACATTGTAAGATGGTTGAATAGATTAAATTGGTATTAATTAAAAAATTTGCAAAGAATGACTACGAGTTAAGGCAACGCAACCATAACATGCCCATGACTCCACTGGTGTATAGATGACCTCATTGCCAGCAGATAAAATGCAAAAAAAAAAATAGTTATTTCGTTTCACAATCTCGAACAAATTCACCATAAAACAAAAGATCGCATGTCTTATAAACTAACAGTGTCAAACAACTCAACCATAATCCTATATTCCTGCAGTGTCAAACATGCTAAAAAAATCCACGATACAACAACAAATTAAGGAATCTATTGGATCTTCTCCGGTGTGCAAACTCACCTAACAAGAAAATTCAAAAAACTATCGGCCAATCCAAACTACTCAAGCAAAATGTTAACAAAAAAATAAAAAAAAATGTATATAAGAATAACTCAAGCACGTGAATACGACCGGGTCAGAAATCGCCAAAGAGAGGGAGTAAAGAATCGGTGGCCAACGGATTTTGAGAAGAATTGGTGGGAGGAGAACGGGTCAGCGTAGGGTTGTGCATTGACCGGGTCAAACCGGTCAACCGGACCGAACCGGTCAACCGGACCGAACCGGTCCGGTCCGGTCTTCGGTCCGCCTATCCGATTTTTTTCCGATCCGGTCCGGACCTAAATTTTTTTTCCGATCCGGACCGGACCGGACCGATGCTCAACCCTAGGTCAGCGAACCCTTTTCTGCCCTGAGGGAAAACAATATCGAGAAAACGGTATTCTTATTCCTTTTTTCTTTAAACATGTATAATAAAAACAACATATGTTATGTCATCTTCTCTCTAATAAAAACGTTAATAGATGTGTCGTTTATTTGTCTCATATTTTGTCAAATAAGTTTTACAACATTATATTCTTCTATTTTTAGATGATTATTTCAAAAATATGGAAAAGTAGTTTTGTGCCACTGGAAAACAATGATATTAGTTTTCTGCTATCGCTATATCATTATTTTCCGTGTGACAACTACAAAATCATATACTTGCACTATGCCACTAAAAATCATATTTATTTGCGTTTATGCCATTATTTTTTCAAATTGTGTCATTCTGTTAACTTTACAACTAACACCGTTAATATAAATTATTTTTAATTGTAAACTTTGTAAAATTGACATTTCGCAGCAATCAAACAACTAGAAAAGACATTCATAATGAAATCCTATTTTTTCTTGTTGTCTTTCTCCACTCAGCTTCTCATCTTTGTCTTCATTATTTTATCTTTGTATCTCTTTTCTTTATTTTTCTCTCTATCTTTTTGTCTCTCTCTTCACATCTTTTCTTTCTCTTCTCTCAACTCTCTCTCATCTTGTCATTTCACCATTTCTCTCTATTCTCTCCTTAACTTCTCTCTCACTTGCAAATGTTTAATTATTTTTAATTGGATTTTAAATATTTAAATTTTGCAAGGGAGAGAAGATAGAAGTGAGGAGGAGACAAGACAAGAGAGAGAAGTGAGATAGAAGAAATAATAAGAGAAAAAAAGATAGAGAAAAAAGATAAGAGACATGAACATGTGAACATGAGTAACGAGTGAATATATGATGAAGAGAGAGATAATGAGAAAATGAGAAAAGAATAGGAGTTGGATGATTTTTTAGAGTGTTTAGGGGATATTTTGCAAAATTTTAATTTAATATTAATTACATTTTTTGGGATCTAATTGCTAAATTGCTAAGGTTCAATTTTACAACATTTAAAATTAAAAAATAATTTATATTAACGGAGTTAAATTAACTGAATGATATAAACGCAAATAAATATAATTTTTAGTGACGTAAGTGTAAATATATGTCTTTCTAGTTGACACACGAAAAATAGTGATACGGTAATGACAAAAAAATAATTTTATTATTTTCCAATGACATGTAAGTAATTTACCAAAAAAAACATTCTAACTTGCAATGTCCAACTTGTAGACGATAAATAAAGTAACAAAAAATAGTAAATTTTTCAAAGCGTGATCAACCAAACTCATCTCAAAACCAGATGCCCGATAATTCCAGCAGAAGGATAAAGAATCATTCTCCCCACTAATTTCAACCTTTTTGCTAACGTCGTTGTCATGGAAGAATCCACTTTTATAATCATACGTTCTTAATTAATTTGTCTTACACGGGTTTATATTTCTCTAGAAATGATAAACAACAAAAAAATATTCCATTTCTACAACGAATCGTACAACACCTTTCCTATCATAAGTTGCTCGTGAAGCTTCAGGACATAACTGGAGAAGAGATTGCCTTCTTTAATTGCACAAAATATTTACTTTATCTTCCTTTAAATAATTTCATAGGTTATTTTAGTGGTCTAGTGGCCGTAATTTTTTTAAATAATAATCATTTTAAAAAAAATCGAAAACTAATCAAAAAAACAATTAAATCTACGCAGGTCGCGGCTCGAACCCGCGATCCGTGCAACCACGGATCGCGGCTCCGATCCGCGATCCGTCTGGTTTTTTTTAACAATTTTTTTTTGATTTCAGTTAATAAGTTTTTGAGTTTTCAGATTAAGTATTCAGTTAATTTTTGAGTTTTCAGATTAAATTTTTAGTTAAAATCAGTTAATCTCAACTAGTTTTTATTATCTTCTCGGGTTCGCACGACACTTCTCTTCTAGTTTTTCTTTCATTCGGAGCTCGCACAACACTTATTTCCCAGCTTATCTTCGACTCAGGTAAATTTTACACAAATTTTTGACTTAAGAATATTTTAAATTAAGATTTAATTTCTTTGTTAAATTTAAATTATTTGGAATTGTTTTGCTATTTTCTATTATATTTAATTTTAAATATTAGTTGTATTTATGTATCTGTTTATAATTAAATTAAATGTATATACATTTAAAATTTGTATAACGTACATTTACGAAATTTATTATATAATATAAGTATTTGGAATAGTTATTTATTATTTTCTGTTAAATTAAAATTTAAATATTAGTTGTATTTATGTGTTAAATTGTTATAGCTTTCAATATTTCTATAACATGCAATTTGTCATGAAATGTACGAGTAAATTATTTTTTAATTATTATAATTAATTCTGTTTTTATTTTCATGAACAATTGTTTTGACAAAATGAGTCATTTAAGTAGAAGTCGCTCTGTACAAAACGAACGTGAGTATAATGATGCAGTGGATAAAGAGTTTATTTCCGCACTTCTCGGAATATCAAATTGCATGTTCAGAGTCAATGATATTTGCACAAATGTAAGTACCAAAAAAATCATATTGTGTTAATTTTCTAAATATTTAAATTACATTTTTTTAATTGATGTATTTTTCACAATATATTTGAATATATTATAGCCGGAGGCTGTTTTGGAATGTCGTGCACATCGTCCAGTAATTCCTTTCCACGATTGTTTTAGTCAAGTACTCAAAAATTTGGGGTTATATCAACTTGCCCAAATAAAACATATAAGGACATACAATAGATTGATTACTGCACTTGTAGAGTGTTGGCGTCCTGAGACTCACACTTTCCACTTACCGGTTGGGGAGGTTGGATTAACATTGCAGGATGTTAGCTGTTTGTGGAGTCTACCTATCAGTGATATTCCAATAATCGGGCACAGTGATCGAGACAATCGTGAGTTAATTAGAAATTCCTTTGGGATTGATATAAACGCCGAGATTATGAAAAAAGGTAAAAGAACGGTAGGAGGAGATGAGCCACAAATTCCTTTGGACCACGTATTCGACGTATGTTATGTTTTTTGAACGACTTTGACGATTATTGTTTGTTGTGTTTTACTATCTAATTTTCAAACTACAATTGCAGGGCTTACGTGGTATTCAACGGGCTAAATTTGTTATCAAGCAGCTGTACAAACGTGGAACTAAGGGACTGTGTAAAATGTTGCTGAAGAGTCACCAACTCGATGCTGTCGATTGCGATCAGGTGCACGAATTTGAAAGAGTACTGTGCGATGCTGGATTACCTGCAGATGTGGAGTCGATTCCTGAAGATGATGATGGTAATAATGAGATTCGCGATGACTGTCCTGTACCTAGAGTTGCAGATCAAACAACATATAGTTTTAGGCTATCCAATGCATCATACGATGAATTTGTCCCAGAAGCATCGCAGTTTAGAGGTTCATATACATACAATGACATTGGCGCAGGACCGTCACAGCCAATCCAGTTTGGATATTCTCAAACATATGGTGACATTGGAGCAGGACCATCGCAGCCAACCCAGTTTGGATATTCTGAAACATATGGTGACATTGGCGCAGGACCATCGCAACCAACGCAGTTGGGGCTTTCCCAGATTCCCGAAGATTATCCAACTTATCAGACACCTGGTACTAATTATGATACCCCTCAGTTGCCGCAAACAGACTTCGGGACTTTGTTAGATAGTATATTCAGCCCATTAACTAACCAAGGGTACACTTGTGAATTAAATCATGTACCTTCTATAGTTTACGAGACTCAGTCACCTCATTTGCCTGTTCAAAATCAATCACCTTTTCGACCTGTTGAGTCTCATTCACCTGTTGAGACTCAACCCCATTCTGAGTTGGTTCCATACGTTTTCTCTGATGATGAAGAAGAATCAGTGCATGTTGCGACTCCAGTCGGTCGAGGGTGCCGACGCAAGATGAAGACAAAGATTTTCACTCCCACGCAGTAGTTCATATTGTAATTCAGTTGTACTCGCAGTTGTATTTTAAGATCTTATGATTTTGTTTTGTCATCTTAATTGATATGGTTTGACTTATAAATAAGACATTATAAACATTATAAACATTACAACACATTCAACAATATAACACATTCAACATTACAATACATTCAACAGTACAATACATTAAACGTTACAATACATTCAACATTACAATATATTAACCGAACGCTTACATTACAATACATTACAATATATTACTATACATTCAACCTTCCCTTACATTGCAACGATCGCTTGGGTGATTAATCGAACCACAACCTGTACAATGACCCGGACCTATCCTTCCTTCCATGACATCCATTGTCATCGGTAAACGTTTTGACCTTCTCCTTCCTTTCTTGACGAGAGTTCGACCAGGTATTATTTTGTCTCCCATATATTCAGGTCAATCCTCTTCCTTCCCGTACACATCGAAGTGACCCTCCCACGTGTGCACTAGAGAGTTGACACTGTAGTACGAATGTGTATATTCATTGGCATTGTAGTTACGTGCGGCACACGCTGCCAAAACATGACTGCAAGCGATACCTGTATTTTGTAGTCCCTGACACTTACACTTCGGTCTGGTGCCGTCACGTAGAATCACCTTGTAACTACGATCCCTCCTACCTCCAGTTCTGCTCACTCTTTCATGTTTGGATATGACCTCATATACTCATGTATCGAAATCAGTTATTTTCACCTCATGTTGACATGCAACTGCTGCAGATTTTTCCAATATTTGTGTAACCCTCTCGGAAAAGATGTGTCCTCTTTGTGCCAACACACGTGCATGTTGTCTTCTGTTATTGAACCACTCCAACAGTTTATAGTATGTCGCCTCTACAATTGCGCAAATGGGTAAACCACGAGTTTCTTTGAAAACATTGTTCAGACACTCTGCAGCATTGCTTGTCATTATTCCCCATCTTTGGCCTCCGTCGTGACACAACGACCACTTACTAGGAACCTTCGGTTCATTCTCATTTGTTTCATCTTTTTTCCCTATCCCTTTTATGTATTGTAATGCATCTTTACTCCAATACTCAACTTGTTCCAAACTGGCTTTGAAATCCCACGGATTACTGTGTCTGCATGCTGCCTTGAAGGCGTCAACTGCATATTGATTCTTACAATTTTTAGCAAGTTTTCGGCAAGATGTTGTGCGCATAAACGGTGAACTGCTTCATTTCCTTCCTCGTGCCAACCATAACCGGGATTCCTAAAAATGTGTTTAATTGCAGCATGTCGATCAGATATGACACATATCTTCCTATCTCCAATCACCTCTCCTCGCAACCATCTCATAAACCATCCCCAATTGGATATATTTTCCTTCTCAACGAGCCCAAATGCAAGAGGCAGTAGTTGATTCTCAGCGTCATACCCAACAGCAACAAGTAACCTTCCTTCGTATCTACCTTTAAGAAATGAGGCGTCTATGCTGATAACAGGACGCATATATTTGAATGCCTGAATACAATGACCAAAAGCCCATGCTGCACATTTAAACTGACGGACACCAGCGCATGGTAAAGGGTCAGAATGAACTGCAACTTTACTTCCAGGATTTGATTGTTTAATAGCATTTAACAATTGAGGCAACAAAGCATATGAACCCGACCAACTTCCAAACATGTATGCAATAGCAATCTCGCGGGCACGCCATAATTTATTGTACTTTGGATTAACACCTGGAAATATTTTTCTTACCAGACCAAACACCTATTTAATCGGGAGCGAGACATTATTTTCGACATCTTCACGGATGATATCAGCCATCATCTTTGCAGTCAGCTGAGCATGATCAAATCGGGCAGCTGTGGACCTGCATATATGCTTATACGGACATTTTCTTATAGACCATGCATCACCCGAACCGGTCCGTGTATCGTACAACATCCAGCTACAATTTTCATCTTTACATCTCACCCTATATTTGGTTTTGTTGCTGTCTTGCACATTGATCTCCCGATTATTGTCAATATGTCATTTCGATATTGCGTTCTTCAGAGCGTCTTTTGATGAGAATGCTTGATTCTCAGCTAACGGACCTTCAACTGTTACGCTGCTTTCTATAAATGATGTATCTGCAGGAACCCAACTAGAACAATCATGAAAGCTTTTAGCTGGGTGAACCGAACCCCTCCCTCTAAATGGGTTGTATTGGCTTAACTAACTCACGTTCGGACCAATATCTTCATCTTCCTCAATCTCATCAGCATCCTCGTCGTCCTCACCTGATGATTCATTCTCTGTATTTATATTGTAATCTTCGTCATCATTTTCTTCTTCATCATCTGTTGGTATAGGCACGAAATCAGAAGTTCTATTCGCAGGTCGACTAGTTTCTGCTATGGTGTTTGCATCACATGATTGTTGAGATATGAAACATGCACCACTACTACTACCCGGTTGGTTACCTGTAAACATCTCAGCCCTCCACTCAATTTCCACAGGATTCAACTGTACATATAACTCCATCATTCTCATTTTGGAATAAGTTGTTTCATAGGCTATTCTCCAAGAATTCTCATCATATACAGACATCACATTAAAAAAAAGTAACCGGTTGGTGCAATGTTACAACGATATTGAATATTCATCGAATACTGAGATTCTTCGACATTCAAACCTTGATATATCCAACTCTTAAGTTCTTCTAAGGTTACATTTTCGCTCGCTGAAAGTGTAAGTCTTGGACCTATCGTGTACTCTACACCGTAACTTGCATTTTGAACTATTTCACCGCCAAAGTACACACTTACCGCAATCATTTTGTTAACTACAATGAAAAATTCTTTAATCAGTTTTATATTACAAATTATTTCAAGATTTGATATTATTACCAATTATTAATAATGTGACATAACAATCTTGGAGATTGTTGTGAGTACGATATTTATTTTCTGTTGTGAGTCGCACATAACAATCTCTCGTTCAATCAGGGTTAGAACTTTTTTCTTTGGGATCATATTGTCTTATATTATAGTCTAGATATATTATTTTTTCATGAATGTTTTGCCCTATCATTGCTGGTGCCCTAATACATGTAAGGTGATTCGCCGAAGCACTTGATAATTAGTGTCGCCGTGATATTAACAAGCTTCATTAAAATTGATAGTTACGTCGCTACGTCTTCGAGTTTATGTATCCAAAATTGCTTTCAATTCAAGCTATAAGGTTTGACTTCATTGTCGAGCTTTCTTCTTTTCAGGATTTGACAAATAGCGTTGGCTATTTATTACCAAAAAAGACCTTATTTCTCGTCTCATTTTTTTATTTTAGGTATTACACGTATTACTAGTGAAATCATACTAATTTTTGCATCAAATCAGGTTACCGCATGAGTCTTTGAGATGTTAAAAGGATTTCTAATCAAACAAACAATATTTAAAAAAAAAAGATTTTCAAACAACATATTTAAATATTTTTATAAGGATGCGAGTTGTATTAGTATCGTTCTTAACACCTTTCACATGTAAGTTTCTTATTCTTCTGTTCTTAGTAAAATTACAAATTTTCTAGGAAGTAACAAATGAAAGAGAGATGACAAATTTGAGGAGAAAAAATGAGATCTCATTTTTTTTCTTTCAAAAAATATTGTTTCATGAAAAAAGTATTTCCAAGATGATTCTTTCACCGGTTTGAAGATTTTGTTTATCGAAACATACTTAAACCCGTTTAACCATAAACTATTAAAACAAGCCCTTACATAACTTCTAAAATTGGGTTTCCGTTATTTATTCAACTTACGATATGAATCTCTATTTTTGGATGTCACTCCTTTCAAGAATTGTTAAGGACTTTCTATAAACTTCATGTTATGTTAGACATGAAGTCACTCTTACGCTTGATCGTGGCACATTATTGGATTGTTTTCATCTTTTAACTACAATTTTCCATTTGCTTGTAACCATGTTCTTCCATATTTTTTGATGACATATGTTCTAATTTAGACTTGTTTTCTTGTTGGTGGATTAATCTCTTGTATATGACTAGAAGTCAAAAATGGTAATGGTGATACTATTTTTTGTTTAATTAAAATGGTACCATAAACATTGTTTAAATTTGATGTGTTAGATGAAAACGACGCATGTAGTGTCGTTTTATGTTATATGGAAACGGTAGTTGAGGTACTATTTTCAATCATACCATTTTACCAAATAAGTTTTTGAGTCTTACATTTTACTAATTTTATTATTTATGATTATTTGACAAATAATACAAAAACCTACTCAAAAAAAACTACTTTGCGTACCTAAATACCACTTATATCGGTCCACAGTCCACACCTTTTTTTTCCCACCCTAAAATTCCATGTTATATTTTGGGAAAAGTGAGCTACATACTTTTATTGTCACGAAAAATAGGTAGATTTTTATTTCCTTTGATAAACTAAGATCCAAATTATAATTGCAAAAACTTTGCTCGTATCAACCCATCCACTTATACCCGCCTCGTCGACATCTTTTTTCCAATCCTAATTAAGTTAGGCAAAACAAAACAAAATCAAAATCAAAATATCTACGAAACCGAAAATCAGAGATATCTTTATTCCGTGGGTGGGCCCCAAAGCGCAAGGAGGATGTTCCAGATATTTTCCATACCCTTCCAACAAATATCTAGTTTCCGGTCCGCGAGATATTATTCGAGATCGCCACGTGTCGGCACGAGGCGACTCATCTCAACGCCACGTCGTCCGTTCCCTTTTTATCTCTCTCTCTCTCTCTCCCTTCATTCCTTCCATCCTTCCTCGGAGAGATCAAGCGAGGAAGGTATTATTTCCCTTTTCCGGTTATTTACGGTTTTGCCACTCGAGGTTGGGAGAGAGATGGAGGGGGATAGGAGACGGATCGAGGATGCGTTCGCCGCCACGGCCACCAGCACGGTATTGGTTTCCGGATTTTGGTGGTGGTTTTTATTTTTTTGAAATTATTTTCTGATGTGGTTGTTATCGAAATGCAATCCGTGATTCGATATTTGATTTTGGTTATTTAAAAAATAAGGGTCTAGTTTAGGATCGCGCTTTTGTGATCGGATTTTGGTTTCGACGATCGAGAATCGATTATGATTTGGAATTGGCGTCTAGAAACTTAGATTGCGTCTGAGTTTACTGATAGAAAAAAGATTGGGTCGGATTTTACAAAAACTGTTTATGATAATGTGATTCCAAATATTGGAATTTATTGAAGAATAACTTGTGGAGATTGGAAAGAAAAATTGGAATAATTATTGAATAAGTCTTTCTTTCTTTCTTTTGCCTATCTATTTTAAGCCGATATTGACTCGTTCATCGAAGTTAAGCTTAAGTGACCGAAAGGAAAAAAAATGATACAATTTTTTTTCCAAGGCTAATTTGGATTGATGGATACCTAATTTTGGGAACCCAAGATCAACCGGTAGATGTCGGGCTCTCGGCGATGTCCAATTTAGGATAAATGGTAGATCACTATTTGCCTCCCTCAAATATGAGCTCGAACCAGATTCTTCCTTCAACTGTGAAAAGGTCTCTAACATGCTCTTAAAACTTTTTGTATTTCTAACAGACTTTCATTGTCCAATGTTTCACCTGAAATTGCAATCGACCTCGTCGAAATTTCAACTTTGTAAAGAATTCATGATTGTGCTTTTTTAAACTTAATCAGGTAAATTTTCTCGATGTAGACCACCAAGTTGCCACTCATCTAATTGTTGTACATTTAATTTGCCAATGGTTCTTAATATTAATTGCGAAAAAAACTCTTCCTAACTGTTTTAGTTAGGACATAAAGTGTCAAATACAAATAAGTAAACCAAAACACAAAGTTGTTTACTTTCTCAAACCATCTTCTCCTTTCACTCTAGGAAAATCATTACTGTTAGTCACCTCCAAAGCTCTTTAGCAATTGCGACACACTAAATGGAGTATGTGCAAATTCTTCATAGTATCTTACGTTACATGTTTTGATGATTCAGATTTTAGAAGCTACAAATACAGAATGGACAAATGAGAAGCACAGTTTGTATTTGAACTCCATAGAAGAAACATTTGTTCATCAGTTGTACAACCACGATTATCATTTGAGTGCCGCTCAAAGTTTTTTATCAAGAATGCCAAAACATATACGTGCATCGGGTTCAAGCCCAAATAGCATTTCTTCTGATCAAGTATGTACGGATACAACTGATCTTTTAATGCCATCATCAAATTTTATTCTTATGCATCTACAACTTCTATTGCAGTTTAAAATTCAGAGGAGAGGACGGTGGGAACAACTTCAGTTTGTTCAGGTGCAGTCGGAGAATGAAAACGAATCTCATACTCTGTCAGCTAATCCCTGGATAAAGCATTTCAGATCATCTGATATCAGAGGTGCCCATCATACGGGTAAGGAGTTGTATTTTGCATATTGGATCAATATGACTAGAGATGGATACTGACATGATAAAAAAACATTTTCAGTGTGTGAAAGAAACGAAAAGAACAGCTATGGAGATTCAGCAAGTTCAAAGCAGCTTCCTTCTTCTTCTAAAATTGTGTACCATCAAGAAGCTCTTGGTAGCACCACAGGTATTTTTCATTGTCCTCTTGCAGTAGATATACTAGACAGTCTGATAGAAGATTTTCTCATATCGTGTTTTGATTTATTAATGATTTTAGCTTGCCTTTTGCTCCTTGATTTTTGGATGTCTGGTTCCATGCTAATGCCCCATTAGTTTCGTGTTTCTCATTACAAGTTTGTGCACAACAAGAGAGCTAGCTTTTGGTTTTGACAACGGAATACTCACAGTTCATACTGATGGGTATTTTTAATTAGTGTCTTGTGAACTGTGATTCTGTTTTCCTTCTCTTTTTTTTTTTTTGACAAATTGCTTGATCTTGTCAAATTTGTTTGATGTATATGTTTTCTATAAATAACCCAGATGAACGACAAATTTATGCTTTTGTTACATCCTTTTATCTGGTTTCAATTATGTGCAAAGATAGGAATGAATATTTAACAACTGCTTTCAGCTACATCTTTTTTTTGTGATTTGTCTGATTTAATTTAGGATGAAAAATAGATATGATCTTTTGAGGAAAATAAAAGGGGAAACATCATGATGACTATTTTCTAAAATTTGCAAAGTCTTCTTGGCTGTGGAGTTTGTACTCAGATCTCTTGCTGAAACTACAGATCATGTTATGATACTTCTTTAATTGGATATTACATGTTTGTACGTGCATATTTCTTTAATCGAATGGTAATCTTTATAAATGGATATGTTTTTCTTATACTTCCATTGCTAAACTTCAACTAATAGCCAATGCAGAGGTTTCCGATCAGAATTTCCCGGATAACAACTTGGGAGGAACAAGGAAATTGAGTAGGACATCCAGAAAGAGAAAACAGAAGAATGTTGCTAATGGTGTTTCTGGCAGAGATCAAGTATAATTCTGCCTCAGTTGCCTCATGACACCTACCGCTGCTAATATACATTTTTCCTGATCATGTCTTATGTCTTACTCAGATTGTTCCTTGCCAATCAACCTTGATTTTCGAGGCGATATAAACTACTCTGGAGGCATAAAGACGAGTTCATGGAAAAGAATCTGATCTTTACACTTATTGAATAGATTATCTTGACACTCTTGAATAGATGATTTTTTTCTTTCTTGAGAAAGGTTTTTGTTGTATATATATTATTCAAGAGACTGTCACCCTTGTTATGTTGGTTGTGAATGAGTGATGCATATCTGAATTGAGTAATTTATAAGTTTTAAGCAAATTGTTTATTTTTGTTTGTGATAAAGGATATTTCAATTAAATTGTCATTTTTTTTTCTCATTGACAATTTGTCAAAACAGTTAAAAAAATTATTTTAAATCATTTTTCAATTTTTTCTCTAAAATATGTTTCTTATTTTTTTTAATTTTTTACCCATGATTAATCTCCAAACGACGAGGTGGTGAGAAAATGTAGGACGTATGTGTTATTTCTGGGCATGGTTAAGAAAAATTTAAGAGATAGATGAGCTAGTATGATGTAGAAAAAAGAGAAGTTAATGGTGGCCTAACAGCCAAATCTAGCTGAAAAAGACCAAACTCAAATTACTTGTCTAACACCAAACATAAGTGGAACTTAGCTTACACCCTAGTTAGAATTTTCTTTTAGTCAGAAAATCCAACTCACCTCTATGTTTTGTAAAAAGTGGTTCTTGATCTACATAACATTGATAGTTACTTGGGAGTGAATATGAAACAAAGACATGGTAAACAATTTATTTATTTATTTATTGAAAGATCAGGGAAGGTGAAAGAGGTTCACACGTTGAGGGTGTGTGCATAAAGGAAGGATCCACCACGCCACCACATCAGCATACGGTGGTTCCTTTTTGCTATTATTTTAGTTAACATTATCATTGATTACAAAAGTAGAATAAAAGGGTAAAGTGGACGAAGCCATGCAGGAGCACTGGACCAGCCCATTGCAAAGCAAATACAGCAGAACAAAGATCACTCGTTGATATCACATATTCCCCCGCAGTCATAGTCCCACGTCGCCTGATTCCATCTTACACCTCACCAAGCAGTATATATAAGAGCATTGTTAACGGGTCGGGCGTGCCCGACTCGGGCGCCGGAGCTCCCGAATGGACGCCCGGGCGCCCATCGGGTGAGGAGCACGTGTTGTTGGTCGATTTTTTTTTGTTTTGTTTTTATTTAAGTAGTGGTTTTGTTATTAGAGTTTTTTGTTATTAGAGTTAATTAATAATGTTTTGGGTATTTTTAAGGAGTTTATGTTGTGTTTGTATGAGGTATATATAGAGGGAAAATCACACACTTTGCATTCACGTGTGTATTGTACATTCACGCTGATACTGTGCGTTCACGCGGACTACTTTTGTTGCACACGTGTACTGTGCATTCACATGTATACTGTGCATTACTAATTTTAATTAATAAAATTTTCCGTGGTTTAATAATTATTATTAATGTTAATTACTAATTAGTAATATTAATCATTTCATCAATTGGAATTATAACGTAATTAGAATTAGAATTATGTAAAATGTAATTTGTTAAATGTCGTGTAAGAATTAAAAATGTTTAATTAAGAAATGATACGGAAGAAAGAGAGTATATGGTGGGTGGGAGTAGCCCGGACGTGGTTAATGAGATTTTTTGGGTAGGTGACGTGAGCTGACGTGACGAAGAGAGGAAACAGGACGCCCGGAGTAGCCCAGACGCTGCTATTTATGGTCTAAGGAAGGAATCCTACACTGCTCAAATAACCCCACCGTTTGGTGAGCACTAAACCTGATATTTGTGATGTTATTTTTGTTTAATGAAAACGACATCAAGTGTTATTTTTAAGAAGTATATTTTGTCAAATAAATTTTTCAGAATCATATTCTTCCAATTTATTTTATTTACATCGTTATTTCAAAAAAAAAATCCTTAATTAAAAACTCCAACGTGCTGGAAGCCAAAATGATGGATCATGAGCCACCCACCTCCAAAGCATGTAATCCAATAAGATAACCTTCAGGCTTCAGTGCAAGACCGAACTGCAAATCGTGATGACACAAAAACTTTGCACAAATCAGTTGGAAGAGATGAGGAGAAAAAAAAAGTTACCAAATTTGGACTCTCTCTCCAAACCTCCCTTCTCTCTCCAAACACAAAAACTTGTTTTGAGTGACGACGACGTGCCAACGAGACTTGACAATAATCCCTAACTTGACCAAGACTCCTTCTTGAAAGTTACGATCAAGTCGATGTCGATTGGCCTGTTGTTTCATGCGATGTTGTGCGTGAAGCAAATGTTGTTTCAGTTGACGGAGTAAGGCATCCCGATTTTTAAGAAACAAATTGATCGATGTCTCCATTGTCGATCCAGAGATGTAGTCGGGAATTGTAGGTGGTGGGCGACCATATAGGGCCTCGAATGGGGTCATGCGTGCTGAAGAATGATAAGATGTATTGTACCAATACTCGGCCCAATGGAGATGTTGGAACCATCGTTGAGGAGAGTCCATTGTAAAACATCGCAAATACTGCTCAAGGCACCTATTTACAACTTCAGTTTGGCCATCGGTTTGCGGGTGATACGACGTGCTGGTCCGTAGAGTTGTTCCTGACTTAATAAACAACTCTTTCCAAATTGAACTCAAGAATATGAGATCACGATCAGAGATGATGCTACGAGGTAGACCATGAAGTTTGGCGACAACAACACTTGTGGCTGTGAAATGGGACGGCAACCCAACAAAATGAGCATATTTTGTTAGACGATCAACAACGACAAAACTGTCATTTTACCACAAGAAGTTGCAAGTCCAATAATAAAATCCATTGTTATATCTTCCCAAACGCGGTGAGGCACAAGAAGTGGTTGAAGCAAACCGTCCGGTGATGTGGTGAGAGATTTGGTTTGTTGACAAACCAAGCAAGAAGTCACCCAAGCGCGAATATCAGATCTCATTGTCTTCCAAAAAAACCTTGTCGAATGCGAGATATCGTGCTAAGAAAACCAGAAAGCCCGCCAGTTGGACTCCCATGTAATTCATCAAAAATTACTCGGCGAACGGAGGATGTTGTGGGGACTAGGATTCGATCCCTGAAATATAAAATATTGTTAGTGAATCGATAACCTCGGAATTTTGATGGATCCGCATGAAGGTCGTGTATCGGTGAATCAATCTCTATTTGTTCAATCAAAGATGTGCAGCGGAATATAAAACAACAAGCAAGTAAAGATAGGAAATATGCAAACCACAAAAGAAGACAACATTTTTATAGAGGTTCGGCACCCAACCCGGGTCCTAGTCCTCTCTTGCAAGCTCCGCTCACGACTTTACTATCAACTCCCCATTCCGGGCCGGGAGAGAACGCATTTACAATCTTCAAGATCGCGAACAACACTTGCTGAGCTAACTCCTCCTCTCACAATCCGAGAGGGACGCTTCGGGATTTCACCAAAACCTTTAGAATGAACTTGACGGCAACAAGTAGCCAAAAGTATGACACTCTAACTTTGAGCACACTTGAGTGGTATAAGATTTAAGACTTAAGTGTGAAAATTGAGGCTTGGAGTGTTTGGATTGATCTCTCTAATGTAGAAGACAAATATGTGTGGAAGAGTTGTCTAAACAAGGTTGTGGAACCTCTATTTATAAGCTCTAGAATAGTTATAGCCGTTGCGGTTAAGTGTGGTGAAAAGTTGTGCAAAAAACACAAAACAGAAAACTGCAGCACACTTTCCAGAACAAGTTTGGTCGACCGAACGAGTTAAACGGTCGACTAGTAGGCAATTCAGAACAAGGAACGGTCGACCGAGCAGGTGATGGTCGAACCAACTAGGCTATAACTTAAGTTCACTTAAGTTAACGGTAAAACTAAAAGGTGGAACGGTCGATCGAAATCTAACAGACATTGTAGGGCTATAAGTTTGGTCGAACAAAGAGGTTTGTGTGGTCAACCGAAAAACGACAGGAACTTTGGGGGTTCAAGAAAACATCTTGGAACGGTCGACTGGGGTCTAGAAAACGGTCGACCAGTGGCCAAAGTATTTTGGGGTTTTGTAAAGTTTATACGAATACGACTGTTGGTCTAATATGACAAGTTTAACAGTAACAAGACATGTGTAAACGGTCGAACAACATGCACACAACGGTCGACCGGTTTGACACTAAAGGCTAACTGATTAACAAATCCAATTGGTCAAACGGGGAACTAGTTCGATCGACCGATTCAGCTCAGACAGTCCAAGTTTGGGTTTTAGTGTTTTCCTGTATAAGTTTGGGTGACCTATTGAAGTCAAAATATTATGAGATTTTGTGTGTGACTTTTTTATGGAACCCAGTGTGTGTTTAAGTTGTTTTTAACTCTTGTCTGCTCGAATACACAAAGTTCTTTTATTAACTAGTTTCACCAGCATCCGCAACTGTGACTCAAAAGAAATACAAATTACATGTCTTCAATAGCTTGATTACATGTCTTGACTTGAATTCTTTTCTTCCTTGAGCCTTGATCACCTGTAGAAGTTAGCACAATACAATATATATGTCATGCACAATGTGTACTACTCTACATTGATTATATTGTTGATTAAATTATCAAAACATAGATTAATGCCAGAAAGCCAACAATCTCCCCATTTTTGATGATGGCAACCTATATCTTAATACTTAAAACTTTTAGATGTAAACTATTCATATAAATGCTCCCTCTATGGATGTGCATAGTTTTTGTTCAATTTTAATCCAACTTCAAGTTATCACCCCCTAACAATCTCTCCACATTTGACATCCATCAAAAACAAAATTTAACATAGAATTTTAGGATGTCTTGTAATGAAGTTGCTCCCCCTGTCAATATGAATATCATATTTCAATTAAGTTCAATTTTATTCTCCCATTTTAACATCAAACAAATATGACATGCGAGCATGTGATGAATAACTCCCCTTTTAGCATCCATTAGAAGATTTGACACTATAGCAATGGATGTGATTTTATCTCAAATTTACCAGATATGCAATGAATACAATTTCAATTAGGCATCAAAATCATTTAATGATTTACATGAAACATATCTTAATTGATCAAAGAATGTGATAAATATATGACAATTAGGCATTCAATTTATCCCATATTAGAATGAATCTAATATGAATGTAAACGATGGTTAAATTTTACCCAATTTGATCATCGAATTGGTTCCAATCTCCTTTCGGTAGTGCAACCGGATTTGAATTTTACTTTGCAAGCTTGCCCGGTCACTACCGATCTCCTTCATCAAGCACCTACAAGTGTAGATTTAGGTACCCAAACCACTTTGGGTCCTTGAACATTAGCTTTGGGAACCCAATCCATTTTAGTTTTAGGATCCCACACACTTGAAGATATATGATTCACAAAAACTTGCTTTCCATTCAAAGTAGTGTATATTACATGGTTTTTAACGTAAGAAACATTATACCCTAAACCATGTTTATCCAAAGATTGTCTTTGACTACCTAATAGTATGTTAAGAATTTTTGTTCCATTAGTGAATCTTTTTAGATCTTTTCTTTATTGCACATTGCAAGCATGAAGATCTAATTGCTCAACATCAATAGGTGTTGCTTTTAGACTACTAAGTTTTAATGCATTTTCTTCATGTCTAGCAATCATCTCATTCTTTTCAGTCATTATAATTTCAATTTGGCTTTGGAGATCATTTATAATTTTTCTAGCATTTTTGTTCTTTTTACAAATGATCTCATATTGTTTAACTAAATCATGAAATGCATTTTGAAGTTCATCATGTGTATATATTTCTTCTTTAGAACATGAGTTATCACTAGAATATGATTTAGTAGAACAAGAATTTGATCTAGTAGAACAAGAGTTAAAGTCTATCTCACTTTGTTCATCTTCAATAGTCATGAAGCATGAGTGAGCAACCTCACTTCTACTTTGCAAGGAGGAGGATAATGATGATGGTGATGATGAGTCATCTCATGTAGATTTGTGAGCTTCCTCCTTCCTTTCTCTTCTCTTGCTCTTCTCATCTCCCTTCTCTCCTTCTTCTTCTCCTTTTATCTGAAGGGAATGTGTTCTAAAAGTTTTACTTTTAAATGCCAATTATTATGAATTGAATGAGAAATCATTTTGTTCCTTGTTTATTGATTGACATCATTTCATGCTCATATTTGTATCTTATATCCATTATCTTTCACCTAAACAATGCTATGTTACGAGTTTTATGTTTAGTTTTCAGGAATAATTAGGTTTGAAGAGATGAAGCATAAAAGGACCCAAAAGCTGGGAAAAAAGACTGGATTGTGAGATCTGGGGACCAAGATGCAAAGGAGAAGGACCTGATCGTAAGACAGAGGGACCTAAGAGTAAAACAGAATACTTCACACCATTATGGGGAGTATTTTGACAATTCTATTCGGGTCGGAGCTCCAACATGCAAAATAGATGCATCAAATACCAACAAAGCCTTCCAGAAAAGCCCACAAGAAATTCCAGAGCGATCCGGACACTGTAGACCGCTAATTAGCGGTCCAAGACCGCTAATTGGCGGTCACTTTTGGCCCAAATGCGCTCAAATTTCTCCCGCACATGTATTAGAGGATGTTTAGGCTATTTGTGGTATCTGTTTAGTCCCACATCGGGGGATTGTCCCGGATTAGCTTTTTCCATGGCTATAAATAGAACTCTTCACCTCCTATTGTAAGCACTCCATATTTTAAGTGGCTATTCTTCCTACTAGAAGTGAGGCCTTGAAGCACACACTAAAGTAGGAGGATGCTACTTTTAATGTGAGTCATTTTATCAATAAAGTTTTGTGTTTCTTTCATTGTTTGTTTTATGCTTCTTTTATTGTTGTGCATGTTTTAGTTTAATCGTCTTTTAATTCTAGCTTAGTTTGAATATGCTTTCTTTCCATAGTTTAATAATTAGTGTAATGTTTAGTGAGTAGTTCCATCCCCTTTGGGGGGTGGAGTAGATGTACATACATGCATTAGAGAATGGGATGAATGCTTTAATTTCAATGTGTTGATTAAACATGAATGTATGCTTGCTTGTTTAGGATAGAATTTATAACTTGATGAGTTTTGCCAAAATGATTAGACACCTCTCATGCTTGTTTAGGTTCTGAAATAAACAACTTGCATATGTAAATGTTAATCAACCAAGTTGGTGAATAGATTGATAGGTTTTGCCATAACATTTAGACACTTCCTATGCTTGATAAACACCACCTTCATGTGCTTAAAGAATGTATTCTACACCCACCTCTTTGCTTGTGTGCACTCACTCCACCCCTTAGGGGTTTTCCCTTCTTGAAATTCCAGCATTCTTGTTTTGTTCTTAGCTTAGTTTTTATTTGATCGTTTATTTCTTTGTTTCGCATTTCATACTTCTTAGCATAGTTTAGTGTAGAGTAGCGTAACCAACTCTCTTCTCCATTATTTTCGCCACTTGATTTCGTACAAGCAAGAGGCTTCTCACCTCCCTGAGGACGACCCGTACTTGTCACCGCTTCATCGCGGCCGTGCACTTGCGGTTTAAATAAAACGTTCAACAAGTTTTTGGCGTCGTTGCCGGGGAGGTGCCAGTCCAGACTCTTGTTTGGACGATTCGAGTGGATTTAATTTGTGTGTTGTAGTTTTTCTTTGTTTCAGGAGACTGGGAATAGCAAGTGGAGGCTACTGGAGAAATTTCCAGACGACCTGAGCACTTCAGACCGCCAATCAGCGGTCTGGTGAGTTCTGTTCATCTTTTAATTTCTTGCTGTTGTTGCTCTAAATGATCTAGTTATCTGGGACTCAATTTGGCATGTTTTGACTTATAGTTCGTTCCCAGATCAATAATCAAACCTCCTTTAAGCAACTTGGACCCTAAAACTCAAAGCAAAAGATTAGGCATTCATTCTTGTTTAGGTCATGCATCATGTATGTGACTTAGGCATTTAGATTGTCTTTTATCTTAGCTTTATTTTCTGTTGTTGAGAGCTGGCGTGAGGTACGCACCTTCTACTCTCATTCATGCATTTCGTATGAACATGCATTAGTTAGTAGGAAGTGCATTGCAACAAGTGTGAGTTGAGCGTTGTTTGGAGAGTTTATTGCTAGATTTAGGACTCCAAAACGCTACTAAGGAGGGGCTGTCCCGTAAAAGATAAGGTGGGGGATTTCATCACCCTTTCCTTCGCCCCAAAAACCACACTAATCAAGAGCCTAATTTTAAAATCAAGTAGACATTGGCCCTAAGGATCTTGGACGCATTAGGAGAGTGATCCGGTCCCGACCGTCATGACCTGATCGGCGTTGCCCACTTTGTCGATAGTAGGAGAGACGAGATCCCCGGATCTTGGCTCACTTGCTGGGCTTTGTGGTCCTCGTTGTAGGGAGGTGAGGCGTGTTGAGGCCGTGTGACCTCGCAGTTAGGCGTCGTCTAGCTGTAAGGACCTATAGCGACCTTAGGATTGCTTGAGCCTTGTTTGCTTGTGTGCTTCTACCTGTACCCATCCGCCGTAGCATAAGGACTTCTTCCCTTCTCTCCTGAGTCATTCTTTCTCTCCTGTGTTCCCTCGTCTTCTCTTCTACGTACATTCTTTTTAAAAAAAAAGTTTTGTTTTGTGTGTGTGTGCACCTTTGTGCATGCTTTCGTGGACACGAGACGAGAGTGGTCGTTTGACGAGGAGCGTTGTCAATCCGGCTTCAGTCATCGATTTCTCGACACCTCCCTTCTCTCGGTCGCACGCAGTCCGGGTTCAATGGCTGCTAATTTCCGTGAGGAGGAGCAGTTGCTGGACCAACCTGTTCGACCAGTGCTTCCAGTTGTCGTTCCCATACCTCTACGTGATCGATGCTACCCGAGCCGTACAGCTCTACCCTCATGCATCGTATTACCAGAGGCTAATGGGAACCATTTTGAGGTTAAGCCTCAATTCATTTCCATGCTCCCTCATTTCACTGGGAAAGGTGACCCCTGTATCTTTCTCAGGGAATTTGAGGAGGTCTGTGCTATGTTCAAGCTGCAACAACTTAGCACAGACTCCATCCATCTTAGGCTCGTTCCTTTTGCACTAAAGGATGATGCCAAGAAGTGGTTGTACAGCAACCAAGCGAATTCCTTTAAGACTTGGGATGAGTTTCAATCTGCATTCCTCAAGAAGTACTTTCCTAATCATCGGACTCAAAAGTTGAGGAACGAAATCAATTCGTTCTATCAACATAAGACTGAACCATTTCATGCATATCTTGAGAGGTTCAAAGAGCTACTATCCGCGTGCCCTCACCATGGCATTGAGTTGTGGCGTCTTTGTCAGATTGTGTATGAGGGTCTTCACATCCCGTCCAGAACGCTCCTTGAGTCCATGTGTCAAGGAGAGTTCTTGGGAAAGGATGAAAGGGAGGCATGGGCCTTCCTAGAAGACCTCGCTGAGAAAACCATGCAGTGGGAGAGTGTGAGGGAACCACCTGCATCATCTAGTATAGGAGCGAGGATCGCGAATGCAAACTCGACTAGATCGGGTACCGCATTTGCTATCGATACCACTACGGCCACCGAGGCACGCATGACGGCCTTAATGCGCCGTATGGATTCGATTGAGCTCCAAAACCAACAAGGTGCACCTCACATGTCCACATCTGGTCCAGTTCCTTGTCATTCATGTGGTAGGATAGGTCATGTAGAGAGCGAGTGTGAGTCCATTCCTCCTGAGATGGAGCGTGTCAACGCCATCTATGACAGAGCTAGGAATGACCCATACTCATCATCTTATAACCGTGGATGGAGGAACCACCCCAATTTTTCATGGAACCAAAATAATGCCCCGGGTGGTCCTTCAAACTCCTCTAGACCACCTTCCCAATCACACCAACCTCCCCTGCATGCACATTCCTATCAGCCACCCCAAGCACAAACGACCAATCAATCGGGTTTCCCAAATTCCAATAATATGGAAACCCGATTCAATTCGCTTGAGACCTTGACTCGTGGACTTGAAAACTCAATGAAAATTTTTATGTCAACCACGAGTCAAGTTCTCACTTCAAATCAGCAGACCATCAAATCTCTAGAGCTTCAGATGGGCCAATTGGCTCAGTCTGTACATGAAAGAGAGAGAGGGTCTTTTCCTAGCCAGCCTGAGGCTAACCCCCGCATGTACCAACAACAACAAATGCAAAATGAGAATGTGGTACCTCGGGGGAGGCAAGTGAACCATGTGGAGGAACCTGTACACCATGTCAATTCCATTGCGACCTTAAGGAATGGAAAACAGGTTGACAATCACATTTCCTTGCCACACCCACCACCATCTATGCAGCCCCTCAGTAGGAATGGTGGTGAAGAAGAAGCTGAGGGTGAGGGTAATACACCAAAGCTTTCTTCTCAGGCACAGCAGAAAACCTACCTGCCAAAAGCTCCTTATCCAAGTAGGTTAAACAAAAAGCAGAGTGACAACATAAACAAGATATTAGAGGTATTTAAGCAAGTGAAGGTTAACATCCCCTTGTTGGATGTCATCCAACAAATACCTCAATATGCCAAAGTGTTGAAGGATCTCTGCACAACCAAGAGGAAGACCAATGTTCCTAAGAAAGCATTCTTGGCTGCAAATATCAGCTCACTTTTGTCCAATCCTACCTACACAAAATACAAGGACCCGGGGTGTCCTACTATTCAGTGTACGATAGGGGACACTAGATTGAGCAATGTTTTGCTTGATTTAGGATCAGCGGTCAACCTCCTCCCATTCTCTGTTTATCAACAGTTGAACTTGGGAGAATTGAAACCAACTAAGATCACCCTCCAACTGGCAGATAGATCCATTCGTATTCCCATGGGGATTATCGAGGACGTGCTTATCAAAGTTGGAGATTTTATATTTCCAGTCGATTTTGTTGTCCTCGATACCAATCCTGTTGCGAACACCCACTCTCAAATACCTTTGATTTTGGGTAGACCATTTCTGGCAACCTCCAATGCCTTGATTAATTGTAGAAATGGTCTCATGAAGCTCTCATTCGGTAACATGAGTGCCGAGTTTCATGTGTTCAACTCTGGTAGGCAACAGGAACCCATGGATGAACCTTTAAATCTAAATCTCATCCACCAATTGGAGAAAGCACCACAGAATCAACGAACACCCCTAACCCCAATGCAACCCATTGAGAATGTTCGTGGGCCCAGCGAAGACTCGTTGCCTGTCTTTGCAATGCAACAGAGTGAGCTGGCCTCGAACATGAATGTCCAAAGGGAGTGTTCGTTGCATGATTCAGTTGAGAGTACTAGTGAGGGTGAGACACCTCATCATATGCCTATACCAGAAGGTGTCTCTACCTCATGTCCCATGGCCATTGAGCCATTTGAGCTTCATATTGACTCCAACAAGGACCCACCTATGACCGAGCTTATGCTTGATGATCTAAATGATGGTGGGAGGTCCTTGTTGGATGACTTGGGGAGAAGCCCCATTCTTAGTGATGCAAGTCTGCTGCATCCATCGAATGAGCCTGAGGAACTCATTCTGATGCACCCGCCTATTGGTTGGAGGGTTTTCTTCGATGAGCAATTAAACCCTAGTGAGGCAACACAACTTCATTCTTTGTTGCCCACACCCAACCAATATCATGAGGGGTTCGAGCCTTTCAGCTTTGACCTTTCACCCCTCATGACACCTCAGAGTACCAGTGGAGTTTGCCCATCTCGGCAAGTCTCTGGTCCTCCTGACTTGATGTTCTCATTTGATGTTCCTTGACCAAATGATTATGAGAATATCTTGGTTGATGTATATATCTTTATTAAAAAAACAACAAAAAAAACAACAAAAAAACAACAAAAAAAAGAAGAAGTGTGTAATAAAAGACTCCTTCAGTGAGCATCGATTGTTGTGGGCCCCAACCCTTGTGTACTTGGGCCCAATCTCTTCACGTATTTATCTCCCTTCTTCAGCTTCTCACAGGTTTTGAGGGAATTTGGGTTTGTGTCCATCAACATGACCCTGAACGTCCCTTTGTACTTCATGTTGGTGAGATCTTTCCTTTTTCATGCATGTATCCATGTAATATCTTGTTCACATTCATTGAGGACAATGCATGAAGTAGGTGTGGGGGGGTGTTTTACGTGTGTACATAGTCGAGTCTTTTTCCTTTGGTTTTATTTTCGTTTGTTTGTACTGCTAGGGTCATGTTAGTGTGCCGCATTTAACATTGATATATCTGTTTGCCATGATCCTTGGGTGACTTGTCTTCTTTTGCTTGCCTAGTGCTTTAAAATTTTCACATTTCTTTCAAAATCTTCATGTGTTTGCGAAAGAAAAAGTTTTTTGTAGGTTTTGCGTGTGTTTAGCATGTGCAAAACCGTTGAGAGGCAAAGTAAAAAGAAAGCTCCCAAAATTGTCTTGAACTTGATGCATTAGGATTTCTAGTTTACTGGCTTTAGGTCTTATCGAGTCGTTAGGATGCACCCTGGTTTTCCCTCAGGGGGCGTGTAATCATAGGGTTTCAGTACTCAAACATTTAAAGAAGTCCACCCTGAACCTAGTGAGTCAAATAATTCGTGTCTGTTAGTATAAGGAAGTTTGTCGTAGGCAAGGGCCCTTAATCTCTTTTTGTGAAACTTAAGTGTAGGGGTTTTGGTTCCCATGTAGATAAATAAGTGGTGTTCTCTCTTCTCGCACGGCTCCTATCACTCGGGAAAGTAGGTCTGAGGGGACTTTGTGCCTGGTGCTTTCGAGTCATCTGACTTGGGATGCACCGACCGAACTCCCGTTACACGGGTGGTAGGGATCGCCCTATGTGGAGATTTGGGGGAAGGTGTACGTGATAGTGTAAGCCCTCATAGGCAATGATGCACGAAACCTGACCCTGGGAGAATCAAACACCAACCAATAAAATGCTCCAATGAAAAAAAATGAAAAAAAAGAAGAAAAGAAAAAAAAGAGTCAAATAAGAACCAAAATGGACTTTACACATTGTATCACATTCAGAAGTTAAGGTTGCTCATGTCTTTCACTTAAGTCCTTGACTAACTCTCACGAATAACTCATTAGGCTAGGTGTGTGGACCGATTACATATATAGAGTCGACCCGTAGTATTACCGCGTCCCATGATCGACAATATAAGTCCAACGAGTCGTGTAGCCAGATTGATTAATGCATCTTGTTCGGATTTTGTGGGTATATCCGCTGAAAACCCTCAGGAGACAACACTCCTCCTTGGCGACAAGGAGGTTTAACGGCTTGTTGCACGTGCTAAGTGCAACCGTGATTCCTACGAAAGTGAGTTAGGATTTCTTGTTTTTTCGTATGCTTTTCTCTTTCTTTGTTTTGCTCGGGACTAGCAAAAGTTAGGTGTGGGGGTATTTGATTGACATCATTTCATGCTCATATTTGTATCTTATATCCATTATCTTTCACCTAAACAATGCTATGTTACGAGTTTTATGTTTAGTTTTCAGGAATAATTAGGTTTGAAGAGATGAAGCTTAAAAGGACCCAAAAGCTGGGAAAAAAGACTGGATTGTGAGATCTGGGGACCAAGATGCAAAGGAGAAGGACCTGATCGTAAGACAGAGGGACCTAAGAGTAAAACAGAATACTTCACACCATTATGGGGAGTATTTTGACAATTCTATTCGGGTCGGAGCTCCAACATGCAAAATAGATGCATCAAATACCAACAAAGCCTTCCAGAAAAGCCCACAAGAAATTCCAGAGCGATCCGGACACTGTAGACCGCTAATTAGCGGTCCAAGACCGCTAATTGGCGGTCACTTTTGGCCCAAATGCGCTCAAATTTCTCCCGCACATGTATTAGAGGATGTTTAGGCTATTTGTGGTATCTGTTTAGTCCCACATCGGGGGATTGTCCCGGATTAGCTTTTTCCATGGCTATAAATAGAACTCTTCACCTCCTATTGTAAGCACTCCATATTTTAAGTGGCTATTCTTCCTACTAGAAGTGAGGCCTTGAAGCACACACTAAAGTAGGAGGATGCTACTTTTAATGTGAGTCATTTTATCAATAAAGTTTTGTGTTTCTTTCATTGTTTGTTTTATGCTTCTTTTATTGTTGTGCATGTTTTAGTTTAATCGTCTTTTAATTCTAGCTTAGTTTGAATATGCTTTCTTTCCATAGTTTAATAATTAGTGTAATGTTTAGTGAGTAGTTCCATCCCCTTTGGGGGGTGGAGTAGATGTACATACATGCATTAGAGAATGGGATGAATGCTTTAATTTCAATGTGTTGATTAAACATGAATGTATGCTTGCTTGTTTAGGATAGAATTTATAACTTGATGAGTTTTGCCAAAATGATTAGACACCTCTCATGCTTGTTTAGGTTCTGAAATAAACAACTTGCATATGTAAATGTTAATCAACCAAGTTGGTGAATAGATTGATAGGTTTTGCCATAACATTTAGACACTTCCTATGCTTGATAAACACCACCTTCATGTGCTTAAAGAATGTATTCTACACCCACCTCTTTGCTTGTGTGCACTCACTCCACCCCTTAGGGGTTTTCCCTTCTTGAAATTCCAGCATTCTTGTTTTGTTCTTAGCTTAGTTTTTATTTGATCGTTTATTTCTTTGTTTCGCATTTCATACTTCTTAGCATAGTTTAGTGTAGAGTAGCGTAACCAACTCTCTTCTCCATTATTTTCGCCACTTGATTTCGTACAAGCAAGAGGCTGCTCACCTCCCTGAGGACGACCCGTACTTGCCACCGCTTCATCGCGGCCGTGCACTTGCGGTTTGAATAAAACGTTCAACATTTATGTTATTCGTCTTTTAGAAGTGTTAAGGAAGAGACTCTTGGTCCTTAACCGTAGAGCTCTAAAAGATATTGGTTTACATAAAACAAAAGATATTCGCAATCATGGTAATTAACATGGGACATTGATTACCGGGTTAAGATTGTCGTGTTGGTCATAGATCATTGTAGCTCTACAAGTGAGTGACAACACGGGTATGCAAAAGAGGAAAATATTACTTTTGTATACTGAATAGACCTAATAAGTAAAATATTATAGAAATGTGTTTTTGTGTCATTAATATTTTACTGTGTCCTTGGTCCTTTGATATGAGACTTATATCCGATCGCTTAAGGAGTTCCTAATTAGACTAGTGTCTTGAGCTATCGATGAGTGTAGTGTAAAGGCATTAGTTGGTTAAGTATAACTTTCGTTGGAGAAGATAGTTAGTCAAAAGATTATCATTGCCCCTCTTAATTGAGTGATGATATTGGTGGGCCCCTTGATAAAGCAAAGTTATAATGTGCACAATGTGATTTGAGTTAAGTCACATATTTATAACTAGCTTAAAGAGATCAAGAAATGAATACTAAAGACAAAGATGACACAATACTACTTTGTGTGTATTCTTAATATCATGAGGCAAGGGACGGACACAAGTGGTGCACTCCATCACTAAATGGATCGGGTTTTGGTTCGAGTGGAATTAAGACATCTAACTAATTGGGAGCTATAATGTATAGCTAGATACCGCTTATAGCTTGTGATATTAAGCTTTTAATATCACTGCCAACTTAGTTTAGATCCTCCCATAGGTCACACCACAAAACTGGGAAACAAGAAATGGGGATTTTGAGTTCATAAGATGTGTCGGGTTTCATGTAGAAAACATGACACATGGGGTGAACAAGCAAAATCAAAATTATGTTGTGATTAATAACATAATTAGAATCTAAATTAAATTCATATGTGATGTAAATATTATGGGGTGTAATGATTGATCATTACATAGGATAATATGTTACATAGTTGTGAATTTACTACTAATCCCGAAGTGTCAAATTTTGTAGGGGTTAAACCGAAATTTGACAAGTCTGCAGAACAGTGCTCCAACGGTCGACCGGTTAGCAGTAAACGGTCGACCGGACATGTCTCGACCGATAACAGGGAATTTTCATCTGTTCGAACGGCCGACCGAATGTGATCGGTCGGTCGACCGAACATTGTGATGGAATAGTTCCTGTTACGAACGGTCGACCGAGTTATAGAACGGTCGACCAAACTAGGTTCGAGCGGTCAACCGAACCTTGAAACGGTCGACCGGTCCAGACGGTTTTGTGCAGAATTAATTTAAGAATTAATTAGATTATGCATGGAATTGGTCCATAATTGATTTAATTCGTGGCTAATATTATTTATTATTAAATAATGGATGGTTAGATGGAATTTTGCATGAGATCATGGGCAAGGGGTTGCACATGAATAGGTAATTTGGAGAGAGCTTATAAATACAAGCTTATTTCATTACCCAATTAATTCATTCATTATTTCTTGTGCAAAAATTCTCTCTCCATAATTCTCCACGAAAATTCCTTAATTCTTAAGTTTAGTTTTAGTTCTTAAGAGATCATCTTCTCAAGAGAATTAAAGAGGGGTTAGTAATTGGATTCTAAACCCTATCGGAGATTGAGAGACTAGCTTCCCTCTCTCCGATCTTGTTTAGAGTTTGGTGAATACTCGGAGGCATCCGGCGCAGCGAGGAGCATCCCCAACGTCTCCGAATCTTCAAGAAGTTTTAGAGAACTTCTAGGTATGAATTTCGGAGCCCATATTTGTTTTAATAAAGTTTTGAAACTAGATATTGAAACAAATTGATGCATGCATGAAATAAATTATAGAAAATTGAAAATTGATCCTTATTATACATAAAAATTTCGAAAATATATATGTATAATTAAACATGAAATCCTATATTATCTTCTCTCATTTTCGCTCTCCTCCTTCTCCTTTTCTTTCTCTCTCTTCTCACTTCTTCCTCTTCTTTCTTCTTTATCCTCTTTGAGAAATTTGAAGAAGTCTTGAGCAAGGACTTCATTGTCCTCATTTTCCTCTCTTCTCCTTGGCTAATCGAATTTTGCATGTAATGTATGGTGGGTTTGTTCTTTGAGGTTTCTTTCTCCTTTCGATGGTTGATTTGAAGTTCATAAGTCATTAGGTTTTCAATGAGTTCCTCCATCGTCGTAGTTGAAACATAATCCTTTCTCGCGACGTTCTTGCATTTAATGTGGAGTGAGACAACATATAGGAAAGCAGGTGTTGGGAGCTTCTCTTGTGGTGATGGTGGATGTGGATGATGATGGTGGTGCTGGTAGTATCTATGGGCGAGTATTCGAGAAGGTCGGTCGATACGTACGTTGGAGGTTGAGGAGCTTTTCCTCTAGGAGCTTGGCAAGACCCATTGCGAAGGAGAGAGGATGGTTGGAGAACTTGAACTTCACACCGAATGGAAGGCTTGAGACCCAAAATATAACAACTTAACATTAAGGAGTCGTTGAGCCCGGTTGTACGATTAGCTAATGTTTCGAACTCCGTGGTGTAAGAGAGAATAATGCTGGTTTGAGTAAGTTTCGATAGGGCACCTTGATGATCCACAAACTGAGAAGGTCCGAACCCAGCTTCTTAATGCAAGCATAATAGTTTCCCATGAGCAAAATTGTCTATTTTTGTGGCTCCATTGGAACCAAGCAAGAGCACGACCGTCCATGTGGAAGGAAGCTATGGTAAGACGTTGGTCGTGAGGGGTAAGGTGGTAAGTGAAAAATTGGTCAGCTTTAAAGACCCACCCGGAGGGGTCGGTACCATTAAAGCGAGGGAAATCGAGTGTAAGGTGGCGAACTATTGGGGGGTTGTGGTGGAGGTGTCGTTGGTTTTGAAAGGTTGATCATTGAGTTGGTGTTGGGTAAGTAGGCCTTCAATGGTGGTGACACGGATGTGACCAGAGAAGCAATTTTATCATCTAGGGTCGTAGATTTGGTAGTTAGGTGCGCAATTGCTTCTTCAAAAACACGAAAACGAGTGCTTTCTGCCATTGTAGAGAGAAGGCAATGAAAGCACCAATGTTAGGATAGTTCTCTCTTCGAGCAAGAGTAGCTCAGGGATGTGAATAAGATGGGAAGGTGGGAATAAGAATTGTTGGTGGGAATCGAAAATATTTATTATTTTCTTAACGTGGCCTTACACCCTTATATAGAGAACTCAATCAAGTAATTATGAAATTCAAATAAAGGACAAGAGCATATACTTAATTGGTAGCTCACCTTCTTATTACAACAAACGACAATAGGAAACTAAATCAATCAGATATGATCTTCAAGGAATAATCTCCAGGATGCTTGGGAATTTGTTTCTTTCTCTTCTCATGCTGGTCAATCACGTTGGGATTCTCTTTAGTCATGCCAGGCTTAGTAATGATCGTATCATGTCCGTGGGTTTAACTTTAACATATAAAGGTGGAGGAGGGATAAGGTTGAGAGATAGGGTCGTAAATGAGGTGGGTTTGCATGTTGTCATGTCCGTTCTGTTTAATACAAGTTGTGGACAAAAAAATCTATCTGTCATCCACACAACTTGTATAACCTGCAACCCGCATAACCTAATAATTCATACATGCGTTCGTCTTGTATTTAGTTTTGCTCTTTTTGCATTTAGCTTTAATGTTTTTGTATCAAGCTTCAAAAATATACATCGATTAATTAATTTATTTTATTGATTTTTTGTATCTAACTTTGATCAAAATGAAAAATGTTAAAGGAAAATGGAATGATTTTTTGTATTTAGCTTTAATCAAAGAATAACTCAGCCTACCTCACCTAGTACAACCTTAGGTGGGGCCGGTAACGGATTTTTTTGACAACATCCCGCTTAACTTAGGTAGGACGGGCAGCAGTGAGACAAAAACTCACCCCGCTCCGCCGCGCTTACACCCGTAAGGAGGGAGGGGAGCAGGGGAAAAGGTGTACAATGTTGTTGGGCCGAATTGGCAACAATTAAAAGGGAATATTCTAAAACGTAATTGTTGCATGTATGAGTATAATAAGCATCAACGAGTCGAGGGTTGCCTGTTTGAACTCGATTCATTTATTAAACGAGCGGAACTCGAGCTTGACTCTTTACTAAATGAACCTAAACTCGTGTTTGATCTGAACTCAATTATTGACAAGTCGTTTACTAATTAAATGAGCCTAAACTAGTGTTTGAACTCGTCTCATTTATTAACAAGCGAGCTCGAGTTTGGCTCCTTTACTCATTTGCTAATTAATTAATTGTTTAACTCGATAGCCATGAAAGTTTTGAATAAAACTTAAATAACATGATATACATTATAACAATATAAAATACATTACATATAAACCATTAAGACAATGTTTTTAATTTTTTTGAAATATAAACAAAAATAAAGAAGAAGAAAAAGTTAAAGATTTATATAATTAGTATTTATAAGTGTGTTGTATTACTGATATTATGTGTACTATAGGTAATAGTATATATTAGTGCATATGTATGCTCTTTTTTTAATATTTGTCACTTTTTTTGCTTACCTTTTATTTTGTTAATCCAACCAAAGCTCCACCTTCTCTCACATACTTCTCCTACGTTGTTGTTTTTTTCTTTTGAACAAGGTAGAACACGAATACACACCACAAGATGAATATTTTAAGTGGAAACTCCTCCCAACACGAGAAAAGAAAAAACCACAGGACCGCACACAAGGAATAATTCACTACCAGGGGAAAAGATTATACGTGAGAATTTCTCACAACTTTTTTTCTACTCATCTTTGAATCCTTCAAAAGTGAATCCTTGAATCCACTAGCTAACCATCTTTCTTCAACATATTTTTTTCATTTTTTGTTACTTTTTTGCTTAACTTTTTATTTTGATACTCCAACCAAAGTTCAACCTTTTCGCACGTGCTTATCTTACGTCGTTTTTTTTGTTTTTACCTCCTTATCTTCAACCAAAAGCTCTAATATCAATTGTTGAGATTTTTTATTATCATCAAACAATATAATGAAATATTTTTATTTTTCCATCCTAAAGGATAACAAACACGAAAAAGATAGAACACGGAGACACGCAACAAGAAAGATATTTACGTGAAAACTCCTTCCAAAATTCTTTTAGGTGAAGCAGCTGACGACACAGAGTCGTGAAGAAAAAGGTGTTAATCTGACAAGTGTTAATCAGATTTTTGACAAGGTGAAGATTGTTAAGATTGTCTCAAATCCGACAATTTAAGTATTTGGAAATATTTGTAATAACCTAATCTAAATCCCTTAATTAACTAAACCTAAACCTAATTAACCTAATCTAATCCTGGAATAGTGTAGCATGAGGTGGCTTGATTGGATTGGAGGAATTGGAGGTGATTGAAGATAAGCTTGGATGTTACTATAAATAGAGGTGTAGGGTTAATTAAAACGTTTCTTCACTTGTGTTCAGTTCAGAGAGTGTGTGAGAGGCGGAATTGGTGAAGAAGAAGAAGGAGAGAAGAAGAAGAAGAGGAGAAGAAGGTCAAGTGTTGAGTGGAGGTTGCCAAAGCTAGGGAGGCTTCTTCAACCGTCCAAAAGGTATGCCAAATCTTCATTATAACTCACTTGTGCTTTGTGAGTGTTGGGGATCGACGTTGGTGTCGAATTCCCCGTCGGAATTCAACCAATTCAGAGGTTGAAGACGACGATCGGTCGACCGGTGCCTGTGGGCAGTCGACCGATCCTATTATTATATTGTTATTTACCCGCGAACGGTCGAACGATGTCGTTAGACGGTCGACCGTTATGCCAGATTGTGCGGGAAAAAGGGGATTATACTGTTATCGGTCGAACGGGACCACTTAGCCGGTCGACCGAATAACGATGAGAATGGGTCGGTTGGGGATTTTGACTTATTAAACGGTCGAACGTCCTTACCTTGTTCGACCGATCCATTCGATGCTAAGTCGGTTGGGAGCTTTGACCATCAAAACGGTCGACCGCTCTTTAACTCTCGGTCGACCGACTGAGCATTTAATTAAGCGGTAGAGTGCTTGTGTTGATTCGGTCGAACTGTATTTCAGTTCCGGTCGACCGAACGAGACTTGGGCAAAATATTGAAAGTCCTGTTATCGGTCGAACGGCCCCTTGGTTCGACCGGTCGGATATATATATTATATAAAATTGTATAGCGTAGACCTTCCAAACGGTCGACCGCTAGATGACTTTTGTTCGACCGATTGGTCGGTAATTCGGTTGGCGTGGTTCGACCGGTAGATTTGTTTGTACAGTACTGTGTACTGTGTGGGGGACCGGTCGACCGGTGTGCTTGTAGCGGTCGACCGATCTACCGCAGGTTGGTGGATTTATCCACACGCGATCCGTCGATGTCAGGTCGACTACCGGCTCCGAGGCGACGGTTGATTACCGGCTTTGAGAGCTACGGATTTCACCTTCGACGAAGGCGTATTATTGTTGTACCTTTTTCCTCTCTTACCGAGCGGGGTGTGAGGGATGTGTACCGTAAACCTTGGGCAGTTTGCGAGGGTTTAGCGGTAGGCCGAGGATGTTCCGGCAGGGTGCGCGCTAGGCGACTCTTGGGGGAGCAGTGGCTGTCGTCTGACCCGAGTTGTGTATTCGGTGGGCTGACTCGCTCCTTGGGTGCGGCGTGTACCGGGGGTTCCTTCCTGCACTTTTTGGGGAGCAGTGGTGTCGACTGACCCTTGTGAGGCAGCGGTGGACTGACTTGACCCTAGTGGCAGGAGTGGTTCAGTGCCGCGGAGGCGGTGAGGGCATTATTGTGGGCCCGAGGCGGATGATCATGTGCATAGCATTGCATTGTATTTAATTCCTTTTTATATTTTAGGAGGTTTGGTATACGGGGTTCCTTCAGGGAACTCAGGCATGTTTGTTGTTTGCATTTCAGGTAGCGAGCAGGGTTAGAGTTTGAGGTGGTGACCGAGGACGGTACCCCCGAGATCAGATCCTGTAGTTGTCAGTCTCTTTCTTTTGAGGTGATTACATATTGTATAGCTTTTGTCGTAATCACAGTCAGTCTGTATATTTGACTTCCACGTGGATCATATTTATATTATATATGTTGGTTTGTTTCCCGTGACGTGCCCAGTGTTGACCGTTGACGGTCTTTATTATTGTTTAAATTTTCCGCTGTTTTCGGGTACGTTACAATTTGGTATCAGAGCGTTGATCTCGGCGTACTTGTCTAAAGAAACCACCTTGGAGTTAGGAGTTAGGTCTAGAGGATCATGCATGCACAGATTATATTGATATTGTCTTGTTTCCTTTGGCAGATGCCTCCTAGACGGGGGAAGGCGGTTGCCCATACTCGCGGTGAGAGTGAGACTGCGAGGGATGAGGCTTGGGAGGATGAGCGTCGGACGTTGTTCGATACGGTCGGACGTCTGACAGAGATGCTACAGCAGCAGACAGCACAGACTGGGCAGACGGGGACTGGTGCTATGCATGACCGGTTTATGCGCCAGCATCCGCCTACCTTTCTGGGGCAGTACGACGCAGAGGCTGCGGAGGAGTGGATCTTCATGATGCAGAAGATCTTCAGTGCTATTGGTTGTCCTCCAGAGGCGAGAGTGGGCTTGGCTACTTATGTTTTGGGCGGTGCTGCGTCCAACTGGTGGAGGTCCACATCTGCAGTGGTGTTTGCGGACAGAGATGATATAGCCTGGGAGGAGTTCGTTGGCGAGTTCAACGAGCAGTATTTTCCGCAGCATGTCCAGGATCAGAAGAGGGAGGAGTTTCTGAGTCTTCAGCAGGGAGACATGACCCTAGCAGGCTACATCGGGAAGTTCAACGCCCTTGAGCGTTACTGTCCCGAGATGTATGTTACACAGGAGCAGAGGGCAGGGAAGTTCGTCCGAGGGCTCCGGAAGCAGCTGAGGACGAAGGTGCTGACACACATGCCGAGCACGTTGGCCGATGCAGTGAAGAGTGCCTCTGTTCTTGATCGTGACTACAGGGAGAACTACCAGGATGAGAGGAGGCCATCAGGTAGGTTCTCTGGGAGGCCAGGAGGTCAGACTGGAGGGAATCCGGGCAAGAGGCCCCGATACGAGGGAGCAGGAGTTGCAGTACCACGACCAGAGCCTTGTGGTACTTGTGGGAGGTTTCACTCCGGGCCGTGCTTCACCCCCGGAGCATGTCATGGGTGTGGCCAGCTGGGTCACTTTATCAGGAGCTGTCCGAGCCGAGGAGCTGGGCCGAGCAGACCACCGGGTTTACCCGCACCAGGCAGAGGAGGAGGCGGAGGTAGACCACCTTTCCGACCACAGCAGGGGCAGCGCACTGGCAGAGTTTTCACCATCCAGGCAGAGGAGGCTCGGGATGGAGGCGCTGTCGTGGAAGGTACACTTCTTGTCGCAGGTTCAGTAGCTAGGGTGTTATTTGATTGTGGCGCGACACACTCGTTCATCTCAGAGCGATTTGCGGGAGTGTTGGGCTGTACCCTTGCGATGTTGACTGCCACTTTGGAGGTCAGCACACCCCTGGGTCTGGTGGGCACTGTGGGGAGATTTGTCCCCGGCGCCACGATTGTTTCGGGAGATCAGGAGTTTCCGGCAGACCTGGTCTTGCTACCGATGGAGGACTTTGATGTCATACTTGGGATGGATTGGCTGTCCCAATATGATGTTCGAGTCTTGTGCCGTGAGAAGAAGATTTTGATCCCGAGGAAGGGTTTGCCTGATATTCTGATTAGAGGGATCAGAAGCAGAGGGGGTCGCATTATTGTATCTGCTATGAGAGCTCAGAGACTGTTACAGCAGGGATGTGCAGCTTTTCTGGCGACACTTGTAGTTGCGGAGGCAGAGTCCCAGAGGCTAGAGGACATTGAGGTGGTGCAGGAGTTCGCGGATGTTTTTCCAGCGGAGATTCCAGGTTTACCACCACACCGAGAGTTGGAGTTCGGCATTGAGTTGGTAGCTGGCACTACACCACAGTCGAAGGCTCCATACCGGATGGCACCTGCTGAGTTGACAGAGTTGAAGAAGCAGTTGCAGGAGTTGATGGACTCTGGATTTATCAGACCGAGCGTCTCGCCTTGGGGTGCACCAGTTTTGTTTGTGAAGAAGAAGGACGGATCCTTGAGGATGTGCATAGACTACAGGATGCTGAACCAGGTGACGGTGAAGAATAGGTATCCCTTACCTAGGATTGAGGACCTCTTTGACCAGCTGCAGTCAGCGAAGGTTTTCTCGAAGATTGACCTGCGTTCAGGATATCACCAGTTGAGGATCCGAGATGAGGACATCCAGAAGACAGCCTTCAGGACGAGATATGGACACTATGAGTTCTTGGTGATGCCATTTGGATTGACGAATGCTCCGGCAGCGTTCATGGATCTGATGCACCGGACATTCAGGCAGTACATTGATATATTTGTGATTGTCTTCGTGGATGACATCTTGATCTATTCACCAGATGTGGAGCAGCACAGAGAGCATCTGAGGATTGTACTCAGCATCTTGAGGACTCAACAGTTATATGCTAAGTTCTCAAAGTGCGAGTTTTGGTTGGACAGAGTGGCATTCCTCGGACACATTGTATCGGCAGAGGGGATATCAGTGGATCCGGCGAAGGTAGAGGCGGTGACACAGTGGAGGACCCCTACGAGCGTGACAGAGATTAGGAGCTTTGTTGGACTGGCGGGTTATTACCGTCGCTTCATCAAAGACTTCTCGAGATTGGCAGCACCACTGACAGCTCTGAAGCAGAAGGGAGTCACTTTTGTTTGGTCGCAGAAGTGCGAGGACAGCTTTCAGGAGCTGAAGAGACTGTTGACCACAGCACCAGTTTTATCATTGCCGAGTGGCACGGGTGGATTCGTGATTTATAGCGACGCTTCAGGTGTTGGCTTAGGATGTGTACTTATGCAGCACGGGAGGGTGATCGCATACGCATCCAGACAGCTGAAGGTCCATGAGAGGAATTACCCGACACATGATTTGGAGTTAGCAGCAGTGGTTCATGCACTGAAGACCTGGAGACACTATCTTTATGGCGAGCAGTTCGAGGTGTTTACAGATCATCAGAGTCTGAAGTACCTGTTCTCGCAGAAGGAGCTGAATATGAGGCAGCGCAGATGGCTTGAGTTCATTAAGGACTACGACTTCACTATCTCTTACCATCCGGGGAAGGCGAACACAGTTGCAGACGCTTTGAGCCGGAAGGTGGAGGTATCAGTAGCAGGCCTATGCATTCAGGAGTGGAGACTGCTAGAGTCCTTGGCAGAGTGGAGGCCATTTGCTGATAGCTCTGAGGGCGCAGTGATTGCCGGATTGAGAGTAGAGCCTCAGACAGTATCAGCAGTGATTCATGCTCAGACTACAGATGAGGAGTTGAGCAGTTTGTTACAGTTAGCTGCCAGAGATGGGTCAGATTTCAGAGTTGGAGTGGACGGAGGTCTGAGATTCAGAGATCGTATCTGGGTGCCGAAGACAGAGGACCTGAGACAGGATATCATGGAGGAGGCACACAGATCGAGATATTCCATTCATCCAGGGAGCACCAAGATGTACAAAGACCTGCAGCGGAACTTCTGGTGGCGAGGTATGAAGAAGGACGTTGCAGACTTCGTGTCGAGGTGTTTGGTCTGTCAGCAGGTGAAGATCGAGCACCAGAGACCAGCAGGGCAGATGCAGAGGATTGAGTTGCCCGAGTGGAAGTGGGAGCACGTGACGATGGATTTTGTTACGGGGCTACCGAAGACACGGAGATTCCACGATGCGATTTGGGTTATAGTCGATCGACTGACCAAGTCGGCGCATTTCTTAGCTATTAAGACCACTCTTGCTCTGGAGGGTCTAGCTAAGTTATATATTGAGGAGATTGTCAGACTTCATGGCGTACCAGTCAGTATCATTTCAGACAGAGATCCCAGATTCACTTCGAGATTTTGGGAGAGTCTACACAGAGCACTGGGGACACGTCTGAAGTTTAGCACAGCTTTCCACCCACAGACAGATGGCCAGTCAGAGCGGACGATACAGACATTGGAGGACATGCTGAGAGCGTGTACACTTGACTGGGCAGGACATTGGGATGAGCATTTGCCGTTGATCGAGTTCGCCTACAACAACAGCTACCACTCGAGTATTGGAATGGCACCCTATGAGGCATTATACGGGAGACCGTGTAGATCGCCGGTATGCTGGAGTGATGTGGGCGAGAGACAGCTAGTTGGACCTGACATTATCCAGTTGTATTCAGAGAAGGTCGACGTGATTCGGAGACGACTAGCTACGGCGCAGAGTAGGCAGAAGAGTTATGCTGATACGCGGAGGCGTGAGCTGACTTTTGAGGTAGGAGATCATGTCTTCCTGAAGATCTCGCCTTCCAGAGGAGTGATGAGATTCGGGAAGAAGGGGAAGCTGAGTCCGAGATATGTTGGACCGTTTGAGATATTGGATCGGGTTGGTGCGGTGGCGTATAGGATTGCACTACCACCACAGTTCGCAGGACTTCACAACGTCTTCCATGTTTCTATGTTGAGGAAGTACGTGGCCGATCCAGCTCATGTGATAGAGATATCAGTACCAGAGATCCAGCAGGATTTGTCATTAGATGAGAGACCAGTTGAGATTGTGGATCAGATGGTACATCAGCTCAGGAGGAGAGCGATTCCGATGGTGAAGGTCAGGTGGCAGCATCACACTGACAGAGAGGCTACCTGGGAGATCGAGGAGGATGTCAGGAAGCAGTATCCAGAGTTGTTTCGGTGAGTCTGTTGTTTCGAATTTCGCGGACGAAATTTTTTTAAGGAGGGTAGATTGTAATAACCTAATCTAAATCCCTTAATTAACTAAACCTAAACCTAATTAACCTAATCTAATCCTGGAATAGTGTAGCATGAGGTGGCTTGATTGGATTGGAGGAATTGGAGGTGATTGAAGATAAGCTTGGATGTTACTATAAATAGAGGTGTAGGGTTAATTAAAACGTTTCTTCACTTGTGTTCAGTTCAGAGAGTGTGTGAGAGGCGGAATTGGTGAAGAAGAAGAAGGAGAGAAGAAGAAGAAGAGGAGAAGAAGGTCAAGTGTTGAGTGGAGGTTGCCAAAGCTAGGGAGGCTTCTTCAACCGTCCAAAAGGTATGCCAAATCTTCATTATAACTCACTTGTGCTTTGTGAGTGTTGGGGATCGACGTTGGTGTCGAATTCCCCGTCGGAATTCAACCAATTCAGAGGTTGAAGACGACGATCGGTCGACCGGTGCCTGTGGGCAGTCGACCGATCCTATTATTATATTGTTATTTACCCGCGAACGGTCGAACGATGTCGTTAGACGGTCGACCGTTATGCCAGATTGTGCGGGAAAAAGGGGATTATACTGTTATCGGTCGAACGGGACCACTTAGCCGGTCGACCGAATAACGATGAGAATGGGTCGGTTGGGGATTTTGACTTATTAAACGGTCGAACGTCCTTACCTTGTTCGACCGATCCATTCGATGCTAAGTCGGTTGGGAGCTTTGACCATCAAAACGGTCGACCGCTCTTTAACTCTCGGTCGACCGACTGAGCATTTAATTAAGCGGTAGAGTGCTTGTGTTGATTCGGTCGAACTGTATTTCAGTTCCGGTCGACCGAACGAGACTTGGGCAAAATATTGAAAGTCCTGTTATCGGTCGAACGGCCCCTTGGTTCGACCGGTCGGATATATATATTATATAAAATTGTATAGCGTAGACCTTCCAAACGGTCGACCGCTAGATGACTTTTGTTCGACCGATTGGTCGGTAATTCGGTTGGCGTGGTTCGACCGGTAGATTTGTTTGTACAGTACTGTGTACTGTGTGGGGGACCGGTCGACCGGTGTGCTTGTAGCGGTCGACCGATCTACCGCAGGTTGGTGGATTTATCCACACGCGATCCGTCGATGTCAGGTCGACTACCGGCTCCGAGGCGACGGTTGATTACCGGCTTTGAGAGCTACGGATTTCACCTTCGACAAAGGCGTATTATTGTTGTACCTTTTTCCTCTCTTACCGAGCGGGGTGTGAGGGATGTGTACCGTAAACCTTGGGCAGTTTGCGAGGGTTTAGCGGTAGGCCGAGGATGTTCCGGCAGGGTGCGCGCTAGGCGACTCTTGGGGGAGCAGTGGCTGTCGTCTGACCCGAGTTGTGTATTCGGCGGGCTGACTCGCTCCTTGGGTGCGGCGTGTACCGGGGGTTCCTTCCTGCACTTTTTGGGGAGCAGTGGTGTCGACTGACCCTTGTGAGGCAGCGGTGGACTGACTTGACCCTAGTGGCAGGAGTGGTTCAGTGCCGCGGAGGCGGTGAGGGCATTATTGTGGGCCCGAGGCGGATGATCATGTGCATAGCATTGCATTGTATTTAATTCCTTTTTATATTTTAGGAGGTTTGGTATACGGGGTTCCTTCAGGGAACTCAGGCATGTTTGTTGTTTGCATTTCAGGTAGCGAGCAGGGTTAGAGTTTGAGGTGGTGACCGAGGACGGTACCCCCGAGATCAGATCCTGTAGTTGTCAGTCTCTTTCTTTTGAGGTGATTACATATTGTATAGCTTTTGTCGTAATCACAGTCAGTCTGTATATTTGACTTCCACGTGGATCATATTTATATTATATATGTTGGTTTGTTTCCCGTGACGTGCCCAGTGTTGACCGTTGACGGTCTTTATTATTGTTTAAATTTTCCGCTGTTTTCGGGTACGTTACAATTTGATTTACAAATATTCACCATTAGGATATGGAGTTGAACGATAATTTTCTAAATACAAGTTGGATGCTATTCAACACTAATAATATAGAGTTACACACTCGATCCGTAATGTTCTCCAGCCTGCACATACCGGACAGTAATTCGAGCTGGATGGAGTCTCGCCACCAGCAGGAGCGAGTGGGCCGGGGATGTACGTATCTGATACATGTAGCGATTTCCACCTCGACCTTCTTCATATGAGTCATCACCACCACTACCTCCTCAGGCAGAACGCCCTCTACCACGACCTACATTTGTGACCGCGACCACGACTACAACCTCTACTCCTTCTCGGGCAGAAGATTTAACGCTTAAATTTAAATATAAATCAGATATTATCATATATAGTCTTAACTCTATCATTTATATATTTGTTACTGCATTTAAACAGATACTATATTTAATGACTACATTATACTAAACGAATTCGAATATATATGTCGCTCAATAATTATTATCTGCACCTATGTCAGTTCTACTAACACTCACTATTAGACACAAGACTATCATTTATTAGTGTGGGAGACAGAACTCTAAATTGAGAGGTTTTTAGTGGAGAAGTGACACATATTTATAATCGTGGATGAAAGTGTAGAGAACTGGAGATACTTAAAGTTCTTTTAGTTGACATGTATAGATTCGATACTTTTAGATTTTTCGGAAGTGATGAAGGAGATGGAAAAGATAAGTGATGCCTGAAATTGGGCTTTGGAGTGGACTAACAATTACCTTATACAATTTTTCTTTGTTGAACTTGTTGGTATTTTTGTTCTCATTATTTCTAATTTTGACAACCAAACAAACTAATAGTATGGAGTTCATTATGAACAAAATCACTAGAAGTAAACAAGAAACGGATAGCCTGCATAACTACTCCTATTTTTATTGAGATAAGTGTTTAGTCAACTTGACTTTCGTATTGAACACCCACCAATTAACCATCATAATTTGGAAGAAAAAAAAGTTAAGTTAATCACACGCACCCACGACCTAAGTTGGTATTGATGGATCCCTACACTTAGATTAGTTAGCACCAAAGATCAAATATAATCTCAGCTCATGATCGAGGTACATGTTTGGATTTCATTAAAACTATAAAAATGCAAAAGAGATAAAAGAAAGTTGATCAAGCACAACTCATTCATTCACTAACTCTTTCTTTCTTCTATACCATCACAAAACACCACTTCTAAAGTACATAAACTCTTTGTTCTAAATATTGGCTCAGCATGATGCAAAAGAGAAAGAATGGTGCCTATGGATAGCCGAATTCGACGACTCTCTTTCGATGAGCCAGCATAGGTGAAGGAATTCATCGACGGCGCAGGGGAGCTTTAAGGGTCCTGAGGAGTGGTAACCAAACATCTCTTGGGCTTTCTCAAGGAGACCTTTGAAAAGAGGGTGGTAGAGGTGTGTTATGGGGATTGTGAACCTTTGATATTTGTGGTTCTTCATTTCTTCAAGCCCCACCATCACTGTTAAGCAACCCTTCTTCACCTTCATCCTCTTCATGTCCTCCATCTTGATATTTGGGAGTGGGAGTTTGGTTGGAGAAGATGTTGATTTGGTTTGGGTTGAGAGGTGTGGTTTTATAGTGCAGGGTTTGAGTTTGTTGGGGTCAGCACTAAGGAACTAACTAATAAATCAAGTGGTACTGTGTTTGCTTTTTGTACGTACGACTGATGATTTTTCCCAGAGAGCACAAGTAAAATAATTTTTTTTAAAGTATTACGTGTTTTTCTAGTTATATATCAAACATGTAATAATAACATGCAAGGTCCCCACAAATCCATCACTAAGATCCAGTATATACCAACTCAGCTACTATCCGCCCTTCAAGTTAAAGAACAAAATTAAACTATGAGATGATAACGTAGCATTCTCTTATTGAGCTTAGAAGAACTACTTTTGTATGCATAGATACTATCGTAAGATATTTAGATTTAACGACAAAAAAATTAGAATGGCGGATCTTGATTCTTGAACAGCAAATCTTTCTTAGTTTGGAGGAGCTTTTGGATTGATTTGATTGGTCTTGTTATTGTCTTTCCATTTATGAGAAGCGATTCTTTGTATGTTTACAATATATATTCAAAAAAATTATAGTTTCATACCGAAAGTTGTAAGAGAAAAACCAAGAATCGTTTAGAGAGAATCAAGAGAAATTAATGTTCTGGAAGAGGTTGAGAGATTGTGTATCCTATTACGTAAACTTCTATTTTATAATGGAATTCTTTTCTTTTACAATATATACTCATAGCTAGGTTTCATTTCTTCTCATTGAGTTTGTTTGACTTTGTGATCTTGTTGTTGTTGTAGTTTTACCTAGGCAAGATCGAAATTTCAAGTCACTAGCATATTATATTAATTAATATATCCACGCCACGTGGCCCCCTCCCTTTGGCCCAATTTTTCTTTTAATTTTTTAAATTTTATTTTTAAATTTTATTTTGTTAATGTTAATTTTATTGTGTTTAATTTCTGATAATAGTAATTAATAATAATAATTTTTTCTGATAATATTAATTAATGTTAGTAATATTTTATGTTAATATTAATTTCTGCTAATCATCATTTTGTTGCTATTTTAATTAATTATCATTATTTAATTTATGTTAATTACATTAAAAATACTGAAATTGAAAATACATTAAAAATACTGAAACGGAAAATACATTGATTTAATAAAAGATTTTTTTAAAAATAATCACCAAAAAATGGAACAATATGCAAATGAGAAACTTAATTAACAAACTATACACATTCAAAACGACACATGTGATGTTGTTTTCGTTTACAAAAAACGACATCACTGATGTCGTTTTTATTCTAAATAAAATAGTATCACTGAAGTTGTTTTTACTTAGGGCATGTTGAGCTAGCGACGGATCGGTCAGGGGTCTCATTTCCTAGGAAAACGGGTAAGTCATCAGTCGATGCATTAACTTGAATTGAAGGCAACATAACTATTTTGAGGACGAAAAATATATTTTATCACCCAGAGGCTAAAACCTCTAATTTCCCCTAAATTCCCTGACACGTCTCAGACCGAGACAGGACGCGCGTGAATTTGAAGTTGCTAATGTATTTTGTTATGGTTATGGAAGTGGAAATGGAACCCCCATCTCACTCTCATCTAGTTAGTAACCAAGTCAACTAAGATACACATCTTATGTAACTCATGTCGAATCTTCATCACAATTGTACAAATCAACTCAAATTATTATATCCAAGTAGAACATTTTGAGGAGTTCAAGTTGGATTTCATGATTATTTTTTGGTTTTCTTGATTTCGAGATGTCATTTTTAGCTAAGACATGTTAAACTACGGGTCGGTCGAGGGTCTCGCTTCCTGGTGAGCGAGCGGCGTTCTCGAAAATTACATTAATAACTCACAATCGAACCAAAATTGTGTGTTCTCGACCCCCAACCGACCCGTCGCTAGCTCAACATGTCTTAGCTAAAAACCTTCTAATTTTGTTCGATTTTGATTCTTCACCAAATTGTTTATCATATCCAACTTATAGTTTTCTCGCTTCATTTGAAGATTCTCTTTCGAACATTCTGCTCGCATTTTGTCATTTTTCAATTCGTCATTTTGTATTGTACTCAATTTGAGCTCCTAGTTGGGCGTACACATCTTGATTTGTTTGATTTTGAGTTGTAGTTTTTTCCTTTTCTGGCTTTTTTCACCCCCTTCAGACCGACTATAGGGTGGTGGTGTCATTTCTGCTTGATCGGTTGTTGGTGTAGAATGCCCATAGAATCATCCGTGCTCTTTCGTTTTCCACAGCTTCTGGTATAAGGACTACATTCCTTCCCTTTGGTTCAGATGCAGGAGGGCATAAACGTGATGCATTCACCGTAGAAGATGAAACAATTGAGTCCCACTTCGGATACCTGCGTAACATGACCCAAGCATGAATGAATAAGAATTTTGATTTAACAGTTTGCTCATAAATAATGTGAGCTTCCCAGATGACATCTTCGTCATTGAATCTGCTCCTTTTCCATTGAAGAGCTTCATCATAACAACATGACCATTTCATAACCAATGGTTAAATCCTTCTCCATCGACCTCTTAATGAGTATGTGTTCCGCAAAGCCATGTTTGTGTTGTTTTGCCATGAAACGTCATAGACTCGTTTGATCTTTCTCTATAGCACTCCAGGTCATTGGTTGGTGCCAACAACTACATCAGTATTGACGTTCATATACGTCGATATGAGTGCTATGTCCTCCTCCGTGGACCATGATTTTGATTTGTTGGTTTGTAATCTTGCATGTGACGGTCTTGCTGAGGTTTCTTGTGAGAGATTGGCAAGGGAAGGGTCCACTTCCTCATCTTCATCTTCCATATTTTCTGCCACATTATCTGCCCCGGAATGGTTGGCACTATTTTCCCCACCGAGGTATTGTGAATACATTTGGTATTGGTTTTGTAGATTTGGATTATAAGGGTTTTGGTACAGTGGGAAAGATGGAAATTGGAAATTGTTGGTGGTCGTAAGGGTTTTGGTACTGTGGGAATGGTGGATAAGGGTTTTTGTATGGTGGGAATGGTGGATAGTTGGTGGGAAATAAGGGTCGTGAATTGTTCGGTGGCTGATGTCGGTCACGGTTCGGGAGAAGACATTGTAAGAGTTTGTGAGTTTGTAAGTTGTTCGAAGAATAGTTCATGAGTTTGTGAAAGATGAGCGAGAATTTGAGAATTTATATAGACTTGTAAGAGTGAGACAATGAATGACTACTAACTGTAGTGAATAGTTTAGATTCGTCTGACAATGGTGAATAATTAAGATTCGTTTGGCAAAAGTGAATGGTTTAGATTTGTCAGACAAAGGTGAATAGTTAAGATTCGTCTGACAAAATTGAATAGTTAAGATTCGACTCACAAAGGTGAATAGGTAAGATTCGTCTGACAAAATTGAATAGTTAAGATTCGACTCACAAAGGTGAATAGGTAAGATTCGACTGACAAAGGTGAACAATTTAATTTCTGGATAATAGAGAGATTGCATGCATTGGGAGTGGAAAAATTACCCAGTTGCGTAGAAGGGACAACAATATCAATGGCGAAGTTGTAATGCAACACATATCTTTGAGACTCTTGCATCTTATCACCTATGGATCTGGCATTCGTTTTTCGGTATCCCAGGTTCGTGTAATGCTCTGAATGTCTTTCAACAGTCTCTGGTATTCAATGATATATTGGAAGGTCGAGCGTCACCTGTAACTTCTGTGGTCAATGGTCGAGCGTCACTCGGTATGATATGGGCTACTATCTTACAGATGATATTTATCCGAAGTGGGTTGCATTCATCCAATCAGTCATTCTTCCTCAAACACCAAAGGACAGATTATTCGCTCAATATCAGGAAGCAACACAAAAGCATGCAGAACGTGCATTCGGAGTACTTCAAGCTAGATTCATGATCGTCAAAAATTCATCTCTTGCATGGAATACTGAAATGCTTAACAAAAATTTGACTGTTTGCATCATCATGCACAATATGATCGTGGAGGATGAAAGCGACTCTTACGCTAATTTTGGTAATATAGATGAATTTATCCAGGATCAGCCTCAAAACATCAGTGAGAGTTCTAATGAAGAAAATATTCAGTATTCCACTGATCGTATCATGGATATTAACATATACTTGAATAACAGAGACTGAGTTTGTGATAGACAACAACATTTGGGTCCGAGATCCGATTTGATCGAGAATATACGACAACGTTACGGACGGAATGCAAATTAACAATGTTTTTTTAATATGTATTTTATTATTAATGATTTAATTAGTATAATATTTAGTTGTCAATTACCAATTATCAATAATATTTTGTGGTTTTAATCGTAATACTTGTTAGAGTTAATTACAATTTGCCCCCTGAACTTTCGAAGTTAACAGTTACCTCCCCTGAACTTTCGATAAGTTAGAGTTAACAATTTTCGAAGGTAACTTCCGTTAGAGTTAACTTTCGAAGTTACCTCCCCTGAACTTTTGTAACATGTTGCCCCATTGAACTTCAAAAATTCATTATTTAATACACTCGATGTTTTTTCCTAATTTTTTTGTTGTATCCCTAATACACTCTTAAATCTATATTTACGTGAAAGTTTGGATCGAAACAGAGATCGGATATGGTTGGAATTTGGGTCGAATTATTTAATCATATTATGTAATTGCAATGATAAAACAATATTTAATTTGATGATTATTGCAATAGAAAGAAAAAAGGATAAAAGGAAATGATGTAGAGGAAAGAGAGTGTTGAAATTCTAGGGGGTTTGGGGAGGGTTAAGAAGTTAATAGTGAGTAGTTGGGGTTTTTGTCCTGAACTGACATGACAGAGAGAAAATAAGATGTAATTGGGAGGTTTTAGGGAAGGTTAATGGTGTCCTTAATTTCGAAATGGTAAATTTCAACTTTTACGACGAACATGCAAGACTAGCATTACAAAACTTCTCCTTAATTTCACAACATTGATGGCCTTAGTGTATTATAGTAAAAGAAATCACAACATTGATATGAAACGTGTCAAGGAAATGCAACCAAAATCTACGGTACCCGTACATATGCAAATTGACTCCACGTACATTGATATGATCGATTCAACTATATCTACCGTCGTTCACTTCACTCTACAAGTCAACAACTCTCATGGTCATAGAGCTATAGTAGATCCTACTATTCTTGATAGGAATTGTGGTATGATTTTTTATTCTATTTGGCTGGTAAGTGGTAATTGCTTAAATAAGCGACATATGTTGTAAAATGTAGTTATTTCCAACAACAACAAAAATGAACTCAAATCGTAAGGTATCGTGGCTCACATGTAAGAGAAGATGTCAAATGAGATGTATGTTGATCAATATTACACACATCCTCAAGGTAAGTGGTTACGAGTTTGTCTACAAGTTTGTAACTCCGCTTACCCCCCTACAATAATGCAAATTGATATAGGAGGGGTAGAGAGAGTTGTCAGGTATATATGAACCACTAAAAATGTTTTCCCTCCCTATTCTAATATCTGTACCCCAAAAAGAACTTTGTAGATCCCATCCAATCAAATTCAATCCAATTCCCACTTGCTACCGGCCCACAAGCATGAGAGAGTACTGAGCATAAGCAATGCCATGATCCTCTCTTTCTACCCCCACACTAGAGCTTGGCTTTTGACTAAACACTCTTGAGGCCATCATTGTATAAATCTCATTTCTCTACCAATAATTGTGGGTTACATACTTACATTGGCTTGGGTGGATTCTTCTCTTGAATGCATGTGTGGTTCCAACATGCATTGACCTTGGGTCTCCATTGCTTCCATTCTTGTTTGCCTCCCTTCTTCTAGGACAACTATTACCTTCTCTTTTTTAAGTGTACCTAATTAACTTTTTATATATGTGAGATATCAATACACAAATCTATTTTGGAAGTTTAAGTAGTAACATGTTGCAATATGTAGTTATCAAAATACTTACCCTCGTAATCTTGACAGTACATACTAATGAGCCGCACCATTGTTTTACATGTTCCTAGAATGCTTTTTGCCCAGGGTCCAGTTACATTAGAGAGGTCTAATTCATCAAACTTGCACTATCCATTTCTAAATACAAGACGTGAACGATATCTAGTACAAATGGTAGATTTTTTACTTTGAAATAGTCAAAATAAAAGATTGTAACTTAGCACCGTAGGTTGAATCCTAAGGTTCTCTTATGTAAAGTCAAAAACATTGAAAACAATGTTTCAAATGGTTGGATACACTAGTATTTATCTTTCTTCTCATTAATTAAATATACATATAGAAAGTTAGTCTATTTACAAAGCAATGGAGAGAATCCATACCAACCCCAAAATTCCAAAAGACAAATGTAGTTGTGATTATTGAAGACAAAAGTCAAAGCATGAGACTTGGGAGATTATGTGTGGTTTATGATGGATTTGTGCTGCCATGCACCATTGGTAGATAAATCACAAGAGGCAGTGGAGCACTTACAACAATGGATCAGTTTTGGGAATCTTTCTTCTTAATGGTCCAATTAATCAAGTCAATGCCTTCACTTTCAATATCTTCCCAACATGCCTGTCCTTTTAAGGTACAGATCTCCTCACCATGTCTTTGTCTTGCAAAGGCTTAGGTTTTGCATACTTCATCCCATCCACATATGGGATTGACTTCCTAATAATGATCCACATTATACGGGCGTCATTAAATTTGGGTGTGTTTGCTTTTTTATCACTAATTTTTTTAGTGCAACACCACGCAAGATGATTTGGATGTGTCCAATGTAGACCCCTGAAAGCGCCAGGGAGGAGGCATTTTGCCGTGTGAGGGAGGTGCCAAACACGTAAGAATATAAGTGATTCACGTACCGGAAATGTATTTCTTGTTAAGTTTCATACCCCTACGCCGACTAATTTTGTTAATGTTGTTGGTCATTGGTTGTCTCATAAGTTACACCAAACGTGGATCGTATGTAAATCCATAGCTTGTAGCTTGACATGGAATTTTGTTGTTCCACCAGAACATATTTTTTGGTTCTAGGAAGTATGATATATGTAATTAACAATGGAAGCAGGTGGTATAGTAGCGAAATCAGGAATGAAAATCTTATAATGAAACAAAGGTGCTGATATTACAGGAATGTCAATTATATAATGAAACAAAGTCTATTATTACAGTACCATTTAATAAAAGAGCAAACTAGCGTTTAGCCAACAAAAAAGAGAGACTGCACATACAAGTATTGTCCAGAATTTAACTAGACAAAGAAGATATCTACTGACAAATTGAGACATTTGAGAGGATTCCGTAATCCTCCAATTATTCTGATCTCGTAGTAGTAAATAAAAAAAGGTATTTTGTATCCCATTTATGTTAGATATACCCCATACTCCTAAAGTAACAACAGCCTGTAGAAATAAAGTTGACATGCAAATCCTCCATACTAAACTCGCCTGAGGCGAGAACTAATTTAGATATTACTTTTAGCAACAATCATTTTTATTATAACGAGAAATTGCCAAGGTTTTGATCTATGGCAATTGGTACATCTAGCCAATACTCATCTTGCCCAACTGCTGTCAAGGATGCCACAGGAGGAAAAAATACAAAGGCACCAATCTTCCAGGAACCAATCAAGGATAATAAGCAATAACTTGGAATCAAGTGTGCAAGGGCCTCCTACAAAGAAAAAGCATGAGAATGATGCTTCTAACTCCGAAGCCATATAAACCATCTTGCAATTTGGCAATAAAATCTTCAAAAGTACCTGGGTTGAATGAAAGACATCCAAATCCAGAACAGAAGATTTCTTAGTACAAGATAGTGTAGCTATTGCTTAGATACTCCATGTACAGATTGCAACACCGACGTGCTGAGAGTGTTGCACAGAAAAACCTGAAATAGGAGTCGCCTGGACTGTTTAGCAAAGAAAATAATTTGACAAACTTCATCTCTACAGAATCTAGGACAGCGCAGCAAACGGCAAAATAGAGAAAGAATCGTGAATTATCTATTTCACCAGGTAATGTACATGTATGTGAAAAAATATATATATTTACAAAACCTAACAAAAAACATTAGATGATCATATACAGTTCAGAGGGAGCAGACTCTCATATTATAGGACACAAGCTAAGAGACATGTATGAGAGTCCTGCATCACACATCAATAAAACCTATTCTCATCATTTATACAACTCTCAATACAAATATACATTCCTGATCCAAAAAATTAAGAATTGTGAGACCATCCATCAGCAGTTGCTCTGCGGTTCGGCGACCAGGCTAATGATCTTCCGAAAAGATGCATCTCATGGATGATTCCACAAGCACATGAAAGTTGAAAACACAATTTTCTTTTGTTTCACCCATCAGGCTTAGGAGGTCCACGGTTATCAAGATCTTCAGATTTTGAAAGAGTATCTACTGGAACATATACAAATCCTTTAGGTAATCGTTGATTCTGGATTGAGGCTTGATCGGATGTCATTATCACCTCCTTCTGAAAATTTTCTGTTCGCTGCATCAGTGAAGTACCTGTCATATTATGGTGGTTGTGTGATAAAACAAGGTTCAATCTCATACCTTCTTAAACTTAGTTTTATTATCCTCGTCACTTGTGTTTGCATGGTCTGGTGGAACAAGTCGCTGTGGGAGTTGCTTGTCAGAGAACAAGGTCCTCTCTGCTACCTTTCTTGTAAAAGGTATATGGGATCTAGATCTTTGATTCAACCTTCTGTCGGTTTTGACATGAGGAAGGGGTGCAGCCCCCATCTTGCCAGATGCATTACTATCGACACTAATATCATCTGACCTCTCGACTGCCTCGTTGAATGACGTGTTATTTAAAGAAGTTGTGACTGACTCCGAACTGACACCAACTGAGAGAACCCCACCTTCTGTAAGCAGGCTGAAAGCAGTGGCATCCCTTCTCGAGGAAAGAATCTCATGTGAACAAACCACCAATTCGCGCTGTATAATTTTTCATGTAAAAAAGGATTGCATGAGAACTAAATCCTCATATAGTTTCTGTTAACATGGCAAATATGAAATTTCAGAAAATATTGGAGCATGCGTGTTTTAACACAACTACTGGGAATGTAAAACCAACTAAAAGAAAAAATCATAAATTCATGATTCCTCCTGCAGCAACTAACACCAGAATATAAACAAGAAACAGTACCAGGAAAAGAAAGTGAGACAAGAAAATAGGAGAATTAGGAAACATAGAAGAGAAAGAAAAAAGGAAAAAAAATCAAAAAAATCAGTAAAAAAAACAAAATTGGAAGAATATTCCAATGAGAAACTTAATTGGCAAAGTATGCACCTTAAAAACGGTACCACATATGCCGTTTTCATTAACTAAAAACGACATTATAGATGTCGTTTTTACCCTGTACACGGCATTGTAGATGTCGTTTTCATTAACTCCTCTCCGGTGAGCGAGCGGCGTTCCACCAATTTTGGTTCAAAACACAATGTATTACTAATGTATTTTTCGAACCAAAATTTGTAATAAAATCTGAAGTCCAAAAATACATTGTGTTTGGCTTTCAGGGGCGTTACCCCATTGCAACCCCCTGTCACCTCACCAGCGAGGTGGAACGCCGCTCACTCACCGGAGAGGAGACCCCTGACCGATCCGTTGCTAGTTCAACATGTCTTAGCTAAAAATGACATCTCGAAGTAAAAATTTGCCCAAGTAAAAACAGCATCGGTGATACCGTTTTCATCAAGGGTAAAAACGACACATGTGGTGCCGTTTTTAAGGTGCATACTTTGTCAATTAAGTTTCACATGTCCATATTCTTCCAAATTTGTTTTTTACTGATTATTTTGAAAAAAAATCCAAGAAAAAAAGATACCTAGACGGAAAATGAAAGTTTAAAAAATGGATCAGTTTACACCAACAACACAACCCAACTTGTCTTCCAAAAATGCCTTTGGAAATATATAGCCTACGACAACTAGAAATTGAAAGTTTGAAACAAACCCTGAACTAATATCCAAAGATAGACCATGATGGTAAACAGCGAGAATATCACGTAATTATACATCATGTAAGATTTCTTATTGAAAGTTGAAACTAAAGGGTGATCTTCAAGATTGCATCAAGAAGAAGATGATTAAGTGTTTCTACTTTGATGTGATATATATATATACAGAAATTATCTAGTGAGCTCAGGGCTTAATTTAGAAATTAAGCCCCCACAATATACACCACTCATTTCAAATTGTAAGGTAGATTAAGAAAAAAACGGTTATGCTAATGAATGGTGAGATTGGCTGTAAATAAGATCCAATGGTGAGATTGTATGAGGCTTAAACTAAATTTGATGAGCCTTAGGCTCACTAGAGCTTGACCCTATATATATTTATTTATTAGTACTTCGACGTGATATATTTTACCCTTCCTCCAGAACATATACTTTACCAAAGTCATTCAGAAACTCTAATGCTATCTGTAATATGCACTCCACACTTGTGGTTCTACATAGATAAGTACTCCACATTTGCAGTTCATAGTTACAACCAAAGGTAATGATTTACATTAACAAAGTGTCACGTTTTGCCAGCCAAAGTTCAAAATTTCCTCCCAAAGTTAACACTCTAGAAAACTATGATCTACGGAATGTTGTAGGACAGAAAAAAAGAAAAAGAAACCATGAAACAGATGGATATCCATTCGACCAAATTCAAACAATATTGCGGAAAAAGAAAGGATTTGTTCATTTGCATTTCAAAATTGCACAAATGAAACTCCACAGAGCAAAAGTATAAGTCCCAATAGTAAGTTATATAGGATGTCGGTCAAAAAGGTTAAATAGGATGTATTGTAGAACAAAATTATTACCTTCAATTTTTCTCTCTTAACAATTCGGTCACAAAGAAGGCGCAACTTTTCCAGCTCAACCTGTTAACAATGTAGAGTGAAATAAAATTTCTCAAGAATATTAAGTACTTAAATAGTTACATTTTGAAGATATCATAATATTCTCTGGATATAATTTTAACAAGATATAGAGTATGCACTTGTTTTGAGTTATGATCGCTAACTTAGGCTTAACCATTTCCATTCTAATATGTTGTGGTTGCCATACTACAAAATCTGCTTGATGGAGTGGTGATCTACGTCACAGGATTATAGCATACATAGGATGGAGCTCTAAGGCAAGCACAGGTGTCGGAAGCAAAAATGTACAAGGCTCACTCATACTACTAGTCTGCCAGGTAGCAATTAATGAAATGACTAAAGCAAACCTTTTTCCGACCTATAATATAAGAGTGCTAGAATTCACGGCATGACAGATAGCAATTAAATAAATGACCAGAACTAACCGAATCCCACATATAATGTAATGGTTAAAATCCACATAATGACCCTATAAACCTAACAAGTTATCACCCTATGAATGACTAGAACTAACCCATTTCCAACCATTCTAGTCTCTTAGAAATGAGTTAAGAGATGCAGCCAGGAAGGCGGACAAAAGTAGAGCAGCACGTCAATCTGTCTTGTTACAAGTTTCAAAATATTAAACCTACCCGTATCTGTCTGACGCTTTTTAGCTCCTCCGTTCCATGCTGTAGTGATTCAGCCTGTAACAACGAGCGGATTAACAACACTAATGCACTAAATCAGGCACTGCAAGATATTTTTTTCTTCTGATTCTCCTTAATGAAGGGCAAACCTTATCCTTTTGCTCCTTGCTATGCTTCTGACAGTAAGCTCTATGCTGTAGGCTGCTGTCCGACATCTTTGCACTCATGTACAAACCAGCTCTTCGAGCACATACAGGGTGGAATGCTGTTTGACAGTGTCCATAACTACACTGCATGATAAAATCAAATCAATTTTTTTCTAGTTTACTACAACATGATTAAAACAATTAAACAAAGAAAAGGTGGACTAGCCTTGATGCAGAAATAAGCCTTCCGATGGCAAACACTACAACTCAGCTCATCTTTTCCTCTCAAGATGTTCTGGAAATATCTCAAGTATTAGCAACTACCAGAGATACAACAAAATAAATATATATATAAAGAAAAAAATATTGAGAATAAGAAACAAAAGCAGCAACAATCAAATGTATACCATTCCTTCTACTGCATTTTCCTGCCCTCTTTTAAATGTTGATTCTAAAATCCACTGCAAGAGAAGGAAACACAGAAACAAGGAGTTGAATTTGATAATCCCAAAATATATATATACACACACTTAAAAAAAATGAAGTGTATAATTAAGGGTTCTCAAAGTACCTCTGCACAGAAGGCATGCATCCATTGTCCATCAACTGATTTTCTAAATGCACCAACACTGGTTGCACCACACAAGCAACACTGTGGACGGAAACTAGGGCCATCTTTAACATCACAAGATAAAGATCTAGGACTAGTAGAACAAGTTCTTGACTCTTCACATGAGTCACAGTAAAAAGAGCTACGTGGGAGATCTTTTCCCTTGTGATAACAATCTAAGTGAACTTCTACCTGTGAGCAAAAATACATTGTTAGAAATACAACAAATATTGTCACTCTGCAAGGGTAACTCACAAACAATAAAATATGGGAATACCTTGCAGCCAACACAAACAAAACAAGTGTTCAAGTTTGATTCTTCCCGGTTGCAAACATCACAAATACGAGGAGGGGTATCAGCATTCTTTTTTGTTGACAATTTAGAAGATTTTGGTTTTCCCTGCAGCTTTATTGGAGAATAAGATCTGACATTTTCCCTGGCAGATTCAGCCTTTAAAATGCCCTAAAATGATGACAAGTTCTAATTCAGTCAGCAAAACAAAAGTCTATTTTCGACAATGAAAATTAAACCCTTATACAAAAGGACCAGACCTGATGATTACTATTATCATCTTTTTGGACTGGTGACACGCTGGATAAAGCAGCAGCAGCAACAAGTATAGCCTGAGCCTTTTGGTGCCTTCTCTCTCTCCTACCCCTCTTTTTTGCTTCCCTAATATCACGAAGAAACCGGTTTGCAATTAAAGAATCCCATCTTTGCTTCTTCAGAACTTCAAGCTCTTTAGAGAGGTTGCTACATAACTTATAAATAAGACAATCTGCAATTCCACAAGATATAAGATATAAGAAAGCAGAACCGAATTTTCAAGGAAGGAACGAGTACCTAGAAAATGTACGCTGCGTAAGCAGTGCTACAAAGCAAAGAGATGGAAATTCTAATAACAAAAACAAATCTAAAAAAAAGAAAGTTATCGTACCACATCGGTGCTTGATTTCCACAACGGAACTCAAAAGCTTATTTTGTAAATGAACAATTTCTCCTTCCAACTCATCTTCAAGAGAGAGCTCCATGACTCCCACATCCTTGACATTTGCTAAAGCTTCCAATACCTCAGGCTTTTTAATTAAACAATCTTTATTTTCACTATCTAATTCATTCCCTGTGGGAGAAGTAAGATGCTCTAAGTAGCCCTTCAATGGCTCTGCAGTTATGGATGCCTCAATAGATGAAACTGAAACAAAAGAATATGGTCAGCATTTTATTTTATTTTTTATCGGTAAATTAAATATATGGAAAGGAGAATATGGTCGATATAAGAGAAGTGTATTTGGTTGACCACAAAAAATGATAGAAAAGGGGTTTACCCTTAAATCCGTCATTTATCACTTGTTCTTTGACAGCAGAATACATCTGCAAAAACTTCTTCTTTATGAATGGATGTACATAAGAAGCTGAACATGCTCCAGGTACCCTGCAGGCTCGATTTGAAAAAGAAAAAAAGGTCGGCATCCAAATTTAGAACGTCTAAAACTTGAGGAAGAAAACTTCTAAACAGAAACTTTCTGAGGAACTTCTTACGTATCCTGCCTATCAACTGTGAACCCCTCACTGAGACCTGTAACCCGATCCACACAAACAGCATCAGATACAACAGAAGAGATTACATCAGCAACATCCCCAACCTAGTAAGAAACAAGAAACCACAAATAAACAACGTAAATCGTTACTTGGTTACTCCAGGTATATCTTGCTTTACTTACAAAACCATTTGACCTATCCAGGGATACCTAATCTTGTAAGAAACAAAAAAACAGATAGAATAAGGCAGGTAAAATAATGTAAAACATTACTTCGTTGCTTCAGGTTTATCTTGATTTAATTACAAAACCTTTAAATCCATCCATGCATATCTAATCTTGTAACTTGTTAAGACCTTAATGTCCTCACTAATGATTAAAATAGCAATCTCAACTCACAATCAACTTCACGAGGAGCACAATTATGGTAATAATGAGAATCTCAAAGGTTACTATTTCCAAAGCTCTAATACCCCCACCTAACCTGCTTCAAGTTAGAAGAAATTTTCCGATGAACAATGATCTGGGACCAAAACACTATCAAGTGCTGGCCTAATGGCCACCTGTTCTGTTGGGAAATGAGATGCCATGCAAAATTTTAAGGAAAAAAACGTTGGGAATAGGAATCTTGCAAAAGTTTAGGGTTTTTGAGTTTTTCTATGCACGAGGTCCCAAAATGTTTGTAATAAACTTCAAGGTTCAAGAGAACAATTCATCTGAAAATGAGAAATTTTAACAGAAGACGATATCAAACAATAAATAACAGATATTTCTCAAAACCTTCTTTCTTTTTGCAGAATCTTGATCAGCAGTGGATGTAGTGCAGCTAAGGTCTTTCACTTCATCAGTTACAATGAAAGAATTTTGCTTAGTTTCATCAAAAGAATTCCCATTGTTCTGATGATGCTGAACTGAATCTTTATGTGAGCAAAATGTTTCGGACAATTTCATGCTGCTCTTCTTCATTCTTTCTGATGGTGACTCAACATGAACATCATCAAGTTGTGTTTCAAATGCTGCACCTGAACCCTTGGGGATTTCACCATAACCTTCATTACTATCGTTCCTTGTGCCTTCATCGCTTGAAATAGCCTTGTAATCACTTCTTGTTTTCAAATATCCAGGAGCAACCATACGGACAGTGTCATTTACCCATTTGTTTATTTTTAAATGAATCTGAGGCGACAACGATTTTGGCTCACCCTATCCCCAAAACAGAGTCATTAGATAAAGCATTAGATATTTCCAACAATAGCAGAAGTAACAAGTTCCCCGTACCGAAAGAACAGCTTCTAGAGATTCGGTTGAGATACCAATGTTTGATGAGACATCATTAGTTTTTATTTTTCCTCTTTCAATTAACTGCACCACTAACAAATTACAAGATTAATAATAATTAATAAACTACAGACAAGAGTTGCAGATATGAGCTGGCATAGACATTTGCATCAATACGAACTTCAAATTCTAAGGTTCAAGATTTAGTGACCAATTACCTTTTTCAAAAATAACAAGGATTTGTAAGAAACTGGAGGGATGTCTTTAATAGCTTCATTATCAAAAATTTCCCTATCCATATTATCTACCTTTGCATCAGGACCACCCGATTTGAGCTTAACTGCTGAAATAATTTCCTTCTTAGGTGACCCACACTTGACATTCTCATCAGAAGGTGAACTGTTTTGCTGGAAAATGCTTTTTTCTCTACTCCTACGAGTAAATCTTAACTCCGTAACTTTGCTAACTGGTGGTCTTACTGTTGAGAAATTGCCTTCTGCGCAGCCATTTCTCATGTTCATCGAAGAATCAATTACTCGTTGAGCAGAATGCTTAGAGCAGAAAACGCGCAATTCTACCTATTTAAATAGCAAAAGGTAAGCAAAACGGGTCCACTGATAGAAACAAGCATAAGGGATAATATTATCCTTCTTTTATAACGTACATTATCACAACCAGCCTTTCCCCAGATCTCCAATCTGTGTTTTGCTTCCCTTGCACATATGGGATGGAAAGATGCTCGACAAGTACCTAAATAAAAACACCAAAATTCCCATTGAGGAACAAATGCGCATTATAAAAAAAGGAAATATAATGGAAACTGATAGTCAAGGTCAAACAAATTTCCAATTTCCAATAGTAACTTAGCAACATTGAAATATAAATTACATTATGAAGCTAACGGTGTGCAAAGTGACACTGCCTAATGAGTGATGGCTAACATGCACGTGAAATAAAAACAAAAGTTTGAGTGATCAATTGATCGTTATATAAGAGTTTCACATTACTAAACTACGGGACATTTCAAGTGAAAAGACTGGTGGTGTAAAACGGAAACATGCACGAGAACAAAGGATCTTTGATCACCGTGAAAATAATGTGTCATGGTGGATTCAGTGACTAAAAAATTCCTGCACAGTTTCAAACTCATAATGAGGCCAGAGCACGACATATCAAGTAAAATAAAATGTATAAACCTGGGCACTAATGGTCTTCAATGGAAGGGTATAGGCCCAAATAGTTATTAGCACTTCCAGAAAACTATGAAATCATAGTCGTATACAAAAAAAGAACGACCAATATAGGTATTCTTTGGAGTGTAAACTTGCTTCAGGGGATATGTCAAGTATTTTCAGCAGAGTTGTCACTTGAGAGCATATTATCTATCTCCTTGGATATGGTTAGGAAGTCACTGGACTGAGAAGCTTAAATGGTGAATAAAAGCTAGACTCCCATCTTGGTTCTTGGAAGAGAATTTTCCGGGAAACGAAATGTCAACCAGAACCAAGGAATTCACCAATTTGACCAACCACTATTACATTTTGTTTTTTGTGTCCATATTTCAACCATGTCACATCCTCACCCAGCCCACCTTATGTACATAAACATTCTTAATAACAGAATAACCAACACCAATGTAGTGTTAAAAGCTGCTGACCTACACGAATACATAACTGACAAGATCTGAGAAGCATCATCAGCCACAACATTTGACATATCACTGAACGCAAATTGTTTATTTTCCTCCTCTATACCTATTATCCGTTGTGTACTCATCTTCTGACAACTTAGAATAACCGGTGAATGCTTATTATTCACCTTACATAGCTCGTCAACTTACATTTTGAGTTTCCAAAATAAAAAATCAAATAAAACTTGTTAATCTAGAGCTATTGTGGACCAACTTCCACCTCAATATTGAACACACCCTCTCTTTTAATCTTTCTAGATTCAAGACAAATGCAATTACTAAATTAAAGGTGGGGGCTCTTTTTATAGCTTATAACATTTACCAGCATATCAATATCCAGTAAAAAGGCGTTAAAAGGAGGACTGATTGTAAGTATGATGTAAACATCTTCTAAACATTAAAAATTGAACACCAAAATGAATTGTCAGAAATGGTTCTTGTTTCAAGCTCAGAATCAAGCAAGCAATTAGCTACCCCAGAGTGAAGACTCAAATATGCTATGTTGGAATTAGCTTATTATAAAAAAATAACGCTACACGTGCCCTTGATATTGTATATCAATGTGTCTGATATGCTATAACTGCACTTTGATGTCCTACTAATTTTGCTACAATCAACATTTTGCATAGTCAATTATAGCCTTTATATAGCTGCATACTTATTCTTCCTTTTAAATTAAAGATCAGTTAGTTTAAATCAACTCCAAAATAAATTGTCTATCAGATAATTATTGTCAACCACAAAAACCAAACACAAATTCATGGTGAATGTGAGAGAATTATGTTCTTATTAGAGCTCTACTTGCAGTGAAAGACAGCCATGAAAAATCAATAAATGGTTTGAATATTATTGGCACGCCACCTTTCTTAGAACCACTTGAACAGTCTACACATTATAAATTTAGATTGTCCTAATAACCACTTTGAAGTTGACTGCCTCTCTTGTTTCTTCCCTAAACCCAAGTGGAAGCAATAGAGAAGCTCATAATCAGAACAGAAGTACACAACTTACTTTACTTCGATCTTGATCCATCAATGCAATCAATCATCAAGACTTGGGACACCATTGTTCTAGCTAGTGTCAAGGTAGATGACTTCCTCCAAATCAATTATACATTTAAATGCTTGATGCAACATTTGACCACAGTGATCTCTGAAGCCTTGATGCGGACCGTATGGCATATGTTTTCTACCAGGTATTATAATTAAGGGAAAATGCATTCTACCCAGCCATAGGTTTTAACAAAAAAGAAGTGATGTCAGTACTATTAGAGAATAGTGTCACATCGTGTAAAATGGGGATATCCTCCTGGGCCATAAGTTGTAGGGTCTCTCCCCTCATTGCCAATTGGTTTTGAGGTTGATGCCCAGTCTAACATAACATGGTATCCCGGTGGGCGGCTTTACACATCCACCCAGTGTTGTCCACGCGTAGACACGTGTCACGCGTGCGGGGGAGTGTTAGATAATAGTCCCACATCATGTAAATGGGGACTTCTCCTGGGTCATAAGTTGTAGGACCCCTCCCCTCATTGCCAATTGGTTTTGAGGTGGATGCCCAATCTAACAAGTACATGTAAACTGAAAGCAACTAGAACAGAGTTTTTCAAAAAAAGGCATTCTTTGCAGTTGTAGTCTTAAAGTTTATCATTCTTATAAATTAATCAAAATGTATCTTGCCCATTGTAATCTACAATTTCTACATGCTCAAGTAGATAGATTGACTGAAAGCAATGCTTCTCTCCCCAGTGTGGAAACATATATAGAATATTAAATAAAAAAGGCACATTATTACATTACATTATCTCCAATTTAAATAAAAAGAGGACATCTGAGAATATTATTTTCTTCGAAAAAAATTATGTTCTCCCCAGTGTGGAAAACATATATAGAATTTCTTGAAGTTGTTATTCTATGCACCAGTTTTTAGAATGACTTAAGAAGCCATGCATAACCGCAATATAATGGCAAAATGCATCTAAGAAGTTCCAACTGCTAGCCTCATGAAAAACAGTATTAGGAAAACTAACATGACAACAGATAACCAAATATATTTCCATGGCAAGTTGGGAATGCATAAAAGTAATGTCAACAAAAATTGAAACTGAAACACGAGAACACATATGACTGTAATTGCCTCTACACTTCTAGGAAAAAAATACACTGATTTTGACAAAATATAGTGAAAAACAAATATTACATAACTGAGTATTTGTAGAAGATGAAGATGAGAGAAACAGAATCTTGATCTTAAGTTTTTTTATTATGAATCTTGATCTTAAGTTGAAAAAATATGATACGTACTCAACGTGTCTTTTTTCAAAAGTATAATAAATTTTGGCAAATATCTCAAGAAAACAAGCAGCAAGTAATAAAGCATACCGTGACTACAGCGAACACAAGCACCATGCTTCATCTTACATACATGACAGACTAGCTTTCTTCGTGTCTCTGGTACAGCATCAACATTCATGATCGGTTCCATGACGTCAATGTTGTCCACATAAATCTCTGGCATCCAGAGACAACAAAACAAATGTACGAACTCCGGATTGATACCACTCGTGCCCCCATTACCTCCTACCATTTTAAGAGCCCCTCCTTTCTTCGAACATAGTACACAAGGTGTCTCTGCACTTACATTGGATGAAACCCCGGCAATATCTGATTGTTGACACCAAGAACAAATCCAAGCCCCACTTGGGTTATCAACAACACCATAACAATTCCTGTGCACTGACATTTTACACGAATCACAAGTTAAAATACCATTAGAGCTTGAGGGATCACCAGAAGCACAACAGAAATCGCAAGTCATTAAGTGCTCATTATCCAAATGCGGTAGATTCAGCAGTCTCTCTAACCCAGCATCACTGCCCAACAACTTGCGCTTCTTATTAGGTCGTTCAGAGGTAAGCAACGCCCGGTGCTTAGAGCCCAACAGCCAGTTCAGAGGTGCCAAACTCTCCCCGTCACGCTCTTCCTGCAACTGAACCGACTCTTCACATTTGGTAGGAGTAACACCCTCGCTGTCAATATCCATACTCTCGTGACTTTGCTCATTTCCATCCTCCGCCACGGAACCTTCCGGAACCACATCCATTTCCCGATCCTCCGCAGCTAAAACAACTTTTTCTTCATTAACAGCTGTCTCAACTACTCCCACAACCTCTTCTTTGATCACCGGAACACACGTTTCTTCTTTACTATCATCTGCTCTCTCGGGAACACACAACTCCTCTTTCCTCACATCCTTGTTATCCTCACTCACCACAACACTACTCGGTTCATCTTTACCCCCCAAATTACCATCCTCGCTCGCCGGAACATTACCAGACTCTTCTTTACTCCCCACATTACCACACTCCAGTTCATCTCCGTCCACTCGCGGGGGCGGTTCCGGTCCAGGGACTGGAATCGTGAAGCAAGAATCTCCGATTTCCGGAAACAACCTCACCAACCGTTCCACATCCTCCAACCTCACGTCCCTAAAGTACTCCTCTGTCTCATCCCACACCCTCCCGGCCGTCGTAGCCTTCTCGCCGTCCTCCTTTTTTCTTCTATCCCACCTCACGAGCGACGCGGCGAGCGCGACGGGGAGGGTGGTGACTCTCCCGGCGGCGTCTTCGCCGTCGAACGGGGAGCGCTCGGCGAGCGCCTTCCGGGCCTGCGCGTACAAGTCGAGGCCGGGAGTCCCGCTCATCGCATGGCCCCGATCGGGGGATTTAGGGTTAGGGTTTGGGATCGGATCTGTTGCGGGTGGGAGGGGAAGAGGGGGGTTCGGGTAATCGGAGCACGTGGAGGGTTTGGTGCCTCTTGTAGTGGGGTGGGGTTAATGCGGAGGGGCATGATGGTGTGTAAATTTCATCCCCGAATTGGATCCGAGAAGTAATGGCGGTTCAGCCGTTTACTAGGGCATTTGCGAGTGAGTCCCTGGAAAGTGTGTTATTGTGATGGAACAATACAAATGTTGGATTTATTTTGCCTTTGAGATCTTTTGTAGGGTCTCAAACTAAACTTGGTTGGTTTTGTTTTCAATGTGAGCCACAATATCTCATGATTTGTGTTCATCTTTCTTTTTTAAAGTAACTACTTTTTACACATTGGTGTGTCACTTGTTCAAACAAGTATCAGTCAAATATGGGGGAAATCATATCAGCAGATCACATTTCTTTATTTTTGTTTATAATTTTATTAATAACAAAACGGATTATTCCAATATATAAAATAGAAATTCCAATAGCTTTTACTGCTATAACCTTCCCAACCACTTTCAGGTATTTCATCATTTCACCCGGAAGTGAAACTTGTGGTTACTAAATAATTATGATTAAATATTTGTGTAGGAAAATCATAAACACACCCCGAGGGCGTAGAGCAACATGTTAGGTAGGTGATATGAGAAGAATATAGATCATATTGGCTTGGATTCAACATTCGCAGACAAAAGTGTAGAGCATCGTATTAGGTGGGTGATAGGAGTAGGATCTAAGTCATCCTGATTTGGACTTTGGATTCCACATTTTATGGATAGGAGTGCACATGTTCTGATTAACCAGAAAAATGGACCGATCCGATCCAGTTTGGTGTATAACCCTAAGAAATAAAAAAAACTTCACTTCTTGAGGATGGTCTAACAAAGTTCGTTCTCAAGATTAAGTTCATCGTTCAATCATCCCAAAGTGTGATACTCTTGTAAGGTTGGTAATTTCTCGCCACAACATACTACACTTTACCACAACATAGTAATTGCGAGTAATTGTTTTGAATAAGGGTAATGGAAAGAAATATCAAATGAAAACAAACTTCAAATTAAAAAAATGCACATTTAACAACCAACCACGAGTTTTCCGATTTAATCTTCAAATGTACAAGTTCTAGTGATGTAACTTATATTCTTCCGAGAAAAAGAGTTTGTATTCAGAAAAGACAAATGCAGACACCTTCTTGCAAAACTCCAATTCAGTTTCAAATTGTTGTGGTAGGTGTGTGTGGATATTTGTTTGTCATCTCAATTTTCAAGTGGGGGCGAGAAGAATAAAAAGAATATATCATTTGGTGAAGGCACTCGTAATGGAATAATTAAAGGAGGTAAAGAGTGATCAAAGTAATCGTAGTGGAAGGTGACTTGTGAAAGTGTGGAAATTACTTGGCAAGAGATAGAGTGGAATAAGCAAAGATCAATAATCATTGCTGGCTAGTTTGATTTAGGAATTGGAATTGCTTTTAAGCATTAAATTTAGAAAAATGTTGTTAGTGAATAATGTGTTTAAGCATTAAATATATATATAGGATATTGTGTATTCTTTGTTGGATTTCGAAGTATGAAATAAGTGCAAAAGCTTTGTTTAATTCGGTTCAATTCGAGATGCAAATGCAAGAATGCAAACATCAGTCCTAATGGTGTTTGGTGAAAATCATTTTTTTGTCTTGGCAAATGTTAATTCGCTAATAGAATTACTCGTTTACGTCTGACCAAAAGCGTGTCTTCATACTCCATTCCAATTGCTTCAAGTTTTTCGCCAATAACTTTTCAATAACAATTATAGGATACATTTGGCGTAAGTTAATGATTCGATGATCATCCTAATATCCTTAAACATCAATTTCGAGTTTTAGTTATTATAAGATTAAATACTAAATACAAACCGACCAGACTTGTTATGATCTAATCCCTCGTTAGGGATTAAGCCCACGTTTTTAGGGAGGCTTTGCATGGGAAGTTGAAGAGAATGATGGTTTTAGGGTGATAGGTAGGGGACGGGTACTGTAGCTAGTATTAGGTTTTGTTTAAAAACCCAAAACTCACATCTCTCCTCTCTTGTTGCCTCATTTCGTGTTTTCCCACCCAAAACTCACCCATTCTTCTTGCTACCCGGCGACCAGAGGAGGAGGGAGGACGCCGACGGCGTGGTGGAGTCGACGCGCGCGAGGAAGGAGCGTCGGAAGCGGAGGAAAGAGGGAGAAGAAGCTAGAATCGTCGAGGAGAAGGAGAAGTTTGCCGGCACGCATCTCTCCACGGTGAAAGGTATGCCAAGTCTTCATAGTAACTCCCCAAGAGGTGTGGGAGTGTAGGGGAGCGGCGTTGGTGTCGTTTCCCCGGCGAAACCCGACTGGACAGAGGTTGAAGACGCTCTGTTCGGTCGACCGATTGAGAGTTTGGTCGACCGAACAACGTCTAGATGATGCATGTCCATAAGGGAAATGTATGTTTCGGTCGACCGGTGGTTGGGTCAGTCGACCGAGTTTAGTGAATATTAACTTACTGCCCGAAAACGGTCGAACGACGTCTGTGTGACGGTCGACCGTTTATGCCAATTTTTAGCGGGAATCTAAGGGTTATATTAGCCGGTTGACCGGTGGTTATTCGGTCGACTGAATCCCAGTAGATAGGTTAGACAGACCTTCGGCCGACCGAGTGTGTGTCTCGGTCGACCGAACTGCGCAAAGTCGGTCAAGAGCGTTGACTATCTAAACGGTCGACCGCTCGTTGTGATCCGGTCGACCGACCGCGTGCAGTTTTCCTGCAGTGAAGTGCTTGTTGATCCGGTCGACCGGAAGAGTTTCGGTCGACCGAAGACAGTGGGCAGGATTCAAGCAGGCTTTCTTATCGGTTGAACGGACCCTGGTTCGACCGACTAGATATATATGTATATTAAATGTTTAGCGTAGACCTTCCAAACGGTCGACCGCTAGATTGATCTTGTTCGACCGGTGGGTCGAATTATCATTGGTGGATTTCACTTTTGACGAGGGCGATTTCTGTTGGACCCCTTGAGCCTGTGCGGCAGAGGGATGCTTTTCATGCCTGTGTGGGTGGGAGACACCTTCTTCCTTGTGTAGGGAGGGGATGCACTTTCCGTGTGTCAGAGAGTGAGGTCCTTTGTGCCTGTGCGGCAGAGGGACGCCTTCTTCCTTGTGTAGGGAGGGGATGCACTTTCCTTGTGTAGGAGAGCGATGGGCAGCCTGTGGGCCCGAGGCGGTTTTGCATTGCATGTGCATTCTTGGCTTTTCGTCTTATTTTCTATTTATGATATGAGATGTTGGCATACGGGGTTCCTTGCGGGAACTCAGGTGGATTTTGTGTTTCATTTTCAGGGAGCAGACAGTCGTAGGTTGGTGGTGACCGAGGGGAGTACCTCCGGGATCGGGTCCTGTCATCTTATCTTTTTGTAGAGGTAGTGATTACAGTAGTTATGTATTAGACGTGTAATCACTCTTTTGACACTCTGTATTATGACTTCCACGTGGAGATATTTTATATATATGTATTCAGTTGACTTTTCTAGTAACGTGCCCTTGTTGACCGTTGACGGTCGTATGTTTATGTTTTAAATTTGAAAAAAAATTCTTCCGTTGTTTCGGGACGTTACAAGACTAACTTCACTTAACTTTTAAACCAAAAATTGAAAAAATAAAATAAAAAAACACGTATGCAAGTGCGTACTTGTCCGGAGCGACTAACTTTTCCTGACTCAAAAAACTGAAGTAGCATACGAAACACCTGAGTGTTGCATGAGTCTTAAGGGCATCCACTATCATGACCTAGGTCATCATGATGACCTAGGTCATGTACACTCTTTCTCTTTCTTTTTTTCTTTGTCACGTCATCATGATCATCAACCTCCTCTTTCTTATTTACTATTCACCAATTTACCATGATCTATGTCATCCTACTCTCTTTCCTCCACATCGTTAATTTCCTTATCAACTTTTATTATATTCCAAAATTATTTATATTTACCAAAAACATTAATAATCTATTTAGAAAAACCAAACTACCAATAAATCTCGTATTTCCAAATTACATATTTTTTTTATTTAACCATCAATGATTGGCAAATAATAAATATCATTACCCGAGACGATAAACCAAATACACGACATGACCAAAATAACACACAAACATAAATCAAATATTAAACGACACAAACCACAAAACACCTACAATACATACTAATAAAACACACTTAAGCGTCACCACCGTTGAATCGCTGCCAGATGTTCTCGATCAAATTTGTCCTTAGCACGAGATGTTGGGTTTTATCACGAACGCGACCATTGTTCATCATGTAGCTAGTAATGTCAACAACATGTGCAGTGGAGTAAGGCGTTGCTCCCAGACTCGGTATGTCGCAATCTTGTTCAAACTCAGTTGTATCATATATCATGGAATAAGAGTCACACTCGTCCTCCACGATCATGATGTGCATTATGATGCACACAATTATTATTTTGTTTAGGAGGTCAGCATACTACTAAGAGATGACCTCCTAAGGATTGCTCATCGTGCTTGTTGCACTCCAAACACGCGTTCTACGTCTTTACGCACTGCCTCCTCGTGTTGTGCAAAACACCTATCCTTGGGAGTTTGTGGAAACGCGATGGACCTCGTGAATGTCACTCACTGCGGATAAATATCACCTGTAAGATAATATCTCATATCATATTGACGACCATTAATTTCGTACTGGATGGGGGGGGGGGGGGGGGGGGGGGGTCCTTGCAACACGTCATAAAAAATGGGAGATTGTTGAAGTACGTTGAGATCGTTACACGAGCTATGAGTTCGGAAAGCCTCTTCGGAAGAGTACACGTGGTTGATGCTGAAAGAGTATCCCAAGTGGCAGTGTACGGTCTCCATTCCCTATTTTCAAAGCAATCAGAGCCCGCATATGCAAAGTAGTACTATCCGATCATCTACCGATTCGTCCGGGAAAAGGGGTCGTACAGACTCTTCGGAAGATAATTTATTTGGCTCTCCTCCTCCATCAACGACCCCAGATTTTGTCACCCTAACTGCACCCCCCCCCCTGTCCTGAGGGTGTACAACCTCAGTCAAACAAGATGGAATTACGCTGCAGCGAGAGAAGATAGTGTTGGAAATAGATAAAGAAGAAACTCGTCGAGCTTCTATGAAGTACAACCTTTATATTTCACTTCTGAATGTCAAGGAAAAATGCAGCCACATAGTTCTATTTAAAATATTTGGTCACTGATCTTTTCTAAATTAATTTCATCATGACCCCGCATGATGAAATTAATTTAGAAAAGATCAGTGACCAAATATTTTAAATAGAACTATGTGGTCCCCCCCCTTTTATAACATATCTTCCCTAGTTTGTAGTTGTAGTTTTTTTTATTTCAGCTTAAAACTTATCTTCCATATTTTCATGATCAGTTTCAGTTGTTGTTATTTCAGTTTAATTATTGTTTTGTACTTTAAATTTAGTATAATATTTTCTATTTCAGAAAAGTTAGCATATTTCAGTATAAATATCGTACTTAAGTCCAAACTATTTATCAAAATATAAACCCCCTGATTATTATAACAAATACCAATAAATATTGTATTGTTATTTTTTTATCATTTTTTATCTGTTTTTTAAATTTTATTTTTCAAAATATGTTTTCTATTTTTTTATGTTTTAAAATATGTTTTCCTGAATCGACCCCAATTTTTAAATACGTTCTCTCTCACACAAAAATAAATAAATAAATAAAACAATTAAATTAAAAAATAAAAAATAATTATAAACACATATTTTAAAAAAATAAGATTTAAAAAAACAGATTAAAATGATTTAAAAAAAACAAAACAAAAACAAAAAAAATTAAAATTAAAATAAAAGGCAACGACTCTGTCTACGCATGACTGGGTCGTTCTCACCACCAACAGATCGGTCGTGACCTCCCACAGTGGATGGTCTAAACTGCTAATTACAATATCATTTCTAATTATTGCTTTACATTTTTTAATTTTAATGAAAACTCTGACTCACAGACATTTGGAAGGAACGAGATGCACGTGTGTCTCAGGCGACAAGCGAGAAAAACAACAAAACACATTAAATTATGACGAACAAGTGTCATTGTGTGCTTGGAAAGAGAGAATGCATTGACGTTAACGTCTGCCACCGTGGAAGAGACAACGACATGGTCTACAGTTTACTTGTTTGGGTGGGTATTAGTTTAGGTTGTTGGGTTGTCTCGTGTGTAAAGTCACTTACCAAGATGGTGCATGGAAATCAAGTTAGTGAATGATAATAAATTGTGTCTCGTTTGGCGCCTGAGAGAAATATTATTTTTGGCCTAAGTGTTTAGTTTTGTAGAAATACTGAACTAATCGAATTTAACACGGTATAAGAGTGGATTGAACAACTTATAAAGTACGTACATTCCAACTCATATTATGTAAGAGTGTGTATGGAAAATAATTCTGGTCACCCTTGCAGAGTTGTGCAGTGTACAATCTCATGTTGCTTAAAAAGTAACTTAAAACACTACAATATTAAATACAATTGAATTTGTTACTATCATTGGGTCATTTTGTTCAACATCAATTGGTTTTGAATTGAACAATCACACTTTGATATTGTATCAAGGTTAAGTATGTTTGACTCCCAATGATCATCTGATCACACATTCACACCCACCTATTGTTATCTAAGTGTAAACACAAATGGTAATACCTATCACACATACATTAAAAAAGTGTTGGAAAACAAGCCTACATTAAAATTTTGGATGACATTCTCTTGAGTTATATGATAAAGAGTAATTCACTGTCCTTAAACTATGTTAACACAAATTTAACACTTGTTAACTTAAAAATTAATCTTCAAATGGAAAATTTAAACTGTAAATCTTATTTTATGAAACGATATTAACAGGCACGCCAAAAAAATCATAAAATTTAAAGCTTGTTATATATAAAATCAAGTGATGTCGAGTTTGAAATGAATCACCTGCGTTGATTTTTTATGCTTGAAATATCAAATAAAATGGCTTTCACATTTTATGATTTCGATTTGCACACTTGTATTGTGATATGAAACTAGATCTATGATTGCATTTTTTTACCCGGAACATAAATTTTAAGTTATTGATAATGACAAATTGATGTCAATATTTTCCAAGAGTAATAGATCACTCCACTCATCAATGAATCGTATGTATATATTAACAATACAACAATATAAACATGTGTACCTTCTTGTCTTAAAGTGTCAACTTTTGAGTGGATTTGGACATCTGGTGGAGTTGTTTTCCTCACCAAACATATGTTTTCCGAGATTAGAAAGAAATATTTTGAATAAAGTCTTGACGTTGTCTAGAGTCTAGACATTTTGAGGATTTTTCTTATTTAGGGACAATTATTCAAATTCCTTATTTTATTCGGTGTGGATTTCTAATGATTTCTTTTGTTCACTATCAATGGTGTATTAGTTAGTCGACCATGGGCCTTTTCCGCGGTACAAGGGAAGAGTTTAGCTTTTAATTCATATATAAACTATGTATTTGCATGTAAAATAACTTCGTACTTGTCACAATCATACTTAACTTACTTTTCATTTCTAACCTTGCATGAAGTCTAAACAACCCAAAAAGTGAAAGTGCTTAAAGGAGGCTTTGTGCACAGGGAAAGTGATGGAAAAGAACAATTTTCGTTTTAACCAGGACTTTTCTCGGTGTATGTGCAACCTAAGGAAAAGAAAAATATTTTCATTTACTTTCCAGTTTCCACGCTATAAAGAGTTTCCACTATAAATTTCCTCTCCTTACGTCTCAGCCACCACTCCACCTAGGTGAAAAATGTGAAAGACGCAACTTTGAATTCCCAACTGCAAGAAGATGTTTTAGATTGAGAAACTTATCTCAACAACAAAAAAGAAATTGCACGAAAAATGTGGGAAAATTTGACAAATACTATGCGATTTGATTGAGTGAATAATTAATTATATTTCTTGTCAAGGTATAGAAATTCATTCAAAGATAAAACTCACTCTCTCTCTTTCTCTACTAAAGGAAATAAAAACTTATATTCAGATTATTTAAAAAATATTTATTTGCACCGTCTAATAACATCATAAGAAGATTAGTTTAGAAAGTTTACTTAAAACTCTTTGCTTTAATTTCCACTCTTATTTAAACGTAAGAAAGAGAGAAATTTATCCTTTCACTGTGGGTGCGTTTGAATATCATATAAAGTAAGAAAATTTAGCTTAAAAATATGATTTGACGTAAAGTTAAAAACTAGTTTATTGTCCTGAAAATTAAGACAATAGCCAAAAACTTGTCTCCTACCCAAGTTTTTGACTTTTCATGGGAAAAGACAGTTTTACCCTCCTCAAATCTTCTTGCAAGTAGAAAAGTATCGTAAATATTCATCTCTAACAATGACAAAAATGTTTCACTTCGAAAACTAAAAATCTTATTTTTTTGAGTTTTTGAGTTTTTTTAGAAAAGTCTCACCCTAACGGACAGTGTTTGGATGCAGGAAAGAGAAAACTCATTTTTTTTGTCATCCAACCTCATATACTACACTGACATTAAAAACACAAATGACAAATGACAACCTCATATACCCCCGGGCGTCCTGCACTCTCTCTCTAGTCTCTACCACGTCAGCTCATCCAACTCACCCCAAAAAAACTTTACTCGTGCCCGGACTACCCCCACCCACCCTACACTCACTTTCCTCCACATCATTTCTTAATTAAACAATTTTAATTCTCTCACAACATTTAACAAATTACATTTTATATAAATCTAATTCTAATTACATTATAATTCTAATTCACGATATAATAATAATAATTATTAATTAATTAACAATAATAATTATTCATTAATAATATTAATCACTATTAAACCACAAAAAATTGAATATTTGAAAATTGAAAATTGAAAATTGAAACGCGCGTGAATGCACAATATACACGTGAATGTACAGTATACGCGTGCGTGAAAAGTAATCCGCGTGATTGCACAGTATACGCGTGAAAGAAAAGAAGTCTGCGTGAATGTACAATATACGCGTGCGTGAAAAGTAATCTGCGTGACTGCACAGTGTCTAATTTTTTCTCTATATATACCTTACACAAAACACAACTTACATCCCCATATCTCTTCCACAAAATACAACGTTGCAATGTTTTCTCCGGATTACAACCGTTCCCCCATCGTCCACAATCAAATCCGCGTCCACGCTAACCACAAGGATACCCCTCACATCCATTTTACCAACAACAATTCCAACAACCAGACTTCTCCCACTACGCACCACCGGACCAAAACTCACCATCCCCTCATGTATATATTTCAAATTTTATTCCATTAATTACACCAAAAATTATTACCCCACATTAATAACAAATACCCAATCCATTAATAACAAAATGTCCATTAAATATTAAAAAAAATCGACGAATGGGGGGGACACGTGCCCCCCCACCCGAGGGTGCCCCGGGCGGGCACCCAGGTGGGCATCCCGGGCAGGGCACCCCCGTTAAGGGTGCCCTGAGAGAAAGTGATGTACTTAACAATCTTTTTTCTCCACCTAATGTAATCAAACAAACAATTGGATTGTGTCTATTGTATGTTGGACTATTGAATATTGGACATAGACTCATGTAATATTCAATTGGAAATTCAATGTTGAGTTGTAAAAATTGTAACATGAGATTCTCTCACGCTCTTTAGTCCCACGTTGGGGAATTTGGGAAGTAAGAAAAAGTTTATGTACCTATGCTTCCATACCCAATAAGGGGTAGAGAGAGAGAGAATAGGAAAGAATGAGACACACACGCACTGTAACATCCCCGAACAATGGAAAATTTAAACTTTTAAAATCAAAGGAAACACAATGATAAAGACCATCGAGAGTGGGGACATTACTCAAAGAAATACTCAAATATATAATGTGCATCATATTACAATCGTTCCCGCTGCCACACATGCCGCATAGTCTACAATCGCCACCGCTGCCACACAGGCCCCACGGTCCACAACATCATCGACGTCACACAGGCCGCCCGGTCCACAACATCGCCGCCGCCACACAGGTTGCACGGTCCACAACCACTGGTGCCACACATGCCACACGATCCACAAACATCGGGTCTCCGTGGAGACCAACCGTAGGCACATACGGTCTAGCGGACAATATGCAACACATCCCCACACGCGGCTACATAAGCCAAATGGATCGATGAGGAGGCGTTCACACTTCCGCGCAGGTAGAATCAGATCTGAAAACATCGTAGTCCACCACCACACCAACGGAACTGTCGCTCAGGTCGGTCCATCACCGCCGCCACACAGACCGCACGATATCTCACTCGATAGGTGCCCAATCGAGCTACCTGCCGGAAATCATCATCGGCAGTCCATCGCCGTACCACACAGGCCACACGCGATCCTCCCTGCCGCCACACAGGCTCTTGCAATCACTGCCTATCAAGGCCAGTTGAACCTATCCGCTACACAGAGAGTCAGACAATCGACACATCCAAACCGAAGTCTGCGGGGTCATCGAGCTCCACATGCAGACACAACCTCCACCACTATAAAAGCAGGGCAGCGACCTCCATAGCCATCTAGGCCGGTAGTCACTTCACCCAACGACAGTTGTGTGCCCGCTGAAAGCAATGAGATACACAATCCCTCAGGGCACTACTCTAATGAGAGACTCAAGTATAATCTACGTCACGCTCTATAATACAGAGGTGACACGTCCCAAGTATCCACACTCTTCCACAAGGCGGTCCCTAGGCAGGCACTCACAACGTACCCACCGTCACCTCCCGGCTCACGCTCCAAGCGAGGACACGGGATTCCGTGGACAGGGTTGACACTTCACTAGGACTAGGATTCAGTTCTGGGCTCAAACAGTCGATCAGAAAAGGTATATCATGAAGGGAATGTGTTCTAAAAGTTTTACTTTTAAATGTCTATTATTATGAATTGAATGAGAAATCATTTTGTTCCTAGGTACGCCGGCGGAGGTGACGAAGGTGAGGTCGGAAGAGGAGGCAGGGGTGCCCGGGGAGAGGGAGGGGGGTGGGGAAGGGGTTGTGAGGATGGCGAGGAAGAAGCCGCAGAGCTTGTAGTCGTGGAGAGGGTCGTCGACGTCGTCCATGGTTTAGGGTTAGGGTTTGGGGAAGTGAGGTCGGAGACGGAAGACGAGGAAAGTGGCTTCGTTTGCGTCGGTTTTGGTGGAGTTGAATGTGTGCTGTTTTTATACTGTCTCGTGAATTTGATGGTTTGTGACTTTCTGGTAGTGGTGTGATGGTAAAACCGTACAAAAAAAACATTTGGAAATTGTTATAATATAAGATTTGAAAATTCATGTCGTAAAATACGATGCATACAAACCGGACCTCAAAGGTTGACTTTGTAAAACAGAAAACAACATTGTTTCATTAAATACAATTTTCGTCTTTAATGAAAACGACAGCTACACATCAAACGGTAACTCAGATACATTTTTCGTTAAGGTTTAATAAACCCGCACCAAAGGTCCAAAACCTATTCTCACCTCACCTTCCTCCAATTCACTCCCAAGGTTAGGGTTTTCTTCCGCCTTTTTTATGTTTCGATTTGGTGTAATTTTGTTTGAGTTTGTTTTATTAGAACAGGATATCCAAGTCAAAACCAATTGGCAATGAGTGGAGGGACCCCTCAACTTATATGTCCAGGAGAGATTCCACATTTAAGCAATGCGAGACTATCTCTAATATGTTTTAGTTTTAATATGTTAGATCCTTTATTAAAGATTTTTTATTATTGTTGATGTGTTTTGTATCAATTATTGTTGATGTTTTGTTGTTCATGTTGTGTGAGTACTGATTTGAATTTTAAGATTAATTATTAATTTGTTTACATTTCATGAATAATAGGTAGATTTTGTTGACTCCCACTAATGAGTTCGGGTAAGGACTTTGTACTAGTTTTATTTGATGGAGTTGTTCAATTTAGATATGACAATCCTGAGTACAAAGGAAGTTTGATGTAAGGGTTACATATGACATGCAACTTGATGAGTTCTGTGGAAAAAATGAGTGGTTGGTAGTTTTTCAAAATAAACATTTGATTTGATGTTAACATGCAAGTGACTACCATATGGAAAGTGGAATTATGATGGTGTATTTGATAATTAGAGCACGAAAATGATGTTATTGTTTTTTGATAGCTTGAGGAATATCGTATTGTTGGTTCAGAAACAACTCAAAGACATTTGTGTTTTACAGACATGTCAGATGATCGAGGATTCTCAGGCGATTCCACTAACAAGTAGTCAATACAACGCAAGTCCTTCATCCCAAGTTCCTAAATCTGCATTTGTGCCCTCACAAACACACCAATGGATTTGGTCATTATGAAGTGACAGTGTAGTTGGGTCAGAATTAGAGGATAGAAATGTTAAAGAAACATATAAAAATGAAGGGTGAGGAGATATGTATTGTTTATGTAGATCCAACACCACTGTTAGATATCATTATTGTTATGTCCTTAACCCTTGCTTCGGGTGCTGATGGTGATTAGTGAGGAGGTTTGCATGGGGAAGGAGTGGTGCACAGTGATGTTGCGTGGGGAAGGAGAAGAATAGGATGAGTAGGGTGATTGGGGGGGGGGGGGGGGGAGGGGTGTTGTGTTGGTTGAAGGATTTCCTCCTTCATTTCTTACACCCAAACTCATCTCTCTCACTCTCCTTTCCCTTCCTTTTCCGGCGACCAAAGTGATTTGAAAGGAATGTGTTCTAAAAGTTTTACTTTTAAATGTCAATTATTATGAATTGAATGAGAAATCATTTTGTTCCTTGTTTATGTTATTCGTCTTTTAGAAGTGTTAAGGAAGAAGCTCTTGGTCCTTAACCGTAAAGCTCTAAAAGATAATGGTTTACATAAAACAAAAGATATTCGCAATCATGGTAATTAACATGGGACATTAATTACCGAGTTAAGATTGTCGTGTTGGTCATAGATCATTGTAGCTCTACAAGTGAGTGACAACACAGGTACACGAAAGAGGAAAATACTACTTTTGTATACTAAATAGACATAATAAGTAAAACATTATAGAATTGTGTTTCTGTGTCATTAATGTTTTACTGTGTCATTGGTCCTTTGATATAAGACTAATGTCCGATCACTTAAGAATTGCTTGATTGGACTAGTGTCTTGAGCTATCGATAAGTGTAGTGTAAAGGCATTGGTTGGTTAAGTATGACTTTTGTTGGAGAAGATAGTTAGTAAAAAGATTGTCATTGCCCCTCTTAATTGAGTAATGATATTAGTGGGCCCCTTGATAAAGCAAAGTTATAATGTGCACAATGTGATTTGAGTTATGTCACATATTTATGACTAGCTTAAAGAGATCAAGAAATAAATACTAATACAAAGATGACACAATACTACTTTGTGTGTATTCTTAATATCATGAGGCAAGGGACGGACACAAGTGGTGCACTCCATCACTAAATGGATCGGGTTTTGGTTCAAGTGGAATTAAGACATTTAACTAATTGGGAGCTATAATGTGTCGCTAGATACCACTTATAGCTTGTGATATTAAGCTCTTAATATCACTGCCAACTTAGTTTAGATCCTCCCATAAGTCACACCACAAAACTGAGAAAGAAGAAATGGGGATTTTGAGTTCATAAGGTGTGTCGGGTTTCATGTAGAAAATATGACACATGTGGTGAACAAGCAAAATCAAAATTATGTTATGATTAATAACATAATTAGAATCTAAATTAAATTCATATGTGATGTAAATATTATGGGGTGTAATGATTTATCATTACATAGGATAATATGTTACATAAGTTGTGAACTTACTACTAATCCCGAAATGTCAAATTTTGTAGGGGTTAAATCGAAATTTGACTAGTTTGCAGTACTGTGAAAAAACGGTCGACCGCTAAACCGTAAACGGTCGACCGAAAATGTTGCACGGTCGACCGGATGTGTCTCGATCGCTACAGGAATTTCGTCTGTTCGTTTTCGGTCGACCGAACATTGCGGTGAAATAATTTTTGCTGCGAACGGTCGACCGAGTTATGAACGGTCGACCGAAACTTGGTCTAAACGGTCGACCGAACCCTTAACACGGTCGACCGATTCAAACGGTTACTGCAGAATAAATTTAAGAATTAATTATATCATGCATGAAATTGGTCCATAACTGATTTAATTCATGGCTAAGATTATTTGTTAGCAAATAATGGATGGTTAGATGGAAGTTTGCATGAAATCATGAGCAAGAGGTTGCACATGAATAAGTAATTTGGAGAGAACTTATAAATACAAGTTTATCTCATTACCTTATTAATTAATTCATTATCTTCTTGTGCAAACTTCTCTCTCCATAATTCTCCACAAATTTGAAGGGAATGTGTTCTAAAAGTTTTACTTTTAAATGCCAATTATTATGAATTGAATAAGAAATCATTTTGTTCCTTGTTTATGTTATTCGTCTTTTAGAAGTGTTAAGGAAGAGGCTCTTGGTCCTTAACCGTAGAGCTCTAAAAGATATTAGTTTACATAAAACAAAAGATATTCACAATCATGGTAATTAACATGGAACATTAATTACCGAGTTAAGATTGTCGTGTTGGTCATAGATCATTGTAGCTCTACAAGTGAGTGACAACACGGGTATGCAAAAGAGGAAAATATTACTTTTGTATACTGAATAGACCTAATAAGTAAAATATTATAGAAATGTGTTTCTGTGTCATTAATATTTTACTGTGTCTTTGGTCCTTTGATATGAGACTTATATCTAATCACCTAAGGAATACTTAATTAGATCAGTGTCTTGAACTATCGATCAGTGTAGTGTAAAGGCATCGGTTGGTTAAGTATAACTTTTGTTGGAGAAGATAGTTAGTCACAAGATTATCATTGCCCATCTTAATTGAGTGATGATATTAGTGGGCCCCTTGATAAAGCAAAAGTTATAATGTGCACAATGTGATTTAAGTTAAGTCACATATTTATAACTAGCTTAAAGAGATCAAGAAATGAATACTAATACAAAGATGACACAATACTACTTTGTGTGTATTCTTAATATCATGAGGCAAGGGACGGACACAAGTGGTGCACTCCATCACTAAATGGATCAGGTTTTGGTTCGAGTGGAATTAAGACATCTAACTAATTGGGAGCTATAATGTGTAGCTAGATACCGCTTATAGCTTGTGATATTAAGCTCTTAATATCACTGCCAACTTAGTTTAGATCCTCCCATAGGTCACACCGCAAAAACCGTGAAACAAGAAGCTTGATTTTTGGTTCATATGATGTGTCGGGTTTCTCATAGAAAATATGACACATGTGGTGAACAAGTAAAATCAATTATGTTGTATATAAACATAATTAGAGTCATGATAAATTCATATGAGATGCATATATTATGGGGTGCGATAATTTATTGTTGCATAGGATAATACATTGCATAAGTTGTGAATTTGCTAAAACCCCCTTAAGTTCAAATTTTGTTGGAAATAAATCCAAAATTTGAAATAGGCAAAATCGGGTAGAAGTTCGGTAATCCGTTGAGGTTCGGTCGACCGAAGGATCTATGGATCGGTCAACCGAACGTGGAACGGATAATCGCAATTGATTGACCGAACTTGACCAAAGTGCCTGGAGCTTTGGTACGGTGTACCGAACCAGAAACGGTCGACCGAACAATGTCAAGTTCCGATATTTTCGGTTAACCGAATAGCACTCGGTCTTACACGTGAATGGGTCCGATCGGTTAAGGAGAATTTTTCCCCTTAAGATTCGGTCATCCGTCACGTACTCGGTTAAACGATCGTGACAAATTCGGTTAACCGAGTGGGACTCGGTAAACCGAACAACGGTCGATTTTCTGCCTTTGATTATTAAGAGATTAATTTGATCGATGGTTGGATTAGCTCCAAATTTGGTCAAACGTTTTGTGGGTGCATATAATGCATTATGGAATTAATTTGTGAGAGAAATTGTCATAAAACCGTGGCTTAAGAATAGCCATGATCAAGAGTAAGATTGGAACCTATAAATAGGTCCTTATTCTCCCTAATTGTTACACACAATTCAATAATTATTTTCTCTCTTAATTCACCACAAAAACCCACGAAAATTCTCTTAGTTTTCTAAGTCTTTGGAAGGAGAAATCTCAGAGGCTAAGGAAGGGGTTTGTAGCTAGATTCTAAGCTTGTTTGGAGATCGATTGGCTAGCTCCTTTCTCTCCAACCTTGTTTAGGGTTTCAGTGAACACTCGGAGGCATCCGGCGCGGCGAGAAGCATCCCCAACGTCTCCGAATCTTCAAGAAGTTTTTGAGAACTTCTAGGTATGAATTTCGGAGCCCTTGTTTGTTTTAATAGAGTTTTGAAACTAGATGTTAAAATAAACTGATGCATGCATGAAATAAATCAAAGAAAATTATAATTGATCCTTATTATACATAAAAATTTCGAAAATATATATGTATAATTAAACATGAAATCCTACAAATTTCACCTTAATTCTTGAGTTTAGTTTTAGTTTTCAGAGACTTCTTCTCAAGGGAACTAAAGAGGGGTTAGTAGTTAGATTCTAAACCCTATTAGAGATTGAGAGACTAGCTCTTTTCTTTCCAATCTTGTTTAGAGTTTGGTGAATACTCGGAGGCATCCGGCGCAGCGACAAACATCCTCAACGTCTCCGGATCTTCAAGAAGTTTTAGAGAACTTCTAGGTATGAATTTCAGAGCCCATGTTTGTTTTAATAAAGTTTTGAAACTAGTTATTGAAACAAACTGATGCATGCATGAAACAAATCATAGAAAAATTGTAATTGATTCTTATTGTGCATAAAAATTTCGAAAATAAATATGTGCAATTAAACAAGAAATCCTACAGTGGTATCAGAGCTTATGGTTTAATTTTCTAATGATTTGAAACTATAAACAAATTTAGTTTACCATCTAGGGTTCAAACAATTCGATTTTCAGGTTTTTCGGTCTTTAAATGTTTTGTTGGAATAATTCTTTGTAATAATTCGTTTTGAATGTTTTAAGTGGTTTAAAACATGCCATGTAATTATTAGAATTATGATTTAGACATAAGTCTAACTTGCAATAATTTCGTTTTAAGCATAAACGATTGTTTTGTAAGAGAATCTACAAAATCGAAAAACTGCGGTTCGTCTTTCATTTTAGGAAATTGGATGGACAACGTTTCAAAATTATTTTTGAACTTGTGGATGGATGAAAAACGTTTTTTAATTGATTTCAAAATGTTTTTGAAAGAATTGTTTGGGATTCTAGATGATTGATAAACTAGGTTGTATAGTTTATAGCAATATTGCGTGCATGGATGCTCGATTTGTCTTTGCAGGAATTCTGAGTTTATATGTTCCAAATCAGCGCCTATAAATGTTTGTAATTATTATTATACAGGGGCCTATTTACATGTAAAAGCCAAATTCTCTCTTTCTATCTTTAGATAATTGCATTGCATTTGAGAGGTTTTACATAGGACTTGCACTAGTCGGTTTTTATCGAATGTGAGGAGCATGTTTATTTTCTGTAAAATCTACATCTCCGGTGCAAGAGGAAGTCGCCGCTGTAGCGCATCGATCAAGGATCGAGGATCGAGGATGGAGGATCAAGGATCAAAGGGAACATCTAAACTCACACGATGTGGATTGTGTGAATGGTTTAATTTCTATTTTTAATCTTGCTATGCATGTAATGAATGTGTTGAATGTTAGGATGTGTATGAATGATAATATGCATGATAACCTAAAATTCTAAATCACATGTTAATATATGAAATTGTCCAACAAAATTAAGAGTAATTTTCCTTCTTATTTCATCCACTAGCAGTCATTGATCGAGGGATACTCTGCTCGCCCTTAGCGGGAGATAGCTCCATCTATCTTTGGGAATAGTGGGAGATATAATGGTTGTCTATTGTTGTGCCACGATTAAATATATGAGGAGCATTTCACCCTAGTGAACTCCAAGTATGTTTAGTTGTGAATACAATAGATAAACGTATCTCGTATCAAATGAAAATAAGTTTTCTTAACATTACCTAGAGCCTTCGCTCGGTTTTGGGAAAAAGTTTATCTTACAAGGATAGGTCACATTCCCTCATAATTAAAATGACAAGAATCACAAGAGTTTGAAGATGCTAATGTTGCTAAGATTCAAAAAGGTTGTGATTAGAAAATGTTTTTCTTACCTTGATATTGTAATGTATTCGATAGCCCTTAGCTAGTCTATATTACAATTGATGGGATCTTGGATTGTTGCATTTATGGGTAAGATTTTTTATTTGCAACATTTACATTTGTATGTATGTATGATAAACATAAAATTGGCATTAAAATCCTGTATGATTTATTTTGTAGAAAAATGTCAAACATCCAACATATCGTACGATCCATGATAGAAAAACACCCTTTAGAAAATGATGGCTCAAACTTCATAAGTTGGCAACTCAAACTCAACATCGTGTTAAAGTTTGAGAAACTAACTCACATTTTGGAAGGTCCAATCCCAAAATGGAATGAGAGATTAACCGATGAAGAGAAAGAGGCTAAAGCCAAGTGGGAAGACCAAGAGAACCAAGTTCACGGTCTTATGCTAGCATCCATGGGTGACTCGCTGCAAGCGAAATACTTGGATTCAAAACCCAAGAAGACCATGGAGGCTTTGTCTAAGATGTTCATGGATAGTGCCCGAAATGAGCGCTATAATACCACCATCGCACTCACAAGGTGCCATATGGCGGAGGGAACATCGGTATCCATGCATTTTCTTACGATGCAAGGGTACCATGAGAAGTTGGCAAAGTTCTCTTCACCAATGCCCGAGGACATTGCTGAAGATATGATTCTTGGCTCTCTAGCCCCGTCCTTTAATGACTTTATGATGCACTACCACGTGCGTGAAAAAGGGGTGAGTCTTGAGGAGTTGCACAACGCTCTCAAAACTGCTGAAGTTGACATGGGCAAGGGTAGGGACAAGCATGTCCTTGCCGTCCATGGGAGGAGCCAAAAGATTGGTAAAGGAAATGACAAATCTACCAAAAGTGGTTCAATCAAGAGCAAGGGAGTAGGAGGTGCTCGTGCGAGTGCCTCAAGGGGGAAATCTCCAACTCCCAATACGGAGTGCTTTCACTACGGTGAAAAAGGACACATCCGGCCAAATTGCCCCAAGTACAAGAAAGACCTTGACAACGGAGTGATTGAACGTCGGCGCCCCAAAAAGGTCAAAGGTATATTTGTTATTGAAATAAATTTAGTCACCTCTGTCCAAAATTGGGTAATTGATACCGGATTTTGTGCTCACATAGTTTTTAATGTGCAACTACTCACAGATAGGAAGGAACTCGTAAGGAACGAGGTAGAATTGAAGGTCGGAAATGGTGCGAGCGTTTCTGCGGTTGCACAAGGTTCTGTGGTGCTTCAATTATGTAGTGGTTTAAATTTATGTTTAAAGAATGTTTATTATGTGCCTTCGATTAGCAAGAACATTATTTCTGTATCATGCTTAGATATGGATAATTTCAATATAAATATTTCAAATTCTTGCTTGTCTATATCGAAGAATGGTGTTTTCTATGCAAATGCATTCATAAGGAATGATCTCTATTTGCTTGAATTGAATAATAAACAAATCTTTAATATCAATAACAAAAGACTTAAGACCACTCACGAGAACGATACTCTCTTGTGGCACTATCGTTTTGGTTACATAAATGAAAAACACATCAAGAAATTGCAAGAAGCTAACCTTCTTGGTCTACTTGATTTTAAATCATTGGAGACGTGCCAACCATGTTTAATGGGAAAAATGACCAAAAAGCCTTTCAAGAAGAAAGGTACAAGGGCGAGTGGCTTGTTGGATTTGATACATTCCGATGTATGTGGTCCAATGAGTACTAGTGCACGAGATGGTTTCAGGTACTTCATTACGTTCACGGATGATTATAGTCGTTATGGGTATGTTTATCTAATGAGAAACAAAAGTGAATCCTTTGACAAGTTCAAAGAATTCAAGAATGAAGTAGAGAACCAACTCGACAAGAAAATGAAGTCTCTACGAACGAATCGTGGAGGTGAGTACCTAAGTGCCGAATTTGACTCATACCTAAAGGAGTTTGGTATTGTACCTCAACTCACCCCTCCCGGTACACCTCGGTGGAATGGGGTATCCGAAAGGAGGAATAGGACATTGCTCGACATGGTTCGGTCAATGATGAGTCATGCGGAATTACCTCTTTACTTTTGGAGTTATGCACTACAAATTGCGACTTACACACTAAATAATGTTCCATCCAAATCCGTGGAGAAAACTCCTTATGAGCTATGGAGTGGTAAAACACCTAAGCTCAGTTTTCTCAAGATTTGGGGTTGTGAGACTTACGTCAAGAAATTGATGTCGACCAAACTTCAACCAAAAGCGGATAAATGCTTCTTTATTGGTTATCCTCGTGAGACAAGAGGATACTACTTTTGGCATATCACCTCCAATCGAGTGATTGTAGAGAGGGATGCCACATTTCTGGAAAAGGAATTTCTAGAAAGAGTAAAAAGTAGTGGGAGTAGGGTTGTGCTTGAGGAAACTCAAGATACTCTACAAGATCATGAAATGAATGATGACATTCAAGATCATGAAGGCCCAACCGAGATTCCTTTGGTTAGTGGGAGCGTGAGCGAGAGACCATCACAAGAAATTGTGAGAGAATCTCAATCATCCCCACCAAGTGTACGTTCAAGAGTTGAACGTGAACCCACTCCTCAAGAAATTGTGGAAGAAGTTCGAGAGACACGAGAAGAACCAAAAGAACTTAGAAGGTCAACAAGGGAAAGGAAGAAACCCGATTTATATCTGGGACTTCATGAAATCATGGTACTAGATACCAATGATCCCTTAACCTTCCAAGAAGCAATGGAAAGGGAAGACTCCAAACTATGGCTTAAGGCCATGGAATCCGAAATAGAATCCATGTATGATAATCAAGTATGGGACTTGGTTGACATTCCTCAAGGGAAAAAGGTCATTCATAATAAATGAGTTTTTAAGAGTAAGATGGACATGGATGGGAACTTGACAACCTACAAAGCGAGGCTTGTAGCGAAGGGTTTCACTCAAGTTCAAGGAATTGACTATGATGAAACTTTTTCACCAGTTGCCATGTTCAAGTCTATTCGGATAATGCTCGCTATTGCTGCATTTCATGATTATGAAATATGGCAAATGGATGTCAAAACGGCGTTCCTTAATGAGAACTTGGAAGAGGATGTGTACATGGTACAACCTCATGGTTTTGAAGATCCAAAGAATAGCGAGAAGGTATGCAAGCTTCAAAGATCCATTTATGGATTGAAGCAAGCATCAAGGAGTTGGAACAAACGCTTTGACGAGGAAGTGAAGAAGCTTCACTTCATTCAAAGTAAGGAAGAACCTTGTATATACAAGAAGGTTAGTGGGAGCCATGTAGTATTCCTAATCTTATATGTGAAAGAAAACTTTAATAACAAGTGGGATATTGAAGGGAATGTGTATTAAAAGTTTTACTTTTAAATGTCAATTATTATGAATTGAATGAGAAATCATTTTGTTCCTTGTTTATGTTATTCGTCTTTTAGAAGTGTTAAGGAAAAGGCTCTTGGTCCTTAACCGTAGAGTTCTAAAAGATATTGGTTTACATAAAAGATAAGATATTCGCAATCATGGTAATTAACATGGGACATTAATTACCAAGTTAAGATTGTCGTGTTGATCATAGATCATTGTAGCTCTACAAGTGAGTGATAACACGGGTACACAAAAGAGGAAAATATTACTTTTGTATACTGAATAGACCGAATAAGTAAAACATTATAGAATTGTGTTTTCTGTGTCATTAATGTTTTACCGTGTCTTTGGTCCTTTGATATGAGACTTTTATCCGATCACTTAAGAATTGCTTAATTAGACTAGTGTCTTGAGCTATCGATGAGTGTAGTGTAAAGACATTGGTTGGTTAAGTATGACTTTTGTTGGAGAAGATAGTTAGTCAAAAGATTATCATTGCCCCTCTTAATTGAGTGATGATATTAGTGGGCCCCTTCATAAAACAAAGTTATAATGTGCACTATGTGATTTGAGTTATGTCACATATTTGTAACTAGCTTAAAGAATTTTGCGGTCGACCGACCGAACATTGCGATGAAATAATTTTTGCTGCGAACGGTCGACCGAAACTTGGTCTAAACGGTCGACCGAACCCTTAACACGGTCGACCGATTCAGACGGTTACAGCAGAATAAATTTAAGAATTAATTAGATCATGCATGGAATTGGTCCATAACTGATTTAATTCGTGGCTAAGATTATTTGTTAGCAAATAATGGCTGGTTAGATGGAAGTTTGCATGAAATCATAGGCAAGAGGTTGCACATGAATAGGTAATTTGGAGAGAACTTATAAATACAAGTTTATCTCATTATCTTATTAATTAATTCATTATCTTCTTGTGCAAACTTCTCTCTCCATAATTCTCCACGAAATTTCCTTAATTCTTGAGTTTAGTTTTAGTTTTCAGAGAGCTTCTTCTCAAGGGAACTACATAGGGGTTAGTAGTTAGATTTTAAACCCTATTGGAGATTGAGAGGCTAACTCTTCTCTTTCCAATCTTGTTTAGAGTTTGGTGAATACTCGGAGGCATCCGGCGCAGCGACAAACATCCTCAACGTCTCCGGATCTTCAAGAAGTTTTAGAGAACTTCTAGGTATGAATTTTGGAGCCCATGTTTGTTTTAATAAAGTTTTGAAACTAGTTATTGAAACAAACCGATGCATGCATGAAACAAATCATAGAAAAATTGTAATTGATCCTTATTGTGCATAAAAATTTCGAAAATAAATATGTGAAATTAAACTAGAAATCCTACAAGAACGCCTTTTACAAAACAAGCACCGCGAACACCCTCGCTTGCTTGACTATCTTTTCTCACAATCCGAGAGGAACACTTCGGGCTTTCACCGAAGTCCTTGCGTCTTCACAAACGAAAACTTGCGTAGAATACACTCTCTAACTTGAGCACACTTATCTTATGATGTGCAATTGATGCTAATGTGTGGAAGTGTAGGCTTGGAGTGTTGGATTGGGGAAATTTGAGCTTGGGAGTTTCTTTCTAATATATGGGACAAGTAGTAGTGGGAGGGTTGTGTTAAAATGTGTTTTACAACTCTTTATATAGGCATTAGAGAGAATAGATTCGTTGGGGTTGATTGAGTGAGTGTTGGTGTAGGATACACAAAACAGAAACTCGTAGGACCCAATTCTGAGTTAATTCGGTCGACCGGATCGGGCTGAACGGTCGACCGTTTGGCACTTTTGAACTCAGTTCGGTCGACCGGTTAGGTAACGGTCGACCGCCCAACGCTACGACTTAGGTACACTTAAGTGATCGGTCAAACTTCGAAAAGGGTTCGGTCAACCGATTTGCACCAGACACTTTGGGGTTGACAAACAATGATCAATTCGGTCGACCGAGCTAAGGTCTAGCGGTCGACCGATTTTGTCCAGGAGGTTCGGGTTTGTCAAGAGACAGATATTCGGTCGACCGAACAAGGTCCTCAGTTGACCGATACATGAAATGTATTTAGGGTATTTTTTGTTAATACGAATACGACTGTTGGGTATAATACGACAAAATAAACGGTCGGAAAAATAAGTTCATACGGTCGACCGAAAGGGCATATACGGTCGACCGAAACCGGGCAACGAAAACACAAACAGGATGAATGATCACTCGGTCGACCGAACGGTCTGTTACGGTAGACCGAATGTGGGCAGACTGTTAGGGTTCAGGTTTAGTGTTTTCCGGTCTAAGTTTGGGTGATCTATTGAAGTCCAAATTATGTGAAATTTCATGTGTGACTTCTATAAGGAACCTAGTCTGTGTTTAAGTTGATTTTAGCTCATGTATGCTCAATTTACATAAGTTCCTAAGACTCAAATAAAATAGAAAATACATGTCTTTAAAAGAGCTTGATTACATGTCTTGACTTGATTTTCCTTTCTTCCTTGAGTCTTGATCACATGTAGAGGTTACCACAAAACAATATATATGCAATGCAACATGTGTGCTACTCTACATGATCATAATTAAGATTAGGTGATTAAATCATCAAAACATAGATTAATGCCAAAAAACCAACATTCCACCTCCTGTGACCGACCACCACTCCACCCCAACGTGGGTGAACAACAAAAGCATCTAATGCAAGAACATGGCATACCTCTTTTGCGAGCTCGCCGTAGTTCATCGAAATCACCTTCAACACCCGATCATCTCCAGTAGCCTCTCACCATACGTCGCTTCTGCCCCGTCGTGCACCACGCTGACCTCCTCACACCGCTCTAGCTGAACACGCTCGCTTGCACATCTCGCCCACTTCGATCCCACCACTACCTCATTCTTCCTCCTCGCTCCACCACCAAAAGATGCCCCCACACCATCTCCGGCAGTCCACCACCCATACAAACCAGCCAAGAAGAGGGAGTGATGAGGGAAGAGAAGAGAGAAACGTAAGAGTGAGAGTAAGAGAGATGAGAGCTTCCTTCCTCTTCAAAAACCAATCCTACACCCTCACCATACTCTTCCATCACATCACCCATTCCACACCATCACCCTACCACCCTACTACCATCCCTCTTCACGTCACCCCACTCCTTCCTCAATTCCCATGCAAAACCTCCACCATTAAGCTCACCTAATCACCAAAGAACTTTAATTAGGTTAGGGTCATTACACGCACACACACACATATCCCATGCGGTGTTCTCTTTCTTATGTGCATTCAATGTTTTGGGGCTTATCTTATATTGCTTTGACAAAGAATTGATTTAAAAAGATCTTTTTTGGTTCTGGCGATTACAAATTGTGTGGATATAAAATACCACATTCTCAACTTGGATAACTTAGAAATATACTTCTTTTTGTCTTAAGTAACCATCATCTCTCTTCCTCCTGCTTTTCTCGAAGCGATTATCCTGGTCTCAATCAGCTCTTGTGGTTCATTATTGTCGGAGGCGTCGTCGTTGTGACCATTCTATCCTGAGAGAAAGCATATGCACTCATCTCACCGGTACGTGGGGGCGGTATTTCTTTAAGGGAGTCTGACAACGACGACTCAGTCAAGATGTTTTATGTCTCTAACCTTGTTTGCTTTTGTTGTTTTGTCCTCATGAATTTGTTTGTTGAATTTATTTAGATTGAGGTTAGGAGGTTAATCGACATATGTTCCCCATTGTTATAAATGTTATTTATATTTTTAACGTCAGTCTTAGAGAAATTAATCATTATGTCGAGTGATCAGTCGTTTTGCCCCTAAAGTGAACATGTCTGGGATGCCTGAAAATTTTACGAGACAAAACTTCAAACATTGACAACAATGAATGAAGATCTAGTTGACCACGATAGGGTTGGTTGATGTTACCAAAGATGTTTGCCATTTACTAATTTGGATGATCCCAAAACTAAACAAAGTCATGTGTTGTGGACTAAGAAAGACAAACGGTGTCGATGATGCATTCTATTGGTTATGTCCAATGTGCTCTTGAAGGGAATGTGTTCTAAAAGTTTAGCTTTATGTGTCAATTATTATGAATTGGATGTGCAAACATTTTGTTCCTTGATTAATGTATTCGTCTTCTAGAAGTGTTAAGGAAAAGACTATTGGTCTTTAACTGTAGAGCTCTAAAAGATAATGGTTTACATAAATCAGAAGTTATTCACAATTATGGTAATTGACATGGAACATTAACTACTGAGATAAAATTGTCGTGTTGATTAAAGAGTATTGCAGCTCTACAAATATTTAACGACATAAGTATATAAAAGAGGAAAATGGTTACTTTTATATATTGAATAGACCTAACAAATGAAACATTATGGAATTATGTTTAGTGTCATTAATGTTTCATTGTGTCTTGAATCCTAAAATATGAGACATATCTTTTCACATAAGAAATGTCTAATTTATTAGTGCCAAAAGCTATCATTGAGCATAGTGATAAATGGAATAGTTGGTTGAACATGACTTATGCTGGAAAAGTTAGTTAGTCAAAAGATTATCATTGCTCCTCTTAGTTTGAGCGATGATATTAGTGGACCCATTGATAAAGAAAAATTATAATGTGCACAATGTGACTTGTGTTAAGTTATATATTTATAATTAGCTTAAGAGATCAATAAATGAGTATATAATACTAATGTGACACATTTCTACTTTGTATAATACTCTTTATCATGAGACAAGAGATAGACACAAGTGATGTTCTTACATGACTAAATGAATTGTGTTTAGTTTGAGTGAACAAGATGTTGGCTTTTTGGCCTTAATCTTATGTTTTGATGATTTAATCAACCGAATCTTAATTAGAGTAGAACACACTATGCATTGCATATATATTGTATTGTGCTAACCTCTACAGGTGATCAAGACTCAAGAAAGATGACAATGATGTCAAGACATGTAATTAAAGCTAAATCGAAGACATGTAATCTTGATTTCTTTTGAGTCTTAGGAACAAAGTGTAATTGAGCATACTTGAGCTAAAATCAACTTAATCACACACTAGGTTCCCTATAGAAGTCACACGAAATTTCACATAATTTGGACTTCAATAGATCACCCAAACTTAGACCGGAAAACACCAAACCTGAACTGTAAAAGTCTGCCCACATTCGGTCGACCACAACATGCCGTTCGGTCGACCGAATGATCAAATCTCTTGTTTGTGTTTTCACTGCCCTTATTCGGTCGACCGTGTTTTACCTTTCGGTCGACCGTCAGATCATATTTTCCCGACCGTTACTTTTGTCGTATATACCCAACAGTCGTATTCGTATTAAACCAAAAATACCCCAAATGTATTTCATGTATCGGTCGACCGAGGACCACGATCGGTCGACCGTTGGTTCATCTCTTGACAAACCCAAAGTGCCTGTCCATAATCGGTCGACCGCCAAACCTGTTTCGGTCAACCGTTCACACATTTGTTTGTCAACCCCAAAGTGCCTGGTCGAAATCGGTCGAACGAACCCTTTCTTGTGTTCGACCGATGACTTAAGTTTTCTTAAGTCGTAGAATTGGGCGGTCGACCGTTGCTTAACCGGTCGACCGAATCTTGTGCAAAACTGCCAAACGGTCGACCGTTCGTCCCGATTCGGTCGACCGATTACAGCCAGAATTGGGTCCTGTCTTTTCTGTTTTGTGTAATCACACTTCAACTCATACCCAATCAATCCCAACGGCTCTATTATCTCTAATGCTTATAAATAGAGTTGTAAAACACATTTTAAGACAACTCTCCCACTACAAACTTGTCCCAAAACATTAGAGAGAATCCCAAACACTCAAAGCTTCAAACCTTCCACACTTAGTGATCAATTCCTTAATCCTACTCAAGTGTGCTCAAGATTTAGAGAGTGTTGCTCCACTCAAGTTCTCATTTGTTGTCAAAAGTGTAAAGGCTCCGGTGAAAGCCCGAAGCATCCTTCTCGGATTGTGAGAAGAGGATTCCAAGCTCGACGAGGGTTGTTCGCGAGTTTGACGGTTGTAAAGACGTTCTCTCCCGGCCCGGAACGGGGAGTGGTTAGTGAAGTCGTGAGCGGAGCTCGGTGATCCGAGCGGAGATTATAAGAGAGGACTAGGACCCGGGTGGGGTGCCGAACCTCCATAAAAACGCCGAGTCGATTTGTGGTTTGCATATTCCTACACTTGCTTGTTTTAGTTTAAATTCCGCTGCATTTCTTGATTGTCTAAACAAGTAGTTAATTAGGTGATTAACCTTAATTGTGGACCCATAAACCCACACGATCCTACACAAGACATCTATGCTAATTAGGTAACTATAATGTGTAACTAGATACAACTTATAGTTTGTGATATTAAGTGTTTAATATCATTACCAATATAGCTTAAATCCTCATATAGGTCACGCCACAAAACTGGAAAAATAAGAAGTTTGATTTTGTATTCATATGATGTATCGAGTTTTATGTGAAATATGTTACATGTAGTGAATCGATAAAATCAATACGTCATGAAAATTGATATAATTAAAATCATGAATGAATTCATATGATATGTGTGTATTATGGGGGTGTAAGACCATGTTTAACCATGCTCGGGCTACCCCCCGGCGCCCTGCTCTCTCTCTCTCCGCCACGTCAGCTCACCCAACCTACCTAAAAAACTCCCTTACCCATGCCCGGGCTACCCCCACCCACCCTACACTCTCTTTCCTCCACGTCATTTATTAATTAAACAATTTTAATTCTTACACCACATTTTAACAATTTACATTTGTATTAATTGAATTTACTACATTATCAATTAATACCCAATACATTATCAAATAACCTTAACCATGTGTTTTGGATCTGAATCACTTGCGAAAAACTTATTGTAATCCAACCCATTACCACAATAATAAAAATTTATCACCCTACATTACTAAAAAACACCCAATACATTATCAATTAACTCTAATAACAAAACCTCCACTAAAATATATAAAAAAACAAAAAAATCGACGAACGTGGGGCAACATGTACCCCCCGCCCGATGGGCGCCCGACCCGTTAAGGGTGACCTAATATTTTGACATTACATATGATAACATATTACATTATAAGTGAATTTGCTAAAACCCCAAAGATCAACTTTTGTTGGATATAAATCCAAAATTTGGTAAAGGAAAAAATCGGAGAAAACAGTCTAACGTTTTCGGGAACCGGTCGACCTGAATTATCAGGAAAATTTTGATAGGGAATTGGTCGACCGGATGGACGCGTGGTTCAACCGAAGTTAACAAGAACTTTTTCCTGGTAATGAACTGTCGACCGGTGGAGGTCGTGGTTCGATCGAAATTATCAGGAGAATTTTTGATAGAGAATCGGTCGACCGACTCGATGCACCGTCCGACTGAAAAATCATAGTAACTTTTATAGTACTTGATTGGTCGACCGCCTAGTTTCATGGACCAACCGAAGCCACCAAAAGTTGCCCATCGGTCGACCGATTGGTTTATTTCGGTCGACCGGTGGACGCGATTATGCCTAGAATTGTTAAGAGATTAGTGTTAATCATGTGTTGGATTTAATCCAATTATGGTCAACACATGGATGATGGTGATTATGTGTCAACTTGTGATTGATTTAAGGGAGAGAAGAGCAAGAGATAATGAGTAGCCCATGATGTGGGTGTTGGGAGGATCTATAAATAGTCTTCTCTCCCTACTCATTTAAGTTAATGCAAAAATACTCTCTCCCTTACCTCTCCACTAATCCATCCGAATTTCTCTTAATTATTTCGAGCTTTTGCAGATTAAATTCTAAGTGAGCTTTAGATGGGTTATTAACTGGATTCTAAGCTTGATTTAGACTTTAGAGATTGAATTGGTTAGCTCATTTCTCTCTAATCTTGTTTAGATTCTGGTGAACACTTGGAGGCAAATCAACCGACAATTCAACGAGTAACGCAATTCCAGATTTTCATAAATGTTTTAGAGAACCTTTGGGTATGATCGTCTTCTATTTATTTTAATATATATGTAGATTACATGATATTAGAATAAATATAAAACGATGTACATGAAATCGTCGAAAATATGGAAATCGATCTTGTATGCATATATATAAAAAAATTAAAATATATACATACATAGTGACACAAAATCCTACAGCTCTTTGACGTCTACAATTCATTTTCATCTACCACTGCAAAAGATTTATGCGATGAACTTGACAAGAAATATAATACTGAGAACTTAGGTCACAAAAAGTATAATGTTGCCAAGTTCTTAAAGTTTCAAATGGTTGAAGGAAAGTCAGTGACCGAACATGTCCACTTGTTCATAATTCTGATCCATGGCTTGAAAGAGACAAACATGAAACTTCTGGAGAAGTTTCAGGTGATGTCCATCATTGAGAAGTTTCCTCGCTCTTGGATGACTTCGATATCTTTCTTAAGCACAAGAAAGAAAAATTGATTATGGACGATCTCATGGTTGTCATCGCAATCGATGAGGAATATCATGGTGAAAAACTTATGATGCATGTTGAGTTTCAACCAAGAGCAAACATGCTAGTTGGATCCTCTAAGCTAAACAATAAAGGAAAATCACAACAACCAAACAATGTAAAACTTAAGTCCAAAATCCAGAAAAAGCCAAACAACATACCATGTTGGAATCCAAAAAACATTCATTTTATCGCGGATTCTGTAATCTGAAACATACACCGACGTGAAAGGAATGTGTTCTAAAAGTTTTACTTTTATATGTCAATTATTATGAATTGAATGTGCAAACATTTTGTTCCTTGATTATGATATTCGTCTTTTGGAAGTGTTAAGGAGAGGCACTTGGTCCTTAACCGTAGAGCTCTAAAAGATAATGGTTTACATAAATCAAAATTTATTCACAATCATGGTAATTAACATGGAACATTAATTACCGAGATAAGATTGTCGTGTCGGTCATCGATTGTTGTAGCTCTACAAATAATTGACGACACGAGTATATAAAAGAGGAAAAGATTACTTTTATATATTGAATAGACCTAACAAGTAAAATATTATGGAATTGTGTTTCGTGTCATTAATGTTTTTACTGTGTCTTGGATCCTAAGATATGAGACTTATATCTTTTCACTCAAGAAGTGCTTAATTTGATTATTGTCAAAAGCTATCAATGAGTGTAGTGATAAAGACAATAGTTGGTTGAGCATGACTTGTGCTGGAAAAGATAGCTAGTCAAACGATTATCATTGCCCCTCTTAATTGAGTGATGATATTAGTGGGCCCCTTGATAAAGCAAAATTATAATGTGCACAATGTAACTTGAGTTAAGTTACATAGTTATAATTAGTTTAAATAGATCAAGAAATGAATATAATACAAAGATGACACATTTCTACTTTGTATATATTCTTAATATCATGAGGCAAGGGACGGACACAAGTGGTGCACTTAATCACTAAATGGACCGTGTTTTGGTTCGGGTGGAACAAAGACATCTATGCTAATTGGGTAACTATAATGTGTAGCTAGGTACCGCTTATAGTTTGAGATATTAAGTGTTTTAATATCGCTGTCAATTTGGCTTAGATCCTCCTATAGGTCACACCACAAAACTGGGAAACAAGAGGTTGATTTTAAGTTCATATGATGTGTCGGGTTTCATGTGAAAATAGTACACATGTGGTGAATTAATTAAAATCAATATGTCATGAGAATTAACATAATTAGAATAATAATAAATTCATATAAGGTATATATTATGGGGTGTAATAATTTAATATTACATATGATGATATATACAGGATGTGAATTGCTAAAAACCCCAAAAGATCAAATTTTGTTGGAAATAAATCCAAAATTTGACAAAGGTAAAATCGGGGTCAAATACGGTGAACCGTTCATGGTTCGGTCGACCGGGGTATCTTCGGATCGGTTAACCGAATAGTGAACGGGTAAGCACAATTGGTTGACCGAAATTGTCTGGAGTGCCTGGACAATCGGGTTTGGTTAACCGAGTGTGCACGGTCAACCGAGAAGTAGTATTTTTGGTAGACCGAAGGTGACCCGGTCATCCGATGACTATGTCCCAGGAGCGATTTTGGTGGGTCAACGGTAGACCGAGTAAATGACATGTTTCGTCCGAATTCTTCCAGGGAATTTTTCTCATACAGATTCGGTCGACTGTTTAGCGCACGGTGCACCGAACACGTGTTATAACCGAATGGTTCGGTTGACTGAATAATACTCGGTCTACCGAACAAGAACGATTCTGCCTGAATTATTAAGAGATTAATTAAATCATGAGAGGATTAATTCCAGATTTAATTAAAACATTTTTTGTGGGTGATTATGTGGAAATTAGAGATTAATTTTAGGAGATAATAAGCAAGAGATCATGGCTAAATAATAGCTCTTGATAAGGATGTTTTGGGAGACTATAAAAGGACCCCTACTCCTACTTGTTTAACAACTAATGCAAAAATTCTTTCTCTCATTAATCTCTCCCTAATCACCACGAAAATCTCTTAGTAAATTTAAGTTTTAGAGATAAGAATCTCAGGAGCTTAAAGAAGGGTCATTAGCTAGATTCTAAACCTTGTTAGAGATTGATTGACTAGCTAGCTCATTTCTCTCTAATCTTGTTTAGAGTTTGGTGAACACTCGGAAGCAAATCCGTGGACGATTCAACGTGCAACGCGACTCCGAATCTTCAAGAAGGTTTTAGAGAACCTTTTGGTATGATTTCACCTTTGTGATTTATTTTAATAAATGTAGGATTGCATGTTATTAGAATAATCACAAAATTTCTATGTACATAGAAATTGTTGAAAATATGAAAACGATCTTGTATTAAATTTTTTTAAAATATATACATACATAGTGACACAAAATCCTACACGACGGTGTATGTTTCTGGTCCGACGAATACTACAAAAATATTATCCGACGATTGTTGTCCGTCGATGTTAGTGAGCATATCCGTCGGTGTAAATCTCTACCGACAAAAAATGCCATCCGTCGGTTTATAGCTAACTATACCGACGGATCGATATCCATCGAGGAAACCTATTTTCTAGTAGTGAGGATTGTTCTTCAAAGAAAGCCAAAGACTAACAAGATGACACTGATTCAACTTCACATGTCAATGTATTGATTATTGTGTAGGAGACCAACAATGAGTTTGCTTATGTTGATGCTCAAGTTATTTCCATTTATAAATCATATGAGTGATTGATTGACATTGAGGCTAATGTGCATGTATGTGCTGATAAGTCTATGTTTGTCTCTTACCAACATGTTGATGGGATAATTGTGACGAATGAGAACATTACAAAGGTGTTTGGTGTTGGACGTGTCGATCTGAAGTTACATCTATTGAAAGTTTTTTCACTGCACATGACGCATCATGTAATATTATTAGTGGTCCATGTTTAGTAGTTGAGAGTTATGAAGTGTCAATGAGTACTTGTCTGGTGGTTTTTTTACTTCATGTTGAACATGCATTTGATAATTGTAATGTTGTTTGTGTTCATGATGAGCCTTCTTCTCATGTTTATTCTGTTGAATGATGTGATGTATGGCATGGACGTTTAGGACATGTGAACTATCAATGTTTGAAAAGAATGATGAATTTAAACATGATTCCAAAGTACGTCATTGAGAATAAAACATGTCAAGTGTGTGTACAAGTTAAGCAACTTAAGAAACATTTTCATTGTGTCTAGGGAAATTGATATTTTAGAGTTGGTACATACTGATACTTGTGAATTTAATGACATATTAACTAAGGATCATTTTTTATCGCTTTGATTGATGATAGTTCTAAATATTGTTACGTCTACCTTCTGAAAAGTAAGAATGAGAATTGTCTAAATTCCTTATTTTGAAGAATGAAACAAAGTCTCAAACTGAAAAGAAACTTAAGATGTTGAAATCCGATAGAGGTAGCGAATATACGTCAAACATGTTTGAACAAGTTTGTCAGAGTTCTGGCATAGTTCATGAGATAACCATGCCATATTCTCCACAATCTAATGGATTACTGAACGAAAAAATACAACATTATCCGATATGCTTAATGCGTTATCACGGAGTTCCGGATTCCACAAATACATGTGGGGGAAGCTTCGAATACGACTTGTCATATTTTGAATAAAGTTCCCTAGAAACATAATGAGTCTAGTCCTTTCGAACTATGGCATGGACGAAAACCAAGTCTTAAATATCTCAGAGTTTGGGGTTGTCTTTCTCATACACATTCAATTTTTTTGGGGGTTTATCTTATTGCATTGACAAAGACATGATTTAAAAAAAAATTCCTTTTGGTTCCGGTGGTTACAAAATTGTATGGATATAAAAACCACGTTCTCAACTTGGAAAAATATTTCTTTTTGCCCTATGTAACCACCATCTCTCTTCCTCATCCTACGTTTCTCGAAGTGATTTTCTTGGTCTCAATATGCTCTCGTGGTTCATCATTGTTGGAGTGCGCCGTCATTGCGACCGAACATATCATGGGAGAAAATGTCTGCACCCATCACATCAGTACATGAGAGCGATAATTTCTCTAAGGGGAGTCTGACAACGACGACTCGGTCGGGGGTGTTTTCTGTTCCTATCCTTGTTTGCTTTTATCGTTTTGTTCTCATGGATTTGTTCGTTGACTCTATTTGGATTAAACTTGGGATGTTAATCGACATATGTTCCCTATTGTTATGCATGTTATTTATATTTTTAAAAACAATATATTTGGTTAGACAAGCCAAGGTCTATCGGTGATACTGCTTCTTATGACAAGTATAGTATATATGACAAGTATAGTATATATCGTATGGAACAAATGTACACAAGAACTAATGTAACCATTTCTGTTTGTGGCCTTTAGGGGTGTCAACGGGGCGGGTAATACCCATATATTTGGTCATCCGCCCCGGTCGAGTACGGGTATGAGCACAAAAATTCATACCCGTTTAAAAATTCAAACACGTACTTGTTAAGATATATTATATATTTTTATATATAATATTTTTTATATACTATATAATTATATATATATATATTATATTACGCTAACTTAACGGGTACGTGTTGGGTACCCGGGTATACATGTTTTTTGCTGGGCATATACCCGTACTCGTACCCGCTAATTTAGCCGAGTACGAGTACAGGTAGGGGCATACCCGATCTGTTTACACCCCTAGTGGCCTTGTATTATAGTCTGCTCATTGAGTTCTTGAGCTAGATCAGAGTAAACAACTTGAAGTGCAAAGTGGAGAAGGAGAGTATATATATGGCGACATATTTTTGCTTACGAAAATGTTCTTTTTGTAGTAGTGAGAAGAAATAATCACAAATAAGATTACATGCGCTCGAGTTCAACATACTAACTAATTGCCATACTTAAATTGGGTATGAGTCCTGATTTTAAGATGAAATGACTCCTAATTGAAACTTTATTACCGACTGATCTTAAGACGAAAAGTAAGAGATGAACTCGAACCTATAGTTAAATCCCAAACCCACCCAGAGCGAAGGTGTAATTGAATTTTAACTAAGAAGTCTTTTACTTAATTCACTTTCCAACTTCTAATAAAAATATCATATAAATTTATTATTATTATTTTAAAGCAATGTTCTGGCGGTCTTTTTTTAAATTTAATTAAATTTTATAAAAAGATAAAAATCAGGAAAAATCGGGAAAAATAGGAAAAAATACACAAAAATTATCTAAAAATACCACACATGTTTAGGCTTCGAAAAGACACCTAGTTCCTCGACCAAAGCCTCACTAGGCACCCCCTCTACCCACCTAAACACTTAGGTATACAATTTATTGCTTAGTAGTACAATTACAAAGGTAACTCAGAGTTCATAAATAACAGATAAGAGAGAAATTAGAATTACAAGCTAACTAACTAATTCCATTGGACACATTGATCTAATGTCCAACTGGGAACCATATCATATCCTCCACCACCATCAGAGTCATCGGAGTGGTTCTCGTTCGGATTGTCGACGTAGACATCTTCTTCTTCAGTTTCTTCATCGTCGGATTAGACATATTGCTCGTCGATGTCCATCGGTGGTTGAGAACTCGATGCACCTGAATCTCTAGAACTAATGTGAACGATGACATCATCCATGCCACCACCTAATAATGGCGCGTCAGATGCAGTGGAACACCGCGCGTCAGATGCAGTGGACATGGATCGAGCAAAGCGTCTTCGTGAAGAAGAATGTCCTAAAGCTGATTCCTCGGCATCGGCCCATGTAAGCTCCTCTCCAGCGAAGACCGGATCTTCAGTTTCTACCAACCACGAATGCTCGTCGAAGAGATCGTAGTCCACACTGATGGGGTCATAAAATCTGGGCTTCTCCATCCTTTGCTGAAACCTTTGCCTTAACTTTTGGTTGTAGTTCACAGACACCAAGTCATTCATCTTCTTCACAACCAATCTGTTCCTTCTCGTTGAGTGCAACTGCTCGAAGACACTCCAATTCCTCTCACAACCTGATGCCGAGCATGTCAATCCCAACACCCTCAGGGCCAACCTCTGTAATGCGGTCTCTCCCATGTCTGCGCCATAAGATTGCCACCAATCTATAAGTCTTCTTTCCGACCTTTGTTTGACGACCATATCCCTCGAGAATATTCCGAGGGAGTTCTTGTAACGATCAATTAGACCGCAAATCTTGTCTTGTTCTGCAGGAGTGGGGACAAGCCGCTCTACGACATCCATGAATCCAGACATATGCTCATTGAAAGCTACATTTCGATCCTGAGGTGGGACGGAGAAGAAGGTACCAGGGTTGAGTAAGAAACCAACTGAGTGTAGCGGTGAGGACATCATCTTCCCTGGACCCCACCTGGTTTTGATGACTTGCTTGTACAACCTCGGGTTTCCGTCAAAGTTCCTCGTGATTTGTTCTTTGGCTTTCTCCATTGCGTCACACAAATATCCCATCGGTGGTTTCTCATTGCCGTCAACAAGTCTAAGAACCTGGACCATAGGTTGTGAGGCCTTCAGTGCCTTCACGACGTTGGTCCAGAAACCACTTTGCAGAATGGTCTCAGCAACTTCAGTAGAGATCTCCTTCTTTTTCTTGTTCTTTATCCAACTTGCATTAGGATCGTTGTACTCCGGGGAAACAACAAAGACTCGGAGTCTGTCTTTCTTCAGAAACAACCTTTGCAAACTCAGAAAGGCGGTGGCAAATCTCGTGACAGCAGGGCGTAGCAAGTTCCCTTCAATGGCAATTCACATCCTCTTCAACAACATGACAGAGCTGTTGAAATGTTTGATGATCTTCCGAGCTAAATCAATAGTCTTCGAAAACAACTTGCCAATATCCTCCAAGATGAGATCGATGCAATACGCTGCACAGGGAGTCCAAAACAATCTCCTTCTTTTTTGCTGCAACATCCTACCAGCAAGTACGTACGCGGCGGCGTTGTCGGTGACCACCTGAACAACGTGTTCTTCGCCAATTTCGCCAACTACCTTGTCCATCAGCTTGTACAGGTAGTCTGCGGTGTGAGAGTGACCGAAAGCATCTACAGACCTCATGAACATGGTATCTGTCGGACAATTTACTAGAAAATTGATTATATTCCTACCGGACCTATCAGTCTAGCCATCTGTCATCAACGTGCACCCGTATGTTGTCCAATCTTGTCTGTACGATTCTAGTATACCTCTAGTGTAGTCAATTTCCTGTTTAAGACACGAGTCACTAACTTCATGATACGTCATGGATTTAAGTCCGGGTCCGTAAGTACAAGTGGCGGATATTGATTCCTTCCACTCAGGCGTCCTTACAGTGTTGAATGATATACCACATCTATAGAAAAGCCTAGACCATTTTTGATTAATTGTTTTCCTATCTTCTTTTCTAAAGGTTCTTTCAATGGTTGTTTATTGGGGGCCGGAAACCACGTCCTTCCTACGTCCGCAAAATGGTGCCCACAAACGTTGTTTTTGTCTCTTTCTACCAGGAACGGGGCGAGAACGGGAGGTTGGGGTCCGAGCAGAACCGGAACCCGACCCGGTTTCTAGATCAAATTCTATGTTTTCTCGGTCTACATAATAATCAAGACATGCATTTTCGTTTTGTAATGTCCTACTGTTTCTAATCATGTATGCAGTTATGTCTTGTTTAATAGAGTCAGGAACTTTATCACAAGGTCTAACATTGCTACCGGGTGTGTGTGCAAGATGTTGTTTGTGACGGGCTATACCACTTGTAGTTTCCTTACCACATAACTCACAGACAATGCAATTTTTATCATTAGCACTAATGTAAGGGACAATATCCCAACCAGGGTCATTTGTACGGGTAGGTCTTAGGTCATCGTAACTCTCGTGATGCATATGGAGACTAGTGTCGGGTACGTAAGTCATATCTTAAAACTAGACTAATATAAAAATTTAGACTAATATGAAAATAAAATACTAATTAATTTAATTCTAAAGAGAAGTTAGAAAGAGTGCACTTGATTTTGGCGGTTGAAGAATGAAGAACCAGACCGGAGACTTCACTTTCCAACTTCAAAACTAAGCACCAGACCGGAGACTTAATTGTAAAAACTTGGTGATTAGGAAACTTGATGATGAGAATAGAATTATGAAGAAGAGAATGAGAGATGTGTGAAAAATGAAGAGGTTTGGAGGGGTTTATATAGGATTTGGGGTAGTGGTAAACTTGTAATTTTTGAAAAAATAATAATAATAAAATAAAAAGTGGAGAGCCGTTGGAGAGCCTCCAATGGCTCTCGCCTAGGCGATACGATCGCCCAGGCGAAAGGTGGTGGTCGCCTGGGCGACCACCGCGAGGGGCGACCGCCTACCGAAACACTGTTTTAAAGTAACAATCTTTTCCAAACATAGTAAATACAAAATCACAATAGGATTCGTAAATCTAGACAAAACTTACAAATACCGCATCAAAACATCCTTACTTCTCTTTTTCATTTACTCTCTCCACTTGCCATCAAGCACTCAAAAAAATTTATTTTACCGAAATTTCTTTTCACATGATTTAGGATTGTAAATTTTGGCTCGACTTGATAGTTCGGTTCAAATTCAACTTGAAAAACGCTCGACTCTGGTTTAACTTGAAAACGAAAGATCTTAATAAAAAACAAAAAAAAATTCAAATTATTTTGGTAAATAAGTCACTCAAACTCGAAAAATTTACGCACTACTCGATAACTCCGCTCAAATTTTTTACTGTACCATATAAATTTTTTTGGGTTAAATTTCTCTCGAATTGACGAGCTGCACGTAACCACATCACAACATTCTCAAAATTAATTTCGGAAATCCAACAATTTACTAATTAAATTTCCTCCCCTTGTGTTCGCCGTCGGCCGACGACCCACCCCCGTCCATCCCACCGATGTCGTCCGGCGTGGAGAACCCCCTCTCCCCGACCCCAACGCCCGCCCTCCGCTGGACCTCGATCCGCGCCCTCGACGCCGCCATGGAGGACGACACCGTCCTCCTCCGGGGCGCCGTTCGGGAGGTCAAACTCACCGGCCCCGACATGGCCTACGTCGTCCTCGAGGAGCGGAGACGCTCCGTCGCCTGCGTCCTCATCGCCGGCGTCGGGGAGGTTACGGTTGAGACCGTTAGGTTCGCCGCCGGGCTGGGGAGGAAGTCGGTGGTTGCGGTCGAGGGGGTTGTCTCGCTCGAGGAGGATCCTGTGCTCGAGGCTTCGCAGAAGGTATCGGAGAGGATTGAGATTTGAGTCTCCTTTTGTTGTAGGAAAACAGTTCGAGGAGGCAAGAAATTGACTTCAGAAATGAGTTTTGGCTGGTATTGGTTTGTAGAACAACTTCAAAATCTTGAAATAAGAGTTCTGAAAATGATGAATTTGTTATTGAATCGGGACCTGACTCTGGTAGAAAGTAGGTGTGATTGGTAAGTAGGAAGTGGAGGAACGACTTTTCATTTTAGAGTGAAAATGAAAATGAAGGGATTAACTTTAAATACAAAATTTTAAGTTATGGAACTCATTTTGGAACTCAAGTTTCAAAAAAATTAAGTTTTCCTTGCCATAAGTCATCCATGTCATCCATGAATCATTTTAGAAGTTCAGTTCCCTACTTCTTTCAAGTCTTTCTAGCTACCAATCACACGGAAGGGAAGACATGGAAGTGGAGTAGTCATTGCATCTATTGCAAGTTGAATGCTATCATGCTTAAAAATTAGCTCAAAATTCCATACGTCTTGCCTCATTTCACAATCAGCTTTCAGTGGTCGTTAATCAGCATGTATTTTTGTTCATATTATGAAAGTATTATGTAACGATCACTTATTTGATACATGAAGTATACAATATTACTTTTACATATAGTTAAAGTGTGTGTGGAACATATATTGAAGTTGTACTGAGCTGAGGCACACCTAGGGGCTAGTGTGGTTAAGTTTGGCCAATTCAATAAAAAGTTTGCTTAGTGTTCGGCTCATTTAGTCAATAAGTTAAAGCTGAGTTCAAGATGCTTACTAGCTTAAAGGCTAATTTTATTTTTTGACCTTATTCATGGGACTTTATAATATTGTTTCGTCTGATCTAGTTATCGGAATTTTTGATGTTATTGTTAGGTGGAAATTGTTGTGAGGAAGTTGTTCTGCTTGAGGAAAGCTGTTTCTGATGGCCCTGCATCTCCTATTGATGTGGAAGATGAGTTGTGGAGTGAAGCTGAAACCGTAGGATCCAAGGAGGTAAACGACTAGGTCAACATAATTTGTTACTGAAGAAGTGTTTCTGTCGTTCTCTTGCTTGAGTTTTGTGGTATTAATTCATAAAATATATAATAGTATTTGCTGGATCAAGTTAAAGGACATGCAAGTGGTAATATCAAAAGGAAAGAGCCGGTTACATGAAATCACCAAATGGAATTATCTTTGTTTTAATAGTAATTTGTTCCTGTAATTTTTCAAAAACATGCAGCACTTCTTTTTCGACTGTTGTAGCATTTCAATGCTTGGGTGTCTAACCTTTTCCCCTGGTGAAGCAGAACCAAAGGGAGGGATATCCTTTTTAAAAGAGAGGCTGCTGTGAGAGTAGTTGCACCTTTGTCAATCAAATTCAAACTTGAGAAAAAACTGGGTCAGGTAGAACAAATTAGGATGTGGTTGTGTTCTGGAATTGAACTCAACACTCTCCCTCATTATTTGTGGCCCAAATACCTGGTTGTCAGAGTTGATCTGGATCTTGAATAAAAGGGCTGCTTACAAGACTCATTCTTTTGTCTTGTTTGTCCATCATAAGTGTGTGATAATGGAAATCCACTTAAAGATGATAGAATGGCAACTTGCAAGTAAATATTGCTTATCTCACAACTCATGAGAAAGAGCAGGACATTAACCACCTTTCCGTAGGTTTGAAATTGTGGATTGTGATATAACTTTTTCTAAAAAAATGGTTGACTTGCTGGATACCTCTTGGATAACTTACAATGAGATCTTCGAAGAACTCCAGAGTGAAGGAGGGAGCTAGAAATCTAGTGCAGAGATTAATTTGTAACTTGTCTCCTATGATTGTGTGGTACTGTGGTGGATTATATTTGTCATCACAAAAAATGTCCCAAGATACATCTGTGAAAAAAAGGAAAATGTGGACCAATCATTTATTGAATGTAATTTCATAGTTCAAAACGGGGTGGTAGGTAGACTCGGCGGTGGAACATTTAAGTTCTGGATGAGAGTTTGATCTCCACTGTTTGAGTGAGGCTGCCGTTTGGGCTGGTGGATTCATTTTTTATATATATCTTTTCCTATTTTCCCTCCTTAGTGGGCAACTGGAGCTTGCTTGTCCTTCCCCTTGAAGGTTCAGGGGTACCTTGCCTTTTGAAATTTTGTTGATTTTAATGAAACACGTCTTTAATTCATTAAAAAAACAATTTACTGTGTTGCTAAATATTTCATGGTAGATAATTGTGGCTTCTGCTATAATGGAGATATGCTGAAATGGTAGAGATGCTTGTGCTAGAAAACTGTTGACAAGCGCTCACTGATGGGCTGTAGACAGTGGGTTATTGTTTCTCAACAGCAGGCAAACACTTGATTTATGACTTATGAGTTTCGTTAAATACTTTGCAAGATCTATGAATTGTAATGGCGACAACTTTAGTTGAGCTTGTTGATCTCAATCAGACGAAGTAAACACAAGAAGGTGTGGGAAGTAGACAAATAACCTTACCTTGTGAATTGATGCACTGGTATCTCTATTGGATAACTTGTTTTAGTGTTGAATATTTTCGATAAGGAATGGGAGCCTGTGTGGTATGGCAAATAATGGAACCCGAGAGAAAATTGATCTTCTTTGTAATGTCTGGAAAGTGGGTGGAAATATTATGAATTAGATCTGCCATTTTTTCTGATCCATAAAATGATTTGTTTGTATTTTAGAAATTTAATAATTATAAATAAAATTAGCAAGAAAAAATTTCAAATGGAAAAAGTGTCGAATTTGGGCTTTGCTTTTGTTGATGTATATGCGCCATGAAGTTCATTAAAAGTTGTAGAATTGAAAGATGAAACCCTCCATTTGGGATCAAAGGCTTCGTTGTTCTTGTTGTGAATTGTTGGAAATCCACGGGAGTCAAAGCTCGTTAGTAATTATATGGTGCATGGTGTTTATATCCTTTTACACTGCCCATATAGTCCAATCATCACTTAAAAACATAATAATTGGTATTACACAAGATTGGAGAAAAAAAGACAGTTATCGAATCCATTAGTGACTAAACGGGGAATTTGTCAATATACTTCATGATGTCATGGATGCTTCGTATTTGGCATCCTCAAAAGAAGCATCTACCAAATAATATTGTTGGACTTTATTCTTCAAAGTGCTTGTGTTTCTTTGATTAACATATGCACTTTAATTTGCAGTTTTGTACAGATGAAGAGAGGTCACACCTGAACTCCAAAACCCAGCCTGGTTCACCACGCCAAGAATGCTCAAAAAGCCCCATTCCAGAGGTCTGCCCGGTTCAAGCGGGTAAATCTTCAACGCAAAAGAGAGGAAGGGGTCCCACATTATGTTATGATATCCATGCAATGAAGTCTGGAAAGCGCATTAAAGTAGAACTGAATGCTTTTCAACAGCCGATTGGTGATGGAGCATTGAAACTATCCCAGTTCCTAGGCACTATTGCACGAAATGGTGAGTTATTGCCCATTGACGTGCCGGAATGGAGGAAGATGCCCTGCTCGTACAAAGAGTCAGCTTGCTTTAAGATCTTGGTACTTGAGATTTGAACAGATATGTCTATCAAGCAATTTCTAAATCGTATTCCTGCGTTTAATGTATATTGTTTTTCATGTTGTTATGTTTCAGGAAAAATTTGAGATGAAAGGCGGTGGAGAGAAATGGGCAATGCAGAGTTTGTCCAACAAATGGAAAGGGTGGAAACATGTTTTATATAAAAAATACCTCCAGAAAGGTGAAGCTGATGTAGTTTTTCCTGACGATTCTCGTGTTCTGAAGGAACAATGGAAAAATTTGGTAAATTATTGGAAGAGTGACACATATAAGGTATGTAAGATTTGTTTTCTTCTATGTAATTGTAATTTCAGGAAAGATCGGGTAAAGATACCAATTTATTTGAATTGCAGAGGCAAAGTGCAATCAATACGAAAAACCGGAAAAATGTGAAAATCAAACATTGTAGTGGTTCAAAAAGCTTCGCAAGGATTGCACATGAAGAGGTATTTTTATTTTATTTTCTACTGGTAGTTTTTTCAGATAATCTTTATCATGCTTATCTGTTTTTGCTGAATAGCGGGAGAAAACAGGGGTAAATTTGGATCGGGCAGCGCTGTGGATGAAGACCCATTCCAAGAATGGGGTGCCTATTGATGATACCACAGGCGCCATTATGGTATCTTTCTTACATATTCTCTGGTTTTGCTTATGTGTTCTTTCATTATATGAATTAAATAATATTTAACAATATTATGATGTGATATTTGTTCAATTATCAGGCAAAGATACTTGAAATCAAGTCCAAGAAGCCTGATGATGCGGAACAGGCAGAAGTTATTTCAGCAGACGATGTCCTTGCCCAAGCCATGGGAGAAGATCGACGTGATCGTGTGCGCGGCTTAGGCTTTGGTCCAACACTATCTGATATTCAGGGCCTAACATATAAAAATGTTTTCTCCTCCAGTTCGGCCCGTGATAACCAAAAACTGTCTCAGGAAATAGATAATATGAAGGAAATGATATCTCAATTAAGATCTGAGATGAAGCAGACGCAGGAGATGTGCATCAAAAGAGTAATCTCATCATTCTATATTCTTATAAAATTCATTACTTCTGTTCTTGGGAAGGGATAACATGTATGTTCTGTTCACAAATTTTATTTCCCTTATTTTGTTCAGCATCTAAAGGGATCTCACAAAGATGACTTGCCTCCCGCTCTCTCTCCACATCAGGTGCTTTCATCAGTTGGGAGTCAACCTGCCACCTCTGAGGTGAAATCTTAAAAATTTAATTGTAAAATGTTACCACTCATTTGTGGTTTCATTAATTTTCAAATAATCAAGCTATGGTCATTGGTCAATAGCAGGGACATGCTGCTACTGCTCTTCTCAACATAGCCACCTCTGTGCCAAATCCTACTCAGCGAGATAGTGATGCTCAGGTTAGATTCTGTATTAACTTGGATATTATTATGATTGGGACATGTTCATGACAAGCTTTGCCTTTTTTTTGCAGGATAAAATTATTCCATGCAGCATTTTGTCTATAGGCAGAAAAACTGTAGCAAGAGGTTACATGATGAGCGAGGATCCTGCCAAAATTGTAGGAGGTAGTCCACTAGGCCCTGGATGGTGTGAGGTTATAGTCGAAATCATTATCGATCCGGGCACACCGTTGTTCAAACCTTATGGAGGCATGGCAACCATTGAGGATGCTGAACTTAGCAGTGTCGCTTGGGTTAGACATTTTGTAAGTTCATTTACATTGACTCTGGACGCTCTACTAATGTCCAAAATTCTACCCTCCGATTTGAACCGAGATTCATGTTTTTTGCTGATTTCTTCTGTTTTTTTTTGGTTGGCAGATTGAAGTAACAAAACCACATTCTTAGTTATGACTCGGAGGAAGAATATACATCTTTATACTTAGAAGTAATTTCAAGGCATCAATTCTAGTTGAATTGAAGTTTAGAATCAGATCTCAAGTGGTGTCTGATTGGCTGTAACTGGACATAACTAGCTGGTTTTGAACCGAGTCATAGCTATGCTTCTCATGGATGTGAATATCTTAGTCGAGGTATAAATTAAGTCGACATGAATGTGATTTCAGTCAATTATTAGGGACCGATTTTGTAAGTGCAAGATTACGGCAAAGGTGCCTTGAAAAAAAGAACCATCTTCGGAAAAAGAGTGTTAAAAATTTGTGTTTACATCTCACGTGAGGTTTCATGGAATCTTATCTTTTGGGATCGCTTTAAAGGTTCTCCTAGATGGCATTTGAATTTCATATTTTGTAAATGCACGTACACTTGGTTAAAGATAAATTGAAATGCATGTAAAATCATACATGTTGAGAGTTTAATTCAATTGGTCGTCTAAAAGTATATTGTAATAATATATTGAAGGGTCAGCATATTTGCTATTAGCGTTCATCTCTTCTCATATCATTTCTACAAAAAGCATGTGAACAAGTTAGATGATAGATGTATTGTTGTTTAGCACCATTGTAAAAAACAACATCCATATGGAACTTAAATTTGCAATTTCTGATCATTCATTTGACATCTCAACAAAATATTTATAATCCCCCGAACTTGGGACCCAACTAGTGTGATAAAATTGTAATTAATGAATGTAAGTTCGAATCTCAATTGATATCGAGACAATTCTCACTTTAAGATCTTAAAATTGAAGTCTCACTCGTAGTTCACTGGTCCCGATGGGTATGGGGCAAAAAAGAAAAGAAAAGAAAAGAAAAGAAAAGAAAAGAAGAACGTTTACGTTAGCGATCACAAAACCATAACACCCAGGACATTACCCCAAAATCTAACAAGTAGATGGACAAACATGCAAATGTCCTCATTTCCATTTCTACAACTTCCGGTCCTTTTTCTCGCCCACGTCTGGGGAAAAAAGCTTCACAAGACGAAGAATAAATAACCGGAGGTCACACCTTCTCCGGTCCCATAAAATCTCTATTTTCTTCGATCCGCTCCACCATGGCTTCCGCTTAGTCCACCACTCCAACGCCAAACCCTACCCGGTCGATCCCCCATTTCGAGGTCAGCCCGAAAAACCCTTTTTTCGTATGGTAATGGTTTGGTGGTTTCTAGATTTTACAGGCGTAATGTTTTGGTTCTTGAGGGTTTTGGGTTTGGTTTGGTGAGGGAGGTTTTGGGTTGGTGGTTTCTAGGGTTTGGAGGGGTGAAGCTGCAATAAATATCTTTTTTTTTGTGTGTTTTTACGTTTGTTTAGTGACTTCTGGGGTTTAGAGGCGTACAGTTTTGTCTTTTAGGGGTTCTGGATCGACAGGCGGTTTTGGCTTTGTGGTTTCTAGGGTTTGGAGACGTGAAGTTGCAATGAAAACCTTTTTTTGTGCTTTTCTAGAGTTTGGAGGTCTAAAGTTTTGACCTTTTGCGGTCTCGTTGTTGGGATTGTTGGGTTTGGTATAAGGAAGTCGATTGGGAGGGGAAGGTCGGGTTTGGAGGCGTAAAGTTGAAAGCTTTCTGTTTGGTGGATTTGGGATGCATGGGTGTTGTGGGTTGGTCATTTCTAGGGTTTGAAGGTGTAAACTTGCAATATCTTAGACTTGTGTTTGCTGGAGTTGGGACTTGGGTGGAGCCTTGGTGATGAATGGCGTTCTGGATTGATCGTTTCTATGGTTTGGAGGTGTAAAGTTGCAACTTTTTTGAATTTTTGTGTTCTGGAGTTGGGAGGAGCCTAATGAAGAATGGCTGTTCTGGGTTGATCATTTCTAGGGTTTGGATAGGGTAAAGTCGTGGTCTTTTAGTGTTTCATTTGCTGGAGTTGGGAGTGACTTCGTAGAAGAAGTCACCCTGCCCTATGTGTTGGTGAATTCTTGGGTTTGAAAGGCTGAATTTGCCATTTTTTGTGCTGCCTTTGTTGGATTCGTGTTTGCTGGAGTTGGGAATGATTGTAGGAGGAAGCTGAATGACTTGGGTATCATTTGTTGGACTCGTTGTGTTTGTTGGCAGTTCCTAAGGTGTTAATGCGTAAGTTTTTTTGGTTTTTCCATCGTTGTTAAAGTTGCATGCTTGACTGAGAATTAAGTGATGGGAAGTTTTAAGTCAAATGGGAATTTCAGGTTGATTAGTCTATGTGCTATTTATCAATTTTTCGTGTTTTGGTTGGACCGTCGGATAAGTCATATATGCTGGGGTTTGGAATGAATCGCTGAAGTAAGACAGAACTCCGAAGTTAGATGGCCTTTTTTTGAACAGTGTAGAAGTTAGATGGACATTATGGCCTGGTGGTTATGACAGCGTAATGTGCAAGATTGCTTTTTTTTTGGGTGGATTCAACCTCTTTGCTGGAGTTAGGAGTGACTTGCAGGGGGTATTAACTATTAAGATGGGTGTTCTTGGTCATGGGCTTTGTATCTAGTGTAAATATGTTTTAGTGATCGGCTGGTGTAAATATGTTTTAATGATCACCTGCATCAAGCCGATGTGATGTTTCTTCTCCTTTTTCACGTGAGTGTTATCATGTACGATTTTGTCCGAGCAGTTGTACGTAGTTGGGTTTTTTTCTTCTCTTTCTCCTTCAGTTGTTTGTGGAGGTCTGTATTTGCATTTGCAGAGAAACATGCCAAAGTAAGGACATTCTTTGGTGGAGAAAGTACTTGATGCTCTAATGATAAAGAAAGTACTTGATGCTCTGACGATAAACAAAAATTGATTTTTGTTCAACATTTTGCAATCAATCCTACGTAACCATAGAGACGAAGATAGTAGCCTAACAGCTTGTAGTTGTTGGTGTATGACTTAAGTAGATAAGGATTTAAAAAGTTAACGAAAAAATAAGTAGAAGCACTCCACAATTTTTTTTTGGAACCATTTGAGCTGTAGAGGTATGGATTCATGTAGGGAATCTCTCAATACTTACTCTGTTTTATGTTTTGTACTCTTTGCTAAAAATGCTCCTTTATTTGTGTCCCTTATTAAGGAAAACTGCAATACGAGTCTCCAATTATTTTGAGTGGCTATTCTTTTCCTTCTTTCATTCGTGGAACATTTGAATAGAAATGATTGATAAGAAAACATTGAATACAAATTGAGTAACATCAATTGTGATATTATTATTGTGTTGGGAGAATGTTGAAACTATAAAATTAGCAGATATCATATTTGAGTAATCCTATAAAGAAATTCGGAATACATGATGGGATGCAAGTTTTTGAAACCTGAACCAGATATCTAACCGTTTGGGGCACTGGGTCAATGGGCCACTGGTTGGTTGAACCGTGACGTCAGCAGGACACCGTATTTTTATTGTTAGTCTTTTTTTTTTTGAAATTATCTATATCTTTTAATTAGAACTGGAAAAATGAGCCAAACCACTGGTTGAACCAAGCAGTTCAGTGGGTTTACTGCAAAAAATCCAAAATTCTGATTTTTAGATTGTCTCATATTAGGCCAGTCACTTTGTCGGTTCCCAGCAACTGGTTGAACTGGCTGGTCTGGACTGGTATGCGTAGTCGAACCTGTGGAGATTATTAGCATTGAACTCTTTATTGATAAATTTGTTAGAGTAGTAGATGTTGTATCTATTCGACGGCTCTCTTGGGTATTATTCGGGTTGCTCATACTTCGAAAGTTTGAAGCTTTAAGCTATGTTTATTTTGGGAAGTGATTTATTTGATTAGTAATTAGATTATCATTTAACATTTATTATTATCGAATCGGTACTGTTTTGCTTTCTCTAATCCACAGGTAGATTGGCATTGTATTGCTTTATTTTGTTTTCGTACTGGACTGCAATTTTACTTGTTGATTTCCAGTTTCAATTATTGTTGATGCACTATCTACTTTATAATACAGTCAAGATTATTTTTTAGTGCATTTTGTTCATTTTAACTGAGTTTAGTTTGACTTACCATTTTAAGCTCGCCTATCTATAGTTACGTAATTGGAGAGGGTTATCCTTGGGGTCTGGTCTGGACAACGCTACACACTATTTATATTGGTCCACTGTGTTTTTTGTTTCAGCCACTGCTCTTGCATCTTCATTCATCTGAGCTTAGCTCTCTCCCCTCTTTTCGTGAAAAAATATCTTAGGAACTAGGAAATGCATTTTTTATTGAAAAAAATAATAAAATACCTATAAAAACTGATGATAGATGAGCTCTTCTTAATATTTGTTTGTAGGTTTTGCCTATAGATAGGGGAAGAGGCAAATCATTTTTTATAGAAAATACACCTTTACTGATACCAACCGTCCAATCCAATGCATTTACAATAACACGAGAATGTTGTAGGAGATTTGTTCAATATATTTGGAAAGTTTTAAATTTACCGATAAAAAATGTTGCAGGAGATTGTCGTAACATGTGATATGATTTTTGGTAGATACAACAAAGCATTTAATCCCAAACTATTGGGGTAGGCATGATCTTTTTTGTGCAGGTGATTTTTTAAATTTGTGAGGAGGTGTTGATGGCTTCAATTGTGACCAGAGGGCCAGAGGCACATGTTTCAAACATTCTGAGGAAACATCACAAGAGGCTAAGGGATGATTTTTTGCAAGCCTGTGAAATTGCATTTGGTCAACTGTTGCTGACATGTAGTACCCTGTATTCCCAATCCCCATCCCCAAAGAGAATCCCATGCTCTACATTCTAGTCTTTAGATACTTTTTTTGGGAATTGAGGATCATTAATTCCAGATGTAGTCATTGAGACCTGATTTTTTGATTGCAGATGGATTGGACCATCTCAGTTCAGAAGTGTTACTTTTCAAGGCTATAATCATTAAGAACTGCATACTCCTGCTATTCCTTAGAAATCTTTGATTTTTACATATTAGTAGTGCTAACTAGGGCTAAAGAGGGTTTAGCAATTTTACATTTGCTTGACTGGTCGACTATCTAGCTCGTTGATATTCTTGTGCTAAACTCTAATCATAGATCTTCAATAAATACCAGATGAAATTGATATCTGGATTCGCTACAGTACTGTATCATAGAAGTTGAGCTTTTTTTTTGCAGGTTTTACCCTGAAAATGGCAAAAATTGGGAGGGGACATCGCTTGCTTGCATCTCACCTGAGACCATCACCATATCCTTTGCCACCACGCCGTAAAGTAGCACATTCAAAGGCAGGAAAACTCGAAAGAGCATCCAAAGCTATAAAAAAGGACTGGGAAGATGCAATCTGTTCAGTATGCATGGAATTTCCACATAATGCTGTTCTCCTCCTTTGTTCTTCCCATGACAAAGGGTGCCGCCCTTACATGTGTGGGACCAGCCATCGCTATTCAAACTGCCTCGATCAGTTCAAAAAGGCATACGTGAAGGTGGAAAAGCATAGTGTTGATGCAGATGGATGGCTTAATGGCCAGAAACCCGTTGAGACTGAGCTTCTCTGTCCTCTTTGTCGAGGACCGGTGAAGGGGTGGACAGTGGTGGAACCTGCAAGAGAGTACCTCAATGCCAAGAAAAGAAGCTGCATGCAGGACAATTGTTCCTTTTCAGGAACATATAGGCAGCTTCGCAAGCATGTCAAGGCTAAGCATCCTTCGGCAAAGCGTCGCCAGGTTGACCCTGCGCTGGAGCAAAAATGGAGAAGCTTAGAGCGCGAGAGGGAGCGAGAAGATATCTTAAGCACCCTGCGATCCACAACTCCAGGTGCTATGGTTTTCGGGGATTATGTTATAGAGAACGATTTCAATTATGACAGCGACGAAGAATTATTTCCTCAAGATGGTAACTTTGGAGGTAGACGCCGATCTCGAGAGGAATGGTTTGACTTTTTTTACCTCTTGCGTTCGTATGGTGGCTCAAACCGCAACTCGTTATCCCGCATGACAAGAACCCAGAGGGGTTTCCGACTGTTGAATGGAGAAGATGGCATCGGTCGTAGCTCTTCTTCACTTGCCAATGAACAACATCTCCCTGTCAATTCACTGGAAAGTGATTACGAGGAAGATGAGGAAAGTGATGACGATGAGTCAGTGGTTGTGTGGCCAGAGAGAAGTTTTGGAGAAAGAACAAGTAGGCGAAGGCTGAGAAGAAGTTGAAAATAAGTTAGGATTGGGCTTAACCTGATCGTAGTGGATCTTTGGATGTCATTATGTGCAGGTTTTAGTTCACATGCATGCATCAGTTTAGGGCAAAAAAAAGAAGAGAGGTGGCATAACTCGTTGACTGTATTTGAACCCTGAAATTTTAGCTGTTTTCTCATACCATTAGACCTCATGTGCATGGTTTTAGTACTTTAGTTGGTTATATCTGTGCAAGATGTTTCTTGTCAGGTTAGTTGGTCTTGTCTTATAAATCTTGTATGCTATTTTGGATGTGGTTTATTTGTTCTTACTCCAGGGTGTTTTCTGAGATACACATGCAGCAAAACAATACTTTTGAGTTGGAGTCTAATTAGGCATGTTACTATTAAGTGGGTAAAACAATACTTTTGTGTTAAATTAATTTCACAAAATTTCATTCAAGTATCTTATTATTAGTATTCGAAAGTATTCAACGAGGTCGAAACTGGAAGGGGTAAAAAAACCCAGGGGAATAAGAATCACGTAAGTTCTTCAAATACCGAAATTTCAAGATCAAAATCTCTAAAGATAAAAAATCCAAGGGAATTATCTAATCTCGGTGTCCACTATATATATGACATCGTCCCTGGTGGTGGCGACTGGAGATGGGAGGTTGGTTAGTTTGTAGATGTTGAATCTGGTGCACTTATTGGTTGTATGTTTGTGTACATGCATTGTGGTTTTTTTGTTCTTGTATGCTATGTTAGATCTCATGGGATCTGTTGTTTATGGTTTTTTCTTTCTTTCAAGTTTAGTTGCTTCTATTTTCTTTGTTAAACATAATACTTCTATACTTCTATTTTCTTTGACCGTATGATAGCTTGGAAGTCATGTTCCTTAAGCAACCCTTTTCAAACAAGCTGTTCTGCATCTGGCTATCTTTATTATTGAATAAATGTTTTATTTTCAAGTGCAATTACGTATACCAATCTTTTGGTGGGAATATCTAGCATTATCCATACTTGATTCGCCCATAGACGTCATATCTACCAAAAAATATGAATGAAACTTAGGACTAATTAATTTTATCGAAGAATCAATGACTTGGCAAGTCAAAACAAAGGCAGATCCTCACGAATAAAGAATATGCTCATATTGATGTTTTTTTGATAGAAAAATAGAATCCGTAGAATTTAAAACAATACGATTCCACTAGAAAATAATTCTAAGATCTATGTTAAATAAATAGATAGCAATTTGTAAAATAAAACAAGTTAGAAACGTAAATTATTATTCAGATCTTGAAGTCTCGACACTTTCTTTATGATCTCTCAGATGGGAAGAGAAAAATGTGTATTGTTAATTTGTTATGTGTCTGACTTAGTGACTATGACCTTCTATTTATAATTCGGTTGTGGGGCCATCAATCACAACCAAATGGCTAATGGACTCTACACATGTTTGACACATTCTTATAATCTTCTTAATGAATATTTTTAGAAGCTCATATAATTTAATTTCATATTATACCATGACTGAGCTGTTAGATATTTCTTGTAACCCATGTATTAAGTGTCAACTTTATTAAATTAATAATATTACGAAATTAATAAATCAATTAATTAATTAAAAGAGATTTATGGAAAGTGGGTAGTTACACCATGATGGGTGGTTACTCCCTATACTTCTATAAAAGGATTGGTCCTCCCTCTTCCAAAGACACAAGTTAGTTTTCCCCATCAAAAACTTCTATCAAGAAAGGTGTGTGAGGTTGAGAGGGAGAAATCAATTCATAGCAATTGGAGATTTCTCTTCGTTGAATAGAATCATGGAGCAAGGTATGTGTTCTTGTCTTCTCTTTAATATCGTTGTGGAAATCATTTGTTCAAGATCCTATAATGTGCTATTAGGGTTTTGTTGTGCATTAATCATGAAGCAAATTAAAAGACTAACATTTGGTATCAAGAGCATGGTTTAAGAACTTATGATTTCCCGAAAAAGAATAATCAATGAAGGATAATGAAATCGCGACTGTTTGTTTTTCCGCTGTTATTAATCGTGATTTCATATTGTCACGCGCTGTTCACGTTTGAAACAAGATGATGGTCGTATGTGACAGGGCTTCTATTTTATTTATTTATTCCTTAATCGTGATTTCATATTGTGATTCCCAAATATAATCGTGATTTTGTGCTTCACGCACTGTTCATATTATGTTCCACGCATTGTTCACGGTTGAAACAAGTGCGTATATTGGATAATGATGATTTAATCATGACAAGTGCGTATATTATGTTCACGGTTTAATCATGATTTCATATTGGATAATGATTTGATCCCATATATATATTTATATATATAACGATTTGATTATTTAATTCATACATTATTTTATCTTGGTTTTCACGGTGAAGTCTGATTAAGATAGTCTGCCAATTTAAGAGAATCAAAATGTATGCATTTGATTTTATGATTCATGATCAGTGTTATTAAGTATAAATTATGCATACAGTTACGACTCTTTGTTATCTTGTTTATTTAAGTCTCAACATCTATATTACGTATAAATCGGAGTCGCCAAAGTGACCGATTTAGAATGTTTTTCGTAGATGTTAAATTACGCAAAAATCATTTATTCATGATTATGTGATGCTATTATTGAGATGACCTTATGATTTATCATGAATAATTGAAGTTCATAGATTACAAAATATTTAAGATCACCCAAAGGTGGATCAACCTATTTGTGATCATGAACATTATTGTGGATAATTGATATGTCGATTTAGATGTGTTTAGTATATCCAAAGATAACAAACATGTCTTATTGAAGCATATTTAATTTCCAATTATGTAAAAATTTAATTAAGCATCAATTATGGTTCATTGTTATATATTGTTATATCACCCAAAGGAGATGTTCAATATATATTTAATTTGATATTTTTATAGCTATATAAGTCTGAATTACGTGATTAAGTTATGTCTCAAAGCATTAATGTAGGAGCATTTATTTATTTTTGTAGCATTTGTTAATGTTTCACTTCATTCGCAAGCTTCGTCTATTACAAAGTTTAATGGGCTTAATTATAATGAATGGAGTGAAGAAGTCAAGTTTCATTTAGGTGTTCTTGATCTTGACTTAGCACTCATGAATGATAAGCCCGTTGCTCTTACCGAGACAAGCAATAATGAAGAAAAATCTTTTCATAAGAGTTGGGAAAGATCAAATAGACTGAGTTTAATGCTTATGCGAATGACAGTGACAAATAACATTAAGACTACTATTCCTGAAACTAGTGATGCTAAGGAATTTATGAAGTATGTGAAAGATACTGCTCAATCTGAATCTGCTGATAAGTCACGTGCTGGTACATTAATGAGTATGTTAACCACCATGAAGTTCGATGGTTCGCGTACTATGCATCAACATGTGACAGAAATGTCAAACATAGCAGCAAGATTAAGAACCATGGGAATGAAAGTGGATGATAGTTTCCTTGTACAGTTTATCATAAATTCTTTGCCTCAGGAGTACGGTCCATTCCAAATAAATTATAACACAATGAAGGATAAATGGAATGTGACTGAACTTCAAAGTATGCTTATTCAAGAAGAGGCAAGACTTAAGAAACAAGGAATCCACTCTATCAATCTCGTAGGTCATTCAGGAGTTAAAAGGAAACCAGGAAAGAAGTATGGAAAGGGCAATAAAGGACCGTTAAAGATCCACGAGTCATCTGCTCAAATCCACAAGAAGGAACAAAAGGGTGATAAGTGTCATTTCTGCCACAAACCAGGACACTATCAGAAAGACTGCCATAAACGTAAGGCATGGTTCGAAAGTAAAGGTAAACATAATGTTTTTGTATGTTTCGAATCATATTTGGCAGAAGTTCCTTATAATATTTGGTGGATTGATTCTGGTTGTACCACTCATGTTTCTAATACGATGCAGGGATTCGTTACGATCCAAACCACAAACCCAAATGAGAACTTTGTCCTTATGGGGAACCGTGTCAAAGCACCAGTTGAAGGGATTGGGACTTATCGTTTACTTTTAGATACAGGACACCATTTAGATCTTTATCAAACTCTTTACGTTCCATCTCTTTCTCGTAATTTAGTTTCTTTGTCTAAACTTGATATAGCTGGTTATTGTTCTAAGTTTGGGAATGGAAGTTTCAGTTTGTTTAAGCAAAATCTTCTTGTTGGTTCTGGTGTCCGTTGTGATGGTTTATACAAGTTAAATCTTGATAATTTGTTTGCTGAAACCTTATTGACCTTGCATCATAATATTGGTATGAAACGTGATTTAGTGGATGAAAGTTCAGCTTACTTGTGGCATAAACGATTGGGTCATGTATCCAAAGAAAGAATGCAAAGATTAGTAAAGAATGAAATCCTTCCTAATTTGGATTTTACTGATCTTAATGTATGTGTGGATTGTATTAAAGGAAAATTCACAAAACACACAATTAAGAAATCAGCCACAAGAAGCACACAACTCCTTGAAATTGTACACACCGATATATGTGGACCTTTTGATGTTCCATCCTTTAGTGGGGAAAAATATTTTATCACCTTTATTGATGATTTTTCACGTTATGGTTGTCTACTTGTTGCATGAAAAATCTCAAGCAGCAAATACTTTAGAGGTGTTTGTTAATGAGGTTGAAAGACAATTAGACAAAAAGGTGAAAATAATTAGATCTGACAGAGGTGGTGAATATTATGGAAAGTATGATGAAAGTGGACAATGTCCTGGTCCATTTGCTAAATTTCTTGAAGGACGTGGTATTTGTACTCAATACACAATGCCAGGCACACCGCAACAAAATGGTGTTGCAGAAAGGCGCAATCGTACTTTAATGGATATTGTTAGAAGTATGTTAAATAATTGCTCATTGCCTTTATCATTGTGGATGCATGCCTTAAAAACCGCTATGTATTTGTTAAACAGGATTCCTAGTAAGGCAGTTCCAAAGACTCCTTTTGAACTGTGGACGGGAAGGAAACCTAGTTTAAGGCACCTGCATGTTTGGGGTTGCCCGGCGGAAGTAAGAATTTATAATCCACATGAAAAGAAACTGGATTCAAGAACGACCAGTGGTTTCTTCATTGGTTATCCAGAAAAATCTAAAGGCTTTAGATTTTATTGTCCTAACCATAGTACGAGAATTGTTGAAACTGGAAATGCTAAATTCATTGAAAATGGCGAGATTAGTGGGAGTAAAGAACCACGTAAAGTGGAAATTCAAGAAGTAAGGGTGCAAGTTTCTTTACCCATTACTTCTTCTAATGTTGTTGTTCCTACAATTGTAGAGCAATTCGACAATGTACAAGAACAACAAATGAATGACCAAACACCCCATAATGAAATCGTCAACAATGAAACTTTAGTAAATGAACCACATGAAGTGGCATTAAGAAGGTCTGAAAGACCAAGGAAACCTGCTATTTCTGATGATTATGTGGTTTATTTTCAAGAGTCAGAACTTGACATTGGAATTAATGAAGATCCAGTTTCATTTTCACAAGCCATGGAAAGTATTAATTCTATTAAGTGGTTGGATGCCATGAAAGAAGAATTGAAATCAATGGATCACAATAAAGTCTGGGATCTTGTAGAATTGCCTGAAGGTTCTAAAAGAGTTGGGTGTAAGTGGGTCTTTAAGACTAAACTCGATTCTAATGGCAATATCGAAAGACACAAGGCTAGACTTGTTGCCAAAGGTTTCACTCAGAAAAGTGGTATTGACTACAAAGAGACGTTTTCTCCTGTATCTAAAAAGGACTCTCTTAGAATTATTATGGCATTAGTAGCTCATTATGATTTAGAGTTACATCAAATGGATGTGAAAACTGCCTTTCTCAATGGAAATTTAGATGAAGAAGTATACATGGAACAACCTGAAGGTTTTGTAATTGAAGGAAAGGAACACATGGTGTGTAAACTTAAGAAATCAATATACGGACTTAAGCAAGCTTCCCGTCAATGGTATCTCAAGTTTAATGATACAATTACTTCCTTTGGATTTAATGAAAACGTCGTTGATCGATGTATATATCTGAAGGTCAGTGGGAGTAAATTTATATTTCTGATTTTGTATGTTGATGATCTCTTGCTAGCTACTAATGATCTTGGTTTATTACATGAAACCAAGAAAATTCTCTCTAACAACTTTGAAATGAAAGATATGGGTGAGGCATCCTATGTGATAGGAATAGAAATATTCCGTGATAGATCACAAGGATTGTTAAGGTTGTCTCAGAAAACATATATTAACAAAGTTTTAGAGAGATTTAAGATGGAAAGTTGTTCAGCAGGTGTTGTTCCAATTCAGAAAGGGGATAAATTTAATCTTAAGCAATGTCCAAAGAATGAATTGGAACATAAACAAATGGAGAATATTCCTTATGCATCCATTGTTGGAAGTTTGATGTATGCTCAGACTTGTACTCGACCAGACATCAGTTTTGCTGTCGGTATGCTGGGTAGATATCAAAGTAATCCTGGAATAGATCATTGGAGAGCTGCAAAGAAAGTATTAAGATACTTGCAAGGAACTAAGGATCACATGCTCACTTATAGGCGGTCTGATCACCTCGAGGTGATTGGGTATTCAGATTCAGACTTTGCAGGATGTGTAGATACTAGAAAATCTACATTTGGATATTTGTTTCTTTTAGCTGAAGGGGCAATATCTTGGAAGAGTGTGAAGCAGTCTATCATTGCTGCGTCCACTATGGAGGCTGAGTTTGTAGCATGCTTTGAGGCTACAGTTCATGGTTTATGGTTGCGGAATTATATTTCAGGACTTGGAATTGTCGACTCTATTGCCAAGCCGCTGAAAATTTATTGTGATAATGCCGCAACAGTCTTCTTTTCTAAGAACGACAAGTATTCAAAAGGTGCTAAACACATGGAATTGAAATACTATGCCGTTAAAGAAGAAGTTCAGAAACAAAGGGTGTCAATTGAACATATAAGCACCAATTTAATGGTTGCGGATCCGTTAACTAAAGGTTTGCCACCAAAGACATTTAGGGAACATGTCGAACGGATGGGCATTATTGAAAACAATTATTGATGATGCATATTAATGTAGTATGTATGTTATGTTGTTGACCTCTTGAATTCACTTATGAATTGTTTCTGAAATTATATTTTCCTGTTTCATTATTATAGTACATGTACATCAATGATTTATGTGATTAAACAGGAAATGTCTTTTATAAAGACATTATCGTTAGACCATTATGATATCTCTCATTAATGATCATACTAAATATGAAATCTATATTGTGATACATGGAAGGGAATGTGTCAGAATCTATGACGTACAACCGCCATGATCCTTATAGGTTTTTATACTTAGTAGTGACTAATGTTTTAATTGATATAAGGAAGATTTTAGCTTAAATTTTGCGCATTATGTTTTGTTATTAAATACTTGGAGTTGAATTATGTTACATGGGCTAAGTGGGAGAATGTTAGATATTTCTTGTAACCCATGTATTAAGTGTCAACTTTATTAAATTAATAATATTACGAAATTAATAAATCAATTAATTAATTAAGAGAGATTTATGGAAAGTGGGTAGTTACACCATGATGGGTGGTTACTCCCTATACTTCTATAAAAGGATTGGTCCTCCCTCTTCCAAAGACACAAATTAGTTTTCCCCATCAAAAACTTCTATCAAGAAAGGTGTGTGAGGTTGAGAGGGAGAAATCAATTCATAGCAATTGGAGATTTCTCTTCGTTGAATAGAATCATGGAGCAAGGTATGTGTTCTTGTCTTCTCTTTAATATCGTTGTGGAAATCATTTGTTCAAGATCCTATAATGTGCTATTAGGGTTTTGTTGTGCATTAATCATGAAGCAAATTAAAAGACTAACATGAGCTTATATATTTGACAACGTCCTATCGTACAATAATATATATATATATATATATATATATGTGAGTCCACCTAATAGAAATTTCTAACACTTTCGTGTTCTAATAATTTGGAATACGATCTACAATTGAATATCTAATTACGAGGTTCCCGAATCACTTTATTAAACCGTCTCGAGATGGTTTAGTTAAATAGGTATTTACAACTTAAAGTTTGTTGTGAGCGTTGATTATTTGTGGATGCCGGTCCATATCTTAAAAGGCGAAAAATTAATATATCCCTTCTAAAGGTATCAAGTACTTTTACTTTTAATTTTAATTTTGTGAGCATATACTTGTTAAAGAAGTAACATGTCAATTTGGTAAGGATATTATATGGTATATTTCATAGATAAAAAATCATAATATCTCTTGCAAAATCCCAGTACAATATTTTTTGGGGAATTATTAACAATTCTTACTGAGGTTTTCGTTGTTATCCGCTTCTTCCTACTTGCTACCTTTGAAAAAAATAAAACAAAATATTTTTCACCTCGATTGAGACAAGCGAATTTCCTATCATGATCGGTTTTATCTATGCTATTTTACCATGTCTTTATTTCTATTTACGTATTTGTATTCAAACTTTTGAGTGCCTTAGGGCATCCCTTAACGGGAAAAAACCTGGGTCATCCCAGGTCGATCGAAGATGATCGAGGTCGATCGAAGATGACCGAGGTCATCTTCGCCCGGGCGTTTCAACCACTCTGGGACTTTTTTTGTACTTTGATTTGATTTGATTGTTGTGACTTGTAACAATCAAATTTATTTATGAATGCAATTATGCAATACCTCAATTTCAAAAAATATATTTCCCGGTCATAAACACAAAAACACCAGAAACATTGCAAACAAGCCCCCTCATTCTCCCCCACAAGGCCACAAGCCCGCCCCCTTTCAACCACTCCCATCCCCACTCCGCCGAAGCACCACCACCACCACCAGCTCCGCCCCTTCCCCTCCCAAACCCTAACCCTAACCCCACCCCTCCGATCCGCCGATGCCGTAGCGCGATGGCCGCGCCGAGGAATCTGACGGTCGAGATGGGCCGCCGGGACGAGGAGGCCGGGCTCTCGGAGGAGGACTCTCCCACCTCTAAGAAGCCCAAGTCCGAGGCCAGAATATCCGCGTCCCTGTGGCAGACGGCCGGCGCCGTCGCCTTGTTTTTTCTGCTCTTGACGGGTTTGGTTTGTGTTTATCTCACCATGCCCGAGGCTGCTGACGGCGGCGCTCTTAGGGTTCCCAGAAGCGTTGGGGAGCTTAGGGTTCTAAAGTAAGCTTCTTTTCGTGTGTTTGGGGGGGGGGGGGGATTTGGTGTTTTTTGGGTTGATTTGGTGGAAAGGTGATGCCTTCGTGGTGGTGGATCTGGGAAGGAGGTGGTCTTAAACCTGTTATTTAGAACGAAAATACGAGTTTAGGGAAAAAAATGGTGGTGGAGGGAGAAGTTGTGTTTGGTTGGGAAGGTTAATGATGACAGTTGGTTAATTTTTGAGCTCAAGTTTCTTTTTTATTTCTTTTTTGGTTGCGGTTTGGTTTTAGATGTGATGCATTTTGTTGATTTTGTGGGAAGTTGTTGGCTCTGGTTTGTAGAATTGGATCTTGGTTAAGAACTTGCACAATGCTGAATCTGGTTATGGAGGTTGAATGTGTCAAGATGTTTGGCTCACTTACCTAAATCCGATTTGGTTAAGTAGAGGACTAGAGGTTGTATTTGCCTCTATATTTTGCCTAACAATGTCCCTTCTAGTTATGTTAGAAAAATGGATGGTTTTTCTGCACTATATTGTAAAACACATATTTGTGCAAATCACTAGAAGTGGAGTTTTGCGAAGAATTAGAGTTTTGCGCACTAGAATTCTAGAACTGGAGTTTTAGATTTTCCTCCACTTCCTGTGGACCATTGGGAAATTGGGGTATTTTACCTGCAGGGAATAGGCTTTTCAGTTTCTTATTTGAAGGTGGAGATCCAACTGCGACCTAAAAAACTGTAACATGGCCTTCATTGGTCGACATGAAATTACGATACAAATTGAGGAAAGTATGTTTATGTGCTCCTCCGGTGATCAATGAGATGTTGAATATGTAAATACCATTGTAGTATCCACTCTGAGATTGTAGCAAAGTGTTGAATGATTTACGTCCATTGAAAGACAAGTTCCATTCCATATCACGTAGAAATTTGCAGGTTAATATTCACAAATAAGGCAAGTTTAAGGTATCTTTCCTTTTTCTATATGTATGAGTATGTTAAATAAGGACCATTAATCATGTATTTTCTTAGGTTCCTATCTATCAAGTGGTCTGCATATTTAAGGTGTCCTTGTTGTACGTATGACTAAAACCTGAAGTATCATTATGTGGACCAGTGCCATCAAAGAAGTGATCACACAGTTGTATAAGTTGGACGTTGAACTTTTGGCTGTAATGATTAATAGATCATTTGACTTTGGTAAGTCCGACCAATAAAAGAACCTGTTGTAAGCCTGAGTGGTTGTGTTTATTGGAAGATAAACTCGGAAGACTGATAAAAAAACAAAAGAAAGATATGCTCAGAAGGCAGTTAAATAATTAATAAGGGAGTGACTACTAAATGTTCTTCAAGGTCACATTTGTAAGCAAAATGTAGACCTTTTCAATGTGAAGAAACTAACTATAAATTTCCTGCTGATGCAACCATGATTTTGTAACAGACTAACAGTACATGGATTCAAGTGATAGTTCTGCAACTTCTGCTCGGTGAATTGGGTTGTTGATCAGCAAATTATCCAGCTCATTGTCTTACGTAACTCAAATGCATAAAGGTTTAACAATTATTAGAAGTGTATGAGCAATTACGCAGTTTAAGTTGGAACTTTAGAAGATAAATTTCAAATAACTTGTTGAATCTAGGGCCTTTGGTTCCATAGATACCATTCTTTTACGCAGAAAGAAGTTGGTATTTCTTGATGGATGATTTTCATTCATCAGCGATGGTCCGCTGAAAATGTTAAAACAACCGCTTCAATGTGGCTGTGCACTTGCAGTCTACAAATTTAAAATCCAAACAGAAAGTCAACTAAAATTACATGTTATTTATTAAATGACATTGTATATGATTTTTTTGTATCCAGTTTCCAATATGTATTTGTGTAATCATGCAGATGCAGTTTCCAATATGTATTCTATACTCTTACCAATAAAAAAAAGTAGCTATTTCTTGTTCACCCTAATCTGTTGATGGGTTTTACTATAATGGTGTGCTGACCATGTCCTTTTTTGTGATTTCGGTACAGAGATCATATTGCAATCTATGCGAAAGATAATCAGGCAAAGTTCATACTAGGATATTGTTCAATTTACATCTTCATGCAAACTTTTATGATTCCTGGCACAATATTCATGTCATTACTATCTGGAGCGCTTTATGGTATTTTAAAAGGTATCATGTTGGTTGTCTTGAGTGCCACAGCTGGTGCATCATCGTGTTACTTTCTATCAAAACTGATTGGGCGGCCTCTGGTCTCTTGGCTGTGGCCTGAGAAGCTGAGATTCTTTCAAGCAGAGGTATGAGGTTTACTTTGACCAGCTTATAACTGGCTGCTTAATCTTTCGTTAAGTTATTCTGTGTTGAATATGCATTTAATTTCTTTGTTGCCATGTTTGAATTGATGGTCCTTACAGATTGGTAAACGCAAGGAAAGGTTGTTGAACTACATGCTCTTTTTAAGGATAACACCTTCTTTGCCGAACACATTTATTAATGTAGCTTCTCCTATAGTGGACATACCCTTTCATACATTCTTTCTGGCTACAATCGTCGGCATTATACCATCATCTTACATCACTGTCAGAGTGAGTTACTATTTCTTCTTGTCCTTGTCAGAGTTCCTACGATTTGAACGTCATTGCTTTTCATTCATGATCATGTTATTATTTCTGCATTTTCATCGTCACATTCTTATTATTTGCTTCTTATGAGTGATTGACCGTGTCTGCCTGCATGAAATCCTACTTTGTGACTTTTGCTATGGTTTTCAAGATATGTGTATTTATTTGGAAAATGCAAGTACTGCCAAGTACTAGAACACTATCAACGTCAATTAATTTAACTCCATGTGTGCTTCCACTGGTAACTAAGGTTTTTTATGTGGCCCATGAAAGAAAAATATATAACTGTGGTAAATTAACATCATGTAAATTTCAGCATGGACGACCTCATAAGACTGACATTTTTTATGATAAAAAAGTTGTGGTAAATATATAACAGATAAGTTTCAAAGCTAGTTACGTCCAGTGATTGACCTTTACTCTCCATGGCACAAATGGCTATCATAAGCATACAAAAGAAAATGTGAACTCATCTTTTAATTTTCTAGTTATTGTTTCATAAGATTATTCATACATTTGTTTCTTCAAGTATATATTTAGTTGGCATGTAGTAACTCCTTGTTTCGTATCTATCCAGGCCGGCCTTGCTCTCGGCGATCTAAAGTCAGTCAGAGATCTATACGACTTCAAGACCTTATTAGTTCTTTTCCTTATTGGTTTTGTGTCAGTAGGTCCTGCTATTCTAAAGAGGAAACGAACATACGAGTGAACGTAGCTATGTCCTAGAATCCCCGTTAAAGAGTATGCAGATGTTTGATTAGGTTTCCAAGTATGTTCTTGACATGGGGAGAAGTGGGTCATATACATTATTCTCTTCTTTGATCTTCCAACTTTGTTGGTGGGTGATATACCAAGTTGCGTCCTAGTCCAGTTGTTTTTTTCCTTTTATTTGTGGGACCCATACTATGCCCCTGTATGTTGTAGATGCTAAAAGGAATCCATCCACCTTAAAAGATCAAGAGAGAGTACAGTAGTTTTAGGCAATCTTATTATCCTCTCATTCATTATTGTATTTCAAATGTAAGCATTTGTTGAGGCGAATGGCTAGTGTCTCACATTAACAGTTCTGAGATGTGTTATATATAATACCCATGACCTTTTCTACAGTGTGATGTTTTTTAGTTATTGGATACTTCAATGTTCAGTGTTATGTATCTGTTCTTTTTTTTTTTTGTAGTCGTACTGTGTCCAATGAGCAAACTTTTACTATTCAAACTTGAAAACGATCGATAAAGCAACAACTGTGTTCATGTAAAAATGTCATAATCAATTAGTTCACTATGCGAGTCTTTCCAATAATTGTCTCCCGACTTTTGTGGAATTCTTAGCGCATTGTTTGCGTGCATGTCCTTAATTTGCTGAAAGACCAGTGCAGCTGTGGTGACAGCGATTCCCAGAAGTTTATCATTCTAATTCTGCCGTTTTTTTAAATAATAATAATTAATCCCAAAATTATAAATTTAGGATTTTTTTAATAAATTACTCTACACGGGACTGCGAGTCCCGTGGGGTGGGTCGAGACACGTTATAAAATCCTCCCCACATTTTCAACATATTCTCCTCCTTATACTCAACACATTCTCCTCCGTATATACAACACATACTTCAAAGTTGGCATATTAACAAGTAATTCTTTTTGGTGATATCAGATTTCTGATTTGTCGGGTTCAGTTGTTGATATTTGAGGTAATTTCTTCCTTCTAAATTTCTATTATCTTTACTTAATAGTTAGTAATCTTATCAAAAATTCAAATAATTGTAGTACGAAATTGATGAAAAAACATTGCATTATTGTAGATTAACGAAAATGATTCCGATAAGTGTGTACTTTGATGGTGATATAAATCAAAATGCAAGCATTGGTGTAGAGTACATGATAGATCCAAGATTTACACTTTCAGTGAGCGAAATGTAACCCTAGAAGAAATTAAGAGTTGAATTTATCAAAATTTGCAGATCGTAGAATCTCAGTATTCGATTAATATTCAATGTCGAGTCAACATTGCACCGATATGTTATTTTTATTTCAATGTGATATTCGTATATGACGAAAGTTCCTGGAGAATAGCATACCAAACAACATATTCGAAAATGGGGATAATCGAGCTATATGTTCAGTTGAATCATTTGGAGATTGAGTGGAATGCTGAGATGTTTGCAGGTAGCCAACCCAGTAGTAGCCGTGACCTACAGTTCACATCTCAACAATCATGTGTTGCTAACACCATAACAAAAACTAGTCGGCCTGCGAGTACAAATTTTGATTTGAATCAACAAGAAAGAATAAACTTCGAGCCAATACCGACCGAGGATGAAAAAAAAACTGATGACGAAGATTACAACTTAGAGTCAGAGGACATGAATGAATCAGCAGGTGAGGAGGATGAGGAGGATGTTGAGGTTGAGGAGGATGAAGATATTGGTCCGAATGTGAGTCAGTTAAGTCAATTCAACCCATTCAGAGGTAGAGGTTGGGTTCACTCAGCTAAAAGCTTCCATGATTGTTCTAGTTGGCTTCCTGCAGATGCAACATTTATAGGAACTACTGTACCAGTTGAGGGCCCGTTAGCTGAGAATCAAACATTTTCATCGAAAGACGCTCTAAAGAACACTGTATCGAAATGAAATATTGACAATAATCGAGAGATCAAGGTGCAGGACAACAACAAATCCAAATATAGGGTAAGATGTAAAGATGAAAATTGTAGCTGGATGTTGTACGCTGCACGAACGGGCTCTGGTGATGCATGTGCGATAAGAAATGTCCATACAAGCATATCTGCAGGTCAACGACTGCCCGATTCGATCACGCTCAGCTGAATGCGAAGATGATGACCGATATCATCCGTGAAGATGTCGAGAATAATGTCTCTCTTCCGATTAAACATGTTCATTGTCTAGTAAGAAAAATATTTCCATGTGTTAATCCAAAGTACAATAAATTATGCCGTGCCCGTGAGATTGTTGTTGCATACATGTTTGGAAGTTGGTCGAGTTCATATGCATTGTTGCATCAATTGTTAAATACCATTATACAAGCAAATCCTGAGAGTAAAGTGGTTGTTCATTCTGACCCTTTGTCATGCGCTGATATCCGTTAGTTTAAATGTGCAGCATGGGCTTTTGGTCCTTGTATTCAGACATTCCGATATGTGCGTCCTGTTATCAGCATAGACGCCTCATTTCTAAAAGGTAGATACGAATGAAGGTTACTTATTGCTATTGGGTATGACGCTGAGAATTAGCTTTTGCCTCTTTCATTTGGACTCGTTGAGAAGGAAAATATATTTGATTGGAGAAAGGAAAATATGTGTCATATCTGATCGACATGCTACAATAAAACACATTTTTCGGAATCTCGGATATGGATGACACAAGGAAGCAAATGAAGCAGTTCACCGCTTATGCACACAACACCTTGCTGAAAACTTGCTTAAAAAGTGTAAGAACCAGTATGCGGTTGACGTCTTCAAAACGACATGCAGACATAATAGTCTGTGGGATTTCAAAGCTAGTTTGGATTAAGTTGAGTATTAGAGTAAAGATGCATTACAATACATAAGAGGTATTGGGAAAAAAGATGAAACCAATGAGCATGAACCTGAGGATCCTAGTAAGTGGTCGTTGTGTTACGACGAAGGCCACAAATGGGGAATAATGACAAGCAATGTTGCGGAGTCCCTAAATAATCTCTTCAAAGAAGCTCGTGGTTTACCGGTTTGTGCTATTGTAGAAGCGGCGTACTATAAGCTTTTGGAGTGGTTTAACAACAGAAGGCAACATGCACGTGTGTTGGCACAGAGAGGACAAATATTTTCCGAGAGGGTCACACAAATTTTGGAAAAAGGTGCAGCCGTTGCATGTCAACTTGAGGTAAAAATAACTGATTTTGATACAGGTGTATACGAGGTCATAGTCAAACATAAATGAGTGACAAGAACAGGAAGTAGGAGGGACCGTAGTTACAAGGTGGTTTTAGTTGAGGGCAACAGACTGAAATGTAAGTGTCGGGAATAACAAAATACAGGTATCACTTGCAACCATATTCTGGCAGTGTGTGCCGCACGTAACAACTCCAATGAATATACACATTAGTACTACAATGTGAACTCTTTGGTGCACACATGAGAGAGTCACTTCAATGTATATGGGAAGGAAGAGGATTGATCAGAATATCATGGAGACAAAATCATACCTGATCGCAAACTCGTGAAGAAAGGAAAAAGAAGGTCAAAGTGTTTACCAATGACGATGGATGTAATGGAAGGAAGAATGGGTCTGGGACATTGCACAAGTTGTGGCTCGATTAATCACACAAGTGATCACTGCAATAGCTCCAACAACGACTAAGTATTGTAAGTTTTATTATGTTGAATGTATTGTACGTTTTATTATGTTGAATCTATTGTAAGTCTCTTTATGTTGAATGTATTGTAAGTTTCATTATGTTGAATGTATTGTAAGTTTCATTATGTTGATTTTATTACGTTAAATTATAAATTAAATTGCTAGTTAAGACAACTGAAAGTAGCACAAGTTAGAACTGAAAGTAGCGTAAGTTTACAACTGAAAGTAGCATAAGTTTACAACTGAATTAAAACAACGACTACTGGTTAGGAGTGAAAATCTTTTCTTCATCTTGTGTCGGCACTCTCGACCTGCTGGATTAGGCTCTGCATGCTCGACTTCTTCAACCTCCGTATCAGATAAGACATATAGAACCAACTGAGACTTAGGAACAACAGAAAGTGCAGGGGTTAGTGAATCAGTGTAGCCATATTTAGGTGTAAGAGTTAGTGAACCAGTGTGCCCCTGTACGGTCGCTAAGCTGAATATATCAGCGAGCCAACCACCCAAGTCTGTTTAGGGCAGGTCAGGTGTAACTACACCAAACTCAGCAGATGACGTATGATAAGTTGGGTAATCTTCTGGAATTTGCGAAGCCCAAACTGCGATGTATCTGCATCGAAGTCATCAGCCGTATGAGGAGGTTCAAACTGCGATCCCTGCGATGAACCTGCGCCAAACTCAGCAGTCGACGTATGATGAGTTGGGTAATCTTGTGGAATCTGAGGAAGTCTCAACTGCGATGTACCAACACCGAAGTCATCAGTCGTATGAGGAGGTTTAAACTGTGATTGCTGCGACGGACCTGCACTCACCATCGGTTGGAAAAAAATGTATGTTGTATGTTCATCATCATCGTCGCCATCACCATCGTCATCTCCAGGAATCGACTCAATGTCTGAAGGTAATCCGGCGTCGTTCAACACTCTCTCAAATTCGTGCACCTGATCGTAATCGACGACATCAAATCGGTGACTCTTCAGCAACATTTTACAGACTCCCTTAGTCCCGTGTTTATAAAGTCGTTTGATAACGTCTCAAATATTAAAATATTTCCTCAAATTAGACAAACAAAAAATATGTAATTCAAATATTATGCCAAATTAACTCAATATGATTTGTATTAGTACTTACATTTGCGCCAAAATCATTCACTCTAAACATACAATTTGGTATGCCAAGGAGTGGAGAAATAAACTCTCTGTCGATTGCATCATTACGATCGCGTTCAATTTGCAATGAACGACTTCTACCCAAGATTGTCATTCCGAAAAATTATTAATGGAATAAAAATATATTTCATTAAATGTAATAATGTATTTTTTTTGTAATGTTCCTAAATTTAAATTACTTAAATAAAAATTACATTAACTTAATACTAAAATAATATTTATACATAAGTGTGGGTCCCACTTTTGTTAATCTTATAACAAATAATAAAATATTTGTGTGTAAACCCAATCAAAAATGTTATATTAATAATAAAATACACAAATAATGTAATTGTAATGATAAACGTAAACATAAATTAATGTTATATGTAAACATAAATTTAATGTCAAAATGAAAATTACATTAAGAACAATATTTCAACAATTACATATTTTTAACAAAAAATACATGTTAATTTTACATATTCTTAGGAAAAACAAACAACATAATGAAAAAATAAACATAGTGGATGAGTCAGAATTTTCTTTTCACGACCTGGAATTGTAAAAAAATGGAGCACAAAAAAAATTGACGCCCCCTCCCCCTCGGACTCACAGTTCGGCCCCCATGAGACTCGCAGTCCCGTGAGTATAATTTAAAAATTCCAAAAATTTTAACTTTGGGGTTAATTATTATTATTTAAATAAATTCCGGCTAATTCTGATAGGTTTGGGTTCGAAGGAAGAGAATAACAAAATGACTTTGCTCGGTCAAAATGAGCAATCACTGGTGAAAGATTTGAGTGGTTATCCTCGAATTAAGTGTTCAAATTTAAGAATTGGATGGCCGAACAGTCGATGGTTTTTGGTGTCACCATCGCCTAATTGGCTTCGAACACTCCCTAGTTTTTCTTTATGCAACTCGTTGGTAGACCATGAACTAGATCGAAAAGATTGGTTGTAAGCTACTGGAGATGTCATGTGTTCAGCATTGTTTATGTTTTACTTTGACAACCTATTTGTTTCAAAAATCACATTCTGTCGAACTATATGATCCAAACAATTAAATATTTCAAACATTTTATATCAAAAAATATATTTTCGTTGTAAGTGTTCAATTCAAAGAATGCCTTTTCAAAATACATTCTTGTATGTATCTATATGTTTTGACAAAAAATACAGTTTTCATATAAATCATAAGGTGAGAAATAGAAAAGACATAACATGTTTTAGAAGCTTAGTTCTTTTTGAAAAATGTATTTTCAGCAAAAACATGGATTTGTAGTGCATTATTTGAGTTGATTCAAACACCAGGTTTGAAATCCATATTTTTGGTAAAATACGTTATTTCTTCAAAAACACATTATTTTGGGCCATCCAGCGGGACCTAAATATTATGAGTCACCACTTAATACTAATGTACACAAATATTAGTCCGTCCACAGACTCTTCTCCAAGAACCCAACCATCTGAAGTCCTCGAACATGTGACGCAGTGGATTACGTAATATTTCATTGTTATTGACATATAACAATGGATAAACTCATTTAAATCTATTGTTTTAGAACTGAATAGTTTCAATTCAAAACAAACTCAACGTGCAGAACTGCAGACCTCATAAATTTACAAAACAAATATAAATTCATGAGGGATTAACACACAAAAGACCCAAAAACAGTTGTGGTGGCAGTTAAGCCACGCCGCCAACACAACACAACACAACTCCAACGATAAGAAAGGAACAAAACCAAAACCAAAACCAAACCAAATCAAATCAAATCAAATCTCAAACTGTTTCGAAGCAATAGATCCTGAATGGGGCGAGTGTTGGATTCCAACTTCCTCGCCATCACAGCCATTGTCACTGTAACATCTCTTCTCTTCTTATTCTTCTTCTCTTTGGAGCTCAACTGTAATTATATATATATATGTGTGTTTGCTGTGCCTGTTTGTGTTAGGTCGGGTACCAGCTATTGTTCTTCGTCGTCACCGCTCTCCTCAAGTTCGATAAGGTTACCGATTTCGCCGGTAAACCCTTCGATTCTTTGGTTTTTTTGTGTGTTTTTGTTCCGATGCGTGTACTTGTGTGGAATGAAATGTTGCTCGTGGAGTCATTATCTTGTTACGGTTGTGTTTTAGAGTTTGGTAAAATCAAATCGGGGTAAGCTTTTGAGGATTTTGGGGTTTTGACATAGTTTGCAAGTTGCATCCAGAGACTTTCGGATATAATATCTTTTGAGATGATTAAAATTGGCTCATACAAGCTGTATATCTTGAGATGCTATACCAGTAGAACTTTAACTGGATCATAGTTTGTGAAAATGGATTAGTGAAAGAGTGCTAATTAACAATGACTAGTGACGACAAACTTTTGACTGCATACATCATATTTCCTTCGTGAATTTAAAGTATACGAGATCTCTTACCTGTCATGCTTCACAATCTGCAGGAAGCACAAACTTTTTTATAATTGCTGTATTAACCTTTTTGTTGAAAGGGACATGGTACTTCAGACAGGTATTTTCTTTCCATGTTACCATTTACATTAGAAGTGTGATGTAAGGCCAAATTCTCTGCATAAGAAATCATATCAACAGGAATTAAGTGTGATTGAAAGTCAGTTTTATCCCTTTTTAACTTATTGTACCTTAAATTAATTTAGAAATAGTAGTCTGGTAGGTGATAGTGATACCTTTCACATCTGGTGTTCAGCTTAACCACAAACCAGAGTTATCGATGCTATCAAATATTTCCTACTTCATCCCAATAATTTCTATGATGACCATTCCTACTACTTATGTCTTGTTCCATCCTTTTGAATTGTAGATTGTTAGGAATTTGACCCTGTAGGAGCAGATAAATGAAGGGAAAAAAAGATGCAAACCACAAGACAAACAATTTTCCTTGCGAGAAAATCACGACCACCACACACTCATAAATCCACTATTTCATCTGAAGGGTACTACAAGGGGAAGGGAGACACATATATTTATAGGAAATCCTACCAAAACCCTAATCTTGGTGTGATCTGCACCGTACATCAGTTTACAGATAAATAGGTACACTCCGGAATACAAAATTGGATTTGCCGCCCCCTGCTATCTCCAATCAAACCCACATACTCAACATTTATTTGATGTCTATAATCGGACAAGTTCCTTTCGTAAGCCATGTTACTGTTGGTTGTTAAGTCCATATATACTTCATTACTGTATGTTTTACTTGTCTAAAAACAAACCATACTTAGCAAGTTGACTAGCTCAGTGATGTTAAGTGCTTACGACATTGTACTTCCATTACTGTATTTCAACATTCTCATCTGCAGCTGTGTATCTTAGTTAATCATGCTTTGGTTTTTTAGATTGTCTTGACTGTGTTCGTGGTGATATGGGGCCTCCGGTTGGGAATATTTCTACTCATGAGGTGAGCTCACTGAACATCCATTCTTGTTTTTGAAGGAGATGCTGAAAGTGAAGGGAATGTGTTCTAAAAGTTTTACTTTTAAATGTCAATTATTATGAATTGAATGAGAAATCATTTTGTTCCTTGTTTATGTTATTCGTCTTTTAGAAGTGTTAAGGAAGAGACTTTTGGTCCTTAACCGTAGAACTCTAAAAGATATTGGTTTACATAAAACAAAAGATATTCGCAATCATGGTAATTAACATGGGACATTAATTACCGGGTTAAGATTGTCGTGTTGGTCATAGATCATTGTAGCTCTACAAGTGAGTGACAACACGGGTATGCAAAAGAGGAAAATATTACTTTTGTATACTGAATAGACCTAATAAGTAAAATATTATAGAAATGTGTTTCTGTGTCATTAATATTTTACTGTGTCTTTAGTCCTTTGATATGAGACTTATATCTGATCACTTAAGGAATACTTAATTAGATCAGTGTCTTAAACTATCGATAAGTGTAGTGTAAATGCATTGGTTGGTTAAGTACAACTTTTGTTGGAGAAGATAGTTAGTCAAAAGATTATCATTGCCCCTCTTAATTGAGTAATGATATTAGTGAGCCCCTTGATAAAGCAAAGTTATAATGTGCACAATGTGATTTGAGTTAAGTCACATATTTATAACTAGCTTAAAGAGATCAAGAAATGAATACTAATACAAAGATGACACAATACTACTTTGTGTGTATTCTTAATATCATGCGGCAAGGGACGGACACAAGTGGTGCACTCCATCACTAAATGGACCGGGTTTTGGTTCGAGTGAAATTAAGACATCTAACTAATTGGGAACTATAATGTGTAGCTAGATACCGCTTATAGCTTGTGATATTAAACTCTTAATATCGCTGCCAACTTAGTTTAGATCCTCCCATAGGTCACACCGCAAAAACTGGGAAACAAGAAGCTTGATTTTTGGTTCATATGATGTGTCGGGTTTCTTATAGAAAATATGACACATGTGGTGAACGAGTAAAATCAATTATGTTGTATATAACATAATTAGAATCATGATAAATTCATATGAGATGCATATATTATGGGGTGCAATAATTTATTATTGCATAGGATAATATATTGCATAAGTTGTGAATTTGCTAAAACCCCAAAAGTTCAAATTTTGTTGGAAATAAATCCAAAATTTGAAAAAGACAAAATCGGGTAGAAGTTCGGTAATCCGTTATGGTTCGGTCGACCGAAGGATCTATGGATCGGTCAACCGAACGTGGAACGGATGGTCGTAACTGATTGACCGAACTTGACCAAAGTGCCTGGATCTTTGGTACGGTGTACCGAACCAGAAACGGTCGACCGAACAATGTCAAGTTCCGATATTTTCGGTTAACCGAATAGCACTCGGTCTTGGACGAGAATTAGTCCGATCGGTTAAGGAGATTTTTTCTCCTTAAGATTCGGTCATCCGTCGCGTACTCGGTTGAACAATCGTGACATATTCGGTTAACCGAGTGGGACTCGGTAAACCGAATCACGATCGATTTTCTGCCTTTGATAATTAAGAGATTAATTTGATCGATGGTTGGATTAACTCCAAACTTGGTCAAACGTTTTGTGGATGTATGTAATGCATTTTGGAATTAGTTTGTGAGAGAAAATGTCAAAAATTTGTGGCTTAAGAATAGTCATGATTGAGAGTAAGATTGGAGCCTATAAATAGGTCCTTATTCTCCTTAATTATGTTAGAAGTTTTGCTAAATATTTTCTCTCCTAATTCACCACAAAAATCTACGAAAATTCTCTTAGGTTTCTAAGTCTTTGGAAGGAGAAATCTCAGAGATAAAGGAAGGGGTTTGTAGCTAGATTCTAAGCTTGTTTGGAGATTAATTGGCTAGCTCATTTCTCTCCAACATTGTTTAGGGTTTCGGTGAACACTCGGAGGCATCCGGCGCAACGGGAAGCGACGATCGTCTTCTTCAGCATCTCCGGATCATCAAGAAGTTTTAGAGAATTTCTAGGTATGAATTTCGGAGCCCATGTTTGTTTTAATGAGTTTTTTGAAACTAGTTATTAAAACAAACCGATACATGCATGAAATAAATCGTAGAAAATTGTAATTGATCCTTATTATGCATAAAAAATTCGAAAAATATACATGTATAATTAAACATAAAATCCACCAGAAAGGTATTTGCATTTCAATACTATTTGATGATCATCTCTCCCATCAACAGAATTTTGCAGTGGGGAGAGGATAGACGCTTCGATGAAATGCGTGGCAATCTGGGCAAATTAGTCATTTTCTGGATATTTCAGGTTCTTATTCAGGAAGAAACATTTCTTTTTACTAGAGGTTACAGAATGTTATTCAGGCTATTTATTATCTCAAACCTATGGCAGGCTGTATGGGTCTGGACGGTGAGCTTGCCCGTCACAATCGTTAACGCAAGTGATTTTGATCCATCTCTCCGACCTCAAGATATCATTGGATGGGTAATGTGGCTTGTGGGCTTTACAATTGAAGCACTGGCAGATCAACAGAAGCTGACATTCAAGAATTCTCCGGCAAACAGAGGGAAGTGGTGTAATGCTGGGGTTTGGAAGTATTCACGCCATCCCAATTATTTTGGCGAAGTAAGATGCATTCTTTTCATTAAAAACATCATATTTTGTATCACAGTTATAAATTGATATTCTCCAATCATGTTAAAAGAATTTTCCAAAACAACTCAACAATTGAAGTGTTGGGGATAGGCAATAGATGAGATGTATGTTTTGAGTCGGCGAGGATCGAGTTTTTTATGAAGGTGGACCTTAGGAGAAAGACCTATAAATTAAGACCAAAAAACCAAGACAATGAGTTGAATTGGGCCCAAGTCAACAATATGATTATCAAGTGAGGACCAACAAATCTCAATTGACATTTTGAATGTCAGCAAGGAGAGTTGTTGTCTTGATCGACACTTCAATTTCCGATCATCATCAGAACAAGGAGAAAAGTTTTGGCACATTTAAATAAGTGGAATATATTAGTCGTAGATAGCCGATCTTTGATAACCAAATAACAGTGAATTCTTCTATAACAGATGCTCCTCTGGTGGGGGGTCTTTGTGGCTTCTACTCCTGTTCTTCGGAAGGCAACATGGGCTGTAGTTTTGGGTCCTGTCTTCTTGACTCTACTGCTTCTGTTTGTTAGTGGCATTCCACTTCTAGAGGTTTGAATTCTCCCCAGTTTCTAGCACAAGTTTGCTTTCAGTAAGTAGAAATATGACAGCTGCAAATCGTTCCGTTGTACCAGGAATCTGCAGATAAAAAGCACGGGAACAACGCTGAATATCGTCTTTATAAAAAAATGACCAGGTATAATTTGATAACAAAGATTATATTTAACTCACCTTTTCAGTATCTGACTTAGTCTATTGCTGGTCATCTCAAATTGATGTAAAATGTTGATGCTAAACTCCAAATATAATGTAGATTATACATGACGTGTGATTATAATGTTAATGTTATACTTCAAATATGTAGATTATTATGTAGTTATGCAGTTTGCATGCGATTTGTAACCCCATATATAAGCGTTAACAAAAAACATTTATATGCAACTTAGAAGTCTATCCAAACACGAGCAACATGACATTTCTAAATCTCAGAACTGTAAATCCATCTTTTGAAAATTCCGTAGGATCTACCAATAATGCATTCAAATGTATTATGAAAGCACATTAGAGTACTATACATACTAAGATGCTATTTATCTATTTCTTCTTCAGCCCCGTCATTCCGCTGCCTCCGGCTGTTTACAACAAACTACCGATGTGGTTCAAGACAACTTTCTTGCTGGAGCTCCCACTCTACAGTAAAAACTTTCCTCGTGATGGAATTGGCAATTTAGTAGCATAGCAACTTGCACTTGTGTTTGTATAGTATACTATGAAATCAGTGGTTTGTATAGTGAATATTCTGTTGAAGATATTAAAAGCTAAAGCAAATAATGTTCTTACCGTTGAACATTGATGGTGAAGGGAGGCCCAAAGCTTGACCATTGCGCTCCCAGATAAACGTTTGAGTTCCCCAAGTATCAAATAAATGTATACTAACGGATAGTTCTTTGTATTTATATACACTCATGTATTCAAACATAAAAAGTACAACAGAAATAAACCAAAAAAATAAACATCTTCTTCCTTCTCATTCTTGCACCCTCTTCCGATCACTTTCTAATATGGTATCAGAGCATCAGATCCTCTCATAAGCCTCAGTTTTCACTGCCTTCCTCATCGGCTTTATCCCTTGGGGGTTGAGGTCGAACTCTCCTCATCCAAACCCAAGAAATAAAAAAGGGGGGGCATGTCAGACGGCAACAGAAACCAGCCGGAGATGAATCCCCATCGCCTCGTCTCGACGGCTCTAAACGGGGCAAACTATTTGTCCTGGGCGCGTGCTGTCACCCTCTCCCTCAGTGGCAGGGGGAAACTCGGCCACGTCACCGGAAAAACTCCAAAACCAGAAGATACATCAGACAAAATCCAAGATGAATGGCAAACCTCGGATCACCAAGTGATGTCATGGATTATCGCATCCATGCAAAATCACATCGCCGAGATTTTCATCTACAAAGAAAGCGCAAAGGAGTTGTGGGACTCGATCCGAGACCACTACGGCAAAGCAGAAAATTTTGCGCATCTTTTCAAAATCAAACAGGAGATCGCGCAAACTCAACAACATGGAGCTTCAGTCACTGAGTACCTCGGTACTCTCAGAAGAAAGTGGGACGAGCTGAGGATCTACGAACCCCCAACTGCTGACCCAGAAATCATTCAAAAGCGACAAGAGCAAAATCAAATCTACCAGTTTCTGGTAGGGTTAGATCCGAGCTACGAGACCGTTCGATCTCAAATACTCATGGCATCAGATCTTCCAAGCCTCGCAAACATCACAAGTCTTGTTCAGCGCGAGGAAACAAGAAGAAATACAATGAATAACCACAACAAAAATCAGAACATGGACAATCAGGCCCTCATCGCCGGTCGAAACCAAGCTCAGGGAATGAAAAAAAGATTCGGAAACAAAAGCAACGAACACTGTGAAAACTGCAAGAAACCAGGACACAACAAAAGCTTCTGTTGGTTCTTGTTCCCGCACCTCAGACCACAAAAATCCGAAAGAAACACAAAAGCGAATCTGGTGGAAGGCAACAACAGTCTGCTCGGAGGAGGCGGCAGCACCAACCTACTCGGAGGCAGCAACGCCAACCAGGTCGGAGGCGCCGACTTCACCTTCCGAAGCAACAGCCGACACAACGAATACGAAGGGTTACAAAACCCTAACAGTTTCGCGGATAACACCGCTTTATATACCAACCACATATCCGGATCCGGAAACCCGACTCCGAGAATTCGAATGGAATCCGGTGCTGCCGGATCTAATGTTATCGGATATGGATCCAGCAATCCGAATCCGCCAAACCAGATCCATTTAAAGAATCTGGTAAATCAGTTAAATGATTATTTGCAGAATCCACCTCCTGAAACAGGTAATTATGCAGGTATTACCAACCTTTCTAAATTTACTGCTTTGTCTGAAATAACATCCAAATCACAAACTAAACCTTGGATTATTGATACCGGAGCCACCGATCACATGACTGGTGATCCAACTCTACTTAGCAATATGAAACAAAATCTTAATTTATTAAATAACTTTGTAACTGTTGCTAATGGAAGTAAAGCCCAAATTGAAGGAATAGGAAAGGCAAACTTAGTTAACAACACGTCTGATGACATTCTTTTTGTACCTAATCTCGATGCTAACCTTATATCGGTTGCCAAACTTACCAAAAATCTTAATTGTAATGTTATATTCACTCCTAATGATGTTATTTTTCAGGATCGTATCACCAGGAGGATGATTGGTAAGGGTATCCTCGCTAACGGTCTCTACATTCTAGAAACCAAGAAGAAAGTTCTACATACTCGTATGGTAGATAATCACATCCTTTGGCACAAAAGGATGGGTCATCCGTCATCAAATGTACTGCATTCTTTATTTCCTGTTTTTAAAAGTGAACTCTTATGCGATGTTTGTCGAATTGCTAAACAATCTAGATTACCATTTCAAAATTCTAGCACCAAAACTCATTCTCCTTTCGAACTAATACATTCTGATATTTGGGGTCCTGCCCCCATTGAGTCTTACAACGGTTTTCGATACTTTATTAGCTTTATTGATGATTTTTCTCGAGCCACCTGGATTTATCTTTTAAAAAACAAATCAGACACCTACTCAGTTTTTTGCGAATTTCTTCGTTACATAGAAAATATGTTTGATGCAAAAATCCGTATTTTTAGATCTGATAATGGTTCTGAATACATGAGCAATATATTTCAAAATTTTCTACGACAAAAAGGTATTTTTCATCAAACCTCATGCATTAATACTCCTCAACAAAATGGGGTGTCTGAGCGAAAAAACCGACATCTGTTAAATGTCACTCGCTCCCTCCTTTTTCAGAATAATGTCCCAAAATCATTTTGGTCTGACGCAATTCTAACAGCTACCTATATTATCAATCGTCTTCCTAGTCCTACTACTAACTATAAAAAACCTCTAGAAATCCTATACAATAAAAAAAATTCAATCGAACACCTCAGAATTTTTGGTTGCACCTGTTTTGTCCTCAAAAAACGTGAAGATAAATTTGATCAAAACTCCATCAAATGTATTTTCTTAGGATATTCCTTTAGTAAAAAAGGGTACAAATGCTATGACCCAAAAAATAAAAAAACTTACGTCTCCAGAGATGTCACATTCTTTGAAAGCATTCCGTTTTTTCACAAACCTGGGCAAGAGAAACACACCTCCTCTGTCCCAGTTCCACACACTAACCTGCCTCCTACAACATCACCAACAAACGGAGGAGGAGAAAATGAAGACGGAGGAGGAGAAAATGAAGACGGAGGAGAAAATGAAGACGAAGGAGGCGAGAATGAAGACGAGGGAGGAGAGAATGAAGACGGAGAAGGAAGAATTGGACACGAAGGAGAAGAAAATAGAGAAGAACCACCGAGAAGATCTACACGACCATCTCGCCTCCCTACCAGGTTCAATGATTATTTTCTATCTCACGCCAAATATCTTGTCCAGAACTCCAAATATCCTATCCAAAACTTTCTATCTTATCAAAAAAATTCTCAAGAACATCAAGCCTTTCTAGGAAATTTAGACACAAACAAAGAACCTACACATTACCATGAGGCTATCAATGATCCAAAGTGGATTAAAGCCATGAATGATGAATTACAAGCTCTAAAAGACAACCACACCTGGACGCTTGTTCCTCTCCAACCAGGAATCAAACCCGTTGGATGTAGATGGATCTACAAAATTAAATATCATAGCACTGGAAAAATAGAAAGATATAAGGCCCGTCTTGTGGCCAAAGGATACACCCAGACTTATGGCCTAGACTATGTAGAAACATTCGCTCCTGTAGCCAAAATGAACACTGTTCGGGTTCTTCTTTCTATCGCTGTAAATCAAGGATGGAAATTATTTCAGATGGATGTCAAAAATGCATTCTTACAGGGAAATCTTGAAGAAGAAGTCTACATGACTCCTCCACCTGGCATCACCACGTGTCCCAACCAGGTATGTAAGCTTCATAAATCTATATATGGGCTAAAACAATCACCTCGTGCCTGGTATGCCAAACTCAGTCTCTCTCTCCTTAGCTATGGATTTACTAAAAGTTCCGCTGATGCATCCATGTTTACAAAACATAGTCACAACACTACTATTATTGTTCTTATTTATGTTGATGACATCATTATAACAGGAAATAATAATCATCAAATAACATTAGTTAAAGAATACCTAAAATCAAAATTTGACATAAAGGATTTAGGATACTTAAAATATTTCTTAGGAATAGAGATTGCATATTCTAAAAAGGGGTTATTTCTCTCCCAATGAAAATATACCCTAGATCTACTTGAAGAAACTAAGAAATTAGGATCAAAACCTTCAAACACTCCTATAGAAATCAACAAAAAAATAGGACCAACTGATGGAAACCCTCTTTCTGATATTGGTCAGTTTCAAAGGCTAGTAGGAAAACTCATTTATCTTACTGTTACTCGACCCGACATCACATATGCTGTAAGTCTAATAAGTCAATTTATGCATGCTCCTCACACACAACACTTAGACTTAGTAAAAAGGATTCTCTGTTATCTTAAAGGCACTCCTGGGCAAGGGCTCTGGATGAGACCCAACAACTCTAACTCAATCACAGGTTATTCTGATGCAGATTGGGCCGGAAGTCATGATCGAAGATCAACGTCTGGATTCTGCACTTTCGTCGGGGGCAACTTAGTAACCTGGCGAAGCAAGAAACAAAATGTCGTTGCCAGATCTAGTGCTGAAGCTGAATATCGTGCAATGGCCTCAACCACCAGCGAATTAATCTGGTTGAGTCAACTTCTCAGAGATATGAAGATCACCACCCAGGAACCCATGAAGATGTTTTGTGACAATAATGCTGCAAGACATATCGCGATGAATCCTGTCTTCCATGAAAGGACCAAACACATAGAAGTCGACTGCCACTTTATTAGAGAAAAAATACAATCAAGACAAATAGAGGTTCCCTATGTCTCAAGCAAAGATCAGTTGGCCGATATCTTCACTAAAGCTCTAGATCGCAAGACTTTCTCCAACATACTTCACAAGTTAGGGTCTATCAATCCATTCCAGACCCAACTTGAGGGGGCGTGTTGAAGATATTAAAAGCTAAAGCAAATAATGTTCTTACCGTTGAACATTGATGGTGAAGGGAGGCCCAAAGCTTGACCATTGCGCTCCCAGATAAACGTTTGAGTTCCCCAAGTATCAAATAAATGTATACTAACGGATAGTTCTTTGTATTTATATACACTCATGTATTCAAACATAAAAAGTACAACAGAAATAAACCAAAAAAATAAACATCTTCTTCCTTCTCATTCTTGCACCCTCTTCCGATCACTTTCTAATATATTCATTGTAATTTTTTTACATGATCAGGTCAGATAGATGCAAACCCTTAACAAGGTGGTTGCAAGTGCTCTTGTTCCTCAGGTAAGATATCCAAGGAGTGTTGCATAAAACTGTTTGCTTCAGGCATATTTTGCTGTATATACCATCTTAATACTCTTCCAATTTGTTGAAATTTGTACCAGTGCAGATATTTCAGTCTTCTATTAATTTGTTTATGGTTGTGTTCTTCTATGTTCACTGCAGAAGTAGAGAATGGCATTGTTCATACATTCTCGTTAAAGAAGGTTTCAGTTCTTTCTTTTTTTGCCAAAAACATTTCAAGACGAACTAAAAATTAACATGATTTTGTTCATCCTAATCAGCTCTACCTCCAATGATTATGGACAGTATGTAACATCCTCAAACAACAGAAAATTTTAAACTTTTTAAACATACAATCAACTCGAGGATATTACTGGAAGACACATAAATCAAGTGCACTAACATTTATATATATATCATATATATCTAAGTATTTCAAAATTGTGATTATATCAAAAAGCTATAAAGAAATATACATGTAATCACTTCGACCTCAACTGAGAGAAAATATGATCCCCACTCCTAATGCCGGTCACGGCCTGAAAGGTAAACATGCAACAATGCCTGAGTTTCCAGAAGAAAATCCCATATGTCAAACCCCTAACACATATATGAAACAGATACAACAATCAAAGTATGCAATTCTATCCATTGTAGAAAAAACATAAACACACGCCTGAGCTCCAAGGTTCTTTCACTCAACCACAACAAAAATCACTCAAACAATGAACACATCACGTTGCCAAGCTGGGCTCCAAGGCTCTATCACTCAACCACAACTACCACGACTAAGACCGAGGCTCTAGAGCTTTTTCACCTAACCCCCTCTCACGCGGTCCTGACCCGGGCTCCAAGGCTTTTCTACCCTACCCGAACGCACTACGGGACTCCAGGGCTCTTTCACCCAACCACCGTACAGACAAGCTGGGCTCCGGAGCTTTTTCACCTAACCACAACTTCACACAAACAGTTACGGGACTCCATGATTCTTTCACCCAACCGCCGCAACCTCCGTGCTCACCAAACACACTTGCCGGAAAAACATTTGCACAACAACTCGCCTCACAAGGATGACAACACCAAAAGAACCTCATAAGTGAAAAACAGAGCATCAACGGTCGACCGATTCTCTCAAGAAACAGGCAAGTGCTTCGACTTGCACTCCATCGGTCGAACACTCCTTACTGACAACACGACCAATGGTCGAACCAAAGTCAGGGACTAGTCAACCGTTTAGAAGGTCACCTCCCAGGTTCAACTAACAAAATGGTCGAACCAAACGTCTCTGGCGGTCGACTGCTAAAAGGGTCTACACCACAATCACCAACAATATGAACGTCCCAACGGTTGAACGACAAGGGGACTCGGTCGACCGAAAACTACGAGAGACTCCTACGTTCTCACCAAGCCACACCGATTGAACCACATCACATCGGTCGAACAAGGTTTAAATCATCATAAGTCATCGGTCGAACGAAATCAACGAGCAGTCGACCGTTTAGAAGGTCTAGTCTCCAACCGACTTAACTACATGACGATTGGTCGAACAGGTCAATGGGCGGTCGACTGTTTAGATGGTCAACGCCCCCAACCGACCTACAACAGTGCATTCAGTCGAACAACAAAGGGCCCCCGGTCGACCGAAAACTACCAGGACTTGCCTTTAACGCACCACCGGTCGACCGCCTGGAGTCATCGTTCGACCAATGTAAGGCAAAAACCTGCAATCACACGAGAAACGATCGACTGTTGCACTAGTCGGTCGACCGTTCACAGCAGCAATCTGCTGCACATTTACCCGCGACGAGCCTTTCGGCTTACCGTCGACTTCACATTCACTCACACCAACATAAGTGAGTCTTACATACAACTTTGACATACCGTGAATGTTTGAAGAAACCTTCAAAGAACCTCGACAGTCACAACCTCGTGAAAGCTCTACTCCTGTGATCTTCCCGTGCGAGCAACCGACGATCACAAACACATGACGATCCGAGTGAATCCTCTTCCTCTTCTTCGTCCACTCCACCACCACGAATCACTGCGAGGGAGAGAAGAAATGCGAGTGAGATGGGTTGGCTTAAGAACCTACTCACCTCGCAACTAGACCAAACATGTGCCGATCACCGCTTCTCGCCGGAGATCACCACTTCCCGCCGGAGCTCAGAGCTGAGAGAGATGAGTGAGTGAGAGAGAGAAAAGAATGAAAAGGAGATGGGTTTAAGCTTATATAACCCCTCACTTCAAAACCCTTCACTAACCCTCATCATTAGCCCTTAAACCTGATTAACCAATAATCAAGAGTTAGGTTCTAACACAGTAAGTGTAACATGTGAACCTATTTTAGATCAAGTTTTTTTTTGAGATTCTACCAATGATTTTATCATAACTGAAATGTTGTAATTTGTCAAATATGAGAGTTTAATACAATTGAAAAATGAATTCTGGATAAGCATGCTAAATCTAGGTGAAAATTCACTGATTTCGTTTTATGCGTACACTTTGGATTTGTTAAAATTAGAATGGTCTTTTGCTAATAATTGGAGGTATGAATGTGGTAGCAACTAAGGTCTACAACATCAACATCAACATAACCCCAATGCCTCAGAAGAGGCTCCCGCCTAAGCGAGGTAAGGGGGGGTCGGATGTACGCAACCCTACCACTGTAAAACAGTGAGGTTGTTTCCAATTGACCCAAATGATGCAAATGCAACTGACCATCTGTGATTTCACAATAAAAGAAATGCAGATCGTTTAAATAGCTCTTTGATATAGTCCATGATGTTCCAAATGTCAAAAAACAACTTAATCTTGGCACAATGGAAATGGACAATTGTAGCAACTAAGGTCTAATCTCAATAAATAAATTTGTTGAACATGATATTCCTATAAAATCTGAAAAGAACGAGCATTTTGTTTACAGGTTTCCGAGAAAAGGGGAATCATCTAAGATTTAATGGAGTGAATCTATTTTCTATATTCATTTAGAAACCCCAAACTACAGATATATATAGAGAAAAAGTGAATCATGAGGTCACATGGACCAAGGAAGATTAAAGATGATAACTAAATAATAGATCGGAGAAAGGTTAAGGAAAAGAATCTATTAAGTAGAGTAGGAGATCACACTAGATAGCAATTTTTTAGGTTTAGAGTTTAGGAATAGCAAGTGATTTTTCCATCTCTGTTGATCATGGTTAGCTCAGAGTCTATGGAATTCTTTTCCAAAGTATATGGTTAGCTGTACATTATAGCCTTTTTCAGTACCAATGAACCACAAAAGTAAACCTACAAATTTAGCAGAATTGCTATTCACATTGCAAAATAACATATACATATGTTGCTGTACAACCAGGAACATCATCACTCCAAATCCATCACGAAACAAATTTACATCAGCCCCTCCTACCTTAATGAGTAAAGCTGTGAAGCTGAAAAATGTGAAAACAAAAATAATTCCTAGGTGAAATTTTCTTCTTGAAAATTTAGTTCAAATTTCTATCCCAACTTAAAATTGCATATACAAATTCCATCCTCCATGTCTTCATCCTTGTGAAAAATCAAGCTCAGTCCAAGCACCTGACATTCTTGTTTAGAGTATCCACCAAAGCATTTGCAGCTTTCATTTTATCAAGGAAAGCAACAAGCCTGCATCATTCCTCGTGGTGGCTGGCAATGGGGACCTCTGACCCCCTGCCAAACTCTTTTGCTGAGCCAACCCCCTCTGGCAAGTGGGGGACCCTTCCAGATCTTTTTTTCCTATTCCACTCGTTTCTGGTGTGGTCTCCCTGGCCCCTATGTTCACTGCCTTTTTCAATAACTACCTGTCTTCTACAAATATTCTTTGTATGAAATCTCTGAACCTCCTAGAATAGAGCTTGGGGTCCACTGCAGAGATGGAGGTGGGATCAGCTTGCAGTGACTTGTAAGCATGTTCCAGCTTCTTGCCGAAGTTGTAGCATTGTAGGATGTCAATAATCCCAAAATTCAGGATCACCTCATAGATTTCACCTTTTCGTCGAGCAGGCAAACGTGTTGCATCGGAAACACTCGGTACTAGTTCTGCTCTTGCTGGCATGTTTGCACCCAGTCGTATTTGTGACTTCCTGATAATTATGATACATAAAATGCACGATTATTAACTTCGAAAATAGTCCAATTGATAAAAGTATAGCATCAGAATTACAGATTATCTATGATTTATATGCCATGAAAGAGATGCTGTCATGCTGATGATTAAAAAGATCATATTTTCATATGCATTACTTCCTTTCTAATGTTCACATTCCATCCAACAGCCAAAACAAATTGAAACTAAATCACTGTTCACACTTTACAAAGTTTGGAGACAGGTAGGTTGTTTTGAAATTAGAGTAGAATTTGAAGGAGCTCCACCAAATAGCATATAGATTACCATCCAAGGTTAATATGATAATCCTACTGATATAGATGATGATTAATAAATCATATTTTCTTTGTTCGGCTACTTTTCTTTTGGAGGTCACTTTCAACCAAACCACAAGGATCACACAGATGTGACACTCAACAGTTCACGTATTTTAAGACGGAGGATTTTTATAATCTTACACTTAAAAGTAGTCCTCCAACCAACGAACATAAGCTGTATAAGAAATACAATAATATATGTGGTGATCCAGTGGAAGTGAAATCATATATTCATAACCACTACTTTTTTCCAGGTCACTTCCAACTAAACAACCAAGAACAAAATAATTATTGAACCGATGTTCAAAAAGTTCAAGACATCAGGAAGCATCATTATGAAATTGAATATATAATACTATACCTTTTATAGTAAAGAAATACACTGTCACATGTAATAATTGTCTTGTAGATCAAAGACTACCGATCCAACATTTTTTTTTATCAGAAAGATTGCTAATATTTTGAAACGCAATATGAAGTTAAAAATACTTTTCGTGGATAAAATTCAAGCAGCTATGAAGGTAAGTAGAGGATATAAACAAACCTAAATACCACAGAGAATGTCATACCTAGCTTTCATGCTTCTACAACCAATTCTACAAATTAGGTGTGAAGTCAATACTCCACAGAAGCCTACAACTACATCTTTCTGATAATATGCTCTTGTTCTTGAACATGAATTTATAAACAAAAGAGCTGCAGCACTTGATAAGAGCCTAATAAACTTTCTGTGGTCACTACCAACAAGGGTGATATTAACAGTTTGGTGGATGTACTGGGGGATGACAAACTACAAAATATATTAAACCCCTGTTTCTTAGACTGAAATGGTTCAGATGTATTCACTCTCAACTATTTCAGATGTTTACTAAATAATTATATAGATTTAACAAAATTCAAAGCCACAATAATGTTCTCAAAAGAGTTGTTGAGAACATATAAAGATCGAGAATGTAAATGATCTTGCCCATTTCAGAACACATCATTATCAATCCAAGAATTATATCGTGTAAGCTTTGGCCTGGGATTTTGTTAATGGTTTCATTAAGATACAATACAACTATAGAAATACCACATGAAAGAAGCTAACAAGTCTTACCTGTCATTCAGAAGTTTATCCATGCTCAGATCCTCTGCTGCTGGTATCTGAGACCTAGATATGCCTCCTATACAAAGTTTCACTTACTGAATAAAGTTTTCTAATATGAAATCTGTATATGAATTATATATCTCATAACGGAATCAGCTTCCATGCCAAACCAATGAACCAACTTACCAGAATACATTGAGCAAGATATAAGTCCCATCTTCGAAAATAAAGCTTTGTCATGGAAGTGGAGACCAACCAAGAGGCTATAGTCCATGATTCCCTCTGCTTCCAGGAATTTACAGTCTAGATCAATCTGCCTGAAAATGCAAATGAGTTTATTAGAGATGAAAAATAGACATAAATGCACAGGGTATGAACTTATTGGAGAGACAATTACCTCTGGAGATCCTGGAACAATGATTTTTCAAGGCGAAAAACATAGTTAAGGTCAAGATCCTTAAGCGTCGTGGTTTCCTCAATATCACCCTCAAATTTGCCTGCGGTTCGGCCATAGGATGACCCTTTCAAGTCAAATCTCCTGTGTATTGGATATTCTGAGCAGAATAAATTCCCCATCACAACGAATCGGACCTGTGGTCAAGTAAAACAGAGAAGTTGAGTTGGAAAAATGAACCATGTTGTGCTTTCAAGCATAAGCTTCAAAAAAGAAAAAAGGATAAAAAGGATGAGTATTTGCACCTTATGCCCACCAACTGGTTTGACGCAATGGACACCAAAAAACTTTGTTACAAGAGAGTGCTGATGCTGGGAAACATGGCTAAAGTAACTGGGTAGCATCCTAATTAGTACCTGTTCATTGACATGGATTTTAGTTTCTGTATTTATGAAGATCGATTACTTAAATTTGAATAAATTACCAACAAAAGCATGAAACAACACCACATTATTCAAAGATATTTAGCCAATGAAACACACGATTACAAAAAACTGAATTTTGTCTACATTGAAAGTGATGTTTAAAAACAGAATTAATAACCTTGACTTCAGATTTTTTGACAGTTTTTATCATGAATCGACAATCCTGGGTGAGGTAAAAGAAACTTCCACTCTTTCCAGGGGATGATAGCTCTCTTAGTGCCTCATTTCCACAAATTGCTAGCATGTAATCTGCTGGATCCACTGCAAACAGTTCCCTCAAATGCCTATAGTTCCAAAAGAGAAAATCAAAGCTTAAGCCATCATTTCGAGAGGGAAAACTGTACATCTTAATTGTGGTGAGGTGATTTATCTACACCACAACACCAATAAATAAACATTCACAATCAGGTGTCACTATTCAGTTGGTTAAAAAACTCTAGCATCGTAACTACTAATTTCCATACCTGAAGACCATAGGACAGTAGTCCTTCCACCAAAACTCCACCGATTTGTGAGGTGGAGTGACCTTTGATCCTTCTGGTGGAAATCTTGTCCAAAACTTTTCACGGGGGTCGAAATCAGCACAACTCAGCTCCCTCAATGACATCGATGAAGCAGGCTTACCTACCGAATAGCTAAAAGAAACAAAAGAACAATCTAAACTTCAATTCTCCACGACTACAAAGCTAACCATTATAACCACACAACTAACACATAAACCAATCATATATTCAAACATTAGATTAGATTTCAATGATTATGATAGCAAATCAAAAGAACATGCACAGAAACCAACCTAACCTCAAAATTCTAGAATTCCACAACTACAAGAAAAGAATCAATCCCAAAAAACAACATATTAGGCTACCAAACTTAAAAAATTAGAATCCCAGGACTACAACTGAAAAAACAAAACCCAAAACACATAAACCAACCAAACTTTTTGTTGGGTACATGTGCCCTAGCGATTCTTCCATCGGCTTATAACCGCTTTGGGCTTCAAATCCCAACTTCTTGTCACTTATGTTCACCAGATTTGGTGATTCTTAACCTGGAGTTCTTCTTGGGACTCACTAACAAAAAATACTTTTAGTTGAGTGGTAATCACTTATTCTAATTCCATAAGGCTTACAATTTCAAATTCCAAAACCTTAAAAACCAAACCCCAAAACAGTAATCTTTCACCCAATTATGATTCCTCAACATGATGTAACTCCAGTAATCCTTCGAAACAATCTCGCCGGACTTCTTCACCTACTCTTATACCAAAAACCACCCAAAAAAACCAAAAAAAACCCCCACCACAAACAACAAAATATAAATCCACAAACCCCATAACTAGAGAAGCAAACCACAAAAAACAACCTTAGGGTGTGACCGGTTCATTCGAAAACCTTAAGAAAAAAAGGAGAACTGGAGTTCTAAGATAACTTTCAGGTGATTGTTTGCTGGAAAACTTAAAAATTTCGGAACCAAAATTCCACAACTTCTTCCGAAAATCGTACTACAACTTAAAAGTTTTGGAACTGGAATTCCAAAAACTTCTTCCAAAAAAGTCTACTACAATATAAAAAATTTGTAACCGAAATTCCACAAACTTCTTCCAAAAATCGTACTACAACTTAAAAGTTTCGGAACTGAAATTCCACAACTTCTTCCAAAAATTGTACTACAACTTAAAAGATTTGGAATTGAAATTCCACAAACTTCTTCCAAAAATCGTACTACAACTTAAAAGTTCTGGAACAGGAATTCCACAACATTCTCCAAAATTCTACTAAAACTTAAAAGTTCCGTAACTAGAATTCCACAACTTCTTCCAAAATCGTACCAAGCGAAGTCCAGTAAACCAAGCGAAGTCCAGTTCCCTACACATGTCCTAAAAAGATAATTTCTAGTTACGTTACGCGCCAATCACCAAAAGTGGAGTTCTAGAAACCAAAGTTGTATTAACACAAATTGAAGATTTTCCTGCGAACCAAATCACAATCTTCTTAACCCGAACTCCATCCAAGCAAGACCCCACCTTATGCCCAGCTGGAGGTTCCGCATCAACCGGTAGCTCCCATGCTGCTCCGATATGACCCTCCCGGGCCGGTCGGGCTCGTCGCGGACGAGAACCCACTGCCCCTCCCGGCGGAGGAGGCGGCCAAAGCCGTCGCCGTAGAGGAGCAGAGCCTCGAGCTCGCCGAGGATCTCGCAGGTGATGTCGCCGCCGTCGCGGCCCCAAATGCAGATCCGCCGGAGCCGCTTCGGGGGAAGGATTAGAGTTTTGGGTCTCATTAGAAGAAGAAGTGAGTGTTGTTGTGAGTTGTGTGAGTGTGGGTTAAGTGTTTGTTGTTTTGTTTGTTTGGAATTTGGGTTGGATTACTACCGTATTAATAAATCATAATGACTTTATGGAGGTAAGGTGTTAGACACTTAGAGCACCCTTAATGGGTGCTCTTTGGGGTCGGGTTGGAGGGGGACCCGACCCCAGCCCCCCTTAATGGGGGGCGGACCCAGGTCGGGTCCAGACCTGGGTCTGCGACCCAACCTGGGCTGGCCACGTGGCCAGCCCGGGTTGGCTGAATATTTTTTTTGCTATTTTTTTGTTATTTAATATATATTTGATATGTATAATAATTTATATAATTAGAATATATTTGTAAAAATTAAAATAAATGAAAATAATTAATGAAAATTAGTAAGATAAATGTAAAAATAATAATAATTATAAATGTAAGTAATTAAATGAAATTAATAAGATAAAAAACCCATAATAAAATAGAACACACGAATTTATCTAGGTTCATCCCAAAATACATTAGTGACCCAAAAAATCGGCAGAGAATTACTAATAAAAATCTCAATAATAAAATTTCTTCAGGGGACGCTGCCCCCTTGCCACCCCCGCCACCTCACTGGCGAGGTGGAACGCCGCTCGCTCACCGGGGAGCGAGACCCCGACCGAGACGTTGGGGGTGTGCATTATAATTACAACTAATTAGTAAAAAAATGAAATTAAATAAATGTAAAAATAACCCAAAATAAAGGAAATTAAATTAACATTAACTGCTTACACAAGCCAACACACATAGATAAGACTGCTTCCATAACTGGAAATACGAAGGAAATGTACTTAAACCAAATACATCATTCTAAAATAAAGTTCAACTGATTAACAGCAAAGTACGTAACTAAACCGATTAAAGATAAATTGTTTGCCCAATTTCAGGAAGCAGCAAGGAAAGATGTGGAACACGCATTTGGGGTACTTCAAGCAAGATTCGACATCGTGAAAAGGCCTTCGCTAGCATGGAGTCCAGAGATTCTCGGTAAAATTATGACTGCATGCATAATATTGCACAACATGATTGTGGAGGACGAACGCGACTCTTACGAGCAGTTGGTTGATGTAAACGAATTTCTCAACGACCGACCTCAAAACACCGCCGGAAGTTCAAACGAGTCAGATCTTCCGTATTCCACTGATAGTATCGTAGATATTAACAAATATTTGCATAAGAGAGATCGAGTTCGGGACGCCCGGAAGCATATAGCATTGCGAGCCGATTTGATCGAAAATATATGGCAACGCTTTGGAAGGAATGCAAGTTAATTTTGTTTGTAATACGTATTGTAATAATTTAATTTAAAATTATCGTATTATGTAATTGTCGAATTTTAATTAAATCAACTTTTTTGAAATTATTTGACAATTAACGTAATTTAATTAGATTAAGTTACTGTAGAAATAGTTTATTTAGTAGTTTATGTGTTTTTGTGATGAAATAGAAAATGAGGTAAAAGTGGGAACTACTATTCGTCGCCGGAAAACTACTTAAATCGCCCAAAAAATGACCTTTTTGCCCTTAACAAATCAATTAATACCGATTTCGTCCCGTGTCTTTAAATAAGGTGTTTGACTCAGTTTTACTCACATTCCTAGTACCAACACCACGAAAATGTCTGGCGAAGCACCTGAATCCGGCGAGGTAACTGTGGCGGAATTTTTTTCACGACTCGGGCGTCTGGCTAAACCGCCTCCACCTATGTGGAGGCGTGTTAGGCAGACGCCCGTTTTTTTTTGTTTTTTTTTAATTTTTTGTTAAATTCAAAATTTTCAGGTTCCGTTTCAAGATTTCGGTGGTGATGGAGTAGATTACAGTGAGCTTTTTGACAGTAAAGAAATATTTACAACAATCGAGGAAGGTTGTAAATGGGCGAAACAAGTTGCAATAGGAGCCGGATTTTTTTGGTTATATCATCATACAAACCGAAAGCAGATAACCGGATGGATTGTTACCTCAGATGTGATCGCAGACGTGAGATGAGTTCTCGTGATATATTGCACTGCGAAAGAATACGAAAATAAAAGGTTGTCGGTTGTCGGTTTTTGGTAAAAGTGGTGGAGCGACGAGATCGTGATGGATGGGTTATTGTTTCTAGTAGCATGTTTGGGCAGCACAACCACCCATTGGCAGTTTATTCAGAGGGTCACCGACAGGTCAGCGGACTTAGTGCTGGGGCAAAGCAAATTGTTCGGGATATGACAGAGGCACAAGCAAGGCCCCGTAACATTTTGTTGGCGGTAAAGAAGAAATTTCCGGACGATAATCCTAATCAAAGGCACATTTACAACTTCAGAGAGTACATGAGGAGGACGAAATCTGAAGACAGGAATCCCGCGCAGCAGTTTCTCAGAGAGGCAGTGCAGCATAAGTATTTGCATTGGATTGTGGCAGATGAAGAAACTAATGTCTTGACTCACGCATTTTTGGCACATCCGACGTCAGTTCAGTTGTTGCGTACATACCCATTCGTGATATGTATGGATTCGACGTATAAGACGAACAAGTACAAGATGCCTTTGTTTGAGATGGTTGGGGTTACTCCAACAAATATGAATTTCCTCGTCGGATATGCGATTTTGCAGGATGAGACCGAGTCTAGTTACCGGTGGGTGTTGGAGAGGTTGCGAGATCTGTTATTGGATATTGTTAGCCCGACAGCAATAATTACGGACCGGGAGATGGGTCTGATGCGACCAGTGGCAGAGGTTTTTCCTGAGTCAGCTCATTTACTATGCACCTGGCATATCAACAAAGACGTGTACAACTACGCATACCACGTATTCGGCAAGGACAAGCAGTCTGCAGAGATTTTCAGGCGTGGAAGGTGGAGGAAAGTCATGATTTCTGATTCACAGACGGATTATGATAGAGCAGTCCGTAATCTGAAAGATTCTTTCAAGTCCTGGCCAGTGCTGACGAAGTATGTGGAAGACACGTGGTTGGTGCATAAGGAAAAATTCGTGTTGAATTGGACGAATCAAGTTCTTCATTTCGGCAACACTACGAACTGCAGGGTGGAAAGTGCACATTCGGCTCTGAAAGAGTGGATCACTACATCGACTGCCGCTCTCGACACTCTTTTCGACCACGTGAACTCGTCTATTGAAATGCAGCTGACAAATATTCGGAACTTTCTTGAAGATTCGAGACGTCGAAATTTGGCACAGTACATAGGTCCTCTGTTTCAGCATATAAATGGCCGAGTTTCGCATCACTGCTTGTCGTTAATGACTCAGGAGTTGAAGAGAATGCAGGACTTAAGTGATGAAATTGAATATCGTTGTGGGTGTGCTTTCCTGACAACACATGGGATTTCTTGTGCCTGTACCATGTACGAGTGTTTCGCGTCAGGTGATGGAATTTATTTAGAGCAGATTCATCCATTCTGGAAAACACTTGTTATCAGAGAAGGAGTCCAGATGTCAGAGTTTGTTGATCAGTCAGCACAAGACACCGAGCATTTTCGGAAGCTAGTGGATGAGATCTCGCAGAGCGATCCTGCAGTAATTCGTAGTGCCTCTCGTATTTTATACGAACAGTTACACCCCGATCAGTCGAACTATGGAGAACCTGAAGAAAATACTAAGGTACGAGGTCGACCTAGGGGAAAGTCGACACGTCGGGACCCGAGTGCCTTCGAGTATGCTGAGCGAGGTCGTGGTCGGTCTGGCAGTAGTGGGAGCAGGGGTCGTGGTCGGTCTGCCAGTAGTGGGAGCAGGGGTCGTCGGTCTAATTCGTCTCGATCGTCCTTGAATACGGGCACATGATCTTCTGGTATGTCGATATCTTTGTTGTTATGTTATTTAATATATATTAGTAATCTAAATGGGGTTGAATATATTATCTCCTAATTTTGTTGTTTTAATGAATTGTTATTTACCTATCTTACAGTGTCCGGACGGGTTGACGTGGACAACTTCCCATATAATGATAGACTGCCAGGAATCATTTTACCATTTTTGCAAAGGTGGAATGACGTACGTGCTGATGGCAACTGTGGATTTCGATGTGTTGCCGATGTCTTTCATGGTGGTCAGGAGAACTGGTCGTACGCCCGTCGTGCGATTTCTAATGAGATAGGTGCACATCTTATTTATGAGACAGTCTATTTCGGCCATGTGAGAGAGGCTCGTCAACGAATTGATTGGGGCGGGGGAGGTTGTGGCGAGGATCATTATATGGAGGTTTGGTCCGACTTGTTTCCTATTGCGAATTTTTACAAGTGTGCGGTCATGTATTTCGCAGTGGGAACGGATGGTTCGTTGTTCCCGTGTCTTACTGTTCTACCCTGGGAGTGTCCCTCTACCATGACGAGGCCTGTCAGAGAGTTGGTCATTGCTCATTTAAGGAGTTACGCTCATTTTATTCGTTTGGAATTACTTGATGATTTCCCAGTACCTCCTCTAGCGACCTTATGGTATCAAATGCGAGATGAGAGTGTTGTTGGATGGGAGGATCAATACCAAAGTAGGATGGAGTATTGGAACCGGTTACGTTGATTGTAATTTGTAATGTTTTGTAATGTATAATATATCGTGTTGTTTTTTTTACCGTATTTTAAATTTAAATATTATTTCATATCTAAAGAAATAAGTTGAAAATCTTTTCGTGAAAAATAAATATTAAAAAATACGATAGTCAAAGAAATATGTAGAAGATATGTTCGTCAGAAATAAATAATAAGAGTACACAAATAAACATAAGCATATACCAACAAATGTACTAACAGTGCAACAAAACGAAAGTAAAAGCAAGACAACTACAGCTCAGCATCTGAATCATGGTCCGAAATGCCCAACTGGCTGTTTCAATCCTCGATCAGGCGATCCCAATCTGTACATGCAAGTCTCGTCGCCTCACTCGGCATGACGTCTCTCTCTCGCAAGAACGGCTGCGTACACCGTATCGCCCTACTCATCCACTGTATGTAAAATAGAAATTAGCGTACAATAACAAAATATACTTTACAATTAAATATAAAATTAGATAAACTTACCGCATCGGCACATGTCCTATCCAATGGTCTCTCCGGTCTCGGAATGATACCGCGTACGAGCAGTGGATGTGAGCACCTACCGAACCATTGCAAATAATCTGGAGCACAGGTGGAGGGGTCGCGGCTACGACTCAGATCGGCCAGGTGTAGTCGTCCTACTCTCGGAAATGTCCTCCAAACCGATTCCGCAGACGAAACGTTGTGCCTGACGTCGTACATCGTCGCAGTCGCAGACCGTACTGCATGGTCGGGCGTCGGGATGTCAACCGGGATCACCTGAACGTAACCTAACTGACGTAACACGCGATCAGGTAAATAAGGCTCTGTGATATCCCTATAACGAATAACGCCCATAAATGTAGTCCTTGGCACAGCTACAGCAGGCTCGGGACCATACGGTAACCACTCCACCTAAACGTTTATACGTTAATAATAATAAAGTTAAATTTAAATAAACGTGAATGATATATACATTATATACCTGCGATGCAGTCATCTGATCTAGCCGTCTACGAATAGAAAGAAGTCGACTCTCGCTCTTATCCTCCGCCCGGACAACCCACATACGCGAACGAGGATGGCCACGCTCAACAATCTTCCGCTCACGATGTGGGCGGAAAGCAGGAAAATACTCATATATCCAAGCCTGCAGCAGTGTAAGACAACCCGTAATCTGACCACAATCAGCACGACTAGATATGCCCAGCTGGCGATACAGATATGCCAACGTCGCCGACCCTCATGAGTAATCAGCAATGGTATCTGGGTCCCTCGCCTCCAATAAGTCGCGTGGTCTCAGTCTGGAACCGCTCTTGTCGACAAACAATACGCAGCCTAGCAGTAAGAAGAAATAAGCAGTCATCTGCGTATCCTCAGTTTGTGGTGGTCGCCCCCGTCTGCAACACTCGTGCACAACGTCGATACTAACACCACCGCCACTCCAAAATGAGCTATCCCGCCCAAGACCCTCCAGGCTGACACCCAGCAACTCAGATACATATAACTTCAGCTCAGATGTCGGCGCCTGCGCACTGACCATGGGACCCTCAACAGGAATGTGAAGAATCTGAAAGACGTCATGCAACATGATCGTCATCTCTCCGAACGGCAAGTGGAAAGTGTTGGTGTCAGGCTGCCACCGCTCCACGAATGCCGAAATCAACGGCATGTCGATGCAGGAAAACATGTTGTACGGCAAGTGACCCAATCCACTGTCAACCACGGTCGCCGTCATATCCTCAGTCATCACTGAGCGTCATGCCTGCAATGTCGTACAGGCTGTGTGCCGATTATGGCACTTCAAAACCTTCCGCTCCTCGCCATCCCAGATGCGTCTGGCGACGTGGCCTCCGAAACTCGGAATGACGCTGCCATCTACAGGACCACCGGGAATAATATCGGTGACGATCCAAGACTCGTCATCACCCCTCTTCTTCTTCTGAGCTCGGGCGTCTGCAGTGCACGAACTCGAATCACCGGTCACAAACCGGCCACCTCGATCCTTCCTAATGACCCACTCAGATGAAGGACCACCGTGTCGCCCCCGTCCTCGACCGGCCTGATGTACCGCCTCCTCCTGTGGCCCCAAGTCGTATCGGCCCCCATCGTCACTGTCGTCGTGACTCAGCTCATCTGAATCATCCTCGTCGTCGAAAGACTCTCCAGGTGTCTGACGACGACGTAACAAATCTCTCTCTCTCCTAACTGAAGCAGAAATACCACGTCTACGTGGATGACGAGGACCTGACTCGTCTGCTATACTACGTACCGCGCGTAAGGGAATTGATTTCCCTTTTCCTCCACGGTAACCCGATGACTATTAATTCAATTTTAAAAATACAAATTTATTAATGAATTTACTAAAATAATTAAACTAATTATTAACTGAATAATCTATTAATTTAGCAATTATCACAATTAATCAATAATCCTTTACTAAAATCGTACACAACTAATTACTAACATAATAATCAATTTATTTAGCGATTTATTTATTAATTATCACAATTTATAATCAATAAACGATTTACTAAACTAATTTAACTCATTATTAACATAATATTCAATTTATTTAAAATTTATCACAATTTATAATAAAATTATAAAAAAAACCGGGCGTCTGCGGGAGACGCCTACCCTACGTGGTAGGCGTCTGCCGGAGACGCCTACCGTACGTGGGAGACGTCTCCCGCAGACGTCTGTTCATTGGGTCGGGCGTCTCCCGCGACCGCCCGACTCAAAAAAAAAATTAAAAAAATTAATTGAAATAAACAAGGTAATTTACAAGATGTGAGTAGTCAGGGGTCTCCGCTGGCTCTTTCCCTGGCCTCCGAGACATTCTATTTGGTGAATAAAAGTGTGATATGAAGAGAAAGTTGTGTTAAAAGAGTGAAATGAGGAGTTATATTAGTAGAAAGGGGAGAGGGGCAAAATGGTAATCTTACGGGCGATTTAAGTAGTTTTACGGCGACGAATAGCAGTTCAGTAAAAAAATTATGTGGATGAGAGAGAGTGTTGAAAGTGGGGTTGGAGTTAAGAAGTGAAAAATGAGTTGGGTTGGGTAGTGGGTTGCATAGTGTTTTTTGCTGATGTGGCGGAGAGAGAAGCTGGGTTGGAGGAAAAAATAAGGTTGTGGTTAACGATGCTCTTAGTAAATTTATCATTTCTTTATTTTTATATTTGCTCGATTCTTTCTTCTTATATTAAAGATTTGATTTGATTTGGATGACATGACATTTACGTATCGTTTGCAGATCAAGATTTTCCAAATGAACTTAAATACTAGTATCTTAGACAAGCTGGAACACATGTTTGGCTTTGAAAATGTTAAAAGTATGTCATTTTATCATTCCTTAATTCCTTTTTATCAAGATAATGTTACACAAAGATGTACTTATGTAATTTATGTTGATGTCACATATATATCCATAAAACTAAATAAGAAATTTCACAAGATATTTAAATACCATTTCTTAGTCTCTCCTTTAATGATATAGTGAAAGATGCCAAAGATACATATCCAAGGATACATATTCTTATTTAGTAGTATCATTTTCAATTAGTTAAAAAAGGGTAATGGTACTCCTATATATGTCCTATGCTAGTGTCTACACCTACACTAGAAATGAAAATACTTCTAAAGAATTAGATCCGTGAGTTATGCCCATTAAGTGTGTTCTCCTCATTTTTTGAGAATATTATAGGCAACTAAATCTCAAAAGCTGATTTCTTTTTAAATGTAAGTAAGAAGTTTTACCTTTTCTCTTTAGCTTAAATATTTTAATTTTGTTTACATGATTTACGTCTATTTCATAAAAATGTTCGGTTTGGAAGAAAATGACATGAACGTAGAAAGTTAGATTTTTTCAAAATTCATTGATACTTTATATTTATACCTTTTGATTTAGCATAACTTCTATCTACACTACAGAATATAGATGTAGAAAAACACTTTTGATTAAAAAAGTAAAACAATACAAATCAAACTATTAGATTCTCTTATATGATTTTCGATTTAGCGTAATTTCATTGAATAAATTGGTAGCCAAATTAAGAAATTTATGTAACAAAATGTTTGGCAATAATTCACTAAGGAACCAAGAGCAAAGCTATACGCCACTATTACCACTGACATATTTTGTCCATATACAATTGAAGTAGAAGATCCATGAAGATACAGGCACAATTTGTACTGTTGTGCGGTGGACAATCTAGAAATCTAATTTTAAGACGATGGAGTTGGTGAAGACACCACTTAATTAGTAGATGGTTAGATATTTGTTCTACTTTTTGGACTTGTTAGTAGTTTCAGCCGTTTTCTCGTGCCAAAGACTTACAAACAACTAATCGCTTTAAATTTGAGTAGGGTTTGTAATGTCATGTATTTTGACTTATCAAGTAAAACAAAAAAGCTCATGGTACTCCTACTCCACTAAGATGAAGTTCGTAGGTCTAAAACTAGACCTGACAATTGTGTCCTGTATTTTTGTGTCATTTTTTTTCGTGTACTAGGTAATTTCTCTAGACAGTCAAACAAACAGGACACAGACACAACCCGAATCAGTAGGTGTAAACACGAACGCAACCCGAAATCTAACAAATAGTTATTAATATTTTTAACATTTAAGTGTTTACTCTAAGTATTTCATTAGAGTCAACTAGAGAGGAAAGCTCCCAAATGCTGAGGGAGAAGTGAGGGTGCGGTTGGTTTTACAGGGTAGAGTGGATGATAAGAAAATGCATTAGGCGATATGGGACTAATTTTTCATATCACCAAACACCCAAAAACAATTGGTTAAAATTAAACATCTGATATAAGACTGAAGGCGAAGTTAGCGTTGTGGTTGAGTTTGATTGAAAGGTTGTTTGGGTCGCAAGTTCGAATATCCAAGTCGGTGTTTTTTTTGTTGAATTAAATTTAACATTTCGCCAAAATTACGAGGGGGTGGGATTCGAACAGAAAAACAACATTTATTATTAAGATAATATTAATTAGTGTCATTCGTGTACCCGAAACACGACACAAAATCTTTAAACCCAAACACGAATTTTTCGTGTTGTGTTTTTGTGTTTCGTGTCAAATTGTCAGGCATATCTAAGACCAAGACTTTGAATGAAGAGTAAAATCAATAAAGAAGTCATACGAAGAAAGCTATATAAATATTACTATTGGATATATTTTTTATCGGTATACTTAACTATGGTCAATAATCACTTTTGTGACCTGAATTGCACGTCATGAATTTAACGTTCATAGATCATGGTCTATGGTAGGAAATCATGTTAGTATTTTTAATTATGAAATCCATTCATTCAGTATTCTAGGATAGTTATTTGGCAATTTGCTTAGGGCACCCTTAACGGGGGGTTGTGGGCATATCTGATCCCCCCCCCCCCCCCCCCCCCCCCCCCCCCCCCCCCCCCCCCCCCCCCCCCCCCACACACACACACACACACAAACGGCCCGGGCGGCCAACCGGAGCGCACTCGGGTGGGGGGCATGTGTTGCCCCCTAATTGGTCATTTTTTAATTTTAGTGGAGGATTTGTTATTAGAGGCAATTGATAATGAATTAGTTATTTTTAGTAATGTGGGGTGATAATTTTTTATTATTGTAGGATCACTATTTAATCACGTGTGCACTATGTAATCACGCTTCGACTATTCAATCACGCGTGCACTAATTAGTCACGCTTGCACTGTGCATTCATGTGTGTATTGTGCATTAACGCGTGTACTATGCAACATATACCTCTATCTACTCTCAACTATAGATACATCTACCTATCTTTTAACTCCTCACATCTTCTTAAATTCTTCACTCTTATTAGCTTCTCATCTCAATGTCGGATAGTAGTTCAAACCCCGCTCAATCCGACGATGACAACTGCAGTGTGACATTCGATCTGATGGACTGTGCTATTGATTTGGCCTCCCGAGCTATGTACGAACGCAGTACACGTCCTAGGCTTCGTCGAAGGAGAACGACGAACCCAGATAGAGATCGTGAACTTGGTTACAGACGCATTAGGGAAGATTATTTATCTGACAACACTGTCTATTCTGATTCTCTTTTCAGGAGAAGATTTCGGATGCGAAAGCATGTCTTTCTGCGCATTCACAATGTCATTGAAGCATCTGATGTCTTCTTCCAACGAACACTGGATGCAATTGGTAGAATTAGCATTTCCGGATTACAAAAAACAACAACAACAATATGAATGTTAGCCTATGGTGTGACAGCTAATGGGATCGATGAGTACTTACGAATGAGTGCAACAACATCTAGAAATGCCCTCCTCAAATTCTGCGAAGGTGTTATTAACATCGTCGACACTGAGTATTTATGCCGACCAACTGCAAATGACTTGGCACGCCTACTTTACGTGGGTGGGCAACGTAGGTTCCCAGGTATGATGGGGAGTAGGGCTGAGCATCGGTCCGCTCCGGACCGGAAAAAAAATTCAGGTCCGGACCGGACCGGAAAAAATTCGAAGGGTCGGACCGGAGACCGGATCGAACCAGACTGGTTCGGTTCGGTCCGGTCCAAAAACCCGATTTTTTACCTTAAATTTTAAAAAAATTTGGACCGAACCGGACAGGATCCAAATTTTTTGTTTCGGTCCGGACCGGAACCCGGACCGGTTGGTTCCGATACGGACCAAACCTGGACCGGGTTTTGCTCACCCCTAATGGAGAGTATCGATTGTATGCACTGAGTTTGAAAAAACTGCCCGACTGCTTAAAATAGACAACATTAAGGGCGTTCTGGGAGAGAAACCCTCATTCTTGAAGCGGTGATATCGTACAACTTATGGATCTGACATTCCTTTTTCGGAATTCCGGGTTTGGCCAATGACTTGAACGTCCTACAATAATCTCCTATTTTCGACGACATACTGGAAGACCGAGCTACACCTGTAAATTATGAGGTAAATGATGTTCAATATGATATGAAATACTATCTTACTGATGGTCTTTATCGACAGTGGGGCACCTTTATCCAATCCATCATTCACCCTCAAACGCCAAAGCACAAGTTGTTTGCTAAAGTGCAGGAGACAACGCGTAAAGATGTAAAACGCGCTTTCGGAGTGTTGCAAGCGAGGTGGGTGATCATCGATAATCCATCTCTCGCCTGGAGTAATGACGTAATATCCAAAATAATGACATTTTGCATCATCATGCATAATGATTGATCGTTTTATATTAACCGCAAGTGCACGACCGCGTTGAAGCGGTGACAAATATGGGTCGTCCACTGGGAGGTGTGTCGACGATTGGTTTGTTCGAAGGCGAGAGGTAAAAAGAAGGAGAGAAAGGTTGGTTACACTAAACTACAGTAAGAAATGAAGATAAGCAATAAAACTAAGCCCCATAGGGGGTAGAGAAATAATGTGAATATGAAGATGTGTGTGTGTGTGTGTTCAATTAAGCTCCTCACAACATGTAGTGCATGAAATCATAAAACTACATCCAACTTTGCCTCCACATGAATTAAGATAAGACTACATCATTAAAACATACAAGACAATAATTGGAATGAAGCTAAATGAACTCAAGTATAAAGACTAGACCCTACTATGCCTCCACATGAATTAAGATAAGACTACATCATTAAAACATACAAGACATTAGCTAAGGTAAAGGCAACAAGAGCACATACACTACAAATTGTGTTTCCAATATTAACTTCATCCATATCCTAACCTTATCATTCCCCATAAAATAGGTCCACTAATCAAAGCATAAGCTAAGCTTCATTCAAGAGCATTAACATATCAAAGATAAGAGTGAAAACTCATTAAATGGTTATGGAAATCATATAAAGCTCAAGGGATAAAGATAACACACACTTAATACACTACATGATTATATCACATATTTCTCCACCCCCCAAATGGGGATGAAACTACTCACTACTCATTACACTAACTATATTAACAAAAGAAAGCATAATAGTGAAATGAAAGTTAACTAAGAAAGCAAGAAGTATTAAAGAAGCTTAAAAGGAAAGGAAAGACTAAACAAACATGCATAAATTAAAAGACAAGATTAAAAGAAACTAGAAGAATTATTTTATTAACAAATGACTCACATTGAAGGTAGCATTCTTCTCCACCTTGAGTTTTTGCTTCAAGGCTCACTCCTTAGTAGAGAGAATGCCACCAAGCAATGAGTAATTACAATGGAAGGTGAAGAGTTCTATTTATAAGCATGAAAAAGCTAATCGGGGACAATCCCCCGATGTGGGACTAAACCAATACCAAAAATAGCCTAAGCATACACTAATACACGTGCTACAGAAAACTAAACGAATCCTGGGCTATATGGACCGCCAATTGGCGGTTCTAGACCGCCAATTGGCGGTCTATAAGCTTTAGATCCGTCTGCTTTTCTTTGTGGGCTTTGCTTGAAGTATTTCTGGGTCTTGGATGCATCTACTTGGTCTGTTGGAGCTCCGACCTGAATCGAATTGCCAAAATACTCGCCATGATGGTGTGGAGTTTCCTGTTTTGCTCTTAGGTCCTTTGGTCTTACGATCAGGTCATTCTCCCTTGCATCTTAGTCCCCAGGTCTCACGATTAAGTCTTTTTTCTTGCTTTTGGGTCCTTTCATGGCTCTTCTCTTCAAACCTCTTTATTTCTGAAATTCAAACATAAAACTCGTTACATAGCATTGCTTAGATGTAAGATAATGGATATAAGATACGAATATGAGCATGAAATGATGTCAATCACATAACATGATTATGGAGGACGAATGTGACTCTTACGCCAATTTTGGAGATATTCGCGAATTTATGGAAGATCGACCTGAAACTTTAGCTGAGGAAATATCATATTCGACCGATCGTATACCGAATATTCACGAGTGTTTTTGCCAATCAAGATCGGGTGCGTGACAGGAATCAACATTTGGATCTGAAAGACGATTTAATCGAGCATATATGGCACCGCTACAGACGATGAGCGGTTTGAAAATGAGTTTAACGCAATTTGTAATGTACTATTTCGAAGTCCAATTTATGTAATATGTATTGTCGTTTGTTAATTTTGAATGTAATATTTTCGATTTCAGTTTATGTAATATATAATGTGGTTTCGTAATATTTAATAATAATTCGTGATTAATAGTAAAAATTAAATATTTTCGGGTTAAAGTAATTAGAAGTAGTAATTACAATTAGAATTATGTAAAATGTAATTTGTTAAATATTGTGTAAGAATTAAAATTGTTTAATTAAGAAATGATGTGGAGGAAAGAGAGTGTAGGGTGGTGGGGGTAGCCCGGGCGTGGTTAAAAAGTTTTTTTGGGTGAGTGAGAAAAACTGACGTAACGGAGAGAGAAGCTGACGTGACGGAGAAAAGGCGGGGTAGCCCGGGTGCTGTTAAACATGATCTTAAATACTCTTCACACATTTCATATTTACTGAAACAATCTTCGTATTGTCATAATTTCGTAAATACCTCGTGATTAAGCAAAACAAGCAACACATGGAGGGTAACAAAACGAAGTATTTAGCAAATATAAGATTGCGTGGAGAATATTCAAGGGGAAAACCCAAATGACTATTTCTCAAACATCTTTGTTTATTCGAGTGCAAACTACAGTTCCAAGGCAGAGAACAAGATTTTTCTGAAGAAAAGTCATCAGGACGACAGGACATAGGATTTTTGCAATAATACACTTGTGAAAGACAGAAGTAGTCAGAAGTAGTCTGAGCCAAGTGAATAGTTCGGTGCAGTGGTCTGAAATAGGATAATCTTGCACTGGTAAATGGTAATGTTGGAAGTTAAAGACCTGCCAATTAGAACATTAGCCACTGTGGACTAGCTGGAGATTCTCTTCACCTTCCTCCCATGCTTCAATCTTCTATGTTTGAATCAAATGATGAGTAGTAGTAATCATGACTTCACATTGTACATTTGTTTTCATTAAATCAACCTTACGGAGGCTTAACTTTAGGAATTAATAATGAATTTCGACTACATACGGTTTGCACCTGAAACGATTGAACTTTTTTTCCACATGCAACTTTGCACGACAATTCTGGGACATCGGAGTTGCGATAAATCTAAACTTAACTTTATGAATTAATAATGAATTCCAACTACATGCTACAAACTACCTCGGTTTGACAAATGTAGAATGGAATAACCTTGTAAATTGCTTTTTTGGATAATATGGAACGAAAGAAATAATCATTTTTTTCGTCAATCTTCAAATTCATTCTTACATGTGATAAACGAATGTTTCAATCTTTTTATACTCTGGACATGTTCGTGTAAGAGAAGTGCAGATGAGCTCTCACAAACCCGTATAAAACGGGTTCGTGCGGAAAATTTTATCACTCTCTCCGCAACAGTCACGACTCGCCACTCAATCCTGCCAACCGCATGAAGGAGGTGTCCTTTAATCAAGATGACAATGAATAAATAATTTAAAGGAAAATTAATCCGATTACATTAGGAGTCGTAATGTTTAGCTAGAAACTAATTACGATCTACGTGTCACTTATTGTGTGCGTTACTAATATAATCGGATCCTATAAGAGTTACATACATTGGAATCTATGTGCTAAACATATGGATGGCTAAGGGCCCATTAGGCTCACTTGCCTAATGAGATTAGGGTTAGCTTAAGAGAGGTCTGTAAATATATGGAAAATAAGAGAAAAAAGAAAGCAAACTATTTTTCTCTCCTAGAAACCCTAGTCGTCCCCTCCCTTCCACCACCAAGGAAGAAGTTTCTTCTTCCATCCCCCTCGTTCTAGCTAACGTGTTGGTGGAGTTTAGTCCGTGGTTCGTGTGTCCCGAGTAGAGGAATCACACTTGGGATTCTCCGCACCTCCTCCGTGAGCGAAAGAAAGCACGCATCAAAGGTATAAATGGTTGTACATTAGTTTTCCTCATTATTATCATGTGCATGGATCTTGGGTGGTTGATGAATTTAGAAATCATTTCTATGTTATTTTTCCGCTGCGTTTTTCATCGCAACTCAACAGTGGTACCAAAGCCTCGTGCATATGATTTTAATGGTTAGACTGAAAAAAAATGTTTTTTTCTCATTTGATGTATTTCCGAAATTATATTTAAAAAAATGTTTTTTTTCTTCTTTTCTCTTGCTTTCATGCGTTTTGTATATATGTATCACCAAATTTGTTCTCGGTAGAGATGCATGTTGCATGAACACATGATTGATTTAATTGTATTAAATTTGCATGAGAATAAGTTTTAAATTTTAATCAATGATCTAGAACTATATGATGTATTTCTAGATTGTTTTTTGTTAAATTTTTCATGATTATTCGCTCAAATCGGTTAAACCATAATTTCGATTTATGATGTGATAATGATGATTAACAAATTAATAAATTGATATTATTAGATAATTTCATATTATTTATGTCGTGTTATTTGAACAAATGTTGTTTAAATATTCATGCTTGATATGAATAATTGTTGTTTTAAGTACATGCATGATTTTAGGGGTTATATGTGATTAGATCATGTATGCATTTGAGTGAGAGTTATGAATTTTATTTCCAATTTTCGGATTGGGCTTGGAGCTCAATAAATTTTATGGTAATTTAATAATATATGCTTGATACGTAATATTCATGTCTATGGTAATTTAATCATAAATGTTTGATACGTAATAGGCATGTTTATGGTAATTTAATCATATATGCTTGATAAATTAGATTTACCGTATATGATGCAACCTTGATTACTTTGATTTATGGTAATGTGCATGTTTATGGTAATTTAAACATATATGCTTGATAAATTAGATTTACCATATATGATGCAACCTTGATTACTTTGATTTATGGTAATATGCATGTTTTGATTTATTTAATTAAAACACATAAAATGTTGATTGACTAATTTAAATGGCTGATTTGATTAGTTTAATTAAGATTTATTAATTTGATTAATGATATCTTGCATTCATATAGTAATATATATAATATTATGGATGATATTATGCATGATATGTGATATTATGTGTGGATAATATTGTGGGTGATATTATTGTGAATGCATGGTGTATGTTTATAATATGTGATGTTATGAATGCATGACTTTGTGAGATGACTAGTATGGCCCAATAGACGATCTGCGTATCGTTGCACATTATTTTGTAATCCTAATTTCATTATGTATTCATTTTATACGATATTGTGATGTAGTATTGTAATAGTAATTAGGATTATTATTGTTATTGTTATTTCCTTGTCTTGTAAGCTTGATTGAAGAATCAAGCATGGAGATCCAAGGCGTTCAAGAAGGTGTTCCTACGAAGATTAGTCTTTTAGGAGTAAGGGCCATACTAGGATCACAATTTATTTTGCATGCTTTGTGTATGTTTATGTTTATGAATGTTGGATGTTTATGTTATGAGTTCACATGATAAACAAACATAATAAACATGTCCCTAAAAGAAAATTGAGTTTACATGCCTTTCCAAATTGACACCTGCGAAGCCCTCGAAAATTGGTGATGAGTGATGCCAAAGTAAGGTGTCACCTTTTCTCTTGGGATAATACGGGTAAATTCAAAGAAGGAGTTTATATGTTTAATTTGGTTGATCTCAACAAAATCATCAAAAAAGTTTTGGATTTTGAGGCAAATGAGTGAGAATTTTAACATAACATGTTACCTACCAACCAAGACTTATAAGAGATAACCAGTAAATGAGTTTACTTACCTCGATCACCTAGTGTTGAGGAATGGTCAAAGTCCGCTTAATATTATGTGAAATAGGGTCTTGGAATCACTAGTTCAATAAGGGACAAATTATAAATTGTGTAGTGTGTTTTAGCTTAACTATTTGAATTGTTTAAATGTTTTGAGCTATTTATGACAAACGTAATAAACTTGCAATTCCTTTTTTTTCAAATGTAGATTAATAGCCGGAAATAGTAATACCACTTTCAATCTTCGTTCTATCCTTGAGAAGGACAAGCTGAACGGAAATAATTTCCTTGATTGGGAAAGGAATCTGAGAATTGTTCTCAGGTCAGAAAACAAGGAGGACAAGAAGAATGACGCATTAGCTTCTTCTTCAGGTACCCTTGTTATTGATGTTAATTTAGCAAATTCTTCTTCATGGATATTTTGATACCGGATGTAGATCCCACATTGTTTCCAATGTGCATGGACTAAGAAGAATTAGGAACTTGGCAAAAGGGGAAGTTGATCTACGAGTCGGAAATGGAGCAAGAGTTGTTGCACTAGCTGTAGGATCTTATGATTTATGTTTGCCCTCAGACTTAGTTCTAGAACTTAGTAATTGTTATTTTGTTCCCGCTATTGGTAGAAATATTGTTTCATCTTCAGTATTGGATATTGAAGGTTATTCATTTATAATAAAGAATCAATGTTGTTCTATCTATAAAGATGACATGTTTTATGTCAGTGTTAAATTAATTAATGGTGTCTAGTTACTTGAATTAGATCGTCATATCTTTAACATAAACACCAAAAGGCAAAAATCAAACGAATCGAATCCCACTTACCTTTGACATTATCGCCTTGGTCACATCAACCTGAAGCGCATGCAGAAGCTCCAAAAGAATGGACTTCTAACATCATTTGATTTAGAATCATACGATACATGTGAATCCTGTTTGATGGGAAAGATGACGAAAACACCTTTTATAGGAAAGGGTGAGAGAGCAAGTGAACTTTTAGGACTCATACATACAGATGTGTGTGGTCCAATGAGTTCCATGGTTAGAGGAAGTTTCAATTACTTCATCACGTTTACTGATGACTTAAGTAGATACGGTTACGTATACTTAATGAAACGTAAATCCGAATCGTTTGAAAAGTTCGAACAGTTTCAGAATGAAGTAGAAAACCAACTTGGCAAGAAAATCAAGTCATTACGATCAGATCGTGGTGACAAGTATTTGAGTCAAGAATTCAATGATCATCTTAGAAGTTATGGAATTGTTTCACAACTAACTCCACCAGGAACGCCACAATGGAATGGTGTGTCCGAAAGGAGAAATCGAACATTGTTAGACATGGTTCGATCTATGATGAGTTTTGTCAATTTTCCGGTATCCTTCTGGGGATATGCTCTTGAAACAACTGCTTTTACACTAAATAGAACTCCGTCAAAAGCTGTGGAAAAGACTCCATATGAGATATGGACTGGAAAAGTTCCAAAGTTGTCTTTTCTGAAAGTCTGGGGATGTGAAGCTTATGTAAAACGTTTACTCTCTGATAAGGTTGCACCTATGTCAGACAAATGTTTCTTTGTGGGTTATCCCAAAGAAACTAAGGGCTATTACTTCTATAAATATGCGAATTCTATACCCAAAAAATATTTTAAGTGACCAAGATCTTTAATATCAAACTTGGATTTTAAAAAATGCTTAACTGAGTTTATATGTATATCAGTATCTCCTGTAATGATGATGTCATCAACATAAATAAGTACTATGGTGGTGATATGATTGTGATGTTTTATAAATATGGATGCATCAACAGAGCATTTTTCAAAACCATAAAAAATCAGGGAATGACTAATCTTAACATATCAAGCTCAGGGAGACTATTTCAATCCATAGATAGATTTATGGAGTTTACAAACCGGATTTTTACCTGTGATGATACCGGGAGGGGGAGTCATATAGACTTCTTCCTTAAAAGTTCCTTGGAGTTTTCTTTAAAACTATATGGGGCGGATGCCCATGCGCATGTGCCAAAGATCCAGTTTAGATGAGTTTATTGTAAGAAATCCCTTTTTTGAGGTATCAAACACATAGAGTCCATTGATTAGAAATCCTCTACCAATCTTCCTCCATGTGATACGATCCTGAAAAGTCACATCAAAAGGTGAGAAAATAACATTACAGTTTAAGTTTTTAGTAATCTTGGCAACCGATAGTAGATTGGCGTCCAAATTGGGCATATACAAAACATTTTCAATGTTATTTGATAAGTTTGTCTCTCATTCCCTTAATTTCAACTTGATTTCTGTTTGCAACCGTGATGAATTTATTCAACAGATCTATATGGGATTTAATATTTTAAGCATGTTAGGATTACCAGTCATATTATCAGTTGCACCAGAATCCATAATCCAATTAAAATCAGAAATGTTACTATGTGATCGGGCAGAAAAAGTGTAGGATTTCATGTTTAATTGTGCATATATATTTTTCGAAATTTTATACATAATAAGGATCAATTACAATTTTCTACGATTTATTTCATGCATGCATCAGTTTGTTTTATTAACTAGTTTCAAAAACTTATTAAAACAAATATAATGGACTCCGAAATTCATACCTAGAAGTTCTCTAAAACTTCTTGATGTTCCAGAGACGTTGAGGAAGACGATCGTCACTTCTCGTTACGCCGGATGCCTCCGAGTGTTCACCGAAACCTTAAACAAGGTTGGAGAGAAAGGAGCTAGCCAATCAATCTCCAAACTAGCTTAGAATATAGCTACAAACCCATTCCTTAATCTCTGAGATTTATCCTTCCAAAGATTTAGAAAATCTAAGAGAATTTTCGTGGTTTTTGTGGTGAATTAGGAGAGAAAACAATTAGAAAAACTTATATATATTAATTAGGGAGAATAAGGACCTATTTAAAGGATCCAATCTTAATCTCAATCATGGATATTCTTGAGCCATGTTTTCTTGACATTTTCTCTCACAAACTAATTCCATAATGCATTACATGCATCCACAAAACGTTTGACCAAGTTTGGAGCCAATTCAACCATTGATCAAATTAATCTCTTAATTATCAAAGGCAGAAAATCGGTCGTGGTTCGGTTTACCGAGTCACACTCGGTTAACCGAATATGTCACGATTTTTTTACCGAGTATTAGACGGATGACCGATTCTTAAGGAGAAAAATTCTCCTTAACCAATCGGACGAATTCTTGTCTATAACCGAATGCGTTTCGGTTAACCGAAAATATCGGAACTGGACATTGTTCGGTCGACCGTTTCTGGTTCGGAATACCGATCCAGAATTCCAGGCACTTTGGTCAAGTTCGGTCAATCAACTATGACTATCTGTTCCACGTTCGGTTGACCGATCCACAGATCCTTCGGTCGACCGAACCATAACGGATTACCAAACTTTTACCCGATTTTGCCTTTTCAAATTTTGGATTTATTTCCAACAAAATTTGAACTTTTGGGGTTTTAGCAAATTCACAACTTATGCAATATATTATCCTATGCAATAATAAATTATTGCACCCCACAATATATGCATCTCATATGAATTTATCATGATTCTAATTATGTTATATACAACATAATTGATTTTACTTGTTCACCACACGTGTCATATTTTCTATAAGAAACCCGACACATCATGTGGACCAAAAATCAAGCTTCTTGTTTCCCCGTTTTTGCGGTGTGACCTATGAGAGGATCTACACTAAGTTGACAGTGATATTAAAAGCTTAGTATCACAAGCTATAAGCGGTATCTAGCTACACATTATAGCTCCCAATTAGTTAGATGTCTTAATTCCACTCAAACCAAAACCCGATCCATTTAGTGATGGAGTGCACCACTTGTGTCCGTCCCTTGCCTCATGATATTAAGAATACACACAAAGTAGTATTGTGTCATCTTTGTATTAATATTCATTTCTTGATCTCTTTAAGCTAGTTATAAATATGTGACTTAACTCAAATCACATTGTGCACATTATAACTTTGCTTTATCAAGGGGCCCACTAATATCATGACTCAATTAAGAGGAGCAATGATAATCTTTTGACTAACTATCTTCTCCAACAAAAGTCATACTTAACCAACCAATGTCTTTACACTACTCTCATCGATAGCTCAAGACACTAGTCTAATTAAGTAATTCTTAAGTGATCGGATATAAGTCTCATATCAAAGGACCAAAGACACAGTAAAACATTAATGACACAGAAAACACAATTCTATAATGTTTTACTTATTAGGTCTATTCAGTATAAAAAAGTAATATTTTTCTCTTTTGTGTACTCGTGTTGTCACTCACTTGTAGAGCTACAATGATCTATGACCAACACGACAATCTTAACTCAGTAATTAATGTCCCATGTTAATTACCATGATTGCGAATATCTTTTGTTTTATGTAAACCAATATCGTTTAGAGCTCTACGGTTAAGGACCAAGAGTCTCTTCCTTAACACTTCTAAAAGACGAATAACATAAACAAGGAACAAAAATGATTTCTCATTCAATTCATAATAATTGACATTTAAAGTAAAACTTTTAGAACACATTCCCTTCAAAAAGATGTTTCTAAATATTTAACCATACCTTGGAGATTACTTGTTCTTGGGGGCTGAAGTTGCAAAACTTCGTTTAGGTGGGCCAATAAAGAGTGAAGCTGGGTCGGGTCTGGAGCTCTGCTCATGTTTGAAGAAGAATTGGAGGTGTAATCGGGTGTCAGATTAGGGTGCTGATCAGAGGTATAAAAACCGTGCAATCCGATTTTAGTGTTTCCATATCCGTCATTTGGGTTGTCTCTTGAAAAGTTAGGGTTTCCTCCGAGGAAGGCCGAGTGGCCGCCGCCAGACCCATGCGGGTTTTGGCTGGTGAAGCCGCCGCCCCTGTTAGGATTTTGAGCGGTGAAGCCGCCACTTCCGTTGTGTTGTATGTCCCTTTTCCCATCTCCTCCCCTCCTTTCTCTATCTTTAGGTGGTCGGAGGTTGGGGAATAGAAACCAACAGTTGTTTCTTGTGTGTCCTGTTTTTTACATTTATCGTAACTTTCATGTGGTTTATTTCCGTACCTCTTTTTTGAGTTGTGGGTTTGGTCGGATTTTGTGGCGGTGAAGGCATCGTTTTCAGAGATTGTTGGTTGTGGTTGCGTCATAGTTTTTCGTCTGGATTCTTCGTTTTGTATGGTTGCAATGATTGTTGCGAGAGGAGGCAACTCTAGTGACATGAGTATTTGGCTTCGGATTTGTTCGAAGCTTGGATCTGGTCGAAATAAGAATTGGTACACGATTTTGATCTTGCCTTGCCTGGATAGTTTTGGATTTGAGCTAGGTGGTTCGTAGACTCCTAGCTCATGCCACTTGCCTTTGAGTGCCCCAACATAGTCGGTGACAGACCTCTTTCCTTGCTTGGTTTGTGCAATGTCATTTTTTAGTTTAAAAATATGTGCAATTTTTTTTGTTTAGCATAGAGGTTCTGAGTGGACTCCCATTGCTTCTTTGCTGTGTGTGAGTACATGAAGATCTCCGCAATGTTTGGCTCCATAGATTGTAGAAGCCATGACATGACAATGTCGTTGTTGGAATCCCATTCTTCTTGTTTGGCTTCACTGCCTTCCCCAGATGGTTTCTTTATTTTCCCGGTAATGAAGCCGAGTCTCCCTCGGCCGTTGAGGGACAGAGTGACTGCCCGTGCCCAAGAGAGAAAGTTAGTGTCGTTGAGTGGTTACGACACGATCCTCTGGTAAATGTTGCCCTCCGGTAGACCAAGAGAGGTCATTTTTTGGTTGTTGAGGTTTGGAACATGGTGTGTGATGGGTTTGAGACTTCTGAGACCAACATCCGATCTATGATGAACTTGAAGCTTCTGAGATCGACGAATGCTGCTCTGATACCATGTAGAAAACAATGGAGACAAGTTTGTGTTGTATTATTTGTATATAATTTGAAATTACAAAAGATGTTTATATACATCATCCTAAACGAACATTGGAATTAGCCCGTTACAATTGCCTAATATGCTTGATTGTACAATTGTTGTTTGAGATTGATTTGTGCTTCGATGTTTTCCTTGTGAGGCTTGATACGGGTAGATGCTCCCCTTGATATGAGGCGATGATGGCAAGGATGCCAACTTGAGCCAGAGTCTCAATAGGTTAGTCATGTGTGTACTTTTATTTTCAACATCGATTCAACTAACATATAGTTAAACATAACTTTCCGGAAACCATTGATCACATCTTTTTTAACTGCGAATATGCTAGGAAATGCTGGGACCTTACCTCAATCCTAGATTTAAATATTACTTTCGAAAACAATAATTTCTTTAGATCTCAAATTCTAAATCAACTTGATTCAGATAATAAAGAGTGACAAACTTTGATTATTATTTTCTTGTGAGTTATTTGGTTGGAACACAACAATCGGGTGTTTCGTGGTGTTTTGATATTATTATTAATAAATGCTTTGATTTGGTCACGGCTTGGATAGGAGCACACAAAAGATTAGGAGAGCCACTTGAGAACTATCAAATGTGCCTGAACTTACCATTTGGTAACCATGGCTTCGTCGAGCGGCTCAATCCCAATGTAGCGTGAGGAAACAATCGATCAATTTTTTTATAGAGATTGTATGTGAGGTGTTTAACCTTTCTTTTTGGGCAGAAAGATATGTCACCTGAACTTTGTAGGTAGGGGAGGTTGTGGATCATGGCCTTTCCATTTGCTTAACCTAATTAAACTATCAGCTTTTCAAAAAAACTAAAAACTTACATATAGTTAATCCAATTTTTTTTGAATTGTTTTAGTCTGGTCCTTTCTTTTCTTGTGGGTTTTGGATGTGAAATCTGCTGGGAGGTTTTACCTGACCTACTTTGAAGTAACAGGTTGGAAGGAGCTTTCTCAGCTACTGACAGATAGAGACCAGAAAAGAACATTAACATGCTGATGTCACTTGCATATATTTTCTGCAAACGACAGGTTCCTCGAGCCCCCTTCGGTTCATGCATACATCAACATCACAAATAAAACCAGAGCTTCAAGTAAAGGAAAATAGGCCGAATGCCAGTTATACACGTACAGCAATCAAGATCAAGATGATGCATCTTATTATTCACGGTATCAAAACAGTGAAACATGTACATAATACATACACTACGGTATACACTTCCATATGAATAAAAAAATGATTTGCCTTAGGACCATATGCTATTTTCACACTATACATGACTATTAGATCAATAAAATGGGCATCATCTTTGTTATGTTACAATACAGACGACAATCAACTGCCAATTCTTGAAAACTTCTCATGCCCTTGGGGCATTCCTACCACTGAAGAAATACGATCGTAAGGAGGGAGCAAAAGAGTTGATGAATAATATGAAACCAAGGGAAGAAGAATGAAACCTAAGGAGAAGTAGGATGTTTCACCATTTTCTTGTCAATCTGTAGTTTGGTCTGTTGGAACTCGGCCAAAAATATCGGGGCAACCTTCCCAGTTGCCTCTCTCCCTGGCCTCCCAATAACCTCCGGTATAGCAGAATGTATTAGTTGCTTTGTCTTTGGCAAACCACTGTGGCTTCCATCCTCTCTCTTGCATATTTCTTGCCTAAACATGCCACAATCATGTCTAATTTACACTCAAATTTAATATTAAAATGCACCAACTTATACCCATCGTAAGAAATAAAATGTGGTGCCATGATGCATCTACATACCTGCCGTTGTCTTTGCTCCAGTCTCAATTTTTCGGCATTGGCCATTTCATACTCTCCGTTTTCTAGACACCTCTGATCAGGTCGTAAACGGGAATCGGTTGGTGGCAACTTCTCCTAGTTGGCGGAAGAGAATTTCAATATCATATTGATGGCTCTGAAACGTAATAAATTCACATAAATTATACAAGCTCACCTTCAACCCAGGGGTGAGTTCATTTAGTGTGATGGCAAAACGTGAGAGGTTGTATCTGGTAGGGTAGTGAGATGGCCTTGCACGCCTCCAAAGGAGATTGGCCTCTGATAAGGATTCGGCTCCTTTCCCCTTAGAGTCACCTTCCACATAATACACGCTTTCATCCCATTTGCCAAATAGAGTAGCAACTGTTTTCCCTTTTCTGTCTTGAACTATCCCTTGTACCTGCAAATGATAATTAAAGTTGCACTTCAGATGATGACTGCCTCCCAAACGAATTTTGGATCCACCTAAAGGATGTTCTTTTCATATTAAATGGTAGTAGTCACCAAATGATAAAACCAACACCTTAAAAGTCGAAGGATAGTGGATACTCCATGCTCGTAAGTACTAACTGTATACATGGTCAAAGCTTGGCAAATAGTTGGGCATCTTACAACAATAAAAACAATAAAAAAATAGGAATATTTTAAATCTGGAACTACACAGTGTCGTCATTTTGAATTTATATATTCAATATGAAGGGGAAAAAACCAAACAGACCAAGTAACCAAATTTGAAAGTGTGACAAAAGAAGCAGCAAAATGCAAAAAATCAAGTTCATGAAGTCAAGGATTGCATCTTATGATGAGGATGGTTAACCCTTCAGTTTTGAGCATTAGTGTTTAGAAAAAGGAAAGGACTGTAACCTGATGAGGATTCCTGTCAATAATGGACTGCTCTTTAAATTTTAATTTGCAGGAGTATTCACTATTTCCTTGTATGCGCATGGTTCCATAATGATCACAGTAGAGCTTTCCCAATATAAGGTTGTAAATCGATGTTGTGACCTGAGAATATCAGATGTTAAAATTTTGTGCAAAGTATCTGCATGAAAATCGTGTAATATGTATCACAATCACCAAATAAATAATTTAACAGCACACCTTACTCCACTGAAAAGTTTCACCATCATCAAACTCAAGAGTAAGAACACCAACTGGATCTAGCTGAATTGAGCGACCCCAGAACTTGCTCTTCAAGTTACTGTCTGCCCAAAACTTCCACCCACTACCCTCACAGTGGCAAGCAACAATCATTGGATGATGACTAACCTGTTTCATCGTGCCAATGGTTATCATTATGAATTTACGAGCAACCACGTGAAATAGTATGAATCATATAGTGGAAAAGTCATTAAAAACGCATCATAAAATAATTATATGTATCGTTGTCCAACAGCAAAAAATTCTGTAAAATTGTAAAGGAACGAACAATCTCTGGTCTCTATCACTAACAGTTTATTGTACAGCAATCCAAGGTTTTAGTAGCCAAACTGACTAATACCTTCTCCGAAAAGAAACGAAGACCTTTATCTGGATAATCCGCTTCATATGTTTCCCCCAAGAGAGGATTAAAAGGTTTGCAATTTCTTCCCTCAGTTGATGAATAACCAGACACAGCAAATGCTGCAACATTGAGAATCCGCATAAGACTGTTCCCCTGCAGAGCGCAAAAAATGTTACTAATGTAGATGATTTAAACGTCCACACCAGAGAAAGAAAAGGCAGTTGCACAAGAATACAACTGATACCAAAATAATATTACTAGTTTCGATGATTAAAAGGTACTTACTAAGTTTAAATCATATAATAATGCATAAAATTATGGGAAACATCAAGCAAATACTAAAACAAATGTGAATGTTTAATGCTACTTCGGATAAACCAGAAGTCCACAAAAATAAAATTAATAAATATTTAAAGCATCCAAGGACCAAGGTTACCTGTTTACCCCAAGCATATGCTCTGTCAACTAGATATGAGTATTCGAGATCTTCAAAGCATTTCTGTAATGAAGAAAGAGGCTCATTGAAATAAACAGGGAGACAAACTTTTGTAAGGTCCTTCCCGATGTTATCTTTTATCATTGACCAAAGACTGACTCCTTTCTCTATTTCACGAGGATCTGGCAACTTCTTACGCCTTCTTACGACTGGAAAGTTAAAACCCACAGATTTTATAGATGTATCAATTTCATCATGATCCTCAATTCCGTAGAGATCATCTTCCTCAGAGTCCACTGATTGATTGAATTCAGATTTGCTGCTCTTAAAAGAACCAGACGACATGAAATCTTGTGTATCAAAGAATGCATTGTCCTCATCCTCGGTTTCTTCCTCCGCTCCTATCCTCTCATTGTCATCGTCAGAATCGGTCAAATTCCCTTCTGAAACATATATTACAGCACTTCAAATAATATTCATGCATAAAATGCGGGCACAGATGTTGCACAGAACATGTAAGGTAGCCAAAGAAACATCTAAAAGAGTTTTGCATCTCCTTTATCTTGTTCTCTTGATGCAACATAAAATTCTTCTTTAGTATGTTGTAATTAACATAACTACCTAAGTTACTACAACATTAAAGAAGAGATGCAAATCAGCAGTAATGAACACTTGATTGGAGTGATAAATTGTTGCATATACACATTCAGGTTGTGGTTGGTTTGCATGGCAATTTGATGTAAGTGCTAAATTAGGAGTCAGAAACAACTTCAGTGGTTTAGTCTTCAAGTGTCTACAATAGAGTTTCATCACTTAAAATTTTATAATCCTGACAATTTCCCCCAGTTTCACTCTAAATTCATGGAAAAGTTCAAATCGAAGGAAAAAAAACCATATGATTCCCACCACTCCCAATCTTAAACTAACTCTATTAGAAAATCACAAACAAATGAACTGCACTTTTTAAATTTTATGACTGTAATTAGCAATCTACCATTTCTGTTATAATATTCAATGATGTTGGCGGCATCCTGTCTTTTTTTCTTTTCTTACCCAAGAAGAGTGATTTGTAATTATTAAAGATAGAAGTTACTAGCAACTAATTAAAGCAGTCTGCTAGTTTTCTGGAGTTCTTTTAGGTTTAATTTAAATTGTTCTGCATGATTCTTCTAACAATTATTTTAATTGTGCAAAGGGTCAGCTTATATTATTCATTAACTTTTAGGAGACCACACTGGGTCAATTCCCTATGTATTTTCTCTCTTTTTGTTATTTATTTGTATCCTTTTGATCCAAACGCAACTTTCTTCGAAATTCAAAGCACCCACGTCCCTAGAAAAGAAAACTGTTAAAGACAGAATCCAGCATGCATGGAAAAGAATGATTCTGATGTCAACTACTTTGTTGAAGCTCAGTGCAAATGGAGTTAAGACTCCATAGAAATTCAAACAATTTAAGTTTTTAGCTAAACATGTCATGATGTTTTGTACATAAAAAGATTGAAATACTCAAATAATGTGCTAAATCAAGCATACAAGTATGCAAATAGGTGATGATTCGTTCTCATCATCCACATATGGGTGAAGAACTGAAGATAATAGAATATATGTTAAGGTAGCTTAAGGCAGTTGTTCATGACAAGCAGTCAAGGCAAATAGGCAATAATTCATACTGTATTTGGTCTCCATAGAAACCATTAGTAATGGGGTCTCATTTGTAAAAAGAGAGAAATAAAACATGAATGCATGAAAATAATACCATCTTCTTGAACCAAACTAACAAAACCAACCACCAAACAGCCTTGATTCTAGCAATATAGTTGAACTACAACATACCCCTGTACTTTTCATTTCTCAACATGGAGGAGTCTGCATCACGATTTCTTTGACTCTCATCAACAACAGTATCCTCTAAATCAACCTTTTCAGTCTACATGACAGAAAATGTAAAGTTTTAGATTTACCTAGAAGAAAAAGGTCAGCAGATGGTGATCAAGCTAATGAACAATAAAAATTCGCAACAAAGGAGAAGCTGTTTAAATTAGAATTTTTTCCGTTTTCTCCCCCTCTCTTTAAGAAGAGGGAAGGAGGAGCACCAATTTGTCAATCAAAAGATATTGACATTTCGTTCCACTTATGTTAATAATAACTTGATTATATGGCCATTCAGTTTAGCTGTCACATTACAGATAATATATACATTTATATTATACACATTTGTCATAGTTCAAATCCCACGATACCTCGCCACCAGTTATCACTGTAAGAAGCTTATTAATTTCAAGTTCAAAATACCTGTAGGAATAATGAATACCAATTTTCCAGGAGGTTTTTACGGACAACACTTGGAAGACACAAAATATACCATTCTTCACAGAGAATAGTTATTCGATCTGATTCTGTTACTTAACAGCGATATGTGATATCAGTCAGAAGCTACATAAAACCATTGTTACTTCTGTTTAAGAGATGAACACGCTTACAGCAATTGAAGATTAACGACGAGCACATACAACTATACAAGACAAGACATATAAGATAAACCAATATGTTTGACAAATAGTGAAAATACATAAAATAAAATCACAATCTCTATGGTAAATTGGTAATAAACAAGAATGGCAGTCCACACCATCTCTGATGCTGATTACTCATCTTCCCCAAAATTTCTGATTTAATTATTCATTAGAAGTGAAGTTAGAAGTTCATGCATGTATATTAAAAAGACAAGTCGCTAATAGTTTCCTTATATTTATAGCTAATACCACATATAAATCAACATAAAAAGAAAGAAAGTAGGAAGCACTTCAAAGGCCAGTGAAATCAATTGTTCATGGCAAAACAGAAAAGTGTGCTAATACCAACTAAGGTTGATTGATAATGGTAAATAAATGCATATTTGATTGAGGAGGTGGATCTTAAGTTCTGACAAACATGTAAATATATTATAGTGATCCTAGCACTTGAAATTAACTTTAAAAAATACAACTTTTTAAGGAAAATCCAAAATAAGCATCACCGACATCGTATTCAGGTATAAATGAAAAATCACTTTTTGTACCTCTAGTTGACGAAGGGTATCAAGAAGGAGAGACTGCTTCTGTTTTAGTGCAATAAGCTGATTCTGAAGAGCAGCAAACTCTTCACGCATAATTTGCTCACTATCTTGTATGGTATCCTCACTAACCCCAGCCTCAAGGAGCCGTTGCCTAAGCTTATCTGTTGAAATCACATAATCATTAACAGAACTCATTAGTTCCCCATCGGACAGACGGGGATACATGTCCTTGACAGCCTGCAGGGCATCCAACCACATGTTGCGGTCCTCCGGTGTATCTGCTTTCAAGTGTAGCCTTTTTGTTCCAGTAAAGATTGAGAATTTTTTGTCATCTGACCTGCTCTCCTTGATGGAAGCCACCTGAAATGAAAATACTTCATCACCATAGCAGACATGAACTCATCAAACAAATGCTTTCCTGAACAACAATTACTCGGGGGGGGGGGGGGGGGGGGGGATGGGGGGGACACCAACATCTTTTTGGAGAACAAATAAACTAATACTACCATTTTTTGATATTCTTTTAATGCAGCAGTTTCTTCAAACTAAATGACTTAATACCAGTATCAAGCAATAATTCCTTAAACATAAAATATATGATAATAATCGATCCCCAAACCCTCAAAAGGCACATAACCTTGACATTTTTTTTCTTCCATTAGTTAGTTCGAACACCAAAATCAAACCCCAAAACAGAAAACCAAAAAGACCCAACTTCACACGAGCATCCCTAAATCAAACAGAAAAAAACCCAGAATCAAACAGAAACCTCATAAAAGCCCTCGAAAGATTCCCAACCTTGAGATAAATTCTTTACATTGGTCCATTCGAACACCACCATCAAACCAAAAAACCTCACAAATCACTTTTAAATGAACGACCACAAAAAATCAGTTTCAAACAACAAACAAAAACCAGTCCCCAAACTCTCAAAAGATTCCTATCGTTGAGATTAACCTCCCATCTTCAAATGGATCATATCGATTAGTAGTCCATTCGGACACCAAAATCAATTCAACTTTCAAAATCACCCACTTTCAGATGAATGTCCTAGAAGTCATACGGAAAAAATCTAAGCCAATCAAAAACCCCAGCGAACCCTCAAAAGATTCCTCATCTTGAAATGAATTTTATCCATTAGTCCGTTCAAACTAAAATTGAAAGAAAAAAAACTTCCACCTTCAAGTGAATGACCTCCAAAACACGCCTCAAACAACAACAAACAAAACCTCAACACGAGAAACCCTCAAAGATCAAATCCCCACCTTAACATGAATCTCCCATTACTCAAAAAAAACCCAAAAGATCCCACTTTTGTTTGAATGAGCCCTCCAAAAACAATAAAACCCCCCATCAAACCCCAAAGATTCCTAATCTCGACACGAATTCTCTCATTACTTCCACTCAAACACCAAAAATCAAACCCCAAAAAACCCAAAAAATTCCCACATTTGATCAAACGAACCCTCCAAAACCCCAAAAACTCCCATCTTTAGGCGAATATCCTCCACAACACTCCTCAACAACCAAACTGAAACGCTCCAAAAGATTCCCAACCTCGACACAAATTCTTCCCATAACTCCGTTCCAACACCAAAATCGAACCCAATAAAAAAACCCAGTTTTGATAAAACGAATCCTCCAAACCCAATCCAAAACCCCAAACCGATCTTCACCTTGAGATGGATCTCTCCAATGGGCTTCCCCCTCAACCCCCTTCCCCACACCTTCTCACTCCTCCCCCTCTCGACCCTCCTCATCGACTCCTCCCCGATCAACCTAGCCCCCTTCTCGCTCTCCGCGCACACGCAAATCCGATCCGGCCCGTTCACCTTGTAGTACGACACCACCCCATCGTGGAGCACGAACCACCGGGGCCTCCACCCCTTCCCGTAGTTCACCCACTTGTGGAGGACCCCCGACACGCCGTTGCCGACGAGGTCATGGAAGGAGTGCTGGAGGGACGCGAAGGAGGCGGTTGGCGTCCGGAACGGGGAGGTCGACCGGGACGACGATGGAGGCATTGTTGTGGCCGTCGGATTGGGGATCGGAATGGGAGAGACAGGAGATGATGATACGAGTTCGTTACGCTACTTGTTGAAGTTTGGGGATTTTGTGGGTTGGTACCTGAAGTGTTGAGATTTGAGGTTTTTGGTTCTGAAATAGGAACTCTGCTCTTAATGATTTAATGTGTGAGATATATGTATATATATAACAAGTTGAGTTAAGTCTCGGACTTAACTTCCATGGTTTTCCTTCTTTTTAAAGTGAAAGTTGGAAAAATACTTTTGACTACATTTTTGTTAAATCTTGGAAGTCTTTCTAGAACCTGAGTTTCAAATATTCTTTTTTAAGTTACCAATCATTTAGAAGTCATTTTTAGAAGTTAAATTTTGTTAGATTATGGTGAAGATGGAAGAGTTATGCTTGCTTGATAGTTTTTAGGGGTGGTTTAAGACAAATTTCCATGTTGGTACCTGAAGTTTGGGAAGCTAAAGTTTTGATATCTAAGAAGTTGAGAGAAGCTTGGAACTTAACTTTCACGACTTCTTCTCACTTTAAGGTGTGATTCACACATACCTAAGAAGTTTGAGAAAGATTAAGACTTTACTTCCATGACTTCCCTTCATTTTAGAGTGGAAGTTGGAAGAATCACTTTAAGTACATTATTTTAAGTCGTAGAAGTAGTTCTAGAAATTGTAAGTAATTTTAGAAATCAAAGTTTCTCATTTCTTGGAAAGGTCAAATGATTTCCCCCACAATCTCATAGGTTAGTAAAGGGGTTAAAATGCAAATTCCCCCCAACATTTCTTTATTAACTGGGTTTAGGAATTGAGTAATGACTAATGCGTGGCGGTATTATGTTTGTTTCATTGTTTGGTAAAGTGAAAGAGAGAATAAATTTGGGGGGAAAATGTGACGGTTGTGGTTAGTGAGAGGAAATATCTTATGTGGATTGGAATCAAATTTTAACGTACTTAGGAGAGGTGGAGAGTGGAGACCAGCACGGCTCGATACTATTATATTATCAACGTGGGGAAGAGAGTTAGATTACCTCATTAATCCTTAATTTTCCTGATTACATATACTTGAAGAAAATTTTATTGGTCGAAGATTGCGTTTTGACGTGGTATTTTTAAATTCCTCGAAGCTTGTGATCGACGGGATTTACGAATCTTAGAATTTATAAATGACGATTTGTATTTATTATGTTTAAGTAAGCATATTACTTTGAAATGACAATTAAAAATTTATGATATTTTAGTATCTTTTTTAATTTTTAGTTGTATTCAAACCGTAAAAATAGCGTATGTGCATAGAATCATATGCAAAAAGTAACAATAATATTTTGTATTAATTTAAACGATTAAAGTTAACATAAACTATGACGGAATCTGGAAATTACAACAACGAATTTGAGTTTGACAAATTTTGTATAGAAGTGATATTTCAAAACACGAGGGATTTGCAAATTTCAACACAATGTCATTGTATTTTGAAATTTCAAGTTGAAACCAATGTTCACGTACCGCCTAGGCGACCGGGTGTGTCCCGTCGCCTGGGTGATCTGGGCGGTCATTTTTTAATATTTTTTAATCAATTAAATTTGTTAAAATAGTTAAAAAAATCAGGAAAAATCGGAAAAAAATATACAAATATTATCTAAAAATATCATACATGTTTAGGCTTCAAAAAGACACTGAGTTCCTCGATCAAGGTGTCAATAGGCACCCTCTCTACCAACTTAGGTATACAATTTTTTGCTTAGTAGTACGATTACAAAAGTAGTTAACTTTCCACTTAAAAGAGAAATTAGAAAGAGTGCACTTGATTTTGACGATTGAAGAATACATTATCGTTCCAAACAAACTATAAAAAAATACTGTGTAGTTTTTTTAAAAAATAAAAAAATGTCTCCAACGACTATCGCCTAGGTGGTCGCCTAGGCTAGGAGATCGCCTGTTGACAATATTGATCGCCTAGTGCGAAACACACCCTTAAGCGAAAGTTTATAAACATGACGTGATATTAGAATACTATGTGTAGTTTTGAGTTTCAAATGATTTGACTCGTTTCATGTGATTCGTGAGGGTATGCTTGATTCGGAGGAATTTGGAGGAATTAATGGGTTTTAGTTCTAGGTTTTTAATGAACTAAACTGAAGTGGGTGATATTTTGAGTTTGTAAGTAACGGAGTTAACTACATGTACTTGTTTTATACTTTCCATGGCTTCAATCAACTTAACGTTTGGTTTTTGGGGGACTTGTAAAATCAACCAAAAACAAAGTGGGCGCCATAAAAAGATTTGACAGTTAGAGGTTTGTTTGACTTCTGGTATCTGAATTTTACACAAGAATCAAGAAGACAACAAAACTAGTTTTTTTTACCAACGTTAGATTTTGTGAAAATTAGACGTCAACTTTTTAAAAGTTGGAAAAAAGAGAATCATACATACGTAACGTTGGCGTTCCAAGCAAACTATATAGAAGTTAATCTTCAAAACCAAACCTTTAACTTTGGTATTATTTTCCTGCAAAACAATTACACTACCAAAATCAATATTTTGGTCAAAAGATTATGTTATTTCATTGAAACATGTTAAACAACTTGAGTTCGTGTGCTATTTCGGTTAGTTTCATTTTCATAACGGTTGCAATCCCGCGTGAAGTGGAAAGCGCGTTTTGCAGTTCGTGGGGGGAAGTTGGTGGGGTCGTTTATTTGGTTAAATTGCACTTTAGCCCGATATATTTCTTCATTTCAATACCCACCACGTCCAATCCCAACCTTGCGTTTAAATGATGCTTGTTTTAGTGCTCAAATGGTGTATATCTTTAATATATCTGCATCATATGTACTAAATATATGCGATGCTTGGCATACATTCCTTATTACATATTTGTTTGGTTCGATGTAAATATTATGCACATAGTTTTATGAGTCAATATAGTGATTACATGCTGGGATTTAATGAAAAGTAAAATATAATATCAGATTTTTTTTTACTCTTGTTAAACTGAACTGTTAAACATCGCCCCAAAATTACTTAAATCGCCCCTTGAAATTACCAAATTGCCCTTCCTCCTATTTTTGCTTATATATCTCACAATTTCACTCTTTTTTCAAAACTTTCTCTTCCTATACCTACTACACAAGATTACGAATGTCTCGGAGGCCAGGGAAGCAGCCAGCAGTTCCCCCGGTGTACCCGTATGAGGTAACATTACGTTATTTATTTGTTTTTAAAAAAAAAAAAAAAAAAAGTCGTCGGCGTCCGAGGGAGACGCCCCCCGCATGGGGCGGGCGTCCGAGGAAGCCGCTCCCCCTATGGGGGGAGCGGCTTCCGAGGACGCCCGACCCATGCGGGGGGCGTCTACCTCGGACGCCGACCCGTAGTGGGAGACGTCTGCGGAAGACGTCTCCCCGATGGGGGAGACGTCTGCGGAAGACGTCTCCCCGATGGGGGAGACGTCTTCCGCAGACGTCTCCCCGTAAGAGGAGGCGTCTCCGACAGACGCCTCCACCTTGCGGGAGGCGTCTCTCGCAGACGCCTCCTCCTTTTTTGTTTTTTTAATTAATAAATATCATAATTACTTTAATAAATAGTGATAAATCAAAAAAATTAATTTAACAAATTCTTATTAAGTTTAACATTTGTGATATTTAGTTTTAACAAATTTTGATTTAGTTTAACAATTGTTTTAATTTAGTTTAACAAATTTTGATTTAGTTTAACAATTTTGATAATTTAGTTTAACAAATTTTGATTTAGTTTAACAATTTTGATAAATATGATAATTTAGTTTAACAAATTTAACAAATTTGTATTTAAAATTTCAATTAATAGTCATCGGGTCACAGTGGAGGGAAAGACAAGTCGATACCATTACACGCCTTCCGTTCTTTAGTTGATGATTCAGCACCGCGTCATCCACGTAGACGGGGGATATCTGCTTCGGTCAGGAGGGAGAGGGAGGCATTACGTCGTCGTGAGGAGGAGGATGATTCCTTCGATGATGAGCATGTGGATAGTTTCGACGACGAGAGCGACGATGATGGCCCGTATGAGTTAGTGCGGCCGGAGGTGGAGAGGCAGGGGGATTATAGCGGAGGACGTGGTCGAGCGGGTACTTCTACTTCCGCCGGATGGATGGTGCGGAAGGGTAGGGGTGGGAGGTTTACGACCGGGGATTCGAGCTCGTGCACTGTTGATCCCCGCGCTCAGAAGAAGAAGAGGGTCCAGGACGATTCTTGGATCGTGAGCAGTATGACGCCTGGTGGTCCTTTAGATGGGAGCGTCATTCCTAGTTTCTGGGGTCACATTGCTAGACGGATCTGGGACGGAGAGGATCGGAAGGTTCTGAAGTGCCATAATCGGCACAGAGCCTGTACAGCACTACAGGGTTGGCGGTCTACACTGAGTGCTGATATCAGAGAGGAGATTAGTGCCACGCATTTGGGGCACTTACCGTACAGCATGTTCCCTTATCTCGACATGCCTTTGATTTCGGCGTTTGTGGAGCGGTGGCAGCCTGACACCAACACTTTCCACATGCCTTTCGGAGAGATGACGATCATGCTTCACGATGTTTTCCAGATCCTGCGCATTCCTGTGGATGGTCGTCTGGTTAGTGCTCAGGGGTCGACGTTTGAGCTGAGGTGTTATGTGGCAGAGTTGCTTGGTGTCACACCTGATGGTCTGGCGAGAGATACAGCTTTATGGAGTGGTGGTGGTGTCGGCATCGACTCCCTTGAGGACCTATGCAGACGGGCACGACCTCCGCGGGCCGATGATACACAGTTGACGGCGTACCTATTCTTGATGCTCGGAGCCGTCTTGTTTGTCGACAAGAGTGGTTGTCGGATCAGACCACGCGATCTACTGGAGGCTAGGGACCCGGAGACCGTTCGTGAGTACTCGTGGGGGTCAGCGACGTTGGCATACCTGTACCGGCAGCTTGGGATAGCTAGCCGTGCGGATTGTTCTGGGATTGCAGGTTGTCTTACGCTGCTGCAGGCGTGGATATACGAGTACTTTCCTGCATTCCGCCCGCATCGTGAGCGGAAGATTATCGACGAGGGTCATCCACGTTCGGGTATGTGGGCTGTCCGGAGCGAGGACAAGAGCGATGGACGATTGCGTTCCATCCGCGCACGGCTAGATCAGATGACTGCATCAGAGGTATCAAACTTTACACCATTTATTTAATTTTAAGATGTATTATTATTAATGTGTTAAACTTTAGGTGGAGTGGTTACCCTATGGTCCTGACCCAGCAGCGGATGTCCCGAGGACTTTATTGATGGGTCTTATTCGTTATCGGGATATCATAGAGCCTTATATGCCCGATCGGGTCTTGCGTCAGTTAGGATATGTTCAGGTGATCCCGGTTGACATTCCGACACCAGAGCATGCGGTGCGGTCTGCGACAGCAGCGACGTACGACGTCAGGTTCCCCGCTTCTACAGCGGAATCGACTTGGCGGACATTTCCGAGATCATGCCGATTGTTCCTTGGCGACTTCAGACGTAGTCGCGACCCCTCCGAGTGTGATGCACGTTATCTTGATTGGTTCGGTAGTTACTCACATCCTATCATCGTCCGTGGTGCCTCCCGGAGAGCAGATCGACCACCAGATAGGACGTGTGGCGATCTGGTAATTTTTTCATTTTATCTATATTTATTTGTACCGTATAATTTGTTAATGTACGCTAATGTTATTGTTATGTGCAGTGGATGGGTAAGATGATACGGGCTGTAGACCCAATCTTGCAGATGAGGGATGAGCTGTCAGACGATGCCAGAGCTGCATGCGGAGATTTGGATGAGATCATACACTCGTGGCATACTCAGTTAGGCATCTCCGACCATGATTCGGATGATGAGTAGGCTGATCTGTTGTACCGTACTCTTAGTATTTGCATTTATATTTGTTTATCTGTTGTACGCTTAGTATTTGTGTTTGCTTATTGTTTGTATTTGTGTTTTGCTTATCTGTTGTACGCTTATTATTTGTATTTGTGTTTGATAACCTGTCGTACTATTATATATAATGCAAATAAAGCAAACATATCAAAACATATTACATAATAAAGCAACACTATATAATGTACAAACATATCAAAACATATTACATAATTATACAAACATATCAAAACATATTACATAATTGTTGCCAATATGCTATCCTATTTTGGTACTCCAGCTCTCATCCAATAACACTCTCATCTCGTATTTGATACCACAGAGTCGCTATAGGAGGTACGGGGAATCCCTCATTCAATTCCAAACGAATGTAATGAGCGTAACTCCCTAAATGAGCAATAATCAACTCTCTGCACGGTCTCGTCACGGTAGGCGGACTCTCCCAAGGTAGAACTGTAAGACATGGGTACAACGAACCATCATTTCCGAGAGAGAAGAACATAACTGCACACTTGTAAAAATTTGCAATGGGAAACAAGTCCGTCCACGTCTCCATATAGTGATTCTCGCCACAAGGTCCCCCGCCCCAATTAATCCGGTGACGAGCCTCCGCCACACCGTCGTAGTATACGTGCTCATAAAAAGATGGGTTCGCAGCTATCTCATTTGAAATCGAACGACGGGCGAGTTGCCAATTGTCTTCACCACCGTGGAAAACATCGGCGACACATCGAAATCCACAGTTTCCATCAGCACGTACATCATTCCACTGGTGTAGGAATGGCATAATGATTCCTGGAATTCTATCTCCATATGGGAAGTCGTCTACGTCAGCCCGCCCAGTCACTACATTATGAACAAAAAATACAGTTACATATAATAACAAAAGATACATATTTACTGAAATAAATAACAAAATTATAATAATAATAAATATAGGGATGGTATACCTGATCCTCCCCTCACAGACGAAGAACCAGAAGATCGACCACGACCTTTGCTTCCACTACCGGAAGAACGACCACGACCTCTACTCCCACTACCTGAAGATCGACCACTACCTCGCTCTGCATACTCAAACGCACTAGGGTCCCGTCGTGTCGACTTTCCCCTTGGTCGACCTCGTAGCTTTGTTTTTACTGCAGGCTCTTTCAAATTCGAATGTTCGGGGTGTAGCTGCTCGAATAAAACCCGAGAGGCAGATCGAATTACGGTAGGGTCACTTCCTGCAATCTCATCAACCAGACTGCGAAAATGTTCGGCGTCTTGAGCTGCCTGAGACACAAACTCTGCGTTCCCGGCTCCTTCCCCAATGACAAGTGTCCTCCAGAACGAATGAATCTGCTCTAAGTAAATTCCGTTTTCTGATTCAAGACATCCAAGGATGGTACATGCGCAAGGTATCCCATGAGAAGTCAGAAAAGCGCACTCGCAACGATATTCAACTTCATCATCTAACTGTTGCATTCTCTTCACCTCCTGACTCAGCAACTGCAAACAGTGATGCGAAACTCTACCATTTATGTGACGATATAGAGCATGTCCGAAATTAGTCAAATTTCGCCGTCTCGAGTCTTCAAGAAAGTTTCGAATATTCGTCAGCTGCATTTCAGTAGCCGCGTTGACGCGCTCGAAAAGAGTGTCCAGAGCTGCAGTCGATGTAGAAATCCACTCTTTTAGAGCCGAATGAGCACTTTCGACCCTACAATTCGTGGTGTTCCCAAAATGAAGGACTTTGTTCGTCCAATTCAGCACAAACTTTTCTTTATGCACCAACCACGTGGTGTCCAGATACTCCGTGATAGCCGGCCACGATCTATACAAATCTTTCAGAGCATACACAGCTCTATCATACTCGGCTTCTGAAGTAGAAAGCATGATCTTCCTCCATCTTCCACGCCTCAAAGTCTCTGCCATCTCCTTATTCTTGCCGAATACGTGGTATGCGTAATTCAATACGTCTTTGTTGATGTGCCATGTGCAGAGTAAATGAGCAGAGTCAGGAAAAACCTCTCTCACTGGTCGCATAAGGCCTAACTCCCGGTCTGTTATTATTGCAGTCGGGCTGACAGTCCCCAATAACAGATCTCTCAACTTCTCCATCACCCACAAATAACTGGAGTAAGATTCATCCATCAAAATCGCATATCCAATAAGGAAATTCATGTTTGCTGGTGTGACCCCAATCATTTCGAACAAAGACATCTTATACTTGTTCGTCTTGTAAGTCGAATCCATGCAGATAACGAAAGGATATGTCCGCAACAACTGGACTGACGTCGGATGTGCCAAAAAAGCGTGAGTGACGACATCAGTTTCTGGATCCGCCATAATCCAATGTAAGTACTCACACTGCACTGCTTGGTAGAGAAACTGCTGGACGGGATTCCGATCTTCAGATTTTGTCCTCCTCATGTAATCTCTGAAATTATAAATATGCCTTTGATTTGGATTGTCTTCCGGGAATTTTTCTTTTACTGCCTTCAAGATGTTCCGTGGTTTTGCTTGCGCCTCTGTCATATCACGAACAATCTTCTTCGCCCCAGAACTTAGACCACTAATTTGACGATGACCCTCTGGATAAACTGCCAGTCTGTGGTTGTGATGTCCGTGACCACTATTAAAAACCACAACCCATCCATCACGATCCCGTCGCTCCACCACTTTTATTAAGAAACGGCAACCGCAACCATTTCTTTTGGTGTTTCTTCGAAGTGCAGTATCCATATCCCGAGACTCCATTTGATTTCGCCGGTCGCATCTCAAATAACAATCCATCCGACTATCTGATCTTGTTTTGTACGACGACACGACCAAAAAAAACCCAGCTCCGATAGCTACTTGTTTGGCCCATTTACATGCTTCATCGATTGTTGCAAAGATTAGTGTAGTTTGAAATAACTCACTGTAATCCACTCCATCACCACCGAAATCTGGAACCTACAAAAATAAAATCGAAATTAAAAAAATAAAAAAAAACGAAATTAAAAAATAAAGTCGAAATTAAAAAAACAAAATCAAAATCAAAAAAAAAAAAAACAAGGCGTCTGTATTAGACGCCTGCCCCATGGATGGGGCGTCTGTGTTAAACGCCTTCCCCAACGGTAAGGCGTCTGCGTAGGACGCCTTGCCGTAGGGAAGGGCGTCTACTACAGACGCCTTACCCATGGGGAGGACGTCTACATAAGACGCCTCTCCCATTGCGTAGGCGTCTGCGTTAGACGCCTCGGCCATGGGTAGGGCGTCCTACGCAGACGCCCTCACCATGGGGGAGGCGTCTAATGCAGACGCTCGGCCCAAAATTTGCCCCGCGCCAGGCTTACCTCACCCGATGCATCACCCTCGCCAGACATTTTCGTGGTGTTTTTACTGATAAATTATGAATATACAAGACCATAGGCCTTATTTATAGACACGGGACGATATGGGTATTAAATATATTGTTAAGGGCAATTTGGTAATTTCAAGGGGCGATTTAAGTAGTTTTGGGGCGACGTTTAGTAGTTCCCTTGTTAAATTGACGTTAATCTCTCCATTTTCAATACTTCACATTTTCAATTACTTCAGGGAGATAATGCAAAACAAAATCCAAATATATCTGCAGTTTGAATTTGTTCGATGTCGTCTTTAAATAACTATTGCCCAAAAGTTTTTGGTTATCCGTTATCTTATAAGAAGAAAAAAACTGTAATATCTTATCAGAAGAAAAAAAACTGTACTGCCAGAGTTGCATCTTTCTATCATCTTCTTCTTTAATATAGGAAAAATAAACTGAAATCTTTTTTGTACTTATTTTCAAACAGATTTCCTTCTTTTAGAATCAACAATACTTAGAGCAGTCATGGTGCCAGGAATTTATGCAAGGTAGTTGGAATTTGTAAAAGTATTTCATCGTGTCAGAAATTCATCTACATATCTATTCTTGATAATAAAAAATAAAAAATTCAAAGGGATGGAAACCCAAATATGCTAAAATCCATATGGTTGGAATAAATAAAAAATAACAATATAATTGTCAAATCCAATAAAATCTCCACAAACTATGCTAAATTCCAAAATACAAAAGGGTTGGAATCACATAAGACGTTCAAAATATAGAAAAAATACCAAAATTGAGGTCAAATCTCGAAGAGATAAAAATCCTAAGGGGGTCCTGAAACCGCCGGGTAAAGTGACATCGCCCCTTATTTAGAGGGTGCAACTAAAATTTTGTGCTTCATTTTTTTAGGGAACTACTATTCGTCGCCGGAAAACTACTTAAATCGCCTCAAAAATGACCTTTTTGCCCTTAACAAATCAATTAATACCGATTTCGTCCCGTGTCTTTAAATAAGGTGTTTGACTCAGTTTTACTCACATTCATAGTACCAACACCACGAAAATGTCTGGCGAAGCACATGAATCCGGCGAGGTAACTGGGGCGGAATTTTTTTTCACGACTCGGGCGTCTGGCTAAACCACCTCCACCAAGGTGGAGGCGTCTGCCTAACACGCCTCCACATAGGTGGAGGCGGTTTAGACAGACGCCTCAACCTTTGTGCAGGCGTCTCCTATGGACGCCTCCACAAAGGTGGAGGCGTCTGTCTAAACCGCCTCCACCTATGTGGAGGCGTGTTAGGCAGACGCCTCCACCTTGGTGGAGGCGGTTTATCCAGACGCCCGTTTTTTTTTTAATTTTTTGTTAAATTCAAAATTTTCAGGTTCCGTTTCAAGATTTCGGTGGTGATGGAGTAGATTACAGTGAGCTTTTTGACAATAAAGAAATATTTACAACAATCGAGGAAGGTTGTAAATGGGCGAAACAAGTTGCAATAGGAGCCGGAATTTTTTTGGTTATATAATCATACAAACCGAAAGCAGATAACCGGATGGATTGTTACCTCAGATGTGAACGCAGACGTGAGATGAGTTCTCGTGATACGAGTATTGCACTGCGAAAGAATACGAAAAGAAAAGGTTGCGGTTGTCGGTTTTTGGTAAAAGTGGTGGAGCGACGAGATCGTGATGGATGGGTTATTGTTTCTAGTAGCATGTTTGGGCAGCACAACCACCCATTGGCAGTTTATTCAGAGGGTCACCGACAGGTCAGCGGACTTAGTGCTGGGGCAAAGCAAATTGTTCGGGATATGACAGAGGCACAAGCAAGGCCCTGTAACATTTTGTTGGCGGTAAAGAAGAAATTTCCGGACGATAATCCTAATCAAAGGCACATTTACAACTTCAGAGAGTACATGAGGAGGACGAAATATGAAGACAGGAATCCCGCGCAGCAGTTTCTCAGAGAGGCAGTGCAGCATAAGTATTTGCATTGGATTGTGGCAGATGAAGAAACTAATGTCTTGACTCACGCATTTTTGGCACATCCGACTTCAGTTCAGTTGTTGCGTACATACCCATTCGTGATATGTATGGATTCGACGTATAAGACGAACAAGTACAAGATGCCTTTGTTTGAGATGGTTGGGGTTACTCCAACAAATATGAATTTCCTCGTGGGATATGCGATTTTGCAGGATGAGACCGAGTCTAGTTACCGGTGGGTGTTGGAGAGGTTGCGAGATCTGTTATTGGATATTGTTAGCCCGCCAACAATAATTACGGACCGGGAGATGGGTCTGATGCGACCAGTGGCAGAGGTTTTTCCTGAGTCAGCTCATTTACTATGCACCTGGCATATCAAAAAAGACGTGTACAACTACGCATACCACGTATTCGGCAAGGAGAAGCAGCTTGCAGAGAGTTTTAGACGTGGAAGATGGAGGAGAGTCATGCTTTCTGATTCACAGACGGATTATGATAGAGCAGTCCGTAATCTGAAGGATTCTTACAGTTCCTGGCCAGTGCTGACAAAGTATGTGGAAGACACGTGGTTGGTGCATAAGGAAAAATTCGTGTTGAATTGGACGAATCAAGTTCTTCATTTCGGCAACACTACGAACTGCAGGGTGGAAAGTGCACATTCGGCTCTGAAAGAGTGGATCACTACATCGACTGCCGCTCTCGACACTCTTTTCGACCGCGTGAACTCGTCTATTGAAATGCAGCTGACGAATATTCGGAACTTTCTTGAAGATTCGAGACGTCGAAATTTGGCACATTACATAGGTCCTCTGTTTCAGCATATAAATGGCCGAGTTTCGCATCACTGCTTGTCGTTAATGACTCAGGAGTTGAAGAGAACGCAGGACTTAAGTGATGAAATTGAATATCGTTGTGGGTGTGCTTTCCTGACAACACATGGGATTCCTTGTGCATGTACCATGTACGAGTGTTTCGCGTCAGGTGATGGAATTTATTTAGAGCAGATTCATTCATTCTGGAAAACACTTGTTATCGGAGAAGGAGTCCAGATGTCAGAGTTTGTTGATCAGTCAGCACAAGACACCGACCATTTTCGGAAGCTAGTGGATGAGATCTCGCAGAGCGATCCTGCAGTAATTCGTAGTGCCTATCGTATTTTATACGAACAGTTACACCCTGATCAGTCGAACTATGGAGAACCCGAAGAAAATACTAAGGTACGAGGTCGACCTAGGGGAAAGTCGACACGTAGGGACCCGAGTGCCTACGAGTATGCTGAGCGAGGTCGTGGTCGGTCTGGCAGTAGTGGGAGCAGGGGTCGTGGTCGGTCTGGCAGTAGTGGGAGCAGGGGTCGTCGGTCTAATTCGTCTCGATCGTCCTTGAATACGGGCACATGATCTTCTGGTATGTCGATATCTTTGTTGTTATGTTATTTAATATATATTAGTAATCTAAATGGGGTTGAATATATTATCTCCTAATTTTGTTGTTTTAATGAATTGTTATTTACCTACCTTACAGTGTCCGGACGGGTTGACGTGGACAACTTCCCATATAATGATAGACTACCAGGAATCATTTTACCATTTCTGAAAAGGTGGAATGACGTACGTGCTGATGGCAACTGTGGATTTCGATGTGTTGCCGATGTCTTTCATGGTGGTCAGGAGAACTGGTCGTACGCCCGTCGTGCGATTTCTAATGAGATAGGTGCACATCCTATTTATGAGACAGTCTATTTCGGCCATGTGAGAGAGGCTCGTCAACGAATTGATTGGGGCGGGGGAGGTTGTAGCGAGGATCATTATATGGAGGTTTGGTCCGACTTGTTTCCTATTGCGAATTTTTACAAGTGTGCGGTCATGTATTTCGCAGTGGGAACAGATGGTTCGTTGTTCCCGTGTCTTACTGTTCTACCCTGGGAGTGTCCCTCTACCATGACGAGGCCTGTCAGAGAGTTGGTCATTGCTCATTTAGGGAGTTACGCTCATTTTATTCGTTTGGAATTACTTGATGATTTCCCAGTACCTCCTATAGCGACCTTATGGTATCAAATGCGAGATGAGAGTGTTGTTGGATGGGAGGATCAGTACCAAAGTAGGATGGAGTATTGGAACCGGTTACGTTGATTGTAATTTGTAATGTATAATATATCGTGTATTTCTACTTATATCGTGTTGTTTTTTTACCGTATTTTAAATTTAAATATTATTTCATATCTAAAGAAATAAGTTGAAAATCTTTTCGTGAAAAATAAATATTAAAAAATACGATAGTCAAAGAAATATGTAGAAGATATGTTCGTCAGAAATAAATAATAAGAGTACACAAATAAACATAAGCATATACCAACAAATGTACTAACAGTGCAACAAAACGAAAGTAAAAGCAAGACAACTACAGCTCAGCATCTGAATCATGGTCCGAAATGCCCAACTGGTTGTTCCAATCCTCGATCAGGCGATCCCAATCTGTACATGCAAGTCTCGTCGCCTCACTCGGCATGACGTCTCTCTCTCGCAAGAACGGCTGCGTACACCGTATCGCCCTACTCGTCCACTGTATGTAAAATAGAAATTAGCGTACAATAACAAAATATACTTTACAATTAAATATAAAATTAGATAAACTTACCGCATCGGCACATGTCCTATCCAGTGGTTTCTCCGGTCTCGGAATGATACCGCGTACGAGCAGTGGATGTGAGCACCTACCGAACCACTGCAAATAATCTGGAGCACAGGTGGAGGGGTCGCGGCTACGACTCAGATCGGCCAGGTGTAGTCGTCCTAGTCTCGGAAATGTCCTCCAAACCGATTCCGCACACGAAACGCTGTGCCTGACGTCGTACATCGTCGCAGTCGCAGACCGTACTGCATGCTCAGGCGTCGGGATGTCAACCGGGAGCACCTGAATGTAACCTAACTGACGTAACACGCGATCAGGTATATAAGGCTCTGTGATATCCCTATAACGAATAATGCCGGCAAATGTAGTCCTCGGGACAGCTACAGCAGGCTCGGGACCATACGGTAACCACTCCACCTAAACGTTTATACGTTCATAATAATAAAAAAATTAAATTTAAATAAACGTGAATGATATATACATTATATACCTGCGATGCAGTCATCTGATCTAGTCGTCTACGAATAGAAATAAGTCGACTCTCGCTCTTATCCTCGGCCCGGACAGCCCACATACGCGAACGAGGATGGCCACGCTCAACAATCTTCCGCTCACGATGTGGGCGGAAAGCAGGAAAATACTCATATATCCAAGCCTGCAGCAGTGTAAGACAACCCGTAATCTGACCACAATCAACACGACTAGATATGCCCAGCTGGCGATACAGATATGCCAACGTCGCCGACCCCCATGAGTAATCAGCAATGGTATCTGGGTCCCTCGCCTCCAATAAGTCGCGTGGTCTCAGTCTGGAACCGCTCTTGTCGACAAACAATACCCAGCCTAGCAGTAAGAAGAAATAAGCAGTCATCTGCGTATCCTCAGTCCGTGGTGGTCGCCCCCGTCTGCAACACTCGTCCACAGCGTCGATACTAACACCACCGCCACTCCAAAATGAGCTATCCCGCCCAAGACCCTCCAGGCTGACACCCAGCAACTCAGATACATATAACTTCAGCTCAGATGTCGGCGCCTGCGCACTGACCATGGGACCCTCAACAGGAATGTGAAGAATCTGAAAGACGTTATGCAACATGATCGTCATCTCTCCGAACGGCAAGTGGAAAGTGTTGGTGTCAGGCTGCCACCGCTCCACGAATGCCGAAATCAACGGCATGTCGATGCAGGAAAACATGCTGTACGGCAAGTGACCCAATCCACTGTCAACCACGGTCGCCGTCATATCCTCAGTCATCACTGAGCGCCATGCCTGCAATGTCGTACAGGCTCTGTGCCGATTATGGCACTTCAAAACCTTCCGCTCCTCGCCATCCCAGATGCATCTGGCGACGTGGCCTCCGAAACTCGGAATGACGCTGCCATCTACAGGACCACCGGGAATAATATCCGTGACGATCCAAGACTCGTCATCACCCCTCTTCTTCTTCTGAGCTCGGGCGTCTGCAGTGCACGAACTCGAATCACCGGTCACAAACCGGCCACCTCGATCCTTCCTAATGACCCACTCAGATGAAGGACCACCGTGTCGCCCCCGTCCTCGACCGGCCTGATGTACCGCCTCCTCCTGTGGCCCCAAGTCGTATCGGCCCCCATCGTCACTGTCGTCGTGACTCAGCTCATCTGAATCATCCTCGTCGTCGAAAGACTCTCCAGGTGTCTGACGACGACGTAACAGATCTCTCTCTCTCCTAACTGAAGCAGAAATACCACGTCTACGTGGATGACGAGGACCTGACTCGTCTGCTATACTACGTACCGCGCGTAAGGGAATTGATTTCCCTTTTCCTCCACGGTAACCCGATGACTATTAATTCAATTTTAAAAATACAAATTTATTAATGAATTTACTAAAATAATTAAACTAATTATTAACTGAATAATCTATTAATTTAGCAATTATCACAATTAATCAATAATCCTTTACTAAAATCGTACACAACTAATTACTAACATAATAATCAATTTATTTAGCGATTTATTTATTAATTATCACAATTTATAATCAATAAACGATTTACTAAACTAATTTAACTCATTATTAACATAATATTCAATTTATTTAAAATTTATCACAATTTATAATAAAATTAAAAAAAAACCGGGCGTCTGCGGGAGACGCCTACCGTACGTGGGAGACGTCTGGCTAAGACGCATGCACCATCGTGGAGGCGTCTGGCGAAGACGCCTCCACCATGGTTGAGGCGTCTTAGCGAGACGCTTAGACCATGGTATAGGCGTCTGGCTAAGATGCCTGTACCATCGTGGAGGCGTCTGGCTACGACTCCTCAACCATGGTGGAGGCGTCTTAGTCAGACGCCCGAGTCGGAAAAAAAATCCGTCTCCGTTACTTCGCCTGATCTAGGTGTTTCGCCAGACATTTTCGTGGTGTTGGTACTAGGAATGTTAGTAAAACTGAGTCAAAAACCTTGTTTAAAGACACAGGACGATATGAGTATTAAATATATTGTTAAGGGCAATTTGATAATTTCAATGGACGATTTAAGTAGTTTTGCGGCGACGTTTAGTAGTTCCCTTTTTTAATGGGGATTGTTTAAAAAAACTTTCAAAAATTATTTATAATGTAATATTTACATTATTTCAAAATACTACATTTTCTCTAGAAGATTCTCCAGTACACAACAAGAAGTTGCAATCATTTGTATTCAATTTTCTTTGATCAAACTACTTTTCATGCAATGGAATTTTTAATATCTTAAAGTTGGATTCTCGGAGTGATATCCCAGAATTAATAATAATATGGATGTTGATATAAATATTATACGATGACAAACATTTGACGATATCATTGTTGGGAATCTCCGAGTTATTGTTTGGAATTGTCACTCTACTCCACATGCTTCGTCTGAATAATTGTATGATATATTTGGTTGATATTTATTTCAACATCTAATGGTTTAGATATACAGTATTATATTTCAGTATTGGAATATAAATATTTGCAATAATACGTCGGAACTGTACCTTTGACATATACACGTCATAATCTTCACGTACGCGAAATGCTTGTGATTTATTTATTTATTTATAAAATAGGATACCGTAAGTATTAAAAACCCAAAAAGAAGGTATTATCAATAGTTATATTCCAAGATCATAAATATTTACATCGATTAACTAAACAATATGTAATGCTTACTGATCGTTACGATTTATCCTCCGGTGCTACTCACCTGATATTTGAAGGCTTAAATTGTAATTTACCGAATACTTTAAAGTTTAAAAGTTAACACGACAACTACTTAAAAATAAACACTTATCGTCTTTAGATGATTAGAGATTTTCGAATGTTTGATTATGATTACAAAAGTCACCAAGTCACATGCTCTGGTGTCGGACTAAAAATCCATCACGAAATCACATGAAAAACGTTGGTTTTAAAATAAGAACAGATTGAGTTTGGTAACAATCATCAAACATTCAAACTCCTCAAATTAAAAAAAGAAGTTTCAAAAACATATCCTACCAAACTTTTGAAGACCTCAGTGTAAGTTTTACCTAATGCCGTATTACCAGACAACTTTTTCCACAAGAAAGAGGCTTTACTTTAATTTTGTCCAACATTATCCTAAATTTAAAAAAACAATTATGTTTACTCACGTGTTATAACTTATATTAATATGGAGCCTCGTCGATTCGAACTTTTCTTTTTAAATTTGTTTCATAAATCATTTTGATCATGACACACACTAACGACACTGCTTGAAAAACACCCTACAACGTCGATATATCACGTCGGTTGTTTTGAAACCGACGTTAAACACGAATATCACGTCGAGTTAAGCAAAACCGACGTGTAATATGGACGTATAACGTCGGTTTTCACTTAACCGACGTGATATGTGCATATTACACATCGGTTTTACAAAAACCGACGTGTTTTATAACACATTACGTCGGTTTCTGAAACCCGACGTGATATGCTGGTGAGAGATTATTGTCATATCGGGTAATATATAACCGACATGATATGTTTGGTTTGTCACGTCGGTTTTGTTTAAACGGCGTGATATGTTTGGTTTTTCACGTCGGTTTTGCTTAAAACCGACGTGGTTGTCCAATTTTCTTCTTCTTCTTCTTCTTCTTCTATAGATACGTTAATCCCTCACTCACTCTCTCCCACATACAAGTTCTTGTTTCCTCCGCCCCACCCCGATCTGAGCCGCAACCGTCTCCGCACTTCCATCGCCCAGAGGTATTTCCTCTCCTCCCTCCTCGCCATCCCGCCCCTTGCCTCCTCCCCGTCCCTACCCTATCCTGCCCCCTCCCTCCTCCTCATCCCGACCTAATCCTGACCCCCTCCCTCCTTGCGGTCTCACCCTTCCTCCCCGTCCCGACTCCCTCCCTCCATGCGGTCCCACCCCTGTCCTCCCCATCCCAACTCTCTGTCTCGACCCCCTCCCCCCTCGGCATCCCTCCCCCCTCCTCGTCTCCTCCCCATCCCTCCTTACTGATTTGTGGTTTTATGTTTATATTGTGTTGATTTGTGGTTTATTTTTTTATGTTGTGATTTGACTATGCTCTTTGAATGTGGTTTATGTTGTAGGTGTGAGTGCAAGTGTGAGTGACATCAAGAAATGCTTTCGGAGAGCATTTTCACACCGAGGTCTGGGAAGCTCCGCTATCAGGTCCAGTTCTTGTTACGTTGTATGTTTGGGTGTGACTAGGAAACTTTAAGGATGTGGAAAATTGAACTTCTTAAATGGTGAAAATGTTGTGATGTTTTTGTTGTGTTTTTGAAAATGATGTGAAAAATTGAACTTCTGAAATAATCATTGGATGTTAGTTGTTATTTGTCCTGATAGAAATACTAGATATTTGTTTGATTCTTTAGCTTCCGAGAAACCAAGGAAAGAGTTGAAGCACTTCGTGCAATTGTAAGTTATATTAAATTACTATTTTAAAACATGAAAATACGTTGTAGTTGTTAGATTTTATAACAAATTTCGATATTTATCAATTTCGATAGAGCTATTGATATATATATATATATATATATATATATATATATATATATATATATATATATATAAACAATTGGGACGAAACAGAAGCCAAAAAAAGAAAACAACGTGGTATCCTGTGAATGTAGGGTAATTAATTTATTTAGGAAACAATTATCATTATATTTTCTATTAATTTTGTTTTTAGTAATATACATTTTTTTCTTAATTTTAGTACCATACAAAATTGGAAATACGGAGTGTGGGTACTATGTCATGAGGTATATGGAACAAATTATGGAGTTCGGTTTGGTGGTGGGAGATTTAGGAGAGGTTATATATAGTTTCTACACTACATTGAAGTAATATATCTTATTTTGATAAAGGCGTATGTTTACGGAATTCTTTGTTTAATTTGTAGATCTTTGGACCAACTTTTGAACCATTTTCACGGGAACAACTCGACTACACACGTGAGAGATGTGCTTTCTTTTTCATTACACGTATGCTTCTAAGTTGATGACATTATTAATGTTAGTTTACTCGATATTTGTTAACTTGTTAGTTTCCTCGATGTATTGATTGTTAACTTGTTAGTTTGCTCGATAAATTGAATGCTTGTTAGTTTCCTTGATGCATTGAACGTTAACTTGTTAGTTTGCTCGATACATTGAACTTTAACTTGTTAGTTTGCTCGAATGGAAATCGAAGATACTGAATGTTAGAATGAATTGTGATTGTGATTTAATGACTTGAGTGTCGACACTTATATTACATTGAGTATGTGATGCGATTGTGTGAATGTGATGCGATTGTGAATGTGTTTAGTGCAGGGACATATCAGTAGATTTATAACAAATAAATAATATTTTTTCTTCTTCTGAAAAGAGCATATATCACGTCGGTTCTACGGAAAACCAACGTGATATATGCTCTTTTCAGAAAAGAAAAAAATATATTATTTATTTGTTATAAATCTACTGATATGTCCTTGCACGTGATATGCCCCGCATTTATGTGATAATTATGGGGTATATCACGTCGGTTATCCATGAACCGACGTGATATACCAAGCGTATCACGTCAGTTATTGAATCGACGTGATATTTTCCCCCCTTTTACGTCTCCTTTTTTGACGTCGGTATATTGGAACAGTACAAATGACGCGTTATAGGTAAAAAAAACCCGACGTGATTTCCTTATTTTCTAGCAGTGCGATTAAATTACATGCGTATACCTATTTAGCAATAGAGATTGAATTGCAGCAGTTGTAGATCGTGTTAGGTGCTTAGGTAGAACGAAGTAGATAGTTCTTATGAAAAAGAAAAAGAAAAAAATAATTCTCTTTAATTACTCTCTTAGGCAGAGATGTTGGGTTCACCAAATGAAAATTGCATAAATACATAGAAGCTCACTCATTTCGAGTAGAGTGAAATAGTGACCATCTTATAGCTTTTGGGTTATAGTGGATTAAATTAAAATGATTCGCTAAATTGTTTGCACAACCTTTTATTTTTCGTCAAATAGCAGAATAATGATCGCATGCATTTTGTGTCAAACTTCAATAAGAAATTACATATCCATCAATATAGAAGCAAGTATGCATGCATCTGAACCCTGACCCATAATAACCGTAATATGCTTTGGAGTTTGGAGTTTCAAATGTTAAGATGTATTACACATATTTTAGGAAAATTATATGAGTAAACCCTAATATGTATATGTTGCTAATGCTACTCGTGCTTCTTGTGTAATCAAAAGTTAATTGTACTTCTAACACGTCAATAAGATCTTAAAATGGTAATATCCAGGACATGTAACATCGAGGAAAGTAAAAGTCCTTTTCAAAAAGGATTTTTTGCTATTGTATCACTCAAAAACCTTTGATTTGCTGAAATGCCATCCAGTTACGACTATTTGTCCAGAGCAACCAAAATAAGTCGTTAACATCCAAAATGTCATTATGATTTTTTTGTATCACTCCGTTTTCGGTTAACAGTGTTACTATTATATTAACGGTGTTAAAAATATTAATATTTAATTGTAAATTTTACAATTTAACCTTCGAAAACTTAATTAATTTTTCTCCTCATCTCTTTCTTTTTCCCCTTTCTCTCCCTCCTCTCTCTTCTCTCTCCCCTCTTTGTCTTCTCTCCTCTTTCTCCCTCCTCTCGCTCCTCCCTCTATCCTCACTCTCTTTGGAATTTTAACAATTAAAACAATTAACACAAAATGGAGGGAGAAAGAAGAGTGACGAGGGAGAGAGGGCAAAGAGGAGAGAGAGAAGAGAGAGGATAAAGAGGGAGAAAAGACAAAAAGGAGAGAGAGAAGAGAGAGGAGGGAGAAAGAGGAGAGAGGAAAAAGAAAGAGATGAGGAAAAAATTAATAAAGTTTTGAAGGTTAAATTGTAAAATTTACAATTAAATATTAATTTTTTTAATGTTGTTAACGGAATAATAACACCGTCAACGGAAAAAGTTACCGGAGTAACAAAAAAATTATAATGACATTTTGAATGTTAACAACTTATTTTGGTTGCTCCTAGGCAAATAGTCGTAACTGGATGGTATTTCAGCAAATCAAAGATTTTCGAGCCCCGGAATAACAAAAACCCCCTTTTCAAAATCTAACCATAAACATCACAGACAATTATAACAAAAAAATACACGTTTGGATTTGTAACAAACAGAAGACATCTTGTCATTTTCCTTTTATGAAGCCCCAAAAATGGCATTCGCATGCAACAAGTGAGTTGTCCCCAACCACCTTTACAACCTCTTAATTTTGATAGGACAAACTTTAAACACTGTAAGTAGAGCAAGTTAAAGATTTTACTTGGAAATTTCCAAAAAACCAAATTCAGAAAAAGTGTTTGCTACTTGTGATATTAATTTAACCTGCAATTCTTAGTAGCTAATTAGGCATGGTCAAAATAGAATATTCTCGTTAAGATGTCATTTTTCAGCTTTCAAGACATGTAATATGTGTTGGATTATTAAGTTTGGGTTAAACCATGAACAACTTAATTGAGAAAATTCAATGTTGAGTTGAAGATGAGATGCATTGAGTCATGTGTCATGTGCTCCCATTTCATTTAGTCCACTTTGGGGGACTTGGAAAGTTTGAGAATGTTAATGAGTATTCTTTTCCCATGACTCTTTCTTGGTAGAAAGAGTGAAGTAGAAAATTCTCTACACATGACTTTCTTTGTTGGTCCAAGACGAGGAGGATTTAGGGAAATTAGAGGTTTTTAAGCCTCAAGATGATAGTTATATCTTTTTGGTCATCGACTTAATTGCTTGTTGCATTTAAGTCCTTTGCAATTACAAATATATATATATATATATATATATATATATATATATATATATATATATATACAAAAATTTTACAATGGGACCAAGTCTCATTGTAAAAAAATGAGACCCCATATTTTCCTCACTTAGATCTAGATCCAACGGATGGTTTATCCAACATTCAATTATACAACCTAAGGATAATATAGTAATCTCATAACACACCACACCACACCAAAGGATCCATTCGTTCCCTCCAACAAAATCCCCAAAAACCCCTCCTCCTGTCCGACGTCCCGTTGTTGCCTCCGCATCTCATCGTCGTAGGTAATCTCCTCCTCCCCCAGCCATCTCCTCGTCCCCCTCCCCTTCCCCCAACCACCACCACCTCCCCCCGACCCCAACCTCATCCTTCCCCTGGCCCCAACCTCCTCCCCCTCCGCAACTCCAACCGCCCTCCACAACCACCACCACCCTCTCCACCCCCACAACCACCAACCCCACAACCACCACCACCATTATTCCGCAGGTGATTCCTAAAGTGTGTTTTGAAGTAAAGATGATTTATTTGAAGTTGTGATTTTGAGGATTCTGGTCATAGATGTTAAGGGTCTTGTTCTAATTTTTCTCATATGATTTGATCAAAACGGTGGCTGGAGATATGTAACATTGTGTGATTCGTGACCTGATGAAGAAAGATCATCAAAGTTCTTGAAAATCACCATACTTTTGTCAATGACAACTTCAGTGTTATCAGTCAACAAAAATCTCATCATCTCTCCACAATCTCACCTTATTTTATTGGGAGATAATGAAGAAACCATGTTTGCGTTGAATGCTGCATTAAATGTGTTAGCATTAATGTAATGTTGCATGTTAGTTGTGTGCATGTGGACATATCCTGACATGTTGCAGGTTAGTTGTAATGTTTCATGTTAGCATTAATGTAATGTTGTCTCGTGATAAAAATAAGATTAAATGTTGTTATGATAATATTAGGATCAAATTCAAAGACAATGCAGAGGATCGAAGGTACGATCCGATCGCTCTTTTCCACTTCCACTTTTGTTTGGAAGGCAACCAGCATTCTGTTGATCCTTATTTTCTTGCATCAGCAGCAGCAACAACAGTAGCATCAACAATTGTTGCATTTGTCGAGGCAGTCTTCTCAAGTTGTTGCTCATATGAATCTTATGCAGTAGCAACGTCTTCTACAGATACAACAGCAACAACAACAACTTCTCAAGACACTACTACAACAAAGATCTCAATTTCATTAGCAACAACAACCTCAGCAACGTCTTCTACTGATACAACAACAACAACTTCTCAAGACACTACCACAACAAAGATCTCAATTCCAGTAGCAACATCAACAACAACAACAACCTCAGCAGGGGCTTACAATGACTTGTGTTGTTGCTATGATGCAGAACAGAAATCATGAAAATAAAAATGGTTGAAGGTCTTGCTGTTAAGACTAATGTTCTATTTTGGACTAATGTATATTAAAACGAGCTTCTTCTGAAGTTTTTCCCATTGTGGAAGTCAGTAATGATTGCTTTTATTCTGCTGTTGTTGGTTTACTCTTTCGAAGTCAGTGATGGTTGTTTATGAATATAATTATGTGCTCTTTGTTTTTGACAATAGACTACAATAAAGCATAAAGGATGACTTCAATTCTTACACATTTAATAACTTCTGTTCAGTGCACATCATTTTTGTCCACTTCATTTGTATCTTTTTTTCATTTCTCTTTTCAGTATATATATATGATTATCAAATATTTATTTTCCCATTTATCTTACACTTCACGTCTCATGTATTTTTTGAACTAGGAATTCTTGAGTCTTTGAGCACAATGAGCAGTTTGATATAGAATTTGGGCACTCGCGGACTTCATAAGGTGTAAATCAGATTCTTTGATCCTACTGAAACTTGTGCATTCCGTATAACATATTGTTTCTACTCTAAATTTGAAATGTGCTTCTATTATCCTTGTTTTATTAACATGTTCTACACCTACAGTTATTCTGTCGGATCGGCTAGATATAATTGTTTAGATTATGTGGTCCTGCCTAATGCATTTTAGTTTTTCTTAAATGGAGAAGTCGTGTGATTTTGATGTTTGCGTTGGGTGTCATTCCCTATAGGAAAGAGAGAGAGCAAAAAGAGAAGTTGGAGATAGAAATGACATGGAACACTCTACAAAACTGTATCACTTTCTTAAATAAAACTTTCATTGAATACACATCTATATGCGTTCAATACACAATAGTATATGTTTAATATGAAATATATCATCTCAATACACAACATTAGCATTTTATTACACAAGTTCAAACCCTAGTGTGTATTCCCGACACATTTCTATATTCAAACACTAGTGTATATTCCCTATTGTTCCAAATTGTTTATTCCGAGTTTGTGACATATGCCAATTTTAATACAACTCAAACTCCTATAATCACAAGAAAAGAAAGCAAAAGAAAATCCATAATCCACAACAAACCTATCAAGCAATCTGTCACATAGGACTAAATTACTATATTAGGGGATGACTAGGTGAGAGAAATGTGTAAAGAATGATACTTCTTAAAATGTGGTCTTTTGTTTTAGAGATATGATGAATAGCATTATGTGAAGTGAATTCATATCATATAAATAAATTTTCCTTCCCATGTTATGGTACTTCTTAGTTATTATGTTGAGTTGTTTATTTATATTGGACTGTGTAGGTTCAATACACAACATTATAAGTTTAATACATAATTATATCATTTTAATACATAATTGTATCATTTTATTACAGAAGTTCAAGAATTCTTTAATTTATATAAATCATCATTAAAATACACAATTGCATTATAAGTTGAATATAATGTTGTTTAATATGGTTTAGTTTGTCTATTGCATATTTTGGTTAGAGAACATTTTGGAAAAAATATTATTAAAATACACAATTGCATTATAAGTTTAATATACACAACTCTAAAAGTTTAATATACAATTACATCATTACAATACACAACCGCATCACTTTCGTAAATAAAGCTTCCAGTGAATACACATCTATATGCGTTCGATACACAACAGTATATGTATAATTTAGTTGGTTGTCGTCGGAGAGGAAGAAGTGAGCAACATATGATTCTAAAAGAGATACGTACATAAACATGAATTGTTGATCATTGTGAAGGAAATGATGTAGATGAAGGGTTCATGTTGTTGTACATGGTATGAGAGTTAAGACATTGATTGGTGTTGGGGAGAGGGTATTTGATTTTGTATATTTTTTTGATCAGACATATAAATGATTAATTAAAATTAATTTAGGAAGCTTGTGGACATCCCCACTTAAGCTTACCATAAATGCTAACAAACTCACATAAGACTAAATTACTATAATATGATATATTTTTATATTGGAAAGAGAGATGTTGGAGATAGAAATGACATGTAACACTCTACAAAACTACATCACTTTCTTAAATCTTTACAAAACTACATCACTTTCTTAAATAAAACTTATAGTGAATACACATCTATATGCGTTCAATACACAATAGTATATGTTTAATACACCAATATATCATTTCAATACACAATGATATCATTTTATTACACAAGCTCAACGACTTCTTCACAAAAACTCATTCACAAGATCTGTCAAGCAACAAAAACATTTTTAAAAATCTGTCAAGCAATCTGTCATTATCAAACCACACAAGTCTACACATATAAGGAGTTTCTAAGTAAAGAAGATATCATATGGAATCATATTACACATTCATTAATAAAAAACCCAAGAATGAAGAATGACAATCACTTTCAACACAATGACTTCCATAAATCGTCATCCAACAAATCAGATTCATATAAGAATCTAAAATACATAGGATTGTCGATCCTCCAAAACTCAACTTTCAAACACAACCACACTCAAAATACTCATTGCTAGTCAATTCCTTAAGTCTTACAATGTGTCTCATATCAAAATTTGTAATTTTATTATCCTACATGTTACCAACTCAATGATCACATCACAAATTTAGTCATTGAGTCAATATTTAAAAAACAAGACTCTGAGCACTACAATCTCCTCGCAACTAAAACTAAAAATACATCCAACCAAAAGTATCCAACATGCTCATTTCTTCAACTAAAACTAAAAATTGTACCTTTAAACTCAAACTCGCACCTCAAGTCCTTTCCCATCAGCATCATACCATGTTGTTGTATATGGTATGTGAGTTAAGACATTGATTTGTGTTGGAGAGATGGGAAATGTTTGATTTTGTATATTTTTGTGATCAGACATATAAATGATTAATTGAAGTCAACTTAAGAAACTTGTGGATATTCCCACTTAAGTCTACCATAGATGCTGACGGGCTCACATAAGACTAAATTATTATAATAGGACATATTTTTCTATAGGAAAGAGAGAAAAATGAAAGAGAGATGTTCGAGATAGAAATAACACGGAGCACTCTACAAAACTGCATCACTTTCTTAAATAAAACTTCTAGTCAATACACATCTATATGCGTTCAATACACAACAGTATATGTTTAATACACCAATATTTCATTTCAATACACAATGGTATCATTTTATTACACAAGTTCTCCGGAACGTATAACTGGATCTGAACACTACACCAAACAGAAATAAGTAGTAGAAAAAATAATATTTTGCAGAATCATGCAAGTTCAATCTAATTCCATTTTGAGCAGACAAAAGAGAAAATAAATATAAACTTAATCAAATCCTTCAAATGCAACCAAAACCTCGAGAAATCTTGCGAAACTTACAACGAATATATGACTCGAAAAAACATTGTTTTGAAACACTAAACCGAAATTCCAGCAAAATTTTCCAATTTAACCTCATTTCCAACAGACACAAGATCTAAGCACCCTCAACATCCGAACAACACACCACGCCAAAATCCAAACAAACTCCGCAAATCAGACCTACTCGACTACTACCTAAACACCAAATAACTCAACAAACCACACATAAACCTCGTACGAATCTCCAAATCCAAACTCGATTAACTCCCTCGTGGTTGTCGATGGTTTGGTGAGATGGGGAAGGAGGGGAGGAGAGTGGAGGTCGATCTTCCATCGTCTTTTGGAAGGTTGCTGGAGGGGAGGAAGGAGGATGAGATGAGTGTGATTGGGAAGGAACGAAAGAGGGAGGAAGAAAGAAGACGTGATGGGTGCATATGGGAAGGAAGGAGGGGAGGTAAAAGAATGATGTGGTGATTACGAAACTACCCTTTTTCATTTTCACCGTTAGATTAGATCTTGATGGTGTATGTTTGGGGTCTCATTATATTAAATTGAAATCTGGTCTCATTCTAATATATATATATATATATATATATATATATATATATATATATATATATATATAAATCAACGAAAAACTGCTCTGGCGATTTCTGTATCAGTGAATTCCAGAGTTCTTTGACAGTCGATTCTTGCGAGGTTCGTCGGCTCCGGTGTGCGCCCGTTCGACGAAGGAACCGTTCTATCAGGGGAAAACGTCAGGCTCATGACACTGGTACGTGGGGGCGATATTTTCTCTGAGGCAAGTCGGAATTCGACGGTTCGGTTTGTAAGGTGTTCTCTGATCATTATTCTTCGTTGTTGTTCAAACATGATGTTGTACGTTGACTTAATCTGGATTCTACTGAAATATTTATTCGACATCTGTAACCCATTGTATATTTGTAATTGTATCAACAATATGTTCGTCACGTAGTCTTTGCACACATTAATTATTTGTTAAGAACTAACTATGGAGGTATCTTATGGATTCTCACAAAGAGATTTTTGGTATCTTAATTTGTACTCTAAGTTGGAGTGTCGGCTTATTGGACTGTAATTGTTGTCTATCGTAAAATTGTTTATTGAAAACGTTGAAGTTTGACTCCTTTTCTCTCTCTTGAAAACACGTTGAAGTTTGTCTTTTGGATTGACGTGGGATCAAAGAAAGCAACTCATATGTGAGGTGCAAATCAGAGAAGCAAGAATAGACAAGAAAACAAGCGAAAGAGAGCATATGCATATAACTTTTATGATTAGTTTGGTAAGACAACTCAAAAGTACTAGAATTTGGGATCCGGAGATAAGTTGAGTCTTTTTACTATGTGTTTGGATGATAAATAAAGGGAACTACTATTCGTCGCCGGAAAACTACTTAAATCGTCCCAAAAATTACCTTTTTGCCCTTAACAAATCAATTAATACCCATTTCGTCCCGTATCTTTAAACAAGGTATTTGACTCAGTTTTACTCACATTCCTAGTACCAACACCACGAAAATGTCTGGCGAAACACCTGAATCCGGCTAGGTAACGGAGGTGGATTTTTTTTTCCGACTCGGGCGTCTGGCTAAGACGCCTCCACCTAGGTGGAGGCGTCTGGATACGACGCCTACACCATGGTGGAGGCGTCTTAGCCAGACGCCTCCACCTAGGTGGAGGCGTGATAGCCAGACGCCTCCACGTTGGTGGAGGCGTGTTAGCCAGACGCCCGTATTTTTTAATAATAAAAAATAAAAAATAAAATATAAATAAATTCTTAAAATTATACGGTGTGTTATCTCAAATTATTTGAGGTTCTGTTGCAAGATTTTTGGTGGTAACAGGGTCAAATTACAATGAGTTTTTTTGCAAGTGATTAAATTTTCAATAAATTTAAGATCCAAAATCCCCGGTGGTAAAACCTCCTGACTTACAAATACCACATCGACAGGTCCGTTCGGGGATCCCCGGTGAGCGAGCGGCATTCCACCTCGCCGGTGAGGTGGCAGGGGTGGCAAGGGGGCAGCGCCCCCTGGAAATTTTTTGGATTTTGAAATTGTTGGATCTGAATTTTTTTTGAATTTTCATCAATTGCAAAAACTCGTTGTAAGGTGATGTCGGACGGTCGACCGTTTGCTTCTCGGTCTACCGAACATGATCCATGCGGATGACCGAGTTTCCATCGGTCCACCGTGATCGTAAATACAGTAAGTTTTTGATCTTCCTAGAATCATTGTGTCGGTTTACCGATCTCTACCCGGTTATCCGAATATTTATTCTCAGTAGCTTCGACATTTCTCTGGAAATCTCTATTTGGTGTACCGAAAGGGTATCAGTCATCCGAATATAGTAATTATTAACTTATTAATTAATTAATTTAGTAATTATCTAAATTTATAATCAATTATCTTTTTAATAAAAAAATAAAAAAATAATAAAAAATTGCGGGCGTCTGTGTAAGACGCCCAACGTAGGAGAGAGGCGTCTGGCTAAGCCGCCCAGCGTAGGAGAGAGACGTCTTAGCCAGACGCCCGTCCCATGGGCGGGGCGTCTGTGTAAAAACGTCGACCCCTAGGGGGAGGCGTCTTACCCAGACGCCCCTCTCCTACGCTGGGCGGCTCCGCCAGACGCCCGCAATTTTTTATTATTATTTTATTAAAAAGATGTTGGATATTTTACCAGATTCGAGTACACCGGGGCGTCTGTTGGCTCATTACTGACCTCCAAAACATTATTTTTTATGAATATAAGAGGAAGATGAAGAGAGATGTGTGATAGGAGGGTAAAATGTCGCGTTATAGCAGTAGAAATGAGAGAATGACAAAATGGTAATCTGTTGGGGCGATTTAAGTAGTTTTAGGGCGACGAATATCAATTCAATAAATAAACTCTATTTTTTCAGTTTAAAGCATGATGTGACAAATAAAAAAAATTGATTTCTTGTCCCTCAATTTAGAGATAATGACAAAAAACTTGTCTCCCCGTGTCCACACTGTTTTTTGTTTTAACATTCTCAAATCTTCTTCAAAATAAGTTTTTTTAATAACAACTACGATGGTAAACAAATATCTACAGTGATAAACTAGAAAAGCTTCATTTTTGAGCTTTTCCAATTTAAGAGTTAAATCATGTATGAGTTTGCACATCCAAACATAGCATTTAGAGGGTTTTGATGGATGAGGGATAATGATGAATTATTGGATAATTTTTACACAATTTATAGGTATCCGAACACATTGTAAAACAAAAAAGTCCAAGTTCATGTACTTTTACCAAACAAAAAGATATCTTCTCATTATGTTAGAAAAACATGCAATTTTTCTTTAATTTATCATAAAATACATGTTTGTATCAATTACCATAATTAGAATTCTAAGAACTGAAATTTTAGTTGTTTTTGCTACTTCCTCTAAACCTAATAGAGGAGCCATTTTAGCAACCTTAGAGCATAGTTAACGACAACAAAAATCAGGCGGATGTTGCTGGGCGTCCGACCACGTCGGAGGATTCTGCATCACGTCCCCCGCCCAAACGTCGGATCGTGCGGTGGGCGACATGACCCCACATGTGGGCGACATGACCCCACATGACCCCACATGACATGACACGACATGACCCCACATCCCCCGTCCACTCGGGAGGGATGTTTGGGTGGGGGCACGTCCCCGTTAATTTTTCCGTTAAAATTACGTGACAAATGACACGACAGAGAAAGAGACTAGAGCGCTCAAGTAGTCTGAGACATTGTTAATTATACTCTTATGAGTTTTGTCTCACTTAGGCACATCATCTGCCTTCTAGAAGCAACACGTGACAAAAGATAAAAGGTTTTAGAGGAGTGTATGTACAAGGGTTGAGTTTGTGGTAATGTGGAGAAGATGTATTTATCCTTTGAGTAGTTATATACGGACGCGAGCGTCCGTGACGCGTCCTACGTGGAATAACACGTCAGCTGCCAGGTGTGCGTCCAGTCAACCAAAACCTCTGCGCGGGGAAATGTATACGAATTGTTGGGTGCGACGGTTCATTTCCCTAAATCACGATTTGTTGGGTGCGACGGTTCATTTCCGTGCGACGGTTCATTTCCCTAAATCACGATTAGACGGTTCGACTTCACGTACATCAGTAGCGGCGGTACAGCATTCGAGTAACTTTCCCCATTTCACCCGGAGTTCCTTTCCACACGCTCATCCAAAACCTTCATTGCTCCAAAACCTTTCCATTCCAGTAACGAAAACCAAGACAAGGCGAAAATGGATCCTTCTCTACCTGAAACCTCCATTGCTCCTGAAATTGTAGCCGCGCAGGTGTTTTGTCAACCATGTTCTTTCTGGTTCATTTTAAGGTTCATTATTGGCCTCTAACAATTTTTTTGTGTGGTTTAAGGGAAGCACGTACTACTTCCGCGAAACCAAGTGCGGTTTCGCGGCCCTTCACAAGCAGTTCGACCGGATGAAGGAGGAGGAGAAAAATGTCTTCCAACGGACGCCTTTCGGTCACTTCCTCAGCTTTCCTCACGTCACAACTGACAACGAGATACTGGGTTGGTTCGTCGAACACTTCGACGCCAATGAAGTCGGTCTGAGAATAGCCACTGGGGTGGTCCCATTTACGGTAGAAGACGTCGCCCTTCTACTTGGACTAAGAGTACATGGGCAGAGAGTGGATATGGATGCCATGTACGTAGCGAAACGTGACGGGGTTAACCTCGACAACACCCAGCTACTGGGTCATCTTACCGCCACGAGCAAGATGGGCGAGGAGGAGGAGCACGTCCGACTCCTTATTTCTATGATTTTCAATCATTTTTTGTTCTTCGATGGATCACTGCGAACTAAAGCGTGGTACACGAAACACCTTAAGAACCTCAAGCGCCTCAAGAGATATGCGTGGGCAAATGCGGTTCACACTTTCTTGGTTGAAGGCCTGGAGGAAGCCCAACGGGACCTCTCGAGGAGGAGATCGTCAGCGAACTTCTCTATGAAGCAGGGCTACGTGTCTGGTTGCGTTGCCGTATTACAAGTAAGCATCTTGGTCCGGAATGAGTGTTGTGTCAGTCCGGAATAGTGTCGGTTTATGTCCGGAATAAGTGTGTTGCCTGTCCGGAATAGTCCTGTATGTGTCCGAAATGACTGTCTTGCTTGTCCGGAATACGTCTTGTGTCTGTCCGGAATACGTCTTCTGTCTGTCCTGAATAGTGTTGTCTCTGTCCGGAAAAAGTGTCTTGAGGTTTTCCGGAATAAGTGTCTTGTGGTTGTCCGGAATGAGTGTTGTGTCAGTCCGGAGTAGTGTTGGTTTATGTCCGGAATAAGTGTGTTGCCTGTCCGGAATAGTCCTGTATGTGTCTGGAATGATTGTCTTGTCTGTCCGGAATACGTCTTGTGTCTGTCCGGGATAAGTCTTGTGTCTGTCCTGAATAGTGTTGTCTCTGTCCGGAATAAGTCTTGTGTCTGTCCGGGATAAGTTTTGTGTCTGTCCTCAATAGTGTTGTCTCTGTCCGGAATAAGTGTGTTGCCTGTCCGGAATAAGTGTGTTGCCAGTCCGGAATAGTCCTGTATGTGTCCGGAATACGTCTTGTGTCTGTCCGGAATAAGTAATTTGTATGTCCTGAATACGTCTTTGTCTGTCCGGAATAAGAGTTGTGTCTGTCCGGAATAAGAGTTGTGTCTGTCCGGAATAAGAGTTGTGTCTGTCCGGAATTAGTGTTTGGTCTTTCTGATTAACGTTATGAGACTGTCCTGGGGATGTTATGTTTCTGTTTTTTAACTTATTCCTGTTTTCAGGTGTGACTTTGCGAGAAGTTCAAATTGGGGGATCCCCGGTCAGCATTTCCACGGTTCAAGTGTTGGACCGAAATGTTTAGCAGACGCCAAATCCTTAGAAAATGGGAAGATCGAGGCATCAACTTGTCCCGGATATACTCGGGCCAATTTGAGTTGAAGGGCACCCCAAAACTCAGTGCACGGGAGCATTCACTGTTGTCAGAGGATCAATTTCCTCCTGCAGCAGCAACTCCCGCAGCGAAGGAAACACCTTCAACTCCTGCAGAAGCAACGGTCGCCTCGAAGGAAACACCTTCAACATCCACTCTACCAAGGATACAACTCAGTGAATGCAGCATTCCATGTGACCCACTGCTACAAGAGTTGGAACTTAGTGAGGTGAAGACGAAATGGCTGCGAGCCGAAGCAGCACTTAGGGAGGCGACCGTTAAAATTAACAACCTGGAGGAAGAACTGCGGATCTCTCAAGAAGAGTGTCGTGAGCTGAGAGTCCGTGGGGAGGAGGAAGAGAGGGAAAAGAGGGAGGAGGAAGAGAGAAATAAGAGGGAGGCGGAGGAGAGGGAAGAGAGGGAAGAGAGGGAGGAGGAAGAGAGAAATAAGAGGGAGGCGGAGGAGGAAGAGAGGGAAAAGAGGGAGGAGGAAGAGAGAAATAAGAGGGAGGCGGAGGAGAGGGAAGAGAGGGAAAAGAGGGAGGAGGAAGAGAGAAATAAGAGGGAGGCGGAGGAGAGGGAAGAGAGGGAAAAGAGGGAGGAGGAAGAGAGAAATAAGAGGGAGGCGGAGGAGAGGGAAGAGAGGGAAAAGAGGGAGGAGGAAGAGAGAAATAAGAGGGAGGAGGAGGAGAGGGAAGAGAGGGAGGAGAGGGAGGGACAACAAATACGCTTATTCCGGACAACAAATACACTTATTCCGGACAGCAAATACACTTATTCCGGACAAACTTTTTGTTCCGTTTCGGGACATACTTTATTCTTATTCCGGACAGCAAATACACTTATTCCGGACAGCAAAAACACTTATTCCAGACACACTTTATTCTTAAACCGGACAACAAATACATTTATTCCGGACAACAAATACGCTTATTCCGGACAACAAATACACTTATTCCGGACAGCAAATACACTTATTCCGGACAAACTTTTTGTTCCGTTTCGGGACACACTTTTGTCTTAAACCAGACAACAAATACACTTATTCCGGACAACAAATACACTTATTCCGGACAAACTTTTTGTTCCGTTTCGGGACACACTTTATTCTTAAACCGGACAAACATGATACGTAATCCGGACGGACATATAACGTAATCCGGACAGACAAACAACGTAATCCGGACAGACAAACAATGTAATCCGGACAGACAAACAAATTACGTATTCCGGACATACTGGTCACTTAATCAGGACATAAATAAAACGTAATCCGGACATTGATGTAACGTAATCCGGACATACTGGTAACGTAATCCGGACATACTGGTAACTTATTCCGGACAGAAATTAACGTAATCCGGACAGACAAACAATGTAATCCGGACTGCCTAATTACGTATTCCGGACATACTGGTCACTTAATCCGGACTTTGATGTTACGTAATCCGGACATACTGTTAACTTAATCCGGACATACTGTTAACTTAATCCGGACAGACATACAACGGTACAAAATTACTTAATATATTTGTCGCCATGAGAAATTAATTCACAAACGATCAAGCAAAGAAAGGGTTGAATCTTATGCAATAATACAATGACTTTCAACAAAATTACATACAATGACTTTCAACAAAATTACATACAATGACTTTCAACAAAATTACATACAATGACTTTCAACAAAATTACAATGACTTTCAACAAAATTACATAGGAATAATTCCAACCAAGGACAAATACAATAATCAAGGAGGAACTCCCTCGTAATGCAAATTCATGTCCCAGTCATCGAAATCGTGATCCCCCGGTTTGGGTGCTGCAGGGTGTAACGGGGGTAGAGCCTTCTTCCTGTTGATTTTCTTAACGTTACTTTTAATTATTTTCTCAGACAAAGAAATCCGTCGTTTGCTCGGCGGTCTGCCTTTCCGTATTGTCTTATCCGGATTGAGAACGGATGTACCAGCGAACACAGGATCAGGTCGTTGCATACGTTCCTTAAGCAACTCAAGTGCCTCTACCGCCTGAAGATATCTGTCGTTTGAGTCGAAAGCGGCCTCGGCGATCCAAAGCGCACGACCCATTATGTCGTCGTGGCGACGAAGCGCATCGTTCCCCGTTATGCCGCTTTGAAGAGGAAACTTGACTCCATAGCTCCTTCGGATATCCTTCCTCCATCGGTGGACGATGTAAAACTCGGGGAGCAACGCGTTTGGACGTATTCGGGCAATAACAACATAAACGTGACAACATAGGATACCGACGTGATCAAACATTCTGCAATCGCATACCCACTTCTCATCTCTAATTTGCACTGTGAACCGTTTCGACAATGGGAGGATATGTGTCAATACATGTTCGGTCACGTTGAAGTGCAATGTGTCGTCCTCGTTGAACTCATCCTTGATGTCGCAGTACATCATCTTCCCAATTTCTAACTGCACCTTCTTGAAGACACCCACCGTATACAACTCGCTCAATTGCCTCTCGAATGGATATTTCGAAATCAATTGCGGAGCCTTATGCTGACAATCGAAATCAGACTGAGCTTCCTTCTCATACTTGTGGCGTAGTGCGAGTTCGTATTGTTGAACGAACTGCTTAAGTGTCGTCCTTGATGTGAGGTACTTATCGAAGAAGGCGTTCATACCCTCACTTCTCTGGGTTGATGCCATTCCGGCGGAAAAACAATCCCGCGAAAATGCAGGTACCCAGTGCTCTCGAATTGCATAAATGGATCGGAGCCAATTATTGTCGTGCAACTCGAAATCATCTAGAAATCCCTGCCAATTCCGCTCGAATTCTGCCGGAGTCTTGGAATCGAATACACAGTTGTTGAGGTCAAACAACGTATGCTCCCGGTACTTCTTGGGCAGCTTCACAGGGGCCTTATTCATTATGTGCCATATACAAAATCTGTGCCGCGCTTCAGGGAACACAGTCCTCACAGCCGAAGCTATGGCGCCACATTGGTCTGTTATGATCGCCGGGGGGCTTGTATCTGCACACAAAGCGATCAAGATAAAAACATATGTTAATCCGGACAGAAATAACGTAAACCGGACAGACGTCAAGGGTAAACCGGACGAGCAAAAGACGTAAACCGGACAGACGTAAGGGATAAACCGGACGAGCAAAAGACGTAAACCGGACAGGCGTCAAGGGTAAACCGGACAGACGTAAGGGATAAACCGGACGCGCAAAAAACGTAAACCGGACTTACGTAAGGGATAAACCGGACGACCAAAATACGTAAACCGGACAGACGTAAGGGATAAAACGGACGAGCAAAATACGTAAACCGGACAGACGTAAGGGGTAAACAGGACGAGCAAAAGACGTAAACAGGACAGACGTAAGGGATAAACCGGACGAGCAAAATACGTAAAACGGACAGACGTAAGGGAGTAACCGGACAGGCACACAACGTAAAATGGACAAAGCCGGACAAAATAAAACACGTACCGTTCATGCACGTCAACCATGTTTGGAACAACCAAATGTAATTTTGTGTCGTCTCGGAAGAGAGGAGTGCGCAACCGAGTAGGACGGACTGGTAGTGGTGATTTACCCCCACAAATGGGGCAAAAGGCATGTCATACTTGTTTGTTATGTATGTTGTGTCGAAACATATTGCATCTCCAAAGTAAGAGTAAGCAGCTCGAGACCGACTGTCAGCCCAGAACACATTTCGTAGTCTGCCTTCGTCGTCCATATCCATTACGTAAAAGAAGCGGGAATCATTCTTCTGCATCCTGATGAAATAATCTTGGATAGCTTGCGCATCTCCTGGTCCCATTTTGAGGTTTCTAACCTCGTTCACAACATTCCTGCGAAACATAATTTTTATGACAAAGCTAAATGCGTAACTTCAACCAGGTTAAGTGGAGAATAAATAACCTTAGGTCCCGCTCGTTGAAAGACAATTTATCGTGACCTCCAGCTTCGACCACAAAAGATTGCATGGTCTTGGTGGCAGATATACCGGCAGCATCATTGCACGAAATGCGTGCTCTGGCGGACTCCGGGACGGATCGTTTTTGACGGAGGAAGCGCATCTGGTCTTCCGACAGCATGGCGTGATTATGTTCGAGATCTACGTAGTTAATTACGTAGCCTCTGGATGGATTACCGGAGACCCTAATCCGCGCAGTGCATTCGACCCTACCGGATAACCTATGTTTCGGTCTACCTTCACCTTGGTTTCCGGGAGCATTACCTTCCTTTGAGCAAGTAAGAGTGGCCCGTATAACAACACCACGATCGTAATGAGATTGCCTTATCTTCACACCAAAACCACAGGAATCGGCGTATGAAACGTAAAATGCTTTGGCTTCTTCGAAGGAAGGAAAATTCATCATCACTTGAGGGACGTTGGAGGCAGGAGCCGGCTGTGAGGACACATTTACGAGTGCCATTACAGTACAACAAAAATGGAGGAAGGAGAGAAGAAGGAATGGTTCGTAGGATCGGAATAACCTAGACACTCATATTTGTATCTCCGTGACGCGCCAAACAATAAGAAAGAAGACGGAGGACGTGCTGATTTGAAAAGCATTAAATGCGATGGTGGACGCATCGGGAAAATAAAACAACATCAACAAAAAATCAGGAGTAAGTAGTTCGTCTGTCCGGAATAAGTGTTCCGTCTGTCCGGAATAAGTGTTCCGTCTGTCCGGAATAAGTATTCCAACTATCCGGAATAAATAGTAACTAAAGAAAATGAATGATGTGTGTGTCCGGAAAAAAATGAATTTAATAAAGAGAAGGGAAGAAATAGGACGAAAGAATGGAGTGATTTGAGACGCATTAATGAGGGATGGCGAAATTTGTACGAAACGAAAAATAAACTAAACAAAGAAATTGTTTCTGGGGAGAGAGCGAACGAAAAATAAACTAAACAAAGAAATTGTTTCTGGGGAGAGAGCGAACTCAGCCGCGTCTGCTGACTGGGTTGCCCACATCAGCCATTCTGCTGACTGGGTTTGCAGCGTCCGTGACGCGAAGCGTTCAACAAACATTTCCCTTATCCTTTTTGGTTTAGTGGGTTTCTTTGGTGTTAGGCCATCTGGCTGTATCCGGATCTTCTCGGTCAGAATTTTCAAATATTAATCATTAATTTCAATTTAACGGGGTTATTTCATTCATCATCGTTCGTAAACTTGTAATGTAATTATTATGATATTTAAGGAACAACAAACAATTATGTCCCACTAATTAAGTCCACAATTTATTTAGGTAAAAAATAAAGATGAAAAAAAAATTCACCAATAAAAATCCTAATAAAATTCATGTGGATGTGTTAGGATGTGATTTAATCTCCGCACTATATTTTTTCTGCTTTCATAGCAACAATATTACTTTTCGGTGAACTATTTTACCATGCATTTCATGGTAAAAAATAGTTTAAATAGATATGAGATTAAATATTTTTACCACTATGTGACCGAGAAAAATAATTAAAACGGATTTTGTTATGCTCGTACATTAGAAAGTGATACAATGTACTATTTTACTCTGCAAATAATTTAATCGTGGAGTTTAGATAGTTACGTTTTAGATTAATATTTTAATATATCAATCAACAAATAACTTATTTTATCATTTTTGCATGGACAAGGAAGGAAAAAAAAACTAAGATTTAATTGTACTTTCGAAAAGATAAATTTTAATTGTACGTGTTGGAATAATTTTTTCTAAACTGAACATAACAAATGGTTCAAATTCGTCATGTTGAAGTAAGTGCCAAAGTAAAGTTTTTACGATTTTTCAATAGTGAATTTGTTTTTTATCTTTATCTTTTTATTATATGAATTGTGGTCTTTATAGTGAGCTAATTGTTTGTGTTTCCCAAGGATTATATTAATTACAATGCAATTTTAGCAATGATAATGTATGAAATAACAACTATTAGATTGCAATTAATGGTTGAGATTTAAAGAATTTAAGACTCCCAATTTGAGGGTGCGTTTGGATTGGATTCTTGTGACAGGATTCCTGTGAGAATTCAGATTCTAAGTGAAAATGTAATAATTATAATTCCTAAAAGAATCAAAATTTATTTGGATGGAAAAAATCTTTGCTCATGATTCTAAATGTTAAATGACCAGTATGCCCTTAGATTTAAATTTATATTGTTATTAGATTACTATCGTAAGATATGATATGATTTTTTTTTACTACGGTAGAATATTTACTAAGGTAGAAATATTTATGTTATTTCTAATATTAAAAATTATCATAAAATACAATGTATATGAAATTTATCTAATAAATATCGGAAAATATGAAAATATGTTTGGATTAAAATATATATCTTAAATTCATCAAGTTTATTAAATAAATATTGTAAATTCATCAAGTTTATTAATATATATATATATATATATATATATATATATATATATATATATATATATATATATACAGGAATTCTCTAGTGAGCCCAGGGCTCAACTTTTCTAAATTAAGCCCCCACAATATCCACCACTCAATTTAAATTGTAAGGTAGATTAAGAAAAAAACGGTTATGCTAATGAATGGTGAGATCAACTGTAAATAAGATCCAACGGTGAGATTGTAGGGGGCTTAAACTAAACTTGATGAGTCCTGGGCTCACTAGAGCTTGACCCTATATATATATATATATATATATATATATATATATACAAGAATTCTCTAGTGAGCCCAGAGCTCAACTTTTCTAAATTAAATCCCCTCAATATCCACCACTCATTTCAAATTGTAAGGTAGATTAAGAAAAAAATGGTTATGCTAATGAATGGTGAGATTAACTGTAAAAAAGATCCAATGGTGAGATTATAGGGGGCTTAAACTAAATTTGATAAGCCTTGAGCTCACTAAAGCGTGACCATATATATATATATATATATATATATATATATATATATATATATATATATATGACATTTATAGTTTCTAATTAGAAATTTATCGAATAAAAATATTAAAATATAAAAGTATTATGATAAATACAACTGAGGGTAATATGGTAAATGTGACTTTAGAATTTGGATTCTTGCAAGAAGCTATAAAAATCAGCTTCTTCTTTTTATACAAATTTCGTTGTTGAAGTTGATTTTAAACACATTTGGATTCTTACCGGATTCTGGTTGGAATCCAACTAAGAATCCGTTACCAAACACACCCTAAGAGAGGGTCCGGATCCCTTTGGGACGCCTGTATTTATTGTCTCTTCAATTTCAACAAAAAACCCTACATTTATAGTGTCTTCAATTCTTTCAGAAAAAAATCTATTATGTTCCATCTAAACTCGACATGCAGAATGTCATTGTTGGGGTCCTTTTCATGTTCTCATTTCTACCGTTGTACGTCTCATTCAGGTCTTGAGAGAAATACGTAGAAATCTCGAATTAGTGTTGAAAATTATCTATGCGTAAATGATGCAATACTAGATAATTGAGATCAAACCACATTGCTACAAGGAGTTCAACAACCAAAATCATGGAAAGGAAATCATCAATTTGCCAAATATGTACTCAGATGGTATTGAAATGGAATATTTATTGTACTACTCCAATTGTCTAGCTTAACCTCCAAAAACAAGAACAGAACTTACCATACTTCTGCAGTTTACCAAACCATAATGGATTGATGTTAAGGAGAATATCAAGGATCTGGTAATACCATCCTAATTTGTTCTGAGATACCGATCATGCTTAAAGAAGAACCAGCACATATAGTATGAAATTTTCTAGTTAACGTGCATAAGAAAGTTTCCTCCAAAGTATCAAATTAAGAGACAAATAGAAAGTTACAGAAACAGGCTCACATATTACAAGTTGGTCTGCTCTGTGCAAAATACAAGGTACTTGAAAATATTATACACAGAGACTCGTTGTTGGACCATCGTTTTAGATTAATCAGGTTCACATCACATAAGCTACCGAGTATCTGTCAGTCACAATTTCTTCACCATCCCATGCCGCTGAAATCTTGTGAACTGAACTCCTGCAGTGGAAAATGTATCAGCAGAAGTCATCTTACCAAAATAACAAAAATATGAAGTAACTTACGAGTTGGCTTAGTCTTATATCTGGAGGTGTCCCCTGAATATCGGGATTGTCAATTACAAGCTTCTGGCACTCCTCAAGATCCTTCTTAAGATACTCAGCGCCTAAGCGAGCATAATCAGATAGACAAGGTTTGTTCTTGTCTACATCTACTTCTCCGCATGAATTTTGGCTTAGGAGAAATTCTTCACACAATGCAATACCTTCTGCTAGCTGTTGAGAATCCAGAAGGAACTGGGAGTCGACTTCCCAAGATTTCGGATCCTCCGAATGACCCTCATTGTCATCAAGTTTATCCTTCTTATCAAGCTCTTCGTCAAGATTACTTTTTTCGTCAAGCACCTCATCAGGCTCTTCATCGTGCTTCTCTTCAATATTGTTGTTATCCTCGAATTCAATATCATGAGATAAGTCATCATCCAAAGTTGGCTACATTTGCAAAACAAAAGGAAATGAAATTAAAAAATGATCTAATGATAAATACAACAGAATACAAAGTAATGGTTTTACTAAGGATGGAAATGAACAGTCCATGAAGTAGTTGCTGCTCAAGATATGATGATTTTGTTAAGGTGTTACCTTTGCTGGTGTCTGGTCAGGATCAAGAATGTGTCTTTTCTGTAAGGGAGGTTCTGGTGTCTTTAATTTAAGACCACCGACAGCATCACTTTTTTCTTCATTGATGTTAGAGGTCTCTGGAATTGGTTCTAGTTCATTGATGTCAATTTGCTTGCCTTGCTGCTGATAAAATAGCTTAGAAACAACATATTCTCCATCCCTTTCATCTTCTTCTATACCAAGATGATATTGATGCATCACCCAATTGGTTTTTACGGGCTTTCCCCTCTTCCCCTTGCCGACATACAGAACCATTATCTTTTTACATCCCTGCTGTTTTCCGTCTATAACCACTGGTTTTGTCTTCCCTGTCTTGTGCCAACGAACATCACCAGTGTCATCGTTGTTAATTTTTCGACGCTTTCGAGTCCCTGTGCTATATGCCTTGAAAGTTCGGTGGAAAAAATGGCAAAAACTTCCATCTAGCTTGACTCCTAGTAGGAGAGAACATCACAATTAAGACTCAGAGAGTTAAGGCGATCAATCAGTTGGATAAAGAAGAGAAAGAAATCAAGAAGCAATGACATAACACTTGCCTGGTAATTTTTCAGGATGTGTATAACAAATTCCGTCATTCCCCTCGAGTGTTGGAATAAATTCATTAATGAAGGGATGGGGTTTTGCATCGCTAATACCAGCTTTAGCAAGTAAATGCCAAAGAAGTTCAGGATCAGTTGGATCAAATTTCACCCCTCTTGGTAAACCTGGCCATGCTTGCATCACCTAAAGCAAAAAATTCAAACATTTAATCAACTGTTACAAGTATTTCATAATAATGTTTCTTTTATCTATATAGCTTAAAAATGAGTGTTAAGCTTTCAAATAAAACACACTTGCCTTCTTCCTATCAACACCAAAAAATTGTTTAACATCACGACGGACACATTACTTTAAATTGCAATAGAAACTGGCAATCATTCTTTAGCAAAGATCCTTACACCATTTACGCGAATAGGGAAAATATGAGCCCAAAATAATTTGGGTGGTAACATCTGGCATTAAATTTCAGAATTTTAATAATTTTTTTAGTATCAAACTTACCTAGGGTTTTGAGTGGAACGGTAGCACAACAATCAACACTTGAAACTGGCACAGTAACTTAAAAAAGCAAGTATAATTCACAAGAACAAAGGAACTGAATGTGAGTAGATGGGAATGACAACAAATTACAAGAAATCTTTTTGAAGTTGAGGGTAACATCTAGCAAGAATATGCAAGAAAGATATCTCAATGAGATTTGAGAGCATACATCACTGTTGTCGATGACATGGCTGCATCTTGGACAAGTTCTAGTTGGATTGCTTACGTAGTTCGTTGCTCTAAGATCACATGATCCAGAAGCACTTTTTATTTTTGTAGCAATTCTTCTGTAATCCATGATCCAAGAAGGTCTGCATAAGTTCCACACAGACTTACATAGGTAATACCACTGATATATAGTATGACAAGAAAAAGAACAAGATATTGCTGTCTCACAGACCAAGCCATCGCAAAATCCTCGAACAACCATGAAAGATGAATAAGCAAGAAACATATAGTTCTGACACAAACAAAGGTTTTTTAAAAGAGCTTTTGGGTGTAAGATTTTAGCAGACATTCAAAGAAACAGCGGTCAAATTGCGTATTTTTCAAGTGGATTAATGTGCCCAATTCCTCTCTTTGAAAAACGAATTTTTCAATCAGATTCGTCTAAACTCTCTACTCCACAAAGTAGAAACAGAAGAACACTAACTAACAGAATGACCAGCAACAAGCAATACAGGAACAGAACATAAAACCCTCACAGAACCATCTAGTTATGACAGTTGATCCAACAAAGCCAAGTATAATAACCAGTCCAATCAGACACTCCATAAACCCTATTAGTTTGACGTTGGGTGTCCTAAAAGGGCAACTTTCAGACCAAAACATCAAAATCTTGCACTTCAGACCAAAATAACCAAAATCCATCAGAAAAATCCTATCTTTAACACAAATCAAGCGTCTTCCCCCTCTTTCCGATCCCCAAACCAGAAGGGTCCAGATTAAGGCCCGATTTCGGGCTTTCGCACCGCAATAGAGAGCTCAGACGCCAACCGAGGAGAATCAAAGTATGGATTTGGGAAATACCCCGACATTTGGAGGGGAATCGAGGGTTCTTCACGATCTCTAGGAGTTGGTTGTGGAAGACAAGGGAGTTGAGACTTGAGAGGGGAGTTCGAAACGAAGAGGTCAAGTGGAAGTGAGAATTGTTTTAAAAAGGAACTTTTGCATGTAAGTCCAGAAAGTAAAAGTAACTTTTCTTTTGAGGTTTGGGTGATTCCTAGGTCTATCTTGTTGGTTGAGGACTTAAGGTGTATCCCATGGTAAAGTTTAAATTAAATTAAAAGTCAAAATTCACTTGAATTTAACACCGAATGATTCAAAATCTGATCCTAATTTGAAACAAATTCGACATCTAATTTTTTGGAACTTTACCACAAAGATAGATTAAAAAAATGTTTGACAAACAACATGTCTTTTGAGAAAAACGATAAACATTTTGAAAAATAACATTTTTTATGGAAATGAGATTAAAGTTTTACAAAAATCAAAGTTCAAGGGGTGTGAATGTGACATTTTAAATTTCATGGGTAAAAGTATTTTTCGACTCTAATAGATAGTGCAAACTGTAATTTACTCTTGTTTTAAAAAGGAACTTTTGCATGTGAGTCCATAAAGTAAAAGTAACTTTTTTGAGGTTTAGGTGATTCCAGTAAGTCTATCTTGCTTGGTAAGGTTTTCCATCCAACTTTGCCTCCAAATTTTGTTTGAACGAAGGTTCAAGGGAGCACATGGAATTCAGACACCAGCTTTTTTTGTTCCTTTTCTTTCATAGTTGGCAGGAGTTAATTTTATTAATTGATCTGAGATCACATGTTGTTAGAAGTAAGATATGAACTATCCCAAGTTATGATGAGAACCAATTGCTATACATTTTGTGTGATTCAAACATCATGTTTCCAACTGTATAATTAACACTTGGGTTAACCCTGATAACCAACACTTCAGTATAATTCTTCACTTGGGCATGAGTTTGTAACTTTGTATGTGTTTTGTGAGCAAGGAAGAAGCTAAGAGATAACTTTTGATTGGATCTCGAGGTAATAGGAAACTTTCCTAATTTTGTTGTGAGTGGGTTTTGAGGTAATAGGACACTTTACTGATTTTGGTGGAATATTAGGTTTCCTATGAAATCAAGAACACCAAACCATATGTGAGATGTCCAACACACTATAAGGTATTTTCGTATAGGTAAAGCTAATAACTCATCGTGGGGTTTAGTCTTTTAGATTACAAGTTTAGATTTTACTAGCAATAATCCCATGTTATGCATGGGTAATCTCTAATTGGATGTAAACCATGCATTGTTACATATAGACTAACATAAAAATTCGATAAAATTGTGTAAACAGAAGCTAAAAATTATAACGATGTTTTCAAAAGAATACTATTATAATTAATTCACTTTGTGGAGGTACAAACTTAGGATGTGACTCATCAAATCGGCACAAAGAATCATCAGATAAATCAGGATTACAAGTGTTACGCTTTGTATGTTTTAAATAATATCTTATAATTTGAATTTGTTGATGTTCTGCTTATTTTCATCTAATAACCCTTTTGATCTAGATATGACATAAAACTTATTTATACTCTATTTAATATATGCAATTTTTTTATATATGTGATCTTCAAACTCCTCATTAAACACTGACAAGTTATGTCAGTTATGAAATTTTGCATCACTGACAAGTTGAGATGACTTAACTAAGTCACTTTAATTTAACTGGTACCGTAGTTTTGGAACAAGTGACTTCTATTAAACGTTGTTGTTTACCTTGAATAAGTGTTTAAAGTATACGTGCAGAAAAACAGACAATCGGTCGACCGGATGGAGTGATTCGGTCGACCGGATGTGTGTTGAATTTGTCCAGCAAAGTGTCTGTTCTTTTTCGGTCGACCGGAATCTAGGATTCGGTCAACCGGGCACACAATTGGAGTTGGACAAAAGTTACTGTTGTTTTTTGGTCGACCGGAACCTTGGATTCGGTCGACCGGAAACGTTCGAGGAGCTGAGAGAAAAGTACATGTTGAAATTCGGTCGACCGGAACTTAGATGTACGGTCGACCGATTATGCACTCGCGCAAGCCAGAAAAGTTACTGTCGATTTTCGGTCGAACGAGACTTCAATTTCGGTCGACCGTTTATGATACAGTTATTTAATCGGTCAACCGGATCACCCGATCGGTCGACCGTTTGGACCCAGTTTTGCCCACGTTTTGCACATTACTCCACCCGATTTTGGTGCAACTTATACTTGTTTTGGTCTCATATATAAAGGCAATTTCGTCCCCTTTGTAAAAATTAGAATTGATTCCTATTATTCACTTTTGTTCTTGAGAGAAAAGAGAGATAACATCCTTGTGATTCGGTAGGAGATATTTGAGCCAGGTTTTTTTTCTTCGGTTCGTTCGCGTCTCCTGTAAGCATCTCTTGCAAGTCAAGATGCACGCAATTCTGGTGCAGCAAGAGGTGGAGGACGTTCTTGAGGGCTTGGATAAGTTGCCAAAAGAAATGTCCGATCAAGATAGGCAGAAGCTTGATCGAAAGACGATGTCAACCATTAAGTTGTCGTTGTCCGATGAAGTTCTGAGAGAAGTGTTGAAGGAGAAGACGGCTGCAAGTATGTGGAAGAAATTAGAGGAAGTCTACGTGAAGAAGTCACTTGTTAGCCGGATTATCTTGAAGAAGAAGTTGTTCCTATTCAAGATGAAGTCGGGTATCTCCCTTCAGCAACACTTGGATGATTTCAATGCAATCATCATGGACTTGGAGAAGGTTGAAGCAAGGTTTTCTGATGAGGATCAGGCGATCCTTTTACTTTGCTCGTTGAGTTCTTCATATGATCACTTCGTGGAGACGATGATGTATAGCAGGACCAACATCTCTCTTGCGGATGTCAAAAACGCACTCTCCTCCAAATCTGATATGGAGAAGAGGTCTGATGGTTCTGAGACGAGCAAAAGTGAGGCACTTGTTGCTCGTGGTAAGGGGAAGGAGAGGAGTTTCTCAAAGAACACCTCTAAGACCCAGTCGAGGGACAAATATATTATTTGTCATTAGTGTAAAAAGAAGGGTCATAAGATTTCAGAATGTTTTAAGCTACAGAACAGAGAGAAGCAAAGGGGTTCTAGTAGCGGTGATCAGTCAGGTTCGAATGTCGCGGAGTTCGATTCTGATTTTGTGTTGACAGCTACAGGTTCTTCTGAAGCTTCCGACGGTTGGGTGATTGACACGGGCAGTACATTCCACTTAACTCCGAACAAACACTGGTTTTCATCTTATGAAACAATGTCAGGTGGAATGGTTGTGATGGGCAATGGTGACAGGTGCGAGGTTGCAGGAATTGGTTCTGTCAGATTGAGGACCCATGATGGCCTAGTCAAGATTCTATCGGATGTGCGACATGTTCCGAAGGCGAGCAAGAATCTGATTTCAGTAGGTAGCCTGACTGCAAAAGGCTACAAATTCAGTGGTGAGGATGACTTCGTATCCATCACCAAAGGATCACTTATTCTGATGAAAGGGAAGAAGCTTGGGCCCGACAAGCTTTATATGCTTAAAGGAGAAACTGTTGTGGGTGACGCAGTTGTAGCGTCATCGTTGTCTAGTGAGGAGAATGCCCAACTTTGGCATATGAGGTTGGGGCACATGAGCGAGAAAGACATGACGGTGTTGAACAAACGTGGTTTGTTTGGAAGTCAGAAAATCGGCAGTCTGGACTTCTGTGAATTTTGTGTTTTTGGGAAGCAGAAGAGGGTTAGTTTCTCAGCAGCTAAGCACACCACCAAGGCCACTTTAGATTATGTCCACTCTGATTTATGGGGACCTTCTCAGGTTCCATCAAAAGGTGGAGCTCGCTACATGCTCACATTTATTGATGATTTCTCCAGGAAGACTTGGGTTTATATTCTGAAACAGAAGAGCGATATGTTTCAGAATTTTCAGCACTGAAAGGTTATGATTGAGAATCAAACAGGAAAGAAGATTAAGGTTTTTAGGACGGATAATAGTTTGGAGTTTTGTTCCTAAGAATTTAACGATTTATGCAAGGATGAAGGATTCGTGAGACACCGAACCGTACGTCACACACCACAACAGAACGGAGTAGCGGAACGTCTGAATCGAACTCTCTTGGAGAGAGCTCGATGTATGCTTCTGAATGCTGACCTGACTAAGGATTTTTGGGCAGAAGTAGTGTGTACCGCCTGTTATTTAGTGAACCGTCCGCCTCACACCGTTTTGGATATGAGAACACCGGAAGAAGTTTGGACAGGTGGAGCTTCAGATTTGTCCAAGTTGAGAGTCTTCGGTTGTCCAGCGTACACACATGTAGATCAAGGAAAGTTGAATGCTCGGTCGTTGAAGTGTATATTCCTTGGCTACGATTTGGGTGTGAAGGGTTATCGTTTGTGGTGCAAAGAATCTCAGAAGCTCATGGTTGAAAGAAATGTTGTCTTTAATGAGCTTGCTATGTTACCTTCCAGGAAAGACACTGTTATTTCTACTCCCGTGTCAAGTGGGACTCCAGTTCAGGTGGAGCCACCGGTAGTGACTGCTGATGAGAATACCGGTGTGACACAAGGAGAGAGTTCGAAACCTGAGGAAGATGAAGAGTATTTCTTGGCAAGGGACAGAGAGAGGCGGCTGACCAAGAAACCCCGTAGATATGCCGAATCAGTCCTTGCATATGCTCTTAGTGCAGCTGAAGATATTGGAGCCTTTGGTGAGCCGAGCAAATATTCAGAGGCAATTTTGGCACCCGATTCAGCTGTTTGGGTGGGTGCAATGAATGAAGAGATGGAGTCTCTTCATAAGAACCAAACTTGGAAGTTGGTAAAACTTCCAAAAGGAAAAAGGGCCGTTAGCTGCAAATGGGTCTTCAAGAAGAAAATCGAGGGTATTTCAGATGTGAGGTACAAAGCTCGATTGGTTGCTCGTGGTTTTAGTCAGGTGGAGGGTGTGGATTATAGCGATATTTTCTCACCCGTTGTGAAGCATACTTCTATTCGTGTTTTGTTGAGTTTGGTTGCAATACATGATTTAGAGTTAGAGCAACTAGATGTGAAGACCGCTTTCTTACATGGAGAATTAGAGGAGCAAATTTACATGTCCCAGCCGGAGGGTTTTGTGGTCGAGGGTAAGGAGAATCAGTTCTGTTTGCTGAAGAAGTCACTTTATGGGTTAAAGCAGTCGTCTCGACAATGGTATAAAAGATTTAATTCTTTTAGGGTTGGACATGGGTACAGCAGATCCCAGTATGACTGCTGCGTTTACCGAAAGGTATTTTCAGATGGCTCTCTCGTTTTGTTATTACTCTATGTAGATGATATGTTGATAGCAGCTAAGGACAAGTCTAAAATTTCTGAGCTTATGGAGTTGTTGAAGGCTGAGTTTGAGATGAAGGATCTTGGATTAGCAAAGAGGATTCCAGGTATGGAGATACGTCGCGATCGTACATGCAAGAGTTTGTTTCTCTCCCAGCAGCAATATATTGAGAAAGTCTTGCATCGTTTTGGCATGGAGAATGGCAAGTCTGAAAGAATTCCTCTCGCAGCGCATTTTAAGCTCTCGGTAGACTTGTGTCCCAATGAGGAGGAGGACAAGGCATACATGTCACGTGTGCCTTATACTAGTGCAGTTGGTAGTTTGATGTATGCTATGATATGCACTCGTCCAGATATAGCTCAGGCGGTCAGTGTGGTGAGCCGCTATATGTCGAATCTAGGAAAGGAGCATTGGTCAGCTGTGAAGTGGATTCTCCGGTATCTAAAAGGTACAACTAAGCTATCTCTAAATTCGGTCGATCTTCGTATTCATTAATGGGGTTTGTTGATGCCGACTACGCGGGAGACCGTGATAGACGAAGATCTATGACTGGTTATGTGTTTACTGTTGGGAGCACCACTATTAGCTGGAAAGCGACGTTGCAACACACTGTTGCTTTGTCTACAACGGAGGCAGAGTATATGGCAGCGACCGAGGGTATCAAGGAAGCTCTTTGGCTGAAAGGTTTATTTGGAGAGCTTATTCCAGGTCAGAATACAGTGGTTGTTTATTGTGATAGTCAGAGTGTCATTCATCTGACGAAGGATCAGATGTACCACGAAATGACGAAGCATATCGACGTCCGTTATCACTTCATTCGGGAAGTTGTTGCTGAAGGAGGTGTGGTGGTGAAGAAAGTGGGCACTGAAGATAATCTGGCTGATATGTTGACGAAGCCAGTTATTTCGACTAAGTTCATGGTATGCGTGAACTTGGTTGGTTTGAGTTCCGATTAGGTGGAGCTAAGACGACGACACAATGAGGAAGGAAGTGTTTCCTTCAAAGAGTTACAGGGGTTATTCAAGGTAAATGTGGAGATTGTTGTTGTTTACCTTTAATAAATGTTTAAAGTATACGTGCAGAAAAACAGACAATCGGTCGACCAGATGGAGTGATTCGGTCGACCGGATGTGTGTTGAATTTGTCCAGCAAAGTGCTTGTTCTTTTTCGGTCGATCGGAATCTAGGATTCGGTCGACCGGGCACACAATTGGAGTTGGACAAAAGTTATTGTTGTTTTTTGGTCGACCGGAACCTTGGATTCGGTCGACCGGAAACGTTCGAGGAGCTGGGAGAAAAGTGTGTTGAAATTCGGTCGACCGGAACTTAAGTGTACAGTCGACCGATTATGCACTCGCGCAAGCCAGAAAAGTTACTGTCGATTTTCGGTCGAACGAGATTTCAATTTCGGTCGACCGTTTATGATACAGTTATTTAATCGGTCGACCGGATCACCCGATCGGTCGACCGTTTGGACCCAGTTCTGCCCACGTTTTGCACATTACTCCACCCGATTTTGGTGCAACTTATACTTGTTTTGGTCTCATATATAAAGGCAATTTCGTCCCCTTTGTAAAAATTAGAATTGATTCCTATTATTCACTTTTGTTCTTGAGAGAAAAGAGAGAGATAACATCCTTGTGATTCGGTAGGAGAGATTTGAGCGGGTTTTCTTCGTCGGTTCGTTCGCGTCTCCTGTAAGCATCTCTTGTAATACGTTTCTCTATAGTGGATTTGAGTTGTGTCGTCCGTGGTTTTTCCCGTATTGGGTTTCCACGTTAAATCTTGCGTGTTTTGTGTGGTTTGGATTTCGGATTTGCATTTTGTTCTTAAGTTTAGCCGATTGGATTCGTTAATTTTGTTCCGCTGCGTATTTGGGATTGGTTTTAATTCCTAACGTTCCACAAGCACAAAAAGTTCATAAAAACATGAACTATAGTTAAAACATAGTTTTGGAACAACTGATAGTCAAATACCTCACATATTTTCTTACATTGTGACTGGAAAACTACCTTCCTGCAGATAAGTTCATAAAAACATGAACTATTGTTAAAACATCAATCTCTGCATCAGTTAAAAAAACATACAAAACACTTAAAATCCCAAAACAAGAACCAAAGTATAATTCCTCTGCTCTAAAACAACACCACCCTATTAATACTACGACACTCTTTCGAGCTGCCGAGTTCTTTACACACTCTATCCAACACCCCAAGAAAGTCCCTCACCACGACGAAAATCCGTAGCGGATTCGCCTCGTCTCGCCCCACATCTCCATGAAAATACTCCGTAATTCCCTTCACGTTCAGCAAAACTTGGTCCTCCTCGCGCTTCAGCTCCTCGATCGCTGTCACAGCTTTACTACTGAAAGAAGTCATTTGCTGCACGAAACCGGTCTCTCTATCTCCTTGCGGTAATTCGCATTCGACCAAGTGCTTTAAATTTTCCATTCCGCTCGTGAGGTTTCTCACTGAGCTCAACAACACTTCCAAGTCAACACCTGCTGTTCTCTTCACATTGTATAGTTCAGTGGTGAGTCCAGACACGAGTTCTAGTCCTTTGGTTTTATAATCTTCGCACTTCCGGTCGGATGTATTGGCATCTTCGGATCGTACTAACTCCTGAATCACAAAATGTAGTAAGGTTGTTTTCCCATCCGTCCCCTTAACGTCTGCGAGTTTGAGTAACGTGTCGAGTTTGAAAGCTCTCGCTCCTCCTCTTGTTGTCCCGACATTCATACGGTTGCCTGTCTTTAGCACGGCTTCAAGTAGCTTCGTGAGAAGACTACTCGATCTCAGCTCGCAACACGCTTTCTGTTTTAAACAGCAATTGAAACATCAACTTTTTAACTGAATTGGTAAATTCCTAATTTGTAATATGTCATCGTGAATTATTACTTTCAAACAAAGTTTTTACCTCAAACTTTTATAACAATTAACTTTTCGCAAGGAACGGTAAATTATAATTTGTCCTTCTCAACTATGACCTCTGATTGAAATTCACAACATTTTTTTTGTTATCATTGATATATTGTTGATTCATTTACCTCTAACATTTGGAAGGCGCCTCTAAGGTGGGCGACTTCATCCTCGAACGTTTCCTTGTAGAGCATTACCTCGATCCTACGGAACGAATATGGGATGCCCGAGATTGTCTTCACGAACCTCTCCACTGGTTCTAGTTCAGCGATGTTTCCTTCGAATTTTTCCAGCTTTTCTTGTTCTTCTTTCGTGGGTGCGATTTTCGCTAGCGCTTCCAGTTGTTGTGCCCACAACCCACCACCTAATTCAATTTAAAGCAAATATGTTGATGTTCTAAGTTGATTCTTTTATGTTTTAATAACAGTGTGGTAGGAATTGTACCTTCTAGTAATGCATCACAAACTTGATCAGCACTTGCATTTATGGCCTTCAGAAGAATGGTGAAGTTTTGAACTCTTTTTGGCTCCAAAATGTTTTTAGTTGGAGAAGAGGTCTTGCTCTTTGCTTCTCCGGGTTTTGTTGAATTTTGCAGTTTGTAGCTGAAGAGGGACTCAATCATTTCTTCATCCACTCTGCAATCACAAATGCAAGATTTTATGTTGATTATCTCTTGGAAGCAAATAATGTCGTGTTTAAGAAACAAAAAGATTTGTTTCCTTTGGATATACTAGCGTTTGATGCACATATTTCAAATTTATCGGCTTAATGTGTAACATTTCATCCTAAGCCCCACGCGGAATCGAATCATGCATGTTATGTTACTACAGAGTCTATTAATAATGGATTGTCACAAATGTATCGCTTAAATGCGATCCAGTTATAAGATTCCAATCTAGTAGACTCGTGTCCTTATAGCTTTCGCTAGTATTTCTTGCTCAAGTGATGTGGGACTACAAGTAGTGGTGTGATGTAAAAGGAATTGAAGCAAAATTTGGAATGATATTTTATTGAATAAAATTCCTTAATTCACTTTAAAATCTGCCTAAATGAATTGTATATATTTCATACAATAGTTTGTGCAATAAAAAATCAGAAGTGGAAGAAATATATATATACTAACTCAAATGAATTGCATTTGATCTTGTCCCACACCATCGATAGATCGGGTGGAGCTCGGACTTTGTCCCAATGGAGAGGTTTCAGCTTTGGAAGAGGATTTCCATCCTTGCCGACGGGTAAGGGAGCCTTGGGATAACAACTTAAACCGCCTTTCGACGGTTGTAGTGGTGGAGGTGGTGGTTGTCTGATAGAAGTGCAATCAAATTTGAATTTTGGAGGGAGAATCTCTGGTCGACATGGTCGTGGTTTTCGGTCTGTAGACGCCTTTTTAAGATGTGTTGTAACGACATTTTGCTTTTGCGAAGGAGGAGGGAGTGGAGGAGGTGGTGGTGGATTTGGGATGTTTCTGTTTGTCGGTGTTGGGGTTGGAAAGGGTAAGAAGATCGTGTTCTTATCGGAACAAAAAAGTTCGTTCCTCGAATCATTTGTTGCATCTTTTGAAGGATTGTGTGAGTAATGAAGGGGAGATGAATGTAACTTCATAGGAATGGACTCGAATGAGGACTTTATTTCGCTGAAACGAGAGGAAGCCACCAACTGTGGGCTAAAATTACTCTCCGAAGCATTGGAGGATCGCGCGGTTGAGCAACCGGAATTGCAAATGGAATGGAATGATAAATCCTCATCATCCTCTTCATCATAACTCGGACAATCTACTGCGACATTCCCCGATTTCACGCTACTTTTCGGCGAATTCGACTCGTCTTTGGACCCACAAATTGATTTCTGAAGTGGCTCATTCTCCTCCTGAATTGGCTCAAGTGAGCTGAAGTAGAAGAGCTCTTGAGTAACACCAGGACTAACCTTTTGGTGTGAAGTGGAAGTGTTTGGTATTTTTGATTCACCAAATCCACCATCAACATAAGTTTCCATCATGATCTTTTCCAGCCTATTTCTCTGCAATCTTTTCAACCTATAACACAATATTACAACCACAACTCCAATGAAGAGCAATGAGGTTCCGACCGACACCAAAATCGCAGTCAAAATCGTCCTAGTCTTGCCTATGTTGCTACTTTTCCTCTCAACTTGGCCATGAAGTATGACTGGGGTATGATGATGGATGTCTACGTGATGGAAGTGACTCATGGGGGCCGGAACGGGTGTTGGAGCGGGCGAGTGAGCATGCCTCCCGTGTGCAATTCGCTTTCCTCTGTTAGAATTCAGCAAGCCCATAAGAACTCTGAGTTTGTTCAGTAACACAACTTTGATCTCTCCATCCATGTTTTCTTCTCCTGGCATCATCACCACCCCATGCTTGCTCTCCCGATTCGACACCGCCGAAATTGACACAAACAAGACAAAGAAAAGACATAGACATAGACATGAACAAAAAGAAAAAGAAGAGATGCCCATGTTGTGTAATCAAGTGAAACAGCTCATGAGAACATCAATCATCCACAGAAAAAAGAGAAAAAGTTGTGGGGATCAAACTTGATCAAGTTCACAAGGCCCAATGCTCATCACATATCATGGCTTTTGCTGTGTTGGTTGGGATGAGATGTTCAGATCTGAAGGCTTTGATGTTACTCCAAGATATCTCTGACAGTTATGGTAGCAATGCTGTTCAACTTTCTCTCTTTTGTTTCATGCATCCTCATTAACTTCTTTATGTTACATGATCTTATCAACTTACTCATCATCGACCAGAGTTAGCTCAGTTGATTACTTAAACAATATACCCAATAAGCACCTATTCTTCTACACCAGAGTCCTCTAATCCCTATCACTTCTGAAAATGAACTAAATCTTCTGCATGGGCATGAATGGTAATTAGATTTGCAACAAGAAGTGTAATTAATAAAAGAAGCAGTGTTTGGTGGGAAGAGTGGTCCAATGAGATGGAATTGCTTCTGTCTCAAGAGGGTGCAAGTTGGAAGGTATGTGGTGGGAGAGATTCATGTGAATTGGTTTGTTATTATGCATCATTTGATTGCCTTATTGTCACCACCATTGGCTTCATGACAAGAAATGAGAATTACCCGTGACTGGGGAAATTGATAGGTTTGTTTTTGACCATCCATGTTTTTCAGAGTATCCAATCTCTATGTCTGGCCTTCTGGCGTAATTAATTAGTTAAAAAAATTATTGTTTTGTTTATTTAGCAATAATGTTAACATAACCTTAAATTGATATCTCACTTGTATTAATTAGAAGGTCAAAATTAACTTTACTTGTTTATGGCTAATGTTGAGAATAGTTCGACATTGAAGAATTTAAGTTATACTTGTTACATATATTTTGAGTCCTCTCCATAATTCCTATCACTTTTTAGATGAAAGTTTATTTATATTTTTTTGATGGTTAATAATGTTGTTCTTTCATTCAAAAGCAAATGCAGTTTTAGAAATTTCACAAATACCCTCCAAATAATTCAAAATGTCTTGAATTTGACGGCTATTTTTCAAATTTACCTTTTTTCAAATATCTTTCTAATTTTGACCTATAGTAGATTCAACTTTAAATAAAATGAGGTTTTGTAGTTTTACTTTGATGATTTGAATTTTCACATATCATAGACACCAAAAGCTATTTCCGAGACGACCCTAAATATACAATGTGAAGGTACCTTTCAAATTGGATGGTTTGTACAATATTAAAAAAATTGAAGTTATTTTTCTACTTTGATATCTTCAACTAAATTTCAAGATAAGATTTAATGATTGAACTTCACTACAAAACCGGCAACCAGAGACTTCTAAAAAGTAAGGTCAAGTTTAATAAAAGCAGGATGTGGAGGTATAATTAAAATTTTCCTTAAATAATGTGTCATTGTCAAGCTTATTGAATGGCTTTGGTAGTTATCGTGACGAAATTATGTGGTTAATCATGCAATCTTTATGTACTAGGTTATGTCTACGTCTACTTTATTAAGTCAAACTAGTTAGTGAAACAAAATTAGGGTTTCAAACATATACAAAAGTAGAATGTTGGAGCAAAGTTGTCAACATCAAATGGTGTCTTCACTTGGTCGCCAACATATATATGGCAGTTTCACATGCAAATGCTGAGATTGGAAGTGCTTGAACAACCAACTTGAGATTGATGAATACATACTAGGAATTGATACAGACAGCACAACAAAATTTAACAACTTTCGACCAGAACTGGAACAAACATGTGTCTGGTCTCAGGATTGGGAGGGTGTTTTTGGATATTGAGAGGTAGTAGAAAGGAAGAAGCATGTTTGTAAATTTTATCTCGGTTAAGATTAAAATTTGTTTAGAATTCCTTTTTGAAAAGTAGTAAGGATTAATTTTAGGATTAATTACAATTTGTCTTCTTGAATTATACTTTAATATCACATTCTCCTCCCCTCGAACTTTCGTTTTATAACACTTTAACCTTTTGAATTTTAAAAATCCATTATTTAAACCAAATCCGACCTAAATTCCAACCAACTCCGACTTCCGTTTCGATTTGAACATTCACGTAAATATATGTTTAAGAGTGTACTAGGAATACAATAAATAACATTGTAAAAAAGTGAACATTGGTTTAAATAATGAATTTTTAAACTTCAGATGGTCAAAATATTACAAAATGAAAGTTCAGAAGGAATAACTGTCAACTTTGAAAGTTTATGAGTACAAAATGATATTAAGACTGTAATATCTTGGATTTTTGAGGTTGAAGTAATAATCAAATAAATTAATGACTATGAACTTGATTTCCATTTCATGAATTGTTTCTAGATTGTTCTCAATATTTCATAAGGTCTGGATTTTGATGCATTTTTCACAAACTTTACACGTGCTTTGCTAGGAGAGAAGAGTATGGTGGTGGATGGATTGATATATATACGTGAGCTTTGTTGTGGAGAAGTGAATTGATAACGTGAGTGTGGAGAAGGTGAAGTTGGAGTGAGGGAAGAGTTAGAATTGTAACATCTGGAAAATTTAAACTTTTTAAATCAAGGAACCACAAGAATAAAGATCATCAAGAGCGGGGACATTACTCAAAGAAATACCCAAATATATCTGGTGCACCATATTACATAAGAGTTTGTTAAAAGAGTGATTACATCTGAATACGAAAAACATAATACATAATCACGACAACCTAAAATAGGCAGACAACAGGATCCAGTTCCAAAGTGCAATCTCTTTCGGTCACCACCCGCCGGAACCTAACACGGTCCTGAAACTAAACATAACAACAATGCCTGAGTTTCCATAAGGAAACCCCGTATGACAAGCTCACCTATATGCCCTATCATACTAGTATAACATGACATGAAATACAAAGTAATGAAACAACATTCCCACCAAGGGCAAAACCGGACATCCGTCCCACGATCGTTCCCGCTGCCACACAGGCCGCACGGTCTACAATCGCCACCGCTGCCACACAGGCCCCACAGTCCACAACATCGCCGCTGCTACACAGGCCGCACGGTCCAAACATCGTCGCCGCCACACAGGTCACACGGTCCAAACATCGGGTCTCCGTGGAGACCTGCCGTAGGCACATACGGTCTAGCGGACAGTACACAACACATCCCCACACGCGGCTACACAAGTCAAATGGATCGGTGAGGAGGCGTTCGCACTTCCGTGCAGGTAGAGTCAGATCTGAAAACATCGTATTCCACCACCATACCAACGGAGCCGTCGCTCAGAGCGGTCCATCACCGACGCCACACAGACCGCACGGTATCTCACTCGAAAGGTGTCCAATCGAGCTACCTGCCGGAAATCATCATCGGCAGCCCATCGCCGCAACCATACAGGCCACGTGCAATCCTCCCTACCGCCACACAGGCCGCACAGGGGCCCTCCCGTCGCCACACAGGCCGCATAAGCTCGTGCAATCACTGCCTATCAAGGCTAGTCGAACATATCCGCCACATAGAGGCCCAAACAATCGACAGATCCGAACCGAAGTCCGCGGGTTCATCGAGCTCCATGTGCAGACACCAACTCCGCCGCTATAAAAGCAGGGCAGCAGCCTCCGTACCATCCAGGCTGGTAGTCACTTCACCCAACGACAATTGTGTGCCCGCTGAAAGCAATGGGATCCACGATCCCTCAGGCTGCTACTCTAATAAGAGAATCAAAGTATAAACTACGTCACCCTCCATAATACAGAGCGACACGCCCCAAGTATCCACACTCTTCCACACGGCGGTCCCTGGGCAGGCACGCGCAACGTACCCACCGTCACCTCCCGGCTTACGCTCCAAGCGAGGACACAAGTTTTCATGGACAGAGTTGACACTTCACTAGGATCGGGATTCAGTTCTGGGCTCAAACGGTCGACCGGAAAAGGTATACCGGTCGACCGCTTCCGCAAAGGAATCGGTCGACCGAATGCCTACAACGGTCGAACTTTGTGCTCAAAACTCAATCCCCAACGGTCGAACATGGGTATAAAACCGGTCGACCGATACGTGGTCAATAACCGGAGTCTGGTCAAAATCACACAAGTCTATTCGGTCGACCGACTCAGGGGTCCCGGTCGACCGAAAACTACCAGGGGCATCCTAGCATTCTAGGTCATCTACCGGTCGAACAAAATACAACGCTCGGTCGAACAACATACAATATTATCAAGTACACTTAAGTTCTAGTCGACCCAAAAACAAGGGACGGTCGACCGAAATCTGACAGCAAGCCTCCAACTCACCAACACACATACAACCGGTCGACCGCCACATTGGCATCGTTCGACCGGTGTTGGTTAAAGTCGGGCAAAAAGGTAAAACCGGTCGACCGCCCAAAAGCACCGGTCGACCGTTAGTCGACATCAATCTTGCGTCAGCCAAGGATTTTACGTCGTTTTCTCGTCGTCGGCGAAGTCTCCGACCTCCCACGACCGACCACAACTCCACCCCAACTTGGGTGAGCAATAAAGGCCTCTAATGCAAGAACTTGGCATACCTTCTTCGCGAAGAACGACAAACTTCACCGGAGCTCACCACCTTGCTTGCCTCCGACGATCACCACTTCGCACTGAGCTCCCCACCGGTCCCACTCAACGCACGCACGATCACCACCGGAGCTCGAGCACAAAAGGAGAGGAAGGAATGGGTGGAGAGGAGAAAGGTTGAAGAAGAAGAAAAGAAGAGAGGAAGGAAACGTAAGAGAATGAGAAGAAAGAGAGAGAGATGGGTTTTCTCCCTAACACAACTCATGCTTCCATCACCTCACCATTCACCTCACCACTCCACACCATCACCCTACCACCCTGCTTCCCATCACCACCATGTCTCCACCTTTCCCATGCAAACCTCCCCATTAAGCCCACCTAAACACCAATTAATCCCTAAGCAAAGTTAGGGGGTCTTTACATGAATGGTGGTAGGATTTGTTATATACAAAGTTGGAGATTGGATGTGATTATGGAATTAATCTTGTGGTTGCGAGACAGGCAAATACTGATTCATTATTCTTCAGTTTCATATCATGTCAGTCTCTCTTGATATTTGTACGTAGTTGCATGCATGCTGAGTATTGATGTTGAATTCATTGATATGCATATGATTTCATGATGATGTTTCGGTCGACATGTCATGTGGCTGTATGTATGTTTCTGGCTGAGCCACTTAGGAAAGAGCTACCTAACGGGCAACGTGAAACCACCCGAGAGAGGAAAGAGTTGTCTGTCGTTAGTGTGGAGCTACCAAGTGTGCGTCTAACAGATTGATAGATTTCAGAAGCACATGATGTTGTCGAATCCGAATGGGGGTTCCAGATTGTTATGCATGCATATTATTTGTGACGCATGTCTCTTGATTGTGCTCATTGATTGAATGTCATATTCCGTATTCTATGTTATTTTCCACATGATTATGATTCTGATTGATTGATAGTTGGTACTTGCGGGCTGTCGAGCTCACAATTTGTTGATTATATTTTTTAGATTATTATGAGCCTATCAGATGGATTTAAATATCAGAGTGCGCAACGGTCAGGATCGTGAATCATATCTTAACGCACCGGGTTCGGACGGGTAAACACTTGTCTAGGTTCGGGGCGTTACAAAGACATAGTTCAAGAAGGACAAACTGTAATTAACATTTAGTTTTAATTACCAATGTGAATTGAAATTCGCATTCCATCCACCACAGGTTGTCATGGAGAGTAGGAATCGAACGTGATTCTTAACTTGGAATACGGAATGTGTTTAAATATGTCTATAATTCGATATGACAAACTGTGATTGTAGAAATACTCTTAGATGTCTAACATACGTGGCTGAACTTGGAACACTTTTGGGTTTAGTTATTTTGGAGAAAAGAGAGAAATACAAGTTGATTGTCCATGGAAACTTTAGAAGATATGAATTGTTACATGTAATAATAACCATGATGATGAAGTTTTATGTAGCCTTTTTTGTTTCAAGAGTGATGTAAAGAGATTTTGCAGCAGAAGCTTTTACATTTCCATTGTAAGTGATATATTTAATTATCGAAATAAAACCATAGCGTCATGGCCTGTATGGTTGTATGTTTAGGGAAATATAAGTGGTTGGTGGCGTACAAAGGAATGCAATATTCCTGTCAGACGATCAATGGACTTGTAACCACGACAACTGCATAAAATCTTATTAAAAAGGACAACTGCATAAAATTATGAAATTACTTTGTGCCAATAACAATGGAAATTTTTGTCTCTATGTCCCTTTGCGAGGTTCTTCTGGAAAATGTTTATGATTTTTTTAATAAAAATTCTAACATATAACTCAGATTAAACTCATCATTACTACAACTTAATTCTAAAGTAATGATTTATCAACTGAGCTAATATCATTTGATACTTGCGTGTGCTGCAAATAACAATGACACATAATCTCAATAAAATTCTGACAAGTTAATTGCTACGTTGGAAAAAGGAAACCACCCATCATATTGCAACGTACACTTACTCGACACTTGGAATCCTCTCCGATTCGTGGAGCATTGGAATATTCTCCAATCAAATGTCGTACTTATTAAAAAATAAAGAATAAATTTACGAATAATAGATTAAATCACTACAAGAAAAATGACTTTTACCGACGGAATATTGCCTCCGGAAATTCCATCGGTCTATTGTGCCGACAGAATTTTCGTCGGCTAGAGAAACATTTCGACGAGTCTTGCGTGGAAAATTTGTTTGCGCACCAGATTTACTTTGCACGTGCGGAGCACATGCAAAATCGACCATGGCGACGGAAATACCGTTGGCATGACAATTGATTCCGTCGGGTGCATCTGATTAAAAAATGCACGTGCTTGGCATGTACGTATAACTATCATGACTACGGAATTTCCCCTGGCATGCTAGTTATTTAGGGATTCAAAACCCTTATTCAACCCGACGAAATGCTAAATCCCTTTCAATTTTCGTGGCCGCCCGCACACTAAACGGCTCCTCCTGTCATCCCAACCCTCCGTCCTTCACCGGTCGCTCCCCTTGTTCGTCAAGTCCCCCGCACCGTCTCCACGCCACACTGTCGTCCACGCTCAGTCTCGCGTCGTCTTGCGAGCTCCGTGCAGCCCAATCTCTTCTGCCAACGCCACGCCGGCCATCTTCGCCACCCCAAGTCCGCGGTCGTCACCTCCACGCCACCGTCGTCCACGCTGCCGACCTCTGCCCCGCCCCCACCACGCGGGGCCAGTTTCTTGCCGCACAAATATATTTTAATTTTCAGTTATATTTAAGAATTTTTTGTTTGTATTCCACTTATAGTTGAATTGGTTTGGTTTGTTGGTTGATTGAAGTTATTAAGGGTGATCAGAAATATGTTTTGGGATGGATTTTAAAAAATGTATTGATCAAATAAGTTTTATGATGTTTCTCGAATCCTATTGATGTCTCTCGAATCCAGATAAATTGCTTGTATTCCATTTAAATTGTACGTCATCTAGTTTAGTTAGTAGATCTTTAATTCTTTACTTTTTAACTAACTGAAATGAGTCAAATTTCAATAGACATGAATCATACTTTGGGGTTTGATTAGATAAAAATGGAAAAAAGTTCAAAAAAATTATTTAATGTTGGCTTGTGGTTGTGGTCTGTGGTTGATTGTGTATCTAGATAAGGTTTCAATTGTTGTGGGTAGGGGTGAGCATCCGGTCCGGACCGGACCGGATGCTCGTGGACCGAAGACCGGAGCGGACCGAATCGGTCCGGTCAAAAACCGATTTTTTATAAAGAAAAAACAAAAAAAAGACCGGTCCGGACCAAAACCCGGACCGGACCGGGTTTTGCTCTCCCCTAGTTGTGGGTTTAAATCGGGAGATGGATGCATGGTTGCTTTAATTTGTCTTGGGATTCATGATGGATGGTTGGTTTAAATTGGGAGATGGATGGATGTATGGTTATAAACTCTATGAGATCAATGAAAGGTTTCATATCTTGTTGGTTTAATTTGTTTTGGGATTCACAAATGATACTCACAAATATGAGATTCTCACAATACTTGATCTTTATTAGATTCTCGAAATGTAACTTAAGAGGTTTCCTATTGGAAGTTGAGATTGAAATTCGAAATTTGCAAACATTTTGATGTTTAGAGATTGGAATTTGGAAGAATTTTTGGATAGTATAATATCGTTAAGCGGTGGATTTTTAAGATCGATCGAGTTTGTGGTTGAAATGCAGGTTCCAAATGGTTTCATGTTTTCAATTTTAGGAGAGATTCTGCCCAAATATTTAATTTTTTTAATTGTTTTAAATATTGGTATTTAGATATAATTAATTTTTTATGTGACTTCTATAGGATGTCAATTGTACCAGACAAATCTTGGTTACAGATTAATGATAGATTCACACTTGAATACATAAAAGGGTTGGATGTGTTCATGAATTTTGCACGTGCCAATTTGGAAAAATTAGGTGGTATTATTCCTTGCGCATGCGAGAATTGCAGAAATCTAGCACTTCTTAAACAACAACAAATTCGTGAGCATGTTCTCCTCGAGGATTTTATGCCAGATTATCCTACGTGGGTACGTCATGGCGAAAAAATACACTGAAGGAATAGGAAATTTCAGTCATCTGTCACTTCAACTTCAAGTGTCACTGACGACATGCAAGGAATGTTACAAGATATTTACGGAGATGTCGAAGGCAAAAAAGTTAATGCGGGAGAAGATGATAGTATTAACAAATATGTTGTGGACGACGAATACGAAATGGAAGAAGCTGAAGTTGTTGGTGACCCAGATCGTCTGTCGGAGCTTGTGAAAGATGTTGAAGAATCGTTGTATGCAGGGTGTAAGAAGTGAAGGGAATGTGTTCTAAAAGTTTTACTTTTAAATGTCAAGTATTATGAATTGAATGAGAAATCATTTTGTTCATTGTTTATGTTATTCGTCTTTTAGAAGTGTTAAGGAAGAGGCTCTTGGTCCTTAACCGTAGAGTTCTAAAAGATATTGGTTTACATAAAACAAAAGATATTCGCAATCATGGTAATTAACATGGGACATTAATTACCGGGTTAAGATTGTCGTGTTGGTCATAGATCATTGTAGCTCTACAAGTGAGTGACAACACAGGTACGCAAAAGAGGAAAATATTACCTTTGTATACTGAATAGACCTAATAAGTAAAATATTATAGAAATGTGTTTTGTGTCATTAATATTTTACTATGTCTTTGGTCCTTTGATATGAGACTTATATCTGATCACTTAAGGAATACTTAATTAGATCAGTGTCTTGAACTATCGAGAAGTGCAGTGTAAAGGCATTGGTTGGTTAAGTACAACTTTTGTTGGAGAAGATAGTTAGTCAAAAGATTATCATTGCCCCTCTTAATTGAGTGATGATATTAGTGGGCCCCTTGATAAAGCAAAGCTATAATGTGCACAATGTGATTTGAGTTAAGTCACATATTTATAACTAGCTTAAAGAGATCAAGAAATGAATACTAATACAAAGATGACACAATACTACTTTGTGTGTATTCTTAATATCATGAGGCAAAGGACGGACACAAGTGATGCACTCCATCACTAAATGGATCGGGTTTTGGTTCGAGTGGAATTAAGACATCTAACTAATTGGGAGCTATAATGTGTAGCTAGATACTGCTTATAGCTAGTGATATTAAGCTCTTAATATCACTGCCAACTTAGTCTACATCCTCCCATAGGTCACACCGCAAAAACCGGGAAACAAGAAGCTTGATTTTTATTCATATGATGTGTCGGGTTTCTTATAGAAAATATGACACATGTGATGAACAAGTAAAATCAATTATGTTATATATAACATAATTAGAATCATGATAAATTCATATGAGATGCATATATTATGGGGTGCAATAATTTATTATTGCATAGGATAATATATTGCATAAGTTGTGAATTTTCTGAAACCCCTAAAGTTCAAATTTTGTTTGAAATAAATCCAAAATTTGAAAAGGCAAAATCGGGTAGAAGTTCGGTAATCCGTTAAGGTTCGGTCGACCGAAGGATCTGTGGATCGGTCAACCGAACGTGGAACAGATGGTCAAGTTGATTGACTGAACTTGACCAAAGTGCTTGGAACTCTGGGTCGGTATACCGAGCCAGAAACGGTCGACCGAACAATGTCCAGTTCTGATATTTTCGGTTAACCGAATGGCACTCGGTAAAAGACGTGAATTCGTGCGAACGGTTAAAGAAGAATTTTTCTCCTTAAGAATCGGTCATCCGTCAAGTGCACGGAAATCCGAATGTGACATATTCGGTTAACCGAGTATGTTTCGGTAGACTGAGTTCCGATCGATTTTCTGCCTTTGATAATTAAGAGATTAATTTGATCAATGGTTGTATTAGCTCCAAACTTGGTCAAACGTTTTGTGGATGCATATAATGCATTATGGAATTAGTTTTTGAGAGAAAATGTCAAGAATTTGTGGCTTAAGAATAACCATGATTGAGAGTAAGATTAGAGCCTATAAATAGGTCCTTATTCTCCTTAATTATGTTAGAAGAAGTTTGCTAAATATTTTCTCTCCTAATTCACCACAAAAATCCACGAAAATTCTCTTAGTTTTCTAAGTCTTTGGAAGGAGAAATCTCAGAGATTAAGGAAGGGGTTTGTAGCTAGATTCTAAGCTTGTTTGGAGATCGATTGGCTAGCTCCTTTCTCTCCAACCTTTGTTTAGGGTTTCGGTGAACACTCGGAGGCATCCGGCGCAACGGGAAGCGACGATCGTCTTCTTCAGCATCTCCGGATCATCAAGAAGTTTTAGAGAACTTCTAGGTATGAATTTCGGAGTCCCTAGTGTGTGTTTTGATGAGTTTTGAAACTAGTTATTAAAACAAACTGATGCATGCATGAAATAAATCGTAGAAAATTGTAGTTGATCCTTATTATGCATAAAAATTTGAAAAATATACATGCATAATTAAACATGAAATCCAACAAGAAGTACACGAAGTTGTCGTTCTTGGTTCGTTTATTTCATTTGAAAATCTGGAACAATTGGAGCAACAAATTATTCTCTATGCTTCTTGCTTTGCTTCGAGAAACTATTCCAGATGGCGGTAGAAATATCCCGTCGTCATATTATGAAGCTAAGAAAGTCGTGAAAGAATTAAGACTCAATTATAAGAAGATTGATGCTTGTCCTAAAGATTACATGTTGTACTGGAAAGAAGATGCAGAGAAAGACATATGTGACCGATGTGGGTCATCAAGATGGGTACAAGGCGTAGACGAAGAAGGTGAAATCCAAAAAATAAAAAATCAGCTAAGGTACTGTGGTATTTCCCACTGATCCCAAGACTACGTAGGTTGTACATGAATAAGGACGTGACGAAAAACATGAGGTTTTATGCTGAAGAGCGAAAAGATGATGGTTTTCTTCGTCATCCTGCCGATGTGCAAGCGTGGAAGCACCTGGACAAAACCTATCCCAATTTTGCTGCAGAGCCAAAAAAAATATTATGTTGGGTTTGGCAAACGACGGGTTTAGTCCTTTTTTTACAATGTCATCAAGTCACAACACATGGCCAGTGATATTGATACTTTATAATCTACCACCTTGGATGTGTAGGATTTCGTGCCCCTATGTATGTATATATTTTAAATTTTTTATACATGCATAGAAGATGGATTTCCATATTTTCGACGATTTCATGTACATTATTTTATATTTATTCTAATATCATGTAATCTACATATATATTAAAATAAATAGAAAATGATCATACCCAAATGTTCTCTAAAATCTTTATGACGATCCGGAGTTGTGTTGCCCATTGAATCGTCCGTCGATTCGCCTCCAAGTGTTCACTGAACTCTAAACAGGATTAGAGAGAAATGAGCTAATCAATCAATCTCTAAATCAAGGTTAGAATCTAGCTAGTAACCCCTCTAAAGCTCTTGAGATTTTAATCTCCAAAAACTTGAATAATTAAGAGAATTTTCGGATGGATTAATGGGGTGGTTAGGGAGAGAGAAGTTTTGCATTAGTATTAACAAGGAAGGGAGGATGGACCTATTTATAGGATTTCCTCTAACCCACATCATGTGCAAACCACTTACATATTATCCATTATTAATCTCTCAACTAAAACACATCATGTGCAAACAACTTACACATCATCTCTTGTTTACATCTTCACTAAACCACATCATGTGCAAACCACTTTGCACATGATCTCTTGTTTATTTTGCCACATCATCCTCCCATAACTACATTTGACCAAAGTGGATTAAATCCAGCAATTAATCAGTAAAACATCTCTTATTAATATATGCAAAAACGTAGTCAAATGGTTGAACCATTTTTCACTCCACCAAAATTTGAATTAATATCCAACAAAATTTGGAATTTAGGGTTTTACCAAATTCATATGTTATAATGTTGTACATCACATTATATCATGTAATATATTATCATATATAATGTCAAAACATTATACTGCATAATATATATCTCATACGAATTTATTCATTATTCTAACTATGTCATTTTTATGACATATTGATTTTATTATTTTACTACATGTATATTATTTCATAACACATGAAACTCAATACATCATATAAAATATAAAATTATATTTCTTGTTTCCTAATTTTGTGGTGTGACCTATAGGAGGATTTAAGTTATGTTGACAATGATATAAAACACATTATATCATAAACTATAAGCGGTATCTAGCTACACATTATAATTACCCAAATAACAAAGATGTTTTGCTCGCTCGAACTAAACACGATTCACTTAGTGATATGTAAAATATTACTTGTGTCTATCCATTGCCTCATGATATTAAGAATATTATACAAAGTAGAATGTGTCACTTTTGTATTATATATTCACTTCTTGATCTCTTAAGCTAATTATAAACATGTAACTTAACACAAGTTACATTATGGACAATATAATTTCGTTTTATCAAGGGACCCACTGTTACAACCCTAAACCCGATTAGGGGTTAATGGGTGGTTAAGAAGTGGTTTGCATGGGGAAAGGGTGATGAACAGTGGGTTGCACGGGGAAGGGAAAGGAAGGTGATGGGTTGGGGGGTTGTAGGGTTGTGTTGAGGGAGGAGGTTGTTGTTGGGGGTTTGGTTTTGGGTTTTATAACCAAAATCCGTCCCTCTTTCCTTCCTTTTCTTCCATTGCATACATCCATCTCTCTCTCACTTTCTTCTCTCTTCTCTTCATTCGACCAGAGGATGTTGCGGATGCTCCGGCGTGTGGTGCCGAGCTAGGAGTCGCGGAGGCGAGGAGGTGAGGCGTGCGAAGGTGGTTGCTGTCGAGGAGGTGACGGAGGCGCGAGCGGTGCTCCGGCGTAGTTCGTCCTTCTCTTGAGGTATGTCGCTCTCTAGTGTGATTTGGTTGTTAACCCTCGTGGGAGGGTTGCGTTGGTCGGTCGGAGACCTCTTCGACGAAGTGTTTTGGTGGAAAAACCTCGGCTGGCGCGAGGTTGAAGACGACCAATAGTCGACCGGACCCTTCAGGCGGTCGACCGAATGTATGTATTTTGTCTGTCTGTTGTGTTTCGGTCAACCGGTTCCTTGTGTTTGGTCGACCGGAACTTAAGTGTACTGGTTTATTTATGCTTGTTCGGTCGACCGTTGTATGACGTAGAAATAATAGGTTGACCCTGTTAGTTTTCGGTCGACCGAGACCCCTGAGTCGGTCGACCGATAGTTTGAATTTGATGTTGACCAGACTCCGGATTTTGACCTCGTTTCGGTCGACCGGTTTTAGACTTTCGGTAGACCGTTGGAAATTAAGTGTTGCGCAAATAGTTCGACCGTTTCAGATATTCGGTCAACCGATTCCTTTGAGGAAACGGTCGACCGGGCTGCCTGGTTCGGTCGACCGTTTGTGCAAAGGACTGAATTTCTGGTTCCCATTTTGAATGCCAACTTTGTCCACGGAAACCCGTGTCATCGCCATGTGCGTGAGCCAGGAGGTGACGGTGGGCGCGTTCCGCGTGCCTGCCCAGGGAACGCCGTGTTGAAAAGTGTGGGTGTTCGGGACGCGTCACCTCCATGTATGGATCGTGACTAATGTGATGGATTGATCGGACTCATTGTAGAGTAGCAGGCCTGAGGGATCACGGATCCCAATGTATGATGATTGTGCGAGCACGAAACTGTCATTGGGTGAGGTGACTACTGGCATATATGGCGACGAAGGTCGCTGCCCTGCTTTTATAGCAACGACGTTGGTGTTTGCGGCTCGTGGAGCCTGATGACCTGGCAGACTTCGGTCTGGACCGTCCGATGTTGTGCCGGACGTATTGATTAGACCACCGATGATGTGCCGGTGATGCCGCCGATGTTGTTCTGGTGATGATGATTGATGGGCCGATGTTGTTCCGGCTATGTTGTATGATGGGCCAATGTTGTTCCGACTATGTTTTCCTCAGCTGGGCACCTACTGAGATGATGATTGATGGACCGACCGAGTGACGGCTCTGTTGGTGTGGTTTCGACCACGAGTTACAGATCTGTATATTTATGGTGCGGACCTGGCGGATGCCCCTTGTCGAACCGCATGTTTAGTGTAGCCGCGTGTGGGGGGCGTCGCGTCTTGTCCGCTAGACCGTATGTGCCTACGGTAGGTCTCCTCGGGATACCTGATGATGATTGTCGGACTGATGTCCCATGTTACCCTTCGGGGAAACTGTTTTCCTTATTGTCGTTGACATGACATGCTACTAGTATGATAGGTGCATTGGTCCTACTGCATGCATATATGTGAGCTTGGCATACGGGTTTCCTTATTTAAACTTAGGCATTGTTGTTGCATCTTTTTCAGGACCGCAGTAGGTCCAGTTGGGTGGTTATCAGCGGGCGCGCGCATTTGGGATCAGATCCTCTATTCGGACCACTGAGGTCGACATGATTACATTTATCTTCCTTTGCTGTTATGTTGTAATCATGTATCGTTTTTGACAAACTCTGATGTAATCTGGTGCACCGCTTTTATGTTTTATGAGAAGTAACAGTCTCGTCTTTGATGATTGAGTTCTATTGCATGGATTATAAATTTTTAAAATTTCTGCTATTTCGGGATGTTACACCCACTGATGAGAATTTTAATTTATACCGCAAGTGCACGACGTCAATGAAGACGTGGCAAGTGCGGGTCAAACAAAAAGAGGGAGAAATATTGTTATTTTTGTGATTTTCGATTAAGGAAAGAAAGAGAGAGAAATAATGTTGGTTTGAGATTTTTGGATTTTTTAATTTCTAAAGTAGAACAACAAAAACAAATTAAAAATAAAGCAAAGATGGATGAGACTCCAGCGGGTGGAGGTTTAGATGTCGGGTTTTGTTTAGAGAAATCTGAAACTTATAATAAATCACATTAGTTATAAAGCATTACATGATAAATGATTCAACATAAACTCAAGTAATCAAAATATACTAACACAAAATTAAAATAATAACATCATTCTTCTTCTCATAACCCTAAATCCATCACCTCCACCCTTTGGAGAGAGTTAGAAACTCATGGATGGAGGGAAGGAGAATGGGTCCTAGAGAAACTACAAAAGAAAACTAAAAATACAAAATAAACCAACAGAATTTTATTGCTAAAGAATGGAATAAAAACTAATCTTCTCACAGCATCGTTTCGGGGCTATTTATAGCTGATACAAGGGACCCAAGTATAAAATAGGAAAGTACACGCGTCATGACACGACTGGACAAAATCCGGGGCCACGGATCGAAAGAGGTGCGGTGTTTTCGCCGCAAGTTGTATGTGATGTACGGCGGAATCGCCGCAATTTTAGCTCTGATTGGATCCAGATTTTTCCCGTGTGTTTATGGTATGATTTAAATGTCCTTTGCGCGTCCGGATTAATTCTTCATATATTTGGAGATCCAATTTGATTTTTCTTTAGAACTTCTCCAAAATAATATTTTGGTACTTGTAATTTGCAGTCGGTTCCTCGACTTTTTGCAATTAAGTCCCTGACTACGTTTTTGCTTAGGTCATTGACATTTTTGTAATTAGGTCTTTGAATGCTTTTATGCTTGAATGGATTTCAATTTGAACCCCGATAATCTTGAACTTGGTCTTTATGACAGAAATGAGTATCTTGCACGCGTTTATGCTTGGGATATGGGTAATTTGCATTCATGTCCCTGTATTATGTAAATAAGACTAAACACATACCTTAGTAGCATTTATTGATATAAAGTTAATCTAAATGAACGACATATGATGCAATGTATGCATTGCATCAAATACCCCCACACCTAGATTTTTCTAGTCCCTAGCAAAACAAAATATAAGAAAAATGAAAACAGGAAAATCCTAACTCACTTTCGTAGGAATCACGGTTGCACTTAGCATGTGAAACAAGCCTTTAAACCCTTAAGTTTCCTTAGAGGACGAGTTTTCTCTCGTGAGGGTTTTCAGTTGACACACCCACAAAGTCTTAATTCAACATTTCCTTAATAACTCTCAATATCTCCACCTCAACCTTATATATCTCACTTAGAATTCTTGCATGCTCATTATATAAATCTAACTCAAAAAAAATATGACTTGGTCTTTGATGAGAATTACATTTATACCGCAAGTGCATGGCGTCAATGAAGACGTGGCAAGTACGAGTCGAACACAAGGAGGGAGAGATATTGTTATTTTTGTGATTTTCGATTTAGGAAAGAAAGAGAGAGAAATAAGTTTGGTTTGAGATTTTTGGTTTTTTAATTTTCTAAAGCAAGAACAACAAAAGAAAAACTAAAAAGAAAACAAATATGGATGAGAGTCCAGCAGGTGGGGGATTAGATATCAGGTTTTGTTTAAAGAATTCTGAAACTTATCATAAATCACATTAGTTATAAAAGCATTACATGATAAATGATTCAACATAAACTCAAGTAATCAAAATATACTAACACGAAATTAAAAAAATAACATCATTCTTCTTCTCATCACCCTAAATCCGTCACCCCCACCCTTTGGAGAGAGTTAGAAACTCATGGATGGAGGAAAGGAAAAGGGGTCCTAGAGAAACTACAAAACAAAACTAAAAACAAAAAATAAAAAAACAGAATTTTATTGCTAAAAAGAAGAACGTCTTTACAACATAATGTCGGGGCTATTTATAGCCGATACAAGGAACCCAAGTATAAAATAGGAAAGTAAACCCGTCAAGACACGACTGGACAAAATCCGAGGCCACGGATCGCAAGGGGTGCGGCGTTTCCGCCGTATTTTACATGTAAGGTGCGGTGATTTCGCCGCAATCTGTACCCTGATTGGATCCGGATTTTTCCTGTGTGTTTATGGTATGATTTAAATGTCCTTTGCGCGTCTGGATTGATTTCTTTCCTTTCTTTTGAGCTCCGAATTTATTTCTTCATATATTTGGAGATCCAAATTGATTTTTCTTTAGAACTTCTCCAAAATAATATTTTGGTACTTGTAATTTGCAGTCGGGTCCTCGGCTTTTTGCAATTAAGTCCCTGACTACTTTTGTGCTTAGGTCATTGGCCTTTTTGTAATTAGGTCTTTGAATGCTTTTATGCTTGGATGGACTTCTTTTTGAATCCCGATAATCTTGACTTGGTCTTTATGATAGAAATGAGTCTCTTGCATGTGTTTATGCTCAGGATATGGGTAATTTGCATTCAGGTCCCTGTATTCTGTAAATAAGACTAAACACATACCTTAGTAGCATTTATTGATATAAAATTAATCTAAATGAAAGACATATGATGCAATGTATGCAATGCATCAGTCTTCATTCCTCCAATATTCACACCACTAACCCTTCTACACATGTTATCACTTAAATTATTTTGCACGCCTCCTCTGGTGGTGAAGTATCATTCGGATCAACCATGACATGTATCATTCTTTTAACTTTGGGCCTTGAGTATCTTAAAGTGATTCAACACATTTGTTTTTTTTGACACTTTTACCCTTTTTGCATTCGTGTAGCGAGTTTGGTCGATAATCCCGAGCTGATAGACTCAAGTTACCGGGTTTTAAGATATCCCTACGGACCAGTGACTCGAAGGCTTGGGCTTTTGTAATCATTTTGCAAGATGTGCTTTCCTCACTTTTTATTTTTTTATTTTTTTACTCAAGGCTTAATTGCTATTAGAAGTCCACACTTCCCAGTATATTTTTCTCAACCTCTGTTTTTTATCAACCACTTCAAAGATTTGATTCATCCAATTTAAGTGCATACATGTATTAAAGGGTAATGAGTTATTTCTTTGGAACTTAGATTTATGTCATAGTTTCTACAAGCAGAACTATATAATAAAGAACAAAAACTCAATGCAATTTGTACACGGGTTTTGGCAGTTCAATCTTAAGCTATGTCATGGAGCATTGAATTTTTGTTTGTTTTTGTTTTGAAGAATATATAGATAGATAGATAGATAAACACCCCCCACACCTAAATCATGCATTGTCCTCAATGTATGCAAAATTAAAGCAAATGCACTTATTACCTGAGTCAACTTGCGGTAGAGGGATTTGAATTTACTCAGAGTCAACCATAGTCAGAACTAGATTGAATGTCACCATGTTGGTGCATGTATCCAGTTGAATTGTTCCCTATGTTGCCCTGAGGTAAAGATTCCACACCCCTCACACGTGTTGGTTCTCTTTTTTTCTCGAGTGATGATGGTTGGGTAGATGAATTACTCCCCTTTATCTCACTTTCTTTTTGATTTTGTGATGATTTATTTGATTCAGAAATCTTATAAATACGCGATCTCATCACAACGTCACTTTGATTGCATACTATTTCTGGTTCACTATCAACATGAAAGATATTAAATTCAGCTTTTAAATTTCCAAAAGATAGTTGCATGAGCCCATTTCGACAATTTATCAAAGCCTCAGAAGTGGCTAAAAGGGTCTGCCTAGTATTATAGGGATTTGTCTCCTAGGATCGACAACAAGTTCAGTGTCTAGAACGACAAAATCCACTGGGTAAATGAAATCACCAACCTTAATCAAAACATCCTCTACTATACCTCTTGGTTTCTTAACAGAGCAATCAGCAAATTGAAGGGTTGTCTTAGAGGGTTTTAGTGAACCAAGGTTTAGTTGCTCATAGACAGAGAACGGGAGTAGGTTAACACTAACACCAAGGTCTAGAAGGGCTTTGTTGATAAAAGTATCTCCTATCCCACATGAAATTGTGGGACACCCAGGGTCCTTATACTTTGTAGGAGACGAGTTGGACAAAATAGAGCTTATGTTTGCAGTTAACAATGTCTTCTTTGGTACGTTCGTTTTTCTCTTCTTAGTGCACATATCCTTTAAGAATTTAGCATAAGCAGGTATTTGTTGAATCATATCTAGGAGTGGAATTTTCACCTTAACTTGCTTAAATACTTCCAAGATTTTCTCCATTTGTGCAATTGAGCTCTTCTTGAGTCTATTGGGGAACGGGGCCTTAGGAACATAGACTCGCTCAGGTTGAGCTATAGGTTCAGGTTGAGTAGGTGGGTTGGGCTTTTCAAATTGGACTTCAGGTTCAATGGTTAGGTCACATGTGGGCGCTTGACGGCTAGATTGATTAGGAGCTCTAGTATTGACCACATTGTTATCAACTTGTTTTCCGGACCGTAATGATACAACTGCATTTATTTGTTGGAACGGTCCTTCCTCATGAACCATTTGAACCGGTCTAGGGTTGTTACTTCCTAGAGGTGGTTGATAGGGCTGATATTGATTATTAGATCTTGGATTCACCTCAAGATGACTTGGAAAGTGGAAACTGACCCTTTTCTCTTTCACCTACTATTTGTGCTAGTTGACTGACTTGTGTTTCTAGCCTTTGGAAGGATTGGGTGGTTGTTTGCATAAAAGTCTTAATCAAATTTTCCAAGCTTGTCAATCTAACATCATAGTCTCCATTGTTACTAAACCCAGATGATGTATTATTTTGGTTATACGGGTTTGATTGTTGTCTAGGAGGTTGACCTTGTTGGCTCCATGAAAGATTGGGATGATTACGCCAACCCGGGTTATAGGTTGATGCGTATGGGTCATTTCTAGAATGGTTAAATGCGGCATTAACTTGTTCCAAGTCCGCACAATCCTCCATTATATGACCAGTTTGACCACATCTAGAGCAAGGGATAGAAGATGCTTGATTCACTAGGGGTCGGGTTTTTAGCTCTAGACTTTCCATTCTACGCATAAGGGTAGCTAGTTTTGCTTCAGCAGCTACAGTAGCATCTACAGCTATGACACCTGGTTTGGGTTGACTTGCTATTCTAGATCCAATACTCGGGTTATTTGGTGCTCTAGCATTGTCCCATTGCATACTATTTTCGGCTAAATCCTCAAGAAAAGTCCAAGCATCATTCTTATTTTTGGACATAAAGTTTCCTTGGCTTACAGATTCTAACATAACCCTAGATGTAGGTGTTAATCCTTCATAAATAATTTGGCACAATTGCCATTTTGGAATTCCATGATGAGGGCATTGGGTCAACAGACTCTTAAATCTTTCTAAATAGGAATAGAACGGATCGCTCTCAGATTGAACGAATGCAACAATTTCATTCCTAATCCTAATAGTCTTCTGGTTGGGGAAATATTTCTTTAAGAATACTTGAACAAACTCGGCCCAACTCCTAATAGATCTTTCGGCTAGACTATATAGCCATTTCTTAGCGTCGTCCTTCAGTGCTAGAGGCACGAATTTAAGACGCACTGCCTCCTCTGAGATATGCTGGTATTGCATAAGGGAGCAGATTTCCTCAAATTCTCTAATGAAGAGATATGAGTCTTCCTTAGAGGTGAACTTGGTCAACATACTCATGTATTGTGCCTTCAGTTCCAAGTCGCGACCCGGTATGATGGGCATAACGATGCACGATGGTTGAGCAACCATCGTTGGGTAGCACCGATCCCTCAGAGTCATAGGTGGTGCAACAGGTGGGTCCACTACATTCTCACCCATTGGATCCGGGTGAGGTGGTGCAACAGGTGGATTGGGGCTAAGCTCTAGACTGGAATCTAGATGATCTCGTGAGAGTCGATTGCTCAAGTCCCGAACCCAAATCTGAGTGCACCGGTTTGAATCAATTTTTTGAATTCAAATTTGGAATTTAAATTCCAAATTCAATTTCAAGAATCGATTACTTTTTTTTATAATTTTTTCAAAAATGAAACAAACAATAGAAGGGGAAAGATGAGAAAGGAATCCTAATCTAGAGAATTGAGCTGAGAAGAGAAAGAAGACTCAGATGAGAAGGGAAACTTAACTCTAAAAGATAGATAAGAGGGTTGGTCAGAAGTTTCCTAAACAAGCACGGTTCAAACAATCCTAGACCTAATGTCGCTTAAATCTAGACGAATCCTAACTGGTTGAGTCGAATTGGTTCGCTTGATTCACCTACCTCACTAATCAAACCAAATTGGCCAGGAAGTGTATAGCTAGTGGGGGCGCTTCCGACAGAGTCGGTGCCAATTAGACAACCACTTCGCTTGGAAGACTTACGTCAACACAAAAACACTTTCTAGACACCAAATTAAATTCGATCAGCTTCAAGTCACAGCAAGTCAAACCAATCTTCTCCTTAATTGAGTCTGAGTCCTTAGGGGCCAATGTCTAATTGATTTTAATTTTAAGGCTTGGGTGAAACTTTAGGATTGTGATTTGTGGGCCACGGAAGGGTGATGAAATCCCCACCGTATCTTTTCCTACGGAGTTTCCCTTAAGATAGTTTAACTTAAACCAAACAAAGATAGTCAAACATTGGTCTTTAGTTGGGGGACAATTGCAAGGTTGTATGCAAACTAAATTATATGCTTAAATGCAATCGATAAAAACAGCGCACGTACCTTGCCTCCAGCACTCTTCAACAAAAAAAATTGCAAGAATTTAGCAAGAATAATGCAAACAAAACACTATATGATGCGTGCACTAAGTCTTTCTAATTTTGCCAATTTTTAGGTCAGAGTTGAATTGCCAATTATGGAATTTGAGCTTAACACGTGAAGTTCTACAAAAAGGAAATTTTCCGAGAATAGAAATTACGAGGAAAAAGACAACAAAGGTTACCTATGCACGCTCAGTCGGGTTCTCCGCCCGCTCTCGAAAATTTCCAGTTGCTCTACGCGTCCACCTAGAGATGGAGACGACCCCAGAAAAAATTGAAGCCCAGATGCTTCAGATTTGCGGCGGATCCGCCGCAGATTGTCCTTTAGATGCGGCAATTTCGCCGCCCTTCTTGCTCCGATTGTGCCCGGATTTCGCCGCGCACTCCGTTGTCTCGTGAAACGCAAACCCAAATAGTTAGATCGCGCACACGATAAACAGAAAAGAATCGAAATCACAAAAAATAAACAAAATCTTTGTCGCCTCCCCGGCAACAGTGCCAAAAACTTGATGAGAATTTTAATTTATACCGCAAGTGCACGGCGTCAATGAAGATGTGACAAGTACGGGTCGAACACAAGGAGGGAGAGATATTGTTATTTTTGTGATTTTCGATTAAGGAAAGAAAGAGAGAAATAAGGTTGGTTTGAGATTTTTGGATTTTTTTAATTTCTAAAGTAGAACAACAAATACAAATTAAAAATAAAGCAAAGATGGATGAGAGTCCAGCGGGTGGAGGTTTAGATGTCGGGTTTTGTTTAGATAAATTTGAAACTTATAATAAATCACATTAGTTATAAAGCATTACATGATAAATGATTCAACACAAACTCAAGTAATCAAAATATACTAACACAAAATTAAAAAATAACATCATTTTTCTTCTCATCACCCTAAATCCATCACCCCCACCCTTTCGAGAGAGTTAGAAACTCATGGATGGAGGGAAGGAGAATGAGTCCTAGAGAAACTACAAAAGAAAACTAAAAATACAAAATAAACCAATAGAATTTTATTGCTAAAGAATGGAATAAAAACTAATCTTCTCACAACATCGTTTCAGTGTTATTTATAGCCGATACAAGGAACCAAGTATAAAATAGGAAAGTACACGCGTCATGACACGACTGGACAAAATCCGGGGCCACGGATCGAAAGGGGTGCAGCGTTTTCTCCGCAAGTTGTATGTGGTGTGCGGCGGAATCGCCGCAATTTTAGCTCTGATTGGATCCGGATTTTTCCTGTGTGTTTATGGTATGATTTAAATGTCCTTTGCGCGTCCGGATTGATTTCTTTCCTTTCTTTTGAGCTCCGAATTAATTCTTCATATATTTGGAGATCCAAATTGATTTTTCTTTAGAACTTCTCCAAAATAATATTTTGGTACTTGTAATTTGCAGTCGGGTCCTCGGCTTTTTGCAATTAAGTCCTTGGCTACTTTTGTGCTTAGGTCATTGGCCTTTTTGTAATTAGGTCTTTGAATACTTTTATGCTTGGATGGACTTCAATTTGAACCCCGATAATCTTGAACTTGGTCTTTATGACAGAAATGAGTCTCTTGCACGCGTTTATGCTTGAGATATGGGTAATTTGCATTCAGGTCCCTGTATTATGTTAATAAGACTAAACACATACCTTAGTAGCATTTATTGATATAAAGTTAATCTAAATGAACGACATATGATGCAATGTATGCAATGCATCACCCACTAATATCATTACTCAAGTAAAGATGGACAATGATAATCCTTTGACGAACTATCTTTTCCAGCATAAGTCATATTTAACTAACTATTGTCTTTATCACTATACTCAATGACGACTTTTGACAATAATGAAATTAAACATTTCTTATGTGAAAAGACGTAAGTCTCATATCGTAGGATTCAAGACACAATGAAAACATTAATGACACATAACATAATTCCATAATGTTTCACTTGTTAGGTCTATTCAATATATAAAAGTAACCATTTTCCTCTTTTATATACTCGTGTGGTCAAATATTTGTAGAGCTACAATAATCGATAACCAACACGACAATCTTATCTCGGTAATTAATGTTCCATGTCAATTACCATGATTGTGAATAACTTTTGATTTATGTAAACCATTATCTTTTAGAACTCCACAGTTAAGGACCAATAGTCTCTTCCTCAATATTTCCAAAAGACGAATACAATAATTAATGAACAAAATATTTGCACATTCAATTCATAACAATTGACATATAAAAGTAAAACTTTTAGAACACATTCCTTTCAGGATGTGCGAAACAACCTTATTTCATCATGTCTTTGTTAATTCCGTGTCCTCAAGTACCAGGAAATGATATCGATGTGTACCTACAACCGTTAATTGAATACTTGAAAATATTATGGAATAGAGTGGGTACATATGATTCACATTTGAAAGAGAATTTCAAGATGCACGCAGGTGTGTTGTGGACAATAAATGATTTTCCGGCTTAAGCTAATCTTTTTGGTTGGAGTACAAAAGGGAAATTTACTTGTCCGACATGCAATAAGGATACTACAATATTTGATTGAAGCACGGACGGAAAGATGGGTCACAGAAGATGGCTGCCGAATGATCATCATTGGCGTCGTGATAAGAATTTTTTTGATGGAAACTAAGAGTTTCATACTGCACCCTCTGCCTTATCAGAAAATGAAGTGTTGCATCAACTTACCGGTTATGAAGAAATTCAGTTTGGAAAACCGATACCCTTCGGGCAGGGAAAAAGGAAAAAAATATGTGGAGGAAGTCAAACTTCCTTGGGGTTGAAAGAAAAAATCAATTTTTTTTCCCAACTACCATATTGGAAAAATCTTCTTCTTCGACATAATATAGATGTCATGCATAGAGAGAAGAATGTTTGTGATAACATATTAAATACGGTGTTGAAAACAAACACTTCAAAAGATGATGAGAAAGCTCGGATGTACTTACAAGAAATTGGTATTCATCCAGAGTTACACCTTGGGGAATCAAGTAAAGGCAAGGACCCAGAATCTAAATTTGTCTTATCGAACAAATAGAAAGATATATATTTTTAAGGTGTTGCATGACCTAAAGGTTCCTGATGGGTTTTCGTCAAATATCAAGGCAATAGTACAACTGAAAGTGAGAAAGATTTCTGGTTTAAAAAGTCACGATTGTCACATACTTATGCAACAGATCCTTCATATTGCTCTTCAGAAAGCATTAGATGAAGATATTTGTGGCGTTATTGTGGCACTCTCTTCGTTTTTCAGGGGCATTTGTGGTCAAGCAGTTGATGTAAAAGAAATGGAAAATTTGAAGAGTGAAATAATTGTTAACACTAAGTAAAGGATTAAGAGATAAAAACGTGCAAACCACAAAATCGGTGACACCGAAGTTAGAGGTTCAGCACCGCACCCAGTCCTAGTCCTCCTCGTAAGCCTTGCTCGATCCCCTGAGCCTCACTTACAGTTCCACTAACCGATCTCCATTCCGGGCAAAGATCAACGTCGTTTACAACACCGAGCCTCGCGAACAATCCTCACCATGCTCGTGTTTCTTCTCACAATCCGAGAGGGAGCTTCCTCGAAGCTTTACAACTTGGTGATTTTTTGATGTGGAAGTTGAATCACAATCTAACACTCTATACTTGAGCACACTAGGATATTGATATGAAATGGATATGCAAGTGGTGAAGATGAAACTTTGAGTGTATTTGGAGTTTTGAAGGTTCGGGAAATGAGAGCACAAAAAGTATTGATGAATTGAGAGTGTAGATGTCTTGTTTGTGTCTCTTGAATGAGGCATATATAGGCTTCAAAGCTAATAGAACCGTCGGGGAGTTGGTGGAGTTATGAACCAATGAGAAGCAAGAGTTTGCTTGAAGCTCGGGCAGAATTCTGGGCTAGTTCGGTCGACCGAAGTCCATTCGGATGACCGTTTGGTTGCTTCAGAATAGGACTCAAATTTCAACCAATAGAGATTTTGGTTTACCGAAAGGAGTTCGGTGCACCGTTCTAAGGTGGACAGGAAAGATTGGTTGTTTTCAAACTTAGGCTAGTTTGGTCGACCGTTGTCTATTCGGATGACCGAAAGAGGCAAGATTCAAATATGACCGTTGGAGTAAAATCTAAAACTAGTCCAAGGTAGTTCGGTGGGCCGTTAACCATTCGGTTAACTGTTTGGAAAAATCCAGAGAGTAAACTCCAAAATGAATCCAAGGCAGTTCGGTCGACCGTTAACCATTCGGCCAACCGTTTGGACAATTCCAGAGAGTAACTCCAAAATGAATCCAAGGCAGTTCGGTCGACTGTTAGTCATTCGGTCAACCTAACTTGGCTGGGACAGAATCATAGTTCAAGGTAATTCTAGTGCTCAAGTTTACATAATTTCCTATCGACTCAACATAGGATTTTGTGTTCCTATGTATGTATATATTTTAAAAAATTTAATAAAAACATACAAGATCGATTTCATATTTTCATTGATTTTACGTACATGTATTTGTTTATTCTAATATCATGCATTCCTACATATATTAAATAAATAAAGGATAGAGGATCATACCCAAAGGTTCTCTAAAACCTTTCAGAAGATCCGAAGTTCTGTTGCTCGTCGAATCACCCGCTGATTCGCCTCCAAGTGTTCATCAAACTCTAAACAAGATTAGAGAGAAATGAGCTAGCCAATCAATCTCTAATTAAGCTTAAAATCTAGCGAATAACCCCTATTTAAACTCCTGAGATTTCTATCTCCAAAACTTAAAATTATTAAGAGATTTTCGTGGTGATTAAGGGAGAGATTAATTTGAGAGAGAATTTATGCATTAATATAAATAAGTAGGATGAGAGTTCCTTTTATAGGCTCCCAAAACATCATTATCACGAACTATTCTTTAGTCATGATCTATTGTTTATTCTCTCCTAAAATTAATCTTAAATTGCCACATAAACATCCTAAAAATGTTTGATTAAATCGGAATTAATCTAACCCATGATCTAATTATTCTCTTAATAATTCAGGCAAAAATCGTGTTGTTCGGTTGACCGAGAATTCTTTTTAGTTAACCGAACCATTCAGTTTTAACACATGTTCAATGGACCGTGAGCTAGACGGTCGATCGAATATGCAGGAGAAAAATTCTGTGAAAAAATTCGGACGATCCGCGTCTTTCTCCGGTCGACCGTTGACCCACCAAAATTTCTCCTCACGAATATTCATCGGACGACCGTATCACCTTCGGTCTACCGAAAATATCCCAAGATATCTCCTGGATATTTTCTCTCGGTTGACCGAACCCAATTGTCCAGGCACTCCAGACAATTTTGGTAAACCAATTGTGTTTTACCCGTTCCCCGCTCGGTTGACCGTTCCAAAGACACCTCGGTCGACCGAACCCTAAACGGTTTACCGTGTTTGACCCCGATTTTGCCTTTGTCAAATTTTGGAATTATTTCCAACAAAATTTGATCTTTTGGGGTTGTTAGCAAATTCATATCTTATGTAATATATTATCCTATGTAATATTAAATTATTACACCCCATAATATATACACCTCATATGAATTTATTATGATTCTAATTATGTCAATTCTCATAACATATTGATTTTATTCATTCACCACGTGTGTTCCTTTTTCACATTAAACCTGACACATCATACGAACTCAAAATCAAGTTTCTTGTTTCCCAGTTTTGTGGTGACCTAAAGGAGGATCTAATTAACATTATTAAACACTTAATATCTCAAACTATAAACGTTATTTAGCTACACATTATAGTTACTCAATTAGCATAGATGTCTTTGTTCCACTCGAACTAAAACACGATCCATTTAGCGATGTAAGTGCACCATTTGTTTTCCGTCTCTTGCCTCATAATATTAAGAATATATACAAAGCAGAAATGTGTCATCTTTGTATTATATCATTTCTTGATCTCTCTAAGCTAATTATAACTATGTAACTTAACTCAAGTTACATTGTGCACATTATAATTTTGCTTTATCAATGGGCCCACTAATATCATCACTCAATTAAGAGGGGCAACGATAATCGTTTGACTAGTTATCTTTTCCAGTACAAGTCATGTTCAACCAACTATTGTTTTATCACTATACTCATTGATAGTTTTTGACAATAATCAAATTAAGCACTTCTTAAGTGAAAAGATATAAGTCTCATATCTTAGGATCCAAGACACAGTAAAACATTAATCACACGAAACAGAATTCCATAATGTTTTACTTGTTAGATCTATTCAATATATAAAAGTAATTTTTTCCTCTTTTATATACTCGTGTCGTCAATTATTTGTAGAGCTACAACAATCGATGACCAAACACGACAATCTTATCTCGGTGATAAATGTTCCATGTTAATTACCATGATTGTGAATAACTTTTGATTTATGTAAACCATTATCTTTTAGATCTCTAAAAGACGAATACCATAATCAAGGAACAAAATGTTTGCACATCTAATTCATAACAATTGACATATAAAAGTAAAACTTTTAGAACACATTATTTTCACTCAATAAATAGAAAATTACAAGTCTTGGTCGAAATATTTGATTACAAGTCTTGAGTCTTGATGTCTTTGTTCCAATGCTCATTCTCTTTGATAATCTTGATCAACCTATTAAGATGATTGCAAGTATACAAGTATGTATGCAATGCATGTAATCGTGTTTGCTCATTTTGATTAATTATGTTGATTGATTAAGATTAGTTTGATTAATCATCAAAATTAATATAGATTAAGGCCAAAAAGTCAACAAAGAGCACGTCTTGTCGACGACGTTGAGGGTAACATTGTGTTTAATTTGACATTAATATTATTTTTTGACTTCTAATTTCTTGTAAATTTAATGAATATTATGTTTTGGTTTTGTAGGAGAAACGATTGAAGCTGAGCCATCTACGAAGATAGGTTGATGGCCAACTAGAGGGGTTGATCTGATTTCTTCTACTGTTCATCGATTTCAAGTTCAATGGAATGAGGATTTCGTCCCTGATGGACCGTGTAGAGAAAAGGTGAACGTGACCTTGGCATTGTTAGTCAAGCAGCCTGCAGCCTGAGTTGTGGTCGCTACATATTAAGATGTCACATCAAAGTCGTCAGGCATTCCTTGATTCGTGGGATCTTATTGTGGTACGTATTTGTTTATTTGTTTTAAAATTAATACATGAAGGATAATATTATATACTAACAATTGTTTATAGGGGTGAGAACCAACCGGTCCTGACCGGTCTGATTTTAAAAAAAAATTAAGGTAAAAAAACGGTTTTGGACCGGACCGGTCCGGTCTTCGGTCCAGGTCTGGGTCAGACCGGTTGCTCACCCCTAATTGTTTATATGTTATTCGTAGGATCGGTTCGATTTGGGGGATTGTGTTAATGTTTGGGTTCAATTTGGGGAATTGTGTTAATGCTTGGCACTACTGTTTCGATAAGATCATCGGTTTTTTGAGAGATTATTAATACTAAGTGAAGAAGTAGTACACACCTTTTGAGACTCAAGATGAACGGCTTGAATATTTGATCTCCAAAGGCGATCAACACGTTCATCCCGACCAATTCAGCATTCAGTGTGAGGAATGGAACAATGAAAATGCAAAGATAATAATATTTTCGGTGTTTAAACTATTTTCATTAAATGTAGAAAAATTCCGTAACAAACCGTGTCAATCTTTTGCAAACAAGGCAAAACTTCATATATGTTTTGAGATTTTTTACTTGTTGTAATCTATTTTTGTATGATCTTCTTTTTCTTCGTGTCATATGCCATAACTGGTAACTCTAGTTCTTTATTGTAAAAAATTTACATGATATTTTTAAAGTTTTCTCAAAAGAATTGCAGTTGGTGATAGTGTTTCTTTTGCAAGTAATGATAGTGTTTTTCACTAGAGGTTACAATAGCGTCGGTACATTCTTTTTCGTTTAAAGTTTTTGTTGATATGTTGCTGAGTTGAAGTCTCTTGGTTGATATGTTGTTGATTTTCTGAAATTGTACATCAATTGTTAGTTCTCAGAAAACTGGTTCAAAATGGGAGTTCCATTTGTAGGACTGCTTATTTCTTAATGCTTCTACCTTGAAGTTCATAATTTGCTGAAGAGCGTAAGTTTTTACTCTGTTTTTCTGATTTTGTGTGTGAAATTTTGGATGAAGAAGAGATTTGCAGAAGAGATTTCTACCTTGAAGTAAATAATTTACAGTATTAGATTGTTATTTGCATGTTTCCATTGAATTCTTTATTCTATTTAAACTTGTATGCAATCCGATTAATTTCTTTTCTATGTTAGTAACTCTGGTCATCATGATCGATAAATTGACACATATTTATAATGTGGTATGATTGGAGTTTCCATATTGCTGATTTTTTATGCGTTTATTTGTAGTTCTGTCAGGTTTGGGTGTTAGATTTTCACGTGGTTACCACTTATTGGCATGTGGGTTTTTAACTTTTAATGGTTCTCTATCAATCATGCATTGGTGTTGTTGCATCGTTGATGCTTTGAGAATTGGAAGATTCTTCTTGGTGACTTAACTTAAGAATTTTATTTTATTTATGGATGTACATTGATGAAAATTTACTGATGAGATTTCCTTTCAGCCCTCATGTCAATTGTTTCTAAGATTTCCTGTCTTCGTCTCGGCTTACTATTTATAGATATTTCAATGATGTTTATTATGTGTACATGAGACTGTTATGTTCTATTTGTAGTTTTGTTTGGGTTGTAATACATGATTAGTCAAACATGTCTTTTTTGCGATCTTTGTTATTGCATCCTAATTAATTAATATTGTTTAATTTTTGTTAAATAATTAGTTGAATGAAAACCAAATCAGCACACTTCTCACCAAAGTTGAAAATATGGTTCTATGTTATACAAATCAACCGATAATGATAGGTTTTACCTTTTTACTAGTTTAACCTTAGTATTAGTTTGAACTTTGAAATATTTGTAAGTCTTTGAAATCTTTTTAGCTTGAGATACAAGAATTGACGCAGCAAAGATTGTCTCAAGAGCAAGGTGAGTGTTCTAAAGCTCACGAGGTGATCGAGATGGAGGTAATAGAAGAAGTCTTGGGCAAAGAGAAAACAAACCGTGTTCGTGGTGCTCGTATTGGAGCCTACAAGGCCGACAAGACATCGAGTGGTCGACATAGCAGCGCTTACATGGACCATTTTCAGACTAAGATTTCACAGTGTGTTTCAATTGTAAGTGTATATTAAAATCGTATATTTATTTTACAAGTTCATTATATGTAGAGTAATATTAAAATACATTGATGCAAAAGGAGCACGAGAAGTTAAAAACTCAAGTCGCTAAATTGATGGCTACTCAGATTGGAAGATATGAGGTATATGTACGATGGATGTTTAGTTTGTTGTTTTACTTTGCTAAATATCTATGTTTCGAATTTTTCAAGTAATCAAAATTTATTGTTTTTACAGAGTGATGATATAGATACATCATCTCAGGATAAGGAACCACTGACGGATTTGACTTCTTCTGAGTCGTAGTCGGTATACGTTTGTTGTTTTATATATGGTTTTTATAGCTTATGACTTATATATGAATTAGACTTAGACTTGATTTGTGACTTTGACTTATAAACTTATATATGACTATATGACTATTTGACTTCGTTTGTTTCGTTTTGATTGTATGTGTGATTATATATATATGATTTCCTTTCAATTTGACGAATCATGTGATTGTATATGAATATGTGAATGTGTGTGATTGTGAATGGAAGTGTTTCGAATGTATCGTGGCTTATTTTTATTGCAGGATTTTTAAACCCAATTCGGGTTGAACTGCAGCGTTAACAATTTTTTCGGTAGCAAACGCTACTATTGCCGACGGAATTTCCGTCGGCAATAGTTAATCTAGTTGTTAGTGCCGACGAAATTTCTGTCGGCAATAGTTAATCTAGTTGTTAATGCCGACGGAAATTATTGGCCATTCATTTAATTTTCTGACAAATTTTCCGTCGGCCAAAGGACCTGCTGATGGAATTTTCGTCAGCTAGGAGCATGCCGACGGTGAGTATTGTCAGCGGAGGTTTTTTGACGGAAATTCCGTCGGCAAAAGTCATTTTTGTAGTAGTGAATAATACAAAGAATCCATCAGAGGTCTTACGAACTGCACTCCTTCATATACATTAGGAGACCACTGGTGAAAAGAGGCTGACCGGAGAGTGCTTGAACCCAATTTTTATAGTGATGAATATAATTATCGGGGAGTTATACAACCACTAACGAAATTCAAGCACTACAAATAGGAGCTAATGAATAGAACCGCAATGGTAGGACTCTAATATCCCTTTCCAAGACAGGTTAAGGACACAAAATCAACAAACGATGAGCCAATTGAAAACCAACTTAACCTCACATTATTCAACATAAGCATATTCATCCACTTACAAATGTATAATTTGAGCATACATATATAATCCACCACAAGGTTTATCAACCATGGTCAACTTCCAAAACCACCACATTCTTTTTTCTCTGAAGTTGGTCAGATTCTGGACCAAAGAAGAACCGTGAAATGCCTTCAACTTGATCGTCCACCTCGTCCGCGAAACCTCGCAAATCGACCCACCAGACGACAAGAGCCAAAGCTGCTGCGGAGAAGAAGAGGGGAAGAAAGAAGAGAATGAGTTTGAAGAGCACAACAAAGGCTTCAAACATGTTTGGTTTCTTACATGCAAGAACAAGGAGATGATCACATTAGGTACCTATATATATAAAGAAAATGGAGGGAGATTTTGAGGGTTTGGTTGGAGTTCTCGTGCATGGTGAATGAAGGCATGCATTGCGTGATAACACGAGAGGACACTGAGAAGAGGGGGAAAAGGTTCAAAAGAAGTTCAAAAAGAATACATTGTTCACAAGATTGTGAGAGAAAAAAATTCCAAGCATATGTATAGTTTCAATCCAGCTCATGCAGACAAGTTGAAATATCTTCATCGTGTCAAAAGTGTGGGAACTTTTAAATTTGCCGAAGATAATTTTTATACAATAATTTGTTGGAAACTGTGAAACGTGATTTTTTATACTTAAAAAAATCATATATATTTTCATAGGTACGTTGGTTCGCAACACCTATCGCAACCCTCCTCCTTTATCATGGCTTGGGACAGGCTATGTACACGTACATATGCGGAGTTTATAGAACCGCAATAAGACTTGCAATGTTATATGATGCAGAATGTTGGACCACTAAAAGACAACATATACAAAAGATGAGTGTATCTGAAATGAGGATGTTGAGGTGGATGTGTGGCCATATGCGAATGAATCGGATTAGAAATGAAGAGATCCATGAGAGAGTTGGAGTTGCTCCAATGGAAGAGAAAGTTATTCAACACATACTGAAATGATTTGGACATGTACAAAAAAGACCTATGGAGACACCTATAAGAAGAGGGGTATTGAATCAGATCGAAGACATAAAAAGAGGAAGATGTAGACCACAATTGACTTGGGAAGAAGCGATTAAAAGAGATTTAAAAGATTGGAATGTTCCTCGGGAATTTGCATTGGATAGAAACGCGTGGAAAAAAAGGATTCACGTGCCTAAACCGTTACTCCTTAGAGTTTCATTTCTAATCTACCCTAAATAGTTTGGGATAAAAGACTTTGTTATAAAAAATCCTATATATGAGATGATTTTCACTAATTTCCTACTGAAACCATAGGAACCTTGGCATAACAATATTATAAAATTAGATGGGTTCGAATTTTTTTACCTAATACTAATTCTGAAACTATTCCATAAAATGTCAACCTACTTCCTATAGAATTTCCAAGCTTCTTTCAAACCAATTACACATTTACACCCTAACAGTAAATACAAAGCAATGAGACAGGATTAACGCAACAAGCTCACACCGATTCTACATTTAAGGTATTTAACTCCAAGTATTGCAGATCAAGGAATCATTAACTAAAATGACGCGACAGCAAGCATATGTAAATTCATGGCGATGAAATATCCAAAAAAAAAAACAGGATTGAAGATACGGATGTTGTTGGTAAGACGGAGAGGCTATTTGTTTTACCAATCAGCAACAACTAGATCAGGATCTTGGAATCTTTTTTGCCATACATAAAAGTACAATTTCTTTCAGGATAATAGGCATCAAACTACAACTAAAATCCAAACTCAAAACATATAAACAATCTGTGTGTAACCTAAAGAATATTACAGAATATTCAAAATAAGCGTCCCAAAACCATGTTTCTGTTTTCTCACAATTAAACTACTCCAAACTCGGTGCCACCTCGGTCGGGTTGCCCTCGAAAACATCAGAGCTCGACGTATCTGGTTGTTCCAACAGCTCACGGGATTGGATTGATTCCTTGTATACAGGGGTTTTCTTGAAATCGGTAGCGCCTTCATTGTATGTGGCAACAGCTATTCCACAAGCAATAAGCTGGAAAAAAAGAGTACAATTACTATTGAAAAAATATGATTTAATGCGTATAATCTGTCAAGTAATTGAAAGTGTGATGGTACAAACTTTGAAGGTAGAATCTCATCAATTTCCAAAACGTAGCAATTTTTAACAATATGAAGATGAACTTGTTTGCAAAAGTCGAAGTTTATATTTCAAAGATGTTACTGTTTACCAGTATTGCAGCAATAGAGACACGGTAAAAATCTGATTGGTTACTCCTAAATCCTTTAGATTACAAATTCTCAGACTTCTATTTTAAATATCTAACTTCCTTACAAATAATCCTAGTTTCCCCCTCATATTTAGGCATCCAACTAAAGATCATTTGGATAATAAGCAATCCATTGGATATGACGACCAACATCACTTAGCATTATTGAATTAGTTCTAGCAAAACCCTCTAAAATGTCAATGATTCTCTATATTCAAATTATTCTTCAAACACTACTTAAAGAACAACTCGGCGAACCAAACTAGGAAGTTGAATCAGGGGCGTGGTAGATTTGTAGAGATTCATCAATGTTAACATGGTGTGGCTATATTTTAAAGATTCATTTGCAGCAACATGGCACTGCTACCAAGTTTACAATGTTGTTCTAAGGAATCAGCTGAAACCCTACAACTTCATGAAATCAGAGTACAAAACAAAACTCGAAATTTCCTCGGGCATGGAATACATAAGTTTATGCAGAAACCACATGAGTTCCTTTCTGAAGTGTATGGTTAACGAGAAGATTCTTCTAGCACTGCCCCTGAACTTAACTTGGACTAATACAAATCATGTAAATCTTTTCCTTCAACTCGAAATCACTAAAACATCATCGAGGACTCATGACTAGCAAATCCTGACTACCTTAATCACATCCTAACCACACGATAAAACCCCAAACTTACCCCCACAGAGAAGTGAACTTGGTTGGTGGAAAGACTGGAAACAAACAGGCAATTGAGTACAATTAACAGCCCCACATAGAGCCAATTATTACTCCACAACAAGTTCCCCAATGGGCCACCATAATTAGGTCTTAAAATGATTAAACTTGAAATTATAGTCCTCGGCTGCTAGCACTGGTATCTATGCATTCCATTTTCTATTCTACATTTCAATTATTTTCCTAATTTCCTTGTTTATCATAAGTGCTACGAGAACTCTTGCAATCCAGTTGATATGATTTGTTCGGAGTAAGTTCTTCAGTTTTAAAAAAACTAGAAGTTACAATTCTTTTACTTTATCTCAAAAAAAGTTGACATTTAATTGAGCGAATCTAAAGTTGAGTCTAAGAAATGAAAGCATGTGAACTCATCTAGAAGTAAGACACACACATAAATATATTATCCAAAATTTGACTATACCCTCTGAACATTTTGGCTACTGACTATCAAAAGCCCCATTTTGGACCCCCAATAGTACAATATCATTTCATTGGTACACTCCATCAAAAAATCTATCTCAATGCTCATATTGACCTAGAAAGAAGATCATTCCCCAAGAACACTTTTTCCAGGACCATCCTATCTGACGCTTGAGTCTTGCAGAAAGAAGTGCATTAAAGTTTCACCCAACACACTTCTTGATTCACTACATCCACTTCTCTCTTCCTTGGTACAAAAAAGTCAGATTAAATCTTCAACTCACTCGAGAATGATTCTTCACCCTTAAACTTATGCACATTTGAATGTATAGTCCTTATCCATTCTCTCATCGTCCTTCAAATCCTAACCACAAACCTCTGATGTGTAGTCTTTAGTATAAATCACTCCCACTTGTATAATTGATGCCACAAGCACGTCTATCATTGTAAACTAAACTCGGCTTTTGTGTTCACATTTGGTTTTAATTAATAAAACTTAATCCCCTAAAAAAATAAAAATAAAAAGCTTACGGCGAAGAGGATGCCGAAGGCCCAGAGGTACTGAACAAGGAAGCCAAGGGCGTCCCACTGGGGGCCCTCGAGGAAGTCGGGATCAAGACCCTGGAGCTTGGGCATGGGTTCGGTGCTGATCTCGAACATCTCCCCCTCCCCCTCCACCACCCCGACTTCCATATCTACCTCTTTCTCCTTCTCCTTCTCCTTCTGGGGTTGTTTGGGGGTCGTGCGGTCCGCTCTCCGGGTGCGGGAGGAGAGGCCCTTGCGCGCGTGGGTTGTGAGGGTGGAGGCGCGGAGGGAGGTGGGGAGGAGAAGGAGGTTCTGGAGTTTCGGTGAAGATCTGGTTGGGGTTTGGAGGTAGGAGTTGCTGCTGCAAGTGGTCATGAGAGCCATCGTTTGGAACAACAACAACAAGAAGAAGAAGATAAGAGGGAAGAGTAGAGGTTGGGATTAATTTGGGTGGACAGGGGTGTAAATGGGTCGGGTATGCCGTATCTGTACCCAGCTAAATTAGCGGGTACGGGTATATACCTGGCAAAAAACATATATACCTGTACCCGATCTGTACCTGTTAAGTTAGCGGGTACGGGATGGGTAAACGGGTATAGCGGGTATAATATATAATATATAAAAATAAAATATATATTATATATAAAAAATATATAATATATAACATATAAAATATTAAAAAAATATTATATATATAATATAATATATCTTAACGGGTAAACGGGTATGGGTAATGCGTATACCCGTACCCGACCCGTTTATTAAGCGGGTAAACTGGTACGGGTATACGGGTTTGAATTTTTAAACGGGTATGGATTTTTGTACCCATACCCGTACCCGTCCGGGGCGGGTGACCGGGTATACGGGTATTACCCGCCCCGTTTACACCCCTATGGGTGGATGTCTGTCTGTCTGTTTGCGGTTACCGTTTGTTTACGTAGTTGTGTCGGAATTTTGTATAAGCGTGTTTAGTAAAATTTGAACAAGATTCATCGTGTTTAAATTTAAAATAGTTAAGTGATATATTATAATAATTTTTTTTCTTCTAAATAACATATTAATTGACCATCGTAAAGTACCGTACTCCGCCAACCCCGTGTAACCGTCGAACTTAGAAGGAACGGTTAGAAAAAATCAACATGTTTAACATTCCAAATTAAATTATATAAAAATCAACATGTTTAACCTACCAAACCCACCCTTAAGTGGGACGGGTAACGGATAGAAAAAAATTAACATACCCCGTTTACCCGTCAAACTTAGACGGAACGGATAGCAGCCCCGTCCCGTTTGCACCCCTACCTCCTAATAGAATTCCTCACGTCACTAAATTGACTCAGGGACTAATATTGCCCAGATGTGTTTTATTGTACATAACCCATTACTTGATTCATATTAGTCATGTAAGTTTTAAACTCAAACCAACACATATTTTTTGTCGTTGGGAATTTCCCGACTCATTTCCACTTTGTGGCGGATGGATAGAGGTACAATCATTTCTCCTTCTAAATAAGTCAGAACAAGACACCTAAAAAATGTCATCGAACCTAGGCCACCAACATTCGCCGTACCCGAGTGGCTACCAACACGTGTTTTTAAGGCTACCAAGTACCAACACATCGATTTTTTTGAATTATATATTACTTAAATATTTCAAATTTGTATTGGTCATGCCAATTTAGCACCGGTTCTTTTGGACATCCCGTGTTGAATTATGAAGTTTGATAAGGGTGTGACTGTTATACAGAAAAACTCAAAAAAAGTGAGAAGAACTATACTTATAAGATGAATTTTAAATTATTGATTTGCAGAAAAAATTATAAATTCTAGAACTGGAGTTCCATTTGTTTCAAACCATCCATAATTTACGTTAGAAATGATTTCCTCCACTTCGAATAACCAGAACAAGAAAAAAAAAATCTAATTTCATTCATTTTACCTATTTTTTCTAATAATATAAAAAAATTATTTTCCCTAACATTATCAAAAGACATTTTTGTAACAATCACAAAAAATTTAATTTTGCACTTCTGCTCCAGATATTTCCTCACTTTCTTCGAACACACACTAATACAACGTCCACTCAATTTTGAAAAACATTGATGAGGATAGGTCTCATGATTCTATTGGGTTTTGTCTAAACCAACTGTAATATCCCGAAATAACATAAATTTTAAAATTTAAAAAATCAAGAGATCATCAGATAAAACTCATCAACGTGAATGTTACTCATATAAACCAACAGTCGGTGCACCAATAATACAACAGAGTTTGTCAAAGACATGATTACAACAATACTACGAAGGACAGATAGAAGTAATCATGACGACCTCGAAGAGTCCGACCGTTGCAGACTTTCGGTCAACCGAACCTATTGGGAACGGTCGACCGGTTAGACTTTTTCGGTCGACCGTTTGTGCGCAAAACTAAATTCCTGGTCTTTGTGTTTGTGTCAACTCTGTCCACGGAAACTTGTATCCTCGCTTAGAGCGTGAGCCGGGAGGTGACGGTGGGTACGTGCTCGTGCCTGCCCAGAGACCACCATGTGGAAGAGTATGGACACTTGGGTCGCGCCACCTCCGTTGATGGACAGTGGTGTGACGTGTTGTTGCTTAACTCTCTGTAGAGTAGCAGACCTGAGGGATCACGGATCCCAATGCGTGTTGACACATGGCTCATGGAGCATGATGACCCTGCAGACTACGGTCTGGACCCGTCCGTTGTTGTGTCAGACTTATGTTGAACCGCTGATGTTGTGCTGCGATGCCGTCGAGGTTTTTGCCGGCGATGATGGTGTCGACGATGTTCCGGCTTGTGGTTGTGTAGTCTGATGTTGTGTCAGACGTATGTTGTACCGCCGATGATGTTCCGGCGATGTTGACCGACCGAGGTACAACTCCGTCGAGGTGGTGTAGACCACGTGATTACTTTGCGCGGAAGTGCGGACGCTCCTCACCAGGGTCAGGATCCTCTTCAGACTCTTCGAGGTCGTCATGATTACTTGTATTTGTCCTTCGTAGTATTGTTGTAATCATATTTTTGACAAACTCTGTTGTATTATTGGTGCACCGACTGTTGATTTATATGAGTAACATTCCCGTTGATAAATTTTATTTGCTGATCTCTTAATTGTTTAAATTTAAAATTTTTCGCTGTTTCGGGATGTTACACCAACTTAACCTAAATTCAGTCATTTGCAAATTGCAACCCTAATTCCAAGTAATGTATTTTTGTACGAAAAATACGGTCATGATCTATCTAGTGACTCCAGAGTCCGGACACAAAATAAGGCGCTCAGACAACGATATTTATCAATCAACCATGTAATAACTATGAATAAATGTAGTAAAGTCACACTCTTAACATAGTATCAAGTTTTGTAATGAACGTGCTTTACATGATAACCTACCGTGGTACCATAACACCTTCAAACATATAACAAAGAAAAGAAGCGTTGGCATTAACCCAAAAGGACCTATTTCTTCAAGCCTACCAAAATTTACCGTAGAACTAAAAAATGTAATACAGGGTTATAACTTATAACAAGCTACGTGGAAGCCCAAAAATATATTTCAGTTGAATCTTGACGGGTATTCCACACATCTGCACTTAAGGTCAGGTTAGCAGACCCTGTGATCTTCAGAAGAAGAATGACAACAAAATTGGGAAAAGTAATTAATTGTCTTCAGAAGAAGAAAATGGACCGACCCTGATTGTCGATAGATGTTTCTAATTAGCACCTGTAAACATATTAACGTCTTCTCTTGTTTCCCTTCTTTCCTTTTCCTTTTCCTTTTCCTTTACCTTTCGACTTTCCTTTTCCTTTCTTCCCTCCTTTGCTAAACACCTGCTGATTCATTCCACTGTCGCCTCTGGAAGGGTTCTGTTTCAACAGATGCTTCACGTCAAGCACTCCTCTCTTAAACCGGCCCTCACTCGTCTTCAGCACCATATCCTCTGGTCTACGTTTCTGAGTTGTCTTGAATTTTGGCTGCTTGACAAATCTTCCAAGTATTGCTGCCTTAAGTCATTGAAATAATTCACACACGTCACACGAGTTAATCAGAGGAGTAATTGATAAGAGAGATGACATTAGTTGCAGCAAAAGCTACCTCCTCCAACTGCTCTTGTTCCCACCGCTTTTGACGCTTCATTGGTGCCTTGGCAACACTAAGAGGTGTTCTGTGCTTCTTAGTAGGCTAGTTGGAGCAATTCAAGATGAAATAAGATTGGGCTTTAATATTTCTAAGAGAAAGACAATGAAAACGTGTTTTATGTTTTGGAAAATATCTCAATACCTTTCCACCTAGTTTGACAACATCCTGCTCCTCAAGCTTCTTCCGCTCTTTCCAACTCATACTTGAAGAACCTGGGAAGATAATATGGTAATTAAGAACTTCAAACTAGTTTCAAAGAAAGTTAAATTTATCGACAAACTGGTTTTAAGACACTTATAACTGCCATCTGAGTTCTAATTCATGATGTATTTTATCATTTAGTTCTGTATGTACCATAAAAAATGTAGCAATGCAAGTTTGAACTTTTGGATCTCAATTAAATTAACTTCAAATAAAACAAAGAATTACAAATTTTATTATGAAAAATAGCCAATTTCTGCTTCTCATGGAAATGAATATTATGAATTAGACTATACATCATCTTGGAGTTTGGATACTTCATACAAAAATGGTGCATTTTAATTGTTATTTTTACTCAGTGAACACCCAATACAAAACTGTGGAGTATGGAAAAACCAAGGTTCGTTTAATGAAATCTTCCTTTAAATGTTATAAAATAGTATTACAAAGAGAAACATCATGTTCCAATTCAAATGTATGACTAGAGCATTGCAAAGGTATACATCAATGAAAGATCTGATATAAGACAATCTTTGGAAATCTTCTGGTTGGGAAGACCATCGGAAATAGTCCATAATGGGTGACAGAAAGGAGAGAGCCGATGTTATCAGTTAGCTTGTTAAATTCATTATTATATTAAGTAATATGGAGAATTGGTAGAACAGTGAAGTGGTGGTCAAAGAAGGAAATATGGCAAGGTGGATATGTTATCATTCACCTTAAAACATTCTTCAGACGCAAAAATTAAACTACGAAATAGATCCTACAGAAAAAGGCTCGACAAAGATAGCACTGGAGTCCATAAATACTAAATCACTCTTCATTATATAAAAAACTCATCTTAAATGATCCACATAAATTGATACATCAAACGTGTAACATGCCATGGGCAAAGCATCTATCTCTTTTTTGGCGCTGAAAACATCCAACTTCGCCTTTTCCAAACTCTAGTATTTTAGCATTACTGAAATCTTCGGTGCCGCATGACATATTACGATTAGATTACAACACCATGGTAAAAGCTCGACGACACATAATTCTAACCCACTGCATTTTATCATTGCATGCCTTCCCCGTGGATTATTGATTCCTTAGGATTTTGAGAATTCTCCTAGTTTTCAAGGACCTTTTAAGATTTCAACCCCCATGGATTATTGATTCCTTAGGATTCCGACCCCAATTAGTCTAGTTTAAGAGTGCCTACTTACCCAAAAATAATCAAATTCTAATTTCTTTGGCGTCGTCTAGGGTTGTCAAATTTGTGTATCGGGTCGTGTTCGTGTCAACACGAATTCTTTTTTGCTCAACCCGAACACGAAATTAAAAAAATCCACCCAAACACGAACACGAAATTAGTAACCCGAACAAGACCCAAGTTGACACAAATTTCTTTTCGTGTTTGTTGGATTCGTATTTTGAGTTGTGTTCGTGTCAAGATTCATCAACAACTGTCATTAGGCACAATACACATACTCTAACATAATTCATCATGAATTTGTCTTTTCTTTGACTTTAGCTTAACAAGCATCACCAACTCCATTTAGACAAATATACAAACACATCAAATGCACCGAAAAAATCAAACAAGAGGTATCCTATTGTACCTAATTAATCCTAAAATTTGAAAAGCACAATCTCAATCATCACATCTACACATTTTCTCTTCGAATCGCGTAGTTCATTAGCAATGAAGAGAAGAAGAAAAAAGGCGAGAAGTTGGAAAAGACGGTGAGAGGATGGAGCGGACGGTGAAGGAGACGGCGAGAGAAGACGACGAGAGGACGGTGACAGGAGAGTGGACAAGACGGTGGTAGGAGAGGATGGCGATGACAGGAGAGTGGAGAGGGCGGTGACAACGGTGGTGACAACGGTGAGTGGACGGCGATGGCGGCGAGTCGTGGAGAGGAGGCAGACGAGTGGTGGAAACGGGAGAGGAGGTAAGTGGTGGAAACATGAGAGGAGGAGAGTGGCGGCTTGAGAGTTGAGAATGAGAATGAGAAGTGTTGTGAGTTTTAGTTAGGGTTCTTTATTTCTAATTCGGGTAATTCGTGTTGACCCGAATTACACGAAATACATCAACCCAAACCCGACCCAAATTACAATTTGTGTCGTTCGTGTTGATCCGAATTTGACACGAACCCGAAATACGTCAACCCGAACATGAAAATTTAGTGTCGTGTTCGGGTTCAAATTCCGTGTCATGACCCGAATTGATAGCCCTAGCGTCGTCCTTCCAAATTTTACCCAATTAGTCTAGTTTAAAAGTATCTACTTATCCACAAACATATCAGTTTCTTTTTTTTGGGGGGGTGTCGAATGACCCCCTCCCCTGAATTTTGAGATTTGTTCTAGTTTGCAAATATCATTCTTGATTTCAATCCCCCAAATATTTTGATTCCCTGGAATTCTAGCTCCCCGAGATTTTTCTAAATATCAATAGCAAAAAAGGTCGATGAATCCAATTAGTCTAGTTCAAGGTTATTATTTACTCACCCACTTAAATAGGTAACATACACAAAGCTCAAACCAATCAATTTCTAATATATTTGGCGGTCGCCTTACAAGTTCCGACCCCTTGAACTAAATTCCTAATACCACCCTACCCACATTTATATGTTTTCATACAATATTTGAAATTACATACCAACACCTCATAAACGGAGTAGAATTCATCGATCCCAACAAACGATTCAGCAAAAATCTCCCCAGAAACACAAGAAAACTACATAAAGGAAGCGGAAAATCGGGAAAGAGAGCGCACCGATGCGCTTAACATCTCTGAGCAACTGTTTGAAGTCGATGTCGTCCATATCCGCACCGCTCTCCTCCTTCTCCGATTCCTATTACGAAAACAAACACATACGAAAAGATCGAGTTTTGACGAACCAAATTTGATGTGAAAAGGGAAGAAGAGTAGTACCTTGGATTCGGGAGTTTGTTTTCGGGTGTAGAAGTGTTTCGGGTCGTAAACGACCAGCGGACCGGAATCCTTCTGCTTCATGTCTTCTTTTGAAGAGGTTTGAGGTTGGTGGTCGGTGACGTCGCCGGTGGGTCGCCGGCGGGGGGTGTTGGGTTAGGGTTTGGAGAGAAAAGGGGTTTGGGGCGTTTGGGTTGAGTGTTGTTGGTTAACATAAATGGGTAATTGGATCCTTAAATGGATCTAAATTATCCAATTAAATAGGTTTTTTTAGGTCTGCATTTAATGAGGTGGGATCTGCTGGTATGCTTTTTCTCCAGATTTTGGTGATTGTTTAACAAGTGATATATACGTATGTGTAAAAATGTAGTTACTTTAAAAATGATGGATGAGTAGTAACAATATTGTAATTGATATTCAAATCAAAATTAGTCAAATATAGTTGGAGACCATACCAACAAATTTCAAAGGCCCAATGAGTTACGAACTTTTGCGGCATCGTCACATGCTTGGTCACATTCTTGAACATTTTATTGTTACGTTGATGGAAAATTAAATGTAAACTAAGAATTAATCAAAATAATCATTCTAAACCTAAACAATTTTACAATTGAATCAATTGACATTGCTTGATTCAACTAACATTGTCCAACCAACCAGTAAGTAATGAGAAACATAGATACGTACAATACTTCGTTTCTATGTATTAACTAGTATGTACTTATGGCTAGAAATTATTGAGACTTCTATTAATGATTTATAAGCAATTTTGGTAAAGTATTTATAAGTATAAGTAACGTCCATATCCGGATCCAATGACCCGACCCGATAAACCCATCGTCGTCGTCATCTTAATTCTTATCCACCAACACACCGACGCACCACACCCATTATCCTCTCCTCTCTTCTCTTCTCTTCTCCTCTCCAATGGCGTCGTCCCTACTCTCTCTCCCCTATCCTCCCACCTTCTCCCTCCTCTCCACCCCCTTCAAACCCAACCCCCGTCCTCTCCTCCTCCGCGCGAGCCCAACCAAACCCCCTCCTTCCCGCTCCCTCTCGATCCGGGCCTCGGCCGCGGAGATGGCCCCAACGGAGGCGACTGGGGCGGTGAGGTTCCGTCTGGACAACCTAGGCCCTCAGAAGGGGTCGAGGAAGAAGGGGAAGAGGAAGGGGAGGGGGATCGCGGCTGGGCAGGGAAACAGTTGCGGGTTCGGGATGAGGGGTCAGAAGTCGCGGTCGGGGCCGGGAGTTAGGAAGGGGTTTGAGGGAGGGCAGATGCCGCTCTACCGGAGGATTCCCAAGCTACGCGGTATCGCCGGAGGTACGTTTCTGGTTTTCGAACTCTGGAATTTAAGTTTGAATGTAGTTATTTGGACAATTGATGGAAATGGTTAGTCTTCTGATGTAGTCCGTATGATTGGTTCGGAGGAAGTGAAAGAAATTATGGAATTTTAATTTCATGACTTCTCTCGACTTTAGAGTGGAAGTGGAGAAGTCATCCCAGATAAAAAAAAAAATTATAAGGTTGTGGAACTCTTGTAACTGGAATTTCAGAAGTTTTCTTGCAAATTAATCACCAGAATTCATCCTGGAAGTACAGTCCCCTTACTTACAAGTCAGTTTCCTGCAAACCACTACACCCTGAATAATTGTAGTGGTGGTGTTTCGATGAGAGGTTCCAAGCCTCCAAATTCAAAATGTTGTCACACTGCCTAAATATCCTAATATTTCTTTAAACCTGCAGTTGCCAAAAGATGTTACGGCTATAGTTAGATTTGACAACTTATCTAAATGAGAGAGAGAACAAACAAGTCGTTATACCGAAAACAAAAGGTAGTTGCAAGACAATATCAATATTTGACATCAACCCTTTGCACCAGGACATGAAATTTGGCGACTGCTTGTCTGCTGTTAGTCGCCAGCTCTAGTGGTTGTCCTAGACACGTGATGAAGTGTTATGGAAGTTGACAAGTGAAATTGATCTGTAGCGAAATGTTTTGGAAGTTTGAAATTTAAGTTTGAGTGTATACAGAAGTGTTTTGGAAATTGAGAGCTGTTATTTGGTTTGTAGGAGAGTGTTTTGGTAGTTTAGATTTATCCTTGACTGTTCAAGTTATTCTGTAGGGAGGTGTTTTGAAAGTTGAGAATAGAATTTGTTTTGTAAGAAAATGTTTTGGAAGTTTATAATAAGTTAGTGCATGTTAGGGTGCTCAGTGTTAAGAGAGTTGAGAATTGAAGTTGGTTCGGCAGAAAATGTTTTGAAAGTTTGGAAGCTGAGAATTGATGTGGGTTCGTTGGAAATTGTGTTGGGAGGTGATAATTGGAGTTGGTTCATAGGAAAATGCTATGATATTTGAGATTTGAAGTTGGTTCATTGGATATTCTTTTTGATCTTTGGAAGTTGAGAATGGAAGCTGGTTTGTGGTAAAGTTGTGTGGATTGGAGGATTGAAGTTGGTTCTTATGACATTGTTTTTGATGTTCAGAATTGATGTTAGGCAGCAGGAAGATGTTTTGGATGTTGAGAATTGAATCTCAGGAAGTGATTGTGAGTCAATGGTTTGCATGAAGTTTGGAACTGGTATTCCATGGCTTAGAAAGTTGGTACATTTTTATTCTTATACTTGAAGATTGTGGTGTGGAGCTTGACTTGAGTGATGTTATTATTGGTAAATTCCTTGTTGTCTTGGGTTATTGCCACTTCATTAATCATGAAAAAAATATTTGTTGGCTATCATATACATAATTTATGAATCACATATTGCAGTTCTTGTGCACCTTTTGTTGTAAAAAATTCCCTTGAAAGTTGAAACTCATTTGATTATGCTTACTACATGCTTCTCAAGTCAATAATTTTTGTGTTCTCCATGTTTGGGATCATTTCTCCTTTTGAAGTTGTTATCAACTTTCATCCTTTTAATATGTTTGCTTTCACCACACAAACAAATACTCAATTATTGAACTGGAAGTTTGTCTTTTGGGTTTTATTATCATACTATTTTGCATTTTTGCTTGATGTCCATGTACATTCTATTTTCAGGAATGCATGCTGGGCGACCTAAGTATGTCCCTGTCAACATAAAGGACATAGAAGCTGCTGGATTCCAAGATGGTGATGAAATATCACTAGAGTCATTGAAGCAGAGGGGACTAATAAATCCCTCCGGTAGAGAAAGTCGGCTTCCTTTAAAGGTACACATTTACACCAAATAGTTAAGTTATTAATATCAAGGGAAAGCCTTCTGTGCAGCATTTCATTGGACTTATAGTTTACTACGTAAAGAAATAATCCTCATTTTCTTCAATCATCCAAGATACCACCCTTGCTCAGTCAAGTTTCCTGGACATTTTACTATTGTTCTTAACATATGTAGTTAGTTATGTACGAAATTAAGGAATGCTCAAGCTGCGGTTTTGCTCAGGTGATGAAAATTTTGAAACATTCACTTACATGTTTTCTTTCACTTCTTTCAGATTTTAGGAGACGGGGAAGTAACTGTCAAATTGAACGTCAAAGCTAGAGCCTTTTCTTCTGCTGCAAAGGAGAAGCTCGAAGCTGCTGGTTGCACATTGATCACCCTACCGGGAAGGAAGAAGTGGGTGAAGCCATCGGTTGCGAAAAACATTGCTCGTGCAGACGCATACTTTGCCAAGAAAAAAGCAACATCCGCGGAAGCTTCCTCTGAACCTGTTTCTGCCTGATTGATAACCATTGCCTGCGAAGTATGTAATGGTTTGGTTGTCTCCAGAATAGAATAGCTTGTTTTTCATTTGCCCTTTCAATGTTCTAATTTGGTTGTTCAGCTTTGAGTTTTGTAAAGAGGCAACTTAATCTGCTGAAACTCTTGTGATTTTATATTGTTTGTCAATTTTTGTTATCTCAATTGAAATATAAATATCCACTTCTGAGGCAAATGATGCTTGTACTATATTCTTCGGCTCCACACCTTGGACTAGCCAACTTAGCGGTCGAATTGGACAGGTGGAAAAAAAAAACCCACCGCAGCCAATGCGTCCTCCAGCCTTTTACTTAAATGCAAAATTACATGCGAAAAGGTCCAATATCAACATCACAATGTTAACTGGAATTGTTGTTTGGATGAGTTTATTGAAATGGACGATTGCAACAACAGACGTCGATTAAATTTTAAATCGGACATCCCGTGGGAGCATCACATGCTAACCAACGGTCTTAATTAAGACTTCAACATCAATATCTGGATGGTTACGGACTTGCTAGCTCCATCTGTGTTGGGAAAAAAGAAATCATCCCAAGGGTTTCAACACTATTTTGTTAATATCAGTTTCATGAGCCCTTTCATTAAGATAGATAACCAACTTTAGAATTGAAAGAAATTGACTTGCTAGTCAATTTTGAAACCTAATTTTGACAGTGAACGAAGTTGACCGTTACAAGTACTAAAAGGGTATTTCTTGAATTTCTTGTTACAAATAGTCAGGGTTGAACACCACCAATTCTGGCCGGTTAACTGGCCTGAACCCATTGATCCGGTTGGGAACAGATCGGATCGAATATGGTCCGGTCTGATTGCCGGTTGTAGATTTTTGGGTGAAACGGTTCCGGGTTAGGTCAGTTAAATACCAATAAAATCCGGTCCAAAACTGGAACCTGCTTAATATTTTTATTTAATTAATTTTATAACTAATTGTATTATATAGAACCCCCAAACCCTTCCTCCCTCCCTCCTCCCCTCGCTGATCTCCTCTCTCTAAGGCTTCCTCTTCCCTCCTCATCAGCTCGGTCCGTTTTTTACCTCAATTGCATGACTCGAGCCGGTTTGGAACCAGAGTTGCCCGGGTTGCCAATTTTGAATTTGGGAACCCATCTGTTCCGGTCCGGTTTTGCCCGTTCCAAATCCGGAAGGGTGTTCACCCCTAAGTATGGTAACGAAATCAACATCAAAATCTCCATTTGTAACACATAACACTTCCCCCTCCACTCAACCGTAATAAATGTCATTACTAAACATGTTTTTTTTAATAATACCAAACGATCTTTTCTCACTTAGATTAGACATATATGTGCCAATAATAAATTCTAAACAGGTTCACCAATCAACCACCTTCGGAGAACTACCACCCTAGACTAAACCTTTGTGGCACTATCAACTCATAAATGGAAAGAAAAGGATGTTATTTTAAAGATTTCAAAGAGAAACGAAAATCATCTCACAAGGAAGACATTTGAACTAAGAAATGTTCTTTTTTTGATCCATCCTTTGGTCTAATTAATTATGCCAACACCCATCGACATCCATGTAGGTTGATGCAGATGGAGAACTAAAATGAAGAACATATATTTGTAGGTGTGGAGACTCTATACGCAATCGATTCAACTACTTTGGTTCATCTTATCTTTGATTTAAATGATATGAAAAAGACTCGAGTAGAGTTGGTCAAATTCTCAACTTCTGATATTCGAATACTCAATATCAAAGTTCGAGTTACAACTTAACATATTTTGTATCTAGACAAGGAAATCATACATATGAAAATACGTTTGGGTATGGACGGATTTATGGTGAGCAACTGCTAGATTAAATGCATATTAGTAAAAAAGATAGTGCAGGCAGAAAAGATGGAGACATTAGAAGAAGTCAGAACCAAAGCCGAGGAAGAAATTTAGACCTCGAGATGTTGAAACTTGAAACTAGAGGTAGTGGTCAAAAAGCATTATCTATCTGAAAGATATAATAACCAACCTTTAGTACCTCATAAATCACAATACATTAAATGAATCGACCAATGATATGAATTTATTTCATTCGGTAGATCTTTCTTGCCTTTCAATAAAATGAGTGGTATCTATCTTAAGATTTAATTAGGATAAAAGTATACTAAATAAAATATTTCAAATAAAATCATGATAACTTAGATACCCTACAAATCCAAAAAAATATTCAGTTGTACGTGTTGGAAAGCATTTAAATTTTGGATATTCTACGATTTTCATTTCTTTATGTTTCTAATTATCAATATCTTCTTTTATCTTAAATCTCCATTAGAGGAGAGCATGTGTACCTCCAACCAACCATTAGTATTTTTTTAATTAAAAGAATTCTAAAATCTCCTCTAAAGGATAACATGTGTTACTCCAAGCAATCGAATGTTTTTCTTAAATTCTTATATTTAATTAAATGTAATTTCCTCTTTTACACTAAGACCGCTCTATCCCTTGGTTTTATAACAAAATATTTATCTAAAATATACTAAAAAATGGAGCATTTTTCCTCCAACCAATCAATAACTTCACCTTTTTTCCATTTCTCAATATTTTTTTCTATTTTAAAGCACTATAAAACTTTATTTTGTGTACAAATGTCCTTTTTATAAAACATTCTCCAGCGAATCACACTCTTCCATTTAATTTAATAGTCATTTACAACAACTTAAAAATACGTTTTGATAATTGTTTATATTGATTATGATGTATTTGTACCTCGTTTTATAAAATACCCGTGCAAAGCACGTAAATATCGGTAGTACTTTTCTAAAGCATAACGTATTGAATCAGTATCTTTTAAAAAAACATAGTATCAAACTTTTTCGAGTTAAACCTTTAATCGCGTTAATGTCGAGAAACTTTAGGTATTATATTTCGCGTTAAGTGCTCCACCCAAGCAACTTTAGGTATTATATTTTGAGTTTATACGAGAAGACGTCAGCCCTTGGATTATCACTCAGAGCATCTGGTAGTAGTGTCTAGGCTATCCTAGGTTCCAGCATCCACGTTAATTTCTTTTTCTGTCACGTCAGATCAGCACAAAATCTCTCAGTGTTTCAAAATTCTCTCTTAACAATGTTTAGACTCACCCAGAAATTTAACATTATCTTTCTTCCACGTCATTATCATTTTCTTTTACTTTCTTTTTTTAATTTTTTCACAACAATCAACAAATTACGTAATCAATTATTATTGTAGTTACTATGTAATTAATTAACATGTTTTATTATTAAATCACGAAAATTTACTAATAATTAATAAAAGACAATACATATTACACTAATTGAAATTCCAAAAATTAAATACATATTACAAGAAAACATTGTCAACCCGCATTTCCTCCATAGTGTTGCCATATATTCTCGACCAAATCCGATTTCAGACTCAAATGTTTCTGCTTGTTTTAAACTCGATCTCTATTATCCAAATAAATGTTAATATTCACGATGCGATCGGTGAATCTGCAATTGTTCCCTATTCAAGGTTGCACTAATGTTCATAGGTTGGTCTTGGATAAATTCATTTAAATCGGAAAAATTAACGTAAGAGTTGTGTTCATCCTCCTTTATCATATTATGCATGATGATGCATGCTATAATTATTCTGTTAAGTACGTCATTACTCCTTGCAAGAGCCAACTTTCTGACCATCGCAAATCGCGCTTGCAACACCCCCGAAAGTGTGTTCTATATCTTTACGCGCTGCCTCGTGGACTGGATGATGGATTAGATGAATGTGACCCATTTTAGATAAATATCATCTGTAAGATAGTATCCCATATCATATTGAAACCATTAACCTCATAAGTTACAGTTGGAGCTCATCTTTCCAATACGTCGTTGAAAACCGGAGATCGTTGAAGGATGTTCAGGTCATTGCATAAACCCACGATACCAAAAAGAAATGTCAGGTCCATACGATGCAACAACCTCCATGACAAGTGTTTTCTTCCCACTTCGCCCTTGATGTTGTCACTTCCAAGCAGCTGAACAAATTTTCCACTCCTAGTGTATACAATCGATGCTCCCTTTTATGCCTTAGAACCCACGTTGTGCACCAACATGAAGTAGCCTTGCTAAGTCAGTTGCATTGGGCTTGCGAAGATACTCACCGTCGAAGTTGGTAATCACACCTTCACAGAATTTTTGGAGGGTTTTTCTTGTTGTTGTTTCACTAAGACGCAAGTACTCATCAACCTCATCGGCCGTTACGCCATACACTAGCATCCGCAGTGTCGCACACGCCTGATATGTCAGGCCTGCCAGCGACGTCCGACACTCGTTGAAAGAAGACATCAGATGCCTCAACGACATTAGCAATCCGAAGAAAAACATGGTTCCGCATCTTCTGAAAATAGTGGCAGGATACACAAGATTGTTAGAAAATAATTGGAAATAAGACGGTTGTAACCGACCTCATGATCTCTGTCCAGGTTATGTGTTTGCCTTCTACGACTCTTTCGGTTGGCAATTAACTAAGGAATCATCTGACAAACCATTTCCATTACATGATCCTGTACGATGTATGTGTTACGGTAGTTCTCGTCATCAGATGATGAAGATTTTGGAGTTTAACTGGAAGACAATCGGAGAAGAAAGAATTTACGATGCGATGTTGGTAAAACGAACGATGAGCACTCGTATATAATCGCGTGATCACAATGAATCTCGAACCAAATCAAATTTTTGACTCTACATTGATCTCGTGGTGACACAGTTATCGTGTGACTGCACAATGAAAACATGATCGCAACGAATCTCGGACCAAAGCAATTTCATGATTCTACCATAAACCCGTGGTGACATAGTTATTACGTGACTGCATAGTGAAAACGTGATCACAACGAATCTCAGAGAAAAGCAATTTTGTGACTCTACAGTAAACCTGTGGTGACACAGTTATCGTGTGGCTGCACAATGAAAACGTGACACTCTGACCTCTCTTATTTAACCTCTACTACTCCTTTCACCAACATTCCACTCTTAATCCTATCATCAACATTCCACTCTTACTCCTTCTCCCACCTTGCAATGTCTTCTCCAGATCACAATCGTGAACAACGTCATCCACTGATGAACCAACGTCACTTATTTCCGGTGGGATATCCGCGTTACCAACCACATCAACTTTTCCCCTAGTACTAATGATTAGTAGCATTGCATTCATGCTATATATCCTTTATTTTACCTCATATTTATGCTACTCGAGTGTTTATATGATATGTTTCAGGGTTTCGGCAATAAAGAAGAGAAATAAAGAGAAAATGACCAAAATGCGAGAAAAAACTGATCGATAAGACTTATGGATCTATCTGTAAGAGGGAATGACCTAAATGTAAGCCAAAATGACCAATTAGAAAATCGAGAAACTCCACACCATTATGAAGAGTCTTTTGACGATTAGATTCAGGCCTAAAATCAAACAATCGATGTGGGCGCACTCCACGTGAAGAATTTAAGTCTTTAAGTGGTCTTCTAAAACAAGGGAAAATCAGAGCAATCCAGACCGCTAATTAGCAGCCCCTTTGCTCAGGAACCGACTCATCTTCCTTCAGTTTTGTATTATTTACTTTATCTCTAGTATCAATATGTATCATTAGTCTCACTTCGGGGAATTGTTCCCAGTTGCATTTTTCATGTCTATAAATAAAACTTTCTTCCTCCTTCATAAGGTACAATTTGCTTGGTGGTCATTCTCTCTATTTAGAGTAACGTCTTGGAGCAAAACTCCAGTAGAGAGATACTACTTGTAATGTGAGTCATGAATAAAAGAAATCTTTATTAGTTTCTTATTTTGTCTTTTAATTCTTGCATGCTTAGCTTAATTCTGTTTTATTGCACTAGTGCAAAATAGGGAATAAACGTCGCCAAATATATGCCGGTCTCCCGTAAACGCGACATCTATATGTATATACGTCGCATGTAAGGGATAGCCAACATATATGTTATATATAGACGTCAGTTTTTGTACTATAACCGACGTCTATACCTCCGTAATCATTTAAAATAAGAAAATTATAATATTTTTTGTTCATATAATATCTTTAATCATTTCTCATCATTTAAACTTACATCAGAAATAATAACAACATATAGATAATGTTAGGAGCTATGACCTTCTAATTAAGAATTAAATGCGGAATTAAAACATTAAGTAAATGATTAAGAGATAAAAACGTGAAAATCACAAAATCGATGACACCAGATTTTGAAAGGTTCGGCATTGCACCCGGTCCTAGTCCAATCCGAGCCTCCGAGCCTCCGAGCTATGACCCTCCGAGCCTCGCTTACGGTTCTATTAACCAATCTTCGTTCAACGTCAAGATCAATGTCGTTTACAACCATCAAGCCTTGCGAACAACCTCGCCTCACTCATGTCTACTCTCACAACCTGAGAAGGAGTTTTCTCGAAACTTTACAACTTGGTGATTAATTGATGTAGAAGTTGAATCACAATCTAACACTTTATACTTGAGTATACTTGGATATTAATATGGAATGGATATGCAAGTGATGTAGATGAAGTTTTTAGTGTATTTGGAGCTTTGAAGGTTTGGAAAATGAGAACACAAAGAGTATAGATGAATTAAAAGTGTAGAGTTCTTGTTTTGTCTCTTGAATGAGGTTTATATAGGATTCAAAGCTAATAGAGTTGTTGGGGAGTTAGTGGAGTTATGAGATTCAAAGCCAATAAAAATCAAGAGTTTGCTTGAATCTCGGGCAAAATTTTGGGTTAGTTTAGTCGACTAAAGTCCATTAGGATGACCGTTTGGTTGCTTCAAATTAGGACTTCAATTTCAACCAATAGAGATTTCGGTTTACCGAAAGGAGTTCGGTGCACCGTTCTAAGGTGAACAAGAAAGATTGGTTGTTTTCAAACTTAGGCTAGTTCGGTCGACCGTTGCCTATCCGGATGACCGAAATAGGCAAGATTCAAATGTGACTGTTGGAGTAAAATTCAAAACTAGTCCAAGCCAATTCGGTCGATCATTTGCCATTCAGTCAACCATTTTGACAATTCCATATAGTAAACTTCAAAACTAATCTAAGGCAGTTTGGTCGACTGTTTGTCATTCGGTCAACCTACTCGACAATTCCAGAGAGTAAACTCCAAAACTAATCCAAGGCAGTTCAATCGACCGTTGGCCATTCAGTTGACCTAACTTAGCTGTGACAAAATCATAATGCTCAAGTTTACATATTTTCCTATGGACTCAACAAGTGGCAGATCTTGAGTCTTGATGTCTATGTCCCAGTTTTCATTCTCTTTGATAATCTTAATCAACATATTAAGATTATTACAAGTATATAAGTATGTATGCAATTGCATGTAATCGTGTTTGCTCATTTTGATTTATTAAGATTAGTTTGATAAATCATCAAAATGAATATAGATTAAGGCCTAAAAGCTAACATATAAAACATGTAAGGAATCATTCATCTCCATTACTAGATAAAATTATAATAAGAAAAGTATGTAACTATCCCATGTGTGTTGAAGTTTAGTCCTACATTGGAGTTTTTTTTGTTGGTGGGCTTGATGTACTCTACCACTTATTTACTTCTAAATGAGAGTTGAGTACCATAATACAATAGGAAAATGTGATATATATATATATAATGGTAAAAAAATTGGCACTTGGGGCACTTGATTACTGTACAAATGGTTGCAATGTTTTTTTATTTACCCCTATATAGACGTCGATTTTATAGGGTAGCCGACGTTTGTAGGTCGTAATGTATGTATAGACGTTGGTCACCCTACATAGCCGATGTCTATTGTACTTGTAGTTTAGTCCCACATCGGATTGTTGTTGTTGTTGGTTTGGCCGGTTGTTGTATTCGACCACTCCTTTTACTTCTGAATGAGATCGAGTTGAGGCACTTGGGCATTTAGGCTTGATTACTGTACATGTTGAATGTCCGCTATAGGTTGTTGATGAGAATTAAATTTATACCGCAAGTGCACGACGTCAATGAAGACGTGGCAAGTACATGTCGAACACAATGAGGGAGAGATATTGTTATTTTTGTGATTTTCGAATTAAGGAAGGAAAGAGAGAAATAAGTTTGGTTTGAGATTTTTGGTTTTTTAATTAATTTCTAAAGCAAGAACAACAAAAACTAAAAAGAAAATAAAGCAAAGATGGATGAGAGTCCAGCGGGTGGGGGATTAGATATCGGGTTTTGTTTAGAGAATTCTGAAACTTATAATAAATCACATTAGTTATAAAGCATTACATGATTCATGATTCAACATAAACTCAAGTAATCAAAATATACTAACACGAAATTAAAATAATAACATCATTTTTCTTCTCATCACCCTAAATATGTCACCCCCACCCTTTGGAGAGAGTTAGAAACTCATGGATGGAGGGAAGGAGAAGGGGTCCTAGAGAAACTACAAAAAGAAAACTAAAAATAAGAAATAAAAGAACATAATTTTATTGCTAAAAAGAAGAACTAAAAAACAAAGCTAGGACCCTTCACAACATCGTTTCGGGGCTATTTATAGCTGATACAAGGAACCCTAAGTATGAATAAGGAAGGATACGTGCTATTACACGACTGGACGAAATTTAGAGACACAGATCGCACCCCATGCGGCGTTTCCGCCGCACATTGACCGTCAGATGCGGCGGAATCGCCGTCTGGTTGGCTCGGATTGTTTTGTTTTTTTGCGGGTGTGTTTTTGGTATGTTCTAGATGGCCTCCACGCGTCTGGATTGATTTCTTTCCTTTCTTTTGAGCTCCGAATTTATTTCTTCATATATTTGGAGATCCAAATTGTTTTTTATTTAAAACTTCTCCAAAATAATATTTTGGTACTTTAATTTGCAGTCGGGTCCTCGGCCTTTTGCAATTAAGTCCCTGACTACTTTTGTAATTAGGTCTTTCAATGCTTTTATGCTTGGATGGACTTCAATTTGAATCCCGATAATCTTGACTTGATCTTTATGATAGAAGAGAGTCTTTTGAATGTGTTTATGCTCGGGATATGAGTAATTTGCATTCAGGTCCCTGTATTCTGTAAATAAGACTAAACACATACCTTAGTAGCATTTATTGATATAAAATTAATCTAAATGAAAGACATATTATGCAATGTATACAGTGTACGCATCCGTTCTTGCGATAGAGAGACAGGATGTCGACTGAGGATACGAGACTTGCATGTACAGATTGGGATCGCCTCATCGAGGATTGGAACAGCCAGTTGGGCATTTCGGACCATGATTCGGATGCTGAGTTGTAGTTCACTTGCTCTTACTATCGTTTTATTATATGTTGCACTATTACTACATTTGTTGGTATTTGCTTATGCGTATATGTGTATTCTTATTATTTATTTCTTACGAACATATTTTCTACTTATTTATTTGACTATCGTATTTTTAATATTTATTTCTCACGAACATATTTTCTACTTCTTTCTTTAGATATCAAATAATACTTAAATTTAAAATCTGGTAAAAGAACAACACGATATAAGTACAAATACACGATATATTATACATTACAAATGCATTACAAATTACAATCAAAATGTACTACGTAACCGGTTCCAATACGTCATCCTACGTTCGTACTGATCCTCCCATCCAACAACACTCTCATGTCGCATTTGATACCACAAGGTCGCTATAGGAGATACTGAGAAATCATCAGCTAATTCCAAACGAATAAAATGTCTGTAACTCCCTAAATGAGCAATGACCAACTCTGTGACAGACCTCGTCATGGCAGACAAACTCTCCCAAGGTAGCACAGTAAGACACGTGAACAACGAACCATCTATTCCAGTTGAGAAATACATGACCGCACACTTGTGAAAATTAGCAATCGGGAACAAGTCGACCCAAACCTCCATATAATGATCCTCGTTACAAGCTCCCCCGCCTCAATCAATTCGTCGACGAGTTTGTACCACATTGCCAAAATAGACACTCTCGTAAATAGGATGCGCACATATCTCATTAGAAATCGCACGACGGGCGTACGACCAGTTGTCTTGACCACCATGGAAGACATCGGCAACACATCAAAATCCACAGTTGTCATCAGCACGTACGTCATTCCACCTCTACAGAAATGGTAAAATGATTCCTGGCAGTCTATCAACATATGGGAAGTTATCCACGTCAATTCGTCCGGACACTGCAAGATAGAGAAATAGTAATTCATTAAAACAACAAAATTAGGAGATAATATATTCAACCCTTTCTAGATTAGTGATATTTATTAAATAACAATAAAGATATCGTCAAACTAGATCTTGTGCCCGTGTTCACGGACGATCGAGATGAATTGGAAGACTGACCACGACCCCTGCTCCCACTACTGTCAGACCGACCACGACCTCGCTCAGCATACTCGAAGGCACTCGGGTCCCGATGTGTCGACTTTCCCCTAGGTCGACCTCGTACCTTAATATTTTCTGCGGGTTCTCCATAATTCGACTGATCGGGGTGTAACTGTTTGTATAAAATACGAGAGTCACTACGAATTACTGCAGGGTTGCTCTTCGAAATCTCATCAACGAGCTTCCGAAAATGCTCGACGTCTTGTGCTGACTGATCAACAAACTCTGACATCTGCACTCCTACTCCAATGACAAGTGTTTTCCATAATGAATGAATCTGCTCTAAATAAATTTCATCACCTGACACAAAACACTCGTACATGGTACATGCACAAGGAATCTCATGTGATGTCACAAAAGCACACCCGCAACGATATTCAACTTCATTACTTAAGTCATGCATTCTCTTCAACTCCTGAGTCAATAACGACAAGCAGCAATGTGAAACTCGGCCATTTATATGTTGAAACAAAGGACCTATGTAGTTTGTCACACTTCGACGTCTCGAATCTTCAAGAAAGTTCTGAATATTCGTCAACTGCATTTCAATAGCCAAGTTCACGCGGTCGAAAAGAGTGACGAGAGCGGCAATCGATGTAGTGATCCACTCTTTTAGAGCCGAATGTGCGCTTTCCACCCAGCAGTTCGTAGTGTTGCTGAAATGAAGAACTTTATTCATCCAATTCAACACAAACTTTTCTTTATGCACCAACCACGTGTCTTCCACATACTCCGTCAGCACTAGCCAGGTTTTGTAAGAATCTTTCAGATTACGGACTGCTCTATCATAATCCGTCTGTCAATCAGAAAGCATGACTTTCCTCCACTTTCCACGCCTGAAAATCTCTGCAGACTGCTTGTCCTTGCCGAAAACGTAGTATGCGTAGTTGTACACGTCTTTGTTGATATGTCATGTGTATAGTAAATGAGCAGACTCAGGAAAAACCAACTAAATGTTACGTGGTCTTGCTTGTGCCTCTGTCATATCACGAACAATTTGCTTGGCCCCAGCACTAAGTCCGCTGACATTTTGGTGACCTTCTGAATAAACTGCAAGTACGTGGTTGTGTTGCCCATATGTGCTACTAGAAACAACGACTCATCCATCACGATCCCGTCGCTCGACTACTTTTACCAAAAAACGACAACCGCAACCTTTTCCTTTTGTGTTCTTTCGCAGTGCAATACTCGTATCACGAAACTCATTTCACGTTTGCGATCACATCTCAGGTAACAATCCATCCGGTTATCTGCTTTTGGTTTGTATGATGATATAACCAAAAAAAATTCGGCTCCTATCGCAACTTGTTTCGCCCATTTACAAGTTTCCTCGATTGTTGTAAATATTTCTTTACTATCAAAAAAACTCATTGCAATCTACTCCATCACCACAAAAATCTTGCAACAGAACCTACAGAAAATTAATTTAACAGAAAATTTAAACTAAATTAAAAAAAAACAGGCGTCTGGCTAACACGCCTCCACCTATGTGGAGGCGTCTTAGCCAGACGCTGCCACGTTATTGGAGGCACCTCGCTAAGACGCCTCCACGTTGGTGGAGGCGTCTTAACCAGACGTCTGAGTCGGAAAAAAAATCTGCTTCCGTTACCTCGCCGGATCCAGGTGCTTCGCCAGACATTTTCGTGGTGTTGATACTAGAAATGTGAGTAAAACTGGGTCAAACACCTTGTTTAAAGACACAGGATGAAATGAGTATTAATTGATTTGTTAAGGGTAAAAAAGTAATTTTTAGGACGATTTAAGTAGTTTTCTGACGACGAATAGTAACCCCCAAACATTATCCTTTTGTCAATCAAATTATGACACGTTGAGGCAAATGCATTAGAGTTCTACAAACTCTAACGTTGGAGAACTAAGCCAAATGTTATCGATTGCAATTTACATATAGAATTGCAAAAACAATCGAGAATAAGGTAAGCATTCATCACCGAGGACCAAAGTTGACCACTTCAATCACTCTTCCCATCTCTCCTTGGGCTTGTGGACCCCACCGTGCAAGTAGCAACGTATCTAAGTACAAATCTTGTTCAAATTTAGAGAGAGAGAAAAATTCAAATACGCTTAAATGTTGAGATCTCATTTAAATAATAATTATACCATGCAATTGCAATGCTACCAAAATGATTCGGAGCATAGAAACCGAAAAAGGTAAGAATTAATAGAGTTTTTGAGTGCACCCGCAAGCCATGCATCCACAATCCAGAACCTCAAGAAGGTAAACAAACATATTACTATCTAGTAATTTGAACGCACACAGACAAATTAAATATACTTTGCAATCATATATGTGTCTTTCTTGCACAACCTTTTTTCATAATAAAAGGTGTTCAATTCCATGAAACTCTTTAATTATCAAAGAGCTCCATGGTCTCACACCAAAGATAAAGTAACGTACGGATTATTACAACTTGATCGATCACCATGCATACAAAATCAAACAATCTTTGTGTAATCACCATCTAAATACAATCAACCTTGGAATCTTAAACTCAAGTAACAATCAAGTCACACAATTTCTGCGCACACATTTTGTCTTCTAGAATTTCACAACGTCTGGTATATGAACTGGGTAGCGATGAACACAGTCCTCCCAGGGGTTCAATTCCTCCTCGGCTTTGACCCTCCGGTTACACTCCCAAATAGCACTATTGCACTTAAATCCGCTCCCAAAAGCGATCTGCCAAACCCTATCCCCTCTCCTCATCCTTCCTTTGCTCTCTATGTACGCCAACTCGTACCATAACGAACTACTGGACGTGTTCCCGAACCTATGCAATGTCATCCGAGACGCTTCGACGTGCTCGGATGACAATTGTAAGCTCTTTTGTAGCTCGTCTATGACCGCCCGTCCTCCCGCGTGGATGCAAAAATGCTCGAACGCTTTCTTGAAGTCGGGGATGTAGGATTTCATTTTCTTAGAGAAGATGCGGCGGCAAATGAGGCTGTAGAGGAAGAGGAGCTGCTCCGAGGCGGGGAGGACAAGCGGGCCGATTGTGGTTATGTTGGACTTGAGCGCGTCACCGGCTATCGCCATTAGGTCTTTCGAGAGGGAGATGCCGGAGTTGCCTTGGGCGTCTTCCTCTTGGTAAACGCATCGGTATGCGCGGTCATCGCTTCCTTTGTGAGTCCTGACTAGGTGGAGGAGGCGGTATTTGGCGCGTGAGCGGTCACGGTTGCGGTTTGAGAGAAGGACCGCTGCGCCGCCCATTCGGAATAGGCAATTTGGGAGGAGCATTGAGCGTTGGTTACCGGCATACCAATTGGGGGTTATTATCTCAGTCGATATCACCAACGCGTTGCAATTGCGGTGTACCTGTTTTAATTTACCAGCGGACGGTAACGAAGCCAGTGAGTTAGCTCAAGAAATTAATTGACGAGGATATAGCTAGCGTCTTCCAAGTAGAGACGTGTTAACATAAATTGCACGTTTCTTGTACTTGCCTCTTCATGCAATATGTGATATTGAAAGTATGTAAAATCGTTGTTTCAAATAACGTATGTAATCACGTTCGTTAAGCCTCGAAAAACAACCTAAACTGCCATTTAATTACATCCATGTACAAAACTACAAATTATAGAATTTCATCTCAAACCACACAAATAGTAAAGAAACATGTTGATTAGCTAAAAAAATTTAAGAGAGTAGGGGAAACATCACGTTTCAATCTACATGTGGCTTAACCAATAATGACCTTTCGAGTAGTTAAAACTTTATTCTAGGATTGTTCCATTGTAAATTTGCATCTTCAAATTCAATGATAATAGAAGAATTAAAGTTATTGTAAAAAATTCTACCAATATATCATTCACCATCAAACATAATTGATTGGAGTTAGTCTAATTGTTAGATTGGTAAAATCAGAGAATTACATTTATTAACTAAAAGATAAGGGACAGTGATGAAGCAAGTGAGTTACATATATAACTCAAGTTAATATATTCACCCACCTATATATATATATATATATATATATATATATATATATATATATATATATATATATATATTGATTGTTTGATATATATCATGTTAGTATGTACCTGGAGGAGGTCTCTTGCGAGGTCGACGGAGAGCAATCCGGCAGAGCAGCCCATACCGGAGAGATTAAAGCTCTTAACATTACTCCTCATCTTGTACTTGTTGACAATCATGGCGGACAAAGACGGAGTAGGCGAAAACAAGCTACAATTCACCACAAGTATGTCGACATCCTTAGGCCGGAGTCCGGTCTTCTTAACCAACCCGTCGATAGCCGAGAAAATAACCAATTCCGCCTCCCCACGAGCGGCCTCCATAGTCGGGGTAGGCGGAATGAAGTGGTTGGCGGGCGGGAGGCACGTCTCCTCGCCGAGCCCGGACCTCTCGAGAATTCTCATTTGGAAGTCCACACTCTTGGGGTCGAAGTTATCGATGAGGCGGGAGTGCTCCATGAAGGTGGAGTAGGGCACCCGGCACGTCGACGGCGGCTTGAAGCAAGAGTAGTCGACGAGATACACCGGTCGAGGACGTGACATGTAGTATACGACCGCGATTAGGATTGCGCAGAAGCCAACGCATAGGAGGTTGGTGTGGCCGAGGCGGGCGACGAGGTGGTCCCAAAAGGCAACCGCGTCGTTGGGGGTGAGGTTGAAGGCGTGCTTGGTGGCCATGGCCATGGTTGGGATGCATAGAAGTGGGAAGAGATGGTTGAGTTTCAATAACTTCACCATGTTTGGTTGTGGTCGTGATTGTGTTGGATGGGTTGGATGGGGGTTTTAAAGGGAGTATCAGTGTATTTAATGAGTAGACGGGTGTAATGAACGAGAGGGCTTCTAATTATTTACTTCAAACTCTTGTTTTGCAATTTCAAATTTAAATCTTGAAATAGTCAATATCAAGTCTGATTTCAATAAAACAAGTTGTAGCATAGAGTTTTTATAGCAGAAGACTAGAAGCTTACGAACGGAACGTTGTTTGTTTTACTTTGTTAGTTTTACGTACATGTCACTATAGTTCATTATTACGGAAGAACTACGACTCATTTGACGTGCAAATCTACGTTCTAGTTATTTGAAATTTACATAGTATCCTAGTATATGATTACAGTTTGTTATACCAAACTCATGAGTAGGAGTGTGTTGGTAATAATTGTTGGAAATGAATTAAGGGTTGTTAAATTATCTTGTTTTGTATTCTTGGTCATATTCAATTATCCCTCCAACTTAAACGTATGTATATTGGCCTTCTGACTCTAACTATTTCTGCAAAGATCCTCAGAAATCCTAAATAAATTAAAAATAGTCATGATTTCTATGATTTTTGAAAGAGAAAGCGTAATATATAAATTATAATTTCTATGATTTGTCATGTGATCAAGATAAATTGAGACACGTTGGCAACATAAGTACTTATCATAATTTGACACTTGTTATTTGAAGTGCTACATTCTGGAAATCTACTAAACCACTTGCATCTCATTACTCATGTAAGATCCTAAACCTTATTTAAGGTTAATCCCCGATAAGTGAAGGTTTAGAGGTGCCTGGGGAAGGAGAGAGATGTGATGGGTGGGGGCTCTAGTGTGACGGCAGGGGAATGGAGCGGGTTGCTGTGGTGTCGGGTTTTGGGTTTAAAAACCAAACTCATCCCTCTCTCACTCTTCTTTTCCATTCTCGTTTCTCTATCTCTCTCTCCCTCAGATCCGTGGTCACCGACGATAGAGGAAGTAGATGCGACGAGCGTGCTCAGGAAGAGCTTGACTCTAGAAGTGGACGCGCACGAGGCTCGAGCGGTTGAGGAAGGTGTGTTAGGCAGATCTCCAACGTTCTCCGAAGATCGCAAGAGAAGGTATGCGGCTTCAATAGTTTGTTTTGCTTGCTCACACTAGTTGTATGATGTGTTGGCTGGTCGGTAGAGGTCGGAGACCTCGCCGGCGTCGTGCGAGCAGCAAGTTAGACCTAGTTCGGATAAGTAGATATCGGTCAATGGTCGACCGGATCCTTCGGTCGGTCGACCGGATCCTTCGGTCGGTCGACCGGATGTAGTGTAATTGTCCGACTTTAACCAACACCAGTCGAACGATGCCTTCTGGAGGTCGACCAGTTGTGCTTATGCTGGTGGGTTGGAGGAATGTCTGGTAGATTTTGGTCGATCGCTCGTGACTTTTGTTCGACTGGTAGTTTATGCAACATATGATTTGTTCGACCGATAGATGACTAGAACTGCTAGGTTGCCCCTGATAGATTTCTGTCGATCGGGACCCCTGAGTCGGTCGACCGTGTGACTTGTATGATTTTGACCAGAGTCTGGATTTTGACCATGTATCGGTCGACCAGTTTTGAGCAGAGAGTTTGACCGTTTGGGTTTAGGTTTTGAGCAGAGAGTTCAACCGTTGCGGACATTTGTTCTACTGGACCCCTTGGAAACAGTCGACCGAATTGCCTACTTCGGTCGACCGTTTGTGCTCAGAATTGAATTCCCCATCCTAGTGAAGTGTCAACTCTGTTCATGGAAATTTGTGTCCTCGTCTAGTGCGTGGGCCAGGAGGTGACGGTGGGTGCGTTGATCGTGCCTGTCAGAGACCGTCGAGTGGAAGAGTGTGGGTACTTGGGACAAATCACCCTTGTTGATAGATTGTGGTGAAATTTGATGTTGTAATGACTCACAGTAGAGTAACAGACGTGAGAGATTGTGAATCCCAATGTATGTTGATGCATGACTCTTAGAGCATGATGGCCTGACGGACTACGGTCTGGAACCGTCCGATGTTGTGCCGGACGTATGTTGTACTGGCGATGTTGTGTGAGACGTATGTTGTGTCGGCGATGATATTGTCGACGATGTTTCGGCTTGATGTTGTCGATGTTGTTCTGTCATGATACCTCAACTGGGCACCTATTGAGTGATTGATGGACTGACCTGAGCGACGGCTCCGTCGGTGTGGTGTTGACCACGATGTTTCTGATCTGATTCAAATGACACGGGAGTGCGGACGCTCCTCACTGAACCCTGGGCTAGAATAGTCACGTGTGAGGTGCGTTGCGTATTGTCCATAAGACCATATGTGTCTACGATAGGTCTCCGAGGGAGACCTTATAATGTTTGTAGGATTGATGTCTTGTTTTACCCTTAGAAGGGATCTGTTTCCTTAATGTCGATAACATGACATGCCACTAGTATGATATGTTCATTTTATTGTATTGTTGCATTCATGTAGGTGAGTTTGACATACGGGTTTCCTAACGGGAAACTCAGACATTGTTGTTTCATTTATGTTTCAGGACCGCAATAGGTTTTGTAAGATGATGACAGCAGGTGTACACATTTTGGAGTCAGGATCCTCTTCGGACTATTCGAGGTCGTCATGATTACCTGTATTCCTTTCATGTATTGATGTAATCATGTATTTTGACAAACTCTGTTGTATTATGGTGCATCGACTGATTATTATTATTAGTAACATTCTCGCTTGATTTTCGTTATCTTGATATCTCTTTATTGATTAAAATTTTAAAATATGGGATGTTAGAACTCATTAAGAAATACAATTACTATTGCGAAAACAAGTTTAAACATTGGCATCTTTAAGTAGTTCATCTAGGACAACGTGTCTCGTGTGTTAAAAGTCATAATGATTCGTAAGAACATTCTATATTTGTACATTCATTTTTTCCATTTGATAAAAACAATAAAAATACAAAAATGTTTCCATGATGATAATAACGTTACTAGTTGTGGTGCCACGTTTATTCAGGGGATCAGTCAATATATCAAGATTTTTAGACTTCGCATGATTTCTGCAGACTTATGGTTTTCTGATTGTTAGATTTTCGATTATATTAAATTCCAACTTCTAATGTTTGTTGTTTGAAATTTAGATATCCTTACCTAGATTTCGATGATGGATGTTACCAGAGGGTACACATATTCCTCCTAACAAAAGCTTCTGGTGCTTCTTGGAGCTTAATTAGTGTTACATTAATCCATGAGACAACTAGACTTCACAGTGATACCCCCACATAAAAGAAAGAATCTGGCGTTTGACCTGTTCCACTGCCTTGGTGGTTGACCAGTGCTATCTAGCATTAATTGTGTGTATTGTGGAAGCTGGAGATATGCTTTCTTCTTCTATGATAATCATCTAATACGTATTTACAGGGCTGTAAATGGGGCGGGTAAAACCCACCCCGACCCGCCAACCCGACCTGCCTAACTCGGGTAGCGGGGAAAAAAATTCAACCCGCCATCCGCTAACCCGAATACCCGCCAACCCGACTAATAAACGGGACGGGTAGCGGTTGTATTTTCTACCCGCCCCGTTTACCCGATTACCCGCCTAAGAATTTAATAAATTAAATAATAAATATTATATATATATACACACACTTATATACCATATACATATACATATTCTCTTATCCATAATTTAGTAATAGTGTTATAAAGTTGAAGTTATTTATAATTTTATGGTGTTCATTACATTGATAATGTTTTTAAGGTGCTAATGTGTTATGTTTTTAATTTAGTGTTATGCAAAAAGAAAGAAAAAATATATAAAAAATTCATTTATCCATCTACCCACCCCGCATAACCCTTTTACCCGACCCGCCCTACCCGCGTAACCCGTTTACCCGATCTTAGGCGGGTCGGGTAGCGGTTTAAAAAAAATTCACCCGACCCGACCCGACCCGCCAACCCGTCTACCTTAGACGGGTCGGGTAGCGGTGGGTTCGAAATCCGCTCCGACCCGACCCGTTTACAGGCCTACGTACTTATTTGTGTGGTTGCTTAATTAATTTTTTTCATCTTGTGGCTATGAAAGATCTGATATGGCATTATTGTTGCCCAGTGTGAGCACGTTGAAACAATCAAACATAGTCAATATTAATTTGATGTCTGCCTAATTGTCAAGCTTTTAGATCTTGATGTCGATGACTAATGAGTTTTTGGATCTTTGTGGTTGACCACTTAGGTTTTGGATAGTTTGTCGGCCGTGATTTTTCCCCTTCCTACGAGGTATAATTTAACGGTTAATCAACTCTGTTAACATATATAGAACTTCATTTTTATATAACCATCGCTCATAAACTGCTTAAGCGATTTGTATCTTTCTTTACGTTGATGTTTCCATTTTAATTTTCAACTTCTAATATATATATATATATATATATATATATATATATATATATATTCTAATATATATATATATATATACATACACTTTTATAAAGTTTGTAGACATTATTGTGCAAATTTAATATTTAATGTAATGTTAAACTTAGTGGAAAATCGGTCCGACCATCGATTGAACTCCTTTAAACCAAATTAATAATTTTTCGGTTTGGTTTCAAAAACTTTTCATTTTCAAACGTAATATATGGTGTGGATGGCTCATAATGAGTCTCAAACGATGTGTTTGGAAATTGGAATCACAAAAACTTTTTTTGTTTTTGTTGTCGTTGTTGCTGCTGCTAATATTGTTGTGCAGCTTGTGCTTCCCTGAGTGTGCCATAGAAATTTACCGATTGTGAGAAATATCGTTTTGCAAATGGCCCATGGAATGTAATTAATGTTTGAAGTTTACGATCTAGGCGAATATAAGTTGCATTAATTGAGTTTTACATGCTGGAGAAGTTATACCTTAATATATATGGACCAACGTTAATTAAGTTGTGAAACCTTTTTTTTGTTTTGAAAAATACACATGATCTACCTCGAGAGGGTGAACCATCAATGATCTCATCGTTTTGATAAATCATTGTGAACTAGTGTGTGGAAGCAAATTGCTAAATGACCAATCTTGAAAGGAACATATACTTACATTAATGTTAATAAATGATGTTAGGTGACCATCAAGTAAAATATCAAGTAGTCATCGAATACGAGTCCGCTGAAATGGAAAGGCACGATGCAACTTGTGAAATCGAAATTGCACATTTAGTGATCAAATAAAATCTCAAGGAAATTGTGAACAATCTCTATTCACTAGCTATATATGCAAGCATTTCATCACACTTAATAATGCAACAATCATGTTGATTTTCAGTGCCACGCATCAAAAGTCACATAATGGTCAACTCAAATTATGTCGAACTCATATGTGATCTTCTCTTGGGAAACCGGCTTCTGGGATTTTAGATCTAGAAGTTACTTCTGAATGTCAAAATCGGAGATGTTTGGATGTCAAGAAGCTTTCTGGCCGTCTTGTCTAACTAAATCCTAAAGTATTCTCCAATGAAACAAAATATCTTACTCAAAATTGTATGATCATGTATCAAATTCATATTTTTTGAGGATTAACCTGTTAAATAGTTTTGTGAATATTGTCCAACTATTTTGTCTAACTATTTTTTACACAACAAAATAAAAGAAAAATATTAGTAATAAAAAAATTGAAGTACTATATGTGGTTTTAAACAAAATGAGGTGCAAGTTTTTAATAAAAAATTGATGACATCAAACTTGTGAATAATGAATAACAAAATCAAAAGTAATTTTCTCAATTCAGCAGGGACATGATGATCCATATGTTTGAGCCACAAGGAGAAGCTGAAGAAGCTTGCCAACAATACAAAAAATGGCATCAGGATGCGCACGAGAAGCTCACATTCCAATGAGCTCTTCAATGTTTGTATATCATAAACTCTTGTAGCAGCTGCCACCAGTTTTAGGAGCTGAGAGCTCATGCATCCAAACATGCACGTAAACTTTGAACTATCGGATCAAATTAATTAAAAAATAGTAAAACTTAGAAAAATAAAAGTGCCATGCAAGAAGACATGTACATTCCATGACATTGCATACGAAGATTCACATGAATACTAACTTACATTCTATAAAAAAGAAATAAAACACAATTGATAGATTCTTGACTTTGAATTGGTCTTGATCGATGGATTTAATTAAAATAAGATAGTAAAACATAAGAGAAATAAAGTGAGCTGCAGTTGGGCATGGACATTTCACACCAATCTTGTGCACACCACATCACATCCACACACAGGGTTACATGTTAAATCTTCCAAGCATATGGCATCAAAACTTAGAAATATGGTAATAAATAAATGAGGTTGCCATCTGGTGGTGGATGGTTGGGGGTTGGAAGAATTCTAGTTCCTTTGGGATACCAACCACTACCCAATGCTACCTCTAAAGCCATTGGTTTGGTTTCGCACAAATTAGGATAATATGTTGTTTAGAAACATTAATTATTGGGAGTCAACAATGCATTAATGTTCTTAGGGTTTGATATCTACTACAAACAACTCGACCATGCAAGTGAGTTCTTAAGTTGGTTTGGAAATTTTCTTTTCCACTCACAAATGGCATGTTTGCTTGTTGGATGGTAGAATCTATCTAATATAATTGGAGCAAGTTATCGAACCGGATAAGTACAACCAACTCAACTACCTTAGTGAAGGTTGTCTTGTGCATCATTTTCCACATCTTTTGCACATATTCTTCATGTGATTGGGTCATTAAATATAATTAGAATACGTATAAATGGGGGTATTTACATTACTACCCTTCGATATCGTACTAAAATATCATAATTGTTCTTTGAATTACCTTGTTCTATATATATATATATATATATATATATATATATATATATATATATATATATATATTTCCTTCAATTATATTGTCTTTGTGGTGTTTTGTTAGATCTAAGAATAAGGATAAAAAAATAGTGGATTTGGAAGAAGTCGATCAAATTTTAAGATATTATATATTACAGGTATACGAAGAAATATTCATATTGAGAGATATTTAGTATATATAGATATAAACTTAAGTTAGAAGGTGTAGTTAAAGATATAACTTAAGATAGAGACATATGATACAAGATTTTCTGTTGAATCAACAAACTCATATGTTAAATTTGGTCTCTCCTAAAGGACACAATTTCATCCGACTTTGCATTTTTTTGAAGACATTGTTCTTCGTTGTTGCAACAGAAATGGTTAAGCTTGTCTAATCTCAAAATCCGGAACCTTAAATATGCATGGAAGGTATATCCATATATGCCCTCTCCAATTACACGTCGTTACACATTTACTAAAATGGATATATAATTAACTAATGGTTTATCCTTTTATATTTGTTAAGTGTACTTGCCGGTTATGTTCTTATCCTAAACCTGTTTTGCTTAAGAGACAAACTGACGTAAAAAAAAAGAAAGTATCATTAGAACGGATAGATTGGTGGATTCCCACACAGGAACATGAAAATTCTCTAGTAATTAAAGATACCATTGTAACTTTACTTACATTCAGCACCCTAATTAAGAGTTGTCATTCTCATGTCATCACCCCATAACATGAACTCAATTCAATTAACCTCATAAATAACTATACCTTGCTGAGTTACGATATTACTTATTGCATACGTCGAATTATTTTAATTACAGTTGATTTGCATGATATGCATCCGTATCTATGTTTGTAATGTGATGTACAATTAATAAGAATCATAACATTTCAGATCAATACCTATATGTCCCTTTCTTAATCTTTGCTATATTTTCCCTTCTCCCTAATTATGCATGCATGCATTATTCTAGGCCTAAACAATGGATGCGCCCTCGTCTAAACCAAACATAAACAGTTGCGAATTATATATTAGTCCAACAAAATCATGGTTGTTGTCATGGAAATTGATGGCTCCCATAAACAAACCCAAAAACACGATTCTTGCAAATATAACCATATTATGGTTGGCTAATCAAGAAATGAAGTATGTGATTGATGGATGTGGTTGCTCACCAATCTTAAATTTGTTAATCTGAGCAGTGAAAACAGTATATCTTTATGCATACGCTGCATGAATTTAAATGCCACATTGTAAAAGATTCATGAAACTAAGCATATTTGGTAGAGCATTAGGTTTCTCAAAGATGGGTTTGATTTAATTAGGTGGAGAGGGGTATAATTTATTTGTTTGGTCTAATTTAAAATAATCTATGTCTTGTATATAAGGTTTCATTAGATTCCGAGTCAAGCAGGTGTGATGGATGGATTCAATTGTTTTTAGGTGGATTCAAAGAATAGTATAGTACCAAAAACATTTGGGCATAATAAATACTTGAAAATGAAGGAAATGTGTTAGGATGAAAAGTGATCTAAGTGTATTACTTTGATAAAAATAATAAAAAGGCATTAAAAATAATATAATTTCAGAAGAAAGCAATAATTGCATTTCCACTGAATCAACCAAACTGTTGACCCAAAATTATATATTCTATCCATCAACTCTTGCAAGCTCATTAGTTGAAATGCTTCCCCACCATCCGTGTAGGAATTGAAGACAAATAGAGAAGAGGAGTAACATATATTGATTGCAATACGACTCCACATAATTCCCAAAGAAAGAATGTATGGCTAGCTAATGGCTACACTTGCAAAACATGTCTTCCAATATGTCCACCCCCACACAATTGCATTGCCTTTTTTGACATACAAATTAAAAGCTTACAAGTATAAAAAATACTAATCACAGGTCCCATAAATGCATTTGATCCCCCACAATTTAATAGTGAACCAAACGTATACGTGAGCTTAAGCTGGAAAGCTAGTAGATGGGGTTGGGTTGGCTAAGGTATTTATTTAAGCCCAGCGTGTCCACATATATATTGGTCATATTCTAGACCATTCTTTTAGGAAGGTGTGATGGGTAGACCTCATGAGACGGGTATAGCTCAAATTAAAAACTTTGAATTGAGATATGGATTATAAATTGGAGAACTTTTTTAATATTTTACTGTACCAAACTACAACATAAATTAAACTAAATACTAAAGGCATCCATATACTGTTGAGTTCGAGGTAGATCTACCAACGAGGTTAGTTGTAGTTGGTAGGTCTGTTCATACCAAAAGTTAGTTTGGAATAAGCAATGTGTACCGTATAAATTAAATGTAAGGTATTTAGTATAGATGGATATATTGTAAGTGGAAGAGGTGGGGTAGGGCTCTAGATAGAATTAGAAGGTACCAATTCAAGCAGGTCTAAAGTCTAAACAACATTGTGTTTTGGGGCCGTTGTATCCATGACATAAGCAAGATACGAGTCAAGTTAGTTGGTCGAACAACTCATACGGACTGTGCAAAGTGGATTATTTGATAACCATGTCTACATCGAAGTTTTGCCAATTTATTCTCACTAACAAACTACTAGAAGAAGTGAAGAACATATTTATAGAGGCAAACCACCAAACATTTACGTGAAGATAAGAAGAGTTGAAATGCTAGAGTATGATTGTTCGAGGGAAGTCGAGGAAAATTTAGTAGTTCACTTCTTAGAATTTAGGTTCATAGAGAACTAGAATTCTGGTGATTAGTACGAATGTGTATTTTGATAAAGTAAAGAAAAATATATAATTTGGTGTACATTACTGAAGAATAACATTTTTAGATAACAAGGAACTGAGCCTCTTCTGGGTTTTTATTGGAAGTGGGAACTTATCTATAATATAATATCTGAAAATCCTGCAACTCCTATACTAAAATTTTGAAGTTTTCTTGCAAATAAATCATATCTTATAAGAATTCCAATTTCATTTAATTCTTTAAGTTTTCTTGCAAACCAATCATATCTTAATATATGATTGGTTTCCAGGAAAATGATCTCAAAGTCGGGAAATTAGACTTCTAAAATGAATTTTGGTGATTTGTTTGTAAGAAAACTTAGTGAAGTTTTCTTATAAATTTGTTTGCAAGTTCAGTTTGCAAGTTCTTATAAAATGAATTTCTTATAAACTTAGTGATTTGTTTGCAAGTTCAGTTTGAAGAGATCCACGGTGTTATAAATTTCTGTTTGGAATGATTTCTCTCGCTTTTACTCCATAGTCCAAAAAGGTAATGGAATTAGAGTTTTAGAAGTTTTTTCACTTCCTTGAAACTTATCGCACACTCAAAAGGAAAAAAACCCAACATGGTAGTTGAATGTGTGTTGGGCTTCATTTACTAAATGAGTTCAAGGTTAGTATAAAAATGTATTCTGAAACTTAACAAATGAGGACTCCATGGCCCAATAAATAAGGTGTTGGTCTATGAAACCAGAGATTGTGGGTTCGATCCCTTCGAGTCGTTATGCATTTACGTAATCTATTGTTTTATGGATCCCGGGACGCCCACCCGTGGCTGATATGACTTCCATGTCTGCATATTTTTTATCTGTCACGATTCATCATCTAATATTTCTTCCAATTTGAATTAATATTTGACAGACACATGATTTTCTCTGACAATGTGGTAGGTGTTTTAATTTTTCATTTTTGTCCTGGCAATTAATGTCAGGAAACACTGCTAGGGATAGTACCAACGTAGAATTTTAGATAACACAGTTGTCAGGGTAGTTTAAACTTTATCTTGAGTATTTTATTATGATACAAATCATACAATGGTTCAGTATGTCGGATATTTTATTATAAAATGGTAGATATTTTGTTTATGAATATTTTGCAAACTTAAATTCATTTGCTAACTGTATTGCTTACTTGTCGATTCTCCGTTGTTGGCAACATTCCTTTCGATTAGTAGGGTATGAAATTACCTATATCTATATATTGAGATACCCTCAATTAAGATTGTAAATGAGTTGGGTAAAACCGTTTAACCGTCCTAACCGAACCGACGGGTAAGGTCACGGTTGTGAAAATTATAATTGTTTAATAAATGGATAGATAATGTTACATGATTTAACCCGTCCATTTAACCGTTTAACCGTGAAACATAATGAATATATAATATTTTGTTATATATATTATATACATATAATTGTTTGTATTATTATTGTCATTATGTGTGGATGTTTGATGTTGTTTTATATGAATTTGTGGATGTTTAGATTATGATTTTTGGAGGTTTTGATTATAAAATTATGGATGTTATGATGTTTACAAGTTTGACAATTTTTTATTCATTTACCTAATTCTTATATCGATTTTAGTATCCATTAAGTTTTAACCATATAACCATTTAACCGCCCAAAACCGTTTAATTAAATTAAACGGGTAGGTTCATGGGTAGAGATAAAAATAAATGAGTTTCAACCGAACCGGAAACCGTTTAATTAGGGGGGTAGGACATTGCGTAAGCCTTATAACCGCCCACGAACCACCCATTTACAACCCTACACTCAATGTTTTCTGAATACCTATTATTATTTGATACTTGCCAACAAATACTTTTTAAAAAAATACCCACGTCAATAGATGAAAATACCCTCAATATTTTGTATAGTTACCAACGATTATGTTCAAGTTGTTTAAATAAAATAAAAAATATATTGAAACTTCAAACCTAAAGTACTTGAAGACCAACTAGTGACATAAGAAGAATAAAAAAGTTGGAATAGTTTTCTATCGCAACATACAATTGTTTTGACATTTCAAGCGATTCATCCACCGATATAGGGTCGCATTCATCTCAATGATCTGAATTTCCCTTCATGCAGTTCGTTCCTAGTATAGTCTGCAAAGATATTTTCCTTCTTTTCTAGCTTCTGATATGATGCACTTTTCATCTACGATCTTAATTTTAGTTTCGAGTATGTCGTGGTTGTGATCTAGATAGATATTGTTGATTGTGTAAATGCATAAAGATTTCCAAATGCAGTTACTCAGACCTCACATTTCGATGGTGCGGTCAATTTGGTTGAATAGCTAGCTACTTTTTTCTACAATTGGTTTCAAAAGCAATGGAGTGAGTACAATGAAATGATTGAAAACCAAAGGAAAACACCCTTCATAATTGGACAAAGTACCCATAACGTAACATTGGTAACCTAGAAAATAATCTCCAACGTAAAATCTTTGAGAAAGCAAAAATAGACTACATGGCAAAGGAAAAGTACCCACCAAAGTATAATTGTAAAACCCCCAAGTTTAGTCTCACATTGCTTAACATGAGAATGTTGAAGTGGGATATAAAGACATGAGCTCACTACCATAACACTTATCAACTTAAGTTTTGTGACAATAGGTGGGTGTTGTGGACCAGTGGGCACATGGGTGACGGATCGGGACCCGAGCTCGATGCGGGTTCGGGGACGGGATGTTACAGATGGTATCAGAGCCTGAACCAGCCGAAATTATGGGAACTAAGTGCTACACCTAAAGGGTGGGAGTCACCTCTAGAATCTCACAATGTCTGGTGACTGAGTGGCTTGACCCTGACGAGGACGTCAGGTGTTCAAGTGGGGTAGGTTGTAAAACCCCCTAGTTTAGTCTCACATTGCTTAACATGAGAATGTTGGGGTGGGATATAAAGACATGAGTCAACTACCATAACACTTACGAACTTAAGTTTTGTGGCAATAGATGGGTGTTGTGGGCCAGTAGGCACATGGGTGATGGACCGGGACCCGAACTCGATGCGGGTTCGGAGACGGGACGTTACAATAATAGCATGGCCATATGTCGTAACAAAGCACTAACAACATCGTATGGGTGGAAATACTTGCCATATCATAACAAATATCCTCAACAACGTACAATGAATAACTCCTAAATCAAAATGCCTAGCAATGCATAATAAATTACCTAAATGTAATAAGAAAAGGTACTCATTCAGAAAAACATCACGAATCATGAAGATCAATCCATTACAATAAGCTCTCTTATATAAAAATACCTACCAATTCATAATAAATTACCCAATGTACAAACAAAATGTACTCATTCACAAAAAAAATCATGAAATGACATGTCACAGTTATCTATCCTCTTCAATAAAATAAGTACCCCTACTCATATATTGGGTTACTGCTGACAGTGCGTGCAAAGTAATTGTCTTAATCTTATGTGAGTTGTGAGCTCGTGCAAGTTTGAACTACAAGAAGCTGGAGATCAGGGAAGCGGTTGTCTTTGTTGTTTGAGATTAACATTCTATGGTCGACACCTGCAAAATACCATATCACAGGAAATAAATAACCAACACAACTGTAATCAGTACGTTACCCGCAATTGTAATATAAAATATCTTCCAATCAAGAATGGGTTACCTCAGGTGGCATACCTGCACGACCACAACCAATGACAATGTGTGCCAAGTAATTGTCTTTGCAGTTGTTTTGTAGTTTCCACAGTAAAGCCTAAGTTTGTTCCATAGTCGTCATAGTAATTGAAAAGTCCCTCAAATGTTTGGAAATGCATTTTGGGTTTTAATTAGCTTCTCTGATGAACCTTCCGTTGCGCTTTGAGTTGGAATTGTTGCTAGAGTAAGTTGATGTTCGTCATCATCGGAGGTGAGTGAGTCATTTTGTGTGAGTTGAGGATAGTCACAATCTTCGGAGTCTGATGGCAACAACGAGAATATAGAGATCAGTTGGCTTAATATCCATGTGGTGGTTGTATTTGTTGATTGAGATAGTTGCTATCGAGAATTTGCTTTTACATTTTTCTTGGGAGAAGGAGAGCAGTCGAAATTGGAGTTGGAATCAACATTCACAATTAGTACATAAAGAATCTGCATAAAAAACACCACATTTATACAAAGAAAATGTTAACTAAAAAACATAGGTGGGTGAAACTAAGAAGAAATCAAGAATAATAAAGACACTTAGTTAGTTACCATGTAATTAAGTACATAAAAGATGTGGATAGCAAAATAAATCCAAGAAGTTACTTAGCACAATAAATATCCATCATCCAAACCATAAAATAACGAAATTACCTTAAATCATGACAGAAACATTTGTGAGATAAATAAATACACCATGGATAGATGAGAACACGAAAGTGAGTGCAGACCGGGCTTGTTGGGTGCGGACCAGACATTTACGACACCGGAACTAATTGAAATTATGACGTCGGAAGGAGGATGGGGTTTTTTATTGTAAAAGGGAGGTGTTAAGCGAATATTTTTTGCATTTTTTTTGTTTCGTTTGCTGCCACGATGGAAGGCCCACGTGAGTGTGGGTCGGAAATGGGGGTGAAAACGGAATAGATACGATGCGAAATGTATTTGTATTCGAATTTGTTTTTTTATTTATATTCGAATTCGAATCTGATTCGATTTATGAGGGAATGATATGAATTCGTATCCGAATCAAGTTCAAAATTCATTCCGAATTAGAATATCCGAATTCGTTAAAAAATCTAAATAGACTTGAAAATATTTTTTGATTTAATCTCATTTTCAGGTAATACTACTAAACAAGAATAAATCTCAGTCCTTTATTTTTTTCGTAATGAAAAAATATTAAACATAATATAAATAAGATAATTTAATTCATATATGCTTTATATATATTTATTTTTATTTATACATGCATACAAAATACGAAGCAGATAGCCAGATATTATTCGAATCGGATGTACTAATATCCATATTCGTTTCGTTTTTTCCGGGTGTTTATATTTGAATACAAATTCGATTGCGATTTTTTTCCCTCGGATAAATCTTTTGATTTTGAATACGGAATCAGTCGGATTGACAGATTTCGGACACAATGTTTCACCCCTAATGGGAAGTAGTGAAAGATGTTTGTTGTGTGCCCTTGTTACTCTACTAAAAGCAAATATTGTTGGAGATGGATTTAGGAATTTTGTTTCTTATACTTGTGTATAGTTTTACAAAAATTAACAAGCATTTAAGATCGATTTTCATATTTTCAAAAAATTTCATGTATAAAATATAGACTATACATTTTAATATATGTATCCTTCATAAATGTAAAATTGTATAGAAGAAAATCATACCCAAAAGGTTCTCTAAAATCTTTTTGAAGATCCAGAATTGTATTGCACTTGAATCACCTCAGAATTCCTCCAAGTGTTCACCAAACTCTAAACAAGACTTAGAGAGAGATGAGCTAGTTAATCAATCTCTAATTCAAGGCTATAATCTAGTTAATTACTCCGTTGATGCTCCTAAGAAATCAATATTTAAAACACTCAACTAACAAAAGAATTTTGGATGATTTTGGTGGAGAAATATGGAGAGCAAAATTTTGCATTCATGTGTATTACAAATGAGGAGAGGATGCTCATATTTATAGGACTTGCTCAAAACTTATTCATGTGCAACTCACTTGCATATGATTCCTTGTTAATAACTCCTCTAATACAATCATATTTCGACACGTAATCATCCATTAACCTCCTCTAACCGAATTGGAACAATTCCACCCATGATAAAAAAAATCTCTTATTAATTCCAGCAAAATTCTATAGAAACGGTCGACCGAAATTACCAATAGATCGACTGATCGATCAAAAATCAACACCATCGGTCGGACTGTGCTACTAGTCGGTCGACCGAATCTTCACCAAGAATGCTCCTGATAATTATGGTCGAACCACGACCCACACCGGTCGACCGGTTCACAATAGAAAAAGTTCTTGTTATTTTCGGTCGAACCACACGATGGTTTCACACCAACAAAAAATTCCACAACAGAAAAAGTTACCAATCAGTCCAACTGGTCGACCGTTTCAAAATTTAAAATTTACTGTTAAATTTGGTTGACTTGTCCAAGCAAAACATTCGATCGTTTTGTAATGTTTTTGACTTTATCAAATTTTAGATTAATATTCAACAAAATCTGATCTTTAGGTTTTAACAAATTTATATTTTATAATGTTTAGGATCACATTTTACTATGTAACATATTATCATATATAATGTCAAACATTATACCCCATAATATATTAACATCTCATATAAATTTATTAATTATTATAACCATGTCGTAATCACGACATATTTGATTTTAATATTTTACCACATGTATCGCAATACATCATATAAAATGTCAAATCAAATTCCTTATTTCTCAGTTCTGAGGATCTAAGTTATATTGCAATGATATAAAACATATTACATAATAAACTATAAGCGGTATCTAGCTACACATTATAGTTACCCAAATAACAAAAATGTTTTGTTCACTCGAACTAAACACGATCCATTTAGTGATATGTTATATCACTTGTATCTATCCCTTGCCTCATGATATTAAGAATATTATACAAAATAGAATTGTATCATCTTTGTAATATATATTCATTTCTTGATCTTTCAAGCTAATTATAAATATGTAACTATACACAAATTACATTGTGCACATTATAATTTCGTTTTATCAAGGGGTCCAGCAATATTATCACTCAAGTCAAAAGGGGCAATGATAAAAAAATTACATATCAACTTTTCCATCACAAGTTATGTATAACCAACTAATATATTTATCACTATATTCCTTGATATCTTTTGATAATAATCAAATCATACACTCCTTATGTAAAAAGATATGTCTCATATTTTAGGATTCAAAGACATAATGAAATATTAATGACACAAACGCAATTCCATAGTGTCTCATTTGTTAGGTAGGTCAATTCAATATATGAAAGAAATATTTTCTATTTCATATACTTATGTTGTTAAATATTTGAAGAGCTATAATATCTCTCTTAACCAACACGACAATCTTAACTCGATAATTAATGTCTCATGTTAATTACCATGATTGTGAATTACTTTTGATTTATGTAAACCATTATCTTTTAGAACTCTACGGTTAAGGACCAAGAGTTTCTTCCATAACACTTTCAAAAGACGAATACATTAACCAAGGAATAAAATATTCAATACATTCAATTCATAACAAAAGACATTTAAAAGTAAAACTTTTAGAACACATTCATTTCTTCGAAATTATTGAATTCTTTTAACTTGTCAAAGGATTCACTTTTGTTTCTCATTAGATAAATATAATCGTAACGGCTATAATCATCCGTGAACGTAATGAAGTACCTATAACCACCTCTTGCACTTGTACTCATTGGACCACATACATCGTAATGTATCAAATCCAGCAAGTCACTTGCTCTCGGACCTTTCTTCTTGAAAGGTCTCTTGGTCATTTTGCACATAAGGCAAGACTTGCATGTCTCTAATGTTTAAAATCAATAGGACCAAGAAGGTAATGCCTGGCCGGGTGAGACTATTTTATTGTATATGATCCTCAAGGTTGATATCGACGGCCATGCCGGTCAGTATGGTTGGACAGGTTGTGGACGTTTAGCTTCCTGCAATTTCTTGATGCATTTTTCATTGATGTGACCAAGGCGATAATGCCATAAAATTGTATCATTCATGTGAGTTGTTTTAAGTCTTTTGTTATTGATGTTTAAAACTTGTCTACTATTTAATTCAAGCAAATAGAGCCAAATTCTTATGAAAGAATTTGCATAGAAAATTTCATTCTTTGATAAAGACTTGCAAGAGTTTGAAATATTTATTATAAAGTCATCCATATTTAAACACGATACGGATACAATATTTTTTTTAATCGAAGGTACATAATAGACATTCTTTAAACTTAAAATTAAATCACTAGATAAATGAAGATCCACAGAGCTATGTGCAACCCAATGACGCTCTTGCACCATTTCCAACCTTCAGAATCATCTCTCCTCTCGCGAGGTCCTTCCTATCATTTAGTTGCTGCACATTAGAAACTATGTGAGCACAAAATCCTGTATCGAGTAATCAATCGTGGACAGAGGTGACTAAATTTATTTCAATAACAAATATATCTTTGGCCTTTTTGGGGCGCTTACGCTCAATCACTCAATTGTCAAGGTCTTCCTTGTACTTGAGGCAATTAGACCAGATGTGTCCTTTTTCCCCGCAATGAAAGCACTCCGTGTTGGGAGTTGGAGATTTCGAAGAATTCTCCCTCGAGGCACTCGCATGAGCATCTCCTATTCCCTTGCTCTTTATTGGCATCTTTTTGGTGAATTTGTCTTTTGCTTTATTCTTGACGATCTTTCTACTTCCATCGTGGATGGCTAAGACATTCTTGTCCATTCCTTTGCCTATATCAACTTCAATCATTTTAAGAGAGGTTTCCCTTTAAGAATGAGATAAAATAGGAGTGAGAGCACTACTAGAAAAACAGGCTACACTGATAGATATATATTTGTCGCTGAATCATCTGTCGTTGTACCTTTAAGTGCATCGACGAATTAGTTTTAACTTCTATCAGTTGACATTTCTGAAGCATTCGTTGGTCCAGAAACGTACACCGACGATACTTATCTGTCGGTGTAACTTACCAATACTTATCTCCGACGGTATGTGTCTGTCGGTGTATGTGTACAACCACTTGAGTACATATTAGTCAATGTAATATACACCGACAAATGTTTTCGTTGGTGCAGATCATCGACGGAAAACTGTCGATGTTATGTCATCGGTGTTCTTCGTTGTGACAAAAGAAGACAAAATATTTTGACAGTAAATTTCTCGCCAAAATTAACACTGACGACATCTATCTAGCGGAACGCCCGTCAGAGTAGAGAAATACTGAGTCATGTAATATTGAGGGTCAGTATATCCGTCGGTGTTCACCTACAGCGACGGATGGGGACATACACCGATGGATAAGTATCGTCTGTGAAACCATATTTTGTTGTAGTGGTGAGATGTATTAAATTAAGGCTTGAACACCTATTTATAAGTTTTAAGATCAATATAGTCGTAGGGCCTAAAGCAAAAAAGATAAAGAATCAACTGATAAAATGATAAAAAGTAAGCTATGAGTCAGGTGTCAATCGGTTGACTGGTTGGTCAATCTGTTCGACCGTTCACTTAAGTTGTAAGTCAATGGTTGGACGAAAAGGCAAATCGGGCGAAGCAACACAATGAAAACTGGGTTGTTATACTGGAAACTGAAGAAACAGTTGACCGACAGGGCAAAAATGGTCAAACGATATCAAGAAACGTTATTGTCCATTTTTGGGTCTAACTCGCTTGGTCGCTAGGTGTGGTTCGGTCGGCCCAATGTTCTAATTCAAAATTGGGTAAAAGTCCAATCTTCAAAGTAGCAGTTGTAGAATAACGACAAGAAAATCTCTAAATGCAAATTTGAAAATCAAAGAATGGTCTGACGAAATCATCATCATGGTTGATCGTTCAACCAAAGAATTGTTACAAACAAACGGTCGGACAGAAGGTAAGTTTCAATCGACAGGTTTACACAGGCAGGCTGAAGTTGAGTTGTGGAGGTTTTCCGGCTAAGGTATGGGTGACCTGTTGAAGTTCAAATAAAGCCAGATTTTTGTACGACTTCTAGATGGAACCTAGAGTTAATGTGAATAAATATCCTAACAAATATACTCAAGCTTACAAAGATTCTTAATGACTCAAATAGAGATAAAATTACATGTATTCAAAAGTTTGATTACATGTCTTGAATTGAATCCATTTCTCATCGAGTCTTGATCACCTATATTAAGATAGAAGTATGCACAATACAAGTATATGTGCAATTCATGGAATGTGTTTGACTCATTTCATTGTAATTAAGATTAAGTTGATTAAATCATCAAAATAAAAATGATTTATACCTAAAAGCCAACCATCTCCTTTTTTATGATAGAAAACCTATATCTTAATGCTTCAAATTTAAATTGATTTCCTCGCCTTTCTATATGCATGTGTATGATGCCCCCTATAAAAGTGCATGGTAGGAATCAATATAAGCTCAATTATAATTTATTTTCCACTTGTGACATCAATCATATTTAAACATAAAAAGCATGAAATGTAAAATATGGCATGTTTCTCCCCTTTAATTAAACAATTCTTCTCCCCCACGTAATCACCCAATGATATTCAATATGTTCCCCATATCATTAAAGCTAATGTGCATATTGCTTTCATAATCATTAATTAGGTCTAAAAGTATGCAATTTTCTCTAATTCAAGATCAAATATGCAATGAATGATATGACAAACACGCATTCAATATTCTAAACCAGAACCAATTCAACACAAGTAAGAGAATATTACCCAATTCTTGATCCTTATTTGGTTCCAATCTCCTTTCAATAACAAAATCTGTTTTGTGAGTTTGATCCAAATGTTGACTTAAAGTTTGCGATCGATCTTTTCTTGCTTGAGCCGATCACTACCGATCATCCTTCTAAGTACATTCAAGTTAAGATTTTGGTACCCAAACTACCTTAGGTCAATGAATATTAGTCTTCGGTATCTAAACCATTAAGGTAGATCGTAATTCTTTGGTGAAGTAAGTGTTAATCTCGCTTTTGTTCTCGTCAGGTTGCAAAGTGAAGATTTCATATTTATGCATTTGAAGTTTATATCACATGTCATATGCACTCTCACAACATCTAATCCGGTTATATTCACCTTCATTCAAGTCACAAATAAATAATATTCATAATATGAGAGTTCCTCTCAACCTTTTCATTTTGGCTCTAGTTAAGGTGACTAATTCATCTTCCTTAGAGTGTATGTAGGGGTTTTGAAAAAGATCAAATACTTAAGGTCACTAGATTGTAAGAAAATTTTCATTTTATTCTTTCAATAATCATAGTTTGATTCATTAAGCAAACGTGATCTAGATGTGGATAAACCATCAAAATGATTAGATGGTGAAGATGTCATGCTAAACTATGGTTAAATAGTTAAATGTAACACCTAAGTTCTGATACCAATCGAAAGACTTATGACATTTAACTTTACCACTCCCTAAAAATAATTGTTAGTAAGTGAGTCCACATAACTTTTAAGTCATCATCCAAACATTCGCAATCCACTAAAAGGCCCCACCGGTCCAATAAGTTGTTTGGGAATCACACATCCGAACAAGTAGGGTAGATACTTACTTATCATTTAGCCAATATTTAATGTCTTAATAATCATTTATATATATATACTTAATTAAAAGCCATTTCCCATCTTATTACCTTTCATGCAAAACGACACCATATTTTGCTTGTACTTCGTCTTATGGTTGATTTAATACTTTAATTTGCGTTGTGGCTTAAGGATTCTCGTAAATAAATTTTAAAAAAGTGCATTTCCTTTTTGTTGTGCACATTTTGTTGTCTGCTAGTTAAATGTCAGATTTCTTATAAGTCAAGGTCAAATCTTACTATGGTGTTAAGTCGTGTTGTGAGTTTGGATGTCCCAAACACATTCTAAATAACTAAATAAACGCCCGGTCAAAAAAGACCTCAACAAACTTCTGATTAACAAGGAAAAATTAAATAAGTCTGTCCTAACTGATGGAATGATGGCCATATTGCTGTTGGATTACAAAACATAAAATCTTGCTAAACATTAGAGCCCATATGTGTATAACTTTTAGTCCGTCTGTTTAAGCCGTATTCTAATCATTCTTGAAATTCGGCCCAATAAAATGTTTTTTGTTTGCATTGACCCTGACAAATAACAACGCAATCTTCAGATTATGCGCAATAAACAAATTCGAAAGATCCAAAGTTCCAAATCAGTAAAACTATTATGTTTATTTTGACCAGGCGTTATTTATGTTTGATTTAGAATCCAGCTTATTTGATATCAAACTAAGGTAGAATAAAATGGATTTTTATAGGGTTTTTTGCTTTTATGCTACTGATAAACACCTGGTTTATTCTTATAACACTGTGTATTTTAGTATTTGCCCCAATGTCATTACGAAACCCCCAAATTTAGGTTTATGCCACACAAATATGTAGAGAGCACATTTGCCTTCTCCTAACTGTGAACTAATGTTAGTTAAATCCCTCATCCCATTTTAACCCAAAATATTTCATATTAGAAACTTTTTACACAACCAGTATCCCCCCACAAGAATCCTAGGTATCTTAACATCAAAATGTCATCTCGGCATCAAAATGTTGACTACAACCTTCTCTGATCCCATCAAAATAACAACTACACTCAAAACAATGTCGTCTTCACAAATTGAACAAATGAATGACATGAGCTCTTGCCGTCGCAAATAACTAATTTTTTCTTTTGCATTTCAAACTCAGATGGCGTTGTGGAATTTGTGGTTGATGGTTAAAGCTTGATTTTGGTGTGAATGTAGTCTTACATTTGTTAAGGATTTGGGCATGATTAAAGGGTTTAGAAATTTGCATTTATTAGAGTCTTGGGTTTCGGAATAAAAATCTCAAAATCAGGGATTTTAGTGTGTGATTAAATGCTAATAAGTAATTTAAAACAATTAACTAGTTAAAATTAGCAAAGTCCAGTCACAAGTTGCAACGTCACTCATAGAAATAGACCAACAATATTGAACAAGAGAACAAATACCAAGTATACAACGACATAAAAATAAATCAAGTGTTTTCTCGGTGGCATGGAAGCAAAAAAAAAATCCCTTTTTTATATATTGCAAATCACTTACTATATCAAATGTCCAACTTTTTTTTTTAAACACAGAAAATATCACGTCTAATGTTTTCTATTGCCTAAGACGAAGAGGTACTTTACTTCATAATAAAATCCTGCCAAGCAAAATGAACAAAACGACTTGATACCCAAAGGAGCCAAGCCAAGCTGCTCGTGAGTTCAAATCCGAGTTCCAATATGAGTTCGTGTTCATATATCAAATGAGCCAAGTAGAATTCTACTCGTTCTGTTAACGAACTAAATTGAAACATGTAAGTCTTGACCTGTTTAGAGTCTCTTCAAACTCTATTTCAACATATTATTTCTGCCAAAAAGTTTTAAAAAACAAAACAAAATAGCTTCATCATATAATTTAAAATCAGTCTAGAAGAACTCATCAATAATTCATCTTGGTTTAGGTGGCAGAAGAAACAATTTGTGAATGTTTCTTTATTTACCATATGATTTAATACTCTCTGAGCTACCAAATGTCAATTAGCCTTCAATAAACTACGCCTAAAAGCAAAAGTCTCTTGATACGTGATCATGGTGACATATAAAGAATCAGTCCACCTATGTAATCGAGTCGAATCGAGCAAAATTTCGAGTTATATGTAATCATCTTTTGTTATTATCAAATATAAAAAATAATTATAAATAGAATAATAAAAATTTCGAACGAACTATCGAACCGAGTATTATTTTTTTCAAGTTTAGAGTGTCTAGTTTAACGAACCAATTTGAAAGATTTTTTTGATTTTAATAAGATCTTTTATTTTCAAGTTAAACTAGAGTCAATTATTTTTCGGTCAAACTCGAGTCGAACTATCGAACCGAGCTAAAATTGACAGCCTTACTTCCTATTAAAGTTGAAAAAGAAAATTATTTTTCCTGGTTTTTCTCTTTTAAGTTTTATCCTTCTTTACGTAAATTTTAATATTATGTTTTCAAATTTAATATTATGTTTGGTGTCATTATTGATATTGTAACATCCCGAAACAGCGGAAAATTTAAAAAAATCATAAACAAGACACAGAGCACAATAATCAAGGCGGGACTGTTATTTCTCATAAATAATAAAGCGGTGCACCATAATACATCAGAGTTTGCCAAAATGAATACATGATTACAACAAACGACAAGGGAAGATAAACGTAATCATGTGGACCTCAGTGGTCTGACTAGAGGATCCGACTCCAAACGCGCGCGCCCGCCGATCACCACCCCACTAGACCTACTGCGGTCCTGAAAATATATAACAACAATGCCTGAGTTTCCAGAAGGAAACCCCGTATGCCAACTCACCTATATATGCATGCATTACACAATGAACCTATCATACTAGTAGCATGTCATGGCATTGACAGAAATGGAAAACAGTTCCTCCGAATGGTAAAACAGGACATCAGTCCGACAATCAACAACGAGTCTCCCGAGGAGACCTACTGCAGGCACATGCAGTCTTACAGCACGCGACATCGCACCCCCCACACGCAGCTACACTACTCAAGGGTTCGGCAGGGAGCCTCTGTCACGCCTGCGGGCCGATAGAATACAGATCTGCAAATCTCAGTGGTCGGAGCCACAGGAACCAACGGGGCCGTCGCCCGGAAGGTATAACAACAACATCTCGGTAGGTGCCCAGCCGAGGAAAGCAACATAGCCGGAACAGCCTCGGCTCAACAATCACCATCGCCGGCACAACCTCGACGACATCACCGGCACAGCATCGGTGGTCCATCACAACAGTCCGGCACAACATCGGACAAATCCAGACCGAAGTCTGCCAGGTCATCGGGCTCCTCGAGCCGCAAACACCAACCGCGCTGCTATAAAAGCAGGGCAGCGACCTCCGTAGCCCGTGGGCCGGTAGTCACCTCACCCAACGCCAGTTGCGTGCCCGCACAAATAACAACACTGGGATCCACGATCCCTCAGGCCTGCTATACTACAAAGTGCCAACAATCATCTCACAAGTCACGGTCCATACATGGAGGTGACGCGTCCCGAACACCCACACTCTTCCCAACGGCGGTCCCTGGGCAGGCACGCATCACGCGCCCACCGTCACCTCCCGGCTCACGCACAAGGCGAGGACACGGGTTTCCGTGGACAAAGTTGGCGTTCAAAAAGGGAACCAGGAATTCTGTCCTGTGCCCAAACGGTCGACCGGAAGAGGTAATTCGGTCGACCGGTTCCAGAAAGGAATCGGTCGACCGGATTCCTAAAACGGTCTACCGCTGCGCTCACAACAGAACCCCCCAACGGTCGAACAAAGGTCTAAAACCGGTCGACCGAACGAGGTCAAAATCCGGAGTCTGGTCAACATTAAAACCACTCTATCGGTCGACCGACTCAGGGGTCCCGGTCGACCGAAAACTAACAGAACGTCTTATACCACATTTTAATCCATCGGTCGACCGACTCAGGGGTCCCGGTCGACCGATAACAGTTAGGGTCAACCTACATTTCTACGTCATATAACGGTCGACCGACAACCAGCAACGGTCGAACAAGCATGCAATAATAACCAGTACACTTAAGTTCCGGTAGACCGAACACAAGACCCCGGTCGACCGAAACACAACAGGCAGCCCCAACTCAACAGCAATAATGCACTACCTGTCGACCGCCACAAGGCATCGTTCGACCGGTGAAGGTTAAAGTCGGGATAACAGTGCTAAAACGGTCGACCGCCCGAAGGATCCGGTCGACCGTTGGTCGTCTTCTTCAACCTCGCGCCAGCCGAGGTTTCACGAAGAAAAGCGTCGCCGGAGAGGTCTCCGACCTCCCCCGACTCGACCAACGCATCCCTCACATGAGGGTTAACAAACAAACCACACTAAGGAGCGGCATACCTCAACCACGACGACGAAACACCGCAGCTCCGCTCACGCACGTCGCCTCCTCCGGTCTCCTCGCGCTAAGCCTCCGCACGAAAGTCTTCCTCGTCTGCCCTCTCCGCGACAGTTGCTCTCACCGCGCGCACCAGCAAGGAAGGAAGAAGAAATGAGGAAGGAGAAGAAAAGGGAAGAAGAAAGAAGAGTCTTATTTAAAAAAAACTCGGATGCTACAGTAACCAAACCCTTCACCTTCCCATGCAACTCCTGCACACTTACCTTCCCCATGCAAACCACACCTTAAACCCGAGTTAACCCTAAACCCGGGTTAGGGTTCTAACAATCCACCCAACTTAAAAGGATTTCGTCCCGAAATCAAGCAACACTCACCGAAAAGCTCTGGATACTGCCTTCTGACATCCTCCTCGATCTCCCAAGTGGCCTCGCGCTCACTGTGATGCTGCCACCTGACCTTTACCATCGGAATGGTCCTCCTCCTGAGCTGATGATCCATGCGATCAACAATCTCGACTGGCCTCTCCTCGAGCGACAAGTCCTGCTGAATCTCTGGCACCGCTATCTCAATAACGTGCGACGGATCTGCCACATACTTCCTCAGCATCGACACATGGAAGACATTATGCAGACCTGAAAACTGTGGCGGCAATGCAATCCGGTAGGCAACCTCTCCAACTCGGTCGAGGATCTGAAATGGTCCAACATATCTCGGACTGAGCTTCCCCTTCTTGCCAAACCTCATAACACCTCTGGCTGGGGAAATCTTCAGAAACACGTGATCGCCCACCTCAAAACTCAACACCCGTCTGCGTCGATCAGCATAACTCTTCTGCCTGCTCTGTGCTGTGGCCAGCCTCCTCCTGATCACATCCACCTTCTCTGAGTACATCTGCACAATCTTAGGCCCCACTAACTGCCTCTCGCCCACATCACTCCAGCATACTGGTGATCTGCAAGGCCTCCCGTACAACGCCTCGTACGGTGCCATCCCAATACTTGAGTGGTAGCTGTTGTTGTAGGCAAACTCTATCAGTGGCAAGTGCTCATCCCAGTGTCCTGCCCAATCAAGTGTGCATGCTCTAAGCATATCCTCCAGGGTCTGAATCGTCCTCTCTGACTGACCATCTGTCTGCGGATGGAACGTTGTACTGAACCTCAGACGCGTTCCCAACGCCAGCTGCAGACTCCCCCAAAATCTGGAAGTGAAACGAGGATCTCGATCCGAGATGATGCTCACTGGCACTCCATGCAACCTGACTACCTCCTCCACGTACAACTTAGCTAGACCCTCCAAAGGCAACGTGGTCCGGATCACTAAGAAGTGCGCCGACTTGGTCAGTCGATCGACTATCACCCAAATCGCGTCGTGGAATCTCCTCGTCTTCGGCAATCCCGTGACAAAATCCATTGTCACGTGCTCCCACTTCCACTCAGGAAGCTCAATACTCTGCATCGGTCCTGCCGGCCTCTGATGCTCAATCTTCACCTGCTGGCAGACTAAGCATCGCTCCACAAACTCTACAATGTCCCTCTTCATGCCCTTCCACCAGAAGTTCCGCTGCAGGTCCTTATACATCTTCGTGCTCCCCGGATGGATGGTGTATCTAGCTTTGTGTGCCTCCCCCATGATGTCATCTCTCAGCCCATCAACCTTCGGCACCCAGATCCGACTCCTGAACCTCAGACCACCATCAACCCCCACACTGAAGTATGATCCATCTCTGGAAGCCAACTATAGCAGACCAGCTAACTCCTCATCCCCCTGCTGAGCCTGAACCAACCGTGAGACAGTCTGCGGCTCCACCCGAAGCCCAGCAATCACCGCTCCCTCTGAACCCTCGGTGAATGGACTCCACTCTGACAAAGCCTCGAGTAGCCTCCACTCCTGGATGCACAGACTCGCAACAGAAACCTCCACCTTCCTGCTCAGTGCATCTGGAACCGAATTTGCCTTCCCCGGATGATAGGAAATGGTGAAGTCGTAGTCCTTAAGGAACTCGAGCCATCTGCGCTGCCTCATATTCAGCTCCTTCTGCGAGAACAAGTATTTCAGACTCTGATGATCGGTGAAGACCTCGAACTGCTCGCCATACAGATAGTGTCGCCAGGTCTTCAACGCATGAACTACCGCCGCCAACTCCAGATCATGAGTAGGGTAGTTCTTCTCGTGCACCTTCAGCTGCCTCGAAGCGTACGCGACCACCTTCCCATGCTGCATCAGGACACAACCCAAGCCTATCCCTGATGCATCGCTGTAAATCACGTAGCCTCCACTGCCACTCGGTAGCGTCAGAATAGGTGCTGTCGTCAAACGCCTCTTTAGCTCCTGAAAGCTGTCCTCGCACTTCTGGGACCAAACGAACTTGACGCCCTTCTGCGTCAACGCTGTCAGCGGCGACGCAAGTTTGGAGAAATCCTGGATAAACCGCCTGTAATACCCTGCCAGACCTATGAAGCTCCTGATCTCCGTCACGCTCGTCGGGGCTCTCCACTGAGTCACTGCCTCGACCTTCGCCGGATCCACTGAAATCCCATCTGCTGACACAATATGCCCCAGAAAAGCCACCTGATCCAACCAAAACTCACACTTCGTGTACTTGGCATAAAGCTGCTGCTCCCTCAAGATGCCCAGCACAATCCTCAGGTGCTCTCGATGCTGCTCCCTGTCAGGCGAGTATACCAAGATGTCATCCACGAACACCACGACAAATCTGTCAAGGTACGGCTGGAAGGTCCTATTCATCAGATCCATGAATGTCGCAGGCGCATTCGTCAGTCCAAATGGCATCACCAGGAACTCATAGTGGCCGTACCGCGTCCTGAAGGCTGTTTTCTGAACATCCGCCTCCCTGATCCGCAACTGGTGATAACCCGAACGCAGATCGATCTTCGAGAACACTCTCGCCGTCTGCAACTGATCGAACAAATCATCAATCCTGGGCAAAGGGTACCGGTTCCGAACGGTAACCTTATTCAGCATCCTGTAGTCGATGCACATCCGCAACGATCCATCCTTCTTCTTCACGAAGAGCACAGGCGCTCCCCATGGAGAAACACTCGGTCGAATGAACCCGGATTCCATCAACTCCTGCAACTGCTTCTTCAGCTCCGTCAACTCAACAGGTGCCATCCGATAAGGTGCCTTCGACTGAGGTGTCGTACCCGCAACCAACTCGATGCTGAACTCAATCTCTCGGTGCGGCGGTAACGCTGGAATCTCTGCTGGAAAGACATCTGGAAATTCCTGCACTACCTCGATATCCTCCAGCCTCCTCGTCTCAGGATCAGGAACTACCAGCGTGGCCACAAACGCTCTGCATCCCTGCTGTAACAGTCTCTGTGCCTTAACCGCAGACACAATCAGACGACCCCCTCTGCTCCTCGCACCTCTGATCAGAACATCTGGCAAGCCCTCCATCGGAATCAAGATATTCTTCTCACGGCAAAAGACCCGCACGTCGTACTGTGACAGCCAGTCCATCCCCAGTATGACGTCGAAGTCCTCCATCAGTAACCAGACCAGATCTGCCGGAAAATCATGGTCTCCCGAAACAACAGTGGTGCCGGGGGAAAAGCTCCCCACAGTGCCCACCTCACCCATGGGCGTGCTGACCTCCAAAACATCAGTCAGCAGCACAGGGGTCCGACCCAACTCGCCAGCAAACTTCTCCGAAATGAAGGAGTGAGTGGCGCCACAATCAAACAACACGCGTGCTACAGAACCAGAAACTGAAAGCGTACCTTCCACGACGGTGTTGGAGTCCCTCGCCTCCTCAGCCTGGATAGTGAAGACCCGCCCGGTCCTCCTGCTCTGGCCCGGTGGAACAACCGGCCGGCTGCCTCCGCCTCTGCCTACTACTGGTGGTCCTGGCCTCCTGCTCGGCTCTCCCTGCCTCTGAGGACAATCACGGACAAAGTGTCCCATCTGACCACAACCCATGCACGCTCCAGTCCGACGGGGACACTCCTGCCCTGGATGGAACCTCCCGCAGTAAGTGCACGCCCCTGAATGACGTGCTCCTCCTCCATCGAACCTGGGCCTCTTGCCCGGGTTTCCTGCCCCACGACCAGCTACTCTGCTAACGGTGCTCACGGTGCTCGTAGCATGCTTCACCGCATCTGCAAGGGTCCGCGGCATGCTGTTGATCACCCGAGAACGAAGCGGCTGCCTCAGTCCCTTCACGAACTTCCTCGCCCGCTGCTCTGGGGTCACACAAATCTCAGGGCAGTAATGCTCCAAAGCGTTGAACCTGCTGATGTAGCTCGTCAGTGTCATGTCCTTCTGCTCTAGCGACATGAACTCCTCCCTCTTCTGATCCCTGACATGCTGGGGGAAGTACTGCTCATGAAACACCTCCAAGAACTCCTCCCAGCTCACATCCACACGATCATCAAACAACACCGTGGACGTAGATCTCCACCAGTTGGCGGCCTCGCCATCAAACACATAGGTGGCCAGCTCCACCATCCTCTCAGGTGCTACTCCAATAGCACGGAAGATCTTCTCCATCCGGAAGATCCAGTCCTCTGCAACCTCCGGGGCCCTCCTGCCGTCGAAAGTCGGCGGGTGCTGACGCATGAACCGATCGTGCTCAGCTCCCACTCCGCCTTGGGCGCTCTGAGCTGCCTGACGCTCCAGAAACTCACCCAACCTGTCCCAATGAGCACCAGATGTGTCGTCACTGGAATTACGATCGCGTGTAGAACTCCTCACGCGCCTAGGTGCCATCTGATAAGAGAAACAATCACAACTTCAGCCATGTATGCATGCTAAAAGATAAAATGCATGAATCCTATTACTACAAGGGTGATTTCATTGGGAACCGCATAGGAATCGACCGCTCTGATACCAAGTTGTAACATCCCAAAACAGCGGAAAATTTAAAAAAAATCATAATCAAGACACAGAGCACAATAATCAAGGCGGGACTGTTACTTCTCATAAACAATAAAGCGGTGCACCATAATACATCAGAGTTTGCCAAAATGAATACATGATTACAACAAACGACAAGGGAAGATAAACGTAATCATGTGGACCTCAGTGGTCTGACTAGAGGATCCGACTCCAAACGCGCGCGCCCGCCGATCACCACCCCACTAGACCTACTGCGGTCCTGAAAATATATAACAACAATGCCTGAGTTTCCAGAAGGAAACCCCGTATGCCAACTCACCTATATATGCATGCATTACACAATGAACCTATCATACTAGTAGCATGTCATGGCATTGACAGAAATGGAAAACAGTTCCTCCGAATGGTAAAACAGGACATCAGTCCGACAATCAACAACGAGTCTCCCGAGGAGACCTACTGCAGGCACATGCAGTCTTACAGCACGCGACATCGCACCCCCCACACGCAGCTACACTACTCAAGGGTTCGGCAGGGAGCCTCTGTCACGCCTGCGGGCCGATAGAATACAGATCTGCAAATCTCAGTGGTCGGAGCACAGGAACCAACGGGGCCGTCGCCCGGAAGGTATAACAACAACATCTCGGTAGGTGCCCAGCCGAGGAAAGCAACATAGCCGGAACAGCCTCGGCTCAACAATCACCATCGCCGGCACAACCTCGGCGGCATCACCGGCACAGCATCGGTGGTCCATCACAACAGTCCGGCACAACATCGGGCAAATCCAGACCGAAGTCTGCCAGGTCATCGGGCTCCTCGAGCCGCAAACACCAACCGCGCTGCTATAAAAGCAGGGCAGCGACCTCCGTAGCCCGTGGGCCGGTAGTCACCTCACCCAACGCCAGTTGCGTGCCCGCACAAATAACAACACTGGGATCCACGATCCCTCAGGCCTGCTATACTACAAAGTGCCAACAATCATCTCACAAGTCACGGTCCATACATGGAGGTGACGCGTCCCGAACACCCACACTCTTCCCAACGGCGGTCCCTAGGCAGGCACGCATCACGCGCCCACCGTCACCTCCTGGCTCACGCACAAGGCGAGGACACGGGTTTCCGTGGACAAAGTTGGCGTTCAAAAAGGGAACCAGGAATTCTGTCCTGTGCCCAAACGGTCGACCGGAAGAGGTAATTCGGTCGACCGGTTCCAGAAAGGAATCGGTCGACCAGATTCCTAAAACGGTCTACCGCTGCGCTCACAACAGAACCCCCCAACGGTCGAACAAAGGTCTAAAACCGGTCGACCGAACGAGGTCAAAATCCGGAGTCTGGTCAACATTAAAACCACTCTATCGGTCGACCGACTCAGGGGTCCCAGTCGACCGAAAACTAACAGAACGTCTTATACCACATTTTAATCCATCGGTCGACCGACTCAGGGGTCCCGGTCGACCGATAACAGTTAGGGTCAACCTACATTTCTACGTCATATAACGGTCGATCGACAACCAGCAACGGTCGAACAAGCATGCAATAATAACCAGTACACTTAAGTTCCGGTAGACCGAACACAAGACCCCGGTCGACCGAAACACAACAGGCAGCCCCAACTCAACAGCAATAATGCACTACCGGTCGACCGCCACAAGGCATCGTTCGACCGGTGAAGGTTAAAGTCGGGCAAATAGTGCTAAAACGGTCGACCGCCCGAAGGATCCGGTCGACCGTTGGTCGTCTTCTTCAACCTCGCGCCAGCCGAGGTTTCACGAAGAAAAGCGTCGCCGGAGAGGTCTCCGACCTCCCCCGACTCGACCAACGCATCCCTCACATGAGGGTTAACAAACAAACCACACTAAGGAGCGGCATACCTCAACCACGACGACGAAACGCCGGAGCTCCGCTCACGCACGTCGCCTCCTCCGGTCTCCTCGCGCTAAGCCTCCGCACGAAAGTCTTCCTCGTCTGCCCCCTCCGCGACAGTTGCTCTCACCGCGCGCACCAGCAAGGAAGGAAGAAGAAATGAGGAAGGAGAAGAAAAGGGAAGAAGAAAGAAGAGTCTTATTTAAAAAAAACTCGGATGCTACAGTAACCCAACCCTTCACCTTCCCATGCAACTCCTGCACACTTACCTTCCCCATGCAAACCACACCTTAAACCCGAGTTAACCCTAAACCCGGGTTAGGGTTCTAACAGATATTGTTCCGATTCAAACGTAAGTAATCGAAAATATCATGGGCGTAATCCAATTGCAATTGCCTCCTCCAATCATAAGGGGTGGGATCGGTTGCCAAACCTAAAGTAAATTAAATTTAGGTAAGAAATTTAAACGAAACCCAAACCAAAAGTTTGCAGCTCACATTGGTTTAAATTCGGGTTGCATTGATATCATTGTTGATCACTTCGAAAAAAATCAAACTAAATACAACAAGAAAAGTAACTATATCGAAAATAAACCATTGTTACATACTAATATAAGTATAATTGTAATGCTAAATAAAAGTTAGGAATTTAATAAGGTCCCGTTTGATAACTATAGGTTTTGAATATTCAATTTCAGCAATATATTTTTCGAGTTGACATCCAACAATATAGGTTTGGAAGTCATACGTTTCTGAATGATTTTGTTTTTCTTTAGAAAAAAAACATGTCATTTTGTTCTACCAAACATGTCACGATAGCTTTGGATCGTATGATACATCAAAGCGAGTAAGGGGATGCAGATGTTATTGAAATTATACATATAAATAAATAAAAAATCATTTTAGCTCAGGAATGACTCAACTCAAAGTCTCATTACTTAAGTCACACTTAAATTTCTGATAGATTTCGATATGAAGTCACTATGGCATTCCCATGTGACTATCTGTATTCTGTCATCTATCTAAATTTTATCTTGACAGAACAAGATACACTTATGTTCAAGTGATGAGAGATGTCACAGGTTCGATGCTCACTTCAACTGCTTGTAGCAGGTGAGATAATTAAGAGCACCCTCAACGGGTGCTTTTGGGGTCGGGTCGGGATTCAACCCGACCTCAGCCCCCCTTAACGGGGGAAAAGCTAGGTTGGGTTCCCGATCCAAAATTGGCCCCCGGGCTGGCCACGTGGCCAACCCGGGTTGGTTGATTTTGTTTTGTTTTGATAAATGATTTAAATTACATTTTTTATATTTGTTAAATGATATGTATATATTCTTATATAATTATATTTTTTATTTCTGAATATTAAAAACAATAATGAAAATTAGTAAAAAAATCGATTAAATTAAGTATACTAATACAAAATTAATGGAAAATCATCAAGTCCAAAATACATTGCGTCTGATTTTTTGGGGGCGCTGCCCCCTTGAAACCCCCGTCACCTCACCAGCGAGTTTGAACGTCGCTCGCTCACCGGTGAGCGAGACCCTCGACTGACCCATCGAAGTGAAAATCATAAGTATGAGTCAATTGTAACCCAAATAAAGAAAAATAAATTAACTTAATCCGATTAATAACCAAGTACATAACACAACTACTACTTCCATAATTGAAAATATGAAGAAAATTTACTTAAGCAAAGTACATAATTGTAAATTAACTTAAACCCGAACAAAAACGAAATACATAAGTAAACTAGATTTTAGACACTCAAAGAAAATTAAAGATGTCCATTTTTCTCGGCCCAATCCAGCAATTTTGCATGTGTCTGCTCTTCCACTTCTGTGCGCTTCGACTTACTAAACAATGTGTTCATCAATGCTATCTTCCCCATGGCTAGCTTCAACATATGTTTTCGCTCCGATTTTTCACCTCTAACTTGTGAAACGTGTTAAGTCTCGAACAGAGCTCTACAACCCGGTCGTCCAGTCGATTTGGTGCTAGGCCTTTTCCCTTCTTCTTTGCCTTTTTTACCCCTTCTGGGCGCTGAAAGGGTTGTTGTGGGATTTCATCTCGTGTCGCTTCGTCTGACGGAGGTGACCGAGTCGAAGAGCCTTCTGTGCTCTTTCTCTTGCTCCCGCTTCCTGTTGTCGGAGTACTATCTACTTCCTCCCGTTCATTTATTTGTGGGCGTGCACGTGTTGTCTTTCCCGCACTGGGTTTTACGAACGACTCCCACTTTGGGTACTTGCGTAACATTTCCCATGCATGGAGGAATGAGAACTTAGAACCGACAGTGGATTCGTAAATTTTATGCGCATCACGAACAACATCTCCATGGTTGTATCCGCTCCTTTGCCGTCGTAGAACTTCATCGTAACAACCGCCCCACTTCATTACTAGTGGTGCAAACCTCCTCCAACGACCTTTTAAGGAGTCCGAGAGGCGTGGGGTTATCTTATTGTTCGAGCAAGCGGTCTGCTCGTACACGCGTGTCACTCTACCCCACAAAGCTCCGGCTTTCTGTGAGGTGCCTACAAAGGCATCCATACTAACTTGCATGTAAGCCGAGATCAACGCTTCGTCATCCAACGTGGACCAGACCTTCACCTTGTGTAATTGTGGTGATCGCGCTGGCGATCGAGACAACGTGCGTTATGTTGGTTGGGCAGATGGGTGGTCGTCGTTTTGATTCTCATCATCGGAAATATTATTTGGGAAGTTCGTAGTGGTTTGTCCACTAAGTAGGTTGTCATATATTTCATAAGGGGTAATGGGTTGTCATATTGTTGTGGTGGTAAAGATTGTTGTGGTTGGAAATATTGTGGTGGTGGTAAAGAGTGTTGTTGTGGGAAATATTGCGGTGGTGGATTTTGTGAAGAACTTGGATGATTGTAAGGGTCAAATTGGTAGGGGTTCGGATGTGGAACATGTCCATAACCACTTGGAAATAGTGGTCGAGGGGTTACTCGTCCACGATGTAACTCACGATTGTGGTCAGGGGAAGACATTTTGGTGTAAGTTGCGTTGGTGGCTTAAGTCAAGTTGTAGGAAATGAAGTCAGAAGTGTTTGTTTATATAACATTCTTCAGAGATAGACATGAAACGATTCATTTTTCAACTTTTAAATGTGAACACATAAGAAGCTTCCGACAACGTATGAAACGTGAACAGTTAAGATTCGTCCGATAACGCATGAATCGTGAACAATTAAGATTCGTCTGACAACACATGAGACGTAAATAGTTAAGATGCTTCGGACAACGCATGAGACATTAACAGTTAAGATTCGTCCGACAACGCATGAAACGTGAACAGTTAAGATTCGCCTGACAACGCATGAGACGTGAATATTTAATATGCTTCTGACAACGCATGAGACATCAACAGTTAAAATTCGTCTAACAACACAAGAGACGTGAACACATAAGATGATTCTGACAACGCATGTGATGTGAACAATTAAGATTCGTTTTAAAACCTTCAACGGTCTACAATCCACCGACAAAGATGAACGATATGGATTTAACCCTGCCCTAGATATGAATTAATGTTACAAATAGGAGGTTCTTGTAAAACGAACCTTAAACCACAAGTCCTCCTGCAACCCCAAGTGACAAGTATGACCAGTGACAACTCTTCTAACTCCAACTCCTCCTCTTCATCATCTGATGCCCTAGATGAGGCAATAGACCAAACAACCAACGTAGTTGTGGAGTACCTCTCCTCTTACCTTAATACGCAACCTCCACGTAGGAGGAGGAGACAAACTTCTAACCCAGACAGAGATATGACAGTTGGTTATAATCGTCTAATTGCATATTATTTTACTGACAGTCCGGTGTATGGTGATCGTATTTTCAGAAGAAGGTTTTGAATGCGGAAGAATGTTTTCCTTCGAATTGCCTACACGCTCGAGGCTACCGATATCTTCTTCCAGCAACGAGCAGATGTTGTGGGTCGACTTTGCATATTAGGTATCCAAAAATGTACTGCAGCGCTCCGAATGTTAGCATATGGTGTAGCGGCAGACGAGGTGGACGAGTACTTACGTCTCAACTAAGCAACATCAAGAATGTCCCTCCAAAAATTCTGTGAAGGTGTCATTAGTAATTTTGGTGTTGAATATCTATGAACGCCTACTCCAGCAGACCTAACAAGACTTCTCCAAGTTGGTGAGTTACGAAGGTTTCCAGGCATGATGGGCAACATTGATTGTATGCATTGGGAATGGAAGAATTGTCCAGCTGCTTGGAAGGGGCAATATCAATGCCGAAGTGGAAAACCGACACTTGTTCTGGAAGTTGTTGCATCTTACGACCAATGGATTTGGCATTCATTTTTCAGGATCCCAGGATCGTGTAACGATATCAATGTCCTCCAACGTTCTCCAGTTTTCGATCACATTATGGAAGAGCGTGCACCACCTGTTAGATATGAAGTGAATGACAACCCGTATGATATGGGTTACTATCTCACAGATGGTAGTTATCCTAAATGGGCAGGATTTATACAATCAATCCTTCTTCCTCAGACACCCAAAGATAGATTGTTTGCCCAATTTCAGGAAACAACAAGGGAAGATGTGGAACGTGCGTTTGGAGTGCTTCAAGCAAGATTCGTCATCGTGAAAAGGTCATCGTTAGCATGGAGTCTAGATATTCTCGGTAAAATTATGACTGCATGCATAATCTTGCACAACATGATCGTGGAGGACGAACGCGACTCTTACGAACAGTTGGTGGATATAAACGAATTTATCCACGAGCGACCTCAAAACATCGGCGAAAGTTCAAACGAGTCGGGTCTTCGGTATTCCACCGATAGTATTGTGGGTATTAACAGATATCTGCATAACAGAGATCGAGTTCGAGACTCCCGAAAACATATGGCATTGCGAGCTGATTTGATCAAAAATATATGACAACGTTTTGGAAGGAGTGCAAGTTAAATTTGTTCGTAATATATATTGTAATATTTTGATTTTAAATTATTGTAATAATTACTTGTCGAATTTTAATTAAATGTAATTTTTGCGTGTTATGCGTAATTATCGTAATTTAATTAAATTAAGTCATTATAAAAATATTTTATTTAATAGTTTGTGTATTTTTGTGATGGAATAGAAAATGAGGTAAAAAGAAATGACGTGGATAAGAGAGAGTGTTGGAAATGAGGTTGGAGTTAAGAAGTGAAAAATGTGTTGGGTTGAATTGTGAGTTGCATAGTATTTTTTGCTGACGTGGTAAAGAGGAAAACTGGAATGGGGGAGAGAAAATGGGGTTGGGATCAAGGATAATCTAAAATCAACCATATCAATCAGGGTCATAGCTAACCCAATTGCAAATTGTAATTAAGTGGTTTTCTTGCCATGATCTATTTCTATAAAAATAACAAAATAACAAATATTGATGATGGTTTTCGTTGTTTATCAAGAATGAAACATTTAATAGCTTTCCTTAAAAATAACAAAGAAAAGCAAAAGAAGCAATCTTATCTGCTCCACTACATACTTTGTACCATAGAAACGCAAAAGACCGGAGTCACGTGATGTACTCTAAAAGGCAGTAAGTCTAGTAATGGAAAAACTCCACGTACCCCCAACTTCGATTTTTGTGCTTGTGGTTTGGTTGGAATAATGTCATGTCTCCACCGACCGACCCGTCTTTTTATTTTTCTGAAACGAGACGCGGAAACATCCACTTCCCCGAATCATCGTCAGCTTCGTGTGTGTGTTGGAAATTTGTCGGATGGTTTCTTTGGGAATTAATTAATATTTGCCGTCTACTTCTGCTTAAATCCTCGTCTCGATTATCATTTTTCATTTTACAATACATTTAATACTTATTTCTTCTCGTCTTTTAAACTAAACTTTTTATCTCTGTTTTTTCTCATTCTACCAGTACTAATACCACGAAAATGTCTGACGAAACGTCTGAATCCGGTGAAGTAAGCCTACAAAAAAATTCATTTTGGGCCTCTAGCTAGGATGTCACCTTGGGGCGTCCTGACCAGACGCCTAAAAACAAAAAAATATTTTTTTCTTATATGTTGTGTTATTTTAAAATTTTAAGGTTTTGTTACAAGATTTTGGTGGTGATTGAGTATATTACGGTGAGTTTTTGTAAGTCCACAAGTATTTCCCACAATTAATGACGCGAATAGATTGGCGAAACAAGTTGTCATCGGTGTCATTTTTTTGTAATATCATCTTATAACCACAAGCAGATAATCAGATTAATTGTTATCTGAGATGCGATCACAGAAATGAAATGTGTTCTCGGGATATGGATATTGCAGTACGGAAGAATACGAAAATAAATTGTTGTGGTTGTCGTTTTATATAAAGGTGGTCGAGCGATGAGAGCGTGATGTGTGTGTCGTAGTTTCTGATAGTTCTCATGGTCAACACAACCACAGACTTGCAGTTTATCCAGAGGGTCACCGACAGATCAACGGTGTTAGTCATGAGGTCAAGGAAATTATTCGTGATATGACTGAGGCATAAACAAAACCGCGTAACTTCTTGTTGGCTGTAAACGGGAAATCCCCAGAGGATCATCCGAATCAGAGACGCATTTTATAACTGTAGAGAGTACATGAGGATGGTGAAATCTGAAAACAGGAAATCAACTCAATAGTTTCTACATCAGGCAGAGCAGTATCAGTACTTGTATTGAATTCTAGCGGATGAAGAAACTAATGTCGTCACTCACACATTCTTGGCACATCCAACGTCAGTTAATTTGTTACGCGCATACCCATCGGTAATTTCCATGGATTCGACGTACAAAACGAACAAATACAAGATGTCTTTATTCGAGATGGTTGGGGTGACACCAACAAACATGAACTTCATAATCGACTATGCAATTACGAAGGATGAGACCGAGTCTAATTACCGGTGGGTGTGGGAGAAGTTGTGATATCTGTTATTGAGTACTGTCAGCTCGACTGCAATAATAACGGACTGAGAGTTAGGCCTTATGCGACTAGTGAGAGAGCTTTTTCCTGACTCTGCTCATTTATTTTGCACATGATATATCAACAAAGACGTATACAACTACGCATACCACGCATTCGGCAAGAACAAGCAGTTGACAGAGACTTTGAAGTGTGGAAAGTAGAGGAAAATCATACTTTCTACTTCAGATCTCGATTATAATAGAGGTGTGCGTACTCTGAAAGATTCGTATAGGTCTTGGCCGACTATCACTGAGTATCTGGACGACACGTGGTTAGTGAATAAAGGGAAGTTTGTGTTGAATTGGACGAACAAAGTCCTTCATTTTGCAACACTACGAACTGTAAGGTCGAAATTGCTCATTCGACTACAGTTTTGGACACTCTTTTCGACCGCGTCAATGCGGCTATTGAAATGTTGCTGATGAATATTCAAAACTTTCTTGAAGAGTCGAGACGTCGAAATTTGATTAAATAAAGAAATGCTTTATATCAGCATATAAATGGTCGAATTTCACATCACTACTTGTTATTATTGAGTGAGGTGTTGAAGAGAATGCATGACTTAAGTAATTAAGTTGAATATCGTTGTATGTGCGCTTTTCCGACATCACATGAGATTCATTGTGCGTGTACCATCCGTGGTTGTATTGAGTCAGGCGAATGAATTTATTTTGAGCAGATTGATTCATTATGGAAAACACTTGTCATTGGAGAATGAGTCGACATGTCAGAGTTTGTGGATCAATCATCTCAAGACATCGAGCATTTCTAATGTATTGGTTAATGTATAATATGTTCGTACGTTATATCGTCGCCACTCTCCACCTTATCTGAAACCTCATCATCATCGAACGGATCATCACGTGTCTGACGACGACGTAAGAACTATCATTCTTCATCGTAACTGAAGCAAATATACCCCATCTACGTGTATGACGATGTGCTAAATCCTCTTCGTAAGCATGTACAACACGTAAGGGTATGAATTTTTCTCTTCCTTCCCCGTAACCAGATGACTATTAATTAAATTTTAAAGGGGGCGTCTCCGACAGACGCCGACCTGTTGGGGGGGGGGGGGGGGGGGAGGCCGCGGGAGCCCCCTCTCCTCCCCCCTATTTTTTTTGTAAACTTGAAATAAATGAGACATTTACCAGATTCTAGTGCACTGGGGCGTCCGTTGACTCCTTTCCTGGTTTCCGATACATTTTTTTTTGATGATAATGAGATGAAGATAAATGGAGAGTGGTGATAAGAGAGTGAAATGAAGAGATATATAAGTAGAAATAAGAGAAGAGCAAAATGATAATTGGCACGTGAGATTTAAGTAAGTTTTGGACGACGTTTTGTAATTCAGTTTTTTCTATGATAGAAAATTTCTTTGCATGAGCTCAATTTTATGTGGTGAGTTGTTATTTATGTACCGGTCATATTTTATGAGGTGATTCTCCTGTGAAGATGTAACTTTCGAGGTCAAAAATCCAAAAGCTGATTTCCTACCCGAAGGTAATATTTGGGAGCCTCATCTAAATTAGCCTAAGAATCAGATCACATGATTTTTGATCTGAAACACGAGAATATTAATTTGACGATTTTTTTTCGTTACTTGTGATTTCTAATTTTCTATACATCCTTTTTCATTTTGTGAGGTGAACTGAAAGTAACCTAACATTGGATACTTGATGTTTATCTTGTTGTGCTGCTGCAAATTCGTCTCAAGACACGTGGGCATCAGGTAGACGGAGTTGGTGTGGAGAGATAGACTCGAATCCAAACTAAGGGGAAATTTGGGCATGAGACATGACAAAAACATTTCCGATGCGAGAATTTTGAAAACTCGTTCTATATAATTTATGTAGTGACAAGTGAATACGTGTGAGGTTATGGTGTGAGGTTATGATGGTGGCAGTAAAGGAATCGAAGTTGTCAAAACTGATTTTGGATATAAATTTCTGACAAGGTAAAGATGGTAGGATTTCATGTTTAATTATACATATATATTTTTGAAATTTTTATGCATAATAAGGATCATCTTCAATTTTCTACGATTTATTTCATGCATATAACGATTTGTTTCGATAACTAGTTTTAAAACTTATCAAAACAAATATGAGTCCACGAATTCATACCTAAAAGTTCTCTAAAATTTCTTGAAGATCCGGAGACAATGTTGATGTTTGTTGATGCGCCGGATTCCCCCGAGTGTTCACCAAACTCTAAACGAGATTGGAGAGAGAAGAGCTAACCTCTCGATCTCCAATAGAGTTTAGAATCCAACTACTAACCCCCTTTAGTTTTCTTGAGAAGATCTCCTCTTGAAACTAAATCTAAACTTAAGAATTTGTGGAAATTTCGTGGAGAATTAAGGAGAGAGATTTTGCATGAAAAGCAATATTAATTAAGATGTAGGAAGACAATGAGATAACCTCTATTTATAGGTTCTCTCCAAATTACCTATTCATGTGCAACCTCTTGCCCATGATTTCATGCAAAATTCCATCTAACCATCCATTATTTATTAATAAATAATATTAGCCACGAATTAAATCAATTATGGACCAATTCCATGCATGATCTAATTAATTCTAAAATTAATTCTGCATTAACCGTCGGGACCGGCCGACCGTTTTGGAGGTTTGGTCGACCGCTCGAACCAGTTTCGGTCGACCGTTCAATAGCTCGGTCGACCGTTCGTAACAGGAACTATTCCATCGCAATGTTCGGTCGACCGACCGATCACTTTCGGTCGACCGTTCGAACAGATGAAATATTCCCTGTTATTGGTCGAGACATGTCCGGTCGACCGTGCCCCACCGGTCGACCGTTTACTGCTAACCGGTCGACCGTTTGAGCACTGTTTTGCAGACTTGTCAAATTTCGGTTTAACCCCTATAAAATTTGACATTTCGGGATTAGTAGTAAATTCACAACTTATGTAACATATTATCCTATGTAATGATCAATCATTACACCCCATAATATTTACATCAGATATGAATTTAATTTAGATTCTAATTATGTTATTAATCACAACATAACTTTGACTTTGCTCGTTCACCCCATGTGTCATATTTTCTACATGAAACCCGACACATCCTTGTGAACTCAAAATCCCCTTTACTCGTTTCCCAGTTTTGTGGTGTGACCTATGGGAGGATCTAAACTAAGTTGGCAGTGATATTAAAGGCTTAATATCACAAGCTATAAGCGGTATCTAGCTACACATTATAGCTCCAAATTAGTTAGATGTCTTAATTCCACTCGAACCAAAATCCGATCCATTTAGTGATGGAGTGCACCACTTGTGTCTGTCCCTTGCCTCATGATATTAAGAATACACACAAAGTAGTATTGTGTCATCTTTGTCTTAGTATTCATTTCTTGATCTTTTTAAGCTAGTTATAAATATGTGACTTAACTCAAATCACATTGTGCACATTATAACTTTGCTTTATCAAGGGGCCCACTAATATCATCACTCAATTAAGAGGGACAATGATAATCTTTTGACTAACTATTTTCTCCAACGAAAGTTATACTTAACCAACTAATGCCTTTACACTACACTCATCGATAGCTCAAGACACTAGTCTAATTAAGAACTCCTTAAGCGATCGGATATAAGTCTCATATCAAAGGACCAAAGACACAGTAAAATATTAATGACACAGAAACACATTTCTATAATATTTTACTTATTAGGTCTATTCAGTATACAAAAGTAATATTTTCCTCTTTTGCATACCCGTGTCGTCACTCACTTGTAGAGCTACAATGATCTATGACCAACACGACAATCTTTACTCGGTAATTAATGTCCCAGGTTTAATTACCACGATTGCGAATATTTTTTGTTTTATGCAAACCAATATCTTTTAGAGCTCTACGGCTAAGGACCAAAAGTCTCTTCCTTAACACTTCTAAAAGACGAATAACATAAACAAGGAACAAAATGATTTTTCATTCAATTCATAATAATTGGCATTTAAAAGCAAAACTTTTAGAACACATTCCCTTCAAAGAGATTCCCAAGGTTTCCCTAATTTTTTTAAATAATAAAAACTTAATAAAAATTTAATTATTAAGAAAAAAATAATTTTTTTTCGAAGAGCAATGGCTCGGGCCTGCCAGCCGTGATCCAGCCGTGAGTTTTTTTAATTTTTTAATTTATATTCTTTTTTGTTTTATGATTTTGAATTTTTTTTTATTTTTTTTAAAATCTTATTTTTTTAAATATGTTTTCCGATTTTTTTAATTTGTATTTTTTTCAAAGATGTCTTTAAGCGATGTAGAGTAGAAAACCTGTTGAAATTAGGTTATTTTTCCAATAAGAAAATCAAATCTCTTTATTTGATAAAATAATTTATTATGTTGAATAATTTTTTTTAATTTGATAAAATAACTTAACTTTTCAACATGTTCTCCTCCTTTATATTATTTGTAGGTCGATTTTGGAAAAAAAATATTTTTTTTAAAAACTAATAACAATTGGAAAACATATTTCTTATAAAAAAATTTAAAAAACTTAAAACAAAAACCAAAATAAATAAAAAAAAAATCACCTGCCCGAGTTGACTACTTTTCGAATTTTTTTATTTTTTCCTAAAATTTTAATTTCTTTTTATTTTAAAAAATTACGGTACTTTCAACGAGGTGAAAAAAAAGTAGCCGACATCACACATGTTTCTGCCAGACTTCTACACCAAAGTAAAAAGAGGCCAGTAACTCACCTCATTTCCTTTTTTGATTTTAAGTTTCCTCATTTCTGATAATTCAATTCCTCAAAGGAAAAACTTATCTCATGGTCTCTGTATAGTAATAACAGTCACCGATAAAGATTCAAGTTTGGCTGTCACAGACTCACAGTGTCGTGTTATTTTTATTTTCTTTGAAGGCTCGTAATTAGGGGTGCACACGGGTCGGGTTGGGGTTGAAATCCGACCCAACCCGAAATTTTCGGGTTAGGAAAATACCCAATCCGAACCCGAACCGATTCGGGTTGGACCCAACCCGAACCCGAAATTTTCGGGTTGGACCCAACTCGAACCCGAAATTTTCGGGTTGTGTCGGGTTGGACCCGAAATTTTGGCATGAAATATTTACATCAAAAACATTTTTTCTCATCAAATCACCCCCAAATCGAATTACTCCAACCAAAAGGCAAATGTTTTTTTCATCAAATCTCCAGAATTTTGGCAAGAACAAAGATCGAATTATTCCAACCAAAATCCGCAAATTAACATCACCAAACACATAGAAAATAACCTTTTTTCCATCAAACCACCCCCAAACCACCAAAGATCAGAACTTTATAACAAAATCACACTCAAACACAGCAACTTCACTTGGATCCATCAAAATTTCAAATTCGCATCACCAAACACATCAAAAACATTTTTTTCCATCAAATCACCCCCAAACCACCAAAGTCCTAACTTTTACCAACCAAATTACCTTGGGATAGCACTTCCCGCAGTTGGAGCACCAGATGAAGTTTACGTGGCCACGATCGTGCTTGTTGCGGCCGTCGTTCCTGCGCTTGAACGTATGCGGGATATCAAAAACTATCAGAATCCGAGTCGGAGGTCAAAATCGTAGGGAGAGAAGACGAGATCTTACCATTGTCGGCGGAAACCCTAACACTTCTTCGGCTTCGGTTCTACGACCATGACCCTCGACTTTGCTGTGACGGTCTTTGGTCCTCCCCGCTGCTCTCCTGGGCACTACCATTTGGGGTCTCTCCTCCGGATCGGGTTTGGGGATGATGGCAGTGGTGACGTGGAGGGATGCATCCTCTTCGTTTCCGTGCTCTTTCTTTTGCTTCTGGGTGGTGGAATCATCGGCGGTGATCGAGAGAGCGTGAGGGAGAGAGGAAAGAGGAACGAGAGAGGGTTAGGGTTAGGGATTGGATGACGATTCGCGAGAGAGTCGGAGAGAGGGTTCGGGTCTTCGGGATTTTAGGGTGATTCGCGAGAGAGAGCGGTAGGCGGTAAGGGTGTTCGGGTTCGGGTAATCGGGCAGCGGGCTTATCGGGTGGGCCTGAAATAGGGGCCTGGTTTCAGTGGTTTCGGGTCGGGTTGGGTCAACCCGACCCCTACAACCCGAACCCGACCCGAAAATTCGGGTTTCAGAAATTTCTAACCCAACCCGAAACACCTACCAACCTGACCCGACCAGTCGGGTTCCGGTCGGTTTCGGGTTCAACCCGACCCGTGTGCACCCCTACTCATAATCACATTGTCATGTTATTTGTTAGGAAACACAGTGTCATGTTATTGAGTTAATAAATTCCAGCAACTGATATAATTTTCTTGTCTTAATTATGCTTTATCTCTCACAGGACATACAATTTCTAATCAGATTTTCTCCTCGTCACTACAATAAGTCAATAACGAGTACAAACGAGCCGAGTTGAGCCAGTTCATTTACGGAATCACTAAACTATAAGCTCATTTATGTTAAAAATTAAAAATCATTTATTTTCATGTTGAGCTAAAATCAAATCTTTTTAGAGCTGAACTCTGTAAGACCACCCTTAACAGGTGGTCTTTCTTGGGCATCCCATGCTCGACGGCCCGCCATGAATGGCGCCCGGAGGGGGGTTACATCACGTGGCCCACTCCCAATGGCCCAATGTTTTTTTAAATTTTTTATTTTCTGTTTTGTTAATTGTTAATGTTAATTTTATTGTTTTAATATCTGATAATAGTAACTAATATTAATAGTTTTATTGTTAGTAATACTTTATGTTAATATTAATTATTGTTAGTAATACTTTATGTTAATATTAATTTCTGTTAATCATGATTATGTTTCTATTTTAATTAATTATCATCATTACATTAATAATACTTAAATTGAAAATACATTGATTTAATAAAATTATAAAATACAACACCGATAATACAACATACATGGTTAATAAAAATTAAAAATATAATACGTAATTTAGAGAGGGTTAATGGTGCCCCAAGTTGAACTTGAGTTTAGGTTTGAGTTTAAACCATACTATCCATTCTTATCAATAAAATCTCATGTTTTATGAGTATTTTTTATTTTATAATTTTTTTAACTATAATGCCTTTTTATTTATAATTTTATTATAACATATTACTATAATACCATATATCATCAAGTATGTATATGTCTAAATAAACTAATGTAGCCACCAAAACAAATCTAATATGTTTTGAGTCAAATTCTATCCGACCCGTTTAACATCTGAACCATTTTTTTCGGTTTATTAATTTTCGCGAATTAAACACGATTCGAGTTTTATTTGAACTAAACTAAATTAAGTTCGGTCACAAACTTAAGAAGTCAAAGTTAGAGCATCCTTAACGGGTTGTCCCGCACCTACAACCTGGGATGACCCTGACATGGTCGTGCGCCAGACGACCAGGCTGTACCAAGTGGCACAACCTGGTTGGTCAAAGTTTCTTATTTTTTATTTGTTGTTTTGGTTTTATTTGGTTATTTTTTTAATAAATTGGGAATTTATATTTTGATAAATAGTTAGAACACCACTAAAGGGGGGTTTTACCCCCCAGTTATCTTCGCATGGGTCGTCCGATTAAAAAAGTTTTTTTGGTTTTTTTGGTTTGGATTTTTTGAAATTTTTGTTTGATTTTTTTTTGAAAATATGCTTTATAATTGTTATGATTTTTTAGAATTTTTTTTCCAAAATAGACACCGAAATGATGTGGAGGAGAGAGATATGTTGTTGTGGGTTATAGTTAAGATGTGAATAGTGTAAGAAAGAGAAGAAAGTGAGTTAGGGAGAGAGAGAAAACTGATTTGGAAGATGAAGATGTGAGAGAGAACGTTCATGACCAGGTGGTCCGGAGTCATGGTAAGTGATCATCTTAAAATTTAAGTTTTTTTTTGTTTTACACAAATTGCAGAGACAATTTAAGTGATCACCTCCAAACAACACAAAAAATAAAAAGCAAACAAATGTAATAATAATAATAATAATTATTATCAATAATCCCCAGTTTTTGTAAACAATAATAAATAAATGCAGTAATTATGAATAATCCCCAGAAAAGCAAGCGTTACACATCTAGAACGTTCCTCTCATGACAACACTACCCTCATTTTTCCCTTTAAAACCACCCATTCTTACCCAACTCTCACCAACTTTGCCAGTATAACCATAACCAGAGCAAGAAACCAAAACCCAGAGAGCTACCATGGCAACACTGACCGTTCCCCACCAATGCCCATCCTCCGGCGAAGATGCCGAGCAGCTCATGAAGGCCGTCAAGGGTATCATATCACCTTCAAGATCACTTCTTTTTTTCTTCATCCGACTGTGCTTGCTCTGTTTTGTGTTGTTTTTAGAACGTTTTGTGCTTCATGTTTGTGTTTTGACAAGTGGGTTTGTGTTTGATCTTTGGAATAATCTGTTTTTGTAGATGTTCCATTTTCATGTTTTGACTCCGAGATAACTTTTTTTTGTTTCCATTTTGCTTGCTCTGTTGTATGGTGTTCTATGTGACTGTTGTTTGATGTCGCAAAGATCATGTTTTTAAATCTTTGTACGTTTCATGTTTGTGTTTTAAGTAGTGGGTTTGTCTTTGATCTTGTAAATAACCTATTTAGGTGATCTATTTCCAAGTCATCACTCCAGGATCACCTTTTCTTCCATTTTGCTGGCCAAAACAAGTGATCTGTTGTTTGATGTTACCAAAAACATGTTTTTAGAACTTCCTATGTTTCATGTTTGTGTTAGAACTTCCTATGTTTCATGTTTCTCTTTGATCTTGATTATAACCTATTTAAAGCCTATCCATTACCAGTGATCACTTCAAAATAACTTTTTTATTAATTACTATTTCATGTTATCAAAAGCATGTTTGTAAACTTTCCAAGTTTCAGGTTTGTATAAACAATGGGATTGTCTTTGGTCTTCAAAATAACCATTTCAGCTTATCCTTTTCCTTTTTAAGTGACTGATTTGTTTGATGTTTGTAAAAAAAAACATGTTCTTTTATTTTGTATCTCGTCCTTTAACAGAAGAGAGATAAGTAAGCGTTTTATTCTGAGCCAGACATGTGATGGGACTTTGGGTTGTTTCAAAAATCTTTCTCAAAGAATGTTTTTCCTTTTCTTTTCAGGAAAATCATGTTGTAGCAGGATCTGTTTTTTTTGCTTAATTTGTTATGTATTTTGGGATTTTAATATTATCCCAGTTTCCTGAGCCCACTTGGTTTGGGAACTAATGATCTATGTGTTTCTTCTCCAGAAACAGTTCACATGATTTGCTATAACTTTGTTTAGATTTGCGGGGTTCATTTGCAATTTCTCCTTACCATTGACATGTTCTGCTAAGATCTTTAACATCTTCATCAGCAAGTGTGTTTGATGGCTAGGCTATGTTGATTATTGTCTTATTTTAGTGCTCACTAACATTTTTGTTTTGCATGATGGCTTGATAGGATTTGGAACTGATGAGAAAGTAGTCATCAACATTCTGGCCCACCGCAACGCCGAGCAAAGGAGGCAGATCAGATTGGCGTACGAGGAGCGCTTCAACGAGGACCTCATCAAGCGTCTCGAATCCGAGCTTAAAGGAGAGTTTGAGGTACCTTATCTTCTCAGTTCTCACCATTGATATAAATGCATTTGCTTCGACATGGGTTCCGATACAATTGTTTAAAACCATACTAGAAAAATAGCATTTTGTTGAACTAAGATGATTTGATATATGGAACTACTCGTACAGTATGATTCGAAACATTCTAGTAGATTTGTATGATTTCAATAGTAAGTTGCTTTTTCTGATGGATTATTGTAGTCAGTAATTGTTTGTTCTGCTCTAGAGAGCGGTCTACCGCTGGAACTTCCCTCCACTGGAGCGCGAGGCCATCTTAGCCAATGTTGCAGTGAGGGAGAAGATTGATTACACCGTGATCATCGAGACTGCTTGTGTCAACACACCTCAAGAGTTGTTGGCTGTGAAAAACGCGTATCAGACCCACTACAAGCGCTGCTTGGAAGAAGACATTGCTGTGAATTGCAGTGGTGATCTTCGCAAGGTATAAAAAACGTTCCTCAAATAACTACGTCTTGCTCAAGATTGGTATTAATGTATCTAACTATAATTCTTTAAGTGCAGTTTCTTTTAGGACTTGTTGGCACCTATAGGTACAATGGAGACGAGGTAGATCTAGCATTGGCCTCTTCTGAGGCCAAGATTATTAAGAACGCGTTTAGAGAGAAGGCGTTCCATCATGATGAGATCTTCCGGATTATAACGACGAGGAGCAGGGCTCAGCTGAACGCAACCTTCAACAAGTACAGGGACGAGTTCGGTACCTCTCTCATCGAGGTCAGTTCACAATCTTAACACAACACCCCAGAACATGTAAAAATCAATTTTAGTTGTGACCCTTTTGCGTTCATGTCGTGTTAGGCTCTTGCAAGTGATTCGAAGAACGAACTTGCTATTGCACTTACAACTGCAATCGAATGCTTTATTTCCCCTCACGAGTACTTCGAGAAGGTAAAAGCATGCTTGTAGTTGTATCCATCCACATTGTCATTTTGCGCATGCGTAGTTTCGACTGATTGTTTTGGTGCTTAGGTTCTGCGAAACGCTACAAGCAAGTCGGGAAGCAACGATAGCGGTCTCACACGAGTGATAGTCACGCGTGCGGAGAAGGACCTGAAGATCATCAAGGACCTTTACCACAAGAAGAACAGCGTCACGCTTGAGCAGGCTGTGGCCAAAGTCACTTCAGGTGATTACGAGCAGTTCCTGCTTGCTTTGATTGGCAGCAACTAGAGAGAGGCCTGCTGAGTTTGTGTTATTTTAGTAAATAACTGGCTGTGTCTATTGCCTTCGCCGTTTGGTGTTGGTGGTCAGGAGTGTGTTGTTTGAGTGAGCGGTCTATGGATATGATGAAGCGATGGTTTCTTTTTTTGAACTAGTGTATGTTATGGTTTCTATCTATGATATGATGATGGTCAGTGAAACTTCTTTGGTGGTGGTTTTTTCTTTCGACATCGGACATTAGATCAGTGGTTAGAGGCTGCTGACTGATTTTCGGATTGTTTGATGGTTAATTGTTGTGCACTCGGTTCGTCGTTCTTTTCGTCGTGCAAATTGACCAGTGGTAAAGTAATTTTATTGAAAATTGCATCATTACCTTGACAACAACTTCATATCATTATTATCATAAAAAATCTATTAGCATTTAGCAGCCCGCAAATCAAACTGATTTAACTTCGGAATTGGGCATGTTGTGGTCCTGCTTTTCAATTTTTAAATTACCATGGTTGGTCACTTGGTTACCATTATAAAGATGAGTTCGTTGTGTTGCAACTCTGCAAGGTTGTCATTTTACACTTCTATTCCAACTCTTAGTTCTGACAGAGATACTAGAAATCCGGCTCAAGGTTGGAAAAAAACTGACCTGAAAAGGTTCTATTCAGATTCAATAAAATATGAATACATCTCTAACTCGAGATTTTTATGATCATATTTATAAAATTTTCATGTACTTAATGGCATAGACTATAGAGCATAAACATTCATGACTTGAAAATTTGTCTCGATCACTTGCTCGACCTGCCCTTGCACACAATAAATAATTAGACGCGAAAATCCAACCGGTAACAGATGGCGCAACAAGCATGCTTCAAACCATAATGACGATATTAAGGCGGATACCACATCAACCACCACCAATTGCGTATGCATTGTAGTGCATTTTGGAAAGAGCGTTGCAATCGCATATTCAGATCGGAAGCATTGCCAAATGACAACTTATAGGCCAGATGGTATGCATCTATTCGGCCTACCATCCAAAATTTTAATTTACTATAACCCATTTGTACAACGGCTATCAGCCTTGCTTAAATTTTTTAAAATGTATTACTATATTATAAGCTAATAAAACGACCCGGTCTTTCTTAAAAAAACCAATATTTATTTAACTAATTGTTGTAAAACAAACAATTTAAAGAAAAAAAGATTGAGGAGGAGAGATATATGTATTTCTTTGTCTTGTCTCTACAAATGTGTACAATAACCTCATATATATATATATATATATATATATATATATATATATATATATATATATATATGATGAGGTATTAAGGGTTACAACCAAATAAATGGAATTACATCATATTAATAAGAGTAAAAATCTACTTGAATGATGAGGGTTAAGGAATGTTAATCATCCATAAGACATTTGAATTTCATAACACTTCCCCTTGTATGATCACTTTTATCCGCTAGGGATATTGTCTCGTTATAAACTTGGTGAAGGAAAAAAAAGTGTAGCGTGTATAATGCTCCCCTCACTTCAACATACATTTTTCAAACGACGAACACTAATTTTGAAGACAAGCTTCTTAAAGACTTCAGTGGGCAATGACTTGTAAATAAATCCGCCAAATTCTCGCTTGATTAGATATGATCAGTTGTCACTTGATCGGTCCGCCTTATTAAAAACTTTGCCAAGTAAAAGTCTGTGGGACAAAAACTTGGTGAAGGAAAAAAAAATGCACCGTATGATTCTCCCTCTCAATTCAACATACATTTATAACACTCTTATATAAGAATGTAAGAATTAATAACTGATTCACCAACTTGCATAAAGTTGTAATGACTCCACATAATGACACTAAATAGTTTGTGATAATAATTGATGTGTATTGGACATGTACTAAACATCACTAATATAAATCTTTCTCGCATGACTAGAAATTGGTAGATCTTTGAACGTCATCTAAATGTTTTAAGAAAAACATTTACTGTGAACATGATAAGGAACTTCAGGTCTTATAAGAATTAAATCTTTGTCGATTTACAATAGATGCCATTTGTTAATGTACTTTCAAGGTGAGCATTTAGTAGAATATTTTTCTTCAATATTCCCTTTCAACATTTGAATCATTGTAACAATTCTCTTATGGAGAATGTTCGAACTTCAGGTCGAAAAACAATTGGTTTATCTCTAGTCATTTATTTAAAAATCCATCATTTAAATATTTCACAGGTTTTCAAAAAAACTGTCTTGGAGGTCCTACGACATCAAGTCATATGCATGTAATAAATAATAGTAAATTTTGTTATTGGGTGAAATATATGGACGACTAAGATCAACTTCGTATTATTCTTCGTAATGACTTTGATTGAAGAGGTTATATGCACACTCTTACTTGTTTCTTCATATAGCGATCTTTTAAAAATTTGTATAGTACATATTTTGATTTGTCATCATATAATATACTTTGTCATATTAGTCCTTGAAGGACTCTAATATAAATACCATTATTAAGTGACTTATAAAACCTTAAAGTCACAACATATCTTATATGGATATCATATTGATCATGCAATAGAACGTATTATCAATACTACGAGAGAATGAGTAACATCATGATTGATATTGGGTCCTACAAATACCCTTATATTACTTCTCACTTTATAATGTATTACGTTGTTATTGTGATTTCTATTTGTATCCTTTAGGAATATAATTTCATAAATCAAGACTACATGTTCAAATAATATATTTATTCATCAAGTTTATTATATATTGTTCTCCTTATTTTGTTTATATCAAATACGAATGCTTCTAGCATTCTTATAATATCATAGGTTTTGGATCCATTTTTCTTTTCTTGAGATAGCGTGCTATTAAGAAGGCGAATAAATTGTCGACAATAATTTTAATAATTATTTAATCTCTCATATCAACATATATAGTTGATTGCAAGTTCTACGTCAATAATAATCAAATCCTCATCGTTTTCCAAAACTTTAGGATTTAACCGTTCTGTATCCCCGTAATTTCTTTAATCTTTTGTTTAGCAGCTGCATTTATTTTTATGGGTTTATATTCTTTAGGAATAACCTCTTCAGCAGGTGCAATGAGAGTGACTAACTTTTATTTCATTTCCACAAGTAATATATGTTATGCTCCACGCTTCTGGCGTTGATTGAACTCAAATATATTTTATCATGTGGAGATCGCCACTTTATATGATGCGATTAATGTCTAGTAATATAAGACTTAGTCACTTTTTGTGATCAATAAAAAATGTATGACAATTACTTGCTAGATATTGCAAGATAATAATTTTATGAACTTCAGGTTTCAACCATACTTGTACGTATATTGTCTTATGAACTTCAGGTTCAATATAATAAATTTTCTTGGCATTCTTTAGGCTTCTAGCTTCTCCCCCTAATGTCAGAAAATGTGCATTATATATATGATTATTGGATTGTGTTAGGATCTATGATCTATAATTAAGAAGTAAATGCGGAATTAAAGCACTAAGTAAATGATTAAGAGATAAAAACGTGCAAACCACAAAATTGACGACACTGGAGTTAGAGAGGTTCGGCACCACACCCGATCCTAGTCCTCCTCACAAGCCCCGCTCGATCTCCCGAGCATCGTTTACGGTTCCACTAACCAATCTCCATTCCGAGCCTTGAACAATCCTCTCCTCGCTTGTGTCTTCTCTCAACCCGAGAGGGAGCTTCCTCGGAGCTTTACAAGTTGGTGATTCTTTGATGTGGAAGTTGAATCACAATCTAACACTTTATACTTGAGCACACTTGGATATTAATATGGAATGTATATGCAAGTGATGTAGATGAAGTTTTGAGTGTATTTGGAGTTTTGAAGGTTTGGGAAATGAGAGCACAAAGAGTATAGATGAATTGAGAGTGTAGAGGTCTTGTTTGTCTCTTGAATGAGGCTTATATAGGCTTCAAAGCTAGTAGAGCCGTTGGGGAGTTGGTGGAGTTATGAACCAATGAGAAGCAAGAGTTTGCTTGAAGCTCGGGCAGAATTCTGGGCTAGTTCGGTCGACTGAAGTCTATTCGGATGACCGTTTGGTTGCTTCAGAATAGGACTCAAATTTCAACCAATAGAGATTTCAGTTTACTGAAAGGAATTTGGTGCACCGTTCTAAGGTGGACAGGAAAGATTGGTTGTTTTCAAACTTAGGCTAGTTTGGTCGACTGTTGTCTATTCGGACGACCGAAAGAGGCAAGATTCAAATATGACCGTTGGAGTAAGATCCAAAACTGGGCCAAGGCAGGTCGGTCCACCGTTACCGATTCAGTCAACCGTTTGTACAATTCCAGAGAGTAAACTCCAAAATGAATCCAACGCAGTTCGGTCGACCGTTAGTCATTCGCTCAACCGTTTGGACAATTCCAGAGAGTAAACTCCAAAATGAATCCAAGGTAGTTTGGTCGACCGTTAGCCATTCGGTCGACCTAACTTGTCTGGGACAGAATCATAGTGCAAGGCAATTTTGGTGCTCAAGTTTACATATTTTCCTATGGACCCAATAAATATAAAATTACAAGTCTTGGTCCAAAGCTTTGATTACAAGTCTTGAGTCTTGATGTCTTTGTTCCAATGCTCATTCTCTTTGATAATCTTGATCAACCTATTAAGATGATTGCAAGTATACAAGTATGTATGCAATGCATGTAATTGTGTTTGCTCCCTTTGATTGATTAGGTTGATTGATTAAGATTAGTTTGATTAATCATCAAAATTAATATAGATTAAAGCCAAAAAACCAACATATTTGACAATAAAACTTAGCCCTTCAGGAGCTTTAAATCGCAGGAGGGAAACAATTTATTCATTATTGTACAAGTAAAGTAAGTAAGTATTTATAATATGATATTGGTATAAACTATATTGGCAGATATGAATGTTGATAAACTGTGTCTAAATTATATCAGACACTATACTGGATTTTTGAACATACTGGATAAGAGATGATTTATTTAGGCACTTTTGGGCATGTTTTGTCTCTTTGAAGTCATCTTTATTTCATACTTGTTATTTGCACAATGCTCTTGTTTTCACGATACTTTGAAGTGAGTGCTTCCGGCACACAAAAAAGGTACAACAAAAGGTATCGTGATTTTCCAACAACTCTCATGACCTTCAATCATCGGTAATGCATAACCCAAAACTTTTGGGTTTTTGATTTCATGCTACTGGAGTATTAGGTCATTAATTCGTAAAGTGATCAATATTTTTTTTTCTTTACTACTAAACTCTATATATCTATGGTCTTCCGGCCATAGGGTTTGATTTAGCGATTGTTGTGCATTTTTACTAAATTAGCTATTCGCACGTCATTTTGACGGTTATATGAATCCTTTAGGGGTTATCATAAAATTTCATAACCCTCTTTAAATGAATAATCTCTAAATCTTTGTGTGGTAGCATTGCATGAATATTAAGATATTTATCTTCTGAGCCAATGCATATAAATTTCAATAACAATGATCACAAGATATTCACCTTTTGGGCCAATGCATATCATTTTCAATAACAATGATCACTTGTAACGTGGTAATTCGAATTCCACTATAATGTAGCACATTGTATTATATATATATTACATCTATCAAGATGGATATTATGTGCTCACGAGATGAATACTCGTACTAGTTGTGCATAATCATGTGATGTATCAAAATTAACAAGTAATAATCACATGCTTGAACCACTTTACACATACTCTTTTAATCAACATGATATTAAGAATTCATATAACTTATACAAAGCAAGTGATTCAATACAAAGTTGCATGAGAAATATATATCATTTAATTTTAGAAGCACTACTAAATATGTAACTATTTCTTTTCATGCTTCATGGGATCGAGAAATCCTGAAATTTGATCAATAACTCGATGTTTTGTCTAGCCACAAAAATAGACATGAGATTAAATCCTAATACTTGTTAAAATCATTTTAACAAAGAGGATATCAAATCATTACACTTCGTGAAGATTACAGTTTTTGCCTTCGGGGCTGAAGTGATTCATTTTCAATGATAGCATGACATATGGTAAATAATTACTTTCATAACACGGAAACTCAAATTTTTGTTGCAATATACCACATTATATCATTTATACAATTGCATAAATAAATCACATGTGCTGGAATGATTAACCATAATATTTCCAGATGTGATGCAACAAAATAACATCAAAATTTTATGTGACATAATATGATAACCAAATGAGATGCATTAAAAAATAAGCTTTGCAAAAAAATGCACCAAATATTATTGAAACTAGTATTTTATAGGGTTAATTACAGTTTGCCCCCCTGAACTATGCCTTGGGATCACTTTGTCCCCCTGAACTTTCAAACTTAACAGTTACCTCCCCTGAACTTTAATTTTGTAACACTTTGCCCCACTGAACTTCAAAAACTCATTATTTAACACACATTCGACATTTTTTTTTCTAATTTTTTTGTTGTATCCCTAATACACTCTTAAACCTATATTTACGTGAAAGTTTGGATCGAAACAGAAGTCGGATATGGTTGGAATTTGGGTCTGATTTACACTCAATCCGACCCAAAATCCAACCATATCCGACCTCCGTTTCGATCCAAACTTTCACGTAAATATAGGTTTAGGAGTGTATTAGGGATACAACAAAAAAAATTAGGAAAAAAAACATTGAATGTGTGTTAAATAATGAGTTTTTGAAGTTCAGGGGAGGTAACTGTTAACTTTGAAAGTTCAGGGGGGCAAAGTGATACCAAGACATAGTTCAGGGGGGCAAACTGTAATTAACTCTATTTTATATGTTATTGGTTCTGTCTATCTAGATAAAAAATACATTTAATATGAAATTTTCCATACAAATAAAAGCATAGCATGAGCATTCCAAGTAATAGATCTCATTGAAATCAAATACTATCTATGATAGACAATATTTTTATTATTTTATACGAAGATGAATATCCGCATCGAGAGTCCATGGGAGGTAATTCTTTCCCGATATATCAAGGGCGGTGAACTCAAGCTTGGTGAGATTTGTCATGATAATAGCTTCAATAAAGTAAATAACAATACTTGATCAAGGATTATTGTAAAACATAAATTGTTATAAGTAATTAGATTTTGATCCATAGATGACATCGAAATATCCCAATGAAAATGTTATCACATACATACAAACACTAAATATTTTTTTCATGTAAACTACAGTAAAAAATAGATTAGATTAGAGATCTTTGAAGCCATTCTTAAGGTTGATAAAGAATCTCAACATGTGGTTCCAAATCCTAGGATCGTATGTACGCATTTGAAATCTTAATATTCAACCGAAATAAAACCATTATTTACAAATATACATTGCAATATATGTGCCTCCACTGTCCTTGTTCTTGTTTGAATCATTTCAACTTCTTTTTATAATTAACTTTTACATTTTAATGAATATGCAAAATGAATATATCGCAATATATTTTCATGTACGTAGGAATCACTTATAACTTGTGGTCCCAAAGAGTGATATGCACACATGTTTGGTCTAGATTATACATTTTGTAATTTGAAGTCTCATTGCTCATATAACAAGTCACATTTCATATCATATTCTAGACTAGAAGTAAATGATATTATTAGAACAGTTGGGTGTGAAAATCATTCCGCATGACACGGTGCAACCACATCAACAAGATAGATTGGGTGCATGAAAATATAGATTCAAAGAATGCATGTGAAAGTCTATGTTGTTACCTCTTTTTAGCAACTATGTTGTAAAGTCTTCACGAGACTTTGATCGTAGAGCCTCATGCTGACAACGTGTTGTAAAACAAACAATCTAAAGAAGTAAAGATTGGGGAGGGGAGATATGTATTTCCTTTTCTTGTCTCTACAAATTTGTACAATAGCCCCCTATATATAGGATGAAGAGGTAGTAGGAGTTACAACTAAATAAATGGAATTACACCATATTAATAAGAGTGAAAATCTACTTGAATGGCGGGGGTTAAGGAATGTTATCATCCATAAGACCTTTGGATTTCATAACACTAATAGATATTTCATACTTGTGATAAACATTTGCAAGATCAACCCTCTTTTAACACCAATACATATTTAAAAAAAATGCCCCATTATACCTCTACATAAGGGCTATATACTGGTTCTTGCAAACCTTCTAGGCCTGATGAACTCTTTTGGGCATGAAATGGTGGGCTAAGTTTGGTTTGGGAAAAAAGTTGGGAGATATTCAAATTTGCCTATGCAACCTACAACATCAATCCATGTTGGTCGCTAGGAGAATAGGTGGTCGTTAGGGTTGTCAACCGTGTTGTGTATACTTGTCTATAGAAGTCTTATAGGTCTATATGTAACATCCCGGAACAACGAAAAAGTTAGAATTTTCAAATAATAGATCACAAGGAAAATATCATCAAAGCGGGAATGTTACTCATATAAATAACCAGTCGGTGCACCAAAGTACCTCAGAGTTTGTCAAAATAGATGATTACATCAAATACAACAGAAGACACAGGTAAATAATCATGATGACCTCGAATATTCCGAAGAGATGATTTTCGTTCCAAAATGTGTGTGCTCGCTATCACCACCCAACAGAACCTACTGCGGTCCTGAAACATAAATACAACAACAATGCCCGAGTTTTCATATTGAAACCCTGTATGCTAAGCTCACCTACATGAATGCAACAATACAAAAAATGAACCTATCATACTAGTGACATATCATCTCCAGTAAGGAAAATAGTTCCCCTCCAAGGGTAAATCTGGACATCAGTCCCACAATCATCATTGGGTCTCCCTCAGAGACCTACCGTAGGCACATACGGTCTTACAGACAGCACACAACGCATCCCACACGCGGCTACACTAAACATGGGGTTTGGTGAGGGCTTTCGTACTTCCACGTCATAAGAATCAGTTCTAAAACACCGTGGTCATCACCACACTGACGGAGTCGTCGCTTAGGTCGGTCCATCAATCACTTAGTAGGTGCCTAACTGAGGTATCATGACGGAACAACATCGGCCATATCATCGCTGCAACAACATTGGCGGCATACTTGCCGGAACAGCACTGGTCGAGTTTGTCAATACGTCCGGCACAACATCGGACGGTTCTGGACCGAAGTCCGCCTGGTCATTATGCTCCGTGAGTCGTACATCATCATACATTGGGATCTGTGATCCCTCAGGTCTACTACTCTACTGAGAGTCAATAAAGCTTTCATTACGCCACAGTCTATAATTAGAGGTTGTACAATCCAAGTACCCACACTCTTCCACTCGACAGTCCTTGGGTAGGCACGATTAACGCACCCACCGTCACCTCCTAGCTCACGCTCTGGGCGAGGACACAGGTTTCTGTTAACAGAGTTGACACATCACTAGAACGAGGGATACAATTCTGGGTACACACGGTCGACCGAAAAAGGCAACTTGGTCGACCGCTCCTAATAAGACCGATATGGTCGAACTTTCTGCTCATAACCTAAACCCCAAACAAACGCCTGCAACGGTCAAACTCTATGCTCATAACCTAAACCCAAACGGTCCGATCATATAATTCCGGTCGACCGATACATAATCAAAATCCGAACAAGGTCAAAATCATACAAGTCAAACGGTTAACCGACTCAAGGGTCTCGGTCGATCGAAAACTACCAGCGCAACGAAGAAGTTTCTAGTCATCAATTGGTCAAACTATCAATCAATCGGTCGAACAATCATTAAGTTACTTAAGTTACTGGTCAGACAATGTCAAGAATGATCGACCATTAAGATAGTCCACACTCTATCCAGAAAGAAATGGTCGACCGACTCAGGAGTCTCGGTCGACCAAAAAACAACAAGCATTCCTCCGACCCACCAACATAAGTAGAACCGGTCGACCGCCACAAGGCATCGTTCGACCGGTGTTGGTTAAAGTCGGAAATTTACACTACATTCAGTCGACCGCCCGAAGGCACCAGTTGACCATTGGCCGACAACTACCTAGCCGAGCTAGGTCTAACTTGTTGATCGCTCAACACCAGAGAGGTCTCAGACCTCCGCCGACCAGCCAACACCTCACACCACAAGTGCGAGCAAAACGAAATGCATATATTGAACCGGCACACCTTTTTGGATGACATAAACTCGTCGGAGCTCCGCTTGCGCAAAGTCCACCTCCGGTCCGCAATCGCTCACACAACCTCTTTCTCGCTCCAATGCCACGCACCTCATGCCTCAGGAACACACTCGCTTCCACATGCCGAAGCTACCACTTCCTCCTCTGGTCGCCGGAAAAGAGAGAAGAAAATGAGAGAGATGAGTGCTTGGAGTGAGAAATGAGAGAAGAAGAAGAATGAAGAAAGAAAGAAACAAACAAACATTGGTTTCCTTCAACTCCACCGCTCCCAACACAAGCAACCCCACCATACCTCCCTCACCTCACCTCACCCATGCCTCCCTCTGATCACCAATAGTGCCCTGGTGGGTTAGGATCTCACACTATATATATGTATATATATGTCTATCTAATAATTGAGTATTAGAATCTTACCTAAAATGCCTACCTCTTAATATCGTATATATATGACTCAACCCATCTAACATGTTCAACAAGAGTGTCGTACACGCCACCACAGTACATGTTTAGCACCCACATATCTACTTATTGTCCATTAACACCATTACTACATGTTGAGTACACGGTTAGTAACCTGTTTTACCTCAACAATTAATACAATTTACCACAACAATGTCACATTTGTTGAGAATTCCAAAGGTTTCTTGGATGATTCACCTTCCTTAACCCCAATAGTTTATGTAGGTTTTACTCTTATTTATGTGGTGTAATTCCATTTATTTTGGTTGTAACTCCTACTACATCCTCACCCTATATATAGGGGATTATTGTACATGTTTGGTCACAAGATAAGAGAAGAAATACATACCTCTCTCCCTCCCTCGATCTTTTATCTTTGGTTTGCTTTGTTTCACAACACGTTATCAGCACGAAGGTTCTACCGCTAACACTATAACATTTGGTGTCACTCAAGCCTCAAGGTAACAAATCCGTGTGTTTGATTTGCATGGTCATATACATAATCTCTCTCGTTTACTTGTCAAAAATTATTTGTTTTTATCATAGCAAAAAGAGGTTAGAAAGGTGATTCCATTTTTGCATGATTAATAAAAAAAATCATGTTTAATCAATTGAGAGATTTACATGTACATGAAATAATAATAATAATAAGCATTTTGGTTATGTGACCACTTACTCATCCATATGAATTTACTTGATTTATAAGATCTTTAGTGACGTGATCTTGTATATATCTTTCTCAATGGAGGGGAACCATTATTTAGTTCTTGATCTAAATAAAAAAAAATCACATTGGAAGCATATATACGTTCCATATCTTATCTGTAATGCAAAAAAATGCAAATTAATATATTCACAACATCTTTAATGCTTGAAAATCCTTGTGCAAACTCTCATTGAGCTCCTAGATACATATCATTGTAGTTTACTTTTCCTTTTTCCTTTCAATATTTAATCTAGCTTATTACTATTTTCGGCGGTTCACATCTCGATACATCTCATTGTAGTTACTTACATGGCAAACCTTACCAAGCTTGAATTTGCTTCCCTTGATATCTCGGGGAAAAATTATCTCCCTTGGACTCTCGATGCAGAGATCCATCTTACGGCAAATAATCTTGGAGAAACAATTAAAGATGAAAATAAGGCCTCCCCGCAGGAGCGTGCCAAAGCAATGATTTTTCTCCGGCATCATCTCCATGAGGGATTAAAAGCCGAATATCTAACGGTGAAAGATCCGTTAGAGTTATGGAAAAACTTGAAAGAAAGGTATGACCACCAAAAACAAGTGATTCTCCCAAAAGCTCGCTACGAGTGGATTCATTTGCGATTACAAGATTTTAAATCTGTAAGCGAGTATAATTCTGCTATGTTCCGAATCTCATATGAACTTAAATTATGTGGAGAAATAATTACTGATAATGATATGTTAGAGAAAACATTCTCCATATTCCATGCCTCGAATATGCTCCTGCAGCAGCAATATCGAGAACGTGGTTTTAAGAAATATTCGGAACTAATATCATGTCTTCTTGTTGCCGAGCAAAATAATGAACTTTTGATGAAAAATCATCAAGCTCGACCCACTAGTTCCACTCCATTCCCTGAAGTGAATGAGGCTAATCACAAACGCAAACGCGACCCATTCCCTGAAGCGAATGCGGCATCTTACAATCGTAAACGTGGACGTGGTCGTGGTCGCGCATACAGACGCGGGCAACATCAAGGACGTGGTCATGGACGTGGCCGTAGCCATCGTGGTGGTCATGATGTCAATGCAAATAATGATGGAAGAAATGCTAGAGGAAATCAAGTGCAAAATCCTCCAAAGAAATATGAGAATGCTTGCTACAAATGCGGCATGACAAATAATTGGTCGCGTATATGTCGTATGCCCAAGCACCTTGTTAATCTTTATCAAGCATCACTCAAGAAAAAAGAAGGTGCCGAAATGAACTTGGTTGAAAACAACCAAGATGGAACGATCATGGACACTCATTTAGATATTTTAGATTTTCTTTTAAATGATGGCAATATCGATGTTTTTGTCAATGATGGAAATGTCCATCAAAATGCTTAGTTTGGTTTTCCTACATCCTATTTTTGATGTTTTTCAAAAAAAAAGTAAGACTTGTGTCTTTATAATATAATATTTGCTTTTGTTTTTCCTTAAAATTTTATACTATAGTATTATGATACTATATATACAAAAAGATAATTTTTGCTCTATTCCCTTTTTTTAGGACAAAGACATCGTTGATACTATCATGAGTGATGGAGATCAATGTCTAGTAGATAGTGGAACAACAAATACGATTTTGAAAAATACAACCTTCTTTTCCGAATTACATTTATCGAAGACAAGTGTTAACACAATTTCTGGCACTAGTAATTTGATTGAAGGCTCCGGAAGAGCTTGTATTTTGTTGCCCAATGACACGAAATTACAAATAAGTGATGTTTTATATTCTAGTAGATCCAGAAGAAATCTACTAAGTTTCAAGGATATACGTCGTAATGACTATCATCTTGAAACTATGAATCAAAATAATGATGAATACCTTCACATTATCTCCATCGTGAATGGTAACAAAATCATTTTAGAAAGGATGAAAGCCTTTTCATCGGGATTATATTGCACTTATATCACCCCTTTGGAATCAAATATGGTCACTAACCGGAAGTTAGTTGATCAAGTGCATTATAAACTTTGGCATGATAGATTGGGACACCCCGGTGATATAATGATGCGAAAAATTATTGAAAATTCAAATGGTCATTCTCTGAAGGATATGAAAATTATATCATCGAAAGAGCTTTCATGTGCAACATGCTCTCTTGGAAAACTGATAATCCGACCGTCCACAAGCAAAATTAAAGATGAATCTCCTTTATTTTTAGAGAGAATTCAAGGTGATATTTGTGGACCCATTGCCCCTCCATGTGGACCATTTCGATATTTTATGGTGTTGATAGATGCATCCACCCGATGACCACATGTTAGTCTCTTGTCAACTAGAAATGTTGCATTTGCTAGACTTCTAGCAGAATTGATAAAATTGAGGGCGCATTTTCCTGATTATCCAATTAAGAAAATTCTATTGGACAATGCAGGAGAATTTACGTCTCAAACATTTAATGACTACTGCATGTCAATTGGTATTACAATTGAGCATCCAGTTGCTCATGTCCATACACAAAATGGTTTAGCTGAATCTCTAATTAAGAGATTGCAACTAATTGCAAGACCATTACTTATGAATTCAAAATTACCACAATCTCTTTGGGGTCATGCCATTTTACATGCTGCGGCACTTATCAGAATAAGACCGACAGCTTATCATAAATATTCCCCTTTACAGCTGGTCTCTGGTAGAGAACCAAATTTATCCCATTTAAAAATATTTGGTTGTGCGGTTTATGTCCCAATAACCCCACCACAACGTACAAAGATGGGACCTCAAAGAAGATTGGGAATTTACATCGGTTTTGAGTCTCCATCAATTATTAAATATTTGGAGCCATTAACTGGTGATATTTTTACAGCACGCTTTGCTGATTGTAATTTTGATGAAAAAGTATTCCCAATCTGAGGGGGAGAAAAACAGAAGATGGAAAAATCTGAAATTACTTGGAATGCATCTTCATTGTCCCATCTTGATCCCCGTACAAACCAATGTGAACAAGAAGTTCAAAAGATTATTCATTTGCAAAGAATTGCAAAGGAATTACCAGATGCATTTACAGATGCAAAGAAAGTTACAAAATCACATATACATGCTGAAAATGCACCAACAAAAGTTGATATTCCTAAGTTGTCAAATGAGTTAAATATCCACCGAAAACGTGGACGACCAATTGGGTCAAAAGATATAAAACCAAGAAAAAGGAAAGAGAAAAGCGTAGCACCTGAAGATGTTACTGCTAATTTTATCCATACCCCTGAAGAGGTAGTGAAAGAACAAAATGACAACATAGACCAACGAGAGACCGAAGTGTCTAAAAATGAAAATGCAGATGAGATCTCAATAAATTATGTGCACAATCAGAAAAGATGGAATCAAGACGAAACCATCATTGATGAGACTTTTTCATATGCTATAGCAAATGAAGTAATGAATGTTGAATATTGTGAGCCAAAATCTATTGAAGAATGTCGACAAAGAAATGATTGGCCACAATGGAAAAATGCAATACAAGCAGAATTACATTCGCTTGAAAAACATAATGTTTTTGGACCTGTGGTGCTTACACCCAATGACGTAAAACCTGTGGGGTTCAAATGGGTGTTCTCGATAAAGAGAAATGAGAAAAATGAGATTGTAAGATATAAAGCCCGACTTGTGGCTCAAGGTTTCACCCAAATACCCGGTGTTGATTATGAAGAAACGTATTCACCTGTAGTGGATGCGACAACACTAAGATTTCTTATCAGTCTCACAGTCATAAATAGACTTCAAATGCAACTCATGGATGTGGTTACTACTTATCTATATGGGTCATTAGATACAAACATCTATATGAAAGTCCCTGAAGGACTAAAACTACCAGAGACTTGTACTTCCAAACCGCGAGGGTTGTACTCCATACAACTAAAAAGATCCTTATATGGATTAAAGCAATCTGGACGAATGTGGTACAATCGTCAAAGCAAAAGTCTTCTGAGCAAAGGATTCAAAAATGACCCCATATGTCCATGTGTTTTCATTAAAAGGTCTTCATCTGGTTTTACGATTATAGCTGTATATGTTGATGATTTAAATATTATTGGGACACCAAAGGATATTGAGATTACAGCTCAATACTTGAAAACTGAATTTGAGATGAAAGACCTTGGTGTAACTAAATTTTGCCTCGGCCTGCAGATCGAGCACTTTCCGAGTGGAATTTTTATTCACCAAGCAAATTATATAGAGAAGATGTTAAAACACTTTAATATGGATAAATCTCATCCATTGAGTTCACCAATGGTCGTTCAATCACTTATAAGTGAAAAAGATCCTTTTCGTCCCCGAGAAAAGGGTGACAAAGTCCTCGGTCCTGAAGTACCGTATCTAAGTGCTATTAGAGCTTTAGCGTATCTTGCTAATAATACACGACCTGATATAAGTTTTGCTGTGAAGCTTCTAGCAAGATACAGCTCTGAGCCAACATATAGGCATTGGAAAGGAATCAAGCATGTATTCCGCTACCTTAGTGGGACACGTGATATGGGGTTATTTTATAGAAAGGACTCGAAGTCCGAACTTATTGGATATTCAGATGCTGAATATTTATCAGACCCCCACAAAGCAAAATCACAAACAGGATACGTGTTCACGTATGGTAGCACCGCCATTACATGGCGATCGACAAAACAGACCATGACGGCAACATCTTCAAATCAAGCATAACTGATTGCATTATATGAAGCTAGTCGAGAATGTGTATGGTTGAGATTAGTAATCCAACACATACAAAAGGAATGTGGTCTTGAAGGAATAAAGGACAAGCCAACATTGCTATATGAAGATAATAGCGCATGCATTGCCCAAATAAAGGAAGGTTATATCAAAGGAGACAAGACAAAGCACATTTCACCAAAGTTCTTCTCGACGCATGATTTACAAAAGAATGGAGAGATAGATGTCTGTCAAATCAGATCATGCGTGAATCTTGCAGATTTATTCACAAAGGCGTTGCCTACTAAAATTTTTGAGGGGCTTGTTCACAAGATTGGTGTTCGTCGTTTGAAGAATGGTTGCTAAAGTCAGGGAGAGCATTATACGCGCTGCACTCTTTTTCCCTTGACCAGGTTTTTATCCCACTGGGTTTTTCTTGGTAAGGTTTTTAACGATGCAGCGTATAAAGGTGATCATCCAAGGGGGAGTGTTGAGAATTCCAAAGATTTCTTGGATGATTCACCTTCCTTAACCCCCAATAGTTTATGTAGGTTTTACTCTTATTTATGTGGTGTAATTCCATTTATTTTGGTTGTAACTCCTACTACATCCTCACCCTATATATAGGGGATTATTGTACATGTTTGGTCACAAGACAAGAGAAGAAATACATACCTCTCTCCCTCCCTCGATCTTTTATCTTTGGTTTGCTTTGTTTCACAACAACATTCAAATATAATAACAATAATAATAAATAATTAAATAGTTCAAAATTCAAACCAAATTATTATAGAGTACAATCTAATGTTAGCTTTCTTCCACAAACAACGCATACCATTCAACAACTACAACATAAAAGCTTAACGTACACAGTAACATAAACTCTAAGTACACAGTCGGTAATTGTGTACTAAAGGTGTACTAATCATATTTGTGTATCCAAGTACTCAATTTGTAATGGTGTAATCATTTTTGCATCTTAAGTCATATGTGACATTTATTAGTTATGTACCAAGTTACCAAGTTTATAATCCATATTTGTCAACTTCATGTCGTGTAATCGTGTCTTTATCTTAAATTACCAATTCTAGTTTGCCCAAGAACAAAATTAAATTTTTTATTACTTTTATTAGAAATATATATGAAGAAAATTAATAAAATTCATACAAGACGAGGCAAACAAGTAAAATATGAAAAAAACATATAAAAATACTTTACACTTTTAGCTAGGTTTGAATAAAACACCATATACATCTTTCTCATTGGATACACCATCTATCCACTCCACACACGAGGTATAAATCTTATTGTTAATTCTAAGAGTATTACAACATTACAACTCCAGATGTAGAGTACAAATTACTACATTAAGCCAATTCAAATGGAACAGTTGAAGAAACAATTGTAGCGAGTCCTTATACACGGCCGCGCGCGTCCAGGACGCGACTGACGTGGCATCTAGTCAGTTGTCCAGTCAGCCAAAAGTAAAGCGCGTGTTTTTTCGAAAAATGGAAAAACCCTGTGGCTTTCGTGCGACGGTTTCCTCTCTGACGCATCGAAAAGACCGGGAAGGGACACCAGACGCGCTTGTTCACATCACGAGTTGCGAAAGAAAACCAAAAACGTTTCTGATCTTTCTCACATTCCCTTTCTCAACTTTTCTCGGATTCATCACCCAGTTTTTTTGGTAACCCTAGATATCCGTCAACGACATGGATTCTCCACTTCAAGCTTCTCTTTCGGGGGTTGTGGTGCACCAGGTTTTTCGTTTGTACCGTAACATTGAATTGCGATACTATATAAAGGAATGTTCTCATACGGTTGGTGTCTTCTTAGTCTTCTACGCATTACTTCCAGCCCTCCAAATGTTCGTGGACCCCAATAGAGAAGGCCTTTGGGAAGTTGAGGGACGCAGAGAAAGATGCCTTCCGGGCTACCCCCTTCGGTCACTTCATCACCCTCTCCAACGTTCCTGTCGATAATGACATTATCGACTGGTTCGTGGAACACTATGACCCCGAGGAGGTGGGGTTGAGGATCGGCTCTGGGGTAGTACACTTCACCGCCAAAGACGTTGCCCTAATTTTGGGGCTCAGATTACATGGGAAGGCTGTCAGGATGCATCCGAAGGAAGTCGTAACCCGACAGGGGGAGATTCTGAACAACACCCAACTATCTGCCCAGATGATGGCTATGAGATATTTGGTTGATGAGGAGGAGGAATACGTCCGGCTACTCATTTGTTACATATTCAGCCATTTTTTGTTCTGCGATGGCACCCATCGAACCAAAATTTGGTTCCTCGACCACTTGGCCGACTTGACTAGGCTACACAAGTACGCGTGGGTCGAGGCTGTTCACGAGGCACTTGTAACGGGCCTTGAGAAGGCAAACCGGGATCTACGCGCTAGGAGATCTACCACTTCTTCTGTTTTAAGAAGGGGATACGTCGAGGGTGTGTTGTTGTACTACAGGTAATGGTTCTTCCCTATTTAAGTTGTTGTTTGTCCTTTTTAAGTTATACTTGTTCCTTTTTATGTTATACTTGTTCCTTTTTACGTTACGTTAGTTCCTTTTTAAGTTGCTGTTTGTTCCTTTTTAAGGTTCGTTTGTTCATTTTTATGTTATGTTTGTTCCTTTTTAAGTTTGTTTTCCTTTTTAAGTTTGTTTGTTCTTTTTGATGTTTCGTTTGTTCCTTTTTAAGTTGTTGTTTGTTCCTTTTTAGGTAACGTTTGTTTCTTTTTATGTTACGTTTGTTTCTTTTTAAGTTTCGTTTGTTCCTTTTTAAGTTATACTTGTTTCTTTTTAAGTTATGTTTCTTCCTTTTTATGTTATACTTATCCTTTTTAAGTTTTGTTTGTTCATTTTTAATTGATTGTTGGACGTTTTGAAGTTATACTTGTTCTTTTTTAGTTTGTTTGTTCCTTTTTATGTTTCGTTTGTTCCTTTTTAAGTTGTTGTTTGTTCCTTTTTAGGTAACGTTTGTTCTTTTTGTTGGATCGTGAGGATCTACAATACTAATCACTTTTACGCTAATTACCTACTCGTTTAACAATCAAAGATATGTGCAGCGGAATTTAAACTAAACAAGCAAGTAAAGGGAAGATAATGCAAACCACAATGATACAAGGGATTTTTATAGAGGTTCAACACCCCACCCGGGTCCTAGTCCTCTCTTGCAAGCTCCGCTCGGATCACCGAGCTCCGCTCACGACTTCACTAACCACTCCCCATTCCGGGCCGGGAGAGAACGCCTTTACAATCTTCAAACTCGTGAACAACCCTCGCCGAGCTTGGCTCCTCCTCTCACAATCCGAGAGGGATGCTTCGGCTTTCACCGAAATCTTTACTCTTCTTTGACAACAACAAACTTGAGTGGGACAATCACTCTCTAAACTTGAGCACACTTGAGAAAGATTAGAATTGATCTTTAGTGTGGAAATTTGAGGCTTGGAGTGTTTGGAATGATCTCTCTAATGTAGGAGGCAAATATGTGTGGGAGAGTTGTGTTAAAATGTGTTTTACAACTCTTTATATATGCATTAGAGAGAATATAGCCGTTGGGGTTGATTGGGTATAAGATACACAAAACAGAAACTTGTAGGATCCAATTCTGCCTAAAAATGGTCGACCGAAACGGGTATGTCATTCGACCGTTTGGTCAAAATTCAGCTTTGACTTAAGTTAACAGTCGAACGGGCTCAGGGGATTGGTCGACCGAATAAGTCCAGGCACTTCTGGGAGACCAAATTGTGTTGGTTCGGTCGACCGTAAGGAAAGTTTCGGTCGACCGGATGTTTGGTAATTTTGGGGTATTTGAGAATAATACGAATACGACCGTTGGGTATAATACGACAAAACAAACGGTCATGTGACACGTGTGAACGATCGAACGAAAAGGTTTCAACGGTTGACCATTTTGGTCCAGGCAGTTCAAGTTTTGTTTAGGTGTTTTCCGGTTCTAGTTTGGATGATCTATTGAAGTCCAAATTATGTGAAATTTTGTGTGTGACTTCTATAGGGAACCTAGTATGTGGTTGAGTAGTTTTTAGCTCAAGTACGCTCAATTACACAAGGTTCCTAAAGACTCAAAGAAATACAAAATACATGTCTTCAAATGAGCATGATTACATGTCTTGACTTGATTTCCTTTCTTCCTTGAGTCTTGATCACCTGTAGAGGTTAGCACAAAGCAATATATATGCAATGTAATATGTGTGCTACTCTACATGATCATAATTAATATTAGGTTGATTAAATCATCAAAACATAAATTAAGGCAAAAAAGCCAACACTTTTTTATGTTACGCTTGTTCCTTTTTAAGTTTCGTTTGTTCCTTTTTAAGTTATAGTTGTTCATTTTTAAGTTTCGTCTGTTCATTTTTGTTATACTTGTTCCTTTTTAAGTTATGCTTCTTCCATTTTATGTTATACTTGTCCTTTTTAAGTTTCGTTTGTTCCTTTTTAAGTTGTTGTTTGTTCTTTTTTAGGAAAACGTTTGTTCCTTTTTATGTTGTACTTGTTCCTTTATAAGTTATGCTTCTTCCTTTTTAAGTTATGCTTCTTCCTTTTTATGTTATACTTGTTCCTTATTCAGTTATGCTTCTTCCTTTTTATGTTATACTTGTTACTTTTTATGTTATACTTGTTCCTTTTTAAGTTAGGTTGGTTCCTTTTTATGTTATGTTTGTTCCTTTTTCAGTTAAAAGGGAACAACTCACAATTAAAAGGGAACAACTTTATACTTAAGAATAAACTGTTGTCTTACAAATGCGTACAAAATTCAAAGACCAAGCCTTGGTACATAATTAAGGAGCAAGTTGGTCGTAATACAACTTCATGTCCCAATCATCAAAATCTGGATCCCCTGGTCTAGGTGCAACCTGATGCATAGGTGATTTGCCCTTCCTTCGATACTTGCTCTTTTTTGCTGTGAGGCCATTTTTTGGATTATTTGAAGAATTTTCTCGTCTAAGGAAACCCGACGTCTAGTAGGCGGTCTTCCTGGACAGGTTACTTTGTCTGGATTGCGCAAAGAGTTACCGTCGGGCACAACTTCATCAACTATGAGAGGGGCGTGGGGAATGTTAATACGAGACCTGAGCCACTCCATACACTTCACGGCCTTAAGATACCTTTCATGAGAAATGAATGCTTCCTGTGCAATCCAAATAGCGTGACCCATTATGTCGGCGTGATGACTCAATGCATCCTTCTCCAATACGCCATCGTTTTGGTACATCTGGTCTGCATAGCTCCGACTAATATCCTTCCGCAATCGATCTGTGATGTAAGACGGCAGGAGTAATGCATTAGGATCTAGCCGTGCAAATACGACCAGGAGGTGGCAGCAAAGAATACCAACACGCTTAAACAACTTCCAATCGCATGTCAAGTTCAGACCTGTCCTATGTACAAGGAAAAGTTTCGATAATAGTTGCTCACCGACTCGTACACGTTCAGTCACCTTGTAATGAAACACGTCAGCTGATTGCAACTCCTCGGTTAGGTCGCAGTTCATGATCTTACCAATTTGTAACTGTACTTTCTTGAAAACCTCTACGGTATACAACTCACTCATTTGACTCTCGAAGGGATATATTGAAGCCATTTGGGGTTTCTTATGCATGCAATCGAAATCCGATTGAGCTTCCTTCTCGTACTTGTGACAGAGAGCTAGTTCGTATTGTTGAACGAACTGCTTAAAGGTGGTTCTAGAAGATAAGTACTTGTCGAAGAAGGAGTTCATACTTTCCCTTCTTTGGGTAGAAGTCATTCCAGCGAAAAATCAATCACACAAGTAAGCAGGTACCCAAGACTCACGGATACCGTAAATTGTTTGGAGCCAACTATGTTCTTGAAGGTCAAAATCAACCAGGAAACCGTGTCAATTCTGCTCAAATTCAGTTGGGTTTTTTTGAGTTGTAGACAATCAAATTTAGATCAAATAATATGTGTTGTCGATACTTCGTCGACAACTTCACGGGAGCTTTGTTCATTATGTGCGAAATGCAAAATCGGTGTCTGGCATTTGGGAAGACACCAATTGCTGGTGGAGGGATATCTGCAAGGAAAAAGAAAAATCGCTATAAAGGAAACAAGGTAACTTAAAAAGGAACATACATCAATTGAAAAGGAACAGACAAGGTTTTAGAAGAAGTTAAAAAGAAAGAAACAAAACTTAAAGAGGAACATACACCACTTAAAAAGGAACAAACATCGCTTAAAAAGACAAACAGTAACTCAAAAGGTTTTAAAAGAAGTTAAAAAGAAACAGACATTACTTAAAAAGGAACAAACAACACTTAAAAAGGAACACACATCACTTAAAAAGGAACAGACAACACTTAAAAAGGAACATACATCACTTAAAAAGGAACATACATCAGTTAAAAAGGAACAAACATCACTTAAAAAAGACAAACAATCACTCAAAAGGTTTTAGAAGAAACAAAACTTAAAAAGGAACATACATCACTTGAAAGGAACATACAACACTTAAAAAGGACAAACAGTAACTCAAAATGTTTAAGAAGAAGTTAAAAGGAACATACATCACTTAAAAAGGGACATACATCACTTAAAAAGGAACATACAACACTAAAAAAGGAATAGACAACACTTAAAAAGGAACAAACATCAGTTAAAAAGTAACAGACATCACTTAAAAAGGATAAACAACCACTCAAAAGGTTTTAGAAGAAGTTAAAAGGGAAGAAACAAAACTTAAAAAGGAACAGACATTAGTTAAAAAGGAACATACATCACTTAAAAAGGATAACCAGTCACTCAAAAGGTTTTAGAAGAAGTTAAAAGGGAAGAAACAAAACTTAAAAAGGGTCAGACATCACTTAAAAAGGAACAGACAACACTTAAAAAGGACAAACAGTAACTCAAAAGGTTTAAGAAGAAGTTAAAAAAGAACAGACAAAACTTAAAAAGGAACACACATCACTTAAAAAGAAACATACTACACTTAAAAGAGAAAAAACAGTCAAAATTCATAAAGGACAACAGAATCAAAGCGAGTACGAAATCTACAAACGTACCTCCCATACACGACAGCCACGTTTGAAAGAGTCATATATAGTTTTCACTGGTCTCGGAAGACAGCAAAGCGCAACTGAGCAACACAGACTCGAAATGGTGATTAACTCCCACAAATGGTGCAAAGGGCATGTCGTATTTGTTTGTGAGGTACGTACTGTCGAAACATATAGCATCCCCAAAGTATGAATAGGCAGCCCTGGAATGGCAGTCGGCCCAGAAAACGTTCCTTAGTCTTCCCTCATCATCCATATCCATGACATAGAAAAACATTGCATCAATATTCTGCATCTTAATGAAATAGTTCTGAAGAGCTTCTGCATCGCCGGGTCCTATTTTCAAATTCCTTACTTCGGTTATAACATTCCTGCGCACACAAAAAATATTAAGGCCGCAGATTTCTACAAACAAAATAACGTACAAAAAATTTCAAACCTTAGGACTCTATCGTTAAAAGTAAGTTTGTCATGTCCCCCAGCCTCAACAACAAACGATTGCATGGTCTTAGCAGCAGAGATCCCAGAAGCATCATTGCACGCTATTCGTGCTATGATGGCCTCAGGTACAAATCGTTTCTGTCTCAGAAAACACATCTGGTACTCCTGAAGCATTTCATGGTTATGATTGAGATCGACAAAATTAATCTGGTAATCCCTTGCTGGGTTTCCAGAAACCCTGATGTGAGCCATGCACTGAACTCTACTAGATAAACGTGGCTTCATTATGCCTTGACCTTGGTCTGCTGGTAGGGGTGAAACTTTGTGTCCGAAATCCGTCAATCGGACCGACTCCGTATTCGAAACAAAAAAATTATCCGAGAAAAAAAATCCGCAACCGAATTTGTATTCGGATATAAACATCCGTAAAAAACGAAGCGAATATGAATATTGGTACATCCGATTCGAATAATATCCGGTTCGTTTTTTATATGCACATATAAAAAAAATATATATATATACAATATATATAAATTAAATTATGTTATTTATATTATATTTAATATTTTTTCATGTAGGCAAAAAATAAAGGCTGAAATTTATTCTTGTTTAGATCAATCAAAAAATGTTTTTAAGTCTATTCAGATTTTTTAACGAATTCGGATATCCTAATTCGGAATGGATTTTAAACTTAATTCGGATGCGAATTTATTCGAATTCAGATCCGAATTCGACGGATACGAATTCAGATCCCTTTCTCATATATTCGATCGGATTCGAATTCGGATTCAAATTCGAGAAAAAAAACGGATACGAATTCCGATACTGGCACATCCGCTTCGTATCCGCTCCGTTTTCACCCCTATCTGCTGGTGTCTTACCCTCCTTGGAACAAGTAAGAGTAGCCCAGGTAACAACACCAGCGTCGTAATGAGTATGTCGTAGCTTAACCCCAAAACCACAAGCATCAGCATAGTCGTTGTAAAAGGTTCTTGCTCCTTCGAAAGAGGGGAAAATCTTCTCCTTAGGAACGTTTAACGACATTTCCATTTGAGTGAAGATTTCTCTCAAAACGAAGTGAAATGAACGAAAAAAAGGAAGAAGTGGCGGTGACAAAAAAAATCTGTGCATGTTCTTCAAAATGAGGTATGGAGCAGGTGGGAGCGCCAAAAGGAATGATATGATTTCGAGCATGTCTGATTTGAGATGCATTAAATGCGGTTGCCCCCTCTGCATAAATTTTCCTCTGATTTGAAACAATTGGATTTGTCCAACTCGGCAGCGTCCCCCCACCGCGTCCCGGAGAGCGGGCACTAAAGATTTTCCAATTGTAGCAGTTATATAACTGTTGCAGCACCCAGCGCTAGTCGACTGAAGGGATGTGCATCCGATTTGGACTGGACTGGAAAAAATCTGGTCTGGTCCAAGAACGGATTTTTTAAATAAAAAAAAACAAAAATTGGACCGGCCCGGACTGGAACCGATTTTTTCAAAAGTTCTGGACCGAAACCCGGACAGGTCGATCCGGTCCTGTCCAAAAAACTAGATCAGACCTTGCACACCCCTAGTTGACTGTATGAGCACCATTAAAAGAGCCCGGGCACTTCCAGGCGCTCAGTATTCTCTCTCTGTCATTTCATACTAGCCCACCCACTCCCAAATTTTCCTTAACCATGCCCAAAAACAGCTCGGACATCCTACATTCTCTTTCCATCCACATGATTTGGAAATCAATCATACGTAAAAAATAAAAATTTATTTAAAAAAATAAACAAATGAAAAACATATTTTCAGAAGAAAAAAATGATTTAAAATAATTTTTTTAACTATTTTAACAAATTTAAAAAAAAATTGGACTGATGGATGGATGCGCGACACGCCCCCATTGGGCGCCCAGGCGGATATCCCGCCCTCCCTTTAAGGGAGGGAAATTTGGGCACCCATTCAGGCTCCCAACAAATCACCTCCCGTTAACGGAGACCTAAGTCGTCCAGGCGTTGGTCGCATAGGTGACCATGTCGAACTAGAGACATAAATCATGAATTATTTCGATTGGAGATGCTAAACTAAAATTAATTATATAGTTTATTCATTGAAAATATGAAAGAAATGCTCTGATACCATTGTAGGATTTCGTGTTCCTATGTATGAGTATATTTTAAAATTTTAATACAAGCATACATGATCGGTTTCATATTTTAAAATTTTAATACAAGCATACATGATCAGTTTCATACCATTGTAGGATTTCGTGTCCCTATGCTTTTATGTACTTTGTTTTGTGTTTATTCTAATATCATGGAAACCTACATATATTAAAATAAACAAATAGGAGAGGTCATACCCAAAGGTTCGCTACAACCTTTTTGGGATCCGGAGTTCCGTTGCCCGTCGAATCACTACTACAGAAAAGAGAATATACGTCGGATATAAGCACTCCCAGATCCGACGTCTATGTGTGTGTCGTCTATACATAGACGTCGGACGTGATATATCCGACGTCTATTCCTAAAGAATAGACGTCGATGGTATGTAGAAGTCGACGTCTATACTTAAAGAATAGACGTCGGCCTTTATTTACAACTGACGTCTATTCTTTAAGTATAGACGTCGGTGAAACAACAGCCGACATCTATTCATTTCTTCAGAGGAATAAACGTCGGTTAATACAAACATCCGACGTCTATTCCTAAACCTGGACAATAAAAAGCATCCTGCAAACTTGTATTTAGTCATCGTACTCGTGTATATACAACCTGCACCAAATTTGTTCACATATGCTCACACTTTCATCCTCATGTACATATAAGCATAAACACACAAGCATACATGCACAAACACAAACATACAACCATACATGCACAAACACAAACATACAACCATACACAATTGACATTCAACACACTTTCAATTAATTCATAAACAATTGGCATTCATTCTAAAATTGAGTCGATTATATTAAGGCATAAATTGTAGGTTTGTAATACAAGTGCACTTGTTAACTAAATTACAAAAAATGCTAGTGACAGGAGAAACTCTTAGTTCATCAACATGTTTCTGATAAAATAGCGAGTCCATCGGTCGCGAGTTTCATCGAGCTCCTGTCGCGAGAAGGAATCACTACTTTTTGGGAAGACCTATCAAAAAATACAAGTGTGTTGAATGTTAATAACTAAATATTGAAACTACAACTATACAATCGAATAACAATCTACATTACCTCGCATTGGCATACGTCTTGAGTTGCCAATTCGAGGATTTCCTCCATGTATCTCATCACGTAGTAACCACATTCCGTATTTCCAACGTGGTTATGGTACTACAAACATAGAAATTAACAAAAAATGGAGAGAACGTACTCACATTTCATGTCATGTTATTCCTGCTTTTGTGGTTCTTCTTCTGCCACCCAAAGCTCTGTAAACCTTAATTGCCCTGAGTAGGACAAGTTAAAATTTCATTCAATAATACTAATAAAAATCTACGAATTACTTTTCCCACGACTAAAATGAACTTACAAATTTAGAAGTTTCTTTATTGAGTCCCTTGGTTTATTAGACCCCAACGGATCAAACCAATATGCCGAATTAGTCGTGGGGCATACAACGACAAGCATCCAATGAGCTCTGTTATATATATATAATTAGAAGCTTATTACAAAATAAAATTCCACTTTGAATTACAAAGTTTAACTCTCATGATAATGGAGCAGATAATATCTTTTGTCTTCTTCTTTAAAGAATGTCCTAAGCTAACCCGATTTATCGTCATTCCCGTAGATATATATGTAGATGGACTGATAAATCCAAATACCTGATCGTTGGGAAAGACTGACCTTCTGGCGTCATAAAGATGTGTACAAGTATAAAAATTATACTTTATTACAGTTTTGATAAAATTATTCAATACATTTCACTGTATCTAAGAACTGCATGATATCCTCTTTGGTGACGTACAAAGCCGGAGGCAACCCTTTATCCCCCTACAACTCCCAGGTACTTAAGGATTGTGCTTCCTTACCTACCATACATTGATACCACATTTTGCACCTACATGGAAACGAATTAATGTTGATCGGAGATTGGTTGTTTGACCCTTTGCTCTGGGGACTTGACACCTTACAGATATATATACAACCATTAAAATACAATTGTTAACAAATTTGAAGTTTAAAGTCTTTCAAAGTTAAACTATACCTCATGTTTGTCGTTTAACTCTACTAAATAACTAGGCCACCATACGAACCCACCGATAGCATCGCCGAGAGTAACAATATCTTCTTCCGGAAATGGCACAAAAGCACCAACATCTAAGCAACTCTCAACTGCAACCTTCACTTCTCCCTCTCCTACCTCTGTGAAGTGGTGTCTGGAGATGTTATAAACTTTCCCGTGTCCCACCAATTTTCGACACATAAAGCACATCTAGATCCATCCGCGAACATTCCAAACGAGGGACCGCCGACGAGGGCCAATTCTCGAGGATGAGACACGAAATCATATTGTCGATCGGGGTGGAACACTGGCGGCATTTTGGATGGATTAATATGGTGGTTAGGGGGGAAGAAGTTTTTGCATTAATTAAAACAAGGAAGGAGAGAAGATCCTATTTATAGGGTCTCCCAACACCCACATCATGAGTTAACCACTAACCTATGATCTCTTGTTTTTTCTCCCTAAAATCAATCACAATTTGAAACATATCATCGACATCCACATTTAACCATAATTGAATAATTCTAATACATGATTAATACTAATTCCTTATTAATTCGGGCAAAACCGTATTAATCGTTTTTTTGCCTTTTACCAAATTTTGGATTTATATCCAACAAAAAATGATCTTTGGGGTTTTTAGCAAATTCATATAACATGTAATATATTATCATATGTATTGTTAAATTATTACACCTCATAATATATACATATTATATGAATTTATTCATGATTCTAATTATGTCAATTCTCATGACATATTGATTTTATTGATTCACCACATATTTCCATTATCACATGAAACCCGACATACCATATGAATTCAAAAATCAACATTCTTATTTCCCAGTTTTGTGTTGTGATCTATAGGAGGATCTAAGCTAAATGGGTAGTGATATTAAACACTAAATATCTCAAACTATAAGCGGTATCTAGCTACACATTATAGTTACCCAATTAGCATAGATCTCTTGTTCCACTCGAACTATACACGATCCATTTAGTGATGTAAGTGCACCACTTGTGTCTATCACTTTCCTCATGATATTAAGAAATGTGTCACCTTTGTATTATATATTTATTTCTTGATCTCTTAAGTTAATTATAAATATGTAACTTAACACAAGTCAAATTGTGCACATTATAATTTTGTTTTATCAAGGGGCCCACGTATTTCATCACTCAAGTAAGAGAGGGGCAATGATAATATTTTGACAAACTATCTTTTTCAGCATAAGTCATATTTAACCAACTATTGTCTTTATCACTATACTCATTGACAGTTTTTGACAATAATCAAATTAAACACTTCTTATGTGAAAAGACATAAGTCTCATATCTTAGATTTCAAGACACAGTGGAAACAGTAATGAAACATAACACAAATCTATAATGTTTCACTTGTTAGGTCTATTCAATATATAAAAGTAATCATTTTCCTCTTTTATATACTCGTGTCGTCAAATATTTGTAGAGCTACAATAATCGATGACCAACACGACAATCTTATCTCGGTAATTAATGTTCAATGTTAATTACCATGATTGTGAATAACTTTTGATTTATGTAAGCCATTATCTTTTAGATCTCTACGTTTAAGGACCAAGAGCTGCTTCATTAACACTTCCAAAAGATGAATACAATAATCAAGAAACAAAATGCTTACACATTCAATTCATAACAATTGACATATAAAAGTAAAACTTTTAGAACAAATTTCTTTCAAGTTCCTCCTGTGTGAATTATCTAGCTGCATTCCATATTGGATCCATCATTGACTTGTTAGGCCAAATCTTTTTAAAGTTCTTGTACATTTGCCTCATGCAAGTCCTGTGTTCAAATCCAGGGTATAAAGTTGCAACTGCATTCTCAAGGCCTTTACATCTATTCCTAATGACGACCAACCCCTAAACTTCACCTAAGGCGTCTTTTAAGCATCTCAAAAACAACTAGTTGTCAAAACTCTCCACATAAACCACAATATATGTATTGGGAACAAACCATTATTCCCATCCATTCTAAATGCTACTACGCATGCCCCTAAATTTATGCTTCAGGTGTGCACTATCTAAGAAAATGTAAGGCCTACAACCTTGTAGAAAGTCATCCTTACATGCCTTTAGGTAGACAAAGAGGCTCAACAAGGTTTGCTCTATATCCATCACTAGCTTAATGATGCTTTCAGGGTTTCTCTTTCTTATCTCTCTAACCAAGTTAGGAGGCAACTTAAATTTAGCTTCCTGAGACCCATATATTTTCTTCATTGCTAATTCTCTTCCTCTCCATATCCTATGATAGGGCAAACCTAAGTTATGCTTCTCAGTCAACCTACTTTTATTGTCTTTCACTCTTAGAGTTCCATTTACAAGTAACCAGACTAATGCAAAATAGTGAATAGTCGTCGCCCAATAGAAGTCGGTCACCCATATAGCCGACGTCTATAGGTATAAACGTCAGCTATTAATACAACCGATGTCTTTGGGGTCCTCTAGACGTTGTTTGTTTGAATAATCATTTCAACCAACGTCTATACCCCGACGTTTATTCTCCACGCCTATAGGCGTCGACCTATAGACGCTGGTCATAGATTAGAGTCGACGTCTACGCCCCAATGCATATAGACGTCGAGGTATAGACATCGGCTTTAAGTGTGACTGACGTCTATGGGGCTTATATCAAAGAGCAACCATTTCATTTAATCCTTTATTCGACAAAATCTTCACCCGACAAAATCGTAGCCCCCTTGCGACCAATCTCCGACCAAACCGCAACGACCTCCTCTGCCACGACAGTCGCGCCCTGGACAGCCATGACCTCTGCCACGACAGTCGCGCCCTGGACAGCCACGACCTCCGCCACCACAGCCATGCCACCCTCGACAACCATGATCTGCTGGTTCGTGCTTAACTTGGTTTATGAGCCATTTTGTTGTGTTTTTTTTGTTTGATGGATTGGTTTGATGAGAAGACGTGGATGGATTTGGGGATGACCCATGTTGTGATTTTGTTGTTTTCTGGGGGGTTTTGGGTTGGTTTACTGAATGGATGGATTTAGGGATGACCCATTTTGCGGTGTTTGGTTTCTTAGGTTGATTTGATGGGAGATTGATGATTTAAGGAACGATAGATGCATGAATTCTATTGAGTTTGTTGTCTTTTTTGTTATGTTGATTTGCTGAATGGAAGAAGGATTTGGGAGCCAATGTTGGGATTTTGTTGCTATTGGTTTCATTGGCTAATGTCTGAGGAGGAATATTGCATTTGGAGAATGTGGGATCGTGTATGTGTTGTCTTTTTGGCCTTAATCTATGTTTTGATGATTTAATCAACCAAATCTTAATTGTGATCATGTAGAGTAGCACATATGTTACATTCCATATATATTACTTTGTGCTAACCTCTACAGGTGATAAAGACTCAAGGAAAAAGGAAATCAAGTCAAGACATGTAATCAAGCTTATTTGAAGACATGTATTTTGTATTTCTTTGAGTCTTAGGAACTTTGTGTAATTGAGCATACTTGAACTAAAAACTAATCAAACACACACTAGGTTCCCTATAGAAGTCACACACGAAAATTCACATAATTTGGACTTCAATAGATCACCCAAACATAGACCGGAAAACACCAAACAATTAACCTGAACTTTCTGCCCACATTCGGTCGAACAGAACAGACCCTTCGGTCGACCGGATGATCAATTATCCTGTTTGTGTTTTACTGTCCGATTTTGGTCGACCGTGTATACCCTTTCGGTCGACCGTGTGAACTCATTTTTCCAACCGTTAGTTTTTTCGTATATACCTAACTGTCGTATTCGTATTAAACCAAAAATACCCCAAATACATTTCTTGTATCGGTCGACTGGATATCTGTCTCTTGACAAACCCAAACTTCCTGTTGGAATTCGGTCGAGCGTGTACCTTGTTTCGGTCGACCGAATATAACCTTGTTTGTCAACCCCTTAGAGCATGTTGTGAATCGGTCGACCGAACCCTCTTCAGTGTTCGACCGATCACTTAAGTGTACCTAAGTCGTAGCGTTGGGCGGTCGACCGTTTTTTAACCGGTCGACCGAATTGAGTTCAAAACTGCCTAACGGTCGACCGTTCAGCCCGATCCGGTCGACTGAACTCATCCAGAATTGGGTCCTGCGAGTTTCGGTTTTGTGTATCTTACACCAACTTATACCAAATCAACCCCAACGGCTATATTCTCTCTAATGCTTATAAATAGAGTTGTAAAACACATTTTAACACAACTCTCCCACACATACTTGTCCAATACATTAGAGAGAAACTCAACACACTCAAAGCCTCAAACGTTCCACACTTTAGTCATAAATCCAATTCTACTAATGTGTGCTCAAGTTTAGAGAGTGTTGTTCCACTCATTTGCTGTGCAAAGGAAGCAATGGTCTTGGTGAAAGCCCAATACAAAGAGTATAGACTTCGGAGAGAGCCCGAAGTATCCCTCTCGGATTGTGAGAGGAGGAGCCAAGCTCGGCAAGGGTTGTTCGCGAGCCTGAATATTGTAAAGGAGTTCACTCCCGGCCCAGAACGGGGAGTGGATAGTGAAGACGCGAGCGGAGCTCGAAGTGTCGAGCGAAGCTTGCAAGAGAGGACGTAGGCGGTGGCCGAACCTCTGTAAAAACCCCCGTGTTCCATTGTGGTTTGCATTTTCTATTCCTTACTTTCTTGTTTAGTTTTAAATTCCACTGCATATCTTTGATCGTTAAACAAGTAGGTAATTAACTTAAAAGTGATTAGAATTGTAGACTCACACGATCCTACAGTATGGTCATAATTCTGATCACTTTTTAAGCTTAATCAATCTCTAGTTGCTTAATCAAAGATGCACAACGAGATAAAAACAAACAAGCAAGTAAAGACAATAAATATGCAAACCACAATGGCACAGGAAGATTTTTATAGAGATTCAGCCTCCCACCTACTTCCTCTCTTGCAAGTACCTCTCGATCTCCCTCGAGCTCCTCCTACGTCTTCACTATCAATCTCATTCCGGGCTGAGATTACGCGTTTACACAGCAAGCTAGCGAACAACCCTCGCCTAGCTTGGACTCATCTTCTCACAATTCGAGAAGAAACACTTTGGGCTCTCACCGAAGTCTATACTCTTTGTGTCTAGGGCTTTGACCAAGACCATTGCTTCTTTGAACAATACTTTCTAATTCTTGAGCACACTTTGAGTATGATATATCAATGATCAAAGGTGTGGAATTTATGCTTAAAATGTAGTGTAGGAGCTTTTAGGATTGTGAGACTTCTCTCTAATGTATGGGACAATTGTGTGTGGGAGAGTTGTCTAAATAATGTGTTCAATCCTCTATTTATAGGCTCATAATGTATTATAGCTATTGTGATACAATTAGAAGTTATTTGTGTAAGATACAAAAAACAGAATTGAGCAGGTCACAGTTCTGGTCACATTCGGTCGACCGTATCGGGTCTAACAGTCGACCAAACAAATGGCAATCGAACCAACAAGGCTATAACTTAAGTTAACTTAAGCAAACGGTTGAACCAAAGGTATGGAACGGTCGACCGTTCATGGAATTTGGCCGAGGAAAAATGTAATCGGTCGAACACAAGATATGGATTTTTTCGATCAAAAATATCAGGCACTTAGGGGATCAAGAAAAGTCTAGGTTTGGTCGTCCGGTTTCATGGAAACGTTCGACCAAAACTAATAGGTAGTTTGGGAAGACACAAAAGTCTTCTTCCGGTCGACCGCCAAGAAGGCATCGTTCGACTAGTGGCCATAAGAAATCTAGGGGTTTGTAAAAACTTTTAGAACTCATTCCTTCAAGGCATTTTGCATATTTACACGTTCCTTTCAATTTACGAAGAGAATACATGCTCCTTGCAACTTGTTAATAGTTCTAAGACATTCTATCTTGGTCATCGGAGATTTTTACCAAACTTTCATCCATATTGTTGGTTGAAGAAGATATTTAAAGGAAAAAAGAGTTTTAGAATCCACCAGTTGAAATCAGCTTCGAAAAGGTATATGAACATGTAATGAACATTGAATGTGAATTTGGAAAACCGTACAAACGAGCAAATGACAAAAATTCTTGGAAAAAAAATCCATATCTTTTGATCTTCCTTACTAGAAAAATTTAGAAGTTAGACATTGTATTGAAGTAATGCATGTAGAGAAAAGTATTTATGATAGTCTTGTTGGCACTCTGTTGAACATACCTAGTAAGACAAAAGATGGATATAATGCTAGACTTCATCTTGTTGACCTTGGTACACGAGCAATGTTGGCACCAGAGAAGAAGGAAGACCAAAACTACTTACCTTCAGCTTGTTATACATTGTCTAAAAAGGAGAAAAACATTCTCTGTCAGTGTTTGCACGAGGTAAGGGTTCCACAAGGTTTTTTAGAAATATCAGTAGTCTTGTTGTTATGAAGGATTTGAAACTTGTGGGGATGAAGTCTCACGATTGTCATACTCTAATGCAGTAGTTGTTACCTGTAACACTGAGATCCATATTACCTAAACATGTTAGACATACCATAGTAAAACTGTGTTCATTTTTCAACAAGAATTGTAGTAAAGTAGTCGATCCCGTGTAGTTAAATCAGTTGCAGAATGAAATTGTGATCACATTATGTCAGTTGGAGTTGTATTTTCCACATGTTTTTTTTCGATATTATGATTCATCTAGTTATTCATTTGGTTAGAGAAGTTAAATTGTGTGGACCCATTTTTTTAAGGTGAATGTATCCTTTCGAGCGCTATATGAAAGTGTTGAAAGGTCATTGTAAAAATCGTCAAATGTCAAATGTTAGTATTGTTGAATGATACATAGCTGAGGAGGTTATCAAGTTTTGCACTGGATACCTAGCAAACACCAAAAGTATTAGAGTCCCAAACAATCGTTATGATGAACGTTCCGATCGTAAAGGGGCGCGTGTCATGAAATTCTTAAATCCAAATGACGATATCTTAATGACAGCATATTTCTATATGTTGTGCAATTTTAATGAAGTCCAGTCTTATCTATATGAACACATGGAGCTTTTAAAAGAAATAAATTCTTTATGGATTGATCAACAAGTAATTAATAGTCACAATAAGAATGTCATCATTTGGTTAAAAAAGGTGGCTTACAAGCATGACGTTTCGGAGACAATACAGTGGTTGGTCTACGGTCTGCATTCTGTTGTTATAAGTTACAGTGGCTATGATATCAATGGATATTCATTCTACAAAGTCTATAAAGATGTCAAAAGTGTCGTTCAGAACAGTGGGGTCACTTTAATAGCAGAGTCCTTGCATGTGTCTAGTTCTAAAGATAAGAATCTTGTATACGCTGAAATGTCCAATTACGGTGTAATTGAAAATTGAAGATATATGAGAGCTAGACTTTGTTAAATTCAAAGTACCTGTATTTAGATGCAAGTGAGTTGATAATAAAAGTGGAGTTCGAGTGGATGACTTAGGGTTCACTTTAATGGATTTTTCGAAAGAATGATTTAAAGGAGAACCTTTTATTTTGGCTTCCCAAGCGATACAAGTCTTTATGTGGCTGATCCATCTGATAAGAAATGGTTAGTAATTCTGGAACTCACTAAGCAAGCACCCGAGTTGAACTCACTAAATGATGAAATACATATTGAGACTTGTATGTTTAGAGATGACCACGGTGAAGGTATATGGATTGAAAATCCGTTAACCAAAAAGAAATAGTAAATATGCAAAATGTCTTGTAGAACATTATAATAATCATTTAATGTTTTGATTTTACTTTTTAATGTCATTATTTTACCTTTTATAGTATCATGGCTCCGAAAAAGAAACTAACTCCTTCAGAGTCTGAGGTCTCGAAGACTTACAGTTCACAAGGTCCTACACTCATGAATGAATTCGTGGGGAAAAGGAATAGAGACGGTAGACTTCCAATCTAGTTTGATGACCGTCTTGAGCTGATAGGCATGATGTCTGATATCTGGTATAATTATCTAGCGAGCCTAGCAAGGTCCAAAATTGACATTTGTTTGTCGAGTTGCGCCGAAGTTTATGAGAAGCTGAAAGGCACAATCTGGGATGACCTATAAATAATGAGTCCATTATAATATTCTTTAGTTTTAGTTGAACCTATAATATATAGAAATTTAAAATGTTAACGTGTTATAGGCAAGTTTTGAGTTCTCATCTACTGATAAGTTGAAGAAAAAATGAATGACATACATGTCGGTCCGTTGGATGGACTTCAAAACAAATTTAACCAACAAGTACATATTCGGTGAGTACCAGGATAGAAATCCATGCCATTACTATAACTTTATCACTTTGAATACATGGGATCAGTTCAGAAAATCAAGACAAACCCCGGAGTTTCAGGTAACCGAGTTTAATTTAGAATATGGACTTATTAAGTTATTGCTTTAAATGATAATCTTATAAAATTAGTTTAAGGCCCTCCAAGCAAAAAACCAAGTGCGTAGATCTTCTAACAAGTATCTTCATCGTATGTCTTGATTGGGGTACCGAAAATTAGAAGCACAAATGATGGCTGAAAAAAATAGCCGAGAAGAAACAAGAGGCAATTGACTCCGGTATGAGTGAGAGGCAAGCAACTTGTCTCCTCCTTCCCTCGTCCGTCGATGTGATTCTTGGAAGAGAGCGAGGGTAAACTCCAAAGGGGATTACGTCACATACGAGTCGCAATCGGTCAGCTCGAAGACAGTAAATTATATCACTTGTATTTATTATTAAATCACATTTAGTAATTTTATATTTTTCAATTGTTTGTAACAATTTTCTGTAAACTGTAGGACTCTCTGAAGTTGAGAGAATGTTATGCAGTTTTTGGTGATGGATTCATTGTGCATCATGATTATCGACATGTAGTGAAGTAAGTGTTTTCTTGTGTATAAGATGAAATGTATTGAATAATTTTATCGTAATTATAATAGAATGTAATTTTTACTCTTCTATACACCTTTATGATGTCATAAGGTCAGCCTCTCCCGATGATCAATTTTTTGGATTTGTGAGTCCATCTACTTTTATATAAGGGAATGACGATAAATCGTGTGAGCTTGTGTTTCTCATTAAAGAACAAGGTAAAAGATATTATCTGCTCCTATCATGAGAGGTAAATTTGTTAATTCAAAGTAATTGGAATTTGATTTTGTAATAAACTTCTAATTATATGTATAAACATAGCTCATTGGATGTTTGTCGTCCAATGCCCTCAAACTAATTCAGCATATGGTTTGATCCTTTGGGGTTGACTAAACCAAGGGAATCCATAAAGAATCTTGTAAATCTGTAAGTTCGTTTTAATCGTCATATTTGTAATTCTTGTATTTTTATTAGTATTAGCGACTTCATATTGAATAACTTGTGCTTTTCAGGACAATGAATGTTTACAAAGTGTTAGGTGGAAAATAAAATAAAAAATGCGGGAGTAACATGGCATGGAATAGGAGTAAGTATTTTCTCCCATTTTTGTTAATTATGTTAAGTAATGGAACATATATTTAGCGAATTTATATCTTTGTAGTACCGCAAGCAGACTAATTATATGGAATGTAGTTATTACGTTATGAGATATATGAAGGAAATAATCAAAATTGCACCTCAAAACGTAGCCCTATTTGAGGTAATATATATCATTTTCAGTTGTATAATTATAGTTTCATTATTTAGATATTAATATTTTGTACTTGTATTTTTATAGGTCTTCCAAAATAATTGTGATCCCTACTCGCAAAAGGAGCTCGATGATACTCGCTATTTTATTACCAACATGTTAATGAACTAACATGTTCTTATATCATGAACACATTCTTTGTAATTAAACATGCAATTTTATTTAACATGTTTCTTTGTATTACCAACATACAATTTGTTCTTTAATATAATCAAATATTTTTGTGAATGAATGTCAAGTGTTTGTGTATGTATGCTTGTGGATGAATGATTGTGTTTGTGTATGCTCACTAGATGAATGTTGTGCCGGATGAATGTTTTTCTGGTGCAGGATGAATGTGTTTGTTATACAGGAAACTATGATTGTTCCATTTAGTATTTATTTTTGTTAATCTAGTAAGGGTATAGACGTCAGTTATTAAGAAAATACAACATGTATTCCTTAATTCGAAGGACTAGACGTCGGTTGTAACGTACGAGCGACGTCTATTTGTTAAGACTAGACGTAGGTCGTTGAGTGACCGTCGTCTAGGTATATACGACACATAGATATACGTCGGGTTAGGGAAGTCGTATATCCGACGTATAGAAGTTGTATATCCGACGAATATTCCCTTTTCTGCACTAGTGCCACTTGTAACATTGGGAGGCAATACAAGTTTTAGTGGTCATTTTTGTAGCCCTTTGTTTACTCTGCAACAAATGTGTTCACCAATCATTTTCCTAACCTCAAAAGCATGATCATCCCTATGTTTGCGTGCATAAATTCTCCACTTGCATCATGTATCCTCACATCTTGCTATAACATTAAGTGGGGTCACTCTTATAAAAATTAACTGCACACTCACTCTTAATGCAAAACTTTCCTAGGGCTAACCTAAAAGAGTGAGCATTAGGAAACATCTTACCAATTGACAAGTCCAAGTTGTCTAGATCCAATGAGAGTGTTGTTGGTCTATCCTGTTTGACTGTTCGTCAATCTCATCCTCATCTTTGAAGCAAGAAGATGTTGCTTCCTCTTGACTTCCCTATGTCTCCTCATCAACCACATAATCTGCATTTTGCTTGTCATCATCTTCATCACCTTGCCCCTGAGCTGAGCACCACTTTCTGAAAGAGGATGTGAATGAGTTGCTACGGGCTCTCTTAGTTGCTTTTTCCCTTTTAGTAGTACGACTGATTGAGCTCTTCTCTCCATCTGTCTTCTGTCTTTTAGTACCAGGATTTACTAGTCTGTCCTTTCCTCCTCTCTTCAAACCTCTAGGGCTTTTTCTTAAAGGGCTTTGAGGGTGCAAAAGGTTGGGAATTGTTACTTGCTCTACTTGGTCTTAGGCTCATCATTTTTCCTCCATTTCCTCTTGTCATAGGGCCAAGGGGATTAGAAGGTTTGAGAGAGATGGATGGTAGAGACTTGCGAGTTTAGCACTGTTGGCTCTGTTGGCTCTCAAGAATATGAGAAATAAATAGATCTTAGCTTTTTTTTATAGTGTTTTATTTCTGCATAAGGCCTTTTTAAGGAATTATGTTACAAGGAAGGAGACGATGTTACATAATACTTGTAACATTAACTGACAGGAAGTATATATCTTGTTTTACAAGGAAGTATATAATTGGCATGACATGTTGAATTTTCTTTACATACAGAACAGAACATACAAACAAAACATGTAAATAATGCTTCAATGTAAAGGATGAGTATTTCAGGCTAATATACGTAGAAACATAATGGGTACCGTGTCAATTTTAGATTTTTAATCTTTAGGCTGGATACCCAAGAAAAAAACCAATATTACAAAGAGTAGTTTAGCAGAACAAACACATGAATGACATTTTAAGCATTTTTTAAAAAGACATTTTAAGGAAATATGAGAATAAAAAAATCTGCGAAATTAATTCGTATAATGCATTTAAGCAATTGTTTTTATAATTTTCCCCCTATTAACATTTTTAAAAACCAATCACAGAGTGTAACTTTATGTTTTTAAATTTTCTCTTCTCTTTTCTCACGCAATCCCCAATTCCCCATGTGTATTTGGAACCATATTCTCTGGGTGTTTCATGGTCTAGGTCTACGTTATTTAAAAATAAATAAATCAAGTTAGAGGTATGCATGTAATGTATGAAATACTTGTTGTTGCTTTCGTAAGTTGTCAATAATGGGGTCTAAAGTTTTTATTTTGATAAAGAATGAACTTTGAAATTCATGCGGATAAAATAAATTGAAATATTTAGATTTTTTTAGCTGAGATTCTCTATTGTATATTTTAACACATCATCAGAAACTAAAATAGTAGGATGATAACTTTATACATGTCAAAATTATATTTTTTGCATGAACAATATTATACTACCTTCGTATTTCATGGCGACATCCCACTCAATTTCTATCCCAAAAAAAAACTATAGATAATTTAATTTTTACACTGCTTAGACTAAAAAATATTGAACTCCTATTCATCGTCGAAAACTACTTAAATCGTTCCAACAATTACCATTTTGTCATTCACAATTCATTTAATAGATAATTCGTCTTGTCTCTTAAAATAAGATTTCTATCTACGTTTTTCTTATTTTCCCATTACCAACACAACGAAAATGTCTCACGAAGCGTCTGAATTCGGTGAAGTAAGCCCAACAAAAAAAATTAGGCGTTTTACCCAGACGCCTCTCCCATGAGAGGGAGGGGTGTGTTTTACCCAGACGCCTCCCCCACGAGAGGGAGGGGCGGGCCTCTGGCTAAGACCTCGTCCAAAAAAAACCTTAAATTTATACGGTGTGTTATCTCAAATTATTTGAGGTTTCGTTGCAAGATTTCGGTAGTAACGTGTTTGATTACAATAAGGTTTTTGCAAGTGATGAAAATTCAAAAAAATTCAGATCTAACAATTTCAAAAACAAAATTGGATCTTGAAATTGTTGGATCTGAAATTTTTGGAATCTTCATTACTTGCAAAAAAACTCATTGTAATCCAACCCGTATAATTACCAATTAATACCAAAAACTTAGAACGGAACCTGAAATAATTTGAGATAACACACCGTATAATTTTTAAATTTTTTATTAAATAAAATAGGGACGTCTAAGCAAGACGTCACCCCAATGGGGGAGGCCGAAGGCATCTGCAACAGGCACATGCCGCATGGGGGGTTTCCGGTGGACGCCTCTTAATTTATTATTATTATTTTATTAAAAAGAAGTTGGACATTTTACCATATTCGAGCACACCGAGACGTCCGTTGGCTCATTTCCTGACCTCTGAAATATTATTTTTTATGATTACGAGAGGAATATGAAGAGTGGTGGTAAGAGAGTGAAATGTCGAGATGTATGAGTAGAAATGAAAGAATGGTAAAATGATAATTCACATGGACGATTTAAGTAGTTTTCCGACAACGAATAGCAATTCAGAAAAAATAAGATCTTAAATTGTTTGTTATACAAAGGAGACCACGTAATACTTGAACCATTAACATCAAATTTGCATTGAATTCTTTAATTCATGAGTCATCTATAAACAGTGAACAATAGGAACATCAATGGACGTTCGAAATTCGGGAATCTGTTTGTCTCGGTTCAAGTTGTAATCAAAGTTCAAAGCGACAACTGCAATTTACCCAAAAAAATTAAAACATCCATTAACATGGAAACATGTATGTTTTTTCTCTATAAAAACCGTCCAATATCTTGACAAACACCAACCCACACCTTAGTGAGAGAAACAGAAGAAAAACTGAGAGATCATGGCAACGTTGACCATTCCCGATCCAGTTCCATCCCCAGCTGAAGATGCTGAGCAACTCATGAAAGCTTTCAAGGGTATGCAAGTGTCATCTCTTCTGATAATCTTCATCAAAATCAGCATTTGTTACCCTTTCACTTATTTTGTAGTGTACTTGCTCCATTAGATCTATATAAACCCTGATCATGTTTTCATGCCTGAGGAGATGTGTTCAAGTCAAGTGTGTTGACTTTTCTACAAATGAGAAAGGAAGGAAGTCTACATTTTTTAACTTCCATGATCATACACATTTTGTCGTATGGAATTATGTATACCTCGTGTACCAATGAACTACCCGATTTAATGTATTCCGATATGTGTTAAATTGCTGATAACTTGCACATCGATTGATGGAAATTTATAGTTCTGGTTCTGATTTAGATAAATGTCTCGTTTTATGATAAGTTTTATAGTTGTCTGTGTTTTTCAGAAGAACATATTTGATTTTTGATATTGCCCCTGTCTCTTTTTTTTCTATCTGTTTTTCTTTTGAGCCAAATATTGTTAAGTTTTGTTTTACCATTCATGAGATCTTGTTACTTTTTTTATGAGATTGACTTTTATCTTTCCATTTTTAGGCAACAATGTTGACCATCATTGCATTACTATAAAATACACCTATGTCCTCCGATCGAATAGCTACTTTCATCGATCATTTCTAACATTTTCCTCATATCAAGAACAACAAAACACACTAATAAGATAAGCATAGGACGTACGGATTTTCGTTGCAATAGGAAAATGTCAGAGACATCAGTCTACACACATTATGTTATAACTGAACTTGAAATTGTGGTGTGGGATGATAGGATGGGGAACTGATGAGATGGCAGTGATCGACCTCCTGGCACACCGCGATGCCGATCAAAGAACTCAAATCAGAATTGCTTACGAGGAGCGTTACAATGAGAACCTCATCAAGCGTCTCGAATCCGAAATTCACGGGCAATTCGAGGTACTTACTTGAGCATCAGCCATTACTCTTCAAATTTTTAATTCAAAGCATGGATTCTGTTAAATTTGATTCGTCCATCACCGTTCCAAAACTCGAGTGATTAACTGATAGATATTGGCATGACTCGCTTATTAAGTGTTGTGGCATTGTGTTACTGATTCGGTTATTTTGCTTATCCCTTTGTGTTACTAGAGAGCTGTCTACCGCTGGCTATTTCCTCCGGTGGAGCGTGAGGCCATGTTAGCCAAATTCGCAATGCAAAAGAAATTTGATATCACTGTAATCATCGAGATCGCTTGTGTAAACTCACCCAGCGAGCTGGTAGTTATTAAGAATGCATACCAATCACTTTACAAGCACTGTTTGGAAGAAGATGTTGCGACTCACTTGGTTGGCGATATTCGGCTGGTATCAACAGTCAAAATATGCAATCATTTGATCATCTTAAATTCCATTAGCTATATATCAGTTTAAGCTTTTTTTGGTGAATCTGTTTCTGCAGCTTCTTGTAGGACTTGTGGGCACATACAGGTATGGGGGAGATGAGGTAAATGTGGCATTAGCCTCAGCAGAAGCCGAAATTCTTCACAAAGCCTTCGAAGAGAAGACGTTTAACCACGAAGAAGTTATTCGAATTATAACGACAAGGAGCAAGGCACAGCTGAATGCAACCTTCAACAAGTACAGGGATCAATATGGCACTCCTCTCGCAGAGGTCAGGCTCGACCGCAACAAATATATGTTCGTTTTCATTTACAAAGTTTACACGTAAACTCTTAAGGAAATGTAGAATCTGTTTCCTAATATTACCAAATCATGATTTGGTTGTTTATATTTGACCTCTAAATTGAAGAACCAATGCAAGTGAAAATCAAAGTCATGTAAATCTCAAAATTGACCTTCGGTTCCACTAAATTTGATTTTAATAACATTGTTTCCAAATGATACATAATATTAGTTGTGGTTCTTACAATTCGATAAGCTAAAATTAAAGTCATGACAATCTCAAATTAATCTTCGAAGGAATCATAGATTCCACTAAATTTGATTTTGATAACAAAGTTATTAAACAGTAATACAATATTTGTTATGGTTCTTATAATCTAGTATTGGTTATGGGTGTTTCAGGTTCTTGGAAATGAAACCGAGAGCGATCTTGCGTTGGCACTAGCGGTTGCAGTCCAGTGCATTGTTTCCCCTCTTGAGTACTATGAGAAGGTAACATCTCAAATCAGTGAAGCACATTTAGTAACAAATAATGCCTTTGTTTGGAAGTTGAAGAAAATAATAGCTTTTGTATTTGTATTTGTATTTGACTGGGTTTTATATGTTTTCGACACTCAGGTGTTGCGAGTTGCTACAGACAAGTCGAGCTTCGACGAAAACGGTCTGACTCGAGTGATCGTCACACGGGCGGAGAAGGATTTGCAGATCATCATGGATCTGTACTACAAGAAAAACAGCATCAAACTTCAGGAAGCTGTAGCTCATGTCACACATGGTGACTACAGGCGTTTCCTGCTTGCTCTGCTAGGCAATTAAAGATGTCTCGTTGTTCTTCTGGTTGTGCAAAAATAAAGAGGGTTGTATGCCTGTTATGCTGTGGCTTTGATTTCTTGTTTTTGGTGTGCTTTGTTACATGTTTGTTGTAATGGGAGCCTTTGGACTCATTATGTTTTTGTGCTCTGGTGTGATATACAATTGATAAAATTCACTTTTGGACCTTCTCAACTTTGAAATTTCTTGATTTATCTTGTTGTAGTGTAGAGAAACTAAGTTAACTCAGTTAGTCACCTTTTAAGTTTATCAAGAAGTTATAAGTCAAATCTTAGATCTCTTTTCTTCAATTTCAATTTTAGATTGCAAGTTTGTTACAGCTACAACGCAACTCAAGCTGTTATTATTATTATACAAAACAAGATATCAAATCACCAAAAAAAAAATTCCAAAGATCAATAGCACTGTAAGAATAAATGAATGAACAAATTTGTCACCGTACAATCAATTGTCGGCTCAAAATTATTTCACCCTACTTGCACTAAACAACCCAAAAAAATACTATACTATTAAGTTGCGGCAATGCCATCGCCACCTTAATGTATTTATGGTAACATGTCCATTCCTTTCCCACAAACGTGGTCCATTTTCTTTTAATAACATGATAAACTATATTAATAGTACTTACCAACGTGGTACATGTTTGAGAGCAACCTCAAATTCGAATAACCATGCAAAGAAAAAAGTCGAATACATCCAATACGAATATGCCGAACACAAACTTCCAATTTTCCACTAGTATAAATATCACCTACGAACCCATCCAGCATTCTCCACCAAAAAAACTACACCAAAATCTGTGGCAACTCTCCACATCGCACTTGCTTTGGTCCTGCTTCTGTCTGTGCAAGCCAATGCCTTCGACTTCTTCTACTTTGTTCTTCAGGTCAATTATACAACATAGACACATCATGTCATTTTCAATATCCATCGATGTGAAGTTGGTGAAATTAATTTGATAATATTGAGGAATTAATAACTAACAACACTGAATAATATCGATGATATCCGACTATATATATGAACCAAAAAGGAGATGTACCTCATCAGAAAATCACCATATGATATTACTAATTATTGATTCAAATGCTATCTTCTTTGTAACTAGCAATTATACATCTTTTGTGCTCATACATGCATGGCTTTGTTCAGTGGCCTCGCTCGTTGCTGCTACAAGGAGAAACCAACCGATTTCATCATTCACGGTCTCCAAGCAGCCAACGTTGACGGCACAACCCCCAAATCATGCAATAACCTACCTTTTAATGAGTCTATGGTACATACGTACATACAATTACTCGAACTCGAAAACTTATGCATAACACAACATGGTTAAGGTGTGATTGATTTGTAAAAAAATGGGAAATTAATTCAAGATCATAAAACCCCGTCCACTTCAATGATAGAGGTGTTGATTTTTAACTTTATGTTTAAGTCATGATCTCTTTATTTTTCCAAAGTTACACTTCTCATTTTTAACTAATTACAATTACTCGAACTTATGCAAAACAACAACATGGTTAAGGTGATTAATTTGTAAAAAAATGTTTTTTTGTGTTAAACTTAAATTGTTTTTCGTAACTCGGATATGTGTCTTAACTAATGGAACATCAAAAATTCAAAAAATCCTTAATCCAATAAAAGAAATTTTGTTACCCAAAAATAACATATTATGCTCCAACCTAAAAATAACATATTCTCAACGGAAAACTTTTAGAAAATTTCCAACCAAAAAGATTATAATTTTTTTCCTACAAATGTTTTTTTGATTTTTAGATATTTCAGAGTAAAGTGTACATTCACTTCACATATATACATTTAATTTAAGGTTTTTTTTAAATAAAAAAAATTGAAAAATATGCAACGCAAAAACTTATTTGGCAAAATATGCACATTAAAAACGACACATGTGATGTCGTTTTCATTAAGTAAAAATGACATCACAGATATCGTTTTTACCCAACCTGTCCAGAACATTTGTTTCTGGGCAGGCTCTGGACATGGTTGAAAATGACATCTCGGATGTCGTTTTCAACCTAGGTGAAAACGACATCCGAGTTGTCGTTTTTTCCTAGTGCTAAATGGGGATGTCCCAGACGGATATTTAATGTTAATACTGAAATGCGATATGATGATCTTTGTGAAACAATTTGTCAAGTTTGTGGTTTCCGAGAAGGGGCGTTTGATATGAAGTTAACCTGCAAATGACCACTGTATGAAAAGTACACATATGCTGAAGTTTTTGATGATCAGAGCACAGCTACGATGTTATCTTTATTTAACTTCGTGAATACAGTTGTATTTGTTAGTTCAGAAACAACTCAAGCACTATACTACTGTGTACCAAAGTCAGTTGACTGAGGATGTCGTTTTTAGTTAATGAAAATGACATCACATGTGTCATTTTTAATGTGCATAGTTTGCCAAATAAGTTCCTACTGTACATATTCTTCAATTTTTTATTTTTTTGAAAAACAAATCCTTAATTTAAACGCAGTAGATGAATTTTGTTTTTGTTATTTTGTTCACAAAATCGAATTCTTTGTCTTTTTATTTGTAATTCAAGTACCAATTTCTTATAGTTTTGTTGAAATCCTTGATTTGTAATTTAAATAATTATAATTTCAAAAATCAACAAAATCTATATAACGTGGTACTTGAATTGACAACAAAAATGAGAGAAATATGAATATATGAAAATGCTCAAAAACTTATTCTATCATGTTAAAATATGTTTTTTTATTTCCTTAAAATAATTAGAATAAGTAGAAAATGGTATTTGAGTTACTGTATTCTATTTTTAGAAAGGGTAGTTCAACTGTCTTTTTATTTCTTATATTTTGCCAAAAAAAATTACAACTTTTATATTCTACCAAGTTTTTATTTTTACGTTATTATTTTGAAAAATATATATTCTTAAATACCTACAAGGCTTTTTTTTTGCGGAATGGATCAATAGCAAACAAATTATATATCTTAAGGTCATGGAATTATTGACGGTTGGATGACAAAAACTTTTTTTTAACTTGATGAGAAAGCTGTTAGTCGTTGTTGTCCTACAGTAATTAGAGCGAGAGTTTAACGTAACAAGTAGATGTTAATATGAATTGTAGTCTTTCATTTGTTGGGCTTAAAGTCCTTTATGTCCATTAATAAACGCAATCTCCCTTTTTATGGTTGTTATGGACTTATGGTGGTTATGATAAATTGGCAATATTCTTATCTACACATGAGTTCATTCGATTTCTCTACATCTGTACATGCAATAGTAATTTATATTTTAAGAAGCAACATTATTTTTAAGAATACATTAATACAAACTTAAATGACTTGATTTAAGTTTGCCCTTGAACATTAAAGCATATTAATTGCCCTCTTGTATTTCCTATTTGTGGTACTTTTTACCTCCCTCTCCATTAATAATATGTCGATTTTTAATAAATTCACTACTTTTTTTCTTCCAAGAAATTCTAAAACAAGTTTAATTGAATGATACAAACTTAAATGAGATATAATTCATAAGATAGACTGCAAGTTACCTTAATTTTCGTATAGAAACCATCAACACAGTGATGCATATAGATTTGATAACCACGTTCTAACCTCAGAATGATGTAGCAATGCTGCGACACATGTGCAACCACCTGATACGAGATGATGTTTAACATTTATATATTTTGCTCTTTTGTCAAATTCAGGACTTCATGTTGATGCCAAATGTTGGCATTTCTATTTTCCTAAGATAAAAGTGATTATGACTGACATCCCAATTCCCACCCACTCCACCTCCCTTTGGGGGAAAAAACTAAAAATTGCTTACTCGTCTCGTCATGTGATTGAAGACCAAGAAAATGTTTTGCATTTATTTCTACTCCACTCTAACAACTGCATAAAATAATGTGAATGTGATTCTTAATATGGTGACCTGCTTGTTTGAAAAAGACACAGAAGTCACAACTGATATGTTCGAGAAATCATACGAATTAGAAGGAACGGAAGTCGAAAAAATAAAAAAAACTTGTGGCAGAAGATTTTTCAAGTTTATGATTTTTTTTTGTATCAAGTGTACCTGTGAAATTGTATTAAAGATATCTTAATTTATAATCAAAGTTATCAATCATTCAAATTATATATCTAGATCTTTATTGTACTTATATCAAGTAAGTGACCTTAAACAATTTTACGTAACAAGTAAGTCATATATTTTACGTGGAAAACTTAAGCACCAAGGATTTACAATTTTAAATGTCTAAATTATTTATGTAGATTGTCTAAAAATTAAATGCTTGTGTGGCATTGCCTTAGAACTTTGACGTGCAAAAACAAACTAAGTTATTTGTATTGGTTGATCAAACATATAACATCAAGGTATCATTTGGATATATAACTAATGTTTGAACTTAAAAATGTATTTTTCAAGTTGACATTCAATTCAAATAATGTTTTTTTCTTCTTCTGAAAATACATTATTATATGTATTAATGTGTTTGGATAAAAATGTAGTTTTTTGTAAAATCATAGATCTTATAAGAAACGAGAATGCAGAACAGACCAAACATGTTAGAAAAAAAAAGATTTTTTAAAGCAAAAGGCACAAATTTACAATCATTTACTTGAGATTATCCAAATACCCTTTGTAAGTTTAAAAACAATATTTTTCTAAAAATTATATTTTTTTCTCATTTTTTATTTTAATTTTTTTCATCTTCAAAAATTGAATTTGGTTTACAGACGTACTTAACGCATTAATAACTCTACAGAAAACTCTGGCGCTTCTTTTCTTTGCCTATAAAAGGAGGCATTGTGTGAGCAAGCTCTCACGATCATTGTATTGAGAAGAAAAAAAAAAGAGGAGTGTGAGAGATCATGGCAACTTTGAGGCTTCCCAATCCAGTTCCATCTCCAGCTGAGGATGCTGAGCACCTCATGAAGGCCTTCAAGGGTATAACATCTTTAATTCTCTCTTGTTATCCTTTGAAAACTTTGATGTTTCCATGTTAGAGATTGGTATGCACCATCAGTGTGCCAATTGTCATATGTTTCTGTGTTTTCAATTTTTTTTTTTTGAAAGTCGATCTCAAAGTCAACTTCTTGGCTCATCAAATTTCAAGTGATGATTTAAGATCATCAATTATGTTTCGTCTTTGTTTCAAATTACACTGTTGATTCTTTCAAGGAACATGTTTTTTTTAGGTTTGCTTTTTTCTGATCCTTCAAAGTCCTGGAAAATAATGCTCCACGATTTCTGCTTTGGAAATTAATTAGATTGGTTAATAAAATTTATGAATGTAAAATGAAACCTTTTGAGAAAGAAATGTCTGTTGTTCTCTTTTGCAGGTGATCATATCTTTAATTATGTTTTTTTACCATAGTAATACATGGATAAATCATCTTGGACCCCAGTGGATCTTGAAAACAAATGAGAGATCATAAGATTTGCATATTTTCGAGACATTTTCAACTTTCCGGTAATACTTTGGCTTTGATTGGTAGTTTTCAATTTTTGATGCATGTTACTGCAACCCTTTGATCAGAATAAGTAAATGCACAAAGAACCTTAAACAAAAATATAGGACATATGTACATATTTGTTGTCATCTAGAGAAAAAAAACAGATCATGTGTTGTTTTCTTTGATTTTTATGTTTTTTGGTAGTTTTCAATTACACTAAATGTTATTACTGATGAGATGGTAGGATGGGGTACTGATGAGAAGGCAGTGATCAACCTCTTAGCACACCGCAACGCAGACCAAAGAGCGCAAATCAGATTGGCATACGAGGAGCGGTACAAGGAGAATCTCATCAAGCGTCTCGAATCCGAAATCTCTGGCCACTTTGAGGTACTTGTTAGTTATATCGTTTGAGAATCATTTTGTTGTCAAGTTGAGCTTTCCTTAATTGATGACATCTTGTTATATATTCGGTAGAGAGCGGTTTATCGCTGGATCTTTCATCCTTTGGAACGCGAGGCCATCTTAGCTAACGTCGCAGTGAGGGAGAAAATTGACTACACTGTGATCATCGAAACTGCTTGCGTGAACTCACCTAATGAGCTGTTTGCTGTTAAGAATGTGTATCAGTCGCGCTACAAGCACTCTTTGGAAGAAGATATTGCTGTGAATTCTAGCGGTGATCTCCGCAAGGTATGCACAATCCAATGAAGTAATTAAGTATTTCCCTCTTTTGAATAGGTTATACGAAAATTTGATTCGTCCACCACCTCTTTAAATTTTAATTGCTTGGGTGAAATATTGTGGATACAATTTTTTTACAAGCGATAATTTTTTTAGTTTTGAACGATATGAGACTATATTTCCAAGACTGATTGGTTTTATCTGGTGTACTCAGCTTCTTTTAGGACTTGTGGGCACACATAGGTACCATGGAGACGTAGTAGATCTAGCATTGGCCTCTAATGAGGCCAAGACTCTTCATAACACGATTCGAGAGAAGGCGTTTCATGACGATGAAATGTTTCGAGTTATAACAACAAGAAGCAAAGCACAGCTGAATGCAACCTTTAACAAGTACAGGGATGAATTTGGTGTTCAAATCACTGATGTTTGTCACAATCATGAAACACTTATACCTTTTGTAATACAACACATCAAAGTGATTTAATTTCTTATTTCTCTCACTTGTTAGGCTCTTGCAAACGATTCAAAAAATGAAATCGCTTTGGCTCTGAAAATCGCGATCGAATGCATTATTTCTCCACTTGAATACTTTGAGAAGGTAAATTTTCAACTTCTACAAATCATGTTGATTTTCTTCGATTGAAATTCTATTTATTTTTTTCTATCGAATTGTCAGGTTCTGCGAAATGCTACAAGCAAGTCAGGGACTGACGATGATGGTCTCACGCGTGTGATCGTCACTCGAGCGGAGAAGGACTTGGAGGTCATCAAGCAATTGTATTACAAGAAGAATAGCGTTAAACTTGAGCATGCTGTTGGAAAGGTCACATCTGGGGACTACAAGAGCTTCCTTCTCGCTTTGATCGGCAACTAGAAAGATCTTGTGTCCACGTAGTTCGATCTCTGTTCCGGTTCGTGTTTTGTCGTGGTGCTTGAGTTCGGTTTCTGAGTGTGTTGTCTCCTGATATGATGAGTTATTGTTCTGAACTTGTTCTGTGATATGTTATTTATAAATCGTAAAGTGGTCATTTAAATGAGTTTAAGCATTATTAAGGTAGTATATTATAACAAAAACGAAGTCCTTTTCAAATTCGATTCCTTCATTTCAGTAGAATAATTTAAATCTGATAGTAAGTAACATCTGATAAGATAACTTGACTACTCAATTTTATATAACAATTTTGGCGGATAACCACTTAAGATGCAAATGATGTATTGCTTTTGACAAATTGCGTCTTATTTGATGAGGTGTTTCACTTAAAAGACTAAAAAAAGTGGACGTGAAAAGTTCTATTTGTTTCTTAATTTTTAATTTCGAGTTCTCAAAAAGAATGAAAGTTCTTGATGTTTTAAGGACACATATCTGGTTATACCATTAATAAAGAGTTATATCATTAAATGTTGTTTTTTTTTTGGAAATTAGTGGTCTGGTTTAGATTCATTTTGATTTTTGGGTTAACGAAATAGCAACGTTCCATTTTAGCTTCCACTTACAAACAAATAACCACTTGAGGAAGTATTTCATTGGTTGGTATGTCTAAGAAACATGATGAATTGAAGGAAAAATGCAAAAGACATATACAGAAAGCACATAATATCCATATACAATACAATAGCAACTATTATTTACTACAAAAGATTACAAATATACAATGCGATAAACACTCATATCTTATTACTTTCAGCTCTGCCATGACAAACAATGTTTAAACACCAAATTGATGAAACAGTGACCTCAAAACAACACACCAACAGCAAAGCAAACACATCTTTACAGGATACGATCCGTTGTGGATATCTCACTCTTGTCCCCCAACCAAAGTGATCAAGAAATCCTTGTAGTTTCCATGTGTTGTGCTCTTGATCTTCTCTTCAAGTGAAACACTATTTCTCTTTTGGAACTCTTCCTTGATCTCCTTCATGTCGTGGTCCGATCGCGTCACGACAACTCGGGTCAGAGCATCTTTTGTGTATTTATCTGCATCTCCTTTCAGAGAATCCTCCAATGCCTAAAACGAATAGCACAATTAGCCAAACTATCGTGATATTATTTTGAAAAGGTCATTATAGACACATTACATTTTTTTCCACTTTCGTAGTTCCGTTGTGTTGGTCTTCACTAGTATTACGTAAAAATCTCAGTAACTTTGAAGTCGTACGAAATACCATATATGACTATATTATATTTCACTACCATTAGTCCATTCAACTTATAATATATTGGTCTTCTCTATTTTCAAATTATAACTTCCACAATGCGGAACCATAAATGGAATACAGCATACCTCATTTCATGTAGTAAATAAAACAATATTTGGTTTTTGATTGTTACCTTGCTGAAATAAACATGAGGTGAATCCAAGCACAGAACAACTTGTTGTAAGGTTGGATCACTTGATAAATCCTATCAAAACCAGTTTCACAGAACAATGTCAGTTCAGAATAACAAAAACATATCACAAGGTAGAGAACATGTTAGATTCAGGTGATGCCTCACATCATAAATGTCACTGCCAAAGATTTCCTTGTAGTGGTTGAAGGTGGCCTTCAAGTGGGGCTTGCTCCTAGTACTAAGTATTCTTATGATTTCTATATTCTCTGTAAGCTTTGCATTGCTTGGATTCTTGATGGCATTGCCAAGAATCTTCGCCTCCGATTTCACCAAGTTGTCATCAACAACTGAGCCCTCGTATCTGAATGCGCTCACAAGGGCAAAGAGTAGCTAGAAAAAAACACCAAAATTAGAACTCCAGTTCCAAAACTTTTAACGTGTTGTAAGTAAATAGTTGAAATTGGTTTAACTAACATTGGAATGGGCTTCTTTGACATGGTAAGCAACATCCTCTTCAAGGGAGTGGTGGAAGAGGGCATGGTAGGCCCTTCTCGCCCCCAAGAGCTCCTCGGAAGATCGAGTGCATGCGATCTCAACCAGAATATCATCTGGATGCTCCTTAGAGATCACAAAGTGAGCCCAACGAGCGTCTCGCTCCCAAGGGTGCATAGCGCGGAGAACAACCGCTTTCTACAGGTGCAAAAATGTTACATGATTGTTTACAAAAGATGCAATCAAGTCTTCTCTCATAATCCTAATAATCTATGTAATTACTTTGCTCATTCCAAAACCACTTGACATCAAGTGTGTTTATGTGCACAGAAGTTGCAAATTCTAGATTGGTTGCTGACAGTGATTTATCCAAACAACTAACTCTACAGTGCCCAATCCGACTAGTTATTACAAGAAGAGCATACTCCATGACAACAGCATGAAAAACAAGCACACCAATTGAAATCTATAATTTAATTTTATTTAAAGAAGTGAAAAAATGAATCAAAACAGAAAATATTGTTCAAATGCATGAATTCCTGAACATGATTTCAACCAGCTCTTCATTCTTCAACCCTAATTTTCTGGATTTAAATTCCTGGACATGATTTCAACATTGTAGTTCAAAGAAGTTTTTAAGATGAGGACTTACAGCAAGAATTTTGTGAAGTTATTTCCAAAACACAACTAATAGCAAATGATCTTTACAAAAAAAACATCAAGAAAATTTTAGAAGATTGAACATTTTAACCCCAAACTACCAAGACAAAATCAGATAAAAAAGAGGAAACAAGTCAAAATCTACACAAATTAAGAAGCTCAAAAAACAGAATCAACCATGCAAGGTCTGATGATCTAATGAGATTCAAGAGATCAACCAAAAACAATTTAACAAATTACCTTGAAACGCGAAAACTCGACTTCGAGCTGCTTGATGTGGTCATCAAGCCACCTCTCAAATCCATGTTTGTGCCCATCTGGTTTGAAGAAATTAGAACTACTCTGTCTGAACAGCTGCCTCTGCTCCGGATGCCATTTCCCAAGTATGTTGATCATAGACTTCTCATCCACTCCAAATCCTACATACAACATAACAACATATTGTAACATAACTTAACATAACATGTTGTTGTGACGTACGTCAGGTGTTCAGGTGGAATAAGAAAGACATACCAGAGAAAGACCGGACGAGAGCCTCGTACTCGTCAGAGGGCTGAGCCTGAGCCATTTGTTGGTTGGGAATGTGGTGGTTGATTCTGTTGAGGGGATTATAGCAGTTTGTGTTCTGTTCTAATCAAAGTTGCTTGGTTTATAACAGGATCAATCAGGAGGGTAGGATTGTCATTTTGGTGCAACATATAATGTGGTATTTAAATATATATAAAAAATTGATATATTTTTTTGGAGGTTGTTGGTTGTTTTTAATTGGCATGATTGAGCCAATGGAGAGAGGCAGGAAATTAAGAATGGGGACAGGAGAACTTACTGTGAATTGTTCTGATTGGCTTTTAAGAAGGTGTGCTAACTATAAGTAGATGGGAAAACTAAATAATTGAAGGAAAACTTGTTTGGTATATAAGTAGATGTTGTTGTCATTTACTCAATATAAATGAAACTCTTATGATGGGCAATTTTTTTAATATTTTAACGTTTTTATTATTTAATAGAATGAATGTAACGTAAATAAGTCCCAAAAAAAATCGATCCTAACATACTAACATCATTGTTGCTATTGGGATCTAAATTTGCAGCTTTGATTGAAATAACATAATGGTGAACAATTGTGCTATCACAACTTCTTCTCGTGGACAATCTTTATTTTCCACTTCGAAGAAGCGTTCTTAATATAATTATGATAAAATGAAATATCAAAAAAAGAAAATATTTCTATGAAACATAATTAAGGATACATTTAGAACCACGTTTAGATTGCGAAATTGCTAAAAAAAACTGGCAATGGGTAGATTTTTTTTCTTAAATATTGCCGAGTCATATTTTGATTCTTAAGAATTTAATTCTAGCTCACAAATATGAAATTGGTGATTTGAAAATTTTAAATTTATGCACCCAAAGATTGATATATATATATATATATATATATATATATATATATATATATCCTATGAATTAATAATGATTTTGGTAATAGTGTCTAAACGATACCTAACACAATAGTTTTTGCATGTTGTTTGAGTTGCTCGTTGATTGAGAGATGGGTGAAGATGGATTTCTTTTTTGGATTCCTGTCCAACTTTGACTCTAGTTTTGCATGATGGTTTGTTTAATTTGGTACTTAATTAACATCTCAGATCCTTTTGTTAAGACTAACAAAAAGAAATATGAAAAAAAGAAACTCACTCTAATTAAAAAAGAAAGAAAAGAAATTCAGGTGTTGTTTATTTGTATTTATATGTCTTTGGACGAAAGGATTGTAACGTGGATACAAGTATGAATCCTAGAATTACGAAACAAGTATGGATTTTGTAAATAAATATTGATATGTGTAAATATTATGGATATAGATTTTACTGTTATATTATTAAGGGAGTAATTTGTTAAGAGAACTATTATTCGTCGTCGGAAAATTACTTAGAATGTCCCAACAATTACCATTTTGCCTTTCACGATTCATTTAATACTCATTTCGTCTCGTGTATTAAAACAAGATTTTTACCTCAGTTTTCCTAACATTCGTAGTACCAACACCACGAAAATTTCCGACAAAGCGCTTGGATCTGGTGAGGTAAGTTGGACGATTTTTTTTTTCATCTCGGACGTCTGTCTAAGCCACACCCCCAAGGACAGGGTGTCTGGCTAGGACGCCTCCTCCTTGGCAGGGGCGGCTTAGCCAAAGGCCCCTACCTTGGATGAGGCGTCTGACTTAGCCGTCTCCTCCATGGACGGGGCATCCCAGCCAGACGCCCCTGATTTTTTTTAGTTTATTTATTTTGTGTTATTTTAAATTATTTCAGGTTCCGTTGCAAGATTTTGGTGGTGATGGAGTAGATTATAGTGAGATTTTTGATAGTCAACAAATATTTACAACAATCGAGGAAGCGTGTAAATAGGCGAAACAAGTTGTCATCAGAGCCAGATTTTTTTAGTAATATCATCCTACAAATCAAAAGCAGATAATCGGACGGATTGTTATCTGAGATGCGATCGAAGAAATGAAATGGGTTTTCGTGATACGAATATTGCACTACGGAAGAACACGAAAAGAAAATGTTGCGGTTGTCTTTTTTTGTAAAGGTAGTCGAGCGACAGAATCATGATGGATGAGTCATTGTTTCGAATAATACTCATGGACATCACAACCACAGACTTGCAATTTATCTAGAGGGTCACCGACAGATCAGCGGTCTTAGTTCTGGGGCAAAGAAAATTGTTCGTGATATGACTGAGGCACAAGTGATACCACGTAACATCTTGTTGGCAGTAAATGAGAAATTTCCGGAGGATAATCCAAATCAGAGACACATTTATAACTTCAGAGAGTACATGAGGATGACGAAATTTAAAGACAGGAATCTCGCTCAGCAATTTCTCAGTTAGGCAGTGTCGTATAAGTACTTACATTGGATTATGGCGGATGAAGAAACTAATGTTCTCACTCACACATTTTTGGCACATCCTACGTCAGTTCAGTTGTTGCGCACATATCCTTTCGTAATATGCATGGATTCGACGTATAAGACAAACAAGTATAAGATGTCTTTGTTTGAGATAGTTGGGGTTACTCCAACAAACATGAATTTCCTCGTCGGCTATGCAATTTTGAAGGATGAGATCGAGTCAAGTTACCGGTGGGTGTTGGAGAAGTTGCGAGATCTGTTATTGGATATTGTTAACCCGACTGCAATAATAACGGATCGGGAGTTGAGTTTGATGCGACCCGTGGCAGAGGTTTTTCCTAAGTCTGCTCATTTACTTTGCACCTGACATATCAACAAATACGTGAACAACTACGCATACTACGTATTCGGCAAGGACAAGCAGTTTGCAGAGAGTTTTAGGCGTGGAAAGTACAGCAGAGTCATGTTTTCTGATTCACAGACGGATTATGATAAAGCAGTCTGTAATATGAAAGATTCTTTCCAGTCCTGCCCAGTGCTCACGAAGTATTTGGAAGGCACGTGGTTAGTGCATAAAGAAAAGATTGTGTTGAATTGAACGAATAAAGTCCTTCATTTCGGCAACACTACGAATTGTAGGGTGAAAAGTGCTCATTCGGCTCTGAAAGAGTGGATTACTACATCGACTGCAGCTTTGGACACTCTTTTCGACCGTGTGAATTCGGCTATTGAAATGCAGCTGACGAATATTCAGAACTTTTTTGAAGATTCGAGACGTCGAAATTTGACACACTATATAGGTCATTTGTATCATCAAATAAATGGTCGAGTTTCGCATCACTGCTTGTTATTATTGACTCAGGAGTTGAAAAGAATGCAGGACTTAAGCAATCAAGTTAAATATCGCTGCAGGTGTGCTTTTCTGACATCACATGGGATTCATTGTGCATGTACCATGCACGGTTGTATTGAGTCAGGTGATGGAATTTATTTAAAGCAGATTCATCCATTCTGGAAAACACTTGCCATTGGAGAAGGAGTTCAGATGTTAGAGTTTGTGGATCAGTCTGCACAAGACGTCGAGCATTTTCGGAAGCTTGTTGATGAGATTTCTGTTGGATTTCGTGCCCTATAGTATGTATATATTTTCAAAATTTTATAAACATATAGGATCGTAGTATTCATATTTTCTTTGATTTTTATATAGACATGTATTTGTTTATCCTAATTGTTTAACATGAATTAGAATAAACAAATAATTGTAAAGAGGATCATACCTAGAGGTTCTCTAAAACCTCTCGAAGATCCGGAGTTGCGTTGACGGTTGAATCGCCCGGTGGATTGCATCCGAGTATTCACCAAACTCTAAACGAGATTGGAGAGAGAAGAGCTAGCCTCTAAATCTCCAATAGGGTTTAAAATCTAATTACTAAACCCTCTTTAGTTCCCTTGATAAGATGATCTCTTAAAAACTAAAACTAAACTTAAGAATTAAGGAATTTTCGTGGAGAATTATGGAGAGAGTTTTTGCATGAGAAAAATAATGAATTAATTAATGAGGTAATGAGATAAACTTGTATTTATAAGTTCTCTCCAAATTACCTATTCATATGCAACCTCTTGCCCATGATTTCATGCAAACTTCCATCTAACCATTCATTATTTGCTAACCAATAATCTTAGCCACGAATTAAATCAATTATTGACCAATTCCATGCATGATCTAATTAATTCTTAAATTAATTCTGTATAAAACCGTATGGACCGGTCGACCGTTTTGAGGTTCGGTCGACTGCTCGAACCAAGTTTCGGTCGACCATTCAACATTCGGTCGACCGCTCGCAACAATAAAAAAATTAATCGCAATGTTCGGTCGACCGACCGATAGATTCGGTCGACCGTTCCGAACAGACAAAATTCCCTGTTATCGGTCGAGACGTGTCCGGTCGACCGTGCACGATCGGTCGACCGTTTACGGTTAATCGGTCGACCGTTTGTGCACTGTACTGCAGACTTGTCAAATTTCGGTTTAACCCCTACAAAATTTGACATTTCGGGATTAGTAGTAAATTCACAACTTATGTAACATATTATCCTATGTAATGATTAATCATTACACCCCATAATATTCACATCACATATGAATTTAATTTAGATTCTAATTATGTTATTAATCACAACATAAGTTTGATTTTGCTTATTCACCCCATGTGTCATATTTTCTACATGAAACCCGACACATCTTATGAACTCAAAATCCCCATTTCTCGTTTCCCAGTTTTGTGGTGTGACCTATAGGAGGATCTAAACTAAGTTGGCAGTGATATTAAGAACTTAATATCACAAGCTATAAGCGGTATCTAGCTACACATTATAGCTCCCAATTAGTTAGATGTCTTAATTCCACTTGAATCAAAACCCGATCCATTTAGTGATGGAGTGCACCACTTGTGTCCGTCCCTTGCCTCATGATATTAAGAATACACACAAAGTAGTATTGTGTCGTCTTTGTATTAGTATTCATTTCTTGATCTCTTTAAGCTAGTTATAAATATGTGACTTAACTCAAATCACATTGTGCACATTATAACTTTGCTTTATCAAGGGGCCCACTAATATCATCACTCAATTAAGAGGGGCAATGATAATCTTTTGACTAACTATCTTTTCCAACGAAAGTCATACTTGACCAACCAATGTCTTTACTGTGGGATCGTGTGGGTTATGGGTCCACTAATCACTATTAAGCTAATCCCTAACTAATCAAACAATAAATGCAGCGGAAACAAATTTAACAACAAGTAGGGAAATTAACAGAAAATGCAAACCACAAAGAGACTCGGCGTTTTTATAGAGGTTCGGCACCCCACCCGGGTCCTAGTCCTCTCTTGTAGACTCCGCTCGACTCCGCGAGCTCCGCCTACGTCTTCACTAACCACTCCCCGTTCCGGGCCGGGAGAGAACGCCTTTACACCACAAGCAACGCGAACAACCCTCGCTTGCTTGAATTCTTCCTCTCACAATCCGAGAGGGACACTTCGGGCTTTCACCGAAGTCCTTGCTTCTTTTGACAACTCTTGTAACTGAGTGGGATTCACTCTCTAATTGAGCACACTTTGAGTAGGATGAGTATGTGATCAAATGTGTGAAGTTTAGGCTTAAAGAGTGTAGAATTGGGAGCTTTGAGGATTGAGGTTTCTCTCTAATGTATTGGGACAATTGGAGTTGGAGAGTTGTGTTAACAACAAGTCTTGATCCTCTATTTATAAGCTCCTAAGGTTTTCTAGCCGTTGGGGATAGATTTGATTGGGTTTTGTGCAAGATACACAAAGCAGAAAATCGGGCTGCAAATCTGTCCAGAACCGGTCGACCGAAACTACTAAACCGGTCGACCGTTCACTTGATTTCAAGGAGAACGGTCGAACAAAAGAATATTCGGTCGGACAAACGAGCTAGAACATAACTCTACTTAAGTGAATCGGTCGAACCAAAGTATGGAGCGGTCGACCGAAAAGGGGATTCGGTTGAGACAAAGGTCAATCGGTCGAACGAGAAATGTGTCGACCGATAGCAGGGAATTTGGTTTCTGAAAATGTGTTCAACCGGTCGACCGAAACAAGGTCTTCGTTCGACCGGTTACCGAATGTATTTTGGGGTTAAGTTTGTTTTATACGAATACGACCGTTATAGGAATACGACAAGAAAAACGGCCATATTAAAATCCGGGATCGGTCGACCGAAAAGGTAGAACCGGTCGACCGGTAGAGTTCGGTAAAATCACTGTGGAGAGTCTGTTATAAACCGGTCGAACTGAGAACTGGTTCGGTCGACCGGTTCACACAGGAAATCTGGGTTTAAGTTTATAAGTGATTTCCGACTAAGGTTTGGGTGATCTAATGAAGTCCAAATAATGTGAAATTTCTTGTGTGACTTCTATAGGGAACCTATTGTGTATGTGATTGGTTTTTAACTCTTGTATGCTCAATTTACACATGTTCCTAAGACTCAAAATAAAATCAAGATTACAAGTCTTCATTTAGCTTTATTACAAATCTTGACTTGATTTCCTTCCTTCCATGAGTCTTGATCACCTGTAGAGGTTAGCACATGCAATATATATGCAATGCAATATGTGTGCTACTCTACATCATCATAATTAAGATTAGGTTAATTAAATCATCAAAACCTAGATTAAGGCCAAAAAGCCAACAATCTCCCCCTTTTTGATGATGGCAACCTATATCTTAATTCTATCTAAATACATGGAATTTGTATATGTAAACTATGCATATTAATGCTCCCCCTATGGGTGTGCATAGTTTTTGTTCAATTTTATGTCAAATTCCAAGTTACCCCCTTAATTATCTCTCCCCCTTTGACATTCATCAAAAATAATAATTATTTAAGACTTTAAGCATAGCATTTGGATGTCTTGTAATGAAGTTGCTCCCCCTAAATTTTGCACTTCATTACTCTAATAAAAGATATAACATTTAAGCTCCCCCTATCAATAAGGCTAAATGGAAACAATGAGTATGATTCAAGTTAAGTTCATTTAAGTTTCAACTTAAGCCTTATTCTAACATCCATTTAAAATTTGACATTTAGAATCAATGGATGTGATAAATGATTTGCAATGAATAGGGATAATGATTTTCAATGAATTGAACTTATAAAGATATGACAATTGAGCATATAAATTAGATTAGAGCTAAATTTTCAGAAATTTCAAGGATAGAAATTTATACCAAACTTGAATCTTGATTAGCTCCAATCTCATTTGGTGATGCAACCGGATTCGAATTCGACGCTTTGGCTCACCCGGTCACCACCAATTTCCTCCTCGAGCTCCTACAAGTGTAGATTTAGGTACCCAAACAACTTTGGGTCCTTGAATGTTAGTTTTGGGAATCCAAACCATTTTGGTTTTGGGTGCCCACACACTTGAGGAACTTGATTTAACAAATAAATGCTTGCCATTTAAAGTAGTATGAGATACATGGTTTTTCAAATGCACATTGTATCCTAAACCATGTTTAGCTAATGATTGTCTTTGACTACTCAAAAGCATATCAAGCATTTTTGTTCCTTTAGTGAACATTTCAAGATCTTTTCTTAATTGCATATTTGAAGCTTTAAGATCTACATGTTCATCAATAATGGGTGTTTTACTTAGACTAGCAAGTGATGATTCATTTGATTCAAGTCTAGCAATCACCTCATTCTTTTCATTCATGATTAATTCAATTTGGCATTTGAGATCATTTATAGTTTTTCTAGCATCTTTGTTCTTTTCACAAATGATCTCATATTGTTTAACTAAATCATGAAATGCATTTTGTAGCTCATCATGTGTATATGATTCATCATTAGCATTAGAGTTAGAGCTAGCACTAGAATATGATTTACTTGAACATGAATTACTTCTAGTGGAATAAGATTTAGAGGAGTTAGAAGCTACCTCACTTTGTTCATCTTCAATGGCCATGAAGCATGAATGTGCAACCTCTCTTCTACTTTGCAAGGAAGAGGATGATGATGATGGAGATGAAGAGTCATCCCAAGTGGCTTTGTGAGCTTCCTCCTTCCTTTCTTTCCTCTTACTCTTCTCCTTTTCTCTTCTCCTCTCTCTTCTCTCATTTTTCTTCTCCCATTCTCTTCTCTCATTTCCACTCTCCTCCCTCTCTTTTTCTTTTTCTCTTTTCTCATTTCTTCTACCTCTTCTTTCATTCTTTTCTCCCTTATCCCTCTTGAGGTATTTGAAGAAGTCTTTGGCTAGGACTTCTATGTCCTCATCTTCTACACTCCTCCTTGGTTCATCTAAATTTGCATGTAATGCCAAGGTGGATGTTTTCTTGGTGGCTTCCTTCTCCTTCCGATGATTTATTTGAAGTTCATAGGCCATCAAGTTTCCAATGAGCTCCTCCATCTTTAATTTTGAGAGATCGTGTGATTCTTCGATTGCCACGACCTTGTCTTCCCAATCGTTGTTCAATGACCGGAGGAATTTTCGAGTCATCTCTCCTTCATTTATCCTTCTTCCAAGAATCAAAAGAGAGTTAGTAATATCGGTGAAGCGAGTGTTCATGTCGCTTATGTTCTCACCGATTTGCATAGAAAATATTTCATATTTATGCATGAGAAGACTAATGCGTGTTTCCTTAGTTTTACTATCCCCCTCATGGTGCATTTGAAGTCTATGCCATATCTCATGTGCACTTTCACAACCCCTAATTCTATTGTATTCTCCCTCATTAAGGCCACAATAAAGAATGTTCATGATTTTTGAATTCATTTCAATTTCTTTCATTTGAGCCCTAGATAGAGAATCTAAATCATCTTCATTTGGGGGTATGTATGGATTTTGAATAAACTTCCAATACTTAAGGTCATTTGATATTAAAAAGATTTTCATTCTATTTTTCCAATAATCATAATTTGACCCATTAAGCAAAGGAGGCCTTGTGGTGCATAAACCCTCTAAGTGATTAGATGTGCTAGCCATGCTAAAAATACGATTAAGTATGAGAATTTAGCTAACAAGGCTCTGATACCAAATGTGGGATCGTGTGGGTTATGGGTCCACTAATCACTATTAAGCTAATCCCTAACTAATCAAACAATAAATGCAGCGGAAACAAATTTAACAACAAGTAGGGAAATTAACAGAAAATGCAAACCACAAAGAGACTCGGCGTTTTTATAGAGGTTCGGCACCCCACCCGGGTCCTAGTCCTCTCTTGTAGACTCCGCTCGACTCCGCGAGCTCCGCCTACGTCTTCACTAACCACTCCCCGTTCCGGGCCGGGAGAGAACGCCTTTACACCACAAGCAACGCGAACAACCCTCGCTTGCTTGAATTCTTCCTCTCACAATCCGAGAGGGACACTTCGGGCTTTCACCGAAGTCCTTGCTTCTTTTGACAACTCTTGTAACTGAGTGGGATTCACTCTCTAATTGAGCACACTTTGAGTAGGATGAGTATGTGATCAAATGTGTGAAGTTTAGGCTTAAAGAGTGTAGAATTGGGAGCTTTGAGGATTGAGGTTTCTCTCTAATGTATTGGGACAATTGGAGTTGGAGAGTTGTGTTAACAACAAGTCTTGATCCTCTATTTATAAGCTCCTAAGGTTTTCTAGCCGTTGGGGATAGATTTGATTGGGTTTTGTGCAAGATACACAAAGCAGAAAATCGGGCTGCAAATCTGTCCAGAACCGGTCGACCGAAACTACTAAACCGGTCGACCGTTCACTTGATTTCAAGGAGAACGGTCGAACAAAAGAATATTCGGTCGGACAAACGAGCTAGAACATAACTCTACTTAAGTGAATCGGTCGAACCAAAGTATGGAGCGGTCGACCGAAAAGGGGATTCGGTTGAGACAAAGGTCAATCGGTCGAACGAGAAATGTGTTGACCGATAGCAGGGAATTTGGTTTCTGAAAATGTGTTCAACCGGTCGACCGAAACAAGGTCTTCGTTCGACCGGTTACCGAATGTATTTTGGGGTTAAGTTTGTTTTATACGAATACGACCGTTATAGGAATACGACAAGAAAAACGGCCATATTAAAATCCGGGATCGGTCGACCGAAAAGGTAGAACCGGTCGACCGGTAGAGTTCGGTAAAATCACTGTGGAGAGTCTGTTATAAACCGGTCGAACTGAGAACTGGTTCGGTCGACCGGTTCACACAGGAAATCTGGGTTTAAGTTTATAAGTGATTTCCGACTAAGGTTTGGGTGATCTAATGAAGTCCAAATAATGTGAAATTTCTTGTGTGACTTCTATAGGGAACCTATTGTGTATGTGATTGGTTTTTAACTCTTGTATGCTCAATTTACACATGTTCCTAAGACTCAAAATAAAATCAAGATTACAAGTCTTCATTTAGCTTTATTACAAATCTTGACTTGATTTCCTTCCTTCCATGAGTCTTGATCACCTGTAGAGGTTAGCACATGCAATATATATGCAATGCAATATGTGTGCTACTCTACATCATCATAATTAAGATTAGGTTAATTAAATCATCAAAACCTAGATTAAGGCCAAAAAGCCAACATTTACACTACACTTATCGATAGCTTAAAACATTGGTCTAATCAAGCATTTCTTAAGTGATCGGATATAAGTCTCATATCAAAGGACCAAGGACACAGTAAAATATTAATGACACAGAAACACATTTCTATAATATTTTACTTATTAGGTCTATTCAGTGTACAAAAGTAATATCTTCCTCTTTTGTGTACCCGTGTTGTCACTCACTTGTAGAGCTACAATGATCTATGACCAACACGACAATCTTAACTCGGTAATCAATGTCCCATGTTAATTACCATGATTGCGAATATCTTTTGTTTTATGTAAACCAATATCTTTTAGAGCTCTACGGTTAAGGACCAAGAGTCTCTTCCTTAACTCTTCTAAAAGACGAATAACATAAACAATGAACAAAATGATTTCTCATTCAATTAATAATAATTGACATTTAAAAGTAAAACTTTTAGAACACATTCCCTTCAATTTCGGGGAGCGACCCTGCAGTAATTTGTAGTGTCTCTCGTATTTTATACACATAGTTACACCCGGAGCAGTCGAACTGTCAAGAAACCGCACAAAATATTAAGGTACGAGGTCGACCAAAAGGAAAGTCGACATGTCGGGACCCGAGTGCCTTTGAGTATGCTGAGCGAGGTAGTGGTCGGTCTTCCAATTCGTCTCGATCGTCCATAACCACGGGCGCAAGATCTGGTATGACGATATGTTTGTTGTTACTATTATTACTTAGTTGTTTGTTGTTATTAATATGTATACTGAATTGTTATTTTTCCATCTTATAGTGTTCAGACGTATTGACGTGGATAACTTCTCATATGTTGATACACTATCAGGAATCATTTTACGATTGCTAGAGAGGTGGAATGACGTACGTGCTGATGACAACTGTGGATTTCGATGTGTTGCCGATGTCTTCCATGGTGGTCAAGCCAATTGGTTGTACGTCTGTCGTGCGATTTCTAATGAGATAGGTGCGCATCCTATTTATGAGATAGATGCGTCTGACGAAGCCCCCCCCCCCCCCCCCCCCGGTTGGGTCGGGCGTCTCCCGCGAACGCCCGACCCAATTTTTTTTATTTATTTAAAATATACAAAAACTAAACAAGGTATTTTACCAGATTCAAGTAGACTGGAGCGTCTGTTGATTATTTTCCGGGCCTCCGAGACATGCTTTTCGAGTGAATATGAGTGTAATATGAAGAGAGAGTGGTATTAGGAGAGTGAAATGAATAGTTATATAAGTAGAAAGGACAGAAGGGTAAAATGGTAATTGATTGGAACGATTTAAGTAATTTTCCGATAATGAATAACAGTTCAGTTTGTTAATTATCCTTCAAATAATTGAAAATATCACCAATACGCTCCATTATCACATAATAATATCTAACCTCTTATCTAGACAAAATTTTCAATGATACCCATGTGATTCTAGAGATAAAAAGAAAGAGAAAAAGTAAATCTTGCCAAATTTATCATCAAATAAAGATAACAAGTAATTTCTAGATAGTCAAAGGTTGGTTTACAAAATTTTAAATATAACATATACTTAACGTGACCGAGTGAAAAGAGTTTTCTGTGTAATGTTTTTTTCTGAGTGGAATTCAAACACATGCGACCATTCCAGTGGTATATCGGCAATTTTGATATTTTTAATGGCATGCAAACAAAAAACGCTTAAGACTTATTTTCCCATATAATTGTAGAAATAACGTCATTTCTATTTCTTAGTGAAAAAAGGAGTTAATTCTTAGGCAATTTTATGCTGGTTTCTTCTCATACAATTTTGAGATCCCTCTTAACTCGTTTTTCCACAACCATCTTCCATCCCAATAATCCTAAGAACGCAATCATCAAATTATTGGGGGGAAAAATCAAAGCCACAGGTATGCCCGTTTTCATGTTTAAGCATAGGAGGAGAATCGTCGTGCTACACGAGGCTTTCAATTATTTAACATCATAATATCAAATGCATTTTTCCGACCTTTGCATATTGCATTTCATGTGAAAAAGAAGACATTACAAATGTTTTGTTTGATTGCTAACAAGCAGTTATGAGTTGTCAATTTTCGCCAGCTATATATGATCCCACGTTAATCATACACCTAATTGTCAAATGTGTCGTTCTCATCAAGGTTTATTTTCATCAATGTTTGAAAACGGAACATGTGTTTATTCTATTAATTATAAAAAAATGTTCTTGATAGGAAGAACTTTGATTATCCATGTGGAAGGCATGCAGTAACTCAAAATATCAACAATACCTTTCAATATTTCGTAATAGCTTAGGTACGTTTCCATTCGATCAAAGTTTTCAATCATATTCTCATGTTTAATTAACCATATTTAGAATTTGACAGAGATATAATTTTAACTGCTAGCTATCATAATGAATAGTGGAATTCAAATTTCTAAATTCTACCTCATATATATATATATGAAGCTGAACTATTTACGTCAAGATTAAGATCCAAACATCTAACAAAATCGTACAATAGCCTGCTTCAGCATTAGAACTATATATATGTAAAATCGTATGTGGTTTTGACGAATTTATCCCATTTTTTCGGAAAGTACAATGATGAAATTATCCATTACGCAGAGGCGTTGGCAAGTATCTTGAGGGATTGAGCGACGGACAAGCATCCCTCTATATTTCCTTGACAGTTAAATTATATAGTATATTTTTTTTATTTTTAATATAATTGAAAATTTAAATTGTATATTTTGATTTATGAAGAAAGTTATTTGTGCATGTTAAACATCATAAAATTAAATATATGTTTTAAATAGGATTAGACAAAAATAAAAATAAACACACTATATTTGTTCTGTCACTTAATCTTATATCAAATGATTATCAAATTTTACGATTTTCAACGTGCATGAATAATTCAAGTCTTATTTCAAAAATTTGTTGTTTAGATTTCCAATTATATAAAAAATCAGAAGTGTATTAAATCAAGTAAATGACGAGAATCCCAGTCCATCGAGTGACACCTTGATTTTTAGGATTTCGCTTAACTTATAAAGATCTAACTTATGGAACTCCAAGACCCTTTGAATTTTTTACCTCTAACTTCAATACTCCTACATACCGTAATTTTTTATTTAATAAAATTTAAATCGATAATTTTAAAAGTAGGATAAAAAAAATCTAAAACTAATCGGATCATGGGTCACACCCGCGATCCGTGCAACCACGGATCGCGGTTCGCACCCGCGATCCGTGAGCATGGATCGCGGATCTGAACCGCGATCCGTGGGCGCGAGCCCCTATAAATCTGCTCCGCTTATTTTTTTCTTCAATCCATTTTTTTCTTCAACTCCTCGCTTTTTTCCAGTTCTACTCTCTACACAGTCTTCAAATTTTGCCCTGTGATATCAATTTTTTTGATCTGTGCATCTTTGCTGGTGATATTTGAGGTAAAAAAATTCATTCTTAATTTGTATTTATAGTTATTAATAATTGGTAATAATATCAAATCTTGAAGTAATTTTAATATAAAACAGATGAAAGAATTTTACATTGTAGTTAACGAAATGACTGCGGTAAGTGTGTACTTTGGCGGTGAAATAAGTCAAAATGCAAGTTATGGTGTAGAGTACATGATAGGTCTAAGACTTACACTTTCAGCGAGCGAGAATGTAACCTTAGAAGAAATTAAGAGTTGGATTTATCAAGGTTTGAATGTTGAAGAATCTCGGTACTCGATGGATATTCAATATCGTTGCAACATTGCACCAACCGGTTACTTTTTTTTAATGTGATGTCTGTATATGATGAGAATTCCTAGAGAATAACCTATGAAACAGCTTATTCGAAAATGGGAATGATGGAGTTATATGTTAAGTTGTATCCTGTGAAAATTGGGTAGAATGCTGAGATGATTACAAGTAACCAACCGGTAGTAGTAGTGGTGCACAGTTCATATCTCAACAATCATGTGTTGCAAACACCATAGTAGAAATCAGTCGACCTGCGAATAGAACTTCTGATTTCGTGCCGATACCAACAGATAATGAAGAAGAAAATGATGACGAAGATTACAATATAGAGTTTACATGCTCATCCAACATGCATTCAAATTCATTTCTGTAATGTGTAAGACAATTATGTGCGGCACTAACCTCATAAGTCTGTGCGTATTGCCACTTAATAGCAAATGGAGGTTGCGATTCTAGGTCTTCTCCACCTAAACACTTAGCATGACCTACGTGTCTCGGCCGGGCTACAGGAAACCGAGTCGAAGACCAGTGCTGAAGGAGTAATAATGCACCACCAATGTTTTTCTTACCAGTTTGACATGAAATAAACAAGTTGCGATATAAACATGAAAGCACACCGCACCCCAATTGTATACTATCGGCTTATCCAACACCTGCAAAAACCTCAAATACATAACTGGAACACCTGTCCCAGAGCTATCAGGGAAACCATGGATCCGAACAAATCTAAAATAAAAGCCCGTGTATATTGTGCAACTTCTTCATTTGTGGGAAAATCCGGGAGGTTCCCGTAATTTACCCGCAACCATTGCAAACTGATGCTAAATCCAGACTCTTTGAAAATTTGTGGCTCATCTGCTCCTACCGTTCGTTTACCTTTTTTCATCATGTCGGCATTTATATCAATCCCAAAAGAAGTTTTAATTAACTCACGACTGTCTCGATCACTGTGCCCGATTATTGGAATACCAGTGATAGGTAGACCACACAAACAACTCACATTCTGCGATGTTAATCCAACCTCCACAACCAGTAAGTGGAAAGTGTGAGTCTCAGGACGTCAACGCTCTACAAGTGCAGTAATCAATCTATTGTCTGTCCTTGTATGTCTTATTTGGGCAAGTTGATATAATCCCAAATTTTTGAGTGCCTGACTAAAACTATCGTGGAAAGGAAGGACGATGTGCACGACATTCCAAAACAGCCTCCGGCTATAATATATTAAAATATATTATGAAAAATACACCAACTAAAAATAAGTAATTTAAATATTTAGAAAAATTAACACAATATGATTTTTGTTTGTACTTACATTTGTGCAAAAATCATTGACTCTGAACATGCAATTTGGTATTCCGAGAAGTGAGGAAATAGACTCTATCCATTGCATCATTATACTCACGTTCGTTTTGTACAGATCGACTTCAACTTAAATGACTCATTTTGACAAAACAACTGCTCAGGAAAATAAAAACAAAATTAATTTTAATAATGTAAAAAATATTAGTAGGTTTCATGACAAAATGCATGTTATAGAAATAATGAAATATATAACAATTTAACACATAAATACAACTAATATTTAAAATTTCATTTAACAGAAAAAAAATTTAAATACTTATATTATATAATAAATTTCGTAAATGTACGTTATAGAAATTTTAAATGTATAAAAAATTAATTTAATTATAAATAGATAGATAAATATAACTAATATTTAAAATTAAATTTAAAAGAAAATAACAAAAAATTCCGAATATTTTTAATTTAACAAAGAAATTAAATCTTAATTTTAATTATACTTAAGTAAAAATATTTGTGTAAAATTAACCTGGGGTCCCAAGATAAGCTCGGAAAGAAAGGTTGTGCTATGGGCGAATGAGAGAAAACTTAAAGAGGACAGAATTTTTAAAGAGGCTTTAAAAAATGCTAAAAATAACCCACGGATCGCGAGTTCGACCCGCGATCCGATTAGTTTTTGAATTTTGTTTTCCTAATTTTAAAATTATTGATTTAAATTTTATTAAATAAAAAAATTACAGCCTATATAGACAGTCGTTGTAACATCCTCAAAAAGCGAAATTTTTTAAATTTTAAAACATATAATCAAACACAATGATATTACAGAAAACATAGGACACCGGTGCACCAACATACATATCAAATATATATCCGAATGTTCAAAAGTGTGTGATTACAACAAAAGATATAAAGAAATGTACATGTAATCACTATAACCTCAAACAAATAAAGCATGATCTGACTCCAAACGTGCTCCTCCTCAGTTACCACATTCTAGTACTGCTCACGGTCAGAAACAAAACATAGAACTGTGTCATAAGTTTTCCATAAGAAAACCCCGTATACCAAACATCTATCACATAAATGAACTAGATAACTACTAGCATGATATGATATGAAATGCAGTAAATCAACTATCGTCGTCAAACTGGGCCTCAGGAATCTCTCTCCCAGCCACAGCAGACACTAGCCATAACAGGTCTCAAGGGTCTTTTTGCCCAACACCCACACGTGCCCTAGGCGCCACAATCGGAGACATCCTCGGCCAAACAACCCCGTCACACCAGGATTGTCGCTCCCACATCCAGAGCCCAACACTCCCCCACATCCAGGGCCACAAACTCGCCCCCACATCCGGGGCCCAACTCCACTGATCACTATCAGGCCGATAATGTTCGTACTGTTGTCCCAAAAAGACCGGGGACCCGTTGCCCTCAAGTTGATCCTGTAATCATAACAAAAGCACCAACTGAGCATAAACGGTCGACCGAAACATGCATATAGTCGACCGGTTGGTCGTTAATACCGTTAGTTGGTTCAAAATACAACAATCGGTCGAACTATACCAACATGCAACGGTCGAACAAAAGTCTCTGGACGGTCGACCGTTTGGAAGGTCTACGCCACAATATTATTAAAATGAACATTTAATCGGTCGAATGACAAAGGAGACCCGGTCGACCGAAATATATCAAGCAATTCCTACATTTTCCTTAAGCCACCACTGGTCGACCCAAATATGAATCGGTCGAACCACATATAAGTTATCTTAATTAATCGGTCGAACGAAATCAAGGAGCGGGCGACCGTTTAGATTGTCCATGCTCTGACCGACTTACTTTTTTAATCCAATTGGTCGAACAACTAAGGGTCTCGTTCGACCGATTCTAAACAGAGTCGTCTTCTTCCCATGAAATAATGCATAACCGGTCGACCGAACTACTATCTGGTCGACCAAAATATATCAGAATTTTACTGAATAAAAAGTCTGACGAGCCTTTCGGCCAAACGTCCACTACCCAAACACCCACACAACCTTGGGTGGGCATAAGAGCAAAGCTTGACATACATTTCTCATGGTTAATGACACTCCAAACGTCAAAGAAGAACACCACTTTGATTCTTTCACAATTCCGAGGAACTTTAATTTGTCGGAGCTCGATCTCTCTTCTTCTTCTTCTGATTGACGATAACTTATTCTCTAAAATCTCAGCTCAAGCTTCTATCCAATCTTACTCTCTCAATTCTTTTCTTAACAAACCAAATTTCCAAACAAACCTTTCTCACTACCACTACCTCTCTTTTTATAGCTTCTAACCCATCCTCCACCTCCTCGCAACTCTCTCACCACCATCCATGTTAAATGCAAAGGAGAAACTCCTTTTCTCCTTCCTTCACCTCCACACACATAAGCAAGGCGTAAAAAGAATTGTCTTACTCTTCTTTTCTTAGCCCACCACCTTACCATTCATCTTAATTTACACCTCCTTCTTCCACCAATCCACCTCAAGCTTCCACTTAACATATCAAAATCCATTAGTCTACCTTAATCTTGATTTAATTCCTTAATCCTTAGTTTATTAACTTAGTTTTGGGTTTTAACAGTCGTGGCAATTCCCGACCATCTTATATGAAATATTGTTACCGCCCCCGTAGTTGCTGATATTCTCATCCATATATAGAAGGGGGAAAAACAAGAAATCATCTGAATTCTGAAGTTATCTTGATACCGAATTTTTTTTATAAGTAATACCTAAAATTTTAGCGGGTCAATTTTCTATTGCAAGTGCACTAGTCTTCATATGAAGTGATTAAGGTAGGATCATTTGTTAATGGTCAAGTTCATGTTTTATGTGATACTGCTGCTTGACGGACTATCTAACATCAAAGATAGCTTGCGATTGATAATTATTTTATTGATTTTGACGTGCATGGGATTGGTCCCTCCCAACTAACAAAATATAATAAGTGCAATTAGCTGGCTGTTGAGGTCCCAATTGTGGGGTGATGGACTGATGGTTCGTCGACAAACATCTATTCTTGTTGTCTCATCTCACGCAAACAGTAAGAGTAGATATAAAAAAACTGTCCTTATCGTTTATCAATGTATTACATTTATATAAACAAAACCTTTAATACTAAACTAGTTGAAATAAGATGATACGTTACGTGTGTATACTTACATGCTACCGTCCATATTTAGCATGATTCCTAGCATTGCGTTTGTAGTTGGTATTTATTCTTGTTTAAGTTCTGAAATTAAGGGATTATGTTTAGATCTTTCATAATTTCATTCACTTCAATTCTACGTTTTTTTTTATCTAGAGTGTTTGTGATTTATATATTTAACATAAGGACATTATCGATGTCAATTAAAGTTTGTTATTTGATTTTGATTATTCCTAGAATATGTTGAATTATTAAGTTTGGACTATAATCATGAACAACTTAATTGAGAAAATTCAATGTTGAGAAGTGAAGAGAGTGGAATGAGTGGATGGGTGGTTAGACACATGGTGATCATGGACCCATGTTAGTGGAGGTTAAGGAGTCATATTTTTGGATTATAGATTACTATAAAATGTCTTGCACCCCACCCAGAAAATACACACAAGATACATATCTTTTATCTCTCTCTATCTTTCAACGAAAAAAACTACTACGGTGATTTTTGTCTCCACGAATTTCAACGTTCTCTGGCGATCGATTCTTCGAGGTTTTGATCTGCTTACGATGATCGTCGACTCCAGTGTGTGCCCGCTCAACCAATGAACTATTATATCCAGGGAGAAAAGCATTACGTAGCAATGGTATGTGGGGGTGATATTTTTTTTGAGGCAAGTCGGAATTCAATTGCTTGATTTGTAAGGTGTTTTCTTATCATTATTCTTCGTTCTTTGTTGTTCGAACATGAATTTGTACATTTACTTAATCTGGATTCTACTGAAATATCTATTCGACATATGTAACTCACCGTATTACATGATCATATTTGAAATTGTATCAACAAAATATATTTACCAACTAATTAAATTACCATAAAACAGAATATATTTGAACATTGAATGCATGATTTCACCAACTCGTGAATTATTCCTCAATTACCTTTGCATTTGATCTTAATCAGTTAGTGATCATGACTCAAAATAGAAGCTTACAAAAGACCATTGAAAAAAGGTGAAATTTAGTTATGTTGGACGGTTGAGAAATGTTTAATTAAGAATAACATATGAATACACGTAGATGCTAAATCATATTAAGTTTTTATACGATGATGTGAAAAATAAAATCTCACGTTATGCAACACGTACATATTAATAATCATAATATTTATTATTATGTCCGTGTATCACTTGTGTAGAAATTCTATTGTTCTACTTTCTTAATTAGCTGTTAATGATTGTTGTTCCTTAATCAAATCCTACAATTTTGCATGATTAAGCTCAAATTTAACTGCCATGCAACATTTTCAGCAATCAGGTTCTATATATTAACTAAGCCGGACACGCAATTAGCAATTATAAGCTCTAATTAGTGCGCGTTTTTCTGCCTTTTTGTCCTAAAGAAATAAGTTTTGGGAGATCCAATAATAGCGCAAATGCCCATCACGTTAATTTGCTTAATTAACACTTAACAAGAATTTGATCATGATTAGTATTCACGTTTGCTTAGTAGAGACGTTTGATGATTGGGGTTTGAGCACTAACAAGCATCCAAAACTTAAAGTTATATATATACACACACACACAACTAAACACTTGGTTTAAATATATATGTTGTGAAACACATTTGTGATAGTATATGTCTTAACAAATTGAATAATACAGCCATGGATTGGGGTTTGACTTTTAGGATAAGCATTAACAAGGATCCAAAACGTAAATTAATATATGTACAACTAAGCACTTGGTTTAAATATCTATGTTGTGAAACACATTTGTGATAGTATATGTCTTAACAAATTGAATAATACAGCCATGGATCCACGTGCATGGACACCGACAACTTCAAGTAAAGTCTAAACATATAATAATAGCCATTATCAACTTACCGAAAATATAAATAACTATTACATTAAAGCTTAACTAAGTTTAACGTATATGTCCCAGTCTCACTCTCACATGAGAAAAGCCAGAACACACAAGTAAAAGATCTGGCATCGTGATAAATACATATGGATTAATTATAAACATGTGCAAACCCCCAAAGTGTCACCTTTCAGATTATTTAATGTTGTTTTTGCTGCTGTGTTTGGTGGTTGGCCAAGAATCATGGAGATTAATTATACGGTTGTTGGGGACGTATAGTTATTTGAATATGACGAGGGCTTGTGAGTCACATGGATTTGTTTTAATCTCGGATATCAACTAAGATTGAGAAATAGGATATGGAATATAAGGTTATGAATGAGTGGCAATTTAATTTTCTTTCTCTAGCTAGTTAGCTAGATGGTTCAAATTAATGAATCCCCATATACCTACTTATTATACTTTTGGACGATTTAAAAAAAAAACTGTATAGCAAATTCAAATACATCATACATCACTAATACTTTTCAATGTTTGGTAATATCTCAGATACTCTTCTGTGTAAAGTAATTTTATATCGTGCCTAGCTTCGATCGAGTTAAACCATGTCTCTGCATGGCTAGACATCCCTTTCATAGTTTCATGCTAACTTGTGATGCTAGAATGGCGAACCGACAAGGGTAACAATATTAAATGGACCTGATGATATTACGAGTTTTTGGGAACATCTGTAAAATCATGTGTATATTTTTTGAAAAAGAGTTTCTTTATATGTATTGCTTGACTAATTAAGATCCTATTTTTGAATCTGAATTGTAATGGGATGAAAGAATACACATATAAGGAAGTCATCAGACGCATAAGTGTATCACAAATCACAATCTTTGAACTCGTAATTGAAAACCAACCTGGAAGGTGGAGCCCAAGTTCGCATCATAATTCTAATGATCTGTGTTTTTCAAAATAATCAAGGGCTCAAGTATGTTATATGCACTTCCTTAATTGATAAAAAGTTATGTACACTTTCATATATAGGAAATAAAATTCAGTCAATACAACAGCAACTAAAATGACAAGGTAGACTAAAATTAGTGCTTCAAAACCTATAAGCTCACGGTCATTCTTAGAATGCATCTTTACGGATGATCCAGAAACATAAATAAACAATATAATGTTATGACACCATTTATAGCAAATTTACAAATTTTGTCACATGTTTTTTACTCCAATGGCCCCGACATTTTGTTTTTATTTCATAGCATGTCACTCACTATTACCATTAACAACAACATTTCCCATTCATTCTACTTCGTTGTTCATTTCCAGATTTTGTTTTTCATACATTTATAACGAAATTTAGGCATTCAAGGAAAGTATCTATTTTAAGTATTCAACTAACATGCAACTTAATTAAGCCCTAAACTTGGTGTGTTTCATTAAATTTGTTTTATGCCAAGTATTTATTCCAACTTTCTGTATTTATTCCTAGACAATAAATATGATATTTAAGATTTCCAATTGTATTTATGCCAAAAGTTCGAGGGCATAAACTGAGATTAATTGTATTTAAGGTTTTCCTGTTTCGAATTAAGATGCAACTTTATTTATGCCAACAGTTCATACAACGAGTCTTTTATGGTCAAAAGAAGGGGTTCAATCTCTTTAATTTTCTAGTTAATGTTAAACTACAACTTTTACTACCAAATAATTTCATTTTTTGAACTCATTTCGAGTTAATGGGTAATTAATGCCATTTTTAGTTACAACGACTTTCAAAGTTTTGGTGTTAATTGTCAAGTAATATCATTTTTTAGTACTTCATGTTGGTCTTTTGGTCTTAATCTATGTTTTGATAATTTAACTAACATAATTTTAATCACAATCAAATGTAGTGTAACACACATTATGTATAGAATATATTCTATTGTGCTAACATCTACAGGTGATCAAGACTCAAGGAAGAATGAGATAAAGTCAAGACATGTAATCAAGCTAATTGAAGACATGTAATTTTACCTTTACTTGAGTCTTAAGAATCTATGTAAATTTAAGCATACAAGAGGTGTAACATATTCGCATATACACTAAGTTCCTTATAGAAGTCACACACCAAATTTCACATCTTTTGGACTTTAATAGATCACCCAAACCTAAGTCTGAAAATCACTCAAACTAAATCCTAACCTGTCTGTGCAGAACGGTTAACCGAAACAAGCTTTCCGTTTGGCCGTTTATAACAGTCAACAGATTCTCTATAGTGACTTTACCCAATTCCATCGGTCGACCCATTGTGATATTTCGATCGACTGTTTCACCTGTATTTTCAAGACGACTGTTATACTTGTCTTATTATACAACAATTGTATTCGTATTTTTCACCTAACCCCTAAATTGTATTTGGCTACCGGTCGAACGATGCCTTGTCGTCGATCGACCGGATGTAGACAAACTTGTGCGCCAAAAGTCCCTGTTATTTTCGGTCGGACGAACTTCATTATTGCGTTCGACCGCAAAACTTTAACCCTCTAAACGGTCGACCACTCCTAGTTTTAGTTCGACCGTTAACTTAAGTTATACCCATCTGGTTCAACCGTATTTTAAGTTGGTTCAAACATTTCCTTACTTTCATGGAAATGGTCGACCGTCGATCTTGTGTCAGTCGACTGTTATAGGACGGATTTGCTGAACTTAGTTTTCTATTTTGTGTATCTTGCATAAATCTCAACAAAATCTTTCTCAACGACTATAACACTTTAGGAGCTCATAAATAGAGGTTCACACACCTTATTTATATAAATTTCCAACTTTTATTTGCCTCGTACAGTAGAGAAACTCTCTCACTCCAAACATCCAAATTTCTACACTCCAAGCTTAAACTTCATCACTTGACCAAATCCTTTATCATACTCAAGTGTGCTCAAGTTAGAGTGTTTGTCACTTATTTTCTTTGTCGAGAAAAAAATTGTAAAAGTTTCGGTGGAAGCCTGAAGCATTCCTCTCGGGCTGTGAGAGGAGGATCCGAGCTCGGCGATGATTGTTCGCGAGTTTATGGTGTAAAAGCTTGATATCAGCCCGAAACGAGATCATATCAGTGAAAATGTAAGAGAAGCTCGTGGGTTCGAGCAGAGCTTGCAAGAGAGGAAGTAAGACTTTGATGGGGTTTCAAACCTCTATAAAATCACTAAGTCTTCTTGTGGTTTTCTTGTATTTCTCTACTGTTTTTAATTATCATTTCCGTTGCATATTAAGTAGAGATTAAACGAATTGATTAGATTAATTAGGTCATGTACAATCCTACACTTCAAATTTCTCAATTTTGATAGAACAAATATTGGTTTTATGGGTGGCGGGTTGGGAATGGGTAGATTGGTATTTTCCTTGGGATATAGCTTCAAAAACGTTAAATGGGGGGTTTTGGCGGTCAAACAATCGGGAATGAACATATGTGTTTTTTCAAAGAAAATAATCAAAAGTCATGCCACCAACACTAACATTCAAATTTTGAAACATCCAAACGCAACCTTAGAGTGTGATTGGTTTAAAGGAAGTGAGAAAGATCTATGACTTGATCTAGTTCTCAGAACTCAAATTTTGATGATTGTGACGAAAATATATTATTTCGATAAAGTTAAGGAAAATAATTTATTTTTTGGATATTATTAGAAACGAACGTATTTAGGTAAACGACATAAAATTGGACTTCCTCTTATTTTTTTAGTAAAAATGGAAAAACTCTTGGAACTCCAATCCAAAAAAATTACGTTGACCTTTCGAACCAATCACCTAAATTCATATGGAAAGTCCGGTTCCTCTGGTTTTGTTAAGTTTCATGCAAACTAGTTAATCCTACTCCAAATATCACAAGATACCAACCAAGCGGTACGGTAACTCGAGCTCGAACCCATGATCTTACTTGATAAAGATAAATAACGAACCGAAATATATAGACACGAACGTAATTGGGTCCGACCAGTGGGGATCTCCATTTCATGGACACCACCACATCCTCAGAACGTAAATGGGAATCCCCAACTAGAAAATGGAAACTCACTTCCACGGTTAAACACATCGTCAAAACCAACACAACCGAAGCACTAACAATCCTTGTCTTGGCAACTCCACTCCTCCTCCCACCCTTGACTTGGACGATCCGAACCCTCTTCTTCCCCAACCCACCCCAAAACCCGAAAACACATTCCCGACAAGAATCCGACATCATGAGCACGGTCATGGTGCCCGACCCCCTCCCGACCCCGAGGGAGGACAGCGAGAATCTGATGAAAGCCTTCAAAGGTGCCACCTTTACTTCGAAAACATGATCCAGAACCGAAGAGAAGAAATGGATTGCATTTTGTTTTCGGATTCGGTGGAGTTTTGATCTTCGTTTTTGGTTATTAAGTAATATTCAGTTTTAATTTCTTTTCTTTTCTTTTAACTTCCAAGGTACCACCGTTATATGATCAGAGTAATCTAAACATGAAGTTAAGAAATGGGTTGCATTTTGTGTTTTTGGATTCGGTGGAATTTTGACCTTCCTTTTTTTGGTGTTTCGGACTTATATTAAATGATATTCGGTTTGAAGTCAAAAAACTTCCAAGGTGACATCTTTATGTGATCAGAGTGATTTAAACCTGAAGATAACAAATGGGTTGGATTTTGTCTTTGGATTCGGTGGAGTTTTACCTTCGTTTTTGGTGTTTGGGAGTAATATTAAATGATATTCGATTTGATGTTTTTTTTATAATTTCCAAGTTGCCACCTTTATGTGATCAGAGTGATCCAAAACTGAAGAGAATAAATGGGTTGAATTTGGTTTTGACTTAAGTGAAATTTTGATGTTCGGTTTTTGCTGTTTGGGTTTTTGTTGCCTCAGGGTGGGGGACGGACGAGAGGGCGGTGATAAACATCTTGGGGAGGAGAGGCGCGAGCCAGAGGTTGGCGATTGCGGAGGAGTACCAGAGGCTTTACAATGAGACTCTCATGCAGAGCCTCCGCTCGGAGATCTCTGGGGACTTCGGGGTAATCTGTTCTTTCCTGATTTTCTCTTTTTTGTTTTCTTTTGTTATTGGTTGTTGTCTTGTTTTATAAGTCTGGGGTAGATGGTAATGACTTGTGGTTTTTGAATGGCAAAGTTTTGGTTTTTGTGTTTGGAGATGGCAACTCTGGGGCATTTGGTTGAGATCTCGGGCGATTCGATTTTATTTCCCTTTTATTTGTAATGGTTCTTTTATTTTCTTTTTCAGTTCATTCAAATGTAAGGTCAAATTCTTTTCTTTTTTTGAAATTGTGAGTGAATTGGTTATAAAGGGGTATTCAATTAATTTATGTGTGAGTGAATTGGTTATAAAGGGGTATTGACTATTGAGTGACTAGAAAATTTGGATGGAGAGCAATCGATTCTCTAGTTGGAATTACGAAAGAGTTTTGAGAATGCATTCTGTAATGTCTGATGCAGATACAAGTTATGTATAGAAAGGTATGAAAAGTTTCGTACATATGTGGAGACGCGTTGTGGGGTTGAAATGTTTGTACTTTTGTTAATTAGATTTTTTTACCAATGATAAAGAGTTAAAATTGAAAACAGCAAATTGTGCACAGAAGGTTTAGTACATTAGTATGTTATTTTGATTGAGAAGCATGTCTGTTAGAAAGGATGAAACAAGCTAATCTCCCTTGCCATTGTTCACTAATTTGCTGTGACCTAGAAGGGGTAAAACCTTTGTTGGCCATAAGCAAAGGTTATTTCATAAGCTCTTAAAAAGATCTTATATGGACAGCTTCAAAAAAAAATGTTGAGAAATATTTATAATCGAAACTACCGATCAGGAGAATCCTAAACGTACTATTGAAATGTGGGTATTCATCTCAAAACCAATTGACGATGAGTGAAGGGATCTTTCAACTTATAACTCAAGAAAAAGTCTCCAAGTTAACCAACGTGAGATTATTCTCTAACATTCCCCTGCACGCGTGACTACGATTATTTTTTCTTCGTATATACGTGTGAACAACAACAATGTCGGACATGTCAAGCCGGTTGTATGATCTTTCAGGCTCTGACACCATATTGAAGTGTGAGTATCTAACGTAAAACCAATTAGTGATGAGAGGAGAGACTCTCCAACATATAACCTAGGAGAACGTCCCCAAATTAACCGATGTAGGACTATTCTCTAACAACACTTAAGTAACATGTAGTTGCTCAACTATTTTTCCTAATTTGCAAGTGTATTTTATAAATAGGAAGCTGTGTTCTTGTGGGTAACAGACCCTCCTCAAAGGGATGCTGAGTTAGTAAATAAGAGCTTCAAGAAAAAAGGTGATTGCCATGTATGGCCAATAATTGAGGTCGCCTGTGCTACTTCTCCCCACCATTTGGTTGCTGTTAGAAAGGCATATTGTGCCCTTTACAACACGTCCTTGGAGGAAGATATCGCATCTCACTTGGCCCAGCAGCAGCCTCTTCGACAGGTGCAATCCAATTCTACTCCACTCGAACGTTGTCATCTGAAAAATCATTAGTGCTGTTCTTTATGTAAAGTTATTTTTGTGCTTGTGCAGTTTCTTGTGAGTCTGGTAACCTCGTATAGGTTTGCTGGAGTAAATGTTGATCAAGATGTAGCAAAAATAGAGGCAAGTCAGCTTCGTGACGCCTTAACGAAGAAAGATCTCTATCATGAAGATGTTCGGCGCATACTGAGCACAAGAAACAAGGCTCAACTTAAGGCCACACTCATCTTGTACAAGAGGAACTTCGGAAGTGATTTTGATGAGGTAGGTGAACATGCAATTTAACATAAAAACACGAATCATGAAGTCGCAATTCAAACCTTAACTACCATTGTGACAGATGTATCGAGCGAATTCAACTCCGACATGGAAAGTTGATTTTTAACATTGAACATCCCAGATTGGTGGTTTTTAGACTTCATGAGAGTTTTTTCCCTGGATTGACAGGACATTAAGAAATTGAACAGCAAAGACAGCCACGTATCCTTGATGAAATCAGTGGTATGGTGTCTATGCTACCCTGAGAAACACTTTGCAGAGGTAACTTTGACGTACTGAATCATGTAATAATCAAATGATATGCTTCTACTGCAACGACGTTTGATGTTAAATTGTTTAACCAGGTTATAAGGACGTCCATCGTGGGGCTTGGTACAGACGAGGACTCACTCTCAAGAGCTATAGTTACTCGTGCCGAAATAGACATGCAGAAGATTAAAGAAGAGTACGAGAGGGCATACAAGAATACCCTTGAGAGCGATGTTAGGGGAGACACTTCAGGGGACTATGAGGCGTTCTTGCTCACCTTGATTGGATCCGACAAGGTTTGAGGGTTTTTGTTGTTGGATCATGTATTGTTCATAAGAGTGTGCAATGTTTTTTTTGTGTGTGTTGAGGTGAGTTATTCGTATTCTCACGTGGATATTGGAAATAAAAGTGGAGAAATCCTACATTGAACTTTCACTTGTAGAGCATTGTCAGCTTGTCTCCATGTACAAATCCTGTTGTGATTTTGTTTTGTCTCCTAAAACTGCAGTCCAACATTTGAGCACCTGATGTTGCTCAGATGCTTCAGCTCCCTTCGCCACGTGTATAAGAGATCACAGTCCGACCAAACTTAGACTAAGAGCATCATTAACAGTGTCCGGACAGTTTCCGAGCGTCCTGGTTTCTCTCTCAGTCATGTCAGCTTCTCTCTCCGTCACGTCAGAACAAACCAACCCCCTACAAAATCCTTAACCATTATCCAATCCATCGAGTCACGCTACAGTATTTGTTGTCACGTCATTATTTTTATTCTTCTCTCTAAAACTCTTTCGACAATAAACAAAATCTTTTAATAATCATTATCGTGATGATGATATCAACAATTCATTCGTTTTTAATTAACATTTAATATATAAATACGAAAATATTATTAAAATTTAGGAAACTGCACTACATAGTACATTAACTGGAAATTTAAAAACTAAAACGAAAAATACATCATTAAATGCTAAACTAAAATACGAAACTTAAAATACATCAAGTCGCATTTCCTCCAAATCGTTGTCATATATTATCGATCAAATCGGCTTGAAGGTTCAAATGTGTGGTGTGATCACGCAATTGATCTCTCCTTCTCAAGTACCTAGTAATATCTACTACACGGTCAGTGGAATACCGAACCGGCTCGTTCACAGAATTTCCAGGTTGGTCGTCAACAAATTCGTTCTAATCTCCGAAATTACCTAAGGAATCGCGTTCATCCTCCACTATCATATTATACATTACAATGCAAGCTGTCATTATTTTGCTAAGCACAACCTTACTCCATGCAAGAGATGACTTCTTCACTATCGCGAACCGCACTCGCAAGACTCCAAATGCATGTTATACATCTTTGCGTGTTGCTTCTTGTCGTTTAGCAAATAACCTCTCCTTCGGTGTTTGTGGATGAACGATGGACGGAATGAATGCTGCCCATTTTGGATAAATATCATCAGTAAGATAATATCTCATATTATATCGAGAACCGTTTACCTCAAAAGTCACAGGTGGAGCTCGTCCTTCCATTACGTCGTCAAAAACCGGAGATCGTTGCAGGACATTTAAGTCATTGCATGAACCTGGTGTGCCAAAAAACGAGTGTCATATCCACAAGTCAGCCGACGCCACTGCCTCGAGGACAAGAGTGGCATTACCACTACGCCCTTGATATTGGTCCCTCCAAGCAACCAAACAATGTTTCCACACCTAGTGCATGCAATCGATACTTCACATCATGCCTGGGAACCCATGCTGCTCACCAACGTGAAGTAGTCGTGCTAAATCACTTGCATTAAGTTTTCAGAGGTACTCACTGCCGAAGTTGTTACTTACACCGTCGTAGAATTTTTCAAGTGTGTTTCTTGCCGTGGATTCACTTAGCCTTAAGTATTTGTCCACCTCATCAGTCGCAACATCGTACGCTAGCATACGGATCGCCGCGATACATTTTTGCAGGCCAGAGATGCTCATCCTACCGGTGGCGTCTGGTGTACGTTGGAAAAAGACATCAGGCGCCTCAATGACACTCACAATGCGAAAAAAGACATGCTTTCGCATCCTAAATCTTCTCCTGAAAATGTTGTCAGGATAAACAACGTCGTTAGAAAAATAATCGACAATCAAACGGTTGTAACCAAGTTCCTTATCTCTATCCGGGTTCAAAGTTCGCCTTCTACGCCTCTGAGGACGTCGGTCCACCACTTCGGAGACATACTCCGTTAAGCAGTTCAACACTTGGTCGTAAGCTTCGTCATTGGATGTTGGAGATGATGAAGACTTCGAACTAGAAGACTTATCGGATGAAGACATTGTTCGTAGATGAATGAGTGAGAACCAACCAGGAGGACTGCATTTATAATTGTGAGAAATAACCTACAGTATGTGCGTGACTACACAAAAGACAAGACAATTACATCGAGGACCTACAGTATGTTTGTGACTACACAAAAGACAAGACAATTACATCAAGGACCTATAGTATGCGCGTGACTACACAAAAGACAAGACGATTGCATCGAGTCTTGGACTTCTTAAGCATCGAGGACCTACAGTACGCGTGTGACTACACAAAAGACAAGACGATTACATCGAGAACCTACAGTATGCGCGTGAGTACGCAAAAGACAAGACGATTGCATCGAGTCTTGGACTTCTCAAGCATCGAGGACCTACAGTGCGCGCATGACTACACAAAAGACAAGACGATTGCATTGATGACCTACAGTGTGCGCGTGACTACACAAAAGACAAGACGATTGCATCGATGACTTACAGTGCGTGCGTGACTACTTGAATATATATACCCCAACAACCTTACTTCTCTACTCACCTCAATTCTGATCTTACTTCTTCCACCATCGTCTCACAATGTCCTCTTCAGAAGGCAATGGTTCACCAGAGTACCAATGATCTCCACGTCGTCCCCCCCCCCCAACCCAACACTTTTTCCCATACCAAAATATTCCACAACCAGGATTCCACCCGTCATACCAAAGCCAATTTACCCCACAACCAGGATTCCACCCGTCATACCCAAACCAATTTTTCCCACAACTAGGGTTCTACCCAGACCATCAATACCAACAATTCCCGCACAATCCATACCAACCGCCAACTCAGGAAGAATGTCAAACCCAATTCCCAATGGGTATGTATACTCACCTCCTAAGTGACGAAAGTAGTGCAAATGTAAGCCGCATGACACCTGTTGTGAATGATGAAAATGTCGTTAAACCTACAAGTCGTCAAGGAACACGCAAACCCGTGACGTTAAGGACGCAAAAATTGTGGTCCACACAAGAGGATCAACGACTCGTCTCGGCTTACATGACTGTAAGTGGCGATGTTGTGGTTGGGACAAACCAAAAAATGAGATCCTTCTGGAGACGTGTGAAGCGCATCTTCAATGAATTAGGCGAGCCAGGTTCAGTAGAGCGTAACGATGAGTCATTGAAGGGACGATGGCGACGTACATCGCCGACTGTGAACCAATGGGTCGGTTGCTTCGACCAGGCAGTGCGGAGGAAAAGAAGTGGTTACAACGAGGATGATATCATCCATGATGCGCACACCATCTACGAACAAACACACAACATCAAATTTTAGTACATTCATGTGTGGCTTATGTTACGTAAGTACCCTAATGGGAGTCAGTTGCGCTTGGCCTTCCCACCGGAGTCGTTGTAGAAAGTCCGGGGATTTTCAGCAGCGGGAAAAGAAAAAACACTGACGACGATGGGAGTCACGCAACACCGTCAACAGATGAAATGGTGTTCGAACCATGTCCTCGTCCTGGAGGTGTTAAAAAGCCAAAAAAAAGAAAACAACCACTTCAAGCGCAAATCGATCCCGATGTGTTAGAACTGGGAAAACAAATTGAATATAGCACAAAAGTGAGAGAGTAAAGTTACTTGCGTTACAAAGAACGGGTAGAGAGGAAACGCATTGAAACTGAGGTGAAGTTCCAAAGAGAACTCAACAGCAAGAAACTCGACATCCTATTCTCTCTGCTGAAGAAGGAAAACAAAGACGAGATCGATAAAGAAACACTTGCTGAACTCAAGGCGTGAGCCAAATCAGAATGATTTTTGTAGGTGGTTATGTTTTCATTTAGACTTAACTAAATGTATGTTTCGTAGTTTATCAGTCTTGTGGTAGTTTAAATTTCGCAGTTTATCAGTATTCTGGTAGTTTATCAGTAGTTTAAAATTTGTAGTTTATGTATTGCATTTCGTTTCCGTATTTGCATTGTATTTCGTTCCCGAAGTTTATGAGTATTGTACTACTATTTCGTATTTTGTATATGATTTTTTTAATTTTTAAATTACTTTTATCTAAATAAATAAAAAATAATTTAATTAATCATAAAATAATTTTTAATTAATTTTCAAAACCTAATTAATTTAATTACAATTTAACTAATCAATACATTAACCTAATTATATATAACTAATCTTTTTCTTTATAACAAAAAAAACAAAAAAAAATTCAACCAATGGGAGGGGGGCCACGTGGGCCAGGGCGCCTGGGCACTTTTCCGTGCGACCTGCCATTAAGGGAGGGCTTTTCGGACGCCCTGCCCGGACACCCGAAAAAGAACACCCGTCAAGGGCGCTCTAAAATGGTTGGAGAAGTGGTCACAGTACAATCGCTCCAACCCTTGCGCACTGACGGTTGGAGTGGCCGCATAAGTGGTTCTGTTTTGCAACACAACGGTAGGGATTAGGAAATAACTTGAGTTCTGGTCGCTGGAACATAATAAGTATGACCATCTCTGTGACACCCGAGTTAGGAGAATTCTAATATTGTATGAGAACCATGTGGATGGTTTCATTAGTAACTGTCAGTCACATGTGTGATCTTGCACATACGAAACAACATCACAAGAGCATAACCTGAATTTGCATCCGGCTTAACTCATTTATTTTCTGATGGTTCACTGGGACTCGGAGGATATTAGTCAGTAGTTTCTGCATGATGGTTATGTGAGAAACCTCCAAGGCTCTCCAACCCCAATCCGAAGAAACTAAAATAAAAATTGTGTGCACTGCTTGTTGTGAATATCAGAACAAAATTAAACGATTCTATAGACTGGAGGTAAACAAGGAAAATGTCTCTCATTAACCTAGGAAAGAGAAGCAAGACTTGCAGGCAAACAAAAATCCTGAGGTAAAAGTTAAAAAAACACACGCACATCAGGGTGAATATACATTTCATCAACTATTTTTATTCCTTATGACAGGAGGACCGTAATCAAGTCGTGGTGCAAATTCATCATCTCTTGCGAGCAAGGACGGCTACAAAGCCACCAACAAGAACTCCAACAGTTGTAGCTGCAATACCTATGCAGATCACACCATCTATTCAAAACAAAAAAAAATTAGTATGTGTAGTAGTGATATATAAGAAACGAAAATCCCAAATAGTCATTTTTAACCACCTTTCGCAATGTGATCCTCAACTGTCTTCTTCAATGCCAATGCCTGCCCCCAATCTGGTTGAATCTACATTAAGTACGAATATCTTTTTACTGATTTGCTCAAGAAACTACTGTCCAACAGACAGGGGTGGACCCAAGTAGGACCCAATGGGCTCCCTTTGATTTGGTAAAATTTCCTTAACATAGGGTTCATAACCTCTTCATACTATAATAACCCTAAAAATCCTAAATCATTTTTTTCTCATTCTTAACTCTCGCGAAACCCCAAACTCTCACTAATTTCACAAACTAACCCACACCCCACTTGCACTTTTCTCTTATTTGAATAAGAGGAAGAAGGAGACAAAAGAAAGATCAAGAAAGTTGAGAGAGTCTTGGAGGAAACCAAAGAGACATTATTATATGTATGTATTAGTTTATAGTTTTGTCTCTTATTTGTTGTTTAGGTGGAAAAAAATCATCAATTAGAATCATTAGACAATTACTAAAGTTTACAAAAATAAAGTTTTATTTTTTGTCTTGTTATATTTTTGTTTTAAAGAATTTAAATTTTGATTCCAAAGTTGAATTTTGAAAACAAATACAAAAAGAGGAAATATAGATTCTATAGGTAAATTATTTTAAATCAAAGATGGATTGGAATTTTAATGTCTAGTTTATTGTGATTATTTGCTTTCAAATTAATAGTCTTAAATATGGAAAGATGTTACCAAAAAAATCAAAAACTTCTGAATCACAAAAACTGTACTGCAGACCGGAATTTAGATGAGTACTCATCAGATCCTGGCTTGACAATGAAAGTATTATGCAATGTTTTCAGAAGATGAAAAATCGAAAAAAATTGTTGTGATCATGTATGTATCTCATATTAAAGTTATATTTGACCCCTTTAAAAATTCCTCGGTCCGACACCCAACAGACCTTTCATCCAACTGTTTATGAGAAGACCTATCTCTTAAATAGATGGTTTGTATTGCAAAGCAATGACAATATAGTACACGCATAACAAAAAAAACTGAACAAAGTCCAAATATGTCTGAAACTCATTACTATGAGATAGGGTCAGAGAAACTGAACTGAAGAACATATATGAAATCACGTTCAACTTGACACTGTATAATGAACAGGGCATGCAAGTAAAAACCAAATATTAACAGCTGAAGAAGAACAGACCTCCAAACATAGATCAGCAAGCTGACGACTCCTTGAATAGTCTCCATTTCTGTAATATCCAATAGCAAGAAGATATAATTTCTCTCTCTTTTCCGTGGTGCTTTTGTAGCTATCCAGAGAAGCTGACAAGAACACATTTTTTGTAGAATGAAATCAAGATGGTGTTCAAATCACATATGATTAGCTCAAAGCATAGTGCAAATGTATTTTAACTATTTTAAGGATGGAACTGAAACTTGGTAAAGCAACAGGGAAATGTATTCAACCTTCAAGCATGCCAATCCCTCTTTGCACATCTTCTGGCTGCTTCGAGTGAACCAGAGCCCATGATAACCTCATGATGCTGTCATTCTTCCTGTTATCAGAATCAATCTCGGCAACTTCTCTTTCACAATTCTAGTGGTTGTGAAGTACAGATTAAAGACTGTAAAAACCTTGTAGTCAATATATTTATGAAAGAAACTGAGTAAACTCCTTAGCAGTGGGAATCATATAAGGACAAACTTTGAGTACCGGTCAATAACACATGGACAATACAAATGAACAGATTTCAGAGTAAAAATAGAAAGAAAGAAAAAAACCTTGAGCATTGGCTATTGGCATAACAGGATTAAAGGATTTCTTTTTGAAAGCTTGACAGTATATGTACAATGAAAATTCCATTCCTACTCTTGAACCATTATTGTTATCATATTCACAGTTAGTCCATGTTAATTTAACCACATTTAGAAACCTAAAAAATGGCTGTTTGCATCAAGTTGAGTTTGGCTATTAAGCTTAAGTCATGGCCCTTAAATATGGATCTTCTACTCCAAAGAGTTGCCCTACGTTCAGAAAGTGGAAATCTATGATCCACTTCTTTTATTTCACAAGCTGTTCATGCCCCCAGATACATGTTCAACAATGACCAAACAAATCCAAGAAGGCTAGTTGTAACTTCAAGCATTCACTTAACATGGACTATCTCAATGGAATATTAGTATTGGATCCAACAAAAATAAAACCTAAATCAAAACCCAACCACGTGGTCCTTGACCCCATGTCTGAGCACAAGAATTTGAAAAATAGGATGAAAAAGGAAATTCCTTCTTTTTATAATTTTTCCATCGCATATAAATTCCCCCCTTAAGATTCAAGAGTCAAGAATATAGTCCAATCGTGTTGACAGTTTCAGTTCTGCAGGCTTAAACTTTTACAGGTAAGTGCCAAACGTGGGGTAGAACTGTTTACTCAGCCAAAAGCTAGAATTGGGTCTAAAAATTAAAAGGACGGGAGATATATCCTAAAGAAAAGTAGCACATCCTACCCTCTAGATCCCTAGATACATCTAATATAATATCTTTGTTAGCACCTCTTCACAGTTACATGTTTGATATCTAGGTGATCTATCCACAAGTCTTGTTGGTTTGGCACTTTGGTGCATCACTTAGGTCCCGTTTGGGTAACTAAAAGTTTCAAATCTTTAATTTCAAAAATGAATATTTGAAGTTGGCATCCAATTCAAGTAATATATTTTGAAAATGCATTATCATGCGTAATAATGTGTTTGGCTAAAAACATATTTTCTATAAAATCAAAGATTTCGTGAGAAACCAAAAAAAAAAGGTCTAACGGGTTGGAATTTGAAACTCAAGGTCTTAGAATACAAAGGAATAGAAAATCCACAAGTTGGAATGCCAAGGGGTCCTTAAAAAATAAGGTCTCATTTGGGTAACTAAAGGTTGCAAATTTTTAATCTCAAAATATATTTTTCAAGTTAGCATCTAATTCAAATATATATTTTGAAAATGCATTATCATACATAATAATGTGAAAAACATATTTTTCTTAAAAACACATCGTACACTACCTTTTTCTTGAAAAACACGTTTTGAGAAAAAATACAAATTTATAATGTATTATCCAAGGTGATCCAAACAACACTTAAATTGAAAACTATATTTTTCTGAATAACTCAGTTTCCCACAAATACCATGGTATTTTGTGCTATCCAAACGAGCCCTAAGCGGAATCCTAAAACCCAGACTCAACATGACACCGCCACATACGTCCCAACAGTAAACTAATGAATCAAGTACTACTAACAAAGTACGGATTACACTAGTACCGTCCCAAACTAAACTAGCGTTTTTTCAAGTTCGCGAAGCGAAGAGCAAACCGTCTTACGGCGATGATGTCACGGTCGCAGACGGGGATGTTGTCGGCGCCGGTGAAGAAGGACCCCACCGACTCGAAGAACTTCGCCATCTTCGCGTTCTTCGATTAGGGCGAAAAGAGGAACGGGACTGGAGTGGTGGAAGTGGAAGAAGCTTCCGTGGCCGTTTCGGTTTGGGTTTTGGAGCTCATTGTTTTGGAGTGGCGGTTTCGGGTGCAACGGGGTACGTGGACGGTCGCAATGATCCAGAATTTGCCACACTCAAGTAGTATATATAAGATATGGAAAATACACTATGCGACCATAAATTTGGGTGTCTTTGGACGTAATGAGATTGTGGATTGTTTTTGGATTTTGTGTGGAAAATATGGGTTTTTGAAATCCAGAATAATCCCCCGCTTGTTTTGGTTGTGTAGTTATGAAAAAAGTTTACCCGTCACATCCATGTATCTTGTCATTTACTGAGGACATCCAAGCTCTAGATGTTCGCCAAGGAAGGACTACTCGACTTGTTGATCCACGTTCAATTTGTAGTCTGAATCCACCCTCTGACTCACTCTCCCCCACCATATCAAGATATGGTTGTGTGAAGTATGTTGTTTCTCATCGGCTCTTCTGCAGGGTTCCTGGCAGTGATATTCTAGTCAAGTAGTTACCGGCTTAGATAGAAGTGGTGTAAGAGAATTTGCTTAAAAGACCGATAGTCGAGTCCTTACTCTCCAATAACATTCCGTTTTCCCAAGGTGAAAATAAAGATATTGACAGAACAATTGAGTCATTTGTTAGTAGCAGCTCCTTAAAAAACAACAAACTGGATGTAAGGAATAAGTCAACTTGCTTTTATTGTACCAGAATCTTGAGAAACTTCTGACACCTGGTGGGGGTCAGTACGGTATGAAAGAAAAGGAAAGTAATGGAAAGTTATAGGGTTCTGTTTGACCGCAAAGGAAGGGGTTGTTTGTGCTGTTTCCACCGATTCATTTTCATTCTGAAATATAAATCAAGATTTGTCCTTCGTTTCTCACCCTTAACTCTCCGAATCCGAGGGAAATCACACTCACCCCTCCATTCCCGAAATCCTAACCTCCTTCGACGACCTCTCCTCCGGCAACCCTGACCCCGACAACCCCTCCTCTGGCGACCACGACTCCAAATACTTCTCCTCCGGCAACCACAATCCAGACCCCGACCCCAACGACCCTGGCAACGACGTCCTCATCTCGTCTCCAGTTTGTCCTTCTCTGCATCTTCGGGTTTGTTGTTTGTGGGTTTGGAGCATATTAGGGTTTGGGTTTGGAGTGCTTCCCATCTGCAAGCTTGAACATGAGATTCGTTGTAGTAAAGAACTGACAGTTTCAGATATTTGGTTCATGAAATTGAGATAAAAGAACTCCGACATGTATGATCATTGTACCAAAACCATGTCCTGACAAGTTTGATGCTTACAAAAATTAGCAAAACCCCAAATATATAGTACCCCAACCTCATTAAACCATAGCAAATGTTCTTCGATGCACTACAAAATTCTAGTTCTGATTCCATTGGAAATTGCTTGTTTGTTGGACTACCAATTAAAACTCATCAATTGTGTCGAGGAGATCATCAATTTCCTGCTTCAGAGTTGCAATTTTCTGCTGAACTGGAGCAATTCTATTGTCTATATCCCGTGCACTTTGTTTCAAGAAAACGAACGAACACACAATACAATAACCCTGAATTGTGGAATAATGGAAACAATATTTGTGCTGCCAAAGCATCTTCGGACATTAACTAGAATCATTTAAGTGAATTGGACCAATAAATTGCTCTTGCAACCCTGAACCATGGATGTATGGAAAAGAAGTAGAGTTCTAAAAACTTCACTCATCCTAGTTTTAAATCATGTATATCCTACCACCATGATCTTTAAACGAAACACTTTTTACGGGGTCATAAGCCTTTACCTTTAGAATTTTTTTAAATTCACCGCAACTTGTGTTTGATTCTTTTTTATGGAAAATGGAATTATTATATAAGCTCACGAAGAGATTGTATTTGTAGTTATCTGAACTTGGATTATTATTGTAGTTAGGTTTCATTTTGGTATGTCTCATGGTATAAACGGACCAGAAACTGCCAGATTTAGGAATCGTAAAGGCCAATTATCGCAGAACGTTATGGCAGCATGCAACTTTGACATGGAGTTTACATATATTCTTGCTGGTTGGGAGGGGTCAGCTGTTGATGCTAGAATCCTACATGATACATTGACTAGACAAAATGGATTAAAAGTACCAACATGTGAGAACGTTAGATTTAAACTTAACTTTTTTAATTGATCTGTTTTCTAAAATGTGGAAATATTGATTTTTTAGGTAAATTTTATCTGGTCAATGCGGGTATCCAAACCGACCAGAATTTATTTATCTATATCGGGGTGCAAGGTATCATCTGAGTGAATATGATAATGATCGGTTACCAGCCAATGCAATTGAAAATTTTAACTACCGGCATTCTCAGTTAAGAAATGTAATAGTACGCTCATTTGGTGTTGTCAAACATCGATTTGCGATATTAAGGGTTTGTATGTCTTTCGCCTATGAAACACAAGTGAAAATTGTTATAGCTTGTTTCTTGCTCTATAATTTCATTCGTAGAGACGACAAAGCGGATTTGCTCGAAGATTTTGGTGATGAGCTCGACAATACAGAAGTAGGAAGCTCAAATTCAGAAATGGATGAAGATGGGAGGGAAGAAGAAATTCAGATTGTCTCAACAACAACAAAAAGAACTAGCATATCAGATGAGAGTAAATATGGCAAATTCTATGTGGTATGTTTGAATTTTAATCAATTATGTACGCTGACAGTCTGATGGAAAGGAAGTGTTTTGTTTGAACTGTATGTCATCACAATTTTGTGTTTTTTTGCGAGAATTTCCTAGGTAGGTGTCATTCAATTTTTCCTTTTTTGAAACAAGATTATATGTAAATGTTACAAAAATTATATAGATATGTATATGTTTACGATCCAAAGTTTCTTTGTCACGCCACTTTTCTTTTTAATTACCAAATTTGATTGAGATGAAAATAATGGAATGGAATCACCAAATCTGATTGATGTCGATGTAAGATTTCTTTCTTACGACCCTTAGGGTTAAATTTAAGTGATAGTTTTATGGTTTATTTTTTCTTGAGATTTATTTATAAATTAAATGTGGTTTGGATTATAATATTATTGATATTATATCAACATATTGTCATTTATAAATTAAACTGCAGCTACACATTTTCTCATATTTTCTAATGGTAAGCACAAACAACAGAATCTGTTTTCTATCGGATTCCAGAGACAAACACAAACAACATAATTTGTTTTCTACTGTATTCCAGAGACAGACACAAACAACAGAATTCGGTCACAGGGAAATTGTTTTCCACTGACTTCTATTTTCTTCTGCTTTCCGTTTGACTCTGAAAATCACTTTCTGCGCCACTAACACCCCCCCCCCCCCCCCCCCAGGGTGCGTTTGGCAACCGATTCTTAGCTGGATTCCCGTAAGAATTCAAATGTGCTTCACAAACGGAAAATCTGCTTCCAGATTCTTAACAACGAAAATTGTATAGAAAGAAGAAGTTGGATTTTTATAGCTTCTTACAAGAATCCAAATTCTAGAGTCCAATTTACCATATTATCCTTAGTTGTATTTATTATAATACCCTCATATTTTAATATTTTTATTCGATAAATTTCTAATTAGAAACTATAAATGTCATATATATTATATATTTTTTAATAAACTTGATGAATTTACGATATTTATTTAATAAACTTGATGAATTTACGATATATATTTTAATCCAAACATATTTTCATATTTTCCGATATTCATTAGATAAATTTCATATACATTGTATTTAATGATAATTTTTAATATTAGAAAATAACATAAAAATTTCTACCTTAGTAAATATTCTACCTTAATAAAAAAATCATATCATATCTTACAATAGTAATGTAATAACAATATCAATTCAAATCTAGGGACATGTTGGTCATTTAACATTTAGAATCATTAACAAGAATTTTTTCCATCCAAACGAATTCTTGTCACAAGATTCTTACATTTTCACTTATAATCTGAATTCTTACAGGAATCTTGTCACAAGAATCCAAACACACCCCTAGTTTTTACTTCCCCCGTATTTACTTTTTCTTTATAAAAGTGAGAATCCAGTGTTTGCAGGAATCCAAATTCCAGGCAAAACTTGGGATGTTTGGATGTTGGAGTGAGAAGATGTTGGTTTATTTGTGAATCTATCACATATAAATCTGATATTGAAACATAACATTTGTCATGTGAATTATGCCCTAGGAACATATTGTGAGTGAAGGTATGACTGTAAATGGGGGCAGGTTTTACCTGCAAACCCGCCCCGCGCCGTCTAATGCGGATAGTGTAGGATTTCGTGTCCTTATGTATGTATATATTTAAAAAACATTAATACAACATACAAGATCGATTTTCATATTTTCAACAATTTTTATGTACATTACTTTGTGTTAATTGTAATAACATGCAACCCTACCTTTATTAAAATAAACCACAAAAGTAGAATCATACCTAAAGGTTCTGTAAAACCTTTTGAAGATCCGGAGTTGCGTTGCTCGTTGCGTCGTCCACGGATTTGTCTCCGAGTGTTCACCAAACTCTAAACAAGATTAGAAAGAAATGAGCTAGTCAATCAATATCTAATAAGGCTTAGAATCTAGCTAATAACCTCTCTTTGAGCTCCTGAGATTTCTATCTCCTAAACTCAAAATTACTAAGAGAATTTCGTGGTGATTAGATGAGAGATTAATGAGAGAAAGATTTTTGCATTAGTATTAAACAAGTAGGAGTAGGAGTCCTTTTATAGTCTCCCAAAACATCCTTATCAAGAGTTATTCTTTAGCCATGATCCCTTGTTTATTAATTTCTAATTTCCGCATAAGCACCCACAAAAAACGTTTTAATCAAATCTGGAATTAATCCATCCATGATCTAATTAATCTCTTAATAATTCAGAAAGAATCGTTCTTGTTCGGTGGACCAAAAATTATTCGGTCAACCGAACCGTTCGGTTATAACACGTGTTCGGTGCACCGTGAGTTAGACGGTCGACCGACTCCGTATGAGAAAAATTCTCTGGAAGAATTCGGACGAACCACGTCTTTTACTCGGTCGACCGTTGACCCACCAGAATCTCTCCTGAGACATAGTCATCGGACGACCGTGTCACCTTCGGTCTACCAAAAATGCTACTTCTCGGTTGACCACGCCAGTCGGTTAACCGAACTCGATTGTTCAGGCACTCCAGACAATTTCGGTCAACCAATTGTGCTTACTCGTTCCGCATTCGGTTAACCGATCCGAAGATACCTCGGTCGACCGAACCTTGAACGGTTCACCGTGTGTGATCCCGATTTTGCCTTTGTCAAATTTTAGATTTATTTCCAACAAAATTTGATCTTTTGGGGGTTTTTAGCAAATTCACATCTTATGCAATATATTATCCTATGTAATATTAAATTATTACACCCCATAAAGCAAACTCATATAAATTTATTATGATTCTAATTATATCAATTCTCATGACATATTGATTTTATTCATTCACCACGTGTGTCCTATTTTCACATGAAACCCGACACATCATATAAACTTAAAATTAAGTCTCTTGTTTCCCAGTTTTGTGGTGTGACCTATATGAGGATTTAAGTCAAATTGGCAGTGATATTAAACACTTAATATCTCAAACTATAAGCGGTATCTAGCTACACATTATGGTTACCCAATTAGTATAGATGTCTTTGTTCCACTCGAACCAAAACACGATCCATTTAGTGATGTAAGTGCATCACTTGTGTATGTCTCTTGCCTCATGATATTAAGAATATATACAAAGTAGAAATGTGTCATCTTTGTATTATATCCATTTCTCAATCTCTCTAAGCTAATTATAACTATGTAACTTAACTCAAGTTACATTCTGCACATTATAATTTTGTTTTATCAAGGGGCCCACTAATATCATCACTCAATTAAGATGGGCAATGACAATCGTTTGACTAACTATCTTTTCCAGCACAAGTCATGCTCAACCAACTATTGTCTTTATTACTACACTCATTGATAGTCTTTGACAATAATCAAATTAAGCACTTCTTGAGTGAAAAGATATAAGTCTCATATCTTAGGATCCAAGACACAACAAAAGCATTAATGTCACGAAACACAATTTCATAATGTTTTACTTGTTATGTCTATTCAATATATAAAAAAAATCTTTACCTCTTTTATATACTCGTGTCGTCAATAATTTGTAGAGCTACAACAATCAATGACTAACACTACAATTTTATCTCGGTAATTAATGTTCCATGTTAATTACCATGATTGTGAATAACTTTTGATTTATGTAAACCATTATCTTTTAGAGCTCTACGGTTAAGGACCAAACGTCTTTTCCTTAACACTTCCAAAAGACGAATATCATAATCAAGGAACAAAATGCTTGCACATTCAATTCATAATAATTGACATATAAAAGTAAAACTTTTAGAACAAATTCCTTTCACGTAGCGGCAAAAAAATATATTACCCGTCAACCCGCCTACTTGCCACCCGCATAACCCACCTACTAAGCGGGGCGGGTTGCGGTTGTCTCGCAACCCGTCCCGCATAACCCGCAACTCGCCTAACATGAATGTTTTCAATATTTCATTGTTTGATGTTGGAGTTTGTTATGTTATAATAAATATGTTCAATATTTTTTATTGTTTGATGTTGGAGTTTGTTATGTTATAATGAATGTTATTGTTATATATTGAAGGTTGTTATGTATAATGAGTGTTATTTTTATAAACTTATAATGAATGTTAGAATTTGTTATTATTATATAGTTCGTGTTTTTAATGTTTTATAATGAATGTTATTAGGGGAAAAAATGGTGAGTGATAATTATTTCTCAACTTTTGTATTCTTTTATTTTTCTTAGGTAAAATCTAAAAAGTTAAAAAAAACCCGCCTAACCGGCATAACCCACCTAGTCTAGCCTTAGGCAGGGCGTGTAGCAGTTTTTTATTTTTGACCCACACTGCATACCCGCTTAACTTAGGCGTGGCGGGTAGTGATGGACCAAAAACTCACGCCGCCCCGCTTACACCCCTAAGTGTGGGGGCTGAGTCCACGCTAGTTGAACGTCCACGTAAAAAAATCTTCCAGGTCAAGACCTTTTGTAGTAATCAGCAATGTGCATAAGCAATACAAAAAACATCTCGCCTCCTCCTCTTGACTATCAAAATGACTTCTCAATAGAGTTAGAGACGATTTACAATAGAAAATCCTAGGTATTAAGAATATGATCAACAAGATTACATGTTAGACGCTTCATGGATGTGAGGAATGGGTTTGCATTGAGAGTGGCCACACCGAACAATTCGCTGGACTCTGGGACTACTGCAACATAATGAGGATTTACAATCCAAGAACAAAGATGGCGGTAAAAGTGAAACAATCAGTATTTAATGATGTCTTTTATTTGTCAAACTTAAATCATTTGTTTCTCCCCCGTTATGCAGTTGATAACCCCCCCCCCCCCCCCCCCCCCCCCCCCCCCCCCCACACACAATGATGGAAACCTGGTGTCAAGTTCCTAACATTCTCGTCATTTTAGTTGTGGAGTTTAGAGCAGAAAAAGACAAAACTTGTGTTTAGCATGTGTCATGACATGTTAAGTTCCAAACGTACTCAACATCCGAGTTATGGAGTTCCGAGTAGACAAAACATATGTGCATTTGGATGACAAAAGGCTGGTCAAATTTCGCATAGAAATTGATTTTTCTCTCTCCTGCATCCAAACATTTCTTACGAGTGAGAGATTTTCAAAAAACTTAAAAGCTCAAAAGATGAGTTTTTTCAGTTTTTTCGAAGTGATACATTTTGGTCCTTCTGGAGATGAATATTTACGATACATTTCTACATCGAAAAAGATTTAAGGAATGTAAAACTGATTTTTTCTATGAAAAGTCAAAAAATTGGATGTGAGACAAATTTTTAGCTCTTATCTTTGTTCTAGGGAATAAGAAATCAAAATTTCAATTATGTCAAATCACTAGGAGACAAGTTAAAAACTGTTTAGTTTTTGTAACATCCAAACTCACGCGTTCGGAGAGTCATGAAAACTTCTTAATTTTTTAACTGAATTGCTAAACATCGCCCCAAAATTACTTAAATCGTCCCTTGAAATTACCAAATTGTCATTCTCTCATTTCTACTGCTATAACGCGATATTTTACCCTCCTATCACACATCTCTCGTCATCTTCCTCTTATAATCATAAAAAAATAATGTTTTGGAGGTCAGTAATTAGCCAACGGACGCCCCAGTGTACTCGAATCTGGTAAAATATCTAACATCTTTTTAATAAAAAAATAATAAAAAATAACAAAAAATTACGGGCGTCCGACGGAACCGCCCCACGTAGGAGGGGGCGTCTGGGTAAGGCGCCTCCCCATGGATAATTTTACCCAGACGCCCCCTCCTACGTGTCGGCGGCTCCGTCGCACGCCCGTAATTTTTTATTATTTTTTATTATTTTTTTAAAAATATAATTGATTATAAATTTAGATAATGGTTAAATTAATTAATTAATAAGTTAATAATTACTATATTCGGATGACCGATACCCCTTCGGTACACCGCAAATTCAAAAATTTCCAGATCCAACAATTTCAAAATCCAAAAAATTTACAGGGGGTGCTGCCCCTTTGCCACCCCCGCCACCTCACCGGCGAGACCCCCGAACGACCTGTCGAGGTGGTATTTGTAAGTCATGATGTTTTACCGCCGGGGGATTTTGGATCTTAAAAAATGTTGGATCTGGAATTTTTTTGAATCTTCATCACTTGCAAAAAACACATTGTAATCCGACCGGTTACCACCGAAAACTTGCAAAAAACGTCAAATAATTTGAGATAACACACCGTATAATTTTAATTTGACAAAAAAAAACAAAACAAAAACGGGACGTCTGGCTAAGACGCCTCCACCATGGTTGAGGCGTCTTATCCAGACGCCTCGACCATGGTACAGGCGTCTGGCTAAGACCCTGTATGATGGTGGAGGCGTCTGGATAAGACGCTTCTACCATGGTGGAGGCGTCTGGCTAAGACGCCTGTACCATGGTGGAGGCGTCTTAGCCAGACGTCCGAGTCGGAAAAAAAATCTACCTCCATTATTTCGCCTGATCTAGGTGTTTCGTTAGACATTTTCGTGGTGTTGGTACTAGGAATGTTAGTAAAACTGAGTAAAAAACCTTGTTTAAAGACACGGGACAATATGAGTATTAAATATATTGTTAAGGGCAATTTGGTAATTTCAAGGGGCGATTTAAGTAGTTTTGGGACGATGTTTAGTAGTTCCTTTATTTTAACTAATAATATTTCAAACAAAAAAATCACCATTAACCGGATCTCTCCCGCGGATCTCCACACACACACACACTCCCACACCATTCCAGCAAGCGTCCGAAAGCCGAAATCTCACCTCACACCGCCACCAACCCTCCCCTTCCGAACGATCCCACTGAAAATGGTACCTTCTCCACTCCTCGATTCTCCCACTCGATTTTGGTTTTCTCGCGGAATCCGTCGTTAGGGTTTCGTTCTTCCGTTTCGCGGTTGGTGTTTGTTCTCGTGAACGATTTGTGTTTCTTTTTTGGATCCATTAGTGGATCTGGTAACAGCGTGTTGATGTTCTTTGTTTGGGAGGATGCCATGCTTGTTTTTGTTTTTTGGTGTTTTGTTTGTTGATTTTAAGGAAGTTGAGTTGCGGATCTGCTTTCCGATCACCACAAGTTGTTAGAGGTGGGATGTGGATCCGTGTCTCATTGTCCAGTTGGTATACACATCGATTGGGATGCACTAGTTGGGTTACAGATCTTCGTCCCGCAAAATGCAGGTTGTTAGAGGAGAGATGTGAATTTGTGTCCCAATGGTCGGTTGGTATACACATCGATTGGGATGCACTAGTTGGGTTACAGATCTTCGTTCCGCCAAATGCAGGTTGTTAGAGGAAAGATGTGAATTTATGTCCCAATGGTTGGTTGATATATGCATCGATTGGGATGCACTAGTTGGGTTGCAGATCTTCGTTCCACCAAATGCAGGTTGTTAGAGGAGAGATGTGAATTTGTGTCCCAATGGTTGGTTGGTATACGCATCGATTGGGATGCACTGGTTGGGTTACAGATCTTCGTTCCGCCAAATGCAGGTTGTTAGAGGAGAGACGTGAAGCTACAGCTTGCTTCTCGGTTGGTATATGCATCGATTGAGGTGCATCAGACGTTGATGTTTGTAAATGTTAATTTTGTAATGGCGTGATTTATGAGATGTAGGGTGTTTTGTAGTGGTTAATGATTAGTGGTAAAATAAGGGTGGAATGGTGAGCGTGATGCCTTTGCTTGAGATTGGGAAATGGAGATTGAAGGGGAAAATTTGTGTCCTTATGGTGATAAAATGGTATGAGACAAGGAAGAAAATCGGGCTTTGGATGATGTAGCAGTTATTAGATGTTGTAAGTTTTAGGGTTAGTCGGGAACTCAAGATGTTGTATCTGAGCTTTGAAATCAATTTGGACATGGGATTTCAAATGTACATTATCTTTACAAAAATTAAACATGATGTTTGGTGACGATTTTGAAGTTTTTATTGGGTAGAACGGAATCGCCACATCACAATAAATAGATACATTAAGACTCTATGACTCTCAGAAATACACATGTTCATGAAATTTTCATTAGCTTAATGTGCTGTCTAATGACAAGCAAAACCAAGCCAAACACTGATTAGGTTTACCGACACGCCATTCACATTTGATCATATATTTAAAGAATTTATTTAGGTTCAGTAAAATAAACCCTGATGCAACTAGGAACCTCTTCTTCTTACGCACATCACAAGCTCCATGACATGTTTTCGGTGCTTGAGTTCAAACTAGTACATCGTGTAGAGTTAATTTTTTGAAGTTGATTGGAACCTTAATTTCTTCTTGTCAGACAATAATACTGACAGGTGCTTTCTATTTTTCTCCATTTATACAGGAAAAAGAAGCAAAGAAAGAGGCTTTCAGAAAATATTTAGATTCTAAGGGAGTGCTTGACGCTCTGACAAAAGGTTTTACTTCCTCACTTTCGTTGTAATCATTCTTAACATATTCTAGTTACTTAGAAGTATGTTCTTTCATACAGCCCTTGTTGCTTTATACGAAGAGACCGAGAAGCCATCTTCTCCCATCGAGTAAGTGTCCTTGTCTAAACATTTTAACTTGCATGAAACATTGAGAGTTTCTTCCATATCCAGATTCCTTACACATTGAGCTTTTATAAAAATAGTTTGCTCAGAGCTTTCGATCTATTTGGACAATCCATTTACCATCTCTATGCTAGTTTATGCTTGATGATGTTCATGTTTCAAGTTATCCTGTCAAACTAAGTGATCTAGACTTGACTTAAGATATTCCTTTTAGAGCCTAAGAGTGGGAGTTAGTGCTACTGCCAGCTTGACATGAGATGGTTAAAAGTTAAAACTGCTTCATAAAAGCACATTTTTTATAACAGCCTGCTTAGTAGCATGGCCCAGTAAATAGCAATTATGAAATCTCATGTCAATAGAAAACTGATAATTTCAAACACGTCGATAAGCTTAATGAAATAATGCCTAGTTACTCTTCCTTCCAGGTTCATACAACACAAGTTAGGCAGTCCTTCAATTTCAGAATATGATACACTTCTAGCGGAGAAGGCTGATTTGCAGTTAAAATATGACAAACTCTTGCTAACTCATGAAGAGATGTCCAAAGAGGTAACTTCGAACTACTACATGACTCTTTGATTTCAGTTATTTGTAAAGTTATAAAGACACTTCCACAGTCTAGGATGAAATCATGATACATAATCGAGTTTTATTTAGACAAGTAACACATGGACTCACATATCCACACCCACAAAATAAGCAATATGTAACTCCAAGCAATGTCTATTTGCTTTGTTTCTTTAAGCAGTCAACAGGAAAAAGTAATCGAGGAAAGAAAAATGAGACTGGAACTCTCATTCAAATGTCTCATATGAGAAATTGAGAAGTGAGCCCCTCCTACTAAGGAAACTCGTAGTTTGTATCTTTATTTTATAGCAAAAAAGGGCTGGATAATTGAATATGCTAAGGTCTTAGGCGAAATTTCAACTGATGGTATAATAATGAGAAAATGCCTTCAATTTTAACATCCCATCTAGCACTTCGGGGAAAAAATTCCCAGCGAGCACCACTCTTGTTGAGGGAATCTATGTTTTTAAACTTGTTTAGCAAAGGGAAAAAGAATCCACAAGAAAAACTACGGAAAATGGTAAGGTCGCTGATTGGGTTTTGTTAGACATAGATGTGCCAACCAACTGCTCTAAAATACGTATATACAAATATATAAGAAAACATGGGAATCTTGTTGTCGAACTTGGTCCAGACTAGGAAATTCCGCATCTTATAGAAATATGACCTAATAATAGTATCTTAACATGGAATAACTGAAGCTTAACCATTATATCTCTTATGAGGAAGAGGACGTCAAACACTCAGCAGTCGTTTGATATACATAGCTACTGCAGCCCGCTGTAGTAGCATTTCAGCTGATAACTTTATGAAACACAAGTATTTCAATGAATTGACTACATATTTCAGCATATTGTATATATCCTGCTTTGGATTAACAACAATGTACTAATGTAATAAGCATTAGGCTTATATCTTTGAGGAACATGTGCACCTTGTGTTTGAACTTGCTTGGTATAGATAGAGATGCTACTACAGTCATGTTCACCCAAAAACAAACAACTTGGCATTGCTCGTGTCATCCCCTATCGTGGCTTAATGCCCGATCAATTTCGCAACTCTTGTTTCAACTCCCATGGTGTATCTCAAATTTATTTTCTATTAATATTTTCTACCGCAACTAGTTTGGGATTAAAGACTTTGTTATTGTATTGTAGCTTGAAGAAATAAAAGGCTTAACCAACACGACCACAGAAAAGGACGATTCTTTGAAGAATGAGGAGTCTTAATAAGTGAAAGCTCATTGTTGCTGTAAAGATAGGTGCCTCCTTGTCCTAACTGCAGATTCTGACTTTGACATAGTTTGAAAGTATATAGTGATATTAATGTTTGTTTTCCCTTTTACTATCATATATTCTGATATACTCCAGGGTAATTGGAAACCTTCCTGTTACGGTGTTACCTAATGTTGGTAATGATGTCAGTGGATATGAAAGTGCCGAATTAGCTTTCTATCTATGTTTGTTGCAGTTATTTTTTATGAATGTTTCCGCAAAATGTTCAGAACTAGATTTTTTATGTCGAGAATATTTTCATATTAAAATTAAAAATTTAACGGACTTAATTTTTGAATTATGATATCCCAATTCCCAGGTTCCCTACTCAATAATTACACAGAAAAAAAAAGATTTACAACCATATTTTTTGTCTATATGCCAATTTGATCTATCATATCTATACTTGAGTTCCCCCAAAATTCTCTCATTTTTTTAATCTAATTGTTTATTTTAATGCCCTCTTAAAATTTTCCTAACTTGATCTATCATATCTATATATTAAGAAAGAAATATGTTGATGGTAACTTTTTCAAAATCTATACTTTTGTGATTGCGAATAGGGTTGTGAAGTTCTGCTCGGGATCGATAGATCGCTCGATGTTTGCTCGATTTTGCTCCGATTGTGGCTCAGATCGATTGCCTGCTCGCTCGGTGCTTGCTTGATTATGGCTCGATACTCGCTCGATTATTGCTTGATACCAATTACTCTATCCAATTACCTAATTAATCCAAATACTATATCCAATTACTTAATTAGCAAACTCATTTAGTAAACCCAATAACCCATTTTCCAAACCCACTACCCATTTACCAAACCCAATAACTTATTTACCATTTACCAAACCCATCACCCAAATCTCCCCAACCCTAACCCCATCTTCTCCGACCGTTAGCCGCCCAAACCCACTCCCATCCCCTCCTCCGACCTAAATCCACTCCTCTCCTACCGTTGGCCTTGCCCAACCTCGCCCCCTACGACCTCATGCCACCACTTCCCCTCCCATAACCTCACTACCACCCACCTTCACCTCACTTCTGCCGCCGGCCTCGCCCAATCTCAACCCCCAGGCGACGATTCGGCACCAGATATCCACCTTCACCTCACTTCTGCCGCCGGCCTCGCCCAATCTTGAGCTGCTTTGCTCCTTACGAACCGAGACATCTACGTTGCAGTTCCACCAGATCAACACTGAAAAGGTGAATAACACCACAAAGACCACTAAAATTAATTAGTTTTGAAAAGATAGCGGTAACAATGGTTTCCCCCCATATCATAGTATAATTTGGAAAATGGAGAAAACTACTATATCACTTGTTTGCATAGCTATATAACCCCGCAATAACTACTATAGCAGCAGACAAACATAGATGTTAGAAGAAATATTGATTTAGCAAAATAAATGCCACGAATTATGAAGACTAAGCTCCAGTCTGTTGGTTTTTTGGCTAATAATCGTTAATCCGTTTTGATAATTAATCAACATATCAATAAACACATGTATCAATTAAAAAATCATTGCCTGCATATACGTGTATTATCTAACGTTTCAGGAATCAAGTTTGAGTTGAATTGAAAGATGAAGATTGAAGCGTAGTTATGTTTAAATTCCATGTATTTAGGTTATAAATGTAATTTGGCACTTGAAATCTTTGACTCATTGCATTGCATAACACTTAGAATACCTATAGAAGTCTCACACTACATTCCAACTATCTTAGACTTCAATAGAAAATCATCGAAACTCATTAGAATTGTAGAACAGGAAATCTGCACTCAAACGATCGACCGGTAGAACCATTTGGTTCGACCGAATTTCAACAGACCTTCCCAGGAAACTTAATCTGTCCAAAACGGTCGACCAACATACATTTCCCGTTCGACCGTGCCTTCTATTTGGTTTGCTTGTCTGACATCGGTCGACCGGAATATACATTTTGTTCGACCGTTTCTTCAATCCTTTTTGCCTGTCTGAAATCGGTCGACCGAAACCCTTGTTTGGTTCGACCGTCGCACCTTGTCGAGTGATAGGAATTAGTTTATCCTATACAAATCCTTCAGCCTATCAGTTGTCGACACGTGTCCATTTAGTGAGACCTTCGGTCGACCGAAACTTCGTATTTGTTCGACAGATTGTATTTTCGTATTTGTATTAAATATGATCGTTATACTTGTCGTATACTCCAACGGTCGTATACACATTTTCTCAACTAACCATCTTTTGGATTTGGTCTTCCGGTCGACCGAAAGTTCCTTAACGGTCGACCGAGTCTTCAATACTTCCCAGATCCAGTCCTACTATTCATTTTCGGTCGAACCATCAACTCATTCTGTTCGACCGATGAGATTTGTTTTAATCTTGTCTAAAATCCAACATGACAACCGGTCGATCGAAACTCTACTCACAGTCGACCGATACTTATATCTTTTCCAGATCCAGTCCTACTGTTCATTTTCGGTCGAACTGGTGTTCCAAACTGTTCGACTGATCACTTAAGTTCTAGCCAAATTGAGCCGACCGTTTGCGTTTTCGTTCGACCGAACCTTGCACTGTTGCATTCCGGTCGACCGTGTTACACGATCCGGTCGACCGTTAGTGTCCTGAAATGTGTCCTGCCACTTCCTGACTTGTGTTTTCTTGCACATCTTTTCACCATTTCAATCTCAACAGCTAGAACTAGTTTAGAGCATATAAATAGAGCTGAGAACACTTCTACAAGCCACCCAATCTTTGTCCAAGCTCAAATCTCATTACTACTCTCAATTTGCTCTAAACAGTTGTGCTCACATCTTCTCACTTGAAATCATCATCCTTTGATTGCATCATTCATTTCAAGTGCTCAAGATTAGTTGCTAAAGTATAAGTCTTCAAGAGTTGTACAAAGCTTCCGGAGTGAAGCTCTTCTCGGATTGTGAGAAGGTGGTCCAAGTTAGGCGAGGGTGTTCGCAAAGCTTGTGGTGTAAATGTGTGATCTCGGCCCGCAACGGAGATCAGATTAGTGGAGGACGCGAAGTTGCTCGAGTAAGAGCAATTCGTAAGAGAGGACTAGGATCCGGTGGTTGGATCCAAACTTCTATACTTCCGGAGTTGTGGTTTGTTATTCTCTCTTTCATATTCATTGTCTTATCTTTTAATTTGACATAGTTCCTTTAAAAACCTTAATTAGTCTATTCACCCCTCTTTAGACTAAATTTAGGGGCTAGTAGATCCTACGTAGTGTTTCTAGACTACAAATTCAGTCATCTTGTTCATCAATTATAGAGCATATCATCATGTACACATGCATGATTCATATATAAAATTGAATAGAGAACATCAGAACCTAAAAAGCATCTTTTACTTAAAACAAAGATAAATACCTTAATCCACTATTTCTAACTACGAATTTTTATTATGATTTTGGACTCCCTTAGTTCAAGTGCAAAAATTATGATGGGCAAAGTGTTTTAGCAGATAATGTTAATATACGTGACTAAGAGAGAGAAATAGATCACTTGGTCTTGAGAATTAATTGCTACAGGCAAATTGGTTTTTAATTAGAAGCAAAATAGTGAAAATTCCGCCCCTTCAAAAGTTGTATCACTAGTATAAACATCTAGCATTGTGACCTTAAGTGTTTTAATTAAGGTCATGTATTCTTTTTTCCAACATGATTATTTGGTTGAAGAAGACAAAATTGTGAAATTCCCATGGTAGCATGACTACAACAATTTGAATGTAAGCTTTTTTCTCAAGTTTAATAATAATAACACACACTATTTTATTTGCAACCTTGTTCCTCATTTGTGTTTTCATTTTGTATATGCAGCCGAAAGTTGATTCTTCATTTGCAACCTCTATTAAATATGCAGTCTGAAGTTGGTTCTTCATTTGTGTTTTCATTTTGTTTGCAGTCTTGTTTCTCTACCTGATGAGGCATACATGTTTTTCAACTCTTAATTATGATTGTGGCGTACTATGTTCGAATTATACTTCTGCATGTGGTTTTCAGACTCAGTAAATGTGAATGTTTTTTTATTTCTGTATTTAGCAACTTTGGAAATGCTCATTTGCACATTTCTTTCTTGAGAAGTTTACTGTAACTTGTTTTAGTAGTGTCAATTATGGATTGTGTTGGTGTTGGTTGGATTGGTTATTATTTTTAAGTTGTGATTCGTATGTTCTTAAATATTTCAATCCAGAATAAATGTTGCAACATACTTTTGTATTATGGTTCATGGTTCAAGTGGGAAGAGCAGCAGTGAATGGTAAAATCATTTGCCAAACATTAGGGAACAAAAAAAAGTTAGTCTTAATATAGCAGGTTTTCGAGCAGTTAACGAGCCGATCAGCTCGCGAGCAGGAGTCGAGCCGAGCACGAGCGGAATTTTCGGCTCGACTCCCTTATCGAGCGAGCGGCAAGCACAAAAAAATTCTTATCGAGCCAAGCTCGAGCATGCTTGGCTCGCTCGATAAGAGATCGTTTACACCCCTAATTGCGAACATCTCCCTTCAAGTAATCCGTTCACACCATCTCGTGATTCAAAATCGAAGTGTTGAATAGATTGACATCATTGTAAAGATTATACATTGCATCGGTACCATAAATCATTTCTTAAAATTTGTTTTCACGTTCCAAAAATAAAATAAAAAATAATTTACCGTGACCGGATTTTTTTAAATAATAAAATTAATGTTAATTTTAAATATTTAGAAAAAACAATCTTCGAGAATTACTCCCCACCAGACTCTGAATCGAACCCACCCCACCGACTACGAATCCTGCGAGTACTGTGGGGTGATTTTTTTTGTTTTTATTTTATCTTTTCGTTTTTTTAAATTATTTTTAAACTGTTTTTTAAATTTATTTTTTAAAAAAAATATGTTTTCCATTTTTCTTTATTTTATATAAAAAATTATTTTTATTTTGAATTTTTTCCATGATCGGCCTTAAAATAATGTAGAGAAGAGAACCTGTTGAAAATTAAAGTTATTTTATCGAATACAAATGTTATTTTTTTCGAGCAAAATAAATTATTTACAACTAAATTACTTTATCTAATAAAAAGAATTAGTTTTTTTATTCCATAAAATAACATAACTTTTCAACACGCTCTCTCCTCCACATCATTTGCAGGTAGAATCCTGGAAAAAATAAAAAAAATTAAAAAACAAAACAATTAGAAAACATAATTTATAAAAAAATAGTTTTCAAATAATTAAAAAAACCAATACATTAAACAAAAACAAAAACAAATTAAATTATTATTTTTTAATCTGTTGTGGGGTTTTTAAATCATTTTTAATTTGTGTTTTAAATCTCTTTTTAAGAATATATTTTCTAATTTTTTTATTTTTTTAATTCTTTACATGATCGACCTATAAATGATGTGGATGACAGAGCGCGTCGAAATGATGTGTAGGACTGCTCTGGACTGCTTAAGACAACTCTTAACTGCTCCAGACTAATTTGAGAAAATTTCCTAATTTCGAAATATGTTAAATACAAAACTTTTAGGTCTCCAAATTGTCTTTTAACACATCGTCTTATTTGAATATCGGATGAAAGAGTTACGCAAATATTATTGTTGATCTGTCAATTGTTGAGTTACCAAATAAGGTCGGTCAAGATTTTGGCAATTCGTGAGTTTTTTTTTGAATTTTTTTAAATCATTTTTTTAATTTTCTTTTTGTAAAATATGTTTTCTAATTTTTTTAGTTTTATCCAGAATCAACCTCCAATGATGTGTGGAAGAGAACGTGTTGAAAAGTTAAGTTGTTAAGTTGGGTTATTAAGTAATTTTCTCTATTAGATAAAATAATTTAGTTGTAAATAATTTATTATGCTGGAGGACGGGAATCAACTTTTTTATTCGATAAAATAACTATACTTTTCAACAAACCAAAATAAAAATTAAACAAAATAAAATAAAAAATATAAAACATTTAATAAAAATATAAAACAAAATAAAAAATAAAAAAATCATCCACGGGACTCGCAGGTTCACCCCCGGGATTCGCAGTTCCCCACGACTAATCGTCGAAAAAAAATCTTAAATCTTAAATATTTAAATTTAACATTAATATTTATTATTTAAAAAAATTCTTGTTACTGTGATCCGGTTTTGAATTTTCGGTGGGTTAAATGTGACATCAACGGGTTATGGCAGTTTATTCGGTTGGTTTAAAAGAGTGCACAATGAATAATGACTCCTTATTAACTTTTGTTTGTATTTCGCTTTAGTTAGATTGTTATTTGATATATTTAGGGCTGTAAATGAATCCCGTCAAACCTGTTGTAGAAAATCTGAGATAAAATAAATGAAGTAGCATGTGAAATCGTGAAGAGAAGAATTTGGTGAAAATAGTAAGTGGGGTAACTTACACTTTTGATCCTTGAGTGTTTCCCACATTTATTCTTTAATATCAGTATTTCACTATTTTGTCTTTCTTTCGATTCTTTTGCATAATATATGACATAAAATTTTCAACCATTTGGTTGCATTTTTATCCCCATGGGTATAAAAGGCTTAGATTGAAAATCCAAGTAATAATTTATTCACAGCTAATATGTTGTCCCTAATGTCTTTTTTACTGCAATAAAAATAACAACTCATGTGTCGTTTTCATTTCATCAGACGACCCAAGAGTCAAACATCAATACATTCATTTGCTTCCGAAAACCCTTTTCTCTTCCCGTTGTAGGATTTCATCCTTATGCTTGGATTTTTTTTATACGCAGCAAGGAAGATCGTTTTTCATATTTATCCAATAATTATGTACAAAACTCCATTATGATATTTCAATAAGATGGATGCTACATAAAAGGATTGTCATACATTTTTCAATCGTCGGAAGTCGAATTGCACACTGAATCGCCCACGAAATTTTCTCCAAGTGTTCACCAAACTCTAAACAAGATTAGAGTGATTGAAGCTAGTCAATCAAATCTAATACAAGATTAGAATCTAACTAATAACTCATTCAATGTCACCAGTGATTGAATCTCTCAGGCACTCAATTAATTAAGAGAGATTGGATGGATGGAGAGAAGATAAAGAGAAGATAGAAAAAACTGTATTTTTCTATTTGTGCATATATAAAAAAGGAAGGAGAAGATGTTTATATAGAAAATCCCTGTAACTACCTCTCATGATCCATAATAGTTTTTATCTCCACCAATCACATTTGGGCACATCATCTTCCAACCAAAACATGGGTTGAATCCACCTATTAATTTAGCAAACACCTCTAAATTAACAAATCAATAAAGTAAAAAACATAGGGCAAACGGTCGACCGAACCGCCCATCCGGTTGACCGTTCAGTTACCAAGAAAAGTCCCTAATAATTTCGATCGGATTGTGTTTTATATCAGTCGATCGTTCTCTTACCAAGAAAGTTCATGATAAATTTGCTCTAACCAAGAATCACATTGGTCGACCATTCCTTTACCAAGAAAACTCCTCATAAATTCGGTCGAACTGCATGTCCAGCCATTGTCTATATGGTGGATCATTTTCGAACTCAAAAGTTACTGTTGAATTCGATCGACCGGTTTCCGAAAAAGATCAACCATTTTTCTCTCGTCTTTATCAAATTTTGTATCAATATCCAACAAAATTTGAGCTTTGGGGTTTTAGCAAATTTATATGTTATAATGTTGCAGATCACATTATTTATGTAATATATTATCATATATAATGTCAAACATTATACCTCATAATATATACACATCTCATACAAATTTATTTGTTATTCTAGTCATGTCGTTATTACGACATATCGATTTTATCATTTCACTATATGTACATCGTTCAATACATCACATAAAATGTAAAATCACATTTTTTGTTTCCCAATTTTGTGGTGTGACATTTAGGAGGATCTATGTTATGTTGACAATGATATAAAACATTTTATATCATTAACTACAACCGGTATTTAGTTACACATTATAGTTACTCAAATAACAAAGATACTTTGTTCCCTAGAACAGAACACGATCCATTTAGTGATATGTAATAATATTACTTGTGTCTATCCATTACCTCATGATATTAGGAATATTATACAAAGTAGGAATGTGTTTGTATTATATATTATTTTATTGATCTCTTAAACAAATTATAAATATGTAACTATACATAAGTTACATTGTGTATATTATAACTTTTGTTTTATCAATGTGCCCAATAATATCATCACTCAAATCAAGATGCGCAATTATAATATTTTGATATATAACTTTCTCCCGCACAAGTTATATATAACCCACTAATATCTTTATCGTTGTACGTAATGACAGTTTTTTATAATAATCAAATTATATACTTCTCATGTGAAAAAGATATAAGTCTCATATCTTAGATTCAAAGACACAATGAAAACATTAATGACACAAATACAATTTCATAATATTTAATTTATTATGTCTATTGAATATATAAAAGAAAACATTTTCTATTTCGTATCATGTTGTTAAAAATATTTGTAGAACTACAATACCTTTTAACCAACATGACAATTTTATCTCGGTAATTAATTTATCATGTTAATCACTATGATTGTTAATTACTTTTGATTTATGTAAACCGTTATCTTTTAGAGCTCTACAGTTAAGGACAAAAAGTCTTTTCCTCAATTCTTCTAATAGACGAATACATTAATCAATGAACAAAATGTTTATATATTCAATTTATAATAAATGACATATAAAAGAATACTTTTATAACACACATTCCTTTCACCAGTTGATGTCACATTTTTCCCGTCTAGTTCCCTTTAAGGTGTGATTGGTTCGAAGTACGCAGGAGGAGATATAGAAGTCAAGTTCCAAGAACTCTATTTTTATGAACTCAAATCCACTGCAACGAATCTATCAACTTGAGAAATGAGCCTTAAAACGTGGGCAACGAATCTATCAACTTGAGAAATGAGCCTTAAAACGTGGGCTTGAGTTATCAAAAAAGTGAGATGCGAAGTATATATATTGGAAATGTAGGTGTTTCTTCTTCTTTTATTTTAATAGAAAAGAAGAAAAATATCATTTTTATTGTTGGTATTCGTACTACTTCCTCGTAACGACCTTCATTTTACTATCTAAGTCCGTAACCTGATGTAATCAACGATTGAAAACCAATTCTCATCCATACTTCGGTGAAATGATCAAAATATCTCTCCTAGAAGTGGTGCATAATTGTAACATCCCGAAACAAAAAAAAATTAAAAATTTAAACCATCAAGAGATTATCAGATAAAACACATTAACAAGAATATTACTCATATAAATCAACAGTCGGTGCACCAATAATACAACAGAGTTTGTCAAAGACATGATTACAACAATATTACGAAGGACAAGTACAAGTAATCATAACGACCTCGAAGAGTCCGAAGAGGATCCTGCCCCCAAAACGTGTGCACCCGTTGTCACCACTTGACAAAATCTACTGCGGTCCTGAAACATGAATCAAACAACGATGCCTGAGTTTCCTATTAGGAAACCTCGTATGCCAAACTCGCATATATGAATGCAACAGTACGGTAAATGAACATATCATACTAGTAGCATGTCATATCAACATCTACAATGCATTAAATCCCTCCAAGGGTAAACATGACCTTAGTCCAACAACACAAGGACCCTCAAGGGTCAACAATGACATCAGTCCAGCAACAACAACGAGTCTCCCTCGGAAACCTACCGTAGGCACATACGGTCTTACAGACAGTACGCGACGAATCCCCCACACACGACTACACGAGCCAAAGGGATCAGTGAAGAGCGTCTGCACTTCCGCTCAAAGTAACGCGTGGTCTACACCACCTCGACAGAGCCGTAGACCGGTCGGTCAACAACCCAAGATAGGTGCCCAATCGGGGATCATCGCCGGAACAACATCGGCGGCATCGCCGGCACAACATCGACGGTACAACATACGTCCGACACAACATCGGACGACACCACCACAAGCCGGAACATTGTCGGCACCATCATCGCCAACAAAAACCTCGGCGGCATCGCCGGCACAACCTCGGCGGTACAACATACGTCCGACGCAACATCGGACGGGTCCAGACCGTAGTCTGCAAGGTCATCATGCTCCACGAGCCATGCGTCAACACGCATTGGGATCCGCGATCCCTCAGGTCTGCTACTCTACAGAGAGTCAAGCAACAACACGTCACACCACGGTCCATCACTGAGGTGGCGCGACCCAAGTGTCCACAGTCTTCCACACGACGGCCACTGGGAAGACACGAGCACGTACCCGCTGTCACCTCCCGGCTCACGCTCTAAGCGAGGACACGGGTTTCCGTGGACAGAGTTGACACAATCACAAGGACCAGGAATTCAGTTATGCACACAAACGGTTGACCGAAAAAGCCTAACCGGTCGACCGTTCCCAATAGGTTCAGTCAACTGAAAGTCTACAACGGTCGAACTATTCTGCGCATCACTTAAGTCCAAACGGTCGGACAACAGTCTAAAACCGGTCGATCGAATACGAGGTCAAAATCCGGAGTTGGTCAAAATCATACAAGTCCATTCGGGCGACTGACTCAGGGGTCCCGGTCGACCGAAAACTATCAGGGTCATCCTAATAGTCTACGTCATATAACGGTCGAATAATATATCAAATCGGTCGAACAACATGCATAATAGTCAAGTACACTTAAGTTCCGGTCGAACCAAAAGCTAGGGACGGTCGACCAAAATCCGACAGAAAGCCTCCAACCCACCAGCATACATGCAACCGGTCGACCGCCACATGACTGTAGGATTTCATGTTTAATTATGCATGTATATTTTTCGAATTTTTTATGCATAATAAGGATCAATACAATTTTCTACGATTTATTTCATGCATGCATCATTTTGTTTTAATAACTAGTTTCAAAAATTCATTAAAACAAATATGGGCTCCGAAATTCATACCTAGAAGTTCTCTAAAACTTCTTGATGATCCGGAGATGCTGAAGAAGACGATCGTTGCTTCCCGTTGCGCCGGATGCCTCCGAGTGTTCACCGAAACCCTAAACAAGGTCGGGGAGAAAGGAGTTAGCCAATCAATCTCCAAACAAGCTTAGAATCTAGCTACAAACCTCTTCCTTAGCCTCTGAGATTTCTCCTTCCAAAGACTTAGAAACTAAGAGAATTTTCGTGGGTTTTAGTAGTGAATTAGGAGAGAAAATAATTTCTGAATTGTGTAACCCAATTAGGGAGAATAATGACCTATTTATAGGTTCCAATCTTACTCTTAATCATGGCTATTCTTAAGCCACGGTTTTATGACAATTTCTCTCACAAACTAATTCCATAATGCATTATATGCACCCACAAAACGTTTGACCAAATTTGGAGCTAATCCAACCATCGATCAAATTAATCTCTTAATAATCAAAGGCAGAAAATCGACCGCTGTTCGGTTTACCGAGTCCCACTCGGTTAACCGAATTTGTCACGATCGTTTAACCGAGTACGTGACATATGACCGAATCTTAAGGAGAAAAATTCTCCTTAACCGATCGGACCCATTCACGTCTAAAACCGAGTGCTATTCGGTTAACCGAAAATATCGGAACTTGACATTGTTCGGTCGACCGATTCTGGTTCGGTACACCGTACCAAAGATCCAGGCACTTTGGTCAAGTTCGGTCAATCAATTACGATTATCCGTTCCACGTTCGGTTGACCGATCCATAGATCCTTCGGTCGACCGAACCATAACGGATTACCGAACTTCCACCCGATTTTGCCTTTTTCAAATTTTGGATTTATTTCCAACAAAATTTGAACTTAAGGGGGTTTTAGCAAATTCACAACTTATGCAATGTATTATCCTATGCAACAATAAATTATTGCATCCCATAATATATGCATCTCATATGAATTTATCATGATTCTAATTATGTTTATATACAACATAATTGATTTTACTTGTTCACCACATGTGTCATATTTTCTATAAGAAACCCGACACATCATATGAACCAAAAATCAAGCTTCTTGTTTCACGGTTTTTGCGGTGTGACCTATGGGAGGATCTAAACTAAGTTGGCAGTGATATTAAGAGCTTAATATCACAAGCTATAAGCGGTATCTAGCTACACACTATAGCTCCCAATTAGTTAGATGTCTTAATTCCACTCGAACCAAAACCCGATCCATTTAGTGATGGAGTGCACCACTTGTGTCCGTCCCTTGCCTCATGATATTAAGAATACACACAAAGTAGTATTGTGTCATCTTTGTCTTATTATTCATTTCTTGATCTCTTTAAGCTAGTTATAAATATGTGACTTAACTCAAATCACATTATGCACATTATAACTTTGCTTTATCAAGGGGCCCACTAATATCATCACTCATTTAAGAGGGGCAATGATAATCTTTTGACTAACTATCTTCTCCAACAAAAGTTGTACTTAACCAATCAATGCCTTTATACTACACTTATCGATAGCTCAAGACACTAGTCTAATTAAGCATTCCTTAAGTGATCGAATATAAGTCTCATATCAAAGGACCAAAGACACAGTAAAATATTAATGACACAGAAACACATTTCTATAATATTTTGCTTATTAGGTCTATTCAGTATACAAAAGTAATATTTTCCTCTTTTGCATACCCGTGTCGTCACTCACTTGTAGAGCTACAATGATCTATGACCAACACGACAATCTTAACTCGGTAATTAATGTCCCATGTTAATTACCATGATTGCGAATATCTTTTGTTTTATGTAAACCAATATCTTTTAGAGCTCTACGGTTAAGGACCAAGAGCTTCTTCCTTAACACTTCTAAAAGACGAATAACATAAACAAGGAACAAAATGATTTCTCATTCAATTCATAATAATTGACATTTAAAAGTAAAACTTTTAGAACACATTCCTTTCAAATCACTTTGGTCGCCGGAAAAGGAAGGGAAAGGAGAGTGAGAGAGATGAGTTTGGGTGTAAGAAATGAAGGAGGAAATCCTTCAACCAACACAACACAACACCCCTCCCCCCCCCCCCCCCCCCCCCCCCCCCCCAATCACCCTACTCATCCTATTCTTCTCCTTCCCCACGCAACATCACTGTGCACCACTCCTTCCCCATGCAAACCTCCTCACTAATCACCATCAGCACCCGAAGCAAGGGTTAAGGACATAACAATAATGATATCTAACAGTGGTGTTGGATCTACATAAACAATACATATCTCCTCACCCTTCATTTTTATATGTTTCTTTAACATTTCTATCCTCTAATTCTGACCCAACTACACTGTCACTTCATAATGACCAAATCCATTGGTGTGTTTGTGAGGGCACAAATGCAGATTTAGGAACTTGGGATGAAGGACTTGCGTTGTATTGACTACTTGTTAGTGGAATCGCCTGAGAATCCTCGATCATCTGACATGTCTGTAAAACACAAATGTCTTTGAGTTGTTTCTGAACCAACAATACGATATTCCTCAAGCTATCAAAAAACAATAACATCATTTTCGTGCTCTAATTATCAAATACACCATCATAATTCCACTTTCCATATGGTAGTCACTTGCATGTTAACATCAAATCAAATGTTTATTTTGAAAAACTACCAACCACTCATTTTTTCCACAGAACTCATCAAGTTGCATGTCATATGTAACCCTTACATCAAACTTCCTTTGTACTCAGGATTGTCATATCTAAATTGAACAACTCCATCAAATAAAACTAGTACAAAGTCCTTACCCAAACTCATTAGTGGGAGTCAACAAAATCTACCTATTATTCATGAAATGTAAACAAATTAATAATTAATCTTAAAATTCAAATCAGTACTCACACAACATGAACAACAAAACATCAACAATAATTGATACAAAACACATCAACAATAATAAAAAATCTTTAATAAAGGATCTAACATATTAAAACTAAAACATATTAGAGATAGTCTCACATTGCTTAAATGTGGAATCTCTCCTGGACATATAAGTTGAGGGGTCCCTCCACTCATTGCCAATTGGTTTTGACTTGGATATCCTGTTCTAATAATACAAACTCAAACAAAATTACACCAAATCGAAACATAAAAAAAAGGCGGAAGAAAACCCTAACCTTGGGAGTGAATTGGAGGAAGGTGAGGTGAGAATAGGTTTTGGACCTTTGGTGCGGGTTTATTAAACCTTAACGAAAAATGTATCTGAGTTACCGTTTGATGTGTAGCTGTCGTTTTCATTAAAGACGAAAATTGTATTTAATGAAACAATGTTGTTTTCTGTTTTACAAAGTCAACCTTTGAGGTCCGGTTTGTATGCATCGTATTTTACGACATGAATTTTCAAATCTTATATTATAACAATTTCCAAATGTTTTTTTTTTGTACGGTTTTACCATCACACCACTACCAGAAAGTCACAAACCATCAAATTCACGAGACAGTATAAAAACAGCACACATTCAACTTCGTCGTCTTCCGTCTCCGACCTCACTTCCCCAAACCCTAACCCTAAACCATGGACGACGTCGACGACCCTCTCCACGACTACAAGCTCTGCGGCTTCTTCCTCGCCATCCTCACAACCCCTTCCCCACCCCCCTCCCTCTCCCCGGGCACCCCCGCCTCCCCTTCCGACCTCACCTTCGTCACCTCCGCCGGCGTACCTCTCCTCCCTCTCACTCCCGTGGCTCTGGATGGGAGGAGGAAGAGGCGGCGGAAGGAGGTGTCGAGGAGCGCGGTGATCCAGGTCCTTGAGTTGGCCCGGAAGGGGCATCTGCGGGTCCGGGGGGAGGTGGTGGGGGTTGTGGGGGACGGATATGGAATTGGGAGGGTTAGGGTTGTTGTGCTGGTGGACGTGTTCTTGCCGATGGCGGCTTGGGATGAGGATGGGTGGCAGTTCCCGTCTAAGGCTGACGGTGTGCTCGCTGCTCCGCTTTTCGAGCATGTCAGGTGTGGATTTGACTTTTGGAATGTTTTGGTCTTGTTGTGTTTTGTATTGCTGGGGAATGTGGATTGTTTGGTTGGGGGGAAATATCGAATTAGGCTTGGCCTTAGGGTCCGTTTGGAATCACATTTTTGTAGTAAGATTTTCTGAAGCCCGACCACGTCTCGTGAATAATTCTCAAACTTGCCCTTGTCTTAGCAGAGCACGTTGGTGTGTTTGACCTTTCGAAAGTTAGTCTTGTTGTGTTTTGTATTGCAGGGGATTGTTTGTTTGGATTTTAGGTATTTATCGAATTAGGCTTGGCCTTGGGGTCCGTTTGGAATCACTTTTGATAGTAAGATTTTCTAAAATATGATCACGTCTCGAGGATAATTCTCAAACTTACCCTTGTCTTAGTAGAGTACGTTGGTGTGGATTTTGACTTTTCGAAAGTTTTGGTCTTGTGTGGTGTGTTGTTTGTATTGCAGGGGATTGTTTGGTTGGGGAAAAAAGGTCAAATTAGGGTTGGCCTTTAGGGTTCGTTTGGAATCACATTTTGAGAATAAGTTTTTCCAAATTATGAACACGTCTTGAAAATAATTCTCAAACTTACCCTTGTGCTCGGTATTATGATTTTTAAATCTGAACAAATGTCACAAATAGTTTCCTAACACACCCTTGTCTTAGTATGAAGATTTATGTTTTTAAATGTCAATTTAAATCACAAATGATTCTTGATTTTAGGAATCAAGATTTGACTATCAAAATGCAATTCTAAACAGACCCTTAGATTTGACTCTGCCTTCTTTATTTCATTAGACACGTGAAATCAAGTCAGGATCGATTTACTTACTGTACTTAGTTGACATTCATAAAAGCATCTAACGAGTCACAAGTTCAGTAGCCTATGTTTAGCTATTTGTGGTGTTTGATGTTGTTCAATTTCGGTTTTCTAGCTAGTTATGGTAAACCTTCGAATGGCATATTTTTCAAAATGAGGTCCTTAGTAACAAAACATAAAGCCTCATTCATTTTAATATTTTATTGAGATTTAAATTTAAATATTTAGTTAATAAATATAAACAAAGACAAAACTAAATAGTTTTACTCATGACACGCTTGTGCACAGATATTTGTGTGGGATACAGACATTATATGCATTTATTTTAGAAAAAAGTGGCTCTAGTAAAAGACACCGCTTACATACCACTTTAATAGTCGAGTTTTGTCAAAGAGTAGATGATTTGTTTTAGTTTTGCAGGAAGATTGGCTGAATGAGGTTGAAACATACTACTTAGTGACTTGTCCTTGTAACAAAATTGTGGCAAGAAGTGGATGATTTTAAAAGCTTTTTTAAATTTACAACATCATAGACTAAATCGGTAGACCACAGAGTTTTAACTTTTATGATGTACTTCACCATATTATTATCTAACCACAGAGGCACCCTATACAAGTTCTTCCAAAGATTTCATCCTACCTTGGCTTTATTTTGCATATAAGACTCATAAGTTTTGTTGTAGTCGCTGGTCGATATTTCTTATTAGGGACACCTTACACATCCAGTAACAGTAATATGTGTCTTATGCTGCACAATTGTGCATGATCTTGCATATTCCTGGGGTCATTTCTCATGCTGCTACTTCGTAGGATTTACACAACCATATTGTTGTAGAAACAGAGAAATTGTTTCTAATTGACCCAATGATGCGAAGTACAATCGACCATCTGCGATTTCACAATAAATAAGAAATGCAGATAGTTTATGTTGATAATCCAAATGGCAAAAAACAATTTAACCTTTGGATGGTACTTATCATAATTTAAGAAAAGTTATCCCCTATGGATATTCCTCCTAATACTTCTTGTTTATAATATATGCCTGGACTTTTGCCTGCAGCTGCGATTGGAAGAAAAGAAATTCAATACGTGCATGCCACGCAGGAAATAAAAATTATATCCATGAAAAAGATGAAGACTTATGGTATGATTCAGACTGTCATGTTTTGGGGTGTAGGATGCATTCTGATGTACATTCTTCCAGTAAAAAGGGGTTGTTTAATCTCCATGAACTTTTTCAAGGTCTACCTACTGCTGTAAGGGTGGAAACAAGGATACCCACAAAAATAAAGCCCAAGGGGACAACTACTAGCTCTGGGATATGGAATGTTAGTGATGATGTCTTGACCAATGTGCTGAGCATGCTTAGCCCAAGGGACCTGGTAAGTGTTGCAGCCACGTGTCATCACCTCAGGTCCTTGGCACTATCAATTGTTCCTTGCGCGAAGCTTAAGCTTTACCCTCATCAACGAGCAGCAATAGAGTGGATGTTAAAGCGTGAGCGTAAACCCAGTGTTTTCCCTCATCCACTTGTTATGGAATTTTCTACTGAGGATGGGTTCAACTATTTTATAAATGCAGTATCTGGTAAGATAACAACCAAGATGGCTCCAACTATCACCGACTTCCGTGGGGGTATGTTTTGTGATGAGCCAGGTCTAGGGAAGACAATAACAGCTCTTTCTCTAATTCTCAAAACCCATGGAACTTTAGCAGAGCCCCCCCATGGAGCAAATGTTGTATGGTGCATGCACCATCATGTGCAGAGGTGTGGATACTATGAAGTTCGTTACAATAGTTTAATAAATGGGAACCCTTCTCCGATATCAAAAAGGACAATGTCTCAGAACATACGAAGAGGACAAAATTCTCCTGGTATTTGTTCTTCAGAACAGAATAAATCTGAAATTCCAAAATCTTCTGCATCAAATAGATCTTTTGGTTCTCATGCAGAGTCTTTTGGTAGTACAGAGCAATTGCACACAAACTCAAAGTCTTTGTCCAGGGCACGTGTCACTCGGCGTAACAGGAAACTAAATGATGTGAAGAAAAATCTCATGTATACATTTGATAAAGATTCCGCTCTTGTGAAGAATGCCAAAGCTCAAACTGATTCCACTGGCATGAACCGCACTTCTGAAAGTGTTTTGTTAGGTCGATATAAAAGAGATGAAAGATCACAGATGGGCTCAAAGGAGCACCGTCACAAGTTTAGTCCTGATTCTAGTGGTTCTGATGAGACATGGGTTCAGTGTGATGCCTGTGGAAAATGGAGGAAACTTTTTGAGAACAGTGTAACTGATGCTAAGGCTGCATGGTTTTGTAGCATGAATGATGATCACTTGCACCAAAGCTGTGCAGCACCTCAGGAAAATTGGGACCGCAAAGATATGATTTTGGATTTACCTGGGTTTTGTACAAAAGGCAGTTCCACTGGGAAGGAGAGAAACATATCATTTTTTCTGAACATTCTAAAGGAGCATTTTGCACTTATTAATTCAGAAACAATGAAAGCTCTAATTTTTTTGGCTGAGCTGTCTTGTGATAGGCTTTTAGAGATGGAAAGAAATGGTTTAACACTTCCAAACCGGACTCTACTAGATATCTTAGGACATGAAGTTGGCTATGAGAAAATATTTCAGGCATTTGGTCTTGTTAGGAAACTAGGACGTCAAGAAGTTAAGTGGTGCTATCCACGAAATCTTGAAAATTTGGAATTTGATGCACTTGCTCTTGAAATTGCTCTGACTAAACCATTGGACATGTTCCGGTTGTATCTTTCAAGAGCAACATTGATTGTCGTCCCTGCAAATTTAGTAGAACACTGGAAAATTCAAATAAATAAACTTGCCATTCCTGGGCAACTACGTGTTTTCGTGTGGACTGATCAAATGAAACCTGCTGTTCACAATCTTGCATGGGATTATGATATTGTCATCACCACATTTAGCAGGTTAAGTGCTGAGTGGAATCCTCGTAACCGAAGTGTTCTCATGCATGTTCATTGGCTTAGGATAATACTAGATGAAGGACACACACTTGGTTCAAGTATATGCTTGACAAATAAATTGCAAATGGCCATCTCATTGGTAGCATCCAATCGATGGATATTAACTGGTACTCCTACTCCAAATACACCAAAAAGCCAGTTGAGCAATCTGCAACCAATGTTGAAATTTCTTTGCGAGGAAGTGTATGGCCGGGACCAGGAATCATGGGATTCTGGAATCCTTAAACCTTTTCATGCAGAAATTGAGGAGGGAAGTTTTCGACTGCTAAAATTACTCGAGAGGATCATGATTAGCTCTCGGAAGAAAGATTTAAAGACAATTCCTCCTTGCATTAAAAAAATTAGTTTTCTGCACTTCAATGAAGAGCATGCAAAGAGTTACAATGAGCTGGTACTTACTATTAGAAGAAATATTTTATTGGCTGATTGGAATGATCCTTCTCATATTGAGTCTCTGCTGAATCCAAAGCAATGGAAGTTCCGTAGCAACACTATTCGGAATGTGAGGTTGTCTTGCTGTGTTGCTGGACATATTAAAATGGCTGGAGCTGGTCATGATATCCAGGAAACTATGGATGATCTTGTCCGGCAAGGTCTGGATCCCCTCTCAGATGAGCATGAGCACATACGTTCCTCTTTACTCAGAGGATGCATGTGTTCAAGGTATGAATCAATATTTATCTGATCTTGTCACATATGTTATATAATCTTTTGAGTAAGCAATGATGTTGTTTTAGGTGCGAAGAATGGTGTCGTTTACCCGTCATTACACCATGTAGGCATCTACTATGTCTTGATTGTGTTGTTCTAGATAGCGAGAGGTGTACTTTTCCTCGCTGTGGGAGGCCCTATGAAATGCAACTTCCAGAATCACTAGCACGTCCAGAGAATCCCAATCCAAAATGGTCTGTTCCCAAAGATCTCATAGAGCTGCAGCCATCCTACAGACAAGTATATCGTGTTCTACACACTACTTTGACATTGTCTCTTTTGTGTCTTCCAGTAAATTAAGCCCATCCTGTTGTGATACAGGATGAATGGGACCCCGATTGGAACTCAACGTCAAGCAGCAAAGTTTCTTACTTGGTTGAAAGATTATTGAATCTCAAAGAAGCTAACAGAACAATGGGCTTCTGTGAAAACGAAAATAATTGGAACACATCTTCTGAGAAATGCAATATCAAATCACTCAGGGTTGATGCTTGTGAAAGGTTATGTGACTCGTCTAGTATGTCAAAGCCCGAGAAAGCGATAATATTTTCTCAGTTCCTGGAGCATATACATGTCATCGAACAACAGGTGCTGCAACTAGGTGGTGAACAACTTCTGTTTGGCATTCTTTTGGAAACAGAAAATTAATTTTTTCCTTTTTGCAGTTGGAAATATCTGGGATGAAATATGGTAAATTGTACAGTCCAACACATTTCAGCGACAAGGTTTGTACCTTAGTGCATTTTTCTCTCTACCTTTGCTATCTATCTTAATCTGATTTTTTCACATTTTACTCAGATGAAGTCTTTGGTGAGTTTCCAGCAAGATGCAGGCTGTGTGGCTCTTATAATGGATGGCAGTGCTGCACTTGGGCTTGATTTAAGTTTTGTGACACATGTCTTTTTGATGGAACCAATCTGGGACAAGAGGTATTTCTTTTGGTATCTTTACCTGGAGATCAATGCAAATACACAATTCATATTTGATTTAAATTGATGTAGCAAACTAACTGATAAATCTTCTAAGTCTTTCAGCCACGTAAAATTGAAAAAGAAAATCCTTACAGTTTTTCCATATCGACACTCTTACTGGATATTATCCTCTGAATTTGGTATCGTTTTATAATTGTCATTATTTTCATTGAGTTACTACTATTCCTTGTATCTTCATGTCTAAACTGTCTTAAGTTTTAGTTAGGCATTTTTGCCCTTTACAGTTCAGATGCCCTATATTATAGATGTTAGTTTGATTGCGGCTATACGTCCAAAAAAATCAATCGTCCCATCTGCTCGATTTTTTCTCCGTTCAGTCAATCAAGAATAACACTTTGTGTTTTTATGTTCAGCATTGAGGAACAAGTAATTAGTCGTGCTCACCGCATGGGTGCTACTCGTCCTATTCATGTGGAAACACTGGCGATGCGTGGAACTATTGAAGAACAAATGTTGGACTTCTTACAGGTTAATACTGATCATTGTGATGTTTTAATTCATTCACACTCATTACTTGTCTTGGAGATGGGACTTGGTCCAATTGTAGAGGTCTTCATGCATTTCCAAAATCATTCAAGGAGAACTAAGTTTCAATTGAAACCATTGACTATGACACCTTTTTTTTAGTTTACTTTCATATTTTTACCATAGAATGATAATCTCTTAGTTGAAGATGTGTGCCTATAAGAAGAGTTGGAAACTTAAACGTGCCTTGTGGGCAAAAGTTTTTTAATATTTTTCTCTATTTGCCTATTATACCTGGTCCACAAAGATTCCAAACTTTGTATTTTATATCTGACACTGACTCTAGGTTTGTGCTTATTGAGCACAAGCCTTGTTGCTTATTGGAAAACATTGTATGAACTCAAGCATTTCATTTAGATGTTACAAGTTGTACGTAGACATGAATTATTTAAGGATAATAAAAATGTGGTATAATGCAATACAATAGGGAATTTACAACACACCAGCATTTGGACACTGTGGAGAAAAAGGCTTGTATCCAACACTTTCTAACCAACCTACCTCTTCTTGAACTTTTGAAGGCATTTTCAGAAAAATCGATTTAAATATTACATTTTTGTCAGGAGCTCATATTTCATGCTAAAATCAAAATAAATAGCTTTTTTACACATGTTGCAGTGGTTAATTTGTATCAGATCTTGGATACGAGTTGGTTTTAGTTGCTTCTTGTTGTTCGTTGGCTTCACCAAACAAAACTATATAAATAATTATTTTTGTTTGCCTTGGAGATGAAATTATGGGTTAAGATTTAGTATTTTATTCTTCAATTCCGGTTTAAGAAATGTGGTGTCCCTTCTTCATTATTGTTTGTTGATCTCATAAACATCTCTATAATCTCATCAACATCAGAACATCCTGCAGGATGCATCCGAAGGTAGGAAAAGATTAAAGCAGGATATCAATAAAACCGATGCATCAGAAGGACGTGTCCAGCGTACATTGCATGATTTTGCCGAAAGCAGTTACCTTGCTCATCTTGGTTTTGTGAAAACCAATAACACCAACAGATAAAGGTATTTAACTCTCTTTAACATTATTTTGCGAAATGCTATAATTTTAACATCTGCAATCCCCCCCAGTCCCCCGCATTTGTGTTTCATGGTAGTTATCATCCATGAGTTGTCTCAAACCCACAAAGGATGATGGGTTCATCTCCCATTTTTATTTCTGGCATTGCCATTATGGTACCTTTGCCTGTTTGAAGATTTCTTTCCATTCGATTCTTGCAATTTCGGTGCAGGAGATTCACCAAGACATTTTTATATGGAAAACAATTATATATTGTAGACACAATGCAAGTATTCCAAGTAATGAAACATCCTTGATTTTGTTTCACTGATAAACACCCTTTTTCACTAGTAAACATCCTTACTAGGAAATCTATGAATGAAATTGTAATCTAAAAGTTGGACATCTATGAACATTGTAGGATAACAAGGAGATGCTTAATTATAGTAGTTGAAGCAAGCTCTTCAAATGATAGATGTTTAGTGAAATTGGGATCTTACTGTCAAGTTCTAACAGAGAGGGCTAAATTCGTCGTTTAACATGCCAAATTCATATGTGGAACCACTGCCCAACCATTGGAAGTTCAGTTTGTAAGTTATGTGCGTATATTTTAAGAATGAAGTTTGTGCCTTCATGAACTTTTGAGTTTGCATAATCCAGTGTTATGTTGCGTTACTTGCTTGTAGTCTATATCTATTTATTGTTTTCTAATTTCTCCATCAATATTAACCTTTTGTTTTTCCTTCTGCTTGCAGGTCCTCCTGTTAATGTTGTGGATGTAGTTTATAATTTTTTGGTATTGGTTAGATTTTATGCGGCTCCAGAGCCTGCATGGGTGCAAAAGGTTTTTTCTTTGTTTGTTCTTGGTGGTATTATCTGCCTTCCCTAATCTCATTCTTACCTGTAGATAATCAATGAACAAGTTCCAAAAGAAAGGACAAAAGCGCATTGCTTTTCCAAGCCAGCCTTGGTTTTGTTGGTACCTGGTCTTTTCGGAGGAAATGTTTTAACTTTTAATTATCCAAATCGTAACATTTAGGCGTTGAAATAGCCGTGATGTCATACATAGGTACATAACAATCTTGCACTAACCGGCTGGGGAATTTTCCATCTCACTACATTTTGGTTCTCTCGTCAAATATCGAGTTCATTTTCACGAATGTATATGGGTCTTGTGAGGACAGTCGTAGACTTGAGTTTTTCGCCGAGCTCCACCAATTGGGTACTCAATTCACCAAACCATAGGTAATCGAGAGTGACTATACCATTGTAAGATTCGCTTTTGAAAGGAGCTCGGTGGGTAGGCACGGGAGATCTATGTCTAATTTCTCAAATGTTACCAATGATCTAAGATTAATAGACTTCCTATTATCCAATCAGAATTTTACATGGTCTCGTGCTCTCAAAATTGGACAGATTTCTAGTAAGCATTGAGTGAGACATGATGTTTCATTTTTCTGGTGTTGTGGGCTTATCTCGCGTCATCTCTAATCATATACTCATTTGCCTTGAAATTAAGTGTCCTAACTGGGGTTTGAAAAATCTGATCTCATTAAAAAAATTGATCGTTGGTGGAAAATGATGCCCTAAAGAGAAATAAAATCCTGACCTTGATCATTAAGTTAAAAGTAGATAAAAATCATGTCAGAATTTGAGAATGTTAATGTAAATAAAGACAAGATTCTTTATGAGCTTCGTATGTTAGATGTTTTGGAAGAAGAGCAACCACTTTCTGTGGAACACAAAATTAATTGTGGGAAATTAAAACTTGAATGGGAGAATAGGCTAAAAATGGAAGATTTTTTTGGAAGCAACGATCTCGAGTTAAGTGGTTGAAACAAGGAGATTAAAATATTAAAATTTTCTATGCAAATGCAAATGGTCGAAAAAGATTCAATGATATTCAAAAATTACAAATTGTTATTGGGGTTGTGTCGGATAAGGAAGGTCTTTGTCGTGAGATGATAGGTTTTTTCAAAAAAAAACTCTTTGAGAAATTGACTGGAACGTTCCCATGGGCTGCTAATGTAATTTCTAAATCTCTTACGGTTGAGGAATGCACAAGTCTTGAGGTTGAAATAACAAAACAAGAAATCAATGACAATACTGTTTTTAAAATGCGGGCAGATGGTGCTCCTGGTCCAGACGGTTTTCCTATGAGTTTTTATCAAAAGTGTTAGGAAACTGTGGCTCCGGAAGTTGAGGGTTTTATTAAGGTTGTGTTTGATGGGTTTGATCTTTCCCCGGCCAACTCGACTTTCATATCCCTAATTCCAAAATCGGTCAGGGCAATTTCCATGAATGACTTTAGACCAATCAACCTACTCAATTGTTGCCTTAAAATTTTCTCCAAAATTCTGTCAGTAAGACTCAACTCAGTTTTACCAAAACCATCATCGTGTTATCAGTCTGCGTTTGTTGATGATAGACTAATTACTGATGATTTCCTTGTCGCCCAAGAATGTGTGAAGAATAGATCACAATCCAAAAAACATGGATTAGTGCTAAAATTGGATCTAGCAAATCATATGATTGTGTAGATTGGGAGGTTCTTGATAAAGTGATGCAATTAATGAATTTTGGGAATAAATTGCACGGTTGGATTAATGCTATTGTGTCCACGACCAAATTCTGAATTCTAGCAAATGGCTCACCATGTGGATTCTGTTGGCTTTTTGGCATTAATCCGTATTTTGATGAGTTAATCAACCTAATCTTAATCACAATCAAATGTAGTGTAGCACACATAATGCATAGAAAATATATTGTATTGTGCTAACATCTACAGGTGATCAAGATTCAAGAAGAATGAAATGAAGTCAAGACATGTAATCAAAGCTATTTGAAGAAATGCAATTTTACTTTATTTTTGAGTCTTAGGAACTTGTGTAATCTTGAGTATAAAAGAATTAAAACTTACTCACACACACTAGGTTCCTTGTAGAAGTCACACACAAAATTTCACATCAATTGATCTTCAATAGATCACCCAAACCATAACCAGAAAACCACTTAAAACCAAACCTAGTTTTCCTGTGCTAAACGGTCGACCGAACGAGTTCTCTGTTCGACCGTTTATAACACTCTCTAAGTGAATTTTCCTTGTTCCCCGGTCGACCGGTTTTGACCTTTCGGTCGACCGTTCTCGTATTTTTGGATGACCATTATACTTTATCGTATTATACCTACCCCTAGAATACAATTGGCCACTGGTCGAACGTTGACCTTATACCAGTCGACCTGATGAACACTTTTCTTGACCCTAAAGTGTGTTATTTTCGGTCGAATGTAACCAATATTTTTGTTCGACCGTTACACCTTTACCATAGCTAAAACCCCTAGACCGGTCGACCGAACTTTGACCTAGTTCGACCGATGACTTAAGTCAGAGACTAAGTGGTTCGACCGTTCTTTAGATTGTTCGAATGTTTTCTTATACTTAAGGAAACAGTCGACCGACTTCCTCGATTCGACAGATTTGCTGAATCTTGATTTCTGTTTTGTGTATCTTACACATAAATTAATCAATTCTTCCATGATGAATTGTATATCGAGCACGATGAGCCTCCTCCATGACCTTTCTCCGCAGGTCCACTGTCATCGACACTCATAGTCTACTCCTGAACCTGACACCCCCATCCGGAGCAATCCTAAAATCTGACCACTCGGTCTCCACCGATTGCATCAAAGCGGTCCTTTCTGGGTCCTCTATCTGTGCGCGGACAATACACTCCACTATTTCCGGCTCGACCCGCAAACTGGCAAGCATGAGTCCATAATCTGTTGCTATAAACAGTCTCCACTGAACCAGATCCTCCAACAATCTCCACTCACAGACTAGCCATTGAACTCTCCCACTTCTGACTCAGAATGTCGGCCACCGTATTCGACTTTCCTGGGTGATAGGCGATCGTGAAGTCATAATCTTTAATGAACTCTAACCATTGTCGATGCCTCATGTTCAGTTCTTTCTGTGAGAACATGTACTTCAGACTCTGATGATCTGTAAATACCTCGAATTGCTCTCCATATAGGTAGTGCCTCCAGATCTTCAGTGCATATACCATTGCTGTCAACTCTAGATCATGAGTGAGGTAATTCTACTCGTGGACCTTCAACTGTCTCGACACATAAGCTACTACCTTACCATACTGCATCAGCACATGCCCCAAAACTGCACCAGACGCGTCACTATAGATCACATAAGTGCCACTAGGAATTGCCAGGATGGGCACGGTCGTCAACTACTTCTTCAACTCCTGGAAGTTGTCCTCACACTTCTACGACCAGACAAACTTCACACCCTTCTTGATCAACACTGTAAACAGAGAATCGATCTTCGAAAACTCCTGGATAAAACACCAGTAATAACCTGCCAAACCCACAAAGCTTCTGACCTCTGACACTGAGGTTGGTGCCCGCCATTGCGTCACTGCCTCAACCTTCGTTGGATCCACCGAAATTCCATCCTTTGACACGGTGCCCAAGGAATGCCACGCTATCCAACCAAAACTCACACTTCGAGTACTTGACATATAACCGTTGCTCCCTCAACACCTCTAGTACTGTCCACAGATGCTCTCTATGTGTCTCCTGATCGGGTGTGTAGACCAGGATATCATCCACGAATACGATCACAAACTAATCCAAAAATGACTTCAAAGCCTGGTTCATCAAATCCATGAACGTTGCAGATGCGTTCGTTAATCCGAAAGACATCACTACAAATTCATAATGTCCATATCTTGTGCAAAAAGCTATTTCGGCATGTCCTCATCTCTAATCCTCAACTGATGATATCCAGATCTCAAATCAATCTTTGAGAAGACCTTCACATTCTTCATTTGATCAAATATGTCATCAATCCTTGGCAAAGGAAAACAGTTCCTGACAATTACCTTATTCAAAATCCGGTAATCGATACACATCCTCATGGAACCATCCTTCTTCTTCACCAACAGAACATGGCCTCCCCACGTTGACGCATTGGGCCGAATGAATCCCTTATCTAACAACTCCCGCAACTGAATCTTCAGTTCGACCAACTCAGCATGGGCCATCCGATAGAAAACTTGATCTTTTGATGCGGAGGCAATCATGCCAGATCCTTTGGAAATACATCGGCGAAATCCCAGACCGTCTCCACATCCTCCAGACTGAGTTTCTGACTCTCAGTCAACACTACGATCGCCAGAAATGCTATACACCCATGACTCAAGAGCTTCTGCGCCTTCAACGCAGAAATGATGACGTGACCCTCTCTACCGTGCACGCCACGGATCACCAAACACTGACCCATTGCTCTTGAAATAAAAACCCTCTGCTCCCGGTAGCGAACCTTCACGTCATAGTGTGACAACTGGTCCATCCCCAGTATCACGTCAAAGTCCACCATCAGCAACAACACCAGGTCAACCAGGAAGCTCTCGTCGCCCGACACAATCGACACGCAAACTAGAAACTTCCCCAACTCAAGGCTCTCTCCTACACAGGTGTTGACCTCTAGGTGAGAGGTCGGACTCAGGGGTTAAGGTCCACTAGGCTCGCAAACTCAGAGATGAAAGAATGTGTCGCACCACTATCAAACAGAATCCTAGCAACATGGCCATTAACAATAAGTGTACTTTCCACCACATCAGCTGACGCAACGACAAAATCTTCCAACCGTGCAGTGAAAACATGGCTCAGAGTCATCGACGACCCAGCTGCAGACTTGGTACTCCTGGTACCTGGCCTTTGTGCTCTACAATCACGCGCAAGGTCTCCTGACTTTCCGTAGTTGAAACAGGACCTCGCCGTTCCACCACTACCAATACTGCTACTGCCCTGCCACTAGCTGATAGGGCTGTCAAATCGGGTCATGACACGAAATTCAAACACGAACCCGACCCGAAATTTTCGTGTTCGGGTTGATATATTTCGGGTTTCGTGTAATTTGTGTCGACACGAACTACCCAAATCGTATTTCGGGTCGTGTTCGGGTTTAACTAATTCGGGTTTCGGGTAATTCGGGTCGACACAAATTACACGAAATACCCACCCACATATATATGTTTTAAAAAAAACCCTAACAATCCTCATCTATCTTCTGCCGACACACATCTCCTCCACTCCAGATCTTCCCCTCCGACACCAACATCTCTGGATCTCCCCCTCCAACACCGACATCTCCTCCTCCGACACCAACATCTCCCCCTCCAACACCGGCATCTCCTCCTCCGACACCACCATCTCCCCCTCCAACACCAACCACGACACCCATCTCCTCCTCCGCGTCGACAACCCAACCCCGACAACACTGTCTCCCTCTCTAACACCGACACACATCTCCTCCTTCTAGCCGCTGTGCCATCTCCTCCTCCGTGTCGACAACCCAACACCCATCTCTCCGGCCTATCTTGGGTGGGTTTCACTATTCTCTTCCAAACTTTACCCAAACTTTTGGTGTTTGATCTGGTGTTTGATTTGCCATTCCAGTTTGTTGAATATGAGGGAATTAGGGCAATTTTCTGATACTTGAGGCCTGAAACACATGTTATTAGTAGAAATACTGCAAAATCTAATTGCATGAAAATGTGTAAGCGAGAAAAGGTTAGAATCCAGACTCTGTTAGATGCAACTCCTGGTCGAATAAGCCTGACTTCAGATTTATGGAGTTCTCTGACATCCGATGGATACATGTCTTTGACTGCACATTTTATTGATGTTGGTTGGAAGTTGCAGAAAAGGATCTTAAACTTTTCATACCTCCCACCTCCTCACTCTGGTGTTGTATTATGTGATGCCATTTCTAATTTGTTGCTTGAATGGGGTATTGAGAAAAAAATATTTGGCATTACTTTAGACAATGCAAGTGCTAATAATGTATCGGTGGCTGAGTTGAGAGATGACTTGAATTCGAAAGGACTACTTCTGTTTGGGGGTAATTTTTTCCATCTACGATGTTGCGCTCATGTGCTGAATCTGATTGTGCAAGATGGTTTGAAGGGAATCGACTCCCCGGTTGACAAAGTAAGGGAGAGTGTGAAGTATGTAAAAGGTTCTCAAGTTAGAAAGCTGAAGTTTCTTGAATGTGTCAGATTAGTCTCCATCGATGGTAAAAGAGGTTTGTGTCAAGATGTGGCAACTAGATGGAATTCTACATATCTTATGCTTGATAGTGCTTTATTTTACCGTCGTGTATTTCAACATTTGGCATTGATTGATTCAAACTACAGTAAAATGTCCATCAAGTGAGGAGTGGGAGAGAATTGAAAGTGTGCACCAGTTCTTGAAGGTTTTTTATGAAGCCACTGTGTCATTTTCTGGAACTGAGTATCCAACTTCTTCATTGTACTTTCCTGTCGTTATATATTGTTATTCTGCATTGAAAAATGCAATGGAAAGTAGAGATGAGTATATGTCTTCTATGGCAACCAAGATGTGGGAGAAATTTCAGAAATATTGGGCTGAATTTAGTGATACATTAGCTATTGCTTCAATATTTGATCCTCGTTACAAGTTGGAATTTGTAGACTTCATCTACAAGAAACTTTATGGCTTTTGTAGAAAACTCTTATGACTTTAATCTCTTGATTGTAGGAATTTGACAATGCTTTTGTAGAAAACTCAAATTCCTTGAAGTCACAACTTGATCTTTATCTGGAGGAGCCAAGGATGAGTAGACAAGATAATGTGGATGTCCTTGCATTTTGGAATTCAAATAAAATTGTTATCCAATTGTTGCTGCTATGGCTCGTGATATCCTAGCAATTCCGGTCTCAACAGTTGCTTCAAAAGCTGCCTTTAGTGTTGGTGGTCGTGTTTTGGATCAGTTTCGTAGCTCTCTTAAGCCAGAAACAATTGAAGCAATCATTTGCACTCGAGATTGGCTATTTGGAGATAAAGGTCATCCCAATATACTACTATTTTTCATGTTATTTTTTGCTCGATTTTGCATATTCATACTTGTTTTAACTTGGAATGACTATCAACTAGGTGATCCAAAAATTGATGAAGATATTGACAAACTCACACAAAATATAGTGGTCCTTCAAACGAGTGACGAAGAAATTGTTAATGTTGATAACTCATTGGAAGAAGTAATGAATTTTCAAGCAGGTTTGTGGATATTCAAATCATTCATTTATCATAAAATAGATTTATTACTATATTTTTTGATAACTCTACTCATCATCCCACAGGTTGATAACAAGGAATGTGGAGAGTATGGAGACATGATTGCAAGGAAGTTCAATGTTAACTCATGATGTTTATGGAAGTATTTATCTTTTTGGTCAATGAGGTTTATGAATTGTCTATGAAAGTTTGATTGTTTGTGATGAAGTTGTTGTCTTTTGGATAAAGTTTATATTGATGTTGAATGTTTATGGATGTTAGGATTTCTCATTGTTTTAGTCTATATTTTAAAAGAGTTTGTGATGATGAAATATGAAGTTTATTTTGTTTTTAGGTTGTGAGTTGACACAAACAAAGAATTCGTGTCAATCCGTGTTGACACGAACACGATCCGAAACACGAATTAGACAAACACGAAAAGAAATTCGTGTCATTTCAGGTCGTGTTCGGGTTACTAATTTCGTGTTCGTGTTTAGGTGTATAATTTCGTGTTCGTGTTCGGGTCGATTTTTTTTAAAAAATTTCGTGTTCGTGTTCGTGTTCGTGTTCGGGTTGACCGAAAAAGAATTCGTGTCAAGTCGTGTCGACACGAACACGACCCGAAACACGAATTTGACAGCCCTACTAGCTGCTCCCTAGGTCCAGGGCAATCATGTGCTCTATGACCCAGCTGTCCACACTCAAGACATCCACTGGTCACGAGACCGCACTCTCTCCCCGGGTGTGAACGACGACAACGCCCACAAATACCACTGCTACTGCCCTCAGCTGACCTCTGCTTCTTCTTTTGGTTATCCCCGAATCTACCCCTGGACTGACTCCTATCTCGGCGACCACCGCCTCCAAATCCCCTGCTCTTGTAAGTGTACCTAGGATACTTAGCATTTAGAGTCATCGCACTACGATGCATGTCCTCCAATGTCCGAGGCATACTAGTAAGTACTGCTCACCGAAGCGGTTGTCTAAGTCCCTCAATGAACTTCATCACTCTCTACTCGGGTGTACTAAAAATCTTTGAACAATACCTCTCTCGAGAGCTGAACTTGTATATATACTGATCAAAGCTCAAATCTCCCTACTGAAGTGCCAGAAACTCACGCCTCAGACGATCGCGAACATGTGATGGAAAATATTTTTCCGAAACTCCTAACTAAAATAAGAATCTCAAAACACGCCTCGATCTGACACCTCTACAGGGCGACATCTTCCCACTAAAATAAGAATCTCAAAACACACACTAACTAACGAAACCGCACTAAAGGATCTCAATTTGTGTTATACGCGAATGAACTGACCTAAGCTCTGATATAAACAATTATGATTACAATGTATTTAAAAATAATTTAATAATTTTAATAGTTATGTGAATGTTTGGAGGGATCATTGGAGTAAATTGGATTAAGTTTCAATAATATGTTAATCTATGAGTAAATTGGAAACTTGTAATTATAGTGTAATATGATTACAATTCCACACTATGCAATTCAATTACTTTGAAATGAGTGTAAATAGATTACTTATGCAATTTGATTACAAAATGATTACGACCCCACTATTCTTAACCAAATATTGTAACGTAATCAATAGTATAATTGAATTATATTACCCCCCCCCCCCAAATGATCTTAAGGTTGTCGGTTGAACACTCAATCAAATGTGTGATTTGATCTAAGAACGTCTAGACACATATCCATACCTGATTGCCGAACATGGTAATTTTGTTACTCTAATTATGTTTATGATAAGTAATAATAGAAATAATTGCATACAAAAGGCGGCAAATAGCAATACTACTGTCATGTCTATGTTGCACATGCCTTGCATGTGCATGACGCCATTAAACTAACAATCCGTAATCAATAATTAACAGATATCTCTATCTCCAAATACCACCACCCCATAGATCCACCTCCAAAACCAAAACCAAATCCAAATCCAGATCCACCCAACCCCACTCGTCCCAAAATCCAGGCTCGTCTCAAACCGAACCACGGTAGACCCCACTAAATCCGGGCTCGAGCCCACCGCCTCTATTAGCCCCTTTTCTTTTTTCGATTGGAAAACCTTCACCATCCAAGACCAAGTCCGGCACGCACGCTTCTGTTCTCGCCTCCGTTTTGGGGGAAAAGAGAAAACAAAATATAAAAAAAAAATCCGAAAAATAAAAAAACCCCAAATCGATCTCCTCTCGCCCCAATTCGATCCTTTCCCGATCCCTTCCCTCGTCGATTCCCTCGATTCGATTCCTCCTCCGCCCTAATTCCCGATCCCACCCCCCAATTCGCCCTCGACCTCCGACCTAGGGTTTCGAAGCGTCCGGCCCGAATTGGGGGTCGAGAGGTGGCGCGCGCGTTGTATGAGGTGAGGAGGAGGTGGAGATGAATGTGCCGTCGCACGTGACGGGGCCGATGCCCAATCAGGGCGCCACCAGGCTGTCGGGATTGCCGCCGCAGAACGGCGGAGGCGGGTCGCAGATGCAGGGCTTGACCGGGACCGGCGGCATGGATCAGGATCTCTTAATGGCCCGCAAGTTGATGCGGGAGAAGATGTAAGTCTTCCGTCCGTAACTTCGAGCTTATGTTCGATGTGTTTTGTCGATGAGTAGTTGAATTGCGATTGTGTGAGGTGAAGTACGGTTAAGCGTAGTGTTGGTTGATGGTTATGGGTTTTTTATGGTGCATTGTTTGGTTTTATAGTTGGTGAGGTGTTTGCGGTGGTTGTTGAGTCGTAGGAGAGTGTTGGTGGGGTGTTTATACTTGTGAGATTGTGGTTATCTCTTATGTTGATTCAACTAGGTGCGTGGGGTAGTGATCGTTTGATGTAGGCATACTGTTGGTTGATACTTAGGTTTGTAGCTTACATTGTTCGGTTTTGTGGTTGGTGTGAGGTGTATATGGTAGTTGTCGAATCGTAAAGGAGTATTGATGGGATGTTTATACTTGTGGGATTGTGATATTCTCTTATGTGGATTCAACTAAGTGCGTGGGGTAGTGATTGTTTGATGTAGGCATGGTGTTGGTTGATAGTTATGTGCCTTCTAGTGTGCATTCTTCGGGTTTATGATTGATTTGAGGTGCTTGTGGAAGTTATTGAATCACAGGAGAATGTTGGTGGGGTGTTTTACACTTGTGGGATTGTGATTGTCACTTATGTGGTCTCAACTAAGTGTGTAGGGTAGTAATCTTTTGATGCGAGTTGGGCTTAAATGAGGAAGCAACTGGTTCAAGCTTAAAACCTTTCAGATTTCTATTTCTAATCAGAAAAAATATCCGGTACATGGTTGAATTGCAAATATAAGGGGTTTCATATGGTCGAACATGGTATTCTTTGAAAGAGTGGTGTGCCTATTTAGTATGCATTGTTAATTTTATGTTTGAAATATGATATGTATGGAAGCTGTTGACTTAAAAAATAGGTCTGCTGTTGAAGTTGAATTATGACATGGAGAAGCAAGTTGCTCAAAACATCATTTACTGTGCTTTAGACTGTTATAGTGTCAATTGCATATTTGTAGGTTGATTATTTAGCATTCAGAAAAGATGTGTATGTTTACTTTACACAGGTATTCATTCACAAAACACGTAGTTTAAGCTTAAATCCTTTTGATTCCTTTTTGTACTAAAAGGATAAATGATTTAGTACACGAGACAATGAGCTAATCTATGTGCCTTTTAGATAGGGGGAAAATACTAAATAACAATGTTGCGAAGATCAACTTCTGCATGCTTATAGAATCATCCAAAGTACTATTTATAGATATGCATCCGTGTGAGCTTAAAATTGAGTTTTATACTGAAAATTTGTTGTATGATTGTTTGCTATTTCATTTCTGTTCACTTTTATAAATGTTTTATACATATTTTTTATGCTTATTGACATCATATTAGGATAAAATACTTCTAATATTTATATTAATAAATGTTAATACTGGTGGTTGTTCCATGTCGTATTATATCCTACTTTTATGAAAAATGACATGATATTTTGTGATGAAAGGCTTTGTTGTTCTTCTACTTACTACATATTCTTTAAGCACCTTTTATTTTCTTTTTGGCCTTTTCTTTCCAACGCACACACTGATAACTTCAGTTCTCTCGCAGAATTCAATTTTTTCAGAGGCATAAAGTAACAAGTGGGACAAGTGGGTGGTTGCACAGATTACCAGATATTGTGAAACGTGTAGAGGAATGCCTATTGAGGAATGCTGCAACTAAGGTCCTCAAATACCTTTTGCGTATTACTTTAAGTAAAACAGTTTAACTGTTGTGCTCTATCTTACTACCGATCACAAAAAAAGAAAAGAAGGTATGCTGTATCTTACTGGTGGTATTTTGTTCTGTCCATCTTTTTTAAGGAGGACTACATGAACGTGGAGACCTTGGATCGTCGTTTGTTCAATATAGTGAAGATTCTAAATAGTCAGTCAATGGCTCAACGACCTGCTTCCTCTTCCCCTGCACCAGCACCTGCACCCATGAGCACAATGATACCAACTCCAGGAATGTCCCATAGCAGCAACACAAGCATGGCAGTCACTTCTGCAGGCAACACCATTGCTGTTACTGGTGGTCCTGGTATGCTAATAGAAAATGTGGCCGGGACAAGGAGCATGTTACAACATTCAGGTGGAGCTGGTTCTATTGGTCGTAGTGGTTCTTTTAACACATCAAATGGTAATTTTGCTGGTTAGCTTGTTGGCGATGCCACCTTAATTGTTGGTTATATGCTTACATATATGTACATATTTTATTGTCATAGGATCAATCACTGATGGCTATCAACAATCTTCTGCTGGTAATTCTGTCGGTTCCATGCCACCTTTGGATTTGCCACACAGCTCAAGTCAGATGATCCCAACTCCTGGATTAAATAACATGCAGTCTATGCCCTTGTCTGTGAATTCTGGGGTTGAATCTATTGCAGTGCCTCAGCAACAACCACAAAAGCAATTTATTGGAAACCAAAACCTTGGTGGCCAGTTGGGGGTTGGGTTGAGATCAAACATGCAAAGCAGATATGGATTTCCAAATGGTGGATTGACATATTCAGTAAACAATTCACAGCTGGTGAATGGATCCACAGGATCAGAAGCCTATTTGAACACACCTCCCTTGAACAACTCCGTGAAGCCCGCACAACAACATTTCGAACAGCAGCATCACCCGTCGCTACGCCCAAGTACTCCCTCGTTCTTTATCTATTTGTATATGTCTGAATATTTCCTTCATCTAGTTGATAACAATGGGCGTATTTTTCCTGGGCTTAGGGACTGTTGTTTGACATCCCTGATGCTTTTATGTACTTTATCTAGTTTGGACTTCTGTTCTCTTCCTTTACAATCACATCACTTCTGGGTAACTTTAGTAGATGGGATAATGTTTGTGTGTTTATTGTCGGATCTATTATATATAACTAAAAAATGTTTAAAAAATATGTTTCCATAATAAGAGTCTTTGGAGAAAAGCTTCAGTGGGCAGAAGCAAATTTGTATACTGATAAAAAGCCTAACTAATTCCAGCTTTGCTTGAAGAGTTCCTCTAATTTGAAACTAATTTACTTAAGCAAGTTGCAACATAAGGCCTGCTAAATATTAGGGCTTTTAGGTACTGAGAATCTGGGATGCTATGACTTTGTTTGAAATTCTGTTGCAACTTTAGCCTCCTGTATTTTTTTGGAATTTGAACTCTTTATTGAAAGATCTTCTAGATTCCTGCTTTACGTTGTCGGTCAGTCATCAATTTTTACAAGCATAGATTCCCAGTACTTGACATTTTATATGTACTGTTCTACCGCATTATTAGTCACTATGCGGTCCATGTCTATGACAGGGGACAGTTACGGAATTAACAACCAAGCAGGAGGTGGGAACATGTACTCTGGTGGTGCATCGTCTGGATCTGGGCTGAATAGCCAAAGCATTAGTTCTCTAAACATGCAGTCTAGGCCAAAGATAAACATGTCCTCTCAGGCTTACCAGTCAAACCTACAACCTGTCCAGCAAATTGCACAGAAACCTACATTACTTGATCACTCTCAAAAGATGGAATTTGGGACACCACATTCTGTTCGTGAAAATATGATGAATAACCCAAAACAGGTTCAGAAATTCCAGCATCAGCAGTTTCAACCACAAACTACTCAATCATATCCCCAGTTTGTTCCACACCAATTTCAGCAACAGCAGCGGCATTTGGTGGAAAATGATTCCTACAGACAGCCTTTTATGTCTTCTAGTTTTGGTGGCCAGATTTTACCTGAGCAGGGTATGGAGTCCATTAATGAACCTTTAATTTCACAAGCTCCTGAAGAGTTTAATATTCCAGATTTGCCTGGTCAATACCACCAAAATAGCATGTTTGATGATAATTCCATGGGTACTAAACAGTCTAAACTAGGTGGTCAGTTGCCTGCTCAAATTTTGTCACCGCCACATTCACAAGGCCCTCAGCAAGTCAACCAAAATTTTCATTCAAACCAACATGTTCGTGCTCAAAATGACTTAACATCTCTACAGACTGGGTCTCATCCAGATGTACTTCTACAAGGACAATGGCATTCCCAAACTCCACAGAATTCCAACATACTGGACCAGACATCCTTTCAGCATCATATTCATAATGATTTTCATCAACGATTGAATGGGCAAAATGAGAGCCAACAACCCCAGTTCTCGGAGGGACCGATCTCTGGTTTGGCTGCTGCTAATGGAATGTCTATGCCTAAGTCAAGCTTGGTTTCTCGTGACATGGAAAACTCATTGCGGTCAAAGCATCATCTCAACCAAATCAGATGGCTATTGTTTCTGCGCCATGCACACCGTTGTCCAGCTCCTAAAGGAAAATGCGCAGAAGTTCACTGCTTAACAGTTCAGCAATTGCTGGCGCATATTGAAAAGTGCACCATTAATGATTGTAAATATCCTCGCTGCCAAAAGTCTAAGATTCTTATGGATCACCACCAGCGTTGCCAAAGGGCAGATTGTCCTGTATGCATTCCTGTTCGTGATTATGTTGCATCAAAGTGTAAGCCTCGTCCTCCACCTGAAAGCAGTGTGATGCATGAAACAAATGGTTCAGTACATACAACAAAAGCTCTCGATTCTGATAAACCTGTATCTAAGAGTAGTTCATCATCTATTGAAACCTCTGAGGATTTGCAGCCTCCAAAACGGATGAAAGTGGAACACCCCTCATCCCTTGGCTCAAAGTTCAAATCTTGTTCTTTACCTATTCATGAAAACCAACTCCATGCTTTCGATGCACAAATGCAAGTGAACACGTCAGTAGATGAACATGTGCCTGCACAGCCGGAGGTTATTAGTGTGAAAATGGAACCGACTATCAATGTGAAGACAGAGCCAGCTATATGTTCGGTTCCTTCTGGACCAGAAAATCATACTTACTTGAGGAGAGACAATATTAATGATTCTAAGAGTGCACCTCCTCCCAGGTCTGGCGAAAGCCAGGCTAAGCTAGAAGTAATGGAAATTGACCAAGAGACCAAACAGGAAGCACCTTCCTGTGATCCTGTTTCTGGTTCAAAATCTGGGAAACCGAAGATAAAAGGTGTTTCATTGATTGAGTTATTCACTCCAGAACAAGTTAGACGGCACATTATCGGGCTGAGGCAGTGGGTTGGACAGGTTCGTTCTTTAATAGTTCACTGTAATACATATTAACAACAAAATAGTAAGTAATACAACAATAGGAGTAATAGCACTAAGGCTCTTTATCGCTTGATGCTTGATATGCTGGGACCTTTATTTACCAGTTACAAGCAAGAAGATGCCCTTAAACATATAGCACCCTTGATTACGTACAACGGACCAGATAAGGAATTGACCTATATGATAGCTTTATGTCTTCATTAGCCTGTATCTTCTGCTGCTGCATACCTCTATTGCTTTTCCATTTAATTTTGTTAAGCAACCTGTGAGCTTTTGTTGTCTTCTTTTCTCTTCGTTTCTTTCTGTAGGTACGCTTATCTATAACTTTTATCACTACATGTTATTCATCATCATATAACTGTGCTCTTATCTTCTCTACAGAGCAAGGCCAAGGCCGAGAAAAATCAAGCAATGGAACATGCAATGACTGAGAATACTTGCCAACTTTGTGCTGTAGAGAAACTTATCTTCGAACCTCCACCTATATATTGTACACCATGTGGTGCTCGTATCAAGAGAAACGCTATGTATTATAATTTTGGCTCAGGTGATACGCGACAATGTTTTTGTATACCATGTTATAATGAGGCTCGAGGTGACACTATTGAGGTCGAAGGGCTCTCCCACCCGATGCCAAAAGCAATACTTGAGAAGAGGAGAAATGATGAGGAACCGGAAGAATGGGTTAGTGTTTGAGTTCATCTGATCACCTCTAGCTGTTGCAGCTTGTTTGAATAGTGAACTGTTTAAAATTTAGTTCATGCTTGTCTTTTATTTGCAGTGGGCACAATGTGATAAATGTGAAGCTTGGCAACATCAAATATGTGCTCTTTTTAATAGTCGAAGAAATGAGGGAGGAGAAGCTGAATACACATGCCCCAATTGTTATGTGCAAGAAGTAGAGAGGGGTGAACGGATTCCCTTACCCCAGAGTGCTGTTCTGGGAGCTGATGATTTGCCAAGGACGGTGCTAAGTGATCATTTGGAGCAGCGACTTTTTAGACGACTAAAACAAGAAAGACTAGAAAGAGCAAGGCATCTAGGAAAGAGCCCTGAAGAGGTAATCCTATTTACGATTTTTTTTGTGGTTAGGTTGTCTTTGTGACCCCCATTCTCCTAATTTCTGTTAAATTCAAAATCAAAAGATGGCTTTGACATGATATTTGTATTGACTGAAACATTAGAAAGCAAATCCTAAAGCTTAATAATGAGGTAAATCATATTGAGTGAAAAGCAATTAAAATATCCTTGGTGGATGTAATAATGTTTAAATTGGTCTGATGACTCTGATCTTTACCAAGTATTTTTCCTATTTGCTTAATTTCTATTATTTGGGTTAATAAATATTCAGTTGAAAACAGAAGGTAATGATGACTTCCAGCATATGCTGTTTTGAGTAATACAAGAACCACGCGAAGTGGTAAGTATATAATCTATTCTAAATGGAGTGATGGAGAGCTACTTACTCTAAATGACCTAACACATGATTAATATTCATTGTTAGAGCCACACAAATATATCGATTCACTATTTAATCCTGGAGGAAAATGAGCAAATGTTGGCAATTTCATGTTGGAAAATTTTGTTTCACAAATGAAAATAAAATGGTCCATGTTGGAAAACTTTGTTTCACAAATGAAAATAATAATGGTCAACTCCAAGACTAAGCTTGTATTTCCTTATCTCTGTGAACTCTGGTTTCTCTTTACTATATTCTCCCTTGTGGAATTGGACTCTATTTTTTGTGGTTTCTTGTTACATCTTGGTGTTTTGCTATGCATTTTTCGCTCGTCAGTAATGCTTCAATTTGCCACGTGCAATGTATAGGTAAATTGTGTCATTTTGCAGTGCACAGGTTGACAAATTTTTACACAGCATGCCTCATTGTGCAAACTATGAAATATTTTGCGATCACTCATTTCATGTGCTATTCTTGGCACATGGAATTTTACATTTGCCAAATACAACTTTGCAATAGCGTGCGACACATATACGTTGCATAATTAACTTTGTGTTATCAAATCATGAATTAATGTCTTTTATTATGGCACTCAACACTACATAATTTGTTCCTTCCAGGTTGCAGGAGCGGAGTCACTTGTTGTAAGAGTGGTTTTGTCAGTTGATAAAAAGTTGGAGGTAAAGCAACGCTTTTTGGAGATTTTTCAAGAAGATAACTATCCCACTGAGTTTCCCTATAAGTCCAAGGTAATGTTTGCATGTATTCTGGTTGTCTCAAGTAATTTCTGATCCATCCCTTACCAATAAAAAGAGAAATTTCAAAACTTTCCCGTCCAATGCAACATATGATTTTCTACCTGTTATACTAATCAATATCATTCTTCAGGTTGTGTTATTGTTTCAGAAGATAGAAGGTGTAGAAGTTTGCCTATTTGGCATGTATGTCCAAGAGTTCGGATCGGAATCTTCATTTCCTAACCAACGACGTGTTTATCTTTCATATTTGGACTCCGTGAAGTACTTTAGGCCAGAGATAAAAACAGTGACGGGAGAAGCGTTGCGTACTTTTGTTTACCATGAAATTCTGGTAACCTTTGTTTTACATGTTTTGGTTGATTGCAATTCTTCGTGTCAGTAATCCATTCTCCAATTCACTATTACTCGATTTTGTCTTATGGGTGTGGACTTGCTTTCCAGATTGGATATCTTGAGTACTGCAAGAAGCGTGGCTTCACTAGCTGCTATATATGGGCTTGCCCACCTTTGAAAGGTGAAGACTATATTCTATACTGCCATCCTGAGATTCAGAAGACACCTAAATCAGACAAACTCAGAGAATGGTGTGTTTTGTTTTCCAACACCTTTACTTAAAAAGTTAAAATGCTGGCTTGTTATACTGATTAGTTTTTCTTCTTGAAGGTATCTCGCAATGCTACGGAAAGCTGTAAAAGAAAATATAGTTGCTGATCTGACTAATTTATATGACCACTTTTTTATAACAACGGGTGAATGCAAAGCAAAAGTAACTGCTTCACGACTACCGTATTTTGATGGTGACTACTGGCCTGGTGCTGCAGAGGACATGATCAGCCAGCTTCAGCAGGAGGAAGATGGTAGCAAGCAACACAAAAAGGGCAAAACTAAAAAAACACTTACAAAAAGAGCTTTGAAAGCAGCTGGTCAAACTGATCTTTCTGGGAATGCCTCCAAAGATGTGCTTTTGATGCAAAAGGTGCTCCATGGTCCATCTGAGATTCAATGTCGAACAGCCAGAATTTAGAGTTGCTATATTTACTGATTGTTTCGCTGATTGAGATGCATGTTACTTGAAATAATTTCGAGTTACACATGGATTAACTTTTTATTAACATCTTCTGTTTGCATTACAGCTTGGTGAAACCATCTATCCTATGAAAGAAGATTTCATTATGGTCCATTTGCAGCATGCTTGCACCCACTGTTGTAACCTTATGGTATCTGGAGTTCGCTGGGTATGCAGCCAGTGCAAAAAATTTCAACTTTGTGAAAAGTAAGCATTCTGGAATGTCTTTGATATTTTTTTAGTTGAAGCTACGCCAATCAATTATCTGAAATTTTTTCATTGATTTCATATTATATTTTATTTTGTGGTACTGCTTCAATTTAATTTTTGCTTACAACATCTGCTGCGTTCATGTCGGTTGCTCCCTTTTTTTATGATAAATTGGTAAATTGCTTAGTCTTTCCTCCCTATTATTACTTCCCTAGGTGATTTTTAAGGTGCACTCTAATTTGTTTTCAAGTCTCCATCAGACTGAAATTGTTGTCATTCTTCAAATTCGCATATAATAGATGGTGGAAAGTGTTATTGCATTAACACTATTGTTATTGCATTAACACTATTGTAATATACATGGCCAAGATGGCTTATTTATACAGCCAAAATTTAACCTTTACACAGCTATTTATTTCTTCATTATGGTAGTTTTTACATCAAGGACTTGTTCATTTAGGTTCCAAAGACTGAAGTGCTATTATAATCTCTTTACCGTGCCATTGTTTTTTTAACTTTTCTGTTCTTGGTTTTTTGGTTGTAGAGATGTGTGAGATATGGTTGTAATTGACATTTTTCTTGTGTTTTAGATGCTATGATGCAGAACAGAAATTAGATGAGAGGGATAGGCATCCAATCCATGGCAGGGAGAAACATTTCCTCGATCCAGTAAGTAGATACAACTAATTCTTTAGGCAGCATAATTTGTTTCTTGATAAAGTCTAATTAACTGGCCGATATTGCATCTGCAGGTTGCTATAACTGATGTACCTACAGATACCAAAGATAAGGATGATATTTTGGAAAGTGAGTTTTTTGATACCAGACAGGCATTCCTCAGCCTTTGTCAAGGCAACCATTATCAGTATGACACCCTACGTCGTGCAAAACACTCATCAATGATGGTTTTATATCACTTGCACAATCCAACTGCACCTGCTTTTGTGACCACGTGCAATGTGTGCTATCATGATATTGAAGCTGGTCAGAACTGGCACTGTGAAGTGTGCCCTGAATTTGATGTCTGCAACAGTTGTTACAAGAAAGAAGGTGGTATTGATCACCCTCATAAGTTGACGAATCACCCATCGATGGCCGATGCTCAAAATACAGAAGCTCGTCAACAACGCGTATTTGAGGTAATTTTTTATGATATTCTATCTTAAATGCAGTTTTTGAGGTTTTTGTCATTCGACTTTTTGAAAACAAATGTTGCTGCAGTTAGGTTAAAGTAAAATATATGGTTAGTATGCTTGTTTGAGCAGGTTTTGTCTTATTTGGGGATAGTGTCAACCATCAAGGATAGTGAACTACTGGAGTTTCCATAGTATTTACCATTTACAGATGCTAAGGCACAATTAATAGGATGTGTGCTCCGTTTCACATATTTATGTTATTATAACTTTTTTTTCAAAAAAAGAGGAAGATATTCGACCTCATATTTGGAACAAGATACCCTTGTCAAATTGAAGTTAACTGTATGACATTTTAGATGTCATGGTTAGACATAAGGTTTAAGGAATAAACTTGGTACTAAGTTCGAATACATTAGACATCTTTTAGTTTCTTTAATGAATGGCCTACCAAAGCTGAAGAGAAAAGCATCTTTTGGCTCCTTCCACGTAGAATGGTAGTTCTTCTTATGCTGCAGTTTTCTTCTTTCTGAATATTTTTTTCTTTCTGCTGTGCAGCTGCGGAGAATGCTTGATCTTTTGGTCCATGCTTCTCGTTGTCGTCAACCTATGGGATGCCAATATCCAGATTGTCGGAAAGTAAAGGGCTTATTTGCCCATGGCAGTAATTGCAAAGTGCGTGCTTCCAGAGGTTGCATTTTGTGTAAAAGGATGTGGTCTCTACTTCATCTTCATGCGCGGGCTTGCAAAGAGTCGAAATGTCTTGTACCACGTTGCAAGTGCGTCTCCCCTCTTCCGTATAAAATGTTAGGTTGCCTTTGGTAGAATCTTTCTTATTGGCGTTGTAATTTTTACAGGGATCTCAAAGAGCATCTGAAGAGGTCACAACGGCAATCTGATTCCCGTCGGAGGGCTGCAGTGATGGAGATGATGAGGCAGCGGGCCACAGAAGTTGCAGGGTGCTCAGGGTAACCAGCTGTACAGCATATTATTTTCAGGAATATACCAGAGAGAACGCTGCGACAGAACAAAGGGTTTCAGTCAGCAGTTGGTCGCAGAACGTCAATTTTGAAGAAGCTGGATACGGCTTCAAAGGGAAAGTTCTCTTCTCATTTAATTGCAAGGTGGAAGCGAAGATTTGAGGGGTGTATTCTCTACTAACCTACGCATCTAACCGCTGTGGTGCACGGAAGCCTTTTGGTTTTGATTCATTCATTTCATCTCCAAGTCCCAGTGCCATCCATTCTCTGTTGGCAGTTGTAATATAGATCTAATTTTTCAATTTTTTTTTTTTGGGGGGGGGGGTGTGGTGGTTCATTTTGCATCATCCTTTTATGCTGCTGTGTTGTGAAAAGGGGGTTTGGCAGCTTCTCTTGTTCATTATCTGCTGCCGTTTTGGTATATGACTTCTAATTTAGTTGAGGGGAAATAAAGCTGTCTAGGTTATTTAGTCTCTGTGTTTGTTGTAAGTTGCTGCTTCTAGCTACCTCAAGAAGGGCAGTACAGAGGTGGGTTCATTGGCTGTTAATTATAACTTTTCGCCTAAATATGATATAGTTTTTGAAATTTCTTCTTCTGTCCAACAATTTACTTTCTGTTGATTGAAGTGTTATTTCTGCTTCTTTTGCTTAGATAATGCTTTCTTTTTCCTCTTGTGAGTTGTGACGGAACCATGCTACTGATGAAGTTCCAAATCCCGTTTATTTGAGAAAACATTATTTCGGAAAGTGTCCATTACTGAAAGATAGGTTTATATGACCGACAATTGGGTGTTGTTATTCTGACTTAAAAAAATCATCATAAATTGAGGTACCAAAATAAATCCACACCAAGGGAACAGAAGCATAATCGAGCGAATAATATGATGTAAGAGGGAAATAATGAAAAATCCAAAACAAGGAAAGAGAAGCATAATCGAGGGAAAATGAGATGTAAGAGAGAAATGAGGTGTAAAAGTGGAAAATCTAGGAACGAGGTGTACGAAAATGGGGAAATAAAAGGATACGTCTCGTAAATTACTTAAATTGTCTGTTCCAATTACTATTTTGCCCTTGACGTTCCATTAATACCCATTTCGTCCCGTCTATCAAAATAAGGTATTTGTCTTAGTTTTTCTCACTCTATCAATACAAACACCACAAAAATGTTTGGCGAAACATTTGGATCCGGTGAGGTTAGTACACTCAAAAAAATTCGACCAACGAGGTTGTGTTCTTTCAAATTATTTCAGGTTCCGTTGAAAGATTTCGGAGGTGATAGGGTAGATTACAGTGAGCTTTTTGTAAGTTCGCAAGTATTTCCAACACTTGATGACGTGAACAGATGACTGAAACAAGTTGTCATCGGAGCCAGATTTTTTTTGGTAGTATCCTCGTACAAAACACAACGAGATAGTCGGATGAATTGCTATAGGTTCCCGAGATATTGATATTGCAGTACGGAATAACACAAAAAAAGGTTGTGAGTCTCGTTTCTTGGTAATTCACAATCATGGTAATTAACATAGAACATTAATCACCGAGATAAGATTGTCGTGTTGGTCATCGATTGTTGTAGCTCTACAAATAATTGACGACACGAGTATATGAAAGCGGAAAATAGTTACTTTTATATATTAAATAGACCTAACAAGTAAAACATTATGGAATTGTGTTTCGTGTCATTAATGTTTTTACTGTGTCTTGGATCATAAGATATAAAACTTATATCTTTTCACTCAAGAAGTGCTTCATTTGATTATTGTCAAAAGCTATCAATGAGTATAGTGATAAAGACAATAGTTAGTTGAACATGACTTGTGCTGGAAAACATAGTCAGTCAAACAATTATCATTGCCCTCTTAATTGAGTGATGATATTAGTGAGCCATTTGATAAAACAAAATTATAATGTGCACAACGTAACTTGAGTTAAGTTACATAGTTGTAATTAGCTTAAAGAGATCAAGAAATGAATATAATACAAAGGTGACACATTTATACTTTGTATATATTCTTAATATCATGAGGCAAGGGACGGACACAAGTGGTGCACTTACATCACTAAATGGATCGTGTTTAGTTCGAGTGGAACAAAGACATCTATGCTAATTGCGTGACTATAATGTGTAGCTAGATACCGCTTATAGTTTGAGATATTAAGTATTTAATATCGCTGTCAATTTAGCTTAGATCCTACTATATGTCACACCACAAAACTCGGAAACAAGAAGCTTGATTTTGAGTTCATAAGATGTGTCGGGTTTCATGTGAAAAAAGACACATGTGGTGAATGAATAAAATCAATATGTCATGAGAATTGACATAATTTTAATCATGGATAAATTAATATGAGGTGTATATATTATGGGGTGCAATAATTTAATACTGCATAGGATAATATATTACATAAGATATGAATTTGCTAAAACCCCCTAAAGATCAAACTTTGATGGATATTGTAACATCCCCGAAACAACAGAAATTTTAAACTTTTAATAAAAAGATAATCAAAGGATATCAACCTCACACAGGGGACGCTACTCGAAGATATATATATATATATATATATATATATATATATATATATATATATATATATATATATATATATATATAATATGGTGCAGCACCGTATACAGGAATTGTCAAAAGAATGACCACATCAAAATACAATATACAGATATACAAGTAGTCATAATAACCTCAAAATCGACACGAGGACCCGACTTCAAGATGCACTCGTCCTCAGTCACCACCCAAACAGCTCCCGAAGGGGAACCTGAAATCAAACAACAATGTCGTGAGTTTCCCGAAGGAAACCCCGTATGCCAAACCCACCTACATGCAATGCAAAACATGACCTATCATACTAGTATTATGCCAAACATAAATCATAACTAGACATTCCCCAAACGGGTCGTAAGGTCATAATAGTCATTTCCCCAACCGGGGTTCATTAGTCATAAGTCTAGTTTTGGACATCCGTAGATACCCACCGCAGGCACATGCGGTCATACGGAAAATACGCGACATACCCCCACTCGCAGCTACACTAGTCATATGGGTTCAGTGGTCGAAGACCACAATCCGCTAGAGCCGTCACTCTGGTCGGTCATACTCGCCAGCCGTGCCACAGCTGGACGATCATACTCGCCGGAACAACATCGGTCGAGCACATCCGCCGGAACAATATCGGTCAGTCATCTCCGTCGCCACACAGGCTAAGGCACAGGACTCTGTTGCACAAGGGCTAACAGTCATCTCCGTCGCCACACAGGCTAAGGTCATCTCCTTCGCCACACAGGCTAAGGTCATCTCCTTCGCCACAAAGGCTAAGGTCATCTCTGTCGCCACACAGGCCGACAATCATCATGCTCAGTAGAGCTATATCATATAGATCATGCAAAGGAGAATATGGTCCCACAGGTCTACTACCTAGGTCTCAATGCACATGTCATATCATGGGAACATAAGCAATAAATGAAATCCACGCACCAACGCACTCGTAAACAACCAATGAAAATACTGGGCTCCAACGGTCGACCGAAAAAGGTGATACGGTCGACCGGTTGGTCGTTAAAACCGGTAATTGGTTCGAACCACAATCCAACGGTCGAACCAAGAAATCATCAAAACGGTCGAACAAGGGTCTCTGGACGGTCGACCGTTTAGAAAGTCTACGCCACAAAATAAATATAATTAACACATCCCCAACGGTCGAACGACAATGGGCTTCCGGTCGACCGGAAAACATCAGGGACTTCAACATTCCTCTAAGTCATTACCGGTCGACCGGAATATGAATCGGTCGAACCGCACTTAAGTCGTCTTAAGTCATCGGTCGAACGGGATCTCAGGGCGGTCGACCGTTTAGAAGTCTACACCCCCAACCGACTTAAAACAGTATGTCCGGTCGAACTTAGTCAAAGCGGCGGTCGACCGTTTAGATGGTCAACGCCCCCAACTGACATACTACAGTGCATTCGGTCGAACGACAATGGGGACCCGGTCGACCGAAAACACTCAGGGTCTTCATCTTCTCGCTCAAACGTACAATCGGTCGACCACCCATAGGGTATCGTTCGACCGATTCGAGAGAGAACACCCAACTTACACTACGACCGGTCGACCGAAACACATGCGTCGGTCGACCGAACAGAGCAGAAATTCTGCCACTATATTCCGACGAGCCATTCGGCCTACCGTCGAACACTCAAACACTCACACAACTTAGGTGAGCGTAAAAGCAAGGCTTGACATACCTTGGAAGCTTGAAGAAGCTTCAGAAGAGCAACGACGATCCCTCCACGAGAAATAACGTATCTCCGGCGAACTCCTCACCCAACGCGGATCTCCACACCTTCCTTGAACTCCGACGAACTCGACTTGCCGGCGCCCCGCTTCTCCTCCTTTCCTTTCCACCGACGAACTACAAGGGAGAGAGAGAAAGTGTTGAGGGAGAGAGAGAGAGAGAAAATGCGAAAGAAGGAAATCAGAGGAAATATGGGATGAAATGGGTTGGGTTTGATTTATATACTCTCACTTAAATAGGGTTAAAGTTCTTAAACCTAATTAACCTTAATCAAAAGGATTAAGTTCTCACAGATATAAATCCAAAATTAGACAAAGGCAAAATCGGGGTCAGCACGGTAAACCATTTAGGGTTCGGTCGACCGAGGTGTCTTCAGAACGGTCAACCGAACGGGAAACGGATAAACACAATTAGTTGACCGAAATTGTCTGGAGTGCCTAGACAATTGGGTTCGGTCAACCGAGCGTGAACGGTCAATCGAGGGAAAATATCCAGGAGCTATCTTGGGATATTTTTAGTAAACCGAACATGACATGGTCGTCCGAAGAAATTCGCCAGAAAAAATGTTGGTGGGTCAACGGTCGACCGGAGCAAGACGCGGATCGTCCGAATTTTTCCAGAGAATTTTTCTCATGTATATTCGATCGTCCGTTTAACTCCCGGTCATCCGAACATGTGTTAAAACTGAATGATTCGGTTGACCGAGAAGAATTCTCAGTTAACCGAATAACACGATTTCTGCCTGAATTATTAAGAGAATAATTAAATCATGCGTTGGATTATTCCAGATTTGATCAAACGTTTTTTAGGATGCTTCTGTGGCAATTTAGGATTAATTTTAGGAGAGAAAAAGCAAAAGATCATTACTAGAGAATAGTTCTTGATAATGATGTTTTGGGAGCCTATAAACGGACCCCTCATCCTACTTGTTTATGTTAATGCATAAATTCTCTCTTTCTAATCTCTCACTTAATCACCACGAAAATTTCTTAATAGTTTTAAGTTTTGGAGATAGAAATCTCAGGAGCTTAAAGAGGGGTTATTAGCTAGATTCTAAGCTTAATTAGAGATTAATTGACTAGCTCATTTCTCTCTAATCTTGTTTAGAGTTTGATGAACACTTGGAGGTGAATTGGTGGGCGATTCAACGAGCAACGGAACACCGAATCTTCTGAAAGGTTTTAGAGAATTTTTGTGTATGATCCTCTCTCTTTTGTTTATTTTAATATGTGTAGGAATGCATGATATTAGAATAAACATATACATGTACATAAAATCAATGAAAATATGAAATCGATCTTGTATGTGTATTAAAAAATTTAAAATATACACATACAAAGGGACACAAAATCCTACATCTGATAGTTCTCATGGTCAGCACAACCACATACTTGCAGTTTATCGAGAGAGTTACCGACAGATCAGTGGTCTTAGTCTTGGGGCTAATAAAATTGTTCGTTATATAACCGAGGCACAAACGAAACTGCGTAACATCTTGTTAGCTGTAAAGGACAAATTTATGGAGGATAATCCGAATCAGAGACACATTTATAACTGTAGAGAGTACATGAGGATGATGAAATCTGATAACAAGAATCCTGCTCAGCAGTTTCTGCATCAGGCAGTGCAGTATTAGTACTTGCATTGGGTTATGGCGGATGAAGAAACTAATGTCGTTACTCACGCATTCTTGGCACATCCATCATCAGTTAAGTTGTTGCGTACATATCCTTTCGAATTTGTATGGATTCGACGTACAAAACGAACAAGTACAAGATGCCTTTGTTCGAGATGGTTGGAGTGACACCGGCAAACATGAACTTTCTTATCGGCTATGCAATTATGAATGATGAGTGTGAGTCTAGTTACCGGTGAGTGTTGGAGAAGTTGCGAGATTTGTTATGCAGTACTGTCTGTCATATTGCAATAATAACGGACCGGGAGTAAGGCCTGATGCGACCAGTAAGAGAGATTTTTCCTGACTCTGCTCATTTACTTTGCACCTGACATATCAACAAAGAAGTACACCATTACGCATACCACACATTCGGCAAGAACAAGCAAATGACAGAGACTTTCAAGTGTGGAAAGTGGAGGAAAGTCATGCTTTATACTTCAGAAACCGAGTATGATGGAGTTGTTAATCTTCCGAAAGATTCGTACGGGACTTGGCCAGCTATCTCAGAGTATAGAGTATCTGGACGGGACATGATTAGTGCATAAAGAAAAGTTTGTGTTGAATTGGATGAACAAAGTCCTTCATTTCGGCAACACTACGAACTGTAGAGTCGAAAATGCTCATTCGGCTCTGAAAGAGTGGATCACTACATCGACTGTAGCTCTGGACACCTTTTTCGACCGCGTCAAAACGGCTATTCAAATGCAGCTGACAAATATTCAAAACTCTCTTGAAGATTCGAGACGTCGAAATTGTAGTAACTTCAAAAATGCTTTATATCAACATCTAAATGGTCGAATTTCCCATTACTGTTTGTGGGTGTTGAGTAAGGAGTTTCATAGAATGCAGGACTTAAGTGATGAAGTTGAATATCACTATGGGTGCGCTTTTCTGACCTCACATGAGATTCATTGTGCATGTACCATCCATGGTTGTATTGAGTTAGGCGAAGAGATTTATTTAGAGCAAATTCATTCATGTCGGAGAATACTAGTCATTGGAGAAGGAGTCGACATTCGAGAGAGTGTGGATCAGTCATCACAAGACACCGAGCATTTTCGAAACCTCGTTGATGAGATTTCTGGGAGCGACATTGCAGTAATTCGTAGTGTCTCTCTATTTGATACGCGCAGCTACACCCCGATCAATCGAACTTTGTTGAGCCTGCAGAAAATACTAAGGTTCGAGGTCGACCAAGGCGAAAGTTGACACGACGGGACCCGAGTGCGTTTGAGTATGTTGAGCGAGGTAGTGGTCGATCTTCTAGTAATCGGATTAGGGGTCGTGGTCGATCTTCTAGTTCGTCTCGATCGTCCGTGAACATGAGTACAAGATCTGGTATGACGACATGTTTGCTGTTATTATTATAACTATAGGATTTCGTGTCCCTGTGTATGTATATATTTAAATTTTTTAATACAACATACAAGATCGATTCATATTTTCATTGATTTTACGTACATGTATTTGTTTATTCTAATGTCATGCATTGCTACACATATTAAAATAAACAAAGGATAAAAGATCATACCCAAAGGTTCTCTAAAACCTTTCAGAAGATCCGGAGTTCCGTTGCTCGTCGAATCGCCCGCCGATTCACCTCCAAGTGTTCACCAAACTCTAAACAAGATTAGAGAGAAAGAAGCTAGCCAATCAATCTCTAATTAGACTTAGAATCTAGCTAATAACCCATCTTTTAGCACTTGAGATTTCTATCTCTAAAACTTAAAACTATTAAGAGATTTTCGTGGTGATTAAGGTAGAGATTTGCAGGAATTCATGTTTAATTATACATATATATTTTCGAATTTTTTATGTATAATAAGGATCAATTACAATTTTCTACGATTTATTTCATGCATGCATCGATTTGTTTTAATAACTAGTTTTAAAACTCATTAAAACAAACATGGGCTCCGAAATTCATACCTAGAAGTTCTCTAAAACTTCTTGAAGATTCGGAGACGTTGGGGATGCTTCTCGCCGCGCCGGATGCCTCCGAGTATTCACCAAACTCTAAACAAGATCGGAGAGAGGGAAGCTAGTCTCTCAATCTTCGATAGGGTTTAGAATCTAATTACTAACCCCTCTTTAATTCCCTTGAGAAGATGATCTCTTAAGAACTAAAACTAAACTTAAGAATTAAGGGATTTTCGTGGAGAATTATGAAGAGAGAATTTTGCACAAGAAAATAATGAATTAATTAATGAGGTAATGAAATAAACTTGTATTTATAAGTTCTCTCCAAATTACCTATTCATGTGCAACCCCTTGCCCATGATCTCATGCAAAATTCCATCTAACCATCCATTATTTATTAATAAATAATCTTAGCCACGAATTAAATCAATTATGGACCAATTCCATGCATGATCTAATTAATTCTTAAATTAATTCTGCATAAAACCGTCTGGTCGGTCGACCGTTTGCGCGGTCCGGTCGACCGCCTAGACCGAGTTTCGGTCGACCGTTGGACATTCGGTCGACCGTTCGTAACAGGAATTATTCCATCGCAATGTTCGGTCGACCGACCGATTACATTCGGTCGACCGTTCGAACAGATGAAAATTCCCTGTTATCGGTCGAGACATGTCCGGTCGACCGTGCCCGATCGGTCGACCGTTTACTGCTAACCGGTCGACCGTTTGAGCACTGTTCTGTAGACTTGTCAAATTTCAGTTTAACCCCTACAAAATTTGACATTTCGGGATTAGTAGTAAATTCACAACTTATGTAACATATTATCCTATGTAATGATTAATCATTACACCCCATAATATTTACTTCACATATGAATTTAATTTAGATTCTAATTATGTTATCAACCACAACATAATTTTGATTTTGCTTGTTCACCCCATGTGTCATATTTTCCACATGAAACCCGACACATCCTATGAACTCAAAATCCCCATTTCTTGTTTCCCAGTTTTGTGGTGTGACCTATGGGAGGATCTAAACTAAGTTGGCAGTGATATTAAGAGCTTAGTATCACAAGCTATAAGCGGTATCTAGCTACACATTATAGCTCCCAATTAGTTAGATGTCTTAATTCCACTCGAACCAAAACCCTATCCATTTAGTGATGGAGTGCACCACTTGTGCCCGTCCCTTGCCTCATGATATTAAGAATACACACAAAGTAGTATTGTGTCATCTTTGAATTAGTATTCATTTCTTGATCTCTTTAAGCTAGTTATAAATATGTGACTTAACTCAAATCACATTGTGCACATTATAACTTTGCTTTATCAAGGGGCCCACTAATATCATCACTCAATTAAGAGGGGCAATGATAATCTTTTGACTAATTATCTTCTCCAACAAAAGTTGTACTTAACCAACCAATGTCTTTACACTACACTTATCGATAGTTCAAGACACTAATCTAATTAAGTATTCCTTAAGTGATCAGATATAAGTCTCATATCAAAGGACCAAAGACACAGTAAAATATTAATGACACAGAAACACATTTCTATAATATTTTACTTATTAGGTCTATTCAGTATACAAAAGTAATATCCTCCTCTTTTGCATACCCGTGTTGTCACTCACTTGTAGAGCTACAATGATCTATGATCAACACGACAATCTTAACTCGGTAATCAATGTCCCATGTTAATTACCATGATTGCGAACATCTTTTGTTTTATGTAAACGTTAATCCGTTTTGATAATTAATCAACTTCTCAATAAAAACATGTAACAATTGAAATATCATTGCTCGCATATATATATATATATATATGTGTGTTATCTAACATTTCAGGATTCAAGTTTGAGTTAAATTAAAGATGAAGATTGAAGAGTAGCTAGGTTTCAATTTCATGTATTTAGGCTTCAAATGTAACTTGGCACTTGAAACTCATGATTCATTGCATTACACATCACTTAGGATACTTATAGAAGTCTCACATTATCTTCCATATATCCTAGACTTCATTAGAAACTCAACCAAACTCATTAGAACCAAAGAACAGGAAAAATGCACTAAAACGGTCGACCGGTAGAACCTTTTGGTTCGACCGTTTTTCACCAGACTTTCCCAGGCAACGAAATTTGTCCAAAAACGGTCGACCCAATTCCCTCATCCGTTCGACCATTTCTTCATATCCTGTTTTACTGTTATATTTCGGTCGACCGAAATATTTGTTCTGTTCGACCGTTTGACCTTGTCGAGTGAGAAATTATTTTACCAAATACAAATCCTTCACCCTATCTCTTTTCGACACGTGTCCTCTGAGTAGGACTTTCGGTCGACCGAAAGTTCATATCCGTTCGACCGATTGATTTCCGTATTTGTATTTATTATGACTGTTATACTTGTTGTATACTCCAACGGTCGTATACACATTTTTCTAACTAACCTAAGTTTGGATTTAGTGTTCCGGTCGACCGGACTTCCCGTTACGGTCGACCGAATCATGTTTCTTCCCCGTCTCTTTTCTACTGGGCATATTCGGTCGAACGTTGCACTTACCTCGTTCGACCGATTACTCTTGTTGTTATCGGGTCTCAAATCAAACTTGCCTACCAGTCGACCGAAACTATTTTCACGGTTGACCGAAACTTAAATCTTTTCCAGATCCGAGCTACTATCTCTTTTCGGTCGAACTGGTATTCCAAACCGTTCGACCGATCACTTAAGTTCGTGCCAAGGTGGATCGACCGTTATCATTTTTGGTCGACCGAATGAAGCACTGCCTTGAATCGGTCGACCGAGTGACACGATCCGGTCGACCGTTTTTCGCCAGAATTCTGTGCTGTCTTTTCTGATTTGTGTTTTCTTACACATCTCTCCATCACTTAATCCCCAACGGCTAGAACTTGTTTGGAGCATATAAATAGAGCTTATAACACTCTTTCAAAGTCACCAATCTTTCTCTAAGCTCAAAATCTCATTACTACTTCCAAAGTGCTCTAAACCCTTGTGCTCACAAATCTTCTCACTTGAAACCATCCTCACTAGATTGCATCATCTTTTTCAAGTGCCAAGATTAGTTGCTGAAGTTTTATTCTCAAGAGTTGTACAAGCTTCCGGAGTGAAGCTCTTCTCGGGTTGTGAGAAGGTGGTCCAAGCTAGGCGAGGGTGTTCGCAAAGCTTGTGGTGTAAAGGCGTGATCTCGGCTCGCAACGGAGATCGGATTAGTGGAGGACGCGAAGTTGCTCGAGTAAGAGCAATTCGTAAGAGAGGACTAGGATCCGGTGGTTGGATCCAAACCTCTATACATCCGGAGTAGTGGTTTGTTTGTTCATCTCTTTTACATTATTGACTTTCATCTTTGAATTTGGCATAGTTATCACTAATACCGTAATTAGTCTATTCACCCCCTCTTTAGAATAAGTTTAGGGGCTAGTAGATCCTACATTTGGTATCAGAGCCTTGTTAATTGCATTTACACAAATTCACGTTTGTAGCAATGGCCCAACAAAGAGAGGGATTTCACACCGGAAGACCTCCTTTGTTTGATGGAACAAACTATGCCTATTGGAAGAAACGTATGTTCACATTCATACAATCTTATGATATTAAATTATGGGTGTTCTTCCAAATACCTTATACACAAGACAAACCAATAGAACGTATGGATGATGATGAATTAGCCATGATTCAAATGAATGCTAAACTCATGAACATAATTATGTGTGGCTTGACCGAAGAACAATATAGTAGAATTAATGCATGTGATTCCGCATTTGAAGCTTGGCATATGTTAGAAAGTCACTTTGAAGGTCGATCATCCGTTAAGGAAACTAGAATAGATTCATTTATGCAAAAGTATGAAATGTTTGCTATGAAACCGAATGAATCCATTAGCGAGATGCATACTCGCTTTACTCTTATTACTAACTCTTTGAAGAACCTTGGTAAGGTTGTGATTGAAAGTGATAGGGTACGAAAGTTTCTTAGGTCTTTGACTTTGGATTGGGAGAAAAAGACTACGGCTATTGAAGAAGCCAAAGATCTCTCAAAGTTGAAGATGGAGGATCTCATTGGAAGCCTCATGGCGTATGAGATCCAAATGGAAGAAAGAAGAGAGAAGGAGAAGGAACGGGAAGGATATAAGCGTAAAGAAAAACAAATTGCCTTGAAAGCAACCTCGGATTCAGACGCAATCGAAGACGATGACACCGATGAAGATGTTGCTTTCCTAACCCGCAACTTCAAGAAGTTCCTATCCAAGAGAAAATTTGCAAAAGGAAGAGGAGAAACCTCTCGAACATTCACTTGCTATGAGTGCAACAAAACCGGCCACATGAAAAAGGATTGCCCTTTGCTTAGGCCGAGGGATCGTGAACGAAGAGAAGAAAGAAGATATCCTCCTAGAAGAGAAAGGGATGAGAGACCAAGAAAAGATAGAGATGAAAGGCCACCCCGAAAGGAAAAGGAAGAGAGGCCTAAAAGACGTGACGATTACAAGAGAAGGGATCGTCGCGAAAAGGATGGGAAAAAGGCTCTCAAAGACACTTGGGATGACTCAAGTTCATCAAAGGACTCCGACTCCGAATACTCCCAAGAAGAAGAAGCACACATGTGTTTTATGGCATCTAATGTTGATTCCGACTCGAGTCCTCCTCCATCACCAAAGACAAGTGATCAACCTCACATGGTGGAAATCGACGACGATGAGGTATCCCTAAACGAAACACCCCCTTATGATGATTTATTAGATGTTTTTCAAGAACTTGCCGAGTGTTATGAAATGATTTGTCATAAAAACAAATTAGCTAGAAAAGTTAATCTAGATCAATCTATCAAATGTGATATGCTAACCAAAGAAATTGAGGTTCTAAATGATGAGATTACAATTCGGAAATCTACAAAAGATAATCATTTAAATGAAGATCTCATTGCCAAGAATATGCAACTCACGAAAGACTTAGAGAAATTCACCTTAGGTAGAAAAATGCTTGACATGCTTCTTGGAACTCAAACTCAATCTCTAACGAAACATGGTCTAGGCTATAAGGGAGGTAAACAAAAGAAACCCACTTCCTACTTTGTTAAAATGAATAACTCTCTTGTGAAGAAAACAAATTATTCAAATGTTTGGGTACCTAAGACTACTCAAGTTTGGGTACCAAAAGCTAACCCTCAAGGACCCAAACAAATTTGGGTACCAAAGTCTTCACTTGTTTCTTTGATTGTAGATAAAAGCAAGGAGAAAAGGGAAGTGGATTCTCGATAGCGGGTGCTCGAGGCATATGACGGGAGACTCCCAAGTTCTATCCAACTTAAAGCCTAAGAAGGGAGGAACCATCACATTTGGAGATAATGCAAAAGGACACATTGTCGGCATCGGTAATGTTGGTAATTCTACTACTCCTAACATTGAAAAAGTTTTATTAGTAGATGGGTTAAAACATAGCTTGCTTAGTGTTAGTCAATTAACCGATAAGAATTTTCTAGTTGTTTTTGACAAACACACTTGCCATATCATCTCTAAAAATGACATGAAAATTGTTTTTTATGGATATAGATCAAATAACATCTACATTGTGCATGTTGATAATCTTAGAAACGTAGGTGTTGAAACTTGCTTAGTTGCCTCACATGACGAAGCTTGGTTATGGCACAACCGGTTGGGACATATTAGTATGTCACAATTGCACAAATTATCCAAACTTGAATTGGTTAGAGGACTACCAAAAATTCATTTAAAAAAGGACAAACTTTGTGATGCATGCCAATTTGGAAAACAATTTAAATCTTCTTTTAAATCTCTAAATGTGGTGTCAACTTCAAAACCTCTCGAGCTTTTACACTTAGATCTTTTTGGACCCTCAAGGACCGTAAGTCTAGGAGGGAAAAGATATGCATTTGTAATTGTTGATGACTTTTCGAGATTCACTTGGGTTTTATTTTTAGCTAACAAGTATGACGCTTTTGAAAAATTTAAAAGTTTTTGCAAACGTGTTCAAAGAGAAAAGGACTCTAACATAATCACTATTCGTAGTGATCATGGAGGAGAATTTGAAAATGAATCTTTTCAAAAGTTTTGTGAAAAGTATGGAATTGAGCATAACTTCTCATTTCCTCGCACTCCTCAACAAAATGGGGTAGTTGAGAGGAAAAATAGAACTCTTCAAGAAATGGCAAGAACAATGCTTGTGGAAAAAGGACTTCCGAAATATTTTTGGTGTGAAGTCGTTAATACTTCTTGCTATGTGTTGAATCGTGTTCTCATTAGACCTATTTTGAAGAAAACTCCGTTTGAACTTTGGCATGACCAGACTCCTAAAATTTCATATTTTAAAGCTTTTGGTTCAAAATGTTTTGTCCTCAATACTAAAGACAACTTGGATAAATTTGATGCAAAATCTGATGAGGCTATCTTTTTAGGGTATTCCGATAGGAGTAAAGCATATAGAATCTATAATAAACGAACAAGTTGTGTTGAGGAATCTCTACACGTTAACTTTGACGAGTTAGCTTGTGTGGATAACTCCTCTCTTGATGATGATTGCATGGATATAATTAGACATGTATCATCACAAGATGCTCCTCTTGAGTCTCATCAAGAGTCTCCAAGTCTTCCACAAGAGGACGTGGAGGATCTTCCTAAGGATTGGACCTATAGAAATGATCATCCGAAAGACTTTGTGATTGGAGATGTTTCTCAAGGTGTGACGACACGATCTAAAGCACATGTAGTTTGTGATTCTTATGCATTTATCTCTTCATTAGAACCTAAGAAAGTTGAACAAGCATGTAATGACGAATTTTGGCTAATGGCTATGCATGAAGAGCTAAATCAATTTGTTCGAAATAATGTTTGGGAACTTGTTGAAAAACCTTCTAACCAAACGATTATTGGAACTAACTGGATATTTCGAAATAAACTTGACGAAGATGGGAATGTAATAAGAAACAAAGCTAGACTCGTCGCTCAAGGCTATCGCCAAGAGGAGGGTATAAACTTTGATGAAACTTATGCTTCCGTCGCTCGAATGGAAGCCATTCGCATGTTATTAGCTTATGCATCTTACATGGACATAAAATTATTTCAAATGGATGTCAAAAGTGCTTTCCTAAATGGCTTTATAAATGAAGAAGATTTTGTTGCACAACCCCCCGGATTTGTAAATGAAACTTACCCAAACCATGTGTTTAAACTTAAGAAGGCTCTTTACGGCCTCAAACAAGCTCCTAGAGCTTGGTATGAGCGATTAAAGAACTTTCTAATCGACAAAGGTTTTTGTGTGGGTAAAGTGGATACCACTCTTTTTGTTAAAACATATGATCATGATTTACTAGTGGTACAAATCTATGTTGATGATATAATATTTGGTGCGAGTAACCCGCGTCTTTGCAAAGAATTTTCCAAGTCTATGCAGGGGGAGTTCGAGATGAGCTTAATTGGTGAACTAAACTTTTTCCTCGGACTTCAAATTAAGCAAACTAAAGATGGGAACTTCATACACCAAGCTAAGTACACAAGAGAGCTTTTAAAACGCTTTGGTCTTGAAGATAGCAAACCACATAACACTCCGATGAGCACTAGCACTAAGCTAGACAAAGATGAACATGGCAAGGAGGTGGATATCAAGAAATATCGAGGTATGATCGGATCCTTGCTTTATCTTACCGCTAGTCGTCCGGATATTATGATTTCCGTGTGTTTGTGTGCACGTTTTCAAGCCTGTCCTAAAGAATCTCATTTCAATGCTTTAAAACGTATTTTTCGCTATCTTAAAGGTTCTCAAGAATTTGGTTTGTTTTATCCCAAAACTAGGGCTTTTGATCTTGTTGCCTATAGTGACGCCGACTATGCCAGTTGCATTTTAGATCGAAAAAGTACTAGTGGCATTTGCCAATTCTTGGGAAAATCTCTTGTCTCTTGGTTTAGTAAGAAACAAAATAGTGTTGCATTGTCAACAACTGAGGCCGAATACATTGCCGCCGGTTGTGCATGTGCACAAGTCTTGTGGATGAGGCAAACCCTCAAGAACTTGAAACTTGAGTTTCAAACTACTCCTATATTATGTGATAATACTAGTGCAATAAATCTTTCGAAAAATCCCATATTGCATTCTAGAACTAAACACATTGAGGTTAGACATCATTTTCTTAGAGATCATGCAACAAAGGAAGACACTAAGCTCATATTTGTTCCCACTAATGATCAACTTGCGGATATCTTCACAAAACCTTTAAACCTTGATCAATTCATTCATATAAGGCTAAATCTAGGCATGTGCAACTTACATGACGTATAACTTAAACATTTCATGTGGCTTTGTCGTATTTTGATACTCGGTTGTGATTTCTTTCAAAATGCTTGCGGATTTATTGGGTGTTTATCAAATCTGGGCTTTTCAGACGTTATTCGGTCGAACGTAAATCAAGTTTCGTTCGACCGGATTACTGTTTTTCTCAAGCAGTTTTCCAATTTTCTCTGTTTCGGTCGACCGTTGTATTTTGTTCAGTCGACCGGTGGCTTGTTGTGTCGTTTTTGAGTTTCCCTGGTGTTTTTCGGTCGACCACTTATTCCACTTCGTTCGACCGTTTCTCACTTGGTCGACCTAACTTAAGTTCACTTAAGTGATCGGTCGAACCCATGTTGAGTTTCGGTCGACCGTAGTGGTTTTGCGGTCGACCGTATATTTGTTTTTGTCCAACCGACTTTCACCCAGCAACTTTCACGTATTCGTTCGGTCGACCGTCGTCCTCTATTCGTCCGACCGAAATTAATCAGTACTTTCTCGGTTGTTGAATCTTTCTTGTCGGTCGACCGATATATCTTCTTAGTCCGACCAAATCACGCCAGTAGCTTCCCTGGTCGTCATTTTTTTCGCGCGGTCGAGCGTTCTGTAATGTTCGTCCGACCGTTTTTGACCAGTAGCTGTGCGGTCGTGGTTATTTTTTTTAATTTTTTCCCACCGGTCGACCGAGAGTTGCGAGCGGTCGACCGTTCGTGTCGTTTTTAGCACATATTAGGGCTTTTTGTTGACGGAATCACTGCACTTCTCCTCTCCTCCTTCAAAACCCTAATTGCCGTCCCTCCTCTCCCTCTCCCTCCGATCGACCGTCCGACCTTTCCAGCCGCAAAACCCCTGATTTTCCTTCACCTCTCGACCACCTACACCCATTCCGGCCATCTTCCACCATCTTCCTCCAAAATGGTTCGCTCAAAACTCACCATCTCCAAGAAACGTCCCTATCAAGAAAAGGCTTCCGAGCGTCGCTCCAAGAAGAAACAAGACGCTCAACCTTCCTATTCTCGTGCTCCGGCTTCTCCGGTACCTCCCTTGCTTCACTTCTTCCCCGTTGATGATGTCGCTCAAAAATCTTGGGAAGAGAATTTCTCCGTTGCCAACGTCATACCTTGTCGGAAGGTTGAGGTAGCGGATTTCACTTCATTTGCGTTAAAATCTCTCTTAGATGCAAATCGTTTAACCTATTTACTCACAAAAATTGCATCTAAACCATACTATACATTCCTTGTCCAACAATTTTATTGCAACCTTCGAAAAGTTCCTAATCATCAATTTCTAACAACCATGATCAACGGCAAGGAATATAGTGTTACCCCCGCACTTTTATCCGATGCTCTTCATTTAGATTCGGGGGGCACCCACATTTATCTTGAATTGCCTCTCGGTGCACTTCCTAACACTGAACTTGCTAAAATTGTCGATGATTTATATGCCTCTCCATCTCCTTGTGTGAACGGTCGATACAAACACAATGCCTCACTTTTACATCCCGTTCCTCGTATCCTTGCCCAAATCGTATCATATAATCTTCTTCCTAAATTTGGTCATCGTAACGAGGTATCTAACATGGCACTCATGTGCATTTATTGCCTCTTCAAAGGGATCTTGGTGGATTGGCCAACCTTTATGCTCTTGCACATGTCTCATCGTAGTGGCTCTTACCTTCCCTACCCTATGTGGCTTTCTGCCGTGTTTGAACATTGGCAAATTGATGTGACACAATATCCTTCCGTGGCCTACAAATTTCCGATTAATAAGACCACTCTTGCCAAAATGAAATCCATTGCTCCTTCTTCTCCATCTCTTTCCTCTGCTGAGGATTCCGACCTAAATTCCGAAGAAGAAGGCGAAGAAGAGGAAGAAGAGGTCTCCGAAGATCTGAGATGGATGCCTCGTAATGTCCCTCACGATTCTAGCTCCTGGTGGGGTGAGGGAGACTCTGCTGCTTGGGCTCAAGGGCAGTGGTCCTCTTCATCTTCCATTGATCAGTATCGTTTTCAACAATTTTCGGATCAAGTTCAATCCTTCGAGGCCTCCACTTCTGCTCGCTTCGATGCACTTGAGGCGTCCACTTCTGCTCGCTTCGATGCGTTTGAGGCGTCCACATCCTCTCAGCTCGGCCGGATTGAAGCTTCTCTTGATTCTATCTCCTCGTTGCTGCGTGATCAGAGGCTTGGGTGATTCGGATTTGTTTCTTGTGGAGTGCGTGTCTCGTTTTGTCGTTGTATTTCGGTTTTTGTTGTTGGTTCAAACTTTGGGTTATCGTTGTATTTTGTCTTGAACTTATTTGCAGTATTTGCTTTCGACATTGTTATTGATGCTTGTTATGAATTCTAAGTTAATTGCATGGGTTATTATTGTCTCTTCTATGTTTTGCTTTGGCTAAATAATCTCGCTTCCGGCACCATATCTTATATGCTTAAATCGCTTATCAAACTATCATATGTTTTTTTTTGCTTATGCCAAAGGGGGAGAAATAAATACATGCTTATAGATAGGAGGAGCTATAAAATAGGGGGAGCTTTAGATATTGATTGTAATTGATAAAAATTGAATCTTAACATGTATTTAGGTTGATAAGTTGTCATCATCAAAAAGGGGGAGATTGTTGGCTTTTTGGCTAATAATCGTTAATCCGTTTTGATAATTAATCAACTTCTCAATAAAAAATGTAACAATTGAAATATCATTGCTCGCATATATATATATATATATATGTGTGTTATCTAACATTTCAGGATTCAAGTTTGAGTTAAATTAAAGATGAAGATTGAAGAGTAGCTAGGTTTCAATTTCATGTATTTAGGCTTCAAATGTAACTTGGCACTTGAAACTCATGATTCATTGCATTACACATCACTTAGGATACTTATAGAAGTCTCACATTATCTTCCATATATCCTAGACTTCATTAGAAACTCAACCAAACTCATTAGAACCAAAGAACAGGAAAACTGCACTAAAACGGTCGACCGGTAGAACCTTTTGGTTCGACCGTTTTTCACCAGACTTTCCCAGGCAACGAAATTTGTCCCAAAACGGTCAACCCAATTCCCTCATCCGTTCGACCGTTTCTTCATATCTTGTTTTACTGTTATATTTCGGTCGACCGAAATATTTGTTCTGTTCGACCGTTTGACCTTGTCGAGTGAGAAATTATTTTACCAAATACAAATCCTTCACCTCATCTCTTTTCGACACGTGTCCTCTGAGTAGGACTTTCGGTCGACCAAAAGTTCATATCCGTTCGACCGATTGATTTCCGTATTTGTATTTATTATGACCGTTATACTTGTCGTATACTCCAACGGTCGTATACACATTTTTCTAACTAACCTAAGTTTGGATTTAGTGTTCCGGTCGACCGGACTTCCCGTTACGGTCGACCGAATCATGTTTCTTCCCCGTCTCTTTTCTACTGGGCATATTCGGTCGAACGTTGCACTTACCTCGTTCGACCGATTACTCTTGTTGTTATCGGGTCTCAAATCAAACTTGCCTACCGGTCGACCGAAACTTAAATCTTTTCCAGATCCGAGCTACTGTTTCTTTTCGGTCGAACTGGTATTCCAAACCGTTCGACCGATCACTTAAGTTCGTGCCAAGGTGGATCGACCGTTATCATTTTTGGTCGACCGAATGAAGCACTGCCTTGAATCGGTCGACCGAGTGACACGATCCGGTCGACCGTTTTTCGCCAGAATTCTGTGCTGTCTTTTCTGATTTGTGTTTTCTTACACATCTCTCCATCACTTAATCCCCAACGGCTAGAACTTGTTTGGAGCATATAAATAGAGCTTATAACACTCTTTCAAAGTCACCAATCTTTCTCTAAGCTCAAAATCTCATTACTACTTCCAAAGTGCTCTAAACCCTTGTGCTCACAAATCTTCTCACTTGAAACCATCCTCACTAGATTGCATCATCTTTTTCAAGTGCCAAGATTAGTTGCTGAAGTTTTATTCTCAAGAGTTGTACAAGCTTCCGGAGTGAAGCTCTTCTCGGGTTGTGAGAAGGTGGTCCAAGCTAGGCGAGGGTGTTCGCAAAGCTTGTGGTGTAAAGGCGCGATCTCGGCTCGCAACGGAGATCGGATTAGTGGAGGACGCGAAGTTGCTCGAGTAAGAGCAATTCGTAAGAGAGGACTAGGATCCGGTGGTTGGATCCAAACCTCTATACATCCGGAGTAGTGGTTTGTTTGTTCATCTCTTTTACATTATTGACTTTCATCTTTGAATTTGGCATAGTTATCACTAATACCGTAATTAGTCTATTCACCCCCCCCCCTTTAGACTAAGTTTAGGGGCTAGTAGATCCTACAGTGATGACTTGTCACGCTTAGATCATACGAGACATCGGGTCTTGTGCAAGTCATCGCGTACATGATCGATCATATTGCCGAAGCATAAGTGATATCTTTCATGTACTCCAAGTCTTTACGTGATTCAACACGTTGAGACTTCTTGAGTTGCACACCCATACTCATTGACACATTGCCCTTTTAGGAGTTGTTCATGCTGAACCTTTCCAAGACCTTGTCAAGTGAATCTTTTTGACTTCTTTGTTAAAGCACTTGTTCCAACTCCTTAATGTTTGCTTCAATCCATAAATGGATCTTTGAAGTTTGCATACTCTCTTGCTATTCTTTAGATCTTCAAAACCTTGAGGTTGTACCATGTAACATCCTCCTCCAAGTTCCCATTAAGGAACGCCGTTTTGACATCCATTTGTCATATCTCATAATCATGAAATGCGGTAATAACGAGCATAATCCGAATAGACTTGAACATAGCAACCGATGAAAAAGTTTCATCATAGTCAATTCCTTGAACTTGAGTGAAACCTTTTGCTACAAGCCTCGCTTTGTAGGTTGTCAAGTTCCCATCCATGTCCATCTTCCTCTTGAAAACCCATTTATTTTGAATGACCTTTTTCCCTTGAGGAAGGTCAACCAAGTTCCACACTTGATTATCATACATGGATTCTATTTCGGATTCCATGACCTTAAACCATAGTTTGGAGTCCTTTCTTTCCATTGCTTCTTGAAAAGTCGAGGTATCATCGGTATCTAGTACCATGATCTCATGAAGTCCCAAATACATATCGGGTTTCTTCCTTTCCCTCGTTGACCTTCTAAGTTCTTTTGGTTCTACGTGTACTTCTCGAACTTCTTCCACAATTTCTTGTGGAATTGGTTCGTGTTCGATTCTCGAACGTACACTAGGTGAGGAAGATTGAGTTTCTCTCACAATTTCTTGCGAGGGTCTCTCACTCACGCTCTCACTAACCAAAGGAACCTCGGTTGGGCCTTCATGATCTTGAATGTTACCATTCATATCATGATCTTGTAGAATATCTTGAGTCTCCTCAAGCACAACTCTACTCCCACTACTTTTTATTCTTTCCAGAAATTCCTTTTCCAGAAATACGGCATCCCTCTCTACAATCACTTGATTGGAGGTTATATGCCAAAAGTAGTATCCTCTTGTCTCATGAGGATAACCTATAAAGAAGCACTTATCCGCTTTTGGTTGAAGTTTGGTCGACATCAATCTCTTGACGTAGGTCTCACAACCCCAAATCTTAAGAAAATTAAGTTTAAGTGTTTTACCACTCCATAGCTCATAAGGCGTTTTCTCTACGCATTTGGATGGAACATTATTTAGTGTGTAAGCCGCAACTTCTAGTGCATAACTCCAAAAGTAAAGCGGCAATTCAGCTTGACTCATCATTGACCGAACCATGTCGAGTAATGTCCTATTCCTCCTTTCGGATACCCATTTCACTGAGGTGTACCGGGAGGGGTGAGCTGTGGTACAATACCACACTCCTTTAGGAATGAGTCAAATTCGGTACTTAAGTACTCACCTTCACGATCCGTTCGTAGAGACTTGGTTTTCTTGTTGAGTTGGTTCTTTACTTCATTCTTGAATTCCTTGAACTTGTCAAAGGATTCACTTTTGTTTCTCATTAGATAAATATAGCCATAACGACTATAGTCATCCGTGAACGTAATGAAGTACCTAAAACCGTCTCTTGCACTAGTACTCATCGGACCACATACATCGGAATGTATCAAATCCAACAAGTCATTCGCTCTCGATCCTTTCTTCTTGAAAGGCCTCTTGGTCATTTTGCCCATTAGGCAAGGTTCGCACGTCTCCAATGATTTAAAATCAAGTTGACCAAGAAGGTTACCTTCTTGTAATTTCTTGATGCGTTTTTCATTTATGTGACCAAGACGATAGTGCCACAAGAGTGTATCATTCACGTGAGTAGTTTTAAGCTTATTGTTATTGATGTTTAAGATTTGTTTATTATTCAATTCAAGCAAATAGAGATCATTCCTCACGAATGCATTTGCATAGAAAATACCATTCTTCGATATAGACAAGCAAGAATTTGAAATATTTATATTAAAATTATCCATATCCAAACATGATACAGAAATAATATTCTTGCTAATCGAAGGCACATAATAAACAATCTTTAAACATAAATTTAAACCACTAGATAATTGAAGCTCCACAGAACCTTGTGCAATCGCAGCAACGCTCGCACCATTTCCGACCTTCAAAATCATCTCGTTCTTCAAGAGTTCCTTCCTATCCTTTAGTACCTGCACATTAGAAATTATGTGAGCACAAGATCGAGTATCAATTACCCAATCATGGACAGATGTGGCTAAATTTATCTCAATATCAAATATACCTTTGGCCTTTTTAGGGCGCTTACGTTCAATCACTCCATTGTCAAGGTCTTCCTTGTATTTGTGACAATTTGGCCGGATGTGTCCATTTTCACCGCAGTGAAAGCACTCCGTGTTAGGAGTCGGAGATTTCGAAGAATTCCCCCTCGAGGCACCCACACGAGCACCTCCTACTCCCTTGCTCTTGATTGACGTATTTTTGGTGAATTTTCCTTTACCTTTAGTGATCTTCTTGCTACTCTCTTGGATGGCTAGGAAGTGCTTGTCCCGACCCTTGTCCATGTCAACTTCAGTTGTTTTGAGAGTGTTGTGAAGTTCCTCAAGCCTCACCACTTTCTCACGCACATGATAGTGCATAATGAAGTCCTTGTAGGACGGGACTAGAGAGCCAAGAATCAAATCTTCCGCAATGTCATCGGGCATCGGGGAAGAGAACTTCGACAACTTCTCACGGTATCCATGCATCGTGAGCAAATGCATGGATACCGATGTTCCCTCCGTCATGTGACACATTGTGAGTGCGATGGTGGTCTTATAGCGCTCTTTTCTAGCACTATCCATGAACATCTTTGTTAAAGCTTCCATGGTCTTCTTGGGTTTTGAATCCAAGTATTTCGCTTGAAGCGAGTCACCCATGGAGGCCAACATTAGACCGTGAACCTGGTTCTCTTGGTCTTCCTACTTGGCTTTTGCCTCTCTCTCGCTATCGGTTGCCTTCTCATTTAATTTTGAGATTTCACCTCCAAAATATGAGATAGTTTCTCAAACTTCAACAAGATGTTGAGCTTGAGTTGTCAGCTTATGAAGTTTGAGCCATCATTTGCCAAATGATGTTTTTCAATCATAGATCGCACAATAGGTTGAATATTCGACATTTCTACAAAATAAATTATATGAGATTTAATGTCAATTTTATGTTTAAAAAAATAATACCGTAAATTAAAAATTTGTCCATAAATGCAACAATTCAAGATCCTATCAATTATAATATAAATTAGCTAAGGGCTATCAGATATATTATAAAATCAAGGTAAGAAAATATTTTTCTAATCATAACCATTTCGAAATATCGGAACATTTGCATTTTCAAACTCTTATGACTCTTGTCGTTTTAATTAAGAGGGAATTTGACCGATCATTGTAAGAAAAACTCTCTTTCTCAAAACCGAGCTAGGGCTCCGGGTCTTGTTAAGAAAACTTATTTCATTTGATATGAGATACGTTTATCCATTGTATTCACAAACAAATATACTCAGTGTCCACTAAGGGTGAATCACACCTCGTACATTTATTAATGGCACAACAATAAACAATCTTATATCTCCCACTATTCCCAAAGATGGATGAAGTTATCTCCCGCTAAGGGCGAGCAGAATATCCCTCTATCGATGACTGTTAGTGGATGAAATAAGAAAGAAAATACTCTTAATTTTTGGTTGGACAATTTAAACATTTATGTGCGATTTTAGAATTTAGGTGATCATGCATATTTATCATCTATACACATCCTAACATTCATCCATACAATCACATACATGTCAAACACACAAACATAAATATATTCATTCGCACACACATTGTGTGAGTTTATATGTTCCTGCGTCCTTGATCATTGCGCTTCTTCAGCGTCTTCTTCTTGCACCATGGATGTTGATATTGCAAAAATATAAACATGCATCTCTCAATTTTGAAAATTTTCTAGTACAAGTCTTATGTAAAAATCCTCTCATATGCATGCATATACATAGAAATAGAAATCTGGCTTTCACATATACATAAGCCCCTGTGATTGAATAATAATAACATACACATTCATTCATTCACACACGGTTTCATCGGAACAAACAAACTCACATATCCCTGCATTAGAGAACTCGAGCAATGCATGTACATATACTATAAAATACTCGATTTAGTTTATCATACATCTCTAAATCAAACAATTCTAAAATCATTTGAAATCCATTAAAAATGATTTTATGCGTCCATAGTTCAAAACACAAAACATATGAACCGCTGTTTATCTAATTTCCAAAAATATTTTTTTATAAAGAAAGATAAACATGTGCCTTTTTCGTTTTGTCGATTCCTTATAAAAAATCAATTAATTAAAAACAAAAATTTTATATATTAGACATAAGTTTAATTTTAATTCTAACATTCACATGATGTGTTTAAACATTTAAAACTATCAAAATAATTAATTTGAATTAAATCAACAAAACTATCGGAAAACTCGAAAAAAACATAGAACATGAATTGTTTCGATTGTTGATAATAACCTAAAATTAATTATATAGTCTACTCATTGAAAATATGAACTAAATGCTCAGATATGGACACGAAATCCTACAGTGGTATCTGAGCATTTAGTTCATATTTTCAATGATTAAACTATATAATTAATTTTAGGTTATTATCTACCATCGAAACAATTCATTTTCTATGTTTTTTTCGAGTTTTCCAATAGTTTTGTTGATTTAATTCAAATGAATTATTTTGATAGTTTTAAATGTTTTGAAACACATCATGTGAATGTTAGAATTAAAATTTAGACTTATGTCTAATATAAAAAAAATTCGTTTTACAGAAAATACTTTTTCTCGGTTGACCGTTTACACTCGGTTAACCGAACCCGATTGTCCAGACACTCTAGACAATTTCGGTCAACCAATTGTGCTACCCGTTCCCCATTCGGTTAACCGACCCAAAGATTCCCCGGTCGACCGAACCCTAAACGGTTCACCGTGTTTGACCCCGATTTTGCCTTTGTCAAAGTATGGATTTAGTTCCAACAAAATTTGATCTTTTGGGGTTTTTAGCAAATTCATATCTTATGTAATATTATTACACCCCATAATATATACACCTCATATGAATTTATTATGATTCTAATTATGTTAATTCTCATGACATATTGATTTTATTCGTTCACCACATGTGTCCCATTTTCATATGAAACCCGACACATCATATGAACTTAAAATCAAGCCTCTTGTTTTCCAGTTTTGTGGTGTGACCTATAGGAGGATCTAAGCTAAATTGACAGCGATATTAAACACTTAATATCTCAAACTATAAGTGATATCTAGCTACACATTATAGTCACCCAATTAGCATAGATGTCTTTGTTCCACTCGAACTAAACACGATCCATTTAGTGATGTAAGTGCACCACTTGTGTTCGTCTCTTGCCTCATGATATTAAGAATATATACAAAGTAGAAATGTGTCACCTTTGTATTATATTCATTTCTTGATCTCTTTAAGCTAATTACAACTATGTAACTTAACTCAAGTTACGTTGTGCACATTATAATTTTGCTTTATCAAGGGGCTCACTAATATCATCACTCAATTAAGAGGGGCAACGATAATCGTTTGAGTAGCTATCTTTTCCAGCACAAGTCATGTTCAACCAACTATTGCCTTTATCACTATACTCATTGATAACTTTTGACAATAATCAAATGAAGCACTTCTTGAGTGAAAAGATATAAGTGTCATATCTTATGATCCAAGACACAGTAAAATATTAATGACACGAAACACAATTCCATAATGTTTTACTTGTTAGGTCTATTCAATATATAAAAGTAACTATTCTCCGCTTTCATATACTCGTGTCGTCAATTATTTGTAGAGCTACAACAATCGATGACCAACACGACAATCTTATCTCGGTGATTAATGTTCTATGTTAATTACCATGATTGTGAATAACTTTTGGTTTATGTAAACCATTATCTTTTAGAACTTTACGGTTAAGGACCAAACGTCTCTTACTTAACACTTCCAAAAGACGAATACCATAATCAAGGAACAAAATGTTTGCACATCCAATTCATAATAATTGACATATAAAAGTACAACTTTTAGAACACATTCTTTTCAATAACTTCGTTGTGTTTTTCCAGTAAACATGTTCTTCCAGTTATTATATCTAATTTTGATATTTCATTCATCCTGTAGTGTCTGGACGGATTGACGGAGATGACTTCCCATATGTGGATAATCTTTCAGGAATCATTTTACCATTTCTGGAGCGGTGGAATGATATACGTGTTGATGTCAACTATGGATTTCTATGTGTTGCCGATGTTTTCCATGATGGTCAAGACAATTGGTTTTACGCCCGTCGTGCGATTTCTAATGAGATAAGTGCGCATCTCATTTATGAGCATGTTTATTATGACGGTGTGGTACCGGCTTATTAGCAAATTGATTGGGGCAGAAGACCTTGTGGCGAGGATCACTATATAGAGATTTGGTGCGACTTGTTCCCGATAGCCAATTCTTACAAGTGTGCAGTTATTTGTTTCTCACTTAGAGCGAATGGTTCGTTATACCCGTGTCTTACAATATTACCTTGGGAGAGTCTATCTACCATGATGAAAACATATAGAGAGTTGATCATTGCTCATTTGGGGAGTTACAAACATTTTATCTGCTTAGAATTATCTAAGGGATTCCCAGTACCACCTATAGCGAGTCTGTGGTTTCAAATGCAAGATGAGAGTGTTGTTGGATGGGAGGTGGAGTACGAACATAAGAGAGCATATTGGGAGCAGTTACGTAGTCGATTTTGATTGTAATGTGTAATTTGAAATGAATTGGTTAAATTACTATATTTTTACTAGTTATGTATCGTGTTGCTTTTTTTATCAGATTTCAATTTTCAAATGCATTATATGTAGCAAATAGGGAGAAAATATGTTCGTCATAAAAATATAATAAGAGTATTAACTGATAAGCAAATACAAATACAATTAATAAGAATACAACAAATAATAAAATAAATATGGTACAATCAAACTACAACTACGACTCATCCTCCGAATCATGGTCAGAAATGCCTAACTGACTGTTCCATGACCTAATGATTCCATCCAAGTCAAGCAATGATTCCAAGCTTGATTGCCGCCTTTGGATGGAGAACACTCGTCGAGCTTACCTTGGAGCATCGAGAATACAAGGAGTTTCTTCTCAGTGCCTTCAAGAGGTGATCAGGTGGACGAATCAAGCGAGTCAGCCAACTCAAGCATAGGATGAAGTTTGGTATGATTCTCTTTAGATTTCCATTTGTGCCAGCATTCAGCTTCATTCCGGTCGACCAACGCAGTAACCATGGGTCTCTCTGCTCGTTTTCGGTCGACTGAACAATACAGAGAGCCCCATGGAGGTTCGCTTGACTTGAGCTTATGCTTCGGTCGACCGAAATCACTTTCAGTCGACCGAATCCTTTTTCCAGTAGTTTTCAAAATGGCCATGTTGGCCATATCAATTTTCTTCCTTAGCATACTTTTTAGGCCTTGTTGGCCAATGCATACGGATTAGATTTGGGTCGCACGTGGCCACTAGGATCTTAGCATGTAAAATCTTTGATGAAATACAAGCAGAGGTAATTCCGACCTCTATAATATTCGGGCCCGCAAAAAAAAATTAAAAAAATTAGGGGCGCATGTGGCGGACGCCACCCCTGGGGGGCTTAATTTTTAATTGTTTTTTTATAAAATAAGTTGGGTAAATTTACCGTATTCGAGTGCACCGGGGCATCCGTTGACTTATTTTCTGGTTTTCGCGACATCGTATTTGATGATTAAGAAGAAGAGGAAGAGACAGTGGTGGTGGAAGAGTGAAATGAAGAGAGATATAAGTAGAAAGGAGATAATGACAAAACAGTAATTGACGAGGACGATTTAAGCAATTCACGAACGACGTTTAGCAGTTAACACAGAAAAACTTAGAAGATCTCCGAATTTGAGTTTCAACAGGGTTCCATGATGTAAAATTTTATAATTAAATTGGTTTCTAGAACAATGGCAGGTAAAGCTTAAATGCTAAAACAGAACATTGTAGTGCACGTTTACACTATAAAAACTGATTATGTTATTGTACACCTTCAGAAAACCAGTTCATCACTTTTTTTTGCTATTATATCAAAAATATTACCAGAAAACTCCATGGAGATTGGTTCAATTTAGTCCACGTAATCTATCCACAACAAGCCTTCTATCCACTGCTTCGTCATCATTATCCAGAACTTAAAAAAGAACGCTTTCAAAAATAAGGACAAAAATAGGGCTATTTGCATAAGCACCGTCCACTAGTTCTAATTTTATGTTATTTTGCCTTCTTAATTTTCAATTATATTCTGAACTGCTAAACATCACCCCAAAATTACTTAAATCGTCCCTTAAAATTACCAAATTGCCCTTCCTCCTATTTTTGCTTATATATCTCACAATTTCACTTTTTTCTCAAAACTTTCTCTTCCTATACCTACTACAGAAGATTACGAATGTCTCGGAGGCCAGGCAAGCAGCCAGCAGTTCCCCCGGTGTACCCGTATACGGTAACATTACGTTATTTATTTGTTTAAAATATAAAAAAAGTCGTCGGCGTCCGAGGGAGACGCCCCCCGCATGGGGCGGGCGTCCGAGGAAGCCGCTCCCCCCATAGGGTAAACGTGAGCAGTATGACGCCTGGTGGTCCTTTAGATGGGAGCGTCATTCCTAGTTTCTGGGGTCACATCGCTAGACGGATCTGGGACGGAGAGGATCGGAAGGTTCTGAAGTGCCATAATCGGCACAGAGCCTGTACAGCACTACATGGTTGGCGGTCTACACTGAGTGCTGATATCAGAGAGGAGATTAGTGCCACGCATTTGGGGCACTTACCGTACAGCATGTTCCCTTATCTCGACATGCCTTTGATTTCTGCGTTTGTGGAGCGGTGGCAGCCTGACACCAACACTTTTCACATGCCTTTCGGAGAGATGACGATCATGTTTCATGATGTTTTCCAGATCCTGCGCATTCCTGTGGATGGTCGTCTGGTTAGTGCTTAGAGGTCGACATCTGAGCTGAGGTGTTATGTGGCAGAGTTGCTTGGTGTCACACCTGATGGCCTGACGAGAGATACAGCTTTATGGAGTGGTGGTGGTGTCGGCATCGACTCCCTTGAGGACCTATGCAGACGGGCACGACCTCCGCGGGCCGATGATACACAGTTGACGGCGTACCTATTTTTGATGCTCGGAGCAGTCTTGTTTGTCGACAAGAGTGGTTGCCGGATCAGACCACGCGATCTATTGGAGGCTAGGGACCCGGAGACCGTTCGTGAGTACTCATGGGGCTCAGCGACGTTGGCATACCTGTACCGTCAACTTGGGATAGCTAGCCGTGCGGATTGTTCTGGGATTGCAGGTTGTCTTACGCTGCTGCAGGCGTGGATATACGAGTACTTTCCCGCATTCCGCCCGCATCGTGAGCGGAAGATTATCGAGGAGGGTCATCCACGTTCGGGTATGTGGGCCGTCCGGAGCGAGGAAAAGAGCGATGGACGATTGCGTTCGATCCGCGCACGGCTAGATCAGATGACTGCATCAGAGGTATCAAACTTTACACCATTTACATTTATTTATTTAATTTTAAGATGTATTATTATTAATGTGTTAATGTTTAGGTGGAGTGGTTACCCTATGGTCCTGACCCAGCAGGGGAGGTCCCGAGGACTTTATTGATGGGCCTTATTCGTTATCGGGATATCATAGAGCCTTATATGCCCGATCGTGTCTTGCGTCAGTTAGGATATGTTCAGGTGATCCCGGTTGACATCCCGACACCAGAGCATGCGGTGCGGTCTGCGACTGCAGCGACGTACGACGTCAGGTTCCCCACTTCTACAGCGGAATCGACTGGGCGGACATTTCCGAGATCATGCCGACTGTTCCTTGGCGACTTCAGACGTAGTCGCGACCCCTCCGAGTGTGATGCACATTATCTTGATTGGTTTGGTAGTTACTCACATCCTGTCATCGTCCGTGGTGCCTCCCGGAGAGCAGATCGACCACCAGATAGGACGTGTGGCGATCTGGTAATTTTTTCATTTTATCTATACTTATTTGTACCGTATCTTTTGTTAATGTACGCTAATGTTAATGTTATGTGCAGTGGATGGGTAAGATGATACGGGCTGTAGAGCCAATCTTGCAGAGGAGGGATGAGCTGCCAGACGATGCCAGAGCTGCATGCGGAGATTTGGATGAGATCATACAGTCGTGGCATACTCAGTTAGGCATCTCCGACCATGATTCGGATGATGAGTAGGCTGATCTGTTGTACCGTACTCTTAGTATTTGCATTTATATTTGTTTATTTGTCGTACGCTTATTATTTGTATTTGTGTTTGTGTTTGCTAACATGTCGTACGCTTATTGTTTGTATTTGTGTTTGCTTATCTGTTGTACGCTTATTATTTGTATTTGTGTTTGTGTTTGCTAACATGTCGTACGCTTATTGTTTGTATTTGTGTTTTGCTTATCTGTTGTACGCTTATTATTTGTATTTGTGTTTGCTAACCTGTCGTACTATTATATATAATGCAAATAAAGCAAACATATCAAAACATATTACATAATAAAGCAACACTATATAATGTACAAACATATCAAAACATATTACATAATTGTACAAACATATCAAAACATATTACATAATTGTTGTCAATATGCTATCCTATTTTGGTACTCCAGCTCCCATCCAATAACACTCTCATCTCGTATTTGATACCACAGAGTCGCTATAGGAGGTACGGGGAATCCCTCATTCAATTCCAAACGAATGTAATGAGCGTAACTCCCTAAATGAGCAATAATCAACTCTCTGCACGGTCTCGTCACGGTAGGCGGACTCTCCCAAGGTAGAACTGTAAGACATGGGTACAACGAACCATCATTTCCGAGAGAGAAGAACATAACTGCACACTTGTAAAAATTTGCAATGGGAAACAAGTCCGTCCACGTCTCCATATAGTGATTCTCGCCACAAGGTCCCCCGCCCCAATTAATCCGGTGACGAGCCTCCGCCACACCGTCGTAGTATACGTGCTTATAAAAAGATAGGTTCGCAGCTATCTCATTTGAAATCGAACGACGGGCGAGTTGCCAATTGTCTTCACCACCGTGGAAAACATCGGCGACACATCGAAATCCACAGTTTCCATCAGCACGTACATCATTCCACTGGTGTAGGAATGGCATAATGATTCCTGGAATTCTATCTCCATATGGGAAGTCGTCTACGTCAGCCCGCCCAGTCACTACAATATGAACAAAAAATACAGTTACATATAATAACAAAAGATACATATTTACTGAAATAAATAACAAAATTATAATAATAATAAATATAGGGATGGTATACCTGATCCTCCCCTCACAGACGAAGAACCAGAAGATCGACCACGACCTTTGCTTCCACTACCGGAAGAACGACCACGACCTCTACTCCCACTACCTGAAGATCGACCACTACCTCGCTCTGCATACTCAAACGCACTAGGGTCCCGTCGTGTCGACTTTCCCCTTGGTCGACCTCGTAGCTTTGTTTTTACTGCAGGCTCTCTCAAATTCGAATGTTCGGGGTGTAGCTGCTCGAATAAAACTCGAGAGGCAGATCGAATTACGGTAGGGTCACTTCCTGCAATCTCATCAACCAGACTGTGAAAATGTTCGGCGTCTTGAGCTGCCTGAGACACAAACTCTGCGTTCCCGGCTCCTTCCCCAATGACAAGTGTCCTCCAGAACGGATGAATCTGCTCTAAGTAAATTCCGTTTTCTGATTCAAGACATCCACGGATGGTACATGCGCAAGGTATCCCATGAGAAGTCAGAAAAGCGCACTCGCAACGATGTTCAACTTCATCATCTAACTGTTGCATTCTCTTCACCTCCTGACTCAGCAACTGCAAACAGTGATGCGAAACTCTACCATTTATGTGACGATATAGAGCATGTCTGAAATTAGTCAAATTTCGCCGTCTCGAGTCTTCAAGAAAGTTTCGAATATTCGTCAGTTGCATTTCAGTAGCCGCGTTGACGCGCTCGAAAAGAGTGTCCAGAGCTGCAGTCGATGTAGAAATCCACTCTTTTAGAGCCGAATGAGCACTTTCGACCCTACAATTCGTGGTGTTCCCAAAATGAAGGACTTTGTTCGTCCAATTCAGCACAAACTTTTCTTTATGCACCAACCACATGGTGTCCAGATACTCCGTGATAACCGGCCACGATCTATACAAATCTTTCAGAGCATACACAACTCTATCATACTCGGCTTCTGAAGTAGAAAGCATGATCTTCCTCCATCTTCCACGCCTCAAAGTCTCTGCCATCTGCTTATTCTTGCCGAATACGTGGTATGCGTAGTTCAATACGTCTTTGTTGATGTGCCATGTGCAGAGTAAATGAGCAGAGTCAGGAAAAACCTCTCTCACCGGTCGCATAAGGTCTAACTCCCGGTCTGTTATTATTGCAGTCGGGCTGACAGTCCCCAATAACAGATCTCTCAACTTCTCCATCACCCACAGATAACTGGAGTAAGATTCATCCATCAAAATCGCATATCCAATAAGGAAATTCATGTTTGTTGGTGTGACCCCAATCATTTCGAACAAAGGCATCTTATACTTGTTTGTCTTATAAGTCGAATCCATGCAGATAACGAAAGGATATGTCCGCAACAACTGGAGTGACGTCGGATGTGCCAAAAAAGCGTGAGTGACGACATCAGTTTCTGGATCCGCCATAATCCAATGTAAGTACTCACACTGCACTGCTTGGTAGAGAAACTACTGGACGGGATTCCAGTCTTCAGATTTTGTCCTCCTCGTGTAATCTCTGAAATTATAAATATGCCTTTGATTTGGATTGTCCTCCGGGAATTTTTCTTTTACTGCCTTCAAGATGTTCCGTGGTTTTGCTTGCACCTCTGTCATATCACGAACAATCTTCTTCGCCCCAGAACTTAGACCACTAATTTGACGATGACCCTCTGGATAAACTGCCAGTTTGTGGTTGTGATGTCCGTGACCACTATTAAAAACCACAACCCATCCATCACGATCTCGTCGCTCCACCACTTTTATTAAGAAACGGCAACCGCAACCCTTTCTTTTGGTGTTTCTTCGAAGTGCAGTATCCATATCCCGAGACTCCATTTGATTTCGTCGGTCGCATCTCAAATAACAATCCATCCGACTATCTGATCTTGTTTTGTACGACGACACGACCAAAAAAAACTCAACTCCGATAGCTACTTGTTTGGCCCATTTACTTGCTTCATCGATTGTTGCAAAGATTTGTGTAGTTTGAAATAACTCACTGTAATCCACTCCATCACCACCGAAATCTGGAACCTACAAAAATAAAATCGAAATTAAAAAAATAAAAAAATAAAATCGAAATTAAAAAAATAAAAAAATAAAATCGAAATTAAAAAAATAAAATCAAAATCAAAAAATTCAAAAAAAAACAGGCGTCTGTATTAGACGCCTGCCCCATGGGTGGGGCGTCTGAGTTAAACGCCCTCCCCAACGGTGAGGCGTCTGCGTAGGACGCCTTGCCGTAGGGAAGGGCGTCTACTAAAGACGCCTTACCCATGGGGAGGACGTCTACATAAGACGCCTCTCCCATTGCGTAGGCGTCTGCATTAGACGCCTCGGCCATGGGGCGGGCGTCCTACGCAGACGCCCTCACCTTGGGGGAGGCGTCTAATGCAGACGCTAGGCCCAAAATTTGCCCCGCGCCAGGCTTACCTCACCCGATGCATCACCCTCGCCAGACATTTTCGCGGTGTTTTTACTGATAAATTATGAATATACAAGACCATAGGCCTTATTTATAGACACGGGACGATATGGGTATTAAATATATTGTTAAAGGCAATTTGGTAATTTCAATGAGCGATTTAAGTAGTTTTGGGGCGACGTTTAGTAGTTCCCAATCTATTTCCTATAGTTTTTTTCTATATGTTTGGTTTGAGAAGAAGTTTCATGTTCAAATGAATACACAAAGAACTTTGAGAACACGAAGTCATATATCTGACCACCAAATTATTTTGAAATAGACAAAGATTAACATTATATAGTCCATTCTTTATAACTTGAGAACTACTTCAATCATTCTCGGTATCAATTTCTAATATCATTAGGATAAACAAATGTACAAAATCTGATAACCACTATTTAAATTGAGGGTGAAAATTTTAAAAATGGAGATATCACAATCGTTTTCTAAAATAATCGTTCTCCTACACTACACACTGCACAAACACCAAGACTGGATCCCAAATGATCCAAATGCAGGTCACATTTAATAATTAAATTAAAACGCTACCAATTCTTAAAAAAATGTACACACCATGAGACAAAACCTCCTATTCTTCTTCCACAGTCAGATAGTGAGGATCTGGAAACGACACGTGTTTCCCTCCAAACCACAGTCCACTTCCATTCCATTCCATTCCATTCCATTCCAACAGAAAATCGAAATCCATCGGAACTCCAATTCCATTTCTCGATCGATGTCGTCGTTAACCTGCGGAATCGCTTCCCCAAACCCAAAACCCTTCTTCCTCCCCAACCGCCACCACACCCCTCTCTTCTCCTCCAAATCCCAAACCCAAATAACCAACCCTAACCCCAAACCCAAATCCAAGAAACGCCGCACCAAATCCACCCCTCCTTCTCCTCCTCCTCCTCCTTCTCCTCCTCCTCAAGAAACGACGCGCCCGCTCATAGGGTTGGAAGACGTCAACCCCGTCGGACTCGGGAGGAGGTCGAGGCAGGTGTTCGATGATGTCTGGAGGAAGTTCTCCGGGTTGGGGCAGATCACCGGGGCGGTCGAGGAAGCCGAGGTCAATCGATGGCCCATGTGCGACTTCGTCGTGCCCGGGGCGCAGGATACTACGGTTCTTGTCGTCGGAGCGACTAGTAGGATCGGGAGGATCGTCGTTAGGAAGTTGATGATTAGAGGCTACAAGGTCAAGGTATGATTGGTTTGTTAGTTGGTCGAATTACGTTGAGTTTATTCGAATTGTTGGAAGTGGTAATATAATAATATTTGAGCGAAACACGAAGACGTTGTATCTATCGTTGGATAGTTTAGTTACATTCTCTTGAGCTATAAGATCTTTGGACGCTCCACTGAACGTCAATTACTTGTCAGATGGGAGTCATCACTTGGATATGGTATTGGAGTCATCACTTTTATATGGAAAATTTGGACATGTGAAGGGGAGGGAGCATTGAGACTAGTTATATGTTCAAAAAATGAAGGGTGTTGACATATTTTCGTGATTTTCCACTCAACGGTAGTAAGTTTTGACTTTTCGTAATGAGACATTTGACATTGCATGATTTGCTTAGGGTAATTTGGAATCATGCAACTTTTACAAAGAAAAATGGAGCTTCCTGACCAATACTGTGTTAATGTTGTGCGTTGTGCAAATTTAGAGTCATAGTTGAGCCGTTTGTCGTAGTTTGATAAGTTGAATCAAAAACACCGATAGGAATAGGACTCCTCTATATATTTTTTAAGGTAAAGTTCGAATTTGGTGGAAATAGAGAATATTAATCTCGAGCTGAAATATTTTTACAGGTCAACCAATGAAAGAAATGGTACTTTTATGTAGTTCATGTGGAAATTTTATTGGTTTTTTATTTTATTTCAATAGGCATTAGTGAGGAGAGCAGATGAAGAAGTTCTAGAGATGTTACCAAGATCGGTGGATGTGGTGGTTGGTGATGTTGGTGAACCTTCAACGCTGCAAAAGGCTGTTCAAGGTTGCAACAAGATCATATATTGTGCTACAGCACGCTCCACTGTGACTGGAGATCTCAACAGAGTTGATCACCAGGGCGTGTGCAACGTAGCCAAGGCATATCAGGTTTGTTCTCTGAAGGACTGTAGCTACTTATAGATGGTGTGGTAATTTGGTCCTTACTGTTGCACCACAACAGGAGGACTTATATTTACTATATTCGATTTGCAGGACTATAATAACAAGCTAGCACAGTTGCGGGCTGGTAAGAGCAGCAAAAGCAAGCTTTTGATTGCTAAATTTCGGTCCGCTGAGTCCCTTGAAGGATGGGAGGTCCGTCAGGGAGCTTATTTTCAAGAAGCTGTCACTGCTAAGTATGATGCAGGGATGGATGCAAAGTTCGAATTTACCGAATCTGGGGAAACAGTTTTCTCAGGTTACTTTTGGTCTCATAAGTTACTTCGTACCAATCAAATAAATGTTATAAGTTAGTGCACTGTACCTATTATATACATATATAGATAAAATAGTTGCATCTCAAATGTACTTTTGTGGGAACTCAAGTCCTCAGCATGAGTATCATATTTCTACAATTATTTTGATATCACGTTGTTTGGCTAATGATCCTGCTATCGTTATGGAATATTAGACCGTGAGGGAGTTGTACATGATTCTTTCCTTTTTAAAGTTATTGATGTCCTTTTTTCCCCTTTTGTTGCTTAACTATTCCAGGATACGTATTTACAAGAGGTGGTTATGTTGATCTATCAAGAAAACTTTCTCTTCCATTGGGTTCCACTCTGGACAGGTATTGTGTGTATCTCAGGCTTGACCAATCTTTATTCTACCTACCAGGCTTTTACATCCTAGTATTTATTTGTATACGTATATCTATGTCTGCAGACCAATGAAATTATTAACGAAATTGTTGGTTATTTTGTGTAGATATGACGGGTTGGTTCTCTCTGTTGGTGGAAACGGAAGATCCTATGTTCTAATTCTCGAAGCTGGTCCATTAGCTGATACCACTCAAAGTAAAATGTACTTTGCTCGTATTAATACGAAAGTCGGCTTCTGTAGGGTCAGTAGTTGTGCATTATTGCATTTTGCTACATCATACTGCACCTTTGACTTGTGATCTGATTGGCTGATATATTGTTGTGCTTGTCTTTATTGTTTGGTGAGTTACAGGTCAGAGTGCCATTTTCGTCATTTCGCCCTGTAAAACCAGATGATCCTCCACTAGATCCATTTCTTGTGCATACCTTGACAATACGTTTTGAACCAAGAAGACAGGTGCATTCTGTTCCCACTTAACAAAATCAATCTTGTTTTCGAGTTTGTGATTAAAATTTTCCTTTTTTTAATCTACGATCTTATTTTAGCAATGATGTAACTTCATGCCTCTCTAAACAGAGACCCATTGAAGGACCAGCAGGAAACTCACAGGACCTCAGAAGTTTCAAATTAATCATGGAGTATATAAAAGCTTTGCCCGTATGTACTTTTTCAAATACTCATCTTCCTCCTGTGTATACCACTTGTATCTTCCACTATCTTTTAAGAAATGAAAGGATTCTATCATGCATAAGTGCTTGCACAATATTAGCTAGTAGGAAGAGTAAAATATAGGAGCAGCATCAAGGTTGTGAAGGCAAACAACTATCTTCTGGGCTTGTTTCTTAAACATAAGAAAGACAAAAGAATGCTGGAGCAATTGTTTTCTTTTTTTCTGCATCCTTTCCGTTCTTGTGGCACTTTGTTGCAGATTTAGCCTTTCAAAAGTTACATCATCCTTCGAAACTTGAACGAAGTCATATATAAGTTCCTTTTAAGAAGACATGCCACTGTGTCATACTGTCATGTGGAACCGTATCAGTTGATTTCATATATTGGAACATCAGAGAATTAATAATCCTCTCTTAATACAAATAATTTATTTAATGTTTACTTCAATTGTTATTTACATATTTATCATCACTGGCTTGAATGTAAGATAGGTAAACTTATATTGTTTCTTTTGTTCATCTGTCAAATGTTGTGCTCTAGATTCTTGTCTTTGCAGTGCACCTCACTTTTTCAATCTTCACGTTTTCAATATCCTCCATTTTGACAACTGAAGTCATTAATCATGCAGACAGGTCAAGAAACGGACTTCATATTGGTTTCATGCACAGGGTCAGGAATTGAGCCTAACAGAAGGGAACAAGTTCTCAAAGCTAAGAAAGTAAGTACCTTGTTTTACTTTCCTGTGTCATTCTTGTCCTGTTACATTTAGCTTATACAGGCTTTAGCCACCTTACCACGGAACAACGTATTTCCTTTCTCAGTCTGGAGAGGATTCACTCAAAAGAACTGGCCTGGGCTACACAATTGTTCGACCAGGTCCTCTCCAGGTATAAATCGTGGTATTACAAAGTTTCATATATTTCTCTGTCCTGTTTCGCTAGAAGTCAAGATAATTAATTGGCATGTGTGTTGTCTCGTGAAGTTGGAACTGGAATTATAAAGTTGAGATTGGAGTTCTTTTTATTGGTCTGGAACCTGTGTGCTGAAGTTGATGCTATCTCAACCGTTAATTTTGCATCAGTTTGTATTCATGTTCTAAACAGTATTAGTCACAACAAATTTATCACGGATAATAGCATGGTGGGTTGATCCCCCCACTAACAGCTTGTTTTTAGAGCCACATGCAAAAAATGATTTGTAAAAATTATGATTTATATGTAGTTCAATCACTTCAATGTGTTTGTGAAGTATATTCCTTTTTGTTGCTTGTTTAGCTCCACAAATAATAAGTATATGCACCAGTGATACAAAATTTGATAAAATGTTCATATGCAGTTTTAAAAATGTAGAGAAAAGGAATCACTGATTTTATTTTCGATTTTATTTCCATACAAAGAAGTCTAGTACTAAAAGGGTTTATAGATATGTTTTTCTAGTCTAATTTAGGAGGCTCAAACCGAAACTGGTTAGAGGATATATTTGTTAACTTGTCTTCCAATAGAAAGCAAAAACTGATACTCATGGAATGGACTCTGGCAACGTTAGTATTATGTATTGCATTGGAAAACTAAGCTGATGTTTCATGAACCAATGCCGCAGGAGGAACCTGGAGGTCAGCGAGCCTTGATATTTGATCAAGGGAATAGGATTTCTCAGGTATAATCAACTTTTCTTCTCACCGTGTTCCATAAATACATTTCGAAATATAGTCCAACCCCTGCAGTCTGTATAGGGTATTAGTTGTGCGGATGTCGCGGATATCTGTGTCAAGGCATTACATGATTCAACAGCAAGAAACAAGAGTTTTGATGTAAGAGCTTCTTCCCTTCCTCTTTTTTTTCTCTTTTCCCCTCAAGTCTTGTTAATTTTTGTAACTATCAGGTGTGCTACGAATATGTCGCGGAACGAGGGGCGGAACTATATGAACTGGTAGACCACCGATGCCACATGTTCTGAGATTCTTATTATTTGAATGATTTTGTTCCTAAATTCTCTCTCTTTGCGTTTCAGGTTGCTCATTTGCCTGACAAAGCAAACAACTACCTCACCCCTGCTCTATCAGCTTTGGAAAAGAACACTTAAAAAGAACACAAGCACCTTAACGCACTTGCACATAATGAATACATATACTCTGGAAATGTTATATTCTCCATTTTTTACATCTTATTTCCTCAATAAGATATCAATCGGTACATACAAATGTAAATGTCATTTTCTTGCCACAATCGAATTTAAAATCTAATTTCCTCATTGAGACAACTCATATATACAAAACGTAAAATGTGTTTTGCTTGGGTATGTACGTAAAAAGTAGAAAATTGGAGCTAATTTTTTTTGTAAATATTTCGGATCAGCTTCGTAATATCCCAGGCACAGGTGTGGATCCGTTGGAGAATTTGTTCCGTTGCTATAATCTTATTGATGTTGTATTGGACAATGTGCAGGAAAATAGTAACTATAGAGAATTTAAAAAAAAATCCCAAATCAAAATTGAACACACAATTGCATTTGTGTATGCAATCTTGATACAACAAAGTTTGTTGTCTCGTTTTAAGGACACCACCACCGGCAATATCAGATTATCACCTTTACCATATATGTTGGGCAACTAACCGGCAATATCAGATTATCACCTTTACCATATGTTGGGCAACTAAGGCTCCGTTTGGATTGGACTCTTAATTGTGTGATTCTCGTGGGAAGTTAGTTAGCTCTTGGATTTTTGACCCCAGAAGTTACTTCTTCATTCCAGATTTGAAGCTGTTTGGATGACAGTAGTGGTGGTGGATCTTCATATGTCTTGTCCAGTGAAAGTCCCGAACTACCCTCCAACCAAGGAATATGTCTTGTCCAGTGAAAGTCCCGAACTACCCTCCAACCAAGGATGTCATTCACTTCTTGACCCTATTCTCCCCACCCCTTGGCTTCCACCCCAAGCAAACCTCATCATTTCCTCTCTCCCTCTTCAATCCTGCAACATCTTGACTGACTACGACGGTTAACATGGTTGGCCCTTCAACTCGCGTTGAAACCCCATCAGTGGTGCCTTTTTGTTTCTGTGGAGTGTCGACGAAGGTGTGGCAACGAGTTAAAGATAGTGTTCCAACTAGGGTATTTTTTTGAATACTAGTGATTTGGTGAGTACATACTTGATTTCAAGGTCCATTCCATATGTTCTTCGATTTGATTTCATCGTGATCAGTAGATGGCTGAAGTTATTGTTGCTATTTCGTGTACCAACTCGATGACACTCGTTGCCATTACATGTTGTCTGAAGAGTCGGTTGTCGCCATAGTTTGTTAGCCCACAACGAATCCACTCCGGACCGGACTCGCGAATATGATCACCAACTACGAACCGATACGATTAGTGCTCTTCGAGTGACACAAAACTCCAAACAAACACAATAACCAAAACTAAAATTTCATTATTCAAATGGATGATTATACAAGTACAAGTGATGACCTATTTATAGGCTACAACAACCACTTCAATTAACTAACTCTAACTACTAAAACTAACTCTAACTAACATGGAATCCACGTGACCTCCAAGCACCCAATCAAAATATGCCAAGTCATTGATGCATTGCATACATTGTATCATATGTCTTTCATTTAGATTAATTTTATATCAATAAATGCTACTAAGGTATGTGTTTAGTCTTATTTACAGAATACAGGGACCTGAATGCAAATTACCCATATCCCGAGCATAAACACGTGCAAAAGACTCGTTTCTATCATAAAGACCAAGGCAAGATTATCGGGATTCAAATTGAAGTTCATCCAAGCATAAAAACATTCAAAAACCTAATTACAAAAAGACCAAGGACTTAAGCACAAAAGTAGCTAGGGACTTAATTGCAAAAAGCCGATGACCCGACTGCAAATTAAAGTACCAAAATATTATTTTGGAGAAATTTTAAAGAAAAATCAATTTGGATCTCCAAATATATGAAGAAATTAAGTCGGAGCTCAAAAGAAAGGAAAGAAATCATCCAGACGCGCAAAGGACATTTAAATCATACCATAAACACACAGGAAAAATCCGGATCCAATCAGAGCATAATTTGCAGTGAAATCGCCGCACCTTACATGTATTATGCGGCGGAAACACCGCACCCCTTGCGATCAATGGCCCCGGGTTTTGTCCAGTTGTGTATTGACGCGTGTGCTTTCCTATTTTATATTTGGGTCCCTTGTATCGGCTATAAATAGCCCTGAAACGATGTTGTGAGGGTCATAGTCCTAGTCTTGTTTTTTTAGTTCTTCTCTTTAGCAATAAAATTCTGTTATTTTATTTTGTGTTTTTTAGTTTTCTTTTGTAGTTTCTCTAGGACCCCTTCTCCTTCCCTCCATTCATGAGTTTCTAACTCTCTCCAAAGGGTGGGGGTGACGGATTTAGGGTGATGAGAAGAAGAATGATGTTATTATTTTAATTTCGTGTTAGTATATTTTGATTACTTGAGTTTATGTTGAATCATTTATCATGTAATGCTTTATAACTAATGTGATTTATCATAAGTTTCAGATTTCTCTAAACAAAACCCGACATCTAAACCTCCACCTGCTGGACTCTCATCCATATTTGTTTTCTTTTTAGTTTTTCTTTTGTTGTTCTTGCTTTAGAAAATTAAAAACCAAAAATCTCAAACCAAACCTTATTTTTCTCTCTTTCTTCCTTAATTCGAAAATCACAAAAATAACAATATCTCTCTCTCCTTGTGTTCGACCCGTACTTGCCACGTCTTCATTGACGTCGTACACTTGCGGTATAAATAAAATTCTCATCAAGTTTTTGGCGCCGTTGGAGGGGAGGGCGACGAAGATTTTGTTTATTTTTTGTGATTTCGATTCTATCATGTTTATCGTGTGCGCGATCTAACTACTTGGGTTTGCGTTTCAGGAGACAACAGAGTGCGCGGCGAAATCCGGGCACAGTTGGAGCAAGAGGGGCGGCGGATTCGCCGCACATCAAGAAGAACCTGCGACGGATTCGCCGCACGTTTGAAGCATATGGGCTTCAATTTTTTTCTGAGGTCGTCTCCATCTCTGGGTGGACGCGTAGAGCATCTGGGAATTTTCGAGAGCGGGCGGCGAACCCGACTGAGCGTGCGTAGGTAACCTTTGTTGCCTTTTTCCTCGAAATTTCTAGTTTCGAAAAATTTCCTTTTCGTAGAACTGCACGTGTTAGGGCAAAATTCCATAATTGACAATAATTCAACTCTGACCTAAAAATTGGCAAAATTAGAAGGACTTAGTGCATGCATCATATAGTGTTTTGTTTGCATTATTCTTGCTAAATTCTTGCAAATTAATTCTTGTTGAAGAGTGCTGGAGGCAAGGTACGTGCGTGGTTTTATCGATTGCATTTAAGCGTATAAATTAGTTCGCATACAACCTTGCAATTGTCCCCAAATTAAAGACCAATGTTTGACTATCTTTGCTAGATTTAAGTTAAACTATCTTAAGGGCAACTCCGTAGGAAAAGATACGGTGGGGATTTCATCACCCTTCCGTGACCCACAAATCACAATCCTAAAGTGTCACCCAAGCCTTAAATTAAAATCAATTAGACATTGACCCCTAAGGATTCAGACTCAATTAAGGAGAAGATTGGTTTGACTTGCTATGACCTGAAGCTGATCGAATTTAATTTGGTGTCTAGAAAGTGTTTTTGTGTTGACGTAAGTCTTCCAAGCGAAGTGGTTGTCTAATTGGCACCGACTCTGTCGGAAGCGCCCCACTAGCTATACATTGCCTGGCCAAGTTGGTTTGATTAGTGAGGGAGGTGAATCAAGCTAACTAATTCGACTCAACCAGTTAGGAGTCGTCTAGATCTAAGCTACATTAGGTCTAGGATGTTTGAACCGTGCTTGTTTAGGAAACTTCTAACCGACCCTCTTATCTATCTTTTAGAGTTAAGTTTCCCTTCTCATCTGAGTCTTCTTTCTCTTCTCATCTCAGTTCTCTAGATTAGGATTCCTTTCTCACTTTTCCATTTCTATTGTTTGTTTCCATTTTTGAAAGAAAAAAATTATAAAAAAAAATAAAAATCAATTGATTCTTGAATTGGAATTTGGAATTTAAATTTCGAATTTGAATTCAAAAATTGATTCAAACCGGTGCACTCATATTTGGGTTCGGGACTTGAGCAATCGACTCTCACGAGTTCATCTAGATTCCAGACTGGAACTTAGCCCCAATCCACATGTTGCACCACCTCACCCAGATCCAATGGGTGAGAATGTAGTGGACCCACCTGTTGCACCACCTATGACTTTGAGGGATCAGTGCTACCCAACGATGGCTGCTCAGCCATCGTGCGTCGTTATGCCCACCATACCGGGTCGCGACTTCGAACTGAAGGCACAATACATGAGTATGTTGCCCAAGTTCACCTCTAGGGAAGACCCATATCTCTTCCTTAGAGAATTTGACGAAATCTGCTCCCTTATGCAATACCAGCATATCTCTGAGGAGGCAGTGCGTCTTAAATTCGTGCCTCTAGCACTGAAGGACGACGCTAAGAAATGACTATATAGTCTAGCCGAAAGATCTATTAGGAGTTGGGCCGAGTTTTTTCAAGTATTCTTAAAGAAATATTTCCCCAACCATAAGACTATTAGGATTAGGAATGAAATTGTTGCATTCGTTCAATCTGAGAGCGAGCCGTTCTATTCCTGTTTAGAAAGATGTAAAAGTCTGTTGACCCAATGCCCTCATCATGGAATTCCAAGATGGCAATTGTGCCAAATTATCTATGAGGGATTGACACCTACATCTAGGGTTATGCTAGAATCTGTAAGCCAAGGAAGCTTTATGTCCAAAAGTGAGAATGATGCTTGGATTTTTCTTGAGGATTTAGCAGAAAATAGTATGCAATGAGACAATGCTAGAGCACCGATTAACACGAGTATTGGATCTAGAATAGCAAGTCAACCTAAATCAGGTGTCTTAGCTGTAGATGCTACTGTAGCTGCTGAAGCAAAACTAGCTACCCTTATTCGGAGAATGGAAAGTCTAGAGCTAAAAACCCGACCCCTAGTGAATCAAGCATCTCCTATCCCTTGCTCTAGATGTGGTCAAACTGGTCATACACTGGAGGATTGTGCGGACTTGGAACAAGTTAATGCCGCATTTAACCATTCTAGAAATGACCCATACGCATCAACCTATAACCCGGGTTGGCGTAATCATCCCAATCTTTCATGGAACCAACAAGGTCAACCTCCTAGACAACAACCAAACCTGTATAACCAAAATAATACAACATCTGGGTTTAGTAACAATGGAGATTATGATGTTAGATTGACAAGCTTGGAAAATTTGGTTATGACTTTTATGCAAACAACCAACCAATCCTTCCAAAGGCTAGAAACACAAGTCAGCCAACTAGCACAAATAGTAGGTGAAAGAGAAAAGTGTCAGTTTCCAAGACAACCTGAGGTGAATCCAAGACCTAATGATCAATATCAGCCCTATCAACCACCTCTAGGAAGTAACAACCCTAGACCGGTTCAAATGGTTCATGAGGAGGGACCGTTCCAACAAATAAATGCAGTTGTCTGATTACGGTCCGGGAAACAAGTTGATAACAATGTGGTCAATCCTAGAGCTCCTAATCAATCTAACCGTCAAACACCCACATGTGACCTAACCATTGAACCTGAAGTCCAATTTGAAAAGCCCAACCCACCTACTCAACCTGAAACTATAGCTCAACCTGAGCGAGTCTATGTTCCTAAAGCCTCATTCCCCAATAGACTCAAGAAGAAATCAAGTGCGCAAATGGAGAAAATCTTGGAAGTATTTAAGCAAGTTAAGGTGAATATTCCACTCCTAGATATGATTCAACAAATACCTGCTTATGCTAAATTCTTAAAGGATCTGTGCACTAAGAAGAGAAAAACGAACGTACCAAAGAAGACATTCTTAACTGCAAACATAAGCTCTATTCTGTCCAACTCATCTCCTATAAAGTATAAGGACCTTGGGTGTCCCACAATTTCATGTGCGATAGGAGATACTTTTATCAACAAAGCCCTTCTAGACCTTGGTGCTAGTGTTAACTTACTCCCGTTCTCTGTCTATGAGCAACTCAACATTGGTCCACTAAAACCCTCTAAGACAACCCTTCAATTTGCTGATTGCTCTATTAAGAAACCAAGAGGTATAGTAGAGGTGTTTTGATTAAGGTTGGTGACTTCATTTACCCAATGGATTTTGTCGTTCTAGACACTGAACCTGTTGCAAATCCTAAGAGACAAATCCCTGTAATACTAGGCAGACCCTTTTTAGCCACTTCTGAAGCTTTGATAAATTGTCGAAATGGACTCATGCAACTATCTTTTGGGAACTTAAAGGCTGAATTTAATATCTTTCATGTTGATAATGAACCAGAAATAGTATGCAATCAAAGTGATGTTGTGATGAGATCGTGTATCTATAAGATTTCTGAATCAAATAAATCATCACAAACTCAAAAAGAAAGTGAGAAAAGGGGGAGAAATTCATCTACCCAACCACCATAACTCGAGCAAATAAGAGAACCAACACATGTGAGGGGTGTGGAATATTTACCTCAGGGCAACATGGGGGAACAATTCAACTGGATACATGCACCAACATGGTGACATTCAATCCATTTCTGACTATGGTTGACTCTGAGCAAATCCAATCCCTCTACCGCAAGTTGACTCAGGTAATAAGTGCATTTGCGTTATCTTTGCATACATTGAGGACAATGCATGATTTAGGTGGGGGGTGTGTTTATCTATCTATATATTATGTTTGTTTAAAAAAATCAATATTCCATGACATAGCTTAAGATTGAACCACCAAAACCCGAGTACAAAATGCATTGAGTTTTTGTTCCTTATTATATAGTTCTGCTTGTAGAAATTATGACATAAATCTATGTTCCAAAGAAATAACTCATTACCCTTTAAGACATGTATGCACTTAAATTGGATGAATCAAATCTTTGAAGTGGTTGATAAAAAGCAGAGGTTGAGGAAAATATACCGGGAAGTGTGGACTTCTAATAGCAATTAAGCCTTGAGGAAAATAAAAGTAAAAAATAAAGGAATAAAGTGAGGAAAGCACATTTTGCAAAATGATTACAAAACCCAAGCCTTCGAGTCGCTGGTCTGTAGGGGTATCTTGAAACCCAGTTACTTGAGTCTGCCAGCCCGGGATTATCGACCAAATTCGCTACACGAATGCAAAAATGGTAAAAGTGTCAGAAAAATCAAATGTGTTGAATCACGGGAAAAAAATACTTTAAGATACTCAAGACCCAAAGTTAAAAGAATGATCCATGTCATGGTTGATCCGAATGATAATTCACCACCAGAGGAGGCGTGCAAAATAATTTAAGTGATAACATGTGTAGAAGGATTAGTGGTGTGAATGTTGGAGGAACAAAGACCAAGTCAGATTTATATAATGAGCAAGCAAGAATTCTAAGTGAGATGTATAAGGTTGAGGTGGAGATATTGAGAGTTATTAATGAAATGTTGAATTAAGACTTTGTGGGTGTGTCAACTGAAAACCCTCACGAGACAAAACTCGTCCTCTAAGGAAACTTGAGGGTTTAAAGGCTTGTTGCACATGCTAAGTGCAACCGTGATTCCTACGAAAGTGAGTTAAGATTTCACTGTTTTCATTTTTCTTATGTTTAGCTAGGGACTAGCAAAATCTAGGTGTGGGGGTATTTGATGCATTGCATACATTGCATCATATGTCTTTCATTTAGATTAATTTTATATCAATAAATGCTACTAAGGTATGTGTTTAGTTTTATTTACAGAATACAGGGACCTGAATGCAAATTATCCATATCCCGAGCATAAACACGTGCAAAAGACTCGTTTCTATCATAAAGACCAAGTCAAGATTATCGGGATTCAAATTGAAGTTCATCCAAGCATAAAAACATTCAAAGACCTAATTACAAAAAGGCCAAGGACTTAAGCACAAAAGTAGTCAGGGACTTAATTGCAAAAAGCTGAGGACCCGACTGCAAATTAAAGTACCAAAATATTATTTTGGAGAAGTTTTAAAGAAAAATCAATTTGGATCTCCAAATATATGAAGAAATTAAGTCGGAGCTCAAAAGAAAGGAAAGAAATCATCCAGACGCGTAAAGGACATTTAAATCATACCATAAACATACTGGAAAAATCCGGATCCAATTAGAGCATAATTTGCGGCGAAATCGTCGCACCTTACATGTATTATGCCGCGGAAACGCCGCACCCCTTGTGATCCGTGGCCCGGATTTTGTCCAGTCGTGTATTGACGCGTGTGCTTTCCTATTTTATATTTGGGTCCCTTGTATCGGCTATAAATAGCCCCGAAACGATGTTGTGAGGGTCCTAGTCCTAGTCTTGTATTTTTTAGTTCTTCTCTTTAGCAATAAAATTATGTTATTTTATTTTGTGTTTTTTAGTTTTCTTTTGTAGTTTTCTAGGACCAATTCTCATTCCCTCCATCCATGAGTTTCTAACTCTCTCCAAAGGGTGGGGTGACGGATTTAGGGTGATGAGAAGAAGAATGATGTTATTATTTTAATTTCGTGTTAGTATATTTTGATTACTTGAGTTTATGTTGGATCATTTATCATATAATGCTTTATGACTAATGTGATTTATCATAAATTTCAGATTTCTCTAAACAAAACCCGACATCTAAACCTCCACCTGCTGGACTCTCATCCATATTTGTTTTCTTTTTAGTTTTTCTTTTGTTGTTCTTGCTTTAGAAAATTAAAAACCAAAAATCTCAAACCAAACCTTATTTTTCTCTCTTTCTTCCTTAATTCGAAAATCACAAAAATAACAATAACTCTCCCTCCTTGTGTTCGACCCGTACTTGTCACGTCTTCATTGACGCCGTGCACTTGCGGTATAAATAAAATTCTCATCAGTCATCAATCCTCATCAAGTGTATTAGACCAATTAGGATTGGCCAAGTCACTTTATTTATTTTGACTGCTATCAATTCCTCCCCCCTTAAAATCAACCTTGTCCCCAAGGTTGTGGATGAAATGCAGCGAACTTGGATGATGAACCCCTGGTGATCTTGCTGGGGAATTGTTTCCCTTTACGTCCTCAATTATCGTCTTGGTGAGGCATCGACGTTCGGCCCAATCTTCCATCTTAACGCCAGCCCTCATCATGTTCAATTGTAGCCTCATAGTGTTTAATGTAGCCCATACAATCATTTCATCGAGCATCTTGTGTGCACTATTCCTTGCAACATTGATATCAAGGTTGGGTAAACCCACTTCCACGGGAATGTGAAATCGTTATTGTGCTGCAAGAAATAAGAAGGAAGGCATCCACGAAATCCAAAATCTCAAACCAAACCAAACAAAAGGCATTAGGCTTGATCCTTCCCGGCGACTCTCATAGCTCAAGTGGTGGTGGCTTTGGAGGCATTCTGTCCCACGGTTGACGCCACACACATTTGAGCTTAGTCTTGAAGGTAGTGGTTCCATCAGTAGACGCATCTTCCCGGCCTTCTCAACCTCTCCGTTGAGCAAAATCAACCCATGCATTTCGTCGAACACCTTTCGTGCACAGTCCTCCAACAAGTAACTTTTCCCAACTACTAGTCGTTTCTCACCATAACATGCTGGAACTCGTCCTCCAGATTTGCCATCGTGATCTAAAACACGGTCTTGGCTGCCCCAACGTCTCTCTTGTTGGCTTTTTGGCAAATGATTGCTTATCCGTTTTGATGATTAATCAACATATAACTTAAACACATGTAATTCGTTCATATCACTCTTGCACAATACACATATATTGTTTTGTACTAACATTTCAGGTGACAAGTTTAACGAGAAATGAAGTTGAAGAGTAGATAGGTTTACATTATTGTCATTAGGATTTAAATGTAACTTGAGCACTTAAATCTTGATGCATTGTATATCACTACTCTTTAGGATTCCATAGAAGTAGAACTAAACGTTCAAATTCCATACAAAACTTCTTTAGAAATCAATCAAACCATATCCAGGAATTCTGCACTCAACCGGTCGACCGGTCGACCATCTGGTTCGACCGTTTAATCTAAAAACTATTTTCTGAACCCTTTCGGTCGACCGAACTGTGTTCTGGTTCGACCGGTTTATTAGAATAACTTAAGGTATTTTGGTCGACCGATCAACTGTTCATACGTGCTGGAAGACACGTGCCTTAGTGCAAACCGGTCGACCGAAAGTCCTTTTCTGTTCGACCGGTTGATTCCTATTTTTGTCTTCTTTTGTGACCGTTATACTTGTCGTATTATACAACGGTCGTATACACATACTTTCACCATACCCCGAAATACATAGCTTAACCGGTCGAACAAATCTTATTAACCGGTCGACCGTTTGACCATTGATCGTTCGTAGCATTCTTCCTGCTATCGGTCGATACCACCTTGGTTCGACCGGTCACACTTTGTCTCTACCGAACCTTCACATCGGTCGACCGTTTCCTTGTTTCGTCCGACCGGTACACTTAAGTTCCCTCCTAGTTAGTTCGACCGTTCCCCGTTTGTCTGACCGTTTGACTACTATTCACGTAACCGGTCGACCGTTTCATTCTTACCGGTCGACCGAACTTTGACAGAATTGCTTCCTGAATCTCTGGTTTGTGTATCTTGCACAAAACCCAATCAAATCTTTCTCAAACGGCTAGAAAACTTAAGATGCTTATATATAGAGCTTAGATCATCTTTACAAGGTGACCAATCCATTCTCTAAGCTCCCATTGTGCTAAAAACTTCCAAGTGCTCTTACTCTCTTTATTGCTCTCAACCACTCTCTTGATCAATCATTCAATTGCATTCATCATCAATTCAAGTGCTCAAGAGTAGGTTACACAAAGTCTACTACAAAGGAGTTGTACAAGCTTCCGGAGTGAAGCTCTTCTCGGGTTGTGAGAAGGAGGTCCAAGCTTGGCGAGGGTGTTCGCAAGCTTGAATTGTAAAGGCTCGATCTTTGCCCGGAAAGAAGATCAATTTAGTGAAGATCGCGAAGTTGCTCAAGGAAGAGCATTTCGTAAGAGAGGACTAGGATCCGGTGGTTGGATCCAAACCTCTATACATCCGGTGTTTGGTTTGCCTTTTTCATCTCACTATTTTCATTGGTTATCTTGTTATTGCATAAATAGTTGGTAGTGAGAAATTAGTCTATAAACCCCCCCTTAAGACTAATATTTAGGGCATTTAGATCCTACATCTCTCTCTCGAGCCCATGCAAGCATCATGTCGAACACCTTGAGAGCGTGAGTTAGAACTATCAAAACATTGGAGTCTGTGAGATTCACCTTGCCCTTTCCGGTTGTGAAGTTGTTCAACTTCAAACCAAGATGAAAACGCAGCTCTTCTTCAGAAGCTGCATATGGGATGTCAATCTTGTTACCTAGGATAAGGAAGGGGACAACTGCAAGTGAGTCGTCGGAGAGGAGCGCATCGAGCTCTTTTCCGACTCAGCGAACCTTTCCTTGTCGAAGGCATCAACAAGATATACAACAACATCAACCTTGGCATAGTAATCCTTCCAAACACGACGAGCAATCTGATGTCCCCCCAAATCAAAGGCTTTGAACATGATCTTTCCAATGCTCAATTCCTCTGATGTCGGATACTGTGTCGGTTGATGTTGTACCAACCTCTTGTTTGATTAAGATGCTTCGCTGAGTCGTGCTCTTCCTACCTTTCTTTCCTTTAACGTCGAAAGGCGGAGAAGCCTGAGAACTCTCATTTCCGATCGTCGCAATGGAATCCGACTTCGACCCATTTCCCAAAATCAAATCTTTTGACGAATTACCCACGAAAGATCCCACATTTACGCCCTCTCCACTGATCTTCTTACCTCCATAAGAAGAACCTAAATAAAAAATCATTCTTCCTAGCAGTGAAGGAAATTCTCCATGCACCATGTAGCAGACGCTCGACTCACAAAGTGTTTAAGGCATTTCAGCAAACACTTGGGGAGCATACCTTCCACTATCTTGTTGATACTTTGTTTCTCCCCAACATCAATCACAAAATACTTGTTGACAATGGAATGAACCCCAACCGCGAGGGAAGAACAGAGGAAGGTGTCGGCGAGGACGACGATGGCGGTGTTCTCGGCGGCCGTGTCATGGGATATATATCCCTCGACAAGCATCGTGGCGGCGGTATGGAGATGAAGTCGAGGCTTTTGTCGTTGGAGAAACCGTACTCAACGAAGATGACGTTGGCAGTGAGACCGAGCTTGAAGATCCATCGTCATTCTCCTGGGAGTGGGGGTGGGGGTGGCCGTTGTGGAAGCTCCTACAATGATTCTGGTGCTCCAACGGGAAGAGGAGGAGGAGCCTATGGATTTTAGTGGAGGCTCAGCCGGAGGCCTCTCCCCTACAACGTTGAATCTTTCATGCAAGAGCTGGATGTTAGTTGTGTAGGATTTCGTGTCCCTATGTATGTATATATTTTAAATTTTTTAATACAACATACAACATCGATTTTCATATTTTCAACAATTTCTATGTATATAGTTTTGTGATTATTCTAATAACATGCAATCCTACATTTATTAAAATAAATCACAAAGGTAGAATCATACATTAAGGTTCTCTAAGACCTTTTTGAAGATTCGGAGTCACGTTGCCCGTTGAATCGTCCACGGATTTGCTTCCGAGTGTTCACCAAACACTAAACAAAGTTAGAGAGAAAGAAGCTAGCCAATCAATCTCTAACAAGGTTTAGAATCAAGCTAATTACCCATCTTTAAGCTCCTGAGAATCTTATCTACAAAACTTAAATTTACTAAGAGATTTTCGTGGTGATTAGGGAGAGATTAATGAGAGAAAGATTTTTGCATTAGTATTAAACATGTAGGAGTAAGGGTCCTTTTATAGTCTCCCAAAACATCCTTATCAAGAGCTATTCTTTAGCCATGATCTCTTGTTTATTCTCTCCTAAAATTAATCTCAAATTTCCACATAAACACCCACAAAAAACGTTTTAATTAAATCTGGAATTAATCCACCCATGATTTAATTAATCTCTTAATAATTCAGGCAGAATCGTTCTTGTTCGGTGGACCGAGTATAACTCGGTCAACCGAACCGTTCGGTTATAACACGTGTTCGGTGCACCGTGAGCTAGACGGTCGACCAAATCCGTATGAGAAAAATTCCCTGGAAGAATTCGTACGAACCACGTCTTTTACTCGGTCTACCGTTGACCCACCAAAATCGCTCCTGCGACATAGTCATCGGATGACCAGGTCACATTCGGAATACCGAAAATACTACTTCCCGGTTGACCGTGCACACTCGATTAACCGAACCCGATTGTCCAGGCACTCCAGACAATTTCGGTCAATCAATTGCGCTTACCCGTTCCCTATTCGGTTAATCGATCCGAAGATACACCGGTCGACCGAACCATGAACAGTTCACCGTGTTTGACCCCGATTTTACCTTTGTCAAATTTTGGATTTATTTCCAACAAAATTTGATCTTTTGGAGTTTTTAGCAATTCACATCCTATATATATCATCATATGTAATATTAAATTATTACACCCCATAATATATACCTCATATGAATTTATTATGATTCTAAATATGTCAATTCTCATGACATATTGATTTTAATTAATTCACCACATGTGTCCTATTTTCTCATGAAACCCGACAATCATATGAACTTAAAATCAACCTCTTGTTTCCCAGTTTTGTGGTGTGACCTATAGGAGGATCTAAGCCAAATTGGCAGTGATATTAAACACTTAATATCTCAAACTATAAGCGGTATCTAGCTACACATTATAGTTACCCAATTAGCATAGATGTCTTTGTTCCACCCGAACTAAAACACGATCGGTTTAGTGATGTAAGTGCATCACTTGTGTCCGTCCCTTGCCTCATGATATTAAGAATATATACAAAGTAGAAATGTGTCATCTTTGTATTATATTCATTTCTTGATCTCTTTAAGCTAATTATAACTATGTAACTTAACTCAAGTTACATTGTGCACATTATAATTTTGCTTTATCAAGGGCCCACTAATATCATCACTCAATTAAGAGGGGCAATGATAATCGTTTGACTAGCTATCTTTTCCAGCACAAGTCACGTTCAACCAACTATTGTCTTTATCACTATACTCATTGATAGCTTTTGACAATAATCAAATTAAACACTTCTTGAGTGAAAAAATATAAGTCTCATATCTTATGATCCAAGACACGGTAAAACATTAATGACACGAAACACAATTCCATAATGTTTTACTTGTTAGGTCTATTCAATATATAAAAGTAATCTTTTCCTCTATTATATACTCGTGTCGTCAATTATTTGTAGAGTTACAACAATCGATGACCAACACGACAACCTTATCTCGGTTATTAATGTTCCATGTTAATTACCATGATTGTGAATAACTTTTGATTTATGTAAACCATTATCTTTTAGAGCTCTACGGTTAAGGACCAAACGCCTTTTCCTTAACACTTCCAAAAGACGAATACCATAACCAAGGAACAAAATGCTTGCACATTCAATTCATAACAATTGACATATAAAAGTAAAACTTTTAGAACACATTCCTTTCAAGTTGTTCTAAGTGTCTTCACTGCAAATAGCCCAACAAAACAACCAACCCCCCTAACAACTTCCTTTCCTCCAAGTCTTGACGTGCCACCTGAAAGGAATGTGTTCTAAAAGTTTTACTTTTATATGTCAATTATTATGAATTGAATGTGCAAACATTTTGTTCCTTGATTATGGTATTCGTCTTTTGGAAGTGTTAAGGAAAAGGTGTTGGGTCCTTAACTGTAGAGCTCTAAAAGATAATGATTTACATAAATCCAAAGTTATTCACAATCATGGTAATTAACATGGAACATTAATTACCGAGATAAGATTGTCGTGTTGGTCATCGATTGTTGTAGCTCTACAAATAATTGACGACACGAGTATATAAAAGAGGAAAACATTACTTTTATATATTGAATAGACCTAACAAGTAAAACATTATGGAATTGTATTTCGTGTCATTAATGTTTTTACTGTGTCTTGGATCCTAAGATATGAGACTTATATCTTTTCACTCAAGAAGTGCTTAATTTGATTATTGTCAAAAGCTATCAATGAGTATAGTGATAAATGCAATAGTTGGTTGAACGTGACTTGTGCTGGAAAAGATAGTTAGTCAAACGATTATCATTGCTCCTCTTAATTGAGTGATGATATTAGTAGGCCCTTGATAAAGCAAAATTATAATGTGCACAATGTAACTTGAGTTAAGTTACATATTTATAATTAGCTTAGAGAGATCAAGAAATGAATATAATACAAAGATGACACATTTCTACTTTGTATATATTCTTAATATCACGAGGCAAGGGACGGACACAAGTGATGCACTTACATCACTAAATGGATTGTGTTTTGGTTCAGGTGGAACAAAGACATATATGCTAATTGGGTAACTATAATGTGTAGCTAGATACCGCTTATAGTTTGAGATATTAAGTGTTTAATATCGCTGCAAATTTGACTTAGATCCTCCTATAGGTCACACCACAAAACTGGGAAACAAGAGGTTGATTTTAAGTTCATATGATTGTCGGGTTTCATGTGAAAATGGGACACATGTGGTGAATTAATTAAAATCAATATGTCATGAGAATTGACATAATTAGAATCATAATAAATTCATATGAGGTATATATATTATGGAGTGTAATAATTTAATATTTCATATGAAAATATATTATATAAGATGTGAATTTGCTAAAAACCCCAAAATATCAAATTTTGTTGGAAATAAATCCAAAATTTGACAAAGGCAAAATCAGGGTCAAACACGGTGAACCGTTCATGGTTCGGTCGACCGGGGTATCTTCGGATCGGTTAACCGAATAGGGAACGGGTAAGCGCAATTGGTTGACCGAAATTGTCTAGAGTGCCTGGACGATCGGGTTCGGTTAACCGAGTGTGCACGGTCAACCGAGAAGTAGTATTTTGGGTAGACCGAAGGTGACACGGTCATCCGATGACTATGTCCGAGGAGCGATTCTGGTGGGACAACGGAAGACCAAGTAAAAGACGTAGTTCGTCCGAATTCTTCCAGAGAATTTTTCTCATACGGATTTGGTCGACCGTCTAGCTCACGGTGCACCGAACACGTGTTATAACTGAACGGTTCGGTTGACCGAGTTATACTCGGTCCACCGAACAAGAACGATTCTGCCTGAATTATTAAGAGATTAATTAAATCATGGGTGGATTAATTCCAGATTTAATTAAAACGTTTTTTGTGGGTGTTTATGTGGAAATTAGAGATTAATTTTAGGAGAGAATAAACAAGATATCATGGCTAAAGAATAGCTCTTGATAAGGATGTTTTGGGAGACTATAAAAGGACCATTACTCCTACTTATTTAATACTAATGCAAAAATCTTTCTCTTATTAATCTCTCCCTAATCACCACGAAAATCTCTTAGTAAATTTAAGTTTTAGAGTAAGAATCTCAGGAGCTTAAAGATGGGTTATTAGCTAGATTCTAAACCTTTTTAGAGATTGATTGGCTAGCTCATTTCTCTTTAATCTTGTTTAGAGTTTGGTGAAAACTCGGAGGCAAATCCGTGGACGATTCAACGGGCAACGTGACTCCGGATCTTCAAAAATGTTTTAGAGAATCTTTAGGTATGATTCTACTATTGTGGTTTATTTTAATAAATGTAGGGTTGCATGTTATTAGAATAAACACAAAGCAATGTACATAGAAACTGTTGAAAATATGAAAATCGATCTTGTATGTTGTATTAATTTTTTTAAAATATATACATACATAAGGACACGAAATTCTACACCACCTTGTATGGTCGTGCAATCGTGCATGCTCTTTGATCTCCATGAGGTTGTTGATGAGATAGTGATCGACAACGGAATGCAATCACTTCCGCTCCAATTCGACGCTCTCGTGGTCGCCAATGATAAAGATGGAGTATGGTGTGTCGCCGGCGAGGACCTCGAGATGTTCGGGGACGAGACCAAAAACAATGTATGTCATTTCTTCTTCCAAGTGACGCTTTCTCCCGAACTCTAATTTTGTTGTTGCCAATGAAGAAGTCCATTTCGTCATGTATCATGGTAGCCTCATCAACCACCTTACACATGAGGATAGAATCTTCTTGAATTACACAAATTTCACCCACATGAGACACAAGCATAAGATCTTCTTGAATTGCACACATTTCACCCATATGAGACATGAGCATAGGATCTTCTTGCATTGTACAAATTTCCTTTTGTTGGGCCTCGTCTTGCTCCTCATTTTCACTCCCAAATCGAAATACCAACGCTTGAACAAAATCCAACCATGTAGAAGCATTTGAATGAGTGCGGTACCATAACCAAAACCATTCGTACGCCTCCTCGACGCGATAATAAACTGCCATACGGATTTGAAAAGATTTTCGTATTTGCTTGGAAGCAAAATACTCCTCCATGTACGCTATCCAAAACTCCACGCCTTCGTCGCCGCAATATTCGTAGGGACAAATCTCCTCTAAAGAAAGTGATCTCCTCATCGTAGTTGTGTCCAGAGGAGGCTCTGATACCAAATTGTTAGCCCACAACGGATCCACTTCGGACCGGACTCGCGAATGCGATCACTAACTACGAACCGATACGATTAGTGCTCTTCGAGTGACACAAAACTCCAAACAAACACAATAACCAAAACTAAGATTTCATTATTCAAATGGATGATTATACAAGTACAAGTGATGACATATTTATAGGTTACAACAACTACTTCAATTAACTAACTCCAACTAACTCTAACTACTAAAACTAACTCTAACCAACATGGAATCCATGTGACCTCCAAGCACCCAATCAAAATATGCCAAGTCATCAATCCTCATCAAGTGTATTAGACCAATTACGATTGGCCACGTCACTTTATTTATTTTGATTGCTATCACGGTTGGTGGTATCGTAACTCACCTTGACGAGCACCTTGATGAGGCGGAGAAGGCCCTCTTAGGGACGGTAAAGGGTGTTTTCGAACGCGTGGTTGAGAGGGTTGTCAAACGTGTGAAAGAGGAGGCAACATGCCCCCGCCAAACCCAGTCCCTGTGGTAAGCATTTTACCAACACTCGAGTGACAATTTCTGTTTCTTATTTAGAGCTCGTGGAATGCATGTTTGGTTTGGCTTGTCCTCAGACTTGCTAATTTAGATGTAGTTAAAAAATTTGTAAGTTGTTGTCGATGTGTGTCATAATATTATGATTAGGTCATTTGGTTTCTTTGGAGTAACGACAGTAGAGATCAACCAACCTCACAACTCACCTCTCAATACGGTAATTTTGGCAACCCCCATCATATGGCCATGTAAATTGTCAAAAATTCTAAATTTTGGGATATGAACAGGATGATAGAGGTAGTAATTGACACAAAGGACCATAGATTTATTTACCCATTATCATACCATGTGATAAAGGATATGACCGATATATTATTTAGGTGTAGTGAACATATTGTTGTTGACAACTAGTGTTCAGAACATATTGCTGGTTATTAGGATTCTTCACTGCCTTCAAAAGATGGGGGAAATAATGGTAAAGTAGACACAAGCATAGTATATGTATTTCATACAAGTCTTAACATGTTCTAAAACTAGTTAGCATATGCCAATGGGTGAAAACGAATTGTTGAGCAAATGAAAATGACATGGTGATTTCAATGCCTTAGAAGTTAAAAAGGAAACTACAAAAGTCTCATCTTTATTAACAGAAACATGCAACCTTTTATTAAAAGAAACCTGCAATCTTTCGTTTTACATGCCACTGCAGCATGTATGCAATGGTTTGAAAAAAGAACAAGAGGAGTCCACATAAGAACCTCTGAATATTGTGTCAAGCGAATAAGATATAATCTGCATCAATATTGTGTCATAAAATGAACACAACAATTGGTTATTTCATCTTGCTGGATAACATAAGAATTAGTTTTTTCCGTAATTGGTTTTATTAACCTTTTGAATTAACATAATAATCATTTATACATAAGAATTACTAATTTTTATCGCGACAAGTACTTTAACCTACTTCCGTCACTCCATTCATTAGAAGATGTTAACTTTTTTGGGTCGATTTTGAAGTTAGTTGATTTGTGCAACTGTTCGATGACATTAACAACTTACGTATCACTACCTGGGCATCCAACTCCCCCTCAACATTTGAGGAGATGCTTCGATACCATGATGACTATGCTTGAGGAAGAGGAAATAGAAGACAATGGTGTCGTATATGACCACTCATGAGGCAGAGGAACGACAAAAGGAAATGGAAAAAAAATATTTTCCGAGAAGCTTGTCATTCGTCGAACGATTGCAGTGACGACTAAATGTAAGGTTGTAGTTTACATAGTTGTTAATGTTAGCAATCACTCTATGATATGTTGACTATATGAATTATTTATCAACTTTTCAAAATAAACAAAATATTGTGAGCAAACATTACAACTCTTTACTCACTGCATTCACATCTCAAATGTGGTTGGACTACCACTATATCGTTATTGTCTCCTCCTATTGATTGACCACCACCATTATTGGTATTCATAGGCATTGTGTCGTCGTTATCAAACTCCACAATTAACTCATCGTTGTTGTGATCAATGATAAAGTTATGCAACGACATTGCAGTCGCTACAAACATCGCTTAGTCTTCGAGCGAGTAGGGGTCCATCAGATTTAGCATACGTCATCTCTTCTTCAATAACCCTAACACCCTCTTGATGACATTCCTTAAGGAGGACTTCATACTGTTAAACATCTCCTCCTTCCCTTGGGGTTGACTTGATTGGAACTCCGAAAGATGATAACGCGTGTTTTGGTACGACACCAGGAACCCTTGTCTATTGGGATACCCAAAGTCAACCAAATAATATTTACCTACACAAATTCCCATAGAAAGAACCATTATTGTAACATATTAATTATCAAAGCACGCACTTAGGAAGGTAAATTATTATCTTTGTTTATGAGTGGGGCATTGGGAAGTAGTTGGACTCCTAAATAGCATAGTTCATCACCCGATTATCGTGCACACTACCTTCCCAACAAAATGACAAGAAAATGAATTGCATTCGGAAGTCACACACTCCTAGAATATTTTGAGTGATGTACTTTGGTTGTCGACCACACAAGTACATAGGTTTTTTTGATACTGAGGCTTGAATATGTGTTCCATCTAAAGCATCAATGCAATTTTTGAAGTATAGAAAATACTTGCCACCGTGGTGTTGCAATATGTGATCAGGAATTGCATTTAGGACGCCTTTTGGTTTGATCATGTCACACGACCAAATGACCATCGCTCTAAGAACATGATTTATGTGACGACTAATTGTTTCGCCTGAGTATTGAAAGTATTGTTGCTATGCCCGATTGACATGACTATGCCCTAAGGCATACAAGAAAATATGTATTTGTTCTTCTACGGTTACATTTCTAATTGGTGTTAAAAGTCCTTGTTCCTTAAAAAGATTACATAAATTGACGAAGACGTTAACATCCGACAACCGTCCAAGCAAGCTTGGTAGTGACAGGTAAGAAGATCTTTGGTCCTTTGTTGACCCGTTCAAGGTGTTGTGTGCACCTTAGTTTTGACTACATATCTGTCCGACATATTCCTGGACACTCTCCACAACGGTTAAAATAGCATCCTCTAGGTCCTCATCCTCCTCAAAGTGTAGATCCAAACTTTCAACACTCATGTTTGTTTAACTAATAGGCCAATAAAAAGTGAATAATTAAATGACATTGTCGAGTTGAAATGGCAAGTGTGACAGGGTTATAGGTTACATTATTTGGCAACCCTATTTTCCCAAATATAAGGTATAACCTCCTTAACGACGAATTTAAGTGTTGAGGATCAGTAAGACCCAACTTCAGATCACTGCGCATCACATTGTTGAAGGACAAATTGATCAGAAAAATAAATATACACCACAAACGCACTCAAACATCTAAGTGCAGGAGTAGAACCAATTTATGTTCATTACATATAAAATATATACATATAGATAATATATATGTAAAATGGCATAACTATATGGAAAAATGGGGTAGTAGAGACTTACAACCATCTTGACTGTGACACCACATTTTCAGCAACTTCCGGTTAGTTTTTCCTATGAAAAATTATGGGTTGGATATACTATATATAAAGAACACGTGGTAAAAATTTCAAATCAAATTGATCTTCATAGACCTTGATCCAGACACTTCGAAATTCGATAAATTTCAACCGTTTAAATATAAATATTTTAGATCAACAATGAAAATAACTTTGATTGACCTAAAATTTTAATATACCTTAAGCAATAACAATACATATTATCAAGTTTGATTTAAAAAACAACTTTAAAATGAAGTTGGCTATAAGAACTCCTACAATCGACCTCTAACTATATATAAACAATTTATGTTCATTATATCCAAACTAACAGGACTATATTACTTCATCCACAAATTTAAAAATGAATATATACACAAAAGACATAACTATATACGTTGAGTTAGATTTTATTTTGGTTTTCTTATAACCATCTCGTTTTATTTTTGAAAACTTACAATTTTGCAAGATTAGTAATTCAAAATCATTGTAAATATATTACATTATTGTAAGGAACAATGTTCTCGAATCTTAGGCCACTGAACTTTTTGAACAAATTATGGAGAGCAAACTTAGAAATTTAATAAAATTTACATTGACTTGGGAAAAGTATTGTAGGAAGCATGAGTCTCCATAGTTCCAATGTAGCTCCACCTGTACATAGCCCACCGAGATGGAACTGCAACATTCACAGTTTTAACTTCAGGACACATTCAAACCCGTGACACCCGTTACAAAATGTGGTGGAGCCAACTACTAACAAAGGGGGGCAAGGGAAGTCAGCAGTTACACACCGGTGACCTTTTAGCTTCTTTTCTATGTAAATAAAACTAACTGTAAAGCTCCAGAGGTTGAAAACTCATTACCGACCAGCAAACCATTGCTAATGCACATTCAGGCAAGTAATATGGAAGCAACCGTGGGCCTCCTCCGTGGTCAAGCTGCAAGAACGAAGAAATGTTAATGAGAATCAACATAGACAAGAAATCCAACTTTTGTAGAGCTTCTAAGGTTCAATTTAGTTTGAGTTCTAGTTCTTAGAAACTTAAATGTTCAATCTCAAGAGAATTAGAGAATGATCCCATTTGTCTTTAGATCAAATCATTTCCCTTGGTTTTAGTGTGGCTGTGCTGAAACAAATTCTTAATTCTAAAATAATTTTGAATCCATGCCTCGTGAAGTCCTGAGGTGATGAAGTAATCGAGATTTCTATTGAAGTCATCATTAAGACAGGTTTAAGTGTGACTCATGAAGTCATCTGATTCAAATCCTAGAATTTAAAATTAAATAAGTGTTCAGAAAGAACTATGAAGTGACTTGAATTTCATTTCTTCACTTGAAAATTATTTCCTTCAAACTAATTGGACACCAAAGATACATATTGAATACTTTATCACTAACCTTCAGCAATTCAACACATAATAGGAATTTCTATTGCATGTTCAGCAGCACTGGTCTATGTGAAAGGAGGGAAGGAATAATTTTGGGAGTTATTATATTTAGCAGAACAATGCAGTAGAAATCAGACTGATGTTTATATGGATATTTTCATCATATCAGATATCATAAAGATGGATCAGAAATAACCAAGGCTTTCAAAAACGGTGCCCCAACAATCAAGATTGAAGATTCATCCTACCTGAGATTTGGACACTGTCGGATCACATCTGTGAATAGCTCTGAGGTTTCAGAAAGTGATCAAATCATCAAATTATCTACAGAATCTAGCTGGGGGTTCATCTTCTGGAATCTGCATCACATGAGGAATTAAGATCTTATATTGTCACACTTACTGCGAAAGCCGCAGTGCTGTTGCATGGTAAAACTTTAAGAAACACAAATTAGCATGTAGGAATTTTATATTAGTATATATGTTAAGACTGCAAAGATGGAAACATTCAATGAGTAGGAAACTCTAAGTTATCTTCCCATGTGAAGAACAGAATAACCAAGTAAGGGAAAAGCTGGACTCAGTGTCTTGTTCAGACCAATGGATGAAATCAAACAAGTACACACCAGTATTGAATATTATATGGAATCTTCAAATCCTCTAATCTCCAGAATAGTATATGGAATATTTAATTAGTTAAATTTTTTATCTGTTAATTTAGTTTAGTTTGATTTTATCTAAACATCATTTTGCATAAATGGTAATCAGGAAACCAGATTCTGCTAACTGCCATAAATAGTAATCAGGAGATTCTTAAGGTGCTAACTGCCATAAATTCACCTTAAGATGCATTTTAAGGCATCAAAAAGAAGCCTCTTCAATCCAAATGGTAATTTAACCAAGACTCGTCCACATAATGAACTGTCTGTCAAAGAAAAAATCAGGCAACAATGAACCTACCTCTCTAATTTCCCATTTATCCTTCAACCAAATACTGTAATCCTTTTGCTTATCATCCAGCTCAGCATCTCTGTTATTGAAGTTTGTGTATGGTAAAGGTGGTGAAACTTAAAACATATTGCACATCATGAATAAAAAGGAATTTTGGAAAATAACACTGTGTTTGCAGATAGCTGATTATTTGATTTCGGAATGTTAGCTAGGTTGTTATTAGGGAAGGCAGGGAATATATTGCTTCGTGTAGCTCCAAAACTGTTTTTCGGATCATTGAAATTTGGGCCCGGTGAACCTGCAAATTGTTTTGCTGGGGATTGGCCACCAAATGGTCCTACGAAAGAAAACATAAAGTTAGATAACACCGAGTTTGGTCGTTTCAAGGTCATAAGAAAGTGATAAATACACATAAGGATCCGAAGCTTAAGTTGCAATAGGGGCCAATGAAAGATGCACTAGTCATCAAAGGGCGAAATTTGTTTATTAGAAACCACTAAGGATCATGTAGAATCTCCTTAATTTTGTATAATTTTTTTGAGAAAAAAACTGACTAATATGGGGTAGTATAAGTACATATAATTTGCTAGTACTTTTAAATACTGATCATGGCACATAGCAAAGACATCTATAATCTTCTCGGTTTTGTACTATTGAAAAAGGGGTTGCCATGTCATGCTACGAAAATGGTTTATAAACATGAAATTTGGTTCTATATTTTCGAACTGCTCATAATCTAATTTAGCAACCATCATGCTCTGGATTTTTTTGAAAACAATCTCACTATTTGGATCTTTTCAGTCAGATGTTTATCCATACTTTAGTTTGTTTCTTAATTGTAGCAAGTAAATAACTAACAATGAAAGTAGAAAGGCATTAAGCTTTCAACTAATTGCATGGAACAACGGAAGTATGCCATGATATAGTAGTGCTGACTACTATGATTTGCTAAACATGGTGCATACTTTAAGTGCATAGAAATCTGCAACTTTTGGTACCTAAAGCTTTTTTCTTATCGATTTTTTGTTACCTAAAGCCATATTTCTTTTATGTTCAGAATGCTCAACTCTGACACAACTCCTTGTATTCAAGGTACAGGCCAAACTAGACTGGATCTTCATCAATTTCATCATCAAACAAGAAAAGAAAATGTGACTGGTCTCTAAATCAGCTACTCTCATTCAGAGGCATAATTCTATAGATCATAAACAATCATAATAGAAATGAATGGAAAATAGAATACGCAGCCCCATAACATTAAAAGGCAGTAACACTGTGAGCACGTATAGGTACACACCTGATGCCTGGCCTGTCAATCCGAACCCATGTGCAGTTCTATCTGAAGTCTGGAAGGCACCAGATTGCCCAAACAAATTACTAGGTTGTGAGCTGAAAAGATAGCACAGAGATCTTATAGACTTGCACAGAAAGAATTTGTTCTGTACTTGTAACGAACTCAAGAACAATAGAGAATGCTAGTTGCTTGATTTGCCACTATTGATAAAAGGTAAAAAGCAAGACCTGAAGTTTGGTCCAATATTTGTGGAAGTTGCAGCAGTTTGTCCAAAATTGAAGGATTGGGTAGGCATGCTAGGTTGAGCAGGAAAGGCACTGCCTACTACAGTAAATCCATTTGCTGTTGCACACGTGGGAGCTTGTGCTTTCGTATATGGGTTTCGGAGCAAATTTTCAAATTCAGTTAATTTAGCATTCAACAAAATTCTCTCTCTTTCAACCTGTAATAAAGAACGAACATTAAAGCTTTACTTTCATATTAGGGATTGTTAAAATCTTCAAAAAGAGCTAAGCCTAAGATCCAAATTGTCAGCTATTCTATAAAAGCAAAGTAAACACAAGGCTCATGTAAAAAACAGAAAATTAATGCTAGAAAAAAAGGTTAACATGGAACACCAACAAAAATATCATTTTCCATGTGCCATCCATCATAAAAATTCCACAAATAACAAATAGAGAAATAGAAGTGCTCACAAATTAACGTTGACCTAACTCCTCAGCCCACCAAACAAACCACAGTTATATCTACAGATGGTAGATGAAAAACCAACTCACAATTGATTGCAAAGGCAATCCTCGCTTTGCATCTTCATATGCTGCAGCCCGTAATTCTTCATAACTAACATCCCCAGTAATATCACAAGGGAGGCTGCCAAACAAAACACAAGAGCATCATGAGAATGAATCAAGGTTTTCAGAACCGAACCGGACGTCGAACCGGCAACGTCAAATGTTCAAAGGTTCGACCGGGGTCGGACCGAATCCAACCGGTTGAACCGGTGACGTCAGAAATATATATTATAGATATAATAGTCATATTTATTAAGCAAAAAAATATTCAAAACATCTACAATATCAACATTTCTAGGGTTGGGGTATAGATCTGGGTTTGTTTTTTTTGGATATGTAGTAATTGAATAACTGAATACATAATCAGGTACCAATATAAATAAAAAATGTTTTTTTCCCGTGAACCGGTGGTTGAACCGCCGGTTTAACCCGGTTCATCCCGGTTCAAGGCAAAAACGGTTTTGGGGGGGTGAATCGGACCGAACAGGCCTCCGGTTCACGGTTGAACCAGCCGGTCCGGTTTTCAGAACAGTGGAATGAATGCTATAGTGCTATCAGATATAAGTAATATTAAGACAATGCAAAATACAGAGAGCACTTTATGGGATTAGAAGTGCACAAAGTAGAACAGGCCTGGTGTAAGAGTTTGAAGTTTCTATTTAATTAGCACAACAGATAAGTGGCTTGGTCACATGTACAAGTTATTTTTCGCCCTTGAACCTAAAATCAAAATAAAATAAGGAGGTATAGCTCTAACCCTACCCTTTGAAATGAGCATAACAACTGAGCTTCCAAATGGGCCTTTCTGGCAGTTCACCACTAAAATCATCTACAATTAGCTGTTTACATGACTGAGGATCCGTACATCTGCAGCATGAATCAGAACAAGAGATGTCAGTGTGGTTTCAAAACTGGCCGACAATGTTTCTGTGTTTTTGAAAAAAACGCACTTGTGATCATCCTTGCGAAGCTGCTCTGAAGGTGCTGAATTTGTAGGGCGGTTCCATTTATTTTCAAATGGCTGCCAAGAAATATAATACAACAATGTAAGTCACGGAACGATAACCAACAGAAAACATTTTACAGCCCAACACTCATGGTGGAAAAAAAAATTGATTAGGGAAAACATAATTAAAACATCACCAACGCCTTTAATCCCAAACTACTTTGGGTAGGCAAAAACATATTTAATAAATTGGACAAAACCAGCATCAAAAACTTCAAAGCTCTACCCTTAGCCACACATAAAACCATCTTGAAGCACCAACAAAAGGCAAACTCATTTTATGAAGACCCTAAACCTAACCAAACACATACAGCAATCTTCAAGTTTTCATATCATGACAGCAAAGCCAAAACACCGAATTAACCAGAAACTTCAAACAGAAATCCACAAACACTTTCCTAAAGTTCTAATATTTACATAATCACATAAACCAACTGGGTGCATATGGGACGGTGACTAAGGTTAGCTATTACCCACAGACTAACATCCGTGAGACTTCAAGTCGTCAAACACTCAAACAAATAACCGATCATTTGGCCTAGTGATTATATGTCTCCCAACTACTGGTTGCGTGATATAACTACTTGTTTTCCTGTCTCATTTTACACAAGCTACGATAACTAGCTTTGACTGGAACATAATTCTGGTCGCAATTTAGCCGTGCAACTAGATTTGGGATTCACAGTCGCTCATCCAAACACACCCGCAACAATTAGGAGTAAGTAGGAAGTTAACCATTTTTAGTCGTTGGTCTAATCACTACACAAACATCACTAAAGTGACTTACCTCCTTACTTAAACACAAACCAGCAACTAAAACCACTAACTCATACCAAGCCCTAAAAAAAGAACTCCTATTAAGTTCGAAAACCCTTTTCACCTTTTGAAACCCCTGCTGCTGCTTCGCTCCGAACCCGAACGGGTTCGGATTCGCCTTCCCCTGCCCCTGCTGCTGCTGGTTGGCGTTCGGGAACGGCGACGCGGAGGCGGACCCGAATCCGAACGGGTTGGGCTTCGGCTGCTGCTGCGGGTTGACGTGCAGGAACTTGCATCGGTCGCCGTAGCGGCAGCTGAGAGGAAGAGGAGTAGAGAGGTTAGGGTTTTGGTCGGGGAAATTAGGGTTAGGGTTTTGTTGGACTGACCTTCCGCGTTGGAAGTTCCGGCAGGGTTCCTTTTTCCAGCTCATCTCCGGCGCTGACGTCAAGTTTTGGGTGAATTTGGAAAGACTTCTTTTAAGGAAAACGATCAGTGGACGCTAGCGTTCGGGACGCGCGCTTACGTGGTCAGTCTAGTCAGCAGACGCGTTTGAGTTGGCAGTCTCCACAGAAAAAGTTTATTTTTTATTTTATTCCTCGTTTCGTACAAATGTCTACATCCCTCCATCCCTCATTAATGCGTCTCAAATCACTCTTTTTCCATGAACATTTTGGCTCTCCTACACAGCACATGAGACTTGTTATAAATCTCAACATGCGTCTTCCTTTTTCTTCATTTCTCTTCTGTGGTCCTACCTCTGTGCTTTGATGGAAATCGTTCATGTGTCTTTCCAAGTGGAGCAGCCGACAAACGTTCCTAAGGAGGGGATGTTTTTCCCCTCTTTCGAAGAAGCCCAAACATTTTACGTTGCTTATGCCGATTCTTGTGGTTTTTGTGTTAAGAAAAGGCATCACACCCGTTTGTTTGCTACCTCTGGGTCAGGTGTTAATGTGCTGGAACGAGATGCAATGGTGTCAAAGCTTCCGAGGATTTTGGCGTGATGTTCTACTGTTAAAAGTTCAATCAGAAAGTTCTATGCTTTTGCGTATAATTCCACATATACAACAAACAAGACCAAAGTCATCCTTAAGAATGTAGGAATGATCACATTCTTCTTCATTTTCTTCATGTACAGCAGTTGTATGTCTGTTCGGAATAAGAAGTCAGTCTGTTCGGAATATGTTGTGTGTCTGTTCGGAATAAGAAGTCTGTCTGTTCGGATTAAGTGGTGTGTATGTTCGGAATACTTTCTGTTTCATTTCTGCACAAATTTTCAACATAATCTGGACAAACATTTTACATAAACTGGACAAACTTTTTACATAAACAAGACAAGTTTTCTACATAAACAAGACAATCTTTCTACATAAATAATACAAACTTTCTGTTCCGTTTCTGGACACACTTTCTATGCTTTTGCGTGTAATTCCACATATACAACAAACAAGACCAAAGTCATCCTTAAAAATGTAGGAATGATCACATTCTTCTTCATTTTCTTCATGTATAACAGTTGTATGTCAGTTCGGAATAAGAAGTCTATCTGTTCGGAATATGTTGTGTGTCTGTTCGGATTAAGTTGTGCGTCTGTTCGGAATAAGAAGTCTGTCTGTTCGGAATATGTTGTGTGTCTGTTCGGAATAAGAAGTCTGTCTGTTCGGAATAAGAAGTCTTTCTGTTCGGAATAAGAAGTCTGTCTGTTTGGATTAAGTTGTGCGTCTGTTCGGAATAAGAAGTCTGTCTGTTCGGAATATGTTGTGTGTCTGTTCGGATTAAGTTGTGCGTCTGTTCGGAATAAGAAGTCTGTCTGTTCGGAATATGTTGTTTGTCTGTTCGGAATATGTTGTGTGTCTGTTCGGAATAAGAAGTCTGTCTGTTCGGAATAAGAAGTCTTTCTGTTCGGAATAAGAAGTATGTCTGTTCGGAATAAGTAGTCTGTCTATTCGGAATATGTTGTGTGTCTGTTCGGATTAAGTTATGTGTCTGTTCGGATTAAGTTGTGTGTCTATTCGGAATAGATTGTGTGTCTGTTTGGAATATGTTGTGTGTCTGTTCGGATTAAGTTGTGTGTCTGTTCGGAATAAGAAGTCTGTCTGTTCGGATTAAGTTGTGCGTCTGTTCGGAATAAGAAGACTGTCTGTTCGGAATATGTTGTGTGTCTGTTTGGATTAAGTCGATCCAACCTAAAAGTTAAAAACAATATTTTATTATGATAAGTCTGGACTCTGCACGAATAAAGGGTCTGCACGCTGTCCTAGGGTCTGCACTATCTGTGTATTGGGAAAAGAATCGTTCAACCTAAAGAACCGGCGTTTTTAAGAAGACCAAAGCACGTGAAGAGAAATTTTGCTGACTGGACGCTGACTCAACACGTCCACGTAAGGCGCGTCCGTGACGCCCGCGTCCGTGTATAAGGACTCTTCTTTTAACTCTGGTGAGTTTGTGATTATTGATGTGATTATCAAGTTTTCACGATTATTGTTTACGAGTAAACAGTAGATACTAGATAGTAATTTCGGTTTCGGTAATTCGGTTAGTCTTCTGTTTTTTTTATACATTTTCTTTCGAATAGATTTATCGTTACATATTTTTAGAGGTAACATTAGTATTAGTTTGTGTGTGTATACATGTAGTTTTTGAATTTGCTACATATTCTAGAATGAGTTTGTTAACACAAACATAATAAAGATTTTGTTGAAGCATCATGAGTTCAGTAGACAATCAACCAATGCATTCATCATCTTTCCAAGAGTTTCGTTATTGGAGGAATAAGCCTGAGTAACAAAGTGAATTTGTCAAGCACAAACGAGTTCTCAATGTGAAGCGCAAGATCTAGCGCCATCTGAAGAGTCTGAATCTGCATATGTCTTCACATTCATGATTCATCCCAAGATGTAGTCACTTACACCATCAAGACAACCAACACAAACTGAGTACAAACAAAGAAAACAAAACCACAACTAATTATAGATCGTCAAACTACACCACACAAACAAAACAAGTCATTACCTAGTTGCTAAGAAGAAGTTTTATCTTCCTCCCTCAAAGAGGGTTAATGTAACACTCCTAATCCGCATTCGGGACACATCAGTAATGACAACACTAAAAAGAAGCGAAAAAATGAACATTAACTGAAATAATCAACTCTAGACCTCAATTAAAATATGTATAAATATGTAACATAAAGTCAAATTCAAAGTACAACGCGAAAGGGAGATACAAGAACTCTGAATCCTACTACATAACTACTGAGAGTAGTAAAAATACATGAAAACTGAGCTCAACAGATCCAGTTCACGCGTCCCAAGCCCAAGTCACCTACCGCGCCCCACCTGCACACGTAAGTCGCGTCTGAGTCTCAAATCAAGACCCAGTACATCACCCCAACCCGACACCAAACAAGGTCTAGCCGTCCCTAACAGCTCACACTGGTCTCGTGTCCCAGGGCGATCACGCGCCCAGTGAAGCCAAGTGTGCACCTCGACCACACCGCACATCCAATCCACAAGACAACACTCAACCCGTTATCACGGCAGAACTGTCACACGTCCCGAGGTGACCACGCGCCCAGTCAGGTCGAGCGTGCACCCTCGACAAACCCGTGCATCCGGCCCACAAGACAACGCCCTACACCAACTACGCGCCCGAGCCCGTGAGCAACTCTCCCAAACGGTCACCCGTCACAACGCTGGTGAGTTGACTAGTTCTGCATCCAGATTCGGGAGTCGACCATACGCCCGAGCCCGTGAGCAACACTCCCAAACGGTCACTCGTCACAACGTGGGTGGATCCTTTCCGAACCGCCACAACCACTGGGGGAGACTCCAATCTCTAGTCATACGTGCCCCACACGTCATCTCCACTACTCGACCACACGCCCGAGTTCGTGAGCAATGCTCCAACAGTCACTCGTAACAACGTGGGTAGTGCATCACTTTAACCCTCAACAACACGGGTCCACAACCCCCAACAAGGTATAGAGAAAATAAAGAATAAACAAGACTATAAAATCATATAAGAAACGTAGTGAAATTATAGCTCTAAGTCCACAAATCAAGATACAGGGGTATAAGTGTAATTTGCATAAAGTTTCCTTATATTTCACAATTCTCAAAAGTTTAGGGGGAAAACAGTAATTTACCCAATTATAATTCATTTATCCAAAAGCAATTGAATTCAGGGGTTTTCCAGCAATTAATCCAAATATTAATCAATTAAACCAATATAATTAAACACAGGGTTTATTCTGCAATTAACCAACTTATTAATTTATTCAATCAAATACTCATAAATTTAGAGTTTATTCCACAAATTTTCCAATTACTAACAGTTAACCAAAACCATTAAGTTCAAGGTTTTGCTGCAAATATTCCAATCTTTAATCAACCTACCAGATTAAAGCTAACATGCATCAATATTATGCAAAATTCCCAATCCTATCTCCTCCGCCCAACAACCCAAAATCCATCCAACTCCGGTCATCGGATTCCGACCCTCCGGCAGGGTTGTCGCCGCCGAACGACCGTCGTTGGGTGCAACGGCTGATGGACACCTCCTCGACGCGGTGGCACGACTCATGCGGCCGCACGCGCATCTCCAACGTGCACGCGCGTTTGCGCCTGCAACGCAACTCCGACCGGTCGCAAGCGGAGCCAGAGCTCGTGCGACCCCGACCTGCCTCCCCGGCACCACCTCCCACAACCCCGACCTCCTAACTCTACACGCGAGAGAGGGATGGCGTACCTCGAAGAAGATGATCATCGGAGAAGGGGACGCTTCCCCTCCGCGCCTACGTGCAGACACTGAGCTCATCGGAGGTGGTCGCCATGGCTGAGGAGGAAGGAAAGAGGGTGAGGGAAAGATGAGTTGGGGGTTAGGGTTAGGGAAAGAGGTGAGAAAGAGTGTGTGTGTGTGTTGGGTTTGTGTTTCATAATCACCCCACCAAAAAGGAATTTCGTCGACGAAATAAAGATAAGTTACGCACCGAAAAACTCTGGGTACTTTTTCCTCACATCTGCCTCGATCTCTCACGTAGTCTCGCGGTGTATGGTTTTCTTGGGTTTTGAATCCAAGTATTTTGCTTGAAGCGAGTCACCCATGGAGGCCAACATTAGATAGTGAACTTGGTTATCTTGGTCTTCCCACTTGGTTTTAGCCTCCTTCTCATTATCAGTTGCCTTCTCATTTAATTTTGGGATTTCACCATCCAAAATATGAGATAGTTTCTCAAACGTCAACACGATATTGAGCTTGAGTTGTCAGCTTATGAAGTTTGAGTCAAGTTTTTCAATCATAGATCACACAATAGGTTGAATATTCGGCATTTCTACAAAATAAATTGATATGGGATTTAATGTCAATTTTATGTTTGAAAATCAATACCGTAAATAAATGTCCATAAATACAGTAATTCAAGATTCTATCAATTATAATATAAACTAGCTAATGGCTATCAAATATATTATAAAATCAATGTAAGAAAATATTTTCTAATCATAACCATTTCGAAATTTTGCATATTTTTTGCATTTTCAAACTCTTATGATTCTTGTCAATTTTGTTGGCTTTTTGGCCTTAATCCGTATTTTGATGATGTAATTCAACCTAATCTTAATTAGGACATGTAGATTAGCACATGTAGTATAATGGTATACATGTTGTATTGTGCTAACATCTACAGGTGATCAAGACTCAAGAAAGAAGAAAAATCAAGTCAAGACATGTAATCAAGCTAGGATTGAAGACATGTAATTTTACCTTTCTTTGAGTATTAGGAACTTATGTGAATTGAGCATAACTTAAGCTAATATGCATGCATTCATACACTAGGTTCCTTGTAGGAGTCACACACAAAATATCATATCATTTGGACTCCATTAGATCACCTAAACACCTAAAACATTGGTCATTGGTCGCCAGTCTGCCTGAGTTCGGTCGACCGTTCACCTTTCGGTCGACCGGTTATACACAATATTTGTTATACCATACCAATCAGTTCAACCGATAACACTTCTGTTAACCGTTTACCCAGACCTGTTCGGTCGACCGGTAGATCTTCGGTCGACCGTTTCGTTTGCTATTTCTGGTAAAAATACGACTGTTATATTTGTCGTATTATACAACGGTCGTATACACATTTTTCTCTTAATACACCCCCAAATACTTTTGAACCGGTCGAACAAAATACCTTGTGCGGTCGACCGTTTTATTAGGGAAAATCTACCTGCTATCGGTCGACACATGCTTAGTTCAACCGATCGAGTTTTCCCTCTACCGAACCCTGTAGTTCGGTCGACCGGTACCTGATCGGTCGACTGTTGACATATAGAACTTAAGTGTTAGGTCGACCAGTACCTATGTTCGGTCAACCGATCCTTTAACTTACTCAAGGGTTCGGTCGACCGTGATATCTTTCGGTCGACCGTTGCTGGACAGTTTTTTGCAATCCGATTTTCTGTTTTGTGTACTTTGCACAAATCCCAATCAAATCTTATCTAAACGACTAGAAATCTTTAGGAGCTTATAAATAGAGGTTCACACTTAGTTTTCGATAAGATTTCACAACTCCAAAGTGTCAAACCTATAGTGAGATTTTCTACAACCTCCAAGCTCCAAATTAGTCATCCAAAGCCTAATTTCCACATCAATCATCATACAATCATCTAGCAATTGTTGTGCTCAATTAGAGAGTGAATTCCACTCAAGTTACCATTGTTGTAAAGTGAGCAAGGGTCTTGGTGAAAGCCCAAGACAAAGAAGCAAGAACTTCAGTGAAAGCCCGAAGTGATTCTCTCGGTTTGTGAGAGGTGGTGCCAAGCTCGGCGAGGGTTGTTCGCGAGCTTGAAGACTTGTAAAAGGCGTTGCTCCCGGCCCGGAACGGGGAGGCATAGTGAAGACGCAAGAGGGACTCGAACGGAGATTCAAAAGGTGCTTGCAAGAGAGGACGTAGGCGCGGCCGAACCTCTATAAAACCGACGTGTCTTCTTGTGGTTTGCATTACCTTTCTACTTGTGTTTGTTTTAGTTTAAATTTCCGCTGCATTTCTTTGATCGATCAACCAAGTAGTAAATTAGGGTTTAATTGTGATTAGTTTGTGGACCCATAGACCCACACGATCCTACAAATTTTAATTAAGAGAAAATTTGACCAATCCTCCTAAGGAAAACTCTTTTTCTCAAAACCGAGTAAGGGTCCCGGGTCTTGTTAAGAAAACTAATTTCATTTGATACGATATACATTTATCCAATGTATTCACAAATAAATACACTTGGTGTCCACTAAGGGTGAATCTCACCCCCTGCATCTATTTATGACACAATAATAGACAACCTTATATCTCTCACTATTTCCAAAGATGGAGGAAGATATCTGCCGCTAAGGGCAAGCATAATATCCCATGATCGATGGTTGGTGGTGGATGAATTAAGAAGGAAAAATATTCTTTATTTTTTGTTGGATAATTAAACATTTATATCTGATTTTAGAATTTTAGGTGACCATGCATATTTACATCTATACACACCATAACATTCATTCATACAATCACATACAAGTCAAACACACAAACATAAATTAGATTCATTCACACATATGTTGGTGTGAGTTTATATGTTTTTGTATCCTTGACCTTTGCGTCTTCTCCGCGACTCCTCTTGCACCATGGATGTAGATATTGCAAAATATAAACATGCATTTCATAATTTCAAAAGTTATCTAGTGCAAGTCATATGTAAAAATCATCTCATATGCATGCATATACATAAATGTTTGGCTTTTAAAAATACATAAGCCCCTATGATTGAATAATAATAACAACAACTTACACATCATTCATTCACACATGGTTTCGATGGATCATATAAACTCACTTGTCCCTGCAAAAGGGAACTAGTGCAACGCATGTACATATTCTATATATCACACGATTTAGTTTATCCTTTATCTCCTAATCAAATAATTCTAAAATCATTTGAAATCCATTAAAAATGATTTTATGCATCCATAGTTCAAAATATAAAATATTTGAACCAAAGTTTATCCAAATTTTCAAAAGAAAAATTGAAGGAAATATAAACTTACGTGTCTCTTTCGTTTTATTGATTCCTTATAAAATAGGATTTTTTTTGATTTTTTTTTTAAATCCAAAATAACCTCTCCCAAAACAAATTTTCAAACTAGACTCACTACCACCACGTTCCTGCAGTTGTGGTGCTGGGAACATTTACACATTGGAAGACCTTTGAAGAGCAGATCATTACTATACCCGGAAGACGATATGACACCATTAGGTGCCCGTTGGAGACGACCAAGATCATTCAAGGGTAGTGCGAAGACACGACACTTGATTTTTATCGGAATGAACTGGACGTGCAAGAATTCGATCAAGTGATCTGGGACCCTTATGCACACCACTATGTACGGAAGGTTCTGAGATCTGAACGAGCCGTACATGACTTATAAGACAGTTCGGCCTACAGCAGCACATTCCAGAGCCGATGGAGAGACATGTAGTGAAATCGGCTTAGGGGTGGGCGTACGTTAATTGGTTGGCGGAAAATCACTGATTCATTCAGCATTGGTCACATAGAAGAGACCATCTACAGTTTGAGTGATCACTCCTAGGTGTCATTCCTGAAGAAAGCACACAGTTGTATATAGAATGGTATTGGAACATCACCATACGTTGGATTGTTCACCACATTTTGGCTCTGAATCATAACTTATACAGACTTTGAGCGCCGGCAAAAACTTGATGAGAATTAAATTTATACCGCAAGTGCACGGCGTCAATGAAGACGTGGCAAATACGGGTCGAACACAAGGAGGGAGAGATCTTGTTATTTTTGTGATTTCGATTGGGGAAAGGAGGAGAGAAGAATAAATTGGGTTTTTGGAATTTTTGATTTAATTATCTAAGGCAAGAAACAAGAACAAATAAAACTAAAACAAGAACAAAGAGGTGAATTCCGTTGGGTGGAGGTTTAGATTTAAGGTTTAGATTAGAGAATTCAGAAACTTATAATAAATCATATTAGTTATGAAGCATTACATGATAAATGATTTAACATAAACTCAAGTAATCAAAATAGACTAATACGAACTTAAAATAATAACATTTATTCGTCTTCTCTTCACCATAAATCCGTCACCTCCACCCTTTGGAAAGAGTTAGAAACTCATGGAGGGAGGGAGAAGGGATCCTAGAGGCATTACAAAAGAAAAGTAAAAACAAGAAATAAAAGACAAAATTTTATTACTAAAATAAAGACAAATACAAACAACAACTAAAAACTAGGTCTAAGGCCAAGGACCCTTCTACCATCGTTCTCGGGGCTATTTATAGCCGATACAAGGGATCCCAATATATAAATGGAACGTACACGCGTCAATACAGCATTGGTAAAAATTTGAGCACACGGATCGACTTTTGTGCGGCTAAATCGCCGCAATTTGTACATGAGGTGCGGCGGAATCGCCACCTTTTTTGCTCGGATTCGATCCAGATTTTTCTTGTGTGTTTATGGTATGATTTGATCCTCCTTTGCGTGTCTGGATTGATTCTTTCCATTCTTTTGAGCTCCGGATTAATTCCTTTATATATATGGAGATTCACATTGATTTTTCTTTAGATTTTCTCCATAATAATAAAAGTTACTCGTGATTTGCAATTAGGTCCTTGACTTTTTGCAATTAAGTCCCCGGCTACTTTTGTGCTTAAGTCTTTGTTCTTTTTGTAATTAGATCTTGAATGCTTTTATGCTTGGATACATTTCCATTTGTAACCTGATAAACTTGAACTTGGTCTTTATGATAGAAATGAGTCTTTTGCACGCGTTTATGCTCGAGATGTGGGTAAATTGCATTCAGGTCCCTTTATTCTGTAAATAAGACTAAACACATACCTTAGTAGCATTTATTGATGTAAAAGTAATCTAAATGAAAGACATATGATGCAATGTATGCAATGCATCAAGAACCTACATTACGGTTGAGTCAGGATCGCGTTGTTGAAGAAGAAGATCCACACACACAAGAAGACGGTGGTGGTTTGACTCAGGATACAGAACAAACAGAGAATGTAACACGAGGAGAGCCACGTCCTAAAAATAAGAAGAGATTAATAGATCACTTAGGATAGATATTTGGTTGTATTAAACTTATTTGATTGTTATTACATTAGTTTTGGTTTTATTTATGTTAAAATGTTAAATTTGTTCTTGTGGATGTTATTTTGATTTTATTGTAGTTGTTTATGTTTTGTGGTTGAAATGATTGTGTTTGCTGCAATATTTGTAGTTGGAAATGATCGTGTATGTTGAATTTTTGGTAGTTCGATTTTTTGGTGTTTGTTGAAACTTAGGAAATGGGAAATTGTGGTTTTTGTTATATTTTTCTACTTTGAAATGGTTGTGTTTGTTGTTGATTTTTTTTGTAATTGGAATGATTGTCATTGTTGTCAAAAAGTTCTGAAAGGAGAATTGAAATCCTCGAGTTCATAAATTAAATGAACTTGCCGATTTCTCTTCACAAGAATTCGGCACTGGTGCTATCGGGTTCTCTTCAAGAGAACTCGACACTTGTGTTGCCAAGTTCAATTTGGAAAAAATCGTGGGCAAGTGTTGTATGTATAGAACTCGGCATTTGCACAACCATTTTGCCCTACAGAGAACTCGGCGTTGGCAACGCCGAGTTCTCCCAAAACAATATCCTGGAGAACTCAACGTCACAAACGCCGAGTTTTATACACTAAAAAATAGGACCCGCCGCCACATGTAACCACGTGGTGGCAGCAGGTCTAGTTTGAAATTTTGTTTTGAGACATGTTTATTTTGGATTTTAAAAAAATTTAATATTATTTCAAAAAATCCTATAAAATAATTAATTTATATAAAATGAAAATTTTACGTATTAGACATAAGTCTAAATCTTAATTCTAACATTCATATGATGTGTTTTAAAATATTTAAAACAATCAAAAGAATCAATTAGAGTTAAATAAACAAAACTGTCGGAAAACTCGAAAAAGACATGAAACACGAATTGTTTCGATTGGAGATAGTAAACTAAAATTAATTATATAATCTAATCATTGAAAATATGAACCTGACTCTGATACGACTGTAGGATTTTGTGTCCCTATGTATGTATATATTTAAAAAAATATACATGCATACATGATGAATTTCAATATTTTCAATAATTTCATGTGCATTGTTTTACATTTATTCCAATATCAATATCTTATATGTTGATGACATACTTCTCATGGGAAATTATATACTTTTGCTTGAGCAAACGAAAAGTTCATTGAAATCTGCATTTTCGATGAAAGATATGGGTGAGGCTCAATACATCTTGGGAATCAAGATATATAGAGATTGATCCCGTAGAGTCATTGGCCTAAGTCAACGTACATACATTGACAAGGTCTTGGAAAGGTTCAGCATGAACAACTCCAATGAGGCAATGTGTCAATGAGTATGAGTGTGCAACTCAAGAAGTCTAAACGTGTTGAATCACGTAAAGACTTGGAGTACATGAAAGATATCCCTTATGCTTAGGTAATAGGATCGATCATGTACGCAGTGACTTACACAAGACCCGATGTCTCGTATGCTCTAAGCGTCACATGTCGTCACCAATCCAACGCAGGTCCTGAGCATTGGACAGCGGTCAAGAATATTCTGAGGTACCTTAACCGGACCAAAGATAAGTTTCTTGTTTATGGAGGACAAAGGGAGTTAATAGCCTAGTGCTATTCGGATGCAAGTTTCATAAGTGATCCCGGCGATAGGAGGTCATAATAATGATATGTCATCATTCTGGAAGGTGGAGTCATGAGCTAGCGTAGTTGGAGTCAAATCACTACGGCCGACTCAACCACCGACGAAGGCAAAATAAATTTATCATGGGTGGACACAAACAGCAACACAGCTGATCCATTCAACAACCCTCATACCAATCCAAAAGGCGAAATGCATTTCGAGTCCATGGGTCTGAGGAACCACGTGGATCGACTTGATGAGTGATTAGAGAGGGTTACCCTAGTTATTATTGTTTTATACATTGAGAATGTATGTGAAAGAAAACTTTGAAAACAAGTGGGAGATTGAAAGGATTGTGTTCTAAAAGTTTTACTTTTATATGTCAATTATTATGAATTGGATGTGCAAACATTTTGTTCCTTGATTGTGATATTCGTCTATTGGAAGTGTTAAGGAAGAGGCGTTTGGTCCTTAATCGTATAGCTCTAAAAGATAATGGTTTACATAAATCAAAAGTTATTCACAATCATGGTAATTAACATGGAACATTAATTACCGAGATAAGATTGTCGTGTTGGTCATCGATTATTGTAGCTCTACAAATATTTGACGACACGAGTATCCAAACAATACGATTTTTGCCTGAATTATTAAGAGAATAATTAGATCATGTGTTGGATTAATTATAGATTTAATCAAATATTTTTTAGGATGCTTATGTGGCAATTTGAGATTAATTTTAGGAGAGAATAAGCAAGAGATCATGACTAAAGAATAGCTCTTGATGAGGATGTTTTGGGAGCCTATAAAAGGACCCCTCATCCTACTTGTTTATGTTAATGCAAAAATTCTTTCTCTCATCAATCTCTCCCTTAATCACCACGAAAATCTTTTAATAAATTTAAGTTTTAGAGATAGAAATCTCAGGAGCTTAAAGAGGGGTTACTAGCTAGATTCCAAGTCTAATTAGAGATTGATTGGTTAGCTCTTTTCTCTTTAATCTTGTTTAGAATTTTGTGAACACTTGGAGACAAATCGGCGGGCGAGTCGACAAGCAACGGAACTCCGGATCTTCTGAAAGGTTTTAGAGAACTTATGGGTATGATCATCTATCCTTTGTTTATTTTAATATGTGTAGGAATGCATGATATTAGAATAAACAAATACATGTACGAAAAATCAATGAAAATATGAAATTGATCTGGTATGTTTGTATTAATTTTTTAAAATATATACATACATGAGGACATGAAATCCTACACTCTCCCTTAAACAAATCACAAAATGACACATAATCATCTTAAAAATGATTGACCATAATTAGAATAAATCCAGCTCATGATCAACATTAATCTCTTAACAATTCAAGGCAGAATCGTACCAAACAGTCGACCAAAATCACCACTCGGTCGACCGAATGGTTATGACTTTGACAATTTCGATCGGACCGTGAGCTAGACGGTCGACTGAATATTCATAAGGAAAAGTATCTGAAATTTTTTGGTCGAATCACGTCTCACTCCGGTTGATCGTTCTCTTACCAGAATTGCTCTTGGTAATTTTCAGTCGGTCGTGTCCCCATACCCGTCGACTGTTATATCACAAAAAAAATTCCTGGAGATTTTCGGTCGACAGTGTATTACGCCCGGTTGACTGTTTTTATTATCAAGACAAGTTCTGATAATTTTCGGTCGACCCATGCGCATTTGATCTCTATCTGGTTGACCGTTCCAAAGAACCAGGTCGACTGATCCCAAAATGGTTTACCGTTTTTTCCGGATTTTGACTTTGTCAAATTTTAGATTTATATCCAACAAAATTTGATCCTTGGGTTTTTTAACAAATCCATATATCATGTAATATATTATCTTATGTAATGTCTAACTATTACACCACGTAATACATACATCTCATATGAATTTATTTATGATTCTAATTATGTCAATGACATATTGATTTTATTGATTCACCACATGTATCATATTTCACATGAAACTCGATACATCATACGAACATAAAATTAAGCTTCTTGTTTCCCAGTTTTGTGGTGAGACCTATAGAAGGATCTAAGTTAAGGACAAAGAGTCTATTCCTTAACACCTCCAAAAGACGAATACATTAATCAAGAAACAAAATGTTTGCACATTCAATTCATAATAATTGACATATAAAAGTAAACTCTTAGAACACATTCCTTTCACATAATAGCTACACCACCATAATAAGCAAAAACATCAATTAACTTTCTAGCAACAAATTCACAAAAAATAGACATAAGAACCTTTATCAGGCTGATAGTGAGAAATAATGATCTCACATCAGGTCCGAATACAAGTCGTCCTTGAAGAATGAATATCTGCGGTCAATGACAGAAGTGGTCAAGTATTACCTCTTTCAAAGTAGGGCTCTAAAACTAAGCTATATATGTAGGAATATTTACATCTAACTTATCCAAATTTAAGATTCCAACAAAAGACATGTTTATTCAACCATCTAAACATACAAATTTACAATCTAAATATGGCTCCTTATGGCATTAATTTATATTGGAAGTAAATATGGGCAAATGTATCCTTCCTTAAGTTAACCCTAAATTAAGAAAACTTGTATACAACGAATCTGATAGTAACATCAGAGTAGTGTGGTTTTATTTTTGTAGTAACACAAAACAACCAAACGGAAGAAAATTTCAAGAGTTCAAGCAGGAGTAGCACAAACACTCCTCTGTATGAATCTAAATTTGTTAGATAATTCAAATTGTTATGTAGGTTGTCAAAAATTCATTAAACGCCTGATTCATACCAAAAAAAAAGTTGCTCACATTTCATTTATTGTAGTACTATATTAGGGCTAACAACATTATATTACGGCTAACAACTTTATATTATGGTTGTGAACATAATATTAATTTTATTGTGAACATTGACGTTCGGTCGGTGAAGAGGGGAGAGGGCAACGATGGTCAACGTTCGGTCGGTGAAGGGTGATCGACGTTCGGTCAATGAAAGGCGACAATGTTCGGTCGGTGAGGGAGAGGGAACGGTTTGATTTGGAAGTGGTGAAGGATATTTGGGGGGGAGTAGGGTTTGTCGGGGGATTTCACCCCTAAATATCTAACCTGCCGACGGATATTCTGTCGGCACGCTAAAAATTACGCATGCGAAGCACGTACAAATGCAATCAGGCTCGAGAATGATTTTTTCGTGCACCGCCTGACGAACATTTGTCTTGCCGAAGGACAATCCGTCGGCACGTATCCGTCAGGAAAAGCCATTTTTGTTGTAGTGATGTTACTGTAATTTTCGTATTTTTACTTGCATTTGGATAGGTTCGAAAGGAGTTTCAGATACTAATACCACATGTTATTCTAAACTAAAAAAAACATTCTCACCCCATTTTGTGGCAAGTTGGATAATATTGAGGTGGACATACAAGATGTTGGATGTGTTTCTGTCATCTCTATAGCTTGGATATGTGTATTCGGAAGTTGGATTGTAGCTTCGATGTCGTCAACGAAGAGTTGATTTGAAGAAGAATGTGAAGAAGAGAATTCAACCGAATGCAAACTTTCACTACAACAGTTTTACCCTTTAGCCACGGTAGTTATCCGTGGCTGTAGCTAAGTATCCGTCGCTATGGAGCAACAACCACGGATTTTTACCGTGGCTATTGCTGGCGTCACTATAGGGTATCAGCGACGGATTGTGTGACGGATGTGTACCGTTACTGATACTTTTTGGAGGGAAGAAATGGCGGGATGGAAAAGACCTTTAGTGACGGATTTTAAGACCTTTAGTGACGGATTTGTCCCGTGGCTAAAAGTTTTTCTCAGAAAAAAAAATATAAATTCTCAGCATTTAATAAATCACTAATACACCTATATTTATAAACATATCTAGATTCATTCTAATAACATATCTAGATTCATTCTAATAACATGAACATATTCCTATTTATCAACATCCACAATTATATAACTCTGTAAACCACAATCAAATTGATATTTCATTCTGAATCAATATCCTAATCGACAAATAAATTGACAAATACCAATGTTGAACTCATTTTCATTCACAAGAAATGTTATAATACCTTGGGAGTTTAATATAAATCACAACTTGTTCACAAGACAAAACTCAAAACCAAAGTTCGTAAAAATAACAATTACTTCTTCATCAGGTGCCATCCATTTAAGCTCTGGTTGTTGTTGATCTGATTATCTGAAGACACCATTGGTTCTTTGAATTAACATCTAGCTTCTATAAAGTCACTCCTCAGGTATATGGTACCTGGAAAAAATGTACATAACAATGTTAAAGTTTTTTTTATCGGTACATAACAATAACCATAAAGTGCTATCAATGGTTAACCAAGCAGATGCAATGTCACAACTAAGATTATTCATTCTAAGCAGATGCAGATGCATCTTTTTGAAAAAAGAAGATAGATTTAAATGAAAACATAAGTTCTGAAATAAATTAGAAACAAACCTGATCACCTGAAGTATACCAATGTGTTCCCTGTAGTCCCAAGCTAGGAGGGCAGGACCCAAGAGAAAACTCCTACAACTCTATTTTTTCCTATAGCCCAAGGTACCTTCACATTACTGTGGTCAAAATTCTAAAGTTGCAAAAAACAAAGAGCTTCATAATAGGTAAAAAAAACTCACAATCTATTTTGGCCTCCGGTTCTTCAAGCATCTTTGAAAATAAAAACAAACATTGATGAGCAATAAAAAAATTGCAGTAGGCAAGGAATGGTTGTAGGGTAGATAAGCAAGCAACAATTTTTAGGATCAGCGGAAATATATGCACTTGCCTCCACAGTCAAAGAAAACCTCATGGAGATCCTCGGCTCCATATATTTAGGGCAAACATCTGCTAGAAGCTTGTTCAGCCATTCACATGGTTCAACCGGTATTACGGGCTACAAAAGAAGAATACATATCGAAGATCAGTAAGGAAAATACATTCTGCATTTCTAATAAAAAAGCGAGAGATAAATCAACTCAAATTTCTCCCCAGAATCTCAAAAATGCATCAAGCAATCTACTTGGTGACAATAAAACCCAGTTTCATTTTAGCTTCTCACACACAAATTCACAAGTTCAGTCAGTCCTTAACTAAACTGAACTAAAATGCTTTTTCACCAAAAGCAATCAAACACAAAAAAAACTCATCTAAGCATATACCATTTCAAATATTTGCAACACATCAATTTCAACTACCTAAAGTAAGAAAACCGAAGTAAACTAAAAAGCTTTTTCACCAAAATCAATCACAAAAACAAATATCATTCCAACACACCAAGAACACAATCTTTTACTCTCCACAACCCCAAATGCACCGAAACAAATCCAAAACACAAACCCAATCCCCAAAATGGAGTAATCAAACAAAGCTACACTAAACTTAAAAATCTCATTCACCAACACCAATCCAAAAACACGATTCCAAAACCCAAAAAAACAATTTTCCTCACAACACAAAATGCAGCCAAAACCAAAACACAAAACCCAACTCAAACAATCCTCCAAGATTAAACCAATCTCACAAATGTTTGCCCACGAAATCTAACCCAATTTCATCTATCTCTTCACACACAATCTCACAAATGTTTCCAACAACACCCATTTGAACCACCAAACTAAAAAAAACTGAACTACACGAATCTAAAAGCCTTTTCCACCAAAACCCTACTTTTCCTCCAAATGCACCAAACCCAAACCTCAAAATTAATTCCCAAAAACCAAATTTTTCCCCAAATGCAGCAAACCGAAACCTCCAAACCCCAAACCAAACACGACCCAACAGAAATAATCCCCCAAAAGGCAAAAAGGTCGGAACTTGACCTCGATGGTGGCCCAAACAGCGAAGGCGAGGGGAACCCAATTGGAGAAGGGGACGAGCCAGCGCTCCAGCAGCCACGCCGGTAGAGGAGAGGTTGAAGTCGAGGAGGTGGAGGACGGCCATGTGGTGGAGGATGTTGTCGCGGAGGGATCTCGGGAGGGTGAGCGGGAAGGACAGAGGAGATTTGGGGTGGAGGTGATTTGGGGATTTTGGAATAAGTAGGGTTGAGTCTGAGGGGGTCGGGTTTGTTCGGTGGCTATATGTAACGTATCCGTGGCTAATTCCTGAATTAGCCACGGAATATGCAGTGACGGATAGATCTACCGTGGCTATATGTCTGAATTCTAGTAGTGTTTATTTTTCCACTCTGAAAAATAAAATCCAAAACCGAACTAAACCAAATCAGCAAATCCAATCTCAAACCAAATATCCACAAATCCAACCGAATTTCTCTTAAAAACAAAATCCAAAACAAAACCAAACAAAAGCAGCAATTCTCTAAAAAACAAATATCCACAAAACCAACTGAATTCCTCTAAAAAACAAAATCCAAAATCCAAAACCAAACCAAACCAAACAAAATCAGCAAATTCAATCCGAAACCAAATATCCCCACTAACCAAATTTCTTCAAATCCAATCGATTCCAACAATCATAGTTTGAGGGGGGTGGAGTCCCCAAAGGAGGCAACGCAGTGGAGGGCATTGGAGGAGTAAGAGGGGTGGGGAGTTGACGTAGAGGGTGGGGAGGGAGAAGAGGAAGGCGAAGACGGAGCTCGAAGGTGGAAGAGTGGAAGTTTGGGAAGAAGGGATTTGGGTTTCGTGTGAAAAAAAGAGAAGAAGATGAGTTGTACAGATTTGTAAAATTGCTAGAGTATCATCACTTAAAGTAAATGATTCACAATCCTTCAAATGGAGATCAACAGTTAGATCATTGGGGTTCATTTAAACAAAAGTAAGCTCAATGCTCATTCTATATCCTTCTCCTCTCTCTCTCTATATATATATATGAAGTTGTGTCATGTAACGAAGAGTGAAGAGAATGAAAGATTATTCTTCCTCCCTATATACATTTTTCTCTTATCTTATTTGTTTGTGTGATTCCAAGAATCTCCGATATATTTACAACAATAATCATAAAACCCATCAAATAAGTTTCAGATCCCAGAAAAACATAAGCAACACTGAGATGGAACTCAAAGCACACTCCACCAGGCCAATCAAAGTATTAGGTTTCCCCATCCATCAAATCACGTGAACGCGAGAGCATGTATATTAAACCTTCTTATTGAGATGACAAGTAGTACTAACTACAACTCAACATTTTTTTTTCGAAGAGTGAACAACTTTTGTTAGGTGGGTATTAACTATTAAGCCAATGCAATAACTGAGTCTTGAATGAAACAAATGTTCCAATCAAGTTTGTTGTACTGCTGAGTGGCTGACATCAAGGGTCCTTTTTTAAAACAAATTGCCCTCTAAATTAAGATTGCTGCCGAATTGCCTCAACATTGCTACTGAATTCAAAATAAGCCAATAAAAATGCCTTAACATTGCTGCGGAATCCAAAAAAAAACAAAGTAAGGTAGGTAGAGGAGGAATGTACTACTCTTGTTAGCGTATTGTAATTCAAATTTTAAATGAAAAATAAAAAAAACAAAAATTTTGAGATATGGCTAAAGTTATTTATATACGTCGAAATTCATATTATTTAAACTTTTAATTTCAAAGTAGTAACTTATCTAATGCATTTTTTATCTTTTTCAACGAGACAACCCCTAACCAATCTTCAGGGATGTTTGCATGACTTTATTTTGAGAGTTGTGCATTGTAGCTAGCTTTTTCAATCATTTTAATTTAATGGATCAACTATGTTAAAAGAAAATTAATATTCATCACGAAACCAACTTATGATGTTGATATTCTGATAACAAATAGAAATACAAACTTAAACGAAAAACAACGAAGTTACACAACCATGTTGGTTGGGTTTCAATACCACGTCGAAAAGGTGAAACAATCTCTTCGCATTTGCCTTGACTCTGTCCGTATTGACTATACCTACCGCATCTTCTTTGAAGCAAAACAGGACAATTTTTTTAAGCAAAATAAGTTCATCAATAAAACAATTATGTGTATGCAAGCTTCTATGTTTAATAAAAAATGTTAACTGTTACACCAACACAACTTATTAAAGGAAACCTACCAGCTTCCTTTTTGACGTACCTGGTACTAGAACTTCACGGACACTTTTTTTTTTAAATTCAGAAAGAAATTACTTCATTTCTGAAAAAACTTTTACATGTTCATCAATAAATATTATCCTAGGAATGCTTTATCCAAAAATTAAAGAATTAGTATTCTAGAGGTAACTTTTGTATTAATCAACACCCTTAATTTGCATATATGTTGATCGAAACATACGAAATTTTATCCACTGTCAACCTTTCTTTAGGGTCATTTTAAATGTAAAAGTGTAACGACGTTCTCGTAAGTTTAGATTAATTCATTAATTTAGTTAAAGATTTTAAGATTATTTTCTTCAATATATATATATGTCATATATAGTTTCAGTTTGGGTCTATAAATACACCTCCACTTGCATGTCCTCATTCCACACAACCTCCAAACCAAGAAAACCAAAGCATGGTGGGAAGCAAGGCCAAAACACCAGAGGTGACCATAACACGAACGTCGACGGTGGCGGCAGCCCTGCCCTTGCAGGAGCACTGGCTCCCTCTCTCCAACCTCGACCTCCTCCTCCCGCCTCTTGACGTGGGCGTGTTCTTCTGCTACGAGAAGCCACCACCCGATACCAACGGTTGTACTTTTGGTGGGGCAGTGGGTGAGCTCAAGAAGGGGCTGGCGGAGGCACTTGTGACTTACTACGCCTTTGCCGGAGAAGTGGTGGAGAACCCCAGTGGGGAGGTGGAGTTGTTGTGTAACAATAGGGGTGTGGACTTTGTGGAGGCTTATTGTGGTGTGGAGTTGAGAGGGTTGGAATTGCATGATGCTGATAGGAGTGTGGAGGGTAGGCTTGTTTCAAAGAGGAAGGCTGGTGTCTTTTGTGTTCAGGTTAGACAAATTTTCCCTCTCCCTCTCTCACTGTATATATGTTTTAAAAATAATATCACTAACAATAAACATTTAATTATACAAATAAAACATTTATTTTATGATATTATACCAATATTTTAACTTGAAGAGGGATCCATACATAACCCTTAATTACAACAAACATGTTGTTGACATATGTTTGATCAATTGAGACATAAATATGACATGGAAAATCCAAATCGTGTACCTTCTTCGTCTACGACACAAGTTATTATTGCACGTAGAAACTCATGAAATTTGGAATTAATATATCTTGCATGCGTAAAATCGAACGTTGCATGAAATGAAAGGACACCGGTTGACTGTGCCTTTATTTTGATCAACATATATACCACCTCTTGTAATTCCATTAATAATCATCTTAGCTAATCATCAAATATATATTTTTCTACATTTGTAATTAAAATATTTACATGCATAATCTTCCAATTTGAATAATTAATTAATACACGTACAACAGGTAACAGAGCTGAAATGTGGAGGTATTGTGGTAGGCTGCAACTTCGACCACCGCATCGCGGACGCCTACACGGCCAACATGTTTCTTGTGTCGTGGGGTGAGTCGACTCGATCCCAACTCATCTCCACTCTACCCTGCTTCCGTCGGTCGCTCCTCAGCCCCCGCCGCCCTTCTCACCATCTCCCTTCCCTTGACGCGCTCTACGTCCCCATGTCCTCCCTCCCACCTCCTAATAAACGCCCAACCCCTCGACCCTCCGCCAGTCGTCTCTACCACGTCTCCTCAACCCTCATCTCCCACCTTCAATCCCTCTCCGGCCACCACACCACCAAACTCGAGGCGTTCACCGCTTTCTTCTGGAAAGCTGTGGCCAAAGCTTCTTCCAACACGAGCAAATATACCAGCATTGGTCTTGTCGTAGACGGTCGTACCCATCTCAATATGGATCCAACAACCATGTCTACCTACTTTGGGAATGTTCTTTCCGTCCCGTACATCCAAAAGGACACTCACTGTGTAACTGAAATGTCGCTCCACGAAGCGGCAAAGGCGGTCCACTCGATGGTTAAGGAGACAACAACCGAGGAGCATTTCAGGGGGCTGGTGGATTGGGTTGAGAAGAGAAGGCCCGAAGCGGCAGCCGCAAAAGTGTATTGCATGGACGAAGATGAAGGGGTGGCGGTGGTGGTGTCGTCAGGGAGGCGGTTTCAGGTGGAGAAGGTGGACTTCGGGTGGGGGAAGGCGGCTTTAGGGTCGTACCATTTCGCTTGGGGTGGGAATGCCGGCTATGTCATGCCCATGCCTAGTGTGAAGGAGAATGGGGATTGGATTGTTTATGTTCATCTTGAGAGGGAGTTGTTGGGAAGGGTTGATAAGGTCGTTGGGGATGTTTTCAGGCCTCTTAGTGTTGAGCATCTTAGGCTTAGGGAGAAGCTCGGAGGTGGTGGTGCTGGTGTAGAATGTTAGCTATTATTCTCTTGGATTGCATGCATGCGTGCATGCATGGGAATGGTACGTGTGCAAGGTACTGGTGTAGGGTTTATGCATGTGGTGTTTGTGTTGTTGGTGTGGTTGTAAGTGTTGAAATGTGGATGCATGTTTGCATAGAAAGAATATAAGTGTGGTGTGTAAAATAAAATATGGTGGTCATGAAATAGATTCAACCACACACACATATGTAACCTTTAGTGATTCCAAAACTGGCATGAATAACCACAACTGTCGAGATTATTGGATTATCGGGATAATAACATAAATTTGATTTTCCTCAAAATTCACCTTTTTAATTTCACTACTTCTATTAAAGTTGTCATTTTCCAAAAATACGGAATGTCTCGTTTCAATAATTTTAGTGGTATGAGATGAACAATAAAAATGAAAAGCTTTTGATCTCTCTAGATAATCGATAAAATAACAACTAATGATTTTAGAGTCGAAATTCTTAATTTGTGGATTGAAGATTTAGATTCAACAGAACAACTCCAAACACGTAAATATCCTAAACTTGGTCTCCGACCTGTCCACAATTCATAAGGTGTTTTTGGACAACTTACTAGGAACTCGATTTAGATATGCATAGTTGTCTTTAATGCTTCCATCCATAGATAATCAGGTAAGTTAGTGCATATCATACTTCATACCATATCCATAAGTGTACAATTTCATCTCTCAATTACACCATTTTCCTAGGGATCCCCCGACCTTGAAAACTGATGGACGATATCATTATCTTGAAGAAACAAAGCAAATGAGCCTAGATCTTGACACAAATCAGTGAATCTACAATAATATTCGCCGCCACTATCTGATCTCGCTACTTTAATTTCAAGGTTCAGTTGATTTTCAACTTTAACCTTAAAATTTTTGAATTTTTCTAGTGATTCAGATTTTTTTTCATGAGTAGGGTATACAAAAGCATAATGGGATGATCATCAATTAACGTAATGAATGATCTATGTCCGTTGTAGGACATAAGAAGGCAATTGGGTTTAGGACTAAATTTCAATATAGGTGAAGTAACTCATAAACGCTTAAGCGTCCAACATAGGTGGGAAATTGTGTGTGAGTATAATACAGGAACTTAAACGACTTATTTATTTCATTACAGCTCCTAGGTCTATTGAATTTATTATTGCGTTATTAACAAAGGATACTATATAATTGGCACACGATTCATAATAATCGGCACATACCATGTAAGCATATCTTCCCTCGCAGTCATGCCTTTTGGGTCACTATATAATATTTTATATCATTTTGTTGCGACCGAATTCGTCCCTACAATTAGACCTGAGTGTTGTGTCACGTCGTGTCGGTGCGTCAGGGAGCCGTGCCAGATCCGGGTGTGTCAAGTTTTCCTTGGTCGGGTCGGGTTTTCATTTTTCAGTTGTTATTTAATTTGAAGTAAATACACACTCACAATTGAATTAACAAAAACACAAACACAATTTATTTTTCCCCAAAGTAACCAATTTATTTATTATTGATTGTTGACTCAAATCGAGAAATAATATATTTGTTACATATTAAAAAAAGCCTAGAGGCTAGCTAAACTGAAGAAGTAAAGAAAAAAACTAAGGGGTATTAGGAAAACATTATTCCTTTAACAGAATAGTTTGACTAATTTATCTTCAATTTTCATCGTCGTTGTTGTCGCGAAGATTCATACTTTGCATTCTTTCCGCAACATTGATCGAATCTTTCAGGTATACGCTCATATTGATTGACTTGTTGAACAAACTTTGCATCTTGTCAGACAAGACACATTTACTTGCACTAAAAGCAGACTTCGACAACATAGTTGACGCCGAATGACATAATAAGTCTCGTGCCATGAAGGAGATTAGTGGAAACCTACGTGACTTCTTTCTCTACTAGTCTAAAACATAAAAAAATTAACTCGGCAGTACTTAAATACATTTCAGTGTTTAAATATCCAGTTAATTCATTTTATGTGTCAGTTTGCACTATTATTTTTTTGACTTAACCAGTTCAATTGTGAGTCATCGTCATCTGAATCCATTACAGTTGGAAATGGTTGTGATGATGAGCTAGCAACATTTGAACCCATTTGATTTTACATTATATAGTATTTCATAATTTTCAAAATATTTGATTTACAAAGACCTACACCTATCTACATAATTTTGGAAATCTTTATAATTCATATTTGCAAAAATTTCTTCCAAGAAATCTTGTAAATCAGTAATCTTAAATGTAGGATCCATAATAAAAGCTAAACAAAAACTAAATGGAGGAAGATTCCAATATCTATAAAACTTTTACATTTCATTACATTTTAAATTTCAACAAAACCAGCATGTGGTCTATGTTTCGTAAATACTCTATTAATTGAAAGTAATTCATAGATAAATATGTTAGAGGTGGTGTAATATTGTTCACTTAATCTAGTAGTGAAGGTGAAAAAAGATTTTACAAAATCTAACATAATTTTACAATTATCCCAATCTATGGGGGTTAACTCATACTCATTTTGTTTCTCATTATAAAAGGTTGTAATTGGAAAATAAAAATAACAATATTTTAACCTTTCATATGTAAAATTCCATCAACGGGGGACATTTAATTTAAACTATCTAGATTCACAAATTTCTCTAAATTCCTAATATATAGTTGTACTACTACAACCTACATAAGCAGTTGCTTCCTAACATTTTCTAGGTAAAGTTTAATTACAGTGAGTCCATATTGTACTACCAAGTTTAAAGTATGACAAATACATCTAATATGAAAGAGTAAATTAAAACATTACAGGTGGATGACAATAACTAATAAACATTTGTATTTCTGAACTATTATTAGTAGTATTATCAAATGCAATTACATAAACTTTATTTTCAAGATTATGAACTACGATGACATATTTAATGTGATCAAATATAACATTGGTAGCGTGTGAATGCAAAATATGTAAAAAAGAAATTATTTTTTTAATTAATCACCAGGAATCATATAGATAATGAGCAGTTACGCAACAGTAAGAATAATTATTGGACCAATTCAAACATCACTAGTTAATGCTACCTTATTGTTCATTGATAAAAAAATACTAATTATGTGTTCCCTTTCTTTACCGAATTTATCAAATGCAATATTTTTAAGTGTTCATGTAGAAAATGGTTTAAATTGTTGATTATTGTAGAAAATTGCTTCCCTAAGGCCTTTAGATTCACGTGTGTAAGTGGTAGTTCATCTCTTATTATGAAATCAACAATTATCTATCTACCTTTAATTGGACAATATCTTCTGAAATTTAAAGTTTCACTGGCTGTGTGTAAAACTGATTGACGTGAATCCACTATCGATGCTACATTATTCTTAAGTTTACTTATAAGTAAATGTCTACTTAGATGACCGATTCCTCGACTTAACTTAGCCGAATATACGTGACCTCAATGTCTACAAGTAGCAATTAGTTTACCCTCAACAGTTTGTCCTTCATCAAAATCATCCCATACTGGTGATGTTTTTTCCTAGTAGTTGTACCCTTAAGTCTAGGTGGATTAACATGGGGTATCATTATCGTCAGAAACAAATGTTAAAGTTGTGGAATTACTAAATATGCAAACAAAAGGTGAATTTTTTCCATAAATGAGAAAGTCATGATGATGATTAATGAACTAAAATTAATTACTACAGAATATTAGAAAAACCTGAGAAATAAAGAGCAGAGGAGTAGCGAAATCGACAGTCAGCGGTCTGCTTGTAGCTTTAGGCTTCACATTTTAACTCAAACTTGACCCGTTTCCACCAAAATCAGAGTAATTAGAGAAAAAGTAAAGAAAATTTAGAGAGATTTAGAAGAAGAGTAGAATTTTTTTGTAAAGAAAATGAGAGAGGTTGGGGGATTTTTATGGGAGGGGGTAGTTTAGTAAAAAAATTAAATAAAAAAACACCCAACGACTCTAAGAGCCATTGGGTGCTACTGTGTCGAGTCGTGTTGTGCTGGGTCAGGCCGACATAGCACGTTACCCAGGTTTACATATGATCCATAAACAATATGTTAGCGTAACTCGAATGGGAGCGGTTGTTGTTCTTATATATTTTGTTGTGCAAAGTGACTTTACCATCGAAAGTAGAAATATTAAGATGGACAAGCAAACAAAACCGTTTTGCTTAGAAATTTTTCTTTCAATCTGCCAATGTAGTTGATAGGGAAGTCACCCCCACAAAGTGAATTTTGTTGTGGTCGCAGTACATGTAGTTGTTGAATTGTTGAAGTTAAAGATAACCTTTAAAAATGGTTCCTTTGAATTTACCTTGTATTAACGAGGATAAGAGTGCTTTTTTTGGACGAAACTACCATTTCTTATTTTGAGCCTTGCTAATACTGTAACTCCAATAATGTCTGCACGTTCATTGATCATTAAATGTGTTAATGATGAAGTAGAGTACCAATTGTTGTTCCTTGACTTTGAAAATTTTGTTTTTGATAATTTTATTTTATGCTGACATACCTAATCAACGTGAAAGGTGATGATGATTGGTACAAAACAATAAACAAATATACTAATAACAACCAACATACTCGCACTTTAGAATTTGACTTTGAAATACAGTTTGTGACGAGGAAATTGTAAGTTGTAACCATCCGAAGGAACGTCATTAACACATTTTAGGAACACAAACCAAACAGGTGACACTGGTACAGAATAAGGAATAAGCGCCGCCCAATATACGTCGGTCTCTCGTAAATACGACGTCTATAAGTATCAACGTCGCTTGTACGGGAGGCCAATGTCTTCACAAGCCTATAGCCGTCAATTGTTGGATAACCGACATCGATACCTCCTTTAAAAATTGTTAAAAGTTAAAAATGGAACCATCTTTCCTTTAAAAATGGGACCAACATTTTAAACCCACAAACTTTCAAAATTGAATCCGCACACGATTCCATCGGATCAAGTTCGATCAGCTACAAAGTGTTCATGTTTTTTATTCAAACAAATTAAAACTCATTTAAACTAACATAACTCATGGAATTGAAACTTCATTCCAAAATTTATTAATAAAAGTAACAGAATAAGAGTCAGTAATAATGAAAGATTGATGCCTATACTCATGTTTCAAAATAAAATATTTAAAGTAACGCTATAGGCGTCAGTTGTAATAAAAGAACAACATTCATCTCTCAGGGTTCAAAATAAAATATTAATATAATAAAAATAAAGCTCTAGGCGTCGGTTATGTACAAACAACCGACGCCTTTGCACCCATATTTTAAATAACATATTAGAGAGGTATATGAAAGAACGATGTCCATATCCCAGGTTTCGAAATAAAATAATAAAAATAAAGCTGTAGGCATCAGTTATGTATAAATAACTTACATCTATGCACCCATATTTTAAATAAAATATTAGAGGGGTATACGCATCGGTTTATTCAATAGTTCGATGCCTATACCTCGATAAATGGGTATAGACATTGCGTGGTCTTAATAGCCAATGTCTAAAGGGTTAACATTACCATTGAATGTTTCAATATGTTATAACTCTAACCAAACCCTAGCTGCCACGTTTCAATCTATTGTGATTTTTATTGACTTGCGATAAGATGCTTATTTCCTCTAATGTTCAAGTAACTGAGTTGAAATGCAGAGGGCTGTTGGTTTTTTTGGCCATAATCTATGTTTTGATGATTTAATCAACATAATCTTAATTGTAATCAATGTAGAGTAGCACACCTCATTCATAGTATACATATGTGTTGTGCTAACCTCTACAGGTGATCAAGACTAAAGGAAGAAAAGATTCAAGTCAAGACTTGTAATCAAAGCTCATTTGAAGACATGTAATCTTTATTTACTTTGAGTCTTAGGAACTTTGTGTTTGAGTCTTAGGAACTTTGTGTACTTGAGCATAATTGAGCTAAACTCTACTTAATCACACACTAGGTTACTTATAGAAGTCACACACAAAATTTCATAACAATTGGACTTCAATAGATCATCCAAACTTAGACCGGAAAACACTTAACCTAAACCTAAACTATCTCAGAAAAATCGATCGACTGAAACAAGTTTTCTGTTCGACCGGTTTGATCAGTTTATTCTATTACAACTTATAGTGTTAAACCGTTCGACCGTTTTGAGTATTTTGTTCGACCGTCTACACGTGTCAACTGACCGTTAGACTCGTCGTTTTCTCCAACGGTCGGATTTCCTAAAACCCCATATTACAAGTGACCACCGGTCGACCGTGGATCTTGTTTCGGTCGACCAAATATATATGTTTTGTTAAACCCTAGAGTGCTTGTTATTTTCGATCGACCGAACCCATATGTTTCCTTGAACCCAGAGCTCCTGATATTTTTGGTTGACCCATCCAACCTTTTGTTCGATCGTTCCCTTAAGTAAGCTTTAGTTATATCCAGCTTTGTTCGACAGATTGATCGAGCGTTCGAATGTTTCCTTGATTTTATGGAAACGATCGACCAGCTTACTGATGCATTGCATACATTGCATTATATGTCTTTCATTTAGATTACTTTTATATCAATAAATGCTACTAAGGTATGTGTTTAGTCGTATTTACAGAATACAGGGACCTGAATGCAAATTACCCACATTCCGAGCATAAACGCGTGCAAAAGATTCATTTCTATCACAAAGACCAAGTTCAAGTTTATTGGGTTTCAATTGGAAATGCATCCAAGCACAAAAGCATTCAAGGAGCTAATCACAAAAAGGTCAGGGGCTTAAGTGCAAAATGTCAAGGACCTGACTACAAAATAAAAGGGCCAAGTTATTGTGTTGGAGAAGTCAAAAGAAAAGTCAAAAATAAAATCCCAACAATGGAAGGAATTAATCCGGAGCTCAAGACAATGGAAAGAATCCATCCAGACGCGCAAAGGAGGATCAAATCATACCATAAACGCACAGCCAAAATCCGAACCCGATCAGACCAGATTGTGCGGCGTTTCCGCCGCACAACACCTACAATATGCGGCGTTTCCGCCGCACCCCTGTCGATCCGCGTCCCCAAATTTTGTCCAGTCCTGTGTCGCCACGTGTAATTTCCTTTCATATACTGGTATCCCTTGTATCGGCTATAAATAGCCTCGTAGCACGAATGTAACACATCTTGGAACTTTTGGTCTTGGATCATTAGTAATAAATTTCTGTTTTATTTTGTTTTGTTTCTCTTTTCTTTTAATGTCTCTAGGATCCCTTCTTCTTCCTCCCTCCATGAGTTTCTAACTCTTCCCAAAGGATGGAGGTGACGGATTTAGGGTTAGAGAAGATGAATTGCATGTTATTATTTTAAGTTCATGATTAGTATATTTTGATTACTTGAGTTTATGTTAAGTCATTTATCTTGTAATGCTTCATAACTAACATGATTTACAATAAGTTTCAGTAATTCTCTGATCTAAACCTAAATCTAAACCTCCATCCAACGGATTTCTCTCTTATTTCTTGTTTTAGTTTTATTTGTGCATGTTTAGCTACTTAATCGAAAAACCTAAAAACCCAATTGATTCTTCTCTCCTTCTTCCTCTTAATCAAAAATAACATCAACTACGAAATCTCTCCCTCCTTGTGTTCGACCCGTACTTGCCACGTTTTCATAGACGCCGTGCACTTGCGGTATAAATTTAATTCCCATCAAGTTTTTGGCACCGTTGCCGGGGAGGCGACGCAGATTTTGTGTTTTTGTGTTTTCAATTTTATCATGTCTACCTTGTGCGCGATATAAGTATTTGAATTTGTGTAGCAGGAGACAACAGAACGCGCGGCGAAATCCGGGAGCGTTCTGAGACACTTGGGCGGCGGAATCGCCGCATCTACAAGGTGGCTTGCGGCGGAATCGCCGCACCAATGTGGGTTCTGGTCTTCAAATTTCTGGGGCATCGTCGGCATCTCTGGGTGGTCGCATTAAGCTACTGGAATCTCCGAGAGCGGGCGGCGAACCCGACTGAGCATTGCGGAGGTAACTTTTCTTGCCTTTCTCGTAAAATCTGAATTGTTGAAAAGTTTCCTTTCGTAGAATTGCATGTGTTAGGGTTTACAATTCCATAATTGGCAATAATTCAACTCGGACCTAAAATTGACAAAATTAGAAAGACCTTAGTGCATGCATCATATAATGTTTTGCTTGCATTATTCTTGCTAAATTCTTGCAAATTATTTTTTTATTGTTGAAGAGTGCTGGAGGCAAGGTACGTATCGCGGTTTTAACGATTGCATTTAAGCATATACTTTAGTTTGCATACAACCTTGAAATTGCCCCCATTAAAAAGACCATTGTTTGACTACCTTTGCTAGATCTAAGTTAAACTACTTTAAGGGCAACTCCGTAGGCAAAGATACGGTGGGGATTTCATCACCCTCCCGTGGCCCACAAACCACAATCCTAAAGTGTCACCTAAGCCTAAATTAAAAATCAATTAGACATTGGCCCCTAAGGACTCGGACTCAATTAAGGAGGAGATTGGTTTGACTTGCTATGACCTGAAGCTAATTGAATTCAATTTGGTGTCTAGAAAGTGTTTTTGTGTTGACGAAAGTCTTCCAAGCGACGTGGTTGTCTAATTGGCACCGACTCTGTCGGAAGCGCCCCCACTAGCTATACACTGACTGGCCAACTTGGTTTGATTGGTGAGGGAGGTGAATCAAGCAAATCAATTCGACTCAACCAGTTAGGAGTCGTCTAGATTTAAGTGACACTAGGTCTAGGATTGTTTGAACCGTGCTTGTTCAGGAAATTTCTGGCCAACCCTTGAATTTACCTTTAGAGTTAAGTTTCCCTTCTCGTCTGAGTCTTCTTTCCCTTCTCATCTTTACCTTTCTATTGTTTGTTTCCATTTTCATAAAAAAAAAATTTAAAAATTTAAAAATTAAAAAAAAAAGAAAAAAAAAGAAGGTAATTGATTTTTGAAATTGAATTTGAAATTTAAATTTCAAACTCAAATTCAAAAATTGATTCAACCCGGTGCACTCAGATTTGGATTCGGGACTTGAGTAATCGACTCTCACGAGTTCATCTAGATTCCAGTCTAGAGCTTAACCTCAATCCATCTGTTGCACCACCTCACCCGGATCTAATGGGTGAGAATGTTGTGAACCCGCCTATGACTCTGAGGGATCGATGCTACCCAACGATGGTTGCTCAGCCATCGTGCATCGTCATGCCCACCATACCGGGTCGCGATTTCGAACTTAAGGCACAATACATGAGTATGCTGCCTAAGTTCACCTCTAGGGAAGATCCATATCTCTTCCTTAGAGAATTTGAGGAAATCTGCTCTCTTATGCAATACCAGCATATCCCTGAGGAGGCAGTGCGTCTGAAATTCGTGCCTCTAGCACTGAAGGACGACGCTAAGAAATGGCTATATAGTCTAGCCGAAAGATCTATTAGGAGTTGGGCTGAGTTTGTTCAAGTGTTTCTAAAAAAATTAGTGAAAGAGTATGAAATGAATTCTAGTATCATGAACATTTTATTTTGTGGCTTAAATGAGAGTGAATACAATAAGATTAGAGGGTGTGAAAGTGCTCATGAAATATGACATAAATTACAAATGTTTCATGAGGGAGATAGTAAAACTAAGGAAACTCGCATTAATCTCCTCATGCATAAATGTGATATTTTTTCTATGTAAATCAGTGAAAACATAAATGAGATGAACACTCGCTTCACTGATATCACTAATTCTCTTTTGGTTCTTGGAGAAAAAAATTAGTGAAGGAGAAATGACAAGAAAATTCCTCTGGTCTCTCAACAACGATTGAGAAGACAATGTGGTAGCTATAGAAGAAAGTCATGATTTTTTCAAACTAAAGATGAAGGAACTAATCGGAAACCTCATGGCGTATGAACTTCAAATCAATCATCGAAAGGATAAGGAACCTTCTAAGAACAAACCAACTTTAACTTTACATGCAAAATTTGATGAGCCAATGAGAAGAGAGGAGAATGAGGATATTGAAGTCATTGCCCAAGACTTCTTCAAATTTCTCAAGAATGATAAGGGAGAAATAAGAGAAAGAAGAGGAAGAAGAAGTGAGAAAAGAGAAGAGAGAAAAAGAAAAGTAGAAGGAGGAGGGTGAAAATGAGAGAAGAGAAAGGGAGAAAAGGAAGGAGAGAAAGAAGAGGAGATGAGATAAGGAGCGGAGCAAGAGAAAAAGAGAGAGGATGGAAGCTCACAATGCTACATGGGACGATTCGTCACTGTCATCGTCATCCAACTCAATCGCACCTTCATCAACTAATGAATCCACCCACATGTGCTATATGGTCATTCAAGATGAAGCAAGTGAGGTATCCTCTAACTCATGCTCAACGTGTGATGCCGAGTTCTATTTGAACTATTGTTCTCCTGGCAACTCACGTCGAGCGAAATATGAAGTGTTGGGCAATAAAAATCAAACTGAACTCGACACTGGTGGTGTCGACTTCTCTCAAGCAGAACTCGGCATCACCAGTAGTGTCGAGTTCTCTAGACACTAAAAAATAAAACCCGCAACGTGTTGACTGCAGGTCTAGTATGAAAAATACTTTTAAATAAGGTCTATTTTGGTAAAAATAAAAAAAATTATTTTGAAAAGATTTCCTAAAACAAATTCACGCTGCTCAAAGAAAATAAATGTTTGGCTTCGTCAGACGAGCTACACTCGATCAAGTCACCTACCATCCCCCAAGTTTCAAGAACATCCAGTGTAGGTGTAGGAATCGAAGCTACACATTAATTACACGGTTTCACGCCAATAAACTTCGGAGGCGTTACCTCGCATTTGCGTGCCTACAAATAAAACATCAACTAATGGATTTTTTTATAAGAACTACCGCTATCACTTCATTGATACTAAGACAAACATTACATAATAGTTCGTAATGAATCAAAATCAGCATAACCCAAATACTTTATCTTACTAAAGTAAAACAATAATCATAAAACTCATCAAATAAGTTTTAGAACCTAGAAAAACATAAGCAATACTGAAATGCAACTCAAAGCAAACTCAAAGTATTAGGTTTCATCATCCACCAAACCACGTGGAGGTGACAGCATGTTCGGATTCGTCATAGTTCGAGATTTGCCCTATTAAGAGCATATTTAACAGCGCCCGGGCTACCCCCGGGCGCCCTGCACTCTCTCTCTGCCACGTCAGCTTCTCTCTCTGCCACGTCAGCTCACCCAACCCACCCAAAAAAAACCCTTACCCATGCCCAGGCTACCCCCACCCACCCTACAAGTTGAGAAGTTAAGGAAATGTGAGGAATCAGGAGATAAATAGATGTATTTATAGTTGGGAGGGTTTGGATGTATTTGTTGCACTGTTCACGCGTGATTGCACATAGTGTACGCGTGATTGCAAATAGTGCACGCGTGATTGCAAACAGTGCACGCATGATTGCAAAAAGTGCACGCGTGATTGAAAATAGTGCACCCGTGATTAAAAATTGCATCCGTGATTAAACAGTGTATTGGTTCTGGAAATTTCTTAATTTTAATTACTTACAAAAAATTATTACCCCACATTTATAACAAATACCCAATCCATTAATAACAAAACCCAAACAAAAAAAAATTCAAAAAAAAAATTAATAACCAATGGGAGGGGGACACGTGTCCCCCCCCCCCCCCCCCATGGGCGCCCGGGCGTCTGCCCGGGACGCCCACCGCCCGGGCAAGCGCCCGGGCGGGTGGCCCGGGCGGGCGCCCCACGGGCGCCCCGCCCGTTAACGGGGGTGCGCCCGGGCGCCCGGGCGGGGCACCCCCGTTAAGGGTGCCCTAATGGAGGAGGTAGTAGAGCCAACGTGCAAATTGATATCACCTAATCAAAATTCCACCAAATAGAAAGTGTCAGAAATTATTTTGATTAATTAAGTTTGGCGATGACAAAATTGAACCATGAAACATAATTGGCTTTTATATCTAGGTGTTGGTCGTTTAAAACTTATATGTTTGTACTTAAATCCACACAAAAGTCTATAAATAAAGATTTTTTTGTTCCAATTGTCGTCCTAGTTATTATTTCGCTTTCCTCTTTTTAAATTTCTCTAAGAGAATCACCCATCATCAAATTTAAGGAAAATAGTTGAAAATCAATTATCTAAAGTTTCGTTTCAACATCAAGGTTCTATAGGAGGTGTTAGTGACGTGGAAAGTGACGGAAAATGATTTCCGGAGTCAACCAGAAAATAAAGAAAAATAGAATCAAGTGGAAAATAATTTCCCTTTAATAATGAATATTTAGATCACAAGATTATATTTTGTATTCTTAATGTTATTAAATATGCATATTTCTGTCGTTTGGGATCAGAGCCATTTCGTATAAAATACAATTATTTTTTTGGATGGGGTGGTTTATTTGTATGCATTCTCTCTAGCATATATCTAGGCCCGGCCCAATAGCAGGAGCAGGTGAGCTCCTGCTCCGGGCCTCATTTTGAGGGGGCTCAAAAAAAATTATGTACATGGATTTATTGGACTATAAAGAAAATTAGTGTTAACACATAAATAACACATAAACATTGATAAATTTGTCTTAAAAATTGCTAGGATGACAAAAAAAAATCAATTAATATTGCACTAAGTTAGTGAAATTTTTATTATTTAAACTAGAAGGACAATTTTTTTCAAATTTAGGAGTCTTGTTGTTGATTTTCGCATAGGACCCCAAAATTTTCCGAGACGGCGCAAATATCAATTCATGTTCTCGTGTGCATCATGTCATGTTTACTAAAATGTTCTTGCGTGCATATTTTCTTGTGTGCATCATGTCATGTTTACTAAAATCCACGCACCAACTCTAATCGTGCGTAAGTCTGCCCTCATCCAACGCTTATAGATGCTTGTGGTAATTAATGGTTGATAAATATATATATCACATGTCAATGACGTAGCATCTCGTACTTGACAAAATTGAACCATGAAACATAATTGGCTTTTATATCTAGGTGTTGGTCGTTTAAAACTTATATATTTGTACTTAAATCCACGCAAAAGTCTATAAATAAAGTTCTTTTTGTTCCAATTATCGTCCTAGTTATTATTTCACTTTCCTCTTTTTAAATTTCTCTAAGAGAATCACCTATCATCAAATTTAAGGAAAATAGTTCAAAATCAATTATCTAAAGTTTCGTTTCAACATCAAGGTTCTATAAGAGGTGTTAGTGGCGTGGAAAGTGACGAAAAGTGATTTTCGGAGTCAACCAGAAAATAAAATAAAATCCAGTGAAAAATAATTTTTCTTTAATAATGAATATTTAGATCACGAGATTATATTTTGTATTCTTAATGTTATTAAATATACATATTTCTGTCGTTTGGGATCAGAGTCATTTCGTATAAAATACAATTATTCTTTTTGGATGTGGTGGTTAATTTATTTGTATGCATTCTCTCTGGCACATATCAATTCATGTTCCCATACGTGCGTGCATATTTTCTTGTGTGCATCATGTCATGTTTGCTAAAATCCACGCACCCACTCTAATCGTGCGTAAGTCTGCCCTCATCCAACGCATATAGATGCTTGTGGTAATTAATGGTTGATAAATATATATATCACATGTCAATGACGTAGCATCTCGTACTTGATTATGATGTCTAATGCTTCAACTCTTAATTTATTAATGTTTATTTTGTACATGTTAATATACAATTTATAATTATGTCATGCTTAGGAAATTTATACAGAATACGATGTTACGCCTTGGTCTTCTTATATTCATGTAATTTAAATATTTTAATTTCACGATATTATGAGATTCATACCTATGCAATTATAAATATGATTTATGCATTTTATGAAAAATGTAAAATTATGATTGTCATGTATAATAATTGACCGAATAGAGATTTATATATGTTATTACTTATAAGAAAATGTTAACCATATTATGATATGTTTAATAATTGGTAATCGTCAATTTTAACAACTTTAATTGTCAATCTACTTTTGTTAAATAAAATTTTGTGGTGGTTATCTTGTACCTTGTGGTGTTAAATCACAATATCTTTTATGTTTGATAAATCATGGACATAATTTTACCAACTTTAATTGTGGACATGATTTATTATATAAATTTTCTTATGACTAATGATTTTGTAAATCAATTTATTTTCTGCCCAACGGTGATATAGATTGATTTATAAATGTATATTATGTGCATGTTATTAATAGTATCAACTTAGATTAATAATCATGTGAAATCGATTACGTAGTAACTGAAATAATTTTGGTTGTTTAATGTTAATTTCAGTTTGTTAACTGCTAGAATACAATTAATTAATATTGTTATTATGTTGTTTGTTTCTCGTGTGGTTTATGTAGTTAATGAAAGTAAGCATCATGTTTATTTTGAAACTAATACAACATTGAATACATCTCATGTTATATCTCAAGTTTCTGGAATTGAACATCTTAATGGAACTTGATCATGTTTCTTAATGGAATTGATCAAGTTTCTCAGTTGGAAGGAGCAAATAGAAATATGTCTTGATCATGTTTGTGAACTCGATCATGCATTTTCGAATGGATGCTCCTACAACCGGCCACGAGTTCTAACGAACAAAAAACTAATTATGAAAAGTGGGAGCATTCTAATCGCATGTCCCTTATGATTATGAAAAGTTTCATCAAGCCTGCTATATCTGGGAGCAATCCCTGAAAATGATTGTAATAACAAAACATTTTGTTATAACTATCATTTGAATGAATGTTATCTAGTGATCATTGGATGTTATATGCTATTTGTCCTGATACAAATACTGCATATTGGTTTGATCTTTTATGTTCGGACAAACAAGGAAAGATTGAAGCAGATGGTGCAATTGTAAGTTTTATTAAATTACTACTTTAAAACATAAAAATACGTATTAGTTGTCAAATTTTATTACAAATTCCGATATCTATCTATTTATGTAGAGCTATGGATATATATAAACAATTGAGACGAAAAGGAAGCCAAAAAAGACAACAATTTGGCATGATATAAAGGTAGAGTAATTAAATTATGTTTGAAACAATGAGCACTATATTTTCAAATAATTTCGTTATTTCGTAATATACATTTTATCTCGATTGTAGTACCGTAAACAAACTGGAAAATATTGAGTGCGAGTATTATATCATGAGGTATATGGAAGAAATTGTGGAATTTGGTATGCAAAGGAGAGATTTACGAGAGGTAATATGTAGTTTGTATCTTACATTGAAATAATGAATCTTTTGATAAAGTTGTAAGTTTATGGAATTCTTTGTTTAATTTGTAGATCTTTGGACCATATCCTGAACCATATTCCCAAGCCGAGCTTGACAACACACGTGAGAGATGAGCTTCTTTTTTCATTACATGTATGCTTTTAAGTTGATGATTGATGTATGTCAACTTCTTAGTTCCATGGATACATTGAATGTTAACTTGTTAGTTTACACGAATGGAAATCAGAGACATGCATTGAATATGTTAGTTTAAATGTTAAAATGGATTGTGATTGTGTGATTGTGAATAAATGATAGACTTGAATCTCACTTACTATATGTGATCGACTTGAAAGTTAATATGTTAGTTTAAATGATCGACTTGAATGTCACTTAGTATATGTGACCGACTTGAGTGCTAATATGTTAGTTTAAGTGATCGACTTGAATGTTAATATGTTAGTTTAAATGTTAAAATGAATTTCTTTAAGGATGTGTTTGTGAATGTGAATGTAAATGTGATTGTGATTGTGAATGTTGATTGCATATTGTGAATGTGTTTAGTGCAGGGAAATATCAGTAGATTATGTAATAAATACATTTAATTTTTTTTAACAGGGATATATCACGTTGATTCTGGGAAACCGACGTGATATACTTGCATATCACGTCGATTTTCTGAAGAACCGACTTGATATGCACCTCTATCATGTCAGTTTCCGAAGAACTGACGTGATATATCCATGTAAAAAAATACACCCATATATACAATGCATATCACGTCGGTTTTTGAAAGAACCGACTTGATATTCCTTGTATATATACCCATATCACACGTCTGTTATTGGAAAATTGACGTGATATAGGGCCATATGATGTCAGTTTTTGAACTGATGTGGTATCTCCTTACATTTTACGTCTGGTTTACGACGTCAATATAATGGAAGAGTAAAACCGACGTGATATGGACAAAAAACCGACGTGAAAATCTTTTTCCAGTAGTGAACATTTAATGCTAAAGAATATTTGACTTCTGTTGATGAGTAATTTAAGGGTACTTCTAAAGCTATTGTGAGTGCTCTTATTATGAAAATGCTCACAACCAAGTATAATGGGTCTAGCGGTATACGTGAACATATCATGATGGTGAGTGATATGACCGCAACTAAAAGGCATGAATATGGCAATTTTAAAGGTTTTCTTGTTCATTTTATTATGACTTCTCTACTTGCGTATTTTGGTCCTTTTAAGAACAATTATAACACACAGAAAGAAAATTGGAAAATGAGTGAATTAATTATTGTGTGTTGAAGAAGAAGAAGAAGAAGAAGAAATGCTTAAAATTGAAAAGCATGACTTCGTACACCTTGTATTTAATGGTCCGACAAATAGAAAATTTAACAGTAATGGTAAAGGGAAAAAGAAAATGAAGGTGGTTGTTACTAACGACAAAACAAGTACAACTGGTATACAAAGTTTGTTTTTACTCCAAAATGTCACTTTGTAAGAAACTTGGACATGTAAGGAAGGGTATGACAATTTCAAAACATGGCTTGCTAAAAGGGTAATGAAACTAACTTTTGATTTATGAATCCTTTTTAGTTGATGTTCTTTCATATACATAGTGGGTTGACATTGGTGCAATTGTGCACATACCTATGTTGGACACTTAAGTGTTTATGAGTTACTTCACCTATATTGAATTTTAGTCCTAAACCTTATTGCCTTCTTATGTCCTACAACGGACATAGATCATTCATTACGTCAATTGATGATCATCCCATTATGCTTTTGTATACCCTACTCATGAAAAAAAATCTGAATCACTAGAAAAATTCAAAAAATTTAAGGTTAAAGTTGAAAATCAACTGAACCTTGAAATTAAAGTAGCGAGATCAGATAGTGGCGGCGAATATTATTGTAGATTCACTGATTTGTGTCAAGATCTAGGCTCATTTGCTTTGTTTCTTCAAGATAATGATATCGTCCATCAGTTTTCAAGGTCGGGGGATCCCTAGGAAAATGGTGTAATTGAGAGATGAAATTGTACACTTATGGATATGGTATGAAGTATGATATGCACTAACTTACCTGATTATCTATGGATGGAAGCATTAAAGACAACTATGCATATCTAAATCGAGTTCCTAGTAAGTTGTCCAAAAACACCTTATGAATTGTGGACAGGTCGGAGACCAAGTTTAGGATATTTACGTGTTTGGAGTTGTTCTGTTGAATCTAAATCTTCAATCCACAAATTAAGAATTTCGACTCTAAAATCATTAGTTGTTATTTTATCGATTATCTAGAGAGATCAAAAGCTTTTCATTTTTATTGTTCATCTCATACCACTAAAATTATTGAAACGAGACATTCCGTATTTTTGGAAAATGACAACTTTAATAGAAGTAGTGAAATTAAAAAGGTGAATTTTGAGGAAAATCAAATTTATGTTATTATCCCGATAATCCAATAATCTCGACAGTTGTGGTTATTCATGCCAGTTTTGGAATCACTAAAGGTTACATATGTGTGTGTGGTTGAATCTATTTCATGACCACCATATTTTATTTTACACACCACACTTATATTCTTTCTATGCAAACATGCATCCACATTTCAACACTTACAACCACACCAACAACACAAACACCACATGCATAAACCCTACACCAGTACCTTGCACACGTACCATTCCCATGCATGCACGCATGCATGCAATCCAAGAGAATAATAGCTAACATTCTACACCAGCACCACCACCTCCGAGCTTCTCCCTAAGCCTAAGATGCTCAACACTAAGAGGCCTGAAAACATCCCCAACGACCTTATCAACCCTTCCCAACAACTCCCTCTCAAGATGAACATAAACAATCCAATCCCCATTCTCCTTCACACTAGGCATGGGCATGACATAGCCGGCATTCCCACCCCAAGCGAAATGGTACGACCCTAAAGCCGCCTTCCCCCACCCGAAGTCCACCTTCTCCACCTGAAACCGCCTCCCTGACGACACCACCACCGCCACCCCTTCATCTTCGTCCATGCAATACACTTTTGCGGCTGCCGCTTCGGGCCTTCTCTTCTCAACCCAATCCACCAGCCCCCTGAAATGCTCCTCGGTTGTTGTCTCCTTAACCATCGAGTGGACCGCCTTTGCCGCTTCGTGGAGCGACATTTCAGTTACACAGTGAGTGTCCTTTTGGATGTACGGGACGGAAAGAACATTCCCAAAGTAGGTAGACATGGTTGTTGGATCCATATTGAGATGGGTACGACCGTCTACGACAAGACCAATGCTGGTATATTTGCTCGTGTTGGAAGAAGCTTTGGCCACAGCTTTCCAGAAGAAAGCGGTGAACGCCTCGAGTTTGGTGGTGTGGTGGCCGGAGAGGGATTGAAGGTGGGAGATGAGGGTTGAGGAGACGTGGTAGAGACGACTGGCGGAGGGTCGAGGGGTTGGGCGTTTATTAGGAGGTGGGAGGGAGGACATGGGGACGTAGAACGCGTCAAGGGAAGGGAGATGGTGAGAAGGGCGGCGGGGGCTGAGGAGCGACCGACGGAAGCAGGGTAGAGTGGAGATGAGTTGGGATCGAGTCGACTCACCCCACGACACAAGAAACATGTTGGCCGTGTAGGCGTCCGCGATGCGGTGGTCGAAGTTGCAGCCTACCACAATGCCTCCACATTTCAGCTCTGTTACCTGTTGTACGTGTATTAATTAATTTATTCAAATTGGAAGATGCTTGTAAATAAATATTTTAATTACAAATGTACAAAAATATATATTTGATGATTAGCTAAGATGATTATTAATGGAATTACAAGAGGTGGTATATATGTTGATCAAAATAAAGGCACAGTCAACCGGTGTCCTTTCATTTCATGCAACGTTCGATTTTACGCATGCAAGATATATTAATTCCAAATTTCATGAGTTTCTACGTGCAATAATAAATTGTGTCGTAGACGAAGAAGATACACGATTTGGATTTTCCATGTCATATTTATGTCTCAATTGATCAACATGTTTGTAATTAAGGGTTATGTATGGATCCCTCTTCAAGTTAAAATATTGGTATAATATCATAAAATAAATGTTTTATTTGTATAATTAAATGTTTATTGTTAGTGATATTATTTTTAAAAAATATATACAGTGAGAGAGGGAGAGGGAAAATTTGTCTAACCTGAACACAAAAGACACCAGCCTTCCTCTTTGAAACAAGCCTACCCTCCACACTCCTATCAGCATCATGCAATTCCAACCCTCTCAACTCCACACCACAATAAGCCTCCACAAAGTCCACACCCCTATTGTTACACAACAACTCCACCTCCCCACTGGGGTTCTCCACCACTTCTCCGGCAAAGGCGTAGTAAGTCACAAGTGCCTCCGCCAGCCCCTTCTTGAGCTCACCCACTGCCCCACCAAAAGTACAACCGTTGGTATCGGGTGGTGGCTTCTCGTAGCAGAAGAACACGCCCACGTCAAGAGGCGGGAGGAGGAGGTCGAGGTTGGAGAGAGGGAGCCAGTGCTCCTGCAAGGGCAGGGCTGCCGCCACCGTCGACGTTCGTGTTATGGTCACCTCTGGTGTTTTGGCCTTGCTTCCCACCATGCTTTGGTTTTCTTGGTTTGGAGGTTGTGTGGAATGAGGACATGCAAGTGGAGGTGTATTTATAGACCCAAACTGAAACTATATATGACATATATATATTGAAGAAAATAATCTTAAAATCTTGAACTAAATTAATGAATTAATCTAAACTTACGAGAACGTCGTTACACTTTTACATTTAAAATGACCCTAAAGAAAGGTTGACAGTGGATAAATTTCGTATGTTTCGATCAACATATATGCAAATTAAGGGTGTTGATTAATACAAAGTTACCTCTAGAATACTAATTCTTTAATTTTTGGATAAAGCATTCCTAGGATATTATTTATTGATGAACATGTAAAAGTTTTTTTCAGAAATGAAGTAATTTCTTTCTGAATTTTTAAAAAAAAAGTGTCCGTGAAGTTCTTGTACCAGGTACGTCAAAAAGGAAGCTGGTAGGTTTCCTTTAATAAGTTGTGTTGGTGTAACAGTTAACATATTTTATTAAACCTATGAACCAAACGCACTGCACTAATCAACCAGTTCGACCAACAAATGCACTATGGATAAATAAGTAATGACGTTTTCTCCATTTACATGCAGGCATGACATAATCCCCACCAGCAACCTCCTTAACTCTTCCCATGTAATGTTGCATGTCAAGAAAAACTTCTTTGACCTCATAAATTAAAGTTTGTTTATGTAAGAGTTTTAATTGGTTCAAAACATCATCTTTATAAACCTGAATCGGAGAAAAAAATATTCTTAGGTTTAGCATGTGAGGCAACTTATTGGTTAGATAAAGAGTTTTATTAATTTGTACGTAGGGTTCCATCTTTTGTGCAACATGGATGAAACTACTTTTAAGTCTAGTTCAAAGAGCTAGCCAAACTTGACAACACTTAAATGTAATCTAGCGCCTATGTCCTATAAAAAATTGTAATAAGGATGGTACCAGTGTTGGGAATATTGTTTAAGAAAACAGTTTCTAAGGATAACCCAACAAATAATTAGCAAACCAGCATATTGGGTTATTGTTTGTTGCGACTTAATGAATGGTTTCTAATTTGTATTTTATGGGATTTTTTTAACGTATTACCTATTCTTACTTCAATTCCTAACATGTAATTGGTCATATACTCAAATATCGGAGATGGATTAATTCTTGGTCCTGATTAATCCAAGATGAAAGATTTACTAAGTAAACTAACTTCAAGCAATTCTTACGGAAATAAATATGGATATGAAGTCAATTTGAACGAAAAACCAGCAAGTTGTATTTACACAAGGTATACATAATCACTTAAATATCCCTCTAATATAACTAAAACAAATCCTCATTACCCAATGGCAATCAACCAACCATTTATAAATCAGTCCAACAACATCATCAGTATTTTATTTCCCAGGTCATTGGACCATGATGAGTTGCTGAGATGATATAATAATTACACAAACTCTAATTAGTCACACCAACACAGAACCTGCTTTGTCATCGCACCTCTTACTTTTTTCAACAAATTAAGTTACTCTTTTCTTGACCTTGTTATGATCTTCTCAACAACTAGTTCAATCAACTTCAATCCATCTCAAAAGAATTCCAACATCCCAAAGCTTTGGATTCCACGACACATATTTATGTCGACTGAAGTATAACCACTTTACCACGTCCCTTGTTTGTATTTGACATAATATATGTAAAGATAAGGTAATCTTCTCTATAGTTCTATCTCCAGCAGCAGTGTAAGAAATTGGTCTCTCCAAATAAATTAAGCAAGTAGTCCACCCACCCTGACCTTGCAATGCGAAGTGAGTTGATGTGTTGGACAGAAGCAAAAACTGAGAAGATGATTTGCTGAGTAGGTATTGCTCGTACGTACTTCTTACCTAATTTAAGGCCCAACTCTTTGTGTAGTTCAGTTTTTCTTCTTCAAATAAGAAAGGGAAATTTACATTTTTTTTTAAAAAAGTTCAAGTTAACACCATGAAGAATTATAGCTGACCTTTACTATAAGAGTCGGCTTGTGTGTCATTGAACTACCTGAAGGTGTTCGATTTGGCTAGTTTAACACACTGCTAATTAATTGATATGAACAATATTAATATGGCAGTTTTTGCTCCAATACATATCAAAAAGTTCAAAATTGACCTAATACCCATGATTTCCCAAATATTATTTTGATACCTATCAAAAAGATGTAAACTGTTTTAATGTAGTTCCGTTAATGTGGGGCCCACTTCTGTCTGCTGCCGTTAACGGATTCCGTTACCACGCCGTTAAATGAAATAATTTACAAATATATTAACACACTAATTAAGTAATTAAGAAAAATTGTTGTGGTACTCATCCTAACAATTAAAATTGGTATGCTACCCATCTAAAATATTATAATTGGTATAATACCGATGAATTTTGAAAAAAAACCTTTTATTTGTTAAAAATATGATAAATCCAACTTGTTACATGTTCCAACAAATAACATGATAAATTTCGTTTAATATTTATAATTTGATATTTTCAAATTATAAATTTGAAAAAAATAGTTTTTGTTAAAAATGTGATAAATCTAACTTGTTACATGTTCCAACGAATAACATGATAAATTTCATTTAATCTTTAAAATTTGAAAATATCCAATTTATAATTTGAAAAATATCAAATTATAAAGATTAAACGAAATATATCATGTTATTTGTTGGAACATGCAACAAGTTGGATTTATCACATTTTTAACAAAAACTATTTTTTCAAATTTATAATTTGAAAATATCAAATTATAAATATTAAACGAAATTTATCATGTTATTTGTTGGAACATGTAACAAGTTGGATTTACCACATTTTTAACAAATAAATGGTTTTTTTTTTCAAAATTCATGGGTATTATACCAATTATAATATTTTAGATGGGTAGCATACTAATTTTAATTGTTAGGATATGTACCACAACAATTTTTCTTAATTACTTAATTAGTAGGTTAATACATTTGTTAATTATTTCATTTAACGGCAGACAGAAGTGGGTCCCACATTAACGGAACTGCATTAAAACAATTTACATCTTTTTGATAGGTATCAAAACAATTTTTGAGAAATCATGGGTATTAGGCCAATTTTGAACCTTTTGATATGCACTGGAGCAAAAAACCCATATTAATATATATGTGATGGTTTGGTTGAGTTTGAATTAAATTACCCTTATGTGAGTTATTGTACCATCTCCATTAGTTGTAGTGATCATAGTAGTTGCGTTGGTCTAGGATGGATTTATGCCACAGCAAACGTCGTAGATGTAGTGTCTACTAAAGCTTAGTTACTGTGAATGCCATCATTTATACTTTGGGATTTTTGCTTGGGTGCACCTTCAAAAGTGGTTTATTGGGTCTTTGCAGTCTTGTATTTTTTTATTGCTCTTGATCACCTAGAAATCAAAGTTATTGCTTGGGTACACCTCCGTCCAACTCCGTTAACCCAACCCTTAACCTCGTTACTCACCTCCGTTACGTCCATCGTTACTGTTCGAATCAAACTCCCAGCAAATTAAAATGACTCGCACCCACAGACCCATCTTAAATATGGTTGAGCCCCGACTTGAGCCCACTAAACAACAGACTCCAAATCTGACTCAAAATTAGACTCGCATTTAGATCCGATCGATTTCAGACGAAATCAATACAACCCACCCCATAAATCGATCTTCCCTCAAATTGGTTTTCCCCCTCCCCTCCTCCCAAAATCCCTAATATGTCGCCACACATTGTCCCCGACGACAACCCCTACATTTCATTTCTCCCATCGTCTACACTCCATCATCTTCGACCGACTCGCCCACTCATCGATTTGAAAGGAATGTGTTCTAAAAGTTTTACTCTTATATGTCAATTATTATGAATTGGATGTGCAAACATTTTGTTCCTTGATTATGGTATTCGTCTTTTGGAAGTGTTAAGGAAGAGGCGTTTGGTCCTTAACCGTAGAGCTCTAAAAGATAATGGTTTACATAATTCAAAAGTTATTCACAATCATGGTAATTAACATGGAACATTAATCACCGAGATAAGATTGTCGTATTGGTCATCGATTGTTGTAGCTCTACAAATAATTGACAACACGAGTATATAAAAGAGGAAAAAATTACTTTTATATATTGAATAGACCTAACAAGTAAAACATTATGGAATTGTGTTTCGTGTCATTAATGTTTTACCGTGTCTTGGATCCTAAGACATGAGACTTATATCTTTTTACTCAAGAAGTGTTTAATTTGATTATTGTCAAAAGTTATCAATGAGTATAGTGATAAAGGCAATAGTTGATTGAACATGACTTGTGCTGGAAAAGATAGCTAGTCAAACGATTATCGTTGCCCCTCTAAATTGAGTGATGATATTAGTGGGCCCCTTGATAAAGCAAAATTATAATGTGCACAATGTAACTTGAGTTAAGTTACATAGTTATTATTAGCTTAAAGAGATCAAGAAATGAATATAATACAAAGGTGACACATTTCTATTTTGTATATATTCTTAATATCATTAGGTATGGGACGGACACAAGTGGTGCACTTACATCACTAAATGGATCGTGTTTAGTTCGAGTGGAACAAAAACATCTATGCTAATTGAGTAACTATAATGTGTAGCTAGATACCGCTTATAGTTTGAGATATTAAGTGTTTGCAATTTAGCTTAGATCCTCCTATAGGTCACACCACAAAACTGGGAAATAAGAAGCTTGATTTTGAGTTCATATGATGTGTCGAGTTTCATGTGAAAAAGGGACACATGTGGTGAATGAATAAAATCAATATGTCATGAAAATTGACATAATTAGAATCATAATAAATTCATATGAGGTGTGTATATTATGGGGTGTAATAATTTAATATTACATATGATAATATATTACATAAGATATGAATTTGCCAAAAAATCCCAAAGATCAAATTTTGTTGGAAATGAATCCAAAATTTGACAAAGGCAAAATCGAGGTTAAACACTGTAAACCGTTTAGTGTTCGGTTCACCGGGGTGTCTTCGGAACGGTCAACCGAACGGGGAACGGGCAAACACAATTGGTTGACCGAAATTGTCTGGAGTGCCTGGACAATTGAGTTCGGTTAACCGAGCGTGAACAATCAACCGAGAAAGAATATTTTTGGTAGACCGAAGGTGACACGGTCGTCCGATGAATGCTTGCCAGGAGAAATTTTGGTGGGTCAACGGTCGACCGAGCAAGACGCGGATCGTCTGAATTTTTCCAGAGAATTTTTCTCATGCAAATTCGGTCAACCGTCTAGCTCACGGTCCACCGAACACGTGTTATACCCGAATGGTTCGGTTAACCGAGAAAAAATCTCGGTCAACCGAACAGTACGATTTTTGCCTGAATTATTAAGAGAATAATTAGATCATGGGTTGGATTAATTCCAGATTTAATTAAATATTTTTTAGGATGCTTATGTGGTAATTTTAGATTAATTTTAGGAGAGAATATGCAAGAGATCATGACTAAAGAATAGTTCTTGATGATGATGTTCTGGGAGCCTATAAAAGGACCCCTCATCCTACTTTTTTATGTTAATGCAAAAATTCTTTCTCTCATCAATCTCTCCCTTAATCACCACGAAAATCTCTTAATAAATTTAAGTTTTAGAGATAGAAATCTCAGGAGCTTAAAGAGAGGTTATTAGCTAGATCTAAGCCTAATTAGAGATTGATTGACTAGCTCATTTCTCTCTAATCTTGTTTAGAGTTTGGTGAACACTTGGAGGCGAATCAGCGGGCGATTCGACGGGCAACGCGACTTCAGATCTTCGAAAGATTTTAGAGAACCTTTGTGTATGATTCTCTCTTTGTGATTTATTTTAATATATGTAGGATTGCATGATATTAGAATAAACACAAAGTAATGTACATAAAATTGTTGAAAGTATGAAATCAATCTTGTATGTTGTATCATTTTTTTAAAATATATACATACATGGGGACACGAAATCCTACACGATTCGCCGCAAATTACATGTAATGGGCGGCGGAATCGCTGCAATTTTAGCTCATATTTAATCCGGATTTTTCCTGTGTGTTTATGGTATGATTTAGCTGTCCTTTGCGCGTCCGGATTGATTTCTTTCCTTTCTTTTGAGCTCCGAATTAATTCTTCATATATTTGGAGATCCAAATTGATTTTTCTTTAGAATTTCTCCAAAATAATATTTTGGTACTTGTAATTTGCAGTCGGGTCCTCGGCTTTTTGCAATTAAGTCTCTGGCTACTTTTGTGCTTAGGTCATTGGCCTTTTTGTAATTAGGTTTTTGAATGCTTTTATGCTTGGATGAACTTCAATTTGAACCCCGATAATCTTGAACTTGGGCTTTATGACAGAAATGAGTCTCTTGCACGCGTTTATGCTCGGGATATGGGTAATTTGCATTCAGGTCCCTGCATTCTGTAAATAAGACTAAACACATACCTTAGTAGCATTTATTGATATAAAATTAATCTAAATGCAAGACATATGATGCAATGTATGCAATGCATCATGTACCACATCCACTTAATATATTACTACTAACTGGTATTATGAGTTTTTGCTAATACTGTGTTTTTATTTCCTCCAACTGCAGCTCTGGAACGACTACTATGCGAGGTGGTGACAGAAGAAGCCATAGACCATCCACATCTATAACCACTGCAGCCGAATCAACCACAACTACTTCGATGTCCACAACTTCGCAAATTCAATTTGCAATACTTGGGCCCATGATGAACTTGTTGGGACAAGTATCCAATGGAAGTGTCATTTGATTTGTTGTATTGTTGTGGCCTTCTAACATCTACTTACAGTTTATGTCATATTAACTAAGCTTGTTAGAGGATGGATTGTAGCACTTCCTAATTATCTGCTGTGAGGGTTGCCTAGACTTGCATAGCAAATGTACATGTCCTTTGAATTTGAGATTATTCTTTTTTAGACCATTTGCATACCATATGTTCTTCCAGCCTTATTGGTTTTCTAAGGAAATTACTAAAAAGCAGGTTGTATCTGCTAGCCCTGCAATTTCTAAGGAATATAAGTTTCTAATTGTATTTTTAGCCCTGCAATTGGTGCATAGTTGAGAATGTCAGGTTGTTGGTTAAGCAAATGTGATTTTTTTGTCCAATGCATGTGGATCTTTTGTGGTTAGGCAGGTTGTTGGTTCAGCTTACTGGATGTTTGGTTAAGCAGGTTGTTGGTTTATAAATGCGTTCTTAATTGCATTCATTTTTAATTGTGGCTGCATTTCGTTGAGTCGTTCTTGTGGCTGAATTCATTGCAGCTTTAAGGTTCAACAAATATTTGTGTGAGAATAAGAGGATCTATGGTTGCATTTGCCTTTTGTTGAGCTTCATTCACATTCCCAGGTCCGGGACCATGCCCCCATGCAGCAGGATGCAACATAGGATTTAATTATAATGCTTTTTTCAGTCACAATTTAGTTCTATAGCCATTTGTCACTTAAATCTATAGCAATCTGAGTATCATGGTTTTGACAACATGTCATCCTGATTAGCTTTTTGCTCAAGAAAGTTTTATTAATGCAGACGTCTGATAAAATAGTGACACCAAAGTTAATGAGTGCTATTAAACTTGAAGCAAAATATTTTTGCAAAATATTTTAGCAAATGCATAGTACCGATCTTCCTGTCATCATTCATGAAAATACTTCATATATTTAAGTAGTCTTCGATTGCCAAATCCATCTGAAAGTTCCACAACAAACATGAACACCTACTTAAACATCGCCACTAACTTAAACATGCAAACAAACTTAAGCGTTGACATTATCTTTGACATCACCACCAATGTAAACATCAAAACAAACCTACAACAACTTCAAGAACACTACGATAAACACCACAGACACAACTATCATCAATATCTCGGCCTTTTCCACAATTGGCTTCAAGTCACATGCAACCTTCTTAAGCTTTTTCACCATCTCATAAATTTCATCAGAATGAACCAAAAGGTCTACAAGACGATCCAAACAATACTCCAATTTCTGTTCATTGCGGGCAAAGTTTGAAGGGAATGTGTTCTAAAAGTTTTACTTTTAAATGTCAATTATTATGAATTGAATGAGAACTCATTTTGTTCCTTGTTTATGTTATTCGTCTTTAAGAAGTGTTAAGGAAGAGGCTCTTGGTCCTTAACCGTAGAGCTCTGAAAGATATTGGTTTGCATAAAACAAAAGATATTCGCAATCATGGTAATTAACATGGGACATTAATTACCGAGTTAAGATTGTCGTGTTGGTCATAGATCATTGTAGCTCTACAAGTGAGTGACGACACGGGTATGCAAAAGAGGAAAATATTACTTTTGTATACTGAATAGACCTAATAAGTAAAATATTATAGAAATGTGTTTCTGTGTCATTAATATTTTACTGTGTCTTTGGTCCTTTGATATGAGACTTATATCCGATCGCTTAAGGAGTTCTTAATTAGATTAGTGTCTTGAGCTATCGATGAGTGTAGTGTAAAGGCATTAGTTGGTTAAGTACAACTTTTGTTGGAGAAGATAGTTAGTCAAAAGACTATCATTGCCCCTCTTAATTGAGTGATGATATTAGTGGGCCCCTTGATAAAGCAAAGTTATAATGTGCACAATGTGATTTGAGTTAAGTCACATATTTATAACTAGCTTAAAGAGATCAAGAAATGAATACTAATACAAAGATGACACAATACTACTTTGTGTGTATTCTTAATATCATGAGGCAAGGGACGGACACAAGTGATGCACTCCATCACTAAGTGGATCGGGTTTTGGTTCGAGTGGAATTAAGACATCTAACTAATTGGGAGCTATAATGTGTAGCTAGATACCGCTTATAGCTTGTGATCTTAATATCACTGCCAACTTAGTTTAGATCCTCCCATAGGTCACACCACAAAACTGGGAAACAAGAAATGGGGATTTTGAGTTCATAAGGATGTGTCGGGTTTCATGTAGAAAATATGACACATGGGGTGAACAAGCAAAATCAAGATTATGTTGTGATTAATAACATAATTAGAATCTAAATTAAATTCATATGTGATGTAAATATTATGGGGTGTAATGAGTTGACATTACATAGGATAATATGTTACATAAGTTGTGAATTTACTACTAATCCCGAAATGTCAAATTTTGTAGGGGTTAAACCAAAATTTGACCAGTCTACTGTGCAAAAGTCAACCGATGAACAGTACCCGGTCGACCGATGAACAGTAACCGGTCGACCGATGAACAGTACCCGGTCCATGATGAACAGTACCGGTCGACCGATGAACAGTACGGTCGACCGGTCCAGACGGTTTTCTGCAGAATTAATTTAAGAATTAATTAGATCATGCATGGAATTGGTCCATAATTGATTTAATTCGTGGCTAATATTATTTATTAATAAATAATGGATGGTTAGATGGAATTTTGTATGAAATCATGGGCAAGAGGTTGCACATGAATAGGTAATTTGGAGAGAACCTATAAATAGAGGTTATCTCATTGCCTTCCTACATCTTAATTAATATTGCTTTTCATGCAAAATCTCTCTCCTTAATTCTCCACGAAAATTCCATAAATTCTTAAGTTTAGTTTAGTTCTTAAGAGATCATCTTCTCAAGGGAATTAAAGAGGGGTTAGTAATTGGATTCTAAACCCTATCGGAGATTGAGAGACTAGCTTCCCTCTCTCCGATCTTGTTTAGAGTTTGGTGAATACTCGGAGGCATCCGGCGCAGCGAGGAGCATCCCAATCGTCTCCGAATCTTCGAGAAGTTTTAGAGAACTTCTAGGTATGAATTTCGGAGCTCCTTTATGTTTGTTTTAATAGAGTTTCTGAAACTAGTTTGTTAAAACAAACCGATGCAAGCAATAAATTCTAGAAAATTGAAAATTGATCCTTATTATACATAAAAATCCGAAAAATATATATGTATAATTAAACATGAAATCCTACAAAGTTCTCCAACACCGCTTTACGAAGCTCATCTATATTGGTGGGGATGTTAGTTACGGAGTAGTCCTGCTCACCCTCGTACCATTGGAACAAATCACAATGCTCAGCAGCCTACAAAATCAACAACGAAACAAATTACAAAAATTTCTTTCTTTAGATTCTAATAAAGTATCAATTCAAACATTTGTTACTTGAAGAAAAATTACAAAATAAAAATAAAAAACATGTTGTTCTTTACTTATGTAATATCTATCAGAATTTAATATATGATATTGTTGTAGTACTTTTAAATCTCACAGCTTCCAAACAAACATGTGATTGTTTGAATTTAATATATCCAAACAAACGACAAACATTAATTTAAATCTCATAGCCTCTGGCCAACATGTGATTGCTGCAAAGTGATTACATGATATTGTGATCGTTACTGATTTCTTGTAAATTGCTACAAAGTGATTCTTTACGCAGCTTGTGATCAGTATTTATAGTGATTACATTCTATCTCACGATTCATAAAACATTTTTTATCAACTCTGAAACAGTGAAACTACTAAAACAATGAATTTTCAAAAACAAACATCATCTGATATATTCTAAATCAAAAGTAGTGTTAACAAAACAAGAAAAAAAAGGAATAACATACTCCATAATAACGGGGGCAAACCCAAAATCGTCAACCAAAGGACATAAGGTTGTTCAACGTGTGGATCCTCGTCGGTAACACATTTACACATTGGTATGCCGCCAATGCCCGACAACGGCCAAGCTTCTTCGGTGGAGCCTAACATTGTGACGGAGCGGTCGAGTCGACGGGTGGATGAGAGAACCCGGAGTACCGACGGGGAGAAGACGTTAATGGGTGGGTGGTCGCCGACTGCAAAGTGATGCCTCCGCGTGGATTAGGAAATTAGGGATTTAGAGGGAAGGAGAAGGGGATTTTGGGGGTGACGATTTGGGGGTGGGAGGGGTTTAATTGATTTGGGTTTTCTGGCTTTCAATTGGGTCCAATCGAATAGGTCTGTAGGTGCGAGTCATTTTAATTTGCTGGCAGTTTGATTTGAACGGTAACGGTGGCCATAACGGAGGTGAGTAACAGGGTTAAGGGTTGGGTTAATGGAGTTGGACGGAGGTGTACCCAAGCAATAACTTTGATTTCTAGGTATTCAAGAGCAATAAAAAAATACAGGACTGCAAATGCCCAATAAACCACTTTTGGAGGTGCACCCAAGCAAAAATCCCTTTATACTTTGTGATTGACAAATTAATTTCTTTGCTTTGTCCTCCTTAATTATTTCATGATAATATATATATATATATATATATATATATATATATATATATATATATATATGCAAGCAAATCACATCTTTCGTGCTATGGCAAGAAAACACATCGAACTGGACTGGCATTTTGTTTGTGAACATGTCGTTTTGAGACTCTATAAAGTCATTGTGAAGCAGCAAATCATTATGCTTTATGGCAAACTACACCTCTCATGGATTCCCCGTTTGAAGGGGGTATAAGGTATCTTATATTAGGTCAAGTTCAATAACATATCATTAAGAGTTATGTGATCATTAATTACTTTTTCAGTGGTGTACAATTGTGTTGTCAACTGCATATATACTTGTCTTTAGTTATGAACTTATAATCACGAATCAGTTTAGCATATATCGAGTTAACTAAAAAATTAATTATGTAAACCTTGTAACCATCTCTCATACGACCAGTGAAGTAGTTCTTTTTTGTGAATTCCATGTCTACGGTGGTGTTTTGTGACTTCTTATAGCAGAAGGGAAGACCAAGGTATGTGGTTGGAGTTAGAGATAGTCTTGAAATCTGCCCGTATTTGTTTATTCTATACTTCCAAGTATTTGACTCATCAACATATTACATGCGTAGCAAATAGTTATTCTTAAAGTAAAATGAACAAGAACCATGATGTTATGTGGCATATATAAGTTACAATGAAATTCGACATGCAAGTAGATATATTCCCCACGACAATGTATCCAAACTTAGTCCAAAGCATCGTCAACACACGATAACACCAAGAATTTGGTAACAAAACCAAAGCAGAAAAAAATCTCTCCAAAACATCAAAGGTTGTTTATGTTAGATTTAAAGGGGGAGAACCTTCTTTATGGTTTTAAATTATTATCGGGCTAATGTACCAGCACCCCCTCAAAGGGGGTGCAAGAAAATCATGGGATTGTTGTCACTGGTCGTGTTAGGAGTCCTTTAGAGACTCTCAAATTTCGACTTTTTCGAGCTTTGGCTCGGCCAAACGCCCTATCCCCGCAAGGAAAGACCGAAAACACCAACACAATCGTACAACTCCCTCAGTTTCCCGTAGAGTAAACAAGCACAAACAAAAACGCACACAATAACAACGTTAGCGGAATTGAACTCTTTTATTCCCATAAACAATAGAATTACAATCCCTAAAGGGGTGGAGGAAGGAAGGAAACAAACACAAGGACCAATAGAAACTCTATCCTAATGGTGACGCCCTTCCACAGGTTGGAGGTGCACCCCTTTTATACATGTTGCGAGCCTCCCACTACATGTACACGTTGGGATCCATGATTCCCACTATCACCTCTAACTCTCATTCGGTTGGGGAGGAGTGCGGCAAAACCGAATGCCCACTCTCCCCAATAAGGTCACTCTCTAGTGCCTTCTATTTATAACGCATGGGGTCATAACCGAACCAAATGGTTATGGACTTGGTCATCTTTGACCAGAACGTGGAGAACATGTTGGAGAAGCATGCATTAGTGGGGCTTGACCCGGTCAGCCCACTCATGCGACCTCCGTTCGGTTATGGACCCATTCCACAACCGACTCCTATTTTTGAGGACAAGTATGACCGATCCCTATTTTTAAGGACAAGTATAACCAATCCCTATTTTTAAGGAGAATATTTTTGGCCAACTTAATTTTTCCCCCGATTCGGTTACGGACCCGTTCCATTACCGAATCCTATTTTCAAGGAGAGCTTGCCTAACTGTTCTCACACGGTCAGTCACCTCTCTTGACTCGTTCTCAGCCCTTGCTGACCCACACGCACGTGTCTTGGCTTCCCAAACATCCGCGCCTTCGACTCCTAGGTATTGCCCGTCCACGCACGCCTTCACGGCGCGCCTATGTGCTGCCCGGGCGATGTCTAGTGCGCGCCCTTATAGCCATACCCCACCTCGCGCTTCTCAAATGCGCTTGGCTGCCCGCATGTGAGGATGCACTTCCCAAGTGCTACACTCGCGCCATGTTTGCTGATTCTCATTGACCTCCCTTGGACATCCTTAGATTCCAAGCATTGGTGCTCTTCTACGTACCTCTACGCTCTAAGCCACCAATCGTGTTATAGGCTTTAGAACATTCATGTCTTCACCTCACTCGCCCATGCATGCGCACGCATGTCGCTCGAGCATTGCTTCCTCGCACCCGTACTACCCCGCACGTCCTCGGATTAGGCTTTCCACTCCATGCTCGTAGTCTCGGCTGCTAGCCTTCTCGCACGCACTTTGCCGTTGCCTGCCACTCGATCCCTTTCACGCCTTGCCTCGCGTGTGCGCATGCCCACGCATCTCGAATCTCCTTGGCGCTTACCCTGCAAACTCAGGGGAGTACTTGGGCTACCCCCGTTGCTAACCTCACGCGCTCGCGGTTGGTTCGCCTTGTGTGCTTCGTAGTTCCTTGTGATGCTCCAAGCTCACGAACTCAGCCCGGTATGGCGCACACACGGGCATCCTCGAGTTCAACCCGATGACAATTGCCATGTGACCTGGTAGTTCTGTGGTTTTTGTTTTTGTTTTATTTTTTGTGATTATTTTTTATTTAATTGTAAATAATTTATTATGGAGGATAGAGAGATTATGTTTTTTATTGGATAAAACAGTCTAATTTTTCAACACTCTCTCTCATCAACATCTTTTGGGAGTCAATCACTCGAAAAAAATTAAAAAATATATTTTAAAAAATATATTTTAAAAAAATTGAAAAAAAAGATTGAAAATAATTTTTTTAAAATAACAAAAAAGACCGTTGTAATTAATTAATAATGTTAATTACTTTGAATTATTAATTAAATTTGACAAGTTTAATTAGAAATTACATTTTTGTAATTAATTTTCTTTGGTTGTGTTACTAAAAAAATTATTTGACATAAATAATTAAAAAAACAACAACAAAATATTTCATTGGATAAAAATGTAATTACCCAACACATAGGAAGTACATACTAGCAACAGAATAAAATATTAAGTCTAATACTAGATTACATTACAATAGTAAAATCCACCGTAGTTTATGACCTTATTCTTCATTGAGCTCGTCAGCCAAATTTTTCTTTAGTTTCTTCTCCTCCTCGGTCAACGAAGGATTTCCCCACAGACTCTTCTGTCAGTCGAACTTCATTTTGCCCTCATCCATTTTCAGTTTCCGCTAGAGATGATCAATTGTTTGTTCTCCACCGGACACTTTTGGTCTGAACTATAACGAATGCTCTCACACAGAGTGTCCACACTATCGGACGATTCATTGACAATTTTTCCCTTCTTTTTTACTTTCTTAACACCCTACGTCCGGACATAAGGTGGAGGGTCACTATCCACCATATGTACGGGTGGCATTGGGAAGTCGATAGAGTCATCTGTTGCTGCTCTTTTCCCACTACTATTGGATTCTGGACTTCGAGTGGTGAGGGAAAACAACTTTAAATGGCTACGTTTAACGTTCAAGCACGAAGACGACATCATTGATTGTCACTTCGGATACATGAACAACATGACCAAAGCATGATAAAAATAGAATTTGGAATGATGCATTCGATCATGTTTGACATGAACTTCCCATGTGACGTCCTTGTCGTTTATGCCGTTGCGACGGCGTGCAACTGCCTCGTCGTATCTGCCCGTCAACTTAAAAGACATGATTCTTCGCCAACGACCCTTCAACGAGTTCATGTTTCGCGGTCCGACGTTTGGGTTTGTTTCACAAACCAGATCGTACGCATTCTTAACTTTCCTCCACGGTTGACCTTGTTTTTGGTTGGTGCTCAGAACATCGCAACTAATGGACATGAAGGAGGATATGAGGGCCTCGTCTTCGTCTGTTTCCCAAACCCTTTTCGCTGCAGCACTTTTTTCAACCTTCCACTTTACTTTGGAGGTGACTAGTTTTGTGACAAATGTTGGGTTTTTTGCCTTAATCTATGTTTTGATGATTTAATCAACCTAATCATAACTCTAATCAATTTAGAGTAGCACACATATTTCATACCATATATATTGCATTGTGCTAACCTCTACAGGTGATCAAGACTCAAGGAAGAAATGAAATCAAGTCAAGACAAGTAATAAAGTTCATTTGAAGACATGTAATCTTGATTTATTTTAAGTCTTAGGAACTATGTGTAATTGAGCATACTTGAGATAAAAATCACTCACATACACATTATGTTCCTTATAGAAGTCACACACAAAATCTCACATCTTTTGGACTTCAATAGATCACCCAAACATAGACCGGAATTCACTAATTAAGTCTGCCAGAGTCAATTTGGTCAATCGTTCAGACCTTCGGTCGACCGTCTATTTCCTTTAACTAAGAGTGAATTTTACTACCCGATCGGTCGACCGTGAAAACATATGTTTCTGACTGTTAGACTTGTCGTATTCTAATTATTCACTCATACCCCAAAATACTATTGCCTATCGGTCGACAGACGACCTTGTTTCGGTCGACCGAACATAAATGTCTCGACAAACCCAAACTGCCTGGAAGTTTCCGGTCGACCATGGACCTTGTTTCGGTCGACCGAACTTGATCATTTTTGTCAACCCCGTAGAGTCTGGAAGTTTACGGTCGACCGAACCCAACTCAGTGTTCGACCGTTAACTTAAGTGTACCTAAGTAATAACATGTTTCGTTCGACCGTTCCCTTATCGGTCGACCGAACATTGTTCAAAATTGTCAGCCGGTCGACCGAAGTTCTACCCATTTCGGTCGACCGAACTTGTTCTGAATTGGGTCCTGTAGGTTTTTGTTTTGTGTATCTCACTCAAACCATACCCAATTTAACACCAACGACTATAACACGTTTGGAGCTTATAAATAGAGTTGTCCAACACATTTTCACACAACTCTCCCACTACAATTATTCTCCTACATTAGAGAGAAAGCTCCAAACACTTCAAGCCTCAAACCTTCCACACTTTAGTCCTAAATCTTATTCTACTCAAGTTCCACTCATTTGTTTGTCAAAGAGCATGGATTTTGGTAAAAGCCCAAAGTGTTTTCTCTCGGATTGTGAGAGGAAAAAATCAAACTAGCAAGAGTTGTTCACGGGAGCTTGTGGTGTAAAAGGTTTAATATCGGTCCAGAACGAGATTGATAGTGAAGACCTAGGCGGAGCTCGAGGGAGATCGAGCGGAGCTTGCGAGAGGAAGTAGGCAGGAGGCCGAACCTCTATAAAAACCCCCCGTCTTCTTGTGATTTGCAATATTTCCTCTATACTTGCTTGTTTGTTTTTAATTCCGCTGTGCATTCATTGATTGTTTAAACAAGTAGATAATTAACTTAAAATCGATTAGAACTAAGCCGCATTCACGATCCAACAACAAATTTATCGATCATGGGTCATCCTTGTCACTTCCACCCCTTATACTTTCTTCCGTGTTGTCCTCAACCGGATTGTTGTAAACACTAGTACCTTACCCGCAAAGGAATTAGGAGTACATATTGTATGTCTAAGAGGGGTTTGAGGGGGGAAATTGTGGAAATGGAGATTGGTTGTGTTGGTAGTCTTGGTAGTCTGAAAGTTGTTCAGAATGCGTGGGGAAAGAAGGATGTCCACATGGTTGTTGGTGCGTAGCACCACTTGGAAACAACCGACGTTGGTTGTTTCCACGGCGATGGTCGGTATTGTGGTCAGGGGAAGAAATTCTAACTGGGTACGAGTGATGTGGTTAGGGGAAGACTTAGAGAAAGATGGATGTCTAACAAGTTACGAGTGATGCGGTTAGGAGAAGGCTCATAGGAAGCATTATATAACGTAGGACAACGAATCTCGAGGGCAAATCCTTGAAGCTTTAAATCACATCGGGTCCTTCATGTCAGATAGTGAACTTCGAGAGCGAATCCATGCAACTTTAATTCAAATCGGGTCCTTCATGTCGAATAGCGAATCTCGAGAGCGAATCCGTGCAGTTTTAATTCAAATCGGTCCAGCTTTAATTCAAATTGTGTCCTTCATGTTGGATAGCGAATCTCGAGAGCGAATCCGTGCAGTTTTAATTCAAATCGAGTCCTTCATCTCGGATAGTGAATCTCGAGAGCGAATCCGTGGAGCTTTAATTCAAATCGGTCCACCCAATAAAGAATATGATCCTTACAAGTTACAACAACTAATGAACTTGATTAGGATCCAACTTATAACTAATTTAACTACCAAAATATGCTAAGTACAAAAAGAAGGAAAACTAAAGGACATAGACTTCAACGACAACTGTGATATCCTAAATCCTTACTTAAGACTAATCATGTTTTGGCCTTGATTAGGTGCTTAATGGGTGGATTAAGATGGAGGGCTGAGATTGGTTTGGGGGATTTGAGGTGGATGGTGGAGATGAGAGGAGGGGTTTATATGTGGTGAGTGTGATTCTCTCTCTCCCTCTCTCTTGCGTTTCTCTCTCTCCCGCTCAAGTCTCTCTCTCTCTCACTCTTGATCCGCAGCTCATGGAGGAAGGTGAAGCTCAGGCGTTCTCCGGGTCGAGTTGATCGGGTTTCGCTTGGTGGTTGCCGGAGTTGAGGAGATTACGTTCGTGAAGTTCTCCGAAGAAGGAGCGAGTGGAAAAGCTCGTCGTTGGGTCTTCGAGGGCTTCTTCAAGTCTTCAAGGTATGCCAAGCTTTACTTTAATGCTCACTTATGTTTTGGTGAGTGTTGGAGTGGTCGACGGTAGGACGGAGGGCTCGTCGGACCCGTGCAGCTGCGTTCTGTACTATGAACGGTCGACCGGTGGCATGGTTCGGTCGACCGGTCGTAGAGTAATTTGGGCGAAATCCCTTGTACCGGTCGAACGATACCATGATGGTGGTCGACCGGTAGTACATTTCGAGCGAGGGGTGGAGACTCTGGGTGTTTTCGGTCGAACGGGACCCCTTTGCCGGTCGACCGAAAGCATTGTTGTAGGTCAGTTGGGGGCGTTGACCATCCAAACGGTCGACCGCCTTGTTGACTCGTTCGACCGGCGAATTAAAATAACTTAAGTTGGTTCGACCGTGTGATGTTTCGGTCGACCGGTGCACTACGCTTGGATTTGGATTTGTTACTGGTCGTTTTCGGTCGACCGGTGTGTATGTGTGGTTCGACCGTTGGTACATTTTACTGTGACACGAGTTTTTACTGGTCGAATTCGGTCGAACGGGACCCCTTTGCCATTCGACCGGTTGACAGTTTTGTTGGTTGGGCCAGTCCTGTTGAGAGGATTCGGTCGACCGGTGGAGAGGTTTTGTTCGACCATTTGGTACGGTTTTTGTGTGTTTTTGTGTTGTGGAGCCAGCTCGAGATGGCAACGGATCTCCGGCCCTAGTGGGGTGACCGGTGCCGGCCTGAGAGTGGTTCACAAGTGTTGTCGGGCCAGCCCAAGAAGGCAACGGATCTCCGGCCCTAGTGGGGTGACCGGTGCCGGCCTGAGGGTGGTTCGTGTGTGGGGCCAGCTCAAGATGGCAACGGATCTCCGACCCTAGAGGGGTGACGGTGCCGGCTTGAGAGTGGTCATCTGGAGCAGCTCAAGATGGCAGCGGTACAGACGATACCGACCTGAGAGTGATCCAGTGTGTGGCCGAGGATATTTCCGGCTGAGGTGCCTGGGGCACGTGTGTTGTAGCCGAGGGTGTTTCCGGCTGTGGTGCCTGGGGCACGTGTGAGGGTTGGGCTAGAGGACCCGCGAGACCCGTCACAGTTTGGTGTCTACTATGGTAGGGAGAGAGTTCCCGGGGACCCAGTGAGACGTTGGTTGTTTATTGCATTCCATACCATACATGCTTTAGATGTCTAATTCATTTATTGTGATAGAGGTTTGGCATACTGGGTTTCCTCTCGGGAAACTCAGGCATATTCATGTTTTATGTCAGGTCATAGGCAGCATTAGGAGGTGGTGACTAATGAGGAGCGCTTTCGGAGCCAGATCCTGCTTTCCTTGTGTTTGAGGTCCGAGTGATTATATGTATATTTTCCTTATCTTTTGTTGTAATCACACTTTTGTAAACTCTCAGATATATATATTGTATATATGTTGGTGCACCAGTTGGCCCTTTTTTTCGGTAATATCCTCGTGTTGTGTTTTATTAAAAATTTAAATTTCTTCCGCTTTCGAGGACGTTACAACAACACATCGTTGCAAAAATCTTAAACATAACCTATGTACGGTCCTAATAGTAGAATACAAGATTCAATGAAGCCACACTTCAGAAGTCACAATAAATGCGCCTATGTGCCCACTTAATGTGGCGCCTCTTTGGATTTTTGATCATTTTGTATTTTGACCACTGACTTTTGGTATTTCCTATATTTCGTCCAATTAGTCTAGCGTAATATTATCTATTTAGTAACTTGTGGGTAAAATAAGACGCACAATCACATTAAATCAATGAATTTTCAATTATGTTTGGAACATTCTTATAAATTCGACTCCCCTGATCTTACTCCAGACCGGTCTTAGTTTTAAAAAAAACTCACCAACGTTAACAAGAATTCTTACGACAGCCCATGGGCCTAAAAGCCCACACAGGAGGCCCAGTCCACAATCCCTCCCCACAAGATCCCGGATCGGGACCCGAATCAAATCATCCAAACCCAGAAGCACAAGACCTCCAAAACCCCACCTCGCCGCCGCCGATGGCCGCCGATGCGACGGTGAGGATCCACGTCGGCGGGCTCACCGCCGGAGTGGCGCCGTCCGACCTGGAGAAGACGTTCTCGGCGCTGGGGAAGGTCGCTGGCGTTGAGGTCGTTTCCCGCCCCGATGGCCGGAACTTCGCGTACATGGACTTCGTGCCGAACTCCGACAAGTCCATCCCCAAGCTCTTCGCTACTGTACGTGCAAGAAAAGAGCTTCGCTTTTTCTTTTTTCTTTTTCTGATTCGTAGCTGATGTTTGTTTTAACGGAGAACTCCCTTAGTTCGTCCAACACTAGTTTGTGATACCGTAAGGGTGTTTGTTAGGTGGGTAAAATTCACAGAAGTGGAGATTGATAGACGGAAAAAGTTTAAAAAGTATAGAACTTGAGTTTAATTGAAATTTCATAGCTTAGAAACGTGTAATTGGTTTGCAGGAAGTTATGGAACTCCAGTACTCTAGTTTCTTGGTTTCTCTGGAATTTGCAGTGCGACTAGGGAAGTCATTCTAATAAGGTTATGGAACTCTTAGAACTGACGTTCTCAAAAATCATTCTTAAAGTTAAGTTTCCCCACTTCTAAATTATTTTCTTGCAAACCTATCACAAAATCTAGGGAGATCATGAAAGTAGTGTTGTAGGAATTCCTCCACTTCCTGCCTCCTAATCACACTTATGGACAAACGAAAGTACAAACTTAGAGTGACTGATAGAATCCACAGTAATTGGTGTCGGAGTTGTCCAAGGTGGAAATTCAGTGGGGGAATACTTAAAAACCCCTCCACTTTACTACACCACACATTAGTGATCACTTAATAATAGTGTTGTTTGTCAATTCTCACTTAAATGCCTGAGTTGGAAATAAGTGTTAAACTAACCAAATTTAACAGTGTTGCTAAATTATTTTTGCAGTGTAGTGTGCACTATGCTGTTAGGGTATTCCTAGATTAGGGTGTGTGATTTGGTTTGAGCTTGAGAATTCGTTAGGTCTTGATTTGGTATAGTTCAAGTGGAAGTTCGTTGTGCTTAAGAAAGATGGGTTTAACACCATCTCGGAGCCGATAGTCACCTAACGAGATGGAGATACAAACCTGGAGTGTCTGACAAAACCCACAATAATTGGGTCTCAAAGTTTGCCGTCGGTGGAATTTCAGTCAGGGATACTTAAACCCCTCCACTTTTCTATCCCATCATACCTTGGTTGTCACCTTTTAATAGAGTTATTTTTGCTACTTCTCAAGTGCTCGAGTTGGAAAAGTGGTAGACTAACAAAATTTAACATTGTTATTCAATTATATTTGCATTGTGTGCTATGCTATGTCTTGTGTTATTACTTATCAGGGTATGCCTAGATTAGGTTTGCAATTCGGTTTGAGCTTGGAAGTTCAGGTAGGTCCCAGTTAGGTGAAAGTTGACCAGAGGTTGTCGAACACCACATTGGAGCTAATAATCACCTTACAACTTGTAAGGATCATATCTCTTTTTGAGATTTGACTTCAAAATTTTCATTCTTCGCTTGATAGTTTGATTAGGAACAACAACGTTGTTAGGTGATTTTGCCACTCCGAACGCCACACATTATTGAAATTGACAAAGTAAATGAGAATAGCAAAAATGACCTGAATAGGCTGGAAAAGGCACCAAATGACAAAAGCACCAGATTGTCATTTTTCTGGTCCGTCAGTTTATTCATTGAGGAGAATCATTGGTCATATCCAAGCATTCAACATGTGTTATTAGTTATTAGTTTACTATTCAGTTCTTCCATAGTATGACTGCAGTTGGTTCAGATTTTATTGACAGATTATTTTGTTCTTACACAGTACAATGGGTGTATATGGAAGGGGGGTAAACTGAAACTTGAAAAGGCGAAGGAGCACTATATGGACCGCTTGAGGCGAGAATGGGCAGAAATTTCTGAAGATGCTAAAAATGAACATGACAACAAGCAAACAGTAAAAGAGCCTAAATCATTTGAAAAGACGAAAGGCATACCCAAAGAGAAGATGCAGCAGCAGCTTAACATTTACTTTCCAAAGTTTATGAAGGTTGAATTTAGCTTCCTATTTTCTTTTGTGATGTATAAACTTCCTTGAGCACTTGTTACAAAAATAAATAGATAATTATGTTGTTTTGTCCTTTTCCCTTTTTTTATTCTCTTGTGAATAAAATATTCTAGATAATATATCCATAAGACCAGTGATCTTTTGAAAAAAAATTCAACTTTAGTTTTGTTCCCCTTACTCTAAAATATCTGCATCCTTAATTCTTTATTTTATTTTGAGATTCCCTTTTCTTTCAGTTGTATGGACATTTCTGTAATATGCATTTCGTCTTGATTACACAGGTAAAGAAAATACCACTCAAGGGGACGGGCAAGCACAAGTACAGTTTCCAGCGTGTTGAGGTCCCTTCTCTTCCTATAAATTTTTGTGACTGTGAGGAACACAGCAGACCCTCTTTACTTATCCCTTCAAACAATGAAAAAGGCGGAGTAGGAGAGGAAGAGTTGAATCTAATGAATTCTGTGATGAACAAACTGTTTGCAAAGGAAAATTATGAGAGCACTCCGGTTGAACAATTACCAGATCCTACACAGGCAAAAGTGTTGGACGCTACCATAGATGATGCGGAAATCCCAACATCGGGAGAGGTTGAAGAGACTGATGATGATAATTTTGTGATGAACTTTGGATCAAGAAAAAACAGTTCAGAATTGGATATTCTTGATTCAACGAAATGGAATAAAATTAGTGGGAATCAGGTAGTTCTTTTTGCATTTTGTTATGATATGTATCTTTTTTACCACTTATAAGATTTTAAAGTCCTGGAATTGTCAAAGAAGTTACCCTTAAGGAGCAATTTTTTATGACGTTCTGATTTACATAGATATTTTGTTTGGTGACACAATCGTTTATGTTTATGTCGGGTCATTTATTATGAAGTAATCAATTTACTGTAGCAGGATAGTGAAGGTAAAACATCCACTAGTGGGTGTGTTGTCAGAAAAGAAAGCACACTGAGAAAGCCAAATAAGAATGCAACTAACGGTGCTTTGGAGTTGACAATAGAAGAGAAAATTGATCAGTCTAGCAAAGAAAGTGGCAAGGTTGAGTTGACATCTTCTGCAACTGTCAATAAACGAATGTCTAATGCATTAACTGAAGAGGTTCAATGTCTTCCCAAAACTCATAAATCTCAAAGCAGTCAAGATCCCAGAAGTAATAAATCAAGCAAACCATCATCTGGGGTTCAGAAAACATCATGGAAAAAACTCATTGAGGATGCAAAGGTGACCACATTCAGTATCTCTGATGTTGTGGCTGACATCAATCCTACAGAAGAGATCCCCACGTCAGGCTTAAGGAAACATAAAAAAGTGGCATTTTCTTCTCATGAAGATTATACCACTAATGTTGAATTTGAGGAAGCCCTCAAGATAGAAAAGGCTGTTGACGAGTCCAATGAAATGGTGAAGAGTTGGAAAAGGCGGAAAACATCAAAAGGCAATGACTTAAAATTACATGTTGAGCGGAAAGTAGCTCAACCTGAGGCCACCAGTAGCCAAAATGAGTTGGCTTCTGCATCACTTGAGAAGAGAAGTACCTCAGAAACTTCACCTCAGGAGTTGCCTTCGGCATCACCTAAAAACAGAAGTGCCACAGAAACCGCGTCTCCAGAATTGCCTTCTGCATCGCCTGAAAACCAAAGTACCTCAGAAACTGCACCTCAAGAGTTGGCTTCCACTTCACCTGAAAAGAGAATTACCTCAGAAACTGCACCTCAAGAGTTGTCTGGCCCTTCTGATGCACTTGGATCTGATTGCAAAGTTTATTAATAACCCAGTAAAAAGTAACTACGCAAGAGGCACTGCTTGGTTACAAAATTCGTCATGGACTGAACTTATTCGGGATCCCAGCTTGAGCACTTTCAGCGTCTCCAATATCGTGTCTGGCATAGACTCCATCAAGCCAACAGAATCAAAATCTGAAGAAGCAACAAACATGACAAATCAGTTCATTGGAGGATCTCCATGGAACCTAGAACCTGAGGTGGCTGTGCAGGCAGAACAAATTATTGAGCCCATTAACAATAATGATGTGAAAGTAGATTGTGAAAGTACGGCTACTATCAAGGATAACCAGAATGCAGTAGCTATTGATCAAACCAAAGATAAGCAGGATGCTGGGGCTACTGAGAAAGCCCCCGACAACACTAAAACAAGTTTTCCAGCCATTGCTATGGGTGAAGGTTGCAACTTCGTCCGGAATGCCGATTCTTTGAAGCAGTGGAAGAGAACAAGAGAAGTCGTGCGCGGGCGAATTAGAAAGATGGCAAATAAAGGGAGCTTCCAAAAGTTCTCCAAACCGGCCAAGGGATAGATTCTAATTTGATTGTATGGATTGATTTATGTATCCAAATTATGAGACACCTGTACCTTATCCTGTTTTAAGAGCCTAATTTGTAGACCTAACATTCATTGTTTCCCTTGTTTTTTCTTACAATTTTGTAATGGAAAATGGATTGTATGAGAGGGTTTAGAGATAAAATTCAGGCCAATTCTCTTTTTTAAATTTCAAGAATGAAAACGTTGCATGTATTATTCATTTTTCTCACTCTTATACTAGTTTTTTTCCCTTCCCAATTCCCATGTTTATATTTGTGCAAAAACATAAAAGATGATAACAAAGAAATTTTCTCTTTGCTATTCCAGTCCAACAACTATATGTGAAAGGTTAGGTCTCCTTAAGATGGCAAATATTTTTCTTGTTTAAATTTCAGTTAAAGGCCGTTAAAAACTCCTCTTCCTTTCCCTCCGAAAACATTACAAAAACCAAACCCCCAACACAACTCTCCATATGGTGCCATGACTGGTCTCAGCAGACCCCTCTCCTCCTCCCTTCTCTCTTCCAATCTCTATCACACTCTCCAACTCTCACCTCTCCCACGAAAACTCGTCTCCTCCTTCGGCCAAACCGACCCCTTACCTGACCCAAAACCACCGAATTCCCTTAACCAATCTACTTCCCATTTTCTCCCTGCATCTCCCAATGTGTTGCCCCCGTCCCTTCGAGTCCCTGATGAAGTCTACTTTCGCATCCTTTCAGTTTCCCGTTCTCGACTCCTCATAAAGGGTGCTACCCTTCACAGCCCAATAATCAAACTTGGCTTTCGTCACAACACTTTGCTCTGTAACAGGCTGCTTGATTTCTATGCCAAATCGCATGGGGTCGACTGTGCGCTTAAGTTGTTCGATGAATTGCCTCGTCCGGATGTGGTCACCTGGACAACTGTGATTTCTGCTTTTCTGAAAGATGGAGATCATAATGAGGCGTTGCGGATGTTTCGTCTGATGAGGATATTTGAATTGGCCCCAAATGAGTTCACGTTCTCCATGATTCTCCGATGTTGCTCCTCGTTCATGGAATTTGAATTTGGAACCTATGTTTATGCGCAGGTGCTCAAATCGGGCCTTGCTTTAAATCCTGTTGTGGCCACTGTTTTGATGCACTTTTACTCCGAATTCGACATGATTCAAGAAGCAAAAGAAGTGTTCTCATCATTGGGTTGTAGAGATTATGTGTCATGGACTACGATGATTTCTTCCTTTGTCAAGGCCAACGACTGGTGTCATGCGTGGGAAACTTACAAAGATATGCTTGCGAGTGGTTGTAGCCCGAGCGAGTTTACATTCTCAAATGTGTTGGTGGCATGTGGTTCTCTTGGAATATATTATGGGGAGTCAGTCCATGCTCAATTGATTGTAAGAGGTGTGGGGCTGAATTTGATTCTTAAGACAGCGCTTATCGACATGTACATGAGGTTCTGTAAAACGGGAGAAGCTCACAAGGTATTACAGCAAACACCCGACCTCGACGTGGCTCTATGTACGATTTTGATCTCAGGATACAATCAAATCTTGGATTATGACAAGGCAATTTTGATGTTTCGGAGGATGTGTGCTTCCGGCATTTCACCAAATGCATTCACATATGCAGGTATTCTGTGTACATGCTCATCTATTCCGGCACCAGAGTGGGGGAAGCAGATTCATTCCAAATTGATAAAAGTTGGCTTGGAGGACAATGTATCGGCAGGTAATGCCCTTATGGATATGTATACAAAATCCCTCTCGGATGCCAACCCATCGAAGTTGGTGTTTGATAAGATCAGATCTCCAAATGTTGTGTCCTGGACAGCCCTGATTACATCTTTTAGCCAATGTGATCGACACAAAGAGGCATATTTGGCATTTTCAGAGATGCAAGCAAATTGTTTGGAGCCTAATTCGTTTACACTCTCTGCCACACTCAGAAGTTGTGGTTCAATTGATGCATTAGTCAATGCGAGGAGGCTCCATGCCTACATTGCGAAAACCAAATTCGGGTTGTTTGATGACAAAACTGTGGGTAATTCTCTGCTAGATGCTTATTCTAGGTTGGGCATGATCAAGGAAGCACGAGAAATATTCAAAAACATGTCGAATAGAGATGTGATCACCTACACTAGCTTAGTAAGGGGAATGAATCACCTCAGCCTTCATGATATAGCTCTTGACATGATCCCCCAAATGCGCACTGACAATGTGAATATGGACGAGTTAATTGTCCCTTGCTTCTTAGCCTCAGCCGCAGGAATGTCTGTGCTGGAATCTGGGAAGCAACTACACTGCCATGCCATAAAACACGGTTTAATTGCCTGGATTTCGGTCTCCAATGGCCTAATTGATATGTACAGCAAATGTGGTAGTCCTGACAAGGCTCGTTCCATCTTCAAGGAGATTGCAAAACCAAACGTTGTTTCATGGAACGGTCTAATTTCAGGGCTTGCGTCGAGTGGGCATTTTTCTGAAGCTTTATCTTCTTTTGAGGATATGCGGATGGCTCGGATAGTGCCTGACGACATCACATTTCTTCTGGTTCTTTACACTTGTAGCCATGCAGGGCTCGCCAAACTAGGTAAAGAGCACTTCGACTCCATGTGGGAAACTTACGTTGTGTCCCCTAAGTTAGACCATTATGTGTGTTTGGTTGATCTCCTCGGCCGGTCCGGAAGGCTAGAGGAGGCGGCAGAGGTTATAAACACCATGTCATTCCGTCCCAATGCACTCATCTACAAAACTCTTCTTGGTTCATGTAAGATTTACAGCAATTTATTTCTTGGAGAGTCCATGGCCAGGAGTGCCCTTGCGCTTGACCCGTTGGATACCGCAGTTTATATACTACTTTCAAATATGTACGATGATGCTGGAAAATCCAATTACGCTGTGGAGACTCGCAGAATGATGAGGGATAGAGGAGTTGTGAAGTGCCCTGGCCAGAGCTCGGTGGAAATAAGGAACAGATTGTTCTCATTCAGAGCTGGGGACACATCGAATCCAAGAATAGGCGAGATTCACAGGAAGCTGGAATCACTGGAAGACTCAATTAGGAGGATGGCTGGTGGGCAAAATCATTATGTTGGAAAGGCAGGGTCTGTGCACCACAGCGAGAAGTTGGCGCTTGCCTTTGCACTTCTGAACGCACCTCCTAAAATTCCAATTCGCATAATTAAGAACCTCAGAACTTGTGACGATTGCCACGCTTTCATGGAGCTATCGAGTCGGGTTGTTAATAGAGAGATCATTATGAGGGATGGGAATCGATTTCATTTCTTTAAAGAAGGTTTATGCTCTTGTGGGGGATATTGGTGATTCAAAAAGAAAAGGGTTCAATTAGGATTCAAGAAAATTAAGTGATAGAGGTTTCTGCTGTTCTGCACATATCATTGCCAAAAAAATGGTTTATTGGTTTCACAAGCTGCTGATCCATGGACCTTGAAATAGTTAGCACAGAAGATTATATCTGGTAGACATCAGTCTCATCTAGTTCTAGAAGTCACTAATTGTTGTCTTTTTTTTCGTACTTCATTAGCTCATTCCATTCTGGATGATTCTAGTTAGGTTCCTTAGTTCTCGTGGTCTAATTTATGTAACTAAATGGTTTACAATAGAAATGTTTGACTTCCAGTACCAACTAATTTGAATATGAGAAATTTCTTGCAGTCTTTTTAAGAGACCTGCATATGAGAAGCAAACGTTTATGGTTCGAAGAGATTTTAGATTATAGGACTATATGTTTCCATCCAGCTTATTAATTTGTATTTTTCATATAATTGTGGGCTGTCCATTTTCACTAAAACTCTTGTTTTATAGTCATTTAGGAATACATATGATGAAGGCCATCAAGATATTAATACGATGGCATCAGAAATTAAGTTGGAAGATTACAACATACTTCATGCTGAAAGAGAATATATTGCTGAAAACGCTATAAACAAACCCATGATATTAAGGTATTAGCAGTAATAGTTCAAGTATATCGACAAAATAAGGTATATACTAGAAAAACTTTAATGTTAATACATAAAACCAAAGCCGTAAGGACAACAAAAGAATAGTTTGCTATATTGATGTCATTTTTGTGCTTGTCGAGTTTTTATTTCGATGACAGTTCAAAACCTCTTGAGACATACAGTTTTATCTTCAGCAAACGAGAACACTATTGTTTTCTGCGATAAGTGAAGCCAGAGATGCAGCAGAAACGAAGTCTTAAATGGATGGCCTTGTTCGTCTTCACGGAGTGATCACTGCTATATTGATTGATGGAAACAGAAGGAAGCACGTCGATATACGGGCAAAAGCACGAATTAGGTACAACGATATGCTTGTTTGGTTTTTATAGATCTTGTGCAATTATATTGAGACTGCTGGTGATGAAATGTCCCAAATATTACATGTTTCTAAGGATCAATAGTTTAAGAGGCGAAATACGTTGAATATCTCTAGTAATATTTCAGGACACATATCTGCGTTGAGGTTCATGTAATTACGATGCAGTCTTGTAGATATGGATTATCGTGAGCAACCGATCGAAACGACATTTTTTTTATTTGGCTAATGGCAATACTGAGATAATTAGCAGATGGTCTTTTAAATTGGTATCTATTTTACGTTAAACAATAAAAGGGATGGTAAACAATAAAAGTACAATTTGAACAGAAAAAATTATGCCTCATTTTAAAATATTTGCCCACGTAATATTTATCTTCCCATCACAGTTACTCAATGCAATACGTACATGAGACTAATATTCATGTTACTAAATCTTCTTAACCTATTGAGGTTATTTCTGATTTTTTTTTTCCTTTCCTGTGAGCTAATGTCTGAACCACACTATTAACTCTTCAGTTATGAATTAAAATTGATAATTAAATGTTCGATCCGTTTGAACGTGTAAAATGCAGAAAATTGAATCTAACTGTTATATAATTGAAAATTGATTTACTAAAATCTGATATTTTAACTGCCAACTTTCAACACATAACAACTATGGTATAAAGTTGAAGTCTATGGAAACCAAACAAGAATATTATCGGGAAAATGTACTCACATTTCCAGTTAACAGCATGTCAGTAAGCGCTCTTCTGTTTTTTTAATGGACAAATGTAGCAATGATCACACGGCCAAGAAGAACCGGACAAGGAGGTTTCGACTGGAGAAAGACCGTTGTCTTTCCGGTCAGCCTTTTTATCGATATATGTTTCTCTGTTCCCTAAATAGATGTTTTCTGTCGTGCATTAGAATATGTTAGTTAAACATCTGATAATGGGATTGCATTAGAAACTTGGTGTTTTCAGAAAGTGATGAACAGAAAGCCACCGAAAACTAAGATAGAAACCGCATATTAAGGCCGGATTTGGAAACATGGTGTTTGGATTGGAAACTGTTAGAGAATAGTCTCGGTCAAAATGGAGATTTTCTTTCGGATTATAAGTTGTAAGATCCCTCCACTTATTACTAATTAATTTTGAGTTTCATATTCATACTTCAATAGAAACAATAATGCAGTTGCAAAACAGGGTTGCACCAAAAATACAGTTTTGAAAAATTAGATACAACTTTAACTGAACCGAGATTTCTTTCAACAAATGCAACCCTTCGATTTCAGATTCTTGTACATATCTTAAAATTGCAGAGGTTTTACTTCCAAAAGACTTTTCTACGCTTATTTAAAATTGATCGTAGTTATTTAACTGTATTTTAAAACCAAATGCACGAGATTTCAGACCGCAATTTCTTTCCTAACTTGAGACCACTTGCTAGAGGATGGTTTGTCAAGATATTATCTGCTAATCAATTAAACAAATGACGATATTCTGCTAAGAATATGGAAAGAAAGATGAAAATACCAAATTGCAATGCGGAGAGAAATCAGAGATAGCGACTGGTTTCTTTTATAATGGAGGAATGTTGTTAAAAGTCAAAGCTCTGGTCCGATATTTAAGGGAGAAAAGTTCTTCCAAATCAGAGTGAATCTGGACGGTACATATATATAGTTCGGGTTCTAAATTTCAGTTATGAATCTTACTTAAAAAGGCACAAGTTATGCCAAATTTGATAAGGGAGGATTATGTATTCTGCAACTCTTCTGTTTAGAATCTTAATAGTTCAGAAATTAAAGGTTCTAAAAAAGGAAAAATATATTTCAAGAAGACTTGTTCATTGTTTAAATATTCCTTATTGCAAATGCTGAGCTGCAGCATGTGGAAAAATACACAAAATAAAAAAAAAATCTGGTCTGCCATTCCAACACTAGATGATGACTACAAGTAATGCTGCTTAAGATGTGAATCCAAAGTAGTTAGAAAGAGCCAAACACTAACAATCTCAAATGGAAAGTTGCTCAAGCAGACATATTAAGCAAAGACACCCCTCCAAGCAAACTTAGGATGGGAGGATACTATCAAATGTTACTGCAACTAGGTCTAAATATTTATTTACGTATACAAAAAAATTACAAGTACAAAACCTAGACCCTCCACTGAGGAAAATGGGGAAAAATTGGAAAAGAATTTGACTCTGGAATCTTTTTCCAAGGTCCAAGAGCTGGCAGGAGCAGCCAAGATAGACTGAAAAGTGAATTGAACATTCAAAGCTGAACCTGAACTCGGGCCTTTTTCTTATCTTCTGACTTGAAACCTGAATCTGTGGCCTTATTCTTCCTTGTGGGAGATGTGTCATGTTGAGGTTTGGCTTCAGCTTGATCAGAAGACATGTCATTTCCCGGTGATTTAGGCTCCACCTCTGCACTTGGACGTTGTTCTTTTGACGGCGAGCCATTAGAGACAAATGATTGGCTGGCTTTCTCTTGTTCTTCCAGAATCTTTTGCAAGTACCTCGCATGCTCCTCGATGCGTAACTGAAGAGCTCGTTGTACCTGTTGAGGGCGAAAGAGACTCGTCTTGAGCTCAAGAAAACTAAATTATACATAATGTGCAATGGTAGTCTAGGAAATTAAGCCAATGTTTTACCTCAAGTTGTTCATGAAGCTGCTTTTGCACTTCAATTTGAATGCGCAAAGCCTCTGCAACTTGTATGCTTCTATCAATGTCAAAAAATATCAGAGAAAATATCCTATACAATCACTAAAGAAGCTGGGAGGAAATGATTCCCTACCTCTTTGCACTTAAATCTCCTTCTTTGTCAATTGTTGGATCAACTTTTTTCTCCTCGGAGAAGGTAGGCTTTTTATCTTCAAAAGGAAAAGAAAATGTTATGGGCTTATGGCAATATGAAATTGATCATAGCATTAAGAAATTTTAACATATTACAGTCGAAAACAGTTTCAAAGTTGCAATGTCATGTGCAAAAACACTCTAAAAATGCAGCAGTCATAGAGGTATGTAATAAAATATTCGGACAAGAACATAAAAACACATTCAAATAGGAATATAAAGACAACTAATATTTCCATCGTTATTCATGTGCTGGCTGGTAATAATTATAAAATAATTTAGAGAAAGTTAAACTGGTAAGTCATGATTATCGTACTAGAAACCCAACAATCCAACCTTTACCACCAAAATCAGGTAAATTGCCAATTGTAATGTAATCAGTGGTAATTATAACAATCTCTTGGTGGAAGATAGAGACCTGTCCTACTGTCTCTACAGATACTCACAATAAACAACCGATCTAATTTCATAAATCTGCAAAATAAAATCTTGATGAGATCAAAGATCACAGTATGCTAGGCCTTCTAATTTCCTAGAAAACCTTACAGGCTGAGAAACACATACTTGTTTTCTGTCTACGATTTGTAGAATGAGTTTGATACACTCGTAAATGCCAAAACCAAGTTGACCATCAGAGGGACTAGTCAGAACCCAAAGTCAGTCGAAAATAAGATAGCACACACCACCAAAGAAATAAAACTATATCTACTGGAGTCTCCTGTCTACCGCTATAGCTCCATTATCTCAGAGCTTCCACCTATTCCATACAAATACTAATATTCAAGCCTCCGATATTATTTCAATATATATGTCTGCTGCCATAGTCATGATGAATCTTAGAGAGATTCTGCAATATTATTTATAAATGGTGACGGACCCTTCTAAGTTGATGCTACTCAATCAGCCACTGTTTTTATGTACCAACAATTTAAAAAAAATCGTGACTTGCTTCATCAGAAATCAACTCCAACCATTTCTGATAAAACTCAAGCAGTTCTACCGACAACAATTACATCGAAAAATGCTGTACTATGTCATGAGAAAGAGGAGAAGAAAATGTTTCACGATTTTACCTTCTTTCGCATCTGGAAGGTATTTGGCAAGTCGATACTTCTGAAATTCACCAAATCGGCCATCTTGTGGGTGAGCATTTCCTCTCAAGATTAATACACTTAGCATAAAACGAATGAAAGAGTAATACCTGCAGGTGACTTTTGACATGATATATGGTCAAACCCTCCACGTTGATTAGCTTCAGCACACCCTTCGGAGTTGCCTCTGCATTAAATGTAAGACACCAGTAGGACAAGGCTTCTGAAATATTCACTTTCATTTCTTTCTTTTTTTCTTCGTATATTTTTACTTACTGTCTGCCCCATCAAGTTTATTTACAGCCTCGACAAAACGCTCGTGTAGCTCTAGTGTCCACCTCATTCTTTGTTTGTTAACTGATGCGGTCCCAGTTGGTGAAGAGTTGGATTTTACCTGAAAATTAGGAGAAGAGACTGGATTCTTGGACATGTCATGGCTTTCCGACTTAGTTTCTGGAACTGGTGATTCTTGTGGCATTTTATAGATTTCCTACGAACACAAAAAGAACTATAAATCTATAATAAACGAGAAATCTCAACAGGAATTGGTGTTCTGAGAACTGCTTCCAGGGATTATTGCTAGACAAAAAAAAACTAGAATTGCCTTTAGATGTACTCACATCCAGCTGAGGATTCTCGCTCTCTGTGATGGTAATACCGAGTTGTTCGGACAGCATCTGCAATTCCATTTGCTCATTAAAGGCCAATCCCTCGCTCGCGTGATTCTCACCATGGAAACTTCCTTCAGAAGCATCCCCTGGAATGTTGAGGAAGTCCTTCATGATATCGTCACTTTGCGCCCCATAATCAAACAAATTGCATCCATCGCCACTAAGAAGAAGCTGAGAACTGGTCGAAAGAACCGCCGACACAACCTGCTCACATTTTGGAGGATGTGGCAGGAACGGCAATTTACCTAGCGATTTGTAACCTTCGCTGCCAGACGAACAGGACGAAAATAAACTAGTACAGAATGTGGAGGATGACCGCGAAAACACCCGATCCGGCGAATTGATTCGTTTAACCGCACTTCCATTGAAGCTGTCCATCATGTGTAATAGCAAACAAATTCGAATCTCCCACTCAACTATGTAAACTCCGGAACTCAATTCACCACCAAAGGGCTAGTTAATAATCCCAGTCCTTCTGTTATCTCAGGAACTGCAAAAAATCAATTTCCATTTCTATAAGCTTGTCTAAAACATGAACAAACACAACAAAAAGCATATGATTCCACTTCCACCTACTACCACTAAATACAAAACCAATTGATCTAAGAATCCTCAAAGATTAAAAAAACAAAAACAAAAAACCAGTAAAGACTTCACCATCTCCTCAATAAATACAAATCACCAGCACTTCCCAGATCTCAAACTTCTCAACAACACCACAATCAACAATCAACTCACAAACAAAAAACGGAAACTTATAATGACAAACCTCAAGAGGTCTAAAAGAACAAAAACCACAACACCAAAGATTCCACTTTCCTCAATAAATCCAAACAAAAACGAACAAACCCAAAAAAACACAAAAAAGGAACAAACTCTCAATGACGTCAACGATCAAACCCCTCCGGAGTCAAAGCACAAGTCAACAACACCTTGAAAAACCCACCTTTCCACAGACCCAAAATCCAAACCCAGCAAGATCGAATCTTTCCACTACAACCCACCTCTAAACACCAAATCCAGACGACCCAAAATGCCCGTTTCCGGAAAAGAACCCTCAAACACCGCCAACACAAAAAGACCCAAAAAAACAGAGCAAAGACCCAAAGCAGGGGTCGGAGAAGGAGACACGGCACTGACCGGGTGCGGGGCGAGTCGGGGGAGGTCCATGACCCGTTCCGGAGCCGTGTGGTGTTCGGAGAAGGGAAGGGGAATGATTGGTGTGGAGAGAGAGAGACGCTAATAATAGCGCAGAAACACGACAACTACGACGTCTTGTGACGTCTCCAACAGTCCAACTCTGCTTTTTCACCGTTTGGATAAGTTCTACAGGTCTCAGTGTCTCACGGTCTTTTTTGGGTTATTATTATGACGCCTTATACACGGCGGACGCGGGCGTCACGTGGACGTGTTGAGTCAGCGTCCAGTCAGCAAAATTTCTCTTCACGTGCTTTGGTCTTCTTAAAAACGCCGGTTCTTTAGGTTGAACGATTCTTTTCCCAATACACAGATAGTGCAGACACTAGGACAGCGTGCAGACCCTAGGACAGCGTGCAAACCCTTTATTCGTGCAGAGTCCAGACTTATCATAATAAAATATTGTTTTTAACTTTTAGGTTGGATCAACTTAATCCAAACAGACACACAACATATTCCGAGCAGACAGTCTTCTTATTCCAAACAGACGCGCAACTTAATCCGAACAGACAGACTTCTTATTCCGAACAGACACACAACTTAATCCGAACAGACACACAACATATTCCAAACAGACACACAACATATTCCGAACAGACACACAACTTAATCCGAACAGACACACAACTTAATCCGAACAGACACATAACTTAATCCGAACAGACACACAACATATTCCGAACAGACAGACTACTTATTCCGAACAGACATACTTTTTACTCCGAACAGAAAGACTTCTTATTCCGAACAGACAGACTTCTTATTCCGAACAGACACACAACATATTCCGAACAGACAAACAACATATTCCGAACAGACAGACTTCTTATTCCGAACAGACGCACAACTTAATCCGAACAGACACACAACATATTCCGAACAGACAGACTTCTTATTCCGAACAGACGCACAACTTAATCCAAACAGACAGTCTTCTTATTCCGAACAGACAGACTTCTTATTCCGAACAGACACACAACATATTCCGAACAGACAGACTTCTTATTCCGAACAGACGCACAACTTAATCCGAACAGACACACAACATATTCCGAACAGATAGACTTCTTATTCCGAACTGACATACAACTGTTATACATGAAGAAAATGAAGAAGAATGTGATCATTCCTACATTTTTAAGGATGACTTTGGTCTTGTTTGTATATGTGGAATTACACGCAAAAGCATAGAAAGTGTGTCCAGAAACGGAACAGAAAGTTTGTATTATTTATGTAGAAAGATTGTCTTGTTTATGTAGAAAATTTGTCTTGTTTATGTAAAAAGTTTGTCCATTTTATGTAAAATGTTTGTCCAGATTATGTTGAAAATTTGTGCAGAAATGGAACAGAAAGTATTCCGAACATACACACCACTTAATCCGAACAGACAGACTTCTTATTCCGAACAGACACACAACATATTCCGAACAGACTGACTTCTTATTCCGAACAGACATACAACTGCTGTACATGAAGAAAATGAAGAAGAATGTGATCATTCCTACATTCTTAAGGATGACTTTGGTCTTGTTTGTTGTATATGTGGAATTATACGCAAAAGCATAGAACTTTCTGATTGAACTTTTAACAGTAGAACATCACGCCAAAATCCTCGGAAGTTTTGACACCATTGCATCTCGTTCCAGCACATTAACACCTGACCCAGAGGTAGCAAACAAACGGGTGTGATGCCTTTTCTTAACACAAAAACCACAAGAATCGGCATAAGCAACGTAAAATGTTTGGGCTTCTTCGAAAGAGGGGAAAAACATCCTTTCCTTAGGAACGTTTGTCGGCTGCTCCACTTGGAAAGACACATGAACGATTTCCATAAAAACACAGAGGTAGGACCACAGAAGAGAAGGGAAGAAAAAGGAAGACGCATGTTGAGATTTATAACAAGTCTCCTGTGCTGTGTAGGAGAGCCAAAATGTTCATGGAAAATGAGTGATTTGAGACGCATTAATGAGGGATGGAGGGATGTAGACATTTGTACGAAACGAGGAATAAAATAAAAAATAAACTTTTTCTGTGGAGACTGCCAACTCAAACGCGTCTGCTGACTGGGCTGACCACATAAGCGCGCGTCCCGAACGCTAGCGTCCGCTAATCGTTTTTCTATTATTATTAGTGGATGGGTCTAGGGATTAGGGGTGGGTTTAATGTTTAAACTTTAAACTTGTTTTGTGAAATTTACCAAATGTGGTCTGTAACGAAGGAAAATGTCGAGACTAGGGAGCTCTATTTTGGAAATGGGACCCAATCGTGTGGCTGGTTCACCGGAAATCTCGTTAACAGCGCCCTGGTAGTTCCCTGACGTCCCGATTTCTCTCTCAGTCACGTCAGCTTATCTCTCCACCACGTCAGCACAAACAACCACAACTAAAATTTTCTTAACCACACCCAGAAACAACTCAAACGTCTTACATTCTCTCCCTTACACGTCATTTCGGGATCAATTCTAGGTAAAATACAAAAAATTGTCAAAAATTTCTAGAAAATATAAACAAATAAAAAACATATTTTCATACAAAATAATTGAGAAATTGATTTTAAATAATTTTTAAAATATTTTTGAAAACAAAAACTAAAAAAAAAATCATCCAATCTGGGAGAGCCACGTAGCCCCCCGGATTGGGCGCCCAGAAATTGTAGGATTTCTAGTTTAATTGTACATATTTATTTTCGAATTTTTTATGCACAATAAGGATCATTCATATATTTTCTACGATTTGTTTTTCATGCATGCATCGGTTTGTTTTAATGATTGCTTAAAAACGTATCAAAACAAACATTTGGGCTCCGAAATTCATACCTAGAAGTTCTCTAAAACTGCTTGACGATCCGGAGATGCTGAAAAATATTTTGAAATCCATTAAAAACGTTTTTCATTCATCCATAGTTCAAAAATAATTTTGAACCGCTGTCCATCCAATTTCCAATGGAAAGATGAACCGCAGTTTTTCGGTTTGTTGATTCTCTTACAAAATAATCATTTCTTTATAAAACGAAATTATTGTAAGTTAGACTAATGTCTAAATCATAATTCTAACAATTACATGTTTTAAACAACTTAAAACATTCAAAACGAATTATTACAAAGAATTATTCCAACAAAACATTTAAAAACCGAAAAACCGGTAAACCGAATTGTTTAAATCCTAGATGATAAACTAAATTTGTTTACAACCTCAAATCATTAGAAAATTGAACCCTAAGCTCTGATACCACTGTAGTATTTCTAGTTTAATTGTACATATTTATTTTCGAATTTTTTATGCACAATAAGGATTATTCATATATTTTCTACGATTTGTTTTTCATGCATGCATCGGTTTGTTTTAATAATTGCTTAAAAATACATCAAAACAAACATTTGGGCTCCGAAATTCATACCTAGAAGTTCTCTAAACTTCTTGATAATCCGGAGATGCTGAAGAAGACGATCGTCGCTTCCCGTTGCGCCGGATGCCTCCGAGTGTTCACCAAACCCTAAACAAGGTTGGAGAGAAAGGAGCTAGCTAATCAATCTCCAAACTAGCTTAGAATCTAGCTACAAATCCCCTCCTTAATCTCTGAGATTTCTCCTTACAAAGACTTAGAAAACTAAGAGAATTTTCGTGGCTTTTTGTGGTGAATTAGGAGAGAAAATAATTAGAAAAACATCATCTAACCAAATTGAGGAGAATAAGAACCTATTTATAGGCTCCAATCTTACTCTCAATCATGACTATTCTTAAGTCATGTTCTCTTGACATTTTCTCTCACAAACTAATTTCATAATGCATTACATGCATTCACAAAACGTTTGACCAAGTTTGGAGCTAATCCAACCATCGATCAAATTAATCTCTTAATTATCAAAGGGAGAAAATCGATCGTGGTTCGGTTTACCGAGACCCACTCGGTTAACCGAATATGTCACGATTGTTTAACCGAGTATTAGACGGATGGACGATTCTTAAGGAGAAAAATTCTCCTTAACCGATCGGACGAATTCTCGTCTAAACCGAGTGTCATTCGGTTAACCGAAAATATCGGATCTAGACATTGTTCGGTCGACCGTTCCAGGTTCGGTACACCGTACCAGAGTTTCAGGCACTTCGGTCAAGTTCGGTCAATAAACTATGACTATCTGTTCCACGTTCGGTTGACCGATCCATAGATCCTTCGGTCGACCGAACCATAACAGATTACCGAACTTCTACCCGATTTTGCCTTTTCAAATTTTGGATTTATTTCCAACAAAATTTAAACTTTTGGGGTTTTAGCAAATTCACAACTTATGTAATATATTATCTTATGCAACAATAAATTATTGCACCCCATAATATATGCATCTCATATGAATTTATCATTATTCTAATTATGTTTATATATAACATAATTGATTTTACTTGTTCACCACATGTGTTATATTTTCTATAAGAAACCCGACACATCATATGAACCAAAAATCAAGCTTCTTGTTTCCCGGTTTTTGCGGTGTGACCTATGGGAGGATCTAGACTAAGTTGACAGTGATATTAAGAGCTTAATATCACAAGCTATAAGCGGTATCTAGCTACACATTATAGCTCCCAATTAGTTAGATGTCTTAATTCCACTCGAACCAAAACTCAATCCATTTAGTGATGGAGTGCACCACTTGTGTCCGCCACTTGCCTCATGATATTAAGAATACACACAAAGTAGTATTGTGTCATCTTTGTATTAGTATTCATTTCTTGATCTCTTTAAGCTAGTTATAAATATGTGACTTAACTCAAATCACATTGTGCACATTATAACTTTGTTTTATCAAGGGGCCCACTAATATCATCACTCAATTAAGAGGGGCAATGATAATCTTTTGACTAACTATCTTCTCCAACAAAAGTCATACATAACCAACCAATGTCTTTACACTACACTTATCGATAGCTCAAGACACTAGTCTAATCAAGCATTTCTCAAGTGATCGGATATAAGTCTCATATTAGAGGACCAAAGACACAGTAAAACATTAATGACACAGAAAACACAATTCTATAATGTTTTACTTATTAGGTCTATTCAGCATACAAAAGTAATATTTTCCTCTTTTGTGTACCCGTGTTGTCACTCACTTGTAGAGCTACAGTGATCTATGACCAACACCACAATCTTATCTCGGTAATTAATGTCCCATGTTAATTACCATGATTGCGAATATCTTTTGTTTTATGTAAACTAATGTCTTTTAGAACTCTACGGTTAAGGATCAAGAGTCTCTTCCTTAACACTTCTAAAAGACGAATAACATAAACAAGGAACAAAATGATTTCTCATTCAATTCATAATAATTGACATTTAAAAGTAAAACTTTTATAACACATTCCCTTCAGAAATTTGTCCTCCCATTAAGGGAGGACATTTCGGGCGACCGAATTGAGCACCCGAAAAAGAGCACCCGTTAAGGGTGCTCTAAGGTCATCCTGAACCATGACATTTATCAAAATGACAATCTAGTCAAATCAACATTCTCTTTATTCGTCACATATTTTTCTTTTCTCTCTTTTTACTATTCAACCTTCAACCACAATCCACTCATAAATATCAACATATTCACATCAACATTATCTTATTTTCACCTTATTTATTTTTCCTATTTTTTAACAAAATTAACAAAAAATAAGAAAATTAATTATGAAAATGTAATTTCTAAATATATTTGTCAAATTTAATTAACATTATTAAAGTAATTACAACGGTTTTTTTGTTTTGGTTTTTTTAAATCATTTTAAATATGTTTTTTTAATTTTAATTTTTAAAATATATTTTTTGCTTTTATTTTTAAAAATTTGTGTTTAATTTTATTTAGGATAGACCTCCAAATGACATGGGTGAGATTAAGTGTTGAAAAGTTAAGTTATTTTATCTAATAAAAAATAAATTCTCTATATCCAACTAAATATAAAACTAAAACTTATTAAAACAAAAAAACAATTTTTAAAAAAATATCCAATGGGTGAAGGTCACGTGGCCTCCACCCAGGTCGTGAGATCGTGAGACCTGACGGTCTTTTGCCCAATATTGCTCCCCCTTGAGGTCATTTTTACTCACGACATTTTCATATATGTCAACCTAGTAATATCAGCATTCTCTCTCTTCGGCACATTAGCATGACATTTTTCTTCTCTCTCTTTCTATTATTCACCCATCAACCACAACCCAGTCGTGAGAATGGGCGGTAGACCGCCAGATCCCACGACTTGACGGTCTCCCGCCCATTCTTGCACCCCCATTGAGGGGTGCAACTAAATGCTGACATTATGTCAGCATTTAGTTGGGGCACCCGTTGAGGGGAGAAGAAAGGGCGACATTTCACTGGGCACCGAGTTGATGGTGTCATAAGCCACCTTTCGGTGTACAATATTATGTTTGCGTCTAAGGTGAGAATTTTGAGTTCTCATTTCAGACGTTAGATAAACACACAAACATCAAATTCAACGTCTGGCGTTAGAGAGAATGTGGCGTCGGAAAAGATTGATTCATGTGGAGAGTGAGAAGCTAATATGAGTTAGCTTCACGTCTGAGAACAAAAACAAGTGGGAACCAGACATGCATCTATTATTAAAAAATTAAGAAAAAGTTTACCCAAACCCAACGTTTGGATGTCCCAGATGCTAATTCTGGTGCACCCAAACGGTGCCTAATTGGAAGAAACGGACTTGTAAGATCACTTCTAGACCGAAATTGTATTTGAGATTGGCTTCACGCACTTGAAAACCAAGTGAAGTTCAATTTCTTATATCTTCCATGAAAGTTGTTTCAAACATTGTTATACGAAAATATATGTTTTTTTCTTCATTTCAACATAAAAAAATATATTCGATCAATCAAGACTAGAGTTCTAAAACTAAAATTCTAAACAATTTTTCACAACCGGCAAACTAATCACATGAGGAGAATTTTTTGTTACATGATATGAACAAACAATAGCACAAAGGATCTTCTAATATGGTTTTTAATATAAAAGTTGGTTCCTTCCTCATCTACGAGTTACATCATCATATGCTTATTGCTTATCATATTTCTAGAATAATTTTTTTGTTACACATTAAAATGTATCAACTAGTGAAGAAATAACAGTCGAATATGGTTCAAAATTGTACTAGCTAGCTTATCCTACGTCAAAACCAACATAATTGATGAACATACTTCAACTAGTAATTCATTGGATTTTCTTTCGAAATGTAATTGTAAGAAACATAGTAGCTTACTAGTTTAGCTACTTGTAAACTATAATTAAATCAATTAAATATTTTTCTCAGTAAGCTCTAATTATGTATTTGATATATTATGTGCATATTAATTATATCCTTAAAATAAAAATGTCAATGGTATTAATATAACATTTAATGAGACATTTAACATTAGTTAGTCATCTACGATTTATCAATCTAGTTGTGTCACAACGAACGCAAAGCAAGAGATCTTACGGTTTGATTTAAATACCGTTGACAAGGTTGATGATATCATGTTAATACCATTATTGGTTGGAACAAGATGAATCGATGGTGAACCATATTAATTAAACTAAAACCCAAACTTCACGGTCCAATACTGAAACGGAAAACACCTTTTTTTGTTGAAACAGTCGTAAACTTAGGGGTGTGCACCGGTCCAAACCCGGACCGGAACCCGGACAGGTTAGGGTCCGGGTTTGGACCGGACCGGTGAAAAATTTAAAGGACCGAAGACCGGACCAGACCGGTTTGACCGGTCCGGTCCAGTCCGGTCCGGGTCGGGTCAGTTTGGACATGTCACCTGTGGGCTTCAACTATGTAAGACATCGATTGCAGGAGGCCCATAATAACTTTTTTTTCTTTTTCAAAATGCAATCTGAAGGAAACCATTTGAAGAAAACATGCAGATTTCTTCTATCTTCCACATGTGTAAGTCCAGAATCCAGGGCAGAACCTATTGAAACCAAGTATTGAAATTCCAACCAAGACACCTCAAGAGCATGTGCACAAAACCACAACCACAGTCACCAAGTCCGCAAAACCACAACCACGAGTTTGGAATTACAAAGTACTAAACAAACAAGTTATTACAAACACTCAAACAGGTTCATGTTGCAATTGCTTGGTCCGCAACGACTACTCCACACAAACAATGTCATCCGGTGCATCCAAATCTACAAGTAATAACAATGTCAAATAATGCATCTCAAAATCCATAAACAATGATTCCATCAATTGATTATTTGATCTTATTCTCCCTATCTAATTACTTAAATATTGTTTACAAATTCAAACCCAACACCAAGTCTATTGCATGCATACGTACATAACTACTTAAGTAATGATCATATATGACAGATAATATTTTTAGGCTTCTGACAGCCATGCATGCATGCACGCCAAGGAATCAATCAAACTTGAACATATAGTTAATTTGTATGATTAAACTGCATGAGATCCTACAAAACAAATGTAGGTTTATTTAAGATGAGATTCTAACATAATCAATCAACTAATAGTTTGTTGACGACGACTTAACATAAAATTCAGAACTTAAAAACTAAGGTGTGAAGTATTATTGTTCAACAAGCAAATGTTTCCCCCCACTAATGCCACTTTTCCCTTGAATCATTTTCTTTAGATGATCACATGCCACAGTATTTGATTGTGCATTGTCCACAGTGACTGTAAACAATTTCTCCTCTAAACCCCAAGAAATCAGACAATCTTCAATTGCCTTACCAATTGTCTTTCCTTTGTGACTACTTATTGGACAAAAATTGATGATTTTTTTGTTCAATTTCCATTCTTTATCAATGAAATGCGCGGTTAAACACACATAGTTTATTCTTTGGATGCTAGTCCATGTATCAGTGGTCACAGAAACTCTATGACAACACATCTCAAACCGCTTCTTCAATTTCTTCTTTTCATCCACATACAACTGGTAAGAGTCACGGGCAATCGTCCAACGAGAAGGCATCTTAAATTTTGGACAAGCTACTGTCATTAAATTCTTAAAACCGGGATTCTCTACAAACCGAAATGGTAACTCGTCCACTACAATCATTTTAACAACTGCTTTTCGGACTTCACTAGCATCATAGGTGTGCATTCTAAGTCTACCATCACCTTGAGAGGACTTTACGTTACTATCAAACACCAACTCAGACTGCTTAGTTTTGTTTTTGGTGTCATTTGCAGGATTTGCAGGACAACGATCCCAATGCACCTTAATGTTCTTAGACCCATTCAAAGAACTATCACATGCAAAGGTTTTGTTTTCACAATAAATGCATTCGGCACGAGTTTTACCTCCTTCTAAGTACGGACTGAAATGTTCCCAATAAGCAGCTCTTCTCTTGTTCGCGTCGATGTATTCTCGACCTTCCTTTCTTTTCCTTGGCGCCATTGTAGCTTTAACTTCAGCAGTGGAAGTAGCACCCGTAGACTGTTGTGAACTTCCAATGGTTGATGGGGAATCGGTTTGTGAGTCTGTCATTTCACAACTGCATATTTAGTAGACAATCCACAAACTTAATTAGATTGGCTTTCATTAGTTTTAAACATTAAATCTGAAAATTTGCTTTCTATATATAATTAATGGATATAAACATCAAACTTCTAACCATCAAACATTACAAGTCCCAAACTTCAGTTTTAAGTCGAATGCAAGGCTTAGAGGTAAACATAATTTCCAAAACAATTTCTGCTCCAACACTACGACGACACAAACCATATATATAACCAAATATCAACCAACAATCATCAAAATCCAACCAAAAAGAAAGCCAATCCAGTCCCAAAATCCGATTCTGTGATCATTTTTCAAAATTATGAAACACACAAAAAGGGAACCAAACTTTCCCCGATCTTCGAGCAACACAAAATCCAGCCACCAAACCCCAAAACCGAACCCGACCCACATCCCAAAATCCGATTTTGAACCCAACCCAAAACCCTAGAATCCAAAACTCCAAAACAGAACCCGAAGCACAAGGACCGAAACCCTAGAATCCGATTTTGAACCCAACCCAAAACCCTAGAATCCAAAACTCACCTATGAAGGTTGTCGGAGACCTTGTGCTTGAACCCGGCGGGGGGATTGACCTGCTACTCCACCAGCTCCTTCTGGAGCCGATTGCACGCGATCTTGCTCAAAGCCTGCCGCACACCACCATCAAACCCCAAATCAGGGACCTTCCTCTCGACGGCGAGGACGACGGCCTCAGAGCGGAGGATGTGGGAGAGTCGGAGAAGATTTCGGGGTTAGGGTTAGGGATTTTGGCTGAGAAGTGAGAATGGAGAGATAGGGGAAATCGGGTTTAGCTTTTGCGATTTGGGGTTTTTTCACGGGTTATTGGGTCGAAGATGTCGAGTTACGCAGATCCGGTCCGGGTCGGGCTTTATCGGTTTTAGTCGGGTTTCGGTCTGGACCGGACCGAAACCCGAATTTTACCAAAAACAGAACCCGAAACCCGACCCGATTCTCATCCGGGTCTGGACCGACCCGACCCGATCGGTCCGGTCCGGTCCAAAAACCCGGACCGGACCGGAATTTGCACAGTCCTACGTAAACTCGTAATTAACCATCCGTTATAATATAACAACCTCTGGTAGAAGGTCTTTCAAGTTTTAAGTGCTTTTTTTGGTCCTACCAAACTTTATTTGGAAAGAAATGCTTAGTTGGTAGAATATAAGATTGTTTTTGAAATTTTGCCAAAAACAATCTATTAACATGTAAGAATGAGAGAGAATTAGGGTGTAAACATCTAGAATATTGTTTTTCTAACCGGACATGATTTAAACCATTGCTTGGATTAACCACCACTAGTATACATATTTCTCGTTTTACCACTTTTAGTGCTAAGTAATTTTTCATTTGAACAAGTCTTCAGGTGGTAGAATGCAAATAAAATCAGTGAAGTAGTCCAAAACATGAATGTTGGATGAGAAAGGCTAGAGTTTGAAATTTTTGGACTTTACCTTCTTATTGCAAAAGTTATGCCTTAATCACCAATAAAAACATCTGTTTGTCTAACAATTTTATTTATAAGTTCTCATGTTTTCTGCTAGATGTTTTCAAGTTTAGAGGAAAAAATACTACTCTTCAACTTATGTTGTATAAGTAGACAAACTGAAGATGAATATTTTGGGATTGTTTGAACAAATTAATGACATTGTTTTTTGCTGGAAATAAATTCATGTGTGGGTTTAGTCGAAGTCGATGGATGTGGGAAAGGTTTAAAACATTTTTCCTCCCTTAATTTCCGAGAAGTGGAGAAAGTGGAAGGAGTGGAGAGGTGGTAAGACCCATGTATACCTGCGCACATGGTGATCATGGGGCCGTGTTTGTAGGGGTTAAGAGGTCCCATTTTTGTGCATAGAACTACTATAAATTGTCTTGCACTTCACCCAAGAAATATACATCTTTTATCTCTCTCTCAACTAAAAACGCTCCGACGATTTTTGTATCCACAAATTCCAGCGTTCTCCCGCGGTCGATTCTTGCAAGGTTTTGATCTGCTTTCGAGGTTCGTCGGCTCCGGTGTGCGCCCGCTCGACAAAGGAATAGTTCTATCTTAGGAGAAAAACATCAGACTCATCGCACTGGTACGTGAGGGTGATATTTTCTCTGAGCCAAGTTGGAATTCGACGGCTCGGTTTGTAAGGTGTTTTATGATCATTATTCTTCGTTGTTTGTTGTTCAAACATGATTTTGTACGTTGGCTTAATATGGATTCTGCTAAATTATTTATTCAATATTTGTAACTCAATGTATTACATGATTATATTTGTAATTGTACCAACAATCTTAGAGAAAATATTAACCATGTCGAATAACCAATTGTTTGCACCAAAAGTGGACATGTCAGGCATGTTGGAAAAAAATTCCGAACAGAATTTCAAACGTTGGTTTGGTTGATGTAATTGAAATAGTTTTTTTACTTTTGAAACTGAAGATCCCAAAATCAAACCAGCACAATAGATGTGGATGGAGAAGGACAAACTATGTCGAGGTTGCATTATGTTGGTTATGCCCAATGTGTTATTTGATGTATATAGTTCGTCATTCTCTGCCTCTGTAACAACAAAGGATTTGTGGGTTGAGTTGGATAAAATATAATACTGAGTACTTGGGTCATAAAAACTATTATGTTGGAAAAAATTTAAAGTTTCAAATGGTTGAAGGCAAGTCAGTTACTGAACATGCTCATCGGTTTATGATCTTGATCCATGGCTTAAAAGAGGCTAACATGAAACTTCCTGAGAAGTTTCTGGTAATGTCAAACACAGATAAGTTCCCTCGGTCCTGTGAGGACTTTGGTATGTCTCTTAAGCATAGGAGAGGAAAAATGACTATGGATGACCTCATGGTTGCTATTGCAATCGATGATGAACATTAGGGTGAAAAACCAATGATGCATGTAGAGTTCCAACCAAAAGCAAACGTATTAATTGAATCATCATCTAAGTCGCATTTTAAAGGAAAAAACCACAATCTTCTAATAAGATAAAACCTAAGACCAAAATCCAGAAAAAGCCAACAAACAAACCATGTTGGAATTGTGGACATGTTGGGCAATGGGCCAAGGATTGTCCTTCCAAGAAAGTCAAACGCCAAAAATGTACCACTGAATCGACTCCACATGTCAAAGTATTGACTCAGGTGGACGAGACTAATATATTATATATAATATATTTTTATATGTTAAGATATATTATATATCTTAACATATACCTGTTATACTTACTCGTACCCGTACCCGTATAAGATATATTTTTATATTTTTATATAATATATTTTTAATATTTTTATATATTTTATATGTTATATATTATATTTTTATATATAATATATATTTTATATACTCTATATTATATTTTTATATATTATACCCGTTATACTCACCCCGTACCCGCTAACTTAATGGGTATGGGTCGGGTACGGGTATACATTTTTTTGTCGGGTATATACTCATACTCGTACCCGTTAATTTAGTCGGGTACGAGTAGGGGCATACCCGACCCGTTTACACCCCTAGTAACAAAGTTGTGATTACTCTTTCTAGTACTTTTATTGGCAATGAGTACTACCATTCCTGCTAAAGATGTCTACTATTGTTGTTTTTTTTCCATTGAATGTTGTGATGTTTGGCATAAATGTTTAGGACATGTGAATTATCAATGTTTGAAAAGAATGATGAATTTAGACATGATTCCTAAGTATGTCATTGAGGAATAAAAATCTTAAGTGTGTGTATAAGCTAAACAACCAAAGAAACTTTTTTCATTCTATGACTAGAGATACAAGTATTTTAAAACTCGTACATACTGATACTTGTGAATTTAATGGCATGTTAACTAAGGATAAAGATAAATATTTTATCACTTTCATTGATGATAGTTCAAAATATTGTTATATTTATCTTTTGAAAAGTAAAGATGAAGCATTGTCTAAGTTCCTTATTTTTAAGAACAAAGCAAAGACACAAATTGGAAAGAAACTTAAGATGTTGAGATCCGATAGAAGTGGTGAATATATGTCTAACATGTTCGAACAAGTTTGTCAGGATTCTAACATAGTTCATGAGGTGACAGTGTCATATTCTTTACAATCTAATGGGATTGTTGAACGAAAAAATAGAATATTATCTTATATGATTAATGCATTGTTGGAGAGCTTGAGATTACCTAAATATATGTGGGGAGAAGCTTTGAATACGGTTTGTCATATTCTGAATAAAGTTCCTTAAAAACATAAAGAGGATAGTCTTTTCGAACTTTGGCATGGTCGAAAACCAAATCTTAAATATCTTAGAGTTTGGGGTTGTCTTCCAAAAGTGTTAATCCCTGAACATAAGATGAAAACGCTTGGTCCCAAGTCTATTGATGCAATATTTATCGGATACTTGATTAATAGTTATGCGTACAATTTTTTTGTAATCAAAGTCGAGATATCTGGCATAGATGTTTACACAATTGTTGAATTTCCTGATATCATATTTGTTGAGGATGTATTTCCCATGAAATCCGGAGTTCCTCCATAAGTTTCATTTTCAAGTGATTCATCTACGTCTGGTTCCATCCACGAGCATGTGGAAAGGATGACAAACATGGGGGCGGATCAGTCTGTTACCAAATCTAAGTTTTCTCAAACTCAAATTGAAATTGAACCTAGAAGTGTTGGCTTTTTGCCTTAATCTATATTAATTTTGATGATTAATCAAACTAATCTTAATCAATCGACATAATCAATCAAAGTAAGCAAACATGATTAAATGCATTGCATACATATGTGTATATTTATAATCATCTTAATAGGTTGACCAAGATAATCAAGAAAATGAGCATTGGGACAAAGACATCAAGACTCAAGACTTGTAATCAAAACTTTGGACCAAGACATGTAATCTTATATTTTTTGAATCCATAAGGTTTAATGTAAACTTAAGCACTAGGATTTTTTCCCGTCAAGATTCGGTAAACCGAAGTCTTCACGGTCAACCAAAACCTTTCTGGTTCAATCCACCGAACACCAATCGGTTACCTGAATCCTTCCCATCAGTAAACCTTAGGTTGTTCTCTGGAATTGCCCAGATGAAAGACCAAACCACATTCGGTCAACCGATTAGCCCTGTACCGGTTTTGGGCCTCGCTCTAACGGTCACATTTGAATCGAGCCTTAGAGCCCAATTGACTTGTCCTAATTCGGACGACCGGATAACTATCAGTCAACCGAGTCCTTCTTGGTTTTAGGCACCCAACAACTATTTACACGTGGCACTTGACCGTTGTACCCAACGACCATTTGAGCTTTAATTGTAAGCGCAAAACTCACGCTAACTTTGGTCTACCGTGTCGGATCGTAAGAGTATCTAATTCTAATCACTTTTAAGTTAATTACCTACTCGTTTAATCAATCAAGTATATGCAGCGGAATTTAAACAAAAACAAGTAAGTAAAGCAAATCACAAAGATGACACCGGATTTTTATAGAGGTTTGGCATCCCGCCTACTTCCTCTCTAGCAAGCTCCACTCGATCTCCCTCGAGCTCCGCTCGCGTTTTCACTATCAACCTCGTTACGGGCCGAGATTAAGCCTTTTACAAAACAAGCTTCACGGACACTCTCGCGAGCTTGACTTTCTTCTCTCACAATCCGAGAGGAACACTTCGGGCTTTCACCGAAGTCATTGCTTCCTTGAACAACAATGTTGAGTGGAAAACAATCTCTAACTTGAGCACACTTAGCTTAGGATGTGGAATTGATACTAAGATGTGGAAGTCTAAGCTTGGAGAGTAGATTTGGGGAATGGGAGACTTGGAGTTTTCTCTTAAGTGTATATGACAAATGGAAGTTTAAGTGCTGTGTAATTGTGTCATGTGAACACTTATTTATAAGCTCCTACGGTGTTATAGCCGTTGGGGTTAAGTTGGGTAAGGTTTGAGTGAACGACTCAAAACAGAAACCTGTAGGATGCAATTCAGCAAAAGTTTGGTGGACCGGATCGGGCAGAACGGTTGACCGTTGGACAATTTTGGACTCGGTTCGGTCGACCGGTTAAGGAACAGTCGACCACCAAAGGCTATAATTTAGGTGCACTTAAGTTAACGGTCGAACACTGAGATAGGTTCGATCGACCGTAAACTAACATGCTCTACTGGGTTGGCGAAAATGATCATGTTCGATCGACCGATGCAAAGTCTTCGGTCGACCGAAAATGTCCAGGCAGCTGCACAAAATGGAGACACTATAAGTTCGGTCGACCGATAGGCGAAATGTATTTTTAGGGTATTGGAAATAATACGAATATGATCGTTGGTATAAAACGACAAAACAAACCGTTGGAAATTTGTTGTTACTCGGTCAACCGAAAAGGTCTGGACGGTCGACCGAAACTGGGCAGTAAAACACTAACTGGATAATTGATCACTCGGTCGACCGAACGGTATATTTCGGTCGACCGAACGATGGCATACTGTTCTGGTTTTGGTTTGGTGTTTTCGGGTCTAAGTTTGGGTGATCTATTGAAGTCCAAATTATATGAAATTTTGTGTGACTTATATAAGGAACCTAGTGTGTATTTGAGTAGTTTTTAGCTCAAGTATGCTCAATTACAAAAAGTTCCTAAGACTCAAAGAAAATAAGATTACATGTCTTCAATATAACTTTAATACATGTCTTGACTTGATTTACTTTCTTCCTTGAGTCTTGATCACCTGTAGAAGTTAGCACAAAGCAATATATATGAAATGCATTATGTGTGCTACTCTACATTGATTATAATTAAGATTGGGTTGATAATATCATTAAAACATAGATTAATGCCAAAAAACCAACATACCGAAGTATACACGGTCAACCGAACATGAGTAATCAGAGCCCAAACAATCTTACTGTCCACCTTGGAACGGTGAACCGAATGGAATTCAGTTAACGAAATTAAATTGAGCGAAATTGAAAATAGTTACTAGAAGTTGGTGAACGTTGATCTGAAGTATATTCGGTCAACCGATTGCTTATATATGACCAATCCATTTGTAGTGTCGCGGACTACCGTTACATAAACGGTCGACCGAACATGCTCTAAATTCTGCCCGAGCTTTAAGCAAATCCTTAATTCTCATTGGTCCATATCCCACCAACTCTCAAACGGGTAGTAGAGCTTGAAAGATTATAAATAGGATCTCATTTGTTGCTTTTAGAACTCTTGAACACTTCCTATCTATGTCATACTCAAAGTCAAATCCTCTTCATCTTCAAGCTCTCATTCTTCTACACTCAAACCAAAACGTTACCACTTGCATATCTATTCCAATTCAATATCCAAGTGTGCTCAAGTATAGAGTGTTAGATTGTGATTCAACTTCTGTATCCAAGAATCACCAAAGAGTTGTGAAGCTTTGAGGAAGCTCCCTCTCGAAATGAAAGAGGAGACACGAGCGATCCGAGCTTGTTCGTGAGGCTCGGAGTTGTAAACAACGTTGATCTCGGCCCAGAACGGAGATCAGTTAATGGAACCGTAAACGAGGCTCGGTGGATCGAGCGAGGCTTGCGAGGAGGACTAGGACCGGGTTTCGGTGCCAAACCTCTATAAACTCCGGTGTCAACGATTTTGTGATTTGCAATTGTCTGATCTCTTAATCCTTCAATAATTGTTTTAATTCCACATTTATCTAGTGATTAGAGGGTCATCGAACCTAACAAGAAGAAGTAACAATCTAGAATTGTCAAGGATTTGGGAAGTGATTACATCACATACCACATCGAGGGCAATCCAACAACTTTCAATGATGTTTTGGCTTCATCTGAAGCAAAACATTGAAAATATGTTGTTAAGATCAAAATGGACTCTATTGTCTCGAATGGAACATGGGAGTTGGTAAATCTTCCTCCAGGTTGTTCGACAATCAGTTGTAAATGGATATTTAAAAAGAAATTAAAATCAGATGGTTCCATTGATAAGTATAAAATCATATTAGTTGCCAATGGATTTAAACAAATGGAAGGAATAGACTATTTTGATACTTATTCTTCAGTGTCTCATATGACTACTATCTGAGTGTTTTTAGCATTGGCATTCGTATATGATTTTACAGTCCATCAATTGATGTAAAAACTAAATTTCTTCATGATAATCTTGAAGAAGAAATTTATATAGACCAGCCGGAAGGATTTGTAGCTTCTGGAAGCGAGTTTGTAAACTTGTTAAGTCTATTTATGGACTTAAACAAGCCACTAAAGCTTGACATGAGAAATTTGACAAAATTATATTATCATTTGGATTCCATTTTATTGATTCTGACAAATGTGTCTATTGCAAAGTTCAAAGTAATGCATGCATTGTATTGTGTTTATATGTCGATGACATATTACTATTTGGATCAAATCTTGAAATAATACATGAAATAAAGTTCTTTTGTACTAAGTTTGAGATGAAAGATATGGGTGTTGCAAATGTGATCTTGGGTATCAAACTGATTAGATCAGTTGAGGGTATTTCCATATCCCAATCTCACCATGTTGAGAAGGTCCTTAAGAGATTTGGTTATACAAATTGTAGATCGGTGAAAATCTCATATGATTCATCAAAACCTTTATACAAGAACAAAAGTGGTGTTCCTGTTTCACAATTGAGATATTCTCATATTATTGCTAGCTTGATGTATTTTGCGAGTTGCACACGTCAAATATTTCATTCTCGGTGAGCAAACTTAGTAGATACACAAGTTGTCCTGATCGTACTAATTGGGAGGCTTTGGATAGAGTAAAATGGTACTTCTACCCCTGGGCTACATTACAGGAAATTCCCAGTTGTACTCGGAGGGTACAATGATGCAAGCTGAATAGCCAAAAACTCTGGGAGTAGCGGTGTTACAGGGTATGCTTTTACTCTAGGTGGAGGTGCAGTCTCCTGGAGGTCTACAAAACAGACCATATTGTCACGATCTACGTTTAAGACTGAACTTTGTGCTTTTATACAATTGGAATGGAAGTTGAATGGTTGAAATGACTCTTTTCTGAATTGTCAATGACCAACAAACTAGTTCCTGCAATATTTGTGCATTGTGATAGTATGACTACTATTGCAAAGCTGAGAAGCTCAAAGTATAATAACAAACAAAGGAGAAACATCCAAGTCAGACTGAAGTCTGTAAGGGAGTTAGTCTCGGAAAGAGTGATAGTTGTTGATATTGTTGGTACCAAAGACAATATAGTTGATCATTTCACCAAAGGACTTGATCTAACTCATGTTTTGAAATCCAAGTTGGAGATGGGATTGAGACTCATTTCATGACTCATCTAGAACGGCAAACCAACCAATCTGAGTGAAAATCCCATGAAGTTGGTTTAATGTGTTAATAACAAATTCTCGAGTGAGTTGTGTGCAACCAATTGGTGATACATTGTAGGTCATACATTGTATCTGTGTCAATACCCCAAAGAATGAATATGTTGCTGAAACTGCAAGTTTAGTAAGAGTTATACTCTGAATGGGTTTGAGTTCTTAGAACAAGATGTTAAGAGTACATCTTTGGAGAAGCCCAACTATGTGAACGCAATTGTGTGACCGCAATTAGAGGAATGTGGGTCATTCCTTGAAAACATTCATGAAACGGGATTCAGATGCATGGTCGTAAAGTATCAAACTTGTAGATTGCAGTATGACATGCTTGGTGTCGTTCTCAATGGACATCTCCACAACAAAGGTTCAAGACTTCGTTTCACTTAGTTCTTGTGGGGGTAAAGTTGAAGAACTCAGGCTTTTGTTCAAACCCGAAAGGTACCATTGCTGAAAGCACTAGGCTGCAATGTTTTGTCGCTTAATCAACAATGGATTTGTGGGGGAATGTTGGAAATAAATCCACGTGTGGGTTTAGTCCCACATCTCGAGGGATGTAGGCAAAGCTTAAAACCTTTTTCCTCCCTTAATTTCCGAGAAGTAGAGAAAGTGAAAGGAGTTGAGAGGTGGTTAGACTCATGTACACCTGCACACATGATGATCAAGGGCCCGTGTTTGTGGGGGTTAAGAGGTCTTATTTTTGTGCATAGACTGTTATAAAATGTCTTGCACTCCACCCAGGAAATATATCTCTTTATCTCTCTCTCTTTCTCAACGAAAAACTGCTCTGACGATTTTTGTATCTACGAATTCCAATGTTCTCCGACGGTCGATTCTTGCGAGGTTTTGATCTGTTTTCGAGGTTCGTCGGCTACGGTGTGCGCCCGCTCGACGAAGGAATCGTTCTATCCTAGGAGAAAAGTGTCAGACTCATCGCACTAGTACGTGGGAGCGATATTTTCTCTGAGACAAGTCGGAATTCGATGGCTCGGTTTGTAAGTTGTTTTCTGATCATTATTCTTTGTTGTTTGTTGTTCAAACATGATTTTGTACGTTGATTTAATCTGGATTTTGTTAAATTATTTATTCGACATCGGTAACTCACTGTATTATATGATTATATTTGTAATTGTGTCAACACGTTTTACTCAATAATGTATATGAAACAGATAAACATGGAAAATATATAGCCTTAATTTGTATGATGACAGATTTAGGGTGTTAAGATATAATTAAGCTCGTGTTCAATAAAACCAGTCATGTTTGAAACTATTGGCTGTAATGTTGTATCAACCACCAGTCCACCGCTAGTATGATTGTTTTCGGAATAAAAGATTGATGGCAAATTGGCAATTGCACATTTGACATGGAAAGTATCTTTAAAAAAAACACTCGAAATAAATTAAGTATACTTAATTTACAAAATTATTAGCACGGTAGCAATTGTTATGCGGTCGTGGTGGTGGGATCTGATAGTCTACAACGGATTCAAAAGGATTTTGAAAAAAAAAATATAATTGTGCGAGCATATTTAGTATGCCATATGTGTGTGCAATTAATATATGTGGGTTTTTTTAGTAGAGACGTCTTCCACTTTTTGTTGCCATTTTACATAATTTGTTAGCACAAATGGAGATACAAATCTAATAAAATATGCATATGCAAATCTCACAATTAACTGTGTTAAAATAAGATTAGATTGAGATTTATGGATAGAAACTCGGGCTACCGTAAAGGTGTGTATCTTTTACATTTATCTTTACGTGTAATACCCTTATAGAATTTTACTCTTGGAGTTAATATTAATGATTTTGGTTTTATTTCTCGCCTAACGTGATGTTTTCCACCGTATAAGTCGATTTATCAGTCTCGGTATCGTGTATGTATTTTTGCTCATGCTAACACAAGCTCCTAACTAGTGACAAAAATGTTAATTAAGACATCCTACAATAATTAAATAGAAATTTGTGACAACTCCCAACATTTTAGAATTTACCTCTCTCAATAATGGCAAAGATAAACAAAAAAGAATATGCATGCATATATCAAAACAACATCAACGTTTACTTGTAATTTGTGACTATACAAGTATATAAATGCTTATCCATAAGGGTGTATACGCAAGATCCTAAATAAGTAACATGAACCAATCAGATAATGGATTATCTCAGCAAAACTCAAGTCCAATAATAACGATTAAAAAAGAAGACATAAAACAACAAACAAGTTGGCATTATTTAAATTGGTCCGATTTCGATTCATGAAACGACGTCACCATGTAATAATTTGGCATGTTCTATGCGAGTGCATCTGATTTCATTGGGGACAAAATATAAAATGGAAAGAAGTGGATAAAAGTATTATTACACAATAAAAAAAGAATTGAATAATAATAATAATAATAATAAAAGAGGAGGAGGATTAAGGTTTTTCTGCAATTTCAGAGATTCGATTTGACCATATTTAGTATGGATCTCAAGTTAGCGATCCAAAGATGTTCCCATTGTCAACTAGTGATTCTGTAGTTTCATATGTAGTTTTATCTGTTTTAAAAAGTTAGAATCTATCAAGTCAAATTGTCATAGTTAGGTGAATAGGAATAACTGGGAATTGAAATTGTTCAAATAAAATGTTTGCAAGTGTGATATTATAGCATAGTTAAAATCAACAATTATTGTGGGTCTGTATAACATAAAAAAATGTCCTCGCCTTATTAATTTTGTAGCATGTAAGAGAATCAATATTATAATTTGTGGATAGGCGTCTACAATGAGACTCTCTCACGATTATTAAATGATGTTTTGATAATTTACTAAACTTGAACTTCATCGTGCCTTTTATTTACATTTTATGGAACATAAGATTGTATATTTTCATTCTAAAAAAATTGTACATTTTCTTTCAGTACTCCAAGTTAATTGTGACTGGTTTGAATAAAAGGAGGAAAAATAAATTGGAGAAAAAATCTGTCAAGATTTAAATTTATGTTTTTCAAATGGAATTTCTGAACTTGATGATTTTTTTTTTCAAACGATATACTCTTCAATCAAAGTTGGAATCTTCAGGTTTATGCAGCAGCACGAATGAAACATAAAAAAGGGACCACTTCGCAACCAAATTGTTGCAACTTGCATGTCAGATTGGCGGAAATGGACAATATGCACCATCAAGTTGTAATTATTAAAAATTCCAAATATGCAGTACTTGTGTAAGAAATAAATTTAAAAAAAAGGTGATAACTTACAAGGAAACATTTTACGTTCTCCGTTTCTCAAAGATGGTTTACACCCATGAGACTGAGAGTGATGTTTTTCCAATTAATACAACTGATTAGAAGTCCTAAATGGTTTAATTCTTCTTGTTTAACTGGAGTCATTTTAGAAAAGTACGGGAGGATGACATACTAAGCTCAAGTTGTGATCACATTAATTTGGATTGGAATTATCTTAATTTGGTCCGTTTCATGTCCCCATCAAAACTTTTTATGGATGAGGTCAATTCATGTGATTTCATTGATACCCACCAGAAATGGCCAAAGATCATGGAATATTGGCACCAATCATTTTCTTTAGAGGGAATTATCAGTAAGCTCCATAGTTGGAACAATTATGTGTTGGTTTTTTGGGTAAATCTTTTTTGAACATCACGTGGATAAAGGTCCCCATGGCAGTTTTTGGAAAATTTTGAACAAAACGATGGATTAACAACGGCCACAATAAAGTGACGGAAAAAAAGTGTGATTCGGAGGGTAATGGCCAGTGGGTAGTTTGGGGCACGGCGGTGGATGCCCATGATCAAATTGTCTACCTTATTTTATTTTATTTTCCGATAATAGTCTACTTTATTTCTGCCGAAGAAAAGACAGGTTAGACCACATCTGATCAAGGCAGCAACCAAATAGTAAGCGGAGAGCTGCAATCGAAATGGATTGAATACGTAAGTACAATAGTGTGGACCACATTATGTCACCATCAACGAAAAGAGGGCATTGATTGCTGATTAAACTAAGATGTATGTCAAGATTCACTGATTACCCACCATCTAATGTTTTGTCACCTTCCGGCTTCCGTGCCACTCTCTCATCGTTAACCAACCAACATTAATGATTCATTTTTTCAGAAATAAAATAAAGTTTCATCCCCCCCTTCGGCATAGGTTTAAAATACAATAACATACCTAAGAAATATATCCTTACGTCAGGTCCCCTGCAATTTATCTTTTGTAATTTCTACAAGTAACACAGGTTTTAGCTCGGGGGTTCAAAATGTAGTTGAAACTTGGATTAACTACAATAAACTTTGACTAATAAGATAGTTAAACCTACATTTGAAAAAAAAATGTACTCGGCTAGGGTCCTTACGAAGCACAAAAGAGAATCCTAGCTAAGTAGGCGCGAAACGAGGGAGAAATGAAAAGGACAATCAGAAGTCAAAATTCTTTTTTTTCTTGTAAAAGCAGAAAGGTGCACCAACCGAACGAATCTGCTACTACAGATGATATATCCACTTCATCTCTACTTCAATTGGTTTGTATGAGCATCGTTCAATAAGGTTTTGAACCACTGCACTACATATACTCCACGACTAGTAATACAGCCTAAATCCAAAAAAAATAAAAAATAAAGCACGAGGTTCAGCACACCTTGAATAAAATTCATCCTCTGTTATATCCGACCAAGCAGCAATCAATTTTAATTGGTATTACTTCCATGGCATCAGGGTGCCCAAAAGACAAGCACAAACATCATTCAAGAGTCAACACCAATAGATTAAGAAGTGGAACCATCAAATAGATTAAATTGAACTTAAATGGTACATTCCGTTTACCATCTATAAGGTCTCAATCAGTGACTCGTACAAGCATGAAATGCATGGCATGTTAATCCAAACAATTAATCTTACTTCCCCAAGTTTCTTCCTCGAAAAACATGACACCAAATGAGACTACACTACCTATCCTTCAGCTCTTCCTCGAATTTTAACAGCTTGTCACGGATGGCCGGCAGCAGCGACTTAATGTCCTTGACAATTCTGGTTTTATCTTCTGCTGCGATATCTTTTGCCTCGCTGAGCCTCACATCAATCTTCAGCACAGGAAAATAAACAAAGATATCAGGGGAATAAGACACTGTTAATGGAGAAATCACTGCTGTATACTCAGTGCAAATACCTGTAACTCATCAAGCTCTCCAAATGTGAACTCGGGAAGATCTATGTGACCCTTTACTTTCTTATTCTCCTCTTGAATCATCCATTCTCCTGGAATTTAATGATAGTTAATTCATGACAATTTTATACAAGGCAGAAGAAGCATTTGACCACAAAGTATACCTTTGAACTTAAGCGTCACCTCATATGTGTAGCCAACACGCTTCTTGTTTCGAACAGTCACCAAAAAAGCCTGCTCCAAGGGGTCAATGACACTAGTTAGGTAATAAGTAGTAGATTTTTTCAGAAGCTATATATCAGTTTATGCTGTCCAGGATATTTGGAGACAATGAGCACATGAGCGACGTCAAAAGGCACAATAATGTGACACCTTCAACTTCAAGGAAGACAAACAAAAGAATCATTTCCCAAACATGTGAAAAAGGCTACATTGAGTGAATACTTTGTCAGATAATCAATGTCCACTTCTGATTAGGAAAAACTAAATGGAAAAAATACAGCAACTTATCATCACGGAAGCAATGCTCAAAAAAGTAATTGCTCCACCACTTCAGTAAGATTAAAGCAACTTGGGATTTTGTATTATATACAAAATGGAAGAAGCTGCAGTCAGCCAGTCACTACATGAAGTTGTAGTATCTCAAACATCCTTTAAAGCAAATCTGCATCCAACATCTGCCCAATTATCCATCACAAGGTTCAATGTCGTAAACATTATTTATTGTCCAGGCATACATAACCTTAGCAAGCAGCAACAAGCTAAAATCTTTCTTCCTTCTTCCTTTCTTTACGCTTGTGCAAGAAAAACCCTCGACCAAACCCCCTTCTCCTGATGCTTAATATAATCTAGCATCCACCAATTTTGTCATAAGAACATGCCATGGTTCCCATGAGTGAAAAGACTTTCTTCGAATGAGATGTTTTAATGTGGCCATCATTGCAAAAGCCATGACCTACTCAATATTCCCACCTTATAAAGAGGACAGTAGGACACCCACATGGCACCAGACAATTCAAAACCCAAGCACCTGCATTTTCTACTGTACTTTGCGAGATGCTACTTTTATGCAACAAAAACCATCTTCTCATCAAGTGCAACCATTGAATTTATTTTGGTACTCTCTTACATCTAGATAACATGTATGCAAGAATCAAATGACTCCGCAATCCTCCTAAAATTGGAGAATATCTTATTTCTTAACATACTTCATCCCACGAGACAAGTTGCTAGCCTTGCTGCTCTTTAGATGGCTACACTGCAATGTGTGATATTGAGAAGGTGGCTGCCTAGGCGCCTAGTGGCCCATGGGAGCCTAGTAATTTATGGCCGCTTAGTAGGATTGGACGAGGCGCTCAAGTGCCCTTTTCCTTGCCCAGTGGCCACCTAGCCGTCTTTCAATCCTTAAATGTGTCTGAAAGAATAATCTGGTCAATGACTGTGAAAACTGCAAACCAGTTAGGTTTTTAAAGCATTTACTTTTGTGATGGTTGAGGTCTCAAAGCAGGACCACCTAGAAGGACATCCTTCAAGATTGTTAGAAGGTTTCAATTTGAGCATATGATTGATACTTTTGATGTTTCCAACCAAGATAAGGATTCTATCTTACCATTTCTAGGAAGCAAACCAAGTTCAGAGCTTTTGGTACCCTTTAAACACCTACAATTAACAGAGAATCAACAATTTCTCACAAAAGAATCTAATTGCAACTACATAATTATGATGATAGTGTTCTAGTTTGTAGTCTTAAATTTTCTCACAAATACCAGCATATGTAAATACCTCAAAATTGCATTTAGCAAGGCAACATTTGTGTCTTACTTCGCACTATCATGTCAACAATTTGCAAATTGATTATTCAACTACAAAACTTGCCACCCACAACTAAAAACCTTTGATGAGATGTTTTTGTACCAATTTCCTTTAGTTGATGTAGTAATTGTACACAAACATGTACACCAGATATATCCCGATGTAAATCCACCCCATTCTCCGGTACTTCCCCTCTTATCTCCCATGTCAACCCTCCTTGACTAAACCTCGTTCCCCTCCCCATACCCTCTCCTTTTTGGTTTGAATGGAGTGGTCCAGACTAGAAGTCTGGGAAGTGGTTTCACTAAGGAAGTTATGGTCGGGTCACATCGAAGGGAATCACGTGTGGTAGTCTTTGGTTCTATCGTAGGTCACCCTTAGTAGTGTTAATTAATATTTCTATGTGATTTAGATGTGTTCCTTGTTGCTGGTCTCATTGTTGATCATTGTCCTGCTCTCTTGTCGTATCTGTTACTATAGTACTTGTTTGGTACCACCTTTAGTTCGTTGTTAAGGTACTATTGTATGTTTGTAGCAAATGTTGTCAAGGTGATCCATGTAAGAAGATGAAGGAGAAGGGGATCTTTGGCGAAGAAGATCGTTCGCAACTTGGATAATGGTAGGGCAAGAGGTTGAAGATGAAAGAAAATGGACCCCCATCACTACAATCATCTTAACCTCTACACCATTACTCGCCATTGAATAACCATACATGGCTACTCTGATGCACCCAACACTAGGATGCCCACATTGAGTCTTGGTTTCCTTGGTATTCATCGTTTGCTGAAATCACATTAGATTATTAATTGTATTTTTGGATAAGCCTATTTGACTAGATGTATTTCCTTAGTTTCACATTTGATGCTTTCATTACTTGTATTTGATCTTCATCCATCTAAACTAAAGAGAATGGTCTCGATGCCCTAGCGAAATAAAACCTAGTAAAAAAGGTCAGTATCAAATATATTGCATACAGTGAGGCGTGAAACCCCTATATACCTCCTTCTAACAAGACCCACACACAACAATACTATTGTACAATAGTACAATACAAGGTAATAGTAATGTACAATACTATTATATTCCAACTATTGTAGAATACAAGGTAATATTAATGTATCATGTAAGTCTTTTCAAGTAACAAAATGACATCTAGTGGAAAACACTTACATCGCCTGAACATTTTGAAACCTCATGGATGCTAGCTTTTCCATTAGTGAACTTCACACAGTCTAAAGAAACAAGCAATTCCTGAAATGATGCAACATACTAAAGATAATGCAAGGCATAAAGGACACAAACCCTGCGATAGCTCAACCGTAAACTTTGCCAACAATTACAAACCTTTATTCTATTGCTTGCCCATGTGTTCAAGTTTTTTTCCTCCCAAGTCCCAGCCTGCAAAACATAAAAAGGTCGGATATGGAATCCGTTTTAGCATTTTAGAGGTGTATACTCAGAAGTAAGTAACCTAGATACAAACATCAACATCTTCATGGTAACATGTGGAAAGAGGTGATCATTGAGCAGCTTTGATTACAAATAGGTGAGCGGAGGAGGTCAGCATGCCACTTATTAATAGAGATAAAATAGTTAGGATTGGGTTATTCTGTGAAATTTACTTTTGCATTTTTTAATGTAGTTTTTCATGGTGTCAGTTCTTTTCCCTATCATGAATCAACAAGGATACAAACTCCAATATCTTCTATCAATCTATCATAATGATTTTGATTTCTATTAGGGTCCATTGTGTGAGTTTAGTCCCACACCGGGTAGTATGGGATGCATGGTGTGGGATACAAACTCATAGTTCCCCCAACCCACAAGTAGCTTTTTAGTATGGATTCTCCTATCAATTTCATAGCACCCCAAAATCTAACTTCTTCACGAAGAATAACATTTCTAAATTATAGAACAGAAAGCGAAGTGGAATAGAAAAAAAAATTCTGTCACTGGACCATGGAAATTGAATTCGAAAAATGAATAGGGACCTCTGAAATCAAACAAAGAGTATTTGTATTAAAATCAACATTTAACATTGACATGGGGATAAGAATTCAATCAGAACTTTATTTTGCCTAATCACGATTTTCGAATGGGTTTTGGGACTTTCTGTTAAATGGATTAAATCTTTTATGGTAGGCATAAATATGAAGGTTGTAGATATATCTGATCATGCAAACATGCTTGAGTGTAGAGTTGAGACATTCCCGTGTAAATATTTGGGACTACCTCTCTCACCTAAAAAAAATTGAAAACAAGATTGGGACCCGATTTTGGAAAATGGATCTTAGGCTTTGCAGGATGGAAGAAAATTTCTATCTTGGGGGTAGATTGACGCTAATCCAATCTACTAAATGGTTCCCTCAACATATCAAAACTATAAGAGGTTTGTGGAACGGTGTTCTTGAAGAAGAAGATGTGGTACAATTGGGAATGAGGTGTGGTGTGGGAGATGGGGGTGGATGTTAGATTTTGGGCAGATAGGTGAGTGGGTCAATTGCCACTTAGGGTCTCTTCCCCTACTCTGCAGGTTAACGGTGGATAAGGAGGTGTGGGTTGCTGTTGGCGGGACTCTTCGCCAGTTTGGAATCTATCTTTCTCTCGGCCCCACAACGGACTTGTTAGAATCTTCTCAATTTTGCTCTCTTCTGGATTTGTTAAATCTCTATGCTTTTTCGGGTTTCCTTTCTTCGTTTTCTGACCCCTTGTACCTCTTTTTTTTTACTATTATCAATGATAATAAAAAAAAATTGACATGAAACTGAAAACTAATGATCTTGATCTGTTTGTAACAGGAATGTGAACATGTTCGAGAAAGAAAGAAAAAAACGCAGTTTGGGAGACGAAACCTGATTCCAGACGGATCCGAGGTTGGTGTTCTTGGCCTCCTCCTGGGGGGAAATCCTACGGGGCACGGGGAGAGGCGCGGCGTCGGTGGTGGTTTCTCGGACCCAGTACGTGTACGAAGACGCCTGTTGCGGGGTCTTCTCCGTCGCGCCGCCTTCCATCGCCGGCCGGAGATTAGATTTTGGGAAGTTTGATTTTGACTTCGTGAGGACGGCTACCGTGGCGTACTTGTTGGACCAGTCAGATCCAGATTCTTCGGGAACTTTCTCGGGTGATTTTTTGTTAGCAAATAATATTATTATTATTTAGACCTAATCAACGTGGTTTTTTACTTTATATACTACTATTCTTATTTATTTTGAATTGTTGTGATTTCACCCAAAACTTGCAGTATAACATGACTTGGTGTGTGGTTCTGACTTTTTTGCCTGAATATTGCTAACGATGTGATTTCAACTTTTATCCCCGTAATTGTATAAATTTTAGATTATTTTTAGGCAAGGAAGCACCGACACGGGTATCGATAAAACACGACACGACATGGACGCGTGGATATAGTAACGACGCGGGATCGATAGATCGCTCGATGTTCGCTCGTTTTTGCTCGAAATTGCTCGGATCGGTTAGTAACGAGCCGAGCACGAGCAAACTCCGCTCGCTCGATGCTCGCTCAATTATCGCTCGAAACCTGATTACTATATCCAATTATTTGATTAACCTGAATATTCTATCCAATTACCCAATCGGTAAAGTGTTAAACTCATTTAATAAACTAATTTACCAAACCCAACAATCCATTTAACAAACCAAACCAAAATATCTTATTTATAAGATATTGATGTTGTGAGTTGTCCTACAATTTAGAAGATTGTGTTTGATTTTAATATTGTGTTGATTTTGTTTGATCCAAGTGTATAATCTTATTTATAAGACTTTAATGTTGTCGTATAATTTATAAGATTGTGTTTGATTTTAATATTGTGTTGATTTTGTTTAATCCAAGTGTATAATCTTATTTGTAAGATGTTAATGTTGTCGTATAATTTATAAGATTGTGCAACGTTTACGTAGGCGACCGCCTAGGCGTTAGGCGGTCGCCTAGGCGGTCGCCGGTGGCGGTGGTCGCCTGGGCGACCACCGCCTTTCGCCCAGCAGAGCTGGGCGAAATAGGCGATCGCCTAGGCGATCATTTCGCCTAGGCGAGAGCCGTTGGAGGCTCTCCAACGGCTCTCTCCTTTTAATTTTTTTATTATTTTTTTTTTTCAAAAATTACAACTTTGCCACTAGCCCCAAATCCTATATAAACCCCTCCAAACCTCTTCATTTTTCACACATCTCTCATTCTCTTCTTCTTCATAATCCTATTCTCATCATCAACCTTCCTAATCATCAAGTTTTGCGATTAAGTCTCCGGTCTGGTGCTTAGTTTTGAAGTTGGAAAGTGAAGTCTCCGATCCGTTTCTTCATTCTTCAACCGTCAAAATCAAGTGCACTCTTTCTAACTTCTCTTTAGAATTAAATTAATTAGTATTTTATTTTCATATTAGTCTAAATTTTATATTAGTCTAGTTTTAAGATATGGCTTACGTACCCGGCACTAGTCTACCTATGCATCACGAGAGTTACGATGACCTAAGACCTACCCGTACAAATGACCCCGGTTGGAATACTGCCCATTACATTACATTAGGTCGTGGCATGGATGATGCCATCGTTCACATCAGTTCTAGAGATCCAGGTGCATCGAGTTCTCAACCACCGATGGACATCGACGAGCAATATGTCCAAACCGACGATGAAGAAACTGAAGAAGATGATGTCTACGTCGACAATCCGAATGAGAACGACTCCGACGACTCTGATGGTGGTGGAGGATATGATATGGTTCCCAGTTGGACATTAGATCAATGTGTCCAATGGAATTAGTTAGTTAGCTTGTAATTCTACTTTCTCTTTTATCTACTATTGTATGAACTCTGAGTTACTTTGTAATCGTACTACTGAGCAATAAATTGTATACCTAAGTGTTTAGGTGGGTAGAGGGGGTGCCTAGTGAGGCCTTGGTCGAGGAACTAGGTGTCTTTTCGAAGCCTAAACATGTATGGTAGTTTTAGAAAATATTTGTGTATTTTTTTCTATTTTTCCCGATTTTTCCTGATTTTTTTATCTATTTTATGAAAATTAATTGAATTTAAAAAAAAAAAAATTACCGCCCAGCCCTTGGCGGTCGCACAACCGCCTAGGCGATCGCCCAGGCGACCGGACGCCGCCGGCCGCCTAGGCTCGCCTAGGCGGTGCCTGAACGTTGAGATTGTGTTTTATTTTAGGTATTAATTTTAAGATTGTGTTAGTAACTATCATTATATTTGTCTTAAGTAATTTTATAATTTACTTATTAGGACAACATTATTAGGAATTCAATACCAAAAAAAAATTTAGGTTAACGAGCCGCTCGTGAGCAGCTCGCGAGCAGATCGAACCGAGCACGAGCAGAATTTTCCGCTCGAAACCCTTAACGAGCCGATCCTGAGCAGACTCGGATCGCTTGTTTAGAGATCGATTACACCCCTAATTAAAATACATAAATATTACCAAATTGGCAATTGTTAATCCAAACAAAACATTCATAATTCATTTGGACTGTTAAACGTCGTTCGTAAATTACTTAAATCGCTCGTGTCAATTATCATTTTGTCATTCTCTCCTTTTTACTTATTTCTGCTGTCAATAGTCTTTCCTTTTTTCATACTACAACAAAAAATAACCATGAAAAATAAAATCAGAGTAGGAATACGGGGGTGGCAGCTCCTGCGGGGATGTCTTTGCGGATGTTTTTGTTTCGACACTTTATTATTGTACTCCTGCTATTGATTCGTTTACCCGTTTGTTTACGTTTGTATTTTTTTTCCACATCGTCACCACTGAAATCTTACAACGGAACCTGAAATAATTTGAAATAAAACATCGTATAAATTCAAGATTTTTAAATTTAAAAAAAACGGGGCATCTAAGGCAGACACCCCCACCCCCAACCATTAGGAGAGGCGTCCTAGCCAGACGTCTCGAGTTTTTTATTATTTTTTACTGTACGAAATGGATATTAAATGGATTGTGAGTGACAAAATTGTAATTGAGATGGACGATTTTGGTAAAACTCGGGCGACGTTTAACAATTCCCTGATTCATTGGTAAAAAGTAAACAAAGTTTTCACAAATACGTGTTTCTCCATCATTGTTCGACATCAAAGATTTTCTTCAAGTGAAACATCATCATTAGCAAAAAGAATAACTTCCATATCCGGTTCATGGAGCGAAAAATCCTTAAACATTTAAAGAAAAACCCTTAAACATTTGAAAAACTACACAATCATCCGTGTCCAACACAACGTGTATCCAACGTGTATTAGTATCCACTACGAGTACGGGTACGGAAAGTGTTTTGAACATCTGTGCTTCCAAGTTTTAAGGTTAATCAGGGAATAATATTTTGCAACTAACTTTTTCAAACAATCAAACATGCAAGAGGCATCATTACTTTTAAATGGATTTTTTCCGGCCCTATTGATCATTATGTTGTTGTGGTTGTGTGGTTGTTTCTTGAATTCCAACTTCAGTTTGATCATTAGTCATGTCAATGTTGAATAATATTTCTTTTTCATTCAGAAAGTCTCTTCCATGTTCGTTCCAAAACCAAAAAGGTAAAAGATTTTTATTTCTGTATTCTTTTAGGAGCCTTTTTTTTCTTTTGTTCGTAGACAAATTTATTCATTTTAATTGCTACCACTTCCACTTTTTTCATCTTAAGCATGACAGTGATTACTCATCTTGATTGTTTGTTATATATCTATATCTATTGAAAAATTTCAGTTAATCAAAATTTCTTGTAGGAATCCATTTCACGGAAAGACTGTGTTCATCCTTAGCCTCAGGTTCCTTTTATTTGTAAATTTCTTTTAGAAGCATATTCTTTCTGACATTGTGGATGTACTTCTTATAAATGAATTAGAATGTTTTGCCCACCCTTAACGGGTGGGTGGCTCCCGGGTTGTTGCCCTTGGGGTTTTTTATTTGTTTTTTTTAAGTTAAAAGATTAGATATGTAATTAGATTAATGTATTGATTAATTAAATTTTAATTTAATTAATTAGATTTTGTAATTTAATTGCGGTTAATGTATTGATGTTGTTTGAATTTGGTAATTATTGTAGAACTATTTTTAATTAATTAAGTGCTTTTGATTTAATAAGAATTAAGGGTTAATTACAATTTGTCTTCCTGAACTATGCATTAGTATCACTTTGCTCCCCTGAAGTTTCAAAGTTAACAGTTACCTCCTCTGAACTTTAATTTTGTAACATTTTGCCTCCTTGAACTTCAAAAACTCATTATTTAACACACATTCGACGTTTTTTCCTAATTTTTTTTTGTTGTATCCCTAATACACTCCTAAACCTATATTCAGGGGTGGATCCAGAAATTATTTTTGGGTGAGGCAGACTGTCTTCATATTGTCGAATTTTTTTGGAGGATCCACAATTTTAAGAAGATATTTTAAATTAAAAAAATAAAAAATTGAGAATATTCTTCCTATTTTAAATATTTTTCCAAACCTGAATACATTAAATTCAAACATCCCAAAAAAATCACTACCATAAAACACAACACATTAGTTAAATTGATTTTATTCTTACAACTCAAAATCCAATATCCAAACACAAAGTAATTGGTTTGGGAAGATTTATTGAGTATGTTCGCTCTTAAGTTTAAAATCGATAAAATCTAGACAAATAGAGAGAACAAAATAGTGTATAAGTATAACCTAAAATCATAACAAAAGAATTTTGTAATAATTGTTACTATTTATATTTATTGCTATTTTTGTTCATGGGATTGCAGACTTTAGATTTATTATTCATTCTATGACTTATGTATAAAATGACATTGATGAATAAGTTTCCTATAAATGCTAGTTTATTTTAAGTTTTCATTCCATTTTCAGCCAACAAACGAACTTGACAGTATTAAAGTAAGATATAACATGTCAATAAACATAATTGTACTTGGAAAGTAATATTGCATATCGTAATCAAAAAAGTCAAATCCCAAACGCCATAGCACTTAGCTAAAATCTATGCAATGTTTATTTTTTAACTAAAAAATTATCAAACTTACACAACAATGCAAGTCCAAAAGATTATAGCGTATCTTCCGAATTTAGTTGTTCAAAAGAACTTCAAAGTTCCCAAACTGTATCAAATTGACTCTAAAATCAATTGTTGTCAAAATATTATCTTAACTCCTCCTAAATATCAAATTAAACAAAACAATTATACCACAAACTTCAAGATACTACACCTAAATCTATGGTATTGAATAGAAATAAAAAAATTGGGATTTTTTTCCAAAATCTGGGTGGGGCAGGTGCCCCACCTGCCCTGTGTGTGGCTCCGCCACTGCCTATATTTACGTGAAAGTTTGGATCGAAACGGAGGTCGGATATGGTTGGAATTTGGGTCGGATTGAGTGTCAATCTGACCCAAATTCTAACCATATCCGACCTCCGTTTCGATCCAAACTTTCACGTAAATATATGTTTATGAGTGTATTGGGGATACAACAACAAAAATTAGGAAAAAACGTCGAATGTGTGTTAAATAATGAGTTTTTGAAGTTCAAGGGGGCAAAGTGTTACAAAATTAAAGTTCAGGGGAGGTAACTGTTAACTTTGAAACTTCAGGAGGACAAAGTGATACCAATGCATAGTTCAGGTGACAAATTGTAATTAACCCAAGAATTAATTAAATGTGTTGATTATTGTGAGAGTTTTAGAGAAGAGAATAAAAATAATAACGTGACAACAAATATTGTAGCGTGACTGAGTGGATTGGATAATGTTTAAGGATTTTGTAGAGATGTTGAATTGTGCTGACGTGACTGAATAAGAAAATCGAACACCTGGAAAGTACTCGGGCGCTTTCAACGATGCTCAAACAATATTCATAATGTAGATCTTTTAGGCATCTTTTGGAGCTTCATAATATTCTTCCTATTCTACATTTACCTTTGAAATATTGAAGTTGATGCGAAAGCTAGATCAAAGTCATGGCTAGATTTATGCCACGGGTGGCCATGAAGAGAACTCGTTGATGATATTGTGTGTGTAATAAATATCATTACAATTTCTCTTCATTCATGGTATGTAGGCAACCTTTTAATTTTGATTTAGGAGAATAAAATGTTGCTCGATCAAAAGTGAAAATCCATGATTTTATGTAACTTTTTGTAAGTATGATGTGTCCTGAATCAATTTTCTTAGCTTATCCTAATAACTTGTTCTAAGTTGACAAAAACCATTATCTTTGCCTGGGGGTACTTCTTATTGGCTGAAGTAGCTACGATGCATCATTTAGTAGGAGTGTATCAAAAACATTCGAGGAATTAAAATCGCACATTTCGTTATTTTATCAGCAAATTGCAATTGCATATTTCATTCAAGATTATCAAAAGTCTATTGTCGTAAGTTATGTTTTGAAATTGGTTGAAGATGACCCACCATCTATAATTTAGTTCCTATGGAACCATAATATTGCAATAAATGGTATTGTAAGATCTTCATGTGCTTTATCACTATTTTGTTTTCAACTCTTTTTGTCATGTCAAAGTCTAATATTGCTAATATTGTCACGGACTTTACATCTATCAGCTATGGATCTAACTTTGTGTTCGCATGTTCATATCAATCTATTACAAGACCAAGTTATGGGCTAGAGAGGACGTTTCAAGAGAGAGGTCTTGAACCAAAGAACCTATAAAGCTACAGCACGAAGCACATGAAAACATCCAACACAAACTTTTTATTTGTTTGCAAAAATGGCACATGCAAATCAATAGTTTTCACATCTCTTGCACAATGTGTCGGTCAATGTCTTATCTTTAAACAAGTATTTTTTATTAATCACTTTCAAGTTGTATTTGAATAAATTATAAGTTTAAATTTTTTGTTGGATTTCCTGTGCAAAGCACGGGGCTTTTTGCTAGTAGAACAAAAGGTTGTACATTTTTTTAGGGAACAGTTATTTCCTGAATAAGTTCAGAATTCCCTACCTGAAATGTAAAGATGGAAACAAACAGCAAGTGTTCAAGTATAGGTGGTGGCTGGCCAACTGAGGACATTACAAGAGAAACAACTGTGAAGTGTGAACAATAGAATCCAACATAAAGTACACAATATTCCTCAGCATGATGCCCATCCAAATTGCACCGTCTAAAGTACATGAATGGCCTTAAGCATATATGTGAATACAGGAATAGCTCTACAACTCTCAAGTATACCAAGCGTTTTCTTTTTTCCATCAGTAAGTATATACCAACAGTATCTGAATAGCTGTAAGTATGTTCACGGACAAAGAAGAGTTCTACAACTGCTACAAAACAGGACCAACAGCAGATGCCTGAAACAGAACTTTGTGACACCGACCGATGAATTTTGACTTTTTGGACCCTCAAATGAGAGCTCACTGGAACAATAGCGAAACAGGGCATCAACACATGCAACAAAGTCTTGATTAGATTTTTAATCAGAGAATAGAAAAAGTTTAGAAAGAAACTAAGCAGTATAGAAGAAGCATCAGTTATTGGTATTGCAATAGAACCAACAGCACATCCACCATTGGAGAAGCAAAAGCAAAAACTGTCAAAAGAACGAACCTGATTATCATTGTTACATTTTTACCACAGATGTTTGATTTGTTTCAGATGGCTTTTCAGCATTACAGTCATGGCGGTTACACTTGGTTCTAAAAGGAAAATTTATGTTGCTACACTTCTCACATTTCCAGCTTCCTTCTGGCACTTTTGGTCCTTTATAGCCATCTTAGTCATTAATGGGTGAAATTAAAAGATGATAGAGCACAAAGGAAGGCAAGAGCTGTTCACTTGCTGCTTGGGTTTTTTCAGATTTAGATGGCTGCAACAAATTTTTAAAAAATAATCATGACAATGCTTCACTAAAAAATAAGGAGAATGTTATATGAAAAAAAAAACTTAGGTAAATACAAGAAAAAGGTAAACAGATATTTGAAGAAAAAGATGATAGAATATGCCCACTAGCCACTACCCAGCTTTGAGCTTTCAAATATTCAGAATTCTAAGCTTCAGGGAGGTGCTTCAGGGTTCAGAGCAACCTAACAATCTGAAATTTTACAGTCAAATGGAAACTAAAGCACATGCATTATTGTGGGATAACCATGATTTATACAACCAGCAACTGCATCAATCTATTGAATCACAGATGGACTATGACTATGAATAGGTCAAAAAACTCCAACCTGACTTTCAGGCCTTGATGTATTGCATTTCTTCATGTTACAGACTGTCCGGAAGGCATAATTCCAGTTCCCACACCTAGGGCACGTCCAATCATTTTCACGATCTGTAGTTAATTAAAAATATGTTAGAACCTAGAAGAATGATAATAAAATGGAAGTGCTCTGAATAACGAGATTTTCCAATCCAGTACCAGTTTGTATACAAATATAACCACTTACATGCAGTCTTGCCGAAGGAGACATCATCAGCATAAAGACCGAATCTTGAACCCTGCAAGTACACACAATAAGTAGTTGCTTGGGACTGATGTATAAAAGGTTGACAACAGAAGAAAAAAATCCTTTTGTTTTTAATCGATGAGAATAGAACCCTTTACAGGCAGAGGATCCATTGGAGAGAAATAGGATTATGAGAACCAACAAAAATAATAGTGCACTGTATCAGGTAATTCATATATGAGAACTCAACTTACAGTAGCAACTTGACCCGTAGGGATTCCCAAATTGTATTTGAGGCTTCGAGGTGACATACCATATGTTTGTCCTGAAGCCACAATGTTAGTAAATTACAAGAGAAACTAGCAAGCATTCTTAAATTTAATACAACACTTGTAGCAATCAATTTCATTTTCTGAAGAACAAAAACGAATTACACAGTACCACCCAAACTAAGCACAATATTTACAGTACACTAGTTCAAGAAAAAAACGGTAACATACCGATAAAAAAAAGTAACATGATATTGCAATAATCATTTTTGTAATTGGAACACACTTGGGACAGTTAAAGCTTGTAGTCACCAATATAGAAAAGAAAGTAAGAAATTTCAAAATCACTCTCCAAAAGATTTCAGATAGCCCCAATACCATTCATTTTGTCATGATATTTTAGAAACCCTCCAATTTGGATTAACTTCCAAAAATTTTAGTTGGGATGACTATATTTAGACTTTAAACAAAAGAAGCAACAGTATGAACAAAAGAAGCAATTGAACGGGAAAAATCACCACTCATAAATACTGGAAATACCTGGTGCCATCATCACTCCATTTGGGTAAGGCAGGAAACCAGGCAAGCTCATTCCCCTCTGCGGACTTCCAACAGGAAAGCATATGCATCCATAACCAACACTTCCAGATCGAGGGAATGGATATGGTGACGGCGTAAATCTGTTGAAAACAGAAGAATTGTTCGGTGGAGCACCAAAATACATGGGCAGAAGAGAGCCAAGACCCATAGAACCAGCAATTGGACGACTCGGACCATAGTAGGAAGGAACGTGAAGAGGTCTGGGAGAACTTTTCTGTAAGGTAAATTATATTAGTATGTAACTAGAGCAAGAGAGTTTTTCAACCATATACCTGCACATAAGTACACTGTTAGGAACTGATCTCATCCCAAAAGCTAGCTTGTAGGTTGGGAGAACCTATGGGGTTATATCCCACACTGGGTATCCCATTTTACCCGATGTGGGACTAAACCCCTTATGGATCTTAACAAACCACCACGCTTCCGTTCCGACGTCCTCGTCGGTCATTCGTGGATTCGAGCTCCACGGGGCTCCAATGATGGATTTGAGCTCCACCCCGCTCCAATGATGGATTTGAGCTCCACCGGGCTCCAATGACACACACTGAGTATCCCATACTACTCGATGTTGACTCATCGGAACGGATTTTGTGGAGTATAACTCTGATACCACTTGTTAGGAATTGATCTCATCCCAAAAACTAACTTGTAAGTTGGGGGAACCTATGAGGTTATATCCCACACTGGGTATCCCATTTTACCCGATGTGGGACTAAACCCCTTATGGATCTTAACATACACGTCTTTAACTGTTAAGCGGTCAGCATATAGATCTACCACATTAGCGAATAATGGTATTGATATAATGTATTCACCAAAGAACACAAGATCAGGAGGATACAACATTGCTCAGGGTGTACTGCCCTAAGGTGGATACCTACAAAACCATCTTTCTTATTTGTAACTTCAATAACGGTTCAAGATATTGTTTTTAAAGGAAAAAGGGAACCCAACTAGTTTTGGATAAAAGACTTAACTGTTGTAACAAAATCAGTGTCGAGTGCAAATAAAAAAATTCATTAAATTTAAGCCCATAATCCCAACACGATACTGATGGGCATAAAATCGGATGGTCTTGCTGAGCAAAAATACTCTTGCTTAGCTAATTAGTCAACACTGCAACCCTTGGAGGTCCAAATGCAAATCGACCAGATTTAGTACCATGAGAAACCACATCACTAATGACCACAGATCTCACATGTTCCGAAACACACAAAAACAGAAAAAAAACAAGCGGAACAGCCACCACCACATATTGCCTCTCTAATGCAATAAGACGCATAACACTAACATCACCACCATTTTTTTATCGGTCCATCACCACCACGAACTCTTAGATACAGAGGGTCAGTTGTCGGATATCTTAGTTTAGTCCTCAGTCCAACCATGACCGCATAGTGCATACTTATTCACAAGTTAAACATTTATGAGCACATAAGCTCAAATATTTGTAAGTATCTGTACACAATAAGTTGGTAGACTAATTCAGATGAAAAAATAAACAAATAAATGCCTTTACTTTCTCTTAGATCTTGAAACTCAAGTCAAGAATCAAGATTGACTTACCTCTACCGTTAACACAATTCATGCTACACAAATTCAATATTTTGCTTTATGATCTTCATCGACATACTCCCATACTTGTTTACCATCATTTTATTCTACAATAACTAAGCCTTCAGTTTTAAATAACAAGTTCAAAAAAAGTATCATTTTTCCTCTTTTCAATACCCTTTATGTTGCTTCAGCTTCACCCAAAACTATTCCTTGTTTCATTGTTGATGTGTTATCTGCTGGGTTGCTCGACATATTTGCTTAAAATAAAGAGATGACCACATGTCTTGCTTAAATTCCACCTTGCAAGCAACCCTTGACTCTCTTTTTTATTTTCTACAAAGAGTTTTGGTAAAGTCCAAGCAAACCTATAACATTTTGGATAAGGATCCCAATCCCTTGTTAATTTTTACTCCAAGCTTAATTAACTTTTTATACTACTCACTGTGGCAGAATTTTTGGCAGAATTTTTTTTAAAAAAAAAGAGAGTAATGTTGTAGATTATGTGGGATAACAAGAACCACCTCAGGAGACGAGTACAACAAAGGCTGCTGAAAAAAACCTCCCATATTTTATATTCAATAAAATAAATTGTGCATGGATTAGTTGGGATGTGGTATGCGTGATCACATATATCTATAGAGCACAAAAGCCATTGTGCGTGGCTGGACTGAAAAGGATATGGGATTAGTGGATCACTTACTGTAGGCCTGGACTGTGTGCAATTGCGCCTATTGCAAGCTGTCCTGAATGAATAATTAAAATTGCCACAGGTGGGACAGGCCCAATCATCTTCCCTACGGCCACCTGCAGAGCATGAAAATGACAGTTAATACTGTTTCAGGCAATCAATCTTCACCTACTATCACTTCAGGGCACTTAAGCCATTAAGATTAGCTTTGTGGTTTGGACTGGTCACCACTGCATGAAAGAAAACTCTCTTTTTAATTGGAAAGCCCACCATGCCGCACAATGATCCAATGCAACCAGGAACAAGACGAATTAGAATTTGCAGCTATAACGGATTATACCAACAACTAATGGATAATATGAGTTTGAAATAAGTTAACGAGGGCCGCTTTATCTTTTTTTTATCGGCACATTTTCTACAGACCCTCGGAATTCAATTTACTCTCTAACATCCACAAACATTATACTGAAAAAGAATTATTCATGCTGCTCATGGTAAGACCAATGTTTGGGGAATACAAGCAAAAAAAGATATACCATCGGTCCTCACACGTTTCCCAATGTTGTTATCCAACTGCAACAAGACAATTAGACTTGTCAATTTAAACGCAATACGAACCAGATGACACAATTGCACTATACGAAGTACAAAGTTCATTTGGCTAATTTACTTGCCCTACATCCGAGATACAAAACGAAATTGAAATTTTGACGGCAATTTCTTCGGTCATTCCTACGCCACCAACAAAGCACCCACTCACCACAAACATTATTACTTTGACACAGTCAAACAGAACCTCACACAATAATGACCTGATTCGCATGAGCAACATGTTAACCATCCCATAATGACTTTATTTGTACTGATAAATAGATATTATCAGATAAATAGTTTATCAGTACATGACGTAGATCAAAGTCAGAAAATAAACAAAACAAGAATGAAAACAACAATCTCCAACCCATTCCTCAAACCCCCTACTGAAGCCACACTGAATCCAAACCCGCTGAAGTCCCCGAAAGACCGGATTTAATTGCGTGTGTTCCTCCCTCTGAACCTCGTTAGTTGCAAACCTCTTCATTGTGTAAGGAAAAGCTCTCTCTTTTCTTCCAACTAACACACTAACCACATCTAATATGATTACATTTTACAATAACAAAAGTTCGTTAGTGCCAATCTCTCCATTGTGTGAGAAAAATTCCTTTTTTTGGTAACCGGGGAACTCGCCGACCTTTGGACGCCGGCCAGACTACAAACCCTGGGGCTCGTGGGACCCACCCCCTTTATTACCCCTGACCAATAGGGCCCCACTCACCAGGAAAGGGACTAGAGGCACCAGCAAGACTCAAACTCGCAACCTCACGAAACAGTGAGGCCCTCTTGCCAGCTGAACTACCGGTGGAGGTAGGGCTGAGCATCGGTCCGGTCCGGTCCGGACCAGACCGGAAAAAAAAATTAGGTCCAGACCGGAAACCGGACCGGACCGGAAAAAATTCGGATAGGCGGACCGAAGACCGGACCGGTCCGGTCCAAAAACTCGATTTTTTACCTTAAATTTTAAAAAAAAAATTGGACCGGACCGGATCCTTTTTTTTTCGGTCCGGACCGGAACCCGGACCGGACCGGGTTTTGCTCACCCCTAGGTGGAGGGCAAAGAGAGAGAAAAAAACTCTCTTTTCTTCCAAATAACACACCTAATAACGACTACATCTAGTAACAACAGAAGTTCATTAGTGCCAATATCTTCATTGTTTTAAAAAAAACTCTCTTTTGTTCCAAAATAAACAATACTACACATACAATCATGACTACATCTAGTAATAACAGAAGTTCTTTAGCGCCAATCTCTTCATTGTGCAAGAAAAAACTATATATTTTCTTCAAAACAGCACACTAATCCACATCTAATCACGACCACATCTAGTATTAACAAAAGTTCATTAGCGCCAATCTCTTCATTGTGTAAGAAAAAAACTCCCTTTTTTCCAACTAACAGACTAACCCACACCTAATCACGACTACATCTAGCAATAACAGAATTTCGTAAGCGCCAATCTCTTTGTTGTGTAAGAAGAAACTCTCTCTTTTCTTCAAAACAACACACTAATCCACATCTAATCACGATTTAGTCTAGTAATAACAGAAGTTCGTTGGCGCCAATCTCTTCATTGTGTTAGAAAAAACCATCTCTTCCCTTCCAACTAACACATTAATACATCGAAACCACGTCTAGTAGTAATAACAGAAGCTCCAATAAACCACGAGATTACGCACAACATCCACAACGCGGAGTCGCGGAGTAACAACGGAACCGTTAGGGAATCATCGGAGGAAGATAAATCTCACCGGAGAAGCCATTCGAGACCGTCGCGGAGCTCCGACGAGGAGGGGAGTCGTTAGGGTTTTATTGTGGGGTTTTGGACTGGGGTGGTGGACGGTGGAGTGAGTCGAGCTGTCGAGGTGGTTTGGGTTTCTTGCTGGAATGCTCCGGAGAATTTTTGTAATTGGGGTTGGAGAATTTCTTTTTGTTTTGTTGGAGGGAATAATAAACGGATATTAGTATGATTTTTTAACTAAGTTCATCGTCGTAAAACTACTTAAATTGTCCGTACAGATTACCATTTTGTCATTTTACCATTTCTACTTATATAACTCTTCATTTCACTCTCCCAACACCACTCTCTCTTCATATTACTCTTATATTCACCAGAAAAAATGTCTCGGATGTCAAGAAAAGAACCAACGGACGCCCCGGATTACCCAAGGGGAAGGTGGCTCCGGCGGCCGCCCGACCGAAAGGGGAGGCGTCTCTGGCAGACGCCTCCCTGAACAATGGGGCGTCTCAGGTAGACGCCCAAAAAAAATTAAATTATTCAAATTGATTATAATTTGTGATAATTGCAAAATAAATTGAATATTATGTTAATAATTAATTAAATTAGTTTAGTAAATCCTTTATTGATTATAAATTGTGATAATTACTAAATAAATTAACTATTAAGTTAATAATTAGTTTAATTATTTTAGTAAAGAATTATTGATTATAATTTGTGATAATTGCTAAATAAATTGATTATTAAGTTAATAATTAGTTGTGTACGATTTTAGTAAAGGATTATTGATTATAAATTGTGGTAATTGCTAAATAAATTGATTATTAAGTTAATAATTAGTTTAATTATTTTAGTAAATTCATTAACAAAATTTTTTTTTTAAAATTGAATTAATAGTCATCGGGTTACCGTGGAGGAAAAGGGAAATCAATTCCTTTACGCGCGGTACGTAGTATAGTAGATGAGTCAGATCCTCGTCATCCACGTAGATGGGGTATTTCTGCTTCAGTTAGGAGAGAGAGAGAGAGAGATCTTTTACGTCGCCGTCAGACACCTGAGGATTCTTTCGACGACGAGGATGATTCAGATGAGTTGAGGAGTCGCGACGAGAGTGACGATGGGGGCCGGTATGGCTTGGATCCACAGGAGGAGGCGATACAGCAGTACGGTCGAGGACGGGGGCGACATTGTAGTCCTTCGGCTGAGTGGGTCATTAGGAAGGGTCGAGGTGATCGGTTTGTGACCGCTGATTTGAGTTCGTGCACTGCAGACGCCCGAGCTCAGAAGAAGAAGAGGGGTGAGGACAAGTCTTGGATCATGACGGATATGATGCCCGGTGGTCCTCTAGATGGCAGCGTCATTCCGAGTTTCGGAGGCCACATTGCCAGACGCATCTGGGATGGCGAGGATCAGAAGGTTTTGAAGTGCCATAATCGGCATAGAGCCTGTACGACATTGCAGGCTTGGCGTTCAGTGATGACTGATGATATGACGGTGATCGTTAGTGACAGTGGATTGGGTCACTTGTCGTACAACATGTTTTCCTACATTGACATGCCGCTGATTTTGGCTTTCGTGGAGCGGTGGCAGCCTGACACCAACACTTTCCACTTGTCGTTCGGAGAGATGACGATCATGTTGCATGACGTCTTTCAGATTCTGCACATTCCCGTTGATGGTCATATGGTCAGTGCGCAGGCACTGACGTCTGAGCTGAAGTTTTTTGTATCAGAGTTGATAGGTGTCAGCCTCGAGAGTCTTGGGCGAGATAGCTCATTTTGGAGTGGCGGTGGTGTTAGTATCGAGGTCGTGGACGACTGTTGCAGACGGGGGCGACCACCACGGACTGAGGATATGTAGATGACTGTCTACATCTTCTTACTGCTAGGTTGCGTCTTGTTTGTCGACAAAAGTGGTTCCAGAGTCAGACCACGCGACCTATTAGAGGAGAGGGAGCAAAATACCATTGGTCAGTACACATGGGGGTCGATGACGTTGGCATATCTGTATCGCTAGCTTGGTATATCGAGTCGTGCTGATTGTTCTGGGATTACAGGTTGTCTTACACTGCTGCAGGCTTGGATCTATGAGTATTTTCCTGCTCTCCACCCGCATCGGGAGCGGAAGATTATTGAGCGTAGTCATCCTCGTTCGCGTATGTGGGATGTCCGGGCCGAGGATAAGAGCGAGGGTCGACTTCTTTCTATTCGTAGACGGCTAGATCAGATGATTGCATCGCAGGTATATAATGTATATATCATTCACGTTTATTTAAATTTTAACTTTATTATTATTAACGTATAAACGTTTAGGTGGAGTTGTTGTCATATGGTCCGGAGCCTGCTGTAGCTGTGTCGAGGACTACATTTATGAGCGTTATTCATTATAAGGATATCACGGAGCCTTATTTACCTGATCGCGTGTTACGTCAGTTAGGTTACGTTCGGGTGATCCCGATTGACATTCTGACGCCCGAGCATGCAGTACGATCTGCTACTGCGACGACGTACGACGTCAGGCATAACGTTTCGTTCGCGGAATTGGATTGGAGGACATTTCCGAGAATACGACGACTTCACCTGGACGATCTGAGTCGTAGCCGCGACCCCTCCACTTGTGATGCAGATTATTTGCAGTGGTTCGGTAGGTGCTCACATCCACTTATCGTACGCGGTATCATTCCGAGACCAGAGAGACCACTGGATAGGACATGTGACGATGCGGTAAGTTTATCTAATTTTATTTGTAATTGTAATGTATATTTTGTTTTTATTGTTAATGTACGCTAATTTTTATGTTACATACAATGGATGAGTAGGGCGATACGGTATACACAGTCGTTCTTGTGACAGAGAGACAGGATGCCGACTGAGGATATGAGACTTGCATGTACAGATTGAGATCACCTCATCGAGGATTGGAACAACCAGTTGGACATTTCAGACTATGATTCAGATGTTGAGCTCTAGTTGACTTGCTCTTACTATCGTTTTATTATATGTTGCGTTGTTACTACATTTGTTGGTATTTGCTTATGCTTATCTGTGTACTCTTATTATTTATTTCTTACGAACATATCTTCTACTTATTTCTTTAACTATCGTGTTTTTAATACTTACTTCTCACGAACATATATTCTACTTATTTCTTTAGATATCATATTTTTAATACTTAAATTTAAAATATGGTAAAAAACAACACGATATAAGTACAAATACACGATATATTATACATTACAAATGCATTACAAATTACAATCAAAATGTACTACGTAACCGATCCCAATACGTCATCCTACTTTCATATTGATCCTCTCATCCAACAACACTCTCATCTCGCATTTATACCACAAGGTCGCTATAGGAGGTACTGGGAAATCATCAGCTAATTCTAAACGAATAAAATGACTGTAACTCTCTAAATGAGCAATGACCAACTATCTGATAGGCCTCGTCATGGCAGACAGACTCTCCCAAGGTAGCACAGTATGACATGGGAACAATGAACCATCCGTTCCCATTAAGAAATACATGACCGCACACTTGTAAAAATTAGCAATCCGGAACAAGTCGACCCAAACCTCCATATAATGATTCTCGTCACAGGCTCCCCCGCCCCAATCAATTTGTTGACGAGCTTGTACCACATTGCCAAAATAGACACTCTCATAAAAAGGATGTGCACCTATCTCATTAGAAATTGCAGGACGGGCGTACGACCAGTTGTCTTGACCACCATGAAAGACATCGGCAACATATCGAAATCCACAGTTGTCATCAGCACGTACGTCATTCCACCTCTCCAGAAATGGTAAAATGATTCCTGGCAGTTTATCAACATATGAGAAGTTATTCACGTCAGTTCGTCCGGACACTGTAAGATAAAGAAATAACAATTTATTAAAACAACAAAATTAGGAGATAATCTATTCAACCCTATCTAGATTAGTGATATATATTAAATAACAACAAAGATATCGTCATACCAGATCACGTACCCGTGTTCACGGACGATCGAGACGAATTGGAAGACCGACCACGACCCCTGCTCCCACTACTGGCAGACCGACCACGACCTCGCTCAACATACTCGAAGGCATTCGGGTCCCGACGTGTCGACTTTCTCCTAGGTCGACCTCGTACCTTAGAATTTTCTGCGGGTTCTCCATAGTTTGACTGATCGGGGTGTAACTGTTCGTATAAAATACGAGAGTCACTACGAATTACTGCAGGGCCGCTCTCCGAAATCTCATCAACGAGCTTCCGAAAATGCTCGACTTCTTGTGCTGACTGATCCACAAACTCTGACATCTGGACTCCTGCTCCAATGACAAATGTTTTCCAGAATGGATGAATCTGCTCTAAATAAATTTCAACACCTGACGCAAAACACTCGTACATGGTACAAGCACAAAGAATCGCATGTGATCTCATAAAAGCACACCCGCAACGATATTCAACTTCATTACTTAAGTCTTGCATTGTCTTCAACTTCTGAGTCAATAAGGACAAACAACAATGCGAAACTCGGTCATTTAATGCTGAAACAAAGGACCTATGTAGTTTGCCAAATTTCGACGTCTCGAATCTTCAAGAAAGTTCTGAATATTCGTCAGCTGCATTTCAATAGCCGAGTTCACGCGGTCGAAAAGAGTGTCGAGAGCGGCAGTCGATGTAGTGATCCACTCTTTCAGAGCCGAATGTGCACTTTCCACCCTACAGTTCGTAGTGTTGCCGAAATGAAGAACTTTATTCGTCCAATTTAACACAAACTATTCTTTATGCACCAACCATGTGTCTTCCACATACTCCGTGAGCACTGACCAGGACTTGAAAGAATCTTTCAGATTACAGACTGATCTATCATAATCCGTTTGTGAATCAGAAACCATAACTCTCCTCCACTTTCCACGCCTAAAACTCTCCGCAAGCTACTTGCTCTTGCCGAATACGTGGTATGCGTAGTTGTACACGTCTTTGTTGATATGTCAGGTGCAAAGTAAATGTGCAGACTTAGGAAAAACATCTGCCAGTGGTCGCATCAGACTCATCTCCCGATCCGTTATTATTGTAGTCGGGCTAACAATATTCAATAACAGATCTCGCAACCTCTCCAACACCCACCGGTAACTAGACTCGGTCTCATCCTTCAAAATTGTATATCCGACGAGGAAATTCGTGTTTGTTGGACTAACCCCAACCATCACAAACAAAGGCATCTTGTAATTGTTCGTCTTATACGTCGAATCCATGCAGATTACGAATGGGTATGTACGCAACAACTGAACTGAAGTCGGATGTGCCAAAAATACGTGAGTGAGGACATTAGTTTCTTCATCTGCCACAATCCAATGCAAATAATTATACTGTACTGCCTGACTGAGAAACTGCTGAGCGGGATTCCTGTCTTCAGATTTCGTCATCCTCATGTACTCTCTGAATTTATAAATGTGTCTTTGATTGAGATTATCCTCCGGGAATTTCTCCTTTACCGCCAACAAAATGTTACGTGGTCTTGCTTGTGCCTCTGTCATATCACGAACAATTTGCTTGGCCCCACACTAAGTCCGTTGACATGTCGGTGACCCTCTGAATAAACTGCAAGTGTGTGGTTGTGTTGCCCATAGGTGCTATTAGAAACAATGACCCATCCATCACGATCCCGTCGATTGACTACTTTTACCAAAAAATGACAACTGCAACCTTTTCTTGTTGTCTTCTTTCGCAGTGCAATATTCGTATCACGAGAACTCATTTCATGTCTGCGATCACATCTCAGGTAACAATTCATCCGGTTATCTGATTTTGGTTTGTATGATGATATAACCAAAAAAAATCTGGCTCATATTGCAACTTGTTTCGCCCATTTACAAGCTTTCTCGATTGTTGTAAATATTTGTTTACTATTAAAAATCTCACGTTGGTGGAGGCGCCTCGCTAAGACGCCTCGACCATGGTGGAGACGTCTTAGCCAGACGCCTGAGTCGGAAAAAAAATCCGTCTCCATTACCTCGCCGGATCCAGGTGCTTCGCTAGACATTTTCGTGGTGTTGGTACTAGGAATGTGAGTAAAACTGAGTCAAAAACATTGTTTAAAGACACGGGACGAAATGAGTATTAATTGATTTGTTAAGGACAAAAATGTAATTTTTAAGGCGATTTAAGTAGTTTTCCGGTAACGAATAATAATCTTTTTTTACATTAGATATTAGGTCTCGTTGGGTAACTAAAATTTTCAAATTTTTAATTTCCAAAATACATTTTCAAGTTGACATCTAATTTAAATAATGTATTTTCAAAGATTATGAGACGTAAAAATGTGATTGGCTGAAAATTTATTTTTTGTAAAATCAAAGCTTTCATAAGAAACAAAGAAGGAAGAACAAACACATTATATTTGTGATAAAAAAAGGTATTACATTCTTTTCGGAAAAATTGTTTTCAGGAGAGAGAAAAAAGAAATTTATAATGTTATTCAGGGTGATCCAACACTTCCATAGGATTGAAAATTATATTTTTCTGAGTAATACAATTTCCTTAAAAAATTATGGTATTTCAGACAAAAAGTATTTTGTGACTCACATGGTGTGTTAACAGTTGGCACTGGCTTATTTCATCAAAAACAATATGGAACTCACATTGTTGTTTATGATGAGGTTTTTTTAAGTTTGATTCTGTGATTTATTTTTTTATTTTTTATTTTGTTCTTTCAAATCCCAAAAAGGTGACATATTTGTTAGTATTGTTCTCATTTTTGTCAAATGTTTCTACACTTTTAGTAAGGATGCAAATATTTTTAGTAGAACTCTATACTCTTCTAATGTGAATATAGAATTCTGTATATTTTTTGTCAAAACACCTATGTTGCACCCCACCATCATTGAGTACAAACCAAACCCAATCACGACAACCAACAAAAGTGCACCAGACATGTACAACATCTTAAATAATAAAGTTTTCAGGAATAACTTCTCTGTTATAAATATAGACATTACTAAATATACGTGACCTTTAATATCGGGAGTTGTTATCTGGCTTGAAACGTACCTAACAGACGTAACGACGAAACAGATGCAACTGTTGTAACGGTATAACAGTTGTAATAGTTGTAACAGCATAACAATTGTAACAATCAAACGTTGTAATTGTTCAACCTTATTCACCTATATAAAGAGAATATTATGTGTTGTATTGTATCAAGAGAAATAAGAATCTCTGGCCTATTTTTCTCCCTACATACTTGTTCATATTGTGATTATGGTTTGTTTGAGTTGATTTTAAAATGACAGGCTAAATGCTTGCTTAAAGTTTTTGAATTCTTTGCCACTTGAAAAGAATTTTTTGCGCCATATGTCATGCTTGTATAACTATTTGAACTCATGACACTAGAAAACAATTTTAGTTTCAATAATGCCATTACGTTTTATAAAATGTCACTCTCTTAATTTTTGGGTAAATTGCTTGCGTGCCTGTATCACTATTTCCCATGCCTACATTATCACTTTTCCTGAATTGTTAAAGGTCAATTTTACAAAATTTACAATTAAAAATTAATTTATACTAACAGAGTTAATTGTAAAGTTAAAAAATAGAGTTAATTGTGGTTTAAAATTAATAATAACATAAACGCAAATAAATAGAAGTTTTTAGTGGTATAAGTGCAAATATATAACTTTATAGTGACCTCACGGGAAATAGTTATACAACAATGACAGGAAAATAATTTCGTTGTTTTCCATAGCACGAAATCAAAATTTTATAAAAAAATTTATTAACAAAATCATTTCTCCGCTGACAATATTAAATACTTAAATTAATATTAATTAAATATTTTAGATTTTACAAATTCTCACCTGAATAATCTAATAAATCACAATCCTTCAAATCTCTCCTTTCTATCCCCTCTCTTTGTACTCTCTTCTCTTTCTCCGCGCTCCCTCTTCTCTCCACTTTTTTCTCTCTTCACTCGAGAGACAATCGTGTTGTTTGAATTTTCTTTAATCCTGAACATGAATTTTTAATGTGATTTTTTTACTGTTACAATTCAATTAGCCAAAAGACTATTTACAATCAATCAAGAGTCAAGATACGGTTATTTCAAACAAACATTGCACAACTTCAATCAGCAACTACTAGTTGGAGTTAATAGACTTTCTACATTTGACCATGATCCGACCGTCGATCCGATCGGGAAGCCAACACCATAGCCATTAGATCTTCTCAAGCCCTACGTGCACACATCTCGTCACCTTTCAAAGTGCCAGAACGACACGTACGAGAAGCTCGTCTCCATGCGAACTTCCACGTACACCCCTTCTCCAAATTAAATTCATTATTTATATACAAACTCTAGAAAGAAGCAAAGAAGACCATAGAAGTGTTGGAATTGGTTTATAGAATTGTTATGTACAGAAAATCAGGGAGAATCAGTTGACTGGTACGGAGCACTCGGTCGACCGAATAACTCCAGAAGCCATTGGTTCGGATCAGATCAAGATTCGGTCGATCGGTTCTGGGAACATGGTCGACCGAAAAACGCCAGAAGATTTAGGTCTCAGGATTGATCGAGATTCGGTCGACCGGTGCTGGGCACACGGTCGACTGAAAAGCGATAGGAGCTGCAAGATGAGAATCGTCATGCAGATCGGTCGACCGGTGTTGGACACGCGGTCGACCGAAAAAGTCCAAGAGATTTAGGCGATGTACAGAAATGCGGAACGGTCGAACGACTCAGGGTGAGCGGTCGACCGAATAATGGCAGTTATGCAAACTAACTGAAAACCGATCGACCGATGGAGAATTCTGGTCGACCATTTTCCGACGGTTATACACGATCTAAATGATTTATTGTACGGTTTTAGCCCATTATAAATAGGATTTTCGCCCTAATCTTGTAACAAAACATACAATACTTATTTTCTTGAGAGAGATTAGGCTAGAGAGAGATCTAGAGTGCTTTGGGAGACATATTGCTTCCAATCGTTTGTAATCTCGGAGACTTCTCTTGTTGGAGAAGAGCTTCAAGGAAAGGAAACCCGCAGGAGACCCCCCAAGGACGTAGGCATCTTGTCGAATCTTGTAAAATCGCGCGTGTCGTGGTTTGCTTCAGGTGTGTTGTGTGATTGTTTGTTATTTTCATCTTATTCGTGTTTACTTGTTGCATTAAGATTGGGAGAGGGTCCGAAGTTATTTTCCGCAATCAATATTCTATTGTCGTGGTGCGTTTAATCCGCAGTCATGCTAGTACATATTATATCCCCCTCCTAACAGCTGGTATAAGAGCTTTGGTTGTGCTTTTGATGGTGGAGGAAGCGCGGAACTTTCGGGTGGAGAAATTCACTGGGAAGGGGACCTTTTCAACATGGCAACGGAGGGTTCGTGCGTTGATGTCTTAGACGGACGGTTTATTGCTGACGTTGGATGGAGTTGAAAAGAAACCGTCGAAGATGACCAACGAAAAGTGGGAGAGTCTAAATCTCCGGGCTATTGGGATCATCGAGTTGTGCCTCTCAGATGATTTTCTTTTCGAGGAATCGGCGAAGACCACGACAGAATATTGGAAACTTCTGGAGGAGAAGTTCATGAAGAAGAACCTTAGCAACAAGTTGAATCTGAAGTGACAGTTGTACATGCTTCAGATGAAGGAGAACACGTCGTTCATTGAGCATCTCTCAGTGTTCAATAAGTTGATAGCTGATCTAACTCAGCTAGATGACAAGATGGAGGATGTGGACAAAGCAATGTTGTTATTGACGTCACTGCCGGACTCGTATGAGAACTTGGTGAATACAATCATATATGGCAAGGATTCGTTGGTGTTGGAGGAGGTCAAGGGCACGCTGATCTCTTACGATGCAAGGAAGAATTCGAGTAGTAGCTCTGTCGAGAAGGGTGAAGGATTGATCGCAGCACCAGAAGGGGCATGACGGGTAACAAAGGAAGAAGCAACAGAAGGGGCCGGTCCAAATCAAAGGGGAGATCCTTTAAATGTTTTTTCTGCAAGAAGGTCGGTCATATGAAGTGTGACTGTAGGGCCTTCAAAGAGTCGCTGCAGAAAGACGGGTATAATTCCGTCAGTGTGGTGGAGGAGAAGAACGAAGTCGACGTTCTAACAGTTTGCGCTGCAAGTATTGACAAATCATCATATGGATGGATTTTGGATATAGGAGCATTTTTTCACATGTGCCAGGACAAGGAGTGGTTCACATCCTATGAGCCACTGAAAGGAGGGATCGTTGTTATGGGCAACGATGCTCCGTGCACTACCGTCGGTATTGGTTCCGTACAGTTCAAGATGTTCAATGGGTGCATTCGAACGCTGACAGGTGTACGTCACGTACCGGAGTTGAAGAAGAATCTGATTTCTCTACGAGAGCTTGATACTCTCGGGTGGAGATGGTCCGACGGGGACGGAAAGATCAAGGTCACTCATGGGGCGATGACAGTGATAAAGGGAACCAAGGTGGGCAACTTGTATTGGATGCTAGGGAATGCAGTGGCAGGAAAAGGTGCAGCAAATGTTGCACGCGATGAAGACAACACCGCACTTTGGCATATGAGGCTTGGTCATATGTCGGAAAAGGTTTGTGTGAGCTACACAAACATGGACTACTGAAGGGTGTTAAGAGCTGCAAATTGGATTTTTGCAAGTATTATGTCTTTCGTAAACAACACAAGATTCGATTCAAGACGGTCATCCACAAGACGAAGGAAATTCTGGAGTATGTGCACTCAGACGTTTGGGGACCGTCTCAGGTTCGGTCAAAAGGTGGAGCCGAATATTTCATCACATTCGTAAACGACTTCTCAAGGAAGGTATGAGTTTATTTTCTGAAAAATAAATTTGATGTCTTTGATAAGTTTAAAGCATGGAAGGCCCAAGTAGAGAAAAGTACAGAAAAATTTGTTAAGTACTTACGGACAGATAACGGAAGTGAGTACAACTCAAGGGAGTTCGCAAGTTTCTGTGAGAAAGAAGGCGTCACAAGGCATTTCACTACACCGCGGAGTCCGGAACAAAACGACGTAGCTGAAAGGATGAACATGACACTAGGTGAACGGGCAGGGAGCATGAGGCTTCATGTGAATCTGTCGAAAGATTTCTGGGCGGACGCAATAGATCTTGCATGCTACTTGGTAAATATTTCACCGTCATTGGCACTTGAATTAAAGATGCCTCAGGAAGTGTGGACGGGTGAGCTATTTGATTACTCAAAACTTAGGATATTTGGATGCAAAGCCCATGCATTGGTCGATGAGACACAACGGTCGATGCTGGATTCGAAATCAAAGGAGTGCATATTCCTTGGTTACGATAAGACGGTGAAAGGATATAAGCTTTGGGATCTGGTGAGCAAGAAGGTACTCCTACGGAGTAATGAGGTCTTTGATGAGACAAGTTTGCTCAAGGGCCTTGAGGAGAAAGAGCAGCAAGGGAATTCCATGCGGGAAAACAAAATTGAGGTTGAGGTCACGACTTCAAGAGGAGAATTGAATCAAGAAGTTCAGCAGGAAAAAATCGACTCACGAGTAGAGGAGGAAGCTGAGTAAGAGAGTATTGCTCAAAGAAGACAAAGGGGGATCACAAAGGCACCGGTGAGGTATGGTCACGATGATGCTAGTATTGCGTTTGCACTTGTTACCGAATGTAGGGACCCTTGTACATTCGAAGAAGCTATTAAGCAGGAGGACAGGAACAAGTGGATGGTGGCCATGACCGAAGAGATGGAGTCTCTTCATAAGAATCAAACTTGGGAGTTAACGGAGCTTCCCAAGGGAAAGCGCGCGATTGGGTGCGAGTGGATCTTCAGGAAGAAGGAATGGTCATCTCCTATGGAGGAGATAAAGTATAAAGCAAGGTTGATGGCAAAAGGATATGCTTAGAAGGAAGGGGTCGATTACAACGAGATATTCTCACCCGTTGTAAAGCACACCTCTATTCGAGTGTTGTTAAACATGTTGGCTATGGATAACACGGAGTTAGAGCAGATGGATGTGAAGACAACTTTTCTTCACGGGCACATAGAGGAAGAGATCTATATGAGGCAGTCGGATGAGTTTATCGCACGAGGCAAGGAAGGACAAGTATGCAAGCTGAAGAAGTCCCTCTATGGACTTAAGCAATCGCTGAGGCAGTGGTACAAAAGGTTAGATTTATTTATGATTAATAATGGTTTTGTATGTTGCGATTATGATAGTTGCGTATACTTGCGGAGTCTTGGAGACGGGACACACGTGTTCTTGCTTTTGTATGTTGATGATATTTTGATCGCGACTACAGATATGAAGCATATAGATGATCTCAAACTGAAGCTTCACGGGGAGTTTGAGATGAAGGACCACGAGAGTGCAAAGAAGATTCTCGGTATGGAGATCTTTAGGGATACAGAGAAAGGTGAAATTCTGCTCACTCAGAGGAGTTATATCCGGAACATACTCAAGATGTATAATCTCGAGAACGCCAAAAAGGCGGTCACACCTATTAGTGCTCACTTCAAGCTCTCGTTGAAGTGCAGCCCCTCTACTAAAAAGGAAAGGAGAGATATGGAGAGAGTTCCATATGCTAGTGTAGTCGGATCCGTTATGTATGCTATGATCTGCACTAGCCAGACATTTCACACGCAGTTAGCCTCGTGAGTCGCTATATGGCTAACCCAGGAAAAGAGCATTGAGAAGCGTTGAAGTGGTTGTTGAGGTACCTGAAGGGAACCATGGATGTTAGCTTCAAGTTCACCAAAGATGGAGCACAAAGGCAAGTGGAAGGGTACGTTGATTCAGATTATGCTGGAGATCTGGATAAGCGGAGGTCCACAACAGGGTACGTGTTCACTTTGGGTGAAGGTCCAGTGAGTTGGAGATCGGTTCTCCAACATACTACCACATTGTCTACGACGGAAGCGGAGTACATGACAGATGTCGATGCTGGAAAAAAAGCTATATGGTTGAAGGGTTTAGTTAGCTCTTTAGGAATGGAACAGGAAGTGACCAAATTGCATTGTGATAGTCAAAGTGCAATTTATTTAGCCAAGGATCAGACGTTCCATTCAAGGACCAAACATATTGAAGTAAGGTACCATAAGATCCGAGAGATCGAAGAAGGGCAGGTTGTTCTCCAGAAAATCGACACAAGTGAGAATCCTACAAATATGATGACCAAGGTGGTCAATCGGGAGAAGTTCGATTTGTGCTCGAAGCTTCTCAACGTCCTCAGAAACTGATAGGGAGGAACGCTCCGGGGGTAGCGCTAAAGGTACTTCTAGGAAGCACAAAGGATGCGAGTCAGAGATGACTAAGGTAACAATTCTAAACCAAGGTGGAGATTGTTGGAATTGGTTTATAGAATTGTTAAGTACAGAAAATCAGGGAGAATTGGTCGACGAGTGCGGGGCACTCGGTCGACCGAATAACTCCAGGAGCCATTAGGTTCGGATCAGATCAAGATTCGGTGGACCGGTTCAGGGAACACGGTCGACCGAAAAACGGCAGGAGATTTAGGGCTCAAGATTGATCGAGATTCGGTGGATCGGTGCCTGGGCACACGGTCGACCAAAAAGCGACAGGAGCTGCAAGATGAGAATCAGCATGCAGATGGGTCGACCGGTGTTGGACACGCGGTCGACCGAAAAAGTCCAGGAGCTTCAGGCACTGTACAGAAACGTGGAACGGTCGAACGACTCAGGGTGAGCGGTCGACCGAATAATGGCAGTTATGCAAACTAACCGAAAACCGGTCGATCGATGGAGAATTCCGGTCGACCGTTTTCTGACGGTTATACACGGTTTGAATGATTTATTGTACGGTTTTAGTCTATTATAAATAGGATTTTCGCCCTAATCTTGTAACAAAACATACAATACTTATTTTCTTGAGAGAGATTAGGCTAGAGAGAGATCTAGAGTGTTTTGTGATACATATTGCTTCCAATCGTTTGTAATCTCGGAGACTTCTCTTGTTGGAGAAGAGCTTCAAGGAAAGGAAACCCGCAGGAGACCCTCCAAGGATAGACATCTTGCCGAACCTTGTAAAATCGCGTGTGTCGTGGTTTACTTCAGGTGTGTTGTGTGATTGTTTGTTATTTTCATTTTATTCGTGTTTACTTGTTGCATTAAGATTGGGAGAGGGTCCGAAGTTATTTTCCACAATCAATATTCTTTTGTCGTGGTGCGTTTAATCCGTAGTCGTGCTAGTACATATTAGATCCCCCTCCCAACAAGAAGTAAGCAACAACATGGGGCAAGGAGAAGAAACAAAGACCAGACCAGACCCAGAAGTAGAGAGGTTAAGTAATTAGTTACCTTATTCTTAAAGCTTTCGAATTCCATCAATATATAAGAAAGAACTTTTGTGTTTACGTTAGCAATGTTGTGCTAATGGAAAGTGCCAAAGGAGATCACGTACTGACCCACAAGTTTGTTGCACCACAAGATTCAAAATTTCAAACCATCTAAATTGTTGTTTTAAGTGGGTCTTTTGTTGTAGAAATGGTATATATTAGTGAACTTATTGTACGTACTTGGAATTGATTTTGTTAGCAATGTTATTGTGCCAATGTTGAAAATTACAAAAGTGAATAACAAATTTATTGCTTACAAGATTCAATCCATGTAGTTTTGGATTTGCATGTTGATGTTTAATTATATGTGTGTTTCAGTTTTTGGCATTGCTGTTTGTGAAGTTGAACTAAACAGTGAAGTCTGATCAACGAACCTTTTAGTTTTAAACTGTCTTTTTCCACTTAATTAGACGCGAAGGTTTGAGATACCAGAACTCCATATGTGATTATGTGTTTATGAGAGATCGATCAGAGATGTATTTAACGCGAGTTAAGCTTCCTATCCTGTTTGTTTTTTTGTTTTTTCTTCTTCTTCTTGATTAAGGTTTCCTTTGGAGCACAAACTGCTAATTAGCTCCGAGCTAAAAGTAGTGTTACCAACATTTTGTCGAAAAGGTCTTTGTTTTATCTACGTCGGATCAAAGCGTGTATAATAAAATGGGTTTCTAAAAAAGATGGGTTTCTAAAAAAGAGTTATTTTATACTTACGTCACTATTGGATTTTATTTTGATGTCATTTATGTTTGTACCATTATAAACTTTTTTTATTTATGCTTATGTCATTGGATTAGTGGTTTAAAGTGTGTTTTATTTATTTATTTATCTGTCACTACCCTATCATTATTTTCTTGTGGGTCATTGTATAAAAAAACCTATTTGCCGATAAAATATAATACAATACTTAATTATTTTTAAATTATAAATTTTACAAAATTATGCCTCAGCAATCCTGTAACTAGACAAACATTTTTTTGTAATTAATATTGAATTACAAATCTGCAAATATCTCCTAAACAATCTAAAAAATATCATTCAACTCCTTTTTCCCCTCATTTTCTCACTTCTTTCTCTCTTTCTTCATCGCATATTCTTTCATTACCCATGTTCATGTTTTTTTCTCTTTTCACATTTCTTCTATCTCAGTTCTCTCTCTTGTCTCGTCTCTTCCCACTTCTCTCATCTCTTCCTTGCAAAATTTAAATATTTAAAATCCAATTAAAAATAATTAAAAGTTTGCAAGTGAGAGACAAGTTAAGGAGAGAATAGAGAGAAACAATGAAGAGACAAGATGTGAGAGAGTTGAGAGGAGGAAAAAAAGAGACGTGAAGAGAGAGAGAGAGAGAAAAAAAAATAAAGAAGACAGAGAGGATAACTTGAGTGGAGAAAGAGAATGAGAAAAAAATAGAGGTTGATGTTTTTTCTAGTTGCTGGATTGTTAAGAGTCAATTTTGTAAAATTTACAATTTAAATTAATAAAGTTAATTGTAAAGTTAATGGAATGCCATTGTTTGAAAAAATAATGACATAAACTCAAATAAATATGATTTTTAGTGGCAACAGTGAAAATATATGACTTTATAGTAGCCACACAGAAAATAGTTATACAACGATGATAGAAACCCAATTTCGTAGTTTTCCGATGGCACGCAAGTAAAAACCCTCAAATTAATAATATTTCAAGTCAGTTGGGTGCACCGATGATTCTACATCAGTTAGCTTTACAACTAACTCTAATAACATTAATTGATTTTTAAGTGTAAAATTTGTAAATTTGTCCATTAGCAATCTAACAACTAGACAAAAGTTTTTTTGTAATTAATATTGAATTACAAATTTGTAAAATATCCCCTAAACAATCCAAAAAACATCATTCAACTCCTATTTTTTCCTTTTTCTCACTTCTCTTTCTTCATCATATATTCTTGTTACTCACGTTCATGTCTCTTCTCTTTTTTCTCTATCTTTTTCTCTCCCTTCACATTTCTTTTATCTCACTTCTCTCTTGTCTCCTATATTCCCCACTTTTCTCCTCTTTCCCTTGCAAAAATTAAATATTTAAAATCTAATTAAAAATAATTAAATGTTTGCAGGTGAGAAAGAAGTTGGGGAGAGAATAGAGAGAAATAGGGAAGAGACAGGATGAGAGGGTGAGTTGAGAGAAGAGGGAAAGAAGAGATGTGAAGAGAGAGACAAAAATAGAGAGAGAGAGAAAGAGCGAGAGATAGAGAGAAAATAAAGAAGAAAGAGAGGAGAACCTGAGTAAAGAAAGAGAATGAGAAAAAAATAAAAATTGATTATGTATGTGTTTTTCTAGTTGGATTGTTAAGAGTCAATTTGCAAAATTACAAATAAAAATTTATTTATATTAACAAAATGACATTGTTGAAAAAATAATAACATAAACACAATAAATAGAATTTTTAGTAACATAAGTGCAAATATGTGATTTATAATAGTTACCAGGGGTGAGCAAAATTCGGTCCGGTTCGGGCACCCGGACCGAACCGAATTTTTCAGTCCGGACCGAATTTTTTCGATCCGGTCTTCGGTCCACAAAATTTTGGAAATTCGGTCTTCGGTCCGGACCGGACCGAAAATTTAAGGGGAAAATCCGGGTTTTGGACCGACCCGGACCGGACCGAACCTATTCGGTCCGGTCTTTGGTCCGGACTTCCCGAAAATTCGGGTTTCGATCCGGTCCGGTCTTGGACCGAAGCTCACCCCTAATAGTTACACGAGAAATAATGATACAACGATGATAGAAAACCAATTTCGTAGTTTTCCGATGACTCGTAAGTAAAAAACCTGTAAATTAATATTATTTCTAGTCAATTGGGTGCACCATGCTAATTCACTATTGTCTTAGGAATCGATTTTTTTTACAAGGTCTCTGCCCTCTGTCGATATTTCTACCTTGTACTAAAAACTTTGTGCACACAAATGCGAGATTTATCTCGATAGATAAAAGATCCAATCATCGTCATTTTGGAGCAAGCTTGAAAGGAGCGTCTCAAAGTTGAGCACGTTCTTTGATGTGTTGTTTTAGTTGATGATCTGATTGAAATGAAGGTCAACCATAAGTGTGAGGAATCTATACTTTTGGGGTCAAGGTTAGTTGTTCGGTTTAATATCATTTGTTTTAATACCGCCCAATTCTATTTGTTTGTGTTATATTCTTACTTTGACGTTGTTTGGAGAACTTTTCATTTAAGAATTCGCAAACGTTTCATTAAAATAAACTCAAAATAGTCTCTAACCTAAATCATTAGGACATCATTTACAACGTCTTTCTACTTTGGATCAGGTACAACATTGTCATTTCATTCATAATGCACCAATAATATATTGACGAAAGAACTAATATCATATTATCATTCAATCAACTTCTCATTCTCACGATACCATAAACTGAACGTAGTCGCTTAGAAAACAGAAACATTCGAAATTTTAATCGGCATTGGATCCGACCGATCCGACACACCTCCTAACTTCACCTCCAAGTCGAAACAAACCCAAATCTCACACCCTAATTCCAAACCCCTCTTCTCCCATACCAAACCCTAGCAGATTCCGACCATGGAAGCGGATCTCGACCTCAACGCCCCGCACTCGTTGGGGACCACCATAATCGGCGTCTCCTACAACGGCGGCGTCATCCTCGGCGCCGATTCCAGGACCAGCACCGGTACGCCCCTCCCGAATCGCATCTCCGATACGTTGCACCGGAAATGTGTTGTAAAAGTTGGATTTTTAGTTTTTTTTTTCAAGTGGTTTGAAGGAGGGATTTTCCGTGTAAGTTGTATTTTAGTTTTATGAAAAGTTGAATGACATGCTTAATTAGTCCAGAGTATGCCGGATCGTGCGAAACGGAATGTTGTTCCGAAAGTTGGATTTTTAGCTGTTTGTTTGATTGGTATGCTGGAAATTTCACGTTTTAGCTGCACAAATCGTTCGTAGGAGAGATTTTATCCGAATTTTATGATCTGGAAGCCTGTCCCGAAAGTTGAATTTCTGGCTGAAGCATCGCATTTTAGTTTTAGAAATGTTTGAAGAGAGATATGCAGTGAAAGTTGTTTTTAGTTATTTTTCCGTTTATCTTCAGGACTATGTTGATTAGGGTGAAGATTAGAGATAGAAAAAGAATATGTTAAGTGACTTGGATCTTTTGGGTGTTATCGGATGATCTGAGCTAGAGATTGCGGACGAAATTGTATTCCTTAGCTGTTATTTCATCTAAATTCTAAACAAGAGTAGGCTGAAAAGACGTGTAGTTATTTGTTCTGAAAGTCATCTGAATTCTTAATAAGATGTACACTGAAAAAATTGTGGTGTTTGGTTGCTTTACAAGTAATCTGCGCATGAAGAATACTGAAAATGTTGCAATACTTGGCTGTTCTTCAGATCATGACTATATCCCAAAGTTGTATTTTTTTAAACCATTTTTACAGGATAATAATTTTCCAATGGTATTTACAAGTTCTGCTGGAAAATTTGTTTTCTTTGATTTTTCAAATGTCCACACTGGATCCGTGCTGAAAAAGTTGTAATTTTGTTGTGTTGATATCATGATCATGGGCAGAGAGGATATGCTGAAAATATTGTTCTTTATTTGCTCTCTATACTCGATTAGTTGGTTAAGTGATCACACTTGTTTTTGTATTATAGGGATGTATGTTGCTAATCGTGCATCTGACAAGATCACCCAGCTCACTGATAATGTTTACTTGTGCCGCTCGGGATCTGTAAGCAATCATTTTAGGAGCCTACTTGATATCCTGTCAATTTTCTGCTTATACTTTGCTTCTTCTGTATTGCCAAATCTTGTACACGTAACTGGTATAATGTGATAATCTTGTTTCTTTTCCATAAATCTGATCTGTCTTACTCTATGTTATTTTTCCATAAATATGTCATGATTAACATGGTATTCTACTCACCAATGCAACAACAAAAAAAATCAATCTATCTTCTAGGTTTTAGTCAGCACATGCTTTGCCTACCTAGCTGGTTCCCTATTGATATTGCATATCCATTTTCACTTCCAAAGTGAAATTAACTTAGTAACCAGATCCTTCCGTGGTTGAAGATTAAATACTGTTTAAGTTTGATCTCAAGTTGTTAGAAATGGACAATTATATAACATTCTTGTGCAAGTTTAATTTTTTCTTTAATTGATTTGTCAAGTATAACTTACAGAAGGAATTAAGGAAAAGTGAAAGCAGTTAAAAAACTTATATATTTCATGATAACTTTCTGTATATGTTGTTGCTATCGTGCTTTGGACAGCATTGGTTCTACTGTGATCTGCATTTTTTGTTTGGATCATATGTATTCTATGAAGTTTCTATCATCTCTCTTATATAGTAACCACCAAGTAAGTGAGCTGGATGATTTGATTTTTGCAGGCTGCTGATACCCAAATTATTTCTGATTATGTCCGTTACTTCCTCCACCAGCATACGTGAGTAGTTCTACGCTAATCTAGTATTCTGTTGCATAAAGAAGTGAAGATATTTCTCAAGAGTCAAGATTCCATGCTCTCCGGCTTACTAGTTTGTGAAGGATGCATATTTGAACTGATGTGTTTCTATACTAACTAGGTTTCAAATTTGTTTCCTGAATGCAGTATTCAGCTTGGACAACCTGCAACTGTTAAGGTGGCTTCTAATTTAATCAGACTCTTGTCATACCAAAACAAGGTAAAGTTTCCTTGACAAGTGGGGATTGACCCTCAAGAAATTATAGTCTTTAAGTCATCATAATTATTCATCCCAATGAATCTTTCTTCATATAAATTTGATTCTATTGAAGAAGGTAGATATCTTGTTTACCTTGGACTGTACTTACTATTAAGTTGCTGGTTGTTAAAGGCATGGCTCAAAGTTTTTCTGAGTCCAACCCTTTTAAACAAGGAGCCAATTCAACTTCCATCCTCCTAAGTAAGAAAGTAGTTCTTCCATAAAAAACAGGAACCTAGTGGGCTTTTGCTTTAAAATAGAAAAAAATGACTTCTGAAAACTTGATGAACGAGGATGTCTAATAGTGTGCTAAAGATGTAGCAATTTAACAGTGAAGCCTTTATAGAATGCCATCTGAACTAAGGCAAGCATTGTTATTTTTGTAACACATGTAATAAGTATTAAGTGGCATGTGAAAACACCTAGAACAAACTTCTCACAATGTGTGAGAATGAAGTGTAATGTAGGGTAAAAGAGTATTTAAATTTAGAAGTTATACTCGCCTTTCCTTTCTATCAATGCTACTTCAACTTTCCACTCAACCTACATTTGTCCCATCACTTATCTTGATTGGAAAGTGCATACAGGCATCAAACACAATCTTCCTGTAATTAGATGAACAAATTTCACTTTGGTGATCAACCCACAAAGCCTGTTCCAATTCTCATGTGGTCATGCCCAATTTGTAGACATGAAAAAATTTCCCAGTCTCGTGTGAGAAACATGGCTTGTATTCCGTCGACTGTTTTTGAATATAGTTGTCTCAACTACCTCCTGTACTGAATTATCTTGTACAAGTTTCTGTTTTTAGTGTTAATCTATGTAAACATATTTTAGAGCATGCTACAAGCTGGAATGATTATTGGTGGATGGGACAAGTACGAAGGAGGGCAAATATACTCAGTGCCACTCGGAGGAACAATTTTGAAGCAGCCCTTCGCTATTGGTGGTACGTGCAACAAAATTGAAACCCTTACCTTTGGGCTACATTTTTCCTGTTTGTTTTTTCATAAATATGCAGCATGTCGTCATGATTGTCGCTGCATGTCAATTGTACCTTATTTTCCTTGCTTTAATTTTATGAGACTTGGGGGGGGGGGGGGGGGGGTCCTCTACATCTTTCATGGAGGTCCTAATGTGGATGCTATAGGAAACACAATTGCTTCATTCAGACTTTATTTCATGTGCAAAAATGTCATTCTTCATGAAACTTGTTGAAATCTCGCTCTGTTTCTTAGTCTCATTGGATTTTAGAGTTGTCAATGCACCAGAGCCTTTAATTATGTTTACGAAGTCTTTATGTTTTTTCTAGTTACTTGCATTAGTTTGCTGTAATGTCAAAACTTCTATCAAATTTTAGGCATGACAGGAAGTCATTTTCTATATCAACAGGATCATATTTGGTTATGGCTGTTTTCTTCTGTACTGGTGCTCATATTCTCTTTGTACTTTTGCAGGTTCTGGATCTAGCTATTTGTATGGTTTCCTTGATCAAGCATGGAAGGATGGAATGAGTAAAGAAGAAGCCGAAGTATGTACCCTGATGAGTTTATAATTTACTGACTACCTACTCTTGTGAATTTTGAATTATCAATTATCCTTGTGTGGTTGTCGTATTTTGGCGTATTAAGTGGTCCTGCTTGGGTATTATATTTACATTAACATACACTTTTTGGGTTCTACGTGAATGAAAAGGAATTTATTGATCCATCTGCATTTTATGTGCAGAACCTTGTATTGAAAGCTGTTTCCCTTGCAATTGCTCGAGATGGTGCAAGTGGTGGTGTTGTTCGAACAGTTACTGTAAGTGTATTTTTGTTGATTTATTTAACTTTTGGGGATTTCGTATTTCTCATTTTGTGCTATGAATCTGTGTATTCCTTCTATGCTACTCGCTGAACTGCATGGGATGCATTAAACTTACATCCTATCTTCGATGTTTTCTCCTGACTTCCTATGGCGTGGTGGGGTTTGGTATACAAAAAATTGGGCTGGGTTGAAATCCGCTTTGGAGCTGGGAAAAATTTGAATCCTGTAATTCATTGTTGGAAGGAAAAAATTCGAATCCTGTAATTCATGGTTGGAAAGATCCTTTGCTCAGTAATATAATCCTGTTCTAAGCAACTCTAATTGCATGTATTTCTCAGACAATGATTATCTTCTGGCTTACACCATAAAACCATTGGATTGTTCTATTTGGTCGTGTCTAATCTTTTTAACTCTTAATACCCAACAATATGTTTTAATTGCATTACATCTCTACATTTGCAGATCAACTCTGATGGCGTCTCAAGGAAATTTTATCCCGGTGATTCTCTTCCCCTTTGGCATGAGGAGATTGAACCCCACAACTCATTGCTGGATATACTTGCATCAAGCAGCCCTGAACCAATGAGCACATAATCCTTAATGTCAAACATCAAAACTTTGCTTTACAAACTTGTCGTTGTCATTCAGAGTGATATAATCGTGTCAAGTAATTATGACAAATTTGTTAGAGGAAGATGATCTGTTTTTCCCCTTATTTTACATTTTGTTGTTAACGGTGGATCTGTAGATGGCATCGCAGCAAGATCATTAGTGCTTTTCCGTGACTTGGGAATGAATTTGGGTATAGATGGACGTTCAAACTCATTTTCTGCTAGGACTGGTTTCTTGTGGAATCATTTTCTTCTGTCAATACGTTTTTTTGATTCAGATGTTGTGAATCATTTGATGTATTATTATGTCTAATAGGCAGTAAAATGAATTTCATGAAAACCAATGGGTTACGAAAGAAACATCAATTCTGTTGTAATTGGTTTTGTTGGATTGTGATTTCCGTCGAGTAACTTGACTTGGGCTAGAAACGAAAGGCTCCTCAGAATCGAGTAATTGTAGCTGCTAACCTGATGAACAATCCAAGATTGAAACAGACGTCGCGCTTATGTGGTGATGGAATGATTGTTACCATATTCACACCACAGAAGTCCCAATCCATGCCTTAGGCGTATCAGGTGGTCTTCTTTGTGGATCCAATCTTCCTGCGTATCCCCATTAGTCTCACATTACTTGAAAGCCTAGGCCCAACAATCATTAAACAAACCAACAGCAAAGTCTTATTTTGCCTCCCACACCTGTGGCTCAGCCAGTAAAGTCTCGCAGAAAATGAGAGATCATTGGTTCGAATCCTACAATTGCTTTGGTCCTTTTACCGGTAAGTGATGCTCCTATTGGTGAGAGAGTAATAATGAGGGTGGGTCCTACGAGCTTTGGGGTTTGTAACTTGATAGACATCCTAAGACCACCCTTAACGGGTGGTCGGAAGGAGGGCACCCGAGCTGCCCATCTTTAACGGGTGAGCGGCGCTGATTGTGGAACGTGCTCTCCATTGGTAGTTTTTTTTTTGTAAAAAATGTTTTAAAATTTATTTTAAATCATTTTTTCAAAAAAAATTCTTCTGAAAATATGTTTTTTATTTGTTTATATTTTTTAAAATTTTCAATTTTTTTTAATGTTTTACCCAATATTGATCCATAAATGATGTGGATGAGAGAGCATGTAAGGTGTCTGACATGTTTCTAGGCGTGGTTAAGAAAAATTTGGGAGATTTAGTTTGTGCTGACGTGACAGAGAGAAAAGTTGACGTGACTGTGCGATAAAACAAAACAGCGTGATTATTTATCGGTCAGTAGCTTTGGTGGGTACCCGAGTCATATAAAAAAACCTTATTTGTGTCGGCTGTGGCATTTTGATTGGCAGTCACATACATATACAAGGCTAGAAGCCATTGTTTCTCTGTGTCTGTCTAACACAACCTCCAAAGTCCAACCAACTGACCAACAACCAAAGCTCTCAACAGTAGTAGACGGAAGGAAGAGATGTCAAGTGGCGCCGCCGTAAGTTGTGGGGCCCACAAGGTGTTCGTCTATGGGAGTCTGTTGGAGGACGAGGTGGTTCGCGTGCTGCTCAGGCGTGTCCCCACCTCTTCCCCGGCCACTCTCCACAACTAGTAAGTTACCATCCATCTCTTGGATCTTAGATTTACGAATTCTTTTCTCGACAAACATCCACGTGTAGATTATATATGTTTTTGCTGAGACCTTTTGTCAAACGTCGAAGTATGTTTTTGAGAAAAAAAATTGACCCGAGTTTGAGATCGAAAATGAACACCATTTTTTTTTTTGACTCGAACCGATTGAACGAGCAACCTCGGGCAAAGACAGAAGGTGCTAGGAATTTAGGATAGAGAATTGAAAATTAGTATATGACTAAAATTATATAATACAATTATCCTTTTCAAGCGTAAATATTTTGATAACGTTGTAATTTTCCAATTTTTAATATATGTGATCAAAGAGCTTCCCAACATTTTATCATCCATTCGGTTACAGAGCCGACTTTTGATTGATAATATAGATTTTATTGATCATCTTATCAATTGTTTGTTTAATTGTGTCTACATTTATTGTTTAGTTGGACACTCTATACTTGTAATTGGGTATTTTTACATCTTTCATACAATTATTTAGGTAGGGTAAATGTAAAATCAATTATGGAATCTACAGAGGTTCAAATCCAAGAGGTAGATTTCTAAAATTCAAGAGCTCTCGGGTTCTGATTCGAAAAGGCTCCCATAAGATTTAATGATGGTAGATTGTGGCTCGTCAATGGATACCAAAATGGATACATCCGATCCACATAGGGGCGGACAACTTCTTTGGATTTTGGAATTTTGCCTTGCTGACAAAAAGTTTGTTTGGATTTCAACCCATTGTTTTTTTTCCGAATACAAATAATAAGATAGGTATATGAGATTTTAACAACTAGTTTAGTACAAAAAAGTATTAATTACCTATTTATGGGTAAAACACCAAATCATATATTCATAATTGTTATGTGAATCTCAGAATATCATGGTGCCATGGGGTGATGTGACTTGTTAGTATAAGTAGTCATGTATAGTTTAAAATTATATTAAGAAATCCAATCACAGTTATTCAAGACAAACTCAACATCATATCTTGGTGATATCATCAAATATATGGTTGATTTCATACTTCGATCCTGTTAAATCTGTAGAAAAACAGAGATTTCGAACAATATGTTAATTTCTTATCCTTTCCACCTACAAAATTAACATGTTTCGTGTTCTTGCAGCCACAGGTATAGTATTAAAGGTCGTGTATATCCTGCAATCCTGCCTGTAGAAAGTAAAAAAGTTACAGGAAGGGTTAGTTTCTCTCTCGAGATCGTAACATTATGTAGTGATTTTCTACTTCCATTTTTTTTCAAACATCTTTACATGTTTCAAGCAAATATTTGTTGTAACAAACGATTTTAATTCATAAATTGTTCCACCCTTTCATCCAGAAATTACTTTTCACGAGGACCACTAAGCAGAAGCACAATTCAGTACATCATATTGCTGTTGCCTGTTGAAATTATCTTCATTAGATGAAAATGTATCCACTAAGTGGTAATTTAGGACAGGTCTCCAACAGAAATGATGTTTATGCCCAAAGACTTTTCATACCAAGATAGCAGAAACTCAAACACCTTTACGTGGTTCACCGGCACCAAAAACTCTCGGGTGCCAAAAGTGACAAGCCCTCACTTAACAATTTAGCCAAGATTTTTAGTGGAAGTTACAACTAGGATTGTAAATTTCCCTTTGTGTTTACCAAAATAACAGAAACTCAAGTTGCATTGAACAATCATATTCTTTATACCTCTCCATCAGTGCAAATGCAGTGACACATTGTGTTGCAGCAATATAATTATGGAAATCACAGCTTATATTATTTCAGAATTTTCCGCACCACCCCTTTGTGTGAGTTATGTCAGTCGTTGCACGTTGTAATCGTTTGAACCTTGTTCTAATATTCTTGTTGCAATAGTTGTAACCCCTAATGTTTTATTCTTTACTTACAGGTATTTTCAGGAATCACGGATGTTGAGTTGGACGCCTTGGATATTTTTGAAGATGTTGAGTATGAAAGATGGACCGTTGAAGTTACATTGATAGTAAAGTTCTTTTTTCTTTGCTTTGTTATTAGTTTCAGAATCATGCGTTCTGAGTTTTCTCAGTGTTCCTAGTAAAATGTTCTTAATTTACCATCCCACTCCTAAAGATCTATTTTTCTTCTTCTTTTTCTGCTGAACATTCAAGCAAAACAGGAATATCATTTTTAGAATGAGAATTTAAACCTCCACTCTCCAATCCAGATTTTGTTTTTGTAAAAATTCTAGATTAGTATAGCACTTCAGAATAAAGTAAGTTTTTGGGTCTTCAATTTGTTCTTATAATTAATAATACTCATGTTTCTTGTCTTCTGGATCATGGATATGTTTGTTAAGCAACAACATCATCAATTTTTTATTAGCTTGGTAATTCAGTTTCTATACATCATTAACGGAGTTGTGGTTTTCAGGATAGCTTGGAGAAGTTAAATGCCTTTGCTTATGTGTGGGTAAACAAAGACGACCCTGACTTGTATGGTTCTTGGGATTTTGATGTAAGTTTCCTTCTCCATAAATGTTCTTGTGTGAGCATAAGTAAAAGATTTTATGGTTTTCACGCTTTGTTCTTCTGACACAATGTCTATATTTTTGTCTTTGGTTACCATTTATGGCCAACAATGGCTAGTGAGAAGGACATCAAATGTAGAAAGAATGTTCACTCATTTTGTTGTATCTAGACAGTAGTTAGTAATATTAAGTTGCAAAACATATACATTAAATATTAGATTTTTTAATAGCTTAGATATTAGCATTAATACATTAAACCTTTTACAGGAAAAGAAGGGGTACTTGAAAGCACTGAGTACAAATATACCTCAAACACCACTTAAAAATCTTCAAGTTTCTGCAACTTGAAAACATATATGGTTCTGTCGTTTGTTTAAACTGGTTCTTAAACAGCACATAACTTGTTTCTTACAGTATTATTGGCGCTATTTTGGTGGTTTTTTTTAATACAATATGTAGAATTATTCTCACTATTATTTCTGATTAACACGAGTCCATTTCAGGAATGGAAGGCAGTACACATGAAAGATTTCATCGAGATGACAAAAAGCTTCATGACCGAGATCTAACAACCTAAACACCAGACAAGAGTGGCCACCTATGAATCCTATTTTGCTGAGGGTTAAATTGATTTAGCATAGTTTGCATCAATATTATTAATGGATATGGCGATTCAGAGCATTCACACTTGGTATCTACAACCATGTAATTCATAATTGCTACTCGAATGTGGACCTTTCAGTCGAATAGCTACAAACCTACAACTGAAAAGAACATATTTCATCGCTATGTAAAGTGAATGTAAGCTATCCCAATCTTGGATCTATAGATTACAATGCAGTCACGATGCATACTTGCCAACTGAAACTCAGTTAAACAATTGAATTTGGTATAAGATGTGAAACGCTGTCATTGCCAGAAACATATTTATTTATTGCTGTCCTCAAATCATGATGTATCTTAAGATTTTACTTTGTTTTGCATAATCAGGAAAATGTCGTTTTAGTAAATTTATTAAAATGCAACATTGTTTTCCTACGTTCATATCCCAACAAAGTTTTTTTTTTGCTGTTTAACAAAACAAATCAACTTCAACTAGGAATAGAGTCAGATAGCTACACAGGATAAACCTTTTAAATTATTGCTCCTTTGATTCGTATAATAACGTTAGTCATCCACACAGCAAAATTCATTCATAATCTTCATGGGAAATTTTGCTGTACAAGAAAAAAACATCTAAAATACTAGCTTTGTGGAAAAGAAAACCTGAAGAAAATAACATGTATCACTTGTATATTTCCACTTCTCTAACTTGTAACTTGAGTTTGAACTTTGGAGAAATGCTAAAACTCCTGCAAGCTTCCTACCAAGTCGAGTCGCCTAATTGAAACCATACTAGCTGACACATTTCTACCTCTTGCTTCTGCAGTCATGTTACTAAGATACCTTTCACGTGATTCAAGTTATCTGATTAGGTCGGTGCTTGGAAAGCTACCCAGCAGTAGCCAACGACGGCTACTCCTAAGAAATCACTTCATCGTCTTCAATAAGGATACCTGCTGCTTGAAGGACTGATCAGCCGAAATGAGCGAAAGGCAATTCATAGGGATTGATGTGGTCTTGGCCAATGTGATCTTGCCAGACATGCCCGTCTTCTGAACTACATGTTTGGTTTGTTGGAGGCATTTTGCTCCCGACATTGTCGTCTAGGCTCATCTGTTTCACCTCTTGTGGGGATAATATTCTGATGCACCGGACACAACTCACGAACTCCCTGAGGTTAAAGCCAATAACAACATTCATCAGTAAAGAAAAGTGAAACCAAATGTTTAAAGTATAAAACTTCTGACTAAACTGTTTGAAGTTCTTGTTGCTTTCTTAAATAGAAGAAACCTAACCTCCTACATGGTTTATCTCCTCTGTAAAAAATATATTGTCTGTGTTTTGAATTTATATCTAAAAAAAGAGTAAAATAAACCCTGAAATTATTTTGTTGTAGGTAAGTAACACTGTAATTCGATCTGGCGGTTGTGTGACACTGCTGGATTACATATAGAATGCAAGCCATTTCTCAAGATAAATAGAAACAAAGTATTCGGTAATTCCTGTAATATTATATGCAATCTAGATGAAAACAATGAAATATACAATGAAATTCATATTTGTTTCGCGAAATAGCAATAATGTACATCATATTATTGATTATCCACTTATTATAATTTGATGTCTTATTTTAGGTTTCACACAGGAAATTCTTCGAAAACAGTCTTTGGCATGTGACTCTTCAGAGAAAGGGAAAGAAGTATTAGTCCTCTTGCCCAATTGCCCCTATCAGAACTATTACCCCTACAATAACTATCTTGATGATAATCTATTGAAGTCGAATGACCAACTTCTATATTTTTTCATTAAAATATCTTAACTCAAATACTGATTGCAGCATGATTTGCATCTTAAAAATTCTTTCATATTTTCCTTAATACCACTATAAAGCAACTAAGTTTATTGCTTGTTTTAATTGACCACTCTTATATATTTTCAAAGACATGCCAGTCTGCTACGTAGTTGTGATGTTTCAACTTACTCCCACGGATCATCTCCCACCAGAAGGACATCATTCTCTTGATCAACATAGACCAACTTCCAACCTAGTCTCTGTAAATCTTCAAGGCGGCCACCAAGACTGAACATTTGAGCAAGCTCCTGCTTGAGCTCAGTGTACCCTGAGTAGCGAGTGACGTCTATTGATCTGCCAACAGATCCACGCTTATACACCTTCAAGCAGACAGAAAATTGGTTAGCCCCAGTATACAAGGTTTAAAAAGTGTGTTTGTGTTGTGTTGTTGCTTTGAAGAAACTAAAACCACAATCACAAAAAAAAAAAAAAAAACTAGAAGCAATTGAAATTTGAGGATAACAAAATCAAGCCAAATAGATGACTACTGAGATAAGATGATTCTTTTAGTGTTAGTTTATCTACAAGACAACACAAACTAAAAAAGTGTGATTCTTTTAGTGTTGACCAGTAAAGCTCACATAGTACAAGAGGCAACACAACTATCAGTTGCATGCAATACTTTCTTCGGCTAATGAATAGATAACTGAATAGAAAAATTAATTCATCCATTGTACTGGTAGTCTCAAAATGAAATGGAAATACCTCCTTTTCCAAAAGAGTTTTTACAAAAGAGTTTGGTTGATAAACTTTTAAAAACAATAAGTGGGAGTTTACCATTCTTTTAGAGCTCTAAGTTGAAAAATGTGCTCTGCAATAAAAATATTCATACGCTTGTCGGAGTTGATACGTTAAACAGTCATTTCTACTCAAACAAAGAAGAATTTAATGTGTAATATCTTCCAAAATAAAAACTCAAATACGAACCTTAGTAAATGTGCGTTTCCTTTGAAGTTGAGGTGGTGACGCAAATGAATTCTTATATAAGTTACTATCCTTGAGGTTATCATTAAGTGACTTGAAAACAACATCTGGAACCCCAAAGGACTGTGAAACATATGAAGTTGATGGATCCTGCTGTGCTTCTTTGGAATTGTAGTTTATTACAACCTCTTCAGAAGAAATACTGTTAGAATTCCCCGTATTAATAGTCTTGGTTAGCAAGGTCTCAGTTGGTGCGCCTGCAGTATTGCCAAAGTTTACTGGACTATGATCATTTCTTCCTGGATTATCAGCCTGGTGTTGAATTCCAAGAGAATCATTCCCAAACATCGATGGTTGGTGAGAGGGCGTAGGAAATATCTGGTTCAGCTCTCTGTCTGCTCCAGAAAGGCAGGCTGGAGTTACTAATGAGGATGGATTCAACACATCCATATGGGGTGCCGCATGTAGGCATGCATATGAATCCAATTTTTTCAAAGCTGACGGTGTGAGGTCTACTTCATTGAAATCTCTTTGCAAGTATGTATCAATGCTTCGTGTGGTTGCAAGAGCTTCAAAAATGTCAGGTTTTGGATTAGGCAAAGCAGAGGATGTTTGGTTCGTCATCGCCTGTCCAGAGAATGTTCTATTTATGACTGTCTGTGGAAGAACAAGACCATGATTATTGTTTGTAGTTGAAGAGGAAAACACATCATTCGTTTGCTCCATTTGTTGCGCAGGAATTTTTGACTGAGGGCATTGCACCGCAATCGAACTATTTGGAACTATATGTTGTGACTCAGGACCACCGCAATCAACATGACCTCGCAAATCTCCAAGAACTGAATTTTGCTTATCCTTTACCGGTTGACATTGTTGCTTGGTTGGCTGGAGTGGAAGGGAATGCTGCTGAAGTTTCTGAAGCATCTGTGCATGTACTTCACTTAAATTTTGCGGGCACTGATCAATAGGACCGTGGGTCCCCACAGGCATTGAAGCTTGTTGTTGTTGCATAAACTGTTGATGTTGTGCACTTTGTTGCAATTGATCCAACAAGTTGGCATTCTGTAGGCATTGACGGTTTTGCGAGTAAGATGTCTGCTTATGATTATTTGGCATTGGCATTTGGGCTTGTAAAAGAGGGTTATGAAATTGGCTTGAAGGAAATGCATCTGTACTAGCCAAATTGAAGTCCTGAGGCTGCCGTTGATTTAGCAACGTCGTTCTGCCAAATTGGTTAGGTGGAGCCGATAGATTTGGTATCTGATTCATTTGTTGGGTTTTCCAAAGGGAGTTTTGCATAATTGGATGGATATTGTCTTGCGTCGGGATATGCACACTATTTATATGTTTCAGAAGGTCCACCATACCGATACTCTGTAACACAGGTCCGGCTAGGGAGTGCAGATGGTTCGATTGCATGTTTGCGTTATTAAGGAAACGATTCTGCTGCATATTCATCAAGTGGAGTTGATTTAGCCCAGGCATCATGGTGTTTTGAAACTGTGAATCTTTTAAAATCTCCTCGCCCAACCAAGGTCTTATTCTCTTCAGAAGATTTTCCATACCCGAAGATTCATCTGTCAATAAGAGAGGGTGAAAAGTATGTCATTACTCATAGGTGCAGCAACAAATGAAAGAATGATCAAAACTCAAGTTTTGGAATTTACTTGTTGAAGCAAGTATTTACATACATATACCAGAAATAAGTGATGAGAATGTTTTTTCTTCTTTCTGTTCTTTAATTAAAAAAACTTAAGGCATGTTTTGCTGCTTAACCTCATATTTTATTCTCTCAGACTAGTTATGTCTTCATCATGCAACGGATTAGTAAAACTGACCTTTTAATCTATCGGAATACACATACGACTACTACTCCAAATACTTAAACCAATAATACAGGGAATGCTTAAAGATGTCCACATCTTCATTTATATATGTATGGTTCTTTCAAAATTTGTTGCCACTGATGTACCTATAATTCCAGGTTGTCTGGGGTGCTTCACTCCAAAAAATGGTGGAGGATATATGAAGAAAGGAGCAACCACAGGCTCAATCTCCCAAAGAGAGACTCTTTTGCATTTTTCACCAACTCCAGACTCATCCCAACCAACCTACATATCGAGAAGACAGAATGCTAAGAAACTAGAATGAGTAAGATGGAGCAAGTTTATACATCATATGCTTGCTCAAATTTAGAAGAAACAAACCACATCTACCTGCAGATTTCGCCATTGTGAGTTTTTCCATCTTACAGGATCTAAATCATTAAGGCCTGTGATTGTGCCCATATATCTGTTAAAATACAAATATACAATCATGTTACTTTTCAAAAATCAAACTCTGAGTTCTCTTCTGTTCATAACATGTCAGACAAATGAGTTGTGGACAATAATGACCTCCTGGTTCCAGATTCTTCAGTTTCGAACACCATACGGAATCTCATACCCAACGATATATTGTTGTTGTAGATTGCAGCATTGTACTTGGCTAAAGGAACGACAAACTCTGCTGGACTGGCCCTGCAAGAAATTTGAGTTCCATGATTTACTAGTACTCATAGAACCGGCTACTCTTGGGAGCTTGTCTACTGTAAAAAGGATCAAAACCAAATTGATGTATCAAATCAAGACTGACCTTGGATTGTAAAATACAGTAAAAGGACTGTTATTTGCTGCAGCGTGTGCAGCAGCTGCTAGAATTCCAATATGCATGCTGTCGCTTGACAAAACTGAAGATGATATGTTGTTGGTTTGGTTGTTGGACCGCCTGATGCCCACGAGTAACTCCGATTTTTCATCCCTATATATACATTAAGCAACAGCATCAGTAACACGATTGTGCATGAACAACTTAGGCAAGATTTCAAGTGAGATTGGCTACTAACTGGGAGTTAGAAAATATAAGTATTGGGGCCAAAATATAACAAAACTAGTAAAAAACCAAATACACTAATCTTGCTATACAAGTACTGGCTAGATTAGGAGATGTAGAATTTGCAGTTCGAAGGGAAAGTGGGAGTCTTACTTGATAAATAAGACAGAATCACCAGCAGAAAGATGTTTTCCACTAACAAAGTGACTCCAGCCAGTTGTGAGCAAATGCCTCTTTGGCTGACCTATAAGTTAATAACCAAATAAGAACAGTGTGAAATTGGAGAAATGTGCGCTTAGTGTTAACCTTCCAATATTAATATTTCGGTATACATGTGGACATTTGAAGGAAGAGGCTCTACCTCGGTAGATATGACGGAAGGTCCATAAGTTATTATGAAGATCCCTGGCTTGTAATTCCTGGACTGGAGGCTGCATGGAGAAATCCTGCATGTATCCGAAAAAGGAACAAAAGTAATAAATTGTAGATCATTTACATAATCACATGTAAATGATGAAATTTGCAGATAATGAGATTCTTATTTACAAGTGGAGGAAAAATCTTCTCGGCTGCGCGGCGTGGTACAGAAAAACCTCCATGCGTGCTTGTATCGCTTGCGGTTAAAGTCTTACAGAAGAATTCTGTTTGTGGTCTATTTGAACTCAGGACATGATCAGATCCAAGAAATGCTTCCTTCTTGTCCTGGTAACGAATAAAAAACCTCAGTTGAGAATCATCCGTTAAGATAAAATTTTAGAACCTTAGCTGGGATTGAGCGACGTGCACTCAAATTATGAGCCCGGTGCACTGATACAAGTGTTCTTTATTAACTGAAAATTATGGTTCATTTTCAGACAATTAGGTAAAGAAAATGTCAATATTTAATACCAATATGCTTACTTCCAATCACGAAACAAACTCTTACATTATCGACTGGCTGGAGTGTCATCTGAGCATAAACATCATCTGTTTCAGTATCCGCCTACAAAAATAAATTAATAACTAAAGCTAATCAAAACAAAGATCATATAAAGTTCAATAAGAAGACTATAGAAAAGAAAAGAGAAAAATCTAATGTGAAAAGTATAGCATACATGCAAGGTGACATTGTGAAGCAGACAGATATACTTCGACGGAAGATTGGCATAGTTAGGGACGTGAGCGTCTACTTTCTTCTGCATAGAAGCTGCAACCTGAAGAAATGTAATTGTAATTCCCAGAAGGGAACTAGAAAGGCTTATGTTTTGATTTTAATAAAAATATAATCCAATTTTACTGGACAATTCAAGGTTCAGCAAGTTTATGTATATTTTTCCTTTTATTTTCCTTTCAACAAGCAGATACCTCCGCAGGAAAGGGAAGAAAAGAAACCAAAAACACGAAGATAAATAGTAACAACATATTTCTTAACAACTTCAAAATATAGTGTTGGTCACACTTCAGTAAACCACCTTTCCTTCCACCGCACATCCAAAAATCAAAATTGGAAACCAAGTAAATGGCATTTGAAAGATAAGAACGAAAGATCTTGAGATCGCTTCTAGCTGAAGCAAGAGAGGCATCACCACAACTAGCAAATACAATAACACACTTAAAGTTGACTCACAAGTTCTTACAAAAAAAGCACCTTTACCTACGTCAATTTCCATGTTCTCTACAAACATAGGACAATCCAATTACTAAAGACAGCTGATGATGCTCAACTGTTAAAATAGTCTCTACAAGACAAAAATCAATTACCTCATCGAACCCCTAAAAATGACAAAACACATGAACAATCCCTATAGACAAAACTAACTATAAGGTGATTAATGATAAGTTATACGAACATAGGAAACATCCCCAAAAAACTAATTGTAAGATGAGAGTCTTTACTGCATCAACTCAAATCAAATAACCATACTTTCTCGTTTAATGCTTCAAAACAACCTTCTTCCCAACCTACTCCGGCTCTAATACGGCATGGGTAGTCTGATTTCCTTCACTGAAAACAACCTGCTCCAGCTTACTCTGTATTCTTTGGTCACCTTCACTCTGAACAATCTTCATTCCACCTATTCCGACTTAATCCGGCATAGCAATGGGTGACCATTTTTTAGATAGTTCTATCCAAAATTTCGCACCAAATTTTGAGAATTGGCTTTGATACCACTTGGTGAGAATCTGAGCAAAAGCATTTCCCAAGGTGAGAAAGTATAGGTCACATCGACACATTCCCATTATCCATACATATAAGATCGAAGCAGGACTATTGGCAAAACGTCCGAAGACAGACATGTTTGTGTCAACAAACTCAGTTGACTCAACGGGTCGCTAAAGGGTATTCAAACAATTTGCAGTCGTAACTTTACTACTCTCTCTATACAACTTATCGGAAAAAAACGACAAAAAATAAGACATATTTGTGTCGACAAACTCATTTAACTCAACTAGTGGCTAAAGATTATCACCTTTGCAGCCATGACTTACTTCTCAAAGAAATAAAATGCAAAAACAAGACATATTTGTATCGCCAAACTCAATTAACTCAACAGATCACTAAAGAATATCATGTTTGCAGTCACTTAAGAGTATCAGGTTTAAAGTCACGTAGAAAAAAACAAAAAAAATCAGACATGTTTGCAGCACTAACTACCTGTTCGCTATGACCCTGAGGGAAGTAGACGACCAACGATCCGACGGGCGGTAAGTTGACGAGCGGTCCGGCGCACGCGTGCCACAGCTGGGAGTTGATGGTTCCATTCCTCTCCCCTCCTCCTGCACACCAAAACAACACACTTTTAAAAGGCCAAATCTTTTTGGAAACAAAAAAAACACCTCCGAGTTTGATATTTGGTCAAATACCTTGTGAAGTCGTCATCTGTGGTTCGGCTTCTACAAGTTCTGGGAAGGTTCCATCTTTGGGTCTTCGCTTTTGAGCTGTTTCTTTGTTTCTCTTCTCTTCTGCCTTCTGGGTTGGTTGGTTTGTTGTGTTGTGTTGTGTTGTAGGGAATTGGGTTATGTTTCTGTTGGGTTTTTTTTCTTCTTTTGCCAATTTATACTCGTCTCTGTCACCGTATTAGGCGAGGAGGTTGGAATTTAACGAGACGATTAAAATATATTTGAGAGTTCGTTAGTTTAGTTTGAATTGGAGTTTGATTATGTATTTTTCTTATCACCAAATGGATAACTACACTAGACTAATGTGAAAAAAAATTCATTTAACTATATTATTATTGGTATTCCAAAATATTCGAAGGAGTCAGACATCTAAGGGGTTGGAATTCCATAAGTTCTTCAAAATATAAGTAAAATACTAGAATTCTGAAGTCAAAATCCAAAGGGATAAAAAAAATTAGAAGGGCCCGCCCACTTAAGAGTAGAATACCCAATTAGACTTCAAGGCAAGCTAAACTAACGAATTCTTAAAAAAAAAATTGACTTTACAAATTCCCTAACATAATTCCCAAGGGCATGGTTAACGGGAGGGCTCCTAACGGGCGGGTGCCCACTTGGGCGACGAAGCTCCCAAATGGACGCCCGGGCGCCCTGTTGGGTGGGTTGGGTGGGGGCACGTGTCCCTCCATTGGTCTGAAATTGTTATTTTTGTTATTTTTGATTATTTGTTGAAAATGTTTATAAATTTATTTTAAATTCGTTTTAAATTGTATTTCCAGATATTTTTGCTGAAAATATGTTTTTATTTGGAAAAAAATTCAAAATAATAAGTTAAAAATAAAAAATTAGAAGAATATTCACGTTGAAAACTTATTTGGCAAAGTATGCACATTGAAAACGGCACATGTGATGCCGTTTTCATTAACTAAAAACGGCATCACTGATGCCGTTTTTATTCTAAGTGAAAACAGCATCAGTGATGCCGTTTTTACTTAGGTAAAAAAATAATTCGAGGTCCTGTGTTTTATATAAAAAAACGCTATAAAAATGGAAATCTGAGATGTTATTTATTTCCTAAACGTAATTCTTGTGGCGTAAAATATACAGTGGGAGATTTGTTGAGTTTGTGCGGGGGTGGCAGGGGGCGGCAGCCCCTGCGGGTTTACCCGGATTATTGTATTTCATATATTGATCCGACATCATATTATTGTATTCCATATATTGATCCGTTTACCCGGATTTACCCGTTTAACTGCACCATATTTACCCGTTTAAATGCACCAGATTTACTCGTTCATTGCAGTACACCTACATCAATCATTGGATTACAATGATTACAACTCTTCCACAATAACTACAATGAGTTTTTGCAAGTGACGAAGATTCAAAAATTTCCAGATCAAACAATTTCAAGATCCAAAAAAATTTCAGGGGGCGCTGCCCCCTTGCCACCTCACCGGCGAGGTGGAACGCCGCTCGCTCACCGGTGAGCGAGACCCCCGACCGACATGTTGCTAGTTCAACATGTCTAAGCTAAAAACGACATCTCGAAATCAAGAAAAAAATTGCCCAAGTAAAAACGACATCTACAGTGCCGTTTTCATTAAGTGTAAAAAACGGCATCAACAATGCCGTTTTTACTTAATGAAAACGGCACATGTGGTGCCGTTTTTAATGTGCATATTTTGCCAATTAAATTTCTGGGATGCATATTTTTCCAATTTTTTATTTTTTCTTTATTATTTTGAAAAAAATTCCTTTTTATTTTGTGAATTTTTTTAAACCCAGAATTCATCTCAAAGTGACGTGGATGAGAGAGAATGTAGGGTGGATGTGGTAGCCCGGGTGTGGTTAAAGTTTTTTGGGTGCGTTGGGTGAGCCGACGTGACAGAGAGAGATACCACGACAAGTGGGGTAACCCTCCTCACACATCATCGAATATAACTGACACAACATAGATTTTAATCATATTTAAATATAACACGAATTAAATTTCCATTAATTACTGGAGCGATTGGACTAGCATGTCGATACAGAGGTCAACATGCAGGAGACTTGTGAACTTTATAACCTGATGTTCCAACTTTATTTATTGTTTGAGGGACTATTCTTACAAAAGGTATAACATAATTCCTTATGGTCTTTACCAAGAAAAACAATTCCCAATAATCTTCCAATTTATCCTAAGTTATTGGCTTGATATGATAGAATTATGTAGTGGGGATTTTTTTTTTGTTGTTGGTGGTGGATGTTTGAGGGGTGATGGTGGCGTCGCATCACCACGTGCACGTCAAGAGAGAAGGACGTGGGTCCTTTTGCAAACATACCCACTTTAAATCTTCATATTTTGTTTACTCTCAAAAGTGATCTTGATATTTTGACATTTGAATTGATGATGACCAACCAAGTAGTGTATATTTAGAAAAAATGATTAAATTTGATCTACTACAAATTTGTTTATCTTTTTAAGGTTTGCTATTCAAAGTGGTAGTTTACCGAGACAAATAGAAAAATATACATAACGAACAATAGAAAATAACACAGTACATCAAACACAAATACTTATGCTTCAATTTAGACATCTTCAAAGTCTTCCAGGATAACATCAAAATCTTTTGTCAAGACAAGCATGTAGTTTGTATTCAATATATTATTTCACTAAGTCACAAGGATACGACAATATTATACCTACATGACTACATGAGTCATGAATGATAAAATAATTATAATATTTATACATTAAAAGTTATAATTAATAAAAACTATGTATCTTGCTGTAAATTCGGTTTTGGCGAGAGAATGAAATATCAGGATCCTACTGTATATTTGTTGATATGACGGGATTGGAATGCAAATAAGGTAAGAGTTTTGATTAAGTGGGGCCCACCAGTTAATGGAGTGCTTTAAGGAATAATTTCAGGTTATTCCCACTTATTTATTGGTTTACTTCCTAAAGTAATTTGGGTTACAAATGTTGTCACTCGTGTCGTAATTTGAACATTTCGGGGGGTTTTGCAGTAATTGTGGTCGTGACAATTCATCTAGAATTTTACTTTGAAATTAGAACTTGAAATACCATTGCATATTTTTCTTCTTCTAAAATTGTTACTTTTGGTATTCTTTTTTCAAATCAAATAAGTTTGACTTGTACGTGAACATGGTGCATTTGTTAAATAGGTTAGATGGGTCGATAAGGTTGACACAATATTAAATCAAGTCATGTTATAAATACACTCGATACGTACACGACACATTTAATGAGAAATGATTATACTTCATTCTACTATACCATTCACAAACAGTAAGACTTGGTGGTGGTTTGAAATCATTGAATCCATGGAAATGGTAGTTCAAAGAAGTGGGTGGGTTGGTATTAAAGTTAGATCACAAATCCTTAGAAAAAAAACTCATATAATTTTACATACTTTCGAAATTTCCATAACTTGTCATGATTTTGATGGAAAACTCGGCTTATATATAAAAAAAATTCAAATTTCAGAATTTTCAGAAAATCAAATAATCAATCATATGATTTTACTTCTGAATCATCTCTAAATGGAATGAGTGGGTGCATATTCATACATAATAAAAATTGAAACGTATAAATGGGCACCATTATGTCGAATATTGATTGGAAATAATTGGAATTATGATAAAATTTGATGATGTGGAACTTTGATGTAAATAAAATACGATCTAAATAAAGGACATACATGCAAAGAGCTAAAAAAAATCATTGGTTTCTTTGTCCTTTAGATTTGACATGGTAACTGATACGATGTCGGCAAGGGAGAATGTGTGGAGTCGGCATTTCTGGATTTTTGACTCTTTTCTACTCCTTACAAAAGTGAGTTTTTATCATAAACAATACTAATTTTTCGTCAAAGATTTAAATTTGGCGCGACAACCAACTGCAGCAATCAGAAATCTTAAGTCTATCAAAATGAAATAAAATATCGAAATTAGATTTTTGTATTTTTCTTCGTCACACTTTTCATTCTGTAAAGAGAATCGAATCCTTGAAAAACAAGGCCTCTTGGATCCCATCTGTTTTAAAATAATATATGTAGTCAACAAGTTAGGTTAACTTAACTGGTCGTGTTAGAGTAAAGTCAAATAGCTGGATGGAAAGTTTAGTGACATCTTTCAAATATAATTTACTTTATATGTTACTAATTGTTGCACTCTTCCGTTTTGCTTTTTTTAATACTTGGTCCATTTGTTTTAGGGGAATTTGCTACAGTACACCCCGTAGGTGTCCAAATTGGCCATATGCACCTGCTTTTTCGGTATTACCGCATATGCATTTGGTGAGCATCTTATTTGCGCAAATGCACCTGGGCCGTTCGTGAGCCCCACTCCAGAGAGACGACGTGAATGGGCCGTTAACGGGCGTTCGAATCGGTTCGTGATCCGTTTGGTAGGACTCGTGATTTGGGATTGACTGTAGCCAAATAAATTTTACTAAGACTAATCTAAGACCATGACGAAACCATTACAGTGTTGGAATCACTCTGCATCGAATCACTCTGGATCGACTCTAGCATCACTATGGATCGTCTATGGAATCACTTTGTATCGACTCTGGAATCGGTCTGGATCGTCTCTGGAATCGTTCCGGATCGTCTCTGGAATCGTTCCGGATCGTCTCTGGAATCGGTCTGGATTGTTTCTGGAATCAATCTGGATCGACTCTGGACAATCTGGATCAACTCTGGAATCACTCTGGATCGTCTATGGAATCGCTCTGCATCGACTCTGGAACACCGTCGTAATAAGTGACAATATGAGTATTGGGTCCAAATGAACTAGAGTCCAGTAACATGTATGTATAAACTTTAGAATTTGTCCTGTGTTGGATGTAACACCGGTGAAGATTCTAAGTATGATCTCTCATGCACGGTGTAATACTTCAAACAATCTTTCACACACTATCTCTAAATCTCATTACCTCCAACAAAACCAACTTTAGGCCGGTTAAAATAGTCAACTTGACTCAGTCCTAATTAAATGAGCTTCAACACATTTTTAGTGTATTGGATCGCTCCTCGTAGCTTAATTTGATTTCGTTCTAGTTAACGTAGTCTCAACACATTTCCATTGTATTGGATCCATCCTCAATTCCCTATATATCATGTGTACGTACATGGATAAGCTCGAATGGTGTGTCTAGATGGAATCATGAATGGAAGGTTAAGTACCTTCTCCCATCCTTTTCTTCAGTACATATCACTTTCTCTCTCTATAATCTTGGGTCATACTCTTGTTTGGATCATGCAAGAGCAAGATCTCTTGTGGTGTATGGTGGGTGGTGGCTCCCATGCATGAACACAGCGACAATATGGTCACAATTACTATACGGTTATGGGATCTTTGGCATTAATGCATGAAGATATCTAAGAGTAATGTGCACCAAAAAAAAACTGATCCCTTCTGTCAAGAACATGGCTTTGGTTGCATATAAAAATGAGTTTGATTGGAAAAGAACTGCACTTTTATTGCAAATGACATCTCATGTGGAGTTGGAACTCTAGTTGTTTGCTCCTGGGTCCTATTGCCCATATTATTGTTCCTACCTACTAATGGAAGAGAGAGACTTGAACTTGAACCCCTATATTTTTTTCCTAGATGGAAAGTTTTGATTCATAGACCCTCTAAGTCATCATATTTACAGAAACACAAACTATTTTGCTTTATCTACTTGAACATCTAAATATATTTTGCATTCTTCAAGTCTACTTGAATATTGTATTCTTTTAGTACATCAAAAGGTACGACAATTGCTTGAATTCGTATATGTTGAGAAATTACATATTCTTCCAAGCAGTTAATGTAACATCCCCAGACAGCGGAAATTTAAAAATTTATAATCAAGACAATGGAACTCAATAATCAAAGACGGGACTGTTACTTCTCATAAAACAAATAACGGTACACCAAATTACATCAGAGTTTGTCAAAAATGATACATGATTACTACAAAACAACAAGGAAGATAAATGTAATCATGTCAACCTCAATGGTCCGAGTAGAAACTCAGACATTGTTGTTATATTTTTTTCAGGACCACAGTAGGTCCAGTTGGGTGGTGATCGGCGGACACGCGCATTTTGGAGTCAGATCCTCTACTCAGACCATTGAGGTCAACATGATTACATTTATCTTCCTTGTTGTTCTGTAGTAATCATGTATCATTTTTGACAAACTCAGATGTAATTTGGTGCACCGCTATTTGTTTTATGAGAAGTAACAGTCCCGTCTTTGATTATTGAGTTCCATTGTCTTGATTATAAATTTTTAAATTTCCGTTGTCTGGGGATGTTACAATTTGGTATCAGAGTGGTCGATTCCTATGCGGTTCCCAATGAAATCACCCTTGTAGTAATAGGACGCATGCATTTTATATTTTGGCATGCATTCATGGCTGAAGTTTGTGATTGTTTCTTCTGTCAGATGACACCTAGGCGCGTGAGGAGTTCTCCACGCGATCGCGATCCCAGTGACGACACTTCGGGCGCTCACTGGGACAGGTTGGGCGAGTTTCTGGAGCGTCAGGCAGCTCAGAGTGCGCACGGCGGGGTGGGAGCTGAGCACGATCGTTTCATGCGTCAGCACCCACCGAGTTTTGATGGCAAGAGGGCCCCGGAGGTTGCGGAGGACTGGATCTTTAGGATGGAGAAGATCTTCTGCGCGATTGGTGTAGCACCAGAGAGGATGGTGGAGCTGGCCACCTACGTGTTCGATGGCGAGGCCGCCAACTGGTGGAGGTTCACATCCACGGTGTTGTTTGACGACCGTGTGGATGTCAGCTGGGAGGAGTTCTTAGAGGTGTTCCATGAGCAGTACTTTCCCCAGCACGTCAAGGATCAGAAGCGGGAGGAGTTCATGTCGCTGGAGCAGAAGGAGATGACTCTAGCGAGCTACATCAGCAGGTTCAACGCCTTGGAGCGTTACTGCCCAGAGATTTGTGTGACCCCTGAGCAGCGGGCGAGGAAGTTCGTGAAGGGACTGAGGCAGCCGCTCCGATCTCGGGTGATCAATAGCATGCCGCGGACCCTTGCAGATGCGGTGAAGCATGCTACTATCATCGAGCAGGACCAGAGAGAGTGTCTTCAGGAGGCGAGGAAGGCACCAGTGAGCACCGGTAGCCGTATAGCCGGTCGTGGAGCGGGAAACCCGGGCAAAAGGCCCAGGTTTGATGGAGGAGGAGCACGTCAGTCAGGAGCGTGCACTTACTGCGGGAGGTTTCATCCAGGACAGGAGTGTCCCCGTCGGACTGGAGCGTGTATGGGTTGCAGTCAGGTGAGACATTTCGTCTGTGATTGTCCTCAGAGGCAGGGGGAGTCGAGCAGGAGGCCAGGACCACCAGCTGTAGGCAGAGGCGGAGGCAGCCGATCAATCGTCTCACCATGACAGGGCAGGAAGACCGGGCGAGTCTTCACTATTCAGGCTGAGGAGGCGAGGGACTCCAACACCGTCGTGGAAGGTACACTTTCTGTTTCTGGCTTGGTTACGCGTGTGTTGTGTGATTGCGGCGCCACTCACTCCTTCATTTCGGAGAAGTTTGCTGGCGAGTTGGGTCGGACCCCTGTGCTGCTGACTGATGTTTTGGAGGTCAGCATGCCCATGGGTGAGGTGGGCACTGTGGGGAGCTTTTTCCCCGGCACCACAGTTGCTTCGGGAGACCATGATTTTCCGGCTGATCTGGTCTTGTTACCGATGGAGGAATTCGACATCATACTGAGGATGGATTGGCTGTCACAGTACGATGTGTGGGTCTTTTGCCGTGAGAAGAAGATCCTGATTCCGATGGAGGGCTTGCTAGATGTTTTGATCAGAGGTGCGAGGAGCAGAGGGGGTCGTCTGATTGTGTCTGCGATTAAGGCACAAAGACTAATACAACTGGGATGCAGAGCGTTTGTGGCCACGCTAATTGTTCCTGATCCTGAGACGAGGAGACTGGAGGATATAGAGGTTGTGCAGGAGTTCCCGGATGTGTTTCCAGCAGAGATTGTAGCATTACCACCGCACCGAGAGATCGAGTTCGGCATCGAGTTGGTAGCGAGTACGACACCTCAGTCGAATGCACCGTATCGTATGACACCTGCTGAGTTGACAGAGCTGAAGAAACAGTTGCAGGAGTTGATGGAGTCTGGTTTCATTCGACTGAGTGTTTCTCCATGGGGAGCGCTTGTGCTCTTCGTGAAGAAGAAGGATGGGTCGTTGCGGATGTGCATCGACTACAGGATGCTGAATAAGGTTACCATTCGGAATCAGTACCCTTTGCCCAGGATTGATGACTTATTTGATCAGTTGCAGACGACGAGAGTGTTCTCGAAGATCGATCTGCGTTCGGGTTATCACCAGTTGCGGATTAGGGAGGCAGATGTTCAGAAGACAACCTTCAGGACGCGGTACGACCACTACGAGTTCTTGGTGATGCATTTGGACTGACGAATGCACCTGCAACATTCATGGATCTGATGAATAAGACCTTTCAGCCGTACCTCGACAAATTTGTCGTGGTGTTCGTGGATGATATCTTGGTATACTCGCAGGGTATTACACACGGTTCATCCAGGATTTCTCCAGACTTGCATCGCCACTGTCAGCGTTGACGTAGAAGGGCGTCAAGTTCGATTGGTCCCAGAAGTGCGAGGACAACTTTCAGGAGCTGAAGAGACGATTGACGACAGCACCGGTTCTAACTCTACCGAGTGGCAGTGGAGGCTACGTGATATACAGCGATGCATCAGGGATAGGCTTGGGTTGTGTTCTGATGCAGCACGGGAAGGTGGGCGCGTACGCTTCGAGGCAGTTGAAGGTGCACGAGAAGAACTACCCTACTCATGATCTGGAGTTGGCAGCGGTAGTTCACGCGTTGAAGACCTGGCGGCACTATCTGTATGGCGAGCAGTTCGAGGTCTTCACAGATCATCAGAGCCTGAAGTATTTGTTCTCGCAGAAGGAGCTGAATATGAGGCAGTGCAGATGACTTGAGTTCATTAAGGACTACGACTTCACCATTTCCTATCATCCGGGGAAGGCGAATTTGGTTGCAGATGCAGTGAGCAGGAAGGTGGTGGTTTCAGTTGCGAGTCTGTGCATCCAAGAGTGGAGGCTACTCGAGGCATTGTCAGAGTGGAGACCGTTCACAGAGGGTTCTGAGAGAGCAGTGATTGCTAGGCTTCGGGTGGAGCCGCGGACTGTCTCACGGGTGGTTCAGGCTCGACAGGGGGACGATGAGTTAGATGGTCTGCTACAGTTAGCTTCCAGAGATGAGTCAGACTTCTGTGTGGGGGTTGATGGTGGTTTGAGGTTAAGGAGTCGGATCTGGGTGCCGAAGGCTGATGGGCTGAGAGATGACATCATGGAGGAGGCACACAGAGCGAGATACACCATTCACCCGGGGAGCACAAAGATGTATAAGGACCTGCAGCGGAACTTCTGGTGGAAGGGCATGAAGAGGGACATCACAGAGTTTGTGGAGCGATGCTTAGTCTGTCAGCAGGTGAAGATTGAGCATCAGAGGCCAGCAGGACCGATGCAGTGTATTGAGCTTCCTGAGTGGAAGTGGGAGCACGTGACGATGGATTTTGTCACAGGATTGCCGAAGACAAGGAGATTCCACGACGCGATTTGGGTGATAGTCGATCGACTGACCAAGTCGGCGCACTTCTTAGCGATCAGGACCATGTTGCCTTTGGAGGGTTTGGCTAAGTTGTACGTGGAGGAGATAGTCAGGTTGCATGGAGTGCCAGTGAGCATCATCTCCGATCGAGATCCTCGTTTCACTTCCAGATTTTGGGGGAGTCTACAGCAGGCTTTGGGGACGCGTCTGAGGTTCAGTACAACGTTTCATCCGCAGACAGGTGGACAGTCAGAGAGGATGATTCAGACCTTGGAGGATATGCTGAGAGCATGCACACTGGATTGGTCAGGGCACTGAGATGAACACTTGCCGCTGATAGAGTTCGCCTACAACAACAACTACCACTCGAGTATTGGGATGGCACCGTACGAGGCGTTGTACGGGAGGCCTTGCAGATCACCGGTATGCTGGAGTGATGTGGGCGAGAGGCAGTTAGTGGGGCCAGAGATCGTGCAGATGTATGCAGAGAAGGTGAATGTGATCAGGAGGAGACTGGCCACAGCACAGAGCAGGCAGAAGAGTTATGCTGATCGACGCAGACGTGTGTTGAGTTTCGAGGTGGGCGACCATGTGTTTCTGAAGATTTCCCCAGCTCGAGGTGTGATGAGGTTTGGGAAGAAGGGGAAGCTCCATCCGAGATATGTTGGGCCGTTTGAGATCCTCGGCCGAGTTGGAGAGGTTGCCTATCGGATTGCATTGCCACCGCAGTTTTCGGGTCTTCACAACGTTTTCCATGTATCGATGTTGAGGAAGTATGTTGCAGATCCAGCTGACGTTATTGAGATAGCAGTGTCAGAGATTCAGCAGGACTTGTCGCTCGAGGAGAGACCAGTCGAGATAGTCGATTGCATGGATCATCAACTCAGGAGGAGGACCATTCCGAAGGTGAAGGTCAGGTGGTAGCATCATAGTGAGCGCGGGGCCACTTGGGAGATCGAGGAGGAAGTCAGAAGGCAGTATCTAGTGCTTTTCGGTGAGTTGTTGTTTTGATTTCGGGACGAAATCCTTTTAAGTTGGGTGGATTGTTAGAACCCAAACCCCGGTTTAGGGTTGATCTTGGGTTAATGGAGGTTAAGAGTGGGCTTTGCATGGGGAGATGGGTTACTTAGGGTGTGCATGGGGAAGAGGAGGAGGCGAGTACTGTGGGCGTGAGGGGGGGGGGGGGGGTGATGGCTGGGGCACTGTTGGTGCAGATGGGTTATATACGTTTTTTCTCTCTCTCTCTCTCTCCCATTTCATTCCCTTCTACCCTCATTCATTCCTCTCCTTCTTGCGAACCAGAGTGTGCTCGGGAGTTTCCAGTGGCGTGAGGCGTGCAGAGGACGTGCGCGAGGAGGTCACCGGAGGCGACGGGCGCGAGCAGAGCTCCGACGGTTGCGTTGTCTTCTTCGAGGTATGTCGACTTGTTAGTGTGGTTTTAGTTGCTCACCCAAGTGTGGGGGAGGTGTTGGTCGGCCGAGGGAGGTCGGAGACCTCTCCGGCGGCGTGTTTCTTCGTAGAAACCTCGGCTGGTGCGAGGTTGAAGATGACCACCGGTCGACCGGGCCCTTCGGGCGGTCGACCGAATGCATGTGTTTTCGTATGTCTGTTGTGTTTCGGTCGACCGGTTCCTTGTGTTCGGTCGACTGGAACTTAGGTTTATTGGATTTTTATGCATGATGTTCGGACGTTGGTTTTCGTTCGGTCAACCGTTTTATGACGTAGAAATAATAGGTTGACCCTGTTAGTTTTCGGTCGACCGAGACCCCTGAGTCGGTCGACCGATAGTGTTGATTTTTATGTTGACCAGACCCCGGATTTTGAACTCGTTCGGTCGACCGGTTTTAGACCTTCGGTAGACCGTTGGGGATTGTGTTTTGAGCGCAGCGGTAGACCGTGTTAGTCGTACGGTCGACCGATTCATTTCTGGAACCGGTCGACCGAATCACCTCTTTCGGTCGACCGTTTGGGCCCAGGACAGAAGTCCTGGTTCCCATTTTGAATGTCAACTTTGTCCACGGAAACCCGTGTCCTCGCCTTGTGCGTGAGCCGGGAGGTGACGGTGGGCGCGTTCCGCGTGCCTGCCCAGGGACCGCCGTGTGGAAAAAGTGTGGGTGTTCGGGACGCGTCACCTCCATGTATGGACTGTGACTAAGATGTTGGTTTTATTGGACTCATTGTAGTATAGCAGGCCTGAGGGATCGCGGATCCCAATGTTTGATGTTTGTGCAGGCACGCAACTGGCGTTGGGTGAGGTGACTACCGGCCTACTGGCTACGGAGGTCGCTGCCCTACTTTTATAGCAGCGCAGTTGGTGTTTGTGGCTCGTGGAGCCTGATCACTTGGCAGACTTCGGTCTGGACCCGTCCGATGTTGTGCCGGACATTTGTGATGGACCACCGATGTTGTGTCAGTGATGCCGCCGAGGTTGTGCCGGCGATGATGATTGTTGGGCCGATGCTATTCCGTCTATGTTGATTCCTCGACTGGGCACCTATCGAGATGATGTTGTTATACCTTCCGGGTGACGGCCCTGTTGGTCCCCGTGGCTCCGACCACAGAGATTTGCAGATCTGTATTCTATCGGCCCGCATGCGTGACAGAGGCTCCTTGTCGAATCCTTGAGTAGTGTAGCCGCGAGTGGGGGGTGCGATGTCGCGTGTTGTAAGACTGCATGTGCCTGCAGTAGGTCTCCTCGGGAGACCCGATGTTGACTGTCGGATTGATGTCCTGTTTTACCCTTCGGGGGAACTGTTTTCCTTTATGTTGATGTCATGACATGCTACTAGTATGATAGGTTCATTGTGTAATGCATGCATATAGGTGAGTTGGCATACGGAGTTTCCTTCTGGAAACTTAGGCATTGTTGTTATATATTTTTCATGACCACAGTAGGTCCAGTTGGGTGGTGATCGGCGGGCACGTGCATTTTGGAGTCGGATCCTCTACTCGGACCATTGAGGTCGACATGAGTACATTTATCTTCCTTGTTGTTCTGTAGTAATCATGTATCATTTTTGACAAACTCTGATGTAATTTGGTGCACCACTATTTGTTTTATGAGAAGTAACAGTCCCGTCTTTGATTATTGAGTTTCATTGTCTTGATTATAAATTTTTAAAATTCCGTTGTCTGGGGATGTTACAGTTAATGTTATTATTATTGAATTATCTTCGGTAATGGTTCAGTTTCATGATGTATACTACGGTACTACCCTAAGCAATAAGTACATGGAAAATATTAATGGTGTTCTCAAAGCCATGTAATACACTAAAATGGAATTTTTGGCTAAATATGTTGATTGATATAAAACCGGTTATGGATTTTTTTTCCTTGATGAATTCCATATATATAGGATTGGTGCTAATCCTCATGGTACACACATTTTTATGTGTGCTTGTTTGTAAGTTTTGGCTCACAAGACTTAAAGAATCAATAGTGACATACCAAATGTTGTTGTCATGAGAAATAAATAATTAAATGAGGTGCATGTATGTGAAAACAGTGGTCCAGGATCTTGATGTATATAGTAAATGTTCACATGAATACTTCCTTTTGTTGATAGAACTTTCTGTGGATTTTCTCCGCTTGTTCTCTTCTTCATCCTGTGGCCTTGACCAAACCGTTTCCTTTTGTGGTTATGTACGTATATAGGTTATTTGCACATATTTAAACATCACCAACACTTGCTTAGAAGGGGCAATATATAAGAAATAATTTTCACAACTTAAGGATAATCTCAAAAACTAATGTATGCAGTGGCGGATCCATGATTTCAAGTATAGTAGGGTGTCATGCACTAGCGTACTAATCGACAACCAAAAAATAACATACAATCTAAAAATATAAATATTTCATAAAAAGTTAGAAATAAAATGTTGTAAATAATTTAAATTACAACCTATTAGTACTTTAAAATTATTACAATGGTTCTCGAAGAAATTTTATATTTTGGAATCGATTTATAATAGCATCTATGTTAATATCTAAAAATATTTTTCTCTCTAGATAAATAACCAAACAATCATTCAACATTTGATCTTCCAGAAACAACATATTTTTCCTCCATTTTTTGAATATCCATGTCAAATTTAGTCAGAAACGAAGTGATTTTTTTCATGTAAAAATAACAATTAAAACTTCATTTTTTAATGGTAGGGCACGTGCCCCACCAGGCACCAAGGTGGATTCATCCCTGTATGTATGTATGTATGTATGTATGTATGTACGTACGTACGTAAATAATACTATAAAATTTAATAATATATAGGAAAAGTCACTTCCAACTACATGTACTACATGGGTCAAATGATCTAGTTAAACTCGAAGAAGTACATAAACTCTTAAGAAAATAATAAGAGCATGCATTCATGAACGTATATATATGTACCCATGTGTATGTGTATTAGTTTTTGATTTCTTAAATTTTGTAAGATGATATGCGTGTAATATATCTTTTCTATATATATTTTTATTTTCTGACCTTTTTTAGAGCAATTTTCTAACACAATCCTGAATATATATCACAGAGTAAAACACAATTAATTAAATAAAGAAATAATCAAGGACAGGAGACCAACCACTTCATAAGCTACATCACTAAAACATCTACGAACAATGATGGTAGTTGAAATTTAAAGGTAATAACATATGAAAGACTATCGAATTATTGGGCCGTAAATGGTCCATTTACTCATGTGGGCTGTCACATACCACATGAACAATATATACAAGTATTGAGTTTTTTTTAATCCATAATTTCCCAATGTCATCTCCTACGCGAGAGGATGGAAAGCCATGGTTTTAAATGGGAAGTGACCCAACATCTTTCTCACTTAAGCACATTGAGATTCGAAGTCGGATAGTTAAGCAGTGAAATCACTTGCTCTAGTTGAGAGCCCTATCTGTCAATCGAAACTAACTGTTATTCAGTAACCAACACTAATTTTGTTTATTTAGTAGTTGAGTTGGGTGTTTATGATAAACATGAGGTAAAACCACTATAACACATGAAAGTATAACCAGAAAAACACTATACTAATTTCCATTTGCTTAAAAGTAGAATGATCAAAATTAGCCACATTAAAAATAGCCACTCTTTCCTTCTTATGAAGTCTCGAGATCATCCAAGATTGTTCAAAACACACTCGTTTAGTTTAACAGCCACGCTAAGTGGCATATACAAAAACCCACAATCAAAGAAATTACACAAAAAAGTTAATTCAAATATTATTTTTCCAATTAAAATCCAAGAAAACACCACGTATGCATTACTGCAAAAACATTTCCAACTCCATTTCCCCGAATTACTTCCACGAAAAACACAATAAATAAATAAATAAATAAAACTTACACGAAATAACATCAAACAATTTTAAAATTTACCAGGGGCCTATCTGCAAATACCCCAATCCCAACGACTTTAACCACCACACAACGAACTCAACCGCCAACTCCTCCTATAAAACACCACTCTTAGAAGAGAAGAAGAAGAGAGCAATTAAATCAACAATCATTACAAAATGGGCTTCCCTGCCACGACGGAACGCGTACTAGAGGACCTGAAGCTCCACGTCTCGGAGCTCCGGCTCGAGCCGCCGTCCTCCATCGGCTTCTCCGACCCGTGTCCCCACTGCAGCAACCGCAAGCGCCTCCACCTCCATCCTCCCACCCTCGAGCGCAAGAAGGTTCTCGTTATTGACTTCCCGGACGAGGACGACGAAACGGCAGTTCTGTCTCCCTCCACGCCGGAGGTTAAGGCTGCCGGAGTGCCTGCAGAGAGAGTGTGTGTATGTGAGGGTGATGGTGGGACCCCTGTTGGGCCTGAGACTCCGTATCCTCTTGTTGGGCGGTCGGGCGTGACGGACCGGGGTGGGGAGGAGGATAGTGGGAAGGGTGAGGGGTTGTTCGGTTCGCCGGAGAGCGCTGGTGGGGAGACTAAGGTGATATTTTTTTTTTATTTTGAAATGTTTTTCTGGCATTAGTATCGGAATTGGTTTTTTGAATTTCACTTATGTGTGATCTTCATGTTAAGTGGTTTAATTGGAGATTCTTTTTGGCTATGATGTTTAGACAATGTAGGTAGGCTAAGAAATCTTGTTTTGTTTTTGGCTTTAGTATTGGAAATGGTTTGTCTTGGAATTCTGGTTTATGTGTAATTGTGATGTTTAAGTGGTCGGTTTTTGAAACTGATTTTAGGATTTTTTTTTTTGGTTCGTGAAGATTAGAATCACTGAATTGGTTTCTGTTTCGGTCTTTTCTTGTCATAAGTCATTGGTGGTGATCTGAGTTCAAGCACGAATAGGTTTAGGATGTGTTGATGAGTTTAGAATGAGTTGTTTGAAAGAGTTTAGTTTTGGATGGTCATAAGGTACTGAATTGTTGATGAAACTATAATGATGTTTGATTATGGCATCGTTTTGTGTTGGATTTGCATCTTTCTTCGTTGAGTTGTTGGATGTGAACTTTGATTTCTGCTTTTGGTAGTTATCAGTGTTTACAAAGATGTTTATCTTGTTTTCTGTTGTAACTTGTTATAAAGATTCTGGAACCTTTAGAACTCAAGTTTTACCAATTTTAAATGTTTATCTTGTTTCTTTGCTTGAACTGGCCAAGATTGTCTTAATGAATAATGGTTCTGTCCAATTTGTGAAGAAACTTGGTTTCTGATTTTGATATTTTACAACAATCACGTTCCATTTCATTACATTTTTTTCTTCCAATTCTCACTCACATGATTGTACCTGCAAATTTCTCTTCAGATTGTACCACTTTACTATCAACTTTTATTTTCTTGGTATTAACTGATTGTCCATTCTGGTACCAACTTTTAAGTAGGTTAATTTTTTCTCAACGAACGTCATATTTTTAATGCAGACTCCAGTAGAGGAGAATAAGGAAGTGCTCCATAGTGCTTTGAAAAGGGAAGGTCTTAAGAAAGTGATAGTTTCCATCAGCTGCAAATGTGGAACTCATCATGAGATCACATTCTGAGTTCTGACTGGAGTAAACAGAGAGGAAGCAGTTGATGTTTGGAGAGAACATTTGATGTCATTAGAGGTTCATAGTTGCTGCTTGTTCCAGATTGAAAAAACTCCAACATTTTGCAACAACCATAGTTCAGAACACAAGTGTTTCAAGTATTATCTTACCATAGATGTTATGGTTGAAGGTGTGGTCTTGTTTTTATTTGTGTGTTTGTGTTTGTGAGCTTTTGTTTGGATCTTTTGTATTTTACCTTACAAAGTTGTTTGGGCTTAAAGATCTAAAATGGATAGTATTTTGACTTGTACCTTTTCAAATGACTTCAAATTGGGTCCTGAATCGACCTTTGTTTACAATCACAAGTTTGGTAAACTGAGTGTGAAGTGTTGGAATAAGTAACAAAGTTTGAATACAAATGTTCATTTATTTTTATTTTTTTTACCCTACCTTACATGATTGAGATTTGATTAGCACGATTATCTTAAGAAAATGGACATCCCAATTGCAGTAGCTCCGGTTGGTCAAAACTAAAGATTAATTGCAAAGGAGGTGAAACCTACGTTGCTTTTGTAATTAATCATTATTGTCGAATTTTCGTTTTTGATTTAATCTATTATTTTACGTATTTCATTTTAAATCCCAAACATAGTAACCTCCAAACGTTAACTCAACTGCTAAACGTCGTCCGCGAATTACTTAAATTGCCCGTGTCAATTACAATTTTACCTTTCTACTTATTTCTTGTCTCCATTCCACTCTTCCACCACCATTCTCTCTTCATTTTCCTCCCAACATCAAATTACAACCATAAAAAATGTCTCGGAGAGTAAGGAAAACGTCTGAAGGAGACACCTTCCTTTTTCTTAAATATTTTTATGATTTTTTTTCAAAATAATCATCAAAAAAATAAAATTGGAAGAATATTATCCAAGTAGTAATTCTTGTGGGGTAAAACATACAATGAGAGATTTGTTGAGTGTATGAGTTTGATTAAAAGTGTGGGGGTGACAGGGGGCGACAGCCCCTGCGGGGGACGTGAGATTTGTTTCAACGCCCTACTATTGTATTCCGAATATTAATATGTTTACCCATTTAATTGCTTGATCAATTATTATTGAATAACAACATTAGTTGAAATTTATCAGTAATTGTTCTTGTTAACTTTGAAATTTTTCGTTGCGATCGCATCTCAGGTAACAATTTGTTCGACCATCTCGTTGTGGTTTATAAGAGGATACCACAAAAAAGTCAGCTCCGATGACAACTTGTTTTGCACATTTTATAGCGTCATCGCATGCAGGAAATACTTCATGACTTACAAAAAGTTCACTGTAATCCACCCGTCACCACCAAAATCTTGCATTAAAACCTGAAATAATTTGAAATAACACACCGTATAAATTTAATATTTTTTAATAAAAAAACAGGAGCGTCTGCAAAAAATATGTTGGCTTTTTGACTAATAATTACTAATTCATTCTGATGATTAATTAACATATCAATAAACACGTGTATTCTATTAATATCATCGTTTGCATATATTATATTTTATATCGTTTCAGGAACCAAGTTTGACTTAACACAAGAAATAAAGAGTATGGGTGAGAATCCGGTCAGGACCGGACCATACCAGATTTTTATCTGGAGTTCGGACCGAAGACCGTACCAGACCAGATTGGTTCAGACCGAAGACCGGACCATAATTTTTAAATAATAAAGAAAAACCCAGACCGGACTGGATTTTGCACACCCCTAATGAAGAGTGAAGAGTAGATAAGTTTACATTTATTGTATTTATGCTATAATGTAACTTGACATTTGAAATCTTTGATAATTGCATTGCATAATACTTAGGAAAACTATAGAAGTCTCGCATTTAAATCCATATCGATTTTACTTCAATAGAAAATCGACAAATCTCTTTAAAATTCCTTAGGACTGGATTTTTGTGTAAACTGGTCGACCAGTAGAACCATCTGATTCGACTGGATTTCAACAGATAGCCTCAGACAACCTCTTGTTTCCTAAACGGTCGACCGTAAACTTCTTTTAGTTTGACCGATTCTATATCTACTTTCCCAGTCTAAATCGGTCGACCGAAATACCTTTATCGTTCGACTGTTTCTCTTTTGTCAATTGATAGAACTCAGTTTGACCGATACAAATCATCTAGCCTATCGTATGTTGACACGTGTCCTGGTTAGTGTGCCATCCGGTCGACCGAAACTTTATTTTGTTCGATCGACCGATTGCATTTCCGTATTCGTCTTAAATATGACCGTTAAACTTGTCGTATATACCAACGGTCGTATACACATACTCACCTAACCCCTCAATTAGATTTGGTCTTCCGGTCGACCGAGATTCATTTTACGGTCGACCGATTTTTGAAACTTCTCAGCTCCTAGTCTATTGGACGTTTCCGGTCGAACCCACGACTTATTCTGTTAATCTTGTGCACAGTTTTGTCTATGACCAAATATTCCAAACGGTCGACCGTAACTCTTTTAGCGGTCGACCCGTTCTTGAAACTTCCCAATTCCAAGTCTTACTGGAAGTTTCCAGTCGAACCCTCGATCCATCCCGTTCGACCGATCACTTAAGTTCTAGCCCAATTGGTTCGACCGTCTGCACCTTTGCTCAACCGAACTCTTCATTTTCACATACCGGTCGACTGTTGGTGTGCAGATTTGTGTCCTGACTTTCACTACTTTGTGTATTCTTACACAACTTTTTCCCAACTTAATCCCAACGGCTAGAATTAGTTTAGAGCATATAAATAGAGCTGAGAACACACTTCTAAGGCAACCAATATTTCTTCAAGTTCAAATCTTACTACGACTCTCAAACTTGCTCTAAACATCTTTGTGCTCACATCTTCCCACTTGAAATCACCTCTTTGATTGCATCATTCATTTCAAGTGCCCAAGATTAGTTGCAGAAGTAAAGTCTTCACGAGTTGTACTAGCTTCTGGTGTGAAGTTCTTCTCGGATTGTGAGAAGGTGGTCCAAGCTAAGCGAGGGTGTTCGCAAAGCTTGTGGTGTACAAGCGTGAGCTCGGCCTGCAACGAAGATCAGATTAGTGGAGGACGCGAAGTTGCCCAAGTAAGAGCAATTCGTAAGAGATGACTAGGATCCGGTGGTTGGATCCAAATCTCTATACATCTGGTGTTGCGGTTTGCATTTCTCTTCTTCATATTTAATTGCTTTAGTTTTTAATTTGGCTTAGTTTGTTAAAATACTTAATTAGTCTATTCACCCCCATTTAGACTAATATTAGGGTCTAGTATGTCCTACAAAACGCCCCTGGCTAAGACGCTGCCCTGTGGTGGGGGTGTCCTAGCTAGACGCCCCCACTATGGAGGGGTTGCATACTCCTCAGCTGATTTTGTTTAACTTACCACACTGGATTCAGATGGTTCACCAAACATTTTCTTGGTATTTGTACTGGTAGAGTGAGGATAATTGAGATAGGGGTACCCTTTTAAGAGATAAAACAAAATGAGAATTAAATGAAAAGTGAATGACAAAATGATAATTGACGCGGACGATTTAAGCAATTTGCAGACGACGAATAGTAACACCCAATGTTAATCTAGACCTGTTTATGTTAACATAACTTTCTCATTTATATGTTGTAACTTATTGATAGTTAGAGGGGCACCAATCGCATATTGTTATATCTATAAAACTTATTAATTCCTCTCCGAAGACAAAGACGAGTGAGTCACTTAACGAGCAAAGGACGAAGTATATAAAGGTCAAGTTAGAGTTTGATGTATATATAAACAACATAACATACAATATAATGGAAATCTCTCACCTTAACTATCTCGCTTACATTTCGTCTTGCTTCTTGTCAATTTCTTTCTCTTTACCATTATCTTACAACAATTAGAAAATTTATACGATAGTACTAGGAATGATGACTTAGATCTATTTTTGGTTGCAAATTTTATTAATTTATTCTTCTTTTTAGTTACTAGATTGACTTACAGTTTCATCAATAAACTCATTGCATAAGAATTTTTTGTTAGTTACTAAATTGACCTATGGTTGAATCGAACACTAATTTTTCATTGACAAAAATATTGAACTAGTTTTTCATTTTCAGGACCCTATAATTTCTCAAAGAGTAGTGATAAATGAGCTCAAAATTTGACCCATTTTTGGGCTCCAAACATTTTCTAATAGTGTGCACCTAGTCGTTTTTCCAAAATACTCCCCAAAATAATATCCAGATATGAAGATGATCAGTGCGGAAATTACCCAAAGATAACAGTTCCATATCATCATCTCTCTAATCTCATTTCAAATTTCAAAACCAAATTCCTTCACCCCCCACCCATTCCCATTTTCATCCTCCTCAAACGTCCTTTCACTTTCCTCCTCCTCCGACATTCTCTTCCTTTAGCTTCCCCTTTCGGTTGAAGGGAATGTGTTCTAAAAGTTTTACTTTTATATGTCAATTGTTATGAATTGAATGTGCAAATATTTTGTTCCTTGATTATGATATTCGTCTTTTAGAAGTGTTAAGGAAGAGACGCTTGGTCTTTAACCGTAGAGATCTAAAAGATAATAGTTTACATAAATCAAAAGTTATTCACAATCATGGTAATTAACATGGAACATTAATCACCGAGATAAGATTGTCGTGTTGGTCATCGATTGTTGTAGCTCTACAAATAATTGACGACACGAGTATATAAAAGAGGAAAATATTACTTTTATATATTGAATAGACCTAACAAGTAAAACATTATGGAATTGTGTTTCGTGTCATTAATGTTTTACTGTGTCTTGGATCCTAAGGTATGAGACTTATGTCTTTTCACTCAAGAAGTGCTTAATTTGATTATTGTCAAAAGCTATGAATGAGTATAGTGATAAAAACAATAGTTGGTTGAACATGACTTGTGTTGGAAAAGATAGCTAGTCAAACGATTATCATTGTCATTCTTAATTGAGTGATGATATTAGTGGGCCCATTGATAAAGCAAAATTTATAATGTGCACAATGTAACTTGAGTTAAGTTACATAGTTATAATTAGCTTAGAGAGATCAATAAATGAATATAATACAAATATGACACATTTCTACTTTGTATATATTCTTAATATCATGAGGCAAGGGGCAGACACAAGTGATGCACTTACATCACTAAATGGATCGTGTTTTGGTTCGGGTGGAACAAAGACATCTATGCCAATTGGGTAACTATAATGTGTAGTTAGATACCGCTTATAGTTTGAGATAAGTGTTTAATATCGCTGCCAATTTGGCTTAGATCCTCCTATAGGTCACACCACAAAACTAGGAAACAAGAGGCTTGATTTTAAGTTCATATGATGTGTCGGGTTTCATGTGAAAGAGATACACATGTGGTAAATCAATAAAATCAATATGTCATGAGAATTGACATAATTAGAATCATAATAAATCAATATGAGGTGTAATAATTTAAAATTACATAGGATAATATATTACATAAGATATGAATTTGCTAAAATCCCCAAAAAATCAAATTTTGTTGGATATAAATCTAAAATTTGACAAAGGCAAAATCAGGGTCAAACACGGTGAACCGTTTAGGGTTCGGTAAACCGGGGTGTCCTCAGAACGGTCAACCGAACGGGGAACGGGTAAACACAATTGGTTGACCAAAATTGTCTGGAGTGCCTGGACAATTGAGTTCGGTCAACCGAGTGTGAACGGTCAACCGAGAGAAAATATCTTGGGATATTTTCGGTGGACCGAAGGTGACACGGTCGTTCGATGAATGTTCGTTAGGAGAAATTTTGGTGAGTCAACGGTCGACCGGAGCAAGACGCGGTTCGTCCGAATTTTTCCACAGAATTTTTCTCATGCATATTCGGTCGACCGTCTAGCTCACGGTTCACCGAACATGTGTTAAAAACGAATGTTTCGGTTAACCGAGAAGAATTCTCGGTCAACCGAACAGTGCGATTTTTACCTGAATTATTAAGAGAATACTTAGATCATGGGTTAGATTAATTCCAAATTTAATTAAATGTGTTTTAGGATGCTTATGTGACAATTTGAGATTAATTTTAGGAGAGAATAAACAAGAGATCATGACTAAAGAATAGTTCTTGATGAGAATGTTTTGGGAGCCTATAAAAGGACTCATCATCCTACTTGTTTATGTTAATGCAAAAATTCTTTCTCTCATTAATATCTCCCTTAATCACCACGAAAATCTCTTAATAGTTTTAAATTTTGGAGATAGAAATCTCAGGAGCTTAAAGATGAGTTATTAGCTAGATTCTAAGCCTAATTAGAGATTGATTGACTAGCTCATTTCTCTCTAGTCTTGTTTAGAGTTTGGTGAACACTTGGAGGCGAATCGACAGACGATTCAACGGGCAACGCGACTCTGGATCTTCGAAAAAATTTAGTGAACATTTGGGTATGATTCTCTCTTTGTGATTTATTTTAATATATGTAGGATTGCATGATATTAGAATAAACACAAAGTAATGTACATAAAATTGTTGAAAATATGAAATCGATCATGTATGCATGAATTAAAAAAAATTAAAATATATTTATACATAGTGACACGAAATCCAACATCGGTATCTTCACTTCTTAAGCCTCGTCCTCCGGTCTCCTCCTCCTCCTCCAACTTCGTCCTCCGGTCTTCTCCTCCTCCAGCTTCGTCCTCCATTAGCATTCTCCTCCTCCAGTTTCGTCCTCTAGCCTTGTTCTCCTCCGATATCCTCTGACTATTCTCTTCTTCGGCATTCTCCTTTGTTTTTGAATGGCGTGAGACATGTCCGAGATAAAATTTCATTGGTTTTTGTAGGATAAAAGTTGAGTGAGAGCATGAATAACTACAAATTTGATATCTAGATATCTTATACATTGATGTCCGGATGTGTGTGCGTATGTAGATATCCAGATTTGTTTCAAAATTTTGTTTAATATTATGAACTTTGATATGTTTACTATTTTTGTGTGATAACATTTTATCTGATGTTTTTAATGTTCATCTTGGTATAACCACATGTTCTGTCTCAATGAGTATTTTTTATATGAAGTTGTACATGTTTGGATTAAATATTTTAAGGTTTCATACATGTTTGGGTGCTTTGTAATAAATTTGTATATCTGGATATTTATGTGGATATATCTGATCAAATACAATAGATACATCTGAATACTTTTTGAAGTTGACAAGTTAACGAAGTAGCAAAAGAATAACACATTTGATATATGTCTGGATAAGTGATGATACAAGATAATTGTGTATTGTCCGGTTGTTTGATACCTTATATGTATATTCATACAAAGACATTCCAGACATGTTTGACATGTCCAACAAGCACAAGCACAAGCACAAGCACAATAAGCATAAGCATAAGACAATATATCTGGATATGAATGGACAATATAGTGTGTGCAAATGGAAATAGTGATACAAGTTAACCGGTAACTTATATGTCTGGAATAGTAATGATACAAGTTTTTGTAGGTATAGACATATTACCAACCTACATATAAACAACAAGATATTCAGATATTTGATTATGACATATCTTGTTCAAACATTTGCTGACATGTCCAGCAAACATAAGCATATGAAAATCATAAACGGCAGACATCGATATGTCGCCAATAATTAGTTTCATGAACTTGTTAATCTACATCCAGACGAATAAATATAAACACCCTATATATTGCAGACCTCATACTGATTTGGAAAAAGGTGGGGCGATATATGTCTGGATAAGTGATGATACAAGATAATAATTATGTATTGTCTAACTGTCTGATACATTATATGTATGTCTAGACAAAGACAATTACTCATGATACCTTTTGTGAGCGAAACAAAACCAAAAACGTTGGAACGTGTCCAAATAATCTATATGGTTGTAAAAGTGAAAATGAAGTGTCGAATAAGATTGTAAGAACAATGAGTGTAGTTGTCATCATCTTCCATCACCTTGCATTAAATGTTGCTGGGACCAGGGGCGGACCCAGGACAGAATTGAAGGGTGGTCACCCTATTAATCAATGTTTTAAAAACCAAACCGAAGTGTGAATCAAAAATAACTCGGTTTGCTTCAAAGTGGTCCAACGACGGTTCAATTTGGTCCAACCGATGATGACGTCAACATGACATCAACATTTTGTGAACCGAGTGTTGAACCGAACTGACTGCGTAGCGACGGTCTAACAGACGGTCCCACCGATTAAATCAGTTTTAAGATAACATATAATAATCTTAAGATCAAATATTCAATATTTTCGAACCAAGAAACACTTGGTTTTTAGATGAAAATGATGAGAAGAAAATAGAGTCGATAAATAATGTCAACAAAAATCGCATTGCTCCGAACATAGAAATAACTATAAGAATGTTCTTAATACCTTAAATACCACCATTTCAACCTGAAATTCAACAAAATTAACCACACATATTAAACATTCAAAAGAACTCAAAGAATACGAATTTTGTGGTGAAGTGCTGACATACTAAGCATTCTTAATATTGAATTTTGTGTACACGAAATAAGCGTGATTATTATATATTTATTAAACTACATATAAACATTAACAACTTAGTGTCTTAGTGGTGAACTATTGCCTCTCATCTGAGAAGAACCCAGGATCGAACCCAGCACAAACTTCAACGCAGGGATGGACCGTATGATTAACCACTACACACTACTACAGAAAAGGGAATATTCGTCGGATGTAAGGGCTTATAAACGTCGGATATAAGCACACCCCTATCCGACGTATATGTGTGCGTCGTTTATACATAGACGTCGGTCGTCGTATAGCCGACATCTATACCTAACGAATAGACGTCGGCCTTAATTAGACGCCGACGTGTATTCTTTAATGTATAGGCGTCAGTTAATTAACATACGACGCCTATACTTTATGTATAGACGTCGGTTAACTAACATACGACGCCTATACTTTAGGGATAGACGTCGGGTAACTAACATACGACGCCTATACTTTAGGGATAGACGTCGGATTACATAGAAAGCCGACGTCTATTCCTTTCTTCAGAGGAATAGACGTCGGCTTATAGAGACAGCCGACGTCTATTCCCAAACTTGGACAAAAAAAAAAAATAGAATCCGACGAAATTGTTTTTAGTCATCGTCGTCGTGTACATACAACACACTAAATTCGTTCCCCTATAAATTTCATCCACATACATCCATATACATCCACATACATCCATATACATCCCACATACATCCATACAATTGACATTCACAAGCATACATCCACATACATCCACAAGCATACATGCACAAACACAAACACAAAAATACAACCACACAATTGACATTCAACACACTTGCAATTAATTCATTCTAAAATTAAGGCGATTATATTAAGGCATAAAGTGTAGGTTTGTAATACAAGTGCACTTGTTAACTAAATTACAAAAAATACAATTGGCAGTAGAACCTCTTAGTTCGTCAGCATGTTTCTGATGAAATAGCGAGCCCATCGGTCGCGAGTTTCATCGAGCTCCTGTTGCGAGAATGGATCACTACTTTTTTGGGAAAACCTATCAAAAAAATACAAGTGTGTTGAATATTAATAACTAAATATTGAAACTACAATTGAATATACAATTGAATAACGATCTACATTACCTCGGTTAGACATACGTCTTGAGTTGCCACATCGAGGATTTCCTCCATGTATCTCATCACGTAGTAACCGCATTCCGTATTTCCAACCGCATTCCGAACATTATTACTTTTTTTTCTTCTTCTTCTATATAAACCAAATAATATTGTTATAATGCTTTAAATATGTAAGAATATGGGTGGACACACTTCAAAAAGTTACCATAACATAAAAATCCAGGCATGTGCATTTGACTGCGCGTGCCCACACTGGGATCAACCCCTAGTTGTGACGTGTGATGATTTCTTCGTTGTTTAACAAGGAGAGAAGTTGACAAACATGTTATTTGACACAAGCTGGAGTGTGTGCAGTTTGCCCAGACATTTCTAAGTGGAAAGCTAGGATAAGATGAAGACCTACGTGAATGTACCACGTGTGTATGTGGAGAGAATGAATCCTATAAAAGAGTCCAAAAGGGAACCCACTGAGCATTACTCTTTCTCCAAACATTACTTTTTGTTAAGTAGTTTTATTTATAATTTTTCAAACTACATTTTTTATTCCAATATGAATTGTGAATAAATATCGAACTAAAGTATATATTAAAAAAGTTCACGTGGCAACTATGCTGAATGCTCTTATAAAATCTATATGTCTGCCACTGGACTCGAACGGCAAAACCATAAAACCAAAGCGGGTATTGAGGAACGTTATTAAAACTTCTTTAGTGTTGTTGACTTCTACCGTGCCGATGAAACTTAACTTTTTATCAGGGTGTGAATATGGACGAAATAAAAAAATTAAGAAAAATAAACGAATAAAGAGTTAAGTTTTTAATTTAAAATAAAAATGTAAAATAAGCATAAATACAATGTGATTAATGTTTGGAAACATGTTTAAATTTTTACACCTAAACGTTTGCGTGATTTGTGACAGAAACCGACCAAAAATCAAGGAAAACAAAATTGAGTTCATGGGTCAAAACCACTACAGTTTGTTAAGATTCAAAACATACCCATAGTCGGTTTGAAATAAGTGTAGTGGTTGAAATTGTTTGTTAGTTAATTTTAAGTGTAATATCTTAAACCCTTATTAATTGGGTTAATTGACTTTTAGGTGGCTAATTGGTGGATTAGGATTGAGGACTAGGATTGAGTTGGTGGAGATGAGGTGAATGATGGAGATGAGAGGAGAAGAGTATAGATTGGTGGGTTTTCTCTCTTTCTCTCTCTCTCTTTCTCTTTCTCTTTCTCTCTTTCTCTCTCTTTTCTCTCTCCCGCTCAATTCTCTCTCTCTCTCTCTACTCTGATCCTCAACAATCAGAGGCACGGAAAGGGTGGTTTCGGTGAGGCGAGATGAAGCTCAGACATTCTCCGGAGTTGGGTAGATCGTGGTTCGGTTGGTTTGTCGCCGAAGTTTGGGTTCGTGGGGGAAAAACTCGTCGTTGGATCTTCAAAGACTTCTTCAAGTCTTCAAGGTATGTCAAGCTTTACTTTGACACTTACTTATGATTTCGTGAGTGTTGGAGTGGTCGACGGTAGGCTGGATGACTCGTCAGACTTGTGCAGCAGTTTTCTGAACTGTAATGGTCAACTGATAGCTTGGTTCGGTCGAACGGTTGTAGTGTAATTTTGGCGTTATCTCTCGCACTGGTCGAACGATACCCTTGGGTGGTCGACCAGTGGTCCATGTTAAGCGAAGAGAAGGCGCTACTGGTGGCTTTCGGTCGAACGAGACCCCTTTGTCGTTCGACCGAAACACTGTTTTAAGTCGGTTGGGGGTGTAGACCACAAAACGATCGACCGCCTTAAGACCTCGTTCGACCAACGACTTAAAATAACTTAATGTTCGTCCGACCGCTTGATGGTTCGGTCGACCGGTGAACCTTGTTATGAATTGGATTTTACTGCTCATTTTCGGTCGACCGTCGATCCTGTGTTGTTCGACCGTTTGTGCTTTTTATGCGGCAATGAGTTTTTACTTGTGGAATTCGGTCGAACGGGTCCCCTTTGCCGTTCGACCGGTTGACGGGTTTTTCAGTTGGGTCAGTCCTATGAAGAGGATTCAGTCAACCGGTTTGGTGGTTTTGTTGGACTGTTATGGTACAATTTTGTGTTATTTTGGTTTTATGGAGCCAACTCAAGGGCAACGGGTCTCCGGTCTTTTTGGGGCAACAATATAGACCTTGCTGGCCTGAGAGTGGTTCGTTGGTGTTGTAGAGCCAGCTCAAGGGCAATGACTCCTCTGCCCTGGATGTTGGATTTCGTGTCCCTATGTATGTATATTTTTTTAAAAATTTAGTACAACATACAAGATCGATTTCATATTTTTAACAATTTTTATGTACATTACTTTGTGTTTATTCTAATATCATGCAATCCTACATATATTAAAATAAATCACAAAGAGAGAATCATACCTAAAGGTTCTCTAAAACCTTTTGAAGATCCGGAGTCGCGTTGCCCGTTGAATCGCCTGCCGGTTCGCCTCCAAGTGTTCACCAAACTCTAAACAAGATTAGAGAGAAAGGAGCTAGTCAATCAATCTCTAATAAGGCTTAGAATCTAGTTAATAACCCTTCTTTGAGCTCCTGAGATTTCTATCTCCTAAACTCAAAATTAATAAGAGATTTTGTGGTGATTAGAGGAGAGATTAATGAGAGAATTGTTTTTTGCATTCACTTTAACAAGTAGGAGGAGAGGTCTTTTTATAGGCTCCCAAAATATCCTTATCAAGAACTATTCCTTAGTCATGCTCTCTTGCTTATTCTCTCCTAAAATTAATCTCTAATTGCCACATAAGTATCCGCTAAAACGTTTTAATTATATCTGGAATTAATCCACCAACGATCTAATTAATCTCTTAATAATTCAGGCAGAAATCACACTGTTCGGTTGACCGAGAATTTTTCTCGGTTAACCGAACCATTCAGTTTTAACACGTGTTCGGTGCACCGTGAGCTAGACGGTCGACCGAACCCGCATGAGAAAAATTCTCTGGAAGAATTCGGACGAACCACGTCTTCTCTTCGGTCTACCGATGACTCACCAAAATTTCTCCTGGAGCAAAGTCATCGGATGACTGTGTCACCTTCGGTCTACCGAAAATACTTTTTCTCGGTTGATCGTTCACACTCGGTTAACCGAACCCGATTGTCCAAGCACTCTATGTAGGATTTCTAGTTTAATTGCACATATTTATTTTCGAAATTTTTATGCACAATAAGGATCAATTACAATTTTTCTATGATTTGTTTCATGCATGCATTGGTTTGTTTCAATAACTAGTTTCAAAACTTTATTAAAACAAACATGAGCTCCGAAATTCATACCTAGAAGTTCTCTAAAACTTCTTGAAGATCCGGAGACGTTGAGGATGTTTGTCGCTGCGCCGGATGCCTCCGAGTATTCACCAAACTCTAAACAAGATTGGAGAGAGAAGAGCTAACCTCTCAATATCCAATAGAGTTTAGAATCTAACTACTAACCCCTCTTTAGTTCCCTTGAGAAGAAGCTCTCTGAAAACTAAAACTAAACTCAAGAATTAAGGAAATTTCGTGGAGAATTATGGAGAGAGAAGTTTGCACAAAAAGATAATGAATTAATTAATAAGGTAATGAGATAAACTTGTATTTATAAGATCTCTCCAAATTACCTATTCATGTGCGACCTTTTGCCCATGATTTCATGCAAACTTCCATCTAACCATCCATTATTTGCAAACAAATAGTCTTAGCCATGAATTAAATCAGTTATGAACCAATTCCATGCATGATCTAATTAATTCTTAAATTTATTCTGCAGTAACCGTCTGAATCGGTCGACCGTTCGCAACATAATTTATTTCATTGCAATGTTCGGTCGACCGAAAACGAACATACGAAATTCCTGTAGCGATCGAGACACATCTGGTCGACCATGCAACATTTCGGTAGACCATGCCACATCCGGTTGACCGTTTACGGTTAAGCGGTCGACCGTTTTTGCACAGTACTGCAGACTCGTCAAATTTCGGCTTAACCCCTACAAAATTTGACATTTCGGGATTAGTAGTAAGTTCACAACTTATGTAACATATTATCCTATGTAATGATTAATCATTACACCCCATAATATTTACATCACATATGAATTTAATTTAAATTCTAATTATATTTTTAATCACAACATAATTTTGATTTTGCTAGTTCACCACATGTGTCATATTTTCTACATGAAACCCGACACACCTTATGAACTCAAAATCCTCATTTCTTGTTTCTCAGTTTTGTGGTGTGACCTATGAGAGGATCTAAACTAAGTTGGCAGTGATATTAAGAGCTTAATATCACAAGCTATAAGCGGTATCTAACTACACATTATAGCTCCCAATTAGTTAGATGTCTTAATTCCACTCGAACCAAAACCCGATCCATTTAGTGATGGAGTGCACCACTTGTGTCCGTCCCTTGCCAAATGATATTAAGAATACACACAAAGTAGTATTGTATCATCTTTGTATTAGTATTTATTTCTTGATCTCTTTAAGTTAGTTATAAATATGTGACCTAACTCAAATCACGTTGTGCACATTATAACTTTGCTTTATCAAGGGGCCTACTAATATCATCACTCAATTAAAAGGGGCAATGATAATCTTTTGACTAACTATCTTCTCCAACAAAAGTCATACTTAACCAACCAATGCCTTTACACTACACTCATCGATAGCTCAAGACACTAGTCTAATTAAGCAATTCTTAAGTGATCGGATATAAGTCTCATATCAAAGGACCAAAGACACAGTAAAATATTAATGACACAGAAAACACAATTCTATAATGTTTTACTTATTAGGTCTATTCAGTATACAAAAGTAATATTTTCCTCTTTTGTGTACCCGTGTTGTCACTCACTTGTAGAGCTACAATGATCTATGATCAACACGACCACATTAACTCGGTAATTAATATCCCATGTTAATTACCATGATTGCGAATATCTTTTGTTTTATGTAAACAAATATCTTTTAGAGTTCTACGGTTAAGGACCAAGAGCCTCTTCCTTAACACTTCTAAAAGACGAATAACATAAACAATGAACAAAATGATTTCTCATTCAATTCATAATAATTGACATTTAAAAGTAAAACTTTTAGAACACATTCCCTTCAATCTCCTACTTGTTATTAAAGTTTTCTTTCACATACATACTTAATGTATAAATACAAAAATAACTAGGGTAAACCCCATTACATATCAATCATCAAGCCAATCTACATGGTTCCTCAATCCCATGGACTCGAAATGCATTTCGCCCTTGGCTTGGGATAAGCTGTGTTGTTGTTCGTGTCCACCCATAAAAGATTTATTTTGCCTTCGTCGATGAGGTCACATGTCACGAAGTACTTACGATCCATGTACTTCACTTTGTGGTGTGATCTAGGATCCTTGATTTGCGAGATAGATGCACTATTATCACAAAATAGCTCAATGAGTCCCTCGCTCGTGGAAACTACTCCAAGCTTTTCAAGGAACTTCTTGATCCACACTCCTTCCTTGCTCGCTTCAGCGACAACCATTACTTCGGAAGCAGTGGTTGAGTCGGCCGTAGTATTTTGCTTCCAACTACGCTAACTCACAGCTCCACCATTCAGAAGAAAGACGTATCCTGATTGCGACCTTCTATCGTCTGGATCACTCATTAAACTCGCATCCGAGTAACCTTCGGCTATCAACTCCCTTTGTCCTCCATAAACAAGAATCTTATCCTTAGTCCGATTAAGGTACTTCAGGATATTCTTGACCGCAGTCCAATGCTCAGGACATGCGTTGGATTGGTGACGACTTGTCACGTTTAGAGCATACGAGACATCGGGTCTTGTGCAAGTCATCGCGTACATGATCGACCCAATTGCCGAAGCATAAGGGACATCCTTCATGTACTCTAAGTCTTTACATGATTGTGCACGTTGAGACGTCTTGAGTTGCACACCCATACTCATTGGCACACTGCCCTTTTGGAGTTCTTCATTTTGAACCTTTCCAAGACCTTGTCAATGTATGTACATTGACCGAGGCCAATGAGTCTACATGATCTATCTCTATATATCTTGATTCCCAAGATGTATTGAGCATCACCCATATCTTTCATTGAAAATGCAGATTTCAATGAACTTCTCGTTTGCTCAAGCAAAGGAATATGATTTCCCATACGTAATATGTCATCGACATACAAGATTAAGAATACTACATGGCTCCCACTAACCTTCTTGTATATACAATGTTCTTCCTTACTTTGAATGAAGTGAAGCTTCTTCACTTCCTCGTCAAAGCGTTTGTTCCAACTCCTTGATGCTTGCTTCAATCCATAAATGGATCTTTGAAGCTTGCATATTTTCTCGCTATTCTTTGGATCTTCAAAACCTTGAGGATGTACCATGTACACATCCTCTTCGAAATTCCCATTAAGGAACGTTGTTTTGACATCCATTTGCCCTATTTCATAATCATGAAATGCAGCTATAGCAAGCATTATCCGAATAGACTTGAACATGGCAACTGATGAAAAAGTTTCATCATAGTCAATTCCTTGAACTTGAGTGAAACCCTTTGCTACAAGCCTCGCTTTGTAGGTTGTCAAGTTCCCATCCATGTCCATCTTCCTCTTGAAACCCCATTTATTATGAATGACCTTTTTCCCTTGAGGAAGGTCAGCCAAGTTCCACAGTTGATTATCATACATGGATTCTATTTCGGATTCCATGACCTTAAGCCATAGTCTGGAGTCTTCCCTTTCCATTGCTTCTTGGAAGGTCAAGGGATCATTGGTATCAAGTACCATGATTTCATGAAGTCTCAGATACAAGTCGGGTTTCTTCCTTTCTTTCGTTGACCTTCTTAGTTCGTTTGGTTCTTCTCGTGTCTCTCGAACTTTTTCCACAATTTCTTGAGGAGTGGGTTAACGTTCAACTCTTGAACGTACACTAGGTGGGGATGATTGAGATTCTCTCACAACTTCTTGCGATGGTCTCTCACTCACGCTCCCACCCACCAAAGGAATCTCGGTTGGGCCTTCATGATCTTGAATGTCATCATTCATGTCATGATCTTGTAGAGTATCTTGAGTTTCCTCAAGCACAACCCTACTCCCACTACTTTTTACTCTTTCCAGAAATTCCTTTTCCAGAAATGTGGCATCCCTCTCTACAATCACTCGATTGGAGGTGATATGCCAAAAGTAGTATCCTCTTGTCTCACGAGGATAACCTATAAAGAAGCACTTATCCGTTTTTGGTTGAAGTTTGGTCGACATCAATTTCTTGACGTAAGTCTCACAACCCCAAATCTTGAGAAAATTGAGCTTGGGTGTTTTACCACTCCATAGTTCATAAGGAGTTTTCTCCACGGATTTGGATGAAACATTATTTAGTGTGTAAGCCGCAGTTTGTAGTGCATAACTCCAAAAGTAAAGAGGTAATTCCGCATGACTCATCATTGACCGAACCATGTCGACCAATGTCCTATTCCTCCTTTCAGATACCCCATTCCACTGAGGTGTATCGGGAGGGGTGAGTTGAGGTATAATACCAAACTCCTTTAGGTATGAGTCAAATTCGACACTTAAGTACTCACCTCCACGATCCGTTCGTAGAGACTTGATTTTCTTGTGACTTAACTCAAATCACATTGTGCACATTATAACTTTGCTTTATCAAGGGGCTCACTAATATCATCACTCAATTAAGAGCGGCAATGATAATCTTTTGACTAATTATCTTCTCCAACAAAAGTCATATTTAACCAACGAATGCCTTTACACTACACTCATCGATAGCTCAAGACACTAGTCTAATTAAGCAATTCTTAAGTATCGGATAAAAGTCTCATATCAAAGGACCAAAGACACATTAAAACATTAATGACACAGAAAACACAATTCTATAATGTTTTACTTATTAGGTCTATTCAGTATACAAAAGTAATATTTTCCTCTTTTCTGTACCTGTGTTGTCACTCACTTGTAGAGCTACAATGATCTATGATCAACACGACAATCTTAACTCGGTAATTAATGTCCCATGTTAATTACCATGATTGCGAATATCTTTTGTTTTATGTAAACCAATATCTTTTAGAGCTCTACGGTTAAGGACCAAGAGCCTCTTCCTTAACACTTCTAAAAGACGAATAACATAAACAAGGAACAAAATGATTTCTCATTCAATTCATAATAATTGACATTTAAAAGTAAAACTTTTAGAACACATTCCCTTCACTCTAAACAATTTCGGTCAACCAATTGTGATTACCCGTTTCCCATTCGTGAAAGGAATGTGTTCTAAAAGTTTACTTTTATATGTCAATTATTATGAATTGGATGTGCAAACATTTTGTTCCTTGATTATGGTATTCGTCTTTTGGAAGTGTTAAGGAAGATGCGTTTGGTCCTTAACCGTAGAGCTCTAAAAGATAATAGTTTACATAAATCAAAAGTTATTCACAATCATGGTAATTAACATGGAACATTAATCACCGAGATAAGATTGTCGTGTTGGTCATCGATTGTTGTAGCTATACAAATAATTGACGACACGAGTATATAAAAGAGGAAAAGATTACTTTTATATATTGAATAGACCTAACAAGTAAAACATTATGGAATTGTGTTTCGTGTCATTAATGTTTTACTGTGTCTTGGATCCTAAGGTATGAGACTTATGCCTTTTCACTCAAGAAGTGCTTAATTTGATTATTGTCAAAAGCTATGAATGAGTATAGTGATAAAAACAATAGTTGGTTGAACATGACTTGTGTTGGAAAAGATAACTAGTCAAACGATTATCATTGTCATTCTTAATTGAGTGATGATATTAGTGGGCCCATTGATAAAGCAAAATTTATAATGTGCACAATGTAACTTGAGTTAAGTTACATAGTTATAATTAGCTTAGAGAGATCAATAAATGAATATAATACAAAGATGACACATTTCTACTTTGTATATATTCTTAATATCATGAGGCAAGTGGCAGACACAAGTGATGCACTTACATCACTAAATGGATCGTGTTTTGGTTCGGGTGGAACAAAGACATCTATGCTAATTGGGTAACTATAATGTGTAGCTAGATACCGCTTATAGTTTGAGATATTAAGTGTTTAATATCGCTGCCAATTTGGCTTAGATCCTCCTATAGGTCACACCACAAAACTGAGAAACAAGATGCTTGATTTTAAGTTCATATGATGTGTCGGGTTTCATGTGAAAATATGACACATGTGGTGAACGAATAAAATCAATATGTCATGAGCATTGACATAATTAGAATCATAATAAATTCATATGAGGTGTGTATATTATGAGGTGTAATAATTTAATATTACATATGATAATATTCATTTCTTCTGTGCACCGTGAGTTAGACGGTCGACCGAATCCGCATGAGAAAAATTCTCTGGAAGAATTCGGACGAACCACGTCTTCTCTTCGGTCTACCGATGACTCACCAAAATTTCTCCTGAAGCATAGTCATCGGATGACTTCGGTCTACCGAAAATACTTTTTCTCGGTTGACCGTGCACGCTCGGTTAACCGAACCCGATTGTCCAGGCACTCTAGACAATTTCGATCAACCAATTGTGCTTACCCATTCCCCATTCGGTTAACCGACCCGAATATTTCCCGGTCGACCGAACCCCGAACAACTCATCGTGTTTCACCCCCATTTTGCATTTGTCAAATTTTGGATTTATTTCCAACAAAATTTGATCATTTGGGTTTTTAGCAAATTCACATCTTATGTCATATATTATCCTATGTAATATTAAATTATTACACCCCATAATATACACACCTCATATGAATTTATTATGATTCTAATTATGTCAATGCTCATGACATATTGATTTTATTCGTTCACCACATGTGTCCTATTTTCACATGAAACCCGACACATCATATGAACTTAAAATAATGCCTCTTGTTTTCCAGTTTTGTGGTGTGACCTATAGGAGGATCTAAGCCAAATTGGCAGCGATATTAAACACTTAATATCTCAAACTATAAGCGGTATCTAGCTACACATTATATTTACCCAATTAACATAAATGTCTTTGTTCTACCCGAACCAAAACACGATCCATTTAGTGATGTAAGTGCACCACTTGTGTCTGTCCCTTGTCTCATGATATTAAGAATATATACAAAGTAGAAATGTGTCATCTTTGTATTATATTCATTTCTTGATCTCTCTAAGCTAATTATAACTATGTAACTTAACTCAAGTTATATTGTGTACATTATAATTTTGCTTTATCAAGTGGTCCACTAATATCATCACTCATTTAAGATGGCAATGATAATCGTTTGACTAGCTATCTTTTCCAGCACAAGTCATGCTCAACCAACTATTCCATTTATCACTACACTCATTGATAGTTTTTAACAATAATTAAATTAAGCACTTCTTGTTGTAGCCGAGGATGTTCCGGCTGGGGTGCCTGGGGCACGTGTGATGGTTGGGCTAGAGGACCTACGAGACCCGTTACTGTTTTGTATCTGCTATGCTAGGGAGAGAGTTCCTAGAGGCTCAGTGAGACGATGTTTGTTTACTGCATTTCATAACATACATGCTTATAGATGTCTAATCCATTTATTGTGATAGGAGTTTGGCAAACGAGTTTCTTTAAGGGAAACTCAGACATAGTCATGTTTTATTTCAGGTTGTGAGCGGCACTAGGAGGTGCTGACCGAGGAGGTGCGTGTTCGGAGCCAGATCCTGTTTTTGAGGTCTTAGTGATTAAATGTACATTTTCTTTTATCTTTTGTTGTAATCATACTCTTAATACTCTCAGATATATATTTTGGTGCACCATTTGCCTATTTTCTTCAGTAATATTCTCGTGTTTGTGTTATATTAAAAAATTTAACTTTCTTCCACCGTTGAGGATGTTATATTAAGGATATTAAGTATTTGATAAACCTAATAAACAAAGTAATATGGTGAATCTGTAAGTCTGAACGTGTGATTTATCAATAAAGTTAAAGAGATTTTTTAGGCTTTGCAACTCGAGATTAAGTTTTACATTAATTTTAGTCCTAACACATTCACAACTGCTACGTAAAGAAACTATTATTAGGTTTGGAATTGAAGTACATTTGTCTTAAAAAAAAATCCTATAATAGCGACATGAAAAGTAGGGCGTAACGAGTCCAGTGAAATTTCGAGGAAAAAAATATAATCTTATATTATTACCAAATATATATATAAATATATAAACAGAACAATAAAAAAGTTGAGTTGAACTATCGAGTCGAGTCTCAATTTTTTCGAGTTCGAGTGATTAATTTACCAAACCAAATCATTTTTTTTATTTTCATTAATTTTTTTATTTTCAAATTAAACTAGAGTCGAACGTTTTTAAGTCAAGTTCGAATCAAGCTAACGAGTCAGAGCCAAACTTTGCAACCTAAAAAGTGACTTCCTTTTTGAAACAAAAATAATAATTGTGAGATAATTATAAGAAAAGATTTTAATATATTTTTTAAACTGCAAATATAAAACCGTTGAAAAATTGTTTTAACATTTTGCCTGCTGCCACCACATTGTGGCCTATCAATTATCGTGTTCGCATTTCGTGTTAGAAAGCCTACAATTTTTATGTATGCTGTATTTACCAAAGTTTAAAAGAATTTGTATTGCCAGTAGTCAAATAGTAAGAAATGTCTTGGATAACAATTTTAAGTTAAAAACAAATTATTAGACTACAAAATGTGCTAAACATATAAGTATTTAAAAAAATTGTGCACAATCGTATCATTTCGTGCAAAATCGTGTAAATTCCTTTTAGATTATAACATTATAAAACATCATAATTATGATGATCAACAACAACAAAAACTTTTGTGTTTCAATAGGATTTTCGTTTTTGTCACGTAAAATTATGTTATCGTATTGTGTAGAAAATTGATAAGCCTTAACAATGCATATTTTTACCAAAAAGTTAACCTGTACCAAAAGGTTGATTCACTTACTATTTAATTTCGAGTTTTATATGCATGATGTATACACTTTTACTATTTGTAAATAACATTGATAGTGCAAATTTGATAAATGTGAATTAGTGGATGCTTTATGGAAGAATAGGTCAATGATAAGAAATACTACTTCGACCCAGTGTATTTCATAAAACAATACAAATTTTACGAGGGCGGATAATAGCTTTGAAAAACCACAATCATAAATTTGGTTAAATCGATTTTCTAATCCCTAAATAAAAAGTAAGAAATAATAAATGCTTAATTTATTTTAACAAAGAAGAATAACAAAAATCGTGCTGTAGAAGTGGATAGTTCATTTTATTAGTTTTAGTTTTAGCAAATCACATTTTTATTTTGCTAATCTATATAAGATACAAATAGCACATTTGACTTGACAATTTTACAAAAATACTCCAAATAACGCTTCATTTTATATGTTAATTTGTATCCAACATTTACAGCTAAATAGCCATCATCAACTAATTATTGATTCGACCAAAATAAAACCTTTTTAGAACATTTATTTTACATAGAATCGGTAAAAGTTAAATGTGTTCGTAACTAAATAGAAAGATAATATCTGTGTATATATAACTATAAAGTATTTGTTTCAACAGTTATTTGTTTGAAAAATTTTCAAAATAATTTTTTTTTGAAATTTCTTTGCCAAAATAAACCTCCATTAAAAGTAATTTTCAAACTAGACCCGCTGTCACCACGTGGTGATACGTGACGGCGGCGGGTTTTGTTTTTTTGTGCATAGAGAACTTGACATCACCAGTGTCGAGTTCATCTTTTGCGAACTTGGCACTGGTGATGCCGAGTTCAACTTTGGTTTTTTATTGGCCAACACTTGAAATTTTTCACTTAGGAGGTGACTGACACTTGATAGAACTCGACACTGGTGATGCCGAGTTCAACTTTGGTAGAACTCGACATGGGTGATGCCGAGTTCAACTTGGTTTTTTATTGGCCAACACTTGACAATTTTTACTGACGTGATTCAAATAGAACTCGACACTGAGAGTGTCGAGTTCTATATAAGAAACTGTTCTCCTGGCACTCAGATCGTGCATGAGACGATTGACGCGCCAGGAGAACAGTTACTTAAATAGAACTCGGCACTGCGAGTGCCGAGTTCTAAAGGAAGAACTCGGCGTTACCAACGTCGAGTTCCGTCGGGCTATAAAAGCAGCCTGACGCCCCCCTCCCCCCCCCATCCGCCGAGTTCCGAGTTTTTAAGGTTAGGGTTTCGATTTGTTTTTCATTTTCCACCGTTTTCTTGCCTTTTTATCTATTAGGATGATATACATTGTTGTTTTATGTATGATTGTAGTGTTTTTGTTGATTTACGAACCCGTTTTGGTGGAAGCTCGAATTCGATTTTGGGTTTTTAGGCAAAACGTTGTATTTCTTGTTTGATAGTTGATTATTAAATTTAGTTTTGTTGATTATAGGTTTACGGTAGTCATCTTAAAAATAGTTGAATTTAAGTACTATTATTGTGATTAAAAATAGATTTTATGTTGTTATTTAGGTTTGAATGTATGTTAATTTGAATGAATGTAAACTTAAAAGTGATTTATTTGAGTTTAAATGTATGTGAGTTTGAATGTATGTTAGAATTGAATTTTGTAGTATTGTTAGTTTGTTCTACCGTGCAAGTTTAAATTTATCAATTTGAGAAATATAAGAGAGGTTCTGTCAAATTTTTAAAAAAAATTCTAACATGATTCATAATGTTGTTTATTGTAGTTGGTTTTATTGGAGAGATTGTTCGACGTTTACAGCCGTTTGCTACTACACTCGATTGAGGTAATTTCTAAAACATTAGAGTATTCTTAACACCGAGTTCACTTAAAAAAAGATAACTCGGCGTTACCAACGCCGAGTTCTGGAGGTCTATAAAAGCAGCCAGACCCCCCCCCCCCCTCTCCCTCACGACGGGTTCTCGCGATTTTCAGGTTAGGGTTTCGTTTTTTTTCGTTTTCCACCGTTTTCTTGCCTTTTTTATGTATTAGGATGATATACATTGGTGTTTTATATATGATTGTAGTGTTTTTGTTGGTTTAGGAACCCGTTTTGGTGGAAACTCGTATTCGATTTTGGATTTTTAGGCAAAACGTTTTATTTCTTGTTTGATAGTTGATTATTGAATTTAGTTTTGTTGATTATAGGTCTACGGTATCGTAACGTTGTATATTGATCGTAACGTTGTTTATTGGAGAGATTGCTCGACGTTTACAATCGTTTGCTACTACACTCGATTGAGGTAACTTCTAAAACATTTAAGTATTTTCAACTTTTTAAGTATTTAGTAAGGAATTCGATCATATCACTTGAACACATTTTTCAAATATTTAGGTATGGATAAAGATGATGAATGATCTTTGTTGGTCATGTATAACGGGAAATTAGAATGTAACGGAGATGTGGCAGAATACACAGGATCTGACCGCAAATTGGTAGTTGTTCCGTTGAACATCAAATATGAGGATTTAATGGATGTTATAAGATCTGAATGTTCTTATCCACACAGTATGTTTGATGTCAAGTTGACGGCGAAATTGCCATTAAACAATGATTGGACATACGTTCCATTAACCAATGATAGGTCGGTTTATGGATTGATGCGTTTGTTTAAACGGATGTTTGTGGTTGGAGTCTATGTGGAAGCTGAACCTAAAGTGTCTGACCCTACGCTGACAACGAACACTCATTCGCCGGAGTATGGTACAGTAAGGTCGACCGGTTGGGATTGTTGAATAGATTTGAATATAAGTCTAAATCCTACAACCGAAGTTCCAACATACCAGCAAATTCCATTTTTCCAATCGCATAACTTCCAAACAGGCACCGAATGGCCAGAAAATGCGTGTGACATTCCTTCTAGCAGTGCAAATTCTTATCCTGGTTTGTCGCAATTTGAACCCACGCATTACAGTCATGATGAGTTTGCTGGAAAAGCTGGACCATCTACCTCATATCCCTACCTTGGGTTTGGTTTGTCAGCTGTTGACCCAATTAATTTTAGTCGACCAGAAGGTCTGGAAGAGATGCATAGCGTTCAAGACGATGACACTGAGGAATTAGGGGATTACAATACACCATTTGCTGTAGAAGATGAACCTGAAGGTGTTTCTGCTAATGAAGTCGTTCCGGAGACGCAGGATGTCATATATGCGATGGGACAATCCATAAACCGTGAAGACGACGACGTTGTTGATGATGCAGTTGCTAACAACGACATGGTTCCAACTCTTAATGAACTTCCTGATATCTTCGAGGACGACAACTGGATAGAGAATTCGGTAATTGAACACTCATTCTTCGATGTTGCGAACAATTTGGAACGGAGTGATTGGCATACGGAAGATGCTCGTTCTTTCTGGGATAAACGAATTTTCCCAACGAAAGATGATTTGGTTCATGCTCTGCAATTGTGGCACATTAAAAAGTTTGTTCAGTATTCAGTTGTGGTTTCTTCAACGAAACGGTATACTGTTCATTGTATTCGTCGTGATGAAGATAACTGCAAATGGCGTCTACATGCGTCTGTTCCAAAAGGCTGTAGATATTTTCAAGTTAAAACATACGACGCCGAGCACACTTGTTCCAATCCGATATTGCTAAACGACAACAAACAATGCAGTGCTAATTTTGTATGCGACTTGATAATGTCATCTGTTAGAACTAAGTTCACAATTACTCCTGCTGAAATAATGGAAAGGGTGAAGACCAAATACTCACTTGAAATTGGTTACGCTAAAGCATGACATGCTAGGCAAAAAGCGTTGAACCGAATATATGGTGCCGAAGAAGACAGTTTTAAAGATTTGCGAAGATTCGTCACAGTTCTCTGTCAGAACAATGAAGGATCTGTTGTCGAAATAGAGTCTGTCCAGGTAAATTCAGAGGAGATGTTTAAGCGTGTGTTTTGGGCGTTCGGGCCTTCAATTAGTGGGTTTCATTATTGTAGACCCGTTGTCAGTGTGGATGGAACGCACCTCTATAGCAAATATAGAGGTTTATTGCTAATTGTTGTGGGCACGGATGCAAACAACCGAATTATTCCTTTGGCATTTGCTGTTGTAGAGAGCGGGAATACAATGTCGTGGACGTGGTTCCTTCATTTGCTGGCAAGTAGAGTTACAAGGCGACCCGATTTATGTATTATCACCGACATATTTTCGGGAATAAACGTTTGTGTGCGAGCCGCATTTCCACCTTCGGAGGGCCATGTTCATCGATTCTGTCTTCGACACATGAAAACAAATCTTGCTAAACATCGAAATTGTAAGGAAAGATTGGGACAAATCAAGTTTTACGAAGCGGGTAAAACTCATTCATTTATGAAATTTGAAGAGTTAATGAAGGCTATCGCAGAGGAACATAAACCGATATACGAGTGGATTCAACATCAAGGTCCTTTGGAAAGATGGACTTGTTGTCACGACGGGGGTCGGCATTTCGGATGTATGACAACAAACATGTCAGAAAGCTTCAACAATGTCTTACGAGGGGCACGCGGTATGCCAATTACAACCATGATTTTGATGACCTTTCTCCGCTTGAACAAATTCTTTGTTAAAAGAAGGGACGTCGCCGAGTCGTGGAATGAAACATATGTACTGACAGTCCACACCGTGGTGATGACAAACAATAATCTGGCAAGAACACATACAGTAACTCGGTACCACCAGCTGATGTACCAGGTTGAAGCCAATGACCAGAAAAAATACCTCGTGAAATTTGAAGGAGTTATTACTTGCACTTGTGGATACATAATTGCAATGCACGTCCCATGTTCACATGTACTAGCAGTTTGCAGTGACAGACATGCAAATGTCAACACTTCACATTTAGTGTCCCCGTATTATGAGGTTCAAATGTACAGGGAGGCGTACAAACCGATATTTGTCCCAATTCCTGATGTGAAGTATTGGCCAGATCGAGGCAACATCACAATGAAGCCTCCCCAAACCAAAAAACCTCCCGGTCGGCCTAAATCAACGCGAATACGAAACGAGATGGACGAACACTCTGGAAGAAAGGTAAGGTGTGGGAGATGTGGCGGTATAAGGCATAACCGAAAGCAATGCAAGGAACCTATATAGCAAAATATTTTGTATGTAAGATGAATGAATGTAAGAGTTGATTAATTGTAAGACTTATAATGTATTTGTAATGTATTTTGTTATGACTTGAATGAATGTACGACTTAAATCCTTTTTAAGAGTTGATTAATTGTAAGACGAATGAATGTAATGTATTTTTCAGGACCGCAAATTTGCCTACTTCAGCCTATTAAACTCACTTTTTTAAAGTGAAATCGGCGTACTCGGCGTTAGTAACGCCGAGTTCTTCCTTTAGAACTCGGCACTCTCAGTGCCGAGTTCTATTTAAGTAACTGTTCTCCTGACAATCAATCTCATACACGATCTGATCGTCAGGAGAACATTTTCTTAAATAGAACTCGACACTCTAAGTGTCGAGTTCTATTTGAATCACCTCAGAAAAAAATGTCGAAGTGTTGGCCAATAAAAAACCAAGTAGAACTCGGCATCACACATGCCGAGTTCTACCAAAGTTGAACTCGGCATCACCAGTGCCGAGTTCTCAAAAGATGAACTCGGTACTGGTGATACCGAGTTCTCTATACACAAAAAAACAAAACCCGCCACCGTCACGTGTCAACACGTGGTGGCAGCGGGTCTAGTTTTAAAATTACTTTTAATGAAAGTTTATTTTGGCAATTTTTAAAAAAAAAATTATTTTGAAAAATTTTCCTTATTTTTTTGCACATTTTTTCCCAAAAATTATAATTGAAACATTATCCCAACACGAACAAACTTGTATTCTCACGTTTACCCTTCCAAAATTCAAACAAACCCCAAAACCCCTTCCAATCGCCAAGGGCATATTCGTCCAAACCCCCATCCCTCCTCCTCCATCCCCACCCTATAAATACCTCCGCGGAAACCCAAACCCTAGCGGCGCACACCAAACCCTTACCGAAAATCAGATTCGATCCGGAGTCCGATCGAAATGGGAGTGTTCACGTTCGTGTGCAGGAGCTCCGGAAAGGAGTGGACGGCGAAGCAGCTTTCCGGCGACCTCGACGGCTCCGCCGCCTCAACGTACGACCTCCAGAGGCAGCTCGTCAAGGCCGCCCTCGACGTCGACTCCTCGGGCGCCGTGCAGTCGTCTTTCTCCCTTGTTTCCCCCTCCTCCGCCGTCTTCCAGGTTCGGGATCGCCTCTTCTTGTTCGTTTTTGTCGGAAAGGCGGGTCTTTTGGGGGGTTCGTTGCTGGATCGTGTGGATTTTTGGAGGAAAGATGGAATTTTTGGAGGGAGATTCGGGGTTGTGATTAGATTTTGGTGATGAGATTGCTGATTAGTGGACCAAAGGTGATCTTTTTGGGAGATTTGCGGTTGTGTTTGTCGTTTGAATTAGTTAATTGCTGTTAGAAAATATGATATTTTTTAGTAGATTTGCGTTTGTGGTTGTGTTTTTGTGGTTTGATTCTGGGGTTTTAGTTGATTCTAGCGTGGAATTTAGGTTCATTCGTCCTGATGGTGATGGAATTGTTGAGCAATGGATAAAAGATGATTTTTTGGGGGATCACCTGTTAATACAAGAAAGTTTCTTTTGGGGAGTTGGTGGTTAGGTCTTGATGTATTTGATGGTCTGGTTGTGTTGGGTTCTTGGGTTTGGTTTGATTGCAGGGTTACATTTAGATTTCTTGGATCATGTGGATTCGTTGGGGAGATTTCGGATTATATTTTGTGGATGATGGTTGTGTTTTGGTTCTAGGGTTTTGGTTGATTGTAGAGTTACATTTAGATTTTTTGGATGATGATATTGTTGATTGCTACGCAAAATTATGATTTTTTTTGAGAAATTTGTTGTTTTATGGTTGTGGTTTTATATTATGGTTTTAGTTGAATCTAGTGTTAATTTAGGTTCCGTTGAAGGTGATGGGAATGTTGATTAGTGGACAAAAGAGTAGTCTTTTGGGTGATTTGCCGTTTGTTCTCATTGATGATCACCTGTTTTTGTTGATTAGCGTGAGAAAAGCTGTTCTTTTGGTTTGGGGGATTTGGTTGCAGGAATTCTAGGCTTTGATCAGTGTATTTGTTTGTAAAGTTTTATCTTTTATGGGGATTTGTTCAGAAATATTGTTTTCACTGAAGAGTTTTCTTTACTAATTAGTGTGAGGGAAATCAAAGTTGTTTTGCAATTCATATATATGAATAACGAAAATCGTGTTTGCTTCTATTGCCTCAATCTCAGAAATGTGTTCTGTCTGTGGAGTTTTGTTTTCATTAGATTATCCTTTTTTGTTGCCTCACTTTTTTTAAGGTGGTGGATAATAATTAAGATATTCCATGCTCGTTTATAAATATGAAAAATGACTTTACTCATCTCTGTAAATACTCCTTTCTGTGGTTTCAAAATGCAGCTTTTACTCTCTTCAGTTTATATTATTAGATGGTTAGTGCTATGTTGATTTGATTGCACAAAATCAGCAGATGGTTTAGTATTGTAGGCTTATATACATTATGCAGCCTTTATAGTGTTGATAAGGAAAGGAAACATTATATATTAAATATCATACTTGCGTTACAAGTAAGGGGAGAAGGTGGGAAAAAGTATGTCTGTTTCCCTTTTTAGTTTTCGTAGAGGTGAAAATAAGAAACATCAGACACCTATCCATCTCCGATCCATTATGATCTCCTGCACATAAACAAGGTATTCTTGAGTTGTGGATTGTTGATTTGTTGCACCTACATTTTGTTCATTGACTTATTATGTGTGATTGTGATGCATGTTCTAGTTTGGATACAATTGATAAATCCATTAGACTAGATTGAAACCATTGCTCATTGCTAATGGATTAACTGTTTATTGGACTACACTGATGCAGATGGAACCATTTCTATGAACACCATGGTTTTAACTCTACAGTATTTCCTGCACAGGTGATTGTTGGTGGTGGTAGCAGTGGTGGTTTTGTTGGTGGTGGTGGTGCTGCCGCACCGGCTCCTGCTGCTGCTGCTGAGGCTCCTGCTGCTGAGGCAAAGAAAGAAGAGAAAGAAGAGAGCGACGAAGACATGGGTTTCTCACTCTTTGATTAGTTCAGCCCCCCTCTTGCAGTTTAGTGTTTTGCATTATGATTTTGCACTCTTGAGGTATTTTTGTGTTTATGGAATCTATTGGTTGATGTTCCTGAACCTGTTCGACGCTTTCATATTCAGATTGTTACTTTTCTCTAAAAGAAATCACGTAGTCCGACGATTTGTGTCCAATATGCATACTGGGTAATGCAGATGACTCAATTTCTTAAATACCAAGAAATCCTGTTCTGTGTGGCATGTCGTAGGTTCAGGTGTTTAACTAACAATTGTACTAAAGAAGCTCCTAACGTGGAATATTACGGTCCGTTTGGATTGGATTCTTATGATAGGATTCCTGTGAGAATTCAGATTCTAAGTAAAAATGTAAGAATCATGATTCCTAAAAGAATCAAAATTTGTTTGGATTGAATTTTTTTGCTCGTGATTTTAAATGTTAAATGATCAGTATGTCTTTAGATTTAAATTTACTAAGGTATTAGATTACTATTGTAAAAATTCTTGTTATTAGATTATTATCGTAAGATATGGTATGATTTTTTTTACTAAGTAGAAATGTTTATGTTATTTTTTAATATTAAAAATTGTTATAAAATAAATGTGTATGAAATTTATCTAATAAATATCAAATTTTAATTTTAAATTTTAAATTTTATCTAATAAAAATAGTAAAATATAATGGTATTATGGTAAATACAACCTAAAATTCCTGTAATCCTACGAGAAGTTAATTTTTTCAGCTTCTGGACTGGATAGAAAACTTATTCTAGATTCTTAAAGATTCCACGAGAATCAGAATCCAAATTTTTGTTTGGGAAACTAAATTTTAAGAATTGGAATTCTTGCAAGAATCTGCAGCCAAACGATACCTTAGTTTTTTGGTCGTTATGTGAAATATTTGCTCAAGATCAAGGTCGAGAGGCCATTAGTCTTTAGGCTGTTGGAAAGATGAAACATAGGATCTTCAAACTTCGAATTATATATATAGTGTGTGAATCTGCAACTTTAGTGTCTAAACTTGTGAATAATTTCCATATGCGTTATTGTGCTCGAGAAGAATGTTAATTGGTATAATAGTTTTCACGCTTTCAAATTTTCAACTAAAATATGTTAGGAAGATGCCAACATATATATGCTAGGAAGTGCAAAGATTTCGGCCGTTTGGCATTAACAAATGAGTGAAGAATGTCTTCGAATCTCCAGCATCCCTGAGCCATACACCGGCAGTCACATAAGTCTTTTGAGTGTGAAGACATTTTAGAAATAAATGATGAATATCCTCTGTATTATTGCACTCATATGGACATCTTGGTGAGATATTAGGTAAATGTTTTGCTAAAGTTTCTCTGAGAGGTAAAATATTCTTGGTAATTAATCTTTGCTTAAGTTGCTCGAAGATGCATAGCACGTCCAGATGTTTTTTTTTTTAAAGTAACATTTTTTGAAGATTTCAAGAAGTGAAATAGTGAATAATCCTTTAGTATTCTCCAAAGATTTTTCATGAGCAATGCTTTATTTAGATACCAAAGGTCCCGGAAGTTTAAACCGTTATGATTATCCAAGCTTGCAAGAAGTCCAGCTGACTTGAAACCGTTAGAGATTTGTATCGCCAAATCACAAAAAATTAATAGGATCGTATTGTTGAACTATTAAGAATTGAAACCAAAATAAATGGAAGTGTACTTGAATCCATTTCTATAGATTGCTGAAATTTCGGTCTTCCAAATCAACACAACACTCCGGATGATCTCTGTAGAATATTTCCAGATCTCTTTCTTAACTATGGGAAGTAAGAATGAGTGAAAAGTAGGATTGTGTGATTTGGGGGACTAAAAGTTATTTTTATAATAACCCAACGAAGGTTTCCTTGGGTAAATTTCAGTCTAACCCATCACGAATTTAACTTTTCTCACCCTATGAGATACGTTAAGTCATCTTTGATTAAAATCATAGTAGATCACATTTTTAGGATTTAATCATGACAGTTCGGATCACATTATTATTTTACATATAAACCCAATGTTGACATTTTTGGATTAATTTCCAACAGAAAGATCACTAGGCGGGCCGGCGGGGTATGATCCATCCAATTTGATCATAGCAATCGACTTCTTAGAATTAGAACCAAACAAGATTAATTTGTCCTTTTAAACCTTTCCGACTAATAATAATTACCCTAAGCTCACTCAGGTCAACCGTGCTTAAGCGTCTTGGTCGCACCACTAGTACTACGAACCTAACCCAACCTTGTTACGATATTTTCACGTTTTTTTCTAGATTTTTATATATATATATATATGTCAAAACATAAACTTTTAGTAATCACTTTTATCAAAGCTATATCAATACAAATATATGAATTACACATTGACACAATTATTTTGCCGAGGTGAGGTGGCTTCATTGTGAATCTTTAATCGAACTAAACTTTACCTAATGAATCCGACTATCCTAGTTAGTCTCTTATTAAACACACTGACCCTTGATTTCTTGGGAATTTTACTGCTTTTGAATATTCAACACGTTTCTGTTTTAAGTATTCCTCAATATAGTTTTCTTTTCCAGTTATTATTACCTAAGCGACTATGCATATATGTATCCAATCATTTTGCTTCTTAGTTATTTTTCAAAACAGTTCTTGATTTTGATCTTAAATTGCAGTTTACCATCTTCAGTTTTGGTCCTAACGTACTTTAATTACACTCATGTTATTTGAAAACAACATATTTGAACCGCACTTGATACAATGCAAATTGTCAATCCGATTGTGCGAATGGTCAAAGTCCGTCATTCTATTGAAATCAATTTTGAGTTTAGTGTCCTAAAGTGTGAATTCGCTAGAAATCTAAAAAAGAAAAAAAAAATCATTTTTCGAAAGGATCACCAACCTAACACAAGTAAAATCAAAATCAATCTAATTACATCGAGTGTAACTTTAATTACATTTTCTTTAAAATCTAAGCAAGTTAAAAAAAAAAAGCAGCTGGGCTGCATGCACGTCTTCTAATTAGTGGAAAGAAAGATTATTCTTTGAAACTCAACCATATCTTTCTTGTCTTGAAAGATTCTACGAACATAGGTTAGACCATCTATTCATTACCTCCCCATAATCAATAATATAGTGTAATAGATACATCATTAGCAATATTTAACTTCAACTGGTATGGATTTAACATGATATTTCATAAGAAATAATTGAGGAAATCTTATTGTAGTTTCTATTATGCACAATCGAATATCATTAATTAGCAGATATTTTATCTATTTTTATGTTCCGCAACTCACGAGCATGTCATTGTCTGCTTCCATGGAGGAAAGAGTCGTGGTGTTGTTGACTTACTGGTATGGAAAGAGTCTGTAGGTTTTCAGAATGTTAAAAACTATATCAACAAAGCACATTAATTAAAATCATATAGATAAATGACTTGGAGAAAAATCAAACTAACATGCGTTTCCGTATATATTAAAAAAAAAAAATTAGTTGTCAATGTTTGCGTTTTATCATCTAAAATCATATGAATTATATTTTTGTCAGCTTTCAGAAATATGCAAACCATGGCTTGAGCTTCTAATAGATTGTTAAATAAATAACATGGTCTTCATTTTTAAGAACATCAACAGAGAGAGAGAGAGAGAGAGATTAACAGTGGTAAGACGGTTTTATACTGTAATCACATGTTTGATTGGAGTTCACAAAGTAACAAAAATAATAATAACAAGAAATCAGTTGAGAAAAATATTGACATTTATAGAAAGGGAAATTAATTAAAGGTCATAAACTTTTCTCCAATTTAATGATAAAGTTATTGAATTTTCAACTTTAATTTTAAGTCATTACGTTTTAGTTTTCTAAAGTTGTCGTTTTCACTTTTAACTAAGTACAATAATGTCATTCTCTCACGTTAGGCCTACTAGTTAGAGAAAACTAACCATTATTTAGCCTTCATTTTCCATTGTCCTTTCATCCTCAAACAAATTTTATCCCCAAAAATGTTTCATCGAAGCGAAAGTGTCGAGATTTAACGTTTAAGACATGAATATGGTTAGTTTCTCTATTTTTTTTTTAGTTTTCCCCCCTCATCTCGTGAATTTCTTTGAACACATGATCTTAATATCTCGAAAACAATACTAAAAATGTAGTTTTTGTTTCAATTAATTAAGTTTGGTATGTTATTGTAATTAAATAACTCTTAAATTTGTTGTATATTTAATGATGGTTGAAAGTTGGAAGTTTGGATTGCACTTGCAAAAAGTCACCCTATATGTTGATTGTCTCTACTTTAACAACTAACTCATTGCTGCTAACTAACTAAGTATATGTTGTTTACTGATTTTCTGTCGTTGGGAGAAAAGAAACAATTTTACAATAACCAAAATAATATTTGTATGATATGTTGCCAATGTTTTGGTATTTGAATGTGTTCTTGTTATGTTATAACGTATTAACGTGTAGATACAATCAACCGTCCCACACCCGATCCTGCTGACATCGACAAAATGGAACTTCCAATTACCAAGCCAAAATTCGATAGGCCAAAAAAGAAACGAATTTCATCGAGTATTCGAGATACGGATCCAATCTGATGTTCCCGTTGTCAGATGTTGGGTCATCATGTAGAAAGACATACACAAAAATAATTGAAGAATAGAATTTACAAAATATAGTTTCTGATTTTAGACTTGATTATTATTGTGCTTTCTATTTTTTTTGTGTTAGGTAATTATGTTGCACTTTGTCGATTATTATCATTGTACTTTGTCAACAATATGATATTTGGTTGTTATGTTATTTGCTTAGTTTCATGCATACCTGGTTATTTGTTACGATTCCATAAGCATATTAGCCGTAATTTTTTTAAATAATATTCATTTTAAAAAAAATTCGAAAACTAATCACAAAAAAAAAAAATTCAAAACTACGCAGATCGCGGGTGCGACCCGCGATCCGTGGTGACGGATCGCGGGTACGAACCGCGATCCGTGCCCACGGATCGCGGTTCGCACCCGCGATCCGTGGGCGCAAGTTCTTATAAATATGTGTTTCGTCCATTTTTTTTTAAATCCAATTATTTTTTCAATTCCTCGTACATTTCCACTTCTACTCTCCACAGTTTTGAAATTGTGCCCGGTAATATTAATTTTTCTGATCCGTGTGTCTTTCCTTGTGTTATTTTAGATAAATATTTTTTTTCATTCTTATATTTATAGTTATTAATAATTGGTAATAATATCAAATATTGAAATTATACTCTCTTTACAATCTTCAAATTGTGCCTGGTGATATCAATTTTCTGATCCGTGTGTCTTTCCTGGTGTTATTTGAGATAAATATTTTTTCATTCTTATATTTATAGTTATTAATAATTGGTAATAATATCAAATATTGAAATTATACTCTCTTTACAGTCTTCAAATTGTGCCTGGTGATATCAATTTTCTGATCCGTGTATCTTTCCTGGTGATATTTGAGGTAATTATTTTTTCATTCTTATATTTATAGTTATTAATAATTGTTAATAATATCAAATATTGAAATTCTACTCTCTTCACAGTCTTCAAATTGTGCCTGGTGATAACTTTTTTTCTGATCCGTGTGTCTTTCCTGGTGTTATTTTAGGTAATTATTTTTTTCATTCTTATATTTATAGTTATTAATAATTGTTAATAATATCAAATATTGAAATTCTACTCTCTTCATAGTCTTGAAATTGTGCCTAGTGATAACTTTTTTTCTGATCCGTGTGTCTTTCCTGGGGGTATTTGAGGTAATTATTTTTTTCATTCTTATATGTATAGTTATTAATAATTGGTAATAATATCAAATATTGAAATTCTACTCTTTTCACAGTCTTCAAATTGTGCATGGTGATATCAATTTTTGTTATCCGTGTGTTTTTTCCTGGTAAAATTTGAGGTAATTTTTTATTCATTTTTAATTTCTATTTATGTCACATTATTAATAATTGGTAATAATATCAAATCTTGATATAATTTGTAATATAAAACTGATTAAAGAATTTTTCATTGTAGTTAAAAAAATTATTTGGGCAAGTTGATATAATCCCAAATTTTTGAGTGCTTGACTAAAACAATCATGGAAAGGAATTACTGGACGATGTGCACGACATTCCAAAACAGCCTCCGGCTATAATATATTCAAATATATTGTGAAAAATAAATCAATTAAAAAATTGTAATTTAAATATTTACAAAATTAACACAATATACTTTTTTTGTACTTACATTTGTGCAAATATCATTGACTCTGAACATGCAATTTGGTATTCCGAGAAGTGGGGAAATAGACTCTCTATCAACTGCATCATTATACTCACGTTCGTTTTGTACAGAGCGACTTCTACTTAAATGACTCATTTTGTCAAAACAACTGTTCATGAAAATAAAAACAGAATTACTTATAATAATTAAAAAATAATCTACTCGTACATTTCATGACAAATTGCATGTTATAGAAATAATGAAAGTTATAACAATTTAACACATAAATACAACTAATATTACAATTTTAATTTAACAGAAAATAATAAATAACTATTACAAATACTTATATTATATAATAAATTTCGTAAATGTACGTTATACAAATTTTAAATGTATATACAATTAATTTAATTATAAACAGATACATAAATACAACTAATATTTATAATTAAATATAATAGAAAATAACAAAACAATTCCAAATAATTTAAATTTAACAAAGAAATTAAATCTTAATTTAAAATATTCTTAAGTAAAAAATTTGTGTAAAATTTACCTGAGTCCAAGATAAGCTGGGAAATAAGTGTTGTGTGAGCTCCGAATTGTAGAAAAACTAGAAGAGAAGTGTCGTGCGAACCCGAGAAGATAATAAAAACTAGTTGAGATTAACTGATTTTAACTCAAAATTTAATCTGAAAACTCAAACATTAACTGAAAACTCAAAAATTAACTGAATACTTAATCTGAAAACTCAAAAACTTAATAACTGAAATAAAAAAAAGTTAAAAAAAAACCCGACGGATCGCGCTTTTATAGCGCGATCCGTCGCACGGATCGCGGTTTCGACCCGCGATCTGCGTACTTTTGATTTTTTTTTTTTTTGTGATTAGTTTTCGAATTTTTTTAAATATGTTTATTATTTAAAAAATTTACGGCGTATATGATATATATAAATGAAATAATGTGGGTATTACATTGCAAATTAAACAAAGTATTGATGCTCGAATCAATGGATTAGATATGGAATTTGATGGAGTTATTAGTACTACAACTATTAGAAGTATAGTTATTATTTATTAGAATTATTGTTAATTTAGTAGTCAAGAATCAAGGAAAGAAGAGAAATGATTACTAATATTGTTCATCTCGGGTGAGATCGTCTAAACTTCATTATTCTGAACTTCTGATCAGTGAAAGGTACTAATATCCCATTAATCTTTGCGGTTTTCGGCAAATAGATATAAAACAAGAAAAATTCATTCAGTGGTCAATTTAAGATTTGTTGGTCTCAATCACATTGTAAGGGAACCATCGAAATTAGTCTGACATCTTCTAATTTTCTCCTACTAAACCAAACTGTATTTAAACAAGTTCGGTAAAAATATTTAAAATGTTCTACTCATCACTATCATTACTAATTAGTTATCAAATATAGTGAGAACCAATATACCAATAGTTCGTGACGGCACACAATGTGTGTATCCTAGCAACATGTATTTTAACTGGTGTAATAACTAGTTGGATGCGGATAATGTTGGGAGAGGATTCTAGCAACGCTACTAACAAGATACGGATTAAGGAGCACAAGCGGTAACAAGAATATTAATGTAGAAATTAAACTCATAGTTTCTCCCAAACTTCAAGCAACAAACACGCAGATAAGATGGAAATCACAAGCAAAACACAAACACACCTGAAGCAAACTACGACACACGTGTTTTACAAGGTTCGACAACGTGCCTACGTCCTTGGGGGTCTCCTGTGGGTTTCATTTCCTTTCTTGCACTTCTCCAATAAAAAAAGTTACTGAGATTACAAACGTTTGGAAGCAATATGTCTCACAAAGCACTCTAGACATCTCTCTAGCCTAATCTGTAACGCCCCGAGCCCGGACAAGTGCTTACCCGCCCAAACCCGGTGCGTTAAGATACGATCCACGATCCTGACCATTGCGCACTCTGATATTTAAATTCATCTGATATGCCCATAATAATCTGAAAAATATAATCAACAATTTATGAGCTCGACAACCCGCAAGTACCAACCATCAATCAATCATAATCATAATCATGTGGAAACTGATACGGAATACGACATTCAGTCGATAAGCATAATCAAGAGACATGCATCACAAATAATATGCATGCATAACAATCTGGAACCCCCATTTGGATTCGACAACATCATGTGCTTCTGAAATCTATCAATCAGTCAGAGGCACACCTGGTAGCTCCACACTAACGACAGGTAGCCCTTTCTTTTCTTGGGTGGCTCCACGCTGCCCGCTAGGTAGCTCTTTCCTAAGTGGCTCAACCAGAAACATACATACAACCACAAGACATGTCGACTGAAACACTACCATGCAATCATATGCATATCAATGAATTCAATATCGATAATCAGCATGCATGCAACTACGAATATCAAGAGAGACAGACATGACATGAAACTGGAGAATAACGAATCAGTACTTGCATGTCTCGCAACCACAAGATTAATTCCATAATCACATCCAATCTCCATCTTTGTATATAACAAATCCTACCACCATTCAACTCTTCCCTCACTCCACCTTCACCTTACCTCTCCACTCTCACGTTATCAATTCATTTCTCCACAACAAAACTCATGTATATATATCAATCCATCCACCGCCATCATCTTCTCTCCTGACAGCAAAGCACGTGTAAAGTTTGTGAAAATTGCATCAAAGTCCACACCTTATGAAATATTGAGAACAATCTAGAAACAATTCATGAAATGGAAATCAAGTCCATAATCTTAATTTATTTGATTATTACCTCAACCACAAAAATCCAGGATATTACATAATCTCTCTCAAGGAAATAAATATTGTGTGCTATATTACAAAATTAGGGTGAAAAACTATTTTATAATAGGCTAAAACCGTACAAATAAACATGCAGATCCTAGGCAAAACCGTCTGCAACGGTCGACCAGAATACTCCATCGGTCGACCACGACTTAAGTTCTTGTCGACCGATCCGCGATGCTGATCCTCGACTTGAAGCTCTTGGAAGTTTCCGGTCGACCGGTGCTGGGCACGCGGTCGACCAATCTGCATTTCGCTCCGAGTCCCGGAAGACTCTGGAAGTTTCCGATCGACCGATCCTCACTTCGGTCAGAGCCTTGAAGGCTCTGGAAGTTTCCGGTCAACCGCGTGCCCAGCATCGGTCGACCGAAACTCACATTTCGACGAATCTTGACACGTTCTGGAAATTTCCGGTCGACCGCCACTTAAGTTCTAGTCGACCGTGCTCCATGTTTTCCTTTACTTAACAAATCTACAAATCAAATATCAAAAGCAAGTTCGCTCTTTATCTCCATAACAATTAACAATCCATGGTCAGATGGAATGTGGTTAGACACCCACTTTAATAATTGAAATTAATCTTATCACTTATCAAACTAATAATAATTCGTGGTGGGGTAACAATCATTTTGAATAAATCAGGGATAAGAAGGTATTTTTCTCTCTCTAAAAAACAGTCAGCAAACCACTTGATAAAAAGTATAACTTTATAAAAGAAAGTCAACGACCCACTGGATGGAAAATTAAAAGCATTTCCAAACATCCAAATAACCCCTCAGGCCTCAACTGACAATCCCTTTTATCATTATTAGTCTTACTGAAATAAATAATAACAATATGATTGTTGATATTATTTTTATTATTTTAGTAGACAAGAATCAAACGAAGAACCAAAATCTTTACCACTAGGGAGGACCATTTCATAATTTCCATTTCCAATTTGATTCTAGAAACCTTCATTTCGTCTCATTCTCTATTGTAAATTGTGATCGTCAAAATATTTTCTTATATTTCTTCTTTAGAAGGTACAATTGGTTTGTTGGAAGATAATTATTTGCGGATTCAGAGTTTCAAGACAAACTTTGTGCGGTTGGTTCTTCGAAAGTTGTTTTACTTTTCCTTGCTTTGAAAATGCAATATGTGAGGTAACTTCTCAAATATCCCCTAAATCCTAATACAGGTGTAGATCATACGGCTTAGTACATACTCGATCCATGAGATACGTATCTATGTGTACTACGATTTTTTTAATGTGGTTCAAAGCCGAGGTAAAAATCATGCCAAATCATGAATAAAATGCCAAAAAGGTACAAAAACTCCTATAAAATAAAAGCAAGCATCCATTGGATAAAGTAGAAAGACTCTTCAAAGAAAGTCAACAACCCATTATTAGAATCAATAAAAGTAAACACTGTTTGATACAATTACGATCACCTAATACTGTGGATTAGGTGTCAAATAGATATTTCAGCAAATACCGTGGATTACAGATGTCAAATACTGTGGATTACAGATGTCGAATAGATATTTTAGCAAAACTCAGATTAAACCAACGTATAAATTCATTTTTGAACAACAAAAACGAAGAATAATGATCACAAAATACATTACAAACTGAGCCGTCAAATTCCGATTTGTCTAACTCTTTTCTCTCAGGATATAACGATTCATTCGTCGAGCGGATGCATATCGGAGTCGACGAACCTCGAAAGAATCGATCGTCGGAGAACGCTGAAATTCGTGGAGACAAAAATTGCCGGAACGATTTTTTTCGTTGAGAGAAAGATAAAAGATGCGTATCTTGTGTGTATTTTCTGAGTGTAGTGCAAGATATTTTATAGTAATCTATAGCTCCAAAATAGGACCTCTTAACCCCCATTAACATGTGCCAATGATCACCATATGTGCAAGTATACCCCTACACTCATTCCACTTTTAATATTAGATTTTCTCAATTAAATTATTCACGAACGTAACCAAAATTTAATAATCCAACAAACATTTCCCAAAACATCCTAATAAGACAACCTTTCAACTCAACTCACAACTCAACCTAGGTCATCATACTCTCTTTCCTCCACGTTATTAATTTCTTTATCAACTTTTATTTTATTTCAAAATTATTTATATTTACCAAAAATATTAATAAAACACCTACAATACATATTAATAAAACACACTTAAACATTACTACAGCCAAATCGCTGCTAGATATTTTTGATCAAATCGGTCCTTAGTGCGAGATGCTGGGTTTTATCACGAATGCGGTTTTTCTTCACCATGTAACTGGTAATGTCAAGAACTCGTGCAATAGAGTAAGGTGTTGGTCTCAGACTCGGTATGTCGTGATCCTGCTCAAACTCAGTTGTATAATAAACCACAATATCTTCCATATTTTCATGATTAGTTTCGGTTGTTGTTATTTCAGTTTAATTGATGTTTTCTACTTTAAATTTAGTATAATATTTTTTATTTCAGAAAAGTTGGTGTATTTCAGTATAAATTTCGTACTTAAATCCTAACTATTTATAAAAATATAAACCCCTAACTTATTTGTTATTTTTTTATCATTTTTAATTTGTTTTAAAATCTTATTTTCTTAAAATATGTTTTCTAATTGTTTTTTATTTTCCAATTTTTTTAATTGTTTCCTGAACTTTTCAATATTGCTCCCTCTTACGCATCATTTGGAGGTCGGTTTTGCAAATAATCAAAAAAGTAATTATTTTAAAAAATATATTTGAACAATTATAAATCGTATTTAAAAAAAAAGATTTTAAAAAAATTAAAAATAATTTAAAACAAACATAATAAAACCAAAAACATAAACAAGTCGCTCCAGCGACCTTGTCGATGACCAGGTCGGTCATGGGGACGACCGACCTGTGGGGAGTTCATCTTCGCCGTAGTGGATGGTCTTATTATTATTGTTATTATTTTGGTAGACACGAATGAAGCCAAGAGCAAAATCTTTACCATTAAATCGAGCATTCGTCGTCACCACTTCCATTCCAAAAACCTCCGTTTCTTCTTCTTCTCTGCTAAGATCGTCGAGATTACGACATTTGGATTGGTAAAGATTCTGTTCCACTTTTTTTTCTTTTTTCGTCAGGTGTGATTGGTTTTTTGGAAAATTGTTCGTCGAATCAGAGTTTTAGAACAAACTTTTCGTGGTTGGTTCGTAGAAATTATTCAATGCGTCTTTACATTGAAAATGTTGTATTGTACGTGAGTTTACTAATTCCTCATACGCGACAAATACTTCATGTGTAATAACTAGTTGCTTTTAGAATACAAGAGAGTAAAAAACCGTCAGTAATATGTCCAAAAAAATTCCATTCCCGAATTGAGATAGAATTCTCAACCAAAATGTTTTTTTAATAAAAGGTAGTGGATTGTTTTTTGTTGAAAGTTAGGTGCGAATGTTGTTGCACCAATTGGGCAAGTACTTATGTGCCAGATATGTCACATTTTGTGTTATTTACATCCTGAATGTCAATCTACTTCTTTCAGCTGAAATTCTTATAATTAAAGGTCCTAAAATTAGCAGAGAATTCTTTTTAAGTAAACATGTCCTTAGAGAAATTAAGTTGGTTCAAGTGGTGGTTATTGGCTCCCTTGGAATCAGAACACAACAGAAATGCTGGTCGTATTAGGCATAAATTATCAAATCTAATTCAGGTAACTCCACAATCACTGCAATCTCATTCTAGGAATAGGAACTCTTGTCTTCCTCTTAGAATTTGTTTTGTTGCGATCATCATGACCTTGAGGAGTCTCTAGTAGTTGTTGGTTATCAAATGCTGTTTTATTTGTTGAATTGCTGTGTATCTTTTACTTAAAAAATGGAAGTTGTTAGATTTATGTAGAAATATTAGTATGCCCATTTGTCTCTTTTTGGAACATTTTAGAAAGCTCAACCGCCCGGTACATGAATTTGATGAAAAGTCTTTGGTTTATAGGTTAATTGAATAAGACGGTAGAAAAGTTGTAAATGTCTTTGGCATGACAAAAAATTGGTCTTATGTGTTTCCAATGTTCTTAACAGCAAAAGAAAGAAAAAAATAGCAAATAGCAATGTTTGTTCGATTTAAATGCAGCATATTGATATCTGTTAGGAGGCAAGTTGTTTACTGAAATGCTAATCTGAATGTATTATTACTATGTTGCAGTCCTGCTGTTCCATAACACTCAGATCCAAGCTTTTAAAGGATCACCGCATAAAAAATGTTTAAATGGATTAAGGAGATCCTGTGTGGGAGATGCCTCTTCAAGTACTCCAACAGCGATCTTCACATGAAGACACAAAAAGCATGGGGAGTTAGCAATGGACACACGCAGACCTTGCCCGTGACACGCCAACATCGACCAAGAAGCCCCGTGTGGATTATAGTGTTTTTGTTTATTCTTTGCCTCACAATTTTTGGAGCTTGTGTATATCCACATAATCAATACCTGCGGTTCTTATCATTCTCTCGGTACGCCCATCATTCTTCAAAAAGGTCGATTGTACCAGCCCCTGTGAGATTGTTGACAGATAAAGAACTTTACTCTCGGACAGTTACCAAGGAAATTCTCAGAGTTCAGTCTATTCACTCGAAAACTCCTAAAGTTGCTTTCATGTTTATGACTCCAGGTCCATTGGCTTTTGAAATACTGTGGGAGAGCTTTTTCCTGGTAAGAAAAATCAGTTTGAATTCGTTGTTCAGGTACCAATTTATTAAGATTGATTGCTACAGACTTGACGAACAGATCAATCAAATATACGTTCATAAAATGTCAAAAATTCAGTGAAAGCATTTTATGTACTGCTAGCTTTGTTGCAGATGCTGGTAGTAGGTTACATAAATACTTGTCTGTTAGAGACAATTGGGGGGGGGGGGGGGGGGGGGGGGGGGGGGGGGGGGATCTAAAATATGTACAACATGTACATTACAGTATAGATATAATTGCATATAAATTAGGAAACAGATATTTGGCTATCTGAACGAAAAAGTAAAATAGTTAAGATCAGAGTTGTATTTCAGCCCAAAATCTAAGCTAGTTTCTAGGTGTCACTTGATAGAGATAAACTGCAAAACCGCTTTTAAATTACGGATCTGGCTGTGCAACTACATACGGCTTACTCATGAGAAGTGGCTTAGTTGGAAGAGTGTTGAGTTAATACATTGCAGTTTGAACTGTTATATACTGTATTGTTTGCCCAATACATATTTTTTGTTAGTAATTTTGGAGGAACATATCGTTACTCTTTTTTGACTGCTAGCAGGGTCATGAGGATATGTTTTCGATCTACATACACGCATCAAAACAAAAACCAGCTTGCACTAGCAAATTGTTTGTTGATAAGGATATTCACAGTGAAAAGGTAGCCAATCAACTTAAACCGAGGTGACACAGCAAATAGTTGTGACTTCATTCAGAGATGAATCAAATTTTTTTGGTAGTAATTGGAGCAAAATATACAGGTCGAATGGGGCAAAATTTCTATTGTCGACGCGGAATTGAGACTTCTCGCCAATGCACTCCAAGACCCGGATAATGAGCGCTTTGTGTTGCTTTCCGACAGGTAAATTTTTGCTCCCATTTTATGTTGAATCATTTTCCCTGTGAAGCTCAGCTTACGAGATTTGATTAACTTGCTGCAGTTGCATACCCCTACATAACTTCGACTATGTGTATAGATATCTGATGGGGACAAATATTAGCTTTCTAGACAGGTAGGTCTCACCATATTTAATGAAGCATGTTAAAATTATCACTGAATACTTGTAACGTACCCGAAAACAACGGAAAATTTAAACAATAATAAAGACCGTCAACGGTCAACACTGGGCACGTCACGGGAAACAAACCAACATATATAATATAAATATGATCCACGTGGAAGTCAAATATACAAACTGACTGTGATTACGACAAAAGCTATACAATATGTAATCACCTCAAAAGGAAGAGACTGACAACTACAGGATCTGATCTCGGGGGCACCGTCCTCGGTCACCACCTGACTCTAAACCTGCTCGCTACCTGAAATGCAAACAACAAACATGCCTGAGTTCCCTGCAGGAACCCCGTATACCAAGTCTCCTAAAAATATAAAAAGGAAATAAAGACAATGCAATACAATGCACATGATCATCCACCTCGGGCCCACAATAATGCCCTCACCGCCTCCGCGGCACTGAACCACTCCTGCCACTAGGGTCAAGTCAGTCCACCGCTGCCTCACAAGGGTCAGTCGACACCACTGCTCCCCAAAAGTGCAGGAAGGAACCCCCGGTACACGCCGTACCCAAGGAGCGAGTCAGCCCGCCGAATACACAACTCGGGTCAGACGACAGCCACTGCTCCCCCAAGAGTCGCCTAGCGCGCACCCTGCCGGAACATCCTCGGCCTACCGCTAAACCCTCGCAAACTGCCCAAGGTTTACGGTACACATCCCTCACACCCCGCTCGGTAAGAGAGGAAAATGGTAGTACAATAATACGCCTTCGTCGAAGGTGAAATCCGTAGCTCTCAAAGCCGGTAATCAACCGTCGCCTCGGAGCCGGTAGTCGACCTGACATCGACGGCTCGCGTGTGGATAAATCCACCAACCTGCGGCAGATCGGTCAACCGCTAAAAGCACACCGGTCAACCGGTCCCCCACACAGTACACGGTACTGTACAAACAAGTCTACCGGTCGAACCACGCCAACCGAAATACCTACCAATTGGTCGAACAAAAGTCATCTAGCAGTCGACCGTTTGGAAGGTCTATGCTATACATTTTATATACATATATATCCTGTCGGTCGAACCAGGGTCCGTTCAACCGATAAGAATGCTTGCATGAATCCTGCCCACTGAATTCGGTCGACCGGAACTCTTCCGGTTAACCGGATCAACAAGCACTTCACTACAGGAAAACTGCACGCGGTCGGTCGACCGGATCCAGAGCGGTCGACCGAAACACCCAACGGTCGACCGAACTAGTCGTCTTCAACCTCCGTCCAGTAGGGTTTTCACCGGAGAAACGGCACCAACGCCGTCCTCTACACTCCCACACCTCTTGGGGAGTTAATATGAAGACTTGGCATACCTTTGGTCGAGTGAAGAAGCCTTCCGAGCTCCCTTCAACACCTCTTCTCTTCTTCTTCTCTTCTTCTTCTTCTTCTTCTTCTTCTTCTTCTTTACTTCTTCTCTCCTCCTTCTTCTGCTCCGAATATCTCTCTCTCACTCTCTGGTAAAAGCAAAAGATGAAGAAAACGTTTGCAATTTATCTAACACTCCTATTTATACAAAAACCTAATCTTATCTTCAACTCACCTCCAAATCCTCCAATCCAAACAATCCACTTCATCCTCCACATGTCTAACACCTCCACCTCTTCATGCATGATTAATTAGGGTTAATTAGGTTTAGGTTAATTTAATTAGGGTGCTTAGATTAAGTTATTACAATACTCATATGAATTCCTTGATTATCTCCTGGCATTGAAATGTTAGATTACACATGATTATGTTGGATTTGATATTCTTATGCCTTCATTTCAATTTCTCTTCTTACCATCTTTTCCAGCTACCATGATCCTGGCCCCCATGGTGTGGGTAGATACTCAAAGCGTATGTTGCCGGAGGTTGAAAAAAACGATTTCAGGAAGGGCTCACAGGTGCTTCCATTTCTTCTTTTGAATGTCTAGCATCGACATAGGAGTGGAAAAGGCTATATAGAAATTAAAAAATACAAAAAGATCTGATGACACATTACATGTACTTCTAGGATGAACTTTTCATGGGCATACCGTACCAACCGTCATCCGAAATGTGCAATGCCATTATGTCCTTCAAGTTGTCAATGTTAATTGCAACATTAGTTTAAGGGGAAAAAGTAATTTAGGATCTTTACTTTGCCATATGCTCGAGTAAGGGCATTCACCTTTAATAATTAAAAGCTCTAAATTGTAAGCTAATTTCAAATCTATGCATTCCTCTATTCATGGTTGTCTATGTTGGAGCTAATAATGTTCATTGTGAAGAATCCCTGTCTCTGAATATTCTCCGTCTTACTGGTACTTGGAAGTATGAAGTATTACATATGCCCATTCCACACTAGGCTTTAGGTCTATAAGTCTCGGATAAGATCAACTCCAATTTTTTGTCTTTTGGCTCTCATAGACATGAACATCTTCATTTTGTTCATATTGATTGCATCACTTCATGGTTAAGCATTTTCTCAGTGTATTGTTGCGTTATCGTTTTTTGTTGTTGAAATTATCATCTTTTAACTGCTGGCAACGTTGGAAAATGCAGTGGTTCACACTCAAGCGGCAGCATGTATTGCTAATTTTGGCAGACAATCTTTATTATAACATATTTAAGAGTTATTGCAAGGTATAGTTCCCCTTGCTTGCTTTTGTTCTTTCTCATAATTACACATCCTAACTGTACTACACAATCGAAAATTAATTATCATCATTATTACCTTCGGCGAGCAAGCAATTATCAAAGATATTGGAGTTCGTTTTGTTTTATACTTCCAATGGTTTATTAGTGAACTCCCTACCATAAAACTTCAGGTTCTTATTTTCAATCTCTCATTTTTTTCTCAGGCTATCTTTTCCTTGTTGGCTGCTTGGATTTCGTAAAAGCAATGCTTCAAAATGATAATTAGAAGAAGAAACTTATGATTTATACTTTTGTTCAGCTTGTAGCTTAAACCATTCTCAATGGGGTCTTGATTCAAGATTGACAGCCTAATTTCTGCTTATTTTAGTGTTCCCAACACGTGATTCTCCTTTTTGCCTTATTATGTGAATCCATGATTGAAATATATGGTCTTGCTTATCGTGTATCCCAAGTTTTCTCTATTTCTTTTCCTTGCTTCAAGCTGAACTTCGAAAAATTACTTGATCTTTGAGGCTAACGTAAACAATGATTTTTTTCTTGAATTTTGAATTTCTTTTTGCTAATAGTGCAGTTGCTTCCTTCTAACAGCCAAATCTCGATGGAATATATTGTTATCCCGACGAACATTACCTGTCAACCTTTCTCCATGTCAGTGCATCTGTCTCGTACAATAGGGGACTTATTTTATGTTTTGTTTACATGAGCTTCAAGCTCCTTCACCAAATGCCAACTGAACCAATGCTACTTCCATCTTTCAGATGGTTGATCCTGGTGGAATCGCGAATAGGTCAGTCACACATGTGAATTGGTACGAGGGGAAGTGGCATCCGAAATCGTACGGGGCTAAAGATATAACCCTTGAGCTTCTTGACAACATAAAAGTATGTGATGTCTGTCTTCCTTTCAGATAATATACTTTCTTCATTTGTTTGTTGAATGGTTGCACTTCTTTGTGTTGATTTTGATTTTGCAGTCCCTTGACGAGGATACACGTTATTCAAGCAATGCAGAGGTACATTTGTGTTTCCGATTTAACTTGTGCTTATTCTGCTTTGTTCTGTACTTAAGTTCGATCACGACATGTCTGCGAAGTTGGCTGTTTTATGGGATTTAGTTAGAGTTGGGTAGCAAAAAACTTCAAAAGGAATTGCTCTCGTGCATTCATGTTCAAACCGACGAAGGCGTGTTTAAGTTATAAGCATTGTTTTTTCAAAAGAAAGTCCGCAACCGTAGCTGCAATAACTTCCAAAATGAAAATATAACTAAATTGTGATCTTTGTTGTAGGAAGTACCTTATGTGCCAAAATTATTTTTTGTCATACCAACATGTGTAGTCATCTTTATTTCCATATCTTGTTGCATTAGCCGATATAATATACCATAGTTATTAGTTATTAATGGCAAGGTCCCTTTGATATCCAAAAACTGAAATCACGACGTCTCTTAGCGCTTCCCTCGTAAATCACCATGGCATTATTACTCTTGTGCTTATGCAGAGAACAGTTACCCGAAGCCCTTGCATGTGGAACGGAGTGAGAAGACCATGTTATCTATTTGCAAGGAAATTTAAGTCTGAAGCCCTGAAAAATTTGACAAAACTGTCCTATGATGGAATGTTATCTTAACACGAGTGTCGATTCGGAGATAAGGCAGCTGCAGTAATTACATCTGAACAGGTTGATGTTGAGATTCTCATTTGTTTTCCTCCCAAAGAGGTGTACTTTACATGGAAGGATGACTGAACATTGGCCATAGTTGTATTGTGTCTACACAGCAAATATTGTTAAATCCATTCACCTGCCTTTCTAAAGCAACAATCATCCTCTGGAAGTTTGAAGCAGTTAAGCAAAACATCCATGTTAGTTTGCTCTACTGACAAAAAAAAAGATATTTCTGTGTTTAAGTAACAAGTTTCAAAAGCAAAATGTCTCCCGATAGCTGAAATTGAAATGGACAAACTAATTGAATTTGATGTAAGATAACTATCTTGGTTAAAAGTCATAGTATCATTGAAGAAGTTTCCTACATAGCCAAAAAATAAAAATTAATACTGCTGCCCAATTCCTCAAGTGGATATACACAAGTATATCAGTTGATTCTTAATTTTCATATCGTGAGATAAGTAAATAGTTATTATTGTACATCTCATGAAACAAATTGTAAACAATAAAAAACTGTCGTATGGCTCAGAACTTTTGTATACTCTAGCTGAATCATGAAATAGACGACAATGTTTATCAAATAACACAACTCAGTTAATGGCACAAGATCTGCACTTCCATTGACAGGAAGGTGCGACGATGTTCGGAGTAATGTGAGCTCTAACATAGCACATTCCACCAGCTGCAAATAACCCAATTGGTACTCTAATTTCACAGCATACCACTTGATATCCTCCTGGATGAGTAAGAGTTGGCAGTAGCGCTTTGGATTGCTTTTGTGTATAAACCAGTAAGTTGGTAACAAGACAGTTTCCACCCCTCCAACATTTATTGACCTTTACTCATATATGAACCGGCATTGATTGTGCTAGCTACATGCGAATTCCACTTTGGATACGGATTAAGGGCAGGTGCACAATTATCCATAGTACCTCCAACCATCCTGAAACCAAAGATTCCTGAAGTGTTAAAACAGAGCATGAAGAAGGAATTTCATTTGATGAATGACTTGAATCTTGTAACGTCGGTGAGATGATTTCACGTTGTTTTTATACATTATAAAAGCAAGAAGAGCATTCTAATATTTAAAAGAAGACGAACAACTGAATAACATAACAAACAAAATACTAACAGACAGTATCCCCCCTACTACAGTTTATATATTTTATATTTTATTTAATAAATGTGTGAACTGAGAAGTGGTTAAACAAATAATAAATTTCAAAATCTTGACATAAACAAATTACTTAAACGAGTGGATGTAACAAAATCTTTTCAAAATATTATTTAAGTGCTAAGTTGGAAAGACGTTGATATTCTCTAGCTTGGGAGGCATATATCAACATAGCTAACTCTAGATAGTTAGGGAAAAATGTGTATGCTTTTAAAGGTGTACTTAAAATGATCCAAAATCATTTTTAAACAAGTAAACGTTATCAAACTTCCTCTCAATTTTGCAGTTGATGAAAATTGTGCTCGTTTACGTTACAAAACTGCATAATTTCAGAGTCTGAGTGACTAGAATATCATGTCAAGTTGGCTACCAAAAGATCACCTCTTTTAGTTTCTCCATATCTTAGGCAATTTGCTACAGACCAAACTTCTTTCAAGTTAAACGTTGGTATGTGTTCCTTTCTCCTATTTCAAACATTTATTATGATGGCTAGTAAATGCACGACGTGAAAAATTATCTGCTTTGAATGATCGATCTGCAAAACAATGTGAACAAAATGACCATGAAAAGAACCTGCTTACTAAGCTTGACAATAACATTTACCGACCCGCACCAATATGTGTAGAAATTGTCCTCTCCCATGAACAAGAACTGACGGGCATTGCATATGGCATATACAACCCTTACTCTGTAGAAGTAGAATTGTACAATATGCCAGAGTTAGCTTAGCCTAATCATAGACAAAAAAGAACTCAAGGACAATTGAAAGCTGTGGTTAAAGTTGGTCATTCCGAAACTCGTCTTCTTCCTCAATGAGGTCCGCACAGACCAAGAAGTCAAAGGGCAATGTCATTCACAGTTGGAAACAGGGCAATCAACTTCGTTCTTTGTAATTATGGAGCATCATTTGCACAACACTGTTAGCTTTCTTCAACTCTCCCTTTGAACAGAGGGAAGCAACTAGAGAATAATATGCTTCAAAGTCCTTCGTTGGGGGATCTGTCACCCTTTCGTCATTTACCAAGCTCTCATTTTCCATTCCCAAATCATGTAACAAGGTATCTTTGTCGCTTGAGGGTTCAACACTAGGCTTCAAATCTGAATTCTCTTCATGTTTTTTGAGTTGCATTGATGTAGAATGACCAAGTTCAAAAGAGAAGTTTCTATTACCCTTCTCTACTTGATCAATTTCAGACACCTTAAGATGTTTGTCCCTTCGAAGTCCCTTGCATCTTTTAGAAGTGAATGAATGGTTACAAATATCAATAAGTAAATTTACGACATTTTTTATGCTTCCATCCTCACACAAGCTACCTATAAAGCCCGACAGCGACTCCATATCAACACCAACACCAGTCTGGTCTATCATGTAAGTGACATTTTCACACTTAAGCATGTCCCTCATAATGTTTCGAGCTTCCTCCATTCTTCCCTTAGCACAAAGACCTTTTACCAGACCAGTGTAACCCAACAGATCTGGAGGAAGCCCTTTTTCTTTGTGTTTGGCATAGAATCGCAATGAACCTTCCATGTCACCCTTCACACAAAATGCATTGATCAAGGCACTTACTGTGAAAGCATCGGGCTGTAGAGAATTCGACTCCAAATCATGGAGAAGTTTAATGCTCTCCATTACTGACCCCATTCTCGAATGCCCGTATATCAAAGAGTTGTAAATATGTGTACTCGGATCGATACAATTAAGAATCATTCGATCAAACAACTGGTGTGCATCATCCAAAAAACCTTCCCAACACAAAGCATCAATAAGAATCCCATACGTAACGACCGTAGGAACGACATTGTTCTGCTCGAAAGAATCAAACAGCCTAAACGCCTCCATAATAGATCCTTGCAAACAAAGCCCATTAATCACCGAATTGTAAGTAACAACATTCGGCTCGCACGCTCTCGTCCTCATGACCTCGCAAAGCTCCAATGCCTTCTCCATATACCCTTCCTTGCACAAACCGTCAACGACTATCGAATACCCAATCACATCGACCTTGAATCCTTTATCTCCACCCTCAACCACAAACTCAAGCGCTTTGTCGACTCTCCCATCTCTCACAAGACAATCCACAACCGCATTCGTGACGCAACTCGACAACCTCCTAACCCCCATTCTGCGAACGAAATTCAGCCCGTCCGACACACTTTCCTCACACAAGTACACCGCGAACAAACTCAAAACTCTCCTATCACCCACTCCATACTCCTTAAGATACACAGTCAGCATCACACTTGCGAACCGTCTCCGACCGTCGAAAATCACCCTCTTCGCGACAGCGTAATACGCCTTCCTCCCGAGATTGAATCCTTTAATCCTAGCAAACTCAAACACATCCAACGCCGCCTCGAAAAAACCCTTCCTGCACAAATAAACCACAAACCGATCGCAAATCTCACCCAAAAACTCGCCTTTCTCGGCCTTCTCCAGAACCGTAAGCAACCTCACGACCCCGTCCGGTCCCTCGGCCTTCGATAAGGTCTTCATCAGATAAAATGAGGTGTCGAGTCTCGGGATCGATCCTTTTCTGACGAGGTTTTCGAGGAGTTCGACGGCGTCGTGGGTTCGGCCAAGCTTGGAGAGGTGGGTGAGGAGGAGGGAGGAGGTTGTGGGGTGAGGGTTGGGATGGGAGGTGAGGAGGGTTATGGCGTCGTCGGGATGGCCGGCGAGGATGGCGGCTTTGACGGCGTCGGTGGAGATGCGGCGGAGGTTAAGGAGGCTTCTTCGCATCGTTTTATCATTTTCTGAATTCGATTAGCGTAAGTTAGATCAATTCAAGTTTCGAATTCGAATTAGAGTTGACAACTTTATATTTTGAAGCTTAGATCGATGTTAAAGTTTTGTTTAGTTATCTATTCAACACTGAAGTGTAAATTGTAAACCGGGATATAGGGTTGAGCTTCGGTCGGGACCCGGATGCCTTCCGGGGTCCGAACCGAAGACCGGATCGGTCAGATTCGGACCAAGCCAAATATTTGTGGGGATTTTTGGGTTTTGGACCGAGTTCGGACCGGATCGAAACCCGAATCCATCCCGAGGTTCGGACCGAAACCCGAACCGGTTGGTTTCGGTCCGATCCGACCCGAACCTGGACCGGACCGAAAATTGATGCTCCCCTACCCGGATATGTAACCACAACCCGCAAGTAACTAAGTAAACCCAAAATACAGTACAAAATAGTAATTTGGGTTTGATTATGGTAAATCTCGACACGTTAGGATTTTGCATGAAAAAATATCGGTTATAATCAGTTGCCACGATTGATCATGTTATTAAATGAGTTGGGTTTATGTTTAACACATGTATCTCGAGTTTGTCACGTTTATAGAATATAAAAACTCATAACACTGCATACAATCATCAAATCACTTATCATACTTTCCATCTTTACTATTTTAATTGTCTACGAGAAATTTGATTTTTTATGCTCAAAGTTTCCCAACTTCTAAGAAAAAGCCTCCACTTTGTCATCCTCTCAAAAATATACATATCTTGTCACTCTTCCCAAAATACCTCTGCCTAAATCGTGAGACAATTCTCCTTCATCTCCCTTTCCTTTTAAATAAGCAAATCGAGTTCTTTGTCTCTTTCTTTCGAACAGTTGTAGACTGTCATCACGCATCCGTTTTCCTATTATTTCTCTTTCTCTCTCTCTCTCTCTCTCTCTCTCTCGTTCACACATCTTCTCTCTCGCACTCGACCGGTCATTCCAGCCCGGCGACGTACCCTGCCGAACAACTCCTACTTCGAATACGATGACGAAGGTCGGTTTTAGGGCACAATTTGTAGCCATTTTCTTCTTGATATAGTTTTATAAGGTTTTGTTATGATTTCTATAAAAAATGTAGTTCATTTGTTGCCTGGGTATTCATCTGAGTTTTGTCGCCTGGGTTGGAAGTGTAACCGTTTTGTGTTTCCTACGGTGCTCGATAGATTCGATCGTAGATCGATAGGTTGGTGTTGATGGATAGCAGTTCCTTTCTCCTCGATTGGTTCCATAGATGATTTTGAGCTCGATATGTGCTCGACATGAGCTAGATGAGACTCTATAGAACTGCTGACGGGATCAGTTTGACTGTGAAGAACCGGCGGCTCGATGAGTTGGATATTAGCTCGATTTCATTTCACTCCTGTTTTTTAAGTGGTTGTTATTTGTTCTTGTTTTTTTTTCAGAAGGCAAAGTTAATAATTCTAACCAAGGATCATTTCCTTGGTCGTGTGACGTACAAAGGTAGTAAGCCTATGAATGACATAAAAAAGAAGTTCTGGAAGCACGACTTGCTGGAAAGGGCAAATGAATCACCGTTCAAATAATTTTTTGAGGCGGGTGAATTACAGTTCTCTGGTGTTCTTGCCCATCAGTTAATGTTGCACAAGACCCACAATGGTAGAGATGACGAGGTTCATTTCTTGTTTGACACAGCCCTGCAGATTTAGTAAATATGAGTTTGCACTGATCACCGGTTTGAACTTCAATAGTGTACCGTCCAAGGTTGAGTTGCAGCAACATTACATGAGTAGTCGACTTATTAAGGAATATTTCAATGGAGAGCCCAGAATTTAGATAGGCACGTTGGAGACGACATTCAAAAACTGTACAAATGCCAACAACATCTTTAAGTTGGGGTTATGCCACCTGATTGAAGGTGTTCTATTTGCCCAAAGAGCAAGCTATTCGTATGGACGGACATGGTCAAGATGGTCGACGACCTGGACTACTTTTTCGAGTATCCATGAGGGAAGTCGTCTTACCAGAAGCTGCTAACATCATGTCAAAAAACATGATTAAGCATAAAGATTTGTATGAGAAGAAGAAGGAAGTGACGGGTCAACAAAAAGAGGCCAAATACAATATATACGGTTATGCCCCGACGTTACAGTATTGAGCGTACGAGGCCATTCAGCAGTTTGCCCCCCAGTATGCTGTGAATCGTGGAAATCGGTTCCCCAAGATGCTCAGTTGGACGAGCAATGAGAAAAACGTCCCACATATGGATGAGGTAGCAAAGCAGTTTACTTTCAAAAGAAACGTAAGTTCATCTTCATTGTTGTTAATTCATGTTTTTTAGCTACTGGAGTACTTATTTTGCTCGACCGTCTCGATAGGAGTTCGATAGACCTCTGTATTAATCTTGTTAGTTACCAGACCATTACGTTTTTCGATGGGTTCGATAGGTGTTTGATATGAACTCGATGGTCATTGTTTGTTTTAATTTTTACTGTTTGCTTAGTTTGTTTTCAATTGGTTCTATGGGATTAACGATAGGAACTCGATATTAATTGTTTTGTTTATATGAGTACTTTGGTCGCTCGATAGACCTCGATAGTTTAGATAGGTTGTAAGTATTATTTAGTGTGCTCGATAGTTTAAACGTTGATAGTTTAGATTTGTTCTTAGTTTTTGAACCTAACATCATGTTTTATATTCCTCGCAGTTGACCGTGTAAATTTTTTTGTCACCCCGTGCATGCGAGGCTGAATATTACAACAACCTTACAGAGGGTGATGACCCCCTACCACCCTGGCTCGAGGAGGATGTTGATGAGGGTGTTGATGCAGTTGCCGAGAGATTGGCCAAGGCCACCAATGAGGCGAACATTTTTGCAGATGATGCCTTATAGGAGGAAACAACTATTCCCACCTCTACCGCGACCACAACCTCATCACAACCAGCCGCCCCAACCTCGGCTGAGGTCACATCCCATGCTTACCATCTTCTCGTGGAAAGGTTGGAGAGGGTAGAATCAACACAGTTGTCGATGGAAGCAAAGGAATCGTCGATGGAAGTGATCCAACTGCCGATGGAAGGCCAGCAACTATCGATGGAACCAACTGAACAGCGTCATGGAGAATCAACGTGCCGCACTGGAGCAGATGACTAAGATGGTGGCTTTGTTAGAAGCCCTTCTGAGACCACCAATCGACGATAATCAGTTGGCCACGATGGAATCAAAGCAACTATCGATGGAAGGTCAACTGAAGAGCCTCATACAGAATCAGTGTTCCATCATGGACCAGAAGTCGAAGATGGTGGCTTTGGTAGAAGCACCTCCGAGACCTCCAATTGACGAGAACGAGTTGGCTAAGATTGTGTCATTGATAGAGGCATGTTGGAGACCACTATCTGATGAGAATTAGTCGTCCAACGAGGAAGACATACTACCCGACGGTTACCTACCCGAAGTAGATCTGTCCACCCCGTTGAGGAAGAGGCGTAGGTCAAAACATCTTGACGATGTCTATACCGACCCGACCAAGAAACTGAGGCCTTCAGACCAAGTTGAAGAGTTTTAGTTCTCGACCCTTTGAAGAAGTCAGACAGAAGACAAATGAAGACATTCGGTCGTTGGATTTTGGGGGTGCATCATCAATGAGAAGCATGCCTCGGTGAGGACGGGGAATTACGAACCGGCATGGTTCTTGGGGATGAAGTGTCCCAGATTTTGGGGTCGGTGATGATGTTAGTATTTCAAATAGTTCAAATTTCAATAATGCATACATGTAATTCGATAGGGTGGAAGAAGCCTGATAATGTACATGTGACCTCGATAGGTCGACATGTCGTCGTTTTAGGATCGATTGAGTTCGATGGGGACTTGATTAACTCGAAAATTTAGATTTTTGGGGTCAGTTTGTCCGAACCTTTTGGTTTCCTCGATGCGTTCGAATATCTCGATATACCTCAATGAATACTCAACAATCTTTGCATGAGGAATTACGTTGCTAGTATTTTTGACTTTCTACGTGTTGATGTTTTCGTAGCATGTTGACGCGGCGTAAGATTTATTTAGGAGGCGTATCCGCACATTCCCAGGTCAATACCGCCAGAAGGCTACGGTTATGAACAATACCTTGTCAGTCCAAGTAAGTTCACTTGGGATCCCTCTTGTCTACAGTTTTTGACTGGAATTGAGGAGCAGATGATGCCTTCTTGGAAGGAAATGGAGTATGTGTATTGGTGTCAGAGTTTCAAGCAACGACATTGGTTTGCGATCGAGTTGTCAATAAAATACTGGAAGATTACGATAATTGATGACGATCATGTTGTCATTCAGCGTAAAGAGCTCGAAACAATAAAGAAGCATTGATGTCATACCCTTCCCTTACGGATGGAGGCTTCCGGGATTTTCAAGGATCACCCAAAATTGAAGTCCTCAAAAGGATGAAGGGAATGTGTTCTAAAAGTTACTTTTATATGTTAATTATTATGAATTGGATGTGCAAATATTTTGTTCCTTGATTAATATATTCGTCTTTTTAGAAGTGCTAAGGAAGATGTTTTTGGTCCTTAACTGTGGAGCTCTAAAAGATAATTGTTTACATAAATCAAAAGTTATTCACAATCATGGTAATTGACATGGAAAATTAATTACCGAGATAAGATTGTCGTGTTGGTTAAAGAGTATTGTAGCTCTAGAAATATTTAACGACACAAGTATATAAAAGAGCAAAATGGTTAAATTTATATATTGAATAGACCTAACAAATGAAACATTATGGAATTGTGTTTAAGTGTCATTAATGTTTCATTGTGCCTTGAATCCTAAGATATGAGACATATCTTTTCACATAAGAAGTGTTTAATTTGATTAGTGTCAAAAGTTCTTATTGAGTAAAGTTATAAATGCAATAGTTGGTTGAACATGACTTATGCTGGAAAAGATAGTTAGTCAAAAGATTATCATTACCCCTCTTAGCTTGAGTGATGATATTAGCAGACCCCTTGATAAAGCAAAATTATAATATGTACAATGTGACTTGTGTTAAGTTACATATTTATAATTAGCTTAAGAGATCAAGAAATGAGTATATAATACAAAAGTGATACATTTCTACTTTGTATAATAATCTTAATATCATGAGGTAAGAGATAGACACAAGTGGTGTTCTTACCTCACTAAATGGATCGTGTTTAGTTCGGATGAATAAGACATCTATGCTAATTTGGTGACTATAATGTGTAGCTAGATACCGCTTATAGTTTGTGATATTAAGTGTTTAATGTCATTGTCAATATAGCTTAGATCCTCCTATAGGTCACACCACAAAACAGAGAAACAAGAACCTTGATTTTATGTTCATATGATGTATCAGGTTTCATATGAAATGTGATACATGTGGTGAATCGATAAAATCAATATGTCGTGAAAATTGACATATTTAAAATCATAAATAATTTCATGTGAGATGTATGTATTATGGGGTGTAGTAGTTACACTACATAAGATAATATATTACGTGATATATGAATTTGCTAAAACCCCCAATGATCAAATTTTGTTGGATGTAAATCCAAAATTTGACAAAGGCAAAATCGGGACAAAATGGTAGACCATTTTGGGATCGGTTGATCAGGTTCTTCGGAACGGTCAACCGGACAGAGATCGGATGCGCGTGGGTCGACCAAAAATTATCAGGACGTGTCTTAATAATAGGATCGGTCGACCGATCGTAATATACGGTCGACCGAAAATCTCCAGGAGATATCTTGGTGATAAAACGGTCGACCAGTATAGGGACACAGTCGACCGGAGTGAGACGTGGTTCGATCGAATTTTCCAGGGATTTTTTCTCATGAATGTTCGGTCGAGCGTCTAGCTCACGGTCTGACCAAACCTGAAAAAAATCTTAACAGTTCGGTCGACCGATTGGTGATTTTGGTCGACCGTTCGGCACGATACTGCCTTGAATTATTAAGAGATTAGTGTTTATTATGGGTTGGATTTATTCCAATTATGGTCAAACGGTTTTGAGGATGATTATGTGTCAATTTGAGATTGGTTTTAGTGAGAGAAAAACAAGAGATCATGGGTTAGTGGGTAGCCCATGATGTGGGTGTTGGGAGAATCTATAAATATGTCTCCTCTCCCCACTTGTTTTAATTTAATGCAAAATTATTCTCTTTTCCTAACCTCTCCACTAATCCATCTGAATTTCTCTTAATTTTTCGAGCTTTTGGAGATCAAAATCTCAGGGAGATTTAAAGGAGTTATTAGCTTGATTTAGATATTGAATAGGCTAGCTCTTTACTCTCTAATCTTGTTTAGAGTTTGGTGAAAACTTGGAGGCGAATCAACCAGCGTTTCGACGTGCGACGCAACTCCAGATCTTCATAAAGGTTTTAAAGAACCTTTGGGTATGATCCTCTTACATTTGTTTTAATATATATGTGAATAATATGATATTAAAATAAATGTAAAACAATGTACATGAAATTATTGAAAATATGAAAAACGATATTGTATGCAATGTTCAGGTAGGCGACCGCCTAGGCGATCGCCACTCGTGGTGGTCGTCTAGGCGATAGCCGTTGGAGACTCCTTTTTTTTAATTACAATATTGCCACTAGCCCAAATCCTATATAAACCCCTCCAAACTTCTTTATTTTTCACACATCTCTCATTCTCTTCTTCTTCATCATTCTATTCTAATCTTCTAGTTTCCTAATCTTCAAGTTTTCGCGATTAAGTCTCCGGTCTGGTGTTTAGTTTTGAAGTTGGAAAGTGAAGTCTCCGATCCGATTCTTCATTCTTCAACCGCCAAAATCAAGTGCAGTCTTTCAAACTTCTCTTTTAGGTGGAAAGTTAACTACTTTTGTAATCGTACTACGAAGCAATAAATTGTATACCTAAGTGGGTAGAGAGGGTGCCTAGTGACACCTTGATCGAGGAACTTGGTGTCTTTTTGAAGCCTAAACATGTATGGTATTTTTAGATAATATTTGTACATTGTTTTCCTATTTTTTCCGATTTTTCTTGATTTTTAACTATTTTATCAAATTTAATTGATTAAAAAATATTAAAAAATGACCGCCCAGAGCTGGGCAGTCGCACAATCGCCAAGGCGACGGGACACACTCGGTCACCTAGGATCGCCTAGGCGGTGCATGAACATTAATTGTATGCATGTATAATTTTTTTAAAATATATACATACATAGGGACACAATTCCGGGAAATAATGACCGCCAATTGGTGGTCCAAGACCGCCAATTAGCGATCTGTTTGTCTCTGAATCTGACCCGGTTTCTCCAGGACATGGGTTATGTATCTATGTGTATTCTGGGAAGGTTTCATTAGTCCCATACCGAGGGATTGTCCCCGGTTACCTTTTTTCATGCCTATAAATAGAACTCTTCCTCCTCATTTGTATTCACTCATTGCTTGGTGGCATTCTCTCTACTTGGAGTAAAGCCTTGGAGCAAAAACTCAAGGTGGAGAAGAATGCCACATGTAATGTGAGTCATGTAAATAAAATAATTCTTCATAATTTTGTTAGTTTTATATTGTCTTTATTTTGATGCTTGCATGTTTAGTTTGTTTGTTTTCTTTATCATAGTATAATTGAAATATCTTCTTTTCTTTATATGGTTGTTAGATTAATGTTTAGTGAGTAGTTCCATCCCCCTTTGTGGGTGGAGATGATGTTCATACATGCATTAAAGAATGGAAATGAATACTTGATTTTGAAATGTGTTGATAAATGTGAATGTATGCTTGCTTGTTTAGAGTAGAACACTTCACTTGATGGGTTTTGCCACAACTATTAAACACCTCTCATGCTTGTTTAGGTTCTGAAATAACCAACTTGTGTATGTGAATGTTAATCAACTAGGCTTGTGATTGGATTGATAGGTTTTGTCATAACCTTTAGACACTTTTTATACATGAAAACACTACTTACATTTGTGCCTATTGAATGCATTCTTCACCATCTTATTACATGTGTGCACACATTCCACCCCTTAGGAGTTTTCTTACTGAATTTCATCTTCCTTTTCTTAGTTGTTTATCTTACTTTTAGTAGTCTTGTGCTTTGATCTTTCTCCTTTGTTAGTTTCTAGTTTAGTGTAGCTTAGGTTAGAATAATCACATGTCTTCTCCCTTATTTGTCACTTGATATCTGAAGAACCAGAGTCGACACACCTCGATTCGACTCGTACTTTCCGCGTCTTCACCGACGTTGTGCACTTGCGGTATTAAAACGATCAAACAACTACCTCCACTGCTTTTGCAATTACATCGCAGAACGACTCTCCGTCAGGTAGTCCACTGGGGCGGTGGAGGTCATCTGGCGATGTGGTGCAATTGACCGCAACAACCGATGCACCTTCCGTCTCCCGTATGCTTTGGCTTCCACCGAGGAGGTGAAACATACCCTGGTATCTCTTAGGGGAGCGGTTGCAGACCTCGAGCGACATTTAGCCGCCATGGGCGACGCCACGGCAGATCTCGCCACTAACCTTGGTATCTTGTTATTATCCCTTTCGTTATCTTTTTCTGCAACCACTAACATGTCGACATTTTATATGCGTAATTTCCACCCCGAAGGCACCAACACCCACCTTCCTCTTCCTGGAGCACACTTGCCCCAAATGCGGGGTGACATGCCTAGCCGATTCTCCCATACCTAACTAAACGCCCTCCCCTGACCTCGAATATCAAAATGGGTGTACGACAAAAGGGAAAAGAGTGATGTTGTTTTAGTTAAATTTTAGTTGTATGTTGACTGTGGTGTTTGTTCGTATATGTGTTGTAGACTTGCACGACGTTTTGTGCCTAATATGTACTAAGCTTTATTTGGAATGATGAATGAAAATGCAGTTATGTTCTTTTATGTGTTAATTTGAATGTTGTGGAGCTCTGAAGAAGTTGGTGTTGAGCCCCGTCGAGCCTGTAACCAAAATGCGAAAAGGAATGCATCAGATCTTTGAACTCTTAGGCTTGGCGGATATACGTCGGGCTCTGATCGAGTTCGTATCGAGCCCGTCGAGCCTGTAACCAAGTAGAAAAAGGAATATATCGATTCTTCAAACACTTAGGGTGCAGATTTACGTCGAGGTCTGAATTAGTTGGTGTCAAGCCCATCGAACTTGTATCCAAATAGGAAAAGGAATGCATCTGTTATTTAAACTCTTTGGCTTGGCGGATTTACGTCGAGATCTGATCGAGTTCATATTGAGCACGTTGAGCCTGTAATCAAATAGGAAAAGTAATGCATCTGTTCTTCGAACTTTTAGACTTGGTGGATTTACGTAGGGCTCGGATCGAGTTGGTGTCGAGCCCGTGGAGCTTGTAAACAAAACTGAAAAGGAATGCATCTATTCTTTGAACACTTAGGTTTTGAGTTGAGCAATGATCGAACTCTTATCGAGCCCGTTGAGCATTACATTTAATATTGAATACAGACAGAGTTACATTCCAGTTAAAGATGCAACATTACACATACATAAAGACAAACACAAAACACAAACACGAATAATCAGTACACACAGACAATACACACAAAAGAAAACACATTACGAACTAAAAAATATAATCAATTTCTTCCATGTTGCCACTAAAGGAGGATCATCTCTCTCTTCGAAGAGATGCAAGCTCTTCCCTCTGTACCACAGTCTCCTCCCGAGACTTCCACAGTTCCCCCTCAGAGACCAGCAACTTAATCTCAGCCTCCAGGGCTTTAATATTTTGAAGCTCCTCCTTGAGCCTCCAAACCTCTTGATAAGCCTCCTTGAGGGATCTCAATTGCAGTCTAGGTTTGGTGTTGCTTGAAGCCTCAAAACAACTCAAGTCCTTCTCCTTCGGGGTAAAGATGGGAGGGTGCCTAAGATGGAACTCTCCGTCGTAAATTTTTGATAGGGTGATGCCTCGTTCCTCCCATCTCCTCAAGATTTGACGGCTGCCAAACATTGCAGACCAACTATTGAACCTCGGGTAGGCACCTAGTCTGGGCTCCCCCAACCTGAACTTCTCACAAAGCCACACCTGTGTATGCAAGACCGTTAAAAAGATATATTTAAGTCATCAAACCAAATGTTTAAAAGGGATTGGCAGTACATTTAATTATACAAAATAACAAAACCACCTATAGTATGGCAAAACAACCATCGACGTTCCCCTGCTTGGGAGTGTAGATGCCGGATGATCTCCTTTTCTGGAGTTCCACGCTTACTTCCTGCAGCCCCGCACGAGGGCTTCGTGCACGACCATGTTGGCTTTTCGGCAATAATCTGTGTTTTGATGATTTAATCAACCTAATCTTAATTGTAATAAATGTAAAGTAACACACATATTGCATAGAATATATATTGTATTGTGCTAACCTCTACAGGTGATCAAGACTCAAGGAAGAAATGAAATCAAGTCAAGACATGTATTAAAGCTATATTGAAGACATATAATCTTGTTTTCTTTGAGTCTTAGGAACATTGTGTCATTGAGCATACTTGAGTTAAAATCAACTCACATACACACTAGGTTCACTATAGAAGTCACACACAAAAATTCATATAATTTGGACTTCAATAGATCACCCAAACTTAGACTGGAAAACACTAAACACTTAACCTGAACTGTCTGCCCACATTCGGTCGACCGAAACAGACCGTTCGGTCGACCGAGTGATCAATTATCCAGTTGGTGTTTTTTTGCCTAGTTTTGGTCGACCGTCCAGACCTTTTCGGTCGACCATGTAAACTTATTTATCCGACAGTTAGATTTGTCGTATTATACGCAACGGTTGTATTCGTATTATTTCCATATACCCCAAAATACATTTAGCGTATCGGTCGACTGAGGACCTTGTTCGGTCTACCAAACGTATGATAACTCGACAAACCCAAACTGCATGTTGGTTTTCAGACGACCGTGGACCTTGTATCGGTTGACTGAATGTCATCTTGTTTGTCAACCCCAAAGAGCATGTTATGAATCGATCGACTGAATCTATCTCGGTGTTCGACCTATCACTTAAGTGTACCTAAGTCATAGCCTTTGGAGGTCGACCGTTCCTTAACCGGTCGACCGAACCGTGTCCAAAACCGCCCAACGGTCGACCGAACTTATGCAGAAATGCATCTTGTAAGTCTTTGTTTTGTGTATCTTACACAATCTTTACCCATTTCATCCCTAACGACTATAACTCTTTAGGAACTTATAAATAGAGTTGTAAAACACATTTTAACACAACTCTCCCACTACTATTTGTCCAATACATTAGAGAGAAACTCCCAAGCTCCAAACTCCCTAATCCTATACTCTAAGCCTAAATTCCGCACATTTGATCATAGCCAAATCATACTCAAAGTGTACTCAAGATTTAGAGAGTGTTGTCCCACTCAATTGTTGTTCAAGAAGCAAGGATTTCGGTGAAAGCCCGAAGTGTTCCTTCTCGGATTGTGAGAGGAAGAACGTCAAGCTAGTGAGGGTGTTTGTGGTGCTTGTGGTGTAAAGGCGTTGTCTCCCGGCCTGGAACGGGGAGTGGTTAGTGAAGTCGTGAGCGGAGATCGGTGATCCGAGCGGAGCTTGCAAGAGAGGACTAGGACCCGGGTGGGGTGTCGAACCTGAAATGGTTTGCATTTGTCATTCCTTTACTTGCTTGTTTTGTTTTAAATTCCACTGCACATCTTCGATCGTTAAACAATTAGGTAATTAGGATTAAAACGGTGAAGCGGTGGCAAATACGGGTCATCCACTGGGAGGTGTGTCGACGTTTGGTTTGTGCGAAGGCGAGTGGTAACAAAATGGAGAGAAAGGTTGGTTACACTAAACTACACTACAATGCAAAAAGGAAATGGAAGATAAGCAATAAAACTAAACCCCATAGGGGGTAGAGAAATAATGTGAATATAAAGATGTGTGTGTGTGTTAAATTAAGCTCCTCACAACATGTAGTGCATGAAATCATAAAACTGAAAACTGCATCCAACGTTGTCTCCACATGAATTAAGATAAGACTACATCATTAAAACATACAAGACAATAATTGGAATGAAGCTAAATGAACTCATGTATAAAGACTAGACCCTACTATGCCTCCACATGAATTAAGATAATACTATATCATTAAAACATACAAGACATTAACCAAGGTAAATGCAACAAGAGTACATACACTACAACTTGTGTTTCCAATATTAATTCCATCCATATCCTAACCTTATCATTCCCCATAAATAGGTCCACTAATCAAAGCATAGGCTAAACTTCATTCAAAAGCATTAGCATATCAAAGTTAAGAGTGGAGACCCATTAGATGGTTATGGAAATCATATAAAGCTCAAGGGATTAAGATAACACACACTTAATACACTATATGATTATATCACATATTTCTCCACCCCCCAAATGGGGATGGAACTACTCACACATATTTAAACTAACTACTCTAACAAAATGAAGCATTATACTGAAATGAAACTTTACTAATCAAGCCAGAAATATTAAAGAAGCATAAAACAAAACAAACAAGCAAGCATGCATATGAAAGGAAATGAAACTAAGAGAGAAACAACACAATTAAAGGAAAAACATCTATTATTAACTCACTCAATACAAGCAGCCCTTCCTCCACCAGAGTTTTGCTTCAAGGCTTCACTCTTAGTAGGGAAGATGGCCACCAAAGAGGGAGATATGTACAATGGAAGGTGAAGAGTTCTATTTATAAGCATAGAAAAAGCTAATCCGGGACAATCCCCCGATGTGGGACTAAACAAATACCAAAAATAGACTAAGAATACATTAATACACGTGACCGCCAAAGATGAGCGGATCCGGAGCCAAACAGTCCGCCAATTGGAGGTCCAAGACCGCCAATTGGAGGTCTATTAGTTCTGGATCGGGCTCATTTTTGTTGTGGGTTTGTGTTGATGTATTTCTTGGTCTTGGATGCATCTACTTCGTTTGTTGGAGCTCCGACCCGAATAGAATTGCCAAAATACTCCCCATGATGGTGTGGAGTTTTCTGTTTTGCTCTTAGGTCCTTCGGTCTTACGTTCAGGTCCTTCTCCCTTGCATCTCAGTCCCCGGGTCTCACAATTAAGTTCTTTTCCTGCTTTTGGGTCCTTTCATGGCTCTTCTCTTCAAACCTCTTTATTTCTGAAATTCAAACATAAAACTCGTCACGTAGCATTGCTTAGGCGTAAGATAATGGATATAAGATACAAATATAAGCATGAAATAATGTCAATCAAACCTCGCACATAAAAAATGGAAGAAACAACAGTTACCTCGATATACTTGATGCACCACCACTTGGGATGAGGAAGCAGGGCGGGGAGAATCCATCAGTCGAGGGAAGAAGATGGAAGAAAAAATTTCTGTCTTTTTAGAACGCCGGAAGGAAACAGGGAATACGTCGGGAGGAGTTTTGAACCGTCGTTGAATTCTGAAAGGAAACTGGAAATATTAAGAATATTTCTTTGGACGGTTTGACGTTCGAACTCTTACTTTCCTCGATTGGAGCGTCCAAATTAAATACTACCATATTAAGGCATAAAGCATCAAGCACTGTCGAGTGTCCATCACGATCAATCGATGTTAACATGTAAGTGGACACAATAGGAGGGGATGTTCTGGATGTTGAAATCACAAAATTTGGTTTAAACTCGTTTTGAAGAATCCGAACTAAATATGAATTATCAATCTACATGGAGCACTAATCGAACCGTTTAAAATAAGGCAAGTTAATATTGTTCCATGTTTGGTAAAAGCATCGAGCACTGTCGAGCTTGAATCGCTCTCGATGATGGTCGAGCAAATATCGAGCTAATCGAGCACCATTACACCGTAAACGGGAGATTCAACAGAACACCTCATTTTAATTTGAAAATGGAAAGACAATGCAAGAAAGTAACACACACATTAATTTTTAACAATTTCACTTACCCATCCTCTTCGATGCTCGGTTTCTTAGACAATAACAGTAAAACAACTTGTGCAAACAAGTGGGGGTCCGACAGAATCAGTAGGGGACGATCTCAGCGGGCCAATGTGTGCTGGTGGTGGTCTTCAATCCAGGAAGGAAACTTGTAGCCTGCTGCGCCTGAGAGAGAGAAAGACTGAGAGTTGTTGTTGCTTCAAACGGAGTGGTCCTACGATTTAGGCAGGGGTATTTTTGGGAGAAGTGACAAGATATACATATTTTTTAGAGGATGTCAAAGTGGGGTCTTTTTCTTAAATGTTGGAGAACATTGAGTATGGAAAGTCGAATTTTTCTTGTCTATTATCAAATTTCTTATACTTCTCATAATCAAATAAAAGTTATCAATTTGTTATTGTTTTTTGTTTGTTAGAAATAATGGTTCCATGAGTAAGTCTATCCCCACACAAATACAACTGATTTATTAAATGGGTTAGATGGGTTGGGTCGTGTTGAAATGATAAAAATGAGTCGGATTTGAATTTTCTTTTCAACTCATATAATAATCAGGTCTAGTTTAGGTTTACGTAAATTGGATCATATTCGCTTCTTAACTATGATCACATTTTACTTTGCTTTATTGAACCAAAAGGTAATAATACTTTGTCGATTTGCCCCTCGAAATATGATGTCTTTGTTTTGTCGAATTTCGTTAAAGACTGACGTTTTAGCATAATTTAAATCAATATATACTATTGCTTATTTTTTATTTTTACCTTTGTTGATCCATATTATCTATCCAATTTCGTACCACTTTATTGTTTGTACAAAAACAAAATAGGAAGTGGAAGAAATAATAAAAAGAAAATCAATACTTTCATCAACCAGATGTGAGTTTAAGGATAGAATCAAGAAAAAAACAATGAGAATTGTGGAAAGTGTTGAAAAAAAGGGGTTGATGTCCTATATATATAAACTTAATAAAACTTGGCTAAATATGGAAGAAAAATCAGAGTGAATATGGCAAAAAAACGAACAAAATTCAATTTTCTCAGACTGGACCAGATGACATGTTTTGTGGACCGATCAATCACTTTTTGATTTAAACAGGTAGGACCCATTGACGGTTGGACTGGTCGATGGGTGGACTTTGTCCAAAAATTAAGCAGAAGCGGTCAACGAGTTTGGTCGTTTGATTCGTTAACTCATTTTGAAAACTTTTGTATTTAACGGATCTTTGAATTATACTAATTGGATATTAATTGCATTTGATTGAAACATGATTGGGTATGGTTGGATCTAAAATCTTGATTTGATCTAATTGAATTTAATGAGATGTAATTAAACCTTGATTAGATATGATTAGATCTCAGGATTTTGAGCATTCTCAGTGGAGCTTGGAAGATATAGATTGTTTATAATTCATTCTAGCAGCTTGCTTTCTAGTATAGGTGGGTAACCGGCCGGGACCAGCCTGCGGACCCTTAAAGCTAAACAGATCGGGCTCCGACCCGACCCGTTTCAGGGAGGTTGGGCCCGACGAGCTGCAGGCCGGGCCCGCCCTTTTATTTCCCTCTTGGTCTTGCAAACAAACGAGCCGAGCCTAAAGTCCGACCCGTTTATTTTCTTCAGGCCCGGCCCGGCCCAACACCCACCTCTACTTTCTAGACAACAAATCTAATCCCAATCCACCATTTACTTAAAAATTGATATCTTATTACCCTCGAAATATGTGTTTGACTTGATCGGTGTGATCCTTGATTCTTGCCTTTTGACATGTAGAATTTGAATTTTTTGTAAATTGCAGGACATGACGATAACACTAGGGTATTTGGAATTAAACTATTTTCAAGCAAGTCCCTATAAAACTTAGAATTTTACGTTAGTTTATGAATTTGTTATCATTTATCAAAATTAAGGAGTTCATTAGAACCAAAAAACCTTTAACTTAGGTCACTAAATGCCCAAGGGTACATGTGTAGAGTCGAGAAGAATATGTTGGCTTTTAGGTCTTCATCTATATTAATTTTGATGATTGATCAAACTATTATTAATCGACCAACATAGTCAATCAAAATAAAAAAACATGATTACATACATTGCATATATACTTGTATGTGTGCAGATCATCTTAATAAGTTGATCAGATTATCAAGCGAATAAACATTGTGACAAAGACTCAAGATTGTAACAAATCTCTGGACCAAGACTTATAATTTTCCATTTATTAAGTCCATATGATCAAATGTAAACTTGAGCATTAAGATTCTATCCACATCCAGTTCGGACGGCTGAAGCCATATTGTACGGATGGTCGAATTGATCATATCATTAATCGTTAGTTTGTTATTGTTTTCCTCTGGTCAGATGACCGATTGTCTATCTAACGATTGAATCCCCTTGGACCGGTTTTGGATTTTACCACAACGATCATATTTGTGTTTTGTCCTAGGAGCCCATTTGCCTTGTCATATCTATCTATCGGTTAACCATTTATCTCTTGACCTCTGGCGCGTAACGACTTTTTCCACGTGTCGATATAGTCGTTGGAGTCATAATGAATATTTGATTTCCAATTGTTGGCGCTAAAAGACAAACTTCTGATCCGACCGACCGAATTTCTCCCAGACGATCGATACTCTTGTGACTGGGTCGATTAAATCCTTACTGTTATTTTGGAACCCAATTTGGTAAACCAAATTTAAATCAGAGGAATTTCGACAAAATTTACTAGAAGTTTTCGGTTAACTGACCTATGTTCTGTCAACCGAAAGCTTTAATTTGACCAAGTGAACTCTTATTTTTGGACTACCGTTCTTCAAACAATCAACCAAATCTGTGCAAACTCCTGCCCGACCCTAAGTTACATCATCTTTTTCTTTGGTCCAAATGTCACCAACTCTCTTGAATGACTAGTAGAGTTTGAAACCTTATAAATAAGAGGTCATATATACATGAGTTTTAGACACGATGACACCTCTCTATACTCGTATCACTTGTGTCCAAACACCAAACACTTTCAAGCTCTCATTCTTCACACTCAAAACCTAATCTTCACCACTTGTGTATCAATTCTTATCATATTCAAGTGTGCTAAAGACTAGAGTGTAATATGTGATCCCAACTTTAACATCCAAGAATCACCAAAGTTGTAAAGCATCGTAGAAGCTCCCTTTCGGATTGTGAGAGACGAATCAAGCAAGGTGAAGTTGTTCGCAAGTCTCAGTATGTAAAGCTGGAGATCTCAGTCGGAACGGACATCAGATAGTGGAAATTCGAGCGGGGTTTGGAGGATCGAGTGAGGCTTAAAGGAGATGACTAGATCATGGTGATTGTGATCGAACTTCTACAAAAATCTGGTGTTGGTTTTATGGTTTGCTTACTCTATTCCTACTTAGTTTTAATTTTGTAGTTAGTAGTGTTGACTTTTTTTCCTTAATCTATGTTTTGATGATTTAATCAACCTAATCTTAATTACAATCAATGTAGAGTAGCACACATTATGCATAGCATATATATTGTTTGTGCTAACTTCTACATGTGATCAAGACTTAAGGAAAAAGGTAATCAAGTCAAGACATGTAATAAAGCTCATATGAAGATATGTAATCTTGATTTATTTTGAGTCTTAGGGACATTGTGTAATTGAACATACTTGAGTTAAAATCAACTTAAACACACATTAGATTCCTTATTGAAGTCACACACAAAATTTCACAACATTTGGACTTCAATAGATCACCCAAACTAGAATCAGAAAACACTTAACCAAACCTAGTCTGTCAATGCCAATTCGGTCGACCGGAACGAGTTCTTCGTTCGACCGATTGAGTCTGTTAATACTGTTAGCCTTAGTGTTGAACCGGTCGACCATTGCAGGCCTTTGTTCGACCGTCTACACGTGTCAAGTGACTGTTAGGCTTGTCGTATTCTACAACGATTGGATTTTCCAAAACCCCAATTTTACCAGACTTCCTGTCGACCGACATTTACCTTTCGGTCGACCGTTGAAACAATCTTTGGTTGCCCTGAACACTCTAGAAGTTTCCGATCGAACGTCTCCTAGAGTTAGGTTGACCGAAACTCTTCTTCTTCTTTAACCCAGAAATGCCTAGAAGTTTCCGGTCGAACAAACCTTTTCCTTAGTTCGACCGATCTATCCTTTACCAGACCAAAACCACTAGAACGGTCGACTGATCCCCAATTCAGTTCGATCGTTCACTTAAGTGAACTTAAGTTATAGCCAAATTTGACTAACCGGTCGACCGGTATGCCTGATTCGGTCGACCGATTTTGTTCTGAAATCTGACCTGCACTTCACTATTTTGTGTTTCTTACACAACAACTTCCTATACTTGTCCCAATGGCTATAACCTACTTAGAGCTTATAAATAGAGTTGCCCAAACCTTGTTTAGACAACTCTCCTACTATTATCTGTTCTATACACTTGAGAGAAACTCCCAAGCTTTGAAATCCCCATTCCTACACTCTAAACCTAAATTCTACACCTTTGATCATAGCCTAATCATACTCAAAGTGTGCTCAAGATATAGAGAGTGTTGTCCCACTTATTTGTTGTTTAAGAAGCAAGGATTTTGATGAAAGTCCGAAGTGTTCCCTCTCGGGTTGTGAGAGGAAGAAATCAAGCTAGTAAGGGTTGTTCGCGGAGTTTGTGTTGTAAAGGCTTAATCTCGGCCTGGAACGAGATTGATAGTAAAGACGTAGGCTGTAAGACCCGCTCTCCTGCTATAATATTATTAAGTCCACTCTCATCATTTATGCATAATTTAGTTCTTAGCTTATCTAATTGTGTTTGTGGTATGTCTATATGCTTAATTTTAATCGGGTTCCTTGTCGGTTGATCGAGTGTGACTCACCGGGCAAGTGCGCAATTGCTGGCTTGATCGACTCGATCCGGGTCTGAGTGGGTGAAGGGTGATAGTTTGGGTTAAGCCCATGTTGAGGTGGCGTGGAATTGGAAGGGGGTGCATTTGGGGTTTGGAAGCACATTATTTCGTGGCTTTTAGATGCCTATGGAATGGTGCCATTTTGGCATGCATTGAGGTGGCTTGAATATCCATGTAGGCTATGGAAGTTGAAGGGTTGGTTGCAAACAAAACCCCCTCAGCCCTAGCCGTCCCTACCTTATCTCTACCTCACCCACGAAATTCAAACCTTCTCCATCTCCCTCTCCAGTGTGCTAGTGGTTGGAGCTCCAACGAGTCAAGTGGAACAAGCTAGAGTGCATCTTTTGGGAGGAGCTAGAAGAAGATCTTGGTGGGCTGATCTCCAGTAATCTCGGGCAGACCTTTGGTGAATTTAGGTATGCTCCTGACCCTTGAATAGTTTTATGGGAGGGGGTGTTGGCTGGAGGGCCGACCAACACCATGCTGGTGGTTGGTGCAATCGGTTGCACCATCAACCGAGTTCCCTTCTAGCGTGCGCATGGAGCATGCACTATATGGGGCTGGCTGTGGGGCAGCCAAAGGGACCGGGGCTCTAGTGAGGTCCGATCAGGAGTGATGAGGTTTCTTCTGGGCTGAGTTTTGGAGTGGACACGGATCTAGTAGGATGTGGCTGGCGCACACAAGATCCGACTAGGATTTGTCTTCAACCCTCTTAACTCTTTGTTTGGGTTGGTTGGCTGGTGCAACCTTCGTAGATGGTGGATGGGGTTGGGAGGGGGTGGGGACATACCCTAGGGAAGCTAGGGACGTGAGGGGTTTGGCTGGGGTTGCTTGGTCTGAGTTGGGTGCTGATGCATTGCATACATTGCATCATATGTCTTTCATTTAGATTACTTTTATATCAATAAATGCTACTAAGGTATGTGTTTAGTCTTATTTACAGAATACATGGACCTGAATGCAAATTACCCACATTCCGAGCATAAACGCGTGCAAAAGACTCATTTCTATCATAAAGACCAAGTTCAAGCTTATTGGGTTTCAAATGGAAATGTATCCAAGCATAAAAGCATTCAAGACCTAATCACAAAAAGAACAAGGACTTGAGCACAAAAGTAGCCGGGGACTCAATTGCAAAAAGACAAGGACCTAATTGCAAATCACGAGTACTTTTTATTATCTTGGAGAAAATCTAAAGAAAAATCAATGTGGATCTTCAAATATATAAAAGAATTAATCCAGAGCTCAAAAGAATGGAAAGAATCAATCCAGACGCGTAAAGGAGGATCAAATCATACCATAAACATTCAACCAAAATCTAAACCAAATCAGAGCATGATGTGCGGCGATTCCGCCGTAGATCACACACACCATGCGGCGATTCCGCCGCCCCCTAGTCGATCCGTGTGCTCCAATTTCGTCCAGTCGTGTCTGGACACGTGTACTTTCCAATATTATACCTAGATCCCTTGTAGCAACTATAAATAGACCCGAGAACGATGTTAGAAGGGTCCTTAGTCTTTAGTGGTAGTTTTTATTCTTAATCTTAGTTTTGTATTCTTCTTTTCATTAATAAAATTCTGTCTTTTATTTCTTACTTTTAGTTTTCTTTTGTAATGTCTCTAGGACCCCTTCTTCCTCCCTCTATGAGTTTCTAACTCCTTCCAAAGGGTGGAGGTGACGGATTTAGGGTGAAGAGAAGATGAATGAATGTTATTATTTTAATTTCGTGTTAGTATATTTTGATTACTTGAGTTTATGTTAAATCATTTATCATGTAATGCTTTATAACTAATATGATTTATTATAAGTTTCTGAATTCTCTAATCTAAACCTTAAATCTAAACCTCCACCCAACGGAATTCACCATCTTTGTTCTTGTTTTATTTTTATTTGTTCATGTTTCTTGCTTTAGATAATTAAAACCAAAAATCTCAAAACCAACTTATTTCTTCTCTCCTTCTTTCCCCAATCGAAATCACACTAATAACAAATCTCTCCCTCCTTGTGTTCGACCCGTACTTGCCACCTCTTCATAGACGCCGTGCACTTGCGGTATAAATAAAATTCTCATCAAGTTTTTGGCGCCGTTGCCGGGGAGGCGACGAAGATTTTGTTTGTTTTTGTATTTTCGATTTTTTTTTCTATTTATCGTGTGCGCGATCTAACTATTTGGATTTGCGTTTCAGGAGACAACAGAGCGCGCGGTGAAATCTGACCGCAATCTGAGCCATCTAGGCGGCGAAATCGCCGCACCACCATGAGTATTTGCGGCGGAATCGCCGCACAACCTAGGGATCCGGTCTTCAAATTTCTGGGGCGTCGTCGGCATCTCTGGGTGGTCGCACTGAGCTACTGGAATCTCCGAGAGCGGGCGGCGAACCCGACTGAGCATTGCGGAGGTAACTTTTCTTGCCTTTCTCGTAAAATCTGAATAGTTGAAAAGTTTCCTTTCGTAGAATTGCACGTGTTAGAGTTACAATTCCATAATTGGCAATAATTCAACTCTGACCTAAAATTGGCAAAATTAGAAAGACCTTAGTGCATGCATCATATAATGTTTTGCTTGCATTATTCTTGCTAAATTCTCGCAAATTAATACTTGTTGAAGATTGCTGGAGGCAAGGTACGTATCGAGGTTTTTATCGATTGCATTAGAGCATATTATCTAGTTGCATACAACCTTGCAATTGCCCCCATTAAAAGGACCATTGTTTGACTATCTTTGCTAGATTTAAGTTAAACTATCTTAAGGGCAACTCCGTAGGAAAAGATACGGTGGGGATTTCATCACCCTCCCGTAGCCCACAAACCACAATCCTGAAGTGTCGTCTAAGCCTAAAATTGAAAATCAATTAGACATTGGCCCCTAAGGACTCGGACTCAATTAAGGAGGAGATTGGTTTGACTTGCTATGACCTGAAGCTAATTGAATTCAAATTGGTGTCTAGAAAGTGTTTTTGTGTTGACGAAAGTCTTCCAAGCGACGTGGTTGTCTAATTGGCACCGACTCTGTCGGAAGCGCCCCCACTAGCTATACACTAACTGGCCAACTTGGTTTGATTGGTGAGGGAGGTGAATCGAGCAAATCAATTCGACTCAACCAGTTAGGAGTCGTCTAGATCTAAGTGACACTAGGTCTAGGATTGTTTTGACCGTGCTTGTTCAGGAAATTTCTGACCAACCCTAATTTTTATCCTTTAGAGTTAAGTTTCCCTTCTCGTCTGAGTCTTCTTTCCCTTCTCATCCTTACCTTTCTATTGTTTGTTTCCTTTCAAAAATAAAAAAAAATAAAAAAAAAATTTAAATTCAAAAATTCAAAAAAAAGAGAAAAAAAGTAATTGATTCTTGAAATTGAATTTGAAATTTAAATTTCCAACTCAAGTTCAAAAATTGATTCAACCCGGTGCACTCAGATTTGGATTCGGGACTTGAGTAATCGACTCTCACGAGTTCATCTGGATTCCAGTCTAGAGCTTAACCCCAACCCATCTGTTGCACCACCTCACCCGGATCTAATGGGTGAGAACGTAGTGGACCCACCTGTTGTGCAACCTATAACTCTGAGGGATCGATGCTACCCAACGATGGCTGCTCAACCATCGTGCATCGTTATGCCCACCATACCGGGTCGCGACTTCGAACTTAAGGCACAATAAATGAGTATGCTGCCTAAGTTCACCTCTAGGGAAGATCCATATCTCTTCCTTAGAGAATTTGAGGAAATCTGCTCTCTTATGCAATACCAGCATATCCCTGAAGAGGCAGTGCGTCTGAAATTCGTGCCTCTAGCACTGAAAGACGACGCTAAGAAATGGCTATATAGTCTAGCCGAAAGATCTATTAGAAGTTGGGCCGAATTTGTTCAAGTTTTCCTAAAAAAATATTTCCCCAATTATAAGACTATGAAGATTAGGAATGAAATTGTTGCATTCGTTCAGTCTGAGAGCGAGCCGTTCTATTCCTATCTTGAGCGATTTAAGAGTGTCTTGACCCAATGCCCTCATCACGGAATTCCGAAGTGGCAATTATGCCAAATTATTTATGAGGGATTGACACCCACATCTAGAGTTATGCTAGAATCTGTGAGCCAAGGGAACTTCATGTCCAAAAATGAAAATGATGCTTGGACTTTTCTTGAGGATTTAGCTGAAAATAGTATGCAATGGGACAATGCTAGAACACCCATCAACCCGAGTATTGGATCTAGAATAGCGAGTCAACCCCGACCAGGTGTCTTAGCTGTAGACTCCAACATAGCGGCTGAGGCAAAACTAGCTACCCTAATGCGTAGAATGGAAAGTCTAGAGCTACAAAATCAATCCCGAATGAATCAACCCTTGTCTATCCCCTGCTCTAGATGTGGTCAGACTGGTCATTTAATGGAGGACTGTGTGGACCTGGAACATGTTAATGCCACATTTAACAATTCTAGAAATGATTCTTACGCATCAACCTATAACCCAGGTTGGCGTAATCATCCCAATTTTTCGTGGACCCAACAAGGACAACCTCCTAGACAACAACAAACCCCATATAACCAAAATAATACATCATCTGGGGGTAATAACAATGGAAATCATGAGGTTAGGTTGACAAAATTAGAAACTTTAATGACAACTTTTATACAAACAACCAACCAATCATTCCAAAGGCTAGAGACACAGGTCAGCCAATTAGCACAGATAATAGGTGAAAGAGAAAAGGGCCAATTTCCAAGTCAACCTGAGGTGAACCCAAGAACTAATAATCAATATCAATCTTATCAACCACCTTCAGGAAATAACAACCCTAGACCGGTTCAAATGGTTAATGAGGAAGGACCGTTCCAACAAATCAATGTTGTAGTATCATTACGGTCCGGAAGACAAATTGACAATAATGTGGTAAACCCTAGAATGACTAATCAATCTAGCCATCAAGCACCCACATATGACTTGACCATTGAACCCGACGTCCAAATTGAAAAGCCCAATCCACCTACCCAACCTGAACCTGTAGCTCAACCTGAACCTGAGCGAGTCTATGTGCCTAAAGCCCCATTTCCCAATAGACTCAAAAAGAACTCTAGTGCACAAATAGAGAAAATCTTGGAAGTATTTAAGCAAGTTAAGGTAAACATTCCACTCTTAGACATGATTCAACAAATACCTGCTTATGCTAAATTCTTAAAAGATTTGTGCACTAAGAAGAGAAAAACGAATGTACCAAAGAAGGCGTTCTTAACTGCAAACATATGCTCAATTCTTTCCAACACATCTCCTATAAAATATAAGGACTCGGGGTGTCCCACAATTTCATGTTCAATAGGAGATACGTTTATCAATAAAGCCCTTCTAGACCTTGGTGCAAGCGTTAACTTGCTCCCATTTTCTGTCTACGAGCAACTAAACCTTGGTCCGCTGAAACCCTCTAGGACAACCCTCCAATTCGCTGATTGTTCTGTTAAGAAACCGAGAGGTGTAGTAGAGGACGTTTTGATTAAGGTTGGTGACTTCATTTATCCAGTGGATTTTGTCGTTTTTGATACTGAACCTGTTGTAAATCCTAATCGACAAATCCCTGTAATTCTAGGTAGACCCTTTTTAGCCACTTCGGAAGCATTAATAAACTGTCGAAATGGGCTCATGCAATTATCTTTCGGGAACTTAAAAGCAGAATTTAATATCTTCCATATTGATAATGAGCCAGAAATAATATGCAACCCAAGTGATGTTGTGATGAGAGCACGTATTTATCAGAATTCTGAATCAAATAAATCATCACATAAGCAAAAAGGAAGTAAGAAAAAAGGGAGTAATTCATTTACTCAACCACCATCACTCGAGCAAATAAGCGAACCAATTCAAGTGAGAAGAGTGGAATCTTTTCCTCAAGTCAACATGGGGAACAATTCAACTGGATACATGCACCAACATGGTGTCATTCAATCCAGTTCTGATTATGGTTGACTTTGAGCAAACTCAACCCCTCTACCGCAAGCCGACGCAGGTAATCAGTGCATTTATTTTATCTATGCATACATTGAGGACAATGCATGATTTAGGTGTGGGGGGGTGTTTATATATGTACATATCTATCTATTTGATTTTCTGTTCTGCTTTATTTTAAAAAAAAAATCAATATTCTATGACATAGCTTAAGATTGAACTGCCAAAACCCGTGTACAAATTGCATTAAGTTTTTGTTCCTTATTATATAGTTTTGCTTGTAGAAATTATGACATAAATCTAAGTTCCAAAGAAATAACCCATGGCCCTTGTAAGACATGTATGCACTTAAATTGGATGAATCAAATCTTTGAAGTGGTTGATAAAAAGCAGAGGTTGAGGAAAATATACCGGGAAGTGTGGACTTCTAATAGCAATTAAGCCTTGAGGAAAATAAAAGTAAAATAAAATAAAAATAAAGTGAGGAAAACACATTTTGCAAAATGATTACAAAAGCCCAAGCCTTCGAGTCACTGGTCCGTAGGGGTATCTTGAAACCCGGTAACTTGAGTCTGCCAGCTCGGGATTATCGACCAAACTCGCTACACGAATGCAAAAAGGGTATAAGTGTTAAAAAGAAAAGCAAATGTGTTGAATCACGGAAAAAGCAAAAAAATAAATAAATACTTTAAGATACTCAAGGCCCAAAGCTAAAAGAATGATCCATGCCATGGTTGATCCAAATGATACTTCACCACCAGGGGAGGCGTGCAAAATAATTTAAGTAATAACATGTTTAGAAGGGTTAGTGGTGTGAATGTTGGAGGAATAAAGACCAAGTCATATTTTTAATGAGTTAGATTTATATAATGAGCATGCAAGAATTTTCAGTAAGATGTATAAGGTTGAGGTAGGGATATTGAGAACTATTAATGAAATGTTGATAGGATTTTGTGGGTATATCCGCTGAAAACCCTCAGGAGACAACACTCCTCCTCCTTGGCAACAAAGAGGTTTAAAGGCTTGTTGCACATGCTAAGTGCAACCGTGATTCCTACGAAAGTGAGTTAGGATTTCCCTATTTTCATTTTCTTATATTTTGTTTTGCTAGGGACTAGCAAAATCTAGGTGTGGGGGTATTTGATGCATTGCATACATTGCATCATATGTCTTTCATTTATATTACTTTTATATCAATAAATGCTATTAAGGTATGTGTTTAGTCGTATTTACAGAATACAGGGACCTGGATGCAAATTACCCACATTCCGGGCATAAACGTGTGCAAAAGATTCATTTCTATCATAAAGACCGAATTCAAGTTTATCGGGTTTCAAATGGAAATGCATCCAAGCATAAAAGCATTCAAGGAGCTAATTACAAAAAGGTCAAGGGCTTAATTGCAAAATACCAAGGACCTGATTGCAAAAGAAAAGGATCAAGTTATTTTGTTGGAAAAGTCAAAAGAAAAGTCAAATATAAATCTCCAACAATGGAAGGAATTAATCCGGAGTTCAAGACAATGGAAAGAATCATCCAGACGCGTAAATAAAGATCAAATCATACCATAAACACATGACCAAAATCCGGACCCGAGCAGACCTGATTGTGCGGCGTTTTCGCCGCACAACACCTTCAATATGCGGCGATTTCGCCGCACCAGTGAGGATCTGTGTGCTCCAATTTTGTCCAGTGTTGGGTTGACGCGTGTACTATCCTTTTATGTATTGGTATCCCCTGTATCGGCTATAAATAGCCCTGTAGGACGAATGTAACACATCTTTGAACATTTGGTCTTGGATCATTAGTAATAAATTTCTGTTTTATTTTGTTTTGTTTTTATTTTCTTTTAATGTCTCTAGGATCCTTTCTTCTTCCTCCCTCCATGAGTTTCTAACTCTTTCCAAAGGGTGGAGGTGATGGAATTAGGGGTAGAGAAGATGAATGCATGTTATTGTTTTAAGTTCGTGATTAGTATATTTTGATTACTTGAGTTTATGTTAAATCATTTATCTTGTAATGCTTCATAACTAACATGATTTATTTCAAGTTTCTCCATTCTCCAATCTAAACCTAAGTCTAGACCTCCACCCGACGGAATTCTCTTCTTTGTTCTTGTTTTAATTTTAATTGCTTTTGTTTCGTAGTTTAGTTAATTAAACCAAAAACCCCCAAAACCCTAATTGATTCTTCTCTACTTCTTTCCCCCAATCGACATCACACTAACAACGAAATCTCTCCCTCCTTGTGTTCGACCCGTACTTGCCACGTCTTCATAGACGCCGTGCACTTGCGGTATAAATAAAATTCTCATCATTGCCTTTTTCCTCGTAATTTCTAGTTTCAGAAAATTTCCTTTTCATAGAACTGCATGTGTTGGGGAAAATTTCCATAATTGGCAATAATTCAACTCTAACCTAAAATTGGCAAAATTAGAAAGGCCTTAGTGCATGCATCATCTAGTTTTTTTATGCATTATTCTTGCTAAATTCTTGTAAATTAATTCTTGTTGAAGAGTGCTGGAGGCAAGGTACGTATCACGTTTTAACGATTGCATTTTAGCATATAATTTAGTTTGCATACAACCTTGCAATTGCCCCCAATTAAAGACCATTGTTTGACTATCTTTGCAAGATCTAAGTTAAACTATCTTAAGGGCAACTCCGTAGGCAAAGATACGGTGGGGATTTCATCACCCTTCCGTGGCCCACAAACAACAATCCCAAAGTGTCACCCAAGCCTTAAATTAAAATCAATTAGACATTGACTCCTAAGGACTCGGACTCATTTAAGGAGAAGAATTGGTTTGGCTTGCTATGACCTGAAGCCGATTGAATTTAATTTGGTGTCTAGAAAGTGTTTTTGTGTTGACGTAAGTCTTCCAAGCGAAGTGGTTGTCTAATTGGCACTGACTCTGTCGGAAGCGCCCCCACTAGCTATACACGGCCTGGCCAAGTTGGTTTGATTAGTGAGGGAGGTGAATCAAGCGAATCAATTCGACTCAATCAGTTAGGAGTCGTCTAGATCTAAGCGACACTAGGTCTAGGATTGTTTGAACCGTGCTTTCTTAGGAATTTCCTGACCAACCCTCTTTCTATCTTTAGAGTTAGGTTTCCCTTCTCATCTAAGTCTTCTTTCTCTTCTCACCTAAATTCTCTAGATTAGGATTCCTTTCTCATCTTGCCCATTCTATTGTTTGTTTCCATTTTGAAAAAAAAACATAAAAAAACGAAAATTAAAAAAAAATGTAATTAATTCTTGAAATTAAATTTGGAATTTAAATTTCGAATTTGAATTCAAAAATTGATTCAGCCCGGTGCACTCAGATTTGGATTCGGGATTTGAGTAATCGACTCTCACGAGTTCATCTAGATTCCAGTCTGGAACTTAGCCCCAATCCACCTGTTGCACCACCTCACCTAGATCCAATGGGTGAGAACGTAGTGGACCCACCTGTTGTGCAACCCATAACTCTGAGGGATCGATGCTATCCAGCGATGGCTGTTCAGCCATCGTGCATCGTTATGCCCACCATACCGGGTCGCGACTTCGAACTTAAGGCACAATACATGAGTATGTTGCCTAAGTTCACCTCTAGGGAAGACCCATATCTCTTCCTTAGAGAATTTGAGGAAATCTGCTCTCTTATGCAATACCAGCATATTCCTGAGGAGGCAGTGCGTCTGAAATTCGTGCCTCTAGCACTGAAGGATGACGCTAAGAAATGACTATATAGTCTAGCCGAAAGATCTATTAGGAGTTGGGCTGAGTTTGTTCAAGTATTCCTGAAAAAATATTTCCCCAACCATAAGACTATGAGGATTAGGAATGAAATTGTTGCATTCGTTCAGTCTGAGAGCGAGCCGTTATATTCCTATCTAGAAAGATTCAAAAGTGTTCTGACCCAATGCCCTCATCATGGAATTCCAAGATGGCAATTATGCCAAATTATTTATGAGGGATTGACATCCACATCTAGGGTCATGGTAGAATCCGTAAGCCAAGGGAACTTTATGTCAAAAAATGAAAATGATGCCTGGACTTTTCTTGAGGAATTAGCTGAAAATAGTATGCAATGGGACAATGCTAGAACACCGCTTAACCCGAGTATTGGATCTAGAATAGCAAGTCAACCCAAACCAGGTGTCTTAGCTGTAGATGCCAACATAGCGGCTGAAGCAAAACTAGCTACCCTTATGCGCAGAATGGAAAGTTTAGAGCTACAAACCCAAAACCGAGCGAATCAAGCCTCGACTATCCCGTGCTCTAGATGTGGTCAGACTGATCATGTAAAGGAGGATTGTGCGGAATGGGACCAAGTTAATGCCATGTATAACCATGCTAGAAATGACCCATACGCATCAACCTATAACTCGGGTTGGCGTAATAATTCCAATTTCTCATCAAACCAACAAGGTCAACCTCTTAGACAACAACCAAACCCGTATAACCAAAATAATACATCATCTGGGTTTAGTAACAATAACGATCATGAGGTTAGGTTGACAAGCTTGGAAAATTTGATGAAAACCTTTATACAAACAACCAACCAGACCTTCCAAAGGCTAGAGACACAAGTCAGCCAACTAGCACAAATAGTAGGTGAAAGAGAAAAGGGTCGGTTTCCAAGTCAACCTGAAGTGAACCCTAGATCTAATAATTCATATCAATCCTATCAAGCACCTTCAGGAAATAACAACCCTAGACCGGTTCAAATGGTTAATGAAGAAGGACCGTTCCAACAAATAAATGCTGTAGTATCATTACGGTCCGGAAGACAGATTGATAATAATGTGGTAAATCCTAGAACGTCTAATCAATCTAGCCATCAAACTGCCACATATGACCTAACCATTGAACCCGACGTCCAATCCGAAACGCCCACCCCACCTACTCAATCTGAACCCGTAGCTCAACCTGAACCTGAGCGAGCCTATGTCCCTAAAGCCTATTTCCCAATAGACTCAAAAAGAACTCAAGTGCACAAATAGAGAAAATCTTGGAAGTATTTAAGCAAGTTAAGGTGAACATTCCACTCTTAGACATGATTCAACAAATACCTGCTTATGCTAAATTCTTAAAAGATTTGTGCACTAAAAAGAGAAAAACAAACGTACCAAAGAAGACATTCTTAACTGCAAACATAAGTTCTATTTTGTCCATCACATCTCCTATAAAATATAAGGATCCTGGATGTCCCACAATTTCATGTGCAATAGGAGATACTTTTATCAACAAAACCCTTCTAGACCTTGGTGCTAGTGTTAACCTACTCCCATACTCTGTCTATGAGCAAATGAACCTTGGTCCACTAAAACCCTCTAAGACAACCCTTCAATTTGCTGATTGTTCTATTAAGAAGCCAAGATAGTAGAGGATGTTTTGATCAAGGTTGGTGACTTCATTTACCCAGTGGATTTTGTCGTACTAGATACCGCACCTGTTGTAAATCCTAACCGACAAATCCCTGTAATTCTAGGCAGACCCTTTTTAGCCACTTCGGAAGCATTGATAAACTGTCATAATGGGCTCATGCAATTATCTTTTGGGAACTTAAAAGCTGAATTTAATATCTTTCATATTGATAGTGAGCCAGAAATAATATGCAATCAAAGTGACGTTGTGATGAAATCACGAATCTATAATATTTCTGAATCATCACAAAATCAAAAAGGAAGTAAGAAAAAAGGGAGGAATTCATCTACACACCCACCGTCACTCGAGCAAATAAGAGAACCAATTTATGTGAGGGGTGTGGAACCTGTGACTCAGGAATCTCATTGCAACATGGGGAACAATTCAACTGGATACATGCACCAATATGGTGTCATTCAATCCAGTTCTGACTATGGTTGACTTTGAGCAAATTTCATCCTTCCACCGCAATTCACCAAGGTAATAAGTGCATTTGCTTTATATTTGCATACATTGAGGACAATGCATGATTTAGGTGTGGGGGGGGGGGGGGTGTTTATGTATATATTTATCTATAGATCTGTCTTTTATTTCTTAAAAAAAAGAAAAAAAAATCAATGTTTCATGACATAGCTTAAGATTGAACTGTCAAAACCCGTGTACAAATTGCATTGAGTTTTTGTTCCTTATTATATAGTTCTGCTTGTAGAAATTATGTCATAAATCTAAGTTCCAAAGAAATAACTCATTGCCCTTTAAGACATGTATGCACTTAAATTGGATGAATCAAATCTTTGAAGTGGTTGATAAAAAGCAGAGGTTGAGGAAAATATACCGGGAAGTGTGGACTTCTAATAGCAATTAAGCCTTGAGGAAAATAAAAATAAAAATAAAGGAATAAAGTGAAGAAAACACATTTTGCAAAATGATTACAAAAGCCCAAGCCTTTGAGTCACTGGTCCGTAGGGGTATCTTGAAACCCGGTAACTTGAGTCTACCAGCTCGGGATTATCGACCAAACTCGCTACACGAATGCAAAAAGGGTAAAAGTGTCAAAAGGCAAATGTGTTGAATCACGGAAGAAAAGAAAAAAAAATACTCAATGCCCAAAGCTAAAAGAATGATCCATGCCATGGTTGATCCGAATGATACTTCACCACCAGAGGAGGCGTGCAAAATAATTCAAGTGATAAACATGTGTAGAAGGGTTAGTGGTGTGAATGTTGGAGGAACAAAGACCAAGTCATATTTTTAATGAGTTAGATTTATATAATGAACATGCAAAAATTCTTAGTGAAATGTATAAGGTTGAGGTAGGGATATTGAGAACTATTAATGAAACGTTGATTTAGGATTTTGTGGGTATATCCGCTGAAAACCCTCAGGAGACAACACTCCTCCTCCTAGGAAACTTGGAGGTTTAAAGGCTTGTTGCACATGCTAAGTGCAACCGTGATTTCTACGAAAGTGAGTTAGGATTTCCCTGTTTTTATTTTCTGTTTTGCTAGGGACTAGCAAAATCTAGGTGTGGGGTATTTGATGCATTGCATACATTGCATCATATGTCTTTCATTTAGATTACTTTTATATCAATAAATGCTACTAAGGTATGTGTTTAGTCCTATTTACAGAATACAGGGACCTGAATGCAAATTACCCACATTCCGAGCATAAACGCGTGCAAAAGACTCATTTCTATCATAAAGACCAAGTTCAAGCTTATCGGGTTTCAAATGGAAATGTATCCAAGCATAAAAGCATTCAAGACCTAATCACAAAAAGAACAAGGACTTGAGCACAAAAGTAGCCGGGGACTCAATTGCAAAAAGACAAGGACCTAATTGCAAATCACGAGTAGTTTTTATTATCTTGGAGAAAATCTAAAGAAAAATCAATGTGGATCTTCAAATATATAAAAGAATTAATCCGGAGCTCAAAAGAATGGAAAGAATCAATCCAGACGCGTAAAGGAGGATCAAATCATACCATAAACATTCAACCAAAATCTAAACCAAATCAGAGCATGATGTGCGGCGATTCCGCCGCAGATCACACACACCATGGGGCGATTCCGCCGCCCCCTAGTCGATCCGTGTGCTCCAATTTCGTCCAGTCGTGTCTGGACACGTGTACTTTCCAATATTATACCTAGATCCCTTGTAGCAACTATAAATAGACCCGAGAACGATGTTAGAAGGGTCCTTAGTCTTTAGTGGTAGTTTTTATTCTTAATCTTAGTTTTGTATTCTTCTTTTCATTAATAAAATTCTGTCTTTTATTTCTTACTTTTAGTTTTCTTTTGTAATGTCTCTAGGACCCCTTCTTCCTCCCTCTATGAGTTTCTAACTCCTTCCAAAAGGTGGAGGTGACGGATTTAGGGTGAAGAGAAGATGAATGAATGTTATTATTTTAATTTCGTGTTAGTATATTTTGATTACTTGAGTTTATGTTAAATCATTTATCATGTAATGCTTTATAACTAATATGATTTATTATAAGTTTCTGAATTCTCTAATCTAAACCTTAAATCTAAACCTCCACCCAACGGAATTCACCATCTTTGTTCTTGTTTTATTTTTATTTGTTCATGTTTCTTGCTTTAGATAATTAAAACCAAAAATCTCAAAACCAACTTATTTCTTCTCTCCTTCTTTCCCCCAATCGAAATCACACTAATAACAAATCTCTCCCTCCTTGTGTTCGACCCGTATTTGCCACGTCTTCATTGACGTCGTGCACTTGCGGTATAAATTTAATTCTCATCAGGTGCGTTAAAGTGGGTTAACCATGCGGTTAGTGCACCTCTTGCGTCATCCTGCTCGGTGGATGGACTGAGCAGCCTGGATGGATCCGTACTGACGTCCTCCCACTTCAGATCTCCTGAGAAGCATACTCTAAGCACTTGGGTTGGATGGGTCAGAGGCTCACGTGTCTGGTTGTGAGTCGGGTGCCTTTGATTAGCTCGTTTGTTGTAAGTTATCATGTTCCATGTGTTGATTGTTGTATATCTATATACGAGTTGTTGTGTTTCAGTAGTGATATTATATATCTATTTGCCTTGATTATATGTGTATTTCCTGATGCTGGAGTCACACATGCATACCTGAAAATAATGTAGCTCCTTCATATCATATGTTATCCATGTTACATCTTAATGCAATATGTTAACTCAGATGCATGCATGTGATCTGGTTTAAATATATATATATTTTAACTGTTGATTATCATGCACATGTTTATCATGTTCGCCTACTGATATGTGTGTTATTTCATACTTATATCACCTCTGATCATGTTCTGAGATGGTAATTATATTCACATATATGCTCTGAATCGGATGATGCATGTTATCTATTGTTGCGAAGTTTGAATATGATGTCTCTTGCTGCAATACATCAGTTTATTGCTCCTTTGATGTCCGCTGCACATCTTCGATTGAGCAAGTAGAGTTTAATTAACCCTAAAAATGATTAGAACTAAGTCATTCACGATCCTACAAGTAGAGCATTTAGCTTGTGATTAGAGGGTCATCATTCCTAACAACATCAAGCTTTAAAGTGGATTCCTAAACAATAAATGGGGAAATTTGTGTAGAGGCGTCTATTGAGTTATTATATATGGATGATACATATCGGACACATTTATTGGCTCCAAAATTTGCTTCAACTTGTTGGACGGTATCCACTCTCTCTCTCTCATGTTACAACACATGGATGTTCTAAGGGCACCCATTATGAGGGCCCTGATTTCCACCCCCTTAACAGGGGTGGGTCAATACTCAAGGCGTGCCCCCAGGCGGCTTGCCGCCGGGGGGGACCGGTGGGGTTGGGGACACACGTTTCCCCAACGGGTTGGTTGATAAAAATTTTATTTTTTTATTTTTTAGTCTTTTTAATTTGTCTTAATATTCATTTATGTTAAAATTTGATTTCTGTTAATCATATTTTTTGTTAATATTACTTTACATTTATCTAATTAATATTTTAATTTAGGTTAATTAAATTACAATCCTTAAAAATATACAGTAAATGATACAGAAATTAAAAAAATATTTATTTACTAGAAATATAATTACAACACTGATACACTACGACGTAGAAACTTAATAAAATTAAAATATGACCTATTTCAACAATGATAAGAACTATCCTACATGAACCCATTAGTTTCCACCCAATCTACCATCTTTGCGAGCATTCCGTCTTCAAGCTCTGTTTAGTGTGGATTCTTTAGCAAAACGGTTATCATTTCCATCTTCCGGGTATCTTGCTTCATCTTCAACTTTCACTCGACACGTTCTGCTCACTTTTCCTCGTGCTTCATGTCTTCTTCTCAAACTTTTGAAGTATATCCAACTTTAGCACATAATTCGTAATTTTGGTCGGCTCTCTGATCTTGTATCAGAGTTTTTTTTACTTTTTTGGTTTTTTAACACCTTCAGGTCGAACAAAGGATTATGATGACAATTCGTTTGTTGGTGTTGAATGACCCGTAGAATCATCTGTGCCTTTTCTCTTGTTGGAGCTTCCGGTTTGTGTACTACTATCCACTTCCTCCTGTTGACATGACAGTGGGCGTCCATGTGGTACACTCATCGACCATGTTGTGTTGGCTTTTTGACCTTAATCTATGTTTTGATGATTTAATCAACCTAATCTTAATTCTAATCAATGTAAAGTAGCACACAAATGCATAACATACATATTGTATTGTGCTAACCTCTACAGGTGATCAAGACTCAAGAAAGAGCGAAATGAAGTCAAGACATGTAATCAAAGCTTCTTTGAAGACATGTAACCTGTATTTATTTTGACTCTTAAGAACTTTGTGTACTTGAGCATACTTGAGCTAAAATCAACTTAAACACACACTAGGTTCCTTACAGAAGTCACACACAAAATCTCGTAACATTTGGACTTCAATAGGTCACCTAAAACTTAGACAAAAAATCAGTAAACCTAAACCTAAGATTTCTGAGCTAAATCGGTCGACAAAACAAGTTTTCTGTTCGACCAATTTGGTCAGTTTATTCTGTTTTAACCAATAGTGATTTACCGGTCGACCGTTGCAAGCCTTTTGTTCGACCGTCTACACGTGTCACTTGACCGTTAGATTTGTTGTTTTCCTCAACAGTCGGATTTCCCAAAACCCTAAATTTACCAGACTTTCGGTCGACCGATATTTACCTAGCGGTTGACCGATCAAACAAACTTGGTCACCCTGAACACTCTGGAAGTTTCCAGTCGATCGTCTACTAGAGCTCGGTCGACTGAAACTCTTTTTCTCCTTGAACCCAGAAGTGCCTGGAAATTTTCGGTCGAACCGACCATTTGCTTAGTTCGACCGATCCATCTTTTACCAGACCAAAACCCTAGAATGGTCGACTGATCCCCATTTTAGTTCGACCGTTCACTTAAGTGAACTTAAGTTATAGCTAGTTTTGACCAACCGGTCGACCGGTATGCCTGATTTTAGGGCTGGCAAATTCGTGTTTCGTGTCGTGTTTGACACGAACACGAATTGACACGAACTGTTTTTCCTCGGCCCGAACACGAACACGAACACAAATTAATAAGAAATAGTCGACACGAACACGAACACGAAAATCTAATCTTAAACCCGAACACGAATTTGGTAACCCGAACACGACCCACGTTGACACGAATCCATTTTTCGTGTTCGTGTTGACACGAACACGAATTAACCCGAATAACTCGAACTGACTTGTTTGACACGAATTTTTACAAACATGAATTAATCTGAACACGAAATAACATGTTTGACACCAATTATGACATGTTTAACACAAATTTATACAAACACGAATTAAAACGAACACGAACTAGCATGTTTGACACTAATTACACGAAACACGAACTCGACCCGAATTACAGTTCGTGTTATTCGTGCTAACCCGAATTACACGAAACACGAAATACTCCAACCCGAACCCGACCCGAATTACAGTTCGTGTCATTCGTGTCGACCCGAATTGTGATATTTAGTGTCGGGTTTGGGTTTCGTGTCATGACCCGAATTGCCAGCCCTAACTGATTTAGTCGACCGATTTTGGTTTGAACTGTGACCTGCACTTCACTGTTTTGTGTTTCTTACACAACCACTTACCTCTTTAATCACAACGGCTATAACACCTTAGGAGCTTATAAATAGATGTTACCAAGACACAATTTGACAACTTTTACACTCCAAATTGTCCAATACATCTAAGAGAAACTCCCAAGCTCCAAATTCCTCAATCCTACTCTCAAGTCAAACTTCCACGCTTTAGATCATTGCCTTATCATACTCTAAGTGTGCTCAAGTTAAAGAGTGATTGCTCCACTCATTTGTATGTCAAGAAGCAAGGATTTTGGTGAAAGCCTAAAGTGTTCCCTCTCGGATTGTGAGAGGAAGAAATCAAGCTAGCAAGGGTTGTTCCCGGAGCTTGTGGTGTAAAAGACTTAATCTCGGCCCGGAACGAGATTGACAGTGAAGACGTAGGCGAAGCTCGAGGGAGATCGAGCGGAGCTTACAAGAGAGGAAGTAGGCGGGAGGCCGAACCTCTATAAAAACTATCGGGTCATCTTGTGGTTTGCACTGTCTTCTTTACTTGGTTTTATTTTTATTCCGCTGCATCTTTGTTTGATTAAGCAAGTAGGGAATTAGTTTAAAAGTAATTAGAAGTAAGCCATACATGATCCTACATGTTGAACGATTGACTCCCACCTTGGGAACCTGCGTAACATTACCCAAGCATGAAGGAATACAAACTTGGATCCAACAGTGCGCTCGTAAATATTGTGAGCTTACCAGATTTCATCTTCATCGTTATATCCGCTCCTTTTCCACTAAAGAGCTTCATCGTAACAAGCAGTCCACTTCATAACTAATGGTGCAATTCTTCACCAACGACCTTTCAAGGATTATGTGACTCGCATGGCCATGAGTGTGTTGCTTCGGCATGACTCATCGTACGCTTGTTTGATCCTGCTTCATAATCCTCCGGCTCTTTGGTTGGCCAACAATTGAATCAGTACTCACTTCTATATACGCCAATATTAGTGCTTTGTCCTCGAATACAGACCATGACTTCAACTTGATGGCTTGTTGGCCGCCTTAAAGTGGTCGTGATGACATATTTTGTGAGGGATGAGCGGGGAAATGGTCGACATCATCTTGGTCTTCATCATCAGTCGTATTACCATCTATATTTGCACATGTCTCCCCACTGAGCATTTGGGTATACATTTGGTATTGGTTTGGTGAATTTTGTGGGTACGTCGGGAAACTGTTAAGGTCGTAATTAGGATATTATGGGCATGCTGGGAATTGTGGGGGCTCATAAGATTGATATGGGAATTGTTGATGTCCGGTGGGATAGAGTTGGTCGGTGGACGACGTGATTCACGGTTGTGGTCGGGAGAAGACATTTTGATGTAAGAATTGAAGTGTTTGTGAAAATTGAAGTAGGAGATGATAGTTTGTGAGAATTGAAGTAGGAGATGATAGAGTGCTTTAGTAGGTGTACATTTGCATGAATAGTGTAGTTTCATCCGACAAAACGTGAATAGTAAGAGTTTCGTCTGAAAGCGTGAATAATGTAGATTCGTCTGACAAAGCATGAATAGTGAGAGATTCATCTGACAAAACGTGAATAGTGTAGATTCGTATGAGAAAGCATGAATAGTGAGAGATTTCTCAAACAAAGATCATGAGTTTTCTGTAGCAACACGGATTGTTCTGCAAGATCACGAGTTTCCTGTAGCAACACAGATTGTTTTGCAAGATCACGAGTTTTCTGTAGCAACACGAACTTTCACAAGTGGTTAGTGTACATTATAAGTGGTCGTTCCTCATGTCACGAGCACCACATTATCGACTTCTTACACTCATAAACTTTGTCTTTCCTTAGAGATTCTTTTGGTGAAGGGAGTTCTTACATTTCTTCTCGTGGCTCCAGTTCGTCATCTGACGAGATGACCTTCCATGAGGGATACACGACACTAGACTATGCGACCGAAGTAGTTCGTCAATTATTAATTCCTGAGGTCACTACCAATGCTCCGAGGAGGAGGAGACAAACTCGTAACCCGATCAGAGATCGTACGGTCGGTTATAACCGTTTAATGTTAGATTATTTTACTAAGAATCCTGTGTTTTCCTATCATATTTTCAGAAGAAGGTTTCGAATGTGGAAGAATGTCTTCTTTTTAAATTTTAACCCTCATTGAGGCATCTAATTATCTAATGTCTTCTTCCAACAAAGGCTAGACGTCGTGGGTAGACTTGTATCAGGCTTACAAAAATATATTGTAGCACTACGAATGCTTGCATATGCGTAGAGGTTGATACAGTTGATGAGTACTTAGCGAAACAACAACAAGAACGACCCTCCAAAATTTCTAAGTTAACATTTTTTGGCATGTTTTGTTAGATAAACGGTTCCATTGCTACTAGGTGCAGAAAGTTTTGCACCACATATTTTACATATCGCGATAACCTTACCATTTTTATGTTGGCTTAAGTCAAAATCTTCCCAAACAACGCTAGTTCTTTTTCTAGTACGTTTACCTTTGAATTGTCTAATTGATGCACTACCAGAGGGATTATGATCCCGCCATGTGATGAATTAATCAATGGTTCAAATGACATTGAAATTTAAAAATATGCAAACAAAAATCTAATTTTTTTAAACAATGAGAAAACCATGACAATTAACTAAATTAATTTAATTAACATAAACTAATTCTAATAAATAAACTAAAAGAATAAAGATATGCAAATGAGAATGCGAGAAGCGGAGAAGAGGTGTAAGTGTGTCGTGAAATTGGACGAATCAAGCAGTAGCTTTAGGCTTTTGTTCAAACTCAATCAGCTTCCAACACAATTAGAACACTTAGTGAAAGATTTAAGAGAGTAAGTAAGAAGATTGGAAGAGAAAGAAAATATTTGGTGTGAAAAAATGAAGATTGGAACATTTTCATAATTAACTCAATGACATTTTCGTAATTAAAATAAATAAAATAAAACACCCAACGACTATACTAGCCGTTGTGTGGCCCGACACGACAATGCACAGGGCTGCCGGGGTCGTGCTCCTTAAGTCGGGTCGACATGCCAGGTCTGGAGCGGGTCGGGCTACCCCCTTAGAGGGGGTGTTTGGTTGGCAACCTTGGAATGGAATGAAATCATAATCTCATACCAGGTTGAAATGGATATCATTCCCATTCTTGATTTTCAGTGTTTGACTTATATCATGAATGGATTCTAAATTTGATTCTTGTTGTTTGGTTCATCTCAGTAATGGAATCATCTGTTTTCTCTTTTTGTTTATATTTCAACATGTAATATGTATTCAATTTCTCTTTTTACCTGTTAATTCAACATGTACTTAAAAATTATACAAACATATACAACTTCCATAATATAAATCCACCAAATATCCAACCTCAAACAATAAAATAAAAAGAATATTTTCTGCCTTTTCTTCTCCATTTCCTTCCTCTCCACCCCACCAAACCTTTCAAATCCAACAAAACATCAACCACTGAATCAAACACATGGTATACTACATGACTGCATGGTACGTATCATCAAATTAAAAATAGTAAAAAACATTATTTTAAAAAAACATTATCCCACCCCAATTCCACCCAACCAACGATGCCAGCGTGGTGGCTCCCGAAGGTGCGCTCCAAGACCAAGGCGAAGTCCAAGGCGTGTAAAGTCGTGGAAGTGAGAGAGAGAGAAGGTATGGGGTGGTATGGGTGGAGTGATGTGTGTATGGAAGGAGGTATGGTGGGAGTATGGGTTAGGTGTGGGGTTTGTTTATATAAACCAAAACTCAACCCTTTCTCCCTTTTTTCTCTTCTCCATTTCGTTTCCACCCAAACTCACCCATTCTTCTTGCATCCCGGCGACCAGAGGAGGAAGGAGAGGAGCTCCGGCGGCGTGGTGGAGGCGAGCACGAGGAAGGAGCGTGAGGAGGTCTTCGGAGACGGCGGTGCGCGAGCGAGGCTCCGGCGGGTCTTCATCGTCTTTAAAGGTATGCCAAGTCTTCATAGTAACTCCCCAAGAGGTGTGGGAGTGTAGGGGGCGGCGTTGGTGCCGTTTCCCGACGAGAAACCCGGATGAACAGAGGTTGAAGACGCTCTGTTCGGTCGACCGATTGAGTGTTCGGTCGACCGAACAACGTCTAGATGATGCCTGTCCAGAGGGAAAATGCATGTTTCGGTCGACCGGTAGTTGGTCTCGGTCGACCGAGTTTAGTAGATATTTGCTTACTGCCCGAAAACGGTCGAACGACGTCTGTGTGACGGTCGACCGTTTATGCCAAATTTTAGCGGGAATATTTTATAAGGGTTACATTATTCCGGTCGACCGGTGGTTGTTCGGTCGACCGATCCCTGTAGATAGGTTAGACAGACCTTCGGCCGACCGAGTGTATGTCTCGGTCGACCGAACTGCGCAAAGTCGGTCAAGAGCGTTGACCATCTAAACGGTCGACCGCTCTGGATCCGGTCAACCGACCGCGTGCAGTTTTCCTGTAGTGAAGTACCTGTTGATCCGGTTGACCGAAAGAGTTTCGGTCGACCGAATTCAGTGGGCAGGATTCATGCAGTTTTCCTTATCGGTTGAACGGACCCTGGTTCGACCGACAGGATATATATGTATATAAAACATATAGCGTAGAGCTTCCAAACGGTCGACCGCTAGATTTGACCTTGTTCGACTGGTGGGTCGAATTATCTTTCCTTGGTGGATTTATCCACATACGTGACGTCGAGCAGAGGCGACTACCGGCTGCCGAGCCCACGGTCGATCACCGGACCTCGGAGCTACGGATTTCACCTACGACGAGAGCATATTTTCTGTTGGACCCCTCATGGATGCCGGTGCGGCAGAGGGATGCCTTCCATGCCTGTGTGGGTGGTAGATGCCTCCTTCCCTGGTGGGGGAAGGGGATGCACTTTCCCTGTGGAGGAGAGCGGCGACCCCCTCGTGTGGGCCTGGATTGGCAGGGGGGATGCCTTCCATGCCCCTGTGTGCGGCTGGGAGATGAGAGCGGAGACCCCCCTCGTGTGGGCCTGGATTGGCAGGATGGGGGATGTTTTCCATGCCCCTGTGTGCGGCTGGGAGATGGTCCGTGGCGGTTGGGGCATTCATTGGGCCCGAGGAGGATTGCATTGCATGAGCATTCTTGGCTTTTTCATCTGTATTTCTGTATATGTAGGAGATGTTGGCATACGGGGTTCCTTTCGGGAACTCAGGCAGATTTTATGTTTTATTTTCAGGGAGCAGGCAGTCTTAGGTTGGTGGTGACCAAGGGGAGTGCCTCCGGGATCGGGTCCTGTCTCTTTATCTTTTTGTAGAGGTAGTGATTACTGTAGTTATGTATTAGACTAGTAATCGCTCTTTTGACACTCTGTATTATGACTTCCACGTGGAGATATTTTATATATATATTCTGTTGACTTTTCCAGTAATGTGCCCTTGTTGACCGTCGACGGTCGTATGTTTATGTTTTAAATTTGAAAAATTTCTTCCGCTGTTTCGGGACGTTACAACTTGGTATCAGAGCCAGGTTCTCGGCGTATTTTCCAAAGAAACCAGCATCGAGTTAGGATTAGAGTCTAGAGGTCCATTGCATGCATTCATGATCATTCAGATGTGAGTCTTTTTGCTCTGTAGAGTGATGCCTCCGAGACGGGTGGTGCCTGCGGTTGAGACTCGCAGTTCGAGTGAGTCTGCGAGAGAGGAGGCCCGGGAGGCAGAGCGCAGAGTCCTGTTCGACACCGTGGAGCGGTTGAGCGGGATGTTGGAGCGCCAGGCAGCGCAGAGTGCGCAGGCGGGGGCCGGTACGATGCACGACCGATTCATGAGGCAGCACCCTCCGACTTTTGCTGGGCAGATGGATGCAGAGGCAGCTGAGGAGTGGATCCTTACTATGCAGACGATCTTTAGGGCTATCGACTGTACCCCGGAGAAGAAGGTGGACCTGGCCACCTATGTGCTGAGAGGAGCTGCAGCGAACTGGTGGAGGTCGACTTCAGCAGTTGTGTTCACCGGTCGAGAGGATGTGTCATGGGAGGAGTTCGTTGAGGAGTTCAACGAGCAGTACTTTCCGGAGCATGTGCGAGACGGGAAGCGGGTGGAGTTCCTGGCCCTGGAGCAGGGGAGCATGACACTGGAGGAGTACATTGGGAAGTTTAACGCCCTTGAGCGTTACTGTCCGAAGATTTTCGTCACTCAGGCGCAGAGGTCGATGAAGTTTGTCGGGGGACTCCGGAAGCATCTGAGGACCCGAGTGTTGTCGAGCATGCCGCGCACCTTGGCGGATGCAGTGAGGAGTGCCACTATCATGGAGAGGGACTACCGGGAGAATTATCAGGATGATAGGAGGTCGGTAGGGAGATCCTCAGGGAGGCCAGAAGGGCAGAGTTCGGGGAAGTCGGGCAAGAGGCCCCGGATCGAGGGAGCAGGGGCGCCGCAGCCAGAGGCGTGCAGGAGCTGTGGCAGAGTGCACACTGGGCGCTGCTTGGGGCCGGTTACTTGTCATGGTTGTGGTCAGCAGGGCCACTTCGTCAGGAACTGCCCTAGCAAGGGCGCTGGACCGAGCAGACCTCCGGGACTTCCGAGTGTCAGTGGCGGCGGAGCTAGGAGACCTGCAGCACCGCAGCAGGGTCAGCGCACTGGACGAGTCTTCACTATCCAGGCAGAGGAGGCGAGGGATGCCAGTACCGTCGTGGAAGGTACACTTCTTGTGGCAGGTTTAGAGGCTAGAGTGCTTTTTGATTGTGGCGCGACACACTCGTTCATCTCGGAGCGATTTGCGGGAGTGTTGGGCTGTACCCTTGTGATGTTGACTGCCACTTTGGAGGTCAGCACACCCCTGGGTCTGGTGGGCACTGTGGGGAGCTTCATCCCCGGCGCCACGGTGGTTTCGGGAGACCAAGATTTTCCGGCAGATCTGGTCTTGCTACCGATGGAGGACTTCGACGTTATTCTTGGGATGGACTGGTTGTCCCGGCATGACGTGCGTGTCCTTTGCCGTGAGAGGAAGGTTTTGATTCCGAGGATGGGGTTGCCTGATATCATGATTAGAGGAGTCAGGAACAGAGGAGGCCGCATTGTGGTGTCAGCTTTGAGGACTCAGAAGTTGATGCAGCAGGGTTGCAGAGCGTTTCTGGCGACGCTGGTTGTTCCAGAGGCTGAGTCTCCGAGGTTGGACGAGATAGATGTGGTGCGGGAGTTCACAGAGGTGTTTCCAGATGATATCCCCTGATTACCGCCTCCGCGAGAGATGGAGTTTTGCATTGAGTTGGCAGCAGACACCTCACCACAGTCGAAAGCCCCGTACAGGATGGCGCCCGCAGAGTTGGCAGAGTTGAAGAAGCAGCTACAGGAGCTGATGGAGGCTGGTTTCATCAGACCGAGTGTCTCACCTTGGGGCGCGCCAGTGCTGTTTGTGAAGAAGAAGGACGGGTCTTTGCGGATGTGCATTGACTATAGGATGCTGAACAAGGTCACCATCAAGAATAGGTATCCCCTACCTAGGATTGAGAACCTGTTCGATCAGTTGCAGTCAGCGAAGGTCTTCTCTAAGATAGACCTACGCTCAGGATACCATCAGCTGAGGATCCGAGAGGAGGATGTCCAGAAGACAGCATTCAGGACCAGATACGGGCACTATGAGTTTTTGGTGATGCCTTTTGGGTTGACGAACGCTCCGGCAGCTTGCATGGATCTGATGAACCGGACGTTCAGGCAGTACTTGGATAGTTGTGTCGTCGTCTTTGTGGATGATATCCTGATTTACTCACCCGATGTGGAGCAGCACAGAGAGCACCTGCGGATTGTACTTAGCATTTTGAGAGACCAGAGGTTGTATGCTAAGTTTTCGAAGTGCGAATTCTGGTTGGACAGAGTCGCATTTCTGGGTCACATCGTTTCTGCAGAGGGTATTTCGGTGGATCCGGCGAAGGTAGAGGCAGTGACTGAGTGGAGAGCCCCTACGAGCACGACGGAGATCAGGAGCTTTGTTGGATTGGCGGGTTACTACCGTCGCTTCATCAAAGACTTCTCGAGGTTAGCTGCACCATTGACTGCCCTGACGCAGAAGGGAGTCACTTTTGTTTGGTCCCAGAAGTGTGAGGACAGCTTTCAGGAGCTGAAGAGACGATTGACGACAGCCCTAGTTTTGACGCTGCCGAGCGGTACAGGAGGTTTTGTAGTCTACAGCGACGCATCATGCATTGGTTTGGGTTGCGTGTTGATGCAGCACAGGAGGGTGATTGCATACGCGTCGAGGCAGTTGAAGACCCATGAGAAGAATTACCCGACGCATGACTTGGAGTTGGCAGCCGTTGTGCACGCACTGAAGACATGGAGACACTACTTGTATGGTGAGCAGTTTGAGGTGTTCACCGATCACCAGAGTCTGAAGTACCTCTTCTCCCAGAAGGAGTTGAATATGAGACAGCGTCGTTGGTTGGAGTTCATTAAGGACTACGATTTCACCATCTCCTACCACCCGGGGAAGGCGAATTCAGTTGCAGACGCCTTGAGTAGGAGAGTGGAGCTATCAGTTGCTGGCATGTGCCTTCAGGAGTGGAGACTGCTTGAGTCATTGGCAGAGTGGAGGCCGTTCACTAGGGACTCTGAGGGAGCAGTGTTAGCGGGATTGCGGGTAGAGCCACAGACCGTTTCACAGGTAGTACAGGCGCAGCATGAGGATGATGAGTTGGCCAGTTTGCTGGAGTTGACTGCCAGAGAGGGGTCAGATTTCAGTGTTGGGGTCGATGGAGGTCTGAGATTCAGAGGGCGGATCTGGGTGCCGAGGGTTGATGGGATGAGAGATGACATCATGGAGGAGGCACACAGAGCGAAGTACACCATCCATCCAGGGAGCACGAAGATGTATAAGGACCTGCAGCGGAACTTCTGGTGGAGAGGCATGAAGAAGGACATTGCAGAGTTCGTGAGTCGGTGTTTGGTCTGTCAGCAGGTGAAGATCGAGCACCAGAGGCCAGCTGGGCCTATGCAGAGTATCGAGCTTCCAGAGTGGAAGTGGGAGCACGTGACGATGGACTTCGTTATGGGGCTACCAAAGACGAGGCGGTTCCATGACGCGATTTGGGTGATAGTCGATAGACTGACCAAGTCGGCGCACTTTCTGGCCATTAGGACCACCTTGCCTTTGGAGAGTCTGGCGAAGCAGTATGTAGAGGAGATCGTCAGATTGCACGGAGTACCGGTGAGCATCATCTCTGACAGAGATCCGAGGTTCACATCCAGATTTTGGGGGAGTCTGCAGCAGGCACTGGGGACACGTCTGAGATTCAGTACAACTTTTCACCCTCAGACAGACGGTCAATCAGAGAGGACTATCCAGACTTTGGAGGATATGCTGAGGGCTTGCACGCTGGACTGGGCTGGACACTGGGATGAGCATCTACCTCTGATCGAGTTCGCCTACAACAACAACTACCATGCTAGTATTGGGATGGCACCGTATGAGGCGTTGTACGGGAGGCCGTGCAGATCGCCGATATGCTGGAGTGACGTAGGTGAGAGGCAGTTGGTGGGTCCGGAGCTTGTGCAAATGTACGCAGAGAAGATTGACCTGATCAGGAGGAGGTTGGCTACAACACAGAGCAGACAGAAGAGTTATGCTGACCGACGCAGACGGACTTTGAGCTTCGAGGTTGGAGATCACGTCTTCCTGAAGATTTCACCAGCTCGGGGAGTGATGAGGTTCGGGAAGAAAGGGAAGCTCAGTCCGAGGTATGTCGGACCTTTTGAGATCTTGGACCGTGTCGGGGAGGTCGCCTACAGAGTTGCTTTGCCACCACAGTTCTCTGGCCTTCACAACGTCTTCCATGTTTCTATGTTGAGGAAGTACGTTGCAGACCCGACACATGTGATAGAGATTGCAGTGCCTGAGATCCGGCAGGACTTGTCACTTGAGGAGAGGCCAGTTGAGATCATCGATTGGATGGACCATCAGCTCAGGAGGAGGACCATTCCGATGGTTAAGGTCAGATGGCAGCATCACAGTGAGCGCGAGGCCACCTGGGAGATCAAGGAGGAAGTTCGGAAGCAGTATCTGGAGCTTTTCGGTGAGTTACCTTTCTGATTTCGGGGCGAAATCCTTTTAAGGAGGGTGGATTGTAAAGTCGTGGAAGTGAGAGAGAGAGAAGGTATGGGGTGGTATGGGTGGAGTGATGTGTGTATGGAAGGAGGTGTGGTGGGAGTATGGGTTAGGTGTGGGGTTTGTTTATATAAACCAAAACTCAACCCTTTCTCCCCTTTTTCTATTCTCCATTTCGTTTCCACCCAAACTCACCCATTCTTCTTGCATCCCGACGACCAGAGGAGGAAGGAGAGGAGCTCCGGCGGCGTGGTGGAGGCGAGCACGAGGAAGGAGCGTGAGGAGGTCTTCGGAGACGGTGGTGCGCGAGCGAGGCTCCGGCGGGTCTTCATCGTCTTTAAAGGTATGCCAAGTCTTCATAGTAACTCCCCAAGAGGTGTGGGAGTGTAGGGGGCGGCGTTGGTGCCGTTTCCCGACGAGAAACCCGGATGAACAGAGGTTGAAGACGCTCTGTTCGGTCGACCGATTGAGTGTTCGGTCGACCGAACAGCGTCTAGATGATGCCTGTCCAGAGGGAAAATGCATGTTTCGGTCGACCGGTAGTTGGTCTCGGTCGACCGAGTTTAGTAGATATTTGCTTACTGCCCGAAAACGGTCGAACGACGTCTGTGTGACGGTCGACCGTTTATGCCAAATTTTAGCGGGAATATTTTATAAGGGTTACATTATTCCGGTCGACCGGTGGTTGTTCGGTCGACCGATCCCTGTAGATAGGTTAGACAGACCTTCGGCCGACCGAGTGTATGTCTCGGTCGACCGAACTGCGCAAAGTCGGTCAAGAGCGTTGACCATCTAAACGGTCGACCGCTCTGGATCCGGTCAACCGACCGCGTGCAGTTTTCCTGTAGTGAAGTACCTGTTGATCCGGTTGACCGAAAGAGTTTCGGTCGACCGAATTCAGTGGGCAGGATTCATGCAGTTTTCCTTATCGGTTGAACGGACCCTGGTTCGACCGACAGGATATATATGTATATAAAACATATAGCGTAGAGCTTCCAAACGGTCGACCGCTAGATTTGACCTTGTTCGACTGGTGGGTCGAATTATCTTTCCTTGGTGGATTTATCCACATACGTGACGTCGAGCAGAGGCGACTACCGGCTGCCGAGCCCACGGTCGATCACCGGACCTCGGAGCTACGGATTTCACCTACGACGAGAGCATATTTTCTGTTGGACCCCTCATGGATGCCGGTGCGGCAGAGGGATGCCTTCCATGCCTGTGTGGGTGGTAGATGCCTCCTTCCCTGGTGGGGGAAGGGGATGCACTTTCCCTGTGGAGGAGAGCGGCGACCCCCTCGTGTGGGCCTGGATTGGCAGGGGGGATGCCTTCCATGCCCCTGTGTGCGGCTGGGAGATGAGAGCGGAGACCCCCCTCGTGTGGGCCTGGATTGGCAGGATGGGGGATGTTTTCCATGCCCCTGTGTGCGGCTGGGAGATGGTCCGTGGCGGTTGGGGCATTCATTGGGCCCGAGGAGGATTGCATTGCATGAGCATTCTTGGCTTTTTCATCTGTATTTCTGTATATGTAGGAGATGTTGGCATACGGGGTTCCTTTCGGGAACTCAGGCAGATTTTATGTTTTATTTTCAGGGAGCAGGCAGTCTTAGGTTGGTGGTGACCGAGGGGAGTGCCTCCGGGATCGGGTCCTGTCTCTTTATCTTTTTGTAGAGGTAGTGATTACTGTAGTTATGTATTAGACTAGTAATCGCTCTTTTGACACTCTGTATTATGACTTCCACGTTGAGATATTTTATATATATATTCTGTTGACTTTTCCAGTAACGTGCCCTTGTTGACCGTTGACGGTCGTATGTTTATGTTTTAAATTTGAAAATTTTCTTCCGGTGTTTCGGGACGTTACAGCCGAGCTTCGCCGTCGCCACCGCCTAGCCGTCGACCTCCCCTTGGGAGAGCTCCGACTCGCTCTTCTCCTTCGACTCGGATGTCGGCAGAAGGGTCTGCCACCCTCTACCCCGGCCTGGGGTCGGGGTGGTCGTCGATCTAGGCTCCACCGACACGTCGACTTCAGAGAGGGAAGGAAGGAAGGAAGGAAATGGGTTTTGGTAGAGATGAGGCTTGGAGGGATGGGAGGGTTAGGGTCTGGAATGGATTCTCATTCTGGGAGTGGGTGTGTACGTTTTTGATTCTAGGGGTATGGGGTTGGAATGAATTCTTATTCATTCTCATTCATGAGCCTAAAATAAACAAACCAAACACCCAAATGGAATGAAATCCATTCCATTCCATTAAGGACGTCACAACCAAACGCCCCTAACTTTTTTTTTATTCATTCCCACCCACTAACTATGTGAGACCCACAATCCACTAGAGATTCGGCACAAATTGGGAGCTTATTCTAGGTTAAATACGGTGAAGCAAAGAAATTAACGGTAACAAACATTCGTGTTAAGATATAACATTTGGAGAAGAAGAATCCACATCTAATGTATTTATAATAACTGGCATAACCGCATAAAGAAACAATTAAAGACAAAACTTCATTTGTAACTGATCTACAACATATACATTGATTAACTAATTCGAATTTAAATATATGTTCTCATTTCCCCTTCCAACTCTTATTTATTTTTGATAAGTTGGTAATTAACTCATATTTATCTTTGTTGGGCTAGTTTTCATATTTGGTAGTGTGCTTTTGCCCTCCATAAAAGAATAATGAGGGGGAATACCCACCCATACTTCGAAGAGTGACCAAAATATGTAATCCCAAAACTTGGAAAAGGAGGACAATAAGAAGCTAGTACAAATGTTGAACGCCTCTTCAATCTACCTATTGATGGTTCCACCGGTCCTTTAATTTTTGTTTAGCATGTCATCCCGTATAGACCAAAGCCATATTTTCCCTCTAACTTCAACTCAAACCCATCTCTTGGTATCTAATTAGTCACCTACCTAAGTTGTTCGGATGTGTTAGATCTATAAGGGGGTTTGTGCACCAGGAATCAATGAGAAATGAGTTTTTTTCCTTTGACCAACAATTTTCCAAGCATTTGTGCAAACATAGAAAGCTGGACAACTTTTCTTTCCTTTCCTTTCGAGCATATAAAATGACACATATAAAGAAGATTCTCACCCACCACTTTGGAAAGAAAGGGAAAGCATGATAAAGTAATATGCGTTATGTACGTTGACATTTTTTTGCAAATTTTAAATGAACAACTTTACAAAAATTTTTGGTTGTCTACATTTCTAATTTTTAGAATTTATTTTATTAATAAAACCAACAATTTTTAGATTTCTTCTCAATCCTAGTGGTATGCACAAATCACAACAATTGAAATTCTACTATGTCCAGTGACATGTACAAAAAATAAAATCTTAGTCAAAGGAAAATTGCTTTACGTTGGTTTCTGTTTTCCACTCATTTTCGTTTGACTACAAAATCTACTTTCATTATGTTGTCGGGGCACAAAAAGATTGTGTTTTGATTCTTTCAACTCATTCGACTCCAACTTCTTCATCCCTAAAGTGCCGATGGTTTGGAGGTGCAATTTGGCAGTTACGAAGAGATGTCTCGTTACGGTGAGAGTTAAGTTTCTATCCGCGACGACTTGAAATAGTTTCAAATGACTCGATGAATCATTAATTAGACATGGGGTACGAAAATGTGAAACTAAAATCAACAATGGACCACATGGAAATTAGGTGATTTGGAAATTATTCAGTAATAATTGCAATGGTAAACTTATAAATATTGTTTGGTATGACCAGTGTTCTGAAATGTAGCCGGATGCGGCCGCATATGCAGATGCAGCGCGCGATGCGGGGGAGAAGTGCATCTCCCTGATGCGGTCTGCCCAATGCGGTCGTATATGCAGACAAATGCGGCTGCATTTCAAAACACAAGTTTTTGTTTTTTGTTTTTTTTTGTTTTTTTTACTCTTATTTGTTTAATATTGAATTAATTATCTTAGAAATTATTCAAAAATTTACCCTGATTTTTAATTACATGTATATAATTTATAATTAATATATATATATATATATATATATATATATATATTATTAAATTGCAAACCGCATATGCACCCGCATCCCGCATATGTTGGATGCGGTGTCTCACCGTATCGCATCTGCATCCCGTATTTCTGAACCTTGGGTATGACCGACTACATGTGACAATAAATTGGTGGTAAATTCAAAAGTCCTCTACGGATAGAAATTGTAAACAATGAAAAAGACCATGAACATTCACCCAAAAAATATGAGAATCCCCACCCTACTACCCAACCGGAATTCCTCCCCTAATGCCAAAAAGAAAGACATGGAGCTTTGTACTCGAGTGGAGAATCAATGAACGATGCGGGCAATTTAGGTGATTTTTTCGTACTACATGGGATTCTCGAAAATCCATAAGCATATCTTGTCTATCCCAACACACCCAGAGCTTAATGTGATTATTATCTTGATATGTTTGGATTAACCATCTAAGGGTGAAAATTATCAACACATGATATTTTATTGAATTCTACCACTTTATTGCAAACCAGCCGTAGTTTTGGTAAAGTGATAGCGTTACATTTTGTGTTATAAATGACGTCAACTTGTATTTTTTACCTAAGTACCCATCTAAAAGACTAAATTGACGTAATACACATGCTACTAAGTATATTACCTCGATACATATCTTATACGTTGGAAATTACTCACTTACATCAGTTGACGTTGAACCCACAATTATTAAGCTCTCGTGACATTTTGTTGAAAACTACGAATACATAACCGTTTGTTTGGGAAGTCGGATTGAAATTAAAAGACCCACAAACCAAACTAGGGGTGAGCAAAACCCGGTCCGGTTCGGGTTTTTGGACCGGACCGGAACCAACCGGTCCGGGTTCCGATCCGGACCGAAACAAAAAAATTGGATCCGGTCCGGTCCGGTCCGGTCCGGTCCGATCCAATTTTTTTTAAAATTAAGGTAAAAAATCGAGTTTTTGGACCGGACCGGACCAAACCAGTCCGGTCTCCGGTCCGACCTTTCAAATTTTTTCCGGTCCGGTCCGATTTTCGATCCGGACCGGACCGATGCTCAGCCTAAACCAAACCAAGTGAAAATTTTGAAAAACCATCCAAATTCAAGCAATCTGTCTCTCCCATCTCTTTTTCTCTCTCCTCTTTCTCTCTCTACCAAGCGCGTGGCCTCTTTGTCTCCCCCACTCCGTCCCCTCCACAGGCCGCAACCCCACTGTAAGAGTATATCCGACGCCAGCACCTTTCACTTTTTACCCCAACTTTTCTGAATTTTACGTTTCCTTTTTTGTTGTTGTTTGTAGCCTCGTATTTAATCGATATTAGAAAGAAATAGTAACCGATTAGGGAAGCAGGAAAAGGGTTCCGATTTTGGGATGGGAAAGTAGAGATTGGTGGTCTTAATGGTATTATTTTAATGAGGGAGGAGAGAAGGAGATTATTGTTTTCATGGTTTTTGTTTGCGTTTGTGCGGTTAGGGTTGGATCATGTTTGATTTATGTTATGTTGGTTTTTCAGGGTGTGGTTGATTTGATTGGTTCAACATTAATATGAAATTCGTATATTAGTTAGGGTTGCTTCGTAGAGAATGTCGTAAGCGTGAATCGTTAAAAGTTCCAAATGCAAAGGTTCACTTGTTTAGCATGCGAGATTCATTCTATAGATCATAGGTTCGAACCCTTTCTTTTCTCGATATAGGTGATGGCGAGGTTTGTCTATCTCCTTGCAACTTCATAAACCACTCCGAGGTTAGATTGATGAATTTGTTGGATATCAAAATACAAACAAATGTTCAATTTTGTAGTTGTGAAAACATCATGTTGTTGTTCAATGATTTGGTTGTGTTTTCCACCCATTTATAAAAATCTTTACAAAATTCACATGTAAGGATTTTTATTGTAAAAAGACATTTTTGAAAATAATTTGAGCTTTGAGAAGTACATATTTTGTAAAAACATACATTTTGAGATTTTGCCCCTCCTTGGTTTTTTTGAATCCCTCAAAATTTCAACTCCCTTGAATAATGAGATAGGCAAAAATCTCACTTATGAGTAAAAAGCATAATCATACTCGAAATCAGACCAAACCAATAGATTTCCAATTATTTTTGACCGTCCTTAAAAGTCCGACCCTTCTGATGTAAATTCCCAGCACCGCACCTGAAAGCTTGCACGTGTCATATGTGTTTCATCTAAGGATAATTTAAATTGAGGAAACAAAATATACATACATCAACATACATACATACATACATACACATAACCCCAATGCCTCAGAATAGGCTCCCGCCTAAGCGAGGTAAGGGGGGGGGGGGGGGGGGGGGGGGTCGGATGTACGCAACCCTACCACTGTAAAACAGTGAGGTTGTTTCCAATTGACCCAAATGACGCAAATGCAACTGACCATCTGCGATTTCACAATAAAAGAAATGCAGATCGTTTAAATAACCCTTTGATATAGTCCATGATGCTCCAAATGTCAACAAACAACTTAATCTTTGACACAGTGGAAATAGACAATAATAAAGAAAATATATTCTTACCTTTATCTTGGTAGAAGAATTAACGTGGTAGAACAAAACTATCTTAAACTGAAAGGAACATAGAGTTTGGTGTCTTTCTGACATGCCTTGATTATAATTTTGTTTATATTGTGTAAATATCTCTACACATGCCTGTTTAGTAAAAGCACCAATTAGGAAAAAAATATCTTGGGTTGTATTGTTTTCAATTCGGGATTAAATTCTTGGTGGTTGTATTTTTTTTCAGCCCATTACTAATGGAGTCAAAAGTTTAGTATTTCTCAACTTTCAAACTATAATGATTTAAATTAGAAAAACTTAACAAAGATTCAAAATTGCCTGCATTTCGCATTTATTGTGAAAAGACGGACAATTACTGTGTTTCATATGAAGAGGCAACTAGGAACTATCTCTCTATTATATCAACGATAAGGTGTGACATGGATGCCGTAATGTATTTTATGGTGAGAGTTTTAGAAAATGTAATGTAATGATTTTTAAAAAGTATAGCAAGTTCATTACACCTACAAGTCAACATAATTACATGCCAATGTGGATGGACAATTAAAGAAGATTACTTCATTTACTTATAAGTGAATTAATTTTTTTTATTGGAAATCAAATTTGAATTTTTTTATACATAGCCATAAAATAGTTTAAAGATGAGGGAATCGACACTTTACACACAATCAAAAGTATCTTCATCACTGTGTCTTTTGGGTATCTAAAATCTAATTTAAAACTTTATCCTTGAGAATTGTGGAAGTGTATATTGTATATTTATATGAAAGGGTGTAAATGGATGTTCTATAACCAGCGTTCCGACGGCATCCACCTTTGAATTTTGAAATCCGAGGGAATAAGATTCCTAAGGTTATATTCCTATCTGAATTTGAATATCCTGGAATCCACGAATCGAATATGAATATTAGTTTATATGCTCCGTAACAGAAAATCTGTACCATAATATTTATGTATTCGTGTTTGTAACCCTTTTATACATTTACAAATACACACGCGTATATTACTCTATTACTTATATTTTATTTCTATTATTAATTTGAGTCTTATGATTTAGTTGATACTGGTTTATCATTACATATTACATGACATATATTAACTATAACAAAGTTATTTTTACGTCACATATGGTAACTTTTTTCAAACTTAAGTGAATATAAACAAATCTAAGAAATAGGATTTCAAATCGAACGTGGTGTTTAGAAAATGAATTTTCGAAGTAAAAATAATGTTTTTTACGGGTTTATGCAATTTCATTGTGGATGCGTGTTTATATGTATATGTTCTAGTTCCGCTGAATGCCTGTTTGTATATGCACTTTTTATGTTGACAAAATCATAGACAACTTGTATATGTGTTCGTATTCGTATTTCTATACGAATCTAGGTGTACCGTGTCCGCCCGATTTACACCTCTAGGTATACTCATATACGCTCCAATATTTTTTCCATTCGCATACCTAGTAAGAGTGATCAAGTATGATGAAAAAATATGTAGGTTTTTTGTAATTTCAAGTGAGCCTTTATTGGTGAGCGTTCAACATTACATGTATAACAGAGGTTTATTCAAAGGGTGTGTTGTAATATGTAGTCTGCAAATTTCTTTTATACAACAAACCAACAAACCAACATTACATGTATACAGATGACAAGTTTAAATTCAAATCTTTTTACAACTCTGACCTCAACATTCCATTGCAGCAATATTTCCCAAACATGGAGCGTAAAGATATTTACAGTACCACGTACTTGTACAATTGGGCCTCTAAATCAGTTGCATATATCTTGCACAGTTTTTTTAATTGCTATCTTGCATACGTATATAACAACAACAAAGCCTTTAATCCCAAATTAGTTGGTGTACGTGCATGTAATTGCTAATTTTGCCCATTTAGCACCATTAAGCACCTTGCACTTGATTTACTTGGATTCAACTGGATTAAACCATTAGTCAAACTCTTTTAGTGGCCTTGTTAAAAGTAGGTTAGCATTGTTTGAGCTTTTATTTTAACTACATTATATAATATGCATATATCAAACATCTTGTTGGAGTTTGAAGACAATATGTTGTTTATGTTCATAAGAATGTAATTTTGCAAATAAATGACTTTCCATCTCCCAATATTTCCTAAAAAATAGGCAAAATGGTAGTTGAAAAACAATTTTGACATGCTTTAATTATATAATTGCATACATCAACATATAATTGGAGTTTTAAGACAAAATATTGTTTTTGCTCATTAGAATCTAGGAAGCATGGATTCTCCAAAACCAGTGCCGCAACCTCACACGGTGTGTATTGGATACACCACGTGGCGTATATTAAAGTGGTGTGGGTTGGGTGCGTCTCCGATATGGGGAGGATGCAACTGGTTTTGTAGTTTTTTAGGAGTGTTTTTTTTTGCAAGTTATTTAATTTCTAAATATTTTCTCACATTTTTCCAACCCCCTAACCCCACTCCTCCAGCATTCGACCCCAACAACAACCCCTCCGACCACCGCCTCCTCTGGCCGCCACGTTCAACGCCTCCTTCAACCTCCTCCACTCCTTTCTGCCTCCTCGTCCTACAGCCGCCATCGGCTGTCCTCTTTTGGTGACCCTCTTGGCCTCTCCTCTCCTTGTTGTTCGTTCTTTGTTTTGGCTAGAAGTTGTAATTGTAGTTGATGATCTAGTACTTATAGATTTAAGTAAAATTTGAGAGTTTTGATGTTAAAACTTAAAAGTTTTAGGACTGAGATTTTACCGAGGATGATGTTGTTGTTGTTGAGAAATCATTATGAACGTTACTTAATTATGATTTGAGACTTGTATGTTAAATTTAGACTTGTTTTGTGGTTGAATTGTGGAATGAACTATGAAACATCATTGTTTGTTCAAGTCGTTTGACTATTTAGCTTCTGACTATTATTTTAAGGTCTTGATTTTAAATATATTATTTAAAATTTAACATTATTATTTTCAGGTCTTGATTTTAAATATATTATTTAAAATTTAACATTTTAGCCGTATCTGTGTCATGGTATTTGGGAAATTGCTAAATCCCCGCACTCTTATCCAGGGATGGTGCCACGTTGAGCGTGTGTGTGTGTGGGGGGGGGGGGGGGGGGGGGGGGGGGTTGGATTACGTTTTCTATTGTTTCGCCTATTTTCTAAAGACCTTTTGAACCCCAGGGATGGTGCCACATTGAGTGTGTGTGTGGGGGGGGGGGGGGGGGGGGGGGAGGGGGAGTTGGATTACGTTTTCTATTGTTTCGCCTATTTTCTAAAGACCTTTTGGGATTTTGAACCCCAGGGATGGTGCCACATTGAGTGAGTGTGTGTGTCTGGGGGGGATTACGCTTTCTATTGTTTCGCCTATTATCTAAAGACCTTTTGGGATTTTGAACCCCCTGGATTTTTGACCCATAGAGATTTCGACCCTCTTGAATATTTTCAAATATCAATAATAAGTTATGAATAGGAAATTCTGTCTAATTAATATAGTATACGAGTATCTATTTAATCACTTATGAGTAAAATTCTTAATAAAACCCAATGACACCAAACCAATAAATTTTCAATTAATTTTGGAACCTCCTTACACGGTCGGACCCCCTTGATATAAATTCCTAGCACCGTCCCTGCCCGTATCATATCGCACCCGAATCCTGTATTTGTGCTTCACAGATTATAATCTAATTTTGCAAATAAATGAGTGTCCATGTCCCGAAAGTATTTCCTGAAAAATCGGCAAAATGGTAGTTGGAAAACATTTTTTTGACCTGCTTTAATTGTTTCATTGGTTTTTTTTGTCATCCAATCTTGGTTCATTGATCATGTTTAATTCAATTTCCGAAACACTATTTCTGAGTTATCTTTTGAGGAAGTCAATCTAAATAAATTTTGCTTCTTTGATCTTGTGCTTAGATTTTTTCTTTAAGATCATTCTTTCTGAAGTTACTTGTTGCTATTTGAAAGAATAATGTATACTGGACTTATGAAAAAGGTTTAAAATTTAGATATTAATTGTCATGAATTTTTAATAAACAAAATCACTTTTTATATAGTCAGTGATATGTTTAGCAACAAATTATGCATGCTATTTTGTCCAAACTTTTATTAAATCTGATGTAGGTAAGCAAACCTGCCTGAGGAGTGAGGGTAACAAATGGATTATTAAATTTTATTCCATCTTTGAATTTTTTGGGGGGCAAACATCTTAGATTCCTATTACCTTAAAAGTTAAATCCATTTGTTTAATGACATCCTTTGAAGTTTATTTCTTTTATGATCGCAGGGCCAATTTTGGTTTTCACTTTATGACCATAATCATAATTGTTGTCTATGATACGTTTTGTTGGCATAATAAATTGTGAAGTATTATATATAATAGTGATTTAAATGTAATCCCTGTGCACTATAAAATTATTAGATAGGTAATAGTAAATATCTTATCAAACAGCATAATAGGAAAAAATGGATTCTTGACACCCAAATTGGTCATATAAAACAAATCTTGGTTTATCAATTCTTCCACCATTTAGTGAAACAAGTGACATATAAATATGATAAGTTTTCAATCACAGTCTAATTAAGTAATAATAAGTAGAAAAAAGATTATTGCTTCAACTGTGAGAATGAGGTTTGATTATAATCATCTGATATAGTAAATTTTCTTGTTGTTTTCATTTCTTCAGTGTAGAAGCCTTAAACCCTGAATCTGATCTGAACTTTTCTTCTTGGTTTTTGCATTTGCATTTTCAGGTTCTTTATTTAGCCCAAGGAACCACCAATGTATCCTAGCTATTTATACAAGCGAAAGATGTTACAAAACTCTGTGACAGTTCTAACAGAGAGAAAAACGAAGAGATCGAAGGTGTCTACTTCTAACATATACCTGATCTGGAAAATGAAACCTATGAAGTTTAATTTTTTTGTCTGAATCCTTGTTGTTGAGCTTTTATTGAACTGTAACAGGAAAGCTATTAAACACTTTTGATATAAGAAACATTGATACATATCGTATCAGCGATATCATATATGTAAAGAAGGAAGTTATTATTTGTGAAAAACATTAAAAACGATAGCATATTAACTATCACAGTGGAGTAGAATAGCTGGCGAGCATGTGTTCCAAACTTTAATTTCTTATTGAAAAATTAGATCGAAATAAAACATATAAAAATGTCATAAAGCATAAATTTATCCATATTCTTTTGGGAAACATATTTTCTTGTTCTTGTTACCAAATCTGAAAAAGTATCATATAGTGGTTGACTTTCAGTTTTTTATTTTAAATTTTCCGAACTACAGCAAAAGTATTAAAGGAGTTAAAAGTACATAAGTTGAGCTTTGTTATACTTATTGTTAAGTTCATAAATTTAATATTATTGATTGACACGTTTTATAATTACCATTATTGCTTCATAGTTGTGTAGTTTCAATTTGAGTGCTTAACTATGGATAAGGTGAAAATATCAGTTCCATAATCTTTTCATATTACCTAACTCAGCACTTTCAGATTCCAAGATTTACATAGATACACAAAATTTAGGTATCCAACCCCCACCCCCAAAGAGTATTGAAAGCAAAGTCACATATGAAGTTGTACATGTTATCGTATTAAGCCAATTTCAACTATCATCTTTTATACTCATTAACGGAACTGAATTATTTTGGTTTGTAGATTTTCAGTAGATTTTGGAATTTAGATGCATATCCCCACTTATTGTTGTCTTTTGATGGTACTAACTAATGGAACAATTTATTTCAAAGCTCCCCCTTATCTACTTGTTTGAACTTTTTACATCACATCATATTTAGCTTGTTAAGTTTTCAATTTTGAATACTCATAATCGAAAAAGTTGGTTTGTAGGTTGATGAAAAAGATTATTTGGCCAGTAATTTGGAAATGGACGTCAAGCAAAATTGTCCTGTTGATGGAGAGTTGATGCCCAAACATGTTTGTGTAAGTAATTCTCTTCAAAAGTTGTCAAAATCAATTTTAATGTAAAAGAGTTTTCCATAAAAATCTCATCTGGAAACATGTTGAAATTTCAAAGAATGAAGATAAGGAGGTTGGCACTTGCACCATTTCAGTTGACATGGCCATTCAACCCCTATCTAACTTCACTTCGACAAGGGAATTGTGCATACATTTGTTGCAAACAACTGGGCTACTTGGGAATACTCAACAACATGTTGCAACACACGCTCCTCTTGATGTGCATACCTGGTCCAATAGTTCTTATTTGCCATGCAAGATTTGCGGTCTTATTGGTAATCCTGCAAAAATGTTGATATGTGACCTCTGTGAAGAGGCATTTCACTTGCATTGTTGTGGCAAGAAGGAACCATTTAGCGAATATTGGTTTTGTCAACCTTGTTTTGAGAAGAAACCTATGGTGTTGCAAGAACTAGGTGATGTGAACTCATTTGCCAATGTTGATGAAGAGTGTCGGAGACGAATGTTACAACGTGAACTTGGACCAATACTATTTATGTTGCATGATGCTCAACCACATGCTTCAAGAGTTCGAATAGGTAGCGAATTTCAAGCTGAAGTTCAAGATTGGTCAGGTCCAATATCCAAGTAAGTTTAGAATTACCATTTTACCAGTTAGTTCCTTCTAAAAGTTGCATGTTCCTCTATCTTTTCTCATAGGATTTTGATCATCGTATCTCAAATCTTACCTTTAGTTTTTGGTTTTTTCTTAAACATATAAATATTGGCCCACTCTGATCCTCATCGCATAATGTATATAACTAATATCATCTTCTCCCATGGATTAAAAGTTGGTTAGGCGACTAGTAGTAGCCCCCTTCGTACCAGGCGACGAGTCGGACTACTCTCAAACTTCAAGTTTCAAGTCCTACTCCACCGTGTGTGAACCTTGTTGTATCTGCTTAGGGCATGTGCGAACCCAGTTAAATTCACCTAGGGAATGTGTGAACTCTGTTGTATCCACCTAAATCCGATGTGTGATCCACTTGTAGATCATGTGATGGTTGAGCATGCAGGGGCATATGGAATAGTTTCACATCAAGTAAAAGTAAATATGAGTTGTGGGTTATGAAGGTTAGCAGGTTGTGTGTGGGATCTGCCTTATATATGTCTATGCATAAGTGATATTAGAACGAGGTCAGACCTCATTTTAATTATGGTGATGTACATTTGGTGGTTTAGTTAAAGTATGTACTTGTTTAATAAATTCATGCGCTTGTTTAACAAAGACAAATACTTGTTTAACAAATCAATTTAAACAAAGAATTCACACCACAAGTAGCATTTTGTGTGTGTTGCGATAGAGCCACAAATAAGTATCAAAGTGAATTGATTTTTTACGTATGTATAACTCAAGGATTGAAATTTAGTGCCAAAAATTTAGTGGAGAAAAACCTTTTGTTTCTACACTAAATTTTAGGTACTAATTTAGATTGACAGGAAACTAGTATAGTGTAGTAATACTTAGGATCCATTAATTTTAAACTAAGTAGAACTAAAATTTAGTACATGAAGTTCGACTTCACATTGCTGATGTAGATAATGGAGACATGATTATGGATGGGCAAATATTGCCTAGAAATGGTGTCCTTAGATGTTGAAGATTTATACATCAGAAAAATGGAAAATTTGATGTGGATGTTAGTCGTAAGATACGAGCAAAGTGGATGAAATATCAACTAGCATCAGGTGTCCTATGTGATAAAAATATTGTACAACTACTTAATGTAAGTTTTATAGAATGGTTATATGACCTGCCATGTTGCATGAAGTTGAATATTGTGCCACAACATGACATGTAAGAAAGATGATTGTATTTGTGGCAGATATGTTAATGTTGCAATGGTATGTGGACGTACCATAATAGATTTGATTAGAAATAGGGATATTTGAGAGGATGGAATAGCTCTGATTGAACATCACTGAGATGGTTTGAAGATGATATGTCCAGTCCTATACTCCGATAAAAAAAAGATTGACATATCAATGTCAACCTACGGAAGCACCAACAACAACGTGAAGATTTTTTTAGGATATTGGAGAGAACATTGGAGTAGCCCTAATTGAAAAAGGCTTGTATAATATCTCGCCTAAGATGGTTTGGAGATGACATGTCCAACATTGACCTATTGAAGCACCAACAACAGTAAAGGAAATTTTGTTTTGAGAGGAAGGCGTAACGAGAGAGTCAGAGTTGGACTAAGATTAACTTGCTAAGAGGCTGTCAAAACTCAAAAGAGTCTTAGAAGATTGAAATATACCTAAAAGGTTAGCATTAGACAATAACATTTGGAGGGAGCTGCTTCACGTATCTAAACCATGATGTCGAGCTTCATTCCCTGCTAGGGATAAAGACATTGTTGTACTAGCATTGCGAGTGTCAGATCTAATGTTTTTCCAACGAAGAAGTTGATTTTTCGTTTTTTGTTTGTCCCCAACATAATATTAACCCCTAATATTTAATGTTTTACCCTAATTTCTCATCCAAATAGTGGTTTGATGACTTGATCATTTATTTACTCATTTTGTACTGTTTTTTAGTTGTAGAGGGTTAAAAGTTGTGGCCGAAACGCTGTCAAAGATTTAACAACATACAACAACAACAACAAAGTCTTTTATCCCAAACTAGTGGGGTATGCTAAAAATGAAACTATAAGGAGTCACGGTTCAGACACGTAAATCGCCTTCTTCCACGCGTTTCAAAGATTTAACAACATATTGGGAGAAAAAAAACAAGAAACGGAAAATTACCTTTCTAGTGTGGAAAAAAAATCAAACTCCACACTCATCAACTGTTGTAGCATAAGTTATATACTTTCATAGTGACAATATTACTATTACATAAATTACAAGTTTTCAGAAAAATGGTAGAACAATAGTTAAAAAGTGATGGCAAAAACTAACTAAAGAGTTTGCATTGACACTTGAAAAAACTGAAATGCAGAAGGCTTGTGTGACAACATATGTCGATTGACACGTGATTGTGGCATTAATCGTGTATGTTGGAACCTCAACTCTTTGAATGATTGGCTTGTGTTGGTTTCCAGTGATAGTGACTCTTTTGGTGAGCCCTCGGAGTTGATGTCTGCAAGAGATTCTAGCTTAGAGGTAAAGACTTCTCTTTCGAAAAATGTTTCCTCAAATCATATAATTGATTAAAAACATTATCAACTCTTTTCCACGGTTTTGAAAGCTTTAAGGTTCATCTGGTGTCAGATAATAAGCTCTTTACAAAGGCATAATTCTCTTAGTAATTGGATTCAATGCAAAGAGGAGAATGAGAATAAAGTCATATGTGGAAAATGGCGCAGGTAAGGTTAAAATTGATACCACATATCTTTTATAGATTTTAGTTCTATATAGAGCATTAGTGTTGATAAATATGAGTTTGAGAGAACTGATTGTTGTGTTAATGCAAACTTGAGCCATTAAGCTGAAGAAATAGGACATTGCTGACATTGAACTGACATTCTGTCCTGCAACTTAAGTTACTCCTGTTTTCGAGAAATCTTACTATTTTAATGCCACATCTTCAATTGTGTATATTTTAACTTATTTTTCATTATTTTATGCCTCCACATTCCACAACAATTATATATCACCCTCTGTCTTGGATTTTTTATCCCAATCATTCATAGTAGAAAAGTATGTTTTGATCAGAGTGTTTATAGTTTCTTATGTTCTGTTGGAATATTGGATAAATCTAAAAAAATATGTACGCATTAGAAGGTAATCACCTTCTATATACCTCTGTTATTCTAAAAACTCTAGTGCTCTACTTTTTTGGAACAAAAACTTGGAAAGCTATTGTTTTTACAGTTGTCTAGAATGTGATTGTGTGGGTTATATTCACGTGTCTGAAATTGTGATTCTTATTGAGTTTCATGTCTCTCCCACCACAACTAGTTTCGTATTAAAGGTTTTTGTTGTTATGATTGTGTGAGTTATGAGAGAGGGAATAACATAGTTGGAAATCAAGCAAATCCCTTGCTTTAATTATAAAATTACAATTTTAAGGTCAGTATTACCATGGTAACTAGGGACCAAGCCAGAAAATTTTCCAAATAGGGGACTACAATTGTGCGTGAGGCGGATTTTACCCCCCACCCCACCTTGCGCCGCTTGGGGTAGGTTGCGGTTAAATTTTTACCAACCTCCAACCTGCCAACCCACTTATATAAACGGGGTGGGTTGCGGTGGTCTTCTAACCCGCCAACCAGTCAACTCACAAACATTAATAAATATAATAATATATATTAAAAATATAAAATTTGTAATTTTAAGATTAAGAAAAAATATGTACCTTGGTTTAACAAATCAAAATTAGGAGTAATTAAGTATTAAAATTAGTATTAGACTAACAACATTAAAAAAACAAAATTCTACTCTATTACAAGTTACAATGCCCATAAACTTAATTAGATAAAAAATTATAACTCAATCCGTTTAACCCACAAACCCGCCCCGCCCAATTCATCTTTAAGTGAGTCGGGTAGTGGTAAACTTTTACAAACTGCCCCGTCCCACCCCCGCTGACTTGCCAAACTTTGGCCGGGCGGCTAGCGGTGGAGTGGAAACCAGTCCTAGCTAAAACTGAATAACACCCAACATCTTTGAAAGTTTCAGCCACATGATATTTTCATGGTGTGAAGTTGAAATGCAATTTGCAAATTCCATAAAGCTAGTGGGCTTCGATCTGGGGTTTATCTAGTGTACTCTTGTAAAATTTTAAATTATGAGGGCTTTACCTTATTTATTTTATCAATAACTAAAATCCTTTGGTATATTGATCTAATTAATTCACCAATGACTTTGGGGCTCTAGACCTCACATACCTCCGTCCTTGGTGGCAATCATCTTGTTCGCAAATGTGTATCTTTGCAATATTTTACTGATTCCCCACTACACGAAGTTCATGAAATACCCGTGGTCTTTTTTTCATTTATAAAATTAGAAAACCTATCTTAAAAATATAGGGCCTTTTCCAGAAAGGTCAACCTCATTTATATGCACAAGAAAATTCATTGTAACATTGAAAAATGTAAAATTTTACCATTGTATTATTTACCATTAACAAAACTAAATTTATCAAAATTATTTGTCTTTCATGAAAACACTGTTGTATATTAGTTTGAAATGTAATTTTGAAGAAAAAAGTTAACCACTTCAAATATAGACAAAAAAAGGTTGCTCAGACATGGCTTTTCTAGTAATTTAAATACATTAAAAAATGAATTTATTTCAAAGGCAATATTCACCCCCGACGGTGGATCTTTAATCATTCTAAGGAATCAATGTGCGCTATACAAGAGAGGTAGGTAATGAGTAACTCCTCCTTTAGATCGACATTTGCATGGAAATTGTTTGATGTTTCTGGTAACAGAAAGTCATTAAATTTTGTTTCAGGGCACCTATTTCCGCAATTCAGACGGATGACTGGGACTGCTCGTGTGCCGTTACTTGGGATCCAATTAACGCTGATTGTGCTGTTCCACAGGTAAAAGGAGTTATTTTATATTTTTCCAATATTTATATATTCAATAAAGTTTTATCGTCTTATTATCAATATTCTAGTCATTTTCCGTAAGCCTGCATTCTTTTGGTTTGTGACTTTATGAAGCCTTTTGCTCTTTCAGGAGCTGGAAACAGGTGAAGTGCTCAAGCAGCTAAAATATCTTGAAGCGGTATATTACCTACCTTTAGCCTTTCCCTTTCTTTTTTGTGTCTACCCTATTACAATTTCTTGTTCCAATAGCTCGTGAAGTTATGAGAGTAAATGCAGTTCCCAACCATCTTAACATTTTCTGCAAATAGTTCCATCTTAAGTTCATAACAGGGATAACTTAGGCACCATTGGTCAAATGAATGACATCAGTTATTAGTCAAGTCTGACAGTCTTAAGAGACGTAATCATGTAGCTAATTAACTGTCCTGTTTGGAACAATTTTTACTTGTTGATCAACTTCAAATTTTATATTTGTATTAGAACTTTTTAGTCACCAATTGCAAGTACAAGTACCTAATAACCAAATGGACACCTAGTAGGTTCTTTATTTTGAGAATTGAAAGTAAAAAAACTTGATAGGTCTTTTATTTTGAATCAATCTGAAATCAAACTTGGACCTGACGTACATTGGGCTATAAGCTGTTTACATGTAAAAGAAAATGTCCAAACACTTCATGGTTTTTATTAGGATTTTTTTGCTTCTATACCATTGAGAAACACCTATTATACTTATGCCATCATTTTCCCCCATATTCATTGTCATGCTCCTATAAAACCCTCATATTTATGTTTATGCCATTAGGTTCACAATGGTTACCTTTTATGTCCACTAAATTGTAATTTTCGTACCAATGTCACAAGATTTTCTATTTAGAATAAAAGATAGACTACAAGGTCATGATAGAGAACTTTATTGTATTATAAATTAATAGTAAATCTAATGATAATATGGAAATTTAATTAAAATCAACAATAATTTGCTTGTACCTAACATCGATCCAATAGGGAATTGTCACATCATCAACATGAATGAGTCCTAAGTACTAGAATGGCATGACCATATATATGTAGGTTATCGTAAAGGCAAGATAATAAATATGGGAGCTTTGCAATTGAAAAATGGATAAATGCAACAAAAAACGCTAGCATAAATATAAAACAAGTGTTTTTCAGTGGCATATTGGCATGTAAGCAAGAAAACCCATGCTTCGGGGTGTGTGGTTTTGTTTTGCTGGCCTTTTTGTTTCTGGGAGACTATCCCTTGGTTTTCCTTTGTTTTTTATTTTCTCTTGTGATCTTGTACGGGCTGCAAACGGGATGGTTTTCACTCCACCGCTACCCCCCCCCCCCCCCCCCCCCCCAAAGTTTGGTGGGTTGGGGCGGGTTGAATTTTATTTTACTGCTGCTATCTGCTCCACTAAAGGGCAGGTTGGGTGGGGCGGGGTGTATTTGTGGGTTAAATGAGTTGAGTAATAAAATTTTATCTAATTGAGTTTGTGAGCTTGTAATTTGCAAGAGGGTAGAGTTTAAGATTTCTTTTTTGATGTTATTAGTCTAATACTAATTTTAATAATTAATTACTCCTAATTTTGATTTGTTAAGTCAGGGTATTTTCTTAATATTAAATTTATAAATATTAAATTTATAATATATATTATTTTATTTATTAATATTTGGCAGGTTAACGGGGTGGGTTAGAAGACCACCACAACCTGCATGTATAAGTGGGTTAACGGATTGGTAAAAATTTGACCGCAACCCGCCCCAAGCGGGGCGGGTTAAGGCGGCACGGCGGATAAAACCCGCCCCACGCACAACCCTACTTGTACTTCTTTCATATCTATTAATGATATAGTTGCATTATTTAAAACCTTCAAAATGAATAAGAACCATAAAATCATGGCTACCTAGATCTGCTGGACCTTCGATGTTTTTAGGGTGGTATTCATAAATTCTTGTATTATTAAACTTCTATTTGAGTTTCGTTAAGAGAATTTTGTTCAATTTTGTCCTTGCTCCTTAAAGATAATCGTTTGATATGTTTTCTCAATATCAGAAGGGATTTACTATCTTTAAATTTTGTTAATATCAATTTACTATTGCTAATAATATCAATTTTAAACTTTAAATGAAAAATTCAAATCGTAGATATTGATGTAGGATTCAATTTTCTTTGAAGTTATTAGATATGAGGTCAAGAGATGGAAAAATGAGCGTATTACATTTGTCAAAAAATTTGATCTCTTGATCTCATATCAAATGACTCTCAAATTTGTTGATCATCGGCACACATAGATAATATGAGTCATAGATCAAGATTTATGGTATGAATTTTTGATTTGAAGTTTAAATTTCAAGTTAGAGTAATTGAAGTTGATGTTAACAAAAGTTAAGTGTAGTGAATCCCTCTAATATATATAAGGAATCTTGAGAACCGTCAATGATCGTCACACTTGGAGTGTAGTAATCTATAAAAGCTTACCATTGTATGCTTGGCCCTTAAGTTCTCAAGTTAAGGCTCAAATCGTGGATTTATGCAGATAAAAACTAAGTTGGATAAAAAGTAGAAAACATGAAAACTGGAGGCAATGGCGGAATAGTTTGCAGAAGATCTTTGTATTACACAAAAGCGATGGCCGACAAGAAGTATTCCAACATACCTGAATTTATTGATATAGATCCAATCTTATACACAAAATCAAATGGTGTGGTCATGTTTGTACCACCATTGTTGTATCTTGTATAAAACATGTGTTGTTTCCTTCTGATTAAAATTGTTGTGCATCAAACTCTCTCGGCTAATGTCGATTTTTGTAAGACATCACAAACATGTACAAGAACTGATCTGCATTTCGTGCGTAGTGTGTGGAATGTGATTTAGCATTCCACCTCTTTCGAGCTGGACTTCGGTTTAGTTAATCTCACTAGCTATACAAGAGGGAGAAACAATGTTTCAGATGCCAAATGGTATTCGTTCCATGTTTTTGGGCGTGTGGTTCGGTTTAATGGCTATGCAAACTAATAGTTGTATTGCATCAAAGGTGCAAATGGACACATATTGCTCGTTTAAAGATGGTATTCACAACTGTTTTTAAGGACCTAAATGTTATTATCACAATTGTTAAACATCGTCCTTGAATTACGTAAATCGTTCGTGTCAATTATCATTTTACATTTCTCTCCTTTATGTTTATTTCATCTTTTTATTCCTCTCCCACCATCACTCTATCTTTATTTTTTTCACAACATCAAATTTCAACCACCAAAAACTGTCTCAGATAGTAGGAAAGGAGCCGACAGAAGATCGACCATGACCCTTGCTCCGATTACGACCTCGACCTCTCTCAGCATACTCAAAATTGCTCGGGTGCTGTCATGTCAATGATCCCTTTGGTCGACTTCGAACTGAAGTATTTTCTGCGGACTCAACATAGTTTGACTGATCGGGGTGTAGTTGTGTGTGTATAAGATGAGAGACACTACGAATTACTGCAGGGTCGCTGTTAGAAATCTAGTCAACGAGATTCAGAAAATACTGAACGTCTTGTGATGACTGATCCACAAACTCTGGGATGTCCAGTCCGTTTTCAATGACAAGTGTTCTCCAGAATGAATGAATCTTGTCTGGATTAATCCCTTCACATGCCTAAATACAATAGTGGATGGTACATGCACAACGCACCCACATCAAATTTTAACTGATCACTTAAGTCTTTCATTCTCTTAACCTCCTGACTCAACAATGACAAGCAGTAAAGAGAAGTTCGACCATTTGGATGTTGATATAGAGGCATATCAAAGGTAGTATCATTTCGATGTCTCTCAAAACAGTTTTGAATATTCGTAAGCTGCATTTCAATAGTCGCGTTGACGCGGTCGAAAAGAGTGTCCAGAGATGCAGTCGATGAAGTGATTCAATCTTTCAAAACCGAATGAACGCTTTCAACCCTACGGCTCGTAGTGTTGCTGAAGTGAAGGACTTTGTTCGTCTAATTCAACACAAATTTTTTTATGCACTAACCATGTCCCGTCCACATAGTTCGTGATAGCCGACCAACACTTATATGCATCTTTCAAAGCAGACACAACTTTATTATACTCCTCTGAAGTAGTACTCATGGACAACACAACCACAGACGTGCAGTTTATCTAGAGGGTCACCGAAAGATCAGCGATCTTAGTTCTGCAGCAAAGTAAACATAAACGCAAGATGACTTCCACTATTTGTTTTCTCAATCATTTGCTTAATTGAACCAAAGATTATGTGACTGTATTTTTTTCTTTCATTTATGAGGATTTTTAGATTTGTATATTTCCAACTTCTACTCTAAGTTATGGAAATGATAATAAATTTTTAATCAATTACGGAAGGTACACTACCTATTTCAAATTGTTTTCTTTGTCTAATATATTTCTTTTGTCAATGGTGGGACAAAAATCGAGTTATGGTAGAATCACTTCTTCCCCGGTGATCACTCCTCCGGTGCAGCCAGTGGTGAACCTCGTCTGACCATGACAATAGAGGTTATCTATTTGTTGAAGACCCTGAGAGAAGATTGGTGGGATGAAAGACTTGTGACATGTGACTTTACTACTCTACTAAAAGCAATTGTTGTTACTTGTTAGTGAGAGGGTCACTTCCAATATAATCCCCAAGCAACATAGAACCCCAAGCTTAACCTCAGGTGGACATGAGGGGTTGCACGTTAGTGCCAAGGAGTCTGGCTGTTACACCCTAGGCCTTTAGGCTCACGAGCCGTAGTAAGAGATTACTTGTCAACAATTCCCCATCTATACGGGTCGTCCCATAACCACCAGGAAATTTGCAAAATGTTGTATCAATTAATTTTAGTTAGAGAATCACAAGCCTTAACTACTTGACATTTGAAGGAGGTTAAATGTTTGTTGTTGGATTTATAAGTCGTCAAAGAGGATGTTATGCAATTATTGGTGATGGATCAATTGTGCATATCAATTATCGACGTGCAGGTGAAGTAAGTGTTTTCTTATGTATAAGATGAAATGTATTGAATAATTTTATCGTAATTATAACAGAATAAAAATAATTTTTACTCGCGTAGACACCTTTATGACGCTAGAAGCCCAGTCTTTCCCGATGATAAAATATTTGGATTTCTGTGTCCATCTACTTTTATATAGGGGAATGACGATAAATTGGGTGAGCCTGTGGATATTATGAAAGAATATGGCAAACAATATTATATGATCCCTTATCATGAGCGGTGACCTTGTTAATTGAAAGTAATTATAATTTGATTTTGTAATAAACTTCTAATTATATATATAATTAGAGCTCATTGGATGCTTGCCGTTCTACACCCCGAAGTTAATTCTGCATATTGGTTTGACCCGTTGGGGTCGACTACACCAAAGGCATCCCTAAAGAAACTTGTAAATATGTAAGTTCGTTTTAATTATCGTATTGGTAATTCGTGTATTTTTATTAATATTATCGACTTCATATTGAATAACTTATGCTACTTAGGACAATGAACATTTACAAAATGTTGGGTGATGTAGGATTTCGTCTCCCTATGTATGTATATATTTTAAAAAAAATAATACAAACATACAAGATCGATTTCATATTTTCATTGATTTTACGTACATGTATTTGTTTATTCTAATATCATGCATTCCTACACATATTAAAATAAACAAATGATAGAGGATCATACCCAAAGGTTCTCTAAAACCTTTCAGAAGATCTGGAGTTTCGTTGCTCGTCGAATCGTTCACTGATTCACCTCCAAGTGTTCACCAAACTCTAAACAAGCTTAGAGAGAAATGAGTTAGCCAATCAATCTCTAATTAAGCTTAGAATCTAGCTAATAACCTCTCTTTAAGCTCCTGAGATTTCTATCTCCAAAACTTAAAACTATTAAGAGATTTTTGTGGTGATTAAGGGAGAGATTAATGAGAGAGAATTTATGCATTAACCAAAACAAGTAGGATGATGGGTTCTTTTATAGGCTCCCAAAACATCTTTATCAAGAACTATTATTTAGTCATGATCTCTTGTTTATTCTCTCCTAAAATTAATCTCAAATTGTCACATAAGCATCCTAAAAACGTTTAATCAAATCTGGAGTTAATCCAACCCATGATCTAATTATTCTCTTAATAATTCAGGCAAAAATCGTGATGTTCGGTTGACCGAGAATTCTTCTCGGTTAACCGAACCATTCGATTTTAACACATGTTCAGTGGAGTGTGAGCTAGACGGTCAACCGAATATGCAAGAGAAAAATTCTCTGGAAAAATCCGGACGATCCGCGTCCTTCTCCGGTCGACCGTTGACCTACCAAAATTTTGTCCTGACGAATCTTCATCGGACGACCGTGTCACCTTCGGTCTACCGAAAATATCCCAAGATATCTCCTGGATATTTTCACTCGGTTGACCGAACCCAATTGTCCAGGCACTCCATACAATTTCGGTCAACCAATTGTGTTTATCTGTTCCCCATTCGGTTGACTGAAGACACCTCGGTCGACCGAACCCTAAACGGTTTTCCGTGTTTGACTCCGATTTTGCCTTTGTCAAATTTGGGATTTATTTCCAACAAATTTGATCTTTTGGGGTTTTAGCAAATTCATATATTATGTAATATATTATCCTATGTAATATTAAATTATTACACCCCATAATATATACACATCATATGAATTTATTATGATTCTAATTATGTCAATTCTCATGACATATTGATTTTATTCATTCACCACATGTGTCCTTTTTCACATGAAACCCGACACATTATATGAACTCAAAATCAAACTTCTTGTTTCCCAGTTTTGTGGTGTGACCTATAGGAGGATCTAAGCTCAATTGGCAGCGATATTAAACACTTAATATCCCAAACTATAAGCGGTATCTAGCTACACATTATAGTTACCCAATTAGCATAGATGTTTTTGTTCCACTCGAACTAAACACGATCTATTCCGTGATATAAGTGCACCACTTGTGTCTGTCCCTAGCCTCGTAATTTTAAGAATATATATAAAGAAGAAATGTGTCACCTTTGTATTATATTCATTTCTTGATCTTTTTAAGTTAATTATAACTCTGTAACTTAACTCAAGTTACATTGTGCACATTATAATTTTGCTTTATCAAGGGACCCACTAATATCATCTCTCAATTAAGAGGGACAATGATAATCGTTTGACTAGCTATCTTTTCCAGCACAAGTCATGTTCAACCAAATATTGTCTTTATCACTATACTCATTTATAGCTTTTGACAATAATCAAATTAAGCACTTCTTGAGTGAAAAGATATAAGTCTCATATCTTAGGATCCAAGACACAGTAAAACATTAATGACACGAAACATAATTTCATAATGTTTTACTTGTTAGGTCTAATATATAAAAGTAATATTTTCCTCTTTTATATACTCGTGTCGTCGATTATTTGTAGAGCTACAACAATCGATGAGCAACACGACAATCTTATCTCGGTGATTAATGTTCTATGTTAATTACCATGATTGTGAATAACTTTTGATTTATGTAAACTATTATCTTTTAGAGCTCTACGGTTAAAGACCAAACGCCTCTTCCTTAACACTTTCAAAAGACGAATACTATAATCAAGGAACAAAATGTTTGCACGTCCAATTTATAACAATTGACATATAAAAGTAAAACTTTTAGAACACATTCCTTCCAATCTCCCACTTGTTATCAAACTTTTCTTTCACATACATTCTCAATGTATAAAACAATAATAACTAGGATAACCCTCTCTAATCACTCATCAAGCCAATCAACATGGTTCCTCAGACCCATGGACTCGAAATGCATTTCCCCCTTGGCTTGGGATAAGGTTTGGTGAATGGATCAACTATGTTGCTATTTGTGTCCACCCATAACAGATTTATTTTTCCTTCGTCGATGAAGTCACGTGTGACAAAGTACTTGTGATCCATGTACTTCACTTTGTGGTGTGATTTGGGATCCTTGATTTGCGAGATAGATGCATTATTATCGCAGAATAGCTCTATTGGTCCCTCGCACGAGGGAACTACTCCAAGCTCTTCAAGGAACTTCTTAATCCACACTCCTTCCTTGCTCGCTTTAGGGACAACCATTACTTCGGAAGAGGTGGTTGAGTCGGCCGTAGTGGTTTGCTTCCAACTACGCCAACTCACAGCTCCACCATTTAGAAGGTAGACATATCTTGATAGCGACCTTCTATCATCGAGATCACTCATGGAACTCGTATCCGAATAGCTCTCGGCTATTAACTCCCTTTGTCATCCATAAACAAGAAACTTATCTTTGGTCTGGTTAAGGTACCTCAGAATATTCTTGACCGCAGTCCAATGCTCAGGACCTGCGTTGGATTGGTGACGACTTGTCACGCTTAGAGCATACGTGACATCGGGTCTTGTGCAAGTCATCGTGTACATGATCGATCATATTGCCGAAGCAGAAGGGATATCTTTCATGTACTCCAAGTCTTTACGTGATTCAGCTCGTTGAGACTTCTTGAGTTGCACACTGATTGATCTCGTTTTATATTAACCGCAAGTGCACGGCCGCGTTGAAGCGGTGGAAAATACGGGTCGTCCACTGGGAGGTGTGTCGACGATTGGTTCGTTCGAAGGCGAGAGTTAAAAACAAGGATAGAAAGGTTGGTTACACTAAACTACACTAAGGTGCAAATGGAAATGGAAGAAAAGCAAAAAACTAAACCCCAAAGGGGGTTGAGAAATAATGTGAACATAAAGAAGTGTGTGTGTGTGTGTGTGATCATTAAGCTCCTCACAACATGTAGTGCATGAAATCATAAACTACATCCAACTTTGCCTCCACATGAATTAAGATAAGACTACATCATTAAAACATACAAGACAATAATTGGAATGAAGCTACATGAACTCAAGTATAAAGACTATACCCTACTATGCCTCCACATGAATTAACATAAGACTACATCATTAAAACATACAAGACATTAGCTAAGGTAAAGGCAACAAGAGCACATACACTACAAATTGTGTTTCTAATATTAACTTCATCCATATCCTAACCTTATCATTCCCCATAAAATAGGTCCACTAATCAAAGCATAAGCTAAGCTTCATTCAAGAGTATTAGCATATCAAAGATAAGAGTGAAAACCCATTAGATGGTTATGAAATCATATAAAGCTCAAGGGATAAAGATAACACACACTTAATACACTACATGATTATATCACATATTTCTCCACCCCTCAAATGGGGATGGAACTACTCACTACTCATTACACTAACTATATTAGCAAAAGAAAGCATAATATTGAAATGAAAGTTAACTAAGAAGGCAAGAAACATTAAAGAAACATAAAAGGAAAGGAAAGACTAAACAAACATGCACAAATTAAAAGACAAGATTAAAAGAAACTAGAAGAATTATTTTATTAACAAATGACTCATATTGGAGGTAGCATTCTTCTCCACCTTGAGTTTTTGCTTCAAGGCTCACTCCTTAGTAGAGAGAATACCACCAAGCAATGGGTAATTACAATGGAAGGTGAAGAGTTCTATTTATAAGCATGGAAAAAGCTAATCGGGGACAATCCCCCGATGTGGGACTAAACCAATACCAAAATTAGCCTAAACAAACCATAATATACGTCCAGGAGAAAACGTATCGGATCTGGAATGATCCAGACCGCCAATTGGCGGCCTATAGGATCCAGATCCGTCTGGATTTGTTTGTAGGCTTTGCTTGAAGTGTGTCTTGGTCTTGGATGCATCTACTCGGTCTGTTGGAGCTCCGACCCGAATCGAATTGCCAAAATACTCCCCATGATGGTGTGGAGTTTCCTGTTTTGCTCTTAGGTCATTCGGTCTTACGATCAGGTCCTTCTCCATTGCATCTCAGTCCCTAGGTCTCACAATTAAGTCCTTCTTTCCTGCTTTTGGGTCCTTTCATGGCTCTTCTCTTCAAACCTTTTTATTCATGAAAACTAAACATAAAACTCGTCACGTAGCATTTCTTAGGTGTAAGATAATGGATATAAGATACAAATATGAGCATGAAATGATGTCAATCACACACCCATACTCATTGGCACACTGCCCTTTTTGGAGTTGTTCATCTTGAACCTTTCCAAGACATTGTCAATGTATGTACGTTGACTGAGGCCAATGAGTCTACGGGATCTATCTCGATATATCTTGATTCCCAAGATGTATTGAACCTCACCCATATCTTTCATTGAAAATGCAGATTTCAATGAACTTCTCGTTTGCTCAAGCAAAGGAATATGATTGCCCATGAGCAATATGTCATCGACATATAAGATTAGGAATACTACATGGCTCCCACTGACCTTCTTGTATATACAAGGTTCTTCCTTACTTTGAATGAAGTGAAGCTTCTTCACTTCCTCGTCAAAGCGTTTGTTCCAACTCCTTGATGCTTGCTTCAATCCATAAATGGATCCTTGAAGATTGCATACTTTCTCGTTATTCTTTGGATCTTCAAAACCTTGAGGTTGTACCATCCATGTACACATCCTCCTCCAAGTTTCCATTAAGGAACGTTGTTTTGACATCAATTTGCCATATCTCATCATCATTAAATGCGGCAATAGCGAACATAATCCGAATAGACTTGAACACGACAACCAGTGTAAAAGTTTCATCATAGTTAATTCTTTGAACTTGAGTGAAACATTTTGCTACAAGCCTCGCTTGGTAGGTTGTCAAGTTCTCATCCATGTTCATCTTCCTCTTGAAAACCCATTTATTTTGAATGACATTTTTCCCTTGAGGAAGGTCAACCAAGTTCCACACTTGATTATCATACATGGATTCTATTTCGGATTCCATGACCTTAAACCATAGTTTGGAGTTTTCTCTTTTCATTGCTTCTTGAAAGGTCGAGGGATCATCGGTATCTAGTATCATGATCTCATGACCAAATACATATCGGATTTCTTCCTTTCCCTCGTTGACATTCTAAGTTCTTTTGGTTCTACGTGTACTTCTCGAACTTATTCCACAATTTCTTGCGGAATTGGTTTATGTTCGATTCTCGAACGTACACTAGGTGTGGAAGATTGAGTTTCTCTCACAATTGTTTGCGAGTGTCTCTCACTCACGCTCTCACTAACCAAAGGAACCTCGGTTGGGCCTTCATGATCTTGAATGTCATCATTCATATCATGATCTTGTAGAATATCTTGAGTCTCCTCAAACACAACTCTACTCCCACTACTTTTTATTCTTTCCAGAAATTCATTTTCTAGAAATACGGCATCCCTCTCTACAATCACTCGATTGGAGGTTATATGCAAAAAGTAGTATCCTCTTGTCTCACGAAGATAACCTATAAAGAAGCACTTATCCGCTTTTGGTTGAAGTTTGGTTGACATCAATCTCTTGACGTAGGTCTCACAACCTCAAATCTTGATAAAATTGAGCTTAGATGTTTTACCACTTCATAGATCATAATGTGTTTTCTCTACGGATTCGGATGAAACATTATTTAGTGTATAAGCCGCAGCCCCTAGTGCATAACTTCAAAAGTAAAGCGGTAATTCAGCTTGACTCGTCATTGATCGAACCATGTCGAGTAATGTCTTATTCCTCCTTTCGGATACCCCATTCCACTGAGATGTATCCGGAGGAGTGAGTTGTGGTATAATACCACACTCCTTTAGGAATGAGTCAAAGTACTTACCTCCACGATCCGTTCGTAGAGACTTGATTTTCTTGTTGAGTTAGTTGTCTACTTCATTCTTGGATGCGGATTTTTTTTTATATTTTCTTGAACACAAATACGATCATGGATATTGGATAGGCCGACAGGGATAAGTATATGGAATTTTTTGAGGACACGAATATCTAAAAGGTGTTTCTTAGTCTTCTTTCTTCTTCTTTTTTTTTTTTTGCAAAGTAGCATTGGTGATAGGATATGAAGTTTGATTTTTGGAACGTCTATTCAAGGTTTTTTAACACACTAAAGATAAACCAAATTAGGTGTCGTGATTAAAATTCAATTTTTGCTGTAAAGTGTAAACATATGCATTTACTTTCTATTTTGTATGTGGCATTGTGGCACATATTGATTTCTAATTTGTATCCATTCTTTAAGAATATAAATATGCATATTTTAATATTCGCAGGCTACTCATACTGGTATTTGCATTTCAAATATGAAAAATACTTGTATCTGCTCTATAGCTAGATTTTGTAGTAGAAATTTAGTGTGATATTCAAGATTGGACAAGTTTCATAACTTTGTCCCAGGAAAACGTAAGAAGTGGAAAATCCTACTAACATGTAATTTTAATTATTCAACGAGAAACCACTCTCAATGGATTCAAATTGCATGTCTAGAAAGACGGGTTAGTAGGTAATCAGGGTTGCTTATCTCTTGTTTGATTTTTTTTCTTGTTTTGTTTTCAAAAGAAAAAATGAAACAAAAACACAAAAAATCATGTTTTAGTCGAATTTATACACTTGTTTGGGCTATACGAAACTATACAAAGATGCTCCTTCTCGAAAGATGGCTATAGAAGCCTTCCAAATCAAGCATAATTAGGAACAACCTTTGGCAGTGGTTCATATTTGAAGTTAACTTGATTCCCTTCTTTTCCTTGATCTCTGCTTTTGCATCCCCATACCTCCATCAAAACAAGCTAACGAAAAAAAATCCTCCAAAATCACAATCTATGTTTTGCAGATATCATATGTAGATCGAAGCCTTTTTGTTGTCTTGGCATTGAGACATTCCTTTCCTCTCATGTCGAAGACATTCCTTCCTCATGTCAAGATAAGTTATGTAAGTATCAACAAAAGGGATCACAAAACACTATTTCCACATCATACTTCAGAATCAAAAATACATCTTAAATACCAACCAATGGCAATGCTAACTACTACAGAACCTGTTCCAAATGGCACCAACAAAAACCATCAGAAACTTGGAGGTGTATCTCACAGCATTTTACCTCAATTTTGCAGCTGCATTCTGCTCTTCGTTCACCATCACCAACAATTGCCAACAGACAATATGGCCAGCGACCCTTGCCGGTGCCGGCACACCACAGCTCTCAACGACCGGTTTCCAACTTGACCCAGGACAGACAGTGAACTTACCCACGTCGCTCGGGTGGTCAGGTAGGATTTGGGCAAGAACGGAATGCAAATTCGATAAGACAGGAGCAGGCAAATGCCAAACGGGGGACTGCGGCGGGAAGCTCGAATGCAGCGGCATGGCGGCAGAACCACCAACGACATTATTTGAGATCACATTCGGCAAAGAAAGCAGTGATTATGACTTCTATGATGTGAGCTTGGTTGATGGATTCAACCTCCCTCTTGTTGCAACTCCAATAGAGGTGGCTTCTAACAGCTGTGCTACTACTGGTTGTGCTGCTGATCTAAATCATGGTAATGCACATATCACAACTAATATGCATCAATGTTGTTACCCACAAAATCTATAGACTTGCTGATCAGAATTGAACTTTGTGCTCTCCATAGGGTGTCCCAAGGAGCTCGAGATGGTAGGAGATGGTAATTGCAGCGACAGGGTGGTGGCATGCAAGAGCGCCTGCGAGGTGTTTGGGCTTGACCAATATTGCTGCATTGGGGAGTTTGGAAACCCCACAACATGCAAGCCTTCCTTCTATTCCACCATCTTCAAAACTGCATGTCCCAGAGCTTATAGCTATGCATTTGATGATGGCAGCAGTACTTTCACCTGCAAAGCCAACAACTATCATATCACCTTCTGCCCCGCCACGGACGGGTAGGCTCCCTTCTGACCCTTATTCTTGTCACAGTTAGAAAGATATTGGTTAGACAAGTCAATGACTACAACAAATGACTGATATTAGAAATTAGAATTACTTGTTTAGAAGATCCTAAAGGGTTTTCCCAAATATTTTCACAGCTTGAGAAGATCCAATGGTTTGAGCACCAGAGAACCGGTTCAGGAATACAGCAACACAGGCAGGCCTGAACGACCAGTCTCTTGGGGATATGCCTCTATAGTTCCATTTCATTCTTTTGTCATTCTCACTCTCATTTTTTTGCTCTAAAAGATTCATATTTTTTCTATATAAGATAATTTTAGGTATAGGTAGAAAGACATTTGTTTAAGGTGAAGCTGAACATTTTCCAAGAATGTAATACTGGCAATTGAAGTGAATGAAAAGACACATGCATCTAACCATTCTTTGCAACTTATTAATGAGCAAACAAGAGTAGGAAAGGTAATCATGGTCATGAATCATGATCATGTACATTTTTCTCAAAGATTTGAGGTAATGTAACAATCCCGAAAATGGGATTACAGGTTATACAATCTGAAATTCATAGGAAAACGTGGAATGACTTCTAGAAAGGATTGAAACAGGGAAACTGGAATAAACAAATAAAATGGCAGTTTAAAGCTAGTAATATGAGCTTTTGTCGGACAATATCTTATCTTGGATGCACCAGCTTCAGAGCGTTGTCCAGGATAAGGCCACAAAGGAAGCACTCTTGAGGTTCACAACCCCTAAATTTAGTGGCTCGTCGACTTTATGCTTGCACTCTTTTTGTATCAGTGTGTGTCATGACTCATGACAACATTGAAACAGTTTGTTAAACCTGAAATATAAGATCTATTTTTTCGAACCCTTCCCTTTCTTTGCATTCTGAGGCTTTTTAGCTCCTCTTTTGGTTGGCTTTCCTGCTGGTTTAGCCTTCTTCCGTGCTGGTGCACCCTAAAAGTAATTTTTTTCAGTTAGAAACCAAGGGCGAGTAATTATCAATCTTAATGTCCACTTAATGGTCAAAATTTCAATGCTATCTCACTCTTAGCAGTTCACTGTTAGAAGTTGAAGTGTTCGAACAATTATCAGCTTTAGTAATTTTTATTATATGAAACACGTAAGCAATTATGTATATGTTATTTCAGAATTGTATTATATGAAACATGCCAAGAACACTTGAAAATTAACATTAGAGACAAACAAGACAAGGTCTCTGGCAACTTTTTCTACTCAATATTAAAGTGTCAATACAGAAAACAAAAAGGACCCAGAACGCGTAAGCGAGATCGTACACATCCATTTAACTTTTTCCCCTACAATGCAGGGAGGGAATTCCTTTGTGTGTGTTCATTCAGGCGCACCCATGGAGGTTTGCAAATGGAATTATGGAAAAGCATGCTAACTAACCAATAATATTTGCATGGCAAGCAAATCAAACAATGAAAACAGATCAAGGAGAAATTCAAAACATTTCTAAAATTATTATAGGTACCACCTGGTATTGAGCATAATCTATCACAAAAATTGCATAAAAGACCTGTCATACCATTGATTTTTCAGCTTTCCCATTAGCTTGATCCATGTCTTCGTTTTCCTCATTCTTTTCACGAGCAACATTTTTCGGCAATCTGTCCCCCTCGTCTTCGGAATCAAATGAAAACCCATCAAGAGTTCCTGATCCAGAAATGGCATTCCATGAGTACCAATTAAAATAGGACATTTATTTAGAAGAAGCAGAAAAATGGAATAATTGAACCCATGGGACATTTTATAGATATAATACATAGGGATGATCTGATATGATATGCAAGGTGGATGTCATTTTTCCTAAAGATAAGAGACCATATATTGAGTTGTTTTTTCCACCATATATTTTTCCACTAAAAGTCTAAAACAACAAAAAACACCAAACATACAAAAAAAAATGAAGTGAATAAAATGGAGAATTGTTAATAATAATAGTTTAAAAGGCATAATCAAGTCAATGGATCTTTTGAGATTTCCCTGTAAGCTATGCTGTGGAATGCTCAATACATCTTAATAGCTTTTCTTAGATTTGTCGAATAAAAATTAATGATTCAATCAGGATAGTTAATATTAAGTATCACATATCTCGAAGAATTAGGTTAGTGCTCGAAGTTATGTCGAAAATCTGGAAGTATTTCTAGTTCACAGGGATGAGCCAAATATAAGAAGGATAGGAAGAAAGAATGTGGAAAATAAATGTCAGCCATCTCTGGCATCTATGTTTAGTTTCTGATCTCATGTCAACTCAAGACAGCAGAAGTTCCAGGTTTGTTCTCTTATACATTTTTACCAAACATTGTTGGACCTTGTGTGGTGATTGTACCTAAGATTCAAAGTTCAAACGTTATAAGTTTTCCCGTTGATGCACTTGTAGGTCATTATTGCAAACACCAGTATGACCAAAAAAAGTCTTCGACCTTTTATCTTCAGTTTGAATTACTCAGTTGTTCCCCCATCTTTCCATATGACACCCATTAACTATCTCATCTTTCAAAGTTCTATGACAACCATGGTGATTGCACTAAACAAAAAAGACACAAAAAGTTCATCTGACCTTCAATCATTGTTTCAGCTTCAAACACATTAGAATGTGGTTTCAGTTGAACATAGTCGGTCATGATAGACTCTATCTGCAAGACATCATCCAAATCAGTGAGCTGCATAGATAGCTCTACGTGCAAATGCATCTTAAAGATGGCCCTTTCATGTGTATAATTGGGTTTGACAAACATTTTCATATATTATACAACATAATTTACAAGAACAAAGGAAACCAAAGAGGAAAAACTTGACAATCTAATATCCAAGAAGAGGATTTAAATAGGAACCTAAATGGTGACTGCTAAGCTTTACCTTGGGCTTGGGGTGCATTACAGGAGCTGAATGCAGTTAATATTGGTACAAATGAAGAACACCAGACACATGAAAATGAGAAGAGAAAAAACATAGAAAGTTGCTTCATAGTTCTCAAGTAATTTGTTGCATATTGGTACATTCAAAGATGTTGAGGCAGGCCACAAGGGTATGCCTATGATGCAATTACTATATGTATGACCGTAAATTCTTAATTACTTCTCATCTCCTTTTCTCTGAAGCTAGAACATTGGAGTATAAACTCCAGCATCAAGCATCAAACTATGATTCATGAAGTTTTATCGCTAACATGATATCAACATAAATAGCTTTGATCCATTATATTTTGACATTAATTGAGTGTCTCATACTGATTCGATCTTGTAAAGTTAGCACTTTTAAGCATCTCTTTTGCTCAATCTAACTTCCATGTACAGAAATGTGAATAATTATGTTTTTACCATCCTAAGAAATGAAACATTTTGTAAGAACTTCAAATATTCATTTCTACACATATAATTGTGAGTACTTTTAGCTGAAGAATGTTTATCCTTCAGCAAGTGAACCCATGAGAGCTCATGGTTTTACCTGAAAGATAATGCATTCATACAAATGAAAAAATTCAGTTAAAGTAGCATAAAGATCAACATAACAAGACAACATGCAATTTAGATTGATTTTGGGTTTAGACTAGTGAACAACATGCAATTTAGAAGATTGTCTGTCAACCAAAATCTCGGAGAGGTTTGGGTATTCATGATATTAAGTCATTTAATCAAGCCTTGTTGGACAAATGGATTTGGAGAATGTCGGGTCCGTCTGACTCAGATTCACCTTTGTGAAAACGTGATATCCGAGATAAATACTATTGTGATTGTTCGAAGTGGTTCCCGAAACATATCAAAACTATAAAAGGCTTGTGGAGTAGTGTACTTGAGGGGGAAGATGTGGTACAATTGGGAATGAGGTGTGGTGTAGGAGATGGGGTGGATATAAGGTTTTGGTTAGATAGATGGGTTGGTCAATCGTCACTTATGGTTACTTTGCCCATACTCTATAGGTTAGCGGTGGATAAGGAGACGTGGGTTGTTGATCTCCTAACATGGCAGGATTCATCACCAATTTGGAATTTTTCTTTCTCGCGGCCCCTCACGGATCGTGAATCCTTTCAATTTTACTCTCTTTTGGATTTGATAAAATCATGCTCTATCTCTAATATTGTTGTTGACTCCCTTATTTGGGTTTCCGATCTAACTTTTCTTTCTCGGTCAAATCCCTCTATCATATTCTTCTTGGCACAGGACCATCCTTAGACTTGTGTTGCTGATTTTGAACAAGACCATATCACCGAAAGTTTGTTTCCTGGCTTGGCTGATTTTTCACGATAAGACTCTGACGGAGATCGCCCTAAAATCTAAGGGTTGGTGTTTGGTTAGTAGATGCTCACTTTGTTTGGTAGAGGAAGAGCATAATGATCACATCTTTAGAGATTGTTAGATTACCAGAACTATGTTGGAAAAACTTGCTACTAAGCATGACATGAGTGTGGTCGACGTGGGTGCAGATTTTAGAGAATTTTGGGTTAACTAGATCTCGGATACTCCTAATGGTCCCGTCACGGAAGCTGGATCTCTTGGTCATCTTGCCTTATGGTGGAATATTTGGGTTGCATGTAATAGACTACGGTTTGAAAACAAGAGAATTGTACTTGGGGAGATTTGGCAAAAGATTGTTCGGAATGTCTACCTGTGGATGCAAACTTCGTGAGTACAATGAATTTTCTGATTTAGAATCATTTTTTTGCTGGGTGTGAGTGTTTTCTTTATACTTTTATCCCCCAATCTTGTGGTTTTTTGTTGGTCACTTTGCTTCTGTTTTGACTGTGCTGGAATCTTGTTTCCAGCTTTATGTTGTTTTATTTTTCGGTTATCCTTGTTTGTTTTTATCACCTCTTGTATCCTTTTTTTACTCTATAAATGATTAAAAAAAGACCAATGGACAAAATATGATAAGCCAAGAGCTAGAAAGATGACACTATATGCACCACATAATGATTGACAAACCTTTGCCTCAGTTTGACCAAAGCTAACCTACACATAAAAAAGAAAAATATTCAGTCATGGCAAGATAAATGTAGATGAATTGAGCATGCTCAGACATCTCGAAAATTACATGTACGAAAAACTGAATTGTACTTTGAAAAGTGACATACAATGCAAAATGTTGTTGAAGGAACTATGGTTGACTTATATATAGTCCCTGCAAGATTTAAAAAACTATTAGGCAACAGATAGGGAAATTAAATCATCCGTGAACAAATTGGAAAATAATCCCAAAATATGTCTAGTTGTCAATTAATGATAAAAAAAAGTTAATCAAAATGCTTAGGCCTGTAGCATTTGCCAAAAAAGACGGAGTGGTAAAACACTAAAACCTTTTTCTTTTTCCTAAAAAGTTCATTTTCTTGAAGTAAAAATGTACTCAAATATTTGAAGTATGAACCTTAAAAACTAGAAATTCATCAAAAGCTGACATAAAGGCATTGTGGCTACCTTCATAAGTAAGACATGATCTTTACTGTCTGAAACTCTGAATGATGAAACCAAGTAAATATTTTTGTAGTTTCATACCAGACACCTATTCTTTTGATGAGAAAGCCGAGCCTTCGTCATTTACTTACTAATCAAATGAATCAGCCATATGACTAATATGTCAGGTGCTACCTGGACCTAAATGTGACTCCACAAGTCGAGTTTATTAAATGGGTATAGTACAGCTAGACTCTTGGACAAACCATAAATATCGATAACCTATGTTTTGATCGAATAACCTAATTTATTGTTTGATACATGAAAGAAGTAAAATTACATGCATTGGCTCACCTTTCAGATCTAATAGCATTTCATCATCTCCAGAAGCAGTTTTGGAAATAACAACTCGTCCAACAGCACCAACATCTCCACTTAGGTCAATGGAATCCCCTTCACATTCAACAAGTGCCTGAAAGTAAAATAAAATTCACACTTTAGAACATGAATATAACAGATACTGCATCTAAGTGTTACATAACATAGTCTGTCATATGAAGAAGCGTCTGTATATATTGGAAAATATGTGGGATGAATCCAGGTGATTCAACGAAGGAGATGTTACATGCTTAGGCAAAAAAAAATTATTTTGACAGAGATTGTCCAAAATTTTTAGAACTTGCAGATAAGAATGTAGTTGGCAACTTGACATGAACCGGAACCAATTGATCCATTCAATATTTGGTAGCACACTAGCACATTGTAGAACTGTTACTCTTTCAAGTAGCATACTACCATCAGTCAAAATCTTGCAGAAATATGGTAAAAGAAAAGAGAATTATTTAACATTCAATTTATGGATTTCACAAAATTCATATTTGTAGTCAAAAGTGTGTTCGGGATAACTTAGGATGTGATTGTATTTATTTGCTTTTCTTTCATTACTATTGTTTATCAGAAGTTGTCTATGTTAACGAAATAATATGCACATTCCTAATCCAATCAAACAACCCATCATCAAGTAATGACATACAAATAATACCAGCAATTCAGCAATACATGGCCTATTGATTAGCCCCCATTAAAATTTAGTGATTGCGCGTCTGGAAGTCGTGGGTTGGATCCCAATTCCCAAATGTGCACGGTAGTTTTTCTAAAACTTATTTTATGCATACAAGTACAACTGGGAAACTTCTATTAGTTTTCATTATTAATTATTTTATTTGTTGCATTTTGCAAGCACTTCGGTAGACAGACATAGTCAAACTACAAAAATCACCAGAATAGATGAAATGTTTAAATGTCTTAACTTCTAATGGATGGATGGTATTGCTACAATAAGTTAGATATGTGAATATGTGATACCTGCAGCATCTGTATTATGCTTATTCTAGAAAATAAATACCTTGGAGCGCTGCACTTTCTCTGGAAGAACCAACGGCAACCGTGATGAGACCTGCAAATACAAAAGCACAACAAAATGACATCAAACAAAAGTTTGTTGAGTGCCCACATTATTAAAAAAGGGACACATTTGGGTACCATACATTATGAAGAATAGGCTTCTTGGAACTATCTACTTGCATAGCTTCTCCTTCACAGGCATCCAAATTCTCTGATTTGAAAAACAGATCATTTGAAAAATGAGATCAAAGTAAGAAAGAAAAGCTGATTCGGGATCAAAAACCCAAAGGAAAATCCAATCTGATTTACACTGACCGTCTTTAAGATCATGATCTTTCGGTGTCTTCTTCTTTGGCATCTTCGGTTTCTTACTTTTCTTGGCAGGGCTGTCTTCTTCGGTGTCAATGAAAATTGTGTCCATCTTTTGACCCGTTTGGGGAACTGACCCCTCAGGTTCATCCTTGACCCACAACGGACTGTTACTTGGGGAAGGATCGGAATCAGACGATAGCGACAAAAGAGGCTGACTAGGTGCCTACATATAACCATAACCCATCAAATCACAAAAGAACTAAACCCAAAAAAACAAAAAACAAAGCACATTTCAAACATCAAAATTTCCAAACCCGAACTATAAAAACGATCATCACAACATTGCAAAATGCAGAACCACTTCTAAGTCCTAACTTACAACATCCTTCACCATAATCAAAATAAGTACTTCAACACCAACATGACACACTCACACCCATAACAACAGAAGAATCCAAGACGAGATAGCTCAATTGGTCACCGTGGGGTTCACTCAACAAAAGGTTTCATGTTCAAATTCCAGTAGCAGCAAAGCAGCTAGGATTCTCTTCCCTTATTTTCCAGGCTTATGTGTGTAGCATTCGCTCCGTTAAATAACAAAAATGAAATTAAAACTAAAATTTCTTTCAAAAAACAACAACAACAACAACGGAACAACCCAATCTAACATTATGTGCATAAAAATTGGGCCAAAAAACAACATATTAACACAAACATAAAGAAGTTGCGTTCCAACAATCAAAGTTTCATGTTCAAATCTCAGTAGCAGCTAAGATTCTCTTCCACTTAATTCCCGGGGTTTATGTGTGTTCAATTCGCACCGTTAAACAACCAAAAAATGTCAAAAGTAAAATAAAAATAAAAAACAGAAAAGTCCATATTCAAGCAAAAGGTTGATAGAAATAGATGGGACCTGGAAGGCTCGCAACCAGTCCGGGGATTGCTCTCTGCCGGTGTCTTCCATCGAGGTTAGGGTTTTGGGGACTCCACTGCTGTATTCCTTTGACTCTTGCAGGTCGAGGTTTTTTTCTTTTAAGTGGTTTTCCAACTTTCCTCTCCTTCCTTTCTGTTCTCCGTAATTGTTTAATTAAGTAATTAGTTTTTAGGTGCTAATGGTTGCGGAATTCTATTGTACGGTTGATTTGCGGATAACTTTTAAAATAATCATGGAATTGAGTTTTCTGAGTTTTATTTTTATAAATTTTAAGTAAGTTATGAAATTAAGTTCTGAATTTTTCACTACTACCTGCAAACTAATCACACCCAAGATATCTTCAAATTTAGATTCCAAACGACAGAGATCAAGATTGCAGTGCAGTGAAATATTAAACCATAGTTGATTTATTAAGGGAACTACTATTCGTCGCCCCAAAATTACTTAAATCGTCCCAATAAATTACCATTTTGCCCTTCAGAAACTTTAAAAAAAAAATTTTAGGGGGAGGCGTCTGCCGGAGACGCCTCCCCATAGGGGGGAGGCGGCTGACACAGACGCCCGACCCTTGGATCGGGCGTCTGTGGCGGACGTCGCCCCCCTATGGGGAGGCGGCTCCGGCAGACGCCTCCCCCTAAAAAAAAAAAATTTGGGTTTTTTTTAATATTAATAGAAAATAGGGTTTACATTATCAAATTTAATATGTTTGTACATTATGTAGTGTGGATTGATTATCAAAAAATTTGAAAGATAGGATACTCATCATAAAAAAATAACAGTACGACAGAGAAACAAAAACAAATACGAAAACAAACGTACGACAGATAAAAAAATACTAATGGGGTTGTTATGTACAGTGGATGGGTAAGATGATTTGGGCTGTGTAGCCAATCCTGGAGAAGAAGGACGAGATGTCAGGCGAGTACACCAGAGCTGCTTGTGTAGATGATGATCACTTGATACAGGCGTGACATTCTCAGTTGGGCATCCCCGACCATGATTAGGTTGATGAGTAGTTAGAGTATTAGTATCTTACTCTTATTACTGTATTCTCGTTTCTGTCGTACACTTACTATTCGTACTTGTATTTGTTTATCTGTCGTACGTTTGTTTTTGTATTTGTTTTTGTTTCTCTGTCGTACTGTTATTTTTTTATGATGAGTATCCTATCTTTCAAATTTTTTGATAATCAATCCACACTACATAATGTACAAACATATTAAATTTGATAATGTAAACCCTATTTTCTATTAATATTAAAAAAAAACCCAAAAAAAATTTTTTTTTAGGGTCGGGCGTCTGTGTCAGCCGCCTCCCCCCTATGGGGAGGGGATGCCGGCAGACGCCTCCCTCCTATGGGGAGGCGGCTCCGGCAGACGCCTCCCCCTAAAAATTTTTTTTTAAAGTTTCTGAAGGGCAAAATGGTAATTTGTTGGGACGATTTAAGTAATTTTGGGGCGATGAATAGCAATTCAGTTTATTAATTTTATATGCTCTACTTTTTTCCATTTTACATCTCAAATATACAAATGTGTTTGCATACCCCTCGTCATGGTTATCTTCGACCTTGAGATTTCGTTTTGGTGTGTAGTAGAGTTGGACGTGGGATTGGTTGGTTAATTACATATAGTGGTGAGTTAACAAGAGCTATTTTTACGAGCATCAAGGTGTGGTCAAGTGGGGGTGTAAGTCCTCCGTAAAGCTACGTTCGAGTCTTAACGTGCCCCAACTTATGAGGAAAAGAGAGGTTAAGGACTCCTCCCTTCTTGTTGGGTTTGTACATTCACCTAGGAGTGTGCATCTGTCCAAATCCAAATTGGATTGGAACCCGTTCCATCGCAAGGATGCGGACGGAGAACCAAATCAGTCGGGTCCTGATTTGGACCGGACCGAACCGATTGGTCTGATCCGGTACGGTCCAAAATTAAACTTGTTTGTATTGAAAATCTAGAAATTTATCCGGGTTTGGACCGAACCGGACCAATCGGATCAACTTTGGACTGGAACCAAGACCGACTACGAATCTGGTCCGATCCAAAAACTCAGACCGAACCGGTTTGTTCTCTCCCCTAGTTTCACTCGTTGCCAATATGTACAGAGGACGGATTGAGGGAGTTTCCAGTGTCAAAAGAAAACTTCTTTGAAGCTTAAAATTATAATGTATAATTCACATGTTGGAATTTGATCTTTTGTTCATGCTAATCCAATAGTAGGGACGTATGACAATTAGTCAGTCCAAAGATTGAAATCAAACTTAGAAAATATATAAGTGGCTATAAGTTAATGAATTGGAGTTAATAAATAATAGCCAATTAAGATATCAATTTGCAATAATTCAAGATGATGATTCGAAAGAACTAGGATCTAGTTAACCCATGGTTGACATATTTTTAAATTGGATTTGGTGCCCATCGGATCGATTGATGATTTGCAAGAAGCTCACCCTATATTCAATGAATTGGGGGCTTAAATTAAGAGAATTATAATTTTTGATGTTCAATCGACGGTATCTTAAGCAACAAATAGCGTGTCACCGCCGTGTCAAAATTTACATAACGGAGACAACTTCGTTGAAAAAACGAACATTTCTGCTTACGAGAATTCGAATTCAAGGAAGACGGCACATTCCAAGTAATTCAATGTCGGTTCTACTAATTAAGAACACGGAAATACTAACAAAATTGTTGGACACTCCGATTTCGTCCACTACAGACAGAATTGTTTTATGAGTACATGCAGGAATTCCATATAAATAATACAAGTACATGGAGTCCCTTGTGCTTACAACTTCACCATCATTTAGATCTTAAGTTAATAGATAGAACACGCACAGAAATCACTCACTTATTAGGTTAGTTGGTTAAGAACATGTCGTCTCGTTAATGGACACCAAGACACTGATTTGCGGCTTCACAAGCAATCTCTGTCTATTATTTTCTGAAGAGCTGTCTTCGCTTCCTCCAATGTTTCCACTGCATGCTCCACTTCAAAGGATAATCTCTGAATATTGAACTGCCAAGTATAAAACCATTGTCACAGACTGATAAGCTGTGGAAATAAGCACGAATTGCACTTGCACAATGATTTGCATACGGCTTTTAATGATACTTGTGTTACAGTTAATAAGAGTAAGATGCATATAACTCCCTTACAAAACTGTACCACCAAAAGGACCATATCAACAGCAAGAGAAATACCTGTGCACCTTGCCGGACCCGAATGTCGACACCTTTACAGTCAACTGAAATCAAAGCTGCATCGTCTACTTCGACCTCAGCTGATAGAAGTTTCTTAAGGGGTTTGGAAAAGATGGCATTTAGCTCCTAAAAGGAAGGACAAATTAGGACCATTCTTTGTGACAGGAAAATTTCGAGTAAAATCATCAAGCACAGGCTGTCAAATTTTAATCATAGCAAAATTCTGCATGCAAGTGCGTGGATTATTTGACATATCAATTCAATTGTCATGACATACAAATCTCACCTTCAGGTTTTGCTCCCCACCATTAACAGCAATCTTATCAGGTTGTACGGCCTCATATTCCTTCACATCTACCCATGCCACAGTGCCGAAGCCACCTATGAAGTATATGTCGCTAATGCATAAAAAGAAAAAAGTTACGGAATGAGTGCATGTGGCATAAAAGCCATAAAATAAAAGGTGAAACATAACTGATTTTACTTTTGCTAGCTACTTCATCTGTAACATGCTGTCTATGAATTGCAAACTTAAAAAGAGTTTGTGATAAAAGTCCAGAATGAAGGGTATTAGCTAGATAATATATGGTTATCATTTAGTGCATAAGAGAATTCCAGCTCGATCTCAAATTGACATTTTCAGCTAAACGTAGTAACACGCCCATATGTGATGGAGGTCTACTGAAGTCCAGGCTTCAAAAGAATAATTAAGTCATAGCTAGAAATCCAAGTCTTGCACGCTTTAACGTATATCATCAAAATTTTATAGTTTCATTCAAGTTTTCAAATATTATAGATTGCTCAATTTCCAAACAAAATTGCAACAATCATTGCCAATCATATAACTTCAATAATGACAACGTAATCAAACAGTCTGCCGTGTATGTGTCAAACAACCCAGGGTGATTGGAACTCAGCACAAACCTGATATTCTGCATCCGATAGTAATAGAAGTTGCCCCATTGTTCAGTTGCCCATTGTTGGTGTTTTTCCGTATAGCGTTTCCGAGCCCAAACCTGATTCCATGTGCAAAATGTAGTGAGAATGAAAGTCAACATAATATGCATTAGAAACCTAACCAAAACAAACAATCAAAGGAATGGCCAAAATAGCCCAGAAGGTAGTACGTTTTCATGCCCGTCTATAATTCTATATTTCTTATTGCACACCTGTTCCCATGACTTCACAGAGAATAAAATCAGACTTAGGTTTTTTGGCAGAAACATAAAAATGTCATCTAGCTTATGTTGCATAATGAAGTTTTTTCTCATTGAAAGTTTCAGGAAAGTACATGGCATTGTGGCCATAATCAGTAACATGATAGTAAATGGTCTCCTTTGAGACATGAGAGGTATCATAAAAAGTTACTTGCACAGTTATACAAAGAATAGAGCATTGTAGAAGTTCTAATAACCTGCTGGTCCTTCCCCAAAGGTACAACATCACCAAAAATTGTAACACGTGCATTTGACAAGCCACTCCACCCAGGAATCTACAGTTGAGACGTGTTGTCATCAGTAATAATGCAAAAGGACCGGCAGTACTCAGTAGTATAATCACAGGAATGGAAAAGGGAATGAGGTTTAAGTGACCAGAAATCACACCTGCACAACTAGGGTGCATCTTGGATCTCCCAATAGATTCCTAGTATGGATAGCAAGTGGAGACATTGAAAATAAAGGATCTGCAAATAACCATTTTCCAAGTCATTTTATATGTAACAATTGCATGCCTGTTATGAATTAAGTCAAAATGATATGTAGAACTTACGCCCCAATTCATCAGTTGCAAAATCAACTAAAGAGCCAAATGGATATCCTTTCCTGCGATGATGCATCTTGGACATTACAGTGCACAAATGGGCAAACCTGGCCTGGATTTTATAGCAGCCATAATAGCACAAATAAAAGTTCAGCATGACAGCAACAGAATTACGGAAGAAGAAACAATAACCATCAGCATGACAGTTAACAGAAATACAAAAGGAGAGAGCCATTTTGAAATTATATGCCCATATAATTAGTAAAAACATAAACAGTCACCTGTTCCATTAAATTGCGTACAGCCAAAGCTGGTGGAGGTAAATCGTGAGCCGAAGTAGCATTCTGCACACCACCTGAAATTGGTGTTCTAAACAGCCCAGCTCTGGATCCCACACCTATACCTGCTCCATCGTCATACATTTCAACGGACAAATTCTTCTGAACAACATTCTCACTAGCACCACTTTGGTTCGATATAATCTTCAAAACCAACAAAACCATCAGAAAACATCCATCAAACAACCCTTCAAAATTTTCGAGAATTTTGGAAGCCCCAACAATAGTCTAGATCAGCAATCTACATAATTTTATGTACGAACTTTGTTATCACATTTCTCCACTCAAAGGCTAACATTCAATCATAAAACAACAAAGTTGAACAAAAACATAAGATAGATCATCAATCAAGCCCCAAACACAACCACATGCAAACCCAAGATCTTACCATCACAGGCCAAACTAGCTGACATGATAAATTGAGGACACCAATATGCATACACTTGAATAGCAAAGGATAAGATCAAATTTACAGGATGTTTGAATCTGAATCTTAAGTCGGGCATCGGAAATGATTTTAACATTTCTAAATCAAATGTGCCCTGGTATCACTCCTTAACTTACACTAGAAATTTAAATCCCTCAAAAAGATTAAACATTGTTCAAGACACTAAGGTCACGCTTGGTTCACCGTATTAAAGGGTGCAATGTTATCTGATTACATTCTTGATTACATTCCCTTGCTTGCTTGAGCAAATTGAATATTGTACTCACTGTTCTGAAAACCGGACCGGACTGGCCGGTTCAACCGGTTGAACTGTGAACCGGAGGTCTGTCCGGTTCACCTCCCAAAACCGTTTTTGCCTAGAACCGGGTTGAACCGCCGTTTCAGGAAAAAAACATGTTTTTTTGTTTTTTGAATATTTTTTGCTTAATAAATAATTAAATATGACTATTATATTTATAAAAAATATAGCGAGTCATGCGCCTCGCTCATGAGTTCCCTTCTTGTTCCACCGGTCTTTGGCACATAGGGTCTTCTCCCCTTGGCGTATATAATGCCTTCTTCGACCCAGAACCTCCTCGTGACCCCCTCCTTCACGCTCTTCAAGATGCGCGCGCATTCGGGGTCCTTGGCCGTGAGCTCAGGTAGTCTCTCCTTTATGTCTCCTTGTACCCTGGCTATGGTACTCACGCGCGTCGTCTCCCCTCCAGAAGCTATGCGGCTTAGGGCGTCGGCCACTTGGTTTGCTTTCCCGGGTTTGTATCTGAGCTCATAGTTGAACTCGGCCAAGTAATCTTGCCAACGAGCTTGCTTTGGTGTTAGCTTCTTCATCGTCTCCCAACAACTCGTAGCCACGTTGTCCGTCCAAACAACGAAATGAGCCCCCAACGGATACACCCTCCATGTCCTTAGACAGTGCACAACAGCGGTCATTTCTCGCTCATGAACCGAATACCTCTTATCAGCTTCGTTTAGTTTGCGCGATTCGTAGGCGATTGGATGTCCTTCTTGGGTGAGTACTCCACCAATGGCTAACTCTGAGGCGTCAGTGAATACTTCAAACGCCTTCTCAAAGTCCGGCAGCTTCAAGACTGGCGCGCTAGTCACTACCCGCCTCAAATGATCGAATGCCTCCTTTCGGGCCCCCACTCCCAAAGTTTGTTCTTATTCAAGAAATCAGTGAGCGGCGCGGCTATCTTAGAGGAGTGCCTGACAAACTTGCGGTAGTAATTGGTGAGACCCAAGAACGAACGCAGGTCCGATACCTTGTTTGGAGTTGGCCACTCCAAGATTGCCTCGATTTTCTTAGGATCCATGCGCATTTCTCCATCCCCCACGATATGACCTAGGAATGTAATCTGTTGCTGTGCAAACGCACACTTCTCGGGCTTCAAGTAGAGACTGTTGCTCCTTAGTCTCTCGAACACCTTCTCGACCGGTTCGACCCCGGTCGAACCTCTGAACCTTTGACGTTGCCGGTTCGACGTCCGGTTCGGTTCTGAAAACCTTGATTGTACTTATCCTGTAATTTAATTACGGAGGTAATCCAATTACACATCTTACAGTGTAACTGGATTACCTCATCAGGGGTTATAATCCAATTACATTGCAATGTAATCGAGTCATTACAAATTACTCAAACATTATCACATAGTCAAAACTCAACCTCGATCTTGTCGGAAGTATGACAAAGCTTCAACAACCTTTCCGGGTATTTATCAGGTTTATTCAACTACTAATTTATTTTTTGATCACATAGAATCCAATTCATGGGAATATAATCTAATTACATGGAATTGGATTCCATGTAATACGGTTACGGTGAACCAAGCATGACCTAATTAGTTAAAAATAATTCAGAAACTTGAGCGTCACAATTCCACGAAACTGGATTTCGAAAAATAAATCCCCAAAGCAGCATCCTTAAGGCAGACCTTCAGATATCCTATAATCCGAAATCAAAACCTAATCCTCAAAATGCGGTTCCAAACATACCCTCAGGCAAAGCTTCTAAATTCCAGACGACAATTGCAATAGATCACATACGTTTCTCGATTCGGGTAATTGAAATCCCGTCGTCGAAATCCAATTCCAAACAACTCAAACCGACATGCTTTCATTTCATCTCACCTGAAACGGAGAGAATCCGTCTCCGTCTGCGTCCCCGAATGCCGCATTGTGGTCTCCGGCGGCGCAGGCGACGGGGGGAACAACCCTGAGAAGCGGCGTGGTGGGGACCCGGAGGGAGGAGCCGACGCGCAGGGAGGGGGTCGGGTGGGAGGGGCGTGGGATGGAGAGGAAGGGTTCGGGGATGGAGAAGAGCGAGGCTTCCATGGCGGGAGGAGACCAAACCCTAGACGAGAGGGGGAGGACTCTCAAAGGTGGGAGAGAGAGACGGTTAATTAACCCAAAATGGTAAAAACTAAAAACCCAATTAACTAATTATTTTTTTATGATATAATATTTTTTAATTTTTTTGAGAATATTAGTAGTTTCCATTAATACTCGAGGATAGTAGTTTTCTCGAGGATATGATTGTTCCTCCTCCACCTTTGGTATGATATGATTGTTAACGTGAATCTGTCTGGACATGGTAATAGATTTGGTAAATAGAGCTATTAGTTCAAATTTAAGACTAAAAATTCGGGGGTGTTTGTGCATCTGAAAAACATTAAGAAAATAAAACAATTTCCTTTTGATCAGAACTTTTCATGGTATTTGTGCTAGTCGTGGAAAAAGGAAATATTTTTCCTTTGTTTCTTATATCACACAATCCCACATGAAACCAACGGAAAATGGAAGAAAATTGTATAAAATGTACACGTCTATCAAACTTATTTAATAATTATTTTTATTACATAAAAAATAACTACAAAAACATTAAAATCATATTTTTAAAATTAAATAATATGATTATCTTTAAAAAACCATGACAATATGTTACAAAATTATACATAAACTAGATAATAAAGATTAAGAATACATCTTGAACTTCTTATTATCTTGTTAAAATAAAATTTTAAAATAAAATATTATTCAAATTTTAATTTATTATATTGTTTAAAAGTACATGACTAAATAATTATATATATGTATGTATTAATTTACTTTTCAACAAGAATAATATGTATAATATATAATTCACACATCTCATTTTTAGTTAAATTAAACTAAAATGTGCAATATTTATTTAAATCTTAACATACTACATATTTTTCACAATAAAAATATATATTTATATATACAACATTTACATATAATATCAATTTTCGGAAATTACAGTTAATGAATTCAATTTTTTTATTTTCCATTGGATTCCAGTAGCTTGCACAAACAACAGAATCTTGGTTAAAAGGAAAGTAATTTCATCTGATTTTATTTTCCATTATTTTCCCTTTGACCATAGAATCTATTTTTCAATGGTTTATTGTGCACAAACACCCCCTAAATGTCAACCTGTGGTTGGTCATATGTGTGGTGTTTTTGCTTGCCTTTTCGGTATAGATTGTGTCAGGATCTATGTTTTTGTTTTGATTTTGGCTGCAGATCATACTTAAACAATACCCTTTAATTTTAATGCAACAAACTCTTCTAAAAAAGACTCAACATAAATTTAACAAAAAATGGGCATCATCCCTAACTCAAGTCACCAAAGGAACATGTTCGACTCTACTAGGAAAAAGTCAAGCTTAACTCGTAGACTTGAAGTTTTTATAGTCGTACTTATAAAAAAAATTGTGTATTTAATAGTATTATAACATAATATTCGAGATAAAAAATTGATTCAAACTCGACTTATTTGCACCCTTAGGGGGTTTGTGCACCCAGAAAACCAAGAGAAAGGAAAATGAATTGAATTCGTGTTTAACCAACTATTTTCCTTATGTTTGTGCTTCCAGAAAATGAAAATAGATTCTTTGGTTTCTACGGTATAAAAAGACTAATACTAAAAAAGTTATTTTGTTTTCTCACAGCCCCCAATTCCCAAAAAAGCAAAAGAAAATACCCCAAAATAAAACAATACCTCTCATCCAACAACTCACTCCCCTCCGGCAACACCCGTCCTCCTCCGATGACCTACTCCGGTGTCGCTTCGGCGATCCACTTCTCCGGTGATGAACCAACAACAAAAGTAAGATTTTGCTTTTATTTTATATGTTTGGATTGAGGATTTTTTTGTTGTTAAATGTAAGATCCTTCTGTTCCTATTCCTTCTTGTTGTTAATTAGGCGAGAGTTGATTTTTTATAGTTTTGGGATTGGAAGATTGGGCTGAAGAGGTTTTTTATTGTTTTTATTGTTCCTATTCTTTGTTACTGTTTAGTCGAGAGTTTCTTCCTATTCTTTTATCCCGAATGTTAGGTTTTTTAATTTTTTCGAGATTGGGCTTATTTGGGTTTTGGATATGTGTCAGTCTGTTGTGAGTTGTTATCTGGGTTTGGCATGGAAACTTAAGTTTCTGAATTTTATAAGGAAGTTTTGATAAAAGATGATATTTTTGTTTGTTTGTTTGGGTTCAAAGATCACAACTTTTTGGTCTGTTGGGTTTGTGTTGTCATTGATCTTATTTTTTATTCTAAAAGGATGTGTTTTTGTATTTTTGAACTTGAACTTAGTTACAAGTTTGAATTCGAAGATCAAATATTTTGGTGTTTGATGATTTGGATTTCTATTGTTAAATGTAGGATCCTTTTGTTCCTATTCTTTCTTGTTGTTTACTGTAGGTGGATTGGTTGGTGTTTTTTTTAAATTTTCTTGTTATTTATTTGGATCAAGGAGTGATGGTTCGTATTTTGTGATATTATGTTGTGATCTTTGAGTGGATTCAGAGTGAGATATTTTCTTGTTATATTCTTGGATTACATCAACTGTTATGTTCTTAATCGTTTCTTGGTTGGTTCAGTTCATTCTTCTCAGATGTTTGGATCATTCTTGGATCAATTTGGTTGACTTGATCAAATATTTATTGTTATGTTTATGAAACCCAAACCAAACTAGATTTCTGTAAAAGTTCAAACCAAACCCAAAACAAATTATGGTTCAATTTAGTTTAAACTTCAGTTTGCATTTAATGTGCAACACTCACAAGTCACAATGAGTAAAGCCAAGAATTATTTGTGGAGTATTCAAGCCGATGAACTCATGCTTGAATATTTATGTGCTACAATTGTAGATAAAAGTGGTTAAACCCCGGATGAGAGAATTAGACCTGATGTGGTTGTGGATGTTGTTAAGAAGTTTAATGAAAAAATGGAACCTCCCATTACCAAAGCAAAAGTTGAAAGTAGGATGAAAACATGGAGAGCCATGTACAAAACTTACACCATTATTAGGAACCAAAGTGGTTGGGGCCCCGAATGTATCAAAGGACACACTGACGTGGAGAAGGAGATGTGGGATGAATTCGTATAGGTTCGATTAAAATTTTAAGTAATGTTTAATTTATTATAAAGTCATCATAATTTCAATTGTTTTTAATTTGTTGCTAGAAACACCCACAAATGACATCATACAAAGGAAAGAGTTGCCCAATATATGAACAACTTCAAATTATATTTGAAAGTAATATGGTAAATGGTGTTGGGTCAGTGCAACCAAATGACTATCCAAGAAACCGCAAGAACTGACATATTGAACTCAGATAATTTAGGACATTTTGAAAGGATTAACATTGACAAATTCGACCAAGATTGTTCTCAACATGGGAGGTCTCACTTACCACTCCAACTCCAAGTAAAGTTGTGAAAAGAGCACGTCCTCGTGCAGAGTCTTTGGGAGGCAATGTCAAATGCAGTAGTTGAAATGACAACTTCATTGAAAAAACATGTCGATAAAGAAGATGATGCAACGAAAAAAAGACTTAAATTAATGGAAGAGATGGTTGCTATAGAACGGCGAAAATTAGACATTTTGTCTGAAGATAAAAGACAAGAGTTCTCCACAATTCTCCTATCTCTCTTTGGGTTTGACCAACAAGAAATTTTTAAAGCAATGAAAATGTCAGCAGATGACCGTGCAACATTTCTATCGCTACCGATTGACATGTGTGCTACTTGGTTACGTTGGTTTTTGGATGAAAATGAATGTCAAGTTTAGTTGTTATTGTGATGTTATGGTAAAAGTTGGTAATTATTATCGTGGCGTTATTTTGGCTTATGGTACTTGTTATTGTCGTGTTATTTTGGATTGATATTCTTGTTATCGTGATGTAATTTCGGATTGATGTTTCAAATATCTAATTTGGCTTGTGGTGCATTTTTTCTTCTTGTATGTGTCATATTTTTGTTGGTTTACACGTCATGATATTTCCAGGTTGACTTTGAAAATGAATGAAAACAAATCTTTCTGGAAGATAGATGAAGAAAAAAGTAGAAAAAAATGAAAACAACTAGCAGTGTTTCTTGTTATAGTGGGTCAAGACCAACGGTATGGGGTGACTATGGAACAATTTCGTAGATCAAGTTGGAGCGTCAGCACATATTTTAACAAGATGCTTGATGCAATTGTACGACTTCATGATATTTTGATAGTTGATCACTAATCCGGTACTCCTGATAGAATCAAAAATGATCCAAAAGTATTCCCACATTTTAAGGTAATGCTTACTTATTGATTTCGTTCATGCACTCATGAAACAATTAACATGACCAATATTTTTTTCAGGATTGCATTGGTGCAATTGATGGAACTCATGTAAAAGCTACAATATATGGAGGAGAAACAACAAGATATAGAAACAAGAAAGGAGATTTATCACAAAACGTTATGGTAGCGTGTAACTTTAACATGAAATTTACATATATCCTTGCTGGTTGGGAAGGTTCTGTGACTGATGCTCATATACTACAAGATTCATTAACAAGAGAACGGTTTGAAAGTGTCATCTGGTAAAAGTTTGTATTCATATTGTATTAATTTCGCATATTCTAGTAAAACATGACTTAATTTTTTTTTGTACAAGTAAGTATACTTAGTCGATGCTGGCTACCCAAATAGACCGCAATTCATTTGTCCATATCGTGGTGCAAGATATCCTCTAAGTGAATATGATGGTGACTGGTTACCATCCAATGTCGTCGAGAACTTTAACTACCGTCACTCTCAACTGAGAATGGTCATATAGCGTACTTTTGGGGTTGTCAAACACCGGTTCGCCATATTAAATGGGTGTATGCGTTTTCCTTTTGAAACTCAAGTGAAAATTATTTTAGCATGTTTTCTGTTGCATAATTTCATTCGTAAAGAAGATACCAGTGATTTACTTGAATATTTTGATAATGAGTTGAATGATATCAAAGAGAAACTAAATTCCACCGATTTTGTTTTCTTTTGGTTTCATGTTGACCACAGAATCCATTTTCTTGACATTTTTTTGTCCACAAACCGACCATTAATGGTAAAAATAGTGTTATGAGTATATAGTATATTCAATTGGTATACTTTTTTATTTTTCAATTTAAAGATGTACATTAAATTTAAAAGCTAAAAAGATTATATCTAATTCTTGTCGTATCTGATTGTTTTTCGAATCCATTAGCTTTCAACTTAGGTTTTTGAAAAATAAAAGTAATGGTAAATGTTTGTTTATATGAATGTTGGATATCCTAGAAAGTAAGACCTTAAAAACATGAGGTTACGTAGAGTAAAAAAAGTGTTTTTTGTCCTTAAAACTGGGACAAGAGTAAAAAAAATGTCTTTCATCTAATTTTTTGACTTTTCACGACAAAAATTTGTTTTACCATTCTCAAAACTTTTTAAAAGTAGAAAAGTCTTATAATTTTTTATTGCAACATGGACAAAAATGTACGACTTACAAAAAAGCACGAAGAATGAAGAGTCATATGTAGAGCTCTAAAAGATATTGGTTTACATAAAACAAAACACATTCGCAATCATGGTAATTAACATGGGACATTAATTACCGAGTTAAGATTGTCGTGTTGGTCATAGATCATTGTAGCTCTACAAGTGAATGACGACACGGGTATGCAAAAGAGAAAAATATTACTTTTGTATACTGAATAGACCTAATAAGTAAAATATTATAGAAATGTGTTTCTGTGTCATTAATATTTTACTGTGTCTTCGGTCCTTTGATATGAGACTTATATCCAATCACTTAAGGAATGCTTAATTAGATTAGTGTCTTGAGCTATCAATAAACGTAGTGTAAAGACATTTTTTAGAAATTAAATTATATTTCTTCACACGTGAAGAACTTTATTTTTTGAGAAATAACGTGGGGTTATTTGCTTGGGTGCCACCAAGAAACAACTAAATTGGTTTTATGTCACCTGGTTTTGACTATTTGGCATAATGTCATAGAAAAATCAAACTATTTATCTTAATTTCATAAAAAACAAAATATTTACCTTAATGTCATTCTGTCGGTAAACCGTTAATTTTTTTGTTAACGTCCGTTAAGTATATTAATATTTAATGGAAATTTTGCAGATTCACCAAGAATAAACCAAAAATTCATAAAATTCATTATATGTGTTGTAAAAATTACAAACAATTATTCAAAAAAATTATCTATACACTCTCTCATCTCTATCTTTCAACTTTCATTTCTTCTTTTCTCTCACTAAACTTATTAACTCGATTATTAAACTAATGAAATTCGATAATTTTTTAATTTTAAAAATACAAAATAAATAATTATTTTTTATTAAAAAAATCATTTGTCTAATAAAAATTTATTTTTTATATAAAATGTGTTTTTCCAAAAATATTATTTTTTTGTATAAAAAATCTTTTATCAAGTATAAGAATCTTGTACTAAAATATTAAAAATAAATAATATTTTTATGATTTTTACAACACATATAATGGTAAAGGGTGTTATGGGTGAATAGATGATTTTTTGGAATATTTTTTTGTAATTTTTACAACATATATAATAAATTTTATGAATTTTTGGTTTATTCTGGGTGAATTTGTAAAATTTTCATTAAATATTAATATACTTAACATACGTTGACAGAAAAGTTAACGGTTTACCGACGGAATGACATAAAGGTAAATATTTTGTTTTCTTATGGCATTAAGATAAATAATTTGATTTTTCTATGACATTAAATCAAATAGTCAAAACCAGGTGGCATAAAGCCAATTTAGTTGTTTCTTGGTGACACCCAAGCAAATAACCCGAAATAACATATAGATGAAAATTACACGGGGTGACGGGGTCACACAATTAACACTCAAGACTTCCTTAATTCTTAGTTGATACCGGCATATTCTTTCTAATATCATGGATCCGTGAAGAAGTAAAAAAAGACCAATCTCATGTTGCATATAAGTGGGTGGGGGGATGACTAGATTAGGAGTAGATGTCCTTCATAAATATCTTCCATCTTGTGGTTATTTTTCACGCCCAACACTCCGTTATACATAAGTGCACCTACTTGAGTATATCTTCGAAGATAAATCGAGTTCCAACTTTCTCTTCTCAAGATGATGGGGTTTAATTCCAAAATGGTTTTTGTTTTCGTTACACTTGCATGCCTCCTTAGTTCTGTATCCATGAAGATAGTGACCCCCTAACGATTTCAACCAACTCAGCCTTCAGGAGAGGCTAAACATTAATTGTTGGAACGCAAGGAAGTGGACATTGCTGGAAGTCGTTGTATAAGTTGAAGAACTGCTACATGTAGGTCATGGAGTTTTTCGCCAGTGGACATGCACTTCTACGTGGGACAATCTTGTTGTCGATCTGTTCGCGTTATAACTCATGAATGTTGGCCCGACATACTGATATCGCATGGCCTGACGGTTGATGAGTGTGATATATTGGAAGCATATTGTGATGCCAAAATTCCTCCACCAGCTTCTTCGATTTCTGCATCTCCAGTAGACCAAAAGAAAGTTTGAAGGTTGTTCCACTGGATTAATTTACCTTTGGAATTCAATAAAAAAGTTATTAATTTTGTAATCTTTAGAGGTTTTTAGCCTCTATGAGTTTTTTGCAGCTGATGTAGTTTGCATCTTGTGTGCTCTCTATTAATTGCTTGTAATCAATGTTCAGGTACCGCCTAGGCGAGCCTAGGCGACAGGAGGCGTCCGATCGCTTGGGCGTTCGCCTAGGTGGTTGTGCGACCACCCAGGAATGGGCGGTAATTTTTTATATTTTTAATTCAATTAATTTTTATAAAATAGATAAAAAAATCAGGAAAATAGAAAAAAAAAATGCACAAATATTTTCTAAAAATATCATACATGTTTAGGCTTCGAAAAGACACTTAGTTCATCGACCAATGCCTCACTACGCACCCCTCTACCTACCTAAACACTTAGGTATACAATTTATTGCTTAGTAGTACGATTACAAATGTAACTCAGAGTTCATACAATAGCAGATAAGAGAGAAATTAGAATTACAAGCTAACTAACTAATTCCATTGGACACATTGATCTAATGTCCAACTGGAAACCATATCATATCCTCCACCACCATCAGAGTCGTCGGAGTGGTTCTCGTTCGTATTGTCGACGTAGACATCATCTTCTTCAGTTTCTTCATCGTCGGATTGGACATATTGCTCGTCGATGTCCATCGGTGGATGAGAACTCGATGCACCTGGATCTCTAGAACTGATGTGAACGATGACATCATCCATGCCACGACCTAATAATGGCACGTCAGATGCAGTAGAACATCGCACGTCAGATGTAGTGGACATGGATCGAGCAAAGCGTCTCCGTGAAGAAGAATGTCCCAAAGCTGCTTCCTCGGCATCAGCCCATGTAAGCTCCTCTCCAGCGAAGACCGGATCTTCAGTTTCTACCAACCATGGATGCTCGTCGAAGAGATCGTAGTCCACACTGATGGGTCATAAAATCCAGGCTTCTCCATCCTTTGCTGAAACCTTTGCCTTAACTTTTGGTTGTAGTTCACATACACCAAGTCATTCATCTTCTTCACAGCCAACATGTTCCTTCTCATTGAGTGCAACTGCTCGAAGACACTTCAATTCCGCTCACAACCTGATGTCGAGCATGTCAATCCCACCACCCTCAGGGTCAACCTCTGTAATGTGGTCTCTCCCATGGCAGCGCCATACGATTGCCACCAATCTATAGGTTTTCCTTCCGACCTTTGTCTGACGATCATATCCCTCGAGAATATTCCGAGGGAGTTCTTGTAACGATCAAGTAGACCGCAAATCTTGTCTTGTTCTGCAGGAGTGGGAACGAGCCGCTCTACGACATCCATGAATCCAGGCATATGCTCATTGAAAGCTACATTTCGATCCTGAGGCAGGACGGAGAAGAAGGTACCAGGGTTGAGTAAGAAACCAGCTGAGTGTAGCGGTGAGGACATCATCTTCCCTGGACCCTACCTGGTGTCGATGACTTGCTTGTACAACCTAAGGTTTCCGTCAAAGTTCCTCATGATTTGTTCTTTGGCTTTCTCCATTGCGTCACACAGATATCCCATCGGTGGTTTCTCATCGCCGTCAACAAGTCTAAGAACCTGGACCATAGGTTGTGAGGCCTTCAGTGCCTTCACGACGTTGGTCCAGAAACCACTTTGTAGAATGGTCTCGGCAACTTCAGTAGAGATCTCCTTCTTTTTCTTGTTCTTTATCCAACTTGCATTAGGATCGTTGTACTCCGGGGAAACAACAATGGCTCGGAGTTTGTCTTTCTTCAGAAACAACCTTTGCAAACTCAGAAAGGCGGTGGCAAATCTCGTGACAGCAGGGCGTAGCAGGTTCCCTTCAATGGCAATTCGCATCCTCTTCAACAACATGGCAGAGCTGTTGAAATGTTTGACGATCTTACGAGCTAAAACAATAGTCCTCAAAACCAACTTGTCAATATCCTCCAAGATGATATCGATACAATGCGTTGCACAGGGAGTCCAAAATAATCTTTTTTTTTGCTGCAACATCCTACTGACAAGTATGTACGCGGCGGCGTTGTCGGTGACCACCTGAACGTGTTCTTCGCCAATCTCGCCAACTACCTTGTCCATCAGCTTGTACAGGTAGTCTGCGGTGTGAGAGTGACCGGAAATATCTACAAACCACATGAACATGGTACATGTTGGACAATTTACTAGAAAATTGATTATATTCCTACCGGACCTATCAATCCAGCCATCTGTCATCGTGCACCCGTATGTTGCCCAATATTGTCTGTACGACTGTAGTATACCTCTAGTGTAGCCAATTTATTGTTTAAGGCACGAGTCACTAACTTCATGATAGGTCATGGGTTTAAGTCTGGGTCCGTAAGTACAAGTAGCGAATATTGTTTCCTTCCACTCAGGCGTCCTTACAGTGTTGAATGATATACCACATCTATAGAAAAGCCTAGACCATTTTTGATTAATTGTTTTCCTATCTTCTTTTTTAAAGTTTCTTTTGATGGTTGTGTTGGGCGTCGGAAACCACGTCTTTCCCACGCCCGCAAAATGGTCCCCACAAACGTTGTTTTTGTCTCTTTCGACCAGTAACGGGGCGAGGACGGGAGGTTGGGGTCCGAGCATAACCGGAACCCGACCCGGTTTCCAGATCAAATTCTATGTTTTCTCTGTCTACATAATCATCAAGATATACATTTTTGTTTTGTAATGTCCTACTGTTTCTAATCATGTATGCCGTTATGTCTTGTTTAACAGAGTCAGATACTTTATCACAAGGTCTAGCATTGCTACCGAGTGTGTGCAAGATGCTGTTTGTGACGGGCTATACCACATCTAGTTTCCTTACCACATAACTCACATACAATGCAATTTTTATCATTAGCACTAATGTGATGAGCAGTATTCCAACCGGGGTCATTTGTACGGGTAGGTCTTAGGTCATCGTAACTCTCGTGATGCATGGGGAGACTAATGTCGGGTACGTAGGTCATATCTTAAAACTAGACTAATATAAAAATTTGAACTAATATGAAAATGAAATACTAATTAATTTAATTATAAATAGAAGTTAGAAAGAGTGCACTTGATTTTGGCGGTTGAAGAATGAAGAACCGGATCGGAGACTTCACTTTCCAACTTCAAAACTAAGCACCAGATCGGAGAATTAATCGCGAAAACTTGATGATTAGAATAGAATTATGAAGAAGAAGAGAATGAGAGATGTGTGAAAAATGAAGATGTTTGGAGGGATTTATATAGGATTTGAGGGTAGTGGCAAACTTGTAATTTTTGGAAAAAAATCAAAAGTTGATAGCCGTTGGAGTGCCTCCAACGACTATCGCCTAGGCGAGGCGATCGCCCATTTCGCCCAGCTTTGCTGGGCGAAAGGCGGTGGTCGCCCAGGCGACCACCGCTATGGGCGATCGCCTACCGCCTAGGCGATCGCCTACGTGAACATTTATTTTACTTAGAGGTGAGCAAATTTCAGTTTGGTCCGGGCACATTTAGATCAAAAGCTAGATAGCAAAGTAGCAAACTACGATTTTCCTGAGAGTTATTTTACTTAGGGGTGAGCAAATTTCGGTTTGGTCCGGGCACCCAGACCGAACTGAACTTTTTGGTGCAGTCTTCGGTCCAGGGGATTGAACCAAGATTTTGTTGGTAAAATTTAGGTTTTGGACCGGATCAGATCAGTCCGAATTTATTCAATCTGGTCTTCGACCTGAAGGTCCCAAAAATTTAGTCTTCCATGAGATCTGAGACGGAAGCTCACCCCTGATTTTACCAGCGAAACGCAGAGGATCTCTGACCATTGGAGGGAGGCATGTTGAGAGATCCACAGCAACATGACACATTATGTCCGTTCGTTTAATCTTGTTTTTGGTCCAAAGTGGGTCCCATCCAGATCCTTGCTTCAAATATTCTCCCACCTTAAAAGACACGCTCTCGCTCTCAGCCACACAAACCTCAACCCCCCGTCGATCGAATCATTAACAATAACATGCATTGCATGGGCCTAGTAAAGTTGGAATTCAATTCAAAAGAAGGAAGAAGAAGAATCAAGACTTATTTATATGTGTGGGGACATTAATCAATTAATTACATTAGTAGTAGTGGCAACACACAACCATACATTCTTTTTTAAGAAACGAACTCTAATCTTTTCAAAACCATACATTCTTTTTTGTTTTCTTTTCCATCTTAATTTGGAAGGACTGATGATAGTGTTGGTACCAGGGGTGAGTTTCGGTCCGAGATCGGACCGAAGACCAAACTTTTCGGAAGACCGAACCGAATAAATTCGGTTCGGTCTGGTTCGATCCAAAACCCGAATTTAACCCTTAAAATTTTGGTCTTTGACCGGACCGAACCAGACCGAAGACCGAATTCCCGTGGTCTCCCGGACCGAATACCGGACCGAAAAAGTTCGGTTCGGTCCAGACACCCGGACCGAACCGAATTTTTCTCACCCTTAGTTGGTACCAGGGGTGAGCTTCGGTCCGGGACCGAACCAGACCGAATAAATTCGGTTCGGTCCGGTTCAAAACTCAAATTTAACCTTTAAAATTTCGGTCTTTGACCGGACCGAAGACCGGACCGAAAAAGTTCGGTCAACCCCTGGTTGGTACCATGAACAGTCTATTCGGATGATGGAAATGCCCCCGCAGCTAGGGGTGCAACTCGGATAATTTAACTCGGATACCTGCTATATCCGAATTCGAATCCGAATACCATATTCCATTACCAAATTCGAATTCGAATCCGAATTCAGTAGAACTATCCGAATCCGAATCCGAAAGTTCAAAATTTTCGAATACTAATTGGTATTCGGATATTATCCGAAATTGAATAGATATATATATATTATAATTAATTTTCGAATCAAAATTTTCGAATACTAAATTTTTGTATTAAAATTTTCGAATACTAAATTTTCGAATACTAATTTGTGTATTTGACTATGTATTCGAATAATTCGGATAATTCGGATAATTCGAATTTTAAATAGCTTGTATCCGAATTCGTATCCGAATTCTAATTGGTAATTTTTTTAAAACCATATTCGTATCCGAAATTAAATTGGTAACATTGAACTTACCAAATACCAACTAAATAGAAATTTTCGAATCGGATACTTGGTAACCATTTGCACCCCTACCCGCAGCCAAACTGCTTTCAGTTGGTCACTCTCTCCACCTTTTTTTTTTAACAGAACAGAAAGATTAGGCATCGCATCATTTGCATGATATGCATCATCTAGGCAGTTCTTGTTTACATCGCAAGTTTTAATTATGGAATGTTACTAAAAAAATCAACAGACTAAGTTCAACGTATTCAAATATATAAACCATACTTGTAATTTTTTTTATTTCTCAATCCAAGAGATCGCTTAACTCCTTGCCCGACACAATCGATGAGAAGGACCATGTTACACATCAACATTCAAATATAGAGATCGCTTTTCAAAAAACAAAGGTAGGAAAAAAAGAAATCCCAACTAAATTGTCAATTAAACTAGTGATTTCTAACAAGGAAATGACGTTAAGTGCCAATGACATAAGTTTTATATTTATAAATTACTTATAAGTGTTAAATTTCAGATTTTAGATGAACACTCAATAAATATCACTTCTAGCAAACTTTTTACATCACAACTTGCATATTTTTCATCTTGAATCTCATCCAATCCCAAGCACTTAAAATCTCAAGAACAAGAATAAATCACACAACAAAACAAACGAACACTATACTTGAAATAACTCCAATAACACACGGACACACAACAAATCCAAAACAAAAACAAAACAAACATTGTTAACTCCCTAAACTAATAACATAATTTGTGTTTATATCCAAACAAACCAAAATAACATCTATCTAACACCAACTCCTCTAAATCACCTCTTGGGAGAAAACCCACATTCGCCCCACCCCTCCTCCACCTCCACTTCCTTTTCCACGTGTCGTCTCCTCAACCTTCCACGTAACCTCCCGTCCGCCGCCAAGATCACCCTAGCCGGCACACCCAACCGCCTCAGCGCCTCCCGCCGCCTTCCTCCCCCACTCCTCCACTCCGCCACCGCCTCCAAAACCCTATCGTCCGTGCCGTCGGACGTGAGGCAGGAGGAGGAGGGGGAGACAAGGCCGGCGCCGGAGAAGCGGCGGGCGTGGTTAGCGCGGTGGCACGTGGGGCAGATCGGAGTCCGCACGTGCCGGGCCACGAGGAAGTTGGCGGAGTGGACGTTGGCGTCGCAGGACCGGCAGAGGAAGGCAGCGTCGGAGGCGCAGTGGAGGGTTGCAGGACCACCGCAGAGCTCGCAGGGGCGGGACTTCATGGAAGTCGGAATTTCACTTCTGGGTAATTTTTCGGAAGTGGTTTTCCGGGAAAAGTTGGGAGATGGAAATTGGGTTCTGGAAATGTTAGGAGGTGATTTTACGGGAAAAGGTTTTGGACTTGGAAGTTGAGTTTGGAGAAGTGGTTGGTAGTTTCCGAGGAATCTCACTTCCGGAACTTTTTATAAAATGATTTTCCGGGGGAAAATTTGGGATGAGATGTGAGTCTAGTTGTGGATTCTGACCTTCGAGTTCGGAGGTGGAAGTGGTTTTCTGAGATTCGAGTGCGTTTTTGGGGATGGAAGTGGATTTTCAATTGGGCGTTGGGAAGAAAATAGGAGAGAATGGGAGGTCTGGTATTTATTTATAGATTTCCGGATCCTCGTTCGAGTCGAAGGGGCGGTGAGGTTACCGGGGGTGAGCGGAAGCGACAAATATCTCGTACGCCGTCCGTCTCGAACCACCGGAAGGTGACACGCTGACTTGGGCTTCCAAACGTGTTTGGTTTTTTCCATGCTTTTTGTCGTTTTGCGGGGTTTTGTTTATTCTTTTTTTATGTTCGTGGTCAGGAATTTGTGTTGCTTCGGTTCTTTATCAATCTTTTGTTTCTTTTAATCTTTAATTACGTGTGCGGTCAAAAATGTGATTTAGTAACACCAGTGTTTTGAACACGAATTTTAGTCCACAAAATACATGGAATCAACAATTCTTAGCATAATATTTCTTGTATATTTCATTCGGGAAAGAAAAAAATTACGATAATAGCCCACATTTTCAAACTGTTGAATGTTTTAACCTTAAAGTTTGAAATTAGGGTATTGATCACGATATCCTCCTACGAGAGGATTTGATCTGGTTTGATAGATCGGACTATGATTGAACTCGTTTTTTTTCGTCGTCTATATGTGAACCTCGTAACTCCTAGCATGAGGTGAGCAAATTTTCACACAAAAATCTCAAAATTTGCGACACTAATATTGCATTGCATCAAATATAATCTGAACAAAATCAGACCACACAACTACAATACGCAACAACCACCACTGATTCCATAAAAAGAACCTTCTACGTCTTCAGATTGCAACAAGTCAGCTTCAACTAAAAGCACAAACTCAAACGTTCGGCTCCAATTCTTCCTTCACCGTCAACAACATTCGAAGTCAAGTCCAGGAGCACAAGTAAACCATTAACATACGTGGCCACGCTCACCCACAGAATATTGATTTTGATTAAGGGTTTGTATTATTGAATCATACTAATCAATTACATAGTTGTAATTATATAGGCTATAACTCTAATCGTTTTAATATACACGAATTTCTTGTTTCTTTTGTTGTTGTTGTCTTGGAGAGATTGGATCTTGATGAAGATGTGATGAGGAAGACTTTTCTATTGATTGACGGTGATGATCGTTGAGATTGAGCAAAGGTTGGATCATTTTAACACAGAATGAAGCAAAGGTTGGATCATTTTTTTAAAAACTAATACATTTTATTAGTTAAGGAAACAAATGTACACGTATAAGCGCCAAGAACGTTTTAGATGACTTGTCGAAACATAAGGTCGAAGTGTTTTGTCCGTTTTGAGGCCACAACAACGACATGCAACGTCGCCCATATATATATATATACATATATCCACTCAAAATATCCATGTCTCATTCTTGAGGCCCAAACACTGCCACGTGGACTGTTCCAATTGTGTTCGAGAGGCAACTCTCCAACCACCTCAAGTGCATGTAGCCCTGAGTCTATCAGAGCCACGAGTTTGGGTTTTGAAGTGGTGATGGTCGAGCCATGTGTTGGTGCGGTGGTGGGCTTACGTTGGACTTTGAGTGTGAGGTTGGGATTCAAGGGTTTAATGGCTTGGTTTGTTTGGAGCGTAAATATCTGAGATTGATTGCGTCATGGAGTTGATTCGGTTTTCTTGTTTATTGTGAAGTGACAACTATAGCTGGGAATAGTTCAGTTGGTGGTGATCTGAAATGTTGTCTTGTAATTCGTAGTTACAATTCTTAAGTATATATTTGCATTTTGCTCAAAAAAAAATCAAAAAAAAAATCATTCTAAACATTACTTCCAAAAAATTCAAACTATAATAATTAGAGATTTCACGAAAACTATAATAAAATTGATTAGTATGAGTCCAGTGTCTCAAGAACTCAGAACGTCCGAGAGTTAGGTGGAAAAATTCAAAACATTTAACAACCGAGATGCTTAGATTTTGGGAATTAGAATTCGTCGTCCGCGAATTATTTAAATCGCATACTCCAATTACTATTTTCCCCTGAAACTTTCTATTTAATACTCATTATGTCCCGTCTCTTAAAAGAATATTCATCTCTCAGTTTTCCGTACTCTACCAGTACCAACACCAAGTAAATGTTTGGCGAACCGTCTGAATCCAACACAGTAAGTCCCAAAAAAAATATTGGAGGGGATGTTTTTTGCAGACGCCCCAATTTTTTTTAATATTTTTTTATAAAAAATCTTAAATTTATACTGTGTGTTATTTCAAATTATTCCAAGTTCCGTTGCAAGATTTCGGTGGTGACGGGGTGGATTACAGTGAGCTTTTTGTAAGTAAGAAAATATTTTCTATACATGTGAGGATGTTATAAAATGGGTGAAACAAGTTGTCATCGGAGATGAGTTTTTTTAGTATCCTCTCATAAACCATAACGTGATGGTCACATGAATTGTTATCTTAGATGCGATCGCAGAAAGGAAATAGGTTCCCGGGATATGGATACCGTAGTACGGAAGAACACACAAAAAAGGGTTGCAGATGTCGTTTTTTGATAAAGGCGGTTGAGCGATGGGAGAGTGATGGATGATTCGTAGTTACTGATAGTTCAAATGGTCAGCACAACCACAAACTTGTTGTTTATCCAGAGGGTCACTGACAGATCATCGGTCTTAGTCCGGAGGATAAGAAAATTATTCGTGATGTGACTAAGGCACAAGCGGATCTGCGTAACATCTTGTTGCCCGTAAAAAAAATTCCCAGAGAACAATCCGAATCAGAGACACATTTATAAATGTAGAGATTACATGAGGATGGTGAACTTTGAAGGCAGGAACTCCGCTCAACGGTTTCTGCATTAGGCAGTGCAGTATCAGTACTTGCATTGGATTATGACCGATGAAGAAACTAATATTGGCATTCACGCATTGGATTATGGGCGGAAAAGAGGAAAGTACTCATATATCCAAGCCTGAAGCAGCGTAAGACAACTCGCAATACCTCCACAATCAGTACGACTAGCTATCCCCAATTGGCGATACAGGTATGCCAACGTCGTCGACCCCCACGAGTACTCACCAATGGTATCCGGGTCCCTAGCCTCCAATATGTCACGTGATCTGACCTTACAGCCACACTTGTCGACAAACAAGACGCATCTAAGCAATAGGAAGAGGTAGCCAGTCAACTGCGTGTCATCGGCCCGTGGAGAATGTCGACATTTGCAGAGCTCGTCAACAGAGTCAATGGTAACACCACCGCCACTCCAAAAGGGGTTATCCTTCCTAATGTCAGCAACGGTCACTCCGAGTAGCTCAACTACATAACCTTTTAGCTCAACCGTCGATGCTTAAGCACTGACCATACGACCCTCAATAGGAACGCGAAGGATCTGGACCACGTCATGGAGCATGATCGTCATCTCTCCGAAAGGCAGGTGGAAAGATTTTATGTCAGGTTGCCATTGTTCCACAAACGCAGATATCAACGGCATGTCAATGTGAGTGAACATGCTTCAAGGCAAGTGACCTAATCTGCTAGCAACAATGGTCTTCGTGATATTGACACTCAAAATTGACTGTCAACTATACAATGTAGTACAAGTTATGTTTCGATTATGGCACTTCAGAACATTCTGATCCTCCCCCACCCAAATGCGTCTAGCAATGTGGCCCCCCAAACTAGGAATTACGCTCTCATCTATAGGACCATCGGGCATCATATCAGTCACCATCCAAGAATCGTCATCAACCATCTTTTTGTGAGTTCCGGCATCCACAGTGCACGAACGGGTATCGTCACCCACAAACCTACAACCTCTGTCCTTCCAAACTATATACTCAGCAGCCGAAGAAGTACCACGTTGCCCCCGTCCTCTACCATACTCCTCCTCCCACTCCAACTCTAACCTATACCGCCCCTCAGCGTCATCACCTTCCTCATCGTCACTCTCATCGTCGAAAACGTCCTCATCATCAAACGTGTCAATACATGTTTGATGATGACGTGAACACTGAAAGGAATGTGTTCTAAAAGTTTTACTTTTATATGTCAATTGTTATGAATTGAATGTGCAAACATTTTGTTCCTTGATTATTGTATTCGTCTTTTAGAAGTGTTAAGAAAAATGCTTTTGATCATTAACTATAAAGCTCTAAAAGATAATGATTTACATAAAATAAAAGTTATTCACAATCATGGTAATTGGCATGGAACATTAATACCGAGAAAGATTGTCGTCTTGGTCATCGATTATTGTAGCTCTACAAATATTTGAAGACACAAGTATATAAAAGAGGAAAATTGTTACTTTTATATATTGAATAAACCTAGCACGTGAAACATTATGGAATTGTGTTATGTGTCATTAATATTTTCACTGTGTCTTGAATCCTAAGATATGAGACTTATGTCTTTTCACATAGTAGTGTTTAATTTGATTATTGTCAAAGGATGTCATTGAATATAATGATAAATGCAATAGTTGGTTAAATATGGCTTATGCTGGAAAAAATAGTTCATCAAATGATTATCATTGTCTCTCTTCACTTCAGTAATGATATTAATGGACACATTGATAAAGCGAAATTATAATGTGCACAATGTGACTTGTGTTAAGTTATATATTTATAATTAGCTTAAAATATCAAGAAATGAATATATAATACAAAGGTGACATATTTATACTTCGTATAATATTCTTAATATCACAAGGCAAGAGATAGACACAAGTGATACTTTACATATTATTAAGTGGATCGTGTTTAGTTCGAGTGAGCAAAACATCTTTGTTATTTGGGTAACTATAATGTGTAGCTAGATACTGCTTATAGTTTATGATATAAAATATTTTATATCATTGCCAACATAACTTAGATCATCATATTGGTCACACCACAAAGTTGGAAAACAAAAAATATGATTTTTTTATTTTATATGATGTATTAAGTTTCATGTGTTATGAAATAATATAGATGTGGTAAAATAATAAAATCAATATGTCGTCAAAACGACATGGTTAGAATAATAAATAAATTTGTATGAGATTATATATTATGGGGTATAATGTGTAAGTGGTTTGCACATGATGTGGTTTAGTGGAGAGATCAATATATAAAAGTAATAATTTTATTTTTTTTATATACTCGTGTCGTCAATTATTTGTAGAGCTACAACAATCGATGACCAACACGACAATCTTATCTCGATGATTAATGTTCCATGTTAATTATCATGATTGTGAATAACTTTTGATTTATGTAAATCATTATCTTTTAGAGCTCTACGGTTAATGACCAAACGCCTCTTCCTTAACACTTCCAAAAGACGAATATCATAATCAAGGAACAAAATGTCTGCACATCCAATTCATAATAATTGACATATAAAAGTAAAACTTTTAGAATACATTCATTTCACAATCGAAAGTGTGCATTGCTAGTTTAAAGTCCAAACTATTTTTTTCATGAAATTTGGCCTTTACAATGTCGAGTTTCGACTCTAAGAATTTTTTCCACACAACCAGGAGTGTGCACTGCCAGTTTGGAGTCCAAATTAACTCGGCACTTGCAACATCCAGTTCAGTTTAAGGAATTTGGCATATGCAACGTCGAGTTCCAGCACTTGAAATTTTCCCCAATACGGTTTTGTGAGTTCCCAGTCTGAGCACTCATAGCGAACTCGACATCTTTGAAGGTGCTTAGTGATACAGAAAGCGACATCCTGATTGCCAATTTTTGTTTGAAAAATAAAACTTGACAACTGAGATGTCGAGTTCTGTCAGCCTATATAAGTCGCGTGACATAACCCTTTCTCTCCAAGTGCCCATCTTTGCCACTCCAAACCCTTGCGTCTCCCATTCTCCTCCTCCACTCGGGTTCAAACCGTGCAAGCCTCTCCTGTCCTCGTCAAGGACCTCCTCGTCTGCCACTCCACTAGGGTTCGTCAAGGACTCCCTTGCCTCCTCCACTCGTCTTCATCAAGGACTCCTTCACTTCCCCTGGCATAGTCAGCAATTATAAGTTCTTTCCTTTGTTTCTGCTCTTCTTCATTTGGTTTTTTTGGTTGACTATTCAGCAAAAGATTTGGAAACTCAGGAATAGGACTTGGCACCTTCGAATGACGCCAGAGAAATCCAGCAAGTAAAAACCTAGATATAAACAAGTTAGTATATAGTTAAAATGCTAAATTGCGGCTAAAATGAGCAACACAGTACAGTTACTGTCACGAATTTCGTCAAGTTGTGGGCTCACGGTCACGGTGACGGGATGAGTACGAAAATAATTTCCATCATACGTGATAGGTAGTACATCAAAATAGGATTGACAAGTCGAATCATGATACGAAACACAAATTCGAACTTGACACTAAATTTTCGTGTTCGGGTTGACTTATTTCAGATTAGTGTCAAATAAGAATCGACATGGAATGCAATTCAGATCGAATTCAGATTGAAATATTTTATGTTTCCTATGATTGAGATAGACTTAAATCTTTTTATATTTTATGTTTCTAACTCAAATTAGAAATTGAAAAACCTAACTCTTACCTAGAACTCACAATCAGAGTCACATTTAAATTGAAATTGAAATTGAAATTCACATTCGCTTTTACCCTTTAGCCGTCTCCTCTTTCTTGAACCTCCAACTCCAAGGCTCTTCTCGCCGTCCCCGTCACCGTCCTCGCAAAATCCGTCCCCGTCGTCGTACTCGTCAACACCGTCGCCGCTCCATATCTCTAGGTTTGACCTCTTCTTCTCTTCTCCGTCTTAAATCCTATTCCTAATCTTATCATTACTTCACCCACAGCCACCACCACCAGTTGTCGCCGTCTTTTCTCGCCGACCTCTTCACCCTCAGCCACGACCACCACCCTCTCCACAACCACCAGCACCACCCTCTCCACCCGCAGCCACCACCCTTTCCACACGCAGCCACCACCACCACCATAGTCCACCAGCACCCTCTCCACCCGCAACCACCACCACCACCACAGTCCACCACCCTTTCGAGAATCATTCATTCCTCCTTCAGTCTCCATGGTTGTTTTATTTGAACCTTGCTATACATATTGATGTATGCTACCTTTGAGTTGCCCTAAAGTGTTTGAAGAAATGTTTCTATGAATCCCTAAGTAGCTACCTTTGAATATTTGAGATTTGTTGTTATTTTAAAGTCTGAAATTTCAGTCTTTTGTTTGTATTTCATCCTTCAAACTTGTATTTTTGCAGTTGAATATTGGTGGTTTTGTGGCTGATATAGTTTTATTTACTTGTATTTAAAGGAAATCGTTATTGCAAATGGAATGAGTGGATGTGATTGGCAATGAAAATGATTTAGTGGATTGTAACGTGGAAGAATTAGAAGTAGAACAAGTATATTGATTGTTACGTTGTTTTGACAACTCTATTTATCGGTGCAGGTTTATAATTATGGATGTATTATTGTGGATTATCATGATGGATGTATTATTTGTTTTTTAAACAAGTTTTTATTTCTGTGGTATCCATTTCCAAAATTATATTATTAAAAAAAGTTGTATTCTATCCAGGCATTAAAACAAACACCACTTATGCCTCCATCCATCCTATCCATCTCGTACTCTATCGAACAATAACCAAAAAAGAAACCTCATTTTAGACCAAAACACGATGAACCTCAGTTTTTTTACTTTCCCAGGTATGCCGTGCCAGGCCGGTTCTGCCGTGCCGGTATCGGGTCAGGCCGTGCTGGGTTGTGCCGGCCCGGCCCGTTACCTAGGTCTAGTAGGAACCTTTTAGAAGTGCATTGAAGCAAAAACACCATTTTTTTGTTACCCTTGCGTGCAAACTTTCTGACGCTTGCTTCCCTTAGATTCATTGAAGTTTTGGGTGGCTTTTATCAAACAAGAGATTAAATGGACGGTCTGTATTCCGTGAACGAAGAAAACACATGATGAGCTTTCAAATGCTTTCTTTATGTGAATATATTTTAGATATTTAAACCAATTTTACATTCTTCTATTTTTCTCCGTCGAGAAAGAGTTGCGGCCGTTAGAAAAGGGACACATCGGGTCGGTCAGGTAACATGTTTTGAAGTTTTATTTGGTTTTGTTTAAATTTTGTGAGGTGTTATTAATGTTGCAATATATTTTTCAAGTTGTGCAAATTAGAAAAATAAATTTACTTTTATGTGTACAAGATTTTGTGAAATCAACGATTTGATGTAGGACTCAGAGATAGAGATGAAGGCTGGTTTTCAAAATGAGGTTTGATTTGGTTGTTTGGGTGGGAAAGTAAAAAAAACCCGTGGTTAATCATGTTTTGGTCTAAAATGAGGTTTCTTTTTGGTTATTGTTCGACATAGTACGAGATGGATATGATGGATGGAGGCATAAGTATTGTTTGTTTTAATGCTTGAATAGATACAACCTTTTTTAATAATGTACTTTTGGAAATGGATACCACAGAAATAAAAACTTAGGTTTTAATTGTATTTTTTATCCAAACTTAGCGTTTTACTTGGAGCTTCAGTAAATGTAGTTTTTATGCCATAAGACGTGCTTTCACGTCAACCATTCTGGATAGGACAAGTTAGTGTGCCTTTCTGGGGATTTTGAATCAACAAAGTCATGTGTGAGTTTTTTTAATATATGCTCCACATTCTGGTTGTTGTTTGTGTGTGATCTTTCTTTTTGACATGGTGTTTCATGATATATTTTTACAGAAGTCTAAGTTGGCATAGAAGAAGAGAAGAAAAGAAAATGTTGTTTTCCATGACCGTGATTGTGGGCACGAGCTTCGGTTTTATGGCAACAAAGTTGTGGGGCAAGTACTGCCGCTCCTCAAATGGCCCTCAATTTGCTGAAGAATGCCCAATGCCTTCAGTCCACTGAGGTTCCTGCTGGTCTTATTGATGATGATAACTTCAAAGATAACAAGATTGTAATAATACGAGGAAAGGTTAGCCACCAGTGTCATGGCTTTTCGCCCGATCCAGAAAAAGCTTTATCCAACACCTGTTCTGTCATCTTCGAGAGAACTCAAAAGGCAATTACTCTTTACTATTTCCATCAATCAATATTAGGTCTTGTGGTACCCTGCATGTTGTTGAATTAAAACAAATCGATTTCCTCATGTGATAATTGGTATATGGTAATGAGGTGGTTGGCAATCTTATGTTTGATGGAAAAGGTTAGAAATTCAATTTAATCATGTATATCAGCTTTGATAAGTTAATCACAACACATATAATTTACTCAGCTCTCCCTTATGAACCAAGTATTTGACATACCTACTTGTTGCTAGCTATGCATCTTATGACAGTTTCTTCCACCTGATTTTGACGGTGCAATTGGCGTAGTTAGGTGGACTCTTCAACTGTTTGGTGCTCTCATCAACAGCAACAACAACTTGTACTCCTATTATTACAGAGCGGTGCATAGTAATTTTCTTTGTTTGCCAGCAATTGCTTGTTTGCTACATTGTTTAGGGTTTAGGAGACAAATTATCTGTCCATTTACCAATACTTATTTTAACTAGTTAATTAATTTGCAGGTGCGCTTTGAGCTTGCTGGGCAGCTTTTAAATCCTTCGTACACCACAGTAAACCTTGACGGGTCATTGCAACCCTGCCCACTCACGCTATATCACCGTCAGCTGCATACCTTTCAACTCCTCTCCTCTCCATTTCTCCAGGCTCTTTTTGGCGAAGTGAGTTCCTTTATTTATTTTGTAGCTCCTTAATTCATTTTGTAGCTTGCTGTCGGTGAGTATACTAGCTAGTTAATTATTTTTAATTTTGTTTTGGAAAAAACAAACAAAGACTACTCTACTGGAAGAAGTGAAGATACTTCCAGTTGGCAAAACAATCAGTGTGGTTGGCACATGTAGGAAAAAATGCTCCAGGGAATCAGAGATCAAGTCCTGTAACGAACTTCCTTACTTCTTGTAAGCAACACCAACACAACAAGGCTTGATGATATGGAATCTATATTGACGCTTGATTTTTACCTTTTGTTTCCGGTTGCGGTTTCATTTAGTTGGAAGATAATTTATGATAAAGTATTGTAATTGGAAATGCAGATCAGACATGACCAAGACGGAAATGGTTGCAGATCTTAACGCTAAGACTAATGTTCTATTTCGAAATGCTATTCTTATGGGAGGTGTGTCTCTCGGTGCGTTGGCTTATGCTGCAGTCAGGTTGGTATTCTACTTCAAAATCACTCCTGAGACAAGCTACTACATTTAGAGTCGAGTAGACAGTATGTCTGTATGTGTGCACAAAGTTAGCTTGATTTTTTTTCACGAATTGTAATACACTTTTGGTTGGTTATTTTATTCCTTCAAATCTTTTCTATTGGATAAAAATATTTGTGGAGAAGTGCTCCATGATGCACCAATGAGGGGTTGAATTATCCACCGAAGAGGTTGATAAAAGAAGAAATAATTAAGGGGTTGTGACTCTCAGTTATTTCTAGTCTTCCACCGTCGGCAGTTTTGCATAGGAGTTAGTCGGGATCTGAACTAATGTCTCAATCTCTGAAAAATACACATCCTAGTCTCCGTAAAGTTTATTGGACAATGTAGAGTATAATTTTTTGATCGAGCAACTAATCTGCTTATTCGTCCAAAATATTTGTTTTCATATGACTCCATAATATAACATTGATTACCGAGTCATTAACCATTCCATCAACCTGGAGCTTAAAATCTATTTTCATTGCACATTGTAATTGAAAATTTGTAACCTTAGTCGTGAGTTGTTGCTTAAGGTTTTTCATACCTTTTTCCTTGCATATAGAAATGCCCTTTACAAATGAACATTTAATCCAACACATCTACACCATCATAATAGGTTCTTACTGTTAGTAAATCAGGAGGAATCACTTGATTGCTCAAGGGCCATTCTTCAAAATTCATGAATCACAATTTGGTTTTGGGCAGCTTGCTAATCATTGTTCGCTTACTTTTGCTTTTGTAAAACCAAGGTTATATTATTTATCGATTTTTGTTCGCTTGGTGGTTGCATGCAGGATGTGGTGGAGATGGAAAGAACGTCGATGCAGTAAACGACACAGCCATGAACCAAATAAGGCCACTGAGAACTGACGTTGATTTCCATGAATCCTATGAAGTTGCGGAAATACAATTTCGATGTGAATCCTAGAGAGGGTGTTGATGCAACAGAGGATGATGGAGATGGGGTTGGCGTCACAACTTGGACGTTGTCTCACTGCAGCAACGCTTCTAAACTGCCTTGCTGAAGTTGAACTATGGTGGTAGAATACAAATCAACATCTTCCAGTCGGTTACAACATTCAACTGCCGGAGAGTGTCTGATTGAAAAGATATATAATGTAGAAAACATTCAACCGTTGGAGATAATTTTATTCAGAAGATAATTTTTTTATAATCCATCCTTGGGCGGAGAATGCTGCGATGTTAGTAGGTTTAAGGTGTGATTTTAGGTTTGAATCATTGGGGATTGTGGTTTTTTGGGTGGAAAATTGTGGAAGCTGATTGGTGTTTTTGGTAAAACTTGTGATTTCACAGTAGTTCACTGGTTCGAAGCGGAAAAGTTGGGACTTTACTGGTTTCGGTTTATTTTCAACACAGTTCTGGTTTTTGCAGTGGGGTTAGTGGAAATTTTGAGGATTTCATTGCTTTGTACTAAAGTTTGAATTTTTAGGTGTATTTTTTTGTTTTACCGGAGAAAAATTGAAAGGGATTAGAAGCTTTGGAGATGACTTGATAAGAGGAGGTTTGTAGATTAGATTTTGCTTGTATTTCTTTTATACAAAAAACTTCAGCTCAAACGTCGGCGCCTGCACACTTATCATACGACCCTCAACAGGAATGTGCATCGGATTCGAATTTGGATACTATATATCGAGTCAAATATATCTTTTTGCATCCCTGCCAATCAGTAGTGCCAAATAGGGGTGAGCTTCGGTCTAGGATCGGATCGGACCGGACCGAAACCTGAATTTTCGGGAAGTCCGCACCGGACCGGACCGAATAGGTTCGGTCCGGACCGGACCGAATTCGGTCCGGTCCGGGTCGGTCTAAAACCCGAATTTTCCCCTTAAATTTTCGGTCCGGTCTAGACCGAAGACTGAATTTCCAAATTTTTGTGGACCGAAGACCGGACCGAAAAAATTCGGTCCGGTTGGGTCCGGACCGAAAAATTCGGTTCGGTCCGGGTGTACCGGACCGGACCGAATTTTGCTCACCCCTAGTGCCAAAGGTCATGAGCAGGAGTGAAATTGGCAGCATGACTAACAACAACATGAATGTCATTCTCATTGGAAATGTAAAGTTGGTTTCTCAGCTCACCAGACCAGTCACCTTCTTGGTGGCAAGGTCATGAATATAATCAACTCTACAGAAAGCCAATTGTCATTGGTTTCCATACATGTGTTAACAAAAATATTAATTGACATAACAATGGGTATACATGTAGATTATCAAGTTTGTTACGATCCAAATAAAGTTAATCAACGAATTCATGCAGGCAAAACAACAAAAACAAAGTTAAGTACAAAGGACACATCAACCAAACAGACTTTTCAGACTCTCCTTAGAGAATTATCGCCTCCACGTGCTGATGCAATTGGTGCAGACACTTTCTTAGAGGATAGAATGGTTGCAACGTCTTTATCGTCGTACTACAAGCCGGACAAACCACGAGAGCATATCGAGACCCGCAATGTCGCTTTCAACAAGAAACGTAAGGGGTTGTGGTGGATAGAGAAAACTCGTGTATATTGTGTGTATTATTATTTTGTAATTCTGGATGGAGTGTGGACCCTTTTATAGTCAAATATGACACAAAAATCGGAGCTTCGACTGTGGGGTATTTGTGGTTGATCATACCAAAAATGCGAGAGAGGAGGGAGCTCCAACTCTCTCCCACTTAAAGGATCGAGGAGATGAGCATTGTAGTTCACATCAATAGTCACAAGCCAACCATTTGAATAACCGCAACAACTTCCACCAAGTAACAATTCTGTTGGAACAACAATCCTACCAGAATTTTAGTTGACTACACTAAAAATTCCGCGTGATTCCCGTTTGGACTTGTCATCATGTAGAATCAACCATGGGAACTTAGGAAGGGTAGTAAGGTATTCAGTCGAGCTGACGACTACAAACTGCTCCACATTGGATAAGATCTGATGTATCAGTAGTGGCCCGAGGCACCCATCATCCACGTCAGATTCTTTATCTGTCACGTGGGTTCTCTCTGTCACGTCATACGGACATACTCAAAACTCTCCAACTACTAAAAATTCATTCTTAAAAATGCCCAGACCCACCCAGTAATTCAACACTTTTTTTCCTCCACGGCATTTTCTTTTACTTTCTTTTTAAATCTTTAACAACAATCAACAAATTACATAACCAATTATTGTTGTAATTACATTAATGTAATTAATTAACACATTTTATTATTAAACCATGAAAATATTATGGGCTTATGCAGTGCATTATGTATCTCGTAGTTTATATGTATTGTATTTTGTATTTGCACGAAACTTTATATGTATTTTATATTTTATATGAATTTTGTAAGGCAATGTATTATTAATGTTTAGTATTTCTTTAATTAAATGTTGATGGATTTTGATTACAAATTAAATTTGTTGGGAAAGAAATAACTACAAATTTATTAATTACATAACCAAATTACAACATTAAATTAAAATAATTTACAAATTATATAAATATTTACAAATAACATAACCAAATTAAACTAAATTAATTACAAACAAAAAACTAAATTGATTACAAACAAAAAACTAAACCAAACTAATTACTTAAATTAATTACATTTAAATTTCAAAAAAAATCTTCTAACGGGCGACACGTGCCCCCCACCCGCCCAGGATGTGCTCCAGGCGGGAGCACACCAGCGCCCACCTAAACGCTGGCCTTAGAGCATCTGTTACCTTCTCTAGGATCCAACAAATACGGTTGTCTCGTTCCATTTATTCAGCATAAAATAAATGGAACGAGTCCATGATCCTAGGCATAAGCATAACTAGGGGTGCACACGAGTCAATTGAACCTGAAAATCGACCCGAACAAGACTGGTTGGGTTGGGTTCGTAAAGCTGAAAATTGATTTTCTCATGTCAGATTCGGGTTGATGAGGTCGAAGAATTATTTTTTAATAAATCAATCCATACATATTTTGGGTCGTCCCGTGAAGCCTCCTCGCGGCCTCGGCGCCTCGCCTCCTCTTCGTCGATCAAGGGTAACCCTTGATCCCTCCTCACACACTCCTCAGTCCTCTCCGTCAATCCTTCCTCACGCAGTCCTCTCCGTTGATCCCTCCGTCCTTACTCAATTTTGGGTTTTGACTTTGTTGGCTTTTTGACCTTAATCTATATTAATTTTGAAGATTAATTAAACTAATCTTAATCAATCAAAATGAGCAAACACGATTACATGCATTGTATATATATTTGTATACTTGCAATCATCTTAATAGGTTGATCAAGACAATTAAGAAAATGAGCATTGGGACAAGGACATCGAGACTTGTAATCAAAGCTTTGGATCAAGACATGTAACTTTATATTTATTGAGTCCATAAGGTTTTATGTAAACTTGAGCACTAAGATTCTGTCCCGTCATTCCTCGGTAAACCGAACCTATTTCGGTTAACCGAATCATACCCAGTTCGGTCCACCGAACACCTATCGGATAACCGAATTCTTCCCACCAATAAAACTTAGGTGTTCTCTGGAATTGCCCCAATGGAAGACCGAACTACCTTCGGTCGACCGAATAGCCCTGGACCGGTTTTGAACTTTGCTCCAACGGTCACATTCAAATCGAGTCCCTAGAGCCCAATTAACTTGACCCACTTCGGTCTACCGAAGCCTTATTGGCTTTAGGAGCCCAACATCTATTTTACACGTGGCAATTAACCGTTATCGATAAACCAATTTTCCATACAATGTCAGCGCAATACCCGCGCTACTTTTGTCCACCGAAGTATACACGGTCAACCGAACTTGACCTAATCTGAGACCAATCAATTCTACTGTTAACCTTGGAACGGTGAACCGAATGTACTTCGGTGAACCGAATTTAATTAGGGCTAAATAGATAAAAGCTATTGGAGGTTGGTGAACGGTGATCCGATACATAATCAGTCAACCGAGTTCTTAGTTAAGACCAATTTTTCGGACTACTGTTTGGATAACGGTCGACCGAATTTGTCTCGATTTCTATCCGAGCCTAAGTCACATCTTGCATTCCTATTGATCTATTCCCCCACCAACTCCCAAACGGTTATATGAGCTTGAAGACTTATAAATAAGACCTCATTTGGTTGCTTTGGACATCTTGAACACTTCCTATCTATCCAATACTCAAAGCCATATCCTCTCCATCTTCAAGCTCTCAATCCACAACACTCAATCCTAAACTTCACCACTTGCATATCCAATTAAATATCATATCCAAGTGTGCTCAAATATAGAGTGTTAGTTAGATTGTGATTCCAATTCCTTATTCAAGAATCACCAAGTTGTAAAGCTTCGAGCAAGCTCCGTCTCGGGTTGTGAGAGGAGACACGAGCGATGCGAGGTTGTTCGCGAGACTCGGTGTTGTAAACGGAGTTGATCTCGGCCCGCAACGGAGATCGGTTAGTGGAACCGTAAGCGAGGCTCAGGGGATCGAGCGAGGCTTACGAGGAGGACTAGGACCTGGGTGTAGGTGCCGAACCTCTCTAAACTCCGACATCATCATTTTTGTGGTTTGCAATTGTCTCTTCCTTAATCTTTCGATAATTATTTTTAATTCCGCATTTTTCTATCGATTAGAGGGTCATAGATCCTAACAGACTTGAGTTGGTTGTGGTGATGAGAAAGATTTTGGTTTTGAATTTGTTGATGACAGTGGTATTATGGAATTGGATGAAGATTATGATGATGATGATGATGGGGTTTTGGATTTTGTTTTTTGGCTTGAATTTGTTGTTTGGATTTGGAAGGGAGATGTGGGTTTGACTTTGTGAGATTGTTGATGATAGTGTTTTGGGTTTGGACAAAGATGGGATTCTGATGGCAAAGGTTTTGTTTTTTTTTACTTTGGATTGGTTGTAATTTTGGGAGATGGTGATGGTTATGATGATGGCATTGTGGTTTGGGAAGGAAGATGGGATCTTGACGGAGTTTGGTTATGGAGCCGAGGAAGAAGAAGATGGTGATGGTGGTGGGGGTGGTGTGGTTTTAGCCAAGGTTTTAAAAACCGGACCGGACCATACCAGACGGTTTGACGGTCATCGATCGGTTCAGCTAAACTGATGGACGATTCAAACCTCTAGTTAATATTTACAGAAATCAGTTCAAATCGGTCTGAACCTTAATATTTATTCGGTATGGTCCAACTTCAGGTCTAAAATTGATGACGTCATCAACGGTCCGACCACATTGAACCAAAACCAAACCTTTATCGGTTCGATAACCAGTTCGGTTATGAAAACCTTGGTTTTAGCTGAAAGAATGGTTGTTGTTGTGAGGACATTGAAGTCTCTGGTTTGTAGGTCAATAATTTATTGGATAAGAAATTGCAATAAATTCGGGTCAAACCTGATCCGACCCAACCCAACCTGTAAAATTCGGATCAGGTTGGGTTGAACCCAAATCGGTTTGGGTTCTTTCAAACCTGATTTTTTTGGGTTGGGTTCAAACGAAACCCGACCTTTATCCACCCCAGGCATAACCATGCACCGTTATATTTCTATTTTAGAAAGAAAGTATACGGCGCAAATAGCATCTAAGAAATTAATTACCTGGACTTCTATTTCTTGATAGTACATGACTAATATTACAATAAATGTCATCAAAAGTAATTTCGAAATATTGCTAATATATAATATGCCTTAGGATGGTGTCCGTCATTTAGGTCAGGTAGGAATTTGTAAGGGTATAACATCGTAAATTCGTAATCCAACCAAAAGAACTATGTAATATTTTATTTTCGATTAATCGGGCTTTAGCGGGAAATAATAAGAGGAAAGTTATGAACAAAAACTATTTTTAGAAACGAACCGAAACTAATACGCTACGTACCTGATCAGCTTTAGTGCTTTACCATTCGCTGTGGTCCCTGTGGATATGAATAATGCAAACCTATTTTATAATTAAAGTGAAAAAAGGTAAAACAACTATATTAAATTAATTAAATAACATGGCAAAATATTGACTGAGTTTGAGAAATATAAACATTGTAAAACTAATTCGATGCTGGACCAGTGGAGCTACACCACAAACAAGTGCATTGTTTTGAAGTATTGCTGAATTGGCATATGGGTTAATTTAATTTTAACAGACGATTTCTTAAATGTAAAAGGTTATTTTAATTTTGAATATTTTAAATTGTAAAAATAAAGTGCACAAATAATTGTTTTGTATCAAACGTTTGAATCATTAATGGACATTATTTTTCCTGAGGGTTAATTATAGTTTGTCCTATTGAACTATACATTGGTATCACTTTGTACTCCTAAACTTTCGTTTTGTAATATTTTGTCATTCTCAACTTTAAAATTCATTATTTAAATTCACATTCGTTGTTTTTTTTGTTGTATCCCTAGTATACTCTTAAACCTATATTTACATGAAAGTCGGATCTAAACGAATGTCCGATATAATTGGAATTTGGGTCAGATTCAGTACCAATCTGACCCAAATTTCAACCAAATTCAACCTTCGTTTCAATCCGAACTTTCAACTAAATATAAGTTTTGGAGCGTACAGTGTTACAAAACGAAAATTCAAGGGGGTAACTGTCAAGTTTGAAAGTTCAGGAGTGTAAAGTGATATCAGAGCAAAGTTCAGGGGGGCCAATACTGTAAAAACTTTAAACACGTTTTTGACATGATATAATAAGATTTTGGGTATTTCGATAAGATATTCACGTTCTTTTCATTTTTTTCCATCAATTCAAGTACCACGTTATAATGGTTTTGTACAATAATAAAGGTCACTCGAACTTGAATCAAGGATAAAAAGACCAAAATTCGATTTTGTGATCAAAATAACAAAAGAAACTCATCGATTGCGTATGATTCAAATGTATATATTCGAAGTGGATGCACATCTTAATATGAAAATATCTAAAAATCAAAAAACTTTTGTAGGGAAAAAATCATAATATTTTGGTTGGAAATTTTCTAAAATTTTTCGGTTGAGAATATGTTATTTTTTGGTAGGAATTTTTCTTTTATGTCATTACAGATTTTGAGGATTTGAATTTGCTATATTCCTATTTATGGGTTAAGAAGAAAAAAAAAATACACCAAAAGATTTTATTTTTGGATATTTTGATAAAAAAAATCTACTTCCTCGTTTTTCAAGGAATTGTTAAACGTCACCCAGTTTTACTTAAATTGCATGTCCCAATTACCTTTTTGTCATTCACAATCCATTTAATATTAATTATGTCCCGTAAAAAATAAAAAATAAAAATCAGGGCGTCTTGTTAGGACGCCTCCATTTTAAAATCTTGAATTTATAGGGTGCGTTATTTAAATTATTTCAGGTTCCGTTGCAGGACTTCAGTGGTGATGGGTGGAAAAAAACACAAACATAAATAAATAGGTAAACAGATCAATATCCGGAGTACAATAATAGGGCATGGAAACAAAAAAGTCCCCCGCAGGGGCTGCCACTCCCGCATTCTTACTCTGATTTTATTTTTCATGGCTATTTTTTGTTGTAGTATGAAAAGATAAGAGTTTATTGGGAGCAGAAATAAGTAAAAAGGAGATAATGACAAAATGATAATTGTCACATGCAATTTAAGTAATTTACGGACGACGTTTAGCAGTCGAGTATTTTTATCTTCAATTCAAATACCATTTTTACTATAATTTTCTTGAAATCTCTAATTTCTGACAACAAACATAAGTTTTCCCTCTATCTCATTCCTTTTTTATTGGTATTCGGATATTATCCGAAATTGAATTGAACAAATCTTCAATTTCAACCCGATTGATAAACAAAACTAAAACCTATAATATCTACCATATTTGAACAAGAATATATGTAGTTTGGCATGTTTGCATCAATAAATAACATTGTCTCGTAATATATTTAGAAGCTTAACCTGCTTAAATTACATCACAAATTCACAAGACAATAAATATACAACATCCAACCATTAAATTGGTAATTCAGATCATTCGAATTTGAAACACCTTATATCCGAATTCGTATCCGATTTTTAATTGGTAATTTTTTTAAACCAAATCCGTATCCGAAATAAATTGGTAAGATAGAACTTACCAAATACCAACTAAATAGAATTTTCGAATTAAATACCTGGATAGTTGGTAAACACATTTGCACCCCTACGTATTGTCACCCGTCTTCTGATAAAATGAAATTTATTTGTGTACATAATACTAATGTTTTCTGTGATGAGAATAAACCCTATTATGATTGTGCTCTTGCAAAACAACTAGGCTAAAATTCAGTTCTAGTCATATTAGTACTTGTAATGCTTTTGATATTGTTCACATTGATATATGGGGTAAATTCTTTGTACCTAGCATTATTGGAGCTCAATACTTACCTTACTATTGCTCAATACTTCCTTACTATTGTTGATTATTACACTAGATGCACATGGGGTTTATCTCGTGAGTAATAAAAGTGATACCTTACACCCTTCAAAAATCTTTCTTCCATTATGTGCAGAATCAATTGAATGTATGAATTAAAAAAGTGACAACTGATCATGGGTGTGAATTCTTCTCTAATCATGGTATTGAACATAGGAAGATACGTGTTTACACTCCACAACAAATGGAGTTGAGAGAGAACGTAGGCATCTTCTTGATGTTAGTAGAGCTTTGAGATTTCATGCTATTACCTCTCCAGTTTTGGAGTGAGTGTGTACTCCTGCTGCATATCTCATTAATAGAATCCCCACTAAACTTCTAAATAACAGGTCTCCATATTAATCTGTTTAACAGAATTTTTGGTTGCTTAGCCTATGCTACTAAACCTAAAGTTCATCATAAATTTGATAGTAGAGCTACAAAATGTGTATTTTTTCTTGGTTATCCTTTTGGTCAAGGATACAAGCCTTTTGATCTCAGTGAACAGATTATCATCACCAGCAGAGATGCCAGATTCTGTGAAGAGTTGTTCCTCTCAGTCAAGGTGATAGCACACATGATGACATATGGTCACCACCATTGCCTATCAACTGTAATTATGATTCTACGGAAAATTGTAAAACTCCTATTGAAGGTCAAACTGTAGCTCAAGCTCCATAAAACAATCAAATCAAGATGAAGTTCACCTTACAGGTGATCTGGATACCACACATACCAATGACACTACTGCTTCCACATTTCAGGAAGACAGGAGATCAAGCAGGCCACGCAAGTCACCTGGTTATTTGAGGGATTATGAATGTTGCACTGCTGTCAAGTATTCAATATCTAGACGTGAATCATTCTCACAAAGCCTTCATAACAGCCCTGTCCACAAAGTCTGAACCAAATACCTACAAACAAGCAGTACAACATGAAGAATGGAGACAAGCCATGAAGGAGAAACTAAAAGGCCTTGAAGATAACAATACTTGGGAGGTTACAAATCTACGACCAAACAAGAAGGCCAAAGGCTCAAAATGGATATACAAATTGAAGTTCATATCTGATGGCACAACAAAGAAATACAAAGCTCGTCTAGTTGCAAAATGATATACACAAATTGAGGGTTTTGATTATAACGACACTTTTGCTCCAGTAGCCAAGTTGATCTGTGAGAACACTCCTTGCAATTACAGCTAAACAGAAGTGGTTTTCTTCAACAAATTGATGTCAACAATGCATTTTTCCATGGTGACTTGGAAGAAGTTTACATGATAACTGTTAAGACCTAATCCCCCATTAGGGATTAAACCCACAAAATTAGGGAGGAGGCATGGGTTGGAGTGTGCTTTGCATGGGGAAGAGGGGAGAGATGATGGGGTTCAGGGTTTAGGAGGAGGCCGGCACTGTAGCATGCATGGGTTGTTGTGTATATGAAGAAAACTCACCTCTCTCTCTCTCTTTTGGTTTCCATTCGTGTTTCCACTCAACTCACCCCTTTCCTTCTTGCATCCCGACGACCAGAGGAGGAGGGAGAAGAACTCCGACGACGTGGTGGAGGCGCAAGCGAAGGAGGAGCGACGAGAACGGAGGCAAGAGGGAGACAAAGCTAGAAGCGACGCCGAAGGAGGAGGAGCTCGCCGCACACGTCTTCTCCACGGTGAAAGGTATGCCAAGTCTTCATAATAACTCCCCAAGTGGTGTGGGAGTGTAGGGGGCGGCGTTGGTGTCGTTTCCCCGGCGAAAAACCCACTGAACCAAGGTTGAAGACGATTGGTTCGGTCGACCGTTGTGTGTCTCGGTCGACCGAACATCGTCTAAATGATGCCTGTTCAGTGGCGATTATGTATTGTTCGGTCGACCGTGTGAGGTTCGGTCGACCGATATCAGTGAATATTAACTTACTGCCCGAAAACGGTCGAACGACGTCTGTGTGACGGTCGACCGTTTATGCCAAATTTTAGCGGGAATCTAAGGGTTACATTAGTCGGTCGACCGGTATTGTTTCGGTTGACCGAATCTAGTAGATAGGTTAGACAGACCTTCGGCCGACCGAGTGTGTGTCTCGGTCGACCGAACTGCACAAAGTCGGTCAAGAGCGTTGACCATCTAAACGATCGACCGCTCTGGATCCGGTCGACCGACCGCGTGCAGTTTTCCTGTAGTGAAGTGTCTGCTGATCCGGTCAACCGAAAGAGTTTCGGTCGACCGAATACAGGGGGCAGGATTCATGCAGCTTTCCTTATCGGTTGAACGGACCCTGATTCGACCGACATGATATATATGTATATAAAATGTATAGCGTAGACCTTCCAAACGGTCGACCGCTAGATTTGACCTTGTTCGACTGGTGGGTCGAAGTAATTTCTTTGGTGGATGTATCCACACGCGAGACGTCGAGCATAGGCGACTACCGGGTGTCGAGCCCACGGTCGATCACCGGACCTCGGAGCTACGGATTTCCCCTACGACGAGAGCGTATTTCAGTTGGACCCTTTGAGCCTGTGCGGCAGAGGGATGCCTTCCATGCCTGTGCGGGTGGTAGATGCTTTCTTCCTTGTGTAGGGAGGGGTTGCACTTTCCGTGTGTCGGAGAGCGATGTCACTTGTGCCTGTGCGGCCGAGAGACGCCTTCTTCCTGTTGGCTTTTTGGCCTTAATCTAGGTTTTGATGATTTAATTAACCTAATCTTAATTATGATGATGTAGAGTAGCACACATATTGCATTGCATGTATATTGTATTGTGCTAACCTCTACAGGTGATCAAGACTCAAGAAAGAAGGAAATGAAGTCAAGACATGTAATTAAAGCTAAATCGAAGACATGTAACCTTGATTTATTTTGAGTCTTAGGAACATGTGTAAATTGAGCATACAAGGGTTAAAAACCAATCACATACACACTAGGTTCCTTAGAGAAGTCACACACAAAATTTCACATTATTTGGACTTCATTAGATCACCCAAACCTTAGTCGGAAATCACTTATAAACTTAAACCCAGATTTCCTGTGTGAACCGGTCGACCGAACCAGTTCTCAGTTCGACCGGTTTATAACAGACTCTCCACAGTGATTTTACCGAACTCTACCGGTCGACCGGCTCTACCTTTTCGGTCGACCGATCCCGGATTTTAATATGGCCGTTTTTCTTGTCGTATTCCTATAACGGTCGTATTCGTATAAAACAAACTTAACCCCAAAATACATTCGGTAACCGGTCGAACGAAGACCTTGTTTCGGTCGACCGGTTGAACACATTTTCAGAAACCAAATTCCCTGCTATCGGTCGACACATTTCTCGTTCGACCGATTGACCTTTGTCTCAACCGAATCCCCTTTTTCGGTCGACCGCTCCATACTTTGGTTCGACCGATTCACTTAAGTAGAGTTAAGTTCTAGCTCGTTTGTCCGACCGAATATTCTTTTGTTCGACCGTTCTCCTTGAAATCAAGTGAACGGTCGACCGGTTTAGTAGTTTCGGTCGACCGGTTCTGGACAGATTTGCAGCCCGATTTTCTGCTTTGTGTATCTTGCACAAAACCCAATCAAATCTATCCCCAACGGCTAGAAAACCTTAGGAGCTTATAAATAGAGGATCAAGACTTGTTGTTAACACAACTCTCCAACTCCAATTTGTCCAATACATTAGAGAGAAACCTCAATCCTCAAAGCTCCCAATTCTACACTCCATAAGCCTAAACTTCACACATTTGATCATATACTCATCCTACTCAAAGTGTGCTCAATTAGAGAGTGAATCCCACTCAAGGTTACATTTGTTGTAAAGAGAGCAAGGGTCTTGGTGAAAGCCCAAGACAAGAAGCAAGGATTTCGGTGAAAGCCCGAAGTGATTCTCTCGGTTTGTGAGAGGTGGTGCCAAGCTCGGCGAGGGTTGTTCGCGAGCTTGAAGACTTGTAAAAGGCGTTGCTCCCGGCCCGGAACGGGGAGGCATAGTGAAGACGCAAGAGGAGCTCGAACGGGGATTCGAGAGGGGCTTGCAAGAGAGGACGTAGGCGCGGCCGAACCTCTGTAAATCCGACGCGTCTTTGTGTGGTTTGCATTGTCTTTCTTTCTCTACTTGTTTGTTTATTCCGCTGCGCATTTGATTGCTTAATCAAGTAGAGAATTGTGGATTAGCTTAAAAAGTGATTAGTGGACCCATAACCCACACGATCCGATCCTACATTTGGTATCAGAGCCTCGTTCGTTAATTTTGTTCTTAACCGATAAATTAACATGACTCTTAATGCATCCACACCTCTAGAATCTTGTAAACCACCATATTTTGATGGAAATAATTTTGTTTCATGGAAATCTAAAATGTCATCATTTATTAAATCCATGAATGCTAACTTGTGGTTTATGATTCAAACTCCATATGAATCACCTAGATATCATATTAGTAAATGGAGTTTAGAAGATGAGAAAAATGCATCCCTAAATGCAAAAGCTATGAATGTCTTATTTTGTGCATTAGGAGATGAACATTTTAATCTTGTTTGCTCATGTGATAGTGCTCATCATATATGGCAAACATTAGAAAAGAATTTTGGTAAAGGAGATTCACCAACCGGGAAAAAGGGAGAAGTCACTCCAATGGATGTAGCTCAAGTTAGATGTGAAGAAATCAATTCAACATCTTGTTCAACATCAAGCTCATCCGATGGAGAAAGTGAAGATGAGGTATCTTCTAGTCACTCTTCAAGTTGTAGTTCAAGTGGAAAATCATCGCATTCACATAAACTACAAAATGCATTTCTGAAAATGGTAGAAAAATGTAAAGAGCTTCATGAATCAAATAAATTAGCAAACAAGCAAATAGATGAGCTTAAATGTCAAAATGCATCTATGTTAGATGATAAAGTTGATTTGCTTGCTAAAATTGATGCTCTTACTTTAGAAAATGCATGCTTGAAGAATGAGTGCTTAAATGATAAATCTACCTCATCTAATGCAATTGAAAGTCATATGCTTGAAAATGACAAAATTGACTTGCTAAAGAAACTAGATAAATCATATCTTGAAAGCAAGCAAACTTTAAATGACTTAAATTGCATGAATGAAAAAGTTGCAAATTTAGAGATTCACATGCTTAACATGAATGAAAAGCATAATTCTATGATTAAAAATCTAAATTGCTTAAATGAATCTCTAGCAACTAAAAACAGTGAACTTAATGTCTTAAATGAAAATTTGTCAAATAAATTGCATAAGTTCACACATGGCAATAAAAACAATTTTTATGTTAAAAACTTTCCTATTCAAATTAATGTTAAACATAATTTTGCCATGAAAAAGAAAGTAAGTGTAGAGGTACCAAAATCAACTTGGATTTGGGTACCAAAAGCTAAACTTAATGGACCCAAGCAAAAATGGGTACCAAAATCTACACTTGTAGGAGCTTGAGGAAGAGATTGGTGGTGACCGGGTGAGCCAAAGCGTCGAATTCGAATCCGGTTGCATCACCAAATCAAGATTGGAGCTATTCAAGATTCAAGTTTGGTATAAAAATTTCTATCTCTAAAATTTCTGAAAAATAGCTCTAATCTAGTTCACATGCTTAATTGACATATCATATAGTTCAATTCATTGAAAATCATTTATTCCCTATTCATTGCAAATCATTTATCACATCCATTGATTCTAAATGTCAAATTTTAAATGGATGTTAGAATAAGGCTTAAGTTGAAACTTAAATGAACTTAACTTGAATCATACTCATTGTTTCCATTTAGCCTTATTGATAGGGGGAGCTTAAATGTTATATCTTTTATTAGAGTAATGAAGTGCAAAATTTAGGGGGAGCAACTTCATTACAAGACATCCAAAATCTATGCTTAAAGTCTTAAATAATTATTATTTTTGATGGATGTCAAAGGGGGAGAGATAATTAAGGGGGTAACTTGGAATTTGGCATAAAATTGAACAAAAACTATGCACATCCATAGGGGGAGCATTAATATGCATAGTTTACATATACAAATTCCATGTATTTAGATAGAATTAAGATATAGGTTGCCATCATCAAAAAGGGGGAGATTGTTGGCTTTTTGGCCTTAATCTAGGTTTTGATGATTTAATTAACCTAATCTTAATTATGATGATGTAGAGTAGCACACATATTGCATTGCATGTATATTGTATTGTGCTAACCTCTACAGGTGATCAAGACTCAAGAAAGAAGGAAATGAAGTCAAGACATGTAATTAAAGCTAAATCGAAGACATGTAACCTTGATTTATTTTGAGTCTTAGGAACATGTGTAAATTGAGCATACAAGGGTTAAAAACCAATCACATACACACTAGGTTCCTTAGAGAAGTCACACACAAAATTTCACATTATTTGGACTTCATTAGATCACCCAAACCTTAGTCGGAAATCACTTATAAACTTAAACCCAGATTTCCTGTGTGAACCGGTCGACCGAACCAGTTCTCAGTTCGACCGGTTTATAACAGACTCTCCACAGTGATTTTACCGAACTCTACCGGTCGACCGGCTCTACCTTTTCGGTCGACCGATCCCGGATTTTAATATGGCCGTTTTTCTTGTCGTATTCCTATAACGGTCGTATTCGTATAAAACAAACTTAACCCCAAAATACATTCGGTAACCGGTCGAACGAAGACCTTGTTTCGGTCGACCGGTTGAACACATTTTCAGAAACCAAATTCCCTGCTATCGGTCGACACATTTCTCGTTCGACCGATTGACCTTTGTCTCAACCGAATCCCCTTTTTCGGTCGACCGCTCCATACTTTGGTTCGACCGATTCACTTAAGTAGAGTTAAGTTCTAGCTCGTTTGTCCGACCGAATATTCTTTTGTTCGACCGTTCTCCTTGAAATCAAGTGAACGGTCGACCGGTTTAGTAGTTTCGGTCGACCGGTTCTGGACAGATTTGCAGCCCGATTTTCTGCTTTGTGTATCTTGCACAAAACCCAATCAAATCTATCCCCAACGGCTAGAAAACCTTAGGAGCTTATAAATAGAGGATCAAGACTTGTTGTTAACACAACTCTCCAACTCCAATTTGTCCAATACATTAGAGAGAAACCTCAATCCTCAAAGCTCCCAATTCTACACTCCATAAGCCTAAACTTCACACATTTGATCATATACTCATCCTACTCAAAGTGTGCTCAATTAGAGAGTGAATCCCACTCAAGGTTACATTTGTTGTAAAGAGAGCAAGGGTCTTGGTGAAAGCCCAAGACAAGAAGCAAGGATTTCGGTGAAAGCCCGAAGTGATTCTCTCGGTTTGTGAGAGGTGGTGCCAAGCTCGGCGAGGGTTGTTCGCGAGCTTGAAGACTTGTAAAAGGCGTTGCTCCCGGCCCGGAACGGGGAGGCATAGTGAAGACGCAAGAGGAGCTCGAACGGGGATTCGAGAGGGGCTTGCAAGAGAGGACGTAGGCGCGGCCGAACCTCTGTAAATCCGACGCGTCTTTGTGTGGTTTGCATTGTCTTTCTTTCTCTACTTGTTTGTTTATTCCGCTGCGCATTTGATTGCTTAATCAAGTAGAGAATTGTGGATTAGCTTAAAAAGTGATTAGTGGACCCATAACCCACACGATCCGATCCTACACTTCCTTGTGTAGGGAGGGGATGCACTTTCCTTGTGTTGGAGAGCGGAGGCAGTCAGTGGGCCCGAGGCGGATTTGCATTGCATGTGCATTCATGGCTTTTCGTATTTGATTCTATTTATGTTAGGAGATGTTGGCATACGGGGTTCCTTGCGGGAACTCCGGCAGATTTCATGTTTCATTTTCAGGGAGCAGGCAAACGTAGGTTGGTGGTGACCGAGGGGAGTACCTCCGGGATCGGGTCCTGTCTTCGTATCTTTTTGTAGAGGTAGCGATTACAGTAGTTATGTTGTAGACTTGTAATCGTTCTTTTAACACTCTGTATTATGACTTCCACGTGGAGATATTATATATATATATATATATATATATATATATATTCAGTTGACTTTACAGTAACGTGCCCTTGTTGACCGTTGACGGTCGTATGTTGTATGTTTTAATTTGAAAAAAAATCTTCTGTTGTTTCGGGACGTTACAATAACTCCTTAAGGGTACTTAAGAGAGGGGGAGAAGAAATTATATATGCAAGCTAAAGAAGTTTCTATGGACTTAAACAAGCATCAAGGAACCGGTTTTCCAAACTCAACGGTCCTCCTACAACTTGTCTTCCAACAGTCACATGCTGACTACTCTTTGTTCACATAGAAGTCTAAAGATAAACTTTCTTGTTGTCCTTGTTTACGTGGATGACGTGTTTCTTGTTGGAGTCTCACTTAGTTCAATCAACACTCTCAAGGAGCATCTTCAATCTCAATTCAAGCTCAAAGACCTTGGAGATCTTCAATACTTCCTTGGATTGGAAGTGGTTAGAACCATGGAAGGAATCAATATTTTTCAAAGGAAGTACACTCTTGACCTCTTACAAGAGATAGGACAACTTGCAGTCAAACCAGCAGTTAATCCAATGGAACAAAATCACAAATTCAAAGAATCACCAGCACTGACACATCCTATTGAATATACAAGACTCATTGGCAAGCTCATCTACTAAACCATCACTAGACCAGACATCAACTATTCAGTTCGAGTGCTTAGCTAGTATATGAACTCTCCTCAACAAAGTCATTCTTGTTTGAGATACTTGAAAAATGCCCCAGGTCAACGTCTGTGCTACAGTTCAGAAGAGAATTTCAAGTTATCTGCTTACTGTGATTCAGATTGGGCTCTTGCCCAATCACACGGAGATCCACTTCAGGCTTCTGCATCAAATTAGGAGTTTCCCCCATCTTTTGGAAATCTAAGAAACAAACGGTGGTTGCTCGCTCCCCAGCTGAAGCAGAATACTGTTCAATGAGCAACACTACTTGTGAAGTCTTATATATGGTAAACTTACTCGCTGACTGATCTGCAGATACTTGTTTCTCTACCAATTAAGCTCCATTGTGACAATAATGTTACCGTTCATATTTCTGAAAACCTTGTCTATCACGAGCGTACAAAACACATTGAAATTGATTGTCTATTCAACAAACTCCTATTCAAATTGGGAGTACGTAACATTTATTCAGTTTGAGGAGGAGTGTTAAATTTCTATGTCTAGCTTGTTATTTTCAGTAGAGCGTGATTAGGTTGTAATTAGCTATTGGGCTCGTTACCTTGTTGCGAGGCCCTTTCACTTCTTATAAACCAAGGCTTGTAATAAACGGGCAATCGGGTAGTGGACAAAGATCCGGTTGTGATCCACACCCGAACAGGACTGCATAAATAGGATTTTTTTTTTTTTTCTTCTTCTTCCCTCCATCTCATTTTAACTCGATTTTGAGAGAGATGTGAGGTTTTCCCCAAATCCCTGAGTGACGCGGTGAACGTTGGTGGATGCGTTCGTTGATTTGGTGATTGGATTTACAGTTTTTACGGCAATAGCTTTTACCATAAAAAATTACCACAATCAAATCTTACCCAACGAAGTCCAATTTGCAAATCCCACGTATCTATATATTCAAAAGTCAACGCCTTCTAGACACCTTGGAATCTCAACACCTTCTAGGCTTCAAAGACGAATGAATGTATTGGAAAAGTCAACGCCTTCTAGTATTCAATGACAATTGCATGTATAAAAGAAGCCAATCAGAGGAAAAGATGATTTTTATGTTTATCCAAATACGAAATAGAACATATCCATATTTAAATTCGTTTGAATTTCTTTTCTAATAAATGTTAATACTCTCAAGAATTTTGAAGCACGTATGTGTAATTTGACTAAAAGAAGGAGCTCATTGGGCTGGGCGTTTTCCAAGTTTGGTTCTTTTCTATGATTAGTCACACGTACATGGATAAACTAATTAATTATGACAAGTCCTAAACTCCAAATTACAGTTGAAAAGAATAATTTGAATATATTCTCGTTCAAAAGACGAAACCATGATAAATATGTCCATTTTTCTCTCAAAGGAAATCAATCTCCACCAATATAAACAAACTAATAAACTACGACAACTCTTAATTAGTTGTAAAGAATAATTTGAATATATTCGCTTTCAAAATATGAAACCATGAGAATTATATTCAAAATTTTCTCCAGACAAAACAAGCCCATCAATGTGTGGCCTAGCACCATGAACGCAAATTTGACTATACTTTTATGACAACAACGTAGCAAAAAAAAAACAATATAAAAAGAATCATGTCATGATTACTCCAAAAATGATTCTTGATATCAATGTTATTCACTAAATTGTACAAATATCGAAATCAGTACCATATGGTTTCATTCAATCAAACCATTCAATTCTACCTACGTACATCGAACCTTTGATGTCCGATTTGGCCACAATCTCTAAAAGATTATAAACGAGGGCATGAAAAAGAGCTTCAGCTCTTCCTACCCTTGCTTACGTATTTGCCAAGTGTAAGATAGTTTGGCACGAGTCAATACGAAAAGCAAGTGTGTCTTTGAATTGTTGGAAACTTCGTCACCGAGTGTCGGATCTTGGAGTAGACCGTTGGTGGACCTCGTGGGATAACGGGAGAATTAATATTTCGGAAAATTACTTAAATCGTTCTAATAATTATCATTTTGTCCTTAGCAATTCATTTAATATTTATTTCGTCATGTCTGTTAATAAGGTTTCTGTCTACGTTTTTCTTATTTTCCTAATAATCTAAGTAAAAAAAATCTGAGTCGGGCATCTTAGCCAGACGCTTCCCCTATGGGGCGCGTTTTACCCAGACATCACCTCATTGAGGGGCATTTTACCAAGACGTCCGTCCAAAAAAAATCTTAAATTTATACGGTGTGTTATATCAAATTATTTGAGGTTCCGTTGCAAGATTTTGGTAGTAACGAGTTGAATTACAATGAGTTTTTTTTTCAAATGATCAAGATTCAAAAAATTTCAGATAAAAAACTAGTTAAATTACTATTCGCCATGTCGATGTGGTATTTGGTAATCCAATTTCTTAGGAAATTATTATTCGTCGTCCCAAAACTACTTAAATTGCTCCAAAAATTACTTTTTTACCCTTCACAATCCATTTAATACTCATTTCGTCTCGTCTTTTAAACTAAGACTTATGTCTAAGTTTTCCTCACTTTACCGGTACCAACACCACGAAAATATCTGGCGAAAGCATCTCGATCACGCGAATTTCAAAAAGAAAAAAATTTGGGTCGGGCGTCCGGCTAAGACACTCGTCAAAAAAAATCTTAAATTTATACGGTATGTTATCTCAAATTATTTGAGGTTCCATTGCAATATTTCGGTAGTAACATGTTGGATTACAATGAATTTTTTTACAAGTGATGAAGATTCAAAATTTTCAAAATCCAATTTTTTTCAATGAACGAGACCCTAGTCGACCTGTCGAGGTGGTAGTTGGTAAAATTTCCCGACTTACAAAAAAAACTCACCGTAATCCACCATATTAATACCAAAAACTTGGAATGGAACCTGAAATAATTTGAGATAACACACCGTATAATTTTTAAATTCTTTATTAAAAAAATAGAGGCGTTTAAGCGAGACGCCACTTTCATGGGGCAGACGTCGAAGCCAGATGCCCCCTAATTTTTTTAATTTTTAATTTTTATTAAAAATAAGTTGGTCATTTTGCCAAATTCGAGTACACCGGATGACTCATTTCCTGACCTCCAAAACATTATTTTTTATGATTATGAGAAAAAGATGAAGAGAGATGGGTGGTAGAAGAGTGAAATATCGAGATATATGAGTAAAAATGAGAGAATGACAAAACAGTAATTTGTACGGACGATTTAAGTAATTTTCCGATTACGAATAGCAATTCAGTAACATAACGAAGTTGTTTTTGTACTTTTATCCCAGATTATCTCCTTTCTTGAAAATTATTTATTATAATAGAGTTGATTTTCACATTTATTGTGTCGGGCTTTCTGTAAAATATTATTCCACGTGTGCTTATTTTCCAACATGAATTTGGTGGTAAGAGGAGCCATGGTCAAGGGGAATTCGATTCTACAACTTATAAATTGTAAGATGCTGCTATGAGACTACTAAGCTTAACTCAATGCATTAAGAATGGGGTATTAAAAGCATGTCTTTGGTGATTAGCTTAATCCCGCTAATAAAAGTATTTCTCCAGCAAGTTAGGATTTTGGGATTCAAACGTACATTTCAAAATATGTGGACTAAATTTGTGACATCCAAACCCTTTGAAGTTCAAGCTAAAAAAAACCAGCAGATGAAGATTCACGTCTACAATCCAATTTGATCCGTGGAAATCAAAAGTATTTTAACTGAGATTTTTTTTTCTATTGATTGTTCATGGACAAATTTAATAATAATAAACATTATATGATTTTCACATTTTTCATTATTAGTGACGTGAGACTACCTCTCCAAAAGATAGACATAATAGTAGAAATAAATAACTGTGATAAATCAGTGAGTATTTATAACATTTACAAAACTTATATATAGGACTATACAATATTTTGACCAACCGATAAAGCATCCATGAAACTATCCCAAATTCAAAAGAAAAGAAAAAAACATAATCAGCAGGAAGCAACCAGAGCACATGAGATGAGATTCGATTCGATTCCTCTGCTGTTGTTTGTGTCGTGTATTGTTTAATTTCTCTGTCCTTTCCTCTGACTTTCTTTTCTTTTCTTTTCTTTTTTCCTTTGCTTTTGGTTTTGTCAGTGTTGATAATGCCGTCCAACGCACACTCATTATGGGATCTTCTGGTCCACTTTCTCTTTCGTTCTCGACCGTCCGATTCTTTCTGTTCTTTTCTGCCGTTGGATTGCTTGTCACCGGTTGTGTCCGGTCATGCTTCTCAGGTATTTTCTGCTGCTTTAAGTAAGGGAACTCACGTGATTTGATTATATATACGTGGTTTGTATTTTTATTAATTAATTCTATTGTTTGTTTTGCACATTTTTCAGATATTTTTTTGATAACAGTTCATTGGCATTAAAAGTAAAGATAACGAGAAGTTGCAAAACACATCTCTGGTTCAACATACCATATTAGGTAAATACAACTCCAAAATGCGGAGCCTCATATCATATATTACCCTTATGGTAGGAGATAATTACAAAAAAAAACAACCGAATATATATCTAATATCCGAGTTGAAACATCTCTTGATAATATCTTGCTATTAGGTAGGGTCATGAGGGATGGTTCCGGTTTCCTCAGATCCTGAGACACTCCACTCTCAGTGCCTCCTCCTCCTCCTCCTCCTCGTGTTGCTCCACTTCCAACTCTAATTCCTCCATCCATGCAAGTTGCTAAATGCATTCGATTTCATTCTCGGATGGGTCTCCTGACGCGTTCACCGCTTGAGAGTTTGTCCCTGGGACAACAAGAGGAGAAGTGTGTTGGGGGCACCGGAGAGAAGTAGTCATGCCTTGCCCGTTTTATACGGGTCAATTGGTATATGTCTTTTAATAATTCTATCCCTTGTGAGCAATCTTTGTTCATACAAAAGCGATAGAATTTTTTTAACTTTATGTGGGCTATTAGACCCCCAAATCTGTTGATAGAGTTGGTATTGGTTGTGTTTGATTCATTATGTGACTACAAAAACTCTTCACCGTAAAGGTTCCTGTCTGGTTTAATTTAATGCCCAACGTCTTTTATCAGGCGTGTTGGTTGGTATGTAATCTAGGTATAGACCATATAACTCATTTATCTAAGTTTCATTCAGAGTATTTTTGAACCATCCTATTAAAATGTTTCTTGTTTCCAGAATTGTTGTAGCGTAATCCAAGGTTGTTTGGTTAACCTGAATGTATCTGAATGACTTTCGGTTAGTGGAATATTGTTATGCCACTCAATTGGAAGGGGTGAAAAAAACATGGTATTAAATCACAAAATCCCACGGATTGTGTGTTGTGTATTGTTGGGGAAGAGACCTATCCTATTTGGTCCTTTTCTTTCCACAAAGCACATCCCATAGTTTTTTTAATTCTTAAGTTAAAGCGATGCTTTTCTATATCAATTATACCCAGACCACCATCTCTTTTAGATTGGCATACTTTGGACAAGTTTACTAGAGTTTTAATATTGGAGTGCCTCGTAGAATTATTCCACAAGAAATTCTATCGCAGACGATCAATTTTTTCTACTACGCCTTTTGGCGTTTTCAGACATGCCATAAAGTATGATGCAATTGGTGTTAAGACTGAATTTATTATCATGGTAATTCGTCCTCCACTTGAAAGATTTTTTGTGATAACCAAAAGTTGAACCCATATTACACACCCAACGTGATCTTGGTCGAGTTGACTTATATAATAATTGATGTGCCACTCTAACCATTGTCAAACGAAAATTAATCACACATCGGCAATCCACAAATTTGTTTGTTTGTCTAGGAAAGTAAACTCTACGGGATTGAAGGCTGTAGGTGTCCACATGTCTAACGGTCTAACCTGAGTTGTTGAAATATATGTATGTATCTATGTTTATGGGTATGTGGTAGCTATTAAAGGTAATGGGAACATGCGAAGCCTTTTTTTCTTCAAAAGGCATAACACATACTAAGAATTTCTTAGGATTGTAGTTTCTCATGCTTATGGAACAATATTCGGTGACAAAATTTTGTCTATTAATACTTAATTTCTAGTTAGATTGCGTTTGGCACACCCCCTCAAAGAAGCTTGGAACGAGGAAAAATTAGGTCCAAGAATCTATTACTTTCGTATGGAGTTAATCTATTTCTTCTCTCTTATGGGATAAAATTATGATTTTTTTTTTTTTAATTTTTACCCTCATCCCAAACATACCCTTAAATGTTTAACAGTTTTAAATTCAAATTCGTTGAAATCCATATAATTCATGGCACCTATATACTCGAAAATATCCACCTCATTTGAAGTGGACTTTACAATAAGGTAAGTATATAATTTTTAGTTATTTTGTAAATTTTAGACTGGATCTGGTTAATCTATCTATTCCCCCCATCCAGCCGTCTGTCCAACCCAATCAAGCATAAGGTGGCACTAAAGTCAACAATTAATAAACCCACACATCCCCTTCAAACTGCAAAATGTCAAACCATGCACGTCTATCTACAACCCTCACACCAAAATCAACATACTATAACACTTGCTTTGACTCGAAGAAAACAAATATTTAATATCCACGTCTTCATAAAGTTCAAGGCCAATTACAAAAATACTTTTGGAATACCTCAAATTATCGATAGTACCTTAAACTTTCTGGTAATATCATATATAGCTCTAATTGAAATAGAAATATATTGCACCATAGCTAATTTATTTTGAAAAATAGTCACTTCATTTGTATTCGTTGTTATGGCAAAATTAAGAATTTAAGGCTCTTAAATCTATTTCATGAAGTTCGATTTGCCTTACATGAAAATGCTGACAAGAGGATATAAGTGAAAGTTTTGGTTGTATTAAAAGATTTTTAAGACTTTATGAAAATTTAAAAGGTATTTTTCAAAAAATAATATTTGCAATTTTGAATTCACATTTTGGAACATTTGAATACAAGTAGGGGTGTAAACGAGCCGAGTCGAGCGAAGTTTCGAACAATAAGTATTATATTATGTTAGTACCAAATACAAAAAAATAAAATAAATGACGCAATAAAAAATTCGAACGAGCTATCGAGCTGAACATTAATTTTTGTCGAATTCGAGCGGCTCGTTTACTGAACTAGGTTTCAAGATTTTTTTATTTTTCATCAAAATCTTTCATTTTCAAGTGAAACTAGAATTGAACATTGTTCGAGTTGAGTTCGACTCGAGCTATCAAGCCGAGACAAAGTTGACAGCCCTAAATGCAAATGATAATATATTAACTTGCCATTAGCAATATTATTTTACTTAATTTCAAGAGACATCTTAAGAGTACGCATCTTAATTTGTTCTCATTTGACTATCACGTTCATATTTATGCACAAGCAGACGTATTCATGTATGGTTTCACATGTATATAGATCTTTTTCCAAATTATAAACTAGTACCATTTTTATCAACCAATTTCACTTCCGAATTCTAATATTTAAACACCTAAACCAACTTTAGTAGGGTTGTAAATAAGTGGAGTCGAGTTAAAATTTCAAATCTCAAGTCTTACTATATATCATTACGAAATACAAAACAATAAATATAAATTCAGTAATAAAAGAATTTCGAATCCAAGCCAACTCATTTATCGAAATAAGTTGGATTTTTTTTTATATTTTTCATAAATAACTTTTATGTTAAAATTAAATTATAATCGAACCAAAACTCAAGTTTGAGTTATGAAACGTAGCTAGAGTTTAAAAACAAAATAAAAAAATCCAATACCAAATACTTTCTTAAAGAAAAAGAAAAAAAATCGAAAGTGGGAAGCACGTATAAACGCCGGTTGACGTCAACCCCACAACTCTGACCAAACCCACTATAAAACCCCCTCAAACCCCAAACCGAACTTCATTCATTCATTCACCAACCAAATCCAATGGCCTCGCCGGACGTCCTAACCTTCTCACCGTCCGACGACGCGGCGATCCACGAGGCTGCCATGGCCAGTCTCCAGTCCCTCACTCGCTTCACCCTCCAGCTCTCCTCCCTGTCCCCGTCCCCGCCCGATCTGAGGGACTCCACCGACGCCGTCGTCTCGGGCTTCCGGCAGGTCATCTCCCTCCTAAACAGCACCAGACACGCCCGCTTCCGGCGAGCCCAGCCGGCGGTGAAGGAGGTTAAGGAGAAGGAAGTGATTGTGAGAAAAGGGGTGTCCTCCGGGAATGAGTCGTCGGTGACGGCGGATGGGAGTGTGTCGAAGGGGATGGTGGTCGGAGGTGGGAAGCCGCCTTTGGGAGGGAAGAGGAAGTGTAACGGCCATGGCGGGGATGCGATTGGGAACTGCCATTGCTCTAAGAGAAGGTATGGGGATTTGCCCTTCTTTTCTTTTTTTGGATTTTTTTTTTAATATTTGGTTTGGATTTTGTGATGGAGTTACTCTGTTTCGATAAAGACTTTGAAAAATAAAGGAATTAAGTCAAAGTTTTAAAAAATCCTCCGATTTAGTGAAAAATCCTTCTAAATGTGGAAGCACAAAGAAATTGTGTTGTGAAAGATTTAAGAGGTATTTGGGGTTTGACGTTTGTGTTGACTTTTTGGATTTCAGGAAATGTCGTGTGAAGAAGACAATAAGGGTTCCGGCCATTAGCTCCAAGATCGCCGACATACCGGCCGACGACTACTCCTGGAGGAAGTACGGCCAAAAACCCATTAAAGGCTCTCCCTATCCAAGGTTTGCACTACAAACAACCGTGTCTTTGGATTGAACAAGTTCTATAAATGTTGTTTCTGATCATCCCTAGTAGTAATTTCAGTTTGGTTGACGGTTTAGGAATCTATTTAAAATAGATGACTTAAAAGTCGGCCGACTAGTCCAACTGTAAGATTGAACCCAACTCGTCGATGACCTCAACTAATCCCATTACTCTGTCGGATTGGCTTGATAGATTGTCTATAATCATGAATCAAATTCTGTTCGACTAGCTGACTTAAAATCCTTGTTCCAAGTTAATCATGATTGAGTTAGGAAGAAAAATCCATCCAACCTTGTATCTATGCTTTAGAGTTTTCATGATTTAAGATGAAAATCAACTTAAGTATAAAAAAAGTAAGTAAAATTTCCCCATATAATCCCAAATCCCTTCCATTTTATCAATAAAAATAAAAATAAATTAAAAGGTCAAATTTCAGATGTTCCAACATTAACATTGATGATCTCTTTTCTTCCAAAACAGAGGATACTACAAATGCAGCACAGTTCGTGGATGCCCAGCTAGAAAACACGTCGAACGGGCGAACGACGACCCGACGATGCTCATCGTCACCTACGAAAACGACCACCGCCACACCATCGTCGCCGTTCCCTCTCCGTCCACGGGACCATGCTTGGTCTTCGACTCCTCCCTCAAAACATAATAACCACAACAACCTTCAATCAATCCCCACACCATTTGTTGTTCCATCACACTTGTAGATTTTTTGTATTATTTCCCCCACATTAGAATTAGATTGGTCGTTTGGATGTAACTTTTTTGACGACAAGAAATGAAGGCCGGAAGGTTTGAAAATTTTGACTTGTTAGATATTCTTCGAGCATTGCAAAAAGTCAAAATTTCTGGGGTCCACAGCTGATTTTATTATTGGTGTCTGGTCAATGGTGGTGTTGCTGTCAGGTGTGGGTCCCAGAACCCGGCAGCTGGTCGTGTTGGTGCTGTTTGGACTCGGGGAGGTGGAGACTGATTTGGTCTGACTTGGACATTAGAATAGAACCAAACAAAAAACAAATGGGTTTTATTACGTGTGGTTCAGTTGGAAACTTGGAATTGCATAGATTGGTTCGTCAAGGTTGGGTGGGATTTGGTTACCTAATTAATTATTGTTTATTTCAAATGGTGTTGTGAGTTCTAATTAGGGTTTTTTATATTATTTTTCTTTTATGTTATTAAGATACATTTATATGATTTTTCTCTTTCTTTTAAGGTACAATAATTTTTTTTAAATGGATTCATGATTTTGGAGCATTTTGTTGAACTTGTTCATTGAATTCAAATTATCTTTAGGGTTTTTTTTGGTTCTTAGATTATCTTACGCCCTCAAAAGAAAGTCAAATTCGGTCCCCATTCAAAATAAACTCGGAGCTAATGTAAAAATTCAAAGATTTTGTTTACAAACTAAAATACAAAATATTTTCGTTGCTTGACTTTGGTGCTTATTTATGAGAGAGAGAAAAAATCTATTCTTTAACTTGAATTTACCCTCGACAAAATCGAACAAGAAAATGCCCATGAGAGATCAAAATCCTCAGTTTCATGATGCCATAATCATTTCTTACCAGTAGACTATAACCATGTCCGCTTAGCAGTTAGTGATGAAACGTGTTGATTTGTGCGAGTGAACATTTAGTCAAATGGATGAAGAGAAATTTGTTATAGCCAAAAGATTAAGTCACCACCTTTTAAAATGCAAAGTCTACTGGTGGCGGGTGGACGAAGAAAGTATCTAGAATCAGCGTGGAAGTAGGCAACGATAATTAGTAAATTAATAAGTGGAGCATTATGCCACTAAATTGTATATGCAAAAATAATGGAAGTCAAATTTGGTTACCACATCATATCTCTAGAAGACTAGAACACTAATGCATGCGCCGGTAGGTAAGATTACATCCAAGATTACCCTTAATTATTTTAGTTGAAAGTAGAAACCAATTAGAACCTACTTTTTGCCCACCTTTAGTCGCCATTATTTCAGTAGTGTCGCGTGAACTCCTCTAAGGGTTATTTATGTAAATCACTTATATATGGTGAATAAATTATTTGGGGAGCATTCCACTGTCCTTATTTCCACAGGCCACAAGAGAGGTAGTTCTTAGATCTAATTAAGGGTACTAATTTTCGTAGAAGAGGAATAATGATTTAATATTTAGTATAATTTGGCTATGGTGATTGCAGTTGTGTTGAGCTTTTTTTTTGATAAAAAAATATGTTTTGAGCTTTCACCATATAACCCATAAGAAGGCATAACTATAAGTGATGTTTCTTAATAAAAATGCGAGTTCACCTTTAGGATGCATTGCTAATATGATTGCTAAGTTCAATTAACATGTAATTTTCAAGATTGCTAGGCACTTTGAAGAAAACTTGTCCTCAATAACCTGATCGTGCCAAAAAGAAAATACTTTTCAATAAAAAACACAAAATTTCAAATTTTGTACATACCAAAGGTTTTAGGGGAAATTAATTGCAGGTCATAAAACATCATCCACTTCAATGATAAAGGGGATGACTTTTCAACTTTATTTTTAGGTCATGACCTCTTTATTTTTCCAAAACTACCCTTTTCATGACTAACTAATTACAATAGTGATATTCTCTTCAAATTAGGGTTTTAGCAAGAGAAACTCATCATTTTAGCCCACACTTTCCTTTCTTCCCTCATCTCTAACATAAATTTCCCCACTCAAATGTTTTGTTGAAGTACAAGTTGTGAGATTCAACGTTTAAGGCAAAGATAACGAGAGTTGTTCATGTTTTTTGGTTTTTATCCTAGTTTCGTGAATTTCTTTGAACCCGTGATTTTAATATCTAGAAACAATTCTGAAAATTTAGATTTCCTTATGATTAATTAAGTTTCGTATGCTATTAGAGCTTAATAACTCAATGATAATGATTGATGAAATAAGTGTTGATTTTTCTATACTTGTATGCAGAAGATTTCAGAATTACATGTTAAGCATGATTTTATAACTATAATTTCTCTATAATGTATTAACAAATATTTTGGCTTATGAAATGCATTCACAACCTTTCATTCCATTATTAATAGATAAATAGCAAAAGTTGTAAGACTGTTCATTTTAAGTTGTGTTTCTGTCCACTTTAAGTTGTGTCTCTCTCAATTCTAAGGTGTGTCTGCCCATTTTAAGTTCTGGGTTTGTCTATTTTAAGTTATAAACGTGTCCATTTTAAGTTATAGATGTGTCCATTTTAAGTTGTGGGTCTGTCCATTTTAAGTTGTGGGTCTGTCCATTTTAAGTTGTGTATTTGCTCATTTTAAGGTTCGTCTACCCATATTAAGTTCTAGGTATGTCCATTTTAAGTTATAGACATGTCCATTTTAATTTATGGTTCCGTCCATTTTAAGTTTTGGATATTTCCATTTTAAGTTTTGTGTTTGCCCATTTTAAGTTTCCGGTCTCTTCTTTGAAGTTGTGTTTGTCAATTTTAACTTGTGTGACTGCAGATTTTAAGTTGTGGATCTGTCTATTTTAAGTTGTGGGTTTATCCATTTTAAGTTGTGTGTCTGTCCATTTTAACTTGTATAACTGCATATTTTAAGTTTTTTGTTTGTCCATTTTAAGTTATAGACGTGTCTATTTTAAGCTGTGTGTCTGTCCATTTTAAATTGTGTGATTGCTCATTTTAAGTTATCTATCTGTCCATTTTAAGTTATAAACGTGTACATTTTAAGTTATAGATGTACCCATTTTAAGTTATGAGTCTGTCCATTTTAAATTTTGGGTCTTTGCATTTTAAGTTCTGGGTCGATCCATTTTAAGTTGCATGTCTGTTCATTTTAATTTACGTAACTGCACATTTAAGTTATGAGTTTGTCCATTTTAAGTTGTGTGTATGTCCATTTTAAGTTATAGACGTGTCAATTTTAAGTTATGAGTCTGTCCATTTTAAGTTATAGACGTGTTTTTTTTAAATTGTTGGTCTGTTCATATTAAGTTATAGATGTGATCATTTTAAGTTGTGGGTCTGTCCATTTTAAGTTGTGTGTCTTTCCATTATAAGTTTTGGATCTGCCCATTTTAAGTTGTGGGTATGTTCTTTTTTATGTTGTTGGTATGTTAATTTTAAGTTGTGGGTCTGTCAATTTTAAGTTATAAACGTGTCCATTTTAAGTTGCGAGTCTCTCCATTTTAAGTTATGGGTCTGCCAATTTTAAGTTGTTTGTTTGTCCATTTTAACTTGTGTGACTGCACATTTTTAGTTATAAATCTGTCCATTTTATGTTGTGGGTCTGTCCATTTTAAGGTGTGTGTCTATCCATTTTAAGTTCTAGACGAAAAAAAATTGTAGCAAAGTTTCATGCTTAATAACACTTCAGGCCATCATTTAAACCAACACAAACTTGTACTCATATGATGTCTCAAAATAAGAAGAGCAGATAAACACCAAAAGGAATTATGCCTAAGGCCTACTCCAATCCATCTAAAAAAACAAGAAAAATATGAAAACATATAATTCTTTTCACAGTTTTCCTTCCTCTCCAATGACTTTCCAGGTTCATACTCAAAATCAAAATCTTCCACAATAACATATAAACATCAACATCAATTCAAAACTCCAAACCATTTCAAACCCAAAAAAGAACCCATAAAGCTGAATTTTTAATTTTACAAAAAATAATTTGAGTTATCTTTTATAATTTCTTACAAGGTGAAACATATACCCTCAAAACCCAAAACCAAAATCATTCAAAAGAAAGTAAAAACCCATCAAACACAAAATAAGAAGAAAAAAAAACTCAACTTGAACAATATTTAGTAAACTCTAACAAGGTAAAGAACATATAACAAAAATGAAAAAGAAAAAAAAGAACCCACCAAAAATAACCCAAATCCCACACAAAAAGGACAACTTGTAATCTCTTATGAACACTCACAAGTTCAACACACAAACCAAACAAAACATTAAATACCAAAATGGGTGATCTCAAAACAAAAAACCCAAAAAAACTAAATCCGCGGCAACCCAACAAGAAACCCATAAAAAATCAAACTTTTCAATCTCATATCCACTCATACAAGGAAGCGAGGGAGTAGAGGGGGCCTGAAGAGTGAAGAGAAAGTTGAGGCATCCATGACGAAGCAGAAGACAAGGAAGGCGAGGCAAGGGAAGGGGAGGAGAGGGTTGGGATGGGGTGGAACTTGGACCAGGCGAAGGTCGGGGTGGGGTGGAAGGGCTGGAGGAGGAGGAGAAGGGAGAGGATGTCAGTTAGGAAAAGAGAGGGGAGGCAGGGATGTTGCATGCTAAGATGTTAGGAATGGAGGTGGAAGTGAGATGAGATGAGTTGTAGTTTTGAAAGGTTGTGAAGAGTAAAATGGGAAAGAAAATTTAATTTTAGGTTAGATGCAGTATCAGTGAATAAGTTGATTTTTCAACCCTTTTATTATTGAAGTGGAAAATATTTTATGACCTACAGTTAATTTCCACTAGTTATTTAGAGTACCGACGACTGACGTATCTCGTAATTCAAGAACTATCGTTTTTAATAAGAAATTAAAGTACTATGGTTGACAAAAGAGTCTGAAAGAAGCTTCCATGACTTTTGGCTTGCCTATTGTTGAAGATCTTATCAAAGAAATTATTATTATTATCGTTATTGATCTAGTGGGGCACAGGATCTTTGAAATGAAACAAACCTCCAACCACTTAAAATTTCTCAAGTATAATATGGTTGTTCGTTCATTTGACAAGATTATCAAGGAAATATTATTGGTTAGATCCTTCAACTCCCACAAAAGTAAACTCTAATGTTCATAAATTAAAGTCAATACATGAAATTTAGATGTGTCATTTATAGGTGATAATAATGGCAACAACTTTGATATCTACCAAGATGCATTCGCCGAACTAAATTTGCATTTCTCTTTTATTTCGTTTAGTTTACCATTACGTAGTGGCGATTACAAAAAAGGAAAAAGAAAATAACGACTGAACATGACAATTGAAAGGATTCAAACCCGTTCGGATATCGGACCGTGCCAGTCCGATTTGTGTACATCCGTACGTAGTTCCAATAATGCTAAGCAATGACGTGGAAGAATAGAAAAATAATAATCACAAGAGGAAGATTTTGACATGGAAATTCCTCCTAATTAGAGAGAGACTGAGGAAGGTTCCACTATTTGGAGAAGAAACACATCTTTTTCAACAACTTCAAGATGTACACATCTTTTTCAACATCTCAGCCTCTCCAAAAAATTAATTAATAATTCTTCTGGTTTGCCATCTTGTGCTGTTCCACCATTCAAAATAGTCATGGAACGCTTACATAACCTCCTTATTGATGGACGGACCAACAAGTGTTCTTATTTTCAAGGTTACAATAAAACTAGTAAAAGAAGATATACAAATGAACTTATGAATAAGTAGTTTACCGACACACAAGACACAAGTTTTCAAATTCAGGTGGGATTTGGAAGTTAAATTTCTTAAACATCTACACAAGCTTAAAGGAAGGATCACGTACGCTACTCCACAGGACCTTACAACTAGTGACCGGGAGGATACAACTTTGATGATGTTGGACTTGCACGAGTACATCCGCCTCAAGAAGCATCATGCAGTCAAGCAGAACAATATCGAAGACAAAGCCAAAATCGAGCAAGAAGAAAACTAAGAAAAAAGGACAAGTCGTCCAAGTGGTGGTTTGCGAATCGAGTTAGACTAGTGCGAGTCGATTGTAATTTTCATATTTTCATCAGAAATAATTTGCTTTGATGTCTGGCAACTCCTTGCCCTTATTTAGATACTTTTTGCATTGTATTTTATTGAGAAATCAATAAAATTTAGTGTCAATCCCGTCTTATTGTTTTGCAAAAAAAAAAAAAAAACTTGTATTTGAATGAAAATCAAGTACAAATTTCAATGTATAACTATAGTAACCAATCTTGTAAACATTTTCATATAAAAATCATTAATGTGCTTATAATGTGTAAGCTATTCCTCTTGAGTCTTGAGGAGTGTTCAAACAAAAGGTTTGACGGATCAGAAACATTACATAAAATTGTATGTGCCATAAGAGGGCATGGGTTTAGACTGTATAATGGGCCTGGACTAGATCCTTAAATGTAGTGTGAAAATATATTAGGCCTCAACATGAAAGATTATGATGCGAATTATCTTAATTTGTACACTTTAAAGCAATAGAACTACAAGTTTGGAATTTTTAATTAAGTTCACAAACAAAAGATAATTTTGGTATACCCTTTCCTCGTTCTGGAATCATTTTCAGAAGCCAATAATATTCCTATTTTTTTACGGGATAAAGCTTTGGAAAAAAATTCAATTTTTTTTTTAAATTTTTGTCAAAATAGACTTCAACAACAAGTATTTGTCAAACAAGACTCGCTGCCACCACGTGACACGTGGTGGCGACGGGTTTGTTTTTTAATGCATATAGAACTCGACATCACGAGTGTCAAGTTCTCTTTGTTTTTTATTGCCCAACACTTACCATATTCCACTCGGCACTGGGGATGCCGAGTTCTATTTGAATCACTGTTCTCTTGGCACTCAGATCGTGTATGAGACGGTTGTACGACCAGGAGAACAATTTCTTAAATAGAACTCGGCATCTGAGATGCCGAGTTTTATAGGCATAACTCGGCATCCCATGTTCACATGTACTAGCAGTTTGCAGTGGCAGACATGCAAATGTCAACACTTCACATTTGGTATCCCCGTATTATGAGGTTCAAATGTAGAGGGAGACATACAAATCGATATTTATCCCAATTCCTGAGGTGAGGTATTGGACAGATCGAGGCAACATCACAATGAAGCCTCCCCAAACCAAAAGACCTCCCGGTCAGCCTAAATCAACGCGAACCCGAAACGAGATGGACGAACACTCTGGAAGAAGGGTAAAATGTGGGAGATGCGGCGGTATAAGGCATAACCGAAAGCGATGCAATGAACCTATATAGCGAAATATTTTGTATGTAATTATTTAGTGAGACTTGAATGAATGTAAGAGTTTATTAATTGTAAGACTTGAATTAAGGTAATGTATTTTGTTATGACTTGAATGAATGTACGACTTGAATCTTTTTTAAGAGTTGATTAATTGTAAGACTTGAATTAATGTAATTTATTTTTTAGGACTGCAATTTTTTTTTACTTTGATGTTTTGAAAATTTTTCATATTTTTTAATAGCTCACATGGTGTAGTGGATAAATTAGACTCCAATTTTTCCTAACTGTAATTAATATTACGTTGAGTTTAATATTTGCAACAATTCAATGTTTTCTAATATTTAATGTGTTATGTACAGATGTAGTTTGGTAGTTCTAGTACTGGTTCGGTTAGAGGTAGCTACGCTTCACAAGGTCCGATACACAAATCAGTGTTGATTTTGCAGGTCAACCAAAAGTCTCACTTGTTCAAAGATTTTGTAAGCATTCTACGTCTTCAAGTTAAATTTTTGCACGTGGGTTTCCATATTCTAACATTTCTTTAAATTTATGCAGAAAGGGGTTGACGGTGTAAAATGCGTTGAGCATGGATCAAAGCTCAACGAATGGCAGATCACTGATAAGATGATGTTGTTTCTGCTAGATATGGCAGGTTTGACACTGTCACTCGGTTGGGCCGAGTCCAGTTGGACCATACCTTGCTGGGGGCGATGGTCGAGCGTTGGAGACCGGAGACTCATTCATTTCACTTGCAACATGGTGAGATTACGTGCACCTTGCGTGACATCTCTATGAATACCGGCTTGCGCGTAGATGGTTTGCCGGTGTGTGAGTCTCAGGAGTACGTTTGGTCAGAGGCCTGCATGGATTTATTTGGTCAGATCTCTGATGACTTGGGTCGTAAGGGGTCCGTAACTCTGGGTTGGTTGCAAGCTCAGTTTCAGCAGTTGCCTTTTGATGCTGACGAGGAGATAATTACACGACACACCAGATCCTTTATTCTGTTCCAGCTGGGATGCAGTATTTTGGCAGATAAGAGTGACACGGTGGTTCACTTGAAGTACATGTCTTTGCTCGGAGATTTGGCCGTTGCATCGGAGTACAGTGGAGGTAGTGCGGCTCTGACCTACTTATATCACATGTTAGACGAAGCTTCACTGATTCCGACCAAATATCTGTGTGGTTTTCTTACGTTCCTGCAGTTGTGGTGCTGGGAACATCTACACATTGGGAGACCTTTGAAGAGCAGACTATTACTATACCCGGAGGACAAGAGGGCACCATTAGGTGCCCATTCGAGACGACCGAGAACATTCAAGGGTAATGTGAAGACGACGACACTTGATTTTTATCGGAATGAGCTGGACGTGCAGGAACTCGATCAAGTGATCTGGGACCCTTATGAATATTTGGATCTTAGTTAGTTACCACCACTATGTACGGAAGGTTCAGAGATCTGGACGAGCCGTACATGGCTTATAAATTTTGGTGAGGTGGTTATGCATTGTCCAGACCGAGTGATGAGACAGTTCGGTCTACAACAGCACATTCCAGAGTCGATGGAGAGACATGTAGTGAAATCGGCTCAGGGGAGGTCGGATGTTAATTGGTTTGCGGAAAATCACCAATTCATTCAGCATTGGTCGCACAGAAGAGATCATCTACAGTTTGAGCGACCACTCCTAGGTGTCACTCCTGAAGAGAGCACACGACTGTATATGGAATGGTACTGGAGCGTCACCGTACATTGGATAATTCATCATACCTTGACTCTGACTAATACCTTATACATACCTCGAGTGGGTAGAGAGCGTGATATGGTAAGATTTAAACATTTATTTAAACAATTACCACGTTTTAAAATTGTGTTTAGTGTTTGATGAAATGTTAATTATCTGTAGGTGCACAGAGTTTATGAGTTCCACGAAGAACTCCATAAAATTCACGAGGCGATCAAAGATCACAAGACATGCTCTTCGATGGTTGGAAAATTGAAGGAAAAAATGAAGGCTTGGCTAATGTGTTTTGGTGCTGAAGAACCCACATTACATTTGAGTCAAGATCACGTCGTTGAAGAAGAAGATCCACACACTCAAGAAGACGCTGACGGTCTGACTCAGGATACTGAGAATTCAGCACAAGGAGGGGGACGTGGCGGGGGGAGAGGACGTGCTCAAGCACGTCCTAAAAGGAAGAAGAGATTGAGAGGTCACTTAGGATAGATATTTAGTTGTGTTAAACTTATTTGGTTGTTAGTACACTACTTTTGGTTTTATGTTAAAATGTTAAACTCATTATTGTGGTTGTTTGTTGTTTTGATTTTATCGTAGTTGTTTGTGTTTTGTGGTTGAATTGTGTTTTGGTAATTGGAATGATTGTCTTTGTTGTCAAACAGAAAATGAAACTGTCTTTGTTGTGTTTGTTGTCAAACATGAAAAATATTTGTCGAGTTCTTAAATTAATGAACTCTTCAGGAGAACTCAGCACTGTGGATGTCGAATTCTCTTGAAGTGAACTCGGCATCACAAGTGCCGAGTTCACGCCAATAGAACTCGGCATCCCCAGTGTCGAGTTCTATTTGAATCACGGTTCTTCTGGTCGTCCAACTGTCTCATGCACGATCTGAGTGGCAGGATAACAGTTCAAATAGAACTCGGCACTGGGGATGCCGAGTTCTATTTGAATCACTATTTTTCTGACAACTCACGTCGAGTGGAATATGACAAGCGTTGGGCAATAAAAAAAAGAACTCGGCATCACCCGTGCCAAGTTCTATATGCACTAAAAAATAAACCCGCCGCCGCCACATGTCACTACGTGGTGGCAGCGAGTCTAGTTTGACAAATACTTTTTATTGATGTCTATTTTGACAAAAAAATTAAGAAAAAGTTTATTTTGAAATTTTTTCCTAAAGCTTTAAGATCATTTCTGTTGGTGACTGTTTTATGTGCTTGCAAGATATTCCCTCTCTATGCAAATCAATATTGCGTCGTCGTATATATTTTATAAAATAAAGTAAGAATTACGATTAACTTTTGTTCTGAATTATTTTAAATCAGTGTTCACGTAGGCGATCACATAGGCGGTAGGCGACCGCCCGTATCGGTGGTCGCCTGGGCGACCACCGCCTTTCGCCGAGCAAGCTGGGCGAAATGGGCGATCGCCTGGCCTAGGCGAGAGCCGTTGGAGGCTACTTTTTTATTTTTTTTCAAAATTTACAAGTTTGCCACTACCCCAATTCCTATATAAACCCCTCCAAACCTCTTCATTTTTCGCAAATCTCCCATTCTCTTTTTCTTCATAATTCTATTCTAATCATCAAGTTTTCACGATTAAGTCTCCGATCTGGTGCTTAGTTTTGAAGTTGGAAAGTGAAGTCTCCGATCCGGTTCTTCATTCTTCAACCACCAAAATCAGTATTTTATTTAGAATACCAACTTCTCTTTAGAATTAAATTAATTAGTATTTTATTTTCATATTAGTCTAAATTTTTATATTTGTCTAGTTTTAAGATATGACCTACGTACCCGGCACTAGTCTCCATATGCATCAGGAGAGTTACGATGACCTAAGACCTACCCGTACAAATGGCTCTGGTTGGAATACTGCCCATTACATTAGTGCTAATGATAGAAACCACATTGTTTGTGAGTTATGTGGTAAGCAAATTAGATGTGGTATAGCTCGTCACAAACAACATCTTGCACACACACCCCGTGGCAATGCTAGACCTTGTGATAAAGTTCCTGACTCTGTTAAACAAGACATAACTGCATACATGACTAGAAACAGTAGGACATTACAAAACGAAAATGTATGTCTTGATGATTATGTACACCGAGAAAACATAGAATTTGATCTTGAAACCGGGTTGGTTTCGGTTCTGCTCGGACCCCAACCTCCCGTTCTCGCCCCTTTCCTGGTCGAAAGAGACAAAAACAACGTTTGTGAGCACCATTTTGCGGACGTGGGAAAGACGTGAATTTCGGCCCCCAACAAACAACCATCAAAAGAACCTTCAGAAAAGAAGATAGGAAAACAATTAATCAAAAATGGTCTAGGCTTTTCTATAGATGTGCTATATCATTCAACACTGTAAGGACGCCTGAGTGGAAGGAAGCAATATCCGTTACTTGTACTTACGGACCCAGACTTAAACCCATGACGTATCATGAAGTTAGTGACTCGTGCCCTAAACAGGAAATTGACTACACTAGAGGTATACTAGAGTCGTACAGACAAGATTGGGCAACATACAGGTGCACGTTGATAACAGATGGCTGGACTGATAGGTCCGGTAGGAATATAATCAATTTTCTAGTAAATTGTCCAACAGGTACCATGTTCATGAGGTCTGTAGATGCTTCCGGTCACTCTCACACCGCAGACTACCTGTACAAGCTGATGGACAAGGTAGTTGGCGAGATTGGCAAAGAACACGTTGTTCAGGTGGTCACCGACAATGCCGCCGCGTACGTACTTGCCGGTAGGATGTTGCAGGAAAAAAGAAGAAGATTGTTTTGGACTCCCTGTGCAGCGCATTGCATCGATCTCATCATGGAGGATATTGGCAAGTTGTTTTTGAAGACTATTGCTTTAGCTCGTAAGATCGTCAAACATTTCAACAGCTCTGCCTTGTTGTTGAAGAGGATGTGAATTGCCATTGAAGGGAACCTGCTACGCCCTGCTGTCACGAGATTTGCCACCGCCTTTCTGACTTTGCAAAGGTTGTTCCTGAAGAAAGACAAACTCCGAGCCTTTGTTGTTTCCCCGGAGTACAACGATCCTAATGCAAGTTGGATAAAGAACAAAAAAAAGAAGGAGATATCTACTGAAGTTGCCGAGACCATTCTACAAAGTGGCTTCTGGACCAACGTCGTGAAGGCACTGAAGGTCTCACAACCTATGGTCCAGGTTCTTAGACTTGTTGACAGCGATGAGAAACCACCGATGGGATATCTGTGTGACGCAATGGAGAAAGCCAAAGAACAAATCATGAGGAACTTTGACAGAAACTCGAGGTTTTACAAGCAAGTCATCGACCTCATCGACACCAGGTGGGGTCCAGGGAAGATGATGTCCTCACCGCTACACTCAACTGGTTTCTTACTCAACCCTGGTACCTTCTTCTCCGTCCCACCTCAGGATCGAAATGTAGCTTTCAATGAGCATATGCCTGGATTCATGGATGTCGTAGAGCGGCTCGTCCCCACTCCTACAAAACAAGACAAGATTTTGCGGTCTACTTGATCGTTACAAGAACTCCCTCGGAATATTCTTGAGGGATATGATCGTCAGACAAAGGACGGAAAGAAGACCTATAGATTGGTGGCAATCTTATGGCGTAGACATGGGAGAGACCACATTACAGAGGTTGGCCCTGAGGGTGTTGGGATTGACATGCTCGGCATCAGGTTGTGAGCAGAATTGGAGTGTCTTCGAGCAGTTGCACTCAATGAGAAGGAACAGGTTGGCTGTAAAGAAGTTGAATGACATGGTGTATGTGAACTACAACCAAAAGTTAAGGCAAATGTTTCAGCAAAGGATGGAGAAGCCCGGATTTTATGACCCCATCAGTGTGGACTACGATCTCTTCGACGAGCATCCATGGTTGGTAGAAACTGAAGATCCGGTCTTAGCTGTAGAGAAGCTTACATGGACCGATGCCGAGGAAGCAGCTTTAGGACATTCTTCTTCACGGAGACGCTTTGCTCGATCCATGTCCGTTGCATCTGACGCGCGGTGTTCCACTGCATTTGACGCGCCATTATTAGGTGGTGGCATGGATGATGTCATCGTTCACATTAGTTCTAGAGATCCAGGTGCATCGAGTTCTCAACCACCGATGGACATCGACGAGCAATATGTCCAATCCGACGATGAAGAAACTAAAGAAGATGATGTCCACGTCGACAATCCGAACGAGAACCACTCCGACGACTCTGATGGTGGTGGAGGATATGATATGGTTCCCAGTTGAACATTAGATCAATGTGTCCAATGGAATTAGTTAGTTAACTTGTAATTCTAATTTCTCTCTTATCTGCTATTGTATGAACTCTGAGTTACCTTTGTAATCGTACTACTAAGCAATAAATTGTATACCTAAGTGTTTAGGTGGGTAGAGGGGTGCCTAGTGAGGCATTGGTCGAAGAACTATGTGTCTTTCCGAAGCCTAAACATGTATGATATTTTTAGATAATATTTGTGCATTTTTTCCTATTGTTTCCTATTTTTCCTGATTTTTTTATCTATTTTATAAAATTTAATTGAATTTTAAAAAAAAAGACCGCCCAGAGTTGGGCGGTCGCACGAACGCCTAGGCGATCGCCCAGGCTACCGGACGCCCCCGGTCGCCTAGGCGTTCTGTGAACATTGTTCTAAATGGTTGACCATTTTTAATTCTCGTGGTTGAAATTAACATACGAGATATTATCTTTTAAAAAAAACTAACGAGGTCAATAAAGCTAATAAAAATTCTAAGGCCGCCAACTGTTGGCTTTTTGGCCTTAATCTATGTTTTGATGATTTAATTAACCTAATCTTAATTATGATGATGTAGAGTAGCACACATATTGCATTGCATGTATATTGTATTGTGCTAACCTCTACAGGTGATCAAGACTCAAGAAAGAAGGAAATGAAGTCAAGACATGTAATTAAAGTTAAATCGAAGACATGTAATCTTGATTTATTTTGAGTCTTAGGAACATGTGTAAATTGAGCATACAAGAGTTAAAAACCAATCACATACACAATAGGTTCCCTATAGAAGTCACACACGAAATTTCACATTATTTGGACTTCATTAGATCACCCAAACCTTAGTCGGAAATCACTTATAAACTTAAACCCAGATTTCCTGTGTGAACCGGTCGACCGAACCAGTTCTCAGTTCGACCGGTTTATAACAGACTCTCCACAGTGATTTTACCGAACTCTACCGGTCGACCGGTTCTACATTTTCGGTCGACCGATTCCGGATTTTCATATGACCGTTTTTCTTGTCGTATATGCCCAACAGTCGTATTCGTATTAAAACTATATACACCTCCATATACTTAACCAAACGGTCGAACCATGTGCCAAGTTTGGTCGACCGTTTAACCTTGTCAAAAATTCCCTGCTATCGGTCGATACGATTTCGTTCGACCGATCCAATTTTCCCTCTACCGAAACGCTTATTCGGTCGACCGGTAACCCTGTTTGGTCGACCGTTTTCTTAATAGACTTAAGTGTTCGGTCGATCTATTCATATTTCAGTCGACCGTATTCTTATCGAACCCAAGCGTTCGGTCGACCGTTCCACGTTTCGGTCGACCGGTTCTGGACAGATTTGCAGCCCGATTTTCTGCCTTGTGTATCTTGCACAAAACCCAATCAAATCTATCCCCAACAGCTAGAATACCTTAGGAGCTTATAAATAGAGGATCAAGACTTGTTGTTAACACAACTCTCCAACTCCAATTGTCCCAACTCATTAGAGAGAAACCTCAATCCTCAAAGCTCCCATTTCTACACTCTATAAGCCTAAACTTCACACACTTGATCAATTACTCATCATACTCAAAGTGTGCTCAATTAGAGAGTGAATCCCACTCAGTTACAAGTGTTGTCAAAAGAAGCAAGGACTTCGGTGAAAGCCCGAAGTGTCCGTCTCGGATTGTGAGAGGAAGAATTCATGCAAGCGAGGGTTGTTCGCGTTGCTTGTGGTGTAAAGACGTTCTCTCCCGGCCCGGAACGGGGAGTGGTTAGTGAAGACGTAGGCGGAGCTCGCGGAGTCGAGCGGAGCTTACAAGAGAGGACTAGGACCCGGGTGGGGTGCCGAACCTCTATAAAAACACCGAGTCTCTTTGTGGTTTGCATGTTATTTCCCTAGTAGTTTTTTTTTAATTTGTTTCCGTTGCGTTTATTGATTGATTAGTTAGGGATTAGCTTAATAGTGATTAGTAGACCCATAACCCACACGATCCAACACCAACTAGTTCGTTTGAGGGATTTATCGTCTTAATATAATTAAGATGAAGGATAAAATCGCAACAGTCTTATTAACACATTATAGTCGACGCAAACTTTAAAGTTAAAACAGTACAGAGCAATATCAATAACTATTTTTCATTTTCCCTGTCTTTGTCCTCAAAAACTTACGTCTCGGTAAAATAATTGTTCCCCTAACTTTTCTGATATTTAATTTTCCCTTCTTTCTGCTCTCTAACAAGTTGGTATTACGATGGACCGATAGAAACCCCAAAAGACACGGTTTGGTGTAGGGGTGAGCATTCGGTCTGGATCAGACTGGATCGAATCGGACTGGATCAGACTGGATCGAATCCGGATCGGACCGGATGCCCGCGGACCGAAGACCGGACCGAATCGGTCCGGTCCGGTCAAAAATCGATTTTTTTAAATAAAAAACAAAAAAAGACCGGTCTGGATCGGACCAGACCGAAGTTTGAAAATCTTCCGGACCGAAACCCGGACCAGACTGGACCAAATCACAATTTCTCGGACCGAACCCGGACCAGACTGGACCAAATCACAATTTCTCGGACCGAACCCGGACCGACCGGTCCAGTCCAAAAACCCGGACCGATCCGGGTTTTGCTCTGCCCTAGTTTGGTGAAACCACACGTTTCAAACTCAAATCCAAACCTACCCAAAACCAAACAAGTCAAATACACATGCCAAAACATTCAGATATTTCTATTTCTTCAAATCTCTCCCTCCCATAAGAGCACCCGTAACGGGGTCGTCCCGCTAGACGACCCGTTCGTCTTGCATGAGCACGGTTTTTAAAGAAGTTTTTTTTGGTTTTGATTTTTTTAAACTTAGTTTGAATCTTTTTTTAATTTCTTTTTTGAAAATACGTTTTCTAATTGTTTTTATTTTTTAGAATTTTTTTAATTTTTTTTCGAAGATCGATCCCGAAATGATGTGGATGAGAGATAAGTTGTGGCGATTTGTGATTAAGAGGTGAATAATATAGGAAAGATAAGAAAGTAAGTTGATGAGAGAAATCTGACATGGAAAAGAGAAAATTAATTTGAAAAAAAAAACTCATGTTCAAGTCGTCTGGATCATGACTAGGCATGATTTAAGAAACAATGTGGTCGTTAGTTGCCATCAGGACCACCTTTTGAGTGATTGGTCATTGATGAGAGAGAAACACAACACATCATTAATGTCTCTCTCTCAGTTTTGGCACACCTTGTCCGTATCCTTATCCTTTTGGAATACAATATGTGGTCTCATTTCCTCCCCGGTGGATAAGATAGACCTTGGACGGAATCAAATAATATTCGAACAAGATCCATCTTCTTGTAATTAATCATCACCATACTTGACTATTTTGTTAAAATTATGTTGTTAATAAAATAAATAACGTGTTCTTAGGATATATACGTCGATTACCAATTTGAGTATAATATGTACAAAGTTGATGAGAATAAAATAACGAAAAAACAAATATAGATTAGGATCAAAATACACCTCGACCAAACTATATTTTTCAGACTCCTCTTAGAAAAATTACCGCTCACGTACCGATGCAATGAGTTTTGTCGACACACTCCGACTGTAGAAGAATTACGAGAGCAGATCGAGACCCACACGACGATCACTTGAGAATGATGAAGATAAGGGAGATGATTGTTGTATCAGAAATCCATAGGAAAAATAATTATATATCTCAAATTGAAAACGTGAACTTTTATATTCACACAATTCACAACCGTCCGAATAGTTGAGAACGTGGTCTTAGTGGCTCTACAAAATTTGTAACCGTTGGAATTAAGAAAAAAAATTAAATTAATTATTTGCCAATAACAATATAAGATAAATCTCAAAAAATTAAATGCACACGAGAAATAAAACACCACACTCGAACTGAACGAGATACATTGGGCTAAACCCAATATTCAATATTTCAACAAATTATTCAGTCAAACTTTATTTTTCCAGCCAATCTTGATCGATATAAAATCTTAGAAACTTCCTTTTTTATATAGTCAAGTTGAATGTCGGGAGAATATCCAACTCGTATCGTTATCTCATCAAACTCTAGTGGTGATATAGTATTCAAGTTTACACATCGGATGTGTATGTAGAAAAATGTTTGGAAGCAGCTTTGAAGATTTATTCTCTCTTGGTTGATTAAATCTACTCTCTATGTAACATGTAATATAACTGTGATTATGTAATCCATCCATTTGGTTAGTTAAGTTTCTCAACTGCCAAAAGGCAAGATACCTGCCATGCGGATTATAAAAAGTAGAACGATCAATTTGTTTTCACTTAACAAGTGTTATTTTTCAAGGAGTTATTTTCCTTAATAATCTTAATGTTTGATGCATGTATTGTATTCTTAGAAAATACAAAAGAACATGTCAATGCGATTAATTAAGCTGTACTTAATTGGCACGTCAAGGTAAAAGTGTACTTTGCTGTTTAAAATACACATACAAATCTCCAAAAAAATGATGGTAGCTTAGGCCTTAAGGTTATTACTCAAGGATACAACAATGACCGTTTCCATAATCAAGCATTAACTGAGCTTTATCTGCATAATCACTCTTTTGTGATATATATCAGTCGCATGCACTTATACTAACATTCGTATATCCATGAAACTGAAAGAATAACATAATACCTGAAAGGCTTCATGACGTTGTTTGTCGTTACAATAATATTATTCGTATTAGATATCATGTCTTTTTGTGAAGTAAAGTCCGATCGGAGTTAATTCGGCTAGCCATTTCGAAATTGACACTAAAATCTGGTTTGTTGAGAGAGATTCTAACAATATTACTAAGAGATGACGAATTAAATACACTAGTGAAATCACAAGAATATTGATTTACGGAATTAAACTAATTTATGTCTCTCTCCCAAACTTAATAGCAACAAAACATACACACAAGATGAAAAAAACATGCAAAAAGACAAATGTACACTTCAAACAACCACGATACAAGCGTTTTACAAGGTTTGACAATGTACCTACGTCCTTATGGGGGTCTCCTACGAGTTTCTTTTCCTTCTTCCGTTTCTCCAACAAGAGAAACAATCGAGATTACACTGGATTTGATGCAATATGTCCTCTAAAACTCTCAAGAACTCTCCCTAACCCTAATCTCTCTTAAAGAAATAATAATTATGCGTTGTGTGCATCGTATACAAATAAGAACGAACAACCCTTCAAATACTAGACTCATAACCGTACAGAAAACTTACAAAAAACGTCGCAACGGTCGACCGAACTTCTCCACCAGTCGACCGGAACGGTTACGAGGAATGGTTCCTGATAATTTGGTCAACCGAAATCTCATTCGGTCGACCACTCCATGGTTATCTTCAACCCTCCCACAACCTTCTCGAACGAGCGATTCCAGTAAGGATTTGAAGTTACTAATTGAAAGGGTTTGCTGGACCGAAATGAGTTTGGTCATCCATTAGGATAATGTCGGTTGATCGAATGGTTTGGGTCGACCGAGTTAGTCGGATATGGCTTTGGTGCATCAAGTGTATATTTCTTCTATGACTCAAGTTAAAAGAAAATTACATGTCTTCTCATTGAGCTTTGATTACAAGTCTTGAGCATTGATTTTGAAGTTTATTAGTTGTTCGATTTGACTACCTACTGTTAGGATCTATGACCCTCTAATCGATAGATAAATGCAGAATTTAAAATAATAATCGAAGGATAAAGGAAGAGACAATTGCAAACCACAAATTCGTCGACACCGGAGTTTAGAGAGGTTCGGCACCCACACCCGGGTCCTAGTCCTTCTTGCAAGTCTTGCTCGATCTCCCGAGCCTCGCTTACGGTTTCACAAACCGATCTCCGTTCCGGGCCGAGATCAATGTTGTTTACAACACCGAGCCTCGCGAACAACCTCGCCTCGCTCGTGTCTCCTCTCACAACCCGAGAGGGAGCTTCCTCGAAGTTTTACAACTTGGTGATTCTTGAATAAGGAATTAGAATCACAATCTAACTAACACTCTATACTTGAGCACATTTGGATATTGATATGGAATTAGATATGCAAGTGGAAGTTTAGGCTTGAGTGTTGTGGATTGAGAGCTTGGAGATGGAGATGATTTGGCTTTGAGTATTGGATAGATAAGGAGTGTTCAAGATCTTGAAAACCAACAAATGATGTCTTATTTATAAGCTTTCAAGCTCAACTAGCCGTTTGGGAGTTGGTGGGGGAAATGGACCAATATGAATGCAAGATGTAACTTAAGCTCGGGTAGAAATCGTGGCATATTCGGTCGACCGTTATCCAAACGGTAGTTCGAAGAATTGGTCTGAATTAAGAACTCGGTTGACCAATTATGTATCGGATCACCGTTCACCAACCTCCAGTAGCTTTTATCTATTTAACCCTAATTAAGTTTGGTTAACCGAAGTCCATTCGGTTCACCGTTCTATGGTGGACAGTAGAATTGGTTGAGCTCTGATCTACTCAAGTTTGGTTGACCGTGTACACTTTGGTATACCGAAGTTAGTGCGAGTTATCTCCTGACATTGAGTGGGAAATTGGTTTATCGATAACGATCAAGTGCCACGTGTAAATAGCCGTTGGGCTCCTAAAGCCAATAAGGAAGCGGTTGACCAATAGGTATTCGGTCGTCCAAAATGGGACAAGTCATATGGGCTCTAGGGCCTTAATTCGAAAGCGACCGTTGGAGCAAAGTCCAAAACCGGTTCAGGGCTATTCGGTCGACCGAAGGTGGTTCGATCTTCCGTTAGGGCAATTCGAGAGAACACCTAAATTTTTTCTGGTGGGAAGAATTCAGGTATCCGAAAGGTGTTCGGTGGACCGAACTAGACAGAATTCAGTTGACCGAAATAGGTTCGGTTTACCGATGAATGACGGGACAGAATCCTAGTGCTCAAGTTTACATAAAAACCTTATGGACTCAATAAATACAAAGTTGCATGTCTTGGTCCAAAGCTTTGATTACAAGTCTTGAGTCTTGATGCCTTTGTCCCAATGCTTATTTCCTTGATTGTCTTGATTAACCTATTAAGATGATTGCAAGTATACAAATATATATGCAATGCATATAATCGTGTTTGCTCACTTTGATTGATTAGGTTGATTGATTAAGATTAATTTAATTAATCATCAAAATTAATATAGATTAAGATAAAAAAGTCAACACCTACAACGTTAGGAATATACAATATATATGCAATTTAACAATATGATATGTTAGTTGGAGTGATGCATGATATTAATTTATTAATTATCAAAATTAAGAGTGATGATGTCAGAAAGTCAACAAGTTATGTCATATTTGGCGTGGGATTGAAGAGGGAGAATGAGTGAGCGGAGATAGTGATGAGCAGAAGAAAACGAATTAGTGGATGGTGTGTGCCCGCTAAAAAAAGAAAACACATCTAACACTACTGATCTTGAAAATATATTTATAGTACCAGGTTCTTCAGAAATTTTATAACATTTAGATTTTAAAGGGTATTCAAGAAAATAATTAAGCCCGGGTATTTTGCACCACAATTTTTAGCTTGAATATATTTTTTATGTAAGTTTCAAACGTTTTTTTTACGCTCTCTTAAAGTGCTGAACGAATATATTTTTCTTCTTATTTTCCTGTTATTTTGTTCTACATATTTTTCTTCATAGTGGTGAAAGTAATCCTCATAATACCTTATTCGACCGACCAATTAGAACTCATTTTGCAGGACACAGTTGAAAATAAATAAAATCCATTAAATGTGGTAACAAGGATGGTTATTGTGATGTATAATGATATTTGAGACGTCACATTCGTTTCTAATTTATTGATTAAGGTTTTTTTAATCATAATCCACATGGTAAAACGATAATATCTTATTTATATTCGATTTAATTACCATGCCCATCTTTTTTTGATGATTATTACAAATTTAGAAATCCATAATTGTATTGTCTTCCTATTGAATATGACACAATTACATAAATATAGAAATTATAATATCTAGTTTGTTTTCAACCTTATATTTTATCCCAATTGTGGATATATATCACCAAATCCAGTTTTCCATAATTTTATTAGTATTCGTCCTGTAAATATGACAGAAATATAGAAATGGTAATATATGTTTTGTTTTCAACCTTATATTCTACTATCCCGATATACAATAATCTAAAGTTGGAAAATATTTTCTTAACCTAACCTTGATATTCTTCGTTCTCATGTCAAATATCTTCACACATGCCTTACGCTTACTTATCAATTGAGCAGTGTTGTTGTACTACTCATGTGAAAGTGAACACAATCCCTCTTGAAAGCAGATATGAGTTCTCTCCCCCCAAAAAAGCATAAGATAACAGAAATAAACGAAGTGTATATATTTAACAACCACATCCAACGAATAGATTCGAATCAATCCAAAGACCTCGTATCCAACACCCTAACCCTAATCAATAACCCGATTAAATCCCAAACCCGGCACCGACATAGATGTTTCATGTTTGTGTAACTTATTTTACAGCTAAAGTTGTTGGCCTGCGGTGGTGTGTCGACTCAGAAGATAAGATCGGGTGTCCCAAACAGTATCTGCTGTCGTGGCATCTAATCAGTTAATCCTATCCATCCATCCTCCCTCCATTTCATATATAAAAACCCCACCAATCCACCTCCTCTCCTCTCCTCTCTTCTCCTCTCCCAAACCAAACTTTTTTAATTTTTTCCATTCCAACTCCCAACTTTTTCGAAATTGCAACCATGTCCCTTCTCGTCCAGCCCCAGCCTCAGCCTCGCGACGTGGGGGGCTTCTCCCAGGAGAACCTCTTCGTGGGTGTGGGTGTGGGTGTGTCTGTTCTGAGAGGGTTATGTGTCGAGGAGGAAGAGGAGGAGGTGGGGTCTGAGAGTTCTTCTTCTATTGGGGTTGGTGGGGAGAGTGACGATGATGATGATGATGATGGAGGAGAGGAGGAGGTGGAGAGTAAGTCTGGGAAGGATTCGTTCGAGTCTTTGGATTCTTTGGAGGATTCTCTTCCTATCAAGTGAGTTCTGTTTTTTGAGGGTAAAGATTGGGTTTTTGGAGAATTTGTGGGTTTTTTGTGTGTGTGGCAATTTTGATGTGATTTAACTTCTTCTTTGTTCCAATTGAATGTGTTAGGATGATTGTTTTGGGTTTCCGATTTGCAGCCCCAAAGGTTTGATTTTTGAGTTTTTTTCCTGTGATTTTGGTTGTTGGGTATCTGTTTTGAAGCCCAAAGGTACTATTTTCAGCCTTTTTTGGGGGGGATTTTAGCAATTTATTAGATTTTGTTTAGTGATGGGCACATCATTAAACTTACTTTTCTTCCAATTCAAGTCATGACCAACTCCAATTCTGATTTTTAAGTTGTGAGTTTCTGATTTGAGCCCCAAAGATTGGATTTTTAACATATGCTTTTGCTGGATTCGTACATCCTAAATCTCAATCATCTGATTTCAACCCCAAAGATCCAATCTTTAACCAAATTCTCACCAACATCCAAACACCAGATCTAACATGTTTTTCTGTTGCCTTTTTCCAGGAGAGGACTGTCCAACTTCTTCAATGGCAAGTCAAAATCCTTCGCGAGCCTGTCGGAAGCAGCAGAGACAACAACATCAGCAAGTGACTTAGCAAAGCCAGAGAACCCCTTCAACAAGAGGAGAAGGATAGTGATGGCGTGCAAGTCCTCATGGAAGAGGAGGGCCTCATGCACGTCCCTACTCCACCCCCTAAAAGAAACTCAGAGAGAAGAGGAAGAGGAGGAAGAGGAGGAAGGAGAGAATGAGATAACACCAACTCGAACATGTTTGGATGCTTTGAGATCCCCTAAGATGAGGTGTTTTTCTCTTTGTGATCTCAACAGACATGATGGGTGTGATTAAGGTGGTTGTTTATGTGAATCATGGATGGGTGATATTAATCAATCCCATCAGAAGCTAACAAAAGGAAATAACAAAGTTAATGCAAAGTTTGTTTTGTATTTGTTTGATGGTGTTGGTTGCTTTGGATTGTGATCTTGATGGATGGATGGTATATTATACTTGAAGGAGATCCGGAAATTTGTGGAACCTCTTGTGTGTGCTTCTGGGATTTCAGGTTGTTGGTTTTTGTATGGAGGAGGAAATACAGAAATTACAGGGTGTACATGCAATTTTGGGTTATATTTGTAATTAGAGTTTTTTGTTGTTGTTGGAAATTTGGAATAGTGCTGTGAAATTAATCTACAACACTTTTCACACTGAGATTCGAACCCGTGTTGGCCACTAAAATTAGTGTTAATATCTTTATTCTTGTATTTTTATTTGTGGTAAGAATTAATTTTAGTTATCAAATGAATTATGGTCTTCCATTTAGTCTTTACGGGGTTCAACCGTTGAAGATGGAAATTGCGTTCCATCTTCGTAGTAGTTGTGTTTCACAAGTTCTTACGAAGACGAGCATCTAACTTGCTGCTGACTACTATTTATAAAAGTTGGATATGCGTTGCATTTGTGTTTTGTTGGGAGGTTTAGATGCCAACTTTGGAGCTGGCTTTGTTAATGTTGTCTTAAGGTGTATTTAATTGATTGGTGGTTCTGGCTTTTGAAAGCACATTTTGAATCGATTCCATCTATCTAATGAGATATATTATTGTATGCTGCAACTAATGAAGTTATCTGATAAAATATAGCAATGTTGTATTGTATACACATCAAATGAATTGTTTACAAGCTATGATTTCTAATTATTACATCTTATTCTTATCTCAGAGGAAAAGGTTGGCGGATAAGGATGGCAACGAATCAGTCTTTTTAAGTTTGGAATCTTCATTTAAGAGGACTCCTTGCTTGTAGAACAAATGTGACTATTGACTCATGTGGTTCACGGTCGAATTCTAAAACTTAATTTAATATGAAAAAACCTTCACTTCGCCTGATTGTTGATTTGAAGTTTTTCTCTACGGAAACATATGATAAAATTAGAACGATACATACTGATTAGCATCACCCTGCCCTTTAGATGATTTGAAGTTTTGAATAGTTGAATAGCATACTAGTACTAAGTACTAACAATGGATACGGAAGTAAGGTGGTGGGGGCAGAAGGCAGCTATTAGTATCTGGTGGGAGACTTGATGATTTTATAATGGAAATGTTTTATGGCCGCGGTGCGTCCGAGACGCGACGTGGACAATCCAGTCAGCACAAACCAAAGATTAATTAAATCACATATTATTTATTTATTTTGTGTCACATCACGTGCACGCGGAACTATGTGACCTTTGGTTTCCAACGTACATATATTCTCAAAACATTCCATTATCCCCCCAAACTTTTTATTCTCCATCATTTTCTCCTGATGGAAGACGAGATCGGTAAGATGGATGCTGAGGAGATGACGCGGGAGTGAGTCTTAAGGAGGTTGGGACGCCGACGTCGTTGGTAAGGACGTCACGATGTAGTTGGTCGGCGAGGAAGAGGAGGAAATGGTCGGCGTTGGAGTCTTTCTCGAGGCAAGGAGGAGGAGGAATGTGATTTTTTGTAGCTGATTTCAGTTTTTTGTATGATGTTTTTTGGGGAAAGTTTGATTTTCGTGGCTGATTTGAAGTTTGGGGTTTTGTTATGTGATGGATTGGTCTTGAATTTTTCGGAAACGTGGTTTTTTGTAGTTGATTTGAGTTTTTTTGTGTTGAGTTTTCACGGATGAGGAGGAATGTGATTTTTTGTGACTGATTTGAGTTTTTTGTGTGGTGGTTTTTTGGGAAAGCTTGGTTTTCGTGGCTGATTTGAGTTTTTGGTTTTGTTCTATAATTGATTGATCTTGATTTTTTTTGGAAGTGTGGTTCTTTGTAGCTGATTTGAGTTTTTTTGTGTTGAGTTTTTGAGGAAAAGTTTGTTTCTTTGTGGTTGATTTAAAGTTTTTGGTTTTGTTAAAAAGGAAAAACAACAACTTAAAAAAGAACAAACATAACTTAAAAAAGAACAACAGAAAATTAAAAAAGAAAAACAGAAAATTAAAAAGGAAAAACATCAACTTAAAAAGGAACAACAGAAAATTAAAAAAGATGAAGCAATACTTAAAAAGGAAAAACAGGAACTTAAAAAGGATGAAGTAGTACCTAAAAAGGAACAACATATCTTAAAAAGGACGAAACAAAAATCAAAAAGAAAAACTTCATACTAAAAAATGTACACCCACTTAAAAAGGAACATACTACACTTAAAAGGTACAACTCACAGCTAAAATGGAACAAGCCTCACTTAAAAAGGAAAAAATTACACTTAAAAAGGTACAAGTCACAGTTAAAAAGAAGAACCTCAAATATAAAAAGGAACAAGCCTCACTTAAAAAGGAACATATTACACTTAAAAAGGTACAAGTCACAGTTAAAAATGAGAACCTCAAACATAAAAAAGAACAATCAATTCTTAAAAATGAACAGACATCACTTAAAAGGGTACAACTCACAGTTAAAAAGGAGAACCACAAATTTAAAAAGGAACAAAAAACACTAAAAAAGAAAACTTCACACTTAAAAATTTTCACTCACTTAAAAAGGAACATACTACACTTAAAAATGTACAACTCACAGTTAAAAATGAAAACCTCAAACATAAAAAGGAACAATCAATTCTTAAAAATGAACATACATCACTTAAAAAAGTACAACTCACAGTTAAAAATGTGAACCGCAAACTTAAAAAGGATAGACGTAGATATTAAAAAGGAATATGTTTTGCCTTTTTAAGTTGTTGTTTGCGGAAACCAAAAGTTGCGTTGGGAAAAGTAAAAGTTGCATTGGGAAACCAAACGTTGCAGTGAGAAAGGAGAACCTCAAATATAAAAACGAATAAGCCTCACTTAAAAAGGAACAGACTACACTTAAAATGTATAACTCACAGTTAAAAAGGAAAACCTCAAAAATAAAAAGGAACAAACAATTCTTAAAAAGGAACAAACATCACTTAAAAAGGTATAACTCATAGTTAAAAATGTGAACTGCAAACTTAAAAAGGATAGACGTAGATGTAAAAAAGGAACATGTTTTGCTTTTAAGTTGTGGTTTGGGGAAACCAAAAGTTGCGTTGGGAAAAGTAAAGTTGCATGGGGAAACCAAACGTTGCAGTGAGAAAAGTAAAAGTTGCATGGGGAAACCAAACGTTGCAGTGAGAAAGTAATGTTGCATTGAGAAATTAAAAGTTGCATGTGACACCAACATGTTATTAAATGAATTTCTCTGCTGACTGGATTGCTGACTCAACTGACCACGTCAGCCGCGTCCGGGACGCGCGCGGCCGTGTATAAGGACTCATTTTATAATTGCCATGAAGTGTTGTTGTGTCATGGACACCATATCCTCTTGTCTTCTGCACCTCATCTTCTTCTCATGCTTCGCGACAACAACAAAATTATAATTATAATTATTTTGTTCATCAGAAGAAGCAAGAGCAGACCAAACCAGTTGTTTGAGTCCACAGTTTTACTTGGAAGAAGTCAAAGTTCCAAACAAACGAAGAAGGAAGCTCGAACTTTGACAGAAATTGTTCTTTTAAAATCTGGATAAGTGTATATAAATTATAGATTTAAGGAAATTCCCTTGCAATTTTTGGTCTGCAAATACAAAACAGTGATATTAATTGAACTATATATTAATTATGGGGTTGGGATCCTTTCAACAGGGAAATGGATGCGAAAGTAACGTATCAAACGTATGACGTCCAATTGCACATGAAAAAGATAAAAGAGCAACCGAACCTTGCATTTTTCTAATGTCATTTGCATGGTGTTTTTTTCGGAACAAACTAAGATAATTATTGTGCGTTGATTTTCCGATCCTTAAAATATTATATAAAATGACTTCCAAACTTAATGATATTTTACATGTATACTTATAGTGTGATATAAACAAGACCTAGGTTTAATTTTCAATTTTGAGTTTAAATTTTAAATTATCAACAAGTCTAAATTTATGTCACCACTTTCTAAGGTATTGGATCCCTTCTCTTATTCCAGACCATTGATAATGAAACATAATATATAAGAAAACATACCCTAAAATTTCAGGACCCTTGGAAGGTTTGATTTGTAGACCCTTAGAAGCTTTGATTTGTAGTTTTGTTTATGCACCTCGTTAGTATCAAAATGTTGTGAAATGAAAAGACATGGAGATTTGAGGGAGAATGATGAAGTTTTTTAATTGCTAACTCATAAATAATACAATAAGTCTCTATATATAGACAAGATACATAGATGATACAATGCAATAACAAGCTATGAATATAACATATAATATACATCAATGAGAGAATTACATTGCATTTGAATGTGGAGATTACAAAAAGGTGTAACACCAAGAGACAATGTGACTCATCCATATAATATATTTGTTATTTCATAACACTTCCCCTTGGATGATCACCGTTTGTTATACGTTTTTCAGTCTGTCTCGTTAAAACGTTGTCAAGTAAAACTCTGTCGGATAAAAACTTGGTGAAAGAAAAAAGAGTGCAGAGCATAAAATTCTCCCCCTCAATTTTGAAGGATTTCTAGTTTAATTGCACAAGAGACATAGATGATACTGAAGGGAATGTGTTCTAAAATTTTTACTTTTAAATGTCAATTATTATGAATTGAATGAGAAATCATTTTGTTCCTTGTTTATGTTATTCGTCTTTTAGAAGTGTTAAGGAAGATGCTCTTGGTCCTTAACCGTAGAGCTCTAAAAGATATTGGTTTACATAAACCAAAAGATATTCGCAATCATGGTAATTAACATGGGACATTAATTACCGAGTTAAGATTGTGTTAATTACCTCTAAAAGATATTGGTTTACGTAAAGCAAAAGATATTCGCAATCGTGTTGGTCATAGATCATTGTAGCTCTACAAGTGAGTGACAACACGGGTACTCAAAAGAGGAAGATATTACTTTTGTATACTGAATAGAGGAAGATATTACATTTGTTGTTGGGTGTGGTTAAATTTTTTTTAGGGGAGTTGGTTTGAGCTGACGTGGTGGAAAGAGAAACTTACGTAGAGTGACTGAGGGTGCGTTTGGTGCTTACCATCGGGAGATGCTTTTCGACTATGAGAGCTTCTTCAGCTCCTGTCACTTTGGGACATCAAACCACAGAGAAGCTCCCCCAGTTTGGCAACCATTATCCTGTTCACCGCTTCTCCCTCAGCGGGTTGTCCCTCTTCTTCCCGCGTTTATATCAACTACCACACTCTCCCCTATTTCACTCGCCCCAATATTCAAGCAGATCAATATACAAGCATGAAGTTTACCTCAAAAACCAACAAAATTTATTCCCATCAACCCAGAATTTGTAAGAAATATATGGGAAAGGGAGAAGAAACAATATCGTAGAAGGGGGCAAAGATGGAGAAGCTTATAAATGATTTGAGAAGCTTATAAAAGCAGGAAATAAAATCAAAATAAATGATTTGGGAAGCAGGAAATAAAATCGAAATAAATGATTTGAGAAGCTTATAAATTTGATTCCTTCAAATGTTACAGATTCCTTCAAAGAATGCGTGAAAACCATATATCAAAACAACCAAATAAATTAAACAACAAATAAAAATCAATTTTGGGAAAAATGGAAAGGGGAAAACAACCAAAGAAAACTTGGTGGTGAAGAGGGAGATAGGAGGGCCGATGACCAAAGCAAGAGGACCACCGCCGCCGACGAGGTCTGGACCGACAACAGGACAACGACCAGGGGAAGGAGGCACAACCAAAGAGAAATGAAGATTTGTGGTGAAGTGGATTGGTTGTGCACAATGGAGTATGCTAGAGGAGTGACAATTTCGTGATTAACGGAAATGGTAAGACACGTAAATTTAACGATTTGGAGGGGGAATGTCGAACATCACCGGAGAAAAGCTGCACGAAGCTGGGCGTTCGCAGCTTTTCTTCTACTGTTCCCGTGTGAGAGCGTAAAATCCGGAGCTTTTGGATGAAAATCGGAATAGCTTAAATGTGTTTGGGTCAGATGTTTTGGAGATGCAAAAGCTGTGAAAAGTTGGTGACCCCAAACACACCCTGATAGAGACGGAGGGAGAAGCTAAGGTAGGTTAGACTGAGAGAGAAATTAATTGCTCTGACATTTTGATAGATAAATACAATTAATGACTTCGATCCTTTTAAAAAAATAGTCAATGTTAGAATTTGGTAATATTTTAAGGTCTTGCTTGGCTAGTTGGTGCTTCGGTTTCGAATAAAAACACAAATTATAAATAAGAATGTGTTTGAATTGAGGGTAATCATTAGGGGGACATTTTTCAAGGGTAACTACTAAGGAAATAATTTTTAGGGGGTTCATAGCTCCTATAATACAAGCTTGATATGCTAAGAAAATTTTGATCTTGTAAAAACGCAACCTAACCCGACAGAATAGGTATCAATACAGTTGGTTTTCAATTTTAGTCATCTTAAATTACATCCCTAATAAGTAGATGTGTCAAAAGAAAAAAAGAAAAGGCATCCATGCTAATATGTTTCAGATAAACCTTATCTTAAGATAACTTCCTTGATAAGAAAAGGTACATGATATAATACGCTGATAATGGAAGCTATAAAGCTATTTTAAGGTAACTCTATTTGTAAACAACAGAGGAAGGTAACTCTATTCATAAGGTAACTATTTATAAGCAATCGAGGAAGGTTGGAGACTACAAATGCATCACATATAACTTGATCTGTGTCAAGCTAAACTGAACTATATTTTTGGCAAAACAGAGCTTAATTGATCAGGAACGCTGACATACAGCCTTAGACAGTTATATCATCTTAAAAAAAAACTTAAAATTTTCTTCGGACCTACAAAGCGCATTTCATGTAGATCTAAAAAAAGAAAAAAATGAACTGAATATAGATGATTTTACTAGTCAGCACTTGCTTATATGGGCAAGGTTTCTCTTCATTAGTTCCTCCAATCCAAGCGGATAAATTAGTTAGCGGAGTTAAAAATAAGTCTTCTATCGTTCGCCGGATGTTCAAACGATCACAATCGGGCAATTCTCGTCATGGGCCACATCGTTTTCTTTCCTCAACTTGGATTTTGGCAAAGAAAACGAAGATGGCCGGTGAGATCCCTTACTTGTCAGCTGACGGGAGTCTAGTAAATTTAGGTATGTATACAATGTCATGCTGGTGATAGCTGTAATTGCACCACAGATGCTTGTAGTTCCTGGATTTGAACCAAAGACCACATATGCACCAAGAAGAATAACACAAGTCTTGAACTGCCCAAGAACAACATGTGAAGTAGCAGAGGTTGCACTGTGAAACATTCCCGATCGAACACCAGAATATCAGAAAGAAGATTAAGGAAATATGTGTAGAGTTAGATGCCAACGGGAAATGCATTTGAGATAGAATGTATTACCCAAGTGCCAAAGCACCAGAAAATTGCAGAAAAAATCCGAGCACAGCCGAAAGAAGAATGACTGCACTATTCTGAGCATCGCATTTGAAAGAACGGGCACCAGGAGGGTCAAACCACATCAGTGCAACCAAAAAGAGCAGTGTCATTGGCGTAGTTTTCCACATTAATCTATTGGAGAGGGAAGTGGAAATCTATTAACACCATCTATAGCATAGAACTTACCAAGAGTAATTATAATCCATATCAAGCAACAAGAAAATAAGTAATGAGGAAGAGACAACGTACGCTAAGGCAGTCCAGTTATAATGTTGCTGAAAATGGGACCAAAGGATCTTATTGATTGCGCTAGGTACAATCCATGCTAGTGCTACACAGGCACCAGTGAAGTTAAACTGGATGTCGGTGACAGTTGCAATAGCAACACCAACAGATACTAGACAGAGAAGTAATACCTATGTTTCAGTGAAATACCGGGTGTTATATGCTTATATGAATTGTCTATAACTGGACAAATATATCAAATATAAACTATGGTAACATTAACAGCATACCTTCATAAAAGAAACTGTCTTCCTGAGAAAAATAAATTCAGCCAAAACAATTGTGGGAGTTACGGCAATCTTGGCCATCTGATAGAATCCCACACTGGAAAAACACAATAAAAAGGAAAACTGGCAATCTGAAGTTATTTTGATAAATGGGAACAGAAGAAAAATGATTGATGCATACCTGTTAAGCTGTAAACTAATGTTAGCTAGGCCATTGGAGAGAGACATAACGAAGCCAAGTGCAAGCAAAAAAATAAATGGCGTTGACTTGGCTGGAGGTGAAGCCGGTAGCAGTGATAATATGTTCATGATGGCCATCAAAAACCAGCTCAGGGCGTAGTGGATAAATGTAAGAAAAATAGGGTAATTGAATCCGACTTTTCCAAGAACCTACATGTGATGCATCAGAGTGAACAACATGTCAACATTGAGCAAAGGAAAATCAAATGAAAGCAAAATAGCATTCTAGAGGTGAACCTACCAGTTTATTCAACATAATAATTGCCACAGAAATGAAAAAGTTGAAAGATAGAGAAACTGCTGGTCCACAAACACGCTGCTGGAGACGCTTTGCACCTTCTGATGTGCGTAGCTCACTAAATATGGAAGCACGTAGGTTCTCTAAAGTTTTTCCTGGTTTAAGATTGAAAAATGAAACCAAATCCTTATATTGTTCGAAGTATGAAGTTAATTCATGAAAGTTGCAGTCTATTTTTTTTCCAAAGGACTTAAGTTATTTACTGATGGCTAACATTAGCTTCACTGGGACAAAAACAAATTTGCACCGTAGCAAAACAAAAGATAATACTTTCTTTTTGATGTAGCAAAAAGCTTAGTTCCAACAACCTTCCCTCATAAAGAGCAAAACATGAATTCAAGATATTAATTGATGAATTACGTAATAACGAAATATCTACTAAATCATATGCATCAAAATTATGTCACTGCAATTATCGAAGAATACATGAGTTCACAGAGACAAATTACTGCTCATTTGAAAATTGAAAGTTCCCATCATCTTCATCAGCAATAAAATCAATAAAAATGGATAACTGAACTACAGAACCTATGAAGAATTGAAGATTGAAAAATCCTTAAATCTCTTATTTCCATCTCAATTGCAAGATCATATATGACATGGAAATATGGAATGGAAGACAACTTCTTGATCAAGGAAATTATCCTTTTTTTGGATCGATGATAAGTTTCCTTGATGCCTATGTTCATTATAGAAAAAATTGCATTGGGGGGAAGTAAGTTCTACATAAGCTGCAATGAAAAAAGAGAAGGAACTTTTAGAGCTTGTCTCATACTGTAGGACCTAAGGCAAACTCCTAGTTGTAAGTCGTTTGGTTCATTCTGGTGGTCTCAACCAGAAAGTGGTACATTGATAAATCCAACACCTAAAGTCACCAAGATTAATAATCCCTCACAAAGTCACAACTTACAAACCAAACACTTATCTTAATTCTTTACATAACCTCTCCTACACACACAGGCATCATTGAGCAATTTACACAACCACCAGACTAGATCATCAATCTCTACTTGCCATAAACAAACAGGCAATATCATCACAATGCCAAACCTGAAACTGACTCTTTCTCTTTGACGACAAATTAGCGAAGGAAGTACCTGAAGCCGTCAAAACTATCTTGAAACACACGAGTCGCTTGGGTCAGTAGAAAAAATGACAATGATCAACTCCTTCAGTAAGCCAAAACTAGTTGTATGGATATAATTTTAACGCTTCGTAAGTATATTTTCAAAATTCAAGAGGGTCGCTTGACCCCTTGATTACTAATTAGCACTCACCGCCGTCAGTCTGAACAAAACATCTTTTTAAATGGTCCCTGATTCATCTCAAGAATCTATGCGACACCCAATTCGGGACTTGATCCCAACATCAATAGTTATTCTAAAATCTCCATACAAACACCGAAAATCCAGAGCACCTACTCATATATCTTTGATAGCAAAGTATCGGGCTACTTTAGTTAGTAGGTCCGGGGTGCCAAAAATTCAGGTCCGGAGGTCAGAATTTGTATATATTTTTTTCTTTCAAAAGGGTTAAAAATCCAAGCAAACTCGGAATCCCCAAAAATTCGAAAATCCAGAGGGTCATAATCCCCAAGGGTCCTTATAAAGTAGGCCAAATAGAAAATCCAAAAGGTCGCACAACTCTCCCTTACTACACTTGGTAGCTGGAAGTTGGCACCCCCTTAAATCAATAGACATAAAACATTTTCAAAAACAAACCTAAACATTTTATTACTCCAAAAAAAAAGTACCGGAAACCTTAACAAGAAGAAAACCTGTTTGGGTGGCATCGCTGTCCTTGCGTTTGAGGAGCTTCCGCATGTCCTTCTTCAAGAAGAAGCCCATCATGTTCCTGCTCCACACCATCCTCCCTTCTCCCTACCTAGAGAGAGAAGAAGAGGAGGAGAGGTGTCGGCAGCGGAGATTGCGGGGTGGACGAGTCTACGTTTTGGTCTTCCGTTTGTTTTCTTACGGGGGTTTGGGGTTTATCAGTTTATATATGGTGTCGGTGTACGGTTGTAAATTAGTCGAGCGAAAATTTCGAAGGTCAAGTAATAATTTATATAATTATTAAATATAAAAAAATAATTATAAACTGAACAATTAAAATTTTCAGTAGACTGCAGTTTTTTCGAGTTTACTGATTGAGCCGGATTTTATTTTATTTCTTATAAAAAAAAATTAGTTTTTAATTTATTTTTAAAGTCGAATTTTGAACCAGAGTTGACAACCCTACAGTCAGGTGAAATGAAACTGTATTTAACCGAATTTGAAGTCAATGACAACGGATCCAAGTTGTTGCTTTTGTTCGACTTTATTTTTTTTGGATTTATTTTTGATAGTTATGTATACGGCTGATTCTCTCTCATTTTTTTAAGAGTGGTGATTAAAGTTTGTCCTAAACATTATATCATGATTTCGGTTTTTATCCCAATTGAACTTTGAAATGTGAGAATCATCCGTCTTATACATTTTTTTGTAACACTTTCCTCATTCTCCTCGTCTGAATTTAAAAATTCATTATTTTGACACACATTTCTCGTTTTTTTTGCATTGTTCGAGTAACACACTCGTAATCCTAACTTTAAGTTAAAAGTAAGATCAAATCAGATGCATGATTTGGTTGGAATTTAGGTAATCAATCATAGTCAAATTCGAATACAAAATGACTTATAATTTGATCATAACTTTAACGTAAAACCAAGACTACGAGAATATTAGGTACACGATAAGGTTTGAAAAATAACGGTGAATATGTGGAAAGACAAAGTATTACAAAATGAAAATATAAGAGTATGAATGTCACCTTTTATAGTTTAGAGCGTTAAAGTAAAATCAAGGAGTCAAATTGTAATTTACTTTTTTTGTATTTCGAAAGTTTTGTACATGACTTGATTCTATCTAATTTTGTCCAATTCTGATCATTTGGGAATTCAAACAAAATGAAAAGTCCAGATCTTCTGAACTCATTAATGACTAATTGTAACATATAACGATGCTATTATGGTTATTTTGCCAATTATTCAGATAAATAATTCTAACCACCTCACACAAGTTGAAAAGAGCTATGATTTCTGACACCGTATTCTTGTTTGAAGGTTTTTTTAATTAAAATAATTGAATGAATATTGTAGCACCAGGTTTCAAAAACAATTCATGCTAAATTTTTTTCTTTCGTAATTGCAATTATTTTTATAGTCTTCTGGGTGAACAATAATTTGTTTGATTGCTTTTTTAGTAAAAATACAACCCATATGATCGGAGAATAATTGTCGTATGACTATGTACATAATACCTATTTTAATAATATTTTCTTGTTAATTGAGGTATTATTTAGTTGTGAATGCATATTATATGTCGTAATCTCGTAGAAGTTGTATGACATCACTACTACTAACGACATGTTAGGATCGTTAGATATCAGCGAGAATTTTGCCAGGAAATTACTATTCACAGAAAACCTCACCCAACCGGTCATGTTTCAATAACAGTTGTCCATGTTTACGAACCATGTTTTCCACTGTTTTCACGTGAAATCTGAAAACCCATCGATACTCGTTTTTCAGTTTTTCGTGGGTCCCACTCCAAAAGCTTTCGTTTCACCCTATCAAACATGACTTATTTGCAACCACTGTCACCAGATTATTCCCAAAATGTCATTTAAAAATGAGGTATAATCTTATCCTGTCCCAGCAAATTCATTAAAGTGGGTGGTTACCCACGCCCAACAGTAGCGGTGTGCATAGACCGGTCTGGGCCGGTTTTTTGGATTGGACTCGAACCAATTGGTTCGGGTTCCGATCTAGACTCTGTTGAAAATCTGGTTCCGGTCTGGTCCGATTTTTTTATTATTTATTTCTAAGGCAAAAATCTGGTCCTGGACCGGACCGAATCCAACCGGTCCAGTCCAGACCTCGGGAAAAAAATTAGTCCGGTCCGGGCCGGATGCACAACCCTAGCCAACAGTACATAGGCCAACTCCCACCACCATCTGACGCCCTACCAGTTCCAGCCCTGCCTTCCTTGCGGCAAGGTCTCGTGGTTGCCCCCTTCGCCTCCGGCTGACGGTGGTTGATGAAGTTCCTCAACGTCAAGTTCGTAAGATACGTCCGGTGACCCTTTGGAGGCAGTGGTTTTTTTTCCGGCCCATTGAAACTAAAACCTGGAACCATGTTCCTCAATCTTGTTTTATTCCTTTAACCCCTCATGTTTGTGGAAGAGTTGTTATTACGTGTCAAATTTTCTACTACCCAGTCAAATTTTCTCATTTTTGTATTTTTAGCTGTTTTATATGTAATGAAATACTTTAGAATATGTTAGTAAGCGTTGAGAGTAATTTATTTCATTTTAGACAAATTAACTTTTTTCATTGTACATACTTTGTACATTGTAATAATGTGTATTTTATTAATTATTAGCTACAAAAAACAATTCATTATCCAACAAATATATATTCATGCAATGTTTAATTAATGTATTCAGGTGTGGTGGGAGATCTAGGAAATTGGTTGGATTAGTTATGGGCTTTAGTTTAGTTGAATAGGAAAAAACTAAAAGTTACGTCAAACAATCTTTTATTTTAGCATTGATTAAATTTAAAGGGCAACCATTTACCTGTATCAGGTGTTGTATTAGTTCTATCCCTGTAATGGACGAAGAAGAACTAAACGAAATTATGAAGGAGGAGAACGAGGTAGAAATCATCTTCTTAACAACCCTATCTTGTATTGATGACTACATAGGAACTCTCCTAACCAAGTCAAATAATGTATGTAATGGTTATGCATGGAGCTTGGGATTAGTTTGTAAACTGTCATGTTTATGATATATATGATTCAAGACAGTTAAATTATGTAATGTCTACTATGGTGGAGTTGTCGAAGTTAAATTATTCAAGACAGTTAAATGCTAAAATGTCCACTGTGATATATATGATTCAAGACTGTTAAATGATGTAATGTCTACTATGATATATATGATTCAAGACAGTTGAATGATGTAATGTCTACTATGATATATATATGATTCAAGACAATTAAATGATGTAATGTCTACTTGGAATTAGTTCTAAGCCAGTCGGGTTTATTGTTTAGCCTCGACCCTTGTAACTTTCTTTTCAACTTAGTCTTTCTTATGAAGTCTATGTCCTCGTGATCATAAGTTATGTCATCAATATTCTATTTATGTAAACACTCTACTTTCTAATTTTCAGGTTACGACATTTATCTTCTTTCATTGATTACCAAAGCTCCAAAGATTTCTAGACAACACAACACTATCCAGTTAAGGAAAGAAATTAAGAAAGTCAGAGAGCATAAGGAAGTTCAAAACTAAATCTAAAAATTTCTTGCCAGTTAAGAACCTGCACAAATTTGTGTAGTTGGATTCGCACTCTTAATTAATCTTATCCATTGTAATAATGTAAATACACTCCACAATTATTGGTATACTGAATTGAGTTGTTGCATGAATTCGAATGATCTTCAGAATCATGCACATGTTCGGTTCTCTTCGTTTAAGTTACCCGAACCACTTAAGAAGATTGAATGCTTCAACAAACCAGCATAGGATCCAACATTATTGTAAAACACCAACAAAAATTTGAAGTATTACGTAATAGAAGGTATTGCATAAGTGCACCCTTATTCAAATAAATTAGAAAATGGTGTAGACAGTTACCTACTCTAGAGGAAGGAAAAAGACGAAAGCACTAGAAGATTTGCTTCCACTTGAACCACCTTTTCGGTAGCAACTCATAAATTCAAAGCAATATATACACCTGAACCACTTGAACCACTTGGCAATATATACATCAAAAGTGCAATGCTTCCAACCTTCAAAGCAACTGCTCTGCCTTGGCAATCAAATACTAGTGAACCACTAGAACCACCTTTTGTTCCAGATGCAGCCTAGGGGGGGCATCAAGGACATATATAGTCACTTTTACAGTATGTTGAATAAATCATTAGATGTTAGAAACTGATTAACAAAATGTGACATCAGTATGTCTAACTAGAAAAGAAAAATAACACCACAACTGCTGGAGGAATACTAACTGAAAACTTATTGATAATATTCTGTCTTATTTCATGTTGTAATATTATGTCTTCTTGATAATATTATGTAAAAGTGACAATAGTAGATAAAAGTACGATACCCTAGTAAGAAGCCCAAATTGATGTTGTCATTGTAGGATTTCATGTTTAATTGTACATATTTATTTTCGAATTTTTTATGCACAATAAGGATCAATTTACAATTTTCTATGATTTATTTCATACATGCATCAATTTGTTTCAATAACTAGTTTCAAAACTATATTAAAACAAATATGGGCTCCGAAATTCATACCTAGAAGTTCTCTAAAACTTCTTGAAGATTCGGAGACGTTGGTGATACTTCTCGCTGCGCCGGATGCCTCCGAGTATTCACCAAACTCTAAACAAGATCGGAGAGAGGGAAGCTAGTCTCTCAATCTCCGATAGGGTTTAGAATCCAATTACTAACCCCTCTTTAATTCCCTTGAGAAGATGATCTCTTAAGAACTAAAACTAAACTTAAGAATTAAGAGAATTTCGTGGAGAATTATGGAGAGAGAATTTTGCATAAGAAAATAATGAATGAATTATGGAGGTAATGAGATAAACTTTTATTTATAAGTTCTCTCCAAATTACCTATTCATGTGCAACCTCTTGCCCATGATTTCATGCAAAATTCCATCTAACCATCCATTATTTAATAATAAATAATATTAGCCACGAATTAAATCAATTATGGACCAATTCCATGCATGATCTAATTAATTCTTAAATTAATTCTGCATTAACCGTCTGGACCGGTCGACCGTTTGGAGGTTCGGTCGACCGCTCGAACCTGGTTTCGGTTGACCGTTCAATAACTCGGTCGACCGTTCGTTACAGGAATTATTCCATCGCCATGTTCGGTCGACCAACCGATTACATTCGGTCGACCGTTCGAACATATGAAAATTCCCTGTTATCGGTCGAGACATGTCCGGTCGACCGTGCCCGATCGGTCGACCGTTTACTGCTAACCGGTCGACCGTTTGAGCACTGTTCTGCAGACTTGTCAAATTTCGGTTTAACCCCTACAAAATTTGACATTTCGGGATTAGTAGTAAATTCACAACTTATGTAACATATTATCCTATGCAATGATCAATCATTACACCCCATAATATTTACATCACATATGAATTTAATTTAGATTCTAATTATGTTATTAATCACAACATAAATTTGATTTTGCTTGTTCACCCCATGTGTCATATTTTCTACATGAAACCCGACACATCTTATGAACTCAAAATCCCCATTTCTTGTTTCCCAGTTTTGTGGTGTGACCTATAGGAGGATCTAAACTAAGTTGGCAGTGATATTAAGAACTTAATATCACAAGCTATAAGCGGTATCTAGCTACACATTATAGCTCCCAATTAGTCAGATGTCTTAATTCCACTCGAACCAAAACCCGATCCATTTAGTGATGGAGTGCACCACTTGTGTCCGTCCCTTGCCTCATGATATTAAGAATACACACAAAGTAGTATTGTGTCATCTTTGTCTTAGTATTCATTTCTTGATCTCTTTAAGCTAGTTATAAATATGTGACTTAACTCAAATCACATTGTGCACATTATAACTTTGTTTTATCAATGGGTCCACTAATATCATCACTCAATTAAGAGGGGTAATGATAATCTTTTGACTAACTATCTTCTCCAACGTAAGTTATACTTAACCAACTAATGCCTTTACACTACACTTATAGATAGCTCAAGACACTAGTCTAATTAAGAACTCCTTAAGCGATCAGATATAAGTCTCATATCAAAGGACCAAGGACACAGTAAAATATTAATGACACAGAAACACATTCCTATAATATTTTACTTGTTAGGTGTATTCAGTATACAAAAGTAATATTTTCCTCTTTTGCATACCCGTGTTGTCACTCACTTGTAGAGCTACAATGATCTATGACCAAACACGACAATCTTAACCCAGTAATTAATGTCCCATGTTAATTACCATGATTGCAAATATCTTTTGTTTTATGTAAACCAATATCTTTTAGAGCTCTACGGTTAAGGACCAAAGCCTCTTCCTTAACACTTCTAAAAGACGAATAACATAAACAAGGAACAAAATGATTTCTCATTCAATTCATAATAATTGTCATTTAAAAGTAAAACTTTTAGAACACATTCCCTTCAGTCATGCATGTTTTAAAGACAGTCTTCTTTGACATGGTAATACTATCTTGTGAGTAGGCTCCTACACGCACAAGTGTCAAGTGCACAACATATTACTAGTAAACCTAGAAAAGGAAGAAATGTAGATGATCATGAAGCAACAAAATTTCTGCTTTTGTCATTGACTTATCTTGTAAAATAAATCACCACATCCCCTTTCATGTTTGTTTATTGATGTCGACTGATAAATCAAATCCTTGCACCTTCAATTCTTCCAAAACATCACTATAAACAAGGAAAGAAATAAAGAAAGTCAGAGAGCATAAGGTAGTTCAAAACTAAATCTACAAACTTCTTGCCAGTTGGATTCACACTCTTAATTAATGTTATCCATTGTAATAATGTAAACTCACTCCACAATTATTGGTATACTGAATTGAGTTGCTGCATGAATTCGAATGATCTTCAGAATCATGCACATGTTCGGTTCTCTTCATTTAAGTTACTCGATCTCTGCTACTTGTTTCAATTCAACTCTCCCTCGAGACCTCAACAATTGAGTTGTTTCTAATATATATATATATATATATATATATATATATATATATATTGGATTAGAAAGATAAGTCATACCATCAACCTTATTCAACTACAATCAAAGTGTCACAACTAAATGGGAACACGCCAAAACGTTTGACACAGAAGTAACACCCTGCATTGAAGGCAAAATTAAAAACCACTTCATCTGAACAAAATGGGTACATTCCAAAATGTTTTAGAATCAAGTAACAGACATAACTAAATTGGAAATGAAAACCCATAACCAAGTGGCCATCACTACCACATGTTAACATTAAAGCCAACAAACAACGCTTACATTGTACACAACGACATTTCCTACAGACTCGGACATCCGTATGTGGCCATTACGAGCTTCCTGAAGAGTTGTCCGACTGCAGGAACCACGGAAGGGAATCACTGTTATCCCATATGGTACGCCCCGACTCGATGTCGTCCAAATCTCCAGTCGAGTAGCCACAATCGGGAGAGAATTCTGCATCGTCGTCTGAAATCAAAAGTGCTATGGTTTCAAAAACAATATTGGTTCAAATGTATGAAATTATTTTTTGTGGGTTGATAATATATATTGTTAATGATAAACCAAAGATTTCGACACACAATTGTACCAAACCAAATATAGGTCAAAACATTCATTATACTACATTTCCGGATACAAGCTACAACTTAACTTCTACACCTTTAATCCCTAACAAGTCCAATTACAACCCAAAACATAGTGTGACTAATCTTACTATTCACATATCATAATGTAGGATACCCAAAAAAGCTTGCTATATTGCTAGTCATGTAGTCACACATACACCATATAGACTACATATACAAGTGAACTACCTAACCAAAATTATGTAAGAAGAAGTCGGGTGTTACAATCATCCAAGTCAAGCGTGAGAGTGTTTGTCCCCCATGTCGTGGGAAAGTGCTCCATCTTCAGCCTAATAGGGAACCTACAAGTTTGGCCGACTTCACTCGTCGGCACTTCTTCATTGTCGTGACTCGCTTCATGGGAAGGACGACCTACAGAAAGGGTCTCAGCAAAGCAAACTGCACCACAATTGGGGCAATCATGTTTCTGAAACGGGGATTGTCGTGGTGGAGTAGCTGGTGGTGGTCCTTCCATTGAAAATAAGGACAGATAAATTAGCAAAAACTTGCATGAAAATGTATATTCAAGCAAAATGACAAGAACATGAAGACTACCAAAATGTATATTCCCAAAGAAAAATACGCGCTAGTAAAGGCATGTTACGTCAAATAAAAATTTCCATGGTGGTGGTGGTCGCATACGTTATTAAGATTACAACAAAACAATTACCAGGTCGGGGTTGCATGACCTCCTTGATCAGACGCTCCAGCAAGGTAATGCGGTGTTCAAAGGACACCAACATGCTCATCATAAGGTCAAGCTTTGGATTGGGATCCACCGATGGTACGAGGGAGAGGAGAGGGTATTCGTGCAAAAGGTACGGGCAAGCTGCGTAGCCCTACATTTGGGAAAAAGAAAGGGTCGATCGGTTGGGGAATGGATGAAGTTCATGCAATGTTTGCAAGCATAAGAATAAAGGGTTCCTCACTCTCATGTTAGAGGCACCACACTCCCATCGAACTTGAACCACTATGGCCGACGAGCCGACGCAAACGCGGGTAGCTTGGAAACCACAAAAACATTTAAGAACCGGGGGAGGTACTTCAGAGTCACCGGTGAGGAGGACCATGACCACAATAACGATTGTGATGGGAGTGTGAGGAGTGAAGGGGGTGTGACGATTGTGAGGAGGGAAGGAGTGTGAGGAGAGATGGGAGGGGTGAAGGGGCGGTAAAGAAAAAGAAGGGTGAGGGTTTGGACGGACATTTCAGTTGGAGGTGAAATCTATCTTTTCGTGTTACAAAAATTACACCCAAAAAAGTCAATAACCTTCAACCTAAAAACCCATTTTCCAACATCTCATCCACAAATCAGTTCCGTAAAGAAATTGTTTAACTAAACCAACCATCAAACATGTCCTAATAATGTCGTTTTCAACCATCTAGAGGTTTGATTTTTTATTTTAAAATAAATTGTGTATATTGCAAAACAATTGATCTTTTGACGGCATTTTTTAGTAGAACCTTTTATTTTATTAGTATATTTTTGCTAGAATAGATTGAGTATGATATATAAGGAATTCTAACATATATATGCAAAGCAACAAGATTAAGAATATTGTACTGATTGGATTTATATGATTTCATATTTATAAGCTTTTATTACAATTTACCTTTTCAGACATAATTAAAAGATTACAAGTTCTTGGTTGTGATTTACTTGCCATGGTAAACGTTTTGTTTGTATCGGTACATTACTTTTTTAGTTTGCTATTTACAATGATATACTATATATATTCAAGCAAACATTGAATTTTTTTTGCAAATAATTAGTTAAAGTTCAAGACTTTTACGTGTGTTTTTGCATGGTCAATAAATTTCATTGCGCAAAATCTTGTCTTATTATGAGCATCATTAATAGCACCTGGGCACTTCCCAGGTGCTCGATTTTCTCTCTGTCACGTCGGTTTCTCTCTCTGTCACGTCATACCAACTCACTCACCCCAAATTCCCTTAATCATTCCCAGATATAGCTCGGACGTCCTACATTCTCTTCCCTCCACGTCATTTGGGGATCAAGTTTAGGTAAAAAAATATAAAAACATATTTTCAGAAAAATAAAATAAAAAATAATTTGAAATAATTTTTTTAGCTATTTAAACAAGTTAAGAAAAAAAAATTGGACCAATGTGACCCTCATTGGACGCCCAGGCGGAAAACTGGGCGGATGCCGCCCTCCCATTAAGGGAGGGAAAGTTGGGCGCCCAACAAATGGCCTCAAAGGGGGAGGCCTAAGTCAAAGTCCAAAATCTACATTAAACCTTGCGAATTAAATTTAAGATTTGAGTAACTTTTCAAATGCAAAGGGATTGTACATTCGAGAAAGTCTATAACCGTTCTAATTTTTTTTTTCACCTTTTCATTGTACTGTGCATTGGTCTAAAATAACTCAGTATTAATAGGCGCATTGCGATTCATTGTGTTTCCCATTCCTTAAGTATTAGGATTATCTATACATTTTATTGGTAAATTTGCATAAGAAATCCCATAAAAATTGAATCAATACTATAAAATATTCTTAGTGGGCCGACAAAATCTCAAACATCCTTTTAATAATTGAAGGTTCATGCTATATAATTGAACTTTACTTTTTGTATGTTTAGATTTTCGTGATTCTGCATTTTGGATTGGGTCTAATGTTTGATTACCGCTTCTTGATCGAACTTCAAGTTTGCAAAACTTTTATTTCATTAGGGTGTGATTGTAAACAAGTTTTAAGGAAATGGAGAATTAATCTCTGAAATGTTTTAAGACGATCATTTTAAAGAAACTCTCGAATTGGAGTTTCAATTGGAATTCCACGACATATGTGCTTGCACCATAAGATCATGGGAATCTTCATTTCCATCATTTTATAAAGATTTTCAAAAGTGATGGACAAGCTTGACAAAGGTGTTTGCAAAGTTATGCTTGTGAAACGCGAGAGCTTGGTTGAGAAAATCGATTGACTAATAGAAATTCTTAAGTGTCGATCGCTTGGTAGTATAACGAGGTTATCACCAACTAGAACTAGTCTAGGGTAATGCCCCGAACCCAGTCAAGTGTTTACCCGTCCGACCATGTGAGTTAAGATACGATCCACGACCCTGATTGTTGCGGACTCTGATATTTAAATCCATCTGATAAGCCCATAAATAATCTGAAAAATATAATTAACAAATTGTGAGTTCGACAGCCCGTAAGTATCAACCATCAATCAATCAGAATTATAATCATGTGGAAAATAATACGGAAAACGACATTCAGTCAATAAGCAAAATCAAGAGATATGCATCACAAACAAAATGCATGTATAACAATCTGAAATCTCCATTCGGATTCGACCACGTCCTATGCTTCTGGAATCTATCAATCAGTCAGACACACACATGATTGCTCCGCACTAACGATAGACAACTCTTTCCTCTCTATGGTGGCTCCACGTTGTCCGCTAGGTAGCTCTTTTTAAGTGGTTCAGACAGAAATATACATACAACCATATGACATATCAACCGAAACACCAACATACAATCATATGCATATCAATGCATTCAATATCGATACTTAGCATGCATGCAACTACAGATATCAAGAGAGACAGACATGACATGAAACTGAAGAATAACGAATCAGTACTTGCCTCAAAATCTTTTTCTTCTCTATCTTCTCAAAATTTCATCTTCTCCTAAAACCACACGATCATCCAATAATCTTAATTAGTCCATTAATATATTTGATTATTACCTCAACTCAAAAATTCAGGATATTACATCTAGTTAGTAGACTTGTAATCTCAGATCAAGCTAAATTGGATAAGAAATCAAATTCGAACATGTGAGTTACATGTTTGGACTTAAATACAAGATATGGTGACTTAGCCGAAACTGGGTCAAAACCTCAATTGGACTCAACATGTGATTCATAATCAAGTTCGGTGTACACTAACTACTCCAGGTTCACACCAATATCACTTTTGTAGATGCCGCTTCATCATAGCCTTAATTAGCCACCTTCACCATATTTCTTAATGAGTACTCAAACCTCTGGAAATCTTTGGTCTACATTTTGATTTCATTGTTCTAATATTTTTTTAGTTCTGTAATTATTCGTTATGTTAACATACTTAAGGGGCAAATTAAGCATTGTATTCTCCCTTCTCTAGATTTGGACTTAATCATTGATCTGGTCGTTAATTTCTTGAATGGATATTGTCGTATAGAATCCTAGATGAAAATAAGAATGTTTAGAGCATCCACTATACCCTCCCCAAAACCTTCCAAAAAAATCATATATTTTCTTTATATCACGTTTTCGCACCTTTTCATCCACCTAACACTAAACTTTATTCTTAACCCTCCACAATTTTTCAACACTCTCTTTTCCCGCTCATCATTTCTTTTTATCTTCTTTTTAATTAACCTAAACTATTTTAAAAAAAATTAATAGAAAAAATTATTTAGGTAAATGTTAAGTAATATATTAACCAAAAATATGATTAATAGAAATCAAATTTTAACATAAATGAATACTAAAACAAATTAAAAAGATAAAAAAAATCAAGGACACGTCTGGGCAGAAAGATAGAGCACTCATAGTGGATTAGTGGGTGCTCTTACACTCGAATACCATGTGCTCGTCACAACCATCTGCATATGCAATTTTTCAAGGAACACATCCTATTCGGTTGTGGCTTTAATATTAAATTTAGTTTCCTAACATTTGACCCTATGATTTAGTCTTTTGGAACGTTGTATTGGGCCACACACGGGTTCTTGCATGCGTAGGCTTTCAACTTCACATCTACTTTGTCATTCCAATGGAACAATATATACGTAGAAAAAATCGTGTACACAAATGCTACTGCTTATTGTCATCAATTACATCCAAATTAACGTTATAATGTTGTGTATATATAGTGCTTTATACAGGCGAAAAAATCATGTCTACTAGGCTACTAACATATACCACATATCATTCTAAATTGTCCAAGTAATAAATTAAGCCATGGAGCATTCCGGAGGAAGACCCTGAGGAAATCGCTTGCGGTCTGTGCAATAATTGTAAATCATGTAGTTCTTCTGCACCCATCTCATCCTTCTTTGGCTCGTCGAATCCAACTCTTGGTTGAACCATCCGTTGTTTGATCCTGAAGCTGAGTTTTTACTACAACTCGAGGCAGCCGGGGAGGTGCAAATATTGGCGTTGATGTCGTTAAAGTTCCTATAAGAAGCAACAAAGGGTGCTTTGCTCCAGTCGGTTTTCACGGTTCCACCTCGAGTGGCCCAATCGTCTGCGTTCCACAGGCTGGAGTAGATCCTCATGGGTTGGTTCTTTGGGAATCCAACACCTCTCGCTTCGTTGTTCTTGAAGCTTCTTAGTGGGGTGCTATCCACCATGAATCTGCAAGAAATTTAAAACAAATATGTCATCGTTTGTATTTCTAATTAAATAATACTACGTTACAACATAGGAAAAAGAAAAAAAACATGTATCTTAATGCATGTGCTTACATGATGTTCTTGGGATTCCACACTATTGAGTAGGTGTGAAAGTCCTTGGTGGGATCGAACCACAATTTGAATTGTTGCTCTCGGTTGCCCTTCCCTTGGGAGAACACATTGGTGTGAAGAGTGTAAGGATCTCCACTAAGATTTCCCAAGAACTCGAAATCAATCTCATCGTGTGATGGTCCTTGTGAGGATAACTGATACAATAACAACATAACCTATTAGCTAAAAGTAACATTGAATCTACGACACGAATCAAGTAGTATTCAAATTTTGAGAAAAGATGGTGGACCAATCAAATTACAGACTTACATAGTAGGCAGTTACAGTGCCAGCAGAGTTGCCAGGAACGAGCTTAATCTGCATATCGATCTTCCCAAAGAGATAGTGGTTCTTGGATTGGAAGCCGGAGCCGGAGGCCTTGTCGAGGGAGAGAGTGAGAAGTTGGCCATTGCTAAGAACCTTTCCACGCCCATCGCCCCAAGTTATGTCCACATCCTTGTAGAAGTTCCCAGCCCCAGAGGCAACAACAAGAAATAGAGAACAAACAAGAAGAGAAACCAAGTACATGGTTTGTGAAGAAGCCATGCAAAAGCAAGTTTAGCTAATTAGGAGTACTTTGTGTAGTTATGTTGGATATGAGTTTATATTGAACGAGCATGTGGTATTTATACGTGGGTATTTGGATGAATAATATTAACAATATAATAACGTGAATTGGAGGAAAGATGGTGGATGGTTCGCGACGTAAGCTTTTCTTGACTTTGGTTGCTTTCTTCTTTTGATTTTTTTAGTAACGATGATGTGTTGGTTCATTAATTGGAGACAGGTTGCAATGGAGCTGGCGGTAGTTAAATATTTGACGCGTTTTAACTGGACATCACTGGTATTGGAATTATCCTTTTTGACTTTCGTGGTGGACGTGTTGTTCAAGTAAAGGAATTCCATGGATGAATTGCATTGGTCGGTAGGAGCTAGTCGTGACAGAACCTCAACGGATATTAGTATGTTCTTATTTGCGTCTCAGAGGAATGTGAATACGAAATCACGAATAATAATTATTTTGTATATATTTAAATCGAAAAACAAAAATTATTTTCACCATTAAAAATTTGTATGCGCTACTTGTGTAAACGAGTTGAGTCGAGTAAAATTTCGAGTCATAAGTATTATCTTATGTTATTATCAAATACAAAATAATAATATAAATGAAGTAATAAAAAAACAAGCAAGTCATCGAACCGAGCATCAAAAAATTTCGAGTTCGAGCGGTTCGTTTACCGAACCAAGTTTGAAGATTTTTTTTTATTATTAAAATCCTTTATTTTCAAGTTAAAATTAGAGTCGAACGTTTTTCGAGTCAAATTCGAATCGAACTATCGAGCCGAGTCAAAGTTGACGGCTCTAGTTGGTGCTAATATTTAACCACAATTAATGTGAAAATAACAGCATAGTTTCATACTTAAAATTTATAATATGTAATATATAATAATACATATTAAATCAACAAAACCATTTGTTTTCACCATTAACAAGTTGTTGGTACTAAATTTTTATTTTAATTAAACAAATTAGTGTGAAAATATTAACATAATTTCATATTTAAAATTTATAATATGTAATGTATAACAATAAATATTAAATCAAGAAAAATACTTATTTACACCATTAAAAATTTGTTTGTACTAATATTTTATTTTATGTAAAAAAAATTGAGAGTCATTTGATATAAATTCAAGTGATGCAAATATGAATGCACTATATTCATTTGAAAATCCAAACTTTTAATCTTGCGTCAACTGATTTTTTTTAATATATTTGACGTACGTAGATAAAATGAGTCATATGTTAAGATTCACAGTTCAATTTTTTTATCTGCTTGGAGTTTAAATTTCAAATTTTAAGAAGGAAAAAATAATTTGCAATTGTATAAAGGTAGTGGATCCATTCTCTCGGGCATGAATCCTATCGTATACAAAATAAAAATTTTATAATTTTTATTATTTGAAAGTTCCATGGGAGTTATGAATGACGTGTCCAAACTCAACCCGACTGATTTATCCTGGGAGAAGATGAGTTTGTCCCTCGTACTCCGCTCATCTTTGTATTAAAATAAATATGGTGAAATGTTTGTGTGCTATTAAGAAATAATGAAATTTGACATATGACATCTAAAAGCAACTGTTTACACTAATGTCAAAGGAAAAACTCAAAAACATGTTCTAATGTCATTAATTTTTTTCTAATGTCATTCTGTTAGCCATTTGTTAATGTTTCCGTTAATGTCTGTTAGTTTTATGAATATTTAATGGAAATTTTGCAGAATCATCGTGAATAAACTCAGAATTCATAAATTTCATTATATGTGTTGTAAAAATTGCAAAAAATGCTTAAATAATTTATTTATAATCTCTCTCATCTTTATCTTTCCTCTATCATTTCTTTTTTCTCTCTCTCTAAATAATTTTGATAATTTTTATATTCTAAAATTACAAAATATTTAATTATAAAGTAAAAGATACATTTCTAATAAATATTTAGCTTTATATAAATTATTTTTACCAAAAAATATTTTTTTTAATAAATGAATTTTTATACAAAAAATAAATATTTTTTGGAAAAAAATATTTTATAAAAAAAACTCTGTATTGTTTAAAAAAGGTATCTTTGACTTTTTAATTAAATATTTTATAATTTTAGAATATAAAATTATTGGATTTCATAAGTTTGGTTACAGAGTCATTAAATTTAGTGAGAGAAAAGAAAAGATGATAGAAAAAAGATAAAGATGAGAGAAAGTATAGATTAATTATTTGAGTATTTGTTTGCAATTTTTACAACACATATAATGAAATTTATGAATTTTGGGATTTATTAGGTTGATTCTCCACATTTTTCATTAAATATTAATAAAACTAACAGACGTTAACGAATGTCTAACGAAATGACATTGGAAAAACATAATAGCATTAGAGCAAGTTTTTTGGTTTTTTGTGTAAATAGTTGTTTTCATATGACATATGTCCAATTTCGTTATTTCTTGATGACATCTAAGCAATTCACCAAATAAATATCATCTTAAAAGAAAACATTATACCATTTCTCTTGCCCATAGATGTTAGATCCCTAACCTAGGGTTAGTGGACTAATCATGGTTAAAGTGTGGTTTGCATGGGGAAGTGAGTATGCAGGAGTTGCATGGGAAGGTGAAGGGTCGGGTACTGTAGCATCCGAGTTTTAAATAGGGCTCTTCTCTCTTCTTCTTCTTCTTTCATCTCCTTCCTCATTTCTTCTTCCTTCGTTCTTACCAAACACCCACCTTCTTCCTCAGTCGCTCAAGCTCAGGCGGAGGAGGCTGCGTCGGCGTGAGGTGTGAGGCGGTCCAGGCGGGAGAGGTGCGGAGTTGAGCGCACGAGGAGATCACCGGAGGCGACGTGTGTGAGCGGAACTCCGGCGTTTCGTCGTCGTGGTTGAGGTATGCCGCTCCTTAGTGTGGTTTGCTTGTTAACCCTCATGTGAGGGATGCGTTGGTCGAGTCGGGGGAGGTCGGAGACCTCTCCGGCGACGCTTTTCTTCGTGAAACCTCGGCTGGCGCGAGGTTGAAGACGACCAACGGTCGACCGGATCCTTCGGGCGGTCGACCGTTTTAGCACTGTTTGCCCGACTTTAACCTTCACCGGTCGAACGATGCCTTGGGGCGGTCGACCGGTAGTGCATTATTGCTGGTGAGTTGGGATTTTTTTACCTGTTGTCGGTCGACCGGTCCTTGTTGTGTTCGACCGGAACTTAAGTGTACCTGTTAGTTTTGCATGATTTGTTCGACCGATTTCATGTGGCGTTCGACCGATCATTTGTTGTTCGACCGTTGGAGGGTTGCGTTCGACCGATTATATGACTTAGAATGATAGGTTGACCCTGTCTGTTTTCGGTCGACCGAAACCCCTGAGTCGGTCGACCGATAGATCCGTTTTTGTTGTTGACCAAACTCCGGATTTTGACCTCGTTCGGTCGACCGGTTTTAGACCCTTGTTCGACCGTTGGGGGTTCTGTTTTGAGCGCAGCGGTAGACCGTTTTAGGAATACGGTCGACCGATTCCTTTCTGGAACCGGTCGACCGAATCACCTCTTCCGGTCGACCGTTTGGGCCCAGGACAGAATTCCTGGTTCCCTTTTTGAACGCCAACTTTGTCCACGGAAACCCGTGTCCTCGCCTTGTGCGTGAGCCGGGAGGTGACGGTGGGCGCGTGATGCGTGCCTGCCCAGGGACCGCCGTTGGGAAGAGTGTGGGTGTTCGGGACGCGTCACCTCCATGTATGGACTGTGACTTGTGAGATGATTGTTGGCACTTTGTAGTATAGCAGGCCTGAGGGATCGTGGATCCCAGTGTTGTTATTTGTGCGGGCACGCAACTGGCGTTGGGTGAGGTGACTACCGGCCCACGGGCTACGGAGGTCGCTGCCCTGCTTTTATAGCGACACGGTTGGTGTTTGCGGCTCGAGGAGCCTGATGACCTGGCAGACTTCGGTCTGGTTTTGTCCGATGCTGTGCCGGACTGTTGTGTTGGACCACCGATGCAGTACCGGTGATGCCGCCGAGGTTGTGCCGGCGATGGTGATTGTTGGGCCGAGGCTGTTCCGGCTATGTTGTTTTCCTCGGCTGGGCACCTACCGAGATGTTGTTGTTATACCTTCCGGGCGACGGCCCCGTTGGTCCCTGTGGCTCCGACCACTGAGATTTGCAGATCTGTATTCTATCGGCGCGCAGGCGTGACAGAGGCTCCCTGCCGAACCCTTGAGTAGTGTAGCTGCGTGTGGGGGGTGCGATGTCGCGTGCTGTAAGACTGCATGTGCATGCAGTAGGTCTCCTCGGGAGACTCGTTGTTGATTGTCGGACTGATGTCCTGTTTTACCCTTCGGGGGAACTGTTTTCCATTTCTGTCGATGCCATGACATGCTACTAGTATGATAGGTTCATTGTGTAATGCATGCATATATAGGTGAGTTGGCATACGGGGTTTCCTTCTGGAAACTCAGGCATTGTTGTTATATATTTTCAGGACCGCAGTAGGTCCAGTGGGGTGGTGATCGGCGGGCGCGCGCGTTTGGAGTCGGATCCTCTAGTCAGACCACTGAGGTCCACATGATTACGTTTATCTTCCCTTGTCGTTTTGTTGTAATCATGTATTCATTTGGCAAACTCTGATGTATTATGGTGCACCGCTTTATTGTTTATAAGAAGTAACAGTCACGCCTTGATTATTGTGCTATTTGTCTTGATTATAAATTTTTAAATTTTCCGCTGTTTCGGGATGTTACAATAGATATTCCGCCTTCTAGTCTAGTAATTAAAGAAAAGCCAATTCCTGAAACGAGCTTACCAATTGGTGCATTTATATATTGAATTTCTGAAGTGTCGTATATTTTAACTAAAACCAAAAACATGTAATTTACAATGTTGAGACTCGATCCCAAGTCCAGATTAATAAATCCAATGCTGGAGACTTGCCCAATTTCTTTGTAAAAGTATAGATGTTAGTGCAAATGACATCAAAAATAGATAGTCAAGCGGAGGTTATGGGGTGTTAATCCGTATGAGCGTATGGAGACAATGAACTAATGATATGTATTAGTGAAATTCAATTTAATTTATTCATAATATAAGGATTAATTAACACCAACCAAGGCTGAAATTGATAAGGCCCTCACTGCAACCTGGAGTCATTGCAGTAAATCGAGGTTTATCATAATTAAGGTAGTCTACAGATAGATGTGTTGGGAGGGGATCTAACAAGGTATTTATACGAAACACGGATTAACCGCACCACGTAATACCAAATATTGATTGCGGAATTAACTTCGGACCCTCTCCCAAACTCAATTGCAACAAGAACACAAACAAGATGAAAATAAACAAGCAAACACAAATACACACTTAAAACAACCACAACACACGTGATTTACAAGGTTCGGCAACGTGCCTACGTCCTTGGGGGGTCTCCTGCGGGTTTCCTTTCCTTCTTCCGCTTCTCCAACAAGAGAAGCAACCGAGATTACAAGTATATGAAAGCAATAAGTCCTCCAAATCACTCTAGATCTATCTCTAGCCTTAATCTCTCAACTCACAATGGAGGAAACTATGATGTATGTAATATGATATAAGACTAAGAGCAAACAAACTCTTTTATAGACTCAAAAACCGAGCTACAATTAAGCAAAACCGAAAAGAACTATTCGTGGGGACATGGTTAACCAATGCTCGTTCGGTTAACCGTGCGTGCTTCAACAGGAGTGATTCCTGTTCCGATTCGGTTAACCGAATTTTTCCCGGTTGACCGAGGGAACGTTTCTCACGCGACTCGGTAGACCGCGAGAACGATTCTTCCACGAACTAACAAATTCTCCAACAACCCTTCGGTCGACCGAGAACCCCTCGGTGGACCGTGTCAAATTGTCCAAACACTTTTAGATTCTCGGAACACCAAAAATCTCCTCAACGGTTTACCGAACCCGTTGTTCCAAAGTGTCACTTGCTCTCTGACAGTAGACCGAATCCAATTCGGTCGTCTGATCCCAGCTGCACACGGAGTGTCTGGAATCCTCGGTTTGGTGGACCGAATCCAATTCGGTAGACCGACTCGTCTTCGCCGAAATTTCCTGGGTTGTGCGTCGGTAGACCGAATCAATCCGGTCGACCAACTCTTCCTGGATTTACTTCCTTAACAAATATAAGTCAATATAACCAATGTGTAAGGAGTGATTGAAGAGGAGGATGGGGTGGAGTTGCATATCGTTAGGTAGCACATGAGAGCTAGTTAGCACATGAGAGCACATGGAGTTGCAGTTTCATGGAGCCAATTAATATATCAGAGAATGTGGTATTGATAGTGAAGACATCATGCTATCTTAGAGTTTATTAAAATTGTTAGAGTTGTAAGTTATAATTGTTTGAGACTTGGGACCACAACTCTACAAGTACAAGACAAGCTAGTTAGTAGGGACCCCTAAGTAGCAGAGATAGATGCTTGTGATTTGTGAATCGCAAGTTATGGTAAAATAGATTAGGTATGTTTAATCTATCGATCCTTTCGTGTGGTTTAATTTGTTTCCAAACTAGCTCCAACGTATATTCACATGTTGTCCTCGTGGCAACAATTTATCACAAAGAGAAGATAGATCCGGTCATTAGGCCATCACTAACCATGACCTGGACGACCCGGTCATCAGCTCTCTCTCTCTCTTCAAAATCAGATTTCTCTCTCTTCCACATCAGCTTTCTCTTTCCTCAACCCACCTTCTTCTCTTTCCTACACTATTCATCTCTTAACCACAACCCAACACAACCCACAACAACCTACCTCTCTCCTCCACATCATCTTTTATTTCCACTAACTTTTATTATATTCCAAAATCAATTATATTTACTCAAAACATTAATAATTCAAACAAATATTTATTAATAAGCAAATAATTATTTTTATCAATAACAAACAAAATACATATTTATTTAAACCATTATACGTAGCGTAATACAATAAAATATTACATTACCTTAATTTCATTAAAATGAAAATGCATACTACTAAAAAAAATTAATTTGAGGTTCCCCCGAATCGTTGTCATATGTGCTCGATCAAGTCATATCTTAGGGCGAGATGCCTGTTTTTTTCACGAATGCGTTCTCACCTAGAAAAATAACCAATTTTGGGCGAAAGTAAAATTTATATACGACGCCGCCGCCCTTACTAATTACCAACTCTCACCTAGAAACCAAGAGGCAATCAAAGGTCGTTGGAGGAGAATAAATCACGCAACAAGCAAATGGGCGGGCATCTATGACGAAGCAACAAGACGGATGAGAAGTGGACAAAACGAGGATGACGTGATGAAAGAAGCTCATCAAATTTACCAGAGTGGAGATCCTTGGGCTCTATACGCAATTTTTCGAGCAGACAATCTTCCGGGTCTTCCAATAAACGAAGTCGGACGGAGCCATTCGAAGAGGAAGGCCATGAAAGCTCGCCTCCTAATTTTCCTACGACGATCCCTGAAAATTTCGCACATCCTCAACCTCGTCCTACCGGTATCAAAAAAACCAAAAAGAAAGGTAAAGCGGTAACCGATGATGAAGAAGTGCATGTTACAAACCTGGTTGCTCGTCTTGCTGAACACACTACCGTAAAAGACAAAGAACTGACATTCAGAGAACGCAAGTTGGAGTTTCAAAGAAAGAAAGAGAACCGACGTGCTAAGGAAAAACTCTATGATATATACGTACAACTACTGAAGCTTAAAGAGTTGGGTTTAATGACTGAGGAGGACGAAATCCAGCTAGCAAATGTACGTAAGGAGTTGATGTCATTTTCCGTTTAAGCGTTGTAAATCTGTTTTAATTTCAATTAAGCGGTGTATTGTAGCTTTGTTCCGATCTAAGTGTGCTAATATAGTTTTAATATAAAATTATTTACGAAATAATATCCCAACGTATTTAAACCAAATACAAATTAAATACAACATCTTCAACAAATAAATAATACCCCAACATATTTAAACCAAACAAAAATTAAACCCAACATCTCCACAAAATAAATCAACCTAACATCTAAAACAAATATTTAACCAATAAATATTTAACAAAAAAATAAAACTAAAAATAAAAATAAAAATAAAAAAAAACCCGGACGCGCCACGTGGCGCGTCCGGGTTGGGTGACCTGGGACGCTCGGGTCGACGACCCGGGCGTTGGAACGCTCGGGTCGACGACCCGGGCGAAGATGACCGAGGTCATCTTCGACCCAGGTCCCACGACCGGGTAAAAATCCCGGTTAAGGGATGGCCTTATGGACTGCCAAAGCTCATGACCTATATGATGTTCTCGGATCAAACTCCGCCATCTATTCATGTAGAAAACAACTCAAACAGGGAAGAACATTGGCCAACTTATAAAAAGATGATATCACCATTTTATTCATTTTTTTACAATAACTGTAGTTCACAAAACGTATAAAGATTTACAAAACAATGACCTATACATCAAAACTACTACAAAAGAATTCCACGCTTATATATATGCTAATACAAAATCCGACCCAATAACTAATGCGACACTTTAGTTATCCAAGTAATAAATTAAGCCATGGAGCATTCCGGAGGAAGACCCTGAGGAAACCGCTTGCGGTCCGTGCAATAATTGTAAATCATGTAGTTCTTCTGCACCCAACTCATCCTTCTTTGGCTCGTCGAATCCAACTCTTGGTTGAACCATCCGTTGTTTGATCCTGAAGCTGAGTTTTTACTACAACTCGAGGCAGCCGGGGAGGTGCAAATATTGGCGTTGATGTCGTTAAAGTTCCTATAAGAAGCAACAAAGGGTGCTTTGCTCCAGTCGGTTTTCACGGTTCCACCTCGAGTGGCCCAATCGTCTGCGTTCCACAGGCTGGAGTAGATTCTCATGGGTTGGTTCTTTGGGAATCCAACACCTCTCGCTTCGTTGTTCTTGAAGCTTCTTAGTGGGGTGCTATCCACCATGAATCTGCAAGAAATTTAAAACAAATATGTCAACGTTTGTATTTCTAATTAAATAATACTACGTTACAACATAGGAAAAAGAAAAAAACATGTATCTTAATGCATGTGCTTACATGATGTTCTTGGGATTCCACACTATTGAGTAGGTGTGAAAGTCCTTGGTGGGATCGAACCACAATTTGAATTGTTGCTCTCGGTTGCCCTTCCCTTGGGAGAACACATTGGTGTGAAGAGTGTAAGGATCTCCACTAAGATTTCCCAAGAACTCGAAATCAATCTCATCGTGTGATGGTCCTTGTGAGGATAACTGACATAGAATAAATAATTATTAGCTACAAGTAACGCGAAATCTTTTATTTACTTCATTCCAAATTAATTAACCACTTGGATTTCCAAAAGATATTGCATCAATCGAAATTTAAACTTACATAGTAAGCAGTGACGGTGCCAGCAGAGTTTCCAGGAACGAGCTTAATCTGCATATCGATCTTCCCAAAGAGATAATGATTCTTGGATTGGAACCCCGAGCCGGACGCCTTATCGAGGGAGAGAGTGAGAAGTTTCCCATTGTTAAGAATCTTACCACGCCCATCACCCCAAGTGACATCCACATCCTTGAAGAAGTTCCCAGCACCAGACACAACAAGAATGGAAGAACACACAAGAATAGACACAAACAAAACTTGGGAAGAAGCCATACTAAATGCAATAGCAAGCTTAGCTTATAATTAGCAGGAACTGAGTTGATTGGTGAGTTTGTGATGAGAGAATGTGATGGGGTGTGGGTATTTATAGGTGGGGGGTGAAGGAAAGGTTGTGGATGGTTCCTACTTCCTAGTAGTGTTTTGACTTGAGTTGGATACGTACAGGTGGTGTAGTGAGGTTGGTGGATAGATGGTGGCTGATTTGAAAATTTTGAATTTTGCATGCGTGACAGCTAATTGTGTGATAGGCTGGGCACGCAAATATGAGGCAAAACCGTGTTTTGGTTTGTAAAGGGACCATCGTGGATTGGCTCGGAAGATATGTTTGGTTTGTTGGACTCTATGCATGCCATGCCATTGCCCTACCTGGGGAAGTTGCTAGAATGGGTAGGCTTATGTGGACAACTTTCTTCATAGATGTTGCTGGGTTTGCATGTTTAACCTCGAGTTATGTGGTATTAAACTAATAGTTTAAACTCAAAGTGTTGCTACATTTGCCCTCTAAATTTGTACAACCTTGTGAAATGAATGTATCTCTGTTGTTTTTGTAAGTACCAGGCAGATTCTTGTTTTGTTGGTGGGAATTGATTTGAACCAGTGAATGGAGAGCACAAGTTGGTAGAGACAGAATACAAATATATGTATACCAATTTTCAGCTGATTCTAGCTCAAAAAGTAATGGTAATTCGCTTCTTGTTATTTAGGAAAAAATAGGTTTCGTATGCTAGTCTCTAGTTTATTCTTTTGCCGAAAAATGTGAGATGAACTCTTGATGCTTTCAATATATATTGGGCATGATCTACCATTCTCATGTTGATAAGATGACAAGAGTATAGTAGCCTATTAGGTCTATACAGTATAAATTTGTTACCACGACAAACTAGAGATATGAAGCATTCTACCAAGGTACAATTAGTACTTTCAAATATTGAAGTTGGTCCAAAACAATTAAAATCACAAACGGCACTACATCTTAAACCTTTTCATATCCTTCTAATTTGTTAGCTAAAATCAAAATCAAGTGCAACTGATATGAGTCAAGTGACTTTACCACAACGACGGTTTGAATTCGAAAAGCATAAGAACTAACAATTCAAATTAATTGCCAAAACTAACTTTCTAGAATTTCAATTTAAGAAACCTACATGCACAAAATACCCTATTATATGTTCCGAAGTTTTTAAACAAAAAAAAGGAACGGTGAAATCGAAATGAACAGGTTGAACCATCACTAGCGCAGAATGCTCAATAGATGTTTGGACATGAGACGTCTATAGATTTGTATAAACTTCGGTTTTTTAGTATAACCGACGTCTATACTTCTTGAAAGAAGAAAATATTTTTTGTTTATTTTTTTAGATTTATTTCGTATAAGAATTTATGTGGATTTATTTTGTATCAGAAATAACGCAATTTTCTGGGATTTATTTCGTGTAAGAAATAATTCATTTTTATGGGATTTATTTTGTATAAGAAATAACGTAATTTTTTGGGATTTATTTCGTGGAAGAATTTACGTGGATTATTTTGTATAAGAATAATGTGGATTTAAAAATAGTTACATCATTGTAACTATCACATGTGTGTTGTACACGTGTGTGTATGATGACATGTTTAGTCCCACATTTGAGAAAGTTTTTTATTGGTGGAGTTGAAGTAATCCAACACTCATTTACTTCTAAATGAGAGTTTAGTACCACACTACAAAATGCAAGTGAGATACATATATATATTTAATGGTTAAAAGATTGACACTTGGGGTTTAAAATGGTTGCAACATTTTTTTACTATTAACTCATGTATAGACGTTGGTTGTATATGGTAACCGACGTCTATAGGGCGTATTTTTTTATTAATTATTGTTATTTCAATGTATAGACGTCGGTCAATCTATATATCCGACGTCTATATGGCGTAATAGTTTAGTCCTACACCGGAGAATTTATTTTGTTGGTGTGGTTGATGTACTCCGTCACTCCTTTACTGCTGAACGCGAACGACTTGGGGCACCTGGGCATGTTGGGCTTGATATTCGTGGTTATTTGTCAAAAGATTGACACTTGAGGTACTTGAGCATCTTGGGCTTGATTAATGTGAGTGCAGAATGTCCGATATGGGATGTAATGTATTTTTGGGTTAATTGAACGTATAATAGATGTCGGTCGTATATAGCCGACGTCTATACAACAAGGAATAGACGACAAGGAAATATACGTTGGATACTTGGACCGTCGAAATCCGACGTCTATACTCTTGTATATCCGACGTACATGAACTTTTCAGCACCAGTGCATTCTCGTAATCTCATCATCATTATTCCATTATAGTAGTATACAATTCAAAATTAGCTATATATAATATATTGTAGCGTGCCACTGCAGTCTAGTGCGTAATAGGAATATTATGGATAAAGGTTCAAGGAGCTAAAACGATACAAATCCCAATCATTGGCGTTGGGTAGTCAATGAGCCGAGTCAATTTAAAGTCGATGAGGTCGATCCGCTGTATCCCGGCCAACTCCCAAGCTTACAAGTTAAAAATAGTTGTGGTAATGAATAATTTGTCCTTCTAGCGTTTCTTTATATGATGCACGCGCTATATAATAGGTCCCCACCTGACCTAATTGCAGCTGCATGTGCTGAGAGCTCAACCACCTTCATAGGCTTTCCTCTTATGAATAATCTGACTCAGGAGGATCAGGAGGATAAGGTCATATCCAAACCTGAACCGGAACATGATCCATCGATCGTCAGGGTGTTGACCGAAGATCGGATCAGTCGGATTCGGGTTTTGACCATACTGGACCTACAGTTGGATCGAAATCGGATCAATCGGTCAAGTCAAAATTGGGATTGTTTATATTGAAAATCTAGGAATGGATCCAGGTTTAGACTGGATCGGAACCCGGTCCGTCGCTAGGACCAAAAACCCAAACCGGACCAGTTTGTGCTCTCCCCTACATTAAACAGATAATAGACCGTAGGATATACATCTGCAGTTTAACTTTGATTAAGGAAAAATACTTAAATATTTGCAGCAGTTTAAATGTTATACTGCTAATGGTTTGAGGCTATCGACAAAGAATATTTGTCTAAGTTACTTTGTTTCTTTTTTGTCCAAGTCACTTCCTTTTTTCTTTGTGAGTATCGGGAATATCCACATTCATAGGTCCGAAATTCACATCTATGAATTGAAATGCCCAAATGATCAACCCCGTAATCAGTTATTAGAATCACCCGAAAATGAGAGAGTCAAATCAGGATAAATGCCAATTCCTATTACGGGTAGAAAGATACAGATCGAAATAAATAATTTTCGTGGTCCAGAATCTACAAAATAGGAGTTTGAAAAATTAAATAATTTGTAATCGCCAAGTAATGGATAGATTAGGCACAATGAATATGAGGTTGAGTGCATTATCAATTATTTAAGTCGATAGATTTGGTAGATTGGTTTAAACTATCGACCAATCGAAATAATTCAGTTGATGACCTAAAAATAATATCAACTAAATGCTGAAGGTTTGAATCTTTGTCATGCATCTCTCTTCTTCGGAATTTGTGTTTACGCCCATTTCCTAAAGTAATAATACATATATGCTTCATAAAAAATTATACCTATATGTGTTCTGGTGGATTCTTTAACAATTTAAAGACGCATTGAAAAATATAATTGCTATTAGAATTTATAAACAAAGAAATATTCATAATTTTAATGCATCGATCGTAATATTTTCATGGTATATACATGGTAGAGTCGACAGGTGTGACTATAAGTATACTCGTACACATTCCATTCAAATACTAGAGATTTCCCTCTATCGACATGTACACCAATTTGCGTCACTGTTAGGATGAGCAAATGCACAATCCTTAGGGTCATTACGAATCCATATTAAGGGCCTAATATTTCAAATCTTTGATTCAAAACTGCATTTTCAAAGTTTCCATCCAATATAAATAATGAGAAATACATTATTATATGTATTAATATGCTTGGATAAAAAAACATAGTTTCTGTAAAATCGTAGGTTTCATAAGAAATGAAGAGGAAGAAGAAACACATCACGTTGTAGAGGCAAACAAATTATTATCTTTTTTTTCGAAAGATGTATTTTTAATATAAAAAAACACAATTTTATAATGCATTAATAGGGTGATCCAAGCACCCCTAATACCACCATTAATAGCGTCCGGGAGTTGTCCGATTTTCTCTCTCAACAACGTCAGTTATTCTCTTCCCTACACATTATTTCGGGATCAATTCTAGACAAAACACAAGAAATTCTAGAAAATATGAACAAATAAAAAATATATTTTCATTTTTTTTATAAAAACAATTTAAAATACTTTTTAAAACATTTTCTAAATCAAAAACTCAAAAAAAAAAATAAACCAATGGGGGGCACGTGCCCCCACCCACCCCATCCATTCGTCCGGGCGGTGGATGTGGCGAAATGCAATCACATTTTTGGTGATTTGTTGGTGATGTGTCGGGCGGTTGGTGAATCCGCCCGGTTAAGGATGGTCTAAGAGTGAAAGTCATATTTCTAGAAAAATATAGTTTTACTTAAAAAGGGTGTTATTTTGATAGAATCACTATTGAATCCATTTGAAATTTCTATCAGAGGATTTGGGGGTTCGGCCCAGCCCAATCACCAGTTTCCTTTCAAAATCTCAAAATTCCACTTCGAATCCAACACACTTTTTAAGTTTTAACTGACGGTTGCTCCGGCGATCGGCGGCGGCAATGGACGACGGCGACGTCGAGTCCCTTCTCCGGAACTTCGACCTCATCTGTCAGGTAACTTACTCTTCCCGACCCCAACGGAAGTGTTTAGGGCACTAACCGAGGTTTCTTTTGCGACATGTTTCAATCAGGACCAGAGAGACGCCAACGCCGAGATCCTGACCCTTAGGTCGAGCCTCGACCACGAGATCGGAAGACGGGAGGCTCTTCAGATGGCGTACGACGATCTCAAAATAGGTTCCCAGTTATTAGTCGAATGTTCCATTCCATTCGCTGTGGTTGAGTGGGTACTCACGATGATTGTCTGGTTTATCACTTGAATTACTTTGATAATGTAACATCCCGTCCAAGAGCTCACATTGAGCCCGAACCCGGTCCGCAACCATGAGTCTACTTGATTGCCACACAATTTAAGTTGGTAGTGTTGTGGTTGTAGACTTGTGTCTGGATAGCCCACTCCAACATTTTTTGTTCGGCAACGTGAGGCTATTCTTTGAGGCGTTACAGGTTATGTAACCGAAGAACGACGGGTGTAGTAGACTGTGTAGTCCAGTTAGTTGTAATCAGAATGTGATGCTAATTAGATTTTCTGCTCTTGAATTTTAAGTTGTGTGGAGTTCGTAATTAGATTTGCAACTCAAGGTTCTTGTATTTTGATTTGTGCCGCATGTGGGAACTATATTGGATTCGGTCCGACTAATTCCTGAACAAAATGTATTCGGATGGTACGCTCCACTCCCTTGTTAATGAGAATACAATTTTTTTCTTCACTTCCCCTCAACTTTCAGTGATAAGAATGTGTCACTTTCGTAGCATGTTAGAGGTAACAGTGTGATTAGAAACTCAACGCCTTGTCTTGTGGTGCGGTTGGTTTGTGGAAAAACTTAAGCGAGGGATAGACTTCTCACATGACTTTTTGGTGATTGGTGTAAGGAAAAACTTATATAAAAACGTAAAATTGGAGTTCTGACTAGAATCTCAGGACTTGAACTTTTTTACTTAGAATGTGTTCCTCAACTTTCATTGTAAAACAAGAAAATCAAGGAAAGTAAGGAAACTAGAGTTTTGGGATTCCCATCACTTCCTGCAAATTGTGAAATTTCGTTAAGTGGTGATATTGAGTAAACTTCTTTGATTGTTGTCGGTCTAGCATAGATGGGCTTGACTTGTGGAATTGGGTTGTCCGCGACTCTTGGACACTTAGGTTGGTGATAGTGGCTACAACTCAACAATAAAATGTGTTGTGTACCATTGCTTTTGAACGATGTTGGATTATATTCAACATACATGATGACTTCTAGTTTGCGTTTAGATGCATAAGTTGTAATTTCTGAAGAATTTTCATTTTCAAGATGGCAAATGATGTAATTTCAGTCTCCTTGGTTTGGATAACTATGTTGCATTATGTTGCTTGTAAGTAAAATTTCCATATGATATTATATGTAAATCTAACTCATATAGGGTTTAAAAACAAATGTGAACTGCAAAAAATATAACGATGTACAAAGAGAAGAGTGGACTATCTCACATGTTAAGAACATTTAGCATTTGTATTCTTTCAACTTTGAGATAAGAGCATTTTTTTCCTTCTCTGGGCTGAATTTTATTTCATCGGTGCCTGACTCTAGATAATGAACGTCTCAAGAAGCTAAACATGGAATCCCTTGTGAACTTGGCTAACCAGGTAACATGTGGAAAATTTGTGTGTTCTTAGGGCTTTCAATTCATAAACATAGTAACATACCATTATACCAAGATCTTGCTATCTTTTGTGCTTGTCATTGTGCAAAAGTTCAATTTTGTTACAATCTTGTTTCTGTTGACGGATAATGTCTCTCCAATAAACTCTTTCATGCTGCACTATTTTTATTTTCCCCTTGCCTACTTCACAGAATGTATAATTGACATATTACTTGTCCAACTAATATTCAAACAGAGTTGCTAAGTTCTCAATAGATTAAACTTTCTATTTCCGGCTTTGCGTTTGTCATCTAAAGGACATATTTTGCCACTTTCTGTGGGAAATGTATATTTTCCAAAGTTTTTTTATCAGTGAATTGTCAAATCAAAATGGTTACTTAAGATTTGCTATTTCTATAGTTTGAACGTCAAAGCAAGTGCCAGGTCCTGAAGGATGAGCTCAGAGAAATGAGTACAAAGCTTCTTCTCATGAAAGATGTAGGTGGGACTATGTGAGTCTATTCTTGACATGATATTTGGTATAAACAGAGTTACTAGTTAAAAGGGTAGTTGTTATTTTCAACAGGAACATGCAAAAGAAAATGAAAAACTCATGCAAGAATATCAACTCAAAATTGATGAACTCCAGAAGCAGGTCAGGTATGACTTATGGAATTTATTCGTCTTCTAAATCATTGTTCTTTATATGTGGAAATGCCTTCTGTTTTCCTATCAGCTGGTACAGTCTCAAACACTCAGTAGATGAAACAAAAACCGAAGCACTCACAAGAGACTTGGCTAACCGAGATGCTCAGATAAACAGTCTGAATGATACCCTAAAAGAGGTTGTCGCTGATGTAGAATCAAGACGTGAGATATTCTTAGCTTGCATCTCAGTTTAACTTTCTGGTGAATGGAAGTTTGTAAAGATTTATTTACCTTTTGTGGCAGATCATCATGAGATGCAGGATTTAAGGGAATGGCTCATGGTTGAACAGGAAGAGAAGAACTCTCTCCAAAAGAGACTTCAAAATTCAGAGAATGAATGTAGGTTTAACCATGCCAATGTCGAACTTCAGTGCAGTTATGACTTTCAGGACATTCATATACATTCCAAGTTATATCTTTGGTAGTAGACAAGTTGCTTGATTGTCATGCTCATCTACTCCCACAGATTATAGTTCTGAAGTTTTTGCTTTACTGTTTTGGGGCAGTTTGATTTCTTGAGTTTTGTTTGTGTGTTAGAAATCATCATGTTTTGTAGAAGTGCCATTTTGTTTTATTTGCAGGCACAGAGGCACTGACTTCCTTTTAGTGTTTTTTATGTGTGGCATTGTTACTTTCTTCAGTGCTGGTTCTAAAAGCTAAGCAGGCAGAGCAGCAGCAGGATTCAATTTCGATCCGGAATGTCGAGACACTGAAGAATAAGGTAATGAAGTTGAGGCAAGAAAATGAGAGTTTGAAAAGGAAGCTCTCTGCGTCCCGCTGTCAAGATTCATGACAGCATTCATCTTTTTATGCCCATCAGGAGTTCAATCATATGGTGATATTTGTCTCCTATTCTCAATGTTCCAGCCTTCATTATTCACACTTCCAAATTTTAAAAGACAATTTACAGTAATCTCACTACGCATATTTGATGTTTGAGATTTTGAAGGTATCTTATTCTATTTACTAATTCCTTCATTTGGCGGGTGGTTAACACGCTGCACCTCCACCAAGAATCTTCATGTTACTTTTGTTTTAAATTTCTTTGGGTGCGATTGAGCACTTATGTTAAGAAAGTGAATTCACATAAACACATGTTCATGTAGTTTTCTTCTCTGCACATGCGAAGTCTGCTGCCTTGTTTTGCATCTCCACTAAGCAAACACCCGAGGTCCTGAATTGTAAAAACGAGTTAAAGAACATATACAGGCTACATGGTCTTGGGCTGTGCCAAATTTGTAGTTAATTGGGCTTTTGGGCTGACCTCGTGTTCTTGATGTTTCTATTAAAAAAAGTTCTTTGAAGATGTTCTCGTTAATCGTTATGAAAACGTCACATAATATATTTGTCGATCGTGACCAACATTTTTCAACCACCAAAAGTTTACGAAACGATCCAATTGCTATCCTAGCCATTGAATCATTTCTGCTCATCGAATATGATTGTAGTAAAAATTCGATCGACGATATGTTCTTTGGTGCATAGTGACGTGGGTATATGTTACACAGACTAGCAATGAACATACATATGACCAACCACAGTCCAATTTTTTTATTATCGTACAAACAATGAAATCATAAGGCAAATGTACATGCTTGAATACTACAAGAGTTACACGTTAAAATTCCCCCTTTTCTTCACAATTTGGATGCCCAGCTTCATAGAGGAAAATTAAATATTCCCCAAAAGTAGGTTATTGATGTCTGCTATATGAGTTCTGAGGTTCGTTTGGGTGATGCAGTGAGCGTCTGCATCTCACCCAGACATGGAGTTTGGATTGAGTTTTATCTTGTTTTCAAGTAGCTACGTCTAGAGTTAAGATACAAAACTCTTAGACGCTAGACTCAACCCTTTGCTTATTCCAGCTTTTGATTTTGTATTTAAGTCCCAGACTCAGACACCAACCGAAACTTGTTTGGATGCTTCTTTTGCCGCCTCGGCGAATCAACAATTTTTGTGTGATGCAGACGCCCAAACACAATGCATCCAAACAGGCTATTCGAGAAACATGTCACTGGTTTACAATATTTTAACATTAACTTTGGTTTCCATCAAAAGATCTTCTTCAATAAATGTGAAAAGTGTCAACTCCTAGGTCTAAAAATATAAGTTATAAATTTGATTTAGTTACTCAACGAAGTTACAAAGTCTTGAGCACTGTTTTGAAAACCGGACCAGCCGGTCCGATCGGTTCAACGGTAAATCGGAGGCCTGTCCGGTCTAGTTTGCCCCCCAACCACCGATTCAGGAAAAAAAACAATTATGTTTTTTTTATCAGTACCGATTATGTATTCAGTTATTCGATTACTACATATCAAAAAAAAGAAAAAACCAATTCTACACCCCAACCCTAAAAATGTTGATATTGTAGATGTTTTGAATACTTTTTACTTAATAAATATGACTATTGTATCTATAATATATATTTATGACGTCATGGTGACGTCACCGGTTCGATTCAGTTCGACCCCGGTCGAATCTCTGATCCTTTGACGTTGTTGGTTCGAAGTCTGGTTCGGTTCTTAAAACCTTGGTCTTAAGAGGTTATAAATTTTCCTAGTTTTACATAGAAAGTCTAGAAATTAAATTTTAGGGTTAATTATAGTTTGTCCCCTTGAACTATGACTTGATATCACTTTGCACCTCTGAACTTTGAAATGTGAAATGTATCATCTTGAACTTTCGTTTCGTAACACTTTGTCCTTTGAATTTTAAAAATCCATTATTTAAACACACATTCGTATGATTTTGTTTTGTAATTTTTTACATTGTATCCTTAATTCACTCATAAATCTAGTTTTACTTGACAATTTGGATCGAATCAGATGTCATGGTTGGAATTTGGGTCGAATTCAATCCGAACTTTCACGTAAAACTGAGTTTAGGAATTAGGGATATAATACAAAAAATGTAATAAAAAACTATGATTGTGTGTTTAAATAATAAATTTTTAAAATTCAGGAGTGTAAATTGTTATAAAACGAAAATTCTGATGGGAATCTGTTACTATTTAAAGTTCAAAGGGTAAACTGTAATCAACGCTATTCAGTTTTGGGAAGTAAAGGACCCTAAATTGACGTGTTAAAAGTTTTTTTTTTGAAAAGCTTGACGTGTGCATTGAGATGAAGCCATTAAATTGGAAGTAAACTCATTAGTCAATTGTATAGCTATCACTATGAACAATAATTTAATTTCCACTAAAAATAGGCCAATATTTTCGTAGGATGTAATATCATGTTTATTTAAAGTGCTGAATAGAACTTCTACGTTGTACATATAAGCTGACTTCCCTTTCTTTCTTAAAACCACAGAAAGCCACCAATTTTTGAAAAACATAACAAAAATAGAGGACTTTGTTAGCTTGAACAAATCATCAAAATGTCATTCCACTTTTTGTAAACTACAATTTCACTCTCCAAATTAGTCGCGCACTTCATTAACAAACATTCTACACTTCACAAAACCGAAATTCAAGCAAACAAACAAATGAAACAGATCCACAACCAACAGACTTGACAAATGACTAGTGCAACAAAAATCGAGCATACGAATCTGTTTACACTGCGATGACTGTTAGGGTCCATTGGTTACAATCAGAATCTGCCACAAATATGGAAAGCTATTGAGAAGTTGATACACATAGGAGTTAAGTAAAATCTGTCTCCCAAGAAAAACACCTAACATATGTAGATGTTTCTGTGTTTTATCACCAACAGGATGTGATGATGTCAATATGGTGAAAGCAAAATTTGGAGTTTGGGTCATGGAAAGTTGGAAACACGTCGCAGAGGTGACCATGCATGATCTCGTCCAATTGTTTAGGACCAATTAACAGGAAACTATGCGGCACTGTTAGTGTCGTGTGGAAGTTAACTATGCGGGTGATTCTACGTGTGTGAAACGTTGGAGTTGCGAGAATATAATAGTTGATGTCTTCGTGACTTTGGTATATATCTTACGATTATTTATTTCTGGGTTAGTTGTAGTTTGTCCATTTTTATCTTTAACTCTATAGTTTGCATTTGTGTTTTTTAAAAACTGAATTGTTAAACATCGTCCTAAAATTACTTAAATCGCCCCTTGAAATTACCATTTTGCCATTCTCTCATTTCTACTGCTATAACGCGACATTTTACCCTCCTATCACACATCTCTCTTCATATTCCTCTTATAATCATAAAAAATAATGTTTTGGAGGTCAGTAATGAACAAACGAACGCCCCAGTGTACTCGAATCTGGTAAAATATCTAACATCTTTTTAATAAAAAAATAATAAAAAATTACGGGCGTCCGACGGAACCACCCCCACGTAGGAGGGGGCGTCTGGCTAAGACGCCTCCCCCATGGGGGAGGCGTTTTACCCAGACGCCTTACCCATCGGGGAGGCATTTTACCGAGACGCTCCGCCAATGGGACAAGCGTCTGTGTAAGACGCCTCCCCATGGGGGAGGCGTCTTAGCAAGACGCCCCCTCCTACGTGGGGGCGGCTCCGTTGGACGCCCGTAATTTATTATTATTTATTATTATTTTTTTAAAAAGATAATTGATTATAAATTTAGATAATTGTTAAATTAATTAATTAATAAGTTAATAATTACTATATTCGGATGACCGATACCCCTTCGGTACACCGAAAATTCAAAAATTTCCAGATCCAACAATTTCAAAATCCAAAAACCCCCGAACGACTTGTCGAGGTGGTATTTGTAAGTCAAGATGTTTTACCACCGGGGGATTTTGGAACTTAAAAAATGTTGGATCTGGAATTTTTTTGAATCTTCATCACTTGCAAAAAAACTCATTGTAATCCGACCGGTTACCACCGAAAACTTGCAAAGAAACGTCAAATAATTTGAGATAACACACCGTATAATTTTAATTTGACAAAAAAATTAAAAAAAACGGGACGTCTGACTAAGACGTCTGTACCATCGTTGAGGCGTCTGGCTAAGACGCCTCCACCATGGTTGAGGCGTCTTAGCTAGACTCTTAGACCATGGTATAGGCGTCTGGCTAAGACGCCTGGACCATCGTGGAGGCGTCTGGATAAGACGCCTCAACCATGGTGGAGGCGTCTTAGCCAGACGCCTCCACGATGGTGCAGGCGTCTTAGCCAGACGCCCGAGTCGGAAAAAAAAATCCGTCTCCGTTACTTTGCCTGATCTAGGTGTTTCGCGAGACATTTTCGTGGTGTTGGTACTAGGAATGTTAGTAAAACTGAGTCAAAAACCTTGTTTGAAGACACGGGACGATATGTGTATTAAATATATTGTTAAGAGCAATTTGGTAATTTCAAGGGGCGATTTAAGTAGTTTTGGGGCGACGTTTAGTAGTTCCCTTTAAAAATGAAGACTTTGTTGATACAATTACAAATATGATCATGTAATACAATAGATTACAGATGTCGAATAAATATTTTGTAAGAATCATGTAATATAGTGGGTTACAAAAGAAGGAAGAGAGATCAGAGACGACCTCAAAGACCGAGTCGTCGGATGACGGTTTGCCTCAGAGAAAATACCGGCTCACATACCAATGTGTTTGATGGTCTGCCGGTTTTCTCCCATGGTAGAACCGTCTCACCGTCGATCAGACGCACACCGGAAGAAACCAACTGTAATTTATTTGTATATCCTTTTGTCACCGTCAAGGACTTAATTGAAAAAAACAATTAACATGAGGTCCAAAAAGATACACCAATCACCTTGAGGCTAAAGCCTCTAATTTCCCCCAAAACACGGGTGGGCGGGGTGCGCCCGTGTGTGTTGAGATTTCTCTTCTTCTCTCTTTCCACCTACAAAGGGTCAAGTGAAGAGGATGTTTATCAACATCCTCCAACTTTTTAAATTCACCAAATGTTTGACTAAAAGTGAGGTGAACACATGACACATGGATAATAGTTCTCATATTCAACTCAACATTAGATTTACTCAATTGAGTTATTCATGGGCCTAGCCCAAACTCAATAATCCAACAATACCCTACAAATCCATTGTTGATCGAGCGACCAAATCTTGCAGCCTAGTGCTTTCAGTAATGGTACTTTTCGGGTTTGAACTACAACCTGAGTCCTTCAACTTTACCCCTGCAGGAACTAAGTAAAACGAAGTTTTGAACTTGAACTTCTTGTGTGGAGATGTCGATTGGGAACAACACTAAGGAGGTTATGCTACAATATACAGGGTTGATGCTTTATGGCCATGTATCCGTATCTTCTTTCATGAATGCTTCAAGGAATGACCAGCATTCCTCTAATTGCGCCCACACAATTGCATTCACATAGTTGAGCTTCTCTAAAGATGCACTGCTTACATCTTGTCTTACAGATTTGAACTCATTCAGAGTCTATACTCTTACTAAACTTGCAGTTTTAGCAACATATCCATTCTTTGGGGTATTGACACAGATATAATGTATAACCTACAATGTATCACCAATTAGTTGCACTCAACTCACTCAAGAACTTGTTATTACTACATTGAACCAACTTCATGGGATCTCCACTCAGATTGGTTGGGTTGTCATTCTAGATGAGTCATGAAATGGGTCTCAGTTCCACCCCCAACTTGGATTTCAGAACTTCATCTAGATCAAGTCCTTTGGTAAAAGGATCAGCTGTATTGTCTTTTGTACCAACAAAATCAACAACGATCACCCTTTCTGAGACTAATTCTCCTTACATACTTCAGTCTGACTTGGATGTGTATCTTTTGTTTGTGATTATACTTTAAGATTCTTAGCTTTGCAATAGTAGTCATACTATCACAATACACAGATATTGCAGGACTTGGTTTGCTAGTCATTGACAATTCAGAAATGAGTCATTTCAACCATCCCGCTTCCATTCCACTTGTATCCAAAGCACAAAGTTCAGTCTCAAAAGTAAATCAAGACAATATGGTCTGTTTTGTAGACCCCCAGGAGACTGCACCTTCACCTAGAGTAAAAACATACCTTGTAACATTGTTACTCCCAGACTTTTTGGCTATCCAACTTGAATCACTGTACCCTTCCAGTACAGCTAGGAATTTCCCATAATGAAGCCCAAGAGTAGAAGTACCCTTCAAATACTTAAGTACTCTATCCAAAGCCTTCCAATGTGTACGATCAGGACAACTTGTGTATCTACTAAGTTTGCTCACCGAGAATGAAATATTTGGTCGCGTGCTATTTGCAAGATACATCAAACTACCTATAATAAAAAATATCTCAGTTGTAAAACTGGAACCACACTTGGTCTTGTACAAAGGTTTTGATGAAATATATGAGGTTTTCACAGATCTACAATTTGTATAGTCAAATCTCTCAATGATCTTCTCAACATAGTGAGATTGAGATATGGAAATACCATCAACTGACCTAGTCAGTTTAATACCCAAGATCATATTTGCAACACCCATATCCTTCATCTCAAACTTAGTATACAAGAATGACTTTGTTTCATGTATTATATTAAGGTTAGAGCCAAATAGTAATATTTCATCGACATATAAACACAATGCAATACATGCATTACCTTGAACTTTGCAATAAATACATTTGTCAGAATCAATAACCTGAAATCCAAATGATAGTATAATTTTGTCAAATTTCTCATGCCTAGCTTTTGGGGCTTGTTTAAGTCCATAAAGAGACTTAACAAGTTTAGAAACTTTGTTCTCGTTTCCAGAAGCTACAATTCCTTCAGGCTGGTCCATATAAATTTCTTCTTCAAGATCACCATGAAAAAAAATTACATCCATTTGATGGATCGTAAAATCATATACAGACGCCAATACTAAAAGCACTCGGATAGTAGTCATACGGACACTGGAGAATATGTATTGAAATAGTATATTCATTCCTTTTGTTTAAACCCCTTGGCAACTAATCTGACTTTATACATATCGATGAAACCATCTAGTTTTAATTTCTTTTTAAATATCCATTTACAACCGATCGTTGAACAATTTTGAGGAAGATTTATCAACTCTCATGTCCCATTAGAGACAAAAGAGTCCATTCGATAACTACATCTTTCCAATGTTTTGCTTTGGCTGAAGACATATCATTCTTGAAAGTCTCAAGATCACCCTCGATGTGGTATGTGATAAAATCATTTCCCAAATTCTTAGAAATTCTAGAACGTTTATTTTTCCTTGGTTCAATTTCAACTTGAGTTTGAGAAGACTCAAAATCGACAATGGACAAATATGCTCCCACATTTGTCATCCTTTCCACACGCTCGTGGATGGAACCTGACGTAGAGGGATCAACTGAAGAAGAAACTAGTTGAGGAACTCTAGATTTCATGGGAAATACATCCTCAAAAAACGTGGCATCACGAAATTAAACAATTGTGTTAATCCATATCAAATATCTCGGACTTGATTACCAAAAATCTATACGCATAGCTATTAATCACATATCCGATAAATATTGCATCAACAGACTTGGGACCAAGCCTTTTCCTCTTATGTTTAGGGATTAACATTTTTGCAAGACTACCCCAAACTCTAAGATATTTAAGGCTAGGTTTTCAACCACACCATAGTTCGAATGAACTATCCTCCTTATGTTTCTGAGGAACTTTATTCAGAATATGGCAAGCCGTATTCAAAGCTTCTCCCCACATATATTTGGGTAATCCTGAACTCCCCAATAATGCATTAATCATATCAGATAATATTCTATTTTTCTGTTCAGCATTTCGTTAGATTGTGGAGAATACGGCACCGTCACCTCATGAATTATGCCAGGATCCTGACACACTTGTTCGAACAAGTTAGACGTATATTCACCACCACTATCGGATCTCAACCTTTTAAGTTTCTTTTCAGTTTGTGTCTCTGCTTCATTCTTAAAAATAAGGAACTTAGACAACGCTTCATCATTACTTTTCAAAGGATAAACATAGCAATACTTTGAACTATCATCAATAAAAGTGATAAAATATTTCTTTTTATCCTTAGTTAACATGATATTAAATTCACAAGTATTAGTGTGTACTAAATCTAAAATACTTGTATTTCTAGTCACATAATGAAACAATCTTTTCAGTTGTTTAGCCTGTACACACACTTGACAATTATTATTCTCAATAGTATACATAGGAATCATCTTTAAATTCATCATTCTTTTCGAACATTGATAATTCACATGTCCTAAACGTTTATGCCAAACATCACCAGATTCAATGTAATAAACAACAAGAGAAGACACATCTTTAACAGAAATAGCATTGCGATTATAAAAAGCAGGTTTAACATGAATTATAAGAGCACCACAAGACAAGTACCCATTGCCAATAAAAGTACCAGAAAGATTAATCACAACTTTGTTACATTTAAAAGTAACTTCATAACCCTCGACTACCAGACACATACCACTAATAATATTACGACGAACAACATGCACATTATGCGTCTTGTGCAGCGAAAAGACTCGTCCTGAAGGTAACTTCAAGTCGATACGTCCAATTCCAAGCATTTTTGCATTCTCATTGACCATCGCCACAGATCTATGATCAACAGGCTGGTAAGAGACAAACATGGACTTGTCAACACATACATGCACATTAGCCCAGTGTCAACCAACCACTCATATGGTTCATAAATGAAAAAAAACTTGAGGATTAACAGAAACAAACTTACTGTTGGTCTCGTCCACCACAATCAATACATTGACCTATGGAGTCGATTCAGTGGTACCTTATTGGCGTTTGGCTTTCTTGGAAGGACAATCCTTAGCTCAGTGCCCAACCTGCCCACAATTCCAACACGGTTTGTTTGTTGGCTTTTTCTGGATTTTGGCCGTCGGTTTTATTTTATAAGAAGATTGTGGTTTTCCTTTAATATCCAGCTTAGATGAGGATTCAACTAATACGTTTTCCTTTGGTTGGAATTCAACAAGCATTACTGGTTTTTCACCCCGATATTTCTCCTTGATTGTAATAGCAATCGTGAGGTCATCCATTGTCAATTTTCCTCTCCTATGCTTTAGAGACATACCGAAGTCCTCCCAGAACCGAGAGAACTTCTCTATTATTGACATTACCACAAACATCTCAGGAAGCTTCATGTCAGCCGCTTTTAAGCCATGAATTATGATCATAAACTAATGAGCATGTTCAGTAACTGACTTGCTTTCCACCATTTGAAACTTCAGGAATTTTCCAACATAATACTTTTCACGACCTAAGTCATCAGTATTATATTTTTTATCGAACTCCCACAAATCCTTTGCAGTTACAGAGGCAGAGGAGGACAAACTATATACATAGAAGAACACGTTGGATAGAGCCAACATAATGCACCCTCGACATAATTTGTCATTCTCTATCCACAACTATTGTGCTGCTTTGATTTTGGGATCTTCAGTTTCAAAAAGTGGAAAAGTCTTTTCAATTAGATCAACCAAACCAAAAACGGTCAACCAAATTTTCGTACGTTGTTGCCAACGTTTGAAATTCTACCCGAATTTTTTTTCCGGCATGCCTGACATGTCCACTTTTTGTGCAAACGAATTATTAGACTACATAATTAATATTTTTTCTGAGATTGTTGATACAATTACAAATATGATCATGTAATACAGTGGGTTACAGATGTTGAATAAATATTTCATAAGGATCCAGATAAAGCTAACGTACAAAAACATGTTTAGGAAAACAACAAAAGAAGGAAGAGTGATAAAAAATGACCTCAAAGACCGAGCCGTCGGAGGATGGTCTGCCAGTTTTCTCCCACGGTAGAACGGTATCACCATCGATCAGGCGCACACCGGAGTCGACGGACCACGAGGAACCTCACAAGAATTGATCGCAGGAGAACTCTGGATTTAGAGACCGAAAATCGCCGGAGATGGACGATTTTTGCATAGAGAGGATGAAAGTAACAACGTGTGTCTTTCCAGGAAGAAACCAACTATGATACACACATCACCCTGAGGCTAAAACCTCTAATTTCCCCCAAAAGCCACACTACACCATGCCACGCACGGGCACGCGCGTGTTTGTGGAGAATTCTCTCCTCGTCTTTTTCCACCTACAAATGGTCAAGTGAAGTGTTGTTATTTACCTTGAATATGTGGTTAAAAGTATTTGTGGGATAAAACAGATATTCGGTCAACCAGATGTGTGTTCTGATTTGTCCAACAACATTGCATGTCAGTTTTTGGTCGACCGAGAGGAGTTGTTCGGTGTCCCAAGAAGGAGGAGGATAAGACATACATGTCACGTGTGCCTTATGTTGGCTTTTTGGCCTTAATCTATGTTTTGATGATTTAATCAACCTAATCTTAATTATAATCATGTAGAGTAGCACACATATTGCATTTCATATATATTACTTTGTGCTAACCTCTACAGGTGATCAAGACTCAAGGAAGAAAGAAAATCAAGTCAAGACATGTAATCGAGCTCATTTGAAGACATGTATTTTGTATTTCTTTGAGTCTTTAGGAACCTTGTGTAATTGAGCATACTTGAGCTAAAAACTACTCAACCACACATTTAGGTTCCCTATAGAAGGCACACACAAAATTTCACATAATTTGGACTTCAATAGATCATCCAAACTAAAACCGGAAAACACTAAACCTGAACCCTAACAGTCTGCCCACATTTGGTCGACCGTAACAGACCGTTCGGTCGACCGAGTGATCAATTATCCTGTTTGTGTTTTCATTGCCCAGTTTCGGTCGACCGTATATGCCCTTTCGGTCGACCGTATGAACTTATTTTTCCGACCCTTTATTTTGTCGTATTATACCTAACAATCGTATTCGTATTAAAAAAAATACCCCAAATACATTTCATGTATCAGTCGACCGAGGACCTTGTTCGGTCGACCGTATTTTTGTCTCTTGACAAACCCGAACCTCCTGGACAAAATCGGTCGACCGCTAGACCTTAGCTCGGTCGACCAAATTGATCATTGTTTGTCAACCCCAAAGTGTCTGGTGCAAATTGGTCGACCAAACCCTTTTCGAAGTTCGACCGATCACTTAAGTGTACCTAAGTCGTATCGTTGAACGGTCGACCGTTACCTAACCGGTCGACCGAATTGAGTTCAAAACAGCCAAACGGTCGACCGTTCAGACCGATCCGGTCGACCGAATTAACTCAGAATTGGGTCCTGCGAGTTTCTATTTTGTGTATCCTACACCAACACTCACCCAATCAACCCTAACAGATCTATTCTCTCTAATGCCTATATAAAGAGTTGTAAAACACATTTTAACACAACTCTCCCACTACATACTTGTCCAAAACATTAGAGAGAATCCCAAACACTCCAAGCCTCCAATTTCCACACTTAAGATCAATTCCACATCATAAGCTAAGAGTGCTCAAGTTAGAGAGTGTATTCCACTCAAGTTTTCGTTTGTGAAGAAGCACCGACTTCAGTGAAAGCCCGAAGTGTTCCTCTCGGATTGTGAGAGAAGAAAGTCAAGAAAGCGAGGGTGTTCACAGTGCTTATTTTGTAAAAGGCGTTCTCTCCCTGCCTGGAACGGGGAGTGGATAGTGAAGTCGTGAGCGGAGCTTGCAAGAGAGGACGTAGGCGGTGGCCAAACCTCTATAAAACCCCCGTGTTCATCGTGGTTTGCATTTCTAGTCTTTACTTGCTTGTTTGTTAACTTAATTCCGCTGCATATCTTTGATAGATCAAACAAGTAGGTAATTAGCGTAAAATTATGATTAGCATTGTAGACCCATAACCCACACGATCCAACATTTGGTATCAGAGCATTGTTAGCTAATTCTCATACTTAATCGTATTTTTAGCATGACCTCTACTTCATCTAATCACAGAAGGATTATGCACAACTCGGCCTCATTTGCTAAATGGGTCAAATTATGAACTGCCTGGACCAAAACGGTTGACCGTTTAAACCTTTTTTTCGACAGTTCACACGTGTCACATGACCGTTTGTTTTGTCGTATTATACCCAACGGTCGTATTCGTATTATTCCTAAATACCCCAAAATTACCAAACATCCGGTCGACCGAAACTTTCCTAGCGGTCGACCGAACCAACACAATTTGGTCTCCCAGAAGTGCCTGGACTTATTCGGTCGACCTATCCCCTGAGCCCGTTCGACCGTTAACTTAAGTGAACTCAAGTCAAAACTGAATTTTGACCAAACGGTCGAACGACATACCCGTTTCGGTCGACCATTTTTAGGCAGAATTGGGTCCTACAAGTTTCTGTTTTGTGCATCTTACACCAACTCATACCCAATCAATCCCAACGGCTTTATTCTCTCTAATGCCTATATAAAGAGTTGTAAAACACATTTTAACACGACTCTCCCACTTCTATTTGTCCAATACATTAGAGAGAAGATCCAAAACACTCAAAGTCTCAAACCTTCCACACTTTAGTCATAATTCCTATTCTCACTCAAGTGTGCTCAATAATTAGAGAGTGTTGTTCCACTCATTGTTTGTGAAATAAAGCAAGGGTCTTGGTGAAAGCCCAAGACATCTAGCATAGACTTCGGTGAGAGCCCGAAGTGATCCTCTCGGATTGTGAGAGGAGAAACCAAGCACAGCGAGGGTTGTTCGCGAGCATGAAGACTCGTAAAGGCGTTCTCTCCCGGCCCGGAACGGGGAGTGGTTAGTGAAGTCGTGAGCGGAGCTCGGTGATCCGAGTGGAGTTGGCAAGAGAGGACTAGGACCCGGGTGGGGTGCCGAACCTCTATAAAAATCCCCGACTTCTTGTGGTTTGCATTTTCCTTCCCTTTACTTGCTTGTTTTGTTTTTAATTCCGTTGCATCATCATTTGGCTTGCAAGTAGAGTTTGTTTAGGATTAAAATGTGATTAGAGATTGTAGACCCATAACCCACACGATCCTTCAACACCTTATACTAGTGCAGTTGGCAACTTGATGTATGCTATGATATGCACTCGTTCAGATATAGCTCATGCGGTCAGTGTGGTGAGTCGCTATATGTCGAATCCAGGAAAGGAGCATTGGTCAGCTGTGAAGTGGATTCTCCGGTATCTAAAAGGTACAACTAAGCAATCTCTGAAATTTGGTCGATCTTCGTATTCGTTAATGGGGTTTGTTGATGCCGATTACGCGGGAGACCGCGAATAGACAAAGATCTATGACTGGTTATGTGTTCGCTCTTGGGAGCACGACTGTTAGCTGGAAAGCGACGTTTCAACACATTGTTGCTTTGTCTACAATGGAGGCAGAATATATGGCAGCGACCGAGGGTATAAATGAAACTCTTTGGCTGAAAGGTCTATTTGGAGAGCTTAGTCCAGGTCAGAATACAGTGGTTGTTTATTGTGATAGTCATAGTGCCATTCATCTGACGAATGATCAGATGTACCACGAGAGGACGAAGCATATCGACGTCCGTTATCACTTCATTCGGGAAGTTGTTGCTGAAGGAGGTGTGGTGGTGAAGAAGGTGGGCACTGAAGATAATCTGGTTGATATGTTGATGAAGTCAGTTATTTCAACTAAGTTCATCGTATGCGTGAACTTGTTTGTTTCTCTGTTTTAAAAACCGAACCGAACCGGCGGTCAGACCGGGTTGGACCGTCAACCGGTAGTAAACTGGTCGGTTCTGTCAAAAAACCGTCACCCCTATTGAACCGGAGCAAACCGAAAAAACCGATTGAACCGATCGGTTTTTTCGGTTTGGTCCAACCGAAACGAACCGGTTTTTTCAATTTAAAGTTTTAAACAAACATTGGATTTTATTTTTACAATCTTTTTGTTCACTTTTCCCCAAAATTCTAGGGCTTCAAAAGAAACTTGCTCCTCAATCCTCATCGGCGTCGTCCAGTCGATCCCGCCTCCAGTCCCACGCCGGTGGTCCACCCACGCCGGCAGTCCAGTCCACCACCTCCTGCGTCCACCCACGCCCGCAGTACACTCCACCCACAATCCGCCCACACCCGCATTCTCCAGTCCACCCTCACCTTGGTCCACAGTCCACCCACAGTCCGCCCACGCCCGCAGTCGCCAGTCCACCCTCGACTCCACAAAGTCCACAGTCCACCCACGCCCGTAGTCCACCACCCCCACCTTCACGACCTCGTCCACCTCCACCTTAACTGCACCCCTCGCCTCCACCCCCAACTCCATCCGGTCCGACTCACACCTCTCCTCCAGTCCGAGCAACATCTAGTTGGACCAACATCCACCGAGGCACCGACCAACATGCATCCCTCTCTCCACTCCAGTTCAACCAACCTCTAGTTCTGATGGAAGGTGATCTTGCTCTCCATGACCCTGAAATTGAGGGTGAGCCGGTTCATTATACTCCTACTGCTTTAGATGGTGAGGTAAACAATTCTTCATCTGTTAGAAGAAAGACAGATATTGCGTGGTCTCATGTTACTAGGATGGGTATAAATGCTGTGAAATGTATTTACTGCAACAAGGTTTTCAAAGGAGGTGGAATTCATAGAGTAAAAACTCATCTAGCTAAATTAAAAGGAGACTCTACATTTTGTAGTCGAGTACCAACACATGTGCAGTATCAAATGGAATCATCTCTTAAAAGTTTTAATGAGGGAAAAAGGAAAAGAACAAGTGATGCATCTAGTTGTCAAAGTGTAAATGTTGGTGATATTGCTGAATGTAGTAGAAAAAATGCTAGTGATGATGTACCTCCCATTAAGAAGACTAGTTTAGAGAGTTATTTTCCTTCTTCAACTCCAGGGTCTCAACCATCTATAAAAAGTGTTATGGCAGCTAAAGAAACAGTAGGTGCTGTTGATTTTGCTATAGCTAAATGGATGTATGATGCTTGCATTCCTTTTAATGCCATAAACTCTGTTCATTTTCAAAAAATGGTGGATGTAATCGCTTCAATTGGGTTTGGGTACAAGGCACTAACATATCATGCCATTAGGGGTCCTTTGTTAGAAAAGAATGTTGCTGATTTGTCAGAGTACATTGCAACATTTAGGAAGCACTGGGAGGTGTATGGGTGCACTATAATGGCAGACGGGTGGACGGATACTAGACAAAGGACTCTTATAAATTTTCCTGTATATTGTCCGGAGGGGACGATATTTCTGAAATCAGTTGATGCATCACATGAGTCTAAAACTGCAGAAATGTTGTTTGAATTGTTTAAGGAAGTAATTGAGTATGTTGGTCCAAAAATTGTGGTTCATATTGTAACAGATAATGCTTCAAACTATAAGAGTGCTGGGAAAATGTTGCAGAAGCATTATGGTCACATGTTTTGGAGTCCTTGCAGTGCTCATTGTCTTGATTTGATGCTTGAAAAATTCGATAAACTTGCTGCAGTTAGTGAGGTTCTTAGTAGTGCAAGAGTCATTACAAAGTTCATGTATAATCATTGTTTTGTGCTGCAATTAATGAGGAAGTATTGCCAAAGGGATTTGCTTCGACCTGCCACTACTAGATTTGCGACCAACTTTTTGACATTGCAAAGTCTTTTTAGTCATAAGGATGCTTTGATAACTATGATAGCTTCTAAAGAATGGTCAGAAAGCAAAATCTCAAAAATCCAAGTTGCCATTCAAGTAAAGGAATTGATAATGAGCACTTCATTTTGGAATTCATGCAATGTTGTTATCAATGTGACTGAACCACTTGTCAAAGTTCTGAGGATGGTAGATAGTGATGAAAGACCGTCTATGGGTTACATTTTTGAAGGAATGAGAAGGGCAAAAGAAGCAATAAAGAATGCTTTTAATGGCAATGCAGAGGAATATGGGGTTTATGTCAGTATTGTTGATGATAAGTGGGAAGGGCAGCTAGGACATCCTTTACATTCTGCGGGGTTTCTTTTGAATCCAGAATTTTTTTACAAAGATATTGCCTTCGCTACTAATCACAAGATTTGGAGTGGTTTTTTTTTGATGCTGTGGAGGTCTTGTATTGCAATGATGAGGCAACGATTGATAAAATCAATGCTGAAATAGAACTTTATAGAAAGGCAGCTGGTGACTTCGGGCGTGGATCCACAATTAGAAATCGTGACAAAATGCTTCCAGGTTATAAATTGTTTTAATTTATTGTGTTGTCAACTTTAATTTTGCTTGTCCATTTTTTCGATTTGTATGCTAATGAAATGTTAACATGTTGGCAGCATTGTGGTGGGAAAACTTTGGAGGTGGAACTGAAAATTTGAAGAATATGGCCATTCGGGTTCTGAGTCAAACTTGTAGTGCATCTGGCTGTGAACGCAATTGGAGTGTCTTCGAGCGTATACATACGAAAAAGAGAAACAGACTAGAACATGCAAGGTTGAACAATCTAGCTTTCATCCACTGCAATTTACGTTTGAGGTAATGAATTGAAGTCTACTTCTTTCATATTTAAGAGAACCTTTTGTTCTTTTAACATGCAATTATTATTATTATTTTGGGTAGGGAACGTGATATTGCGAATGAGAATTTTGATCCAATATCCTTGGACTCCATACATTTGTTTGATGATTGGATTGAAGAACCTTCGATCACACATGAAGATATGGATGGTTGGCTAGATGGAGCTCTTATGTGTGCAAGTGATAGTAGCGTTGAGGTAGAAATGGTTCTTCTAGCTTGCTGAATTTTAAGTTCAATTTGTTTGAAAGCAAGATAATAATATGAAACTATTGTTGATGTTGGCTTTGTATATCTAGGGGCCTTCAAGAATCGGATAGGACTTGTGGAGAAAAGAGAAAACGTCAAAGACAAGGCAAAGGAAGTTGACTTGAAAGTTTGAAACTGAAGTGGGAGTGATGTTGGCGTTTTTGGTGTAATGAAGGAAAATAGAACTTAGTTGGAGTCATTTTTTGTGAACTTGTATGCTATTATATTTGAACTTCGTGCTTTAATTTCATTGGTTGTCGAGTATTTTGTTGTTGGTTACTTGTTAAACAGTTAAACACGAGCCTAGACTTAAATAGTTAAATGATAGTCTTAGTTAATTATTATTTGCAGGTTTAAATTTAATATTTATGCTTGCATTCAAATATTTATGTTGATCACTTCATTTTTGTTTACAGATTTTAATTAAGTTATTTTACATATGCATAATTTTGTTCAATTGTTCATAATTTAATCACTTGGTTATTACTTATTATGTAAAAAAATAACAGGAAAATCGGTTCAATTGGTCGGACCATCGGTTGGACTGTCACTACGAAATCGGTTCGGTTTAACCTTCGGTTCACAAAATGCTGACGTCATGCTGATGTCATCATCGATTGGACCAGGTTGAACCATCGGTTGGACCACTTTAAACCAAACCGAACTGTTTTCGGTTTAGTCGTCGGTTCGGTTTTTAAAACCTTGGTTTGTTTGAGTTCCAAGTAGATGGAGCTAAGACGACGACACAATGTGGAAGGAAGTGCTCCTTCAAAGATTTCCAGGGGCTATTCAAGGTAAATGTGGAGATTATTGTTGTTTACCTTGAATATGTGGTTAAAAGTATTTGTGGGATAAAACATATATTCGATCAACCGGAAGGCCTTCGGTCGACCGGATGTGTGTTCTGATTTGTCCAGCAACATTGTCTGTCGGTTTTCGGACGACCGAGAGGAGTTGTTCGGTCGACCAGACACACATGTGGGAGCTGGGCAAAAGTGTATGTCCATTTTCGGTCGACCAGAGCTTAAGGGTTCAGTCGACCGGGCACACACGAGAAGTTGGGAAAAATGTGCCTGCTGGTTTTCGGTTGACCGGAACTTAAGTGTTCGGTCGACCGAGTATGCACTCGAGCAAACAGGAAAAATGTCTGTCCATTTTCGGTCGACCGCTACTTAAGGTCCGATCGACCGATGGAACCTGTTTTGTGTTGGCTTTTTGGCCTTAATCTTATGTTTTGATGATTTAATCAACCTAATCTTAATTAGAGTAGCACACACTATGCATTGCATATATATTGTATTGTGCTAACCTCTACAGGTGATCAAGACTCAAGAAAGAAGGAAATGAAGTCAAGACATGTAATTAAAGCTAAATAGAAGACATGTAATCTTGATTTCTTTGAGTCTTAGGAACAAAGTGTAATTGAGCATACTTGAGCTAGAGTCAACTTAATCACACACTAGGTTCCCTATAGAAGTCACACACGAAATTTCACAAAATTTGGACTTCAATAGATCACCCAAACTTTGACCGGAAAACACCAAACCTGTACCCTAACTGTCTGTCCACATTCGGTCAACCGATACAGGCCGTTCGGTCGACCGGATGATCAATTAATCCAGTTTGTGTTTTCCTGTCTAGTTTCGGTCGACCGCACCATATATTTCGGTCGACCGTTTGAACTTACTGTTCCCCATTATTCTTGTCGTATATGCCCAACGGTCGTATTCGTATTAAAACCATATACACCTCCATATACTTAACCAAACGGTCGAACCATGTGCCAAGTTCGGTCGACCGTTTAACCTTGTCAAGAATTCCCTGCTATCGGTCGATACGATTTCGTTCGACCGATCCCGTTTTCCCTCTACCGAAACGTTTATTCGGTCGACCGGTAACCCTGTTCGGTCGACCGTTTTCTTAATAGACTTAAGTGTTCGGTCAACCTATTCATATTTCGGTCGACCGTATTCTTATCAAACCCAAGCGTTTGGTCGACCGTCCACTTTTCGGTCGACCGTTTTTGGACAGATTTGCAGCCCGAATTTTCTGCTTTGTGTTTTGCACAAAATCCAATCAAATCTTGTCCCAACGGATCTATTCTCTCTAATGCCTATATAAGGAGTTGTAAAACACATTTTAACACAACTCTCCCACTACAAACTTGTCCCAAACTTTAGAGAGAATCCCAAACACTCAAAGCTACAAACCTTCCACACTTAGTGATAATTTCTTCATCCTACTCAAGTGTGCTCAAAGTTTAGAGAGTGTTGTTCCACTCAAGGTTACAATTGTTGTAAAAGGAAGCAAGGACTTCGGTGAAAGCCCGAAGTGCCCCTCTCGGATTGTGATAGGAAGATTCCAAGCTCGACGAGGGTTGTTCTCGAGTTTGACGGTTGTAAGGCGTTGTCTCCCGGCCCGGAACGGGGAGCGGATAGTGAAGTCGTAGGCGGAGCTCGGTGATCCGAGTGGAGCTTGCAAGAGAGGACTAGGACCTGGGTGGGGTGTCGAACCTCTATAAAAACGCCGAGTCGATTTGTGGTTTGCATTATTTTCCTTTACTTGCTTGTTTGTTTAATTTCCGCTGTATTTACTCGATTGTCTAAACAAGTAGGTAATTAGGTGATTAGATTAAAAGTGATTAGTGGACCCATAACCCACACGATCCTACATTTTGCACTACGGTTAGAAGATCGGTCGACCGAAGCACCCGTTAGGTCGACCGTTGGACCCAGTCCTGCCCACGATTTGCACATTTCTTCACGCGATTTTGGTGCAATTAATACTTGTTTAGGCCTACTATATAAAGGTAATTTCGTCCCCCTTTGCTTAAGGGTAGATCCTATTGTCTACTTTGCATTCTTGAGAGAAAAAAGAGAGAGCATCCTTGTTGATTCAGTGGGAGCAAATTTAACCGGGTATTATCGCCGGTTGTTCGTGTTTCCTGTAAGCCTCTCCTTGTAATATGTTTCTCTTTAGTAGATTTGGAGTTGTGTCGTCCGTGATTTTTCCCGCATTGGGTTTTCACGTTAAATCTTGCGTGTTTTGCATGGTTTGGTGTTTGGGATTTGCAATTGTGGTTTCTTTCTCCATTGGATTTGTTATTTTCGATTCCGCTGCGTACTTGGAATTGGTTTTAATTCCTAACATGAAGATGATATTTATCAACATCCTCCAACTTTTTAGATTCACCAATGTGGGTTTAAAAGTGAGGTGAACACATGAAACATGAGGCAATAGTTATCATCTTCAACTCAACATTAGATTTACTCAATTGAGTTATCCATGTGCCTAACACAAACTCAATAATCCAACAGACTTGTCCTACCGAGCTTTAGAATTTTAAATTTGTCATATTTTCCAATTTTTTTGTCAATCTGTTCCCAAATTGCAGTGATGACATTCTCGTACTAAAACTAAGTTTTTTTGAACACATTAGCCAGGATTAGAACTCCATCTGATACACTGTGGCAAATGTGTCTCCTTTCAAATGTAAAGAATTGAAAATGTTACAAGATTGAAGGCGAGGAAGACAAACTACAAATAACCATTTGTTTATTCATTTTTTGACAATACTAATTCATAAATGTGCAAATTCTCGGCTGATTAGTTTAAGTCCAACACAACATAGCACTAGGTAACTTAGGATTCAAGCTCAAGGCCTTTAGATATATAAATTACGAGCAATACCCAGGTGAGCATCCTCAGCTTACAAGTGTTGATGCAGATCAATGAGATGGGTTTTTGCAGGTAGTACTGATCTAAATGATTGAGTGAAAATATTGATTACATTTTTCTCTTTACTATAAAGCAGAGACCAAGGGAATATATAGTAATATATATGTCTGTTCAAGTACTGCCAACGCCCCTGATACGAAATGCAAGTGTTTATATATGTACTTTTTATTATAAGCGGTGGTATATTAGAATAATAAAACAATAAGGTTATATAACTACATCCCCGATGAAAAGTTTATAAAGTCCAATTTCTAGTCATGACGAAATTTGAATCGTACACAACGTAACTCAAAGATCCCTGTGTTATACATAGGGGCACCATCAAATGACCACGAAATGCCATGCAAATATATGAAGCATCTCCCCGGAAGATGGCCGACGGCATGTATCTACTCCTTCTACTCCAATACTTTATCGTAGTTTAAATGGAATCCAAAGTACTTTCTCTTAGATTTTGTACATCACCCGAAGTTCCTGAAAATAGCTAAGCAAATTCGGTTCCAAAATCTAAAAACACAATATATTTGATGTAAGAACGACAAATTCCCATGTCACTCACAATCCAATTCCAAGACGACGATGGAATTATATATGGAAGGGGACACCAAAAGCAAGCGGGTCCCACATGAATAACTGTGGCAAACACAAGATTACATACATAGATGGAGACAGGTGGGTACTTCTAGCAATGCATGGAATTGTCCTTTTCCTCGAACTCATGCACCCAGAGAAAGTTTAGGCAACTGAGATAAGCTTAATTTGATATATTAATATTTCCTCAATCAAAAGTTATAGGTTCAAAACACACTAGTCCACTGGAAGTTTAGGCAATTGTCGATAACAAACAAATTAAAGTTGGTCGGATTGCAGCATGTTCACTACTCTCTCTTTCTCTCTCTCTCTCCTTCCATATAGCAATTCCATAAAGTTGTTCTTGGTCATCTATTTGGATACCAAAAGGTTGGTGTTTATTCCATGTGTTCAATAAAGGTGGTCTATACGTACATTGTGATCAAAAGGGAGCAAACAACACAAAAGTAAAGTCCTACTATACCTAGTTTGCTTTTTGGTGGGATGTTGTCATGGTATATATGTTTATCATAATCTAATAATTAAATATGTACGTTAAAGTACTTTAATTATATGATTTGGCCGGGCTTCAATTGCATCTTGATACTCTTCAAAATACAAAGTATAACTCCATCTTGCTAAACTCCTAAGAAATGTTAGTAAATATTGGAACGTATATGGTTGACTAAATACCAATTATGAAAAAAGACTATGCATGGTTGAGTAAATATGGTTGACTAGCCCATGTTATTGCTTACCTATCTAAAGTAAAACGGAAACGGATGGGTAAGCAATTATTCAAATTTTTGTACCGTACGTTAATTGCTCAAAAACCATGTCTAACTATTAGGTTCTTCTCTCCGAGAGATTGAAGTATTTTTTCATGAGACATGCAACTTATATATGAAAGAAATAAGAAGTATTACACATGGAGGGAAACTAGACTCGGACCATTAAAGAAGAAAATGAAGGCCCGAGTCATGGTCCTTTAGAAGAACGACACATGATTGCATTTAAGTTACAATCATATCTACAACAAAAGAAAGAAAAAAGAAAGAAAGAAAGTGATGGAGATGCTGATGGTGTACTGTCGACATAACGTAGAGAATCCGTGGAGGTTAGGCTTCAAAAGAAGAGCCCAACCAGAGTGCCATCCATGAACCAAACAGACAATTCCAGATTCTTGGTTATTATCCTCTTGGCGTTTTGCTACAATATTCCTTCCCCTCCCATTCCCCAATGAAACTGAGATTATATGATCTGGTGAAGAGTGAAATCGTGTTTTTATTAGTGTATTTTATTATATTTACATCTCCTTCAATAGCAATCATAGCACACTTATCTATGGATCACATATATATTATATGCATACCTCTTGTCCAGTTCTTGTCTTTGTCTTGTGTAATCTCTGTCCTTATGGGCTTTTTTTCTCTCGAATTTGTAATAGAGAGAGCGCTGATCCCAGTGTCTGAAGTCTGAAACATCAATTTTGTTTTGTTTTGTTTTGGGATGTTTAGAATTTTTGGATCATCCCCTCTGGAATTGCCATACTGCAGCCTGCAGCATGTGTCATTGTAATCAGTTTTGTAGGCTCAACAATATTCTTCACTTATGATCATCATGTGTCAAATGGTGTTCATGTCACCAGTGCATTGCTTGCCTCTAGTTTAATTAGTGTTAGTAACTGCATGCCAACTATGGTCATCGGTGTATGTTTTGGTAGGGGCGATTTTAATTATTAACATAGGTTACAAATTAATATCCTACCAATCACAAGAGAGTGGTACTTAAATTAATATCCTACACAAAATGTGTTTTCTTTAGTTCTTTTTCAAATGGCATGACATCCAAGTAGGTAAAAACCTCAATTGAACGGCTCTGGGTGCAACTAGCATTCAACGACTGGATGGTTCACGGGATCATGCAAAAAGTTCTTTGATATTGCTTAAGATTACATATATTAATCATCTTCTCTCTAAAACTTGTATAAATAGCGGTGAGTGTGGTATCAAGTTCAAACTTCAACTTCTTTTGAGATAGATGACAAACTGATCAAGTAGGCATTAGAGAATTCTCTTTAAATTTCTTATGATTGCTATTAATATATATATTTATGTTGAAATGGAAGGCATTGGTACAATTTCTTTATATATACACACACGCACATTAACCAAAACTTTATTCACATTTTACCATGAAATGGAGACATCTCTTCCTTACCATTGTTTACCTCCAAGTCATGTTGAGACAACAGCAAATGTTTGGCAACACTGCTATTTGCAAAACTTTTGTCTCCAATCCCAAAGATTCAATGTTTCCCCACTCCAAATTCAAAATTGCTGAAACATTTGGTTGATGAGATTGAACACAACATATGACGTATAAGTACCCACTGTCCATATTGCACAATCACATCTGAATATCTGATGGTCTTGTTTTGGTCGGACCTGTTTGGAGTCCAAATTGGGGTTTGACCCCTTTCAAAATGGAGACTAGCCAAAAGGGTCCCACCCATGCGTGATTGCTTCCCAACATGAAGCCTATCTCATGTCTCCATCATAGTTCTAACTCGGGTCTACCACTAACCATATGTTTAATTATAATAAATATATCCCATTAATGTGGTACATGACGGATATTTACTGCTCTGGGCTTTTTTTGTCAAACTTGAAAGGAGGTTAGGATCTCCGCTTATAATTTCTACCAGGGAATTACAATGCGACTAAATTAAAACAATGGTTAATTACAGTTTGTACTTCGGAATTATGTATTGTTATCACTTTGTATTCTTGCATTTTTAAATTTAACAGTTATTCCTCGTAAACTTTAAAAAATCAATATTAAAACCCACATTCGCTTTTTTGCAATTTTTGTTGTTGTATCCCTAGTAAACTCCCTAACCTATATTTATGTGAAAGTTCGGAGCGAAACGGATGTCAGATTTGGTTGTAATTTGGATCAGATCGATACTGAATCTGACCCAACTTCCAACCAAATCCGAACTCAGATATGAACTTTCATATAAATATAGGTTTAAGAATATACTAGAGATATAACAACAAAAAATTGCAAAAAAATGACGAATGTGGGTTTAAATAACTGAATTGTTATTCGTCGCCGGAAATCTACTTAAATCGTCCGTGCGAATTACTATTTTGCCCTTCTCTCATTTCTACGCATATATCTCGACATTTCACTCTCCTACCACCCCTCTCTCTTCATCTTCCTCTCATAATCATAAAAAACAATGTTTCAGAGGTCAGGAAATGAGCCAACGGATGTCCCGGTGTACTCAATCTGGTAAAATGTCCAGCTTCATTTTAATATAAAAAAGGCGCGTCTTAGCCAGACGCCCCCATGGGGGGAGGTGTCTGGCTTAGACGCCCCTATTTTTTAATAAAAATTTGAAAAATTATACGGTGTGTTATCTCAAATTATTTCAGGTTCCGTTCCAAGCTTTTTGGTATTAATAGTGTGAATTACAATGAGTTTTTTTGTAAGTCGGGAAGTTTTACCAAATACCACCTCTACAGGTCGGTTGGGGGTCTCGTTTGCATCACTTCTACAAGAAGTTTTTGGATTTTCAAATTGTTAGATCTGGAAATTTTTAAATCTTAATCACTTGCAAAAAATTCATTGTAATCCAACCCGTTACCACCAAAATCTTGCAACGGAACCTTAAATAATTTGAGATAACACACCGTATAAATTTAAGATTTTTTTTAATTGTTTTACATGAGCGTCTTAGCCAGACCCCCCCCCCCCCCCCCCCCCCCCCCCCCAATGGGGGAGGCATGTGGCTAAACTCAACTCCTTGTGCGTAAAAGCTCAACTATATCATCTTTGTCCAATCTCCATTATGGGCCAAGGTCAATGCCTTTTGCACCAAAGCTTGTGACACCCTTACCGAGCTCGTCCCCCACATCCCATGTGAAAATCCTCTCCCAACCCCCTACGAAATATCCTCAAAATCGATTAGAACCTTGGCATGATTTAAGATGATTCACAACTCTCTAATACTTGAGTATTTGAGTAGTATAAGAGTTATGAACCCGACCATTGAGTAGGATAAAAGTGTAATAATATGAGCTTCAAAGTATTGGAAGTTAGGCACAAAGAGATAGAAGGATAGCAAGTGTAAAAGTAGTATAAAATGATGGTTTACGCCCCAATTCATGTGATCTCAAACTCAACTAGTCGATCGTTGCGCACAACAAACCAAAGTCACATGTGAAGCATTTTTCCGACTGACTCTCTCAAGTGCCCCAAGTGCGGATGATGTTGGGAGAGATTCTATATATGTGCTACTACGATATGGCAAGATGTTAATGCAAAAACTACAACGGAATTAATTAGAATATTGAATGCAGAATTAAGCTCCCCCCCCAATACTATGAGCAATTGCACACCAAAGAGAAAACAAGCAAACAATAAAATCAACGCAAACCTCATACAACCACGACACACACGTTTACAATATTCAGCAACGTGCCTACATTCTTTGGGGGGTCCTCCGCGGGTTTCCTTTCTTCCTCTTCTCCAACTAGAGAAGCCAACCGAGATTACAAGGGTTTATGGAGGCAATAAGTCCTCCAAAGCACATAAGATTTCTCTCTAATCATAATCTCTCAAAAGAAAATAAGTAATAATGAGTTGTGTTCAAGAAAGGGTGAAAACCCCTTAAATATAAGACTCAAAATCGTGCAGAAAACATGTAGATCATGGGCAAACGGTCGACCAGTTTCCTCCACCGGTTGACCACCCCGTTATCGAGAAAAGTTCATGATAATTTAGGTCGATAGGTGCCACAAACCGGTCGACCTCTCCACGGTTATCTTCGGGTCCCTAATGCCTTCCAGTCGACCGGTGTGCCATGTCGGTCGACCACTTCCAAACTCTAAAGATCCCTAAAAAACGGTTGGATGGTGTACCACACTGGTTGATCGTTTTCAACTCTGAAGAGTTACTAAAATTCGGTCGAACGGTGTTTCACACCAGTCGACCTTTTCTCCTGTTTTTGACTTAATAAATTTGGACCAATTTCCAACAGATGACCCATATTTTGAGTTGACTTCTGGTCAACTATGCCAAATTGATAATAGGTGGTCGACCAGAATCGATCAAACGGATCGATAATCTGGAAAATGCTCACAACTAATTTTGACAAAAAAGGTCGTCTAGGGAATAAGTCATCTAATCTTTAGTTATTGTGATGGTTTAAGCATTGTGAATAAAAAACAATCGATCGACCAGAGTAAGGGCAATCAATTAAAGGAGTCATTATTTCTAAATAAACAACATCTGGTTAGGTATAGCCATTAGACGATTCTAGCAACTCAACGACATTTGACTCCACGTATATGTATGAGTGAGAACTATATATCACGATTAATCTACCGCTAGTAGTACATCAGACCCTTTGAAGCGTAAAATAGCGGTGTGGGTAGAGCATCAGGATCAGTCGGAGGTTGATCGAATTTGAAACAATAAGAATGTTTGGTATTTAACCTTAAAGACCAGTTGTCCCAAATGAGAGCAGTAGATCAAGATTGTTTCAAATTGTGATTTGAGCATAAGGCTTACATAATGTGCGGTCGACTAAATGGGTCCTGTCGGTCAGTGTAAGTAGTTTTCCTTTACAATGTTCAAGCGCACGTTATCCTAGGCACTTAATAATTGAAAAGGTAAAGCCCTTGGTCTAAGCATTGTTCAATGACTTGAGTCTTGGCTCAATACTCTTTGGTCATCATTTGTCTTGGTCAACAACTCAACATATACGAGAATTACACGATCTATGGATGTATGTATTACTATTAAAGTCTTGGTCTAAGCATTGTTCTATGCGTGATATACTACTATTAAATATAATTTATTGTAATTAACTCGACAATATAATGTTAATAGTAGTGCATAAAATAGTCTCACGTTGGAGAATTTAGAGAAATTATCTTGGGTTATAAAATGTTGGGTCATTTCACGCATCATCAATTACTCATACTTCAATATAGTATTAGAGCTAACAAATTCAATGGGCGGCTGGACACAATCAAATAAGTTGTCAACACAAGGAAAATATTCTTGGTATTGCGTGTGATCGTTGTTAAATAATAGTCTCGCATTAGAGAATTTAGAGTCATTCTCTTGTTTTTAAGAAGTTGGTTCTTTTCACTTATTACTAATTGATTTTGAGTTGAATAGTCACACTTCAACATAGCAAACGACTGATTGTTTAACGTTAAAAATTATAGGTGAGAATCTATTATATCCAAATAAGCTTTGCTTTCTTATATGAGTTATCATTCTTGCATTTTCACTATCTGAATTCTAATAAGAATCCAATCCTTCGTGAGCTTATCGAAATGGTATCTTAATCAGTTCCATGACAATTAATCACATATGCTAAAAAGGTGGGTTTTAGCTAGACATCACGAGTTTGATACATCGTTTGCATTAGGTTCGTAGGTCAGCCATATATGCAGTTGGGACATGTAAGTCCGTACCATCTCTGGCGACATGAGATTCCTTTTGACGACGTGTTTGGGACATGATTCTGTCCAGTACAATCCTGCCTTTTTGCATGCTCCAATCTAATCCCGTTTTGCAACATCTCATTTCCAAACTCCAAGTTTGATTGGGTGAATTATGAAGGACTGTACCGTCGTCTCCAACTGTCCAACTTGTGTTCGTCGGAGTTTGCTGTGTTGTCTTACATCATGCTGTGTGATGTTCCCAAATATTTAGTTAAATTAAATAGAATTTCCATGAAGATAATAATAAATAAATTTTGAGTTATTGATGTGTATTGCTGGACTCAATACCATGACTTCAAGTGGCAAAAAATGATACGCAATTTTTGCTAAAACATGGAAATAGTTTATAGAGTACAACATCTAATATAAACTGCTAAATTTGGTTAATCTGCCTTCTTTTAAAAATATAAATATATTTAGATGGAAGTTAACAGACTCAATAAAAAGATAATTCCATCTAAATATACATTGGTGTATATTTTTTATCGAATAACGTGGAACTTTATATGTTTCCAAAGTTTTCTTCTCACACATGATCAAGAGTATTATTTTCTCTCTAAACAATACGGTCTGTAAATGACACCTTATACGTAGGGGTGGTGTCAAGAAGGCAGGTCGTGTGTGTCGAAAGTGTTAAGAACAATCTGAAAAATGAAAGGAGGTCGTTTAACTCTCTACCGACCACCGTACCTAACTTGATGTGCCCTTGAGCATAGGTCAATCAACATAATCTGCAACCATGTAAATTTTGTTAGTCCACCATGCCTCTTCAAACTATATATAGTGTTTAGATTTTAGAAATGCAGCGAACCACCAAATTAAATATCATATCTATAGGAGCGCACTCTAACCAAAGCTACCTCCATCTATACTACTCCCAAGATTTCTGAATTTTCTCCAAGTTGGTAAAGACTCCTTGATTTCGTCCCCTTAATTTAGACTAATGAAATCTTTAGATTTTCACCCTCTTGACTCGAATTCCTAGTGCCACCCTTGACTCTAAATCTTTTATCTACTCATGGACGTGAAATATGATTTGGTCCTGTTTATGGGTGAGAATTCAAATAGATTGTCTAACATTACTTAAAATATCTATTTCATGTCTACAAATACATAAGAATGTTGAGTTTGATGCCTCTTACTTGTTAATTGGGTTTTAAAGAGGTTGTTGACTATTAATGATGTCAAATTTAAAATATACATATTCTATGCTTTGAGACCTCTACGTAAAAGTAAATTATATAAACGTCTCATAAACTATTAATGATGTCATTTCATACTTCTTTTTAATTGGAGGGTTAAATTTCAACCTGAATAGCATATACATCTATGAAGTTGAATTATTTCAGCAATATCCTTATATATACTTTTCAAATTCAATGTAGCACTACCCTACTGCATAACTTGATATAATATAACTAGTTTCGACTTTGGAAGACAATGTACATATAAATATTGAACTCCTAAAACTATACTATTGTCCCTGGACTAATATATGTTTGTTTCAAATGGTGTTATTTTGAAGAAAATATGCCTATCAACTCTCTCTCTTCTCTCATGTTTATGTGCCTAATCTCTTTTTTTTTAAATCAATTTTGTTGAAATCTGAAAGTTGGTATTAAAATACAGTGTTTTCTCTCAAGGGACGACTAAACAATACAATGAATATTATCAATGTAATTGGTAAAGCTAGATCCATTTTTTAAGGAATTTTGCTCAATATTAATTAAGACACATGCAATCTTAGATACTTTCTACATATGTTTACAGACTTTTGAGGTCCTTTCGGATCAAACAAGAAGAAAACGAGAAATGAGAGAGAAGAGTGGTAGTATTAAATATAAACTTGGTCAAGTAGAACGAAGTCTATATCTGAGTCAACATGAATCTTTGGCATATCCACACTGGGATTTGTCAATTAAACTTCGCTGACAGATCACATAATACATGTGCCTATTACATATGCCTCCATGGCTCCATTGGATGCCGACATGCAATTGGTTATGCATGTAGTGGAGCCAAAGCACCTTTTGATTTTGGCATAAACTATATGAGAAAAGACGAAGTGGTGGAGAAGGGATATTTAGGGATTTGGGAAGGTTGAATGCAATCATCAGTTGCTTGGCTTTTGGGACTTTCTCCTCATTCTTTCCTCATAGCTAAAGTTTAATGAAAGTAGTAATCATAGGGTGTTCCTTTTTTCCCTCCAAATCTATGTATCCACTGCAACATAAACTTTGTTTTGTTTTGGGCAATCTGAATTACTTTTGGTATGATTACAAAATTGTTTTTGGTCTTGTTGGCTTTTCTTGTGCTTAGGAAAAGAGTGATGACCTTGGTCAAGATCAGGTCTCACAGCTTTTTTTGGATTACATTGAAATGAAAAGGAACTGTGGTTTGAACAAGAATTCGAGATGCATGGAAGTGTCGTGCTCACAAAAGAAAAAAAATGTGCATGTCTAATTATTATTTCATAAGTTTCTTCCAACATAATGATAGCATCATTTTTTATGGTATACTCTCTTTCATTCTTGGAATGTACGTGATAAATAGACACACACATAGATTGAGTCTTTCCAAGTGATCAAAGAATGTGTAGCTCCAAAAGTCCCCATCATGGGTGAAAGATGCAAAGACATCACTTTCTTGTAAGATGGGACTGTAATTTGATCGTTATCTTACTTTGAGGTAACAAAATTACTTTTTAAATAGGTTGCTATTGGATGATCGAAAACCAAAATTACAGAAAAAGGTGGACCACATACTATATTTTTTATTGATTTGGCCATGCATTACTCAATTATTTGAACATGTCCATATGAGATTACATGCAATTTCCAGCATTGGCATAAACTAACGGATCAAACAAAGCTACAAAACAAGTGATGGAAACAAAATAAAACAAGAAAGAGGGCAGCCTAATTAGATGCATCTTCAAATGCAGTGACAAAAGAACCATGCACACTCTAATGCATGCAAATATTATTGAGTACAAACAGTTAGAAGGCTCTTTGCTACTTAGCAAGAGAAAAGCCATGAATAACCCTGTCCGTTCACAAAGATTTTGTGTTTGTCTTTTGAGTTTTCCATTTATTTGCAAACAACAAAAATTGCACCCAAAAAATCTCACAAAAGAAACACATGCATCTGTGTATATCTCTTTAAAGTGGTGCCTTTATGTGTTACTTCTTTCCTTTCCTTCACATATTCTATTTCTTTTCTTTTTCCTACCTCTGCTCCCTTTTTTTGTTTTCTTCTGCTGTTCTTGGTGACCATGCCTGTCAAATTCAAAGAATGATGTGGGAAAAGGAGGGAAAGCTTCCAGTTATGTTTGAATAGTGGGCCCATATCTTTTGCTGTCTTTCTTAAAGTGTGTACTAAAAAGGGACAGATGCAATACATTACCATGCCAAACTAAATCAATTTCATCATCCAGTTTATGTGCCTTTGGATGTTGTCAGCAGAGATCTAACCATGTTTAGTCCACCAATCATCCCATGATCACCACTCCATTAGTTCTTGAAACTTTTAGTTTGCACGTACACCCTTGTAGTGTTGTAATATACTACACATGTTTATGAAGATAGTATTTAGTGTTTCATGTAATATAGATATTTTATTTTTTAGGGTTATTACAGTTTGTCCATCTGAACTATGTTTTGGTATCATTTTGCATTCCTGAACTTTCAAAGTTAACAATTACATCTCCTGAACTTTTATTTTGTAACATTTTGTCCTACTGAACTTCAAATTTTCATTATTTAAATACACTCGACAAATTTTTTCCTAATTTTTTTATTGTATCCTTAATACACTTATAAACTTATATTTACGTGAAAGTTTGGATCGAAACGGATGTTGGATGTGGTTGAAATTTAGGTCGGATTGAGTGTCAATACGAACCAAATTCCAACCATATCCGACCTTCGTTTCGATTCAAGCTTTCACGTAAATATAGGTTTAGGAGTGTATTAAGGATACAACAAAAAAATGGAAAAAAACAACGAGTGTGTGTTAAATAATGAATTTTTGAAGTTCAATAGGACAAAGTGTTACAAAATGAAAGTTCAGTGGAATTAACTGTTACCTTTGAAAGTTCAGGAGTGCAAAGTGATACCAAGACATAGTTCAGGAGGATAAACTGTAATTAATTAATTTTTATTATGAATTATTTTCTGTTGCTTGTTGCTCTAAAATATTTAGCATCGGAATGAACCTGATTTAGGCCTAATTTTTTATTATACATAAATCACCTCTATGAAAAATCATAATAAAAAGAATATATACTCTACTAATGGGCCGTACAAAATTCCAAGTTATAGAGTTGTGTTTGTATGTTTTAGTTTTACTAATCATGCAACAAGAGTTCACCATGCGTTCTCACAGGTAACATTTCATTAATGTTATTTGAAAGTAATATGTTTACTCAAACAAGAGAACGACTCAAATTATGTCATTAATAAAGTCTTAAAGCGCAACCAAAGTTCAATCCACAACGACACAATAACGACCCCTTTGCTAAAAATGGTGCGAGAATGGAGTTGGAAGAAGAAGAAGATGTTATTGTTCTATATGTATATTTGTTACATGAGTTTGATGTATATTTATACAAGGTTTTGGAGCCGTTGGTTTCATTTATTTGTGTTGAATATCTCAAACGTTTTGGTCTTGAATACTTCATCTGAATCGTCACCTTGGATATGTCAAGAGGCAATCACAACGGTAAGTTTGTTTTAACACGCCCCCTCAAGATGGGTCTGGGACGGATTGATGGAGCCCATCTTGAGAAGAAGATTGGAGAAGGTCTTGTGATCCAGAGCTTTGGTAAAGATGTTTGTCAGCTGCTCTTTGCGTGAGACGTAGGGAACCTCTATTTGCTTTGATTGTATCTTTTCCTTGATAAAGTGCAGTCAACTTCTATATGTTTGGTTCTTTCATGGAAGACAGGATTTGTAGCAATGTGTCGAGCTGCATTATTATCACAAAACATCTTCATAGGGGTTTTGAGTTGAGATGTTCATGTCTTTAAGCAGTTGATTGAGCCAAATTAATTCGCTGGTGGTTGATGTCATTCCACGATATTCTGCCTCTGCACTTGATCGGGCGACGACATTTTGCTTCTTACTTCTCCAAGTTACTAAGTTGCCTCCCACAAAGGTACAAAAACCTGTAGTAGATTTCCGATCATGGCTTCCCGCCCAATCTGCATCAGAATATCCTATTATCGAGTTAAAGTTGTTAGGTTTCATCCATAGTCCTTGTCCAGGTGTTCTTTTAAGGTAACATAAAATTTTGTTTACTAAATCCAAGTGTTGTGTGTGTGGGCATGCATGAACTGGCTTATTAGACTAACCGCATATGTGATATCAGAACGAGTAACGATAAGATAGATGAGTTTCCCGACCAATCTTTGGAATTGTCCAATGTTGGATAGCGGAGTCCCATCAGTTGGTCTTATTTTTTTGTTGGTTTCTATTGGGGTAGCAACGGGTTTTGATCCTAGCTTTCCAGTTTCGTTTAGAAGGTCTAGGGTGTATTTCCATTGGGAAAGAAATAACCCTTTCTTGGAATATGCAATTTCTATTCCTAAGAAATATTTCATGTATCCTAGGTCTTTTATGTCGAACTTTGATTTTAAATATTTTTTAACTGGTGTTATTTTATTATTGTCATTTCGAGTTATGATAATATCATCAACATAGATAAGAACAATGATGGTGGTGTCATGGCTATGTTTTGTAAACATGGATGCATCAGCTGAACTTTTAATAAATCCATAATTAATGAGAGAGAGACTGAGTTTGGCATACCAGGCATGAAGTGATTGTTTTAGTCCATATATTGACTTATGAAGCTTGCATACCTGGTTAGGACGAGTGGTGTACCCAGGAGGTGGAATCATATAGACTTCTTCTTCGAGGTTTCCCTGTAAGAATGCATTTTTGACATCCATTTGAAATAGATTCCATCCATGATTTACAACGACAGATAGAAGGACACAGACAGTATTCATTTTGGCAACGGGGGCAAATGTTTCGAGATAGTCGAGGCCATAAGTCTGGGTGTACCCTTTGGCAACAAGTCTAGCCTTATATGTTTCTATTTTCCCATTACTATGATACTTGATTTTGTAAATCCATCTGGAACCTACAGGTTTAATACCTGGTTGGAGGGGGACAAGGGTCCAGGTTTGGTTATTTTCTAGGGCATGTATTTCATCTTTCATGGCTTTGACCCAATTTGGATTACTTGTGGTCTCATGGTAGGTGGTTGGTTCCTTATTTGTGTCTAGTGTTCCTAGGAAGGCCTGATGTTTCTGTGAGATGTGATGGTAGGATAAGTGGTTTTGAATAGGATAAGTGGTGTGTGAGAGGAAATAATCGTTAAGCCTAACTGGAGGATGAGTCGGACGAGAGGATCTTCTGGGAGCCTCCGTTTCCCTTTGGTCTTTGTTTTCTCCTCTTCCTTCTTCATCTTCTCCTCTTCTTTCCTCGTCTTCTCCTTCGTCTTCTCCTCTTCTTTCCTCGTCTTCTCCTTTGTCTTCTCCATTGAGTGTTGCTGAAGGTGTGGTTATAGGTAGCGAGTCATGGTGGGTGTTATGAGGTACTGGGATAGCGGAAGCGTCTTCAGTTGTGGAGGTTTTGAAGAAGGGTTCAGTTTCGAAGAAGGAGACATCTCTAGAGATGTATGTTTTTTTATTTTCTGGATCATAGCACTTGTACCCTTTTTTCCTAAATGAATACCCTAAAAAAATACATTTGATCGAGGAGTGATCAAGTTTATCTTCACGTTTCTTGTGAACAAAACATGTGCAACCAAAGACTCTAAAATGATCTATGTTAATTTCTTTATTATACAAGATTTCTAATGGTTTTTTATTGTTAATTGTAGGGCTAGGAAGTCGATTGATAATGTAAGTAGCAGTGAGAACTGTGTCAGACCAAAACAACTTGGGGACATTGTTTTGAAATAGAAGAGAACGAGTGACGTTTAACAGATGTCGATTTTTCCGTTCTGAAATCCCATTTTGTTGAGGTGTGTTTATACATGAGGTTTGATGAAGAATACCCTTTTCTTTTAAAAGATTTTGAAATAAATTGCTCATATATTCAGAGCCATTATCAGATCGAAAGACACGAATCTTTGCATCAAACATATTTTCAATAAAACGAAGAAATTCACAAAAAACTGAGTAAGTGTCGGATTTGTTTTTTAATAGGTAAATCCAATTGGCTCGAGAAAAGTCGTCAATGAAACTAATGAAATATCGAAAACCATTATAAGATTCAACGGGAGCAGGTCCCCAAATATCAGAGTGTATTAATTCAAAAGGCATATATGTTTTTGTGCTAGAATTTTGAAAAGGTAATCACGTTTGTTTAGCAAAACGACAAATATCGCATAATAATTCATTTTTAAAAGACGGAAAAAGATATTTCAACACATTTGATGACGGGTGACCCATTCTTTTGTGCCAGAGATTTTGTTCGTTTATGGTTTGGGTATGGTGTGCTTTCACGCCGGTTTCTAGAACATATAGGCCATTCATGAGGATGCCTTTACCAATCATCCTCCCTGTGATACGATCCTGAAAAACAACATCATTAGGGGTAAAAATTACATTGCAATTGAGGTTGCTGGTGAGTTTGGCTACCGATATCAGATTAGCATCGAGGTTAGGGACATATAAAATATTATCACATGTGTTGTTAATTACGTTTGTTTTTCATATTCCTTTAATTTGTACTTTACTTCCATTTGCAACTCTTACAAAATTATTTACTAACCTTAAATTTTGTTTTATATTACTAAGTAGTGTTGGATCTCCAGTCATATGATCGGTGGCCCCGGTATCGATAATCCAGGATTTACTATGTAATTTGGTTACTAATCCAGAGAAAGCAGTAAAATCATAAGAATTGTTAATACCTGCGCAATTACATGTTGCAGTAGGTTTTTTTTTGCAAACAATCGTTGAGCTGGCCCACCAGATTTCTTAAGTGGGTAGGATTTGGTGGATCCGGGTTACCCGACCCATACCCGAGTGCATCTGATCCGGTAGACACGTTTTCTGATCAGAACCGCGGAATCGGGTTGGAGGATCCGGATCTGCGATCGATATAAAAAGCTGCGTTATCCGCATAACCGATAGGGTTTTGCGACTTTTTGTTTTCATTTTGTCGGCTGCCGCTCCGGAAGGTGTTGTCGGCGCCTCCGACCAGGTTGGCATTGCCGCCTCCTCCGAGCAGGCTGTTGTTGTTGCTGATGTTGCCTTCCACCAGATTCGCTTTTGTATTTTTTTGTGGTCTGAGGTGTGGGAACAGAAACCAGCACGAGTTTTTGCTATGTCCTGGTTTCTTGCAGTTTTCACAGTGTTCGTTGCTTTTGTTTCCGAACCGCTTTTTCGTTCCCTGAGCTTGGTTTCGACCGGCGATGAGGGCTTGGTTGTCGGTGTTCTGATTTTTGTTGTGGTTGTTCATTGTATTTCTTCTTGTTTCCTCACGCTGAACGAGACTTGTGATGTTTGCGAGGCTTGGGAGATCTGACGCCATAAGTATTTGAGACCGAATGGTCTCGTAGCTCGGATCCAGTCCTACCAAAAACTGGTAGATTTGATTTTGCTCTTGTCTTTTTTGAATGATTTCCGGGTCTGTGGTTGGGGGTTCGTATATCCTTAGCTCGTCCCACCTTCTTCTGAGAGTACCGAGGTACTCAGTGACTAAAGCCCCGTGTTGTTGAGTTTGCGCGATCTCCTGTTTTATTTTGAAGATATGCGCGAAGTTTTCAGCTTTGCCGCAGTGATCTCAAACTGAGTCCCACAGCTCCTTTGCGCTTCTTTGTATATGAAGATCTCGGCGATGTGATTTTGCATGGATGCGATAAGCCATGACATCACTTGATGATCCGAGGTTTGCCATTCATCTTGAAGCTTTTCCGACGTATCTTCTTCTGGTTTTGGAGTTTTTCCGGTGACGTGGCCAAGTCTCCCCCTGCCACTGAGGGAGAGCGTGACCGCACGCGCCCATGATAAGTAGTTGGCCCTGTTTAGGGGCGTCGTGACGAGGCGATGGGGATTCAACATCTCCGGTTGATTTCTATTGTCGTCTGACATGTCTGTTTTGGTTTTCTTCTTCTTGGGTTTGGATGAGGGTGTGTTCGACCTTCAACCCTCTTGGATGAGGTGAGGTCGATGAAGATTTTTGGGGAAATCTGAGGCTATGTATGGATATTTTGCTCTGATACCATGCTAAAAATGGTGCGAGAATGGAGTTGGAAGAAGAAGAAGATGTTATTGTTCTGTATGTATATTTGTTACATGAGTTTGGTGTATATTTATACAAGGTTTTGGAGTCGTTGACTTCATTTATTTGTGTTGAATATCTCAAACGTTTTGGTCTTGAATACTTCATCTGAATCGTCACCTTGGATATGTCAAGAGGCAATCACAACGGTAAGTTTGTTTTAACACCCTTCCAAACTACAATAACCACATCACCAAGGTCTTACATGCAAAACAACCTCACAAAAAAGTGATAGTTAGCAAACCAATCCCAAAAGGTACTCGTAAAAAAACCAACAAAAAAAGACAGAAACAGCCAACAGTCCACCATCCACACACACACACAAGAATATAAGGAGCTCAAAATTAATCAAATCTCCAACCTAACTCCAAACCCCTCCTCAGTCGTCCCTCTCTCCCTAGTTGTTTGTAATTAAGAATGAGAACAGGAGGTTTTACCGTCCAGCAAACCCTCACAACAGAGGCAGCCTCAGCAGTGAAGCAATCCCTCACACTAGCCAAGAGAAGAGGCCATGCACAGGTAACACCTCTCCATGTAGCTGCAACTCTTCTATCATCCTCCACTAGCCTCCTTAGAAGAGGTTGTCTTAGCTCCCACCACCCCTCCTCCCACCCCCTCCAAACCCGGGCTCTCGAGCTTTGCTTCAACGTCGCCCTCAACCGCCTCCCCACTCTCTCCCCTCCTCCCCACCTCCCCTCCCTCTCCAACGCCCTTGTGGCCGCGCTCAAGCGGGCGCAGGCTCACCAGAGACGTGGTTCCATTGAGCAACAACAACAACAACAATGTAGCCAACAGAACCAACCGGTTGTCGCTGTTAAAGTCGAGCTGGAGCAGTTGATAATTTCGATCCTCGATGACCCCAGCGTTAGTCGGGTCATGAGGGAGGCTGGGTTTTCCAGCACTTGCGTTAAGAATAATATCGAAGAAGACTCAACAACCGCTTCTCTTTCGGGCAGCTTCTGGCAATCGCATTTGGAGAACGATGATGTTAGGCTTCTTGTCGAGGTTCTTCTCTCCAAGAACAAGAGGAAGAACAATGCTGTTGTTGTTAGTGACTCGGTTTCCAGCACCGAATCAGTTGTTTCTGAGCTTAAGACCAGAGTCGGGAAACATGATGTTCCGGAGGAGCTCAAAGGAACTCAGTTTATCAACTTCCACTTCTCGCCCATCCAACTCATGTTCGTGTCGATACCCGATGTCGATCTCAACCTCACCGACCTCAAGAGAAAGGTACGGTCTTCGGCTTCCGAGAGGAGGAATGTGATAATATGCTTAGGTGACTTGAAGTGGGCTGTTGAAGGGGAGGAAACAAGAGAGGTGGTTAACCACATAATTTCGGAGATTACGAAATTGCAAGCTGAGTGGAGGTGTTTGGAGGGGTTCATCAAGGTTTGGTTGATGGGGAGTGCAAGTTATGAGACACACATGAGGTGTCAGATGAGGAAGCCTTCTCTGGAGCTGCAATGGGGACTCCAAGCTGTGGATGTCCCCTCAGGTGGCCTTGCTCTGAGCCTCCATGTTCCCAGGTCAGCCCATTTTTGCTTTCAGCCTCCTTTTTGCACCAGTGGGCTTGTTTTGGATTTTTTTGCAAGTTTTGTTTTTTGGTTTGGAATCACTGTCTTCTTCTAGTTTCCTGTTTGGGATTGTGTAGTCAGTGGTCACAAGTTTTTCTTTTCCACGTGAGGTTCTACCTTTTTGGAAAGGATTGGATGACATTATTGGCATGCATTGAGTTTGTTTTGGTTTGCACTTCTATGATCATCTCATATTATTAGTAAATATAACTTGCTTACTAGTTTGGGATTGGAGTGACATGTTTAATGTTAGTGGTTTGCTTATTGGATTTGATGTTTATTTCCAGTGACCAGAACCCAAAGGTGAAAACAACTACTATATCAAAGAATCCTTTCATGATGTGGGAAACAAAGCCTTTGTTATGCAGTGATGAAAAAGAAAAGTTGGTTTGTTGCGCCGAATGCACTGCGAATTTCGAGAAGGAATCATCGAGTCTAAGATCAAATAACTTGCCATTATGGCTTCAACCATATAAACCTCAAAACCACCAAGAGGTAAAGAAGAAAATGAAGTATCTTGTCTTATCTTATCTCAAGCAATGTTTTAGTGTTAACTAATAAGAGGTGTTTTATGCATATTTTCAGGATGTAAGGTTTGAACTTTGGAGGAAATGGAATAGTTTGTGCCAGAGTCTACATCACAAAAGGCATAATATAATCCAAGTGCATCATCCCTTTTACAGCACAACTTTGGCCAACCACAGATACAATAGTGGTTCTTTGCATCACTTGCTTTCGAACACCACGCCTACGAAGCAGAGCAACATGCTCTATTCTGTGGATTCGCCAACGCGATCAGTTGTCGGAACGTCGAATCTGTTGAACCAATCGAGAAGTGACAAGAAGGAATCGCTCTTTTGGGGAAACCAAGAACCAAATAGGTGGCTTTGTGAAGGTGGGATGTCTGAAGTGGGGACTACTCTTGCTTTAGGTTGGATTCGTTCGGAATCCTCTACTTCGTTGGACCGGGCGCAAGGAGGGAAGGATTTTGTTGAACTGCGTAGAAAGTTGAAGGACAATATCCCTTGGCAGTATGAAAAAATCCGGTCGATCGCAGACACATTGGTTGATCGAAACACCGATGGTAAAATGATGTGGATGATGATAAAAGGGACTGACACGATCGGTAAGCGAAGACTACCGATAATCATAGCAGAATTTGTGTCTGGAACTGATGTTACTCTTGTTCGTATAAATGCAAGGAAATCAGAGCACAAGCTCAAAACTAACATTGAGTTGCTGATGGAGGTCTTGGAAAGGAATGTGAGTTGCGTGATTTCGATTGAAGAGATAGATTATGCCGATGTAAACTTCCTCAAATTCCTCTGTGAAGGCTCCAAGACAGGCATATTCAAGGATTCATCGGGAAAAATCGTCTCTGCCCGCGAAGCGATCTTTGTTTTAAGCACTGCATCAGCTGGTGGTAACGGCGAAAACACCAATAAGGTCATTAACATGAAAATGCAGGAGGAAGCTACCAAAGACAACGATATATTTGTCACAGAAAATGTCAAGAGGAAACCCGAGCCACTCTCGCCTAATAAATCGAAGTCTCCGAGAAAATGTGAGATTTTTCTTGATCTAAACATCACCATCCACGATCCAGAGGACGGTGAGGACAACAACAACAACGTCTCGAGCGACATAACACACGAGTTGGACGATCCTGAACTCAGTTCCCCTCACGAATTCCTCGACGGAATTTCCACTAGCTTTGTGTTAGATTATCACCCAAATCAAACACATTGCTTGTCAGAGCACTATTTTTCAAGGCTAAGGACAACGTTTGAGGAGGGGACGGAAGGCGACGAGACGGGTTCGTTTCTTGACGTAGATACTGTGGTGATCGAGGAGCTGGTGGCTTCGTCGGGGTCCTTCACCGGCGGCCGATTCGACAAGTGGCTCGAGGAGGTTTTCAAAAAATACTTGCCAACGTTCAAAAAAGGCGGGAAGGTGAGGCTCTCTGTGGAGGGTAGAATAGAAAATATTTGGGGTTTTGAGGGTTCTTGTCTCCCAAATACAATACTTCTCTGAAGTCTACTCTTTAGTCCTAATGTATATGTTCCCTAATTCCTGATTCCTTTGGCGTTCTCACATAATCAAACAAGTAGTAGTAGTAGTAGTATTAGGCTATTAGCAACGTTTTTTTTTTGTTTTTGGTGAATTTTACTGGGTATATTTTAATTTCGCTATTTTGTCTGAGAACTTTTGTATGGTTATTTTTGTTAGGAAATACACTTTTTTGTGGTCTTAAGACAAAAGTCTTTCGATCTATGACCGTTACGAATTTATTCGTACATGTTAAAGTTTTGTTTTTTAAGTAACCCGTACGTGTTAAAGTTACATGCTCTTTTGCATAGGGACAAACATTTCAGAGACCAGAACAGCAAATTCCGTCCGTGAACAATGTTTCCATTAATTCAGAATTATATCAAAAAAACATCACTAACTCTGTAGACAAATTACAAACATTGGAAACTCTGAACAAATCAATAGTCTACTAAATTAGAACGCAGAGGAAGTCTGAAGGAAGTTTTATTATCTTTTAATGTAAAACAAGACGACGATAATCACTTATATATTAACCATTCATGTTTGTTATACATTGTCTTGCAATGGTTGGAGATCAAGGAAAAGTTCATCCCAATCTAATCCGTCTTGCTCCTTCAAGTCCACACTCGGCCTAGTTTGGGCCATACAAATCGCTATTTGAGCCCGAGTTTGCGCAAGCTCACGCATTGCATTTGCCATCTGTTGGTGCATATAAGCGATGAAAGCCACAATGCCATAAACCGGATCGTGTACTCTACAATAAGCCTCGTAAGAGATCGAGTCGGCCGCCTGAGCCCGCTTCTGGACCGGGATTTCCTACCAAAACAAACCACAAACATTAAAACTACGTATATACTTGAATGACATAATCAGGATCAAATTGGAGTTGCAAAGTTTGTGGTTACCATTAACATTCTGGTGACGTTGCTGGCGCTGAAGATCTTATGAACAAATAAGAATCTGTTAGGATCCGTTGGTGGGAAATAAGGCGCTAAGATGCAATATTCCGAGCATTTCCTACGTAGATACTTGCATGCGGCACATCGGGAAGGATAGGTGGAGTTGAACATAGATTGGATTCTCCAAAAGATTTCGAAAATCTATGACTTTGTGTTGGAGGATTGTGTGTGATCTTGTAGGATCTTGTAAGTGTGATGATATAGGGGGTGTTGGTAAAGAAGAGTCTAATTTGGAATGGGCTAACGGCTAGTATGGGAACAGGAAATGTTTGAATTTGGCCAGTGGAAAAGGAAGGTTTGATTGGGTCACGTTTAGAAATGGAAGTGGAAACCAAAATGGTGATTGATTGCAAACCAACGATCATAGTTGGGCTCATGAACCCATAACTGCCACTAATTGTGGATTGGGTTTTCATTTTGTAATACCCAACCTTCGCATGTATTATGAAAACCATTAAGGAAGAATCTATATTCTGGTCATTTCCAAGGTCTATAGAGATTAGATGTCGGTGACACAAGTCCTTGGAACTGACCAGTCATTCAACACTGTCAATTTCTAACTCTAGGCATTGGATCGTGTTGAATACTTCTTCTTCTTTTAAAGTAAACACAATTTTATTAATAGAAAGGCATATGTCGGTACATAAGCCAAATGACAAGGTTACGATATGTCAAATAAGGTGCAACAAGAATCTACAAATACACATAGAATTATGTTAAGCCCGGCAACTAGTATCACACACTTCGATTTGTAGGCTTGCAGGATCGTTGGTTCAGAGCGAGGAGGTAAAATAGAGTTGAGTTGAGTTTGAGGTTGACGAAAGGAATATGTTCTGAAAGTGTACTTTTACGTGTTTTTTTATTATGAATTGAATATAACAACAATTTATTCCATGATTAATGTATTCGTTTTTTGGAATGGTTAAAATGACTTGTAATAGTTAGTTATACATGATTTGTGCCGAAAAAGATGATAATTTCAAAAAATTATCATTATTCATCTTGACTTAAGTGATGATATTGTTGGGTCATTTGAAAAAACAAAGTTATAATGTGCATAATGTAACTTATGTATAGTTACATATTTATAATTTGCTTAAGAGATCAAGAAATGAATATATAATACAAATATGATAAATTTTTACTTTGTATAATTTTCTTACTATCTGTTCGAGTGAACAAAACATCTTTATTATTTGGGTAACTATAATGTGCAGCTAGATACCGCTTATAGTTTTAATGTTTTATATTATTACTAACATAACGTAGAATCTCTTATAGGTCGCACCACAAACTGCGAAACAAAAAATATAATTTTGTATTTTATATGATGTATTAAAATTCATATGATATGAAATTAAATACATATGGTAAAATGACAAAATTAAAATGTTATGAAAACGACATGATTAGAATAATTAATAAATTTGTATGAGATGTATATATATTATGTGGTATAATATTTTGACATTATATATGATAATATATTATGTGATATAATGTGATTCACAACATTATAACATATGAAATTTGCTAAAACCTCAAAGCCCAAATTTTGTTGGATTTTAATCCAAAATTTGGTATAGTTAAAAAAAACAGTGACATCGTCTGATCGTTTGTCCACGTTTTTAATATATTAATAAGAGATTTTTTGCTGATTAATTATTAGATTTAATCAACATTGGTTAAATGTAGTTATGAGATGATGATGTGGCAAAATAAACAAGCAAACATGTGCAAAGTGTTTTGCACATGATGTGATTTAGTAAAGAGAAATGTTAGGGAATAAAATCAATCTCAAATATGCAACGGAACGAAAAATAGCAAATCCAATGGAGAAAAAAATCACAATTGCAAATTCACAAACAATACACCACACAAAACACGCAAGAACACGAGATTTAACGTGGAAACCCAATTCGGGAAAAACCACGGACGACACAACCTCAATCTACTATAGAGAAAATGAATTACAAAGAAAGACTTAAAGAACACGAGACCAACCGACGAGAATACCGAGTTGAATTTGCTCTCACCGAATCCACAATGATGTTTTCTCTTTTTTCTCTCAAGAATGCAAAGTAGTAGACAATAACAATAGTTCTAATTGTTCTAATACAAAGGAGAACGAATTTGCTTTTATATAGTAGGCCAAAATAAGTATTAATTGCACCAAAATCGCGTGGAGAAAAGTGCAGAACATGGGCGAAACAGGCTCGAACGGTCGACCGAACAGTTGCATTCGGTCGACCGAACCTAAAACTGTAGCGCAATCTAGAGCTCCATCGGTCAACCGTCGAGCCCTTCGGTGGACCGTAAATTTCCAGACAGTGTCACAATGCTCCAACCGGTCGACCGTGACTTAAGTTCTGGTCGACCGAAAACTTCCAGACATTTCTAATCCGCTCCGAGTGCGTTACCGGTCGACCGAATAGATCCCATCGGTCGACCGAAAACTTTCATGCACTTTTCCTGGACAAGTAAAAACATACTACCGGTCGACCAGACTCCTCCTGGTCGACCGAACGTCTGTTTTCTCCCACAAATACTTTAATTGACATATTCAAATGTAAACTACAACAATCTCCACCTTTACATTGAATAACCCCCGAAAGATTTGAAGGAACACTTCCTTCCTCATTGTGTTGTCGTCTTAGCTCCATCTACTCGGAGCTCAAACCAACCAAGTCAAGCATACCATGAACTTAGTTGAAATAACTGGCTTCGTCAACATATCAACCAGATTATCTTCAGTGCCCACCTTCTTCACCACCACACCTCCTTCAGCAACAACTTCCAGAATGAAGTGATAACGGAAGTCGATATGCTTCGTCCTCCCGTGGTACATCTGATCCATCGTTACATGAATGACACTCTGACTATCACAATAAACAACCACTGTATCCTGACCTGGACTAAGCTCTCCAAATAGACCTTTCAGCCAAAGAGTTTCCTTTATACCCTCGGTCGCTGTCATATACTCTGCATCCGTTGTAGACAAAGCAACAGTGTGTTGAAACGTCGCTTTCCAGCTAACAGTCGTGCTCCCAACAGCGAACACATAACCAGTCATAGATCTTCGTCTATCGCGGTCTCCCACGTAATCGACATCAACAAACTCCATTAACGAATACGAAGATCAACCAAATTTCAGAGATAACTTAGTTGTACCTTTTAGATACCGGAGAATCCACTTTACAGCTGACCAATGCTCTTTTCCTGGATTCGACATATAGCGGCTCACCACACTGACTGCTTGAACTATATTTGGACGAGTGCATATCATAGCATACATCAAGCTGCCAACTGCACTAGTATAAGGCACACACGACATGTATGCCTTATCCTCCTCCTTCTTGGGACACAAGTCTACTGAGAGCTTAAAATGCGTGGCGAGGGGAATTCTTTCAGACTTGGCACCTTCCATGCCAAAACGATGCAAGACCTTCTCAATATATTACTGCTGGGAGAGAAACAAACTCTTGCATTCACGATCGCGACGGATCTCCATACCTAGAATTCTCTTCGCCGAACCGAGATCCTTCATCTCGAATTCAGCCTTTAACAATTCTTTAAGCTCAAATATTGTAGACTTGTCCTTAGCTGCTACTAACATATCATCTACATAGAGTAATAACAAAACAAGAGAGTCATCCGGAAATACCTTTCGGTAAATGCAGCAATCATATTGTGATCTGCTATACCCATGTCCAACCATAATAGAATTAAATCTTTTATACCAATGACGAGGCGACTGCTTTAACCCATAAAGCGATTTCTTCAGCAAACATACCCTATTCTCTTTACCCTCAACCACAAAGCCCTTCGGCTGGGACATGTAAATCTGCTCCTTTAATTCTCCATGTAAGAAAGCGGTCTTCACATCAACTTGCTCTAACTCTAAATCATGAATTGCAACCAAACTCAACAAAACACGAATAGAAGTATGCTTCACAATGGGTGAGAAAATATCGCTATAATCCACACCCTCCACCTGACTAAAACCACGAGTAACTAATCGAACTTTGTATCTCACATTTGAGAGACCATCGATTTTCTTCTTGAAGACCCATTTGCATCTAACGACCCTTTTTCCTTTTGGAAGTTGTACCAGCTTCCAAGTTTGGTTCTCATGAAGAGACTCCATCTCTTCATTCATTGCTCTTACCCAAGAAGCTGAATCGGGTGCCAAAATTGCCTATGAATATTTGCTCGGCTCACCAGAGACTCCAATATCTTCAGCTGCACTAAGAGCATATGCAAGGACTGATTCGGCGTATCTACGCGGTTTCTTGGTCAAACGCCTCTCTCTTGTTGCCTTTTTGGCCTTAATCTATATTTTGATGATTTAATCAACCTAATCCATTATAATCAAGGTAGAGAAGCACACATATTGCATTGCATATATATTGCTTTGTGATAACTTCTACAGCTGATCAGGACTCAAGAAATAAAGGATTCAAGTCAAGACATGTAATCAAGCTCAATTGAAGACATGTAATTTGCATTTCTTTTGAGTCTTAAGAACATTGTGTAAATTGAGCATACTTGAGCTAAAACCTACTCAAACACACACTAGGTTCCTTATAGAAGTCACACACAAAATTTTATATAATTTCGACTTCAATAGATCACCCAAACTTAGACAGGAAAACACCAAACAAAAACCAAAACTATTTGCCTACTTTCGGTTGACGGAGTGATCAATTATCCTTTTAGTGTTTTACTGCCCGGTTTTGGTCGACTGTCCAGACCTTTTCGGTCGACCGAGTTAACACATATTTCTGACATATAGAATTGTCGTATTATACCAACGGTCGTATTCGTATTATTTCTATATAACCAAAATACATTTTCCTATCGGTCGACCGAGGACCTTGTTTAGTCGACCAAACTTAAGATGTCTCGACAAACCAAAACTGCATGTTGGTTTTCGATAGACCGCAGACCTTGTTTCGGTCGATCGAATTTGATCATGTTTGTCAACTCCGTAGAGCCTGTTAGTTTTCGGTCGATCAAACCTTATTCGGTGTTCGACCGATAACTTAAGTGTACCTAAGTTATAGCCTGATTCGGTCGACCACACCTTTATCGGTTAACCAAACCGAGTTCAAATTTGCCTAACGATCAACTGTTCAGCCCGATCCGGTAGACCAAACTCATTTAGTTTTGGGTCCTGCAATTTGTTGTTTTGTGTTTCTTCCACAAAGACTTACCAAACTTATCCCAACGGCTATAACTCACTTGGAGCTTATTAATAGGTGTTCCTATGACACAATTACACAACTCTCACACTCCATATTGTCCCCTACATTAGAGAGAAAGCTCCACACACTTAAAACCTCAAAACCTTCCACACTTAGTAATCAATTTCATTTCTTACTCAAGTGTGCTCAAGATTAGAGAGTGTTGTTCCACTCAAACATTGTCAAAGAAGCAATGGTCTTGGTGAAAGTCCAAGACAAGAGTATAGACTTCGGTGAGAGCCCGAAGTGTCCCTCTTGGATTGTGAGAGGAGGAGCCAAGCTCGGCGAGGGTTGTTCGCGAGTTTGAAGATTTTAATAATGTTCTCTCCCGACCCGGAACAGGGAGTGGTTAGTGAAGTCGTGAACAGAGCTCGGTGATCTGAGCGGATCTTGTAAGAGAGGACTGGGACCCGGGTGGGGTGCCAAACTTCTATAAAAATCCCCCGTCTCATTGTGGTTTGCTTATTTTTTCTTTACATGCTTGTTTAGTTTTTAATTCCACTGCATATTCTTGATTGCTTAAACAAGTAGGTAATTAGCTTAAAAGTGATTAAAATTAGAGACTCTTACGATCCTACATTTGGTATCAGAGCCTTGTGAGCTAATTTACTTACTTAACCATAAGTTTTAGCAATGACATCAACTTCTAATCATGTAGAGGGATTGTGCACAACTAGGTCTCCCTTGCTTAATGTGTCTAATTATGATTATTGGAAGAATATGATGAAAATTTTCCTAATTTCAAATGACCTTAAGTATTGTATGTTTCTTCAAAATTCCTACACACCCCCAAATGAAGATGAATTAGATTCATTTTCTATGGCCAAAATGAAAGAAATCAAAATGAATTCAAAAATCATGAACATCTTGTATTGTAGCCTTAATGGTGGAGAATATAATAGAATTAGGGATTGTGAAAGTGTACATGAGATATGACATAGATTACAAATGCATCATGAGGGTGATAGAAAAACTAATGAAACTCCCATTAGTCTCCTCATGCATAAATATGACATTTTTTCTATGCAAATCGGTGAGAACATAAGCCAAATGAACACTCGCTTCACCGATATTACTAACTCTCTTTTGGTTCTTGGAAGAAAAATCAATGAAGGAGAGATGACACAGAAGTTCCTCTGGTCGCTTAGCTATGATTGGGAAGATAAAGTCGTCGCAATTGAAGAGACACATGATCTTTCCAAATTAAAGATGGAGGAACTCATTGGAAATTTGATGGCGTATGAACTTCAAATCAACAATCGAAAAGAGAAGGAAGCCTCAAAGAACAAACCCTTCTTGTCATTACATGCAAATCTTGAGGAACCAAGGAGGAGTGTAGAAGATGAGGACATTGAAGTCCTAGCCTAAGACTTCTTCAAATACCTCATGAAGGATAAAGGAGAAAAGAATGATAGAAGAGGTAGAAGAAGTGAGAAAAGAGAAAAAGAAAAGGAGAAGGAGGAGAGCGAAAATGAGAGAAGAGAAGGGGAGAAGAAAAAGGAGAGAAGAGAAGGGGAGAAGAAAAAGGAGAGAAGGGAGAGGAGAAGAGCAAGAGAAGGAGGAAGCTCACAAGGCTACATAGGATGACTCATCATCATCATCATCTTCCTTATAAAGTTGAAGAGAGGTTGCCCACTCATGCTTCATGGCTATTGAAGATGATCAAAGTGAGGTAGACTCTAACTCTTATTCTATTAAATCATGCTCAACTAAGTTTTATTATAGTGATAGCTCAAATTCTAGTGCAAATGATGAAGCATATAAAAATGTTGAGTTTCAAAATGCATTCAATGACTTAGTTAAACAATATGAGATCATTTGTGACAAAAATAAGAATGCTAGAAAATTGATAAATGATCTCCAAAGCCAAATTGAATCAATAATGCATGAGAAAAATGAGGTGCTTGCTAAACTTGAAACTAATGCATCAACTCTTGCAAGTTTAAAAGCAACATCTACTAATAGTGAACAACTAGATCTTCAACCTTGCAATGTGCAATTAAGAAAAGATTTAGAAAAATTAACAAATGGAACCAAGATGCTTGACATGCTATTATGTAGTCAAATGCAATCCCTAGATAAACATGGTTTATGATACAATGCCAAATTGAAAAAACATGTATCTCATACTACACTAAATGACAAGCATTGGTTTGTTAAGCATAGTTCTTCAAGTGTGTGAGTTCCTAAAACCAAAATGGTTTGGGTTCCCAAAGCTAATATTCAAGTGTTGGATTTCATGTTTAATTATACATATATATTTTCGAATTTTTATGTATAATAAGGATCAATTTTCAATTTTCTATAATTTATTTCATGCATGCATCAATTTGTTTCAATATCTAGTTTCAAAACTTTATTAAAACAAATATGGGCTCTGAAATTCATACCTAGAAGTTCTCTAAAACTTCTTGAAGATTCGGAGATGTTGGGGATGCTCCTCGCTGCGCCGGATGCCTCCGAGTATTCACCAAACTCTAAACAAGATCGGAGAGAGGGAAGCTAGTCTCTCAATCTCCGATAGGGTTTAGAATCAAATTACTAATCCCTCTTTAATTCTCTTGAGAAGATGATCTCTTAAGAACTAAGACTAAACTTAAGAATTAAGGGATTTTCGTGGAGAATTATGGAGAGAGAATTTTTGCACAAGAAATAATGAATTCAATTTATTGGGTAATGAAATAAGCTTGTATTTATAAGCTCTCTCCAAATTACCTATTCATGTGCAACCCCTTGCCCATGATCTCATGCAAAATTCCATCTAACCATCCATTATTTAATAATAAATAATATTGGCCACGAATTAAATCAATTACGGACCAATTCCATGCATGATCTAATTAATTCTTAAATTAATTCTGCACAAAACCGTCTGGACCAGTCGACCGTTTCAAGGTTCGGTCGACCGCTCGAACCTAGTTTCGGTCGACCGATCTATAACTCGGTCGACCGTTCGTAACAGGAACTATTCCATCGCAATGTTCGGTCGACCGACCGATCACATTCGGTCGACCGTTCGAACAAATGAAAATTCCTTGTTATCGGTCGAGACACGTCCGGTCGACCGTGCCCGATCGGTCGACCGTTTACTGCTAACCGGTCGACCGTTTGAGCACTGTTTTGCAGACTTGTCAAATTTCGGTTTAACCCCTACAAAATTTGACATTTCGGGATTAGTAGTAAATTCACAACTTATGTAACATATTATCCTATGTAATGATCAATCATTACACCCCATAATATTTACATCACATATGAATTTAATTTAGATTCTAATTATGTTATTAATCACAACATAATTTTGATTTTGCTTGTTCACCCCATGTGTCATATTTTCTACATGAAGCCCGACACATCTTATGAACTCAAAATCCCCATTTCTTATTCCCAGTTTTGTGGTGTGACCTTTGGGAGGATCTAAACTAAGTTGGCAGTGATATTAAGAGCTTAATATCACAAACTATAAGCGGTATCTAGCTACACATTATAGCTCCCAATTAGTTAGATGTCTTAATTCCACTCGAACCAAAACCCGATCCATTTAGTGATGTAGTGCACCACTTGTGTCCGTCCCTTGCCTCATGATATTAAGAATACACACAAAGTAGTATTGTGTCATCTTTGTATTAGTATTCATTTCTTGATCTCTTTAAGCTAGTTATACATATGTGACTTAACTCAAATCACATTATGCACATTACAACTTTGCTTTATCAAGGGGCCCACTAATATCATCACTCAATTAAGAGGGGCAATGATAATCTTTTGACTAACTATCTTCTCCAACGAAAGTTATACTTAACCAAGTAATGCCTTTACACTACACTCATCGATAGCTCAAGACACTAGTCTAATTAAGAACTCCTTAAGCGATCGGATATAAGTCTCATATCAAAGGACCAAGGGCACAGTAAAATATTAATGACACAGAAACACATTCCTATAATATTTTACTTGTTAGGTCAATTCGGTATACAAAAGTACTATTTTCCTCTTTTGTGTACCCGTGTTGTCACTCACTTGTAGAGCTACAATGATCTATGACCAACACGACAATCTTAACTCGGTAATTAATGTCCCATGTTAATTACCATGATTGCGAACATCTTTTGTTTTATGTAAACCAATATCTTTTAGAGCTCTACGGTTAAGGACCAAGAGCCTCTTCCTTAACACTTCTAAAAGACGAATAACATAAACAAGGAACAAAATGATTTCTCATTCAATTCATAATAATTGACATTTAAAAGTAAAACTTTTAGAACACATTCCCTTCATCAAGGACCCAAAGATGTTTGGGTACCTAAATCTACACTTGTAGGTGCTTGAGGAGGAGAACAGTGGTGACCGGGCAAACTTGAGAGTCAAATTCAAAGCCTGTTGCATCACCAAATGGAGATTAGAACCAATTCAATTTTCAAAGGGTGTATAATTTCTTATCCTCTAAAATTTTCAATCAATTGGTTCTAGTCTAGATTTTATATGCTTAATTGACATATCACATATTCATTCATTGCAAATCTTTAAATTTGAATCACATCTAATGTTTTAGTGTCAAATTTTCTAAATGGATGTCAAAAAAGGAAAATTAAAACATCACATGCCTATTGTTAATATATTTTGCTTGATGTTTAAAAAAGGGAGAAATAGAATTAAACTTAATCGAAAAATCATATTCATATTGATAGGGTGAGCTTAATGAATATCGTTTTCTTAGTGTAATGATGTGCAAAATTTAGGGGGAGTAACTTCACTACAAGACATCCAAAATTCAATGCTTAAATCTTATAACTTTTATGGATGTAAAAATGGGAGAGATGATTAAGGGGGTAACATGAAATTTGATTATAATTGAACAAAAACTAAGCACATCTAAAGGGGGAGCATTTTTAAGCATAGTTTACATCTAAAAATTTCAAGTATTAAGATATAGGTTGCCATCATAAAAAATGGGGAGATTTTGATTTTTTAGCCTTAATCTATGTTTTGATGATTTAATCAACCTAATCTTAATTATAGTCAATGTAGAGTAGCACACATATTGCATTGCATATATATTATTTTGTGATAACTTCTACAGCTGATCAGGACTCAAGAAATAAAGGATTCAAGTCAAGACATGTAATCAAGCTCAATTGAAGACATGTAATTTGCATTTCTTTTAAGTCTTAGGAACATTGTGTAAATTGAGCATACTTGAGCTAAAACATACTCAAACACACAATAAGTTCATTATAAAAGTCACATACAAAATTTCATATAATTTGGACCTCAATAGATCACCCAAACTTAGACAGGAAAACACCAAACCAAAACCATAACTGTTTGCCCACGTTCGGTTGACGGAGTGAACAATTATTCTGTTAGTGTTTTACTACCCGGTTTCGGTCGACTGTCTAGACCCTATTTCACTCGACCGAGTTAACACATATTTTCAACCGTTAGAATTGTCGTATTATACCAACGGTCGTATTCGTATTATTTCTATATACCCAAAATACATTTTCCTATCGGTCGACCGAGGACCTTGTTCAGTCGACCAAACTTAAGATGTCTCGACAAACCAAAACTGTCTGTTGGTTTTTGGTCGACCAAGGACCTTGTTTCGGTCGACCGAATTTGATCATGTTTGTCAACCCTGTAGAGACTGTTAGTTTTCGGTCGACCAAACCATATTCAGTGTTTGACCGATAATTTAAGTGTACCTAGAGATGTCCTGCAATATGTTGTTTTGTGTTTCTTCCACAAACAAATACCAAACTTATCCCAACGGCTATAACTCACTTAGAGCTTATAAATAGGTGTTCTTATGACACGATTACACAACTCTCACACTCCATATTGTCCCCTACATTAGAGAGAAATCTCCACACACTCAAAACCTTCCACACTTAGTAATCAATTTCATATCTTACTCAAGTGTGCTCGAGATTAGAGAGTGTCGTTCCACTCAAACATTGTCAAAGAAGCAATGGTCTTGGTGAAAGCCAAAGATAAGACTATGGACTTCGGTGAGAGCCCGAAGTGTCCCTCTCGGATTGTGAGAGGAGGAGCCAAACTCGGAGAGGGTTGTTCGCGAGTTTGAAGATTGTAAATGTGTTCTCTCCCGGCCCGGAACGGGGAGTGGCTAGTGAAGTCGTGAGCGGAATTTATAAGTTTTTAATTTGCAAGTGCCCTGGTGGGGTGCCGAACCTCTATAAAAATCTCACGTCTCATTGTGATTTGCTTATTTCTTCTTTACTGGCTTCTTTAGTTTTTAATTTCACTGCTATTCCTGATTTCTTAAACAAGTAGGTAATTAGCTTAAAAATAATTAGAATTAGAGACCCTTACGATCCTACATCTCTATCCCTTGCCAACAAGTACACTTCATCTTCCTCAGATTTTGAACTCTCCCTTTGTGTCACACCGATGTTCTCATCATCCTTCACTACCGGTGGCTCCACCTGAATCGGAGCACCACTCAACACAGGAGTAGAAATAACAGTGTCTTTCCTGGAAGGTAACATAGCAAGCTCATTAAAGACAACATTTCTTTCAACCATGAGCTTCTGAGATTCCTTACACCATAGACGATAATCGAGGAATATACACCAAGGAATATACACTTCAACGACCGAGCATTCAACTTTCCTTGATCTACATGTGTGTACGCTGGACAACCGAACACTCTCAACTTGGACAGATCTGAAGCTCCACCTGACCAAACTTCTTCCGGTGTTTCATATCCAAAACGGTGTGAGGAGAACAGTTCACTAAGTAACAAGCGGTACATACTGCTTCTGCCCAAAAATCCTTAATTAGGTCAGCATTCAGAAGCATACATCTAACTCTCTCCAAGAGAGTTCGATTCAGATGTTCCACTACTCCGTTCTGTTGTGGTGTATGACGTACGGTTCAGTGTCTCACGATTCCTTCATCCTTGCAGAAATCGTTAAACTCTGAGGAATAAAACTCCAAACCATTATCCGTCCTTAGAATCTTAATTTTCTTTCCTGTTTGATTCTCAATCATAACCTTCCAGTGCTAAAAATTCTTAAACACATCACTCTTTTGCTTCAGAATATAAACCCAAGTCTTCCTGGAGAAATCATCAATAAATATGAGCATGTAGCGAGCTCCACCTTTTGATGGAACCTGTGAGGCTCCCCATAAATCAGAGTGAACGTAATCTAAAGTGGCCTCAGTAGTGTGCTTCGCTGCAGAGAAGCTAAGCCTCTTCTGCTTCCCCAAAACACAAAATTCACAGAAGTCCAGACTGTCGATTTTCTGACTTCCAAAAAAACCACATTTGTTCAACACCGTCATGCCTTTCTCGCTCATATGCCCCGACCTCATATGCCAAAGTTGGGCATTTTCCTCACCAGACAACGATGACGTTACACCTGCGTCACCCACCATAGTTTCTCCTTTAAGCATATAAAGCTTACCGGGCCCAATCTTCTTCCCCATCATCAGAATAAGTGATCCTTTGGTGATGAATATCGAATCATCCTCACCACGAAAATTGTAGCCCTTTGCAGTCAGACTACCTACAGAAATCAGATTCTTGCTCGCCTTTGGAACATGTCCCACATCCGACAAAACCTTGACTAGGCCATCGTGGGTCCTCAATCTGACAGAGTCAATTCCTGCAATCTCGCACCTGTCACCATTGCCCATTACAACCATTCCACCTGACATTGGTTCATATGATAAAAACCATTGCTTGTTCGAAGTTAAGTGGAATGTACTGCCCGTGTCAATCACCCAACCATCGGAAGCTTTAGAAGAACCTGTAGCTGCCAACACAAAATCAGAATCAGACTCGGGAACATTCGAACATGACTGATCACCACTACTAGAACCCCTCTGCTTCTCTCTGTTCTGTAGCTTAAAACATTCTGATATCTTGTGACCATTCTTCTTGCAGTAATGACATATAATATCTTTGTCATTCGACTAGGTCTTAGAGGGGTTTATTGAGAAACTCCTCTCTTTTCCCTTACCACGAGCAACAAGTGTTTCACTTTTGGTCGAATCAGAACCATCAGATCTCTTCTCCATATCGGATTTGGAGGAGAATGCGTTTTTGACATCTGCAAGAGAGATGTCGATCCTGTTATACATCATTGTCTCCACGAAGTGATCATATGAAGAACTTAATGAGTAAAGTAAAATGATCGTTTGATTCTCATCAGAAAACTTTGCCTCCTATTTCTCCAAATCCATGATGATTGCATTGAAATCATCCAACTGTTGCCGAAGAGAAATACCCGAATTCATCTTGAATAGGAACAATTTTTTCTTCAAGATAATCCAACTAGCAAGGGACTTCTTCATGTAGACTTCCTCTAACTTTTTCCACATACTTGCAGTTGTCTTCTCCTTCAACACTTCTCTCAGAACTTCGTCAGACAAAGACAGTTTGATGGTTGACATCGCATTTAGATCAAGCTTCACCTTATCTTGATCGGACATTTCCTTTGACAACTTTTCCATGCTCTCAAGAACGTCCTCCACCTCTTGTTGCACCAGAATTACGTGCATCTTGACTTGCCACAAGCCGAAATTCACATCTCGGCTCAACTTCTCGATCTTCCATTGATTTGCCATATGTTTTTGCTAGAAAGATCGATAAAACCCCAAGAATTAGGACCAAAAGCTCTCATACAAGTTGTTAGGGAATAAAATCAATCCTAAATACGCAGCGAAACGAAAAATAGCAAATCCAATGGAGAAAGAAACCACAATTGCAAATCCACAAACAATACACCACACAAAACACGTAAGAACACAAGATTTAACATGGAAACTCAATTCGGGAAAAACTACGGACGACACAACCTCAATCTACTATAGAGAAAACGAATTACAAAGAGAGACTTACAGAACACACGACCAACCGGCGAGAATACCCGGTTGAATTTGCTCACACTGAATCCACAAGGTGTAGGATTTCATGTTTAATTATACATATATATTTTTGAATTTTCATGTATAATAAGGATCAATTTTCAATTTTCTAGAATTTATTGCATGCATCGGTTTGTTTTAACAAGCTAGTTTCAAAAACTCTATTAAAACAAACATGAAGGAGCTCCGAAATTCATACCTAGAAGTTCTCTAAAACTTCTCGAAGATTCGGAGACGGTTGGGATGCTCCTCGCTGCGTCAGATGCCTCCGAGTATTCACCAAACTCTAAACAAGATCGGAGAGAGGGAAGCTAGTCTCTCAATCTCCGATTGGGTTTAGAATCTAATTACTAACCCCTCTTTAGTTCCCTTTAGAAGATGACCTCTGAAGAACTAAAACTAAACTTAAGAATTAAGGAATTTTCGTGGAGAATTATGGAGAGAGATTTTGCATAAGAAAAATAATGAATTAATTAAGGAGGTAATGAGATAACCTTGTATTTATAGGTTCTCTCCAAATTACCTATTCATGTGCAACCCCTTGCCCATGATCTCATGCAAAATTCCATCTAACCATCCATTATTTAATAATAAATAATATTAGCCACGAATTAAATCAATTATGGACCAATTCCATGTATGATCTAATTAATTCTTAAATTAATTCTGCATAAAACCGTCTGGACCGGTCGACCGTTACGAAGGTCCGGTCGACCGCTCGAACCCAATTTCGGTCGACCGTGCAAGATTCGGTCGACCGTTCTTAACGTAGAATATTTCATCGCAATGTTCGGTCGACCGACCGATAGATTCGGTCGACCGTTCCGAACAGACGAAAATTCCCTGTTATCGGTCGAGACACGTCCGGTCGACCGTGCACCTTCGGTCGACCGTTATCCATTAACCGGTCGACCGTTTGCACAGTCTTGCAGACTTGTCAAATTTCGGTTTAACCCCTACAAAATTTGACATTTCGGGATTAGTAGTAAATTCACAACTTATGTAACATATTATCCTATGTAATGATCAATCATTACACCCCATAATATTTACATCACATATGAATTTAATTTAGATTCTAATTATGTTATTAATCACAACATAATTTTGATTTTGCTTGTTCACCCCATGTGTCATATTTTCTACATGAAACCCGACACATCCTATGAACTCAAAATCCTCATTTCTTGTTTCCCAGTTTTGTGGTGTGACCTATGGGAGGATCTAAACTAAGTTGACAGTGATATTAAGAGCTTAATATCACAAGCTATAAGCGGTATCTAGCTACACATTATAGCTCCCAATTAGTTAGATGTCTTAATTCCACCTGAACCAAAACCAGATCCACTTAGTGATGGAGTGCATCACTTGTGTCCGTCCCTTGCCTCATGATATTAAGAATACACACAAAGTAGTATTGTGTCATCTTTGTATTAGTATTCATTTCTTGATCTCTTTAAGCTAGTTATAAATATGTGACTTAACTCAAATCACATTGTGCACATTATAACTTTGCTTTATCAAGGGGCCCACTAATATCATCACTCAATTAAGAGGGGCAATGATAGTCTTTTGACTAACTATCTTCTCCAACAAAAGTTGTACTTAACCAACCAATGCCTTTACACTACAGTGATCGATAGTTCAAGACACTGATCTAATTAAGTATTCCTTAAGCGATTAGATATAAGTCTCATATCAAAGGACCAAAGACACAGTAAAATATTAATGACACAGAAACACATTTCTATAATATTTTACTTATTAGGTCTATTCAGTATACAAAAGTAATATTTTCCTCTTTTGCATACCCGTGTCGTCACTCACTTGTAGAGCTACAAAGATCTATGACCAACACGACAATCTTAACTCGGTAATTAATGTCCCATGTTAATTACCATGATTGCGAATATCTTTTGTTTTATGTAAACCAATATCCTTTAGAGCTCTACGGTTAAGGACCAATAGCCTCTTCCTTAACACATCTAAAAGACGAATAACATAAACAAGGAACAAAATGATTTCTCATTCAATTTATAATAATTGACATTTAAAAGTAAAACTTTTAGAACACATTCCCTTCACAAGGATGCTCTCTCTTCTCTTAAGAATGCAAAAGTAGACAATAACAATAGTTCTAATTGTTCTAATACAAAGGGGGGACGAAATTGCATTTATATAGTAGGCCAAAATAAGTATTAATTGTACCAAAATCGTGTGGAGAAAAGTGCAGAACGTGGCCAAAACAAGTATTAACTGCACCGAAAACTTCCAGACACTTTTCCTGGACAAGTAAAAACATTCTACTGGTCGACCAAACTCCTCCCGGTCGACCGAACGTCTATTTTCTTCAACAAATATTAATTCACATATTCAAAGGTAAACTACAACAAGAAACAAGAGATCATGTGCAAAGTGGTTTGCACATGATGTGGTTTAGTGAAGAGATTAACAAATGATCATGTGTAAGTGGTTTGCACATGATGTGTGTTAGAGGAAACCTATAAATAGGTCTATCATCCATTCATTGTTTAAATGAATGCAAAAGTTCTCATCTCCATATTTCTCTACATAATCCATCCGAAAATTCCTTTATTAATTTAGTGCTTGAGATATTAAATTCTTTGGAGCATTAAAGAGATAATTAGCTAAATTCTAACCTCGTATTAGAAATTGATTGACTAGTTTCTATCTCTGTAATATTGTTTAGAGTTTGGTGAAAGTTGGAGGAATTCCGAGACGATTCGACGTGCAACTCAACTTGCTATTTGTAAAAGGGATTCGATAATCCCTTAGGTATGATCCAATATACGTATTTCAATATTAATTAGTATATTAAACATATTGAAATACAATTATAAATATTGTACATAAAATTATTAAAAAATATGAAAATTGATTTTAATTGTTTGTAATTTAAAATATACAAAAGTCTAAGATATGAAATCCAATTAAGAAATACTATTCACCTGATGTCAGGAAAACTTGCTAGTCGATCATATCAAAGCATTGGCTACCAGGGCCGTCTCGGAAAATTTTGAGGCCCTGTGCGAAAATCAACAACGAGGCTAAATTTGAAAAAAAATTGTCCTCCTAGTTTAAATAATAAAAATTTCACTAACTTAATGTAATATTAATAGATTTTTTTTGTCCTCTTAGCAATATTTGAGACAAATTTATCAATGTTTATGTGTTATTTATGTGTTAACATTAATTTTCTTTGCAACCCAGTAAGTCTATGTTCATAATTTTTTTTTGAGGTCCCTTTGAAATGAAACCCAGAATGAGGCCCAGAGCAGGAGATCACCCTGCTCCTGCTATTGGGCCGGGCCTGTTGGCTACCTACGTGGTCAAATAAAACTAATTTTCTTTTTTACGACGAAGAACTAAACGAATGTTTTGTATAATGTATTTCTAGTATTTCCTATTTGACTATACAATCCAAATACATCTATGTTTTCCCAGAGCTAAATAGAAGTTTTGGATAATAATACTGTAGTTCGATGTAGATTGGTACTTCGATCCTTCAGTCATTTGGTTCATTGGTACTTAACACTTTGACTTTTCTCTTACCAAACCCCCATAGGCCATAATCACGGACTTGGACCCTCCCCATATGTTAAAGGATTGGAGAAGTCCAATCAAAACAATCCAGGTCATGGATCAAGTTTTGGATGTCAGATAAGGTTTCTGTTCCAAGTAACATCATCAACGATGATTGGATATGGGATTTTTTAAGGGTGAAATGGGATTTTTTTTATATTGTGTTAGAAAGATCTTACAATATTTCATTCCTCAAACACATTTTCTTGTTTTAAGTTCTGAAATTCCAATCATGTCATTAAACTATCTCAAACGAAAATAAAATTAAATTGAAAACAATAATATATTTATCTCAAACCACGATGTGAAAATTTGTGTAGTCTCTTCGGTGTATAATAAACACAACTACCGTATGATGATATCTGATAGGATCTTTAGTGGTGCGGTTGGTACGAGCAATGATAAATAAAATCAATAGAACTCAAGTTAAAACAATACATTAAACACCTAGCATCCATTTAGCAATCTCACAAGCAAACACAGATAAGCACAAACTGGATTTACGTAGAAATCCAATTGGAAAAACACAACGACGGAGACGGATCGAGCTTCACTGTGAGAATGATTTGAGTACAAAGGGAATGAAACTGAAGATGACTTGCTACATCGGATTGAGATTGAATGATCATCCAACAATAAGATTTTCCTCAAATTCAAAATCCTAAGAAATATTAGTGGCTAAATTTACCTCTCAACTTGGTCGTTATCTTTTCTCTCAAAATTTCTACAACATTAGGACACTAAACAATTTAAGTATTTATAGGAGAAGTTTAGGACAAGTCTAAATGACTTTAAAATGTCCATAGTACCCTTAATGAAAATTACTTGTATCCAAATTTCGGTTGACCATTTGGAGGACAGTCAACTGTTCTTCAGGTCGAGTGAATCGCCAGACAGTTACTTTCCACTTGGTTTCGGTCAACCGTAAAAGTAATTTATGTCTCGCGAAATTGATGTGTGTCCTGCGAGACTGATGTGGATCCCACGCAAGACGGATGCGTGTGTCTTCTTTGTATTTAAAGTGTCTAATAATATGGAAATCAACGGTTTCTCATTTTATCGAAAATGATATTTTTAAACAATAAAATATAAAACACAAATCATAACATAAATGGTACGTGAGGCATCCGTGTATCATGACTCATATAAAAAATATTAATAACGTTATGATTTCTGAACTGCTATTCGTCGCCGTAAAACTACTTAAATCGCCCGTAAGATTACCATTTTGCCCCTCTACACTTTCTACTAATATAACTCCTCATTTCACTCTTTTAACACAACTTTCTCTTCATATCACACTTTAATTCACCAAATAGGATGTCTCGGAGGCCAGGGAAAGAGCCAGCGGACACCCCGGACTACTCACATCTGGTAAATCACCTTGTTTATTTCAATTAATTTTTTTAAAAAAATTTGTTTTTGGGTCGGGCGACCGCGGGAGCCGCCCGACCCAACGATCGGGCGGTCGCGGGAACCGCCTCCCCCAGGGGGGAGGCGGTTCCCGCGACCGCCCGATCGTTGGGTCGGGCGGCTCCCGCGGTCGCCCGACCCATGGCACAGACGTCTGCGGGAGACGTCTCCCACGTAGGGCAGGCGTCTCCGGCAGACGCCTCCACGTAGGGTAGGCGTCTCCCGCAGACGCCTGGATTTTTTTTTTTAATTTGTTTTTAAATTGATTATAAATTGTGATAAAATTTAAATAAATTGAATATTATGTTAATAATGAGTTAAATTAGTTTAGTAAATCGTTTATTAATTATAAAATGTGTTAATTAATAAATAAATTGATTATTATGTTAGTAATTAGTTGTGTACGATTTTAGTAACGGATTATTGATTAATTGTGATAATTGCTAAATAAATCGATTATTAAGTTAATAATTAGTTTAATTATTATAGTAAAATCATTAATAAATTTGTATTTTTAAATTGAATTAATAGTCATCGGGTTACCGTGGAGGAAAAGGGAAATCAATTCCCTTACGCCCGGTACGTAGTATAGCAGACGAGTCAGGTCCTCGTCATCCACGTACACGTGGTATTTCTGCTTCAGTTAGGAGAGAGAGAGATCTGTTATATCGTCGTCAGACACCTGGAGAGTCTTTCGACGACGAGGATGATTCAGATGAGGCGAGAAGTCACGACGACAGTGACAATGGGGGCCGATACGACTTGGGGCCACATGAGGAGGCGGTACATCAGTCCGGTCGAGGACGGGGGCGACACGGTGGTCCTTCAGCTGAGTGGGTCATTAGGAAGGATCGAGGTGGCCGGTTTGTGACCGGTGATTCGAGTTCGTGCACTGCAGACCACGACCTCGCTCAGCATACTCGAAGGCACTCGGGTCCCGACGTGTCGACTTTCCCCTAGGTCGACCTCGTACCTTAGTATTTTCTTCGGGTTCTCCATAGTTCGACTGATCGGGGTGTAACTGTTCGTACAAAATACGAGAGACACTACGAATTACTGCAGGATCGCTCTGCGAGATCTCATCCACTAGCTTCCAAAAATGCTCGGTGTCTTGTGCTGACTGATCAACAAACTCTGACATCTGGACTCCTTCTCCGATAACAAGTGTTTTCCAGAATGGATGAATCTGCTCTAAATAAATTCCATCACCTGACGCGAAACACTCGTACATGGTACAGGCACAAGGAATCCCATGTGTTGTCAGGAAAGCACACCCACAACGATATTCAATTTCATCACTTAAGTCCTGCATTCTCTTCAACTCCTGAGTCATTAACGACAAGCAGTGATGCGAAACTCGGCCATTTATATGCTGAAACAGAGGACCTATGTAATGTGCCAAATTTCGACGTCTCGAATCTTCAAGAAAGTTCCGAATATTTGTCAGCTACATTTCAATAGACCCTCTGTGCCTCTGTCATATCCCGAACAATTTGCTTTGCCCCAGCACTAAGTCCGCTGACCTGTCGGTGACCCTCTGAATAAACTGCCAATGGGTGGTTGTGCTGCCCAAACATGCTACTAGAAACAATAACCCATCCATCACGATCTAGTCGCTCCACCACTTTTACCAAAAACCGACAACCGCAACCTTTTCTTTTCGTATTCTTTCGCAGTGCAATACTCGTATCACGAGAACTCATCTCACGTCTGCGATCGCATCTGAGGTAACAATCCATCCGGTTATCTGCTTTTGGTTTGTACGATGATATAACCAAAAAAAATCCGGCTCCTATCGCAATTTGTTTCGCCCATTTACAACCTTCCTCGATTGTTGTAAATATTTCTTTACTGTCAAAAAGCTCACTGTAATCTACTCCATCACCACCGAAATCTTGCAACGGAATCTGAAAATTTTGAATTTAACAAAAAATTTAAAAAAAACAAAAAAAAATAACGGGCGGCTGGCTAGGCCGCCTCCACCAAGGTGGAGGCGGCTGCCTAACACGCCTCCACATAGGTGGAGGCGTGTTAGACAGACGCCTCCACCATGGTGGAGGCGTGCATCTAAGCCGCCTCCAGCTAGGTGGAGGCGTCTGTCTAAACCGCCTCCACCTAAGTGGAGGCGGCTTAGCCAGACGCCTCCACCTATGTGGAGGCGGCCTAGCCAGACGCCCGAGTCGGAAAAAAAAATCCGCCCCCGTTACCTCGCCGGATTCTGGTGCTTCGCCGGACATTTTCGTGGTGTTTGTACTGGGAATGTGAGTAAAACTGAGTCAAACACCTTGTTTAAAGACACGGGACGAAATCGGTATTAATTGATTTGTTAGGGGCAAAAAGGTCATTTTTGGGACGATTTAAGTAGTTTTCCGGTGACGAATAATAGTTCCCTATGATTTTTCAATAAAAATCTTATTTAAGTTGACATAAAAAAACCCTTTGACGAACTGAAGCCGCACATCACACGACAAATTGACAAAACAAAACAAAACAAAACCCCTTCAATTGCCTACATTATACATACTCCGGTACTCCAGTCCAGGTTTCCAGCACCTATCATCAGCCACCAAGTCCAACTACCACCCAATCCCGAAACTACCCTTCCCATAATGTCGAAACTCCCTCCAACCCCTATCCTGCCCAATCTCTCGGGCCCAAACCCTGACCACCAGGGGCACTTTCGTCAACCTCTCACGCACATTCTCACCGCCGCACCTCCCGATGTCCTCTCCTCTCCGCCGCCCCAAATTCGTCCGTACAATATTTGCAATTTAACATCTCCCCTTTTTTTTATTTCACAAACTGATTTTTGAGTTGGATTGGTTGGTCGGTGCAGGTGGGGTTGGGAGGACGCGTGCTGACGCCTCTGGTCGTCGCAGGGTTTTCAATGTCGAACTCCGCTTCCGCCGGCGCTTCCAAGGAGGAATTTGTTAAGAAAACCGTTTCTTCCAATGATGTTGTCATCTTCTCCAAATCGTACTGCCCGTAAGTCCTCTTCCATCCACCAGATTTCGTCTCAGAAGTTCAATTAGAATAAATACCTGTATCGCGCTTGTCTTTTAAATCTACGGCCGCATGGGATCGGCAAATGTATACAAGTATTCGCGATTGGTAGCTCTTAAAAGACCCCCACCGAGTTACTGAACAAGAAACATAATTCCACAAATTTTGAATTGTAGTTGTTGTGTATGTTAGGTTTCAAATTCAAACGCACAAATTACGGAGATTTTGATCGATTGGATGATCTAAAGCAACAAGCTTAAGCTAGCTTTAGGAATTGGTACTTTGGTGCATATCCGATAGCTGGTCATTCACACTTGCTGGAAGTGTGAATCAATTTCAGTTTGCATTTGTTATTTGTACGAGTTATACTTTTCTTAAGAGAACAATGTAGAGTTATGTGTCAAGATGATGGTTCAGGTCTTTAGTATAGTTAGAGAAGAAATACTAACACAATTACAAAATGACAACAATTAACACTTAAAAACAATGATATAAATAACGAACATATGATGGCGCGGGTTTCCTGTAATCATGGTTCTGAGAATCGGACCGGATCACTGAACCGGCCAAGACTTCGGTTCAAATGTTCGGCGACCGGTTCAAAGAACCGGTTTATAATATATGAAAAACCAAAAAAAAAATATATAAAAAGGTTCCAAAATTAATTGAACCGACCAGGTCAACCCAAGAACCAACCGATTCAAGTCGGTTCAACCCAAAAACCAGTTGGTTCATCCCGTTCTTGGGAAAATCAGTTTTGAACCACAGACAGGACTGGCCAACCCACCAATGCACGGTTGAGACCGACTTTCAAAACTATGCCTGTTATCTTTCCATAAAAAGTTTTGATGCCAAGGGGACTTATATGTGATATTCAACAGGCAAATACTTGGTTGATAGCATAGTTGTTTACAGAAAAACAAAGATAACAATTTCTCATAAAGCTTCCATTATCACCTTCTTGTGTCAAAACTTAAGGGTTGAAAGATGGATGCAAGATCAAGGTACGTGCAGAGAACAGTAAAAAACATGGTAGTCCTTGTACTTTTGTGTGTAGTCCGACTCAGATCACAGTCCATAAACTTGAGCAATAGTGAGGTTGCTTCTTGTCCATCAAGGTTGATGATTTAAAGAAGGTAGCATGGGTCTTCAGCCCATAGTTCTGAAGCGGGATAATTTCATAAATATGATGGATGAGTTCGTCCAAAGATATGTTCTACATGCTTGACTCGGTCCAAAGATTTTGGTCCCACCAATGGTCAGATACCATAGTATCGGTAGCAGCCATCATTTTTGCGCCCCTTTAACTCGGAGTAGATTGCACAAAAATTGTTAGACTGAATTAATCTCCACAGTCCACATTCTTAAGCGGAGAAATGCTTCATTTGAGTGTGCTCAGATTCAGTTAGATGCCAAACGATGATATATTTTCTTTTTTATTCACAGATATTGCAGTACAGCCAAAGCTCTGTTCAAAAAGTTGGATAAGATGCCTTATGTCATCGAATTGGATGAAAGAGGTACATTTAAAACTCATTTTTCTTATTGCATGCCTAATATTATCGTTAGTTTTAGTAAGCTTGTGATGCTTCATATTTATTATGGACAATTTTTATCAAGGTTTTGCGACGAATGTACTATCTTCTATCTCTTGATCTTATATAAAACAACTCCCAATTTTTTTGATTTCGGTATATACATAGATAATATGAGTCCTTAATCAAGATCTACAGTTTAGATTTTCAATTTGAACTTTAAATTTTAAGTTATTAGTAAGGGTAAATTGGTGTCAACTTGTTTTAAGGATAATGAATCCATCTTCTATTATCAAATATTTATATGACCATAGAGGGGGTCTTGAACTAAATCTTAGGCTAAATATCTTATCAGATGTAATGTGTGATCACATGTGGTAGACTGGTAGTAGGATTTCAGGACCTAGAGTGTAGACTAAATGCTGCTGTGGTAAGGATCTTGAGGACATAAGTTCATTTGGAGGCACTAGTCTTCTTTTCTACTATATAAGACAGTGAATGGCTAACTGGCACTGGCATCTTTTGTTGAACATAATGTAAAAATAGGTAAAGAGAAGTCATGAATCTCTGCGAAAACCTATGACAACAGTAGGGGTTTGAGAAAGACGGTGGATATTTTGATTCTTCATGTGGTTGGATTCAGAGAATGATAATGTCATAATTTTAGAAGATAATGTTGTTAAAATGCATCAAACTCGTAAAAGTAGAAGAAGAGAAAGTCATCTGGGAATTGCTTCAGGTGGTTAAAATAGATCTGAATTAACTCGGCATGGATCTTTTTTCGGTGCCACAACTTTACAAATTCCCCATCAAATTTAAAGTGACCAAAGGTTTCTGTTATTCTGTATTCTCTCAATAATTTCTAGGGTACTGCATGTACGGTACAAGCAGTTAAAACACATTTCTTGCATGTGGAATTGCAAGCTTTTATTAAGAGTAAGACTTCATTTGCGTCGTGGGTTTTGCTGTGATATCCTCTTTTTCCCATAAATCTAATCCCATGGTGGAGTTAGCAGTCTTAAAAGAACCAATGAGGTGGGCACACGTATGCAAGGGATGAATGGTATGCAATACCTTCGCAAATGATAACAACTAGTTGTAGTGGGAGATTACCCTATGGAAGCATTGAAAGCTAATAAAATAATTTCATTTATGCATAACGAAAACATCAAAATATAATATCGGGTCTGGAGTGGTAAGAATGAGTACTACATGAATACCCGCAATTTTGGGTGTCTAGCTGTGTGGGTCTATCTCTTGTGGTTTACTTCTGATCTCTCTAGCAATATTTGTTGGATAAAATATGGCTTTGCCATCAAGGGCTTACCATAAAAGATGCTTAAAAACATCAATCTTGATATCTTCCTAATTAAAATGCTGGATCTTGATGGGCTTATAGTCTAATATGTCAAGGCAGGTGGATGATCCTGCTTAAGCCTGCCGAAGTATGTAATAGTATACTCACCAGATTTAACTGAACTGCAAAAAACTAGCAAATGAGTATTTGTTAAGCTCTTGAGAAATTCGACCCTCTTCCCCTTTACATTTTTCTGCAGAGGATGGAGATGAAATTCAAGATACTTTAATTGATCTTGTTGAAAGACATACCGTGCCTCAGGTTTTCGTGAAGGGGCAACACATCGGCGGCTGTGACGGTAATTACAAGATTTCCTGAAATTATTTTGCAATTGTTTAAGGAATCATCAACACTTCACGGCTATTATTTTTCCAGATACTGTTGAGGCTTATCAAAGTGGTGTATTGAAGAAGCTCCTTGGAGTTTGACGAACTATAATGATCACTGACGTTGCCTGTGTTTCTACTTGAATACTCTTGGGTATTTAATATCTTTTAAGAATTTATTTCCATAGAGGGTTCCTATCGGTCGATCGAAATGATAGAAAATGATCCTTTCGAGAATGTACGTAGAATAATTCCATTCGAGGTGATCCTTGATGCTTAATGTTTCATATAGATATCTCGTTGAAGCATGACCAAAGAAGTTTTTATAGGGCCCTAAAAAGCTATTAAAAATCCTTTCTTGCTAATGAGCAGAGAAGGTTCGTGATTTATTCCTTGCGTCTGGCGTCAATCTGGATGGTTTAATATATTGAATGGGGTTACTTTTTGTCCGTTGGATTGGAAGTCTTCTGGTCAGATCAGAAGGTCATATATTTTACGAGTAAGGATATATGTGCTTCAAATTCGGCTCCTAACCGTTTCCATGGAGGTGGTTGATTATGCAATTTGTTCATTTTAATTGAAATAATTATAATATTCAGGTCTAAACTACAAATATTCCACCAAAATAAACTATTTTCTCGTTCCAATTCAAATTTCAAACTCACTTCCTTCTCACTCCTCCCTCATCGTTCTCCTCCCTCCTAATCCTCCACCATCCTCTTCCTTCGACATCCTCCTCTTGCGGTCTCCTCCAGCGTCCTTCGACATTCTCCGACCTCCTACGGTCTCCTCGTCAACGTCCTACTCAGATCTTCATCCTCGTCTGGTGTTTTTCTTCAGTGTCATCCTTCAGTCTCCTCACACTTTCGTCCTCCTTTGGCCTCCGCCTTGATAAATGTCTTTAGTCTAGCCGTCCAGATTTGTCCAGACGAAATCCAGCGTCTAGATTTGTCCAGACTAACGGGAGCAGTCCAACTGTCCAGACGAAGTCCAGAGCACTGTTTCCCCATCTTCAACCAGCGACTTCTTATTTTGATCGGAATCCTATCACGCCTCCTCACCGTTCTCCTCCGCCGACCTCCTCCTTCAACGTCCTCCAACTTTCATCATCCTACAACCTCATCCTTTGGCTTGTAGACATATTTGTTTGTGATTATTTAGTAGTATTTTTCTGTGATTATTGATTTTGTGAGACATACCCGGGATAAAATTGCATTGGTTTTTTTGTTGGATAGGAATTGAGTGAGAGCATGAATAAGTACATATTGGATATCTAATACATTGATACATTGATATCTGGATATCTATCTGGATGTGTGTGAGTATATAGATATCCATATTTGTTTAAAAAATTTGTTTAGTTTTATGAAATTTGATATGTTTACTATTTTTGTGTGATAACATTTTATCTGATGTTTTTAATGTTCATATTGGTATAATCACATGTGTCTGAATGAGTTAATTTTTTATGATGTTGCACATGTTCGGATTAAATGTTTTGAGGTTCCATAAATGTTTAAGTGCTTTGTAATAAATTTGTATATCTGGATATTTATGTTGATATATCTAATCAAATACGACAGATATATCTGATTACTTTTTGGTTTGACAAGTTAACGAAATAGCAAAAGAATAACGCATTCGATATATGTCTCGATAAGTGATGGTACAAGATTATTGTATATTGTCTAGCTCTTTGATACGTTCTACGTATGTCCAGACAAAGATAGTTAAGCATGATACATTTCTAGGAGAAGCAAAACCAAAAAGGTTGAAACTTATCCAGATAATATATAAGGTTGTAAAAGTCATCCCAACCCTTGGGAAATCTGACCCAGAAGGTGATGACTATAATGTACAACGATAAATCAAGATATAAATGCAGACATTGTCAATGTAAATCAAATCTCAGATATAATTCTATTAAATATCAGATATGAAGACATACATGTTCAAATATCAACAAAACATTGAACCTTAACTTATAATTTGTAACACATAGTAGGCTGGATATTACATATCACAAGTCCACGTTGAAAAGTAATAAATGAGCTCAAAATTAGGCTCTATCCACACAAAGACAGGCCATACATGTTTGGTATGTCCAACAAACATAAACACAAACGTAATGCAATATATCTGAATAGGAAAGGAATATATTTGTCCAGACGAAGTCCAACGTTTGTCCAGATGAGCAGGAGCAGTCCAACTGTCTAGATTTGTCCAGATGAAGTCCATAGTCCAGATTGTAGGATTTTGTGTCCCTATGTATGTGTATATTTTAAAAAATGTAATACAAACATACATGATCGAAGTCATATTTTCATTGATTTTATGTACATGTATATGTTTATTCTAATATCATGTATTCCTGCACATATTAAAATAAACAAAAAAAGATGATCATACCCAAATGTTCTCTAAAACCTTTTAGAAGATTCAGTGTTCCGTTGCTCGTCTAATCGTCTGCCGATTCACCTCCAAGTGTTCACCAAACTCTAAACAAGATTAGAGAGAAATGAGCTAGTCAATCAATCTCTAATTAAGCTTAGAATCTAGCAAATAACCTCTCTAGAAGCTTCTGATATTTTAATCTCCAAAACTTAAAACTATTAAGAGAATTTTCGTGGTGATTAATAGAGAGATTAGGGAGAGAGAATTTTGTATTAATTCTTATGAAACAAGTAGGGTGAGAGGACCAATTTATAGTCTCTCAAATCACCCACATCAATTTTCCACATAAGCATCCTAAAAAATGATTGATCAAATCTGGAATTAATTCAACCCATGATCTAATTACTCTCTTAATAATTCACGCAAAAATCGTGTTGTTCGGTTAACCGAGATTTCCACTCGGTTGACCGAACCATTCAGTTTTACGCAAATTTGGATGACCGCGAGCTAGACGGTCGACCGAATATTCATGAGAAAAATTCCCTGGAAATGTTCGGACAATCCACGTTTTGCTCTGGTCGACCGTTGACTCACCAAAAATTCTCCTGGTAAATCTCATTGGACGACCGTGTCACTTTCGGTCTACCAAAATATTCCAAAGAAAGTTCTTCGATATTTCCTTTCGGTTGACCGTTTACGCCCGATTGACCGAACCCAATTGTCCAGGCGCTCCAGACAATTTCTGTCAACCAATCACGTTATCCGATCTTTGTTCGGTGGACCGATCTTAAGAAACCTCGGTCGACCGAAACCAAAATGGTGGACTGTTTTGACCCTGATTTTGCCTTTGTCAAATTCTGGATTTATATCCAATAAAATTTGATGTTTTGTGATTTTTAGCAAATTCATATGTTATGTAATATATTATCATATATTATATTAAATTATTACATCCCATAATATATACACCTCATTTGAATTTATTCATCATTCTAATTATGTCAATTCTCATGATATATTGATTTTATTGACTCACCACATGTGTCACTTTTCACATGAAACCCGACAGATCATATGAAAATCAAAATCAAGCTTCTTGTTTCCTATGTTGTGATGTGACCTATAGGAGGATCTAAGTCAAATTGGCAGCGATGTTAAACACTTAATATATCAAACTATAAGCGGTATCTAGCTACACATTATAGTTACCCAATTGGCATAGATGTCTTGTTCCACTCGAATTAAACACGATCCATTTAGTGATGTTAGTGCATCACTTGTGTCTCTTGCTTCATGATATTAAGAATATATACAAAGTAGAAATGTGTCACCTTTGTATTATTTCATTTCTTAATCTCTTTAAGCTAATTATAATTTATAACTATGTAACTTAACTCAAGCTACATTGTGCACATTATAATTTTGCTTTATCAAATGACCCACTAATATCATCACTCAATTAAGATGGGCAATGATAATCGTTTGACCAACTATCTTTTCTAGCACAAATCATGTTCAACCAACTATTGCTTTTATCACTATATACATTGATAGCTTTTGACAATAATCAAATCAAAAACTTATTGAGTGAAAACACTACAAGAAACTAAACCTACAGCCACGGGAGGTGTATTTGTGGCTGTAGGCTCCGTCGCTCTTGCCTACAACAGCGACGGATGTGAACGAATCAGCTACGGATAAATCCCGTGGCTGAATCATTACTCCAAATTCTCGAAAAGAAAACCCGACTCCCTCACCCCCAAATCAATCCTTCTGCAAACCCTCACCCAACAACAAAAAAAAAAAACCTCACCCTCCTCCGACCCACCCCTCCTCCGACCCAACCTCTTCCCTCACCCAAACCCCGAAACCCCCCTCCGAAACTCTGAATCCTGCTATCGTCCGCTTGGGGTACAAGGCCAAGTAGGTATTGGTTTCTTTTCGATCTCTCAATGTTTGGCCTTTTTTTGTTTTTGGCCTTCGTTTTTCGTGGATTGAGTTTGAGTTGTTGTTTGAGTCGGTGTTTTTTTCAACGTTATTTTATATCGTGGTTCGGATCTATTTTGGTTTCTCTGAAAATGTGATTAGATTTGTCGTTGGTTTATGTGCTTTAGGTGATGCTAGAGATTTAGGATGCAGTGCAGTATGATGACATTTTGTTCGGTTTTGTTGATTGAACTTAAACTAGAACTACACGTTTAATCTGATTGATATGTACATCGGAGAAATACAGATATAATGTTAAAATGTAAATCATGTAAAATACGTTGACTCTCTGTGGTGCTTGGAATTTTTATGTTGCATTAGTTGCAGACATTTAATGGCAGTTCGATTGTTTTGTGCGTCAAATGAAGACAAGCTTTTTCCTGGTCGTTATAGTTGTTATCGGAATTGTAGCTGGTTTTTGGAATTGTGCATGTTCTGATGATATTTTTTTAGAATGTGTCTACTTTTTTGGTCCTTGTAAGGATTTAACTGTGATGTAGTAGTCATTTCTGCCGCCCGATGTTCTGAAATATGATAGTCGATAATTAATACTTATTATCCAACCCCATAATATTTTCTGTGTCCTGCACTAATGTGTCAAATTGGAAGCTACTTTGACTCATCCTAACAACCTTATGTGCCATAGGTTTAAATAATTGTGATCTACGCTTTACATATTTGTACCCTCAATGTTGTGATTCTATTTTCTTAAATAGTCTTTTTTATCGGGTGGACTATTAGTGTGCTCGTTCATTTGACCAATCTCGCGTCCAACAGTCCAACCTCACGTCGTCCAACCTCGCGCCGTCCAACCCTCCAACCTCGCGTATAAAACCCTAATTGTATAACTTAATAGTAAGGAAATAAAACACATTTAAATTTTTATGCTGTGTTGTTTGATCAACTTCAGCCACCTACAAAAGGTTTTGGTTAAATTTTGCAAGACATGTCTGTAATCTAAGATCTTACTTTTGCTCCGTTCTTGTTATCTCTCTCCACCAACTCTTTTGCTTGCTACTCAGAATAGTGTTTTATTAGCTTATTTGACATTTCATAGTGCAAGCAATATGATCCACGGTAACTTTAGCCATCTAAATAACATGCTTATTCATCTTAAGTTGGTTTGCCTAGCACATATAGGCACAATTACACATAAAGTATCGTGAAAAGTAGCTTATCATGGTTTATCATTGAAGTTGTGTGGTACCCTTCCCTCCACATGAAAAGTTTCTCTAATAGCACTGACAACAGAAACATACTTAATCTAGTGCAACATTAACTGTGGTTTACTGATTTTTAGTGTAAAATAAAAAAACAACATTTCAAATCTGATTAGACTACATATAAGATATGTAGTCCCTAGTACCTTAATCAAAGTTAGTCTGTTTGTTATGGTTATGCATTTTGTAGAGAAAAGCGAATCCAGCAGACCCACCTCCAACTCGAGCACAGATGTGGTGTTTGTTGCATTCTGACAAAGATCCTGCTTCAGTGGAGATTAAGGTGATAATATAGTTTTTTAAGCTTAATTCTTGTTGTTGTATGTCAAATTCTTTTTATTACAATGATGAATGTGTGTGTAGAGTAAACTGAGAGAAGAGGAAGCAAATATCAGAGATTCTGGTTCTATGGTTAGTACCGGTAGACACGACGCCCTTGCAAAAGTAATGGGTAATGACGAGCACGGCCGTGTTCGAACAGTAGGCGCTCTCATTACTCCTACCGACATATTTGGTTGTAGAGGTGCTCCAAGTGCTGAAGAGATAAATTTCCGAGTCGAAGTCGGAATCAACCAGAGAATGGAAGCCATAGGAAGTGAGCGAGAAATAATAGCCGAGCAACGAGAAACAATAGCCGAGCAACGACAAATAATAGCTGAGATGAAAGAAAGGATGAGCCTTAATGAAGCTCGATGTGCTCAACATGATCAGTTTTTCCTCCAAATGTCGAGAAGATTTGGTTTCACCTTAATTGACATGGTAAATATACAAACTTTTTTATAGATAGTTATAGAATTTTACGATAATTGGATATTTTTTAATTAATTTTTTTATGAAACTCAGAATGAAGATGGAGTGCAAGATGAATCTTCTCCAATGACTACTAGGAATGGACGGGGAGTTGGGGGAGATGTATAAGTTTGTTTCCTTTACTTGAGTCTTAAAACACTTGTTATTTACTTTGACTAGTAACTTAAATATTTTGTTGAACTTTGCTTATTAATATCAATGAATCGTATGCATGATTGTAATTGACAATGAATTTCTTGTATGCATGTGATTGTGGGATGATGGATATACAATGTGTTTCTTGTATGCATCTGTTTTACAATCTATTGTATGAAACAAGATTTGAAATGAATAATATCAAAAAAATGGGCTGCTTTTATGTGTGGAATGAAACTTAGCCACGGAAAATTTCCGTGGCTATTGGTCCTCTGATAATGACCAATAGCCACGGAAATTTTCCGTGGCTGTTACTACAGTAACCATATCAGCCACGGATAAGATCCGTGGCTGATACATATTTACGCGCTCACTTCTCCCGCCAAAAAAGAAACAACGTCGGTATTTTTTCGTCACAATATCCGTGGTTGAAGATCTACAGTGACCGTCGAATTAGCCACGGGAAAAATCCGTGGCTGTTGGTCCATTGCGACGGACACTTAGTTACAGCCACGGATATTTTCCGTGGCTAAAGGGTAAAAATGTTGTAGTGAAATATATAAGTCAAAGGATCCAAGATACAATAAAACATTAATAACACGAAACACAATTCCATAATGTTTTACTTGTTAGGTCTATTCAATATATAAAAGTAATTTTTTTCTATTTTATATACTTGTGTCGTCAATTATTTGTAGAACTACAACAATCGATGATCAACACGACAATCTTATCTTGGTGATTAATGTTCTATGTTAATTGTCATGATTGTGAATAACTTTTGATTTATGTAAACCATTATGTTTGAGAGTTCTACGGTTAAGGACCAAACGCCTCTTCCTTAACACTTCCAAAAGACGAATATCATAATTAACGAACAAAATGTTTGCACATCCAATTCATAGCAATTGACATGTAAAAGTAAAACTTTTAGAACACATTCATTTCACAGATTTGTCCAGACGAGCGGGCGTAGTCCAGCCGTCCAGACGGAGTCCATCGTCCAAATTTGTCCAGGTTTGTGTGGAGAGAAAAAATGTAGTTTGCATGTAGGGGGTGTTCTTTAAACAATGGATAATGATTACAACCATTTAACAGGATGCACACGAGAGATTTGTTGTTTGGAGGTAATTTGACAAAATCTAAGGGTTGATGTTAAATTGTCCAGATCATACGAAGTTGAGGCTCTGAGTGGATGAAAAACTCACCCCCCACGGAACGAGGGGTTGAGAGTTTGGAGTCAAATTTGAAGCCCAAAATAGATCCCTTGTGACATTTTCCTATTTTAGGCTATTGTTTTAATGTTAACTTTTCCCAAAAAATGAAGAATATACCCTCTAAACATATTTGTCCGCTGCGACTATGTCTTGCAAAATGAAAACGACTAAAAACAATGCATTACATCTACCAAAACGTTAGCACGTGCATTACATTTACTTACACTAGCCTATTTTTATTTTTTTGAAATTGGGTTTCATTCGATAGATTAGATAAATGGAGCAGCCGTGGGCCACAGCTATCACAACAGAGTCTTAGCACAAACCCGACATGCAAATGATTATAAGCAAACGTAATCAGGGGCAACTAAGCAAGTTTTTCCCCAAAAACAAAACAAAACAAAACAAAACCCATCGTTGATTATCCTAGGTCGCATTAGAGTTGGGTCCTCTGGCCAGATACGCTGCTTCTGGCACCTGGCTAGCGTGGCCCTGTCCGACTTCATCTTGCCCAAGAGTGGTCGGCTTCCACCACAGCAGCCCGGGACAAACGAGGTGAAGTACGGGTTCGCTACTGGGCCAGGAGTCAGCTGCATAGGAGCCGTTCCCGAGACCGATGCGTCAAAGATAAGTGTCCTTGCCCTCTTCGAAGCGGTCCAATGTTCGAGTGGCCCAACAGATCAAAACAATAAGAGAATTTGTGACCCATGCTCGAGGATTTATTTCTACGATTCTTTTATTTCTTTCATTTCAAATGTTCCAGAAGAAAGCTGCTGTATTCCAATCTCTTTTACTTAAATCAAGTCAAGACCAAACCAAACATAAGGCTGCAAATTTTTAGACTAGCCCTGTTATGACAGAAGAAAACAAAAACTTTGCAGAAATCAAAAGCTTCAAAAACAAACATAAGGCTGGCAGAAGATGGCAGGCACAACAAAAAGCAGATGACAGGCTGCGGATTATTATATTCCAATCATTTATTTAGACCAACCATTTGGATATAGACTCAACAACCAGAGCTCGGATCGGATGGATCTATAATTGGCCAAGGGAGCAGCACTACGTAGGCCGTAGCACATTGGAAAGGAAAAAGCGAAGCTCACAGGAGCACCACTATAATAAAAGACTAAAAGTGACCAACAAAATAACTCACAGGATAATTCTCGGAAAAAAAGAGCACATGACTCCAGACTCCTGCCATAACAAACTCGTGATGCATTAATCCACTTAAGAATATATACACATTGAGTTAATTGGTGCGAGGTTTTTTTTTTAATTTAAAAAAACGGGTGACATATTAGACAAAAAAAATTGAGTTATGAACCACAACCCAAACCAAAGTCAAGTTACGAGCAAACAGTCGACTGCCGTTATGCTAGTAAACAAAGTTTCAAGTTATGTCTTATAAAAACAGATAATGAGGTCTTAATATAATCCAATAAAGTCTACAAAATTTCCACTATCACCTCCTAGCGTGCTAAACTGTTTAAGTCCTGCAATTTCCCAACAGACTTTGGTATACTAACAGTAGCAAGGTCTCCACATCAGCTGGAATTGTCATCTGAGCAGGTACTGTCGCATCGTAATAGTGATTCTAGGGTGAATGTCTTGGAAACTTTTGGTTGTGATAATCCTGGATTCTTCTCAAATCGTGTACGGATCACTTTCCGAACAAGATTATTCGACCCTATTACACTGCCCGGGTTGCACGAATACCTTGCGGGGATAATCCGAGAAGGAACAATCGAGTTCAGGCAATATGAACTTCGATCAGAAAAGTAGAGAAGGAGTATCAAATTTCGTTCTTCTGTTTTTGAGTACCGAATCCCTTCTTATAATAAGATAATCGAAACACCTTTTGGGTTGGGCGGTTACACAAACACCTTTTGGGTTGGTATTATCCACTCAAACGGAGATACATAATATCCAATAAAATTAATATGGATTTTCCGAAGAAATTAATATGGAACCCCGCCCGCTGACCTGGCAGCGGGACCCCAGCCAGAAGCTCCGCCCCTTGGACCCCGCGAGGGGGCTGCGCCCCCTCGACCCCTGCTTCATATTCGTGGTCGATAAACCGTTAGCTCAACAAGCGTGCACTCCGCACTACCCAAACTCGTTACCGAGCCTAACGATAAATCGCATCGGTCTCAAGTAAATCACATTACGACTAAAATGAATTGATGACACTAAAATCACCAACAGAATGCTGGGAGGAGGAACGGTCGTTGTGGGTGAGTTGATGTTTAACAGGGCATCAGAATTAGTTTAATTGAAGAGTAGAGTTCGCCCTTTGTAACAACTGACGTTTGCTCCAGAGTATCACCTCCTCTGTTGTTGCCCACTGATCAAATTACCATAAGGTTGAAACATTTAATTAACAATATGTTAATTGAAGATGCGAGACCTCTAAAGATCATATTATTTATTTCACACCAAACAATCCAAAAGAAAGCATTTCGCAACAATTCCAATCATTATGTCCCAAGTCGAGACAATTTTGGACAAGAAGCCGAAAGGTTGTATTGTTTCCATGGAACAAATTCAAATCAACGATCAACGTTTTTTTTTCCATTCACATTCAAAGAAGAAAATATATTTTTTCTTGATAAATGGTAAGGTTAATTTTAATTAAGGTGAATTACATAACTACATCCCGTCCAACTGGTCATTGAACTAGTTATATGTGAGATATGCTAACATTATCAATTTAGCCAACGAAGACACGGATGAATGGTAGATGGACACAAGTCACGAAAGTATTGTGCATCTCATACAAGTTCACGAGAGCGGCTAGAAGCTGAGGAGAGATGATGGGTCGAGGAGGAATGTGTATGCTATTTCGAGGAATTTAGTGTTCTTCCTCAACTTTCGGTTTCATGTTCCGACTGATGATGCGTTGTCGGTCTTTCTTACTTCAGTGTTATTAGCAACAAAGGTTGTGTTTTATACTGGTGGTGTAGCCGTGTAGGCTTGCGAAAACTTGTTACTATCTCCGAATACGGGGAAATTTTTTGTTTTGGGGTTGTTGTGACCGATAACAACCCACCCTTTTATTATTCTGAAATGAAACCCGCATTTTTCTCGAATTGATAAAAATATTAATTTTCCCGTTCAGACGTACTAAGATGACGTGAACACAACAAAAGGACGGACATTGTATCATTGGAAATACATCTCAACTCTTTCTTTCGAACTTCCTGGACCTACTCCTACATCAATTTGTTACACTAGCAAAACGAAAACATCTATGAGTATTAAAATTTCCTGCTATATTTTTCACTTTTCAAAGCCACCATGCCCTCTTGGGCAAGTCACTACTTGACCCAGAGGTAGAAGGAAGCTCCCATCTTTGTCATTGCCAACCAAGCCATACACTTTACTTTTTCTACTACAAACTTTATTTTATAGTTTGTAGTATTCTCCGTGAACCATGCCAAAAGCTCTCCACATGTTCCAAGCTATGCACAAAAAAGAAATATACAAACATCAAACTAACTCACATAGGAATAAAATTAACACAAAACACAACAAAAACATCCAACTGGATAATGCACATCCTTCCCATCTGTTGCCAGCTGTGAACTCAGAACCATCCATTCCCTTTCCTCCACACCTACCATTTCCACCCTATAAATTGCTAGAGGACTTGTGTTCTTAAACACAAACACAGCAAGCATAGTTCACTCAACAACAACAATGGCTTCTACTTCTTCTAGTTTTGTTATGATTGTCTTTTTTGCTCTAGTGGTTGTTGCCTCTGGGAACATGTATAGAGATATAGATGTCACTTGGGGAGATGGTAGAGGCAAGATTTGGAACAATGGGCAGCTCCTCACTCTCGGTCTTGACAAGTTCTCTGGCTCTGGGTTTCAATCCAAGCGCCAGTACTTGTTCGGAAAGATCGATATGGACATCAAGTTGGTTCCTGGCAATTCCGCCGGCACTGTTACCACCTATTACGTAAGCTCTTATATTCTTACACACTAACAACGTAGTCGAGTAGCTTTCCAGACTTAAATCTAGTAAGTGAACATCTAATGGAGTTAACTTGGCTTTGAAATATAATCTCATATATATTACTCTAAATTGGAATTACAAATCAATAAACTTTCATATTTTTGTCATTCCTATGCATGCATGGTTTTGTTATTGTAATATGGAATGTGTTTAATAGTTGAGTGTTGTTATTATGATGGTGAGCAGTTATCTTCGCAAGGAGCAACACATGATGAGATTGACTTCGAGTTCTTGGGCAATCTAAGTGGAAATCCCTACACTCTCCACACCAATGTGTTCTCTCAAGGAAAGGGGAACAGGGAGCAGCAGTTCCATCTCTGGTTCGACCCAACTAAGGACTTCCATACCTACTCCATAGTTTGGAATCCTCAACACATCATGTAAGTCTTGCTTCAAACTCTTCTCTTTGTAATTTTTGAAACTTTCTACACTTTAGGTACTGTATCTATTGCATATTTGCATATGTTAACTATATTCATGGTAAAACTAAAAGAAAAAATTTTTGTTATCTAAACACATGTATTTTCCAGTCCAGTCCATCTCCAAAGTTCACCTCATAAGTCATAACATACATCATCACTAATCAACCTATAGTTAGCCAAGTTGATAGATTCATGTAATGGATTAGTCAAGACTAGAGATAAGGCTCGCGAAAGCGAGTTGCATCGTTGTGCTTAATTAGAATGGATTTTTTATTATTTTAAATCGCCACATTTGTGCTCCAAAGAGAAGTGTTTAATGTTTACCAGCATACTAATTTAAAGCTTAAGCAGTTTAGTATCTCATCTGCGACGATCTATTATAATAAGATTATTATCATGGTAAGATATCCCAACATACTCTACTTTAACCTAATAATGTATTATGAGACTTTACCACAGGCTCTTAGCAAAAATCATAAAATCTTTCATCATGTTTTGTTCAATTGATAAATATCTATCTATTTAGATTAAATTAAAAAAATTCTCTTGCAAAAACGATTTATTTAGAAAATACAAATACTTTGGAAAAATTATAATAACAATATTTCCATCCATTCAGTTTCTTGGTCGATGGAATCCCGATAAGAGACTTCAAAAACCACGAATCGAAAGGCGTGGCCTTCCCAAAAAACCAGCCCATGCGGGTCTACTCCAGTCTCTGGAACGCGGACGACTGGGCCACAATGGGAGGCCGGGTGAAAACGGACTGGGCCAAGGCCCCCTTTACGGCCCACTTCCGCAACTTTAGGGCCGAGGCTTGTGTTTGGGCTGGAGGGCGGTCCACTTGCGGCTGGAGGCCCAGGGCCGGGAGACGGGCCAAGAGGGCCTCGTGGTTGGACCAGGAGTTGGACTTGACTAGCCACCGGAGGATGAGATGGGTGCAGAGGAATTACATGATTTACAATTATTGCACTGATTGGAAGAGGTTTCCTCATGGTATGCCTGCTGAGTGTTCTGCTTAGGTGGTTAATTAAAAAAAGTGGTGGGTGATTTGGTGTGGATTATTCGTTGATTTGGTTTATGTGTGGGGGTTCTGGTTTAAGTTGTTTTGTAAAGGTTGGAGTAATTAAATGTTTCAAATAAAGAAGTGCGGAATTTTGATATGTATGTCTTCTTTCAGGTTATGCTTATATGAACATGCAAGTTGCCATTGATGTGAAAATGTCGAAGTGTAGTGAATTTGAAAACTAATACGATGGTGTTTGTAGCATAAGCATCTCAAAATTGGAAACCATTAACGCCAAAATGACACGCAAAGAACGGTTTCGGTGCAACATAACTCGTTAATTTCCTATAGAGTGGTCAAGTTAAAAGACCAAAAAGTGAGTGGGACTATTGATCCAACCCCATGGGTTATCTCCGGTGGAGGTTGAAGTTATAATAACCGCAAGTGTACGACATCGGTGGAGACGTGACAAATACGGATCGAACCTCAAGGAGTTGAGTGTTGTTGTTCCAACCATACTCGAGTGGGAAATGTGAGGAGAATGAGTAAAATATGTTAACTAATTAAACTAAACTATGAGTGAATTAACAATTAAACTAAACTCCTTGTAGTAGATGTGCAATAGTGAGATGTGTGTGCATGAGTGAGTCTTCGTTTCATTAAGCACAAGTGTATAAAGTATGTGAAATCAACTGGAAAATAGTGTGGAGTCTAATTAACATCAACTACACCTACATGAATGCATGACTAATATAGTTAGACATGAAGTTTAGATGTACTTTGAGTTTTCAAGAATGAACTAAGTACCTATTGTGGCCATTAGGACATCAATTAACCATCCATACAACTTGATACATTCATGCATTTTCTACTAATTAAGCATTCATACATAACAAACAACTTCCATACAAAGATAAACCATTACAAGCAACAAGATAAAATAAAGATCTAGCATGAGACAAGTACCTAGTGTGACAATTATCCTCATCTAATACAAGTTTTACCAAATTACAAGTATAGATCTACATTAAGCACATGAAATGACACAAGATAAGAAGAATCCATCATACACTTCACCATCAATTGAATCAATTCGAGAGGATAACTAACTTTATTTGTAGATGCATAAAACGGAAGTCTAGTTTGAAATGACAAGTTGTAACATCCTCAAAACAACGGAAAATTTAAAATTTTAAACACTCAATCAACACAGGATATTACGCAATAAAAGAACACAGGTGCACCGACATATATCATATATATATGTGTGAACATCAGAGTATACAAAAGTTGTGATTACATCAAAAGCATATACAAGGAAACAGTAATCACACGACCTCAACTGAGAGAAAGCTGGATCCGGTAGCGGTGCTCCTCTCCTCGGTCACCACCCCCTAATGCCGATCACGGCCTGAAAGTAAACATGCAACAATGCCTGAGTTTCCAGAAGGAAACCCCGTATGCCAAACTCTAAATGTACGAAATAAAAGCATCATAGCATGCAATTCTACTCAACAAGAAAAGCATCACAACACGCCCTGCACCAGGGCTCTCAACTCCAACACAGGACACACCACCGGTACGGGGCTCCAGGTCTAATCTCAACCAACCGCCGCACCCACACAGTCACGGGGCTCCAGGTCTAATCTCAACCAACCGCCGCACCCACACAGTCACGGGGCTCCATGTCTAATCTCAACCAACCGCCGCGACTCACACACGTCGCCAAACTGAGCTCCAGGTCTAATTTCAACCAACCACAGCTACTACGACACGACCAAGGGCTCCAGGTCTAATTTCAACCAACCCAAACGTATAAGGGTTCCAGGTTTATTTTCAACCAACCCCTACACGCGGTCCCTGCTCAGGCTCCAGGTCTATTTTCAACCAACCCGAACGCACTACGGAGCTCCAGGTCTATTTTCAACCAACTCCGTACAGACTAGTTGGGCTCCAGGTCTATTTTCAACCAACCACAGCTCTCACACGGTTACGGGGCTCCAGGTCTATTTTCAACCAACCACCGCAACCCACGTGCACCTCGCACACTTGCCGGAAGAACATCGGCACACGACTCGCCCCACACGGGCAACCACGACCACAACACCTCCATAGTGCAAAACAGGACACAAACGGTCGACCGAACCAAAAGTCCCGGTCGACCGAATCAAGCAAATACAGGGCAATCCACTTCGACCGGCACTCTATCGGTCGACCGATTCCCAACACCACACTTGTTCGGTCGAACCCAAATCCAGGGACGGTCGACCGTTTAGATGGTCAACTCCCGGTCCAACGAACAAAACGACCAATCGGTCGACCGACAAAAGGGGTCCCGGTCGACCGAAAGTCACCAGGGAACAAATCCCACAACTCCACAACGAATTCGGTCGAACGCCGAGCACACCTCGGTCGACCGAATCTGTCCAGGGAATAATCCCTCACTCGCGTCCTGAAACCGGTCGAACGCCGAGACCTCCTCGGTCGACCGATTTCAGCCAGAGCGTTTCCCACGCTCAGCGCACAAGTCCGGTCGACCGAACCCTCATTCGGTCGAACCGACCACAAGGTCCACTTAAGTCACGGTCGGACAAGATCATAGGGCGGTCGACCGTTTATATAGTCTACGCCCCCCAACCGACTTAAGACAGTGCACACGGTCGACCGGCAAAGGGGACCCGGTCGACCGAATCTCTCCAGACTCGCCTCCTATGCACAATCGGTCGACCGCCCCACAGGCATCGTTCGACCGATTTGAGGCAGAGCCCAAATTCTCTTCACGAACGGTCGACCGTTTGCACAAACCGGTCGACCGATCAGGCATTGAAATCTGCTGCAAGTTTACTCGCGACGAGCCGAACGGCCTACCGTCGACTTCCAAATACTCACGGTAATTAAGTGAGCGAGCTTGACATACCTAAAGGTCTGAAGAGACCTTTGAAGAACCACGACGACGCCTCCACGAGCACGTCTCCCCAAAATGCGATCCGTCGACGAATCTCGCGTCCAAACGACGATCAATCGCCTCCTCGACGATCCACAGCAACCACACTATCTCCAGCAACCTCTACCGAACCACCACGGCCCAGAACACGAGTTAGGTGGAGGGACGGAACCAAACGTGCGGGAAAACTAAAGAACTCACCACTCACCTCAAGCCACCAACCGACCGGAGCCAAACTTCACTTCGCCGGAGAACCTTCTTCCTCGCCGGAGCTTGCTGCTGGAGAGAGGGAGAGAGAGATCAGAGAGAGAGAGAGAGAGAGAGAGAGAGAGAGAGAGAGAGAGACGTGAGGGAGAGAGAGAGAAATCTCCCCCCAAATACCTCTTCCACACCAAATCCTCACCATCCATTCCACCTCTCCATCTCAACCACACATCCACCCCTCTTCAATCCAAGCCCTCCATCCATCTCCTCTCAATCTCAGCCATCCATCCCTAACCACCACCTAAACAAGATTAAGGGACAATTAGGATTAGGATTAGGCTAAAATCCTACACAAGTATCACACGAATATTCATAAGTAATAAAGGGAAACAAAGTTTTCAATATGTGATGAGACGGGTGTCCCATTCTTTTGTGTCGAAGTTCATGATTAGGATTATTAATAGTGTGCATAGCTTTATTTTGAGTATCTAAGATGTAGAGTCCATTGAAATGAACTCCTCTACCAATCATCATTCTTGTGGTTCGATCATGAAAAATCACATCAATTGGAGTGAATATAACATTGTAATTCAATTTTTTTTGTAATTCAATTCATTCTTGCAATTCAATTTTTTTTGTACTTTTAGCAACAGAAAGAAGATTAGAAGCAAAAGATGGATACAACACATTTTTAGTCAACTTATTTATCAATCGTGTTTCTCCTATGCCCTTTATTTTAATTTGATTATTATTGGCTACGGTTACACACTTATTTAGTAAGTTCAAACAATGTTTAATATTTTTTAATAACAAGGGATTTCCAGTCATATGGTCTGTAGCACCTGAGTCAAGTACCCATCTAGTATCACATGATTTATTAACAGAAACATTAGCAGTGTAATTATCCAAAGTTTTTTCCATACCTGCGTAATTACTTGTACTCTGAGAGGTGTTCTACAAGTACCCATTTAAATGGGATAACATACTCTGCAATTGGGTCTGGTCGTTTAAGGGAAATTGGGCTTGTTGGTTGCAGGTCTGGTCTGGTATATGGAATCAGATTCAGAGTTTCTAGACCGGAGGCTATAAAACCGCAAGGATCCCACCCGACCCGATATCTCCCCCATTTTGTTCGCTCTCCACCAAAATTAGGTTTTCCCCCAAATCCACCACCGTTCCTCCCATTTCTCCCTCTGTTCTGATGATTGTCTCCTCCTTCCCTCGTTGGTCGGAGGTGCGGATGAAGGAACCAGCATGTGTTACGGTTATGCCCTGATTTCTTGCAGTTGTCGCATGTTTGGTTTGGTTTGTTTCCATATTTTCCTCTGTTTCGTGGTTTGTTGGCTAGAAGTGCCTGAGATTCTGACGTGTGGTCGGTAGTCGGCGTCTGAGTGGTGGCTCGGCGTGTCTCCTCCCGTTGAACCATTGCGATGATGGATGTCAGGTAGGGGAGTTCGGGTGTCATGAGGATTTGGCTTCGGATGGTTCGTAGCTATCGTCGAGCCCGATAAGGAACTAGTATATGTGATCCTGCTCCACTCATGCGAGTATGGTCTTTGGGTCAGTGCATGCAGGCTCATATATCGTAAGTTCGTCCCATTTGCGTTGAAGTGTGCCATGATATTCCGTGATGGTTTGGTTGCTCTGTTTGGTCTGCGGAATATCTTGTTTTAACTTAAAGATGTAAGCAAAATTGTGAGATTTACCATATATGTTTTGGACCACGTCCCATAGTTCCTTTGCATAGTTTTTGTATAAGAAAATGGAACCGATCTTGGGTTGCATTGAGTTGATAACCCAAGACATGATGAGATGATCCATCGCCTGCAATTCTTATTGTTTTACTTCTGTCCCTTCTCCGTTTGGTTTTTTAGAGGTCCCCGTGATGTGACCCACCTTTCCCTTGCCGCTGAGGGCAAGAGTGATCGCCCTTGCCCATGACAGATAGTTCTGTCTATTAAGGAGTTGAGAGACGAGTCGGGGGCCATTTATTTCTGGCTTAGACATGGTTTTGAATTGTTTGGGTTTTCTTTGGGTCTGGATGTTGGTTTTGAATACCTTCAACCCCCTTGAGATGTGAAAGTTGGTGATGTGGTATTGAGTTTAGATGGAGGCTTCTCACGACCTTTAACCCCCTTACGAGGTAAGGCCAGTGATGACCTTGGAAGAGTTTGAGGCGTTTTGGATTAGCAGAGTTCTGATACCATGTTGAATTTGAGACGGGAAGAAGATTAGCTGTGAAGATTTTGTGTTATTGATGTTTGTTTAGGGTTACATGGGTACTTTATATATTACAACTTTTGACCATTTGAATTGTAGTCGTTTTTGTCTAAATATGAGAAACATGATTGATGCTTGATTTTGTCCGAGATTTGGGAGATGAGATCTTCAAAAATGGAAGGAGGCGATGAAGATTCTGAGTCGTTAAAGGTATGTTCTTCAACACAACTATCTTTGTAACATGAGGATAACCAAAAAGAGTAAAAGATACGACCTGGTACTGTTGGAAGCTCGGCTTTGTTGTAGATTCTTTACAATTTTTTATATATAACACAAAGTTAGAACTGTAAATCATGTAATGTCATGTATTTATATCATATCGTGTATGGCTGCATATTGATATACATAGGCCTTATATGTCAATTCTTATCCGACTCATTTAATAATTGTGACTCTAGAGCTTTACCTATATTCGACACATTTATAATCATGTATACACGATAAAACATATATATATATACATTATTACTAAATGTATCATGTCGTGTACATACTAAGACACAACACATTTACATGTTTTGTAGTCTCGTTATGGGTACACGATTATTACTTATTTGGTACAAGTATAGGTACCTCTTTTTAACTAACAACTAAAAGTTTAGTAGTCGTTATGGTTACACGATTATTACATATTTGGTACACTATACATAATTTCTACTTGTTTAATATACAAATACTACATGTTTATTACATTAACTAAAGCAACAAAAATGTGAGTATATTAATATAAGGGTTAATATACTCAATTTCTCGTGTATATCCATGTAGTAATCATATATTACTTATACTTGTGAATCCAAGTACCCTATTAGTTATTATGTATTATCGTGTGTCTATTGTGTTAATTGTGTTTGACTCTTAATCCATATCCGACCCGTTTGTCAATCATGTCTCGATATTATCCCTATTGATTAATCGTGTATTTTTTTTTCAATACATATCCGCTAACTTTGTGTCATGTTCAAATGATAATCATGTTTAATGTAAACAAAATCACCAATACTAGTAATATAAAATAAAACTCAAAGCACACGATACTTGAATGACACTGATAAATATACACCAGCATTTCAATGAAGACGAGGTCTTATTAAATGCCAAAGGGACAAAAACCCGAAGATAAAAACCAAAAAAATAATCCAAGAAATCATAGAGACCCACGAAGGCCAATAAATTCACAAACGCAAACAATAACCGCATCATACATACATGGAAGCATGCATGCAGATATATATAACCCAATGGTGAAGAATTATATAGGTAGAGAGCACTCCTTTGCTATTCCTTGTGGGAAACGAGGGTAATCCTTGCAGTAGTTGTAGATCATGTTGTTGTCTTGCACCCACTTCATCTTGTCCTTCCCCCAGGAGTTGAGCTCCACGTTGTACCTGTAAGAAAAATTCCATTTGTCATTAACATTAAATTGATACCAACAAACTTATAGTAGTTCAAATATAATTCAAACAAGCATCACCGGCTTATATATAATAGAACTTGGAATGTACTAATATGTTCCTTCAATCAGCAAGGCTAAAAATGTAACGACAAATGGACCATGAGTTGGACATTTTCAATTCCCCCACAATGGCACAATTAATGGAGATGATCTCCGTTCTTTCTTTTGCTATAAGTTTATAGAGTACCAAAATAATAATAGAATTCGGTACTAAGTTCCTCAAAGACCTCATATATGTTAATTTGAAGAAATTCTTAGTTTCAACAAGAGATAAAAAGAAATCAAATTATATAATTATTCTAAAAAAAAGCAAATCAAGGTCTTTGATTCATTGTTGCACTCGTGCAACGTGTATAGTTGAGAAGTTGTCCTACATTTAATATCTTAGATACTCTTAAAGAAATGATATAGCTAGTGGTGCATTGATTTGTTAAGGGTAGCGCAAACTTGAGTTTCACCATCAAGCAAGGCAGTCACATAACAATTGAGCTACACACTTTGTGGTTGGATTACTCTTCAATTCAATGAAAACAATTCAAATGTACATTCTCTTACCTCCTTGTACGTACATTAGCCTTGAATCTATATTACCTCAACCATATTCCATCATAGCTAGCAAATATAAGAGTATATATATAGGCTAACTTCTCACCAAGGCTGATGAAACAATCGATCGAAAGGTGTTTAGGGCAAACTAAATCTACATCCGAATTAAGACAATTTATACGTACCAATTGTAACTGGTGCACTTGGGCACCCCATTATACACGGGGCACGCGTCGGGCACGAATCTGTTGTAGTAGGCGTCGAAAGGGGCGTGAGGCCAGTCACACTTGATGCGGCCGCCTTGGGTGGCCCATTGGTCGCCGCACCACAGGCTAGCATAGACCTTCATGGGCTGTTTGGTAGGGTATCCAACGCCAGAGGCCAGGTTGTTCTTGAACTCTCGGATCGGAATCCCATCCACCATCCATCTGTAGTTCATGTAGATCACTCAATAACAATTTATATGTTTCTGCCAACAAAGCCATATACATATATTCTAAGGAGGTATAGCTACGCACTTCTCAATATTTGTTATATATATGTTTGAAACTGTTGTTTGTTATACTATAAGCAGCGCAAGTTTGAGCTAATCACTTCTATAAATATAAAAAGTAGTACCGTTACGTAGTTTTAGGATACTTCTGTGATAGAAGCTAGTGTAAAACGATGTAACTTGACTAATGAATTAATACGATACCAGGCGTGCATATATATATATACATACATACATATATATACATATATATATATATATACATATATATATATATACATATATATATATATGGGTCAAGCTCTAGTGAGCACAGGGCTCATCAAATTTAGTTTAAGCTCCCTACAATCTTACCGTTGGATCTTATTTACAGTTAATCTCACCATTCATTAGCATAACCGTTTTTTTCTTAATCTACCTTACATTTTGAAATGAGTGGTGGATATTGTGGGGGCTTAATTTAGTTTGATTAAGCCCTGTGCTCACTTGAGAATTCCTGTATATATATATATATATATATATATATATATATATATATATATATATATATATATATATATATATATATATATATATATATATATATGAACACACACAACACATTAACAAGGAATTTAATTTCAGTTAATTGATTTGTATAAGATAATTTTATAGCATGCAAGATAAGTAAATTTGAACGAGACAAATTGCTTTCAAGCAAAACAACTAATCCCGGCCGGTATTCAAATTCTTGTGAGGAGAAATAAGATCTCACATGATGTTCTTGGGGTTCCATAGGATGGTGTAAGTGTGGTAGTCTAGAGTAGGATCAAACCAGAGATAAAACTGTTGCTCCCTATTTCCCTTCCCCATCGTGAACACATTCGTGTGCACCGTATAGGGTTGACCGCTCACATTCCCCAGAAACTCGAAGTCGATCTCATCGTGTGTATCCCCTAACGACGACAACTGCAAGTCAAACAAAATCGACTCAATTAAGAATAGGCTACGCCACAATATTTTCTTGTAGGAAAAGATCATTCATCAAGTTAATAAAATCTACAATTCATGTTACATTTATATATATGTAGCTAGTTATAGGTGGTCTGGTGACATCTACCGAGAGTATTTTGTTCCTTCTATTGGATTATTAATTAATTATGTCAAAAGGGTTTCTCTGGAGATCCATATATCCTAAGAACTAAATGTGCAATCTCATTCTCATATATATTGGACATGAACTAAAGAAACTTACGTAATAGGTAGTAACCGTGCCAGCGGAGTTGCCAGGCACGAACTTGATCCTGATGTCGAACTTCCCGTAAAGGTACTCATTGTAGGTGATGAAAGCCGAGCCGGAGGAGTTATCTAGCGAGAACTTGAGGGTATCTCCATTGTCTAAGAACTTCACCTTGTCATATCCCCATGTTACCTTGATGTCATTGTAGAAGTTCCCAAGTGTGGGTGTTGGGAACAAAATTGATACAAAGAAACATACAAGTAAAAATCTAAGAGACCATGAGAAGAAGAAGATTGAACAAGTCATCTTCTTCAACCCTTCCACAAGATCTCTTGGGGATTAGAGGGATTAGTCAAGATGATGAAGAAGGTGTGGTTGGAGTTGTGGTGTGCATGTGTGTTATATATAAGAGAAGTTTTGGTGCGTCGTGGGCTCCATTAATAGCCACTGATCGAATGTTTAATTTTATACCTTTTGACGTTAGTAGCTGGATTGATTGGCGTCTTTTCTTTCAGGGAGTTTTTGGTTACTTAATGTAGATTTCTTTTGAAAGCGAAGTAACGTAGAGTTGTTTTGGTACTCAAAATGTCTTCTTGAATTGTGTAATTCATCCCACGATTATAAAATGGTGCACTATGATCTAAGACATAGCATTAAAAATTGTTTTTGTTACGAGGAGTGTAGACTATCTAATAAACGTGGCCAACCTGAAAAAAGTGTCTTACTTATCCTACCTCACAAGTCAATAGAGTGGTAAATATAAGTCTAACGTTCCCGAAAACAACGGAAAATTTAAACAATAATAAAGACCGTCAACGGTCAACACAAGGCACGTCACGAGACAATAAGACGAAATGTAAATATATATAAAGATATAGATCCACGTGAAAGTCAAATATACATATGAGTCAATTGTGATTACAATAGAAAAAAATATACATGTAATCACTACCTCAACAAAAAGATATAAAAGAACATAGGATCAGATCCCGGGGGCACTCTCCTCAGTCACCACCTCGACTCTAATGCAACTCGCTACCTGAAATGAAAACAATTGAAACATGCCTGAGTTCCCTGAAGGAACTCCGTATACCAAACCTCCTAAAATACAAAATGGAATTAAAGACAATGCAATGCACATGATCATCTACCTCGGGCCCACAATAATGTCTCTCTCCGCCTCCGCGGTACTGAACCACTCCTGCCACCACAAGGGTCAAGTCAGTCCACCGCTGCCTCACATGGGTCAGTCGGCACTACTGCTCCCCAAAAGTGCAGAAAGGAACCTTGGTACTACGCCGCCACCCCAGGAGCGAGTCAGCCCGCCGAATACACAACTCGGGTCAGACGACAGCCGCTGCTCCCCCAAGAGCTGCCAGACGTGCACCCTGCCGGAACATCCTCGGCCTACCGAAAAACCCCTGCTAACAGCCAAAGGTTTACGACACTCATCCCTCACACCACGTTCGATATGAGAGGCCAACAATAATACGCATTCGTCGAAGGTGAAATCCGTCGCTCTCAAGGCCGGTAATCGACTGTCACCTCGGAGCCGGTAGTCGACCTATACTCAACGGATCGCGTGTGGATAAATCCACCAACCTGCGGCAGATCGGTCGACCGCTACAAGCACACCGGTCGACCAGTCTTCCACACAGTATTCGGTACTGTACAACCAATAGCATCCGGTCGAACCACGCCAACCGAATTACCGACCCATCGGTCGAACAAAAGTCATCTAGCGGTCGACCGTTTGGATGGTCTACGTTATACCAATTTTATAATATATATATATATATATATCCGATCGGTCGAACCAAGGGGTCGTTCAACCGATAACAGGGATTTCAGCATTTTGCCCAATTCATATTCGGTCGACCGGAACTGAAATACATTTCGACCGAAACGTCACAGACACTCTACTGCTTAATTAAATGCTCAGTCGGTCGACCGAAAGTTAAAGAGCGGTCGACCGTTTTGATGGTCAAAGCTCCCAACCGACTTAGCATCGAATAGATCGGTCGAACCAGGTTAAGGATGTTCGACCGTTTAATAAGTCAAAATCCCCAACCGACCTATTCTCATTGTTTCGGTTGACCGGCTAAGTGGATCCGTTCGACCGATAACAACATTAAACCCTTTTTCCCGCACAAATCTGGCATAACGGTCGACCGTCCTCAGACACCGTTCGACCGTTCGCGGGTGCAAATCAATATAATAATAGGATCGGTCGACTGCCCACAGGCACCGGTCGACCGATCGTCGTTTTCAACCTCTGAACAGGTTGCAATCCGACGGGGAATTCGACACCAACGTCGATCCCCAACACTCACAAAGCTTAAGTGAGTTATATTGAAGACTTGACATACCTTATTGACGTTTGTGGAAGCTTCCCAAGTTTTGGCAAATACAACCCAACTCCTTCTCCTTCACTTTTTCTCCTTCTCCTTCTCTCCTTCTTCTCTTCCAAAATCACCTCTCTCACTCTCTGAGGGAACCAAGTTATGAAGAAAACGTTTTAATTAAACCTAACACCTCTATTTATATCAATTCCAAATCTTATCCAATTCTTCCACCTCATACTTTACTATTCATGGCTTAATTAGCTTAATTAGGTTTAGTTTAGTTAATTAAGGTGTTTTAGATTTAGGTTATTACAATAAGAGTATTAGCAAGTATCATTATCATAAAAAATTGGATTCAGCTTGAATAGGATATAAAGGTGAGAAATAAATTAAGTGAGCAGAGTTGAAAATTTGGTGTAATTTGAACTTTGTGCTATTTTAATTGCCATTAATTCATGTGTAGTGCTCTCCAAATAAGTCGATGGAGCAGTGCAAGCGGAGACATGCACTTTTATTAATATTAAATTAATATAATAATTCATTATTGTATTTGAAAGCATAATAATTCATAATTCATTGCCTTTCTTTGTTGTGTACTTTAGATTACGCGCAGCAAACATTTTTGTGGAATCAAGCTTGAAGAACTTTAAGAGTTTTCTGGATTATATTATAACTAATTACCCGGGGGAAAAACATGTCGGCCTTGTGAAATCATTTTTTGTAGTTTAGCAAGTTATATTTGGTGTGGTCACAATTATCTTTGAACATCTGCTGGAGTCCTAGAGGTGTATTCAAGACATTTCCTTTTCTTGAACAAAATGAACTGCAGAAATGCCACAGAAACGAATTCATGTTGAAGGTATATTCGATGTGGAGGTCTTAGATCTCATGGTGGCCTGAAGTTAGGAAAAAAACCGAGTTCATTAGCTAAGTATTTAAGCTTATAAAAGCGAATATAGGATAATGAAGCAAAGGTGGTGGTGATGGAAAAAGTTTACCTTATGTGGATTATAACTAACTGTGAGGGACACCCATCGAAGTGCATCATATTCGTGAGGTTTAATTAGAGTAAGATAGAAAATTCTTTTCAAACAACAGATCAAAAACCAAAGCAAAAAAAAAACTTTTAAACAAAGGTCAAAAGTAGTTTTGTCAATCATGTCGTGTATTATCTATCATGTGGTGTAAATGTCCTTTGCTAGTAGAATTTTCGATTACCTATATCTGATAAGATATTGTGTCTTAATATTCATATCCGACCCGATATGATATCGTGTATACCCGATATGATATTATGTGTACATAGTATTATCCATTATGTACACAATTTCTAATCAGGTCTTCTTATCCAAAACAAACACGACATGAAAATCTACATACAAACACAATTTATTATTTTTGTAGTTTGTTATTAGTTGTTCAACATGTTTTATTTATGTGTATAAATGAGATTTAACTTGTGTTAAATATAAATGTAATAATATTTTAGTCTATTGGTGGAATATAGTGTCATATATTACCACTTATTAAAAAATTATAATTAGTCTATTAGGTATTTTATTGTGTATTCATGTAATATAGTGCATGTTTTCTTGTACTCAAGTACTCGTTATCATATTGCGTCTAATATTGTGTATGTGTCCAAGATCATATACTCAAACCTAACCCGATGAGATATATTTTGTCTACCCATACTCGATATTATCGTGTCGTGCTATCGTGTTTGTTTTTTGACATAGTCAAAATTATATTTGGCACAAAATGGTTTTTAGTTGTTTTACAACATTATTTTGGTAAAGTTTTACAACAATTGTGAAAAATGAGAAATGATATTCTTAAATACTGCAATTAATATGATAATTTTGAATTTATATCCTATTGATGAAATGAAACTCTCCTTCTGTATTATCAACGATCATATAACGATCCCCTATATTATCAACCATTTGCTGTACAAAGCAAAGGAATATCGGGTTATGTTTTGCTGGTTAGACAATTTTAAAATCAAAAACCGTAGATGTGGTTCGTAATAACTTTCCAAATTCTTATTTTTATTAAGGGGAATTTCGTGCATACCATCTAAAAATGTTTCAATATTATCAATACTCTCCAATTAGAAACACTATTATAGTATTACCTATACCCTTAAAAATCAATTCTCATGTCACCGGTAGCTTTTAACCCCAAGTCGTTTTCAAGTATGCACGGCATTTTCTCACATATTTTGGCATAAACTTGAGTTAAAATTACGTTTTTACCGTTTCTTCTTCTTATAAACTTCAAGTATAAATATGAAATATTAAAATGGGAATAAGAAATGTGAGAAAAATGAACAATGGATCTATCCTCGAATCTTTGATATACACTTTAAAAGGAATATATACCCAAACAAAATCTTCTATCTTATTTCCCTCTAAGACGAAACATATATTTAAGATTAAAAAGAAGAAACAAGCAAACTTGGAATTCACTTATCAAAAGTTGTTAACCAAGTTTATGTTGCAAGTTGATAGAAGAGTACAACTGTACAAGTGAAATGATACTTATAAATGGAGGGTATATATGAAAGACTATCTAATTTGAAGGGTATTGGTGAAATTGAAACCTATTTGAAGGAAAGTCTCGCTTTTTATTATATTCTTCGGAAATACTGACCACATGATAAAGACATATTTGAGTTCACTCTTCAGATAAATGTGATGGTGGATGTCACGTTTGTGGCTTCCAAACAACTTCAACAGCTGCATTCCAGACCCTATAATATTTTTCTTAAAATATTCCTTAGAAAACCGCAGCACTTATTAGGACCTTTTAAGAGAAAAAACGAGTTACGAATCAACGTGCTGCAAGCCTGCAAACTTAACTAGAAGTCTTTATTGTCTGTTTGGAGGAAAATGCCGAAGCCAATTTTTTTGCTGGCATGGGTATGTCTACTGCTATTTTTGTTGGTTCGGCTGTAAGTTGTTGAGGTGGAAGAGAATAATTCATGATGTCAAACATTTCATTACAAATTTAGAGACACGGTTACATTAGACATGACGCCAAAGAATCAATGATAACAAAATAAATATACATGTTTGTTAAAAGGTTTGATTACAATTTGTCATACTGAACTATATTTTGATATCATTTTTTATTACTTTGCACTCCTGAACTTTCAAAGTTAACAGTTACCTTCCCTGAACTTCTATTTTGTAACACTTTGCCCTCCTGAATTGTAAAAATTCATTATTTAACACACATTTAACATTTTTTCTCTTTTTTTTCCGTTGTATCCATAATAAACTCCTAAATCTATATTTACGCGAAAGTTTGGATCGAAATGAAGCTCGGATATGGTTGAAATTTGTGTCGAATTCAGTACCAATCAGACCCAAATTCCAACCATATCCGACATTCGTTTCGATCCAAACTTTCATGTAAATATAGGTTTAGGAGTGTATTAGGGACACGTGCCACCCACCCCTGGGCGCCTCAGGCGTCTACCCGGGACGCCCAACGCCCGGGTGGGCGCCCCTGGCGGTCACCCGGATGGTTAACGTGCAGTCGCTCGAGTGGCACCTGAGCGACAACGTCCCGTTAACCATGCTCTTAACGGATGGGGGGATTTTAGGCACCTTGCCCGGGCGCCCAATGGCGGGGGACAGGACGGATGCCCCCCATTGGTCCAATATTTTTTAATTGTAAAAATAGTAAAAAAATATTTTGATTTTTTTTAAATTTTTTTCTTCTGAAAATATGTTTTTTATTTATTTATATTTTTTATGCATGATTGATTCTCAAATAAGGTGGAGGGAGAGAACGTAGAATGCTCGGGAATGTTTCTAGACATTGTTAAGAGAAATTTAAGGTGAGTGAGTTAGTATGACGTGACAGAAAGTGAAACTGACTTGACAAAAAGAGATAATTGAACGCCCGAGAAGTACCTGGGCGCTGTTAACGGTGGCCTAAAAAGAACTTACAATATTAGATTGTCATCGTGTCATGATCTTTTCTCTTGTTCTGTAACAACCATAGAAGTCCATTGTAATGCTAAGAAGCACTCAGAAACAAGATCCATTAATTGGTGTAAATTGCAAAAAATATAATTTGCATATTTGCCCGACTGACTCTAAACTGCTACATGGTGAAAACTGCCCCCACGAAGCTAAAGATTGCTAAGCATCCATATTCTTTATATATTCCTTTGAGAGTTTGGTATCCATGATCAATCGTTGCTCTTTGACGAGAGAATACCCTGATTCAAGCAAGTCCTCCACACTTTGCTGCAGCAACGAATCAGTAAAAATGATGAGCCTCTTAAAATTATATAACCCATGTTACTAACAAACAAGCACACAGCAAACATCCTTGGATGGGATAACCTAAATACTACTTCAAGTTGAAAGAAGTAGCGAGCGACATATATATGTACATGACTCTAAGCGGCAGCGCCGAGGTCCATGTAACAGAGTCAATAATTTGAAGTTATATAAGTGGGAAGGAAATAGGTATAATTATCTCTTCGAAGCTTTACAGAACTGAGATCTGCATTTTACAACTGTCTAAAATAGATGTCTTCCAACACTCCAATAGCATATATTTGGATATAGCTAAGCAATATTCTATCTATTTACTGGACACACCTCGTTCAAAGGATTTCTTGAACACATATTAATGTATAGGTTTTATCCGATTTATGAATTAGTTCAGTTAACAAAAATACCACTTCTGATATAAAATGAAGGGTGATTTACAGTTGCTCACCAATAAGGCAGCGAGAGCCCAAAATACCCTTCTGAGTTTTTGTTTTAGTTACAAAGACGCCTCTACATATCCTTCCGTAAGCTTATTGAAGAGGTGTGTTTGAATTAGTGGTCACATGACCCTGCTTACAAATTGGTTAAACCATGCACTTACCCTTCTTGTTACTCCCTAACTAAGCACACAAGTGGTTTGGGTTTTTACATGCTAAAAGTTTCTTAGAGAAGATCTTCAAAAATTTACTGTAAATGCAAACTATGGACAATCTGGGGTGTTGCTAGTTGAGTGGAGATACTAGAACATTTTTACTACCTTGGGAGGAACAAATGTCGGAAGAGTTCCAGCCTTTTTCCCTTTGATTAGTTTCTCCCCGAGCTTTTCAACTCCACCAATATCATTTACCCACTATAAGATCATAAGAAACGAACAAGAATGTAACCATGAAACTTGAAAGGAGAGAATTTTAACGATGCATTTTATTTTAGGAATAATGAAATAGTATTGCGCTATTACAGACATGGTATATAACATTCATGAACACATAGACTTATATCTTCATGTACCTTAGATATTGATCGATCATATGTTCTGGATCTAACGGCACCATAGAAATCCAACGCTGAAGATCATGAAAATGAGAATTATACATAACATAACTGTCAATGGCTCAGGTGGTGGTGCATTGACAATGACATGAACAAAAGCAGAAATTGATAAAGATGAACTCTGGAAGTGAAACTACTCAACAGAGTTCTATTTTAGACCAACACATGTTTAAGAATAAAAGAAACACCATAGAAGCTACCAAATAGTGTGATTTTTTTTCAAAGTCCAGCATATCTTTGGTAAACATCACCACTGAAGAGGTCTTAGAAGTTAGAACAATTGTTTACGAAGTCATGCCATGAAGAAGAAAAATTATAGCTGGGAATACCTTGGTTAGGAAATGTGTCCACAACTTTCTCGACTTCGTCTCGAGTTATTCCATCTTTTTCATACATTCTTTGAACAATGTTTACAATATCTTCTCGGCTTGGCTGCCTGTGAGAACAAAAATTTCCTGACGTACAAAGTCTGCAAATTCTAAATTATTGAACAAACAAGTTTTATTTAAAAATTATATCAGAAGAACTACTACTTTATCTAAGGTTGACTTGAAAAGAAGGGACGGTATCTAGTAATTTTAGAATAAAAAACAATCAGCATTCTTAACAGGAATTTGAACACAACACTGTCAGAAATTTGAACATAGTACTTTTAACCTAGGGAAGTCTTTAAATGAGGAAATTGGAAATTTAGAATAATGCAAAGGTGCAATTCTTCTTTCTTCTAGTTGCATCATAACATGAAACAAGGTTTTTTGCTTCCTCCCATTTGTAGTGTGGGACTCTTCTTCCTTCTTGAGAGGTTGGATAACGAGCATACAACAATGCCAGGGATTGACTGAGGAAAGAGATTTAATACAAGATGTTCATGTTCAGAGTATGGTCATAGAAACATCAAATGTAAAAGTTTCATATATTGGTTCACTACGTCGTGAGACATATTATCTCAAACTCCATAGCACTTTTCTCCTCAAAGCATCATGAAATAAATATCCCGACTCCGAAAATTTGAAACTTTTATTTTATTTTTATCACTGAGAATTTTCCATACTTATACCACCAAAAAAGGAACTTCAAGTGGTTCCACGAGAAGAGCAACCTCTGCAATCCTAAAGTCACTTACCAATAAAATTTGTCCATCCTTCCATCTCGAATAAGAGGAGCATAAAGTGTAGAAAAATCATTTCCTGTAAGGATAATAGGAATTCTGTGTGTAACATCCGACTCTCTCCAAGTCTGCCCAATACTTACTCTTGTAGGATTATCTGATAAATTCATTAGTGTTCCAACAACAATTTGATTGTTGACAGTCATTTGTGTGTTTCCTGTGGAGCACTATGAGAGAGAATTTAGCCAATTATAAAATTATAATCATATGAAAAATTCTGTTTACTGCTTCAGAGAAAATTTAAATCAATTTAACATGGCAAATACACTTTAAAATTGGAAAGAAGATTTTATTAAAGAGGCCTCCATCACACAGCTTCACAGAGTTTTGGCAATGTCAGGGACATTATATTTTAAAACTCACCAAACCTCCCCAGTCCAGCATCGATATCATTTATCACTAGGCAGCTCATTTTACCCTGGAAAGAAGGCAGGATATGAGCCCAAAGAGTCGGACCAGCTTATTTGCCTATTGAAATAGACAGTTTGCAATGAATGAAAAAAATGTAATTTGTTTAAGAGATTAACTTGTGAAGCTTAATAAATCAAATTGTATAAGTATGTTTCTTTGTCATTTCATGAATAGTGAAAGCAAAACGTAATATTACTAAGTAGTGAAGATACTTAAAGACCGGAAGAGTCCTATCATATACTCTTATGAAAAAGAAGTTTACTGGGCAGCTGTGCTACAGGGATACTCTAAGTTCTGACCTGGTTATGGACCACTTGGGAAGCTGTTCTGTAGCGTTCCCGTATTAATTTGCCCGGCTCACCTGAAACATATAACAAGTATGTATGAAGGGACTTACTGAAAATTAAAAAGGAACTTACTGCAAAATGAAGGCACTAGGGCTTAAGATGATACAACAGGAAAACAAAAACTAGCAGTCTAGAAGAAACTCAGAAACATTGTAGCGGTCATAGGAGATAATATAATACACATATAGAAAAAGTTTAAGAGTACAAAAAAATTCAATGAAGATGCATGAGAAACTTTTGCCCTGGCAAATATGGCTGTTGCAACTTGGATTCTGTTGCAACTTGGATACCATGGCAGTGCAGTCAGAAGATTTAGATACAGTGATAACAACGAAGCAGTCGATAGATAAGGCACACACTCGAAAAAACTCTGATTACTGGCTTCATACTTTGACATCGACATGGCAAAACAAAGAGCTTTGTAATAATAGCTTTGTACAGTTGTACATATTAATATTTCAGAAGCAAAAGTCCAAAGGATTTTAGAATGTATATCTTGTAATTAACATTTGAAACTAAATTTCTTCTGAACCAACAACTTTCATCTCAGAAATAATTTTATACCATGCATGCAAAATTTCAGAGGTCAAAACTTACAAACTCAAAAGGTTACCTGCCTTTTCTGATTCTAGTTCGCCTGCAGACATAATAACAGGTTCAACTCCCATAGCACGAAAGATAAGTTCAGTTTGAAATGTTTTGCCCTGACCTTTTCCTCCCCACACACCTAATAAGGAGGCAAATATATTTGACATAATAAAAAAGAACTAAAGGTAATGAAAATGAAAGCAGCTCTAGCTGAGAAGAAAAACCCATTCATTATAATGAATGCTAATTTTTGTTGGCTGACACTCATTTTTGGATAAAAATTGAAGAAACAAAAACCCAAATATAAGAAATTCAGGAAGGAAACCTGCTATCTGTGGTGTTCCATCATCTCATGGTGACATTGCACAATTCATGTAAGAGAGTGAGAACTAATACAACAATTCAATTTCTTTAAGCACTATAGCCATCAGTTTACCCTCACAACGTGCTACTATCATTTCCTTCAAATACTAAAAAAATGACAACATCAATATAGATTGTCAGTTATATCAACACTTGCATGCACCAGCTCTGCCAGCTTGAGATGAAATAACATGTGATGTAAAATAATAATAAAACTTTATGTTCATTGGAACAAGATGCTTATAACAAAATGTATTGCCAATTCAAAAAGATTACCATGACCATCAATATGTAATATCAAAATCACAAGTGTGATTGCAACAAATGACCCATGATGGTAATGCCAGTTGGTGTAGGAGCCACATATGAAAAACTACAGAGAAACTGAGGGAGAAAGGTTAAATGCCACAACGTATGCAAGATGGGATAGAAGAGTTTGTCAATCCAACAAAACCCTGAAATTGAAGATAGACCATTTATACAACTCTCTGACTAATCTATGATACTTCCTATTAATTCAGCTAAAAAAAGAAATTCAAATATCAACAGATATCAACAATAAAATGCTACAAAGTGTTGCTCTAATGTTACCAAAGGAGTTGAATAATAACTATGCTACCTAGGATAAGAGGAATTTTGGTGCTGAGACTTTTGGCCAAGTAGTTCTTCACAATGTGGCACACTGCATAACAAATCTCCGAAAATCTATCAATTATACCAATGGATAACAAAATGACAATTGTATACATGCAACAAACTCGCATAATCAACATAAGCAATCACAAATTATCATAACCAATTAACCATGATTTTGGATATCCCCAATTACTAAACACCGTGGTTTTAGTAATTTTTTGGAGTTCATATGGCAATCTGACATGGAGTTCTAAAAATACAGTAGCCATGCACTAGACGAATCGAGCACTGAAATGACTTTAATGGCTAGTAATGCATTATTCAAGTATCTTTTTGTCAAAGATGATTTCTAGAAAAGTTGAATAGCAATTGCATGTTCATCTTCCTTCCTACAGCCATAGCTAGGGCTAAAAACGGTTTGGATACGGAGTGGATATTCCGATATTGCATTTGCTATATTTGTACTATATTTATATAACGAATAAGGATAATGATATAGTTATTTTTTTATTTTTATAATGCATAACCATGTTCGGGGGTTAAACGGATGAGGACAATTGGATACAATGTCTATCGGATATTATTTTTTAAACTTATAAATTTATGGAAAATTTATAAGTTAAGGATTCGGATACAAACCGAAAATTATCTTATAAAAAAACTCTATCATTATCATATTTTGTACAACATTTAAATGGATTCTATATTTAGTAACTATATTCTACTGATTGGATTCAAATATATCGGTCAGATCAGATATTATCTGAACCAGTTTCACCCATATCGGTAGCCACCACAAAATAAACAAACAATTAATTACCAACATTAGCTCAATCCAATTCCCATTCAGAAATCTCACCAATTCTATCCTGAGAAAAAACCCCAAACAAACAGACAAATCAGAAGTCAGAACCAAACCAAACCAAAACCAACCAAAAACCATCCCACCCACACGGCCACACCAACTCACCATGAACTCCGGCGCAATATAGTAATCCCCCTCCAAGTACTGAAACGACCTCGTCGCCTTCTGCCTATAATCAAACACAATATCCGCTACAAAACCACACGAAAACCCTCAGATCCCAAACCCTAACAAACAAACCAAAAGCAGGGATCTTTTCTCGAAACTCACAGTCCTTCCCGAGGAAGTCGCCGACGAAGAGGTCGTCGACGACGCCCTTCCGGGCGCCGACGGTGATGTTGACGTTGTCGGCCTCCTGTCCGAGGCGGTAGAGGTAGTCGTTTCCGTGGTCGTCCGTGGCCTCCCACGAGGACTGCTCCGAGAGCTTCTTCTTGGGGTTGGAGGAGGAACGGGGAGGGGGGAAGGATGCGAGGCGAGGGGTGGGGGGACGGGGTGGGTTAGGGTTTCGGGTGGGGAAGAAGAAGAGGTCGAGGTGGGTCGAGGAGAGAACCATTGCTGACCAGAGTCGAGAGAAGAGTGAATGTTTGGGGGAGAAGCCTCTTTTTTATTCTTTTCTGGAAGAAGAGTGGCCGTTGGTTAGTTATCTTGGAAATTCTCCTAATGTACTGTAGACCCGGCACGTAATAATACATTTTCCGAAAGGAAAATGATTAATGTAGGCGCAAGTCACGACGCGCTGGAACTTATCAATTTTTATTTTAAGATTTCTCATACGTGTGGATGAACGTGACTATCAATGTGTTGGTTTCGTTCCAAATGCAATTTTAAATATTTCTAATCTACCATCTGTCATCCTTCATTCCTCTTCTCCCCCCCCCAAACTATCTTATTCCCTATTTCCTATTCCTGCGCAGAAGGAGTCTCCAAAACAAGAGTGCCTCCAAGCCAATACAAGTGTCATGTCAAGGCCGACATCAAACTCAGAAGGGCGTCCCCAAGAGTCTTAGTTGTTGTAAATGGTGATGGATGTGGGAGGAAAGGGAGAAGGAGAGCGGGGCAGTGGTGAGCTCGGAGATGGTGAGGGGATCGAGGGTATTTTGGGGAGTGGTGTGGATGTGGGAGGTTTGGACTCAAGTTTGAAACAACAGACTCATAGTGCTCCATTTTATGGAGATGGAGAAACCAGTTGCTCAATAATTCCAGGAGAAATACAAGATGTTGGAATGCGTTGAGTGTTGTCGTCCCGAGTTAGGAAGAAACACTTCTAAAGGATTGGACACGTTTGGAATGATTGTTAGGTTGTGTCAGGAATAAACATGTTCAAGTTTGTTCAAAAAGTCTGCCTTGTTATTTATATATCTTGATAACTATGTATTTTGTAGCATTTTGCAAGAGTTATGAATGATTTGTCTTTTTTGGCAACATTATTATGATTGTAATGTTTATGTTCAAGAGTTATGAATGAGTTGCCTATTTATGTGTTTATGTGGATGTTGGATGTAAATAGTGGTGTGGATGTAAAGTGTGGAGATCCTGATCTCATAAATAAAATACAATTTTACATGATCTACTTACCACCCCCATCAACACCAACTGCAACAATACATAATTCAAAATCAGTCCATAAAGAATGTGTCTACAATCAGTCTAGAATGTGTCCACAATTAGTCCAGAATCTGTCTATAACGTGTCCATAATCAATTCAGAATGTGTCCACAATCAGTCCAGAATGTGTCCATAATCTCCCCAGAATATGCCCATAATGTGTGTCCAACATGTGTTCAGAACATTTGTCTCCAAATGTGTGTCCAAAACGTGTCCATAACATGTACAAACTGTGTCCAAAATGTGTGTCTAGAACATGTCCAGAATGAGTTTGTCCAGAACATATCGAGAAGGTGTCCAAAATATGTCCAGAATCAGTCCAAAGTTAATCCATAATCGTGTCCAGAGTCAGTCCAGAATCAATTCCAAGTTAGTCCAGAATCAGAATGTTTGTCCAAAATGTGTCCAGAACATGTATGTCTGAACGTGTCCAAAACATGTCCAGAATGCATGTCGAGAACATGTCCAGAATGCATGTCGAGAACATGTATGTTCTCGACATGCATTCTGGACATGTATGTTCTTGACATGCATTCTGGACATGTTCTGGTCACATTTTGTACGTGTTTTGGACACGTTTTGGACATGTTTTGGACACATTATGGACACACATGTTCTGGACACATTTTGGACATATTCTGAAAACGTTCTCGACACCTTCTGGATATGTTCTGGACATGTTCTAGACACACACTCTGGACACCGTCCACATTTGGTGTGAATTAGTTCACGCCTACGTCCAACATTAGTTCGGAAATGTACAAGCATGGTCCAGATTGGACTTATGTACGGATTTAATTAGTTCACGAATTCGTCCAGTATCTGTCCAGAAAGCGTCTAGGACTGTGAAGCAACAATTCTTTTTTCATTTGATTATCTTTTTGGAAGGTGAACCGTCATTTCCCTTTTGGGAATTAGAAGCAAGTTTTTTTGGGCAACACAATTACATTGGGAATTGGAAACAAATCTTCTTATTTTATTGAGCCCACAATTACAAATGCTCCGACCTGGCAGCTGACAGGGTGCACGTCCGTGTATCAACACCCTTTCTGAAATATCTTGGTGTGCTTTGGTGAGTCGTCCGAGATTCTTTCGATGACCTCTCCCAGTTAACGAAGAAATTGTAGTTGAATTGTCACATATGAAATTGAGCATCATTTTGCAAAGAAATATCTCACTTATTTTTCGAGAAGAGATGAAAAACATGTTTAATATCATTTGATTGAATAGTTACTTCAGTCGTCTTATTTTTCAAGAAGAGATGAAAAACATGCTTAATATCATTTGATTGAATAATTACCTCAGTCGTACGTCTTATGATATGTTGGTATGAAGTTTACTAAATCTAGATCAGCAGTGACTAGTAATCAACACAATGTACTACAATTTGATCGTACATCTACCACAACATAACAAAGCCAACATGACTTCATGAAAAAATAAAGACTAAGGTTGTTAGAGAATAGTCCTACATCGTTTAAACAAGAACATTTTCTTAGGTTATAAGTTGTAGGATCCCTCCACTCATAGCTAATTGATTTTGAGTTGGATACTCACACTTTTACATGGTATCAGAACAAGTTATACCTAACGGGGGCTTAACACTTCACTCTTTGTTGTCCACGCGTAGACACGGAAGAAAATATCCGATCACGCGTGAGGGGTGTTAGAGAATAGTCTCATATCGTCTAAATGATGACATTCTCCTAGGTTATTAGTTGTAGAATTCTTTCACTCATAGTTAATTGATTTTGAATTGGATACACACATTTTAACAAAAGCTGTGTTTGGATGCTCCAGATCCCAGTTCCCAGACCGCATCTTTAATCCCATCTTTTTTATACAAACATTCGCTTCCCCCGTAAGGTATTCACATGAAATAGATCCCCAACACGTGGAACTCTCAAATTTATAACAAATTTAAGACATCGTTCTTTTTTATTTTTTTACATTTTTTATTATTTCAGCGGAATGAATGTACAAACATAAGTCTCAGGATCTCGACTGAACCAATCACATGCAAAACCTTTTAAGAAGAGTTCTTCAATCTAGTAACCTAGCTCACAACTTCCTTGGGCTCCATTGCGCATTCCTATCATAACCCCTGCGTTCCAAGAACTTCTGAAACCAGAAAGCAGATTTTTTGGGGTACCTCTTCAAATCATTCTTGTAATCTACATAATGCAAGCCGAATCTAACTGTGTATCCGTCGGCCCACTCGAAGTTATCGTACAACGACCATGCGAAGTATCCTCTCACGTCAGCTCCCTCCCTACATTCAACATAATATTTGAAAGGATGTTATAGTTAGAGCCCAAATGAATTGTTGTTAGTTGATATATATTGTGGAGAAGTTCGGTGTAGGCAGACCTCATGGCTTGTCGGACGTGTAGGATGTGGCTTCTGTAGTACTCTACCTTCGTGTTATCTTGTAAAGCTTCTTGGAGTGATATGGTGTCGTTGTTGGCCTCGTCGATACCTTTGAAATAATTAACAAGAGTGTATAAGAAGAAAACTGAATTTAGAATAGGGTTAAATAGAAGACAAGGATATACATAATGTATTCATACCCTCCTATTTTGAAGTACCAAAGTTTATATACTAACTGAGATGTCGAGTGATATAAAGATAATTTCATGTCCTTCAAATACGAAACATTACAAATGTGTTCCGACATTTGAAACTACTTTCACCCAACAGAAAGACAATAGCTGTGAAAATATTTGATTTGAAATGTACGAGGACTTTGGACGCTTCTCTTGTGTTGTTTATGATATTAGGATAGCAAATTGAAGCATATCTAAGATACTATAGGATTTTGAAGGGAATTAAGGGGAAAATGCCATTGAGATAGTTATAAATGTAATTGAGTTTTGATCAGTTGGTTAAACAATTCCAAATTCCGGCCGTCAAAAATGACTTCTCTTTATAAGTGCAATAGCTACATCATAAGTAATTTCTCTTACCATTTTCAGTAACATAGATGATTCGATTGCTGTATTTGTTCTTTGCGTGGAGAAGTATTTCCTTTAATCCTTCTGGGTACACGTAGAGCTAGGGTGATGCGGCCTGCACAAATTTCGCAAGCATAAGCATATAAATTTTGTTTCTGATGGATTACTCCATTGATTTACTAGAATTAGTGATTAAGTACGTGGTGGATTATGTACCTGAGGACCAATTAGCTCCCCATGCCGAATTCCTGCAACAATTAGACGTGCAGCAAAAGAAATCATGAGAGTGATGTAAGTTTAAGTATGTGGTGCTAATAGATCCTTATGGGACTTACTTGACGAAGCCATGTCGTTCCTTCCTTTGGTGACGATCGATCCCCACAAGCACTACGTCCGTCTCCTATGGGTGGAGCCTCTCTCTCAAAGAGAAGATGGAATATGTAGGTGTGTGTTGTGTTGAAACCCTAATGCATATATATAACACCCTCATAACATGTTAAAGTAAACCCCACCACCACTTAACCTTATTGTGTTCTAATAATAGGCTAGCTCACACTAATCGATTAGTTAGCCATGTCACTTTATTTGGACATTAGGACCTTGGGTCCAACAATCTCCCACTTGACTTGCCTAACATATCTTGTGCTATATCTTTATGTGGAGCGACCACAAGCCTATTTTACCGAAAGAACACAAAACCCTTTATTTGAATATGACAACCTCCAAGACACTAGTCCGAGCGGTAATACATTATTAAATGTATGTCCCTACAAAGTACTAAGATATCAAGATTGAAGTCAAAACAAATACTATATGTGGTAGTCAAAACTATATGAATAAATTCAACAAATGTCATGACAAATATTTATTCAAATAAATTCCATCCCACGACAGAACAATAGTTCATAGAAAAACTCAATGAACTAAAAGCAGAGATCATTAAACAAGTGTGATATCACAAACAAAATAGTGTTACAACCATATTATCGAGGCAAAATATTGAAAGAACCGACTAATCCCATCTTAGACACATGTTCTCTGTAGGTACCAGGTGGAAGTGCCTTAGTAAAAGGGTCAGCTAGCATTTTAGTCGTTCCTATATGCTCGATAGACACTATATTATCTCTAATTCTCTCCTTTACAATCAAGAATTTGATTTCCATATGCTTGCACCACTCGAACTCTTGTTGTTGTTAGAGAATTTCACTGCTGCATCATTATCACAAAACATCTTTAGGGGCCTCTGTATAGAGTTTACAACTCGTAGTTGTGTGATGAAATTACGCAGCCAAATAGCTTGTGAAGATGCCATATAACAAGCCACATACTCAGCTTCCATTGTAGAGGCAGCCACAACCTTTTGCTTGGTACTAGACCAAGAAATTGCTCCTCCAGCAAGTAGAAATATATATCCTGATGTGGATTTCCTAGTATTAGGGCATCCAGCGAAATCTGAGTCAGAGTATCCAATGACCTCCAATTGATCTGTTTGTCAGTAAGTGAGCATGAGATCCTTTGTTCCTTGTAGGTATCTCAAAACTTTCTTTGCAGCTTGCCAATGTGCCAATCTTGGATCAGCTTGATATCTTCCTAGATATCCCGTAGCAAAGGAAATGTCTGGTCTTGTACAAGTTTGCGCGTAGTTGAGACTTCCAACCACGGAAGCATATGGTTTGTCCTTCACTGCAAGTCTCTCAGAGTCTGTTTGAGGGCCTTTCAATTTTCTTAGTTTGTCACCTTTGAGAATAGGTGCTCCCCCTGGAGAACAATTTTCCATTGAATACTTCTTTAACATATTTGATATGTATGATCTCTAAGAAAGCCCAAGCATGCCCAGAGACCTGTCATGGTGAATCTTTATACCGATGACATAATGGGCTTCACCCATGTCTTTCATATGAAAATTGTTTGACGGAAAATCCTTAGTCTCCTTTAACAAACTAAGACTCGTACTTGCAAGTAGAATATCATCTACGTATAGTACAAGTATAATTCATCCACTCCCACTATCCTTCAGGTATATACATTGATCTACAATGTTTTCCTTAAAACCAAAGGATATGATGACTTCATTAAATTTGAAGTACCATTGTCTGGAAGCTTGTTTCAAACCATATATGGATTTGTTTAATTTACAAACCATATTTTCACTTCTTTTAACCTCAAAACCCTGAGGTTGTTGCATGTACACTTCTTCCTTTAATTCGCCATTTAGGAAAGTTGTTTTCACATCCATCTTGTGTAATTCCATATCAAAATGAGCCACTAGAGCCATGACTATTCTCAATGAGTCTTTTGAGGAAACTGGAGAGAAGGTCTCGTAATAGTCAATACCCTCATGTTGTGTGAATTCCTTTGCCACCAGTCTGGCCTTATATCGTTCGACAAATCCTTTGGGATTCCTTTTCCTCTTAAAGACCCATTTGCAACCAATTGGTCGCTTTCCCAAAGGTAAGTCAACGAGCTCCTAGACTTTTTTGTTATCCATAGAAACTAACTCTTCTTTCATGGCTTGCAACCATTTATCAGAATTCTCACAACTTATGGCTTGTGAAAACATTAAGGGATCATTAAACCCTTGTCCCATGTCTTCGCCAACTAGATACATCACATAGTCAGATGAAATTGCTGACTTCCTTTGTCTGACAGACCTTCTTTGGGTTATGTGTTCATCCTAATACTCCTGGATCGGTGGATCATTAATAAGATCTTCATGTGGTTGTTCTTGATTTTGTGCATCCGCCACTGGAGTATTGTCTATAAGGACAATAGTTGGCCAATACATTGAAGTCCCTAAATTAGGGGAAACATTGTTATCCTCAGTAACCCAATGAGGAGTAACAATGTCATCTTGTGGCTCCTCAAAAACATAATCCCTAAGGATACTCTCACTAACACAATCATCCTCTAAGAATGAAGCTCTGTCAGTTTCAACTATTTTTGTGGTATGAGTTGGACAATAAAACCTATAGCCTCTCGACCTCTCTGGATAACCAATGAAGTAACCACTGGTTGTTCTGGAATCTAGAGATTTCTCATTTGGATTGTAAAGCTTATCTTCAGCTGGGCAACCCCAAATGTGCATGTAACCTAAAGAGGGTTTCCTACCTGTCCACAACTCGTAGGGAGTTTTCTCGACGGATTTGGTAGGAACCCTATTAAGAATATGCACTGCTGTTTTTAAAGCTTCACCCCACAATGAGATTGGTAAGGTCGAATGACTCATCATTGCTCAAACCATTTCCTTAAGCGTTCTGTTTCTTCTTTCAGCAACACCATTCATATTGGGTTTGCCTGGCATCGTGTACTGAGGTACTATACCACATTCCTTTAGAAACAATGCTAATGGACCGGGTCTTTGTCCCATCTCAGTGTATCTACCGTAGTATTCACCACCTCTATCTGATCTAACTGATTTAATAGGTTTTTCCACTTGTTTCTCTACCTCTAATTTGAAGTCCTTAAAAATTGTATAGACTTCAGATTTGTCATGGATGAGGTAAAGATACATGTACCTAGAATAATCATCAATAAAGGTGACAAAATATCTTTGGCGTGTAAAACATGGATCAAAAGGTCCACACACATCTGTATGAATCAAATCTAGAGTACTGTTGCATCTTGTGGCATCGGTTCTGTATGTGTTGGTTGTTTTCGCCTTTACACAATCAACACAGGTGCTAAAATCAGTGAAATCCAATGATCCCAAAAGACCATCTTTCACTAATCTCTTCACCCTCTTTTGGGATATATGTCCCAATCTTTTATGCCACAACATACTTGAGTTACTTTGTATTCTGCATCTTTTATTAGAAACTAAAGAGACTTTGTGTTCCATAGTTAAAGACATATTTAGTCTAAATAAACCATCAATAATACCTGTCCCAATGGGTTTAGAACCCTTAATTAAAGACACTCCTGAATCAGTAAATAAAACACTGTAGCTGTCTTTAACTAATTTAACAACAGATATTAAGTTTCTTTGAAATGATGGAATATAAAAACAGTCTTTCAAAATTAAAGTCTCTCCAGAGTCTAAAATAATCCTGTAGTCTCCCACTAATTTGACATGCGATCGCATCCAGTTTCCCGAAACGACAAACTTTTTGCATTCAGTTGGAGGCCGCCGCATCAGGAACCCCTGAAAGATGGTTGAGATGTGCACAGTGGCACCCGAATCAATCCACCAACTTGATACAGGAACAAAAGTTAAATTTGATTCATGGCATGCTACAGAAATTATATTACCTGAATCCTTTTTCTTTAACCATTGCTGGTACTTAGCACAATCTTTCTTTAGATGTCCAGATTTCTTGCAGAAGTAGCATTTAACCTTATCGATGGACTTGTTAGCCACACCGAGAGAATGCTTCTTGACAGAATTATTCTGAACCTTCTTTCCTTTAGATTTGTGCCCCTTATTCACGTGAGAAACCAGATTCACGCTATTCAATCTCTCACAAAGTTGCCTTTCTTCCTCTTGAACACACTTGGTCAACAATTCACTTATTGACCATTCATCTTTATGTGTGTTATACGATACTTTAAAGAGGTTATACTCGGATGGCAAAGTGTGCAAGATGAAATGGACCAAAAAGGCATCAGTAATGGTAATTTTCAGGTCATTTTGCTTTCCAACAACATCTCACATGCTCATAATATATTCACTAACATTTCCTTTCCCTGTATAGCGCATGGAAGTGAACCTTTGGATCAAGGCGCTTGCTTTTGCCTTGTCAGACCCAATCAACTATTTTTCTATAGTATCAAGGTACATGGTCGCCGAGGTATCAGGTATCACAGGACCCCTAATATCCCTTGGCACATGTTGTAACATGTACTGTAAAGAAAGTCTATTGGATCTTTCCCATTTCTCATAAAATGCCTTTGCATCCGCATCGCTTTCACTTATAAGTGCAGCAGAAGCTGGCACTCGAAAGCAAAGGTCGAGATCAAGCAAGCCCAACTGAAACAAAAGTGCTTCCTTCCACTCAAGGAAGTTTGTGCCACTCAACAAAGGCACACGTACCAAACCCTTATCAACTGCAAAATTAATAATTCTCACATAAATATTTTATCTAAAACATGCAATACATATCCATACATGTTAACATTAACAAAATGACATCATTACTACTTCTACGTTGGCAGAAATAATAACATGCTAGTAGTTAACCAATATACATGAAACTAATTTTGCCTACATAAAGGTCTATGTAACATAACTTCGTTGGAAGTTTAAATATTACATATTCATTACATAAGTAAAATCATTTCATCCATTTAGATACAAGCGTAATCAATTCACGTTGGTGAAGATTAATTAATCTCAATTATCTAAATGCAATTTGAACATCAACTTTAAGTAACCGAGACAATCAACTCTTCCTACTTGGTGTCACGTAGGTGAGATCCCAAGTCATCCGAATTAAAGGCCCTTACAAAATGTTAATAAAATTTTCTTGCAGAATTTAAATTAAATATGCAAACAATTACAATTTTATGCTCAAGAACACTTCAAGTCATTATAAACATAACCTAAATGTTCTTTAATAGCATTAAAATTAAAACTGCAAGGTTCTGTTACAAATCAGTCCAAATTGACATAATATGTAAAGAAAACTGTTGCTGTCAGGTCCATACTGTCCTTACATGTAATTCTGCAATATACGTTTATTCTAAAAGTAATAAATTCCGAAACAATTACACAGACAATATAATATTTCATATTTCTAGTGTTCCAGATTTTAGTCCGAAATACTATACTTGATGCATTGTAGAAAATATTTAAGCAATGCAAAAATGGACTAAATAGCAATTTCAGAATATAACAGTAAATTCTGCAAATCATATATTAAACACTATTATGAAAATATTAAAATTAACATGCTAAATTCACAAATATATGATTGAATTTAAACATGTAAAAAATTAACCCAATAACTAAGCAAATAATTAGACTTGAGCAAAATTACAATGTATTTGCAAAAAAACAAATCAACATCATAAACTTTTACGGGTGAATATGCAAAAGTCAATTATTAACTTCTAAGTTAAATATAATTAAATTTGTCCCAAATCCATAAACATTTAATTTATAACATTTATATTCAAGATGACAATCAATTTTGGAATGACTACCATAAATATCATTTTACATTTAGAGAAATATCTTATATCAATCAATAATATAAATTATCATTCATTCCAAAAGGAGAAATAATTAATATTATGAAAATAATGCTAACATTTAAATCATAATAATGTGACAACTATTCCTCTTTAATAAAAGAGACATGATTGAAATAGAAAAAAAAAGTTTCCTATTCAAAACTTTCCAAAACTGATCATTAAAGACAAGTTTGGAAAAAAAAACTGTGAATTTGCCACACAAAAATGGAACCATCGAATCTTCATATTTAAAACTAACCACTAATTTGTGTGGGCCCATTAGTCAGCTTTATGTTGAAAGCAGATCAAGGAAACTATAGACTATAGGATGCAAAAGTTCCAAACCCCTCTCCTTCGTTCCAACAAAACAGATGCAGAAACACACCAACGCCGATGCCGCCCTCCGACCACCCATCTCCGACACCAACACCAACGTCGTTGGGCACCGCACCACCTCCAGCAAGCGCAAGACCCACCAGGTGCAGCCCGACGTGGTCAAGAAAAGTCGGCATCCTCCCCAAACGGGTCGAGCTCCGGTGCACGGTGGGCGGCATCCTCCCATGTTCGTCATGTCCGGCGAGCCCAACGTCGATTTACCCATGTAGACCAATACTTGAGTTGTTTCCCAACGAAAACAACAAAGATCGAGAGAGAGAAAAAATTGGCGATGGTTGACGATATTTGATTCAATGATTTTATTGGATTGTTATGGGAACGACGAAAAACTAATCAAGAGAAAACCTTGAAAACTTTAGCTCTTGATACCAATTGATAGATCCTTATGAGACTTACTTGACGAAGTCATGTCGTTCCTCACTTTGGTGACGATCGATCCCCACAAGCACCACGTCCGTCTCCTATGGGTGGAATCTCTCTCTCAAAGAGAAGATGGAATATGTAGGTGTGTGTTGTGTTGAAACCCTAATGCATATATATATAACACCCCCATAACATGTTAAAGTAAACCCCACTACCACTTAACATTATTGTGTTCTAATAATAGGCTAGCTCACACTAATCGATTAGTTAGCCAAGTCACTTTATTTGGACATTAGGACCTTGGGTCCAACAGGTGCACCTTTTGCAAGAATTTGTTGTCTTAATACGTTATTAAGTTGCATGTGGTTTATGATGAATGCACAAGCAGTAGCAGTTAACACTTACAAAATTGTTCACAAACATGTCATTTTGAATTTAAAAACTATTATAAACACTTTTGCATTGGACAAGCACACAGTAGTCCATGATCCTTACATGATTAGCCACATTTGCATGAACTAGTCTATTATTATCTTAAGATGTAAATTTCCAAGTGAAAATTAATCGATTGAGATGGGACAATTTCTTTCTCGATTTTCTGTAATCGTCATGGTTAGTGTTTGCTACTCTATTTTCCCCCATTAAATTAGGTTAGAATTTAGTTCAAAAATGCCATCTTGCCTGTGGTGCTACTCCAAGAGTCATAGAAATAGGATGTGTCCATTTGGGAAGATAAGCCATCATGAATCACATAATATGAAGTATAATAGTTGATGCCAAGGAAGTCAAGTGATCCTTTGACCAATTCTGATTGCTCCAATGTGAATTTGGGCAGCCTATCTCCAACAAGAGCTTTCATTATAAAAGGATAGTCCCCTTCTGTCAACGGATCCATAAACCTACACAAAAATCAGAAAATGTCATATTACCTATCAAATAGAAGTTTTTGATTAATATAAGTTTTTGATCGGGTAATGCCTAGCTACTTCTATACCATTTTGCTTCTATTAGGGCTGGGTACTTGGTCCTAATTTGTAAAAACTAACTTTAATCAATGAAAGTACCTATTATTAAAAAAATGAAAAGGAAGAATGAAATTCCTTTCCATTACCAACCCAATCATACTCTATTGCTTACCATCCAAACTTAAAATCAAGAGCTCTTTGCGTAGCATCGATGTCAGATTTAGCATTGGACAATGGAAGCAACCAATTCGAATCCAAGGTTATGCCGACCGAGCCTTTTTGAGAATCCTAAATGAAATAAACCCTTAGGTTACACTTTAAAATCCAAGCAAACTAGCAAAACTATAAGTGCAACATATGAATATAGGCACAAGCTAGCTTCTATGACGTTGTACTTCTTTCTGAATAGCTTTGATGTAGCCCCATGGGCAAGCAATATGTTGTGGGACACCATGTAAGGTTCCCGGCCGGAATCCCCACTTGGGCATCTACCGCTAGAAGATATAGAGCACCGGCACGGTGCATGACCCCCGGAAGCATAACCCAAGCCGGAGAAGGTGCAAGGCTCATTGAATGTGATCCAGTGCTTCACCCGGTCGCCGAACTCCCAGAAACAAACGTCTGCATAGTCTTTGAAGTCATTCCTGATAAGAAGTCAAGCATAAACAATTGAACTTCTTATAAGTATTACCAAGTAGATGTTAGTTTAAGGATATATAGTGTCATCTTAAATCTTGTGGTTATCTCCTCCAGTATGAAATTTGGTTGTTATATATACAGTCTTCTATCTTGAATGATAAATGAAGATATAAATCCACAAATATAGTTGTATTGAAAAATAACAAGCATATATGGTTTTAAATTGTATCTTAATGTCGTTGTAGTATTTTTAATAACTTATCAAATGATTACTACATCTAATGAGTAATGTTCCTCGAAAGTATAATGACTAAAAAACGAGAGGTTATGTGACTCAAAAATAGTAAGTAAAATAATCAAAATATGGTTTGAAACTATATTACAAATACCATGATTGTGAATGTAGTTAAATCATTATCATCTATGTGTTGTAACAAGCGCATATTGTAACACTTACACAATTTTTTTCACTTAGGAATCCTCCATATGCATCTTCTAGGGCTTGAGGAGTGTCCCAATGGAACAAAGTAAGGAAAGGCTTCATACCTACACAAAAATAACATCTTATATATGAACTCGTTACAAGAATAAATAAATATATAATTATAAGAAAAAAGAACAATAATTAGTATACCACTAGATATAATATAGTTTACTAGATTGTTATAGTACTCAACGCCTGCTTTGTTGATACCACCACCTAAGCTTCCATCTACCATATATAAAAAAGCAAAGGTTTGGAAATCATATCATCATTTCGTACATATATATATATATTGAAGAGTTAAGCCATTAAGTAATCTTAATCACTTGGAAGTATTCTGGACCATGATACTGAAAATCTGTATGCGTCCATACCAAGATCCTTCATAGTGTCCACATCTTCCTGCAAATATTATAAACAAAACTAGATCTTACTCATAAGTTGAATTATTTGGGAAGTTGGTGCAATTTTTTGATATCAGAAATCACCTTATAACGATGGTAAGAGTCAAGAGCTACGTCCCCATTGCTTCTATCTTTTATTCTCTCTGATAAAACAAGAACGCCATGAATTAGTAACGGAGACATCGAAAATGGAGTTTTCAAAATATGATCTCTATAATTGTTGAAAGATACGAAGCGACGCACCTCTTCACCATCCGACGCTTCCCTTCTCCGACCGACGCGTCTCCTCACCGACCGACGCTTCCCAAAGTTCCAACGGAAATCCAACTCGAATGTATATATAAACACTTGTATTCAAAATTCAAATTAAGAAACAACATAACATTATTTTCTCCCCAAAACCCTCGTTTCTCAATATGGTATCAGAGCAATCGCTCCATCATTGGTGAACCTCAGAGTGCCCACCACTCATCATCGGAACACCTCAGAGAAAACCAAACCAAACCGAAAAAAACACCACCCGTCATCTTCACCTCTCAAGGGGGTTGAAGGTGATAAACAAAACCCTAACACCCAAAACCCTTGAAGGAAAATCAAGGAAAACATGACGGATCTGGAAACCAACGCCCCAAAATTGGTGTCTCAGCTTCTCAACGGACAGAATTATTTGTCATGGGCACGCGCTGTCACACTGGCTCTCAGCGGAAAAGGGAAGTTGGGGCACATCTCCGGAACAACAAAGAAACCAGACGAAGATAACACCGAAACAAAACAAGAAGAGTGGCAGGCGATGGACCACCTTGTAATGTCATGGGTGATCAACTCCATGCAACCAAAAATCGGGGCCATCTTCCTTTACAAAAACTCGGCGAAGGAGCTATGGGATGCGGTTCAAAACATATATGGTAAAGCCCACAACTTCGCTCATATTTTTAAACTAAAACACGATATGTCGCAGACGAAGCAGCAAGGACAAACCATCACGGAGTATCTCGGGACACTGCAACGTGGATGGGACGAACTCGCTATTTACTAACCGGCGACCACTGACCCAAAAACCCTACTCGAGCGGAAAGAAAGGGATCAAAACTATCAGTTCCTCATCGGACTCGACGGCAGCTACGAAGCTATCCGGAGCCAAGACCTGATGACTTCCAACCTTCCTAATCTCGCGTCCATCATCACGATGAGCAACGGGAGGAAACCCGTCGGACCACCGCTCAGATCGCTGACCGGTCAGAAACTCAGGCGTTCTTCGCCGGAAAACCCCCAAATAAAACCAAAAAATATGGAAACAAACCACAGGAAACATGCGACAACTGTAAAAAGATCGGGCATAACAAGAACTCATGCTGGTTCCTACATCCGCATCTCCAACCAACAAGGGAAGGAGGAGGAGATCATCGGAACAGAAATAGGAATGGCGGACCAATAAGAAATGGCACGGTGGCTAACCCTAACATGGAAGAGGAACGGAGAAAATGGGAAGGCGAATCGGTCTCTCGCTCGGATCCGCGGGGTTTTATAACCTCACGTGATTCTGGCATATCCGGTTTTTCTTAGACCCGACCCAATTCCACTAACAGATCAGATGCTCCACCCGCCGGACCCGGATCTAGTTCCAGACCTGATGCGATTCCGCTAGATCAGTTGCTGGCCCAACTCAGCGGATATTTGCAGTCCACCCCTCAAGGTTCAGGTAATTGCGCAGGTATAACACTTTCTCCCACAAATTTATCTGCAAACCAATCAGATAAAAACTTAGCAAAAAAAGGGCATGTAAATAATGATCAACGGATAATTGATTCCGGTGCTACTGACCACATGACCGGAAACTCTAGTTTACTAGGAAAAATCAAAAATCATGTGAAATCATCTAACAATTTTGTGACTGTAGCAAATAATAATCAAGTAGAAATAAAAGGAATAGGTGAAACCACCATATTAAATCAAACGAACAAAAAAAAATTATATGTCCCAACATTTACTTCTAATCTTCTTTCGGTAGCAAAAATTACACAAAATTCAAATTGCAATGTTATATTCACCCCGAATGATGTATTTTTTCAGGATCGAACTACAGGGAAGACGATTGGTAAAGGAATCTATACCAATGGGCTCTACATTTTAGAAACTCCGAACAAAAAATTTGACCTCTAGTATACCGAGTCATGTCCTTTGGCATAAGTGAATGGGACACCCGTCTCATCTAGTTTTAAAATCGCTATTTCCGTTTATTTCATCTGATTATGCATGTGATGTCTGTCAGTATTCCAAACAAACTAGACTTCCTTTTTCCAACTCTAACACAAAATCAAATTTTCCTTTTGAATTAGTCCACTCCGATATTTGGGGACCCGCTCTGGTCCAGTCTTACAACGGTTTTAAATATTTTGTGCTATTTATTGATGACTTCTCACGGAATACTTGGACTTATCTCCTCAAAAAAAATCAGACGTTTTTCAGATTTTTTGTGAATTTACAACATTTGTTGAAAATATGTATGATTTTAAAATCAAAACCTTAAGGACAGATAACGGGACTGAATACACCAGTCACAACTTTCAATTTTTTTTTTGAAAAATCAGGGAATATTACACCAAATGACATGCATTCACACCCTCAACAAAATGGAGTTTCTGGAAAAAAAATCGTCATCTCTTAAATGTAACTTGATCCCTACTTTTTCAAAATCATGTTCTCAAACGTTTTTGGTCTGATGCTGTCTTAACTGCTACTTATCTAATAAACCGCTCTCCTAGCCATTCTCTTCAAAATAAACAACCACTAGAGATACTCTTATGACGGAAACTAACCTTAGATCATCTTAAAGTCTTTGGATGTGTATGCTTTGTTCATAAGAAACACATAGATAAATTTGATAGCAACTCTGTAAAGTGCTTATTTCTTGGTTATTCTTTCAACAAAAAGGGGTACAAATGTTTTGACCCCGAAGCTTGTAAAATGTATATCTCTCGGGATGTAATTTTTAGAGAAAATGAGTCTTACTTCAACATTGTCGGTACAACCGAGTCTCCCCCAGACATCACACCCGTTCTACCGAAATTCAACATCAACCAAACTGAAGAAGAAGAAGACGAAGAAGAACGAGAAGAAGAGCGAGAAGAAGGAAGAAATGAAGAAAGAGAAGAAAATAACGAAAGAAACGAAGAAGCCAAAAATCCACCTTCAACCCCGCCAAGAAGATCTACTCGATCAACTCGTCCACCCACTAGGTTTAAAGACTTTATCACCTCACAAGTAACTTATCCCATTGAGAATTACCTAACCTATAAACAAATACAACCGAACTATAGGGCATTCTTAACCCAAATAAACGAAAACCTAGAACCAAAGAACTACGATGAAGCTAGTTGTAACCCTAAATGGAAAAAAGTCATGCAAGAAGAACTTAAAGCCTTAGAAACTAACAACACTTGGACCCTTATTCCTAAACCTAATGGAACCAAACCCGTTGGATGCAAATGGGTCTACAAGATAAAATACAATAGCAATGGAACTATCAAAAGATATAAAGCCCGCCTTGTAGCAAAAGGATATACTCAAACATACGGCCTTGATTACCTAGAGACCTTTGCACCAGTAGCAAAGATGAACACCGTCCGTGTTCTCCTATTCGTAGTAGTTAACAAGTGTTGGAAACTTTACCAAATGGATGTCAGAAATGCTTTTCTCCAAGGCACTCTTGAAGAAGAAGTATATATGATACCACCAGGATACAACACCTCTCCCAACCAGGTATGCAAACTCAACAAAGCCATTTATGGCCTAAAGCAATCTCCTCGGGCATGGTATGCAAAACTTAGTCATTTTCTTATCGCTTATGGTTTTTCAAAGTCTTCTGCTGACACATCTATGTTTACTAGTCACCATAAGGGAGAAACTGTTGGCTTTTTGGCCTTAATCTATGTTTTGATAATTTAATTAACCTAATCTTAATTATGATGATGTAGAGTAGCACACATATTGCATTGCATGTATATTGTATTGTGCTAACCTCTACAGGTGATCAAGACTCAAGAAAGAAGGAAATGAAGTCAAGACATGTAATTAAAGCTAAATCGAAGACATGTAATCTTGATTTATTTTGAGTCTTAGGAACATGTGTAAATTGAGCATACAAGAGTTAAAAACCAAACACATACACAATAGGTTCCCTATAGAAGTCACACACGAAATTTCACATCTTTTGGACTTCATTAGATCACCCAAACCTTAGTCGGAAATCACTTATAAACTTAAACCCTGATTTCCTGTGTGAACCGGTCGACCGAACCAGTTCTCAGTTCGACCGGTTTATAACAGACTCTCCACAGTGATTTTACCGAACTCTACCGGTCGACCGGTTCTACCTTTTCGGTCGACCGATTCTGGATTTTCATATGACCGTTTTTCTTGTCGTATATGCCCAACGGTCGTATTCGTATTAAAACTATATACACCTCCATATACTTAACCAAACGGTCGAACCATGTGCCTAGTTCGGTCGACCGTTTAACCTTGTCAAGAACTCCCTGTTATCGGTCGATACGATTTCCTTCAACCGATCCAATTTTCCCTCTACTGAAACGCTTATTCGGTCGACTGGTAACCCTGTTCGGTCGACCGTTTTCTTAATAGACTTAAGTGTTCGGTCGATCCATTCATAATTCAGTCGACCGTATTCTTATCGAACCCAAGCGTTCGGTCGACCGTTCCAAGTTTCGGTCGACCGGTTCTGGAAAGATTTGCAGCCCGATTTTCTGACTTGTGTATCTTGCACAAAACCCAATCAAATCTTGTCCAAACGGCTAGAAAACCTTAGGAGCTTATAAATAGAGGTTCACACTTAGTTTTCGAGAGAATTTTCACAACTCCAAAGTGTCAAACCTATAGTGAGATTTTCCACAACCTCAAAGCTCCAAAATTAGTGATTCCAAAGCCTAATTTCCACATCATTCATCACTCAATCATCTAGCAATTGTTGTGCTCAATTAGAGAGTGAATCCCACTCGGTTACTTGTGTTGTCAAGTGAGCAAGGGTCTTGGTGAAAGCCCAAGACAAGGAAGTAGAGATTTCGGTGAAAGCCCGAAGTGATCCTCTCGGGTTGTGAGAGGTGGTGCCAAGCTCGGCGAGGGTTGTTCGCGAGTTTGAAGAATTGTAAAGGCGTTGCTCCCAGCCCGGAACGGGGAGGCATAGTGAAGACGCAAGAGGGGCTCGAACGGAGATTCGAGAGGGGCTTGCAAGAGAGGACGTAGGCGCGGCCGAATATCTGTAAATCCGACGCGTCTTTGTGGTTTGCATTGTCTTTCTTTCTCTACTTGTTTGTTTATTCCGCTGCGCATTTGATTGCTTAATCAAGTAGAGAATTGTGGATTAGATTAATAGTGATTAGTGGACCCATAACCCACACGATCCTACAGAAACTACCATAGTTTTGGTCTACGTAGATGATATCATCCTTACTGGAGATAATAACGAAAAAATTAATCAAGTTAAACACTACCTAAAAAGGAAATTTGATATAAAAGACCTAGGCTTATTGAAATATTTCTTAGGAATAGAAATTGCATATTCAAAGAAAGGACTATTCCTGTCACAAAGGAAATATGCCATAGACCTATTAAAAGAAACAGGAAAACTTGGAGCAAGACCAGCTAATACACCCATTGAGGCAAATCTCAAAACCAATCCAACCAATGGGGAGCATGTTAAAGATATTCATCAATACCAAAGACGTGTAGGAAAACTTATATATTTAACTGTAACCAGACCATATATCACCTTCGATGTTAGTATAGTAAGTCAATTCATGCATGCACCTCGAACATCACATTTAGATATTATTGATAGAATTCTAAGGTACATTAAACAAACCCCAGGACAAGGATTACTGATGAAAAACAACAATTCTAACAGTATCATTGGTTTTTTAGATGCTGATTGGGCAGGGAGCCATGATCGAAGATCAACTACCGGCTTTTGCACGTTTGTTTGCGGAAATCTTGTAACTTGGAGGAGTAAGAAACAAAAAGTCGTTGCCCGATCAAGCGCAGAAGCAGAGTATCGAGCAATGACATCCACCACCAGCGAACTCATTTGGTTAAAACAACTATTTCATGATATGGGTCAAACTCACACTACAACTATAAACATGTTTTGCGACAACAACGCCGCCCGACACATTGCATCGAACCCCGTGTTTCACGAAAGGACCAAACACATTGAAGTTGATTGTCACTTCATCCGTGAAAAAATTCAGGCTGGAGAAATAGAAGTCTCATACGTCTCCAGCAAAGAACAATTGGCAGACGTCTTCACTAAAGCTCTAAGTCAGAAACCATTCAACACCATCATAAGCAAGTTAAGCACCTACAATCTCTTTCGGACCCAACTTGAGGGGGAGTGTTGAAAGATACGAAGCGACACACCTCTTCACCATCTGACGCTTCCCTTCTCCGACCGACGCGCCTCCTCACAGACCGACGCTTCCCAAAGCTCCAACGGAAATCCAACTCGAATGTATATATAAACACTTGTATTCAAAATTCAAATTAAGAAACAACAGAACATTATTTTCTCCCCCAAAACCATCGTTTCTCAATAATAATTATAAGAAGAGGTTTCTTAATTTAATTAGTATGCAAACCTGAATTTTTATGGGCGAAAGTATCCCAAATACTTGCTCCTCTACCGCCTTCTGCGACAGCTCCTTCGTACTGCCCAATTACAAACAAAAAAAAAGATTAATTTGTAAATGCGAAAAAAACTGCATTTATTTCATTTCATCAGGTCAATGATTTTTTCACACTTGATGGTAGAAAAATAGTATAATAATGGCATATTTACGTAAGTATCCATGAGATTGTGGTTACAATTTTATTGTTGCATATTTGCATTCTACGTTGGTGTTGGCCTTACAAATAATTAATCTCCAGAACCAGTTGAGGGACAACTAATGAATCAATCATATATAAGTTTAACTTATGGTCTTTAGTCTTGAGCCCAGTTCAAATAAGACTCGAAAAATTTCTCAAATGGGTTGACCAAATTGCTCCACCAATCAAATTGGACGTGTTTGCTTTTGACATTTGTAATCCCGACCAGGATCCTCTCCATTTTTACAGAATTGGAGAGGTTCAGTTCTCTCATGTACATCGTTCTTGTAATTTGGATGGTCTATATCTTGTTTTGGCCCATTAAGAATAATTTGTAGCTCCAGTTTCTATTTATTTAAGGATACAAAATGCAACTGTCCTAATAATAAATGAAACATGCATTGTTGGTATTAGAATGTAAAATTGGTGAACGCAATCTGCTTTGCACTTTTCAGTAAATTTTTATTTCATGAATGAATCCAGAATGTGAAGTTAGAAAATTATATTAAATTAATGATTATAGCTTGTAGTTCTTCTTTTACAACTCAACTTTTGTAACAATGGACTAATAGCTTTGACCAAAACATATCTAAGCGAATAAAATCATATCTTTTTTTAAAATTATATTGAAAGCTCAAATATTATCGAACAAAATCTAGAACCATACACTTGACTTCAGAACATATTATTTGACGTCTTACTCTCTTTTTTATAGTAACTGGGAACTTACCGGGCCACCGTCATTTGAACGCCAATCAAGATACAAACCCCCGGATTACATGGGACCCATCCCCTTTATTACTCTAGCCCAAATAAAGGTCCCAACCTCCAAAATAGAGGTGCTGAGGTACAGGGGATTCGAACCCGCGTCCCACCGAAGTGGGTGGGACTTGACCGGGGGGCTATTTGATGTCTTACTTCGTAGTTGTTCGATGTGATGTAGTGAACTTTTAAATACACGTGTAATAATAGCAAATTTAGTTGCATAAAGAAGAAAAAGAAAATTCACTTTTTATTCATAAGAAATGATATACTTTTAAGTTGTGTAAAACATTAAGCAACACTCATTCTAGAATATAAATTTCGTTTTACTTCAATTTGACAAAGCAATAACTTCTAATAAAATATTTTTTGTAGACTCATGTATACCATTGGCATTATATTTTTTTATTTTAGTTTTACCAAAAAAAAATTAACTTGTAAACTTGTAGCATGAAATCAAACAGGATTCATCACATTCCCGACTCGCAAGGTAAGATAAGAAACTGAGATAATTGCAACACACCCCTTAATACTACCTTATTTTCAACAAGATCGACAATGCCTTAATGACCTAACATGATTTTAGAACATACGTCTTTGGTTGAATGGTCTGGATTTGATGAATTAGAGAGGATCTCACTCCTTGTAATCCGCCTTAAAGCTAATTGTACGTACCTAAGTACATTTTATTTTCGATATATTTGCACTTTAAATAATGTACGCAATATATTTGCACTTTAAATAATGTACACCACCAATACATTACATATCTTAACCTCAACTTCCAAATCCATCTTGTCAAACCTTTGTAGCAAATCTCATTGGTATCGTCCTACATGAAATGTTAAGCGCTTACCGATTTATCCCAAAACCTGCAACATTTAGTTGGGATAACTTCAAGGTGATATGTTAGAGCTACGTGAGTCAATGAAAATGAAACCTGGTATGCGGAGGAGGCGGTGCCGAAGATGAATGAATCGGGGAAATCGCTGCGGTGGAATGCAACGATGGAAGGCAACACAAAGCCAACAAACACTGTCAGCAACAAGGGAAGAAAGACAAACAATCCATGTTGTGTATTCATTACTACTCGGTTTGAAGTTTCAAAATGGAACTATATATGAAAAGAAGTGATCAAGAAGGCCAGATATATATATATATATATATATATAGTGGATAAAGGAACATATTTTAAAAAAAATTGTGGGGCCACTCTTCGCCATGAGGTTAAAATTAGAAGATTAACTAAATTACACCAACCTAATTTGCAATAGGATGGTTAATATCTAATTATCTTAGAGTTGGAGAAGGTTATGAAGCAGGTAGAAGTGGTGCTTAATTAAGAACTCTTATCCATTTCTGATTCTTTCCCTCTTGGAATGTCTATTTTTTGTTAACCCTCTATTATCGGTGAAAAGCTACTCATATCATTTTCCCCTAAAGTTCGGCTACAGAAAAAAGGGTGAGAGAGCGAGAGACGAGGAAACCCGTGCAGGGATGAACAAGAAATCTGATAATTAGGTAGATGAAAACACCATATGTACGTTGATGATTTGAAGGGTTTTTTTTTGTTTTGCCAAATGTTTTGATGTAAAATGACAAAAATATTTTACAATTAAGAAAGGGAACACGTTCACCATTATAATTTGGAAAATGGCTATTAAGTGACCACTTTTAGAATGAATATCAAGTGTTTATGTATACTTGTATGTATGTGTTTCTGCATGTATGCTTGTATGTATATGTGGATGAAAGTGTGTATGTATTTGTGAACGAATTTGGTGCAGGATGAATGCGTTTGCTATGCAGTGTTTTTGGTGCAAGCCTGATTGCTTTTTTTTGTACAAGTAGGAATAGACGTCGGATGTTTTTATTAGCCGACGTCTATTCCTCTGGAAAAATGTATAGACGTCGGATGTACATAACAGCCGACGTCTATTCTTTAGGTATAGACGTCGGTCATATATAACAGTCGACGTCTATTCTTTAGGTATAGACGTCGGATTTTACGCGATCGACGTCTATGTATAGACGACGTACACATAGACGTCAGATATGAGAATGTTTATATCCGACGTATATACCTCCGTACATCCGACGTATATTCCATTTTCTGTAGTAGTGTGAGAGACTCACTTTCTATTCACCTGGTGTGTCAATGAAAGATGATGATTTTTTTGGCATCATTCAAGTGTACCAGCTTATTTGTTAGAGAAACTCGTCTTCCGTTGCTCAATGTTTGCTTAACTTTAAAGAGGTTCAAGCTCTTTGAGTTGAGTTTGATCTTTTAAATCATATGCTATTTTGTGTTCGCTTCACAAACATCTTCTTGTTTCATGTAGTCTTTGTGAAGGGACCCTTATATGAGTTATGAGTATGTTGGTCTCACATGGACTCGTGTTTCTATTCCAAGTGCATTGATGTAGTAAAATAGGAACATGTTCTTGTTGTAAATATGTTTGAGTGAGAAAATGAAAAAAAATGATAATGATTTTGTTGTTTGAACATTGTTGTTGTGTGGTCCAACTCTTGAGTAATTGAATCTTATTTTGTTTAACATGTGTTTCATTTCTTAAGTATCTCATAGATTTTAGGAAATTCGACATCATCTATAATTCATTTGACTCTGGCAAAAAATTGGCAAATATAAAATAACAACACAAAGAAAATCTTGCTAATCTTTAAAACATGAAATGAGAATGTAAGTAAAGTATTATTCACTATTACTGGGAAAATAAAATAAGCTCAAAAACCTCACACCATGGTAAATTATCAATTTCTTAAAGCAAGTAAAAACAATGAAGCAGGTATCTTGGTTGATTACAAAGACAAAGTTATAAATTAAAAAAAATCTGAACATGATAAGCTTAAAAACAACCTATTCAAATAGCTTCAACAAGTAAGAATATAGTTATACTAGAGTTTTGAATGGCCACCATTTTATCGAAGAAAGCACGAACTTAACTCAAATCGTTATTTTGTACGAACCTTAGTGATCATCATGTTTCATGACTAAATACCCCTCTTCGACATCTGTTCAAACAATTCAAGGGCCTTGTCAATGAGGTCATTATCAGCATAACCATACATCATTGTGTTCCAAGAGACGACGTTCTTCTATGGCATTTTAGCAAACAAAGTATCAACGTCTCTTAGCGGCCTCGTACGGGCGTATCCAGAAAACAGTGTATTTCAAGACACAATGTCTTTGATGGGTATTTGGTATAAAAAAACTCAAGCACACCTTGTTGATGAGATTGTCATCAAGATAAGCAGATATCATCGTGTTCCACGACAAGATGTCTTTGACGGGCATTTGTTAAACAATCCAAAGGCCTTGTTGATGAGGTCATTATCAACATAATCAGAGATCATTGTCACTACCACAGAAAAGAGAATATACGTCGGATGTACAGGGGTATATATGTCGGATATAAGCGCTCATAGATCCGACGTCTATGTGTGCGTCGTCTATACATAGACGTCAGATGTCAAAAAACCGACGTCTATTGCTAAGGGCAGGGCCGTCTCGGAAATTTTTGAGGCCCTATGCGAAAATAAACAACGAGGCTCCTAAATTTGAAAAAAATTGTCCTCCTAGTTTAAATAATAAAAATTTCACTAACTTAATGCAATATTAATTGATTTTTTGTCTTCTTAGCAATATTTGAGACAAATTTATCAATGTTTACGTGTTATTTATGTGTTAACACTAATTTTATTCGCAACCCAATAAGCCCATGTACAATTTTATTTTTTTGAGGCCCCTTCAAAATGAGACCCAGAATGAGGCCCGGAGCAGGAGCTCACCCTGCTCCTGCTATTGGGTCGGGCCTGCCTAAGGGATATGCATTGGTTGTATGTAGAAACTGACGCCTATACTTAAAGAATAGACGTCGGTGTTTCTTTACGACCGACAACTATCGGTGAAATAATAGACGACGTATATTCCTAAAGAATAGACGTCGGATTATATATACAACTGACGTCTATTCCTTTCTTTAGAGGAATAAACGTCGGCTAATACAAACATCTGACGTATATTCCTAAACCTGGTCAAAAAAAAATAGCATCCTGCAAACTTGTATTTAGTCATCATATTCGTGTACATACAACCTGCACCAAATTCGTTCACAGATTCTCACACTTTCATCCACATGTACAACTTTGAGGTCCCACCGAGGACCACTAGTCTGTAGAAAATCAAGAACCTGGAGGTCCTTAATATCTTAAGGAGACTAGATGGGCAACGACGTTCAGGCCAAAACAGTCTTAAACATTGAGGACCACTAATCTGTAGGAAATCAAGAACCCGGAGGTTCCTAAAATCTCAGGGAGACTAGATGGGCAACGACATTCAGGTCATAACGGTCTTAAACAGTTTCCTCTCCTTAATGCGTCCAAAAATCCTAGGAGCCAACGTCTAATTGATTTTATTAAGACTTTTTTATTAAGTGGTTGTTGGGCCAAGGAAAGGGTGATGAAATCCCCTACATTATCTTTTATAGGTGACTGCCCCTAAGTATTTTTCATACCTTAATCTAACAAACAACACACCAAACAAACGCTCACCTCACTCTTGTTCCAATGCAAGTTCTACTAACTAATGCGTGCTTTTTAATGAATGATGAGTGAAAGATAGTACGTACCTTACTACCTAATTTACAATGTCTAGTAAATTACGAGTCCAAAAGACTTTGATCAAAAGCTTAACTAGTTCAAGCTAGCAAGAGACTCCATTTCTTTCAAGAACATACAAAATATCAACAAACTTAAGCATAAATCACGAAAATACGAATATATTTAAGATTAAAACCAAAAAATTGAAATGTTGCATTCACCAACAATAAACGAGAGGAGAAGTTTACTAACATAAAAAAGAATCGTTACTACAAGAAAAATCCGAAAATAAACCAACAAAAAACGAACTTAACACTTACATTGGTTAGGATGTGGAGGAAGACGGAGGAAGAAGGAGAAGAGGGCCGGAGAAGGGGAGGAGAGGTTGGGACATCGCTGCGGTGCCGGAGACGTTACAGATCGGTCGGAGATCAGTCGCGGAGGAGGGTTCAGTCGCGAGACGGCTAAGGTTTGGGTGGGTTTTCGTCTGAAATGAATGACAGAAAACGTGTTTGTTCGATTTCTTTAAGACAGATAGACGTCGGATGTTATAGACAACCGACGTTTATACCTCGACGTCTAAATGCATGGGGTAAACACGTCGGCCGTCTATAATATCTGATGTTTATAGGTCGACGTCTATACCCTATAGACGTCGGATAAACGCGGTATTCCAATAGCCAACGTGTATAGTAAAACATAGACGTCAGCCATGATAACGACCGACGTCTATGCTATCTCCTCCCTACTAGACGTCGGCCGTTATAAAGGCTGACGTCTATTGGGCGACGAGTAAAGCCTATTTTGCACTAGTGTGTGCTCCATGAGACAACATTTTTCTCGGGCATTTGGTCGAACAACTAAAAAACCTTGTCAATGAGACCATTATCCATAACCATACTATCATTGTGTTCCACGAGACGACGTCGTTCTCAAGCATTTTGACAAACAAAGTCTCAACGACTCTTAGGTACCTCACACGAACGTATCTGGAGATCATTATGTTCCATGAGAAAACACCTTCCCCGGCCATTTTGTCGAACAATTCAAGCTCCTTGCAAGTAACCGGAAATTGTTGGGATTAATCCCTTTTAAATGGCAGTTGGGGGGATGATAGGAGGTGGTTGCAATCTAACGGGTGAGATTTAAAAGATTATTAAGATTCGACGGTCCAGATTCAATCGGGTAAGATCCAAGCGTCCTTGTGAATTCTCTTAAACAGATCAGACGGTCATTTGAAGACTCCAGATACCCGCGCATGCTACAGTTCTTCGTCTCCCTCTCAACCGAGCCGATACTAACCCTAGTTTTAGTTTCCTTAATTAGTTGAATTCGTTTGTAATCAGTCCAATTAGTTGAGGGGGTGTAACTACCCATGAAAGACGAATCTTCCAGAACCTCTAATTGGTATAAATAAGCAATGGAACGCCCCGAACGAGCTTTTAGAGCAAATTTGTGTTTCTTCTTGAGCTCACATTGGAGATTTCAGGGTCTCTTGAAACATTCTTGTTTTCTAATGGTAACGAAGATGCTCTCCAAGAGCATGTCCGCCAACAACTTCCTTGGGATCGAGCATGGTGAGGACTGAGGAGGAAGTACCGAACAAAATGGTATCAGAACCTACCCCAGATATGAAGATCTTGATCGAGTTGGAAAAGATAGTTAGTCAAAAGATTATCATTGTCACTCTTAGTTTGAATGATGATATTAGTGGACCTTTTGATAAAACAAAATTATAATGTGCACAATGTGACTTATGTTAAATTACATATTTATAATTAGCTTGAGATTAAGAAATGAATATAAAATACAAATGTGACACATTTCTATTTTATATAATATTCTTAATATCATGATGCAAGAGATAGACACAAGTGATATTTTACATATCACTAAGTGAATCGTGTTTAGTTCGAGTGAGAAAAACATCTTTGTTATTTGGGTAACTATAATGTGTAGTTAGATACTGTTTATAGTTTATGATATAATATGTTTGATATCATTGTCAACATAACTTAGATCCTCCTATATGTCACACCACAAAACTGAGAAACAAGAAATATAATTTTATATTTTATATGATGTATTAAGTTTCATGTGTTATGAAATAATATACATGTGGTAAAATAATAAAATCAATATGTCGTGAAAACAACATGGTTAGAATAATAAATAAATTTGTATGAGATGTATATATATATTATGAGATATAATGTTTTGACATTATATATGATAATATATCACATGATATAATGTGATCTACAACGTTATAACATATGAATTTGTTAAAACCCTAAATTCCAAATTTGTTGAGCGCAACCATTACGTTATGAAGAGGGAGTTTGCGGGTTTGAAGGCGGATTTGCGACAACTAAACCCACCTTGGGAAACGCAAGACTCGTGTCGAGACTCACTACCGCCATCTTGACGATTAGCACTTTACTTGGATTTTTTGGGAGAGAATCGAACCCGAACCACCGCCTGAGATTGCTGCAGTTGTGGTTTGAATAATCAAGGACGGCCGACCAAAGGCTTTGAAGGATCGATATCACACGAACAAGGTGTTTGATCAAATGCTTCTAAGGTTGATTTGGGTGCCCACCACCACCAAGAGCATGGATCCACTTGGTTTGCCTTCGTGGCCATAGTGATGCTTCGACCGTATGACCCAGGTAGGGTCAATTTTCATGGTGGGATTCAAGAATAAAGATGAGTGTACGAAGTTGCATGGGTCTTATTTCGCTACTATGGTTTCTTCCATTAGCGTTTGTGTCGATTTCGAACCACTCCAATAGCGTCGTGCCAGTTGTTGCGAAGTTTGATGCGGATTTGGAGATCGATTCAGCCTCACATGTATCGGTTGTGGGGTTACCATCAATATCTACTACAAACATGATGGTGAAGGTTCCCATGTTGTTGGAATCTGTTGGAGGTCAGCAAGAAGGTTGTTGATGGAAGAGGGTGATCGTGTGGAGACTTCTTTTGGGGTCACGACTCACGTGTGATGTGCTTGCGGGAATCAAGCTGCTTGTGAAAATGCCTTTACGTAGGGGTGACTGGTGAGCAACGGTCCGACCTGGATCGGACCGAAGACCGGACCGGTCCGGTCTGGTCCAAAATTTGTTTTTTTACCTTAAAATTTTAATAAATAAATAAATTCAGACCGGTCCGGATCGGAACCGAATTGACTCCGAATCTCGAACCAAAGACCAGACCGAAACCCGGACCGGTTGTTGCTCACCCCTACATCTACGGGAGAAGATTTCTCAACGTGGTTTTCATTTCCACTTCTCGACCTATGTGATGGCTGGCCCTTACGATCCAGGTGGAGTGGTTCTCGCGTGGAGGTGTCATAATTCATGATGGAGGGGAAGAGTTGAATCCATACAATGATTCAAGTATGGAAATTTGAGTTTTTACGTTTAAAGTGACTTAAAAATTGATTTTCCCCATTTTAATATTATCTTAGAAATATACTTATGTTTCTTGTGTTACTCAAAATACATTTTGCATAAATCATTTCATTTCTCAATATTGGATAGAGGTTGATGGTGCATGGAAAGTGACTTGGAATTAAGGACAACCACCACACCACCCCTAACATCTTGTTCCGTGGGCTGGCCACCACAACCAACGCTTGAAGAAATGCATTGTTGAACGAGACAAGTTCCAACCAGACATTGGTACATCTTGGAGTTGAGACTTCTACAAGTGATTCTCGTAGAAAGAAAGTTGTCAATAATGATTTCAGTTCTTATATATTAACAAAAGGGAAACCTAGTTAGCATAACAAATCAGATTTGAATGTTTATTTAGAAGAATGTGTTGTCACAACTGGGAGAACTTTAACGTACTTAATTGATTGATGGTAGGGTAATGTTTTGAAATACAAAATCCTTTCCGAAATGGCCGACAATATATTGATTATTTCTCTCACAACTGTGACTTTAGAATTCGCGTTTAGTGCTGGTTGGAGAGCTCTAGATCAATATAAGAGTTCTTGATCAATATAGGAGTGCTATTTTAACTGCTGAAACAGTGAATGCTTTGGTTTGTACATCAAGTTAGCTCCGAAGCAAAGATTCGTCCGTCATTGCCTCACCAAGTGTAAGTATAAATGTATTTACTAGTTTAGTAACAACTACTATTATATTTGTCTTAAGTGATATTATTAAGGTCATACATTCTTTTTTTCAGCATGATTATTGTTGGGTTTTTTACCTTAATTTATGTTTTGATGATTTAATCAACTTAATCTTAATTATAATCAATGTAGAGTAGCACACATATTGCATAATATATATATTATTTTGTGCTAACTTCTACAGGTAATCAAGAATCAAGGAAGAAATGATTCAAGTCAAGACATGTAATCAAGCTCATTTGAAGACATGTAATTTGTATTTCTTTTGAGTCTCAGGAACTTTGTGTAATTGAGCATACTTGAGCTAAAATCAACTCAAACACACACTAGGTTTCCTATAGAATTCACACAAAATTTCACTTCAATTGGACTTCAATGGATCACTCAAACTTAAACCAGAAAACACTAACCCCAAACCTGAATAGTCTGCCCACATTCGGTCGACCGACCCAAACCATTCAGTCGACCGAGTGATCGTAATCTTGTACTGTTTTCAACTGCCACTTTCGGTCGACCGTTCCGACTTTTTCTCTCTCGTTTTGACATCTTATTTCGAAACAAGTTATCTCTATATCCCCGCAAAGAAACCATCCACAATATTTATCTTAAGAACACCTAGCTCTGTATCATGCATATTCTAAGAGGAGTCGATTAAGAAATGTTAATAATAATCATCAGTTTCAAAGCGGACAATTAGAAATTTATTTGTAGCATTCATTACTGGAAGCCCAATTAGAAAAGATTGAAATAATGAGATGTCAAAAATAAACTGGAGCTAACAAGAAACATGTAAAAACGTCTACAAATTCTCTTACTGGATGAAACAATTTCATAATCCTGTGAAACTTACGAAGGCCATACTTCTGGGGATGATGCTCAATCCTAAGAGTGGAAAAGCAAAGTAAAATTTATAGAAAACTTTTAGATGTTTCTGTACATTTGAAAAAACAATGCAGAGAAAAATTGCTTGATTATCCAAAAACAAAGCACGAAGATTCTTAAGAAACTAGCTGCAAAATGCCTAGGATGCACCAGTCCCCGCTCATACTGATATCTCTCACTTGAAGGTACAATCAAGACAAAAACTTGGCAGCAGGAATCACTGCAGAATTATGCCCTGCATCAGTCCGCTAGCTTCACTTTCTTATTGCCGTCTTTTGTTTTCTTCTTGTCCTTCCTTTCTCTCTTCTTTAAAGCGGACATATGGGCTCTAAGAAGAGTTGCATAAGAAGCCTGGAACCGTGAGTGCTCTTTTGCAGAGAGCTAATTTAACAAGAAACATGAAACTCTGTCATTGCTAATCATGGCGATTACATACAAAATAAAACTTCAAGAATTTTAGCAGTCCATCGAAAGTTGCTGGTTACTTGGTTAGTTTGGCAACAAAGAGTAGTTGGTTGTTTACTTTATCATGCAATACATGACAGGAAGAAGAAAAAAATTCTCGATGGATTGAATTGTCAACCGTGTCATAGTGACAGTTCATGGAATACTTCGTAATAACATGTTCCAAAATGGAATTTGCTTCTTGTCATTCACCATTGAAAATACGAAAATAAAAGGAAAGTGCAAGTACAATGGATGTAGATAGTTGCCCTGGGAATTGACATGGAAATTTCCTGCCAATTACTTTTTTTTATAAAAACACATTTGTGTTCATTTATGATGTTTACCAAAATTGAAAAGAATTAAGAATACGAAATAGTAGTTTTCCAGCAGTTACTGTGTATTCAGTTCAATCATGTGACCGTATCATATGAAGTAAAATCAATATAAAATATCAACATTTTTTCATACAAAAACTACTGTTTGTTCCAGGAAAATTTCCATAAGCATTTGAGCTTACTTACTGATAGAATTGTCAATTTTTTAATCAATATATGAAGGTTTTATGTTTAATGTAAATGGTCTGGAGAATCTGACTCCATCCAGGAATGTTATCTTGAGCGTACCTAAATAACATAAGATGCATGCATGTGTTCCCAATTAATAACTTCTGCTTCTAACGGATCAGGATGCTTTCTCTACAATTACCACTGCTTCCTAGATACTTTTTCCGTAATACATGAACATATCTTCAGCCCTCCCCTTTTCGGTAACTATATTTCTACGGCATGGCTATGTTAGATAACAAACGACTACTTAATTCACTGCTAAATTTTTAAGTGACAGTGTACTTACTGACGTAGAAATAGTCTTTTTGCCATCAGTGGCTCGTACAAGACATTGATATTCAATAACTTCACCAGCAGACGCTAACTTGTTTCTTACAGCCTTGCTCTTCATTGAAGCTACAAGGAAAGACATGCAAACGTCCATAAGATATATCAAGGAAGAAAGTTTCCTTTTTGTTACAGCATATAACAAATGAGATATATAAGCAAACAAATCTTGGATGGGCCAAAAGTAAGTGTAAAGATCTTACAATGCTTTAAAGTAACCCAAACAGAGCCCTTCTCCTTATTGCGCTCATACATGCTTGTGAGTTCATTAAGAAATGGATCTGGTTGAAGACAGACCTGCATTTGGGAAGAACAATTAAACAATAAACAGTTGTTCTAGTTGTTCAGCCAAATGCAGAAAGATCAATACCAATTCAGCCATCCAGATAGAATTACAGTCATACACTATGATGGAACTGAGTATAATACCATTCGCTACGGTTTTGCAAATCAAAACAGGTTTTATCTACAACGCTGATAATAAACCAAAGGCCCATAATAAAACTTGATGTTTCTCTTAAAAAATAATACAACTAGAAAAATACCTAAGAAAGACTGAAGAGTAACAAACTCTAGAGAGCTCCTTCAAAAAAATTAAAGAGAAGAATGTTGATAAACATTTGAAAAATATATTTCAGTTCTGTAATGTCTTAACCGTTCATTCGTTTTTACATCAGTCCTATCCACCTGGAGGCTTGTAAAAAGAATAATAATTTTATGGTCATCTACACACAAAAATTAGTCTTGGACATTTGTTTCTAAATATGGCGATTAATCGGTAAAAGAGTGACAAAAGTTGTAAATATGAGATGTTGCTGAAAAGATGCTATGGATTCTTCACCTCTCTAAATTCTAAATTCTCTTCATACATATCTAATGTCTAGGATCTTCCCTTGTAGAAATATATCATGGATAGACCGATCAATTTTTTTATTATCATGGACAGTAAAATTTGATTACATACTAACACTTTTCTTGGACATTTAGAGATCTGTGAAAAACTGAAAATAGATTCCACTTGATTGAGCAGTCGATGCGACAAACCAATTTATTCCGCCACATAATCCAGCAGATAGTAATAAAGATGTCGTTGTTTAACGAAACCCATTATTTAATCAACCTAACCTTCGGCAGACATCATCTCATGATTTCTACATATAACATTCTCTTGTAAATGCCAAAGCAAAATATCGACCAAATTCTCAATTTTCGCTAATTCTCGTACAGAGTTCAGTTTTTTTTAGAAAACATCCAATCTGAGAATGTTACTTTAGCAATAATTCACTCAGTGGAAAGAAAATAAGATCAGAAAACCCTCGACCTAGAAAACACCCAGCATTACAAACGTCGAATCGAATAATAACTTAATTAAAGTTTTAAAAAAAGGTATAACTCCACTTCCGAGTTCCGATCTAAGATTTGGGTTTCTCGAAATCCCGTAATCACTTTCGAGATCCGCGAGAACTCGATCCCCCCAACGATTCGGAAAACCAACGAGTTTAGGGAAAGAGAAGGAGGATCCGTACCATCGTGCGCCGGCGGAGGGAACGGAGGGCGAGAATTGGTGAGAGAGGGTTACGGTGAAAGAAAAAGGAGTAGAAACTGGAGATAGAGAGAGAGAGAGAGAGAGATTGAGATTGGAGTTTCAAATTAGGCCTCAAAGTCAATGGGTTGGATTGGGCTTCTTATTTATAATACTTTGTGGCGTGGTTATTACATGAGAACACAAGGGGTAATACTTGGAATTGTTTCGTTGATGTTTTCTTATGATGCTTTTGGATTGAGCGTAACGATAAAAAAATTCTTTGCATTTCTGGAATTTGCTGAATGACTGCTCTAATTTGCCGAAACCATGGACATGTTTACTCAAACGTGGCGGAGAGTCACTGCAACATTGATTGACCCTTGTACCAACTCATGATGGAACTGCTGCGCAATTCCCGCCTACTAGCCAAATGGCAATACACCCAACACCGAGGCACGCTTGGTGGATGGTCACCTAACACATGATTATGCACATCCATAAGAGAATGAATTAGTTGAGACACGTAGGTTGGTGAGGCTGGAAGATGATGCCCGAGAGTGGTCAGAAGTCAAGGATGAATATCAGAGATCTCAAGAGAAACGTATGTGCTGCATTGAGGAGTTCAATATACTCCCTCATGCCTCAGCTTCAACCCGACTAGTGGCACCCAGTCGGCTCCTAAGGCTGGAGTTTGTACTAGTGGTAGAGACTTTTGTAAAGTTTCCCCATGGTAGGAGTATTTTTGTATTAGGTTGTTGTCACTCATAACAACATTACAACTTTTAATTATCGAATGAAACTACCATTTTATCAAAAAACAAACTGAATTGCTAAACATCGCCCCAAAATTACTTAAATCGCCCCTTGAAATTACCATTTTGCCCTTCTCTCATTTCTACTGCTATAACGCGACACTTTACCCTCCTATCACACATCTCTCTTCATATTCCTCTTATAATCATAAAAAATAATGTTTTGGAGGTCAGTAATGAACCAACGAACGCCCCAGTGTACTCGAATCTGGTAAAATATCTAACATCTTTTTAATAAAAAAATAATAAAAAATAATAAAAAAATTCGGGTGTCCGACGGAGCCGCCCCTACGTAGGAGGGGGCGTCTGGCTAAGACGTCTCCCCCATGGGGGAGGCGTTTTACCCAGACGCCTTACCCATCGGGTAGGCGTTTTACCCAGACGCTCTGTCCTTGGGACAAGCGTCTGTGTAAGACGCCTCCCCCATTAGGGAGGCGTCCTAGCCAGACGCCCCCTCCTACGCGGGGGCGGCTCCGTCGGACGCCCGTAATTTTTTATTATTTTTTTAAAAAGATAATTGATTATAAATTTAGATAATTGTTAAATTAATTAATTAATAAGTTAATAATTACTATATTCGGATGACTGATACCCCTTCGGTACACCGAAAATTCAAAAATTTCCAGAGCCAACAATTTCAAAATCCAACAAAATTTATTGTAAGTCGAGTACCATCTTAGACCATGGTATAGGCGTCTTAGCCAGACGCCCGAGTCGGAAAAAAAAAATCCGTCTCCGTTACTTCGCCTGATGTAGGTGTTTCGCCAGACATTTTCGTGGTGTTGGTACTAGGAATGTTAGTAAAACCGAGTCAAAAACCTTGTTTAAAGACACGGGACGATATGGGTATTAAATATATTGTTAAGGGCAATTTGGTAATTTCAAGGGGCGATTTAAGTAGTTTTGGGGCGACGTTTAGTAGTTCCCAAAACAAAACATATCACACAAATATATATACAATGATTTTTTTCAAAATAATTATCAAAAAAAGAAATTGAAAGAATATAAAGTTGTGAAACTTATTTGGCAAAAAATATGAGACATAAACGACACATGTGATAATATTTTCATTAACAAAAAACAACATCACAAATATTGCTTTTATCCTTTAATTCGGATGTCGTTTTCACTTAAGGTGAGAAAGGGACCACCATCCACTCTTCCTCCGAACCTCCAAATCACTCCCATTCCTCCCTCTCTCCGACACCATTGTCATAGTTGATGTAGATCCAACACCATTTCGAGAGCTGGAGAACATGTTTCGTTGTATGACAAATGCGGGCAATCGAGAACACAAGATGAGCATACATGAAGCTGTCATAAGTAATGAATTGACACCATTGTCAGTACTCCCAAATTTAAGGCACTTGTCGGATCCTAACGAGAACTAGATTGAAGATTCAGTCATTGAAAATGTCGATCGCCGAATTGTTGCACACAATGAACATGAGAATTTGAAGATGGACGAAGTTATTGGTTGCATAGAACTTTCGTCACAAAAGAATATTTGTTGCATTAGTTGAATGATTGACATTTACGAAAAAACACCCAATTTAAAGTATTAGCACATGGGAAAAGGTTATTTACAACTTGTTGTTTGAAGAAAGAATATGATTAGATGATATATGCCCCCTACAATGTAAGAAAAGAATGTTTTCTAATGAAAAGTAGTATAGGTCTGAACACAACTATAGTAACGAGAGCATTTTGCATGACCATGTTTAATGTGATGTCGGTTTAATTTCCAACACGATTGTTACCACCATTTGAACAAACATGACTATCACTCATGTATAAATTTAAGTGTTAACGAAGACCCATTACTTCATAGACATCAAGTATGATAAAACTTGGTTTTCCCAGACGAAAACACTGGAAAAGGTTTATGGAGTGGATGAAGCATCTTATCGTAATTTAAGATGTTTTATGTCTAATATTTGCACCACCAAATCAGGCACAGTGGTCGAGATTCAGACAAAAAGGAAAAAAAACTCTAACATTGAACAATTTCAAAGAATTTCCTGGTCTTTTGCAACATTCATTGAAAGTTTCAAGTATTGTAGACTTGTGTTGAGTAATGATAAGACTCATTTGTCCGTCAAACTTGAAGGTACTCTTTTGGTTGTCATGGTACTGACGTGAACTCGAGTTTGTTTTCTTTTACGTTTGTTGTCATTGAAAAAGAATCTAGAAGCTCGTGACAATGTTTTTTAAGTAATTTGTCAAACATAATATGTACACGAGATGGATTGTGTATCATCAGTGATATTTTTCTGGGTCTTGTGAATATCCTGAAGACATTGTTTCTGTTAGGATCTATGTCCCTTTAATCACTAGATAATTACGGAATTAAAAATACTAATTGAAGGATTAAGGGAAGAGACAATTGCAAACCACAAATTCGTCAACACCGGAGTTTAGAAAGGTTCGGCACCGCACCCGGTCCTAGTCCTCCTCGCAAGCCTCGCTCGATCCCCCAAGCCTCGCTTACGGTTCCACTAACCGATCTTCATTCCGGGCCGAGATCAACGCCATTTACAACCACCGAGACTCGCGAACAACCTCGCCTCGCTCGTGTCTCCTCTCACAACCCGAGAAGGAGCTTCCTCGAAGCTTTACGAATCTTTGGTGATTCTTGAATATGGAGATGGAATCACAATCTAACTAACACTCTTGTCTTGAGCACACTTGGATATTGATATAGAATTGGATATGCAAGTGGTGAAGTTTTGGCTTGAGTGTTGTGATTGAGAACTTGAAGATGAAGATGATTTGGCTTTAAGTATGAGATAGATAGGGAGTGTTCATGAGTCTCAAAACCAACAAATGATGTCCTATTTATAAGCCTTTTCAAGCTTTACTAACCGTTTGGGAGTTGGTGGGGAAATTGATCAATGAGAAGCAAGATGTGACTTAAGCTAGGGCATATTTTAGACCAGGTTTGGTTGACCGTTCAAGTAACGGTAGTCCGAGACAAGGGTTTGATTGGTCTGAACTAAGCTTACGGTTGACCGAATAGGGTTCGGATCACCGTACACTAACTTCCAGTAGCTATTTTCATTTTAGCACTAATTAAGTTTGGTTAACCGAATTCCATTCGGTTCACCGTTCCAAGGTGGACAGTATGATTGATTGGGCTCTGATCTACTCAAGTTCGGTTGACCGTGTATAATTCAGTAGACCGAAGTTAGAGCTGATAGTTAAGGCTCAAATAGTCGTTGGGTACAACGGTCAAGTGTCACGTGTAAATAGTCGTTGGGTGCCTAAAGCCAAGAAGGACTCGGTTGACCGATAGGTATTTAGTCGTCCAAATTAGGACAAGTCAATTGGACTCTAGGGACTTGATTCAAATGCGACTGTTGGAGCAAAGTCCAAAACCGGTCCAGGGCTATTCGGTCGGCCGAATGTGGTTCGATCTTCTGACAGGGCAATTCCAAAGAACAACCTAATGTTTACTAGTGAGAAGTATTTGGATAACCGATAGGTATTCGGTGGACCAAAGTAGAAGGGTTTCGGTTTACCGAATCTTGACGGAAAATAATCCTAGTGCTCAAGTTTACATTAAACCTTATGGACTCAATAAATACAAAATTACATGTCTTGGTCCAAAACTTTGATTACAAGTCTTGATGTCTTTTTCCCAATGCTCATTTCCTTCATTGTCTTGATCAACTTATTAAGATGATTGCAAGTATACAAGTATGTATGCAATGCATGTAATCGTGTTTGCTCACTTTGATTGATTAGGTTGATTGATTAAGATTAGTTTGATTAATCATCAAAATTAATATAGATTAATGCCAAAAAACCAACAGTTTCATCCAGAACGATGTTACGTTCACAGAATGGTGTCATTTTCCATTAAAGGATAAAAATGACATGAAGAAATAATGACAAAAATCACTATACAAATTATATAATGATGTCATATTATATAATGACAAGAATAAAAAATGCACTATACAAATTTTGAAAAGATTACTATATGAAGAAATAAGTAAGAGTATGCATATAACATCTTCAATCAAAGTCAACCCGAAGAATGATACAAAGTTGATCTTATTCGTCCATATATTTTACCCAATAACAAAATTTACTATTATTTATTATACCTATTACATGCTTATGACTTGATGTCAGAGGACCTCCTGTAGAGTTTTTGAAAACCTGTGAAATATTTAAAGGACGAATTTTGAAATAAACAACTAAAGTTAGGGTTGTCAATTCGGGTCACGACACGAAATTCGAACCCGAACTCGACACGAAATTTCGATCTCGGGTCGAATTCGGGTCGACACGAACAACACGAATTGTAATTCGGGGTCGGGTTTGGGTTGATATATTTCGGGTTTCGTGTAATTCGGGTCAACACGAATTACCCGAATTAAAAATAGAAAAGTAAAAAACCTAACTCTAACTAAAACATGCATCCACCCGTCTCCAACAGACCAAGTGACCAACACCAAGCCTCCAAAATCCAAATCCTCCAAATCTACACTTGTTGCCATCCTCGCCACCCCATCGCCGGTCGTCGTCATCATCGCCTTCTCCTCTCGCCATCCTCACCCTCTCCTCTCACCGTCCTCGTCCCCTTTAGGTGTGACCGCTTCCCGACCACCAGCCCCTGCCACCTACACCACCCTCTTCACCCACAACCACCTCCCTCTCCAAAACCACCCACTCCTCTGCAGAAAAAATGATGAAGAAAAAAAAGAACATGTTGAACATGTACGTTGCTCAAGTGTTGTATTTTTTGTCCCTTATTTGGAAATGTTAATTTTGATTCTTATTCTGATGTTGTCGAAATGAGAAGAATTGTTATCATTCACTTGCTGCAATGGGTTTCACGTATGTATGTATTATTATTATTCTTTTTTTTGTTCTTTCACTATATTTTGCTGCCCATTAACTTTGTATTACCATGGTATTGTACTATACAAGCTTGTAAGTTCAATTTTATTTACGAACCTTTCCGATTGTTTTTCAAGTTTAATTGAAATATTTGCTTTCTTGTAAAAGGGTTTTGTTTAGCCATTTTAAGATTTGCCTTTTCCTGCATTGTAATTGTTTAATGTGAGTTAGGTACTTGATTTTTTGTTGGTGAAATACCATGTGATCTTAGACTTGGAATGACTTTAACCAGGTGACAAAGATTTCGTGTCAATTCGTGTTAACACAACCCGAAACACGAATTCGACAAACACGAAAAGGAATTCGTGTCAATTCGGGTCGTGTTCGGGTTACTAATTTCATGTTTGTGTTTCGGTGTAGAATTTCGTGTTCGTGTTCGGGTCGATTTTTTATTTTATTTCGTGTTCGGATTGAGCAAAAAAAATATTCGTGTCAATTCGTGTCGACACGAACACGACCCGAAGTACGAATTTGACAGTCGTAACTAAAGTAAAACGAATTGTTTTTTACTTGAAGTTCGAACATTCTCCAGAAGAGAATCCGTACAATAATTCCATTGTAGAAAGAGAATATTGAAGAAAAATATTATATTAAAATGCTCATCTTGAAAGCAACTAACAATGGGACGTCTATTGTATATCGACAAAGATCCAATTATAATAGGACCTGAAAATCCTTATCAAAACGTCATGAAAATTTTCTTATAACTTGAAACCTAATAAGGTTCATAGTGAATGTTTTATCTAAGCATAATATTCCTCTGAAAATTTTTAGATGATGTTCGAGGATCTACCAATTTCTAGTCATGCAATGAAGATTTATAGTAGTGATGTTTTCTACATGTCTGACCCACATCAATTATTATCACAAACTATTTGGTGTCATTATGTGGAGTATTTACAATTTTATGCAAGTTGGTGAGTTAGTTATTGATTCTTACATTCTCATATTGCTATGACATCAATATAAATATGATACATCTCTAATTTGTCAATAAGTAATATCTTTTGAGGTAACATATTCATATTTTGCAAAAGTTACCACAATTTGTGTTACTCCTAGTATATCATTTGAGAAAAATTAAACAATCTTATTATCTAAGTGAAATATAGTAAATATCCATCAAATCTGTTTAACTATGATGTATTTGTTTATTGAAGCCCCATGCACTTTTGTCTTTAAGAACTTTGTAAATATATTGGTAAGTTTGGTATACTACAAACCAGGGGGAGTGGATTCATATTTATTGTCCCTGAAGGATGGATATCCCTGAAGGATAAAGCCCGGAAGACTTGTAATTGCACTCTTTTTACATTTTCCCATTTTTGTCCAAAAAAGTTTTATTGGTTAAAAAAATTTAACGAGGTAACTTGTGCAATTTTGTTAATGTATGTTATACACTTTTTTTTCTTAGCTATTTTTTTCAATAAGATTTTGTAGCAAAGTTTTTTAACAAGACGTGAACATAACGCATAATGTATAAAGAAGTGTTATAAATGTATGTTGAATTGAGGGAGAGAATCATACGCTCTGCACTCTTTTTTCCTTCATCAAATTTTTGTCCCACAATGTTTTACTTGACAATGTTTTTAATGATGCAGGTCGAAGAGCGTACAACAAAAGGTGATCTTTCAATGAGGAGTTATGAAATTGCAAAGAAGTGGATGAGTCACATTTTGTTATGAAAATTGAATATAGTTGACGACTCACCTTCCAAGATGGTTGTTATTCCAACCAATCAATTGCAACTCCTCTATTAAAATGTGTTGTAATGTGCATTGTATTTACATCCTTATTTAGTATAGGTTATGTAACTTCCACAAATCTATGTGTATATATGTGGTTGTACTATGTATTGGAGAGATATACAATATAGATGGTCATCTTCCTCCCCCTACACATACTTCTCTTGTCTTGTTGTCATTGTGTTTCCAAGGATCTTCCATATATTTACAACAATAATAACTTTATCGTATATAGAAGAATATATGAACCTCCATGGGTTATATGTATTAAAACAGATAATTTTTAGTCTTGTTTCAAAGATAACTTCAGTTATATAACTTTATCTTAGGGAGCTACTATTCATCGCCGGAAAATTACTTAAATCGCCCCCAAAAATTACCTTTTTCCCTTTACAAATCAATTAATACAAATTTTGTCCCACGTCTTTAAATAATGTTTTTGACTCAGTTTTACTTACATTCCTAGTACCAACACCACGAAAATGTCTAGCGAAGCACCTGGATCCGGCGAGATAACGGAGTCGGATTTTTTTCCGACTCGGGCGTCTGGCTAAGACACCTCCACAATGTAGAGGCGTCTTAGCCAAATGCCCCATTTTTTTATAGTTTTTCTTAATTTTCTGTTAAATTTATTTTTTCCAGGATCCGTTACAAGATTTCGGTGGTGATGGAGTAGATTACAGTGAGTTTTTTGATGGTAAACAAATATTTACAACAATCGAGGAAGCTTGTAAATGGGCGAAACAAGTTGCAATAGAAGCTGGATTTTTTTTGGTTATATCATCATACAAACCAAAAGCAGATAATCTTCCGCTCCCGATGTGGGCGGAAAGCAGGGAAATACTTATATATCCAAGTCTGCAGCAATGTAAGACAACCTGTATTCCCAGAACAATCAGCACGACTCGATATACCCAGCTGGCGATACAGATATGTCAACGTCGCCGACCCCAATGAGTACTGACCAATGATATCTGACTCCCTCGCCTCCAATAGGTCGCGTTGTCTGACTCTGCAACCGCTCTTGTCGACAAACAAGATGCAACCTAGCAGTAAGAAGAGGAAGGCAGTCATCTGCGTATCCTCAGTCTGTGGTGGTTGCCCCGTCTGCAACAGTCGTCCACGGCCTCGATACTAACACCACTGCCACTCCAAAATGAGCTATCCAGCCCAAGACCCTCAAGGCTGACACCCAACAACTCTAATACAAATAACTTGAGCTCAGACATCAGCGCCTGCACACTGACCTTACGACCCTCAACAGGAATGTGCAGAATCTGAAAGACGTTATGCAACATTATCGTCATCTTTCCGAACGGCAAGTGGAAAATGTTGGTATCAGGCTGTCACTGCTCCACGAAAGTCGAAATCAACGGCATGTCAATGCAGGAAAACATGTTGTACGGCAAGTGACCCACCACTGTCACTAACGGTCGCCGTCATATCATCAGTCATTACTGAACGCGAAGTCTGCAATGTAATACAGGCTTTGTGCCGATTATGGCACTTCAAAACCTTCCGATCCTCGTCATCCCAGATGTGTCTAGCAATGTGACCTCCGAAACTCGGAATGACGCTGCCATCTAGAGGACCACCGGGCATCTTATCCGTCACGATCCAAGACTGGTCCTCACCCATCTTCTTCTTCTGAGCTCGGGCGTTTGTAGTGCGCGAACTCAAATCACTGGTCACAAACCGACCACCTCGACCCTTCCTAATGACTCACTCAGCCGAAGGACCACAATGTCGCCCCCGTCCTCGACCATACTGTTGTATCGCCTTCTCCTGTGGCTCCAAGCCATACCGGCCCCCATCGTCACTCTCGTCGTGACTCCTCAACTCATCTGAATCATCCTCGTCGTCAAAAGAATCCTCAGGTGTCAGACGACGACGTAAAAGATCTTTCTCTCTCCTAACTGAAGCAGAAATACCTCATCTACGTGGATGACGGGGACCTTACTCATCTGTTATACTACGTACCGCACGTAAGGAATTTGATTTCCCTTTTCCTCCACGGTAACCTGATGACTATTAATTCAATTTTAAAAATAAAATTTTGTTAATGGATTTAATAAAATAATTAAATTAGTTATTAACTTAATAATCAATTTATTTAGCAATTATCACAATTTATAATCAATAATCCTTTACTAAAATCGTCCACAACTAATTATTAACTTAATAATCAATTTATTTAGTAATTATCACAATTTATAATCAATAAATGATTTACTAAACTAATTTAATTAATTATTAACATAATATTCTATTTATTTTGCAATTATCACAAATTATAATCAATTTAAATAATTAAAAAAATAAAAAATAAAAAATGGGGCGTCTACCAGAGACGCCCCCCATCGGGGAGGCGTCTTCCGGAGCCGCCTCCCCTTGGACGTCTCCCGCGGACGCTCGACCCAATTGTTTTTTAATTTTTTTAAAAATTAAACAAGACAATTTACCAGATTTGAGGAATCCGGGGCGTCCGTTGGTTCTTTTCCCGACCTCCGAGATATTATTTCTGGTGAATATAAGAGTAATATGAAGAGGGAGTGGTGTTAGGAGAGTGAAATGATGAGTTATATAAGTGGAAAGTTAGAAGGGCAAAATAGTAATCTGTACGGACGATTTAAGTAGTTTTCCGGCGATGAATGCAGTTCAGTTATCTTGTCACTGCACGAAATGTTGTTTAATTACATTATTATTATTTTCAATTTTAAAGTATTGACTATAAGAATGAGATAATACTTTTTTAATTAAAATGATGAATTATTTGGTTGGTTTATACTTTATAACACGGATGAAAAAGTAACAACGAGAAAAGCAAGAATAAACAGGTTACGATTAAAATAACAAGAATTTATGTGGTCTTCCAAACCTCCGTCATCATATTGTCAGATTAATTCTTTTATTCGCTTCTTCATTAGTTTATTCCAAACTTTATGTCTTATGCTTTGTATCTTGATTACTTTGGACGAGTTCTTGTTTTTCTTAAATAAATTTTGACAGCGTCTCTTAACCAAGATCGGTTTCATATTGTTTTGGGTACCCTGTTGTTTTCTTGTTTTTCTTAAATATTTTGACCACGTGGCTTAACCAACTATTAGAATTCATATTATCCAACTATTATATATTTAATATTAAAAGATAACGATTTTAACGGTTTTAAAAGATAAAACTTAATCTTCTCTAATATCCTTTCTTCCTTTCTACGTATATATAAGGGCTACACATTAGACCCTTCTACATATACCTCTCACACCTCTCTTTCTCTTACTTGATCCCCTCCCATAAACAAGCTCTCCACATTTGACCACATCTAATGGGAGGTTCGAGTGACCAAAGTGATTAATTCAACCCCAAGAAAGCGACTCCGCCTACCCAAACCGGAGAATCAGGGTCAGCTCCCTGGCAGCACGAACGCACCCACCATAACCAACAGTCGGAGGACCTACCGCGTCGACCTCAGGAATGTCAAGAGCTTCATGCAGACTCTTACCCATATGTCACCCGAGAAGGAACCCAACGTCGACCCGTCTGAACCCGTTCAGGCCAGTACAACGCCCATGCCGAGCACAGAGCATGGTCGGTTCCCATCGGCATACCAGACCTGCCCGCAAATGGACGTCCAGAATCGTTTGAACGATGAAAATCATTATTCGATGAGTTTCTAACCTTCGCATACGGATTTTCATCGTTCTAACGATTCTGGACGTCCATTTGCGGACCGGTCTCGTATGCCGGTGGGAATTGACCATGCTTTGTGTTCGGCTTGAGTGTTGCATTGCCATGAACGGGTTTAGACGTGTCGACGTCGGGCTCCTTCTTGGGTGACATATGGGTAAGAGTCCTCGCAAAACTCTTGACATTCCTGGGGTTGACGCAGTAGCTCCATCCAAATGTTTCGGGATTAGGAAATAGAGGTTTATTTCTTGTGATTTTGCATTCTTGAATGATGATTTATGGATTCATTTTTTGTTTATTTAGGAAATACGACGAGAAATGATTCCTTCACGGTGCATGTCTGTCGAATCTTTTATCAATTATTTAATTTTTTTAAAATTTAATGACATGTTAATCTACACATTGATTTTCCACATGCAAGACATGAGTGTCACACGTGGGACAGTTTTGCATTGTTTAAGTTTTTTTTGCTAAAATATTACATTTTCATTTTTTCGTGAAGTTCATATTAGATGTTGCTAATATAATTTTTTAATTTAATTTGGTGTTAAGATACGCATTAAAACAATTTTTCAATTTTATGTGATTTCAAAATCCTCAAATATTAAAAAAACGCGTTGTAGAAAGAAAAGCTCATGTTTTGAATAATATATTTCTATGACATAATAATTAAATTCACACTTGCTTCGTAAAAACCCTTTCAACACCATGGATTAAATTCCTTAAAATTCTTGCTTTAGTAATTTTCTTTTGGTTTTAGAGTTCTTTATTTTCTACATTACTTGCTAATATCTTTTTTCCAGTAAAATTATTTTTTCAGATTCTTTATGTGTAGACATTTTATATTTTAAATCACTTATGATACCTAATACTTTATTGTAGTTTGAATAATTATGTTTAAAGAGATTCAAATTTCCAAGAGATCGAGTACATCAAATCTTTTCACTGAAGCAATCTCGTCCGCATATTCACTAATAATTAGTGAATGACACTTCTTTAACTTAATTTCATTCAGAACTTGGTATTAAATTTCTTGGATAAAGGAATGTCAATTTGAAAAAGTGTATTAATATATAGCAACCTGGGTTAGCTATACGTCTTGAGATAGTCAACATCGGTCAAAGGTGATTATCAAGATCAGTGATCGAATCCTAGTCGTCCCATTTTAATAATTTGAAGTTAAAGATTTAAAATAAGGTAGATGGTAGAGTAGATAAAATTAAAATAAGTGTATTAATTGCGTTACAATTACAGAACTATAAAAAAATTATAGAACATGTCGACCGTCCAGACATTTTCGGTCGACCGAGTAACAACAAATTTCCGACAATTTGTTTTGTCATATATACCCAACGGTCGTATTCGTATTATTTCCAAATACCCCAAAAATACTTTTCCATATCGGTCGACCGAGGACCTTGTTCGGTCGACCGAACTTAGATGTCTTGACAAACCCGACTGCCTGTTAATTTTCGGTCGACCGTGGACCTTGTTCCGGTCGACCGAATATGATTTTGTTTGTCAATCTCAAAGAGCCTGTTATAAATCGGTCGACCGAACCTATCTTGGTGTTCGACCGATAACTTAAGTGTACCTAGATTATAGCCTTTGGCGGTCGACCATTCTTTAACCGGTCAACCGAACTGAGTTCAAAATTGCAAAACGGTCGACCGTTCAGCCTGATCCAGTCAACCGAACTTACTCAGTTTTGGGTCTTGCAGATTTTTGTTTTGTGTATCTTACACAACTTGATGAGAATTTTATTTATACCGCAAGTGCACGGCGTCAATGGAGACGTGACAAATACGGGTCGAACACAAGGAGGGAGAGATTTGTTATTAATGTGATTTCGATTGCCGGAAAGATGGAGAGAAGAAATAAGTTGGTTTTGAGATTTTTGATTTTTAATTATCTAAAACAAGAAACAAGAACAATTAAAACTAAAACAATAACAAAGAGGTGAATTCCGTTGGGTGGAGGTTTAGATTTAAGGTTTAGATTAGAGAATTCAGAAACTTATAATAAATCATATTAGTTATAAAGCATTACATGATAAATGATTTAACATAAACTCAAGTAATCAAAATATACTAACACGAAATTAAAATAATAACATTCATTCATCTTCTCTTCACCCTAAATCTGTCACCTTCACCCTTTGGAAGGAGTTAGAAACTCATAGAGGGAGGAAGAAGGGGTCCTAGAGGCATTACAAAAGAAAAGTAAAAACAAGAAATAAAAGACAAAATTTTATTACTAAAATAAAGACAAATAAAAACAACAACTAAAAACTAGGTCTAAGGCCAAGGACCCTTCTACCATCGTTCTCGGGGCTATTTATAGCTGATACAAGGGATCCCAATATATAAATGGAACGTACACGCGTCAATACAGCATTGGTAAAAATTTGAGCACACGGATCGACTTTTGTGCGGCTAAATCGCCGCAATTTGTACATGAGGTGCGGCGGAATCGCCACCTTTTCGGCTCGGATTCGATCCAGATTTTTCCTGTGTGTTTATGATATGAATTGATCCTCCTTTGCGGGTCTATATTGATTCTTTCCATTCTTTTGAGCTCCGGATTAATTCCTTTATATATATGGAGATTCACATTGATTTTTCTTTAGATTTTCTCCATAATAATAAAAGCTACTCGTGATTTGCAATTAGGTCCTTGACTTTTTGCAATTAAGTCCCCGACTACTTCTGTGCTTAAGTCTTTGTTCTTTTTTGTAATTAGATCTTGAATGCTTTTATGCTTGGATACATTTCCATTTGTAACCTGTTAAACTTGAACTTGGTCTTTATGATAGAAATGAGTCTTTTGCACGCGTTTATGCTCGAGATGTGGGTAAATTGCATTCAGGTTCCTGTATTCTGTAAATAAGACTAAACACATACCTTAGTAGCATTTATTGATGTAAAAGTAATCTAAATGAAAGACATATGATGCAATGTATGCAATGCCTCACAACTCTTACCCAACTTAACCCCAACGGCTATAATACCTTAGGAACTTATAAATAGGTGTTCCCTTGACACAATTACACATCTATCACACTTCCATTTGTCATATACACTAGAGAGAAACTCCCAAGTTCCAATTTCCTCAATCCTACACTCTAAGCTTAAATTCCACACATTTGATCATAGTCAAATCATACTCAAAGTGTGCTCAATATTTAGAGAGTGTTGTCCCACTCACTTGTTGTTCGAGAAGCAAGGATTTCGGTGAAAGCCCGAAGTGTTCCCTCTCGGATTGTGAGAGGAAGAAGGTCAAGCAAGCGAAGGTGTTCGTGGTGCTTGTGTTGTAAAGGCATTCTCTCCCGGTCCGAAACGGGGAGTGGTTAGTGAAGTCGTGAGCGGAGCTCGGTGATCCGAGTGGAGCTTGCAAGAGATGACTAGGACCCAGGTGAGGTGCCGAACATCTGTAAAATCTCACGTCTCTATCGTGATTTGCATTTTCCATTCCCTTACTTGCTTGTTTAGTATTAAATTCCGCTGCATATCTTTGATCGTTAAACAAGTAGGTAATTAGGATTAAAAATGATTAGAATTAGAGACACTCACGATCCTACAGAACTCTCTAGATGATTTGCTGGTAGAGGAGGTATGATTGTGGGTAGAATCCAATATATCTTCTCTTGTTAGCATTGGAGCACTCCAACTTCTGTGATCTTCTGGACGACTGGTGCTTGTCCCAGGTGTTTGGTTTCCTGGACTTTCGAGCTGTAGGTGTCTTTCCGTTGGGGGTTGTGAGAGTGTGAGTGGTTAGTCTTCACTACCATCTCCTTCAGAATCTCGTTCCCAATTTCCGTCTTCATCACCTAAGTTCACGACATGATCGTCATTCACACAGGGCTCGTACTCATTCAATTGGTGGGGGACATCAACTTCAGGAACAATTATCTCATTGTCGGTAGCCATAGGTTCTGTTTGGGGAACAAAAGTCTCAACCGAACTCCTAACTTTTTTGTTAAAGTTGGAATTGGGTGATGGTTCTACAGGTGCGTCCTTTCTAACTGGAGTAACACATAAATGGATTTTGTCATATAATATTTCAGAGACCTCAAGAAATGGATTTTGTCATATAATATCTCACCTCAAGAAATGGATGTCAGAATCGTCTGTAATTTTAACAGGTCTCAATGGCTGCCCCAATGTTCTGTAAGGGGCCTCCACTGTGAACTCGTACTTCAACTTATCAACATCAAACGTCTTATGCAAAATTTCAAGTAGTTGCAAGTATGTGACATCCTTTTCTATCATTATCCCTTTACTCTTGTCGTCCTGGGAAAATCATTCTCTACCATTCATTTCCCAAACACCATTGTACGCAGCCAATACGTTAACAGTGGAACCTCATACTACAAAAGAACTGTAAAAAGTTCGAAATATTGGAGTTCAGAATAATAATCATTATCCATCGAGTTCTATCGAGTTTGTATCGAACTTATATCGAGTAACAAAATCGAGCACCACCTAGTTCAATCAAAATTTAATCAAGTATAACTATCGAGCATACACATCGACCCGCACTATCGCGTACAATCAAGTTCAATCGAACTAGATCGAGCTTTAAAACAATTCTAATTATCGAGCAAGCACAACAAGGCAATCTATCACGTATCACTGAGTACGATCGAGTACCGTCCGACGTTGCCTACGACCATCAGTCCATCACAGAAGGCAAATTCAAATGAAACTTGAACAAACCAACAAAACACAACAAGACATTGATAGATCTATTCGAAAATGGAAAGAAAATGCAACAAATTAACACCCACATCAATTTTTTACAATTTCACTTACTCATTCTTTTTGTTGACCGGTTTCTCCACCAGGAACACTAAAATAACTTGTGCATTTCAATGGGGGTACGACAAGAGGCCAAAGGGAACGATCTCACCTCAATAATGATTATTGTGGGGTCGATCTGGTCTTCACTCCAAACTTAAAAATCTAAGCTCGATGCGCCTGAAAGAGAGAGTTCCAAGGAGAAAGGAAGATAGGGGAATGATCGATTTAGGCGGGGGTATTTTGCGGAGAAGTGGAAAGATAAGCATATTTTTCATAGTATATCAAAGTTGGGGTTATTTGGTTATTTTTCAGATGTTGAGCCACCTGGGGCATAAAATGTTAAAATCTCGTTAAAAAATTATTTTGATGGTCTAGTGCATGGTTTATTCCATAACATACGTAACGTGATTCCTCGAAGCACACTAGTATTGATAATTTGTGTCAGTGTGTGTCATTTTGATATTAATAGCAAAAATAATAGTGCATGGGCTACCGTCGGGCGCCCTGCTCTCTCTCTCTGTCACGTCAGCTTCTCTCTCTCTGCCACGTCAGCTCACCCAACCCACCCAAAAAAACTTTTAACCACGCCCCGACTACCCCCACCCACCCTACACTCTTTTTCCTTCACATCATTTCTTAATTAAACAATTTTAATTCTTCCACAACATTCAACAAATTACATTTATATAATTATGATTCTAATTACTATATTTAATTACTTTAACTAAAAATATTTAATAATTACTATTAAATCACGAAATTATTATTAAATATTAGGAAACCACATTACATATTAGATAAACTGAAATCGAAAATATCACATTCAAAGTTAAGAAACAATAATACATATTACATAAACTGGACTTCGAAATAGTACATTAATTTTTTTGTTAAACCATTTTCAAACCGCTCCTCATCCGTAGTGTTGCCATATATGTTCGATTAAATCGTCCTTCAGATCCAAATGTTGATTCATGTCACGCACCCGATCTTGATTGACAAAAAACTCGTGAATATCCGTTATACGATAGGTCGAATATTGCGTTGATTCCTCCTCAGAAGTTTCAGGTCGATCTTCCATAAATTCGCGAATATCTCCAAAATTAGGGTAACAATCGTGTTCGTCCTCCACTCTCATGTTATGTATAATGATGCAAACTGTCATTATTTTGGATATTATGTCCTTACTCCAGGCAAGAGTCGGGTTTCTGATGATCGCGAACCTCGCTTGCAACACTCTGAAAGCACGTTCTACATCTTTGTGTGTTTCTTTCGGCACTTCAGCAAACAACCTGTGCTTCGGGGTTTGAGGGTGAATGATGGATTGGATGAAGGCGATCCATTGTTGATAAATATCATCTGTAAGATAGTATACCATATCATATTGAACACAATTTACCTCATAATTTACAGGTGGATCTCAACCTTCTAGTATGTCGTCGAAAATCGGAGATTGTTGCTGGATGTTCAAGTCATTGGATGAACCCGGTATTCCGAAAAAGGTGTGTCAGATGCATAAGTCGTACGATGCCACCACCTCAAGGGTAAGGGTTGCTTTCCTAGTACGCCCTTGATGTTGTCCCTTCCAAGTAGCCGGACATTTTTTCACTCCCAGTACATACAATCGATACTCCACATCATACTTGGGAACCCACATTGCTCACCAACATAAAGTAGTCATGCCAAGTCATTTGTAGTTGTCCGCCGTAAATACTCATCGCCAAAGTTGTTAATAACACCTTCACAGAATTTGAGGAGGGCATTTCTGGATGTTTCCGCACTCATTCGTAGATAGTCATCGATCCCATCAGCTGCCACGTCATAGGCTAACATCCGCATTGCTGCCGTGGTTTTTTGTAAGCCTGAAATGCTCATTCTACAAGTTGTGTCCGATGTTCGTTGGAAGAAGACATTAAATGCTTCAATAGCATTGGAAATGCACAGAAAGATATGCTTCACATCCAAAATCTTCTCCTGAAAGGAGTATCAGAATACACATGGTTGTCAGAAAAAATAATCGTCCATAAGGCATCTGTAACCAAGTTCACGATCTCTATCTGGGTTCGTTGTTCTCCTTCGACGTTGCCTAGGGCGTATACTCCTTTCGTACACAACCCGAGCGGCCATATCAACAGCACGGTCCATCAGATCAAATGTCTCATCCCAGTGGTCATCGTCGGATTTTAAATTATCAGACGACATTGAGAGAAGAAGTTAAGGAGATGTGAGGAGTTAGAGATAGATAAAGGTATTTATAGTTTGGAATAGATAGAGGTATCTATTGCACAGTTCACGTGTGAATGCACAGTACGCGTGTGACTACATTGTTCATGCGTGATTGAAGAGTACAAACGTGATTACACAATGCATGTGTAATATTAATAATTATTAACTAACACTAATAATTATTATTAAACCACGAAAAAGTTTAATAATTAAAATTAGGAATGCATAGTATACGCGTGAATGCACAGTTTACGCGTGAAAGCAAAATTGTCCGCCTGAATACACAGTGTTTGCGTGAATACGCAATGTCCGATTGTCCCTCTATATATACCTTACACAAAACACAACTTACACTCAATACCTCTTCCACAATCTGACCTCATTGTTACGAAACACAACTTTCCAATGTCTTCTCCAGATCACAACCGTTCCCCTCGTCGTTCACAATCAAATCCACGTCCACGCTATCCACAAGGATACCCCTCACGTCAATATTTCCAACAACCATTCCAACAGTCAGACTTCTCCCAATACACACCATCATTCCCACGTCCAGACTTCTTCCAATATGCACCACCATTCCTACCACCAGACCAAAACTAACCATTCCCACAATTCCCCCAATACGCACCACCATTCCCACAAAAGCAACCCCAATTTCAGATGTTTGGCGAAAATATGTCCTAAGAAAGTAGTCTGAGTATGACGGACGCTAAAGAAGAGGACTATGACGACAATGAGTCCTCACCTCACCACAATACCATCCCACGCCCACAGCGATGCCGCTGCAAGCAAGTCGAAGCCGTCAAATGCAATCCAAAGCTGTGGACCACAACTGAGGACAAATGACTGGTCTTGACATATATGGAAGTCAGTTGCGATGCGGTGACGGGGATAAACCAAAAGTCTACTTCCTTGTGGACCAAAGTAAAACGTGTTTACGACGACTCAATCGACGAAACAGACCTTCCAGAGAGGATGCAGAGTCCTTAAAAGGATGGTGGAGGAGAATTGTACCTACTGTCAACAAGTGAGTCAGGTGCTTCGATCAGGCGTACCGACGGAAAAGGAACTGTCAGAATGATGACGTCCGACAAGCTCACGTGATCTACGAGCGAACTCATAGGGCCAAATTTCTTTATTTTGATGCTTGAGTCATGTTGCGTAGGTACCCAAAATGGGAGTCTCTGATATCTGGAGCAAATGTCGTGAGTGTTGGTCGGGAGTCCCCAGAGTTCCATGATGAAAGTAGTCCCCATTCAGGAAGCCCTGGGAAAAGAAAGAGCACTGATGACTCTAGGACGCAATCACTGTTGGCTTTTTGGCCTTAATCCATATTTTGATGATGTAATTCAACCTAATCTTAATTAAGAAATGTAGATTAGCACATGTAGTATAATGGTATATATGTTGTATTTTGCTAACATCTACAGGTGATCAAAACTCAAGAAAGAAGAAAAATCAAGTCAAAACATGTAATCAAGCTGGATTGAAGACATGTATTTTACTTTTATTTGAGTCTTAGGAACACATGTGAATTGAGAATAACATAAGATAATATCCATGCATTCACACACTAAGTTCCTTAGAGAAGTCACACACAAAATTTCAGATCAATCGGACTTCGATAGGTCATCCAAAACATAGTCGGAAAATCACTAAAACTAAATCTTAAATCCTGTCCGAAAACGTTCGACCGATTTGACCTTTTGTTCGACCGGTTTCAGTAGATTTAGAGTTTTTACATGACCATTTTTGTTCAACCGATTTGCCTCATAGTTCAACCGATTTCAGTAGTGTTTTGCCCAGACTAAAACGGTCGACCGGTTTTGCCATTTTGTTCGATCGTTTCGGGTTTTCATGTGTCCGTTTTATTTTGTCGTATTCATACAACGGTCATATGCGCATAACACTATTCCCAACCGTTCTACCGAACCATCCATTTGTTCAACCGATCCATTAGTTTTTGTAAGGTTCTGTTCGACCGGTTCCACTTTAGGTCGACCGGTTGGAGACAGGTTTTGCTCAATTTGAATTCTGTTTTGTGTATCTCTTACACAAATCAATCAAATCTTTCACCAATGGCTAGGATTCTCTTAGAGCTTTCAAATAGAGGATCAAACTCAGTTTTACACACATCTCTCACACTTCCAATTGTACAATTCATTAGAGAGAAGCTCTCAATCCTCAAAGCTCTCAATCTCACTCCATAAGCCTAAATCCACGCTTAGTGATCATATCCAAATCCTACTCAAGTGTGCTCAATTAGAGAATGTTGTCCCACTCATTGTTGTCAAAGAAGCAAAGGTCTTGGTGAAAGCCCAAGACAAAGAGTATAGACTTCGGTGAGAGCCCGAAGTGATCCTCTCGGATTGTGAGAGGAGGAGTCAAGCTCGGCGAGGGTTGTTCGCGAGCTTGAAGACTTGTAAAGGTGTTCTCTCCCGGCCCGGAACGGGGAGTGGATAGTGAAGACGTAGGCGAAGCTCGCGGAGTCGAGCGGAGCTTACAAGAGAGGACTAGGACCCGGGTGGGGTGCCGAACCTCTATAAAATCCCCCGTGTCGATTGTGGTTTGCATTCTATTATTCTTTCTTTACTTGTTTGTTTATTCCGCTGCGCATTTGATTGCTTAAACAAGTAGAGTATTAGGTGATTAGCCTTAATTGTGGACCCATAGACCCACACGATCTCACATTTGGTATCAGAGCATTGTTCGTTAATTTTGTTCTTAACCGATAAATTAACATGACTCTTAATGCATCCACACCTTTAGAATCTTGTAAAACACCACACTTTGATGGAAATAATTTTGTTTCATGGAAAAGTAAAATGTCATCATTTATTAAATCCATGAACATTAACATGTGGTTTACGATTCAAACTCCATATGAATCACCTAGATGTCAGATTAGTAAATGAAGTTTAGAAGATGAGAAAAATGCATCCCTAAATGCTAAAGCTATGAATGTCATATTTTGTGCATTAGGAGATGAACTTTTTAATCTTGTTTGCTCATGTGATAGTACTCATTCTATATGGCAAACATTAGAAAGGAATTTTGGTGAAAAAGATTCACCATCCGGGGAGAAAGGAGCAACCACTCCGAATGATGTAGCTCGAGCAAAGAAAGTGGAGATTAACTCAACATCTTCATCATCATCAAGCTCATCCGATGGAGAAAGTGAAGATGAGGTATCTTCTAGTTATTCTTCAAGTAGTAGTTCAAAAGATAATGCCTATGATTTTAATGAACTACAAAATGCATTTCAAAGATTATTTGAAAAATATAAAGAACTTTACAAGACTAATCAAGTAGCAAATGAGCAAATCCATGATCTTAAATGTCAAAATGCATCTATCTTAGATGATAAAGTTGATTTGCTTGCTAAAATTAAAGTTCTAACTTTAGAGAATGCATGCTTGAAGGAAGAAAATTTAAATGTTAAAAATACTTCATCTCATGCAATTGGTAGTCATATGCTAGAAATTGACACTAATGACTTGCTTATTAAACTTGATAAATCTCATTTAGAAAGCAAGCAATTATTACATGTCTTAAATTGCATGAATGAAAAGGTTGCAAACTTAGAGATTCACATGCTTAACATAAATGAAAAGCATAATTCTATGATTAAAAATCTAAATTGCTTAAATGAATCTCTAGCAACTAAAAACAGTGAACTTAATGCCTTAAATGAAAATTTGTCAAATAAATTGCATAAGTTCACACATGGCAATAAAAACAATTTTTATGTTAAAAACTTTCCTATTCAAATTAATGTTAAACATAATTTTGTCATGAAAAAGAAAGTGTAGAGGTACCAAAATCAACTTGGATTTGGGTACCAAAAGCTAAACTTAATGGACCCAAGCAAAAATGGGTATCAAAGTCTACACTTGTAGGAGCTTGAGGATGAGATTGGTGGTGACCGGACGAGCCAAAGCGTCGAAATTCGAATCCGGTTGCATCACCAAGTCAAGATTGGAGCTAATAAATATTCAAAGTTGGTATAAATTTCTATCATCTACAATTCATGTTAAATTAGCTATAATCTAGTCTATATGCTTAATTGTCATATCTTTAGAAGTTCAATTCATTGAAAATCATTAACCCTATTCATTGCAAATCATATACCACATCCATTGATTGTAAATGTCAAATTTTAAATGGATGTTAGAATAAAGCCTAAGTTGAAACTCAAATGAAATTAACTTGAATCATATTCATAGTTTTCATCTAGCCTTATTGATAGGGGGAGCTTAAATGTTATATCTTTTATTAGTGTAATGGAGTGTAAAATTTAGGAGGAGCAACTTCATTACAAGACATCCAAATTCTATGCTTAAAGTCATAATTATTTTTGTTTTTGATGGATGTCAAAGGGGAGAGATAATTAAGGGGGTAACTTGGAATTTGGCAAAAAATTGAAAAAAAACTATGCACATCCATAGGAGGAGTATTAATATGCATAGTTTACAAATACAAATTCCATGTATTAAGATAGAGTTAAGATATAGGTTGCCATCATCAAAAAGGGGGAGATTGTTGCCTTTTTGGCCTTAATCCATATTTTGATGATGTAATTCAACCTAATCTTAATTAGGAAATGTAGATTAGCGCATGTAGTATAATGGTATATATGTTGTATTTTGCTAACATCTACAGGTGATCAAAACTCAAGAAAGAAGAAAAATCAAGTCAAAACATGTAATCAAGCTGGATTAAAGACATGTATTTTACTTTTCTTTGAGTCTTAGGAACATATGTGAATTGAGTAAAACATAAGATAATATTCATGCATTCACACACTAGGTTCCTTAGAGAAGTCACACACAAAATTTCAGATCAATCGGACTTCGATATGTCATCCAAAACATAGTCGGAAAATCACTAAAACTAAATCTTAAATCTTGTCCGAAAACGTTCGACCGATTGGACCTTTTGTTCGACCGGTTTCAGTAGATTTAGAGTTTTTACATGACCATTTTTGTTCAACCGATTTGCCTCATAGTTCAACCGATTTCAGTAGTGTTTTGCCCAGACTAAAACGGTCGACCGGTTTTGCCATTTTGTTCGACCGTTTCGGGTTTTCATGTGTCCGTTTTATTTTGTCGTATTCATACAACGGTCATATGCGCATAACACTATTCCCAACCGTTCGACCGAACCATCCATTTGTTCAACCGATCCATTAGTTTTTGTAAGGTTCTGTTCGACCGGTTCCACTTTAGGTCGACCGGTTGGAGACAGGTTTTGCTCAATTTGAATTCTGTTTTGTGTATCTCTTACACAAATCAATCAAATCTTTCCCCAATGGCTAGGATTCTCTTAGAGCTTTCAAATAGAGGATCAAACTCAGTTTTACACACATCTCTCACACTTCCAATTGTACAATTCATTAGAGAGAAGCTCTCAATCCTCAAAGCTCTCAATCTCACTCCATAAGCCTAAATCCACGCTTAGTGATCATATCCAAATCCTACTCAAGTGTGCTCAATTAGAGAATGTTGTCCCACTCATTGTTGTCAAAGAAGCAAAGGTCTTGGTGAAAGCCCAAGACAAAGAGTATAGACTTCGGTGAGAGCCCGAAGTGATCCTCTCGGATTGTGAGAGGAGGAGTCAAGCTCGGCGAGGGTTGTTCGCGAGCTTGAAGACTTGTAAAGGTGTTCTCTCCCGGCCCGGAACGAGGAGTGGATAGTGAAGACGTAGGCAAAGCTCGCGGAGTCGAGCGGAGCTTACAAGAGAGGACTAGGACCCGGGTGGGGTGCCGAACCTCTATAAAATCCCCCGTGTCGATTGTGGTTTGCATTCTATTATTCTTTCTTTACTTGTTTGTTTATTCCGCTGCGCATTTGATTGCTTAAACAAGTAGAGTATTAGGTGATTAGCCTTAATTGTGGACCCATAGACCACACGATCCCACAATCACCATCGGAGGTAGAAGAAATGACGCCAAGACCGTCTGCACGCCCAGAAGGCAGTCCCCATTCAAGAAGGCCAAAAAGAAGGGTAAAAGTTCATTAGGCCCCGAAGGCAACACCGATGTTAGGGAACTTGCATACACCACCCAAATGAGAGAAATGATTTTACTAAGGAGGATGAATTAACAGAGCGAAATTTTGAAAGACATGTAAAAAAACTATGCTCGACATGCTTCACTCTCTGATTAAAAAGAAAACACGTCGGAGCGGGATCAAAAAATGATTGTGAAACTCATGGACTGGGCGGAAGAGAATGGTTTCATGTAGTTTGTTAGTTTATATTAGTTTGTATTTTGAGTAGTTTATATTATGTATAGTTTGTTGGTTTGTATTTCGTGTATTTCGTACGGCAATGTATTACGTGTAGTTTGTATTTCGTATCGCAATGTATTGTTCCTATGATGTTGTAGTATTAATACATTTTCTAATTAAACATTAAATATGAATTTACCTTTGATTTATTTAATTTAAATATTTAAAATAATTTTCAAATTAACAGAACGAAAATTATCACCGCACATTAATCAAAAACACCCAATACATTATCAATTACTCCTAACCGCCCCGTGAACTATGACCTAACAAGCTTCATTAAAGTTGATGGTTACGTCGCTACCTCGTCGAGTATTTGTATCCGTATTGAGTAAGGCCAAAATTGCTTGCAATTCAAGCTATACAGTTTGACTTCATTGTCGTGTTTGTTTTTCATTTTCAAAATTTTATAAATAGCGTTGAAGTCAAACTACAATTTATAGTGCTGCTTTTGGTTATTACTAAATAAAATCTTATTTCTCGTCTCATTTTAGGTATATCACTTATTACCAGTAAAATCATAGTGATTTTTATACTAAATCCAGTTGTTTTTTGAGTTGGTAAGTAAAACATTCACAATCCCCCCCCCCCCCCCCCCCCCCCAAACAAGTATATCCAAAAATACATTTTTAAATAACACATGCAAAAAAATACACATTTTTTATATCCATATTCATAGCTTATCTTTATACACATAACTATTTCAAACACCGATACATAGATATATTATTTTTGCTTTTTCTTTGGTTACCATTTATCAATGAATCCTCAAAACTAGGGCTAAAAACAATCTTAACGAGGAGCCGATATCGTCTTTAGTATACTTGTATAATTTTCATATAACGAATATACATACGGATATGGTTATTTTTCATATTTTATAATTCATAATTATATTCAAAGTTAAACTTATGGAGACAACAAATAGATATTGGATATTATGTTTTTAACTAAATTTTTTATGAAAATTCTTGAAATTAAAATTGGAATACGAAAACAACCATATATCATATTATATACTCTTATCTTTATCATTACCATATTCAATACCAAATTTAAACGACTTGTACATTTCATGACTACATCTTTTAAATGGATACAAATATATAATCGAAACTGATATTATCCAAATAAACTCACCTTACACAAGACCCACCATTCCTACCAAAGAAAAGTAAAATTTTGTTCCATCACCCAAAATTAGGCAACAGAAACATTTTAAAATATCTACGAAACCGAAAAATGAACGATATTTTTAGTCCGCGGGTGGGCCCCAAAGCGCAAGGAGGATGTTCCAGATATTTTCCTTCACTCTTTTAACAAATATTTAGTTTCCGGTCCGGGAGATATTATTCTGGGTCGCCACGTGTCGGCACGAGGGCGACCCATCTCGACGCCACGTCTTCCGTCCCCTTTTTATCCCTCTCTCCGTTCCAGCATTCCTTCCTCGGAGAGATCAAGAGAGGAAGGAAAGGAATTATTTCCCTTTTCCGGTTATTTACGGTTTTGCCACTCGAGGTTGGGAGAGAGAGATGGAGGGGGTGAGGAGAAGAGTCGACGACGCGTCCGCCGCCACGGCCACTATCACGGTATGTGAGTGGATTTGGTTCGTTTCCGTTTGGAATTTCGATTTCGCCGGTCGTGAATCGAATGTGATTTAGATTCTTTGTGCTGAGGTCACCGTGTGATTTGAGGTGGTTTGTTTTCAAGGTTTTGGTGGTGGATTCTTTTTAAATGATTTTCGAATTTAGTTGTTTTCGGACATTCAATCCATTGTTCGATCACTGATTTTGGTTATTTTAAAGGTACATGTCCGTTTGGGGTCGCAGTTTGGTAGTCGGATTTTGAATTGGATGATCTAGAGTAGGATGTGATTTGTAATTGACGCCTAAAAGCTTCGAGTTTTCATGCTAAGGTTATGGTATGTTTGGGTAATGATTTAGAGTTTGGGTCGGATTTTACAGATCAATAAAAAAATGTGATCGGATTTTAGAAATTTTGATTATGAAAATGTGATTCAAAATGGACCCTAAGGATCTAGCAGTTGTTCTTTCTTTTTGTCTATCTATTTTAAGCCGGTTTTGACTCGTTCTTCGAAGTTAAGCATAAGTGACTGAAAGGAAGAAAAAAACAATTATTATTTCCAAGGTTACTTGGCTTGGTAGATCCCTAATTTTGGGTGGCCAAGATCGTCGGGTAGATGTCAGTCTTGGTCATGTTCAATATTGGACAAAGGATAGATTACTATTTGCCTCTCTCAAATATGAGCTTGAACCAAATTATCCCTTGGTAACTTTCGAAAGGTCTCTAACATGACCTCAAACTTTCATATTTCTAACTGACATTTGTTTCACCTGAAATTGCAATTGGCATCGTCAAGATGTCAAATTTGTAAGCAATTATGATTGTGTCGCTGTTTCAAATTTGCAAATAATTCATGATTGGGCCGTTATTGACTTAATCAACGTAGGCCACCAAGTTAGCCGCTCATCTAATTGTCGTACATTTAATTTGCTAACGGGTTCTTAATATTAGTTGCGAAAAAAATACTTTTTTAACTGTATTAGTTAGGACATAACGTGTCAAAGTCAACCTGTAAGTAAACAAGGACACAAAGAAATTTACTTTCTCAACCATCTCCTTTCAGCTTTCCCGTAGGAAACTCATTACACATAATCGCCTCCAAAGCTCATTAGCAATTGCGACGCACTAAATGCTATTGTCATCAGGAAATATGAGGCGAAATTGACCAATTTGTCTATGTGAAAACCAAGAAAGAATTGTTTGGATATAAACCTTGAAACCAAATCTATGAACACATCAATGATGTTCTAAATTTTTCGGGTTTACTTTATTTTTGAAATTAGAACACAATGAAAATAAGTTTCTTGAAACGAAAAAAAGCATAGAATGTATTGATGTTTAATGTTTTCCTTCCTAAAGAGAAATTGGAACAAATAAGATCATTTATTATTAAGATTAACTGTAAAAGTGAGAATAAATCACGTGTGGAATATTTTCGAGGCATAACATGTTGTTTGGTTAATATTAAAACAAAAACACTTTTAGTAAAAGCATGAGTGATCTGCTGATCTAAGAGTTATAAGTGAATTTGTAAATTTAACTGTTAACATCAACTATGAGTCTATGACTCTCAATGGGCCTTAGGAGTCGTTGGCACTTGCCGATTAGCCCTTATTTTCTTTAATCTTTTGGGATCGGGAGGAAGGAAAAGGGAAGGGAATGGTATTGGAAGGAGTGATTAAAGATTTTTTTTGAAATGACTCTTATGTTTGCATTACAATCTGCATGTAAAAATGCCAGTGAAGCTGAAATTTACAAGTTGGAGTTGGCGGCTCTCCTAGGGCTCCCTTCATAGAAATGTGCTGTATACTACTATTTTCTTAGAATTTTGCAGAAGTTCAGGGAGGGCTAATTTATCTTATTTAGTCCATAGAACGTGACACTATTTATCAAGACTGTTATTTTGCAAAACATGGTATTTGCATTTTGCTTATTTTGAGCATATACGAATTCTTCATAGTAGCTTACATTACATGTTTTGATGATTCAGATTGTAGAATCTACAAATACAGAATGGACGAATGAGAAGCACAATTTGTATCTGAACTCCATAGAAGAAACGTTTGTCGATCAGTTGTACAACCACGATTATCGTTTGAGTGCCACTCAAAGTTTTTTATCAAGAATTCGAAAACATACACATGCATCGGGTTCAAGCCCAAATAACATTTCTTCTGATCAAGTATGTAAAACCCCCAAGTTTAGTCCCACATTGCTTAACATGAGAATGTTGGGGTGGGATATAAAGACATGAGCCCACTACCATAACACTTACCAACTTAAGTTTTGTGGCAATAGGTGGGTGTTGTGGGCCAGTGGGCACATGGGTGACGGACCGGGACCCGGGTTCGATGCGGACTCGGGGACGGGACGTTACAGATGGTATCAGAGCCTGAACCAGCCGGAATTGTGGGAACTAAGTGCTACACCTAAAGGGTGGGAGTCACCTCTAGAATCCCACAACGCCTGGTGATTGAGTGGCTTGACCCTGACGAGGACGTCAGGTGTTCAAGTGGGGTAGGTTGTAAAACCCCCAAGTTTAGTCCCACATTGCTTAACATGAGAATGTTGGGGTGGGATATAAAGACATGAGCCCACTACCATAACACTTACCAACTTAAGTTTTGTGGCAATAGGTGGGTGTTGTGGGCCAGTGGGCACATGGGTGACGGACCGGGACCCGGGTTCGATGCGGACTCGGGGACGGGACGTTATTGTAAAGACGTGTGAGAGAGAGAGAGAGGTATGGGGTGGGTGTATGAGGTATGGAGAGGTATGGAGGGAGGTATGGTAGGGGTGTAGGGTTGGTGTGGGGTTTTGGTTTAAAAACACCCAACCCATCTCTTTTGCTTCTTTTCTCTCCATTCTCCTTCCACTCACCACCATCTCACCACCTTCCCTTGTTCCGGCGACCAGGAGGAGAAGATCTTCGGCGACGTGGTGGAGGCGAGCACGAGGGAGGAACGTGAGGAGGTCTTCGGAGGCGGCGGTGCGAGAGCGAGGCTCCGGCGGGTCTTCATCGTCTTTAAAGGTATGCCAAGCATTAGTGTGTTTGTGGTTCTCCATGTTGGGGGAAGTTTGGGTCGGTCGCAGGAGGTCGGGGACCTCGCCGGCGACAAGAAAACGACGTAAAATCCTTGGCTGGTGCAAGGTTGCTGTCGACCAACGGTCGACCGGTGCCTTCGGGCGGTCGACCGGTGCTAGTGTAATTTGATGTTTTTGCCCAGAACCGGTCGGACGATGCCTTGGGGCGGTCGACCGGTTATGCCAAATTTCGTGGGTTTGCGTTTGATTGTTGCCTGTTTCCGGTCGACCGAGCCTTGTGGTTCGACCGGAACTTAAGTGTTGTTGTTTACTGCTTGTTGGTTCGACCAGTTAGTATATGCGTTCGACCGATTATATGACTTAGAATTACTAGGCTGACCCTGTAATGTTCGGTCGACCGGGACCCTTGAGTCGGTCGACCGATAGTTGAATTGATTTTGACTTAGTCAGACCTAGGATTTTGACCTGTCCGGTCGACCGGTTCTTCCCGCTGGTTCGACCGATTGGAGACAGAGTTTTGGGCACTTTGTTCGACCGTTTGGAGGAAATCCGTTCGACCGTTACTGTTGGTTTCGGTCGACCGGTTTGCCTGATTCGGTCGACCGATGGGGCACAGTACTGGTTTTCTTGTCCTAGTGAGATGTCAACTCTGTCCACGGAAACCCGTGTCCTCGCTTAGCGCGTGAGCCGGGAGGTGACGGTGGGTGCGTTCTGCGTGCCTGCCCAGGGACCGCCGTGTGGAAGAGTGTGGGCATCTGGGACGTGTCGTCTCCACAGATGGAGGGCGACGTAGCCTTGATGTTCTGACTCACAGTAGAGTAGCAGGCCTGAGGGATTGAGGATCCCGGTGCACGAGGTGCACGGCTCGTTGGAGCATGTTGACCCTGCGGGCTGTTTGAGCTCGGATCGCTCGTGTAGACGAGGCGATGATTGTTCCACCCGATGCTGTTCCGGGTGATGATTGTTCTGCCGATGCTGTTCCGGCGGAAGTGCCGTCCGACGACGTTTCCGGGCGATGGTGTCCCACCGATGCTGTTCCGGTGAGGGTATGGACTGCCGACGATCTTTTCCGGCAGGGTAGTCTGGACGGGCTCCTCCAGATGAGTGGACCGACCTGGGCGACGGCCCCGTTGGTGAGGTGTTGACCTCGAGATTTCAGCTGATTTCTACTTCGCGCAGGCGTGCGGACGCTCCTCACCGATCCCTTGACTAGAGTAGTCGCGTGTGGGGTTCGTTGCGTACCTTCTGCTAGACCGTATGTGCCTACGGTAGGTCTCAGAGTGGGACCCCTTACAGTTTGCGGACAGAGGTCCTGTGGTTCCCCGTGGTGGGATTGTTTACCCCGTTGTGGGTCTGTTTACCCGTTGAGGGATTGTTTTATGTATCGCATTGATGCCATGCCATGATGACTAGTATGATAGGTTTCATTGATAGTCTTGCATGCATTTAGGGCTTGGTATACGGGGTTTCCTTTCAGGAAACTCAGGCATTGTTGTTGCACTTTTTATTTCAGGACCACAGTAGGTCCGGGTGGGTGGTGACCGAGGACGGAGCGCTTTGGAGTCGGATCCTCTTCGGCATTTGCGAGATTGTACGACTACTTGTATTTTCATTTCTTTCATCTGGATTGTAGTTGTACGCCTTTTTGTAAACTCCATGTATTTTGGGTGCATCCGGATTTATATATTTATATATTAGTGACGTTCCCGCCTTGAGTTGTCAGTTTTATTCGTTATTTCGAAATTTTAAATCTTCCGCTGTTTCGGGACGTTACAACTTGGTATCAGAGCGGTCGATTCCTGTGTCTTCGTCTAAAGAACCACCCTTAGGAGTAATGTTAGAGGCATGCATTACTTTCTGTAGCTCATGCATGCCTTGTTGCTTATCTGTTGATTGTTGTGGTGGCAGATGCCTCCGAGGCGTGTGAGAGGTACGCCCCTGCCGCGTAGTTCCAGTGAGGGGACGGGAGGCGCGGCATGGGAGGAGGAGCGGCGTACGCTCTATGGCACTATGGACAGACTGGGCGAGTTTCTGGAGCGCCAGGCTGCCCGAGCTGAGCAGGCAGGACCTGGTGTGGTGCACGACAGGTTCATGAGGCAGCATCCTCCGACTTTTGAGGGCGGAGTGGATCCGGAGCTGGCTGAGGACTGGATCTTCACGATTCAGAAGATCTTCCGTGCGATTGGATGCGCACCGGAGCTGCAGGTAGGTCTGGCTACCTACGTGCTGAGAGGTCAGGCGTCGAGCTGGTGGAGGAGTACATCTGCAGTTGTGTTCGCCGACCGAGATGATGTGACTTGGGAGGAGTTTCTGGAGGAGTTTAATCAGAAATACTTCCCGCCGCATGTCAGAGATGCGAAGAGAGAGGAGTTCCTGGCGTTGGAGCAGAGGGATATGACGTTAGCTGCCTACGTCGATCGGTACAACGCCCTGGAGCGCTACTGTCCAGAGATTTATGTTACTCAGGAGCAGAGAGCGAGGAAGTTTGTGAGGGGACTGAGGAAGCAGTTGAGGTCTCGTGTTCTCACCAGTATGCCGCGGACTCTGGCAGATGCAGTGGAGTGCGCGACGGTTCTTGATCGGGACTTTCAGGAGAACTACCAGGAGGCTAGGAGACCTCAGGGTAGTGCAGTGGGGCGTGCAGCTGGCCGTTCCGCAGTGGTGGCCGGCAAGAGGCCTCGGTCTGATGGGGGAGGAGCACGTCGGCCCGGGATGTGCAGTTCTTGTGGTGGAGCTCATCCGGGGCAGGAGTGTCCCCGTCGTACTGGAGCATGTCTGGGTTGCGGCCAGATGGGGCACTTCATTCGAGATTGTCCGCAGAGGCGGGGAGAGCCGAGTAGGAGGCCAGGACCGCCAGCAGCAGGCAGGAGCGGAGGCAGTCGCGTAGTTGCACCACCGGGACCGAGCAGAGTCGCCGGGCGGGTTTTCACCATCCAGGCTGAGGAGGCGAGGGACTCCAACACTGTGGTGGAAGGTACTCTTTCTGTTTCTGGTCGTGTTGCTAGAGTCCTTTTTGATTGCGGTGCCACTCACTCCTTCATTTCGGAGAAGTTTGCTGGCGAGTTGGGTCGGACCCCTGAGCTGCTGACTGTGTGTTTGGAAGTCAGTACGCCCATGGGTGAGGTGGGCACTGTGGGGAGCTTCCTCCCCGGCACCACAGTTGTTTCAGGAGACCAAGATTTTCCGGCAGATCTGGTCTTGCTACCGATGGAGGACTTCGACGTCATACTGGGGATGGATTGGCTGTCCCAGTACGATGTTCGGGTCTTTTGCCGCGAGAAGAAGATTCTGATTCCGAGGGAGGACCTGCCAGATGTTGTGATCAGAGGGCTGAGAGGCAGAGGTCGGATTATGGTCTCGGCAGTGAAGGCACAGAGATTGATCCAGCAGGGATGCAGAGCTTATGTGGCTACACTGGTAGTGTCAGATTCTGAGTCGAGGAGTCTGGAGGACATAGAGGTGGTACGGGATTTCGCAGATGTGTTTCCAGTGGATATCCCGGGGCTACCGCCACACCGAGAGATCGAGTTCGGCATCGACTTGGTGGAGGGTGCGACTCCGCAGTCGAAGGCTCCGTATAGGATGGCACCTGCAGAGTTGGCTGAGCTGAAGAAGCAGTTGCAGGAGTTGATGGATACTGGGTTCATCCGACCTAGCGTCTCGCCGTGGGGAGCGCCAGTCTTGTTCGTGAAGAAGAAGGATGGGTCGTTGCGGATGTGCATCGACTACAGGATGCTGAATAAGGTTACCGTTAGGAACCGGTATCCCTTACCCAGGATCGAGGACCTGTTTGATCAGTTACAGACGGCGAAGGTCTTCTCGAAGATTGATTTGAGATCGGGGTATCATCAGCTGAGGATCAGGGAGGCAGATGTTCAGAAGACAGCCTTCAGGACGCGGTACGGCCACTACGAGTTCTTGGTGATGCCATTTGGACTGACGAATGCACCTGCAGCATTCATGGACCTGATGAACAGAACGTTCAAGCCGTACCTTGACAGTTTTGTGATTGTGTTCGTCGACGACATCTTGGTGTACTCGCCGGACTGGGAGCAGCACCGAGAGCACTTGAGGATTGTGCTTGGCATCTTGAGGGATCAGCAGTTGTATGCCAAGTACAAGAAGTGCGAGTTTTGGTTGGATCAGGTGGCGTTCTTGGGACACATCGTGTCGAAGGACGGGATCTCAGTGGACCCAGCGAAGGTGGAGGCAGTGACGCAGTGGAAGGCTCCGACGAGCGTGACTGAGATCAGGAGTTTTCTGGGGTTAGCAGGCTACTACAGGCGATTCATTCAGGATTTCTCCCGACTTGCTTCTCCGCTCACGGCTTTGACGCGGAAGGGAGTTAGGTTTGCTTGGTCCCAGAAGTGCGAGGACAGTTTTCTTGAGTTGAAGCGACGGCTGACGACAGCACCGATCCTGACACTTCCGAGCGGCAGCGGAGGGTTTGTGATTTACAGTGATGCATCAGGGATCGGTTTGGGTTGCGTACTTATGCAGCACGGGAAGGTCGTGGCGTACGCTTCGAGACAGTTGAAGGATCATGAGAGGAACTACCCCACTCATGACTTGGAGTTGGCGGCGGTAGTTCATGCACTGAAGACTTGGCGGCATTATCTGTACGGGGAGCAGTTCGAGGTTTTCACCGATCACGAGAGCTTGAAGTACCTATTTTCGCAGAAGGAGCTGAATATGAGGCAGAGGAGGTGGCTCGAGTTCATTAAGGACTACGACTTCACCATATCTTATCATCCGGGGAAGGCCAATTCAGTTGCTGATGCACTGAGCAGGAGAGTTGAGGTGTCGGTAGCGAGCCTCTGCGTTCAGGAGTGGAGATTGCTTGAGTCCCTGTCAGAGTGGAGGCCGTTTGCTGGGTCAGCAGAGGGGGCAGTGATTGCTGGTTTGAGAGTTGAGCCGCAGACTGTCTCGAGAGTTGTGCAGGCTCAGGGTACCGATGCAGAGTTGGCTGGTCTGGTGCAGTTGTCTGCTCAGGAGGGATTTGATTTCAGCATTGGAGCAGATGGTGGTCTGAGGTTCAGAAGCCGTATTTGGGTGCCGAGGGTGGATGAGCTGAGAGAGGAGATCATGGAGGAGGCACACCGAGCACGATATTCCATTCACCCGGGAAGCACGAAGATGTATAAGGACCTGCAGCGTAATTTCTGGTGGAAGGGGATGAAGCGAGACATAGCGGAGTTTGTGAGCAGATGCTTGGTCTGCCAGCAGGTGAAGATTGAGCATCAGCGACCAGCAGGACCGATGCAGTGTATCGAGCTTCCCGAGTGGAAGTGGGAGCACGTGACGATGGATTTTGTCACAGGATTGCCGAAGTCGAGGAGATTCCACGACGCGATTTGGGTGATAGTCGATCGACTGACCAAGTCGGCGCATTTCTTAGCGATCAGGACCACGTTGCCTTTGGAGGGTCTGGCTCGGTTGTACGTGGAGGAGATAGTCAGGTTGCATGGGGTGCCAGTGAGCATCATCTCCGATCGAGATCCACGATTCACTTCCAGATTTTGGGGGAGTCTGCAGCAGGCGTTGGGGACGCGTCTGAGATTCAGTACAGCGTTCCATCCGCAGACCGATGGTCAGTCAGAGAGGACGATTCAGACCTTGGAGGATATGCTGAGAGCATGCACACTGGACTGGGCTGGACACTGGGATGAGCATCTACCTCTTATCGAGTTCGCCTACAACAACAGCTACCATGCTAGTATTGGGATGGCACCGTATGAGGCGTTGTACGGGAGGCCGTGCAGATCGCCGGTATGCTGGAGTGACGTGGGCGAGAGGCAGTTAGTGGGTCCAGAGCTTGTGCAGATGTACGCAGAGAAGGTTGACCTGATCAGGAGGAGGTTGGCTACAGCACAGAGCAGACAGAAGAGTTATGCTGACCGACGCAGACGGACTTTGAGCTTCGAGGTTGGAGATCACGTCTTCCTGAAGATTTCACCAGCTCGGGGAGTGATGAGGTTCGGGAAGAAGGGGAAGCTCAGTCCGAGGTATGTTGGACCTTTCGAGATCTTGGACCGTGTTGGTGAGGTCGCCTACCGGATTGCTTTGCCGCCGCAGTTTTCGGGTCTGCATAATGTCTTCCATGTGTCGATGCTGAGGAAGTATGTGACAGATCCGTCGCATGTCATTGAGATTGCAGTTCCAGAGATTCAGCAGGACTTGTCGCTCGAGGAGAGGCCGGTCGAGATTGTTGATCGCATGGATCATCAGCTCAGGAGGAGGACCATTCTGATGGTGAAGGTCCGGTGGCAGCATCATAGTGAGCGAGAGGCCACCTGGGAGATCGAGGAGGAAGTTCGGAAGCAGTATCCGGAGCTTTTCGGTGAGTTACCCTTCTGATTTCGGGGCGAAATCCTTTTAAGGAGGGTGGATTGTAAAGACGTGTGAGAGAGAGAGAGAGGTATGGGGTGGGTGTATGAGGTATGGAGAGGTATGGAGGGAGGTATGGTAGGGGTGTAGGGTTGGTGTGGGGTTTTGGTTTAAAAACACCCAACCCATCTCTTTTGCTTCTTTTCTCTCCATTCTCCTTCCACTCACCACCATCTCACCACCTTCCCTTGTTCCGGCGACCAGGAGGAGAAGATCTTCGGCGACGTGGTGGAGGCGAGCACGAGGGAGGAACGTGAGGAGGTCTTCGGAGGCGGCGGTGCGAGAGCGAGGCTCCGGCGGGTCTTCATCGTCTTTAAAGGTATGCCAAGCATTAGTGTGTTTGTGGTTCTCCATGTTGGGGGAAGTTTGGGTCGGTCGCAGGAGGTCGGGGACCTCGCCGGCGACAAGAAAACGGCGTAAAATCCTTGGCTGGTGCAAGGTTGCTGTCGACCAACGGTCGACCGGTGCCTTCGGGCGGTCGACCGGTGCTAGTGTAATTTGATGTTTTTGCCCAGAACCGGTCGGACGATGCCTTGGGGCGGTCGACCGGTTATGCCAAATTTCGTGGGTTTGCGTTTGATTGTTGCCTGTTTCCGGTCGACCGAGCCTTGTGGTTCGACCGGAACTTAAGTGTTGTTGTTTACTGCTTGTTGGTTCGACCGGTTAGTATATGCGTTCGACCGATTATATGACTTAGAATTACTAGGCTGACCCTGTAATGTTCGGTCGACCGGGACCCTTGAGTCGGTCGACCGATAGTTGAATTGATTTTGACTTAGTCAGACCTAGGATTTTGACCTGTCCGGTCGACCGGTTCTTCCCGCTGGTTCGACCGATTGGAGACAGAGTTTTGGGCACTTTGTTCGACCGTTTGGAGGAAATCCGTTCGACCGTTACTGTTGGTTTCGGTCGACCGGTTTGCCTGATTCGGTCGACCGATGGGGCACAGTACTGGTTTTCTTGTCCTAGTGAGATGTCAACTCTGTCCACGGAAACCCGTGTCCTCGCTTAGCGCGTGAGCCGGGAGGTGACGGTGGGTGCGTTCTGCGTGCCTGCCCAGGGACCGCCGTGTGGAAGAGTGTGGGCATCTGGGACGTGTCGTCTCCACAGATGGAGGGCGACGTAGCCTTGATGTTCTGACTCACAGTAGAGTAGCAGGCCTGAGGGATTGAGGATCCCGGTGCACGAGGTGCACGGCTCGTTGGAGCATGTTGACCCTGCGGGCTGTTTGAGCTCGGATCGCTCGTGTAGACGAGGCGATGATTGTTCCACCCGATGCTGTTCCGGGTGATGATTGTTCTGCCGATGCTGTTCCGGCGGAAGTGCCGTCCGACGACGTTTCCGGGCGATGGTGTCCCACCGATGCTGTTCCGGTGAGGGTATGGACTGCCGACGATCTTTTCCGGCAGGGTAGTCTGGACGGGCTCCTCCAGATGAGTGGACCGACCTGGGCGACGGCCCCGTTGGTGAGGTGTTGACCTCGAGATTTCAGCTGATTTCTACTTCGCGCAGGCGTGCGGACGCTCCTCACCGATCCCTTGACTAGAGTAGTCGCGTGTGGGGTTCGTTGCGTACCTTCTGCTAGACCGTATGTGCCTACGGTAGGTCTCAGAGTGGGACCCCTTACAGTTTGCGGACAGAGGTCCTGTGGTTCCCCGTGGTGGGATTGTTTACCCCGTTGTGGGTCTGTTTACCCGTTGAGGGATTGTTTTATGTATCGCATTGATGCCATGCCATGATGACTAGTATGATAGGTTTCATTGATAGTCTTGCATGCATTTAGGGCTTGGTATACGGGGTTTCCTTTCAGGAAACTCAGGCATTGTTGTTGCACTTTTTATTTCAGGACCACAGTAGGTCCGGGTGGGTGGTGACCGAGGACGGAGCGCTTTGGAGTCGGATCCTCTTCGGCATTTGCGAGATTGTACGACTACTTGTATTTTCATTTCTTTCATCTGGATTGTAGTTGTACGCCTTTTTGTAAACTCCATGTATTTTGGGTGCATCCGGATTTATATATTTATATATTAGTGACGTTCCCGCCTTGAGTTGTCAGTTTTATTCGTTATTTCGAAATTTTAAATCTTCCGCTGTTTCGGGACGTTACAAAGTATGAATGGATAGAACTGATCTTTTAATGAGATCATCAAATTTTATTCTTATGCACGTACAACTTCTATTGCAGTTTAAAGTTCAGAGGAGAGGACGGTGGGAACAACGTCAGTTTGTTCAGGTGCAATCTGAGAATGAAAACGAATCTCATACTCTGTCAGCTAATCCCTGGATAAAGCATTTCAGATCATCTGATATCAGAGGTTCCTATCATACAGGTAAGAAGTTGTATTTTGCATCTTGGATCAATACGACTAGAGATGGATACTCACATGATAAAAAAACATTTTCAGAGTGTGAAAGAAATGAAAAGAACAGCTATGGACATTCAGCAAGTTCAAAGCAGCTTCCTTCTTCTTCTTCTAAAAGTGTGTACCATCAAAAATCTCTCAGTAGCACCACAGGTATTTTCATTGTCTTCTTGCAGTATATATGCTGGGCACTCCGATAAAAGATTTTCTCATATCATGCTTTGATTTATTAATAATTTTAGCTTGCCTTTTGCTACCTGATTTTTGGATGTTTAGTTTCATGCCAATGCCCCAATAGTTTCGTTCTTCTGATTGTAAGTTTGTGCACAACCAGAGAGACAACTAGTTTTTGGTTTTGACAACCGAATACTCACACTTCATATTGATGGGTATTTGGTTTTGCTCATCATATTATGATTGTGTTTCATTCTGTTTTTTTTGACATATTGCTTATGTTGTCACATTTGTTTGATGTATGTATTTTCTATAAATTACCCAGATGAATGACAAATTCATTCTTTCAGCTACATCTCTTTTTTGTGATTTGTCTGAATTGTTTTAGGATGAAAAGTAGATATTTTCTTTTGGGGGAAAATGAAAGGGATATGTTTATTTTCTAAAATTTCAAAGTTTTGCTGGTTGTGGAGTTTGTACTCAGATTCCTTGCCGAGACTACTTTTGAAATTGGATTTTACATGTTTAGACATGCATTTTTCCTTAATGGAATGATTATTTTTAGAAATGGATGTGTTTTTCCTAAACTTTCATTGACGAACTTCAACTAATAATCAATGCAGAAGTTTCCGATCAGAATTTCACGGATAACGAATTGGAAGGAACAAGGAAATGGAGTAGAACATCCAGAAAGAGAAAACAGAAGATGTTGCTAATGGTGTTTCTGGCAGAGATCAAGTATAATTCTGCCTCAGTTGCCTCATCACAGCTGCTAATATGCATTTTTTCTGATCATGTCCTATGTCTTACTCAGATTGTTCCCTGCTCATCAACCTTAATTTTGGAAGGGAATCTCACTTTATTAAAAAGTTATACAAAAGAAACATCTCTGATAGGCCAAGTTGGGATGTGAAGAAGGGGAGGGGAAAAAATCGAGGTGATATACTCGATGCATAAAGGAGTTCTTGGAATTACACTTATTGAATAGATTATCTTGACACTCTTGAATAGATGATTTTTTGCCTTGATAAAGTTTTTTTGTTGTGTATATATTATTTAAGAAATTGTCACCCTTGTTATGGTTGGTAGTGAATGAATGATGCGAGAGAAGCATGGACGTCCCTATGGTATCTAGAGCCGTTTTCACTCGTTTTTCCACCTAAACCTAGCAAAATCACTTGATTTCTTCATCATTTCACTCGCTATGGAGGAATCACCGCATGTTCAAGCATGTCTCAAGGGGGCTGCAAATGGTCGGGTTTTAGCGCGACTAGAGGAAGGGAAACAAGACAAGGAGGATGGAGGGGAGAAGGAATCAAATCAGCAACGGAAGTGGTCCGATTTGTTCACCAAGAGTGCTAAGCCTAGCACAAAGCTAGAGTTCGTGGCTCCAACGCAAAAGAAAGGTGCAAAGATTGCTACCATCACAAGCCAAGAGCAAGAGGAGGCTTTGGTGGCGTGGAAGAATGTCTTGGTGGGGCATTTCGTGGGATTGAACCCTCACCTTCCCAATCTCGAGAAGCATTTGGCTAAGGTATGGAAGCTATCGGGAAGCTTGGAGACTGTTCGTCGGAAAGGCAATTTGATGATTTTCCGATTTACCCTTGAGTCCGATAGGGTGTTTGCACTTGAGAATGGGTCATGGATTGTTAGAGGGCACCACCGCTCATCATCCAACCATGGTCGATCGGAATTCAGTCCCAAAACAAGGCGTGCACGGTTCCCATTTGGGCTCGATTCCCGGACTTGGATTTGAAGTTTTGGACGAGCAAACACCTTGGTGCACTTGTTGAGTGTATCAGGCAAACTCTTTTCATGGATGAAAACACGGCTACGGGCGTCGGCTAGCTTATGCTAGAGTTTGTGCGGAGGTGAACGAAGATTTTGATTATCCGAGCATGTTTTGGTGCAAAATGAGAAGGAAGAGGTGGTTAAAGTGAAATATGAATGGAAGTCATTATTTTGCAAGTTTTGTTCAATCTTTGGCCATGATGGAAGCCGTTGTGCAAAGAAGCCATTGGAGGGGAGGGGAGGGGAGGGTAGTTAGGGGGCGTAGGTGGGTGGAGAAGGGGAAGGAGAGGGAGGAAGAGGGTAGGGCAGGTGGGACGGTGCCGGAGTTGATGGAAGGGGAACGTGAGGTTGAAGATGGTAGCATGATGGGTGTAACGGAGAAGGAGAACGGAAATGAGGGGGCCATGGAGTTGCTTAACGGTCAAGATCCCGTTCCGTTAGAGGGAGAAGGCATAAAGGAGGACATGGTTTCAAATGGAAATCAAGAGAGTCACTTTTCGTCAAAGGAGCAATTTGGGAGGGGCAAGCAACCGATTGGGTACAAAGGAAGTCGTCAGTGGTGGTCCTCGTGGAGGTAGGCAGCCAATAGGAATGGAGGTAGGTGATTTGGTTGAGTTTCTCTAACGAGGGGTTTGGAGGTTTGAAAGAAAAGGATGTAAGTAGCAAACAAAGGATACCACAAGATGGGGGTACGTGCATGTGGTAGGTGGGGAGGAAGTTTCTCCACCAATGGGAACAAAGATAAGTGAAGGGGCTTTGGATGGCGTGAGTGGAGGTTTTTGTCCATTGGATGCACGTGGGGAGAAGGAAATATCAAGTGATCAAGGAGGATGCATGCTACATGGGGCAAATAATCCTCATCCAATGGGATCCAAGCTAAGTGGAGGGCACAACTGCACAAGGATGAAGGGGAGGGAATTTCTTGCTCCATGGATGTATTTAAGGAGAAGAAATTCACAAGTGATAAAGGAGAAGGAAATTTACATGGGGTCGAAATTAATGAGGCGGATGTAACACGTGATAACGGAGGGGGAAATTTGCATGGGGTTGAAATTAATGAGGTGTATGTAGAGGTGTTGGTACGAAAAGGGAAGTGATGCTAGTGAGGGAGTTGGGTCACGTGGAGGGAAGGGTGGTGTGCATGGGGATATCCATTGCATGCAACGTGAAATCCATAGTTTGGCTTCATGTGTAGTAATGGATGAAATCTCGAAGGAAATGAAAGTGCAAATTATGGAGGCAAGGGATCAGACAAATTCGAGGGAGGGGCTAGCACCTCCAACTCAGCCACAAAAGGATACTTGCGTGTGCTCACTCAACAAGTTTGCGAGCTTAAGCAAAGAATCAAATGATGGAATGGAAGGGGAATGCAACGTGCGAGAGGGCAGCCCAAAGGCGTTGGATGTGATACAAGGCGAAGAGGAGAAGGATACCACAATGGGAAGGAGATTATATTCGCCGCCTTCAAAGGTAAATCTTGAAGCTCTTCTCCACTGGAATCGTTTCGCAATGTGAGAGGCGGAAGTTGCGAAACAAAGGAAAGAGTATTGAGGGAAGAATGGAGAACACTCCCCTCTACTGCAAATATGAAGTGTTTTTGTTGGAATATACGTGGCGCAAATACCTGGGACCGCCCGTACATGATTCGTGATAAAATAAATCGGGGGAAGGTGGATCTCGCATGCATCATAGAGCGCAATGTGAAACAGAGGAAATTGGAGAGGTTTGTGAAGTCGGTATGGCAAGAGGAATGGACATCGAATAGTGAGGTGATTAATTCCGGGAGGATTATTGCCCTATGGAAGGATTCAGTGTATGCTATGAGGAAGAAGAGGGAGACGGCTCAACTAGTTCATATGGAAGGTTTGGTTCGAGCTACGGGCAAACAAATTGCAATCACCTTGGTATATGGCGACAACAATTGTCAATCGGCGAGAGCTTTGGGAGGCATTGCATGGATACGAGCCTAGGGATGGTGTGGCTTGGTTGATTATGGGGGACTTCAATTGCATTTAACATGAATGAGAGAAGTGAGGAGGGGGTGACTTTAACACAGTGGCCATGGAGGAGTTTAACTCTTGGATTGAAGATAGTAGCTTGATTGAGGTTCCTACGACGGGAGGGGAATTTACTTGGTCGAACTCATGACATGGGCAAAATAGGATTGAGACGCGAATTGACCGAGTAATGTGCACACATCTATGGCTAGAATGGTTCCCGGAATCCATATGTTATGTCGAAGGCAAAGAACTTAGTGACCACTGTCCTCTAATGGTGGACCTAGAATCTCATGGTGAGAGAAAGAAGATGTTTCGGTTTGTCAATGCATGGGCGGCCCATGAGCAATTCGTGGGGGTGGTAAAGGAAGCTTGGTCGACATACATTGAAGGTAGTCCCATGTATTGAGTTATAGGGAAGCTGGAGGCCGTGAAGAGGGAGTTAAAAAGGTAGAGTGGCGAAGTGTTTGGAAATGTGAATGACCGGTTGCATAAGGCGAGGAGTTAGTTGCAACAAATCTGGACGGAAGTGGAGAGGAATCCAAACGATGAGGAGTTAAGGAAGAAGAAAAATAAGGCAATCGATAAATTGTCACAAAACTTGATGGTGGAGGAATCTATAGTGCGACAAAAATCAAGGGTGTGGTGGTTACGTGAAGGTGACTAAAACTCGAGCTTCTACCATGCTTCTTTGAGAGTGACGAGAGCCACAAACACAGTGCGTAAGATAGTTGAGGGTGGAGAGACCATCGAGGACGAGGAACAAATCCTAGAGGCGATGCGTCATCGTTTTGCTAACTTATTTTCTTGTAGTGTGCAGGGGGAAATATTGCCTCAGATATTGATCTCCGAAAGATAAATATTACCGAGGCAAACCTTCTAACGAGACCGGTATGCATGGCTGAGCTTAAGCATGTGGTAAACCATTCAAACGAAGAGAAGGCACCCGAATCAGACGGCTTCAACACAAAGGTCTTCCAGGTGACTTGGGAGGTTATCAAGAAGGATCTATTCAAGGTCGTTGCTTCCTTTTTTCGATTAATTGACTGGACTTGTATGTAAAATAAATTAAACCTAGATATTTCCAAAACCTCCATGCATAAATCGAAACAGTAAAAATACCAAAACAGAGGTGTTAAATTGTTAATTAACAATGTATGTAAAGTAAACCTAGATAATTCCAAAACCTCCATAAACCCAAACATTTCACTTCTTATTTTTGTTCAACCCTGCAATATCCTTCAAGTCTCCAGATATAACCTTCAAGTTTTTAAAGATACTGACGACCCAGTGTTCGACTGGCTCCTTCACTTCAGACATTAAGACTTTGTCCTTGTAGTCCTTGTTGTATTTATCCCACAAAAATACCTTAAAGAATACTCTGAGTGTTAGGATAACAAAAAATTTTTGTTACCTTAAGAATCTTGAAAATAAGCTCCCACAAGATTGTTATTGTCCCAAAAGCATTATTAGTCGTCTTCTTCATTTTCTTCTTCTTTTCTTCTGACCTTTATCTTCTCAATCCACCTCCTCCTTCTCCTCCTTTTCCTCCTCCTCCTCCTCCTCCTCCTTTGCCTCTTCCACCTCACGACCCTCCTCAATGACACAGGTGAGGTAGGATAGAACGTGGGATAAAAAGGCAATGAGGATCACGATATTGCCAACGAAATTGAAAAAAAAACGAATAATCTGGTTCAGAATGTCGTCTTTATCCTCTGGTTTCCCTCCTCCAGATGTGCACTTCACGACCATCCTTGGGGCCATAGGAGTAGCTGGGTGCACCACCAATGTGCGTTTCACAAACCCGAGCCCAAACGTTCCACCATTGCAATGTGCCGTGCCACAAAATGCACAACCGGCCTGGCATGGCAGACATTAAAGAGAAGTCTTGTTTGGACGAGTATACACAACAAAGCTATTATTTGATATGTGTACATATTTGATTTCTCAATTGAAATGTTTCATAAATAGGAAAACAATTTTTAATTTATTTTCTTATGTGGTTGTTATCCACGTTCATTTAATTCCATGCAAATATTCACAAATATAGAAATGTCAATGTAGAAATCCATAGAGATGGATTCAGGCGGATGGAACGGAGGAAGAAAATGATCGAAGGAATAAAAAGATCGAGAGAATCAGAATGAGAGAATGGGGAAAAACAAAGGAAAATGTTTGTTATACAATGAATTGAGAATGGAAAAAAGTTATGTAATACTCTAGTGGGTCATTCCTTTTATGGTGGAGGCAAAGTTCGGTAGCCCATTATTGGGTTACTGATTAACTGACTGGACTTGTATGTAAAATAAATTAAACCTACATAATTCCAAAACCTACATGCACAAACTGAAACATTAAAAATACCAAAACAGAAGTTATAAACTATTAATTAACAATGTATGTTAAGTAAACCTAAATAATTCCAAAACCTCCATAAACCAAAACAGTTCACTTCTTTTTATTGAACCCTCCAATATCCTCCAAGTCTCGAGATATAACCTTCAAGTTTTTAAAGATTCTGACCACCCAGTGGTTGATTGACTCCTTCACTTCAGACATCAGGACTTTGTTCTTGTAGTCCTTGTTGTATTTATACCACAAAGATACCTTAAAGAATACTCTGAACGTTAGGATAACAAAAAAAATTGTTACCTTAAGAATTTTGAAAATAAGCTCCAACAATTTTGTTATTGTCTCAAAAGCATTATTAGTCATATTCTTCATTTTCTTCTTCTTTTCTTCTCACCTTCATCTTCTCAATCCACCTCCTCCTTCTCCTCCTTTTCCTCCTCCTCCTCCTTTGCCTCTTCCACCTCCCGACTCTCCTCAATGACACAGGTGAGGTAGGATAGAACATGGGATAAAAAGGCAATGAGGATCACGATATTGCCAACGAAATTGAAAAAAACGAATAATCTTGTTCAGAATGTCGTCTTTCTCCTCTGGTTTCCCTCCTCCAGATGTGCATTCACGACCATCCTTGGGGCCATAAGAGTAGTTGGGTGCACCACCAATGTGCGTTTCACAAACCTGAGCCCAAACGGCTCCACCATTGCAAAGTAGTTGGCCACAAAATGCACAACCGGCCTGGCATGGCAGACATTAAAGAAAAGTCTTGTTTGGACGAGTATACACAACAAAGCTATTATTTGATATGTGTGCATATTTGATTTCTCAATTGAAATGTTTTCATAAATTGGAAAACAATTTTTAATTTATTTTCTTATGTGGTTGTTATCCACGTTCATTTAATTCCATGCAAATATTCACAAATATAGAAATGTCATTGTAGAAATCCATAGAGATGGATTCCAGCGGACGTAACGGAACGGAGGAAGAAGATGATCGGAGGAATAAAAAGATCGAGAGAATCAAAATGAGAGAATGGGGGTAAACAAAGGAAAATGTTTGTTAAACAATGAATAGAGAATGGAAAATAAAGTTATGTAATACTCTAGTGGGCCATTTCTTATATAGTGGAGGTAAAGTTTGGTAGCCCATTATCGAGTTACTGATTAACTGACTGGACTTGTATGTAAAATAAATTAAACCTAGATAATTCCAAAACCTCCATGCGAAAACCAAAACATTAAAAATACCAAAATAGAAGTTATAAACTGTTAATTAACAATGTATGTTAAGTAAACCTAGATAATTCCAAAACCTCCATAAACCCAAACAGTTCGCTTCTTCTTTTTGTTGAACCCTGCAATATCCTTCAAGTCTCCAGATATAACCTTCAAGTTTTTAAAGATACTGACCACCCAGTGGTTGATTGACTCCTTCACTTCAGACATCAGGACTTTGTCCTATTAGTCATTGTTGTATTTATCCGACAAAGATACCTTAAAGAATACTCTGAGCGTTGGGATAACAAATATAATTGTTACCTTAAGAATTTTGAAAATATGCTCCAACAACTTTGTTATTTTCTCAAAAGCATTATCAATCGTCTTTTTTCCTTCCTTTTTCTTCTTCTTTTCTTCTCACCTTCATCTTCTCAATCCACCTCCTCCTCCTCCTCCTTTGCCTCTTCCACCTCCCGACTCTCCTCAATGACACAGGTGAGGTAGGATAGAACATGGGATAAAAAGGCAATGAGGATCACGATATTGCCAACGAAATTGAAAAAAACGAATAATCTTGTTCAGAATGTCGTCTTTATCCTCTGGTTTCCCTCCTCCAGATGTGCATTCACGACCATCCTTGGGGCCATAAGAGTAGTTGGGTGCACCACCAATGTGCGTTTCACAAACCTGAGCCCAAACGGCTCCACCATTGCAAAGTAGTTGGCCACAAAATGCACAACCGGCCTGGCATGGCAGACATTAAAGAAAAGTCTTGTTTGGACGAGTATACACAACAAAGCTATTATTTGATATGTGCGCATATTTGATTTCTCAATTGAAATGTTTTCATAAATAGGAAAACAATTTTTAATTTATTTTCTTATGTGGTTGTTATCCACGTTCATTTAATTCCATGCAAATATTGACAAATATAGAAATGTCAATGTAGAAATCCATAGAGACGGATTCAGACGGATGGAACGGAACGGAGGAAGAAGATGATTAGACGAATAAAAAGATCGAGAGAATCTGAATGAGAGAATGAGGGTAAACAAAGAAAATGTTTGTTATACAATGAATTGAGAATGGAAAATAAAGTTATGTAATACTCTAGTGGATCAGTCCTTATGTAGTAGAGGTAAAATTTGGTAGCCCATTATCGGGTTACTGATTAATTGACTGGACTTGTATGTAAAATAAATTAAACCTAGATATTTCCAAAACCTCCATGCATAAACCGAAACAGTAAAAATACCAAATAGAGGTGTTAAATTGTTAATTAACAATGTATGTAAAGTAAACCTAGATAATTCCAAAACCTCCATAAACCCAAACATTTCACTTCTTATTTTTGTTCAACCCTGCAATATCCTTCAAGTCTCCAGATATAACCTTCAAGTTTTTAAAGATACTGACGACCCAGTGTTCGACTGGCTCCTTCACTTCAGACATTAAGACTTTGTCCTTGTAGTCCTTGTTGTATTTATCCCACAAAAATACCTTAAAGAATACTCTGAGTGTTAGGATAACAAAAAAATTTTGTTACCTTAAGAATCTTGAAAATAAGCTCCCACAAGATTGTTATTGTCCCAAAAGCATTATTAGTCGTCTTCTTCATTTTCTTCTTCTTTTCTTCTGACCTTTATCTTCTCAATCCACCTCCTCCTTCTCCTCCTTTTCCTCCTCCTCCTCCTCCTCCTCCTACTCCTTTGCCTCTTCCACCTCCCGACTCTCCTCAATGACACAGGTGAGGTAGGATAGAACGTGAGATAAAAAGGCAATGAGGATCACGATATTGCCAACGAAATTGAAAAAAAACGAATAATCTGGTTCAGAATGTCGTCTTTATCCTCTGGTTTCCCTCCTCCAGATGTGCACTTCACGACCATCCTTGGGGCCATAGGAGTAGCTGGGTGCACCACCAATGTGCGTTTCACAAACCCGAGCCCAAACGTTCCACCATTGCAATGTGCCGTGCCACAAAATGCACAACCGGCCTGGCATGGCAGACATTAAAGAGAAGTCTTGTTTGGACGAGTATACACAACAAAGCTATTATTTGATATGTGTACATATTTGATTTCTCAATTGAAATGTTTCATAAATAGGAAAACAATTTTTAATTTATTTTCTTATGTGGTTGTTATCCACGTTCATTTAATTCCATGCAAATATTCACAAATATAGAAATGTCAATGTAGAAATCCATAGAGATGGATTCAGGCGGATGGAACGGAGGAAGAAAATGATCGAAGGAATAAAAAGATCGAGAGAATCAGAATGAGAGAATGGGGAAAAACAAAGGAAAATGTTTGTTATACAATGAATTGAGAATGGAAAAAAGTTATGTAATACTCTAGTGGGTCATTCCTTTTATGGTGGAGGCAAAGTTCGGTAGCCCATTATTGGGTTACTGATTAACTGACTGGACTTGTATGTAAAATAAATTAAACCTACATAATTCCAAAACCTACATGCACAAACTGAAACATTAAAAATACCAAAACAGAAGTTATAAACTATTAATTAACAATGTATGTTAAGTAAACCTAAATAATTCCAAAACCTCCATAAACCAAAACAGTTCACTTCTTCTTTTTATTGAACCCTCCAATATCCTCCAAGTCTCCAGATATAACCTTCAAGTTTTTAAAGATTCTGACCACCCAGTGGTTGATTGACTCCTTCACTTCAGACATCAGGACTTTGTTCTTGTAGTCCTTGTTGTATTTATACCACAAAGATACCTTAAAGAATACTCTGAACGTTAGGATAACAAAAAAAATTGTTACCTTAAGAATTTTGAAAATAAGCTCCAACAATTTTGTTATTGTCTCAAAAGCATTATTAGTCATATTCTTCATTTTCTTCTTCTTTTCTTCTCACCTTCATCTTCTCAATCCACCTCCTCCTTCTCCTCCTTTTCCTCCTCCTCCTCCTTTGCCTCTTCCACCTCCCGACTCTCCTCAATGACACAGGTGAGGTAGGATAGAACATGGGATAAAAAGGCAATGAGGATCACGATATTGCCAACGAAATTGAAAAAAACGAATAATCTTGTTCAGAATGTCGTCTTTGTCCTCTGGTTTCCCTCCTCCAGATGTGCATTCACGACCATCCTTGGGGCCATAAGAGTAGTTGGGTGCACCACCAATGTGCGTTTCACAAACCTGAGCCCAAATGGCTCCACCATTGCAAAGTAGTTGGCCACAAAATGCACAACCGGCCTGGCATGGCAGACATTAAAGAAAAGTCTTGTTTGGACGAGTATACACAACAAAGCTATTATTTGATATGTGTGCATATTTGATTTCTCAATTGAAATGTTTTCATAAATTGGAAAACAATTTTTAATTTATTTTCTTATGTGGTTGTTATCCACGTTCATTTAATTCCATGCAAATATTCACAAATATAGAAATGTCATTGTAGAAATCCATAGAGATGGATTCCGGCGGACGTAACGGAATGGAGGAAGAAGATGATCGGAGGAATAAAAAGATTGAGAGAATCAAAATGAGAGAATGGGGGTAAACAAAGGAAAATGTTTGTTAAACAATGAATAGAGAATGGAAAATAAAGTTATGTAATACTCTAGTGGGCCATTTCTTATATAGTGGAGGTAAAGTTTGGTAGCCCATTATCGAGTTACTGATTAACTGACTGGACTTGTATGTAAAATAAATTAAACCTAGATAATTCCAAAACCTCCATGCGAAAACCAAAACATTAAAAATACCAAAATAGAAGTTATAAACTGTTAATTAACAATGTATGTTAAGTAAACCTAGATAATTCCAAAACCTCCATAAACCCAAACAGTTCGCTTCTTCTTTTTGTTGAACCCTGCAATATCCTTCAAGTCTCCAGATATAACCTTCAAGTTTTTAAAGATACTGACCACCTAGTGTTCGACTGACTCCTTCACTTCAGACATTAGGACTTTGTTCTTGTAGTCCTTGTTGTATTTATCCCACAAAGATACCTTAAAAATTACTCTGAACGTTCAGATAACAAAAAAATTGTTACCTTAACAATTTTGAAAATAAGCTCCAACAATTTTTGTTATTGTCTCAAAAGCATTATTAGTCGCCTTTTTCTCTTTTTTTCTTTTTCTTATCACCTTCATCTTCTCCATCCACCTCCTCCTTTTCCTCCGTCTTCGCCTCTTCCACCTCCCGACCTTCCTCGATGACACGGGTGAGGTTGGATAGAACGCGGGATAAAAAGGCAATGAGGCCCATGATATTGCCAACGAAATCAAAAAAACAATAATCTGGTTCAGATTGTCGTCATTCTCCTCTGGTTTCCCTCCTCCAAATGTTCACTTCACGACCATCCTTGGGAATGTGACACCGTTTGTGCAGGTCGCTACTTATGCGACAAGGAAGAGGAGTAGCGGGGCGCACCCCAATGTCCGTTTCACAAACCAGAGCCCAAACAACTCCACCGTTGCCAAGTAGCTGGCCACAGAATGCACAATCGGCCAGGCACGGCACAAGACCCAGGTCTAGTTCCTACAAGATTTTTCCTCTTATTTTTTATTGTTCTCGTACGCTTGCTAACTTAATTTATTTGTCTGATGCACATAATAACGTGTGGGTCCTACCAATACGTTAATTTTATAGTAAACTAATTTGAAAAAAATGGTTTAAAATCCCAAACAAAAATTAATATCACTATTTACATACAAATACTACGTACCATCTCATACCCCATATCTAAATCCTTAAATCCTTATCGAAACTTGTCTAATTGAACCCTTCCACCTCATCTCTTTCAACACACCCAACCCTAAAATAGACACCTTGGAGTAGACATTAAAGAAAAGTCCTGTTTGGACGAGTATACACAACAAAGCTATTATTTGATATGTGTGCATATTTGATTTCTCAATTTAAATGTTTTCATAAATAAGAAAACAATTTTTAATTCATTTACTTATGTGGTTGTTATCCACGTCATTTAATTCCATGCAAATATTCACAAATATAGAAATGTCAATGTAGAAATCCATGGAGATGGATTCAGGCGGATGGAACGAAGGTGGAAGATGATCGGAGGAATAAAAAGATCGAGAGAATCAAAATGAGAGAATGGGGGTAAATAAAGGAAAAGGTTTGTTAAACAATTAATTGAGAATGAAAAATAAATTTATGTAATACACTAGTGGGTCATTCCTTATATAATGGAGGCAAAGTTTGGTAGCCCATTCCTTATATATAAGTGCCTCGATCTTCTTGAGCACCGCCCTGGGCAAAAGGAAGGCCGAACTCCAGTAGATGCTGAAAGATGCCAAAACACTGCACACCAACTCGATCCTCCCTACCATGGAAAGCAAAACCCGTTGCCAGGATGCAAGCCGACCCCGAACCTTACTAATGAGTTGTGTGCATGCACCTCTGCTCATTCTGTATGTAAATAATGGCATTCCAAGATATGTAACTGGGAAGTCTACCTCATTCATGCCCAACTAGTCGAGAATCGCCTGTCTCTCAACATCACGACCCCTAAAGAAAACTTGGCTTTTATCAGAGTTAACTTGTAGCCCTGAAATATTTGCAAAGGCCTCCATCGTCCTCCTGATCGCTCTGGCATTCAGCATATCTCCATGTGCAAATACAAACAGGTCGTCTGCAAACATGAGGTGAGATATTCTGATGATACCACAAGCAACTAGGGTGAGCTGGCCAGGATCCACCTTCCTCCTGAACAAGGCACTCAGAACCTCCATACACATGACAAAAAGGTATGGCGCAATCGGGTCTCCCTGACGTATACCATTTGAGGCAACAAAATGTTCTGAGAATTGGTCGTTCACATTCACCACAAATGACGCCTTCAAGCATCCGCGGATCCACTTGCATCATCTTGGAGTGAACCCATAGCGCTCCAAAACTTGGAGTAAGAACCTTCAGGACACTGAGTCGTAGGCTTTCCGGAGGTCCAGCTTTAGGGACATGCGACTTCTCCCCTCTGTCTTCTGCATCTAGTGGAAAATCTCGTGGGTTAGTAGGATGTTGTCTGTGATACGCCGCCCTTTCACAAACGCACTTTGTGTCTCGCTGATAAAGGAAGGTAACACCACCTTCAGCCGGTTCGCCAAGATCTTCGTGAGGTATCTGTAGAACTGGGTGCATAAAGATATTGGCTGATAATGGCTGTCTTGTTGAGTTGCTTGAGCATGGTAGCATCCGTAAGAAAAGACACCATCGTCGCAAACAAATCATCCTTAATGATGGGCCATGTTGCCTTGTAAAAGCATGCGTTGAAGCCGTCAGGTCCTGAGGCACGATCTACGTTCGCATGCATGACTACTTGCTCAAGCTCTGCCATGGCGATGTGATTGGACAACAGCTCCGCATCCGCCGCCTCCAACTTAGGGAGATCCATGTCGCTAGGGATGTCACATGATTGTGCACCTATATTAAACAAGTTAGCAAAATATGAGCGAAAATGTCAGGGATTTTCACCTCATCTGTAATAGGCCCTCCTGACGAGTAAATCTGGCGTATCATATTCTTTGCTCACCACGCTCAAAGTGCAGTATGGAAGAAACCCGTATTTGAGTCACCCTCCTTCAACCAATGAATATGCGACTTCTGGCGTATCACTGACTCCTCATAGGCTAACGCCTCCCCAAGCTTTGCCTTCCCCAACCATTCACGATCCTGCTATACAAGGTCATCAGGGTCATTCTGAAGGGTCGTGCGGATGTCACCAAGTTCTTGTCTAGCAGTGCGAACACACTCCATTCCACAAGACTCCTGCGGACGATAGATAGCTTGCTAGCAAACTTGTACATGGGTGTGCCCCTGTACCTCGTACTCCATGCACGTTAAACTACTTGCTTGAAGTCATCATGTTTCACCCAAGCATTGGTGAATCGAAATGGTTGGCACCTCCGAGCACCCTCCACTTCCATATGCACGACAAGGGGGTTGTGGTCACTCAATTCCCTGTTTGACACAACACAGTGGGAGTCGTTGAAAGAGTAGAACCATGCGCCATAGCCTGGTCCAACCGACACCTAATCTCCGCCAACCTATAGGATGAGTTCGTCCACGTGGTAAGGCCGCCTGTGGTCGTGAGGTCCATCAATGCTAGGCCATCAACAATGTTATTGAACTCTTCCACGAATCTCACCTGGATGGGCGCACCCCCACACTTCTCCTGCGGTTTACGAACAACATTGAAATCCCACATCACTAGCCACGGGGTATCCAAGGGCGGGGGGTCTCGTTGCAATTCCTCCCAGAGGGTGCGTCTTTGGTTCCCATCATTTGCCGCATACACAACAATGATCCCTTGTAAGGTGGACGGTGCTCGGATCCCACATAACAAGAATACGTCCCATGTCACTTGCCTCCGAGTTCCTCACCCATTCCGCTTCCTTCCAAACTCCATGTGCAAACACTCTCAACCTTCTGGTCTTAACTTTGTCCTCGAGAATGCATGCTATGGACACATTCTCCCATGTCAACTTCTCCTTTATCATACGGGGGTGCCCCGGGAGATTTATGCCTCGTACGTTCCATGATAAGACCTTCATCGGGGTTGTGGGTTGGGGGATCGTCCCTCACAACCCTCATTCTTACTCTTGCTTGCCTTCTTCTTTGTCCAAAATCCTCGATCTCCAAAAATTGGTTGAAACATGTAGAAGAAATGACTAGTATTTATTTTTCATCAAGCTCAACATTATCCATTATTTTCTTGTATGCAGCCTGTTGAATTTTGGTTTGAGCTGCAATGAAATATTCAAAAGTCACAACTATTTGCTTCTCAAAAAATAAGTAATAGTTTTACAATTAAGAATATATTTTCACCTCCTTCTCCTGACATTCTTCTTTGCATTTGTACTTTAACTTTCTTTTCATTTTTCTTCATTGTAGATGTGGCACATACTTCCGTTTCAGAGACAAATCTATTTGGAGTTAATTCGATTGATAATGGACTTGAATCCTCAACCTCCAACTCACTTAATTCGAAACTAAATGATGGAATAGGAACTGCATGCAACATGATTCAAAAAATAATTAAAATTCATAAACAATACAAATAGACTATAATAGCATGAACTAACTTTAAAGTTGCATAAACTAACACAGAAAATATATAAACAATCAATACAAATACACTATAAAAGTATGAACTAACTTTAAATTTGCATGAACTAACTTTAAAGATAAATAAACAGTCAATAAAAAATACATTATAAAACAATAAACTTACAATAAAAATAGTCATTATGAAGTGACTCAAAAACCGATAAACTAACAGTAAATGTTGATAAATCTACACAAAAAATCCATCAACATACATTAAAAAATGCACAAATTTCCGTTAAAAATAGAAATGCAAAAAGAATGCACGTACTATGTGTTATTGGAGAACGACGAAGAGAATGTGATGAATTGTGAGCATTTGTATGTGGTGAAGGACCAATTTCTTGTGAAACACCTAACATAAATTAGGAATTAACATAAAAAACAAAATTTCTAAAAAAGTCAACACAAGAATGACTGAAATACATAGAAATACATGCTTTTCTTTTTTGCTTTCATTTTATATCTCTTTTTCGTTATTGTTTCTTTGACTTTAGTTTTATTTACTTTCTCTGTTCCATTTACTTCAGTTTCATTTACTCTAATCCCCTCCACGTTGGCTAACATTGTAGATCAAATTTAAGCATTAGTTGAACTTATATCTTATTAAAAAAATATGTACAATATCATAGGTACAACAAAATAAGCTAAAATTATGTCAAATAAATTGAAAGATGTGGATTACATACAACGAGTTCTCATTGTATGTGGATTACATACAACGGTAATTAAAATATAAAGTTGCAGGTATCAAATTAAACTACAATTAAAATACATTGTTTGAAGCTTAAAATACACAAATAAGTATTTAAATTACAGTACTTATAATACACTTAGTTAAGCGACACAAAAATGAATGTTTGTAAGATCTCTAAAATATGACAAAGAAATGTAACACTATGTGAAGGAGACACTTAACCACTCATAACATGTTTGTAAGATTTCACTCAATTCGAAATTTGTAGAGATAGAGTCAAAATCGATTCGACTATTGCCATTGATATTGGTGCAGCCTAAACGCTAATAACAAGGAGATCATTGAACACTTTGAATCTAATATCCCAAATCACTTTACAAACCTTAAGTGGAAACTTCATGTTTCTACAACCAGGGAAGTCAGATTCTCATGTCAAAGTACCATAATAGATCTCATCTTACCAAACCCAACAATTTGTTAGATAATTTTAAGAACATTCTTCTCAGTTTCTTCTTTTAATTTTATAGGAAACAAATAAACAAAACACTTAAACACAGAAACCCTAAAAAGAATCTGACATCCATCTTTCTCCTGAAACAGAAACCCTAAACCAAATTTCAAACCCTAAATTTCTCAAACAAAAAAAGAACTAGAATTATTCCAATGCAATTTAGGAGAAACATCTAAATTACACAAAAATACTAAACAAACAGATGAAATCTTACTTCGATGATGCAATCTAGGAGAAGTCGTAGTCTCCATCGTTGGATGCAATCTAGGAGAAGACCTACTTTCCATCACTGGAAATGGAGGAATAGAAGATTTAGGTTTTGAAGGTTTTGGAGTGGAAGATAAGGTTTTGGGTTGGGTTTCGTGAGTTTAGAGTTGGGGATTAGAGAGAAGGTTTTGGGTTTGAAGGTTTTGGAGAGGAAGAGAAGGTTTTAGGTTGGGTTTGAAGTGCATCTTACGGTCAAAAATAAGGTATCTTAATCTAATGGTCACAAAAATTTGTACCTCATATTTACTTAAATGAGATATACCTCATAGGAAAACTACTATATAGATATATCTGAATTAAAAAATCCTTTATAATGTGGTACCTCAGTTGATCAACAAAACCCTTATAAATAGTGTTCTACTTTGACTAAGACTAGTTCACAGTTGTTATTTTTGCCAAATTCTGTTTCAACTCTTACATTATACCCAGTGTTCAGGGAACGCCTAGGCGACCGGGTGCGTCCCGTCGCCTGGGCGATCGCTAGGCGTTTGGGCGACGCCCAGCTCTGGGCGGTCATTTTATTATTATTTTTAATTCAATTAAATTTGATAAAATAGATAAAAAAATCTTGAAAATCGTGAAAATAGGAACAAATGCACAAATATTATCTAAAAATATCATACATATTTAGGCTTCAAAATGACACCTAGTTCCTTGACCAAGGCCTCACTAGGCACCCCCTCTACCCACCTAAACACTTAGGTATACAATTTATTGCTTAGTAGTATGATTACAAAGGTAGTTAACTAAGTCAAAGTTCATACAATAGCAGATAAGAGAGAAATTAGAATTACAAGCTAACTAGCTAATTCCATTGGACACATTGATCTAATGTCAAACTGGGAACCATATCAAATCCTCCACCACCATCAGAGTCATCGGAGTGGTTCTCGTTCGGATTGTCGACATAGACATCATCTTCTTCAGTTTCTTTATCGTCGGATTGGACATATTGCTCGTCGATGTCCATCGGTGGTTGAGAACTCGATGCACCTGGATCTCCAGAACTAATGTGAACGATGCCATCATCAATGCCAACACCTAATAACGGCGCGTCAGATGCAGTGGACGTGGATCAACCAAAGCGTCTCCGTGAAGAAGAATGTCCTAAAGTTGCTTCCTCGGCATCGGCCCATGTAAGCTCCTCTCCAGCGAAGAACAGATCTTCAGTTTCTACCAACCATGGATGCTCGTCGAAGAGATCATAGTCCACACTGATGGGGTCATAAAATCTAGGCTTCTCCATCCTTTGCTGAAACATTTGCCTTAATTTTTTGTTGTAGTTCACATACACCAAGTCATTCATCTTCTTCATAGCCAACCTATTCCTTCTCGTTGAGTGCAACTGCTCGAAGACACTCCAATTCCGCTCACAACCTGATGCCGAGCATGTCAATCCCAACACCCTCCGGGCAAACCTCTGTAATGCGGTCTCTCTCATGTCTGCGCCATAAGATTGCCACCAATCTATAGGTCTTCTTTCCGTCCTTTGTCTGACGACCATATCCTTAGAGAACATTCCAAGTGAGTTCTTGTAACGATCAAGTAAACCACAAATCTTGTCTTGTTCATCAGGAGTGGGGACGAGACGCTCTTCGACATCCATGAATCCAGGCATATGCTCATTGAAAGCTACATTTCAATCTTGAGGTGGGATGGAGAAGAAGGTACCATGGTTGAGTAAGAAACCAGCTGAGTGTAGCGGTGAGGACATCGTCTTCCCTGGACCCCACCTAGTGTCGATGAGGTCGATGACTTGCTTGTACAACCTCGGGTTTCCTTCAAAGTTCCTAATGATTTGTTCTTTGGCTTTCTCCATTGCGTCGTGTAGATATCCCATCGGTGGTTTCTCATCACCGTCAACAAGTCTAAGAACCTGGACCATAGGTTGTGAGGCCTTCAGTGCCTTCCCGACGTTGGTCCAGAAGCCACTTTGTAAAATGGTCTCGGCAACTTCAGTAGAGATCTCCTTCTTTTTCATGTTTTTTATCCAACTTGCATTAGGATCGTTGTACTCCGGGGAAACAACAAAGGCTCGGAGTCTGTCTTTCTTCAGAAACAACCTTTGCAAAGTCAGAAAGGCGTGGCAAATTGTAGGATTTCTAGTTTAATTGCACATATATATTTTCGAAATTTTTATGCACAATAAGGATCAATTACAATTTTCTATGATTTATTTCATGCATGCATCGGTTTGTTTCAATAACAAGTTTCAAAACTTTATTAAAACAAACATGGACTCCAAATTTCATACCTAGAAGTTCTCTAAAACTTCTTGATGATCCAGAGACGTTGAGGATGACGATCGTCACTTCTCGTTGCGCCGGATGCCTCCGAGTGTTCACCAAAACCCTAAACAATGTTGGAGAGAAAGGAGCTAGTCAATCAATCTCCAAACTAGCTTAGAATCTAGCTACAAACCCCTTCCTTAATCTCTGAGATTTCTCCTTCCAAAGACTTAGAAAACTAAGAGAATTTTCGTGGCTTTTTATGGTGAATTAGGAGAGAAAATAATTAGAAAAACATCTAATATAATTAAGGAGAATAAGGACCTATTTATAGGCTCCAATTTTACTCTCAATCATGGCTATTCTTAAGCCATGTTTTCTTGACATTTTCTCTCACAAACTAATTCCAGAATGCATTCCATGCATCCACAAAACGTTTGACCAAGTTTGGAGCTAATCCAACCATTGATGAAATTAATCTCTTAATTATCAAAGGCAGAAAATCGATCGCGGTTCGGTTTACCGAGTCACACTCGGTTAACCGAATATGTCACGATTGTTTTACCGAGTATTAGACGGATCATCGATTCTTAAGGAGAAAAATTCTCCTTAACCGATCGGACGAATTCGCGTCTAAAACCAAGTGTCATTCGGTTAACCGAAAATATCGGAAGTGGACATTGTTCGGTCGACCGTTCCTGGTTCGGTACACCGTACCAGAGTTCCAGGCACTTTGGTCAAGTTCAGTCAATCAACTCTGACCTTCCGTTCCACGTTCAGTTGACCGATCCACAGAAGCTTCGGTCGACCGAACCATAACGGATTACCGAACTTTTACCCGATTTTGCCTTTTCAAATTTTGGATTTATTTCCAACAAAATTTGAACTTTTGGGGTTTTAGCAAATTCACTAACTTATGCAATATATTATCATATGCAACAATAAATTATTGCACCCCATAATTTATGCATCTCATATGAATTTATCGTGATTCTAATTATGTTATATATATTACAACATAAATGATTTTACTTGTTCACCACATATGTCATATTTTCTATAAGAAACCCGACACATCATATGAACCAAAAATCAAGCTTCTTGTTTCCTGATTTTTGTGGTGTGACCTATGAGAGTATCTAAACTAAGTTGACAGTGATATTAAGAGTTTAATATCACAAACTATAAGCGGTATCTAGCTACACATTATAGCTCCCAATTAGTTAGATGTCTTAATTCCACTTGAATCAAAACCCGATCCATTTAGTGATGGAGTGCACCACTTGTGTTCGTCCCTTGCCTCATGATATTAAGAACACACACAAAGTAGTATTGTGTCATCTTTGTATTAGTATTTATTTCTTGATATCTTTAAGCTAGTTATAAATATGTGACTTAACTCAAATCACATTGTGCACCTTATAACTTTGCTTTATCAAGGGCCCACTAATATCATCACTCAATTAAAAGGGGCAATGATAATCTTTTGACTAACTATCTTCTCCAACAAAAGTCATACTTAACCAACTAATGACTTTGCACTACACTCATTGATAGCTTAAGACACTAGTCTAATTAAGCACTCCTTAAGTGATCAGATATAAGTCTCATATCAAAGGACCAAGGACACAGTAAAATATTAATGACACAGAAACACATTTCTATAATATTTTACTTATTAGGTCAATTCGGTATACAAAAGTAGTATTTTCCTCTTTTGCGTACACGTGTTGTCACTCACTTGTAGAGCTACAATGATCTATGACCAACACGACAATCTTAACTCGGTAATTAATGTCCCATGTTAATTACCATGATTGCGAATATCTTTTGTTTTATGTAAACCAATATCTTTTAGAGCTCTACGGTTAAAAGGACCAAGAGCCTCTTCCTTAACACTTCTAAAAGACGAATAACATAAACAATGAACAAAATGATTTCTCATTCAATTCATAATAATTGACATTTAAAAGTAAAACTTTTAGAACACATTCCCTTCACAAATCTCATGACAGCAGGGCGTAGCAGGTTCCCTTCAATGGCAATTCGCATCCTCTTCAACAACATGGGATGGTTGTTGAAATGTTTGACGATCTTACAAGCTAAAGCAATAGTCTTCAAAAACAACTTGCCAATATCCTCCAAGATGAGATCGATGCAATGCGCTGCACAGGGAGTCCAAAACAATCTCCTTTTTTGCTTCAACATCCTACTGGCAAGTACGTACGCGGCGGCGTTGTCGGTGACCACCTGAACAACATGTTCTTCGCCAATATCGCCAACTACCTTGTCCATCAGCTTGTATAGGTAGTCTGCGGTGTGAGAGTGACCGGAAGTATCTACATACCTCATGAACATGGTACATGTTGGACAATTTACTAGAAAATTGATTATATTCCTACTGGACCTATCAGTCCAGCCATATGTCATCAACGTGCACCCGTATGTTGCCCAATCTTGTCTGTACGACTCTAGTATACCTCTAGTGTAGTCAATTTCCTGTTTAAGGCACGACTCACTAACTTCATGATACGTCATGGGTTTAAGTCTGGGTCCGTAAGTACAAGTAGCGGATATTGCTTCCTTCCACTCAGGCGTCCTTACAATGTTGAATGATATACCACATTTATAGAAAACCCTAGACCATTTTTGATTAATTGTTTTCCTATCTTCTTTTTTAAAGGTTCTTTCAATGGTTGTTTGTTGGGCACCGGAAACCACGTCCTTCCCACGTCCGCAAAATGGTCCCCACAAACGTTGTTTTTGTCTCTTTCGAGCAGGAACGGGGCGAGGACGGGAGGTTGGGGTCCGAGCAGAACCGGAACCCGACCCGATTTCCAGATCAAATTTTATGTTTTCTCTGTCTACATAATCATCAATACATACATTTTCATTTTGTAATGTCCTACTGTTTCTAATCATGTATGCAGTTATGTCTTGTTTAACAGAGTCAGGAACTTTATCACAATGTCTAGCATTGCTACCGGGTGTGTGTGCAAGATGTTATTTGTGACGGGCTATACCACCTCTAGTTTCCTTACCACATAACTCACAGACAATGCAATTTTTATCATTAGCACTAATGTAATGGGCAGTATTCCAATCAGGGTCATTTGTACGGTAGGTCTTAGGTCATCGTAACTCTCATGATGCATGAAGAGACTAGTGTCGGGTACGTAGGCCATATCTTAAAACTAGACTAATATAAAAATTAAGACTGATATGAAAATGAAATATTAATTAATTTAATTATAAGAGAAGTTAGAAAGAGTGCACTTGATTTTGACTGTTGAAGAATGAAGAACCGGATCGGAGACTTCACTTTCCAACTTCAAAACTAAGCACCAGACCGAAGACTTAATCGCGAAAACTTGATGATTATGAAACTTGAAGATTAGAATAGAATGATGATGAAGAAGAGAATGAGAGAGGTGTGAAAAATGAAGAGGTTTGGAGGGGTTTATATAGGATTTGGGGTAGTGGCAATCTTATAATTTCTTAAATAAAAAAAGCAGATAGTCGTTGGATTCTCTCCAACGGCTATCGCCTAGGCGAGGCGACCGCCCATTTCGCCCAGCAAAGCTGGGCGAAAGGTGGTGGTCGCCCAGGCGACCACGCCGAGGGACAGTCGCCTACCGCCTAGGCGACCCGCCTACCTGTACACTGATTTTACGAGACATTCTATTTTTACTTTATTAATTCAAATAAAAAATTCCTCTTTTATTTGAACGGTAATTTTTCAAACCTTTGTTATGTATTTGCAAGTTTATATATAATTTGCTTTTATTAGATTTTGTTTAACAGTAGTGCGATTTTGGTTTCATACTTTCATTTACCATTTTTAAAAAATTAGTTTTTAATTTTACATGAGAATTATTTTTTATGGGTTAATTACAGTTTGCCCCCCTGAACTATGCTTTGGTATCATTTTGCCCCCCTCAAGTTTCAAAGTTAACAGTTACCTCCCCTGAGCTTTAATTTTGTAACACTTTGCCCTCTTGAACTTCAAAATCTCATTATTTAACACACATTCGACGTTTTTTTCCTAATTGTTTTTGTTGTATCCCTAATACACTCCTAAACCAACCATTTCACGTAAATATAGGTTTAGGAGTGTATTAGGGATACAATAAAAAATAGGAAAAAAACGTCGAATGTGTGTTAAATAATGAGTTTTTGAAGTTCAAGGGGGCAAAATGTTACAAAATTAAAATTCAGGGGAGGTAACTGTTAACTTTGAAACTTCAGGGGGAGAAGTGATTCCAAGACATAGTTCAGAGGGGCAAACTGTAATTAACCCCTTCTTTAAATATGTTGTCTTGAAGTGAAGCTGATTAGTAACATTACTAAGACCCGTTTGGAATTCAGAAATCCAACTCCCCCATGATGGTTGACATTGCTACAGTGCATATGGACATTCAAACAACAAGTTGATCCCAAGAATCTAGGATTCTGGCACGTAAAACAAGACAACATTTACCCTGCTTTGGAGAAGCTGGGGTGGGGGAGTTTCTCAGCTCCTTCGTATTTCTGATTTTCTTTGGACCAATTTACCCCCACATTATTTGGAGATCAATCCAGAGTTTGAAAAAAATTGAAATTTGTAAAAAGTATAAATCAGATATATTTTTTGAAAAAACATTTAAAACGAATTTATAATGAATTTTTATTTAATCAAAGTCTGTGGGTAATTTAGGAATTTCCTTTAACAAAACATCACCCACTACCAAAAACCTTCTGCCTATCCAAACAACTCTAAACATTCAAGAAAAAGCTGCTCCTGAATCCACATTCCTAGAAGTTGGTTTCTCATTGACATTTGGGAGCTGCATCCAAATTAAGCTTAAGTTTCTAGAGAGGGAAAAATTTAAGTTTGATGGACATATTTTATTTGTAATAATTTATAATTCTAAATATTATTAGGATAACGTAAAAAGATGTATATTTGAAATGAGTGATGGATATTGTGAGGGCTTAATTTCGAAAAGTTAAGTCCGGAACTCACTACAGAATTCTTGTATTTTTGTATAATATAATGAAAATGATATTTTGGTACTTTAAAACATTTTTTCTTTTTTTTTCTAGTAAAATGTTAGTCAAAACTTAGTCAAACTAGCGAAACTTATCTGTCTTGTTCTTTTTTTTAATCTGTCGTAAGAAAAAAAATACATTTCTTTTCGCAATTCCAAACTAGTCAAACTCTTGCACTTCTCCTTCCCCTACGTTTCCCCACTTTTTCCTTTTTTTCTTGGAGAATCCGATCCACTGCGCCGTTCATGACCCCCAAAACACCTGACCAAACTGGAAAAAATCGAAACTTTTCTACTTCCCCTTCTCGTCAACTCAAGAAAGTGGTATGGTTTCTTTTCTTTTCTTTTCTTTTGGGAAATAGATCGACTGTAGTTTAACTAATGTTTGTGTAAAGGTCAAGGAATTTCTGGTGGACTTTGAGATCGAAATCGAGTGAGAGAGAGAGAGAGAGAGAGGGTTTGGGGGGTTTGAATTTTGCGGATTTGGGGGTTTGGATGGGTCTTCTTTTGTCTTTTGGAAATAAATTATGTTAGTCGTGTGTTGTCTTGTATGAGTATGATTCGGTAGTTGGATATCGACTTATTTATCCTATGTCATGCAGTTGAATTCTAAAGAGGTCTAGACTCTAAAGAAGTCGTTGAAGTCACTTTTAGTGCATCTTTTGAATCCTGAAAGTTATTCTGGAACTTTGACTTCAAAGCTTACCCGACTCCTGATCACCTGGAAATCATTTTGGAAGTCTAGTTCCCTACTTTAGTATTTGTGTAGATCTTTTAAGTATTTGTGTTTGCTTTAGAAAAGGAAAATATTTTTCCACTAAATTCTGAATGTATATTTTTTTTTCTTCCTTCCGTAAGTTGTACCACTTTGTAATTTATGTTGTGTTGCTTGAACACAATGTAATTTATGTTGCGTTGCTTCTGCGTTTTTAACATTTGTTTCCAACAGGAATTATCAACGTAACCCCAATGCCTCATAAGAGGCTCCCGCCTAAGCGGGGGGGGGGGGAGTCGAATGTACGCAACCCTACCACTGTAAAACAGTGAGGTTGTTTCCAATTGACCCAAATGATGCAAATGCAACTGACTATCTGCAATTCTACAATAAAAGAAATACAGATCGTTTAAATAACCCTTTGATATAGTCCATGATGCTCCAAATGTCAAAAAACAACTTAATCTTTGACACAGTGGAAATTGACAATTGTTTCCAACGGGAAGAACAGGTAAAAAAGAAACCATACTATTTCATCTAAGTTTTACCATTCTAAGATGACTTTGAGAAGACAAATAGCTTTTGTTGGAAGCTGAGGGTTTGGGAAATGTAAATGTAGAGTAGAAAACTACTTGGGGAATTTACATGTAAATTGGCTTGGGATAGGCTAGCCAGTAATTTCTTTGGTACAAAATAGGTAGGTTATGCCACTTGCCGTCCTGGAGTATTCGGAGTAGGTGTAGACATGTCGGTTAGTGTACTAGAAATAAGAAAGATACTTCAGGGAATCCCTGTGGCCAAGAAATTACAAAAATGAGTTTCAAGTTTGGATGGAATTCTTGATCTTTACCGTTTCCCAATCAAGAGTCCAAATGCAATGCTAATTTGTGACTTTGATGTGTATGGTTTTTGAATCTTGATTACCTTTTCTTTCCAAGTGAGCTATGCATATAACTTGTTGAGGATATTTACATCATTTATATATATGAATTTTGATGTTCCACTTGACTTTGTATTGAGGGTTTGGTAGTTGCTACTGCGTCTACATGCTGCTACTTGTGGTAAAAACCATTCAGTTTCAGAAAAGTGCTTAGATAGATACAGAGCTTCTCCTTTCACCATTGTGTGTAAACTTAAACTAGTTTATGCATTGGTAGACTTATGATATCACTGAGTTACAGGTTAGTCTAGCTACCAGAACTTTCAGGCACAGTTTCCTAATCCTAGGTCTCGAAGACTGACTACCATTTTTTCATATCGATTTGAGAATTTGATTTGGTTTATGCATTTTAAGTCTGTTTTGTGAAGATAAACATGGTGGTTGATTCATCCACCTTCCTCTTCTTCGTTGAAGTGTAAATTACTTTTATGTTTTGCATCCCCAACTATGCAGTATACCTACTAGTTGTTACATATAATGCATAAATTTGCTATTTTTCGATCTAGTACATTTTTACTACAAAGAGTTAATTCTTTCTTTGATCCTTATTATGCAGAGTTGAATTGCTGGCTTCTTAAAATCTTCACCTTGGTGTAGTCATCACTCATCAATCTATGCTATTCCATGGAAAGCAAATGCTCGGGTAAAACTACTCCTGAAGTTGGTCTCTATTGGAAAAGATCAAGCAACTACCTGGAAAATGCAGACCAAGAAACAAGTAACAACTATCATCATAATCAATCCGGGTCTTCTACCAGTCATATACCAACGAGGAGGATTATGACTAATCATCCCAAAAGACTTCAGTTATCAAGAAGGACATTCTACCCCAGCAACAAATGCACGACAGACCGTTCTTTGGCATCATGTTCTTCTTCCATTACATTTGAGAAGTCAAAGGAGCACCAGCAAGAAGCATTTGCAGAAAACAGTAGGACACGGGAGAAAATAAATCTATCGATGTTGAGTGCTGCAGACAGAGGAACTTTAGGTTTCGATTCCAGTCTCACAGCTAGAGGGCTTGATACAGTGCCTAGGGAATCAGAGAGCTCCAGGTCGAGGTTTTTACATGAAATTTCCACTGGTGCTGGTGCCTCTTGTAGCTCCACTATTCCTGTGGATCCAAAACATGAGACGCAAATTGAGAGATTATGTTCTTCTCTTCAAGAGTCAAATAGCACTGGAAGTAGCATTCATGATGATAGCAGACAAGGGCCAATTTGTAATACACGGTATGATCTAAGAAATATGAAATGCAAATTGGTTCAGAATGTTCTTCCATCATGCTACTCTTCCTCAGACACTACAAATTGCAGGCTGTATTCATCAAGAGAGCGGCTTCCTGATTGTGAGAGTTCGTCCTCTAGAAACAAAGACGTAATTGAATGCTTCAACAGAGAGAAATCAAGTCATTTTAGGAAAACATCTCCTTGTAGTCCATCTAGTCATACAGTGCCACAACAAGTTTCAAGGTCAACGAACCTGTCTTCCAGCGGGGATGGTGCCATCTCAGTTAGAAGATGGAGACCTAGCAATGGTGAAGGCGATATGAGGCTTTCCAGGCCAGGAAATAACAGTCAGCCCTTTTGGATCTCAGGATTGAGTCAGGAACAAGCAGCTTTGGATGAAACGACTAGCAGCATAACGACATTGCCTTTTCATGCAGAAGTTACACATAGGCGACAGGGTTGTTATAACAATACCATTTCCTCAAGGCAAGTATCTCATTTGCAAGACAGAGGTGTGCACAGCTCCTTCCACTCTTTGGTTGATAGAGGTGGAAACCAATATATCAATATGAATGGGATCTCCGAGGTATTGTATATGGCTTATTGAAATTGAGTTTTCATGATTTTGCAGTATGCATTCATTATTGGATTTTCTTGCTAATAAACATTGTTGTTCTGCTGCTGTGCAAGTACTGCTGGCATGGTGACAGTGTAGAAGATGAATCAATTTGAGGATATAACTTACAAAATATATTGGCAATGTGTATCTTAGCAATTTTAGCTTAAAACATGGTTTCTGTTCTTGCAGGAAGTATTCCTTTCGGAAGCGAATGCATATCTAGGTCGATTTCGAGTGCAAGATCAATATAGCGAGATGAGATTGGACATCGACAACATGTCATATGAGGTTTGTTTTCCAATCTGTTGTTCATTCTGCATATTTTGGATGATTCATGTTGTTGAAGTTAACTGTGATCATCTTCATTTTACTTATTCAAGTGTCTTTTCTTCTAAAATGATTTTGTGGATGATGATGAAACAAATGGGTATTGTAATTTTTAATCATCTTTTATCTTTACCTTGTCAACTTCTCTGATGTTTCCGACCTGTAATAGGACCTGTTGGCTCTTGAAGAGAAAATGGGCACTGTTACCACAGCTCTAACAGAGGAGGAACTGTCTGAGCATCTTAAGAAGCACCTTTACATGCCTGTCCGTGGTCGGTCGTGGTTTGCCAGTTCTAATGATGATGACGCTGTCAAATGTACCATTTGTCAGGTACATTGCATTTTGAATTTTTTTTTGACTTGGTTGTTTCTGTATGTTTCAGGCTTTCAGCTTACAATTCTTCTTATATGTTTGCTGGGTATATCTTTTTTGTCTTTGGCATAAAATGGTTATTTTGGTAAATTATTTTTTTCACGTTCTTTATATACAACCAAGTTGTCACCTTCGAGATCCATCCAATACATTATCAATGCTCTTTTTTCTGGTCACATTGCATAGGTTTATTAGCCTATCCACTCTATAGAAAGTGTAATCTCGAATTGTATAAATTACAACTTGTCTTTGTGAATTACAGTAACACATTAAGCTTAAAATTTCACCCATTGTATCTCCGGCTTGACACAATTAGTTAATTACAATTTTTCTGGACAATATTATCCTTGAATTAAAGTTTACGAGGGTGAATGCTGCTACATAAAGTGATTATTTGCCAGAATATCTTCCAGTTGGAAACCATTTCATCCAACTCTGAAGAGTTTAAGTTCTCGTAAAGGATTTTATTGATGAAAGAGAAATTAGTTAAGTCAAAAGGATGGAGTAAAGTGTTACAGGTTGGAAGTATGGGGTGAAGCCTATGAGCTTAGGGGTTTTGTAAAATATTTTCTATAATTCTGGAGGAGAATCACAACTTTTCCCTTTGTATTTAGAAGTTTTAGTTGTTCATGCAAACAATGTCAAATCCATTACAGTGGAGTTAAAGATTAAACTATGTTCTGACTTTTGGATTATCATAGACTAAGCTTAAATAACTATTAAACCGTCTGTACCTATATCTTGTGGACTAACAGATAGTCGTTTGTGTTTCAAAACTTGTACATAATGTTCACAAAATAGTTTACAGGGATCCTTCTTTATTAGCTTGTGAAATATAATCAAGACACTTGGACATAGCATAGTAATACTGTTCTGAAGGCTGTCCGGAGAAATTTATACCTATTTCTTTCATCCTAGAACATATTTTCCATCTCTGGAGTATTATTTTGACCTGGTTACTATGTTGAAATCTGATTTGGCGCTTGAATGTTGTTCAGGAAGAATATGGTGCAGGCGACGAGGTTGGAAAGCTACATTGTCAACACACATACCATATGGCTTGCATCTCTCAGTGGCTTCGGATGAAGAACTGGTGTCCTATCTGCAAAGTTTCTACAGTTCCCTAACCAACGCAAAGGATCTATTGCTGAACTATCATAACATGCCTGTCTACGGTTTAAGCGTTTCTATGTCAATAGCAACTTCCACCAACAAGAACATTGCTTACTATATCAACGTTGATTGTTCCTAAAAATGCAGCACAAAAATCAAAACAAATACTTCTGTACAGATCATCACTGCTTTTGTTTCTAAATGAATGTAAATAGCAAAACTTCCTCCATGAAAAGACCTGCTTTTCAGCTCTCTATGTATTTCTTCACAGATCATTACTGCTTTTGTTTCCATAATGAATGTAAATAGCAAACTTCCTCCATGATAAAGACGTGATTTTCAGCTGTTTCTATGTGTTGATGGTTGGGTGTCATTTAACAAGAGGTTGGGGATCATAAATTTCAAGTTTAATTTTGAGTTCTAAGATTTGGTCTTACTTCATGAAGTGGAGGAAAAACGCTTTAGTAGTTGAGCTTGTTACTTGTTTGAAGAAGGCTTGATCGTTGTGCTACGATCATACTTAATTCATTACTAATCGTCTCAGACGCGTATGTCAGGTATTTGTTGTCTTTGTGGAATTGTTGTTTTATCATCATCAACATTTTGATTATATTACTCAATTTTATGAACGGTATCATTTAGAGGTACACCCAATGTCTATCCCACTTGGTGCAAATACTAGTTTGGTAGGCATTGGACGTAGGTTCGATCCCCACTCTCCTAATAACCTGATGCGGATCGTAATTCACGTTGATAATTAAAATTAACCCTACCATATGTGGTAAAATTGCAGGAGCCTCACTTGGTTGCCACTATTTTACTGTTAATTTACCACAGTGCATATTTTTGTCCTGACAATGAGATTATGGAATAGGTTTTCTGTATGTGAATGTTATATACGTTATGAAGCACGAATCCGCTACTGTTAATTTACCACAGTGCATAATTTTTGTCCTGACTGAGATTATGGAAATAGGTTTTCTGTTATGTAAATATTATATACGTTATGAAGCACGAACTTGAAACTTTCAGGAATTGCAATTTGTAGCCATTTCAAACTTTAGGAGTTGCATACTTGCATCACATATATATGTATTTTTTGCCTGCACATTGAAGCTAGTAATACAGAAACTTCAACCGTATCTTCAAAACCAATCAAAATTGCAGAACCATGTCAAAAGATTTAAAGTCTGACGTAATTTAGACTCTTACCCATATGAACAAACTACATTTATCAATCGACAAGTCGAAGAGAAGTAAACAAATCTAAGGCATGGACGAAATAGGCAGACAATAGGGGGATCTACTGAAACGTTTCCAGTTTAATCCTGAACATTGCAAACTGGCAAGTAATATAAGACCACTTCATCAAACAACCTGAAGAGTACAAATATTTGAAAAACCAACAGAATGAACAAATTGTGGTTAAGATTAAGCTGTAAAGGCCACATGAAACGTTACAATTACTCAGATGCTTAATTCAAGCAAAAGTCTCATCTATATGTACAGGGAAGAATGAAAGAATCAACAATAATAATCTGAGATGTTCGTGGAATGGTGAAACGTCACCACCTTAGTTAGCACCAGGAAAGGCAAAGATTCAGTATTTAACTGCTTGCTGCATCGAGCCTTGACTGGAAGGACAACACCTATACCCAAAACTACAAAACAATATGTTGCAAAACTGTCAACAGATTCCATCCTGTGAATTTACAACACCGACAGGGATCGTGGTGGAGGGACATTCCTCTCCTAGATGATAAAACTGAACCATTAAACCAGCAAAGGAATGGATTCTGAACTCCCTCAATAAGACCAATTTATATGCATGTGTTTGTTGTGCTATTGTTCAAATGAACTATATTCTATTTTGCTGAGCAGCACGGCGGAATTTTCCCCAAGTAACTGTGGGTTTAGTTCCATGGCTACCTTAAAATCCGTCAGAGATACCGAACTGTGTTCAGATCCATTACCACTTGTGCCATGCAACATCTGATCTGGAAACCGGAAACCGTTGATAACTTTTCCATTCGGTTGAAGCTTGTGTGTGGGTGGCCCTGATTGTGTGTCTCTTGACCTAGCCGCCGACAGTGCAAGGCTAGGCTTGATCAAACGCTTCAAATAAGCATCTAAACCCCTATTGAGTAAGTCAGCACACTCCGGTGTTACACCTTCCAACCCTTGCACTTGTGCTATTTTCTCTACTCTCTCCCTTAACGCCTTTGTGCCGCACAACTCACGACTGCCCCTGCTCGTAGAGAAGCTACTACAGCTAAGACCGATCGACAATCTAGGATTCCTGCTTGTGCCACCCACGCTTGCTGGGCAGAATGGAATTCCAAGTGGGGCCCGCAAAGGATCCAGTTTGGCTTGCAAATCCAAAACGTTCTCCACCACTTCCACATCCACAGCATTAACCCCATAATATAAGCTTCCATTCCGATCAGCAATCTCCTCATCTCGTAATGGCTTTTTCACACACTGCCTTTTGGAAGATGGATCCTCATCATCTGTTTGAAGCTGCAACGGTCTCCTTAAATGGCTACGTGATAAACAACCATTCACTCTCAGAGCAGGTTCAGCAGTAGTTGAATGACAGTGTGGGGCGACCTCCATTATCCCGTTCAACCCGAAAATCCGATGCCTGTCACTGGTCCTCCTTCCCTGCATCCCACTTCTGGACTTCTGTGGCAATATACACCCATTCGACCAAACGGCAGAATATTTCGAAGGCTGTGATGGTTCAAGCCCATCCTCACCTGCAAGTGATTTACCCTTCGCTACTCCAACAGGCTTGACGGCAAGCTTCTTACAAACCCGCAGCGGCGGGCCCTTGGCCAGGCAGGCATTCCTAATGATTGAGACAATCAACAGGTTGTGCAGCGGCATTGCATCCAGACCTAGAATTGAGGAGCATAACTTCTCAAACTCCGGCTTCTGAATTTTGAAGCTTAAGAACCCATTCAAATAGCTATAGTAGCGTGCCGCCTTCTCGGGTCCAATCAGCCTCTCCAATCGGGACTTCAGCTCAGATAGATCAACACGACCGCAATTTGACTGCAAGTCCGGCATCTCTCAGTTCTCAAAATCCATGTAATGTCAAAACAGCAAGATTCTGTTTCTTTCTTTCGCTCTCACAGTATTGGACCACTCGCTACCGATTCGAGTAACTGAAAAACAGACTCGGACTAAACTCCTTTTCTGCAAATATTTCCACCAAAATCAGCACAAAGCACCAAATCCACACATAACCAATGCAGCAAAATTAAAAATAAAAAAACGAATACAATTAGGAAAATTAAAAACCCTAAAACATGGTAATTCAAATTTCAAAACCTTCCAATCCACCGAAAACTCTAAAAACCAACCATCCCAACCCCAATTCTCCACTCAACCAACCATTCCACTCCAAAAACCCTAATTCCCCAAACACCAGAGTCGAGTTCTCTAACCTTCGCGAGTTGGGACCACAAAATCCCACCTTTGTCTTCTCTCTTTCTCTCTCTTCGATCGGGAGCAATGTGGGGAAGTGTTTCGGGGGTTTTGGGTTTTTTTTTTGGGTTTATAGGGGAATGGAAAATAGCAGCGGTGACCGAATCTGTGGAGGTCCCGACATTAGAGGAGGCCGGTTTGGTTTTGGTTCGGTTCAGTTTTGAAACCGCACGTGCTCTAGTTGTGTTTGTATCCTTTTATTGAAAGTCAACACTTAGGGAAATAACTTAATTAACTAGCTTAACTGCTTAAGTGATCATTGATCTGGATGTTTGTGGGGGTTTGTTTGCTTTTTGGTCAAGGATATATATATTGTTACTTGTTAGTTAGTTTAGTTTTTTTTTTGAAATTTGGTAGGTTAATTTTAAGTGTTGCATATAAAAAAAGTTGTTTAAATGGAGTTTGTAACTTCATTAAAGTACAAAGATCTAGGCAAATAACCGTAATGCTAATTAAAAGAACTTGAAAATCCAATTTCAACAGTGTAAGGGGATAGTACTCGAACTTGTGTTCCACCGCCCAACTAATATCTGTTGTCGTTTGCCAATAATGATAATAGAATTTCCCGTTAATTCAAACTTACGCTACGTTATAATTTCTCACCTTGGAATAATCAGAACATGAATGTAGTTTCAGTTTCGCCTTGAGACTTAGTTGGACGTTACTTGATTTTTACCATGTCATGGTTTATGTTCCCTTTTTATCTTTGTGATTCTGTCAACACGAGACAAAATAAAGTAATTTAACGACCAAAATATGATTTCAACTCATACTTGTTTACACGTTGTACATTGCTAAAAGAGATTTTGAACTACACAATTTATATCACCGTCTGAACTACTTCCACCAAGTCGTGTTCCCGTTGGACAAGAATATTCAAATTCTTGAAGTGAGTCCGTATCATCTTATAATAGTAACTACTTAAGTAAAACATCTCCTAATACATAGATTATTACTTATCATTTGGACTTCCAAATTACTTTGTCATCAAAATCTAGTATATGATTTTAGGGGCGGTGTTTGGATGTTGGATCATGAGGTGGTAGATTCCTAGGAAACTAAACTGTTGCAATACTCACACCCAACACATGTTGAATTTTCATGAGAAACTAGATTTCCCGTGCAATCGAGATTCTCAATTTTGTACATGAAACCAAAAACCCAATTAAGGAGTTTCTTCAGGTTCTGCAATAGTAAAGGCATCTGACGTTATTATTCGACTTTTATTCTTCGGATATTTACAATAATTGTCGCAATCAACTTACCAACCTGCCCATTCCAATAATCATATTTCCACCTCATGTACACATGTTGTTGTTGAGAGGGGATCTAACAATGCACGAACACGATACAGATTAAACGCACCACATAATACCGAATATTGACTTGCGAAAATAAACTTCAGACTCTCTACCAAACTCAATGCAACAAGAACACAAATAAGATGAAAATAAATAAGCAAACACAAACGCACACATGAAAAAACCACGACACACGCGATTTACAAGGTTCGGCAACTTGCATACGTCCTTGGGGGGTCTCCTGCGGGTTTCCTTTCCTTTTTCCGCTTCTCCAACAAGAGAAGCAACCGAGATTATAAGTATATGGAGACAATAAGTCATCCAAAGCACTCTAGATCTTTCTCTAGCCTAATCTCTCAACTCACAATGAGGAAAATATTATACTTGTATGTTGTATTGAAACCAAGAGCAAACAAGGTCTTTTGTAGACTTAAAAACCAAGCTACAATTAAGCAAAATCGTGCTGAAAAATCGTGGCAACGGTCGACCGATGCTCCTTCGATCGACCGTTCCTTGAGTAACAAGATCGTTTCCTGTTGCGATTCGGTGAACCGACTCCTTCCCGGTTGACCGTTGGAACGTTTCGTCATGCGGTTTGGTTAACCGCGAGAACGCTTATCCCACGAACTAATTAATTCTCTAACAACCCCACGGTCGACCGAGCACCCCTCGGTGGACCGTTCCAATTTTGACAGACTCTCTCGTGATTCTCGGAACACCAAAAATCCCACCAACGGTTTACCGAACCCGTTGTACCGAAGTGTCTGTTGTCTTCTGACGGTAGACCGAATCCCATTCGGTCGTCCGATCCCAGCTGCACCCGAAGTGTCTGTAATTCTTGGTTCGGTGGACCGAATCCAATTCGGTCGTCCAAACCGTGCATCACCAAAAGTGCCTGGAGTTTTGGATCGGTAAACCGGATCCTATCTGATCGACCGTTTCTTCTGGATTTGTTTCCTTGACAAATATAGACCAATATTCAAATAATTGTGAAGGAAAAGGGGGGGGGGGGGGGGGGGGGATGTGGAGATGTGGAAGTTATGGACCGAGCAAATGATTGTGATATTACCGGGGGACAAACTCCAACCTTTCCACACTCGATGCCATTGTTGTGGATTTTTCCAAACCCTGCATCCAAACACCGCATGCAGAAACTGGTTTCTTAACTCCAAAATACCCACTTTCCCCCGCAACTCCCCAAAATCGATTTCTCAAGAAACTGAAAACTCAATTCTTTATATGTTGATAAGCTACAATCTAGTATATGTTGATGCAAACTAAGCTACTTTAAGAAAGAGTGTGCTAGTCAGAAGTCATTTTTTAATTTAATTAACAATTAGGTGAAAGAAACAACTTGTCTAATTTTTTTACAGCTTTAGGTAGTTGAAAATAAAATTTGAATGATCAAGTTGCAGCAATGTTTAACACCTGCAACAATGATAGATACCGTGTGCTCTTTAGACAAGTAGTAATATATCAGTGAGATACCAGAAGACTAATACTCCAGGAAAAATTTCTGCAGAACAAGTACTGAACATTTGGAATAAAATTACTTAACATTTGAAGGTATCATTATAAGACGAAGTAATTAGATTTCGGAGAAATAGAAGGCTGATTTAAATTATTTCCATCATACAAGGCCGACAATAACAACTTTTGCACACTTACAAAAGAAAACAGGAATACAGACAAGAAAATTGACAAAAGACTAATCATAATCATAGGACTTCATCCCATAAAAAGGAGGAAAAGACTAATCTATGGTAATCCGAAAGCTGTTCCTCATTATAACCTAATGAGGAATTGATCTGGTTATGCCTGTCTTCTGTCTGTCTAGACTGTGTAATGCTGCTGGATGGTCTCGATATCAAGCCCCTTAAGCTTTACGACTGACTCGACGTGCCCTTTCAAAGTGTGCAGCTCGCGGAGCCTGCAAGCAATCACAATGTATATGATGAGCAGAGTGCAGTGTTTTTATTGCATTTTTTCACACAATTGAGTATAGAAACTAATGAGCATTAGCTAATCATAAAATCCATAATGATGAGTTATCTGTTGCATACCTTGAAACCTCAGCCCTCCTTTTAGCTTGTTCAGCTATCTCTGAAAGTTCTCTATAGCTGCTCTTTTCGTGGAAGAGGTTGGTTGCTTCAGGGGGTTGAAGGCCGTGTAGTGTTCTCTGAGCCATTGCCCATTGCGCTTCCCTTTCCTCCCTTCCATAGTCTTTCTTGGTCGTAAAGGCGGTCTGTTTGCATGAAACAAGTTATTTGCCAAATTCGTAAACACAACGGAATAGGAAGGCAAGATCATGAATAGAGCTTGTATTGTACCTTGTTCTCTAGGAGAGTGTCCCATGCCTTTCCGCTGAGAGCGTAACGTGTGGCGAATTTAAACAAATCGAGCGGGAAAAAGGTTACGACACTGAAAAGCCAGATGACTCCAGCCCAGCCCCAACCAACTCCCTTGATACGGGCAAAGCCCCAGTGGGCATAAACTGCTATGAATGTTGCACACTGCCGGACATAGAAGTCAAATTAAGCACAAGTTTTTAATTAGTTCTCTGAAGCAGAAGAGTGCTTTAGTTCTTTAATAACAATCAGCTGTATGTAGACCTTTGATAGAAATACAAGGTTACACATGAACTTGGTTTTCAACAGTTTTAATAAAGAAATCAATCAAAAAAAAAGATTTAATAAACTAAAGCACTTCAAGTTCCAATAATTAACATTATTATCCTAATTAACAACTAGAATAACAGAAAGTTTAGCAAGAGAAATCATTACAAGGTATCAAATCAAGAACTCGATCACTCGAGCAATGAATATTAAGGTCGAGGAAAACAGTAATTTGACATTATTTCTTGAACAAAATCCTTCAACTCTTAACACAATAATCATAAACAAACAACAAAAAATTTGGTCACTCCATACACAATAATTTCCGATATTCTGCAAGTCAATGAACCTCGAATGAGCATATATATTATCCTTTTGTTGTAGGAATTTGGCAAAGCCAGAGGAACTTACCAGCTGTGCAATAACGAATGCAACCATCAGCAGGAGTCCGGGTCGCTCGACAAAGCTCCAACTGCGAGAACGTGTTACAAATATGAGAGCCTGACTTATGATACTCACTTGCAAGTACAAAGCAGCCATCTTTTCATCGTTGCTACCCCTTAACGATCTCACACCAAATTTATCCTGCACAGGAAGTATTAACATAAAGCCCCGAAAAGAATGCCATCAAATAGACTATCAAGTAGAAACAGCAACCATATTAGAGTCTTTTACAATATATTATACGGGATAGGCATCTTACAGAGAAGAAATCAGTTTTATGCATGGCCCAGAAGAAGATCACAGTCATCACCGCCATATAACTTCCTAAGACTACACCAGTGGCAAATATCTCCTTGAGCTTCCAGCTATCTGGCAAGGGAGACGGTTTCACACGATCTTTTGATATTGTCATTATAGTACCTGAATCAACCAGGAAAAAGTACAAAATGTTACTAAATATCATTTCACATGTAAAGGAAGAAGAAGAGTAGGTCTTGAATAAGCACTTACCGTCATTAAGGATGGCAATGATCAAAACCATGAATGGGGAAAAGTCAAACTTCCATATCAGAGCAATAAGCATAAAACCAAGCTGTTGAGCGCAAAAAGAACTGATTAACCCAAGAAGAACATAAATAAAAATACATATCCATGGTGTACATTTTTGTAGTGAATAATAACTTACAACAATACGAATGGTGATAGAAACAGCATATATCTGCAAAGATGGAAAAGAAAGAGTTCATATCATGAATTATGGTAATCACGGCCAAACACAAGAAGAATAAATAATACCGTGTAGTTCTTCATCCTTTGGAAAATAGCTCGACTTGTTAGGACAGCACTAATGATGACACTAAGTCCAGGTTCAGTCAAAACAATATCAGAAGCACTTCTAGCTGCATCAGTTGCATCGTCAACAGCAATTCCAATATCAGCCTTCTTTAGAGCTGGAGCGTCGTTCACACCATCACCGGTCATCCCACATATATGTTTCTTCTCTTGCAACCTCTTGACGATTTCGTACTTGTGCTCTATACAAATTCAATAAATGCGTATAAGAGTAAACACCACAAAAGGTGTTTTAGTTGTCAACTCTGAGTGAAAGATCAACCTGGAAAGACTCCTGCGAAGCCATCGGCCTTCTCAATCAATTCATCCACAGGTAGTGCGGCAATTGACGCATCTTTGTCATGTCCAAGCAACGATGAGGAAGGGTACATGTTAGTTCCCATTCCAAGTCTTCGCCCAGTTTCCTTTGCAATTGCTAGCTGATCACCTAAGAGAGAGAAAAAGTGTCACTTGTGAATATTCAAGTAAAGTAATTGTAATATAGAATGTGAACAAAAGGGTAGTTGAAACCATACCAGTAATCATCTTCACATTAACACCAAGATTGAGAGCCCGTCGAATAGTTTCGGCACTGTCATGCCTTGGTGGGTCAAAAAGGGGCAACAAACCAACAAATTGCCATGGAGCACCAGGGCTCTCCTTGCTCTTCTCCGGGACTTCCTGAAAGAGGCAAAGAATGGATATACAAGCGTGAATAAATGTAACATCGCCATCTATTCTAATATCATTTAGAAGAGTATAACAAACCTGTCGGGCAACAGCCAAGGATCTAAGTCCACGTTCGGCGTACTTCTCAATGACAGAGTGAACTTTCTTCTTGACATCTTCTTTGCAGTTGCAGAGGGTCAAAATCTGTTCGACATAGACCAAGTGAGTGTTACATTGACAACAAGAATCATACAAAGAAACCACTTCGAATCTCAAATACATTGGCCGAGAGAAGTGGAAATACCTGCTCAGGGGCACCTTTGCTGGCCCTATGCCAGTTACCGGCATCATCGATGTAGGTGAGAGCCGTTCTCTTGTCGACTGGGTTGAAAGGGAAGAAATGCACTTCCCTGATGTTTGCTCTTGCCTATGTCAAACCACAAAACTATCAACATTTCTAAATAGCTTTTTTGTACATCTAAAAATTCTCTCTAGAATATTTTTAGAGTGATAGTTCAATAATGAACGTGAAAAAAATCGACTGTAATTATGAAAACAGTATAACTCATACTACTATTTGGGTTTTATAAATGATTGTCCAAATTAAAAGCACTTTAAGCAATAGCTGAATTGTCATTGACAATAACAGACTTGTTAGTTTGATGGATAATAGTCTCATTGTATTAAGGGATAAAAGTAAAAGCCTCAAATACGGCAAATTTCTTGGTCCGCTTCATAAGCTATAATATGTTGATTCATGAGTGGTGGATTTAATTATCAGTTTTTTTCCACGTACAATCAGATACTACCTTCCATCACAAAATTTAACAAAGAGAGCCTGGAATTTACCTCCTTTGGATCTGCAAGCATTCCAACCATGGCAGCATCAATTGCGTCTTGGTTCTCCGTCCTGGAAGCTCTTGCAGCCAACAACACAACATGTTCTTTGTCGACACCTTTCGTGAAAACCTCGATAAGGTTCTTATCAACACTCAACTTGTTCAAAGTAAGAGTCCCGGTCTTATCACTGCAAAGCACGTCCATGCCAGCCATCTCCTCGATGGCAGTCATTCTCTTTGTGATGGCCCCCTGCTGGGATAGCCTATGGGATCCAATAGCCATCGTGACCGACAACACGGTTGGCATTGCAATTGGAATTCCTCCAATCAACAGAACCAGCAGATTGTCGATTCCATCCCTGTACTTCCTCTTCTGGATTGGATACATGACAATGATCTCGATCACAATTCCAACCGCAATTGAGCAAATGCAGAAGTTCCCGATTGCAGTAAGGACCTTCTGGAAGTGCCCAACCTGGTTAGTGCTGTCCACAAGGTGGGCTGCCTTTCCGAAGAAAGTGTGAACTCCAGTGGCAATCACAACCGCCTCGATCTCACCCTGTTTGCAGGTGGAGCCGGAGAAAACCTCGTCCCCAGGGTTCTTGGTAACTGGGAGGGACTCGCCAGTGAGGGCAGATTGGTCAATTTTGAGGGGATCGCCTTCAAGAAGACGAGCATCGGCAGGGACAATGTCACCCAATTTGATGCTTACTATGTCTCCGGGGACAAGGATGGCTGCGTCTTGCTCTGTCCATTGCCCATCTCGTAGAACCTATACATACCAACAACATAACAAATGAGTTAAGAAGTCATTAACTGATATCAATTGTTTGTTTGAATATAACTGAATGATAATACCAAGTATTTTTGTGGATTAAAAAAACAAAAAAATGACTTGTGACCTTAGTTTGCCCCTAAGAAATGACAGTAAGAACCACAAGAACTTGCTCAATCCTATTCCCCAATAACTCTCAAAACTTATCACTATAAAAACCATTAAGTAGGATCCAAGATACTGACATGTTGAATCTTAATATTGATGCTCAATGTAAAAATTCTGTAATGATAATTTTGACAATTACTATGTATTATTGTTGTAAGTATGAGCTTGTGGCAAGTATCAATCCAGGTGACATACATACCTTGGTTTTGGGTGCCAAACCGGCCATGAGAGCAGCCGCGGCATTACCGGCGTTGTTCTCTTCAATAAAACTAATGGTGGAGTTGATAACAAGAAGCACGACAATTCCAACAAAGTCCTGCCAATCCGGGGGCCTTCCACCGCCGTTGGCCAATGCAATGGCCATGATAGCAGCCATCTCCATGACCCACGACAAAGGATTCCACATGAAGCCCAGGAACTTGAGGATCTTGCTCTCCTTCTTCTCTTCCAGCTTGTTGAGACCGAAGATCTGGAGCCGCTCCTCCCCCTCGGTGCCGGACAAACCTTGTCGTGTGCATTTCAGCTGCTCAAACACTTCCTCCAGTGGAATTCTTTCCTGAGACAATCACAAGTTTGATATGGTTAATAATGAGTTGTTAAAGATAAAATTGTTTTCTTCATCTTATTTGGATCAAATTCATTTACAACCAGCATCATTTTTATAAATCTAAACTACATTCTTCTACCATAAGTTCAGGAAACAAACTCAAGTCCAATCCATCTAACATGTTAATTCTACCGGACCTGTCTAACCAATTAATAAATAGGTTGCTTAGTAAATAAATATATTTGAATTTTACAGAGAGAACAATTAGAAGTTTGAGTTAGTCTTGTTCAAAACAGTGAAGAACACCTTTAAAAAAAGTGAAAAACATAGATTGCCTTACCAAATCATCAGTACAAATGCATAATGAGTTGACTCATAGCAATGATTCAACCAGTATGGTAAAAACTCCTTTACCTATTATGTTTTCAATTAATTAAATATTTATAAAATAAAATTAGCATGAACCGATTATATGCGAATTTAAGTAATGTTGCTCACATAATTAACGGAACAATCTTATCCAAAATAGCGGATCACCAAACCCAGACTCAAATTTTCCTAGTAAATTGTAGGTTGGCATATCGAGGACTTTCATATTGGGTATGCATAATTTTAAAAATAATAAATCACATAATTTAGAATGAACCAAATAAAGAAAACATGCAAAAAATATAATTTTTGTAAATCAAAATAACATTAGTTATTTTTTTAAATTTTTTTCATGTAACTATACATATTTTAGAAGCAATTTAAAATATCATTGCTACTTATCGTTAAAATTACACCCCAACATCAAATTATTTTTTCTTAGAAGCAAACTAAGTAGTGATCCTTAATATAAGTTTCAATATTTTAGTTAAAGGTATGAGTTCTGAAAGAAAATAAGAAAAATCATTCTCAGCTTGAATGGAAAGAAGACTCTTATGTCTTTGCAATGCCTTTTGTTTAGTTAACTTCTTGTGTAAGAAGATTATGGATGATAAAAGAGAAAAAGTATGGCTGTCATGAGAGAAGCTTACACTTGTCTTCTTTCAATATGTTCTACACTCTCATATATGATCTTTAAAGGTCTAAATTCACACTTTATTTGATTTAAGATGCTATTTTATTTATCTTGGTACCTATTATGTTTTTTCTTCGAGAAAACTTAGGTACGCAAGTGCATACCTCCGGTATTCCTTTTCTGATCAAGTTCAGAAATTATATTAGTAAACACAAATGGTGTAGCCGTATAGCGTAACTTGTGGTCTCTAAGTAAAATATATTTTGAGTTCACTTGTTCGAATCCCTGAAAAATTATCGGTGTATTTTTATTTTCAATGCACTATATTAATTTCAAAAAAAGAAAGAAAAAAGGTTACTATCAACCTTGTTTTCTCAAAGAAAAAACAAGTACTCGAAAGTCCACACAAACCCGAAACGTCGCACAAAAAGTCGAAAGGACCAGAAAAGATAACCTTATTTAGACACCGCAAAAGCCCAAACCCTCAGAAAGAAAAACAGGTACAGTCCAAACCCAGAGCAGCATCCAGTGAAAGACAATGATTCTGGACAGAAAGTGGAGCAGACCGTACCAGATCAGACCACCCAATCCCAACCCCACCCCCACATGGGGTTCCCCTTCGGGAGGAGACACAACAGCAGATCAACGGTAAGATTGGGGTGGCCCAATCGAGGACGACAACGTGGGATGCCGAGTAATCAAAGTACCACGACGCGTACCCGATGTACCTGGCCAAAGTAGCCCCATCACCGGATCGGACGGCTGACAATTAAAACAGACTACTTCTTCTTCTTTTATTATTATTATTTATATCTAGCATGATTTTGATTATCTAAAGTAAGCTAGCCCGAGTTAGTAGACTACTCCATTTACAATTACAAACGGAACAAAACGAGCTAGTGGAAGATTTTTTATTTTTATTTTTAAAAGTTGGAAGATTTTTTTTTCATTCCAAGGAAAATATTCCTAATCCATAATTAAATCTAATCTATAATTATAGGTCAGATTGTGGATTCACGGTCTAATGCATAATTAAATTATCGGAAGAAAAAAGTGACAAACAAAATTAGCTCCGTTGTGTTTTTTTAAATTGGAACAAAATAAGTGAGTTGTCACCTGAAAGAATATTCAATTCAGAGAAGGGAAATCCAGTAGAACCAAAATACAACAAAAAGGTGCAGGATCATGTTCTGAGGACGGATTTGTAGCGAAATTTCTTTTCGCACCTCTCTTACTATTTATAATTTACCTCCGAAAAGAACTGAAAATAGTGAGATAAAAACAAATTTGAAACAGAAGCAAAAGAATTTATTTTTCACAAATTTTGAGAACAGATAGTATTTACTAATTTGTGGGAATCCAGAGCAACTTTGGGCATGTTATGAACTTGGAATACCAAAACGACATAGAACAATTATAAAATTTTGCATATAAAATTTACAAAATTCATGACTTGGTATGGTTTTCCCATGACAAAAAAAAATCAATTCTCTTTCACACAAACTTGGAATATAACATAATCAAGGAATAATAAGCACCATGCCATGCTCCGGAAAGAGTGGCAAAAATTGCAGATCCAAACTTTTGTTTTTGAGAAAAATTGATCTATCTTGGCAAAGGAACTTCAAAGATGAAAATTACAACGATACCACTCTAACTAGGTGGATTTATACAAAGAGGTAGCAGAGGGAGTTGAAAAATCCGCTGAAACGTACGTTCGAAACACAACGACATCAAAACAACCACTGTCGCAAAGCGAATAAAGGTGTTACGAATTCTAGGTCATCGAAAAACAAAAACAAAATAACATTTTCACTTGCTACGTTCTCCTCCACCAAAATCTCACAACATAATCACAAAACTAGAAACTCAAACATGATTTTCAGACAAAAGAGAAACACATATCGCAAAACGCAAGACCATTCTCAGACAAAAGAGAGCTGAGTCTCTCACTTACCAGATCGACCGTCTCGTTCTTGATCCCTTCCAAGCTGATGGCCGCCTTCTCCGCCCCCATTTTTCTTCTCACGGGATCCCAACCACGGCTTCTCCATACCCTGTCCCTGTCCTTTTATACCCGTGCCAGTGGGCCCCGCCTGGTGTTCCCACCGGTGACATGTCGGTGGGATGTCGACGTGGCGGTCTGCCACTGGGCTATGTGGGCCCCGCTTTTTTACTTTCGCGGGATGGTCCGGAATCGTTTGTCCTCGGCGGCGAATCTGGTTGTGGAATTGAATTTAAGGTGGATTTCTCTTCTTACATACTCCGTTTTCTTTTGGTGGTTTGGGTTTTCTTCCGTGCCGGCCGATCCTGACCGTTGAATTTTCGGAGGTTTGATGGGACCGTAGACGTCGAGGTTTTTCGTGCTTGCTCAAGATAAAAATATATATATTCTTGTTTCTGAATTCTGATCTCAAAATTAATGTCTATTATTCCTAAAAGTCAAAATGACTATTGGCGTCCTCTTTGAACATTTAAAATTTCGATCGGTAACCCTTTATCTTTGCTGGTCTTCTTTGAGATAAACGATTGTGGAGTTTATTTACCATCACAGGTTTGTATTTTAATTTTATGCTTACTTATGGTATCCTAAACTGGTACGAAGATGGATAAAGACCTTTTCTCTCGTTGTCATAAGAAGTCTAAGTTAACACACAAAGTGTATCACAAAAAATTCTCAATAACTAACAAGAAAGTGGGTCCTAAGTTTGAGCTTCACTTCACTTCTAACCAGAATTCCTTTTGCCTGATTCTTAGCTCGTCAGTGTAGAAGCCCGTGGTAGGGCTTTGGCCTGTTTCGAGGGTATAATGCTCGTGTAACGTGTGCCTTTCTCTAACAATCTTCAAAATCTAAGACTTAATATTCTGTTGATATGGTTGTGACTCATAACTAGATTCTTATATTAATCTAATATAATCCGACTAGCAAAAAAAAAAAACAAGATATGATTAATGTGGACTTCTATATGTTACGTTGATCTCCTTAATTAATACAACAACACCAAAGTCTTTTATCCCAAACTAGTTGGGGTAGGCTATCTCCTTAATTAATAAACAATTATAAAATAGTTTAAAAATTTTACACTAAAAACTTAAGAAACTCCAAAACATTAATATTTTTAATCTGATTCCATGGATATAAAAATCCTAAATCTGAATGGAACATCCTTGTATAGTAAAATGATTATTGGACGCGTGCGCCCGGGGACGTGCAACCAGGTCAGCAACAACGTGAGCATTATTGCTACGAGGGTGGTGGGTTTTCCTGATAAATGATGATTGTATTTGTTTACAACAAATTGTGATTCTCAAAATTTTAAAGTTTTCCTTCCAAAAAAAGGACATTACTGTTCGCATTCAGAACACGACTTTTCACATTCTGAATAAAGTTTGGATTGAGTTTGGACAATCATGTCCAGAATCATGTTCTTCTGGACTGAGTTTGGACAATCGTGTCCAGGACGTGTCCATTATGGACTGAGTCTAGACAGAATGTCCATTCTGTACTGAGTCGGGACGAAGTTTGGAGAATCTTGTCCAGAGTCGTGTCCATTATGGATTGAGTCTGGACAGAATGTGAATAGTCATGTTATTTTTTGTAAACAAATAAAGTCATCCTTCTTTGTTGGAAAACCCCCACCCCCTAGCAATGGTGTTGATGTGACCGTTGACCTGGCTGCGCATCCGGAACTCGCGAGTCCGTGTATCAGGTTCAATGGTATATATTTAGGCATTTAGCGTCATATACCATGCTGACTATGGATACTGTGGGTGGCGTGAATCTTCAAAGCAGTCGCTGTCATTCATCTCATTGTCAAATATAATAATTGGATTTCATAATATGTAAACAACGTCTAAAAACATGTAATTATTGGACATCATATAGTCAAATAATATCGCCGAAACAACCGTGATATGGTTCAAAACCTTATCATCTGATCAAAAAGGTTGACTTTTATAACAAAAGTAGTTTATGTTGCATTTGTCCTAACTTGTGTGTTTAAATTTCATCTCACTTATTGTATCTTACATCACTAATATATAGCTCTTTATTTATTCCTGAATAATTTATTGTAATTATTTTCTCAAAATAATTGCTAAAACTAATACTTACAAATTTGTAGTCTAACATTCATATTGGCTTCCCGATTGAGCGCCTATTATTCATGTAACATCCCGAAAATAACGGAAAATTTAAATTGATAATCAAAGACACAAGAGATAGATCATCAAAATACATGACTGTTACTCCAATAAAACATCCAAACGGTCTAGCATATTACATCAGAGTTTGTCAAAAACTACATGATTACATCAGATATAACAAAAGGCAGTACAAGTAATCATGTCGACCTCAATGGTTCAAAGGAGAGGATCATGATCCCAAAATGTGCACGCCCGCAGTCACCACCTAACTGAACATACTGCGGTCCTGAAATAAAACATACAACAACAATGCTTGAGTTTCCATAAGGAAACCTCGTATGCCAAGCTCACCTATATGAATGTAATAGTACAAATGAACATATCATACTAGTAGCATGTCTTGTTATCTGCAGTACGGAAAACAGTTCCCCCGAAGGGTAAAACAGGACATCAGTCCGACAACCATCATCGGGTCTCCATCGGAGACCTACCGTAGACACATACGGTTTTACGGAACAATAGACGATCTCCCCACACGCGGCTATACTAATCATGAGGTTCGGTAAAGGGTGCCCATAAGGTCCGAGTTGTGAGAAACAAATATGCATCTATAGTGGTCAAACCACACCAACGGCGCTGTCGCTCGGTCGGTCCATCAATCATCTCAGTAGGTGCCCAGCTGAGGAATCATAGTTGGAACAACATCGACAACATCATCGCCGGAACATCATCGGTGGTCCAATATACGTCCAGCACAACATCGGACGATTCCGGACCGAATTCCGCAAGGTCACCAGGCTCCACGAGTCCCACATCATCATACATTGGGATCCGCGATCCCTCAGGTCTGCTACTCTACTATGAGTCCATAAATCCATCACGTTAGGCCACAATTCATACACGGAGGTGACACGTCCCAAGTGCCCACACTCTTCCACACGCCGGTCCCTGGTCCGGCACACGTAACACACCTGCCATCACCTCCTGACTCACGCACTAGGTGAGGACACAGGTTTTTGTGGACAGAGTTAACACTTTACAAGGACCGGGAATTCCGTTCTACGCACAAACGATAGACTAAAATAGGCTATCCGGTCAACCGTTCCCATGAGGTCCGGTCGACTGAAAGTCTGCAATGGTCGAACTCTCTGCTTTCCTAACTTAAGTCCCAACGGCCGAACAAGAGTCTAAAACGGGTCGACCGTTACGTGATCAAAATCCGGAGTCTGGTCAAAATCATACAACTCTAACGATCGACCGACTCAGGGGTCTCGGTCGATCGAACATTACCAGGGCAACTTATCAGTTCTAGGTCATCAATCGGTCGAACAATACATAAAATGGTCGAAGAGTTTATTAAACTAACTTAAGTTCCGGTCGGACCAAACAATAGGAACGGTCGACCGAAAACTAATAAGCAATCCTCCGACCGGTGTGGACACGCACAACTGGTCGACCGCCACAAGGCATCATTCGACCGGTGTTGGTTAAAGTCAGCAGGTGCCATCCGGTACGGAGTCTCTATTTAATCGTTTTAATTAACCGCAAGTGCACGACCGCGTTGAAGCGGTGACAAATACGGGTCGATCCACAAGGAGGTGTGTAGACTCTGGTTTTTTCGAAGGCAAGTGGGAAAAGAGGGGAAGAAGTTGTGATTACAGTAAACTAGACTAACTACACTAAACATGTAAGCATCAAACAAGGAAAAAGAAAGCGAGGGAAATTGAAAGCTGGAAATCAGAAATGGAAAACCCCTAAGGGGTGGAGTGTGTAAACACATGTAAAAAGATGGTGAAGAATGCATTCTATAGGCACAAATGTAGGTAGTGTTTTCATGCATAGGAAGTGTCTAAAGGTTATGACAAAGCCTATCAATCCATTCACTAACCTAGTTGATTAACATTCATATACACAATCTGGTTATTTCAGAACCTAAACAAGCATGGGAGGTGTCTAAGATGTATGGCAAAACCCATCAAGTGTAGTATTCTACTCTAACAAGCAAGCATACATTCACATTTATCAACACAATCAAAATATAAAGCATTCATATTCATTCTTTAATGCATGCATGAACATCATCTCCACCCCCAAAGGGGGATGGATCTATTCACTCCACATTACTCTAACAATTAAACTAAAGAAGAAAAGAAATATTCTAACTACTTTAGCCTAGAATCAAAGAAATAAAACAAAGCTAAGCATGCATAAAAAACATAAGAACAAAATAATGGAAAAATTATTTTATTAGATGACTCACATTGAAGGTAGCATTCTTCTCCACCTTGAGATTTTGCTCCAAGGCTTACTCCAAGTAGAGAGAATGGCACCAAGCAATGGGTGAATACAATAGAAGGTGAAGAGTTCTATTTATAGCAATAGAAAAAGGTAATCCGAGACAATCCCCCGGTATGAGACTAAATACCAGAAATAGACTAAATACACACTAATACACGCTCCACATAAATCTTAGCGGATCTGGACCAAAAGTGACCGCCAATTAGCGGTCTTGGACAGCTAATTAGCTGTCTACAGTGTTAGGATCACTCTGGATTTTCTTGTGGGCTTTTCTGGAAGGCTTTGTTTGTCTTTGATGCATCTACTTTGCTTGTTGGAGCTCCGACCCGAATAGAATTGTCAAAATACTACTCATGATGGTGTGAAGTATTCTTGTTTGCCCATTGGTCATTCGATCTTACGTTCAGATCATTCGATCTTGCATCTTAGTCATTGAGTCTCTCAACTCAGTCATTTTTGATGCTTTTAGGTCCTTTTATGTCTCTTCTCTTAAAACCTATTTATTTCTGAAATTTAAACATAACACTCGTCATGTAACATTGTTTAGGTGAAAGTTAATGGATATAAGATACAAATATAAGCATGAAATGATGTCAATCAGCCTCCGACTGAGGTGTCGTACCCGCTACTAACTCAATGCCAAACTCGATCTCTTGGTGCGGCGGAAACCAGGGAATATCTGCTGGAAACACATCTGGGAACTCCTGCACCACCTCTATATCCTCCAGCCTCATCGTCTCAGGTCAGGAACTACCAGCGTGGCCACAAAGGCTCTGCAATCCTGGTGTATCATCTTCTGTGCCTTAACTGCAGACACAATCAGGCAACCCCCTTTGCTCATCGTCCCTCTGATCAACACATCAGGCAAGTCCTTCCTCGAAATCAGGACCTTCTTCTCACGGCAAACGACTAGCACGTCGTACTGTGACAACCAGTCCATCCCCAGTATGACGTCAAAGTCCTCCATCGGTAACAAGACTAGATCTGCCGGAAAATCAAGGTCTCCCGAAACAATTATGGTGCCGGGGAAAACGCTCCCCACAGTGCCCACCTCACTCATGGGGGTGCTGACTTCGAAATGATCAGTCAGCAGCTCAGGGGTCTCATCCAACTCGTCAGCAAATTTCTCCAAAATGAAGGAGTGAGTGACGCCGCAAACAAACAACACACGAGCAACCAAACCAGAAACATAAAGGGTACCTTCCACTACGGTGTTGGAGTCCTTCGCCTCCTCGGTCTGGATGGTGAAGACTCGCCCCGCCTTCCTGCCCTGACCCGGTGAAACAACAGATCGGCTGCCTCCGCTCTTCCCTGCCACTGGTAGCCCAATCCTCCTACTGGGCTCTCCTGCCTGTTCGGGCACTCCCGAACGAAGTGGCCCATCTGCCCACACCCCATGCATGCGCCTGTGCGTCGGAAGCACTCCTGACCGGGGTGAAGCCTCCCACAGAAACTGCACGCACCAGACTGACGTGCTCCTCCTCTATCAAACCGGGGCCTCTTGCCCGGGTTCCCTGCACCACGGCCAACCGCACGACTACCGATGCTCACTGGTGGCTTCCGTGCCTCCTGAAGACACTGCCTCTGATCTTGCTCTATGATGGTGACATGCTTCACCGCGTCTAATAGAGTCTGTGGCATACTGTGTAGGATCGTGTGGGTTATGGGTCCACCATTAAGGCTAATCCTAATTCTCTACTTGATTAAGCAATCAAATACGCAGCGGAATAAACAAACAAGTAGAGAAAGAAAGATAAAATGCAAACCACAATCGACACGGGGGATTTTTATAGAGGTTCGGCACCCCACCCGGGTCCTAGTCCTCTCTTGTAAGCTCCGCTCGACTCCACGAGCTCCGCCTACGTCTTCACTAACCACTCCCCGTTCCGAGCCGGGAGAGAACGCCTTTACACCACAAGCACCGCGAACAACCTCGCTTGCTTGAATTCTTCCTCTCACAATCCGAGAGGGACACTTCGGGCTTTCACCGAAGTCCTTGCTTCCTTTGACAAACAATTGAGTGGAGCAACACTCTCTAATTCTTGAGCACACTTGAGTAGGATTGGAATTATGACTAAAGTGTGGAAGGTTTGAAGCTTTGAGTGTTTGGGCTTCTCTCTAATGTATTGGACAAGTTTGTAGTGGGAGAGTTGTGTTAAAATGTGTTTTACAACTCTATTTATAAGCATTAGAGAGAATAGAGCCGTTGGGTTTGATTGGGTGTGAGTTGATGTGTGATACACAAAACAAAAATCTGCAGGACCCAATTCTGCCTAAAAACGGTCGACCGAATCGGGTATTCCGTTCGACCGTTTGGTCAAATTTCAGCTTTGACTTAAGTTAAATAAAAGGAAACGGTCGAACGGGCTCAGGGGATCGGTCGACCGAATTAGTCCAGACACTTCTGGGACACCAAATTGTGTTGGTTCGGTCGACCGTTAGGAAAGTTTTGGTCGACCGGATGTTTGGAAATTTGGGGTATTTGGGAATAATACGAATACGACCGTTAGGTATAATACGACTAAACAAACGGTCTGAAAATATGTGTAAACGGTCGAACGGAAAGCTTTCAACGGTCGACCGTTTTGGTCCAGGAAGTTCAAGTTTTGTTTAGGTGTTTTCCGGTTCTAGTTTGGATGATCTATTGAAGTCCAAATTATGTGAAATTTTGTGTGTGACTTCTATAGGGAACCTAGTGTGTGGTTGGGTAGTTTTTAGCTCAAGTATGCTCAATTACACAAGGTTCCTAAATACTCAAAGAAAAATAAAAAAAATGTCTTCAAATGAGTTTGATTACATGTCTTGACTTGATTTCCTTTCTTCATTGAGTCTTGATCACCTGTAGAGGTTAGCACAAGGCAAAATATATGCAATGCAACATGTGTGCTACTCTACATGACCATAATTAAGATTAGGTTGATTAAATCATCAAAATATAGATTAAGGCCAAAAAGCCAACAATCTCCCCCTTTTTGATGATAGCAACCTATATCTTAACTATATCTTAATACATGGAATTTGTATATGTAAACTATGCATAATAATGCTCCCCCTATTTATGTGCATAGTTTTTGTTCAATTTTATTACAAAATTCCAAGTTACCCCCTTAATTATCTCTCCCCCTTTGACATCCATCAAAAATTAATATTAATAACACAAAGATTATACAATTGAAGGCAATTGTGGATGTCTTGTAATGAAGTTGCTCCCCCTAAATTTTGCACTTCATTACTCTAATGAAAGATATAACATATAAGTTCCCCCTATCAATAAGGCTATATGGAAACTTAGAGTATGATTCAAGTTAAGTTCATTTAAGTTTCTACTCAAGCATTATTCTAACATCCATTCAAAATTTGACATTTATAATCAATGGATGTGATATATGATTTGCAATGAATAGGGTTAATGATTTGCAATGAATTAAACTCTAAATGTATGACATTTAAGCACATAAACTAGACTAGAGCTAATTTAACATGAATTGTAGATGATATAAATTTATACCAACGTGAGTCTTGAATTAGCTCCAATCTTGACTTGGTGATGCAACCGGATTCGAATTCGACGCTTTGGCTCACCCGGTCACCACCAATCTTCTCTTCAAGCTCCTACAAGTGTAGACTTTGGTACCCATTTTTGCTTGGGTCCATTAAGTTTAGCTTTTGGTACCCAAATCCAAGTTGATTTTGGTACCTCTACCCTTACTTTCTTTTTCATGGCAAAATTATGTTTAACATTAATTTGAATAGGAAAGTTTTTAACATAAAAATTGTTTTTATTGCCATGTGTGGACTTATGCAATTTATTTGACAAATTTTCATTTAAGGCATTAAGTTCACTGTTTTTAGTTGCTAGAGATTCATTTAAGCAATTTAGATTTTTAATCATAAATGTATGCTTTGCATTCATGTTAAGCATGTGAATCTCTAAATTTGCAACATTTTCATTCATGCAATTCAAGTCATGTAATAATTGCTTGCTTTCTAAATGAGATTTATCAAGTTTAATAAGCAAGTCATTAGTATCAATTTCTAGCATATGACTATCAATTGGATGAGATGAGGTATTTATAACATTTACATTTTCTTCCTTCAAGCATGCATTCTCTAAAGTTAGAACTTCAATTTTAGCAAGCAAATCAACTTTATCATCTAAGATAGATGCATTTTGACATTTAAGATCATGGATTAACTCATTTGCTACTTGATTAGTCTTGTAAAGTTCTTTATATTTTTCAAATAATCTTTGAAATGCATTTTGTAGTTCATTAAAATCATGGGCATTATCTTTTGAACTACTACTTGAAGAAGAGCTAGAAGATACCTTTTCTTCACTTTCTCCATCGGATGAGCTTGATGATGATGAAGATGTTGAGTTAATCTCCATTTTCTTTGCTTGAGCTACATCCTTCGGATTTGCTTCTCCCTTCTTCCCGGTTGGTGAATCTCCTTCACCAAAATTCTTTTCTAATGTTTGCCATATAGAATGAGTACTATCACATGAGCAAACAAGATTAAAAAGTTCATCTCCTAATGCACAAAATATGACATTCATAGCCTTAGCATTTAGGGATGCATTTTTCTCATCTTCTAAACTCCATTTACTAATATGACATCTAGGTGATTCATATGGAGTTTGAATCATAAACCACATGTTAATGTTCATGGATTTAATAAATGACATCATTTTACTTTTCCATGAAACAAAATTATTTCCATCAAAATATGGTGGTTTACAAGATTCTAAAGGTGTGGATGCATTAAGAGCCATGTTAATTTATCGGTTAAGAACAAAATTAACGAACGAGGCTCTGATACCAAATGTAGGATCGTGTGGGTTATGGGTCCACAATTAAGGCTAATCCTAATTCTCTACTTGATTAAGCAATCAAATGCGCAGCGGAATAAACAAACAAGTAGAGAAAGAAAGATAAAATGCAAACCACAATCAACACAAGGGATTTTTATAGAGGTTCGGCACCCCACCCGGGTCCTAGTCCTCTCTTGTAAGCTCCGCTCGACTCTGCGAGCTCCGCCTACGTCTTCACTAACCACTCCCCGTTCCGGGTCGGGAGAGAACGTCTTTACACCACAAGCACCGCGAACAACCGCGCTTGCTTGAATTCTTCCTCTCACAATCCGAGAGGGACACTTCGGGCTTTCACCGAAGTCCTTGCTTCCTTTGACAAACAATGAGTGGAGCAACACTCTCTAATTCTTGAGCACACTTGAGTAGGATTGGAATTATGACTAAAATGTGGAAGGTTTGAAGCTTTGAGTGTTTGGGCTTCTCTCTAATGTATTGGACAAGTTTGTAGTGGGAGAGTTGTGTTAAAATGTGTTTTACAACTCTATTTATAAGCATTAGAGAGAATAGAGCCGTTGGGTTTGATTGGGTGTGAGTTGATGTGTGATACACAAAACAAAAATCTGCAGGACCCAATTCTGCCTAAAAACGGTCGACCGAATTGGGTATTCCGTTCGACCGTTTGGTCAAATTTCAGCTTTGACTTAAGTTAAATAAAAGGAAACGGTCGAACGGGCTCAGGAGATCGGTCGACCGAATTAGTCCAGGCACTTCTGGGAGACCAAATTGTGTTGGTTCGGTCGACCGTTAGGAAAGTTTTGGTCGACCGGATGTTTGGAAATTTGGGGTATTTGGGAATAATACGAATACGACCGTTGGGTATAATACGACAAAACAAACGGTCTGAAAATATGTGTAAACGGTCGAACGGAAAGCTTTCAACGGTCACCGTTTTGGTCCAGGAAGTTCAAGTTTTGTTTATGTGTTTTCCGGTTCTAGTTTGGATAATCTATTAAAGTCCAAATTATGTGAAATTTTGTGTGTGACTTCTATAGGGAACCTAGTGTGTGGTTGGGTAGTTTTTAGCTCAAGTATGCTCAATTACACAAGATTCCTAAATACTCAAAGAAATACAAAATACATGTCTTCAAATGAGTTTGATTACATGTCTTGACTTGATTTCCTTTCTTCGTTGAGTCTTGATCACCTGTAGAGGTTAGCACAAGGCAAAATATATGCAATGCAACATGTGTGCTACTCTACATGACCATAATTAAGATTAGGTACTATTGATCACTCACGATCAGAGCGGTTGCCTCAGTCCCTTGACGAACTTCCTTGCCCGTTGCTTAGGTGTCACACAAATCTCCGGGCAGTAACACTCCAACGCGTTGAACCTGCTGATGTAGCTCATCAGGGGCATCTCCTTCTGCTCTAGGAACATGAACTCCTCCCTCTTCCGATCTCTGACGTGCTGGGGAAAATACTGCCTATTAAACACCTCCAAAAATTCCTCCCATCTGATGTCCTCACGGTCCTCAAACACCACCGTGGACATGGTCCTCTACCAGTTGGTTGCCTCGCCATCCAACACATAGGTGGTCAATTCCACCTTCCTCTCCGATGCTACTCCAATCGCTCAGAAGATCTTCTGCATCTTAAAGCCCAGTCCTCTGTTACCTCAGGGGCACTCTTGCCGTCGAAACTTGGTGAGTGCTGACGTATGAAATGGTCATGCTCAACACCCATCCCGCACTGCACATTCTGGGATGCCTGGTGCTCCAGGAACTCACCCAACTTGTCCCAATTGGCGCCCTCAGTGGCGTCACTAGCACTGCGCTCATTCACGACATTCCTCACACACCTCGAAGGCATCTGACAAGAGAAACAACCACAAGATTTAGCCATGAATGAATGCTAAAAGATAAAGTGCAACATGTCCTATTACTACAAGGGTGATTTCTTTGGGTGCCACATAGGAACCGACCGCTCTGATACTAAATTTTATCATCCCGAAAACAACGAAAAATTTAAAATGATAATCAAAGACACAAGTGACAAATCATCAAAAGGTGGGACTGTTACTCCAATAAAACATCCAAACGGTGCACCATATTACATCAGAGTTTGTCAAAAACTACATGATTACATCGGATATAACAAAAGACAATACAAGTAATCATGACGACCTCAATGGTTCAAAGGAGAGGATCATGATCCCAAAATGCGCGCACCCACAGTCACCACCTAACCGAACCTACTGCGGTCCTGAAATAAAACATGCAACAACAATGCTTGACTTTCCATAAGGAAACACCGTATGCCAAGCTCACATATATGAATGCAATAGTACAAATGAACCTATCATACTAGTAGAACGTATTGTTATATGCAGTAAGGAAAATAGTTCCCCCAAAGGGTAAAATATGACATCAGTCCGACAACCATCATCGGGTCTCCCTCGGAGACCTACCGTAGACACATATGGTCTTACGGAACAATACGCGATCTCCCCACACGCGGCTATACTAATCAGGAGGTTCGGTAAAGGGTGCCCACAAGGTCCGAGTTGTGAGAAACAAATCTGTATCTATAGTGGTCAAACAACACCAACGAGTCGTCGCTCGGTCGGTCCATGAATCATCTCTGTTGGTGCCCAGCTGAGGAATCATAGCTGGAACAACATCGGCAACATCATTGCCGGAACAACATCGACGACATGACCAGAACAACATCGGTGGTCTAATTACGTCCGGCAGAACATCGAACGGTTCTGGACCGAAGTCCTCCAGGTCATCAGCCTCCACGAGCCGCACATCATCATACATTGGAATCCACAATCCCTCAGGTCCGCTACTATACTATGAGTCCATAAATCCATCACGTTAAGTCACAATTCATAAACGGAGGTGACACGTCCCAAGTGCCCATACTCTTCCATACGGCGGTCCCTGGGCAGGCACGTGTAACGCACCTGCCGTCACCTCCCGGCTCATGCACTAGGCGAGGACACGAGTTTTCGTAGACAAAGTTGACAATTTACAAGGATTGGGAATTCAGTTCTACGCACAAACGGTTGACCGAAATATGCAATCCGGTCAACCGTTCCTGATGCATTGCATACATTGCATCATATGTCTTTCATTTAGATTAATTTTAGATCAATAAATACTACTAAGGTATGTGTTTAGTCTTATTTACAGAATACAGGGACCTCAATGCAAATTACCCATATCCCGAGCATAAATGCGTGCAAGAGACTCATTCCTGCCATAAAGACCAAGTTCAAGATTATCGGGATTCAAATGGAAGTCCATCCAAGCATAAACGCATTCAAAGACCTAATTACAAAAAGGCCAAGGACTTAAGCACAAAAGTAGCCAGGGACTTAATTGCAAAAAGCCAAGGATCTAATTGCAAATTACGAGTAGCTTTTATTATTATGGAGAAAGTCTAAAGAAAAATCAATGTGGATCTCCAAATATATAAAGAAATAAAGTCGGAGCTCAAAAGAAAGGAAAGAATCAATCCAGACGCGCAAAGGATATTGAAATCATACCATAAACACACAGGAAAAATCCGGATTAAATCGGAGCTAAAAAGGTGGCGAATCCGCCGCACCTTATGTACCAAATGCGGCGAATCCGCCGCACAAAATTAGATCCATGCTCTAAAATGTTTACCGGTTGCGTGTTGACGCGTGTACTTTCCTATTTTATACCTGTCCCTTGTATCGGCTATAAATAGCCCTGAAACGATGTTGTAAAGGAGCTTCTAAATTTTAACCTTAGTTTTTAATTCTTAGTTTTGTATTCTTCTCTTTAGCAATAAAATTCTGTTAATTTATTTCTTGTTTTTAGTTTTCTTTTGTAATTCCTCTAGGACCCATTCTCCTTCCCTCCATCTATGAGTTTCTAACTCTTTCCAAAGGGTGGAGGTGATGGATTTAGGGTGATGAGAAGAGAATAAAGTTATTATTTTAATTTCGTGATTAGTATATTTTGATTACTTGAGTTTGTGTTAAATCATTTATCATGTAATGCTTTATAACTAATATGATTTATTATAAGTTTCTGCATTTGTCTAATCTAAACCCGATATCTAAACCTCCACCCAACGGAATTCACCATCTTTGTTCTTATTTTAGTTTTAATTGTTCATGTTTCTTGCTTTAGATAATTAAAACCCAAAAATCTCAAAACCAACTTATTTCTCTCTCTTCATTTCCCTTAATCGAAAATCACAAAAATAACAAGATCTCTCCTTGTGTTCGACCCGTATTTGCCACGTCTTCATTGACGCCGTGCACTTACGGTATAAATTTAATTCCCATCAGTTCCCATGGGGTCCGGTCAACCGAAAGTCTGCAACGGTCAAACTCTCTGCACCTAACCTATGTCACAACGGTCGAGCAAGGGTCTAAAACTGGTCGACCGATACGTAATCAAAATCTGGAGTCTGGTCAAAATCATACAAGTCTAACGGTCGACCGACTCAAGGGTCGCGATCGACCGAACATTACCAGGGAAAGTTATCAGTTCTAGGTCATCAATCGGTCGAACAATACATAAAACGGTCGAACAGTTCATTCAGTTAACTTAAGTTTCGGTCGGACCAAAAAATCGGAACGGTCGACCGAAAACTAACAGGCCATCCTCCGACCCACCAGTACACGCACAATCAGTCGACCGCCACAAGGCATCGTTCGACCGGTGTTGGTTAAAGTCTGGAAAAATACACTAAACCGGTCAACCGAAATCCGACAACCACCCGACCTGTCGAGTATCTCTTGCTGCCCTCGTCGCCGATGAGGTCTCCGATCACCCGATGAAGCTCAAAACCACTCCCACAAATGTGAGAAAAAAACTCACACTATCGAACATACATACCTTCCTCACGCGGTTGCTGACGCACACCGGAGATCACACACCTTCACCTCCTGTTCGCAACCCCGAATGCTCGACCTGTGCACCGCACACCCGTGCGTCCGCCAACCTCCAAGCTTGCCACGGTCGTGCCTTCCGCCTCCGGTGACCGAGGTACTGGGGGAGTGAAAGAAGAGATGAGTGCTTGTGTGCAAGAAGAAAAACGAAGGAGAAGAAAAGATGGTGGAGGAGATGATTTTGTTTTTAAAGCAAAACCGTCACCTACGAGACAACCCAGTCATTCCCCTCCTCTCCTCACGCACAACCCCACCATACCATGCCGGCATGCCCCATCAGCCCATACCTTCACCAAAGACCAAGTCAAAACAAAATTAGCACCTTAAATGGGTTTAGGGATTTTACTATTCATCTTATAAATTCCCATGATTGGGTCTCAACTTTGTAATTAACTTTGCCAATTATATCATTCTTATATAACGTAGTAAATTGGTGTGATGGTATGTGTGTGTATATGTTTATGTGACACTTTTTTTTGACATAAGGATAGAGTGCATTAATAAAATACTGACCGAACTATGAACCCACAGTCCCGTGAAATAAAAACATAATCGAAATAGTTCAGGTCATCCAAAAGCTCAAACATCCGAAGCAAGCAACAGAAGACTAGAACATCACCATCTACACTCAACACTATTGTTCAAGTATCAACTGAGAAAGGACCTCGACGCATGCATAATGCCGTATTCCACGAAGTCCCTATAACGTTCTTCAAATGTGTCGCTCTTGTTTATGTGACATTGTTGTCTTAAATTTGACACGAATACAAAATAAAAACCATGAAAAACAAAAAAAGAGGAAACGTATAACACCTCTGTAACGTCCTCGAACAGCGGAAAATTTTAAATTTAAAACATACAAACAACGAAAGACATTACCAAGAAATACACTAGGTGCACCAACGTATATATATATATACAGATCTGAGTTCACAACAAGAGGTGATTACATCAAAAGCTATAAGATAAAATGTACAACGTAATCACAACGACCTCAAAAGGAGGGTGAAGCAGGATCTGTCCCAGAAGCTCTCCTCCGCAGTCACCACCCCCTAACGCTGCTCACGGCCTGAAAGCAGACAATAAATGCCTGAGTTTCCAGAAGGAAACCCAGTATGCCAAACCCTAACACATATACGAACAATAATGAAATATGTAATGAATAATGAATAGCACAACAGACACGATCCGGTCACAGGGGTCCTCTCACCCCAACCCACCAACACACGTGCACACACGGCACCGTCGGTACAGTCACGGCCACACAACCGGGTCTCAAGGGTCCTCTCACCCCAACCCCACAACACAGACGTGCACACACGGCACCGCCGGAAAATCATCGGCCACGGGTCTCAAGGGTCCTCTCACCCCAACCCCACAACACACATGTGCACACACGACACCGTCGGAAAATCATCGGCCACGGGTCTCAAGGGTCCTCTCACCCCAACCCCACAACACACACGTGCACACAAGGCACCGCCGGTACAGTCACGGCCACACAACCGGGTCTCAAGGGTCCTCTCACCCCAACCCCACAACACACACACGTGCACATAAGGCACCGCCGGTACAGTCACGGCCACACAACCGGGTCTCAAGGGTCCTCTCACCCCAACCCCACAACACTCGCACCACCATCGGGCGACAGTCCGTGCCGTTGCCCAAAAGACCAGAGAGACGAGCCACTTTCAAGCATACGAGCACCCAACTATCGGGCGCCAGTCCGTACCGTTGCCCCCCGTGAGGCCGGAGAGACGAGGCACCGTCAAGTGTACTCATAAAACCACGAATCCGCAAAAAACAGCAGAAACGGTCGAACGAAAACTGTTTAACGGTCGACCGATCCTCACCTAGAGAACTGGCCCAACCGAAAAACCCGCCAATCGGTCGACCGGCAAAGGGGGCCCGGTCGACCGAAAAGCCCCAGTAAGAAAACGTTTTCGCAAACCAAACACCAACGGTCGACCGACCCAACACCCCCGGTCGACCGAAAACCACTAGTACAAACCTCCAAACAAACGATCTCCACGGTCGACCGAAACAACACTACCGGTCGACCGGACAATAAGTTAACTAAAACGTCGGTCGGACGAAGTCAACGAGCGGTCGACCGTTTAGATGGTCAAGGCCCCCAACCGACCTACAACAGTACTTTCGGTCGACCGACAAAGGGGTCCCGGTCGACCGAAAAGCACCAGGACGTCTTCCTCTTGTTAAAATTGCACAACCGGTCGACCAACCAAAGGGCATCGTTCGACCGGCGCAAGGGAATCGCCCAAAAATACACTACGACTGGTCGACCGAACCCAAAATACCGGTCAACCGATTTTAGTGCAGAAACCGCTGTGCAGGTCCGACGAGCCTAAACGGCCTACCATCGACCGCTCCCACTCCCACACTAAAGATAGGTGAGCTTGAAAGCAAGTTTGACATACCTTAAGGCTTGAAGAAGCCTTGGAAGAATCGACGGCGAGCGCCTCCTCGCGAAACCTCCTCTCCTCCGGCGAACACTACGAGCGACGATCTTCGCTCCTCCGGCGACTCCAACAGCGACCCTCGCCTCCACCGGCACCGAAGAAACTCTAGGGAGAGAGAGAGGGACGAGTGAGAGAGAGATCGTGAGAGAGGGAGAGAGTGAAGAGTGAGAGAGAGGGAGAGATCTAACCTTATATACAAAACCCACATTCGATCTCAGCCGTCCATCTCAATCCACCACTAATCCTCTCCTAAACATCATTAGCACCATAAGCAAGGTTAGGATATTACAATCCACCCTCCTTAAAAGAATTTCGCCCACGAAATTAAATCCAGCGCTTACCAAACAACTCCGGATACGACTTCCGGACTTCCTCCTCAACCTCCCAAGTAGCCTCTTGCTCAGAGTGATGCTGCCACCTGACCTTAACCATAGGAATAGTCCTCCTCCTGAGCTGGTGATCCATCCGATCCACAATCTCCACCGGTCTCTCCTCAAGAGACAAATCCTGCTGAATCTCTGGAACCTCAATCTGAATCACATGTGAAGGATCTGACACGTACTTCCTTAGCATCGACACGTGGAAGACGTCGTGAAGACCAGAGAACTGTGGCGGCAGTGCAATCCGGTAGGCAACCTCTCCAACTCGGTCTAAAATCTCAAACGGTCCAATATACCTCGGACTGAGCTTCCCCTTCTTCCCGAATCTCATCACCCCGCGCGACGGTGAGATCTTCAGAAAGACATGATCGCCAACCTCAAAAATCAACACTCGCCTACGCCGATCCGCGTAGCTCTTCTGCCTGCTCTGAGCTGTCGCTAGTCGCCGCCTGATCACATCAACCTTCTCAGCATACATCTGTATAATCTCAGGCCCGACTAACTGTCTCTCGCCTACCTCACTCCAGCACACCGGTGATCTGCAGGGTCTCCCGTACAAAGCCTCGTACGGTGCCATCCCAATACTCGTATGGTAGCTATTGTTGTAGGCAAACTCAATCAACGGCAGGTGCTCATCCCAGTGCCCTGCCCAATCCAGAGTGCACGCTCTCAGCATGTCCTCTAACGTCTGAATAGTCCTCTCGGACTGGCCGTCGGTCTGCGGATGAAATGCTGTACTGAACTTCAAACGAGTCCCCAGAGCCTGCTGCAAACTCCCCCAGAATCTGGAAGTGAACCTCGGATCTCGATCTGAAATGATACTCACTGGCACCCCATGTAGTCTGACGATCTCCTCTACATACAACCTCGTCAGGCCCTCCAAAGGTAAAGTAGTCCGGATGGCCAGAAAGTGTGCAGACTTGGTCAATCGATCGACTATAACCCAAATCGCGTCGTGATGTCTCCTCGTCTTCGGCAACCCGGTGACAAAATCCATCGTCACGTGCTCCCACTTCCACTCAGGTAGCTCTATTCTCTGCATCGGTCCCGCTGGTCTCTGGTGCTCGATCTTCACCCGCTGGAAAAACAAGCATTTAGCCACAAAATCGGCCACGTCACGCTTCATCCCTCTCCACCAGAAGTTCCTCTGCAGATCCTTATACATCTTCGTACTCCCCGGGTGAATGAAATATCTCGCTCGGTGTGCCTCCTCCATGATATCATCCCTCAATCCATCGACCCTCGGCACCCAGATCTGACTCCTGAACCTCAGACCTCCATCCACTCCCACGGTGAAGTCTGATCCATCCCTGGCAGCTGACCGTAGCAGACTAGTCAACTCCTCATCACTGTGCTGAGCTTGAACAACTCGACTGACGGTCTGCGGCTCCACTCGAAGTCCCGCAATCACTGCCCCCTCCGAGCTCTCGGTGAACGGCCTCCACTCAGACAATGTCTCGAGTAACCTCCACTCCTGAATGCACAAACTCGCAGCTGACACCTCTACTTTTCTGCTCAGCACGTCCGCAACTGAATTCGCCTTCCCCGGATGATAGGAGATGGTGAAATCAAAATCCTTAATCAGCTCAAGCCATCTGCGCTGTCTCATGTTCAGCTCCCTCTGTGAAAACAGATACTTCAGACTCTGATGATCAGTGAAGACTTCGAACCGCTCACCATACAAATAGTGACGTCAAATCTTCAGAGCATGAACCATGGCTGCCAACTCTAAATCGTGAGTGAGGTAATTCTTCTCGTGCACCTTCAGCTGCCTCGAAGCATACGCTACTACCTGCCCGTGCTGCATCAGTACACATCCCAAACCAACACCTGAGGCGTCGCTGTAAATCACAAAACCGCCACTACCACTGGGAAGCGTCAGAACTGGAGCAATCGTCAACCGACTCTTCAGTTCCCGAAAACTGTCCTCGCATTTCTGGGACCAAACAAACTTCACTCCTTTCTTCGTCAGCGCTGTCAGGGGTGAAGCAAGTCTCGAGAAGTCTTTGATGAACCGACGGTAATATCCCGCCAATCCAACAAAACTCCAAATCTCAGTCACACTCGTCGGGGCTCTCCACTGTGTCACTGCCTCGACCTTCGCTGGATCCACTGATATCCCAGCTCCCGATACTATGTCCCCCAAAAATGCTACACTGTGAAGCCAGAACTCGCACTTCGAGAACTTGGCATACAACTGCTGATCTCTCAGAATGCCAAGTACGATCCTCAGATGCTCCCGGTGCTGCTCCATATCTGGTGAATAGACCAAGATATCGTCTACGAAGACAATCACGAAACGGTCGAGATACTGACTGAAAGTCCTATTCATCAGATCCATAAATGTTGCAGGTCTGCTCGGTCCACCTCCACCAGACGTGGATGGTCCCGGTCGTCCGCTAGGCCCACCTGGCGCGCTCGGACAAGAACGGACGATGTGTCCCATCTGACCACAACCGTGACAAGCGCCGGGGCGGTGTCCGCACCCCCGTCCCGGATGAACTCTGCCACACTGCCTACACGGCCCACTCTGCGATGCTCCACCTCCGTCTATCCTGGGACTCTTGCCCGGATTCCCCTGTAATTGACCTCCTGGACGTCCTGCAGGCTTCAACTGCAACCTCCTAGCATCCTCCAGGATCTCCTGACTATCCTGGTCCATGATGGTCGCAAACTTCACAGTATCTGCTAAAGTCTGCGGCATACTGGTCGTGACACGAGTGCTGAACTGCGGCCTCAGACCCCGCACAAACTTTCGAGCTCTCTGCTCCTGAGTCACATAAATCTCCGGACAGTATCGTTCCAAAGCATGGAACCTGCTGATATAAGCAGCCAAAGTCATATCCCTCTGCTCGAGGGCCAGAAACTGCTCTCTCTTCCGATCACGAAGGTGCTACGGAAAGTACTGTTGGTTGAACTCTACCAGGAAGTCCTCCCAACTCACGTCATCACTGTCGTCGAACACGACTGCCAATGTGGTCCTCCACCAGTTGGACGCCTCCCCGTCCAAAACATAGGTGGCCAGGCCCACCATCCTCTCTGGTGTCACTCCAATAGCCCGGAAGATCTTCTGGATCCTGAAGACCCAGTCCTCTGCTGCCTCAGGGTCACCTCTGCCACTGAAAATCGGTCGATGCTGACGCATAAAACGATCATGCATAACGCCAGTCTGGTCGGCGCGGCTCTCCAGAAGCTCGCCCAACATATTCAGTGTCACTGGCTCAGACGGCCTCTCCTCCGCCTCAGCAGCCCCAGCAGACTCCTCACTGGAACTGCGATAGCGCGTGGGAGGTCTCACACGTCTCAGAGCCATCTGCAGAGCAAAAGAGCTCGACTCAGCAATGAAAATGCATGCATGACCTACTAAAATGCAGACTCAACTCCTAAGGGTGGTTTCTTTGGACAAAGACTCAGGAACCGACCGCTCTGATACCAAATTGTAACGTCCTCGAACAACGGAAAATTTTAAATTTAAAACATACAAACAGCGGAGGACATTACCAAGAAATACACTAGGTGCACCAACGTATATATATATATATATATATATATATACACACACACACAGATCTGAGTTCACAACAAGAGGTGATTACATCAAAAGCTATAAGATAAAATGTACAACGTAATCACAACGACCTCAAAAGGAGGGGGAAGCAGGATCTGTCCCAGAAGCTCTCCTCCGCAGTCACCACCCCCTAACGCTGCTCACGGCCTGAAAGCAGACAATAAATGCCTGAGTTTCCAGAAGGAAACCCAGTATGCCAAACCCTAACACATATACGAACAATAATGAAATATGTAATGAATAATGAATAGCACAACAGACACGATCCGGTCACAGGGGTCCTCTCACCCCAACCCACCAACACACGTGCACACACGGCACCGTCGGTACAGTCACGGCCACACAACCGGGTCTCAAGGGTCCTCTCACCCCAACCCCACAACACAGACGTGCACACACTGCACCGCCGGAAAATCATCGGCCACGGGTCTCAAGGGTCCTCTCACCCCAACCCCACAACACACATGTGCACACACGGCACCGCCGGAAAATCATCGGCCACGGGTCTCAAGGGTCCTCTCACCCCAACCCCACAACACACACGTGCACACAAGGCACCGCCGGTACAGTCACGGCCACACAACCGGGTCTCAAGGGTCCTCTCACCCCAACCCCACAACACACACGTGCACACAAGGCACCGCCGGTACAGTCACGGCCACACAACCGGGTCTCAAGGGTCCTCTCACCCCAACCCCACAACACTCGCACCACCATCGGGCGACAGTCTGTGCCGTTGCCCAAAAGGCCGGAGAGACGAGCCACTTTCAAGCATACGAGCACCCAACTATCGGGCGCCAGTCCGTGCCGTTGCCCCCCGTGAGGCCGGAGAGACGAGGCGCCGTCAAGTGTACTCATAAAACCACGAATCCGCCAAAAACAGCAGAAACGGTCGAACGAAAACTGTTTAACGGTCGACCGATCCTCACCTAGAGAACTGACCCAACCGAAAAACCCGCCAATCGGTCGACCGACAAAGGGGGCCCGGTCGACCGAAAAGCCCCAGTAAGAAAACGTTTTCGCAAACCAAACACCAACGGTGGACCGACCCAACACCCCCGGTCGACCGAAAACCACCAGTACAAACCTCCAAACAAACGATCTCCACGGTCGACCGAAACAACACTACCGGTCGACCGGACAATAAGTTAACTAAAACGTCGGTCGGACGAAGTCAACGAGCGGTCGACCGTTTAGATGGTCAAGGCCCCCAACCGACCTACAACAGTACTTTCGGTCGACCGGCAAAGGGGTCCCGGTCGACCGAAAAGCACCAGGACGTCTTCCTCTTGTTAAAATTGCACAACCGGTCGACCAACCAAAGTGCATCGTTCGACCGGCGCAAGGGAATCGCCCAAAAATACACTACGACAGGTCGACCGAACCCAAAATACCGGTCAACCGATTTTAGTGCAGAAACCGCTGTGCAGGTCCGACGAGCCTAAACGGCCTACCATCGACCGCTCCCACTCCCACACTAAAGATAGGTGAGCTTGAAAGCAAGTTTGACATACCTTAAGGCTTGAAGAAGCCTTGGAAGAATCGACGGCGAGCGCCTCCTCGCGAAACCTTCTCTCCTCCGGCGAACACTACGAGCGACGATCTTCGCTCCTCCGGCGACTCCAACAGCGACCCTCGCCTCCACCGGCACCGAAGAAACTCTAGGGAGAGAGAGAGGGACGAGTGAGAGAGAGATCGTGAGAGAGGGAGAGAGTGAAGAGTGAGAGAGAGGGAGAGATCTAACCTTATATACAAAACCCACATTCGATCTCAGCCGTCCATCTCAATCCACCACTAATCCTCTCCTAAACATTATTAGCACCATAAGCAAGGTTAGGATATTACAACCTCTGAGTCTCTGACCCGTACAACCTATTAAGTTAAGTGGTGTCAATGACATGATTGAAGTAAAAGATAAGAACAACTCTTTTATGCTGCTCATTCATCTCCTTCATCTCTTCCTCTTTATTGATGAAACCTTTTGTTTTCTAAGTCTTAGAGCAGAAATAACAGCGCCCGGGCTACACCCTGGCGCCCTGCACTCTCTCTCTGCCACGTCAGCTTCTCTCTCTGCCACGTCAACTCATCCAACCCACCCAAAAAACCCCCTTATCCATGCCCAGGCTACCCCCACCCACCCTACACTCTCTTTCATCCACATCATTTCTTAATTAAACAAATTTAATTCTCACACAACATTTAACAAAATACATTTTATATAAATCTAATTCTAATTACATTATAATTCTAATTCACGATATACTTATTATTACTATTAATTAATTAACAATATTAATCACTATTAAACCACAAAATTTTGAATATTTGAAATTTGAATATTTGAAATTTGAATATTTGAATTTCGAAACGCACGTGAATGCACAGTATACGCGTGCGTGAAAAGTAATCCGCGTGATTGCACAGAGACGCGTGAAAGAAAAGTAGTCCGCGTGAATGTACAGTACACGCGTTAAAGAAAGTAGTCCGCGTGGATGTACAGTATACGCGTGTAAGAAAAGTAATCCGCGTGATTGCACAGTGTCTAATTTTTTCTCTATATATATCATACACAAAACTCAACTTACACCCCATATCTCTTCCACAAAACACAAAACTCAACTTACATCCCATATCTCTTCCACAATGTCTTCTCCGGAGTACCATCGTTCCCCCCTCGTCCACAATCAAATCCGCATCCACGCTATTCGCAACCATATCCCTCACGTCCATTTTACCAACAACCATTCCAACAACCAGACTTCTCCTAGTACGCACCACCATTCCCACCACCTGACCAAAACTCACCATTCCCACAATTCTCCCACTACGCATCCCCAGATCAAAACTTACCATTCCCACAATACTCTCAATATTCACCACCATTCCCTTATAATCAACCGCAGTTCCAGATGTTTGGCCGACCCATGTCTCAAAAAAGTAGCCAGAGTATGGCGGACACTGAAGATGAGGGTAACGACGATGATGAGTCCCCACCACGACACACCCCCACACCACCATCCCCACCGCTACAGCGTCGTCACCGCAAGCAAGTCCAAACTGCCAAAGCCAATCCGAAGTTGTGGACCACAGCTGAGGACGAGAGACTTGTCTCTGCATATATGGAAGTCAGTTGCGATGCGGTGACAGGGACAAACCAGAAGTCTACTTCATTGTGGGCTAGAGTGAAACGTGTGTACGACATCTCCGTGGAAGGCACTGGCCTACCCGAAAGGAACGCAGAGTCCTTAAAAGGACGGTGGAGGAGAATTATACGTGCTGTGAACAAGTGGGTCAGGTGCTTCGATCAGGCATTCCAACGGAAAAGGAGCGGCCAGAATGACGACGATGTTGTCCGACAAGCGCACGTGATCTACGAGCGAACTCATGGGCCTAAATTTCTTTATTTTGATGCTTGGGTTATGTTGCGTAGGTACCCAAAATGGGAGAGTGTGATCTCCGGAGCTAATGTCGTGCGTGTTGATTGGGAGTCCCCGGAGTTGCACGATGAAAATAGTCCCCAGTCAGGAGGCCTTGGGAAAAGAAAGAGCACGGACGGCTCGAGGACGCAATCACCCTCGGATCCAGAAGAGCTGATGCCGGAGTCGTCTACACGCCCAGAAGGTGTGAAGAAGGCTAAGAAAAAGGCTAAGAGTGCATTACGCCCCGAAAGAGACACCGATGTTAGAGAACTTGCAGAACAGATTCGATACACCGCCCAAGTCAGAGAAGATGGTTTCTCCAAGCAAGAGGAGTTAGCGGAAAGGAATTTCCAGAGGCATTTAATAAAAAATAAGTTGGACATGCTTCACTCTCTGATGAGGAAGGACAACCCGACGGAGAATGATAAAAAATAATCGATAAACTTCTTGCCTGGGCAGAAGAGAATGGGTACGTGTAGTTTGTTGTAGTCCGTATGGTTTGTATTTCCCTTAGTTTGTATTTCGGGTTGTAGTAGTCTGTATGATTTGTAATTCCCTTTATGTTTCATGTGGTTGGTTGTATTTCGTATTTTAGTATTATTAATGTATTGTTCTTATGGTATTGTTGTATTAATATTTTTTCTATTTAACTTGAAATTGTTGGTTCTAGAAATTTCTTAATTTTAATCACTTACAAAAAATTATTACCCCACATTTATAACAAATACGCAATCCATTAATAACAAAACATCCAATAAATAAATTAAAAAAAATTAACCAATGGGAGGGGGATACGTGTCCCCCTCCCTTGGGCGCCCGGGCGTCTGCCCGGGACGCCCAACGCCCGGGCACGCGCCCGGGCGGGCACCCCACGGGCGCCCTGCCCGTTAACGGGGGTGCGCCCGACCAGGGTGCCCGGACGGGGCACCCCCGTTAAGGGTCCCCTTATGGAAAGATCACATGCCCATGGTGATGGAGGGAAACAGGGAAATGTACATTAGGCCAACCTACGGCCCCACATGTGGACTCCACGAGACATGTCTCCAACATAATAGTACTATTGCCAATACAGAGTTGCAGTCAACTTGTTGTTTTCCCATCACAGAGTTGCAGTCAACTTGTTGCGTTGTTGCCAATAAATAGTTCTAGACTTGTCAAACTAATGTACGTCATGGGTTTACTTAGATCTCCGTATACAAGTGCTTTTTTGGGTTTGATTTATTTATGAGGATGTTCAGTTGTTCACAGTCTACATAATTATTTTTTTGAACGTTTTGATGTAACCGATGACTGCTCATGACCTCATGAAAGCTAAATTGTAGACGCAGATTCCACTCAGAGAGGTTTTACACGGGGCAAGTGGTTCTAATGAAATTATAGAGTTGACCTTTCATGTTTTGAAAATTGTTCCTGATTGCATCCTTGTTAACTTACAGTGTTAAATCATTTTCAATCCAACACACAAAGTTAGGGGCGAGCAACAACAGGTCCGGTCCGGGATCCGGAGTCAATTCGGTTCCGGTCCGGACCAGTCTGATATATTTTTTAATTTTAAGGTAAAAAAAATCGGTTTTGGACCGGACCAAACCGGTCTGATCTTCGGTCCGTACTGGACCCAACCTGTCCGGTCTTCGGTCCGGGATCCAGAGCTGATCCGGTTCCGGTCCGGGTCGGACCGGTTGCTCACCTCTAAACAAAGTTGTCGTTCATCTTATCACTTATGATCTTTTGTCTATATGAAATAAATATTAATTAGGAAAAGAGTTTTTCTAAAATAGTACTGCGGAGTCTGCAGTGGCAACTAGAAGCATTAAAATCAATCTTCGTCGTAAACAGAAACGATTATATTACAAATACGTTTTCGTTCTCATTCATCTTCACCATTGAAGCACCGATTTCTTTCAACAATGCATATTAGAGACATATATGTTGAGCTCATCGACAATGGGATTTTTTCTTTGAGAAGTTATTAGGATGTACTTAGCTACACCAACTGTTATTGATACAAATAATACAATTATAAGCAAGTAAACGTAAACTTGCTAAGCCAAAGAATACTTGGAGCATAACCAAAAAAACGAAATTAATTAGAAGTACATCAAACATTTGAGTTGCCTCAAAGAGACTTGCCTAAAATACATCATCGCCCACATGTATCGATGTGAGAGCTTAGTAGTTTCTTCTAGGAGAAGACGACTACTATGTTGCTGTAATGTCCCTAACCTTACTTAGGGTAATCCCATGATTAGGAGGAGGTTAACATGGGGAAGAGGAGTTGTGCAGTGATTTGCTTGGGAAAGAGGAGGGGCGTGAACGGTAGGTAGGGGTGTGGTGAGGTGATGTAGTGTTGGGTTTTGTGTTGGAATAAAAAGCTTAAACCTCTCCCTCTCTCTCTTACTTGCTCTCTCACCCTAATTCTCTTCTCTTTTCGGTGGCTAGTAGAGGAGGAGGGAGCTCCTACGAAGGTGGGCAAGCTCGGTGTCGCTGAGGCGCGATCGTGAGGTGCGTTGGAGTGGGGTTGTGGAGGCGTTGAGCGAACTCCGGCGGATTCGTCGTTCTCTTGAGGTATGCCGGCTTCTTAGTGTGTTTTTGGGGTTCACCCTCGTGAGAGGGTTGTGTTGTTCGGTCGGGGAAGGTCGGAGACCTCTCCTGCGACGCGTTTTGCGTAAATCCTCGGCTGACGCGAGGTTGAAGACGACCAACGGTCGACCGGGTTCCTTCGAGCGGTCGACCGATGTAGTGTATTTTACCCGACTTTAACCTTCACCGGTCGAACGATGCCTTGTGGCGGTCGACCAGTAGTGCGTTTTGCTGGTGAGATGGGATTGCCTGTCGTGTTTTGGTCGACCGGTTCCTTGGGTTTGTTCAACCGGAAATTAAGTGTACTGAATAGAAATGCATGCTTGTTCGACCGTTTATTGTTAAGCGTTCGACCGTTTATGACTTAGAACTACTAGGATGCCCTGGTAGTTTTCGGTCGACCGAGACCCCTGAGTCGGTCGGCCGGTAGTTTTGAATTGATGTTGACCGGACTCCGGATTTTGACCTCGTATCGGTCGACCGGTTTTAGATCTCTGTTCGACCGTTGGGACTTAGGTTTTGCGCAGAGAGTTCGACCGTTGCAGACTTTCGGTCGACCGATTTCCTTGAGGAAGCGGTCGACCAGTTTGCCTCCTTCGGTTGACCGTCTGTGCACAAAACCGAATTCTCAGACCTTTTTAGGATGCCAACTCTGTCCACGGAAACCCATGTCCTCGCCTTGTGCGTGAGCCGGGAGGTGATGGTGGGACGTGTCACCTCCGCGTATGGATCGTGACTTGATGTGATGGATTGATTGGACTCATTGTAGAGTAGCAGGCCTGAGGGATCGCGGATCCTAATGTATGATGATTGTGCGAGCACGCAACTGTCGTTGGGTGAGGTGACTACTGGCCTGGATGGCTACGGAGGTCGCTGCCCTGCTTTTATAGCGGCGCAGTTGGTGTTTGCGGCTCGTGGAGCCTGATGACCTAACAGACTTCGGTCTGGACCCATCCGATGTTGTGCCGAACGTATTGATGGACCACCGATGTTGTTCCAGTGATGCCGCCGATGTTGTTCCGGCTATGTTTCTCAGATTAGCACCTACTGAGATGATGATTGATGGACCGACCGAGCGACGACTCCGTTGGTGTGGTTTCGACCACGAAGTTACAGATCTGTTTCTTATGGCGCGGACTTGGCGGATGCTCCTTGCCGAACCCCATGATTAGTGTAGCTGCGTGTGGGGAGTGTCACATCATGTTCCGTTAGACCGTATGTGCCTACGATAGGTCTCCTTGGGAGACCCGATGAAGATTGTCGGACTGATGTCCCGTGTTACCCTTCGGGGGAACTGTTTTCCTTACTGTTGATGACATGACATGCTACTAGTATGATAGGTTCATTTGTACTACTGCATGCATATAGGTGAGCTTGGCATATAGGGTTTCCTTATGGAAACTCAGGCATTGTTGTTGTATCTTTTTCAGGACCGCAGTAGGTCCAGTTGGGTGGTGATCAGCGGACGCGCGCATTTTGGGATCGGATCCTCTCTTTCGGACCACTGAGGTCGACATGATTACTTTTATCTCCATTTGTTGTTCTATTGTAATCATGTATCGTTTTGACAAACTCTGATGTAATATGGTGCACCACTTATATATTTGATGAGAAGTAACAGTCCCGTCTTTGATTATTGGTCTCTGATGTTTTATTAATGATTTTTTGAAATTTCCGCTGTTTTCAGGATCAATTAGCATAGTAATTGGTACAATGTGCACTAAGGACACTTTCGTTTTCTCCGAGATTAATTAGCACAATTATTGGTAAAAGGAGCACAAATATATACTTTTCTTTTCTACAATTCCACATTTCAAAGGCAATCCCTTCCACACTACTACAGAAAAGGGAATATACGTTGGATGTATGAGGGTATATACGTCGGATATAAGCACTCCCAGATCTGACGTCTATGTGTGCGTCATCTATACATAGACGCCGACTGTGATAAATCCGACGTCTATTCTTAAAGTATAGACGTCGGCTGTATGTAGCAGCCGACGTTTATACTTTAAGAATAAACGTCGGCCTTTCTCTATGACCGACGTCTATTTAAGTATAGACGTCGGTGCAATAACAGACGACGTCTACTCATAACGAAAAGACGTCGGATGATACATACAGCCGACATCTATTCCTTTTTTCAGAGAAATAAACGTCGGCTAATACAAACAACCGAACGTCTATACCCCGTTTCCCTCCATCACCCGATGCCTTCGGTCGCGGAACGGCTAGGGTTTTCATATGAAATGAATGACAGAAAACGCGACGGTTCGATTTCGGTAAGACAAATAGACGTCGAATGTTATAGACGGCCAACGTCTATACCCCCACGTCTATATGCAGGGGGTATAGACGTCGGCCGTCTATAACATACGATGTCTATAGGTCGACGTCTATACCCTATAGATGTCGGACGCACATGGTATTCTAACACCCGACGTCTATGGGTCGACGTCTATACCCTATAGACGTCAGATAAACTCGGTATTCCAATAGTCGATGTCTATAGTACCACATAGACGTCGGCCATGGTAACTACCGACGACTATGCTATCTTCTCCCTACTAGACATCGCGGTTATAACAGCCGACGTCTATTGGGCGACGAGTAAAGTCTATTCTGTACTAGTGCCATTTCGTACTCTATCATCTAACAATTAACATTGGATTTCCACACTGTTGAATGTAAAATGATAATAACCCCACCGTGATATTCAATAATCAACAATCTCCCGCCGATCTATTGTTGACCCTGACAGGATCGATGGTTACGAATCAAGGTCTAAAAAAATTAAAAAGTTAGAGGGGGTATGTGAAAGGAATGTGTTATAAAAGTTTTACTTTTATATGTCAATTGATATGAATTGGATGTGCAAACATTTTGTTCCTTGAATATGGTATTCATCTTTTGGAAGTGTTAAGGAAGAGACGTTTGGTCCTTAACCGTAGAGTTCTAAAAGATAATGGTTTACATAAATCAAAAGTTATTCACAATCATGATAATTAACATGAAACATTAATCACCGAGCAAAGATTGTCGTGTTGATCATCGATTGTTATAACTCTACAAATAATTGACGACACGAGTATATAAAAGAGGAAAATATTACTTTTATATATTGAATAGACCTAACAAGTAAAACATTATGGAATTGTGTTTCGTGTCATTAATGTTTTACTGTGTCTTGGATCCTAAGATTAATAGTGAATATCTTTTCACTCAAGAAGTGCTTAATTTGATTATTGTCAAAAGCTATCAATGAGTATAGTGATAAATGCAATAATTGGTTAAACATGACTTGTGCTGCAAAAGATAGCTAGTCAAACGATTATCATTGCCCCTCTTAATTGAGTGATAATACTAGTGAGCCTCTTGATAAAGTAAAATTATAATGTGCACAATGTAACTTGAGTTAAGTTACAAAGTTATAATTAGCTTAAAGAGATCAAGAAATGAATATAATACAAAAGTGACACATTTCTACTTTGTACATATTCTTAATATCATGAGGCAAGGGACGGACACAAGTGATGCACTTACATCACTAAATGGATCGTATTTTAGTTCAAGTGAAACAAAGACATCTGCGCTAATTGGGTAACTATAATGTATAGCTTCATACCGCTTATAGTTTGGGATATTAAGTGATTAATATCGCCGTCAATTTGGCTTAGATCCTCCTATAGGTCACACCACAAAATTGGGAAACAAGAAGCTTGATTTTGAGTTCATATGATGTGTCGGGTTTCATGTGAAAAAAGAACACATATGATGAACAAATAAAATCAATGTCATGAGAATTGACATAATTAGAATCATAATAAATTTATATGTGTATATATTATGGGGTGTAATAATTTAATATTACATAAGATAATATATTACATAAGATATGAGTTTGCTAAAAACCCCAAAAGATCAAATTTTGATGGAAATAAATCCAAAATTTGAAAAATGCAAAATCGGGGTCAAATATGGTAAACCATTTAGGGTTCGGTCGACCAGGGTGTCTTTGAAACGGTCAACCGAACGGGGAATGGGTAAACACAATTGGTTGACCGAAATTGTCTATAGTACCTCGACAATTGGGTTTGGTCAACCAAGCGTGAACGGTCAACTAGGAGAAAATATCCAGGAGATATCTTGGGATATTTTCGGTAGACTGAAGGTGACACAGTCGTCCGATGAAGATTCACCAGGAGAAATTTTGGGGGGTCAACGGTCGACCGGAGCAAGACGCGGTCGTCTGAATTTTTCCAGAGAATTTTTCTCATAAATATTCGATCGACTGTCTAGGTCACGGTCCACTGAACATGTGTTAAAACCGAATGGTTCGGTTAACCGAGAAGAATTCTAGGTCAACCAAACATCACGATTTTGTCTAAATTATTAAGAGAATAATTAGTCACGGGTTGGATTAATTACAGATTTGATCAAACGTTTTTTAGGATGCTTATGTAGCAATATGAGATTAAATTGAGGAGAGAATAAGCAAGAGATCATGACTCAAGAATAGTTCTTGATAATGATGTTTTGGGAGCCTATAAAAGGCCCCTCATCCTACTTGTTTATGTTAATGCATAAATTCTCTCTCATTAATCTCTCCCTTAATCACCATGAAAATCTTTTAATAGTTTTAAGTTTTGGAGATAGAAATCTCAGGAGCTTAAAGAGTGGTTATTAGCTAGATTCTAAGCTTAATTAGAGATTGATTGACTAGCTCATTTCTCTCAAATCTTGTTTAGAGTTTGGTGAACACTTGGAAGTGAATCGTAGGGCGATTCAACGAGCAACGGAACTCTGGATCTTCTGAAAGGTTTTATAGAACCTTTGGGTATGATCCTCTATTCTTTGTTTATTTTAATATGTGTAGGAATGCATGATATTAGAATAAACAAATACATGTACGTAAAATCAATGAAAATATGAAATCGATCTTGCATGTTTGTATTAATTTTTTTTAAATATATACATACATAGGGACACGAAATCCTACAGTGGTATCAGGGCATTTAGTTCATATTTTCATTGATTAGACTATATAATTAATTTTAGTTTACCATCTACAATCGAAACAATTCATGTTTTGTCTTTTTCGAGTTTTCCGATAGTTTTGTTGATTTAATTCTAATTGATTCTTTTGATAGTTTTAAATATTTTGAAAAACATCGTGAGAATGTTAGAATTAAAATTTAGACTTATGTCTAATATATAAAATTTTCGTTTTTAATTAAATGATTATTTTATAAGGAATCGACAAAACGAAAAAGGCATATGTTTATTTTTCCTTAAAATTTTTATTTTTGGAAATTGGATAAACAACGGTTCAAATGTTTTGTGTTTTGAACTATGGATGCATAAAATTATTTTTAATTGATTACAAATGATTTTAGAATTGTTTGATTTAGGGATGGATGATAAACTAAATGAAGTAATTTATAGTATATGTACATGCGTTGCTCGAGTTCTCTAATGCAAGGATATGTGAGTTTGTATGTTCCGATGAAACCATGTGTGAATGAATGAATGTGTATGTTATTATTGTTCAGTCACAAGGACTTATGTATATGTAAAAGCCAAATTTCTATTTCTATGTATATGCAAGCATGAGAGAGAGTTTTGACATAGGACCTCCACTAGCTAGACAATTTTCGAAATTGTGATATGCATGTTTATATTTTTGCAATTTCAACATCCATAGTGCAAGAGGAAGTCATGTAGAAGGCGCAAAAGTCAAGGACGTGGGAACATATAAACTCACATCAATGTGTGTGAATGGATATATTTATGTTTATGTGCTTGACATATATGTGATTGTATGGATGAATGTTAGGATGTGTATAGATAATAAATATGCATGATCACCTAAATTCTAAAATCACATATAAATGTTTAAATTGTCCAACCAAAAATTAAGAGTATTTTTCTTTCTTATTTCGTCCACTAGCAGCCATCGATCAAGGGATATTCTGCTCGCCCTTAGCGGGAGATAGCTTCCTCCATCTTTGGGAATAGTGGGAGATATAAGGTTATCTATTGTTGTGTCATGAATATGTGTACGAGGTGCGATTCACCCTTAGTGGACACCGAGTATACTTGTTTGTGAATACAATGGATAAACGTATATCGTATCAAATGAAATAAGTTTTCTTAACAAGACCCAGAGCCCTAATTCGGTTTTGAGAAAGAGAATTTTTCTTATGAGGATTGATCAAATTACCTCTTAATTAAAACGACAATAGTCATAAGAGTTTGAAAATGCAAATGTTGCGATATTTCGAAATGATTATGATTAGAAAATGTTTTCTTACATTGATTTTATAATATATCTGACAACCCTTAGCTAGTTTGTATTATAATTGATAGAATCTTGAATTGCTGCATTTATGGACAAATTTTTATTTGCGGTATTGATTTTTAAAACATAAAATTGACATTAAATCCCATATAATTTATTTTGTAGAAATGTCGAATATTCAACCTATTGTGCGATCTATGATTGCAAAACATCCTTTGGCAAATGATGGCTCAAACTTCATAAGCTGGCAACTCAAGCTCAATATCGTGTTGAAGTTTGAGAAACTATCACATATTTTGGACGGTGAAATCCCAAAATTAAATGAAAAGACAACCGATAGAGAGAAAGAGGCAAATGCCAAGTGGGAAGACCAAGAGAACCATGTTCACGGTCTAATGTTGGCCTCCATGGGTGACTCGCTTCAAGCGAAATACTTGGATTCAAAACCCAAGAAGACCATGGAAGGTTTAACAAAGGTGTTCATGGATAGTGCTAGAAAAAAGCGGTACAAGACCACCACCGCACTCACAAGGTGCCACATGACGGAGGGAACATTGGTATCCATGCATTTTCTCATGATGCAAGGATACATTGAGAAGTTGTCGAAGCTCTCTTCCCCGATGCCCGATGACATTGCGAAAGATTTGATACTTGGCTCTCTAGCCCCGTCCTACAAGGACTTCATTATGCACTATCATGTGCGTGAGAAAGGGGTGAGTCTTGAGGAACTTCACAACGCTCACAAAACAACTGAAGTTGACATGGGCAAGGGTCGGGACTAACATGTCCTAGCCGTCCATGGAGGGAGCAAAAAGATCAACAAAGGTAAAGGAAAATTCACCAAAAATACGCCAATCAAGAGCAATAGAGTAGGAGGTGCTCGTGTGAGTGCCTTGAGGGAGAATTCTTCGAAATCTCCGACTCCCAACACGGAGTGCTTTCACTGCGGCGAAAAGGGACACATCCGGCCAAATTGCCCTAAGTACAAGGAAGACCTTGACAATGGAGTGATTGAGCGTAAGCGCCCCAAAAAGGCCAAATTGTTATTGAGATAAATTTAGCCACCTGTGTCCATGATTGGGTAATTGATACTGGATCTTGTGCTCACATAATTTCTAATGTGCAGCTACTATAGGATAAGAAGAAACTCGTGAAGAACGAGATGATTTTGATGGTCGGAAATGGTGCGAGCGTTGCTGCGATTGCACATGGTTCTGTGGAGCTTCAATTATCTAGTGGTTTAAATTTATGTTTAAAGAACGTTTATTATGAGCTTTCGATTAGCAAGAATATTATTTATGTTTCAAGTTTGGATATGGATAATTTCATATAAACATTTCAAATTCTTGCTTGTCTATATCGAAGAATGGTATTTTCTAGGCAAATGCATTCGTGAGGAATGATCTCTATTTGCTTGAATTGAATAATAAACAAATCTTAAACATCAATAACAAAAGGCTTAAAACTACTCACGTGAATGATACACTCTTGTGGCACTATCGTCTTGGTCACAAAAATGAAAAACGCATCAAGAAATTGCAAGAAGTTAACCTTCTTGGTCAACTTGATTTTAAATCATTGGAGACGTGCGAAACTTGCCTAATGGGAAAAATGACCAAGAGACCTTTGAAGAAGGAAGGACCGAGAGCGAATGACTTGTTGGATTTGATACATTCCGATGTATGTGGTCCGATGAGTACTAGTGCAAGAGACGATTTTAGGTACTTCATTATGTTCAAGGATAACTATAGTCGTTATGACTATATTTATCTAATGAGAAACAAAAGTGAATCCTGTGACAAGTTCAAGGAATTCAAGAATGAAGTAGAGAACCAACTCAACAAGAAAATCAAGTCTCTACGAACGGATCGTGGAGGTAAGTACTTAAGTACCGAATTTGACTCATTCTTAAAGGAGCGTGGTATTGTACCACATCTCACCCCTCCTGGTACACCTCAGTGGAATGAGGTATCCGAAAGGAGGAATAGGACATTACTCGACATTGTTCGATCAATGATGAGTTGAGCTGAATTGCCGCTTTACTTTTAGAGTTATGCACTAGAAGCTGTGGCTTACACACTAAATAATGTTCCATCCAAATCCGTAGAGAAAACGCCTTATAAGCTATGGAGTGGTAAAACACCTAAGCTCAATTTTCTCAAGATTTGAGGTTGTGAGGCCTACGTCAAGAGATTGATGTCCACCAAACTAAGTCCTTCTTTATAGGTTATCCTTGTGAGACAAGATGATACTACTTTTGGCATATAACCTCCAATCGAGTGATTGTAGAGAGGGATGCCGTATTTCTAGAAAAGAAATTTCTGGAAAAAATAAAAAGTAGTGGGAGTAGAGTTGTGTGATTGATATGTTTTAATTAAAACCGCAAGTGCACGGTCGCGTTGAAGCGGTGACAAATACGGGTCGATCCACAGGGAGGTGTGCCGACTTTAGTTTGTGCAAAGGCGAGTGAGAAAGAAAGGAGAGAAAAGAGTTATGATCTACACTACACTACAATGCAAAAGTAATTGGAAAATAAGCAATAAAACTAAACCCCAAAGGGGGTAGAGAAAAGAGTGTGAATACAAAGATATGTGTATGTGTGTGTGTGTTCAATTATGCTCATCACAATATGTAGTGCATGAAAACCATAAAACTACATCCAAATTTGCCTCCACATGAATTAAGATAACACAATATCATTAAAACATACAAGACAATAATTGGAATGAAGCTAAATGAACTAATGTATAAAGACTAGACCCTACTATGCCTCCACATGAAATAAGATAGCACATTATAATTAAAACATACAAGGAATTAACCAAGGTTAATGCAACAAAGAGTACATTCAACTACAAATCATGTTTCCTTCATCAATTCCATCCATATCCTTACCTTATCATTCCCCATAAAATAGGTCAACTAATCTAAGCATAAGCTAAGCTTCATTCAAGAGCATTAGCATATCAAAGACAAGAGTGAAATCCCATTAGATGGTTATGGAAATCATATAAGGCTCAAGGGATTAAGATAACACACACCTAATACACCACATGATCATATCACACATTTCTCCATCCCTAAATGGGGATGGAACTACTCACTTATCATTACACTACAACCTACATTAAAATGAAACATTCTATTGAAATGAAACTAAAATAAGCAAGCAAGAAATATTAAAGAAACTAAAAGGACATAAAACAAAAGAAGCATACAAGCATATGAAAGGAAATTAAACTAAGAAAGAAACAACATACTAAAAGAAAACATCTATTATTACTCACTCAATTACAAGTAGTCTCTCTCCACCAGGGTTTTTGCTTTAAGGCTTTAACTCCTAGTAGAGAGGATGGCCACCAAGAGAGAGATGGGGAACAAGAGAGGAGGGAGAGTTCTATTTATAGCCATAGAAAAAGGTAATGCGGGACAATCCCCCGGTATGAGACTAAACAAATACCAGAAATAGACTAAACACACTCTGATACATAACCCACAAAAATATTAGCGGATTCGGAGCAACCCGGACCGCCAATTGGCGGTCTACAGGGTTTGGATCCATCTGGTTTTTGCTCTGGGCTTTTCTGGATGGTTGTGTTGGTCTTTGATGCATCTACCTCGCTTTCTAGAGCTCCGACCCGAATAGAATTGCCAAAATACTCCCCATGATGGTGTGGAGTATTCTTGTTTGCTCATTGGTCCTTCTATCTTGCATTCAGGTCCTTCGATCTTGTATCTTAGTCCTCGAGTCTCTCAACTCAGTCCTTTTTCCTCCTTTTAGGTCCTTTCATACCTCTTCTCTTCAATCCTCTTTATTTCTGAAATTCAAACATAAAGCTCGTTACGTAGCATTGTTTAGGTGAAAGATAATGGATATAAGATACAAATGTAAGCATGAAATGATGTCAATCATTGTGCTTGAGGAGACTCAAGATATTCTACAAGATCATGATATGAATGGTGACATTCAAGATCATGAACGCCCAACCGAGGTTCATTTGGTTAGTGGGAGCGTGAGTGAGAGACCCTCACAAGCAATTGTGAGAGAAACTCAATCTTCCCCACATAGTGTACGTTCGAGAATCGAACCCGAACCAATTCCGCAAGAAATTATGGAAGAAGTTCGAGAAGTACACGTAGAACAAAAAGAACTTAGTAAGTCAACGTGGGAAAGGAAGAAACTCGATATGTATTTGGGACTTCATGAGATCATGGAACTAGATATCGATGATCCCTCAACCTTTCAAGAAGCAATGGAAAGAGAGGACTCCAAACTATGGTTTAAGGCATGGAATCCGAAATAGAATCCATGTATGATAATCAAGTGTGGAACTTGGTTGACCTTCCTCAAGGGAAAAAGGTCATTCAAAATAAATGGGTTTTCAAGAGGAAGATGGACGTGGATGGGAACTTAACAACCTACAAAGCGAGGCTTGTAGCAAAAGGTTTCACTCATGTTCAAGGAATTGACTATGATGAAACCTTTTCATCGGTTGCCATGTTCAAGTCTATTCAGATTATGCTTGCTATTGCCGTATTTCATGATTTTGAGATATGGCAAATGGATGTCAAAACGGCGTTCCTTAATTGAAAAATCATATTCATATTGATAGGGGGAGATTAATGAATATCATTTTCTTAGTGTAATGAAGTGCAAAATTTAGGGGGAGCAACTTCATTACACATCCACAATTCTATACTTAAATCTTATAATTTTTTATGGATGTCAAAGGGGGAGAGATAATAAAGGGGTAACTTGAAATTTGATTATAATTGAACAAAAAATATGCACATCCATAGGGGGAGCATTTATATGCATAGTTTACAACTAAAAATTTCAAGTATTAAGATATAGGTTGCCATCATCAAAAAGGGGGAGATTGTTGACCTTTTGGCCTTAATCTATATTTTGATGATTTAATCAGCATAATCTTAATTGTAATCATGTAGAGTAGCACACATGTTGCATTGCATATATATTGTTTTGTGCTAACCTCTACAGGTTATCAAGACTCAAGAAAGAAAGGATTCAAGTCAAGACATGTAATCAATCTCTATTGAAGACATGTAATTTGCATTTCTTTTGAGTCTTAGGAACATTGTGTAAATTGAGCATACTTGAGCTAAAACCTACTCAAACACACACTAGGTTCCTTATAGAAGTCACACACAAAATTTCATATAATTTGGACTTCAATAGATCACCCAAACTTAGACCGGAAAACACTAAACACTTAACCTGAACTGTCTGACCACGTTCGGTCGACCGAAATAGACCGTTTGGTCGACCGAGTGATCAATTATCCAGTTGGTGTTTTTCTGCCCAGTTTCGGTCGAACGTCTAGACCTTTTCGATCGACCGTGTAAACTTATTTATCCGACCGTTAGATTTTTTGTATTATACCCAACAGTCGTATTCGTATTATTTCCATATACCCCAAAATACATTTAGTGTATTGGTCGACCGAGGACCTTGTTCGGTCGACCAAACTTATGATCTTTCGACAAACCCAAAGTGCTTGTCAGTTTTCGGTCAACCGTGGACCTTGTTTCAGTCAACCGAATATGATCTTGTTTGTCAACCCTGTAGAGCCTGTTATAAATCGGTCGACCGAACCTATCACGGTTTTTGGCCGATAACTTAAGTGTACCTAGAATATAGCCTTGGGCGGTCGACCGTTCCTTTATCGGTCGACCGAACCGTGTCCCAAACTTCCCAACGGTCGACCGATCCTACTGATCCGGTCGACCGAACTTATGCAGAAATGCATCCTTCAAGTTTCTATTTTGTCTATCTTTCACAATCTTTTACCAAACTTGTCACAACGGCTATAACTCACTTGGAGCTTATAAATAGGTGCTCCCATGACACAATTACACATCTCTCACACTTCCATTTGTCACATACACTAGAAAGATACTCCCAAGCTCAAATTTTCCCAATCCTACACTCTAAGTCTAAATTCCACACATTTGATCATAGCCAAATCATACTCAAAGTGTGCTCAATATTTAGAGAGTGTTGTCCCACTCATTTGTTGTTCAAGAAGCAAGGATTTCGGTGAAAGCCCGAAGTGTTCCCTCTCGAATTGTGAGAAGAAGAAGGTCAAGTGAGCGAGGGTGTTCGCGGTGCTTGTGTTGTAAAGGCGTTCTCTCCCAGCCCGGAACGAGGAGTGGTTAGTGAAGTCGTGAGCGGAGCTTGCAAGACAGGACTAGGACCCGGATGGGGTGCTGAACCTCTGTAAAATCCCCCATCTCCATTGTGGTTTGCTTGTCTTTCCTTATTTGCTTGTTTATTTGTTTAAATTCCGCTGCACATCTTTGATTGCTTAAACAAGTAGGTAATTAGCTTAAAAGTGATTAGAATTAGAGACCCTCACGATCCTACAATACATACATTGACAAGGTCTTGGAAAGGTTCAGCATGAACAACTCCAAAAAGGGCAGTGTGCCAATGAGTATGGGTGTGCAACTCAAGAAGTCTAACGTGCTGAATCACGTAAAGACTTGGAGTACATGAAAGATATCTTATGCTTCGGCAATAGGATCGAGCATGTACGTGATGACTTGCACAAGACCCGATGTCTCGTATGCTATAAGCGTGACAAGTCGTCACCAATCCAACGCAGGTCCTGAGCATTGGACTGCGGTCAAGAATATTCTGAGGTACCTTAACCGGACCAAAGATAAGTTTCTTGTCTATGGAGGACAAAGGGAATTAATAGCCGAGTGCTATTCGGATGCTAGTTTCATGAGTGATCCCGACGATAGAAGGTCGCAATCCGGATATGTCTACCTTCTAAATGGTGGAGCTGTGAGTTGGCGTAGTTGAAAGCAAACCACTACAACCGACTCAACCACCGCTTCCGAAGTAATGGCTGTCGCTAAAGTGAGCAAGGAAGGAATGTGGATTAAGAAGTTCCATGAAGAGCTTAAAGTAGTTCCCTCGTGCGAGGGACCAATAGAGCTATTCTGCGATAATAGTGCATTTATCTCGCAAATCAAGGATCTCAAATCACACCACAAAGTGAAGTACATGGATCACAAGTACTTTGTCACACGTGACGTCATCGAAGAAGGCAAAACAAATCTATTATGGGTGGACACAAATAGCAACACAGTTGATCCATTCACCAAACCTTTATCCCAAGCCAAGGGCAAAATGCATTTCGAGTCCATGGGTCTGAGGAACCATGTGGATTTACTTGATGAGTGATTAGAGAGGGTTACCCTAGTTATTATTGTTTTATAAATTGAGAACGTATGTGAAAGAAAACTTTGATAACAAGTGGAAGATTGAAAGGAATGTGTTGTAAAAGTTTTACTTTTATATGTTAATTGTTATGAATTGGACGTGCAAACATTTTGTTCCTTGATTATGATATTCGTCTTTTGGAAGTGTTCAAGAAGAGACGTTTGGTCTTTAACCGTAGATCTCTAAAAGATAATGGTTTACATAAATCAAAAGTTATTCACAATCATGATAATTAACATGGAACATTAATCACCGAAATAAGATTGTCGTGTTGGTGATCGATTGTTGTAGCTCTACAAATAATTGACGACACGAGTATATAAAAGAGGAAAATATTACTTTTATATATTGAATAGACATAACAAGTAAAACATTATGGAAATTGTGTTTCGTGTCATTAATGTTTTACTGTGTCTTGGATCCTAAGATGTGAGACTTATATTTTTTCACTCAAGAAGTGCTTAATTTGATTATTGTCAAAAGCTATCAATGAGTATAGTGATAAAGACAATAATTGGTTAAACACGACTTGTGCTGCAAAAGATAGCTAGTCAAATGATTATCATTGCCCTCTTAATTGAGTGATGATATTAGTGGGTCCTTGATAAAGTAAAATTATAATGTGCATAATGTAACTTGAGTTAAGTTACATAGTTATAATTAGCTTAAAGAGATCAAGAAATATATATAATACAAAAGTGACACATTTCTACTTTGTATATATTCTTAATATCATGAGGCAAGGGACGGACACAAGTGATGCACTTACATCACTAAATGGATCGTGTTTTAGTTCAAGTGGAACAAAGACATCTACGTTAATTGGGTAACTATAATGTGTAGCTAGATACCGCTTATAGTTTGGGATATTAAGTGTTTAATATCGCTGTCAATTTGGCTTAGATCCTCCTATAGGTCACACCACAAAACTGGAAAACAAGAATCTTGATAAAGAGTTCAAATGATGTGTCGGGTTTCATGTGGAAAAGGGACACATGTGGTGAAGGAATAAAATCAATATGTCATGAGAATTGACATAATTAGAGTCATAATAAATTCATATGAGGTGTATATATTATGGGGTGTAATAATTTAATATTACATAGGATAATATAATACATAAGATATGAGTTTGCTAAAACCCCAAAAGATCAAATTTTGTTGGAAATAAATCCAAAATTTGACAAAGGCAAAATCGGGGTCAAACACAGTAAACCATTTAGGGTTCAGTTGACCGAGATGTCTTTGGAATGGTCAACCGAACGGGGAACGGGTAAAACACAATTTGTTGATCGAAATTGTCTGGAGTGCCTCGACAATTGGGTTCGGTCCACCGAGCGTGAACAATCCACCGAGAGAAAATATCCAGGAGATATCTTGGGATATTTTTGGTAGACCGAAGGTGAAACGGTCGTCTGATGAAGATTCGCGAGGAGAAATTTTGGTGGCTCAACGGTCGACCAGAGCAAGACGCGGATCGTCTGAATTTTTCCAGAGAATTTTTCTCATGCATATTCGATCGACCGTCTAGGTCACGGTCTACCGAACATGTGTTAAAACCGAATGGTTCGATTAACCGAGAAGAATTCTCGGTCAACCGAACATCACGATTTTTGCCTAAATTATTAAGAGAATAATTACATAATGGGTTGGATTAATTCCAAATTTGATGAAACGTTTTTGAGGATGCTTATGTGGCAATTTGAGATTAAATTTAGAAGAGAATAAGCAAGAGATCATGTCTAAATAATAGTTCTTGATAATGATGTTTTGGGAGCCTATAAAAGGACTCATCATCCTACTTGTTTATGTTAATGCATAAATTCTCTCTCTTTTAATCACCACGAAAATCTCTTAATAGTTTTAAGTTTTGGAGATAAAAATCTCAGGAGCTTAAAGAGGGGTTATTAGCTAGATTCTAAGCTTAATTAGAGATTGATTGGCTAGCTCATTTCTCTCTAATCTTGTTTAGAGTTTGGTGAACACTTGGAGGCGAATCAGCTGGCGATTCGATAAGCAATGGAGTTTCGGATCTTCTGAAAGGTTTTAGAGAACCTTTGGGTTTGATCATCTATCATTTGTTTATTTTAATATGTGTAGGAATACATGATATTAGAATAAACAAATACATGTACGTAAAATCAATGAAAATATGAAATCGATCTTATATGTTTGCATTAAATTTTTTTAAAATATATACATACATAGAGAAACGAAATCCTACGGTATGTGCCTAGAGTAGTGATACACGGACGCGACGTCTGGAACGCGCGCTGACATGGTTAGTACTGTCAGCAGTCCAGTCAGTAAAAGTCAAATGTCTTTTACTTTTTGAAATTAAAAAAATAACATATTTATTTTGTGTCATGTGCAATTTTATTTTTCCCCTGCAACATTACGTTCCCATTGCAATATTTGTTTTTCCAATGCAACATTTTATTTACACATGCAACATTTTCCCAATGCAACTTATTCTGAACTGACACAAAACCTAATCTGGACAGACACACACCTTATTCTGTAGAGACATACAACTTATTCTGGACAGACACACAACTTATTCTGGACAGACACAAAACTTATTATGGACAGACACACAATCTATTATGGACAGACACAGAACTTATTATGGACAGACTCACAAGCTATTCTGGACAGAGACACAACCTATTCTGGAAAGATACAAAACCTATTCTGGATAGACACACAACTTATTTTGGACAGACACATAACCTATTCTGGATAGACACACAACTTATTCTGGACAGTCACACAACTTATTCTAGACAGACACATAACTTATTTTGGACATAATAAGACGTGAGTCTGTCCATTTTAAGTTGTGTGTCTGTCCATGAGGAATTAAATGTTGCATTGAGAAAATAAATGTTGCATGAGGAAACAAAATGTTGCATTGAGAACGTAATGTTGCATTGGAAATTAGAAATTTCATGTGACACAAAAGAAATATGTTATTTAATTAATTTCAGAAAGTAAAAGACATTTGACTTTTGATGACTGGACTGCTGACTGGACTGACCACGTCAGCACGAGTCCCGGACGCAACGTCCATTTATCGTTTTCCATGTGCCTACTTTCAGGTTTCCAATGATAAGAGGACAAAGCGTCATAGTGTCAAATGAGTGACGAAGACAAATTACAATCGACTCTTTAAATCAACTTGTCAAATAGTAACTTTTAGCAAACTAAGTGTAGCACCTAACTTATCTAACTTACATATTAGGCTAACTTGGTTTGTAACTTATAAAACTATTATACATAAACTTACACCGAATATGCAGTTGCATTACGGGGGAAAACTTGTATCCATGCAGTTTAAGAAAGGATGACATTTAATTACGTGTGGGCATCTCGCAAGGGCTCTACAATGTCATGTATTCAAGCCAGCGGAGTTGGAATTTATAAGAATGCTGCCTAGAAAAAATTGACATCAGTTCCTTGAATTTTAATTTCGCATTTTAAATAGAAGTAGGTAAATAGATTCGCTTGCACTGGACGAATTTGTTGAAATGTCATCGAACTATCTTTTTATTTGTATTCGGAAAAATCTACGGATGGAATCTTAAGAAATCAAAACAGGGGAATCGAATTAACGTGAGAAGGACGTCTTTACTAACCACGGAGATCTCAAAATCTAAGGGTCAGCTGCCCATCCATTGGCAATCAATTGTGTCGTGTTCGTGTAGTATTGTGTTAAACAATTTTACAGTCGTGTCAGAATTTTGTGTTATCGTGTATAACATACAAATTGAAAAAAATCATCATGTTTAGATTAAAAATAGTTAAGTGACATGTTATATTAATACTGTTTATTCTAAATAACATCTAATTAATTAACCATTATCAAGTGAAAAACAATTGATTATCTAACAAAAGATGTAGTTCGTGTAAGTTTCGTATAAAAAGAAACATATCGTGTAATCATGTCGTGTTCGTGTCAAATTGTGTACAAATTATTTTATCTCTGTATTTTCACAAACCATTACATTATAATAAAACATTTTAATCATACAAAATTCTTCATGTTAAGTCGTATCTAAATTGTGTCACAACATCGTATCGTGTTCGAAATTGACAGATCTACTAGTCACTGTGCCTATTTCAACAACAACGTGCCCCTTTCCCTTCCACTCAATTTCTATCAATAGTTGTGGTTGTGTTTGTATACACGTACATGCCAAGCATGTGCGTTGTGCAATCCACCTTCCTCTAAGAAAATGGTGGTTGTCAGTTGAAAATTGGGTTTTTTGCTTCCATACCGATCAAATGTTTTGAAATTGGCGACGTACTCATTGTTCTGCGAAAATTGGACGTATACCTATCAAATAAATTGTAATTGACATCATACTTATCCGTCACAGTGTGTCCCACAATCGTGTGCCTACATTTATGTTTCTCGTAATGCGTCGTTACTTTTTATTGGGTTTTTGCTTCTATACCGATCAAAAGTTTGGAGATTGACGACGTACCCATGATTTTGCAAAAAATAGACGTGTACCTATCAAATAAACTGGTAATTCACCTCATATATATCCACCACCATCCACAACATACATATTACGCATCCATTTAAAATAACAATAACTAGGTATTTCCGGTCCAAATTTGTATTTAGAAACTAGTAGACTGCGGGCCAAATCAGAACTCGAAAACAAATCCAGGTTAGACCAGCGAGTCCAAAACAATACATCCGTATGTTTGGAACATGCTTTTGCTTTGTCCGAGATTACTTTCTTCAACTTTTGGAATAATGATTATTTAGTTATAATTAATACATATCCCCAACCATCATCCCTACCCCAGCCCAGAATGACCACTAGGGCTGAAAACAGAGCGGATACGAAGCGAATAAAAAGTGTCTGTATCCGAATTCGAATCCGTGTTTTTACTTGTATTCGAATCCGTATCCAAATCCGATCGGATTTATGAGAGAGGGATCCGAATTCGTATCTGTCGGATGCGGTTGCGAATTCAAATAAATCTGCATCCGAACCAAGTTCAAAATTCATTCCGAATCAGGATATCCGAATTCGTTAAAAATCCGAATAGACTTGAAAATATATTTTGATTCTTTTATTCTTAGATTACTATTGATCTAAACCAGAATAAATCTCAGATTTTTATTTTTTGCCTACATGAAAAAATATTAAACATAATATTAATAAGATAATTTAATTTATATATGCTTTATATATTATTATTTTTGTTTATATGTGCATATAAAATACGAAGCTGATATTATTCAAATCGGATGTACTAATATCCATATTCGCTTCGTTTTTTACGGATGTTTATATCCAAATACAAATTCGATTGTGAATTTTTTCTCGGATAAATTTTTTGATTTCGAATACGGAGTCAGTTGGATTAACAGATTTTGGACACAAAGTTTCACCCATACTGACCACCATATCCTCCTCCTTATCCCAGCCCCAAACCTCTGATTGATTAGTTATAATCAATATAATAATGATACATTGTATTTTTGTGTAATATGTATGTTGCAGATGGTTGTGGATAGGTATAATGTCAATCACAAGTTTATTTGATAGGTACACATCCAATTTTCACAGAACCATGAGTACGTCGTCAATTTCCAAACTTTTTATCGATACGATAGTAAAAATCCGATGGAAAATAACGATGCGTTACGGGAAACCTAAATGAAGGCACACAATTGTAGGACCTACTCTAACGAATAGGTATGATGCCACCTACAATTTATTTGGTTAGTACATGTCCAATTTTCACAAAACTATGTGTACGTCGTCAATTTTCAAATTTTTGATTGTTACGGTGTTGAAAATTCGAAGAATATCTTTCACCGTAACGCATCAAAGCAGGTCTAACGTGTTCAACCCGTCTCACTTGAGCCTTTTATAAATTGGCGATGCTTACCATCGGTACACACAACACACCATTTTATCTCCTCGGGCAATGTTCGTAATTAGTTTAATTACGTACCTGACTACCTGGTTGTGTACATGACTGTATGGAACTAACTTGCAAAAATATGCAACGGACACAATCATAGAGAATATACAATCACATGGACCTCTTACTTAATTAATTGTCTTGTCCGTCGAGTAAGTAAATCAGCTCCAACTCGGGCAACTTCCAAGATTGTCGTCAAAGTTATTCAAGATTATTTCTGACACTTTCTTTTGGTGGAATTTGGATTAGGTGATACTAATATGGTGGATAACTCTGTCTCCTCCATTAATCGGGTTAGATCTCGGACTATTGCGCGCGAATCTAAACATGTCCTCGCCTCCAAATGATTTGACGGATAAGGATGCCTAATGCCTTGCCTGGGGTTGCGCTGGATGTGGTTGCGGAATGCGAAGGAAATATGTTTTCCTATATCTATTTTTTAGTATAATGTAACGTTTATTCTCTCTAGGTTTTAAAAACTTATCCGGACTTATTATGATAACATTTAAAGAATTCAGTCCTCCGTGATTCCATGCGTTTTTTTTGTAATTTTGTTAATTCATCTCGAAGTTGCAAGTACTTAACTTCGATTGCACAGTAGTTTAATATAAGATCACAATAATACCCCAAGAAGGGGTAGTAGCTGATGACAAATTACTACTGTTGGAATAGCCTAGATTAGATAACAAGCCTTTGTTGTGTATATATAGCCTAGATTAGTTGCACGATGCAAGTCAAGTGTGGACAAAAAATTGTCAAATTATTCAAAATCCGAAATAATTCTTAGGTGTCATACCGAAAATCCAAAATAATACTCGGCTATAGACATAAGCTACATCATTCTAATCAAATATTACATAACAATAAAGATATATTGCACGAGCTACAAAATCATTACATGAGCTGAGTTATATGTTCAGTGAATCTAGATAAGTGATACTTAAGCTCGACTGTTGCATGAGTTGAAACACAAGTAAAATTGATATGAGCTCATGTAATATTTGTCAAACTTATACAACATGTATGACTTCTTATCTTTTCGATGTAACAATTCAAAATTAGTCAATTTGATTATATTTTTTCTCTAAAAAAGTCAATTTGTAAATAAATAGCCAAAATCATTTAAAGCATTATTATGGATATAATTATAACCATACTTTTCAATATTTTGATCAATCGTAAAACAACAATTGAAGTCTTGCTGAAAGTAATGGGAGTTGTTTAGTGTTAACATAGACCGGAGGAAGTGTTGAATGTTTTCCCGCTCTTGTTAGTTAAAGTTGACCAACGTTATGGTGCTGTTAGGTCATCACTGAGACCTGATCATGAGCCCTCCCTTTCAAATCAAATTTCTCACTCTTTCACATCAACATTTTCTCTCCCCAACTCATTTTCTTCTCTTTCCTGTACTATTCACCTCTTAACCACAACCTACATCTCTCATGCACATCATTTCGGAGTTCATCTTGAAAACAAATTAAAAAAATACTAAAAAATCAAAACAATTATAAAACATATTTTAAAAAAATAAAAAAAGATTCAAATAAAAATTTTAAAAAAATCAAAATGAAAAAAGAGAGAGCAGAGGACCGGGTCGTCGACCCCCGTTAGTGACCCTACCAACTTTGTCTGCGGTCAATTGTCAAATGTCATGTTGAAAATATATTTGAATTATGCCCTTCCAAATATTTCCGTTTTAGATGAAAATCCAAACATTTAATATTGCAAGTTGATATTTATTGTGAATTTTGAGGTCTTCATGTATCAAATTGTTTTTTGGATCTGATGCCTGCAACTAGACCTGGGAACCGAGGCAGGTGATTAGTAGCATATCATGCGTCATATTCATGCTATATATCTTTTATTTTACCCCAATATTGTGCTACTCAAGTTGTTGTTTGTAGTGTTTCAGGAGTTAGGTAATAAAGAAGAGGAAGAGAGCAAAAATGACGTACATGTAACAAGTATGGACTGATTTGGAAGGTTCTGGACCTATATGTAATGCACAAGGACTGAATCGCAAATCAGGAAGGACTCAAGTGCAAACCCGGAGGGACCTGATTGTGAAGTGCAAAATATGGTGACACATGACTTGAATCAAATCAGTATTTTACCAATTAAAGTCAAAGTGATTTGAGCCAGAAGACCAGGACTTCACTTCACGTGACAAATGAAGAAATAAAGTGGGACACAAAATTTCAGACTGATCAGATCCATTTGATCCACCAGTCGCGGATTTGCATCCACCACTGGAGGATCAAAATGGCCCAAATGGTCTCCAATTTCGGTTTAGGTTCGGGTTGTCAGGTCAGAGCATTATTAGGCTATCTGATGTTATTTAGAGTCGTCAGATCATTCCCATATTAATCATAACCATGTATTAGTCTATATATATCATTGTAATCCTTCATCTCCACCTTCTTCCCCTATTAGAGTAGATTTTAGTTTCTTGTTTTAGTAGTGTAATAAGGGGGTTGGAGAGAAGCAAACTTTGTATTTTTTGTTTCTTAATCTAGTTTTGTTCTTGTTCTACACTTTAGTGGCTTTACTTAGATGCAATTTCTTTCATGTTGCTGTTTGGTTAATCTTGTTTTCAGTAATTTACATTATGGGTTTTTGTTGTTTTCAGTACTTTAGTGTAGAGATGAGTAGAGAGTAGTCCATCCCCATGGGGGTGGAGAGGAAGGTGATTTGATCATGTGATAGATTAGTGTGCGTTAATCTTAATCCTTACATGATTTCCATAATCATTTAATGAGATTTCACTCTTATCTTTGATGTGCTAATGCACTTGAATGAAGCTTAGCACATGCTTAGATTAGTAGGCCTATTTTGTGGGAATGATGAAGTTAGGATAATGATGGAGTGGAAGAAGGAAACAAGACATGTGCATTTATGTGCTCATGTTGGCTTTATCCAAATTAATGTATTGTATGTTTTAATGATTGTGATGAATATTATTTCATGTGAAGACCTAGTTGGATTTGAGTCATTTTGCATGTGAACATATTAGCTTATTTCAATTATTGTCTTGTATGTTTTAATGATAATATCTTATCTTATTTCATGTGAAGGCAAACTTGGAATTGAGTTTTATGGATTTCATGTATGACATGTTTTGATGAGCACATTTGAACACACGCACACAACACACATTTTCGTATTCACATTCTTTTTCTACTCCCCGAAGGGTTTAGTTTTATTGCTTATTTTCTGGTTTCTTTTGCATTGTAGTGTAGTTTCGATCACATATCTCTTTTCTTCTCCCCACTCGAGTATTGTGAATCCGACTCACACGTGCTCCTTGTGGACCAACCCGTATTTACCACAACTTCAACGTGGTCGTGCACTTGTGGTATTTTAACCGATTCACATCACTGGGCACGACATGACACTGTGCGAGCTGTTGGAGATTTTTTTTTGAAATTCCTAAACTATCCTCCCTCTACCCTATGTAAACCCCCCAACCCCTCTCATTCTCTTCACACAAATATTTACAAATCTTCTCTAATCTTTCTCTAATTGCTTTGATTTTGGTGAAGACGGGTCGAGTTTAAGGTAAAGCGTGAAGTCTAAAGCTACAAGCGGACTGCTGACCGCCGATTTCATGACTTCTCTGCTCTTCATTTCCCAGCCTTATCTAATCTTTTTTAGTAGTTAATTTTAGTTAATCATCCATATTCATGACTTTCTCATTTATAAAAAAAATCACATTTTGTTTGCATATTTAGTAATTTCCATGACTTCAACATATGATTCTGAAGATAATAAGCAACAACCTCATCATGTTAACCCATTTAATGAATGGGGTGGGTACATGTATACCTCTACTCATACTCGTTTATCCATTTACCCTTTTAATTATTTTATTAGTATATATTTTTTAATATACAATATATAGTTAGTAGCACCAAACAATGAAGAACTACGATTAATAATACATAATTAAGATTTTTTTGAAATAATGGTTAAAAAAATGGAAGAATATAACACAGTAAAACTTATTTAGCAAATTATGGTTATTGAAAATGACAACTATACTGCCATTTTGTTACTAGAAACGACACAATGCCATTTTTATTCCATACAAAAACGACATCACGAATGTCGTTTTCACTAGAAGTGAAAAATGACATCTGAGATACCGTTTTCACCTAAGGTAAAACGACATCGTCAGCCACCCCTCTTTCCCCACTTCTGTCATAACCGCCCATCCCCTTCCTCTATCCGATGATTTTCGTCCTCCTGGTGGCGGTTTCACGTGTTGGATTTGATTTTAGGTACATTTAGCTTATTGTTTTTGTTAACATTTGGCTTGATTAGTGTGGATTGGTTTGAAATACTTGTAGGACTTTCGAAATTGATTTAATTCACTTTTCATAGAACACTACAAAAAGAAACATACATTTGAAGTATAAAAATATACAAATAGAAACACACATGAATGTCTTCGATTTGGTTAGTTGTGTTTATTATTTGGTTAGTGAATTCCAAGGAAGTTTAGAAGGTTGCTATTTTTTGAAACATTGATTAGATGGTTACGAATAAGCTTGAGATTTAGAGACCGTTTAAATTCACATACTCTCTAGATATTCTTGATATTGTTAAATCTTTTACATGTTTGATGTGAAATTACACTTGTATTATAGTTGTGTTCTTTTTTAAAATAAATGATGATTTAGATGTGTTTGCAGTATGTTTTGTACGTTGTTTTTGTTGATTCGGTTTACTTTTATTATATTTTGATTTTTTTAACAGTTCCAAAATGTCTACTTCACACAATTCGCACGGTTCTGTGGACCCTTCAGTCATAGTATTACAGAAGAATCACAGATCATCTTCGATTCTAAAAAATGTAAGTGTGTTGATTATCAAATTTAATTTTTTTATTGGTTTATATTAGATGTTAACTAATTATAATTTTTTTCAGGAGAAATTGCTCGATATTAGGTGTATCGAGCACAATATTCAGTTCAACATATGGACCGTGGAAGATGAAAGAGTATTAGATTTGCTAAGATTGCTGGATTTGCTATAGTCTCTCATTTGCCTAGACTACAATTGAATTGGAATCTGATTCGTGCAGTGGTTGATAGGTGGAGACTGGAGATTCACACCTCCACTTTAGACATGGGGAGATGAGGATCACGAACGCTACAAGATGTAGCTATGCTTGGTGGTCTTCGTGTTGACGGTTTGGCAGTGTGTGCACCCTTAGATCATGATTTGCCTGAGGTTTGCATGAATTTGTTGGGTGTTGAAGAAGAAGAAGAGACAACGACTAGTGAAAGGAGGATACGTGTCGCTGCAGTTGTTGCAGCAAAATTACCGTGTCATGGTGCCAGAAACATACGAGCAAGTGTTGCAGCACACCAGAGCCTTGATTTTGTATCAGTTAGGTTCTGGAATGTTAGGAGATAAGAATGGAAACAAAGTCAACCTCAGATAGTTGCTTTTGTTGGCATATCTACATGAATGTCAAAACTACGGTTGGGGAGTTGCGTCTTTGGTTGTGTTGTATAATTATTTGGATCATGCATGTTTGAAGAGTGGAAAGCAAGTTGTTGGGTTCCAGACGTTGTTACAAATTTGGTGTTAGGAACATCTTCACGTCGGGCAGCCTTTGAAGATTCAGGGTCTTCCAGAAGATATTTTGCGTCCTTTAGGTTCACGTTGGAGGACTCCTAGGTCGTGGGTGAACAATGTGAAGACGTCTCAATTGAATTTTACAGAAATGAGTTGGACATTCATGAAGAAAAACAAGTTTGTTGGACGCCTTACGAAGAAGTAAATATGATGGCGTTAGATGTTGATTGTAGGGAATGACATGAAATCTGGATGAGTAGAACATGGATGGTTTGTTTCAGAGTAGACACTATGCACGTACCGACATGGTGATGCGTCAATTTGGAATGCGGCTACATATTCTAGAAGTAATGGAGATCTACGAGATTAAGAAGGCTCAGGGGAAGCCCAGAGTAAACTGGTTGTAAGAGTAGCACTCCTACATTCTAGCATGGTCGCATCGGCGACAGTTTGTGCAGATCGAGACACCTTCACTGTCTGATGACCCAACTACTTGTAGATGAATATACATGGAGTGGTATTGGTAGATTATTGTGCGATGGCTGACGAGAAAATTTGAAGATGCGGAACTACCGAATATAGGTCTCCAACTGCTAGGGATCATTACTTGGTATGAAATTGAAATTTTATGATTTTACTTATGATTCTAATCGTAATGTTTTTTGTCAATTGCACAGCCTACACGACTTACATGAAGATATTCACCATCTTGAAGGGATGCATTCTTCACACAATCCCACGTTGTCAATAACTCAAAAATTGAAGAAAAAAATTAAGGAAATGATGGCGTGCTTCAAGAATGCAGATTCGTTGTTGAACCTGTCAGAAGGTCGAAACTCCCCTCCCAACGAGTTCGTCAAGATTCTGATGAAAATCTACCAGAAATAGGAGTGACTTACATGAAGAAGTCTATATCCGATGGAGGAATTCTGACTCAAGGTTTGCGCGGTGCCACGTTTATTTCAAGGTGAAGGTTCAACATTTCACGTCGGCAAAAGTTCATCATTTCAAGCTCCGGAAGTCGAAAGGGGTGATGGTGGGAGACGAAGCCGGTGGGATAACTCAAGTTTACCGTCGTCGACCTTCGAAAATCCCATAACGAAGTGGGCGGACCAAAAAACCGACGAAAGTATTTTCTCCTAAGTTGTAATCAAATTGTAATTTTAAAAAACGCTTAGCTTTTCAACATGTGAACGTGGACTAAATTAATTTTAAATGTGTGTTGCGAACTCTTTGCATTAAATGTGTGTTATGGTATGTGCAATGGATAAATTTTATTTCCACAGGTGTAGAAGACTGTTTTGTTTATTTAGTAACACCAAATAGCGAAGAATTACAACACAAGTCTTTTGTTTTTTTGTTGATCTTTTATAATTTGGCACTACAAAATGTCTCAATCAACACAATGTAATAATACCCACAATACCCGCTCTGTACCCGTTTATTAAACGAGTATGGGGTGAGTACGGGTACAACAACATTTAAACGGGTATATATCTTTACCCATACCTGTTTAGTAAGGCGGATATGAATACGGGTATTACTGTAAGATCATACCCACCCCGTTTACCCCAACTTAAACCCCAACCCTGGACGAACTATACTAGTATACTGGTTGGATCCCCATTCAAAATATGACAATTTATAACATGCAAAGACATGCATGTTACCTTCTACTTATGTAAAACAGAGAATCTCATTCTTTGTTATTTCATATTGTTACGGAATTGAATCAATCCCAAAATACGCAGCGGAACGAAAATCGCAAATCCAATGAAGAAAGAAAAAACCAATACTGCAAATCCATAAACAATTCACCACTCAAAGCACACAAGAACACAAGATTTAACGTGGAAACCCAATGGGGAAAAAATCACGGACGACACAACCTCAATCTACTATAGAGAAATGTATTCCAATAGAGACTTACAGAACACACGGCCAACTGGCGAGAATCCCTTGCTGAATTTGCTCCTACCGAATCCACAAGGATGCTCTCTCTCTCTCTCTCTCAAGAACTCAAAGTTGACAATAGTAATTAGGGTTTAGGTAAGGTATGTAAGGGTATTACAAAGGGGTACGAAATTTCCTTTATATATTAGGACAAAACAGAATTATTTGCACCAAAATAGGGTGGAGAAAAGTGCAGAACGTAGGAAAAATTAACTTAATGGTCAACCGGTTGGGACGAATGGTAGACTGGAACTTAAGTTGTAGCACGATCTGGAACTACATTCGATCGACTGTCGAGCTCCCTCGGTCAACCGGAAACTTCCAGGCACTTTTCTTGGATCTCCAAATGTGCGACCGGTCGACCGAATAAATCCTATCGTTCAACCGAAAACCTCTAGACATTTTTCCTGGACGAGACAAAGTGCACACTCGGTCGACCGATTGAGACCACTCGGTCGACCAGAAACTTCCAGGCACTCCTTTTGGACAAAATGCTACACTACCAGTCAACCGGAACTTAAGTTCCGTTCGACCGTTTTTACTGTTTCCTGCAGAAATACTTAATCCATATTCAAGGTAAAAACAACAATCTCCACCTTTACCTTGAATAGCCCCCGAAACTTCAAGGAACACTTCCTTCCTTGTTGTGTCATCGTCGCAGCTCCACCTTATCAGAGCTCAAACCAACCAAGTTCAAGTATACCATGAACCTAGTTGAAATAATAGGTTTCATCAACATATTAGCCAGATTATATTCGGTGCACACCTCCTTCACCACCACACCTCCTTCAGCAACAACTTCCCGAATGAAGTGATAACGGACGTTGATATGCTTCGTCCTCTCGTAGTACATATGATTCTTCGTCAGGTGAATGACACTTTGACTATCAGAATAATCAACCACTGTATCTCTGAAATTTGGTCAAATAGACCCTTCAGCGAAAGAGCTTCCTTTCACTAGTGCAGAATAGACTTTACTCGTCGACCAATAGACGTCGGCCTTTATAACAACCGACGTCTAGGAGGGAGAGCATAACATAGACGTCGGTTGTTACTACGACCGATGTCTATGTGTAATATAGACGTCGGCTATTGTAATGCCGAGTTTATCCGACGTCTATGGGATATAGACGTCGACAAATAGATGTTAGATATTAGAATACCCTGTTCAGCCGACGTCTATAAGGTATAGACGCCGACCTATAGACGTCGGATGTTATAAATATCCGACGTCTATAATCCCTGCATATAGACATCGGGGTATAGACGTCGGACATGTATAACATCCGAGGTCTATAGGTCTTAAAGAAAACGAACATACGCATTTTCTGTCATTCATTTCAGATGAAAACCCACCCAAACCCTAGCCGTCCCACGACCGAACTCTCCTCCGCGACCGATCTCCGACCGAGTTGCACCGTCTCCACCACCGCAGCGACGTCCCTTATGCTCTCCTCCCCTTCTCCGTCCCTCTGCACCATCTCCGTAGCCCGCCGCGACCACCGTCACCGCACCCTCCTCCGCGACCGCCGTCACCGCACGACCTCCTCCTCCTCTGGTTTGTGCTCATATTGTTAATGTTCCTCGTAGTATGGTAGTGATAGTGATTAATGGTAGTAACTAACTTGTTGCATATACAAGAAATGACTATGGTAATTTAGTATGGTCTCGAAGCCCTGATCTTGTGCATGTATCCTTTTTGGATGGTTAGCTCTAATGCATGTATTGTTAGATGATTGGGAGGTTGATTTTAGCGGTAAAGTTTGTCGTTCGATCATTTTGGGTATTGGTTCATAAACTTTTAGGTGATTGGGTATTTAATTTGTCTCATTTTTATTTAGCTTTAGGTTTGAAAGAAAAAATGAGCATAGAAAGTATGAATTGGGTATGAAAATTTGGAGAAAAAAACAAAGGATTGACAAAATGATTCAATACGAATGTGGTGCTCTTGATAAATTGGGTATGAAAATAGAAAGTATGAATTGACAAATTTGAATTGGGTATGAAAATTTGAACACAAAATATCTTTAAATTATGTTTTCATTTTGATCTCCATTTAGAGGTAGATGCTCTTTCTTTGTGCTTAACATGATATTTTGTGTTTAAAATATTTTTATGTCAATCTAAATAATTATTCTTAATACTTTCTTTTAATATTTAACATGTTTATTGCCTTGCTTTTTTGAATTTTCATTATTATGATAATAACTCATTGACACCCTTAAGTAACTTGGCCTTTAATAACCTAAAGCAAAAGATTAGACAATATTTGCTAAGTCATTCATCATATAGGATTTTCATTCATCGTATTTATTATAAATTTTACGATTTCTATCGTAGATTCCTGGCGTAAGGTACGTAATATCTTTCACTCCTCATTCATTAGAAAGAACGCATTAGTTAGTATGAATTGCACTGGAACAAGAGTGAGGTGAGTGTTTGTTTGGTGTGTTGTTTGTTAGATTAAGGTATGAAAAACACTTAGGGGGTAGTCACCTATAGGAGATGAGGTGGGGGATTTCATCACCCTTTCCTTTGCCCAAAAACCACTTAATAAAAGAGCCTTAATAAAATCAATTAGACGTTGGCCCCTAGGATTTTCGGACGCATTAAGAAGAGGAAACCATTTAAGACCGTTATGGCCTGAATGTCGTTGCCCATCTAGTCTCCCTGAGATTTTAGGAACCTCCGGGTTCTTGATTTCCTACAGATTAGTGGTCCTCGATGTTTAAGACCGTTTCGGCCTAAACATCATTGCCCATCTAGTCTCCCTGAGATATTAGGGACCTCCGGGTTCTTGATTTCCTACAGACTAGTGGTCCTCGGTGGGACCTCGAAGTTAGGCGTCGTCTATTACTATGGACCTGTAGTGGACTTTAGGCTGTTTGGGCATTGATTGCTTAGTTAGGCTTCTAACCTTCCTTATTCCCACGCTAGATTAAGGACTTCGTCTCCTATCCTCTGAGTCATTTTTTTCTCATCTTAATGTCTTCGAATCTTCTCATCTACGAACACATTCTTTTAAATTGAAATTTTATGTATTTTCTCCAATAATAACTATCATTTTTGTGAATGTTTAGATTGAAATGGATTGTTTCAAACAGATTGAGTGATGAGTATGATAATGGAGTGAATATGTTCTTAGATGATGCCAAAAAATATTCCAAGAAAATGAAAGAAAGCGACATGGCGTATTGTCTGTGCAATAAGTGTCATAATATGTCACTACTGAGTTTTCGGAAAATGAAAGATCATTTGTTTCAGAAAGGTTTCGACCCAAATTACAGACGGTGGATATGGCACGGCGAAAATGAATCATTTAGTCGTTCCAAGACTGTTGGGGAAGACGTTAGTGTGGAAGACCACTTAGTGGAAATGGTTCAGGATATGACTGAAAAGTTTTCGTCCAATCCCGATTTACTTGGTAATTTGTTGAGTGACAAAGAAACTCCTAAATTTGTAAGTTCGTTTTAGTCGTGGGAAAAGTAATTCGTGGATTTTTATTAGTATTATTGAATGAAATTTTAATTTGTGCTACTCAGGGTAATTAAGGTTTACAGAGTTTTGGGTGGCAGGAGAACAACCACAAAAGCAGGAATAACATGGCATGGAATGAGAGTACGTTCTCTCCATTTTTTGTTAATTAAGTTAGGAACATAAATTTAGCGAATTTCTATGTTTGTAGTACCAGAAGCAGGTTGGAAATACGGAATGTGGTTACTACGTGATGAGATACATGGAGGAAATCCTCGAATTGGCAACTCAAGACGTATGCCTATCCGAGGTAATGTAGATCGTTAATCAATTGTATATTTGTAGTTTCAATATTTAGTTATTAACATTCACACTTGTATTTTTTTGATAGGTCTTCCCAAAAAGTAGTGATCCCTTCTAGCAACAGGAGCTCGATAAAACTCGCGACCGATGGGCTCGCTATTTCATCAAAAACATGTTGACGAACTAAGAGGTTCTCCTATCACTAACATTTTTTGTAATTTAGTTAACAAGTCACTTATATTACAAACCTACAATTTATGCCTTAATATAATCGCCTTAATTTTAGAATGAATTAATTGCAAGTGTGTTGAATGTCAATTGTGTATGCTTGTATGTTTGTGTTTGTGCATGTATGGTTGTATGTTTGTGTTTGTGCAAGTTGGGAAATGTGTGTTTGTGCTTGTACGTACATGTGGATGAAAGTGTGAGCATCTGTGAACGAATTTGGTGTAGGTTGTATGTACATAAATACGATGACCAAAAACAAGTTTGCAGGATGCTTTTTTTGTCCAGGTTTAGGAATAGACGTCGGATATTTATACTAGCCGATGTCTATTCCTCTGAAGAAAAGACTAAACGTCGGCTTTATTTATAATCCGACGTCTATTCTTGAAGAATAGACATCGTGTGTAAGTTCAGTGACGTCTATAGCTACTAATAGACGTCGGTTAGATGGAACGGCCGACGTCTATTCTTCAACAATAGACGTTGGTCGTATCTAGAAGCCGACGTCTATTCCAAAGGAATAGACGTCGGATATTGGACGTCCGACGTCTATGTATAGACGACTCACGCATAGACGTCGGATCTGGGAGTGCTTATATCCGACGTATATACCCCCGTACATCCGACGTATATGCCATTTTCTGTAGTAGTGTTTATACCCTCAGTCGCTGCCATATAGTCTGCATCCCTCGTAGACAAAGCAACAGTGTGTTGCAACGTCGCTTTCAAGTTAATAGTCGTGCTCCCAACAGTGAACACATAACCAGTCATAGATCTTCGTCTATTGCAATCTCCCACGTAATCGACATCAACAAACCTCATAAACGAATACGAAGATCGACCAAATTTCAGAGATAACTTAGTTGTACCTTTCAGATACCTAAGAATCCATTTCACATCTGACCAATGCTCCTTTTCGGGATTCGACATATAGCCGCTCACCACACTGACCACCTGAGCTATATCTGGACATGTGCATATCCTGGCGTACATCAAGCTGCCAACTGCACTAGTATAAGGCACACGCGACATGTATGCATTATCCTCCTCCTTCTTGGGACACAAGTCTACCGAAAGCTTAAAATGTACGGCGAGAGGAATTCTTTCAGACTTAGCACCTTCTATGCCAAAACGATGCAAGACCTTCTCAACATATTGTTGCTGGGAGAGAAACAAACTCTTGCATTCATGATCACGACGGATTCCAATACCTAGAATTCTCTTCGTTGAACCGAGTTCCTTCATCTCGAACTCCACCTTTAACAATTCTTTAAGCACAAATATTGTAGACTTGTCCTTAGCTGCTACCATCATATCATCAACATAGAGTAATAATAAAACAAGAGAGTCATCCGGAAATACCTTTCAGTGAACGCAACAATCATACTTTGATCTGTTGTAACCATGTCCAACCATAAAAGAATTAATCGTTTATAGCATTGTCGAGGCTACTGCTTTAACCCTTAAAGCGACCTTCAAAAAACAGACCTGATTTTCTTTACCCTCGACCACAAAGCCCTCCGGTTGGGACATGTAAATCTGCTCCTCTAATTCTCCATGAAAGAAAGCGGTCTTCACATCAAGTTGCTTTAATTCTAAATCATGAATTGCAACCAAACTCAACAACACACGAATAGAAGTAAGATTCACAATGTGTGAGAAAATATCGCTATAATCGACACCCTCCACCTGACTGAAACCACGAGAAACTAATCGAGCTTTGTACCTTACATCTGAGAGACCCTCGATTTTCTTCTTGAAGACCCATTTGCAGCTAACAACCCTTTTTCCATTTGGAAGTTCTACCAGCTTCCAAGTTTGGTTCTTATGAAGAGACTCCGTCTCTTCATTCATTGCACCCACCCAAGCAGCTAAATAGGTGTGCAAGGACACAATATTTACAGGGACTCACCAGAGACTCCACTAGTATTACCTTACCTCTGAATATTTGCTCGGCTCACCAGAGACTCCAATATCTTCAACTGCACTAATAGCATATGCAAGGACTGATTCAGCGTATCTACGGGGTTTCTTGGTCAGACGCCTCTCTGTATCCCTCGCCAATAAATACTCTTCATCTTCCTCAGATTTCAAACTCTCCCCTTGTGTCACACCGAGGTCCTCATAAGCATTCACTACTGGTGGCTCCACCTGAACCAGAGCACCACTTGACACAGGAGTAGAAATAACAGTGTCTTTCCTGGAAGGTAACATAGCAAGCTCATTAAAGACAACATTTCTTTCAACCATGAGCTTCTGAGATTTCTTACACCACAGACAATAACTCTTCACACCCAGATCGTAGCCAAGGAATATACACTTCAACGACCGAGCATTCAACTTTCCTTGACCTACATGTGCGTACATTGGACAAATAAAGACTCTCAACTTGGATAGATCTGAAGCTCCACCTGACCAAACTTCTTCCGGTGTTTTCATATCTAAAATGGTGTGAGGAGAACAGTTCACTAAATAACAAGCGGTACACACTGCTTCTACTAAAAAATCCTTAGACAGGTCAGCATTCAGAAGCATACATCTAGCTCTCTCCAAGAGAGTTTGATTCAGACATTCTGCTATTCCGTTCTGTTGTGGTGTATGACGATACAGTTCAGTGTCTTACGATTCCTTCATCCTTGCAGAAATTGTTAAACTCTGAGGAACAAAACTCCAAACCATTATCCGTCATTAGAACCTTAATCTTCTTTCTTGTTTGATTCTCAATCATAACCTTCTAGTGCTGAAAATTCTGAAACACATCACTTTTTTGCTTCAGAATATAAACCCAAGTCTTTCTGGAGAAATCATCAATAAATATGAGCATGTAGTGAGCTCCACCTTTTGATGGAACTTGTGAGGGTCCCCATAAATCAGAGTGAATGTAATCTGAAGTGGCCTCGGTGATGTGCTTCGCTGGGGAGAAGCTAACCATCTTCTGCTTCCCCAAAACACAATATTTACAGAAGTCCAGACTGCCAATTTTCTGACTTCCAAACAAACCACGTTTGTTCAACACCGCCATGCCTTTCTCGCTCATGTGCTCCAACCTCATATGCCAAAGTTGGGCATTTTCCTCACCAGACAACGATGACGCTATTGCTGCATCACCCACCACAGTTTCTTCTTTAAGCATATAAAGTTTACCAGGCCCAATCTTCTTCCCCTTCATCAGAATAAGTGATCCTTTGGTGATGGATATCGAATCATCCTCACCACTAAATTTGTAGCCCTTTGCAGTCAGAATACCTACAAAAATCAGATTATTGCTTGCCTTTGGAACATGTCGCACATCCGACAAAACCTTGACTAGGCCATCGTGGATCTTCAATCTGACAGAGTCAATTCCGCCATCCTCGCACCTGTCACCATTTCCCATCACAACCATTCCACCGGACATTGGTTCATAAGATGAGAAGCACTGCTTGTTCGGAGTTAAGTGGAATGTACTGCCTGTGTCAATCACCCAACCATTGGAAGCTTCAGACGAACCTGTAGTTGCCAACACAAAATCCGAATCGGACTCGACTGTTGGCTTTTTGGCCTTAATCTATGTTTTGATGATTTAATCAACTTAATCTTAATTATAATCAATGTAGAGTAGCACACATATTGCATTGCATATATATTGCTTTGAGGTAACTTCTACAGGTGATCAAGACTTAATGAAGAAATGATTCAAGTCAAGACATGTAATCAAGCTCATTTGAAGACATGTAATTTGCATTTTTTGGGGTCTTAGGAACTTTATGTAATTGAGCACACTTGAGCTAAAAACTACTTAAACACACACTAGGTTCCTTATAGAAGTCACACACAAACTTTCATATAATTTGGACTTCAATAGACCACCCAAACCAGAACTTGAACTGTCTGCCCACATTTGGTCGACCGAGTGATCAATTATCATGTTAGTGTTTTACTGCCCAGTTTCGGTCGACCGTCCAGACATTTTCGGTCGACCGAGTCAAAACAAATTTTTCCGACCGTTTGAATTGTTGTTTTATACCCAACGGTCGTATTCGCATTATTTCCAAATACCCCAAAATACCTTTTTCTATCGGTCGACCGAGGACCTTGTTCGGTTAACCAAACTTAAGATGTCTTGACAAACCCAAACTGCCTGTTGGTTTTCGGTCGACCGTGGACCTTGTTTCGGTCGACCGAATTTCATCTTGTTTGTCAACCCGTAGTGCCTGTTATGAATTGGTTGACCGAACCCTATTTGGCGTTCGACCGATCACTTAAGTGAACTTAAGTCATAGCCAAAACTGACCAACTGGTCGACCGACATACCCAATTCGGTCGACCGATTTTGTTCTGAATTGGGTCCTGCAGATTTCTGTTTTGTGTATCTTACACAACCTTTGCCCAATTCATCCCCAACGGCTATAGTTATCTTGGAGCTTATAAATAGAGTTGAAAAACACATTTTAACACAACTCTCCCACTACTATTTGTCCCCCTACATTAGAGAGAAAGCTCCACACACACTCAAAAGCTCAAAACCTTCCACACTTAGTAATCAATTACTTATTCTACTAAAGTGTGCTCAAGATTAAAGAGTGTTGTTCCACTCCATTGTTGTCAAAGAAGCAAGGGTCTTGGTCAAAGCCCAAGACAAGAGTATAGACTTCGGTGAGAGCCCGAAGTGTCCCACTCGGATTGTGAGAGGAGGAGTCAAGCTCGGCGAGGGTTGTTCGCGAGCTTGAAGATTGTAAATGCGTTCTCACTCTGCCCGGAACGGGGAGTGGTTAGTGAAGTCGTGAGCGGCGCTCGGTGATCCGAGTGGAGCTTGCATGAGAGGACTAGGACCCGGGTGGGGTGCCCAACCTCTGTAAAATCCTACATCTTCATTGTGGTTTGCATTATTTCCCTCCTTTTACCTTGCTTGCTTGTTTATTTGTTTTAATTCCGCTGCATATACTGGATCGATTAAACAAGTAGGTAATTAGGGTTAAAAGTGATTAGAATTAGCGACCCTCATGATCCTAGATCGGCAACATTCGAACCTGACTGATCACCACTACTAGAACTCCTATGCGTCTCTCTGTTCTGTAGCTTAAAATATTCTGATATCTTGTGACCATTCTTCTTGCATTAATGAAAAATAATATCTTTGTCCTTCGACTTAGTCTTAGAGGTGTTCTATGAGAAACTCTTCTCTTTTCCTTTACCACGAGCAACAAGTGTTTCACTTTTGCTCACATCAGAACCATCAAACCTCTTCTCCGTATCAGATTGGGAGGAGAGTGCGTTTTTGAAGAGATCATATGAAGAACTCATCGAGCAAAGTAAAAGGATCACTTGATCCTCATCAGAAAACTTTCTATCCACTTTCTCCAAATCCATGATGATTGCATTGAAATCATCCAAGTGTTGCTAAAGAGAAATACCCGACTTCATCTTGAATAGGAACAACTTTTTCTTCAAGATAACCCGCGTTGCAAGTGACTTCTTCATGTAGATTTCCTCTAACTTCATCTACATACTTGCAGTCATCTTCTCTTTCAACACTTCTCGTAGAACTTCGTCAGACAAACACAACTGGATAGTTGAGATAGCCTTCATGTCGCACTTCAACATATCATGCTTGGACATTTCTTTTGGCAACGTCTTTATGCCCTCAAGAACGTCCTCCACCTCTTGCTACACCAGGATTGCGTGCATCTTGACTTGCCACAAGCTGAAATTGACATCTCGACTCAATTTCTCAATCTTTCATTGATTCGCCCTATGTATTTTAAAAAAGAACGACAGAAATTCCCAAAATCTGGATCAAAAGCTCTGATACCAGTTGTTACGGAATTGAATCAATTCCAAAATACGAAGCGGAACGAAAATCGCAAATCCAATGAAGAAAGAAAAAACCAATAATGCAAATCCACAAACGATTCACCACGCAAAACACACAAGAACACAAGATTTAACGTGGAAACCCAATGCAGGAAAAAACACGGACGACACAACCTCAATCTACTATAGAGAAACGTATTACAAGAGAGGCTTACAGAACACACGACCAACCGGCGAGAATCCCCGGCTGAATTTGCAACTACCAAATCCACAAGAATGTTCTCTCTCTCTTTCTCTCAAGAATGCAAAGTAGACAATAGTAATTAAGGTTTATGTAAGGTTTGTAAGAGTATTACAAAGGGGTACGAAATTGCCTTTATATACTATGTCAAAACAAGTATTATTTGCACCACAATAGGGTGGAGAAAAGTGCAGAACGTGGGGAAAATTAACTTAAGTTGTAGCATGATCTGAAATTGCATTCGGTCGACCGTCGAGCTCCCTCGGTCGACCGGAAACTTCCAGGCACTTTTCTTGGACCTCCAAATGCGCAACCAGTCGACCGAATAAATCCTATCGTTCGACCGAAAACCTCTAGACATTTTTCCTGAACGAGACAAAGTGTACACTAAGTCAACCGATTGAGACCACTCAGTCGATAGGAAACTTCCAGGCACTCCTCCGGGACGAAATGCTACACTACCGGTAGACCGGAATTTAAGTTCCGTTCGACCGTTTTTATTGTTTCCTGCAGAAATACTTAATTCACATTGAAGGTAAAAACAACACATATTACAATGTATAATGCATGTTATTTTGTTACTATATATATCATGTATTGTTATATGATATGATGTTATTTAATGTATTATTTTCTTAATTCTTACTTTGTTTTAAATATTGTGGACATAAAATATTACTATGTATTATGTATATATTATGATATCACAATATTTATACATTATTATATTACATAAGCATATTATTTTGTTATGTGGAAAAACATCCAATTACCTTGCCATAACTTCAGAGCGTCTGCCGCTTCGTTCATCAAATAATTTGGATTTGTTTCACGATAGTTTAATATACTATAATACAAGTGTTATTTGACCATTATAAGAAAATTATAATAACGAAAGTGACGTGTCAAAACAAAAGGATCGAATGACAACAATACTATACCTCCTATATTTCATAGCAATCGCCATCGTTGGGAACTTGGGAGAAATACTTGTGTTGGCTATATATCTCTCCATTAAGTCTAGAGATTCTCGTCCGCAAAAGAATTTTCTTTCTCCTCAACCACTTATTTTCGTGATTCTTATTTCTAATTTGGGAATTGCCCCAGTCAACCCTCTCTATAGGAGCATTTATCATCAACCTATTAAAAATTGTTTACACCTTAACTTCTGTATAAACTATACTCACAAGGGTAATCAATGCGGCAACGAAGACACAATATTGACAATTATTGTTAGAAAGATAGATTGAAAATAATGTGACGTTATTTTGTGCATTCTTAATGCTTGGCCTAAACTTTACCTATAAATACATTTATTATGTTTAGACCCAAAGTAGAGAAATCTTGAGAGAAAAGTGAGCCACCCAAAGGAAGTTAAGTTTAGCTACCAACAAGTTTAGGGTTTAATGATTTGGGAAAAATATATCTTGTTGTTGGAAGAATCTTCCATCCAACCCCATATCCATTTCGAGTAAGCATTCTCCGATTTCATTCTCCTTGTATTCTAACTATTCTCATAATGAAGTTTAACGGTCTGCCGTCGTGATTTTTTCTGTTTTGGATTTCCACGTAAATATCTGGTGTTGTGCTTGCTTTTGTTTGATTGATTGATTGTGTGCTTACTAGATGTTTGGTAGGTGTTTGATATAGATTCCCTAACTTGAGTTATATTAGGTTTATTCATCATTTCCGCATACGAAATCCTAGCAATTACATTAGAATTTAAAAGTATTTTGGATGTCTACCTCTACTTAATTCAATTGACTATATATATTTCATCTAAAAACAAAACATGTCAACCCTCTTTAGGCGCCACTTGGGGGTGTTGTGCAGTAGGAACCTAATGGAAAAGAAAATATTTTTCCTTTGACCCCATATTTTCCATTTGTTTGTGCTTATCTTGGAAAACTAAAATGTCTTCCCTTAGATTCCCTAGTATAAATTAATTTAGCTAATTCCATGTGGCTTGATTGAATGTTCATGAGACATCGTTTGTTGAAATTATTCAATTGTATTTTTATTTTTTGCTAAATTGGAATGAATTAAAATATTATCCTTAATTATTTTATGTTTGTGTTCTGATATGATTTATTTGTATTTGATTTGATTTAATATTCATTTATCTTCTTCATTATATGTAAATAACAATACCAAAAATACATTTTTTTACATTTTATGGTAAATTCCAGTGATATGCACAAACAATAGATTTTGAATTTCATTACATTATTTTTACATTTTATGGTAAATTCCAGTGATATGCACAACAGTGATATTCCAGTTACATGCACAAACAGGAGAATTTGATTAAACGAAATTTTAATTCCGCTGGATTATATTTTCTGTTACTTTCCCTTTGACTCTCAGAATTCATTTTCCACATGCTTCTTGTGCACAAACACCCCCTCAATTGGCACCACAAAATAGATTTGGCTATGGGATGTTGTGCAATTGGATTTCGTTCCGCAAGTTGTTTCTACCGGCCTACAACTCAAAACCATTTGTAAAACCACAATTAAATAAAGATCCAAAATCTTTGGGTCATCATATATGGTTTTTATTATGACAGAATCATGTTTAATTTAACATTTCACATTTTTTATAACAGAAGTCATGAAATATATATAGAGAGTAAGGATAGAATGAGCTCTGGGCTCATTTTGTTTAAATGAGCCCCCAATGATCTAACCGTTGATCTCAATCTGAAAGATTGTGAGTTATTTATTTTAAGTGAGGGTATTCCAGTAATTTTATAAGTCTCTTCATCCCATCTTCTTCTCCATTTTCTTTCACGAGACCCAATTTTCTTTTTTTCCCAAACTAAAATTCCCCTTCTTCTTTCCACGAAATCCAAATCCCCTCCTACAATAGAACCCTTACCATTGCTGCCACCACCACTGTATGACACGATTGTACACTTTGGTGATTGTAATCTAACTTCTTGGAGAGAAATTCAACTTTCTAATGGTGTGAACCCATCAATCGTCGTTGAGAATCAACCATTTGGTTCTCCAAATCAATTATTCCTTAATGTTATTCAACTCACGGCCAACAAAATCCAAACTCCGGTGGAACAACACATATCCTCAACGCTATACATCCAAACTTCGAAGGTGGCTCCCTACATCCAGCCCTTTACAGTTTTTGACCTTCCAAATCACATTCAGGCATAGATAACCACAAACTGTAATAATATAAGAAACATTGTAATATTGTCTCCTTAGTGGTAATAATATTCATTTTCTGTGCACAATGTTAACCTTTTGTTAGAACGAGTTCGTGCTTAGTTTTGCTGAATAAGCCCGCAATGATTTGACAATTTATCTAAATCTGAAAGATTCCAATGCATTTACATGAAATGATGATATTTTAGTAATTTAACAAGTTCTTCCATGTCATCTTGTTCCAAAGTCCTCTAACTTAGATGTAGTAATGAATATCATAATATTTCGCAAAATCTACTTGGTTTAATATCAATTGCACTCACATGAAAATATTGGTGAATTTTTAATATCATTTTTAGTTGTAAAGTTATCCTTCCCATGGTTAACTATTTTTCCTGAGCGGATAATTTTTTTTGCTTTGTAGATTATGTATTTAAAAATTGTGATATTGTACAATTGTTCTAGTTAGTAATTAAAAACAGCTTGTGATACTTGGTTCAATAATAATATCATATTTCTGGAAGTAACATTATTCCATTCTCATGAACCAAAAATCGTTCCACTACTAAACAATAGCCATAATAATGATTGCGCTTACATGATATTATCGGTAAACCTGTGATCTCTTTTTTCTATCCGTAATCTTATTCGTTTTCATGGACAATATTAAAATTTCTGAGGTGATGTTTTTATCAATTTCTGACATGACAATTTATCAATTCGTAATAAAATTAATATTACATTTACCACCGTAAAATATTGTTGTTAGTTGTAATATGATATTTTTAGTCGTAATATAATGTAATTATTTTTAATAGCATTCCTCAAATAATGGTGGATTACTGCAACATGTGTAACATGTATCGATGTTCGTAACAAAATTAATATTCCGTTTACAACCGTAATATAACATTTTTAGCCGTAATATGATGTCGTTAGTCGTAATGTAATTATTATGGTGAGAACAAAAAATTATGAATCTCACTGGATAATATATATACACATATCATAAAAAAGTAGATTTAAACCCGACAAAGTAATGCTTTGTCATTAACTTCGCAAAAATCAAATATGGGGATCCACACGTCAATCTCCTCAACTATTCAAGTATAAACACACACACACACACACACACACACATATATATACACACATATATTCAAGTATAAACATCCGCCTCAATATTATCCAGTCTGCCGTAAAATGGGGTGAGGAAGTTTTTCGCTTGATTTTGAATTTAGAATAACATGCGACAATTAGTATATGAAACTCATTTCAAACATATTCAAATGCAAGTACAAATAATATTAATGAAAGTTACATGTATCGATTTAGTTGAAATGAAAGTAATATTATGTTCATAACCGTAATATAGCATTGTTAGCCGTAATATATTGTTATTTTGTGGATATAACATTGTAATATTGTAATAATATTTCAATAGTTATAATATCATATAGCTCTCATGTAACACTTTTTCAACGTACAAATAATGTTAACGATGGTAATATATTTTGATTTAGTTGAAACGAAAGTAATATTATGTACATAACAGTAATATAACATTGTTAGTTGTAATATAGTGTCATTATGTGGATGTAACATTATAATATTGTAATATTATTTCATTAGCTATAATATCATTTAGCTCTCCCGTAACAACCAACCAACATATATTGTATTGTACTACTAATTGTTTTCTATTTAGGAGTATTTGGACGACCGGAATGTAAAAGGTTTTGATTTCATACTCGATGTTGAAAGGAATACCACAAGAATATTATTACAGTAGCTATAATACCATTTAACTGTAATTTGGAAGGATAAGAAAACATGTATTTAAAGTTCTTTGTAAACATGCATTATAGTTGAGAATTATATTTGACTTATTTGGTATTTTGTAGGGTTATACCTGAAGATACAAGTAAATGATAGGAATAAACTTGCAAACAAGATTATCATACAGCTGTGGACAAGAGAATACATGTGAAGAAGATTAAAATACGCCTACAGAACTATACATCATTTAGATTTTTTGGATATACATACTTTGAGAAAATATTATGATTTTTTTATAGAAACATACTATAGTGATTCATTTATCTTGAATATGTTTCACTTCGTCCAATTTTTGGGACACATATAGTACACACTTCTGAGGTGTTGTTTTGAACATATATACTTTAATATAATTTTGTAACAAATATAATGTAATAATTGTCAACAATATTCCTCAAAAATTATTTTTTAGCCGTAATATTATGTTGTTAGTTGTAATATAATGAAATTATTTATACTAACGTCCCATAAAAAAGATGGATGACTGCATCATTTGTAATATGTATCGTTGTTCGTACAAAAATTAATATTACGTTCAAAACCGTAATATATTGTTGTTGTAATAATATGATGTTGTTAGCCGTAATACAATTTAAGTTTGTAATTACTAACGTTTCGCAAATAGTGATGGATGACTGTATCATGTGTATCAATATCGTCGTTCGTATTAAAATTAATATTACGTTCACAACCGTAATATAATGTTGTGGCCGTAATATAATGATGTTATCCGTCAAATAACATTATTATTTTTACAAAAGTTTCTCAAATCCCAAGAATTTGATTTCAATCTATTAATATAATTTTTTTAAAGTTATTGGAGTTAGAAAACCTCCTAAACTATACCAAAGATCCAACCTTTTCAACTCCAATCAAAACAAAACATCCAAAAATTTCCAAAAACTAGTTAGAAGTTCCACGAGGTATATCATAGCCACTAAAGATTTGATCTTGCTCTGAGGAACGTGGGGGTGCTTGCTCTGATTGTGGTGACATCATATGACTCCATGTGGTGTATAACATCTTCAATGACATCAATTCCATCCTGTTTCAACTACCAAAATATCTAGTTCATACCAAAACATAAAAAACCAATAACACCTTTTGTCAACCTATCTTTTGGAGAACATACTTGAACGGTGAAGTGGAACTCAAGGTAAACAATTCCCAAATATTCGGCAACCTCTTTTGCTGCCTTCAGTCTTCAGATCAGGAGATCCCTATAACATAATACTCCCCTCTTTTAAAACTAGTAACTTAAAATTGAATAACCAAAAGAATAGGTGTATCTGGTTAAAATCCTAACTTCAATATGCCTACTAAATAGATCTTCCAACAACCATCTATTAACAGTTAAATTGGGAATATGAAGGAGTTTCTCAAACGGAGTCACTGAAATACGTTTCAAATGTGCCTCATTTGGTTTATACTTCTCTACAAATTCAACAAACTGCTTGACATAACAATGGTGGTTCACGCAATAATTAACTGCATCCAAAGAGTAAGAAATCAGATTTTAATTGACAACAAAAGTAAGGAATGGAAGAGTTTTTAAATGATAAAAAATCTAATACCGACAACTTTAGAGTTCTCTTTTATTGTGCTTTTGAGGTTGCCTCCTTGTACACTTTTTTTGTGGCCAAGGATTTTAGAACTTTTCTTGTTAGGTTTGTCTACAACATCAATTACTGATTCAATCAAAAATATTACCAACATGAAAAGTTGTGAGAAAATAGTATAGACAAATTTGGTTGAAACAAATATCAAATTTTGTTTAGGCATTAACAACCGAATCCAACCGTTAATCTAAATAAGTGTGCAGAATATTATCTATTTTTACAAAAACAATATGCAACCACAACAGAATTCGAGCATTAATCCAAACAAGTATGCATAATATAATCAATAGTTTTTAGCAATATGCAGCCACAACAGAATCTGAGATATAATCCAAAAAAAACTGCATATTCGACCACTAATAAAACAAACATGACACTAAACCTAAACTACTCCCAACATATAACCCTAACCTCCTCCCAAAGTGATTGAAGATCGTACCGGTCGAATGGGCTGGAGAGTTGTGTGTTCTACCACCGGATTCCTCCATTTCGGCTTGAGGATTGGGGTTGTCGTTAGAGGTTTGCGAACTATAACGTCTTGGCATGCTTGAAACTACGACGACTTCAGAGTTTTGGGGACGCGGATGAGACCCACTAGGGTTGGGGTTTGACGATGGGAGATGGGGAGGAAGGAGAGGGTTAGGGGTAGGGGTGTAAGCGGGGCGGGGCGGGTCAAAAATAAAAAAACCGCTACCCGCCCCGCATAAGGTTGGACTAGGTGAGGCGGGGCGAGTTATGCGGGTTTGGCGGGTTTTTTAATTTTTTTTATTTTTCCTAAGAAAAATAAAAGAACATCAAAACTTGAAAAATAGTAATTACTCATTATATCTTTTGGGAAATTGGATGTGTGTTGAGTGAAAAATTAGACATTTGGTTAGTGTTGAATAATGATTTGGTAATGTGGATTAATGGTTATGAGTAAAATTGAAACATTAAAATGATTTTGGTATATAAAAAATTAATAATATATTTGATTAGGCGGGTTGCGGGTTATGCGGGGCGGGTTGCAAGACAACCGCAACCCGCCCCGCTTATTAGGCGGGTTATGCGGGTGGCGGGTTAGCGGGTTGGCGGGTAACATTTTTTTGTCCGCTACCCGCATTAGGCGGGGCGGGGCGGGGCGGGTTGCGGGTAAAATATTACCCATTTACAGCCCTAGTTAGGGGTTTTGGGGAGACGGTTCGGGAAGAGAGAGGTTTGAGATGCGTGAGTTTTGTGTTGGGTAAGGGTGAGAGGGTTTTGAGTTTGCTCTAGTACCAATTTTACCCTTCTGAGAGTAATTGTGAGAAGATCATATCACCACTTTTAGATTTAATTTGGGTGGTGGATGTTCAAGAGGTTTACTTAAGGTTAAATGAGTCATAGCCTCGTTATATAATTTCTGTATATATATATTTTTTGCAATCCTACCAAACAATCACTTGAAGCATAGGAGTGATCAAAATTGGTCCATTTAATTCAATATTAAATGTTGATGTGTCTAAAAACTATGCCTGCAACCTATGAAAAAATCATAAATGCCACATGCATGCCTACTCAATCCAGATCTATTATTTATTGCGGCACATAAACTATATGACAACAAACCATGCAATTGTTTCTACGATACCTTCACATGCACACTTGTTGTCGTTAAAACAGCGAAGATCTGTACAGAATCTATGGGTCTGCCATGAGTTGGGAACTGTCAAGAAGCCTTGAATGATAATTGACATTCCGAGGCAGATATTTTGAGGTGAATACCAGAGATATTTCTCAATTGCTCAAAAATCGTGTTAGGATATTTTTGACCGTTTGGTCGTTTTAGTTCATGCCACAACAAGCTAGCTTTGATATTTCGATTCAAAATTATTTTAACTGATATTACAACGTGAACCACTTCTTATGGTTAAGAACATATAACTTGTAAAGTTAATCAAGGTAAAATAAAGCCATATTTGTTGTTCATTTTCATGCAACAAGTGTTTCTACTCGAGAACACTTCCACCGCTCGGTCGTTTCCATTGCATGTGGGGTTCTGGTGTCGAAATCCCTAACAAAAATGGTATCGAAGTTTACAATTGGATGATTTGGGTATAAGGCTGATGTGAAATGGTTGATACTGCATTTTGCCTCGATTGGGATTTGGGGGTTTATGGCTTGGTGGTCCACGAGATTAGTGGTAGGGATTTGGGGATTTAGAGTTTCATGGTTCGTGCGATTGGGGATTTAGAGATTTGGGATTTTAGGGTACGGGGGTTCGTTGGATTGGGGGTTGAGGGATATGGGGTTTAGACGATGCAGCGTAGAAACTGTGTCTGTGGTCATTAGCATAATAATTAACATATTACTTTGGGGAAATTAATTCAAGGTCATAAAACACCCTCAACTTTTATGATAAAAGGGTTGATTTTTCAACTTTATTTTTAGGTCATGCATCTTCATCAAACTTATTTAGTAATCCTAAGTCTAACTTTAAATTAAGATTTATTTCCCATTTTACCCCTCCTCACATTTTACCCAAAACTCAAATCTACCCACCCCATTCTTCCTCTGTTTCATTCTAAACCCAAAAACTCCCACACCCACTTCCCAAATCCAACAAAAACCAACACACCAAATCCCAAATCCACACGCATACAAGTTGGAGGAGAGAGTCGTCGTCGTCGGTGTCGTCACTCGCGTTGTGGCCGACATCACACAAGGTCCTCCTCCAAATCGACACAAGGTCAATCGACACAAGATTTGGTGTCCTCCACATTCTCCCAACCCACACAAGGTCAATCTAAGTTGTTATATGTTATTCCTCCCCTTCACCCAAATTGACAACCACCTTAACCTTATTTTTTCCAATTTCATCGAAGATGACCGACGAGCAGGAGAAGGTGGGCTTGAAGTCACCCACCACATCACGAATAGTGTCACCTTCGAGGGGCTCTATAGGTTCAGGAGTTTTCTTGTTTTTTAAGTTGAACTTGATTATTAGATTGTGAAATTGGTTGGGCAGTGGAATTTTAATTCTTCTTCTAGTTTGGTATGTGGACATACTTGTGTGTGCACCATTCGGAAAGTTGGTTTGGTTGCATTTCGGTAGAATTTTGGTTGTGTAACCAATCATATTTTTGCTCAAACACTAACCAATGTCAAATTCAAAAGTATGTACGTGAACATATGTTCTAATAGACGTAAAGTTGGAAGTTGTGATAAATAGAACAAATATCTAAATTTCCACTCCATTTGCCCCGGTGGGGCATTCACTTAGTATAAATGCATGTATTAGTAACAAGATACAATAAATCACTGTCTTAGTATACATTCACTTAAAAATTTAAGAAAAAGACATAAATAACTGCATTATACAAGAAATAATCTCCATGTGAGCTTCCCACTTTCAAATTTGACTCGTTGGGTCTTCTTCATACATTTAGTATAGGTATTCCTACCATTCTCATTTAATTGTATTTTTATGTATATATTTCACCCTGATTAAGTAGGTATAATTTATTTATTTTTGAATGCAAAGATAATGCCAAATTGTAGTAGGAAACCTTTGATCTTTCGCTGCTACTTGTCCTCTTTTGTCTCCCATTTTGAGACTATTTGATAACGTCTTACTGAAGCACATTGGAATTTATTGAACATATCTCCAATTTCTCACTTTTACCACCTTGGTGGGGTATTTGAGATTGATAGTAAATTTATAGATGATTTGGTCAGAAGTTTCAATCTTGAACAAGAGAAGTTCAAAGTTGGGGATAAATATATATATAGTTGATAGGAGATGAGCTCTGTTTAGTGTTAGGTTTACCTGCCAATGGCTCATATGTTGACTATAAGAGGGAAATTCAGACACCAAGTCGAAGTACCTTCACAAATATAAAAGAAAAGTGTCATGTGAAGTACTCTGGGATTTCGTGGAGGAGAACCTAACAGCAGGTGATGTAGAGGGAACAATAAAAATGTTTCATTTGTATCTATTTGCATCTGTTCTTTTCCCCGAAGCAAATTTTGCCATTGAACCAACATTATGTGGGGTTATGGACCACTTAGACCGATTGTGGAAGTTTGCATGGGGCCAAATGGTTTATGAGCACCTGATTAAAGATTTAAAAGACACCACAACAAAGTTGAAGAATCCAGCCTTTGCTAAGAAAGACATATTCGTTTATGGTTGTGTCTTCGGATTAACGGTAAGTTCATTTACTATTATAAGTGAAATGTCATTTCATTCCATGAACTACCTATTGAAGTTGCATTTTCTTGTAGGGGTGATTGTTTAAACATGGCCCTGTCGCCAATTGAGTTAGCAATGATACAAGTCCAAGATTTCCGTGTTAGAACTTTAAAAGAGGACTTAGTTTCAACACGATTACACCAAATGATGTAAGTGTTGCTCAAGTAGTTGCATTTATCTATATTTTTGGCTAAAAGAATTTTTATTTTATTTTGTAACTATTGGTATTAATTTTAGGTTGTTGTTGAAAGTCTATCTACAAGGCAAAACAAAACATGGTTGTTGGACTGTCATCCTACTAGACCTGAAGGATGGTTAGATGCAGTTATTGACATTCGTCTGATGGACATGGAATGGAGACCATTGCCACCTCCAAGAGGAGGCAGAAGAGGCAAATTGGAGGGACAAGAAGTTCAGACTGACGTTGTTGTAGACGAGCCCCAAAATGTTGAGGTTGTACTGGAGGAGGGCCCAGGTGTAACTAACGTTGTTGTGGAGGAGGCCCAAAATTTGGAGACCGCCGATGAGGATGTGCCAAATCCGAATACTGAAATTGAGCCGGAGCAATTTTCCATTAATTATCCAGTTGCTGATGGTGTACGGGTGGAAGTGTGTCCAAAAGTCGTAGAGTACCAAGATTTGGCACACTGAGGTATTTTAATTTTAGAATATTTTACAATCTTGCTTCTATTTCAATACTTCCACTTTAGAATATTAAATGATCTTGATTCTATTCTTTAATCTGTGATTGTAGATCAAGAATATAAAGAAACAGAGCTTGTGATTGGTAGTAAATGTATGTGGCAAGCTGAGGTGCAACCAGAGTCTAGTGTTGATTGTGATGATGTTCAGCGAGACTCTGATATTGAGAATGAACTACTTAAAAAATTGTAAATTTTTTGGAAGACGTAATGGTTAAAGAGAGGAGAAAAATATGGGAGGACATCCCCAGCTCTGACGATGACTTCAAAGTAAGTTTTCGAAATAAACAAAGCCCACCATCAATGTACAAGGACGTCAAAAAAAGAACAATGACGAACATGCTGGAAAAAAAGATGATCTAGACTATTTAGTGGACAATAAGAAACCCAAGAAAGCGAATGGAAAGGGTAAAGATGCAGCCACAGATATTGTGGACTTGAGTAATGATGCCAAGGGAAGTCATGCACAAACATCAAGTACAACCGTCAGAACTATAACCATTGTTCCCCAAGATTGTGGTGATGAGCCCGATTGGAACTTCGCCAACATTGAAAAAGGAAAAGAATATTTTGGTAGAGGCTTCATGACTATGGCTGAGAAGGATGCAGTGGTGTCATTTGTATACACTCCGGTAGATGGGTAGGTGAAATCAAATTATGAATTTTGAGCCAGTTCTTTGTTAATGTGAAAGTAATGACTAGCTTACTTCCTTTGTAGACGTGTTTTTTTGGCAAGAGAGAAAGAGTTCGTCCCAAGAGCAAACCATTTGTGGAGTCTCATTTTTGAAAGACAAATTTGTGAATCTCTCATCCAAGCATGGATGAGAACCTTTGCATGGGATACTTTATCACTTACCAAAAAAGAGGAAAAGATGGTCATATCTTCCTGCAAATATAACAGTAACTAGATACCCTATTTTTATATTTAATGTTTATAAATAACAATTTAATGATGTCCAAAATTATTTGTTGTAGCCAAATCTTGATAATCAGCAAAAAGATGTTTTCACAACTAACTGTCCGGATTTGGATGCTACCCTTGTGGGGATCTCCGATGTTATTTTTCTACCCCTAAACTTCAGTAAGCATTGGGAGTTGGTGGTGTTTGACTACGGAGACAAAACGATACATTTCTACAACTCATCCTGGCATAGTAGAAGTACGAATGCCGGTCCGTCGAATAAAGGCGAAAGGAAGACAAAAAAAGTTGTAATTTTCCATCTTTTGGCAAAATAACAACCCAGGATTTCAATTGTTAGGCATCATTAAAGGTAAACTTTTGGTTTGGTTGTAGGCAGACTTCACTGGTTTTGCATTACATAGGCAATTTGGAAACCAGACCCTACCAAGTTTTTCCATGTTTTCCAAAGATTATTCCCCCAACAACCACATGTTTCGTAAGTTCTTTCCCTTCTATTTTCATTCCAAAGATTAGGCAATTTGGATGTGAATATATGTTATGTCATATTTCCCTTCAATTAATGGTGCAGTGTAGCTTGTGGTGTTTATGTGTGCAAGTTCGTTGAAAACTACGTCTACGGCGATCCCGAAATGTTCTGTAAGTACAACGAGGTCCAAGCATTTCGGGGCACAATCATGACGAAGATTCACAAAGTCGTCATATTCAAAAGTTTGGGAACTTTAGACTAGTTTGTCGTCTTTCTTATGTTGCTAACAAATGTAAAACCCTAATTTTTTCCTTCGTATGCTTTGACTTCATGGTGGTGCAATTACAACTATTCATGGTTGAGTAATTTTGTTTGGTTGGATGGATTCAATTACAATATAATTACAAGAATTCATGATTAAGTCAATTACCAAACTAGCAGAAAAATGCATCCACGATCGACCTTACTCATAGGGTCGGTAGACCAAAAGAATAATGTTTGGGAAAAATGAAGTCGAATTGCCCACAGGTTCGACCGTCAAAGAGTAACGGTTGACCGAAAAGTGAGGTAGAAAGTGTCTGATAATTTCAATCGGTCGAGATTGAACAACGGTCGAACAAGAAGGATAGGTACAGACTAAGGCTGCAAACGGGGCGGGGTGGGTTTGGCTCCACCCGCTACCTTCCCTGCTGAAGCTAGGCGGGTAAAAAAAATTAACTGCTACTCGCCCCACTTTAGGGCAGGTTGGGTGGGGCAGGGCAGGGCAGGGCGGGTTAAGCAGGCAAATTTCTGTAAACACTCATTTTAACGTATTACATTGACACATACACACAAAAATGCATACACACACAGTTCTACAAGTCTATAATTAAACTTACATGCATAATACATTCGTACAAGTCCATAAAATTACAAGTCTACGATTTGAAGTGCTTAAATGAACAATTAACAAACACATAAAGTCACAAACCATCACATAAACGTTAGAAGTCTAAGAAATATATAAAACAGCAAATCGCATAATTAAACTCATTCTTCATTCTTAACATCATGACACCACGACACCACATGAAGTCACATACTCACATTTCATCAACCTAAACACAAAAAAAGAGTTAATATTTTTTAAAGTAAAGATCTAAGAAATACATAACAACACCACGTCATCTCACCATTACTCAGGAATCTCACTAGCATCATCATCGTTAACAATGTCATCCTCATCCTTCACTACAACAAAGTGAGATGACATTGTTGCAAGAGTTACATCATCATCACTATTTTGACCTATACCAATGACAACACATTACGATAGAATATGAATATGCATAACTATCAAGCAAATATTAATTTGAACTTTCAATTACCATGATATTCATTCCTTAACCAATCTTGTGCACACATAATAGCCTCTAAAGTAGTGGAAGACATCGAACATCGATGTTTGCCAAGAATCTTTCCTCCCGTGCTAAACACACTTTTAGATGCAACAATAGACACTGGAATGGAGAGAATATCACGGCCCAAACGTGCAACTATAGGGTACTTTGGTGCATTCATTTTCCACCAAACCAATATATCAAAATTTGCCACTCGGGGTTGCACAGAATCTTTCAAGTGGGAGTCCATACAACTCTGTGTAGTTTGAGAATCACATCGAGTATCAAGAAATTTATTAAGCTCGTCCATAGGATCAGTGAGGTGTGGCAATTCTGCTGCTACTACTGTGAAACGGATATCTGTTGCACTTCAACCATGTCATTCCATGTCCTTGAGCTGCCCTCACCACAAACAGAAGGCACAGATTCAGGCTCCTCATATCTCAAACGGTTTTCATTATACAACTCAGCAAGAGAATTCTTCACCTCTTCAATTTTTTCTGTTGCATCTTCATTAAAATTTTCTTCAAATAATACTCAATAGTGCCTAATTTGTGACGAGAATCCAAAATGCAAGCAAAGGAAAAAGTAGAGATGTATATTTCCAATATTTGGAAAACTTCAACATCATCGATTCAGCCATGAGAGTTATAAAAGGTATTGAACTTCTACACATCTCCTTGAGGGACAAATGGATTGCACAAACATGAGGAAAATAATAATTTGCAGATGGATACAAGCTTTTAGAGAATTGTAAAGTTACTCGATGAAAATAACTCAAGCATCCACAAACAAGTTTGGCATGTTCCCATTCTTCTTTACTTGGTAAACACTTGTATGTCGAATCTACATCTACCAAACGGATAAAAGATTCATTATGCTCTAGTGTCACTGATTGACATAATATCATGCATATATTTGTGTCTTATATCCATTATCTTGAGCCTAAACAATGCTACGTAACGAGTTTCATGTTTGAGTTTTAGGAATAAACAGGATTGAGGAGAAGAGGCATAAAAGGACCTAGAAGCAAGGAAAAGGACTGAGTTGCAAGACTTGAGGACTAAGATGCAAGAGAGAAGGACCCGGATGAAAGCCTAAAGGACCAATGAGCAAATCAGAAAACTCCACACCATCATGAGGAGTATTTTGGCAATTAAATCCAGGCCCAACCATCAACAACCAAATTGGGTTCATAAAACACCAATAAATCAATCCATAACCGAGCCACCAAAATCCAGACTTGATCCAACAGTTAATAGACCACCAAGTAGCGGTCCGAGACCGCCAATTGGCGGTCCATTTGGATCCAAACCCGATAAGACTTGGTTGGGTGTTGTATTAGCATGTATTTAGTCCATTTATGGTATGCGTTTAGTCCCATACCGGGGGATTGCCCCGGATTATCTTTTTCTATGGCTATAAATAGAACTCCTCCTCCATTGTATTCTACCCATTGCTTGGTGGCATTCTCTCTACTTGGAGTAAGCCTTGAAACAAAACTCAAGGTGGAGAAGAGTGTTACCTTCAATGTGAGTCATTTTAATAAAATATTTTTTCTTAGTTTCTTTTAATCTTGTCTTCTAATTCTTGTATGCTTCTTTAGTTTTATGTCCTTTTAGTTTCTTTAATATTTCTTGCTTGCTTAGTTTAGTTTCATTTCAGTAGAATGTTTCATTTTAATGTAGGTTGTAGTCTAATTATTAGTGAGTAGTTCCATCCCAATTTGGGGGTGGAGAAATATGCGATATCAATAATGTGATGTATTAGGTGTGTGTTATCTTAATCCGTTGAACCTTACATGATTTCCATAACCATCTAATGGGATTTCACTCTTTTCTTTGATATGCTAATGCTCTTGGATTAAGCTTAGCATATGCTTAGACTAGTGAACCTATTTTATGGGGAATAATAAGGTGAGGATATAGATGGAATTAATATTGGAAACACAATGTGTAGTTGCATGTACTCTTGTTGCCTTTACCTTGGTTAATGTCTTGTTGCCTTTACCTTGGTTAATGTCTTGTATGTTTTGATGATATTGTATTATCTTATTTCATGTGGAGGCATAGTAGGGTCTAGTCTTTATACATGAGTTCATTTAGCTTCATTCCAATTATTGTCTTGTATGTTTTAATGATATGATCTTATCTTATTTCATGTGGAGGCAAAGTTGGATGTAGTTTTATGATTTTCATGCACTACATATTGTGATGAGCTTAATTGAACACACACACATACACATATCTTTGTATTCACATATTTCTCTACCCCCCAAATGGGGATGGAACTACTCACTAATCATTCCACTACAACCTACATTAAAATGAAACATTTTACTGAAATGAAACTAAACTAAGCAAGCAAGAAATATTAAAGAAACTAAAAGGACATAAAACTAAAGAAGCACACAAGAATTAGAAGACAAGATTAAAAGAAACTAACAAAAAATATTTTATTAAAATGACTCACATTGAAGGTAGCACTCTTCTCCACCTTGAGTTTTGCTTCAAGGCTTACTCCAAGTAGAGATAATGTCACCAAGCAATGGGTAGAATACAATGGAGGAGGAGGAGTTCTATTTATAGTCATAGAAAAAGGTAATCCGGGACAATCCCCCGGTATGAGACTAAACGCATACCATAAATGGACTAAATGCATGCTAATACAACACCCGACTAAGTCTTATCGGGTTTAGATCCAAATAGACCGCTAATTGGCGGTCTATAAGTGTTGGATCGAGTTTGGATTTTGGTGGCTCGGTTCTAGATTGATTTCTTGGTGTTTGATGAACCCAATTCGGTTGTTGATGGTTGGGCCCGGATTCAATTGCCAAAATACTCCTCATGATGATGTGGAGTTTCCTGATTTGCTCATTGGTCCTTTAGGCTTTCATTCGGGTCCTTCCATCTTGCATCTCAGTCCTCAAGTCTTGCAACTCAGTCTTTTTCCTTGCTTCTAGGTCCTTTTATGCCTCTTCTCCTCAATCATGTTTATTCCTAAAACTCAAACATGAAACTCGTTATGTAGCATTGTTTAGGTTCAAGATAATGGATATAAGACACAAATATATGCATGATATGATGTCAATCAAATACCCCCACACCTAACTTTTGCTCGTCTCGAGTAAAACAAAGAAAGAGAAAAATAAAAGAAAGGAAAAAACATACGAAAAATAGGAAAATCATAACTCGCTTTCGTAGGAATCACGGTTGCACTTAGCACGTGCAACAAACCGTGAAACCCCCTTGTCGCCAATGAGGAGGAGTGTTGTCTCCTGAGGGTTTTCAACAGATATACCCACAAAATCCGAACATAAATGCATTATTCATTCTAGAAACTCGGCTCGATGAACTTATTTTTATCGATCATTGGACGTGGTAATCCTACACACACCTAGCCTAGCCTAATGAACCATTCGTGCAAGTTAAATAAGGACTTAAGTGAAATACATAGACAACCTGAACATCCTCAAGTGATACAAAGTGTAAAGTCCATTAAGGTTCTTATTTGCATTACCATTTTTTTTTTGATTCTTTTCTTATTTTTTTCTTCTTTTCTTTTTATTAGTTGGAGTTTCATTCTCACAGGGTCAGGTTTCGTGCATCATTGCCTATGAGGACTTACACTATCACGTACACCTTTCCCCAAATATCCACATAGGGCAATCCCTACCACCCGTGTAACAGGAGTTCGGTCGGCACATCCCAAGTCATATGACTCGAAAGTACCAGGCACAAAGTCCCCTCAGACCTAGTTTCCCGAGTGATAGGAGCCGTGTGAGAAGAGAGAACACTTACTCACTTATTTCTTATCTACACATGAACCAAAACCCCTACACTTAATGTCTCACAATAAGATTTAAATGGTCCTTGACTACAACAAACTTCCTTAAGTTAGCAGACACGAATTATTGACTCACTAGGTTCAGGGTGGACTTCTTTAGATGTTTGAGTACTGAAACGCTATGATTACTCGCCCCCCGAGGGAAAACCGGGGTGCATCCTAATGACTAGATAAGTCCTAAAGCCATTGTGTTAGATATCCTAATGCATCAAGTTCAAGACAATTTTGGGAGCTTTCTTTTTACTTTGCCTCTCAACGGTTTTGCACATGCTAAACACACGCAAAACCCATAAAACATTTTCTTTCGCAAACACATGAAGATTTTGAAAGAAATGTGAAAATTTTAAAGCACTAGGCAAGCAAAAGAAGACAAGTCACCCAAAGATCATGGCAAACAGATATATCGATATTAAATGCAGTACACTAACATGACCCTATTAATGCACACAAAAGAAAACAAAATCAAAGGAAAAGACTCGACTATGTGCACACGTAAAATAGTTACTTGCAACATCAGAAAAGTGGAGTTTCATCTTGTGGGAACATCTAACACAACACACTTGTTTGGGGTCTTCACCTACTTAGCTACTTATGAAAACATTTGCTCTCTTTGTGTTGAAGACTTCACATATTTCATGACTTAAATTGATCATTAAAAATAATACCTTCATCTTCATCAAAAATAAAAATATTAAAATCATTACGATGATAAAATAACAAAAAAGGAAAAGAAATTAGATAATTAAGATGGACGTACAGTTAATTCCAGAACAAACGTGCATGATATAATATTTTAATAAAACATGCATTAACACGAGACAATACATACACGTTTTGGATAGGAATGCAGAATCTGGATGCAAATTGATATATATATATATATGAACATTCACGATAATGGAATTTTGTATGGTGAAAGGAAACCGAATAAACTGGTGGAATAGTTTGATAACTTCGATGAATTCCTCTACTACCCAACCTCTACCATCCTCTTGTGCAATATATACCATTATAAGTCCAAGGCTATGTTGATTAAGAAATCAACACATGCGTCCAGAACAAGTGATTAAAAAAAATTAAGTCAGACTTTCAACCCAAATGGAACCATAAAGTACCTTCAACTCCACCTTTGCGACGAGGTTTTCCATGCAGACGGTGTCGGCACCGTCCAGGTCGTCTTTGGCTAGGATGTCAGAGAGGTCAGAGCTCGAGCCGAGACGGCAGAGCCGCGGAGGGTGAGTTCGAGCTCGAGATCTGGCAGTGGAGTGGAGGTGGTGGATGAGGGTTGGATGTCGGAGGCGGTGCGGGGGAGGTGGGGGCGGCGGGTTTGGGAGGTCAAGGGCGTGGAGATCGGATTTTGGTCTTCTGTGTGGAGGCGGGTTAGGGTTTGCGATGAAATGGGGATGGGGATTGAGGATTGATTGGGGGTGGGGATGGGGATGGGGATTGGGGATTGAATATGTTTATTTTATAATTATGTGTGTAACGGGTATAACGGGTTAAGGAGGGCGGGTTACACAACAACCGCGACCCGTCCCGTTTAGTCTGACGGGTTAACAGGTTACGGGTTAATAGGTTGCGGGTAGATAAAACATCCACCACAACCCGCCCAATGTGGGGCGGGATGGGCGGGTTGGCGGGTCAAACCCGCCCCACGAACAGCCCTAGTACAGACGGTTTGAAATTTTTGGTCGGACGAGAAATACACCGGTCGAACTCGTTGGTTCGACCGTTCATCCATATTGTTCGACCGAAAATATCAGGCACTTCTAACTTCTATTCTCAGTCGACCGTCAGAGAGTAACGGTCGACCAAAATGCGAGGTAGAAATTGTCTAAACGTTTCGGTCGGCTGAGAAAACACACTGGTTGACTGTGACTAATCATCTCATCAAATATCTGGCACTTTTATTTTCTATTTTCAGTCGACCATTATTTTGTTTCGGTCGCCCGCAAATATCACGCACTTTTTACTTGTAATCGTGGTCGACCGTTACTCTTTGACGGTCGTTACCGCCAGTGTGGGTCCAGTCGCGCGTTATCACATTTGTCGGTCGAACGGAACAAAACATTCAATCGACCATTACGTCTGGATAGAGTTACTTGGAGTGTGGGTCCACGTAGTAGGAGTGTGATTCGCGTTAATGGGAGTGGGAAACAAGTTAGTTGGATGGTTGGAGGATTTTGGTGTCTTCCGGTCAAACGGAAGCCACTTTTCGATCAACATAACAAAGTGCAACATAACAACCTATCGCATGCGAAATACAGAGCACAATAAAAAACTATTTTCCTTCATTTATAATCTTCAATTCCTTTCGGGATGTCTTTCTATTATGATGACCCAACATATGACAACCGGAACATCGGATAGGATCCGTATCTCGAATCTTCGATGGAATTCGTTTCTTCTTTGTCCTACCAGATCTTCACTTGGTAATTGGCGGTTCAATTTTGTTGACGTTGGAGGGATCAGGTGTGGGACGATCAGTTGGTATAGGATATATAGGTATTTCATACATCTTCCTCTAATTTTCAGAAGTAAAATAACGAGAACAAAATGTGTAAATGCCCTTACCTAAAAATTGAATGGCTATGCATGCTTGCAAGGAAACCGATAGATTCACCAATCACTGCAAGTACAATTCATGGTCTGAAGGTCTACCATACAAGAAGGTGTCGAGTGAACTTCAAGAATTGTATAAGGCACAGATATGGTGCACCGTATGCCTTTTCCATCACGGATAGTGGCTTCCAATTTTAGTTCAATTGACAGATACAAGTGTGATTTCCAATTAGCAGACTCAATCTTTCTTCTACACAACAAATCGATAACTTTGACTCGAGTGTAGTCGACAAGATCGGTTAGCATCAAGTATCCATGAATTGTAGGATTCAACAACATTAGAGTACATGTGACCGTAACGCACTCCTCCAAACAAGTAGTTGGCACAATGTTCTAATCCAGACTCATCAACGAAATGTTTGGCTACGGAAGACTCCCGAGAGAGTAAGTCATAGTATTTTTGGAAACTGGCTTATGTGGTGGAGTATGCAATTCCTCTTAATGTTCTTAACATCCTACACATAAACCAAAAAATAAGTTGAATGAACATAAATTATTGGTAAAAAAAATGACAATAAGATGTAATTAATGTTGTAATGTATACATGTTCTTTCTTTCGGATGTACAGTTTTGAAGGACTGATGCCTTAAATTCTCCTCTAGGTGTCTCAAGCAATAAGCATGATAACAATCAGGGAAAAATGTTGTAATGACAGCACTTAAACCTTTGCATCGATCTGAAATAAATGTTATTTTCTCTTCTGGGTCAACTATTTGCTTTAGGTTTTTTAGAAACCAACTCCAATTGTCTTCATTTTCCAAATCTACCGCCGCATATGCCAATGGAAATATCTCGTCCTCTCCATTCAAAGCAGTAGCAGCAAGTAATGTCCCATGATATTTGGACTCCAAAAAGGTGTCATCAAGAAATAATAATGGTCTACACCCAACTTGAAATCCATAAATGCAAACATGGAAAGCAACAAAAATTCTTTCAAATCAAGATGACTCAGAATTAACCTCTAAATCAATAAAATAACCTGGATTGTTCATCAAAGCCGCCTCACGATACCAACGAAGCAAGTCAAAGGAGTCATTTATCTTCGTCTTATAAAAGCTTCCTTGTTGTCCCTTTTCCAAACCAAGCTGATAATAAGGAATTTCAACGCCATAATCATTACAAATATCCAACGTATTTCAGAAGCCTTGTACAACGACCGAGTCTTCAAGGTCTCTTCTACAATACTAGCAACCCAATTCTTAGAAGATTTAGGATGGTTCGTTGTTGCAATCCCACCACCACAAGAATGATTCTTCTGGAAAAAATTAATTACAAAGGTCTCATGCTTTGAGTTCCTAAGAGCATGAACTTTCCAAGCACAACCTTCTTTTGCACATTTAGCAGTGACCACTTGTAAATTATTCCTCAGAACCTTTTAGTTGAAGCCCCAACAAATAGCAAATTTGCACAATACCTTGTGAAAAACTTTAACATCTACAAATTCCTTACCAACATCATCAAGCTCTTTCTCCCACAAATCTATCTTTCTCCTATGTTTACTTGATCCAACCCCATCTCTATATAAGCAATCATCACTCAATGACTTCGCACAGGTAGATAAAGTTGGAGACTTTGTACTACTAGGCGTAAAGTTACTATCTACTCTCATTCGTTCATCATTCACTAGAATTTTCAAACTGGCCAATGAATAACGAATCCCAATGTCAAACATATAGTGCACATTGTTAAAGGAGAACAAGGTCATTCGAACATCATCTTCTCCGGGAAAAAAATAAGACAAAGTTAAAGATGACGGTTCAAGTGATTGCCATTGGGAAGAAATAAATAATTGAAGATCCTCCAAGGTTGTGTCTTTATGCATATATGTTCCTCTACCCTCACCGTGGTAAACACATAATATCATAAGATTGTCCATTTTTTAAATCTATTAATAATGGAAGAGAATGACAAATGAATGTAAGAAAATGTTACGAATGCATTTCATAATTCTTCAAAGGCAAATTTGAATGCCCCAAACATCCGTAAGATAGATAACAAGTATGTTTGGTTTCTCCCGACAATAGTAAGTATGCAAACAATATACACTTAGTTGGTAGCATGACTGACTTAGTTATTAAAGCAAAGTCTGTTAGCATCATCTTGGGTGACATTTTGACAAATTAAACCCAAACCTCCAACTTCCAATAATCATCAAATGTACAACACATTTTGGTCTTAATAAATGTATCGATAAATATACAACATACAATATAACAAATACAAAGACATGCATTGATAAATGACAAGAGGATAATAATGGTCTACAAATGGGATTATTCAATTACAAATTCGAAAACGTCGTAGGAAGTCCATTCACACACCCACACCATCCAATTCCAACAAAACCAAACCAAATAATTTCCATGCTTGCTAATAAGCATTTACAACATAACACAAGCATGTTCACTAACTCGTTGCACTATTTGTTTTTGCACAAGTCTTCTCTTTGGGAAGTTGTATTTGACTTGCATAATCATCAAAATACATAATTAATGGAAAGACAAAATACATTTTGAATTTTTTCCGAAATATTGAAAAAATGAATTCAAATAAATTCACGAAAAAAGAGAAGAAAAAAATTAAAGAATAAGAAGAACTAACCTGATATGTGCATTCCCAATATTTTTCCTTCAATAAAACATTTTTGGGGAGAATTTTTGGTTGTAGACGAAAGAGAAAGGAAAGTGTAACAAAAAATGGGATCTTCTTATAAGTTATAGTCCTAAGTAGAAGACAATGGCATTCGTGTAATAAGTTGGAAAAACATAGGGCAACTTTGAAAAACAAAAATGGTCATGACTTAAAATTAAAGTTAACTTTTCAACACTTCTATCGTGACCTTGACTTAATTTCCCCTGTTACTTGCTAATCAAGTGGAATTTCACTACTAATTTAACGTCCACATCAACAACCATGGGAAATTCGACGAGTTGCAAACAAAATTAGTTATACATTAACGAAACGACACAAAATAATGGCACGAACATACAAAGTCAAACTTTCAAATGGCATGGGCTCAAAAAAAGATGACATAAATCCAAATGAGTCCTTATACACAGCCGCGCGCGTCCAGGATGCGGCTTACGTGGCATCTAGTCAGCAGTCCAGTCAGCTGCCCAATCATCGAAAAGTAAAGCGCATGTTTTTTCAAAAAATGGAAAAACAGCTGCCGCTTTCGTGCGACGGTTCCCTCTCTGACGTATCGATAAGACCGGGAAGGGACATCAGACGCACCTGTTCACATCCCGAGTTGCGAAAGAAAACCAAAAACGTTTCTGATCTTTCTCACATTCCCTTTCTCAACTTTTCTCCAATTCATCACCCCAGTTCTTCACCGTAACCCTAGATATTTGTCGACCAAATGGATTCTACACTTCAAGCTTCTATTTCGGGGGTTGTGGTGCACCAGGTTTATCGTTTTTACCGTAACATTGAATTGCGATACTCTAAAAAGGAATATTCTCATACGGTTGATGTCTTCTTAGGCTTCTACGCATTACTTCCAGCCCTCCAAATGTTCGTGGACCCCAATAGAGAAGGTCTTTGGGAAGTTGAGGGACGCAGAGAAAGATGCCTTCCGGACTACCCCCTTCGGTCACTTCATCAATCTCTCCAACGTTCCTGTCGATAATGACATTATCGACTGGTTCGTGGAACACTATGACCCCGAGGAGGTGGGGTTGAGGATCAGCTCTGGGGTAGTACACTTCACCGCCGAAGACGTTGCCCTAATTTTGGGGCTCAGATTACATGGGAAGGCTGTCAGAATGCATCCGAAGGAAGTCGCAACCCGACAGGGGGAGATTCTGAACAACACCCAACTATCTGCCCAGATGATGGCTACGAGATATTTGGTTGATGAGGAGGAGGAGTACGTCCGGCTACTCATTTGTTACATCTTCAGCCATTTTTTGTTCTGCGATGGCACCCATCGAACCAAAATTTGGTTCCTCGACCACTTGGCCGACTTCACTAGGCTACACAAGTACGCGTGGGCCGAGGCTGTTCACGAGGCACTTGTGACGGGCCTAGAGAAGGCAAACCGGGATCTACGCGATAGAAGATCTACCGGTTCTTCTATTTTAAGAAGGGGATACGTCGAGGGGTGTGTTGCTGTACTACAGGTAATGGTTCTTCCCTTGTAAGGTTTTCGGTTGTTCCTTTTTAAGTTAATCTTCTTCCTTTTTAAGTTATGATTTTTCCTTTTTATGTTATACTTGATCCTTTTTAAATTTGGTTTGTTCCTTTTAAGTTGTTGTCTGTTCCTTTTTAAAGTTCGTTTGTTCCTTTTTATGTTATGCTGATTCCTTTTAAAGTTTCGTTTGTTCCTTTTTATGTTGAAGTTGTTTCTTTTAATGTTCAACTTGTTCCTTTTTATGTTAAAGTTGTTTTTTTAAGTTTCGTTTGTTCCTTTTTAAGTTTTTGTTTGTTCGTATTTAGGTAACGTTGGTTCCTTTTTATGTTATGCATGTTCCTTTTTAAGTTTCGTTTGTTCCTTTTTATGTTGAAGTTATTCCTTTTTATGTTCAAGTTCTTTTTTTTTAGTTTCGCTTGTTCCTTTTTAAGTTTCGTTTGTTTCTTTTTATGTTACAGTTGTTTCTTTGTTTTGCAGTTGTTCCTTTTTTAACTTTCGCTTGTTTCTTTTTAAGTGTCGTTCGTCCCTTTTTATGTTATGTTTGTTCCTTTTTAAGTGTCGTTTGTTCCTTTTTATGTTGAAGTTGTTCCTTTTTATGTTAAAGTTCTTTCTTTTTTAGTTTCGCTTGCTCCTTTTTATGTTAAAGTTGTTCCTTTTTAAGTTTCGTTTGTTCCTTTTTAAGTTTCTGTTTGTTCGTATTTAGGTAACGTTGGTTCCTTTTTATGTTATCCATGTTCCTTTTTAAGTTTCGTTTGTTCCTTTTTATGTTGAAGTTATTCCTTTTTATGTTCAACTTGTTCCTTTTTAAGTTTCGCTTGTTCCTTTTTATGTTGAAGTTGTTCTTTTTTATGTTAAAGTTCTTTCTTTTTTAGTTTCGCTTGTTCCTTTTTAAGTTTCGTTTCTTTCTTTTTATGTTACAGTTGTTCCTTTCTGTTACAGTTGTTCCTTTTTTAAGTTTCGTTTGTTTCTTTTTAAGTGTCGTTCGTCCCTTTTTATGTTATGCTTGTTCCTTTTTAAGTGTCGTTTGTTCCTTTTTAAGTTATGTTTGTTCCTTTTTATGTTGAAGTTGTTCATTTTAATGTTCAAGTTGTTCCTTTTTAAGTTTCGCTTGTTCCTTTTTAAGTGTTGTTTGTTCCTTTTTATGTTATGCTTGTTCCTTTTAAAGATTCGTTTGTCCCTTTTTAAGTTATGTTTGTTCATTTTTATGTTGAAGTTGTTCCTTTTTAAGTTATATTTGTTCCTTTTTAAGTTTCGTTTGTTTCTTTTTAAGTTGAAGTTGTTCCTTTTTTTATGTTAAAGTTGTTCCTTTTTAAGTTATGCTTCTTCCTTTTTATGTTGTACTAGTTCCTTTTTATATTATTATTTTTGAATTAATCGGCATCTCCTTATTAGGTATGGCTGTGCGAGAAGTTCGACCTGGCAGAGCCTAAAATGGGAGGCCATCCTAGGTGGAATCATTGGTCGATCATGTTTGGAAAACGGCTCATCCTAAAGAAATGGGAGGAAAGGGGCATCACCCTTTCAAAAATTTACGAGGGAGACTTCAATCAGACTCAGTCGACGACCCTGACTTAGAAAGAGAGGAAAATCATTGGTCAGGCTGAAAAAACTCAGCCAACCCTACGAACCAATAGTGATTGTCAGTCAACAAGCAGCGAACCTAGGCTGCAATTGAGGGAATGCAACATCCCTCGGGACCCACTACGGGAAGAATTGGAGTTTGCAATGTTGAAGACAAAATGACTTCAAGCAGAAGTTGCACTAAATGAGGTAAATGAAGAGGTTAAGAGGCTGAATGAGGAACTTAGAAGTCCAGGGAGGAAAATGAGACCCTAAGGGAAGAGATTGCATCTCTTCGAGGATATTGTATAGAAGGTGGACAGGAAGGAAGAGAGGATGAAAGGAGGGATGAAGAGCAGGAAAGAGAGGAGGAGAATAGGAGGGAAATAGAGAATGAGATTGAGATGGAAAGAGAAAAAGAAAAAGAAAAAGAAGAGAGCAGGAGAGAGGAGAGGGAAAGAGAAGAGAAGAGGAAAGAGGAGGAGAAAAGGATAGAGGAGAGGGAAAGAGAAGAGAAGAGGAAAGAGGAGGAGGAGAAAAAGAGAGAGGATAAGGAAAGAGAAGAGAAGAGGAAAGAGGAGGAGAAAAGGAGAGTGGAGAGGGAAAGAGAAGAGGAAAGAGGAGGAGAAAATGCAAGAGGAGAGGGAAAGAGAAGAGAAGAGGAAAGAGGTGGAGAAAAGGAGAGAGGAGAGGGAAAGAGAAGAGAAGAGGAAAGAGGAGGAGAAAAGGAAAGAGGATAGGGAAAGAGAAGAGAAGAGGAAAGAGGAGGAGAAAAGGAGAGAGGAGAGGGAAAGAGAAGAGAAAAGAAAAGAGGAGAAAATGAGAGAGGATAAGGAAAGAGAAGAGAAGAGGAAAGAGGAGGAGAAAAGGAGAGAGGAGAGGGAAAGAGAAGAGAAGAGGAAAGAGGAGGAGAAAAAGAGGGAGAGAGAGCAGAAGAGAATAGAAGAGGAAAAGAGGAGGGAGGAAGAGGAAAGAGAGAGGAAAGAAGACGAGAAGAGAGACAGGGAGAGAAGAGAGAAGAGGAAAGCCGATGATAAAAGGAGGGAGGCCGAAGCTTCAAAGAAGAGGTTGAGGGAAGAGGTAGAAAGAAAGAGGGTAGAGGAGGAAAATGAGAAAGAGAAGGAGATGGAGAAAGATGAGAAACGAACAGAGGAGAGAAGAGAGGCGGATAAGCAGAAGGAGAAAAAGGAGGATGAGGGAAAGGAAAAACCCCTCAGGGCAGACTGGGGGGCCAAAGGATCACGCTCAATGGCCAAAAAACAAGAAGATGAGGTGAAAGAAACGAAGAAAAAAGAAGATAAGCGGAAAAGGGGAGAAAGAAGGCTCCAGAGGAGCATGAACAAAAAAAGAAAGCGGGATGGGAATGACGATTTCAAGTTGGCTCATCACGGGAGAGAGAATAGACCAGACGTTGACATGGATGCATTGACCACATTGAGCCCCGATGAGCTGAACATTGTACTGAAGGTGACCGCACCTACACATAACCAACAGGAGGTGATCTGGAGAGGTGATTCCTGTTTCTTCACACGTTCCGACCTCAAGGAGCTAATGACGAAGGGGATGGATTTGACCAACGAGGCGATAGACGTTGACATGGATTTCATCACGGGAGAGGAACAGACAACACTAAAAAAGGAACAGACAACACTAAAATAGTCACAGATTTCACTTAAAAAGGGACAGACATCGCTTAAAAAGGAACCGACTTCACTTAAGAAGGAACATACTTCACTTTAAAAGGAACATATTTCACTTAAAAAGGGACAGAAATCGCTTAAAAAGGAACAAACATAACATAAAAAGGAACAGACATCAGTTAAAAAGGAACATACATCAGTTAAAAAGGAACAGACTTCACTTAAAAAGGAAGTTCCGCAACACTTAAGTAGGAACAGACAACACAAAAAATCAACAGACTTCACTTAAAAAGGAACAGACAACACTTAAAAAGGAACCAAAAAAACAAGAAAGGAAAACTTCACACTTGAAAAGGTAAACGCACTTAAAAAGGAACAGACTACAACTCACAGTTAAAAAGGAGAACCGCTAAGTTATAAAGGTACTAGTAATTCATAAAAAGGAACAGATATCACTTAAAAAGATACAAGTCAGAGTTAAAAAGGAGAACCGTAAACTTAAAAGGGAACTTTACACTCACAATTAAAAGGGAACTTTACACTTAAGAATAATTGTTGTCTTACAAAAAAGTACAAAATTCAATGACCAAGCCTTGGTGCATAATTAAGGAGCCATTTGGTCGTAATACAACTTCATGTCCCAATCGTCAAAATCTGGATCCCCTGGTCTAGGTGCGACCTGATGCATAGGTGATTTGCCCTTCCTTCGATACTTGCTCTTTTCTGCTGTGAGGCCCTTTTTTGGCTTCTTTGAAGAATTCTCTCGGCTAAGGAAACCCGACGTCTAGTAGGCGGTCTTCCTGGATGGGTTACTTTGTCTGGATTGCGCAAAGAGGTACCGTCGGCCACAACTTCATCAACTATGGGAGGGGCGTGGGGAATGTTAATACGAGACCTGAGCCACTCCATACACTTCATGGCCTTAAGATACCTTTCATGAGAAATGAATGCTTCCTGTGCAATCCAAAGAGAGCAGCCCATTATGTCGGCGTGACGACTCAGCGCATCATTCTCCAATACGCCATCGGCTTGGTACATCTTGTCTCCATAGCTCCGACGAATATCCTTCCGCCATCGATCTGTTATGTAAGACGACGGGAGTAATGCATTAGGATCTAGCCTTGCAAATACGACCAGGAGGTGACAGCAAAGAATACCAACACGCTTAAACAGTTTACAATCGCATGTCAAGTTAAAACTTGTCCTCTGTACAAGGAAACGTTTCGATAATAGTTGCTCACCGACCCGTACACGTTCAGTCACCTTGTAATGAAACGCGTCGGCTGATTGAAACTCCTCGGTTAGGTCGCAGTTCATCATCTTACCAATTTGTAACTGTACTTTCTTGAAAACCCCTACGGTATACAACTCGCTCATTTGACTCTCGAAGGGATATATTGAAACCATTTGGGATTTCTTATGCAGGCAATCAAAATCTGATTGAGCTTCCTTCTCGTACTTGTGACGTAGAGCAAGTTCGTATTGTTGAACAAACTGCCTAAAGGTGGTTCTAGAAGATAAGTACTTGTCGAAGAAGGAGTTCATACTTTCGCTTCTTTGGGCAGAAGCCATTCCAGTGAAAAAACAATCACACAAGTAAGCAGGTACCCAAGACTCACGGATACCGTAAATTGTTTGGAGCCAACTATGTTCTTGAAGGTCAAAATCAACCAGTAAACCGTGCCAATTCCGCTCAAATTCAGCTGGGTTCTTTGAGTCATAGACAATCAAATTTAGATCAAATAACATGTGTTGTCGATACTTCGTCGGCAACTTCACGGGAGCTTTGTTCATTATGTGCCAAATGCAAAATTGGTGTCTGGCATTTGGGAAGACATTCCTTACAGCAGCAGTAATGGCCCCACATTGGTCCGTTATGATAGCTGGTGGAGGGATATCTACAAGGAAAACGAAAAATCGCTATAAAGGAAACGAGGTCACTTAAAAAGGAACTAACATCAATTAAAAAGGAACAGACTTCACTTAAGAAGGAACAGAAATCACTTAAAAAGGAACAGACATCTCTTAAAAAGGAACATACATCACTTAAAAAGGAACATACATCACTTAAAAAGGAACAGACTTCACTTAAAAAGGAACAGACATCACTTAAAATGAACAGACATCTCTTAAAAAGGAACAGACATCACTTAAAAAGAAACATACATCACTTAAAAAGGAGCATACTACACTTAAAAAGGAACAGACAACACTAAAAAAGGAACAGAAATCAGTTAAAAAGGGACAGACATCACTTAAAAAGGAACAGACTTCACTTAAGAAGGAACATAAATCACTTAAAAAGGAACATACTTCACTTAAAAAGGGACAGACATCACTTAAAAAGGAACAAACAACACTAAAAAGGAACAGACTTCACTTAAGAAGGAACAGAAATCACTTAAAAAGGAACAGACATCACTTAAAAAGGAACAGACTACACTTAAAAAGGAACAGACTTCACTTAAATAGGAACAAACATCACTTAAATAGGAAAACCAATAAATCAACAATCATAAAGGACAACCCAATCAAAGCGAGTACGAACTCTACATACATACCTCCCATACACGAAAGCCACGTCTGAAAGAGCCATATGTAGTTTTCAGTGGTCTCGCAAGACAGCAAAGCGCAACCGAGCAACAGACTCGAAATGGTGATTAACTCCCACAAATGGTGCAAAGGGCATGTCGTATTTGTTTGTTCCCCAAAGTATGAATAGGCAGCCCTGGAACGGCAGTCGGCCCAGAAAACGTTCCTTAGTCTTCCCTCGTCATCCATATGCACGACATAGAAAAACATTGCATCAATCTTCTGCATCTTAATGAAATAGTTCTGAAGAGCTTGTTCATCGCCGGGTCCCATTTTCAAATTCCTTACTTCGGTAATAACATTCCTGCACACACAAAAAATATTAAGGCCGCAGATTTCTACAAACAAAATAACGTACAAAAGTCTTCAAACCTTAGGTCTCTATCGTTAAAAGTAAGTTTGCCATGCCCCCCAGCCTCCACAACAAACGATTGCATGGTCTTAGCAGCAGAGATCCCAGAAGCATCATTGCACGCTATTCGTGCTATGGAGACCTCAGGTACAAATCGTTTCTGTCTTAGAAAACGCATCTGGTGCTCCTGCAGCATTTCATGGTTATGATTGAGATCGACAAAGTTAATCTGGTATCCCCTTGCTGGGTTTCCAGAAACCCTAATGCGAGTCGTACACTGAACTCTACTAGATAAACGCGGCTTCATTATGCCTTGACCTTGGTCTGTTGGTGCCTTACCCTCCTTGGAACTAGTAAGAGTAGCCCGGGTAACAACACCAGCGTCGTAATGAGTATGTCGTAGCTTAACACCAAAACCAAAACCATCAGCATAGTCTTCGTAAAAGGCTCTTGCTCCTTCGAAAGAGGGGAAAATCATCTTCTCCTTAGAAACATTTAACGATATTTTCATTTGAGTGAAGATTTCTCTCAAAACGAAGAGAAATGAACGAAAATGAAGAAGAAAGGAAGAAGTGACGGTGGTCATTCCTTGCATCTTCGTCAAAAATAGGTATGGAGCAGGTGGGAGCGCCAAAAGGAATGATATGATTTGGAGCACGTCTGATTTGAGATGCATTAAATGTGGCTGCCCCCTCTGCCCGCCAAAAATATTAAAACTTTGGCTGAGCTGGAATTGTCCAACTCAGCAGCGTCCAGCCACAGCGTCCCGGAGAGCGGCTACTAAACATTTTTCAATCCAAATATGATATTTTCGAGCAGCACACAAACAAAAACTAATAAATAAAAGGTTTCTTTGTTAGAGGTGTGCAATCAGGTAGGGGTGAACTTCGGTCCGGGACCGGACCGGACCGGACCGGACCGAACCAGACCGAAGACCGAAATTTTCGGAAGCCCAGACCGAATAAATTCGGTTCGGTCCGGTTCGATTCGGTCCAAAACCCGAATTTAACCCTTAAAATTTTGGTCTTTGACCGGACCGAAGACCGAAATGTTGTGGTCTCCCGGACTGAAGACCATACTGAAAAAATTCGGTCCGGAACAAAAAATTCAGTTCGATCCGGACACCCAGACCGAACCGAATTTTGCTCACCCCTACAATTAGGTATCCAACTTGGGGATGACAAGCGGATTTGGACTGAGGCCATCATGAAAGAGGTTGGGAAGAGGAGTCAGTGTAAAACTTTTCCCATTAATAAATTAATAATGGGTGTTTTGGTTTTTTGGTTTTTTCCTCGTCTAGGCTCCAGGAGTTTTCCACGTCAATACATCATATCGAGTGTCATTTCTTATTTGGTGGGTTTTTCTTTTCAACATCATGATTCGCTTTCACTATCTTTGGGGTTTCGAAAGCATAGAAATCATTAACATATTAATTTTGTGTTCTCTTCTACTTCAGGGAAATTCCTTTGGTCTTGATGAACTATCCAAAAGTATTCTTACTTGTATGTTTGGTGATTCTTAGTGTCACACGAATAAGTAGGTCAGAATAGTTATCCTACACATGTTTTTGCAGCAAAATTATGTAAAAACAACATAGTATTAACGAGACATTAAGGTCATGTTTAGTTTACCATAATTTAATTATCTGGAATCAAATTCTATGTAATTAGATTATTAACATACTCACTCACTAGATGAATTACATTTTTGGTAACATTGGAATTCCAACATACTTCCAGCTTTTGACGATGTGGTAATATTTGAGTGATTTGAAATGAGTTTATACATTACAATGCAATTGGAAGACGACCACGACAAGGAAGTAACCTAATAATACAGTGTAATCGAATTACATACTTAATGATTAAAATGTTTAATTTTCTCAAATCTCAAATCTTTAATTTTCTCAGAGATATAATGTCCTTGTTTACCGTCAAGGCGTCAACCAAGCATGGGCTCATGGTTAAGCTGCGAGGAAAAATTCGATTTGTATTTATTGCTGCGAAAGCACTGCACTGCCTCGGTACAGACCAATTCCTCGGAAACGGAAGATGTTTCTCACTTTTAAAAACTACTCTTTCCATGTGATTTATGGTTTTGAATGTTATACTTATAAATAGTACTTTTGTTTTCTATTGCACCCGCAATATGTTGGGACTATATGAATGTTAACTAAATGTCCATATCATGTTTATATTGGTGACATGTCTAAAACTGCAGACTATCATTTTAGGTAGGTAAAGTAAGGGATGACCAAAGAATGAATTGGAGATCGTATGGGAATTCTCAATTGTTTCTGTTGTAGTATACCTTCGAATATGTGAATTAAAGTATTTGTGAGAGAAAAACAGACATTCGGTCGACCGGTAGTGTGTTTTTCGATTGTCCAGGAAAAGTTTCTGGAAGTTTCCAGTCGACCGATGGGACATATTCGGTCGACCGGGCATGCATTCGGAGCTTTGCGAAGTGCCTGAAAGTTTCCGGTCGACCGATACTTAAGTTCGGGTCGACTGTGTATGCATTTGGACGTCCAGGAAAACTTCTTGGAAGTTTCCGGTCGACCGATACTTAAGTTGTTGATGCATTGCATACATTGCATCATATGTCTTTCATTTAGATCACTTTTATATCAACAAATGCTACTAAGGTATGTGTTTAGTCTTATTTACAGAATACAGGGACCTGAATGCAAATTACTCACATCCCGAGAATCCGGACAAAATCAGATCAGATTGTGCGGCGTTTCCGCCGCACCACACACACAATGTGCGGCGTTTCCGTCGCCCAAGAGTCGATCCGCGTCTCCCAATTTCGTCCAGACGTGTCTGGACACGTGTACTTTCCAATATTATACCTAGATCCCTTGTAGCAACTATAAATAGACCCGAGAACGATGTTAGAAGGGTCCTTAGTCTTTGGTGGTAGTTTTTATTCTTAATCTTAGTTTTGTATTCTTCTTTTCATTAATAAAATTCTGTCTTTTATTTCTTACTTTTAGTTTTCTTTTGTAATGTCTCAAGGACCCCTTCTTCCTCCCTCTATGAGTTTCTAACTCCTTCCAAAGGGTGGAGGTGACGGATTTAGGGTGAAGAGAAGATGAATGAATGTTATTATTTTAAGTTCGTGATTAGTATATTTTGATTACTTGAGTTTATGTTAAATCATTTATAATGTAATGCTTCATAACTAACATGATTTATTATAAGTTTCTAAATTCTCTAATCTAAACCCTAAATCTAAACCTCCACCCAACGGAATTCACTTCTTTGTTCTTGTTTTAGTTTTAATTGTTCTTGTTTCTTGTTTTAGATAATTAAAAATCAAAAATCTCAAAACCCAATTTATTTCTTCTCTCCTTCTTTCCCCCAATCGAAATCACATTAATAACAAATCTCTCCCTCCTTGTGTTCGACCCGTATTTGCCACGTCTTCATTGACGCCGTGCACTTGTGCTATAAATTTAATTCTCATCAGTTGCGGTCGACTGGTTGGAGCATTGTGACACTGTCTGGAAATTTCCGGTCGACCAAAGGATGCGACGGTCGACCGGTGGAGGTCTGGATTGCGCTACGGTTTTAAGTTCGGTCGACCGACTACACCCGTTCGGTTGACCGTTCGAGACAATTTTGCCCACGTTATGCACTTTTCTCCACATGAATTTGGTGCAATTAATACTTGTTTAGGCCTACTATATAAAGGTAATTTCGTCCGCTTTTGTATTAGAACAATTACTATTGTCTACTTTACATTCTAGAGAGAAAAAGAGAGATAAAGAGAGTGTGTGTGAGCATCCTTGTGGATTTGGTAGGAGCAAATTTAACTGGGAATTCTTGCCGGTTGGTCGTGTGTCCTGTAAGCCTCTCTTCTAATTCGTTTTCTCTATAGTAGATTAAGGTTGTGTCGTCCGTGGTTTTTCCCGCATTGGGTTTCCACGTTAAATCTCGTGTTCTTGCGTGTTTTGCGTGGTGTATTGTTTGTGAATTTGTAATTGTGGTTTCCTTTCTCCATTGGATTTGCTATTTTTCGTTCCACTGCGTATTTGGGATTGATTTTACTCCCTAATAACTGGTATCAGAGATTTTTGTCCAAATTCTTGGGGTTATCGATATTCTAGCAAATACACATGGTGAATCAATGGAAGATTGAGAAGTTGAGCCGAGATGTGAATTCCGGCTTGTGGCAAGTCAATATGCACGTAATTTTGGTTCAGCAAGAGATGGAGAACGTTCTCGAGGGCATGGAAAAGTTGCCAAAAGAAATGTCCGATCAAGATAAGTTGAAGCTTGATCGAAAGACAGTGTCAACCATTAAACTATCTTTGTCTGACAAAATTCTGAGAGAAGTGTTAAAAGAGAACACGGTTGCGAGCATATGGAAGAAGTTTGAGGAAGTCTACATTTAAAAGTTATTTGCTAGCCAGATTATCTTGATGAAAAAATTATTCATATTCAAGATGAAGTCGGGTATTTCTCTTCAACAACACTTAGATGATTTCAATGAATTTCAATGCAATCATCATGTATTTGGAGAAGGTGGAGGCAAAGTTTTCTGATGAGGATCAAGCGGTCCTTTTACTTTGCTCATTGAGTTCTTCATATGATCACTTCGTGGAGACAATGATGTACAACAAGACCCACATCTCTCTTGCGGATGTCAAAAACGCACTCTCCTCCAAATCTGATATGGAGAAGAGGTCTGATGGTTCTGAGTCAAGCAAAAGTGAAACACTTGTTGCTCGTGGTAAAGGAAAAGAGAGGAGTTCCTCAAAGAACACCTCTGAGACCAAGTCGAAGGACAAAGATATTATTTGTCATTATTGCAAGAAGAAGGGTCACAAAATATGAGAATGTTTTAAGCTACAAAACAGAGAGAAGCAGAAGGGTTCTAGTAGTGGTGATTAGTCATGTTCGAATGTTGCCGAGTCCGATTCTGATTTTGTGTTGGCAGCTACAACTTTTTCTGAAGCTTCCGATGGTTGGGTGATTGACACAAGCAATACATTCCACTTAACTCCGAACAAGCAGTGGTTTTCATCTTATGAACCAATGTCAGGTGGAATGGTTGTGATAGGCAATGGTGATAGGTGCGAGGTTGCAGGAATTGGCTTTGCCAGATTGACGACCCACGATGGCCTAGTCAAGGTTTTGTCGGATGTGCGACATGTTCCAAAGGCGAGCAAGAATCTGATTTCAGTAGGTAGTCTGATTGCAAAGGGCTACAATTTTAGTGGTGAGGATGATTCGATATCCATCACCAAATGATCACTTATTCTGATAAAGGGAAAGAAGCTTAGGCCCGGTAAGCTTTATATGCTTAAAGGAGAAACTGTGGTGGGTGACGCAGTTGTAGCATCATCGTTATCTGGTGAGGAGAATGCCCAACTTTGGCATATGAGGTTGGGGCACATGAGCGAGAAAGGCATGGCGGTGTTGAACAAACGTTTGTTGAAAGTCCAAAAATCGGCAGTCTGGACTTCTGTGAATATTGTGTTTTGAGGAAGCATAATAGGGTTAACTTCTCCATAATGAAGCACACCACCAAGGTCGTTTTAGATTACGTCCACTCTGATTTATGGGGACCCTCACAGGTTCCATCAAAATGTGGAGCTCGATACATGCTTACATTTATTGATGATTTCTCCAGGAAGACTTGAGTTTATATTCTGAAGCAAAAGAGTGATGTGTTTCAGAATTTTCAGCACTGGAAGGTCATGATTGATAATCAAATAGGAAAAAAGAGTAAGGTTCTAAGGACGGATAATGGTTTGGCATTTTGTGTAGGATTTCGAGTCCCTATGTATGTGTATATTTTAAAATTTTAAAACAAACATACAAGATCGATTTCATATTTTCATTGATTTTATGTACATGTATATGTTTATTCTAATATCATGCATTCCTACACATATTAAAATAAACAAAAGAGAGAGGATCATACCCAAAGGTTCTCTAAAACTTTTCAGAAGATCCGGAGTTCCGTTGCTCGCCAATTCGCCTCCAAGTGTTCACCAAACTCTAAACAAGATTAGAGAGAAAGGAATTAGTCAATCAATCTCTAATTAAGCTTAGAATCTAGCTAATAACCCCTCTTTAAGCTCCTGAGATTTCTATCTCCAAAAACTTGAAACTATTAAGAGATTTTTGTGGTGATTTAAGGGAGGGATTAGAGAGAGAGAATTATATTGCATGTAATAAAACAAGTAGAAGGAGGGGTCATCTTATAGGCTCCCAAAACATCCATATCAAGAACTATTCTCTAGTCATGATCTCTTGTTTTTTTCTCCTAATATTAATCTCAAATTGCCACATAAGCATCCTCAAAATTGTTTGATCAAATCTGGAATTAATCCAACCCATGATCTAATTATTCTCTTAATAATTCAGGTAGAAATCTTGTTGTTCGGTTAACCGAGAATTTTTCTCAATTGCCCGAACCATACGGTTTTATTCCAAGCTCGGATGACCGTGAGCTAGACAGTCGACCGAATATACATGAGAAAAAAATTGGAAAAATTCGGACGATCCGCGTCTCCTCTTGTCGACCGTTGACTCACCAAAATTTCTCCTGATCGAATCTCATCGGACGACCGTGTCACTTTCAGTTTACCGAAAATATCCAAAGATAGCTCCTGGATATTTTCTCTCGGTCGACCGTTCAAGCCCGGTTGACCGAATCCAATTGTCCACGAACTCTAGACAATTTCCGTCAATCACTTGCATTCATCCGACCCTTGTTCGGTTGACCGTTCCTAAGATACCTCAGTCGACCAAACCCAAAACGGTTTACCGTTTTGATCCCTATTTTGCCTTTGTCAATTTTTGGATTCATTTCCAAGAAAATTTGATCTTTTGGGGTTTTATTAAATTCATATCTTATGTAATATATTATCCTATGTAATATTAAATTATTACACCCCATAATATATACACCTCGTATGAATTTATCCATGATTCTAATTATGTCAATTCTCATGACATATTGATTTTATTGATTCACCATATGTGTCCCTTTTCACTTGAAACCCGACACATCTTATGAACTCAAAATCAAGCTTCTTGTTTCCCAGTTTCGTGGTGTGACCTATAGAAGGATCTAAGCCAAACTGGCAGCGATATTGAACACTCAATACCGCAAACTATAAGCGATATATAGCTACATATTAGAATTACCCAATTAGCATAGATGTCTTTGTTCCACTTGAACTAAGCACGATCCATTTAGTGATGTAAGTGCACCACTTGTGTCCGTAACTTGCCTCATGATATGAAGAATATATACAAAGTAGAAATTTGTTACATTTGTATTATATTCATTTCTTGATATGTTTAAGCTAATTATAACTATGTAACTTAACTCAAGCTACATTGTGCACATTATAAAAAAAATTATGAATTGACTCACTTAATATCATCACTCAATTAAGAGGGGAAATGATAATAGTTTGACTAACTATCTTTTCCAGCACAAATCATGTTCAACCAACTATTATGTTTATCACTATACTCATTGATAGTTTTTGACAATAATCAAATCAAGCATTTCTTGAGTGAAAATATATAAGTCTCATATCTTAGGATCCAAGACACAGTAAAACATTAATGACATGAAACACAATTCCATAATGTTTTACTTGTTAGGTCTATTCAATATATAAAAGTAATATTTTCCTCTTTTATATACTCGTGTCGTCAATTATTTGTAGATCTACAACAATCGATGACCAACACGGCAATCTTATCTCGGAAATTAATGTTCCATGTTAATTACCATGATTGTGAATAACTTTTGATTTATGTAAACCATTATCTTTTAGAGCTCTACGGTTAAGGACCAAGCGTCTCTTCTTTAATACTTCCAAAAGACGAAAACCATAATCAAGGAATAAAATGTTTGCACATCCAATTCATAATAATTGACATATAAAAGTAAAACTTTTAGAACACATTCCTTTCAATCTCCCACTTGTTATCAAAGTTTTCTTTCACATACATTCTCAATGTATAAAACAATAATAACAAGGGTAACCCTCTCTAATCACTCATCAAGCCAATCCATATGGTTTTCCTCAGACCCATGGACTCGAAATGCATTTCGCCCTTGACTTGTCATAAGGGTTTGGTGAATGGATCGGCTATGTTGCTATTTGTGTCCACCCATAACAAATTTATTTTGTCTTCGTCGATGAAGTCACGTGTGGCAAAGTACTTGCGATCCATGTACTTCACTTTGTAGTGTGACTTGGGATCCTTGATTTGCGAGATAGATGCACTATTATCGCAAAATAGCTCTATTGGTCCCTCACAGAGTGAACTACTCCAAACTCTTCAAGGAACTTCTTAATCAACACTCATTCCTTGCTCACTTCAGTACAGACATTACTTCGGAAGCAGTGGTTGAGTCGGTCGTAGTGGTTTTCTTCCAACTACGCCAACGAACAGCTCCACAGAAGGTAGACATATCCTGATTGCGATCTTCTATCGTCGGGATCACTCATGAAACTCGCATCCGAATAGCCCTCAGCTATTAACTCCCTTTGTCCTTCATAAACAAGAAGCTTATCTTTGGTCCGGTTAAGGTACCTCAGAATATTCTTGACCGCGGTACAATGCTTAGGACCTACGTTGAATTGGTGACGACTTGTCACGCTTAGAGCATACAAGACATCGGGGTTTGTGCAAGTCATGGCGTACATGATTGATCCTATTGTAGAAGCATAAGGAATATCTTTCATGTACTCCACGTCTTTACATGATTTGGCACGGTGAGACTTCTTGAGTTGCACACCGATACTCATTGGCACATTGCCTTTTTTGGAATTGTTCATACTGAACCTTTCCAAGACTTTGTCAATGTATGTACGTTAACTTAGGCCAATGAATCTACGAGATCTATCTTTATATATCTTGATTCCCAAGATGTATTGAGCCTCACCCATGTCTTTCATTGAAAATGCAGATTTCAACGAATTTCTCGTTTACTCAAGCAAAGATATATGATTTTCCATGAGGAGTATGTCATCGAAATATAAGATCAAGAACACTATGTGCTTCCCACTAACCTTCTTGTATATACAAGACTCTTCCTTACTTTGGACGAAGTGAATCTTCTTGACTTCGTCGTCAAAACGCTTGTTCCAACTCCTTGATGCTTTCTTCAATCCATAAATGGATCTTTGAAGCTTGCATACTTTCTCACTATTCTTTGAATCTTCAAAACCTTGAGGTTGTATTATGTACACATCCTCCTCCAAGTTCTCATTAAGGAACGTCGTTTTGACATTCATTTGTCATATCTCATAATCATGAAATACGGAAATAGCTAGCATAATCTGAATAGACTTGAACATGGCAACTGGTAAAAAAATTCATCATAATCAATTCCTTGAACTTGAGTGAAACCGTTTGCTACAAGTCTCGCTTTGTAGGTTGTCAAGTTTCCATCCATTTCCATCTTCCTCTTGAAAACCCATTTATTTTGAATTACATTTTCCCTTGAATAGGTCAACCAAGTTCCACACTTGATTATCATACATAGATTCTATTTTGGGATTCCATGGCCTTAAACCATAGTTTGGAGTCCTCTCTTTCCATTGCTTCTTGAAAGGTCGAGGGATCATCAGTATCTAGTACCATGATCTCATGAAGTCCCAAATACATATCGGGTTTCTTCCTTTCCCTCATTGACCTTCTAAGTTCTTTTGGTTCTACGTGTACTTCTCGAACTTCTTCCACAATTTCTTGCAGAATTGGTTCGTGTTCGATTCTCGAACGTACACTAGGTGGGGAAGATTGAGTTTCTCTCATAATTTCTTGCGAGGGTCTCTCACTCACGCTCCCACTAACCAAAGGAACCTCGGTTGGGCCTTCATGATCTTGAATGTCACCATTCATATCATGATCTTGTAGAATATCTTGAGTCTCCTCAAGCACAACTTTACTCCCACTACTTTTTATTCTTTCCAGAAATTCCTTTTCTAGAAATACGACATCCCTCTCTACAATCACTCGATTTGAGGTTATATGCCAAAAGTAGTATCCTCTTGTCTCATGAGGATAACCTATGAAGAAGCACTTATTCGCTTTTGGTTGAAGTTTGGTCGACATCAATCTCTTGACGTAGGCCTCACAACCCCAAATCTTGAGAAAATTGAGCTTAGGTGTTTTACCACTCCATAGCTCATAAGGCGTTTTCTCTACGGGTTTGGATGTAACATTATTTAGTGTGTAAGCCGCAGCTTCTAGTGCATAACTCCAAAAGTAAAGCGGCAATTCAGCTTGACTCATCATTGATCGAACCATGTCGAGTAATGTCTTATTCCTCCTTTCGGATACCCCATTCCACTGAGGTGTACCGGGAGGGGTGAGTTGTGGTACAATACCACACTCCTTTAGGAATGAGTCAAATTCGGTACTTAAGTACTCACATCCACGATCCGTTCATAGAGACTTGATTTTCTTGTTGAGTTGGTTCTCTACTTCATTCTTGAATTCCTTGAACTTGTGAAAGGATTCACTTTTGTTTCTCATTAGATAAATATAGCCATAACGACTATAGTCATCCATGAACGTAATGAAGTACCTAAAACCGTCTCTTGCACTAGTACTCATCGGACCACATACATCGGAATGTATCAAATCCAACAAGTCATTCGCTCTCGGTCCTTTCTTCTTGAAAGGCCTCTTGGTCATTTTGCCCATTAGGCAAGGTTCGCACGTCTCCAATGATTTAAAATCAAGTTGACCAAGAATGTTAGCTTCTTGCAATTTCTTGATGCGTTTTTCATTTATGTGACCAAGACGGTAGTGTCACAAGAGTGTATCATTCACGTGAGTAGTTTTAAGCTTTTTGTTATTGATGTTTAAGATTTGTCTTTTATTCAATTCAAGCAAATAGAGATCATTTCTCACGAATGCATTTGCATAGAAAATATCATTCTTTGATATAGACAAGCAAGAATTTGAAATATTTATATTAAAATTATCCATATCCAAACATGATACAGAAAAAAAAAATTGCTAATCGAATGCACATAATAAACGTTCTTTAAACATAAATTTAAATTACTAGATAATTGAAACTCCACAGAACCTTGTGCAATCGCAGCAACGCTCGCACCATTTCCGACCTTCAAAATCATGTGTTCTTCACGAGTACCTTCCTATCCTTTAGTAGTTGAACATTAGAAATTATGTGAGAACAAGATCCGGTATAATTACTCAATCATGGACAGAGGTGACTAAATTTATCTCAATAACAAATATACATTTGGCCTTTTTGGGGTGCTTACGCTCAATCACTCCATTGTCAAGGTCTTCCTTGTACTTAGGGCAATTTGGCCAGACGTGTCCCTTTTCACAGCAGTGAAAGCACTCCGTATTGGGACTCAAAGATTTCGAAGAATTCCCCTCGAGTCACTCCCATGAGTACCTCCTACTCCCTTGCTCTTGATTGACATCTTTTTGGTGAATTTACCTTTACCTTTGGTGATCTTCTTGCTCCTCTCATGGACGGCTAGGACGTGCTTGTCCCGACCCTTGCCCATGTCAACTTTCGCCATTTTGAGAGTGTTGTGAAGTTCCTCAAGACTCACCACTTTCTAACGCACATGATAGTGCATAATGAAGCCTTTGTAGGACGGGGTTAGAGAGCCAAGAATCAAATCTTTCGCAATGTCATCGAGCATCGGGGAAGAGAGCTTCGACAACTTCTCAAGGTATCCTTGCATCGTGAGAAATGCATGGATATTGATGTTCCATTCGCCATGTGGCACCTTGTGCGTGCGATGGTGGTCTTATAACGCTCTTTTCTAGCACTATCCATGAACATCTTTGTTAAAGCTTCTATGGTCTTCTTGGGTTTTGAATCCAAGCATTTCGCTTGAAGCGAGTCACCCTTGGAGGCCAACATTAGACCTTGAACCTGGTTCTCTTGGTCTTCCCACTTTGCTTTTGCCTCTTTATCACTATCAGTTGTCTTCTCATTTAATTTTGGGATTTCACCATCCAAAATATGATATAGTTTCTCAAACTTCAACACGATATTGAGTTTGAGTTGTCAACTTACGAAGTTTGAGCCATCATTTGCCAAAGGATGTTTTTCAATCATAGATCGCACAATATGTTGAATATTCAACATTTCTACAAAATAAATTATATGGGATTTAATGTCAATTTTATATTTGAAATCAATACCGCAAATAAAATTTTGTCCATAAATGCAACAATTCAAGATCCTATCAATTATAATACAAACTAGCTAAGGGTTATCAGATATATTATAAAATCAAGGTAAGAAAATATTTTCTAATCACAACCATTTCAAAATTTTGCAACATTTGCATTTTCAAACTCTTATGACTCTTGTCATTTTAATTAAGAGGGAATTTGACAAATCCTCGTAAGAAAAACTCTTATGTCACCTTTGTATTATATTCATTTCTTGATATCTTTAAGCTAATTATAACTATGTAACTTAACTCAAGCTACATTGTGCACATTATAATTTTGCTTTATGAAGGGGCTCACTTAATATCATCACTCAATTAAGAGGGACAATGATAATCATTTGACTAGCTATCTTTTCCAACATAAGTCATGTTCAACCAACTATTGTCTTTATCACTATACTCATTGATAGTTTTTGACAATAATCAAATCAAGCATTTCTTGAGTGAAAATATATAAGTCTCATATCTTAGGATCCAAGACACAGTAAAACATTAATGACACGAAACACAATTCCATAATGTTTTACTTGTTAGGTCTATTCAATATATAAAAGTAATATTTTCCTCTTTTATATACTCGTGTCGTCAATTATTTGTAGATCTACAACAATCGATGACCAACACGACAATCTTATCTCGGAAATTAATGTTCCATGTTAATTACCATGATTGTGAATAACTTTTGATTTATGTAAACCATTATCTTTTAGAGCTCTACGGTTAAGGACCAAGCGTCTCTTCCTTAACACTTCCAAAAGACGAAAACCATAATCAATGAACAAAATGTTTGCACATCCAATACATAATTATTGACATATAAAAGTAAAAATTTAGAACACATTCCTTTTATTTTGTTTCTCAAAGTTTACCGATTTCTGCAATGATGAAGGAATCGTAAGACACCGAACCGTACGTCATACACTACAACAGAACGGAGTAGCGGAATGTCTGAATCAAACTCTCTTGGAGAGAGCTAGATGTATGCTTCTGAATGCTGACCTGACTTAGGATTTTTGGGAAGAAGCAATGTGTACCGCTTGTTATTTACTGAGTCGTTCTCCTCACAGTGTTTTAGATATGAAAACACCAGAAGAAGTTTGGTCAAGTGGAGCTTCAGATCTGTCCAAGTTGAATGTCTTCGGTTGTCCAGCGTACGTACATGTAGATCAAGGAAAGTTGAATGCTCGGTCATTGAAGTGTATATTCCTTGGCTATGATTTGGATGTTAAGGGTTATCGTTTATGGTGTAAGGAATCTCAAAAGCTCATGGTTGAAAGAAATGTTGTCTTTAATGAGCTTGCTATGTTACATTCCAGGAAAGACACTGTTATTTCTACTCCTGTGTCAAGTGGTGCTCCAGGTCAGGCGGAGCCACCAGTAGTGAATGTTGATGCGGACTCCGGTGTAACACAAGGGAAGAGTTCGAAATCTGAGGAAGATGAATAGTATTTATTGGCGAGGGATAGAGAGAGGCGTCTGACCAAGAAACCCCGTAGATACGCTGAATCAGTCATCACATATGGTCTTAGTGCAGCTAAAGATATTGGAGTCTCTGGTGAGCCGAACAAATATTCAGAGGTAATTTTGGCACCCGATTCAGCTGCTTGGGTGGGTGCAATGAATGAAGAGATGGAGTCTCTTCATAAGAACCAAACTTGGAAGCTGATAGAACTTCCGAAACGAAAAATGGTCGTTAGCTGAAAATGGGTCTTCAAGAAGAAAATCGAGGGTCTCTCAGATGTGAGGTACAAAACTCGATTAGTTGCTCGTGGTTTCAGTTAGGTGGACGGTGTGGATTATATCGACATTTTCTCACTCATTGTAAATCATACTTCTATTCGTGTGTTGTTGAGTTTGGTTGCAATTCATGATTTAGAATTAGAGCAACTTGATGTGAAGACTGCTTTCTTACATGGAGAATTAGAGGAGCAGATTTACATGTCCCAACCGGAGGGCTTTGTGGTCGAGGGTAAACAAAATCAGGTCTGTTTTTTGAAGAATTCGCTTTAAAGGTTAAAGCAGTCGCCTCAACAATGGTATAAAAGATTTAATTCTTTTATGGCTGGACATGGGTACAGCAGATCACAATATGATTGTTGCGTTTACCGAAATGTATTTCCGGATGACTCTCTTATTTTTTTATTACTCTATGTAGATGATATGTTGGTAGTAGCTAAGGACAAATCTACAATATTTGAGCTTAAAGAATTGTTAAAGGCTGAGTTTGAGATGAAGGATTTCGGTTCGGCGAAGAGAATTCTAGGTATGGAGATCCGTCGTGATCGTGAATGCAATAGTCTCTCCCGCAGCAATATATTGAGAAGGTCTTGCATTGTTTTGGCATGGAAGGTGCCAAGTCTGAAAGAATTCCCCTCGCCGTGCATTTTAAACTCTCGGTAGACTTGTGTCCTAAGAAGGAGGATGATAAGGCATACATGTCGCGTGTGCCTTATACTAGTGCAGTTGGCAGCTTGATGTATGTTATGATATGCACTCGTCCAGATATAGCTCAGACGGTCAGTGTGGTGAGCCGCTATATGTCGAATCCAGGAAATGAGCATTGGTCAGCTGTGAAGTGGATGCTTAGGTATCTAAAAGGTACAACTAAGCTATCTCTGAAATTCGGTCGATCTTCGTATTCGTTGATGGGGTTCTTTTATGCCGATTACGCGGGTGACCGCGATAGACAAAGATCTATGACTGGTTTTGTGTTCACTGTTGGGAGCACAACTATTAGCTGGAAAGTGACATTGCAACACACTGTTGCTTTGTCTACAACGGAGGCAGAGTATATGGAAGCGACCGAGGGTATAAAGGAAGCTCTTTGGCTGAAAGGTCTATTTGAAGAGCTTAGTCCAGGTTAGGATACAGTGGTTGTTTATTGTGATAGTCAGAGTACCATTCATCTGACCAAGGATCAGATGTACCATGAGAGGACGAAACATATCGCCGTCCCTTATCACTTCATTCGGGAAGTTGTTGCTGAAGGAGGTGTGATGGTGAAGAAGGTGGACACTGAAGATAATCCGACTGATATGTTGACGAAGTCAGTTATTTCAACTAAGTTCATAGTATGCGTGAACTTGGTTGAGTTGAGTTCCAAGTAGATGGAGCTAAGATGACGACACAATGAGGAAGGAAGTGTTCCTTCAAAAAAAATTGGGGACTATTTAAGGTAAATGTGGAGATTGTTGCAGTTTACCTTTGAATATGTGAATTAAAGTATTTGTGAGAGAAAACAGACATTCGGTCGACCGATAGAAGTTCGGTCCACTGGATTATACTAATGGTCTGCAACCCATGGGTTTCTTGTGATCCACCGACTAAAATAGTTTGCCCAAAAGTCATCTCCGCGGAGCTTTTAATTCACAATCCATTAGTTTCCACAAAATAACCTGCGAACAATATGATGCGTACTACATTGCAGCATAACCACGTACACATTCACACCCACGTTCACGCAGCAACCACCCACCGTTATCCTAATAGTGGATCTCATATCTCGACGTCGTGATGTGGAGGCCAAAGATCATACTAACGTTTGCGTTTGCTAGGTAGTTAGAGTTTTATCTATAAATAGATATTTGCTTTTACAACTTAGAGAATGAAAAAATCTAACCAAATTTGTTTAGTCTCCATCATCTAATTCATCTTCTGAAGTTAATCTCTTACTCAGAAAGAGATAATTATCGTATCAAATATATTTCATAATTATGATTTAATTTGTTACTTTTACTTAAACCAATTTAGAAAATTGAAACTAAATTTTCTATCACCACCGCGAGTCTGACCAAAACTAGAGCGCCAGCACTTGTTCTACCTTGGACATTAGATTAGAAGGTCTGAGAGGATTGCGAGCAATCAAGAAAAGAAGTTTGATCACAGAAATTTCCAACGGCTCACGAATCACGTCTTCTCTCAGATTTAGCAACTTAATCCAACAAATTGCTACTTCAATTAGAGCCCTAATTGTGTTCAAACATGTCCACAGAAACAAAACTCCTATATTCTTAACCATTTCAAAACAAGTCAAACGTCAAAACAAACAACAAAAGCTAACCACAACCTTCCAAAACTCCCTCCCAAACATTCCTCATTAACAAACTCCTACTCAATTTGCATTTTCAACTCCTCCTTCCCCATTCCTCTATTCACAAGACCACAAGTCAAACAAAAATTATGTCTAACCAAAGGAGATCAAGGGCACTTTCATTGGCCATGGTGGTGGTGGTGGTGGTGGGCTCCATTTGGTCTCCTCTTGAGGCGCAAGCCGCCGAAAACGGTGGGGAGAAGGAGTTACCTTACATCCTCCATCCCCCGGCCAAGGCGCAGCCCAAAGCACAATATAGCACTGGTATTCCAGTGTTCCGAAAACGGGGTGAGCCCAACGTCATCGTGCCTGAATCGCAGCTTCAGACTTGAGGACTGCCATGCAAAGCTAGGAGTTGGATTGGTTCCATTTGAGAACTACGTCTGTTGGTCATAATCATATTGTTGTTGGTTTGGGCTGGATCTTTGTTTGTTTTGAGATTTGTTGAGTTGTGACTATATGACGTTTGGAAGAATTTGTTATCAGTAGAAAATCATTGCGCTTGTTATTGCATGATACAATATTTGGAAGTATTTGCTATTATAGCCCAAATCATTTTTATTGCATGATTCACGTCCGTTTCCTTTCACCACCCTGTTAAGGTTGTAAACTGGATGGGTAATACCGTATACCTGGTTACCCGCGCCGATTGGGTACGGGTACAAAATATCATATCCGTTTAAAAATTCATACTCGTATACTTGTACTCATTTATTGGGTTAATAAACATGTCGGGTACGAGTATGTATATTACTCATACTATTATACCCGTTAATATATATATTATATATTTATATTAAATATCTAATAAAGAAAAATACAAAAACACAACCTAATTACCCGGATCCCTAAACGAGGCCCCCAGCACCCTATCCCTCCCCTCCAGGTAGGGGTGAGCAAAATTCGGTCTGGTCCGGTCTTCAGACCGGGAGACCACGAGAATTCGGTTTTCGGTCCGGTCCGGTCAAAAACCAAAATTTTAAGGGTTAAATTTGGGTTTCGGACCGAACCGGACCGAACCGAATTTATTCGGTCCGGTCTTCTGAAAAGTTCGATCTTCGGTCCGGTCCGGTTCGGTCCAATCCCGGACCGAAGCTCACCCCTACCTCCAACTCTAAAAATAACGGGAAATATATGAGAAATTATTGGATTCTTAAAGTTTAGGAAAACAAAATGTTACAAAACGAAAATATAAGGGTAATAATCGTCGTTTTTTAAAGTTCAATGGTGTAAAGTGAAATCGGATTATAGTTTACGAGGACAAACCATATTTGACCCTCCAAATTGGTATGGTTTTGTTTAGTTGGGAGAATGACTTAAAGATCGGATGAGTTGGGAAAATGTCATTTTATTGGGGTAAAAATTGCGAACATCTATGTTACTCAAATGCCAAAGACGAAATTATTACCTCGATCACTTGTATAGACCTGAAGTGTGAAAGTTCTCTTCTTCTTATTGCAAATTCCCGGATGGTTAGCAAGAATAAAAATTCAAATTCCCAAACTCAGATATAATGTCAGTCTTATGTCAACAAAGCGAATGTTGACATATATTCCGTGAACAAGAGATATATAAGGACCAAAGGAGTTGCAAAATAACCATGGAATTCAAACATACAACTTTTAGTTGAGGTTATCCTAAGATTATTTGAGATAACTCAACTTTAGTTGTGGAAATTCAAAACACAAACCGATTCGGGCAATTGGTTAAGACCGTCTTAAATGACAGGAGATGTACAGTTGGTACTTCTACGAATTTCTTAATCACGAGGAATATGCAGCACGAAATCAAACCTGTTTTGGAAAGAGCAATTTTTTTAAAAAGTTAAATTATTCTTGTGATTGTTGATTAGCAACCTAAACTTAAGGGATGATTAAGTGAACGAGGTTTGTTGAGGATTTGGTATGTTCTTTTTGTTACAACGAAGTAGAGTTTGTAGTTTTTACTAGTCTTTTAAGCATGAAACTGTTTCCCTAAACAATTTTTTGTTCATTTCACAGCTCAAACAGAAAAATAGCGACATACTGACACTGCACCGTTGCATCTACTCTATCTTAACTTAACATGTTTTGAACTGGAATTCACATGCATTTGATCTAAAAAATTATTTTGGATGTACAACAAAACAGGCATGCTACAGGGATCTAGTTTTGGAGCAAAATGTAGAACACAAATTGAAATTGTTATGACATGCTTGATATTACTATGATCATGAATCGCTACAATAAATGGAGATACAAATGCATTTCCCCCTCTGTGAAGTTTGTTCTATAGAAAATTACAAACTTTGTGATCTCAAATAACGTGATAAACTCAATTGCGTTGCACCAAAATAAAAATAAAAATTGAGACCAATCTAGCAATACATATACAAGGTGCAAAAAGTATCCTACCCTTCCTATCACAAATCCAAATCCAAATCAATCCTCATGATTTTTGGAGAAATCAGGCTCTTCGGGCTTCAACAGCTTCGGCATTTTGATGCTAACCGCTGGTTGAATATCACTAACTTTCATCTTCTGGTGGGCACCTCTTTTCGTGTTTTTCGCGAATTTGGACGCAAGTATTGTGGCTTGCAGGTGCTGGAAGTTGCGGGGAGTCTCCGAAGATGAAGGACTAACTTCATCTTCCTCGTCTTCGGGGATCGGAGGCATGTACTGAGAATCCATGTTGGCATGATCAAGTGTAGACATGTAGTATTGCCTTTCTTGCATGGCTAGGTGTTTGGATAGCTTTCTCTTCTTGTAACGTCTCCACGCTGCTTGAATGAAACATGCTCCCCATGTTCTCCACTGGTGGGAGTAGAACCTGAAAGCGTGCCGCAGCTTCTTGCTGTGTAAGCGTTTGAATTGGTTGGCCACGAACTTCAGGTTCTCTGCTCGGAGAGCAAATGCCTCTACTTCGGTCAGGGAACGAACCGTTCGAGTGGATGACGGGAGGTTGACGTTTGAAGTTGGCATCAGTGCCCAAGTTAGCAACTCTTCACCACAAAAGTCACCTGGTCTGAGGGTGATGGAGTTGAAGAATCCACTTCTTCCGCCGTTGGTCGTGGAGCTTTCTAGCTGCCCTCGAATCACGAATAACATTTCGTTCACCGGATCGCCCTCGCGAACTATGTAAGTGTCGTGGGTGCTCAAGGATGACACCAGACGTTCGCAAATTGCATCCAGGAGTTGAGCGTCCATTTGCGAAAAGAAAGGGACCTATCAATTGAGAAACATAATTCATTTTGTGTCATCACATACAAAATGCCTATGGCTTCAACAGAGTAGAAAAGGATGTAGATTATATTACACGTCGAACGAGACCAAGGCACAAATGGCGCTGAATTTCGCGTCGTAAATCCATAGGTAAGGATTGCAGGATAGATTCTTCGTCGACTCCTCTAGTAGCTAGCCATTTATATTGAACAAACCGGCGCACTCGCTCTTGTAGATCATTGGGCAGTTGCCGATGCCGCATCCATTCCTCTGTATCCCTCCTTCTAACACGCCATTCTTCAAGTCTAACCGTCATTGATTGAAGATATTGCTTCAAAACAGTAGAAAAGCAGTTAGATGCCTGCTAGCGTGTGTGAGAATAAAATTAGATATACATGTCAAAAGTTTAGATAGATAGGAACTTGTCCATATGGAACCATTTAGTTTGACTATCGGTGTAAGCATCCTAAATAAGCCAGGGAAAAATAATTGTTTTTTTTCTTTTACAAGAAGGAATATGTCAAATTTCTACTTCATACATTTTTCCTCTTCTGGTCCTGAGCTTCACTTAGTATAGTGGAACTAATTTCATGGAATTAATGGATGTATCCAACTGAAACCCAACCCCTCCCACCCTAATAGTAATCCAAATTATTACGTACCAAAGTATAAATTTTAGCTTCTCCAACAGAAGGATAATGTTAATGCTTATTAAATGTAGAGATAATAAATGAAGAAAGTAGGCAGCTGTGGTGTGATATTTCAAGTTCGTGCGAATAACAAAAGGGGGATTTGCTGAAAGATGGTAACAAATTCTTTCTAACGGGAAATCTATTGTTTTTTGGATTTTGAATGAATTTACTTTTTTTTTGCATTGATGCTAACTTTTTATGAAGAGGAAGACTACTTCAAACATGGATTTCCGAATCAGAACTATAGTAAACTAAGTTCCAAAGTTTTGTTTTAGTGTAGTTGAATTCTGTGTGATGTTTTAAGGAGTGAGAGAAACCACTATCAGAAGATATGCTTAATGGCAGCATTATCTGCAAATATAAGTAAAATCACCATTATCATTCAGAGCCTCATAAAAGAACTCAAGCCACATAGTAGCTTGGTCACAGTCTAATTGGTCATGCAATGGGCAAATAGCATATTAATCACATAGACGGCAAAACAAACCAGTAGTACCTGCATGTTACCGATCAAATGTGAAAAAAGAACAAGCCCCACAATACATATCAGTATGCAAAATGAAGTCTCTCCAACATAAGTACTTGTCATAAGATTCTGCGCATAAGAACTGAGCAGAACACAAAAAAGACATCAATTAGAACAAGAAATGTCTGACTACAGATATGAAGAGCTAGAAATGCAGGAATCCTCATTTTATTGGAAATTAAAAACAAGGATTAAAAGTATAATGATGGTAATGATCTAGTAGAGATACTTGAACACTATTTTGCTCTACTAAAACCAATCTAGGAACATGCCCAATAAAAAGAAACAGGTATGATGACCATGATGCCAAGCAAACCTTTATAGAATAATATGACATGCATAAGGATTTACTAGGAACTTGATTGTCCGTCTATTCCTTCTCTTATATGGTAATGATAAAAAATTAGTAACAACCTGTAAACGGTAAGTGTTGTTTTGAGTTTCTTCTGGGAGTAGAATGGGGTGAGGCGGAAGCCCGATGTCTTAATACCATAATCATCCTTAGTCAAACTAGAATTAAACATGCTACTTCATTTACAGCATCCGGATAAATTGAAACAAGCTTATATTACCTCAAATTTCTCAAGCCCCACCAGAGGCAATAAAGGTACTTCTGGACAAAGGTAGCTGAGATAAATTCGTCTGTCAAAGCATCGGCGAACATTCCAAAGTTGAACTTGGTGGTTAAGCTGGAAGAATCACAATTCTTGATCACACTGGTCTCATTTAACCAAGCAATTCTTTCAGGCCAATTCAGGCTCCCACAATCCAGAAAAGTAGGATTACATATCGGTCCAGGCAATGTGCTATTTTCTTTTCGGCACTCCAATATCCAACAATAGTTCTGCCGCTCCATTGACATTAGGTACCACAAAGCTCCCAAAACCTACTTAAAGTGCAAATCATGCACTTGAAAAAAATAAAATATATATATACTTGCATTACATTTTGAATGGGATTTGCGTCTTACATGACTAGCCAGCATGTATAGTACCAAATTGTAAGCAGCACCAGCCCAAGCCGTTTTCGCAACCACACCTGTTGCCTTGACGATCCGTGCGTTGAGAGGAAAAATAAGAAATAATCTTGGAATGTATTGCATGAGAACGATAAGCGAAAGCGTGTTGTTATTGTGTGCTGTGGAGCTAGAGACGGAGCGACTCACTGCTGGTATAATAAACCATATAATGCACTGAAAAAATACAACCAATCAGATTTTGGTTGAAATCTCTATGCCCATGACACAAAATACATCATGCATAACTAGAGCATTATACAATACTTAATCGGTAGGGTTGCCTAAAATTAATTGTATGTAATTATGCAAAAGATAAAATTTTAAAATTAAACGAAGTTTTATATTAATGGTTTTAAAATTGGAACAATTAACCTAGGATTCTACATCCTCAAAGACACCAATCCCACGTCAAATTACCTGCGGTATCGGAAGCAACGCAACAAGATCAATCACAAAATCCGACTTCAAGTACCGCGCAGCGATCTGCTGCGGGTCCCTAACAAGCTCTCCCCTCCCGAACACCCTCGAACTGGGCGCGATGAACGCCGTCCTAAACTTGAGAACCATATGCGCAACATAGAACAGATCGGCAATGGTCCTGAAGAACGTGACGATGATCCCGAGATTCCGGTTGATGACCATGCACGCGGGAGCGCGGATGTCGAGGAGGTAGAAGTAGAGAGGGTCGAGGAAGAGCGCGATGAGGCAGGAGACGAGGAAGATGCGGTTCCACTGGAGGACGAGGTCGCTGCCGGGGTCGAGGATGCGGCGGGGACGCCATGGGTGGTGGCGGGGGCAGAGGTGGAGGAGGAGGGAGGTGACGGTGGTGGAGGAAGGGGACGGGGTGGGGTTGCTGGGCCTAGGCATGGTCCATGGCCGTGAGGGAGGAGTGGTGGGGTTGGGAGTTGCCGGGGTTGGGAGGAAGGGTGGGTGGTTGGGAGGGGAGTTCGGGTGCACGGTAATGGACGTACGGACGACTCGTGCGGTTCTGTTGGGGTTGGACGTCCGTTGGGGGTTTGCATGCGCATTTCGGAAGGAACGTGAGATGACGATGAGTTCGGGTTGGACGTCCACACGTGATCAGTGCATTACTTTTTTTTGGGATTAACTTTACACGCCGATTAGTTAAATCGACCCTGCTAATTATCATTTCATTTGACTCTCCCACTACAACTCTCTCTTCATTATCCTCTCAAATCTCAATCCCACCACAACTCTCCTCTCAGTCATCAAAAATAATGTCTGGGAGGCCAGGAAAAGAACCAGCGGATGTCCCTTTACATTCGAATACAATAAAATTCTACTTTTTTATTTTTATAATAAAAAACTCAGGGCGTCTGCCGGAGACGCATCCCACAGACTCCCTTTTTTTCTTTTTTATTTTAAAAATTGATTATTAATTAATAATAATTGGTAATTAGCAGTGTACAGGTAGGCGGTAGGCGACCGCCTCCCGGCGTGGTCGCCTGGGCGGCCACCTCCCGGCGTGGTCGCCTGGGCGGCCACCGCCTTTCGCCCAGCAAAGCTGGGCGAAATAGGCGGTCGCCTCAACTAGGCGATAGCCGTTGGAGACTCTTCTTATTAAAGTAGAAGAGTTCCCCACCTCGTAGTGATGGTAGGATTGGTCTACAAATCACTTCAAATTGCATATAACTATTTTCTTTTCGCAAATCTTATCTCTTCTTTCCTCTTGGCGAAGCATGGATGTCAGATTAGCTGAGCGCTGGTTGTTATCTGAACGAACGGCTATGTGCTTTTTGATTTTTTGATTTTTTTTAAATTACAAGATTGTCACTACCCCAAATCCTATATAAACCCCTCCAAACCTCTTCATTTTTCACACCTCTCTCATTCTCTTCTTCTTCATCATTCTATTCTAATCTTCAACTTTTTGCGATTAAGTCTCCAGTCTGGTGCTTAGTTTTGAGGTTGGAAAGTGAAGTCTCTGATCCGGTTCTTCATTTTTGAAGCGCCAAAATCAAGTGCACTCTTTCTAACTTGTCTTTAGAATTAATATTTCATTTTCATATCAGTCTAAATTTTTATATTAGTCTAGTTTTATGATATGGCCTACGTACCCGGTACTAGTCTCCACATGCATCACGAGAATTACGATGACCTAAGACCTACCCGTACAAATGACCCCGGTTGGAATACTGCACATTACATTAGTGCTAATGATAAAAACTGGATTGTCTGTGAGTTATGTGGTAAGAAAACTAGAGGTGGTATAGCCCGTCACAAACAACATCTTGCACACACACCCGGTAGCAATGCTAGACCTTTTGATAAAGTTCCTGACTCTGTTAAACAAGAAATAATTGCATACATGATTAGAAATAGTAGGACATTACAAAACGAAAATGTATGTCTTGATGATTATGTAGACATAGAAAACATAGAATTTGATCTGGAAACCGGGTCGGGTTCCGGTTCTGCTCGGACCTCAACCTCCCGTCCTCGCCCAGTTCCTTCTCGAAAGAGACAAAAACAACATTTGTGGAGATCATTTTGCGGACGTGGGAAGGACGTGGTTTCCGGCGCCCAACAAACAACCATCGAAAGAACCTTTAAAAAAGAAGATAGGAAAACAATTAATAAAAAATGATCTAGGCTTTTCTATAGATGTGGTATATCATTCAACACTATAAGGACGCCTGAGTGGAATGACGCAACATCAGCTACTTGTACTTACGGACTCGGACTTAAACCCATGACGTATCATGAAGTTAGTGAGTCGTGCCTTAAACAAGAAATTGACTACACTAGATGTATACTAGAGTCGTACAAACAAGATTGGGCAACATACAGGTGCATGTTGATGACGAATGGCTAGACTGATAGGTTTGATAGGAATATAATCAATTTTCTAGTAAATTGTCCAACAGGTACCATGTTTATAAGGTCTGTAGATGCTTCCGGTCACTCTCACACCGTAGACTACATGTACAAGCTGATGGACAAGGTAGTTGGCGAGATTGGCGAAGAACACGTTGTTCAAGTGGTCACCGACAATGCCACCGTGTACGTACTTGCCGGTAGGATGTTGAAGCAAAAAAGAAGGAGATTGTTTTGGACTCCCTGTGCAGCGCATTGTATCGATCTCATCTTGGAGGATATTGGCAAGTTGTTTTTGAAGACTATTGCTTTAGCTCGTAAGATCGTCAAACATTTCAACAACCATTCCATGTTGTTGAAGAGGATGCGAATTGTCATTGAAGGGAACCTGCTACGCCCTGCTGTCACGAGATTTGTCACCGCCTTTCTGACTTTGCAAAGGTTGTTTCTGAAGAAAGACAAACTCCGAGCCTTTGTTGTTTCTCCGGAGTACAACAATCCTAATGCAAGTTGGATAAAGAACAAGAAAAAGAAGGAGATCTCTACTGAAGTTACCAAGACCATTCTACAAAGTGGCTTTTGGACCAACGTCGTGAAGGCACTGAAGGTCTCACAACCTATGGTCCAGGTTCTTAGACTTGTTGACGGCGATGAGAAATCACCGATGGGATGTCTACATGATGCAATGGAGAAAGACAAAGAACAAATCATTAGGAACTTTGAAGGAAACCCAAGGTTGTACAAGCAAGTCATCGACCTCATCGACACTAGGTGGGGTCTAGGGAAGATGATGTCCTCACCGCTACACTCAGCTGGTTTCTTACTCAACCCTGGTACCTTCTTCTCCGTCCCACCTCAGGATCAAAATGTAGCTTTCAATGAGCATATGCCTGGATTCATGGATGTCGTAGAGCAACTCGTCCCCACTCCTGCAAAACAAGACAAGATTTGCGGTCTACTTGATCGTTACAAGAACTCCCTCGGAATATTCTCGAGGGATATGGTCGTCAGACAAAGGACGGAAAAAAGACCTATAGATTGGTGGCAATCTTATGGCGCAGACATGGGAGAGACCACATTACAGAGGTTGGCACTGAGGGTGTTGGGATTGACATGTTCGGCATCAGGTTGTGAGCGGAATTGGAGTGTCTTCGAGCAGTTGCACACAACGAGAAGGAATAGGTTGGTTGTGAAGAAGATGAATGACTTGGTGTATGTGAACTACAACCAAAAGTTAAGGGAAAGGTTTCAGCAAAGGATGGAGAAGCCCGAATTTTATCACCCCATCAGTGTGGACTATGATCTCTTCGACGAGCATCCATGGTTGGTAGAAACTGAAGGTCCGGCCTTCGCTGGAGAGGAGCTTATATGGGCCGATGCCGAGGAAGCAGTTTTAGGACATTCTTCTTCACGGAGACACTTTCGTCGATCCACGTCCACTGCATTTGATGCGCCGTTATTAGGTGTTGGCATTGATGATGTCATCGTTCACATTAGTTCTGGAGATCCAGGTGCATCGAGTTCTCAACCACCGATGGACATCGACGAGCAATATGTCCAATCCGACGATGAAGAAACTGAAGAAGATGATGTCTACATCGACAATCCGAACGAGAACCACTCCGACGACTCTGATAGTGGTGGAGGATTTGATATGGTTCCCAGTTGGATATTAGATCAATGTGTCCAATAGAATTAGTTAGTTAGCTTGTAATTCTAATTTCTCTCTTATCTGCTATTGTACGAACTTTGAGTTAGTTAACTACCTTTGTAATCGTACTATTAAGCAATAAATTGTATACCTAAGTGTTTAGGTGGGTAGAGGGGGTGCCTAGTGAGACCTTGGTCGAGGAACTGTGTGCTTTTTGAAGCCAAAATATGTATGATATTTTTCGATAATATTTGTGCATGTTTCCCTATTTTTCCTGATTTTTTAACTATTTTATCGAATTTAATTGATTTAAAAATAATAAAATATTAAAAAAATGACCACCCAGAGCTGGGCGGTCGCACAATCACCGAGGCGACGGGACGCACCCGGTCGCCTCGGCTCGCCTAGGCGTTGCGTGAACGTTGGTAATTAGTAAATAATAATTAGTAATTTTGTAAATTTAATAACTTAAATCCATTTAACAAAATTTTATTTCTAAAATTTAATTAATAGTCATCGGTTTACCGTGGAGGAAAATGAAAAATCAGTACTCTTACACGTTGTATATACTTATGAAGAGGATTTAGCTCCTCGTCATCCACGTAGACGAGGTATCTCTGCTTCGGTTAGGAGGGGGAGAGAGAGTTTACGTCTTCATCAGACACGTAATGACCCATTTGATGATGAAGATGTTTTCGATGAGGTGGAGGGTGATGATGAGGGGCGATATTTGTTGGGGTTAGAGCGGGAGGAGGCATATGGTAGAGGTCGGGGATGACGTGGTAGTTCTTCTACTGCTGAGTATGTAATTTAGAAGAGTAGATGTGGTAGGTTTGTGACTGACAGGTCCAGTTTGTGACTGGCGGGTCCAGTTCGTGCACTGTGGATGCCCAATCTCACAAAAAGAAGAGGGTTGATGACGATTCTTGGATCGTCACTGATATGATGTCTGGTGGTCCTATTGATGTGAGCGTAATTCCTAGTTTTGGCAGTCATATCGCTAGACGTATTTGGGCAGGTGAGGATATGAAGGTTCTAAAGTGTCATAATCGAAACAGAGTCTGTAGTACACTGCATAATAGGTGATCAGTTTTGAGTGCCGACATCACGGAGACCATTGTTGCTAATAGTTTAGGTCACTTGCCTTGGAGCATGTTTACCTACATTGATATGGCGTTGATATCTGCGTTTGTGGAGCGGTGGAAAGCTGACACGAACTCTTTCCACCTGCCTTTCGGAGAGATGACAATCATGCTGCATGACGTGGTCCAGATCCTTCGCGTTCCTGTTGAGGGTCGTATGGTCGGTGCTCAGACATCGACAATTGAGTTGAAGAGTTGAAGGGTTGGCCTTGGGAAGGATAACCCCTTTTGGAGTGGTGGTAGTGTTAGCATTGACTATGTTGACGAATTATGCATATGCCCTCATTCTCCGTGGGCCGATGACACACAGTTGACGGCCTACATGTTCTTATTGCTCAGATGTGTCTTGTTTGTCAACAAGAGCGATTGTAGGGTCAGACCACATGACATACTCGAGGCAAGGGACCCGGATACTATTGGTGAGTACTCATTGGTGTCGGCGACGTTGGCATACATGTATCACCAGTTGAGGATATCTAGTCATACTGATTGTGGAGGTGTTGTGTTATTATTGTTTTATACATTGAGAATATATGTGAAAGAATACTTTTATAAGGGAACATGTTCTAAAAGTATTCTTTTATTTGTAAAATTATTATGAAATTGGATGTGCAAACATTTTGTTCTCGATTAATGTACTCGTCTTTTGGAAGTGTTGAGGAAGAGGCCCTTGGTCGTTAACCGTAGAGTTCTAAAATATAATGGTTTACATAAATCAAAAGTTATTTACAATCATGGTAATTGACATGGAACTTTAATTACTGAGATAAGATTGTCGGGTTGGTTATTGTAGCTCTACAAATATTTAACGACACGAGTATATAAAAGAGGAAAATAGTTACATTTATATATTGAATAGACCTAACAAGTGAAACATTATGGAATTGTGTTATGTGTAATTAATGTTTCACTGTGTCTTGAATCCTAAGATATAAGACTTATGTCTTTTCACATAGGAAATGTTTAATTTCATTATTGTCAAAATGTGTCAATGAGTATAATGATAAAGACAATAGTTGTTTAAACATGAATTATGCTGAAAAGATAGTTCGTTAAAAGATTACCATTGTTCCTTTTTATTTGAGTGATGATATTAGTGGGTCACTTGATAAAGCAAAATTATAATATACACAATGTGACTTGTGTTAAGTTACATATTCATAATTAGCTTAAGAGATCAAGAAATGAATATATAATACAAATGTGACATATTTCTAATTTGTATAATATTCTTAATATCATGAGGCAGTGGATAGACACAAGTGATGTTCTTACATCACTAAATGGATCATGTTTAGTTTGAGTGAGCAAGACAACTTTGTTAATTGGATAACTATAATATGAAACTAGATACCGCTTATAGTTTGTGATATTAAGTGTTTAATATCATTGACAATGTAACTTAGATCCTCCTATAAGTCACACAACAAAACTGTGAAACAAAAAATTTGATTTTATGTTCATATGATGTATCGGGTTTCATGTGAAATAATATACATATGGTGAATCGATAAAATCAATATGTCGTGGAAATGCCATAGTTAGAATCCTAAATAGATTCATATGAGATATATGTATTATGGGGTGTAATGTATTGACATTACATATGATAATATACTATATGATATAATGTGATCAACATTATGACATATGAATTTGCTAAAATCCCAAAGATCAAATTTTGTTGGATATAAATCCAAATTTTGATAAGGGAAAAATCAAGCTAAATTCGACCGAATATTCAAAGTAGCTTTTGTGTTCGTAAATGGTCGACCGGGTAGTTGCGTGGGTCGATCGAAAACTTGTAGGAACTTTTCTTGGTAGTGGACGGTCGACCGGTTGAAGTCGTGGTTCGACCGAAAACTTCCATGAACTTTTCTTGGTAGTAATCAGTCGACCGACTTGTAGCTCAGTTCGACCTAAAACTTCGAGTAGCATTTTCTCATTGTTGAATCGGTCGACCGTTTATGCATTTTGTTCGATACAAAAAATCACAGTAACTTTTATAGTGCTTCATTGGTCGACCGCCTGGTTTCATGGTCCAACCGAAAGCCACAAAAAGTTGTCAATCGATCGACCGGTTTGGACACATTTTGCCAGAATTAATTCGAGATTAGTGTTGATCATGAGTTTGATTTATTCCAATTGTGGTCAAACATGGATGATGATGATTATGTGTCAATTTGTGATTGGTTTTAGGGAGAGAAAAGCAAGAGATCATGGGTAAGTGAATTATCCATGAGTGAGTGTTGGGAGAGTCTATAAATAGGTTTCCTCTCCCTTCTTGTTTTAATTAATGCAAAATTTTCTCTCTCCTAACCTCCCTAGTAATCCATCCAAAAATATCTTAGTTAATCAAGCTTTTGGAGATTAAATTCTCAGGGAGCTTTAAATGGGTTATTAGCTAGATCCTAACCTTGATTTATAGATTGATTGACTAGCTCATTTCTCTCTAATCTTGTTTAGAGTTTGGTGAACACTTGGTGACGAATCGGCGGACGATTCAACGGGCAACACAACTTCAAATCTTCATAAAGGTTTTAGAGACCTTTGGGTATGATTGTCTATTATTTATTTAATATATATGTAGATTACATTGTGTTAAAATAAAACATATGATGATGTACATGAAATCTTTTAAAATATAGAAATCAATCTTGTATGCATATAGAATTTAAAAAACAAAATACATACATATGGGCACAAAATCCTACAGACCGTCCTAAGTGAGAATTTGAGTGAGACTCGACTACATTCCATTCGTAGACGACTAGATCAGATGACTGCATCGGAGCTATAAGACTCTATATTATTTACGTTTTTTTATATTATTAATGTGTCAAAGTTTAGGTGGAGTGGTTGCCTTATGGTCCTCACCCTGTTGCGGAGTTGTCGAGGACCTTATTGAGGGGTGGTTATATTTGTTATCGGGATATCATCGAGCCTTATATGTCAGATCGCGTCTTGCGTCAGTTAGGATACATTCAGGTTATCCCGATTGACATCCCAATGACAGAGCATGCGGTGCGGTTTGAGACTTTGGAGACATACGACCTTAGGTACCCCGTTTCGACCGCGGAATCGATTTGACGCACATTTCGGAGAGGAGCCCAACTCCATGTTCCCGATCTTGCACGTAGCCGTGATCCCTCCACTTGTGATGCAGATTATTTGTCTTGGTTTTTTAAGTACTCACATCCTTTTCTCGTGCGCGGTATCGTCGAGAGACATGAGAGACTACTAGATAGGACATGTGCCGATGCAGTAAGTTTTTAATCCATTTTTACTTTTAATGTATATTTTTATTTTCATTGTTAATGGACACTTATTTTGTTGTTATATACAGTGGACGAGTAAAGTGATATGGCTTGCGCAATCATTCTTAGATAAGAGGGACCTGATGCCGGACGACGATACGAGAGTTGAATGTGTAGAGTGGGATGAATCCATACACGCATGGAACAGTCAGTTGGGCATTTTTGACCCTGATTCGGAGGATGAGATGTAGTTGTACTCGTAGTTGTAGTCGGTTTGTACCATATTTACATTTTTATTTGTATTTGTTTATCTGTTGTATTCTTATTATATATGACGTATATATCTTTTCATTGTTTGCTATATATAATTGTATTTGAAATCTGATAAAAAAAAGTAACACGATATAATGTACGAACATATTACATGTCAAAATTCCAGTAATTTAACCAATCCATTACAAATTACTCCTTACAATCACTATCAACTACGCAACTGCTACCAATAGGCTCTCATCTGTTTGTACTGCAACTACCATCCGACAACACTATCATCTCGAATTTGAAACCACATGGTCGCTATAGGGGGTACTGGGAATCCCTCAGATAATTCTAAGCGAATGTAATGTTTGTAACTCCCTAAATGAGCAATGGTTAACTCTTTGCATGGCTCTGTCATGATAGACGAATTCTCCCAAGGTAAAAATTGTAATACACAAGTACAACAAACCATTATCTCCAAGTCCGAAGCACATAACTGCACACTTGTAAAGATTGGCAATCGGGAATAAGTCATAAATAATCTCCATATAGTGATCCTCATCACAATATCCTCCACCCCGATCAATTCGCCGACGAGCCTGTACAACACCGTCATAATAAACATGCTCATAAATTAGATGCACCCCAATCTCATTAGAAATCGCACGACATGCGTAAAACCAATTGTCTTCACCACCATGGAAAGCATTTGTAACACATCGAAATCCATAGTTGTCATCCGCACGTACATCATTCCACCACTCCAGAAATGGTACGATGATTCCTGGAAGTCTATCCAGATATGGGAAGTCATCTGCGTCCATCCGTCCAGACACTACATGATGAAAAATAGCAAAATTATATATAATAACTGGAAGTGAGACAATAACAATAAAAATAGCAAACATGTCGTCATACCAGATCCTGTACTCATGTTTACGGATGATTGACCACAACCCCTGCTCTGACTACTATCACGACCATGACCTCGCTCAACATACTCAAAAGTACTCGGGTCCCGTCGTGTCGACTTTCCCCTTGGTCGACCTCGAACCTTAGTATTTTCAGTGGGCTCGACATAGTTCGATTGATCAGGGTGTAGCTGCGCGTATATAATACGAGAGACATTACGAATTACTGCAGGTACATTGCTAGAAATCTCGTCAACGAGGTTCCGAAAATGCTCGACGTCTTGTGATGAGTGATTCACAAACCCTGGGATGTCCACTCATTCTCCAATGACAAGTGTTCTCCAGAATGGATGAATCTGCTCTAAATAAATCTCTTCGCCTGACTGAATACAACGGTGGATGGTACATGCACAAGGAATCCCATGTGAAGTCAGAACAACGCACCTACAACGATCTTCAACTTGAACACTTAAGTCTTGCATTCTCCTAAACTCCTGACTCAACAATGACAAACAGTAATGGGAAATTCGACCATTTGGATGCTGATATAGAGCCTCTCTGAAGTTAGTGCGATTTCGACATCTCGAATCCTTAAGAAAGTTTTGAATATTCATAACCTGCATTTCAATAGCTGCGTTGACGCGGTCGGAAAAAGTGTCCAGAGCTGCAGTCGATGAAGTGATCCAGTCTTTCAGAGCCGAATGAACACTTTCGACCCTATAGTTTGTAGTGTTGCTGAAATGAAGGACTTTGCTCGTCCAATTCAACACAAACGTTTCTTTATGCATTAACCATGTCCCATCCACATACTCCAAGATAGCCGGCCAAGACCTATATGCATCTTTCAGAACAGACACAACTCTATTATACTTGTTCTCTGAAGTAGAAAGCATGACTCTCTTCCACTTTCCGCACTTAAAACTCTCTGCTATCTGCTTGTTCTTGCTGAATGAGTGGTTTGCGTAATTGTATACGTCCTTGTTAATATGTCATGCAAAGTAAATAAGCAGAGTCAGAAAATACCTCTCTCACTGGCCGCATAAGGCCTAACTCCCAATCTGTTACTATTGCAGTAGGACTGACAATACTGCATAACAAATCTCTTAACTTCTCCAATACTCACCGGTAACTATGCTCGGTCTCATCCTTCATAATTGCATAGACGATAAGGAAGTTCATGTTTGTCGGTGTCACCCCAACCATCTCGAACAAATGCAACTTGTACTTGTTCATTTTGTACGTCAAATCCATGCAAATTACCGAAGGGTCCGACGTCGGATGTGCCAAGAATGCGTGAGTGACGATGTTAGTTTTTTCATCCGCCATAATCCAGTAGAAGTATTGATACTACACTGCCTGATGCAGAAACTGCTGAGTGAGATTCATGTCTTTAGAATTCACCCTCCCCATGTACTCTCTATAGTTATAAATGTATCTCTGATTCAAATTATCCTCTGGGAATTTCTCTTTTACAACTAACAAGATGTTATGCGGTTTCGCTTGTGCCTCAATCATATCATGAACAATTTCTTGGCCCCAGGACTAAGGCCGCTGATTTGTCGTTGACTCTCTGGATAAACTGCAAGTTTGTAGTTGTGCTGAAAATGGGAGCTATCAGTAATTACGAACCATCCATCACGCTCCCGTCGCTCGACTACCTTTATCAAAAAAAGTCACCCGCAATCCTTTTTTTCCGTGTTCTGCCGTACTGCTATATTCATATCTTGGGAATCTATTTTCTTTCTGCGATCGTATCTCAGATAACAATTTGTCTGACCATCTCGTTGTGGTTTATAGGAGGATACTGCCCAAAAATTCAGCTCTGATGGCAACTTGTTTCGCCCATTTTGTCGTGTCCTCTCACGTTGGAAATACTTGTTGACTTACAAACAAACATACTGTAATCTACCCCGTCACCACCAAAATCTTACAACAGAACCTGAAATAATTTGAACTAACACACCATATAAAATTATTATTTTTTAAAAATGAGGCATCTGGCTTGTACGCCCCCCCATAGGGGGCATCTACAAAAAAGTCCCCAAACGCCCCAATTTTTTTGGTAACTTACACCGTCGGATTTAGACGCTTCGCCAGACATTTTCTTGGTGTTGGTACTGGTAGAGTGAGGAAAACTGAGATAGAAGCCTTATTTTAAGAGACATGACAAAATGAGTATTAAATGGAATGTGAAGGGAAAATGGTAATTGGCGCAAGCGATTTAAGTAATTCGCGGGCGACGAATAATAATTTCCTTTTTCTTTGGATTGAGATCTCTCTTGATCGATGAGATTGTGACACAACGGGAACAAACACATTCATGAACTACTTGGTTAGTGACGAGGTAAGAATTTAGGTCAGGAGTTCGAAAATTTTAAGATAATATGTTGAGTTTAAAATTTCTTTTACATGTCTAATTATTAGTAAGAAAAAGAAATTTTCAAGAGTCAAAATATTAAAATCCTGAGGGATCGGAATCCAAAGAAGAAATCTCTACAGACAAGGCCAAGTTCTAAAATCCAAAGAGGTAAAAATCTAAATTCAATAGGTCAAAATCCAAAATCACCTATATCGATCACGCACCTCACAAGATGGAGCATCCCTACTCAAGGTGCACAATTGATCGATCTCAATTACTTAGTCATTACCTGAAGAGATTACATATTTGAAAGACATGATGGGATGCCAAAATTATTTTATTTTAAACTACACACATAAGTACCCTTTATTTTAAATCTCTCAAACACACACACACACACATATATATATATATATATATACATATATAGTCAAGATCTAGTGAGCCCAAGACTCATCTTACCAATTTAAGTCTCATTCAATCTCACTGTTAGATCTAAATTACGGTTATTCTACGGTTAATATCCACTATTGGATCATTTATTAGCATAACCACTCATAGTCTTAATCTACCTTACAATTTTCAGATGAATGATGAATTTGATGAGAGCTTAAAATAGAAAAATTAAGCCTTAGGCACACTAGAGAATTTATGTATATAAATCTTGTAAGCAAAACACTTGAATTATTATCATGTTATGTTTGTGTCTAAATATGAAAGGGAGTGGTGGGAAGTGGATAACTAGGGTGTCAATGGATATCCAAAATCTGGAAATTTGATCTTATCCGTATTCGAAATCGAACAGTTTATCTGGGATGGAGTATCCGTCAACTCATGAATATGGATATTGGTGTATATGATCAAAATAACGTTCCGATACTATATATCCGTATTTCAGCATCTATATCCATATTTGTATTCATATACTTATACAATACATTATTATAACTAAAAGTAACAATATTTCCACATTATGTGATTATATTTTGAATATAGATTTTAAAGACAAATATCGAGCTGAGGTCATCCCCCACTGAGTCCGTCGAACCCCCACTGAAATGCACAAGTTGCTTTAGTGTTCTTGTATGATTAAACTGTCAACAAAGAGAATAAGTGAAATTGTAAAAAAATGATGTGGGTGTTACTTTATTGCATTTTATTTCCATTTTCGAACTGATCTGTTAATGTCTTGATGTGTTTTGTTGGTTTGTTCAAGTTTTGTTTGAATCTAGCTTTTGTGGGTGTAGTTTTCTCGATATGGCTCGATAGAGCTCAATGAGTGAGAATTGCTGATAGTTGAAGATGATAGAAAACACTACTCGATGGTATTTGAGAATACGTGATAGATTTGTTCAATATTTAAAATTGTTTTAGAGTTCAATGAAGTTTGATGATACTTAACAATACACGATAGATAGTGTGGATCAATGTATGTACTTGATAGTTATACTTGGTTTTGGTTTGATTGCACTCGATATTTGTTTGATGGACGCTCGATAAGTTATGATTAATATTCTAGATTCCATTATTTTGACTTTTTTTGTTTTTTCTCGTATCAGGTTCAACTGTTAACATATTGGTTGCGTACAATGGTGTTTGGGAAATGGACGGTAGAGATTGACTTTTGAAGGATGATAAGAGTAAAAGGATCACGATAGAATGCTGTTTATATGACTTTTGAAGGATGACAAAAAAACAAGTGCGCTCACCTATGTTTGAGTTTACTATCTTCCACAATTTACATAATTACACATTGGAACTCAGACCAAAACATCACCGACAAGTAGCACCTTGGGTAGTTGGTCATTTTATCAAAAACAAATGTACCAGTGACGGTACTAGCTACTTGGCAAAAGACATAAGGGAGTATATGAAGGAACAATACTGTAAGTCGATCGATCACAAATCTAGAGGGGGTGAATAGATTATCTCCTAATTTTCTTAAACAATTGCACAAAATAATAAGAGAAAGATTGCAAACCACAAGATGACTCCGAAGATTTATAGAGGTTCGATCACACCACCGTGATCTAGTCCTCTCCTCAAGTTCTGATTGCTCCTCCGAACCCTACTTGAGAATTCACTATTATCATTGTTCCGGGTCAAAGATAAACCCTCTTACAATCAGAGTCTTGCGAACACCCTCGCCTTGCTCGGATCTCCTCTCACAACCCGAGAGGGTGCTTCCTCGAATGCTTTACAACACAATGGAAATTGAATGTGGTTGTTGAACTCTAACTTGAATGCACTCAAGGATTGGAATTAAGCTTGGAGTGAATTTAATGGAAGTTTAAGAGTTGGTGAAGCTTTGAAGGCTTGAAGATTGAGAGCACAAGAGTAGGATTGATTTTTGGCAATAAGATGAGTGAATGTGTCTCTTAAGTGAAGCTTATATAATATTCAAAACAAATAGAGTCGTTATGGTAAGTTGGTGAGGTTTGGACCAATAAGAAACAAGATGTGACTAAAGCTCTGGTGGAATTCAGAACGAATTCGGTCGACCGAGACACCAACGGTCGTCCTACATAATGTGGGTTAATTGGTCAGAATGAAGAACTCGGTTGACCGAATATAACTCGGATAATTGTTCACCAACTTCCAATAAGTTTGTCCTAATATCGAGCAATTAAATTCGGTTGACCGAGAACACTTCATTTCACCGTGCCAATTGGACAGTAAAGAATTGTTGTGACTTGGTGATCTTGTTCGGTATACCGTGGCAAGGTCGGTTGACTGATACATGTGCGAATTTTCTGCTGACATTGCCTGAGAAATTGGTTTATCGATAACGGTCGAAATATTACGTGAAAAAATAACTGTTACGTTTTGATTGACAATAAGTCTTCGGTAATTTGAGGGGTAATCGGTAGACCGATATGGACGTTTCAAAGGTTGTTTCTAAACGACAAAAGATAAGTTAGTTTGTGCCACGTGGGCCAATAAGATGAAGTCGTTTAGGCCAAAAGACACAAGTGATGTTCGGATGATCGATACACCTTCGGTACACCAAATAGAGATATCCAGAGAATATTTCAAAGCTACTGAGGATAAAGAAACGGTTGACCGGGTAGAGGTCGGTAAACTGACACAAGGATTCCAGGAACATCAAATGTTTACTGACTCTAAGGAGACGGTTGACCGGGTAGGGTTCAGTACACCAAAACAAGGATTCCAGGAGATTAAGTGGTTACTGACTCTAAGGAAACGGTTCACCAAAAGACACCCATGAACAACATGGGTCATAAGCTTCCTTCGTAACTCCTGGAACTTCTTCCTAAGGGCTCTGTTCCATGCCGACACTCGGTCATCCGTTGGGAACAAGTTCGGTAGACCGAGAGGCCAACGGTCGACCGACAGAGATAGGTTTATCCTTTGTGCATCAAGTGTACATTTGATCATATAACTCAAATAAATGGAAAATTACATATGAAGTCCTTGAGCTTTGATTACAAGTCTTGAACCTTGATCTTGAAGTTGATTAGTCCCTTGGCTTGATCACCTACATCGTTAGGAATATACAATATCCATACAATTTGACAATATGATGTGTGTAATGTTGTAATTGAAGTTGTGCTTAATATTAGTTTGTTAATCATCAAAATTAAGATTAAATGGTCAAAAAGCCAACAAATACGACATAAATATGAGTTATGAAAAGACGTGGAGATGCCGAGAGAAGACACTTACGTATGTGAGGGGGACACCTGAGGAATCTTATTCAAAGTTACCTGCGTACTTGTTCATGTTGGAGCAAAAGAATCCAGGCACAATCACTCATTTTCTCATAAAAGATGGCAACTTCGTATATTGCTTCTTCTATCTTGGAGCTTCAAGAATGAGAATTAGATGGTAACGTCCTGTGATATGTGTCGATGACACATTCTTGAAGACTAGATACGGTGGGCACATGTTATGTGCCGTTGCATTGGATGTAAATGATCATTTGTTTCCTATTGCGTTTGCACTATTGGACAGTGAGAATCACAACTCTTGGACCTATTTCATGAATAAATTGAAGGAAACCATTGAGGACGTTGAGAACCTACCTTTTTATATTAAACATGCATGCTAGCATTATTCATGCTTTGGAGATAGTATTTCCAGATGCCCATCACGGTGCATGCTACTACCACATCTGTATGAATGTGGTTGCAAAGTTCAAGACAAACCACTGTCATGAAAATATGTGATGTGCAGCCTACGCACTTCGAAAGTCTGATTTCCACAAATACTTTACAATAAAAGAAATTGACTCTCCCCTAGCAAAATATCTTGAAGACGTCGGTTTTGATAAGTGGACTCGTTCTTACTTTCTTGGGAATCGGTACAATTTAATGACCAGCGATTACGCTGAAAGCCTGAACAACAAACCAAGGAGGCAAGGACATGGCTAGTAGGGGTGTAAACGAGTCGGGTACGGGTCGGGTATGCCCCTACCCGTACCCGTACCCGGCTAAATTAGCGGGTACGGGTACGGGTATATACCCGGCAAAAAACATATATACCCGTACCCGACCCATACCCGTTAAGTTAGCGAGTACGGGGCGGGTAAACGGGTATAATATATAATATATAAAAATATAATATATATTATATAAAATATATATTATATATAAAAAATATATAATATATAACATATAAAATATAAAAAAAATATTATATATATAATATAATATATCTTAACGGGTATACGGGTAAACGGGTACGGGTAATGCGTATACCCGTACCCGACCCGTTTATTAACCGGGTAAACGGGTACGGGTATACGGGTTTGAATTTTTAAACGGGTATGAATTTTTGTACCCATACCCGTACCCGCCCGGGGCGGGTGACCGAGTATACGGGTATTACCCGCCCCGTTTACACCCCGAATGGCTAGTCACAACTTTTGTGGAGTACATTTGGTTCACACTCCAAACATGGTTTTGTGAACGACAAGCTGCCGAGGCGAGCACAACCAAATTGTCACCTCTTATGGAGCGTGATCTATCTGGAATAGCTGACAAAGCAATGGTCTACACAGTCCACAACCTTAATTAGTTTCAATTTCATGTCTTACATCAGGATGGTGACGGTGAGGTGAATTTGATGACAAACGAGTGCTCCTGTGGCATGTTTCAAATAATTGAAATACCTTGTGTTCATGCGGTTGTTGCAGCTCTTGATTGAGTGGTCAATATATACTTTATGTGTTCCTTATTTTATGTCACTGAGTCGTGGAGGAGACATATAAAGAAACAATTTACCATTATGGTAACGAGGATGAATGAACTACTCCCGATGATATAAAGAATATGCAAGTGAAAGTATCGGTTGAAAAGAAATCCAATTGGTCGTCCCAAGAAGAAGAAAAAAGTAGAGAGGATAAAAAGAAAATGTCTACCATCTCTAAGGGAAGTTGTGGTCAAACTGTGCAAGTGCAGTAGATGCGGTGGAAGTGGACACAATAAGAGGGCATGTAAAGTTAGACTATAAAGTTTACATTTTTCTAATGTTGTGATCGATAGGCTCGATTTGAGTTCGATGGTAAATCGACGATGATTTAGTTTAAATTTTTAAGCTTGAATATAAGTTGTTGAATTTTTTGATGTGCTCGATAGGCTCTATTTGAGCTCAATGGTAGATTGACAATGATTAAGTTTAACTTTTTAAGGTTGAATACGAGTTGTTGAATTTTTTAATATGCTCGATGTAATCTTGATAGTAGCTTCAATTACATTCTTAAGGTCGAATTCTTTAATGTTGTTCTCGATAGGCTCGATTTGAGCTCAACATAGATCAATGTATGTTCTCCTATGAGGTTGATGTTCGTTCAAGTCTGTCCTGACCCTCTACTTTGATATGAGCTCGATGGTAGTGTTAGGATCTATGACCCTCTAATTAAGAACTAAATGCGGAATTAAAAATACTAATTGTAGTGTTATGATCTATGACCCTCTTATTAAGAACTAAATGATGATTTAAAAATATTAATTGAAGGATGAAGATATGACACAATTGCAAACCACAAAATCGACGACACCGAAGTTAGAGAGGTTCGTCACTGCACTCGGTCCTAGTCCTTATTGCAAGTCTCGCTCGATCCCCCAATCCTCGCTTACGGTTCCACTAATCGATCTCCATTTCGGGCCGAGATCTACACCTTTTACAACCACCGAGTCTCGCGAACAACCTCGCCTCGCTCGTGTCTCCTCTCACAACTCGAGAGGGAGTTTCCTCGAAGCTTTACAACTCTTTGGTGATTCTTGAATATGGAGATGGAATCACAATAAAACTAACACTCTATACTTGAGCACACTTGGATATTGATATGAAATTGGATATTTAAGTGGTGAAGTTTTGGCTTGAGTGTTGAAGAATGAGAGCTTGAAGATGAAGATGATTTGACTCTGAGTATGAGATAAATAGGGAGTGTTCAAGAGTCTCAAAACCAACAAATGATGTACTATTTATAAGCCTTCAAGCTCTACTAGCCGTTTGAGAGTTGGTGGGGAAATGGACAAATGAGAAACAAGATGTGACTTAAGCTTGGGCAGATTTTAGACCAGGTTTGGTCGACCGTTCAAGTAACGGTAGTCCGAGACACAATGGTTTGATTGGTCTGAAACTAAGCATACAATTGACCGAATAGAGTTCAGATAACCGTTCACCAACTTCTACCAACTATTAGCCGTAATTAAGTTCGGTTAACCGAATTCCATTCGGTTCACCATTACAAAGTGGACAATAGGATTGGTTGGGCACTGATCTACTCAAGTTCGGTTAACCTGTATACTTCGGTAGACCGAAGTTAGCGCGGTATTTGCGCTGAAAGTTAAACCTCAAATAGTCGTTGGGCACAACGGTCAAGTGCCACGTGTAAATAGTCGTTGGGCACCTAAAGTCAAGAAGGACTCGGTTGACCGATACGCATTTGGTCGTCCGAATTAAGAGAACTCAATTGGGCTCTAAGGGCTCGAATAAAATGCGACCGTTGGAGCAAAGTCCAAAACCGGTCCAGGGCTATTCGGTCGACCGAAGGTGGTTCAGTCTTCCGCCGGGGCAATTCCAGATAACACCTAAGGTTTACTAATGGGAAATATTCAGGTAACCGATAGGTGTTCGGTGGACCGAACTAGAAATGTTTTGGATGACCGGGAGGGGTTCAGTTCACCAAATCTTGACGGATAGAATCCTAGTGCTCAAGTTTACATTAAACATTATGGACTCAATAAATACAAAATTACATGTCTTGGTCCAAAACTTTGATTACAAGTCTTGAGTCTTGATGTCTTTGTCCCAATGCTCATTTCCTTGATTGTCTTGATCAACCTATTAAGATGAATGCAAGTATACAAGTATGTATGCAATGCATGTAATCGTGTTTGCTCACTTTGATTGATTATGTTGATTGATTAAGATTAGTTTGATTAATCATCAAAATTAATATATATTAAAGCTAAAAAGCCAACATTCTTTAATGACTTAACGAACATTCTTAAGGTTGAATTCTTTAATGTTGTTCTCGATTGACTCTATTTGAGCTCAACATAGAACGATGGTTGTTCTCCTACGAGGTTGATGTTCGTTCAAATATGTCTTGACCTTCTACCTCGATAGGATCGACCTCGAGGATAGCTCGACGATGATCGATTCTTCATGACTTAACAAACATTCTTAAGGTTGAATTCTTTAATGTTGATCTCGATAGGTTTGATTTGTGTTTGATGATTTGAGCGAGAGAGATGTGATGTACGAATGAGAGAGAGAGGAAGAGAAGACACAATAGATGTGTGAAAGAGTTTTGCAACCGTTGAAAGAAAGAGACAGAGACAATGATTTCCTTTGCTTATTTGAAAAGATAGAAGTATGGGAAATGATTCCACGATTTAGACAGATGGATTTTGAGAAGAAGTGAAAATATAAACATAATTTTTAGAAGATGTCAAAGTCCAAATTTCCATTTTCAAAACCTAGGTTAAAAAACTTAATATGTATATTTTTTTCTTTCAAAAAAACAAAAAGAAAAAGGCCGAGCGTTATCCCACTTCCCACCACTCCCTTTCCTCACCTCCAACAGCTCCAACTCCCCTCCCATCTTCCCAAAAGCCTTCCTCCTCCTCCTCCTCCTCCAATGCAAACCCTTTTCTCCTCCCACTCCATCCCTCTCCCACCCCTCCCCAACCCCCAACCCCACCCCTCCCGTCCTCCCAACCTCCGGACCCTCACCTCCCGCGTCGTCGACCTCACCCGGAGAAAGCGGCTCCTCCAGGTACCCCCCCTCCCGCCTACCCTTCCAACTCCGATCTACCTTCACTTCGCGCTTCTTCATTCAGATCTTCGAGGAGGTGGAGGTGGCGAGGCGACGCCACGGGAAGCTGAACGTCATCGTGATGAACGCCGTCGTTGAGGCCTGCGTCCGCTGCGGCGACGTGGACGCTGCCGTTAGGGTTTTCGACGATATGGCCGCCCCCGCCGGGTGCGGTGTTGACGGCGTCACGTATGGGACTCTACTTAAGGTGAGAATCACCCGCTCGTTTCGTGTTTCCGAAAGTCTGCCTTCTTTGAGAATTAGGATATGTTTGAACGGAAAGGAAGAAGACGGAGTTAGGAATGATTTTTCTTTTTGTTTGATGAATTAGGAAAGCCGAAAATGAAATGAAGAGAATACTGATAGAGTGTGATGTGTAGACATACTTGTAGACTGTTGAAGTCAAATATGAGTTCCCAGTAGACTTACTTGATATCCAAACATGGAAATAACCTTGAAATTTCATACTTGAAGTTAAGACAACGGGTTCTTATTTCTGTTTTAATTTCTATTAAGGGATTGGGTAAGGCTCGAAGGATTGATGAAGCATTCCAAATACTTGAATCGATAGAGAGAAAGACTGCCAAAGGCACTCCAAAATTGTCATCTCGACTGATTTATGGTCTTTTGGATGCTCTTCTTGAAGCAGGTCCGTGTTGAAATTTCCATCTTTTGTATTTTAGAAACTTTAGCTGTGTGCTTACATGACTACAGTATATTCCTAGGAACTGCAAGTGTTTGGATATGATATTTGCATCTACAACATCTTAGTTTGATAATGTGGTGTTTTGAAAATGGTAAGTTGTTTGAAACTTAGAATGTCCTTGTTCCTGTCCTATAATGACAGGTTGCATGTAATTGATACATAAGTTTCAATTGTCAACATTCAGTACGGAACTTACTAATTAACATAAACTTCTTCTTACTGGAATTGTCTGTTTCGTTATATTGTTGGTGCTTATCTTTTATGGTACATAAGAATTGATTAGGTCATATTACATCCAGTTCCAGCATTTATACAAATTCGTTGCCACCCTATCATGAACATTCATTCATCTCTTATGATGTTCAGAACTTCAACTTAAGGAGCAGGAAAGGAGATGAAATTTCATTCTTTCTCATCACTCTTATCGATCTAGCTACAAAGTACTTGTTTGCACCTACTTCTTCCATGTTTCTGTTACTTCTAAGAAAAATGCATGTTTATGGGGTCACAGTTTGATTGACTGACACCTGCATCTTTTTAGTTGATGTGATTACAACTTGTAGCTCTATGTGGTGGACATTTATAGATGTTAAGACAATTTGATCCTTCCCTTATGATCTGTCGTCCACATTAGCATTTCTTATGCTATAAATGTTTTCGAAGTGAAAGACAATATTAGGAATTTAGGATGAGAAAGTATTTTGTTACACAAATGGACTTACTCTCTTGATCAAGTGATATTTGTTGGAATTGGTTATAGAATTGCTTAATACAGGAATTCTGGGAGCATCGGTCGACCGGAACTTAAGTGTCCGGTCGACCGAATCACTCCAGAAGCCACAGGGGTTCGGATCAGATCAGGATCAGTCGACCGGTTCTGGGAACACGGTCGACCGAAAGCCGCCAGGAGGTTTAGAGCTCAAGATTGATCGAGATTCGGTCGACCGGTGCTGGGCACACGGTCGACCGAAAAACGACAGTAGCTGCGAGATGAAAATCAGCATGCAGATCGGTCGACCAGTGTTGGACACACGGTCGACCGAAAACGTCCAGGAGCGTTTGGTGCTGCACAGAAATGCGGAACGGTCGACCAGCTCGGGGTGAGCGGTCGACCGACCCATGACAGTTACGCGAACTAACCGAAAATCGGTCGACCGATGGGACATTCTGGTCGACCGTTTTCAGACAGTTATGCATGATCTGAATGATTTTCTGTACGGTTTTAGCCCATTATAAATAGGATTTTCGCCCTAATCTTGTAACATAACATACAATACTTATTTCCTCGAGAGAGATTAGGCTAGAGAGAGATCTAGAGTGCTTTGAGAGACATATTGCTTCTAACCGTTTGTAATCTCGGAGACTTCTCTTGTTGGAGAAGAACTTCAAGGAAAGGAAACCCGCAAGAGACCCCCTCAAGGACGTAGACATCTTGCCGAACCTTGTAAAAACGCGTGTGTCGTGGTTTGCTTCAGGTGTGTTGTGTGATTGCTTGTTATTTCCATCTTATTCGTGTTTACTTGTTGCATTAAGATTGGGAGAGGGTCCGAAGTTAATTGCCGCAATCAATATTCTATTTTCGTGGTGCGTTTAATCTGTAGTCGTGTTAGTGTACTTCAGATCCCCCTCCCAACAATATTCACTAAATCACTATGCAGTTTGATACCAGTTTACCATACTTGTAGCCCCTAAGTATTCTTGTTATCCTAATCTAACTTTCCTTTGTGTTCAGGAGATATGCGCCGTGCCAATGGTCTTCTTGCTCGTTATAGGTTTGTTCTTCGAGATGAAGAATGTTCAATCTTACTTTACAACCTGCTGATGAAGGTTTGCCGTTCTAACAGCGTTATTTCTTTCTAATCTAGCATTTTGAATAATTTATTGGGTTCGGACTTTTAGTAAATTGTTTTTACTCTGTAGGGTTACACAAATACTGATTTTCCTCTTGGTGCCTTGGCCGTGCGAGATGAGATACTGAGAAATGGCCTGAAGCCAGATAGATTAACCTACAACACGATGATATTTGCATGTGTTAAATCTGGAAAAATTGATGCTGCTTTCAGATTGTTCACGGAAATGAAGGTTAAGCAAGTACCGGAAGGCTAAAAGATCATGTGTTTTTTTGTGAACCCCAAAAGATCATGTTTCATACTGAAAATCAGTAGTGTTAGTTTGTGAAAAAACTGGTATTTTGCAGGAAGAAGCAAAGAAAGCTAATCAGAGCAATCTCTCCCCAGACGCTGTCACTTATTCTACTTTACTCAAGGTGGCTGTTGTGATTGCTGTATTTATCTGTTTGTAAGTTGAGCCCTTATTCAGACTCTTATGATACTCCTAATAGTATGGAACAGTGCTTTCTATAGTTATGAAGTTAACAAATGACCTGAGAACAATCTCATAGCTTCTTCCTTGTTGCATGTCAGCCGTACTCACATTTAGACAAGGAATAAAATTTTTGGTCAACTAACATGACCTAATATGCTCTTGATTCTATATGTTACTCTTGGGATAATAAAGTTGCAGCTAGCAAATAATTCGATCTCATTTAGAATCATTGTAAATGGAATACCGGAACCACTTAATACAAGATTACTAAATGGGTATTGCTTGAAAATGATAACTCATCATAATAAATTTTTTGTTGCAAGTGGGTCCCTTCTTTCGTGAGATGTTCCAACTCTTTGCTTTGTCTACTATCATATAAAGTTCTATAGCATCATTATTATTCTTTTGGATCATTAATAAACACATTGAAATCAATTGTGCAACACTGCACAGTTCTGATTTTTTTATGATTGTTTTGAACAAATAATATTTTGAGTACCATATAAACAGTTGAAACTTCATCTTCTTCCTCCTAGGTCTCTTCTTTTGTGAGTTTGCTTTATATTTAGAACTTATGTCTTTGGTATGTTACTTTACTAGATTTTATTCTGATTTATCTTTGCAGGGTCTAAGAACAACTCAAGATCCATATATGGTCCTTCAAATCATTGCCGAAATGAAATCGTTTTCTGGCATCTATATTGATAGAGTTGCATATACTGCAATGGTGGATACATTATTAGCATGCGGCTTAGTGAAGGGTATGTAATTTTGTGCTCTCTCTCTCATACCCCATATATAGAGATTCTACGTCAACGTGGGCCCTTATTGATAGACAAGTTTGGGTGTGAGCACAATCCTATAGCATAGCCTTGTCATCTTGCATTGCCCATGACTGCAAGCAAATAACTTCTGCACTTACTTTGCATTTGATTCTACTAAACTTTGTGTAGAGTTGAAGTTCTTGATGGTAGAGAACATGCATTTTTTTCTATATCGAATGTAATTTTAGTCAGGCAGCCTTTTGATTTAGTTGTGACTTGTGCATGTATTTTGTTGAATTCGTTACCGATGCAAACATTTCTGTAGATGCTAATTGCATGATATTGGTTTCTTCAATTATCCTCCTAGTTCTTATTTCATTAGATATTTAGAGTACTTATCATGTAGGGGCCCTATCCATATTTGGGGAGATACTAAAGCGAGCTGGTGAGGACTCAAATCTAAGGCCAAAACCTCATCTTTATCTTTCTATGATGAGGGAGTTTGCTGTGAGAGGGGATATTAGCATGGTTAAAAAATTGCAGCGGCACATGTGGTCAGATTCTGTTGGGGTTATTACTTCGATAGCCCAGAAAGAGGTTGATGAACTTCTTATGGAGGCTGCAGTAAACAATGGTGAGGTTAGTAATGGACTTTCTTAGCTCTTTTATTTTTATGTACCACATATTTATGAAGCTATTTCCTCAATATCCCATGAACTGCTAAATTTGAAGATCTTCAAGTGTATGACCCTTTCAATTATATACTTAGCATTATAAAGTATAAACCGCGTGTTTCATTGATGATTGTCTAAATCCTCTGTCCAAATATTATTCATCCAAAGCTACCCTACCAATCAAATAAAATACGCTTCCCAACCTAACGGACCAAAACACAAATGGTAAGTCTTAAAAAAAATTCTTTAAATTCAGATGGTCATACGATCAAACTTGTAAACCCTGGAGTTTTTCTTTCCTACGATCATTTAACTAATAAATTTGTTAACTGCATTAGAACCTATTCTAAAAACATAGAGTAATCTGCACAAAATCATTGAAACTTTAGATTGCTGTAACCATTTTTTTCTTCATCTTTTTTCCACCAAAAGCAAGATCCTTGAGTCTTTTAGAAGGAATACGGGATTTTTACTTACATATGAGTGAAAAACTAGCCTTTTGCTAAATAATGCACCTTCCCATTTCAGTCCTTCAAAACTTGAATTCTACGTTGGACGTTTTTAATTCAAAACTAATTTCAACTAACATTTTAATAAGATCAAATTATTTTTTGGCATTTGGATCATCATTGACTATATCAAATAGCTATCTAAACTAGCTGCATTTCTTATTTATTATGAAATCGTAGATGGTTGGTTGTACTTCATGTCATTGGGTTATTTGGAAACAACCTCTCTGTTTTTACAGTGGTATGATTGTGTACACCCGATCCCCCTACCTAGCCTAGGCGGGAGTCTCTGTTGAGGCACTAGGGTAATGTTGATGTTGATTTTAATATGGAAGCAAATAAGATATAACTAAAAGAATCATTGGAAATCCCAAAGTCCTGAATGTTACAGCAAGTAGGATAGTGTGGTTTACAAGTGAGAGTGTAGAGATGGATGAAACAAAATAAATGTTAAATAAAAAGATGATGTTTTCTTATTGGTGGTGAAGGCTGGAAAGTTTGCAGGCATAAGGCGGTAAGGCATGGCACACAATTTCACCCTAAAAATGTGTGGAAGTATCAGCTATACCTGAATAATATCATTGGCAAGTTTTAGAACATACATATGACAATATAAGATTATGAACAACACTGTGGAGACATGGACATGACCTTTAAAATAAGGACGACTCTCGACATATTAAGGCGAGGACGGCCTTGAAGCGTGTAACTTAAAATCAATGACTCATCACTCTTATATACTGAGGAATGTATCTTGGGGCAAGAAGTTTCCATCTTGCCTTTAGGCACATGGTTTGATGTGTGAGCCTTTGATTCTTTTTTTAGGGGCTAAGTCCAGTTCTTCCCGATTAAAAGTTAAAACAGTTTGTCTCTTGTACAGTCTATTTCTGTTAATTTTTTGGGTAACTTCATAATCAGGTTCATCTTGCCAAAGAAATTCTCTGTGGCATTACTAGAAGACGAAAATGGATGTCCTGGAATAGCAGAGGTGGAATGGTAAGTTCTTTTCGTCTTCTTTATTCCTTAATCACGGAAGTACGAAGACTATGTGCGGTTTAAACACACTGTTTTATGCTTTTAAGCATTGATTCTTCAAGAGCTATTTGGTTAAATGAACATGAGATACATAGTATTACAATTTAACAAATTATTCTTCTAATAATACATATATCGAGCTCATACATACATTTTGTATCATGTAAGTTTGTTTTATTAGGTAGTCTTTTTTATTCTATTGTGCACTACGTGCTGTTGGCCATTTTGTGGACCAAACCAACCTTTTTCACCTAAGTCGCCACTGACCTAAACTAGTCGAAACACGACCATGTTGAGATTGATCTGCCCACTGTTTCACTTGCTTGAGCTTGATAGGGCACTAATACAAGTTATCCTGTCTGAAATACCGAAAGAATGTTTTAATTGTTGCATCTATATCTTATTCGATTAGTATTCATTGAACTAGCGAGGTGGGAACAGGATGGTTGGATATAGTTATATAAAAAGTCTAGATTAATGCTGGTGAAGGAAAAGAGGTACAAATAAAGGAGGTAGACCTATAGAGAGCAAGAAATCTGAGAGGACAAATTTCAAAAGAGTGACACATATTAGTGGTGGATCAAACACAACGGATTAGAGGACAATTCGGTGGCTGCGTCGGTCGATTAACTTTGAGGAGTAGTTGAGTGACATAGGAAATTATTTATTAATTGATATGATTTTAAAACAATATACTTTGTAAAGAAATAATCTTAATTATCATGGCTATATATGATGTTATCATTTAACTATAAATTAACTTTAGCATTTATATGAATAATGAATTATAATAATTTTGTTGACTTACGACAAATGATCTTACGTTTTATTCAACTACGTTGATAAATTAATTAATCATAGCATATGTTTCCATACTTTTGTTTGTTAAGGGTGTATTTTCATTAAAAAATACTTTCCAAACCCAATTTGAACATTAACAGTGCCCTGCATAATCCTAGTGGTTTGGGGTAAGTTAAGTTAAGCTTGGCTTGACCCTGACTGGTGCTCATATGGGTACTCTAGGTTTTGACTAGCCAAGGTGGAAGTCAACTTTGCAAGGTGGATCGGTTGATCAATCCACACCATTGGTCGACCAATCAGTCGGGTGGATTGGTTTCTTAACAAAAAAAATTGACAAGTGAATGATCTTAAACATAGGATTTTGAGTGGGTTTATAGATAGAGGATTATTTTTATGGTTTTGTAATATGAGATAAAAGAAGAGAGCTCTTGTAGTGACCTTTATGAGGGAGAGGGGTCGGGAAAGTTTGCAAGAAGCTAGCTGAAAAAAAGCGGTTTCGTAATATGAGATAAGAAGAGAGCTCTTGTGGCGGACTGTATGACGCAGAGGGGTCGGAAAAGTTTGCAAGAAGCTAGCTGAAAAATAGCTACTTGCGGGCGCTGAGGATCACACTAAGTTTTCGCGAACCACGTTGATTTTTGTGTTATTTTTCTCCATATGGTTTCAAATAGATGCTGACCTGTGCATGTACCGAATTGCTGAATGCCTCAACTTGTTCACAGATTTTTCTGACTGTCATCCTTGTTAATGGCTATTATTTTCCAGTTGTTTCTGCTCACGTACATTTGTTTACATTAGTTGACCACGGTAAAGATTCATCTTGCGCTATATTTTATTATCAGTAACAAAATCTAGGAGCTCCCCCTCTCCCTTTATTGTGGCAACCTCATCAAAAGTAATATTGTCAAATGATAAAGACTTTGGATGAGAAAATGCTGAAGATTGGTCCATTTTTCTACCTATGTAGGTTGCTGTACGACTAGAGGCTGTATCTGGCTTTTCGTGTTCTTTATTTAGTCCTTACGTCCTTGATGAGGTAATTGGTGGGTTGTTATTTAGTTTTCTTCATAACAAGTATTACAATTTTTATGGCTTTCTGCTTTTGTAGGTTTCTTTAGACGATCCAATTGAAAATTATATGACAAGATTCAAAGAAGCCAATCCACTTCAAGCCAATACGGATTTGAGGAATGTTGTGATGCGTTTTTTCAGAGATCCAGTAGTCCCTGTTATTGATGATTGGGGAAGCTGCGTCGGTATAGTGCATCGTGAAGACTGTAAAGAGGTACCTCTCTACTAGGAGTCACAAGTGTTACACGTGGTTAGTCATACGGCTCTTGAAATATATGGTTAGATGAGAGTACTGGAAATTCTATTTTAAAATGTTTACTAGTGAGCAGTGATAAAATATATTTTCAACTCTTCCCCACACAAATAACTGGAACTATTTTGTGTAAAAATTTGAAGGCCATGCAGGTCAATCGAGATGCTTCGTTACAATGTTAAATTTCGTCAATCCACCACTTTTTAAAATCCAAGCGAGCATTTAGGTGAAAGATAATGTATACTACTCTTTTCTAGAATGTTACTTTAAAAAAAACTCTTTTCTAGAATGTAGAATGTTAAACAGTTTACTTTTGTGATTTTGTGGGCTTATGTTTTTAACAATTAGTTTATAGTATTAGTAAAGCAGATATTACATTCGAATTTAGGTAATTAATCTTTAAATTATCAGTTGTTTTTCTTACAGTGGTAATAAAAATCTGAATAATCTTGTTCAGTTGGATGCACCTCTGTCGAGTATGATGAAAGGCCCTCCACCATGTGTAACCACCTCCACGTCAGTTGGCCGAGTCATTGAACTACTCTTGGAGAAGAAATACAAAATGGTAGTAATCGTGCGATTTAGCAATGTTTATGAATCCAGTTACAGCTCTAGTGCAAGACCTGTTGGTGTTTTTACTTACCAGCAGTTGTTTAAGCTTGCCATCCCATTTTCATCCGAGCCAAAATCCTCTACATGCAACAGCAGCAGCAGCAGCAGGGACAGGACATAGAGCTGTCATATTTTTAGGGGTAAGAGCACCTTGCTTCTCATCCAATATAATATGTTTTGTTGGTCATTTCTGAACTCTGATGTGGTAAACGCTCTTTACTGTGTATTTATTAATTCATACTGGTGTACGATTGTGACAGTGGATTTGGGTCTTCTTCGTGCTAGACGAGCTCAAGATTAGTAGAAAGATCTTGACAAAGGAAAGAAAGAAGATACGCAGAAAGACGTTACATAGATACCACACGGTCCCACCTGATTCATCACATAGGTGGCCCCCCCGAAGCATCGCGGTTGAGTAAATCAGACATTTTGTTTGTTTGTGTGAAAACAATCAGAGACAAAATGTTGATAATGCCAGACCAGTGGAGCATATTTGATCTCTTTCCAATCATACATTTATAACCATATGAAGGCCTTGACAGATAAAAATACTTGTGCTTTAATCATGATCTTCGCCAGCTCTCTTTTTTGTTAAATAAGTTGCTCACCTCATTGTTTACCTTCGACATCTCAAGGACCAGTCCATTCATGAAACTGAATCAAAATGAAACTTTCATGGGAAAAAAACTCCAACCACGTTTGTAATCCTTTATGTATCAAACTGTATGTATCAAAATTTACTTCCAGAGTAACTTGGCAGCCATCTTTACTAGAATTCTGTGAGAATGTAGTGCTTTTTGTATAGAAAGTTTAAAGAAAGTATGGGGCTTACTTAAGTTTACGTAACTTCCCCATGCGAGATGTAATAAATGTTGATATTTGCTTTGTAGATTTGTTAAGTACAAGAAAAAATGGAGATTTGGTCGATCGGAAGAGAAGTTCGGTCAACCAGAAATTTGCCAGAGCGTGTTAGGATTCGTTGAAAAGTGAGTTTTCGTCAACTAGTGCGGGGCACGCGGTCGACTGGAAACTTCCAGAGTTTTTCAGGGCTCGGAACGAAGTGCAGATCGGTCGATCGGTGCTGGGCACGCTGTCGACTGGAAACTTCTAGAGTTTTTCACGCGCTATTCAGAAGCGCGGAACGGTCGACCGGTGGGGGGTTCGTGGTCGACCGAATTATGGCGGTTATGCACAAAATCGTATACCGGTCGACTGATGGAGATTTCCGGTCTACCTTTGCAGACGGTTTTGCCTACGATCTGCATATTTATTTGTACGGTTTAGCCTATTATAAAAGAGATTTTCGTCCTAATTTTGTAACATAACACATACAACTTATTTCCTTGAAAGAGATTAGACTAGAGAGAGATCTAGAGTGCTTTGGGAGACCTATTGCTTCCAACGTTTGTAATCAGGGAGACTTCTCTAGTTAGAGAAACGGTAGAAAGGAAAGGAAACCCGCAGGAGACACCCGAAGGATGTAGGCACATTGCCGAACCTTGTAAAACACGTGTGTCGTGAATTGCTTTAGGTGTGTTTGTGTTTGCTCGTGATTTTCATCTTTAGGGAAAGACCAGTAGTTTAAATTCCGCAATAATATTTAGTATACCGCTTGTGCACCTTAATCCGTATCTTGTTAGTAACATTGTTAGAATCCACTCCCAACAATTCTAGTCATATAAGTTGTTGAACTATAGTATGATATTCGATAAGTTATTTTATTTCGCTTATGTAAACATGATATAACATGTTTGAGCGGAACATGCTGGAGTTAGTCTAATGTTAATCCTTCACCATGTCGTGATATAACTTGAGTGAACGTAAAAATCGTGACTTCTGTTTTGGTAAGTCGTTTGTCCAATAAAAGGAACGTAACTTAAGCTAAGCCGTAATATGAATCATATGTATGTGATATTATTAAATTATCGTAATATAATTTGACGTGTTGGAATGAATTTGCAATTGATGTAATATTTTGTAATTTTTATCAAATCATATGTTGGAATGAAATCCTTTGATTTTTTATCTACACATATAATTACACGGTAGATCAAATCTAATAGTTAGATATATTTTTTGAACGGTTGGATTTTAGGACTACAAGGAGGCTTACTTAAGCAAAAGGAAACCCCCGGTTCACTCTATGATTTTATGTACAATATCGGCTGTCATGGGTAGTACGTTTGTTTGAGTACTGACTACCAGGGGCGGACCTAGGATATACGCTAGTAAACAAAATCAATATGTGCTCACGTTGCCAATCAAACACAATATGCCTTATGAGTGTGTGATCAACTCACAACAGAGTAGAGAGCTAAAAAGTTATAAAACTTATCAAACAATTAGTAATTTCTAATGTGGGATTATTCTGGAATGTGTTATACTTATACAAAATCAAAATCAAAATTAAATTTACATTACATGGTATGATATTATCTCCTTGATCCCTAAAAATTAAATTTCCCCCCCAAAATCCATCCAAAATCCTTCCACACGCCACTCCACCTTCTCCATCCCTCCGCAGCTCCACCTCCACGCCGTCGCCAGACTCGCCACTCCACCTTCTCCACCCCTCCGCAACTCATACTCTCATACTACTCCACCCCTCCACCTTCTTACTCTTCAGCTCATACTCTCATACTACTCTCAATTGCACCAAACTTCTCCTTGTGTTCAATCTTTTCACTTGAATCACTCATTGCATTCATCAATCTTTCAAGTGCTCAATATTAGAAGTTGTTACTCAAATTCTTAGCAAAGTGTTGTATTAGCTTCCAGAGTGAAGCTCTTCTCGGATTGTGAGAAGGTGGTCCAAGCTTGACGAGGGTGTTCGCAAGCTTGAAGTGTAAAGACTTGATCTCGTACCGGAACTCAGATCAGAATAGTGGAGGACGCAAAGTTTCTTAAGGAAGAGCAATTCGTAAGAGATGACTAGGATCCGGTGGTTGGATCCAAACCTCTATACATCGCTCTCGTGGTTTGCATCCTTTTATCCTTTACATTGTATTGTTGTTACTTTAATTTGCTTAATATTTTAAAGAACGTAATTAGTCTATTGACCCCTTTAGACTAATCCAAGGACCCTTTAGATCCTACAGTTCATTGATGAAAATAACTAATCATGCGTTCTCTTTCTTTATCGAATTTATCAAATGCAATATTTTTAAGTGTTCTTCTAGAACGTGGGTTAAATTGCGGATTGTGGTAGAGAATCGCCTCCCTAAGGCCTTTAGATTAACATGTGCTAAATGGCAGTTTATCTTTAATTATGAAATCAACAATTTTCTCTCTACCTATAATTGGACAAAATGTTCTGAAATTTAAAGTTCCACTAGTTGTGTTTAAAACCGATTGACGTGAATCCACTACCGATGACAAATTATTCTTAACTTTGCATACAAGTAAATGTCTAGTTAGATGACCAGTTCCTTCACTTGACTTAGACGAATATACGTGACCATAATGTCTACAAGTGTAGCAGTTGGTTCACCATCAGAAGTTTGTCCTTAATCAAAATGATCCCATATTAGAGTTTTTTCCTAGTACTTTTACTGGTACGACTAGGTGGATTATCAGGAGGAGGTGGGCTATCATTATTTTCAAAATCAAATGTTAAAGCCACGGAACTTACTAAATATGCAAACAAAAAGTGAATTTTTTCCATAAATGAGAAAGTCACGATGATGATTGATTAACTAAAATCAACTACTAAAAAGATTAGAAAAGCCTGGGAAATGAAGAGCGGAGGAATCGTGAAATCAGTGGTCAGCAATCTGCTTATAGCTTTAGGCTTCACGCTTTAGCTTAAACTTGACCTGTCTCCATTAAAATCAGAGCAATTAGAGAAAGAGTAGAAAATATTTGGAAGATTTGTGCGAAGAAAATGAGAGCGGTTGAGGGGTTTATATAAGGAAGAGGGGGGATAGTTTAGAAAATTAAAAAATTAAAATAAATGCATCGACGTCAGCACCCCAACAGCTCACCAATGTCGTGCGTAGGATTTTGTCTCATGCTTATGTGTATAAATTTAATTTTTTTATATACGCAAGTAAGATCGTTTTCATATTTTTCAACAATTTTATGACAAAACTTCCTAATTGTATTTCAATATACATTAGATACTAATTAGTATTGAAATACACAAGTTGATCATATCTAAAAGAGTTGTCAAACTCTTGTATCGTAGGAAGTCGGGTTGCACTCGAATCACCTCTGAATTTCCTTCAAGTGTTCACCAAACTCTAAACAAGATTAGAGAGATCGAAGCTAGCCAATCAATCTCTAATGCAATGTTAGAATCTAGCTAATAATCCATTTGATGCTCCAAAGAATTTATTCTCCATCTCTTCTATTAAACTAGAGAATTTTTGGATAGGTGAGATAAAGAAAAAATGGAGGAGAAAAGTTTTGCATTCATACATGCAAAGGAAGGAATGATGAATCTATTTATAGGGCATCCTCAAACCTACATCATGTGCAAACCACTTACATATGATCCATTAATTATTTCTCCTCTAAACCAATCATATTTTGACACATCATCATCCCATAATCTCCTTTGACCAAGTTGTATCAAATCCAGCCTATGATAAAAAAATCTCTTATTAATGCAGACAAAACTGTGGGCAAACAGTCGATTGAAACTCCCATTCAGTCGACCGATCAGTTACTCCAAAAAGTCCCTGATAATTTCGGTCGAACTACGTTTCACGTCAGTCGACCGTTTCCTTACCAAGAACGTTCTTGATAATTTCTGTCGAATCGTGGATCCACCTGGTCGACCGTTTCCAAAAGAGGTTGGACCGCTTTTCACTGTTTTTTCCTTTATCAAATTTTAGATCAATATCTGACGAAATTTGACCTTTGGGTTTTAGCAATTCATATGTTAATGTTCTGGATCACATTATATTATGTAATATATTATCGTATATAATGTTAAAACATTATACCCCGTCATATATATACATCTCATACGAATTCATTTGTTATTCTAATTATGTTGTTATCGTGATATATTAGTTTTGTTATTTCACCATGTGTATTTCATTCCATATCATATGAAATTTAATACGTCACATAAAACATAAAATTATATATTTCTTGTTTCCCAGTTTTGTGGTGTGACATATAGGAGGATCTAAGTTATATTAACAATGATATAAAATACTTCATATCATAAACTATAAGCGGTATCTAGCTACACATTATAGTTACCCAAATAACAAGGATGTTTCGTTCACTTGAACTAAACACGATACACTTAGTGATATGAAATAATATCATTTGTGTCTATATCTTGCCTCACGATATTAAGAATATTATACAATGTAGGAATGTGTCATCTTTGTATTATATATTCTTTTCTTGATCTCTTAAGTTAATTGTAAATATGTAATTATACATAAGTTACATTGTACACATTATAATTTTGTTTTATCAAGGGGCCCAACAATATCATTACTCAAGTCAAGAGGGACACTAATAATTTTTTGACGTGTCATTTTCCCGCACAAGTTGTATATAACCAATTAATATATTTATTATTGTACATGAGGATAGCTTTTGATAATAATGAAATTATATACTTCTCATGTGAAAAGAACATAAGTGTCATATCCTAGGATTCAAAGACACAATGGAAACATTAATGACACAAACACAATTCCATAATGTTTCATTTATTAGGTCTATTCAATATACGAAAGAAAACATTCTCCATTTCATATACTCGTGTTGTTAAAATATTTGTAGAGTCGGTATATTCTTTAACCAACATGACAATCTTATCTCGGTAATTAATGTTTCATGTTAATCACTATGATTGTGAATTACTTTTAATTTATGTAAACCATTATCTTTTAGAGCTCTACGGTTAATGACCAAAAGTATCTTCCTTAACACTTCCAAAAGACGAATACATTAATCAAGGAACAAAATGTTTATACATTCAATTCATAATAACAGACATATAAAAGAATACTTTTGGAATACACATTCCTTTCAATCTCTCACTTGTTATCAAAGTCTTCTTTCAAATACATTCACAATGTATAAAACTAAAATAACTAGGGTAACCCTCTTACCTTACTCATGAAGCCACTCTACATGGTTCTTCAAACCCTTGGACTCGAAATGCATTTTACCTTTGCCTTGAGATAAATGTTTGGTGAATGAATCAGTTGTGTTGCTGTTTGTAAAACTATTTTAAGTATAAAAATGTTGTAAATATATCGAAGAATCTTGGAATCACATAAGCGAACAAGACAAGAGAAAATGTATGTAGGGGGAAAGACTAATCTTTCATTCTCTTCACCTTCCATTACATGACAACCTCATATATGTGCTCATATAGTTCATATTAATTGATATGTAAATACAAGAGATGCTACAATACTCAAAAGAAAAGTAAATTTGATAGATCCGTAAAGAGGTAACAAAAATATGTTGAACGTTATTTGAATGTTTTCGAAAAACATTATACCTGCATAAACAATCACTGTGAATGTATTAGGTCTAGAATTATATGCAATATGTTTTATGACGTTTTTGGAAATGGACTTCAGGTCCTAATCCAACCTCTTTAGTTATATATAATTGGATCTTTGTTTACACAATACATACAATTTGTCATTGTTGTGTTTTCTAGGTAAACTTTCTTTGATCTATTTATATATTTGAATCATTGTAACGACTCTCTCCTGGAGAATGTTCGAACTGCAGTTCGAAAAATTGTTTACTTTTCTCCAGTTATTTATTTAAAAATTTATCATTCAAATATTTCACGGGTGTTTAATCTCTTCAAGAGTTTCTTTATCGTATCATTCTTCGAGATGATATGCACATTCTCTTTGTTTGTTCATGTGGTGATATTTTGATAAATTATATCCCATTATAATTTGCCTTGGGCAATTTAGTCATTCAGGGACTCTCATAGAAATATGAATATGAATCAATATCAAGCGACTTATACAAATTTGTAGTCACAACGTATCTTATATGCTTATGTATATTTTTTGTTCTCACGTCATACTGATCAAGTAAGATAATGTAATCTTATACATTTCGAGAGAATAACTAACATCATAATGGATGTTGGGTTCTGCAAAAAATCCCTTGTATCACTACTCGCTTTATAATGTACCACCAAGTTATTGTAATGTGATTTCTATTCGCATTCTTCAAAAATAAGGACTACAAGTCCAAACAATATGTTTATTGAGGGAGTTTAGTTCTACATTTGTTCGCCTTCTTTTATTCATTTCAAATTCGAATGCTTCTGACATTCTTATAAGATTATTGGTTCTGGATCAAGATTTTCTCTTGAATTAGCATGTTATTAAGAAGGCAAATTAGTAATCGATAACTTCAATTATTTTATGTTTCTATCTTGTATTAACAGAGTTGATTGCAACTTTTATAATAATCAAATCCTCGTCGTTTCTCAAAATACTAGGATTTGACTGTTATGTATTCCCGGAATTGTTACGTTTGCAGCAGCTGCTTTTATTTTACCGTGTTTATATTTTTCAGGAATAGCCTTTTCAGGAGGTGTAATGAATGATTAACTTTTATTTTCATTTCTACAAACAATATGTTCTAGTCCACGCTTCTGGAGTTGGTTGAGCTTAAATATATTTTATCATGTGGAGATCTCCACTTTATATTATGTGTATTATATGAAGTAATATAAGACTTAGTCACTCATTTGTGATCAATTAAAATGTATGACAATTACTTGCTCGATATTGCAAGTTAATGATTTTAGGAACTTCATGTTCAATCATACTTGTACATACGTCCATTCTTTTATGAACTTCAGGTTCAATATAATACATTTTCTTGACATTCTTTAAGCTTCTGACTTTCTCCCCCTAATGCCAAAAATATGTCTCTATATATATAATTGTTGGACTGGACAATACAATACATCGTCCTTCAATGACTTCAAATATTTTAATATGATCAGGAATATGAATCCTGCTGAAAAATCCAAGTTAATTTGAGTCCACTAAATTTTGGAGGTGTTAATAAAAAAAATAATGTAAAAAAAATCGCAGATGGGAAACATTTCATTCAACGACGTACAAGTATATAAAATATGTGAGTATTTATAATATGTTCTTTGTCTAATAATAATAACAATAAAATATTAGTAGATATGATCCCAAAATGATTCATCTTAAGAGATATTTTGTCAACGGAGGGACTCTCATTTTACTGTGCTAATGGGCCGATACCCATAATACAGGATCGCCGTCGATACCCCTAATGAATACAAATGATAACTTCATATAGACACTTTTGGGCTGGTATCTCAAGTTAACTCATTTGAAAGTCATTTAAATCTCATATTACTTCAAATTTGCGCAATTTATTTTTCCATCGCGTAGCCTTTTTCTTTCACGATGCCTTGTAACGTGTGCTTAGAGCACATGATCCAAAATACAAGGGTATATATTGTGATTTTGCAATAATTTATGCTTATAACTTTCAATCGTAAGAAATGCACAACATAAGTTATCACATCTCACGAAAAGATAGAGCCCGTGGATACCCACTTAGTTGAAGAATCTTCTCATTCTTCAGAAGATGGTCATATGAAATTTCAACAATATTTATCATTATATCTAATCATCATTGACCCAATCGGTCATACCATTAGAATCGATATTCAATTAATTCACCAGTGCAAGTTTGACCAAGCTACTACGTGTGCAATGACACATCATTCAAAAGTCAAGTAATTTTCTCAATAATATTTTTTTTACCTGACAAGATTGTTGTTGAACGTTTTAATTAAACCGCAAGTGCACGGCCGCGATGAAGCGGTGGCAAGTACGGGTCGTCCTCAGGGAGGTGAGTAGCCTCTTGCTTGTACGAAATCAAGTGACAAAAATAGGGGGAGAAAGATGTTTATGCTACTCTACTATATACTACGCTAAGAAGTAGGAAATGCGAAAGGAAGAACCAAACAATGAAACAATAACTAAGCTAAGAACAAAGGAAGAATGCTGAAATACAGGAAATGGAAAACCCCTAAGGGGTGGAATGAGTGCACACATGCAAAGAGGTGGGTGTAGAATACATTCTTTAAGCACATGAAGGTGGTGTTTATCAAGCATAGGAAGTGTCTAAATGTTATGGCAAAACCTATCAATCTATTCACCAACTTAGTTGATTAACATTTACATATGCAAAGTGTTTATTTCAGAACCTAAACAAGCATGAGAGGTGTCTAATCATTTTGGCAAAACTCATCAAGTTGTAAATTCTATCCTAAACAAGCAAGCATACATTCATGTTTAATCAACACATTGAAATTAAAGCATTCATCCCATTCTCTAATGCATGTATGTACATCTACTCCACCCCCCAAAGGGGATGAAACTACTCACTAAACATTACACTAATTATTAAACTAAGCAAAGAAAGCATATTAAAACTAAGCTGGAAATAAAAGACGATTAAACTAAAACATGCACAAACAATAAAAGAAGCATAAACAAACAATGAAAGAAACACAAAACTTTATTGATAAAATGACTCACATTAAAAGTAGCATCCTCCTACTTTAGTGTGTGCTTCAAGGCCTCACTTCTAGTAGGAAGAATAACCACTTAAAATATAGAGTGATTACAATAGGAGGTGAAGAGTTCTATTTATAGGCATGGAAAAAGCTAATCCGGGACAATCCCCCGATGTGGGACTAAACAAACACCAAAAATAGCCTAAACGAACATTAATACAAGTCCAGGAGAAATCTTGGCGGATCTGGACTAATCCAGACCGCCAATTGGCGGTCCAAAATGTCCGGATCCAGTTGAGTTTTATTCTGGGCTTTTCTTTGTGCTTTTGGTGGTCTTTGATGCATCTACTTCGTTTGTTGGAGCTCCGACCCGAATAGAATTGCCAAAATACTCCCCATGATGGTGAGGAGTATTCTGTTTTGCTCTTAGGTCCTTCTGTCTTGCAATCAGGTCCTTCTTCCTTGCATCTTGGTCCCCAGATCTCACAATTCAGTCCTTTTTCCAGCTTTTGGGTCCTTTTATGCTTCATCTCTTCAAACCTATTTATTCCTGAAAACTAAACATAAAACTCGTGACATAGCATTGTTTAGGTGAAAGATAATGGATATAAGATACAAATATGAGCATGAAATGATGTCAATCAAATACCCCCACACCTAACTTTTGCTAGTCCCGGGCAAAACAAAGAAAGAGAAAAACATGCGAAAAACAAGAAATCCTAACTCACTTTCGTAGGAATCACGGTTGCACTTAGCACGTGCAACAAGCCGTTAAACCTCCTTGTCGCCAAGGAGGAGGAGTGTTGTCTCCTGAGGGTTTTCAGCGGATATACCCACAAAATCCGAACAAGATGCATTAATCAATCTAGATACACGACTCGTTGGACTTATTTTGTCGATCATGGGACGCGGTAATACTACGGGTCGACTCTATATATGTAATCAGTCCACACACCTAGCCTAATGAGTTATTCGTGAGAGTTAACTAAGGAATTAAGTGAAAGACATGGGCAACCTTAACTTCTGAATGTGATACAATGTGTAAAGTCCATTTTGGTTCTTATTTGACTTTTTTTTTCTTTTTTTTCTTTTTCTTTGGAGCATTTATTGGTTGGTGTTTGATTCTCCCAGGGTCAGGTTTCGTGCATCATTACCTATGAGGACTTACACTATCACGTACACCTTCCCCCAAATCTCCACATAGGGCGATCCCTACCACCCGTGTAACGGGAGTTCGGTCGGTGCATCCCAAGTCAGATGACTCGAAAGCACCAGGCACAAAGTCCCCTCAGACCTACTTTCCCGAGTGATAGGAGCCGTGCGAGAAGAGAGAACACCACTTATTTATCTACATGGGAACCAAAACCCCTACACTTAAGTTTCACAAAAAGAGATTAAGGGCCCTTGCCTACGACAAACTTCCTTATACTAACAGACACGAATTATTTGACTCACTAGGTTCAGGGTGGACTTCTTTAAATGTTTGAGTACTGAAACCCTATGATTACACGCCCCCCGAGGGAAAACCGGGGTGCATCCTAACGACTCGATAAGACCTAAAGCCAGTAAACCAAAAATCCTAATGCATCAAGTTCAAGACAATTTTGGGAGCTTTCTTTTTACTTTGCCTCTCAACGGTTTTGCACATGCTAAACACACACAAAACCCACAAAAACATTTTCTTTCGCAAACACATGAAGATTTTGAAAGAAATGTGAAAATTTTAAAGCACTCGGCAAGCAAAAGGAGACAAGTCACCCAAGGATCATGGCAAGCAGATATATCAATGTTAAATGCGGCACACTAACATGACCCTAGCAGTACAAACAAACAAAAATAAAACCAAAGGAAAAAGACTCGACTATGTACACACGTAAAACACCCCCCCACACCTACTTCATGCATTGTCCTCAATGAATGTGAACAAGATACTACATGGATACATGCATGAAAAAGGAAAGATCTCACCAACATGAAGTACAAAGGGACGTTCAGGGTCATGTTGATGGACACAAACCCAAATTCCCTCAAAACCTGTGAGAAGCTGAAGAAGGGAGATAAATACGTGAAGAGATTGGGCCCAAGTACACAAGGGTTGGGGCCCACAACAATCGATGCTCACTGAAGGAGTCTTTTATTATTATTATTTTTTCTTCTTCTTTTTTTGTTTTTTTTTGTTTTTTTTCTTCTTTTTTTTTACAATATATATACATCAACCAAGATATTCTCATAATCATTTGGTCAAGGAACATCAAATGAGAACATCATGTTTTGAGGACCAGAGACTTGCCGAGATGGGCAAACTTCACTGGTACTCTGAGGTGTCATGAGGGGTGAAAGGTCAAAGCTGAAAGGCTTGAACCCCTCATGATATTGGTTGGGTGTGGGCAACAAAGAATGAAGTTGCGTTGCCTCACTAGGGTTTAATTGCTCATCGAAGAAAACCCTCCAACCAATAGGCGGGTGCATCGGAATGAGTTCCTCAAGCTCATTCGATGGATGCAGCAGACCTGCATCACTAAGAATGGGGCTTCTCCCCAAGTCATCCAACAAGGACCTCCCACCATCACTTAGATCATCAAGCATAAGCTCGGTCATAGGTGGGTCCTTGTTGGAGTCAAAATGAAGCTCAAATGGCTCAATGGCCATGGGACATGAAGTAGAGACACCTTCTGGTATAGGCATATGATGAGGTGTCTCACTCTCACTAGTACTCTCAACTGAATCATGCAATGAACACTCCCTTTGGACATTCATGTTCGAAGCCAGCTCACTCTGTTGCATTGCGAAGACAGGCAATGAGTTTTCGCTGGGCCCACGAACATTCTCAATGGGTTGCATTGGTGTTAGAGGTGTTCGTTGATTTTGTGGTGCTTTCTCCAATTGGCGGATGAGATTGAGATTTAAAGGTTCATCCATGGGTTCCTGTTGCCTACCAGAGTTGAACACATGAAACTCGGCACTCATGTTACCGAATGAGAGCTTCATGAGACCATTTCTACAATTAATCAAGGCATTGGAGGTTGCCAGAAATGGTCTACCCAAAATCAAAGGTATTTGAGAGTGGGTGTTCGCAACAGGATTGGTATCGAGGATAACAAAATCGACTGGAAATATAAAATCTCCAACTTTGATAAGCACGTCCTCGATAATCCCCATGGGAATACGAATGGATCTATCCGCCAGTTGGAGGGTGATCTTAGTTGGTTTCAATTCTCCCAAGTTCAACTGTTGATAAACAGAGAATGGGAGGAGGTTGACCGCTGATCCTAAATCAAGCAAAACATTGCTCAATCTAGTGTCCCCTATCGTACACTGAATAGTAGGACACCCCGGGTCCTTGTATTTTGTGTAGGTAGGATTGGACAAAAGTGAGCTGATATTTGCAGCCAAGAATGCTTTCTTAGGAACATTGGTCTTCCTCTTGGTTGTGCAGAGATCCCTCAACACTTTGGCATATTGAGGTATTTGTTGGATGACATCCAACAAGGGGATGTTAACCTTCACTTGCTTAAATACCTCTAATATCTTGTCCATGTTGTCACTCTGCTTTTTGTTTAACCTACTTGGATAAGGAGCTTTTGGCAGGTAGGTTTTCTGCTGTGCCTGAGAAGAAAGCTTTGGTGTATTACCCTCACCCTCAGCTTCTTTTTCACCACCATTCCCACTGAGGGGCTGCATAGATGGTGGTGGGTGTGGCAAGGAAATGTGATTGTCAACCTGTTTTCCATTCCTTAAGGTCACAATGGAATTGACATGGTGAACAGGTTCCTCCACATGGTTCACTTGCCTCCCCCGAGGTACCACATTCTTATTTTGCATTTGTTGTTGTTGGTACATGCGGGGGTTAGTCTCAGGCTGGCTAGGAAAAGACCCTCTCTCTCTTTCATGTACAGACTGAGCCAATTGGCCCATCTGAAGCTCTAGAGATTTGATGGTCTGCTGATTTGAAGTGAGAACTTGACTCGTGGTTGACATAAAATTTTTCATTGAGTTTTCAAGTCCACGAGTCAAGGTCTCAAGCGAATTGAATCGGGTTTCCATATTATTGGAATTTGGGAAACCCGATTGATTGGTGGTTTGCGCTTGGGGTGGCTGATAGGAATGCGCATGCATGGGAGGTTGGTGTGATTGGTAATGTGGTCTAGAGGAGTTGGAAGGACCACCCGGGGCATTAGTTTGGTTCCATGAAAAATTGGGGTGGTTCCTCCATCCAGGATTATAAGATGATGAGTATGGGTCATTCCTGGCTCTATCATAGACGGCGTTGACACGCTCCATCTCAGGAGGAATGGACTCACACTCGCTTTCTACATGACCTATCCTACCACATGAATGACAGGGAACTGGACCAGATGTGGACATGTGAGGTGCACTTTGTTGGTTTTGGAGCTCAATCGAATCCATACGGCGCATTAAGGCCGCCATGCGTGCCTCGGTGGCCGTAGTGGTATCGATAGCAAATGCGGCACCCGATCTAGTCGAGTTTGCATTCACGATCCTCGCTCCTATACTAGATGATGCAGGTGGTTCCCTCACACTCTCCCACTGCATGGTTTTCTCAGCGAGGTCTTCTAGGAAGGCCCATGCCTCCCTTTCATCCTTTCCCAAGAACTCTCCTTGACACATGGACTCAAGGAGCGTTCTGGACGGGATGTGAAGACCCTCATACACAATCTGACAAAGACGCCACAACTCAATGCCATGGTGAGGGCACGAGGATAGTAGCTCTTTGAACCTCTCAAGATATGCATGAAATGGTTCGGTCTCATGTTGATAGAACGAATTGATTTCGTTCCTCAATTTTTGAGTCCGATGATTAGGAAAGTACTTCTTGAGGAATGCAGATTGAAACTCATCCCAAGTCCTAAAGGATTTCGCCTGGTTGCTGTACGACCACTTCTTGGCGTCATCCTTTAGTGCAAAAGGAACGAGCCTAAGATGGATGGAGTCTGTGCTAAGTTGTTGCAGCTTGAACATAGCACAGACCTCCTCAAATTCCCTAAGAAAGATATAGGGGTCACCTTTCCCAGTGAAATGAGGGAGCATGGAAATGAATTGAGGCTTAACCTCAAAATGGTTCCCATTAGCCTCTGGTAATACGATGCACGAGGGTAGAGCTGTACGGCTCGGGTAGCATCGATCACGTAGAGGTATGGGAACGACAACTGGAAGCACTGGTCGAACAGGTGGGTCCAGCAACTGCTCCTCCTCACGGAAATTAGCAGCCATTGAACCCGGACTGCGTGTGACACGAGAGGAGGGAGGTGTCGAGAAATCGATGACCGAAGGCGGATTGACAACGCTCCTCGTCAAACGACCACTCTCGTCTCGTGTCCACGAAAGCATGCACAAAGGTGCACACACACAAAACAAAACTTTTTTTTTAACAAAGAATGTGCGTAGAGGAGAAGACAGGGGAACACAGGAGAGAAAGAATGACTCAGGAGAGAAGGGAAGAAGTCCTTATGCTACGGCGGATGGGTACAGGTAGAAGCACACAAGCAAACAAGGCTCAAGCAATCCTAAGGTCGCTATAGGTCCTTACAGCTAGACGACGCCTAACTGCGAGGTCACACGGCCTCAACACGCCTCACCTCCCTACAACGAGGACCACAAAGCCCAGCAAGTGAGCCAAGATCCGGGGATCTCGTCTCTCCTACTATCGACAAAGTGGGCAACGCCGATCAGGTCATGACGGTCGGGACCGGATCACTCTCCTAATGCGTCCGAATTCCTTAAGGCCAATGTCTACTTGATTTTAAAATTAGGCTCTTGATTAGTGTGGTTTTTGGGGCGAAGGAAAGGGTGATGAAATCCCCCACCTTATCTTTTACGGGACAGCCCCTCCTTAGTAGCGTTTTGGAGTCCTAAATCTAGCAATCAACTCTCCAAACAACGCTCAACTCACACTTGTTGCAATGCACTTCCTACTAACTAATGCATGTTCATACGAAATGCATGAATGAGAGTAGAAGGTGCGTACCTCACGCCAGCTCTCAGCAACAGAAAATAAAGCTAAGATAAAAGACAATCTAAATGCCTAAGTCACATACATGATGCATGACCTAAACAAGAATGAATGCCTAATCTTTTGCTTTGAGTTTTAGGGTCCAAGTTGCTTAAAGGAGGTTTGATTATTGATCTGGGAACGAACTATAAGTCAAAACATGCCAAATTGAGTCCCAGATAACTAGATCAATTAGAGCAACAACAGCAAGAATTTAAAAGATGAACAGAGCTCACCAGACCGCTGATTAGCGGTCTCAGACCGCTGATTGGCGGTCTGAAGTGCTCAGGTCGTCTGGAAATTTCTCCAGTAGCCTCCACTTGCTATTCCCAGTCTCCTGAAACAAAGAAAAACTACAACACACAAATTAAATCCACTCGAATCGTCCAAACAAGAGTCTGGACTGGCACCTCCCCGGCAACGGCGCCAAAAACTTGTTGAACGTTTTAATTAAACCGCAAGTGCACGGCCGCGATGAAGCGGTGGCAAGTACGGGTCGTCCTCAGGGAGGTGAGTAGCCTCTTGCTTGTACGAAATCAAGTGGCAAAAATAGGGGGAGAAAGATGTTTATGCTACTCTACTATATACTACGCTAAGAAGTAGGAAATGCGAAAGGAAGAACCAAACAATGAAACAATAACTAAGCTAAGAACAAAGGAAGAATGCTGAAATACAGGAAATGGAAAACCCCTAAGGGGTGGAATGAGTGCACACATGCAAAGAGGTGGGTGTAGAATACATTCTTTAAGCACATGAAGGTGGTGTTTATCAAGCATAGGAAGTGTCTAAATGTTATGGCAAAACCTATCAATCTATTCACCAACTTAGTTGATTAACATTTACATATGCAAAGTGTTTATTTCAGAACCTAAACAAGCATGAGAGGTGTCTAATCATTTTGGCAAAACTCATCAAGTTGTAAATTCTATCCTAAACAAGCAAGCATACATTCATGTTTAATCAACACATTGAAATTAAAGCATTCATCCCATTCTCTAATGCATGTATGTACATCTACTCCACCCCCCAAAGGGGATGGAACTACTCACTAAACATTACACTAATTATTAAACTAAGCAAAGAAAGCATATTAAAATTAAGCTGGAAATAAAAGACGATTAAACTAAAACATGCACAAACAATAAAAGAAGCATAAACAAACAATGAAAGAAACACAAAACTTTATTGATAAAATGACTCACATTAAAAGTAGCATCCTCCTACTTTAGTGTGTGCTTCAAGGCCTCACTTCTAGTAGGAAGAATAGCCACTTAAAATATAGAGTGATTACAATAGGAGGTGAAGAGTTCTATTTATAGGCATGGAAAAAGCTAATCCGGGACAATCCCCCGATGTGGGACTAAACAAACACCAAAAATAGCCTAAACGAACATTAATACAAGTCCAGGAGAAATCTTGGCGGATCTGGACTAATCCAGACCGCCAATTGGCGGATCTGGACTAATCCAGACCGCCAATTGGCGGTTCCAGACCGCCAATTGGCGGTCCAAAATGTTCGGATCCAGTTGAGTTTTATTCTGGGCTTTTCTTTGTGCTTTTGGTGGTCTTTGATGCATCTACTTCGTTTGTTGGAGCTCCGACCCGAATAGAATTGCCAAAATACTCCCCATGATGGTGAGGAGTATTCTGTTTTGCTCTTAGGTCCTTCTGTCTTGCAATCAGGTCCTTCTTCCTTGCATCTTGGTCCCCAGATCTCACAATTCAGTCCTTTTTTCCAGCTTTTGGGTCCTTTTATGCTTCATCTCTTCAAACCTATTTATTCCTGAAAACTAAACATAAAACTCGTGACATAGCATTGTTTAGGTGAAAGATAATGGATATAAGATACAAATATGAGCATGAAATGATGTCAATCAATTGTAGTAATTATAAAAATATTCTTCTTTATATCAACTGTAGTCTCAATACAAGTCATCCTGGCCACGCCACCTCCTTCCCTCCAACTCCATGCATTCCATATTTAAACAAACACTCGTGTTACCATATTTTATGTAGGATGCGATTAAAATGTCGGTGGGTTGTAAAAATCACAACTATGATGAAATTGGATGTGCATATTTATTTGTTGGTTTGTATGTGTAACGTCCTCAAACACAGTGGAAATTTTCAAATTTAAATCATACCAACAACGAGGACATTACGAAAAGAAATACACACACCGGTGCACCAACATATAATATATATATGTAACGAGTTTACAAAAGAATGTGATTACATCAAAAGATCAAATACATAAAATATACACAAGTAATCACAACCACCTCAAAAGATAAGGAAGCAGGATCCGGTCTCGAGCGCTCCCTCCGCCGTCACCACCCACCTACCGTCGCTCTCGACCTGACAGCAGACAATAAATGCCTGAGTTTCCAGGAGGAAACCCAGTATGCCAAACCCTAACACATATATGGACACAAGGAAATATGCAAAGAACCGTAAACACCACAACTGATACACCCGCTAAGTTCCCGGTACCTCTCTCCTGGCCATAGCCAAACAACACGGGTCTCAAGGGTCATTTCACCCCAACCCACCAACACTCGTGCACACAAGGCACCGCCGGTCCAAATCACGGCCAAACAACCCCCTCATTTCCTCAGTGTTACCGGAGCCACGGTTTTGCATCATTCGCCGGAGCCACGACTTTGCCTCAACTGCCGGAGCCACGGCGACAATTATCACAATCCCCCTCCACGTGTCACTACTAATCGCTATAGGGCCGACATGTCCTCCGTCGCCCCAAAAGGGCCGGCAGACCCGTCGTCTTCTAGCCAATCAATAGCAACACACACACGAAAACAGTGTAAAACGGTCGAACAAAAACTGGCTTCCGGTCGACCGATCCTCACCCAGAGAACTGGCCCAACCGAAAAACCCCGCCAATCGGTCGACCGACAAAGGGGTCCCGGTCGACCGAGAAGTACCAGTAGAAATCCATTTTCGCAAACCACAGTAAAACGGTCGAACAACCGAACCCTATCGGTCGACCGAAAACCACCAGTAAGATTCACCAACAGTCCACACTTCACGGTCGACCGGAACCACATTTCCGGTCGACCGACCATTAAGTTAACTTAAACGTCGGTCGGACGAAGTCAACGAGCGGTCGACCGTTTAGATGGTCAACACCCCCAACCGACCTACAACAGTACTTTCGGTCGACCGGCAAAGGGGTCCCGTTCGATCGAAAATACCCAGGACGTCTTTCTCTCGCTAAAATTGCACAACCGGTCGACGGCCCAAAGGGCATCGTTCGACCGGTGCGAGGAATCCGCCCCAAATACACTACAATCGGTCGACCGAACCAGAACATCGGTCGACCGATTTTAGTGCAGAATACTGTTGTGCAGGTCCGACGAGCCTCTCGGCCTACCGTCGACCGATCCCAATCCCACACTAATCATAGGTGAGCTTGAAAGCAAGCTTGACATACCTTAAGGCTTGAAGAAGCCTTCGAAGAAACGACGGCGAGCGATCCACAATCAAACTCCAAGTCCGGTGAACTCTATGAACGGCGATCTTCGCACCTCCGGCGACTCCAAAAGCAACACACGTGCTCTCCGATCGCCACACCACGCCGACCTTCCACTTGCTGCCGAGAGAGACGAGTTCTAGTGAGAGAGAGAGAGTGAGATGAGAGACGCGAGAGAGAAAGAGGGGAGAGAGAGAGAAAACCAAACCTTTTATACTCTTCCCCGAAACGATCTCAGCCGTCCATCTCAAACCATCACTAATCCTCCCCTAAGCACCATTAAGACAATAAGGATGGGTTAAGATATAACAGTATGACTTGGAGTTGGAGTTGGAGTTGGAATACCCAACTAATGACATTGTCTTCCACTTAATAACAAACAAGTGGAACAATCACTTGAATTATAGATTGCATTGGACCCATGTGCATGTTGTTTATTAAAGCATACACTACAAGATAAAACCCATATGTATGTTGTTTATTAAAGCCTATAGTAACAATCAATCACTACAAGATAAATAAATATATTCCTTTGTATAATCACGTATGCGGTTTATTAGGCCCAGCAAGATGACTACGAAGGTCCAAAATGAGCAATGTAAATCAACACATGCATGGGAATAAATGAGTGAATAAAAAAGGAAGATAAAACTAGTTTATTTTTACCAATGCTCCTCAGTTATACAATCTTTTACTGATTAAAAAGAAACCTGGCATGGTTAAAGATAAAAAGGAATTACCTTGGAGCTAATTTAAGCTTCTTTTGACAATATAGAAAGTGTATCTTCTTCCTTTTGCTCTCAACTTAATGGTTGCTGACTTGCTCTAAACTTACAGTATGAGTTTTGTTTTATCACAGAATTTGTTATTTGAAGGATGTTAGTTACACATTATTTACCTTTACATGTGCACAAGTCGTAATGCTACACAGGTATACTACATGTTACATTGTTGCACAACTTTATAACGTGCTACTAATGCACACGCAAGAAATTTCATAACCACACATAAATGTCAATACAAAGGCAACATAAGATTAAGTTGCAAACATAAATCTCCAAATAGCACTAGTTATAAAACTTAGGAGATACAAAACTAGCTAATAACCTACGTCGGCCTCATATAGTATATTACTAACCAGTATTTTATTGAGTTCCTCGTACAGTCTGATATTGCTTCTAATCAACTATTGTTCACTGTAAAGGAAAAATAAATATTTAACTAAAAACAAATATACTTGTGTCCAGCAGTCGTGGTTGCACGGTGAGGATGTGAGCGGCGCGTAGTGGAACGACAGGACGACGACGTGGGAACTGGAGACGGTGGAGAGAGGCTTCGGGACGACATGGGAACTGGAGACGACGGGGAGGAGTCGACGACGTAGAGGGGAACGCGAGCAGGGACCGGCGAGACGCGAACGACAGTCGAAATCGGAGACACGACGGCGACGACGGAAATCACAAGAGATATGCCTGACCCGACGGATAGATCATTGTGCCGACGGAAAATCCGTTGGTCATTCGGGTTTGGCACACGCTTAGTGCATGTCTCTATTAAATGGGCGCGAAAACAATGTTTCGACCCCGACTCGACGGAGTTTCCCTCAAGCCGACGGAATTTCCGTCGACCAAGATCCGTTGGCAAAAGTGGTTTTTGTTGTAGTGTGTGACTCATTTGAATCTTAATCATTACAATTAATTAGGATCAATAGACATGAATTTGCGTTTTTAAGTATGCATAAGAAGAAACGAGTGCCATTGAAAGCTCATTATGTCTAGTAAATCATATGCATCAATTGGATAATTAAGTCAAATAGATAACGACTCCTTATTAGAAAGTATAGGAGGGTATCAATGTCACACAAATAACAAAATAATATATGTATAATCTCTCGTGATCTTAACATTGTCATGCAAAAACTATTTAATCGAAAGATCACGGTAATGTTGCAGAAGATGTACCACATGGCACATTGGCACTAACTGACTAACACTACCTCGGAAGGTAATCCAAAAGTAACAAAAGTAACTCTTTTGTTGTGACTTTTAAACATTAATTGGATCAGTGGTGTTTTAATTAAGGTTTTCCGAAGTCATCAAACCGATAAAATTTTGGTTTTGGTTCCATGTGGTAGGACCGTTGATGATGTCAGCATGACGTAAACATTTTTGAAACCCTAAGTTGGACCGGACCGAATAAATATCAATGGTCGGACCGGTGGTCAGGCTGGTTTGAACCGATTTTTGTAAAATCATTTAATATATACATACCAAACGTTAAATATAATCGATGATATCAAACCCAATTTTCTTAACTCAGCAAATTTACTATCTTTACTTAACTCAGCAAATTTGCTTGAATAAGAATTAGAGAAAATATTATTTCGATTAAGAATCTAAAACCAAAATTAACCTTCAATACTATCCATGACATCACACTTAAGAAGGCGTTTGGTGAGAGAAAGTAGGGTTTGTGGGTTTTTGTTTGTAAGAATTGCAAAAAAATCCTCGTATTTTAAAAAATTAGGAAAATTTGAAATATTTTATATCCGGTCCGATCAACCGGTCCAACGAAACAGTCTAACTCGGTTCAATCCAGTTCAGAATGGTTCGACTAAAGGCTCGATTTTTTAGCTGACCAGCCACTGGACCATCAGTTCCCAGTCCGACCAGGTCGAACCGTCCGATCCGGTCTGGTTTTTAAAACATTGGTTTAAATATTCGTGGGTTGATTATATTTAGATTTAATTAATTCATTCAGTAGAGTTTGAAGGGGTCCTTTTGTAGGATTCCATGTTTAATTATACATATATATTTTCGAAATTTTTATGTATAATAAGGATCAATTACAATTTTCTTTGATTTATACCATGCATGCATCAGTTTGTTTTAACATCTAGTTTCAAAACTCTATTAAAACAAACAAGGGCTCCGAAATTCATACCTAGAAGTTCTCTAAAACTTCTTGAAGATTCGGAGACGTTGGGGATGCTCCTCGCTGCGCCGGATGCCTCCGAGTATTCACCAAACTCTAAACAAGATCGGAGAGAGGGAAGCTAGTCTCTCAATCTCCGATAGGGTTTAGAATCCAATTACTAACCCCTCTTTAATTCCCTTGAGAAAATGATCTCTTAAGAACTAAACTAAACTTAAGAATTAAGGAATTTTCGTGGAGAATTATGGGGAGAGATTTTTGCATGAGAAAACAATGAATCAATTAATTGGGTAATGAAATAAGCTTGTATTTATAAGCTTTCTCCAAATTACCTATTCATGTGCAACCCCTTGCCCATGGTCTCATGCAAAATTCCATCTAACCATCCATTATTTAATAATAAATAATATTAGCCACGAATTAAATCAATTATGGACCAATTCCATGCATGATCTAATTAATTCTTAAATTAATTCTGCATAAAACCGTCTGGACCGGTCGACCGTTACGAAGGTCCGGTCGACCGCTCGAACCCACGTTCGGTCGACCGTGCGAGATTCGGTCGACCGTTCTTAACGTAGAATATTTCATCGCAATGTTCGGTCGACCGACCGATAGATTCGGTCGACCGTTCCGAACAGACGAAAATTCCCTGTTATCGGTCGAGACACGTCCGGTCGACCGTTATCCATTAACCGGTCGACCGTTTGCACAGTCTTGCAGACTTGTCAAATTTCGGTTTAACCCCTACAAAATTTGACATTTCGGGATTAGTAGTAAATTCACAACTTATGTAACATATTATCCTATGTAATGATCAATCATTACACCCCATAATATTTACATCACATATGAATTTAATTTAGATTCTAATTATGTTATTAATCACAACATAATTTTGATTTTTCTTGTTCACCCCATGTGTCATATTTTCTACATGAAACCCGACACATCCTATGAACTCAAAATCCACATTTCTTGTTTCCCAGTTTTGTGGTGTGACCTATGGGAGGATCTAAACTAAGTTGGCAGTGATATTAAGAGCTTAATATCACAAGCTATAAGCGGTATCTAGCTACACATTATAGCTCCCAATTAGTTAGATGTCTTAATTCCACTCGAACCAAAACCCGATCCACTTAGTGATGGAGTGCACCACTTGTGTCCGTCCCTTGTCTCATGATATTAAGAATACACACAAAGTAGTATTGTGTCATCTTTGTATTAGTATTCATTTCTTGATCTCTTTAAGCTAGTGATAAATATGTGACTTAACTCAAATCACATTGTGCACATTATAACTTTGATTTATCAAGGGGCCCACTAATATCATCACTCAATTAAGAGGGGCAATGATAGTCTTTTGACTAACTATCTTCTCCAACAAAAGTTGTACTTAACCAACCAATGCCTTTACACTACACTGATCGATAGTTCAAGACACTGATCTAATTAAGTATTCCTTAAGTGATTAGATATAAGTCTCATATCAAAGGACCAAAGACACAGTAAAATATTAATGATACAGAAACACATTTCTATAATATTTTACTTATTAGGTCTATTCAGTATACAAAAGTAATATTTTCCTCTTTTGCATACCCGTGTCGTCACTCACTTGTAGAGCTACAATGATCTATGACCAACACGACAATCTTAACTCGGTAATTAATGTCCCATGTTAATTACCATGATTGCGAATATCTTTTGTTTTATGCAAACCAATATCTTTCAGAGCTCTACGGTTAACGAACAAGAGCCTCTTCCTTAACACTTCTAAAAGACGAATAACATAAACAAGGAACAAAATGATTTCTCATTCAATTCATAATAATTGACATTTAAAAGTAAAACTTTTAGAACACATTCCCTTCAATCTCCCACTTGTTATCAAAGTTTTCTTTCACATACATTCTCAATGCATAAAACATCAATAACTAGGGTAACCTTCCCAAATCACCTATCAAGCCAATCCACATGGACCCTCGGATCCATGGACTCGAAATATGTTTCGTCTCTTAGCTTGGTATGAAGGTTTGTTGAATGGATCAGTTGTGCCACTGTTGTGTCCACCTATTTATTTATTTTGTTTTTCGTTGGTGGTTGAGTTAGCTGTAGTGATATTACTCCTAACTACACTAGCTCATACCTCCACCTTCGATAATGATGACGCATCATCACTCCAACCTCTTATTGTCTAGAATTCTTATAAGAATTGCATCAAAACAGCCCTCGGCTATTTTCTCCTTTGTCTTCCATAAACACGAACCTTATCTTTAGTCCGGTTAAGGTACTTCAGAATATTCTTGACCGCAATCCTATGATTAGGATTCACATTGGATTGGTGACCTCTTGTCACATTTAAAGCATACGAGATATTGAGTCTTGTGCAAGCCATCGTGTACATGGTCCTTCCTTTTGCCGAAGCATAAGGGATACCTTCATGTACCCCAAGTCTTTGTGTGATTGAGCACATTGAGACTTCTTGAGTTGCACACCTATACTCATACTTATTGGCATATTGTCCATATCGGAATTGTTCACCCTGAACATTTCCAAAGACCTTGTCAATGTATGCACGTTGACTGAAGCCAATGAGTCTACGGGATGTATCTCAATGTATCTTGATTCTCAAGATGTGTTGAGCCTCATCCTTTTCTTTTCATTGAATACACTGATTTCAACGAAATTTCTCGTTTGCTAATGCAAAGGTGTATGATTGCTCATGAGCAATATGTCATCGACATATAAGATTAGAAGTACTACATGGCTCCCACTAATCTCCTTGTATATACAAGGTACTCCTTTACTTTGAATGAAGTGAATCTTCTTCACCTCTTCGTCAAAGCGTTTGTTCCAACTCCTCGATGTTTGTTTCAATCCACAAATGGATTCTCGAAACTTACATTTCTTCTCGCTACTATTTGGATCATCAAAACCTTGAGGTTGTACCATGTACATATCCTCCTCCAAGTTCCTGTTTAAGGAACACCATTTCGATATCCATCTTCCATATCCCACAATTGTGAAATGCGGTAATAGTGAGCATAATCCGAATAAATTTTAATATGACAACTTCTCAAAAATTTCATCAAAGTCAATTTCTTGAATTTGAGTATAACTTTTGCTACAAGCCTTGCTTCGTAGGTTGTCAAGTTACTATCCATGTCTATCTTCCTCCTAAAAGCCCATTTATAGTTAATGGCATTTTCTCTTGAGGAAGGCACATCAAGTTCTACACTTAATTATCATACATGGATTCTATTTCGGATTCCATGACCTTAAGTCATTGTTTGGAGTCTTCTCTATTGCTTCTCGGAAGGTCGAGGGATCTTTGGTATCTAGTACCATGATCTCATGAAGTCCTACATACTTATTGGGTTTCTTCCTTTCCCTCATTGACCTTCTTAGTTCTTTTGGTTCTTCTTGTGTCTCTCGAACTTCTTCCACAATTTCTTGAGGAATAGGTTCATGTCCGACTCTCGAACGCACACTAGGTGAGGATGATTGAGATTCTTCACAATTTCTTGTAAGGATCTCTCGCTCATGTTCCTACTAACCAAATGAATCTCGGTTGGGCCTTCATGATTTTGAATGCAACATTCACATCATGATCTTGTAGAGTATCTTGAGTTTCCTCAAGCTAAACTCTACTCCCACTACTTTTCTCTCTTTTCCAGAAATTCCAGAAAAACCATATCTCTCTCTACAATCTTTCGATTGGAGGTGATATACAAAAAGTAGTATCCTCTTGTCACACGAGGACAACCTATAAAGAAGCACTTATCCGCTTTTGGTTGAAGCTTGGTCGACATCAATTTCTTGATGTATACCTCACAACCCCAAATCTTGAGAAAGTCGAGCTTAGGTGTCTTTCAACTCCATAGCTCACAAGACATTTTCTCCACGGATTCGGATGGAACATTATTTAGTGAGTTTGTCATTATTTGTAGTGCATAATTCCAAAAGTAAATCGGCAATTTAAATTGACTCATTATTGATCGAACCATGTCGAGCAATATCCTATTCCTACTTTAGGAATGAGTCAAATTTGGTATTCTAAGCACTCACCCCTACGAACCTTTCATAGAGACTCGATATTCTTGTTGAGTCGGTTCACTACTTCATCCTCGAATTCCTTGAACTTGTCAAAGAATTCACTTTTGCTTCCCATTAGACAAATATAGCCATAATGACTATAGTTGTCTGTGAACAAAATGAAGTACCTTAAACCGTCTCTTGCACTTGTACTTATCGGACCACATACATTAGAATGTATCATATCCAATTAGTTGTTCATTTTCGTTCCTTTCTTCTTGAAAAGTCTCTTGGTCATTTATTTGACCAATCCGATAGTGCTACAAGATTGTATCATTCACGTGAGTTATCTTAGTTTCTCTTTTGTTATTGTTTGTTTGAGTTTGTTCATTATTTATTTCAAGCAAATAGAAATCATTCCATATGAATGTATTTGCATAGAAAATTCCATTCTTCGATATAGACAAGCAAGAATTAAAATATTTATTAAAATTTATCCATATCCAAAACTTGATACAAAATAGTTCTTGCTGATCGAAGGTACATAACAAACATTCTACAAAGCATAAATTTAAATCACTAGACTATTGAAGTTCCATAGAATCTTGTACAATCGCAGCGATGCTTGTACTATTTCCAATCTTCAATATCATCTCGTTCCCAACGAGTTCCTTCCTATCCTTCAATAGCTGCACATCAAAATTATGTGAGCACAAGATCCGGTAACCATTACCAAATCAAGGATAGAGGTGATTAAATTTATCTCAATAACAAGCATACCTATGGCGTTTCTCGGGCGCCTACGTTCAATCATCCCATTTTCAAGGTCTTCCTTGTACTTGGGGCAATTAGGTCGGATGTGTCCTTTTTCACCGCAGTGAAAGCACTTCGAGTTGGGAGTTGGAGACTTGTAAGTTTTCTCCCTTGAGACACTCCCATTAGCACCTCCTACTCCCTCGCTCTTGATTGACGTATCTTTGGTAAATTTGCCTTTACCTTTGTTGATCTTTTTGCTCTTCTTATGGACAGCAAGGACCTCATGGTCCCTACTCTTGCCCATATCAACTTCAGCCGTTTTGAGAGCGTTGTGAAGCTCCTCAAGACTCACCCCTTTTTCACGCACATGATAGTGCATCACAAAATCCTTAAAGGACGGGGCTAGAGAGCCAAGAATTAGATCTTCGGCAATGTCCACTGGCATTGGAGAAGAGAGCTTCGACAACTTCTCAAGGTATCCTTGCATCGTGAGAAAATGCATGGATACCGATGTTCCCTCCGCCATATGGCACCTTGTGAGTGCGATGGTGGTCTTATAACGCTCCTTTCGGGCACTATCCATGAACATCTTGGTTAGAGCCTCCATGGTCTTCTTGGGTTTTGAATCCAAGTATTTCGCTTGAAGCGAGTCACCCATGGATGCTAGTATAAGACCGTGAACTTGGTTCTCTTGGTCTTCCCACTTGGCTATCGCCTCTTTCTCTTTATCGGTTGCCTTCTCATTTAATTTTGGGATTTCACCATCCAAAATATGAGATAGTTTTTCAAACCTCAACACGATATTAAGATTGAGTTGCCATTTCATGAAGTTTGAGCCATCATTTTGCAAAGGATTCTTTTCGATCATAGATCGCACAATTGGTTGGATATTTGACATTTCTACAAAATAAATTATATAGGTTTTAATGCCAATTTTATGTTTTAATACATACATACATATATATATATCGAATATGATGTAAATACTGCAAATAAAATCTTGCCCGTAAATGCAGTAATCCAAGATCCCATCAATTGTAATATAGACTAGCTAAGGGCTATCGAATACATTACAACATCAAGGTAAGAAAACATTTTCTAATCACAACCTTTTTTGAATTTTAGCAACATTTAGCATCTTCAAACTTTTGTGACTCTTGTCGTTTTAATTATGAGGGAATGCGACCTATCCTCGTAAGAAAAACTTTTTCCCAAAACCGAGCGAGGGCTCTAGGTAATGTTAAGAAAACTTATTTTCATTTGATACGAGATACGTTTATCTACTGTATTCACAACTAAACATACTTGGGGTTCACTAGGGTGAAACACACCTCATATATTTAATTATAGCACAACAACATACAACCTTTATATCTCCCACTATTCCCAAAGATAGAGGGAGCTATCTCCCGCTAAGGGCGAGCAGAGTATCCCTCGATCAATGGCTGCTAGTGGATGAAATAAGAAGGAAAAATTAATCTTAATTTTTGTTGGACAATTTCATTTATCAACATGTGATTTTGAATTTTAGTTTATCATGCATATTAAAATTTATACACATCCTAACATTCACCATTCATCACATGCATAGCAGAAATTATAAAAACAGAAGTTAAACATTCACACAATCCATATCGCGTGAGTTTATATGTTCCCTTTGATCCTTGATCTTCGATCCCTGATCCTCGATCCTCGATCAATGCTCTACAGCGGCGACTTCCTCTTGCACCGGAGATGTAGATTTTACAGAAAATAAACATGCTCCTCACATTCGATAAAACCGACTAGTGCAAGTCTTATGTAAAAACCTCTCATATGCAAATGCAACTATCTAAAAGACGGAAATATAGAGAATTTTGGCTTTTACATACACAAGCCCCTGTATTATAATAATAACATACATTCATAGCTTCTGATTTGGAACAAATAAACCCACACTTCCTGCATATACAATTCGAGCATCCATGCACGCAATATCGCTATAAACTATGCAATCTAGTTTATCAAGCATCTAGAATCTCAAACAATTCTTTGAAAAACGTTTTGAAATCCATTAAAAACATTTTTCATGCATCCATAGTTCAAAAAATTAATTATGAACCGCTGTCCATCCAATTTCCAATGGAAAGATGAATCGCAGTTTTTCGGTTTTGTTGATTCTCTTACAAAATAATCGTTTATACTTAAAACGAAATTATTGCAAGTTAGACTTATGTCCAAATCATAATTCTGATAATTACATGCCATGTTTTAAATATTCAAAACATTTAAAACGAATTATTACAAGAATTATTTCGGCAAAACATTTAAAGACCGAAAAACCGGTAAAACGAATTGTTTAAATCCTAGATGGTAAACTAAATTTGTTTACAACCATAAATCATAAGAAAATTGAACCCTATGCTCTGATACCACTGTAGGATTTCATGTTTAATTATACATATATATTTTCGAAATTTTTATGTATAATAAGGATCAATTACAATTTTCTTTGATTTATAGCATGCATGCATCGGTTTGTTTTAACATCTAGTTTCAAAACTCTATTAAAACAAACAATGGCTCCGAAATTCATACCTAGAAGTTCTCTAAAACTTCTTGAAGATTCGGAGACGTTGGGGATGCTCCTCGCTGCGCCGGATGCCTCCGAGTATTCACCAAACTCTAAACAAGATCGGAGAGAGGGAAGCTAGTCTCTCAATCTCCGATAGGGTTTAGAATCCAATTACTAACCCCTCTTTAATTCCCTTGAGAAGATGATCTCTTAAGAACTAAACTAAACTTAAGAATTAAGGAATTTTCGTGGAGAATTATGGGGAGAGATTTTTGCATGAGAAAACAATGAATCAATTAATTGGGTAATGAAATAAGCTTGTATTTATAAGCTTTCTCCAAATTACCTATTCATGTGCAACCCCTTGCCCATGGTCTCATGCAAAATTCCATCTAACCATCCATTATTTAATAATAAATAATATTAGCCACGAATTAAATCAATTATGGACCAATTCCATGCATGATCTAATTAATTCTTAAATTAATTCTGCATAAAACCGTCTGGACCGGTCGACTGTTACGAAGGTCCGGTCGACCGCTCGAACCCAAGTTCGGTCGACCGTGCGAGATTCGGTCGACCGTTCTTAACGTAGAATATTTCATCGCAATGTTCGGTCGACCGACCGATAGATTCGGTCGACCGTTCCGAACAGACGAAAATTCCCTGTTATCGGTCGAGACACGTCCGGTCGACCGTTATCCATTAACCGGTCGACCGTTTGCACAGTCTTGCAGACTTGTCAAATTTCGGTTTAACCCCTACAAAATTTGACATTTCGGGATTAGTAGTAAATTCACAACTTATGTAACATATTATCCTATGTAATGATCAATCATTACACCCCATAATATTTACATCACATATGAATTTAATTTAGATTCTAATTATGTTATTAATCACAACATAATTTTGATTTTTCTTGTTCACCCCATGTGTCATATTTTCTACATGAAACCCGACACATCCTATGAACTCAAAATCCCCATTTCTTGTTTCCCAGTTTTGTGGTGTGACCTATGGGAGGATCTAAACTAAGTTGGCAGTGATATTAAGAGCTTAATATCACAAGCTATAAGCGGTATCTAGCTACACATTATAGCTCCCAATTAGTTAGATGTCTTAATTCCACTCGAACCAAAACCCGATTCACTTAGTGATGGAGTGCACCACTTGTTTCCGTCCCTTGCCTCATGATATTAAGAATACACACAAAGTAGTATTGTGTCATCTTTGTATTAGTATTCATTTCTTGATTTCTTTAAGCTAGTTATAAATATGTGACTTAACTCAAATCACATTGTGCACATTATAACTTTGATTTATCAAGGGGCCCACTAATATCATCACTCAATTAAGAGGGGCAATGATAGTCTTTTGACTAACTATCTTCTCCAACAAAAGTTGTGCTTAACCAACCAATGCCTTTACACTACACTGGTCGATAGTTCAAGACACTGATCTAATTAAGTATTCCTTAAGTGATTAGATATAAGTCTCATATCAAAGGACCAAAGACACAGTAAAATATTAATGATACAGAAACACATTTCTATAATATTTTACTTATTAGGTCTATTCAGTATACAAAAGTAATATTTTCCTCTTTTGCATACCCGTGTCGTCACTCACTTGTAGAGCTACAATGATCTATGACCAACACGACAATCTTAACTCGGTAATTAATGTCCCATGTTAATTACCATGATTGCGAATATCTTTTGTTTTATGCAAACAAATATCTTTCAGAGCTCTACGGTTAACGACCAAGAGTCTCTTCCTTAACACTTCTAAAAGACGAATAACATAAACAAGAAACAAAATGATTTCTCATTCAATTCATAATAATTGACATTTAAAAGTAAAACTTTTAGAACACATTCCCTTCACTTTTTTGGATGGATTTAATTTACTAAAAAACTAATTTTTTGTATCCAAACATATTAGTTAATTTATTAAAAAAATATAATTGGGAAACACAAATTAGTGGGGTTTTAATAAATGGTTATGACGAATTTTAAAGAACGGCTAGGATTAGAAGAGCCAAAACATAGTGGAGTTAGTGGAATTTGAATAGAAGGTCAAGATCGATTTGAAGAAGTAAATAAAAAATTAACGAATGATTGAGATTTATTCGAAGGACCAAAAAACTAGATGACCAAGATTTATTTTCGGGTCAAAATAAGTAATCAAGGAACAATTGATATTGATTTATTAAACAAAAAAATATTACACGGTTAAGATTGATTTGAAGGATAAAAATAAATAAATGAATGAATGGTTCTATTAGAATGACAAAAAATTTAGTGGAACGGTACTAGATGCTTATTTCATGGTGTAACAACAGCTTTTGGAGGCAGAAGCTTTGTTTTGGTTACGAAAACTGTCCCAACATCGATTTAATAATTATAGGTGAACTCTGCACCAAACCAAAGGACCCTCAAATTACGAGATCTGTACTTTGATAGCTACAGTTAAAAGGAATGGTTTCTTATAAAATAGAAATTGTTAGAAAATTGTATATTTGTTTTCAATTTTCTTTGAGTTGATTAAAAATAAAAATTGTTTGCTTTTACATTTTCCAAACCTTTGATTTCTTTTCCTTTTCTATAAAAGTTTTTAAGGAAGTTTTAATCCATATTTGGGAAGATTTTTATGTGGAGTTTATCTTTGTTGAGAACAACGGTTATACCTTGGAGAATTATATATGCATCAATGCATTTTAAGGCAAATAAATCATACCATTAAATATGCTAATAAATCATTGCTGTGAATGGAAGGTCGCCATGAATGTGCATGGAAGTTGTGAGGTTTTTTCCAACGTTCCAGCAATGGAAGAGTTCAGAACAATGCCTATAAATAAGGCATGTATATGGAGATTGACATATAGTGGAAAACACATAATCTCTCGCATCATTTTCTCATCAAACATCCAGTCCATTCCACCCACCATTCATTACCAATCTCCAAGAAATTTGTTGTTGTGATCTTCAACGATCTTCCCACATAATCCATGTAAGGTGTTTTAAGATTCATGATTATGAAGTAGCAGACCTAGAAGTTTTCAAAGGGGGTCTCAAAATATGAACCTTAACTCATAATACATAATCTTAAAATTCAGCAAAAATATATTAATATATAAAACTTGATTACAACATTTCCCTTCGATAGATACTCATATGGATTTTGGTTCACACAACTATTTGACTCTTTTTCTTTCACTTCATCAAATAATATAGTTTCAGACGAATCAATAGTTTTTACTTTCATTTTGAAATATCTTTCCACGGTGAAAGCAATATTTCACAAAAAAATAAAAACATCAAGTTAATCATGCAATCCAAATGAAACAAAATTGGATAAAAAAGTAGACAAAACATCAAAAGTAGACAATAGACAAATCTACAATTTTGTAATTTATTTCTTCAATTCATTTTTACAATCATTTTTAGAATCCAATTCTAAGGAAACATAAATAAAAGTAAAACATTCAAAATTCAAAGACTCAATCTTTGTTTTGATGATTTAATCAACCTAATCTTAATTGTAATCAATGTAGAGTAGCACACATATTGCATATCATATATATTGCATTGTGCTAACCTCTATAGGTGCTCAAGACTCAAAGAGGAAAAGAAATCAAGTCAAGACATGTAATAAAACTGATTTGAAGATATGTAATCTTGATTTATGTTGAGTCTTACGAACAATGTGTAATTGATCATACTTGAGCTAAAAACCACTCACATAAACATTGGGTTCCCCATAGAAGTTACACACAAATTTCACATTAATTGGACTTCAATAGATCACCAAAACTTAGACCGGAATTCACTAAGTAAAGTCTGTCAGTGTCAATTCGGTCGACTGTTTGTTTCCTTTAAGTTAGAGTGAATTTTACTACCCGATCGGTCGACCGTTTCGACCTTTTCGGTCGACCGAATAAACATATTTTTCTGACTGTTAGGGTTGTCGTATTATACGAATGGTCGTGTTCTAATTATTCATCCATACCCCCAAAATACAATTGCCCATCGGTCGACAGTGGACCTGTTTCGGTCGACCGAACATAAATGTCTCGACAAACCTAAACTGCCTAAAAAGTTTCCGGTCGACCGTGGACCTTGTTCTGGTCGACCGAACTTGATCATTTTTGTCAACCCCGTAGAGTCTCGAAGTTTACGGTCGACCGAACCCTACTCGGTGTTTGACCGTTAACTGAAGTGTACCTAAGTTATAGCCTGTTTCGTTCGACCGTTCCCTTATCGGTCAACCGAACATTGTTCAAAATTGCCACCCGATCGATCGTTCTACCCGATTCGGTCGACCGAACTTGTTCTGAATTGGGTCCTGCAGGTTTCTATTTTGTGTATCCTACACAACCCTTACCCAATTTATCCCCAACGGCTATAACACCTTAGGAGCTTATAAATAGGTGCTGCCATGACACAATTATACAACTCTTCAAATTCCTATTGTCATATACACTCAAGAGAAAACTCCAAGTCTCCCATTCCCCAAATCATACTCTCCAAGCTTTCACTTTCACATCTTAGATCAATTGCATATCCTAAGCTAAGTATGCTCAAGTTAGAGAGTGAATGATTCACTCAACCCACTGTTGTAAAGAAGCAAGAACTTCGGTGAAAGCCCGAAGTTCCCTCTCGGGTTGTGAGAGGAAGAAATCAAGTAAGCGAGAGTTTTCGTGGTGCATGTGGTGTAAATGCTTAATCTCGGCCCAGAATGAGATTGATAGTGAAGACGCGAGCGGAGCTTGCAAGAGAGGAAGTAGGCGGGAGACTGAACCTCTATAAAAATCCGATGTCTTCTTGTGTTTTGCATTATTTCCTCATTACTTGTTTGTTTAGTTTTTAGTTCCGCTGTGTATTCCTTGATTGCTTAAACAAGTATGTAATTAACTTAAAATCGATTAGAACTAAGCTGCATTCACGATCTTACAACCCCCTAATGACTTTTATGTGTGTTTTTTAAGTTAAACATTTGAGTTTATTAATCGTTTAGTTCAGCTGCCATGAAAAAAATCTACCCCCTCTAATGAATTTTTTTGGATCCACCCCTGCCCATATGCCCTATATGCGTCAAACTTCATCTTTGTACAATCCCATTTGCCTTTGAATCAAATGGACATATTACTCAAATATTATTTTTTAACATAAAATGTTTATTTGTTTATAATCTTCAACCAAAATTTGTATAACGTTCACAAATACAAGAAAAAATGATATCCACGGTTCTTAAAATAACCAACTTTATAATATTTTTTCTAACAATTTTTTATATTAAATCCTTTAGAGACGTACACATTATGAATTCACTTTATGGATATTGTTGTTCCGATCTGTATATAAATATGAATACTAGATTATCATCTTTAGGTTTTTGGTGTCGAACGCATGTTCGTTTAACTGATGTCTCGTGTTTTATATTTTTAATTATTCCAGAATGATTGTAACAAACGTATTTAGATATTTGAGTTTTTTAATAGATTCGAGTTTGAGGGAGAATGCTTATTTTATTTTTTTCATTTTATATTTATTTATTTTAAGTAACGTCTTAAGGCCGAGGGTGTTAAAAAAAACCCGACCAGTGCGGAACTGTTTTGTGTGTCCCACCCACCAAATTATCATTGATCCCCCCTGTTTGCGATCATCATTTTTGTTATCTTTGTACATGTTGTTTTTCAGGTTTACCATGAAATACATATTTATATTTAAAATGACATAATTCGTGATGAAACAAATAAAAAGGCTATTTGCAACGAACTTCTTATGAAAACTTGTATATTCTTTTTCTATTCTCTGGTGCTATTGGGCAACCAAAATTTGGATCAACACCACAGCAAAGCAAGTGGCATTATGAGATTTAATTGAAATATAGTGTAGAACATTGTTCTCAAAGAAAAACTATGTTGCTTTCTAGCTATTCCATCATATTTGTAAATGCCTTTGTTTTCACATGTACACTTCGAAGCTGAGACTACAACCACCAGTTGATCACATTATAATTATCTGTTCTGATTAGTCCCCTTGTGAAAAAGACGTCAATATCTGATTAAACTTCCTACATGGATTATTTCACATTTTCACCGTATCGATTGCTTTGGGATATTTGTTAAGGTTAGAATTTGTGGCCACGATTACAACACCACATCAAAAACATAAAATAAAATAATTGAGGTTACTATGTAGCTGAGTAGAAGAAGGCCAAATGTAGGAGGGACCACAGCCTTTCCAATCCACAACCGACACAGGATCGCACTAAACTTTGATGAGGTCACTTTCACCACTTGATGGATGTCTCCATCTGTCCTGTCCTTTTCGAGGAGCACAGCATGTGACTTTTGATGGAATATGTGATGGAAATAATTCTCAGGGCTTAAAATTTTATTGGATTGAGAGTGAAAAAGGAAGTGTGATTTGAATTGGTGCTTTACGTCGTCCCTGGTTATAATCCCGGACGAATTATGATCCCGGACGAACGGGTCACGAGTGTTCAGTCTCTTTTTCACGTTAGCTTTCTCTCTCTTCAACCTATTTATTCTCTTTCCTACACTATTCACATCTTAATCATAACCCACCACAACTCATCTCTCTCATCTACATCATTTCGGGGTATAATTTTAGAAAAAAATTAAAAAAATCCTAAAATTTAAAAACAATTATCAAACGTATTTTCCAAAAAAAAAAATTAAAATTTTAAAACAAAAAATTCAAACAAATCAAAACAAAAAAAACCCAACAAATATTAATTTTTTTTGACAACCCGGTCGTTGATGACTGAGTCATCTCCCCCGTTAAGGGGGAGATGACCGGGGGGGATGACCCGTTAGTGTTTCTCTTAAAGTGATATAATTGGGGTTTTGTATTCATTTTTACTATTGACTTGTATGTATTTTCGTTTCACTACAAATTATTTAGATACACCTTCGTCGTTTGTGAAACTCACTCTATTATTGTTGTCTTAGAAATTTTGCAAACAACACCCTATAAATTTATAAATAACTTTAATGTTAAATATCAAAACCAAAAAAACCCAAACCATATTCTCCCCCCACCTTCCTCCCTCGTCTCCTACATCACCACCAATGTCGTCGCCAACTATGATTGCCACCTCGCCTTCTTTTATGCACCACTACCACCACTAGGGGTGTGCATCTGGACTGGAGACCAAACCAGACCGAATTAGTTCGGTCCGGAGACCGGTTGGATTCTGTCTGAATTTTTACCTCAAAAATTAAAAAAAAACCTGTACTGGACCGGACCGGACCAGGACTGAATTTTCAACTGGGTCCGGACCAGAACCGGGACCGGTTGGTTTCAGTCCGGTCCAAAAAACTGGACCAGACCAATTTTTACACATCCCTAACCACCACTGACACCGTCGCAGACAATGACTACCACCTCGCCTTCCCTCCAGCACCACCACCACCGTCACCGCCACCATTGCCGACGACAGTGTTGGTGGTGGTAGTGGTGGAGGAAAGAAGGCGAGGTGACAATCATTGCTGGCGATGACGTCAATGGTGGTGATTTAGGAGAAATGGGGATATGGTTTTGTTTTTTTGTTTTGTTATTTAGAATTAAGGACATTTATAATTGTATATGGTGTTTTTTGAAAAAAAATCTAACAATAAGATGTAGTGGATCACACTAACAGCGATGATACACCCAAGCAATTTGTAGTGAAATGTATGTGTACGCAAGTCAATAGTGAAAATACGGGTACAAAAGACCCAATTATGTCACTTTAGAGGTGCACCCAAGCAAATCACCCGGAAAGAAAAGATTCAAACAAGTGGGCCCGTTTAGGCTACATGTAAACTTATATGAGAATGAATCTGTGACATAGTATTTAAGGTACATCTTTAAAGAATATATATATAGCCAATGGGGTTATAGGAGCTCGTATAGTCAACTTGGTTGTGACACTCAAAATTAAGACATTTTAAAGTTGAATTTTTTAAATCAAACTTAATGAAATGTATTACTTTTTCTTTAGCTGTAACATGTTAAAATTTTAGGTCAATCGAAGTTAATTTCACTGTTAATCTAAAATGCTCACAGTTGAACGATCGAAATTTACTGAATTTGGACGTGTTCGGATCAAAGTCTACGATGATCCATTTGATCTAAAAAAATTACCACATGTTCCTTATATATGTTATATCTTACCCATAAATGTTCATAGAAAAAAAACCCGGAAGTGGGTGAAATGTGGTGCTACAACCAAGATGATTGTAGGCCTCCTACAACTCCATTTTTTCCTTATATATACAAGATCTAGTGAGATCAAGACTCATCTTATTTGTTTAAGGTACGTACAATCTCACCATTAGATATAATTACAGTTAACCTACAGTTAATATCCACCATTAGATTATTTTATTAGCATAACCACCATAGTCTTAATATACCTTACAATTTTAGATGAATGATGGATATGGTAGGACTTAAAATGGGTAGATTAAATGCCGGGCTCATTGGAGAATTATTGTGTGTATGTATGTATGTATATCCACCACTCATCTGAAATTGTAAGGTAGATTAAGATTATGGGTGATTATACTGATAAATGATGAATATTAACCGTAGAATAATCATAATTGAGATCGAACGATGAGAGACTTAAATTAGTAAGATGAGTCTTGAACTCACTCAATCTTTATATATATATATATATATATATATATATATATATATATATATATATATATATATCAAGACTATCCAGTTTTCACTTGACAAAAATCGAATCGGTGCGGGTCTATTTCAACAATCGGTTCTTGCGGCATGTTCAAGATGAGTGGGATCATTGGCCTAAAAGTAAATTTATAAGTGAAAAGACCCACATGATTTGTAACCTCAAAATACATCCTCAAATTACAAAAGATGTGGTAGAACTAAAGCTGTAAACGGGTTTGAGTTAGGAGTGGGTCCGGATCAACTACTCTCAAAGGACTACTTTTTGTGAAATCGAAAAGTTGCATCATGCATACCTTCAAATATATAGGAAACCACTCAGCTTCTCCCACTTGGGAAATCTTTCATGCGAACTCAAGTGTAGTACGGTTAGAGTTCGGTTAATATTTCTATTTTTGAAGATAGATTAATATTTCTATTTTGACATGTCTGTTATAAGAACCTTCATCAAATCTGTGTTGTATTCATGTAGATTTTCCAATCCCTATATGTTACAACTATAAATGGAACTTCACACTATCCTACTTCTCTATAATTTTTCATTCTATTTCATCTTTCCTCGCATTTTTCTTTCATCTCGGAAGAGAAAATAAATTCAGGCTAGCCATAATTAAAGGTTTGAAAAGGAGTGATATTAAAGACTCGGAAGGTGTGTGGGGTCAAGAAACTAACGCAGAAAATGGTAGATGGAAAATTTAGTTAGAAGAAAATGATTGTGTGATGACTTCATATCGTAAGTGGGGACTCCAAATTGATCTCACACTTCAACTCTTTTACCAACCTCTCAGGTCCCAACAACAAATCATAAACAACATGTAACATCAAAGGGCATCAATCACACATATGGAGCATTCATTTACACATGAAAGAGAAACAAACCGACACACATTGAACCAACCCACCCATAAGAAGTAACAAAAGGAAAAGGAAAAAAGTAACAAAAGCATGCTTCACAAATTAACTCAAAGCATGACAACTCCAAATTAACATGAACGCTTGCCTCAGAATTCTTTCAAAGTCTCAATGACAGATCCAATTCATCACCGAAATCCTCTTTGTAAATCGTTGCGGCCGCAATTTCTTCAGCGCTAGTAGACCCAAATCGACCCACATGGTGCACACGGCCGTCAAGCCCGGTCAAGAAGCCAGCCCTGAACGGGCTTTTAGGAGCGGAAACTGAATAACCATAACCACTATGAGGCCCAAAAGTGATGCCCCTCATCTGCCGCCGCCTCTTCGCGAGACTCCTCTCGAGCTTGTGGGCATTCTGGTGGCCTCCAAGAGCTTGGGAGCTGTAGAACTTCCTATGGCAATAGTTACAAGTGAAGAAGCGGTGGTTTTCGCAGGGGGAAGAAGGGTTGGACCAGAAGAGAGTGAGCTCAAGTGATGGCTCTACTTCTATTGTCCTCTCCATAGTATGTTGGAAGCAAATATAGGTTTGGTTTGGTTGGAAGAGGGGTTAGAAGTGTTGGTGGTGGTGCACTTTATAGTGAATTTGGTTTAACTTAGTTGGGCACATATTAGATCTAGAGATGCATATTTTTTAATGGAGATTAGTTACTGGATCAAAGAGATGAGTTATAAAGTTACAAGTGGTGAGATTTTAAGGAGTACATTCAAAAGCAAACGACAAATGCAAATGTACCTGCAAAGAGATGGGCATTACGTACGGCAGTCGGATGTGTTGAGAACTTGAGCTATTCTTAGGGAAACACTATTAGAAATCCGGATCAACTATTACAAACAATTATGGATGCAAACATAGAAATAATAACCACAACATCTACAAAAAATCAACGTGACACAAACCACCAGCAAAAAAGCTAATCACCTTCACGATATTAAAGCAAGTTTGGTGACATATATATTGCTCATTTTTTTGAGTGAATTATTTGGGTGCCACTGACGACCGTTGAAATTGACGTTATGACATCTGAAAGTAATTATTTGTCTTAATACCATAGAAAAATATAAATAAACTTCTAATAATGTAATTAAGTTTTTTCCAATGTCATTCCGTTATCAAATTGTTAACTTATCCGTTAACGTCTGTTACTTATATTAATACTTAATCCAAAATTTTCAGAATCATCCTGAATAAACTCAGAATTCATGAATATCATTATATGTGCTATAAATATTGTAAAACATTACTCAAATAATTTATCTACGCTCTCTCTTATCTCTATCTTTCCTCTTTCATCTCTTCATTTTCTCTCTTTAAACTTAATGACTCGGTTACCAAACTAATGAAATCCAATAATTTTTATATTTTAAAAATACAAAATAATTAATTTTTTTGATAAAAAATACATTTTCTAATAAATAGTTTTTATAGAAAATATTTTTTTAGGATGATTCTGAAAATTTTCCATTGAATATTAATATAAGTAATGAACTTTAATATAGAAGTTAAGAGTTTGCTACCGGAATGATAAAATAAATGACATTAGAACAAATGTTTTGGTTTTTCTATTACATTAAGCCTAATAGTTATTTTCAGATGGTATAAAGTCAATTTGATGGTTGTTAATGGTACTTAAACAATTCACCTTTTTTTAATTGATGACATATTGCTCATGTTAGTCTTTTCTCTAAAACCTAATTACTCATGCATTAGGGTTTCTTGTTGTAGACATTTTCCATGCCTGCATGATTATACACACGATAACCTTTTCATCATAAAAGATGTATATGTTTTCAGCTAATAAGTTTTATATGTCCAGACTTGTGATTTTTGACGAATCTTGTTAATTTCCCTAATATAAGTCATTCATTCCTATTATTGCCTAGTGAAAATGACTCTACTATTGCCACCTATTCTGATGTACTGCTTCCACTAAAAGTAATGGTGTTGACATTTTTGGAACATCTTCCCTAGAAGCTTACACTACTACCACACACCTCTTCTTAAATACAAGTAGATCCTAAAAAATGGTGGACATTCGAGTATTGATAGACTTGTTGAAACTGTTGGAGGAGGGGAACCTTATGCAACAACTACAATGCTATGCATGTAGAGGCAATTAATTCATGAAGACCTTGATGCTCAAATATTGATTACTTTCACCAAGGCGAGAGCTAATTACTAGTACTTCCTTTACCACATTAATCTGATTTCAAATTAGGAATCGGGGGAAAAGTGGAAACCTTCCGAAATCTCATAGGTTTGGTGTGTTATGATTTTGGAGGGAGAAACCCCTTTTTGAATTGGGTTAGTTTGGTTATCGGGTCAGAAACAGAACCCAAATCATGGTTTTAACAACTCAACTCGATCCGAATCCGACTCTCCAGTTATCAAACTTAACTGTTATACAATGATTCAGGAGAGTAATAGCCTAATGCTAGAGGGGAAGTACATCTAATCTTCAACATTAATCCACCATGATCAACTATGCAAGCATATCAGCTCAAGAGGATGATCAGCTAATATTGCATAAAGCAAAGGATGATGACCATGAAGCTCCTCAGTTTGATAATAATTTGGGCCTTATCCTTAAGATAAAAGGGTACACACCATTGATTGTGACCCTGAACAAACATATCGAACTAAATAATATTAGGTTGTCTTGTAACGGTTAGGAGATGGTCTAACAATACTACTACGAAAAAAATCAAGTAAACGAACCAGCGCAATCACAAAGAATATTGATATACGGAATTAACTAACTTCTAACTCTCTTCCAAACTTTAAATGCAACAAAACACACACAAGATAAATAAACAAGCACTAGACGAAAGCACACCTGAAGCAAACCACGACACACGTGTTTTACAAGGTCCGGCAACGTGCCTATGTCCTTGGGAGGTCTCCTGTGAGTTTCTTTTCCTTCTTCTGCTTCTCCAACAAGAGAAGCAATCAAGATTACAAGTTTATAGAGGTAATATATCCTCCAAAGAACTGTAGATCTCTCTCTAACCCTAATCTTTCTAAAGGAAATAATAATGTGTTGCGTTGTACAAAAACAAGAGTGAACATACCCTTATATAGACTCATAACCAAACATATAACCGAACGTAACCAAATGTAACCGATCGGTTAACCGCTCCACTATTTCTATATGCTTAACAAATTTAAACCGATTTTCATGAATCTCCACCTTAGTTTGAATTTGTTACCTGAGTCATCTTCTAACCTGCTTTATTTGTGCTTCCATGAAGCACCATGATTGATTCATTTATATTAACCGCAAGTGCACGGCCGCGTTGAAGCGGTGACAAATACGGGTCGATCCACAGGGAGGTCTGTCGACTTTTGGTTTGTGCGAAGGTGAGTGGGAAAGAAAGGAGAGAAATGTTGGTTACACTAAACTACACTAGAATGCAAAAGGGAATGAAAGATTAGAAATAAAAACTAAACCCCATAGGGGGTAGAGAAATAATGCGAATATAAAGATGTGTGTGTGTTTTCAATTAAGCTCCTCACAACATGTAGTGCATGAAATCATAAAACTACATCCAACCTTGCCTCCACATCAATTAAGATAAGACTATATCATTAAAACATACAAGACAATAATTGGAATGAAGCTAAATGAGCTCATGTATAAAGACTAAACCCTACTATGCATCCACATGAATTAAGATAACTCAATATCATTAAAACATATAAGACATTAACCAAGGTAAAGGCAACAAGAGTACATACACTACAAATTGTGTTTCCAATATTAATTCCATCCATATCCTAACCTTATCATTCCCCATAAAATAGGTCCACTAATCAAAGCATAAGCTAAGCTTCATTCAAGAGCATTAGCATATCAAAGATAAGAGTGAAAACCCATTAGATGGTTATGGAAATCATATAAAGCTCAAGGGATTAAGATAACACATACTTAATACACTACATGATCATATCACATATTTCTCCACCCCCAAATGGGGATGAAACTACTCACTATTCATTATACTAACTATATTAACAAAATGAAGCATAATACTGAAATGAAACTACACTAAGCAAACAAGAAATACTAAATAAACTTAAAAGGAAAGGAATGACTAAACAAGAATGCACAAATTAAAAGACAAGATTAAAAGAAACTAGAACAATTATTTTATTAACAATGACTCACATTGAAGGTAGCATTCTTCTCCACCTTGAGTTTTTGCTTCAAGGCTCATTCCTTAGTAGAGAGAATGTCACCAAGCAATGGGTAGTTTACAATAGAAGGTGAAGAGTTCTATTTATAGCCAAAGAAAAAGGCAATCCGGGACAATCCCCCGATGTGGGACTAAACAAATACCACAAATGGAGTAAATACACACTAATACGTGATCCACCAAAATCTTAGTGGATTTGAGCCAAAACAGACCGCCAATTAGCGGTCTTGGACCGCCAATTGGCGGTCTATATGGCCCGGATCACGCTGGATTTTATTCTGGGCTTTTCTGGATGTCTTTGTTGGTCGTTGATGCATCTACTTCACTTGTTGGACCTTCGACCCGAATAGAATTGCCAAAATACTCCTCATGATGGTGTGGAGTTTTCTGTTTTGCTCTTTGGTCCTTCGGTCTTACGTTCAGGTCCTTCTCCCTTGCATCTTAGTCCCTAGGTCTCACAATTAAGTCATTTTTCCCTGCTTTTGGGTCATTTTATGTTTCATCTCTTCAAACCTATTTATTTCTGAAATTCAAACATAAAACTCGTCATGTAGCATTGCTTAAGTGTAAGATAATCGATATAAGATACAAATATAAGCATGAAATGATGTCAATCAAATACCCCCACACCTAAGTTTTTGCTAGTCCCGAGCAAAACAAAGAAAGAGAAAAGCAAATGAGAAACAAGAAATGCTAACTCACTTTCGTAGGAATCATGGTTGCACTTAGCACGTGCAACAAGCCGTTAAACCTCCTTGTTGCCAAGGAGGAGGAGTGTTGTCTCCTGAGGGTTTTCAGCGGATATACCCACAAAATCCGAACAAGATGAATTATTCAATCTATACTCTCGACTCGTTGGAAATATTTTTGTCGATCATTGGACGCGGTAATCCTATGGGCCGACTCTATATAGGTAATCAGTCCAAACACCTAATCTAATGAACCATTCATGCAAGTTAAATAAGGAATTAAGTGAAAGACATGGACAACTTCAACATCCTCAAGTGATACAAAGTGTAAAGTCCATTAAGGTTCTTATTTGCATTTTTTTCTTTTTGTTTCTTTTCACATTTTTTTCTTTTTATTAGTTTGAGCTTCATTCTCCCAGGGTCAGGTTTCGTGCATCATTGCCCATGAGTACTTATACTATCACGTACACCTTTCCCCAAATCTCCACATAGGGCAATCCCTACCACCCGTGTAACGAGAGTTCGGTTGGCGCATCCCAAGTCAGATGACTCGAAAGTACGAGGCACAAAGTCCCCTCAGACCTACTTTCCCGACTGATAGGAGCCGTGCGAGAAGAGAGAACACCTACTCACTTATTTCTTATCTACACATGAACCAAAACCCCTACACTTAATGTCTGACAACAAGATTTAAAGGGTCCTTGACAACAACAAACTTCCTTAAGTTAACAGACACGAATTATTGACTCATTAGGTTCAGGGTGGACTTCTTTAAATGTTTGAGCACTGAAACCCTATGATTACTCACCCCTAAGGGAAAACTGGGGTGCATCCTAACGCTAGATAAGTCCTAAAGCCACTGTACTAGATATCCTAATGCATCAAGTTCAAGACAATTTTGGGAGCTTTCTTTTTACTTTGCCTCTCAACGGTTTTGCACATGCTAAACACGCAAAACCCACAAAACATTTTCTTTCGCAAACACATGAAGATTTTGAAAGAAATGTGAAATTTTTTAAGCACTAGGCAAGCAAAAGAAGACAAGTCACCCAAGGATCATGGTAAGCAGATATATCGATATTAAATGCAGCACACTAACATGACCCTAATAATGCACACAAAAGAAAATAAAATCAAAGGAAAAAAAACTCAACTATGTACTGATGAGAATTAAATTTATACCGCAAGTGCACGGCGTCAATGAAGACGTGACAAGTACGGGTCGAACACAAGGAGTGAGAGATATTGTTATTTTTGTGATTTTTGAATTAAGGAAGAAAGAGAGAGAAATATGTTTAGTTTGACATTTTTGGTTTTTAATTTTCTAAAGCAAGAACAACAAAAGAAAAACTAAAAAGAAAAGAAATATGGATGAGAGTCCAAAGGGTGGGGGATTAGATATCGGGTTTTGTTTAGAGAGTTCTGAAACTTATAATAAATCACATTAGTTATAAAACATTACATGATAAATGATTCAACATAAACTCAAGTAATGAAAATATACTAACACGAAATTAAAATAATAACATCATTTTTCTTCTCATCACCCTAAATCCGTCACCCCCACCCTTTGGAGAGTGTTAGAAACTCATGGATGGTGGGAAGGAGAAAGGGTCTAGAGAAACTACAAAAAAAGAAAACTAAAAACAAGAAATAAAAGAACAGAATTTTATTGCTAAAAAGAAGAGGAGAGGAGCCCCTTTCAATACATGATTCGGCCTTATTTATAGCATCAACCGGGGATCCTAATACATAAAAGGAACGTACATGCGTCAATACAGCATTGGTAAAAATTTGAGCGCACGGATCAACTTTTGTGCGGCGGAATCGCCGCATTTTGTACATGAGGTGCGGCGGAATCGCCACCTTTTTGTCTTGGAATCGATCTGGTGTTTTCCTGTGTGTTTATGGTATGTTTTAGCTGTCCTTTGCGCGTCTGAATTAATTATTGCATATCTTTGGAGATCCGAGTTAATTTCTTCGTATATTTGGAGATCCAAATTGATTTTTATTTAGAACTTCTCCAAAATAATCTTTTGGTACTCGTAATTTGCAGTCGGGTCCTTGGCTTTTGCAATTAAGTCCCTGACTACTTTTGTGCTTAAGTCCTTGGCATTTTTGTAATTAGGTCTTTGAATGCTTTTATGCTTGGATGGACTTCCATTTGAATCCCCATTTGACTTCCATTTGTACAAAGGGAAGTTCAAGGTCATGTTGATGGACACAAACCCGAATTCCCTCAAAACCTGTGAGATGCTAAAGAAGGGATACAAATATGTGAAAGAAATGGAGCCCAAATACACAAGGGTTGGAGCCCACAACAATCGATGCTCACTGAAGGAGTCTTTTATTGTACTTTTTTTTTGAATATAACTATGTACAAACATAAGTTCTCATCTTCATTTGTCAAAAGACATCAAATGAGAACCTCAAAAGTGGGTCAATGCACTTGGAAAGGGAAGATGACACCACGCGGGGCCAGAATACGCATGTGTGGGCCCCCTTCACAAAGAGCACCCGATGAGATGAGAGGTTCATGAATTGGACGCAATGGCGTCTCATTCAAAGGATCAAACTGAAAGAGCTTGAACCTCTCGAGAGTTTGGGAAATAAGGGGCAACTGAAGAAGAGTTTCTCCCGTTGCGGTGCTGAAGTAATGATCGACAATCCAAGATCTCCAACCAACTGGCTGGTGCGTTGGAACAAGGTCAAGAACCTCATTATGCATGTCCAACTCACCAGGAGAACAAGAAGTGGGTCTCTTACACAAGGAATCCTCCAAGGAAATCCTAATACCCTCATGAGCAATGTAGTTGTTTGATGTTCCATCATTTTGAAGATGATCAGGAACAATAGTGAGAGGCAAACTCTCATTAGGTTGTTTGAAATTGAGGGTACTAGGGAGCTCTTGCTCCAGAGGTGAGTCCTTAAGAGGCACAACATGAAGATCATGTGGCTCTAGGGCCACGGGACAAAAAGGTAAGGCACAATCATGTGCCGACTCGTAATGAAGCTGGTCCATGTTATTCTCAATTGGGATCGAATCGTCCACCAAGTGATCGTGAATTGAAATCCCAAGTCCCTCAGACTGACTAGGAGTTTGACTTTGAAAGATTGTGCTTTGAATTTGTGGATGTGGTGGTGGCGGTTCGATATCAAAAGATGAATCCTCATGTTGACAAGAAAAGTTACTCTCCTCACGTTCACGTAATTGCTGCGACATTTGACTCACTTGCAGTGTCATATTTTGTATTGACTGTTGAGTGGTTTCCATGAACGTAAGGAAAGTTTGTTTCAAGGAATCAGGTATGCGGTCAACTATGAGGTCCAAGTCAGAGCTTGGGAAATTTTGGGGTTGGGTGTTAATGGGCTGAGAATGGGTCCTGGGTATTCGGGTATTCGGGAGGAGGATACTGGGGTGAAAATGAAGTATAAGAATTTGGATATGAATTGTCTCCCCACGAATCCATCACTCTCGGGTTGTACGCGGATGCGTAATGGTCATATTGAGCATTTTGGGAAAATGTATGCTCATACTTAGGCTCAGGGGGAACATAAAGACATTCCACGATAACATGACCACTTAACCCACAATAGTCGCATGGTACGGCTACTGGAGCCACCGGTGCACCCATGCCGTATGCCATAGGCATGAAAGAGGCCAAAGTTTGTTGTAATGTCTCAGTTTGTTGACCAGCATATGATCCGACGTAACTAGATGGTGGTCTAGCAGTCGGTGCCTCTCTCATACTACCCCAATATGAAGATTGCTCAGTCACACAATTAAGATTCTCCCAACCATACGGAGTGTTAGTCTGAGCCACCCCAGGTTGCATGGGTCCAGAATACTAGGAAGAATTGTCCTGGTCCCAACAATGATATGGATGGTCGCCCATGTAACCATCCATCTCAACAAAGAACTCTCGAGTCGATCACTCTCACCACCACGAGGCCAAGCTCGCAAAAAGTGCTCGACTCGACCCTAAAACGCTACCAGAGAGTGTAAAGGGGAGGAGACTATAACGTAGAAGAAAGTGAGAAGATGATGACTCAGAGGAGAAGGGAAGAATCCTAGAGCTAGCGTGGGTAATGGGATCAGGTAGAAGCCTAACTAGCAAGCACAACTCAAACAATGTAAGGCAATGGGTCCTTAGGCTAGACGACGCATAACTTCGAGGTCACTAGCCTCGACACGCCTCACCTCCCTACAACGAGGACCACAATGCCCAGCAAGTGATACCAGATGCGGAGATCTAGTACCTCCTACTATCGACAAGGTAGGCAACACCGATCACGCCATGGCAGTCTCAACTAGATTACTTTCCTAGTGCGTCTGAAATCCTAGGGCCAATGTCTACTTGCTTTTAGTTAAGGCTTGATTAAGAGTGATTTTTGGGGCCAAGGAAAGGGTGATGAAATCCCCCACCTTATCTTTTATGGGACATACCCTCCTTAGTAGCGTTTTGATCCTAGATCTAGCAATCAACACTCCAATCAAACGCTCAAGACACTCTTGTCCCGATGCACCTTACTAACTAATGCATGATTGAAACATGCATGAATGAGAGATTTTGGTGCACGTACCTCACGCCAGCAATCAACAACAAAGTGTAAAGCAAAGAAAAGACAAATGCATGCAAGGTCTACAAATGATGCATGACCTAGATGGCAAGAAGTCTAATCTTTTGCTTTGAGTTTTATGGTCCAAGTTGATTAAAGGAAATTGAAATTAAATCTGGGAGCAAGATAGAAATCACATCATGCAAAATAGTGCTCCCAGATAACTAAAGTGAAAGCATCAACTACCAGAAGAAAATTGAGAGCCAAAAACACTCACCAGGCCGCCAATTGGCGGTCCACGACCGCTGATTGGCGGTCCTTGTTGAAGTTCTTCTGCTCCAACTCGTCCAATAGCCTACCTGTGATCTCTAGGATCCCTGAAACTAAGAAAAACTGAAAACAAAAAATTAAAAACCACTCGAATCGTCCAAACCAAGGTCTGGACAGAGAACCTCCTCGATAACCGCGCCAAAAACTTGATTGATCGTTTTATATTAAACTGCAAGTGCACGGCCGATTTGAAGCGGTGGCAAATACGGGTCGATCCACAGGGAGGAGTGTCAACTTTTGGTTTGTGCGAAGGCGAGTGGTAAAGAAAGGAGAGAAATGTTGGTTACACTAAACTACACTAGAATACAAAAGGAAATGAAAGATAAGAAATAATAACTAAACCCCATAGGGGGTAGAGAAATAATGTGAATATAAACATGTGTGTGTGTGTGTGTTCAATTAAGCTTCTCACAACATGTAGTGCATGAAATCATAAAACTACATCCAACTTTGCCTCCACATCAATTAAGATAAGACTACATCATTAAACATACAAGACAACAATTGGAATGAAGCTAAATGAAGTCATGTATAAAGACTAGACCCTACTATGCCTCCACATGAATTAAGATAACCCAATATAATTAAAACATATAAGACATTAACTAAGGTAAAGGCAACAAGAGTACATACACTACAAATTGTGTTTCCAATATTAATTCATCAATATCATAACCTTATCATTCCTCATAAAATAGGTCCACTAATCAAAGCATGGGCTAAGCTTCATTCAAGAGCATTAGTATATCAAAGATAAGAGTGGAGACCCATTAGATGGTTATGGAAATGATATAAAACTCAAGGGATTAAGATAACACACACGTAATACACTACATGATCATATCACATATTTCTCCACCCCCCAAATGGGGATGGAACTACTCACACATATTTAAACTAACTACTATAACAAAATGAAGCATTATACTGAAATGAAACTACACTAATCAAGCAAGAAATATTAAAGAAGCATAAAACAAAACAAACAAGCAAGCAAGCATGCATATGAAAGGAAATTAAACTAAGAGACAAACAACACAATTAAAGGAAAAACATCTATTATTAGCTCACTCAATACAAGCAGTCATTCCTCCACCAGAGTTTTGCTTCAAGGCTTCACTCTTAGTAGGGAAGATGACCACCAAAGAGGGAGATATGTACAATGGAAGGTGAAGAGTTCTATTTATAAGCATGGAAAAAGCTAATCCGGGACAATTCCCCGATGTGGGACTAAACAAATACCAAAAATAGACTAAGAATATACTAATACACGTGCCCGCCAAAGATGAGCGGATCCGGAGCCAAACAGACCGCCAATTGGCGGTCTATTAGTTCTGGATCGGGCTCATTTTTGTTGTGGGCTTGTGTTGATGTATTTGTTGGTCTTGGATGCATCTACTTCGTTTATTGGAGCTCCGACCCGAATCGAATTGTTAAAATACTCCCCATGATGGTGTGGAGTTTTCTATTTTGCTCCTAGGTCCTTCGGTCTTACGTTCAGGTCCTTCTCCCTTGCATCTCAGTCCCCAGGTCTCACACTTAATTCTTTTTTTCCTGCTTTTGGGTCTTTTCATGGCTCTTCTCTTCAAACCTCTTTATTTCTGAAATTCAAACATAAAACTCGTCATGTAGCATTGCTTAGGCGTAAGATAATGGATATAAGATACAAATATAAGCATGAAATGATGTCAATCCTCTGGTCTAGTTCATATCATAACATACATAACAGATCTGACTGCATATGAAACTCTATCCATATCTCTCCTTTTCTTTTCCGTCGAGAGGTTGCACTTCATCAATAGCTTTAAGTGAGCATTTATTGGTGTGGCAACATGCTTAGCTTCTTGAGATTGTACCTCTCGAGAATTTTCGGGATATAACTCCTTTGAGTTAGCGAAATTTCACACTCCCAAGGTCTTTCATCTCCAACTCCCCAAGAAGCCTCTGTTTGAGATCATCTATATGCTTCATCTCCTTAGCTGCGATCAAAATATCATCAACATACAAGAGCAAGAACATGTGTGTCCCATCTTTCAGACTCCTCAAGTAAACACAACTATCATAGTCACACCGTACAAAATCATTCATCAGCATAAATGTATCAAACCTTTTGTACCACTGTCTCAGCAACTGCTTAAGTCTGTAGGCAGACTTCTTCCGCGTACATACTTGTCCTTCTTTGCATTGTGTAATGAACTCATCTGGTTGCTTCATACAGATTGCCTCCTCAATGTGCCCATGAAGAAACATTGTCTTCATATCCATTTTCTCTAACTCCATGTCATCCATCGCCACCATAGATAACAACACTAAAATTGAGGTATGCTTTACAATGGGTGAGAAGATCTCGTTGTAATCGACCCCTTCCTTCTGAGCATATCCTTTTGTCACCAACCTCGCATTGTATTTTAACTCCTCATTAGGAATTGACCCTTCTTTCTTCCAGAAGATCCACTTACACCCAATTGCATGCTTTCCTCTTGGAAGCATATGATTCTTATAAAGAGACTTCATCTCTTCGGTCATGGTCACTGGTTGATCTTTTTATATTAACCGCAAGTGCACGGTCGCGTTGAAGTGGTGGCAAATATGGGTCGTCCACTGGGAGGTGTGTCGACGCTTGGTTTGTTCGAAGGCGAGAGGTAAAAAGAACGAGAGAAAGGTTGGTTACACTAAATTACACTAAGATGCAAAAAGGAAATGAAGATAAGCAATAAAACTAAGTCCCATAGGGGGTAGAGAAATAATGTGAATATGAAGATGTGTGTGTGTGTGTTCAATCAAGCTCCTCACAACATGTAGTGCATGAAATCATAAAACTACATCCAACTTTGCCTCCACATGAATTAAGATAAGACTACATCATTAAAACATACAAGACAATAATTGGAAGCTACATGAACTCAAGTATAAAGACTAGACCCTACTATGCCTCTACATGAATTAAGATAAGACTACATCATTAAAACATACAAGACATTAGCTAAGGTAAAGGCAACAAGAGCACATACACTACAAATTGTGTTTCCAATATTAACTTCATCCATATCATAACCTTATCGTTCCCATAAAATAGGTCCACTAATCAAAGCATAAGCTAAGCTTCATTCAAGAGCATTAGCATATCAAAGATAAGAGTGAAAACCCATTAGATGGCTGTGGAAACCATATAAAGCTCAAGGGATAAAGATAACACACACTTAATACACTACATGATTATATCACATATTTCTCCACCCCCAAATGGGGATGGAACTACTCACTACTCATTACACTAACTATATTAACAAAAGAAAGTATAATACTGAAATGAAAGTTAACTAAGAAAGCAAGAAGTATTAAAGAAGCTTAAAAGGAAAGGAAAGACTAAACAAACATGCACAAATTAAAAGAAACTAGAAGAATTATTTTATTAACAAATGACTCACATTGAAGGTAACATTCTTCTCCACCTTGAGTTTTTGCTTCAAGGCTCACTCCTTAGTAGAGAGAATACCACCAAGCAATGGGTAATTACAATGGAAGGTGAAGAGTTCTATTTATAAGCATGAAAAAAGCTAATCGGAGACAATCCCCCGATGTGGGACTAAACCAATACCAAAAATAGCCTAAACGAACATTAATGCAAGTCCAGGAGAAATTTGGGCGGATCCTGAGTAATATGGACCGCCAATTAGCGGTCCAAAACCTCCAATTGGCAATCCAAAAACTTCGGATCGCGTTGGAATTTGTTGTGGGCTTTTCTTTCTGGTATTGTTGGTCTTTGATGCGATTACTTGACTTGTTGGAGCTCCGACCCGAATGGAATTGGTAAAATACTCCCCATGATGGTGTGGAGTATTCTGTTTTGCTCTTAGGTCCTTCTGTCTTACATTCAGGTCCTTCTCCCTTGCATCTTAGTCCCCAGATCTCACAATTCAGTCCTTTTTCCCAGCTATTGGGTCCTTTTATGCTTCATCTCTTCAAACCTATTTATTCCTGAAAACTAAACATAAAACTCGTAACATAGCATTGTTTAGGTGAAAGATAATGGATATAAGATACAAATACAAACATGAAATGATGTCAATCAGTCACCCTCCACTTGTTCCTATCCTCACTACTGCAGAAAATGGAATATACGTCGGATATACGGGGGTATATATGTCAGATATAAGCATTCCCAAATCCGACGTCTATGTGTACGTCGTCTATACATAGACGTCGGACGCGCGAAAGCCGACGTCAGATTCAATGGTATTCCTTCAACCGACGTCTATAGTACCCCATAGACGTCGGCCTTTAAAAAGACCGACGTCTATTCTATCTTAGTCCAAATAGACGTCGGCCGTTAGAACAACCGACGTCTATTGGGCGATGAGTAAAGACTATTATGCACTAGTGCCTCCTGCTCAACGGTTTCTTCGAATGTGCAAGGGTCCCCACATTCGGTAACAAGTGCAAACACAATGCTAGCGTCGTCCTGACCATACATCACTAGTGCCCTAGTGATCCTCCTTTGTCTCCCCGGAGCTATACTCTCTTGCTCAGGCTCTTCCTCTACTCGTGAGTCGATTGTTTCCTGCTGAACTCCTTCATTCGATCCACCCCCTAAAGTCGTGACCCTCACTTAAAATTTGTCTCCTTGTACGAAACCCTCTTGCAGCGTTTTCTCCTCAAGACTCTTAAGTAAACTCGTCTCATAAAATACCACATTACCCCGCAAAAGCGCATTCTTGCCAACTGGATCCCAAAGCTTATATCCCTTCGCTGACCTATCTTAACCAAGGAAAATGCATTCCTTCGATTTTGAATCCAGCTTCGACCATTGTGTTTCATCAACCAACGCATAAGCTTTGCATCCAAATATCCTCAGCCTTGAATAATCAAATGGCTCACCCTTCTACACTTCCTGAGGTGTCTTTAAATCAAGTGTTGATGACGTTGAGACATTTACCAGATAGCACGCAAGATCTACTGTTTCAGCCCAGAAATCCTTCGACAGATCCACATGAAACCTCATGCTTCTTGCTCGTTCACACAAATTTTGTTCATCCTTTCAGCTACGTCGTTCTGTTTTGGACTTCGCATTGTTGTGAAATGTCTCGTGACGCCTTCTCCTTCACAGAAACTCATGAACTCCTTTGAGGTGGACTCACCTCCATTATCTGTCCTTAAACACTTAACAAAGTTTCCTGTACTTTTCTCGACATGGGCCTTCCATGCTTTAAACTTCTCAAAACAACAAATTTATTTTTCAGAAAGTAAACTCATACAATCCTTGAGAAGTCGAAAATAAATGTGACAAAATATTCAGCTCCACCTTTTCACCGAACTTGTTCCAGTCCCTAGACGTCTGAGTGCACATACTCCAATATTTCTTTCGTCTTGTGAATTGTCATCTTGAATCGAATCCTGTGTTGTTTACCGAAGACACAATACTTGCAAAAAACCAATTGGCAACTCTTAACTCCCTTCAACAATCCTTGTTTGTGTAACTCACACAAACCCTTTTTCGACATATGACCAAACCTCATATGCCAAAGTGTGGTGTTGTCTTCGTCTCATGCTACACTTGTTGCACCCCTTCATGCCACTACGTTTCATTGCATCCAATACAAGTTGTCCACCTTGGTTCTCTTTATCAATGTCATCGCTTCATGAGTGACCTTGACCTTTCAGTCCGCCCTGGACCATCTCCACCCTAGAGTATGAAGATCTCCTAGAGATATCAGTTTTTTTCAACTCCAGAACGTGACGCACACCCATCAGCGTTCAAATGCATCCATCGAACATCTTAAATTTTATAAAACTAATTCTGACTATAGTGCATGATGCATCGTTGCCAATAACAACGATCCCTCCTTTCAGTGGTTCATATGATGTAAACCACTCTCTAACTGGGGACATATGGTATCATTCTCCTGTATCCAAAATCCAACCTGTCAAAGATTTATCAATACTTGTAGCGTAAATTGTTAGGATGTCTACTGTGTCCCGCTCCTCCACCGTGTTGGCAGAATCAAGCCCCATGTCTTTACCATTCTGTTGTGCCTCTTTGAAGGCTCTACAATCACGCTTCATGTGACCCATCTTCTTGCAAAAGAAACATTCAAAGGTTCCCCCTTTGATTTTGACATGCCCATGTTGCTTCCACTTTTGTTACCCGTCCTGCCCTTGCATTTGATGCGACGATTAGTCCTTCACCTTTGTCAGAAGTGAAAGGAATGTGTTCTAAAAGTTTTACTTTTATATGTCAATTATTATGAATTGGATGTGCAAACATTTTGTTCCTTGATTATGGTATTCGTCTTTTGGAAGTGTTAAGAAAGATGAACTTGGTCCTTAACCGTAGAACTCTAAATGCTAATTGTTTACATAAATCAAAAGTTATTCACAATCATGGTAATTAACATGGAACATTAATTACCGAGATAAGATTGTCGTGTTGGTCATCGATTGTTGTAACTCTACAAATAATTGACAACACGAGTATATAAAAGAGGAAAAGATTATTTTTATATACTGAATACACCTAACAAGTAAAACATTTTGGAATTGTGTTTCGTGTCATTAATATTTTACTGTGTCTCAGAACCTATGATATGAGACTTGTATCTTTTCACTCACGAAGTGTTTGATTTGATTATTGTCAAAAGCTATCATTGAGTATAGTGATAAAAGCAATAATTGGTTGAACATGACTCGTGCTGTATAAGATAGCTAGTCAAAGGATTATCATTACCCCTCTTAATTGAGTGATGATATTAGTGGACCCCTTGATAAAGCAAAATTATAATGTGCATAATGTAGCTTAAGTTAACTTACATTGTTATAATTAGCTTAAAGAGATCAAGAAATAAATATAACACAAAAATGACACATTTCTACTTTGTATATATTCTTAATATCATGAGTCAAGGGATGGATACAAGTGGTGCACTAACATCACTAAATGGATCGTGTTTAGTTTGAGTGGAACAAGACATCTATGTTAAAGGTAACTATAATGTGTAGTTAGATACCGCTTATAGTTTGAGATATTAAGTGTTTAATATCGCTGCCAATTTGGCTTATCCTACTATCGGTCACACCACAAAACTATGAGATTAGGATTAATTATAGGAGAGAAAAAGCAAGAGATCATGTCTAGAGAATAGTTCTTGATGTGGGTGATTTGAGAGGCTATAAATTGGTCCTCTCACCCAACTTGTTTCATAAGAATTAATGCAAAAATTCTTTCTCTCTCTAACCACCCCAATTAACTCATCCAAAAAGTCTCTTAGTATTTTGAGTTTTGGGTATTAAAATCTCAGAAGCTTTTAGAGGGGTTATTAGCTAGATTCTAAGCTTAATTAGAGATTGATTGACTAGCTCTTTTCTCTCTAATCTTGTTTAGAGTTTGGTGAACTGCGGATCTTCTGAAAAGTTTTAGAGAACATTTGGGGTATGATCTTCTCACTTTGATTTATTTTAATATGTGTAGGAATGCATGATATTAGAATAAACATATACATGTACATAAAATCAAGGAAAATATGAAATCGATCATGTATGCTTGTATTAACAATTTTAAAATATACACATGCATAGGGACATGAAATCCTACAAGAAGAGCTACTACCAGAATTATTCCTTGAATCAAAAGAGATCAACGTGCCTTTGACCTCCTCCCGCACCAACGAATCAATCCCGTATATGATCGTGTTCACCAAATTCTCAAATGAGTTCGGCAGCGACGTCAATAAGAACATTCCTTTGTCTTCATCTTCCAATTTGACACCCGGTTGTATCAAATCTGCAATCAACTTGTTGAACATCGATAGATGATCAACGAACGATGTGTTCTCCCTTATCTGAAACGTGTAAAGCTGACGCTTCAGGTTCAACTTGTTGCTTAAGTTTTCTTCATAAACCTATCCTCCATAAGTTTCCAATATTCAACGACTGTTGCCGCCGATTCCTCGAAGAGAATATCATCAGAAAGACACAACTAGATGATCCCTATCGCCTGGAGATTCAGTATCTCCCACTTCTCATCGGTCATCTTCGACGACTTCTTCTCGACACCATCCAGAGTATTCAAGAGCCCATCCGTTTGCGACATCAACGCACGGACCCTCCTCTGCCAGGTGGAAAAGTTCTATTTTCCGGTGCATTTCTCCACACTGAAGTTTCTTGCATCGTCTAACATGTCTAGCAGCAACCAAAGCTCAGATACAAGTTGTTGGGAGAGGGTCTAACAATTCTACTATGAAAAAAATCATGTTAACGGACTAGCGGAATCACAAAGAATATTGATATGCAAAATTAATTAACTTCTGGCTCTCTCCCAAACTTTAAATGCAACAAAATACACACAAGATAAATAAACAAGCAATAGACAAATGCACACCTGAAGAAAGCCACGACACACGCATTTTACAAGGTTCAGCAGCGTGCCTTCGTCCTTGGGGGGGTCTCCTACGTGTTTCCTTTCCTTCTTCTGCTTCTCCAACAAGAGAAGCAACCGAGATTACAAGTTTATAGAGGCAATATGTACTCTAAAGCACTCTAGATCTCTCTCTAACCTTAATCTCACTAAAGAAAATAATGATGTGTTGTGTTATACAAAAACAAGGGCGAACATCCCCTTATATAGACTCATAACCAAACATATAGTTGAACGTAAACGATAGGTTAACCACTCCACTTTTTCAATATGCTTAAGAAATTTAAACCAATTTTCAACAGTAACCAGAGGCTTCATACATTGAAGGCATATATTTTGTGGGGGGAGAGTTGAGCTTTCGACTTGCCTAGATGCAACAACCACCAGTGCAGAATGTACAATAGACGTCACACAATAGACGTCGGATATCGAAACATCCGACGTCTATAGGTATAAACGTTGGATATTCAAACATCCAATGTTTATAGGTTTTTATAAACGTCGGTTTTTGTAGTATAACTGACATTTATACATCCTTAAAGAAGAAAAAAAAATTGTTTATTTTTTGCGATTTATTTCGTATAAGAATTTATGTGGATTTATTTTGTATCAGAATTAATGCAATTTTATACTTCGCAGAATGTAATGTGAATTATTTGGATTGATTTAAAATAGTTACATCAATGTAACTCATGTGTGTTGATGTACGTATGTGTGTTTACTACCTTATGTGTTGAAGTTTAGTCCCACATTGGAGAATTATTTTTTTGTTGGTGGAGTTGATGTACTTCACCACTCATTTTCTTCTTAATGGGAGTTGGTTACCACACTAGCTACAGAAGTCAAGTGTGATATATATATTTAATGGTCAGAAGATTGGCACTTGGGGCACTTGGGCTTAAGATAATTGTAAAGTTTTTTTACTATTTACCACTATATAGACGTCGATTGTATAGGGTAGCCGACATCTATAAGACGTAATTGTTTATTATTATTGTTATTTAAATGTATATACATTGGATGTATAGAGTATTTGACGTTTATAGGTCGTACTGTATGTATAGACGTTGGTCACCCTATATAGCCGACGTCTATAGGTCGTAATAGTTTAGTCCCACATCGGCCAATTTTTTTTGCTATTATGGTTGATGTACTTCGACACTTCGCTACAAGTGAATGTGAACGAGTTTGGTCACTTGGGCAGTTTGGGCTTGATGTACCCGGTTATTTGTCAAAAGATTGACACTTGGGCAACTTGAGCTTGATTAATGTGCGGGTTGAATGTCTGCTATATGTTGTAATGTATTCTTTGCGTTATTTAAATGTATAATAGACGTCGGTCGTATATAGCCGACGTCTATATAGCAGTATAGACGTCGGTCGTATAAAGCCGACGTCTATATAACAAAGCATAGGCGACAAAAAAATATACGTCGGGTACTTGGACCACCAAAAGTCGTCGTATATACCCATGTATATCCAACGTATATGAACTTTTCTGCACTAGCGTAGTGTTCCAAATGGACTTTGCAGCTTCCGGTGGTTGGTGTGCAGAGAGTTTTAAGATACTCATTTCTGTACTAAAAGCTGGCGTTCTGGAGATTAAGTCTCAAGACTTAAAAAGCAAAGTGTCCCAAAACCTGTTATTTGAAGGGTGTGAATGGCGTTAGGAGCTTAAGGAACTCCAGAATTCAATTTTTCTGAGATTTGAAGAGGAAGCAGTTGAAATCATTTTGAATACAATTTAATAAAATTAATTGTATAATTTTCTAAGTCTGCAGAACTTCATTTTGTTTTCTTACACACCAATCATTAACTCAAACGTATCTTTTGCGTGGTTAGATTGAGCAAGTTTATATGATACAATATATTCACCAACGTTGGTATTAAAATTAAAATGATAAAACTTAGGAAAATTGAATAATTTCCTGGGTTTAAAGTAATTAGAGCATAGCATATTCTATTCTCTCCCGAAACAACAACAATGCTGGAAATATTCTTTGCGGAACACCCAATACATCCTATGGAAATTAACTAATTAAGGTAGAAAAGAATAGATATCTACCTTTTTACTCAAGTCTTACCGTATTTAGACATATTATTGGATCTTGCATTATCTAATCATTACAAGACCTGATCTTACATACCCAATCGATTTTATATGTTAGTTTATGCATGCTCCTTCCATCATTCTTTTAATTTTTGTAAAAGGGTCTTTTTAGTTATATGATATATAAATGAGACTCTGAATCTTGAGTCGCAGTTCACAAAGCCATAGTGCTCTACTCTAGATTGTATGTTTTTAGACTAACTGGGTAGGTTATGAAGTCACACCTGACATTCAAAAAGTAGATATTGCATATTTCTTGTGGGAATCATATATCTCAAAAAACAAAGAGGAAGCTTATTGTAGCTTGCGAGCATGAGGTAGAGAGTATCAAAAACATGAAGATTGTGTGTAGATAATTATATTTGCTTTCTCATTAGATACTCTATGATTTCTTTCTTTCCACATGGACCAGAGGAAAGCAATGAGAAGCATGCAGCATTGGGCTTTTGAAAGGCCCACCTGCTTTCAGTCGTAGTCTAGAATTGTTCGATTATTACCAGTTTTAATGTTAGGTCTCATCTCGCTATTGAATCCCAGAATGAGCTAAAATATTGAGTTCAAATTAGAAAAAGAAGTGGTTCACTTTACTCTCTTTAAATCGCTTATAGGAAATTCGGTGTCACCCATCCAACCCCTTCTAATGATATTAGAATTTTTAAGGGAGTGGAATGTTGACTTTCCATATTGTATTTATGTTAAGCTTTTTTAGTCAATCTAGTCGGACAAGACTTTTGCACCATCCAAGTGTCGATCTGCAAAAAGATTGATTGGTCGTTTTCTTACATAAACGTTAGTCAGAGGCAGAGCACGGAGGAACAGAACCCACTGATTGTCTGTTTCTTAAAGATTCCCTCTCTCAAAATAGACTTGGACCTCTTAAAGTCAAGATTTTCAATTGGTTATCAGGCCGAAACAAACTCTTAACTCGAGATAATCTCATAAAACGAAACTAGCTGTCAGTCCAAAATGTCCCCTGTGCAGACTTGTTGATGAATATGTATAACATATTTTTTTCGAATTTGAAATTGTTACATTTTTTTAGGGACACGAGCTCTACATTAGATTTGAACATTTTTAGGGGTAATAACACTGAATTTCGCTGAGTATAAGGACTTTAGAACACTGCGCTGAGACCCTTCTTCGGCCAACTCTTAGTTTGCTGTTTAGATGATGTTTATGTTGTTGTTTGGGTTTTCGTTTTTGGTGTAATCACGACTAATCGTATTCATTGTTTTAAAACCTTGCTGCCGACTAAGTTATAGTAATCTTGAGAGTCTGGTTGTGGTTCATATCCACACTCGACATTTATCTATTTAATGAACCACACTTGCAATTAAAAATAAACAGAACCCACTGAGACGATTTCTATTTTCAGAACGGCGAAGAATAATATTCTCATCTAAATCCAACGTGAAAAGTAGAGAATTTTTGTGTAAGAAAACATATTTGAAATCCAAGTCAAGCGAAGGAGTTAATCTTCCGAAATTGCACTTCCCGTATCCCATATCTAAATATTGTGAAAGTCGATTTGAACTTGCTGAAATAAATAAAAAATGTTTGCAAAGAAATTCTTACGAAAACCGTAATTTTTTAATTTAATAAAATTTAAATCAAAAATTTTAAAACTGAGATTTTTTTTTCCGAAAACTACTCGGATCACGGGTGAGAACCGCGAGCCATGGGCGCAAACCCTATAAAATCCCCCGCTTCATTTTTCTTCAATTCCATTCCTCGCTCTTTTCCACTTCTACTCTACACACTCTTCGAATTTTGCCCGGTGATATCAATTTTTCTGATCTGTGGGTCTTTGTTGGTGATATTTGAGGTAATTTTTTTTTTCATTCTTATTTTGTATTATTAGTGATTAATAATTGGTAATAATGTCAAATCTTGAAGTTATTTTAATATAAAATCGATGAAAGAATTTTACATTGTAGTTAACGAAATGATTGCGGTAAGTGTGCACTTTGGCGGTGAAATAACTCAAAATGCAAGTTATGTTGTAGAGTACACGATAGGTCAAAGACTTGCACTTTCAGCGAGCGAAAATGTAACCTTAGAAGAAATTAAGAGTTGGATTTATCAAGGTTTGAATGTCGAAGAATTTCGGTACTCGATGATATTCAATATCGTTGCAACATTGCACCAACTGGTTACTTTTTTTTAATGTAATGTTTGTATATGACGAGAATTCCTGGAGAATAGCCTATGAAACAATTTATTCGAAAATGGGAATGATGAAGTTATATGTTAAGTTGAATCCTGTGGAAATTGAGTGGAATGCTGAGATGTTTACAGGTAACCAACCGGGTAGTCGTAGTGGTGCACGATTCATATCTCAACAACCAGTCAACCAGCGAATAAAACTTTAGATTTCGTGCCGATACCAACAGATGATGAAGAAGAAAATGATGACGAAGATTACAATATGGAGACAGAGAATATGAATGAATCATCAGGTGAGGAGGATGATGATGCTGATGAGGTTGAGGATGATGAAGATATTGGTCCGAACGTGAGTCAGTTAAGCCAATACAACCCATTTAGAGGGAGGGGTTGGGTTCACGCAGCTAAAAGCTTTCATGATTGTTCTAGTTGGGTTCCTGCAGATATATCATTTATAGAAAGCAGCGTACTAGTTGAAGGTCCGTTAGCTGAGAATCAAGCATTCTCATCAAAAGACGCTCTGAAGAACGCCATATCAAAATGGCATATTGACAATAATCGGGAGATCAAGGTGCAAGACAACAGCAAAACCAAATCTAAGGTAAAATGTAAAGATGAAAATTGTGGTTGGATGTTGTACGCTGCACGGAGTGGTTCAGGTGATGCATGGTCGATAAGAAAATGTTCGTATAAGCATATATGCAGGTCTACTGTTGCCCGATTTGATCATGCTGAGCTGACTGCGAAGATGATGGCCGATATCATCCGTGAAGGTGTCAAAAATAATGTCTCGTTCCCGATTAAACAGGTTTTTGGTCTGGTAAGAAAAATATTTCTAGGTGTTAATCCAAAGTACAATAAATTATGGTGTGCCCGCGAGATTGTTGTTGCATACATGTTTGGAAGTTGGTCGGGTTCATATGCTTTGTTGCCTCAATTGTTAAATGCTATTAAACAATCAAAGCGTGGAAGTAAAGTTGTAGTTCATTCTGACCCTTTACCATGCGCTGGTGACCGTCAGTTTAAATGTGCAGCATAGGCTTTTGGTCATTGTATTCAGGCATTCCAATATCTGCGTCCTGTTATCAGCATAGACGCCTCATTTCTTAAAGGTAGATACGAAGGAAGGTTAATTATTGTTGTTGGGTATGACGCTGAGAATCAACTATTGCCTATTGCATTTGGGCTCGTTGAGAATGAACATTTATCTAATTGGGGATGGTTTATGAGATGGTTGCGACGAGAGGTGATTGGAGATAGGAAGACATGTGTCATATCTGATCGACATGCTGTAATTAAACACATTTTTAGGAATCCCGGTTACGGTTGGCACAAGGAAGCAAATGAAGCAGTTCACCATTTATGCACACAACATCTTGCCGAAAACTTGCTTAAAAATTGTAAGAATCAATATGCAGTTGACGCCTTCAAGACAGCATGCAGACACAGTAGTCCGTGGGATTTCAAAGCCAGTTTGGATCAAGTTGAGTATTGGAGTAAAGATGTATTACAATACATAAAAGGGATTGGGAAAAAGATGAAACAAATGAGCATGAACCAGAGGTTCCTAGTAAGTGGTCGTTGTGTCACGACGGAGGCCAAAGATGGGGAATAATGACAAGCAATGCTGCAGAGTGCCTAAACAATGTATTCAAAGAAGCTCGTGGTTTACCCATTTGTGCAATTGTAGAGGCGACATACTATAAACTGTTGGAGTGGTTCAACAACAGAAGACAACATGCGCGTGTGTTGGCACAAAGAGGACACATATTTTCTGAGAGGGTTACACAAATATTGGAAAAGTCTGCAGCAGTTGCATGTCAACATGAGGTGAAAATAACTGATTTGGATACATGGGCATATGAGGTCATAGTCAAACATGAAAGAGTGAGCAGAATTGGAAGTAGGTGGGATCGTAGTTACAAGGTGATTCTACGTCACGACACCAGACCGAAGTGTAAGTGTCGGGGACTACAAAATACAGGTATCGCTTGCAGTCATATTTTGGCGGTGTGTGCCGCACGTAACTACAATGCCAATGAATATACACATTCGTACTACAGTGTCAACTCTCTAGTGCACACATGGGAGGGTCACTTCGATGTGTACGGGAAGGAAGAGGATTGACCTGATTATATGGGAGACAAAATCATACCTGATCGAACACTCGTGAAGAAAGGAAGGAGAAGGTCAAAGCGTTTACCGATGACGATGGATGTCATGGAAGGAATGATGGGTCCGGGTCATTGTACAAGTTGTTGTTCGATTAATCACACAAGCGATCATTGCAATGTAAGGGAAGGTTGAATGTATTGTAATGTTTAATTTAATGTATTGTAATGTTGAATGTATTGTAACGTTGAATATATTTTTTACTAGTCATATTTATAAGTCAAACCATATCAATTAAAATGACAAAACCAAATCATAAAATCTTAAAGTACAACATGTTTACAACTGAACTACAATATGAACTACTACATGGGAGTGAAAATCTTCGTCTTCATCTTTTGTCGGCACCCTCGACCGACTGGAGTCGCAACATGCACCGATTCTCCATCCTCCTCAGATAAAACGTATGGAACCAAGGAAGAACGTGCTTGAGTCTCAACAGGTACAACATGTGACTGAGTCTCAACAGGGCGAACAGGTGACTGAGTCTCAACATGCAAATAAGGTGACTGAGTCTCATAAACTATAGAAGGTACATGATTTAGTTCACAAGTGTACCCTTGGTCAGTTAATGGGCTGAATATAACATCGAACAAAGTTCCGAAGTCTGTTTGCGGCAACTGAGGGTATCATAATTACTACCAGGTGTCTGATAAGTTGGATAATCTTCAGAAATCTGGGAAAGCCCGAACTGGGATGACTGCGATGGTCCTGCGCCAATGTCACCGTATGTATGAGAATATCCAAACTGGGATTGACCTGTGCCAATGTCATCGTATGTATGAGAACGTTGAAACTGCGATGGTCCTGCGCCACTGTCACCGTATGTATATGAACCTCTAAACTGCGATGGATCTGGGGCAAAATCATCGTATGATGCATTGGATAGCCTAAAACTATATGTTGTTTGGTCTACAGCTCTAGGTACCACACGGTCATCACGAATGTCATTATTACCATCATCATCTCCGGGAATCGACTCCACATCTACAGGTAATCTAGCATTACTCAGTACTTTTTCAGATTCGTGAACCTTATCGCAATCGACGGCATCGAGTTGGTGACTCTTTAACAACATTTTACAGAGTCCCTTAGTTCCACGTCTGTCCTTGTATGTCTTATTTGGGCAAGTTGATATAATCCCAAATTTTTGAGTACCTGACTAAAACTATCATGGAAAGGAATGATTGGACGATGTGCACGACATTCCAAAACAGCCTCCGGCTATAATATATTAAAATATTTTGTGAAAAATACAACAACTAAAAATATGTAATTTAAATATTTAGAAAAATTAACACAATATGATTTTTGTTGGTATTTACATTTGTGCAAATATCATTGACTCTGAGCATGCAATTTGGTATTCCGAGAAGTGGGGAAATAGACTCTCTATCCACTACATCATTATACTCACGTTCGTTTTGTAAAGAGCGACTTCTACTAAAATGACTCATTTTGACAAAAAACTGTTCGTGAAAATAAAAACAAAATTAATTTTAATAATGTAAATAAAATAAAAATAGTAGGCTTCATGACAAAATGCATGTTATAGAAAATGATGAAATGTATAAAAATTTAAAACATAAATACAACTAATATTTAAAATTTCATTTAACAGAAAAAAAACTATTCCAAATATTTAATGTAATTTTTTTAACTTTTTAGTTTAAACTAAAAGGAAGTAATGGAAGGTAAGCTCAAAACTCCCAACTTTCTTACTACCAATCAGTAATGCAACAAAACTTTCTGAGTACTATTATAAAAATAAAAATATTATAAAACTTCTATTTATTTATTTTTTCAAGAAAAAAGGAAATCTATTTGAGATTTTAAAGGTTTCTAAATACTAATTATTCTACCAAAAGGTTTCTAATTGACTAAATATACGTCTAATTATTCTCAAGTGTTATAGCGTAATTTGGTTTTTAATGTTGTGAGTTTTCGTGCCTTTGGGTGTGAGAATTTTAATTTTATCAATATCTCTTCAATATATTTGGTTCTAGAAAAAAGTTAGATGATATTTTTCCGATTTACAATTAAGTCATTAAACCAACTTAAAGTGTTAGAAAGTGGGATGATTGTTTATGATGTTTATTATGTGCGTTTGTCTATATTATATAATAAATTTCGTAAATGTATGTTATAGAAATGATAAATGTATAAAAATTTAATTTAATTATAAACAGATACATAAATACAACTAATATTTAAAATTAAATTTAATAGGAAATAAAAAAATATCCGAATATTTTTTATTTAACAAAGAAATTAAATCTTAATTTTAATTATTCTTAAGTAAAAAATAATGTGGAAAATTAACCTGGGGTCCCAAGATAAGCTCGGAGAGAGGTTGTGCGATGAGCCGATGGGTGAAGAAACTAGAAGAGGAGAGAAGCTCAGTTTTAAAGATGGGAGAAGAAATTTCATTAAATTAAAAAATTACAGTACGAAAACTCGTATTTACTGGGTTTACGTGGTATCTTGGATACCAAACTCAAGAATACCAACGTAATGAACTCCGTTCCATCCAAATATTCAATTAAAATGATGTTATAATGATTTCAAAGACAAACTTCTTATACTTATTATAATTTGAATTATCTTTATAAACGTCGTTGTTTTCATATTTACCGTCGGAAGCTGACATTAGAACCATCATTTTCTCTTTTGGGGACCACATTATAATAATATGTTTTGTTATGTACTCACGAAAAACACAATTCAATATCTAAACAAACCTCCCAAATATATATCCATTCAGCTTTACATCTTACTCTTTTGAAGAGAATTATTTCACCGTATCCATTGGCTTGGGGACTGGGTTGGAATTTGTGGCCGAACACGATATCACATCAAATAAATATGATATTACTATGTAGCAAAATTTTGGAGGGACCACAGCTTTTGAAAACCACAAACAAGTAATTTTTCACAAGGAAAAAAAATACTGAATTGCTAAACGTCGTCCCAAATTTACTTAAATCGTCCGAGCGAATTACTATTTTGTCATTCAATCATTTCTACTTATAAATCTCTTCATTTCACTCTCCTACCGTCACTTTCTCTTCATCTTCCTATCATAATCATAAAAAATGGCTCGAATGCCAGGAAAGACGCGAGCAGACGCCCTGGTGCACTCGAATCTGGTAAAATGTCTCACTTATTTCAAGTTTAAAAAATATATATTTGGGGTGGGCGTTTGACGAGAGCCCCCCCCCCCCCCCACGCCTCCCCCATGGGGTCGACTTTTCTCCCGCAGACGCCCCTCCATTTTTTAATTAGTTATCAGTAATAATTAGTAAATATAATTAGTATTAATTGGTAATTAGTTAAAAATAATTACTAATTTTGTTAATTTAGATGCTTAAATCCATTTAACAAAATTTTATTTCTAAAATTTAATTAATAGTCATCGGGTTACCGTGGAGGAAGAGGAAAATCCATACCTTTACGCGTTGTCCACGCTTACGAAAAGGATTGAGCACCCCGTCATCCACGTAGATGAGGTATATCTGATTCGATTAGCAGGGAGAGGGATAGTTTACGTAGTCGTCAGACACATGATGATTCGTTCGAGGACGAGGAGGATTCGGATGAGGTGGAGAGTGACAACGAGAGTGACGATGAGGGTCGGTATGGGATGGAGTTGGAGCGGCAAGAGGAGGAGAGGCGAGGGGAGTATGGTAGAGGACGTGAGCGAGAGGAGCAGTATGGTAGAGGATGGGGGCGACATGGTAGTTCTTCTACTGCTGAGTGGGTAATTCGGAAGGGTAAAGGTGGTAGGTTTGTGAACGGTGATTCGAGTTTGTGCACTGCAGATGCCCGAGCTCAGAATAAGAATAGGGTTGAGGATGATTCTTTGATCGTGACTGTTGTGATGCCCGGTGGTCCTTTAGATGGCAGCGTCATTCTGAGTTTCGGGGGCCACATCGCCATACGCATTTGGGAGGGCGATGATCGGATGGTTCTGAAGTGCCATAATTGGCACAGAGCCTATACTACATTGCAGGATTGGCGCTGAGTTTTGAGTGATGATATCACGGGGGGCATTATTGATAGTGGATTGGGTCACTTGCCTTACAACATGTTCCCCTCTCATTGATTTCTGCATTTGTGGAGCAGTGGCAGCCTGACACCAACTTTTTCCACTTGCCATTCGGAGAGGTGACGATCATGTTGCATGACGTGTTCCAGATTCTACGCATTCCTGTTGAGGGTCGTATGGTCAGTGCTCAGACATCGACTCTTGAGCTGAAGAGTTATCTATCAGAGTTGCTCGGGGTGAGCGTCGATGCTCTTGGGAGGGATATCCCCTTTTGGAGTGGAGATGATGTTAGCATCGACGCTGTTGATGACTTTTACAAATGGGGACGACCACCGTGAGCTGAGGATACGTAGTTGACTGCCTACCTGTTCTTTCTGATCGTATGCATCTTCTTTGTCGCAAGAACGGTTGCAGAGTCAGACCACACGACCTATTGGAGGCTAGGGACCCGTATACGATTGGTCAGTCATCATGGGGGTCGGCGACGTTGGAATACCTGTATCGTCAGTTGGGGATAGCTATCCATGCCGATTGTTATGGTATTGCGGGTTGTACGTCTTACGCTGCAGTAGGCCTAGATATATGAGTATTTTCCTCCTTTCCGCCCGCATCGGGAGCGGAAAATCATTGAATCGGGTTATCCTCATTCGCGTATGTGGGTTGTCCGCAACGAGGATAAAAGCAAGGCGCGACTCCATTCCATTCGTAGACAGCTAGATCAGATAACTGCATCACAAGTAAAAAAGCTCTATACCATTCACGTTTATTTAAATTTAATTATTATTATTATTAACGTGTAAACGTTTAGGTGGTGTGGTTGTCGTATGGTCCTGAGCGTACAGCGATTGTGCCGAGGACTTTATTGATGGGCGTTATTCGCTATTGGGATATCATGGAGCCTTATTTGCCTGATCGCGTCTTGTGTCAGTTAGTATACGTTCAAGTTATCCCAGTTGACATCCCGACGCCAGAGCCTGCAGTGCGGTCTGCGATTGCGACGACGTACGACGTCAGGTACAACGCTTCGATGACGAAATCAATTTGGAGGAAATTTCCGAGAAGAGACCGACTTCACCTTGGTAATCTCACACGTAATCGCGACCCCTCCACTTGTCATGCAGATTATTTGGATTGGTTCAGTAGGTACTCACATTCATCTCTCATGTGTGGTACCACCTCGAGACCTGAGAGACCACTGGATAGGACATGTGGCGATACGGTACATTTTTGAAAGTTAGTTTTTAGTTGTAATGTATCTTTTTTTCTTTTTAATGTATACTAATTTTGATGTTATATACAGTGGATGAGTAGGGTGATTTATTTTAAAAGGAAACTTCCTTGATTGTCAGATATCGACCTTTTTCTTGCATCTGCAAATCAAAAAAAAAATCTTCGCAATTGATTCATGATCTCCAGCAAGTTACGGCGATAGCCGGAAAAAAGAGTGAGTTACTTCTTTTTGAGCTAAGCAAGCCCTTATTACTTCGGACTGGAAAGTAGGGCCTTGTGGCCGGGCGAATCGAATTCCTCTTCTGGTAAACTGTCCACCCATTCAAGTGCAAAAAACACAATGGAATCACGCAACGCACACCAGCAGCGAAGATGAGGCTGATCACGACGACCGCTGTTGCTCGACGACAATCAGGGGTTCGGCTGAACTAGCACGATAGGATCTCATGTACGGACTCAACTATATTACAAATGTTTGCTTTACCCTCCTATATTCATATATACTCTGACGTAGATCAGGTTGGCTTGTTCACTTCATTGATCTGACTCCACGCTCCCATTATAATTAGAATACTCGGCTTATGGGAATGACATGAAAAGTCTTTTTCAAAACCTATCAGGGAGGGCGTAACAACGACTTACACAACCGTTTTTGGATTATAGGGAGCAGATGCCGAACGATGAGACGAGATCTGCATGTGTAGGTTGGGATGATTTCATACAGGCGTGGAACAGTCAGTTGGGCATTTCCGACCACAATTCAGATGATGAGTTGTAGTCGGCTTGTACATTATTTACTTTATGATCTGTTGACTTCTTATTATTTGTATTTGTATTTTCTTACTTATTGTACTCTTATTATTTATTTCTGACGAACACATCTTCTCCCTATTTCTATATTTTCTGCATTTTAAATTTGAAATCGGATAAAAAAACAACACGATAAGAAAGCAACACGAACAGATTACACATTAAAAGCACAGTAATTTAACCAATACATTACAGATTACAATCAAAATCTACTACGTAACTGGTCCCTGAATATGCTCTCCTACTTTCGTACTCCACCTCCCATCCAGACACACTCTCATCTGAAACCACAAGGTCACTATAGGAGGTAATGAAAATCCCTCAGTTAATTCTAAACGAATGTAATGTCTGTAATAATCAACTCTCTACTTGGCTTCGTCATGGTAGACAGACTCTCCCAATGTAGCACTATAATACACGGGTACAATGAACCATCTGTTCCCACTGAGAAAGACATAACTGCAGACTTGTAATAATTGGTAATCGGGAACAAGTCAGACCATATCTCCATATAGTGATCCTCACCACAAGGTCCTCCGTCCCAATCAATTCGCTAACGAGATTGTACCACACCGTCATAATAAACATGCTCATAAGTGGAATGTGCCCCTATCTTATTAGAAATTGTAAGACGGGCGTAAAACCAATTGTCTTGACCACCATGGAAAACATCGACAACACATTGAAATCCATAGTTGTCATCGGCACGTACATCATTCCACCTCTCCAGGAATGATAAGATGATTCCTGGAAGTCTATCAACATATGGGAAGTTATCCGTCAATCCGTCTGGACACTACTGGATGAAAAAAATAGCTAATATATATGTAATAACGGGAAAACATGTTTACTAAAAAAACAAACAATGAAGTAATAATAATAACAACAAACATGTCGTCATATCAGATCTTGTACTCATGTTTACGGACGATCGAGACGAACTATAAAATCGACCACGACCCCTGCTACGACTACTAGAAGATCGACCACGATTTCGCTCAACATACTCAAAGGCACTCACGTCCAGACATGTCGACTTTCCCCTTGGTCGACCTCATAACGTAGTATTTTCTACGAGCTATAAATAGTTCGACTAATCGGGGTGTAACTACGCATATAAAATATGAGAGGAACTATGAGGATTTAGAGCTCTAAATAGTTCGACTGATGGGGGTGTAACTGCGCGTATAAAATACGAGAGGAACTACGAATTAGTGTAGGGTCCCTCCCTGAAATCTCATCAACGAGGTTCCGAAAATGCTTGACGTCTTGTGATGACTGATCCACAAACTTTGCCATGTCGACTCCTTCTCCAATGACAAGTGTTTTCCAGAATAGATGAATCTGCTCTAAATAAATTCATTCGCCTGACTTAATACAACTGTGGATGGTACATGCACAATAAATCTCATGTGATGTCAGAAAAGTGCACCCACAACGATACTCAACTTGATTGCTTAAGCCCTGCTTTCTCTTCAACTCCTCACTCAATAACGACAAGCAGTGATGCAAAATTCGACAATTTATATGCCGATACAAAGCATTTATGTAGTTAGTCAAATTTTGACGTCTCGACTCTTCAAGAAAGTTTCGAATATTCGTTAGCTGCATTTCAATAGTCACGTTCACACGGTCGAAAAGAGTTTCGGAGCTGCAGTTGATGTAGTGATCCACTCTTTTAGAGGCGAATGAGCGGTTTCGACCCTACATTTCATAGTGTTGTCGAAATGAAGGACTTTGTTTGTCCAATTCAACACAAACTTTTCTTTATGCACTAACAACGTGTCGTCCAGATACTCCATGATAGCTGGATAAGACTTAAAAGAATCTTTAAGATTACGGACAACTCTATTATAATTGGGTTCTGAAGTAGAAAGCATAATTTTCCTCCACTTTCCACACTTCAAAGTCTCTGCAAATTGTTTGTTCTTGCCGAATGCGTGGTATGTGTAGTTGTATACGTCTTTGTTGATATGGCAGGTGTAAAGTAAATGAGCAGAGTCAGGAAAAACCCCTCTCACTGGTCGCATAAGCCATAACTCCCGATCCGTTATTATTGCAGTCGGGCTGAGAGTACCCAGTAACAGATCTCGCAACTTCTCCAACCCCCACCGGTAACTAGACTCGGTCTCATCCTTAATAATCGCATAGCCGACAAGGAAGTTCATGTTTGTTGGTGTCACCCCAACCATCTCGAACAAAGGCATCTTGTACTTATTTGTTTTGTACGTCGAATCAATGCATATTACGAAAGGATATGTGTGCAACAACTGAAATGACATCAGATATGCCAAAAATACGCGAGTGACGACATTAGTTTCTTCATCCGCCATAATCCAATGCAAGTACTGATACTGTACTACCTGATGCAGAAACTGCTGAGCGAGATTCCTGTCTTCAGATTTCATCATCCTCATGTACACTCTAAGTTATAAATGTGTCTCTGATTCGGATTATCCTCTGGGAATTTCTCATTTACAGCTAACAAGATGTTACGTGATTTCATTTGTGCCTCAGTCATATCACGAACAATTTTCTTGGCCCAAGGACTAAGACCGTTGATCTGTCGATGACCCTCTAGATAAATTGAAAGTTTGTGGTTGTACTGACCATGAGTACTATTATAAACTACGACTCATCCATCACGCTCCTGTCGCTCGACCACCTTTATCAAAAAATGACAACCGCAACCCTTTCTTTTTGTGTTCTTTCGTACTGCAATATTCATATCTCGAGAACTCATATCATTTCTGCAATCGCTTCTCAGATAACAATTCATCTGATTATCTGCTTGTGATTTATAGGATTATATTACCCAAAAAAACTCGGCTCCGATGACAACTTGTTTTGCACATTTATTCGCGTCATCGATTGTTGGAAATACTTGTGAACTTACAAAAAGCTCATTGTAATCTACTCCATCACCACCGAAATCTTGCGATGGAACATGCAATAATTTAAAATAACACAACATAAAAAAAAATTAGGAGTCGCCCTACCTAGACGCCTCCCCCAGGGGGGGGTCCTAGCCGGACCCCCCCACTATGGGGGCAGCAGCTTGGACAAACGTGCAGGATGATTTTTTAGCTAGGCTTACTTCACCGAATTCTAAACATTTTTGTGGTGTTGGTAGTGGTAATGTGAGGAAAAATTAGACAAAAGTCTTAGTTTAAGAGACGTGACAAAATAAGTATAAGTGGATTGTGAATGACAAAATGGTAACACTTTGTTGTCGGTACTTCGTCTGGGAGGATGGAACATTGGTACCACCGGTGGATAAACCCGACCAGAGCGTAAAGGACCTAAGGATGGAACACTGCTGCATTTTGATCCTTAATTCTTACTGAATATCTTATTGTCTTGTGCTGCATTTGTTGTGCTGCATTTTAGTCTTGTGCTGCATTTATTGTTGCTGTATTTTTATCACCACATTTTAGTCGAATTTGTGCTGAATCATGGGCTGAGTTCTGATTTTAGTTGTGCTGAAATCTGATATTTGATACTAGTCTGAATTGGGGCTGAGATTTGCTGATTTTTTTCCTGACATTGATGGTGAATTTGGACATGAATTGATAGAATTTATCTGCAACAGTGGAAATGATTTACACTTGTTGTCGAAGTCGATTTCTGATTGTTTTGTCGTGATTTTTTTGTCCTTTCAGATTAATGGCTCCCAGCAAGAAAAACCACCCCCAAAATGGCGATGAAACCTCAACTTTGGTTCCTCCACGTGGAGCAACTCTTATGTTAGAGTTTCAACAAAAAGTAAAATGTGAAGGTCCATTGCCTTTGGACTTTGATCCTCTCTTAGAGCCGATCGGAGATAATAAAATTTATTGGCCTAGTTATTTGGGTAATGTCTCTAGAACCAAGGGTTATATTTGTATTGAAAATTGGTCACAAGTTGATTCTTCTCTAAAAGAACAAATTTGGGAGGTCATAACAGTATGTATTTGTATATTTGTTTGATTTAACAATTCCTCTCTTATTGATTCCAATCTTCAAGTATTTTTTTGGTTGTAGGCTAAATTCATTTTTGAATCCACTAAAGCGTTGAAGAAGAAGTGGATTTCCTATGTTGGTAACCAGTGGGAAGACTTTAAAACAAAGCTCACGTACATGTTATCCTTGGGGAATATAAGGATCATTACCCTTTCGCGACATGGGCTGAGTTCAAAAGAACCATACTTTCTCCAAAATTTATGGTATTATATACTCAATCTTTTTAATACGAAGAATTTATAATTTTTATTTTGATAAATAATCTACTATATTCTTTTTCAGGAACGACAATCTAGTAACAAGTTTCAGCATAGATTGTCCAGAGGGTGTTACCGCAAACTTGAGGAAGATATGATGACGGAAACAATTTCCAAAAAAAACTGTGGAAGCGGGTATGAGTGAAGAGCAGACAAGTAATTTGTTGCCTCCATCTCCGATATCTAGAGAAGAAAAGTGGAAGCGAGTGCGTATTACTCCGGAAGGCAGCTACATTAATGAAGAGTTTGAACTAGTTGCCTCCAAGATTGTAAGTTAACTTTAATTTTTATGTTTTGTGTACGTATGTGGTTATTAATTAATAATCAGATTTAAAATTAATTTTGTATAGGATGAACTTTCAATGAAAGCTTCCCAAGGAGAATTTGTTTCACATGGAAGAAAGGATATATTTTCCACCGCCTTGGGTAAGGAGGAGCATCCTGGGAGAAGTCATTCCAAAGTTAATCAAGTGATATGCGATGAGAAGATCCATCGCCTGGAAAACTTGGTGAAGAGTTTGTATAAACACCTTGGAGTTTCCACCGATATTGCCACAAATGCACCAACCCCCCATACTACTTCCAGTGTACAACCTGGAGATGTAAGATAGGAGGAGTTCGCATGTACTGAACAACATGCACATCATTGCTCAACTCGCTCCCGTCATCTTCATGATCGGAATCATCCATGATGTAAGCACTTAGATTTTCATGAATCAGTGGGTACTCTTCTTTTATTTCTTCTTCCAAGTCCCGGATAAGATTAACTTCCATGGGGTCCTCGAAAGATGCCGGCTGCCTAGACATGTTGAACACATGGAACGTCACGGTCAAGTTCCCGAACGACAATTGATCAAGGCATTTGACGTCGTCAAAAAAGGTCTACCCAAAATCAATGGAATCTGAGAGTGGGTAGTCTTGATTGGTTCAGTCTCAAGGACGATGAAGTGAACAAGAAATATGAAATCACCAACCTTGATTAGGACATCTTCAATGACCCCCAACGGGACTTTGATCGAACGATCAGCCAACTGCAAAGTTGTTTTTCGTAGGCTTGAGCTCGCCTAGGCTTAATCGTTGATACACAGAAGCTGGTAAGAGGTTAACTGTCGACCCTAGATCTAACAAGACATTATTAATGCGAGATTCCCCAATGATACATGAAATTGTTGGACTACCTGGGTCCTTCAATTTTACGTATGTTAGGTTCGAAATGATCGAGCTCACATTAGCCGCCATAAACGTTTTGCTAGGGACGTTGGTTTTCATGTTAGTTGTACAAAGATCCTTCAGGAATTTTGCATACGGAGGTATTTGTTGATTCATGTCTAACAAAGGAATATTGACATTCACTTTCTTAAATATCTCCAGTATTTTATCCACACTGTCACTCTGTTTCTTAGACAACCTACTAGGATAAGGAGCTTTTGGTAGGTATGTCTTAGGCGGAGCCGGAGAAGGAGGTGTTGGTGTATTATTCTCACCCTCGGCCTCTTTCTCACCATCAATCCCACAAGGGGGCTGCACAGATGGATTTACTGGCAAGGAAACGTGGTTGTTGACCTGCTTCCCATTTCTCAGGGTCACAATGGCATTAACATGGTTCACAGGTTCTTCCACGTAGTTCACATGCCCCTCCCCCCCCCCCCTATGGACTTGAACTTGCATTTTACATGTTCGAGTGAAGTTGAGCACGGGGGTTAGCCACATGTTGGCTAGGCAGACTCCCTCTCTCTCCCTCATGTACAGACTGAAACAATTGGCCCATCTGAAGCTCGAGAGATTTGATGGTCTGCTGATTTGAAGTAAGGACTTGACTCATGGACGAATTTTTTTTTTTACAGAGTTCTCAAGTCCACGAGTTAAGTTCTCAAGCGAATTAAACCGGGTTTCCAAGTTGTTAGAATTTGGGAAACATGGTGGGTTGGTGTTATGACTTTGGGGTGGTTGATGAGACTGTGAATGCATAGGAGGGTGGTGTGGTCGGTTAGGTGGTCGAGAAAAGTTTGAAGGACCACCTGGGGCATCGTTATGGTTCCATTAAAAATTATGGTGGTTCCTCCATCCAGGGTTATATGATGATGAATATGGGTCATTCCTAGATCTATCATAGATGCCATTGACATGTTCCATCTCAAAAGGAATGGATGCACACTCACCCCCTATATGACCTATCCTACCACATAAATGACATGGAACTGAACCAGATACAGACAAATGTGACACATCGTGCTGGTTTTGGATCTCAATTGAATCCATACGGTGCATTAAGGCCGCCATGCGCGCCTCAGTGGCCGTAGTGGTATTGACGGCAAATGCGGCACCCGATCTAGTCGAGTTTGCATTTGCGATCCTCGCTCCTATGCTAGATGATGCAGGTGGTTCCCATACACTCTCTCATTGCATGATTTTCTCAGCGAGGTCTTCTAAGAAAGCTCATGCCTCTCTTTCATCCTTTCCTAAGAACTCTCCTTGACACATGGTCTCAAGGAGCGTTCGGGACGGGATGTGAAGACCCTCGTAAACAATCTGACAGAGGCGCTACAACTCAATGCCATGGTGAGGGCATGAGTATAGTAGCTCCTTGAACCTCTCTAAGTATGCATGGAATGATTTGGTCTCATGTTGATAAAACGAATTGATTTCGTTCCTCAGTTTTTGAGTCCGATCATTTGGAAAGCACTTCTTGAGGAATGCAGACTGAAACTCATCCCAAGTCCTTAAGGCATTCGCCTGGTTGCTGTACAACCACTTCTTGGCATCATCCTTCAGTGCAAAGGGGACAAGCCAAAGATGGATGGAGTCTGTGCTAAGTTGTTGCAGCTTGAACATAGCACAGACCTCCTCAAATTCCCTGCGAAAGATATATGGGTCACCCTTCCTAGTGAAGTGAGGGACCATGGAAATAAACTTAGTCTTAACCTCAACGTAGTTCTCATTTGCCGTTGGCAATACGATGCATGAGGGTAGAGCGGTATGGCTTGGGTAGCATCGATCACGGAGAGGTATGAGAGCGACAACAAGAAGAACAGGTAGAACATGTGGGACAGATGGGCCTAGCAACTGCTCCTCCTCGCGGTAATGAGCAGCCATTGAACCCGGACTATGTGCGACACGAGAGGAGGGAGGCGTCGAGAAATCGACTACCGAAGCAGGGTTGACGACATGCCTTGTCAAACAGCCACTCTTGTCTCGTGCCCACACAAGCATGCACAAAGGTGCACACACACAAACAAAAACTTTTTTTTCAAAATAAAGAATGTGCGTAGAGGAGAAGACGGGAGGACACAGAAGAGAGAGAATGACTCAGGAGAGAAAGGAAGAAGTTCTTATGCTACGGTGGGTAGGTACAGGTAGAAAAACACAAGCAAACAATGTTCAAACAGTTCTAAGGTCGCTATAGGTCCTTACAGCTAGACGACGCCTAATTGCGAGGTCACACATCCTCAACACACCTCACCTCCCTACGACGAGGACCACAAAGCCCAGCAAGTGAGTCAAGATCTAGAGTTCTCGTCTCTCCTATTATCGAAAGAGTGGGCGACGTTGATCAGGCCATGACGGTTGGGACCGGATCACTCTCCTAATGCGTCTGAAATCCTTAAGGCCAATGTCTTCTTGATTTTAAAATTAGGCTCTTGATTAGTGGGGTTTTTGGGGAGAAGGAAAGGGTGATGAAATCCCCCACCTTATCTTATATGGGACAGCCCCTCCTTAATAGAGTTTTGGAGCCCTAATCTAGCAATCAACTCTCCAAACAAACGCTCAACTCACACTTGTTGCAATGCACTTCCTACTAACTAATGCATGTTCATACAAAATGCATGAATGAATGTAGGAAATGCGTACCTCACGCCAACACTCAGCAACTGAAAGTAAAGCTAAAAGAAAAGACAATCTATGTGCCTAAGTCGTGTACATGATGCATGACCTAAGTAAGGGAAAATGCCTAATCTTTTGCTTTGGGTTTTAGTGGCCAAGTTGATATAAGGGACTTGATTATTGATCTGGGAACAAACTACAGGTCAAAACATGCCAAATCGAGCCCCAGATCACTCTATCAGATATTAGAACAAGCCCAAGAAAAAACGAAGGAAATAGAGCTCACCAGACCGCTGATTGGCGGTCCAAGATGCTCTGTTCTGCTCCAAATTTCTCCTGGTGATTTCCCTTTAGCCTCAGAGTCTCCTGAAACAAAGAAAACTACAAAACACAAATTAAATCGACTCAAATTGTCCAAACCAGAGTCTGGACTAGCACCTCCCCGGCAACAGCGCCAAAAACTTGTTTAATCGTTTAAACTACCGCAAGTGCACGGCGTCGCTGAAGACGTGGAAAATACGGGTTGATCCACGAGGAGGAGAGAACTCTCTGATTTTTCAGAAATCAGGTGACAACAAAAAGGGGAAAGAGTTTTGTTTATGCTAAGCTACGTTACACTAAGCTACTAATAAGAAAATGCAAAGGAAAGAGACTAATGATTACTTTGACAAAACTAAAGGAACTTAACGCTAAGCTGGAATCTGTAAGAGAAAGACCCCTTAGGGGGTGGAGTGATTACACATATACAATAAGATGGAAAGAATGCATTCCTATGGGCACAAGTGGAGGTAGTGTTTTCATGTATAGGAGGTGTCTACTTATCATGGCAAAACCCATCAATTCAATCACTAACCTATTTGATTAACATTCATAAGCACAAGCTGGGTATTTCAGAAACTAAACAAGCATGAGAGGTGTCTTAAGATTTGTGGAAAAACTCATCAAGTGAAGTATTCTATTCTAACAAGCAAGCATACATTCATATTAATAAACACATTTCAAAATAAAGCATTCTTCCATTCTTAATTGCATATATATGTATCATCTTCACCCCCCAAAGGGGAGTGGTTTTACTCACTAAACATTAAACTAACTATTACACTAAGATAAGAAAACATATTAACTAACCTAGATTTAATAAAAGACAATTAAGTTAAACATGCAAGAACTATAAAAGAAGTAACAAAACAAGGAAAACTTTATTGATTTCAGACTTACAATACCAGTAGCATCTCCCCACTTGAGTTTCTTGCTTCAAGACTTTCACTTCAAGTAGAGAGAATGACCACTAAACATGGAGTCATTACAATAGAAGGTGAAGAGTTCTATTTATAGCCATAGAAAAAGGTAATCCTGGACAATCCCCCGGTATGGGACTAAACAAATACCAGGAATAGACTAAATATGCTCTAATACACGACCCACATAAATCTTAGTCGATCCAGAGCATCCCGGACCGCCAATCAGCGGTCCCAGCCCGCTAATTGGCGGTCTACAGGGTTTGTATCACGCTGGGTTTTCTTCAGGGCTTTTCTGGATGTCTTTGTTTGTCTTTGATGCATCTACTTAGTTTCCTGGAGCTCCGACCCGAATAGAATTGTTAAAATACTCCCCATGTTAACTTCAACCATTTTGAGAGCGTTGTGAAGTTCCTCAAGACTCACCCCTTTCTCGGGCACATGATAGTGCACAATGAAGTCCTTGTCGGACGGGGCTAGAGAGCTAAGAATAAATCTTCCGTAATGTCATTGGGCAACGGGAAAGAGAGCTTTGACAACTTCTCAAGGTATCCTTGCATAGTGAGAAAATGCATAGATACCGATGTTCCCTCCGCCATGTAGAACCTTGTGACTGCGATGGTGGTCTTATAGCACCATTTTCTAGCACTATCCGTGAACATCTTTGTTAAAGCTTCCATGGTCTTTTGGGTTTTTAATCCAAGTATTTCTCTTGAAACGAGTCACCCATGTGTGCCAACATCAGACCGTGAACTTGGTTCTCTTGGTATTCTCACTTGGCTTTAGCCTATTTCTCGTTATCGGTTGACTTTTCATTTAATTTTGGGATTTCACCATCCAAAATATGATTGCATTAAGCATATAATTTAGTTTGCATACAACCTTGCAATTGTCCCCCAACTAAAGACCAATGTTTGACTATCTTTGCTAGTTTTAAGTTAAACTATCTTAAGGGCAACTCCGTAGGAAAAGATACGGTGGGGATTTCATCACCCTTCCGTGGCCCACAAATCACAATCCTAGAGTGTCACACAAGCCTTAAAATTAAAATCAATTAGACATTGGACCCTAAGGACTCATACTCAATTAAGGAGAAGATTGGTTTGACTTGCTATGACTTGAAGCTGATCGAATTTATTTTGGTGTCTAAAAAGTGTTTTTGCGTTGACGTAAGTCTTCCAAGCGAAGTGATTGTCTAATTTGCACCGACTCTGTCGGAAGTGCCCCCACTAGCTATACACTGCCTGGCCAATTTGGTTTGATTAGTGAGGGAGGTTAATCAAGCGAACCAATTCGACTCAACCAGTTAGGAGTCGTCTAGATTTAAGCGACATTAGGTCTAGGATTGTTTGAACCTTGCTTCTTTAGGAAACTTCTGACCAACCCTCTTATCTATCTTTTAGAGTTAAGTTTCCCTTCTCATCTGAGTCTTCTTTCTCTTCTCATCTCAATTCTCTAGATTAGGATTCCTTTCTCATCTTTCCCCCTTCTATTGTTTGTTTCCATTTCTGAAAAAAAAATTATAAAAAAAGAAAAAGTAATTGATTCTTGAAATTGAATTTGGAATTTAAATTTCAAATTTGAATTCAAAAATTGATTCAAACCGGTGCACTCAGATTTGGGTTCGAGACTTGAGCAATCAACTCTCACGAGTTCATCTAGATTCCAGTCTAGAGCTTAGCCCCAATCCACCTGTTGCACCACCTCACCCGGATCCAATGGGTGAGAATGTAGTGGACCCGCCTATGACTGAGGGATCGGTGCTACCCAACAATGGCTGATCAGCCATCGTGCATCGTTATGCCCATCATACTGGGTCGCGACTTCGAACTAAAGGCACAATACATGAGTATGTTGCCCAAGTTCACCTCTAAGGAAGACCCATATCTCTTCCTTAGAGAATTTGAGGAAATCTGCTCCCTTATGCAATACCAGCATATCTCTGAGGAGGCAGTGCGTCTTAAATTCATGCCTCTAGCACTGAAAGACGACGCTAAGAAATTGCTATATAGTCTAGCCGAAAGATCTATTACGAGTTGGGCCGAGTTTGTTCAAGTGTTCTTAAAGAAATATTTCCCCAACCATAAGACTATTAGGATTAGGAATGAAATTGTTGCATTCGTTCAATCTGAGAGTGAGCCGTTCTATTCATATTTGGAAAGATTTAAGAACTTGTTGACCCAATGCCCTCATCATGAAATTCCAAGATGGCAATTGCGCCAAATTATTTATGAGGGATTGACACCTACATCTAGGGTTATGTTAGAATCTGTAAGCCAAGGAAACTTTATGTCCAAAAATGAGAATGATGCTCGGACGTTTCTTGAGGATTTAGCCGAAAATAGTATGCAATGGGACAATGTTAGAGCACCGAATAACCCGAGTATTGGATCTAGAATAGCAAGTCAACCCAAACCAGGTGTCTTAGCTGTAGATGCTACTGTAGCTGCTGAAGCAAAACTAGCTACCCTTATGCGTAGAATGGAAAGTCTATAGCTAAAAACCCGACCCCTAGGGAATCAAGCCTCTTATATCCCTTGCTCTAGATGTGGTCAAATTGGTCATATAATGGAGGATTGGAACAAGTTAATGTCGCATTTAACCATTCTAGAAATGACCCATACGCATCAACCTATAACCCGGGTTGGCGTAATCATCCCAATTTTTCGTGGAGCCAACTGAAGGGAATGTGTTCTAAAAGTTTTACTTTTAAATGTCAATTATTATGAATTGAATGAGAAATCATTTTGTTCCTTGTTTATGTTATTCGTCTTTTAGAAGTGTTAAGAAAGAGGCTCTTGGTCCTTAACCGTAGAGCTCTAAAAGATATTGGTTTACATAAAACAAAAGATATTCGCAATCATGGTAATTAACATGAGACATTAATTACCGAGTTAAGATTGTCGTGTTGGTCATAGATCATTGTAGCTCTACAAGTGAGTGACAACACGGGTGCACAAAAGAGAAATATTACTTTTGTATACTGAATAGACCTAATAAGTAAAATATTATAGAAATGTGTTTCTGTGTCATTAATATTTTACTGTGTCTTTGGTCCTTTGATATGAGACTTATATCTAATCACTTAAGGAATACTTAATTAGATCAGTGTCTTGAACTATCGATCAGTGTAGTGTAAAGGGATTGGTTGGTTAAGTACAACTTTTGTTGGAGAAGATAGTTAGTCAAAAGACTATCATTGCCCCTCTTAATTGAGTGATGATATTAGTGGGCCCCTTGATAAAGCAAAGTTATAATGTGCACAATGTGATTTGAGTTAAGTCACATATTTATAACCAGCTTAAAGAGATCAAGAAATGAATACTAATACAAAGATGACACTATACTACTTTGTGTGTATTCTTAATATCATGAGGCAAGGGACGGACACAAGTGGTGCACTCTATCACTAAGTGGATCGGGTTTTGGTTCGAGTGAAATTAAGACATCTAACTAATTGGGAGCTATAATGTGTAGCTAGATACCGCTTATAGCTTGTGATATTAAGCTCTTAATATCACTGCCAACTTAGTTTAGATCCTCCCATAGGTCACACCACAAAACTGGGAAACAAGAAGTGGGGATTTTGAGTTCATAGGATGTGTCGGGTTTCATGTAGAAAATATGACACATGTGGTGAACAAGCAAAATCAAAATTATGTTGTGATTAATAACATAATTAAAATCTAAATTGAATTCATATGTGATGTAAATATTATGGGGTGTAATGATTTATCATTATACGATAATATGTTACATAAGTTGTGAACTTACTACTAATCCCGAAATGTCAAATTTTGTAGGGTTAAACCGAAATTTGACTAGTCTGCAGTACTGTGCAAAAACAGTCGACCGCTAAACCGTAAATGGTCGACCGAATGTTGCACGGTCGACCGAAATGTTGCACGTTTGACCGGATGTGTCTGGATCGTAACGGGAATTTCTACTGTTCATTTTCGGTCGACCGAAGTATATCGGTCGGTCGACCGAGCATTACGATGAAATAATTTTGTTATGAACGGTCGACCGAAACTTGGTCTAAAGGGTCGACCGATCCCTTAACACGGTCGACCGATTCAGACGGTTACTGTAGAATAAATTTAAGAATTAATTAGATCATGCATGGAATTGGTCTATAACTGATTTAATTCGTGGCTAAGATTATTTGTTTGCAAATAATGGATGGTTAGATGGAAGTTTGCATGAAATCATGGGCAAGAGGTTGCACATGAATAGGTAATTTGGAGAAAATTATAAATACAAGTTTATCTCATTACCTTATTAATTAATTCATTATCTTTTTGTGCAAACATCTCTCTCCATAATTCTCCACGAATTTCATCTTAATTCTTGAGTTTAGTTTTAGTTTTCTGAGAGCTTCTTCTCAAGGGAACTAAAGAGGGGTTAGTAGTTAGATTCTAAACCCTATTGGAGATTGAGAGGCTAGCTCTTCTCTCTCCGATCTTGTTTAGAGTTTGGTGAAAACTCGGAGGCATCCGGCACAGCGACAATCATCCTCAACGTCTCCGGATCATCAAGAAGTTTTAGAAAACTTCTAGGTATGAAATTCGGAGCCCATGTTTATTTTAATAAAGTTTTGAAACTAGTTATTGAAACAAACTGATGCATGCATGAAACAAATCATAGAAAAATTGTAATTGATCCTTATTGTGCATAAAAATTTCGAAAATAAATATGTGCAATTAAACTAGAAATCATACACCAACAAGGTCAACCTCCTAAACAACAACCAAACCCGTATAACAAAAATAATACATCATCTGGGTTTAGTAACAATGGAGATTATGATGTTAGGTTGACAAGCTTGGAAAATTTGGTTAAGACTTTTTTGCAAACAACCACCCAATCATTCCAAAGGCTAGAAACACAAGTCAGCCAACTAGTAGGTGAAAGAGAAAAGGGTTAGTTTCCAAGTCAACCTGAGGTGAATCCAAGACCTAATAATCAATATCAGCCCTATCAACCACCTCTAGGAAGTAACAACCCTAAACCGGTTCAAATGGTTCATGAGGAGGGATCGTTCCAACAAATAAATGCAGTTGTATCATTACGGTCCGGAAAACAAGTTGATAACAATGTGGTAAATCCTAGGGCTCCTAATCAATCTAGCCGTCAAGCACCCACATGTGACCTAACCATTGAACCTGAAGTCTAATTTGAAAAGCCCAACCCACCTAGTCAACCTGACCCTATAGCTCAACCTGAGCGAGTCTATGTTGCTAAAGCCTTATTCCCCAATAGACTCAAGAAGAGCTCAAGTGCACAAATGGAGAAAATTTTGGAAGTATTTAAGCAAGTTAAGGTGAATATTCCACTCCTAGATATGATTCAACAAATACCTCCTTATGCTAAATTCTTAAAGGATTTGTGCACTAAGAAGAGAAAAACGAACGTACCAAAGAAGGCATTCTTAACTGCAAACATAAGCTCTATTCTGTCCAACTCGTCTCCTATAAAGTATAAGGACCCTGGGTGTTCCACAATTTCTTGTGCGATAGGAGATACTTTTATCAACAAAGCCCTTCTAGACCTTGGTGCTAGTGTTAACATACTCCCGTTCTCTGTCTATGAGCAACTAAACCCTTGCCCAACATGGTGACATTCAATCCAGTTCTGACTATGGTTGACTCTGAGCAAATTCAATCCCTCTACCGCAAGTTGATTCAGGTAATAAGTGCATTTGCTTTATCTTTGCATACATCAATGGATGATTTAGGTGTGGGGGGTGTTTATCTATCTATCTATCTATCTATATATTCTTCAAAAAAAACAAATAATCAATGCTCCATGACATAGCTTAAGATTGAACTGCCAAAACCCGTGTACAAATTGCATTGAGTTTGTGTTCCTTATTATATAGTTCTGCTTGTAGAAACTATGACATAAATCTAAGTTCCGAAGAAATAACTCATTACCCTTTAAGACATGTATGCACTTAAATTGGATGAATCAAATCTTTGAAGTGGTTGATAAAAAGCAGAAGCTGAGGAAAATATACCGGGAAGTGTGCACTTCTAATAGCAATTAAGCCTTGAGTAAAATATAAAAAAAAGTGAGGAAAGCACATTTTGCAAAATGATTACAAAAACCCAAGCCTTCGAGTCACTGGTCCGTAGGGGTATCTTAAAACCCGGTAACTTGAGTCTGCCAGCTCGGGATTATCGACCAAACTCGCTACACGAATGCAAAAATGATAAAAGTGTCAAAAAAAGCAAATGTGTTGAATCACTTTAAGATACTCAAGGCCCAAAGTTAAAAGAATGATCCATGCCTTGGTTGATCCGAATGATACTTCACCACCAGAGGAGGCGTGCAAAAATAATTTAAGTGATAACACTTGTAGAAGGGTTAGTGGTGTGAATATTGGAGGAATGAAGACTAAGTCAGATTTTTTATGAGTTAGATTTATATAATAAGCATGCAAGAATTCTAAGTGAGATGTATAAGGTTGAGTTGGAGATATTAAGAGTTATTAATGAAATGTAGAATTAAGACTTTGTGGGTGTGTCAACTGAAAACCCTCACGAGACAAAACTCGTCCTCTAAGGAAACTTAGGGGTTTAAAGGCTTGTTGCACATGTTAAGTGCAACCGTGAATCCTACGAAAGTGAGTAAGGATTTCCCCGTTTTCATTTTTCTTATATTTTGTTTTGCTAGGGACTAGCAAAATCTAGGTGTGGGGGTATTTGATGCATTGCATACATTGCATCATAAGTCGTTCATTTAGATTAACTTTATATCAATAAATGCTACTAAGGTATGTGTTTAGTCTTATTTACAGAATACAGGGACCTGAATGCAAATTACCCATATCCCGAGCATAAACGCGTGCAAAAGACTCATTTCTGTCATAAAGGCCAAGTTCAAGATTATCGGGGTTCAAATTGAAGTCCATGCAAGCGTAAAAGCACTCAAACACCTAATTACAAAAAGGTCAAGGACTTAAGCACAAAAAAGGCCAGGGACTTAATTGCAAAAAGTTGAGGATCTGACTGCAAATTACGAGTACCAAAATATTCTTTTGGATAAAACTCAATTTCGATCTCCAAATATATGAAGAAATTAATTCGGAGCTCAAAAGAAAGGAAAGAAATCAATCCGGACGCGCAAAGGACAACTAAATCATACCATAAACACGCAGGAAAAATCTGGATCAAATCTGATCTAGAATTGCGGCGATTCCGCCGCACATTACATGTAAATTGCGGTGTTTCCGCCGCACCCCTGTGGATCTGTGGGTCGCGCTTTTGTCCAGTTGCGTGTTGGCGCATGTACTTTCCTATTTTATACTTGGGTCCCTTGTATCGACTTTAAATAGCCCCGAGATTATGTTGTAAAGAGAACTTGTTTTATTCCATTCTTTAGCAATAAAATTATGTTGGTTTATTTCGTGTTTTTAGTTTTCTTTCGTAGTTTCTCTAGGACCCCTTCTTCTTCCCTCCATCCATGAGTTTCTAACTCTCTCCAAAGGGTGGGGGTGACGGATTTAGGGTGACGAGAAGAAGAATGATGTTATTATGTTAATTTCGTGTTAGTATATTTTGATTACTTGAGTTTATGTTGAGTCATTTATCATGTAATGCTTTATAACTAATGTGATTTATTATAAGTTTCAGATTTCTCTAAACAAAACCCGATATCTAAACCCCCACCCGCTGGACTCTCATCCATATTTGCTTTATTCTTAGTTTGTTTTTGTTGTTCTTGCTTTAGAAAATTAAAAATCCAAAATCTCAAACCAACCTTATTTCTCTTTCTTTCCTTAATCGAAAATCACAAAAATAACAATATCTCTCCCTCCTTGTGTTCGACCCGTACTTGCCACGTCTTCATTGACGTCGTGCACTTGCGGTATAAATAAAATTCTCATCAACCGTCGTCCTATTATTGATTATTTTGCTCAACATTTTGTGTATAGTCCTCATATTTGAAGGGAATGTGTTCTAAAAGTTTATTTTTATATGTTAATTGTTATGAATTGGATGTACAAACATTTTGTTTATTGATTAATGTATTCATCTTTTAGAAGTTTTAAGGAATAGACTCTTGGTCCTTAACTGTAGAGCTCTAAATGATAATGGTTTACATAAGTCAAAAGTTATTCACAATCATGGTAATTGACATGGAACATTAATTACCGAGATAAGATTGTCGTGTTGGTTAAAGAATATTGTAACTCTACAAATATTTAACGACATGAGTATATAAAAGAGGAAAATTGTTACTTTTATATATTGAATAGACCTTGCAAGTGAAACATTATGGAATTGTGTTATTTGTCATTATATTTCACTGTGTCTTGAATCGTAAGATATGAGACTTAAGTCTTTTCACATGCGAAGTGTTTGATTTGATTATTTTCAAAAGCAATCAATGACCATAGTGATAAAGGCAATAGTTAGTCACACATGACTTGTGCTGGAAAAGATAGTTTGTCAAAATATTATTATTATCCCTCTTTACTAGAGTAATGGTATTAGTGAGCCCCTTAATAAAGTAAAATTATAATGTGCACAATGTGACTTGTGTTAAGTTGCATATTTATAGTTAGCTTAAGAGATCAAGAAATGAATATAAAATACAAATGTGACACACTTCTACCTTGTATAATATTCTAATTTCATGAGACAATGGATAGACACAAGTGATGTTTCTTACATCACTAAATGGATCGTGCTTAGTTCGAGTGAATAAGACATATTTGCTAATTGGGTGACTATAATGTGTAGCTACATACCGCTTATAGTTTGTGATATTAAGTGTTTAATATCATTGCCAATATAGCTTAGATCCTCATTTAGGTCACACCACAAAACTGGAAAACAAGTAGCTTGATTTTATGTTCATATGATGTATCAAATTACATGTGAAATAGCGTACATGTTGTGAGACAATAAAATCAATATGTCATGGAAAAATAACAAAGTTAGAATCATAAATAAATTCATATGAGATGTGTGTATTATGGGGTGTAATAGTTTAGCATTACATATGATAATATGTTACATGATATATGAATTAGCTAAAAACCCCAAGGTCATATTTTGTTGGATATAAATCCAAAATTTTTGACAAAGGCAAAATCGGGTCAAAATGGGAAACCGTTTTGAGATCGGTCGATCGGGTGCTTCGGAACAGACGACCGGACAGAGATCGGGTAACGCGCGGTTTGAGGGAAAATTTCCAGGAAATATCTTGGTGATAGGACGGTCTACCGGCGTAGGGACACAGTCGACCAAAAATTATCAGGAGCAATTTTGATAAAGGAACGGTCGACCAGAGTGAGACGTGGTTCGACTGAAATTTTCCAGGAACTTTTCCTTATGGGTATTCGATCGACCGTCTAGCTCACAGTCTGACCGAACTTGTCAAAGTCATAACAGTTTGGTCGACCGAGTGGTGATTTCGGTCGACCGTTTGGCACGATTTTGCCTTGAATTATAAAGAGATTAGTGTTGATCATGGGCTGAATTTATTCTAATTATGGTCAAACGTATTTGAGGATGATTATGTGTCAATTTGTGATTGATTTTAGGGAGAGAAAAGCAAGAGATTGAGGGTAAGTGGTTTACCAATGATGTGGGTGTTGGGAGAGTCTATAAATAGGTCTCATCTCCTTACTTGTTTAAGTTAATGCAAAAATATTCTCTCTCCCTAACCTCTCCACTAATCCATTCGAATTTCTCTTAATTATTTCAAGCTTTTGGAAATTAAATTCTTAGAGACCTTTAGAGGGGTTATTAGCTAGATCCTAAGCTTGATTTAGATATTGAATTGGCTAGCTCCTTTCTCTCTAATCTTGTTTAGAGTTTGGTGAACACTTGAAGGCGAATCGACGGGCGATTCAACACGCAACGCAACTCCGGATATTCATATAGGTTTTAGAGAACCTTTGAGTATGATCCTCTTCTGTTTATTTTAATATATATCTAAATTACTATGTATTAAAATAATATATAGAATAATGTACATGAAATCGTCAAAAATATGATAATCGATCATACATGCATGTGTAAAATTCGAAAAATATATATACACATAGGGCACAAAATCCTACAGTATTTTCACAAGAAGATTTAGAATGAGGAAGCATGAATCTTGTGTATGGTCCTCGTATATCGGGTGTCGTTGAGACTTCCGACGTGTTGTTCCAACCAAGACCGGATTTTGGTTGTCGAATGGGTATATCGAGACTACAAAAAACCTTGTAGCTTTGCGAATGTTAGCCAACGGCGTTGTAGGCGATACCGTTGATGAGTACCTACGCCTTAGTGAGGCAATGGCAAGGATGGCTCTCCAGAAGTTTGTAGGAGTGATACCCAATTTCGGTGCTTAATACCTGAGAAGACCCACATCAGAAGCCATGGCAAGGCTGAAGGGAATGTGTTCTAAAAGTTTTCTTTTATATTTCAATTATTATGAATTGAATGTGCAAATATTTTGTTCATTGATTAATGTATTCGTCTTTTGAAAGTGTTAAGGACGAGACTCTTGGTCCTTAACCGTAGAGCTCTAAAAGATAATGGTTTACATAAATCAAAAGTTATTCATAATCATGGTAATTGACATGAAACATTAATTACCGAGATAAGATTGTCGTGTTTGTTAAAGAGTATTGTAGCTCTACAGATATTTAACGGCACAAGTATATAAAAGAGGAAAATAGATACTTTTATATATTGAATAGACCTAACAAGTAAGAAATTATGGAATTGTGTTAAGTGTCATTAATGTTTTCATTGTGTCTTGAATCGGAAGATACGAGACTTATGACTTTTCACATAGGAAGCGCTTAATTTTATTATTGTCAAAAGTTATCATTGAGTATAGTGATCAAGACAATAGTTGGTTGAACATGACTTATGCTGGAAAAGATAGTTAGTCAAAAGATTATCATTGCCCCTCTTAGCTTGAGTGATGATATTAGTGTGCCCATTGATAAAGCAAAATTATAATGTGCACAATGTGACTTATGTTAAGTTACGTATTTGTAATTAGCTTAAAAGATCAAGAAATGAGTATATAATGCAAAGGTGACACATTTCTACTTTGTATAATATTCTTAATATCACGAGGCAAGGAATAAAAACAAGTGATGTTCTTTCATCACTAAATGGATCGTGTTTAGTTCGAGTGAACAAGACATCTATGCTAATTGGGTAACTATAATGTATAGTTAAATACCGCTTATAGTTTGTGATATTAGGTGTTTAATATCATTACCAATATAGCTTAGATCCTTCTATAGGTCACACCACAAAACTGGAAAACAAGAAGCTTGATTTTGTGTTCATATGATGTATCGGGTTTCATGTGCATTGTGATACATGTGGTGAATCGATTAAATCAATATGTCATGAAAATTGACATAATTAGAATCATAAATAAATTCATATGAGATGTATGTGTTATGGGGTGTAATAGTTTGACATTACATAAAATAATATGTTACATGAGATATGAATTTGCTAAAAACCCCAAGGATCAAATTTTGTTGGATGTAAATCCAAAATTTGACAAACGTAAAATCGGGTCAAAACGGTAGACCGTTTTGAGATCGGTCGACCGGCTTCTTCAGAACGGTCGATTGGACAAAGATCGGATGCGCATGGGTCGATCGAAAATTAACATGATGTGTCTTGATAATAAAATCGGTCCACCGGAAGTAATACACGGTCGATTGAAAATCTCCAGGAAATATCTTGGTGATATAACGGTCGACCAATATAGGGACGCGGTCGACCAAAATTTACCCTGAGCAATTTTGGTAAGGGAAGGGTCGACCAGAATGTGACGTGGTTCGACCGAATTTTTTTTTTGCAAAGAAAAAGGAAGGCATAGCCTCTAGTATTGATGTATGTAAGGATTTACAGCCTACAAAAATGTGTCTATTACAGCCCTCGAGCTATGCTAAGTACAAAACTGGAACTACTCTAAGCTACCATATACTCGTGACCACCTAACATGCATCACACCTAACTCCATCTAATCTCATACAATCTCAAAGCCTCGGGATCCTCTCGAATTTAATGAATTCTTGTGCCCATTGCTCACACCGCCTCCTTGATGGTCATGCTCACATCACCAGGTTGATGCTTCTCATTGTCAAATATCTACCTATTTCTCTCTTTCCAGCACTCATGGATGGTTGCAGCAAGAGCTAGTCGTACGGTGGTTCGTTGTGCTATGTTTCCCCGGATCGCCTTCAACCTATCCACCTCCACGTCAAGTGTTCTTTCCATCCTCGTATCCAGCCTTAGTATCCGCAACATTTGTAGCCATATTTACCTAGTGAAGCTGCATTCCCAAAAGAGGTGAACCATATCCTCGTCCTTCTCTCCGCATAGTGCACACATGGGGTCATGATTTTCTCCCCGAGCTCGCATGAATGCTTTTGTCAACGGCCTCCCTCGCAAAGCTCTCCAAAGTGTGAGGGTGTGCTTCGGGATATGGTATTTATGCCACACCAACTCTGACCAGCCCACTTCCCTGTGCCTAGGTACCACCCAAGTCCATGCTTCCTTGATTAAAAATAGCTTGCTCTTTGCTCCAACCCTTATAGGAGTGTCTCGTCCTACGTGTATGTTGATTTGTAGTATTCTAGGCCACAACACTGCCATATCTAAGGACCTCGGCTCAGGAAGTAGTCATGCACCCTCATAGATAAAATATGATACCAAAGTGTCCTTTGGAACTCCCATGTCATACTAAAGATGCTCTCCTCCCTGTGATGATAGCAAAGGTTGCCCACACCATGGATCGGTGAAGAACCTAATTTCTGTCTCATTTACCACTTTGTATTGAATCTTATCCTTTGCCAACTCGCGGACATTCATGATGCCCCGCCACGCCCATGAGTAAAGTGATGGTGGCCTTGCTAACCAGATATTGTGGTTCCTTACGTACTTCCTTCTCATGCAACGAACCCAAAGTGAACCACCACCCTCCACAACCAGCCAAAGGAGACGCAACAACCCAACAGTGTTCCAATCCTGAAGTCTCCAAAGTCCCAAGCCACCCTCCTTCTTTGGTGTGCAAATATCCTTCCAAGCTACAGCCACCCACTTTGTAGGGTCTCTCCATACAAATTGGGTCATGATGCTCTCTACTTCCTTCAAAACTTTCTGTGGGATAAGAAAAGTTGATGTCCAGTAGATGCTCACACACACAAGCACACTTCTCACCAACTCCACACTCCCTGCCATCAAAAGAAAGTTCATTTTCCACGTGCTAAGTCGCTGCTGGACCTTGCTGGTCAGCCTCATGCATTGGTGTCTTCCTAGACGTGAGGAGAAGACTGGGAGGCCCAAGTATGTGATCGGGAAGGCAACCATATCCATGCCTAGATGCGCAAAAATCCAGGTGCCCTCATTTGCTTCACCCCCATGAATATTTGACTCTTGGATGCATTCGGTTGTGGCCTGGAGATAGCTGAAAACTCCATAAGGATGCTCTTGATTACCCCTGCATTTGCTCTAGTAGCAGCAGCAAAGACCATGATATCATCCGCAAAGAGAAGATGTGAAACCTGCACATCCCCATACCTTGCTGGTTTGAGGTTACCCCTCTCCACCTCCCTTCTGAACATAGATCTAAGAACCTCCATACAAAGAACAAAAAGGTAGGGGCCAGCGGGTCCCCTTGCATGAGGCGGTATTCATGAGGTCCATCACAGACTCTGAAGGATAGGTTATTTGCACAACACCAGGAGGTAGTGTGTAAAGACGTAGAATGTGCGTTTGGAGTGTTGCAGGCATGATGGGAAATCCTAAGGAGGTCATATCTTACGTGGAATGCCGACCTACTAAACAAAATAATCATTATGTGCATCATAATGCACAACATGATCATGGAGGATGAGTGTGACTCTTATTCCATGATTTATGATACAATTGAGTTTGAGCAGGATCGCAACATGTCGTGTCCGGGACCAACGTCTTACTCCACTGCACGGGTTTGGACATTAATAGCTACATGGACAACAGAGACCGCGTTCGTGATAGAACTCAACATCTCACGCTGAGGACGGACTTGATCGAGAACATCCGGCAACGATTCGGCGGAAGCGACGCTTAAGTGTGTTTTATTTGTATGTATTGTAGGTGTTGTGGTTTATGTGGTGAAATACGAGATTTATTGGTATTTTGGTTTTTCCAAATAGATTATTAATGTTTTTGGTAAATATATAAATTATTTTGGAATATAATGAAAGTTGAGAAGAAATTAATGATGTGGAGGAAAGATGGTGTGATGACATAGGTCATGGTTAAGGGGTGAATAGTGAAGAAGAAAGAGGAGGTTGGGTCATGATGACGTGGCAGGTCGCTTGGAGGAGAGAGAGAGAGAAAGTGGATGACCTAGGTCATCCGGGTCGTGGTTAATGATGCTCTAAGGGTTTTTTCTTCAAAATATTTGTCTTCTAAATCTACATATATGCATGACGATGAGACTATGTAGTTATCAAGAAAACCAAATAAAATCATTGGAACATTTGCAAAATCATTAATTTTGTTGAAATTAATGACAAGAACACCAGCATTTAGTGATTTCAACTCAATGAGACATATCATCCACCATTCATTTCAAATAAATGGCGAAGACTGAAGGAATCGAACCTTTTCAATTCTTCCCTTTTTTTCGTGAAAATCCATACCCTACTTTCATCCATACAAGTGGAGATCCACATCTCACACCTTCACTCTTTCACCAACCTCTCAATTGCAACGACAAATTTTAATTCGCATTGACATAAAAGTCATAGACATACTTGTTAAACAACCTCAAACATTACAAATATAACCAAACTGACGCATAACAACCCAAAGAGGTGACAAAAGGAAAAAAGAAATACCATGCATGCACCACCAATAGTCCAACAATACACATACCACGGAAGCTCTAAACAAGTATTATCACGATATAACCAATTAAAATAAATTTAGTTGGTAGATCTCTAGCCTGGTAATACTCAAGGTTAGGAATCTATTTCTGCATATGAGGCAGATGTTTAGGATTTAACTAAAAAAATATACTAATATTTTCAAAAACAACTACTGCCACGAAAATCCTTAAAGTCTCAACGACAAATCCAGCTCATCACCAAAGTCCTCCTTAGAAGTGGTTATAGCGGCAACCTCTCCGTTACTAGATTCGAAACAACTCACATTATGCACAGGAGTGGTGAGACCGGTTAAGAAGCTTGGCTTTGCAGGGGCTTGCGGCGCCGATACCGAATAACCACTATGAGTTCCCGACGTGATGCTTTTCATTTGCTGTTGCCTCTTTGCTCGACTCCTCTCTAGCTTGTGGGCGTTTTGGTGGCCTCCAAGAGCTTGGGAGCTGCAGAACTTCCTAGGGCAATAGGTACAAGTGAAGAAACGATGGGAGTTGCTAGAGGAAGAAGAGTTAAACAAGGAGAGAGTGAGCTCAACTGATGGCTCTGCTTCTATTATCTTATCCATAATATCTCCAAGTTGCCAGAAGGATTGGTTTGTTAGTATAAGAGGGACATTGGGAAGTGTTGGTGGTGGTGCACTTTATAGTGATTTTCGTGTAAATAGCTAAAATTAGGTGGGTAGCTGCGAGAGATACTTATTTTTGGAGGAGAGGAGATTAGTTACTAGATCAAAGAGATATTTCTTGAAGTGGTCGTGAGACTGGAACGAGTACAGAAGCAAACGACAACTGCAAAAACACCCGGATATAAAGGTGCATTTCTGTAGTTGGGTATGGTGTAGGGACTGGACCAATGTGTAATACCTATCATCTTGAAGTTTCTTCGGTTTTTCTTCGGAAACTAGTTTTCTAACAATATAGACGCTGGAATGTTGGTAATCATTTTCCGAGATGTATGATGTTGGATATGTCCTTACCAAGCTTCGTAAATATCTTGCATGCCCGCACGAGTCCACCTCTTCGATCTCCATCGTCTTTATAGTTGAGTACACCGGCAAAGTTTAGAGATTGTACATTAATTTGTTCTTGTGCTTTCTTAATTATTTATGGTAAATCTTTAAACCACAAAACTTGTACAAATGACATTGGTGTGAGTCTTATTCCGCTCATTTTCGTTTAACTTCATTAAAAAAATTACAAATCACACATTCTTTTAAAATATTGCCCTTGATGTTAAAAAAAATTAAGTAATACAAAAATCCAACGCTAATCAAAGCTTCTTGTTGTGGTTATCAAGCACATTGGTTAGCGTCTGCTCATTGAATTAAATTGGGATTTTTTGCTTAGGTGCGTCTCGCATGTGTCCTAATTGACGATAAGCACCCAATTTTTTGCTATTGTCGGAGGTACACTTGTAAGCCGAACATATTTGCTCAAATGCATATCTACGGTAAGTTGAGCTCACTCCGTCTTTGCTTCCGTCCAACGTCATTAAAAATTTGCAAAATAAACATCGTGAAATTACAAATATCCTTAATATGAAAAGCAATAAAAAAAATAAAAACACCAAACGGCATTCCTCTACCTCCCTCCCACCATCCCCCTCGATGCTACCACCCTCCACCACCACATCCACCCCTACACCTCCGCTCCCCGGCCCTCCTCCTTTGATTCCTCCCTCGCCTCCCCAACTCCATTCCATCCCCGTCCCTCGCCTCTCTCACCTCACCCTCCATAAAAGTTTAAGTTCAAAAGAAATATGTTCAAATCCCCTAAAAAATTAAAATTTTAGTTTTTCAAAATGACTTATGAACTAACTTTTTCATAACTTTTTCAAAAAATTGAAATATTTTGATTTCATTAATTGTTTTTGTTTTAGTACAATTTAAAAATTAGAATTTGTCGTTTAGTGCAAGAAATAAATATTGATAATTTATATCTTCTAATGTGAAAAATTACAACTTTCACTAATGCCACTATATTTGGTTCCCTCAATTCATGATTCATTATTTGATCCTCAAAATCCATCAATTTCTTTTTTTCGTTGCAATCTAATTCATCTATTATTCTAAGAAAATCAAGCACTCTAAATTGTTCTTAGTTTATATATTATCATGTTAATAGATCTACCTACCCAAAGCACGTAAACAAGCCAAAATGATTTAAAATAATAAAATAAAATCACTAGAAGCACTACTATTTATTTAGAGTAACTATCTTCTAATACTAATTTTTTATTTTTTATGCTTGAAGTAACATCGTGCAATGCTAGTAATAATATGATTTCCACTAATTTTTGGTCCTTCAAATTGATCTTAGTTGTTTGTTGATTGATTTTTTTAGCCTTTCAAATCAATCTTAGCCATCTATTAAAATTCCACTATTATTTGATCTTTCAAATCGATCTCAGTAGTCTATCTATTAAGACCATTACTCATTGTTGGAAAACTACTTAAATCACCCTAACAATTACCATTTTGCCCTTCACAATTCGTTTAATACTGATTTCGTCCCATTTTCCTAGTAGTCTCTTAAAATAAAGTTTCTGCTTACGTTTTCCTCATTTTCCCAGTACAAAAACCACGAAAATGTCTGACGAAACGCATGGATTCGGTGAAGTAAAAACCAAAAAAAATCAGGTCGGGCGGCTGGGTAAAATGCCCCCCATGAGGGAGGCGTCTTAGTCAGATGTCTCCCACATGGTGGGGACGTCTTAGCCAGACACCACCCCCAATGGGCGGGCATTTAACCCAGATGCCTCCCCATGGAGGGGGCGTTTGTCTAAGACGCCTCACCGATGGGGGGCGTCTAGCTAAGACGCCCGTCCAAAAAAAAATTAAAAAACTAAAATTTATACGGTGTGTTATATCAAATTATTTGAGGTTCCGTTGCAAGATTTCGGGTGTAACGGGTTGGATTACAATGAATTTTTTTGCAAGTGATTAAGATTCAAAAATTTCCAGATCCAACAATTTCAAGATCCAAATTTCTGGTGGTAAAACTTCCCGAGTTACAAATACCACCTCGACAGGTCGTTCGGGGGGCTCGCTACCCGGTGAGCGAGCGACATTCCACCTCGACAGGTCGTTTTGGATTTTGAAATTGTTGGATCTGTAAATTTTTGAATCTTCATCACTTGTAAAAACTCGTTGTAATCCAACCCATATAATTAACCACGGGCGCAGAATCTGGTGAGTTTGTGAGGTGGTGAGGTGTCGGACGGTCAATCGTTTGCTTATCGTTCTACCGAACATGTTCCATGCGGATGACTGAGTTTCCATCGGTCCACCGTGATCGTAGAGACAATAAGTTTTTGATCTCCTGGAATCCTTGGGTCGGTTTACCGACCTCTACCCGGTCATCCGAATATTTATCCTCAATAGCTTTGACATTTCTCTGGGAATCTCTATTCGGTGTACTGAATGGGTATCGGTCATCTAAATATTATCCTCAGTAGTTTGGCATTTCTCTAGAAATCTCTATTCAGTGTACCGAAGTGGTTTCAATCATCCAAATATAGTAATTATTAACTTAATAATCAATTTATTTAGCAATTATCTAAATTTATAATCAATTTTTAATCAATTGTCTTTTTAATAATAAAAAATTAAAAAAAATTAGTGGGCGTCCGCCGGAACCGCCTCCCCCATTGGGGAGGCGTCTTAGACAGACGCCCCTCCATGGGGGGCGAATGGGTAACCCCCCCCCCCCCCCCCCCCCCCCCCCCCCCATGGTGGAGGCGTCTTAGTCAGACGCCTCCCCCATTGGGGGTGGTTCCGGCGGACGCCCGCTATTTTTTTTATTATTAAAAAGAAGTTAGACATTTTACCAGATTCGAGTACACTGAGACGTCCGTTGGCTCATTACTGACCTCTGAAATATTAATTTTTATGATTATGAGAGAAAGATGAAGAGAGATGGGTGATAGGAGGGTGAAATGTCACGATATATGAGTAGAAATGAGAGAATGGTAAAATGGTAATTCGTTGAGGCGATTTAAATAGTTTTCCGACGATGAATAACAATAGAGAATTTTTATCCCTCAAATCGGTCTAGTCATTCATTGAATAAAAATTATTTTTAACCTTTTAATAATGAACCACATGATTCGTGTTGACCAGATTAGAAAATCACAATATATTCATTAAAAACGAAAAAAATAAGTTCAATTTTTTATTTTTATATTCAATAATATTTTTGTTACGAGGGCTAATAAATTGATTTCAACCAATTGTTGATTAACATTTTTTGGACTGTTAAATCGATTTTGACGTCTATTAATATAAAACAAAACAAAATCCATTTTAGTCGTTGGATGTTTGGTATCTCAAATGAATTTTGGACGATTTTTTATAAATTTAATTTTTAACTCATCAACCCACAGACAAGCCATGAAACCCATGATTTAGGTTTATATTTATTATTTTATATACTGTAAAATCCCTAAACCCATTAGGGCACTATTGGTCATTAGAGGGAGACATGGGTGACGTGATGTGAGGTGAGGGAGGTATGGTGGGGCTTGCTTGTGTTGAGGGTGGTGGAGTTGAAGGAAACCAACGTTTCTTTCTTTATTCTTCTTCTTCATTGTCTCTCCCTTCTCATTCCAAACACTCATCTCTCACACATTTTTCTCTCTTTTCCGGCAAACACGGGAGGTAACGGTAGCTCCGATGTGTGGTAACGAGTGTGTTCCTGAGGCTTGAGGCGTGTGGCGTTGGTGCAACGAAGAGGTCATGTGAGCGGTTGCGGACCGGAGGTGGTGGCGTGTGAACTCTAGCGAGCATCGTCAACCACGAAGAAAGGTATGTCGGTTCAATAGTTGCATTTTGCTTACTCACATTGATGGTGTGAGGTGTTGGCGGGTCGGCGGAGGTCGGAGACCTCATGGGCGGCAAATAGGCAGCAAGTTAGACCTAGCTCGGCTAGGTAGTTGCCGGTAAACAGTCGACCAGTGCCTTTGGGCGGTCAACCGATTGTAGTGTAAATCTCTGATCTTAACCAACACCGGTCGAACGATGCCTTATGGTGGTCGGGCGGTTGTGCTTATTCTGGTGGGTTGGAGAAGTGCATGTTGATTTTTGGTCGACCGGGACCTCTGAGCCGTTCGACTGTTGCTTTCCAGACGGGTCTACACTGCTCTAGACTTTGCCCGACCGCTCTATACTTTGCCCGACCGATACCTTAAGTGGACTTAATGACTGTTCAACCGATTGATGACTAGAAACTTCTAGGTTGCCCCTGTTAGTTTTCGGTCGATTGGGACTTCTGAGCCGTTCGACCGTTTGCCTTATATGTTTTTAATTTAATCCGAATTTTGACCATGTTTTGGTCGACCGGTTTCTATCTTTGTTCGACCGTTTGGGCCTAGGTTACGAGCAGAGAGTTCGACCGTTGCAAGCCTTTGATCAACCAGTCCTATTGGGAGTGGTCGACCAGGTTGCCTCTTTTGGTCGATCATTTGTGCTCAGGACTGAATCCCCGATCCTAGTGAAGTGCCGACTCTGTCCACGGAAACATTTGTCCTCGACTAAAGCGTGAGCCAGGAGGTGATGGTGGGTGCATTGATCATGTCTACCTAGGGACCGCCGAGTGAAAGAGTGTGAGTACTTGGAACGTGTCACCTCTAGTTATAGACTGTGGCGTAATGTAATGCTTATTGACTCACAGTAGAGTAGTAGACTTGAGGATCACGGGTCCCAATGTATGATGATGCATGGCTCACGGAGCATGATGACCTGGCGGACTTGGGTCCGAAACCGTCCGATGTTGTGTCGGACGTATGATGTATCGTCTGATGTTGTGCCAGACGTAATGATTGACTCGACCGATGTTGTTCCGGCAAGTACACCGCCAATATTGTTTCGGAGAGGATCTTGTCGATGTTGTTCGGGCATTATAGCTCAGCTGGGCACAATGTTTCACCGACCTGAGCGACGGCTCCGTCGGTGTGGTGATGACCACGATGTTTCAGATCTGATTCTTATGACGCGGAAGTGCGGACTGAAAGGAATGTGTTCTAAAAGTTTTACTTTTATATGCCAATTATTATGAATTGAATGTGCAAACATTTTGTTCCTTGATTATGGTATTCGTCTTTTGGAAGTGTTAAGGAAGAGGCGCTTGATCCTTAACCGTAGAGCTCTAAAAGATAATGGTTTACATAAATCAAAAGTTATTTACAATCATGGTAATTAACATGGAACATTAATTACCGAGATAAGATTGTCGTGTTGGTCATCGATTGTTGTAGCTCTACAAATAATTGACGACACGAGTATATAAAAGAGGAAAAGATTACTTTTATATATTGAATAGACCTAACAAGTAAAACATTATGGAATTGTGTTTCGTGTCATTAATGTCTTTACTGTGTCTTGGATCCTAAGATATGAGACTTATATCTTTTCACTGAAGAAGTGCTTAATTTAATTATTGTCAAAAGCTATCAATGAGTGTAGTGATAAAGACAATAGTTGGTTGAGCATGACTTGTGCTGGAAAAGATAGCTAGTCAAACGATTATCATTGCCCCTCTTAATTGAGTGATGATATTAGTGGGCATTGATAAAGCAAAATTATAATGTGCATAATGCAACTTGAGTTAAGGTACATAGTTATAATTAGCTTAGAGAGATCAAGAAATGAATATAATACAAAGATGACACATTTCTACTTTGTATATATTCTTAATATCATGAGGCAAGGGACAGACACAAGTGGTGCACTTACATCACTAAATGGATCGTGTTTTGGTTCGGGTGGAACAAAGACATCTATGCTACTTGGGTAACTATAATGTGTAGCTAGATACCGCTTATAGTTTGAGATATTAAGTGTTAATATCACTGTCAATTTGGCTTAGATCCTCCTATACGTCACACCACAAAACTGGGAAACAAGAGGTTTGATTTTAAGTTCATATGATGTGTCGGGTTTCATGTGAAAATAGGACACATGTGGTGAATGAATAAAATCAATATGTCATTTGACATAATTAGAATCATAATAAATTCATATGAGGTATAAATATTATGGGGTGTAATAATTTAATATTACATATGATAATGTATTATATAAGATGTGAATTTGTTAAAAACCCCAAAATATCAAATTTTGTTGGAAATAAATCTAAAATTTGACAAAGGCAAAATCGGGGTCAAACACGCTGAACCGTTCATGGTTCGGTCGACCGGGGTATCTTCGGATCGGTTAACCGAATGGGAACGAATAATCACAATTGGTCGACCGAAATTGTCTGGAGTGCCTCGACAATCAGGTTCGGTTAACCGAGTGTGCACGGTCAATTGAGAAGTAGTATTTTCGGTAGACCGAAGGTGACACGGTCATCTGATGACTATGTCCCAGGAGCAATTCTAGTGGGTCAACAGTAGACCGAGTAAAAGACGTGGTTCGTCCGAATTCTTCCAGGGAATTTTTCTCATACGGATTCGGTCGACCGTCTAGCTCACGGTACACCGAGCACGTGTTATAACCGAACGGTTCGGTTGACCGAGTTATGCTCGGTCCACCGAACAAGAACAATTCTGCCTGAATTATTAAGAGATTAATTAAATCATGGGTGGATTAATTCTAGATTTAATTAAAACGTTTTTGTGGGTGCTTATGTGGAAATTAGAGATTAATTTTAGGAGAGAATAAGCAAGAGATCATGGCTAAATAATAGCTCTTGATAAGGATGTTTTGGGAGACTATACAAGGACCACTACTCCTACTTGTTTAATACTAATGCAAAATCTTTCTCTCATTAATCGCTCCCTAATCACCACGAAAATCTCTTAGTAAATTTAAGTTTTAGAGATAAGAATCTCAGGAGCTTAAAGATGGGTCAGTAGGTAGATTCTAAACCTTGTTAGAGATTGATTGACTAGCTCCTTTCTCTCTAATCTTGTTTAGAGTTTAGTGAACACTCAGAGGCAAATCCGTCGACGATTCAACAGGCAACGCGACTCCGAATCTTCAAAAAGGTTTTAGAGAACCTTTAGGTATGACTCTACATTTGTGATTTATTTTAATAAATGCAGGGTTGCATGTTATTAGAATAAACACAAAGTTATGTAAATAAAAATTGTTGAAAATATGAAAATCGATCTTGTATGTTGTATTAAAAATTTAAAATATATACATACATAGAGACACGAAATCCTATACGGACGCCCCTCACCGAACCTCATGATTAGTGTAGCCGCGGGTGGGGTGCGTTGCGTACTATCCGTAGGACCGTATCTGCTTACGGCAGGTCTCCGAGAGAGACCCGATGATGATTGTGGGACTGATGTCCAGATTTACCCTTGGAGGGGAACTATTTTCTTTACTGTTAATGACATGACATGTCACTAGTATGATATGTTCATTTTATTGTACCGTTGCATTCATATAGGTGAGCTTGGCATACAGGGTTTCCTTCTGGAAAGTTAGACATTGTTGTTACATTTATGTTTCAGGACCGCAGTAGGTTCTGTTGAGTGGTGACGGTGAGTGTGCACATTTTGGGACTAAGATCCTCTCTTCGGACCATTCGAGGTTGTCATGATTATTTGCACTTGTCTTTCGTTGTATTTGATGTAATCATGTGTTTTGTCAAACTCTGATGTATTAAGTACACCGATTGGAAATTTTTATGAGTAACGTTCCTGCTTTTGAGGATCTTTCTCTCGTGATCTTTTATTTGAAAATTTAAATTTTTCTGCTATTTCGGGATGTTACATGTACAAACAAATTAATACAACTTCAATATTTTTTGTTTATAATCTTTAAAAATACTTGTTCACCAATAAGATAAGACCGCCATATAGGTTTAAACTTTTTTTAATCTACAAATAGACCGCATCTTTGTAAAGTATATTCAAAACTTTATAAACGTAATTTTAACCAACGTAATTCTTCATATTCATAAAGTTTATGAATATGAAGAATTACGTTGGTTAAAATTAAGTAAAAACTTATGATTTGTACTTTTTGAAAACAATATATAAATTTATCTTTTCAAAAAGTAAATAAATTTGAAAAATTATGATGTTATTAATTTTTATTACAATCAAAAGTTACAATTTTCCGTTCGTCCATTTTTTATTTTGTATGGTCAACCTCCAGAAACACAACTCCCATTATCTTCATACCCGAAATCCACTTTTTCACTTATTCAACTCCTGTCAATAAAAATGAGTTTCATGCTTCTAATCGGAAATTCCTATATGTATTTTTGAACTTTGGTAAGAGTCTCTTTTCTCTATCTTAATTGATAAAAAAATTCATTACAGTTATCTTATTCTTTGATTTTCACAAGTTGTAAGGCGACATCAACACGTGCACGACGGTTAGCCAACTTGATGTTCGAACGTGGAGTAACTTCTGAAGATTAATTTTGTAACGCCCCGAGCTCGGACAACTGATCACCCGCCCGAACCCGGTGCGTTAAGATACGATCCACGATCCTGACCACTGCGCACTCTGGTATTTAAATCCATCTGATAGGCCCATAATTAATCTGAAAAATATAATCAACAATTTGTGAGCTCGACAGCCCGCAAGTACCAACCATCAATCAATCAGAATCATAATCATGTGGAAAATAATACAGAATATGACATTCAGTCAATAAGCACAATCAAGAGACATGCATCACAAATAAAATGCATGCATATCAATTTGAAACCCCCATTCAGATTCGACCACATCCTGTGCTTCTGAAATCTATCAATCTGTCAGACGCACACCTGGTAGCTCCACACTAACGACAGGCAGCCCTTTCATCTCTCGGGTGGCTCCACGCTGTCCGTTAGGCAGCTCTTTCCTAAGTTGCTCTGCTAGAAACATACACACAGCCACAGGACATGTCGACCGAAACACCACCATGCAATCATATGCATATCCATAAAATCAATATTAATGCTCAACATGCATGCAACTACGAATATCAAGAGAGACAGACATGATATGAAACTGAAGAATAACGAATCAGTACTTGCCTCAAAATCTCCATCTTTTTCTTCTTAATATTCTTCTCAAAATTCCATCTTCTCCTAAAACCACACAATCATCCAACAATCTTAATTAGTCTATTAAGATATTTGATTATTACCTCAACTAAAAAATTCAGGATATTACAAATTTACTTGACGTAAGATCGAGGTGCATCTTAAATTGATTTTTGTTCTAAAAGTTATTCCGTCTCGAGTCTTTTTGTAAAGTTTGACAGACGCATGGCTTGGTTGTGTATTCTATATCATTAAAGGTACTCCCCTGTATTATTTCTAAAGTTTTCGGCATAGTTACTCTGTAACTTACCCAAAAAAAATAAAAGTTTGGAGAAGACATTTTTATATTTTATTGCCCTTGCCAAGTGACTTCATATGATAATCATTTGTTTGGAGTTAAAATATCATTAACTTATGTGAATTAATATGCAAGATTTTCTAGAGTTTACAAGATAAGATTGTATATTTTTTTATTTAATGACTTTGATCTATTCAATAATTGATATGTTGATAGAGACACTACAATTTATTTTAACTATCACGTGAGTTTAATACTCATTTTTTGTTTTGAATGTTCACGATTTCGTTTGATACGTTGATAGAGACACTACAATTTATATATATATAATACTAACTCACAACATATAATAAGTTGTTTTTTCTTTAACCTAACTTTTAAAAATATATATGAATGAAACATTGTTGCATAATTTATTGTTGCCGGCAACTAACTGTGGCAGTTTACCACCACCTGGCGTATAAATACGTACAGGGGAATTTCATGGGTACCCTTTAAATTGGTGTCAATATCACCAATAGCCTTCAAACAAATAGTCTATTATGTATACCCTTCAAATCTCCATTTCCTTTTACCCATACCCTTAGGTTGTTAAGCTCTAGTTAAACTCAGTTATAATGCAGTTTATGCTGGCCAATCAGAGAAGAGAAGGAAGCTAACACCGTCAGCCCAGTCCATCTTCTCAAACATTAATAAGTATTCTAAATTTTAAAACTTTGGTAAACAAAACATTCCTCCAAGTACAATACTGTAATGTCAAACAGATGTTAACCACTACGCAGCTTCTATTGAAAAAAGAGATGCCAAACCGAGAAAACATTTGGGTCATCCCATGGTTATGCGTACTGCGTTAAAAGGCAGGAGAGAGATAAATGTTGATGGTTAAAGAGTTAGGATAGTTTGGTACATTATTTTTTAGACCGATAGAAAAACATGATTTGTTGAGATTTTTCGTTTTTCTTTGTGATGATGATTGGCAAAGTTCGTATTTTGCCACGCTTGGTAATGAAACTAGATTTTGAGGTATCTTTTAAATCTGTTGGAATTGTTAATTTTTCAGGAATTTTAAGAGTTTTAGTGGATGCTGACTGGTGATTATTGCCGGATATAATTGCGATTAAGGTATGGAAGAAAAATAAAACCCAAAAGTAACTTACGAAGATGAATTTCGTATTCTTCATATTAGCATATTCCAATTGTACCTATGAGATCGACTCAAAAAGATAAGGATAAATTTGGAATTTTAGAGTCAATGGTTAAGCTAACTTAACTTGGGTTAAAATGAGTGCTGAAAGGGTACAAGCGAAAGGATGTGGGGAACTGGGGGGGGGGGGTATACGTGATAGGATGTTTATTTGAAAGATACTGGTGATATTGAGACCAATTTAAAAGGTAAGTACATAATCCGCCAATTTGTAATCTACAAACAATAATGAAGAGATCATTCCGACAGGCCTTGACCTCCATGATTTGGGATACTGACAAATTGTGGGTTCCACACTTTGGTCTCTGGACTGTGATTGCAGTGACCGCTCATCAAGCCTATATACAGCTTGCAATGGGAAATACTTTATCATGGCATGAAAGTATCCGAGTGTCATGTGTCCTATCACTCCATCAACTGATAACTGGCACGTTTATCAAACAAAATGATAACTGACACTTCGTTTTTTGTTTTTGGTTAATGGCACCTTCGTTACTGAACTTCCGACGTGAGCACCACTAACATCGCTTACGTGATCACATTTTAAACGCACCCCTGCTCCGTAATTTTTTATATAAAAAAAACTAAAAATTCGAATTTTAGGAAGAAAAAAAAATTCCAAAACTACTCGGATCGCAGATGTGATCGGAGATCCGTGGGGCACGGATAGCGGTTCCTCCCCGCGATCCGTCCACCCCAAAAAAAAAAAAAATTTAAGAAATTTTCACGGATAGCGGTGAACCGCGATCTGTGATTTTTTTTTTAAAAATCATTTTTTTTAAAAATAATTTTTTTTAAAGTTTTCTGTTTTAGTTTTATTTTCTTTATTTCTGTTTTTATTATATAACATAGTTAAAATTATTTTAAAAAAATCAAAACATAAAATCAAAAACAATAAAAGAAAATAAATAAAGTCACGCATTTTAGTTGGAGTGTTTTATGTTTTGAATTTTTTTAAATCATTTTAATTAAGTTTTTTTATTATATTTCTTTGCAAAATATGTTTTGTAATTGTTATTATTTTAAAAAAAAATTGGGTTTTTTATTTTTTGCTGTATCGACCTCCAAAACTGTTTGTAATGTGTGTACACCCTACGAATTTTCGACAACGTCACCAATTTTTTGTTTTAATTAGTTTTAGTGTTTGTTTAAAATTCATTTGTAAATAATTTCTTATTCTGGTTAAGAAATTTTATTTTTTTATTGTATAAAATACCCTAACATTTCAATACGTCCAGTTATCGACGTAATTTGGAGGTCGATTTTTGAAAAAATTAAAAACAAATTTTAAATTTTTTAAAAAATAATATAAATTAGAAAACATATTTTGGAAAAAAAAAGATTTTAAAAAAGATTACAAATAATTATAATAAAAAGAAAAACAGAAATAAAGAAAATAAAACTAAAACAGAAAACTTAAAAAAAATTATTTAAAAAAAATTATTTTTTAAAAAACAATTTAAAAAAAATTTCACGGTTCACAACCGCGATCCGTGAAGATTTGTGCAAAAGATCGCGGGTGGGAACCGCAATCCGTGCCCCACGGATCGCGGGTCACACCAGCAATCCGAGTAGTTTTGGAGAAAAAAATTCCTAAAATTCGAATTTTTAATTTTTTTTATTATATAAAAAAATTACGGCCACTGCTCTTGTAAATGTAAATCGTCCAAAAGAATGAGCCATCTTTTTATAATAATCTATCAAATATTTCAACCCTTATTTGTTTTTTACTTATCATAGTAATACTTTGAATTATTTAGATTTAGAAGATATTTATGAAAATATCATTTATATACCGTCACATTGAAGTTCCTATTGTTGTAATAATAACAAATATTTTCACGTTAAATATTGGGTTATACATGTCGAATAAAATACGCAGCAGGATCCAGACGAATCATCAAACAATATCATGTTTAAGAAACAAACAAACAAACAGCCAAATAGTAGCGATCAAAATACCTTCAACCGAGTCGTCGATTTGCGACTTGTCTTAGAGAAAATATCGCCCCCACATACTATTACGATGAGTCTGACATTTTTCCCCCACGATGGAATGGTTCCTTCGTCGAACTGGCGCACACCAAAGTCGACAAACCACGAAAGCAGTGTGTAACATCGCAAGGATTGATCACCGACAAACACTGGAGATCGGATGAACAAAATCGCCATTTTCGTTTTTGAGAGAGAGTAAAAAGAACATGTGTATCATGGAGGAAACCGAACGTGATTTATATCCACATTTGTAACTGTTAGGGACTTTAAATGCAATATGCATTTAAATCGAGAACCAAAAAGATATTTCTATCACATTTAGGCTAAAGCCTCCGATTTCTCCCCAAATCCCCAGCGCAGCGTCGTGCGTGCCTGTGGAGCATTCTCTCATCATCTCTTTCTACCATCAAAGAGTCGTGGGAAATGAACGTTAAAGGATATTCTCCAACATCTCATCTCCCGTTGTGGGACTAAAAGAAAGTGAGAATCTCACTTGTCTCAATAAATGCCATCTCAACATTAGATTTTTCAATTAAATTGTTTATGGGCCTAAACCCAAATTTAATAATCCAACACCTATATTTTAAAGAGTACTCCTCTGACACCATTCATTGAAAGTCTTTTTGTTTAGTAAGCTGGGATATGAAAAATCTGAATACACTTCCAATTTCTTATTTGAATCATGTTATTGTTTTCGTCATGTAACTTAATTTTTTTCCAAACTCATTTCCTAAACAGTTACTTCTAAATCTCATTTATGCAAAATGAGTTATCAGTTATCACACTCTCATATGGATACCACCAGAATAAGTTGAGATAACTTAATTGGGCACCCGAAAGTTGGTGTGTTTAATTAAATGTTGCATATTAAAATTTCTAATAAATATGAATTTTTGTTCATGTCCTAGTTCCAAGGCAAGTGTTTACATTGGATTTTTTTTTTAAAGTTGGTTGCCCATGCCCAAATATAAATGTTGAACTGTTAACAAGATTGATACGATGGATACTAAATTTCAACATCAATAACCATGATACATGTCTAGGTCGACCGGGAACTGTTATGGGAAAGAGAGAATAGAGAACGGGAGAGAGAAAGGGAGAGAAATTTCAATTTTTATTTGTTATTTGTTTTTTATTTAACATTAAGTACATTTTTAAATTTAGAAGACATAAATTGTAAAATTTCTAACGGAACTGTTACGGCGTTACAACGGAGTGGATCCTATTGACAATAAAGGTAACATCGACATGTAGGTACACGCAAGAATATAGTCAAGAACAAGGTGAAAAGCTCCAATTACGCCACGCGAGACATGCACCCAAGCAAACCCCCCATATAACTAGATGGTCTGTATGCAGAAGCAAGATGGGCCTATATATAAGATGGTTAGAGTGCATCACTTGACATCCCTCTTAGTGAAATTGAGATTCTGGAAACCACCCGCTTCAATTGACAAGGACATTGTCTCGCGAGCACTTATGCCGCCAAGATCATTATTTGCTATTCTCATTTTCCCGACTTTCAATTTGTGTCGTTTGGAGTAAACAAACTTCAACTCCTTCGACATAAGCATGTTGAGATTGTGATTTAGAAAGGTGTTCGATATCTCCAAAGAACCTTCTGGTGGCTTACATAACAATATTCTAGTGGGTTGAAGGCAAAATTCTTTTGCAAACAACAAAAACCTAGAGAACAAAGTAGACGGAACATCAACGTACTTCACACGGTGGAATGAACAAACATTGACCTTTGTCAACCGCAAATTACTAGCACGTCGGCAACCAAAAGTTACCCGACTGAACTCACCATCGTTGAGGTGAGTGTTGAGAGGCATCATTTCGAAACTAACATTATCCCCCTAGGAATGATAATATGATTTCACAGTCTCGCAGTCACTAAACTACATACTACATTGGGGAAGGGGATACATTGCTAGATGTTTCCATCTAAGCAAGAGTTAAACGCAGCTCATTCGACGATACTACGGAGCATTAATGGAGAACAAATAAACTGTAGAAAAACATAAAACAAAAAACCACACCTACCACTAACGGAGAACAAAACCCTTTCTTAATGTTTATCCACTTTATAATGTTTATCCACAATTTATTCTTTTTCATCTTCTGAACCAAAAAAATCATGCTATCAAATCAACTTTTCTCTTTATTTCAACTTATTTCTTATATTTGACAAATAAATAAATAAATATATCACCATTTATCTCTTTTATGTATGAATTATTAATATTTGATACAATATTTTTTCATTTTTAATTTTTCAAAAATAATTGTTGGACAAACGTGAGAAAAAGAATTAATTTATTAATTGCAAGATGATACTAGCGATATGATAATCAAACTTACAGACATTACAATAACAATTACATGCACTACAATACAATGCTACACCAAAAATATATATATTCGTCGGTAGATGTCATCTTCCGTCGGTGTTACTCTACACCGATGGATAAATGTCTGTTGGAGTTTCAGACATCGGTGTTACTCAACTCCGATGGATGTGTCGATGGGCAGAGGGAGTCAGTGTTATTTTTGTTGCGAATGTTCATGCCAAAATACTTCGTCTTGTTTCATCACATCAGACAACACTAACGGATAAACAAGGGATATTCGGTCCATGTTAGACACCGATGGATGTATCCGTCGATGTAGGTTACACTGACTAATATATACTCCAATGGTTGTAGACAAGCACCGACGGATTGGAGCCTTCGCGAGCCAAGTCGGGCCCACCTGGTACCCATGTCTATACCCAACATACAAATATATAAGAACAAAATACAACTGTTTGCAATAAAATGAAAAAAATCCCGTCATACATGCAACTTCTATGGCTAATTGCAATGTTCACACAAAAACATAAAATATGGTGATCAAAATTAATTGAGATAAAATTTGAAAATAGATTCTACTTTTTTTTTTGGAATGACATGAATTGTGAACAAACACAATAAGAACATTGTAAAACTAAAAATTCATGAGAATGTACCTCTGAAGACAGAAGCTCATTTACATGAATGGAGATAATTATGAAATAAATCATATATATAAAGGTATCTATATACAATAACACCTACGTCAACTTTTACTAAGGGTGCATTCACCACCATCAAAATGGAAGTTATTGCTCGGATAGCGTAAGATTGTTAATAATGATTAATTCCATTGATTTTGAGTTTTTATGGGAGTGGAGATCCCCTGCCACATTTTTTGTTTTCTAATTGTTGTGGGGGTATATTTCTATTTGGTATTGATCTTAATTAAGTGATGATTGTATTGTTTTAAAACGGATATATTTTAGTAAATAAAATTTTAAAAAAATCATCATAATTCTTATCTCCTAGTGTTCTACGGATATTCATACATATTGCTATATAAATATCATCTTTTAAAAAATACTAGATTTTCAGTGATTTACATAAACGATACAAGTACCATAGTTGAAACAATTATATTTTCGTGGTAGAGAGACACATTTGACTCTTAAAATGAATTTAATTAAGAATATTTGGACACACTATGGGCGAAGCGATAATTAAAAGTAAATTACTTAAATTTTTTTAGTTGTTGTAATGTTTAGTTATATGCAATCGTTATTGTAGTGTTTGTACGTTTGATTGTCATATCACTATTAACATTTTACAGTTAATAAATTAATTGTTTTATCTATGTTTGTCGAACAATTATTTTTGAAAAATTGAAAATGAAAAAAAAATTGGTATTAAATTTTAGTAATAATTCATACATAAACAAGATAAATGATCTATTTATTTATTTGTAAAACGTGTTGGAGGAAAGAGAATTGTTGATTTGACATCATTATCTTTTTGTAAAGATTATAGTTGAGAATATGAAAGAAAAAGAGATTGTAGATGAATGTTGCGAAGAAAAAAACTGACGAAGTACGAATGGCTACGAAGTACGAATTACGAAAAAAACTGGAGAGAGAAAACTAGGATAATCTGTTTTTAAAGATCATGGCTACGAAGTACGAATGCTCTAATTAGTTCTTGGTACAACGAGAGCTATTAATGAGTCACATAGCATATATGAATCCTATTTTTTGACATATAAAGCAAAAACACGTCCTTTGCAAATCCAAATCAATCAACACCCTCCAACAGTTGCATTTGTACGAAGGGAACTATTCGATACGACGATTGTTCATCTCAGAACTTGGCACACACAAATGCATATCTGGAAAGTAAGATACGATGTTATCCGCTATGGTTTGTCTGTCTCTTTGTAATATTCTGAATTTTTTAGTTGAGGTAATAATCAAATATCTTAATGGACTAATTAAGATTGTTGGATGACCATTAAGATTGTTGGATGATTGTGTGGTTTTAGGAGAAGATGAAATTTTGAGAAGAATATTGAGAAGAAAAAGATGGAGATTTTGAGGCAAGTACTGATTCGTTATTCTTCAGTTTCATATCATGTCTGTCTCTCTTGATATTCGTAGTTGCATGCATGTTGAGCATTAATATTGATTTTATGGATATGCATATGATTGCATGGTGGTGTTTCGGTCGACATGTCATGTGGCTGTGTGTATGTTTCTAGCAGAGCAACTTAGGAAAGAGCTGTCTAACGGACAGCGTGGAGCCACCCGAGAGAGGAAATGGCTGCCTGTCGTTAGTGTGGAGCTACCAGGTGTGCGTCTGACAGATTGATAGATTTCAGAAGCACATGATGTGGTCGAATCTGAATGGGGGTTTCAAATTGATATGCATGCATTTTATTTGTGATGCATGTCTCTTGATTGTGCTTATTGACTGAATGTCATATTCTGTATTATTTTCCACATGATTATGATTCTGATTGATTGATGGTTGGTACTTGCGGGCTGTCGAGCTCACAAATTGTTGATTATATTTTTCAGATTAATTATGGGCCTATCAGATGGATTTAAATATCAGAGTGCGCAGCGGTCAGGATTGTGGATCGTATCTTAACGCACCGGGTTCGGGCGGGTGATCAATTGTCCGGGCTTGGGGCGTTACACTCTTAGCTGCGCCTAGCTTCCAATAATAGAATCCACAAGAAGTTCATTTATAGAATTATATTTGCTAGCGGACAACATGATACTCACAAGAGATATTCTCATTCGAAGAGGAATACATACTAATCATGTGTGTGTTATGTGGGATTGAAAGGGAATCAATAGAGCATATTTTCTTCGAATGCGTGGTAGTATTAGTTTCTTGCAATAAAAGTAGCATCCTCGATTTAAACATAACTAGAAGCAAAAACGTTCATTTTCGCAACTCGATCCAAAATCCAAGGAATTCCGAGTGGGACTATCTAGCTAATAAATGCTTTCAATTGGTATCCTCAGAAAGAATAGAATTTTTAGACAAACATCCATTTCTGATAATATGTTGCTTTATAATTTGACTTGTTTGAACTATCGACAGGAACTCTTTAGAGTTAGGGGATGTTCTTCAAAGAACTAGTGGGATCAAGAGAGCTTGAACTATTGGTTTGGACTCATCTCCTTCCTATGCCGTCCCGATGAGCTTGGATCACTGCTGCGTAGAAGCACTCCAAATTTGCTGCAACAGAGATCACTTTTAGGAGCAACGATCGACTTCATGCAGCGGACTGTTCCTTCAATGGATGATCTGGGCGATCACGCGGCTGGCAGAGGTAGGGCTGAAGGTGATGCCACAACCCACAGGTGGTTCGGGTGGAGAGCACCAACTTGGTTGGCGTCTTCACACCACCTTGAACTTGAAAGTTGGGCTTTGTGGCAACAGGACTGGAGTTGCCCCTCTATCTTAATGCTTTTGGTTTGCACTCATTAGAGACAACTTTGTTTAATCTCTGTACTACTGAAACTTTTTTTATTCTGGGTTTGCCCTTGTTAGTTTCACATGCAATCTACTTATCTCAAAAAAAAAATTAATTTACAATTTTTAATACAAACAATTAAATGTTGAAAAAGAGATTGTATTTAACTGGTTGCGGTAGTTTAACTTGAGAATATTTTTCCATTGACACGTACGTACGTATGGATGATTTCGTTTAAGATCGACTATAAACCCTCCATAGTACATTGAACTATCATTTCGATGCAAAGGTTCTTTACAACAAATTCAAAGTTAAAAAGTAGAACTTCTCTATCCCATGTAACTTAGTCGTTTTGAGGCTTTGCAAAATGGTTAATCTTATGATTCTACCGTTGAGTATGTAGGCTTGATGAGAAAGAGCGGGGATGTCAGGGGCGGTAGCCACCTGCATAGGACGAGCGTGCGAGATCAGTGAGTTTGCGATTTTTTCTGGAAATTAGATATCCAATTTCATATTACGGATGTGTACAGTTTATCGCACCGGGATTAAGATTTTGATAGGATTTCTTATAAATACTTGTACCTCCTTTTTTCCTTGCTGAAACCTTCTGACGATTAATAGGTTTGTGAGCGCCTAGTAGTTGTGATTTTTCCCGTAAGAGTTTTCCATGTAAAATCTTTGTCTTATGGTTTGTGTGCATTTTTCTTTTTCGTTTGTCTCCTCCTACATATATGGTTGAATATTCCCAACATCATGTATGGTCATATATGTATGTACATAAGAATATGTTATTAAGGTTTTCATATAATTTGAAACTCGGTGTTAAGCTAGTTTTATCATTTTGAATATATCAAATGAAAATTTAAGTTATCACTATTTAAATTTCTCATGCCCTCAGATTTACATGTCTATCTAAATAAGCCAGACATATATCATTCCTCCAAATCCAAACACACATTGGTAAGTAAAAAACTTTTCCGCTCAATCGATCCAAATGCACCCTTTGTCATCTGCATTTTACAAATAGAGTACCGAAGGACAGTAAACGCGATGCACTTACTAAACTACATCTAAATCAGCTACCCAACTAGTAAATCTTTAATCCTAAAATAGTCGTATCATATCGACTTCCAATTATAACTAGTTGCATCATCAAATTCGACGGGTGTCAAAATTCTCGAAAAAATCCAACCTAAAATTTCTACAGCAAGCAATTAGTACACTGGTGGGATCCACACATATTTGACCGTACTACAAAAGTAACATCAAATTAAACAATTCGAAGACAATCATAATGGCGTAAACTGATGCACTTGACCCAGCTACATGTGACCTTGTTGGCCGGACGTTACACCATATGATTGGACCCTCTCTCTTCTTTCCGATAAGCATATATGTACATGTTTATGTGCCATCTTCGTCTTCGACACTAAAAAGGCAGCAAAATGGCTATTCTTTAACGCAAAAATATATACATATGCAATCTCATAAGAACATGAAGATATCCGTGTCCTCCATTGGCACAACCATATATAGAAACTTCATTCACATATCACATATAACTCCCATCAGTCCCCTAAGCTGTGAAGTTACAACGACTAATAATTTCTTGGGTACATGCATGAAATAATAAAAAGCACAAAACATAAAAGGGATAACATTAGACATTGCGATCTTACAGCATAAGAACATCAATTATCTAATATTATTGTCTCAGAGCTTCAACGATAAGTCCAATTTCTCATGCCTGGAGTCCGCCTCGCACGCAACCGAACCCGCGGTTTCACTGGCACTAGTAGAGCCAAAGCGACCGACATGGTGCTCGCTTCGGCTGAGCTCGACTGTGAAACCATGGTTCCCAGCGCCTTCCGGTGGATGAACCAAATACGTGCCGGGACCACCACGAGGAACGAAGGGGATGCCTCCCATTAGGCTCCGTCTCTTCACAATGCTCCGCTCGAGTCGGTGGGCGTTCTGGTGGCCACCGAGAGCTTGGGAGCTGAAGAACTTCCTCTGGCAGTAGTTACACATGAAGAGGCGGTCGGGTTCGCGAGGTGGGGACGGCATTGAATCAGAGAGACTGAGCTCATGCAATGGCTCCATTAATTATATGGATATATGGCATATAAAGGAAAGACGAGAATGTGGTGGGAGTGGTCCCTAAGTTGGTGGTGTATTTATTTATATAGGGTGATCGGTGAAAATTATTGGATGGGTTACACTAGTGCAGAATCCACAATAGACGTTACCGAATAGACGTCGGATGTAAAAACATTCGACGTCTATATGAGCAAAATAAATGTCGGGTTTTTAGTATAACCGACGTCTATAGCTCCTGAAAGAAGAAAAATATTTTTTGTTTATTTTTTGGATTTATTTTGTATAAGAATTTATGTGATTTATTTTGTTGGATTTATTTCGTGTAATAATTTTTTGTGGATTTATGTGGATTTGTTTTTTGGGATTTATTTAGTGTAAGACTTTATGTGAATTTATTTTGTATAAGAATAATGTGAATTATTTGCATTGTTTTAAAAATAGTTACATCAATGTAACTATCACATATGTGTTGAAGTTTAGTCTCATATTGGAGAAAGTTTTTTGCTAGTGGAGTTGAAGTACTCCACCACTCATTTACTTTTAAATGAGAGTTTGATATCTCACTACAAAATGCAAGTGAGATAGATATATATATATATATATATATATATATATATTTAATGGTCAAAATGTAATGATTTTTTACTATTTACCCGTGTATAGACATCAGATGTATAGAGTGACCGACATTTATAAGTCATAATTTTTTTATTGTTATTCAAATGTATAGACGTCAGACGTATAACACGACCGACATCTATAGGTTGTACGGTATGTATAGACGTCGGTCATCCTATATATCCGACGTCTATAGGTCGTAAAAGTTTAGTCCCACATCAGCCAATTTTTTTTGCTGTTGTGGTTGATGTACTCCACCACTCTGCAAACAAATGCGAACGAATTTGGTCACTTGGGCGACTTGGGCTTGCTCTACGTTGTTATTGGTCAAAAGATTGACACTTGGGGCACTTGAGCGACTTGAGCTTGATTATTGTAGAGGTTGGGTGCCTGTTATAGGTTGTGTAACAGGCGTAATATTTTTGTTGGGTAAATTAAATGTATAATAGACGTCGACTATATATGACTGACGTCTATACATTGTACATTGTATAGACGTCGGTCGTATATAGCCGACGTCTATACACAATGGTATAGACGTCGGTGGAATATACGTCAGACACTTGGATCACAAAAATCCATCGTATATACCACTGTATATCCGACGTATATGACATTTTTCCACTAGTGATATTTGCTTGGTGCACCTCGTTGCGTAATTAGATCTTTGCATCTGATTTTCGACTATTGTCTTTCGTACATCTACATTTCAACCTTAGCTCTTTTCGTGCACCTGCATTTTCACTTATTTGCATGTATTAGTGGGGTCCACTCGGTCACAAATTTATTCCAATTTTGTTAGGAATTTTGAAATTTATACCATTTAAATTTAAAAATATCTTTATTGTTAAATAAAAAATGAAAAAAACCCAAACCTTCACTTTTCCTCTCTCACTCATTCTCTCCTCTCTCCGGTTCTCTCTCTTGTATCTCTCTATTCCTCAATTCTCTCTGATCATCTCTCTCTTTTATGAACTTCTCTCCTCTTAGCCTGCCAGCGAATGTGGTGGTGGTGGAGCGGGGGGAGAGGAGAAGTTAGGGTTTTGGTTTTTTCATTGTTTTGTTTGTTTAACATTAAACATATTTTAAAATTCAGAGGACATAAATTACAAAATTCTTATCAGAATTAGATGAAATTTGCGACGAGTAGGCCCCACGGATTCTTAATTGTTTGCTTATTGGATGTTCTGTTAAGATTTGTTATTTTATCAATGTATTTCTTGTTTCATTTTGGGGATATTGATCTGCTATGCAGGTTAATTTCAGATGTGGTGGTTGTGCATAGTTCAACGCTGAAGATGTGCTAAGTCCACCATCAGAAAGTCGACACATATACTAATGCTTAATGCGACCATTACCTTTTGGTAAGTTAACTAAGTATCATTTGCATGCTGAGAAAAATATTGTACTTTCAGAAATAATATTAGATCCACCGTTAGTTTTACCAAAATGGGGACGTCAACTATATACAAAATGAAGTGACCCGAATTAAAGTTAGAATTCGCTAGCTAGCTAGACGAGGATTTGAGATAGTTGAACTAGTGACATCGGTGTTGGTGCAACAAATGTGCAAGTTCAGACCTACGAGCTGCAGGTTGGCCAGTATTTTCTCTTACTTCTCAGGTTTATATGTTTATATTCGTTATGTTGAAGAATAAAAATAATGTTAAATTTTGAAAGAAAAAAAATAAAACAAATAGGCTAGCTAGGAGAGTTGATTATAAACCCTAATAATTAGGGGTGCCTAAGATCGAATAAGAACTAAATAGAGGGGGTTTTATTTAAAGTTATGGGGATTCAAAATGTAGCTGTGGGCGCATGGGAATATAGGTCTCCTATAAATATGAATTCAACAAGTAGATAAAGTAGTATCATTATTAGCATCCGAAAATACCGATCTAAATCAATCCAATCTAAAATCTCGTATATATAAATATACATATGAATAAGGATCGCTTAAAAATATGAAAATTATGCACATGTATGTATATTATGTATATTTATATACAATAATTATCTAGTGAGCTCGGAGTTTAATCTATCTATTTTAAGCTCCTACAATATACATCACTCATTTGTAATTGTAAGGTAGATTAGGAATATGATGGTTATGCTAATTAAAAAGATCTAATAGTGGATATTAATGATATATTAACTGTAATTAGATCTAACATTGAGATTGTAATGACTTAAATTAGTATGATGAGCCACAGACTTACTAGAACTTGACTCGATCTATTACATACATACATACATGTGCATAATTTTCATGTGTGTGTGAAATGGATATGGAGCTAATGTTTTATAAATGGATATAAAATTGCATCAGCTATAAGTTGGACTGAAAATGGATTCACTGCTTATACCACTACTGTAGAAAAACGAATATACGTCGGATATACAGAGTATATACGTCGAATATAAGGCTCCCAAGACCCGACGTCTATGTATACGTCGTATGTACGTCAGCTGGTAATACGACTGATGTCTATTGGGCGACGAGTATGCATTGTTCTGCACTAGTGTACTACGCTTTAATTGAACTGCTAAACATGATATTACCTGTATTTTTATAAAAGCTCAAAGACGTAATTTATACAAAGTTTAGTTGTAGACACCCCTCTTAGCTAGGGATCTGAATACCGAAGGGCCTGAGTTGGATATGATAAATCTGAGTGCTTTCTTAACAATTGTCTAAACTTGACTAACTAATCAATGCAGAGCATGAATTGCATAATTATAACTAAACTATTAGTAACACACATGAATTGCGCTAAATATTTATATCCAATTATTAATAACACATTTAAGGAATAGTAATAACACATTACTTCTTCAAGTACTTTTTTGAATCATATTTTCTTCTCTCGGTGGAGAATGAATATTTTTAAATAAAAATTTTCAAAACAAGTTTTCTTGCCTTTTTATGTATTAGGATGATATACATTGTTGTTTTATGTATGATTGCAGTGTTTTTGTTGGTTTAGAAACCCGTTTTGGTATAAAATCGATTTCGATTTTGGGTTTTATAAGCCAAGTACGGCTCGTCCAGATCTCTGAACCTTCCGTACATACTGGTGGTAACTGACTAAGATCCAAATGTACATAAGGGTCCCAGATCACTTGATCGAATTCCTGCACGTCCAGCTCATTCCGATAAAAATCAAGTGTCGTCGTCTTCGCACTACCCTTGAATGTTCTTGGTCGTCTCCAACGGGCACCTAATGGTGCCCTCTCGTCATCCGGGTATACTAATGGCCTGCTCTTCAAAGGTCTCCCAATGTGTAGATGTTCCCAGCACCACAACTGCAGGAACGTAAGAAAACCACACAGATGTTTGGTCGGAATCAGTGAGGCTTCGTCTAACATGTGATATAAGTGGGCCAGAGCCGCACTACCCCAACTGTACTCCGATGCGACGGCCAAATCTCCGAGCAAAGACAGGTACTTCAAGTGAACCATCGTGCCACTTTTATCTGCCAAAATACTGCATCCCAGCTGGAACAGAATGAAGGCTCTAGTGTGTCATGTAACTGTCTCCTCGTCAGCATCAAAATGCAACTGCTAAAACTGAGCTTGCAACCAACCCAGAGTTACGGAACCCTTACGACCCAAGTCATCGGGGACTTGACCCAATAAATCCATGCAGACCTCTGACCAAACATACTCCTGAGACTCACACACAGGCAAACCATCTACGCGCAAGCCGGTAATCATCGAGATGTCACGCAAGGTGCACGTGATCTCACCATGTCGCAGGTGAAATGAATGAGTCTCCGGTCTCCAACGCTCGACCATCGCCCCCAGCACGGTATGGTCCAATTGAACTCGGCCCAACCGAGTGACTGTGTCAAACCCTGTCATATCTAGAAGAAACAACATCCTCTCATCAGTGATCTGCCATTCGTTGAGCTTCGATTCATGCTCAACGCATTTTACACCATCAAATCCTTCTGCATAAATTTAGAGAAATGTCAGAATATTGAAACTCACGTGCAAATATTTAACTTGAAGACGTAAAATGCTTACAAAATCTTTGAACAAGTCAGACTTGTGGTTGACCTGCAAAATCAACACTGATCTGTCTACAAGACCCTGTGAAGCGTAGCTACCTCTAACTGAACCAGTACTGAAACCACCAAACTCCATCTGTACATAACACGTTACAAAGTGAGATGGTTGTTCTTCATTACTAACTACTTAAAAAGTTGAGAATACTAAAACGTTTTAGAAATTACCTCAATCGAGTGTAGTAGCAAACAACTGTAAACATCAAGCAATCTCTCCAATAAAATCAACTACAATAAATAACGTTACGAATCATGTCATAATTTTATTTAAAATTTTGACAGAACCTCTCCTATATTTTTCAAATTCGTAAATTTAAACCTGCACGGTAGAACAAACTAACAATACAACAAATAACATCATCATATTCTAAACATCGAAGTAACGACATATTTCTCAACATGAAAACTCACATACATTATTATTAAAAAAATCAAACTTCAATTCCCACATACATTTGAACTCACATGCATTTAAACTCAAATAAATCATTTTTAAGTTTACATTCATTCAAAGTAACATACATTCAAACCAAAATAACAACAAAAAATCTAATTTTAATCACAATAATCAAACTTAAATTCAAATATTTTTAAGATTACTATTGTATACCTACAATCAACAAAACTAAAATCAATAATAAATTAACAAACAAGAAACAAAACGTTTTGCCTAAAAACCCAAAATCGAAATCGAGTTTGCACCAAAACGTGTTCCTAAACCAACAAAAACACTATGATCATACATAAAACAACAATGTATATCATCCTAATACATAAAAAGGCAAGAAAACGGTGGAAAACGAAAAAAATTCAAAACCCTAACCTTAAAAACGCGAGAACTCGGCGGAGCGGGAGAGGGGGGCGTCAGGTTGCTTTTATAGCCCGACGGAACTCGGCGTTGGTAACGCTGAGTTCTCTTTTTTAAGTGAATGCGGCGTTACAAACGCCGATTTCTGCACATTAAACTCGACGTCTAAGATGTCGAGTTCTATGTAAGACACTGTTCTCTTGGTTGTCCAACCGTCTCATGCACGATCTGAGCGTCAGTAGAATAGTTCAAATAGAACTCCCAGTCCCGATTTCTATTTGAATCATTTTTCCTGCCAACTCACGTTGAGTGAAAATTTTTAAGTGTTGACCAATAAAAAACCAAGTAGAACTCGACATCACTAGTGCCGAGTTCTCCCAAGAAGAACTCGACACTGGTGATGTCGAGTTCTATATGCACAAAAAAACAAAACCCGTCGCCGCCACGTGACACTACGTGGTGGCAGCGAGTCTAGTCTGACAAATACTTTTTATTGAGGTCTATTTTGGCAAAAAATATTTAAAAAACGTTATTTTGAAAAAAAAATCCTATTTTTAACTAAACTTAACGCCAAAAGACATCCTGAAAATAAGAAAAAAGTAATATTAGTACTTTTTTTAAATAATCGTGTCATTCTTGTCCTTATCATATGTAGAAGTTTTACTTTACAAGGTTTATTATTTCCATTATGCATGATTTAAGAGGTAAATATATGTTGCCCGTGCAACGAAAATGCAACCTTAATTTATAAATAAAAATGTACTTTCAAGTGTAAATGGAGAGAAAAGGTATGAGATACATAATTACAAAAGTTTGACTTCATACAAATTATTTTTTTACACAAATTATTGAGAATTGAACTTAATCCTAGGTGACATCCTAGTCACTAGCCACATCACCTATGTAGGGTGAGTCATCTAGGAGTTGATGAGTCAACAAGATGTAAGAAAAAATGTTGAAGGAAAAGAAGAGACAAAGAGTATCTTCATTTCTCTATGATTTTCGTCCTATTTTATGATGCAATTTAAGTAGAGGCTGTAATGATCTTGAATGATCATCTTTATGTAGTTTATATTATTTTTGTGTTTTAGGTTAAGTTGAAAAGTCTTTGTAAGTGCCTATATAAGCACAAGAGTTCTCCATTTGTAAAACAAGTCAAGTGAAGTAAAGTAAAGTCAAGTCAAGTGAGAAAGAAGAAGAAGAAAAATGAGTTTGGTGCAAATCTCGTTTTTGCTTATGAGTGTTAATTAGTGAGTTCTCTTCTTTCATTCGTGTCCACCAATTGAATAGATCAAAGTATGGATCTAGTGATGGCAATAGAAGGCCCTCAGCATGGAGAACAAGGCGAGCCAAAACAGCCCACCAGGCGCGACTTTTCTGAACCACCAATTGGCGGTTTGGGACCGCTGATTAGCGGTCCATGTGCTCCTGGTGGAGGGAGTGTTTTTAGGGTTGCTTGGCCTGGTGCTCCCCGTCTTTCTCTCGCATCTAACATCTGGTATCAGAGCCTCGTCTGATGGGGAGCTCAGGAATGGCGTCGTTTGGTCATGTATTGTTGTCTCGCCTTTCGAAGGGGAACTACGACAATTGGAGTATCCAAATGCGCGCCCTGCTCGGTGCGCATGATGCTTGGGATCTTGTGGAGAGCAGCTTTGAGGAGGAGGCCGTGACGGGGGTAGGAACCGTCGCACAAATCAAAGCACAAAAGGAGAGAAGAGCCAAAGACAAGAGTGCTCTCTTCCTTCTCTTCCAAGAGGTGGATGGGAGTGTCTTTGAGAAGATTGCTGAAGCGAAGACGTCGAAGGAGGCGTGGGACACCCTTGTGAAAAGCTGCAAGGGTGCTGATCGAGTGAGGCAAGTGCGCCTCCAAATGCTTCGAGGTGAGTTCGAGGCGTTGAAAATGAAGGAATTGGAAGGTGTTGCCGATTTCGTGACGAGGGTTCGCATGGTGGCGAACAAATTGAAGAGAAATGGGGAGGCGTTGACTGAAGGAAGGGTGGTGGAGAAGGTGCTACGTTCTCTCACCGAAGACTTTGAAAATGTTGTGTGTGCTATCGAGGAATCGTTGACTTCAAGAAGATGACCGTCGACGACCTAGCAAGCTCGTTGGAGGCACACGAGCAAAGAAAGAAGAAGAAGAGGCAAGATGTCTTGGAGGAGGCGTTGCAAGCGAAGATGTCGCTTAAGGAGGAGAAACCTCGCAACGTAGATCGTGGAAGCGGTCATGACTATGGAGGTCGCCCCAAAAAGGAGGTCAAGTGTTTCAAGTGTGGGAAGCGTGATCATTTTACGAAAGAGTGTTGGTCGCAAAAGAAGGTGAAGGAGAGCTCCAGCCGTGGCCGTGGTGATCGTGGATCAAAGAAGGAGATTGAGTGCTTCAATTGTGGGAAGCATGGACACTATGCAAGCGAATGTTGGTCAAAGAAAAGGATGGAAGAGAGTTCCAACCTTATTGCCGAGGAGGAAGATGCCCGCGGTGATGGAATGGCCTTGCTTGTTAACCATGAGGAGGTGAAAAATCATGTCATGCATGCTCAAGTTGATGATGAGCATAAGGAGGAATACGAAGAAAACAATGAAAATGAGGAGCAAGAAGTGGAGGTGGCAGATTCCACCGAGCATGAAGTTGTATCATCCGATGATGAAGAGACGAGACCGAGGAAGAAAAGGAGTCTTCGTGATATATACGGGAGAACAAGTGAGCTACACTTGGTTTGCCTCTCCGCTCAAGGCGAGAGCATCCCATTCGAAGAAGCTGCGATGACAAAAGCAAGAAGGCAAGCCACAATGAATGAGTTGATGGATTCAATAGAAAAGAATGAGACTTGGGAGCTAGCTTCGCTTCCAAAACATCACAAAACCACTAGTGTAATGTGGGTGTATAAGAAGAAGATAACACCCCAAGGAGAGGTCGAGCGATGCAAGGCACGATTGGTAGCAAAATGCTACAAGCAAATGGCCGGCATAGATTATGAAGAAGTGTTCACACCGGTGGCATGCATGGAGACAATCCCTCTTTGTGTGGCTTATGAACAACTAAGGTTCACATGGTGTGTCTTTTAGCTCAAACGAAAGTGTTGCCAATAAGGTTGCAGGAAAGGATGCGCAACCTTCTTGAGATGGTGGATGCAAGAGGATTAAGTTCAAGGAGGAGTATTGAGAATTGAACTTAATCCTAGGTGGCATCCTATGTTGGCTTTTTGGCCTTAATTTATGTTTTGATGATTTAATCAACCTAATCTTAATTATGATCATGTAGAGTAGCACACATATTGCATTTCATATATATTGCTTTGTGCTAACCTCTACAGGTGATCAAGACTCAAGGAAGAAAGGAAATCAAGTCAATACATGTAATCAAGCTCATTTCAAGACATGTAGTTTGTATTTCTTTGAGTCTTTAGGAACCTTGTGTAATTGAGAATATTTGAGCTAAAAACTACTCAACCACACACTAGGTTCCCTATAGAAGTCACACACAAAATGTCACATAATTTGGACTTCAATAGATCATCCTAACTAAAACCAGAAAACACCTAAACAATACTTGAACTGCCTGGACCAAAACGGTCGACCGTTTAAATCTTTTTGTTCAACCGTTCACACGTGTCACATGACCGTTTGTTTTGTTGTATTATACCCAACGGTCGTATTCGTATTATTCCCAAATACCCCAAAATTACCAAACATCCGGTCGACCGAACCAACACAATTTGGTCTCCCAGAAGTGCCTGGACTTATTCAGTCGACCTATCCCCTGAGCCCGTTCGACCGTTAACTTAAGTGAACTCAAGTCAAAGCTGAATTTTGACCAAACGGTCGAACGACATGCCCGTTTCGGTCAACCGTTTTAGGCAGAATTGGGTCCTGCAAGTTTCTGTTTTGTACATCTTACACCAACTCTCACCCAATCAACCCCAACAGCTATCTTCTCTCTAATGCCTATATAAAGAGTTGTAAAACACATTTTAACACAACTGTCCTACTACTATTTGTCCCCAACATTAGAGAGAAGCTCCACACACTCAAAAGCCCAAAACCTTCCACACTTAGTAATCAATTCCATATTCTACTCAAGTGTGCTCAAGCTTAGAGAGTGTTGTTCCACTCATTGTTTGTGAAAGAAAGCAAGGGTCTTGGTGAAAGCCCAAGATATCTAGTATAGACTCCGGTGAGAGCCCGAAGTGATCCTCTTGGATTGTGAGAGGAGTAGCCAAGCGAAACGGCGAGGGTTGTTCGCGAGCTTGAAGACTTGTAAAGGCGTTCTCTCCCGGCCCGAAACGGGGAGTGGTTAGTGAAGTCGTGAGCGGAGCTCGGTGATCCGAGCGGAGCTTGCAAGAGAGGACTAGGACCCGGGTGGAGTGTCGAACCTCTATAAAAATCCCCCGACTTATTGTGGTTTGCATTTTCTATTCTTTACTTGCTTGTTTGTTTGTTTAATTCTGCAGCATATCTTTGATATATCAAACAAGTAGGTAATTAGTCTTAATTGTGATTAGTATTGTGGACCCATAACCCACACGATCCTACATCCTAGTCACTAGCCACATCCCCTATGGAGGGTGAGTCATTTAGGAGTTGATGACTCAACAAGATGGAAGACACAAGGTTGAAGGAAAAGAAGAGACAAACAGTCTCTTCATTTCTCTATGATTTTCGTCTTATTTTATGATGCAATTTAAGTAGATGTTGTAATGATCTTGAATGATCATCTTTATGTAGTTTATGTTATGTTTGTGTTTTAGGTTAAGTTGAAGAGTCTTTGTAAGTGCCTATATAAGCACAAGAGTTCTCCATTTGTAAAACAAGTCAAGTGAAGTAAAGTCAAGTCAAGTCAAGTGAGAAAGAAGAAAAAAAAATGAGTTTGGTGCAAATCTCATTTTTGTTTATGAGTGTTAAGTAATGAGTTCTCTTCTTTCATTCGTGTCCACCAATTGAATAGATCAAAGTATGGATCTAGTGATGGCAATAGAAGACCCTCAGCATGGAGAACAAGGCGAGCCAAAGCAGCCCACCAGGTGAAACTTTTCTGAACCGCCAATTGGCGGTTTGGGACCGCTGATTAGCGGTCCATGTGCGCCTGGTGGAGGGCGTGTTTCTAGGGTGGCTCAGCCTGGTGCTCTCCGTCTTTCTCCCGCATCTAACACAAATTACATTCCCTAGCTACAAGATGAGCCGAACTTGAAACATGCTTGAGATTACAAATTACAGAGAAAAAGACACAAAATGAAAACTTCAAACATAAGCTTTTAATAAGGATGTGTGAAAGAAACAACAAAGTGGGAATGAAACGTCTCACACTCTAGCAAAGATGTTTGACACTTTTTTCGTATCACTCATTGGCGTTGCAAGTTGCAACTTTCACGACAATTTTCATCCACTCCAGTTATCAGGTTCCTCCTGCACAAGCTTCCGCCTTATAAGAGTAGTTGTGTATCAAGACTTATTTTCTTCAAAATATCTAGATTTACCCCAAACCACGAAAGAGAGGAAAATATTCTCTTAATTTCCTCTGAATGAATATTTCTCCAACTTCTTAGCTACTGTCACTATCATATACAGACGATATCAACATTCTTTGAATATGAATTCTTAAATGAAATCCATTTCAATCATCTAATATAAATTGGAACAACTTCAATGTTCTTTTATTTTAGTTATTAGGTTCATCTTACTAATATATATTATGTCGAGCTGAATCATATGCTAAACTTTGGAACGAATTTTGTCTACTATATTTTTTTGTCTATTAAATATTATTTTCTCCATATATACGAGAGATTATAAGTCTAGTTATTTCTATAATATTGTAGTATACACATGTGAGAAGATATGCACACCACTAGTTCATACAAATCCTGGTCTCCATTTTTGCTTGCATACACTTGAGAAATACTGATATTGGAGGTTTGCGTTTGCGTAAATTATATTTGCTTAAGTACAATGCGTAGCAACTGAGTTTACTTTTGTGCACTTCATGTTAGGACCTAACCCTAATTAGGAGAGACTAATCATGTTTAATTAGGTTAATGGGTTATTTGGCAATTAGAGGAGAATGGGTAGATGTGATTGGTGTGGGGTGAGATGTTGGGTGTTTATTGGTGCCTTAGGAGGTTTGGGTATAAGGATGCAAACATCCATCCCTTCTCTCTCACTCTCTCTCTCTTTCTTTCCGGCGGGTGGTGGTGAAAGGCGAGCAAAGGTAGAGCTCGGCAAAGCGTGGCCGGCGGAGAACGTATACGGGATTCGCAAGGAGTGGTGCGAGGAGTTGCCGGAGGTGCAAGATGTAGGATTTAATAAGTCCTCGAATTAGTCTAAAAGAAGGGGAGGGGATAGACTAATTAAGTTCTTTAAAACTTGAGCAATTAAAACATGAACAATATAAAGAAATAGACAATAAGAGATGCAAACCAAAACCGATGTATAGAGGTTTGGATCCAACCACCGGATCCTAGTCCTATCTTACGAATTGCTCATTCTCGAGCAACTTTGCGTATTCCACTATTCTTCTTCCCGTTCCGAGCCGGGAGATCTTGTCATTACACTTCAAACTTACGAACACCCTCGCCAAGATTGGACCACAATCTCACAATCTAAGAAGAGCTTCACTCTGGAAGCTAATACAACACTTTGCTGGAGAATTGAGTAACCACTTCTAATCTTGAGCACTTGAATGATTGATGAGAGCAATGTATATATGATTCAACTGAAAAATTTGAACACAAAGAGAAGTTTGAAAGCAATTTGGAAGTAGTAGGAGTATGAGAGCTTTGAGGAAGGATTGGTAACTTTGTGAAGTTGTTTTAAGATCTATTTATAGGCTTCAAACTTAATCTAGCCGTTGTGATTGATTTGGTAATGATTTGGGTAAGATACACAAAATAGAAAAGTTCAGAACACAAACTCGATCTGAAGTACACGTCGGTCGAACCACTAAGACTAGAATTTAAGTGAACGATCAAACCAAGTTTAGGAACGGTCAACCGTTCTGTGGGTTTTGGCCAGGATAATATTATATAATAAGGTAACGGTCGAACAAGATAAGGATCTAGTCCGACCGAAAATAACAGGGAGTTTTGGAGTTCGGATTGTTCTTGATTCGGTTGACCACCGTCATGGCACTGTTCGACCAGTGGCTAAAATACGAATTGGGTTAGTTGAAGTATGTATATAGGACTATTGTATAATATGACAAGTATAAACCGAAATGCCGCAGGGGGAGAATCGGAATGTCGAGCTCAGATCGAGCTACAATCACATTTAAGACAAGTAGAACCAGAGACAAATTTCGATCGATCGGTTTACACACTAACCTCGACATGTGTAGAAAGATAACAAAATGAAGTTGAGATGAATAAGTGTAAGGCATGTATCAGTTATTCAAGGATAGCAGTCGAACTAGGATAAAAAATCGGTCGACCGTTTTAGACAGGGTAAGAGCATGTTCAAATTGGTCGAACCAGGTGAACTGTCATTCGACTGTTCTTGGAAAAGAACTAGAGCCTGTTAAAATCAATCGAACCAGATGGTCTACCGGTCTACCTTTTTATGTAGGAACTCTAATCAAAGATGAATTCTTATATGTAATAGGTCACCTAAAGGAGTCGGGTTGATATAGAATTTTGTATATGACTTCTATAGGTTTTCTATGGATGATACAATGAAAATCAACAAAATTTCAAGTGCCCAAGTTACAATTGAATCCTAAGTAAAATGAACGTAAATCTTATCTATTCTTCAACTTGATTTATTATAATGTGTAGCCTTATCTCCTGAAATGGTTAGTAAAACCAAATATTTGTGTGCATATGCATGTGAGGTAATGATAGATGTACATGTATTTAATGATATGTTAATTAATCATCAAAACATGATTAACGAGTATTAGACAAAAAGTCAGCACAAGAAAATGTAGTGAAGATCGCCGGTGATGTTTGGAAGCTCCGGTGAGCATGAAAGGTATGCCAAGTTTCATTAGAATGTTCACACAAGATGTTTGACGGGTAGTGTGCGTCGCCAGAGGCCTGAGGCCTCGTCGGTGACAAGGTGCAGCAAGGTTGTTGCAGAGGAACGATCAACCGATGTGGTTGTTGGTCGATCGGTCGTAGTGTAAATGCAAGATTTTACCCTGCACCGGTTGAACGATGCCTATCGGCAATCGACCGGTTGTGTATGATTAGTGGGAGTAGAAGACCCTGTTATTTTCGATCAGACGGATTTTCCGTGCGTTCGACTGGTTTCATCTAAATTAAGTCAGTCCCGGGCCTAGACCATCTAAATGGTCAACCGCCTTAGACATTGCGTTCGACCGATAACTTAAGTGTATTGACTTAGTGTTCGACCGGTTATGATTTTGTGGAACGTAGGAAGACTCTATTATTTTTGGTCGGACAAGACCCTTTTGTCGTTCGAACGTTGCTTTGAATTATTTAATGTTTTCCTGGCTTAGACATTCCAAACGGTTGACCGCCCAATCACCTTTGTACAACCGTTTTTATTTGTGTTTTGTTCGACGGTTGGGTTGAAGTTCAAAGCTTCTTATGATTCAAGAGGAAACAGTCGTTGATGCATTGCATACATTGCATCATATGTCTTTCATTTAGATTAATTTTATATCAATAAATGCTACTAAGGTATGTGTTTAGTCTTATTTACAGAATACAGGGACCTGAATGCAAATTACCCATATCCTGAGCATAAACACGTGCAAAAGACTCGTTTCTTTCATAAAGACCAAGTCAAGATTATCGAGATTCAAATTGAAGTCCATCCAAGCATAAAAGCATTCAAAGACCTAATTACAAAAAGGTGAGGGACTTAATTGCAAAAGCTGAGGACCCGACTGCAAATTACAAGTACCAAAAGATTATTTTGGAGAAGTTCTAAAGAAAAATCAATTTGTATCTCCAAATATATGAAGAAATTAACTCGGATCTCCAAAGATATGCAATAATTAATTCGGACGCGCAAAGGACAGCTAAAACATACCATAAACACACAGGAAAAATCTGGATCGATTCCGAGCCAAAACGGTGGCGATTCCGCCACACCTCATGTACAAAATGCGGCGATTCCGCTGCACAAAAGTCGATCCATGCGCTCAAATTTTTACCAATGCTGTATTGACGCGTGTACGTGCCTTTTATGTATTAGGATCCCCAGTTGAGGCTATAAATAAGGGCGAATCATGTATTGAAAGGAGCTCCTCTCCTCTTCTTTTTAGCAATAAAATTCTGTTTTTTTATTTTGTGTTTTTAGTTTTCTTTTGTAGTTTCTCTAGGACTCATTCTCCTTCCCTCCATCCATGAGTTTCTAACTCTCTCCAAAGTATGGGGGTGACGAATTTAGGGTGATGAGAAGAAGAATTACGTTATTATTTTAATTTCGTGTTAGTATATTTTGATTTGTTGAGTCATTTATCATGTAATGCTTTATAACTAATGTGATTTATTTTAAGTTTCAGAATTCTCTAATCAAAACCCGATATCTAAACCTCCACCCGCTGGACTCTCATCCATATTTGCTTTATTCTTAATTTTTTTTATTTTGTTGTTCTTGCTTTAGATAATTAAAAAACCAAAAATCTCAAACCAACCATATTTCTCTCTCTTTCTTCCTTAATTCCAAAATCACGAAAATAACAATATCTCTCCCACCTTGTGTTCGACACGTACTTGCCACGTCTTCATTGACGCCGTGCACTTGCGGTATAAATTTAATTCCCATCAAGTTTTTGGCGTCGTTGCCGGGGAGGCGACGAAGATTTTGTTTATTTTAGTGATTTCGATTTTTTATGTTTATCGTGTGCGTGATCTAACTATTTGGATTTGCGTTTCAGGAGACAATAGAGTGCACAGCGAAATCCGGGCACATTCGGAGCTATAAGGGCGGCGAAATCGCCGCATCTCAAGTACAACCTGCGGCGGATCCGCCGCACATCTGAAGCATCTGGGCTTCAATTTTTTCTGGGGTCGTCTCCATCTCTGGGTGGACGCGTAGAGCATCTGAGAAGGTTCGAGAGCGGGCGGCGAACCCGTCTGAGCATTGCGGAGGTAACTTTTCTTGCCTTTCTCGTAAAATCTTAATTTTCGAAAAGTTCCCTTTCGTAGAACTGCACGTGTTAGGGCAAAATTCCATAATTGGCAATAATTCAACTCTGACCTAAAAATTGGCAAAATTAGAAGGACTTAGTGCATGCATCATATAGTGTTTTGTTTGCATTATTCTTGCTAAATTCTTGCAAATTAATTCTTGTTGAAGAGTGCTGGAGGCAAGGTACGTGCGCTGTTTTTATCGATTGCATTTAAGCATATAATCTAGTTTGCATACAACCTTGCAATTGCCCCCCACTAAAAAGACCAATGTTTGACTATCTTTGCTAGATTTAAGTTAAACTATCTTAAGGGCAACTCCGTAGGAAAAGATACGGTGGGGATTTCATCACCCTTCCGTGGCCCACAAATCACAATCCTAAAGTGTCACCCAAGCCTTAAAACTTAAAATCAATTAGACATTGGCCCCTAAGGACTCGGACTCAATTAAGGAGAAGATTGGTTTGACTTGCTATGACTTGAAACTGATCGAATTTAATTTGGTGTCTAGAAAGTGTTTTTGTGTTGACGCAAGTCTTCCAAGCGAAGTGGTTGTCTAATTGGCACCGACTCTGTCGGAAGCGCCCCCACTAGCTATACACTGCCTGGCCAATTTGGTTTGATTAGTGAGGGAGGTGAATCAAGCAAATCAATTCGACTCAACCAGTTAGGAGTCGTCTAGATTTAAGCGACACTAGGTCTAGGATTGTTTGAATCGTGCTTGCTTAGGAAATTTCTGACCGACCCTCTTTTCTATCTTTAGAGTTAAGTTTCCCTTCTCATCTGAGTTTTCTTTCTCTTCTCACCTCAATTCTCTAGATTAGGATTTTTTCTCATCTTTCCCCATTCTATTGTTTGTTTCCTTTGTTTTTAAAAAAAATAAAAATTTAAAAAATATATATATATATATATATATATATCAATTGATTCTTGAATTTGATTTGGAAATTTAAATTTCGAATTTGAATTCAAAAATTGATTCAAACCGGTGCACTCAGATTTGGGTTCGGAACTTGAGCAATCGATTCTCACGAGTTCATCTAGATTCCAGTCTGGAGCTTAGCCCCAATCCACCTGTTGCACCACCTTACCCGGATCCAATGGGTGAGAATGTAGTGGACCCACCTGTTGCACAACCTATGACTCTGAGGGATCGGTGTTACCCAACGATGGCTGCTCAGCCATCGTGCATCGTTATGCCCACCATACCGGGTCGCGACTTCGAACTGAAGGCACAATACATGAGTATGTTGCCCAAGTTCACCTCTAAGGAAGACTCTTATCTCTTCCTTAGAGAATTTGAGGAAATCTGCTCTCTTATGCAATACCAGCATATCTCTGAGGAGACAGTGCGTCTGAAATCCGTGCCTCTAGCATTGAAAGACGACGCTAAGAAATGACTATATAGTCTAGCCGAAAGATCTATTAGGAGTTGGGCCGAGTTTGTTCAAGTTTTCCTAGAGAAATATTTCCCCAACCATAAGACTATTAGGATTAGGAATGAAATTGTTGCATTCGTTCAATCTGAGAGTGAGCCGTTCTATTCCTATTTAGAAAGATTTAAAAGTCTGTTGACCCAATGCCCTCATCATGGAATTCCAAGATGGCAATTGTGCCAAATTATCTATGAGGGATTGACACCCACATCTAGGGTTATGCTAGAATCTGTAAGCCAAGGAAGCTTTATGTCCAAAAATGAGAATGATGCTTGGATTTTTCTTGAGGATTTAGCCGAAAACAGCATACAATGGGACAATGCTAGAGCACCGATTAACACAAGTATTGGATCTAGAATAACAAGTCTACCCAAACCAGGTGTCTTAGCTGTAGATGCTACCGTAGCTGCTGAAGCAAAACTAGCTACCCTTATGCGTAGAATGGAAAGTCTAGAGCTAAACACCCTACCCCTAGTGAATCAAGCATTTTCTATCCATTGCTCTAGATGTGGTCAGACTGGTCATATAATGGAGGATTGTGCGGACTCGGAACAAGTTAATGCCACCTTTAACCATTCTAGAAATGACCCATACACATCAACCTATAACCCGGGTTGGCGTAATCATCCCAATCTTTCATGGAGCCAACAAGGTCAACCTCCTAGACAACAACCAAACCCGTATAACCAAAATAATACATCATCTGGGTTTAGTAACAATGAAGATTATGATGTTAGATTGACGAGCTTGGAAAATTTGGTTAACAATTTTATGCAAACAACCAACCAATCCTTCCGAAGGCTAGAAACACAAGTCAGCCAACTAGCACAAATAGTAGGTGAAAGAGAAAAGAGTCAGTTTCCAAGTCAACCTGAGGTGAACCCAAGATCTAATAATCCATATCAGCCCTATCAACCACCTTCAGAAAATAACAACCCTAGACCGGTTCAAATGGTTCATGAAGAAGGACCGTTCCAACAAATAAATGCAGTTGTATCATTACAGTTTGGAAAACAAGTTGATAACAATGTGGTAAATCCTAGAACTCCTAGTCAATCTAGCCGTCAAGCACCCACATATGACCTGACCATTGAACCTGAAGTCCAAATTGAAGAGCCCAACCCACCTACTCAACCTGAACCTGAGCGAGTCTTTGTTCCTAAAGCCCAATTCCCCAATAGACTCAAGAAGAACTCAAGTGCACAAATGGAGAAAATCTTGGAAGTATTTAAGCAAGTTAAGGTGAATATTCCACTCTTAGATATGATTCAATAAATACCTGCTTATGCTAAATTCTTAAAAGATCTGTGCACTAAAAAGAGAAAAACGAACGTACCAAAGAAGGCATTCTTAACTGCAAACATAAGCTCTATTCTGTCAAACTCATCTCCTATAAAGTATAAGGACCCTGGGTGTCCCACAATTTCATGTGCGATAGGAGATACTTTTATCAACAAAGCCCTTCTAGACCTTGGTGCTAGTGTTAACTTACTCTCGTTCTCTGTCTACGAGCAACTCAACCTTGGTCAACTAAAACCCTCTAAGACAACCCTTCAATTTGCTGATTGCTCTATTAAGAAACCAAGAGGTATAGTAGAAGATGTTTTGATTAAGGTTGGTGACTTCATTTACCCAGTGGATTTTGTCGTTCTAGACACTGAACCTGTTGTCGATCTTAAGAGACAAATCCCTGTGATACTAGGCAGACTCTTTTTAGCCACTTCTGAAGCTTTGATAAATTGCTGAAATGGGCTCATGCAACTATCTTTTGGAAACTTAAAAGCTGAATTTAATATCTTTCATGTTGATAATGAGCCAGAAATAGTATGCAATCAAAGTGATGTTGTGATGAGATCGCGTATGTATAAGATTTCTGAATCAAATAAATCATCACAAAATCAAAAGGAAGTGAGAAAAAGGGGAGTAATTCTTCGACACACCCACCATCACTCGAACAAATAAGAGAACCAATACATGTGAGGGGTGTGGAATATGTGACCCAGGACTCTCATTGCAACATGGGGAACAATTCAACTGGATACATGCACCAACATGGTGTCATTCAATCCAGTTCTGACTATGGTTGACTCTTAGCAAATTCAATCCCTCCACCACAGTTGACTCAGGTAATAAGTGCATTTGCTTTATCTTTGCATACATTGAGGACAATGCATGATTTAGGTGTGGGGGTGTTTATCTATCTATCTATCTATCTATCTATATATATATATATATATATATATATATATATATATATATATATCTTGTTCTTTAAAAAAAACGATGTTTCATGACATAGCTTAAGATTGAACTACCAAAACTCGTGTACAAATTGCATTAAGTTTTTGTTCCTTATTATATAATTCTGCTTGTAGAAATTATGACATAAATCTAAGTTCCAAAGAAATAACCCATTACCCTTTAAGACATGTATGCACTTAAATTGGATGAATCAAATCTTTGAAGTGGTTGATAAAAAGCAGAGGTTGAGGAAAATATACCGGGAAGTGTGGACTTCTAATAGCAATTAAGCCTTGAAGAAAATAAAAAATAAAAAAAAATAAAGGAATAAAGTGAGGAAAGCACATTTTGCAAAATGATTACAAAACCCAAGCCTTCAAGTCACTGGTCCGTAAGGGTATCTTGAAACCCGGTAACTTGAGTCTACCAGCTCGAGATTATCGATCAAACTCGCTACACGAATGCAAAAAGGGTAAAAGTGTCAAAAAAAGCAAATGTGTTGAATCAGGGAAAAAGAAAAATATACTTTAAGATACTCAGGCCCAAAGTTAAAAGAATGATCCATGACATGGTTGATCCGAATGATACTTCACAACAAGTGGAGGCGTGCAAAATAATTTAAGTGATAACATGTGTAGAAGGGTTAGTGGTGTGAATGTTGGAGGAACAAAGACCAAGTCAGATTTATATAATGAGCATGCAAGAATTCTAAGTAAGATGTATAAGGTTGAGGTGGAGATATTGAGAGTTATTAATGAAATGTTGAATTAAGACTTTGTGGGTGTGTCAACTGAAAACCCTCACGAGACAAAACTCGTCCCCTAAGGAAACTTGGGGGTTTAAAGGCTTGTTGCACATGCTAAGTGCAACCGTGATTCCTACGAAAGTGAGTTAGGATTTCCCTGTTTTCATTTTTCTTATATTATGTTTTGCTAGGGACTAGCAAAATCTAGGTGTGGGGGTATTTGATGCATTGCATACATTGCATCATATGTCTTTCATTTAGATTAATTTTATATCAATAAATGCTACTAAGGTATGTGTTTAGTCTTATTTACAGAATACAAGGACCTGAATGCAAATTACCCACATCCCGAGCATAAACACGTGCAAAAGGCTTGTTTGTAACTGTAGCAAATAACAATCAAGTTTAATAAGTTTGTAACCGTAGCAAATTGATTAATAAGTTTGTAACATTAAAAATAACTCCAAAATGATTAATAAGTTTGTAACCGTAGCAAATAACAATCAAGTTGAAATTAAAGGAATAGGAGAAACCATGCTACTAAATAAAATGAACAAGGATGTATTATATGTTCCAAACCTCACTTCCAACCTTTTGTCTGTCGCAAGGATAACAAAACACCTTAATTGTGATGTTATATTTACCCCAAATGATGTATTCTTTCAGGATCGAGCTACAGGGAAGACGATTGGTAAAGGAGTCAACAACAACGGACTCTATATCTTAGATACTCAAAAAGGTGCCTTTCATAGTTCTAGTAACATTAATCAGGATCTCTGGCATAAGCGGATGGGACATCCATCTTCTCATGTCCTAAAAACTTTATTTCCTACCTTTTCTCCTAAATATTCATGTGATGTTTGTCATTTCTCAAAACAAACTAGACTTCCTTTTCCTACATCTAAAAACAAATCTAATTTTCCGCTTGATTTAATTCACTCTGATATCTGGGGTCCCGCCCCTGTCGAATCTTACAACGGTTTCAAATATTTTGTTTTATTCATTGATGATTTTTCGCGTAACACCTGGGTTTATCTTCTTAGAAATAAGTCAGACGTTTTTAAAAATTTTTGCGAATTTGTAACATTTGTTGAAAACATGTATAATTTCAAAATTAAAACTCTAAGAACCGATAATGGGACAGAATATACCAGTCTCAATTTTCAAACTTTTTTAAAAAATCGCGGAATCTTTCATCAAACTACTTGTGTTAATACTCCCGAGCAAAATGGAATTTCTGAACGAAAAAACCGTCACATCTTGAATGTTACTCGATCCCTGTTGTTTCAAAGTAATACACCAAAACATTTTTGGTCTGACGCAGTTCTAACTGCCACCTATCTCATTAATCGTTTGCCAAGTCCCGTCCTTCAAAACAAACAACCTTTAGGAATATTGTTAAACCGGGCACTGCAATTAGATCATCTTAAAGTTTTTGGTTGTGTCTGCTTTGTTCACAAGAAACGGGTAGACAAATTTGACAGCAACTCTGTAAAATGTATTTTCCTTGGTTATTCTGTAAACAAAAAGGGGTACAAATGTTTTGACCCCGATACTTGTAAAATGTATATATCAAGAGATGTATCCTTTAGAGAGAGTGAGTTCTACTACAACAGGAGTACAACTGAGACTCTCCCGGCTACAACAACTACTCTACCACAAAGCCACATGGAAGGAAGAGAAGGACAAGAAAGCAACCAAGGAAATGAAGAAGAAGAAGAAGAAGAAACTCCACCTCAAGACAATCAAGAAAATCCTCAAACAAGGAGATCCACTCGTCCAAGACGTACTCCCGCTCGATTTAACGACTTTGTTACCTCACACGTTACCTATCCTATCGAAAACCACATCTCCTACGAAAAAATTCTCCCAACCTACAAAACATACCTAACCCAAATAGATAACTTAGAACCTAAGACACTCCAAGAAGCTATAGAAGATCCAAAATGGCGCAAAGCCATGAGTGAGGAACTCAACGCCCTAGAAAACAACAACACATGGACACTCACCCAAAAACCACAAGGAATCAAACCTGTTGGGTGCAAATGGGTCTATAAAATAAAATATAACAGTAATGGAACCATAGAAAGGTACAAAGCTAGACTGGTGGCCAAAGGGTATACTCAAACTTACGGGATTGACTACCTAGAGACCTTTGCTCCTGTTGCGAAAATGAACACGGTTCGCGTTCTTCTATCCATAGCGGTCACCCAAAATTGGAAACTCCATCAAATGGATGTAAGAAATGCTTTCTTACAAGGAAACCTTGAAGAGGAAGTATATATGACTCCTCCTCCAGGTTACAACGTCACCTCGAACCAGGTATGCAAACTCAACAAAGCTATCTATGGTCTAAAGCAATCTCCACGCGCATGGTACGCCAAACTCAATCATTTCTTACTTGCTTATGGTTTTTTGAAATCTTCCGCTGACGCTTCTATGTTTACTAAAAACCACAAACAAGGTATCACCATAGTATTAGTTTATGTTGACGATATAATCATCACCGGAGATATTAACATTGAAATTAGTCAAGTCAAACACTACCTAAAAACAAAATTTGACATAAAAGATCTTGGCCTATTAAAATACTTCTTAGGAATAGAAATTGCACACTCAAGAAAGGGCCTCTTCTTATCACAAAGGAAATATGCCCTAGACTTATTAACAGAAACAGGAAAACTTGGTGTTAAACCTGCCAACACAACAGTAGAAACAAACCTCAAAATCAACTCTACTGACGGAGAACCCGTCAAAGATATTCACCAGTTCCAAAGACTTGTAGGCAAACTCATATATCTAACAGTAACTAGACCAGACATAACATTTGCTGTTAGTATAGTTAGTCAATTTATGCATGCACCTCGAACACCACACTTAGGTATCATTGATCGCATTTTAAGGTATATAAAACAAACTCCAGGACAAGGAATACTTATGAAAAACAATAACTCTAACAGTATCACTGGTTTCTCGGATGCAGATTGGGTAGGAAGTCATGATCGTAGATCAACTACAGGCTTTTGCACCTTTGTAGGAGGGAACCTCGTAACTTGGAGGAGTAAGAAGCAAAAGGTTGTTGCACGATCCAGTGCAGAAACTGAGTATCGTGCAATGACATCTACAACTAGTGAACTTATATGGTTAAAACAACTTCTCAATGATATGGGACAATCTCCTAACATGCCCATACAGATGTTCTGCGACAATAATGCTGCTCGACACATAGCATTCAATCCAGTGTTCCACGAAAGGACCAAACACATCGAAGTTGATTGTCACTTCATTCGCGAAAAGATCCAAGCAAAGGAAATAGTTGTTCCCTACATACCCAGTAAGGAACAACTAGCAGATGTCTTCACCAAGGCTCTAAGCCAGAAGCAATTCAGTCAGATCATCAGCAAGCTGGGTACCTTCAACCTCTTTCGGACCCAACTTGAGGGGGAGTGTTGAAGAACCCAACCGACGCAAGAACCCAACCGACGCAAGAACTCAACCGTCGCGTTGTCCAACCACCACATTCAACTCAACCGGCACGTTTCCTCCGAAGCATCACGTCGCTTCTCTCCTGAGGCGCTCCAACCCAACGGATAAAAATATGACTTATATAAAACATTGTACTTGAATTCAAATGTAATGTGAAAAACAAGAAAAAACATCTTCAATAAAAATCCAAACCCTTGCGTTTCTTGAGCTTCTCTATCGATTCATTCCTTGATGACCTTCTTACCGACATACAAGTCCACTCGAGCATCACATGCATGTAAACTAACACCGATTGGTGACTGCAGTTGACTGCACTCGGCCCCACCTCAACAACAGAGTGGCCTACAGCAACATTACTAGACAATGACAAACCTTATTGGCTTATTCCTTTGGTAGGCACGCAAAACAATTTGAATGATGTTCAAGTGTAGAAGTGCTCTAATTCAAAGCCAAATCAGCTTTATGGAAACGTAACTAAGCTGGTTTTTTCATGACACAGGATTAAACCCTCTCAAAGAGTAGGCTATGTTTAACTACATATATATAAACGTTATAATCAGCATTGATTGAAGTCAGATAACAGTAACAAGACTTATAAGATAGCAAAAAAATACCCGAGATCGATAGAGGGTATTGGTTTTAAATTGTCCAGATTATATATAGAATAATAATACTTTTGAAAATGGAAATTAAGCAACAAGACTGGCGAATGTGATTAGAATGCGAGTAACCCAAATAATTGATCTTTGTGGGGGCTCAACGACCCAAAAGACTAGCACAACTGTTAGAGTAGTGTTATTATTGAAATAATTTACAGCAAAGGTTGACCCTTCAGATTTTTGATTGGTAACGTTTTAGGCCATTGTGTAATAACCTAATCTAAAACATCTTAATTAACTAAACCTAAACCTAATTAACCTAATCTAATCCTGGAATAGTGTAGCATGAGGTGTTGATTTAGGATTGGATGAGGTGGAGGTTGGATAAGAATTGGTTTGCCTATAAATTGGAAGGTAAGGTTAATAAAACGTTTTCTTTTCCTTTTCAACAACCAGAGCTTGAGAGAAGAGGTTAGAGAGAAGAAGAAGAAGGAGGTGAAGAAGAAGAGGAGAAGAAGTGAAGAAAGAGAAGAAGAAGTGGAGTGAAGTGGTGCAAGCTTGGGAGGCTTCTTCACTCGACCAAAAGGTATGTCAAATCTTCATTATAACTCACTTGTGCCTTGTGAGTGTTGGGGATCGACGTTGGTGTCGAATTCCCCGTCGGAATTCAACCAATTCAGAGGTTGAAGACGACGATCGGTCGACCGGTGCCTGTGGGCAGTCGACCGATCCTATTATTATATTGATGTTTACCCGCGAACGGTCGAACGATGTCGTTAGACGGTCGACCGTTATGCCAAATTCATGCGGGAAAAAGGGGATATGCTGTTATCGGTCGAACGGGACCACTTAGCCGGTCGACCGAATAACGATGAGAATGGGTCGGTTGGGGATTTTGACTTATTAAACGGTCGAACGTCCTTTACCTTGTTCGACCGATCCATTCGATGCTAAGTCGGTTGGGAGCTTTGACCATCAAAACGGTCGACCGCTCTTTAACTCTCGGTCGACCGACTGAGCATTTAATTAAGCGGTAGAGTGCTTGTGTTGTTTCGGTCGAACTGTATTTCAGTTCCGGTCGACCGAACGAGACTTGGGCAAAATATTGAAATCCCTGTTATCGGTCGAACGTCCCCTTGGTTCGACCGGTCGGATATATATATTATATAAAATGGTATAGCGTAGACCTTCCAAACGGTCGACCGCTAGATGACTTTTGTTCGACCGATTGGTCGGTAATTCGGTTGGCGTGGTTCGACCGGTAGATTTGTTTGTACAGTACTGTGTACTGTGTGGGGGACCGGTCGACCGGTGTGCTTGTAGCGGTCGACCGATCTACCGCAGGTTGGTGGATTTATCCACACGCGATCCGTCGATGTCAGGTCGACTACCGGCTCCGAGGCGACGGTTGATTACCGGCTTTGAGAGCTACGGATTTCACCTTCGACGAAGGCGTATTATTGTTGTACCTTTTTCCTCTCTTACCGAGCGGGGTGTGAGGGATGTGTACCGTAAACCTTGGGCAGTTTGCGAGGGTTTAGCGGTAGGCCGAGGATGTTCCGGCAGGGTGCGCGCTAGGCGACTCTTGGGGGAGCAGTGGCTGTCGTCTGACCCGAGTTGTGTATTCGGCGGGCTGACTCGCTCCTTGGGTGCGGCGTGTACCGGGGGTTCCTTCCTGCACTTTTTGGGGAGCAGTGGTGTCGACTGACCCTTGTGAGGCAGCGGTGGACTGACTTGACCCTAGTGGCAGGAGTGGTTCAGTGCCGCGGAGGCGGTGAGGGCATTATTGTGGGCCCGAGGCGGATGATCATGTGCATAGCATTGCATTGTATTTAATTCCTTTTTATATTTTAGGAGGTTTGGTATACGGGGTTCCTTCAGGGAACTCAGGCATGTTTGTTGTTTGCATTTCAGGTAGCGAGCAGGGTTAGAGTTTGAGGTGGTGACCGAGGACGGTGCCCCCGAGATCAGATCCTGTAGTTGTCAGTCTCTTTCTTTTGAGGTGATTACATATTGTATAGCTTTTGTCGTAATCACAGTCAGTCTGTATATTTGACTTCCACGTGGATCATATTTATATTATATATGTTGGTTTGTTTCCCGTGACGTGCCCAGTGTTGACCGTTGACGGTCTTTATTATTGTTTAAATTTTCCGCTGTTTTCGGGTACGTTACAATTTGGTATCAGAGCGTTGATCTCGGCGTACTTGTCTAAAGAAACCACCTTGGAGTTAGGAGTTAGGTCTAGAGGATCATGCATGCACAGATTATATTGATATTGTCTTGTTTCCTTTGGCAGATGCCTCCTAGACGGGGGAAGGCGGTTGCCCATACTCGCGGTGAGAGTGAGACTGCGAGGGATGAGGCTTGGGAGGATGAGCGTCGGACGTTGTTCGATACGGTCGGACGTCTGACAGAGATGCTACAGCAGCAGACAGCACAGACTGGGCAGACGGGGACTGGTGCTATGCATGACCGGTTTATGCGCCAGCATCCGCCTACCTTTCTGGGGCAGTACGACGCAGAGGCTGCGGAGGAGTGGATCTTCATGATGCAGAAGATCTTCAGTGCTATTGGTTGTCCTCCAGAGGCGAGAGTGGGCTTGGCTACTTATGTTTTGGGCGGTGCTGCGTCCAACTGGTGGAGGTCCACATCTGCAGTGGTGTTTGCGGACAGAGATGATATAGCCTGGGAGGAGTTCGTTGGCGAGTTCAACGAGCAGTATTTTCCGCAGCATGTCCAGGATCAGAAGAGGGAGGAGTTTCTGAGTCTTCAGCAGGGAGACATGACCCTAGCAGGCTACATCGGGAAGTTCAACGCCCTTGAGCGTTACTGTCCCGAGATGTATGTTACACAGGAGCAGAGGGCAGGGAAGTTCGTCCGAGGGCTCCGGAAGCAGCTGAGGACAAAGGTGCTGACACACATGCCGAGCACGTTGGCCGATGCAGTGAAGAGTGCCTCTGTTCTTGATCGTGACTACAGGGAGAACTACCAGGATGAGAGGAGGCCATCAGGTAGGTTCTCTGGGAGGCCAGGAGGTCAGACTGGAGGGAATCCGGGCAAGAGGCCCCGATACGAGGGAGCAGGAGTTGCAGTACCACGACCAGAGCCTTGTGGTACTTGTGGGAGGTTTCACTCCGGGCCGTGCTTCACCCCCGGAGCATGTCATGGGTGTGGCCAGCTGGGTCACTTTATCAGGAGCTGTCCGAGCCGAGGAGCTGGGCCGAGCAGACCATCGGGTTTACCCGCACCAGGCAGAGGAGGAGGCGGAGGTAGACCACCTTTCAGACCCCAGCAGGGGCAGCGCACTGGCAGAGTTTTCACCATCCAGGCAGAGGAGGCTCGGGATGGAGGCGCTGTCGTGGAAGGTACACTTCTTGTCGCAGGTTCAGTAGCTAGGGTGTTATTTGATTGTGGCGCGACACACTCGTTCATCTCAGAGCGATTTGCGGGAGTGTTGGGCTGTACCCTTGCGATGTTGACTGCCACTTTGGAGGTCAGCACACCCCTGGGTCTGGTGGGCACTGTGGGGAGATTTGTCCCCGGCGCCACGGTTGTTTCGGGAGATCAGGAGTTTCCGGCAGACCTGGTCTTGCTACCGATGGAGGACTTTGATGTCATACTTGGGATGGATTGGCTGTCCCAATATGATGTTCGAGTCTTGTGCCGTGAGAAGAAGATTTTGATCCCGAGGAATGGTTTGCCTGATATTTTGATTAGAGGGATCAGAAGCAGAGGGGGTCGCATTATTGTATCTGCTGTGAGAGCTCAGAGACTGTTACAGCAGGGATGTGCAGCTTTTCTGGCGACACTTGTAGTTGCGGAGGCAGAGTCCCAGAGGCTAGAGGACATTGAGGTGGTGCAGGAGTTCGCGGATGTTTTTCCAGCGGAGATTCCAGGTTTACCACCACACCGAGAGTTGGAGTTCGGCATTGAGTTGGTAGCTGGCACTACACCACAGTCGAAGGCTCCATACCGGATGGCACCTGCTGAGTTGACAGAGTTGAAGAAGCAGTTGCAGGAGTTGATGGACTCTGGATTTATCAGACCGAGCGTCTCGCCTTGGGGTGCACCAGTTTTGTTTGTGAAGAAGAAGGACGGATCCTTGAGGATGTGCATAGACTACAGGATGCTGAACCAGGTGACGGTGAAGAATAGGTATCCCTTACCTAGGATTGAGGACCTCTTTGACCAGCTGCAGTCAGCGAAGGTTTTCTCGAAGATTGACCTGCGTTCAGGATATCACCAGTTGAGGATCCGAGATGAGGACATCCAGAAGACAGCCTTCAGGACGAGATATGGACACTATGAGTTCTTGGTGATGCCATTTGGATTGACGAATGCTCCGGCAGCGTTCATGGATCTGATGCACCGGACATTCAGGCAGTACATTGATATATTTGTGATTGTCTTCGTGGATGACATCTTGATCTATTCACCAGATGTGGAGCAGCACAGAGAGCATCTGAGGATTGTACTCAGCATCTTGAGGACTCAGCAGTTATATGCTAAGTTCTCAAAGTGCGAGTTTTGGTTGGACAGAGTGGCATTCCTCGGACACATTGTATCGGCAGAGGGGATATCAGTGGATCCGGCGAAGGTAGAGGCGGTGACACAGTGGAGGACCCCTACGAGCGTGACAGAGATTAGGAGCTTTGTTGGACTGGCGGGTTATTACCGTCGCTTCATCAAAGACTTCTCGAGATTGGCAGCACCACTGACAGCTCTGACGCAGAAGGGAGTCACTTTTGTTTGGTCGCAGAAGTGCGAGGACAGCTTTCAGGAGCTGAAGAGACTGTTGACCACAGCACCAGTTTTATCATTGCCGAGTGGCACGGGTGGATTCGTGATTTATAGCGACGCTTCAGGTGTTGGCTTAGGATGTGTACTTATGCAGCACGGGAGGGTGATCGCATACGCATCCAGACAGCTGAAGGTCCATGAGAGGAATTACCCGACACATGATTTGGAGTTAGCAGCAGTGGTTCACGCACTGAAGACCTGGAGACACTATCTTTATGGCGAGCAGTTCGAGGTGTTTACAGATCATCAGAGTCTGAAGTACCTGTTCTCGCAGAAGGAGCTGAATATGAGGCAGCGCAGATGGCTTGAGTTCATTAAGGACTACGACTTCACTATCTCTTACCATCCGGGGAAGGCGAACACAGTTGCAGACGCTTTGAGCCGGAAGGTGGAGGTATCAGTAGCAGGCCTATGCATTCAGGAGTGGAGACTGCTAGAGTCCTTGGCAGAGTGGAGGCCATTTGCTGATAGCTCTGAGGGCGCAGTGATTGCCGGATTGAGAGTAGAGCCTCAGACAGTATCAGCAGTGATTCATGCTCAGACTACAGATGAGGAGTTGAGCAGTTTGTTACAGTTAGCTGCCAGAGATGGGTCAGATTTCAGAGTTGGAGTGGACGGAGGTCTGAGATTCAGAGATCGTATCTGGGTGCCGAAGACAGAGGACCTGAGACATGATATCATGGAGGAGGCACACAGATCGAGATATTCCATTCATCCAGGGAGCACCAAGATGTACAAAGACCTGCAGCGGAACTTCTGGTGGCGAGGTATGAAGAAGGACGTTGCAGACTTCGTGTCGAGGTGTTTGGTCTGTCAGCAGGTGAAGATCGAGCACCAGAGACCAGCAGGGCAGATGCAGAGGATTGAGTTGCCCGAGTGGAAGTGGGAGCACGTGACGATGGATTTTGTTACGGGGCTACCGAAGACACGGAGTTTCCACGATGCGATTTGGGTTATAGTCGATCGACTGACCAAGTCGGCGCATTTCTTAGCTATTAAGACCACTCTTGCTCTGGAGGGTCTAGCTAAGTTATATATTGAGGAGATTGTCAGACTTCATGGCGTACCAGTCAGTATCATTTCAGACAGAGATCCCAGATTCACTTCGAGATTTTGGGAGAGTCTACACAGAGCACTGGGGACACGTCTGAAGTTTAGCACAGCTTTCCACCCACAGACAGATGGCCAGTCAGAGCGGACGATACAGACATTGGAGGACATGCTGAGAGCGTGTACACTTGACTGGGCCGGGCATTGGGATGAGCATTTGCCGTTGATCGAGTTCGCCTACAACAACAGCTACCACTCGAGTATTGGAATGGCACCCTATGAGGCATTATACGGGAGACCGTGTAGATCGCCGGTATGCTGGAGTGATGTGGGCGAGAGACAGCTAGTTGGACCTGACATTATCCAGTTGTATTCAGAGAAGGTCGACGTGATTCGGAGACGACTAGCTACGGCGCAGAGTAGGCAGAAGAGTTATGCTGATACGCGGAGGCGTGAGCTGACTTTTGAGGTAGGAGATCATGTCTTCCTGAAGATCTCGCCTTCCAGAGGGGTGATGAGATTCGGGAAGAAGGGGAAGTTGAGTCCGAGATATGTCGGACCGTTTGAGATATTGGATCGGGTTGGTGAGGTGGCGTATAGGATTGCTTTACCGCCACAGTTTGCAGGACTTCACAACGTCTTCCATGTTTCTATGCTGAGGAAGTACGTGGCCGATCCAGCTCATGTGATAGAGATATCAGTACCGGAGATCCAGCAGGATTTGTCGTTAGATGAGAGACCAGTAGAGATTGTGGATCAGATGGTACATCAGCTCAGGAGGAGAGCGATTCCGATGGTGAAAGTCAGGTGGCAGCATCACAGTGTCAGAGAGGCTACCTGGGAGATCGAGGAGGATGTCAGGAAGCAGTATCCAGAGTTGTTTCGGTGAGTCTGTTGTTTCGAATTTCGCGGACGAAATTTCTTTAAGGAGGGTAGATTGTAATAACCTAATCTAAAACATCTTAATTAACTAAACCTAAACCTAATTAACCTAATCTAATCCTGGAATAGTGTAGCATGAGGTGTTGATTTAGGATTGGATGAGGTGGAGGTTGGATAAGAATTGGTTTGCCTATAAATTGGAAGGTAAGGTTAATAAAACGTTTTCTTTTCCTTTTCAACAACCAGAGCTTGAGAGAAGAGGTTAGAGAGAAGAAGAAGAAGGAGGTGAAGAAGAAGAGGAGAAGAAGTGAAGAAAGAGAAGAAGAAGTGGAGTGAAGTGGTGCAAGCTTGGGAGGCTTCTTCACTCGACCAAAAGGTATGTCAAATCTTCATTATAACTCACTTGTGCCTTGTGAGTGTTGGGGATCGACGTTGGTGTCGAATTCCCCGTCGGAATTCAACCAATTCAGAGGTTGAAGACGACGATCGGTCGACCGGTGCCTGTGGGCAGTCGACCGATCCTATTATTATATTGATGTTTACCCGCGAACGGTCGAACGATGTCGTTAGACGGTCGACCGTTATGCCAAATTCATGCGGGAAAAAGGGGATATGCTGTTATCGGTCGAACGGGACCACTTAGCCGGTCGACCGAATAACGATGAGAATGGGTCGGTTGGGGATTTTGACTTATTAAACGGTCGAACGTCCTTTACCTTGTTCGACCGATCCATTCGATGCTAAGTCGGTTGGGAGCTTTGACCATCAAAACGGTCGACCGCTCTTTAACTCTCGGTCGACCGACTGAGCATTTAATTAAGCGGTAGAGTGCTTGTGTTGTTTCGGTCGAACTGTATTTCAGTTCCGGTCGACCGAACGAGACTTGGGCAAAATATTGAAATCCCTGTTATCGGTCGAACGTCCCCTTGGTTCGACCGGTCGGATATATATATTATATAAAATGGTATAGCGTAGACCTTCCAAACGGTCGACCGCTAGATGACTTTTGTTCGACCGATTGGTCGGTAATTCGGTTGGCGTGGTTCGACCGGTAGATTTGTTTGTACAGTACTGTGTACTGTGTGGGGGACCGGTCGACCGGTGTGCTTGTAGCGGTCGACCGATCTACCGCAGGTTGGTGGATTTATCCACACGCGATCCGTCGATGTCAGGTCGACTACCGGCTCCGAGGCGACGGTTGATTACCGGCTTTGAGAGCTACGGATTTCACCTTCGACGAAGGCGTATTATTGTTGTACCTTTTTCCTCTCTTACCGAGCGGGGTGTGAGGGATGTGTACCGTAAACCTTGGGCAGTTTGCGAGGGTTTAGCGGTAGGCCGAGGATGTTCCGGCAGGGTGCGCGCTAGGCGACTCTTGGGGGAGCAGTGGCTGTCGTCTGACCCGAGTTGTGTATTCGGCGGGCTGACTCGCTCCTTGGGTGCGGCGTGTACCGGGGGTTCCTTCCTGCACTTTTTGGGGAGCAGTGGTGTCGACTGACCCTTGTGAGGCAGCGGTGGACTGACTTGACCCTAGTGGCAGGAGTGGTTCAGTGCCGCGGAGGCGGTGAGGGCATTATTGTGGGCCCGAGGCGGATGATCATGTGCATAGCATTGCATTGTATTTAATTCCTTTTTATATTTTAGGAGGTTTGGTATACGGGGTTCCTTCAGGGAACTCAGGCATGTTTGTTGTTTGCATTTCAGGTAGCGAGCAGGGTTAGAGTTTGAGGTGGTGACCGAGGACGGTGCCCCCGAGATCAGATCCTGTAGTTGTCAGTCTCTTTCTTTTGAGGTGATTACATATTGTATAGCTTTTGTCGTAATCACAGTCAGTCTGTATATTTGACTTCCACGTGGATCATATTTATATTATATATGTTGGTTTGTTTCCCGTGACGTGCCCAGTGCTGACCGTTGACGGTCTTTATTATTGTTTAAATTTTCCGCTGTTTTCGGGTACGTTACACATTGCTAAAATAATATGCTAGTTTTCTACATATTCTACATATTTTTATTTGTGTTGATTTTCGGGAATACACAAATGAACGAAAAATACATAAGAGAAAAAAATTACATATTTGTGTTGAGAATAAATAATGAGAAAAATATAAAGAAAAACATTACATGTCATAATTATTATATTTAAGTAAAGCACCACTTTTTCTCCATAACAGTATTTTAGTAACGTTTTGAAAACGAAATTTAAATAGGTAAAGAAAAAGCTAGGAATCGCATTTTCATCAAAATCTGATTTTCTTGATAATTTCCATCCGAAAAGCGGTTAAGGACCATTGACCGTAATTTATCCATAGAAACTAATTATAAAATTAAGCGTAGGGTTAAGTGAGGCTCTAAGCCCTATCAAACCGTGCATGTCTATTGTCTTTCACGAGTGATAAACAGTGTTGCATCAAAATCAACTTTCACTACCATAGATGATGATGCATATCCTTTTCACATTTAGACTGCGACAACACCCTTTTTGGCTGTCAACGAGTTGGGGCCTAGAGATAGTACAGTCTACTTGATAATGTGTTTGTGACATCACAGGAGTTCGCATTGCATGGCCCCATCTCAAGCACGACGTCCCAACTTTTGTGGATAGATGAGAATGAGTGGGTGTTCCAGGACCAACCACATGTCTAACTATGGTTGCATCGTACAAAGCCAGTTAAGCCCATTAGTTTCATTCCATGGTAGTAACAACGACGACAAGAGTTGTAGGGCTGCCTCGGGAGGGAGTGGTGGTGTGGGGTTTGGCTGTCTACGTAGTGGTTGCCTTAAAAACTTGGGCCGTTTGATTTGTTGTTCTGTGTTGTGGGTTATTAGTTTGTGTGGTGAGTTCAACCAAGCTTGGATGTGCAACGATATCTCATTATTTTTTCTTAATTATCATCTTACTACATCCAAATATATTTTTCTGAATTAATTATCATTTCATGATTTTTTTTGGTTCTATTAATGGGAACTCTGTAACGTACCCGAAAACAGCGGAAAATTTAAACAATAATAAAGACCGTCAACGGTCAGCACTGGGCACGTCACGGGAAACAAACCAACATATATAATATAAATATGATCCACGTGGAAGTCAAATATACAGACTGACTGTGATTACGACAAAAGCTATACAATATGTAATCACCTCAAAAGAAAGAGACTGACAACTACAGGATCTGATCTCGGGGGCACCGTCCTCGGTCACCACCTCAAACTCTAACCCTGCTCGCTACCTGAAATGCAAACAACAAACATGCCTGAGTTCCCTGAAGGAACCCCGTATACCAAACCTCCTAAAATATAAAAAGGAATTAAATACAATGCAATGCTATGCACATGATCATCCGCCTCGGGCCCACAATAATGCCCTCACCGCCTCCGCGGCACTGAACCACTCCTGCCACTAGGGTCAAGTCAGTCCACCGCTGCCTCACAAGGGTCAGTCGACACCACTGCTCCCCAAAAAGTGCAGGAAGGAACCCCCGGTACACGCCGCACCCAAGGAGCGAGTCAGCCCGCCGAATACACAACTCGGGTCAGACGACAGCCACTGCTCCCCCAAGAGTCGCCTAGCGCGCACCCTGCCGGAACATCCTCGGCCTACCGCTAAACCCTCGCAAACTGCCCAAGGTTTACGGTACACATCCCTCACACCCCGCTCGGTAAGAGAGGAAAAAGGTACAACAATAATACGCCTTCGTCGAAGGTGAAATCCGTAGCTCTCAAAGCCGGTAATCAACCGTCGCCTCGGAGCCGGTAGTCGACCTGACATCGACGGATCGCGTGTGGATAAATCCACCAACCTGCGGTAGATCGGTCGACCGCTACAAGCACACCGGTCGACCGGTCCCCCACACAGTACACAGTACTGTACAAACAAATCTACCGGTCGAACCACGCCAACCGAATTACCGACCAATCGGTCGAACAAAAGTCATCTAGCGGTCGACCGTTTGGAAGGTCTACGCTATACCATTTTATATAATATATATATATCCGATCGGTCGAACCAAGGGGCCGTTCGACCGATAACAGGACTTTCAATATTTTGCTCAAGTCTCGTTCGGTCGACCGGAACTGAAATACAGTTCGACCGAAACAACACAAGCACTCTACCGCTTAATTAAATGCTCAGTCGGTCGACCGAGAGTTAAAGAGCGGTCGACCGTTTTGATGGTCAAAGCTCCCAACCGACTTAGCATCGAATGGATCGGTCGAACAAGGTAAAGGACGTTCGACCGTTTAATAAGTCAAAATCCCCAACCGACCCATTCTCATCGTTATTCGGTCGACCGGCTAAGTGGTCCCGTTCGACCGATAACAGCATATCCCCTTTTTCCCGCACAAATCTGGCATAACGGTCGACCGTCTAACGACATCGTTCGACCGTTCGCGGGTAAACATCAATATAATAATAGGATCGGTCGACTGCCCACAGGCACCGGTCGACCGATCGTCGTCTTCAACCTCTGAATTGGTTGAATTCCGACGGGGAATTCGACACCAACGTCGATCCCCAACACTCACAAGGCACAAGTGAGTTATAATGAAGATTTGACATACCTTTTGGTCGAGTGAAGAAGCCTCCCAAGCTTGCACCACTTCACTCCACTTCTTCTTCTCTTTCTTCACTTCTTCTCCTCTTCTTCTTCACCTCCTTCTTCTTCTTCTCTCTAACCTCTTCTCTCAAGCTCTGGTTGTTGAAAAGGAAAAGAAAACGTTTTATTAACCTTACCTTCCAATTTATAGGCAAACCAATTCTTATCCAACCTCCACCTCATCCAATCCTAAATCAACACCTCATGCTACACTATTCCAGGATTAGATTAGGTTAATTAGGTTTAGGTTTAGTTAATTAAGATGTTTTAGATTAGGTTATTACAAACTCACTCAACCTACCAACATGCAAGGTTGTTTTTATGCCAAAAAAGAGAGAAAAAGACTCAAGGTGATCAATCAAACCTACAATATTACTGAAGTACCCTATTTAGCCAAGAATTGAATTGGTTAAGGCAAGGTTGTCTCCTACGGTCCCCTGCTATATGTCAATATGTGCACAGAGAGAGAGAGAGTGAGAGAGAGTAACGTTTGCATTAGCTTTAGGTGGAATTGGTTCTTTCAAGAATCAAATTCCAATTAAAAAGTAGGAATCATTATATATAGGAGGAAAAAAATTGTTTGGACAGAGAAGATTCTGTCCCATTAATTATTCGTAGTATAAAGAACATTCACAAATCTTGATTTACACCAACTTGGATTAACTTAATTCGGAAATCTTTTGTCTTGAGATAGGGAAAACTAAGATTGAATCCCAATACTCTCATTCAAATGTTTGAGAGGTTAGGTTTTAAAATGAGGCGGGGAGTACAGTGGATAATAAAAAATCTAGATTGACTTGCAAAAATAACCCTAAACTACTCTAAATGCTACGACAGAATACTACTTAACTCAAACACAACATCAACACTAAAACAACAAATTTTGAACTCCACTTCAAGTCCTACATAACTTTTATTACCAAAATGCATTTATCTTTCTCATGTCATTTCCAGAGTAATCTCGAATTGTTCTGGTGGTCTCGAAAAACGAAATGAAAATCACATGGAAGTGATACGAAAGGGCCGACCATTTCTGCAAGTGTTTCATGGGTCCTCTTTTTTGCGCGATACAGAGAAAGATGACGAAAGGCTGAACGACGTATCGCAATGATGGAGCAACTATTTGGTGATAATTGATCACCAAATAGGAATCAACGAACTAATGACATATGTTGGGATTAGTAGGTGTAGCTTTGGGCCGACATGAGATTATGGAAAAGACATGCATGCTTGATTGGTTTCATTTTTTGTTAATGATTCCTGTTCTTTTAACAAAGTGGGACAAAGAAAAGCTATATACAGCTAAAATTTACCGAGTCAAGAAAGAAAGATAACAAAACTTTTAATATCAATCTAATTTGAATAGTTTAGAAATGAAACTCAATAAGAATAACTCTTTCAGCATGTATTAATTGGGGGGGGGGGGGGGAGAGAAACAAGGCTCCGGCACGAATTCAAGACGCAGTAGGAAAAAAACAACAACAAAAAATAAAAAGGATACAAAGCAAACGACAAGCAATAACCAAAGGATGAAACAAATTATGATGCATAAGATTTCATGTGAAAATTCTTTCTCGGCATATAAATTAAAGAGAAAAAACTACAAGCGGATACGGCCAAGCTAGCCAACGAAGTTTCCACTTCAATAAACAGATATACAAGAATAAATTGAGGGAGAGAAAACCAACAACCACAAGAATAAGATGAACTGGAAGTGAGAGACAGACGTCTCCAGAACACCTGAAGGAGAAAGATGGATTCCAAAGACAAACGTAGATGTCTTTAGTGTGAAAATGCCGGAGTAAATAACAACCTAATCGAATGGATTAATTTCTATTAGAGTAGGTTTTATATACAACACAATTTTTGGAAAGTTACCATCGTTACAACATCTCCAACAGACTCAACCAACCACATGGGCTTACAGACTTAAGCTATGCATGACTAAAGAGGCGTGAAGTGAGTTGCTGGTGTAGAGGACCATTGGCTTCTTGTCACCTTCATGAGCCCATTGGACCTAAGTGTTTATATTTAGATGTGGTGGTTTAACTTGGTGGATTGTACTTCCAACTTGGGACTCGTAGAATAGAATATGCAAGAAAATATGCTAAACCATTCCCAAGAAGTAAGGAAAAGGAACCAAAAAACTTGGGAACTACTATTCGTCGTCCCAAAATTACTTAAATCGCCTCAACAAATTACCATTTTGCCCTTCAGAAACTTTAAAAAAAAATTTTTTAGGGGGAGGCGTCTGCCGGAGCCGCCTCCCCATAGGAGGGAGGCGTCTGCCGGAGCCGCCTCCCCATAGGGGGGAGGCGGCTGACACAGACGCCCGACCCTTGGATCGGGCGTCTGTGGCGGACGTCGCCCCCTATGGGGAGGCGGCTCCGGCAGACGCCTCCCCCTAAAAAATTTTTTTTTTGGGTTTTTTTAATATTAATAGAAAATAGGGTTTACATTATCAAATTTAATATGTTTGTACATTATGTAGTGTGGATTGATTATCAAAAAAATTGAAAAATAGGATACTCATCATAAAAAAATAACAGTACGACAGAGAAACAAAAACAAATACAAAAACAAACGTACGACAGATAAACAAATACAAGTACGAATAGTAAGTGTACGACAGAAACGAGAATACAGTAATAAGAGTAAGATACTAATACTCTAACTACTCATCAACCTAATCATGGTCGGGGATGCCCAACTGAGAATGTCACGCCTGTATCAGGTGATCATCATCTACACAAGCAGCTCTGGTGTACTCGCCTGACATCTCGTCCTTCTTCTCCAGGATCGGCTACACAACCCAAATCATCTTACCCATCCACTGTACATAACAACCCCATTAGTATTTTTTTATCTGTCATACGTTTGTTTTCGTATTTGTTTTTGTTTCTCTGTCGTACTGTTATTTTTTTATGATGAGTATCCTGTCTTTCAAATTTTTTGATAATCAATCCACACTACATAATGTACAAACATATTAAATTTGATAATGTAAACCCTATTTTCTATTAATATTAAAAAAAACCCAAAAAAAATTTTTTTTAGGGGGAGGCGTCTGCCGGAGCCGCCTCCCCATAGGGGGGCGACGTCCGCCACAGACGCCCGATCCAAGGGTCGGGCGTCTGTGTCAGCCGCCTCCCCCTAAAAAATTTTTTTTTAAAGTTTCTGAAGGGCAAAATGGTAATTTGTTGGGGCGATTTAAGTAATTTTGGGACGATGAATAGCAATTCAGAAAAACTTTGATCATTTCATTCTTTCAAGTTTTTTTAAGCTTAATCAGAGGCTTGACTTTAAGAAACCATCAGCTATACAAGAAAAACACACAGACAATTTTACTCGTTGGATTCTACGTAATGATCTTAAACCCAAGTTCTCGCAATATTTGAACTTTCGTAGAACAACTGGCTTTGCCAACAAATTGTTTGGATTATTTGAGCACCAATATTCCTCTCAGCTATGGTCTCCCTAAAATGAGAGATTGATGATGGATATCTATACGCTTCATCCAAGACAACATTGTCCCTGCACCAAGAGTAACACTCTAACCATCACTAAACACGACACTAGTGGTTCTTAGTGCCGTAATATTTTTCAACGTTTTTATTATTCAACGAAGCAAATGTAACACGCATAAGACAAGGAAAGAAGTAAGGAAAAAATTCTAATCATTTTGTAGGGTTGCAACATTTGGTCGGAGAAACCCCCAAAATTACTTGTAAAGTTATCTTACCGTAGGACGAAAATATGTCATATAGTTGCATTTAGCTAATAGAACAACTATATTGTGGAAACACACCATCAACCATTGCTCATCACCTATCAGAATATCTAGAAGATTTAGAATAAACATGTCATGTTATTTTTTGGTGATATTCCTTAAATCCAAACCATCTCCCATTGCACCTCGAAGGTTAGTGCATGATTCACTTTGTTGCCTACAAATGCACCCCGTTGAATGTAAAATACATTCCAACAACATTGACTGCATTAGCAATGTCGTAATGCAACTAAATCATCGCATAAAAGAGAATTTCAACTCCCCAATGTTACGAGATTCATTGTAGATAGGACCGTAAGAGGCTCATGCTCGATCTCGATGCCAAAAGCACACTCTCCCATGTGGCATGCTCTCTTGGAGGAGAGGAGTTTATTAAGGTCCTGGATCAATCTCCACCAACGCAATCTTTGTTTTTATTGCAATCATAGTTTCTTTGTCATTCAGTTCCCCTGTTTGTCCTTAATATGCTATATCTCTTCACCTCTCTTTTTTTAAATCAAGTAATTAGATATTCACAAAGGGTTTCTAAAAAATGTAAGTGTAGATTTAGAATCCTATTATCAAACCGGTCAATTTGAGTATCGGTTTTGCTATATTTTGAACACTTTTTATTATCGTCATTTTTCTATATGAGATGTGTACAAGAATTTCATACCGAACCGGAAGGTATTGATGAATAGCCACACGGCCCGGGTATTTAACGAATAGGGTCTCGTTGCTTAATAGACAAACTTCATGCTTGTGTGGTTTAAAGATTCTAAAACCCATTTGGCAAAAGTGACATGAAGATGATGTTGGATTTCTTGTCCTATACTTGTATATATATTTTTAAAATTTTACAAACAATTAGGATCGGTTTTCATATTTTTCAACAATTTTATATACAAAACTTCATAATTGTATTTCAATATATATTGTATATTAATTATATTGAAATACATAGACTGGATCATACCTAGGGAATTATCAAATCTCTTTTACCAATCGGAAGTCGGGTTGCACGTCGGATTGCCTCAGAATCACCTCCAAGTGTTCACCAAACTCTAAACAAGATCAGAGAGATTGAAGCTAGTCAATCAATCTCTAATTCAATGTTAGAATCTAACTAATAACATTTTCTATGCTCCAAAGAATTTAATCTCTCAAGCACATAATAAATAAGAAGAATTTCTGATGGAATGATGAGAGAAATATGGAGAGGAGAATTTTTTACATTAATTTTAACAAGGAATGGATGAATGACCTATTTATAGGGTTTCATCTAACGCACATCATATGCAAACCATTTACACACGATCTCTTGTTAATCTCTCCACTAAACCACATCATGTGCAAACCACTTTGCAAACGATCTCTTGTTTATTTCTTCTCTCATCCCATAACTACATTTGATCAAGGTGGATTAAATCCAATCATTAATCAACAAAAATCTCTTATTAATATATACAGAAACGTGGGTAACCGGTTGGACAATTTTTCACTATTTTTGACTTTACCAAATTTTGAATTAATATCCATTAAAATTTGGGTTTTGAGGTTTTACCAAATTCATATGTTATAATGTTGTGGATCACATTATATCATGTAATATATTATCATATATAATGTCAAAACATTATACCACATAACATATACATCTCATACAAATTTATTTGTTATTCTAATCATGTCGTTATTACGACATATTGATTTTATTATTTTACCACATGCATATTATTTCATAACACATGAAACTTAATATATCATATAAAATATAAAATCACATCTCTTATTTTTCAGTTTTGTGATGTGACATATAAGAGAATCTAAGTTATGTTGACAATGATATTAAACATTTAATATCATAAACTATAAGTGGTATCTAGCTACACATTATAGTTACCCAAATAACAAAGTTGTTTTGTTCACTCAAACAGAACATGATCCATTTAATGATATATATTATATCATTTGTTTTTACCCTTGTCTCATAATATTACAAATATTATACAAAGTAGGAATGTGTCATCTTTGTATTTTATATTTTTTCTTGATCTCATAAGCTAATAATAAATATGTAATTATACATAAGTTACATTGTGGACATTATAATGTTACTTTATCAACGGGCCCAACAATATCATCACTCAAGTGAAGAGGGACAATGATAATATTTGACATATGTTATTTTCCAGCACGAGTTGTATATAACCAATTAATATTTTTATCACTATACGTAATATATAATAGTTTTTGATAATAATCAAATTATATGTTTCTCATGTGAAAAAGACATAGGACTCATATCTTAGGATTTAAAGACACAATAAAAATATTAATCACATAAACATAATTCCATAATATTTCATTTATTATGTTAATTCAATATATGAAAGAAAATATTCTTCATTTCATATACTCATGTTGTTAAAATATTTGTAGAGCTACAATATCTTTTAACCAACGTGACAATCTTATCTCGGTAATTAATGTTCCATGTTAATAACCAACATTGTGAATTTTTTATTTATTTATGCAAACCATTATCTTTTAGAACTTTACGGTTAAGCACTAAAAGGTTTTTCCTTAACACTTCCAAAAGACGAATGCATCAATCAAAGAACAAAATGTTTGTATATTCAATTCATAATAAAAGGCATGTAAAAGAATATTTTTATAACACACATTCCTTTCAAAAGAATCATAACATTATCGTAAATTCATGTCCCTTTCAACTAATACTCGGGTCAAAAGATATTACAACTCAATTAGCATATGTCACTCCACGAACAATCTTAAAATCAAGGTGTTAATGCAATGTGGGAACTTAAGGTGTTTACAAGAAGTACATCTGAAAAGGTTCAAAGCACAAGGTGATGTGGATACATTTTGGTGTCTAACAAATAGCCACACATTTTGGATGTCCAACGAATAGGTGTTCATCCTTTAACAAACGAATTTCATGCTCGTGTAGTGAGAATCAAAAGGTATTTATCAATAGGCACAACGTTTTGGTGTCTAAAAAATAGGTCATCATCCCTTTACGAATGAGTTTCATGCTTGTGTGGTGAAACGATTCTAAAACCCAATTAGCACAAGTGATCCCACGAATAATTGCAACATCATCGCCAAATCCATGCTGCTTTCAACTAATATTCGGGTCAAAAGATACTACAACTAATTTAGCAAACGTGACCTGACGAAGAATCACAATACCTTCGCCAAATCTATGCTCCTAGAAATTAATACTCTAGTCAAAGGATATTAGAACCCAAGTAGCATAAGTTATCCCACGAAAAATCTCAAAATCGACATGTTAATGTGATGTGGAAACTTAAGGTGTTCACAACAAGTACATAAGAAAATGTCTAAACCACAAGGTATTGACCAACGACCACATGATTTAGATGTCCAACAAATAGGTCTTAATCCCTTGTCAAATGAACTTCATGCTCACGTGATGAGAATCAGAATGTATTTACCAATAGCGATATGACTCAGGTGTACAACAAATAGGTCCTCGTCCCATAAAAAATGGACTCCATATTCGTGTGGTGAAACGATTATATAACCATTTAGCATAAGTGACCGACAAAAAATTACAAGATTGTTGCTAAATCCATACTCCTTACAACTCAGGTCAAAGGATAATACACCCAATTAGCATATGTGACACCATGAAGAAACTCAAAGTTGACGGGCTAATGCAATATGTTAACTTGAGGTGTACACAAGAACTACGTAAGAAAGGGAACCAACAACTTGGTATTGACCAACAATCACACAGTCTGAATGTCCAACCAATAGGTCATCATCCGCTAACGAATGAACTCCATGCTCGTGTGGTGAAATGACATTAGAAATCGAATAGCATAAGTGACTCGATGAAAAACTCAATGACTAAAAATGTGCTAACATAAAAGTAAAGGGGGAGTGTTTATCAATTTATATCTATTTTAACGATGTAAAAGTATGTTTTTTTTATTTTCAAGACCCTAATATAAAATATAAGGTCGTGTTGTCGATTTACAAGGTCCACATGTAAGAGTATAAATCACAAGGTTATTGATTATATTAGAAGGTTTGTAATAGAAATTGGAAGGTCATCATCTTCAGATCAAACTATATTCACTATTAACCAACAAAAGAAAAATGACGATCTCAAAAATTACTCGAAACATAATGAATATAGTACTCAAATGAAACAGCTCGAAGAGAAGAATCCACATTTATGTTTTCATTTTCTCAAAATATGAGATTAAAACAAATAATTGAGAAGTTGTGACTCGTTATTGGAAATGGAAAATGATTCATGGATGTTGAGCATCACTGACGCTGCAGACGTGGATTCCATTTGGATTTTACTTTCCGCGTTTTCAATTTCCACATAATTTTTAGTCTCGCTTGTTCTTTTCGGTGATTACTGTACATTTCAAACAAGTCATGTCATGAGAACGTGGGATGTCTTTGGAATCATTCAAAATACAGTTTTAAATACCTTCAATCATGCATTTTATTCAATCTTTCCTCTTCCATCTCTCCAAATTTCATGTTCCCTCTGCCCCATCCCAGCATTGGCAAAGTTTCCCAGGTAGTGCAGTTTCTTACATAATACGAGTGTCGCTTCGATGACGACGTCGAAGTTGGAAGACCCTCTTCTGGTAGCACTTGTAGACAGTGATTGATTTTGGAGAAGGAGAGCGGTAGGTGGCGAACTCAGAGATGGTGAGGGGGTCGAAGTTGTTTGGGCAATATTGTGGATATGGAATTATTTGGGTTATGGATGTGAAATGTGTTGAGTGTCGATCCTGCTTTGTAGTGTCTAAGTTTGATCAAAAAGTCTTTTATGTTAAAAAAATTGATAAGTAGTTTTGTATTTGTAATGATTCAATAGTTATGAATGAATTATCAGTTTCTGTTATTTGTAATGATTTTGTCCAAGAATAATAAATAAATTGCTTGTTTTTGTGTCCATCATTTTGTGTTTGTAATGATTCTTTTCAAAAGTTATGAATGATTGGTCTGTTTGTAATTTAGCAAAACATTATATGTCTGATTCGTTCTTTGAATGATAGAAGAGCAACTTGTGTTCAGTAATGGTATAATTCTGGAAACATTCTGTATTGATTCTCGTTGCTAGACCCATTTTGAACACACTCTAAATTGATTATATATTTTAGACTAACTCTGAACACACTCTGTATTGACTCTGGACACAGCCTAAACTAATTATTGACACACGCTCGACATATTGAACCATGCTGATTGATTTTGGACTAACAATGGATTAGCTCTGGACTAATAGTAGACTATAAATTAACACTAGTCTCATTCTAGAATGCTGCTGGATTGACTGTGGACATATTCTGGAATCACAGTTTGGAATGACTCTGGAAACATTCTGGAATGACTGTGAGAATAACTTTGGACTAATTTTAACTCTGGTCTTATTCTGGAATGACTCCGGTCAGACTCTGGACACATTCTGGAATGACTCTGGACACCCACTGGAATGACTGTGGATACATTCTGGAATCACAGCTTGACACATGTTGTCCTGATTTTGGAAGCATTTTGCAATGACTCTGGAAACATTTAGGAATGACTCTGGAATAACTTTGGATTGATTTTAACTTTGGTCTTATTCTGGAATGACTCTACTCAGACTCTGGACACTTTTTGGAATGACTCTGGACACCAACTGGAATGACTCTGGAGACATTCTGGAATCACAGCTTGACACATGTTGTCCTGATTTTGGAAGCATTTTGCAATGACTTTGGAAATATTCTGGAATGACTCTGGAATAACTTTGGAATGATTTGAACTCTGGATTAACTCTGGGGGTTGTGCAGTCGGATTCCGAGGGAATTCGACGAAAATGTAACTTGGATTCCGATTGACTCCAGATAGGGGGTTGTTTGTGCACGGAGGGATGGAATCCATCAGATTCCGTGGTATCTACCAAATTTTCTTTGAGTTTTTCGTCACTTTAAGGTCGGAAAGCCTCAGAAACTGAATTTTTTCGGTCGATCGTCAACCATTCGGTCCACCGAAATGATTGTAACGGACGACCGAACAAATTTTGGTCCACCGAATTCGTAACTGGAATGACCCGTTCGGACGACCGAACATAGTTCGGTGTTCCATTACGTTCACTTTGAGAAGTCACATTTTGGTCGACCAAAACTTGTTCGGTCGTCCAGTTTTCTTATCCAAACTGTTGAAATTTTTACATTATGTTTGGCTTCCAGGGGGCACTGCCCCTTTGCAACCCCTGTCACCTCATCAGCGAGGTGGAACGCAACTCGTTCACCAAGGAGCGAGACCCCCGACCGACTCATCGTAGTGGACATAAGAAGTATGAGCAAACAACAAAATTCCCCCTTTTCCAAATCATTTTCCGACACATGCACAAACAATAGAATTTAGTCAAAGGAAAATTATTTTCCACTCGATTCTATTTTCATCTACTTTCCGGTTGACTCCGAAAATCATTTCCTGTCACTTTTCACGCCACTAACACCCCCTGGTCTTATTCTGGAATGACTCTGCACGCGTTCTGGAATGACTTTGACACCCACTGGAATGATTCTGGACATATTCTGGAATGAATCTGGACACATCTTGGAATCACAGCTTGTCACATGTTGTCCTTGTTTTGGAAATATTCTGGGTGACATGACTGTTGATTGCACTTTGTTTGAGACACAACTGTTTTCTTTATCGAGAATTTTCCATGTTTGGTTACATGTATGCTGAGTAGGTGCTGACATGTTGCGCATCTGTGACGCTCAACGTCCGTGTATCAACACCCATTGGAAATAAATAGATTAGTCGTACTGCAAAAGGTAAAGGTAACTATAAAAAAATCTTGTGGTGGAGAAAGATCTAACATTTCCATAAATTCTCTCCATCGTATCATACATTCTCTTTTATGTTACATGTGATTTTCTTTATCCTCCACGTAATGTCCACGTGAGAGCGACCTAAAATTTGAGCGTGGGTAGATCACTGTTCTTGTAGATAAGGTTTCTGCACCTTAAATATCCCAACAACACAAATCCGAGATGTCAGCGACCAGCCATACATTGTTAATTACATATTTATAATTGACATGATCCAAGATTAAATAACACAACACTATTAATTTAATGTAAATCTTTTGATCGAAGCACAAACCTTTTGCTCTTCGATCCATACGAATCTGTTGCTTCGAGATCCTTAATTTTAAACTCATTTCTAACCAACTTGTTGGATTCCAAATTAAATCTCAACTTTATCCTTGGTTACAATGTCACCTACGTAAACTAGTAAGAAATTAGAAGAATCGTCAAGGCATTTAAATATAAACAAGGGCTTTTTGCTATTGCCGGAGGTGTTTTAATTGACCATATGCATCTGTGTTTTTGCTATTACCGGATGTGCACTTGAAGTTGAACATATTTGCTCATATGCACATCTACCATTAGTGGGACTCACACCGTCACCGTTAAAAAATTTGCAAACTAAACCTTATAAAATTACAAATGTTCTTAATATTAAAAATAAAAATAAAAAACTTGAAAACATAAAAAAACCAAAGTCTCTCTCACTCCTCTCCTCCTCCCGATGTGTCCCTCTTGTCCCGGCGATGGCGCCCGACCCACGCCCTCCTCTTTCTCGCCTTCCTCTACGTCCTCTTCATCGCCCTCAAACTCCCCCGCTTCCTTGAGGTCGCCTACATGCTCGTCGTCAACCACACCTTCTTCTCCTCCTCCGAGCCCCACCTCGTCGGCCCTCTCCTCCGTGAATCCTTCTTCCACATCAAACTCGAGGATGACGCCAACACCAACACCGCCAACCGCTCCTCCTTGATCGATCCCCTCCATCATTGCTTCAACCGCATCACCGGCAATTTCTTCAGAAGACTCAGAGAAGGCAACTAGACGACGAAATTGTCTGAGATCGAGAGAATAATGCTAGGGACGAAGGCGTGGGAGGAGGTGGAAAGGTGGGGCGGGGAGGGGAAGAATGAGAATATTTTTTGGTTTTTTAATATTTTCATGTTTTTAATATTAAGGACATTTGTAATTTTATAAGGTTTAATTTGCAAATTTTCTAACGGGGTTGGATGGAAAAAGTGACGTAGTGGGTTCCACTAACGGAAAAGGTGCATATGAGCAAATATATTTGGTTTACAGGTACACATCTGGCAATAGCAAAACCCCAGGTGCATCTCGTTGGGTGCATATCGCCAATTAGGACACTTGCATGGTGCACCCAAGCAAAAAACCCTATAAACAACTATTATACTTGTCTAGCTCGCTCATAACCACAACTAATCAAAAAAACTCATAACTTTCATACAAATATTGTGGAGATATTGCTTCATGATTAAGTGATTTCTACGAAAATTGGCATGGTCTTGATGAGTTGGATACTCACGCTTCAATATATCATATCAAAACAAAAGAGATCCAATAGCCGAATTGACACATTCATATATGTTGTTGTTTACACATAGACACGGAGAAAATATTATCCCGATCATGTGAGCAGGGGAGTGTTAGAAAATAATCCTACATTGAAGGATTTATGAGTATTCTTCTGCGTTATTAGTTTTTTGGTATCTTCATTTATCGTCAATTGATTTTGATTATGATACCCACACTTCAACATGATCATCCTTGTCTTCAACCTTCAAGTTGTTTCATGTATAACTACCACTCAAATTCTCCAAGTAGACAATCAGTTTTCACACGAAGTTGCTACTATACTGGATCATGTATAACCAGTTAACCACCATACACAACAATATACGAATAGTTGTTTCATTTATAGACACCCCCATCTTCGGCATCTAACTTGCGCAAGACCCTACTTTAGACACATTGCTCTCAAATTTCTCTTAAAAATGATTGGCAAAGGAAACAAGTTCAACCCAGTTATTCATTAATTAGAAATCCTGATTCAAGCTCAACATGATTCATTGCATGTCAATCGTATTCACAAGTCCCAACTCAATTAACAAGCCAAATCCAACACACAAGCTCTATTGCACACTTAGATTCATTGCAAACTACATTCCATTTCCTTGCACACAATTATTGCTAATCATATGCACAATCAACTTGATAAAAATCATTCATTGCTCCCACATCACAGGCATAATTGTTTTTGTGGGTTTCAAAAATAGATAAAGAACACCTCAATTCCAATGCAACATCAAAGGAAATATCACTTTTGATTTATTAGAAGAGTTACAAAATAGCACCTATTTGTGCTGAGGAGTCCAATGAAAGTATTTCATTGTATGCAGATAGACTTCATAGGCCTCCCCAGCCCATAGGCCCAGTTTCAAGTTTTTGAAGAACTTTGTAAGCTACTTTACAAAATGTAAAAGTTAATAATGAAGAAACATTCGAATCAAAGAGCAGATATCGATATAAACATTCTTTTAAATTTGAACTTTGGTAAGCTTCATCTGAACTGGTTTTAGTTCCAATACCTACGGAAAGTATGAGCACAATAACACAATGCAAGGTATTGAACTAATTGACATTAAAAACCATCAGTCAAACAACCCAGCAGCCAACTTTGCTTTAAGATGCTTCCTCAGGATTTTCCCAGATGGTGCCTTTAGGATGGAGTCTACGAAGAAAACTCGGTGGATTCTCTTGTAGAAAACAACCTACATTGCACAAAAATAAGTTACACCAAACATTAATGCAAATACTTTTCAAGAATATTAATCTTGAATGATTCTAGTGTTTGTGAAGAATTTTGATTACGTAAATGCCCAAGATGCAAAACTATATATAGATTTCGTATCATACCTTCTCGGAGACGTATTTCTTAATCTCATAGTCTGTGATGTTAGAGCCATCGGATCTGATTACGAAGGCCACCGGAAGCTCTCCAGCGAGTTCATCCTTCATTCTGAGGACGAATTAACAAATAAAAATTACACTTCGAATTGTTATTCTTATTTATATATTCTCGAATGTGAGATTATTCTCGAGGGGATGGAAGTTTAATTTGTGACATACGGGACAACTGCTGCCTCGACAATGTAGGGGTGGGCGATCAGCAACGCCTCGATTTCGGCTGGTGCGACTTGGTATCCTTTGTATTTGATGATTTCCTTTAGTCTGTCGACTATAAAGATCTCGTCATCGTCGTCGACATAGCCAATGTCTCCCGTGTGCAACCACCCGTCCTTGTCAACGGTTTGTGATGTTGCCTCCGGGTCATTGATGTAGCCTGAGAGAACAAAAATAATCCCAACATGCCAAAGTTAATTAATTGTATAGAAAAACCGTATACGTTTAAAACTTGTGTCATGGACAAATTAGATTTGACCATTTCAACATGCGATCTCAGGTCTAGCTGGTCAAAACGGACGGCTCAAATCTTAAGATTTTTGTTAATTTTGTCTAATATGCATGAAAACTCCATCTAATTTGTTCCTTATTTCATTCAATCTCCGGTTACATACATTCTTACTTGATTTTTTAATTAATTTGATTCTCCATGAGAAAAAGGAGGATATATATGTTTTCACCTTTCATGATTGCTTGACTTTTGATTTGGATTTCACCAGGTTGGTTCGTTGGAAGTGAGACTCCTGTTTCGATATCAACTATCCTTAACTCGGCGTTACGAACCACAGTCCCACACGCCGCTGATTTCACCTCAAATGGCTCCTTTGCGAAGGCAAGACACATCGACAGTGCTGCTCCAGCTTCTGTCATCCCATAACCCTTCACCAAACCATATATAGTTACATACATTCTTACGTAAATGTTTAATTTGTTAGCAAATTTAAGGTTAATTACATTTCTGATCAGTAGCATCTACGATTATATTCAAAATCATCTTGATATCTTGAACTTCAATTTTATATAAAAGGCATAAATTCGAAGTCTCGAGTATTTGATGTCTAGCCTAACCTGTTAACAGTAGTATTGAGGTCAAATTATTATAATAAAAAAACAGTTGTCTTGAAGTCAGATGCGATGTCCTGATTTCAAATCATCACATGGTTGTGTTATATTGTTATGTTACAATTTTCTTTCTCCAAACTAAATTCCTCTACTAAGATTTTTAGTATCAAGACGTATATACACTAGTACAGAATGCACAATAGACGTCATTAAATAGACGTCGGATGACCAAATATCCGACGTCTATACCTATAGACGTCGGATGTTTTTATATCCGATGTCTATAGGTTTGTATAAACGTCGATTTTTTAGTATAACCGACGTCTATACCTCCTGAAAGAAGCAAAATATTTTTTGTTTATTTTTTGGAATTTATTTCGTAAAAGAATTTTTGTAGATTTATTTTTAGGGATTTATTTCGTGTAAGAATTTATGTGGATTTATTTTGTGTAAGAATAATGTGAATTATTTGGATTGTTTTAAAATAACTATCACATGCATGTGTGTTGTATACATGTGTGTGTATGGTCATATGTCTTGAAGTTTAGTCCCACATTGGAAAAAGTTTTTATTGGTGGAGTTGAAGTCAAATATATTAGAATTTGTAGGAATATTCTGATGGGTCAGAAATTCATCTACATATTAAATTATTGGTAAAAACTATATTTTTGGAGAGTTAAAATCCAAAAAGACCAAAATCAAGAGGGGGGAATCCAAAAATATTTACAATATAAGTGTCGTAATCCAAAAAAATCTTTACAAACCCGGTCAAATTCCAAAATTCAGGGGGTTGTCACTTGCCAAACCATATGTGAAATAAAACCTAAAATGAAAACGACATCTGATCGTAAACTTTCAACTCATAAAGTCAACACACGTTAAGTAATTCAAAGCCACCTAAGCTACTACAAATTAAACTAGTCAAATTTGCATGAAAATGGACAAACCTGCCCAAGCGTGGCATTAGGAAGCTTAGCCTTGACGGCATCCTCCAGCTCCTTCCCGAGCGGCGCCGCCCCGCAAACCACCATCCTCACCGACGACATGTCGTACTCGTCGACGACCGGACTCTTCGCGATCGCCACCACAATCGGCGGCACGAACGGCGCGACCGTGACCCCATACCTCTCCACCAGCCTCATCACTCCGACAACATCGAACTTCGGCACGATCACAACCGCCGCCCCGACACGAAGCCCGCAGAGCATTATGGAGACGAGGGAATAGATGTGGAATAAGGGGAGTACGCAGAGGATGACGTCGTCGCTCCGGAGGTAGATGTTAGGGTTGTCCCCGTCGACTTGCTGGGCGACGCTGGTTACGAGGCCGCGGTGGGTAAGCATCACGCCCTTAGGGAGCCCGGTGGTCCCAGAGGAGAACGGGAGGGCCACCACGTCGGTCGGGTCGAAATCGTGTTCGAGTTCGAGTTTTTCGCTGGAACTCAGCTCCGAGAATTCGACGCACCCCTCCAGCGCCTCGTCGGTGCAGACGATCTTAACCCCGAGATCGTTTACCAATTGCTGGAGTTTGTCCACGTGGGACGATTTGGTTATGATGAGTGTTGCACCGGCGAGTTTGGCCTGGTTGTGGATCTCCGCGGCGGTGTAGAAAGGGTTGGCGGTGGTGGAGGCGGCGCCGAGGAAGGATGCGGCAAGGAAGGAGATAACGAATTCGGGGGAGTTGGGGAGGAGGAGCATGATGACGTGGTTTTTTCGGACGCCAAGGCGGCGGAGGCCCGTGGCGACCTTGCGTGCAGTGAGGTGGACATCGGCGTGGGTGAGGGTGGCGCCGGTAGCACCGTCTATTAGGAACGGACGGTCGCCGTGAGACGGGAGGTTTTGGAAGCAGTAGGTGTGGAGGGGGAGGTGGTTCGGGATGTCAATATCCGGGAGCTTCGATCGGTAGATTATGTCGGAGCGGCGTTCCGACGAGATGGAGCCCATTGTCGTTTGGTAGAAAACGGATGGAGTGGTTTTTTTTGCGAAGCTTGGGTTGGAGAGGGAGGGAACTTATATGACATGATCACATGAATATTCAACGTAGGTAGTGATATATAGTACAATTGGTCATCATTAGGTAACCTCAATTAAAGTTTGTAGGTTCATATTCTATTAGCGCAAATAATTTTTTGTTGCGTTAATACTAAACCACGTTACAAGTAAACATTGAACGTGTATATTCGGAGGGGTAGAATGGGGATTTAGGATTTAGGGGAATAGAATGGAAACGGAAGGTTGGTGGATTGGGGTGGTGGGTGAGAATGAGACGGGATTAGATGATGTGTTTATCATTATGAGGAAGCGTATTGGTGTTTGGATATATTCTTATTAATTTGCCACGTCGGATTTCTGTATTTATCGAGTTTGTTGGTGGTGGGTCGAAATCAACCGGTGGCCTCTTCCCTTGCCTACCAGGGGGCTTGAAGTGGATCAAGCAACGAAGCATCAAGGAGGTAGATTGTATCTGTGATCAGACTCGTTTATATTATGCGGACATCATGCTAATTAATGTTCGGGTCACTGGAGGAAAGCGAGTGATGAGTTTAGAGTGTGATAGCCTGATACACTGATTGGTATCAGAGTGTGATTTTTATTAGAGTGTGATTTTTGGCTGATTAGTAGTTGTGAAACTCTGAAATTCTAGAACTCAAAATTGACAAGAAATTTCATACATTAAATATATACACTTATGGTCCGTTGGTACTTAGGAAGTTTGGAGAAACCTAATATTGATCACTTCCATGATTTTCTTTTATTTTAGAATGGAAGTTGGAGAAATCATTTTTAATATATATTTTAAGGTATTGGAAGTCCTGAAAACCTGACTTTCATATTTTTTAATGTTTTCCGGAATACGGAACGACTTTTCCAAATTTCACTCTAAAATAAAAGAAAGTCATGGAAACGAAGTTTTAAACTTCCTCCAACTTTATGTGTACCAATTACACCTTAAAGCGATGAACTTGTCAAAACTAACGATTTAGTGAACCTTTGTGAATTGTGTGTAGGGGTTTAATATTGTTTCCTTAGTTATGTTTTAGTAAAACACATGAGTTCGTAATCTACCCCTTCGATTTGCTATTTGCTAGCGTATGTGCTCAGGCCATGAGAAAAGGTTGAGTGACTCGTTTGATTCCAAAATTTCACTTAGTTTGTATTGATTCTTCTCAATTTCGACTAAGTTGGATCGTGATATCTTTGGATTTTGATCATTTCATATTTTTTCGAATACCAATAGTAAAATACGAAGACTATTTTCCAATTTGCCTCATATAAAAGTAACTATTTCTTGTTTATAGGTAGAATTAATTAAACTTAAAATCAAATCTAATCAAACTTTACCAACAAAATTTAATTTTTTTAGGATCGTCCTCACAAATACAGGCCCCTACCTTGCACTACCCTCTGTCAGATCTAGCAATTATTCAGAGGAGGGTGTGTTCATTGTATATGTGAGTTTCGTCATTTCCATATGTGCATCGAGAAATGTTATGATGTTCAATATTGATGGAAAACTATAAGATTTAATTAATGACTAATAAAAGATTAAAATAATTTTACATTATGGTCATCTTGTAGTTTTTTTGTAATTAATGGTGTAATGTGATATGATTACACATTTCAATACATTATCCCATTGTTTGTCGAAAATTTTGAACATTGCAATTACATATTTATTCAATTAGACTTCTTCCAACGTAATTGGATTACCTCATTAGAGGTTGTAATTGAATTATATTACAATGTAAGAAACTCAAGCCAAATTACTCAAATCATATCACATCGTCGAAACTCCATCTGCACCACGTCGGATGTTTGTTAGAATTTCGGCAACCTCATAGGACATTTAATAGAGTAAATGAAATACTATTTTTTTTTGTACGTTAAGGATCGATGACCTATGAGATAATGGATTTAATACAACTAAAATTATGTTAAAGCGGAAATAAACAACTAACTAAAGAAAAAAATAGCAAACCACAAAATGAAAATCATGTTTAATAATAGAGGATTGATACGCTCCATCCTAATAATCTCTTCAAGTTTCAGTCACCCTCTCATTTAAGAGCTTCATTATCCGATCTCCGTTCCCATGGGATATCAAACCTTTGCATTACAAGCTAGAGGGAAAAAAATTGCATAGCTTGAATCCCCTCTCACAACCCAAGAGGTGGCTGATGAAATTGGTAATGTTTTGTATTATTTATCGATTGATCATTTGTTACAAAATGTGAGAGTATATATATTGAGTACAGATATAGCTGTTGATTACAATATATGATTGGCTAAAAAGATGCATGGATGAAATATTGTTGCCTTGATGAGATATGTGTTTGATAAGTTTCTTTTGAAGAATAAGACCGTTGGTGTGGAGGATTTGTTTCCTTATGGTCGTGATGATAAAGGAATGTCTGAGCCACTTTCGTATTTTAACAGTGGCTTCTTCCCAAAGCTTCACTACCTTGTGATTCTTGATATGTAAGTGAGAATCACACTAGCCACATTTGTTCAGCTTGAACTTGAGCAAACACTTTATTGTACTTGTTGTTTTAGCATTTATAAAAAGGTTGTGACTTTGGGGCAAAAAATAAGAACGGTGAATCACACAGTCTAGTACTTAAACACTTAGTACTTGAACACTTGGGTAGGATATGGATATAAGGCCTCCCTTAACGGGTGGGCAGAATGTGCCCCGCCCCGCCTAGGTGGGAAACTGCCCAGTTTCTGGGGGGCACGTGACCCCCTCGGATTGTTTTTTTAATGTTTTTATTTTTAGGATAATAGTTTTTTTAATGTTTGTTTAGGGTAATGATTTTTAGATGGATTGGATAATGGTTAAGGATTTTGTAGGAGAGTTGGATTGTGCTGACGTGGTAGAAAAAGGAAATCGGGCGCTCGAAAAGTGTCCGGACGCTGTTAATGGTAGCCTAAGAGCACAAGTCGTAAAGTTGATGTAGAATGTAAAAAAGAGCTTGCGAGTTGTAAAAGTTGAGTATAAAAGAGTATATGATTTGGAATTGTGATTGATGCGTAAAACAATGGTTTAGGTCTCTATTTATAGGAGCTCAAGCTTTTACTGGCGATCGGAGAAAGTTGGGAACAGGTAAGAAAGTAACCGAGTGAAAAGCTAATGTAAAAAGAGCAAAACACTACGTCAACACTTAACCGGTTCAAGTTTCTTAAGTTGGCGGTTGGTCAGCAGTCGACCGGTCCTTAACCGCTCGAAAACTAGATGTTGGGATAATTATGCACGCCAAGCAAGCGATCGGAGATTCTCAACCGCGGCCGTTTTGGGCAATTCTACCCATGTGAGTTTTTGTGTTTTGGTCAAACGTGAGTTCAATTTAAGCGACAATTGGAAAATGTCAAAAGCCAACAAAAAGTTACTAAATAATGTATATCGAGAATGTAATATAATTACATAGATTTGAATTTCATGGAATTCAATTACGACGAATGAAACATAAACAAAAATAAAATATAGAAATATTGCGTAACAAAATATAATTGTCAATTGAAAAATGTCAAAAGCCAACAAAAAGTTACCAAACAATGTATATTTAATGCGAAATCTGTGTTGTATGATTTTTCTTTGCAACATTTGCACATGTAAAGGCCATTGTGGGTCATAAGTCCTCTATCGAAGGTATATTAAGTACTATTTAACAGAGGAACTCAACCTTACTCTCCTTCTGGCAAGTCTGGATGAGGGATCTGTTTCTTACTTTGAGCGGGCTCTGCATTCCTAGATAGTTTGTCTGCTTTGAATTTTTAAGTTACCTAATTATGCGCTCAATTTACTCGACGTTCAAGGTGCAAACAGTTTTTACTGAAAAATTTTCCTTTGAAATACTAATGCATGTGGTTTAAATATCAGAACAAACAAAAATGTGGATTCGTGGGTTATGTGATCTTTTTCCTTTTTCTTTTCAAATGCGTGGGTTGTGTGATCCTTTTCCTTTTCTTTTCAAATGCGTTGTGGTTTACTTTAGCTGTTTAGCATGCACTTTTGTTTTTCACGACATCAACAGGTGGGAGGAGGACGCAAAATATTGCCATCTCTCCTCCATGCTGCAATATGGCGAATTTCACATGGTCAATGCTTTTGTCGACAAATTCTATCACTATTAAGTCTATTATCTCACATGTGCTTGTGATATAATTATTGTATATAGATCTTGACTCCAGTTTGTTGACCGAATTTTACACATGCAGAGCATTAATACAGAGCTCGGTTACCCTATAAAGTGTATGCTGCTTTCAGCTTAGCAGCATAATTTATGTGTTATTACTACAGTTAACTTTATCATTGGCTATAACTATGATACTAACCAGCCACCCATTTTGCGAAATAAAAAGTCATGATTTAATGTACACGGGCAACAATCTTTCAAAAAAAAAACAGGCAACAGGTCAATAACAGGAAAATTAAGTGTCCTCTACGTTACGAAGGAACAGAACTTGAAACCGAAAACAGTACAAACGTTGACTTGGGTTCAAAAGCCGATTACAAATGAAGTTGATATACACTTCAAGTCAATTCAAAGCTAAAGTTGATAGAAAAAATTATTGTCCAATTTAAAACTACCAAGTATCATGAAAGTAGGGTTGTCAATCGTGTCGTGTCGTGTCAAGTCCTATATATAAGTTCTAGGTGATGCGTCGTATCCGACTCATTTAATAATCGTGTTGCTAAATTTCTGCCGTATCCAACCCATTTATAATCGTGTTGCCATATCCAACCCGTTTATACCCGATTATTAAACGGGTTACTTCGTGTACACGTTTAACACCACTACCGTTTACACAATTTAACACACGTTTAACACACGATTATCCACTAGTTCATATTTCAAACTTCAAAGTTTCAATTTATAACTTATATATTACTTGTACACTTGTCGGTATTACTCGTATATTAATCGTGTCATATTCGTAATCGTGTGCCTAATTACCCAATTTCTTATCGTGTTTTATCGTGTCTTAATCGTGTTAATCGTTTTTGCAGCAGAAATTCATATCCAACCCATTTAATAATCGTGTTGCCGTATCCAACTCATTTATTAATCGTGTTCAAATTCTCAATCCATATCCGCTAACTTCGTGTCGTTTTCGTGTCGTGTTATCGTGTTTCGTGTAAAATTGACAGACCTACATGAAAGTATACAAAGACAATGACGAAGTTACCCCCAGGAGTCGAACCTAATGTCGGCCACTTCTTATAGTTTGAAACTCTGGAGGGGTAATTATTGTGTCCACAAAAGAGAATGACCACTACACTAAAGTCTATTCTTTTTGTTTCTTGGCATTATTTTATCTAATCTATTACATACTTTTTGTAAAAACAAACATATAGACAAAATTTGCAACTTCTGCTTATATATGTCTCAATATTTCATTCGCTAGAGAACAAAATCACGTGATCATGTCCCAGGAATAGTGTCCAACTTCACCAACAAAAAAATGGACAGGCTCACAAGTCAGCTGATGATAAAGTCCAAATTCAGGTATACCACATCTTCTCTAAGAAAAATCAGCTGATGATAAAGTCAAAATTCTTTGAAATCCAGGGCAAATATTTGAAAAGTGGAATACAAATTAACTCCATCTCACCAACTTCGGACCAGAAAAACAAAGACTAGTGGGGGAAACAAGCTTTTGGATTGAATATCATTATCAGGCTGTGCACTTCGCCAAGTAAACAGCAACCACAATTACTAGTTTACTATTTTTCAGCAGTGGTAGGTCAAGTTTTAAGACCAATTAACCTTCCTTCTCGCCTCTTCTCTAATTCAATAGAAGATGTGGTCATCTCGTTTGATCCGAGAACCTCCAATATGCTCTATACATGTATTAATTTTTTGACTGAGAAAAATTTCAAGAAGTAGGAATGGAACTTCTAAATGATTTCTAAGTGATTAGTATCTTGAAGAACTTGTAAATTATATATGGAACTCAAGTCCATAAAGGCTTGTAGGACTTCAAAATATGTACTTAAATGCAGGGACGATGCTAGGTAGTGAGGAAACTGGAAAGGGGTCGGGGTGACCCGTTTGATTTTTGACCTATTTGGATTTTAACCCTTGAATTTTGATATTTCGCATATTATGTAGAGCACTTTGTATTTCGACCCCTGAATTTTTTACCCCTTTAGATTCAAATTTGTTGATTTTCAAATATCAATTATAATATATATATATGAGATTTTGTAAAATTAAGTCACTTGCAGGTAAAATACATAATCAATATCCAAATCATACCAAACCAATGAGCTTCCAGTTATTTTGGACTGTCTTTACGAATTCCATCCCTCCTCACATAATGTTTTTGCAAAGTCTATGCTTAAATGACTTCCTTAACTTTAGCTTTGAATGTGAAGAAGCATAAAAGTTAACTTCTAAACTTTCTTCAATTTCATTGGAAACAATATTCATACCTGAAGCTCGTAGTTCAAACATCTATTTAGCAGCAATAATTTTTTTCGTGTATTTTTTTTTGAAGCATTAGGATATTAACAAATCTTCTTGTGTACGCATATGATCAAACTTAGTATTTACATTATGCTAATCTTTTTTTAAAAACATTATTGTTATTATTAATTTTACTGTTGAATCGTACTTTTAGAGACAAACTTACCGTACGAATATTTAAAAAGAATAGTACTTTTTAGTCCTTTTTGTTTATTGCGAGATTTTTTTAGTACTTTCAAAAGCGTATATGTTAAAGTTAATGGGAAATTTCACTTTGTGCCTCTTAAATGCACTCGAGTATCACTTTGCACCCCTTAATTCTTACTATCATCAATTTGCCCCGTCAAATCTTTAAGTTCATCAAAGACCCCCTCCCCTGGTACCCCATCTATTTAGAAACTTGCCTCGTTCCTCCCTAAACCAAACTCCATCTGCCATCCCCAACGCAGACGTCATTGTGAAAGCGCCTCAAGCACCTCGAAGTGATCCACTTCTGAATTCGACTACGTTGATTGTTTTTTTTTCAATTTTTGATCCAATTCCGATCTCTCCTTCTCTTAATCGAACTTCCACTTGTTATTGGAAAACCAACCACATGAAGAAGTCGGAGAGGGCAGAGGAGGAGAGAGGGGTTGTGGAGGAGTTCGCGCTGACAGAGGCACCAGAGATGGACTTCAAGGTCGTGGTGGTGGGGATAAGAGGGTTTGGGTCGTCGTTGTGATGTACTTTAGAGGAGGGATTGAGGCGGACGTAGCAGAAGGAGTGGTCGTGGCCTTCATCAGAGTAGCAAGGGTCGGAGGCGACAACAACCGGGTCGTGGTGTTAGAAATTTGTTTGATTTTGTTAAGGCAGAAACAAGATAAAAACGGTCGACCGTTAGAGAAGTTCGATCGACCGAAGTTATCAGTAACGCTCAGATGTGAAGAACGGTCGACCGGTGTTGGACACCGTTCGACCAAAAATAACAAGCACTTTTGGATGTGAAGGTTGATTGACATCATTTCATGCTTATATTTGTATCTTATATCCATTATCTTTCACCTAAACAATGCTATTTAACAAGTTTTATGTTTAGTTTTCAGGAATAAATAGGTTTGAAGAAATGAAGCATAAAAGGACCCAAAAGCTGGGAAAAATGACTGAATTGTGAGATCTGGAGACTGAGATGCAATGGAGAAGGACCTGAACGTAAGACCGAATGACCTAAGAGCAAGACAGAATACTCCACACCATCATGGGGAGCATTTTAGCAATTCGATTCGGGTCGGAGCTCCAACAAATAAGTAAATGCATCCAAGACCAGCAAATATACCAAGAAAAGCCCACAACAAAACTGAGCGAGATCCGGATCCTGTAGACTGCCAATTGGCAGTCCGGATCTTCCCGGATCCGCTGAGTTTTCTGGAGCATATGTATTAGTGTTTGTTTAGGCTATTGTTGGTATTTGTTTAGTCCCACGTCGGGGGATTGTCCCGGAGTGACTTTTTCTATGGCTATAAATAGAACTCTTCACCTTCTAATGTAGGCACTGTAGGATCGTGTGGGTTATGGGTCCACAATTAAGGCTAATTAACAAGTTTAATCCTAAACAAACTCTACTTGCAAGCCAAAAGATGATGCAGCGGAATTTAAACGAACAAGCGAGTAAAGGAAAGGAAATGAGCAAACCACAATCACACGGGGATTTTATAGAGGTTCGGCACCCCACCCGGGTCCTAGTCCTCTCTTGCAAGCTCCACTCGGATCACCGAGCTCCGCCTACGACTTCACTAACCACTCCCCGTTCCAGGCCGGGAGAGAACGCCTTTACAACCGTCAAACTCGCGAACAACCCTCGCCGAGCTTGGAATCTTCCTCTCACAATCCGAGAGGGACACTTCGGGCTTTCACCGAAGTCCTTGCTTCCTTTTACAACAATTGTAACCTTGAGTGGAACAACACTCTCTAAACTTTGAGCACACTTGAGTAGGATGAAGAAATGATCACTAAGTGTGGAAGGTTTGTAGCTTTGAATGTATGGGATTCTCTCTAATGTTTGGGACAGGTTTGTAGTGGGAGAGTTGTGTTAAAATGTGTTTTACAACTCTATTTATAAGCCTTAGAGAGAATAGAGCCGTTGGGGTTGATTGGGTATGAGTTGGTGAAGATACACAAAATAGAAACCTGCAGGACGCAATTCTGCCTAACAACGGTCGACCGAATTTGGTATTCCGTTCGACCGTTTGGTCAAATTTCAGCTTTGACTTAAGTTAACTTAAGTTAACAGTCGAACGGGCTCAGGAGATCGGTCGACCGAATTAGTCCAGGCACTTCTGGGAGACCAAATTGTGTTGGTTCGGTCGACCGTTAGGAAAGTTTCGGTCGACCGGATGTTTGGAAATTTGGGGTATTTGGGAATAATACGAATACGACCGTTGGGTATAATACGACAAAACAAACGGTCTGAAAATATGTGTAAACGGTCGAACGGAAAGGTTAAAACGGTCGACCGTTTTGGACAGTTTTGTTTAGGTGTTTTCCGGTTCTAGTTTGGATGGTCTATTGAAGTCCAAATTACGTGAAATTTTGTGTGTGACTTCTATAGGGAACCTAGTGTGTGGTTGAGTAGTTTTTAGCTCAAGTATGCTCAATTACACAAGGTTCCTAAATACTCAAAGAAATACAAAATACATGTCTTCAAATGAGCTTGATTACATGTCTTGACTTGATTTCCTTTCTTCCTTGAGTCTTGATCACCTGTAGAGGTTAGCACAAAGCAATATATATATGCAATGCAATATGTGTGCTACTCTACATGATTATAATTAAGATTAGATTGAATAAATCATCAAAACATAGATTAAGGCCAAAAAGCCAACAGGCACTCCATATTTTGAGTGATTATTCTTCCTACTAGAAGTGAGGCCTTGAAACACACACTAAAGGAGGAGAATGCTACTTGAAATGTGAGTCACTTTAATAAAAGTTTCTTTATTATGTTGTTTGTTTTATATTTCTTGCTTTACTTTGTTTAATTTCTTTTCATTAGCTTTAGTAGCTTAGTTAATATGCTTTCCTTGCTTAGTTTAATAATTAGTGTAATGTTTAGTGAGTAGTTCCATCCCCTTTGGGGGGTGGAGTAGATGTTCATACATGCATTAGAGAATGGAATGAATGCTTTATTTTCAATGTGTTGATAAAACATGAATGTATGCTTGCTTATTTAGGATGGAATTTATAACTTGATGAGTTTTGCCAAAATGATTAGACATCTCTCATGCTTGTTTAAGTTTTGAAATAAACAACTTGTATATGTAAATGTTAATCAATTAGGTTGGTGAATAGATTGATAGGTTTTGCCATAACATTTAGACACTTCCTATGCATGATAACACCACCTTCATTTGTGCTTAAAGAATGTGTTCAACACCCACCTCTTTGCATGTGTGCACCGACTCCACCCTTTTGGGGTTCTTCCACTTCTGAATTCCAGCACTCTTCTTTTGTTCTTAGTTAAGTTTTAGTTAATCGTTTGTTTCTTTCTTTCGCATTTTGTATTTCGTAGTGTAGTGTAGCGTAGAGTAGCATAAACAACTCTCTTCTCCATTTTTTCGCCACTTGATTTCGTACTAACGAGAGGCTACTCACCTCCCTGAGGACGATCCGTATTTGCCACCGCTTCAACGTGGTCGTGCACTTGCGGTTTAATTAAAACGTTCAACAAGTTATTGGCGTCGTTGCCAGGGAGGTGACAGTCCAGACTCTTGTTTGGACGATTCGAGTGGATTTAATTTGTGTTTTGTAGTTTTTCTTTGTTTCAGGAGACTTGGAGTCGCCAGGAAGAAAACCTGGAGAAACTTTGAGGCAAGTTGAGCACTGTAGACCGCCAATCAGCGGTCTGGTAAACTCTATTTGCTCTCTCATTTCTTTGGTCTGTTTGCATAATTGACGTGGTGATCTGGGACTTGATTGGGCATGTTTTGACTTATAGTTTGTTCCCAGATCAATAATCAAACCTCATTCAATCAACTTGGACCCTAAAACCCAAAGCAAAATATTAGGCATTCTTTTTGTTTAGGTCATGCATCATGTATGTGACTTAGGCATATAGATTGTCTTTCATTTTAGCTTTATTTTCAGTTGCTGAGTGCTGGTGTGAGGTACGCACCTTCTACTCTCATTAATGCATTTCGTATGAACATGCATTAGTTAGTAGGAAGTGCATTGAAACAAGTGTGAGTTGAGTATTTGTTTGGAGAGTTGATTGCTAGATTAGGACTCCAAAATGCTACTAAGGAGGGGTTGTCCCATAAAAGATAAGTGGGGGATTTCATCACCCTTTCCTTCGCCCCCACAAACCACACTAATCAAGAGCCTAATTTTTAAAATCAAGTAGACATTGACCCTAAGATTTCGGGCGCATTAGGAGAGTGATCCGGTCCCGACCGTCATGACCAGATCGGCGTTGCCTAATTTGTCGATAGTAGGAGAGACGATATCTCCGGATCTTGGCTCACTTGCTGGGCTTTGTGGTCCTCGTCGTAGGGAGGTGAGGCGTGTTGAGGCTGTGTGACCTCGCAGTTAGGCGTCGTCTAGCTGTAAGGACTTATAGCGACCTTAGGATTGCTTGAGCATTGTTTGCTTGTGTGCTTCTACCTGTACTCATCCGCCGTAGCATAAGGACTTCTTCCCTTCTCTCTTGAGTCATTCTTTCTCTCCTGTGTCCACCCGTCTTCTCCTCTACGCACATTCTTTGTAATAAATAAGAAAAAGTTTTGGTGTGTGTGCACCTTTGTGCATGCTTTTGTGGACACGAGACGAGAGTGGTCGTTTGACGAGGAGCGTTGTCAATCCGGCTTCGGTAATAGATTTCTCGACGCCTTCCTCCTCTCGCGTCGCACACAGTCTGGGTTCAATGGCTGCTAATTTCCGTGAGGAGGAGCAGTTGCTGGACCCACCTGTTCGACCTGTTCTTCCAGTTGTCATTCTCATACCTCTCCGTGATCGATTCTACCCGAGCCGTACTGCTCTACCCTCATGCATCGTATTACCAGAGGCAAATGGGAACCATTTTGAGGTTAAGCCTCAGTTTATTTCCATGCTCCCTCACTTCACTGGGAAAGGTGACCCTTATATCTTTCTCAGGGAATTTGAGGAGGTTTGTGTTATGTTCAAGCTGCAACAACTTAGCACAGACTCCATCCATCTTAGGCTGGTCCCCTTTGCGCTAAAGGATGACGCCAAGAAGTGGTTGTACATCAACCAGGCGAATGCCTTTAGGACTTGGGATGAGTTTCAATCTGCATTCCTCAAGAAATACTTTCCAAATCATCGGACTCAAAAATTGAGGAACGAAATCAATTCATTTTATCAACTTGAGACTGAGACATTTTATGCATATCTAGAGAGGTTCAAGGAGCTACTATCCTCATGCCCTCACCATGTCATTGAGTTGTGGCGTCTTTGTCAGATTGTTTACGAGGGTCTTCACATCCCGTCCCGAACGCTCCTTGAGTCCATGTGTCAAGGAGAGTCCTTGGGAAAGGATGAAATGGGGCATGAGCTTTCCTAGAAGACCTTGCTGAGAAAACAATGGAATGAGAGAGTGTAAAGGAACCACCTGCATCATCTAGTATATGAGCGAGGATCGTGAATGCAAACTCGACTAGATCGGGTGCCGCATTTGCTATTGATACCACTACGACCACCGAGGCACGCATGGCGGCCTTAATGCGCCGTATGGATTCAAATGAGCTCCAAAACCAACAAAGTGCACCTCACATGTCCACATCTGGTCGAGTTCCCTGTCATTCACGTGGTAGGATAGGTCATGTAGAAAGCGAGACTGCGTCCATTCCTCCTGAGATGGAATGTGTCAACGCCATCTATGACAGAGCTAGGAATGACCCATACTCATCATCTTATAATCCTGGATGGAGGAACCACCCCAATTTTTCATGGAACCAAAATAATACCCCGGGTGGTCCTTCAAACTCCTCTCGACCACCTAACCAATCATACCAACCTCCCATGCATGCACAATCTTATCAGTCACCCCAAGCTCCAATCACCAATCAATCGGGTTTCCCAAATTCCAATAATATGGAAACCCGATTCAATTCGCTTGAGACCTTGACTCGTGGACTTGAAAACTCAATGAATTTTTTTATGTCAACCACAAGTCAAGTTCTCACTTCAAATCAGCAAACCATCAAATCTCTAGAGATTCAGATGGGCCAATTGGCTCAGTCTGTACATGAAAGAGAGGGATGGTCTTTTCCTAGCCAGCCTGAGGCTAACCCCCGCATGTACCAGCAACAACACATGCAAAATGAGAATGTGGTACCTCGGGGGAGGCAAGTGAACCATGTGGAGGAACCTGTTCACCATGTCAATTCCATTGTGACCTTAAGGAATGGAAAACATGTTGACAATCACATTTCCTTGCCACCACCACCATCTTTGCAGCCCCTCAGTAGGAATGGTGGTAAAGAAGAGGCTGAGGGTGAGGGTAATACACCAAGGCTTCCTTCTCAGGTACCGCAGAAAACCTACCTGCCAAAAGCTCCCTATCCAATTAGGTTAACCAAAAAGCAGAGTAACACGATGGATAAAATATTATAGGTGTTCAAGCAAGTGAAGGTTAACATCCCCTTGTTGGATGTCATCCAACAAATACCTCAATATGCCAAAGTGTTGAAGGATCTCTGCAAAACCAAGAGGAAGACCGATGTTCCTAAGAAAGCATTTTTGGCTGCAAATGTAAGCTCACTTTTGTCCAATCCCGCCTACACAAAATACAACGACCCTAGGTGTCCTACTATTCAGTGTACGATAGAGGACACTAGCATGAGTAATGTTTTGCTTGATTTAGGATCAGCGGTCAACCTCCTCCCATTTTCTGTTTATCAACATTTAAATTTGGGAGAATTGAAACCAACTAAGATCACCCTCCAATTGGCGGATAGATCCATTCGTATTCCAAAGGGGATTATCGAGGACGTGCTTATTGAAGTTGGAGATTTTATATTTCCAGTTGATTTTGTTGTCCTCGATACCAATCCTGTTGCGAACACCCACTCTGAAATACATTTGATTTTGGGTAGACCATTTCTGGGAACTTCCTGAAGGGAATGTGTTCTAAAAGTTTTACTTTTAAATGTCAATTATTATGAATTGAATGAGAAATCGTTTTGTTCCTTGTTTATGTTATTCGTTTTTTAGAAGTGTTAAGGAAGAGACTCTTGGTCCTTAACCGTAGAGCTCTAAAAGATATTGGTTTACATAAAACAAAAGATATTCGCAATCATGGTAATTAACATGGGACATTAATTACCGAGTTAAGATTGTCGTGTTGGTCATAGATCATTGTAGCTCTACAAGTGAGTGACAACACGGGTACACAAAAGAGGAAAATAGTACTTTTGTATGCTGAATTGACCTAACAAGTAAAATATTATAGAAATGTGTTTCTGTGTCATTAATATTTTACTGTGTCCTTGGTCCTTTGATATGAGACTTATATCCGATCGCTTAAGGAATGTTTAATTAGACTAGTGTCTTAAGCTATCGATAAGTGTAGTGTAAAGGCGTTAGTTGGTTAAGTGTGATTTTTGTTGGAGAAGATAGCTAGTCGAAAGATTATCAATGCCCCTCTTAATTGAGTGATGATATTAGTGGGCCCCTTGATAAAGCAAAGTTATAATGTGCACAATGTGATTTGAGTTAAGTCACATATTTATAACTAGCTTGAAGAGATCAAGAAATGAATACTAATACAAAGATGACACAATACTACTTTGTGTGTATTCTTAATATCATGTGGCAAGGGACGGATACAAGTGGTGCACTCCATCACTAAATGGATCGGGTTTTGGTTCGAGTGGAATTAAGACATCTAACTAATTGGGAGGTATAATGTGTAGCTAGATACCGCTTATAGCTTGTGATATTAAGTTCTTAATATCACTGTCAACTTAGTTTAGATCCTCCCATAGGTCACACCACAAAACTGGGAAACAAGAAATGAGGATTTTGAGTCCATAAGATGTGTCTGGTTTCATGTAGAAAATATGACACATGGGGTGAACAAGCAAAATCAAAATTATGTTGTGATTAATAACGTAATTAGAATCTAAATTAAATTCATATGTGATGTAAATATTATGGGGTGTAATGATTGATCATTGCATAGGATAATATGTTACATAAGTTATGAATTTACTACTAATCCCGAAATGTCAAATTTTATAGGGGATAAACCGAAGTTTGACAAGTCTGCAATACTGTGCACAAACGGTCGACCGGTTAACAGTAAACGGTCGACCGAACGTGCACGGTCGACCAGACACGTCTCGACCGATAACAGGGAATTTTCGTCTGTTCGGAACGGTCGACCGAACATTGCGATGAAATTTTTATTGTTACGAGCGGTCGACCGAATGTTGAACGGTCGACCGAAACATGGTTCGAGCGGTCGACCGAACCTCCAAACGGTCGACTGGTCCAAACGGTTTTATGCAGAATTAATTTAAGAATTAATTAGATCATGCATGGAATTGGTCCATAATTGATTTAATTCGTGGCTGAGATTATTTATTATTAAATAATAGATGGTTAGATGGAAGTTTGCATGAAATCATGGGCAAGAGGTTGCACATGAATAGGTAATTTGGAGAGAACTTATAAATACAAGTTTATCTCATTACCTCATTAATTAATTCATTGTTTTTCTCATGCAAAAACTCTCTCTATAATTCTCCACGAAATTCCCCTAATTCTTAAGTTTAGTTTTAGTTTTTAAGAGATCATCTTCTCAAGGGAACTAAAGAGGGGTTAGTAATTAGATTCTAAACCCTATTGGAGATTGAGAGGCTAGCTCTTCTCTCTCCAATCTTGTTTAGAGTTTGGTGAAATCTCGGAGGCATCCGGCGCAGCAACAAGCATCATCAACGTCTCCGAATCTTCAAGAAGTTTTAGAGAACTTCTAGGTATGAATTTCGAAGTCCCATGTTTGTTTTAATAAAAGTTTTAAAACTAGTTATTGAAACAAACCAATGCATGCATGAAATAAATCATAGAAAATTGTAATAGATCCTTATTACGCATACAAATTCCGAAAATATATATGTGTAATTAAACATGAAATCCTACAGTGGTATCAGAGCTTAGGGTTCAATTTTCTAATGATTTGAAGTTGTAAACAAATTTAGTTTACCATCTAAGGTTCGAACAATTCGATTTTCCCGTTTTTCGGTCTTTAAATGTTTTGTTGGAATAATTCTTTGTAATAATTCGTTTTGAATGTTTTAAGTGGTTTAAAACATGGCATGTAATTATTAGAATTATGATTTAGACATAACTCTAACTTGCAATAATTTCGTTTTAAGTATAAACGATTGTTTTGCAAGAGAATCAACAAAACCGAAAAACTGCGGTTCGTCTTTCCTTTAGGAAATTGGATTGACAGCGGTTCAAAATTGATTTTTGAACTATGGATGGACGAAAAACGTTTTTAATGGATTTCAAAATGTTTTTCAAAGAATTGTTTGGGATTCTAGATGATTGATAAACTAGATTGTATAGTTTATAGCAATATTGCGTGCATGGATGCTCGAGTTGTTTTGCAGGAATTGTGAGTTTATATGTTCCAAATCAGCAACTATGAATGTATGTGATAATTATTATACAGGGGCTTATTTATATGTAAAAGCCAAAATTCTCTTTCCATCTTTTAGATAATTGCATATGCATATGAGAGGTTTTACATAGGACTTGCACTAGTCGGTTTTCTATCGAATGTGAGGAGCATGTTTATTTTCTGTAAAATCTACATCTCCGGTGCAAGAGGAAGTCGCCGCTGTAGCGCATCGATCGAGAATCAAAGATCAGGGATCGAGGATCAAGGATCGAAGGGAACATATAAACTCACACGATGTGGATTGTGTGAATGGTTTAATTTATGTTTTGATAATCTTGCTATGCATGTGATGAATGTGTTGAATGCTAGGATGTGTATGAATAATAATATCTATGATAACCTAAAATTCTGAATCACATGTTAATATATGAAATTGTCCAACAAAAATTAAGAATAATTTCCTTCTTATTTCATCCACTAGCAGTCATTGATTGAGGGATACTCTGCTCGCCCTTAGCGGGAGATAGCTTCCTCCATCTTTGGGAATAGTGGGAGATATAATGGTTGTCTGTTGTTATGTCACGATTAAATGTATGAGGTGCGTTTCACCCTAGTGAACCCCAAGTATGTTTAGTTGTGAATACAATGGATAAACGTATCTCGTATCAAATGAAAATAAGTTTTCTTAACATTACCTAGAGCCCTCGCTCGGTTTTGGGAAAAAGTTTTTCTTACGAGGATATGTCGCATTCCCTCATAATTAAAACGACAAGAATCACAAGAGTTTGAAGATGCTAATATTGCTAATATTGAAAAAGGTTGTTATTAGAAAATGTTTTTCTTACCTTGATATTGTAATGTATTCGATAGCCCTTAGCTAGTCTATATTACAATTAATGGGATCTTGGATTGTTGCATTTATGGGCAAAATTTTTATTTGCAGCATTTACATTTGTATGTATGTATAATAAACATAAAATTGGCATTAAAATCCTGTATGATTTATTTTGTAGAAAAATGTCGAACACCCAACCTATCGTACGATCCATGATAGAAAAACACTCTTTAACAAATGATGGCTCAAACTTCATTAGTTGGCAACTCAAACTCAACATCGTGTTAAAGTTTGAGAAACTGTCTCACATTTTGGAAGGTCCAATCCCAAAATGGAATGAGAGATTAACCGATGAAGAGAAAGAGGCTAAAGCCAAGTGGGAAGACCAAGAGAACCAAGTTCACGGTCTTATGCTAGCATCCATGGGTGACTCGCTTCAAGCGAAATACTTGGATTCAAAACCCAAGAAGACCATGGAGGCTTTATCAAAGATGTTCATGGATAGTGCCCGGAAGGAGCGCTATAAGACCACCATCGCACACACAAGGTGCCATATGGCAGAGGGAACATCGGTATCTATGCATTTTCTCACGATGCAAGGATACCTTGAGAAGTTGGCAAAGCTCTCTTCACCAATGCCCGAGGACATTGCTGAAGATATGATTCTTGGCTCTCTAGCCCCGTCCTTTAAGGACTTTGTGATGCACTATCACGTGCGTGAAAAATGGGTGAGTCTCGAGGAGCTGCACAACGCTCTCAAAACTGTTAAAGTTGACATGGGCAAGGGTAGGGACAAGCAAGTCCTTGCCATCCATGGTAGGAGCCAAAAGATTGGTAAAGGAAAGGGCAAATCTACCAAAAGTGGTTCAATCAAGAGCAATGGAGTAGGAGGTGCTCCTAAGAGTGTCTCGAGGAGGAAATCTCAGAAATCTCCAACACCCAATACGGAGTGCTTTCACTGCGGTGAAAAAGGACACATCCGGCCAAATTGCCCCAAGTACAAGGAAGACCTTGACAACGGAGTGATTGAACGTCGGCGCCCCAAAAAGGCCAAAGGTATATTTGTTATTGAAATAAATTTAGCCACCTCTGTACAGGATTGGGTAATTGATACCGGATCTTGTGCTCACATAGTTTCTAATGTGCAACTACTCAAGGATAGGAAGGAACTCGTGCGGAACGAGATAGAATTGAAGGTCGGAAATAGTGCGAACGTTTCTGCGGTTGCACAAGGTTCTGTGGTGCTTCAATTATGTAGTGGTTTAAATTTATGTCTAAAGAATGTTTATTATGTGCCTTCGATTAGCAAGAATAATATTTATGTATCATGTTTGGATATGGATAATTTTAATATGAATATTTCAAATTCTTGTTTCTCTATATCGAAGAATGGTGTTTTCTATGCAAATGCGTTCATAAGGAATGATCTCTATTTACTTAAATTGAATAATAAACAAATCTTTAATATCAATAACAAAAGACTTAAGACCACTCACGAGAATGATACTCTCTTGTGGCACTATCGTCTTGGTCACATAAATGAAAAGCGCATCAAGAAATTGCAAGAAGCTAACCTTCTTCGTCTACTTGATTTTAAATCATTGGAGACGTGCCAACCATGTCTAATGGGAAAAATGACCAAAAAGCCTTTCAAGAAGAAAGGCCCAAGGGCGAGTGGCTTGTTGGATTTGATACATTCTGATGTATGTGGTCCAATGAGTACTAGTGCACGAGATGGTTTCAGGTACTTCATTACGTTCACGGATGATTATAGTCGTTATGACTATATTTATCTAATGAGAAACAAAAGTGAATCCTTCGACAAGTTCAAAGAATTCAAGAATGAAGTAGAGAACCAACTCGACAAGAAAATCAAGTCTCTACGAACGGATCGTGGAGGTGAGTACTTAAATGCCGAATTTGACTCATACCTAAAGGAGTTTGGTATTGTACCTCAACTCACCCCTCCCGGTACACCTCAGTGGAATGGGGTATCCGAAAGGAGAAATAGGACATTGCTCGACATGGTTCGGTCAATGATGAGTCATGTGGAATTACCTCTTTACTTTTGGAGTTATGCACTACAAACTGCGACTTACACACTAAATAATGTTCCACCCAAATCCGTGGAAAAAACTCCTTATGAGCTATGGAGTGGTAAAACACCTAAGCTCAATTTTCTCAAGATTTGGGGTTGTGAGGCTTGCGTCAAGAAATTGATGTCAACCAAACTTCAACCAAAAGCGGATAAGTGCTTCTTTATTGATTATCCTCGTGAGACAAGAGAATACTACTTTTGGCATATCACCTCCAATCGAGTGATTGTAGAGAGGGATGCCACATTTTTGGAAAAGGAATTTCTAGAAAGAGTAAAAAGTAGTGGGAGTAGGGTTGTGCTTGAGGAAACTCAAGATACTCTACAAGATCATGACATGAATGATGACATTCAAGATCATGAAGGCCCAACCGAGATTCCTTTGGTTAGTGGGAGCGTGAGCGAGAGACCATCACAAGAAATTGTGAGAGAATCTCAATCATCTCCACCAAGTGTACGTTCAAGAGTTGAACGTGAACCCACTCCTCAAGAAATTGTGGAAGAAGTTCGAGAGGCACGAGAAGAACCAAAAGAACTAAGAAAGTCAACGAAGGAAAGGAAGAAACCCGACTTGTATCTGGGACTTCATGAAATCATGGTACTAGATACCAATGATCCCTTGACCTTCCAAGAAGCAATGGAAAAGGAAGACTCCAGACTATGGCTTAAAGCCATGGAATCCGAAATTGAATCCATGTATGATAATCAAGTATGGGACTTGGTTGACCTTCCTCAAGGGAAAAATGTCATTCAAAATAAATGGGTTTTTAAGAGGAAGATGGACATGGATGGGAACTTAACAACCTACAAAGCAAGGCTTGTAGCGAAGCGTTTCACTCAAATTCAAGGAATTGACTATGATGAAACTTTTTCACCGGTTGCCATGTTCAAGTCTATTCGGATTATGCTCGCTATTGCCTCATTTCATGATTATGAAATATAGCAAATGGATGTCAAAACGGCGTTCCTTAATGGGAACACTCCGTCTGTCTTTGCAATGCAACAGAGTGAGCTGACATCAAACATAAATGTCCAAACGGAGTGTTCGTTGCATGATTCAGTTGAGAGTACTAGTGAGAGTGAGACACCTCATCACATGCCTATACCAGAAGGTGTCTTTACCTCATGTCTTATGGCCATTGAGCCATTTGAGCTTCATATTGACTCCAACAAGGACCTACCTATGACCGAGCTTAGGCTTGATGATATAAAAGATGGTGGGAGGTCCTTGTTGGATGACTTGGGGAGAAGCCCCATTCTTAGTGATGCAGGTCTGCTGCATCCATCGAATGAGTGTGAGGAACTCATTCCGATGCACCCACCTCTTGGTTGGAGGGTTTTGTTCGATGAGCAACTAAACCCTAGTGAGGCAACACAACTTCACTCATTCATATTGCCTACACCCAACCAACATCATGAGGGGTTCGAGCCTTTCAGCTTTGACCTTTCACCCCTCATGACACCTCAGAGTACCGGTGAAGTTTGCCCATCTCGGCAAGTCTCTGGTCCTCAGGACTTGATGTTCTCATTTGATGTTCCTTGACCAAATGATTATGAGAATATCGTTGTTGTTTTACATATCATGTTAAAAAGAAAAGAAAAAAAAAGAAAAAATGTAATAAAAGACTCCATGAGCGAGCATTGATTGTTGCAGGCCCCAACCCTTGTGTACTTGGACCCCATTTCTTCACGTATTTGTCTCCCCTCTTCAGTATCTCACAGGTTTTGAGGGAATTTGGGTTTGTGTCCATCACTATAACCATGAACTTCCTGTTGCGCTTAATGTTGGTGAGATCTTCCTTTTTTCATGCATAAATCCATGTAGTATCTTGCTCACATTCATTTAGGACAATGCATGAAGTAGGTGTGGGGGGGGGGTGTTTTACGTGTGTACATAGTTGAGTATTTTTCCTTTGATTTTGTTTTCTTTTGTGTGTATTGATAGTGTCATGTTAGTGTTGGTTTTTTGGCCTTAATCTATGTTTTGATGATTTAATCAACCTAATCTTAATTATGGTCATGTAGAGTAGCACACATGTTGTATTGCATATATATTGCTTTGTGCTAACCTCTACAGGTGATCAAGACTCAAGGAAGAAAGGAAATCAAGTCAAGACATGTAATCAAGCTCATTTGAAGACATGTATTTTGTATTTCTTTGAGTCTTTAGGAACCTTGTGTAATTGAGCATACTTGAGCTAAAAACTACTCAACCACACATTAGGTTCCTTATAGAAGTCACACACAAAATTTCACATAATTTTGACGTCAATAGATCATCCAAACTAAAACCGGAAAACATCTAAACAAAACTTGAACTGCCTGGACCAAAACGGTTGACCGTTTAAACCTTTTTGTTCGACCGTTCACACGTGTCACAAGACCGTTTGTTTTGTCGTATTATACCCAACAGTCGTATTCGTATTATTCCCAAATACCCCAAAATTACCAAACATCTGGTCGACCGAAACTTTCCTAGCGGTCGACCGAACCAACACAATTTGGTCTCCCAGAAGTGTCTAGACTTATTCGGTCGACCTATCCCCTGAGCCCGTTCGACCGTTAACTTAAGTGAACTTAAGTCAAAGCTGAATTTTGACCAAACGGTCGAACGACATACCCATTTCGGTCGACCGATTTTAGGCAGAATTGGGTCCTGCAAGTTTCTGTTTTGTGCATCTTACACCAACTCATACCCAATCAATCCCAATGGCTTTATTCTCTCTAATGCCTATATAAAGAGTTGTAAAACATATTTTAACACAACTCTCCCACTTCTATTTGTCAAATACATTAGAGAGAAGATCCAAAACACTCAAAGTCTCAAACCTTCCACACTTTAGTCATAATTCCTATTCTCACTCAAGTGTGCTCAAGAATTAGAGAGTGTTGTCCCACTCATTGTTTGTGAAAGAAAGCAAGGGTCTTGGTGAAAGCCTAACACATCTAGTATAGACTTCGGTGAGAGCCCGAAGTAATCCTCTCGGATTGTGAGAGGAGGAGCCAAGCTCGGCGAGGGTTGTTCGCGAGCTTGAAGACTTGTAAAGGCGTTCTCTCCCGGCCCAGAACGGGGAACGGTTAGTGAAGTCGTGAGCGGAACTCGGTGATCCGAGCAGAGCTTACAAGAGAGGACTAGGACCCGGGTGGGGTGCCGAACCTCTATAAAAATCCCCCGTCTCATTGTGGTTTGCTTATTCCTTCCCTACTTACTTGTTTAGTTTAATTTCCGTTGCACATATCTTTGTTTGTTAAACGAGTAGGTAATTAGCGTAAAAGTGATTTGTATTGTAGACCCTCACGATCCAACAGTTAGTGTGCTGCATTTAATATCTATATATCTGTTTGTCATGATCCTTGGGTGACTTGTCTTCTTTTGCTTACCTAGTGCTTTAAAATTTTCACATTTCTTTCAAAATCTTCATGTGTTTGCGAATGAAATTGTTTTTGTAGGTTTTGCGTGTGTTTAGTATGTGCAAAACCGTTGAGAGGCAAAGTAAAAAGAAAGCTCCCAAAATTGTCTTGAACTTGATGCATTAGGATATCTAGTTTACTGGCTTTAGGTCTTATCGAGTCGTTAGGATGCACCCCGGTTTTCTCTCGGGGGATGTGTAATCATAGGGTTTCTGCACTCAAACATTTAAAGAAATTCACCCTAAACATTGTGAGTCAAATAATTCGTGTCTCTTAGTATAAATATTCAGTTTCACAATAACACATTGGAATATGCGTAAAACTTCAAAAAACGTAGTAATCAACCATTGGTTCTATAGAGTGCTTGGAAATTTTTTTGGTAAATCATTTAGATTTAATACACAAAATATGTTACATCTTTCTTTTTAAGAAATTTTATAAAGAGTGAACTCGTCTCTATCTCTAGAGAACTATACATATCATAATTTGTGTGTGTTACAACATGTATTCATTATGTAAGGTTTTATAAATGGAATTAACCTTACATATACATGAAATTACCTTTTTATATGTGTTAAATTACCCTAGTATGCATGGAACCTGTAAGGATTTCTTAATGATGATTCCACCAAATGGATTTACCATATCCTCTACATCGATTTACCTTTATATCTATGTGAAATTACTCTTCATAGTAGATGACTCTTATAGATGAACTTACCCTTACATATACATGAAATTACCCTTTCATATGTGTTAAATTACCTTAGTATGCATGAAACCTGTAAGGGTTCTTAACGATGATTCCACCAAATGGATTTATCTTATCCTCTACATATATCGATTTACTTTTGTATCTATGTGAAATTACCCTTTCATACCTTATCATCTTCATGGAATTACCCTTTCATATGTGTTAAATTACCCTAGTATGTCAGGCTAGGTCGGTGAAAAAAAAAAGAACTACAAGCACAATTAAGGTGATATTACTAATTACGTAAGGTGAGCACTATCATGTTTGCCATTATTAATAGGAACCATTTGACATGTATATGCTTCAAACAAAACCATTTGGAAATGGTGTCTTCAATATCTTTATCTTCAGTATCAAACAAATAGGTTGTGATGGTGCATGGGCACTAGATCATTGAGGTAAGTGTTTTTATGTTGCGTCATTTCAACACTACAAAAACCAGACCGACATTTTTATAGATGTTTTCTAAGAAAAGAGCATGATTCTCAGTTGGATGTGTCTTTATTAACAGAGTACGTATTTGGTTTTAATGTTAAAAAATCATCCCACAATTTCATCAAGAAATTCCGCAGTTAAGTGTGTTGTCCCACTGGTTGGAGATGGCACACACTGTGTATATTTCCGCGGATTTAAGACATTATTTTTTCTTGCTTCCTTGTATGTTTCAGTTTATTTCTTTTTCACTTGTTAGATAATTCTTACGGAATTACCCATCCATATATTTCAAATTACCATATGTATTATATATAAGTGCAAACAACAATGATAACACATTTATGGTCTCACGTAAATTACTGCACTGGTTTGTCATTCCTGTTGAATCAAAATGAAATTGTACCATAAAACATAGACTAAAATCCACAATATTGTTAAACAGACAACCACACTTAAATGAAACCATAAGAACGTGAGAATATATTAATACAATCACAAAGGATGACGATACAAATCAATATTTTTGACAATTAGTAAGAGAAATAGAAAAATGTGTAAGGTAAATTTTAAAAAAATCTGACGAGGTATTTTGGTACATGACAATGGGTATACTGAGATGGTTGTCAAAGAACCTACATTTGCCTGCATGGCTGCATTTGTCAAAGAACCTACAAAGGAAATTACTACTACCAACATAAAATTATCCTACTAAAATGGGTCGTCGTAAGGAGGTCCAACTGCTCAAAATACCCCATCATGCATTTGAAAATGCTTCATGCTGTTATTTTCAATACATTTTGGTATCATACATGATGGGGGACTTGATGTCATCTTTTCTAACTTTTCAGCGGTAAAAGCTAAGTCTGAATGCTAAGTCTGAATCTATGGGATTTGAGGTAAAACCAATATTATGAATTTATGAAGAAACAAGTTGAATAAGCATTTATTCAATATTTATAAAAAATAAAAATCATTCAAACGAAGAGAATGAGATACTAAGAAGCTTTTACAATGCCTGACGTTTGGTCCTTACAAAGGAACACGCTCTACCTTTTTACAGTGCCTTTTAGTGTCCTAGGTTGTGCAACCGTCATCAGAGCTTTGTCATTCGTCTATGAGCTTTTCTTCGACAATCAGATTTGATTTATGAAGCTCCCATCTAACCTCCAACAACCTTATAAGGAATGAGATTCCCCCGAAGATTCCCTTGAGAAGAAGGAAGAATTGAGATTTCCTCAAAAAAAAATGTTTGAAATTCAAAACAAAATGCACCATTAATAATGGTTCTTGCTGAGTATGTATCTGTTGGAGAGAGAGAGAGAAAGTACGACTACTTTTTGTATAAGATCTGATTTTTTGTGGATGGTGGTGTTGCTGATTTGGAATCTCTTTCCTAGATGTAACTGCCACCACATGTGTGTGAGAATGTGGGTCAAAGTTGAGTAAGAAATCTTTTTGTCCGAGATTTTTTACATCCTCGTGTACTTAGTATTTTGTCACGTGGAATCCTACATCATATAAAAGAGTACCAATAATTAGAAAAATTGACACCTTTTGGACCGGTCGTACCATGAAACAAATTTGATATGAATTCGGCATGGATACCAACCAAATTGTTTTTGCGGAGTAGAGATTAATTTGCAGCCATAACATTGATGCCGACGTGTTTCAAGGCGTCAAGAGCTACAAGGATTCTTATTCCACCTAAAAATCATGTTGATTACAACGAAATGGTTCTAAAATTAAATTGAGATCAAGAGGTCAGAATTGTAAGATGTTTTCAATCTTAGGAGAGAGACTAAATTAAATCCAACTCCCGACAATATGAATCAGCATTACCCCTGAACGTCTCAAGAGATTATTTGTTCAAGAGACCACTAGAGTAAGGGTGGGATCGGATTTACGTGCCAGATGACCCTTAATCTAAGCGTATCAATTGTTTGTCATTTCATAATAAATACGAAATGTAGACAATTGAAGTGAACCGACAAAGTTTAAATTGGTCAAAACATAACCAAACTGAAATTCAAGAGGATGATCGAATTTCACGGAATGCCAACACGTGCAAGCAAGTTCTCAAAATCTCACAGGAATTATTCGGAAAACTACAACTCAAGCTTGAAGAAATTAAACAACAAAACCAAACGAAACCGAAGGTAAAAAATGCAAAACCAACAGAAAGATCACGTCGTCCGGCAACACGATGCATGGGTTTTGGCGGGAATAATTAACCCCATCCATGCAAAAAACACAATCCCACCACCAACTTACTTACGTGATCTTCCCTTCTAATTCCATCTTCTGATGGCTTCAATTCTCCGTCGCGTCCACAACCGCACCACCTCCCAAGCCTACCTGACCATCACGAAACTCGGCCGCGAGGGCCGCCTCTCCGATGCCCGCCAGGTGTTCGACCGGACGCCCCACAAGGACGTGGTCACCTGGACCGCCATGGTCTCCGCCTACGCCCGCCGTGGTATGCTCGGCGACGCTCGCGCCCTCCTCGACCGCCCTGACGCCCTCTCCGACGTCGTCACTTGGACCTCGTTGCTTTCCGGGTACGTCCGAGAAAAGCGCCTAAGAGACGCAGAAGTTATCTTCGCCCGAATGCCCGTCAAGGACGTCGTGTCCTGGAACACGATGATATCCGGTTACGTCAACAACGGCCTCGTCGACAAGGCGTTACAGTTGTTTGACGAAATGCCTGACAAAGACATCGTCACGTGGAACACGTTGTTATTTGGATATGTTCGCACGAGACGGTTTGCAGATGCCAAGGCTTTTTTCTTTGAGATGCCTAGGAAGGATGTGGTATCGTGGAACACGATGATCTCTAGTTATGTTGGTAAGGGTCTTTTAGACGAGGCGGTCGAGATGTTCGAACGAATGCCCATCAAGAATGTTGTTTCGTGTAGCATTATGGTCTCTGCTTATGCTAATAACAACCTTCTTGATAAGGCGCTTGAGTTGTTCAACAAAATGCCTGTGAAGGACTTAGTTTCTTGGAACACCATGGTTTTCGGTTTTGTTAATAAGGGCCTCTTAGATGAGGCACTTGAAATGTTCGAGAAAATGCCTGTCAAAGACATAATCTCTTGGAACACCATGCTCTCTGGTTTTGCAAGTAATGGTCTCCTAGACAAGGCAATTGAGTTGTTCGATCAAATGCCCATAAAAGATGTTGTTTCGTGGAGCATTATGGTCTCGGGTTATGTTAATAACAACCTGCTAGACAAGGCATTTGAGTTGTTCAACAAAATGCCCAAAAGAAATGTCATCTCGTGGAACACAATGATCTGTGGTTGTGCTAATAATGGCCTCATAGACATGGCACTTGAGTTGTTCAACAAAATGCCCATTAAAGATGTTGTATCGTGGAACACGATTTTGAAGGCGGTCATTGATTGTGGCAGAATCGAAGAGGCACTGGAACTTTTTAGAAGGATGCCAGAGCGTGACATCGTATCATGGACTGCGATGGTCACGGGTTTCTTGAAGAATGGAAGGGTTGATGAATCTGAGGCACTCTTTGAAAAAATGCCTGTTAAAAATGTCATGTCATGGACCACGATGGTCGTAGGTCTCTCACAGAGCAGTAGGGTCGACCAGGCTCGAGCTTTGTTCAACAAAATGCCTGAACGCGATTTGGTGTCGTGGAATGCCATGGTATCTGGGTACTTGCTGAATTCTCGGCTTGACGAGGCATTGAGTTTGTTTGAGCAGATGCCAGAGAGGGATATTCAATCATGGACAATGATCATCCAGGGGTTCGTACAACATAAGGATTTGGGCCGTGCTCGTGCTTTGTTTGATGACATGGAGGAACGAAACGAAGTGACGTGGAATGTGCTTATTACTGGTTATGCGCAAGATGGGTATGGCGAGGAGGCTTTGAAAGTGTTCACTTTGATGCAAAACGATGGGATCAGACCAGACCAAGTGACGTTTGTAAGTGTTCTCAGAGCTGTTAGTGATTTAGGTGCTCTTGGTGAAGGAAGACAAATTCATCAGATCATATGCAAATCTATCTTTCAATTCAGTTCGTCCATCGAGTCCACATTGATAAGCATGTATGCAAAATGTGGTGAGATAGCTACTGCAAGAGAGGTATTTGACCAAGCAAAGAACAAAAATTTGATCATATGGAGTAGCATGGTTACTTCATATGCCCATCACGGGTGTGGCAAGGAGGCAATCCATGTATTTGAAAATATGAAAAAGAATGGAATCAAGCCTGATGGGGTTACTTATTTGGCATTGCTTTCAGGTTGCAGCCATTCAGGACTAGTGGAGGAGGGGTTGAAATTATTTGATGATTTGCTCAATAATGGTTCTGAGGTGAGGGAGGACCACCTTGCCTGTTTGGTGGATCTTTGGGGTCGGGCCGGATTGCTGGAGGATGCTGTGAGATTCATAGATATGCATGAGGAATTTCATGCTTCTGGTGATCTGTGGAGTGCTCTCCTTGCAGGTTGCAATGTCCACAGGAACATTGAAATCGGTAATGTAGTAGCGAAGAGGCTTCACATGATATGGCCAAGAAACCCTCATGCTTATATGTTGTTGTCGAATTTATATGCTTCTGCTGGAAGGTGGAAGGATGCATGGCATGTGAGATCAAAGATGAAGAATGATGGCTTGAAGAAGCGACCCGGTTGCAGTTGGATTGTAGTGCAAAATACGATTCATGTGTTCACGGCATCCGATAAATCTCACAAACAGTGTGAAATCATCTATAGCGTACTTGGAGATCTTCATTATAACATGAAAGTGGCGGCTGGAACTGATTTTTTTCCCAATGGTGAACTTTATGATTTAGTAAAATCTTGAAGGAAATTGTATATGCCTACTCAGTGGGACATGCATGACATAACAAAGAAGCTCTGATTCTGTTTTATGGTCTGAAGGAGTAGCAGGATTAATTCAAACAAGTTACATTAGAAATGTGGTTCTTTTATCATGTTCCTAAGGAAAATAATGCGAGTTTTATGAACGTTCGCAAAGGCACGAATGGGTTGAATGTGGTCCATTGCAGCAACCAAATAAAGTTGCAGGTCAAACTGTGAACTACTAAATGGTTATGTTGTTGTTGTCAGTTGACAAAGGAATTCAAACAAGCAACAGTTTAATCTGGTCAATGCCAGAGAAAGAAAGCCCACTCATAACAGATCTGATGATACTTGTTATGCTGGAAAAGAGACGAAGTTTTTAAGGCGTAAAATTGGTTTCTCTGGACACTGATTTGATGTACACAAGGAATTACGTGAGACGTAAAGATATCTTGTTTTTCAAGTTAACTAGTTTGGCTGATTGTCCATTTCCACTGTGTCAAAGATTAAGTTGTTTTTTGACATTTGGAGCATCATGGACTATATCAAATGACTATTTAAACGATCTGCATTTTTTTATTGTGAAATCGCAGATGATCAGTTGCATTTGCATCATTTGTGTCAATTGGAAACAACCTCACTGTTTTACAGTGGTAGGGTTGCGTACATCCGACCCCCCCTTACCTCGCTTAGGCGGGAGCCTCTTCTGAGGCATTGGGGTTATGTTGATGTTAATGATGTAGTTGTTTGGCTGATCCGTACACCATTATGTTCGAGATAGGTACTACTTGCTTAATGCAGTCGATACATCCATCTTAACCAACAGTAGGAAATATTTCTCTGTTCTGTTTAGTCGAACTTTTGTAACCCTTACTTACTGACTCTACTATGCAGGTGTCAACGACAATGAGTGTGGTATCCATACCGTCCATTCTTCACTGTTCACTTCATCAGTTAGAGATCAAGAGGTCCTTTCCTTTTTACTCTCATGATCTCATCAATTTCTTAAATGTTCAGACTACATTTTAATGGCATTTAATTATTCATCAAAAAACTTGTCCAGATTAAGCTAAAATAAGATTTAATATCCAAAAGGTCCCTTGAGATCTACTGGTACGGTCTCAAACCATACTTAGCTGATTTTGCTTTCAACGAGAGCCACAATATCGCATGATTTGCATTCATTCTTTTTTTTAAGTCACTACCTTTTACACATGGGTATCGGAAAAAAACCACTCAACAGATCCTGCCTCCCAAAAGGTACGTGCTTACAGTCGCAGAAATGGAAACATCATCAAGAGTATATGTTAGGTGAACTGTATCAAATTACTAAAATATTAGACCATTTACATGTGTAGTTGTTTAGAGGAGTTGAATCGAACATTGTATCATAACAATGTTTATTTTCTATGAAACTGCATGTATTACAAGAAGAGTTGAACCGTTCACTTTAATATAAAAAAACATTATTATCATAATATTTAGCTCGATAGCCTAAGAGGCTTCCAACAACTATGTCCGTTTAGTAAAGTTTCTCCCTTACGAAATTTAGTTTGTGGTTTAATTGCTCGTAGTGGTATTTCAAACCTTTTTGTTTTTTTGTTTTTAGGGTTTCATCTACTTATTCAATGAAGTGGGACATTGTTACAAAGACAGTGGCCTCTCACATGCTCTGACTGATTTGCATGGATGATTGGAAATAACTGCTCTCTTGTAATATAAGAGCTTGATTGTATGCAATAAGTTGTTGATGGTCATATTGGTTTAGGTAACAAAATTTCCACATGGAAATTAGCTTTTGGAATCACCAGCCACATTCATTTTCTGTATCTTAGAATTGCTTTTATCATCACATTGGGAACTTATAGGTTATTTTCGAACAAGAATTAGAAAGCAATTTTATGTAAGGGTGAGCGGAATCCTCACTACTTAAAATTCCTTATTTGGGCAATTGATGTTAATTATGTTGGCTGTGCAACTGCAGGCTGATTCAAGGTCTTCGGTGACTGTTTTAATCACCTAATTTGCCCCTCTCGCACATTATGCCAGGTAATTGCTCAAGATTAGATGTCTGTTCTGAATAGTTGTTCAGGAAGCAAGCATCAAATTCCATCATTCTGCCATTCATGTTCTTATTAGTTTGACTGAGGATGTGCATGTTTTCTGAATGATTAGGTGACATGATTTTTGTAGGGCATTTCAATGAAGGAAAGAAGGGTGTTTCTGAGCTTCATTTGAATCCAGCCTTCTATGCCTTTATATATTTTGCATTTTTCATCTCAAATTATTTTGATTTTCGTATGGATCAGTCTATCAATATTTTAAACTTGTTTGAAGCATCGTGGACTATATCAAATGACTATTTAAACGATCTGCATTTCTTATTTATTGTGAAATCGTAGATGGTCAGTTGCATTTGCATCATTTGGGTCAATCAGAAACAACGTCACTGTTTTACAGTGATAGGGTTGCGTACATCCGACCCCCTCTTACCTCGCTTAGGCGGGAGCCTCTTCTAAGGCACTGGGGTTATGTTGATGTTGAGATCAATATGGTATCTCATCTCTTGGCTTATATATATCGAACCAACGATTTATTTATATCTCATCTCTTAGATTTGAATTGAAAATTAATGCATGTTTATAAGGCATGCATGATATTTCGATCATGGTCTGTAAGTTTGATTGGTTTTTAATGAAATTGCTACGACTCTTTTTTTTTAACTCACTTTGTTTGAATCAGGTCCAAGTCTACCTTCAATGTACATTTTTAAGGGCAAGACTCCCGACGGTTCAACAGATGGAAGTTGGAAACAGTCATGGGCAGGTTGGTGCCCTTTTTACGCGCCAACCTTGACAAAACTTGCTAATGGCTAAATTGTAGGCATTCTATCCGTTTTCTCCTCAAACTTTAGGCACTCTGCTCACTCTTTTTGGCATCAGTAAGGACAATGCAATTGTCTTGATGTTTAGTTTTAGAATTCTGTGCTCTTCGTTCTGCAATATAACTTATAAAAGTCTTGGTTGTCCATACAAAACATTCTCTATTAAACTTTTTTAATCGTTCAGTTTCATTTTAATTGTCAGTTACAACTTAGGAATGTGATCTTCTGTATTAAGGTTCTTGAAGATCAACTTATATTATCACGAGATTTTTGTAGCAATTATTTGACAGCATTAAGCCTGACCATTTCAGTTCTCATTATTCGTATTAGCCATCACCATCTGATTGTATGGTTCCTTCCTTTAATATGAACAAGGAAAATAGCATGGTGAGACTATTTTGGCTACTTATATCTTGTCATCAACATTGCCTGACCCTGCGCTGATTACTGCGAAAAGTTGTGTTCAATCAACCACTACTTTTCTCAGTGCAGGTACTTCGATTCAGTTCAAGCTGTGTTAGGAATCTGTTAGGTATTGCACATTTAGATTGAGTGTCCTAGTTCAAACAACCTGCGAACCGAACCGGCCGGTCGGACCGGTTCGACCGTGAACCGGTGGCGTGTCCAGTCCGGTGAGGGTGTAAAAACCGTTTTTGAAGTGAACCGTGATGAACCGGAGGTTCAACCGGTCGGACCAGCGCAACCGTGTGGTCGGACCGGCGGTTCGAGACAATCGGGTCCGGATCCGAAAAGAAAAATCAAATGTTAAAACACCCACCTTCCCTGATCGGTCTTCCCGAAACCCTCGTTCTGTCCCCAAACCCACCTCTCCCCTACACCGACTCTCCCCTCACTCCTCTCGCTTCCGTCGGTCCTCCGGTCACCTCCGACCAAGACTCCCATCGTCACCGGCCAAGACTTTGACAACGCTGAAAAACAGAAAAACCAGAGATGGGAGAGAGAGAGTGGAGAAGGCGGTGGAGGAAGGAAAGGGGAGAGGAGGCGTTGGAGGGGAAGAGAGATGGGAGTAGGAAGAGGAGAGGAGGGAGGTGTTGGAGGGGAAGAGAGATGATTTTTGTTGGATGGATACTGGATGGGTGAGTGGGTGAGGTTTGTTTGATTTGTGGGTTTTTATAAAACAAACCTTATGAATGTTATTATTGTAGATATTTTGAAGATTTTATTTTAATAAGTAAAACTTATATATAATATGTATATATGACGTCATGCTGACGTCACCGGTTCAACCGGTTCGATTCGGTCCGACCCCAGTCGAACCTCCGAACCTTTGACGTTGCCGGTTCGACGTCCGGTTCGATTCTGAAAACCTTGCTAATAAGTGTTTCATGCAGCACATGATGAAATTCAGACTAAGAAGTATGTTTCATGCTGCATGGAGGGAGCACGACTAGAAGAAATTTGGCGACACTAACTGGCAACGGCTCCATCGATTCCAAATTATCTGGGATTTGGTTGATGGTTTAGTGTTGTGCACCACAATAATTTCAGAGCTGATGTGGTCGTGGGGCTGGAGGAGATTGAGTGTTGCTTCTATTTTTCATTCGCTGATAAGCTCGGGTAATAGCCATACTCTTTCGGTCTTTCTTTGTAAGTTTATTTTGTGATCTCCTGACTTAATAGAACAAAATTGGAAGAAAAAAAATCTAGTGGCAAATGATGAACTTTGCAATTTACTGTCTCATTCCTAAATGTCTAAAAAAAGTTTCAGGATGCAGAATGCTAATTTATCTTCTTTTTACTCTTGATAAGCAGACGGAATTCCCTCTCATTGTCATATACACCTTACGCGAATGAATCCCCAACATACATCTCTTTCTTTTCCGCTGATTCAGATTTTTATGCTTGCAAAACACCTTCATTTGGTTACGTACAAGACATGATAAGAAGAAAAACGCAAAAGATAAATTTGATGAGTCCCTTTCAAAATCAAAACTCAACGAAAAAAGTGTAATTTTATTTAGACGGTTTGAGCAACTCCCACCAATGAAAGCAATGGTTTGACAAGCTTACGCTTCCACCTCCTTTATCAAAAGAAATTCTTATGCTTCCCAGGGCACCTTTCAAATGTCATGAAAACAGCCATAAAACCCACAGAATTACTAATTAAGGAATTGATAGGGTTGCGGTTCCGACCCGATTATCCGACACCGTGAGATCCAACGGTATCCCAGGCATGACTTAAAGTTCATCTGACGGCTCACATTGAATCACTCATAATAAGGCAAAGTCCGTTGCAAGGAACGGGGTAGATCATCTCAAATGGACGGCCAGGATTAGCGAGGGAACTTCAAATGGATAAGGGATTTATTGTTCTTCTTTCTCCCGACGAATAATACATTTTTTAACTCATTTTAGGGCTTTCTTGAGCAGTTAGTTAGATTGTAATTGCATCCGGAAGGATCTCCGTTTGATTGTAACAAACTCGATGATGTACTCCATTGGGGTATAAATAAGACAAGCGACCCAAATTGGAGGGTATCCATTCTGTTGGAGAAATCCTATTTGTTTTGTTGGAGTTTAAGGAGTGCTCGAAACTCCCAATTGGCTCGTCGGACATGACGAGAGCAATCTGGAGGACGGAGACCCTCATCCTCCAGTGGTATTCCGGCGACACAAGAGTTGCAACCCTCCTCCCCACACCGGCGTAGATCCAGGACCTATCAGGAAATGTGATTTTACGAAAGAATTGAGCCTACTAATTAAAATATACATAATTAACATGATCACAACTACAAAAAACATTTGTTAGATATTTTCTTGTAACCTATGTATTAAGTCTCAACTTTATTAAATTAATAATATTACGAATTAATAATTAATTAATTAATTAAGAGAGATTTATGTTAAGTGAGTAGTTACACCATTGGTTACTCCCTCTACTTCTATAAAAGGATTGATCATCACTCTTCCAAAGACACAAGTTAGTTTTTCCCATCAAAACTTCTATCAAGCAAAGGTGTGTGAGGGTTGAGAGGGAGAAATCAATTCATAGCAATTTGATATTTCTCTTCGTTGAATAGAATCATGGAGCAAGGTATGTGTTCTTTGTCTTCTCTTTAATATTATTGTGGAAATCATTTGTTCAAGATGCTATAATGTGCAATTAGAGTTTCGTTGTGTACTTATCATGAAACAAATAAAACTAACATATGGTATCAGAGCAAGGTTTAGAACTTATGATTTCCCGTTCATGTCATATTCACTTCACGCATACATGATGCTTCCGCTGAAAATTATGTGATTTCTTAAAGCAGTTACAACGTTTGTTTACGTTCTCATTATTCTTAAGATCAATGTTCGTGATAGACATGTTTTTCCTTGATGTGTATCTATGATTTTCATTTCATATATTTCAAGATCTTCCGGTAAGTAGTTAAGAAACAAGGAAATATTCTTTTCATATTTAATAAAACATCTCAATTTATACGTTACTGACTTTTTCCCTTATCTTGATTTCATTAAAAGCTTTCCATCCTGATAACACGTTTATTTCCCACGTTATGATATTGTAACTGTTCATGCAATATATTTTAATGTGTGATGAAACATTTTACTGTTAAACATGGTTAAAATCGGTACATTACCGTAAAGCACATGATACTCATGTTTTGATATTTGTAATAATTTTATGCAAATTTAAGATTTGTCTATTTAATGAAGTATTACATATATTTGCTTTTATTCTTCTGATCTTGACTCAAACAAATAAGAACTCATGTTATTTTATTTGAACTATTCATATGATATCTATATTATGTATAAATCTTAGTCGCCAAAGTGACCGATTTAGAATGTTTCTCATAGATGTCAAACTAAGTTAGATTCAGTTATTCATGATTTTGATGCTATAATGAAATGACTTAATGATTTATCATGAATAATTGAAGTTCATAGATTACAAAATATTTAAGATCACCCAAAGGTGGATCAACCTATTTGTGATCATGAACATTATTGTGGTTAATTGATATGTCGATTTGGATGTGTTTAGTATATCCAAAGATAACAAACATGTCTTATTGAAGCATATTTAATTTCCAATTATGTAAAATTTAATTAAGCATCAATTATGGTTCATTGTTATATATTGTTATATCACCCAAAGGAGATTTTCAATATATATTTAATTTAATATTTTTATAGCTATAGAAGTCTGAATTACGTGATTAAGTTATGTCTCAAAGCATTAATGTAGGAGCATTTATTTATTTTTGCAGCGTTTGTTAATGTTTCACTTCATTCGCAAGTTTCGTCTATTACAAAGTTTAATGGGCTTAATTATAATGAATGAAGTGAAGAAGTCAAGTTTCATTTAGGTGTTCTTGATCTTGACTTAGCATGATAAGCCCGTTGCTGTTACCGAGACAAGCAATAATGAAGAAAAATCTTTTCATAAGAGTTGGGAAAGATCAAATAGACTGAGCTTAATGCTTATGCGAATGACAGTGGCAAATAACATTAAGACTACTATTCCTGAAACTAATGATGTTAAGGAATTTATGAAGTATGTGAAAGATATTGCTCAATCTGAATCTGCTGATAAGTCGCGTGCTGGTACATTAATGAGTATGTTAATCACCATGAAGTTCGATGGTTCGCGTACTATGCATCAACATGTGACATAAATGTCAAACATAACAGCAAGATTAAGAACCATGAGAATGAAAGTGGATGATAGTTTCCTTGTACAGTTTATCATAAATTCTTTGCCTCGGGAGTACGATCCATTCCAAATAAATTATAACACAATGAAGGATAAATGGAATGTGACTGAACTTCAAAGTATGCTTATTCAAGAAGAGGCAAGGCTTAAGAAACAAGGAATTCACTGTATCAATCTCGTAGGTCATTCAGGAGTTAAAAGAAAACCAAGAAAGAAGTATGGAAAAGGGAAATAAAGGATCGTTGAAGATCCACGAGTCATCTGCTCAAATCCACAAGAAAGAACAAAAGTGTGATAAGTGTCATTTCTGCCACAAACCTGGACACTATCAGAAAGATTGCCATAAACGTAAAACATGGTTTGAAAGTAAAGGTAAACATGATGTTTTTGTATGTTTTAAATCATACTTGGCAGAAGTTCCTTATAATACTTGGTGGATTGATTCTGGTTGTATCACTCATGTTTCTAATACGATACAGGGATTCGTTACGATCCAAACCACAAACCCAAATGCGAACTTTGTCCTTATGGGGAACCGTGCCAAAGCACCAGTTGAAGGGATTGGACTTACTGTTTACTTTTAGATACAGGACACCATTTAGATCTTTATCAGACTCTTTATGTTCCATCTCTTTCTCGTAATTTAGTTTCTTTGTCTAAACTTGATATAGTTGGTTATTGTTCTAAGTTTGGGAATGGAAGTTTCAGTTTGTTTAAACAAAATCTTCTTGTTGGTTCTGGTGTCCGTTGTGATGGTTTATACAAGTTAAATCTTGATAATTTGTTTGTTAAAACCTTATTGACCTTGCATCATAATGTTGGTATGAAACGTGGTTTAGTGGATGAAAGTTCAGCTTACTTGTGGCATAAACGATTGGGTCATGTATCCAAAGAAAGAATGCAAAGATTAGTAAAGAATGAAATCCTTCCTAATTTGGATTTTACTGATCTTAATGTATGTGTGGGTTGTATTAAAAGAAAATTCACAAAACACACAATTAAGAAATCAGCCACAAGAAGCACACAACTCCTTGAAATTGTACACACCGATATATGTGGACCTTTTGATGTTCCATCCTTTAGTGGGGAAAAATATTTTATCACCTTTATTGATGATTTTTTACGTTATGGTTATGTCTACTTGTTGCATGAAAAATCTCAAGCAGCAAATACTTTAGAGGTGTTTGTTAATGAGGTTGAAAGACAACTAGACAAAAAGGTGAAAATAATTAGATCTGATAGAGGTGGTGAATATTATAGAAAGTATGATGAAAGTGGACAATGTCCTGGTCCATTTGCTAAATTTCTTGAAGGACGTGGCATTTGTGCTCAATACACAATGTCAGGTACACCACAACAGAATGGTGTTGCAGAAAGGCGTAATCGTACTTTAATGGATATGGTTAGAAGTATGTTAAATAATTGCTCATTGTCTTTATCATTGTGGATGCATGCCTTAAAAATTGTTATGTATTTGTTAAACATGATTCCTAGTAAGGCAGTTCCAAAGACTCCTTTTGAACTGTGGATGGGAAGGAAACCTAGTTTAAGACACCTCCATGTTTGGGGTTGCCCGGCGGAAGTAAGAATTTATAATCCACATGAAAAGAAACTGGATTCAAGAACGACCAGTGGTTTCTTTATTGGTTATCCAGAAAAATCTAAAGGCTTTAGATTTTATTGTCCTAACCATAGTACAAGAATTGTTAAAACTGGAAATTCTAAACTCATTGAAAATGATGAGATTAGTGGGAGTAAAGAACCACGTAAAGTTGAAATTCAAGAAGTAAGGGTGCAAATTTCTTTACCCATTACTTCTTCTAATGTTGTTGTTCCTACAATTGTAGAGCAATTTGACAATGTACAAGAACAACAAATGAATGACCAAACACCTCACAATGAAGTCGTCAACAATGAAACTTTAGTAAATGAACCACATGAAGTGACATTAAGAAGGTCTGAAAGACCAAGGAAACAAGCTATTTCTGATGATTATGTGGTTTATTTTCAAGAGTCAGAACTTGACATTGGAATTAATGAAAATTCAGTTTCATTTTCACAAGCCATGGAAAGTACTAATTCTATTAAGTGGTTGCATGACATGAAAGAAGAATTGAAATCAATGAATCACAATAAAGTCGGGGATCTTGTAGAATTGCCTGAAGGTTCTAAAAGAGTTGGGTGTAAGTGGGTCTTTAAGACTAAACTCGATTCTAATGGTAATATCGAAAGACACAAGGCTAGACTTGTTGCCAAATGTTTCACTCAGAAAAGTGGTATTGACTACAAAGAGACATTTTCCCCTGTATCTAAAAAGGACTCTCTTAGAATTATTATGGCATTAGTAGCTCATTATGATTTAGAGTTACATCAAATGAATGTGAAAACTACATTTCTCAATGGAAATTTAGATGAAGAAGTATACATGGAACAACCCGAGGGTTTTGTAATTGAAGGAAATGAACACATGGTGTGTAAACTTAAGAAATCAATATACGGACTTAAGCAAACTTCCCGTCAATGGTATCTCAACTCTCAAGTTTAATGATACAATTACTTCCTTTGGATTTAATGAAAACGTCGTTGATCGATGTATATATCTGAAGGTCAGTGGGAGTAAATTTATATTTCTGATTTTGTATGTTGATGATCTCTTGCTAGCTACTAATGATCTTGGTTTATTACATGAAACCAAGAAATTTCTCTCTAATAACTTTGAAATGAAAGATATGGGTGAGGCGTCCTATGTGATAGGAATAGAAATATTCCGTGATAGATCACAAGGATTGTTAGCGTTGTCTCAGAAAACATATATTAAAAAAGTTTTAGAGAGATTTAAGATGGAAAGTTGTTCAGCAGGTGTTGTTCCAATTCAGAAAGGGGATAAATTTAATCTTAAGCAATGTCCAAAGAATGAATTGGAACATAAACAAATGGAGAGTATTCCTTATGCATCCATTGTTGGAAGTTTGATGTATGCTCAGACTTGTACTCGACCAAACATCAGTTTTGTTGTCGGTATGTTGGGTAGATATCAAAGCAATCCTGGAATAGATCATTGGAGAGCTGCAAAGAAAGTATTAAGATACTTACAAGGAACGAAGGATCACATGCTCACTTATAGGCGGTCTGATCACCTTGAGGTGATTGGATATTCAGATTCAGACTTTGCAGGATGTGTAGATACTAGAAAATCTACATTTAGATATTTGTTTCTTTTAGCTGAAGGGACAATATCTTGGAAGAGTGTGAAACAGTTTGTCATTGTTGCGTCCACTATGGGGGCTGAGTTTGTAGCATGCTTTGAGGCTACAGTTCATGGTTTATGGTTGCGGAATTATATTTCAGGACTTGGAATTGTCGACTATTGCCAAGCCGTTGAAAATTTATTGTGATAATGCCGCAGCAGTCTTCTTTTCTAAGAACGACAAGTATTCAAAATGTGTTAAACACATGGAATTGAAATACTATGTCGTTAAAGAAGAAGTTCAGAAACAAAGAGTGTCAATTGAACACATAAGCACTAATTTAATGGTTGCGGATCCGTTGACTAAAGGTTTGCCACCAAAGACATTTAGGGAACACGTCGAACAGATGTGCATTATTGAAAACAATTATTGATGATGCATATTAATGTAGTACGTATGTTATGTTGTTGACCTCTTGAATTCGCTTATGAATTGTTTCTGAAATTATATTTTCCTGTTTCATTATCATAGTACATGTACATCAATGATTTATGTGATTAAATAAGAAATGTCTTTTATAAAGACATTATCGTTAGACCATTATGATATCTCTCATTAATGATCATACTAAATATGAAATCTATATTATGATACATGGAAGGGAATGTGTCAGAATCTATGACGTACAACCGCCATGATCCGTATAGGTTTTCATACTTAGTAGTGACTAATGTTTTAATTGATATAAGGAAGATTTTAGCTTAAATTTTGCGCATTATGTTTTGTTATTAAATACTTGAAGTTGAATTATGTTACATGGGCTAAGTGGGAGAATGTTAGATATTTTCTTGTAACCCATGTATTAAGTCTCAACTTTATTAAATTAATAATATTACGAATTAATAATTAATTAATTAAGAGAGATTTATGTTAAGTGGGTAGTTACACCATTGGTTACTCTCTCTACTTCTATAAAAGGATTGGTCCTCCCTCTTCTAAAGACACATTAGTTTTCCCATCAAAACTTCTATCAAACAAATGTGTGTGAGGGTTGAGAGGGAGAAATCAATTCATAGCAATTTGATATTTCTCTTCGTTGAATAGAATCATGGAGCAATGTATGTGTTCTTTATCTTCTCTTTAATATTATTGTGGAAATCATTTGTTCAAGATCCTATAATGTGCAATTAGGATTTCGTTGTGTACTTATCATGAAGCAAATAAAACTAACAACCTCCCCACCAGAGGTGGGAAAAGAATACATATTTAGTGGTAAGAGAGCACCAACCAGACCTTTTACTCTTGATTCTTGCAGTTCTGGAACCCCAGGATCACTATATGTCTATACAACAATAGGTGCAATTCCATATACATGAATGGAAGCCTATAACAATAAGAGGCTCACCAAACATCACGAAGATATCTCCCTTCCATCTGCAGGTTTTTCACAAAGCTCTCGACCTTAGAACCTTCCAAGCCACCCTGTGATAGACAGATTGAATAGTAGGATTAACTTATTGTAGAACATTCTTATTAAATCTTGATTTGAATTCAAATGGTTGGGCAACTAATATTAGTAATGTGCCACCAATAGGTACTATGACGAGGATGATTAATGCAAGTCGACCTCTATTGAAACAGTTAAACAGAAAACATGCATTGCACAATTTTTACTTCAAGAGTATAAATCAAATATAAACCTGCTCTTGAACTATTGTGTGAAGAACACGGTGGACATCACGAGCCATGCCTTTGGCGTCACCGCAAACATAAACATAGCCTCCTTTTGACATGATATTCCAGACCTTGGAAGCCTGCTAAGAAGGAAATCAGTTGTTTTTAAGCAATAAATGTTGAATGAAACAGGTAGAAAGACAAGATCTTTACATTCTCAGCCATCTTGTGCTGAACATATTCTTTAGTTGCTCCCTCACGAGAGAAAGCAACAATCAACTCTGAAAGTGCTCCAGCTTCAACAAAGTTGTTCAGCTCATCCTCATAGATAAAATCCTGGCCACAAAACATATAATTTTTAAGCTGCAGTGTAACAGTAAATGGTCCTCAAATCCTCGATTACTATGAAAAATCACAAACTTGAAGAAACTACTAAATCAATCACCATTCTACGGTTTCTGCATCCAAAGAAAAGAATTGAGTGGCCAAGATCTGCTCCAGACTCTTTAAGCGCTAAACGTTCCTGAAAATGAAAATGATTTTATAGAATAGCTGGGAAAAATAAATCCCCAAATGGCCATGCCTAAAAGAATGATAGTCATATACCTGCAAGAAGCCCCTAAAAGGTGCTAGTCCTGTTCCAGGACCTATCATAATTATAGGTACAGAATAATCTGCTGGAAGCTTAAAATTTGACTGCCTCACAAAGATGGGAGCCCAGCTACATTCAGAGCTTTGCTCCAACGGCACTGCATGCTGGAAATAAACAAGTTTTATTAAGAAACAAACAGAAACATTCAAGGACCATGTATTCCAAGAATATATTTACATATACCTTCAAATGTATGTAAAAATCTAGTCAGAGTTTAGCAGCAAAAATATCAAGAGATTATATACCTTCATCCATGTTGAGCAAACACCTCTGTGGATCCTTCCAGTAGGTGTTGGTCCATATACCAGTGCACATGTCACATGAATCCTAGATGGCGCCATCCTACCAAAGTTACATCATAAACAGTCACTCAAACGTCATAAGCAGTCAATGTTTCAACATAGCGAAATACCAAAATAATCAATCTAAAGAGGTCAGACCATTTGGAAGATAAATGGTTGCTAGGATTATGTTACCTAGGAGATGATGAAATTGAGTAATATCTAGGTTGGAGTCGAGGAGATATGGCAGCAAAGAATACACCCAGAGGAGGCTTGGCGGATGGAAACTCAGCCATGACTTCCAGAAGGCTTCTCTGACTAGCAACTACCCACTGGGAGTATTCTTCCTACACCAAAGAGGCAAATACTTGGTCAAAACTTCCCTAAGGGCCCGAGGACTGGCATTTAAAGTATAATTTTAATTTGTGATCAGTTGTTACGAACCTTTCCGGCTGGGTAGGCAAGACGTTGCAATTTCGCAGCTTCATTAGGATCCGAAGCATTAGTGGCCAAAGCTACTAATGCTGCCTGTTATCCAAATTATATGAATTGAACTCCTGTTTAAACTCAAACAGGGACTGCCTATATGGCATGATAATCTATTAAAATGTATTACCTTCTTGGGTGGGTTCAATAGATCTGCATAGCGAGCAAGTGCAGTTCTCAAGGTACAAGGAGATGGGAAAGGAGGCGGTAAAGCGCTTCCGCTAAGTGGAGTCCCATCTTCATTATCAGCATGAATTGAAAAGAATGTGTCTGAAGAATATCCCAGTAACTTCTCTGCTTCTTCTACAACCTCAACACAATTTTCTGTATATACACCAACATGGTCCCCTGTTTCGTACCTGTCAAGGAAGAAGCAGCAGTACAACCAACCTCTTTAATTTGAGAAACAGAAGCACTTATGCATTTTGAATGAATGAACTAAACACTTTCTGGTTTTAAACAAAACGTAAAATAGCCTTGTGGCTGTACCATTTCAATATTGATTCTGTTTTTCAGTGCTAAGGATTTTATTTATTTTTTAATTTCCATCCTGCCTGTGACTTTTAACATCAGTCAGAAAGATGTAATACAGTAAAAGGCACAAAATGAGGTTGTCGTCTGCAGATACATTGAGGTGATATATTACAAACTTGACCATATCCTTTATTATCATCAAGAGTCTCAAAGAGCCTACTAAGTCATAGATACCCAACTGGTGGTTCCTGTTTGGTCAAAAAGAAACTCCTCCATGTGCCGAGATGAATAGGCGTATATGTCCTTGAGCCTAGTCAAAAGACAAAAAGTTGGTACTGCACGACGCGAGCCTACACTCACACCCTTAACTTCGACACGGATATTAAACTCAGTTGACCTGTCTTATGCTATTGTTTGTTCTAATGCTTTCGAGGCTGGACAAACCAATTCAAGACTTGAATTTCAAAAAAAACAAAAAACCTAAATGCATTTGTCAGAGCTTGGCAAAGAGATTCAATTGGCCAGTTAAAGTAGCCCAAAAAAACTAAGTCGACAATGGAGCACCACTACCAGAACTCATCTATAATGCATGTCTACCTGAAATGGGAACAGATTGGAATTTAAAGGCTGAAACGACTAAGTAATTATAATCAAGATTATACTGCATGGAAAGATACTGATTGGATGATTGAACTTATTTGAAGCTCTTGGGCTCAACAAAAGTGGAGAAATTTATTGTTATTTGTCAATTCTAATAAGTTTGGAACCCACTACACACCATTACAGTTAACTACTTCCATGACACATGCTAGTATTATGTGCCAGTATAGGAGTTCATGGCATCAAATAAAATATGTATAGAAGTTGAGGAAGCTAAGAGAGAACTTACACTAGACCCGTATTAGTTATATCAAATTCAAGATGGATGCATGAACGATCTGATTCCGGAGTGTGAAGCTCTCGGCGGACGGCAACATTAGCTCTTCAAATTAACCAATGCAATCGCATTAGTGCGTAACGAACACAATACAAGGAAGCTTTAAACTCAAAGCATAGTGGAAATAATTTATTCCTAAGATTTTTCATTCACCTGCATGGATGATGTATATCATGCACAGCATGTCCATTCGCCAGGCTCCAATTTTTGTCTGACTGTGGTGCATCAGTTGGATCAATAAAAACTACACGATACTCAGGTACTGCAGCAGTATAAGGAGTAGAGGCACTTGATTTATCATCTTCATCACAAAGCAACTGGTCCAGCTCGGGCCATACCAGCTCTTTCCTAAATACCAACACAGTAATTAACAGTTAACTCTATGGCTAAGCTACCTGTACAAATTCATGAAGATAGATACTGTTTAAAATGAAAATATGCAACAAACCCTAAGAGTTAACTTTACACATACCATGCAGTAAAATCATCTTCTATACACTGGTCGTCATCTCCAAGACCCAATGGCACAAGGCACTTTGCTCCTAATATTGGAACAATATTTGAGAATAATGCAAAAGGTTTACAGATAACATTTACGTCATGATATTTTGACCAAGGCACCAAATTTCCTCCATTAGTAAAATGCTAAGCGACTTTTACATAATTTATTTTTCTCAGTACTAAGCTTAGAACATAGTGCACATAAAAATATTTGAACAATCACATTACCCAAATATATCCTAACTCTTGGGTTTCTCATTTTCTTAACCTAGAAACACAATTTTTTTTAACCCAATCCATTTGTCATAAATAGTGCTTCTGAACAGAATCTATGAAAAACAGTTAGCTAAAGTCTTACATTCTTACAATGACCATATTGCACAGTGATGATAGCTACAAGGAAATCGGGTACAACACAAATCAAGGCACCAGTCGGAAGGGATATGCTAAATGAATCTGTTCACATGCCGAAGTAATGAAGCACAGAGAATTACACCTACCCTGATCACAAAGGGCTTCATCAACCACCTTCGCAACCTGCATTAATAGAACATGTTGTTCTCTCAAAATCAGTCACTGGTTTTGAATTGTTAAATTTAAATGCAACTGATGAATACTACTTTATTAAAATGCTCGTACTGCCGGTTGCCAAGACCAAAGACACCATATTGTAGACTCTGAAGCCAAGCACCCCTCTCTTGTCCCTGAATCTCAGAGATAAAGAAGACGAGAATAATGAAACCACAATACATCTGCACTTATAGCTTGCAAGAAATAACATATTAACCGCAAAACCGAAAAGCCATTTTAGCATCATACCTCTGTAAACCATCTATAAAACCTCGCTGCGTTGTCTGTGGGCTCACCATCACCATAACTACATAATGAAAAAAGTTTTAATTTCTTATGAATAATTTCAAAAGGCAAGAAGAAGCCAACAATATATAGAACTACATACATCAGAAAAGATCAAAACTCACGTTGCCATAAAGAAAAAAACAAGTGTTTCTTTCTTCAATTTATCTTCATACTGGTCATCTTCAGCTGCATATTCATCCTAAGAACAAGAAAAACACATTGCCATAGAATCTCAATCACCAAAACCAACAATCAGTATTAACAAAACTATCTTAAAGACTTCAAATAAATTTATAAGACACCTGAACACGGCTTGATAAAAGCTCAGCTCGACATCAAATCCAATTTATAAATAAATCTTGTGACCTTGACCTTAATACCACATATAAATTTTAACAACCCAAGCTAGGATTGCCTGCTTGGATGATGTCGTATCATTTACACTAGTGCTAACTGTTACCATAACCAGCAATAAGAACGGAAAAAGATGAAATTTCAACGGATACCCACCAAATCAACAACTTTGAACACAGCTTTCTCATACCGAGCTTTTGCCTCCTCCACAAACACCTGCTCAAACAAAAACCATTTTCAGCTGGTGCTAGTTGTTTGGTGGAATAACTTTTAAATAGTAACGAACAGCACTTATTAAATGACTTCTATGTAACTAGTTTACAGGAAAAGCAAAAACAATCCTGGAACTAGAGCTCCCAATGGAGTTCCACAAATTAAAAATCTATATTTCAATGAGTTCCCCACTTCCATCCATACGAAAAATCATTTTCAACTAGTGCGATTTGTTTACAGAAAACTTTTAAGAGTAACAAACCAGACTTATTAAATGGCTTCTAATTAACTGGTTTACAGGAAAATCAAAAAATCATTTTCCCAATAAAGTTCCACGACTTACAAAAATTGTACTTCAATGGGTTCCTCCATTTTCACCCATAACAAAAATCATTTTCAGCTGGTGCGATTGGTTTACAGAAAAGGTTTTAAGAAGTTAGGAACTTGACTTATGGAATGACTTCTAAGTAACTAATTAACAGGAAAACTAAAAAAAAACATCCTAGAACTGAAGTTCCCAGTGAAGTTCCACGACTTTAAAATATATACCACAAATGAGTTCCCGCATTTCCACTCATAACAAAAATCATTTTTAACTATTGTGTTTGGTTTGCAGAAAAAAATATAAAAAATTATGAACCAGAGTCATGCCAAGAATTTTAAGTAACTGGTTTACAGGAAAACTGAAAAATCCTAGAACTGGAGTTCGACAACTTAATGTAATTCAAACAAGTTCCCCACTTCCACTCATAACAAGATCATTTTCAACTAGTGCAATTTGCTTACAGAAAAACTTCTAAAAAGTAAGGAACGAGACTTGTGAAATGATTTCCCTCTTCTAAGTACCTGATTTACTGGAAAACTACAACAACAACAACAAAAACTCGGAACTGGAGTTCCCAGTGAAGTTCCACGACTTCTTAATAATTAGTAATTCAGACAGAGTCGATGTCATGATGTCAAATCATTGAGCACAATTTACACGACATCCAGGAGAAAATCTGAGAGTTCAAAAATCCAATATGATGTGTACTTAACTAGGTAAAATCGAAAATTCAATTGTTGTATACTTAACTATATAAAATCTAAATCCCAGGGGAGAAAAATCCAATTTGGTACACATTTACAGATGAGTTCCCCGACTTCCACTCACAATCCGGTTCGAATCGAAAACCGAAACAACTACCACGAAATCCCTCACCTTGGCGAAGCCCTCAGCAGTACCGGTCTGCGTTCCGAAAAAGACGGTAACTTTCCTCTTCCCCTCCTCCACTACGTCCTCCTCCTCTTCCACCTCCATCTCCCTCCTCACCCCCAGCACCTTGGGCTTCTCCGCCTCCGGCTTCGTTCCATAGGAGGAGCCCCACCAGAAGGCGAGGAGCGCGAGGCCGAGCAGCACGGCGACGGCGACGGGGGCGGCGTCGCGGATGAGGTCGAGGAAAGACATGGGGACGGGAAGGTTCTAGAAGAGAGTGGGAGTGGAAGAGGAAGAGGAAGAGGAGGTTTGGGTTTGGTGATGGCATCGGTGGAAAGGAAGGATTGCAACCACAACGCCCAACCAACCCTGACCGGTAACACCAACGCCCACCTAACACCGTTAACCATGGTTACCGATTCCCTAACCATGGTTAGGTTGAGTTGGATTGTTTGGTTGGTCGTTAACTCGTTAAAAAAAATTCTTCCTGTATTGCTTGCTTAGTTTTAAATATCAAACCTCCCAAACACACATAATAAGATTGTTGAGATACGATCTCTAGTTTTGTTTTGACAATCTCAATCCAAAAAATCTCCAACTAGTCCAAGTTGATGTCATAATTAACTTTGTTGTTAGTAAAAGTTATTAGTTATTACTCCTCCCAAAAGGTGGTATTATCTTTTTGTTTGGAGGGCGTGGGCTGTAGACTGTAGTCCCTAACGACTAACGTAGGTGAGGGTGTGGATGTAAAAACAGATCCTCAAATGCATTATTACAAATGCAAAGCATGATGCAACGCGTGAGAATTAATAATGGTAAATGTGGTTGGCATTCTCAATGGAGGAGCTTCATATCGAATCACCTGTAGACTCGAACGTACGTACGTGTTTCTTCTATTTTTGTAGGATTTCATTTACTTGTTTCAAATTTCTGAGTATTGGCCTTTTTGAAACTTTTAAGATTTCGAACATCTGAAAAAACATCGTGTAACATAATTACGAGTACTCCTCATCATTGTCTTATCAGTAATGAACCATGCATCATCATAAATATCCAGCCAGACTTTCATTTTAAACATGAGCGTTCGTTATCATTGTGGTTATTGACTTATTATGGATAAATCAATTCAACTTGAAATGTGATATATCTTTGAATATTGTTTTTGTTGCCGTTTCGTTCAGAATTTTGAGGATGTGTCGGATGACAATTACGCAGATCCACCCCTACCGAACTACTATTGTGAAGGAAACGAATCCAAGTTGGTGGTGTCAATGAAGGTCTGGAGTTATGGAAGATGCTTATATGGATGTCGTTAATTACTCTATTGGATGGAATGTTGCATTCTCATGGGGGTTATTGGACGAGGAAGATGTGGAAACAAAATAATTTATAAGATCGAACTTGTTAATGCGTGTGATGAGGGACAATGGAATTATTAGGGAGGATTCGATGATGTGAGGAAAGAATTGTACTGAAGGTTTACAAATTCTGGAAGGGAGTGTTATTTTGTTTGTTATATGATAAGGTTTGTTTTGTGGTGCGTCATGATTTTTACATAGCAATTACGAATCGTCTAATTAAGTTTTCGTATTTATTAAATGGAAATATTTTTCAAAAAAAATATTTTTTTGGAAAAATATATACCGTAGAAACTTATTTGGTAAAATATGCACATTGAAAATGACACATCCAGTGTCGTTTTCATTAATTGACAATGACACATCAGCTGCCTTTTTATCTCCAAATGAAAACGGCTCCGGTGGTGGTCTTTTCTCCAATTCTTCAAAACCCATTTTGAAGTTTGAATTGGTTCTAATCTTCATTCGGTAATGCAACCGGCTTTGAATTTGACTCTCAAGTTTGCCCGGTCACCACCGATTTCCTTCTCAAGCACCTACAAGTGTAGATTTAGGTACACAAATAACTTTAGGTCCTTGAATGTTAGCTTTGGAAATCAAAACCATTTTGGTTTTAGGAGCACACACACTTGAAGAACTACGATTAATGAACATATGCTTGTCATTTAGTGTAGTGTGAAATACATGGTTTTTCAATTTTGCATTGTATCCTAAACCATATTTTTGCAAAGATTGTTTGTGACTACCTAAAAGCATATTACACGTCTTAGTTCCATTTGTAAACTTTTCTAGATCTTTTCTTAATTGCAAATTGCAAGCATGAAGATCTAATTGTTCAACATTTATAGGTGTTGCTTTTAGATTACCAAGAGTTGATGCATTATTTTCAAGTCTAGCAAACACCTTATTCTTCTCATTCATGACTATATCAATTTGGTATTTGAGATCATTGATTAGCTTTCTAGCATTCTTGTTATTTTCACAAATAATCTCATATTGTTTAACTAAATCATGAAATACATTTTGAAGTTCATCATGAGAATATGTTTCTTCTTTGGAACATGAACTATCACTAGCATATGACTTAGATGAGCAATAATGTGATCTAATAGAGTAAGAGTTAGAGAATATCTCACTTCCTTCATCTTGAATTGTCAAGTAGCACATATGTGCATATTCCTTTGTTGATGAATGTGCGGTTGATTGGGATGATGATGAAGATGTTGATGTATGATTTCTAGTTTAATTGTACATATATATTTTCGATTTTTTTTGTACAATAAGGATCATTCATATATTTTCTACGATTTGATTTTCATGCATGCATCGGTTTGTTTTAATGATTGCTTAAAACACATTAAAACAAACATTGGGCTCCGAAATTCATACTTAGAAGTTCTCTAAAACTTCTTGAAGATCCGGAGACGTTGAGGATGCTTGTTGTTGCGCCGGATGCCTCCGAGTATTCACCAAACTCTAAACAATATCAGAGAGAGAAGAGCTAGCCTCTCAATCTCCATTAGGGTTTAGAATCTAATTACTAATCCCTCTTTAGTTCCCTTGAGAAGAAGATCTCTGAAAACTAAAACTAAACTTAAGAATTAAGGAAATTTCGTGGATAATTATGGAGAGAGAGATTTGCACAAAAGATAATGAATTAATTAATGAGGTAATGAGATAAACTTGTATTTATAAGTTCTCTCCAAATTACCTATTCATGTGCAACCTCTTACCCATGATTTCATGCAAACTTCCATCTAACCATCCATTATTTGCTAACAAATAATCTTAGCCACGAATTAAATCAGTTATGGACCAATTCCATGCATGATCTAATTAATTCTTAAATTAATTCTGCAGAAAACCGTCTCGACCGGTCGACCGTTTGGAGGTTCGGTCGACCGTTTGCAATAATAAAATATTTCATCGCAATGTTCGGTCGACCGACCGATAGATTCGATCGACCGTTCCGGACGGACGAAAATTTCCTGTTATCGGTCGAGACGTGTCCGGTCGACCGTGCATAGTTCAGTCGACCGATCAACAGTAAACAGTCGGCCATTTTTGCATAGTCCTGCAGTTGGTCAAATTTCGGTTTTACACCTACAAAATTTGACATTTCGGGATTAGTAGTAAATTCACAACTTATGTAACATATTATCCTATGTAATGATAAATCATTACACCCCATAATATTTACATCACATATGAATTTAATTTAGATTCCAATTATGTCATTAATCACAACATAATTTTGATTTTGTTTGTTCACCCCATGTGTCATATTTTCTACATGAAACCCGACACATCCTATGAACTCAAAATCCCCATTTCTTGTTTCCCAGTTTTGTGGTGTGACCTATGAGAGGATTTAGACTAAGTTGGCAGTGATATTAAGATCTTAATATCACAAGCTATAAGCGGTATCTAGCTACACATTATAGCTCCCAATTAGTTAGATGTCTTAATTCCACTCGAACCAAAACCCGATTAATTTAGTGACGGCGTGCACCACTTGTGTCCGTCCCTTGCCTCGTGATATTAAGAATACACACAAAGTAGGATTGTGTTATATTTGTATTAGTATTCATTTCTTGATCTCTTTAAGCTAGTTATAAATATGTGACTTAACTCAAATCACATTGTGCACATTATAACTTTGCTTTATCAAGGGGCCCACTAATATCATCACTCAATTAAGAGGGACAATTATAATCTTTTGACTAACTATCTTCTCCAACAAAAGTCAAACTTAACCAACTAATGCATTTGCACTACACTCATTGATAGCTTAAGACACTAGTCTAATTAAGCACTCCTTAAGCGATCGGATATAAGTCTCATATCAAAGGACCAAGGACACAGTAAAATATTAATGACACAGAAACACATTTCTATAATATTTTACTTGTTAGGTCAATTCGGTATACAAAAGTAATATTTTCTTCTTTTGCCAACCCGTGTTGTCACTCACTTGTAGAGTTACAATGATCTATGACCAACACGGCAATCTTAACTCGGTAATTAATGTCCCATGTTAATTACCATGATTGTGAATATCTTTTGTTTTATGTAAACCAATATCTTTTAGAGCTCTACGGTTAAGGACCAAGAGCATCTTCCTTAACACTTCTAAAAGACGAATAACATAAACAAGGAACAAAATGATTTCTCATTCAATTTATAATAATTGACATTTAAAAGTAAAACATTTAGAACACATTCCCTTCAATCTCCCACTTGTTATCAAAGTTTTCTTTCACATACATTCTCAATATATAAAACATTAATAACTAGGGTAACCTTCTCAAATCACCTATCAAGCCAATCCACATGGATCCTCGGATCCATGGACTCGAAATATATTTCGCCTCTTAGCTTGGTATGAAGGTTTGTTGAATGGATCAGTTGTGTTACTGTTGTGTCCACCCATTTATTTATTTTGTCTTTCGTTGGTGGTTGAGTTAGCCGTAGTGATATTACTCCTAACTACACTAGCTCATACCTCCACCTCAGATAATGATGACGCATCATCATTCCAACCTCCTATTGTCAAGAATTCCTATGAGAATTGCATCAAAATAGCCCTCGGCTATTTTCTTCGTTGTCTTCCATAAACAAGAATCTTATCTTTAGTCTGGTTAAGGTACTTCAGAATATTCTTTGACCGCCATCCTATGCTTAGGAATTGCGTCGGATTGGTGACTACCTGTCACACTTAGAGCATACGAGATATTGAGTCTTGTGCAAGTCATTGTGTACATGGTCCTTCCTTTTGCCGAAGCATAAGGGATACCTTCATGTACTCCAAGTCTTTGCGTGATTGAGCACGTTGAGACTTCTTGAGTTGCACACTTGGACCCATACTTATTGGCACATTGTCTATATTGGAATTGTTCACCCTGAACCTTTCCAAGACCTTGTCAATGTACGCACATTGAGTGGGGCCAATGAGTCTACGGGATGTATCTCAATGTATCTTGATTCTCAAGATGTATTGAGCCTCATCCATATCTTTTCATTGAACATACAGATTTCAATGAAATTTCTCGTTTGCTAATGCAAAGGTATATGATTGCTCACGAGCAATATGTCATCGACACATAAGATCAGAAGTACTACATGACTCCCACTAATCTCCTTGTACATACAAGGTTTTTTCCTTTACTTTGAATGAAGTGAATAATCTTCTCTTCGCCAAAGCATTTGCTCCAACTCCTCGATGCTTGCTTCAATCCATAAATGGATCCTTGAAACTTGCATATCTTCTCGCTATTCTTTGGATCATCAAAACCTTGAGGTTGTAAAAATGTACATATCCTCCTCCAAGTTCCCGTTAAGGAACTGTTGAACGTTTTAATTTAAACCGCAAGTGCACGGCCGCGATGAAGCGGTGGCAAGTACGGGTCGTCCTCAGGGAGGTGAGCAGCCTCTTGCTTGTACGAAATCAAGTGGCGAAAATAATGGAGAAGAGAGTTGGTTACGCTACTCTAGACTACGCTACACTAAGAAGTATGAAATGCGAAACAAAGAAATAAACGATCAAATAAAAACTAAGCTAAGAACAAAACAAGAATGCTGGAATTTCAGGAAGGGAAAAACCCCTAAGGGGTGGAGTGAGTGCACACATGCAAAGAGGTGGGTGTAGAATACATTCTTTAAGCATATGAAGGTGGTGTTTATCAAGCATAGGAAGTGTCTAAATGTTATGGCAAAACCTATCAATCTATTCACCAACTTAGTTGATTAACATTTACATATGCAAGGTGTTTATTTCAGAACCTAAACAAGCATGAGAGGTGTCTAATCATTTTGGCAAAACTCATCAAGTTGTAAATTCTATCCTAAACAAGCAAGCATACATTCATGTTTAATCAACACATTGAAATTAAAGCATTCATCCCATTCTCTAATGCATGTATGTACATCTACTCCACCCCCCAAAGGGGATGGAACTACTCACTAAACATTACACTAATTATTAAACTATGGAAAGAAAGCATATTAAAACTAAGCTAGAATTAAAAGACGATTAAACTAAAACATGCACAACAATAAAAGAAGCATAAAACAAACAATGAAATAAACACAAAACTTTATTGATAAAATGACTCACATTAAAAGTAGCATCCTCCTACTTTAGTGTGTGCTTCAAGGCCTCACTTCTAGTAGGAAGAATAGCCACTTAAAATATGGAGTGATTACAAAAGGAGGTGAAGAGTTCTATTTATAGGCATGGAAAAAGCTAATCCGGGACAATCCCCCGATGTGGGACTAAACAGATACCACACATAGCCTAAACATCCTCTAATACATGTGCTGGAGAAATTGGAGCGCATTTGGGCCAAAAGTGACCGCCAATTAGCGGTCTTGGACCGCTAATTAGCGGTCTACAGTGTCCGGATCGCTCTGGAATTTCTTGTGGGCTTTTCTGGAAGGCTTTGTTGGTATTTGATGCATCTAGTTTGCATGTTGGAGCTCCGACCCGAATAGAATTGCCAAAATACTCCCCATGATGGTGAGGAGTATTCTGCTTTGCTCTTAGGTCCTTCTGTCTTGCAATCAGGTCCTTCTTCCTTGCATCTTGGTCCCCAGATCTCACAATTCAGTCCTTTTTCCCAGCTTTTGGGTCCTTTTATCCTTCATCTCTTCAAACCTATTTATTCCTGAAAACTAAACATAAAACTCGTGACATAGCATTGTTTAGGTGAAAGATAATGGATATAAGATACAAATATAAGCATGAAATGATGTCAATCAAATACCCCCACACCTAACTTTTGCTAGTCCCGAGCAAAACAAAGAATGAGAAAAGCATACGAAAAAACAAGAAATCCTAACTCACTTTCGTAGGAATCACGGTTGCACTTCGCACGTGCAACAAGCCGTTAAACCTCCTTGTCGCCAAGGAGGAGGAGTGTTGTCTCCTGAGGGTTTTCAGCGGATATACCCACAAAATCCGAACAAGATGCATTAATCAATCTAGCTACTCGACTCGTTGGACTCATTTTGTCGATCATGGGACGCGGTAATACTACGGGTCGACTCTATAAATGTAATCGGTCCACACACCTAGCCTAATGAGTTATTTGTGAAAGTTAGTTAAGGACTTGAGTGAAAGACATGAGCAACCTTAACTTCTGAATGTGATACAATGTGTAAAGTCCATTTTGGTTCTTATTTGACTCTTTTTTTTTCTTTTTTTTTCATTTTTTTTCCATTGGAGCATTTTATTGGTTGGTGTTTGATTCTCCCAGGGTCAGGTTTCGTGCATCATTGCCTATGAGGACTTACACTATCACGTACACCTTCCCCCAAATCTCCACATAGGGCGATCCCTACCACCCGTGTAACGGGAGTTCGGTCGGTGCATCCCAAGTCAGATGACTCGAAAGCACCAGGCACAAAGTCCCCTCAGACCTACTTTCCCGATTGATAGGAGCCGTGCGAGAAGAGAGAACACCACTAATTTATCTACATGGGAACCAAAACCCATACACTTAAGTTTCACAAAAAGAGATTAAGGGCCCTTGCCTACGACAAACTTCCTTATACTAACAGACACGAATTATTTGACTCACTAGGTTCAGGGTGGACTTCTTTAAATGTTTGAGTACTGAAACCCTATGATTACACGCCCCCGAGGGAAAACCGGGGTGCATCCTAACGACTCGATAAGACCTAAAGCCAGAAAACTAGAAATCCTAATGCATCAAGTTCAAGACAATTTTGGGAGCTTTCTTTTTACTTTGCCTCTCAACGGTTTTGCACATGCTAAACACACGCAAAACCTACAAAAACATTTTCTTTCGCAAACACATGAAGATTTTGAAAGAAATGTGAAAATTTTAAAGCACTAGGCAAGCAAAAGAAGACAAGTCACCCAAGGATCATGGGAAGCAGATATATCAATGTTAAATGCGGCACACTAACATGACCCTAACAATGCACACAAAAGAAAACAAAAAATCAAAAGAAAAGACTCGACTATGTACACACGTAAAACACCCCCCCACACCTACTTCATGCATTGTCCTCAATGAATGTGAACAAAATACTACATGGATACATGCATGAAAAAGGAAAGATCTCACCAACATGAAGTACAAAGGGACGTTCAGGGTCATGTTGATGGACACAAACCCAAATTCCCTCAAAACCTGTGAGAAGCTGAAGAAGGGAGATAAATACGTGAAGAGATTGGGCCCAAGTACACAAGGGTTGGGGCCCACAACAATCGATGCTTACTGAAGGAGTCTTTTATTACACACTTTTTTTCTTCTTTTTTTTGTTTTTTTCTTCTTCTTTTTTTGTTTTTTTTGTAAGATATACACATCAACCAAGATATTCTCATAATCATTTGGTCAAGGAATCATCAAATGAGAACATCATGTTTTGAGGACCAGAGACTTGCCGAGATGGGCAAACTCCACTGGTACTCTGAGGTGTCATGAGGGGTGAAAGGTCAAAGCTGAAAGGCTCGAACCCCTCATGATATTGGTCGGGTGTGGGCAACAAAGAATGAAGTTGTGTTGCCTCACTAGGGTTTAATTGCTCATCGAAGAAAACCCTCCAACCAATAGGCGGGTGCATCGGAATGAGTTCCTCAAGCTCATTCGATGGATGCAGCAGACCTGCATCACTAAGAATGGGGCTTCTCCCCAAGTCATCCAACAAGGACCTCCCACCATCACTTAGATCATCAAGCATAAGCTCGGTCATAGGTGGGTCCTTGTTGGAGTCAATATGAAGCTCAAATGGCTCAATGGCCATGGGACATGAGGTAGAGACACCTTCTGGTCTAGGCATATGGTGAGGTGTCTCACTCTCACTAGTACTCTCAACTGAATCATGCAACGAACACTCCCTTTGGACATTCATGTTCGAGGCCAGCTCACTCTGTTGCATTGCAAAGACAGGCAATGAGTCTTCGCTGAGCCTACAAACATTCTCAACGGCCTGCATTGGGATTAGGGGTGTTCGTTGATTTTGTGGTTCTTTCTCCAATTGGCGGATGAGATTTAGATTTAAAGGTTCATCCATGGGTTCCTGTTGCCTACCAGAGTTGAACACATGAAACTCGGCACTCATGTTACCGAATGAGAGCTTCATGAGACCATTTCTACAATTAATCAAAGCATTGGAGGTTGCCAGAAATGGTCTACCCAAAATCAAAGGTATTTGAGAGTGGGTGTTCGCAACAGGATTGGTATCGAGGACAACAAAATCGACTGGAAATATAAAATCTCCAACTTTGATAAGCACGTCCTCGATAATCCCCATGGGAATACGAATGGATCTATCCGCCAGTTGGAGGGTGATCTTAGTTGGTTTCAATTCTCCCAAGTTCAACTGTTGATAAACAGAGAATGGGAGGAGGTTGACCGCTGATCCTAAATCAAGCAAAACATTGCTCAATCTAGTGTCCCCTATCGTACACTGAATAGTAGGACACCCCGGGTCCTTGTATTTTGTGTAGGTAGGATTGGACAAAAGTGAGCTGATATTTGCAGCCAAGAATGCTTTCTTAGGAACATTGGTCTTCCTCTTGGTTGTGCAGAGATCCTTCAACACTTTGGCATATTGAGGTATTTGTTGGATGACATCCAACAAGGGGATGTTAACCTTTACTTGCTTAAACACCTCTACTATCTTGTCCATGTTGTCACTCTGCTTTTTGGTTAACCTACTTGGATAGGGAGCTTTTGGCAGGTAGGTTTTCTGCTGTGCCTGAGAAGAAAGCTTTGGTGTATTACCCTCACCCTCAGCTTCTTCTTCACCACCATTCCCACTGAGGGGCTGCATAGATGGTGGTGGGTGTGGCAAGGAAATGTGATTGTCAACCTGTTTTCCATTCCTTAAGGTCACAATGGAATTGACATGGTGAACAGGTTACTCCACATGGTTCACTTGCCTCCCCCGAGGTACCACATTCTCATTTTGCATTTGTTGTTGGTACATGCGGGGGTTAGCCTCAGGCTGGCTAGGAAAAGACTCTCTCTCTCTTTCATGTACAGACTGAGCCAGTTGGCCCATCTGAAGCTCTAGAGATTTGATGGTCTGCTGATTTGAAGTGAGAACTTGACTCGTGGTTGACATAAAATTTTTCATTGAGTTTTCAAGTCCACGAGTCAAGGTCTCAAGCGAATTGAATCGGGTTTCCATATTATTGGAATTTGGGAAACCCGATTGATTGGTGGTTTGCGCTTGGGGTGGCTGATAGGATTGCGCATGCATGGGAGGTTGGTGTGATTGGTAAGGTGGTCTAGAGGAGTTTGGAGGACCACCTGGGGCATTAGTTTGATTCCATGAAAAATTGGGGTGGTTCCTCCATCCAGGATTATAAGATGATGAGTATGGGTCATTCCTGGCTCTATCATAGACGGCGTTGACATGCTCCATCTCAGGAGTAATGGACTCACACTCGCTTTCTACATGACCTATCCTACCACATGAATGACAGGGAACTGGACCAGATGTAGACATGTGAGGTGCACTTTGTTGGTTTTGGAGCTCAATCGAGTCCATACGGCGCATTAAGGCCGCCATGCGTGCCTCGGTGGCCGTAGTGGTATCGATAGCAAATGCGGTACCCGATCTAGTCGAGTTTGCATTCGCGATCCTCGCTCCTATACTAGATGATGCAGGTGGTTCCCTCACACTCTCCCACTGCATGGTTTTCTCAGCGAGGTCTTCTAGGAAGGCCCATGCCTCCCTTTCATCCTTTCCCAAGAACTCTCCTTGACACATGGACTCAAGGAGCGTTCTGGACGGGATGTGAAGACCCTCATACACAATCTGACAAAGACGCCACAACTCAATGCCATGGTGAGGGCACGAGGATAGTAGCTCTTTGAACCTCTCAAGATATGCATGAAATGGTTCGGTCTCATGTTGATAGAACGAATTGATTTCGTTCCTCAATTTTTGAGTCCGATGATTAGGAAAGTACTTCTTGAGGAATGCAGATTGAAACTCATCCCAAGTCCTAAAGGAATTCGCCTGGTTGCTGTACAACCACTTCTTGGCGTCATCCTTTAGTGCAAAAGGAACGAGCCTAAGATGGATGGAGTCTGTGCTAAGTTGTTGCAGCTTGAACATAGCACAGACCTCCTCAAATTCCCTGAAAAAGATATAGGGGTCACCTTTCCCAGTGAAATGAGGGAGCATGGAAATGAATTGAGGCTTAACCTCAAAATGGTTCCCATTAGCCTCTGGTAATACGATGCATGAGGGTAGAGCTGTACGGCTCGGGTAGCATCGATCACGAAGAGGTATGGGAACGACAACTGGAAGCACTGGTCGAACAGGTTGGTCCAGCAACTGCTCCTCCTCACGGAAATTAACAGCCATTGAACCCGGACTGCGTGCGACACGAGAGGAGGGAGGTGTCGAGAAATCGATGACCGAAGCCGGATTGACAACGCTCCTCGTCAAACGACCACTCTCGTCTCGTGTCCACGAAAGCATGCACAAAGGTGCACACACACACAAAACAAAACTTTTTTTTTAAAAAGAATGTACGTAGAAGAGAAGACGAGGGAACACAGGAGAGAAAGAATGACTCAGGAGAGAAGGGAAGAAGTCCTTATGCTACGGCGGATGGGTACAGGTAGAAGCACACAAGCAAACACGGCTCAAGCAATCCTAAGGTCGCTATAGGTCCTTACAGCTAGACGACGCCTAACTGCGAGGTCACACGGCCTCAACACGCCTCACCTCCCTACAACGAGGACCACAAAGCCCAGCAAGTGAGCCAAGATCCGGGGATCTCGTCTCTCCTACTATCGACAAAGTGGGCAACGCCGATCAGGTCATGACGGTCGGGACCGGATCACTCTCCTAATGCGTCCGAATTCCTTAAGGCCAATGTCTACTTGATTTTAAAATTAGGCTCTTGATTAGTGTGGTTTTTGGGGCGAAGGAAAGGGTGATGAAATCCCCCACCTTATCTTTTACGGGACAGCCCCTCCTTAGTAGCGTTTTGGAGTCCTAAATCTAGCAATCAACTCTCCAAACAACGCTCAAATCACACTTGTTGCAATGCACTTCCTACTAACTAATGCATATTCATACGAAATGCATGAATGAGAGTAGAAGGTGCGTACCTCACGCCAGCTCTCAGCAACAGAAAATAAAGCTAAGATAAAAGACAATCTAAATGCCTAAGTCACATACATGATGCATGACCTAAACAAGAATGAATGCCTAATCTTTTGCTTTGAGTTTTAGGGTCCAAGTTGCTTAAAGGAGGTTTGATTATTGATCTGGGAACGAACTATAAGTCAAAACATGCCAAATTGAGTCCCAGATAACTATATCATTTAGAGCAACAACAGCAAGAAATTAAAAGATGAACAGAGCTCACCAGACCGCTGATTAGCGGTCTCAGACCGCTGATTGGCGGTCTGAAGTGCTCAGGTCGTCTGGAAATTTCTCCAGTAGCCTCCACTTGCTATTCCCAGTCTCCTGAAACAAAGAAAAACTACAACACACAAATTAAATCCACTCGAATCGTCCAAACAAGAGTCTGGACTGGCACCTCCCCGGCAACGGCGCCAAAAACTTGTTGAACGTTTTATTTTAAACCGCAAGTCCACGGCCGCGATGAAGCGGTGGCAAGTACGGGTCGTCCTCAGGGAGGTGAGTAGCCTCTTGCTTGTACGAAATCAAGTGGCAAAAATAGGGGGAAGAAAGTTGTTTATGCTAATCTAGACTACGCTACACTAAGAAGTATGAAATGCGAAACAAAGAAATAAACGATCAAATAAAAACTAAGCTAAGAACAAAACAAGAATGCTGGAATTTCAGGAAGGGAAAAACCCCTAAGGGGTGGAGTGAGTGCACACATGCAAAGAGGTGGGTGTAGAATACATTCTTTAAGCATATGAAGGTGGTGTTTATCAAGCATAGGAAGTGTCTAAATGTTATGGCAAAACCTATCAATCTATTCACCAACTTAGTTGATTAACATTTACATATGCAAGGTGTTTATTTCAGAACCTAAACAAGCATGAGAGGTGTCTAATCATTTTGGCAAAACTCATCAAGTTGTAAATTCTATCCTAAACAAGCAAGCATACATTCATGTTTAATCAACACATTGAAATTAAAGCATTCATCCCATTCTCTAATGCATGTATGTACATCTACTCCACCCCCCAAAGGGGATGGAACTACTCACTAAACATTACACTAATTATTAAACTATGGAAAGAAAGCATATTAAAACTAAGCTAGAATTAAAAGACGATTAAACTAAAACATGCACAACAATAAAAGAAGCATAAAACAAACAATGAAATAAACACAAAACTTTATTGATAAAATGACTCACATTAAAAGTAGCATCCTCCTACTTTAGTGTGTGCTTCAAGGCCTCACTTCTAGTAGGAAGAATAGCCACTTAAAATATGGAGTGATTACAAAAGGAGGTGAAGAGTTCTATTTATAGGCATGGAAAAAGCTAATCCGGGACAATCCCCCGATGTGGGACTAAACAGATACCACACATAGCCTAAACATCCTCTAATACATGTGCTGGAGAAATTGGAGCGCATTTGGGCCAAAAGTGACCGCCAATTAGCGGTCTTGGACCGCTAATTAGCGGTCTACAGTGTCCGGATCGCTCTGGAATTTCTTGTGGGCTTTTCTGGAAGGCTTTGTTGGTATTTGATGCATCTAGTTTGCATGTTGGAGCTCCGACCCGAATAGAATTGCCAAAATACTCCCCATGATGGTGAGGAGTATTCTATTTTGCTCTTAGGTCCTTCTGTCTTGCAATCAGGTCCTTCTTCCTTGCATCTTGGTCCCCAGATCTCACAATTCAGTCCTTTTTCCCAGCTTTTGGGTCCTTTTATCCTTCATCTCTTCAAACCTATTTATTCCTGAAAACTAAACATAAAACTCGTGACATAGCATTGTTTAGGTGAAAGATAATGGATATAAGATACAAATATAAGCATGAAATGATGTCAATCAGGAACGCCATTTTTATATCCATCTTCCATATCTCACAATTATGAAATGTCGAAATAGCGAGCATAATCCGAATAGATTTTATCATGGCAACTAATGAGAATTTTATTTTATACCGCAAGTGCACGGCGTCAATGAAGACGTGGCAAGTACGGGTCGAACACAAGGAGGGAGAGATCTGTTATTAGTGTGATTTAGATTGGGGGAAAGAAGGAGAAAAGAATAAATTGGGTTTTTGAGATTTTTGGTTTTTATTATCTAAGGCAAGAAACAAGAACAAATAAAACTAAAAACAAAAACAAAGAGGTGAATTCCGTTGGGTGGAGGTTTAGATTTAGGGTTTAGATTAGAGAATTTAGAAACTTATAATAAATCATGTTAGTTATGGAGCATTACATGATAAATGATTTAACATAAACTCAAGTAATCAAAATATACTAATCACGAAATTAAAATAATAACATTTATTCATCTTCTCTTCACCCTAAATCCATCACCTCCACCCTTTGGAAAGAGTTAGAAACTCATGGATGGGAGGAAGGAGAAGGGGTCCTAAAGGAATTACAAAAGAAAATTAAAAACAAACAAGAAATAAAAGACAGAATTTTATTACTAAGACTAAGGAACAAAAATAAGAACAACCACCAAGGACCAAGGAGCCTTTTAACATCGTTCTCGGGGCTATTTATAGTTGCTACAAGGGACCTAAGTATAATATTGCAAGTACACGTGTCCAGACACGACTGGACGAAATTTGAGCACACCGATCTCTAAGGGGGGGGGGGGGGGGGGGGGAATCGCCGCAGTTTGTAGGTGTTGTGCGGCGGAAACGCCGCATAATCGAGTCAGATTCAATCCGGATTTTTGCTGAGTGTTTATGGTATGATTTGATCCTCCTTTGCGCGTCTGGATGATTTCTTTACATTCTCTTGAGCTCCGAATTATTTCCTTCATATATTTGGAGATCCACATTGATTTTTCTTTAGATTTTCTCCAAGATAATATTTTGGTGCTTTAATTGCAATTAGGTCCCCGACTACTTTTGTGCTTAAGTCCTTGTTCTTTTTGTAATTAGGTCTTGAATGCTTTTATGCTTGGGTGCATTTCCATTTGAAACCCGATAAACTTGAACTTGGTCTTTATGATAGAAATGAGTCTTTTGCACGCGTTTATGCTTGTGATGTGGGTAATTTACATTCAGGTCCCTGTATTCTGTAAATATGACTAAACACATACCTTAGTAGCATTTATTGATATAAAAGTAATCTAAATGAAAGATATGATGCAATGTATGCAATGCATCAAATACCCCTACACCTAGATTTTGCTAGTCCCTAGCAAAACAGAATATAAGAAAAATAAAAACAGGGAAATCCTAACTCACTTTCGTAGGAATCACGGTTGCACTTAGCATGTGCAACAAGCCGTTAAACCTTTTTATTGCCAAGGAGGAGGAATGTTGTCTCCTGAGGGTTTTCAGCGGATATACCCACAAAATCCTAAATCAACATTTCATTAATAGTTCTCAATATCCCTACCTCAACCTTATACATCTCACTAAGAATTCTTGCATGCTCATTATATAAATCTAACTCAATAAAAATATGACTTGGTCTTTGTTCCTCCAACATTCACACCACTAACCCTTCTACACATGATATCACTGAAATTATTTTGCACGCCTCCTCTGGTGGTGAAGTATCATTTGGATCAACCATGTCATGGATCATTCTTTTAGCTTTGGGCCTTGAGTATCTTAAAGTATTTTTTTTCTTTTTCCGTGATTCAACACATTTGCTTTTTTGATACTTTTACCATTTTTGCATTCGTGTAGCGAGTTTGGTCGATAATCCCGAGCTGGTAGACTCAAGTTACCGGGTTTCAAGATACCCCTACGGACCAGTGACTCAAAGGCTTGGGCTTTTGTAATCATTTTGCAGAATGTGTTTTCCTCACTTTATTCCTTTATTTTTACTTTTATTTTCCTCAAGGCTTAATTGCTATTAGAAGTCCACACTTCCCGGTATATTTTCCTCAACCTCTGCTTTTTATCAACCACTTCAAAGATTTGATTCATCCAATTTAAGTGCATACATGTCTTAAAGGGTAATTGGTTATTTCTTTGGAACTTAGATTTATGTCATAGTTTCTACAAGCAGAACTATATAATAAGGAACAAAAAAACTCAATGTAATTTGTACTCGGGTTTGGTAGTTCAATCTTAAGCTATGTCATGAAACATTGAATTTTTTTTAAGAACAGAATTTACATAGATATATATATAAACACCCCCACACCTAAATCATGCATTGTCCTCAATGTATGCAAATATAAAGCAAATGCACTTATTACCTTGGTGAACTGTGGTGGAAGGATGGAATTTGCTCAAAGTCAACCATAGTCAGAACTGGATTGAATGACACCATATTGGTGCATGTATCTAGTTAAATTGTTCCCCATGTTGCAATGAGAGTCATGAGTCACAGGTTCCACACCCCTCACATAAATTGCTCTTATTTGCTCGAGTGATGGTGGGTGTGTAGATGAATTCCTCCCCTTTTTCTTACTTCCTTTTTGATTTTGTGATGATTCAGAAATCTTATAGATACGCGATTTCATCACAACATCACTTTGATTGCATGTTATTTCTGGCTCACTATCAATATGAAAGATATTAAATTCAGCTTTTAAGTTCCCAAAAGATAATTGCATGAGCCCATTTCGACAGTTTATCAATGCTTCAGAAGTGGCCTAAAAGGGTCTGCCTAGAATTACAGGGATTTGTCGATTAGGATTTACAACAGGTGCGGTATCTAGTACGACAAAATCCACTGGGTAAATGAAGTCACCAACCTTGATCAAAACATCCTCTACTACACCTCTTGGTTTCTTAATAGAGCAATCAGCAAATTGAAGGGTTGTCTTAGAGGGTTTTAGTGGACCAAGGTTCATTTGCTCATAGACAGAGTACGGGAGTAGGTTAACACTAGCACCAAGGTCTAGAAGGGCTTTGTTGATAAAAGTATCTCCTATTGCACATGAAATTGTGGGACATCCAGGATCCTTATATTTTATAGGAGACGAGTTTGACAGGATAGAGCTTATGTTTGCAGTTAAGAATGCCTTCTTTGGTACGTTCGTTTTTCGCTTTTTAGTGCACAGATCTTTTAAGAATTTAGCATAAGCAGGTATTTGTTGAATCATGTCTAAGAGTGGAATGTTCACCTTAACTTGCTTAAATACTTCCAAGATTTTCTCTATTTGTGCACTTGAGTTCTTTTTGAGTCTATTGGGGAATGGGGCTTTAGGAACATAGACTCGCTCAGGTTCAGGTTGAGCTATGGGTTCAGGTTGAGTAGGTGGGTTGGGCGTTTCAGATTGGACGTCGGGTTCAATGGTTAGGTCATATGTGGTAGCTTGATGGCTAGATTGATTAGACGTTCTAGGATTTACCACATTATTATCAATTGTCTTCCGGACCGTAATGATACTACTGCATTTATTTGTTGGAACGGTCCTTCCTCATTAACCATTTGAACCGGTCTAGGGTTGTTATTTCCTGAAGGTGGTTGATAGGGCTGATATGAATTATTAGATCTTGGATTCACCTTAGGTTGACTTGGAAACCGACCCTTTTCTCTTTCATCTACTATTTGTGCTAGTTGGCTGACTTGTGTCTCTAGCCTTTGGGAGGTCTGGTTGGTTGTTTGTATAAAAGTTTTCATCAAATTTTCCAAGCTTGTCAACTTAACCTCATGATCGTCATTGTTACTAAACCCAGATGATGTATTATTTTGGTTATACGGGTTTGGTTGTTGTCTAAGAGGTTGACCTTGTTGGCTTGATGAGAAATTGGAATTATGACGCCAACCCGAGTTATAGGTTGATGCGTATGGGTCATTTCTAGCATGGTTATACATGGCATTAACTTGTTCCCAGTCCGCACAATCCTCCATTACATGACCAGTCTGACCACATCTAGAGCAAGGGATAGACGAGGCTTGATTCACTCGGGTTTGGGTTTGTTGCTCTAAACTTTCCATTCTGCGCATAAGGGTAGCTAGTTTTGCTTCAGCCGCTATGTTGACATCTACAGCTAAGACACCTGGTTTGGGTTGACTTGTTATTCTAGATCCAATACTCGGGTTAAGTGGTGTTCTAGCATTGTCCCATTGCATACTGTTTTCAGCTAAATCCTCAAGAAAAGTCCAGGCATCATTTTCATTTTTCGACATGAAGTTCCCTTGGCTTACGGATTCTACCATAACCCTAGATGTGAGTGTCAATCCCTCATAAATAATTTGGCATAATTGCCATCTTGGAATTCCATGATGAGGGCATTGGGTCAGTACGCTTTTAAATCTTTTAGATAGGAATAGAACGGCTCGCTCTCAGACTGAACGAATGCAACAATTTCATTCCTAATCCTCATAGTCTTATGGTTGGGGAAATATTTTTTCAGGAATATTTGAACAAACTCAGCCCAACTCCTAATAGATCTTTCAGCTAGACTATATAGTCATTTCTTAGCGTCGTCCTTTAGTGCTAGACGCACAAATTTCAGACGCACTGCCTCCTCAGGGATATGTTGGTATTGCATAAGAGAGCAGATTTCCTCAAATTCTCTAAGAAAGAGATATGGGTCTTCCCTAGAGGTGAACTTAGGCAACATACTCATGTACTGTGCCTTAAGTTCGAAGTCGCAACCCGGTATGGTGGGCATAACGATGCACGATGGCTGAGCAGCCATCGCAGGATAGCATCGATCCCTCAGAGTTATAGGTTGTGCAACAGGTGGGTCCACTACGTTCTCACCCATTGGATCCGGGTGAGGTGGTGTAGCAGATGGATTGGGGCTAAGCTCTAGACTGGAATCTAGATGAACTCGTGAGAGTCGATTACGTAAGTCCCGAATCCAAATCTGAGTGCACCGGGTTGAATCAATTTTTGAGTTCAAATTCGAAATTTAAATTCCAAATTTAATTTCAAGAATTAATTATTATTTTTTTCTTTTAATGGAAACAAACAATAGAATGGGGAGAGATGAGAAAGGAATCCTAATCTAAAGAATTTAGGTGAGAAGAGAAAGAAGACTCAGCTGAGAAGGGAAACCTAACTCTAAAGATAGAAAGAGGGTTGATCAGAAAATTCCTAAGAAAGCATGGTTCAAACAATCGTAGACCTAGTGTCACTTAGATCTAGACGACTCCTAACTGGTTGAGTCGAATTAATTTGCTTGATTCACCTCCCTCACTAATCAAACCAAATTGGTCAGGCAGTGTATAGCTAGTGGGGGCGCTTCCGACAGGGTCGGTGCCAATTAGACAACCACTTCGCTTGGAAGACTTACGTCGACACAAAAACACTTTCTAGACACCAACTTAAATTCGATCGGCTTCAGGTCATAGCAAGTCAAACCAATTCTTCTCCTTAAATGAGTCCGAGTCCTTAGGGGTCAATGTCTAGTTGATTTTAATTTAAGGCTTGGGTGACACTTTAGGATTGTGATTTGTGGGCCACGGAAGGGTGATGAAATCCCCACCGTATCTTTTCCTACGGAGTTGCCCTTAAGATAGTTTAAATTAGATCTAGCAAAGATAGTCAAACAATGGTCTTTAGAGGGGGGCAATTGCAAGGTTGTATGCAAACTAGATTATATGCTTAAATGCAATCGATGAAAATCACGATACGTACCTTGGCTCCAGCACTCTTCAACAGAAATTGATTTGCAAGAATTTAGCAAGAATAATGCAAACAAAACACTAGATGATGCATGCACTAAGGCCTTTCTAATTTTGCCAATTTTAGGTTAGAGTTGAATTATTTCCAATTATGGAATTTTTGCCCTAACACGTGCAATTCTAATAAAAGGAAATTTTCTGAAAATAAAAATTACGAGGAAAAGAGGCAACAAAGGTTACCTATGCAATGCTCAGTCGGGTTCACCGCCCGCTCTCAAAATTTCAGTAGCGTCACGCGTCCACCCAGAGATGAGTCGCGTCCCAGAAACGTTTGAAGCCCAGAAGCTCCAAGTGTGCGGCGGATTCGCCGCAAATTGCTCTATAGGTGCGGCGATTTCGCCGCTCGTTTAGCTCAGAATGTGCTCGGATTTCTCCGTGCACGTTGTTGTCTCCTGAAACACAAATCCAAATACTTAGATCGCGCACAAGATAAACAGGATAAAATCGAAATCAACAAAAAAACAAAATCTGCGTCGCCTCCCCGGCAACGGCGCCAAAAACTTGATGAGAATTTTATTTTATACCGCAAGTGCACGGCGTCAATGAAGACGTGGCAAGTACGGGTCGAACACAAGGAGGGAGAGATCTGTTATTAGTGTGATTTAGATTGGGGGAAAGAAGGAGAGAAGAATAAATTGGGTTTTTGAGATTTTTGGTTTTTATTATCTAAGGCAAGAAACAAGAACAAATAAAACTAAAAACAAAAACAAAGAGGTGAATTCCGTTGGGTGGAGGTTTAGATTTAGGGTTTAGATTAGAGAATTAAGAAACTTATAATAAATCATGTTAGTTATGAAGCATTACATGATAAATGATTTAACATAAACTCAAGTAATCAAAATATACTAATCACGAAATTAAAATAATAACATTTATTCATCTTCTCTTCACCCTAAATCCGTCACCTCCACTCTTTGGAAAGAGTTAGAAACTCATGGATGGGAGGAAGGAGAAGGGGTCCTAAAGGAATTACAAAAGAAAATTAAAAACAAACAAGAAATAAAAGACAGAATTTTATTACTAAAACTAAGGAACAAAAATAAGAACAACCACCAAGGACCAAAGACCCTTTTAACATCGTTCTCGGGGTTATTTATAGTTGCTACAAGGGACCTAAGTATAATATTGGAAAGTACACGTGTCCAGACACGACTGGACGAAATTTGAGCACACGGATCTCTAGGGGGGGGGGGAATCGCCGCAGTTTGTAGGTGTTGTGCGGCGGAAACGCCGCATAATCGAGTCAGATTCAATCCGGATTTTTGCTGAGTGTTTATGGTATGATTTGATCCTCCTTTGCGCGTCTGGATGATTTCTTTACATTCTCTTGAGCTCCGAATTATTTCCTTCATATATTTGGAGATCCACATTGATTTTTCTTTAGATTTTCTCCAAGATAATATTTTGGTGCTTTAATTGCAATTAGGTCCCCGACTACTTTTGTGCTTAAGTCCTTGTTCTTTTTGTAATTAGGTCTTGAATGCTTTTATGCTTGGATGCATTTCCATTTGAAACCCGATAAACTTGAACTTGGTCTTTATGATAGAAATGAGTCTTTTGCACGCGTTTATGCTTGGGATGTGGGTAATTTACATTCAGGTCTCTGTATTCTGTAAATAGGACTAAACACATACCTTAGTAGCATTTATTGATATAAAAGTAATCTAAATGAAAGACATATGATGCAATGTATGCAATGCATCAGCAACCTCTCAAAAAGTTTCATTAAAGTCAATTTCTTGAATTTGAGTATAACTTTTGCTACAAGCTTTGCTTTGTAGGTTGTCAAGTTACTATCCATGTCTATCTTCCTCCTAAAAGCTCATTTATACTAAATGACATTTTCTCTTGAGGAAGGCAAATCAAGTTCCATACTTGATTGTGATACATGGATTCTATTTCGGATTCCATGGCCTTAAGCCATAGTCTGGAGTCTTCCCTTTCCATTGCTTCTTGGAAGGTCGAGGGGTCTTTGGTATCTAGTACCACGATCTCATGAAGTCTCACATACTTATTTGGTTTCTTCCTTTCCCTCGTCAACCTTCTCTATTCTTTTGGTTCTTCTCGTGTCTCTCGAACTTCTTCCACAATTTCTTGAGGAATAGGTTCACGTTCGACTCTCGAACGTACACCAGGTGGGGATGATTGAGATTCTCTCACAATTTCTTGCAAGGGTCTCTCACTCACGCTCCCACTAACCAAATGAATCTCGGTTGGGCCTTCATGATTTTGAATGCAACATTCACATCATGATCTTGTAGAGTATCTTGAGTTTCCCCAAGCTTAACTCTACTCCCACTACTTTTCTCTATTTTCCAGAAATTCTAGAAAAACCATATCTCTCTCTACAATCTTTCGATTGGAGCTGATACACCAAAAGTAGTATCCTCTTATCACACGAGGATAACCTATAAAGAAGCACTTATTCGCTTTTGGTTGAAGCTTGGTCGACATCAATTCCTTGACTTAGACCTCACAACCCCAAATCTTGAGAAAGTTGAGCTTAGGTGTCTTTCAACTCCATAGCTCACAAGCTATTTTCTCCACGGATTTTGGATGGAACATTATTTAGTGAGTTCGTCATTACTTGTAGTTCATAATTCCAAAAGTAAATAGGCAATTTAGATTGACTTATCATTGATCGAACCATGTCGAGCAATATCATATTCCTACTTTAGGAATGAGTCAAATTAGGTATCCTAAGCACTCACCTCTACGAACCTTTCATAGAGACTCGATGTTCCTGTTGAGTCGGTTCACTACTTCATCCTTGAATCCCTTGAACTTGTCAAAGAATTCACTTTTGTTTCCCATTAGACAAATATAGCTATAATGACTATAGTTATCCGTGAACAAAATGAAGTACCTTAAACCGTCTCTTGCACTTGTACTTATCGGACCACATACATTAGAATGTATCATATCCAATTAATCATTCGTTTTCGTTCCTTTCTTCTTGAAAGGTCTCTTGGTCATTTACTTGACCAATCCGATAGTGCTATAAGAATGAATCATTCACGTGAGTTATCTTGGTTTCTTTTTGTTATTGTTTGTTTGAGTTTGTTTATTATTCATTTCAAGCTAATAAAAGTCATTCCAAACGAATGTATTTGCATAGAGATTTTCATTCTTCAATATAGACAAGCAAGAATTAAAATATTTATTAAATTTTATCCATATCTTAAACTTGATACAGAAATGTTCTTGCTAATCGAAGGCACATAACAAACACTCCTTAAAACATAAATTTAAATCATTAGACTATTGAAGTTCCATAGAACCTTGTACAATCGCAGCTATGCTTGTACTATTTCCAATCTTCAATATCTTCTCGTTCTCAACGAGTTCCTTCCTATCCTTCAATAGTTGCACATCAAAATTATGTGAGCACTAGATCTGGTAACCATTACCAAATCAAGGACAGAAGTGATTAAATTTATCTCAATAACAAACATACCTATGGCGTTTCTCGGGCGCATATGTTCAATCATCCCATTTTCAAGGTCTTCCTTGTACTTGGGGCAATTAGGTCGGATGTGTCCCTTTTCACCGCAGTGAAAGCAGTCCGTGTTGGGAGTTGGAGATTTGAAAGATTTCCCCTTTGAGGTACTCCTTTGAGCACCTCCTACTCCATTGCTTTTGATTGACGTATCTTTGGTAAATTTGTCTTTACCTTTGTTGATCATTTTGCTCCTCTCATGGACGGTTAGGACCTGATTGTCCCGACCCTGGCCCATGTCAACTTCAGCCGTTTTGAGAACGTTGTGAAGCTCCTCAAGACTCATCCCTTTTTCACGCACATGATAGTACATCACAAAGTCCTTAAAGGACGGGGCTAGAGAGCCAAGAATCAGATCTTCGGGAATGTCCTCGGGCATTGGAGAAGAGAGCTTCGACAATTTCTCAAGGTATCCTTGCATCGTGAGAAAATGCATGGATACCGATGTTCCCTCCACATGTGGCACCTTGTGAGTGAGATGGTGGTCTTATAGCGCTCCTTTCGGGCACTATCCATGAACATCTTTGTTAAAGCTTCCATGGTCTTCTTGGGTTTTGAATCCAAGTATTTAGATTGAAGCGAGTCACCCATGGATGCCAACATTAGACCGTGAACTTGGTTCTCTTGGTCTTCCCACTTGGCTATTCCCTCTTTCTCATTACCGGTTACCTTCTCATTCAATTTTGGGATTTCACCATCCAAAATATGAGATAGTTTTTCAAACATCAACACGATATTAAGATTGAGTTGCCATTTCATGAAGTTTGAACCATCATTTTGCAAAGGATTCTTTTCGATCATAGATCGCACAATTGGTTGGATATTAGACATTTCTACAAAATAAATTATATAGGATTTTAATGTCAATTTTATGTTTTAAAACACATACATATATATCGAATATAAATGTAAATACTGCAAATAAAATTTTGCCCGTAAATGCAGTAATCCAAGATCCTATCAATTGCAATATAGACTAGCTAATGGCTATCGAATACATCACAATATCAAGGTAAGAAAAACTCTTTTTAATCACAACCTTTTTGAATTTTAGCAATATTAGCATCTTCAAACTCTTGTGATTCTTGTCGTTTTAATTATGAGGGAATATGACCTATCCTCGTAAGAAAAACTTTTTCCCAAAACCGAGCAAGGGCTCTAGGTAATGTTAAGAAAACTTATTTTCATTTGATACGAGATACGTTTATCCATTGTATTCAAAACTAAACATACTTGGGGTTCACTAGGGTGAAACGCACCTCATATATTTAATCGTGACACAACAATAGACAACCATTATATCTCCCACTATTCCCAAAGATGAAGGGAGCTATCTCCCGCTAAGGGCGAGCAGAGTATCCCTCGACCAACGGCTGCTAGTGGATGAAATAAGAAGGAAAATTACTCTTAATTTTGTTGGACAATTTCATATATTAACATGTGATTCGGAATTTTAGGTTATCATGCATATTATCATTCATACACATCCTAACATTCAACACATTCATCACATGCATAGCAAGATTATAAAAACAGAAATTAAACATTCACACAATCCACATCGTGTGAGTTTATATATTCCCTTTGATCCTTGATCCTCGATCCCTGATCCTCGATCCTCGATCAATGCGCTACAGCGGCGACTTCTTCTTGCACTGGAGATGTAGATTTTACAGAAAATAAACATGCTCCTCACATTCGATAAAACCGACTTGTGCAAGTCCTATGTAAAAACATCTCAAATGCAAATGCAATTCTAAAGATAGAAATAGAGAATATGGCTTTCACATACATAGGCCCACGTATAATAATAATAATTACAAACATTCATAGGTGCTGATTTGGAACATACAAACTCACAATTCCTGCAAAGACAACTCGAGCATCCATGCACGCAATATTGCTATAAACTATACAACTTAGTTTATCAATCATCTAGAATCCCAAACAATTCTTTGAAAAACATTTTCAAATCCATTAATGCTCAAAAATTATTTTGAACCGTTGTCCATCCATCCATAAGTTCAAAAATTATTTTCATCCATCCATAAGTTCAAAAATTATTTTGAACCGCTGTCCATCCAATTTCCTAAAAGGAAAGATGAACCGCAGCTTTTCGGTTTTGTTGATTCTCTTACAAAACAATCGTTTAATCTTAAAACAAAATTATTGCAAGTTCAACTTATGTCTAAATCATAATTCTAATAATTCATGGCATGTTTTAAACCACTTAAAACATTCAAAATGAATTATTACAAAGAATTATTCCAACAAAACATTTAAAGACCGAAAAAAATAGAAAATCGAATTGTTCGAACCCTAGATGGTAAACTAAATTTGTTTAAAGTTTCAAACCATTAGAAAATTGAACCCTAAGCTCTGATACCACTGTAGGATTTCTAGTTTAATTGTACATATATATTTTCGAAATATTTTGTACAATAAGGATCATTCATATATTTTCTACGATTTGGTTTTCATGCATGCATCGGTTTGTTTTAATGATTGCTTAAAACACATTAAAACAAACATTGGGCTCCGAAATTCATACCTAGAAGTTCTCTAAAACTTCTTGAAGATCCGGAGACGTTGAGGATGCTTGTTGCCCGGCCGGATGCCTCCGAGTATTCACCAAACTCTAAACAAGATCGGAGAGAGAAGAGCTAGCCTCTCAATCTCCAACAGGGTTTACAATCTAATTACTAACCCCTCTTTAGTTCCCTTGAGAAGAAGATCTCTGAAAACTAAAACTAAACTTAAGAATTAAGGAAATTTCGTGGATAATTATGGAGAGAGAGATTTGCACAAAAGATAATGAATTAATTAATGAGGTAATGAGATAAACTTGTATTTATAAGTTCTCTCTAAATTACCTATTCATTCGCAGGCATTGAATATTGCATTGAATCTTACCCATGATTTCATGTAAACTTCCATCTAACCATCCATTATTTGCTAACAAATAATCTTAGCCACGAATTAAATCAGTTATGGACCAATTTCATGCATGATCTAATTAATTCTGCAGAAAACCGTCTCGACCGGTCGACCGTTTGGAGGTTCGGTCGACCGTTCGAACCAAGTTTCGGTCGACCGTTCGCAACAATAAAATATTTCATCGCCATGTTCGGTCGACCGACCGATAGATTCGGTCGACCGTTCCGAACAGACGAAAATTCCCTGTTATCGGTCGAGACGTGTCCGGTCGACCGTGCATAGTTCGGTCAACCGATCAACAGTAAACGGTCGACCGTTTTTGCACAGTCCTGCAGTTGGTCAAATTTCGGTTTTACCCCTATAAAATTTGACATTTCGGGATTTGTAGTAAATTCACAACTTATGTAACATATTATCTTATGTAATGATAAATCATTACACCCCATAATATTTACATCACATATGAATTTAATTTAGATTCCAATTATGTCATTAATCACAACATAATTTTGATTTTGTTTGTTCACCCCATGTGTCATATTTTCTACATGAAACCTGACACATCCTATGAACTCAAAATCCCCATTTCTTCTTTCCCAGTTTTGTGGTGTGACCTATGGGAGGATCTAGACTAAGTTGGCAGTGATATTAATATCTTAATATCACAAGCTATAAGCGGTATCTAGCTACACATTATAACTCCCAATTAGTTAGATGTCTTAATTCCACTCGAACCAAAACCCGATCCATTTAGTGATGGCGTGCACCACTTGTGTCCGTCCTTTGCCTCGTGATATTAAGAATACACACAAAGTAGGATTGTGTCATCTTTGTATTAGTATTCATTTCTTGATCTCTTTAAGCTAGTTATAAATATGTGACTTAACTCAAATCACATTGTGCACATTATAACTTTGCTTTATCAAGGGGCCCACTAATATCATCACTCAATTAAGAGGGGCAATGATAATCTTTTGACTAACTATCTTCTCCAACAAAAGTCAAACTTAACCAACTAATGTCTTTGCACTACACTCATTGATAGCTTAAGACACTAGTCTAATTAAGCACTCCTTAAGCGATCGGATATAAGTCTCATATCAAAGGACCAAGGACCTAGTAAAATATTAATGACACAGAAACACATTTCTATAATATTTTACTTGTTAGGTCAATTCGGTATACAAGAGTAATATTTTCCTCTTTTGCCTACCCGTGTTGTCACTCACTTGTAGAGCTACAATGATCTATGACCAACACGACAATCTTAACTCGGTAATTAATGTCCCATGTTAATTACCATGATTGCGAATATCTTTTGTTTTATGTAAACCAATATCTTTTAGAGCTCTAGGGTTAAGGACCAAAAGCATCTTCCTTAACACTTCTAAAAGACGAATAACATAAACAAGGAACAAAATGATTTCTCATTCAATTTATAATAATTGACATTTAAAAGTAAAACTTTTAGAACACATTCCCTTCAGTTGAATCGTCTCATGTAGCCTTGTGAACTTCCAACCTCTTTTCTTTTCTCTTACTCCTCCCTTTTTCTCCCTTCTCTCATTTTTCTTCTCATTCTCTTTTCTCTCATTTTCACTCTCCTCCTTCTCCTTCTTCTTTTCTCTCATTTCACTTCTTATACATCTTTTTTCATTCTTTTCTCCCTTATCTTTCTTGAGGTATTTGAAGAAGTCTTTGGCTAGGACTTCAATGTCCTCCTCTTCTACACTCATCCTTGGTTCCTCAAGATTTGCATGTAATACCAATGTGGGTTTGTTCTTGGAGGCTTACTTCTCCTTCCGATAGTTAATTTGAAGCTCATAAGTCATGAGATTTCCAATTAGCTCCTACATCTTGAGTTGGGAAATGTCGTGTGCTTCTTCAATTGCGACCACCTTATCTTCCCAATCGTTGCTTAGTGACCAGAGGAATTTCCTTGTAATCTCTCCTTCATTTATTCTTCTTCTAAGAACCAAAAGAGAGTTAGTAATATCAGTGAAGCGAGTGTTCATTTTTCTTATGTTTTCACCGATTTGCATAGAAAATATTTCATATTTATGCATGGAGACTAATCATAGTTTCTTTGATTTTACTATCACCCTCATGATGCATTTGTAGTAGATGTCATATCTCATGTGCACTTTCACAACCCATAATCCTATTATATTCTCCCTCAATAAGGTCACAACAAAGAATGTTCATAATTTTAGAATTCATCTCACTTTATTTCATTTTGGCCCTAGACAATGAAGCTAATTCATCTTCATTTGGGGATGTGTAAGGATTTCGAAGGAAAATCCAATACTTAAGGTCATTAGAAATTAGGAAAATTTTCATCATATTCTTCCAATAACCATAGTTTGATCCATTAAGTAAATCATGCCTAGTTGTGCACAATTCCTCTACATGATTAGAAGTTGATGTCATTGCTAAAAATTACGGTTAAGTAAAGAAATTTAGCTCACAATACTCCGATACCAAATGTTAGATTGTAAAGGTCTCTAATTCTAATCACTTTTAAGCTAATTACCTACTTTTTTAGTCAATCAAAGTAAATGCAGCTGAAATAAAACTAAAACAAGCAAGTAAAGAAAACCACAATGATGACACTGGATTTTTATAGAGGTTCGGTCTCCCGCCTACTTCCTCTCTTGCAATCTTCGCTCGATCTCCCTCGAGCTTCGCTCACGTCTTTACTAACAACCTCGTTCCGGACCGAGATTAAGCCTTTTACAAAACAAGCTCCACGAACACCCTCGTGAGCTTGACTTTCTTCTCTCACAATCCGAGAGGAATACTTCGGACTTTCACCTATTTATAAGATTCTAAGGTGTTATAGTCATCACTAATATGTCATAGGAAAACCTATTTATAAGATTCTAAGGTGTTATAGTCGTTGGGGTTAAGTTGGGTAAGGTTTGAGTGAGAATCACAAAACAACAACCTACATGACCTAATTCTGAGTAAGTTCGGTCGACCGAATCGGGCTGAACAGTCGACCATTAGGCAAATTTGAACTCGGTTCGGTCGACCGATAAAGGAGTGGTCGAACGGATCAGGCTATAACTTAGGTACACTTAAGTTATCGGTCGAACACCGAATAAGGTTCGGTCGATCGAAAACTAACAGGTTCTACGGGGTTGACAAACAAGATCAAATTCGGTCGACCGAAACAAGGTTTACGGTCGACCGAAAACCAACAGGAAGTTTGGGTTTGTCGAGACATCTTAAGTTCGGTCGACCGAACAAGGTTCTCGGTCGACCGATAGGAAAACGTATTTTGGGGTATTTGTAAATAATACGAATACGACCATTGGTATAATACGACAATTCTAACGGTCGGAAATTTGTGTTTGACTCGATCGACCGAAAGGTCTGGACGGTTGCATCTGGCTTACAAAATATCTAAGGTCTGGAAAATGTAGGTCTGGAAAATGTAGGCTCACAAAATATCTAAGGTGGACTTTGTTTCCACTCTTATGCACACGTGTGCCTACATTTTGTTTCAGTTAGGCTCCGGGATAATTGGCGATAGGAGTGGAAACAAAGTCCACCTTAGATATTTACTATTGTTGGAGAACATATTTGAATGTGGAAACTACAGTTGGGGAGTTGCATCATTAGTTGTTCTGTACCACTATATGGATCAGGCATGTCTGAAAAAAAGGAAATAATTAGTTGGTTTCCTTACATTGTTACAGATATGGTGTTGGGAACATCTTCATGTCGGACGTCCATCTAGAATTCCCATTGTGCAACTTCCATTGTGTCTTTTAGGTTCACATTGGCAGACTCCTAGGTCGTGGGCGAACAACATAAGATTGAATTTTATAGAAATGAGTTGAACGTTCAAGAAAAAAGTCAAGTTTGTTGGAACCCATACAAAGAAGTATAGCTGATGGCGTTACATGCTGATTGTCGTCAAGGACATGAAGTCTGGATGAGTAGAACGTGGATTGTTTGTTTCGGAGTTGCCGCCATGCAGGTTCCAGACAAGGTGATGTGTCAGTTTGGATTGCAGCAACATATTCCAGAATTAATGGAGATTTGCAAGATGAAGAAGGCTCAGGGGAAGCCCAGAGTAAACTGGTTGCAAGAGCAACATTTATACATTCAAGCATGCATTGTCACGTCGGCGAGAGTTTTTGCAGATAGAGGCCCCTTCACTGTCAGAAGATTTAGATGCTTGTAGACGTATTTACATGGAGTGGTATTGGCAAATTACAGTTTGATGGATTACGAGAAGCGTTCAAAATGCAGAATTACCGAATTATAGGTCTTCAGCTGCTAGAGATCGATACTTGGTAAGAAATGAAAATCTTATAATTTTCATTAAGTTTCTAATTTGCATTTTCTAATCGTAATTGTGTTTTTTCTGGCAGCTTCATATCTTACACAACTTACATGAAGATATTCACCATCTTGAATGTATGCATTCTTCACACATGCCCACTCAGTCATTAACGGCGAAATTGAAGAAAAAAATCAAGGAAATGATGACGTGCTTCAAGAGTGTAGATCTGTCGTTGAAACTGTCACAAGGTGTGTGCTCCCAACCAAATCAAACAGATTCTTAGGAAAATCTCCCAGAAATATTAGTGTCACTTGACGAAGAGGATAATTTCATTTTCATTGGAGTGTCTGCCAACGATGGAGGGAATCTAACTCAAGAATCGGACGATACTACGTTCTTTCAAGGCGAAGGTTCTTCATTTCACGTAGGCGAAAGTTCAGGATTTCAAGCTCCTGAAGTCGAAAGAGGTGTTGTCGGTGGGATTGCTGAAGACGATGCTGGTGTGATAACCCAGGTTTACAGTCGTCGCCCTTCGAAGGCCCCACGACGAGGTGGACGGAACAAAATTCCTACTAAAGTTTTTCTCCACCGTAGTTGTAATTATATTTTGGTTTAGGAGCATTTTGGTTAAGAACAATTTCATGTGTTAAGAAGAATTTTATTTTACGGTTTAATTATCTGAAATGTCTTGTATGTTTGTTATTGTAGGAGATTCGGATTGCATTTGCCCCCACAGGTGTACAAGAGGTGGATTTAAAGTCCAAGAGAATGTTTGCGAAAACAAATTTCTTAGTTTTTTTGTCTTCTGCAAAAATAGCACTAGTACATGAATAAAAACGGCACTACTAGTGCCGTTTTCATTCTATGAAAACGGCAAAAGCAGTGTCATTTTCATTCAACTAAAAATGACACTAGTAGTGCCGTTTTTATTCAAGTAAAAATGGCACTGCTGGTGCCGTTTTAGCATAAGACAGAATTCCAAAGCATTCACTTTGGTCATTTTAGTTTTCAACACAAGTATTATGTTTTAAGATTCGTTTTACAACACAAGTATTATCGTTCTTGTAGCGAAGATTACCATAAAATATTGTTTCCCCTACAAGGGTACAAGGGAAATTTAGGCTTAAATAAACAACACGAAATGAGCATACTAAATAGTCTCTTTACATGTTTTCTTGTTGTGACCTAACTTGCGACACACCCACTTCGTATTACTCGTCTGCTTTGTTCGTCTAGGTTGTTTTTGATTTTTTTGTTTTTGGTCGTCCACTTCGTCTTACGATAAAAGGCGTTATTAATGCTATATGTCATCGCTCTGCCCAAAACCTTTCGTCTAGTATTGGAAAGAAAATAAGTGCATATGTTTTCCTGTAAGCTTGGGTGGTTAGGTATTTCGAGACGATTCGCAAAGTGTGAATGATCGTGTGGCGGTTGCTGCATACTGCCAACACATGTGAGCATGAAATGTGGTGTGCATCTATGAACCCGCAGGAGCATGTTCGGTCTGCCTTTGTCAAAATAACCTGATAGCTACGAGATTTGTTGCTTTCGACAATGAAGATGTTATGACTATTTCTAGTGACACAAAGTTGTGCAACCAACTGTCGTTGGTTTGTGATTTCCTCGTTGATTTTTTTAGGATAGATCAATATCATATTCTCCCATTTATCTTTTCTACTGACAAAATATTTATTCAGCCGCATATAAGTCATCATAATGAGAGGACAAAGTGGTAAGCCACATACACGCTTTAAATCATTGTTGATGCTTTCTGACAAGTTTTTGGTCATTATACCAAAACGGCGGCCAAAATCATGACTTAATGTCCAATACAAAATGTCATTTTGTTCTTTAATCCACTTGAACTCATAAGGGTAACTAACCTCAATATCCTTCAGATTCTCTTCAAATGTTTTTTTATCAAGAGCGACACCGGCATGCCAAAATTTATGTTGCAATTCAACATTCCGATACCGAGCATTTTGAAAGGAATGTGTTCTAAAAAAATACTTTTATATGTCAATTATTATGAATTGGATATGCAAACATTTTGTTCCTTGATTATGGTATTCGTCTTTTGGAAGTGTTAAGGAAGAGACGTTTGGTCTTTAACCGTAGAGCTCTAAAAGATAATGGTTTACATAAATCAAAAGTTATTCACAATCATGATAATTAACATGTAACATTAATCACCGAGATAAGATTGTCGTGTTGGTCATCGATTGTTGTAGCTCTACAAATAATTGATGACACGAGTATATAAAAGAGGAAAAGATTACTTTTATATATTGAATAGACCTAACAAGTAAAACATTATGGAATTGTGTTTCGTGTCATTAATATTTTACTGTGTCTTGGATCCTAAGATATGAGACTTATATATTTTCACTCAAGAGGTGCTTAATTTGATCAATGTCAAATGTTATCAATGAGTATAGTGATAAAGGCAATAGTTGGTTGAACATGACTCATGTTGGAAAAGATAGCTAGTCAAGCGATTATCATTGCCCCTCTTCATTGAGTGATGATATTAGTAGGCCCTTTGATAAAGCAAAATTATAATGTGCACAATGTAACTTGAGTTAAGTTACATATTTATAATTAGCTTAAAGAGATAAAGAAATGAATATAATACAAAGGTGACACATTTCTACTTTGTATATATTCTTAATATCATGAGGCAATGGACGGACACAAGTGATGCACTTACATCAACAAATGGATCGTGTTTTGGTTCAGGTGGAACAAAGACATCTATGCTAATTGGGTAACTATAATGTGTAGCTAGATACCGCTAATAGTTTGAGATATTAAGTGTTTAATATCACTGTCAATTTAGCTTAGATCCTCCTATAGGTCACACCACAAAACTGGGAAACAAGAAGCTTGATTTTGAGTTCATATGATGTGTCGGGTTTCATATGAAAAAGAACACATGTGGTGAACGAATAAAATCAATATGTCATGAGAATTGACATAATTAGAATTATAATAAATTCATATGAGGTGTCTATATTATGGGGTGTAATAATTTAATATTACATAGGATAATATATTACATAAGATATGAATTTGCTAAAAAAACCAAAAGATCAAATTTTGTTGGAAATAAATCCAAAATTTGACAAAGGCAAAATCGAGGTCAAACACGGTGAACCGTTTAGGGTTCGGTCGACCGAGGTGTCTTCGGAATGGTCAACCGAACGGGGAACGGGTAAACACAGTTGGTTGACCAAAATTGTCTGGAGTACCTGGACAATTGGGTTCGGTTAACCGAGCGTGAACGGTCAATCGAGAAAGAATATTTTCGGTAGACCGAAGGTGACACGGTCGTCCGATGAATGTTCGCCAAGAGAAATTTTGGTGTGTCAACGGTCGACCGAGCAAGAGGCGGATCGTCCGAATTTTTCCAGAGAATTTTTTTCTCATACAAATTCGGTCGACCGTCTAGCTCACGGTCCACCGAACACGTGTTATAACTGAATGGTTCAGTTGACCGAGAAATTCGTCTAGCTCACGGTCCACCGAACACGTGTTATAACCGAATGGTTCAGTTGACCGAGAAAATTTCTCGGTCAACCGAACAGTGCGATTTTTGCCTGAATTATTAAGAGAATAATTAGATCATGGGTTGGACTAATTCCATATTTAATCAAACATTTTTATGGGTGCTTATGTGGCAATTTGAGATTAATTTTAGGAGAGAATAAGTAAGAGATCATGACTAAAGAATAGTTCTTGATGATGATGTTTTGGAAGCCTATAAAAGGACCCCTAATCCCAATTGTTTATGTTAATGCAAAAATTCTTTCTCCCATTAATCTCTCCCATAATCACCACGAAAATCTCTTAGTAATTTTAAGTTTTGGAGAGAAAATCTCAGGAGCTTAAAGATGGGTTATTAGCTAGATTCTAAGTCTAATTAGAGATTGATTGGCTAGCTCATTTCTTTCTAATCTTGTTTAGAGTTTGGTGAACACTTGGAGGGGAATCGGCGGGCAATTCAATGGGCAACGCGACTCCGGATCTTTGAAAGGATTTAGAGGACATTTGGGTATGATTCTCTCTTTGTGATTTATTTTAATATATGTAGGATTGCATAATATTAGAATAAACACAAAGTAATGTACATAAAATTGTTGAAAGTATGAAATCCTATCTTGTATGTTGTATTAAAAATTTTAAAATATATACCTACATGGGAACACGAAATCCTACACATTTCTTGACATATTTGCACTCATATGTCTCCGACAGAACCTGTGAACGTGACATCGCTCTGGGGGGAAAGTCTTCACAATATTTGTAAGACCCGGAAACTGGTCACTAATAATACACAATTTATCTCGTGTGCATACTCTACTTGCAAAAATACTTAAGAACCATTGTCATGAGCTGCCCAATTCTTTTTCAACAACAGCAAAAGAGAAAAGAAACAAACCAGAGTTCGTGTGCGTACCCATAGCTAGGGGTGAGCTTCGGTCCAGGACCGGACCGAACCGGACCGAACCGGACCGGACCGAAACCCGAATTTTCGGGAAGTCCGGACCGAAGACCGGACCGAATAGGTTCGGTCCGGTCCGGTCCGGTCCGGGTCGGTCCAAAATCCGGATTTTCCCCTTAAATTTTCGGTCCGGTCCGGACCGAAGACCGAATTTCCAAAATATTGTGGACCGAAGACCGGACCGAAAAAATTCGGTCCGGTTCGGTCCGGGTGCCCGGACCGGACCGAATTTTGCTCACCCCTACCCATAGCAATCAAAAGAGACCTCTCAAACTTGACAAACAAATGAGTCACATCAATGCTCAACACAGGTCTATAATACTAAAAACCTTCAATTGAGGCCACGAATGACAAGAAAATTCTTTGAAACTGCTCAATGTTGTGATTTATCCTCTGTGTCTGAGTCTCGACCACGGTGTCGGGGTTGGTGGTGCAAATATTAGACATAAAGCGTCTTAAATTACGATAAGATGCTTCGTCAACTCCGTATACTTCTTCCAATGTTTTCTTGCGGGCGTACCAAACTTTGCATACTTGATATCTATGAAGTGGTGAGTCTTCACTAAATCTTGAATTTCTGCAGGAATAATGGTTATGTTTGTTCGAATGGTGGTAAAGAATCATGTTAGAAATTAAACCGGCATCACATTGCACGTGGTCATGCAAAATGCCCTCGTTACTACAGGTGTGTTCAGACTTGTACTTCTTAACTTGAAAATATTTTTTGCTCTGACTGTAAGAGGTATGTATCCTCCATTCACATTTTTTTTCAAATAACCAGCTGTAAATATTTTTGGCCCAGACGTTAACACTTTGAATTGGACACTTTTTTCGCAAATGACATTCCTTCAACTCATGCAACAAATTTTTTTTATTGAGAAAGTTCTATGCAACCAATAACTTTGTCCATCTTCTAAGTTATCGTATTCAATGTACGCAACAATACACCCATCGACATTTCCAATGACTGAATCTTCAATCCAGTTTTCATCAAGCTCTATGTCTGGCAAGTGCCTCAAATCTGGTAGTACTGACAATGACGACAAATCATTACTAACGATGGCTTCATTTACGTTGTTATCAGGTTCTCGATTCACTGTGTCTGTCATATGATGAAACATGTTCTACAGCTCCGGAAGTGAGTATGTATCTACATCAACAACGTTTATCTCTTCACCATCCATCTGACCATCTGCCTCGTTTGTGTCATCACTCTCTGCATCTTCAACATGTCTTCCTTGAGAATGTAATTGAACTATGACTGCTTCATAATTACTAATATTCACTGGTGTGTGCTCATACTATTCAAAATAGGACTGAGGAACTGCTGACGACGGACCTGCTTCATATTGGCTATATGTTTGTGTCATTTGTTGATAATCCTCAGTCAACTGACTTTGGTGTACAGCAGTATAGTGCTTGGGTTATTTTTGAACAAACAATACAACTGTATTCTTGAAGTTAAATAAAGATAGCATCATAGTCGTGCTCTGATCATCAAAAACTTCAACATATGTATATTTTTCATACAGTGGTCATTTGCAAGTTTAACTTCAGACCAAACTCTCCTTCTTGGAAACCACAAACCTGACAAACTATTTCACAGAGATCATCATATCACATTTCAGTATTAACATTAAGCATTAGTCTGTAACCACTTTCGTATTCTGGTATCTCATCTATGAATGTAACAATTACATAGAAAAACCCCTAACCAATCTGGTACCGGAGCTCATTACTTCGAGTGTATAAAATCTACATTTCATACATGAACATAACAACAATATATTAACTATACATGCATTGTATTTCATGTCAAAAAAAATTGAAAACCAAACTTCAACAGTGTTTGTCACCGGAGAGAGGGAGTAATGGGGAGTGTGGGGAAATTTGGGTGTGGGAGAAGGAAGATGGTGGTTGGTCAGTCTCATTTAAGCCCCAGGGAAAAACGGCATCTCGGATGTCATTTTTCCCTTGGTTAAAGACGACACAACTGGTGTCGTTTTCATTTGGAGATAAAAACGGTAGGTGAAGTGTCATTTTCACTTAATTAAAATAGCATTGGAGGTGTCATTTTCAATGTGCATATTTTGCCAAATAAGTTTCTGCGGTGTATATTTTTCATTTTTTGATTATTTTGAAAAAAATTCCTTATTAAATTGCATGATCTGATAAAACCTTAATCTTAACGGTAATAGTGGTTATAGTCGAATTAACCATGCTCTAAGCTAATGTAAAGTAGTTGGGACAATCTGATTTCATTTACATGAAATCTAATGGAAACGAGAAATCAAGTTTAAATATAAAGGTTTGCTTGTATTTATACAAGAGGCAAGGCAATAATAATTGAAGTAATGTATGTATGAGAATTCAAGGCTTTGATAAAAGTAGTAGTTCTGACGACATGTTGAATCAATAATGTTCTAAGCATATCTCACTGCTAAAAAACAAGTTTTACCGACGGTGTAGGACAATAAATTCGTAGCTTTCGTCATATCAGCAGCCTACACCGACGGATATATACAATTGGTGTACGTTTCTGATAAACTAAAATGTGGGAAAATAATATTTTTAGGTGCAAAAAAACCCACCGACGAGTCATTTACCGTTCACCGACGGATATATCCGTCGGTACTTACACAAGAATATCTACGGACTTCATTTCGTTATAGTCACCGACGAGAAGGGAATTGGTGCCCGCAAGGAGACCAATCTTGAGCATGTATATCGTTACTCAAAGAAAAAGAAAAATACAATGTGGCCATGTGAGTTTCCTGTATTGCACACATGAATAGTATTAGTTGTGTTCATGTGAATATTATTCAAATTCAGCTATTAATACTTGTATCTTATCTAATTTGTGGTACAATTAACTCATGGAATGTGATGAACCACAACCAAACATTAGTGAGAATTACATAATCAAATTAGAGAACACAAGTGAACTACAAATAGAAACCGAAAAACTATCATGGTTTAGCTCTTTCCTTTATCCAATAACGTTTAATAAATACGAATTAACAACTTAAACGTGGGAAAATGAAGTTCGGTTAACTTTTGAATTTCTCCACTATTTCATATTGCACTTACATTGATTTTTTATATTGAGACACTCGTTATCAAGTCTCTATGTAGGAGTTACATTTGGAATTTCAGAAGCATCTCGAAATCCCTAGATAGCATAGATTTGCTACACGCCAAGCCACATTAGCACATGATAATTCATTGCTAATTACAATTTAATTACAATGTCGCATTTTCTAAAATTTAGTTATATCATCGCCTCTAAACAATAAAACCAGGTCATTTAGTTACAACTATGGATGCGGGTAGTTGATTCATGTTGAAATCCAAAACAAAAACGAAAATTCAAAAAATCACATTTAGATTAGGGTAAAAAAATGGACGAAAATAATTAAAATTGACCGACAAATATAAAATCTTGTTAACTATATGACAACATTAAAATTCATTCTAACCTAACGACATTAAATTACTCTCTGACTCTACGAAAGCTAATTACAAGAAATGAAGTGTAATTAATTAGGGACACAAAGGACTTCCCAAAAAATACAATTGTTAAACCTTATCGACATTTTACGTCACTCATTGTAGTCAATTAACAGGAAAACACAAAACAGATTTACGATCACACACTCTAAAACAAAAAATAAATAAATCATAGAGACCGTTACAGTCCAACAAAACATTTTACGTCACACATTCAAATAGAAGCAAAAAGGGCCGTTACAATCCCCATTGCAACCGTTACACTCCCATCAAAACCCACCCGCCACGCCTCTGACTCATCCGCCCCGAGCCCCTCCGCATCCGTCCCCGGCCCACCGGCTGTCGGCCCATCCGCCTCCTCGGAAGGGCTCTCGGCTGGCGGACTCGCCTTCGCGGGCGCCTTCGCCTTAGCTTTCTTTGGCGATGGTGCCTTCTTGGGTGCCGGAGCCTTCTCGGGCGGCGGCGGCGGGGGCGCATTCATCGTGCTATTCAAATTCTCGATCCCCTGCGGCACGACGAGGCCGCTAACCTGAACGACGGATATGTTATAGGGATTGGTGGTGACCACCTTGACGACTCTAACGTCCAACGGCGAACCAGGGACAGCGGAGCCGAGGCGGACATCACCGTTGGAGTCGTCGGTGGCGTTGAGGAAGCCCATGAGGTGGTTCGCAACGCCGGTGGTCTGGAAAAGGGTTGTGAGGACGGTGGTCTTGTTGGGGAGCTTGGAGAGCTTGCGGAGGTCGTAGTAGTCGAGGATGACGTGGAGGGCGAGAACATCCCTCACGACGTCGTCGGGTCGACCCGAGATTGACCCGACAGCTCCATTGTCGGCCGCGAAGACCGTTATGGTCCTGCGGTGGTTGATTTCGTCGGCGAGTTTGGTCTGGGAGAGGAGGGAGTTGAAGGAGGAGAAGTCCGGGTATTGGGCGAGGATGGTCGTGATGTTGAAGGCGTCGGTGGCGGTCGAGAGGAGGGAGAGAAGGAGGAGACAGGAATAGTAACATGTCATGGTGTGAGCCATGTTTGGTTCTGGTGATTAGAGGTTGTGGGATTGTTATATATATGAGGGATGGGGAGGTCTCAGATGGTGGTTGGTGATAAAATTGGAGGATGGGTGGTTCCCCCAAACTATGGAGAATGTGAGGACCTCTCATTTCATTTGTGTTCTTTGAGTTATCCTAATTATAGTTAGGATGAAAATGGGTCGAGTTGGTTCTGGTCTGAGTGTTATTTCGAAATGCATAACTAACCAATTTTGGGATGAAACATAAATCAAACCTGCTTCATTTTGATCTATATATATAGAGGTTCAAATTTTGATTTATATTTGATATCTTTGTTGTTTGATAATTAAAAAAAATAGAAGCAAAGGCAACTAAGATAGCAAATAGAACAATACTTCGCAATAGACAAAAATCTTTGTTTTCTTTTACCTTAGGGGGGGAACTTAAATTTAGCTCTAACTGTGTATACAACAGCATTCAAAGTTGTTACCAACTGTCTAACCACGAGAACCTTCAGTACACCAAGGAAGATCTCTGTTTTAGAAGATTGATGAGTGATCACTAAACGTTAAGCATAAACATTGGATTTGTAATTGTTATGTTCAGTAGGAAAGAATATTGAAAGCTCTCATTCTAAATCGTGGACTACAACTTAACAATTTTTAATCACGCTTCGAGAACCAAAATAGAATCATCCAAATCAGCGAAGTGAAGCGTGTTTACTACGATCTTCATATCAGTTTCATCCTTCATCTATATATAAAGTTATAGAATATGGAGATCCATACATAACACAAAAGGTGTGAAACATGCTGTATGAACGAGAAGAGTCCTATATAGCTATTTTAATTGCATTTCTGTTCCTAAGTAACTCCTGTAATGTAAATTTCTGAATTTCACAAGTAACAATCTGATTACTTACATGGGCAATTTTTTGGATTTATTAGGCGTAATCTTTTTCATGAAAAGCTAGATGAGGATTAGTGTCATTATAGAGGCAAATGCTAGTACTTAAGAAACATACTTACCTTATCCTTTAAGGTACCATAGCACAACACTTCACCACAACTACATCATAGTCTTAAGAAAAGAGGAAGAACTTCATGGTCTCTAAACCTTATTCTTTTCCTCGGGAAAACCACAAACATCAACATGGAAGCAAACTTAGGCAGCACAAGGAGGCTTCTGGATCACAAACGACATGCACTGGCATTGTTGCTTGTTGTCAAAGCCGAGGAGGCGGATGTAAGCATTGGGGTATGTTTTCTTGCACTCAGCCATCTCGTTCAAGACCTGGGAAGAATCTGTGCATCCAAACATGGGTAGCTTCCAAAGGGTCCAGTATCGTCCGTCATAGTAGCCCGGCATGCGGCTGTTGCTGCGGTGGATGTCTCCTACCTACAGAGAAATTCAATACCTTAATTTAGACTCAGAAAATAAAGTTGTGCTACAAAGATACGATATGGTTTATATGACCAACAAAATATCTTAACAAGCAATATTATTATCAGTTCAGTTCCAAGGATCTACTCGACATAAGAAGAAATGAAATTTTGAAAAAAAAACTCAGATCAAGATTATATTCCATCTCCATTTCTCCCCTTTCTTTCCTTAAGAGCAAAATATGCCCATAAGATTCAACTTAAGAAAGTGTATGCAGCAAATTACATGACCAATGTAAAGGGAAAGTAACCACATCATACAAGAACAAAGACATGACGTGTAGTAAAACAAGGACATAAAATCAACTTCAGAAAGAAAAAATATATAGCAATTGTTAAATTTGATTTGTCCACCACCTCATCAAAACCTAAGCACGAAGAGTAGTGAGTCCAACTTTATTATAGAGTGTTACACACATTTTGTGTTTTAACAACGTGGGACTAATTGCTCAACAGCGGATTCTATAAATGTCGGGATTATCTCGTATCCACTCTGACCCAGTCTCATGCAGTGGAACAATGAGAAACAAAAGAAGATTGTTAGCGAAGAAGCACTCTGCTTCAGTACTAAGGATACACCACTTCGACGAGTTGGATAGATTAGGAGCAGATTGTACTTCTAAACTCAATTTATAATTTCAGTTCGGTACTGCGTTACCAAAGACGTACACCACACAGCGATTCAGAAGGGGATTTTATGAAATAGGAGATAATTCCAAGGGTTTGTCGGACATTATGAAGGCGGAACAGAACAAATCAGGGCAAACCAAGATGATGTTGTTGATGATTGTTGAAATCATCTGCTTACTGTTTACTAATTGTTAAAATGGGTTAGTAACAACGTTTAAGTGGGAAAGAAACGGAGAATCGTATTTTTACAACAAAAGAAACCGGATCCACACTCACAAAAAAAGTAGCATAAATCACACGATTTCAATATGCTGTCATAAAAAACTACGAAGTGTAGTAATTATTGTAGAAGAAAATAGTAGAAAAAGTAAGGTCCATAGCCAATTAAAGTGTTTTTTTATACTGACACATAACAAAATCCCCAAAGACATAAAAAAGATGAAGAATATGCTCGAGGATACTAAATACTTGATCGCATAACTCTTTCGAATAACGTCCCACAGATCGCAATTTAAAACCCTAATAATGCAAACAACAAAAGTTGGCCCGAACGTTACATAAAAATAATTGGTAGATCTTCAATCCTGAAACAACCAGAAACAAAGAATCAAACTCCGGCAACGGCAAATTGCATCCTTAGGTTGAACTTTTGCAAATCACTTCCCGACATATAATTCATGATTCCAAGATTCGATCATCGGTTTCATTTTACCCAAGAACACGATCTACTAACTGAACTAGTATCTGTCGTCCCAAATCCTTATGTTTCAATTAGGGGTGAACAACCGGTCTGACCCGGACCGGAATCGGATCGGCTCCGGACTCCGGACCGAAGACCGGACCGGTTGTGTCCGGACCGGTCCGGTCCAAAATCGGTTTTTTTACCTTAAAATTTAAAAAATCAGACTGGACCGGAACCGAATTAACTCCGGATACCGGACCAAAACCCGAACCGACCAGTCCAGTTTGGTCCAAAAACCCAGACCGGTTGTTGCTCACCCTAGTTTCAATCAATGTACAAATAACACTAGCAAAATAATCGTAAAAAGAAAAAAAGAAAAAGAAAAAACCTCATCAAACTCCAAGCAAGGGATCCATCCCTTAGCCATCATGTAATCAATCTCCTTAGCAACCGAGTCCTCGGAGAGCGGCGGCAGGTAAGACAGCGCCTCGAATTTCTTATTATCAATTGGATTCCACGTCTAAAACCAACACAACAAACTTAACAATTCACAATCCACAACCATGCAAAGTTAAGCTATCCTTATAACTTACCTTCATGCAACAAGTGGCGGGAACCCGCGACCGAGGCCTGACCGAGATGGTGGCCGGGAAGAGGGTGTTGGATTGGTTTGGGACATGTCGGAGTGACAGGAGTGGAAGGGAGGAGAGGGAGAGGGAAGACATGAGGAGGAGTGGAATATTGGAATGGGAAGGGCGAGTGTTTTGTTTGTAGTGATTTGGTGTTAAATTTACTTTGTGTTTTGTGTTGTTTGTTTGTTTGTTTACTGGGGTCTGGGGTGTTTGGTGCCGTTGGTATTTGTAGCTGGTTTGGCACCTGTATAGTTTTAGGTTGATCGAGGGTGTGTTGACGTGTTGTATTGTAGGTTTAGTTTGGCAAAATTACATGCCTTGGCAAGTGGAGTTACTTTTGAGAAAATAATTTTACAAACATTATGTAATACTAAACATAAAGAGTATGTAATATTCTATAAAAGTTGGATCCACTTCTATGTTGTTATCCAAATAGAGAACATTAAAGTATTTAATTTTTATTAAAGTGATGGACCGTGCAAATTTCACTTATTGTCAGAACCGATCGATGTGGTGGTGTCTGAGTTGGTTAACCAACCCGTGGAGGCTCGTTCCAACCAATATTATCTATGCGGAGACACGAAGAAAGTAATTCCGGTCACGCGTATAAAGAAGTACTCGAAAAATAATCTCACATTGTTAAACAAAAAACTTGTGCAACATTCCGTAATAAAGTTGGATTTATTATCCATCACCTCGGTGTTTGGATTTTGTTGAAATGGTCAACCAACCAAAGTTCACACTTGAAATATAGTTTTTTTCATAATCAGGAATTCAATTTTACAATGTGAATTTGCGCTTGCAATATGTGCTCAATCTGGAATTTATAATCTATAGGAGATGTTGGGTTATCCACATAAGGTTAGAGTTTTTGTTGAAAACTTGGATGCTAAACTAATCCCGAGTCAATAGTTTTTCGTTAAGAGTCGAGAGACGAAAAGAAAAATCATAATCCTAAAATTGTAACGTTGGTGTTGAGGATATTTTAATGTTATGAGATGATAAATTCAGATAGCTTAACTGATTATCTTTGAATTCTTTAATCTAAGTCTTAGGTTCACCTTACTATCAACGTAAGTGTGTCACATTCATTCTGTTAGATAATTAAAAAAACATTAATAAAATATTGCGAGCTGAGATTTTTCAACATATAAGCTTCCGGAGCTTGAATTGAGATTTTGGTATGGAATCGAGGACAAAACGTATTCTACTAGTAGTTGGAATTTTGTCATCTTGTGTGGTGGTAATAAAGTGAGTTGGATTTAGGACATAATCACGATTCAAATCCTCTTGTTTATTGAATTGGGGACCGTAAAAAAAAGTAAGATGGTATGCATATGTTTGCTCCTTGTAACTGACACGTATAAACAAGTTGTTGGATGCGTTGGCAGATCAATTGGAATCTTAAAAATGTCATTAAGTAATCATTTAAATAAATTGCCATAGTGGCATGTAGGGGTGAGCTTCGGTCCAGGACCGGACCGAACTGGACCGAAACCCGAATTTTCGGGAAGTCCGGACCGAAGACCGGACCGAATAGGTTCGGTCCGGTCCGGTCCGAGTCGGTCCAAAACTCGAATTTTCCCCTTAAATTTTCAGTTCGGTCCAGACCGAAGACCGAATTTCAAAACTTTTGTGTACCGAAGACTGTACTGAATTTTGCTCACCCTAGTGGCATGTCTAAAATAATAATAAATTTCATATGCTTCAGGGCCGAGAACATTTTTAAGGGGTTTTGCTTGATTGATGATAAAAGTACATGATTTGTCATTTGTATGATCAAATATTATGTACGTGTGTTACAGGGTGGAAAGAACTGGCGCCCGTGGCCTAATGGATAAGGCGTCTGACTTCTAATCAGGCGATTGTGGGTTCGAGTCCCACCGGGCGTGTTATGAATCATGATTTTTGACAATCCTCTCTTGCTTTTTTTTTAATCAGCTGAAAGGACAAAATATGAAACCTTAATTAAATGTTCATTCAACTTGCACATGTTGATGATGACTACAGTTCCATTATTTGAATCTATCCTATCAAATAAGAAATAGGTGTCGATTTTCGTTGATTTCGTTTGTTAGGTAGGTCCGTAGGTGTTGATCTTGGAGATGTTGATGTTGGAGGTGTTCGACTTGTCTCAACTAAGACTCACTTTGTATGTCATTATAAATTTTAAAGCAAAAAAAGTATCCGTCCCATTATTTTTTAATAGAAACTTAAACCATCTACCATCTACATTTAGACTTGTCAATTCTAAACACGACACGTTATGTAGATACTATTTAGACACTTGTGAAGATACAACTATAAAATAATTAGTACACAATTTAACACGAACACGATTACACAATAAGTTATTTTTTACACGAAAATGACACAAATTGCATCTTTTGTTAGATAATCAATTGGTTTTACTTGATAATAGTCAATTAAAAATTTATTTAGAATGAAAATTTTCAATCCTTCCTTTCTTTTTTTTTAATCAGCTGAAAGGACAAAATATGAAACCTTAATTAAATGTTCATTCAACTTGCACATGTTGATGATGACTACAGTTCCATTATTTGAATCTATCCTATCAAATGAAAATTTTCAATATAACTTGTTACTTAATTATTTCAATCTAAACATAATAATTTTTTTTCAATTTGTACTATACACGGTAACACGAAATCCTGACACAACTACAGAATTATCAGACACGATAGTACACGAACACGACACAATTGACATACGACGAATGACAGCTCAAACTCAACCATAAATTTCATTGCTGAACCACCTACTTTGCCACCAATGAGTTCAATAATTTTTAAACCTTGAAAAATTTTCTCCTCTTGGAATTCACTTCATGACGGAGTTACACCACTACACATCAGCACACAATGGGCAGTTTACATTATCTCTTGGAAAAAATTAACCACAAATTTCTGAAAACATTGAATAATGAATGGTATATTCTTAACTTTTGCTGATATCGTCCTTATTTCTGACTCCAACAATTTGAAACAAAATTGTGACTGAAACATACAACAGGATCAACAGATCCAGCACCACATAAGAAATCATAATACTGGCCTGTAGTATATGATAATATAGAGAAATTGCATCATTCGACTTGGTGGTAGAATTCAAATCACATGCAACACTGCATGCATGTGGTTGCTACCAACATGGGTGCTTAGCAAACATATTATGAGTAGTGCAAATTGATAGTTACAATGTAAAAGATCCAAACTGTACTGATGAAAAATCTGTACAGGCAGATCCCGGTGAAGCGATAAAACTCTTGGTTAGTCTCGCAACACCAAATGCATGCACCAGGATCTGAGGTTGAGGACAGGATAGCGGCATTATCAAGATAATTTTGTCTCGCAACAAAAGCATTAGTCTTCTAACTCAACAAGCTGCGCTCTCCTCTCGGCGGCTTTTTTGCGGATAAAGATACCCCATCTCATTGCTGCCTTGATCTTAAGCCAACCCACGACTGCCTTTCCAGAGCGATTCCGACCATCAGTGAAGTTTTGACTTGGCAAAGGTGTCGGCATGTATGATGGAAAAGAAAAGTTGTCGTCGGCCAAATTAGTAGACACCCCACCCATGCTCAAGACGCGGAGCAACTGCTGCATATCTTCATTTTCTAACATCTCATGGCTTCTCATCCTAATTTCCTCCTCCGAAAGAATATCATCAACCACACGATGATTATGGGAACGTAGCCAATCATCATCATAAGAGTTAGGGTTTGTAGGCTGCACAGTCATGTCCAGTGGCTGGAACTCCAAGTTTGTTCGTGATGAGGGTCCAAGTGCAAGGCTTGTGCTATCACTCCTAGTGATTACATTTGGCTGAGAGTTTATGTAGTGATCTTGTGGAACACACTGTGTGCTTTTCGATTGCAGATAGGCATCAGGAGAGACATGGTGAGAATGAATGGAATTTCTGAGAAATTGGTTATCATAGCCAGCATCAACCATACCTGCTTCACCAAGGTCAAAGGGATCATAAACAGTCTAACCATCATCCAAGAACACATTATAAATGGCAACATGAGGTATATATGCATGGAATAAAAGTATCATTGTATAAAATTGAAAACCAACAATATTGACATAATATGACAATCTGTATGGCAATCATGTTTGTCTTTCTTATACCACCACAACCGTGTGAATTACAAGGATCAAAAAGTCCCACGAAGATGTCAACTTGACATCAACCTACAAAAATCAATATTAAATGACAGGTTTACATTGTATTGTGTATTCCAAAACCAACTAAGAGCTATGTTAGCATGATCTCAAAGTTCTTTTAGAAATATAGGTTACGTGATAATAGGAAAAGGTAAAATCATATCACATTGTACAATAACGTAATACGATCTTTCTCACTTTAAGCTAACATTTATCCATGCAATTTACTCCAAAGAAGTTACCACTAACTCATTTAGGCCACTTACCTCCAGCAGTTAAACTAGGATCCATCAGAATCTGCTCAGGAGCAGTGTTGGACAAGCGATGCAGAGAAAGTTGCTGATCATAGGAAGAATAACTAGCAGAGCTTGTGGCACCTTCGGCCACTGATGTGGTCATCCTACTGCTTTCTGTAGAGTTCAGAAGGACCTTCCCATCATATTCAACAACATGGTTCCAATTGTCATATGCCTTCTTTAACAGGGAATCAGCAAATACCTAAAAGAAACATGAAACACATGAATATACTCCAGGATTGTTTCATCCTACTTAGTTAAAACACATGCATGTTTCTTGAAAGAAAGCAAAACGTAAATTACATACGTAATACACTGTACAAATAACACTAAAAAGGATCACGTGATAGTTGTAGTCCTTGCCAAAAAAAAGTGATAGTTGTCATCACATCTAGTCATCTAGCATAAAAGTCAAAATCCACCACATAAAAAAAACATTCAAGGGGCAACCAAGGAGGAGGGTAGGAGAAATATTAAATTATTTTACAGACGACAAGATCTTGGCACAAAAACTAGCATGATTTATAGGGAAACTTTATGAAGCAGCAAACAAAAAATAAGTGCAGGACAGAAGCAGGATCACCAACCTTTTGGCTGTCTGAAAGAGTTTCAGCTGAAAAATACTGACTATCAACAATCAAGCCACTGAACTCGAAAATATTGTTGAAAATGGCACCCAAATTCCGCAATTCATCAGAGTAATAAACATAAAGTTTTCCACCAAGGACACAGGTCTTTGCATGCTCAACTAGAGTCTCCCACATTTTATTTGACATACTGCTTCCAAGTGTCTGAAACATTGAACATTAAGAATAATAAAATATCCAATTACATGCATATTTATTCACATAATCTTTCAGTAAAAGAGCTATTACATTTCTTAATTTTTGTGAATCCCTGACTACAAGCTGAAGGAAGTCCTCAACAGTATATATACCGGCTGCATTTAATTTTTTGTGGAATGAGCCATCCTTCCCTATCTTTTCCAGCCTCCAGACCTCATCTTTCAGTGCAGGTGGGTAATGCTTTTTATAAACTGGTACATAAAAGGGAAGTTTAGCAAGTGCTTAACCAAAAAAGGAAACTTAAATAAAATGGTGCACGGATACACACGTTCCCCTCTGTGATCCTTAACAACAAATGCTTCTGTTTTTGCCTCCCTCACGCGAACACCCTCACAGAAACCAGGAGCAACCCTCAAACCCAATCGGAATTTCCTACATCTTATCCAGCTTGAATTGTCAGTAAATGTCAGTTCACCAAGTGTTCCAACACCTTCTTTTAGGGAAACTTGCAAGTCCCCAGTCAATATTGGTCTTTTCCCTTCACGCTCTTTTACAACGTGACTTTCAAACTCTTCTTCTGCCCAGCCATCATCATCTTCATTGTTGAAATCACCCTCAAGAACTACAACATCCAGCTTTGCAGATGATTCAGGTCCTGACGTAACAACATGGCCTGAGCTTGCATCAACCAGTACAACATGGATTGCTGCTCCTTGTTCACCTTCTACTTTCCCACCAGTAAACAAAGGTAGTGAAAGCCTTGATTTAAAATACAGCTGCAGGTTTCTTCCATCAGGTCCTTCTATTCGCTTTGGGGAGGATCTGTGATTTTATAGAGGTTAAGAACATGATTACAGAGAGATTGTATAATCGAGCCAGAAATTAGAAAATATAACAGAGTTATCAAAAAAATTATGTTGTTTTGACTTTTGATGTAAAAAGAAATTCAACACAGTAGGTTCCTGTAGTTTCATACTGTCTGTACACTTTTAACAAGGTAACTGGCTTTTTTTTAATGGTAACAAGGTAATTGACTTGTGTCATGCATAAGCAAAGAATTTTTAAAATCATAGAAAATATTCTAAACCAAATAAAATTCTAGGTATTTTGATGCAACTGTGTTTATTTTTTGTTTGAAGACTGCGATGTCACACACCTTGATCCAATCCTTGCAGGACCCAATTTTGCTAAAGCACGCTCCACTTCTTCACTTACCTATTGCAACAAACCCAAAAAGGAGAAAGAATGAGATAACCAATAGACAGATGATAAAGCCAAGAACATGGCTTTGATTAGTGTGCATTTCCATATGACTAAATTAGCTCAAGATTGACATGCATCCTTAGCACGTGATACTATGGAGACCTCAAACTCTTAAAGATAAATCTAGAAGCATATAAGCTTCACCATAGATAAGTAGAGAGCCCTAGTAGAGAACTCTTAATCATAATCCAGTTTGCTCAAGCAAGTAGGAGGCGTAGAGAACAATATCTTACAACTTTACGGAGAATAGGCTCCAAAGATGAACAAAGCTTCTGCAGACTATCCACCTTGAGAGCTTCGACTATCACACTAATGAAGGTATTGAAAGTAGTAAGCATAATGGGCAATAAATCAGATAAGGAAAATTGAATGAAGTTCCCTATCATCGCCAAATTATTGAGCACACAGAAATCATAAATGTATTGTTTTTCATCAAAAATATGAATCTGGCAGACCAGCAAACTTTGAGAACAAAAGGTTGATCAGAATAGAAGAATAAACCATAAACCAGCACATAAAAATTAACGTGTATGCCATATGAGAAACATATCTTGATATTTCTGGAATCAATTAATGTTGCAACACTAGTAACCAGTGAGTTTAAATGATAATAATAATAATAAACAAAAAACATAGGAACATTTTTTTCTACAAGTGATGGTGTCCAGAAGAGAGATAGGATTCTATTTCTAGGACATTAGAGATTTGCAAAATCAATTGGTAAGGTAGAAAGTATAGCTCTAAGATAAATGGCTGTTTTCCTCTTATCAGTCTTTCCTATAAATAGCGTAACAGCATAAGTACTAGACTTCCCCAAATAAGGCATGTTTAGAAATCCACTTCCGAATCATCAATCACCATGTCACTGTAACCATCTTAGCCAATCTGACTCTTTAGCACACTATCACTTTCCAAAAGCTCTACAGAATCAAAAACTATGCAGTTCAGGCAATCGAATCAAGAATCCCACTATCCAAGTTAAGACATGCCCACTTGAACAGCCGCCTAAAATTTTCACTGATTCCTTCCACCTAACACCGAAACAACACTTTCTTGTTGAAGAACACCTAATCAAACAGTTAACCCAGATTTGATCTTACCTCCTCCTATCAAACATGTGAACCAGACTTCCAACTTTCTTGTCAAAGAACACCCAAATCAAACAATTCACACCAGATTTACCTTTAATCACATCAACAACCCCATCCAAAATCCTATCACATGTCCAAAACACATCGAAAACACAAATTTCAAATCCACAAACACGTCCCAACACACAAAAAGCCTACTTTCAGACTAAACCAAGTCAACTCAACCTTCCAAATCTTGACCACCAAAAAAACCACACCAAAATCCGACATTTCCGAACCCACCAAACCCGAGGATGAGAAGCAAACCTAGCAAGAGCCGGCACCTTCGGCCGCTTCGGCTCGGGCTGACTCCCGTCCTCCACCTCGGGGGACTCCAGACCCCGCTTCTCCACGAATCTGGTGTGCCTCTGCATCGCGGTGCCCCGAACACAGATCTAAGCCCGGATTCCCCTCGAAGATCGTGGCTTTATCGATCGATTTTGCCCTAAATCGGGTGGATTTTGTTTTGGATTTTGTTTTTTGTTTTTTTTTTTTTGCCGGCGGCTGCTGCGGTTTGCGTTGGCTTCTTGACTTTTGGGGAATATCTGCTTTTGCTTTTGGTCTTTTGGGTACTAACGCTGCTTCAAAGCTTGGGACTCTATTGGAGTTTGCTGGCTTTGGTTTGGGGCAATTTCTGTTTCGTCCTTATGTAATTTAATATTGTGTGCCACTAACCCGTCTTAATTTCGATGTGAATGTTTGTTTCTTTGTGATCCAGAATTTCCTGAAACTTATTCTTACTTTGCGACATGTGAGTTGTAGTTCAAAATTGGATGTGACACACACCGTTTTCACCGAGCGTATTATAACGTTAAGGTTCAAACATGTGACCTCATGGGTGAGTATTGTTCTATTCACTAGTTCGGCTATGATCGAAGAGCTATTTTCCGATGTAAATGTTCTTTGTGTCTTTTGTGTTTGAACCGATGTTGGAACATTCTATAAGTGGGGATTTGCTTGATGGACGAGGATGTTGTTGTGTTTTGCATGGTATTGATGGGAATGGTTGTGTGGTGCAACATATGTTTAGCATGTTTTACATAATGTTACTGGAATTTAGTGTACAATTCAGATATTGATAACAGTGCAATGAATAAAGTGGTAATACGTAAAAGGAAATAACTTGTGTTGTTGCCGGTAGGTTAACCTATGAGTTAAATTTTTTTCTTGATTTTATCTTCTATACTCTTCTTTAGTCTTGACTATCTCAAGATAAGAAATCTTTTAACCGAGATAGCCCCAGGCAACTGAGCTACTTCCCTACCGGTGATATTTCATGATCTTTTGTATGCATGAACATAAATAAATGTTATAGGTTGCTTCTATATTGAACATTTACGTTGCTTGAATCATTCTTTTGGTTTTAAAGATGGGTATATATTTGTAAGAAACATTCTAATTACGTGGTCTCTTATTTTACATCATCTCTCAAAATGTTTAAAGTTGATAGATATGTTTTAATAGCGTGACAAGATATATGTAATGTGTCGATTTTCTGCATATAAACTTATGATATTGGAGGTTCTACAATAGAGGGTAGAGGTTTCTAGGGAGAGGCCTTTTGTAATTTAATCATTAAGGAGGTTAAATTTGCTATGATGAGGGTTAAGGATATTGTTACAGGTGAAGAATAATAATTTTAAGAGTATTTTTCTACCTACTGTCAAATCTAAACTTCTCTTTCCATGATGATATTCCTATTGTTTGAGTCAAATTTTGATTTTCCCCTCTTCGAGAAGGAATTTTCCATAAATCTTGGCGTCTGAATGAGTAATAATTTGTTGTTCTTCGATCTCGTGCTTATCTTCTTCTTTTTTGGTGGGGGTGTTGACGTGTTGTAGGTCTAGGATTCCCCAAACAAAAAAATATGAGAGAGAGAGTCTAGACTTGGGAAACAAAATTTGGGAGGAAAGCACAAGGTTGAGAGAGAACAAGAAACACATGAGAGAGAACAAGAAACATGAGAGAAAAAGAAGTGAGAAACGTGAGACAGAGTAGAGAGAGATTAGTTTCTTAACTCAAACAGAAGAAGCTAAAAATGATAAAATCAAATTTGAAGTAGTTTTGGATGAGATAAGATGTATGACCTCATTGTTTGTAACATTCATTTTAAATTAAACTAATGTTTGAAACCGCATTATTTGCACATAGCAAAAGTAGAGTTTTTAAGTCCACGACATCTGAAAACCATATTTTACTCCAAAATCAAAGACTATCCGGTTGGATTATAAATAAAAGTATTAATCAAATGTGAATATGCGAGGGACTGAAAATATACTCAAAATGAGTGTGTTCAATTTAACCTGATTTTACTTTAAGATATGTCTTTTTCTCGGATGTGTTCTCTCTTTAATTAATTCTTAAAGTTTCATATCTAGTTACGCTACATAGGTATATTAGGGATGTCAATGGATATTTGAAATTGAACATTTTATCTCGGAAAAGTATATCCGAAATCCGTATTCGTATCAGGGATGGAGTATTCGTCAACTCGTGAAGCGAATATGGATATATGTGTTTCCAATCCAAATATCATTCGCTCTAGTACTACATATTCGTATTTCAACATTCATATCCGTATTTGTATCTGTATACTTATACAATACATTATTATAACTAAAAGTGCACATATTTCCATCCTGTGGGATTATACTTTGAACATAGATTTTAAATTTATTTACTCAAATAAAAATACATCAACTAATTACATTTTTTAAGCATTGCATATTGTTATTATTTTCAGAGAAGCTAGAAGTTAACATAAATTTAAATTAACATTTGAAACTAAATAAATGCAACTATGTATAAAAAAATTAAGTGAAAACGAAAAATGTTTTGAGTATGGATGCAGATATTATATGTATCCGCTCCGAATCGATCAAATATCTGAACGGATATAGACTTCTCATATCAACAAACAATTTGTATCTATATCTGCATCCGTAAATTTTGAGTATGGATGCAAATACGAATATCCAGTGGTAGATTTTCAAAAAATATATATTTTCCTAATTTTGTTTTAATTTAATCTCATATATTTAAGTGTAGTATCTTAAAGTTATGGTATAATTGGTTAATTGTGGTTTAATATGGGGTTGAGAGGAATTAATATAATATTTTGACAAAAATTAGTTTTAAAGTCAATTTGATTGGGATTTTGAAGTTCGTTTGAACTACATTTGGAAGTATTTTGAAGATATCCAAATAAGTTATAATCTTTTGGACTTGCATTATTGTGTAAGTTTGATAAATTTTTAGTTGAAAAATAAACATTACATATATTTTAGTCAGGTGTCGTAAATGTTTGGGATTTGACTTTTTTGATTATGATGTGCAATCTTATTTTTCTAATACAGTTATACTTATTGACATATATATCTCACTGTGATACTGTCAAGTTCGTTTGTTGGCTGAAAATAGAATGAAATTCAAAATAAACTATCATGTATAGGAAATTTATTCATCAAGATCATTTTATATATAAGTCGTAGAATGAATAATAAATCTAAAACCTGCAATTCCATGAACGAAAATAGCAATGAACATAAATAATAATTATTATTATTACAAAATTCTTTTATTATAATTTTAGGTTATACTTATACATTATTTTGCTCCCTCTATTTGTCTAGATTTTATCGATTTTAAACATAAGAACGAACATAACCAATAAATCTTCCCAAACCACCTGCTTTTGTGTTTGGATATTGGAATTTGAATTGTAAGGGAAAAAATCAACTTAATTGTTGTATCGTGTTTTATGGTTGTAAATTATTATTTTTTGGATGTTTGAATTTTAATGTATTCAGGTTTGAAAAAATGTTAAAAATAAGAAGTATATTTTCAATTTTATAATTTTTAATTAATTAATTTATTTTAAGTATTATCTTTAAGTTGTGAATACTCCAAAAAAAATCGACCAATATAGAAACAGTCTGCCCCACCTATTTTTTTCTGGATCCGTCCTGAGAATATCGATATACCTATGTCCAATTTGTTGACACCTGTAGGTACATTTATGACTTGTGGGAAAAATCATTCTCCAAAACTGATTTCAGAAAAGCAGACGTTGAAGTGCTTGAAACAATGTTTTAATTAAATTATGTTTGACAAGTTTAAACATGTTTGTAACGTAAACAAATGGATGGTACGTAAGGCATAAACTAGTAAAAGAATTGGGCGCACCGAGCCAACGATTGTATATATGAATATATCGATCCATTCCATTTACAAGTTGTCAATTACAACAAAGAGTTCGATTATATATGACTTAACAAGTTGACTTAACAAGTTATGTTTAATTATATATGACTACATATAACCTAACTATTGTTACGGATTAATATAAATAAACTTATAGTGTTAAGTAGAGATATTATAATAAATAATAGTGTCAAATACATGTTAATTCGAGTTAATATATCATAGAAATCATATAGAAGAAAAATCAATTCAATTCCGTTCGGATTTAGTTCAAAGAAATTTGGATCAGGTTTAGAATAAACGACATGAAAGACACATCCTTAAGTATATCCCATGTGCAAATAAGAGCATGCACTTTAATGGCATGGGTCTCATACTAATCCAATGGTTTCTGTCTTTTTCATTGTTATAATTCTTTTGTATATTAGATTAGGTGGGACTTTAGATTAGTTTTTGAAAGAGAATCTTATCACATTACGCTAAGCTACCACCACACGTCACAAGCACACGCATTCGGCGGTTTATGACGACAAAAGCAAAAATACGTATTATGACGACAAATGTAAATAAATACAAATAAGAACGGCCTATTTACGTTATTAGTTGTTACTCTTACAAAATCAAAATCCACCAACCACAAGCATAAATAAATATCATATGCAGCAATATTTCGAACAAAATAGCAAAGATATTTCTGAATAAAATATATGGTAGGTGGGCCTCTACTCTTGGCCTGGTGGTGGGGTCGAGATGGCAAAACGAAAGAGTGTTGTGCTGTCGCCTGTCGGTGGCAGAATCCGGAATTTTATTTAGAGCACCAACGGTGAAAGATTCTCAGGCAGTTGGTGAAGGAGAGGCCACGTCGGCACTGTTGGGAGAATCATTGGCTTACGCATCACCTGTCTGGGTGGAAAATTGGACGGGTATCTGCCCGATTTTCCACCCAACATAGTATGTGGAAGACACGTGATTGGTGCATAAAGAAAACTTTGTGTTGAATTGGACGAATAAAGTCTTTCATTTCGGCAACACTAAGAACTGTAGGGTGGAAAGTGCACATTTGGCTCTGAAAGAATAGATCACTACATCGACTGCCGCTCTGGACACTCTTTTCGACCGCGTGAACTCGACTATTGAAATGTATCTGACGAATATTCGGAACTTTCTAGAAAATTCGAGAAGTCGAAATTTGACAGACTACATAGGTCATTTGTTTCAGCATATAAATGGTCGAGTTTCGCATCACTGCTTGTCATTATTGACTCAGGAGTTGAAGAGAATGCAGGACTTAAGCAATGAAGTTGAATATCGTTGCGGGTGTGCTTCTCTGACATCACATGTGATTCCTTGTGCCTGTACCATGCACGAGTGTTTTGCTTCAGGTGATGAAATTTATTTAAAGCAGATTCATCCATTATGGAAAACACTTGTCATTGGAGAAGGAGTCCCGATGTTAGAGTTTGTGGATCAGTCAGCACAAGACGTCGAGCATTTTCGGAAGCTCGTTGATGAGATTTCAGGGAGCGACCATGCAGTAATTCGTAGTGCCTCTCGTATTTTATACGAACAGTTACACCCCGATCAATCGAACTATGGAGAACCCGCAGAAAATACTAAGGTACGAGGTCGACCTAGGGGAAAGTCGACACGTCGGGACCCAAGTGCCTTCGAGTATGTTGAGCGAGGTCGTGGTCGGTCTTCCAGTAGTGGGAGCAGGGGTCGTGGTCGGTCTTCCAATTCGTCTCGATCGTCCGTGAACACGAGCACAAGATCTGGTATGACGATATGTTTGTTGTTATTTAATATATATCACTAATCTCGAGAGGGTTGAATATATTATCTCTTAATTTTGTTGTTTTAATGAATTGCTATTTCTCTATCTTACAGTGTCCGGATGGACTGACGTGGATAACTTCCCATTGTTGATAGACTGCCAGGAATCATTTTACCATATTTGGAGAGGTGGAATGACGTACGTGCTGATGACAACTGTGGATTTCGATGTGTTGCCGATGTCTTCCATGGTGGTCAAGACAACTGGTCGTACGCCCGTCGTGCGATTTCTAATGAGATAGGTGTGCATCCTATTTATAAGAACGTCTATTTCGGCAATGTGGTACAGACTCGTCAACGAATTGATTGGGGTGGGGGAGCTTGCGACGAGGATCATTATATGGAGGTTTGGGCCGACTTGTTCCCGATTGGTAATTTTTACAAGTGTGCGGTCATATATTTCTTAACGGGAATGAATGGTTTGTTGTTCCCGTGTCTTACCGTGCTACCTTGGGAGAGTATGTCTGCCATGATGAGGTCAGTCAGAGAGTTGATCATTGCTCATTTAGGGAGTTACAGACATTTTATTCATTTGGAATTAGCTGATGAATTCTCAGTACCTCCTATAGCGACCTTGTGGTATCAAATGCGAGATGAGAGTGTTGTTGGATGAGAGGATAAGTATGAAAGTATGATAACGTATTGGAACCGGTTACGTAGTACATTTTGATTGTAATTTGTAATGCATTTGTAATGTATAATATATCGTGTATTTGTACTTATATCGTGTTGTTCTTTTACCATATTTTAAATTTAATTTGAGTTACTATGATATGCTCGTGAGAAATAAGTATTAAAAATACGATAGCTAAAGAAATAAGTAAAAGATATGTTCATCAGAAATAAATAATAAGAGTACACAGATAAGCATAAGCAAATACCAACAAATGTTGTAACAGTTCAACATATAATAAAACAAAAGTAAGAGCAAGTCAACTAGAACTCAGCATCCAAATCATGGTCTGAAATGCCAAACTGGCTGTTACAATTCTCAATGAGGCGATCCCAATCTGTACATGCAAGTCTCATATCCTCAGTCGGTATCTTGTCTCTCTGTCGCAAGAACGGTTGCGTATACTGTATCACCCTACTCATCCACTGTATGTAACATAAAAATTAGCGTACATTAACAAAAAAACAAAATATACATTACAATTAAAAATTAAATTAGATAAACTTACCGCATCGGCACATGTCCTATCCAGTGGTCTCTCCGGTCTCGGAATGGTACCGCGCACGATAAGTGAATGTGAACACCTACTGAACCACTGCAAATAATCTGCATGACAAGTGGATGGGTCGCGGCTATAACTCAGATCGTCCAAGTGAAGTCGTCATACTCTCAGAATTGTCCTCCAACCGATTCTACGAACGAAACGTTATGCCTGACGTCGTACGTCGTCGCAATCACAGACCATACTGCATGCTCGGGCATCGGGATGTCAACCGGGATCACCTGAACGTAACCTAACTGACGCAACACGCGATAAGGTAAATAAGGCTATATGATATCCCTATAACGAATAACGCCCATAAATGTAGTCCTCGGCAGAGCTACAGCAGGCTCAGGACCATACGGCAACCACTCCACCTAAACGTTTATACGTTAATAATAATAAACTTGAAATTTAAATAAACGTGAATGATAGATACATTATATACATGTGATGCAGTCATCTGATCTAGCCGTCTACGAATAGAAAAGAGTCGTCTGATTGATCGTTTTATATTTAACCGCAAGTGCACGACCGCGTTGAAGCGGTGGCAAATACGGGTCGTCCACTGGGAGGTGTGTCGACACTTGGTTTGTGCGAAGGCGAGAGGTAAAGAAAATGAAGAAAGGTTGGTTACACTAAACTACATTAAGATGCAAATGGAAATGGAAAAGAAGCAAGAAAAACTAAACCCCAAAGGGGGTAGAGAAATAATGTGAACATAAAGAAGTGTGTGTGTGTTCATTAAGCTCGTCACAACATGTAGTGCATGAAATCATAAAACTACATCCAACTTTGCCTCTACATGAATTAAGATAAGACTACATCATTAAAACATACAAGACAATAATTAGAATGAAGCTACATGAACTCAAGTATAAAGACTATACCCTACTATGCCTCCACATAAATTAAGATTTCACTACATCATTAAAACATACAAGACATTAGCTAAGGTAAAGGCAACAAGAGCACATACACTACAAATTGTGTTTCCAATATTAACTTCATCCATATCTTAACCTTATCATTCCCCATAAAATAGGTCCACTAATCAAAGCATAAGCTAAGCTTCATTCAAGAGCATTAGCATATCAAAGATAAGAGTGAAAACCCATTAGATGGTTATGGAAATCATATAAAGCTCAAGGGATAAAGATAACACACACTTAATACACTACATGATTATATCACATATTTCTCCACCCCCCAAATGGGGATGGAACTACTCACTACTCATTACACCAACTATATTAGCAAAAGAAAGCATAATACTGAAATGAAAGTTAACTAAGAAGGCAAGAAGCATTAAAGAAACATAAAAGGAAATGAAAGACTAAACAAACATGCACAAATTAAAAGACAAGATTAAAAGAAACTAGAAGAATTATTTTATTAACAAATGACTCACATTGAAGGTAGCATTCTTCTCCACCTTGAGTTTTTGCTTCAAGGCTCACTCCTTAGTAGAGAGAATGCCACCAAGCAATGAGTAATTACAATGGAAGGTGAAGAGTTCTATTTATAAGCATGGAAAAAGCTAATCGGGGACAATCCCCCGATGTGGGACTAAACCAATACCAAAAATAGCCTAAACGAACATTAATACAAGTCCACGAGAAATTTCGACGGATCCTGAGCAATATGGACCGCCAATTAGCGGTCCAAGACCGCCAATTGGCGGTTCAAAATCTTCGGATCGTGTTGGAATTTGTCGTGGGCTTTTCTTTCTGGTATTGTTGGTCTTTGATGTGGTTACTTGACTTGTTGGAGCTCCGACCCGACTCGAATTGGTAAAATACTCCCCATGATGGTGTGGAGTATTCTGTTTTGCTCTTAGGTCCTTCGGTCTTACGATCAGGTTCTTCTCCCTTGCATCTTAGTCCCCAGGTCTCACAATTAAGTCCTTTTTCCTGCTTTTGGATCCTTTCATGGCTCTTCTCTTCAAACCTCTTTATTCCTGAAAACTAAACATAAAACTCGTCACGTAGCATTGCTTAGGTGTAAGATAATGGATATAAGATACAAATATGAGCATGAAATGATGTCAATCATCGTCCCTCACTCTTATCCTCGGCCCGGACAGCCCAGATACGCGAACGAGGATGACCACGCTCACTGATCTTACACTCACGATGCGGGTGGAAAGCAGGAAAATACTCATATCCAAGCCTGCAGCAATGTAAGACAACCCGTAATGCCAGAACAATCAACACGACTCGATATACCCAGCTGACAATACAGATATGCCAACGTCGTCGATCCCCATGAGTACCGACCAATGGTAGCCTCGCCTCCAATAGGTCGTGTAGTCTGACTCTGCAACCGCTCTTGTTGACAAACAAAACACAGCCTAGCAGTAAGAAGAGGTAGGCAGTCATCTGCGTATCCTCAGTCTGTGGTGTTCGCCCCCGTCTGCAACAGTCATCCACAACATCGATACTAACACCACCGCCACTCCAAAATGAGTTATCCCGCCCAAGACCCTCGAGGCTGACACCCAACAACTCTGATACAAAAAACTTCAGCTCAGACGTCTGCGCCTGCGCACTGACCATACGACCCTCAACAGGAATGTGCAGAATCTGGAAGACATCATGCAACATGATCGTCATCTCTCCGAACGACAAGTGGAAAGTGTTGGTGTCAGACTGCCACCGCTCCACGTAAGCCAAAATCAACGGCATGTCAAGGCAGGAAAACATGTTGTACGGCAAGTGACCCAATCCAGTATCACTAATGGTCGACGTTATATCATCAGTCATCACTGAACGCCAAGCCTGCAATGTAATACAGGTTTTGTGTCGATTATGACACTTCAGAACCTTCCGATCCTCGCCCTCCCAGATGCGTCTGGCGATGTGGTCTCCGAAACTCGGAATGACACTGTCATCTAGAGGACCACTGGGCATCATATCCGTCACGACTCACTCAGCCGAAGTGCCACAATGTTGCCCCCGTCCTCCACCATACTGCTGTATCGCCTCCTCTTGTGGCTCCAAGCCATACCGGCCCCCATCGTCACTCTCGTCGTGACTTATCACCTCATCTGAATCATCCTCATCCTTGAAAAAATCCTCAGGTGTCTGACGACGACGTAAAATATCTCTCTCCTAACTGAAGCAGAAATACCTCGTCTACGTGGATGACGAGGACCTGACTCATCTGCTAAACTACATACCGCGCGTAAGGGAATTGATTTCCTTTTTCCTCCATGGTAACCCGATGACTAATTCAATTTTAAAAATAAAATTTTGTTAATGGATTTACTTAATATTTAAACTAATTATTAACTTAATAATCAATTTATTTAGCAATTATCACAATTTATAATCAATTATCCTAATGGGAGGCGACTCCCGCAGACGCCTCCCCTTTCGGTCGGGCGTCTCCCACGAACGTCCGACCCAAAAAAACTAAAAAAAAACAAACTATACAAGATATTTTACCAGATTTGAGTAATTCATGACGTCTGTTGGTTCTTTTCCCGGCCTCTAAGATATTATTTCTGGTGAATATGAGAGTAATATGAAGATAGAGTGGTATTAGGAGAGTGAAATGAAGAGTTATATAAGTATAAATGGTAGAATGACAAAATGGTTATTCGTACGGACGATTTAAGTAGTTTTCCGGCGATATCATGGAAGTCTTAAAACTAAACTATCAAAATTTTATTAAATTTTCTTATAAAACAATAACTATAAATCATTCTCGGAGTGCAGCTCCTTATTTTTAGACTAATTTTCTACAAACAACTACATCTTATTGCAATCTCCGACCCATGTATATTTCAAAACTGGAGACCGAGATGGAGAGATAAAAGTACTATGTAGAAGTGTATAACTATTCCAAAACTGTGCAATATATGGTGATCACTCGATATCTTTGAAGGGTATCGACTCAAATATGATATGGTATGATATACATTCATACCATACATACGTACATACATGCATGTGAATTGGTGTAGCTAGCTAGATTATTTTTAAACGCTTTTGTCTTTTGAGATGGGATGAATGCACTCGCGGACAATGAAACATAGAAGAAGATAGGTTTAGATAGAGAGCATGAGTAAAAAGAAAACATAAACTTGTATGCTTGTTTTTCTGAACTGCTAAACATCGCCCCAAAATTACTTAAATCGCCCCATGAAATTACGAAATTGCCCTTGCTCCTATTTTTGCTTATATATCTCACAATTTCACTCTTTTTTCAAAACTTTCTCTTCCTATACCTACTACACAAGATTACGAATGTCCCGGAGGCCAGGCAAGCAGCCAGCAGTTCCCCCGGTGTACCCGTATGAGGTAACATTACGTTATTTATTTGTTTTTTTTAAATAAAAAAAAAAAAAGTCGTCGGCGTCCGAGGTAGACGCCCCCCGCATAGGGGGAGCGACTTCCGAGGACGCCCGACCCATGCGGGGGGCGTCTACCTCGGACGCCGACCCGTAGCGGGAGACGTCTGCGGAAGACGTCTCCCCGATGGGGGAGACATCTTCCGAAGACGTCTCCCCGTAGGAGGAGGCGTCTCCGACAGACGCCTCCACCATGCGGGAGGCGTCTCTCGCAGACGCCTCCACCTTTTTTGTTTTTTTAATTAATAAATATCATAATTACCTTAATAAATAGTGATAAATCAAAAAAATTAATTTAACAAATTCTTATTAAGTTTAACATTTGTGATATTTAGTTTTAACAAATTTTGATTTAGTTTAACAATTGTTTTAATTTAGTTTAACAAATTTTGATTTAGTTTAACAATTTTGATAATTTAGTTTAACAAATTTTTATTTAGTTTAACAATTTTGATAAATATGATAATTTAGTTTAACAAATTTAACAAATTTGTATTTAAAATTTCAATTAATAGTCATCGGGTCACAGTGGAGGGAAAGGCAAGTCGATACCATTACACACCTTCCGTTCTTTAGTTGATGATTCAGCACCGCGTCATCCACGTAGACGGGGGATATCTACTTCGGTCAGGAGGGAGAGGGAGGCATTACGTCGTCGTGAGGAGGAGGATGATTCCTTCGATGATGAGCATGTGGATAGTTTCGACGACGAGAGCGACGATGATGGCCCGTATGAGTTAGTGCGGCCGGAGGTGGAGAGGCAGGGGGATTATAGCGGAGGACGTGGTCGAGCGGGTACTTCTACTTCCGTCGGCTGGAGGGTGCAGAAGGGTAGGGGTGGTAGGTTTACGACCGGGGATTCGAGCTCGTGCACTGTAGATCCCCGTGCTCAGAAGAAGAGGAGGGTCCCGGACGATTCTTGAATCGTGAGCAGTATGACGCCTGGTGGTCCTTTAGATGGGAGCGTCATTCCTAGTTTCTGGGGTCACATCGCTAGACGGATCTGGGATGGAGAGGATCGGAAGGTTCTGAAGTGCCAGAATCGGCACAGAGCCTGTACAGCACTACAGGGTTGGCGGTCTACACTGAGTGCTGATATCAGAGAGGAGATTAGTGCCACGCATTTGGGGCACTTACCGTACATCATGTTCCCTTATCTCGACATGCCTTTGATTTCTGCGTTTGTGGAGCGGTGGCAGCCTGACACCAACACTTTTCACATGCCTTTCGGAGAGATGACGATCATGCTTCACGATGTTTTCCATATCCTGCGCATTCCTGTGGATGGTCGTCTGGTTAGTGCTCAGGGGTCGACATCTGAGCTGAGGTGTTATGTGGCAGAGTTGCTTGGTGTCACACCTGATGGCCTGGCGAGAGATACAGCTTTATGGAGTGGTGGTGGTGTCGGCATCGACTCCCTTGAGGACCTATGCAGACGGGCACGACCTCCGCGGGCCGATGATACACAGTTGACGGCGTACCTATTTTTGATGCTCGGAGCCGTCTTGTTTGTCGACAAGAGTGGTTGCCGGATCTGACCACGCGATCTATTGGAGGCTAGGGACCCGGAGACTGTTCGTGAGTACTCGTGGGGCTCAGCGACGTTAGCATACTTGTACCGTCAGCTTGGGATAGCTAGCCGTGCGGATTGTTCTGGGATTGCAGGTTGTCTTACGCTGCTGTAGGCGTGGATATACGAGTACTTTCCCGCATTCCGCCCGCATCGTGAGCGGAAGATTATCGAGGAGGGTCATCCACGTTCGGGTATGTGGGCCGTCCGGAGCGAGTACAAGAGCGATGGACGATTGCGTTCGATCCGCGCACGGCTAGATCAGATGACTGCATCAGAGGTATCAAACTTTACACCATTTACATTTATTTATTTAATTTTAAGATGTATTATTATTAATGTGTTAAAGTTTAGGTGGAGTGGTTACCCTATGGTCCTGACCCAGCAGGGGAGGTCCCGAGGACTTTATTGATGGGCCTTATTCGTTATCGGGATATCATAGAGCCTTATATGCCCGATCGTGTCTTGCGTCAGTTGGGATATCTTCAGGTGATCCCGGTTGACATCCCGACACCAGAGCATGCGGTCCGGTCTGCGACTGCAGCGACGTACGACGTCAGGTTCCCCGCTTCTACAGCGGAATCGACTTGGCGGACATTTCCGAGATCATGTCGACTGTTCCTTGGCGACTTCAGACGTAGTCGCGACCCCTCCGAGTGTGATGCTCGTTATCTTGATTGGTTTGGTAGTTACTCACATCCTGTCATTGTCCGTGGTGCCTCCCGGAGAGCAGATCGACCACCAGATAGGACGTGTGGCGATCTGGTAATTTTTTCATTTTATCTATACTTATTTGTACCGTATCTTTTGTTAATGTACGCTAATGTTAATGTTATGTGCAGTGGATGGGTAGGATGATACGGGCTGTAGAGCCAATCTTGCAGAGGAGGGATGAGCTGCCAGACGATGCCAGAGCTGCATGCGGAGATTTGGATGAGATCATACAGTCGTGGCATACTCAGTTAGGCATCTCCGACCATGATTCGGATGATGAGTAGGCTGATCTGTTGTACCGTACTCTTAGTATTTGCATTTATATTTGTTTATCTGTTGTACGCTTAGTATTTGTGTTTGCTTATCAGTTGTACGCTTAGTATTTGCATTTATATTTGTTTATCTGTTGTACGCTTATTATTTGTATTTGTGTTTGTGTTTGCTAACATGTCGTACGCTTATTGATAACCTGTCGTATTATTATATATAATGCAAATAAAGCAAACATATCAAAACATATTACATAATAAAGCAACACTATATAATGTACAAACATATCAAAACATATTACATAATTATACAAACATATCAAAACATATTACATAATTGTTGTCAATATGCTATCCTATTTTGGTACTCCAGCTCCCATCCAATAACACTCTCATCTCGTATTTCATACCACAGAGTCGCTATAGGAGGTACGGGGAATCCCTCATTCAATTCCAAACGAATGTAATGAGCGTAACTCCCTAAATGAGCAATAATCAACTCTCTGCACGGTCTCGTCACGGTAGGCGGACTCTCCCAAGGTAGAACTGTAAGACATGGGTACAACGAACCATCATTTCCGAGAGAGAAGAACATAACTGCACACTTGTAAAAATTTGCAATGGGAAACAAGTCCGTCCACGTCTCCATATAGTGATTCTCGCCACAAGGTCCCCCGCCCCAATTAATCCGGTGACGAGCCTCCGCCACACCGTCGTAGTATACGTGCTCATAAAAAGATGGGTTCGCAGCTATCTCATTTGAAATCGAACGACGGCCGAGTTGCCAATTGTCTTCACCACCGTGGAAAACATCGGCGACACATCGAAATCCACAGTTTCCATCAGCACGTACATCATTCCACTGGTGTAGGAATGGCATAATGATTCCTGGAATTCTATCTCCATATGGGAAGTCGTCTACGTCAGCCCGCCCAGTCACTACAATATGAACAAAAAATACAGTTACATATAATAACAAAAGATACATATTTACTGAAATAAATAACAAAATTATAATAATAATAAATATAGGGATGGTATACCTGATCCTCCCCTCACAGACGAAGAACCAGAAGATCGACCACGACCTTTGCTTCCACTACCGGAAGAACGACCACGACCTCTACTCCCACTACCTGAAGATCGACCACTACCTCGCTCTGCATACTCAAACGCACTAGGGTCCCGTCGTGTCGACTTTCCCCTTGGTCGACCTCGTAGCTTTGTTTTTACTGCAGGCTCTCTAAAATTCGCATGTTCGGGGTGTAGCTGCTCGAATAAAACCCGAGAGGCAGATCGAATTACGGTGGGGTCACTTCCTGCAATCTCATCAACCAGGCTGCGAAAATGTTCGGCGTCTTGAGCTGCCTGAGACACAAACTCTGCGTTCCCGGCTCCTTCCCCAATGACAAGTGTCCTCCAGAACGAATAAATCTGCTCTAAGTAAATTCCGTTGTCTGATTCAAGACATCCGCAGATGGTACATGCGCAAGGTATCCCATGAGAAGTCAAAAAAGCGCACTCACAACGATATTCAACTTCATCATCTAACTGTTGCATTCTTTTCACCTCGTGACTCAGCAATTGCAAGCAGTGATGCGAAACTCGACCATTTATGTGACGATATAGAGCATGTCCGAAATTAGTCAAATTTCGCCGTCTCGAGTCTTCAAGAAAGTTTCGAATATTCGTCAGCTGCATTTCAATAGCCGCGTTGACGCGCTCGAAAAGTGTCCAGAGCTGCAGTCGATGTAGAAATCCACTCTTTTAGAGCCGAATGAGCACTTTCGACCCTACAATTCGTGGTGTTCCCAAAATGAAAGACTTTGTTCGTCCAATTCAGCACAAACTTTTCTTTATGCACCAACCACGTGGTGTCCAGATACTCCGTGATAGCCGGCCACGATCTATACAAATCTTTCAGAGCAAACACAGCTCTATCATACTCGGCTTCTGAAGTAGAAAGCATGATCTTCCTCCATTTTCCACGCCTCAAAGTCTCTGCCATCTCCTTATTCTTGCCGAATACGTGGTATGCGTAATTCAATACGTCTTTGTTGATGTGCCATGTGCAGAGTAAATGAGCAGAGTCAGGAAAAACCTCTCTCACTGGTCGCATAAGGCCTAACTCCCGGTCTGTTATTATTGCAGTCGGGCTGACAATCCCCAATAACAGATCTCTCAACTTCTCCATCACCCACAAATAACTAGAGTAAGATTCATCCATCAAAATCGCATATCCAATAAGGAAATTCATGTTTGCTGGTGTGACCCCAATCATTTCGAACAAAGGCATCTTATACTTGTTCGTCTTGTAAGTCGAATCCATGCAGATAACGAAAGGATATGTCCGCAACAACTGGACTGACGTCGGATGTGCCAAAAAAGCGTGAGTGACGACATCAGTTTCTGGATCCGCCATAATCCAATGTAAGTACTCACACTGCACTGCTTGGTAGAGAAATTGCTGGACGGGATTCCGATCTTCAGATTTTGTCCTCCTCATGTAATCTCTGAAATTATAAATATGCCTTTGATTTGGATTGTCCTCCGGGAATTTTTCTTTTACTGCCTTCAAGATGTTCCGTGGTTTTGCTTGCGCCTCTGTCATATCACGAACAATCTTCTTCGCCCCAGAACTTAGACCACTAATTTGACGATGACCCTCTGGATAAACTGCCAGTCTGTGGTTGTGATGTCCGTGACCACTATTAAAAACCACAACCCATCCATCACGATCCCGTCGCTCCACCACTTTTATTAAGAAACGGCAACCGCAACCCTTTCTTTTGGTGTTTCTTCGAAGTGCAGTATCCATATCCCGAGACTCCATTTGATTTCGCCGGTCGCATCTCAAATAACAATCCATCCGACTATCTGATCTTGTTTTGTACGACGACACGACCAAAAAAAACCCAGCTCCGATAGCTACTTGTTTGGCCCATTTACTTGCTTCATCGATTGTTGCAAAGATTTGTGTAGTTTGAAATAACTCACTGTAATCCACTCCATCACCACCGAAATCTGGAACCTACAAAAATAAAATCGAAATTAAAAAAATTAAAAAATATAATCGAAATTAAAAAATTTAAAAAATAAAGTCGAAATTAAAAAAAAAATCGAAATCAAAAAAATCAAAAAAAAAACAGGCGTCTGTATTACACGCCTGCCCCATGGATGGGGTGTCTGTGTTAAACGCCTTCACCAACGGTAAGGCGTTTGCGTAGGACGCCTTGCCGTAGGGATGGGCGTCTACTACAGACGTCTTACCCATGGGGAGGACGTCTACATAAGACGTCTCTCCCATTGCGTAGGCGTCTGCGTTAAACGCCTCGGCCATGGGGAGGGCGTCCTACGCAGACGCCCTCACCTTGGGGGAGGCGTCTATTGCAGACGCTCGGCCCAAAATTTGCCCTGCGCCAGGCTTACCTCACCCGATGCATCACCCTCGCCAGACATTTTCGTGGTGTTTTTACTGATAAATTATGAATATACAAGAACATAGACCTTATTTATAGACACGGGACGATATGGGTATTAAATATATTGTTAAGGGCAATTTGGTAATTTCAAGGGGCGATTTAAGTAGTTTTGGGGCGACGTTTAGTAGTTCCCTTTGTAATGTAAATGAAGTCTGAATTAAGAAGGGTAGTCTCTTTGTAGTCCCATGTGGTATCCATGTGCAATTGTGCATTAATACATGTCAAAACGTTCACTTTGTGCTTTAATTTTAAACAACCAATATAGTAATTGTAAAGTTTTGATAGACATTTTTTTTTATAAAATAAGGTTGGTATCTTCAGTTTTCCATTTTCATACTTGGGGTAGTACTAGGGGTGAAAACGGAACGGATACGAAGCGGATGTGCCAGTATCCGAATTCGTATCCGTTTTTTCTTCTCGAATCCGAATTCGAATCCGATCGAATGTATGAGAAAGGGATCCGAATTCGTATCCTTCGAATTCGGATCCGAATTCGTATCCGTCGAATTCGTATCCGAATTCGAATAAATTCGCATCCGAATTAAGTTTAAAATCCATTCCGAATTAGGATATCCGAATTCGTTAAAAAATCCGAATAGACTTAAAAAACATTTTTTGATTGATCTAAACAAGAATAAATTTCAGCCTTTATTTTTTGCCTACATGAAAAAATATTAAATATAATATAAATAACATAATTTAATTCATATATATTGTATATATATTTTTTATTTATTTATATGTGCATATAAAAAACGAACCGGATATTATTCGAATCGGATGTACCAATATCCATATTCGCTTCGTTTTTTTACGAATGTTTATATCCGAATACAAATTCAGTTGCGGATTTTTTTTCTCGGATAATTTTTTTGATTTCGAATACGGAGTCGGTCGGATTGACGGATTTCGGACACAAAATTTCACCCCTAGGTAGTACTAGTAGCGCTCCGAAGAAAAAGATTTTACTACAATCCCAAAAAACATTTTTACTGGAAATCCTACAAAAGTTGATTTTTTTAAACCAAGAACTAATTATTTTATCCTACCCTGTACAATTCTGGTCAATATATTCGTGAAAGAAAAGCATTTCGATCCCGGATCAAGTTGGCGTATATATAGGCCTCCAATCAATATATAGCTGCAACAAAGAGATTAATGTTTATAATATATAGCAGGTTTAACAACATTTAATAAAATTTCCACAAAAATTATACATGACATCGCTTGTTTGCAATCTTTGGCTACAAATCATACTTTTAAGTTATTCGAAGTACCACTAACATTAAACTTTGTACTGAAAATTCACTTGCAACCTATAGTATGCATGCCGTTTCTTCCTACGTACGTAATAAGTCTCAAGGGCCGGTGATCTGAGTGAAGAGTGATAAACTCTTATTCCGTAGATTTGCGCCAACTTGGGGGATTTGTAGAACTGCTGGAACAACTACTAATCAAGACATCAATTTGAGCCTTTAGTTTGACTTGTTTCCTTTCAAATAAATTAAATTGCCTTCTCATATCTCATGGAAGACAAGACAGACTAGATAATTAGTTTATTACCAAGATTAATTACACATCTTTATGAAACTTGAGCTTGCAAGCACTACTAGAAATATGGGGATAACCGACGGATAAATATCCGTCGGTGTATTATCCGACGATATTATGCATATAACACTGACGGATATAGATATCCGTCGGACATTTATACCTCCGATGGAGTATATTAATAACACCGACGCATACACTGGGTCGGATAAAGTTTACCATCTGACGTTCTACACCGACGGATAGGTCCCGTTGGTGCATGTTTTCCCAAAAAAAAGGGCGGACGTTAAAAAAATTTGCGCAAAAATATACACCGACGGATGTAATTCACCGGTCTAGTGAAGATTGATTTGTTCGAATTTGCATTAATAAAACTGTGTATTAGATACATATGATGTGTGTGATGTATATGATGTTATAATGTAGGGTATTGTTGGAAACATACATATTGTTTTCTTATCAATATAGGATTTAAAAAATCCACTATCAAAATTATAAGGGAGGTTCTGCCCAAATTCTTGTAAAATTTTAGGTTTACGAATTTGGATCATATCAATATTTAGATCAGATCTCACGGGTTTGTCAAATGAAAGGAAAATAGCAAAACAAGTTCACCATACACTACTACGTGTCTGGTATGTCAAATGGAAGAGATCTAAGTCTAGATTGCCCATTTTCTAACTCTTAGGCGACATTCTCACAAATAAGTGAATAACAATGATCAAGTTCCTGTTAGAAAATAAAAGTCTTTTGGCATTCGTTACTTCACTTAACTTTTTGAAAATCTTTTGGAGCGAACGTGGAGCAGAATGATGAAACAACTGCAAAGTTGAAACACGACAGCAGTGAGCTCGCGACGACGCAAGATACGATGAAGACGACGCAATCCGCGCTCAGCAAAATGCAGCTCCAAATAAACTTTCTCCTCGAGAAGGCAGGTTTCACGAGCGAGGTATAATACACGTCTTTTAGTTAAATTGTTATATTTAGTAGTTTATGTGCAATATTTTATCAATACATAACGTTTGTATTGTGCAGGATTACGACGTGACCCCTCTTTGCACACTAATATCGTCGCCGAGACGAGATGACGATCACATGCCTGCAGGCGGAGCAAGGACGGGAGGTTTGACGGCTTAGCTGTATGGCTGAGTCAAACTCATCTGTGAATAAAACTGTTTTTTGAATGAATAAATGTTTTCTTTTATGGATTGTTTGGTATCGACTTAATGAATGTGAGAATTATTTTGTTGTTATCAATGAATGAATGGTTGTGAATGTTTTTGTTGTTGTGAATGAATGAAACACATTGTATTTTCTTTGATCAGGGTTAACTAGAGTTCGGGAAGAGACTTCGAGCTTTTTTCGAATTCTGGAAATAGTTTACACCGACGGATATCCGTCGGTGTGATTAAAGTTTATTTTTCAGATACCGATGGATATCCATCGGTGTATATGCACTGAAGATACACCGACAACACACATCCATCGGTATATATCAACTTTCGTCGAATAAAAATACTTTTACTTATGGGTCGGTGTACTTCTACCGACGGATACATCTGTCGGTGTTAAACATCGACAGATAGTCCATCGGTGTAGATCCGCCAGTGGTCTCTTCTTCGACAAAAATACACATGAAAATTGGGGGGGGGGGGAATTTGACGCCAAAAATAAGTCCGACGGAATTGATCCGTCAGTGTATAGGTACACCGACGGAGAAACATCTGTCGGTGTACAACATCACCGACGGACATGACTATACACCGACGATTATGGTCCGTCGGTGAAGACTAGTTCTCCTGTAGTGAGGCTTCAAAGTGTATCACACAAAGGAGAGTTCAAAATAATTAATCAAAGTTCAAATATTTGTTATAACGTTATTGCACTTCATTCTAACCTCACACAAAACTCCATATCTACCATTTTTACAACCTAATTTAGTTACAACAAAACGTCAAACAAAAGTCATCAAAATCATAATTTAAATTAAAAAAAAAACCCTTCAAACATCGTCACTTAAGACTCGAAGTTGTTGTTGTTGTTGTTGCTAATGTCAAGATCAGAGGGAGGCAAGAAGTAGTCCATAGTAAGCCCCCTTATATTAAAATCAACTTCCTCAATGTTCCAAACCTCCTCCATCTTCCTCTTGTGGTTGGCTGAGCCCTCGCCATATCGGAACAACGTTATGAAAGTCCGACCAGCGTGGGCGATGTTGATCCCGTCAATGTACCTATAGTCTTGGATGACCGACTCCATGCTTGTTTCCCAAAAAATGCTGGTGTCTCTCTTACCCTTCATTCGGAGTAGGTGTGAGTCCTCGAATTGGATGAGGAGGCCGGTTCGCTGGCTGAAGTAGCCCCAGAGTGTGTGGTGGATTATCTCGAAGTTGGTGCTACTCCGGGCACGGAGCGTCGTTGGGTTTGATTCCAGCTTTAGGATGAAGCAATCATCGTTGCTGATTACCTTTTCGCCAATGCATACTGCTCCGCTGAACATGTTCGCCGTTGACTTTGGATCTAGTCCCTGCAAGTAATGTGTTCTTGTGAGGACATGAGTCTACTAACAAATAAGTTTAAAACAATAATTTCAAAACTTTATATATCTTTGGTGACCTTTAATAATCTTCTAGATAATAAGACTAACTGATCACGATATCAATAGTGATGTACATTATGAGGTAGTTGTGGATCAGCTAGATTAAAGATAATGAAAATAACACAACTTAATGTAATGTAATGTTGTAATAACATATGTTGTCTAGGTAGGAGAAACTGATATAGTTATAAGAACATGAGTCTACTAATTAATAAGGTGTAATTTTAAGATTGCAAAGCTCATTTATGGTAACATGTTATAAGATTAATGTATTGATTTTTAGGTAAAAAGAATGGACGTTGCATCATGTGAGTTAATAATGTGGTTGATCTTACCTGTAGGGATCTCCGTAGGGGGCGAGGAGGGCCACGGGAGGCGTGAGAGTGCTCGGTAGCGGACTGCCGCCAGGCAACCCTACCGTTGCTACCGGCGCTAACCTTGGAACCAGAGACTATGAGCTCCAAGTACCAAAGCTCAGGGCTCTTCTGCCAAAGAACAAAGCCACCGACGACTTCGCCTTGACCTTTGGTTGACACAGTTTCGTCTCCCATGTGGAACTCGGAGGCACGCATCCTTACCTTGCCGACGGCGTACCAATTCTCTACCGTGTTCAAAGCCGTCTGCCCTCCGGTAGCCGCTACATATTGCTGGATGATGTATTTGGCCGTCGAAGCTTGCTATATATGCATTTTCTTTTAGTTAGTATTCCTAATATATGTATCCTAAAAGTTATCAATAATGATTAATTTACTTGGAATGAAGGTAAGTAAAACGATTATAAGGTAAAAAGATTGACTTGAAAAATTAACATTTCAATTTATTCTTCGTTTTGCTATCATCTGTCGCATATGCGCATAGGAAAGTGGACATGAATTCTCAAAAGTGCACAAACAATTTCCTTCACGGAGTGAAACAGAATCACATTTCTTTCCGTTACTTTTCTCTAGATTTTGAGTGCACAAACATCCTCTACGAATGAAAGAAATTACGTGGAAACAATATTACGTACGATGGAGCAATCCCTGATGGATCGAGAGACCACTTGATCAGTAGGGACAGGGCAAGGAATGAGAGGTGAGCCGACGACGTTGAGGAGAAGCTGAAGCTCAGGGTTGGTGGTGGTGGACCGTTGCTGCTGATGTTGTTGCGTCTGGGACTTCACCCACAACGCCATATTTTGCAACTTGGTAGCGCCACCATTGCCGCCATTGGCGAACATCTCGTCTGGAATCGGGACCTCCAGCACCGTCTCGAGACCATCTTCTCGGTCAAAATTTGGGCATAATTTCCTCATCCTGCTCCTCCTCCCCCCTCAAGCCGAAGATATTCGCTGTTATTCCGAAAAAAAGGAATTAGAATGATTTTTAGTATCATAAATAATTAACAACAAATAGTTATTATGTAATGATTCAAAGGTAACCCGTTGTTTTCTCGCTCTTTTTTGTTTTTTTGCTTACCAATTTTCTCTTTCTCTCATGTTCTTCGGTTGTCCTTACTTTTAGGAAATAACCATCTATTGTTCTATATATAGTAGGTTGCAAAGTCATCCCGGCATAAAATTTTTGGCCGTCCATATTAGTACTTACTTTGAAACACTTTACAAGCTGCTCTTTACAATCTTCTGTAATTTTTTTAAATAATAAAAAAGTAATAAGAAAATTAAATTTTTAGGAAATAAAATAAAAAAATTCGAATAGTAGTCGGATAGCGTGGTGAAAAATTGGATTATGTTATCAACTAAAAAAACTAATTCTTTTTATCCAACATAATAAATTATTTACAACTAAATTATTTTATCTAATAAATAGAATTACTTTTTTAATTTTATAAAATAAAGCACATTTTCAACACCATCTCTAGGCCACATTATTCTAGGCAGATCCTGGAAAAAAAATTTAAAAATAAAATAAAAGATGTGACTAAAATAAAAAATGATTTAATTAGTTTTTGTTTTATGTTTTTTTTTTTTGAAATATTTTTTAATCTTTTTAATAAAATGTGTTTTCTATTTTTTTTAAATTTTAATTTTAATTTTTCCCGGATCGACCACAAATGATGCAGAGGATCGTGTTGAAAATGTGAGTTATTTTATAAAAATAAAAAAGTAATATATTTATTAAATAAAATAAATTAGTTGTAAATAATTTATTATGCTGGATAAAAAGAATTAGTTTTTTTATTTGATAAAATAACCCACTTTTTCACCACGTTATTTGAGTTTGATACTGAAAATAATACAAATGGAAAACATATTGATTTTTTTAAAAAAATAAAAAAACATAAAAAATGATTTTTATAAACATAAAACGAATACCAAAAAAATTAAAAATCTCACAGCAGGGCAGGCCGAGCCGACTAGTTTTCGATTTTGTTTTACTTTTTTCCTAAAATTTTAATTTCTTATTAATTTTTTATTATTTAAAAAAAATTAGGGATGAGTCTTTGTGATTCTAAAAATGGTTTCTATTTGTTGTTGCTGCTCTGCCTAAGTTTCTCATATAATGCATATTTAATTTTTTGTGGTAATTTATGGGTAGAAATGTAGAATCGCCACTTTTTCCGCAGCTAATGATTTTGCTGTGTTTGTTTTTTATTTGGTAAACAACTAACAATGAGTAATAAAATATTGTTAACGAAGTCTGATAATAATTACATGTTAGCTTTGGGACAGAAATAAAAAGGCGAAAATCATTTTTTTAGTGGAAATAAATTGGAACCCATATTATAACGACAGTACTACGAATTTCACAAGGAAAACGACACAAATTTCAAGTTCTGTTGTAGTATACAATAAAGAGTTGAAATGTGATAATAATAATAATAATAAGCCCATTTTCTAAAAACAATCCCCCCCCCCCCCCCCCCCCCCCCCCCCAGCCACAACACTTATTTCTTTAAAAAATTGAGTTGATAATTCATAGTTGTGATCCTAAATCAATGATCAGCTTTATGCGAAAATTTAGAATCAGAAAAAGTGGCTAAATCTGTAGTCAGCCTTGTATTTAATCATGAAAAAACATAGTATCGTAAGAACAGAAAAAAAGTTCATTTATTACCAAGCCCTGCCATAAGTTTTGCACATTTGTTTGGTGCATAACGAATTTAAATAACCCACCATAGCTTGGAAATAATATGAACTTCATTCGAATTATCAAACTCAATCCCAGTAACATGCATGCACGTTATCCTCAACAAGAACCTAACGTGGAAATGTTCAGAAATAAGTCACACAATGTCACAACACTTTTTAATAGGCTTGTTATGAAATGAGAAGATATAGATTTTTTAGGGAGAATGATGAGGATATTTTCATTACTCTCACATAAATAATTCAATGAGTCTCTGTATATAGACAAAACATTAATGAATATAACATATAATATACATTAATGAGAAAATTATATTGCATTTGAATGTGAAGTTGTAACAACAAGACATAAAGTGACTCGTCTATATAATATATTTGTTGTTTCATAATAAAAACTAGATTTTTTGGACTTTAATCATCTACTTTGCCATCTTACCCCTTTTAAATCTCAAATATACAGATGTGACTCTTGGATTCAATCCATCTTCAATAATAGACATACTACCTAACCAATTTATGAGATGAAGCTAGTAAAACTTATCTTTTGAAAGGACCTTGTCAACCTCAACTTCACAACACTTCTTCAAGATACACCTGGCGATAGAAATCATAATTTGTTGGTAAATGGTATGAGAAAAAATCATTGCTCGGTTCATGACTGTTCCTATAAAGGTTTTGTAACATTTGGTATGTTCTAAATGTTTACACTAAAGTATTTTATATTGAATTCTAACAATTTTAATTTGGGACTTTTTGCCTGCTTTACACTTGTTCTTCGCCACGTCAGTTCAAATCAACTCTCTTAAATTTTTCTTAACAACACCCAGAAACAACTTAAGCGCCCTCCATTCTCTCCCCTACACGTCATTTTGGGATCAATTCTAGACAAAACACAAAAAAATGTCAAAATATTCAAGAAAATATAAACACATAAAAAATAATTTTTCATGATATTTTTATAAAAATAATTTTAAATAATTTTTAAAATATTTTCTAAACACAAAAATTCAACAAAAAAACAAAAAAACCCACCAATAGGGGACCACGTACCCCCGCCCACTCAACCAATCCGCCCAGCTGGATGACACCCCCAGTGGTGAATAGTGCCTACGTGCCCGGGTGATGAACAGTGCCAGCCGGGCGCGCAATACACGTCAAGATGGCCTAACAAAACCAACGGTGAAGAACTCAACTTTCTGTTCCTAGACCCCACAAAGAACGGGCGGGAGAAGTCCACTCCCGACCACAAACCGACAAAACCAAGACCGTTGGAAAATAACCGCCAACACTATAAAACCAACTTTCCCTCCGCATTCATCTCCTCACCACAACCAACATTTCATTCATCCATTGTCCTGAGGTGCTCCATTGCTGAAAATCCTCCAGCAGTTTAGCACCTCAGCAGCCCCCAAACCTTCGCGAAATGGCGAACCGACTCCTCGTTGTGGCCCTCCTTTTCCTCGCCGCCACCTCCTCCATCTCCGCCCAAGCCCCCGCCGCCACCCCCACTTCCGCACCCGCCCCTGAAAAGAGTGATTCCGTCCCCACCCCCGCCACCGCCCCGTCAACTGAATCGTCAGCTTCTGCTCCTTCCACGTCGGTTGAAACCCCCGCTACAACCCCGAGTGCCACCACCTCTGCTCCTTCTCAGGCAGCTTCTGGTGATGACTCCGAGGTGCCTGCTTCTGGACCAGTTGATGCTGAGGGACCGGCAGTTGAGGGACCTTCCAGTGGACCTGCTCTAGGACCGAGTGCTGACGAGAGCAGCGCCTCGGCTGTTGGAGTGGCATCTGCTGCCGCGGTTGTTGCTGTTGCCGGATTCTTTGCCTTCTAAACTTGTTGATTATGGGCTGCAGAAGTGAAATGCAATTGTGCTTGATATGAAATCTTGAATGGGAATAATTGGGCGTGTAGGAAATATATGTGATTGTCGTCGTCGAGTAGATGGTGCGGAAGAGTTAGATGTGTCTGTTCTTGATCTTGCAAATCTACCGATTACCATGCGGAGAATAATTGGAAATAAATGGGGGGTTTTCACTACTATAAACTCGTTAATATTTGCTATCGTTCTTAACGTTTACACGGACTATGATGATGTGAAAAAACAAGCGCGGATTTTTTCTCTAATTTGCACTGACGAAGTTAATCTCCAAACTACTTCAGAATCGCAAATTTCAATAGGATTCTTGATACGAAAACATTAGCCGTTCAACTAGTGTTATATCTGCATTTCAAATATGGATACAAAAGCGGAAATACTATATCAACTTCTTATCAATCTCTTTGCTTCCCCATATAACCATAAACATATTAAGCTCATTTAACAAGCAGACAAGCAGAAAATGTCAAAACTTATCGAGTCCAATTTTCAAGCTCTCGTTCACATACCCAATTGACAGACAAGTAGTTACAAAAAATATAGCCACTCCATTTATCTTCTACTCGAGATTATAACATTACAACATTCATGATGAAATGATCCCTACAAAACTACCTATTAATAGATTCACAAATGGCCCGTGCAGAAAGCTTAATCCCACTTGATCAACCTAGAGTTTTATGAGCAAGAATAATTAGATTTAAATATGTGAAAACATTATGGCACCTTCTGTAACGCCCCGAAAACAGCGGAAAATTTAAACAATAATAAAGACCGTCAACGGTCAACACAGGGTACGTCACGGGAAACAAACCAACATATATATATAAAATATATAAGATACAGACCCACGTGGAAGTCAAACTATATAAATGAGTCAACTGTGATTACAACAAAAGTGAATATGCATGTAATCACTACCTCAAACAAAAGAAGATATAAAAGAGAACAGGATCTAATCCCGGGGGCACTCTTCTCGGTCACCACCTGACTCTAATGCTACTCGCTACCTGAAATGAAAACAAACAAACATGCCTGAGTTCCCTGAAGGAACCCCGTATACCAAGCCTCCTAAAAATATAAAAAGGAATTAAAGACAATGCACATGATCATCCGCCTCGGGCCCACAATAATGCCATCACCGCCTCCGCGGCACTGAACCACTCCTGCCACTAGGGTCAAGTCAGTCCACCGTTGCCTCACAAGGGTCAGTCGACACCACTGCTCCCCAAAAAGTGCAGGAAGGAACCCCCGGTACACGCCGCACCCAAGGAGCGAGTCAGCCCGCCGAATACACAACTCGGGTCAGACGACAGCCACTGCTCCCCCAAGAGTCGCCTAGCGCGCACCCTGCCGGAACATCTTCGGCCTACCGCTAAACCCTCGCAAACTGCCCAAGGTTTACGGTACACATCCCTCACACCCCGCTCGGTAAGAGAGGAAAAAGGTAGTACAATAATACGCCTTCGTCGAAGGTGAAATCCGTAGCTCTCAAAGCCGGTAATCAACCGTCGCCTCGGAGCCGGTAGTCGACCTGACATCGACGGCTCGCGTGTGGATAAATCCACCAACCTGCGGCAGATCGGTCAACCGCTAAAAGCACACCGGTCAACCGGTCCCCCACACAGTACACGGTACTGTACAAACAAGTCTACCGGTCGAACCACGCCAACCGAAATACCTACCAATTGGTCGAACAAAAGTTATCTAGCGGTCGACCGTTTGGAAGGTCTACGCTATACATTTTAATATACATATATATCCAATCGATCAAACCAGGGTCCGTTCCACCGATAAGGAAAACTGCCTGAATCCTGCCTACAGCATTCGGTCGACCGAAACCTACCTCCCGGTTGATCGATCTACAGGCACATCACTGCAGGAAAACTACACGCGGTCGGTCGACCGGATCCAGAGCGGTCGACCGTTTAGATGGTCAACGCTCGAACCGACCTTGCGCAGTTCGGTCGACCGAGACACATACTCGGTCGGCCGAAGGCCTGTCTAACCTATCTACTGGGTTCGGTCGACCGAAACAACACCGGTCGACCGGCTAATGTAACCCTTTATTTTCCCACGAAATTTGGCATAAACGGTCGACCGTCACACAGACATCGTTCGACCGTTTTCGGGCAGTAAGTTAATATTTATAAATATCGGTCGACCGACCCATATACCGGTCGACCGAACAATACATCTTCCCACTGGACAGACATCATTTAGACGCTGTTCGGTCGACCGAAACACCCAACGGTCGACCGAACCAGTCGTCTTCAACCTCCGTCCAGTAGGGTTTTCACCGGAGAAACGGCACCAACGCCGTCCTCTACACTCCCACACCTCTTGGGGAGTTAATATGAAGACTTGGCATACCTATTGGTCGAGTGAAGAAGCCTCCCAAGCTTGCACCACCTCACTCCACTTCTTCTTCTCTTTCTTCACTTCTTCTCCTCTTCTTCTTCTTCACCTTCTTCTTCTCCAAAGAAATCTCCTCTCTCTCACTCTCTGGTAAGGTTCAAGTGAAGAAAACGTCCAACCCTTATCTCTCCACAACATCTCCTTAAATAGACAATCCAACCTACACCTCATCCAATCACACTTAACCTAAAACCTAACCAACCATAACCCACCATCACTCTCCCCTCTCACACTCTAACACCTCCTGCTTCACTGTTCCCTGATTAGATTAGGTTAATTAGGTTTATGTTTAGTTAATTAAGGTGTTTTAGATTAGGTTATTACACCTTCATTGTAATAAATTAAGCCCATTAAGAAAAATAACAGTTGTAACTCAAAGCACAATCATTGAGCAAACTGAAATGGGCTTATTTGACCTTTTCATAGGGATAAATAATACATGCATGTGAGTCAACAATAGTTGCATGTACAAGATCTAATGTGTTTCTTGGCAACTCATACACCTAGTAGCAGTTTGCTTCCATCCCTTACATCACATTTAGGTCCTGTTTTGCAGCTTGAGCTTCACTGAATTCTTCGATTCCATGGAAAACTTTTATGAGTTGCTCATTGCAAACCTGAGGTGGTGTGCAGGGGCCACACATGAGATAAATTACATTGCCTAAAGGCCTCATGTAGATGCCATTTTCGCGAAGCTTCTGAACAAGAGAGGTTGCATATAGAGATGCATAACTGCAAAATCTCAGTTAAGTAAACAAGAATACAAATTTTAAGAAGCATATATATGTAATGTATCAAAACAGTTTCAGAGAAGCATTAAGAAGACATCATTAAGGTTCAACCGTGCTTCGGGAGATCCTTTCAAGTTCTAATGGAGCTGATTATATATATCCTTCATAAAATATTTTTGTTCGAAAACATTAAGTATAAGCTTGAAATGGAAATAAAGTTTTTTGATTGATTAGATTTTTTTTTGAAGTGCAAGATAACGGGAGCGATATGCAATGATACCTGGCATCAGCTCCTTCAGCTTTGAGTTCTACGACACAAAGAGTTCCCAGAGCAACAACTCTCTTAACAGCAGAATGGCATGATAATTTAAGCAACATTTCTTTGTTCCATAACTGCAAATAATGGTTCTCGAATTAACACAAACGTTAAGTTTGCAATTGGCACTTCAATCCACATCCAGTGGAGGCGTTAGAGATATGTGCGGAAATATGGTGTGCTTCACGAAAACGTGCGGACAAGATATATAGAAAAATATGGATACAATTGATGTAGCATTAGAAAAAATGCGATGGAAGAAATTTCTTTAGACCTCATTTAGCTTATCTCTGCTAGTGGAAATATTCAGATTTAGATGAGGATCCCTGAACCAGCAAATTGATTTCACTGCAGCTGTACACCCCATAGCATGTGCAGTGTAGGAATGCCCATGTAGCAGCGCTTCGGCCTGATCATTGGAAATGAATGATAAATGCTCCACGATAAAATAAAAATAGACGTAAATTGTACATCTAGAGTAAGTTTTATGAACCTTTGAGTCCCCATGAAATGCATCAAAAACAGCTTCTGTAGCCAAGGTAGCAGCCAATGGAATAATACCTCCTGTCATAAGTTTTCCGAAACATGCAACATCCGGTAGACAACCCAGTAGCTCTGCAGCTGACTGATATAAATAAAAAGATTCAATGCAGCGAACAAGATTAATGTGCTACAAGAAGAGTGATTTTGTGTAAACCTCTTTGCCTAAGCGCCAGAAGCCAGTAAATATTTCATCAAATATTACGGGAATTTCATGACTTCGGCAGACCTTCACCAAGATTCTCTGAAAAAGTGGATCAATCATGTGCATTCCTCCAGCGCCATGTATAACTGCAATCAGACAGTAGTTGTGAAGGGTACTGTGGAATTAGTAATGTATTTACATTAGTACACTTCTCTTATATTAATAGCATTTGATATGGATAAGCACTTGCAATTAGTTTGAAGCTTTCTTGACTGGAAGGAATCATTTTCATTCATAAACTTTGGTATACAATGACAATTTCCAACCCAATCGATAAAATCTCAGATTTTTCTACCGTCAAGCTAAAATTCCTCCATATTTTTTCATCTTGTAGAAGACGAAGCACTCCTGATACTTCAGTGGTGATCCATATAGATAACGCAAAGTATAAAACATGATGAGAAAATAAATCAACTTTTGCAGTATTAAAACAAGTTGTTGAGATACATATAGGAGGTACATGACATGGATTTTCTTGCCTGGTTCTATAATCAGTGCTCCAATATGAGTAGTTTCCTTTGATTGTGAAAATTGGGATAGCTGCTTTGATATAAAATTGGAGTATGTTTGAGCAAGATCCGATGTGTCTCTACTGGCATAGAACAGCTCATCACAAGATGCGAAACCTAAAATTCAAAGGTGTGGAACTTAGTGGACGTAGAAGATAAACTAAGATTTATTGGACAAAATAGAGACATTTCACATACTTGGAACTTCGGGCCTGCATTCACCAGAACCTGCGGCTTCCGGAATTGAAATATTCCACTTGCCGTTGGAAAGAAAAACTGTTGGTGGGTCCAAAAAAAAACCTCTTCCTGAGTACCTGGCAGGAGTGTCACAGTGGTTTAGTAATTCATAATAGCCCTTGATCTCACATTTGGCATGCTATGTGATAAAAATAAATTTCCTATTCAGTTTGGTCAAGTATACGATTAGCATCTTGTTGTTGTTTATAAATCAAAACCAAGCGATGAAATCCTACATCACTTATAAATGGCAATTTCGTGGCGGTAAACAATATCCATGATAGAACAGGTTCCAGATCACATAGAACAGCATGAACTATTCTCACATGCATATATTATCTAGTGTCTCTGCACTTACCGAAAAGAAAGATAACCACTCCAGAGACTAACTTGGAAAAATGGAAAGCTGTTTACTATAAAATATGTATGTGTGTTTTGGTCAACTGAAATGGCATCCATAAACAGTTTAAAAGCTCAACAATCTGTACCATGGTTGCTGAAGAAAACTTGTGTATGTTGACGGCGCTTGTGCTTCCATAGCACCCAAAGTGTCTCCATGGTATGATCCACTAAGAGCTAAGACCTGAATAGAATTCTTTCAAAAGTGATTAACACATGGAAGGAATAAACAAAAACCACTAGTAGGCCTGTATATGAGAATGGAGCTTATTGAGAACATGGTTACTTCAATTATTTAATCACATGTAAAATTTTATCAATTATCTAATCATTAAAGTACTCTCAATTGGGCAAGCAGCATACTTGTGATGCATCAGAACAATGATGACTATCTACTAATATACCTTGAATTGAACAGCTTTTCCCCCATCAACAGATCTCTCTCTATCTACAAAAATACCATGATCTCTTGAATACTTCCGGAAAGCAATTTTTATTGCGACTTCTATTGCCGTGGATCCATTGTCAGAATAGAATACCCTTGAAGCCCAGCCTGTCAATTACAATGTCTTGTTAAAATTACACTAAAGCTATCACAAGGAAAGACAAGATTAAACACATAAACGATGATGATGCAAAATTGCTATTGAAAATTCAAGCTCAAGCATTATATGATTTTTTTGTCGATAGGTATAGATATCTGGAACTATATAACACAAGAACACAAATCAATCACTTTCTCTCTTAATCTCTACAAAGTTTGTACTTCTAGAAGGACCTAACAACAAGCCGCATTCATTTTCCATAATTTGCTAAGCACAAGGTCTTTATTGAGGATTTTCTTCACCGAAAAATATGTTTACTCATATTCTAACTCAGACTGTGAGAGAAACCATGCAGGTCATCAGTGAAAATGAAACTAGTCCTCTACTTTACTTCTTCCACATTGAGGAAGCTTGGAAAAACTTTCTACGATTGGTAGTTGATCTTCTGCAAGATACCAATGTTGAGAAAATAGAAGATAGCCTAACCTTTTCCAACACCTTTAAGTAAAAGCTCGGCACAATGCAGTGCTGGCTCATGTACATTCTCAGGAAACATTACATGTCCAAAACGTGAAGCGGCGTAGCCCATCTCCCTTGCAAGCTCAATCTGAAACCATCTAAAAATAAAACAACAGTGACCAAAAAACTACAGTAAGTAGGCAAACGTTGCGATACGGGGAAACTGAGTGGAACTGGGATGAGCATTATTGATGCGAAGGGTTTTTTTCGTTAAGTGAAAAAAATAAGAGTTTTCATGTGTCTTGCAATTAAATGCACTCATCGAAAAACATGGTCAAGAGTCTTCGTTTTTATTTTCCAGTAAATCCAAAAGCAAAGATTTGATCCGACGAAGACTACGAACTTTCAACTAGGACTGTCAATCGTGTTGTGTCGTGTGTTAATCGTGTTGTGTCAAGTCGTATATATAGGCTCTAGGTGTTGCGCCGAACTTTCGACTAGGATTGTCAATCGTGTCGTGTGCTAATCGTGTCGTGTCAAGTCGTATATATAAGCTCTAGGTGTTGCGCCGTATCCGACCCATTTAATAATCGTGTTGCTAGACTTCTAGTGTGTCCAACCCGTTTATAATCGTGTTGCCACATCCAACCCGTTTATACACGATTATTAAACGGTTTACTTTATGTACACGTTTAACACGACTACCGTCTACATCATTAAACAATAATCCATACACAATAGTTTCGTTTATTACACGAATACCGGATTGCATGATTGTCGGTATTAGTTTTGTATTAATCGTGTAGTATTTGTAATGGTGTACCTAATTACCTGATTACTTATCGTGTTTTATCGTGTTAATCGTTTTTGCAGCAGAAATTCATATCCAATCCATTTAATAATTGTGTTGTCATATTCAACCTATTTATTAATCGTGTTCAAATTCTCAATCCATATCCGCTAAGTTCGTGTCATTTTCGTGTCGTGTAATCGTGTTTCGTGCAAAATTGGCAGCCTTACTTTCAACCACTTTAGCTTCTCCACATTGCGCTAAGGTGTACCAGAACTGTTACAACCTTAACCCTAATTAGTGGGTTAATTATGCTTGGATGGTTAATAGTTGATTAGAAGGTGAGGTGAGGTGGAGGTTTGTGATTGGTGGATGTAAATGAGTTGGGTTTATAAGAGTGCGATCACACTTCTTCTTCTTCTGATTCTTCATTCTCTCTCACTCACTCTTATCTCTCTCCCTCTTAAGTTGTTTTGGTAGAGGAGGTTAATGGAAAAGAAGTCTGAAGAATAAACTCGGGTGCCTTCGTTTTGGTGTTGCCGGAGGCGTGAAGAAAAGAAGAGAGGTCGTCAGCAACGTGTGGAGCTCCGACGAACCTAAAAGTTATGTCAAGTTCCATTTAGTTACTTATCCAAGGTGTGTGAGGAGTTGGGCTCATCGTCGGAGGTTGGAGACCTCGTGGTGGCAACGTGCAGCATGTTTGTTGCATGTTAACGGTCGACCGGTGTTAGTATTGGTCGACCGGTCGTAGTGTAAATGTTAGAACCCTAACCCTTGCTTAGGGTTAATGGGGATTAGGAGGTGCTTAGTATGGGGAAGAGGGGTTGCACAGTGGTTGCTTGGGGAAGAGGAGAGGCGTGAACAGTAGGCGTGGGAGAGAGGTGATGGGTTGGATGGGTAGGGCACTGTTGAGCCGAGTTTTGGTTTCATAACCCAAACGTTTCTTCCTTTCTTCTTCCTCTCCATTCCAACACTCATTCCTCCGTTCTTCCTTTTTCGGGTCTTCCAGAGGTGGTGGAGGCGGCATTGGAGCGGGTGGTGCGAGGCGCGGCTTGATCGTGGAGTGAATCTCCGATCTTCTCCGGTGATCACACGTTTGAGGTATGTCAACTTATTAGTGTGGTTTGGTTGCTCACCCAAGTGTGGGGGAGGTGTTGGTCGGCCGGGAGAGGTCGGAGACCTCGCCGGCGGCGAGATTCTTCGTAGAAACCTCGACTGACGTGATGTTGAAGACGACCAACGGTCGACCCGGCCCTTCGGGCGGTCGACCGAATGCATGTGTTTTTGTATGTCTGTTGTGTTTCGGTCGACCGGTTCCTTGTGTTCAGTCGACCGGAACTTAAGTTTATTGGATTATTATGCATGATGTTCGGATGTTGGTTTTCGTTCGGTCGACTGTTATATGACGTAGAATACTAGGTTGACCCTGTTAGTTTTCGGTCGACCGAGACCCCTAATTCGGTCGACCGATAGTGTTGATTTTGATGTTGACCAGACTCCGGATTTTGACCTCGTTCGGTCGACCGGTTTTAGACCTTGTTCGACCGTTGGGGATTGTGTTTTGGGCGCAGCGGTAGACCGTGTTAGGCGTACGGTTGACCGATTCCTTTCTGGAAGCGGTCGACCGAATCACCTTTGCCGGTCGACCGTTTGGGCCCAGGACAGAATTCCTGGTTCCTTTTTGAATGTCAACTTTGTCCACGGAAACCCGTGTCCTCGCCTTGTGCATGAGCCGGGAGGTGACGGTGGGCGCGTTCCGCGTGCCTCCCCAGAGACCGCCGTGTGGAAAAGTGTGGGTGTTCGGGACGCGTCACCTCCAAGTATTGACCGTGACTAAGATGATGTATTGATTGGACACTTTGTAGTATAGCAGGCCTGACGGATCGTGGATCCCAATGTATGATGTTTGTGCGGGCACGCTACGAAGGTCGCTGCCCTGCTTTTATAGCGGGGCGGTTGGTGTTTGCGGCTCGTGGAGCCTGATGACCTGACAGACTTCGGTCTGGACCCGTCCGATGCTCTGCCGGACGTTTGTGATGGACCACCGATGCTGTGCTGGTGATGCCACCGAGGTTGTGCTGGCGATGATCATTGTTGGGCTGAGGTTGTTCCGGCTATGTTGATTCCTCGACTGGGCACCTATCGAGATGTTGTTGTTATACCTTCCGGGTGACGACCCCGTTGGTCCCCAGTGGCTCCGACCACAGAGATTTGCAGATCTGTATTCTATCGGCCCGCAGGCGTGACAGAGGCTCCCTGCCGAACCCTTGAGTAGTGTAGCCGCGTGTGGGGGTGCGATGTCGCGTGCTGTAAGACTGCATGTGCCTGCAGTAGGTCTCCTCGGGAGACCCGATGTTGATTGTCGGACTGATGTCCTGTTTTACCCTTCGGGGGAACTGTTTTCGTTTCTGTTGATGTCATGACATGCTACTAGTATGATAGGTTTATTTGTGTAATGCACGCATATAGGTGAGTTGACATACGGGGTTTCCTTCTGGAAACTCAGGCATTGTTGTTATATATTTTTCAGGACCACAGTAGGTCAAGTTTGGTGGTGATCGGCGGGCACGCGCATTTTGGAGTCGGATCCTCTATTCTGACCACTGAGGTCGACATGATTACGTTATCTTCTTTTGTTGTTATGTTGTAATCATGTATTGTTTTTGACAAACTCTAATGTAAACTGGTGCACCGCTTTTATGATTTTATGAGAAGTAACAGTCCCGTCTTTGATTATTGGTTTCTGATTTCTTGATAAATAATTTTTAAATTTCCGCTGTTTCGGGATGTTACAGTAAATGTGAGTTTTTGTCTCGTACCTGTCGAACGATGCCTATGGGTCGTCGACCGGTAGTGCGTATTTTGGCAAGAGGAAGAAGACTCTGTTATTTTCGGTTGAACGTAACCCCTCAAATTCAGTTTGACCGTTAACTTAAGTGTACTACCCTTGAGTGCGACCGGTGTGAGTGGGATCAACCGATCTTTTATGTGCCTAACGGTCGACTGTCATGTTAGAATTGTCCAACCGTTAGTAGTCGAAGTTGGGGCCTTGAGGTTCTGTTGATTTCGGTCGAACGGGACCCATTTGTCGTTCAACCATTAGGACGTTAAATTGGTTTGACTCAGGCTTAGACCATTTAAATAGTCGACCGCCCGTAACTTTGGTTCGACCAGCTATGTCGTGGTTCGAACCTTTGCCAATTTTGGAAGGGAAACGGTCGACCGCTTTGCCTTGTTCGGTCGACCATTAATGCTAGTTTTGATTTTCATGTCTTAGTGTTAGTACCACTTTGTCCACGGAAATTCCTCTCCTTGCCTGGTGCGTGTGCCTGGAGGTGATGGTGGGTGCGATGATTGTGCCTGTCCAGGGACAACCGTGTGAAAAGGTCTGGTTACTGGGTGAATGTGCCCATGGTGGTTATAAACGGTTTTGCTGCTTGTGTAAGCATTTGAGGTATTTGCAGCTTGTGTGAGCATACATCTATTAACCGCTTGTACCGCGGTGGGTACCCTTGTGGGACCCGTTTGTTGTGTGGAAGGATTGATGTCTTTCAGTACCCTGTGTGGGGAAGAAATTTTTCTATGGCATTGTCGTATACCATGTTATACTAGTATGTCGATCTTGTAAGTAATCATGCATGTTAGGGGAGTTTGGCATATGAGATTTTCTTTATAAAAATTCAAGCATTGGTTTATGTTTGCATTTCAGTTCGTGATCGACAGTAGATGGTGGTGACCGAGGAGGAGCATACCAGGGACCGGATCCTCCGGTTTCTCTTTTTGAAGTTGTTGTGATTACATGTATATGTCTTTTATACGATTTTGATGTTATCATGCTTTTGGAAACTCTTGTATTATGGTGCACCCGTGAATATTTGTTTTGGTAATGTCCTCATGTTTCTCTGTTGGTTATCGTTTAAAAAATTTGCTGTTTTTCGGGGACATTACAAGAATAGTATGGAAGAGGTGAGTAAAAAGCAATCACGATTCGATCTGCCTTTACAATAGTAGTTAAGGGAAAGTTCATTTGTAATGCCTGGATGGAGTGCATCTGCTTATGGTTTATTTGTCTTTACTATGCAAAATACATACTATTCTGTTCATTTAGGTTGTCTGATTAACAGAAAATGGAGATGTAGAGTGGAAACCTGTAAAGCAGCATCAGGTCCTTGGGTCCACCAACTAGCACAGGCATCAAACTGCAAAACAATTAGTTCCCGTCGATTTCCTACCTAAATCCACAATATAGAAATGAGGACGTAAACCTGTTTAAAGTAGTCAGAACTTGACGAGAATGGTATATGTTTACAACAGAAAACAGTAATGTTTTCTTTAAGCAACAGAAAAAATGATAAAATGGCAACCTTATGAACGGCTAAATTTTCACCACAACGAGAATCTATGACCGTTACGGAGTCCCTTGGTACAAGTCCATGTTGAGTAAATGGCCACCACAGAATCTTTCCAGCCTTCTCAGATAATTTATGTAATCCCCGTATCCTCTCTAAATTGGAAGCAATCAACAAGTCTCGCAGAGAGTTGAACACTTGCTTGGAATTGTGAAACCATTCCGTCAAATCATCAGATGGATCTTGAGGTATGGGTGGCATCACAAGGACATCTACCCTAGAAGATGCAACATCAGAAAGTCATAATAGGCTAATTTCTAAGAAAATTTAGGTAAGCGTATGATTGAGCACTGAAAATTTAGAAAAGTCTTCACACCTGAACCTATGTTGCTGTAGGATTAGAGGAGCATCAGAAACATCTAAAGAAAGACTAGCATTCTAGAAAGGTTAATCGAAAAAAATATTGATATAAAGGTCCATAAATGACTACTCTACTGCTATACTTGAACTGTCATGGATAATGCAAAAGTGAAAATGCTTCCTTTCTTACTAAACTCTAAAGAAAATATGAAATCATTTGCATTGGTTTTGTAGGAAAGATTTATCAAAATTGAATTGATTTTGGATTTCGAGTCTTGGTTGCTTACCTGTTTCTCAAATAAGATGTCAGAGGAATCTCATTGGAGAGACCGTGATCCTCTAAGATGACAGCAGCAACATCATAACCTCTAAGTTTTAGGCTCTCATATGAGGATATGGTAGCAGATATACCACCAAGACGACCATCTCCGACCAAAACTGCTGGAATTCTGAGGGGCCTGTGGTTTGTAGCATATACATAATACACAGAAGCAAAATATTTGTCAGTCACTAACATTATTGTGGAGGATGAAAAGGAAAGTCATCGGACCGTAGTTTGGAAATCCTCCAAATTAAGTTCTAAGCTTCGTGAAGTTGCAAGAATGCTCTTGTGAGAAAATCAAATTTCAAAAAAGTATTCTTCAACATCTGAATTACTTCTAAAAATTCGTGAAACTTTTGTTTTCACACTGGCCCTCGGAAAGACTTATCCATGTTAATGCTATTAATCCTCCCAAACGATCAAAAGAAGAATAGATGAGTCATATCTAATCGATGATTTCTGTATCTTAAACTTAAATTTATCACATTTGTTTTACATCAATCCGACGTATTTGCCTGGAGCATGTGTATGCATCCTTAATCCTTCAACAACAAAGAGGTTATGTTGTTTATAATAAATCTATGTAACATCAGGAAAATTAAATTTCGGATCCACAAATTGATTTCTTTCCTCAACTAAATTTCAATCAGGAAACTACAAACCACATATATTTGGTTCAAGAATATATACTAAACCCCAACACAGTTTAAGTAGCATCCCCGCTCTTCATGCAAAAGCTAGATCAAACTTCAGAATTAGGACATCACTGTTCTTGTTTTTCAGTTTTTTTGCATCTCAATATTATGTGTTTGCAGGGCATGATTCTTTTTGATAACTCACTTTTCACCAAACCACTGCCAACATCTCTAATTAAAGATCACATACCAAATCAACAAAAAATAAAATAAAAAGTCACTAAAGCAGAATCTGAACAAGAATAACCAATAGAACTCACAATCCAATCACACGAAAACTACACTCTCACCTATAGAGATCCGACTGCAAAGTCCCAGATGGTCCAGGGCTCGCGACTCCCCCAGCCGTCTCGATAACCCTCCAAACCTCCTCCTTCCAACCGGTCCCCTGATCCCGTAAACCGACCTCCAAACGCCTCCTCAACAACTCAACCACCGCCCCATCCCCCACCCACGCCCCTTCCCTCTCGGCCGCGAGATGCGGCGAAATCCCCTCCTTCCACCCATACAAAGTCTCACACACCAACCTCGAATCGCCTCCTTTCCCGGAAACCCTACTCTCCTCCACCCAATCCAAATCCCTAAACCCTTTTCCTCCTCCCTCCGAGGCTATAACCACACGATCCCACCCGACCAACCCCAGAGCAGGGCCTCGGGACCCGGAGAAGAGGTGGGAGACTTTGCGGTGGACGAATCGGGAGTCGGAATCCACCGGGAAACCGGTTTGAAGGGGTTTGAGATAAAGGAAGTTGGTGGGGAGGTTGGAGAGGACGGAGAAGGCAAGGGCGGTGGAGACCACGGTTTTTCCGACTCCGGTGTTGGAGCCCCATATCATGTAGGTTGGGTTGGAGATGTCGAGTTCCGTCCGGGTCGGGTGGCGGGCCGTGGAGAAGCGGTGAAGGGAGACCGAAAGGCGGAGAGGGGTGTGAGTGCGGAGGAGGTGAGAGAGAGCCATTGCTGGCGGGTGCAACTGTTTTTTGAATTTCCCGCCTTATGTAGTTGGAGGGGCGGATTCTCTTACAACATGCTGGTATTGTTTCAAATCATAATTAACTAGTATTTCGGTCGCTAAGTAACATGTTATCATATGTAATGATCATCAAAAAGTTTAAATGAACAACATTGTGGTGTGACTCTTATAGAAGACAAAACCTATCATTCTAGTTGATGATTAGATCAAGACGTTTTAACGACACAATTGGAATTTATTATTGCGGTTCAAGGTCGTATTTGTCTATCTCTATCATTGTGTCTTTCATTAGCAACCACATTATATGTATTTCTTTTGCGTATTTAAACGATATAAATGAGTCGAAAGCATGGGTGGTGTTAACAAAATAGTTGAACAAACTCGATAATTTGAAACACTTTTAATGAATCTAACGTGACTTAGCATGAGTGTATATTTTTGGAATTATATTTGACTAGTTTTACCTTCTTGTGGGAACTCAGTTGTGTTATTTTTAAGGGAGAATTCATTACATATTAAATGTGATAATTTAAGAGCTCATTAACGATTGCGTCAACTACTGTGATTTAAAGTCATACTAGCATATCTCAACGAGTTGGGAGTGAGTCTATCGACTGCATCTGGCCTAAGAATTTTATCTAGTTGCAGTACGTCATTTGTGCAATTGTTTTTCAAATATAACTTTGTCGTTGTATAAGTAGCGATATATTTAGATCAAACAAGGTTGCGAACGAGGGTCCCAAAGGTAGAAAGTGCCACAACAAGCGTCATGAGGATCATATATTTTATATAATGACGACAATCTTATCTCCATGATATCTTAAAGAAGAAATCACCAGTGGACTTTGTTTTTACTTTTATTAACTTTTTAAAACTTTCCCAGTGGACCTTACTTGTCCATCCATGAACAAATCGTAGAGGCTTTTTAAATGGTTGGGTTTGCTTTTGGATGTCAAGGTGTTTCTTTATGTGAGTGGATATTGTTTTCTAAGTGGTGGTTTTGGTTTGTTCGGTCAGCATTAATAAGAGACAGTGATGAACCAATATTAGGTGACAAAGAATGATGCCGATTGACGTGAAAACGAATTATTGGGTTTAGCTTTTCACCCAATGGCATCCATATGTAGACCTCATCAACTTCATCCAACGGAAGACCATTGAAATTTGGTTTTCCATATTCCTGGAAGCAGTTTGAGTTTTTAGCGCTCTTATAATTTTGCATCTTTTTGTCGGCAAAATTTTGTCCTTCAAGTATACACCAACATGCTCGGCCTGAATTGGAAATTTCATAATAGTAGCAGCACAATAGGGGAGGCATAGCCATACTAATAATTGACAAATCATAATGGAACCAAGACCAAACCGATCAATGATTAAATGAACCCAATGTTAAAAAGATATGTACATGTTGTATTGGTCTATCCATCCGACCGACCACACGTCCACACACCAGTGACACCACTACACAGCTTAGTAGCTTCTGTAAAAAACACTAAACAATGAAATTATCTATCATATGTACTACCACGTCCGCGCCATCCGAGTTTAACCAGTAGCTCTTCACCTAAAATTTTGCAACGTAAGTTATACAAGGAATTCATCTACAATGGAGTGACCATCCCACAAAAAGCATGTCTATTTGCTAAGCAGGAATTCGGGAGGAAAAAGCTGTAGTATGAAGTGATGGTGAACCTCTAAACAGTTACATGCCTCGACGGGACCATATGCTTGTATGCTTCTTCGATACAATGTTTTTATGCACTAATGATGAAAATTTGTTCGAGGCTCTTACCTGAATTGTAGTGTGAGCAATGTATCTTTGAGTACTTTTCTGGAAGCTTACGTCGACACGTTCCCAGGGGACTTGTGTAAGGCCTTTAATCATTTCCTCTGCAATCATAATCATAGGCCTTACAAATAAGGGAATAAAAGGAAGCCTCAAGTGGGACCTCTTACATTCAATAGAACAGTAGTAAAAGAGTTTGACATCAGATCTGATAAAAGATGGGCTTGCAATAGAAAATGGGTAGGTATCCTACTCCCAAATACGGAGATAAGTATTTACATTGACTTCTAGAAAACGAAATAGTTAATGGGTAGGTATCCTACTCCCAAATATGGAGATAAGTATATACATTGACTTCTAGAAAACACGTAAAAATGAAAGTCGGAAGTAAACGTATTAGGGCTGAGATGGCTAAACAAAGCCAATGAGCATCTGTACCCAAAAGCTGTACCCATGTACAATACATGACATGTTGAGAACTCGTGTGATTTGTAAATGACCGAGTATCAAGTCAAAGTTCATTTATGATAAACTAAACAATTGCTTTATTGGATTCATATAAAAAATTACTGAATGATAATCAACAAAAAAACAAATTAAGATTTAGAAATCTATTCTGAAGCAGACCATGGGCTCAGCTCACAAACATTAAGAGACTGAGAGGTCACACACCTTCTAGGTCGTTCTGTTGAACTTGGCCATCTGAGGATGGATATTCCGTAGTGGTTTTGGTGTTCCCTCTATCAACACACACGACGTGTGGATATCTTTCATCTTTCACAAGAAGTTTAGACTGTTAAGAAAGAGAAAAATAGGAAAATCAGAGAGGATAAACCAAAGAAAAACATTAGTGTCTTTATATGAAACAGAAACAATATTAAAAGCAGCAATAGCTTACACTCGGTAATTCGTGCTGTCGACGGATAGAAGCTGTTCTCCAACCCACCATAGCTTTTTTCAAGATGGTTAAGATTTCCAGGTGATTCAAACTTGAGGACAACAGCATGTAGACAAACTTGAGTCATAAAATCATCAGCTGCTAGAGTATATATACCAGGGACACCTAAATTCTACATGCGAGCTGCCAGTTCTACAGCTTCAAAGTCAGCAGATTTGCTGCATAGACATCGAATCTAAGCCATGAAAGAAGTGTTTCACTCAAGATACTGCTATGAGAAACATATTGTGCATAGATAATACGGGTGATTTGCCTACCTATGAATAATTTTTAAGATTAGATTGAGAAATTCACTTACACGTTACAACTCACCTGATAATAATGCAGCCTGCTCAGACTTTCTGAAAAAGTTGCAGGCATATAGACTTCACAATTTTATAACTTCAACTAAATTTGATTGGTGACAGATCTACTTGATTACATTCAGATCAATCAATCAGTTTTCCATCATGTACATAATTATCCTGGATTGTGAATGGCATAAAGTTTAGAATATTAAATAGGTAAGCTATCATGAAATAGGATACAATCAAAGTTCACATTTGCATATGCCACTCGTCTCTTGAAGGAACTCAATGCCGACCTGTATAATACAAGAAGTATAAGTGCAGTTGCATACCTTCATAAACATCAACATAATTGACCCTGATAAAAACCGATGTAGAATTTGACTCAAACAAAAAATGAATATGTCATTCCTCCATGTTGATCATAAATATTTCGAAAAACATACTTGATTTGGACAAACAAGTAAACGAAAATTTAACTAGTGAAAGCAATGCAGTTATGGTATACTACTGTAAAGCTAAGCATTTCCCAGAAACAATGGAGAGCTTAAGCATCTACGCTTCAAAGAATTATTGAGTTCTACAGGTTTTTATGTAAAACACCACAAACTTTTGAGAGAAAAAAGTAGTGACTTGGCCCAAGATTTCTAGCAACCCATACATGGCACATCAGCCAAAACATCACGAACTGTTTAAAAGATGCTTATAACTGAGTTGCCACTTCCCTAAAAAAACATCAACAATATTCCGTCATCCTAATACCTTTCTTTAGTTCAATACCATCATAACATCTTAACAATAATACTGTTCGTTCAAGCCTATGTGAAGAAGTGTATTGTCCAATTCAAGAATATTATAAATATAAATTGTAACACAGAAATGATACCCTATTGACTATTTTATTTGCATAACAAAAAATCAATATCTAGAGCTTTAGCGAGAATTTTCATGTCAGGAAACATGAATAACTTGCTCATTAGGAAAAGTGCAAAACAGATCATTGTCTGTTCATATAACACAATCCTAATATTTAACCTATATGACTCTAACACAGCACATAAATTTCAAATTGAATGAGATTGCATATGTAAAATGTAATGGCACATATCTTAACATACCTAAATTTTATGACGTCACAATCCTGGACCATTCTGAGCAGAAGAGGAGATCTACCATCATCATTGTCAGTTAGAAAGAGATGCTTTCCAGTCCTCCCAACAAACAAATGTGCAGTTTGTGAAGCACCCCGTTCCAGGAAAGGAAGACCACAAAGCAAAGGAAGCTGAAAAGTGCAAAAGGGATAGGTTAGTATGTCAAAAATACGTGGTTTAACTCTCACAAAGTCCTTAGGTATCCCTAAAAGAACAGATAAACTACTTCAGAAACATATTCTTCAACGAGATATAACTACCCAAAAGGAACTTCTCTATGAAATCTTTTGATTGAGTTAGGACAAATATGCTAGAAGAAAGTAAATGAGAACCACATGGTACAGCTTTAATTTAAGCTTAACTCCATTTCCATTACAGTTGTCATAAGGGTGCACTTGGTGTGGGAGGAATGAAAGGGAAATTATTAAGGGGGTAGCATTCACCTCCCCAAGAGTGTTTGGACTGGGAGGAATTATTAGGAAGGGGGAATCCATTACCCTCCTCCCCTAGGGTATTAATTATGTGATCTTATCCTTCTGACACTTGTACTCGCTAGGGATGTATCGTAGACCGATTAAAATAAAAATCAACCCAATTGATACCAGTTTGGTTGGGTTGACTTGAGTCTATCCAAGTTTAAAATCATTCGTCCATTAAGATTTCTCTTAGCATTCCAAATTTATATCAAAGGAATTATTACCCTCCCAAATTGTACTCCCGCAATATTTAGCCAATTAGCCCTAAAATCTTTCCCCCTTATGATTACTTTCATCGGTTCATCCCCAACGCACCCTAAATGACAACGAAGACTATCCTTTTTATACTAGAGTCAAAGGTTAAACCATACTCTGGCTTTTAGATTACTATGGACTAAATTTACATGTTCTTCAAGTTTCTATACTTGTGTCTTTTATATCGGTACACTTCCTATGTATTGTGGACTACAAAGAGAAATTAAATATGTGGATTATGGATCAACTAGAAACAACCTCCCTGTTAGCTAGGGGTAAGGATGCGTATATCTGACCCCTTTACCTCGCCAAACACTTTGCCATAATGTGGGCGCTAACAACAATAAAAGCACCAAATCAAAATGAAGTTTCAAGTTGCTTGTTCCCCTGTTTAAAAATTAGAAACTCTAGATAAACTATGGTGTTATGGATTTCACGATAGCCTTGTAACCATTTCAAAAAACCAATGACGCATGTCATGACTCGTGAAGTTCAAATGGCGCCAACAGGTTGGAAGTGAATTATCATTTATGAATAGTATGGGACCCACCAAAAGTAATATTATATCTAAACTTGAATCTAGTTGTCAGTCATAATTGATGAATTGTTTTTCTCATGCTAAAAAAATGATTCAGGATTTCACTTTTGGCAAAATTCACCAAAAACCAAAATTATTTCAAAATTCACCAAAACCAAAATTATCAATTGCATTTGGTATTTAGTCAAATATATGCTGGTAAGATACCACTACTTCACACACTGGTTCGAGTTTGGAGACTTTCAAGTATACAAAAATGGATATGAATACATCCACACGTTATCAAGCTTCTTGAAATTTGTCGGAAAGAAATTTATAATAGTGCATTTCTATGATTTTTCATAAATAACTCGATTCTTAATTCATTAAGGATCATGGTCCTATCTGAAATCTACAATTTGTTCAATATCTAAAAGAATAATATGCAAATAGAGTGCATTTTGTGGGCAAGTTAGGATTTAACCTGCTTATTGCCCTTTGAACCCAGGTGAGGCGTAGCAACTGTTATAAAATTCATTGGCTCCAGTCCAGCCACTTTACCCTTGAGGGAACCATTCATACCAAAATTACTAGTAGAATCAGGTTCGTAAAGTCTCCCTATAGCATATCTCGCGATAAGGCCACCTAACGAATGAGCTATAAATGATATCCTTCGTACCCCTGGCCTATTCTTAACAACTGAAAGGACCTGCAAAATGAACAAGAATCCACATTAATTCTTGAAGGATGTTTCCTCAACAATAGTTTGCTTGTCCATGCTAAAGCAATTATCAACCCAGAAATGTCATGAAACATCGTAATCAAGACCAGGAATCTCGTGAAGTACCTCATCTGCCAACCTCTCACCCATCAGGTCAACTCCATCGAAAGTCAATCTTGAATAATTGCGTTCGCTACCTGCTCGAGGATAAGGATTAGCAACATTCTTTAGCTGCTGCAATTCCAATACAGGATAATTGAACTTGTGAGAGTGGGATCACTAAAAGACCAGGAAAATAGTCGAACTTGTGAGTTTACTAAGATATCAGATTTATGATATTTCATTAATCCAAATTTGTAACATATGACTTCCCTTATGTAAACAAAGCAGATGATCATAGAACTACAAGACTTTCATAATAAAGATGGTTTGTTTATTTATTGAAAAAATACGATCTCCAATTAGTTTCAGTAGCTAAGTCCTCATATTGTTCCTTTTTTACGTTATGAATTTTTTCCTCAAATTAATAATCAACAATAAAGCCCCAGGTCTATAAAACAGAAATAAAACTTGTTGATCGGTATATCGAGCATAATAAACCATTACAAAAGTGGTCTAGAAACATAGAAATAATGCTTGGGTGACTCATTGATCAATCCAATTTAATTTTTCTAAAACTTTGAAGAAACTATGCACAGCAAGCACAAGTGTCATCCGTGTAGATTCTAGAATCATCATTATAAAAAAATCAATCCTAGGTTTTCCATAGTACGGTTCTCAAGCATCTCAATTATAAGAAACCAACATCTACTACTGCTTAAGCACATTTTGAAAGGGTATTAGTACCAAACAGGAGGTCGTTATATGAAGGAATTGCATTACAAAAGGATAATTAGTCAAAAGACAACACCAAATGATCACAATCAACATCACCAACATTACCCCAGTGCCTCAAAAGAGGCTCCTGAATAGGCAAGGTAAGGGGGTCGGGTGTACACAACTCTACCACTGTAAAACAGTGAGATTGTTTCCAATTGACCTAACTATGCGAAGTGAAACTGACCATCAGCAAATTCACAATAGATAAGAAATGCACATCGGTTAGATAGTCATTTGATATAGTCCATGATGCTCCAAATGCCAAAAAAAAAAAACATAATCTTGACACAATGGGAATGGACAACAACACCAAATGATCAAACTGAAAAATACAAGGACATCATTATTGTGCAATCATAGGCATAAATTAGTGATGTCAGCTTGAGACTCACGGTGCACGATGACTTTGTCCGGATAATTCTTCACAAACTCTTCAGCAGCATATCTCCAGTCGTTGGCACTAAAAGACGTAAAGGCGAAAAGTTCTTAACTAAACCCTAAACAAAAAGCTTACTTGACTAAATAATAGGATTGCATCACAAGTACCTTCCGACCAACCCATTGACCATAACGACCAAGTGTTCGGGGAGGGTCTTCGCGGCGGCATCCCACACGTCTACACCTCCGTTCTCCGACTCGACCTCGACCTTCTCCCGCTTCCCGACGGGGCCCCCGAAGCACGCGACGCACCCGGGCAACCTCGTTCCTCGCCGGAACCGTAGTCTGAGTCCGGTGAGCATCGACGTGGGGTCGGAGAGGGGGCGGCGAGAGGGAAAGGGGACGGAGACGGCGGGGTAGACGAGGGAGGTCATGGGGGGGCTGGTGGGATTGGGATTAGGGTTTGGAGTTGGGATTGGGATTGGGATTGGGATTGGGATGCATTGTTGAAACGGCGGGAGACGGTGGAGTGGGAAGGTGGAATGTTTTCCACATGTGGAAAGAAGCTGAAGTAGTGTGCCTTTTTTATTTTTACTATTTTGTTTTCGAAAATCATTTTTATCTGTTCAGCACTTAGGCTGCCGTAATTTTTATATATAATAAAAAAATCAAAATTATAAATATAGGAAAAAAATTAATTTCGAATTCTATTCGGGTCGCGTAACTTTTATAAAAAAAATTGCACGTATGGCGGGTGTGAACTGCGATCCGTCAGTTTTTAAAATAATTTTTTTTCCATGGATCGCGGTTCACACCCGCCATTTGTCACATTCTTTTATTTTTATTTTTTTTGACAGATCGCGGTTCACACCCGCGATCCGTCACTTAAAAAAAATCACGAATCACGGGTGTGAACCCTACGGATTTGGTTGTTAGTGTAAGTTGTTACAAGAGTTTATGACATCAAAACATTAAAGAGCTTCTTGGAATTTGAGCTCCCCACCCGACCCGGTGTCATTTTTTTGTATTGATGGGAGAAACTCAGTTCGTGAGTTTCTCCAACTTCTGCTGGTGGCCAAAAAATTTAGATCATCATGTCCCTTCTGAATTGAGGAAATTACATTTGATTTTGTTATTCATTATTCATAAGTTTGATGTCATCAATTTTTTATTAAAAACTTGCACCTGATTTTGTTTAAAACCTCAAGTAGTACTTCAATTTTTTTAGGGGTTACAAGTCATCTCCCGCAAACTACTTAAATCGGCCGCACCAATTACCATTTTACCCTTCACTTTCCATTAATACTCATTTCGTCTCGTCTCTTAAAGAATGTTTTTTCTCTCAGTTTTCCTCACTCTACCAGGGCCAACACTAAGGAAATATCAGGCGAATCGTCTGAATCCGGCGAATTGGACTAGCGTCCCCCGCAGGGGCTGCCACCCCATGCCAGTCCCGCATTCCTAAAATTAGTAGTTTGTCATCAGTTTCTAATGACTTAAAATCCTTCCTAATCACACATGGGATGCTCAAATGTGAGGATCTCATCAAATCCTCTATTCGTTGAAACTCTTATTGCACTCCTAATAGTCTTTAGGTTCATTTCATCCAAAATCAATACATTCCTAACCTCAAAACAAAAAAAAAATCATCGGAAAATCTGACTTTGCGGTTCATCGATCCATCTCACACCATAAAAACTTCTAAGTGTGACATTACCACCACCAACACTACAAAAATAAAAATTGTAATATGTTGTCCGGTAATGTGGGGTTTGATTTGATCAAGTTATGCGAGTTCCATTAGTTACACGAGGTTAATCTAAACACCTACAAAACTAGGGCCATAAACAAGTCAGTTTTGAGTGAGCGAAGCTGACTCAAACTTGGCTCGTTTAATTTTGGACCCACTCGTGGCTCGGTTCGAGTGCGAAAATTGGGCTCGTGCTCGGCTCGTTTCTGGCTCGCGAGCTGTTCGACTCGACTTGTTTGCTCGTGAGCCTGCTAGGCTCATTAGCTTGTTTCGTTAGAAAATGATTTATTTCTCGTGCTTGAAATGCAAGGACAACTACAATCGACACATATATGATATATATAACATGTTGTTTATACTTAATTTCTAGCTCACATGAGCCATTATAATATCATGACTTTCTACTCATCGTATTGTTGAAAATCACAACATTATGACTTTATTAAGTGTCCAGCATTTTGGATCTTGAGGGTCTACAATACTAATCACTTTTAACCCTAATTACCTACTTGTTTAACGATCAAAGATATGCAGCAGAATTTAAAACTAAACAAGCAAGTAAGGAATAAAATGCAAACCATAAGGAACACAGGGGTTTTTACAGAGGTTCGGCCTCCCGCCTACGTTCTCTCTTGCAAGTTCCGCTCGACACTTTGAGCTTCGCTCGTGTCATCATTATCCACTCCCCGTTCCGGACCGGAAGAGAACGCCCTTACAATCTTCAAGCTCGCGAACAACCTTCACCGAGCTTGGCTCCTCCTCTCACAATCCGAGAGGATCACTTCGGGCTCTCACCGAAGTCTATACTCTTTGTCTTAGGCTTTCACCAAGACCCTTGCTTCTTTCAAACGAAATCTTGAGTGAAACAACACTCTCTAAACTTGAGCACACTTGAGTAAGATTGGATTTGTGACTAAAGTATGGAAGGTTTGAGGCTTTGAGTGTGTTGGGTTTCTTTCTAATGTATTTGACAAGTATGTGTGGGCGAGTTGTGTTAAAATGTGTTTTACAACTCTATTTATAAGCATTAGAGAGAATATAGTCGTTGGGGTTGATTGGGTATAAGTTGGTGTAAGATACACAAAACAGAAACTCGCAAGACCCAATTCTGGATGAGTTCAGTCGACCGGATTGGGTTGAACGGTCGACCGTTAGGCAGTTTTGAACTCAGTTTGGTCGACCTTTTAACCGGTCGACCGCCCAACGCTAAGACTTAGGTACACTTAAGTGATCGGTCGAACACCGCAAAGGGTTCGGTCGACCGATTCACAACAGGCTCTAAGGGCTTGACAAACAAGGTTATATTCGGTCGACCGAAACAAGATACACGGTCAATCGAATTCCAACAGGAAGTTCGGGTTTGCCAAGAGACAAATATTCGGTCGACCGAACAAGGTCCTCGGTCGACCGATACAAGAAATGTATTTGAGGTATTTATGGTTTAATACGAATACGACCGTTGGGTATATACGACAAATCAAACGGTCATGTGACACGTGTGATCGGTCGAACAAAGATGTTGAAACGGTCGACCAGTGTTAACACTTAATCCTGTAACAGAATTAACAACCCGATCGGTCGAACGAAGAACTCGTTTCGATCGACCGATTTGGTCCAGACAGTTCAGGTTAGGTTAAGTGTTTTCCGGTTCTAGTTTGGGTGATCTATTGAAGTCCAAATTATGTGAAATTTCGTGTGTGACTTCTATAGGGAACCTAGTGTGAGTTTGAGTAGTTTTTAGTTCAAGTATGCTCAATTACACAAAGTTCCTGACTCAAAGAAATACGAAATACATGTCTTCAAATAAGCTTGATTACATGTCTTGACTTGATTTCATTTCTTCCTTGAGTCTTGATCACCTGTAGAGGTTAGCACAAAGCAATATATATGCAATGTAACATGTGTGCTACTCTACACGATCACAATTAAGATTAGGTTGATTAAATCATCAAAACATAGATTAAGGCCAAAAAACCAACACAACAAACATAGCAACAACATTGATGTAATACTATAACGAATCATTTTCATGTCAGTATAATCTTCTCCACTAATATCTCATCAACTCAAATTCCCCTAGTAGAAAAATATATCTAAATAACAACGAAAACAACTATAACATCTGACTTTGTGAAAAGACGAGAAGCATATATGTTCATCTGTTGCATCAAATATCTAAAGAAACAAAATCATCACCTCAAAAAAATATTTGGCATTCAAGACAACAATAATGGGAGAAATGAGAGGATTTGGAGGATTAGCAATGACGGGTGGAGCAAGATGGGTATAGTATAGGATTTTAGGATTAAGGATAAGGTAGAGAGGTAAAATGGTAAATAAGTATTTGGATAATTGGATTTGGTAAATTGTAACGGGTAAATGGATAGATGTCTATTTGTAGTGTACATGCCGTGTATGTATATGAATGTATTCTCGTATGCGTATATACGAGCAACCAAGTTGAGCAAGTAACGAGCGAGCAGGGTTTCGCTCAGCTCATTTATTTTTCAAAATGAATTTTTTAGCTCGTGCTCGACTCGTTAATAATCGAGTCGAGCGAACTTGAGCGAGTTAGCGAGCGCAAGCAGAAGCTTACAACTCTATACAAAACGCGTCCCAAATGTGGTTTATTTATTAATAGTAACATTTTTTTTCAAAATACGACTCCAACAAATAAAGGAATGACACGTGTATAACAATAATTGGGTCAATCCAACAAAACGAGACTATCATAAAAATGGAGGAACTTAATGGCGTGGATGTGTATAATGCACTGTAGCAATGCGAGTCAATGATCAAACACATGAAGACTCGATATCGTATGTGCATACAAATCCTTATTTTGCTACCTACGCCTACAAGTTAAGATCTGCTCGATTGTACGATTTTAAACCATATGTGACTATTTTTTTTCAAAACAATGAGTACAAACTACGAGATAAATTGACTCACATATAAAGTAAAACTTGCTAAATAAAATATAAATTCATGCTAGTAAATCCAAGACAATATGATGTGAGGTATTCCATTTTGTCTCGAGATGAATTATTGGTAGCATTACAACATTATCTTTTATCGATATCGCCCATGATTTTAGTAACCCACAACCACAAGTGGGCCGCATTGGTCACATCCCCAGGAAAAACAACACGCAATCACGGGCTGAGACACTCAAATCACGGGTTACTTGCGTATAAGGAGATATATCCTTTAAATAATCCAAAAACATCATTAGAGTTCTCCACTTTTCATGATATCCTAAAAAGCCTTCAATTTTTCTAGAATTTCGTAAGAGCATAAATAATAGTGTCAGGCTACCCTAGGCGTTGTGCTCTATCTCTCTGTCACGTCAGCTCATCCAACCCACCCAAAAAATATAATACTAACCTGAGCGAGCAACACCGTTAAACATGCCCTAACCTCCAATCATGTTCCCAAGTTATCTACTCAAAAGAATTTGATAATAGCAATATAGACACGATTTGGTACTATACAAACTTCAATTTAAGCATTACTAAGCTTAACGTGTAATATTTTTTGTTATGAGATTATTGTGGATCAGAAGACTGGCTGGGGCGGGATTAAACCGAACTTCACACAAACTTGAAGATGGATCATTGTTGCATTTTCACTTGTACGTGATTTTGATTCTTAGTTTGAGATATCAGTGTCTTGTACTTGATATTGGATTTTGAGAAAGAAGCTTTTCGCACTTAATAAGGTTGGGTTTTCGGATCAGAAATTCTTAAAGTCGGATTAACAAGGTTTTTACAACAAAAAAATGCTTTATTTTGTTGCAGGATATCTATGGTACTATTAAAATGTTATGCATCAGCAATTTGCAATAATCTTAAATATACTTGTTAATTACTTTGCTATCTTTGAAAGCTTCTAACAATATCCCAAACGAATTAAGTTAGCTGGTGATTTCATCGTACTCCCTATTGCGTTATTACGTCATTCTAGTTAACAACCCTTTTCTTGAACTTACCAAATCCCCGTTTTATCCTTCAATATGTCAATAAATTCATACTCAAATCTAGGTTTTGTCATTCGTCCAATATTACAATAATTGTGATCTTATCAAAAGATATTAACAATAATTGTCAAAATTATTAATGAAATGTCATAGAAGAAAACATTAAATGACACACAAAAACATTTAGAAAGTTGTATTGTGCTAACGCTCAAGTGACACATATTACGATACTAAAGTAATAGTATTTTTCTAGAGCAGGTTGAAAGAAAAAAAACAAGTAGTAATTTTCTAATAGTCAATACCAGAAATCAAATTCAAACAGTCTAATTCTTGTGTTTGGGATGTTAGGATTTAAAATGGAAGTAACATACGGTAGAGTAGACAAAAAAAAACCATACTAACAAATTAATCCCAAAAACTTGAAAAGTATTGGACACATTTTTTTTATATCTACTAGGCCCTAGGGGATGTAAGACAAATTAACCCATAACATAACATAGCCCAATCCCAACATTATTTATATATATATATATATATATATATATATATATATATATATATATATATATATATATATATATATATATATATACTCCATGTACACAACCACATTACCAGACCCAGAAAATTAACAGCATGCACCACCAATTACCATCCCATTCCCACCTCCTCTTCCTTCTCCTAATCATCACCACAACAATGACAAGAACAACTTCAACTATTACAATTCCCACTAACCAACCAACCTCCAAAGCCAACAAGTCCCTCTGCATAAACTGCAATCTAGAATCACTAGACTTCCTCTTCTCCCACAACCTAGTAAGAGCCTCCCACCACCTCCTCCCACTCCTATGGGACCCCAGGCTCGAGCTCTACGCGAGCCGGTGGGCGACCGAGCGCCGTGAGGATTGCGCCCTCGAGCATTCCTTCCCCCCGGAGGGGTTCGAGCTAGGGGAGAACATCTTCTGGGGCGGCGGATCGGAGTGGCAGCCGAGGGATGCTGTGAGGGATTGGGCTGATGAGGAGAAGTATTATGATTATGAGAGTAATTCTTGTAAGGAAGGGGAGATGTGTGGGCATTATACTCAGATTGTGTGGAGGAATACTTGGAGGGTTGGGTGTGCTAGGGAGGTTTGTGAGAGTGGGGATGTGTTCATGACTTGTAACTATTATCCTCCTGGGAATTATGTTGGTGAGAGGCCATATTGATTGATCCATCACTTCAGTTAAGGATCGATCAAGATGATTTTTCATCTCCTCTCTTTCTACCTATTATATCTAAGGTTTTTGTGAAAACCTTGGTATTCATATTGACATTTCAACTTTTATATTAATATGGTCACAACTAATTTTTTATCCTTCAAATCGATCTACTACTTTTTTTTCTTCTTTCAAATTGATTTCACCATTCGTTTATTAACTTTTTTTTTTCTCAAATCAATTTTGACCGTCTATTATTTTTGGTCCTCTAAATCAGTCTTAGTCGTTCATTAATTAGTTTTTTTTGGTATCCTAAAATCGATATTGGCCATTCGTTAAAATCCCACTAAGTCTAAGTCCACTATTTTTTTTAAATTTCTCCTTTTAAAGCGGTCAACCGCATTTTCAATACACCCAGTCACCCACTAACGCACTATTGCTTAATTCCACACTTTTTTATTATTATAACATCATAAATAGCACGAAAAAGTAGGAGTAAGCTTCCCACTAGATGAATTTTGATTATTACAAAACAATTAATCAAATATTATTCAAAAAAATATTGACTGCTTTTACAACAAAACTAAAATAAAAGAAACATATTGTGTATTCATTAACTTAATTAGATATCTACGATTTTGAGGTAAAACTTTAAAAATATATTAATAAATCAATAATTTTTTGTTTTATTTAATTTATATTTTAATATAAATCATTAACTTAATTTTATTCTAAAAAAAGAATTCGACTGCATACTAAATATTTTATAGAAATATTACGTAGTAATCTTAGACGAAGGTCTGCATTGCCTTAGTCTCCCTTCTAATCGTCGCCTCGACGCCCTAAGTAGACTAATACCAGTTTGTTGAGTGCGTCTTGTTCTAGGGGTTTGTTGCCGGCCAAATTTCCCTTTAACGAGCTCCGATTCGTGCGTGTTATCACCATCTACAACCGGGGGTCGTCCGAGAGACCTCCGATCTCCAATAACAAACCACAATAGTGGAATTGCTCCAAACTCAAGAAATGGGAACCCAATATTAGTCATGGTTGTAAGCACGCGTGGAAATTCGGTTAGAATTTGGCATCTTAATTTCTAAAAATCAAAACAAAAATAACAGAATTAGAAACTAGGGTTTGTCGACTCCTCATGGGTGTGTGTTAGAACTCGTGTGATTGTGAGCTTTATACTCTAACCATCATATTAAATTCATATCTGCCCTGGGATTTCCTAACGAATTTCTACCGTTCGAATCTCATCCGTCGAATCATCTTATGTCATGATTGTGAGCCACTGGATCTCCGGAACTCAGATCTCTTCGTTTCCCTACGATAACCCAATTACAGAACCTGATTAAGCCAGCTTATTAACCCGTATTATTAACATTCCTAACATACCATGTTGGTATTTCTGAGCGCAGTGTGTTGTTTACTATCCCCCCTGCATCGAACATCAGATTACGCTTAAGTAATTATCATACTTGCTCTTGCATTTGACAGAGACAAGGAATCGCCTACACAGGACCATGGTTAAACAGTTAAAACTGTCACAGGCCGATGGAGCCTCCTGCACCATAACAAGTTAAAAATTGAAGGAGAAAAAAATCCAGCGGAATCGGACTTAAAAGTGTTAAAAGAGCCCAAAGGTGCGATGGACCTAGAATTATACTCAGAGCTATAATGTAAATAATTTTGTTTACTGAATGCTGAGCATCCATTTGGACCTGAAGTAGGTTTGTTAGGCTTACCAACAAAAAAAATTAGGATCAGAAAATGCACAAGCACAAGTAGATGACTGAATAAATCTGACTGAAAAACTGCTCTGCTCTCCAATTAGTTTTGCTATACATGTAACATCCTCGAAACAACGGAAATTTTTTAAAATTTATAAACACTCAATCAACAGAGGATCTTACGCAAATAAAGGAACACAGGTGCACCAACATATATAATATATATATATGAACATCAGAGTATACAAAAGTTGTGATTACCTCAAAAACATATACAAAGGATAACAGTAATCACACGACCTCAACTGAGAGAAAACTGGATCCGGTAGCGGTGCTCCTCTCCTCGGTCACCACCCCCTAACGCCGATCACGGCCTGAAAGTAAACATGCAACAATGCCTGAGTTTCCAGAAGGAAACCCCGTATGCCAAACTCTAAATATACGAAATAAAAACATCCTAGCATGCAATTCTACAACCCAAAAAAAGCATCACAACAGGCTGGGCTCCAGGGCTCTCTCACCCAACCACAACACACACCGCAGGTACGGGGCTCCAGGTCTAATCTCAACCAACCGCCGCACACACCACAGTCACGGGGCTCCAGGTCTAATCTCAACCAACCGCCGCGACTCACACTCGTCGCCAAGCTGGGCTCCAGGTCTAATTTCAACCAACCGCAGCAACCACGACACGACCAAGGGCTCCAGGTCTAATTTCAACCAACCCAAACGTATAAGGGCTCCAGGTCTAATTTCAACCAACCCCTACACGCGGTCCCTGCTCAGGCTCCAGGTCTAATTTCAACCAACCCGAACGCACTGCGGAGCTCTAGGTCTATTTTCAACCAACTCCGTACAGACTAGTTGGGCTCCAGGTCTATTTTCAACCAACCACAGCTCTAACACAGTCACGGTGCTCCAGGTCTCTTTCAACCAACCGCCGCAACACCACAATTCTAAGCTGGGCCTCAGGCCTATTTCAGCCAATCCCAAGCTCACACACGGTTACGGGGCTCCAGGTCTAATTTCAACCAACCACCGCAACCCTCGTGCACCTAGCACACCTGCCGGAAGAACATCGGCACCACAACTCGCCCCACACGGACGACCACGACAACAACACCTCCATAGTGCAAAACATGACACAAACGGTCGACCGAACCAAAAGTCCCGGTCGACCGAATCAAGCAAATACAGGGCAATCCACTTCGACCGGCACTCCATCGGTCGACCGACTCCCAACACCACACTCGTTCGGTCGAACCCAAATCAAGGGACGGTTGACCGTTTCGATGATTTTCGTGGTTCGAACCAATTACCGGTTTTAACGACCAACCGGTCGACCGTATGACCTTTTTCGGTCGACCGTTGGAGCCCAGTATTTGCATTGGTTGTTTATGAGCGATAAGTGATGTTAGGTTTTTAGATTTGATAAATAACGAGTTGAAAAATTTGTATTGATTTGTTTGGATTGAGACAGTATTGAGATTAAATTTCGAGGACGAAATTTCTTTTAAGGAGGGTAGAATGTAATATCCTAAATTTTTTAGTTGAAGTAATAATCAAATATCTTAATGGACTAATTAAGATTGTTGGATGATTGTGTGGTTTTAGGAGAAGATGGAATTTTGAGAAGAATATTGAGAAGAAAAAGATGGAGATTTTGAGGCAAGTACTGATTCGTTATTCTTCAGTTTCATATCATGTTTGTCTCTCTCGATATTCGTAGTTGCATGCATGTTGAGCATTAATATTGATTTTATGGATATGCATATGATTGCATGGTGGTGTTTCGGTCGACATGTCCTGTGGCTGTGTGTATGTTTCTAGCAGAGCAACTTAGGAAAGAGCTGCCTAACGGACAGCGTGGAGCCACCCGAGAGAGGAAAGGACTGCTTGTCGTTAGTGTGGAGCTACCAGGTGTGCGTCTGACAGATTGATAGATTTCAGAAGCACAGGATGTGGTCGAATCTGAATGGGGGTTTCAAATTGATATGCATGCATTTTATTTGTGATACATGTCTCTTGATTGTGCTTATTGACTGAATGTCATATTCTGTATTATTTTCCACATGATTATGATTCTGATTGATGGTTGGTACTTGCAGGCTGTCGAGCTCACAAATTGTTGATTATATTTTTCAGATTAATTATGGGCCTATCAGATGGATTTAAATATCAGAGTGCGCAGCGATCAGGATCGTGGATCGTATCTTAACGCACCGGGTTCGGACGGGTGATCAGTTGTCCGGGCTCTGGGCGTTACAATACATAACATAACAAAATTGCCCTACATATTGGGAATGATCAATTTAGTAAGCTGCAATGCCGGGTCACAACTGCTATATGTTCAAAAAGCCTATGGCAAAATTATACTGAACCAAAGTCTGTCAATTAAGAATATACTGGACAATATCCCTTTGTGCAATATACGCCTTTATAGGCTTAGATAATAAACAGACATGTATATCACACAAATCTGCAACATACACTATCGAATATGATAGGAGCTTATATATTTAGAACAGAAGGCAATAAATGAAAATCGACGTGTGACATTATGCAAGACCTAATGCGGCAAGTCTCCAAATGAAAAGCTATAGGACACAATAGAATAGTGGTTTCCATACAGGGAAAATATAAAACAGATAATCAAAAAGATATGAAGGTCAAAGCACTTAAAATTCATGTTTGTATGACTAAAACAATGATACCAAAAGCTCTTAAATGTAATACACCCCCCTTCTTTGAATGTTTCCCTCATATATTCCATATATAACACAGACATACTAGGAGAAACATGTCTTCAATGGCTTATGCCATTAAATAAAATTCCTTATGAAAATAGTCCCTTCCTTACTAGACATTCTTTTTCTTGTCATCTCAAAAATCTTTCTTGTAACACATCTTTGGTCGGGAGAGCATCCAAATAAGAGAAGTTACTTCTAACAACACATACCAATAATAGAAGAAAAATTCATGCCAGTATCAGGCTCCTCCCCACTAAGCAGTTCCCACATGACGATTCCAAATGAATAAATATCAACCTGCATTGGATTCTGATAAATTTGTTACCATATTACTCTTCCCACAAAGAAGCTCAGGTGCCATCCAAGGTAATGTCCCACGTACGCCACCTGATACCATTGTATGCTGCTTTGCTTTTGACAAACCCAACCCCCCAATCTAAAAGCAGAAATAGAAAGTAGATTAGTATGACATGCAAATGAGACCTACACTTTTTTTAAAGGAACAAGACCTACACGTTAACCCCACAACATTTATTTTTTGAGCAACGCATATACAGTATGAGAGTGAAGCTAGTTATAGACGTTAACTCTGAGTATGATACAGGGTTATGAACGTCGGAATTACAAGATCACATAAAGATGAAAAGAATTACTCTTCAAAAATTATACTAATTTTCATTTTACAACAAAAGCAAAGGGTGTTTGAAAATGATGAAAAACACATCCATAATAAGTTTCTATACCTTGCATATCGGCTGATGAGGACCCCACATGTTAACTAACAATTTTCCACACTTTCAGATCAAAGTGAACTATATTTTTTGCATGCAAATATTCCATGCCAAATGATGCATCCATAGTATATGCCTCTTCCGTCATCGATAGTCCTGTACACGATAACTACAGAATTGTAGAATCTAGATATAGTATAAACTGGTAGAGGCTCAAAAACTGTCAAACCATATCTTTTTTTAACATCACATCGTAAAACTTAATTAGAATTGATAAATAGTTACCTGTCTTTCTTCTTCAGAAACTGTTTAAGAGAGCCATTAACCATGAACTCTGTCACAGTTGCCAAAGATCCATCAGACCCATCACGGACGATACCATAGAATGAAATAACATTAGGATGATGTAATGAGCTCAGTATGGAGACCTCTTTCCAAAAATCTGAGATCTGTTGAAGAGCGCCAAAACATGGTTTTGAAACTCATTAAACGTAAAAATGGAAAAGAAACTCTACACCCTTGCCAAGAATTTCTACAACAGGGAGTATACGGCAGAACAGCGAGAAATTTTTGAAAAGAAACAGCAACATTGCATTCCCACCTTAAAAAAACCACAAATTCCATAAATGCAGGATTTAATCCAATATTTTGTTGCACCAAACTTTTTTACAAGGAAAGGTTATATAGGCATGTTTTCCATGTCAAACCGGACGTGGTATGCAAAAACTTGTATACGGTATGAGTATATGACAGTTCAATAGGAGGTTAAGATGTGCTCTTATGAGTAGGATGTGAGTTAAGACTTAAGACCAGCAAAAAAAAGAATAAAATAGGCTGAATGAAGATGTAATTTTCATGACCAAAAACCATGGTCTGGTTTGACAACATATGCTGATAGTTGAAATAAATTGTTGAGAATTGAGACAATTTTACAGTAATATGGCTTCAGTTCCATTCTTCTTGTATGTATAAAAAAATTCCAAAACCAAGTTATTTTACGTTTTAGATGACTTTCAAGTTCCAGAGAAAATTACAACCTCAATTGCTTTACTCTAAATGCCTGTCAAAATTCATCTGAGCAATGATGTCTGAATAAGCTTTCTGCGACAGTTCTAGTAATACATGTTAACATCAAGATTCACCCTAGCTAATTAGCTATAAACAAATTCAGGTTTTCTTTTCCATTTTGAATATTTTGAACTTTAAAGCAGCTCCAGTTTAGGAGTAAACATCATTTTTATTTATCCATAAATTATATTCTTAAAGTGGATACAAACTCAGTAGTTTAAATAGTTAAAGAAAATGCATGGAACAAATTACCAGTCGAACGTTCTCTTTCTGAAGGCTTTCCAGAAAAACAGCTTGCTTTTATTCTTTTACAGCAACATCAAATCCTTTCCATTTACCATGGTATACAGCTCCATAAGTGCCAGTTCCTAGCTCTCGTATTTCTTCAAGATCATCATTCCTTCTTGTCTACAAAAGACACAGTAAATATTATATTGAAAGATATTTCATTATAAATAAACATTTTCTACCAAATAGTGGTCATAAAATTGGATCTGTGGTCAGCTCAATTTGCGAGACCACTGGTTGCCCGTCATCTAACTGACCTCCAACTCCTTGACGGAATCCCAAGGAAGAACCATCAGTTAAGACTTAAGAGATCAACTGAGTGAACGAAATAAATAATTTTCATGCAAAACCATACCAAAAATATGTTCACCTCAGGAATCAATAAGCCTTCTAGTGAAATATCTTTTTTCCCCTGATCAGATGAAGTGCCGATAGTGGAAACTTTATCGCCTTTTCCGTTCTGGTTAACTACTAGAACTGCACTTTCTGTGCAATTAATCCCCTTTGATTTCACTGTAGAAAAATCCACTTTCTGATCTACTCTAGGGGCATTAATTTCACCAGGTAAAACATGATTTTCATTCTCCTTCAGATATGTGAATCCATTTGATGCAAGAATTAAATCTGCTTCCTTCGTCTTATTTTCTTTAGCTCTTACAGGTGCAGTAAGATCAGGCTTATGCTTATGAGTATCCATTGAGATGACATTGTTTACCCCTGAAGCTTTGCTTAACAAAGCTCCGCTCCGCTCCTCTCCTCCTCACTGACATCTAAGTCTTCAAAACTAATAAGATCTTCACCAGGGACAACACGGCTATCAGCAGGCAACATCTGTTGTGGTACAGTAGCACCCTGCTGTACCAATGGATTACTCTTGACTGCCATCCAGTGTTACCGTATCATATCCGACACTAATAGCACCGGTGTTTTAAGACATCTGAGACACCAGTTCATGCGATGGGCAATTGCAAGCATCGAACTGGGTCCTTCTCAAAGGATGACCAGAAGAGAAACCACTTTGTGCTTGGTAGAAACCGTCCACTTCACGAGGTGAAACGACATTCCCATACCGGATCCCATTAGTTTCAACATGAACACAACCGCCACCTGTAACGGTACTCTGGTCATAACAAACTTCATTTCCCAAATCAATGGTGGGTCGAATGAAATGCGGAACTCAATGAATGAAACCATTCCGGTCACAACGAACCTCATTTCCCGAATCAATCGTAGGTCGAACATAATGCTGAACTCCATTAACAAACCCATAAGAGAGACCACTAACCAAATTAAAACCCACATAAGTAGAGCTCATTCCATTCCCATCCACGCCATGGAGTCCTCGACCCACTCTACCACTGCCAGTACAAGTCCGAGGGGTGGCACCCCTCGGACCATATCCCACCCGCGAAATCTCCCCCTTCCCTTTCCTCTGGCGACCCAAACCCAAACCCAAACCTCCGCTTCTTCCGCCGACAGGAGCCCCACGAACCCGCGGACTTCCCAAATTTGTGGCGCGAAGAAGGAATCCGGCCCACCCAGGTAAGCTTTTCCATTATCCTGTTCGTTTTTATGTTTAAATATTGCTTTAGATTATGTTTAAATATTACTTCTATGTTTAAACATTGCATTAGATTGTGTTTAATTAACAATATTTTTTGCTGTTATTCGTTAAAAAATTCAGGATGCATATCCTTACTAAATTATTCACTATATAATAAAATCATTCTGATAATTGTACATTAAATGAAATATTTTTTATTCCAAGAATAGTTCTTTGGAATGACAAATTTGGGTGGTGGGCCTCCGTTTCCAAACGAACCTGGTCTTAACAACACAATCAACATGAAGTCTATGTTCCCACTCCTCGACATAGCAAATTGCATGTTTAGATTGAATGACATTCTCGCAAATGTAAGTACAAACACAATTCATATTAAGTTAATTTGGTATGATATTTGAATTGCATATATTTTTTGGTTGTGTAATTTTGACGAAATATTTTAATATATTGTAGCCAGAGGTTGTGTTGGACTATCGAGCGCATCGACATGTTATTCCATTTCACAACAACTGCAGTCATGTGCTAAAGAATTTGGGACTGTATCAGCTTGCTCAAATAAAACATACAAAGATAGAGACCCCAGACTGATAACTGCACTTGTGGAGCGTTGGTGTCCCGAGACTCACACTTTTCATTTGCCGGTTGGGGAGGTTGGAGTGACATTGCAGGATGTGAGCTTCTTGTGGGGTCTACCTATCAGTGGTCTTCCGATAATTAGGCACAGTGATCGAGATACCGAGGAACTAATTATAGACGCTTTTGGGATCGATATCAACACTGATATGATGAAGAAAGGTAAGTGCTGGACGGGAGAAAATGAGCCAGAAATTATCGAGAAGTCGGGGTTTAGAATCAGTTTAAAGTGGTTGCGGACAAATTACAAGAACCTCCCGAACAATCCCACATATGAAGAGGTGACCCGATACACACGAGCTTTCATTTTAGATCTGTTTGGATCCATGGTTTTCCCTGATACCTCTGGAGATAGCGTGCCAGTCATATATTTGAGGTTCTTGTAAAATCTTGACAAGCCATCAATGTACAATTGGGGTGCGGCAGTACTTTCGTGTTTGTACCGAAACTTGTCCATTTCATGTCAGAGCGGTAAGTAGACAATTGGCAGGTCATTGTTACTCCTTCAACATTGGGCTTGGACTTGATTTTCTATAGCCTGGCTGAGACCTGTGGGCATTTCTGAGTCTTTAGGTGGAGATGACCCAGAGGCCAGACCTCCATTTGCTATTAAGTGGCAGTACTACCAGACCTATGAGGTTAGTCTCGTACATTCTAGTCTGACGTATTACAACAATGAGTTTGAAAGTATCTTGGATGAGCATGTCAACTATTGCCCGTATGATTCATACTTGGATTTGCTTTGTGAGCGGGTTCGTAGTTATGCGCCATATTGGCTTGCGAGAGTACCCATGATTCATTTCTGGATCATATCTTGGCACTATCCAGATAGAGTATGAGACAATTTGTACTCTTTCAGATGACTTCTCTGAAAGGAATGTGTTCTAAAAGTTTTACTTTTATATGTCAATTATTATGAATTGCATGTGCAAACATTTTGTTCCTTGATTATGGTATTCGTCTTTTGGAAGTGTTAAGGAAGAGACGCTTTATCCTTAACCGTAGAGCTCTAAAAGATAATGGTTTACATAAATAAAAAGTTATTTACAATCATGGTAATTAACATGGAACATTAATTACCGAGATAAGATTGTCGTGTTGGTCATCGATTGTTGTAGCTCTACAAATAATTGACGACACGAGTATATAAAAGAGGAAAAAATTACTTTTATATATTGAATAGAATTGTTTTTACTTTTATATATTGAATAGAGGAAAAAATCCAGTAAAACATTATAGAATTGTGTTTCGTATCATTAATGTTTTATTGTGTCTTGGATCCTAAGATATGAGACTTATATTTTTCACTCAAGAAGTGCTTAATTTGATTATTGTCAAAAGCTATCAATGAGTATAGTGATAAATGCAATAATTGGTTGAACATAACTTGTGCTGGAAAAGATAGTCAGTCAAACGATTATCATTGCCCCTCTTAATTGTGTGATGATATTAGTGGGCTGATGAGAATTAAATTTATACCGCAAGTGCACGACGTCAATGAAGACGTGGCAAATACGGGTCGAACACAAGGAGTGAGAGATTTGTTATTAGTGTGATTTCGATTGGGGAAAAGAAGGAGAGAAGAATAGATTGGGTTTTGAGATTTTTGGGTTTTAATTATCTAAAGCAAGAAACAAGAACAATTAAAATTAAAACAAGAACAAAGAAGTGAATTCCGTTGGGTGGAGGTTTAGATTTAGGGTTTAGATTAGAGAATTCAGAAACTTATAATAAATCATGTTAGTTATGAAGCATTACATGATAAATGATTTAACATAAACTCAAGTAATCAAAATATACTAATCACGAACTTAAAATAATAATATTCATTCATCTTCTCTTCACCCTAAATCCGTCACCTCCACCCTTTGGAAAGAGTTAGAAACTCATGGAGGGAGGAAGAAGAGATCCTAGAGGCATTACAAAAGAAAACTAAAAACAAGAAATAAAAGACAGAATTTTATTACTCCAAAGAAAAGACTACAAATAAAAACAACAACTAAAAACTAGGTTTAAGGCCAAGGACCCTTCTAACATCGTTCTCGGGGCTATTTATAGTTGTTACAAGAGACCTAAGTATAGAATTGGAGAGTACACGTGTCCAGACACGACTGGACAAAATTGGAGCACACGGATCGCCAAGGGGGCGGCGTTTCCGCCGCATAATGCATGTAATATGCGGAGATTTCGCCGCATAATCTCCTCTGATTTAATCCGGATTTTTGCTGTGTATTTATGGTATGATTTGATCCTCCTTTGCGCGTCTGGATTGATTCTTTCCATTCTTTTGAGCTCCGGATTAATTCCTTCATATATTTGGAGATCCAAATTGATTTTTCTTTAGATTTTCTCCAAGATAATAAAAGCTACTCGTGATTTGCAATTAGGTCCTTGTCTTTTTTCAATTAAGTCCCCGACTACTTTTGTGCTCAAGTCCTTGTTCTTTTTGTAATTAGGTCTTGAATGCTTTTATGCTTGGATACATTCCATTTGAAACCCGATAATCTTGAGCTTGGTCTTTATGATAGAAATGAGTCTTTTGCACGCGTTTATGCTCGGGATGTGGGTAAATTGCATTCAGGTCCCTGTATTCTGTAAATAAGACTAAACACATACCTTAGTAGCGTTTATTGATGTAAAAGTAATCTAAATGAAAGACATATGATGCAATGTATGCAATGCATCAAATACCCCCACACCTAGATTTTGCTAGTCCCTAGCAAAACAGAATATAAGAAAAAATGAAAACAGGGAAATCCTAACTCACTTTCGTAGGAATCACGGTTGCACTTAGCATGTGCAACAAGCCGTTAAACCTCCAAGTTTCCTTAGAGGACGAGTTTCGTCTCGTGAGGGTTTTCAGTTGACACACCCACAAAGTCTTAATTCAACATTCCATTAATAGCTCTCAATATCTCCACTTCAACCTTATACATCTTACTTAGAATTCTTGCATGCTTATTATATAAGTCTAACACATAAAAAAAATCTGACTTGGTCTTCATTCCTCCAATATTCACACCACTAACCCTTCTACACATGTTTATCACTTGAATTATTTTGCACGCCTCCTCTGGTGGTGAAGTATCATTCGGATCAACCATGACATGAATAATTCTTTTAGCTTTGGGCCTTGAGTATTATTATTATTATTATTTTTTTTCTTCCGTGATTCAACACATTTGCTTTTTGACACTTTTACCCTTTTTGCATTCGTGTAGCGAGTTTGGTCGATAATTCCGAGCTGGTAGACTCAAGTTACCGGGTTTCAAGATACCCCTACGGACCAGTGACTCAAAGTCTTGGGCTTTTGTAATCATTTTGCAAATATTCAAATTGATCTGAAGATGAAAACGTTAAAGATGAGTTTCTTTCCACAATTTGACATTAGTTTACGAAAATAACGTCAGCTGCTTTAGTCTTTAGAGTCCACGTTAAATCCATGTTGTTGAGACTATCTTCATATATTTCAGTAGCCATAAAAAAACACTCTGGGATAATAAATTTTGATTCATATATGCTCGACTATGTTATATGTGGTATATTTGCATGGATGTTACATGCAAACTCTGCACTAGAGAAACGTGGAGGGTTCTTCAAACTTCAAAGTATAATACCATAATATTTGAATCGTGGAACCGAAAGTGAAATTTGTGGCACTTTGGAGTTTGGACTTGAGGATATAGTGATTCAATCAAAGTATCAACGAAGATTTGGTGGATCAAATCTATTTGGTTTTGTGACTTTTGTCTCCCATTTTGCCTTTGGAGGCGTAGACGGATTGAAAAATTAGATAATTATCATATCTTCGTGCTTATGATTAAGATAAAGCGTAACATCTCGGAAAACGGAAAAAAAATTGAATTTTAACAATAAAAGATCACAAGGAAAAAATCATCAAAATGAAAATATTACTCGTATAAATAACCAATCGGTACACCATAATACATCATAGTTTGTCAAAATACATGATTACATCAATACAATGAAAGATAAATGCAATTAATCATGATCTCGAATAATCCGAAGAGAATCATGAACAAAAAATGTGCGCGCCTGCTGTCACCACCCAACAGAACCTACTGCGGTCCTGAAACATAAATGTAACAACAATGCCTGAGTTTTCATAAGGAAACCCCGTATGAATGCAACATTACAATATGAATGCAACAATACAATAAAATGAATCTAACATACTAGTGACATGTCATGTCATCAGCAGTAAGGAAACAGTTCCCCTCAAAGGGTAAATCTGGACATAAGTCCCACAATCATCATCGGATCTCCCTCGGAGACTTACCGTAGGCACATACAGTCTTACGTAGAGTACGCAACGCACCCCACACACGGCTACATTAATCATTAGGGTTGTAAATGAGTAGGATTTTACCCGCAACCTGCCCCGCCTAACGTGGGTTGCGGACAAAAAATGTTACCCGCCAACCCGCCACCCGCACAACCGCACAATAAGCGGGGCGGGTTGCGGTTTTCTCGAAACTCATCTCGCGTAACCCGCAACCCGCATAGGCCTTATATTTTGTTTGATTTTGTTTGTATTTAGTTTTTATTTTGTTTGTATTTAGCTTTAAAAACATACATTGATTGATTTTTTGTACTTAGCTTTGATTAAAATAGATAATGTTAAAGAAAATGAATTGATTTTTGTATATAGCTTTAATAAAAGAATAACCCGCCAACCCGCCTCGTATAGCCCAGTCCACCCTTACGCGGGGCGGTTAGCGGATTTTTTTTTGACCCCGCCCTGCCCCGCCTACACGCTTAACTTTGGCGGGGAGGGTAGCGGTGGGGCGAAAACCCGCCCCGCCCCGCTTACAACCCTACTAATCATAGGGTTCGGTGATGGGCGTCCGTACTTCCGCGTCATAAGAATAAGATCTGAATCATCGTGGCAACACCACACCGACGGAGCTGTCGCTCGGGTCGGTCCATCAATCACTCATTAGGTGCCCAACTGAGCTATCATGCCGGAACAACATCGGCCATGTCCTCCCTGGAACAACATTGACGACATACTCGTTGGAACAACAACGATCGAGCCAATCCATACATCCGGCACAACATCGGACGATACATCAATACGTCCGGCACAACATCGGACAATTTCCAGACCGAAGTCCGCCTGGTCATTATGCTCCGTAAGCCATGCATCATCATACATTGGGATCCGTGATCCCTCAGGTTTACTACTCTACCGAGAGTCAATAAAACCTTTTCATTATGCCACAGTCTATAACTAGAGGTGACACGATCCAAGTACCCACACTCACCTCCTGGCTCACCATCACCTCCTGGCTTACGCTTCAGGCGAGGACACATGTTTCCGTGAACAGAGTTGACACATCACTAAGACCAGGGATTCAGTTCTGAGCTCAAACGGTCGATTGAAATAGGAAACCCGGTCGACCGTTCCCAATACGATCGATCGAAAAAACACCTGCAACGGTTGAACTCTCTGCTCATAACCTAGGCCCAAACGATCGAACAAAGATAGAAACTGGTTGACCAAAACATGGTCAAAATCCAGACAAGTAAAAATCATACCATTTAACGGTCGAACATCTAAAGGGTCCCGGTTGACCGAAAACTACCAAGGGCAACCTAGAAGTTTCTAGCTATCAATTGGTCGAATTCACTATCAATCGGTCGAACAATCATTAAGTTACCGGTCCGATAAAGTCAAGAGTTGTCGACCGTTTAGATAGTCCACGTTCTGTCCAGACTTGTCTAGAAACAAACGGTCGACCGACTTAGGGGTCTCAGTCGACCGAAAAAATAGACATTCCTCTGACCCACCAGCATACTCACAATCAGTCGACCGCCACGAGACATCGTTCGACCGGTGTTGGTTAAAGTCAAGAATTTACACTACATTCGGTCGACTGCCAGAAGGCACCGGTCGACCGTTAACCGACAACTACCTAGTCGAATTAAGTTTAACTTCTTGCCCACTCGACGCCGGTGAGGTCTCCGACCTCCGCCGACCAGCCAACACCTCCACCACAAGTGTGAGTAAAACGAAATGCATCAATTGAACCGGCATACCTTTCTTCGTTTGCCGGAGAACGCTCACACCGGAAGCCTTGACGTCGTCACACCTTGAAGCCGTGCTCGAGCACCTCGCCAAGCCGTGCTTCGCCTCCACCGCCTTGCTACTGCTGGTCGGAGCTCTGTTTGTCGGGGTCACATAGCTGAAGAGGAGAGAACGGGTGAGAGTTGTGTGAGGGAGAGAGAGAGAGAGTGAGTGAAAAGAGAGAGAAAGATGGGTGCTTCCCTTTTAAAGACTAACCCTTCACACCCGATCCCCTACACCATCACCATACTCCTCCACCCATACCTCATCACGTCCCTCCCCTTCTCAATGCAAACCCCCCACTAACCCAGATTAGTCATAATCTGGGGTTAGGACATCACATAAAGGGTGGCAAACTACCATTGTGTGATCGTAATTAAGGTTGCGTATGTCTGATTTTTTTAGGCTCCGTGATAATGTTGTGGCATTAGTGCGTAGGTTTTTGTATGTATAGAAATGATGCTGGAGAACTCTGGTCATAACCATCGTTGAAGTGTTTTTTGCCATCTTCTACTGTTGCTGCATTGTACTTTTTTAGAACCAGAGGTGGGTACCATGCCGATCTCAAGGCATGGCAAAGCCCAACCTGTTAAGGGAAACGACCCCCGACGGGCCGAATCGTCTAGCCCAATGTTCAGGTACCGCCTAGGCTACCGGAGGCGTCCGGTTGCCTTGGCGTTCGCCTAGGCGGTTGTGCGACCGCCTAGGTATGGGCGGTAATTTTTTTAAATTCAATTAATTTTTATAAAATAGATAAAAAATCAGGAAAAGTCGGGAAAAATAGGAAAAAATGCACAAAAAATTTCTAAAAATACCGTACATGTTTAGGCTTCGAAAAGACTTCACTTTCCAACTTCAAAACTAAGAACCAGACCAGAGACTTACTCGCAAAAATTTGGTGATTAGGAAACTTGATGATGAGAATATAATTATGAAGAAGAAGAGAATGAGAGATGTGTGAAAAATGAAGAGGTTTGGAGGGGTTTATATAGGATTTGGGGGTAGTGGTAAACTTGTAATTTTTGAAAAAAAAATAAAAAAGTTGAGAGCCGTTGGAGAGCCTAGGCGAAGCGACCACCGCGAGGGGCGATCGCTTACCGCCTAGGCGGTCGCCTACCGATACACTGGTCTAGCCCGTTATTTTTTTTTTCAAATACCTTAAAAAATACCCTAACATCTCTAAAAATACCTAAATTACCTTTAAAAATATCTTAAATATTAAATAAATATAAAATTACCGGATCCTCAGGTCGAACCTGACCCCTAGGAAACGGGTCAGGCCTAGGCCCGAACCCGTTTAGTCTTCCGGGTCTGCGGCCCAAGTACCCAGGTAGCATTCCGGGCCTACCGGCCCAGTACTCAGGTCTACTTTTTACCCTCACCGCTAGGGCTGTAAATGGGTTGAAATTTACCCGCAACCCGCCCCGCCCCGCCCCGCCCCGCCCCGCCCCGCTTAACGCGGGTCGCGGACAAAAAATTGCTACCCGCCAACCCGTCAACCCGCCACCCGCACAACCCGCATAATAAGCGGGGCGGGTTGCGGTTTTCTCCCAACCCGCCCCGCATAACCCGCAACCCGCATAAGCCTTACATGTTTTTGATTTTTTTGTATTTAGTTATGATTTAGTTTGTATTTAGCTTTAATTTTTTTTATATAGCTTTAAAAACATACATTGATTGATTTTTTCCTTCATTTTTGTACTTAACTTTGATTAAAATAAATAATATTAAAGAAAATAAATTAATTTTTGTATTTAACTTTAATAAAAAAATTAAACCCGCCAAACCCGCCAACCCGCCCCGCATAGCCTAGTCCATCCTTACGCGGGGCGGGTAGCGGAATTTTTTTTTTGAACCCGCCCCGCCCCGCCCCGCCTACCCGCTTAACTTTGGCGGGGCGGGTAGCGGTGGGGCGAAAACCCGCCCCGCCCCACCCCGCTTACAGCCCTACTCACCGCTGCGGTGATCCAAGTTACCTACCATTTCTCAACAAGGACACAAGATTCCACTAAAGGTCCAATTGAGTATGCAATTGTTTTCTGACAAACATGCATGAAAATCTTCCAAGCCCATTCAACAACGTCAAAATGTTCTCCAAACCCAAGTTCAAGTTCTATAAATTTCATCTTCACAAAATCCACCGCAGGGCAAGATAATATGTACACACTATGATAAAGATCTTTAATTCTTTGCCCAATAGGAATCACTTCTGAATCCTTCTTGATGCAAACAATGAAGAGCATTACAACACATTATGGTCGTTGGTCAGCAGTAGGTCATTACTGTTGATACAATTACCAATACAATTACCACATTCTAATTTCTAATCGTAAAGAATCGAAACACGAGCTGAACAACCTCGCAACAAAAAGCATGAGTTAAACAGATATTACTTATAAGTTTTTACAAAACAAATGTTTATAAATGTGCACACATGAGACTCAGTTTCAATTCACCCTTTCTAGGCAGGAAAATGCTATGTAACAACAAAATTTCAAAACTGAGTTCTTTTACATTCCAAATTGGCTCAGAAAATATCATACACGATCAAAAGCTACATATTAACCCCGAAAATTTGCCTGTGCTCCACACTACAAACCAACAATAAATTTCTTTAAAAAACCTGGAAGGCAACATAGATTTTCCACCACCAATGTTGGAGAAACACACATTTTTCAGTTTATACATACTCCTGCAACCATCATAATTTAAAAACGCACAAAAGCAGATCTTTATGCACCACAGATGATTGATTCTTATTTACAAGTTTTTTGGCGTGAATTCCTATCACAAGTTCAAAATGAAAATAAAATGGGCAGGGATACATCAAACATTTCCACATCTTGAATCATAATATTGCATCAGAAAACAACAAAAAGTGATTGCATGCTTGTTTTGCAAAGAAAATGAGATATTTCCCTACATACAATAACAAATTTCAAATTTATTGTTTGGTATACCCTTAAAAAAGTTATACCAGTATATGACAAATATATCGTAAAACCTTAAAACCTGTATGATAAGCATAGCCGCATAGCTGCTGCATATGAGTAAAGAAGAGCCAGACGAGGCAGTATCATAAACCTGGAAACAGACATCAACCATGACGTCCTTTGTCATTTTTCCAAAGATGCTTCTTGGTTTCCATCTAATTATATAGAAAGTGCTGACGAAAATTCATACATTTTACATGATCAAATCTATTTGATATGAATTTTATTCTCTTTTGCCTGCCAATTACTTCTATATTAATCATATATAGATAAATATTGCTCACTTCTTTTTTATTTTCTCTGTTACAGTTACGGCGTAACAGAAGAGAGTACTTGAGCAGATAACGAGAGCCATTGACCAAGAAACCAATCTAGATAGAACGATGAGACCGCCGTCATTATGTCTAAAATTTATGTTTAAAATTTAATGAGTAAATTTAACTAAAAATCATATAACATGTTCGATCCACATACTAAAAGAAAGCACAGCCACATGATAATTTTGATTTTTGATCCAGTAATCTCCCAAACAAGATAACTTACATTAAGTTAACTGAAAGAACATGAGGTCGACTAACATGCACATGAATGAATGGATAGCTGAGGTGGATAGGAAGAGTACCTGTAATATTGATGTCAAAACTTGCGGGCAATGTACAAAATGGTTTATTTGACTGGGAAAACTTGTACCATTTCTCGATGTACAACTGATTTACAAACAAAATATCTAGTTTGTCAGTAGCCTCAATCGCTACTGCCAATAATCCAAAATAGTTAGACGTGTTAGCAACTGTGATAATTATATAAGATAATCCTCAATCAAGATCCAGATTTTTTTTCATCATCTCGTAAACTATATAAGTAATGCTTGCAGATGGCACCACTTTTAGAAGATTAGGAAAGATTCCTTTGTAGAACCCCAAAACACCTTCATTTTTAAGTGTCCTCCAAAACACATCTGACATCCCTTTGTAGGCAGCAGTTTCATTTGGAGGGTGCGCTTGCATTCTAAAAATATTGTGCCGAATTAGCATCAAATGTGAGGGAAATAAAATACATGTATATATATATGTGGATGAACAAGAGAAAATCTCAAAACTATATCGTACCTTGTCCTGATAACCTGCAAAGGATAGACACATGTTGCTCCTATAGCTCCAGAAATTGTTCCACATCCCAATTGCACAAGAGGGCCAGGTTCTACGTATTTGAAAATAAAATTCAGGTTGACATTAACATATGTCAACGAGCCCTACTAGATGTAATAATATAAATTGGATGATATGGTTTATACTGGAAGGAAAGATGAACCACTAACCACTATCCTTGAGAATGTACGCTCTCGACCAATCCTTTAGTGTTTCGTAGGCAGCAAGATCAAATCCAGCATAAGGAATTATACCAAGGAGGGATGGGACAATTCCTCTGTAAAAAGCTCGAGGCCCTTCTTTAAGCATTATATCTTTTGAAAGTGTAGTAATCTTAGGAACCTTCCTGGCTCCCTCACATTTATACGTTTGTAGGCGTGTTTTCACAAGATCCAAAGGATATATAGCTGTTTGTGCAACTGCACCTGCCATACCCCCAGCAATGAGTCGACCTGAAGTACCAATATCACTTTTTTCTTCCCCTTTCCAATCACCAATGACATTTTTTAGCATTTCGTATGTGTAAAATCTAATTGCACTTTCAGGTGCAACCTTCACAACATTTAATCCATTCCCTCTGAAGAATCCCAATAGTCGTCCGTTCTTCCATATTTCCTTTATTGCCAGCCTAACTCGGGCCTCACTTGTTTGTACTTGCATAGCAACTTTAAGACGGTCAAGTGGGGCTGTTGCAGTACGAGAAATAGCACCAGCTACTCCTCCTGCAATCAAATATTTACTTGCATGTACATGTTTGCTCACTCCCTCTGGAATAACGGCTTGCTCCCCAATATCTACAAGGCAAACTCTTTCCCAATACTGGTAAATATTCTCAATGGTCGCTTCATGAGGATATAATAGAAGAAAATCTCTCCACTCTTCAAATGTTATGATTCCGTCATTATCTTTATCCACATGCTCAACAAAATGAGCAAGTTCTTCATCATCGATCTGAATTCCTACAAAAGTAAATTTCCAACAATTCAATGCCAGGTTAAAATTTTTTTTATCAGTAGCCAGATTAACAAAATGCTAGAAAAAGCAGGGTGAAATATCCAAACACTAAGAGGATTGAAATTCTAAGGACGGAGGGAGGTTAAACAATGTATCAACTATCGCACTCTGATCATGGGTTTATTATTTTATGGTACATACTAATAATAACATATGACATTACAAATGTAAGATTTACAAGTTTATTAGAAAAAATGTGATGGAGAAATGATGGGACCCACATACCTCTTCAGATGTATATTGAATTTTACTTTACAAAAAGAAAGCATTAGGCACCTGGATCCTGTATAAGCACATTTGACAGTCTAGTAGCCAAAGGATGATAGAGGGAAAGACAAAATAAGCAACAAAGTTGCTTCCAACCACCATTAAGGGAATGCATTTGGTTGAACATCGATATTGGACATAGTCTATACAGGATTTCATCATGAAGCTAATAACCTTGAAGAACAGGATCTAAGGCACAAGGACTGAAGATATATAGGATCAGCAGCCAAGAGCAACAAAGAGACTTCGAATTGCCAAAAAAATCATATCAAAACAGAGCATGCTAAATCTAACAAAACCATGTGACAAACAAAGTAAGAAACTAGAAATTGTGGATGAAAGAGTAACAAAGGACAAACAATATAGTTATGATGGATCCACGATACCAAAAGCACTAGCAAACAGTTTACAAATTCAGATCGTTTGACAAGCCTTAGCAACTTCCAAGATACATTAGCTTTACTCAACACAGACATGGCATTTAATAACACAACTGAATATGTATGCACTCAGGTATTCAATGGGTGGCCGTGAAACAAATGGTCAGTGACCGTCAATGTTTTGACTTGACCATGCCCTGATTAACTTTTAGGTGATTACTTAAATGGGTAATGAGGTCAATGGACCTAGTCCACATTTTATTATTTTAAAATATTTCAATTAACAACCTAGAGCACATAACCTAGCTTATCATCTTCCAGATATTTTTCTCCTCTCTTGCATATCTGCTTCAATTATAGCTTTTACTTAGAACACCATGTTCTTGAAAGTGTATCCGCTAATATGGGTAAAGCTGCATACATCGGGCTCCCCTTGCCCCACTCGGCTCTTTTGAGATTCCGAGGTAACCTTGATCATGTTCTTGGAATAATTTACCAAATTAGCAAGTCATAATTACCAAAATGTTTTTCCATAATTACCTTGTAATTATAGATCTATGCTGCATAGCCATCTACTTCCATTTTCACATATTTCATGTTTCATTTTCATGTCATGTCATGAAATACACTGAAAACGAATTTGTCGTCAGTAGGCCAACTAGTCTAAGAAACTAACAAGGGCCGTGACAAATAAAATGACGCTAAATATAAATGACTAGTGCAATTTCTACACGTCTACGTTATCCACATTTGTCTGCATTCTGCAATCACACATACTACAAAAAAAAATACAGACTCTTGAGTTTCATCCCCATATATACGTGACATTATATTTACATGCCACCACGTATGAATCCTTACGGGACTTATATACGTTTCCTTCACGTATCTATCAAGATAGTTCCAAATCGAACAATTAAGCCACATTCTTGCGACTTCCAAGATCTCAAGCACCCCACACAATACCGCATTTCAATTCGAAATCTTGCAATTTTAACAGCACATTAAAACATGATCCTTCGAAATTAAAAATTCACGGAGTAGTTACCGGCCTTGACGAGGGCGGCGAAGAGCTCCTCCGGCAGAATACATCCATTGTGCTCGACATCGATGGCCTGGAAAATCCGGTAAAGCTCCAGCTCCTTATCGTCCATGTACCTCCTGAACTCGCCGTAATCGACCCTCCCGTCGCGGTTGGCGTCGCAGACTCGCATCAGATCCCTTGCGTACTTGTACTCGGCGGGGATGTTGAGCGCGGCGAGACCGGCCTCGATACCTTTGCAGTCGAGGAAGCCGGAGGCGGAGGCGTCGAAGAAGTCGAAGAGGCTCCGGATCCGGACGTCGCGCTCCTCTCGAGTCTCGCGGAGGGCGAGGAGGACGTGGTCCAGCGTCGGTGGGCCCGGTAAGCGTGGCTTCGGATGGTCGGCCGTTGATGCCGCCGGAAGGGCGCCGACGCGGTGGTCTACGCCGGCCATGGATTTGGTTCAGGACATCGACGGAGGAGGAAATGGGATTTCGGAGGTTCGGTTGCTTTCACGGAAATTCGGAAGCTGATTTTTTTCGTCTAATTTGTTTTTTATCTGTGTTGGTTTATGACGGATTTTGTCGTCTAATTTGCTGTTTTTGTGGTGCGTGGAAACTAGTGTAGTGTATTCATCTAGATTATTGTAAGAAATGGGTAAAATGACAGTGTCGGGCGAAAAGTAGAGTGTGGGGAAATTCTCCAACCAAATTTTTTTTCGTTTCATGTGATGGTGGTACGGCTGTGCAAAAACGGTCCGTGTTCGGTCCGGATCTAGTTGAAAATCCGGTCCTAGTCCGGTCCGGTCTCGATTTTTTTTTAATTTTTGAGGTAAAAATTCGGTCTTTGGACCGGACCGGTTGGAACCGGTTCGGTCTCCGCGCCAAACCTATTCGGTCCGGTCCGATCTTCGTTCTGGATCTCGGAAAAAATCTGATCCAGTCCTGTCTGGACAAGATGCACACCCCTAATTCGTGTGGTGATTTTTGTTGAATCTGTTTTGTTTATCTTATCACAAATATGTCAAACAAATTCTAATTTTAAAGGCGTGGTCTGCTTTTAATATTTCTTTCGTGTGAAAGTAAGGAATTTGGATTAAAAGGTGGTTAATTGCAATGATTAATATTTGTGATATTTTTTACACGTAATGTCTAAATGTTACACGACGATGATTTTTTTTTACCCGAAAACAATGAACATTGTACATGACATTCTATTTTCAAAAAATAAAACACAAAAGAAAGATAAGAGTAGTTTAGGTATAAAAGTTCGAACTTGACCCAAAAGTGGGAAAACAAAAAATGTGGTAAAAAGTGTCAAATAACAATATAAGTGGAGTAAAGTGTCAATTCTCTATTATTTTTTGATTTTTGGAACATATAAATTATGACATGGGATTTTTGCTTGGGTGCACTTGCAAAAGAGGTTATTGGACATTTCCTCGCCTGAACTTTTTTATTGGCCTCGAACACCTGCAAAACCCAGTATTTACTTTGGCGCACCCATATCTAACGCCGTTGACGGAATCTAGTTAACTTCCGACGCCGTTAACAGAAAATGAACGGTGTTTAACTTCGTCGACCACACGCAACGTGGTCCTACAACATCTACCTGACGTGTAGTTCGGTCGACCGTCCAAACGACGATCATCCAAACTTGGAAGACTCGTACATGTTTGGAGCTCTCTGTCTTCCTGCAAACGGACGTCCGAAAAGGATTCAAACTTCCGTTTCAGGATTTCTAGTGAATCAACAAACTAATCCGGTAAATCGCGATAAATTCGGATGACCGTTTACTAGAGGTCAAAGTTTGAAAAGGCTACAACGGTGATCCAATTGATTGAAAATTGGCTAAATGGATCTAACAGTTTGATCCGTTTATTCCAGAATAGTGATATGATTCAAATCTTCACCCAACAGATACAATCAACCGACTCAGGTTCGGTCGACCGAACAAGACGCGTAAGTTAACCTATTTACACTTACTCCCTTTCAACAGAGGCATAACTCTTTCCTTTCCCTTTTTCCACCCCTCTCCCTCACATTTATTCCTCCAAGCTCCACCTCCCCTCCCCATTAGTCCTCCTTATTCAACCTCCTAGTTTGCGCCTCTCCCTCTCCATTAGTACTCCAATGGTGTCTAATTCCTTCTCATCCCACTTCTCCACTGAACGTGAGAGGTCTTGCAACACCAAACCTATTGTCGACCCCCTTCCTCTTTGCGATTGTGGTTTGACATGCAAGATGTACACCTCAAAATAGCAGAAGTCTTATGCCGTCGATTTGTTCGTTATCCAAACTACTGGCGGACAAACCAAAGGAAATGTTCCACCTTCCGATGGTTAGATTTTTCCGAGGAGCTGAGTGATGTACGCCCTTCATGTGATCAACTCCAAGGGGTAATTATGGATAGGTTAAGGGTGATTGAAAGTAAGGTCGACCGCCTCAACCAAGAAATATTGGAGGTGCGTGCGTATGTCGTGGAATGTAGGGGTTTCATCAATAAGTCGACTATTATTCTCAAAGTAATGTTGGGTTTATGTGTTCATCGATGATGTAAGTTGTCCAGTTTTGTCGGGTTTGTGTGTGGTTTGGTTCATCTTGTTTGAGTCCTAATCGAGTGGTTATTCTATACAATTTTTGGGGTAGTGAAATGAATGATGGTATTGGGGTTAATGGAATTGAAAGTTGGATGTTTAACCTTTGCTTGTGTTGGGTGTTATAATGAGTATGGGATCGTAATGGCCTCTAATTATTTAATCAAATTATGCTTAATCCCCACTCAATTAAACAATTGATGCAACGTAAACGAATTTAAACAAGTAAGGAAGAAACAAGCAAACCACAAATAACTCGGGGACTTTTACATAGGTTTGGCCACCCTCCTACGTCATCTCTTGCAAGCTCTGCTCACGACTTCAATAATCACTCCCCGTTTCAGGCTGGGAGAGAACACCTTTACCAAACAAGCTCTGCGAACAACTTCGCGAACTTGGTTTCCTCCTCTCACAATCCGAGATGGATGCTTCAGGCTTTAACCGAAACCTCTACTTCTTTTGACAAAGAACTAGAGTGGAACAACACTCTCTAGCTTGAGCACACTTTGAGTATAATGTGGAATTTATCAAAGATATGGAAGTTTAGGCTTGGAGTGTATGTTTTGGAGCTTTAAGGATTGAGAGACTTCTCTCTACTGTATGAGACAATTGGAAGTGGGAGAGTTGTCTAAACAATGTGTTTGATCCTCTATTTATAAGCTCCTAAAGTTTTCTAGGCGTTGGGAATGAGTTGATTGAGTTGTGTAAAAGATACACAAAACAGAAATCAAGATTCAACAAATCTGTGCCTCAACGGTCGACCAGATCGGGCATACCAGTCGACCGTTTCTTTAAGAGTAAAGAAACGTTTGAACAAAAAACGCATCGGTTGAACCACTTTGTTCTTTCACTTAAGTGAACGGTCGACCACAAAATGAACGGTCGACCGAAACTAGGGTTTTGGCCAGGGTAAAGGTATACCGATCAAACAAAAGAGTTGGTTTCGTTCGACTGAAATTAACATGCACTTTGGGCTCAGGAAAAAGTGTTCAACCGGTCGACCGTTTCTGGGTCAACATTCAACCGGTGACCAAATGTATTTTAGTGGTAGGTTGGATTTATACGAATATGTATGTTAGAAGAATACAACAAGTATAACAACTATATGAAATTACGGGAACGGTCAACCGAAAGGTCAAAACCGGTCAACCGGTAAAGCGGGGAAAATTCACTCAAGGACTCTGTTATAAACGGTCGAACTGAGAACTAGTTCGGTCGACCGTTTAGCAAAGGAAAACTAGGTTTGAGTTTAGGTGATTTTCTGGTCTAAGTTTGGGTGATCTATTGAAGTCCAATTGATGTGAAATTTTGTGTGTGACTTCTATAAGGAACCTAGTGTGCATGTTAGTAAGTTTTAACTCTTGTATACTCAAGATTACACAAGTTCCTAAGACTCAAAATAAAGTAAAATTATGTGTCTTTAAATAACTTTGATTACATGTCATGACTTCAAATTCATTCTTCTTGAGTCTTGATCACCTGTAGATGTTAGCAAAATACAATATATCTTCTATGCATTATGTGTGTTACACTACATTTTATTGTGATTAAGATTAGGTTGATTAAATCATCAAAACATGGATTAAGGCCAAAAGGCCAACAATGATGGCTTGTCGTGGATCGTTCGGTCTATCGACAGAAATACAATCGACCGTTTCAATGTCTAAATCTCACTGAGACATCTGATTCCAAGACGACAAATACTTCACAGAAGTTACTGGACATTTGGAAACGATCTACTGACAGAAATACGGTCGATCGTTTCAACGTCCAAATCGCATTCAGACGTCTGATTCCAAGATGACAGAGACTTCAAAGAAGTCACTGGACATCTAGAAACAGTCTACTGACAGAAATACGATCGACCGTTTCAACGTCCAAATCGCACTTGGGCGTCCCATTCCAAGACGACGGAGACTTCACAGAAGTTACTGGACATCTGGAAACGGTCTACCGACAGAAATACGGTCTACCGTTTCAACGTTTGATTCCAAGACGACAGAGACTTCAAAGAAGTCACTGGACAGCTGGAAACGGTTTACCGAGTCATACTCGGTCTTCCGTGTCGGTAAATCGAATGGATTTTGGTCGACCGAGTAGCAGGGATCTATTGAACATCCATATCTGAATTTGCGATAATTGGATGTTGAACACTTGAACCTGTTGAACATTTTCAAGCACATCACACAACACACATACCAACCTAAGTTATAAACGTACACATCAATACAACCAACATATATACCACACATATCAAAGTACCTAAGTTATAAACGTACACATCACACAACCAACATACATACGATGCATATCACTGAAGACTTCCCCCACTTACTTGGTCGAGGAGGTTCATCATAGGTCTTGCAGCAGCGAATAAAGGTTCTGGAGTAACCAAACTAAAAGTCGTCGGTGCCTCCGAACAAACAAGAGTACTTGTTGAGGAACTTCTTCTAGGTCTCCTATCACCACCTCTCCTCGATGTACCTTGTGATTGACTAAGTTCGATAACATTGCAAAACAGTGAGTTATCATAAAATGGAATCACATTTATCAAGTAAAATTAAGGTAGTACACCTTCGTTCCTGAGAGTTGTGGTCGATAATTGGTTCTTTACATGTCCTTGCCTGGTGACCTAAAACCCCACAGTTCTTGAATTTGTGTCTTTTTTGTGCTTTGTCGGCTCGTCAAAGCTTTAATCCTCTTTAGTCGTGGTCTTCCAACTTTCCTTCTAGTTCTCGGGGAGCAGTACAACACCACTTTCCTTTACCTAACTGGCCTTGTCGGTCATCAGACTAATGTTCGTAGCGTAAACCCGTTATACTTATCGATGGTGTACCAATCATTGACATAATTCTCCCAAATGACACCTCTAAGTGTGGCAAGCAAGGCACATACATGTTTGCAAGGTAACCCAATGATTTGCCACCTTCCACATATACAACTCTTTCGTCCTAGGTCAATAATACACCTTTTATTCTCGGAGGTTGTTTCTGCGAGGTCGTCAGTTGATGTGACGACATTGTATGTTTCTAGTTCTCTTGTCTTCTCTGACAACCATTTCTTTTCTAAAAGGCACCAAATTGTCGGTCCATTGCATTGCTTTGTCTGACGATTATGTATGATTTTCATGTACTTCTGCCGTAATGTGTCGACCATACTCAATAGGGAAGTGCCTTGCCATATTAATGTATGTATGCATTATACGACTCACTACAATTGTAAGTGATAAAGGGACACTTCACATATATATTGAATTGGCTTCTGGACCACACTTTGTCTTTATACTCCACCATATGTACCCAATCATAAGGCGACTTGGTGGCTTCTTCCATTTCCGATAAATAATGCTTGAAATCCTCTTCTGTGTACTATTGAGCTACGCGCCATAGAAGAGACTGCAATAGCGCTCCAGGGAATTTTTTCTTGAATTTTTTGTACAAGTGTCGTATACAACTTCTGTGCTCATACCCTGAGTAAGTGTTAGCCACCACTTCCTCAAGTCCTTGCACCGGTCAGATATGACGACTAAACCTTTTGGTCAGCCAACTGATTCCAACAAATTATCCATGAACCACTTCTAAGAAGCCTCACTCTCAATATCCGTTATCCCAATTGCCAACGGGAAAATGCCATTATTCCCATCAACAGCAGTTGCAGACAATAAAGCTCCTCAATACTTGTACTTAATATGGCATCCATCAAGCCCTATAACTGGCCTGCAACCATCTAGGAAACCCTACCTACATGCATGAAAGCACACAAATAAGAACTTAAAATGCTTGTTCGGATGGAGTTCAAACCCGATCACACTGTCGGGGTTCCGCCGGTTCAATTCACCAACCAATGCAGGCACTAACTCGTATTGTAAACCGTCACCTCCATGGAGCTTCTCCATCGCTAGCTGTCGACCTCTCCAAATTCTGTGATACGGTAGCTTCAAGTGGTATTCTCTTTGAAGTTGGTCTGCAATGTTGTTGATTGTGAGACTCTCATTCTGCATTAACCACAGTAATGCTTGATAGGCAATCTAGTGTTTTGTAGTCATCTTTGAAGCACAACTATGGACCAAGGAGCAAGTGTGAGGCATTCGCAAGGTCTTGATTTGAAACACTTTCCATTCCTGCATAACCGATGCATGGATTCTCCATTTGCAGTGGGGATCTTGGCACTTCACTATCACTTGATTTAGTTGGCTCTTAATAAAATCTACAACACTCTCTGTCAATATACAATGTTGTCATGCGGAAGCATGCAACATCGAGAAACATTGCCCCAACATACATTTCTGTATTCTTCATATTAACATGAAGTACTTGTGGCCCCTCGTCAAAATTGTAGTTGAAGTCGTCAAGAATATCATCATCGAATGTGTCATCAAACTCGGGAAAAACAAATTCTGCTTCCTCTTCTCTTTCAACATCTGACTCTCTCCTCGGCATGTAATCATGTCCATCTTCACCAGACTCCAAAGCAACACCCATGTCAACATCATTACGGTCCTCTATTGTGGGGTCTTCGTTTAGGACAACCACTGACCTTCTCCTACGACTTCCACTGCTGCACTATCTTCGATGTCTTTCATTTTTGGCATCTTCATTTTGCGTTGGTTCTTGTGGAGGCTCAACTAGACATGATGTTTCATGTGGGGTTATTGATGTGCCTTCTATTGACACTTATGTTACCGGAACAACTGGACATTCAGGTTGATCTACACTTCTACTACCTGAACACGAATCTCCAAGGTGTGGTGGTTCAATTTGACACATTTCTTGCATATTACTCTCATTGAGTGTGACACGAGGATCCTCAACATTGTCAGTCGTAGAAAGTTTTACTACACTAACAAAGATGTTCAACTCCATCTTCGGATTGGTGTGTGTTAGAGCTGCGTCTACATCATCATCTGAAGAAATGGTTCGGTACTCTTTTATCTTTGGATAGGGAATCATGTAATCAATTTGCGATGCTTGCTTCACCCCAGCCTCGACAAACTTCTCAGTCCACCGCTTAAGCTCACTAAATTGATGTCCTCGATCAAAATCATCTCCTCTACCCCTCTAAAATTCATAGCACGCCTACGCCCCCTTCTCATCACTCATTGTTCTCTAATGTGCAATTTCAATTGAGTATTCATGATCTGAACATCCTTGTTGACAAAAGGTAATGGGTTGTCTACACATTCAAAGAATACAATTAACCTACATCATCTATAACGAATACAAGTGCATCTATGGTGCTTGAAGAGTGAGTAGATAAAAGTTGTTTACGATTGAAATTTAACTAGTTTGTGAAAGTTTTGTGATACATCATACATTCACAAACAAACAAGAGGTAAAGGAATAAAAGAAAACACATGAGTTTGATATGGAAGTTGAGATTTAGACCTACAATAATACAACAATCTCTACTTTGCCCCAAATAGATCAATCTCTAATTTGCCCCAAATTGACCATTTCAATCTTCAATAGCATAGGCATACCTTAACCTCCGCCCGATGAACCCACTACGAGTGTGCATTGCCTAAAACCAGCAACGCCTGGGATGTGAGGAGGGTCAGCGAGTTGGAGACCGACAAATGTGGGAGACGAAGCTTAGAGGAGGAAGAGTGTGAGAGAGACCCCTTATAGGACGAAGGTGCGGGATATGAGACTTGTAGGAAGAAGATGGCGATAGATGCGGCTTGGAGGAAGAATATTGGGAAAGAGAGGTGAAGAAAGAAAAGGAAGATTTGTCTCAAAAGAAAGGGGAAATAAGGTTAATAAGTTCAGTATCGTGTTCGATTCGGTCGACCGAACCATCTTCGGGCATCCGTTTCTGTAATATCCTAAATCCTTACTTTGGACTAATCATGTTTTGGCCTTGATTAGGTGCTTAATTGGTGGTTTTAGATGGAGGGCTGTGATTGATTTGGAAGAGATGTGATGGATGGTGGAGATTAGAGGAGAAGAGTATATGTGGTGAGTGTTACTCTCTCTCTCGCGCGTTTTCTCTCTCTCTCCCACTTAAACCCTCTCCCTCTCTCTGATCAGATCTCCGGTGTGCGGAGGATCTCGAGCCATGGGTTTCAGAAGGCGAGGCGAGGATCGGACGTTCTCCATAGAGGGTAGAATCGTTGCTCGGTTGGGGTTCGTCGGACAAGGTGTTTGGTGAGGAGAAGCTCGCCGTTGGGTCTTCGAAGGCTTCTTCAAGTCTTCAAGGTATGTCAAGCTTTACTTTGATGCTCACATATGCTTTGGTGAGTGTTGGGGTAGTCGACGGTAGGCCGGAGGGCTCGTCGGACCCGTGCAGCCGCGTTCTGCACTGTGAACGGTCGACCGGTGGCATGGTTCGATCGACCGGTCGTAGTGTAAATTGGGCAAAATCCCTTGTACCGGTCGAACGATACCTTGGTGGTGGTCGACCGGTAGTACATTTTGAGCGAGGGATGGAGACTCTACGTGTTTTCGGTCGAACGAGACCCTTTTTCTGGTCGACCGAAAGCACTGTTGTAGGTCGGTTGGGGCATTGACCATCCAAACGGTTGACCGCCTAGTTGACTCGTTCGACCGACGAATTAAAATAACTTAAAGTTTGTTCGACCGCGGGCTGGTTCGGTCGACCGGAGTTTTCTGATGGATTTGGATTTGGTACTGGCCGTTTTCGGTCGACCGGTGTTTGTGTGTGGTTCGACCGTTGGTGCGTTTTACTGTGGAGTGAATTTTCACTGGTCGAATTCGGTCGAACGGGACCCCTTTGCCGTTCGACCGGTTGACAATTTTGTTGGTTGGGCCAGTCCCGTGGAGAGGATTCGGTCGACCGGTTGGGAGGTTTTGTTCGACTGTTTGGTACGGTTTTTGTGTGTTTTGTGTTATGGAGCCAGCTCGAGATGACAACGGATCTCCGGCCCTAGAGGGTGACCGGTGCCGGACTGAGAGTGGTTCATGAGTGTTGTCGGGCCAGCCCAAGAAGGCAACGGATCTCCGGCCCTAGAGGGTGTCCGGTGCCGGCCTGAGGGTGGTTCGTGTGTGGGGCCAGCTCAAGATGGCAACGGATCTCCGGCCCTAGAGGGGTGACGGTGCCGGCCTGAGAGTGGTCTTCTGGAGCAGCTCAAGATGGCAGCGGTACAAACGATACCGACCTGAGAGTGATCAAGCGTGTTAGCCGAGGATATTTCCGGCTGTGGTGCCTGGGGCACGTGTGTTGTGGCCGAGGATGTTTCCGGTTGTGGTGCCTGGGGCACGTGTGAGGGTTGGGCTAGAGGACCTGCGAGACCCGTCACTGTTTGGTGTCTACTGTGGTAGGGAGAGAGTTCCCAGGGGCCCAGTGAGACGATGGATGTTTATTGCATTTCATATCATACATGTTTTAGATGTCTAGTTCATTTATTGTGATGTAAGTTTGGCATACGGGGTTTCCTCACGGGAAACTCAGGCATATTCATGTTTTATGTCAGGTCGTAGGCATCATTAGGAGATGGTGACCGAGGATGAGCGCTTTCGGGGCCCGATCCTGCTTTCCTTGTTTTGAGGTCCGAGTGATTACATGTACATTTTTCTTAGCTTTTGTTGTAATCACACTTTTGTAAAACTCTCAGATATATATTGTATATATGTTGGTGCACCAGTTGTCCACTTTCTTCGGTAATATCCTCGTGTTGTGTTTTATTAAAAATTTAAATTTCTTCCGCTTTCGAGGATGTTACAGTTTCCTAGACAACTGATACTTCGTGGAATGTACTGGACTCCCAGGTTCGTTGTACGATTGGGATTCAGACAACCGTTTCCAAGATGTCAGAGACTTCAGGGGATTTACTGGACTACCATAAACGGACGACCGAATAGGATTCAGTCCTCCGTTTCAAATCCACCAGAGACATTGGAAATCCCGAATGGGTCTTCCAAGTTCGGATGACCGTCGTTTGGACGGTCGACCGAACTACATGCCAGGTAGCTGCTGTAGGACCACGTTACGTGTGATCGACAGAGTTAAACACGTTCGTTTGTCGTTAACAGTGTCAGAAGTTAACGAGATTCCATCAACGACGTTAGATGGGGAGTGCACCAAAGCAAATATTGGGTTTTATAGGTGTTTGAGGCCAATGAAAAAGTTTGGGTGAGCAAATGTCCAATAAACCCCTTTTGCAAGTGCACCCAAGCAAAAATCCCATTATGGAATCTTGCGATATATTCTAATTTATTTTCGTTAGTAGAAAGCTCGACTACACCCAACATTTGTGGGACAAGGATGTAGATAGAAAATTAATAACATAATAAGCCAAACACCCAAACCCGAAACGTGCACTAAATAACACTAATAAAGATGATTTGTGCCATAAATTATGTTGATGTATGCAAATGGCATATCCGGTGGATATCTTTTTGGCCTTTCAACGGCGTAGGTTTTGCGTCACCAACTTTGGATCGAGAATTTTTATCAAAATAAACTTTGGATTGAGAATAAATAAGTATGGTTCTGTTGTGTATTAAAATGTGATTCCAGTCTTCCGAAAGTCTTCCGACCTCTGATTTTTTATGTGGACGATGACACGAGAAAGGAGGAACCATATTTTATGGATCCACAAACATGTTCTTATTTGACGTGCTTTGGTTTCTACTTATTACTTTCACTTTCAGTTTGGTTTGATAAATTCTACTAGGCTTCTTTTGAGTTAGGTTTGTCAACTTGCACTTGTGATTAAGATAATTGCTGGATTTCCCTCGGCTTGATTTATGTCATACAAGTCAAACATGAGCATGAAAATAAGCTCGACAAAATAAATGAACACAAGCATAACATGCTCACCTACTCACCAAGCACTTGGCTTACTTGATTCAGTTACTCAATGTACAAAAATATGTTCTAGTATGTATAGGTTGACATATGCATGCTTTATTCTTGCCCCCACAAGTCCACCATCCACCCACATTATACGAGGTTCATGATAAGTCTAAAGTGTACATCAAACCAAGCTAAAAGGATTCAAAAGGTACACTTCATTGATTTGAGTGCACTTCACTCGTTTGTGTGTGTGTCATTTTTTTGCATCAAACCCACAAAATTGAGACTAGTATTATTAACTGGATTGTTAAACGACACCTGCGAATTACTTAAATCGACCGTTCCAATTATCGTTTTGCCCTTCTCCTATTTCTACTTATATCTCTCTTCATTTCACTCTTCCAACACCACTCTCCCTTCATCTTCTTCTTAATCATCAAAAACAATACCGCGGAGGTCAGGAAAGGAGTCAGCGGACGCCCCCATGTACTCAAATACGGTAAAATTTTCAGCTTCTTTGTATAAAATAAAAAATTAAAAAAATGTCGGGTGTCCAGCTTAGCCCCCCCCCAAAGGGGGCGTCCTCCACAGACGCCAAGGCAAGGGCGTTTGGAGGAGACACCCCAATGTTTTTTAAAAATTGATTATTTATTAGTTGTAATTGTTAATTAGTAAATAATAATTAATGCTAATTGGTACTTAGTAAAAAATAATTAATAATTTTGTTAATTTAGTAACTCAAATCCAATTAACAAAATTTTATTTCTAAAATTTAATTAATAGTCATCGGATTACCGTAGAGGAAGAGGAAAATCCATACCATTACGCGAACTACATGCTTACGAAGAAGATTCATCACCTCATCATCCACGTATACGAGGTATATCTGATTCGGTTAGGAGAGAGAGAGATAGTTTAGTCGTCGTCAGAGACGTGATGAGCTCATTCGATGATGAGGAAGTTTCAGATGCAGTAGAGCGTGATGACGACAAGAGTGACGATGAGGGTCGGTATGGGTTGGAGTTGGAGCGACATGAGGAGGAGAGGCAGGGGGTGTATGGTAGACGATGGGGGTGAGAGGAGCAGTGTGGTAGAGGGCGGGGCGACATGGTAGTTCTTCTACTGCTGAGTATCTAGTTCGGAGGGGAAGGGGTGGTAAGTTTGTGACCGGCGATTCGAGTTCTTGCACTGTGGATACCCGAACTCACAAGAAGAATATGGTTGAGGACGATTCTTGGATCGTGACTGCTATGGTGCCCGATGATCCTATAGATGGGAGCATCATTTCAAGTTTCAGGGGCGACATCGCCAGATGCATTTGGGCAGGCGAGGATCGGAAGGTTCTGAAGTGTCATAATCGGAACAGAGCCTGTACTACACGGCAGAGTTGGCAGTCAGTTTTGAGTGCCGATATCACGGGGGCTTTACTGCTAGCGGATTGGGTCACTTGCCTTGGAGCATGTTCACTCACATTGACATGTCGTTGATATCTACGTTTGTGGAGCAGTGGCAACCTGACACGAATTCTTTCCACCTGCCTTTCGGAGAGATGACGATCATGCTGCATGATGTGGTCCAGATCCTTCGCATTCCCGTTGAGGGTCGTATGGTTGGTGCTCAGGTATCGACGACTGAGCTGAAGAGTTATGTAGCAGAGTTACTCGGGGTGAGCGTTGATAGGCTTGGGAAGGATAGCCCTTGTTGGAGTGGCGGTGGTGTTAGCATTAAGTCTGTTGACGAGTTATGCAGATGGGGACGACCTCCGCGAGCCGAGGAGACGCAGTTGACTGCCTACCTTTTCTTACTGCTCGGATGCGTCTTGTTTGTCGACAAGAGTGGTTGAGAGTCAGACCACACGACATATTGGAGGCTTGAGACCCGGATACCATTGGTAAGTACTCATGGGGTCAGCGACGTTGGCATACTTGTATCGCCAGTTAGGGATAGCTAGCCGTGCTGATTGTAGAGGTATTGTGGGTTGTCTTACGCTACTGCAGACTTTGATATATGAGTATTTTCGTTATTTCCGCCCGCATCAGGAGCGGAAAATTATTGAGTTGGGCTATCCTCGTTCGAGTATGTTGACCGTCCAGAGCGAGGATAAGAGCGAGGGGTGACTCTGTTCCATTCATAGATGGCTAGATCAAATGACTGCATCGCAGGTATAAAACTCTATACCATTTACGTTTATTTATTATTAGCGTGTCAATGTTTAGGTGGAGTAGTTGCCTTATGGTCCTGACCCTGCTGCGGATGTGCTGAGGACTTTATTGGTCGAGCCTTATTTGCCTGATTGTGTCTTGCGTCAGTTAGGATACGTCAGGTGATTCCGGTTGACATCTCGACCCTAGAGCATACAGTGCGGTCAGAGATTGCGGCGACGTACGACCTGAGGTACCCACTTCGACCGCGGAATTGACTTGGTGGACATTTCCGAGAGTAGGCCGACTTCACGTTGGAGATCTGACACGTAGCCACGACCCCTCCAGTTGTGATGCAGATTATTTGGATTGGTTCTATAGGTACTCACATCCCTCTCTCGTGCGCGGTATCGCTTAGAGACCTGAGAGACCACCGGATAGGACATGTGCCGATGCAGTAAGTTTTTTAATTTATTTGTATTTCTACTAATGTATATTTTTTGTTTTTATTGTTAATTGACGCTTATATTGCTCTTATATACAGTGGATGGGAATTACGATACAGTGTACGTATCCGTTCTTGGAGTTTAGGGACCTGATGTCGAACAACCAGACGAGAGTTGCATGTACAGAGTTGGATGGAATCATTAGGTCGTGGAATAGTCAGTTAGGTATTTCTGACCATGATTCGGAGAATGAGTCGTAGTTATAGTCGGTTTGTACCATATTTACTTTATTATATGTTGTACTATTATTATTTGTATTTATATTTCCTTATTTGTTGTACTCTTATTATCTATTTATGACAAACATATTTTCTCCCTATTTGCGATATATAATGTGTAGGATCGTGAGTGTCTACAATTCTAATCACTTTTAACCCTAATTTCCTACTTGTTTAACGATCAAAGATATGCAGTGGAATTTAAAACTAAACAAGCAAGTAAAGGAATGGAAAATGCAAACCACAAGGAGTCAGGGGATTTTTATAGAGGTTTGGCACCCCACCCGGGTCCTAGTCCTCTCTTGTAAGCTCCACTCAGATCACCGAGCTCCGTTCACGACTTCACTAACCACTCCCCGTTCCGGGCCGAGAGAGAACGCCTTTATAATCTTCAAACTCGCGAACAACCCTCGCTGAGCTTGGCTTCTCCTCTCACAATCTGAGAGGGACACTTCAGGCTCTCACCGAAGTCTATACTCTTGTCTTGGGCTTTCACCAAGACCCTTGCTTCTTTGACAATCAATGAGTGGAACAACACTCTCTAATCTTGAGCACACTTGAGTGAGAATAGGATTTAAGACTAAAGTGTGGAAGGTTTGAGACTTGGAGTGTTTGGAGCTTTCTCTCTAACGTAGGGGACAAATAGTAGTGGGAGAGTTGCGTTAAAATGTGTTTACAACTCTATTTATAAGCTCCTAAAGAGTTATAGCCGTTGGGTATGAATTGGGTAAAGATTGTGTAAGATACACAAAACAGAAACTGACAGAACCCAATTCTGAGTAAGTTCGGTCGACCGGATCGGGTTGTTCGGTCGATCGTTTGGCAATTTAAATTAAGATTCAGTCGACCGGTTAAGGAACGGTCGACCGCCAAAGCCTATTGACTCAGGTACACTTAAGGGATCGGTCGAACACCGAGATAGGTTCGGTCGACCGATTCACAACAGGCTCTTTGGGGTTGACAAACAAGATCATATTCGGTCGACTGAAACAAGGTCCACGGTCGATCGAAAATCAACAGGCACTTTGGGTTTGTCAAGGAACATAAGTTCGGTCGACCGAACAAGGTCCTCGGTCGACCGATACACAAAATGTATTTGGGGGTATATGGAGATAATACGAATACGACAAAACAAACGGTCAAAAAATTGTTGCTACTCGGTTGACCAAAAAGGTCTGGACGGTCAACCAAACTTGGGCAGTAAAACATTAATAGGATATCTGATCACTCGGTCGACCGAACGGTCTGTTTCGGTCGACCGAATGTGGACAAACTGTTCAGGTTTTGGTTTAGTGTTTTCCGGTCTAAGTTTGGGTGATCTATTGAAGTCCAAATTATATGAAATTTTGCGTGTGACTTCTATAGGGAACTGAGTGTGTTTTTGAGTAGTTTTTAGCTCAAGTATGCTCAATTACACAAAGTTCCTAAGACTCAAAGAAATACAAATTACATGTCTTCAAATGAGCTTGATTACGTGTCTTGACTGATTTCATTTCTTCCTTGAGTCTTGATCACCTGTAGAGGTTAGCACAAAGCAATATATATGCAATGCAACATGTGTGCTACTCTACATGATCACAATTAAGATTAGGTTGATTAAATCATCAAAACATAGATTATGCTCTCCCATGTTCGTACTCCAGCTCCCACTCAACCAACACTCTCATCTCACATTTGAAACCACATGGTCGCTATAGGAGGTACTGGGAATCCCTCAGATAATTCTAAGCGAATAAAATGTTTGTAACTCCCTAAACAAGCAATGGTCAACTCTCTACATGGCTTCATCATGGAAGACATACTCTCCCAAGGTAATATCAATTGTCTTGACCACCATGGAAAATATCGATAACATATCGAAATCCATAGTTGCTATCAGCACGTATATTATTCCACCACTGCTGAAAAGGTAAAATGATTCCTAGAAGTCTATCCACATATGGAAAGTCATGTACGTCAATCCGTTCAGACAATACAAGATGAACAAAATAGCAAAGTTATATATAATAACTGGAAGAACATGTTTACTGAAAAAAAACAGCGAAGTTATAATAATAACAAAATCATGTCGTCATACCAGATCCTACACTAATGTTTACGGATGATCGAGACGAAATAGAAGATAGACCATGACGCCTGCTCCAATTATTAGAAGATTGACGACGACCTCGCTCAGTATACTCAAAGGCACTCGGGTCCCGTTGTGTCAACTTTCCCCTTGGTCGGCCTCAAACCTTAGTATTTTCTATGGGCTCAACATAGTTTGACTGATCGGGGTGTAGCTGTGCGTATAAAGTACGAGAGACAATACAAATTACTGCAAGGTCGCTCGACATCTTGTGATGACTGATCCACACACTCTGGAAAATCTCCTTCTCCAATGACAAGTGTTCTCCAGAATGGATGAATGTGCTTTAAATAAATCCATTCGCCTGACTCAATACAACCGTAGATGGTACACGTACAAGGAATCTCATGTGAAGTTAGAAAAATGAACCCACAATGATATTCAACTTGATCACTTAAGTCCTGCATTCTCCTAAACTCCTGACTCAACACCCACAAAGCAGTAATGGGAAATTCAACCATTTAGATGCTGATATAAAGCATTTCTGAAGTTACTGCAATTTTGACGTCTCGAATCTTCAAGAAAGTTTTGAAGATTCGTCAGCTGCATTTCAATAGCCGCGTTGAAGCGGTTGAAAAGAGTGTCGAGAGCTGCAGTCGATGAAGTGATCCAGTCTTTAGAGCCCAATGAGCGCTTTCGACCCTACAGTTCGTAGTGTTGTCGAAATGAAGGACTTTGTTCGTCCAATTAAACACAAACTTTTCTTTATGAACTAACCATGTCTCGCGCAAATACTCCAAGATAGCCGCAGCCGACCAAGACCCATACGAATCTTTCAGAAGATTAACAACTCTATAATACTCGGTTTCAGAAGTAGAAAGCATGATTTTCCTCTAGTTTCCACACTTCAAAGTCTCTATCATCTGCTTGTTCTTGCCGAATACGTGGTATGCATAATGGTATACGTCTTTGTTGATATGCCAGGTGCAAAGTAAATGAGCAGAATCTAGAAAAATCTCTCTCACTGGTCGCATCAGGGCTAACTCCTGGTCTGTTATTATTGCAGTCGGGCTGACAGTACTGCATAACAAATATCGCAACTTATCGAACACGCACTAGTAACTAGAATTAGTCTCATCCTTCATAATTACATAGCTATAAGGAAGTTCATGTTTGCTGGTGTCACTCCAACTATCTCGAACAAAGGTATCTTTGTACGTTGAATCCATACAAATTACCAAAGGGTATGTGTGTAACAACTTAACTAACGTCAGATGTGCCAAGAATGCATGAGTAACGATATTAGTTTCTTCATTTTCCATAATCCAATGCAAGTATTGATATTGCACTACCTGATGCAGAAACTGCTGAGCGGGATTCCAGTCTTCATATTTCATCCTCCTTATGTACTCTCTACAGTTATAAATGTGTTTCTGATTTGGATTATCCTCCTGGAATTTCTCCTTTACAGCCAACAAGATGTTACGCGGTTTCGCTTGCGCATCAGTCATATCACGAACAATTTTCTTGGCCCCAGGACTAAGACCGCTAATCTGTTGGTGACCATTCAAATAAATTGCAAGTCTGTGGTTGTGTTGACCATGAGAACTATCAGAAACTACAATCAATCCATCACGCTCCCGTCACTCGACCACCTTTACCAAGAAACGACACCTGCAACTCTTTTTTTGTGTTCTTCCGTACTGCAATATCCATATCCCGGGAACCCATTTCATTTCTGCGATCGCATCTCAGATAACAATTCATTTGACTATCTCGTTGTGGTTTGTAGGAGGATACTACCAAAAAACCCAGGTTCCGATGACAACTTGTTTCGTCCATCTATTCGCGTCATCGAGTGATGGAAATACTTGTGGACTTACAAAAAATTCACTGTAATCTACCCCATCACCACAGAAATCTTGCAACAGAACCTGAAATAATTTGAAATAACACAAGATATAAAAAAAATTAGGCGTCTGCAAACCCCCCCTCCCCCCCCCCCCCTTGATTTTTTTATACTAACCTCGCCGGATCCAGACGCTTCGTCAGACATTTTTGTGGTGTTTGTACTGATAGAGTGAGAAAAACTAAGACAAAAATCTTATTTTAAGAGACATGACGAAATAAGTATTAATAAAATGTAAATGAGAAAATGATAATTGACATGAGTGATTTAAGTAATTTACGGACAAGAAAGGACAACACCCGTTACAAATCATAACTTCTCTACAATCTTCTCCAATTCTATGACCACACCAAACCACCTGCTAAGACCAAGTAAAACTCAACTGTTTTAGAGTTTGAAGGAATCTGTCAATGGTTGTTGGTTGGTCAACCCATGTGGTGGCACATTTTTCTTTTCCTTTTCCTTTTCCTTTTGTGATGGCCTTTGACCTCTGCGCTGGCTTCAAGTATAAAGTCGAAAAACTTATTCTATTTAGGATATTTCAAAATAAGGAACTGATTCAGTTCCATGTGATTACTAATCAGCAATCGTGTATTCACAAATTGACCACCAGACGAGGCACGTTTCGTTTTTTGTGGTAAGGTGCTCTTAAATACTTTTTTAGTCAAAATGGAAAGAGATGTACCCGTCTTAAATAAAAGTTGAACATGTAAGGTATTGTTGATTGAATTTTTTTCTTGAATACTTATCTAAAATATCAAAATTAGTGTGATAGACATATTTTGTGGTAATTTGGTGTGATATCTATCACCAAAGTTCAAAATTGTTCTAATGCATATCCGTCCATGTGGGTCTTACTACTTTACGGTTCTGTGACGGGAACAATAATATTGTCATTACGTCCATTGGTTAGTCGTTTGTTAAAACTTTAAGTTCATTTTAATGATGTAATTAAGTAGCTAATAACCTCACAAATCAACCTCACAGAATCCATTTCTAATAAGTTTGTTTGACCCTACAAAACCCAACATAACTTGAATAAATAAGCAAACCTGATTAAATTTTGTTTGACACTACATGTGTGAGAACCTAATCCTATTGATTAAGGTTAATTAGGTTTAAGAACTTTAACCCTAATTAAGTGAGAGTATATAAACCTAACCCAACCCATTTCATCCCATTTTCCTCTTTTCTCATTTCCTTTCCTCTCATTTTCTTCTCTCTCCCTCAACACTTTTCTCCCTCCCTTGTAGTTCGTCGGTGGAAGGAGGAGGAGGAGCGGGGCGCCGGCAAGTCGGGTTTGCCGGAGACCAAGGAAGGTGTGGAGATCTGCTTCGGGTGAGGAGTTCGCCGGAGTTACGCTCTTTCGCGTGGGAGGATCGTCGTTGCTCTTCGGAAGCTTCTTCAAGCTTTCAAGGTATGCCAAGCCTTGCTTTTACGCTCACCAAGGTTGTGTGGGTGTTTGAGTGTTCGACGGTAGGCCGAATGACTCGTCGGAATAGAGTGGCAGGAGTTTCTGCTCTGTTTCGGTCGACCGGTGCTTATTTCGGTCGACCGATTGTAGTGTAATTCGGGCGCTCTCGCTCGAATCGGTCGAACGATACCCGATGGGTGGTCGACCGATTGTACGTTTGAGCGAGAGGATGAAGACCCTGTGTGTTTTCGGTCGACCGGGTCCCCTTTGTCGGTCGACCGAATGCACTGTAGTATGTCGGTTGGGGACGTTGACCTTCTAAACGGTCGACCGCCTCTTTGACCAAGTTCGACCGGATGTACTGTTTTAAGTCGGTTGGGGGTGTAGACTTCTAAACGGTCGACCGCCCTGAGATCCCGTTCGACCGATGACTTAAGACAACTTAAGTGTGGTTCGACCGATTCATATTTCGGTCGACCGGTAATGACCTTGTAGAATGTCGAAGTCCCTGTGGTTTTTCGGTCGACCGGAAGCCCATTGCCGTTCGACCGTTGGGATGTGTTATTTAATATTTATTTTGTGACGTAGACCTTCTAAATGGTCGACCGTCCAGTGACTTTTGTTCGACCGTTTCGATGTTTTTCGTGGTTCGACCATTGGATTGTGGTTCGAACCAATTACCGGTTTTAACGACCAACCAGTCGACCGTATGACCTTTTTCGGTCGACCGTTGGAGCCCAGTATTTGCATTGGTTGTTTATGAGCGCGTTGGTGCGTGGATTTCATTTATTGCTTATGTTCCCATGATATGACATGTGCATTGAGACCTAGATAGTAGACCTGTGGGACCATATTCCCCTTTGCATGATCTATATGTGATTACTGTCGGCATGTGTGGCGACAGAGATGACTGTTGGTCTTTGTGGCGACAGAGATGACCTTAGCCTTTGTGGCGAAGGAGATGACCTTAGCCTGTGTGGCGACGGAGATGACTGTTAGCCCTTGTGCAACAGAGTTCTGTGCCTTAGCCTGTGTGGCGACGGAGATGACCGACCGATGTTGTTCCGGCGGATGTGCTCGACCGATGCTGTTACGGCGAGTGTGATCGTCCAGCTGTGGCACGGCTGGCGAGTATGACCGACCAGAGCGACGACTCTGGCGGATTGTGGTCTTCGACCACTGATCAGATCTGATGATGACTCGGAATTGCGTGCGACCCTCACCGAACCCATATGACTAGTGTAGCTGCGAGTGGGGGTGTGTCGCGTGTTTTCCGTATGACCGCATGTGCCTGCGGTGGGTATCTACGGATGTCTAAAACTAGACTTATGACTAATGAACCCCGGTTGGGGAAATGACTTTTATGACCTTATGACCCGTTTGGGGAATGACCAGTTATGATTTATGTTTGGCATAATACTAGTATGATAGGTCATGTTTCGCATTGCATATAGGTGGGTTTGGCATACGGGGTTTCCTTCGGGAGACTCACGGCATTGTTGTTTGCTTTCAGGTTCCCTTTTCGGGAGCTGCTTGGGTGGTGACTGAGGACGAGTGCATCTTGGAGTCGGGTCCTCGTGTCGGTTTTGAGGTTATTATGACTACTTGTATATCTGTATATTGTATTTTGATGTAGTCATTCTTTTGACAACTCCTGTATACGGTGCAGCACCATATATATTATATTTATATTTTCGAGTAGCGTCCCCTGTGTTGATGTTTATCCTTTGATTATCATTTATTTAAAAGTTTACATTTTCCGCTGTTTCGGGGATGTTACAACATGCCACCCTTGAACCTGACATCCCCAACTCTTCGACAAACCCTAGTAGGGCTTAGTCTGCCCCATTGGTTCCAATTGCATTGGTGCTAATCCCTGCCATTCTTTTGCCCTCAAGATGCATACTCTGAGTGGATTGGTAAGGTGAAAATGATTGGTTGAGCTTTTCAATCTCAGTAATGTGAAACTTAGGTAAGTCGCATTTGACACACATTTCACATGTTGCACAATATTCACTTATCCAACGCTTGATTCCATTCGATACCAACATCATAAAATGTTGTCTGCAGAATCATCATAATTCTTTGACAAATTAGTGCATGTTTCATTACAAAGAACAATTGCAAAGTCTAGGGAGTAAGGCACGATGTTAGTGTAGAAAGCTCATTCCACCTCAAGCAAGTCAGACACATTCAAGGTAATTTCATAGAGTTAACTAATTTTTTTAGTACCCACCACATTGTTAATTTTAATAAGTTTATCATTTAATTTTTATAGTAGGAAAACAAGCACCAACCATGTGATATCCCTAACCTTCATTAGAGTGCTAACAGGGTGTTTGCATGGGAATTGGTGGAGTGGGGGAAGTATGGTGATGTGACGTGGAAAGGATGGGAGGTATGGCGTGGAGTGTTGGTGAGGTGAGAGGAAGCATGGTTGGGTTTGATTGTTGGGTGACGGTTGATTTTTAAAGGAAAACACACCTCTTCCTTCAATTTTCTTCGTCTTCCATTCTCTCACCAAGCAAACACCTCCTCTCCTCCAGCTTCGCTGTCTGGTGATGGAGGCAGCAACATGGTCAAGACCCGAAGACGCAGGGAATGTGACGTGAGGAGGAGCGACGTACGGAGGCTGCTGATCGGAGGTGGACGTGCGCAAGCGGAGCTCCGACAAGTTTTCATCCACCTAAGAGGTATGCCAAGTTTGATAGTTGCATGTTTTGCTCACACCGGAGTGTGTGAGGTTTTGCTCATCGCCGGAGGTCGGAGACCTTGCAGGCGATGAGGGCAGCAAGATGTACTTGGCAAGGCTAGGTAGTTGCCGGCTTTCGGTCGACCAATGTATGTTTGCGCTTGACAGGTTCTAGTGTTTTTCTCTAATCTTAACAAACACTGGTCGAACGATGCCTTACAACGGTCGATCGGTTGAACTTATGTTGGTGGGTCGGAATAGTGCCTGTTGTTTTTCGGTCAGACGAGTCTTCTTGTGTTCAACCATTGTTTTGTGGACAGGTCTCGAGAGAGCGTGGACCATCTAAACAGTCGACAACTCTTGACTCTGGTCCGACCGGTCGTTTAACTATTTTGAATGATAGGTCGACCGATTGTATGTTGGTTCGACCGATTATGACTTGATGATTGTAGGAAATACCATGATATTTTCGATCGAACGGGGCCCCTGAGCCGTTCGACCATTGCCTTGATTTTGACTTTGTATTAGTCTGATTTTGATCGTCTAGCGGTCGACCGAATTATACCCTTTGTTTGACCGTTAGAGCTTAAGTTGTGAGCCCAGAGTTGGACCATTGTAAACGTCTGTTCGACCAATCATTTGGGGAGCGGTCGATCGGTATACCTTTTTCAGTCGACCATTTGGGCCCATAACTGAATCCCTATCCTAGTGGAGTGTCAGCTCTGTCCACAAAAACTCGTGTCCTCCCCTAGAGCGTGAGTCGGGAGGGACTGTGGGTGCGTTGATCGTGTCTTCCTAGTGACTGTCGTGTGGAAGAGTGTGGATGATCGGGACGTGCCACCGTTGTATTATGGATCGTGGCTTAGCATATGTTTTACTTGACTCGTATTAAAGTAGTAGACCTGAGGGATCACATATCCCAATGCACAATGTTGTACAACTCACAGAGCATGATGACCCCTGAGGACTTCGGTCTGGATCTGTCGATTATCAGGCCCTCTGGGTGGCAGTTATCTTCGACTGACCTTGATGATGATGTTTGACCCGCACGACCGAGTGGCAGCGGGAGAGCCCCTGCGCGATCGAGTGGTGGCGGGGAGGATTGCGGAGGTGGTGGACTGCCAATGCTGTTTTCTGGCAAGGTAGCTTGGCTGGGCACCTGCCGAGTGAGTGGAACGACCTGAGCGACAACTCCGTCGTGGTGGTGTTGACCACGAGCTTCAGATCTGATACTACTGGCGTAAAAGTGCGGACGACCCTCACCGAACCCATGTTTAGTATAGCCGCGTGTGGGGGTGTGTTGCGTACTGTCCGTAAGACGGTATGTACCTACGGTAGGTCTCTGAGGGAGGCACATTGATGTTGTGGGACAGATGTCCTGATTTTACACCCGAGGAGATTGTTTTCCCTATTGATGATGACATGACATGCCACATAATAAGTTCATTTTATTGTACTATTGCATTTCATATAGGTGGGCTTGATATAAGAGGTTTTTCTTCTGGAAACTCAGACATTGTTGTCACATTTGCATTTTAGGACCTCAATAGCTGCTGCTAGGTGGTGACTGCGGGCGAGCGCATTTTGGGACCAAGATCCTCTCTTCTGACTCTCCGAGGTTGTCATGATTACTTATATTTTATCATTGTCTGTTTTCTGATGTAATCATGTATTTTGACGAACTCTTCTGTAATATGGTGCACCTACTTGATGATTTATGAGTAACGTTCCCGCCCTATGAGTTTGAATTCTTGTGTTTAAATTTTAAATTTCCGTGGTTTCTGGATGTTACAAACCAATAGAGTAGAGGTGTTTGGCAATCAAGTCAATCTAGGTTACTTTTGTGCTAATATGAACTAGGCAAATAAATTAACATCTACCTAATAATGTAACTGATTGTGTGCATTTGCTGACATGTATTGCAGGCAAGGAAGAGGTGGCACTCAAGTCAGTGCAATTAGGTTGTGCATCTTTCCTCTTCTAAGAATTCCATTTTCACAATATTTTTTTGGAAACTTTGAATCTGAAGTACTTAGTTTCTTGTGATTTACACTTCAAGAGAGGGGGAATACTTCTCAGCAAAGTATTAGAATTAATGACCCTCTAATTACGATCTAAATGTGGAATTAAAACAAATTAAGAGGAAAGATTAAGAACATGCAGACCACAATTCGACCCCGGAGATTTAGAGAGGTTCGACACCACTCGGTCACAGTCCTCCTTGCAAGCCCCGCCGATCCTCCGAGCCTTGCTTACGGTTCTACTTACCAATCTCCGTTCTGGGCCGAGATTAATGTCTTTACAAAAACGAGCCTCGTAAACAAATGAGTTTAGGGTGACCTAGTGAGTAAGGTTCAATAAAGATTTGTGTAAATTGGTATTATCACCTAAATAACATAAGTGACTCGACCGTTAACCATAAACATAGTCTCATTTTCCAAAGGACTTTGTGACGAGATAGATGACCCCCAAAATAATTAACAGGGACCCAATGAACACAGTTCATCGAAAAATGAGGTTGAATTTGTATTATCACCCAAATAGCATGGACGACCCGCCAATAAATCACAACATAGTTTCGATTTACCAAATGGAGTTCTTGCCGAGCTAAATGGACGAAGAATAAGTGATCAGGCCCCAATGAGCAAGGTTCATTGTAAATGTGGTTAAATTTGTACTATCACCGAAACAACATTTGTGACCCGACCATTAATCACAGAGCCCTCGTGAACGTTCGAGAGGGATGTGTGCAACGACAGAAGGCCCGGAAAGGAGTTTAAGATGATCTAGTAAGTAAAGCTCGACAGAGAACCGAGTAAATGGTACTATCACCCAAATACCATGGGTGACCTGACCATTAGTCACAATAATGTCACATATCCATGTTACTTACAAGGAATAGTCAGTTAAAATGGTACTAAAATCCAATTAGCATTAGTGACCTGACAAAGAATCACGGTAACGTCGCCAAATCCATGCTACTTACAACGAATAATCGGTTCAAATGATACTACAACCCGATCGGCATAAGTGACCCGCTAAAAAACTACAAATATGTTGCATAACCATGTTATTTACAATGAACAGTCAGTTAAAAAGATACTAGAACCCAATTTAACATTAGTGATCTGACAAAAAATCACAACAACGTCGCCAAATCCATGCTACTTACAATGAATAATTAGCTTAATTGATATTACAATCCGATCCACATAAGTGACCCACCTAAAAATCACAAATCAATTGTCTAATATCTATGTTACTTAATGAATAGTCAGTTAAAATGGTACTAGAATCAAATTAGTATAAGTGACCCGACAAATAATCACAACATTGTCGTCAAATCCATGTTTAAAACGAATAATCAATGCAAGTGATACTAGAACCTAAATATCATACGTGACACAGAAAAGAATTAGCACAACATTTGAGAAAATACTAGAAGGACTTTGTATAAATTTACAAAGTCATGATGTCAATTTAGTAGGTTCCCTGGAACTACGTCACTAATAACCAAGTTAAAAAAATTACGTTCTTCAAAAATTCTCGAAAAATGACAAGTATTGTACTCAAACGAACCAACTTGACAAGAGGAACTCGAATATATGTTTTCTTCACTGAAAAACGTAGTAAGGTTATCTAAATAGGAGATTGAAACTAGGTGTACGATTTGTGTAGGATCCTAATCCTAATCCTAATCCTAATTGGGTTTTGTGTTGTTTAGGTGGTGATTAAGGGAGATGGAATGGATGGCTTGGATTGAAGATGGATGGATGAGGGGTTGAGATGAGTGGAGATGAGATGAGTGGTGGAGATGGATTGGATTGGATTGGATGGTGAGGATTTGATTGGAGGAGGTATTTGGGGGTTTCTCTCTCTCCCTAAACCTCACTCTCACTCACGTCTCTCTCCCTCTCTCTCTCTCTCTCTCTCTCTCTCTCTCTCCTAGGTTGACTCCGGCGTGAGTGTGATCCGGCGAGGAAGGTGGTGGAGATCTCTGGCAAGGTGAAGATCGGCTCCGGGGAGTTGGTGGTTTGAGGTGAGTGTTACTCTCTCGGTTCGTTTCCGGCTCGTTTTGGGTTTTCTCTCTCTTGACCTCACCCGGGTTTCGGTGGTTGTGGTTGGCTTGTGGAGGTTGCCGGAGGTAGTGTGGTGCTGTGGATCGTCGAGGAGATGATTGATCGTCGTTTGGACGCGAGGTTCGTCGACGGATTGTGATTTGGGGAGGCGCGCTCGTGGAGGCGTCGTCGTGGTTGTTCTAAGGTCTCTTTAGACCTTCCGGTATGTCAAGCTCGCTCACTTAATTACCGTGAGTATTTGGAAGTCGACGGTAGGCCGTTCGGCTCGTCGCGAGTAAATGTGCAGCAGATTTCACTGTCTGATCGGTCGACCGGTTGGTGCAAACAGTCGACCGTTCGTGAAGAGAATTCGGGTTCTACCTCAAATCGGTCGAACGATGCCTGTGGGGCGGTCGACCGATCGTGCATTGGAGGCAAGCCTCGTGAGTTTCGGTCGACCGGGTCCCCTTTGCCGGTCGACCGTGTGCACTGTCTTAAGTCGGTTTGACTATATAAACGGTCGACCGCTCTTTGATCTCGTCCGACCGTGACTTAAGTGGACTGAGTGGTCGGTTCGACCGAATGTGGTTTCGGTCGACCGGACTTGTGCGCTGAGCGTGGGGAACGCTCTGGTGGAATTCGGTCGACCGAGGTGAGCTCGGTGTTCGACCGGATTCGTGGGGAGTGTGAGGGATATTTCCCTGGACAGATTCGGTCGACCGAGATGTGCTTGGCGTTCGACCGAATTCGTTGTGGAGTTGTGGGATTTTGTTCCCTGGTGACTTTCGGTCGACCGGGATCCCTTTGTCGGTCGACCGATTGGTCGTTTTATTCGTTGAACCGGGAGTTGACCATCTAAACGGTCGACCGTCCCTTGATTTGGGTTCAACCGAACGAGTGTGGTGTTGGGAATCGGTCGACCGATGGAGTGCCGGTCGAAGTGGATTGCCCTGTATTTGCTTGATTCGGTCGACCGGGACTTTTGGTTCGGTCGACCGTTTGTGTTCTGTTTTGCACTATGAAGGTGTTGTTGTCGTGGTCGTCCGTGTGGAGCGAGTTGTGGTGTCGATGTTCTTCCTGCAAGTGTGCTAGGTGCACGAGGGTTGCGGTGGTTGGTTGAGATTAGACTTGGAGCCCCGTAACCGTGTGTGAGCTTGGGATTGGCTGAAACAGGCCTGAGGCCCAGCTTAGAATTGTGGTGTTGCGGCAGTTGGTTGAAAGAGACCTGGAGCCCCGTGACTGTGTGAGAGCTGTGGTTGGTTGAAAATAGATCTGGAGCCCAGCTAGTCTGTGCGGGGTTGGTTGAAAAAGACCTGGAGCTCCGTAGTGCGTTCGGGTTGGTTGAAAAAGACCTAGAGCCTGAGCATGGACCGCGTGTAGGGGTTGGTTGAAAATAGACCTGGAGCCCTTAGATGTTTGGGTTGGTTGAAAAAGACCTGGAGCCCTTGGTCGTGTCGTGGTTGCTGCGGTTGATTGAAAATAGACCTGGATCCCAGCTTGGCGACGAGTGTGTGTCGCGACGGTTGGTTGAAAAAGACCTGGAGCCCGTGACTGTGGTGTGTGCGGCGGTTGGTTGAGATTAGACCTGGAGCCCCGTACCTGTGGTGTGTGCTATGGTTGGGTGAGAGAGCCCTGGAGCCCAGCCTGGTTGTGATGCTTTTCTTGTTTAGTAGAATTGCATGCTAGGGTGCCTTTTCATTTCATACATTTAGAGTTTGGCATACGGGGTTTCCTTCTGGAAACTCAGGCATTGTTGCACGTTTACTTTCAGGCCGTGATCGGCGTTAGGGGGTGGTGACCGAGGAGAGGAGCGCTGCTACCGGATCCAGCCTTCTCTCGGTTGAGGTCGTGTGATTACTATTTCCTTTGTTTATGCTTTTGATGTAATCACAACTTTTGTATACTCTGATGTTCATATATATATATATATTATATGTTGGTGCACCTGTGTCCCTTATTTGCGTAATATCCTCTGTTGATTGAGTGTTTATAAATTTTAAAATTTTCCACTGTTTTGAGGATGTTACAATTTGACTTATCAAAAAGGTAAAGAATAAATCCTTGATTCCTTTGGAATGAACGTAATAACTATGTTAGTGTAATATCCTGAATTTTTTAGTTTAGGTAATAATCAAATATCTCAATGGACTAATTAAGATTGTTGGATGATTGTGTGGTTTTAGGAGAAGATGAAATTTTGAGAAGAATATTGAGAAGAAAAAGATGGAGATTTTGAGGCAAGTACTGATTCGTTATTCTTCAGTTTCATATCATGTCTGTCTCTCTTGATATTCGTAGTTGCATGCATGTTGAGCATTAATATTGATTTTATGGATATGCATATGATTGCATGGTGGTATTTCGGTCGACATGTCCTGTGGCTGTGTGTATGTTTCTAGCAGAGCAACTTAGGAAAGAGCTGCCTAACGGACAGCGTGGAGCCACCCGAGAGAGGAAAGGGCTGCCTGTCGTTAGTGTGGAGCTACGAGGTGTGCGTCTGACAGATTGATAGATTTCAGAAGCACAGGATGTGGTCGAATCTGAATGGGGGTTTCAAATTGATATGCATGCATTTTATTTGTGATGCATGTCTCTTGATTGTGCTTATTGACTGAATGTCATATTCTGTATTATTTTCCACATGATTATGATTCTGATTGATTGATGGTTGGTACTTGCGGGCTGTCGAGCTCACAATTTGTTGATTATATTTTCAGATTATTATGGGCCTATCAGATGGATTTAAATATCAGAGTGCGTAGCGGTCAGGATCGTGGATCGTATCTTAACGCACCGGGTTCGGGCAGGGTAAGCAGTTGTCCGGGCTCGGGGCGTTACAGTTAGAGTGATTTTTTTTTTTGGGTATTGTACTCAAACGATAGTTGCATCCTATTTTACCATTTAGTTACCTATTGGCTGTTCAGTTACATAATAACATCAAATGCTTCAGAAAAACAAACACAACAAAGAAAATAGCAGGTTTACACCTAAAGCTAAGGCAAAAGATGAAACAACTTCTAGGATCCAACATCATGAACCCTTTCATTACCACCGATATAATTACAAGTTCCCATTATCATTTGTAATTTTCAACTGGAGTAGGTACGACATCATATAAGACTATACGAAACATAATTGTATTTGGCAATCGACATCAAGGGAATAGGAAGAGATGATGCATCTGAAAATCAGAAGAGTTCAACTTGACTAAAGCCAAGATCATTAAACTTCTCTTCCTGGGTTCGTGGTGAATTTGAATTGCTTGACTCAGCCGAGGGTGCGCTATCGTCTGGAGGTGCACAATTGTTGAATTCGAATTCTTGGTTGTAGACGCTTCCAGGACTTTCTGAACCAGCAGCACTCACGGACCGTGTCGAGGCCTCGAAGTTGGTCATTTTGGACACACTTTCTGCACAAGCTACTACATTGTTCTTCCTGAAAGTAGATGATCCATTGTCCTTGTTGTCGTAGTGTTTCATCGAAGCAACTAGTTTGTCCCAAACTGAGCTTTCAGATGCCACTGCTCTCTCCAATTCGCCAGAGTGATAGTAGAAGTATCTGCTAAAGAATATTAACAAAGACACTAGAGACACAACTCCTGTCAGGAGGAAGAGACCCCAGAAACTGCAGAATTCAAGTTTGTTAGAGCTGACAATGCTACTTTCAGGTGGACATGCAGTTTGATCGCCAAACCATTTCTTCTCGATTTCTTGCATCTGATCTCCCTGTGTCACGTTCAAAACGGCCCTTGAAACGTCGGGGACGAGAGGCGACCCTTTTGGGAAAACCTACAAAACTTGGAGAAAATTCAGACCCCACTAACATTTTCTGGGTAAAAAAATTAGACGAGGACAAACTTATGTGATACTTGTAAGGTGTGAAACCAACTATTCGGTTAGAGAATTTTTTTTATGGTACCACATTCATTCATAGACCAAGATGGTGAAGAAAAATAAGAATTTTATATCGTGATTATAAGGAAATATGCCTTCCAAATTGCATAGTGACCTACTAGACCTTGAGATAAACTTGGCAGGATATATCATATCATGCAGATAGTTAAATAATACAGCTTTAGCTTAGATGAAAATACTTACAAATCCAAATCCATCAGTTTTGTAGGTTGGCCCGACCATAACGTACTTGGAACATCGATTACCCAGGAATAGCTTTATGTATGGAATCTCATCAAAAATTGCATCAATGCCACCGAGATGGCTTCCTTTATCTAGAGCATCGGCAAATGCATCTGGATTGGAGTACTTTTTTAGTTTCGACTCGTCAAACTTCAACCGTTTTAGAAGCCCCAACACGAATGAGCCATCTTGGTAACCCACACTTGCTCCACTCTTCAGGAGCTCGTTTACATCAGTTGCCGATGGCTGAAGGCGTTCGACAGTCAACATGGAGGCCAAGCTCGCTGTGTAACTCGACGTGAGAATCAGCACAACAAACAACCATATGACCACCACGAACCTCGATAAGTTGCTTTGCAGCCTCTCTCCTGAAAGGTTGGAAAAACATCAAAGTGTGCGTCAGAGCGTGTTGCCACAAGAAAATCAAAATTCAGAAACAGAATAAAGGTGTGGTTACAGAACTGTGGGCATAGACCAATGTGGAGAAAGCGAAGTAGAAGATGGTCCCCATCTGTTGCGAAGGGACGCCTCTAAATTCCTCATTTATCCGATGTTCGATCACCCAAACGACGAACCCTGTGAAGAAGAAAAACGCCAAGCTCCCCAGCCATAGTGGCATTGAAAGCGGCTTCAAAAATATCCATGCATTATTGTTCTGATGCTGTTTAACACGAACAACCATAGACACCCCGGATTCGGTATATGGTAATGTAAAGTCCACATACAGCGATCTGTTGGCTATAATGGTCACATCGCCGACAACAGCATCATAATTCTGTCCTTGTCAAGTCATTCAGGCAAAATTATTGGGTCAGTTGCCATTAAGGAAGTCTCCTAGGAATGAGAAACAGCAAAATTTTGAAACTACTGAAAAAGAAAGAAAAATCTCATCACCATCGTACTATCATAGAGGATTCGAAGGGGAAAATCATAGTACTCTGAAAGCATAATATGCATTTCGAACCTCATGATTTTTTGCTTAATATTTAGAATAATGCATAGTCAGGTTGTCATGCAGACAAGCGACAGTACAAAACAAAGACATTTTCAACTATATAGTATTCATTCCAAAAAAAAACCATGAAACATGTTTGTGTCAGAACATAAGACAACGTACTACCTGGTAGATAACCTGGTCAATAAGTTGATTATAAGATCCTGGGTGTTGAGCAAGGTTGAAAGGAAAATACTTGTATCGTACAACATAAGGCAGGGATTTCATAACAGCGTCGAAGACATCGAGGCAATATCCACTCGGAAGTGGGGTTTTGGTGTTCACAAATTCGACGAAGCCGCCTTTGACTGGAATGCCGATCCTAAGCACTTTCCCATTTGTGGGTATCTCCCATCCTTTTGGTGCAACTGTCAAATTTCCAGGCCAAATTATGGGAAGATCTATCTCAGAAGATGAATATTTTTTGATTCCTACGGAGTCTCGTTGCCTAGAGAGTCCATGAGCTGGGCTCCAGAATCCGACCTCTCTAACTTTGTTTCCAACCACATTTACAAACTGAAAAGTAGTGTGTCGTAATTGCCCACCAACAAGAACAAAGTCACCACTAATGCCTTTAAATTGGGTTCTACGAATTGCTTCGCGAAGCCTAGGACCATTGTCAGAGGTGCCCAACTTGGCCAAGTCGTTTGATTCAACTGAAACATTCTTCATTTTGAAGCTCAGATTATCGGTTCCTGCTTTCTCCACGGCCATTGCGATTGCTCTAGCAGTGTCATAAGCCCATAAGCCATAAGTTGTCGGATTTTCCTCGTTGGATTTACCTTCACTTGATCTTGCCCGCCAGCGTGCTGTGAAATTCTTGAGATCCTCCGATTGATGTACATAGGTCCTAATGCCAAGTACTCCTTGCATGGAATCAATGGAACTCTTGTCCAACACATTCAAGATATTTGTTAGACCTTCGGTGATGATCCAAACATACCCTTCAACCATTCCTATTTGTTTTGCCTTAAAAAATAGGCGAGAACTGAGTGGTGGCAACATGTGCACAAGAAACACACGAGTGGGCATTGTCATCAACTTATAAAGCTCGTTAGTTATGTGAAGATCGGTGGCATCTACGGGGATCCCACTGCGGTAGGGAACTCGTGCATCGACTTCTTGGAGCCTATCAACGATGTGTGGTAGGAGGCCATATCCGTACTCGGTGTCCTCGTATATCGGCACCACATTCCTCCATCCGAAAAGTTTGACAAGGGAAACGAGAGCTTCAACACCAAACAAGCTGTTCAATGCTGTTCTTATGAAGTATGGCATCTGGGAAGGTGAAAAGGAAGGACTAGTCACGGAGAAGGACACAACGGGGACCTGAATTTTCGTCCCAAGATTAATTACAAATCCGGCCTGTGCTGATCTCTGAGGTCCCAAAATGGCTTGCACTTGAGCATTTTTTAGCAAGTCCAGTGCTGCAAGTAAGCGGAGAGAAAAATAATAATCGAACGATCAATTCTAGGATTGTTATTTCAAAATTGATATTTTAAGATCTCTAAACAATCTTTGAAGGGTGTGAATGAACAACAAAAGCAAGGAATTTGTTGAAGCTACCAACTACATCAACCAAGGTTTAGAAATATCTTGAAATGGTTCTAAATTAAAAAGTGAAGATCATTTAATGTCCACAATCAATTTTTTTCCTCACAACAGTCGAGGTTCCGAAATCGAAGTGTAAGCCAATCCTCTGAGTTAGAACTCATAAACAAATAAAAACATTCAATAACTAAATAGATAACTTCTTCCTGTTTGTAAATCTCTTAGAACGTTAGCTACAACTAATGACATCTACCAAGTGGAATCAAGTCAATTGCCAACTCAACAAAGTTGTCCTACTTAAAAATTCCAGAAAACAATATCACACTAAAACCCTACTCTACTCACATTAAACATAGACTCAAACCCCAAAAACAAAGTTGGCATCTCACCAAACACCTAAATTTCACACTACTAATCCATCCAATCACACATGAAACTTTAAAAACCAAAAAATCCAAAAATTCAAAAACAATAACAAACACAAAAAACTCACACAAACATGAAAACCCAGAACCCAAAATTCAATCCCAAACCCACCCATCACAAGATCAAGCCACAGAAACAAAAATCCAAAAAAAGGTCACAACCAAAACACCAAACTCAACCATATATACCAGCAGAAGCAGCTCCAACAGAGTCATTTCCAGAGTCCCTGACATGCATCACAACTCTAGTTCGAAACCCAGGATGTGAACCATAAAAATCCTCAAAACCCATCTCCAAACAGGCCCTACACATCCTCCCCACCTCACTCTCCAAGTCCAGCACCACCCCAACATCCACAGGCTTGGTGAGAGTAGAGGAGGTGGGTAGCAGAGCCAGGAGGAGGAAGAGGAGGAGAGGGAGGAGGAAGGTTGAGGGGGTTTCCATTGGATTGGATTGGAGTGGAGTGGGGAGTGGTGGGGTTGGGATTTGTATATGGATGGGGTTGGGGAAGTGAAGGTTCGTTGGAAACACAAGGCAAGGGTGTCATTCTGTTTGAACAAGTCTTTGGCAGTTGGGGAGTGATGGTGACCGTTTTCTTCGGATTTTGGATTCTTTGTTTGGTTCTGGACCGACTTCTGTTTTTTTTTAATTGTCGTTGACTTCTGTTTTGTAAAATCTGATTTCACAAAAAAGCAATATTTTGAAAAAATAATGTTTGTTTAACATCGATAAAAAAAATTGATTCTGGAAATAAAATCGTTAGTTTTACCATCTCTTCTCATCTCTTCCAAACCAACAAATATTTAAACGAAAAAAAAATTACAACAACCAAAAGAAATTTACAACAAAACACACACAACCACCACGAAAAACATCACACGTCTAGTAGCTGCAAAAAGAGCAAGTTTAGACATTCAAAGCAGAAATTTTGAAAAAAGTGGAGGCATGGGTTGGTCGGAGAGAAGGGTTGATCACTAAATGGGATTTTGTTGTTAAAAAAGGTGAAACAATTGGGGTAACACAGTTTTTTTCTGCAAGAATCAATGAAAAGTGTTTTGGAATTAGTTTTTTTACTTGATTCCACACGCAAGAAAACTAGTAGAATAGATTCCTCCTCCAAAATCGATTTTGAAGTTGGATGTTTGACAAGATGGATTTTGTTCCGACAAATTTCCTAGAATCACTCCCAAAATTATTTACCCAAACTTAATTTGTTTAGGTGTTGAGTTATAAGTTTCGGCGCCATGGGGACTTATATTGAGGGTGGAAGAGGGACATGTGTTTGGAGGTCCAAACCTATTCCTAGCAGCATATATCCGAATTTCAGGTATTCCAAAGTAGAAACTATATAAGTCATCCTCAATTTAAAACATTAGTCCACAAGTGTGATGGATCCTATATATTCATAAACAAATAGACATTTGCTAGTTGACACTATATTTGTCATTACTTGGATGTATGGAAGGAAAACGTGGGTGTGGGTTGGAGGTCGAAAATTGCATAGGCAAATAAATAAATAAAATTAATTCAACATAATTTTATTACTATCATAATTGGACAACATACATCTGAACTTGAAGATTTTATACATTCTTTTGTCATTGAAACTATCATGGCTGATGGTTCTCTTCGCGTAAGAATTTTTTGAGATCATTTTAAAATGTCCTCGACCATATCTTTCTCAATGGAATTCCGTGTCCATTTATTTAATGTCCTCATTGGGAAAAAGAATTAAAGAATATTTTCGCTCTTCCTATTGATCATTATCCTCATAATACTTTTTTTCTTGACTTAAATCATTATTTTCTTTATTATTTTTCAACATTCTCATTGTAATGGACAAAACTTATGTGAAGTCTTAAAAAGTTTGCCCGGAAAAATCCAGTCCAAATTTATGAATAAGTTTTGTTGGTTTTAATTTTATCATTCAAAATTGCATAGTCCAGATTGAGTTCGCTTCCTATTTACAACGAAAAGAAATACTTGGAGTTAAACATGTTGACCTAGTGCGAGTAGTTTACAGGAACTCAACTTGGAAGTAGGGGGAACTTGTGGTTTTTGTTTGAAAAGGAAAGTTTAGTGTTTGAACACTATTCACGTGATGTTTTCTTTTTTGACCTTGCGTAAGCTTGGTTTCAGACAATGTGAACAGTACTTATGTCATGTACTTTCTTTTAGTCTGTGTTGGTTTTTGTCTTACAGGTAGTTTTTTTTGAGAACGTGTTTGTAGTTGACATCGATATTGTTGACTTGCAGTCTAGTAACGTTAGATTGTGAACATAACTTGCTTGTATATAATATGGTGAATTTATTTTGTGAACATAGGTTGTGTTTTGGTCTCTGTTTTAAAAGTTGAACTGAACTTTTAACTAGGGGAGAGTCCAGTCTTGGTTTTTGGACCAGACCGGACCGAACAAGAAGTCGGTACGAGTTTTGGGTCGGGTGATTTGAAAATTTTGAGTTTCAATCCGGTCTAGATCAAACCCGACAAAACCCAATGAAAACCGGACCGGACCGGATCCCATGTGCTGCACATAATGAACATGTTTATTTGTTATTTTGTAAGTGAACTTGTGGTGGTTTTAAATGTTGATTAACTTGTATGCATTCTGGAGTAAACTTTAGAGTATATTGAACTTTGTAAAATAGTTTTTATTTTTGTTTTATTGCATCTCAGTAAGGGTTGTCAACTTTGGCTCGGTTCGATGGCTCGACTCTGGTTTAACTTGAAAATGAACGATCTTGATGAAAAACAAAAAAAACTTCCAACGTGGTTCAGTAAACAAGCAACTCGAACTCGAAAAAAATTGAGGCTCGTCTCGATAGCTCGCTCAAATTTTTTATTGCTCAATTTATAATTTTTTTTTATATTTGATAATAACATAAGATAATACTTATTGTTCAAAGTTTCGCTCGACTCGACTCGTTTACACCGTCAAATTCCCAGGTTTTCAATTACAAACATGTCCGAACCTGGACCAAACTGGACTTCGTCAAGTAATCTAAGGTTTTTGTTTTTTAAGTTATATGAACTTATTAAATGTTGGGTACTTATTTTTAAGAACTAACTTGTTGTAATGATTATGTTTGTTACTGAACTAAATTAGGTTTTTTATATATAGTGATTGCTTTCATATCAAGGGAAGGGTAACCCTGATTTAATAGGACTGATAACTTAGAATAAATAGAATGTATCATGATGTGTGGGGTAACACGAATTGAAAAAATGGGTAACACGAATTTAAATAGGAAAATTTTAATTACGGTTCGTGGGGTAACCCCATTTGAAAGAAGGGGTAACGTGAATCCAATAGCACGGTAACACTGATTAAATAGAAGAAATTAACTTGAGATCCAATTGGTAGAAGAGATGGTAGGTTGAGGTAAAATCTAGCTCCGCTGGGGGTAATTTGTTTTTGTAGGACAAGTAAGTTGGAGTAAATAGAATGAATTTAATGTTGGTTCGTGAGGCTAAACCTGAATGATAGGTGGGGTAAGTTTAATTCAATAGCAAGGTAATTTGGATTGTCGAGGTAAGTTGAATTCAAACTAGATAATCGAGGTAAGTTGAATTCAATAGCAGGGTAACCCGAAATAATAATCGGGATAAGTTGAATTCAATAGTAGGGTAACCCTAATTGATTTATCAATTGGATTTACAATTAAGGTTACCCTGTTATTGAATTCAACTTACCCCAACTATTATTTCGGGTTACCCTGCTAGATTTACCCTGCTATTTGATTCAATTTTCCTCCTCCATCAATTAGGGTTACCCCACGAACCATCATTTAATACATTTTATTTACTCCAAGTTACCCGTCCTATAAAACCAAATTACCTCATATCGCAACTAGATTCACCCCTATACATTCTACCAATTGGATATTTATTAGGGTTACCTGGCTATTGAATTCAACTTATACCGTCTATAAATTATATTAAATAGCATGGTCGACAAATATTTTTCATTTTATGGAAATCGTAAGGCGTTAGAGAAAAGATGTAAACAACATTCTAGGTGAACTGCCCAAAATATTGTCCAATTGGTGATGGATGCATTTGGTAGGCAACAAGAAACAATGGAGTTTTGTGCTATCTTGGAAGAGGTCAGTTGGATTCAATAACAAGGTAACCCTAATTGATGGACGATGTAAGTTAAATGTAAAAGCAGGGTCACCCTAATTTACATGAAATTGGTAGAAGGGATTGTACAAGTAAATCTAGTTATTATAAGGGGTAATTTGATTTTATAGGACGTGTAGTAGTAAATGGTATGGATTAAATTATTGTTTTTTGGGGGTAAATTGAATTCAGTAGCAAGGTAAATGGTATTAAATAGAAGTAAAATAAATTATTTGTTATTACCCGTACGTTGAACCCAAGCTCCCTCTTGTTCTCGACCCAATACTTTACCCATTATTTCTATCCATTACCTCTAATGAACGTTCGTTATATTGGAATGACTCATTTTCAAAGAAAGCACATAACTTTTTTTGTTTGTTACTCGTACATCGAACCCAAGCTCCCTCTTGTTCTCGATCCTCCTCGACCCAATATTTCCATCCATTACCTCCTTTAAGGTTCGTGATATCGGAATGACTCATCTCCAAAGAAAGCACAGAACATGGATCCATTTAGATAGAAAACATTTCCAACTGTTGCTTGTATTTTGATTTTCTAGATGTCATGACTTCATTGTATGCACGTTACTACACATTACCCCGCCAGAGGAGGAAGTGTGGCACCTTTTAAATTTTGATTTTCTAGATATCATGGCTTCATTATATGCATCTGACTTGTATTCATGTAAGGTCAACTTTAAGGACTTAGAGCTTACATCGATAGACGGGAAGTTGGATTCCATAGCAGGGTAACCCTAATTGGTGGAAGATGTAAGTTAAATTCAATAGCAAGGTGACCCTAATTTATACCCACCAATGTTTTTGTATTTATCATGGTCAACTGCAAAAATTATTATGCCACAAAAATTGTATGTAGAGACGCCACAAGTTACCATGGTCAACATGCTATTGAATTCAACTTACCTCGTCCATTATTTAGAGTTACACTTCTATTGCATTCAGCTTACCTGGTACATTATTAAGGTTACCCCTCACGAAACATCACTTAATTCACTTTATTTACTCCACCTTATCGGTCCCGTACTCCCGTTGAACCCAATTACCCTCTATCACATCTATATTAACCACAACCTTTTATTTAGGTTACTCGGGCTGTTGGATTCCACTTACCCCGTCTAGTATTTACGTTTAAATTTGTATTCAAAATTCAACTTCCCCAACCAATCAATTAGGATTACCCAATCGGATTTACCAGACTAAATTCCACTAGACTATGGTTAACCTGCTATTGAATTCAACTTACCTTGTCCTTTACTTAGGGTTACCCCGTTATTGCATTCAACTTACCTCGTATGTTATTTTTGGGTACCATGTTTTTAATTCAGCTTAGCCTGTCAACCAATTAGGATTACCTTGCTAGTTTTACCCCGCTACATTCAACTAGATTTTACACTACTGTGAAATTTAATTTATCCCGTCCATCAGTTAAGATTACCCCCACGAAACATCCTGTGATCCATCTTACTTACTTCAACTTACACAAAAAAGCCACATGAAAGAACACATTTCCATGAAAAACATTTGAACTGCACAACCAAATTATCCGAAACACATGAATTGCAAATAAAAACATGTTCTTTGGCAACACACATAATCTGAAAAGTTAAGCACAGTAAAGTTAAAGTTCACATTTTTACTAAAAAAAAGAAACAAAAACAAGTACGACTAACACACAAACCAATCACATAAAAAAGCCATATAAAAGAACACATTTCCTTAAAAAACACAAACTCCACAACAAAACTCTCTGAAACACATGAATTGCAAAATGCAAACACACACACACACAAAATCTCACTTACAGACACAATAAAGTCCACAATTTTACAAAAAATTAAAATAAAATCACACCTCCATTCAACCAGAGTGAGGGGCTTGTGAGAAGGTTCCCCATTAGCCTCCACGAAGTAGTAAAATAGACTCCTTCCACTCTTCACATCCACATCCACATACCCAGCAAACTGTCTGAATCCAACCTCTGGCTGCCCTGACAATCTCCCAACAAAGTCCTCTTCTGGGTATCCCCAACACCACCCTAGAACCAACCCAAAATCCAGAATTCTCCAGACCCAAAACCCAAAATCCATCCTAGACAATAGACACCAAAGGAACAGACCCACCAGAACACGGTGGAGAGAAGGGGTCGGAAAGGCTCACGGTGAGGGCCTCCTTCATGGTGATGGGGGCGGATGCGGTGGCCATGGCGATCGGATTGGAACGAGAAGCTCCGACGAGTGAAGGATGGACCGCCGGAGTGTAGACCGGACCGGACCTCCTCTCACCACCAAGAATGATGACTCGTGAAGCCAAAAAAAATGGGATGAAAAATAAGCTTACATGCTAAGGAGGGGGAGGTTGGAGGAGAGGGTGGAAGAAGTTTTTTGTTGTAGAAATGAAATTTGAAATTCAAAAATAAGGTTTGGGTTGTCAGGTATTCCGAGAATAAAGCAGGATCGTACTTTGAAACTGTGATTTTGCGTTTTTCTTCTTCTGGTGGTACAGTGTCTCACCTTGTTTTGATGGGTTGGCTTGCCATGTCAGCTGTGCGTGAAAAAAAGCGTAGAACACTACTTTTTCTATCTAATAAGACTACTTCAAACAATCTAATTAAGTAGGAAAAAACAGACCACGAAAAAAGAAAAGTTAAAAACAGATAAACAAAAAAAGATGAGCACCAACAAAATCCCAGACATCGCAAAACAGATCTAGTCATCTAGTAGATGATCCAGTAAGTGGTTTTGTCTTTGCCTTTTAAGAGGGGTGGATTTTTCGCCCACTGCAACCCGTCCCGCCTAAGTTAAGCGGGTATGCGGGGCAGGGCGGGTCAAAATAAAAAAAATCGTTACCGCCCAGCCTAAGGTTGGACTAGGTGAGGCAGGACGGGGCGGGTTATTTAAATTTTTTTATTTTTCCTAAGAAAAAAAACATCAGAACATGAGAAATAGTAATCACTCATTGTATTTTTTGGAAAATTGGATGTGTGGTGAGTGAAAAATTAGACATTTGGTGAGTGTTGAATAGTAACTTGGTACGGCAGGTTAATGGTTACGAGTAAAATTGAACATTAAAATGATTTAATATATAAAAAATTTAAAATATATTTGATTAGACGGGTTGGGGTTATGCGGGGCGGGTTGCAAGACAACCGCAACCCGCCCCGTTTATTAGGCGACTTATGCGGGTGGCAGGTTAGAGGGTTGACGGGTAACATTTTTTTGTCTGCTACCCGCATTAGACAGGGCGGGACGGGTAAATTCTTACACATTTACAACCCTAGCTTTTAATCTCCGGTATCTGAAATCTTCTTATTTATGCAAGTTTTGACTTCTTTTATGTATTCGATTAGAAGCTTAATCTAGTTTAGAATCTTTTGTTTTCCATGTCACAGTAATTGATACGTGCATGATACCCATGTTTTGAGTTTATTATTGGTCAATCATAGATACCACGTTCATCATGTTGTCATGTTGCACGATGTAATGTTATCCATGTTTTAGTTTTTTTGTTTACATGTATAAGTTGATAGACTAATGGAGTTAGAAGGTATTATGGGTAGGATACGTTGTTTACAAAAATAGTATAAATAGATGTGTCTATGTTATTGAAAGAGCAAACAAGTATTAAGCATAATAACAATTTTTTTTGGATATCTTCTTTTATCTTTTGCAATTCTGAAGTTTTATCTCTTTATCGAATAAGAGACCTATCAACTTCCAAATCTTTTAATTTTCTGGAGTTTTGACTCTTTCTCAAATAAAATCGTATCGGTAACATTGTCCTTACCATTGTTTATGAAATGTGTGGATAATCCTGCAACCCACCTCTTAGTGGGTGAATGATGATGGATTATATAGGCTTAGAGTAAGGAATATTCATGTTAGTGGTGGATTTGATTGGTTAGTTATAGTTATATTTGTTTACGTGGTTTTAATCTGATGACGTTTGATGTGTAATGTTTTAATGTCCCTTAAAGTACTCCACATCATCTTATGTAAGGTCAATGCCTTTTAATTGAATGGATTATATTGTTTATTAGATGTAGGAGTGACAACAATCTAGATGACGTTCTGAAGGCTTGATATCCTATTTCATGATGCACGTAATTAGTGATTGATCAGCAATTGTAAATGTTAGAACGCACGTATACTTCACTTATTCCTATGTAATCTAATCCATTTTCCTAAGACTATTTGAATTGAGTATTTTTCTAGTGTAGATCTAGTGTAAGCGATGGTCTCAGTAATTAATGTAATGATCTTCATTTGGACATCTCTTTCGTCGATTTGATTATTTGCAAATTGGTAAAATGAGAAGAAGATAGGAAAGAGCTTGTTGACTGACCTATTGCCTCCTCCATCCACTCATATTCATGTGATAGCATACATAATAATAGTTACATCATGCACACCGATAATTAATTACCACTCGTATTTATATAATTATGTATGTGTCCGGCATGCATTATTATAGTTACATTATACATCCTCTGATAATTAATTACCATACGTTATGCCTTAGCTTCAAGATATTCATTCACCAGTAATAGTTCCAAAAATAATAATTCATTCACCACTAACAACCATTGAAAGACCTCTCCAAAACTCTCTAGTTCATTCACATTTTACATTATTAAATCAATACTGTTTAATTTCAAAAATTCTCAACATGGTTGTGAACAGAGGAGGAGACCATAGTTGTGAACAGAGGAGACAAAATCAGATATGAATCAGATACATCATACATCTGGTGTTGGATTCGGACCTGAATACATATAAGAGCTAAAACGTTCAGATTCGAATCTGAATTCAAATTTAATTGCAGAATTTTGAACTAAATTTGACCTTTTTTGAAAAATATATTCGACGTTTAGTTTTATCTGCATTTACGTAGGTATACTTTTATGCATCATCAGTAGGTAATTTTTCCTAATTTAAAGAGAGCTTATATGTCACAGAAACCATTTTCCAAAGCTTAACTACCATTATTTTTCTTTATGAGTAATGAAGCAGGTTTGCTTACAAATTGCTACAAGCATTTTTTACAAATGAATGGGACTAAGTCGAAGTTTAAACAAGCTCATATTCTCCATTTCTTATGGACCAGTTTACCTCCTATCTGGCATAATCAATCCCTGACCTGATGTCAATTAGACGTTTCACCACATCACGCATCGAGGGCCGAGAGGCGACCTCCCTAGAGGTGCATCTCAACGCGACAAATAGCACTTTACGCGATTCTTCAAGGACCAGAGGAGATGATGCAGCTTCATCTATGAGTCCTTGGTCTGCTATCTTTTCTACATCATACCTCCCATGTAGAACCAATCCAACCCAGCGAACCAAATCAACATGCTGCTCGAACGAAGGGTCAAGTGCTTGCTTTCTAGTTAGAAGTTCAAGTAGAACCACTCCGTAGCTGTAGACATCTGATTCTTTCGTCTTCCGCGATGAGAATGCAGACTCTGGGGTGGTTGAGAAAGAAGTAAGCATTCAGCAAAGTAAGATATTTGAACAATTCAAGGAAGATAATGTAACTACAAATAATGTCTAATGCTTTGATTTATATTCTGATTATAGTTTGATATGCTTTGCTACTGTCTAATGGCATGCTTTATTTCATCAATCCCTGAACTCAAAATTGAAGATCCCCACTGATAATCTTGATTTGTAGCATATGCAGTTGTTTCATGAAGACATCTTCGTTCTAATTATCTTAAATTGCTCAGAATCAAGACAAAATCCTTGTCTTAGCAAGAGTAGTCCTACTTGGTAAATATCATTTTGAAAAAAATGTATCAATGACCCTTTTATGCTGATAATAAGAGGAATGTAGTATTATACAAGATATTTCTTGATAATCATGAGGTGCAAAATGAACCACTCAAAAAAGGCAACTAAAACAAAATAAAATTAAAATTTCTTGATAAAATTCTCTCTTCAAATTACAAAAGAAAAAGAGGAATTGGTCACCTGGTGCCATGTAGCCAAATGTTCCCATAAGACCATTAGAATGCATTCCAGGAGCCTGTGTCTGCCCAATTACCATGGCAATCCCAAAGTCCGTAATTCGAGGCTCGAATTCCTGATCCAAGAGTATATTCCTAGGCTTGATGTCTCTGTGCACAATGGTCTGGTCACAATCATTGTGCAGATAAGACAATCCCTGTGCAGTTCCGAGTGCAATCTTGAACCGCAAGTCCCACGACAAAACAAGATGTGGTTTCTCCTCGTGGAGAATGTCGTGTAGGCTTCCGTTTGGCATGTACTCGTACAAGATCAAGCCGTGGTTGTTTCTGATCCAGAAGTCCACCAACTTCACCAAATTCCTATGTTTGATGCTCGCGACAATCTGTGTTTCCCGTTCCATACTAGCGGTTGCCCCCTTCCCTTCCACAAAACTAAGCCATTTAAGTGCGTATGTTTTGGTTGGACTAAGCAACACCCTGTAGACAGTTCCATGCCCACCTCTCCCAACAATATACTTGTCATTTAAATTCTCCGTAGCCTCCAACACCCGCTGCAGGAAAAGAGGCATTGCTTCTCGGGTATTCTTTCTCCTCCTCGAACATATATAACCGAACACCAGAAGCGAAACAACACAAGGGACAAACAAACCTATTACTATCAACACAATATGAACTCTTCTGAGATGTTGTCTCTTGCTGGCTGAACTGCTGCACATACTCAAATACGAATACTTGACGCAATTCGTGTCTTTGTTGGTGCAAACAATGCAAAGTCCCGAATTCCCCACGAATCCGGTCTGGGAGTTATTCTTCAATTGGAGTAACTCTTGCGGAATCTCACCTGTAAAGTTGTTGAATGAAATGTTAACCTGCACCAGAGCTTGAAGTTTTCTCAGATCAGAAATGCTTCCAGTCAAGTTGTTCTCAGATATGTCTAAATTCATAAGACTTGTTAAGCTCCCTAATGCCGATACACCTCCTTCCAGACCATTACGGCTGAGATCCAGCGCGTAAGTAAGTCCGCGCAACTCTCCCAGCGATTCAGGAATAGTCCCTCCAATAAAATTATGTCCCAATCTCAGCTGGAAGAGGTTCTTGAATTGCGACAGAAAATCAGGTATTCCACCTGTTAACATGTTTTCTTGCAAAATCATGTTCCTTAGCAATGTTAAGTTGGTAAGGCTGGCTGGAATCGACCCATTTAACGAGTTGAAACTTAAATCCAATTGATAAATCTTCCGGCACTGTGATAGTTCCGGCGGAATTCGCCCGCCTAATTTGTTGTGTGAGAAGTCTAGATACTGTAAATTTTCAAGATCCCCGATTTCTGGTGGTATGGTCCCTGTGAGTCTGTTGTTGGACAACGTCAGCTTCTCAAGCTTCTTGCAATTCCCCAAACTGACCGGAATCAGACCACTGATATCGTTTCTGCTTATATCCATATAAGTTAAGCTTGAAGTTTTCACGAAATCCGGAAGCGTACCTGTGAGATTGTTGTTGGAGAGAATCAACCTTGTAAGATTCAGGCAGTTTGTCACGTCGGGCGGGACAATGCCATGGAGTCGATTGCCGCCCAACACGAGCACCGAGAGTCGTTTCCCATAGCAGAGATTTTCGGGGATTTCACCGGTGAACTTGTTATTCATGAAATCTATTAAACTAAAGCTGCTGTTAACCCCCAATCCACTCGGAATTTCCCCTGAGAACCGGTTGCTAAACAACGTGACCTCGTCAAGATTGCGAAGCTCGGCCATTTCGACTGGCAACTCGCCCGTGAAATCGTTCATGTAGATGCCAACATACCGGAGGGCCGGAATTCCCCAAACAGTCCGTGGGAATTCCCCAGTAAGATTGTTCTTGAAGATATCCAAAGTAGTTAACTTTCTCAAAAACCCGAGTTCCTCCGGGACCACCCCTTCCAACCGGTTCTCCTGCAACCTCAATTCCGTCAATTCCCCGCATTCCCCCAACTCCTTCGGAAACAGCCCGGAGATCCTATTGTTCGCAAGGTAAAGCAACGAGAGACGCGAGAGCCGTCCGAAACTCCTCGGTATGACCCCCGAGATCCCGTTATACACCGCAGAAAACTCCTCCAACTGACTACAATTCCCGAACTCCTCCGGAATCCCCCCTTCGAACTCATTATTCGATATCGAAAACACCGTCAAATTACTGAAACCTCCAAACCAAGCCGGAATAACCCCACTCAAACTGTTATTACTCACATCGAAACTCGTAAGCCCTCTAACCCTTCTCAAACTTTCCGGTATACCTCCACTAAGCTTATTCTCATACAAGAACAGAACCTCGAGATCACGACAATTCCCGATGGAAGTCGGGATCGTGCCGGATAGGAGGTTTTGGGAGAGGTCGAGGAAGCGGAGAAGGGTGAGGTTGGAAAGGGAGGAGGGGATGGGGCCGGAGATGGAGTTGAGGCTGAGGTCGATGGTTGTGAGGGAGAGGGGGAGGAGAGAGGGGAGACGGCCGGAGAGGTTGGAGGTGGTGAGGTCGAGGGTGATGGGGCGGTTGGTGGAGGAGTCGCAGGTTATTCCGGTCCAGTTGCAGGGGTTGGGGTCGGAGGGGGACCAGGTTGAGAGGATGGAGGCGGGGAGGTTGAGGGTTTGGGGGAGGAGGAGGAGAGTTGCGACGTCGGAGATGGAAGAAGAGGGGAGCGGGAGGGAGAGGATGACAAGGAGAAGACACGTTTGGAACATGTTTGGTTTTGGGTTTGGTTTTGGGTTTGCATGTCGATGTGGTGTGAGGAAGCCCGGTGAAGCCGCCCGCCGGTTTTCATTAAAAACGACATAGATGTTGACTGCAGTCTCAATGAAAATGACATCACGGACTTCATTTTCAACCTAGCTAAAATGATATTTGAGATGTTGCCTTTGGCAAAAAAAGCATCTTGATCTCATTTTTTCTCGCATTTTTCAAAACCATTTTCCTCCTCTCCTCCTCCCACTCTCTGACGATTTTTGAGCTTTCGGTGCTAGTTCCACGTGTTTCATTCGTTTGAAGGTATATTTAGTTTATTTTTTGTTAATGTTTTGCTTGATTAGTTTGTATTTGTGTGGTTTGGTTTGGATTTGTGTGGATTGATTGGTGTTTGGTTGATTGCTTTAGATTGATTTGGTTTGAAATTAGGTTGATTGACAATAATGTATTGAACCAATCATAATTATTTAGCAAAATGATATATGGACGCGGGCGTCAGGGATGCTGCCCAGTTGGTTGCTGATGTGGCCGTACTGATGTTGCAGTTTCAATATTTTATTATCACGTGGGTGTGGGTGCGTGTGCGTGACAATCTATGTGACTGTTTGATTCCAAATACATATTTAAATGTTGTTTTTTCTTCCATCATTCCTCTACGACTCTACCCTCTCCCTAAACTTTCATATTCTGTCTTTCTTATCCTGAACGTGTCCAGAATGTAATTCCAGAATGTGTCCATAATGTTTCCAAAATGTGTCCAAAATAAGTCCATAATGTATCTAGAATGTGTCCATAATGTGTCAGAATCAGTCCATAGAGAATGTGTCCATAATCATTCCAGAATGTGTCTATAATGTTTCCAGAATGTGTCCATAATCATTCCAGAATGTTTATGGAATGTGTCCATAATGTTTCCAGCATCAGTCTAGAATGTTTCCAGAATGTGTCCATAATGTTTCCAGAATGTGTCCAGAATCAATCCATAATGTATCCAGAATGTGTCCACAAACAATCCATAATGTATCCAGAATGTGTCCATAATGTGTTAGAATCAGTCCATAAAGAATGTGTCGCGAATCATTCCATAATGTGTCCATAATCAATCCATAATGTGCCAGAATCAATCCATAAAGAATGTGTCCAGAATCATTCCATAATCATTCCAGAATGTGTCCATAATGTTTCCAGAATGTGTCCGGAATCATTCCAGAATGTTTATGGAATGTGTCCATAATGTTTCCAGAATCAGTCCAGAATGTTTCCAGAATATGTCCATAATGTTTCCAGAATGTGTCCATAAAGAATGTGTCCAGAATCATTCGATAATGTGTCCAGAATATGTTCATAATCATTACAGAATGTTTCCAGAATGTTTCTAGAATGTGTCCAAATTCAGTCCATAACATTTCCATAATGTGTCCAGAATTAGTCCATAATGTGTTAGAATCAGTCCGTAAAGAATGTGTTCAGAATCATTCCAGAATGTGTCCATAATGTTTCCAGAATGTGTGCAGAATGTATCCAGAATGTGTCCAGAATGTCTCTTCATTATTAGTCCAGAATGTTTACAAATTGTGTCCAGAATGTTTCTAGAATGTGTCCATAATCAGTCCAGAATGGAATCATAAATCCAGAATGTTTTCTTTTATCGGGAATCATAAATCCACAAATCATGATTCTCCTTTATGGGAAGATTCCCCACGTTTGCTAACGTGACAAGTGACGTGGAGCGCGTCTGTGACTCTCCTTTATGGGAAAATTTCAAAGGATTTGTCAGTTCAATACTTATTTTGCCCACGTGTTTGCTAACTGGGTACTGACGTGTAGCGCGTCCGTGTATCAGCTTCCAATTATTTAATGTTTGAAATTGTGGTTATTAATAATATAATTTATGTGTAGATTGGTTTGGATTGTAATTGGGTTGATTGAGAATAACATAGTGAACTTTAAATAATTGGTTATTGAGAATTAGGTTTGTATTATTGAGTTTTATTTTTACAATTCGACTATGTTATATGCTCGTTACGTAGAGATAAATTGCTTACAATTCAATATTTGGTTTGCAACAACACCTATTTGGCATGTATTTTGAGACTTTTTTAATACAAAATATATAAGTAAGAAATATAGAAATTTTTTGGTATGAAATTGGTTTGGATTGTTTTATTTCTACCCAAGACTTTAACTCAGATTCTTTGATAAATTCTCTTTCAACAGTTGCAAATATATCTTCTTCACACGATTCTCACGGACCTGTGGACCCTTCAGTCCTAGTGACACAGAAAGATCATAGATCTTCTTCGATTCTCGAAAATGTAAGTGTTTTGATTATTAAATTAAAAATTTTGTGTATTGGTTTATATTAGACCTTAAGTAATTAATTATCTTTTTTAGGAGCAATTGACGGATATTAAGTGTATCGAGCACAATATTCAGTTCAACACGTGGAATGTGGAAGATGGTAGGGTATGGGATTTGTTAGAGATTGTTGGATTTGCTACAGTGTCTCGTTTGCAACAACTGCAACTAGATTGAAATTTGATCCGTGTTGTGGTGGAGAGGTGGAGGCCTGAGACTCACACATTCCATTTTAGACAGGGATAGATGATGATCACGCTACAAGACATAGCTATTCTTACTAGTCTCCGGATGGACAGTCTGGAAGTTTGTGCAACTTTAAATCATGATTGGTTTGAGATTTGCATGAACTTGTTGGTTACTAACGAAGAGGAGGCGACGACTGCAATGAAAGAGGGATACGTGCCATTGCAGTGGTTGCAACAAAATTATCGTGTCGTGACGCCAAATGTAACAGATGATGATGTGCTGCAACACACGAGAGCCTACATTTTGTTTCAGTTACCTGCTGATTGTAGGCAAGGACATGATGTTTGGATGAGTAGAACATAAATGATTTGTTTTGGAGTTGCCGCTATGCACGTGCCGGATAGGGTGATTCGTCAATTTGGAATACGGCAACACATTCCAGAATTAATGGAGATCTGCAAGATGAAGAGGCTCAGGGGAAGCTTAGAGTAAACAGGTTGCAAGAGAAGCAGTTATACATTCAAGCATGGTCACATCGTCGAGAGTTTATGGAAATGGAGGCACTATCACTACCAGAAGACCCAACTAGGGCTAGAAGTATTTATATGGAGTGGTACTGACAGATTACTATGCAATGGCTGACTAGAAGAATTGAAGATGCAGAACTACCACATTATAGGCCTGTAGCTGCTAGGTATCATTATTTGGTAAGAAATTTAGTTTTTATACTTTCACATAAGGTTTTTATTTGTATATCGTAATTGTTGTATTTTTTGGAGCTTCACGCCCTACACGGGTTACATGAAGATATTAACCAGCTTGAAGGGATGCATTCTGCACACAACCCTACGCGGTCAATAACGTCAAAATTGAAGAATCAAGGAAATGATGGCATACTTAAAGAGTGTAGGTCTGTTGCTGAAGTTGTCAGATAGTGTAAGCCCGAAGAATATCGTAGAGATTCTGAGGAAAATCTCCTAGAAATAGGAGTGTCACTTGATGAAGAGTATAATTTCTTTTTCACGGGGGTGTCACTTGATGAAGAGTAGAAGAATTGATCACCAATGGAGGAATACTAACTCAAGAATTGCACAGTACTACGTTCTTTCTGGGTGAAAATTCATCATTTCACGTCAGTGAAGGTTCATCATTTCAACCTCCTGAAGTTGAAAGAGGTGATGATGGTGGGGTTGCCGAAGACGATGCTGGTGGGATAACTCAGGTTTACCATCGTCAGCCTTCGAAGGTCCCACGACAAGGTGGGCAAACCAAAATTCCTGCCAAAATATTGTCTCAACCTTATTTGTAATTTAGTGCATTCCGACTATGGTTTAATTGTGTTAACAACAATTTCATGTTAAAACGTGGACCACTTTAATGTTTCAGTGTGTGTTAATTTCCATTTCTAGTTGAAATGTGTTGCATGCTTGTTGTATGAGATTGGAATCATATTTTCCCCCACAGGTGTACAATACTTGGAATTATAAACCAAGAGAATGAGTACAAAAATAGATCAACTTAGAATTCTGTTTGCTGCTAAAATGGCAGCTACAATGCATTTTTAGTGGAACAAAAACGACACTGGTGTTACCATTTTTGTTTAAGAAAAACGGCATCACCAATGCCGTTTTTATTCTACTAAAAACGACACTGCTAGTGTTGCCATTTTCTTCTAATTAAAATGGCACTAGTGGTGCTATTTTTCTTAAACAAAAATGGCAACACCAGTGTCGTTTTTATACACTAAAAACGAAACTGTAGGTGCCATTTTAGCAGCAGACAGACTCCTGACAGTTCACTTTGCTTGTATTTGTTTTCAACTCCACTAAAATGTTTGGTTTCATGTTATATTTGAAAGTAGGTAATTTCATAAAATAGAACTTCTTAATCAAGTCATGATCACCACAAAATATTGTTTCCCTCCATGGGGTTAAAAAGAAATTCAACTAAAATTAACCATACGAAATAAATGTACTAAATATTCTCTTTACATGTCTTCCGGTTGTGACCTAACTTACGACATCGCCCACATCATATAGCTCGTATAACTGATTTTTTTTGTTTTTGGTCGTCCACTTTGCCTTACGACAGAAGGTGTTATTAAAGCAATAGGTCATTCATCTGGTCAAAATCTTTCATCTAGTATTGGAAAGAAGATTGGTGCATATGCTTTCCTGTATGCTTGGGTGGTTAGGAATTCGGAGACGATTCACAAAGTATGAATGCTCACGTGACAATTGTTGCATACGGCCAACACATGTGAGCATGGAATGTGGTGTGCATTTGTAAACCCTCACCAACATGTGGGGGGCATCTCCATCAAAATGACCTGATAGCTATAAGATTGGTTGCTTTCGGCACTGAATATGTTGTGACTATGCCTAGTCACACAAAAAGTTGTGTAGCAAACTGCCGTTCGTTTGTGAATTGTGATTTCATTGTTGATATTTTTAGGATAGGTCAATATCATAGTCTCACATTCATCTCTTCTACTGACAAAATATTTATTCAACCGCAGATAAGTCATCATAATCAGAGGACAAAGTGGTAAGCCATGTACACGCTTTAACACATTGTTAAAACTTTCTGACAAGTTTGTGATCATTATACTAAAACAGCGACCATAATCATGACTTAATGCCCAATATGAAACATCCTCTTGATCTTTAATCCACTTGAAGCCATTGCGGGTGATGAATCTCGATATCCTTCATATGCTCTTCAATTTTTTTATCAGGAGCGACACCAACATGCCAAAATTTATTTTGCAGTTCCATATTCCCGCACCGAGCATGTCTTGTCATATTTGCACTCATGTGTTTGATTGCGAACGTAACCTCTTTCTGGGGGGAAATGTCTTTACAATATTTGTATGACCTGGAAAACGGTCACTAATAATGCACAATTAATCCATCTCGCGTGCATACTCTTGATGACGAAATACTTAAGAACCACTGCCATGGACTTCCTAATTCATTTTCAACAACCGCTAATGCCAAAGGAAACAAACCAGAGTCCGCGTCGGTACCCATAGCAACCAAAAGAGTACACTCAAACTTTCCACATAAATGAGTCCCATCAATGCTCAACACATGTCTACAATACTGGAAATCTTCAATTGATGTCGCGATTGACTAGAAAATTCTCTGAAACTACCCAATGCTTTTATTTGTCATCTGAGTCTGAATCTCGATTACTGTTCTGGGGTTGGTAGTGGAAATTGTAGGATCGTTATGACCCTCTAATTCTAATCACTTTTTAAGGTTAATCAATCTCTACTTGCTCAATCAAAGATGTGCAGCGGAATTTAAAACAACAAGCAAGTAAAGATATGAAATATGCAAACCACAATAAGACTCAATAGATTTTCATAGAGGTTCAGCCTCCCTCCTACTTCCTCTCTGGCAAGCTCCACTTGATCTCCCTCGAGCTCCGTCTACATCTTCACTATCAATCTTGTTTCAGGCCAAGATTAAGCCTTTACACTTTAAGCCTTGCGAACACCCTCGCAAGCTTGGACCTTCCTCTCACAATCCTAGAGGGACGCTTTGGGCTTTCACCGAAACCTTTACAATCTTCTTGACAACAACAAACTTGAGTGATTCAAACACTCTCTAACTTGAGTACACTTGAGTATGATTGGAATTGAGACTAAAGTGTGGAAGTGGAGGCTTTGAGTGTTTGGATTGTTCTCTGTAATGTAGGAGGGAAATAGGAGTAGGAGAGTTGTCTAAATAATGTTGGGGAACCTCTATTTATAACCTCTAGAAGAGTTATAACCAATGGGGTTAAGTGTGGTGAAGAGTTGTGCAAGAAACACAAAACAGAAAACTACAACACACTTTCCAGAACAAGTTCGGTCGACTGAACGGGTCAAACGGTCGACCGATAGGCAGTTCAGAACAAGGAACGGTCTAACGAATCTAGTTATAACTTAAGTTCACTTACGTTCACAGTCGAACTAAAATGTGGAACGGTCGACCAAAATCTAACAGGCATTGTGGGGTTATAAGTTCGGTCGAACAAAGAGGTTTGGGTGGTATACCGAAAAATGACAGGAACCCTGAGGTTCTAGAAAATGTCTGAGAATGGTCGACCAGGCTCTAGGAAACGGTCGATCGGTGGCCAAAGTATTTTGGGGTTTTGTAAAGTTTATACGAATACGACCGTTGGTATAATACGACAAGTTCAACAGTAACACGACACATGTAAAATGGTTAAACAACATGCACGCAATGGTCGACCAGTTTGACATTAAAGGCTAACTGATTAACTGATCCAATCGGTCGAACGGAGAACTAGTCCGGTCGAGCGATTTAGCTCAAACATTCCAGGTTTGGGTTTTAGTGTTTTCTGGTCTAAGTCTGGGTGACCTATTGTAGTCCAAATGCTATGAGATTTTGTGTGTGATTTCTCTAAGGAACCTAGTGTGTGTTTAAGTTGTTTTTAACTCTTGAACGCTCAAATACACAAAGTTACTAAGAGTCAAAAGAAATACAAATTACATGTCTTCAATAGCTTGATTACATGTCTTGGCTTGAATTCCTTTCTTCCTTGAGTCTTGATCACTTGTGGAAGTTAGCACAATACAGTATATATGCCATGCATAATGTGTGCTACTCTACATTGATTATAATTAAGATTAGGTTGATTAAATCATCAAAACATAGATTAAGGCCAAAAAACCAACACAAATATTAGATATAAAGCGTCTTAAATTACGATAAGATGCCTTAACAATTCCGTATACCTTTTCCAATGCTTTCTTCCCAGCGTACCAAGCTCTATCATACTTGATTTCTATGAAGGAAATAGTCTTAACTAGAGCTTGAAATTTTGCAGGAGTGACATACGCCCATCGACATTTGATTTGTAGGAGTGACATACTAGAGCTTGATTTGTACGCAGCAATACGCCCATCGACATTTGAAATGACTAAATCTTCAATCCAGTTCTCGTCAGGCTCTATGTCCGGTAAGTACATCAAATCCGGAAGTACTGGCAATGACGGTAATTCATTACTTACGATGACTTCATGTATGTTGTCATCAGGTTCTCGATTCACTGCGTCAGCCATATGATGAAACATGTTCTGCGGCTCCGGAAGTGGTGTTGAATCTACATCAACAATGTCTATCTCTTCACCATCCATCTGACCATCTGCCTCATCATCATCTGTCTCATCACTCTCTGCATCTTCAACTTGTCTTCCTTGAGAATGTAATTGAACTATGTTTGCTTAATAATTACTAGTATCCACTAGTGTGTTCTCATACAATTCAAAATTGGACTGATGAATTGCCGACGATAGACCTACTTCATATTGGTTATATGTTTGTGTCATTTGTTGATAATCCTCAGTCAATTGACTTTGGCGTGCAATAGTATAATGCTTGGGTTGTTTTTGAACAAATAATACAACCGTATTCACGATGTTAAATAAAGATAACATCGTAGCCGTACTCTGATCATCAAAAATATCAGCATATGTATACTTTTCATACGGTGACCACTTGCAGGTTAACTTCAGATCAAACTCTTCTTCTTGGAAACCACAAACTCGACAAATCTGTTTCACACAGGTCATCATATCGCATTTCAGTATTAACATTCATCATCCGTCTATAACCACCTTCATATTCTGGAATGCCATCTACGAATGTAACGATTCCATCGAAAAAACTATAACCAATTTGGTACCGAGCTCATTACTTCGGGCGTACTAAATCTACATTTGATACATGAAAATAACAATCATGCATTACATTTCATATCGAAATAAAAAAACAAAATAAAACATACTGAAAACCAACCTAAACAGTTCTTGTCATCGGTGAGAGGGAGTAATGGGAAGTGTGGAGTAATTTGGGTGTGGAAGAATGAAGATGGTGGCTGGGCAGGGCCATTTTTGCCCTAGGCAAAAATGACATCTCGGATGCTTGTCGTCGTTTTCAATATGTTCTTCTCAGAAACCACAAACTCGACATCCATTTCACGCAAATCATCATATCGCATTTCAATATTAACATTCATCATCCGTCTATAACCACCTTCATATTCGGGAATGTCATCTACGAATATAACAATTCAATCGCAAAACTATAACCAATCCGGTACCGGAGCTCATTAAGACGGTGCCATTTTTTCGTGATGCCGCTTTCACTAAGACTAAAAACGACATCTATGGTGCCGTTTTTAGTTAATGAAAACGACACCCCAAGTGCCCTTTTTATGTGCATATTTTGCCAAATTTGTTTCCAACGTGCATAGATATCAAATTTTGTTTTTTAGATTATTTCATTTTTTTCCAATTTTAATCGTGTGGTTTGCGTGCGGGAGTTCATTGTTTTTTATTTTTAAGGAAAAAAACCTCTTGTATTCAGATAGTCAAGACCAGAGATTCAATCTTAATAGTCTCATTTGTATATTTGGGATGTTGAAATTTAAAATAAATTGGGTAGTGTAGAAGAGAAAATCAAATAAAAAGTTGTGAAAATGTGGTGTGGATTTATTAAAAAATGATTTTTTATATATAGATAAGTATTATTATTTTTATTGTTACGGTGGCTTGCATAATAATAATGCACGAGGTGTAGGTAATTTATAGATAAGTAGCTCTTTAATCAAACATACTTTTCAAGTTGGACCAAATGAGATACACATTGGGTGTGTACACTAGTGCAGAACAATGCATACTCTTCGCCTAATAGACGTCGGCTGTATTACAAGCCGACATCTATTGGTATAGACGTCAACTCTTAGTACAGCTGACGTCTATTGTGTACTCTAGATGTCGGTTGTTGGAACATGCATTGCATCCGACGTCTATACCCCTCAGATGTCGACCTATAGACGTCGGATATTTATTACACCTAACGTCTATTTCCTATCCCGTATAGACGTCAGAGTATAGACGTCGGGTGCGTGTTACATCCTACGTCTATAGGTCTAATAAGTCCAAGTATCACTTCAGTTTTTATCTTTTCTCTTAGCCGCCAAAACCCGAAGAAAACCCTAGCCCTTCGACAACTCATGCCAAAACTCGACCAAAACCCGACCAAAACCCTAGCCTCCGCAACACCGTCCGTCTTCCTCCACTTCCCCAACCACCGCAGCCTCCGGCGACCACCGTCAATGCGCCCTCCTCCTTCTGCGACCACCATCACTGCAGCCGCGACCTCCTCCTCCTCTGGTTCATTTCGAGTTGGTGAAAGTAATATTTTGATGTGAACGAATTAGGCTATCTTAGCTTGTCATTTGGGGTGATAATATTAGACATAATATTCATGTGATTTAATAGGGAATATTTTGTGTGATAATATTAGACATTTGAAGTTCAAGACTAATCTATTGAATGTTCTAAGCTTTTGCTTTGAAACACATGAGAACTCAAGTTTGCTTACAGAGTAAGTTACTTATATTATCTTGTTGATTAAAGTTTGAGTAAGCATCGAAGTTCTATATAATAGCTAGGGATGAGAAATACACACTTAGTAACTGTATCCTTCTGTGTGAAATTGAAATAGTTGAGTTATTTAGGCACAATGTATTTAATTAAGAGTACCTTTGCCTACTTTCATAATAAAAAACATCTTGAGATTGTATTTAACAAAAAATATCATTGTTAACAAACTAACCTGTATATTGCGAATGGACATTAAGGGGGGTTTATGCACTTGGATTCCGAGGGAATCTGACGGAAACAAAATCTGGATTCCGGTTGACTTCGGAAAGGGGATTTTTTGTGCATGGAGGGATGGATTCCGTTGGATTCCGTGGTATGCACAAAATTTTCTTTGAGTTTTCCGTCGATTTGAGGTGGGAAAACAACGGATACTGGATTTCAGTAGACCAAAATGATCTTTTCGGTCGACCGTCAACCATTCGGTCGACCGAAATGGTCATTTCGGTCGACCATTTAACACATTTCGGTCGACCAAAATGATTTTTGTGGTCAACCGATTAACGCATTTGGTCGACCAAAAGTAGTTCAAATACCCCCGAAATCACTTTTCCAAACATGCACAAACAATTAAATTCAGTCAAAGGGAAAATACTTTCCACTGGATTATGTTTTCCTTTGCTTTCCAGTTGACTCCAAAATTCACTTTTCGCCATTTTCCGTGCCACTAACCCCCCCCCCCCCTAAGTAATGCGATTTGTGGATACCACTAGATTTAGCAAAGGTACTCTTTATTGTTGAGTGAGTGAGAGAGAGAGAGATGCTAGAATCAGTTGTGTAATTTATGCTGGTGAAAGTAATATTTTGATGTGATTAACGTTTATTTGACCAAAAGTTTTGCCTTTTTGTTCGACTTTTTTTGATTCCAAACCTTTGTAATACTCTTCTATAAAATTATAACTTAGATTTATATTAAAAAGACTAAAACTTAGATCATGTAAAAAACTTATGTTTAGTTTAGTGAGTTCATACATTTATTTATGTTTATTAATGTTTAACTTAGTTAAATGTTTATTTATTTATGTTTATTTATGTTATAAAAACTTATTTTGTTTTTTAAATGTTTATTTATGTTTAATTTCTAATAACTCATTGACCCCCTTAAGCAACTTGGCCTTTAATAACCTAAAACAAAATATTAGACAATATTTGTTAAGTCATTCATCTTATAGGATTTCCATTCATCGTATTTATTATTTATTTTACAATTTCTGTCATAGATTGTTGGCGTATGGTATGTAATCTCTTTCACTCAACATTCATTAGAAAGCAAGCATTAGTTAGTAGGACTTGCATTGGAACAAGAGTGAGGTGCGTGTTTGTTGGGTGTGTTGTTTGTTAGATTAAGGTATGAAAAACACTTAGGAGCAGTTACATATAGGAGATGAGGTGGGGGATTTCATCACCCTTTCCTTGGACCAAATACCACACTGCTGAAAAAAAGACCATATACATCGGATATACAGGGGTATATACAATGGATTTTTGCGGTCCAAGTGCCCAACATATATTTCACCGACGCCTATACCCTTGTTTATAGACGTCAACTATATACGACCAACGTCTATACAATGTACAATGTATAGACGTTGGCTATATGTGACCGACGTCTATTACACCTTTAATTACCGGAGATATACATTACCACCTAAAAAAGGCACCCAACCTCTACAGTAATCAAGCCCAAGTTGCCAAAGTGCTAATCTTTTGACCAATAATCGCGTACAGCAAGCCTAAGTTGCCTAAGTGACCAAACTCATTCGCATTTGTTTATAGAGGAGTGGTGGAGTACATCAACCACAACAACAAAAATTTGGCCGATGTGGGACTAAATTGTTACGACCTATAGATGTCGGATATGTAGGGTCACCGACGTCTATACATACAGTACGACCTATAGACATATGCCACTCTAAACATCCGACGTCTATACATTTAAATAACAATAATAATAAAAATTACATCATATAGTCGTTGACTACCCTATACAACCGACGTCTATACATGGGTAAATAGTAAAAAAACATTGCAACTATATTAAGTGCCCAAGTGCCCCAAGTGTCAATCTTTTGACCATTAAATATATATATATATATATCTCATTTGCCTATTGTAGCTAGTGTGGCACCCAACTCTCATTTAGAAGTAAATGAGTATTTCAACCCCACCAACAAACAATCTTTCTCCAATGTGAGACTAAACTTCAACACTTATGACCATCAACACACATGTGTATATCAATACACATGTGATAGTTACATTGATGTAGCTATTTTTAAATCAATCCAAATAATTCACATTATTCTTATACAAAATAAATCAACATAAATTCTTATACGAAATAAATCCCAAAAAAATGCATTAATTCTTATAAAAAATAAATCCACATAAATTATTATACGAAATAAATCCCAAAAAATGCAGTAATTCTTATACAAAATAAATCCACCTAAATTCTTTTACGAAATAAATTCCAAAAAATAAATAATAAATATTTTCTTATTTAAGGAGGTATAGATGTCAGTTATACTAAAAAACCCAACATTTATACAAAGCTATAGACGTCGGATTGATGTGATGCATGTAGAGAAAAACGTTTGTGATAGTCTTGTTGGGACTCTGTTGAACATACCTGGTAAGACAAAAGATGGATATAATGCTATACTTGATCTTGTTAACCTTGGTATACGAGCAATGCTGGTACCAGAGAAGAAAGGAGACTGAAACTACTTACCTCCAGCTAGTTATACATTGTGTAGAAAGGAGAAAAGCAATCTCTGTCAGTGTATTTCACGATATAAGGGTTCTACAAGGTTATTCTTCGAATATCAGTAGTCTTGTTGTTATGAAGGATTTGAAACTTGTGGGGACGAAGTCTCACGATTGTCACACTTTAATGCAGCAGTTGTTACCTGTAGCACTGAGATCCATATTACCTAAACATGCTAAACATGCAATAATAAAGTTGTGTTCATTTTTCAACAAGATTTGCAGTAAAGTGGTTGATCTCGTGCAGTTAGATAAGTTACAGAAATTGTGGAGACATTATGTCAGTTGGAGATGTTCTTTCCACCTGCTTTTTTCAACATTATGATTCATCTAGTTATTCATTTGGTTAGAGAAGTTAAATTGTGTGGACCAGTTTTTTAAGGTGGATGTATCCTTTCGAGCGTTATATGAAAGTGTTGAAATGTTATTGTAAAAATCGTCAAAGGCCAGATGCTAGTATTGTTAAAGGATACATAGCTGAGGAGGTTATCGAGTTTTGCACTAGATACCTAGCAAACACCAAAAGTATTGGACTTCCAAACAATCGTTATGATGAACGTTCCATGGTAAAGGGACGCGTGAGATGAAAATGTAAAATCCAAATGGCGAGTACTTAATGACAACATATTTCTATGTGTTGTGTAATTCTAATGAAGCATGAGTGAGCCACTTCTCTTCTACTTTGCAAGGAAGACGACGATGAAGATGGTGATGAAGAATCATCCCATGTAGCCTTGTGTGCTTCCTCCTTCCTTTCTTTTCTCTTGCTCTTCTCCTTTTCTTTTCTCCTCTCCCTTCTCTCCTTTTTCTTCTCCCCTTCTCTTCTCTCATTTCCACTCTCCTCCCTCTCTTTTTCTTTTTCTCTTTTCTCACTTCTTCTACCTCTTCTTTCATTCTTTTCTTCTTTGTCCTTCTTGAGGTATTTGAAGAAGTCTTTTGCTAGGACTTCAATGTCCTCATCTTCTACACTCCTCCTTGGTTGGTCAATATTTGCATGTAATCCCAAGGTGAATTTGTTCTTGGTGGCTTCCTTCTCCTTCCGATGGTTGATTTGAAGTTCATAAGCCATCAAGTTTCCAATGAGCTCCTCCATCTTTAATTTTGAGAGATCATGTGCCTCTTCAATTGCGACGACTTTATCTTCCCAATCGATGCTAAGTGACCGGAGGAACTTCCTTGTCATCTCTCCTTCATTGATTTTTCTTCCAAGAACCAAAAGAGAGTTAGTGATATCGGTGAAGCGAGTGTTCATTTCGCTTATGTTTTCACCGATTTGCATAGAAAAAATCTCATATTTATGCATGAGGAGACTAATGCGTGTTTCCTTAGTTTTACTATCCCCCTCATGGTGCATTTGAAGTGTATGCCATATCTCATGTGCACTAACACACCCTCTAATCCTATTATATTCACCCTCATTTAGCCCACAATATAGAATGTTCATGATTTTTGAGTTCATCTCAATTTCTTTCATTTTGGGCCTAGTGAGTGAATCTAATTCATCTTCATTTGGTGGTGTGTATGGATTTTGGAGAAACATCCAATACTTAAGGTCATTAGAAATTAGGAAAATCTTCATCCTATTCTTCCAATAATCATAATTTGACCCATTAAGCAAAGGAGGTCTAGTGGTGCATAATCCCTCTACATGATTAGATGTGCTAGCCATGCTAAAAATACGATTAAGTATAGAATTTAGCTAACAAGGCTCTGATACCAAATGTAAGATCGTGTGGGTTATGGGTTCACTAATCACTTTTTAATCTAATCACCTAATTACCTACTTGTTTAGACAATCGAGTAAATGTAGCGGAAATTAAAAACAAACAAGCAAGTAATGGAAAATAATGCAAACCACAAGAAGTCCGGTCGATTTTTATAGAGGTTCGGCACCCCACCCGGGTCCTAATCCTCTCTTGCAAGCTCCGCTCGGATCACCGAGCTCCGCCTACGACTTCACTATCCGCTCCCCGTTCCGGGCCGGGAGACAACGCCTTACAACCGTCAAACTCGCGAACAACTCTCGCCGAGCTTGGAATCTTCCTCTCACAATCCGAGAGGGACACTTCGGGCTTTCACCGAAGTCCTTGCTTCCTTTTACAACAATTGTAACCTTGAGTGGAACAACACTCTCTAAACAATGAGCACACCTGAGTAGGATGAAGAAATGATCACTAAGTGTGGAAGGTTTGTAGCTTTGAGTGTTTGGGATTCTCTCTAATGTTTGGGACAAGTTTGTAGAGGGAGAGTTGTGTTAAAATGTGTTTTACAACTCTATTTATAAGCATTAGAGAGAATAGATCCGTTGGGACAAGATTTGGTTGGATATTGTGCAAAGAAGACAAAGCAGAAAATCGGGCTGCAAATCTGTCCATAAACGGTCGACCGAAAAGGTGCAACGGTCGACCGAACGCTTGGGTTCGATAGGGATACGGTCGACCGAAATATGAATAGATCGACCGAACACTTAAGTCTATTAAGAAAACGGTCGACCGAACAGGGTTACCGGTCGACCGAATAAGCGTTTCGGTAGAGGGAAAATTGGATCGGTCGAACGAAATCGTATCGACCGATAGCAGGGAATTCTTGACAAGGTTAAACGGTCGACCGAACTTGGCACATGGTTCGACCGTTTGGTTAAGTATATGGAGGTGTATATAGTTTTAATACGAATACGACCGTTGGGCATATACGACAAGAATAACGGTCGGAACAGTAAGTTCAAACGGTCGACCGAAAGAAATGGTGCGGTCGACCGAAACTAGACAGGGAAACACAAACAGAATTACTTGATCATCCGGTCGACCGAACGGCATGTTGCGGTCGACCGAATGTGGGCAGACAGTTAGGGTTCAGGTTTTGTGTTTTTCCGGTCTAAGTTTGGGTGATCTATTGAAGTCCAAATAATGTGAAATTTCGTGTGTGACTTCTATAGGGAACCTAGTGTGTGATTAAGTTGATTTTAGCTCAAGTATGCTCAATTACACTTTGTTCCTAAGACTCAAAAGAAATCAAGATTACATGTCTTCGATTTAGCTTTAATTACATGTCTTGACTTCATTTCCTTCTGTCTTGAGTCTTGATCACCTGTAGAGGTTAGCACAATACAATATATATGCAATGCATAGTGTGTGCTACTCTAATTAAGATTCGGTTGATTAAATCATCAAAACATAAGATTAAGGCCAAAAAGCCAACAATCTCCCCCTTTTTGATGATGGCAACCGATATCTTAATACTTGAAAATTTTATATGTAAACTATGCATATAGATGCTCCCCCTATGGATGTGCATAGTTTTTATTCAAGTTTTATCAAGTTTTTCATGTTACCCCCTTAATTATCTCTCCCCCTTTGACATCCATCAAAAATATTGATAATTATATAAGTCAAAAGGATGTCATCGTAATGAAGTTGCTCCCCCTAAATTTAGCACTTCATTACTCAAATAAAAGATAAAACATTTAAGCTCCCCTATCAATAAGGCTAAATGGAAACAATGAAAATGATGAAATTAAGTTAAGTTTCAACTTAAGCCTTATTCTAACATCCATTTAAAAAAATTGACATTTAAGATCAATGAATGTGGTAATTGATTTGCAATGAATAGGGTATATGATTTGCAATGAATTAAACTATATGATATGTCAATTAAGCATATGAAGCTAGATTAGAGCTAATTTAACATGAATTGTATAGATAGGAATTTTTATACCAATGTTGAATTCGAATTTAGCTCCAATCTCATTTGGTGATGCAACAGGATTTGAATTTGACTATTGAGCTCACCCGGTCACCACCAATCTCCTCCTCAAGCTCCTACAAGAGTAGATTTAGGTACCCAAACAACTTTGGGTCCTTGAATGTTAGCTTTGGGAACCCAAACCATTTTGGTTTTGGGAGCCCACACACTTGAGGAACTATGGTTTACAACTAAGTGCTTTCCATTTAGAGTAGTGTGAGATACATGGTTTTTCAATTTTGCATTGTATCCTAACCCATGTTTTTGCAGAGATTGTCTTTGACTACCTAATAGCATGTTAAGCATCTTAGTTCCATGTGTGAATTTTTCTAGATCTTTTCTTAATTGCACATTGCAAGCTTGAAGATCTAATTGTTCACAATCTATAGGTGTTGCTTTTAATTTATCAAAATTTGATGCATTCTTTTCAAATTTAGCAATCACCTCATTCTTCTCGTTCATGCATGTTTCAATTTGGCTTTGGAGATATTTGATTAACTTTCTAGCATTTTTGTTTTTATCACAAATGATCTCATATTGTTTAACTAAGTCATGAAATGCATTTTGAAGCTCATCATGTGTATAAGTTTCTTCATTAACACTAGAATGTGAGCTATCACTATAATATGACTTAGTTGAGCATGAATTACTAGAACAAGAGTTAGAATATACCTCACTTTGATCTTCAATAGCCATGAAGCATGAGTGAGCCACTTCTCTTCTACTTTGCAAGGAAGACGACGATGAAGATGGTGATGAAGAATCATCCCATGTAGCCTTGTGTGCTTCCTCCTTCCTTTCTTTTCTCTTGCTCTTCTCCTTTTCTTTTCTCCTCTCCCTTCTCTCCTTTTTCTTCTCCCCTTCTCTTCTCTCATTTCCACTCTCCTCCCTCTCTTTTTCTTTTTCTCTTTTCTCAATTCTTCTACCTCTTCTTTCATTCTTTTCTTCTTTGTCCTTCTTGAGGTATTTGAAGAAGTCTTTTGCTAGGACTTCAATGTCCTCATCTTCTACACTCCTCCTTGGTTGGTCAATATTTGCATGTAATCCCAAGGTGAATTTGTTCTTGGTGGCTTCCTTCTCCTTCCGATGGTTGATTTGAAGTTCATAAGCCATCAAGTTTCCAATGAGCTCCTCCATCTTTAATTTTGAGAGATCATGCGCCTCTTCAATTGCGACGACTTTATCTTCCCAATCGATGCTAAGTGACCGGAGGAACTTCCTTGTCATCTCTCCTTCATTGATTTTTCTTCCAAGAACCAAAAGAGAGTTAGTGATATCGGTGAAGCGAGTGTTCATTTCGCTTATGTTTTCACCGATTTGCATAGAAAAAATCTCATATTTATGCATGAGGAGACTAATGCGTGTTTCCTTAGTTTTACTATCCCCCTCATGGTGCATTTGAAGTGTATGCCATATCTCATGTGCACTAACACACCCTCTAATCCTATTATATTCACCCTCATTTAGCCCACAATATAGAATGTTCATGATTTTTGAGTTCATCTCAATTTCTTTCATTTTGGGCCTAGTGAGTGAATCTAATTCATCTTCATTTGGTGGTGTGTATGGATTTTGGAGAAACATCCAATACTTAAGGTCATTAGAAATTAGGAAAATCTTCATCCTATTCTTCCAATAATCATAATTTGACCCATTAAGCAAAGGAGGTCTAGTGGTGCATAATCCCTCTACATGATTAGATGTGCTAGCCATGCTAAAAATACGATTAAGTATAGAATTTAGCTAACAAGGCTCTGATACCAAATGTAGGATCGTGTGGGTTATGGGTTCACTAATCACTTTTTAATCTAATCACCTAATTACCTACTTGTTTAGACAATCGAGTAAATGTAGCGGAAATTAAAAACAAACAAGCAAGTAATGGAAAATAATGCAAACCACAAGAAGTCCGGTCGATTTTTATAGAGGTTCGGCACCCCACCCGGGTCCTAATCCTCTCTTGCAAGCTCCGCTCGGATCACCGAGCTCCGCCTACGACTTCACTATCCGCTCCCCGTTCCGGGCCGGGAGACAACGCCTTACAACCGTCAAACTCGCGAACAACTCTCGCCGAGCTTGGAATCTTCCTCTCACAATCCGAGAGGGACACTTCGGGCTTTCACCGAAGTCCTTGCTTCCTTTTACAACAATTGTAACCTTGAGTGGAACAACACTCTCTAAACAATGAGCACACCTGAGTAGGATGAAGAAATGATCACTAAGTGTGGAAGGTTTGTAGCTTTGAGTGTTTGGGATTCTCTCTAATGTTTGGGACAAGTTTGTAGAGGGAGAGTTGTGTTAAAATGTGTTTTACAACTCTATTTATAAGCATTAGAGAGAATAGATCCGTTGGGACAAGATTTGGTTGGATATTGTGCAAAGAAGACAAAGCAGAAAATCGGGCTGCAAATCTGTCCATAAACGGTCGACCGAAAAGGTGCAACGGTCGACCGAACGCTTGGGTTCGATAGGGATACGGTCGACCGAAATATGAATAGATCGACCGAACACTTAAGTCTATTAAGAAAACGGTCGACCGAACAGGGTTACCGGTCGACCGAATAAGCGTTTCGGTAGAGGGAAAATTGGATCGGTCGAACGAAATCGTATCGACCGATAGCAGGGAATTCTTGACAAGGTTAAACGGTCGACCGAACTTGGCACATGGTTCGACCGTTTGGTTAAGTATATGGAGGTGTATATAGTTTTAATACGAATACGACCGTTGGGCATATACGACAAGAATAACGGTCGGAACAGTAAGTTCAAACGGTCGACCGAAAGAAATGGTGCGGTCGACCGAAACTAGACAGGGAAACACAAACAGAATTACTTGATCATCCGGTCGACCGAACGGCATGTTGCGGTCGACCGAATGTGGGCAGACAGTTAGGGTTCAGGTTTTGTGTTTTTCCGGTCTAAGTTTGGGTGATCTATTGAAGTCCAAATAATGTGAAATTTCGTGTGTGACTTCTATAGGGAACCTAGTGTGTGATTAAGTTGATTTTAGCTCAAGTATGCTCAATTACACTTTGTTCCTAAGACTTAAAAGAAATCAAGATTACATGTCTTCGATCTAGCTTTAATTACATGTCTTGACTTCATTTCCTTCTTTCTTGAGTCTTGATCACCTGTAGAGGTTAGCACAATACAATATATATGCAATGCATAGTGTGTGCTACTCTAATTAAGATTCGGTTGATTAAATCATCAAAACATAAGATTAAGGCCAAAAAGCCAACAAGTCTGAGGTCTCGAAGACTTACAGTTCACGAGGTCCTACACTCATGAACAAATTTGTGGGGAGAAGACATAGAGACGGTTGAGTTCCAATCCAGTTTGATGATCATCTTGAGCCGATAGTTATGTTGTCTGATAACTGGAAAAGTTATCTTGGGGGCCTAGCGAGGGCCAAAGTTGGCATTTGTCTGTCGAGTTGGGCCGAAGTTGATGAGAAGCTGAAAGGCACAACGTGGGATGACGTGTAGGTTATGAGTCCATTACAATATTCTTTAGTTTTAGTCAAAATTTTAATATATAGAAATTAAAAATGTTAACGTGTTATAGGCAACTTTTGAGTTGTAATTCACTGACAAGTTGAAGAAAAAGTGGATGACATACATGTCGGTCCGTTGGAGGGATTTCAAAACAAATTTAACCAACAAGTACATATTTGGAGGCTACCAGGATAGAAATCTATGTGATATTTATAACTTTATCACTCCAAATAAATGGGAGCAATTCAGAAAATCAAAAGATAGCCTAGAGTTTGAGGTAACTGAGTTTAATTTAGAATATGAACTTATTAAGTTATTTTTTGAAATGATAATCTAATAAAATTGATTTTAGGCCCTCCGAGGAAAAAACCAAAATATTAGATCTTCTAACAAGTATACGCATCGTATGTCTCGAGCGGGGTGCAAAAGGTTAGAAGCACAAATGATGGCTGAAAAAATTGCCCAGAAGAAAGAAGAGGCAATTTACTCCGGTATGAGTGAGGAGAAAGTAAGCAACTTGTCTCTTCCTTCCCCCACCCGTCGATGTGATTCTTGAAAGAGAGCGAGGGTAAACTCCAAAGGGGAGTACGTCACTGACGAGTCGCAAGCGGTCGGCTCGAAGATGGTAAGTTGTATCACTTGTATATGTTATTAAATCACAATCATTAATTTTATATTTTTCAATTGTTTGTAACATTTTTCTTTAAACTTTGGACTATGAAGTTGAGAGAATCCCAAGGCTAATTTGTTTCAGATGACTGAAATGATATTCACCGTGAAGCCTTAGGTAATGACGAACATCCCGGTCATGTACAGGGGGTAGGGAGTAGGGTTGGACTGCGACAATATTATGGAAAGACTCAACGGTCAAGTTCGTCGACAGTTCAAACCAAATGCGAGCAACAAATTGCATATTTGCAAAATAAATTGCAACTTGTTATGGAGAGATTGGATCGCGATTTGGCTACTTCTCCTACCCGCCGTAGGACCGCTTCTTTCCCGGTGACCACTCCTCCGATGCAGCCAGTGGTCAGCCCCGAACAACAATATCATTTCGCGGCTTATTCTCGAGAATTTACCCTCGTTGCCGGTCCCTCGTTTGGAAAGTTTTAGGATGGATCTAGATGTGCTTTATTTGTCGAAGACCCTGATCGAAGATTGGTAAGACACGACAATATAACATCTCCAAACACCACTTCAAAAAGTTGGAAGAGGGAGAAGTGAAGGTTGCAGTCGGGAGCTGCTTAGACTCTGGTGCTCTAGTGCCAATTCCGGAAGAAGAGGTTGTTACCCTTAGCGATGCTATCGTTGGGTTCGTGAGGTGGCCTCGTCATTTAGTAGAGCTAAATTGCACACACAAGGTATACTTCAATTTTGAAAGCCAATAAATTTCAATTTTGTTAATAATTGTATTTTTAACATTTGTATATATATATGTAAGGTTTCAAGCCCTCGGAGCAAAGGGTCAAACCTCCGATCAAAATTACTTTGCTACCAAGTAGGTGCAAAATGTTGTATCAATTAATGGTAGGTTGGGAGTCACAATCCTTAACTGTCTGGGATTTGGAGGGGGTTAAAAGGTTGTCTCCGGCTTTATACATCGTCAAAGAAGATGTTATGCAGTTCTTGGTGATGGATCAATTGTGCATAATGATTATCGACGTGCAAGTGAAGTAAATGTTTTCTTCTGTATAAGATGAAATGCTTCAAATAGTATTATCATAATAATAACATAATGTAATTTTTACTCTTATAAACACCTTTATGAATCCAGAAGGTCAGTCTTTCCCGACGGTCAATGATTTGGATTTGTCAGTCCATCTCCCTATATATCTGGGAATGACGATAAATTGGGCCAGCTTGCGACTCTCATGGAATAACAAGGCAAAATATATTATCTCATCCCTTATTATGAGATGTAAATTTGTTAATTCAAAGTAAATGGAATTTTATTTTGTAATAAACGCTTAATTATATATATAAACATCGCTCATTGGATGCTTGCCGTTCTATGCGCCGCGACTAATTCGGCATATTGGTTTGATCCTTTGGGGTCGATTAAACCAAGAGAATCCATGAAGAAACTTGTTTTAGTGTAAGTTCGTTTTAATTATTGATTGATCGTTTTATTTAAACCGCAAGTGCATGGCCGCGTTGAAACGGTGGCAAATACGGGTCATTGATGCATTGCATACATTGCATCATATGTCTTTCATTTAGATTACTTTTATATCAATAAATGCTACTAAGGTATGTGTTTAGTCGTATTTACATAATACAGGGACCTGAATGCAAATTACCCACATTCCGAGCATAAACGCGTGCAAAAGATTCATTTCTATCATAAAGACCGAGTTCAAGTTTATCGGGTTCCAAATGGAAATGCATCCAAGCATAAAAGCATTCAAGGAGCTAATTACAAAAAAGGTCAAGGGCTTAATTGCAAAATGCCAAGGACCTGATTGCAAAATAAAAGGACCAAGTTATTGTGTGGAGAAAGTCAAAAGAAAAATCAAATATAAATCTCCAACAATGGAAGGAATTAATCCGGAGCTCAAGACAATGGAAAGAATCAATCCAGACGCGCAAATGAGGATCAAATCATACCATAAACGCGTGACAAAAATCCTGATTAAATCCGACCAACGTGTGAGGCGAATCCGCCGCACAATACACATGATGTGCGGCGATTCCGCCGCCCAGTGGTCGATCTGTGTGTCCCAATTTCGTCCAGTCGTGTATGGACACGTGTACTATCCAATTCTATACCTAAGTCCCTTGTAGCAACTATAAATAGACCCGAGAACGATGTAAATAGGGTCCTTGGTTGTTATTCTTATTTGTGTACCTTAGTTTTATTAATAAAATCCTGTTTCTTATTTCTTACTTTTTAGTTTTCTTTGTAATATCTCAAGGACCCCTTCTTCTTCCTCCCTCCATGAATTTCTAACTCTTTCCGAAGGGTGGAGGTGACGGATTTAGGGTTAGAGAAGATGAATGAATGTTATTATTCTAAGTTCGTGATTAGTATTTTGATTACTTGAGTTTATGTTAAATCATTTATCTTGTAATGCTTCATAACTAAACATGATTTATTATAAGTTTCTAAGTTCTCTAATCTAAACCTTAAATCTAAACCTCCACCAAACGGAATTCTCTTCTTATTTCTTGTTTTAGTTCTAATTGCTTGTGTTTCATACTTTAGATAATTAAATCAAAAATACCAAAAACCCAACTTAATTCTTCTCTCCCTTCTTCCCCTCTATCGAAATCACACTAACAACGAAATCTCTCCCTCCTTGTGTTCGACCCGTACTTGCCACGTCTTCATAGACGCCGTGCACTTGCGGTATAAATTTAATTCCTCATCAAGTTTTTGGCGCCGTTGCCGGGGAGGCGACGCAGATTTTGTGTTTTTGTGTTTCCGATTTTATCCTGTCTACCTTGTGCGCGATCTAAGTATTTGAATTCGTGTAGCAGGAGACAACAGAGCGCGCGGCGAAATCCGGGAGCTTTCTGAGACACTTGGGCGGCGGAATCGCCGCATCTACAAGGTTGCTTGCGGCGGAATCGCCGCACCAGTGTGGGTTCTGATCTTCAAATTTCTGGGGCATCGTCGGCATCTCTGGGTGGTCGCAGTAAGCTACTGGAATCTCCGAGAGCGGGCGGCGAACCCGACTGAGCATTGCGGAGGTAACTTTTCTTGCCTTTCTCGTAAAATCTGAATTGTTGAAAAGTTTCCTTTCGTAGAATTGCACGTGTTAGGGTTTAAAATTCCATAATTGGCAATATTTCAACTCTGACCTAAAATTCGCAAAATTAGAAAGACCTTAGTGCATGCATCATATAATGTTTTGTTTGCATTATTCTTGCTAAATTCTTGCAAATTAATACTTGTTGAAGATTGCTGGAGGCAAGGTACGTATCGAGGTTTTTATCGATTGCATTAGAGCATATAATTTAGTTGCATACAACCTTGCAATTGCCCCCATTAAAAGGACCATTGTTTGACTATCCTTGCTAGATTTAAGTTAAACTATCTTAAGGGCAACTCCGTAGGAAAAGATACGGTGGGGATTTCATCACCCTTCCGTGGCCCACAAATCACAATCCTAAAGTGTCACCCAAGCCTTAAAATTTAAAATCAATTAGACATTGGCCCCTAAGGACTCGGACTCAATTAAGGAGAAGAATTTGTTTGACTTGCTATGACCTGAAGCCGATCGAATTCAATTTGGTGTCTAGGAAGTGTTTTTGTGTTGACGAAAGTCTTCCAAGCGAAGTGGTTGTCTAATTGGCACCGACTCTGTCGGAAGCGCCCCCACTAGCTATACACTACCTGGCCAATTTGGTTTGATTAGTGAGGGAGGTGAATCAAGCGAATCAATTCGACTCAACCAGTTAGGAGTCGTCTAGATTTAAGTGACAGTAGGTCTAGGATTGTTTGAACCGTGCTTTCTTAGGAAACCTCTGACCGACCCTCTTTTCTATCTTTAGAGTTAAGTTTCCCTTCTCTTCTGAGTCATCTTCTTCTCACCTACTTATACGTTCTAGTCTCCTCCCCTTTACATTCTCTATTAGCATTTTAGGGTCGAGTCGAGAACTTGTGCTTGCTTAGCCTCATAAGGGTAAGAGTACTTGACTCAAGAGTGTTGTGATGGATGGTTACATGAGCAACCATTCATATCATTGTTGGGACCAGGACAATGCTTCCTGGTATTCTAAAACCATGCAACATGGGGTGGCTCAGACCAACACCCCATATGGGTGGGACAATCCTAATTGTATGACTGAGCAATCTTCATATTGGGGTAACATGAGAGAGGAACCGACTGCTAGACCACAATCTAGTTATGTCGGATCATATGCTGGTCAACAAACTGAGAATTTACAACAAGCTTTTGCCTCTTTCATGAGTAGGACAGACAACATGAGTGCACCGGTGGCTCCAGTAGTCGTACCGTGCGACTGTTGTGGGTTGAGTGGTCATGTTATCGGGGAATGCCCTTATGTTCCCCCAGAGCCTGAGTATGAGCATACTTTTTCCCAAAACGCTCAAAATGACTATTACACATCCGCGTACAACCCGAGAGTGATGGATTCATGGAGAAACAATTCCTATCCAAATTCTTATACTTTATTTTCACCTCAGTATCCTCCTCCCGAATACCCAGAATTCTACCAACTCCCCACGTCAAATCATTATTCTCAGCCCATCAACACCCAATCCCATAATTTCACAAGCTCAAACTTGGACCTCATAGCTGACCACGTACCTAATTCCTTGGAACAAACTTTCCTTACGTACATGGAATCCACTCAACGATCCGTACAAAATATAACATCGCATTTGAGTCAAATGATACAACAATTAGGTGAACGTAAGGAGAGTAACCTTTCGTGTCAACATGAGGATCCACCTTTTGATATCGAACCACCACTAGGGGTGCAAATGGTTACCAAGTATCCGAGTATCCGATTCGAAAATTTCTATTTAGTTGGTATTTGGTAAGTTCAATGTTACCAATTTAATTTCGGATACGAATATGGTTTAAAAAATTTTACCAATTAGAATTCGGATACGAATTCGGATACAAGCTATTTAACATTCGAATTATCCGAATTATCCGAATTATTCGAATACATGGTCAAATACACAAATTAGTATTCCAAAATTTAGTATTCCAAAATTTTAATACGAAAATTTAGTATTCGGATTCGGATAGTTCTACTGAATTCGGATTCGAATTCGGATTCGGATAGTTCTACTGAATTCGGATTCGGATTCGGATTCGGATAGTTCTACTGAATTCGGATTCGAATTCGAATTTGGTAATGGAATATGGTATTCGGATTCGAATTCGGATACAGCAGGTATCCGAGTTATATTATCCGAGTTGCAGCCCTAACCACCACCACATCCACAAATTCAAAGCACAATCTGTCAAAGCCAAACTCCTAGTCAGTCTGAAGGACTTGGGGTTTCAATTCACGATCACTTAGTGGAGGATTCGATACACATTGACCAATTTCATCATGAGTCGGCCCAGGATTGTGCCCTATCTTCGTGCCCCGTGGCCCTTGAGCCACATGATCTTCATGTTGTGCCTCTTAAGGACTCACTTCCGGTGGAGCAAGAGCTCCCTAGCACCCTCAATTTCAAACAACCTGATGAGAGTTTGCCTCTCACTATCGTTCCTGATCATCTTGGAAATGATGGAACATCAAACAACTACAGTGCTCATGAGGGTATTAGGAGTTCCTTGGAGGATACCTTGGGTATGAGACCCATTTTATGTTTACCCAGTGAGTCGGACTTGCCTAACGAGGCTCCTGACCTCGCTCCGACGCACCAGCCAGTTGGTTGGAGAGTTTGGATTGACGATCATAACTTCAGTACCGCAACGGAAGAAACTCTTCTTCCGTTGCTCCCTATTTCCCAAACTCTCGAGAGGTTCAAGTTCTTTCAGTTTGATCCTTTGTGTGAGACGCTTTTGCGTCCAATTCATGAACCTCTCATTTCTTCTTGTGCTCTTTGTGAAGGGGGCCCACGCATGAATATTCTGGCCCCGCGTGGTGTCATGTTCCCTTTTCAGGTGCACTGACCCACTCTTGAGGTTTCCATTTGATGTCTCTTGACAAATGAAGATGGGAATGTATGTTTGTACATAGTTATATATGTATAACAATAAGTATAAAAAAAAACCAAAAAAATAAAATAAAATCTGTTGTATTTATCCCTTTTTTAGCATCTCACAGGTTTTTGAGGGAATGCGGGTTTTTGTCCATCAACAGAGCCATGAACTTTCCTTTGTACTTCACGTTGGTGAGATCTTTCCTTTTTCATGCATAAATCCATGTACTATCTTGCTCGCATACATTGAGGACAATGCATGATTTAGGTGTGGGGGGGTGTTTATGTATCTATCTATCTATATATATTTCTGTTAAAAAAAAAATCAATATTTCATGACATAGTTTAAGATTGAATTACCAAAATCTGTGTACAAATTGCATTGAGTTTTTGTTCCTTATTATATAGTTCTGCTTGTAGAAATTATGACATAAATCTAAGTTCCAAAGAAATAACCCATGACCCTTGTAAAACATGTATGCACTTAAATTGGATGAATCAAATCTTTGAAGTGGTTGATAAAAAGCAGAGGTTGAGGAAAATATACCGGGAAGTGTGGACTTCTAATAGCAATTAAGCCTTGAGGAAAATAAAAGTAAAATAAAATAAAAATAAAGTGAGGAAAACACATTTTGCAAAATGATTACAAAAGCCCAAGCCTTCGAGTCACTGGTCCGTAGGGGTATCTTGAAACCCGGTAACTTGAGTCTGCCAGCTCGGGATTATCGACCAAACTCGCTACACGAATGCAAAAAGGGTATAAGTGTCAAAAAGGAAAAGCAAATGTGTTGAATCACGGAAAAGAAAAAAATACTTTAAGATACTCAAGGCCCAAAGCTAAAAGAATGATCCATGCCATGGTTGATCCAAATGATACTTCACCACCAGAGGAGGCGTGCAAAATAATTTAAGTGATAACATGTTTAGAAGGGTTAGTGGTGTGAATGTTGGAGGAACAAAGACCAAGTCATATTTTTAATGAGTTAGAATTGTATAATGAGCATGCAAGAATTCTCAGTAAGATGTATAAGGTTGAGGTAGGGATATTGAGAACTATTAATGAAATGTTGATTTAGGATTTTGTGGGTATATCCGCTGAAAACCCTCAGGAGACAACACTCCTCCTCCTTGGAAACAAAGAGGTTTAAAGGCTTGTTGCACATGCTAAGTGCAACCGTGATTCCTACGAAAGTGAGTTAGGATTTCCCTGCTTTCATTTTCTTATATTCTGCTTTGCTAGGGACTAGCAAAATCTAGGTGTGGGGGTATTTGATGCATTGCATACATTGCATCATATGTCTTTCATTTAGATTACTTTTATATCAATAAATGCTACTAAGGTATGTGTTTAGTCGTATTTACAGAATATAGGGACCTGAATGCAAATTACCCACATTCCGAGCATAAACGCGTGCAAAAGATTCATTTCTATCATAAAGACCGAGTTCAAGTTTATCGGGTTCCAAATGGAAATGCATCCAAGCATAAAAGCATTCAAGGAGCTAATTACAAAAAAAGGTCAAGGGCTTAATTGCAAAATGCCAAGGACCTGATTGCAAAATAAAAGGACCAAGTTATTGTGTGGAGAAAGTCAAAAGAAAAATCAAATATAAATCTCCAACAATGGAAGGAATTAATCCGGAGCTCAAGACAATGGAAAGAATCAATCCAGACGCGCAAAGGAGGATCAAATCATACCATAAACGCGTGACAAAAATCCTGATTAAATCCGACCAACGTGTGAGGCGAATCCGCCGCACAATACACATGATGTGCGGCGATTCCGCCGCCCAGTGGTCGATCTGTGTGTCCCAATTTCGTCCAGTCGTGTATGGACACGTGTACTATCCAATTCTATACCTAAGTCCCTTGTAGCAACTATAAATAAACCCGAGAACGATGTAAATAGGGTCCTTGGTTGTTATTCTTATTTGTGTACCTTAGTTTTATTAATAAAATCCTGTTTCTTATTTCTTACTTTTAGTTTTCTTTGTAATGTCTCAAGGACCCCTTCTTCTTCCTCCCTCCATGAATTTCTAACTCTTTCCGAAGGGTGGAGGTGACGGATTTAGGGTTAGAGAAGATGAATGAATGTTATTATTCTAAGTTCGTGATTAGTATTTTGATTACTTGAGTTTATGTTAAATCATTTATCTTGTAATGCTTCATAACTAAACATGATTTATTATAAGTTTCTAAGTTCTCTAATCTAAACCTCCACCAAACGGAATTCTCTTCTTATTTGTTGTTTTAGTTCTAATTGCTTGTGTTTCATACTTTAGATAATTAAATCAAAAATACCAAAAACCCAACTTAATTCTTCTCTCCCTTCTTCCCCTCTATCGAAATCACACTAACAACGAAATCTCTCCCTCCTTGTGTTCGACCCGTACTTGCCACGTCTTCATAGACGCCGTGCACTTGCGGTATAAATTTAATTCCTCATCAGTCATCCACTGGGAGGTGTGTCGACGTTTGGTTTGAGCGAAGGCGAGTGGTAAAGAAAGGAGAGAAAGATTGATTACACTAAACTACGCTAGAATGCAAAAGGAAATGAAAGATAAGCAATAAAAACTAAACCTCATAGGGGGTAGAGAAATAATGTGAATATAAAGATGTGTGTGTGTGTGTGTTCAATGAAGCTCCTCACAACATGTAGTGCATGAAATCATAAAACTACATCCAACTTTGCCTCCACGTGAATTAAGATAAGACTACATCATTAAAACATACAAGACAATAATTGGAATGAAGCTAAATGAACTCATGTATAAAGACTAGACCCTACTATGCATCCACATGAATTAAGATAAGACTACATCATTAAAATATACAAGACATTAACTAAGGTAAAGGCAACAAGAGTACATACACTACAAATTGTGTTTCCAATATTGATTCCATCCATATCCTAACCTTATCATTCCCCATAAAATAGGTCCACTAATCGAAGCATAAACTAAGCTTCATTCAAGAGCATTAGCATATCAAAGATAAGAGTGAAAACCCATTAGATGGTTATGGAAATCATATAAAGCTCAAGGGATTACGATAACACACACTTAATACACTACATGATCATATCACATATTTCTCCACCCCCAAGTGGGGATGGAACTACTCACTACTCATTACACTAACTATATTAACAAAATGAAGCATAATACTGAAATGAAATTACCCTAAGAAAGCAAGAAATATTAAAGAAGCTTAAAAGGAAAGGAAAGACTAAACAACCATGCACAAATTAAAAGACAAGATTAAAAGAAACTAGAAGAATTATTTTATTAACAAATGACTCACATTGAAGGTAGCATTCTTCTCCACCTTGAGTTTTTGCTTCAAGGCTCACTCCTTAGTAGAGAGAATGCGACCAAGCAATGGGTAGTTTCAATGGAAGGTGAAGAGTTCTATTTATAAGCATGGAAAAAGCTAATCCGGGACAATCCCCCGATGTGGGACTAAACCAATACCAAAAATAGCCTAAACAAACATTAATACAAGTTCAGGCGAAATCTTAGCGGATCTGGGATGATCCAGACCGCCAAATGGCGGTTCCAGACCGCCAATTGGCGATCTATAAGGCCCGGATCCGTCTGCTTTTTGTGTTGGGCTTTGCTTGAAGTATTTCTTGGTTTTGGATGCATCTACTTGGTTTGTTGGAGCTCCGACCCGAGTCGAATTGCCAAAATACTCCCCATGATGGTGTGGAGTTTCCTGTTTTTCTCTTAGGTCATTTGGTCTTGCGATCAGGTCCTTCTCCCTTGCATCTTAGTCCCCAGGTCTCACAATTAAGTCATTTTTCCTGTTTTTGGGTCCTTTCATGGCTCTTCTCTTCAAACCTCTTTATTCCTGAAAACTAAACATAAAACTCGTCACGTAGCATTGCTTAGGTGTAAGACAATGGATATAAGATACAAATATGAGCATGAAATGATGTCAATCAATTATCGTATTTGTAATCCTTCTATTTTTATTAGTATTATCGAATTGATGTTGAAAACTTGTGCTACTCAGGGCAATGAAGGTTTACAAAGTGTTAGGTGGCAGGAGAACAACCCAAAAACCGAGAGTAACATGACATGAAATGGGAGTAAGTTCTTTCTCCCATTTTTGTTAATTAAGTTAAGTAATGTAACATATATTTAGCAAATTTATATTTTTGTAGTAGCCTAAGCAGACTGGAAATATGGAATGTGGTTACTACGTGAAGAGATACATGGAGGAAATCCTCGAAACTGCATCTCAAAACGTAACCCTATCCGAGGTAATATATATCCTTATTCAGTTGTATAATTATAGTTTCATTATTTAGATATTAATATGTTTACTTGTATTTTTATAGGTCTTCCAAAAGAATAGTGATCCCTACTCACAATAGGAGCTCGATGATACTCGCGACCGATGAGCTCGCTATTTTATCAGAAACATGTTAATGAACTAAGAGATTCTTATATCAACAACACTTTCTTTGAATTAAACATGCAAATTTATTTAACATGTTTACTTGTATTACCAACATACAATGTGATCTTTATTTCAAACATCGATCTTTGTGAATGCCAAGTGTTTGTGTTTGTATCTATGCTTGTATTTGTAGATGAATGTGTGTATGTGTTTGTGGATGAATTTATTGTGCAAGTTGAATGTGTTTGTTATGCAGGAATCTATGATTGTTGCATTTTGTATTTTTTTAATCTGGTAAGGGTATAGACGTCGGGTGTACCTACTAACCGACATCTATCCCTTTCAAAAAAAGAAAAAACATCGGCTATTATGTACAACCGGCGTCTATCCCCCTCAAAAAAAGAATAGATGTCGGTTGGGACTTCACCGACGTCTATACTTAGAGAATAGACGCCAGGTGTACATAATAGACGATGTCTATTCTTTAAGTATAGACGTCGGGTATACCTAACAACCGACGTCTATATCTAGAGAATAGACGTCGGGTTTTAAGTAACGGACGTCTAGGTTTATACGACGTATAAATAGACGTCGGGTCAGGGGAGCCGTATAGCCGACAAATATACCGAGAATATCCGACGTATATTCCCTTTTCTGCACTAGTGAAAATTTATCATTCAAATATTTCACAGGTATTTAATTTAGTCATTCAGGGACTCTCATATAAATATCAATATCAAGTGACTTATATAAATTTGTAGTTACAACATATCTTATATGTTTATCAATATTTTTATTTGCATGTCATACTGATCAAGTAACATAACGTAATATTATACATTTTGAGAAAATGAGTAACATCATAATGGATGTTGGGTCCTGCGAAAAATCATTATGTCACTACTCGCTTTATAATGTACTACCATGTTATTATAATGTGATTTCTATTCACATTAGAAATCAGGACTACATGTCCAAACAATATGTTTATTAAGCGAGTGTAGTTCTACATTCTTCGTCTTCTTTTATTCATTTCAAAATACGAATGTTTCTGACATTCTTATAATATTATAGGTTCTGGATCCAGATTTTCTCTTGAATTAGCATGCTACTAAGAAGGTGAATAAGTCGTCGACGATAATTTTAATTATTTTATATTTCTCTCTCGTATCAACATAGTTGATTGCAATAAAATAATCAAATCCTCGTCGTTTCCCAATACACTAGGATTTGACTGTTATGTATGTTGGATTTTGTCCCCATGCTTACGTATATATTTTTTAATTTTTTTATACACAAGCAAAATCATTTTCATAACTATTCAACGATTTATACGTACAAGATTTCATTTTTTCATTTCAATATGATGTATACTACATAATATATAAAATGCATAAGTTGATCATGTTGGCTTTTTGGCCTTAATCTATATTTTGATGATTTAATTAACCTAATCTTAATTATGATCATGTAGAGTAGCACACATATTGCATTGCATATACATTGCTTTGTGCTAACCTCTACAGGTGATCAAGACTCAAGAAAGAAGGAAATCAAGTCAAGACATGTAGTCAAGCTCATTTGAAGACATGTATTTTTGTATTTCTTTGAGTCTTTAGGAACTTGTGTATTTTGAGCATACTTGAGCTAAAATCAACTTAAACACACACTAGGTTCCTCATAGAAGTCACACACGAAATTTCACATAATTTGGACTTCAATAGATCACCCAAACTTAGACCGGAAAACACCAAACCTAAACCCTAACTGTCTGCACACATTCGGTCGACCGATACAGGCCGTTCGGTCGACCGGATGATCAAATAATCCTGTTTGTGTTTCCCTGTCTAGTTTCGGTCGACCGCACCTTTTCTTTCGGTCGACTGTGTGTGCTTATTTTCCCGACCGTTATTCTTGTCGTATATACCCAACGGTCGTATTCGTATTAAACCAAAAATACCCCAAATACATTTCATGTATCGGTCCACCGAGGACCATGATCGGTCGACCGTTTAAACATGTCAAAAAATCCCTGCTATCGGTCGATACTATTTCGTTCGACCGATCCATATTTCTCTCTACCGAAACATTAGTTCGGTCGACCGGTAACCCTGTTCGGTCGACCGTTTCATTAACAAACTTAAGAGTTCAGTCGACCATTTCATATTTCGGTCGACCGTGTCTTCAACGAACCCAAGAGTTCGGTCGACCGTTTCACCTTTCGGTCGACCGGTTCTTGACAGATTTGCAGCCCGATTTTCTGCTTTGTGTATCTTGCACAAAACCTAATCAAATCTTGTCCAAACGGCTAAAAATCTTTAGGAGCTTATAAATAGAGGTTCACACTTAGTTTTCCACAAGATTTCACAACTCCAAAGTGTCAAACCTATAGTGAGATTTTCCACAACCTCTAAGCTCCAAATTAGCCATCCAAAGCCTAATTTCCACATCATTCATCATACAATCATCTAGCAATTGTTGTGCTCAATTAGAGAGTGAGTTCCACTCAAGTTACCATTGTTGTAAAGTGAGCAAGGGTCTTGGTGAAAGCCCAAGACAAAGAAGCAAGGACTTCGGCGAAAGCCTGAAGTGATTCTCTCGGTTTGTGAGAGGTGGTGCCAAGCTCGGCGAGGGTTGTTCACGAGCTTGAAGACTTGTAAAAGGCGTTGCTCCCGGACCGGAACGGGGAGGCATAGTGAAGACACAAGAGGGGCTCGAACGGAGATTCGAGAGGTGTCTTCTTGTGGTTTGCATTACCTTTCTACTTGTGTTTGATTTAGTTTAACTTTCCGCTGCATGTCTTTGATCGATCAACCAAGTAGTAAATTAGGGTTTAAGTGTGATTAGTCTTAATTGTGGACCCATAACCCACACGATCCAACAGATCATACCTAAAAGGATCAATCCTTTTCAATCGTCAGAAGTTGAGTTGTACTCAGATCGCCTCGGAATTTTTTCCAAGTGTTCACTAAACTCTAAACAAGATTAGAGAAATCGAAGAGAATTTTGCATTGATACAAACAAAGGAAAGGAGGAGGGACCTATTTACATGACATCTTCAAACCTACATCATGTGTAAACCACTTACACATGATCCCTTGATAATTTATCCTCTAAACCAATCATATTTTGACACATCATATTTCTCCTCTAAACCTCCTTTGATTAAGTTGGATCAACTTCAGGCCATGATCAGAAAATTCTCTTATTAATGAAGACAAAATCGTGGGCAAACGGTCGACCTAAATAACCAATCGGTAGACCGATCGGTTACTTACTAACAATTTCGGTCGGACGATCAGCCGAGACGGTCCACCATTTTGCTACCAAGAAAAGTCCATGTTATTTTCGGTCGGATTGTGTTTCACGGCAGTCGACCGATCCCTTACCAAGAACGCCCATGATAATTTCGGTGGAACCACGAAACACACCGGTCAACCGTTCCTTTACCGCGTTTCCAGCCGGTCGACCGTTTCTAAACTCAAAAGTTAATGTTGAATTCGGTCGACCGGTTCCTGAAAAATGTTCGACCGTTTTTCACTATTTTTACTTTTATCAAATTTTGGATCAATATCCAACAAAAATCGAGTTTTACGGTTTTAGCAAATTTATATGTTAAAATGTCGCAGATGACATTATATTATGTAATATATTATCATATATAATGTCAAACATTATACCCTATAATATATATACATCTCATACAAATTTATTTGTTTATTCTAACCATGTCGTTATTACGACATATTGATTTCATCATTTCACCATATTTATTTCAATACATCACATAAAATGTAAAAACATATTTTTTTTCCAGTTTTGTGGGGTGACCTATAGGAGGAACTAAGTTATATTGAAAATGATATAAAACACTTTATCTCATAAACTATGAGCAGTATCTAGCTACACATTATAGTTACCCAAATAATAAAGATATTTTGCTCACTTGAACAGAACACGATACATTTAGTGATATGAAATAATATCACTTGTGTCTATCCCTTACCTCATGATATTATGAATATTGTACAAAGTAGGAATGCGTCATCTTTGTATTATATATTTCTTTCTCGATCTCTTAAGTTAATTATAAATATGTAACTACACATATTGTGCACATTATAACTTTACTTTATCAAGGGGCCCAATAATGTTTTCCCGCACAAGTTATATACAACCAATTAATGTCTTTATCACTATACGTAATGATAACTTTTGATAATAATCAAATTATATACTTCTCATGTGAAAAAAATAGATTTCATATCTTAGGATTCAAAGACACAATGAAAACATTAATGACACAAATACAATTCCATAATATTTCATTTACAGTAAACACTTCTCTTTTATATACTCATGTTGTTAAATATTTGTAGAGCTACAATATCCTTTAACCAATATGACAATCTTATGTCGGTAATTAATGTCTCATGTTAATCACCATGTTGTGAATTATTTTTGATTTATGTAAACTATTACCTTTAGAGCTCTATGACTAAGGACCAAGAGCATCTTCGTTAACTATTCTAAAAGACGAATACATTAATCAATGAAAAAATATTTATATATTCAATTCATAATAAAAGACATATAAAAGAATACTTTTAGAACATATATTCATTTCAATGTATTCCTGAAATTGTTGCATTTGCTAGCTGCTTTTATTTTACCGTGTTTAAATTCTTCGAGAATAACCTCTTCAGGAGGTGTAAAGAGTGATTAACTTTTATTTTCATTTCCCCAAATAATATATGTTCTAGTCCATGCTTATGGCGTTGGTTGTGCTCAATTATATTTTATCATGTGAAGATCTCTACTTTATATTATGTGCTTTATGTCTAGTAATACAGACTTAGTCACTCATTTGTGATCAACAAATACATATGACAATTACTTGATAGATATTGCAAGTTAATTATTTTTATGAACTCCAGGTTCAAACATACTTGCACGTATATTCTTTTATGAACTTCTGGTTCAATATAATAATTTTTTGGCATTCTTTAAGCTTCTAGCTTTCTCCCCCAAATGCCAAAAAAATGTGTATATATATAATTATTGGAATGGACAATAAAATACATCGCTCTTCAGGAGCTTCAAATATTTTAATATAATCAGGAATATGAATCTAGATGAAATGTCTAATTTAATTTGAGGTCATTACATTATGGAGGTGGTAACCAAATCGCAGATGAGAAACATTTCATTCAACATCATACAAGTATATACACTACCAGAAATATGGGAATCACCGATGGATATATATCCATCGGTGAAGGATATGTAACAATGACAGATATATCTATCCGTCGGACTATCATACCTCCAATGGAAATCAGTAATAACATTGACATATAACTTCGGTCGGATAAAGTTTTACCATTGAGGGTGCTACACCGACAAAAAGATCCGTCGGTGTAGGTTTTCGCTTAAGAAAAACACTGGCGTTGAAAATTTTTCGTGCAAAAAGTACTCCGACAGATGAATTTGTTAACATTGACGGATAGAGGTCGTCAATGTACCAAATCTTCAAAGCACCGACGGATAATATCCGTCAGAGATTGCTTCGAAAATCGACCGTTTCTTAGGCTACTACACTGATGGAGCATAACATAACACCGAGGACTCTTCCATTTCCTTTCTCCAACAAAAAACCCTAACTCCCGCCACCGCAAACCACGACTCCTCCGCCCCCGCTCTCCCGCCGCATGTACTCCTCTCCATGACTCCTCTGTGCGCGACTCTGCTCGCCGACCCCGCCGCTCGTCGCCCTCACGTCTCCTCGTCAAGTAGCTCCCTCCCGCCCCTCATAACACCCCCTCTTGTCCCCCGACCAGCCCCCACCCGGCCCCACCCCAGACCCCCAGCCACTCAAAGAAATGTGTTCTAAAAGTTTTACTTTTAAATGTCTTTTATTATGAATTGAGTGTCTTGGATATTTTGTTCATTGATTAATGTATTCGTCTTTTGGAAGTGTTAAGGAAGCTACTTTTGGTCCTTAACCGTAGAGCTCTAAAAGATAATGGTTTACATAAATCAAAAGTAATTCACAATCATGTTAATTAAAATGGGACATTGACTACCGGGTTGGGATTGTCGTGTTGGTTAAAAGAGATATTGTAGCTCTACAAATATTTAACAACATGAGTATATGAAATGGAAAATGTTTCTTTCATATTTTGAATTGACCTAACAAATGAATCATTATAGAATTGTGTTTGTGTCATTAATGTTTAATTGTGTCTTTGAATCCTAAGATATGAGACTTATATCTTTTTCACATAAGAAGCGTATTATTTGATTATTATCAAAAACTATCAATGTCTATAGTGATAAATGTATTAGTTTGTTATACATAACTTGTGATGGAAAATGTGATATGTCAAAATATTATCATTGCCCCTCTTGACTTGAGTGATGATATTGCTGGGCCCCTTGATAAATCAAAATTATAATGTGCACAATGTAACTTATGTATAGTTACATATTTATAATTGGCTTGAGAGATCAAGAAATGAATATATAATACACACCACAGACTATGAAACAAAGAATTTCATTTTACATTTTATATGATGTATTGAAATACATGTGGTAGAATATTAAAATCAATATGTCGTGATTACGACATCCTTAGAATAATCAATAAATTTATATGAGATGTAAATATATTATGAGGTATAATGTTTGGCATTATATATGATAACATGTTGCATATTATAATGTGAGTCAAAACAATAGAAAATATAAATTTGCTAAAACCCCAAAGATCAGATTTTGTTGCATATTGATCCAAAATTTGATAAAGGAAAAAATAGAGAAAAACGGTCGAATATTTTTCAGGAACAGGTCGACCGGTTGGACGCGTGGTTTGACTAAAAGTAATAGGAACCTTTTCTGTTGTGAAACGGTCGACCGGTGTGAGTCGTGGTTCGACGAAATTGTCAGGAGCTTTCTTGGTAAGGATTCGGTCGACCGACTGGGAGCACAGTTTGACTGAAAGTGTCATTTTTAACCGATTCGGTTGAACGGTTGGTAATATCGGTCGACCATTTTTGCACGGCTTTGCCTGAATTAATAAGAGAATTTCTTTGATCATGAGTTGGATTTGTTTTAATTCGGTTAGAGGAGGTTAATGGATGATTACGTGTCGAAATATGAATTCTGATCTCTGTAATCTTGTTTAGAGTTTGGTCAACACGTGGAGGAATTCCGAGGCGACCGACGTGCAACTCATCTTCCTATTGGTAAAAGGGATTCGATAATCCCTGATGTATGATCCAATCTATTTATTTCAATATTAAATAGTTTTAAATATATATTGAAATACAATTAGGAATTATGTATATGAAAATTGTTGAAAAATATAAAAGTAGATCTTAAATACTTGCAAATTTTAAAAAATAATATACACAGGTATACCCAACCCCACCCTTTCTTCCCACCTGACAAACCTCTCCCCCACCTGACCAGCCCCTCATTCTCACCGCGAATTAGGCCCCAAATCTGACCCCAAACTCGTCCCCCAACCACAAAACCCAACCCCAAACCCGGCCTCATACCCATCTAGATTGGTTTTATCTGTATTTGTGTTAAGATTATTTGTTTTGATAAATTTAGATTGTTTTTAGTTTAGATTATAGTTTCAATGTTATAAATTTACATTAATTGTTTGAATGTTTAGATTATAGTTTGAATGCTACAGTTTAGATTGTTTTTTAGTTTAAATGTGATTAATTGAATGTAGTTTGAATATAATTTTTATATGTATTTTTGTTTGGGTCATTTGTTTTGATGAATTTAGATTATTTATTTTGGTTGAATGTAGTTTGAATTTGATTAGTTTGATAGTTTAAATGTAGTTTGATTTGAATTAAGTTGCATTTACCTTTGTATAATTGATTTAGATAATTTGTATAGTTTAAACTCCATAAGGTCCTGAATTCGTGGTGAGGCTCAATTAAATGCACCTTTGCAATAGCTTGGAGAAAATGCAATTATAGTACCGCTTGCATATTTGAGGAGACATTCTTGCTAATAGATGTCCTTACACTCATTTAAGTCTATTGAGCACTTGTTGTTTGAGTGCACACTCGCATATTAGGTGTGGAATAAAAAGCTTGTGTCTATTGCTGGACTTCTGTACAACAACTTTTCTAAAAAGCTTGTGTGTTGTAGTTCTAAAGTTTTGTTTGATGGGGCAATTGACACAATTTGAAGATGTTTGACTTTTGACCTTGCTCGAACGACTAACCTCACCTATGCTTGGTGTAAATTTAATAGTTTGTCTCCTTTCGTAAACATTTAAGACACTTCTTCTCGAGGCGTAGACGGAAGTCTTAGCAATTAGCAGTCAATCATGCAATGATCTTGTAAGATTTAGGATTCAAGATTGGATTGTATGATTTATGTTTGGTCAATTGACGATATTGTAATGCTTGTCGTTGAATTGTGGGCATTTTTCCTTGTTAATACAGGTCTTCTGAAAAATTTTGGTATCGAAAATATAGGGGAGGTTCTGCGGAAATTTAGTTAGAATTTCAAATAAATTTTGATGTATTTGTGGTTCAGTAAATTGATTGGAATTTAAGATTTGAAATTGAACTACATATTCGATTTTGCCTTAAGGATTTAATTTCAATTTTAGGATTCACTTTCGGATTTGATTTTCGATTACGGATTCTATCTTGATTACGAATTTCATTTTCCATTTATATTTAAATTTATGAATCGATATTAGACTTAAGATTGATATTGGATTTTGGATTTGATTTGGATTTTGTAATTGATTTTGGATAACATTTTTCTTGTCTTATATTATTAGAATCATGGCTTCAGACAAAAGTTGGATGTATGACCAAAGACTTAGTCAAACTTTCGCCGATAATTTTGAGGCATTCCTGAAACTAGCATTTTGTTCCAAGAACCAGTACATTCAAGATGGAAGGATCTTGTGCCCGTGCAAAAGTGTTGCAACAACAAGTGGGAAACCAGAGGGGACGTTATCGATGAGGTTGTCGTTAACGGTTTTGCTCAAAATTATGAGTAGTGAGTTTTTCACGGAGAATCCTTTACTAGTACGAGTGCCCAAATAGTAGTGTCGACAAATGTAGCTCCTACAACAAAAAATGAGCCGAGTGAAAATGAGATAGATGACATAGAAGGGATGCTACACAACATCGTCGTAGGTGGTAATGCCAGCGACGATGTGTCGAGACACTGGATAACGGAATATGCTCAGAGTTTTCTGGATTACTTGAAAGACGGAGAGCAGTCGTTGGATCTAGGATGTAAACCTGAATTGACAAAGTTGTCATTTGTCATCAAAGTGGTTCATATGAAGAGCACTTGTAGATGGTCGGACACTTCATTCAACAAATGGTTTGTGTATCAAGCTGAATTGCTGCCAGAGGGAGCTTGTCTGCCGAAAGATACGTATGAGACGAAGAAATTTAGTATTTTATTATGAAAACATTCATATGTGCAAGAATCATTGCATTTTGAACTGGAAAGATAACAAGAATGTCAATTCATGTGTGATATGCGGAGAATCGTGTTGGTTAACAGTGGAGGGGGAAGATAAAGTAGACATACAAGAACTGGGTTTTAAAAATCCAAAAAAAATTATCGTTGCGGTTTTACGACTTTTCCCATTGAAGCCAAGGCTTCGCAGGTTGTATCTCTCTGCTGATATTGCTATGTCGATGAGATGGCATGTGGAAGAATGTCAAAAGAATGGGAAATTACGTCATCCAACTGATTCTGCGTGTTGGGCTGAGTTGGAGAACAAACATCCGGGTTTCGCTTCTTAGATAAGAAATATGAGGCTTGGGTTGCCTGCCAATGGCTTTCAGCGATTCAGCCAAACTCAACACAACATATGACCCGTAATTCTCGTGCCATATAATCTCCCGTCGTGGATGAGTATGAAGCATCAGTTCTTTATGATGTCATTGATCATACTCGGTCATCCTGGTAACAAGATAGATGTTTGCTTACAACAGTTAATCGAAGAGCTGAAAGAAGTATGGGAAGAAAGTTGGGATACTTGTGATGCTTACACTAAGTCGTGTTTCACGTTACGGGCTGCTTGATGTGGACTATAAACGATTTCCTTGCTTATGCTGATCTAAGTGGGTGGATGACTAAATGATATAAGGTGTGTCCCTATTGTATGGAAGATACTCATTCCATTTATCTGAAGCATATCGGGAAGAATGTGTATTTGGGTCATCGTCGATGGCTTGAATCAGATCACCGTTGGAGGAGAAAAAAGAGAGCATTTGATGGTAAAGAGGAACATATTACGACATCGGAATACAAATATGGGGAAGAAGTTCTTGACAACTTGCGAAATTGTTCTATAGGTGACGAGAATAACTGGACGAAGAGAGGTATTTTTTTTCAACTGCCTTATTGGAAAGTTCTTTTAGTAGGGCAGAATATTGATGTGATGCACACAGAGTGGAATATTTGTGATAGATTGTTGAAGACAATATAAACCCCCAAAGGAACCAAAGATAACGCAAAATTGATGCATTGCATACATTGCATCATATGTCTTTCATTTAGATCACTTTTATATCAATAAATGCTATTAAGGTATGTGTTTAGTCGTATTTACAGAATACAGGGACCTGGATGCAAATTACCCACATTCCGAGCATAAACGTGTGCAAAAGATTCATTTCTATCATAAAGACCGAATTCAAGTTTATCGGGTTTCAAATGGAAATGCATCCAAGCATAAACGCATTCAAGGAGCTAATTACAAAAAGGTCAAGGGCTTAATTGCAAAATACCAAGGACCTGATTGCAAAAGAAAAGGATCAAGTTATTTTGTTGGAAAAGTCAAAAGAAAAGTCAAATATAAATCTCCAACAATGGAAGGAATTAATCCGGAGTTTAAAAGAATGGAAAGAATCCATCCAGACGCGCAAATAAAGATCAAATCATGCCATAAACGCACCACAGAAATCCGGGCGCGAAATCCTTGACTTGGGCGGCGATTCCGCCGCATCTCCCATGCATTGTGCGGCGATTTCGCCGCACCAGTGAGGATCTGTGTGCTCCAATTTTGTCCAGTGTTGGGTTGACGCGTGTACTATCCTTTTATGTATTGGTATCCCCTGTATCGGCTATAAATAGCCCTGTAGGACGAATGTAACACATCTTTGAACCTTTGGTCTTGGATCATTAGTAATAAAATTCTGTTTTGTTTTGTTTTAATTTTCTTTTCTTAATGTCTCTAGGATCCCTTCTTCTTCCTCCCTCCATGAGTTTCTAACTCTTTCCAAAGGGTGGAGGTGATGGAATTAGGGGTAGAGAAGATGAATGCATGTTATTGTTTTAAGTTCGTGATTAGTATATTTTGATTACTTGAGTTTATGTTAAATCATTTATCTTGTAATGCTTCATAACTAACATGATTTATTTCAAGTTTCTCCATTCTCCAATCTAAACCTAAATCTAAACCTCCACCCAACGGATTTCTCTTCTTATTTTTTTGTCTTAATTTTAATTGCTTTTGTTTCGTACTTTAGTTAATTAAACCAAAAACCCCAAAAACCCAAATTAATTCTTCTTCCTTCTTCCACTCAAATCGAAATAACATTAACAACGAAATCTCTCCCTCCTTGTGTTCGACCCGTACTTGCCACCGCTTCATCGCGGCCGTGCACTTGCGGTATAAATTTAATTCTCAACAAGTTTTTGGCGCCATTGCCGGGGAGGCGACGTAGATTTCGTTTGTTTTTGTATTTTCGATTTTATCCTGTCTACATTGTGCGTAATCTAAGTATCTGAATTTGTGTAGCAGGAGACAACAGAGCGCGCGGCGAAATCCGGGAGCGTTCTGAGACATCTGGGCGGCGGAATCGCCGCATCTACAAGAGGAAGTGCGGCGGAAACGCCGCACAGGGTTGGAATCTGGTCTTCAATTTTCTGGGGCATCGTCGACATCTCTGGGTGGTCGCATTGAGCTACTGGAATCTCCGAGAGCGGGCGGCGAACCCGACTGAGCATGGCGGAGGTAACTTTTCTTGCCTTTCTCGTAAAATCTAAATAGTTGAAAAGTTTCCTTTCGTAGAATTGCACGTGTTAGGGTTACAATTCCATAATTGGCAATAATTCAACTCTGACCTAAAATTGGCAAAATTAGAAAGACCTTAGTGCATGCATCATATAATGTTTTGCTTGCATTATTCTTGCTAAATTCTTGCAAATTAATACTTGTTGAAGATTGCTAGAGGCAAGGTACGTATCGAGGTTTTATCGATTGCATTAGAGCATATAATTTAGTTGCATACAACCTTGCAATTGCCCCCATTAAAAGGACCATTGTTTGACTATCTTTGCTAGATTTAAGTTAAACTATCTTAAGGGCAACTCCGTAGGAAAAGATACGGTGGGGATTTCATCACCCTCCCGTAGCCCACAAACCACAATCCTGAAGTGTCGCCTAAGCCTAAAATTTAAAATCAATTAGACATTGGCCCCTAAGGACTCGGACTCAATTAAGGAGGAGATTGGTTTGACTTGCTATGACCTGAAGCTAATTGAATTCAATTTGGTGTCTAGAAAGTGTTTTTGTGTCGACGAAAGTCTTCCAAGCGACGTGGTTGTCTAATTGGCACCGACTCTGTCGGAAGCGCCCCCACTAGCTATACACTAACTGGCCAACTTGGTTTGATTGGTGAGGGAGGTGAATCAAGCAAATTAATTCGACTCAACCAGTTAGGAGTCGTCTAGATCTAAGTGACACTAGGTCTAGGATTGTTTTGAACCGTGCTTGTTCAGGAAATTTCTGACCAACCCAAATTTTTATCCCTTTAGAGTTAAGTTTCCCTTCTCGTCTGAGTCTTCTTTCCCTTCTCATCCTTACCTTTCTATTGTGTGTTTCCTTAAAAAAAAAAAAAAAAACGAAAAAAATTGTAATTAATTCTTGAAATTAAATTTGGAATTTAAATTTCGAATTCGAATTCAAAAATTGATTCAACCCGGTGCACTCAGATTTGGATTCGGGACTTGAGTAATCGACTCTCACGAGTTAATCTAGATTCCAGTCTGGAACTTAACCCCATTCCACCTGTTGCACCACCTCACCCGGATCTGATGGGTGAGAACGTAGTGGACCCGCCTGTTGCGCAACCTATAACTTTGAGGGATCGGTGCTACCCAACGATGGCTGCGCAGCCATCGTGCATCGTTATGCCCACCATCCCGGGTCGCGACTTCGAACTTAAGGCACAATACATGAGTATGTTGCCTAAGTTCACCTCTAAGGAAGACCCATATCTCTTCCTTAGAGAATTTGAAGAAATCTGCTCTCTTATGCAATACCAGCATATCCCTGAAGAGGCAGTGCGTCTGAAATTCGTGCCTCTAGCACTTAAGGACGACGCTAAGAAATGGCTATATAGTCTAGCCGAAAGATCTATTAGAAGTTGGGCTGAATTTGTTCAAGTTTTCTTAAAAAAATATTTCCCCAACCATAAGACTATGAAGATTAGGAATGAAATTGTTGCATTCGTTCAGTCTGAGAGCGAGCCGTTCTATTCCTATCTTGAGAGATTTAAGAGTGTCCTGACCCAATGCCCTCATCACGGAATTCCGAAGTGGCAATTATGCCAAATTATTTATGAAGGATTGACACCCACATCTAGGGTTATGCTAGAATCTGTGAGCCAAGGGAACTTTATGTCCAAAAACGAAAATGATGCCTGGACTTTTCTTGAGGATTTAGCTGAAAATAGTATGCAATGGGACAATGCTAGAACACCCATCAACCCGAGTATTGGATCTAGAATAGCGAGTCAACCCCGACCAGGTGTCTTAGCTATAGACTCCAACATAGTGGCTGAGGCAAAACTAGCTACCCTAATGCGTAGAATGGAAAGTCTAGAACTGCAAAACCAAACCCGACAAGCATCCACTACCCCTTGCTCTAGATGTGGTCAGACTGGTCACTTAATGGAGGACTGTGTGAGCCTGGAACATGTTAATGCCACATATAACAATTCTAGAAATGATCCTTACGCATCAACCTATAACCCAGGTTGGCGTAATCATCCCAATTTTTCGTGGACCCAACAAGGACAACCTCCTAGACAACAACCAACCCCATATAACCAAAATAATACATCATCTGGGGGTAATAACAATGGAAATCATGAAGTTAGGTTGACAAACTTGGAAAATTTAATGAAAACTTTTATACAAACAACCAACCAATCATTTCAAAGGCTAGAGACACAAGTCAGCCAATTAGCGCAAATAGTAGGTGAAAGAGAAAAGGGTCAATTTCCAAGTCAACCTGAGGTGAACCCAAGAACTAATAATCAATATCAATCTTATCAACCACCCTCAGGAAATAACAACCCCAGACCGGTTCAAATGATTAACGAGGAAGGACCGTTCCAACAAATCAATGCAGTAGTGTCATTACGGTCCGGACGACAAGTTGATAACAATGTGGTAAACCCTAGAATGTCTAATCAATCTAGCCATCAAGCAACCACATATGACCTGACCATTGAACCTGACGTCCAAATTGAAAAGCCCAACCCACCTACACAACCTGAACCCATAGCTCAACCTGAACCTGAGCGAGTCTATGTTCCTAAAGCCCCATTTCCCAATAGACTCAAGAAGAGCTCAAGTGCACAAATGGAGAAAATCTTAGAAGTATTTAAGCAAGTTAAGGTGAATATTCCACTCTTAGATATGATTCAACAAATACCTGCTTATGCTAAATTCTTGAAAGATTTGTGCACTAAAAAGAGAAAAACGAATGTACCAAAGAAGGCATTCTTAACTGCAAACATATGCTCTATTCTTTCCAACACATCTCCTATAAAATATAAGGACCCGGGGTGTCCCACAATTTCATGTTCAATAGGAGATACGTTTATCAATAAAGCCCTTCTAGACCTAGGTGCAAGCGTTAACTTACTCCCATTTTCTGTCTACGAGCAACTCAACCTTGGTCCACTGAAACCCTCTAGGACAACCCTCCAATTCGCTGATTGTTCTGTTAAGAAACCGAGAGGTATAGTAGAGGACGTTTTGATTAAGGTTGGTGACTTCATTTATCCAGTGGATTTTGTCGTACTTGATACTGAACCTGTTGTAAATCCTAATCGACAAATCCCTGTAATTCTAGGTAGACCCTTTTTAGCCACTTCGGAAGCATTAATAAACTGTCGAAATGGGCTCATGCAATTATCTTTCGGAAACTTAAAAGCAGAATTTAATATCTTCCATATTGATAATGAGCCCGAAATAATATGCAACCCAAGTGATGTTGTGATGAGAGCACGTATTTATCAGAATTCTGATAAATCATCACATAAGCAAAAAGGAAGTAAGAAAAAAGGGAGTGATTCATTTACTCAACCACCATCACTCGAGCAAACAAGCGAACCAATTCAAGTGAGGAGAGTGGAATCTTTTCCTCAAGTCAACATGAGGAATAATTCAACTGGATACATGCACCAATATGGTGTCATTCAATCCAGTTCTGATTACGGTTGACTCTGAGCAAACTCAACCCCTCTACTGCAAGCCGACTCAGGTAATAAGTGCATTTATTTTATCTATGCATACATTGAGGACAATGCATGATTTAGGTGTGGGGGGGCGTTTATCTATGTATATATCTATTTGCTTGTTTTCTTCTTTAAAAAAAAAAATCAATGTTTCATGACATAGCTTAAGATTGAACTGCTAAAACCCGTGTACAAATTGCATTGAGTTTTTGTTCCTTATTATGTAGTTCTGCTTGTAGAAATTGTGACATAAATCTAAGTTCCAAAGAAATAACCCATTGCCCTTTAAGACATGTATGCACTTAAATTGGATGAATCAAATCTTTGAAGTGGTTGATAAAAAGCAGAGGTTGAGGAAAATATACCGGGAAGTGTGGACTTCTAATAGCAATTAAGCCTTGAGGAAAATAAAAATAAAAATAAAAGGAATAAAGTGAGGAAAACACATTCTGCAAAATGATTACAAAAGCCCAAGCCTTTGAGTCACTGGTCCGTAGGGGTATCTTGAAACCCGGTAACTTGAGTCTACCAGCTCGGGATTATCGACCAAACTCGCTACACGAATGCAAAAGGGTAAAAGTGTCAAAAAGCAAATGTGTTGAATCACGGAAGAAAAAAAAAAATAATACTCAAGGCCCAAAGCTAAAAGAATGATCCATGCCATGGTTGATCCGAATGATACTTCACCACCAAAGGAGGCGTGCAAAATAATTCAAGTGATATACATGTGTAGAAGGGTTAGTGGTGTGAATGTTGGAGGAACAAAGACCAAGTTATATTTTTAATGAGTTAGATTCATATAATGAGCATGCAAAAATTCTTAGTGAGATGTATAAAGTTGAGGTAGGGATATTGAGAGCTATTAATGAAATGTTGATTCAGGATTTTGTGGGTATATCCGCTGAAAACCCTCAGGAGACGACACTCCTCCTCCTAGGAAACTTGGAGGTTTAACGGCTTGTTGCACATGCTAAGTGCAACCGTGATTCCTACGAAAGTGAGTTAGGATTTCCCTGCTTTCATTTTCTTATATTCTGCTTTGCTAGGGACTAGCAAAATCTAGGTGTGGGGGTATTTGATACATTGCATACATTGCATCATATGTCTTTCATTTAGATCACTTTTATATCAATAAATGCTATTAAGGTATGTGTTTAGTCGTATTTACAGAATACAGGGACCTGGATGCAAATTACCCACATTCCGAGCATAAACGTGTGCAAAAGATTCATTTCTATCATAAAGACCGAATTCAAGTTTATCGGGTTTCAAATGGAAATGCATCCAAGCATAAACGCATTCAAGGAGCTAATTACAAAAAGGTCAAGGGCTTAATTGCAAAATACCAAGGACCTGATTGCAAAAGAAAAGGATCAAGTTATTTTGTTGGAAAAGTCAAAAGAAAAGTCAAATATAAATCTCCAACAATGGAAGGAATTAATCCGGAGTTTAAAAGAATGGAAAGAATCCATCCAGACGCGCAAATAAAGATCAAATCATGCCATAAACGCACCACAGAAATCCGGGCGCGAAATCCTTGACTTGGGCGGCGATTCCGCCGCATCTCCCATGCATTGTGCGGCGATTTCGCCGCACCAGTGAGGATCTGTGTGCTCCAATTTTGTCCAGTGTTGGGTTGACGCGTGTACTATCCTTTTATGTATTGGTATCCCCTGTATCGGCTATAAATAGCCCTGTAGGACGAATGTAACACATCTTTGAACCTTTGGTCTTGGATCATTAGTAATAAAATTCTGTTTTGTTTTGTTTTAATTTTCTTTTCTTAATGTCTCTAGGATCCCTTCTTCTTCCTCCCTCCATGAGTTTCTAACTCTTTCCAAAGGGTGGAGGTGATGGAATTAGGGGTAGAGAAGATGAATGCATGTTATTGTTTTAAGTTCGTGATTAGTATATTTTGATTACTTGAGTTTATGTTAAATCATTTATCTTGTAATGCTTCATAACTAACATGATTTATTTCAAGTTTCTCCATTCTCCAATCTAAACCTAAATCTAAACCTCCACCCAACGGATTTCTCTTCTTATTTTTTTGTCTTAATTTTAATTGCTTTTGTTTCGTACTTTAGTTAATTAAACCAAAAACCCCAAAAACCCAAATTAATTCTTCTTCCTTCTTCCACTCAAATCGAAATAACATTAACAACGAAATCTCTCCCTCCTTGTGTTCGACCCGTACTTGCCACCGCTTCATCGCGGCCGTGCACTTGCGGTATAAATTTAATTCTCAACAAGTTTTTGGCGCCATTGCCGGGGAGGCGACGTAGATTTCGTTTGTTTTTGTATTTTCGATTTTATCCTGTCTACATTGTGCGTAATCTAAGTATCTGAATTTGTGTAGCAGGAGACAACAGAGCGCGCGGCGAAATCCGGGAGCGTTCTGAGACATCTGGGCGGCGGAATCGCCGCATCTACAAGAGGAAGTGCGGCGGAAACGCCGCACAGGGTTGGAATCTGGTCTTCAATTTTCTGGGGCATCGTCGACATCTCTGGGTGGTCGCATTGAGCTACTGGAATCTCCGAGAGCGGGCGGCGAACCCGACTGAGCATGGCGGAGGTAACTTTTCTTGGTTTGTGTATCAAGCTGAATTGCTGCCAGATGGTTTGTGTATCAAGCTGTAGATGGTCGGACACTTCATTCAACAAATGGTTTGTGTATCAAGCTGAATTGCTGCCAGAGGGAGCTTGTCTGCCGAAAGATACGTATGAGACGAAGAAATTTAGTATTTTATTATGAAAACATTCATATGTGCAAGAATCATTGCATTTTGAACTGGAAAGATAACAAGAATGTCAATTCATGTGTGATATGCGGAGAATCGTGTTGGTTAACAGTGGAGGGGGAAGATAAAGTAGACATACAAGAACTGGGTTTTAAAAATCCAAAAAAAATTATCGTTGCGGTTTTACGACTTTTCCCATTGAAGCCAAGGCTTCGCAGGTTGTATCTCTCTGCTGATATTGCTATGTCGATGAGATGGCATGTGGAAGAATGTCAAAAGAATGGGAAATTACGTCATCCAACTGATTCTGCGTGTTGGGCTGAGTTGGAGAACAAACATCCGGGTTTCGCTTCTTAGATAAGAAATATGAGGCTTGGGTTGCCTGCCAATGGCTTTCAGCGATTCAGCCAAACTCAACACAACATATGACCCGTAATTCTCGTGCCATATAATCTCCCGTCGTGGATGAGTATGAAGCATCAGTTCTTTATGATGTCATTGATCATACTCGGTCATCCTGGTAACAAGATAGATGTTTGCTTACAACAGTTAATCGAAGAGCTGAAAGAAGTATGGGAAGAAAGTTGGGATACTTGTGATGCTTACACTAAGTCGTGTTTCACGTTACGGGCTGCTTGATGTGGACTATAAACGATTTCCTTGCTTATGCTGATCTAAGTGGGTGGATGACTAAATGATATAAGGTGTGTCCCTATTGTATGGAAGATACTCATTCCATTTATCTGAAGCATATCGGGAAGAATGTGTATTTGGGTCATCGTCGATGGCTTGAATCAGATCACCGTTGGAGGAGAAAAAAGAGAGCATTTGATGGTAAAGAGGAACATATTACGACATCGGAATACAAATATGGGGAAGAAGTTCTTGACAACTTGCGAAATTGTTCTATAGGTGACGAGAATAACTGGACGAAGAGAGGTATTTTTTTTCAACTGCCTTATTGGAAAGTTCTTTTAGTAGGGCAGAATATTGATGTGATGCACACAGAGTGGAATATTTGTGATAGATTGTTGAAGACAATATAAACCCCCAAAGGAACCAAAGATAACGCAAAATTGATGCATTGCATACATTGCATCATATGTCTTTCATTTAGATCACTTTTATATCAATAAATGCTATTAAGGTATGTGTTTAGTCGTATTTACAGAATACAGGGACCTGGATGCAAATTACCCACATTCCGAGCATAAACGTGTGCAAAAGATTCATTTCTATCATAAAGACCGAATTCAAGTTTATCGGGTTTCAAATGGAAATGCATCCAAGCATAAACGCATTCAAGGAGCTAATTACAAAAAGGTCAAGGGCTTAATTGCAAAATACCAAGGACCTGATTGCAAAAGAAAAGGATCAAGTTATTTTGTTGGAAAAGTCAAAAGAAAAGTCAAATATAAATCTCCAACAATGGAAGGAATTAATCCGGAGTTTAAAAGAATGGAAAGAATCCATCCAGACGCGCAAATAAAGATCAAATCATGCCATAAACGCACCACAGAAATCCGGGCGCGAAATCCTTGACTTGGGCGGCGATTCCGCCGCATCTCCCATGCATTGTGCGGCGATTTCGCCGCACCAGTGAGGATCTGTGTGCTCCAATTTTGTCCAGTGTTGGGTTGACGCGTGTACTATCCTTTTATGTATTGGTATCCCCTGTATCGGCTATAAATAGCCCTGTAGGACGAATGTAACACATCTTTGAACCTTTGGTCTTGGATCATTAGTAATAAAATTCTGTTTTGTTTTGTTTTAATTTTCTTTTCTTAATGTCTCTAGGATCCCTTCTTCTTCCTCCCTCCATGAGTTTCTAACTCTTTCCAAAGGGTGGAGGTGATGGAATTAGGGGTAGAGAAGATGAATGCATGTTATTGTTTTAAGTTCGTGATTAGTATATTTTGATTACTTGAGTTTATGTTAAATCATTTATCTTGTAATGCTTCATAACTAACATGATTTATTTCAAGTTTCTCCATTCTCCAATCTAAACCTAAATCTAAACCTCCACCCAACGGATTTCTCTTCTTATTTTTTTGTCTTAATTTTAATTGCTTTTGTTTCGTACTTTAGTTAATTAAACCAAAAACCCCAAAAACCCAAATTAATTCTTCTTCCTTCTTCCACTCAAATCGAAATAACATTAACAACGAAATCTCTCCCTCCTTGTGTTCGACCCGTACTTGCCACCGCTTCATCGCGGCCGTGCACTTGCGGTATAAATTTAATTCTCAACAAGTTTTTGGCGCCATTGCCGGGGAGGCGACGTAGATTTCGTTTGTTTTTGTATTTTCGATTTTATCCTGTCTACATTGTGCGTAATCTAAGTATCTGAATTTGTGTAGCAGGAGACAACAGAGCGCGCGGCGAAATCCGGGAGCGTTCTGAGACATCTGGGCGGCGGAATCGCCGCATCTACAAGAGGAAGTGCGGCGGAAACGCCGCACAGGGTTGGAATCTGGTCTTCAATTTTCTGGGGCATCGTCGACATCTCTGGGTGGTCGCATTGAGCTACTGGAATCTCCGAGAGCGGGCGGCGAACCCGACTGAGCATGGCGGAGGTAACTTTTCTTGCCTTTCTCGTAAAATCTAAATAGTTGAAAAGTTTCCTTTCGTAGAATTGCACGTGTTAGGGTTACAATTCCATAATTGGCAATAATTCAACTCTGACCTAAAATTGGCAAAATTAGAAAGACCTTAGTGCATGCATCATATAATGTTTTGCTTGCATTATTCTTGCTAAATTCTTGCAAATTAATACTTGTTGAAGATTGCTAGAGGCAAGGTACGTATCGAGGTTTTATCGATTGCATTAGAGCATATAATTTAGTTGCATACAACCTTGCAATTGCCCCCATTAAAAGGACCATTGTTTGACTATCTTTGCTAGATTTAAGTTAAACTATCTTAAGGGCAACTCCGTAGGAAAAGATACGGTGGGGATTTCATCACCCTCCCGTAGCCCACAAACCACAATCCTGAAGTGTCGCCTAAGCCTAAAATTTAAAATCAATTAGACATTGGCCCCTAAGGACTCGGACTCAATTAAGGAGGAGATTGGTTTGACTTGCTATGACCTGAAGCTAATTGAATTCAATTTGGTGTCTAGAAAGTGTTTTTGTGTCGACGAAAGTCTTCCAAGCGACGTGGTTGTCTAATTGGCACCGACTCTGTCGGAAGCGCCCCCACTAGCTATACACTAACTGGCCAACTTGGTTTGATTGGTGAGGGAGGTGAATCAAGCAAATTAATTCGACTCAACCAGTTAGGAGTCGTCTAGATCTAAGTGACACTAGGTCTAGGATTGTTTTGAACCGTGCTTGTTCAGGAAATTTCTGACCAACCCAAATTTTTATCCCTTTAGAGTTAAGTTTCCCTTCTCGTCTGAGTCTTCTTTCCCTTCTCATCCTTACCTTTCTATTGTGTGTTTCCTTAAAAAAAAAAAAAAAAAACGAAAAAAATTGTAATTAATTCTTGAAATTAAATTTGGAATTTAAATTTCGAATTCGAATTCAAAAATTGATTCAACCCGGTGCACTCAGATTTGGATTCGGGACTTGAGTAATCGACTCTCACGAGTTAATCTAGATTCCAGTCTGGAACTTAACCCCATTCCACCTGTTGCACCACCTCACCCGGATCTGATGGGTGAGAACGTAGTGGACCCGCCTGTTGCGCAACCTATAACTTTGAGGGATCGGTGCTACCCAACGATGGCTGCGCAGCCATCGTGCATCGTTATGCCCACCATCCCGGGTCGCGACTTCGAACTTAAGGCACAATACATGAGTATGTTGCCTAAGTTCACCTCTAAGGAAGACCCATATCTCTTCCTTAGAGAATTTGAAGAAATCTGCTCTCTTATGCAATACCAGCATATCCCTGAAGAGGCAGTGCGTCTGAAATTCGTGCCTCTAGCACTTAAGGACGACGCTAAGAAATGGCTATATAGTCTAGCCGAAAGATCTATTAGAAGTTGGGCTGAATTTGTTCAAGTTTTCTTAAAAAAATATTTCCCCAACCATAAGACTATGAAGATTAGGAATGAAATTGTTGCATTCGTTCAGTCTGAGAGCGAGCCGTTCTATTCCTATCTTGAGAGATTTAAGAGTGTCCTGACCCAATGCCCTCATCACGGAATTCCGAAGTGGCAATTATGCCAAATTATTTATGAAGGATTGACACCCACATCTAGGGTTATGCTAGAATCTGTGAGCCAAGGGAACTTTATGTCCAAAAACGAAAATGATGCCTGGACTTTTCTTGAGGATTTAGCTGAAAATAGTATGCAATGGGACAATGCTAGAACACCCATCAACCCGAGTATTGGATCTAGAATAGCGAGTCAACCCCGACCAGGTGTCTTAGCTATAGACTCCAACATAGTGGCTGAGGCAAAACTAGCTACCCTAATGCGTAGAATGGAAAGTCTAGAACTGCAAAACCAAACCCGACAAGCATCCACTACCCCTTGCTCTAGATGTGGTCAGACTGGTCACTTAATGGAGGACTGTGTGAGCCTGGAACATGTTAATGCCACATATAACAATTCTAGAAATGATCCTTACGCATCAACCTATAACCCAGGTTGGCGTAATCATCCCAATTTTTCGTGGACCCAACAAGGACAACCTCCTAGACAACAACCAACCCCATATAACCAAAATAATACATCATCTGGGGGTAATAACAATGGAAATCATGAAGTTAGGTTGACAAACTTGGAAAATTTAATGAAAACTTTTATACAAACAACCAACCAATCATTTCAAAGGCTAGAGACACAAGTCAGCCAATTAGCGCAAATAGTAGGTGAAAGAGAAAAGGGTCAATTTCCAAGTCAACCTGAGGTGAACCCAAGAACTAATAATCAATATCAATCTTATCAACCACCCTCAGGAAATAACAACCCCAGACCGGTTCAAATGATTAACGAGGAAGGACCGTTCCAACAAATCAATGCAGTAGTGTCATTACGGTCCGGACGACAAGTTGATAACAATGTGGTAAACCCTAGAATGTCTAATCAATCTAGCCATCAAGCAACCACATATGACCTGACCATTGAACCTGACGTCCAAATTGAAAAGCCCAACCCACCTACACAACCTGAACCCATAGCTCAACCTGAACCTGAGCGAGTCTATGTTCCTAAAGCCCCATTTCCCAATAGACTCAAGAAGAGCTCAAGTGCACAAATGGAGAAAATCTTAGAAGTATTTAAGCAAGTTAAGGTGAATATTCCACTCTTAGATATGATTCAACAAATACCTGCTTATGCTAAATTCTTGAAAGATTTGTGCACTAAAAAGAGAAAAACGAATGTACCAAAGAAGGCATTCTTAACTGCAAACATATGCTCTATTCTTTCCAACACATCTCCTATAAAATATAAGGACCCGGGGTGTCCCACAATTTCATGTTCAATAGGAGATACGTTTATCAATAAAGCCCTTCTAGACCTAGGTGCAAGCGTTAACTTACTCCCATTTTCTGTCTACGAGCAACTCAACCTTGGTCCACTGAAACCCTCTAGGACAACCCTCCAATTCGCTGATTGTTCTGTTAAGAAACCGAGAGGTATAGTAGAGGACGTTTTGATTAAGGTTGGTGACTTCATTTATCCAGTGGATTTTGTCGTACTTGATACTGAACCTGTTGTAAATCCTAATCGACAAATCCCTGTAATTCTAGGTAGACCCTTTTTAGCCACTTCGGAAGCATTAATAAACTGTCGAAATGGGCTCATGCAATTATCTTTCGGAAACTTAAAAGCAGAATTTAATATCTTCCATATTGATAATGAGCCCGAAATAATATGCAACCCAAGTGATGTTGTGATGAGAGCACGTATTTATCAGAATTCTGATAAATCATCACATAAGCAAAAAGGAAGTAAGAAAAAAGGGAGTGATTCATTTACTCAACCACCATCACTCGAGCAAACAAGCGAACCAATTCAAGTGAGGAGAGTGGAATCTTTTCCTCAAGTCAACATGAGGAATAATTCAACTGGATACATGCACCAATATGGTGTCATTCAATCCAGTTCTGATTACGGTTGACTCTGAGCAAACTCAACCCCTCTACTGCAAGCCGACTCAGGTAATAAGTGCATTTATTTTATCTATGCATACATTGAGGACAATGCATGATTTAGGTGTGGGGGGGGCGTTTATCTATGTATATATCTATTTGCTTGTTTTCTTCTTTAAAAAAAAAAAATCAATGTTTCATGACATAGCTTAAGATTGAACTGCTAAAACCCGTGTACAAATTGCATTGAGTTTTTGTTCCTTATTATGTAGTTCTGCTTGTAGAAATTGTGACATAAATCTAAGTTCCAAAGAAATAACCCATTGCCCTTTAAGACATGTATGCACTTAAATTGGATGAATCAAATCTTTGAAGTGGTTGATAAAAAGCAGAGGTTGAGGAAAATATACCGGGAAGTGTGGACTTCTAATAGCAATTAAGCCTTGAGGAAAATAAAAATAAAAATAAAAGGAATAAAGTGAGGAAAACACATTCTGCAAAATGATTACAAAAGCCCAAGCCTTTGAGTCACTGGTCCGTAGGGGTATCTTGAAACCCGGTAACTTGAGTCTACCAGCTCGGGATTATCGACCAAACTCGCTACACGAATGCAAAAGGGTAAAAGTGTCAAAAAGCAAATGTGTTGAATCACGGAAGAAAAAAAAAATAATACTCAAGGCCCAAAGCTAAAAGAATGATCCATGCCATGGTTGATCCGAATGATACTTCACCACCAAAGGAGGCGTGCAAAATAATTCAAGTGATATACATGTGTAGAAGGGTTAGTGGTGTGAATGTTGGAGGAACAAAGACCAAGTTATATTTTTAATGAGTTAGATTCATATAATGAGCATGCAAAAATTCTTAGTGAGATGTATAAAGTTGAGGTAGGGATATTGAGAGCTATTAATGAAATGTTGATTCAGGATTTTGTGGGTATATCCGCTGAAAACCCTCAGGAGACGACACTCCTCCTCCTAGGAAACTTGGAGGTTTAACGGCTTGTTGCACATGCTAAGTGCAACCGTGATTCCTACGAAAGTGAGTTAGGATTTCCCTGCTTTCATTTTCTTATATTCTGCTTTGCTAGGGACTAGCAAAATCTAGGTGTGGGGGTATTTGATACATTGCATACATTGCATCATATGTCTTTCATTTAGATCACTTTTATATCAATAAATGCTATTAAGGTATGTGTTTAGTCGTATTTACAGAATACAGGGACCTGGATGCAAATTACCCACATTCCGAGCATAAACGTGTGCAAAAGATTCATTTCTATCATAAAGACCGAATTCAAGTTTATCGGGTTTCAAATGGAAATGCATCCAAGCATAAACGCATTCAAGGAGCTAATTACAAAAAGGTCAAGGGCTTAATTGCAAAATACCAAGGACCTGATTGCAAAAGAAAAGGATCAAGTTATTTTGTTGGAAAAGTCAAAAGAAAAGTCAAATATAAATCTCCAACAATGGAAGGAATTAATCCGGAGTTTAAAAGAATGGAAAGAATCCATCCAGACGCGCAAATAAAGATCAAATCATGCCATAAACGCACCACAGAAATCCGGGCGCGAAATCCTTGACTTGGGCGGCGATTCCGCCGCATCTCCCATGCATTGTGCGGCGATTTCGCCGCACCAGTGAGGATCTGTGTGCTCCAATTTTGTCCAGTGTTGGGTTGACGCGTGTACTATCCTTTTATGTATTGGTATCCCCTGTATCGGCTATAAATAGCCCTGTAGGACGAATGTAACACATCTTTGAACCTTTGGTCTTGGATCATTAGTAATAAAATTCTATTTTGTTTTGTTTTAATTTTCTTTTCTTAATGTCTCTAGGATCCCTTCTTCTTCCTCCCTCCATGAGTTTCTAACTCTTTCCAAAGGGTGGAGGTGATGGAATTAGGGGTAGAGAAGATGAATGCATGTTATTGTTTTAAGTTCGTGATTAGTATATTTTGATTACTTGAGTTTATGTTAAATCATTTATCTTGTAATGCTTCATAACTAACATGATTTATTTCAAGTTTCTCCATTCTCCAATCTAAACCTAAATCTAAACCTCCACCCAACGGATTTCTCTTCTTATTTTTTTGTCTTAATTTTAATTGCTTTTGTTTCGTACTTTAGTTAATTAAACCAAAAACCCCAAAAACCCAAATTAATTCTTCTTCCTTCTTCCACTCAAATCGAAATAACATTAACAACGAAATCTCTCCCTCCTTGTGTTCGACCCGTACTTGCCACCGCTTCATCGCGGCCGTGCACTTGCGGTATAAATTTAATTCTCAACAAGTTTTTGGCGCCATTGCCGGGGAGGCGACGTAGATTTCGTTTGTTTTTGTATTTTCGATTTTATCCTGTCTACATTGTGCGTAATCTAAGTATCTGAATTTGTGTAGCAGGAGACAACAGAGCGCGCGGCGAAATCCGGGAGCGTTCTGAGACATCTGGGCGGCGGAATCGCCGCATCTACAAGAGGAAGTGCGGCGGAAACGCCGCACAGGGTTGGAATCTGGTCTTCAATTTTCTGGGGCATCGTCGACATCTCTGGGTGGTCGCATTGAGCTACTGGAATCTCCGAGAGCGGGCGGCGAACCCGACTGAGCATGGCGGAGGTAACTTTTCTTGCCTTTCTCGTAAAATCTAAATAGTTGAAAAGTTTCCTTTCGTAGAATTGCACGTGTTAGGGTTACAATTCCATAATTGGCAATAATTCAACTCTGACCTAAAATTGGCAAAATTAGAAAGACCTTAGTGCATGCATCATATAATGTTTTGCTTGCATTATTCTTGCTAAATTCTTGCAAATTAATACTTGTTGAAGATTGCTAGAGGCAAGGTACGTATCGAGGTTTTATCGATTGCATTAGAGCATATAATTTAGTTGCATACAACCTTGCAATTGCCCCCATTAAAAGGACCATTGTTTGACTATCTTTGCTAGATTTAAGTTAAACTATCTTAAGGGCAACTCCGTAGGAAAAGATACGGTGGGGATTTCATCACCCTCCCGTAGCCCACAAACCACAATCCTGAAGTGTCGCCTAAGCCTAAAATTTAAAATCAATTAGACATTGGCCCCTAAGGACTCGGACTCAATTAAGGAGGAGATTGGTTTGACTTGCTATGACCTGAAGCTAATTGAATTCAATTTGGTGTCTAGAAAGTGTTTTTGTGTCGACGAAAGTCTTCCAAGCGACGTGGTTGTCTAATTGGCACCGACTCTGTCGGAAGCGCCCCCACTAGCTATACACTAACTGGCCAACTTGGTTTGATTGGTGAGGGAGGTGAATCAAGCAAATTAATTCGACTCAACCAGTTAGGAGTCGTCTAGATCTAAGTGACACTAGGTCTAGGATTGTTTTGAACCGTGCTTGTTCAGGAAATTTCTGACCAACCCAAATTTTTATCCCTTTAGAGTTAAGTTTCCCTTCTCGTCTGAGTCTTCTTTCCCTTCTCATCCTTACCTTTCTATTGTGTGTTTCCTTAAAAAAAAAAAAAAAAACGAAAAAAATTGTAATTAATTCTTGAAATTAAATTTGGAATTTAAATTTCGAATTCGAATTCAAAAATTGATTCAACCCGGTGCACTCAGATTTGGATTCGGGACTTGAGTAATCGACTCTCACGAGTTAATCTAGATTCCAGTCTGGAACTTAACCCCATTCCACCTGTTGCACCACCTCACCCGGATCTGATGGGTGAGAACGTAGTGGACCCGCCTGTTGCGCAACCTATAACTTTGAGGGATCGGTGCTACCCAACGATGGCTGCGCAGCCATCGTGCATCGTTATGCCCACCATCCCGGGTCGCGACTTCGAACTTAAGGCACAATACATGAGTATGTTGCCTAAGTTCACCTCTAAGGAAGACCCATATCTCTTCCTTAGAGAATTTGAAGAAATCTGCTCTCTTATGCAATACCAGCATATCCCTGAAGAGGCAGTGCGTCTGAAATTCGTGCCTCTAGCACTTAAGGACGACGCTAAGAAATGGCTATATAGTCTAGCCGAAAGATCTATTAGAAGTTGGGCTGAATTTGTTCAAGTTTTCTTAAAAAAATATTTCCCCAACCATAAGACTATGAAGATTAGGAATGAAATTGTTGCATTCGTTCAGTCTGAGAGCGAGCCGTTCTATTCCTATCTTGAGAGATTTAAGAGTGTCCTGACCCAATGCCCTCATCACGGAATTCCGAAGTGGCAATTATGCCAAATTATTTATGAAGGATTGACACCCACATCTAGGGTTATGCTAGAATCTGTGAGCCAAGGGAACTTTATGTCCAAAAACGAAAATGATGCCTGGACTTTTCTTGAGGATTTAGCTGAAAATAGTATGCAATGGGACAATGCTAGAACACCCATCAACCCGAGTATTGGATCTAGAATAGCGAGTCAACCCCGACCAGGTGTCTTAGCTATAGACTCCAACATAGTGGCTGAGGCAAAACTAGCTACCCTAATGCGTAGAATGGAAAGTCTAGAACTGCAAAACCAAACCCGACAAGCATCCACTACCCCTTGCTCTAGATGTGGTCAGACTGGTCACTTAATGGAGGACTGTGTGAGCCTGGAACATGTTAATGCCACATATAACAATTCTAGAAATGATCCTTACGCATCAACCTATAACCCAGGTTGGCGTAATCATCCCAATTTTTCGTGGACCCAACAAGGACAACCTCCTAGACAACAACCAACCCCATATAACCAAAATAATACATCATCTGGGGGTAATAACAATGGAAATCATGAAGTTAGGTTGACAAACTTGGAAAATTTAATGAAAACTTTTATACAAACAACCAACCAATCATTTCAAAGGCTAGAGACACAAGTCAGCCAATTAGCGCAAATAGTAGGTGAAAGAGAAAAGGGTCAATTTCCAAGTCAACCTGAGGTGAACCCAAGAACTAATAATCAATATCAATCTTATCAACCACCCTCAGGAAATAACAACCCCAGACCGGTTCAAATGATTAACGAGGAAGGACCGTTCCAACAAATCAATGCAGTAGTGTCATTACGGTCCGGACGACAAGTTGATAACAATGTGGTAAACCCTAGAATGTCTAATCAATCTAGCCATCAAGCAACCACATATGACCTGACCATTGAACCTGACGTCCAAATTGAAAAGCCCAACCCACCTACACAACCTGAACCCATAGCTCAACCTGAACCTGAGCGAGTCTATGTTCCTAAAGCCCCATTTCCCAATAGACTCAAGAAGAGCTCAAGTGCACAAATGGAGAAAATCTTAGAAGTATTTAAGCAAGTTAAGGTGAATATTCCACTCTTAGATATGATTCAACAAATACCTGCTTATGCTAAATTCTTGAAAGATTTGTGCACTAAAAAGAGAAAAACGAATGTACCAAAGAAGGCATTCTTAACTGCAAACATATGCTCTATTCTTTCCAACACATCTCCTATAAAATATAAGGACCCGGGGTGTCCCACAATTTCATGTTCAATAGGAGATACGTTTATCAATAAAGCCCTTCTAGACCTAGGTGCAAGCGTTAACTTACTCCCATTTTCTGTCTACGAGCAACTCAACCTTGGTCCACTGAAACCCTCTAGGACAACCCTCCAATTCGCTGATTGTTCTGTTAAGAAACCGAGAGGTATAGTAGAGGACGTTTTGATTAAGGTTGGTGACTTCATTTATCCAGTGGATTTTGTCGTACTTGATACTGAACCTGTTGTAAATCCTAATCGACAAATCCCTGTAATTCTAGGTAGACCCTTTTTAGCCACTTCGGAAGCATTAATAAACTGTCGAAATGGGCTCATGCAATTATCTTTCGGAAACTTAAAAGCAGAATTTAATATCTTCCATATTGATAATGAGCCCGAAATAATATGCAACCCAAGTGATGTTGTGATGAGAGCACGTATTTATCAGAATTCTGATAAATCATCACATAAGCAAAAAGGAAGTAAGAAAAAAGGGAGTGATTCATTTACTCAACCACCATCACTCGAGCAAACAAGCGAACCAATTCAAGTGAGGAGAGTGGAATCTTTTCCTCAAGTCAACATGGGGAATAATTCAACTGGATACATGCACCAATATGGTGTCATTCAATCCAGTTCTGATTACGGTTGACTCTGAGCAAACTCAACCCCTCTACTGCAAGCCGACTCAGGTAATAAGTGCATTTATTTTATCTATGCATACATTGAGGACAATGCATGATTTAGGTGTGGGGGGGCGTTTATCTATGTATATATCTATTTGCTTGTTTTCTTCTTTAAAAAAAAAAATCAATGTTTCATGACATAGCTTAAGATTGAACTGCTAAAACCCGTGTACAAATTGCATTGAGTTTTTGTTCCTTATTATGTAGTTCTGCTTGTAGAAATTGTGACATAAATCTAAGTTCCAAAGAAATAACCCATTGCCCTTTAAGACATGTATGCACTTAAATTGGATGAATCAAATCTTTGAAGTGGTTGATAAAAAGCAGAGGTTGAGGAAAATATACCGGGAAGTGTGGACTTCTAATAGCAATTAAGCCTTGAGGAAAATAAAAATAAAAATAAAAGGAATAAAGTGAGGAAAACACATTCTGCAAAATGATTACAAAAGCCCAAGCCTTTGAGTCACTGGTCCGTAGGGGTATCTTGAAACCCGGTAACTTGAGTCTACCAGCTCGGGATTATCGACCAAACTCGCTACACGAATGCAAAAGGGTAAAAGTGTCAAAAAGCAAATGTGTTGAATCACGGAAGAAAAAAAAAAAATAATACTCAAGGCCCAAAGCTAAAAGAATGATCCATGCCATGGTTGATCCGAATGATACTTCACCACCAAAGGAGGCGTGCAAAATAATTCAAGTGATAAACATGTGTAGAAGGGTTAGTGGTGTGAATGTTGGAGGAACAAAGACCAAGTTATATTTTTAATGAGTTAGATTCATATAATGAGCATGCAAAAATTCTTAGTGAGATGTATAAAGTTGAGGTAGGGATATTGAGAGCTATTAATGAAATGTTGATTCAGGATTTTGTGGGTATATCCGCTGAAAACCCTCAGGAGACGACACTCCTCCTCCTAGGAAACTTGGAGGTTTAACGGCTTGTTGCACATGCTAAGTGCAACCGTGATTCCTACGAAAGTGAGTTAGGATTTCCCTGCTTTCATTTTCTTATATTCTGCTTTGCTAGGGACTAGCAAAATCTAGGTGTGGGGGTATTTGATGCATTGCATACATTGCATCATATGTCTTTCATTTAGATCACTTTTATATCAATAAATGCTATTAAGGTATGTGTTTAGTCGTATTTACAGAATACAGGGACCTGGATGCAAATTACCCACATTCCGAGCATAAACGTGTGCAAAAGATTCATTTCTATCATAAAGACCGAATTCAAGTTTATCGGGTTTCAAATGGAAATGCATCCAAGCATAAAAGCATTCAAGGAGCTAATTACAAAAAGGTCAAGGGCTTAATTGCAAAATACCAAGGACCTGATTGCAAAAGAAAAGGATCAAGTTATTTTGTTGGAAAAGTCAAAAGAAAAGTCAAATATAAATCTCCAACAATGGAAGGAATTAATCCGGAGTTTAAAAGAATGGAAAGAATCCATCCAGACGCGCAAATAAAGATCAAATCATGCCATAAACGCACCACAGAAATCCGGGCGCGAAATCCTTGACTTGGGCGGCGATTCCGCCGCATCTCCCATGCATTGTGCGGCGATTTCGCCGCACCAGTGAGGATCTGTGTGCTCCAATTTTGTCCAGTGTTGGGTTGACGCGTGTACTATCCTTTTATGTATTGGTATCCCCTGTATCGGCTATAAATAGCCCTGTAGGACGAATGTAACACATCTTTGAACCTTTGGTCTTGGATCATTAGTAATAAAATTCTGTTTTGTTTTGTTTTAATTTTCTTTTCTTAATGTCTCTAGGATCCCTTCTTCTTCCTCCCTCCATGAGTTTCTAACTCTTTCCAAAGGGTGGAGGTGATGGAATTAGGGGTAGAGAAGATGAATGCATGTTATTGTTTTAAGTTCGTGATTAGTATATTTTGATTACTTGAGTTTATGTTAAATCATTTATCTTGTAATGCTTCATAACTAACATGATTTATTTCAAGTTTCTCCATTCTCCAATCTAAACCTAAATCTAAACCTCCACCCAACGGATTTCTCTTCTTATTTTTTTGTCTTAATTTTAATTGCTTTTGTTTCGTACTTTAGTTAATTAAACCAAAAACCCCAAAAACCCAAATTAATTCTTCTTCCTTCTTCCACTCAAATCAAAATAACATTAACAACGAAATCTCTCCCTCCTTGTGTTCGACCCGTACTTGCCACCGCTTCATCGCGGCCGTGCACTTGCGGTATAAATTTAATTCTCAACAAAAATCAAGGAATGACTTGAAAGAAATGGGTATAAGACGGGATATGTATGTCGCACATGATGAGAACGGCGAAGAGACGTCCTATCCACCAGCTTCTTTTTGGATGAACGCTACTGAGATGTAATTTTTTTGTAGTGTTCTTCATTCAGTGAAGGTGTCAGATGGGTATTCATCCAACATATCAAGATGTGTTAACGAGAAAAAGTTTAAGATTAGCTCACTAAAACGTCATGATCATCACGTATTGATGCAAGAATTATTACCTCTGGTCATTAGAAAGAGTCATAGAGTTAAAGTGGTGCAAGAAACTGTTATCAACCTGAGTCAGTTATTTCACAGTTTGTGTTCTAAAGTAAACACCGTTGAAGATTTTCAACGACTAGAGTTGAACATTGGTCCCATTCTCAGCCGACACAAAATGATATTTCCACCAAGTTTTTTTGATGTAATGTTGCATGTACCTATTCACCTAGCTTGGGAGGCACTATTGGCAGGACTGGTTGAATATTGTTGGATGTGTCCATTTGAGAGATATATGAATAGGTGTAAGGGTACGTTCGAAATAGAAATAGACCAGAAAGGTCAATCGCCGAAGGTGTCCTTGGAGAGGAGTGCATCACCTTTTGCTCAAGATACTTGAAGAGTGTGGAGATCATTTTTAATAAACCTTTGAGAAATGATGGAGGTGAAAGACCATTAGGCACTGACAAAATGGTTGTTCTGGACCCTGTCGATCTTGAAAAAGCTCACAATTGGGTGTTACATAATAGTGTCATTGTTGATGAGTATAAAGAGTAAGCTAAACTACACTTGTGTTGTTTTAGCAATATCTTTAAGTCACTATTAACACACAATTACACATTCGATTGTTTTAGGCATTTTAACCGTCACACCACTTTTCTTGGAGTAGGAGTACGTCGCAATCAACAACAACAATCAAATGTTCGACATAAGACTTTTAGTGAGTGGTTTAGAGAGACCGTTTGAAAATAAAACTGTGGAAACATCGATATCGAAGAACTTGCTCGAGGTCCGGACAATGTGGGGAGGAGGTATTTGAAAGGAAAGTGTTCTAAAAGTTTACTTTTATATGTCCGTTATTATGAATTGGATGTGTAAACATTTTGTTCCTTGGTTAATGTATTCGTCTTTTGGAAGTGTTAAGTAAGAGGCGTTTGGTCCTTAACCGTAGATCTCTAAAAGATAATAGTCTACATAAATCAAAAGTTATTCACAATCATGGTAATCAACATGGAACATTAATTATCAAAATAAGATTGTCGTGTTGGTCATCAATTATTGTAGCTCTACAAATATTTGACGACACAAGTATATAAAAGAGGAAAATGATTACTTTTATATATTGAATAGACCTGACAAGCAAAACATTATGGAATTGTGTTATGTGTCATTAATGTTTTGCTATGTCTTGGATCCTAAGATATGAGACTTATATCTTTTCACATAAGGAATGTTTAATTTGATTATTGTCAAAAACTATCAATGAGTATAGTGTTAAAGGCACTAGTTGGTTGAACATGACTTGTGTTGGAAAAGATAGCTAGTCAAAAGATTATCATTGCCCCTATTAATTGAGTAATGATATTAGTAGACCCCTTGATAAAGCAAAATTATAATGTGCACAATGTAACTTGAGTTAAGTTACATAGTTATAATTATCTTAAAGATATTAAGAAATGAATATAATACAAAGGTGAAACATTTCTACTTTGTATAAATTCTTAATATCAGGAGGCACTTAACATCACTAAATGGATCGTGTTTGGTCCTAGTGGAACAAGATATCTATGCTAATGGGGTAACTATAATGTGTAGCTAGATATCGCTTATAGTTTAAGATATTGAGTGGTTAATATCGCCGTCAATTTAGCTTAGATTCTCTTATATGTCACACCACAAAACTGGAAAACAAGAAGCTTGATTTTGAATTTATATGATGGTTCAGGTTTCATATGAAAAGGGACACATGTGGTGAATCAATAAAATCAATATGTCACGAAAATTGACATAATTAGAATCATGAATAAATTCGTATAAGATGTATATATTATGGGTTGTAATTGTTTAACATTACATAGGATAATATATCACATAAGATATGAATTTGCTAAAACCCTAAAAGATCAAATTTTGTTGGAGATAAATCCAAAATTTGATAAATCCAAAAATCATACAAAACGGTCGAACGTTTTTCGGAGATCGCTCGATCGAATATTAAGAGTAGTTGCAAAGTGTGTGAACGGTCGACCGGATGGATGCGTTTGGTTGACCGAAAACTTCCAGTAGCTTCCGCGAGCTCGTCTTGGTAGTGACTGTTGAACGTTTTATTTAAAACCGCAAGTGCACGGCCGCGATGAAGCGGTGGCAAGTACGGGTCATCCTCAGGGAGATGAGCAGACTCTTGTTTATCAGAAATCAAGTGGCAAAAATTGGGGGAGAAAGATTGATTATGCTACTCTACACTAAACTACGCTAAAAAGTATGAAATGCGAACGAAAGAAACAAACAATGAGATGACAACTAAGCTAATAACAAAGGAAGAATGCTGGAATACAGAAATGGGAAAACCCCTAAGGGGTGGAGTGAGTGCACACATGCAAAGAGGTGGGTGTAGAATACATTCTTTAAGCACATGAAGGTGGTGTTTATCAAGCATAGGAAGTGTCTAAATGTTATGGCAAAACCTATCAATCTATTCACCAACTTAGTTGATTAACATTTACATATGCAAGTTGTTTATTTCAGAACCTAAACAAGCATGAGAGGTGTCTAATCATTTTGGCAAAACTCATCAAGTTATAAATTCTATCCTAAACAAGCAAGCATACATTCATGTTTGATCAACACATCAAAAAAAATAAAGCATTCATCCCATTCTCTAATGCATGTATGTACATCTACTCCACCCCCAAAGGGGATGAAACTACTCACTAAACATTACACTAATTATTAAACTAAGCAAAGAAATCATATTAAAACTAAGCTAGAAATAAAAGACGATTGAACAAAAACATGCACAAACAATAAAAGAAGCATAAACAAACAATGAAAGAAACACAAAACTTTATTGATAAAATGACTCACATTAAAAGTAGCATCCTCCTACTTTAGTGTGTTTCAAGGCCTCACTTCTAGTAGGAAGAATAACCACTTAAAATATGGAGTGATTACAATAGGAGGTGAAGAGTTCTATTTATAGCCATGGAAAAAGCTAATCCGGGACAATCCCCCGATGTAGGACTAAACAGATACCACAAATAGCCTAAACATCCTATAATACATGTGCTGGAGCAATTTGAGCGCATTTGGGCCAAAAGTGACCGCCAATTAGCGGTCTTGGACCGCTAATTAGCGGTCTACAGTGTCCGGATCGCTCTGGAATTTCTTGTGGGTTTTTGTGTAAGGCTTTGTTGGTATTTGATGCATCTATGTTGCATGTTGGAGCTCCGACCCGAATCGAATTGGTAAAATACTCCCCATGATGGTGTGGAGTATTATGTTTTGCTCTTAGGTCCTTCTGTCTTGCAATCAGGTCCTTCTTCCTTGCATCTTGGTCCCTAGATCTCACAATTCAGTCACTTTTCCCAGCTTTTGGGTCCTTTTATGCTTCATCTCTTCAAACCTTTTTATTCCTGAAAACTAAACATAAAACTCGTGACATAGCATTGTTTAGGTGAAAGATAATGGATATAAGATACAAATATGAGCATGAAATGATGTCAATCAAATACCCCCACACCTAACTTTTGCTAGTCCCGAGCAAAACAAAGAAAGAGAAAAGCATGCGAAAAACAAGAAATCCTAACTCACTTTCGTAGGAATCACGGTTGCACTTAGCACGTGCAACAAGCCGTTAAACCTCCTTGTCGCCAAGGAGGAGGAGGAGTGTTGTCTCCTGAGGGTTTTCAGCGGATACACCCACAAAATCCGAACAAGATGCATTAATCAATCTAGCTACACGACTCGTTGGACTTATTTTGTCGATCATGGGATGCGGTAATACTACGGGTCGACTCTATATATGTAATCGGTCCACACACCTAGACTAATGAGTTATTCGTGAGAGTTAACTAAGGAATTAAGTGAAAGACATGGGCAACCTTAACTTCTGAATGTGATACAACGTGTAAAGTCCATTTTGGTTCTTATTTGACTCTTTTTTTTCTTTTTTTTTCTTTTTTTCTTTTTTTTTTCTTTTTCTTTGGAGCATTTATTGGTTGGTGTTTGATTCTCCCAGGGTCAGGTTTCGTGCATCATTGCCTATGAGGACTTACACTATCACGTACACCTTCCCCCAAATCTCCACATAGGGCGATCCCTACCACCCGTGTAACGGGAGTTCGGTCGGCGCATCCCAAGTCAGATGACTCGAAAGCACCAGGCACAAAGTCCCCTCAGACCTACTTTCCCGAGTGATAGGAGCCGTGCGAGAAGAGAGACCACCACTTATTTATCTACATGGGAACCAAAACCCCTACACTTAAGTTTCACAAAAAAGAGATTAAGGGCCCTCGACTACGACAAACTTCCTTATACTCACAAACACGAATTATTTGACTCACTAGGTTCAGGGTGGTCTTCTTTAAATGTTTGAGTACTGAAACCCTATGATTACACGCCCCCCCTAGGGAAAACCGGGGTGCATCCTAACGACTCGATAAGACCTAAAGCCAGTAAACCAAAAATCCTAATGCATCAAGTTCAAGACAATTTTGGGAGCTTATCTTTTTACTTTGCCTCTCAACGGTTTTGCACATGCTAAACACACGCAAAACCCACAAAAACATTTTCTTTCGCAAACACATGAAGATTTTGAAAGAAATGTGAAAATTTTAAAGCACTCGGCAAGCAAAAGAAGACAAGTCACCCAAGGATCATGGCAAGCAGATATATCAATGTTAAATGCGGCACACTAACATGACCCTAGCAGTACACACAAAAGAAAAAAAACCAAAGGAAAAAGACTCGAATATGTACACACGTAAAACACCCCCCACACCTACTTCATGCATTGTCCTCAATGAATGTGAACAAGATACTACATGGATGCATGCTTGAAAAAGGAACGATCTCACCAACATGAAGTACAAAGGGACGTTCGGGGTCATGTTGATGGACACAAACCCAAATTCCCTCAAAACCTGTGAGAAGCTGAAGAAGGGAGATCAATACGTGAAGAAATTGGGGCCCAAGTACACAAGGGTTGGGGCCCACAACAATCGATGCTCACTGAAGGAGTCTTTTATTACACATTTTTTTTGTTGTTTTTTTTGTTGTTTTTTGTTGTTTTTTTGTTTTTACAAGATATATACATCAACCAAAATATTCTCATAATCATTTGGTCAAGGAACATCAAATGAGAACATCAAGTCATGAGGACCAGAGACTTGCCGAGATGGGCAAACTCCACTGGTACTCTGAGGTGTCATGAGGGGTGAAAGGTCAAAGCTGAAAGGCTCGAACCCCTCATGATATTGGTTGGGTGTGGACAACAAAGAATGAAGTTGTGTTGACTCACTAGGGTTTAATTGCTCATCGAAGAAAACCCTCCAACCAATAGGCGGGTGCATCAGAATGAGTTCCTCAGGCTCATTCGATGGATGCAGCAGACATGCATCACTAAGAATGGGGCTTCTCCCCAAGTCATCCAACAAGGACCTCCCACCATCATTTAGATCATCAAGCATAAGCTCGGTCATAGGTGGGTCCTTGTTGGAGTCAAAATGAAGCTCAAATGGCTCAATGGCCATGGGACATGAGGTAGAGACACCTTCTGGTCTAGGCATATGGTGAGGTGTCTCACTCTCACTAGTACTCTCAACTGAATCATGCAACAAACACTCCCTTTGGACATTCATGTTCGAGGCCAGCTCACTCTGTTGCATTGCGAAGACAGGCAATGAGTTTTCGCTGGGCCCACGAACATTCTCAACGGGTTGCATTGGGGTTAGGGGTGTTCGTTGATTTTGTGGTGCTTTCTCCAATTGGCGGATGAGATTTAGATTTAAAGGTTCATCCATGGGTTCCTGTTGCTTACCAGAGTTGAACACATGAAACTCGGCACTCATGTTACCGAATGAGAGCTTCATGAGACCATTTCTACAATTAATCAAGGCATTGGAGGTTGCCAGAAATGGTCTACCCAAAATCAAAGGTATTTGAGAGTGGGTGTTCGCAACAGGATTGGTATCGAGGACAACAAAATCGACTGGAAATATAAAATCTCCAACTTTGATAAGCACGTCCTCGATAATCCCCATGGGAATACGAATGGATCTATCCGCTAATTGGAGGGTGATCTTAGTTGGTTTCTGAAGGGAATGTGTTCTAAAAGTTTTACTTTTAAATGTCAATTATTATGAATTGAATGAGATATCATTTTGTTCCTTGTTTATGTTATTCGTCTTTTAGAAGTGTTAAGGAAGAGGCTCTTGGTCCTTAACCGTAGAGCTCTAAAAGATATTGGTTTACATAAAACAAAAGATATTCGCAATCATGGTAATTAACATGGGACATTAATTACCGAGTTAAGATTGTCGTGTTGGTCATAGATCATTGTAGCTCTACAAGTGAGTGACGACACGGGTATGCAAAAGAGGAAAATATTACTTCTGTATACTGAATAGACCTAATAAGTAAAATATTATAGAAATGTGTTTCTGTGTCATTAATATTTTACTGTGTCTTTGGTCCTTTGATATGAGACTTATATCCGATCACTTAAGGAATGCTAAATTAGACTAGTGTCTTGAGCTATCGATAAGTGTAGTGTAAAGGCATTGGTTGGTTAAGTACAACTTCTGTTGGAGAAGATAGTTAGTCAAAAGATTATCATTGCCCCTCTTAATTGAGTGATGATATTAGTGGGCCCCTTGATAAAGCAAAGTTATAATGTGCACAATGTGATTTGAGTTAAGTCACATATTTATAACTAGCTTAAAGAGATCAAGAAATGAATACTAATACAAAGATGACACAATACTACTTTGTGTGTATTCTTAATATCATGAGGCAAGGGACGGACACAAGTGGTGCACTCCATCACTAAATGGATCGGGTTTTGGTTCAAGTGGAATTAAGACATCTAACTAATTGGGAGCTATAATGTGTAGCTAGATACCGCTTATAGCTTGTGATATTGAGCTCTTAATATCACTGTCAACTTAGTCTAGATCCTCCCATAGGTCACACCACAAAACTGGGAAACAAGAAATGAGGATTTTGAGTTCATAAGGATGTGTCGGGTTTCATGTAGAAAATATGACACATGGGGTGAACAAACAAAATCAAGATTATGTTGTGATTAATAACATAATTAGAATCTAAATTAAATTCATATGTGATGTAAATATTATGGGGTGTAATGAGTTGACATTACATAGGATAATATGTTACATAAGTTGTGAATTTACTACTAATCCCGAAATGTCAAATTTTGTAGGGGTTAAACCAAAATTTGACCAGTCTGCAGTACTGTGCAAAAGTCAACCGATGAATAGTACTGGTCGACCGATGAACAGTAACCGGTCGACCGATGAACAGTAACGGTCGACCGGTCCAGACGGTTTTCTGCAGAATTAATTTAAGAATTAATTAGATCATGCATGGAATTGGTCCATAATTGATTTAATTCGTGGTTAATATTATTTATTAATAAATGATGGATGGTTAGATGGAATTTTGCATGGGATCATGGGCAAGAGGTTGCACATGAATAGGTAATTTGGAGAGAACCTATAAATACAAGGTTATCTCATTATCTCCTTAATTTAATTCATTATTTTCTTGAGCAAAATTCTCTCTCCATAATTCTCCACGAAAATTCCTTAATTCTTAAGTTTAGTTTTAGTTCTAGAGATCATCTTCTCAAGGGAACTAAAGAGGGGTTAGTAATTGGATTCTAAACCCTATTGGAGATTGAGAGACTAGCTTTTCTCTCTCCAATCTTGTTTAGAGTTTGGTGAAATCTCGGAGGCATCCGGCGCAGCGAGGAGCATCCCCAACGTCTTCGGATCATCAAGAAGTTTTAGAGAACTTCTAGGTATGAATTTCGGAGTCCCATGTTTGTTTTAATAAAAGTTTTAAAACTAGTTATTGAAACAAACCGATGCATGCATGAAACGAATCGTAGAAAATTGTAAAAATCCTTATTATACATAAAAATTCCGAAAATATATATGTATAATTAAACTAGAAATCCTACAGTTTCAATTCTCCCAAGTTCAACTGTTGATAAACAGAGAATGGGAGGAGGTTGACCGCTGATCCTAAATCAAGCAAAACATTGCTCATTCTAGTGTCCCCTATCGTACACTGAATAGTAGGACACCCCGGGTCCTTGTATTTTGTGTAGGTGGGATTGGACAAAAGTGAGCTGATATTTGCAGCCAAGAATGCTTTCTTAGGAACATTGGTCTTCCTCTTGGTTGTGCAGAGATGCTTCAACACTTTGGCATATTGAGGTATTTGTTGGATGACATCCAACAAGGGGATGTTAACCTTTACTTGCTTAAACACCTCTACTATCTTGTCCATGTTGTCACTCTGCTTTTTGGTTAATGATGCATTGCATACATTGCATCATATGTCTTTCATTTAGATTGCTTTTAATTCAATAAATGCTACTAAGGTATGTGTTTAGCCTTGTTTACAGAATACAGGGACCTGAATGCAAATTACCCACATCCCGAGCATAAACGCGTGCAAAAGATTCATTTCTATCATAAAGACAAGTTCAAGTTTATCGAGTTTCAAATAGAAATGCATCCAAGCACAAAAGCATTCAAGGAGCTAATCACAAAAAGGTCAGGGGCTTAAGTGCAAAATGTCAAGGACCTGACTACAAAATAAAAGGGCAAAGTTATTGTGTGGAGAAGTCAAAAGAAAAGTAAAAAATAAATCCCCAACAATGGAAGGAATTAATCTGGAGCTCAAGACAATGGAAAGAATCAATCCAGACGCGCAAAGGAGGATGAAATCATACCATAAACGCACAGCCAAAATCCGGACCTGATCTGAGCATCGTGTGAGGCGAATCCGCCGCACATTACACATGATCTGCGGCGAATTCGCCGCCCCCCTTGATCATCCGGCGTTCAAATTTCCTCCAGTCCGGTAGCAACGCGTGTACTTTCCTTTCATATACTGGTATCCTTTGTATCGGCTATAAATAGCCTCGTAGCACGAATGTAACACATCTTTGAACCTTTGGTCTTGGATCATTAGTAATAAATTTCTGTTTTATTTTGTTTTGTTTCTCTTTTCTTTTAATGTCTCTAGGATCCCTTCTTCTTCCTCCCTCCATGAGTTTCTAACTCTTTCCAAAGGGTGGAGGTGACGGATTTAGGGTTAGAGAAGATGGATTGCATGTTATTATTTTAAGATCATGATTAGTATATTTTGATTACTTGAGTTTATGTTAAGTCATTTATCTTGTAATGCTTCATAACTAACATGATTTACAATAAGTTTCAGTAATTCTCTGATCTAAACCTAAATCTAAACCTCCATCCAACGGATTTCTCTCTTATTTCTTGTTTCAGTTTTATTTGTGCATGTTTAGCTACTTAATCCAAAAATCTCAAAACCCAATTATTTCTTCTCTCCTTCATTCCCCCAATCGAAATCACATTAATAACAAATCTCTCCCTCCTTGTGTTCGACCCGTACTTGCCACCGCTTCATCGCGGCCGTGCACTTGCGGTATAAATTTAATTTCTCAACAAGTTTTTGGCGCCGTTGCCGGGGAGGCGACGCAGATTTTGTGTTTTTGTGTTTTCGATTTTATCCTGTCTACCTTGTGCGCGATCTAAGTATTTGAATTTGTGTAGCAGGAGACAACAGAGCGCGCGGCGAAATCCGGGAGCGTTCTGAGACACTTGGGTGGCGGAATCGCCGCATCTACAAGGTGGCTTGCCGTGGAATCGCCGCACCAGTGTGGGTTCTGGTCTTCAAATTTCTGGGGCATCGTCGGCATCTCTGGGTGGTCGCATTAAGCTACTGGAATCTCCGAGAGCGGGCGGCGAACCCGACTGAGCATTGCGGAGGTAACTTTTCTTGCCTTTCTCGTAAAATCTGAATTGTTGAAAAGTTTCCTTTCGTAGAATTGCATGTGTTAGGGTTTACAATTCCATAATTGGCAATAATTCAACTCGGACCTAAAATTGGGAAAATTAGAAAGACCTTAGTGCATGCATGATAATGTTTTGCTTGCATTATTCTTGCTAAATTCTTGCAAATTATTTTTATTGTTGAAGAGTGCTGGAGGCAAGGTACGTATCGCGGTTTTAACGATTGCATTTAAGCATATACTTTAGTTTGCATACAACCTTGAAATTGCCCCCATTAAAAAGACCATTGTTTGACTATCTTTGCTAGATCTAAGTTAAACTACTTTAAGGGCAACTCCGTAGGCAAAGATACGGTGGGGATTTCATCACCCTCCTGTGGCCCACAAACCACAATCCTAAAGTGTCACCTAAGCCTAAATTTAAAATCAATTAGACATTGGCCCCTAAGGACTCGGACTCAATTAAGGAGGAGATTGGTTTGACTTGCTATGACCTGAAGCTAATTGAATTCAATTTGGTGTCTAGAAAGTGTTTTTGTGTTGACGAAAGTCTTCCAAGCGACGTGGTTGTCTAATTGGCACCGACTCTGTCGGAAGCGCCCCTACTGGCTATACACTGACTGGCCAACTTGGTTTTATTGGTGAGGGAGGTGAATCAAGCAAATCAATTCGACTCAACCAGTTAGGAGTCGTCTAGATTTAAGTGACACTAGGTCTAGGATTGTTTGAACCGTGCTTGTTCAGGAAATTTCTGGCCAACTCTTGAATTTACCTTTAGAGTTAAGTTTCCCTTCTCGTCTGAGTCTTCTTTCCCTTCTCATCTTTACCTTTCTATTGTTTGTTTCCATTTTCATAAAAAAAAAGAAGGTAATTGATTTTTGAAATTGAATTTGAAATTTAAATTTCAAACTCAAATTCAAAAATTGATTCAACCCGGTGCACTCAGATTTGGATTCGGGACTTGAGTAATCGACTCTCACGAGTTCATCTAGATTCCAGTCTAGAGCTTAACCCCAATCCATCTGTTGCACCACCTCACCCGGATCTAATGGGTGAGAATGTAGTGAACCCGCATATGACTCTGAGGGATCGGTGCTACCCAACGATGGCTGCTCAGCCATCGTGCATCGTCATGCCCACCATACCGGGTCGCGATTTCGAACTTAAGGCACAATACATGAGTATGCTGCCTAAGTTCACCTCTAGGGAAGATCCATATCTCTTCCTTAGAGAATTTGAGGAAATCTGCTCTCTTATGCAATACCAGCATATCCCTGAGGAGGCAGTGCGTCTGAAATTCGTGCCTCTAGCACTGAAGGACGACGCTAAGAAATGGCTATATAGTCTAGCCGAAAGATCTATTAGGAGTTGGGCTGAGTTTGTTCAAGTGTTTCTAAAAAAATATTTCCCCAACCATAAGACTATGAAGATTAGGAATGAAATTGTTGCATTCGTTCAGTCTGAGAGCGAGCCGTTCTATTCCTATCTTGAAAGATTTAAAAGTGTCTTGACCCAATGCCCTCATCACGGAATTCTAAAATGGCAATTATGCCAAATTATTTATGAGGGATTGACACCCACATCTAGAGTTATGCTAGAATCTGTGAGCCAAGGGAATTTCATGTCGAAAAACGAAAATGATGTCTAGACTTTTCTTGAGGATTTAGCTGAAAACAGTATGCAATGGGACAATGCTAGAACACCCATCAACCCGAGTATTGGATCTAGAATAGCAAGTCAACCCCGACCAGGTGTCTTAGCTATAGATGCCAACATAGCGGCTGAGGCAAAACTAGCCACCCTTATGCGCAGAATGGAAAGTTTAGAGCTGCAAAACCAAACCCGACAAGCATCCCCTACCCCTTGCTCTAGATGTGGTCAGACTGGTCATTTAATGGAGGACTGTGTAGACTTGGAACATGTTAATGCCACGTTTAACCATTCTAGAAATGATCCTTATGCATCAACCTACAACCCGGGTTGGCGTAATCATCCCAATTTTTCGTGGAACCAACAAGGTCAACCTCCTAGACAACAACCAAACCCATATAACCAAAATAATACATCATCTGGGGGTAATAACAATGGAAATCATGAAGTTAGGTTGACAAACTTGGAAAATTTAATGAAAACTTTTATACAAACAACCAACCAATCATTCCAAAGGCTAGAGACACAAGTCAGCCAATTAGCGCAAATAGTAGGTGAAAGAGAAAAGGGTCAATTTCCAAGTCAACCTGAGGTGAACCCAAGAACTAATAATCAATATCAATCTTATCAACCACCCTCAGGAAATAACAACCCCAGACCGGTTCAAATGATTAACGAGGAAGGACCGTTCCAACAAATCAATGCAGTGGTGTCATTACGGTCCGGACGACAAGTTGATAATAATGCGGTAAACCCTAGAATGTCTAATCAATCTAGCCATCAAGCAACCACATATGACCTGACCATTGAACCTGACGTCAAAATTGAAAAGCCCAACCCACCTACACAACCTGAACCCATAGCTCAACCTGAACCTGAGCGAGTCTATGTTCCTAAAGCCCCATTTCCCAATAGACTCAAGAAAAGCTCAAGTGCACAAATGGAGAAAATCTTAGAAGTATTTAAGCAAGTTAAGGTGAATATTCCACTCTTAGATATGATTCAACAAATACCTGCTTATGCTAAATTCTTGAAAGATTTGTGCACTAAAAAGAGAAAAACGAATGTACCAAAGAAGGCATTCTTAACTGCAAACATATGCTCTATTCTTTCCAACACATCTCCTATAAAATATAAGGACCCTGGGTGTCCCACAATTTCATGTTCAATAGGAGATACTTTTATCAATAAAGCCCTTCTAGACCTAGGTGCAAGCGTTAACTTACTCCCATTTTCTGTCTACGAGCAACTCAACCTTGGTCCACTGAAACCCTCTAAGACAACCCTCCAATTCGCTGATTGTTCTGTTAAGAAACCGAGAGGTATAGTAGAGGACGTTTTGATTAAGGTTGGTGACTTCATTTATCCAGTGGATTTTGTCGTACTTGATACTGAACCTGTTGTAAATCCTAATCGACAAATCCCTGTAATTCTAGGTAGACCCTTTTTAGCCACTTCGGAAGCATTAATAAACTGTCGAAATGGGCTCATGCAATTATCTTTCGGGAACTTAAAAGCAGAATTTAATATCTTCCATATTGATAATGAGCCAGAAATAATATGCAACCCAAGTGATGTTGTGATGAGAGCACGTATTTATCAGAATTCTGAATCAAATAAATCATCACATAAGCAAAAAGGAAGTAAGAAAAAAGGGAGTGATTCATTTACTCAACCACCATCACTCGAGCAAATAAGCGAACCAATTCAAGTGAGAAGAGTGGAATCTTTTCCTCAAGTCAACATGGGGAACAATTCAACTGGATACATGCACCAATATGGTGTCATTCAATCCAGTTCTGATTACGGTTGACTCTGAGCAAACTCAACCCCTCTACCGCAAGCCGACTCAGGTAATAAGTGCATTTATTTTATCTATGCATACATTGAGGACAATGCATGATTTAGGTGTGGGGGGGGGTGTTTATCTATGTATATATCTATTTGTTTGTTTTCTTCTTCCAAAAAAATAAAAATAAAAATAAAAATAAAAATAAAAATTCAATGTTCCATGACATAGCTTAAGATTGAACCACCAAAACCCGAGTACAAATTGCATTGAGTCTTTGTTCCTTATTATATAGTTCTGCTTGTAGAAACTATGACATAAATCTAAGTTCCAAAGAAATAACACATTACCCTTAAGACATGTATGCACTTAAATTGGATGAATCAAATCTTTGAAGTGGTTGATAAAAAGCAGAGGTTGAGGAAAATATACCGGGAAGTGTGGACTTCTAATAGCAATTAAGCCTTGAGTAAAAATAAAGGAATAAAGTGAGGAAAGCACATTTTGCAAAATGATTACAAAAGCCCAAGCCTTTGAGTCACTGGTCCGTAGGGGTATCTTAAAACCCGGTAACTTGAGTCTGCCAGCTCGGGATTATCGACCAAACTCGCTACACGAATGCAAAAAGGGTAAAAGTGTCAGAAAAAGCAAATGTGTTGAATCATGGAAGAAAAAAAAATATGCTCAAGGCCCAAAGCTAAAAGAATGATCCATGCCATGGTTGATCCGAATGATACTTCACCACCAGAGGAGGCTTGCAAAATAATTTAAGTGATAACATGTGTAGAAGGGTTAGTGGTGTGAATGTTGGAGGAATAAAGACCAAGTCAAACTTTTTATAAGTTAGAATTGTATAATGAGCATGCAAGAATTCTAAGTGAGATGTATAAGGTTGAGGTAAAAATATTGAGAGCTATTAATGGAATGTTGAATTATGACTTTGTGGGTGTGTCAGCTGAAAACCCTCACGAGACAAAACTCGTCCTCTAAGGCAACTTGGAGGTTTAAAGGCTTGTTGCACATGCTAAGTGCAACCGTGATTCCTACGAAAGTGAGTTAGGATTTCCCCGTTTTCATTCCTTCTTATATTCTGTTTTGCTAGGGACTAGCAAAATCTAGGTGTGGGGGTATTTGATGCATTGCATACATTGCATTATATGTCTTTCATTTAGATTGCTTTTAATTCAATAAATGCTACTAAGGTATGTGTTTAGCCTTGTTTACAGAATACAGGGACCTGAATGCAAATTATCCACATCCCGAGCATAAACGCGTGCAAAAGATTCATTTCTATCATAAAGACAAGTTCAAGTTTATCGAGTTTTAAATAGAAATGCATCCAAGCACAAAAGCATTCAAGGAGCTAATCACAAAAAGGTCAGGGGCTTAAGTGCAAAATGTCAAGGACCTGACTACAAAATAAAAGGGCAAAGTTATTGTGCGGAGAAGTCAAAAGAAAAGTCAAAAATAAATCCCCAACAATGGAAGGAATTAATCCGGAGCTCAAGACAATGGAAAGAATCAATCCAGACGCGCAAAGGAGGATGAAATCATACCATAAACGCACAGCCAAAATCCGGACCTGATCTGAGCATCGTGTGAGGCGAATCCGCCGCACATTACACATGATCTGCGGCGAATTCGCCGCCCCCCTTGATCATCCGGCGTTCAAATTTCCTCCAGTCCGGTAGCAACGCGTGTACTTTCCTTTCATATACTGGTATCCTTTGTATCGGCTATAAATAGCCTCGTAGCACGAATGTAACACATCTTTGAACCTTTGGTCTTGGATCATTAGTAATAAATTTCTGTTTTATTTTGTTTTGTTTCTCTTTTCTTTTAATGTCTCTAGGATCCCTTCTTCTTCCTCCCTCCATGAGTTTCTAACTCTTTCCAAAGGGTGGAGGTGACGGATTTAGGGTTAGAGAAGATGGATTGCATGTTATTATTTTAAGTTCATGATTAGTATATTTTGATTACTTGAGTTTATGTTAAGTCATTTATCTTGTAATTCTTCATAACTAACATGATTTACAATAAGTTTCAGTAATTCTCTGATCTAAACCTAAATTTAAACCTCCATCCAACGGATTTCTCTCTTATTTCTTGTTTCAGTTTTATTTGTGCATGTTTAGCTACTTAATCCAAAAATCTCAAAACCCAATTATTTCTTCTCTCCTTCATTCCCCCAATCGAAATCACATTAATAACAAATCTCTCCCTCCTTGTGTTCGACCCGTACTTGCCACCGCTTCATCGCGGCCGTGCACTTGCGGTATAAATTTAATTTCTCAACAGTTAACCTACTTGGATAGGGAGCTTTTGGCAGGTAGGTTTTCTGCTGTGCCTGAGAAGAAAGCTTTGGTGTATTACCCTCACCCTCAGCTTCTTCTTCACCACCATTCCCACTGAGGGGCTGCATAGATGGTGGTGGGTGTGGCAAGGAAATGTGATTGTCAACCTGTTTTCCATTCCTTAAGGTCACAATGGAATTGACATGGTGAACAGGTTCCTCCACATGGTTCACTTGCCTCCCCCGAGGTACCACATTCTCATTTTGCATGTGTTGTTGCTGGTACACACGGGGGTTAGCCTCAGGCTGGCTAGGAGAAGACCCTCTCTCTCTTTCATGTATAGACTGAGCCAATTGGCCCATCTGAAGCTCTAGAGATTTCATGGTCTGCTGATTTGAAGTTAGAACTTGACTTGTGGTAGACATAAAATTTTTCATTGAGTTTTCAAGTCCATGAGTCAAGGTCTCAAGCGAATTGAATCGGGTTTCCATATTATTGGAATTTGGGAAACCCGATGGATTGGTGGTTTGCGCTTGGGGTGGCTGATAGGAATGTGCATGCATGGGAGGTTGGTGTGATTGGTAAGGTGGTCTAGAGGAGTTTGAAGGACCACCCGGGGCATTATTTTGGTTCCATGAAAAATTGGGGTGGTTCCTCCATCCAGGGTTATAAGATGATGAGTATGGGTCATTCCTAGCTCTGTCATAGATGGCGTTGACACGCTCCATCTCAGGATGAATGGACTCACACTCGCTCTCTACATGACCTATCCTACCACATGAATGACAAGGAACTGGACCAGATGTGCACATGTGAGGTGCACTTTGTCGGTTTTGGAGCTCAATCGAATCCATACGGCGCATTAAGGCCGCCATGCGTGCCTCGGTGGCCGTAGTGGTATCGATAGCAAATGTGGCACCCGATCTAGTCGAGTTTGCATTCGCGATCATCGCTCCTATACTAGATGATGCAGGTGGTTCCCTCACACTCTCCCACTGCATGGTTTTCTCAGCGAGGTCTTCTAGGAAGGCCCATGCCTCCCTTTCATCCTTTCCCAAGAACTCTCCTTGACACATGGACTCAAGGAGCGTTCTGGACGGGATGGAAGACCCTCATACACAATCTGACAAAGACGCCACAACTCAATGCCATGGTGAGGGCACGAGGATAGTAGCTCTTTGAACCTCTCAAGATATGCATGAAATGGTTCGGTCTCATGTTGATAGAACGAATTGATTTCGTTCCTCAATTTTTGAGTCCGATGATTAGGAAAGTACTTCTTGAGGAATGCAGATTGAAACTCATCCCAAGTCCTAAAGGAATTCGCCTGGTTGCTGTACAACCACTTCTTGGCGTCATCCTTTAGTGCAAAAGGAACGAGCCTAAGATGGATGGAGTCAGTGCTAAGTTGTTGCAGCTTGAACATAGCACAGACCTCCTCAAATTCCCTGAGAAAGATATAGGGGTCACCTTTCCCAGTGAAATGAGGGAGCATGGAAATGAATTGAGGCTTAACCTCAAAATGGTTCCCATTAGCCTCTGGTAATATGATGCATGAGGGTAGAGCGGTACAGCTCGGGTAGCATCGATCACGAAGAGGTATGGGAACGACAACTGGAAGCACAGGTGGAACAAGCGGGTCCAGCAACTGCTCCTCCTCACGGAAATTAGCAGCCATTGGACCCGAACTACGTGCGACACGAGAGGAGAGAAATCGATGACTGAAGCCGGATTGACAACGCTCCTCGTCAAACGACCACTCTCGTCTCGTGTCCACGAAAGCATGCACAAAGGTGCACACACACCAAAACTTTTTTTTCTTCAAAGAATGTACGTAGGGGAGAAGACAGGGGGAACACAGGAGAGAAAGAATGACTCAGGAGAGAAAGGAAGAAGTCCTTATGCTACGGCGGATGGGTACATGTAGAAGCACACAAGCAAACAAGGCTCAAGCAATCCTAAGGTCTCTATAGGTCCTTACAGCTAGACGATGCCTAACTGCGAGGTCACACAGCCTCAACACGCCTCACCTCCCTACAACGAGGACCACAAAGCCCAGCAAGTGAGCCAAGATCCGGGGATCTCGTCTCTCCTACTATCGACAAAGTGGGCAATGCCGATCAGGTCATGACGGTCGGGACCGGATCACTCTCCTAATGCGTCCAAGATCCTTAGGGTCAATGTCTACTTGATTTTAAAATTAGGCTCTTGATTAGTGTGGTTTTTGGGGTGAAGGAAAGGGTGATGAAATCCCCCACCTTATCTTTTACGGGACAGCCCCTCCTTAGTAGCGTTTTCGAGTCCTAAATCTAGCAATCAACACTCCAAACAATGCTCAACTCACACTTGTTGCAATGCACTTCCTACTAACTAATGCATGTTCATACGAAATGCATGAATGAGAGTAGAAGGTGCGTACCTCACGCCAGCTCTCAGCAACAGAAAATAAAGCTAAGATAAAAGACAATCTAAGTGCCTAAGTCACATCCATGATGCATGGCCTAAACAAAAAGAATGCCTAATCTTTTGCTTTGAGTTTTAGGGTCCAAGTTGCTTAAGGGAAGTTGATTATTAATCTGGGAGCAAGCTAAGAGTCAGAACATGCACAAATGGAGTCCCAGATTACTATATCAATTAGGCTAACAACAACAAAAAACTAGAAGGTGAACTGAGCTCACCCAACCGCTGATTAGCGGTCTCAGACCGCTGATTGGCGGTCTGAAGTGCTCAGGTAGCCTTGCAATTTTTCCAGAAGCCTTCCCTTGCTATTCCCAGTCTCCTGAAACAAAGAACAACTACAACACACAAATTAAATACACTCGAATCGTCCAAACAAGAGTCTGGACTGGCACCTCCCCGGCAACGGCGCCAAAAACTTGTTGAACGTTTTATTTAAAACCGCAAGTGCACGGCCGCGATGAAGCGGTGGCAAGTACGGGTCGTCCTCAGGGAGATGAGCAGACTCTTGTTTATCAGAAATCAAGTGGCAAAAATTGGGGGAGAAAGATTGATTATGCTACTCTACACTAAACTACGCTAAAAAGTATGAAATGCGAACGAAAGAAACAAACAATGAGATGACAACTAAGCTAATAACAAAGGAAGAATGCTGGAATACAGAAATGGGAAAACCCCTAAGGGGTGGAGTGAGTGCACACATGCAAAGAGGTGGGTGTAGAATACATTCTTTAAGCACATGAAGGTGGTGTTTATCAAGCATAGGAAGTGTCTAAATGTTATGGCAAAACCTATCAATCTATTCACCAACTTAGTTGATTAACATTTACATATGCAAGTTGTTTATTTCAGAACCTAAACAAGCATGAGAGGTGTCTAATCATTTTGGCAAAACTCATCAAGTTATAAATTCTATCCTAAACAAGCAAGCATACATTCATGTTTGATCAACACATCAAAAAAAATAAAGCATTCATCCCATTCTCTAATGCATGTATGTACATCTACTCCACCCCCAAAGGGGATGAAACTACTCACTAAACATTACACTAATTATTAAACTAAGCAAAGAAAGCATATTAAAACTAAGCTAGAAATAAAAGACGATTGAACAAAAACATGCACAAACAATAAAAGAAGCATAAACAAACAATGAAAGAAACACAAAACTTTATTGATAAAATGACTCACATTAAAAGTAGCATCCTCCTACTTTAGTGTGTTTCAAGGCCTCACTTCTAGTAGGAAGAATAGTCACTTAAAATATGGAGTGATTACAATAGGAGGTGAAGAGTTCTATTTATAGCCATGGAAAAAGCTAATCCGGGACAATCCCCCGATGTGGTACTAAACAGATACCACAAATAGCCTAAACATCCTCTAATACATGTGCTGGAGCAATTTGAGCGCATTTGGGCCAAAAGTGACCGCCAATTAGCGGTCTTGGACCGCTAATTAGCGGTCTACAGTGTCTGGATCGCTCTGGAATTTCTTGTGGACTTTTCTGGAAGGCTTTGTTGGTATTTGATGCATCTATGTTGCATGTTGGAGCTCCGACCCGAATCGAATTGGTAAAATACTCCCCATGATGGTGTGGAGTATTCTGTTTTGCTCTTAGGTCCTTCTGTCTTGCAATCAGGTCCTTCTTCCTTGCATCTTGGTCACTAGATCTCACAATTCAGTCCTCTTTCCCAGCTTTTGGGTCCTTTTATGCTTCATCTCTTCAAACCTTTTTATTCCTGAAAACTAAACAAAAAACTCGTGACATAGCATTGTTTAGGTGAAAGATAATGGATATAAGATACAAATATGAGCATGAAATGATGTCAATCAGTGACCGATCGACCGGTATAGGGTCGTGGTTCGATCGGAAATTTCCAGGAGCCTCCACGGGTTGATCCTGGTAGTGATCGGTCGACCGACTTTGAGAGGCGGTCCGAACGAAAACTTCCAGTGGCTCCTGCATTTGGTTTCTAGTGTAGAAACGGTCGACCGTTTGAGCAAGCTTGTTTGATCGGAAAATCACAGTAGCTATAGGTTCGTGTGATGGTCGACCGAAGGATTTTGTGGTCCAACCAAAATCGTGTTTACTAAACAATCGGTCGACCATTTAGTTATTTTCGGTCGACCGTTCGGTACGGTTTTGCCAAAATTATTAAGAGAATAATTAGATCATGGGCTGGATTGATTCCATATTTGGCCAAACGTGTTTGAGGATGATTATGTGGCAAATTGTTATTGGTTTAAGGGAGAGCAAAACAAGAGATCGTGGCTAGAGAATAGTTATTGATGTAGGTGATTTGGAAGGCTATAAATAGGTCCTCTCACCCTACTTGTTTCATAAGTATTGTTGCAAATTCTCTCTCCCCCTAATTTCTCCACTAATCACCACGAAATTTTCTTAATCAATTAGAGTTTTTGGAGATAAAATGTCGTGGAACTTTAAAGAGGTTATTAGCTAGATTCTAAGCTTAATTAGAGATTGTTTGGCTAGCTCCTTTCTCTCTAATCTTGTTTAGAGTTTGGTGAACACCTTGTGGCGGATCGGTGTACGATTCGACGAGTGGCGCAACTCTGGATCTTTATAAAGGTTTTAGAGAAACTTTGGGTATGATCCTTTCTTCGTGATTAATTTTCATATATGTAGGATTGCATGATATTAGAATAAACACGAAAATAATGTACATAAAATTATTGAAAATATGAAATCGATCATGTATGCTTGTATGATTTTTTTTAAATATACACATACATTGGGACACAAAATCCTACAGTGGTATCAAAGCATTAAGTTCATATTTTCAATGATTAGACTATAAAATTAATTTTATTTTGCCATCTCTAATCGAAATAATTCGTTTTATGTCTTTTTGAGTTTTCCGACAGTTTTGTTGATTTAATTCTAATTAATTCTTTTGATAGTTCTAAATATTTTGAAACACATCATGTGAATGTTAGAATTAAGATTTAGATTTATGTCTAATATATAAAAAATTTATTTTTAATTAAATGATTATTTTATCAGAAATCGACAAAACGAAAAAGACATATGTTTATCTTTCCATATAATTTTATTTTTGGAAATTGGATAAACAACGATTCAAATGTTTTGTATTTTGAATTATGGATGTGCAAAAACCTTTTTAATGTGATTTCAAATGATTTTGGAATTGTTTGATTTGGAGATGAATGATAAACTAAATCGAGTAATTTATAGTATATGTAGATGCGATGCTCGAGTTCTCTTTTGCAGGGATATGTGAGTTTGTATGTTCCGACGAAGCCATGTGTGAATGAATGAATGTATATATTAGTATTATTCAATCATAGGGTCTTATGTATATGTAAATGGCAAATTCTATGTATATGCATGCATATGAGAAAGTTTTTATGTAGGACTTGCACTAGACAATTCTCAAAATTGTGAAATGCATGTTTATATTTTTCAAATATCTACATCCATGGTGCAAGAGGAAGTCGCAGAGAAGATGCTGAGGAAGTGCAAGAGTCAAGGACGTGGGAACATATAAACTCACACTGATATATGTGTGAATGAATATATTTATGTTTGTGTGCTTGACATGTATGTGATTGTACATATGAATGTTAGGATGTGTATAGATATAAATATGCATGATCACCTAAATTCTAAAATCACATATAAATGTTTAAATTTTCCAACAAAAAATTAAGAGTATTGTTCTTTCTTATTTCATCCATTAGCAGCCATCGATCGAGGGATATTCTGCTCACCCTTAGTGGGAGATAGCTTCCTCCATCTTTGGGAATAATGGGAGATAAAAGGTTGTCTATTGTTGTGCCATAAATAGATGTACAAGGTTTGATTAACCCTTAGTGGACACCGAGTGTATTTATTTGTGAATACAATGGATAAACGTATCTTGTATCAAATGAATAAGTTTTCTTAATAAGACCCGGAGCCCTAGCTCGGTTTTGAGAAAAAGAGTTTTTCTTAAGAGGGTTGGTCAAATTCCCTCTTAATTAAAATGACAAGACTCATAAGAGTTTGAAAATGCAAATGATGCAATATTTCAAAATGGTTACGATTAGAAAATATTTTCTTACCTTGATTTTATAATATATTCGACAACCCTTAGCTAGTTTATATTATAATTGATAGGATCTTGAATTACTGAATTTGTGGACATGTTATTTATTTGTTGTATTGATTTTCAAAACATAAAATTGATATTAAATCCCATGTATAAATTTATTTTGTAGAAATGTCTAATATATAATCTATTGTGCAATCTATGATTGAAAAACATCCTTTGGCAAATGATGGGTCAAACTTCATAAGCTGGCAACTCAAACTCAATATCGTGTTGAAGTTTGTGAAACTATCTCATATTTTGGATTGTGAAATCCCAAAATTAAATGAAAAGACAATCGATAGCGAGAAAGAGGGTAAAGCCAAGTGGGAAGACCAGGAGAACCAAGTTCATGGTCTAATGTTGACATCCATGGGTGGCTCGCTTCAAGCGAAATACTTGGATTCAAAACCCAAGAAGACCATGGAAGGTTTAACAAAGATGTTCATGGATAGTGCTAGAAAAGAGCGTTATAAGACCACCATCGCACTCACAAGGTGCCACATGGCGGAGGGAACATCGGTATCTATGCATTTTCTCACGATGCAAGGATACCTTGAGAAGTTGTCGAAGCTCTCTTCCCCGATGCCAGATGATATTGCGGAAGATTTGATTCTTGGCACTCTAGGTCCGTCCTACAAGGACTTCATTATGCACTATCATGTGCATGAGAAAGGGGTGAGTCTTGAGGAACTTCACAACACTCTCAAAATGGCTGAAGTTGACATGGGCAAGGGTCGGGACAAGCACGTCCTAGTCGTCCATGGAGGGAGCAAAAAGATCACCAAAGGTAAAGACAAATTCACCAAAAAGACGTCAATCAAGAGCAAATGAGTAGGAGGTACTCGTGTGAGTGCCTCGAGGGGAATTCTTCAAAATCTCCAACTCCCAGCACGGAGTGCATTAACTGCGGTGAAAAGGGACACATCCAGCCAAATTGCCCTAACTACAAGGAAGACCTTGACAATGGAGTGATTGAGCGTAAATGCCCCAAAAAGACGAAAGGTATATTTGTTATTGAAATAAATTTAGCCACTTCTGTCCGTGATTGGGTAATTGATACTGGATCTTGTGCTCACATAAATTCTAATGTGACGCTACTAAAGGATAGGAAGGAACTCGTGAAGAACGGGATGATTTTGAATGTTGGAAATGGTGCATGCGTTGCAGCGATTGCAAAAGGTTCCCTGGAGTTTCAATTATCTAGTGTTTTAAATTTATGTTTAAAGAACGTCTATTATGTGTCTTCGATTAGCAGGAATATTATTTATGTATCATGTTTAGATATGGATAATTTTAATATAAATATTTCAAACTCTTGCTTGTCTATATTGAAGAATGAAATTTTCTATACAAATGCATTCGTAAGGAATGGTCTTTATTTGCTTGAATTAAATAATAGACAAATTTTAAACATCAATAACGAAATGCTTAAAACTACTCACGTGAATGATACACTCTTGTAGCACTATCATCTTGGTCACATAAATGAAAAACGCATCAAGAAATTGCAAGAAGCTAACCTTTTTGGTCAACTTGATTTTAAATCATTGGAGACGTGTGAACCTTTCCTAATGGGCAAAATGACCAAGAGGCCTTTCAAGAAGAAAGGACCGAGAGCGAATGACTTGTTGGATTTGATACATTCCGATGTATGTGGTCCAATGAGTACAAGTGCAAGAGACGGTTTTAGGTACTTGATTACGTTCACGGATGACTATAGTCGTTATGGCTATATTTATCTAATGAGAAACAAAAGTGAATCCTTTGACGGATCAAGGAATTCAAGAATGAAGTAGAGAACCAACTCAACAAGAAAATAAAGTCTCTACAAACCGATCGTGAAGGTGAGTACTTAAGTACCGAATTTGATTCGTTCCTAAAGGAGTGTGATATTGTACCACAACTCACCCCTCCTGGTACACCTCAGTGGAATGGGGTATCCGAAAGGAGGAATAGGACATTGCTCGACATGGTTCGATCAATGATGAGTCAAGCTGAATTGTTGTTTTACTGTTGAAGTTATGCACTAGAAGCTGCGGCTTACACACTAAATAATGTTCCATCCAAATCCGTAGAGAAAATTCCTTATGAGCTATGGAGTGATAAAATACCTAAGCTCAGTTTTCTCAAGATTTGGGGTTGTGAGGTCTACGTCAAAAGATTGATATCGACCAAACTTCAACCAAAAGCGAATAAGTGCTTCTTCATAGGTTCTCCTCGTGAGACAAGAGGATACTACTTTTGGCATATAACCTTCAATCGAGTGATTGTAGAGAGGGATGCCGTATTTCTAGAAAAGGAATTTCTGGAAAGAATAAAAAGTAGTGGAAGTAGAATTGTGCTTGAGGAAACTCAAGATATTCTACAAGATCGTGATATGAATGAAAACATTCAAGATCATGAAGGCCCAGCTGAGATTCCTTTGGTTAGTGGGAGCGTGAGTGACAGACCCTCACAAGCAATTGTGAGAGAAACTCAATCATCCCCGCCAAGTGTACATTCGAGAATCGAATATGAACAAATTTCACAAGAAATTGTTGAAGAAGGTCAACGAGGGAAATGAAGAAACCCGATATGTATTTCGGACTTCATGAGATCATGATACTTTATACTGATGATCCCTCGACCTTTAAAGAAGAAATAGAAAGAGAGAATTCCAAACTATGGTTTAAAGCCATGGAATCCGAAATAGAATCCATTATGATAATCAAGTGTGGAACTTGGTTGACCTTCCTCAAGGGAACAAAGTCATTCAAAATAAATTGGTTTTCAAGAGGAAGATGGACATGAATGGGAACTTGACAACCTACAAAGTGAGGTTTGTAGCAAAAGGTTTCACTCAAGTTCAATGAATTGACTATGATGAAACTTTTTCACCGGTTGTCATGTTCAAGTCCATTCGGATTATGCTCGTTATTGCCGCATTTCTTGATTATGAGATATGGAAAATGTACGTCAAAACGGTGTTCCTTAATAGGAACTTGAAGGAGGATGTGTACATGATACATTCTCAAGGTTTTGAAGATCCAAAGAATAGCGAGAAAGTAAGCAAGCTACAAAGATCCATTTATGGATTGAAGCAAGCATCAAGAGTTGGAACAAACACTTTGACGAAGATGTCAAAAAGATTCACTTCGTCCAAAGTAAGGAAGAGCCTTGTATATACAAGAAGGTTAGTGGGAGCCACATGGTGTTCTTGATCTTATATGTTGATGACATACTCCTCATGGGAAATCATATACCTTTACTTGAGCAAATGAGAAGTTTATTGAAATCTGCATTTTCAATGAAAGACGTGGGTGAGGCTCAATACATATTAGGAATCAAGATATATAGAGATAGATCTTGCAGACTCATTCGCCTAAGTCAACATACATACATTGACAAGGTCTTGGAAATGTTCAGCATGAACAACTCCAAAAAGGGCAATGTGCCAATGAGTATGGGAGTGCAACTCAAGAAGTCTCAACGTGCCAAAACACGTAAAGACTTGGAGTATATGAAGGATATTCTTTATGCTTCTGCAATAGGTCAATCACGCCATGACTTACACAAGACCCGATGTCTCGTATTCTCTAAGCATGACAACTCGTCACCAATCCAACGCATGTCCTGAGCATTGGACTGCGGTCAAGAATATTCTGAGGTACCTTAACTGAACCAAAGATAAATTTCTTGTTTATGGAGCACAAAGGGAGATAATAGTTGAGGGCTATTCAGATGTGAGTTTCATGAGTGATCCTGACGATAAAATGTCGCAATCAGGATATGTCTTCCTTATGAATGGTGGAGCGGTGAGTTGGAAGCAAACCACTACATCCGACTCAACCACCACTTTCGAATTTATGGTTGTCGCTGAAGTAAGCAACGAAGGAGTGTGGATTAAGAAGTTCCTTGAAGAGCTTGGAGTAGTTCACTCGAGCAAGGTCCAATAGAGCTATTCTGCGATAATAGTGCATCTATCTCGCAAATCAAGGATCCCAAATCACACCACAAAGTGAAGTACATAGATCACAAGTACTTTGTCACATGTAACTTCATCGAGAAAGGCAAAATAAATTTATTATAAGTGGACACAAACAACAACAGAGTTGATCCATTCACCAAACCATTATCCTAACTCAAGGCGAAATGCATTTCGAGTCCATGGGTCTGAGGAACCATGTGAATTGGCTTGATGAGTGATTAGATATGGTTACCCTAGTTATTATTGTTATATACATTGAGAATGTATATGAAAGAAAACTTTGATAACAAGTGGGAGATTGAAAGGAAATGTGTTCTAAAAGTTTACTTTTATAAGTCAATTATTATGAATTGGATGTGCAAACATTTTGTTCCTTGATTAATATATTCGTCTTTTGGAAGTATTAAGTAAGATGTGTTTGGTCCTTAACCGTGGATCTCTAAAAGATAATGGTCTACATAAATCAAAAGTTATTCACAATCATGGTAATCAACATGGAACATTAATTATCGAAATAAGATTGTCGTGTTGGTCATCAATTATTGTAGCTCTACAAATATTTGACGACACAAGTATATAAAAGAGGAAAATGATTACTTTTATATATTGAATAGACCTGGCAAGTAAAACATTATGGAATTGTGTTATGTGTCATTAATGTTTTACTGTGTCTTGGATCCTAAGATATGAGACTTATATCTTTTCACATAAGGAATGTTTAATTTGATTATTGTCAAAAACTATCAATGAGTATAGTGTTAAAGGCACTAGTTGGTTGAACATGACTTGTGCTGGAAAAGATAGCTAGTCAAAAGATTATCATTGCCCCTATTAATTGAGTGATGATATTAGTGGACCCCTTGATAAAGCAAAATTATAATGTGCACAATGTAACTTGAGTTAAGTTACATAGTTATAATTATCTTAAAGATATTAAGAAATGAATATAATACAAAGGTGAAACATTTCTACTTTGTATATATTCTTAATATCAGGAGGGAATGGACGGACACAAGTGGTGCACTTAACATCACTAAATGAATCGTGTTTGGTTCGAGTGGAACAAGACATCTATGCTAATTGGGTAACTATAATGTGTAGCTAGATACCGTTTATAGTTTGAGAAATTGAGTGTTCAATATTGCTGTCAATTTAGCTTAGATTCTCTTATATGTCACACCACAAAATTGGAAAACAAGAAGCTTGATTTTGAATTGTGTCAGGTTTCATATGAAGAGGGACACATGTGGTGAATCAATAAAATCAATATGTCACAAAAATTGACATAATTAGAATCATGAATAAATTCGTATAAGATGTATATATTATGGGTTGTAATTGTTTAACATTACATAGGATAATATATCACATAAGATATGAATTTGCTAAAACCCTAAAAGATCAAATTTTGTTGGAGATAAATCCAAAATTTGATAAAGGCAAAAATCGGACAAAACGACCGAACGTTTTTCGGAGATCGATCGATCAAATATTCAGAGTAGTTGCAGAGCCTGTGAACGGTCGACCGGATGGATGTGTTTTGTCGATTAAAAACTTCCAGTAGCTTCCGCGAGCTCATCTTGGTAGTTACCGATCAACCGGTATAGGGTCGTGGTTCGATCGGAAATTTCCACGAGCTTTCACGGGTTGATCTTGGTAGTGATCTCTCGACCAACTTTGAGACGCGGTCCAAATGAAAACTTCCAGTGGCTCGTGTAATGGGTTTCTAGTGTAGAAACGGTCGATCATTTGGGCAAGTTTGTTCGATCGGAAAATCACGGTGGCTTTAGATGCGTGTGATGGGTCGACCGAAGGATTTCGTGGTCCAACCAAAATCGTGCTTTACTAAACAATCGGTCGACCGGTTAGTTATTTTTCGGTCGACCGTTCGTTACAATTTTGTCAGAATTATTAAGAGAATAATTAGATCATGGGCTGGATTGATTCAAGATTTGGCCAAACGTGTTTAAGGATGATTATGTGGCAAATTGTGATTGGTTTAAAGGAGAGCAAAATAAGAGATCGTGGCTAGAGAATAGTTCTTGATGTAGGTGATTTGGGAGGCTATAAATAGGTCCTCTCACCCTACTTGTTTCATAAGTAATATTGCAAATTCCCTCTCTCCCTAATTTCTCCACTATTCACCACGAATTCTCTTAATCAATTAGATTTTTTGGAGATAAAATATCGTGGAACTTTAAAGAGGTTATTAGCTAGATTCTAAGCTTAATTAGAGATTGTTTGGCTAGCTCCTTTCTCTCTAATCTTGTTTAGAGTTGGTGAACACCTTGTGGTGGACCGGTGTACCATTCGACGAGTGGCGCAATTCCGGATCTTCATAAAGGTTTTAGAGAAACTTTGGGTATGATCCTCTCTTCGTGATTAATTTTAATATAGGTGGGATTGCATGATATTAGAATAAACACAAAAATAATGTACATAAAATTATTGAAAATGTGAAATCGATCATGTATGCTTGTATTAAAATTTTGAAAATATACACATACATAGAGACATGAAATCCTACAGTATTCAGGATATATCATCAATGGGTTTAGGTTTCGCACACAGAAACGTGAGTCAAAAGCCAAAACACAGAATGGTGGAGTATTTTTAAATACAACAAAAGGTTACTCCTCAACACGAGATAGGAATCATGTCATTGCACTTGTCGACTACTTTAGTGTATTGCAAGACATAATCGAACTTAATTACTATGGTGATTTTAAGTTTGTTTTGTTCAAGTGCAAGTGGTACGACATTTTTGGTCGAGACAACACTACTAGAAGTGATGAATATGGGTTCACATTGGTGAATGCGAATCGATTTCTAAAAACAAAAAAACCTTTTGTACTTGCATCTCAAGTAGAGCAAGTTTTTTATGTTGCTGAGCCAAAAGGTAGACAAAGAGACGATCAATGGTTAGTGGTTGTGTGAATGTTTCCGAGAGATTCATATAACATAGGCGACGATGAATATGAAGATTCAGAGTACAATCGAGAAAATCTTGTGCAAGATAGAGTTCAGATTGATGATATTAGTTTGGTGGAGTTTGTGAGATACGATCTAGAGCCATTTGTGGTGTAGTTCATTATTTAGCGAGTAGTAAAACCAATGTTCTCTTACTTTAAAACTGTATAAAAGCAATAATTAATGACAGTATGCTAAATTGTCAGGTTCTTTAATTTAGATATGGCTCGATGATGCAGTACTTGTCTGGAGGACATGGATGACACATTTGTACGTCGTCAACGTACAGATTCGCAGGAGTCTGATGAAAAGGCTCCCGTAGATGAGATTGAGCCTTCACCCTCTGTAGGTGAAGCTAGTACGAGTAGGGGATGTGGTCCCACTCAGTGTTTGGAAGAATGGTCGAAGAAGGACCAATCTCTGATCGATTTCACACTAGAGGGGGTACCCAGAGGAGTCATGGCCGAGAGTTTCAGAACTTCATTGGGTCACTTGCGAGGAGGTCACAAATACTTCCCCCATGTTTTGCAGACTGGAGATTGGTGCCCAAGAAGGACAAGGACGTGGCATGGTATCATTTTTGGTAAAATTTCATACCATCGTAACTTATTTTATTATCTATTCCATTTAATTACGGACTAATGTTGTTTTACATGCACATTGGACGGTTCCTGGGGGATTTAGAGACAAGGTCACGAGGTCTCTAAACAAGAAATGGAAGGAATACAAATTTGACCTCTACAAGAAGCGGGTGGAGCCGACACAGCCCTGCGAGGAGCGAATGGCCAAACGGCCACAAAGCATCTCTGTCGAGGATTGGTCTACTCTTTTAGATTATTGGGCCATGACCAGCGAGATTTTTCAGCTATACTTTGATTTTAATAATTTAAATGTTATTCAATTAATATGAAAACTAACATTGTGGTTTAATTTTTGATGCAGAAAAAGAGTGAGATAAGAAAAATAGGGTGAACCTATTTATACCACATACACATGGTATGAAGTCTGTCGTGCGACAATGAGAAGATGGTAGTTGGGTTTTTTGGGTCAAAATTTGATTCATTTGAGTTATTTTTATGCAATCTAACACGATTTTTATTTTTGTTGTAGATTACAGAAGACCTGGATGCTCCGAAGCCCACATGGATAGACATGTGGATTAAACTCCACAACAGGAACCATCCGAAGGCCGCTCGAAACATTGTAAGCTAATTACATGTATAATGATTTATAATTATTATGATGTTTCACTTTTGTATTGAAGTTTAACTATTGAAATGATTTATTTCAGCAACAATTTGAGACTATGAGAGGATCGGGTGAGACGAGCTCTCAGGGATCTATCACCCCGGTCGCTCCTAATGATTTGGTCGGCACCGTGTTGGGCGACGGGCATGGAGAAGTTTGTATGTATTCCAGCTATGTAACGTACAGATATGTACGGGGCTCGTGGGATGCCAACCGAAGCAGAATGCACTGCCAGAGCGGACATGTAGCGGAACGACGAAGCAACTGCGGAGTTGAAACACGTCAGCATGGATCTCGCGATTACAAATGATAAGCTGAAGACGACAGAATTCGTGCTCAGTACAATGCAGAAGCAATTAAACTTTCTGCTCACAAAGGGAGGTTTCACGGTCGAGGTAATATACGTGTTTAGTTAAATAGTCGCATTTAGTAGTTTATGTCAAATAATTTAACGATCCATAATGTTTGTAATGTACAAGATTACGACATCACCCCTCTTTGCACACCGTTGTCGCTGCCGAGACGAGATGATGACCACAGGATTACAGACGGAGCAAGGACAAGAGGATTGATGATGCATTGCATACATTGCATCATATGTTTTTCATTTAGATTATTTTTATATCGAAAAATGCTACTAAGGTATGTGTTTAGTCTTATTTACAGAATACAGGGACCTGAATGCAAATTACCCATATCCTGAGCATAAACGCGTGTAAGAGACTCATTTCTATCATAAAGACCAAGTCAAGATTATCGGGATTCAAATGGAAGTCCATCCAAGCATAAAAGCATTCAAAGACCTAATTACAAAAAGGCCAAGGACTTAAGCACAAAAGTAGTCAACGACTTAATTGCAAAAAGCCGAGGACCCGACTGCAAATTACAAGTACCAAAATATTATTTTGGAGAAGTTCTAAAGAAAAATCAATTTGGATCTCCAAATATATGAAGAAATTAATTCGGAGCTCAAAAGAAAGGAAAGAAATCAATCCGGACGCGCAAAGGACAGCTAAATCATACCATAAACACACAGGAAAAATCCGGATCCAATTAGAGCTAAAATTGCGGCGTTTCCGCCGCACATCACATGTAATTTGCGGCGAAAACGTTGCACCCCTTGCGATCCGTGGCCCCGGATTTTGTCCAGTCGTGTCATGACGCGTGTACTTTCCTATTTTATACTTGGGTCCCTTGTATCGGCTATAAATAGCCCCGAAACGATGTTGTGAAAAAAGAGAGGGGGAAGAACTTGTTTTATTCCATCCTTTAGCAATAAAATTCTATTCGTTTATTTCGTGTTTTTAGTTTTCTTTCGTAGTTTCTCTAGGACCCCTTCTCCTTCCCTCCATCCATGAGTTTCTAACTCTCTCCAAAGGGTGGGGGTGATGGATTTAGGGTGATTAGAAGAAGAATGAAGTTATTATTTTAATTTCGTGTTAGTATATTTTGATTACTTGAGTTTATGTTGAATCATTTATCATGTAATGCTTTATAACTAATATGATTTATTATAAGTTTCAGATTTCTCTAAACAAAACCCGATATCTAAACCCCCACCCGCTGGACTCTCATCCATATTTGTTTTCTTTTTAGTTTTTCTTTTGTTGTTCTTGCTTTAGAAAATTAAAAACCAAAAATCTCAAACCAAACGTATTTCTCTCTCTTTCTTCCTTAATCGAAAATTACAAAAATAACAATATCTCTCCCTCCTTATGTTCGACCCGTAATTGCCACGTCTTCATTGACGCCGTGCACTTGCGGTATAAATAAAATTCTCATCAATTGACTACATAGTCATTTCGTTTAATTTGTTAGTTTGATCATGTATAGAATACTGTTATAAATTTAATTTATGAATCAAACTCGTTTTTGAATGAATGAATACATGTTTTATCTATTATTTGGTTTTAACTTGAGTACTTAAATGTATATGAATGGTTGTGGATGAATGTTTGTGTCGTGGATGAATCTTTTTGTTGTTTTGAATGAATGAAACACATTTAGTCTTCTTTGAACATGGAAAACTGGAATTCGGGAAGAGTCATTTGGCTCTTTTCGAATTATCATAGGAGTTTACACCGACTGATATCTGTCAGTGTATACCCTCATTCTCGGATAAGAACATACAAATTTATGGGTCAGTGTCCCTACAACGACGAATAGTTCCATTGGACAAGTACACCGACGGACATTCTGTCGGTACCAATCCGCCGGTGTTATCCTCTCCGACGAAAACCATGCAAAAAACTATTCCATCGGTGCCTATATGCCGATGTTATCCTCTTCGACGTAATTGTACACCGACACAAGTAACTCTGGCGGATGTATATTTGTCGGTGTAATTTAACTTTCAATCACAAGTAATACATAACAAAAGTAATCGCATCCCACAAAAAGATAGAGCTCGTGGATACCCACTTAGTTGAAGAATATTTTGATTCTTTTGTGGATGGTCACCTGAAATTTCAATAACATTTGTCATCATATCTGATCCTCATTGACCCAATTGGTCATACCATATGTTATTAGAATCAATATTCATTTGATTCACCAGTTCAGGTCTTTTGACCAAGCCACTACGTGTGTAATGACACATTGTTCAAAAGTCATGTAATTTTCTTAATAGTATTTTTCCTGCCTAACATGGTTGTAGTAATATAAAAATATTCTTCTTTACTTAAATTTTAGTATCAATACAAGCCATTCTAGCGATTTGAAACTCAAAAAGTTGCTTGAGACCTAAAAATTCATCATTTTAAGCCAAGATAATTCCACATGTAACATTAGATACGGCTGGGCTTTCTACTAAATTCATACGACCATGTATAGTAGTGGTTTTGGTTTTTCTCATTATCAAATTAGAGAAATACTTATCTCTTAATATAGTGTGCATGACAACACTATACATGATGCATAAATCAATTTTCTTGATCTTAAATCAAATATGAGATCGGAGAATATCCATACTCTTCATTTCAAACCAAATAAAATATTTATTGCAGATGAAATTATTTATGCAACTATTACAAAATAAATGATAAGGTTCTTCCAATGACAATAAATCAAAATAAGAAACATGCATTTAACAATATCAAGGTCAATTAATTTCAATGTAACTTGGTATAAGTCTTTTAGATAGAAATTATACATATAAACATATTATCATATTGTCTTTTTAAGACGATAAATGCAAATATTATCTTTGCTATTGAACATTAAAAGACATATTATAATGATATGCATAAATAGTCATGACAAACATAGAAAATGTTGATATCGATATGCTAGCAACATATGTATGTGTATTATTAATATGTAGAAGAATCTCATCGTGACTGAATAAAAGTGACAAGTATGGATATATATTAGACTAATGAGAACATTAACCAATATAAAATATATAGTTTCAACTGAATAACAAGTAAATCAAAAGCTTAAAGATAATAATTATGAAAATATTATAATCGAATGAATCTCAAGAATATTAAACAAAATGAGTATATAGTGCCCATTTGTCATATTAATATTCCACCGTATGATCATGTATATCTACTAAATAGACTATATATTACTTATATAAAATATCAAATAAAATACACATAACTAAAATATATTTGTTTCGTGGAGAATTACTTTGACAACCCATTTTTATTGTCAAATTTATATACCATAAATACATCAATTATTTTGTCGTTTATCTCATCCACATTCACGTCCACAATCATAGGCGCAAAATGATTATACTAGACTTTTGTAAGACTTTTCACGTGCTCATACATTCACTTCAGGGAATGGAGCAAATCAATTGGATGGATTTCGTGATTTTTCATCGATAACTCGATATTTAACTCAGCCACACTCGGGAACAAGACTAGATCATGATATTTCAGAAATTATTTTCTTGAAAATGATTGCGAAGGAAAAGCACAACTTTCGTCTTATCTTGATTTGATGCTTTTTTCATATTTCTATTTCTAAGAGCATCAAGTTGGATTTCAACATCCAAAACACGACAAGTAAAATTCTTTTCCATTTTACCAAAAATCGTATATTTAACTTTCATCAAAACAATCAAGATGATTAATATCATGTAAAAGATAACACAAAATAAAACTGATAAAAAGAAATGTTTATAGTTTCTAACAAAACAACATGCATTAGATATGACATATGCACAAATAAATTGTGTCATTATCATTGGAATGTCAAGTCTTCTAGTATCTTCCAAATACACGATAAACTTTGGCAAACAAAATGCTTATAAACATATATTAATGCATATTTATCAAATAACATACTCATATGCATCTATAATTGTCAGGTGCATGATTTAAATTTTACTATCATACGAAAACAAAAGTTAATAGTCCATCATCCAAGAATATATATATATATATAAAGATGCAGAACATGATATTTAAAATCAAGATTTTGCAACAGTAATTTCTTGACATATATCATCACATTTAAGAATATAGTATGAGTATATTCAACAAATAAATAGATTAATGATATTATAAATTGTAACAAACTACCTCAAGATGAATACAACATTATGTTGTAGACTACCTTAATCAAACAAGAAACAACGCGTGTTTGAGTTGATTACATCGAGCGAAGTCATGCTGATAACGTGTCATGAAAACATAGACTAACAACACAACAACATAGAGACAAACCTTTTAAAAAAGACTGGTGATATATTTTGTTCTTATCTATATCCACACAATGTAGTACAATGTCTCTATTTATACGCTAAATGAGGCAAATGAAATGATATATGTTATAAGAGTTACAAATGGGAATGCAAGAGGTTGACGATGGTTATGGGAGGAGAAATATGAAGCATCCATTGTGTAATATTTCACAATAAGTTATAGTTATATTTGTTTACGTGGTTTTAATCTGATGACGTTTGATGTGTAATGTGTTGATGTCCCCTTAGAGAACCCTTAACGGGTGCTCTTTGCTCGGGCGCACGGGAAAGGCGTGTAGGATTTCATGTTTAATTGCACATATTTATTTTCGGAATTTTATGCACAATAAGGATCAATTACAATTTTTCTATGATTTTTTTCATGCATGCATCAGTTTGTTTCAATAATCAATTTTAAAACATTATTAAAAAAAACATGGGACTCCGAAATTCATACCTAGAAGTTCTCTAAAACTTCTTGAAGATCCGGAGATGTTGAGGATGCTGGCGGATGCCTCCGAGAATTCACCAAACTCTAAACAAGATTGGAGAGAGAAGAGCTAGCCTCTCAATCTCCAATAGGGTTTAGAATCCAATTACTAACCCCTCTTTAGTTCCCTTGAGAAGAAGATCTCTGAAAACTAAAACTAAACTCAAGAATTAAGGTGAAATTCGTGGAGAATTAGGGAGAGAGAAGTTTGCATAAGAAGATAATGAAATTAATTAATGAGGTAATGAGATAAACTTGTATTTATAAGTTCTCTCCAAATTACCTATTCATGTGCAACCTCTTGCCCATGATTTCATGCAAACTTCCATCTAACCATCCATTATTTGCTAACAAATAATCTCAGCCACCAATTAAATCAATTATGGACCAATTCCATGCATGATCTAATTAATTCTTAAATTAATTCTGCAGAAAACCGTCTAGACCGGTTGACCGTTTGGAGGTTCGGTCGACCGTTCGAACCAAGTTTCGGTCCACCGTTCGCAACAATAAAATATTTCATCGCAATGTTCGGTCGACCGACCGATAGATTCGGTCGACCGTTCCGAACAGACGAAAATTCCATGTTATCGGTCGAGACGTGTCCGGTCGACCGTGCACCGATCGGTCGACTGTTTACTGTTGTTCGGTCGACCATTGAGCACTGTTCTGCTGATTGGTCAAATTTCGGTTTTACCCCTACAAAATTTGACATTTCGGGAATAGTAGTAAATTCACAACTTATGTAACATATTTATCCTATGTAATGATAAATCATTACACCCCATAATATTTACATCACATATGAATTTAATTTAGATTCTAATTATGTTATTAATCACAACATAATTTTGATTTTGCTTGTTCACCCCATGTGTCATATTTTCTACATGAAACCCGACACATCTTATGAACTCAAAATCCCCATTTCTTGTTTCCCAGTTTTGTGGTGTGACCTATGAGAGGATCTAAACTAAGTTGGCAGTGATATTAAGAGCTTAATATCACAAGCTATAAGCGGTATCTAGCTACACATTATAGCTCCCAATTAGTTAGATGTCTTAATTCCACTCGAACCAAAACCCGATCCATTTAGCGATGGAGTGCACCACTTGTGTCCGTCTCTTGCCTCATGATATTAAGAATACACACAAAGTAGTATTGTGTCATCTTTGTATTAGTATTCATTTCTTGATCTCTTTAAGCCAGTTACAAATATGTGACTTAACTCAAATCACATTGTGCACATTATATCTTTGCTTTATCAAGGGGCCCACTAATATCATTACTCAATTAAGAGGGGCAATGATAATTTTTTGACTAACTATCGTCTCCAACAACAGTCATACTTAACCAACTAATGTCTTTGCACTACACTTATCGATAGCTTAAGACACTAGCCTAATCAAGTATTTCTTAAGTGATCAGATATAAGTCTCATATCAAAGGACCAACGACACAATAAAATATTAATGACACAGAAACACATTTCTATAATATTTTACTTATTAGGTCTATTCAGTATACAAAAGTAATATCTTCCTCTTTTGTGTACCCGTGTTGTCACTCACTTGTAGAACTACAATGATCTATGACCAACACGACAATCTTAACTCGGTAATTAGTGTCCCATGTTAATTACCGTGATTGCGAATATCTTTTGTTTTATGTAAACCAATATCTTTTAGAGCTCTACAGTTAAGGACCAAGAGGCTCTTCCCTAACACTTCTAAAAGACGAATAACATAAACAAGGAACAAAATGATTTCTCATTCAATTCACAATAATTGACATTTAAAAGTAAAACTTTTAGAACACATTCCCTTCAATCTCCCACTTGTTATCAAAGTTTTCTTTCTCATACATTCTCAATGCATAAAACATTAATAACTAGGGTAACATTCCCAAATCACCTATCAAGCCAATCCACATGGATCCTCGGATCCATGGACTCGAAATATATTTCGTCTCTTAGCTTGGTATGAAGGTTTGTTGAATGGATCAGTTGTGTCACTGTTGTGTCCACCTATTTATTTATTTTGTCTTTCGTTGGTGGTTGAGTTAGCCGTAGTGATATTACTCCTAACTACACTAGCTCATACCTCCACCTCAGATAATGATGACGCATCATCATTCCAACCTCGTATTGTCAAGAATTCTTATGAGAATTGCATCAAAATAGCCCTCGGCTATTTTCTCCTTTGTCTTCCATAAACAAGAACCTTATCTTCAGTCCGGTTAAGGTACTTTAGAATATTCTTGACCGCAATCCTATGCTTAGGACTTGCGTCGGATTGGTGACTACTTGTCACGCTTAGAGCATACGAGATATTGAGTCTTGTGCAAATCATCGTGTACATGGTCCTTCCTTTTGCCGAAGCATAAGGGATACCTTCATGCACTCCAAGTCTTTGCGTGATTGAGCACGTTGAGACTTCTTGAGTTGCACACCTATACTCATACTTATTGACACATTGTCCATATCAGAATTGTTCACCCTGAACATTTCCAAGACCTTGTCAATGTATGTACGTTGACTGAAGCCAATGAGTCTACGGGATGTATCTCAATGTACCTTGATTCTCAAGATGTGTTGAGCCTCATCCATTTTTTTTCATTGAAAATGAAATTTCTCGTTTGCTAATGTAAAGGTATATGATTGCTCATGAGCAGTGTGTCATCGACATATAAGATCAGAAGTACTACATGACTCCCACTAATCTCCTTGTACATACAAGGTTTTCCTTTAGTTTGAATGAAGTGAATCTTCTTCACCTCTTCGTCAAAGCGTTTGTTCCAACTCCTCGATGCTTGCTTCAATCCATAATTGGATCCTCGAAACTTGTATTTCTTCTCGCTATTATTTGGATCATCAAAATCTTGAGGTTATACCATGTACATATCCTCCTCCAAGTTCCCGTTAAGGAACGCCATTTTGATATCCATCTTCCATATCTCACAATTGTGAAATGCGATAATAGTGAGCATAATCCGAATAGATTTAACATGGCACCTCTCAAAAGTTTCATCAAAGTCAATTTCTTGAATTTGAGTATAACTTTTGCTACAAGCCTTGCTTTGTAGGTTGTCAAGTTACTATCCATGTCGATCTTCCTCCTAAAAGCTCATTCATACTAAATGACATTTTCTCTTGGGGAAGGCAAATCAAGTTCCATACTTGATTATCATACATGGATTCTATTTCGGATTTCATGGCCTCAAACCATAGTCTGGAGTCTTCCCTTTCCATTGCTTCTTGGAAGGTCGAGGGATCTTTGGTATCTAGTACCACGATCTCATGAAGTCCCGCATATTTATTGGGTTTTTTCCTTTCCCTCGTCGACCTTCTCTATTCTTTTGGTTCTTCTCGTGTCTCTCGAACTTCTTCCACAATTTCTTGAGGAATAGGTTCACGTTTGACTCTCGAACGTACACTAGGTGGGGATGATTGAGATTTTTTCACAATTTCTTGTAAGGATCTCTCGCTCATGCTCCCACTAATCAAATGAATCTCGGCTGGGCCTTCATGATTTTGAATGCAATAGTCACATCATGATCTTGTAGAGTATCTTGAGGTTCCCTAAGCTTAACACTACTCCCACTACTTTTCTTACTTTTCCAGAAATTCTAGAAAAATCATATCTCTCTCTACAATCTTTCGATTGGAGGTGATACACCAAAAGTAGTATCCTCTTGTCACACGAGGACAACCTATAAAGAAGCATTTATCCACTTTATGTTGAAGCTTGGTCGACATCAATTTCTTGATGTATACCTTACAACACCAAATCTTGAGAAAGTTGAGCTTAGGTGTCTTTCAACTCCATAGCTTCTAAGACATTTTCTCCACGGACCTGGATGGAACATTATTTAGTGGGTTTGTCATTATTTGTAGTGCATAATTCCAAAAGTAAATAGGCAATTTAGATTGACTTATTATTGATCGAACCATGTCGAGCAATATCATGTTCCTACTTTAGGAATGAGTCAAATTAGGTATCCTAAGCACTCACCCCTACGAACCTTTCATAGAGACTTGATATTCTTGTTGAGTCGGTTCACTACTTCATCCTTGAATTCCTTGAACTTGTCAAAGAATTCGCTTTTGTTTCCCATTAGACAAATATAGCCAAAATGGCTATAGTTATCCGTGAACAAAATGAAGTACCTTAAACCGTCTCTTGCACTTGTACTCATTAGACCACATACATTGGAATGCATCATATCCAATAAGGCACTCGTTTTCGTTCCTTTCTTCTTGAAAGGTCTCTTGGTTACTTACTTGACCAATCCGATAGTGTTACAAGAATGAATCATTCACTTGAGTTATCTTAGTTTCTTTTTGTTATTGTTTGTTTGAGTTTGTTTATTATTCATTTCAAGCAAATAGAAGTCATTCCAAATGAATGTATTTGCACAGAGAATTCCATTCTTCGATATAGACAAGCAAGAATTAGAAATATATATTAAGTTATCCATATCCAAAATATGATACAGAATAGTTCTTGCTAATCGAAGGCACATAACAAACATTCTTCAAAGCATAAATTTAAATCACTAGACTATTGAAGTTCCATAGAATCTTGTACAATCACAGCTATGCTTGTACTATTTCTGATCTTCAATATCATCTCGTTCTCCACGAGTTCCTTCCTATCCTTCAACAGTTGCACATCATAATTATGTGAGCACAAGATCTGGTAACCATTACCAAATCAAGGACAGAGGTGATTAAATTTATCTCAATAACAAACATACCTACGGCGTTTCTTGGGCGCCTACGTTCAATCATCCCATTTTCAAGGTCTTCCTTGTACTTGGGGCAATTAGGTCGGATGTGTCCATTTTCACCGTAGTGAAAGCACTCCGTGTTGGGAGTTGGAGATTTTTAAGATTTCCCCCTTGAGGCACTCCTATGAGCACCTCCTACTCCCTTGCTCTTGATTGACGTATATTTGGTAAATTTGCCTTCACCTTTGTTGATCTTTTTGCTCCTCTCATGGACGACTAGGACGTAATTGTCCCCGCCCTTGCCCATGTCAACTTCTGCCGTTTTGAGAGCGTTGTGAAGCTCCTCAAGACTCACCCCTTTTTCACGCACATGATAGTGCATCACAAAGTCCTTAAAGGAGGGGGCTAGAGAGCCAAGAATCAGATCTTCGGCAATGTCCTCGGGCATTGGAGAAGAGAGCTTCAACAACTTCTCGAGGTATCCTTGCATCGTGAGAAAATGCATGGATACCGATGTTCCCTCCGCCATGTGGCACCTTGTGAGTGCGATGGTGGTCTTATAGTGCTCATTTCGGACACTATCCATGAACATCTTTGTTAAAGCTTCCATGGTCTTCTTGGGTTTTGAATCCAAGTATTTCGCTTGAAGTGAGTCACCCATGGATGGCAACATTAGACCGTGAACTTCGTTCTCTTAGTCTTCCCACTTGGCTATCGCCTCTTTCTCATTGCCGGTTGCCTTCTCATTCAATTTTGGGATTTCACCATCCAAAATATGAGATAGTTTTTCAAACCTCAACACGATATTAAGATTGAGTTGCCATTTCATGAAGTTTGAGCCATCATTTTGCAAAGGATTTTTTTTCGATCATAGATCGCACAATTGGTTGGATATTATACATTTCTACAAAATAAATTATACAGGATTTTAATGTCAATTTTATGTTTTAAAATACATACATATATATCGAATATAAATGTAAATACTGCAAATAAAATTTTGCCCGTAAATGCAGTAATCCAAGATCCTATCAATTGCAATATAGACTAGCTAAGGGCTATCGAATATATCACAATATCAAGGTAAGAAAAACTCTTTCTAATCACAACCTTTTTGAATTTTAGCAATATTAGCATCTTCAAACTCTTGTGATTCTTGTCGTTTTAATTATGAGGGAATGCGACCTATCCTCATAAGAAAAACTTTTTCCCATAACCGAGCGAGGGCTCTAGGTAATGTTAAGAAAACTTATTTTCATTTGATACGAGATACATTTATCCATTGTATTCACAACTAAACATACTTGGGGTTCACTAGGGTGAAACGCACGTCATATATTTAATCGTGGCACAACAATAGACAACCATTATATCTCCCACTATTCCCAAAGATGGAGGGAGCTATCTCCCGCTAAGGGCGAGCAGAGTATCACTCGATCAATGACTGCTAGTGGATGAAATAAGAAGGAAAATTACTCTTAATTTTGTTGGACAATTTCATTTATTAACATGTGATTCGGAATTTTAGGTTATCATGCATATTATCGTTCATACACATCCTAACATTCAATCACATGTATAGCAGAAATTAAAAACAGAAATTAAACCATTCACACAATCCACATCGTGTGAGTTTATATGTTCACTTTGATCCTTGATCCTCGATCCCTGATCCTCGATCCTTGATTGATGCGCTACAGCGGCGACTTCCTCTTGCACCGGAGATGTAGATTTTACAGAAAATAAACATGCTCCTCACATTCGATAAAAACCGACTAGTGCAAGTCCTATGTAAAAACCTCTCAAATGCAATGCAATTATCTAAAGATAGAAAGAGAGAATTTGGCTTTTACATGTAAATAAGCCCCTATATAATAATAATTACATACATTCATAGTTTCTGATTTGGAACATATAAACTCACAATTCCTGCAAAGACAACTCGAGCATCCATGCACGCAATATTGCTATAAACTATACAACCTAGTTTATCAATCATCTAGAATCCCAAACAATTCTTTGAAAAACATTTTGAAATCCATTAAAAACGTTTTTCATCCATCCACAAGTTCAAAAATAACTTTGAACCGCTATCCACTCAATTTCCTAAAAAGAAAGACGAACCGCAGTTTTTTCGATTTTGTTGATTCTCTTGCAAAACAATCATTTATACTTAAAACGAAATTATTGCAAGTTAGACTTATGTCTAAATCATAATTCTAATAATTACATGTCATGTTTTAAACCACTTAAAACATTCAAAATGAATTATTATAAAGAATTATTCCAACAAAACATTTAAAGACCGAAAAACTGGAAAATTGAATTGTTCGAACCCTTGATCGTAAACTAAATTTGTTTATAGTTTCAAATCATTAGAAAATTGAACCCAAAGCTCTGATACCACTGTAGGATTTCATGTTTAATTGCGCATATTTATTTTCGGAATTTTATGCACAATAAGGATCAATTACAATTTTTCTATGATTTGTTTCATGCATGCATCGGTTTGTTTCAATAACCAGTTTTAAAACTTTATTAAAACAAACATGGGACTCCGAAATTTATACCTAGAAGTTCTCTAAAACTTCTTGAAGATCCGGAGATGTTGAGGATGCTTGTCGCTGCGGCGGATGCCTCCGAGAATTCACCAAACTCTAAACAATATGTGAGAGAGAAGAGCTAGCCTCTCAATCTCCAATAGGGTTTAGAATCCAATTATTAACCCCTCTTTAGTCCCCTTGAGAAGAAGATCTCTGAAAACTAAAACTAAACTCAAGAATTAAGGTGAAATTCATGGAGAATTATGGGGAGAGAAGTTTGCATAAGAAGATAATGAAATTAATTAATGAGGTAATGAGATAAACTTGTATTTATAAGTTCTCTCCAAATTACCTATTCATCTGCAACCTCTTGCCCATGATTTCATGCAAACTTCCATCTAACCATCCATTATTTGCTAACAAATAATCTCAGCCACCAATTAAATCAATTATGGACCAATTCCATGCATGATCTAATTAATTCTTAAATTAATTCTGCAGAAAACCGTCTGGACCGGTCGACCGTTTGGAGGTTCGGTCGACCGTTCAAACCAAGTTTCCGTCGACCGTTCGCAATAATAAAATATTTCATCGCAATATTCGGTCGACCGACCGATAGATTCGGTCGACCGTTCCGAACAGACGAAAATTCCCTGTTATCGGTCGAGACGTGTCCGGTCGACAGTGCACCGATCGGTCGACTGTTTACTATTGTTCGGTCGACCGTTGAGCACTGTTCTGCTGATTGGTCAAATTTCGGTTTTACCCCTACAAAATTTGACATTTCGGGATTAGTAGTAAATTCACAACTTATGTAACATATTTATCCTATGTAACGATAAATCATTACACCCCATAATATTTACATCACATATGAATTTAATTTAGATTCTAATTATGTTATTAATCACAACATAATTTTGATTTTGCTTGTTCACCCCATGTGTCATATTTTCTACATGAAACCCGACACATCTTATGAACTCAAAATCCCTATTTCTTGTTTCCTAGTTTTGTGGTGTGACCTATGAGAGGATCTAAACTAAGTTGGCAGTGATATTAAGAGCTTAATATCACAAGCTATAAGCGGTATCTAGCTACACATTATAGCTCCCAATTAGTTAGATGTCTTAATTCCACTCGAACCAAAACCCGATCCATTTAGTGATGGAGTGCACCACTTGTGTCCGTCCCTTGTCTCATGATATTAAGAATACACACAAAGTAGTATTGTGTCATCTTTGTATTAGTATTCATTTCTTGATCTCTTTAAGCCAGTTACAAATATGTGACTTAACTCAAATCACATTGTGCACATTATATCTTTGCTTTATCAAGGGGCCCACTAATATCATTACTCAATTAAGAGGGGCAATGATAATTTTTTGACTAACTATCTTCTCCAACAAAGTCATACTTAACAAACTAATGTCTTTGCACTACACTTATCGATAGCTCAAGACACTAGCCTAATCAAGTATTTCTTAAGTGATCAGATATAAGTCTCATATCAAAGGACCAACGACACAGTAAAATATTAATGACACAGAAATGCATTTCTATAATATTTTACTTATTAGGTATATTCAGTATACAAAAGTAATATCTTCCTCTTTTGTGTACCCGTGTTGTCACTCACTTGTAGAACTACAATGATCTATGACCAACACGACAATCTTAACTCGGTAATTAGTGTCCCATGTTAATTACCGTGATTGCGAATATCTTTTGTTTTATGTAAACCAATATCTTTTAGAGCTCTACGGTTAAGGACCAAGAGCATCTTCCCTAACACTTCTAAAAGACGAATAACATAAACAATGAATAAAATGATTTCTCATTCAATTCACAATAATTGACATTTAAAAGTAAAACTTTTAGAACACATTCCCTTCAAGGCGCCCGAGCAGCACTCCCTTAACTGGAGGGCACGCCCAGTGCGGGGCGCCCTGGGCGCATTTCCGGGCGGGGGGCCACGTGCCCCCCCCCCCCCATTTGTCCCGTTTTTTCCCTTTTTTGTTTTAAAGATAAAGATTATTTATATATAATTAGGATAATGTATTAATTAGGTAAATTGAATTATATTAATTAGGTATTGAAAAATAATTGAAAAAATATTTTATGATTAATTAACTTTTTTATTTATTTAGATAAAATTAAAAAAAATCATAAACAAAATAAGAAATAGTAGTGCAATACTCATACATTTCGGAAACAAAATACAATACAAATACAGAATACGAAATACAACAGAAATAAGGAAATGAAAGACAATCCTCATACGGATACGACATTTAAACTACTAGAATACTGATAAACTACAACAGACATATTGATATTACAAATGAAAACATGAGCACCTACAGATATCCTTGTGCTTTAGCTCACTCATTGAGTTCAGCAAGTGTTTCTTTATCGAATTCGTCCTTGTTTTCCTTCTTCATCAGAGCAAATAGGACATCAAGTTTCTTGTTGTTGAGTTCCCTTTGGAAATTCGCCTCAGCTTCGATGCGTTCCTCTCCACCTGTTCTTCGTAACGCAAGCATTTTTCCACTTTCACTTTTGCGCTATATTCAATTTGTTTTTCCCCAGTTCTAACAAATCAGGATCATGTTGTGCCTAAAATGGTTGTTTCCCCTTCTTTTTTTAGCTTTTTTAACACCTTTAGGACGAGGACATGTTTTCGAACACCATTTCATCTGTTGAAGGTGTTGCGTGACTCCCATCGTCGTCGGTGCCTTTTCTTTTCCCGCTGCTAAAACTCTCTGGACTTTCTACAACGACGTTTCCGGTGGGAAGTCCAAACGCAATAGACTCTCATTTAGGGTACCTGCGTAACAAAAGTCACACATGCATGTACTGAAATTTGGCGTTGTGTGTTCATTCATAGATGGTGTGCGCATCATGGATGACATCGTCCTCGTTGTAACCACTTCTCTTCCTCCACACCGCCTGGTCGAAGCAACCGACCCATTGGTTCACAGATGGCGATGTACGCCTCCATCGCCCCTTCAATGATTCATCGTTACGCTCTACTGCACCTGGCTCGCCTGATCCATTGAAGATGCGCTCCACACGTCTCTAGAAGGACTTCATTTTTTGGTTTGTCCCAACCATATCATCGCCACTTACAACCATGTAAGACGAGACGAGTCGTTGATCCTCTTGTGTGGACCACGATTTTTGCGACCTCATCGTCGCGGTTTTGCGTGTTCCCTCACGACTTGTAGGTTGAACGACATTTTCATCATTCACATCAGGTGTAATGCGGCTTGTATTTCCACTACTTTCGCCACTTAGGAGGTGAGTATACATACCCATTGGGAATTGGGTTTGCCCTTCTTATGAGTTGGCGGTTGGTATTGATTGTGCGGGTAGAACCCTGGGTGTGGGAAAAATTGGTTTTGTTGGGATGGGTGGAATCCTGGTTGTGGGTTAAATTGGCTTTGGTATAACGGGTGGAATCCTGGTTGTGGAACATTTTGGTAGGGGAAAAAATGTTGTGTTGGGGGTGGACGACATGGAGATCGTCGGTACTCTGGTGAACCATTGTCTTTTGAAGAGGACATTGTGAGATTATGGTGGAAGAAGTAAGATCGGAATAGAGGTGAGTAGAAAATTAAGGTGGTTGGGGTATATATATTCAAGTAGTCACGCGCATACTGTAGGTCCTCGATGCTTGAGAAGTCGAAGCCTCGATCCAATCGTCTCGTCTTTTGTAAGTCACGCACATACTGTATGTCCTCGATGCCTGAGAAGTCCAAGCCACGATCCAATCGTCTCGTCTTTTGTGAGTCACGCGCATATTGTAGGTCCTCGATGTTTGAGAAGTCAAAGCCTCGATGCAATCGTCTCGTCTTTTATGAGTCACGCGCATACTGTAGGTCCTCGATGCCTGAGAAGTCCAAGTCTCGATCCAATCGTCTCGTCTTTTGTGAGTCACGCGCATACTATGTAATGTGGTTTCCTAAATTTTAATAATATTTTCGTATTTATGTTAATTTAAAACGAATGAATTATTGATATTAACTAATTACGATAATGATTATTAATATATTTTGTTGATTGTTGAAAGAGTTTTAGAGAGAAGAATAAAAATAATGATGTGACAACAAATACTGTAGCGTGACTGTGTGGATTGGGTAATGATTAATGATTTTGTAGGGGGGTTGACTTGTGCTGACGTGGCGGAAAGAGAAGCTGACGTGACTAAGAGAAACTAGGACGCCCGGAAACTACCCGGGCGCCGTTAATGATGCTCTTAAGTACTCCTTATCATCTTATGTAAGGTCAATACCTTTTAATTAATGGATTATATTGCTTATTAGATCTAGATCTAAGAGTGACAACAATCCATATGAGATTCTGAAGGCTTGATATCCTATTTCATGATGCACGTAATTAGTGATCGATCACCGGTTGTACTTAATGTTAGAACGCACGTATACTTCACTATGTAATCTAATCCATTTTCCTAAGACTATTTGAATTGACTATTTTCTAGTGTAGATCTAGTGTAAGCGATGGTCTCAGTAATTATTGTAATAATCTTCGTTTCGACATCTCTTTTCTCAATTTGATTATGGGCAAATTGGAAAAATGAGAAGAAGATAGGAAAAAGCTTGTTGTCTGACCTATTGCCTCCTCCATCCACTCATATTCATGTGTGAGCATCCATTATAATAGTTACATCATGCACACCGATAATTAATTACCACTCGTATTTATATATAATTATGTATGAGTCCGGCATGCATTATTATAGTTACATTATACATCCTGTGATAATTAATTACCATACGTAATGCCTTAGGTTCAAGATATTCATTCACCAGTAATAGTTACAAAAAAATTTCATTCACCAGTAACAACCATTCAAAGACCTCTCCAAAACTCTATGGTTCATTCACATTTTACATTCACATTTCACATTTTTTTCAAAATAGTATTTTTTGTTAAAAAATTGTCAAAATAGATCTCCATTAAAAGTATTTGTGAAACTAGACCCACTACCACCACGTGGTGACACGTGGCAACGGCGGATTTTATTTTTTTGTGCATATAGAACTCGGCATCACCAGCGCTGAGTTCTTCTTAAGAAAACTCGGCATCACCAGTGCCGAGTTCTTCTTGGGAGAACTCGGCACTGGTGATGCTGAGTGCTACTTGATATTTTATTGGGCAACACTTGAAATTTTCCACTCAGGAGGTGAGTCAAATAGAACTCGGCACTGGGAGTGTCGAGTTCTATTTAAGAAACTATTCTCCTGGTGCTCAGATCGTGCATGGGACGGTTGACGCGCCGGGAGAACAATTTCTTAAATAAAACTCGACATCCTAGATGTCGATTTCTAAAGGAATAACTCGGCGTTTGTAATGCCAAGTTCAATTTTAAAAAAGTGAACTCGGTGTTACAAACACCGAGTTCCGTCGGGCTATAAAAGCAGCCGGACGCCCCCCTCTCCCCATCCGCTGAGTTCTCGCGTTTTTAAGGTTAAGGTTTCAATTTTTTTCGTTTTCCACCGTTTTCATGCCTTTTTATGTATTAGGATGATATAAATTGTTGTTTTATGTATGATTGTAGTGTTTTTGTTGGTTTAGGAACCCGTTTTGGTGCAAACTCGAATTCGATTTTGGGTTTTTAGGCAAAACGTTTTATTTCTTGTTTGTTAGTTGATTATTGATTTTAGTTTTGTTGATTGTAGGTCTACGGTAGTAATCTTAAAAATAGTTGAATTTAAGTTTGAGTATTGTGATTAAAATTAGATTTTTTGTTGTTATTTTGGTTTAAATGTATGTTAATTTGAATGAATGTAAACTTAAAAATTATTTATTTGAGTTTAAATGTATGTGAGTTTGAATATATGTGAGAATTGAAGTTTGTAGTATTGTTAGTTTGTTCTACCGTGCAAGTTTAAATTTACCAATTTGAAAAATATAGGAGAGGTTCTGTCAAAATTTTAAAAAAAAGATTCTGACATGATTCGTAACGTTGTTTATTGTAGTTGATTTTATTGGAGAGATTGTTCGACGTTTACATATGTTTGCTACTACACTCGATTGAGGTAATTTCTAAAACATTAGAGTATTCTCAACTTTTTAAGTAGTTAGTAATGAAGAACAACCATCTCACTTTTTAACGTGTTATGTACAGATGGAGTTTGGTGGTTCCATTACTGGTTCAGTTAGAAGTAGTTACGCTTCACAGGGTCCGGTAGACAGATCAGTGTTGGTTTTGCAGGCCAACCACAAGTCTGACTTGTTCAAAGATTTTGTAAGCATTTTAAGTTTTCAAGTTAAATATTTGCACGTGAGTTTCAATATTCTGACATTTCTCTAAATATATGCAGAAGGATGTTGATGGTGTAAAATGCATTGAGCATGGATCAAAGCTCAACGAATGACAGATCACTGATGAGAGGATGTTGTTTCTGCTAGATATGGCAGGGTTTGACACAATCACTCGGTTGGGTCGAGTTCAGTTGGATCATACCTTGCTGGGGGCGATGGTCGAGCGTTGGAGACCGGAGACTCATTCATTTCACCTGCGACATGGTGAGATCACGTGCACCTTGCGTGACATCTCGATGATTACCGGCTTGCGCGTAGATGGTTTGCCGGTGTGTGAGTCTGAGGAGTACGTTTGGTCAGAGGCCTGCATGGATTTATTGGGTCAGGTCCCCAATGACTTGGGTCGTAAGGGTTCCGTAACTCTGGGTTGGTTGCAAGCTCAGTTTCAGCAGTTGCCTTTTGATGCTGACGAAGAGACAGTTACACGACACACCAGAGCCTTCATTCTGTTCCAACTGGGATGCAGTATTTTGGCAGATAAGAGTGACACGATGGTTCACTTGAAGTACATGTCTTTGCTCGGAGATTTGGCGGTCGCATCGCAGTACAGTTGGGGTAGTGTGGCTTTGGCCCACTTATATCACATGTTAGACGAAGCCTCAATGATTCCGATGAAACATTTGTGTGGTTTTCTTACGTTCCTGCAGTTGTGGTGCTGGGAACATCTACACATTGGGAGACCTTTGAAAAGCAGACCATTAGTATACCCGGAGGACGAGAGGGCACCATTAGGTGCCCGTTGGAGACGACCAAGAACATTCAAGGGTAGTGCGAAGACGACGACACTTGATTTTTATCTGAATGAGCTGGACGTGCAGGAATTCGATCAAGTGATCTAGGACCCTTATGCACATTTGGATCTTAGTCAGTTACCACCACTATGTACGGAAGGTTCAGAGATCTGGACGAGCCATACTTGCCTTATAAATTTTGGTGAGGTGGCTATGCATTGTCCAGACCGAGTGATGAGACAGTTCGGTCTACAACAGCACATTCCAGAGCCGATGGAGAGACATGTAGTGAAATCGGCTCAGGGGAGGTCGGATGTTAATTGGTTGGCCGAAAATCACCAATTCATTCAACATTGGTTGCACAGAAGATATCATGTACAGTTTAAGCGACCACTCCTAGGTGTCACTCCTGAAGAGAGCACACGACTGTATATGGAATGGTACTGGAACATCACCGTACGTTGGATAGTTCATCACACCTTGACTCCGACTAATACCTTATACAGACCTCGAGCGGGTAGAGAGCGAGAGATGGTAAGATTTAAACATTTATTTAAACAATTCCCACGTTTTAAAATTGTGTTTAGTGTTTCATTAACTTTTAATAATCTGTAGGTGCACAGAGTTTATGAGTTCCACGAAGAACTCCATCAAATTCACAAGGTGATCAAAGATTACAAGACAAGCTCTTCTATGGTTGGAAAATTGAAGGAAAAAATGAAGGCTTGGCTTATGTGTTTTGGTGCTGAAGAACCCACATTACATTTGAGTCAGGATCGCATCGTTGAAGAAGAAGATTCACACTCTCAAGAATACGCTGGCGGTCTGACTCAGGATACTGAGAATGCAGCACGATGAGGAGGACGCGGCAGGGGAGAGGGCGTGCTCAAGCACGTCCTAAAAGGAAGAAGAGATTGAGAGGTCACTTAGGATAGATATTTAGTTGTGTTAAACTTATTTGGTTGTTTTTATATGGTACTTTTGGTTGTATGTTAAAATGTTAAACTTCATATTCCACTCGTGGTTGAATTGTGTTTTATCGTAGTTGTTTGTGTGTCGTGGTTGAATTGTGTTTTCGTTGTATCGGAATGATTGTGTTTGTTGTCAAACAGGAAATGAAATTGTCTTTGTTGCCAAACATGAAAAAAAATTGTCGAGTTCTTAAATCAATGAACTCTACAAGAGAACTCGGCACTGAGGATGCCGAGTTCTCTTGTTGTGAACACGACATCACCAGTGCCGAGTTGCCACCAATAGAACTCGGCATCTTCAGTGCCGAGTTCGATTGGGTTTTTTATTGCCCCCCCCCCCTCCCCACTTGATATTCCACTCGACTTGAGTTGTCAAGAGAATAGTTTTAAAGATTTGCGAAGGTTCATCACAGTTCTCACAGTTCTCTGTCAGAACAATAAAGGATCTGTTGTCGAAATAGAGTCTGTCCAGGTAAATTCAGACGAGGAGATGTTTAAGCGTGTGTTTTGGGCGTTCGGGCCTTCAATTAGTGGGTTTCATTATTGTAGACACATTGTCAGTATGGATGGAATGCACCTCTATAGCAAATATAAAGGTTTATTGCTAATTGTTGTGCGCACGGATGCAAACAACAGAATTTTTCCTTTGGCATTTGCTGTTGTAGAGAGCGAGAATACAGAGTCGTGGACGTGGTACTTTCATTTGCTGGCAAGTAGAGTTACAAGGCGACCCGATTTGTGTATTATCACCGACAGATTTTCGGGAATAAACGCTTGTGTGCGAGCCGCATTTCCACCTTCGGAGGGGCATGTACATCGATTCTGTCTTCGACACATGAAAGCAAATCTTGCTAAACATCGAAATTGCAAGGAAAGATTGGGACAAATCAAGTTTTACGAAGCGGGTAAAACTCATTCATTTATGAAATTTGAAGAGTTATTGAAGGCTATTGCAAAGGAACATAAACCGGTATACGAGTGAATTCAGCATCAAGGTCCTTTGGAAAGATGGACTTGTTGTCACGACGGGGGTCGACGTTTCGGATGTATGACAACAAACATGTCAGAAAGCTTCAACAATGTCTTACGAGGGGCACGCGGTATGCCAATTACAACCATGATTTTCATGACCTTTCTCCGCTTGAACAATTTTTTGTTAAAAGAAGGGACGTCGCCGAGTCGTGGAATGAAACATATATACCGACAGTCCACACCGTGGTGACGGCAAACAACAATCTGGCCAGAACACATACAGTAACTCGGTACCACCAGTTGATGTACCAAGTTGAAGCCAATGACCAGAAAAAATACCTCGTGAAATTTGAAGGAGTTATTACTTGCACTTGTGGATACATAATTGCAATGCACGTCCCATGTTCACATGTACTAGCAGTTTGCAGTGGCAGACATACAAATGTCAACACTTCACATTTGGTGTCCCCGTATTATGAGGTTCAAATGTACAGGGAGGCGTACAAACCGATATTTATCCCAATTCCTGATGTGAGGTATTGGCCAGATCGAGACAACATGACAATGAAACCTCCCCAAACCAAAAGACCTCCCGGTCGGCCTAAATCAACGCGAATCTGAAACGAGATGGACGAACACTCTGGAAGAAGAGTAAGGTGTGGGAGATGCGGCGGTATAGGACATAACCGAAAGCGATGCAATTTGAATATTTTGTATGTAACTATTTAGTGAGACAAATGAATGTAAGAGTTGATTAATTGTAAGACTTGAATTAATGTAATGTATTCTGTTATGACTTGAATGAATGTACGACTTAAATCCTTTTTAAGAGTTGATTAATTGTAAGAATTGAATTAATGTATTGTATTTTTAGGACCGCAAATTTGCCTACTTCTGCCTATTAAACTCCGACTTATGCCTATTAAACTCGGCATTATAGATGTCGAGTTCTATTGTAGACTTCACAGGTCCAAATAGAACTCGGCATTGGGGATGTCGAGTTCTATTTGAATCACTATTCTCCTGACAACTCACGTCGAGTGGAATATGAAGCGTTGGACAATATTCTCCCAAAGAGAACTCGACAGTGGTGATGTCGAGTTATTCTAAATAAAACTTGGCATCACTAGTGCCGAGTTCTCCTAAGAAGAACTCAGTACTGGTGATGCCGAGTTCTATATGCACAAAAAAACAAAACCCGCCGCCACCACATGTCACCACGTGGTGGCAGCGGGTCTAGTTTCACAGATACTTTTAATAATGGTCTATTTTGACAAAAAAAATTAAAAAAATACTATTTTGAAAAAAAAATCCTTTACATTATTAAATCAATACTGTTTAATTACAAAAATTCTCAACATAGTTGGGAACACAGGAGGAGACAAAATCAGATATGAATCAGATACACCATACATCTGGTGTTGGATTCGGACCTGAATTCATATAAGAGCTAAAGCGTTCAGATTCGAACCTGAATTCAATTTAGTTGCAGGATTTTGAACTAAATTTAACCTTTTTCAAAAAAAATATTCGAAGTTTAGTTTTATCTGCATTTATGTAAGTTTACTTTTATGCATCGTCAGTAGGTAAGTTTTCCTAATTTAAAGAGAGCTTATATGTCACAGAAATCATTTTCCAAAGCTTAACTACCATTTTTTCTCTCTCTTTATGAGTAATGAAGCAGGTTTGCTTACAAATTGCCACAAGTATTTTTTACAAATGAATGGACTAAGTCGAAGATTAAACAAGCTCATATTCTCCATTTCTTATGGACCAGTTTACCTCCTATCTGGCATAATCAATCCCTGACCTGATGTCAATTAGACGTTTCACCACATCACGCATCGAGGGCCGAGAGGCGACCTCCCTAGAAGTGCATCTCAACGCGACAAATAGCACTTTACGCGATTCTTCAAGGACTAGGGGAGATGATGCAGCTTCATCTATGAGTCCTTGGTCTGCTATCTTTTCTACATCATACCTCCCATGTAGAACCAATCCGACCCAGCGAACCAAATCAACATGCGGCTCGAACGAAGGGTCGAGTGCTTGCTTTCTAGTTAGAAGTTCAAGTAGAACCACTCCGTAGCTGTAGACATCTGATTCTTTCGTCTTCCGTGATGAGAATGCAGACTCTGGGGTGGTTGAGAAAGAAGTAAGCATTCAGCGAAGTAAGATATCTGAACAATTCAAGGAAGATAATATAACTACAAATATTGTCTAATGCTTTAGAGTTATGTTCTGAATATAGTTTGATATGCTTTGCTACTGTCTAATGGCATGCTTTATTTAATCAATCCCTGAACTCAAAAATGAAGATCCCCAATTCCCCACTGATAATCTTGATTTGTAGCATATGCAGTTGTTTCATGAGGACATCTTCGTTCTAATTATCTTAAATTGCTCAGAATTAAGACAAAATCCTTGTCTTAGCAAGAATAGTCCTACTTGGTAATATCATTTCGAAAAAAACGTATTAATGACCCTTTTATGATGATAATAAGAGGAATGTAGTAATAGACAAGATATTTCTTGATAATCATGAGATGCAAAATGAACCACTCACAAAAGGAAACAAAAAAATAAAAATTTCTTGACAAAATTCTCCCTTCAAATTACAAAAGCAAAAGCGGAATTGGTCACCTGGTGCCATGTAGCCAAATGTTCCCATAAGACCATTAGAATGCATTCCAGGAGCCTGTGTCTGCCCAAGGACCATGGCAATCCCAAAGTCCGTAATCCGAGGCTCGAATTCCTGATCCAAGAGTATATTCCTAGGCTTGATGTCTCTGTGCACAATGGTCTGGTCACAATCATTGTGAAGATAAGCCAATCCCTGTGCAGTCCCGAGTGCAACCCTGAACCGCACGTCCCACGGCAAAACAAGATGTGGTTTCTCCTCGTGGAGAATGTCGTGTAGGCTTCCGTTTGGCATGTACTCGTACAAGATCAAGCCGTGGTTGTTTCTGATCCAGAAATCCACCAACTTCACCAAATTCCTATGTTTGATGCTCGCGACGATCTGTGTTTCTCGTTCCATACTAGCGGTTGCCCCCTTCCCTTCCACAAAATTAAGCCATTTAAGTGCATATGTTTTGGTCGGACTAAGCGACACCCTGTAGACGGTTCCATGCCCACCTCTTCCAACAATATACTTGTCGTTTAAATTCTCCGTAGCCTCCAACACCCGCTTCAGGAAAAAGGGCATTGCTTCTTCTCGGGTATTCTTTCTCCTCCTCGAACATATATAACCAAACACCAGAAGCGAAACAACACAAGGGACAAACAAACCTATTACTATCAACACAATATGAACTCTTCTGAGGTGTTGTCTTTTGCTGGTTGAACTGCTGCACATACTCAAATACGAATACTTGACGCAATTCGTGTCTTTGTTGGTGCAAACAATGCAAAGTCCCGAATTCCCCACGAATCCGGTCTGGGAGTTATTCTTCAATTGGAGTAACTCTTGCGGAATCTCACCAGTAAAGTTGTTGAATGAAATGTTAACCTGCATCAGAGCTTGAAGTTTTCCCAGATCAGAAATGCTTCCAGTCAAGTTATTATCAGATATGTCTAAACTCGTAAGACTTGTTAAGCTCCCTAATGCCGATACACCTCCTTCCAGACCATTACTGCTGAGATCCAGCGTGTAAGTAAGTCCGCGCAACTCTCCCAGCGATTCGGGAATAGTCCCTCCAAGAAAATTATGTCCCAAACTCAGCTGCAAGAGATTCTTGAATTGGGACACAAAATCAGGTATTCCACCAGTTAACATGTTTTCTTGCAAAATCATGTTCCTTAGCAATGTTAAGTTGGTCAGGCTGGCTGGAATCGACCCATTTAACGAGTTGAAACTTAAATCCAATTGATAAATCTTCCGGCACTGTGATAGTTCCGGCGGAATTCGCCCGCCTAATTTGTTGTGTGAGAAATCTAGATTCTGTAAATTTTCAAGATCCCCGATTTCTGGTGGTATGGTCCCTGTGAGTCTGTTGTTGGACAACGTCAGCCTCTGAAGCTTCTTGCAATTCCCCAAACTGACCGGAATCAGACCACTGATATCGTTTCTGCTTATATCCATATAAGTTAAGTTTGAAGTTTTTGCGAAATCCGGAAGCGTACCGGTGAGATTGTTGTTGGAGAGAATCAACCTTGTAAGATTCGGACAGTTTGTCACGTCGGGCGGGACAGTGCCATGGAGTCGATTGCCACCCAACACGAGCACCGAGACTCGCTTTCCATAGCAGAGATTTTTGGGGATTTCGCCGGTGAACTCGTTATTCATGAAATCTATTACACTAAAGCTGCTGTTAACCCCCAATCCACTCGGAATTTCCCCTGAGAACCGGTTGCTAAACAACGTGACCTCGTCAAGATTGCGAAGCTCAGCCATTTCGACCGGCAACTCGCCCGTCAAATCGTTATTGTAGATGCGAACCAACCGGAGGGCCGGAATTCCCCATAAAATCCGCGGGAATTCCCCAGTAAGATTGTTCTTGCAGATATCCAAATTAATTAACTTTCTCAACAACCCGAGTTCCACCGGGACCGCCCCTTCCAACCGGTTCCCCTGCAACACCAATCCCGTCAACTCCCCGCATTCCCCCAACTCCTTCGGAATCACCCCGGAGATACTATTGTTCGCAAGGTAAAGCAATGAGAGTCGCGAGAGCCGTCCGAAACTCCTCGGTATGACCCCTGAGATCCCGTTAGACATCGCGGAAAACACCTCCAACTGACTACAATTCCCGAACTCCTCCGGAATCCCCCCTTCGAACTCATTATTCGATATCGAAAACACCGTCAAATTACTGAAACCCCCAAACCAAGCCGGAATAACCCCACTCAAACTGTTATTACTAACATCGAAACGCGCAAGCCCTCTAACTCTCTTCAAACTTTCCGGTATGCCTCCACTAAGCTTATTCCCATCCAAGAACAGAACCTCGAGATCGCGACAATTCCCAACACTCTCCGGAATCCGACCGGAGAGCGAATTACTCCCCAGCCAAATCTGCTTGATAGCAGTCCAATTCCCGACGCTCTCCGACACCGACCCGACGAGCCGATTCGCGTGTAAGTACACAACCCTCAAGCTCCCAACCCCAAACAGCGACGCCGGAATCTCCCCTTGGAGAGAATTCCCGTAAATCGACAGCGTCTCCATGTTTCTGAGCAAACCGATGGAAGCCGGGATCGTACCGGACAGGAGATTTTCGGAGAGGTCGAGGAAGCGGAGGAGGGTGAGGTTGGAGAGGGAGGAGGGGATGGGGCCGGAGATGGAGTTGAGGCTGAGGTCGATGGTTGTGAGAGAGAGGGGGAGGAGAGAAGGGAGACGGCCGGAGATGTCGGAGGTGGTGAGGTTGAGGGTGGTGGGGCGGTTGGTTGAGGAGTCGCAGGTTATTCCGGTCCAGTTGCAGGGGTTGGGGTCGGAGGGGGACCAAGTTGAGAGGATGAAGGCGGGGAGGTTGAGTGTTTGGGGGAGGAGGAGGAGGGTGGCGACGTCGGAGATGGAAGAAGAGGGGAGGGTGAGGGACAGGACGAGGACAAGGAGAAGACACGTTTGGAACATGTTTGGGTTTGGATTTGGATTTGGGTTTGGGTTTGGATTTGGATTTGGTTGTGGTGTGAGGAAGCCAGGTGAAGCCGCCCGCCAATTTTTAAACTACGGGAAATCTCCTTTTTTTTCGCTTCTCACCCTCGATTGTTGGTGTTATCAATTCAATACCTTAACATCTTTAATTTCATCAAACACACCCTCCTCGTTACTCTACCGTCAAAATTACCTTGTTAGTCACGGAAAAAGACTAATTTAACCATCATCTTTTAACAAAATCCAACTCACTCCTTCACCCCACCTTCCTCCCCGCTTCCGCAGTACTCCGACCGTGTGCGAGAGAGATAAGAAACAGATTAAGATCGTGGCGAGGAGTCTGACGCCAACATGGAGTGTAAGTGCGACAACAGAGAGGAGGAGGATGGTCATGTCCGCTACCTCCCTCAACCTTGTCCTCGTCAGGGAAACCGTGAAGAAGGTGGACAAATGCCTGGCCCGACTCCAGGAGCTCTAGTACCATCACCGTCCCATTCCCATTCCCACCAAGTAATAAAACAATAGGTGAGTGGCGACAGATGTCGTTGCCGAGCGTGCTTCTCAGTGAGACCATAACGGAGAGCATGCAATTTGTCGCCAAACCAACAACAACAATAACAACAAACCATGTCGACCCTAAAACATTGGTATTTCGTCGGACCAAACCCAACCTCCATCAACAACGGAAGAAGGTGGGGTTGAAGGAGTGAGTTGGATTTTGTTAAAATACGAGGGTTAAATTAGTTTTTCATGTGACTAACGGGGCAATTTTGATGACAGTAACAGGAGGGGAGATGTTTAACGAACTTAATGTTGGATTTGAACGTTTGCGTATATTTTAAAAAAGAATTACAAGCAATTAGGATTGATTTTCATATTTTTTAACAATTTTATGTACAAAATTCTTAATTGTATTTCAATATGTTTAATATACTAATTAATATTGAAATACATATATTGGATCATACCTAAGGGATTATCGAATTCTTTTTACCAATAAGAAATTGAGTTGCACGTATTATCGTCTCAGAATTCCTCTAAATGTTCACCAAACTCTAAACAAGATTGGAAAGATCGAAACTAGTCAATCAATTTCTAATACGATGTTAGAATCTAGTTAATAACTTCTTCTATGCTCCAAAGAGATTAATCTCCAACACAATTAAAACTAAGAAAATTTCAGATAGAATGATTGAGAAAATATATAGGAGAAGAATTTTTGCATTCATGTAAACAATGAAGAGAGGATGAACATTTTTATAGGGTTTCCTCTAACCCACATCGTGTGCAAACCACTTACACGTGATCCATTGTTAATCTCTCCACTAAACAACATCATGTGCAAACTAATTTGCACAAGATCTCTTGTTTATCTCTCCACCAAACCACATCATGTGCAAATCACTTTGCACATGATCTCTTGTTTATTTTGCGACATCGTCATCCCATAACTTCATTTGACCAATGTCGATTAAATTCAACAATTAATCAGTAAAAAATCTCTTATTAATATATTAAAAATGTGGCCAAACGGTAGGACCATTTTTCATTGTTTTTGACTTTACCAAATTTTAGATTAATATCCAACAAAATTTGGGTTTTGGGGTTTTAGCAAATTCATAAGTAATAATGTTTCATATCACATTATATCACGTAATATTTCATAATATATAATGTCAAAATATCATACCACATAATACATCTCATACTTATTCATTTATTATTCTAACCATATCGTTTTCACGACATATTAATTTTGTCATTTTACCATATGTATTTAATTTCATATCATATAGATTTTAATACATCATATAAAATACAAAATTATATTTCTTGTTTCCTAGTTTTATGGTGGGACTTATAGGAGAATCTAAGTTATGTTGACAATGATATAAAATATTTTATATCATAATAGGCAGTATCTAGATACACATTATAGTTACCTAAATAACAAAGATGTTTTGTTCATTCGAACTTTTAACGATCCATTTAGTGATATAAATAATATCACTTGTGTGTATCCATTGCCTCATGATATTAAGAGTATTATACAAAGTAGAAATGTGTCATCTTTGTATTATATATTCATTTCTTGATCTCTCAAGCAAATTATAGATATGTAACTATATATAAGTTACATTGTGCACATTATAACTTTGCTTTATCAATGGTCCAATAATATCATAACTGAAGTTAAGATGAGCAACGACAATCTTTTGACATATCATTTTCTCCGGCACACGTCATGTATAACCAACTATTATCTTTATCATTATACTTAATGATATTTTTTATAATAATCAAATTATACCTTCTCGTGCGAAAAGATGTAGGTCTCATATCTTAGGATTCAAAGACACAATGAAACATTAATGACACAAATACAATTCTATAATGTTTTATTTATTAGGTCAATTCAATATTTGAACGAAAACATTCTCCATTTTATATACTCATGCTGTTAAAATATTTGTAGAGCTACAATACTCTTTTAACCAACACGACAATTTTATCTCAGTAATTAATGTTCAATGTTAATCACCATGATTGTGAATCACTTTTGATTTAGGTAAACTATTATCTTGTAGAGTTCTATGGTTAAGGACCAAGAGACTCTTCATTAATATTTCCAAAAGACGAATACATTAATCAAGGAACAAAACATTGTTACATTCAATTCATAATAAAAAAACATATAAAAGAATACTTTTAGAACACATTCCTTTCAATCTCTCACTTGTTATCAAAGTTTTCTTTCACATACATTCACAATGTATAAAACTATAATAACTAGGATAACTCTCTAATCTTACTCATCAAGCCACTCTACATAGTTCTTTAAACTCATGGACTCGAAATGCATTTTGCCTTTGACTTGAGATAAGGGCATAGTAAATGGATTAGTTGTGTTGTTGTTTGTGTTAACTCATAATAAGTTTATTTTGCCTTCGTCGATGAAATCACGGTGACAAAGTACTTACGATCCATGTACTTCACCTTGTGCTATTGTCGCAAAACAACTTTATGGGTCCCTTGCTCGAGGAAACTACTCCAAGCTCTTCAAGGAACTTTTTAATCCATACTCCTTCCTTGCTCTCTTCAAAGACAACCATCAATTCTGAAGTGGTGGTTTAGTCGGCCGTAGTTGTGTGTTTCCAACTACGCCAAATCATAGCTCCACCATTCAGAAGAAATACATATCCTGATTGAGACATTCTATCGTCTGGATCACTCATGAAACTCGCATCCGAGTAGCCCTCCCCTACTAGCTCCATTTGTCCTCTATAAACAAGAAAATTATCTTTGGTCTGGTTAAGATACCTCAGAGTATTCTTGACCACGGTTCAATGATCAGGACCTGCGTTGGATTGGTGACGGCTTGTCACGCTTATATCATATGAGACATCGGGTCTTGTGCAAGTCATCACGTACATAATCGATTCTATGACAGAAACAGAAGGAATGTCTTTCATGTACTCTAAGTCTTTATGTGATATAATACGTTAAGACTTCTTGAGTTGCAGGCTCATACTCATTGGCACATTGTCCTTTTTGGAGTTGTTCATATTGAACCTCTCCAAGACCTTGTCAATGTATATACGTTGACTTAGGTCACTATGTCTACAGGGTCTATCTCTATATATCTTGATTCCCAAGATGTATTGAGCCTCACACGTCTTTCATTGAAAACACAGATTTTAATGAACTTCTCGTTTGCTCTAACAAAGGGATATGATATCTCATGAGGAGTATGTCATCGACATATAAGATCAGAAACACTACGTGACTCCCACTAACATTCTTGTATATATAGGTTCTTCCTTGCTTTAGTCGAAGTTAATCTTTTTAACTTGTTCGTCAAAGTGTTTGTTCCAACTCCTCGATGCTTGCTTCAATCCATAAATGAATCGATTATGCTTGCATACTTTCTAAATATTATTTGGATCTTCAAAACCTTGAGATTGTACCATGTACACGTCCTCCTCCAAGTCCCTGTTAAGGAACACTGCTTTGACATTCATTTGTCATATTTCATAGTCATGAAATTCGGCAATAGTGAGCATAATCCGAATAAATTTGAACATGACAACCAGTGAAAAAGTTTCATCATAGTCAATTCCTTGAATTTGAGTGAAACCTTTCGCTACAAGTCTCGCATTGTAGGTTGTTAAGTTTTCATCCATGTCCATCTTCCTCTTAAAAACTCATTTATGTTGAACGATTTTCTTTCCTTGAGGAAGGTCAAAGAAGTTTCATACTTGATTGTCATACATGGATTGTATTTCGGATTCCATGACACTAAGTCATAGTTTGGAGTCTTTCCTTTCCATTGCTTCTTGATAGGTCAAGGGATCATCGGTATCAAGTAGCATAATTTCGTGAAGTCCCAAATACATATCGGGCTTCTTTCTCTCCCTCGTTGACCTTCTAAGTTCTATTGGTTTCTCATGTACTTCTTGAACTTCTTCCATATTTTGTTGCAGAATTTGTTCATGTTCATTTCTTGAACGAACACTAGGTGGGGATGATTGAGTTTCACTCACAATTTCTTGCGAGGGTTGCTCTCTCACACTCCCACTAACGAAAGAAACCTTAGTTGGGATTTCATGATCTAGAATGTTATCATTCACATCATGATCTTGTAGAGTATCTTGAGTTTCCCGAAGCACAACTCTACTCCCACTACTTCTTATTCTTTTGAGAAATCCATTCTCTAAGAATACGACATCACTCTCGACAATCACTCGATTGGAGGTTTAAACATAAATTAAACCACTAGATAAATGAAGATCCACGGAGCCTTGAACAATCGCAGCGACACTTGTATGATTTCCGACCTTCAAAATCATCTCTTCTCTTGTGAGGTCCTTCATACCCTTCAGTTGCTGCACATTGAAAATTATGTGAGCACAAAACCCAGTATCAAGTACCCAATCATAGACAGAGGTGGGTCAATTTATTTCAATAACAAATATACCATTGGCCTTTTGGGGCGCTTGCGCTATGATTAGTAGAATATCATGTATCATGTTCGTGCTATATATCCTTAATTTTACCCTTATATTATGCTACTCGAGTGTTTGTTGTTATATTTCAGGTATTAGGTAATAAAAAAAAGATAAAAGGAACTAAAACGTAAGAATGAAAGACTTAAATGAAGGAAAATGGACCTCTCTGTCATGCACAATGACTCATCTACAAGAGGGATGGACCTGGACGATAGCCCAGAGGGACCAAATAGCAAACGGAGAAACTCCACACTATCATGAGGAGTATTTGGCAATTAGACTCGGGCATAGACTCAAAGAGCTGACTAGGGCACACCCCACATGTATAATTGAAGAGATTAAGTAGAGGAACGAAAATGAGTCGTATCTGACTAACTCGGACCGTCAATTGGCGGTCCCTTTTCATCAGAATGCGACCCAGCTTTACACGGATATGGGTTATGTGTTTATGTCTATTATGTGAATGTTTATTAGTCCCACATTGGGGAATTGTCCTTTTTTTCATGCCTATAAATAGAACTTTTCCTCCTCCTTTGTAATGTAAGCATTACTCGGTGACCATTCTCTCTACTTGGAGTAAAGCCTTCGAGCAAAACTCAAGTGGAGAAGAATGCTGCTGCTAATGTGAGATATCGATAAAATATTTTTTCTAAGTTTGTTCTAATGTTGTCTCTTTTAATGTTTGCATGTTTAGCTTAGTTTTGTTCTCTTAATCTTAGTATAATTAGTAGAATGTGTTTTTCCTTAATACAATTTTTAGCTTAATGTGTAGAGAATAGATCTACCCCATTTGGGGTGGAGGTGATGTAGATTATGTGATAGTGATGGGTTCTTTTATTTATGTCATTTCATGTGCTTAATGTAGATCTATACTCGTAGCATGCTTAAACTTGTATTCGATGGGAAAATGTCCACACTGGGTACATATCTCATGCTAGCTTTAGAGTTGATCTTGTTGCTTGTAATGGTTTGATAGAAATGGCTTGTTATGTATAGATCCATGTTTAATGCACATTCACACGAATGATTTAGGTTGTATGTAGGATTAATTGATGATCTAATGGTCACACAAGGTACTTATTGCATGCTTGGCAATCTAAAATCAACGTCAACTTTATGTGTGATATGCACGTTCATGGTTTGCCATGTAGTGTTGTGTATCCTACACTTAGATGCTACACTAGATTCTACTTGTATGCCACACAAATTACACTTGTGCCTAATTGAAATGAAGACCCACTCACACACACACATACCTACACACCTCCACTCCAAGGGGCGTTAGTGTAATTGTTAAATCATTCATAGTTTAGTGTAATCAAAGTTCTTGTCCCCTTATTTTCCACTTGACTTCTAAACAACCAGAGTTGACATACATCCCTGTGGACTCGCCCCGAACTTGTCGCGTCTTCACCGACGTTGTGCACTTACGGTTATTATAACTAATTCAATCAAGTTTTTGGCACTGTTGGCGGGGAAGTGCTCTGTCCATACTCTGGTTCGGACGATTTGAGTGGATTTAATCTTTTGTTTGTACGTTTGGTTTGTTTCAGGACTTCGCAGCATAAGGGGGAGGTCGTCAGAGAAATTTGGAAGATTAAGAAGATACTCGGACCCCCAATCAGCGGCCCAAGACCGCCAATTGGGGGTCTGGTGAGACATTTCTGACTCCTATTTTCTTGTGTGTTTTTACTTGTAATAGTGTTGTCTTGGAGCCCAATTTAGCATGTTTGAACTTGTATATTGCTTCCAGATTAATTCATAAACCAATAATTCTCCTGTTTCAACTTGGACCTTAAAACTTAAAGCAAAATATTAGAGTAATTGTCATCTAGGTCATGCATCATTTGTAGACCTTGCATACTCGTCTTTTCTTTTCTTTAAATTCTTATTGTGGATTGTTGGCGTGAGGTACGTGCACCCATTCTCTCATTCATGCATGGTTAAAGCATGCATTAGTTAGTAAGGTGCATCGGGACAAGTGTGAGGTGAGCGTTTGGTTGGAGAGTTGATTGCTAGATTAATACTCAAAATGTTACTAAGGAGGGGTTGTCTCATACAAGATAAGGTGGGAGATTTCATCAACCCTCCCTTAACCCCACAAACCACACTCAAGTAAATCCTTAATCTAAAATCAAGTATACATTGCCACTAGGACTCTGGCGCATTAGGAGAGTGATCCGGTCACGACCGTCATAGTCTAATCGATGTCGCCCACTTTATCGATAGTAGGAGAGACGAGATCTCCGGATCTTGGCTCACTTTTGGACTCTGTGGTCTTTGTCGTAGGGAGGTGAGGTGTGTTGAGGCCGTGTGACCTCGTAATTAGGCGTCGTCTAGCTGTAAGGACCTATAGTGATCTTAGGTTGTTTGAGTCGTGTTTGCTAGCTTACGATTTTACCATCACCCACTACTCACGCTAGTTTTAGAGATTATTCCATTCTCATCTAAGTCTTCTCCTCCTCTATATTCTTAGAGTAGTCTCTTCCTCTGATTAAACCTTATGTCGTGTGTAGTTTTGAGTCGAGTTAAGATTTTTTATGTGAGGTTGGGCTCGTTATGGTGAGAGCGCTCGACTTGAGAGATGGACGGTCTAGGTGATCGCCCATCTCCGCCTCAAGCTCCTTTGGAGCGTAAGGCCAAGTCGTCTCATGGAGATAAGGGAGACCGGGTTCCATACATTGATTAACTCGGTCCACTCCAACCACTACATAGACCTCCTTCTCCTCCTCCTCCAACTCGGGAGGTAGATGATTTGGTCAAGATCGAGTTTTGTTGCACCACCACCTTCAGCTCGACGGGATAGACCGATGACACTGTCGGAGCGGACCCATTCTGTTCGGGTCGCGCAACTTTCTTGAATAGTTCTCCCGCATGCTCGCTGGAACAACTATGAATTCAAACCTCAATATGTGAGCATGCATCCTACCTTAACTGCCAATAAGGAAGATCCATATATCTTTATACGTGAATTCAAGGAGGCATACTCAGTGTTCAAGTTTCAACAACTTGACGAGAATTCAATCTGGTGGAGGATGATTTCTTTTGCGTTGAAGGATAACGTGAAGAAATGGATGTACAGCCTCCCGACAAGCTCTATTCGGTCTTGGGATGAATTTGTGACCGTCTTTCTGAAGAAATTCTTCCACCAAAGGAAAACTCAACAGATATGGCACTATGTACACCAAATGTATCAGACTGAGACCGAATCATTTCATGCTTTCTTTGAGAGGTTCAAAGACCTTCTTCAGCAGCGCCCTCATCATGGATTTGAGCTATGGCAACTGTGCTAGATTGTTTATGAGGGCCTCAACTACAACACCCGTACATTGTTGGAGTCGACGTGTCAGGGTAATTTCCAAAAAAAACTCATTGAAGAGGCGTGTGACACTTTTTAATTAATGGTTGAACGCACCTTTGAGTGAGACACCATGAGAGAGCCACCAGCCGTCAGGTCTTCTGGTCGAGTTGGATCATACCAAGTTGAATCAACTATCATGTCTGAGGGAAAAATGACTGCTCTCATGTGTAGGATTGAGAGTTTAGAGTCGGACCGAGCTCCTGTAGCTCAAGTCGCTACTCCCACTTTAGTAGGTGTGGACTTACGGGACATAGTGACTTAGAGTGTGCTTACGTTCCAACCATTACTGAGCATGCAAATGTGATGTATCAACAGTAGCCCTGTAACGACCCGTACAATCACTCCAACACGGACAGTCACTCCTAACTTCTCATAGGGACCTAGTGGGGGCAACAGTCAGAGCTCGCACGCTCAACCTTAACCTCCACCTTATCACCCTCCACACCTGTTGGCGACCTACCAACCCCCACATCAAAGGTTTCAGCCTCATACTCACCAACTTACTTAGGCCTTACCATCAGGTTATTCTACTCAGACTCTACCTCAGTGGGTTGACCCAAGGGACTCCACTTTTGAACAAACCCTTCACGCGTTAATGCAGAACACGCAAATCATGTTTGCGTCCAATAACTCCACGGTTAAAGCATTGGAAGCGAAGGTTAACCAGTTTTCTCATTAGCTCCATGAACGTGAGAATAGTCACTTCCCAAGTCAACCCGAGGTGAATCCCCGGGATACCCAATCTCAAGGAAGACCACTAGTACCTCAAGCTACCTCTGAACCGACCCAACTTGTTAATTTGATTCATACTTTGAGGTCCGATAATGAGGTGGACAACCAAATTGAGTTGCCTTCCTTGCAATTACCATCTCTTGGTGTCACCGGACACGCGGTGATACCTACATCTATGAGGGAGCCGGATCCCGAGGTTCCCTCAACAAATACTTCCAGGAAGGAGCTTGATCATGATGTACCTTCTACGTTTATTTCGACAATGGGGCCGAACCCTGAGGTCCCCTAATCCCATCATGAGTCGAAGGAATCAGATTCTGAGGTCCCTACTCATGTTTCTACGGAACAGAATGCTGAGATTCATTCTAAAGACCCTTATGCCTCAAAGGCACCATTCCCTGAGCGCCTTACTTTAGATAATCATGACAAGATGCTTGAGATCTTTTCGCAAGCTAAGGTGAACATTCCTCTGTTGGAGATGATTCAGCAAATTTCACCTTATGCCAAGTGATGCATTGCATACATTGCATCATATGTCTTTCATTTAGATTACTTTTATATCAATAAATGCTACTAAGGTATGTGTTTAGTCGTATTTACAGAATACAGGGACCTGAATGCAAATTACCCACATTCCGAGCATAAACGTGTGCTAAAGATTCATTTCTATCATAAAGACCGAATTCAAGTTTATCGGGTTTCAGTTGGAAATGCATCCAAGCATAAAAGCATTCAAGGAGCTAATCACAAAAAGGTCAAGGGCTTAATTGCAAAATGTCAAGGACCTGATTGCAAAAGAAAAGGATCAAGTTATTTTGTTGGAAAAGTCAAAAGAAAAGTCAAAAATAAATCCCCAACAATGGAAGGAATTAATCCGGAGCTCAAGACAATGGAAAGAAATCATCCAGACGCGCAAATAAAGATCAAATCATGCCATAAACGCACCGCAGAAATCCGGACCCAATCCCATCAACCTGGGCGGCGAATTAGCCGCACCTCCCATGTATTGGGCGGCGAATTCGCCGCCCCTCTTGCTCCAAAAGATTTCAAATTTCTTCCAGTGTTGCTTTGACGCGTGTACTCTCCTTTTATGTATTCGTATCCCCTGTAGCAACTATAAATAGACCCGAGAACGATGTAAAAAGGGTCCTTGGTTGTTGTTCTTATTTGTGTACCTTAGTTTTATTAATAAAATTCTGTTCTTTTAATTCTTGGTTTAGTTTTCTTTTAATGTCTCTAGGATCCCTTCTTCTTCCTCCCTCCATGAGTTTCTAACTCTTTCCAAAGGGTGGAGGTGATGGAATGAGGGTTAGAGAAGATGAATTGCATGTTATTATTTTAAGTTCATGATTAGTTTATTTTGATTACTTGAGTTTATGTTAAGTCATTTATCTTGTAATGCTTCATAACTAACATGATTTACAATAAGTTTCAGTAATTCTCTGATCTAAACCTAAATCTAAACCTCCACCCAACGGATTTCTCTTCTTATTTCTTGTTTTAGTTCTAATTGCTTTTGTTTCGTACTTTAGATAATTAAATCAAAAATACCAAAAACCCAACTTATTTCTTCTCCCTTCTTCCCCTAAATCGAAATCACACTAACAACGAAATCTCTCCCTCCTTGTGTTCGACCCGTACTTGCCACGTCTTCATAGACGTCGTGCACTTGCGGTATAAATAAAATTCCTATCAAGTTTTTGGCGTCGTTGCCGGGGAGGCGACGCAGATTTTTGTTGTTTTTGTGTTTTCGATTTTTCCTGTTTATCTTGTGCGCGATCTAAGTATTTGGATTTGTGTTTCAGGAGACAACAGAGCGCGCGGCGAAATACGAGCGCATTCTGAGCTTAAAGAGCGGCGAATCCGCCGCCCCATAAGAAGCATTTGCGGCGAAATCGCCGCACAGGTTGGTCTTCCGGTCTTCAAATTTTGAGGGCGTCGTCGGCATCTTTGGGTGGTCGCATTGAGCTACTGGAATCTCCGAGAGCGGGCGGCGAACCCGACTGAGCATTGCGGAGGTAACTTTTCTTGCCTTTCTCGTAAAATCTGAATAGTTGAAAAGTTTCCTTTCGTAGAATTGCACGTGCTAGGGTTACAATTCCATAATTGGCAATAATTCAACTCTGACATGAAATTGGCAAAATTAGAAAGACCTTAGTGCATGCATCATATACTGTTTTGCTTGCATTATTCTTGCTAAATTCTTGCAAATTAATACTTGTTGAAGATTGCTGGAGGCAAGGTACGTATCGAGGTTTTTATCGATTGCATTAGAGCATATAATTTAGTTGCATACAACCTTGCAATTGCCCCCATTAAAAGGACCATTGTTTGACTATCTTTGCTAGATTTAAGTTAAACTATCTTAAGGGCAACTCCGTAGGAAAAGATACGGTGGGGATTTCATCACCCTCCCGTAGCCCACAAACCACAATCCTGAAGTGTCGCCTAAGCCTAAAATTTAAAATCAATTAGACATTGGCCCCTAAGGACTCGGACTCAATTAAGGAGGAGATTGGTTTGACTTGCTATGACCTGAAGCTAATTGAATTCAATTTGGTGTCTAGAAAGTGTTTTTGTGTCGACGAAAGTCTTCCAAGCGACGTGGTTGTCTAATTGGCACCGACTCTGTCGGAAGCGCCCCCACTAGCTATACACTAACTGGCCAACTTGGTTTGATTGGTGAGGGAGGTGAATCAAGCAAATCAATTCGACTCAACCAGTTAGGAGTCGTCTAGATCTAAGTGACACTAGGTCTAGGATTGTTTTGACCGTGCTTGTTCAGGAAATTTCTGACCAACCCTAATTTTTATCCTTTAGAGTTAAGTTTCCCTTCTCGTCTGAGTCTTCTTTCCCTTCTCATCCTTACCTTTCTATTGTTTGTTTCCTTTAAAAAAAAAATTTTAAAATTCAAAAATTCAAAAAAAAAGAGTAATTGATTCTTGGAATTGAATTTGAAATTTAAATTTCGAATTCAAATTCAAAAATTAATTCAAACCGGTGCACTCAGATTTGGGTGCGGGATTTAAGCAATCGACTCTCACGAGTTCATCTGGATTCCAGTCTAGAGCTTAACCCCAACCCATCTGTTGCACCACCTCACCCGGATCTAATGGGTGAGAACGTAGTGGACCCGCCTGTTGCGCAACCTATAACTTTGAGGGATCGGTGCTACCCAACGATGGCTGCTCAGCCATCGTGCATCGTCATGCCCACCATACCGGGTCGCGACTTCGAACTTAAGGCACAATACATGAGTATGCTGCCTAAGTTCACCTCTAGGGAAGACCCATATCTCTTCCTTAGAGAATTTGAAGAAATCTGCTCTCTTATGCAATACCAGCATATCCCTGAAGAGGCAGTGCGTCTGAAATTCGTGCCTCTAGCACTGAAGGACGACGCTAAGAAATGGCTATATAGTCTAGCCGAAAGATCTATTAGAAGTTGGGCCGAATTTGTTCAAGTTTTCCTAAAAAAATATTTCCCCAACCATAAGACTATGAAGATTAGGAATGAAATTGTTGCATTCGTTCAGTCTGAGAGCGAGCCGTTCTATTCCTATCTTGAGAGATTTAAGAGTGTCTTGACCCAATGCCCTCATCACGGAATTCCGAAGTGGCAATTATGCCAAATTATTTATGAGGGATTGACACCCACATCTAGGGTTATGCTAGAATCTGTGAGCCAAGGGAACTTTATGTCCAAAAATGAAAATGATGCCTGGACTTTTCTTGAGGATTTAGCTGAAAATAGTATGCAATGGGACAATGCTAGAACACCCATCAACCCGAGTATTGGATCTAGAATAGCGAGTCAACCCCGACCAGGTGTCTTAGCTATAGACTCCAACATAGCGGCTGAGGCAAAACTAGCTACCCTAATGCGTAGAATGGAAAGTCTAGAGCTACAAAATCAACCCCGAATGAATCAACCATTGTCTATCCCCTGCTCTAGATGTGGTCAGACTGGTCATTTAATGGAGGACTGTGTGAACCTGGAACATGTTAATGTCACATTTAACAATTCTAGAAATGATCCTTACGCATCAACCTATAACCCAGGTTGGCGTAATCATCCCAATTTTTCGTGGACCCAACAAGGACAACCTCCTAGACAACAACCAACCCCATATAACCAAAATAATACATCATCTGGGGGTAATAATGGAAATCATGAGGTTAGGTTGACAAAATTAGAAAATTTAATGACAACTTTTATACAAACAACCAACCAATCATTCCAAAGGCTAGAGACACAGGTCAGCCAATTAGCACAGATAATAGGTGAAAGAGAAAAGGGCCAATTTCCAAGTCAACCTGAGGTAAACCCCAGAACTAATAATCAATATCAATCTTATCAACCACCTTCAGGAAATAACAACCCTAGACCGGTTCAAATGGTTAATGAGGAAGGACCGTTCCAACAAATCAATGCTGTAGTATCATTACGGTCCGGAAGACAAATTGACAATAATGCCCTAGAATGACTAATCAATCTAGCCATCAAGCACCCACATATGACTTGACCATTGAACCCGACGTCCAAATTGAAAAGCCCAATCCACCTACCCAACCTGAACCTGTAGCTCAACCTGAACCTGAGCGAGTCTATGTGCCTAAAGCCCCATTTCCCAATAGACTCAAAAAGAACTCTAGTGCACAAATAGAGAAAATCTTGGAAGTATTTAAGCAAGTTAAGGTAAACATTCCACTCTTAGACATGATTCAACAAATACCTGCTTATGCTAAATTCTTAAAAGATTTGTGCACTAAGAAGAGAAAAACGAATGTACCAAAGAAGGCATTCTTAACTGCAAACATATGCTCAATTCTTTCCAACACATCTCCTATAAAATATAAGGACCCGGGGTGTCCCACAATTTCATGTTCAATAGGAGATACGTTTATCAATAAAGCCCTTCTAGACCTTGGTGCAAGCGTTAACTTGCTCCCATTTTCTGTCTACGAGCAACTCAACCTTGGTCCACTGAAACCCTCTAGGACAACCCTCCAATTCGCTGATTGTTCTGTTAAGAAACCGAGAGGTATAGTAGAGGACGTTTTGATTAAGGTTGGTGACTTCATTTATCCAGTGGATTTTGTCGTACTTGATACTGAACCTGTTGTAAATCCTAATCGACAAATCCCTGTAATTTTAGGTAGACCCTTTTTAGCCACTTCGGAAGCATTAATAAACTGTCGAAATGGGCTCATGCAATTATCTTTCGGGAACTTAAAAGCAGAATTTAATATCTTCCATATTGATAATGAGCCAGAAATAATATGCAACCCAAGTGATGTTGTGATGAGAGCACGTATTTATCAGATTTCTGAATCAAATAAATCATCACATAAGCAAAAAGGATGTAAGAAAAAAGGGAGTAATTCATTTACCCAACCACCATCACTCGAGCAAACAAGCGAACCAATTCAAGTGAGAAGAGTGGAATCTTTTCCTCAAGTCAACATGGGGAACAATTCAACTGGATACATGCACCAACATGGTGTCATTCAATCCAGTTCTGATTATGGTTGACTTTGAGCAAACTCAACCCCTCTACCGCAAGCCGACGCAGGTAATAAGTGCATTTATTGTATCTGTGCATACATTGAGGACAATGCATGATTTAGGTGTGGGGGGTGTTTATATATGTACATATCTATCTATTTGATTTTCTGTTCTGCTTTATTTTAAAAAAAAAAAATCAATATTCTATGACATAGCTTAAGATTGAACTGCCAAAACCCGTGTACAAATTGCATTAAGTTTTTGTTCCTTATTATATAGTTCTGCTTGTAGAAATTATGACATAAATCTAAGTTCCAAAGAAATAACCCATGACCCTTGTAAGACATGTATGCACTTAAATTGGATGAATCAAATCTTTGAAGTGGTTGATAAAAAGCAGAGGTTGAGGAAAATATACCGGGAAGTGTGGACTTCTAATAGCAATTAAGCCTTGAGGAAAATAAAAGTAAAATAAAATAAAAATAAAGTGAGGAAAACACATTTTGCAAAATGATTACAAAAGCCCAAGCCTTCGAGTCACTGGTCCGTAGGGGTATCTTGAAACCCGATAACTTGAGTCTGCCAGCTCGGGATTATCGACCAAACTCGCTACACGAATGCAAAAAGGGTATAAGTGTCAAAAAGAAAAGCAAATGTGTTGAATCACGGAAAAAGGATAAAAATAAATAAATACTTTAAGATACTCAAGGCCCAAAGCTAAAGGAATGATCAATGCCATGGTTGATCCAAATGATACTTCACCACCAGAGGAGGCGTGCAAAATAATTTATGTGATAACATGTGTAGAGGGGTTAGTGGTGTGAATGTTGGAGGAATAAAGACCAAGTCAAACTTTTTATAAGTTAGAACTGTATAATGAGCATGCGAGAACTTTAAGTGAGATGTATAAGGTTAAGGCAGAAATATTAAGAGCTATTAATGGAATGTTGAATTAAGACTTTGTGGGTGTGTCAACTGAAAACCCTCACGAGACAAAACTCGTCCTCTAAGGCAACCTGGAGGTTTAAAGGCTTGTTGCACATGCTAAGTGCAACCGTGATTCCTACGAAAGTGAGTTAGGATTTCCCTGCTTTCATTTTCTTATATTCTGCTTTGCTAGGGACTAGCAAAATCTAGGTGTGGGGGTATTTGATGCATTGCATACATTGCATCATATGTCTTTCATTTAGATTACTTTTATATCAATAAATGCTACTAAGGTATGTGTTTAGTCGTATTTACAGAATACATGGACCTGAATGCAAATTACCCACATTCCGAGCATAAACGTGTGCAAAAGATTCATTTCTATCATAAAGACTGAATTCAAGTTTATCGGGTTTCAATTGGAAATGCGTCCAAGCATAAAAGCATTCAAGGAGCTAATCACAAAAAGGTGAAGGGCTTAATTGCAAAATGTCAAGGACCTGATTGCAAAAGAAAAGGATCAAGTTATTTTGTTGGAAAAGTCGAAAGAAAAGTCAAAAATAAATCCCCAACAATGGAAGGAATTAATCCGGAGCTCAAGACAATGGAAAGAAATCATCCAGACGCGCAAATAAAGATCAAATCATGCCATAAACGCACCGCAGAAATCCGGACCCAATCCCATCAACCTGGGCGGCGAATTAGCCGCACCTGCCATGTATTGGGCGGCGAATTCGCCGCCCCTCTTGCTCCAAAAGATTTCAAATTTCTTCCAGTGTTGCTTTGACGCGTGTACTCTCCTTTTATGTATTCGTATCCCCTGTAGCAACTATAAATAGACCCGAGAACGATGTAAAAAGGGTCCTTGGTTGTTGTTCTTATTTGTGTACCTTAGTTTTATTAATAAAATTCTGTTCTTTTAATTCTTATTTTAGTTTTCTTTTAATGTCTCTAGGATCCCTTCTTCTTCCTCCCTCCATGAGTTTCTAACTCTTTCCAAAGGGTGGAGGTGATGGAATGAGGGTTAGAGAAGATGAATTGCATGTTATTATTTTAAGTTCATGATTAGTTTATTTTGATTACTTGAGTTTATGTTAAGTCATTTATCTTGTAATGCTTCATAACTAACATGATTTACAATAAGTTTCAGTAATTCTCTGATCTAAACCTAAATCTAAACCTCCACCCAACGGATTTCTCTTCTTATTTCTTGTTTTAGTTCTAATTGCTTTTGTTTCGTACTTTAGATAATTAAATCAAAAATACCAAAAACCCAACTTATTTCTTCTCCCTTCTTCCCCTAAATCGAAATCACACTAACAACGAAATCTCTCCCTCCTTGTGTTCGACCCGTACTTGCCACGTCTTCATAGACGCCGTGCACTTGCGGTATAAATAAAATTCCTATCACCAAGGTTCTCAAGGATTTATGCACCAAGAAGAGGAAAATCAATGTTCCCAAGAAAGCTTTTCTTGTCGCTAATGTGAGTTCATTGTTGGCACAACTCACGCAAGTCAAATACAAGGACCCTGCTTTCCCTACTATTTCTTGTGTGATTGATGATGTGTCAATACATCGAGCTTTATTGGGCATAGGTGCATCTGTCAATCTTCTGTCGTATTCGGTCTACATCCACCTCGGTCTTGGAGACCTCAAACAAACAAAAATTACTCTTCAACTGACGGATAGGTTAACGAAGAAACTGAGGGACATAGTGGAAGATGTTCTGATCAAAGTGGGTGAGTTCGTTTATCCAGTCGATTTCGTTATTTTGGATACTGAACTTGTGCTAAACCCGTTTGGACAAATTCTTATTATTTTGGGGTGACCATTTCTAGAGACTTCCTATGCCTTGATCAATTGTCGTAATGGTCTGATGCGTTTGACATGTGGTAGCCAATGTGTTGATTTAAACATCTTCCCCATCAAGAAGAAGTCAGGTGCCTTCGATGACCCTGTTGAGGTCAACCTTATCCAGGGCACGGATAAGATTGAAGTCGAAGGTACCCTCAAGTATTTCAGAGAGTTGTTCAATGGAAATCTAAATGATGGTGAAGATGTTTCAACTGGGCTGACACAAGAAGGTGTCGCATCTGTTGAAGACCCCATGTGGGTTAAGAATCAACTACCTAATACCCTACATTTCAAACAACCAAATGAAGATTCCTCTCACTCATGCCTCCTATCTTGCTCATTCTCAAGAGGCATCAAATGACCACAATGCTTATAAGCGTGTCAGGTGGTCATGCAAATCTATTTCTGGACATTGTCATTTAGGTAATAAGTCCACGGTGTCACTTTGTGTGGATGAATTGATCCTGGTGCACCCAAATGTTAGATGGAGGGTATATATTGATGACCCTCAGCTTTGTTGTAGAATGGAAACATATTTGTTTCCATTTCCTTTCACGGACCCTAGTCTTAAGAGGCATGAACCATCATCTTTGGTCCTTGGTTCATAAACCTCTCAACAATCCTTCTGTTTCTTATGTTGCGAGCTCATGCAGTTGCATTTCTGGCCCGAGAGATGACGGATTCTCATTTGATTTCCCTTGATAAATAAAGATGAGAGCCTATTTTTGTACATAATTATATTTGAAAAAAAGACAAAAGAAAGAAAAAAGAAAGACTCTAAGAGTGAGCATAGCTTGTTGTGGGCTCCAACCCTTGTGTATTTGGGCCCTATTTGTTTCACGTATTTGTCTTCCTTCTTAACTATTTCACAGGTTTTGAGGGAAATTCTGGTTTGTGTCCATCAACATAACCATGAAACATTCCTTGTGCCTCGAAGTTTGGTGACATCTTTTACATTTTCATGAAAATTCATGTAGTATCATGATTGACATCATTTCATGCTTATATTTGTATCTTATATCCAATATCTTTCACCTAAACAACGCTACGTGACGAGTTTTATGTTTGAATTTCAGAAATAAATAGGTTTGAAGAGAAGAGGCATAAAAGGACCTAAAAGCATGAAAAATGATTGAGTTGAGAGACTCAAAGACTAAGATGCAAGATCGAAGGACCTGAACGTAAGATCGAAGGACCAATGAGCAAACAAGAATACGTCACACCATCATGGGGAGTATTTTGGCAATTCTATTCGGGTCGGAGCTTCAACAAGCAAAGTAGATGCATCAAAGACAAACAAAACCTTCAAGAAAAGCCCACAAGAAAATCCAGAGCGATTTGAACATTGTAGACCGCTAATTGGTGGTCACTTTTGGTCTGGATCCGCTAAGATTTATGTGGAGCGTGTATTAGTGTCTATTTAGTCTATTTCTGGTATTTGTTTAGTCCCATACCGGGGGATTGTCCCGGATTACCTTTTTCTATGGCTATAAATAGAACTCTTCACCTTCTATTGTATTCACCCATTGCTTGGTGGCATTCTCTCTAGTTGGAGTAAGCCTTGCAGCAAAATCTCAAGGTGGAGAAGAATGCTACCTTCAATGTGAGTCATCTAATAAAATAATTTTTCCACTGTTTTGTTCTTATATTGTTTCTTTATGCATGGTTAGCTTAGTTTTATTTCTTTGATTCTAGGCTAAAGTAGTTAGAATGTTTCTTTTCTTCTTTAGTTTAATTGTTAGAGTAATGTGTAGTGAGTAAATCCATCCCCCTTTGGGGGTGGAGATGATGTTCATACATGCATCAAAGAATGAATATGAATGCTTTATATTTTGATTGTGTTGATAAATGTGAATGTATGCTTGTTTGTTAGAGTAGAATACTACACTTGATGGGTTTTGTCACACATCTTAGACACCTCCCATGCTTGTTTAGGTTTTGAAATAACCAGCTTGTGTATATGAATGTTAATCAACTAGGTTAGTGAATGGATTGATAGGTTTTTCCATAACCTTTAGACACTTCCTATGCATGAAAACACTACCTACATTTGTGCCTATAGAATGCATTCTTCACCATCTTTTTACATGTGTGCACACACTCCACTCCTTAGGGGTTTTCCATTTCTGATTTCCAGCTTTCAATTTGCCTTGCTTTCGTTTACCTTATTTGATGCTTACTTGTTTAGTGTAGTTAGTCTAGTTTAGTGTAATCACAACTTCTTCCCCTCTTTTCCCACTTGCCTTCGAACAAACCAGAGTCTACACACCTCCTTGTGGATCGACCCGTATTTGCCACCGCTTCAACGCGGTCGTGCGGTTAATTAAAACGTATCAATCATATCATGCTTGCATACATTGAGGACAGTGCATGAAGTCAGTGGGGGGGGGTTGTTTTACGTGTGTACATAGTCGAGGCTTTCCTTTTCTTTTGTTTTCTTTTGTGTGCATTGTTAGGGTCATGTTAGTGTGTTGCATTTAATATCGATATATCTATTTGACATGATGCTTGGGTGACTTGTCTACTTTTGCTTGCCTAATATTTTAATTTTTTCATTGCTTTCAAAATCTTCATGTGTTTTCGAAACAAAAATGTTTGGTGGGTTTTGCATTTAGGATGTGGAAAACCTTGAGAGGAAAAGTAAAAAAGAACCTCCCAAAATTGACTCAAACATGATGCATTAGGATATCTAGTACACTGAATTTAGGTCTTATCTAGTCGTAATGATGCACCCCGGGTTTCCCTCGTGGGAGAGTAATCATAGGGTTTCACTACTCAAATAAACAAGGAAGTCCACCCCGAACCTAGTGAGTCAAATAATTAGTGTTTGTTAGTATAAGAAAGTTTGTCGTAGTTAGGGACCCTTAAACTCTTATTGTGAAACCTTAAGTGTAGGGGTTTTGGTTCAAGTGTAGATAAGAAATAGGTGAGTATGTGTTCTCTCTTCTCTCACGTCTCCTATCACTCGGGAAATTAGGTCCGAGGGAACTTAGTGTCTGGTGCTTTCGAGTCATCTAACTTGGGATGCACCGATCGAACTCCCGTTACATAGGTGGTAGGGATCTCCCTATATTGAGATGTGGGGGAAGGTGTACGTGATAGTGTAAGTTCTCATAGGCAATGATACATGAAACCTGACCCTCGGAGAATTACACACTAACTAGTGAAAAAATAAAAAATAGAGAAAAAATGTAATACAAATAAGAAACTGAATGGACTTTACACTTTGTATCACTTGAGAATGTTATGGTTGTCCATATCCTTAACTTAAATCCTTAACTAACTTGTATGAATGGTTCATTAAGCTAGGTGTGTGGACTGAATACATAAATAGAGTCGGCCCGTAGGATTACCGTGTCCAATGATCGATAATAGTAGGTCCGACGAGTCGAGTTGCTAAGTTGAACAATGCATCATTGTTCGGATTTTATGGGTATATCCGCTGAAAACCCTCAGGAGACACCACTCCTCCTCCTTGGCGACAAGGAGGTTTAACAGTTTGTTGCACATGCTAAGTGCAATCGTGATTCCTACGAAAATGAGTTAGGATTTTCCTGTTTTTGTATGTTTTTCTTTTCTTTCATTTTTCTCTTTCTTTGTTTTGCTAGGGACTAGAAAAGGTAAGTGTGGGGGTATTTGATTAGTAGCATATCATGTATCATGTAAATGCTATATATCCTTAATATTACCCTAATATTGTGCTACTCGAGTGTTTGTTGTTATATTTATGGTATTAGGTAATCAAAAGGAGAAAAGAAGAGAAAAAAGACAGAAACATAAGAAGAAATGACTTAAATGAAGCCAAATGGACCTCTCTGTCATGCACAAGAACCCATCTGCAAGAGGATGGACCTAGACGTCAGCCCGGACGGACCAAATAGCAAACCAAGAAACTTCACACCATCAGGAGGAGTACTTTGGCTATTAGACTCTGACACATACTCAAATGGCTGACCAGGGCACACCCCACGTGCATAATTGAAGAGATTAAGTAAAGGAACGAAAAATGAGTTGCATCTGACCAACTCAAACCACCAATTTACGGTCCTCTTTGGTCAGAATGCAACCTAGTTTCACACGGATATGAGTTGTGTGCTTATGTCTATTCTGGGAATGTTTCATTAGTCCCACATCAGGGGATTGTCCTCAGTTTCTTTTTTCATGCTTATAAATAGAACTTTTCTTCCTCCTTTGTAATCTAAGCATTGCTTGGTGGTCATTCTCTCTACTTGGTGTAAATCCACATTAAGCCTTGGAGCAAAGCCCAAGTGGAGAAGAATGATGTTGGTAATGTGAGATATCAATAAAATATTTTTTCTTAGTTTGCTCTAATGTTGTTTCTTTTAATATTTGCATGTTTATCTTAGTTTTGTTCTCTTAATTTTAGTATAATTAGTAGAATGTCTTTTTTCCTTAATACAATTGTTAACTTAATGTGTAGATAGTAGATCCACCCCATTTGGGGTGGAGGTGATGTAGATTATGTGATAGTGGTGGGTTCTTTTATTTGTGTCATTTCATGTGCTTAATGTAGATCTATACTCGTAGCATGCTTAAACTTGTATTCGATGGGAAATTGTCCACACTGGGTATATATCTCATGCTAGCTTTAGAGTTTATCTTGTTGCTTGTAATGGTTTGATAGAAATGGCTTGTTATGTATGGATTCATGTTTAGTGCACATTTACATGAATGATTTAGGTTGTATGTAGGATTAATTGATGCTCTAATGGTCACACAAGGTACTTATTGCATGCTTGGAAATCTAAAATCAACGTCAACTTTATGTGTGATATGCATAGGGGTGAGCATCGGTCCGGACCCGGACCGGACCGGACTGGACCCGGATTCTCTCTGGGGTCCGGACCGAAGACCGGACCGGTCAGGTTCGGTCTGGACCGAACCGGACCGAACTTTTGTGGGGATTTTTGGGTTTTGGTCCGGAACCGGACCGGACCGAAACCCGAATCGCTCCGGTGGGCCGGACCGAAACCCGGACCGGGTGGTTTCGGTCCGGACCGAACCCGGACCGAACCGGAAGTTGCTCTCCCCTAGATATGCACGTTCATGGTTTGCCATGTAGTGTTGTGTATCCTACACTTAGATTCTACACTAGCTTCTACTTGTATGCCACACAAACTACACTTGTGCCTAATTGAAATGAAGACTCACTCTCACACACACACATACATACCTACACACCTCCACTCCAGGGGGGTTAGTGTAATTGTTAAATCATTCATAGTTTAGTGTAATCAAAGTTCTTGTCCCCTTATTTCCACTTGACTTCTAAACAACCAGAGTTGACATACCTCCCTGTGGACTCGACTGGTACTTGCCGTGTCTTCACCGACGTTGTGCACTTGCGGTTTTTATAACTAATTCAATCACGCTCAATCACTTCATTGTCAATGTCTTCCTTGTACTTGGGCAGTTAGGCTGGATGTATCGTTTTTCACCGCAGTGAAAGCACTTTGTGTTGGGAGTTAGAGATTTTGAAGAATTCCCCTTGAGGTACTCGCATGAGTACCTCCTAGTCTCTTGCCATTGATTAGCACTTTTTTGGTGAATTTGTCTTTCCCTTTACTATCGGCGATCTTTTTACTTCCACCATTGATTGTTAGGACATTCTTGTCCCTACCTTGCCCATATCAACTTCAGCCATTTTGAGAGCGTCATGAAACTCCTCAAGACTCACCCATTTATCACGCACATGGTAATGCATAATGAAATCCTTGTAGGATGGGGATAGAGAGCCAAGAATCATATCTTCCGCAATGTCATTGGGCATCGGCGAAGAGAGTTTTCTAACTTGTCATCGAAGGGAGCAAGAACAAGACTCTCTCAGCAGTGGAGACAAACGCGCGTGGCTGGAGGGACAGGCATGCTTATCCGATTTACTTTCTTTCAATAGCTCAGAGACGGTATCCTTGTATCGTGAGAAAATGCATGAACACAAATGTTCCCTCCTTCATGTGGCACCTTATAAGTACTATGGTGGTCTTATAGCGCTCCTTTCAAGCAGTATCCATAAACATCTTTGTGAGAACTTCCATGGTCTTTTCGTGGGTTTTGAGTCCAAGTATTTTGCTTGAAGTGAGTCAGCCATGGAGGTGCAATAGTGAGGTGTGTGTGCATGAGTGGGTCTTCATTTCATTAAGCACAAATGTGTAAAGTAAGTGAAATCAACTAGAAACTAGTGTGGAATCTAATTAACATCAACTACATTTACATGAATGCATGACTAATATAGTTAGACATGAAGTTAAGATGTACTTTGGGTTCTCAAAAATGAACTAAGTACCTATTGTGGCCATTAGGTCATCAATTAATCATCCATACAACTCAATACATTCATGCATTCTCTACCAATCAAGAATATATATATAACAAGTCATTTCCTACAAAGATAAACCATTACAAGCAATAAGATAAACTCTAGATCTAGCATGAGACAACTACCAAGTGTGACTATTATCCCATCTAATACAAGTTTTAGCAAGTTACAAGTATAGATAAGCACATGAAATGATACAAGAAGAATCCACCATACACTTCACCATCAACTACATTGTCTCCACCCCAAATGTTTGGTAGATGTACTCACTAATCATAAAAACAAGCCTGGAAAGCAAGAGATTAAGACTAAATATGACATAAAACTCTAATTAGAAATCTAACTAACAAAATCAAAAATTAATTGCATAGAAAGAAAGTTAATGACCAGAGGAACATGAATCCAACATTATATTAAAGAAAATGTGGGATTACAATCTTCATCCACCTACCTCTATTTGCAGCCAAATTGGGTAAAAACTAACATACTCTAATGGTGGAAGTGGAGAAGAAGGGAAAGGAAGAAGAAACATTGGTATTTTATAGAAACAAGAGTCGTATAATGAATCTGGGAGCCACCTGACGACTCTAATCGTTTTCTTTGTAGTCTCGTGTACCCAAATAAACACGCTCAAGCCACAGGAGAACTTTGGGGCAAACTGGGTGATTAAAATCCACCATTGGTGGATTTTTTGTGCTCGATCAGCCTTAATTTCTTCCAATAGCTTAAGTGTCTTATTTTGCACGTGGGGTGCACTCCAGGTCCGTTAGTTCGAGCTCGTTTGTCTTTAATTGCCCAAATACTCCTCAAGATCATGGTTTTGAAGGATTTTTACGCCCGAAATCTTTTTCCTGCGTTCAGGTACCTCTGGATTTGATCTGCGTCCTTCCTGATTTGTAGATGGTCCTTATGCATGACAAATAGGTCCTCGTGTCTTTATTTGAGTTATTTCTCTTTGCATTTCACCTAGTTTCTCTTCAGTTCTCTTCTTTATTACCTAACACCTGAAACATCAAAAACAAACACTCGAGTAGTAAAAAATTAGGGGAAAAACAAAGGATATATAGCATGAATGCGATGTATGATAAACTACTAATCAAATACCATCACATTTACATTTTTCTAATCCCGATCAAAACAAAGAAAGAGAAAGGAAAACATAAAAAAACGGAAAAATCCTAACTCAATTTCGTAGGAATAACGATTGCACTTAGCACGTGCAACAAGCCGTTAGATCTCCTTGTCGCCAAGGAGGAGGAGTGGTGTTTCCTGAGGGTTTTCAGCGGATATACCCACAAAATCCGAACAATGATGCATTATTCAACCAAGTAACATGACTTGATAGACCTATTTTTGTCGATCATTAGACACAGTAATCCTATGGGGCGACTCTATATTTGTATCCAATCTACACACCTAACTTAGGGAACCATCCGTGCAAGTTAATTAAGGACTTAAGTGAAACACATGGGGAACCTTAACATCTTCAAGTGATACAACGTGTAAAGTCCATTAATGTTCTTATTTGTATTACCATTTTTTTCTTCTCTTTTTCTTTTTCTCTTTTTTCATCATTTTTCTTACTAGTTGGTGTGTAATTCTCTCAGGGTCAAATTTCGTACATCATTGCCTATGAAGACTTACACTATCACGTACATCTTCCCCTAAATCTTCACATAGGGCGATCTCTACCACCCATGATATAGAAGTCGATCGGTGCATCACAAGTCAAATGATTCAAAAACACCGGGCAATAAGTCCTCTTGGACCTAATTTCCCGAGTTATAGGAGTCGTACGAGGAGAGAGAACATCATACTTAATTATTATTTCTTATCTACATAGGAACCAAAACCCCTATATTTAAGGTTTCAAAATAGGAGTTTAAGAGTCTCTGACTACGACAAACTTCCTTATACTAACAGGCATGAATTCTTCGACTCACTAGGTTCAGGGTGGACTTCTTTATTTATTTGAGTACTGAAACCCCATCATGTTCAAGTCAATTTTGGGAGCTTCCTTTTTACTGTCTCTCAATGATTTTGCACATGCTAACCACGCGCAAAATCCACAAAATATTTTCTTTCATAAACACATGAAGATTTTGAAATAAATGAAAATTTTAAAACAATAGGCATGGAAAAGAAGGTAAGTCACACAAGGATCATGATATAGCATATATATTAATGTAAATTGTAGTACACTAACATGACTCTAACAATACATACAAAAAAACAAAGTAACAAAATTTTGACTCCACATATATACAAATGTAAAGCCCCTCCCCATGTTCTTTCAATTTGAGAGTGAAAATTGATGACATCGACAATTGAAGGGTGCAAAGTCATAGTCGGGTACATTTGAGTGGTGCAGAGTAAAAAAATTCCCTTTGAATTATTAATCCTATGGTTTGCGTGTGGGAGTTCTTTGTTTTTGTTATTTGTGGAAAATATCACTTCTCCTTACTTCACTTAGGAGATCTCTTGTTTTGAAATAGTCAAATAAGGATCCAATCTTAATAATCTAATTTGTATGTTTGGGAGGTTGGAATTTAAAACAAAGTGGGTAGTAGAGTAAATAAACCAAATTAAAAAATGTGGAAAAGTTTATGTTGACTCCCTAAACATAAACTTCAAAGCATCACACTTAAACTCCTTACACTTTTGATATATTCATCCGGCCCCCTCCTAATAAATTTTCATTTTTTTGACAAATTCATTGTCATTCTCTATATTCACGTCGTTTTCGACAAACAATTATAATCTTAAATTGGCTCAGTGAACAACATTGTACATAGCACAAATTTAACATGGATCCGCCCATGGCTCGAGTTATTGTGCAATTGAGCCCACCAGTGGTGCCAAGTTGGGATAGGGAGTCCTAAGTACCATTGGATTTTGAATTTTTCCTATAAAATATATACCAACCTGGATTTTGGATTTTACATATTTAAGTATACAACAATTGAATTGTCCCCTTTAAATTTTGGATTTTACGTAGTTAATTTTAAATCATACTAGATTTTTTAACCCCTTAAATTTTCTCTTGTGTTTAAACAAGAGACATCAGACAAGTGAGGATCATCACCCAAAAGTTAGCTTCTAGGTGAGAAAGTCCACATGACTTATATCCCCAAGAGAGATCTCCAGATTAACCAATGTGAGATTATTCTTGGAGATGTCATATAAATTGTGCTCTCTCTAACTAGAAACCCGAGTACCGCTCGCCTAGCCTAAGATAAGGAGTGGTTGTAAAACAACATGGATCTCAAGTTCCTGGTCTTTGACACGAAAAAACGACATTGATGCCTACGATGAAGATATTTGGCATTATTTTTTTTGTTTGGATACAGTAGTAATTTCCGTAGAATTTTCAAGTGACGAGATTTACAAGTCTTAAGATTTATATGTGACGTGATTTGTATCTATTATGTTTTGACAAACATGTCACTTTAAAAATACGACAATAAAATTATATTGATATTTTTTAGTTTCTCCATTTTGGAATTGCATCTGGACCATAAAACCATATACTATAGTGCATAAAATCATATTCAAAACTTAACATAGGTATTTTGTATTAATTTGAATAATTAAAGTTAAAAAATAACATGGATTTTCAAATTTTACTTCTTAACATAGGATTTGGTTCTGATATATTCCGTGTAGAGCTTGAATTTCAAAATGCCACAACTGATTTACAAATTCCAACACAATCTCAACCAAATATGATAGTAGCAAATGTGATACTTTTAAATTTCATATTCATGTGAAAATTTCAAAATGAAGTGATGCAAACAAAAGCAACCTAGAAGGCCGAGTGGATTTTCAAACCACGGTTGTAATAGATGAAACATGGTAACTACATACGTAAGTTTTTATGTGTCAATGAAACAATGGATGGAGATGAAAATTTCACCTCGTTGTACACATAATCCTTCCTCGGGGAAATGTAACAAAATATTACCAAGGATACATGGAAGATAAGCACGAGGATATTTTGGGCATAAAAGGACAACGTCAAAGAGTCATATTAGTTCATACACAAATGGTGATTTAGGATGATATTAATGTAGAAAATCCCCAAATAATTTGGTGTTATCGCCAAATAAATCCATTTAACTAATACAAAATAAGCGGGAATACTGGGGCACTCCGAAAATATTATACGAAAACTATATTATTAACATATTAATATTAAATAGTATCAACTTCTGGAATGCGACCACCTATAAATGAAATACGATGGGAAGTCCTGTCGTTTTAATATTGAAAGATAAGATAAGCACAAGATTGTTTTTCTGAACTGCTATTCGTCGCCGTAAAACTACTTAAATCGCCCGTAAGATTACAATTTTGCCCCTCTACACTTTCTACTAATATAACTCCTCATTTCACTCTTTTAACACAACTTTCTCTTCATATCACTCTTCTATTCACCACATAAGATGTCTCGGAGGCCAGAAAAAGAACCAGCGGAGACCCTGACTACTCACATCTGGTAAATTACCTTTTTATTTCAATTAATTTTAAAAAAAACATTTTTGAGTCGGGCGTCCTCGGGAGACGTCCGACCGAACGATCGGGCGGTCGCGGGAACCGCCTCCCCGACGCCCGACCCAAGGAACCGACGTCTACGGGAGACGTCTCCCACGTAGGGTAGGCGTCTCCAGGAGACGACTACCACGTATGGTAGGCGTCTCCCGCAGACGCCCGGTTTTTTTTTTGTTAAAATTGATTATAAATTGTGATAAAATTGAAATAAATTGAATATTATGTTAATAATGAGTTAAATTAGTTTAGTAAATCGTTTATTAATTATAAAATGTGATAATTAATAAATAAATTGATTATTATGTTAGTAATTAGTTGTGTACGATTTTAGTAAAGGATTATTGAATAATTGTGATAATTGCTAAATAAATTGATTATTAAGTTACTAATTAGTTTAATTATTTTAGTAAAATCATTAATAAATTTGTATTTTTAAATTGAATTAATAGTCATCGGGTTACCGTGGAGGAAAAGGGAAATCAATTCCCTTACGCGCGGTACGTAGTATAGCAGACGAGTCAGGTCCTCGTCATCCACGTACACGTGGTATTTCTGCTTCAGTTAGGAGAGAGAGAGAGATCTGTTACGTCGTCGTCAGACACCTGGAGAGTCTTTCGACGACGAGGATGATTCAGATGAGGCGAGGAGTCACGACGACAGTGACGATGGGGGCCGATACGACTTGGGGCCGCAGGAGGAGGCGGTACATCAGTCCGGTCGATGACGGGGGCGACACGGTGGTCCTTCAGTTGAGTGGGTCATTAGGAAGGATCGAGGTGACCGGTTTGTGACCGGTGATTCGAGTTCGTGCACTGCAGACGCTCGAGCTCAGAAGAAGAAGAGGGGTGATGACGAGTCTTGGATCGTCGCGAATATTATTCCCGGTGGTCCTGTAGATGGCAGCGTCATTCCGAGTTTCGGAGGCCACGTCGTCAGACGCATCTGGGATGGCGAGGAGCGGAAGGTTTTGAAGTGCCATAATCGGCACAGAGCCTGTACGACATTGCAGGCATGGCGTTCAGTGATGACTGAGGATATGACGGCGACCGTGGTTGACAGTGGATTGGGTCACTTGCCGTACAGCATGTGTTTCCTGCATCGACATGCCGTTGATTTCGGCATTCGTGGAGCGGTGGCAGCCTGACACCAACACTTTCCACTTGCCGTTCGGAGAGATGACGATCATGTTGCATGACGTCTTTCAGATTCTGCACATTCCTGTTGAGGGTCCCATGGTCAGTGCGCAGGCGCCGACATCTGAGCTGAAGTTATATGTATCTGAGTTGCTGGGTGTCAGCCTGGAGGGTCTTGGGCGGGATAGATCATTTTGGAGTGGCGGTGGTGTTAGTATCGACGCTGTGGACGAGTGTTGCAGACGGGGGCAACCACCACGGACTGAGGATACGCAGATGACTGCTTATTTCTTCTTACTGCTAGGCTGCGTATTGTTTGTCGACAAGAGCGGTTCCAGACTGAGACCACGCGACTTATTGGAGGCGAGGGACCCAGATACCATTGGTGATTACTCATGGGGGTCGGCGACGTTGGCATATCTGTATCGCCAGTTGGGCATATCTAGTCGTGTTGATTGTGGTCAGATTATGGGTTGTCTTACACTGCTGCAGGTTTGGATATATGAGTATTTTCCTGCTTTCCGCCCACATCGTGAGCGGAAGATTGTTGAGCGTGGCCATCCTCGTTCGCGTATGTGGGCTGTCCGGGCGGAGGATAAGAGCGAGAGTCGACTTCTTTCTATTCGTAGACGGCTAGATCAGATGACTGCATCGCAGGTATATAATGTATATATCATTCACGTTTATTTAAATTTAATTTTATTATTATTAACGTATAAACATTTAGGTGGAGTGGTTACCGTATGGTCCCGAGCCTGTTGTAGTTGTGCCGAGGACTACATTTGCCGGCATTATTCGTTATAGGGATATCACAGAGCCTTATATACCTGATCGCGTGTTACGTCAGTTAGGTTACATTCAGGTGATCCCGGTTGACATCCCGACGCCCGAGCATGCGGATACGGTCTGCGACTGCGACGATGTACGACGTCAGGCACAACGTTTCGTCTGCGGAATCGGTTTGGAGGACATTTCTGAGACTAGGACGACTACACCTGGCCGATCTGAGTCGTAGCCGCGACCCCTCCACTTGTGCTCCAGATTATTTGCAGTGGTTCGGTAGGTGCTCACATCCACTACTCGTATGCGGTATCATTCCGAGACCAGAGAGACCACTGGATAGGACATGTGTCGATGCAGTAAGTTTATCTAATTTTATATTTAATTGTAAAGTATATTTGTTATTGTACGCTAATTTTTATTTTACATAGTGGGTGCGTAGGGCGATACGGTGTACTCAGTCGTTCTTGCGAGAGAGAGACGTCATGCCGAGTGAGGCGACGAGACTTGCATGTACAGATTGGGATCGCCTGATCGAGGATTGGAACAGCCAGTTGGGCATTTCGGACCATGATTCAGATGTTGAGTTGTAGTTGTCTTGCTTTTACTTTCATTTTGTTGCACTGTTACTACATTTGTTGGAATTTGCTTATGTTTATTTGTGTACTCTTGTTATTTATTTCTGACGAACATATCTTCTACATATTTCTTTGACTATCGTATTTTTTAATATTTATTTTTCACGAAAATATTTTCAACTTATTTCTTTAGATATCAAATAATATTTAAATTTAAAATACGGTAAAAGAACAACACGATATAAGTAGAAATACACGATATATTATACATTACAAAAACATTACAAATTACAATCAAAATGTACCACGTAACCGGTTCCAATACTCCATCCTACTTTGGTATTGATCCTCCCATAATCCAACAACACTCTCATCTTGCATTTGATACCATAATGTCGCTATAGGAGGTACTGGGAAATCATCAAGTAATTCCAAACGAATAAAATGTCTGTAACTCCCTAAATGAGCAATGACCAACTCTCTGACAGGCCTCGTCATGGCAGACGGACACTCCCAAGGTAGAACAGTAAGACACGGGAACAACGACCCTTCCGTTCCCACTGCGAAATACATGACCGCACACTTGTAAAAATTAGCAATAGGAAACAAGTCGGACCAAACCTCCATATAATGATCCTCGCCACAAACTCCCCCGCCCCAATCAATTCGTTGACGAGCCTCTCTCACATTGCCGAAATAGACACTCTCATATATAGGATGTGCACATATCTCATTAGAAATCGCACGACGGGCGTACGACCAGTTCTCCTGACCACCATGAAAGACATCGGCAACACATCGAAATCCACAGTTGCCATCAGCACGTATGTCATTCCACCTATCCAGAAATGGTAAAATGATTCCTGGCAGTCTATCATTATATGGGAAGTTGTCCACGTCAACCCGTCCGGACACTATAAGATAGGTAAATAACAATTAATTAAAACAACAAAATTAGGAGATAATATATTCAACCTCATTTAGATTACTGAAATATATTAAATAACATAACAACAAAGATATCGACATACCAGAAGATCATGTGCCCGTATTCACGGACGATCGAGACGAATTAGACCGACGACCCCTGCTCCCAGTACTGCCAGACCGACGACGACCCCTGCTCCCACTACTGCCAGACCGACCACGACCTCGCTCAGCATACTCGAAGGCACTCGGGTCCCGACGTGTCGACTTTCCCCTAGGTCGACCTCGTACCTTAGTATTTTCTTTGGGTTCTCCATAATTGGACTGATCGGGGTGTAACTGTTCGTATAAAATACGAGAGGCACTACGAATTACTGCAGGGTCGCTCTCCGAGATCTCATCCACTAGCTTCCGAAAATACTCGGCGTCTTGTGCTGACCGATCAACAAACTCTGACATCTGGACTCCTTCTCCGATAACAAGTGTTTTCCAGAATGGATGAATCTGCTCTAAATAAATTCCATCACCTGACGCCAAACACTCGTACATGGTACAGGCACAATGAATCTCATGTGTTGTCAGGAAAGCACACCCACAACGATATTCAATTTCATCACTTAAGTCTTGCATTCTCTTCAACTCCTGAGTCATTAACGACAAGCAGTGATGCGAAACTCGGCCATTTATATGCTGAAACAGAGGACCTATGTACTGTGCCAAATTTCGACGTCTCGAATCTTCAAGAAAGTTTTGAATATTCGTCAGCTGCATTTCAATAGACGAGTTGACGCGGTCGAAAAGAGTGTCAAGAGCGGCAGTCGATGTAGTGATCCACTCTTTCAGAGCCGAATGTGCACTTTCCACCCTGCAGTTCGTAGTGTTGCCGAAATGAAAAACTTTATTCGTCCAATTCAACACGAATTTTCCTTATGCACCAACCACGTGTCTTCCACATACTCCGTGAGCACTGGCCAGGACTTGAAAAAATCTTTCAGATTACGGACTGCTCTATCATAATCCGTCTGTGAATCAGAAATCATGACTTTCCTCCACCTTCCACGCCTGAAAATCTCTGCAGACTGTTTGTCCTTGCCGAATACGTGGTATGCATAGTTGTACACGTCTTTGTTGATATGTCAGGTGCATAGTAAATGAGCTGACTCAGGAAAAACCTCTGCCACTGGTCGCATCAGACCCATCTCCCGGTCCGTAATTATTGTTGTCGGGCTAACAATATCCAATAACAGATCTCGCAACCTCTCCAACACCCACCGGTAACTAGACTCGGTCTCATCCTGCAAAATCGCATATCCGACGAGGAAATTCATGTTTGTTGGAGTAACTTCAACCATCTCAAACAAAGGCATCTTGTACTTGTTCGTCTTATACGTCGAATCCATACAGATTACGAATGGGTATGTACGCAACAACTGAACTGAAGTCGGATGTGCCAAAAATGCGTGAGTCAAGACATTAGTTTCTTCATCTGCCACAATCCAATGCAAATACTTATGCTGCACTGCCTCTCTGAGAAACTGCTGCGCGGGATTCCTGTCTTCAGATTTCGTCCTCCTCATGTACTCTCCGAAGTTGTAAATGTGTCTTTGATTCGGATTATCGTCCGGAAATTTCTTCTTTACCGCCAACAAAATGTTACGGGGTCTTGCTTGTGCCTCTGTCATATCACGAACAATTTGCTTTGCCCCAGCACTAAGTCCGCTGACCTGTCGGTGACCTTCTGAATAAACTGCCAATGGGTGGTTGTGCTGCCCATACATGCTACTAGAAACAATAACCCATCCATCACGATCTCGTCGCTCCACCACTTTTACCAAAAACCGACAACCGCAACCTTTTCTTTTCGTATTCTTTCGCAGTGCAATACTCGTATCACGAGAGCTCATCTCACGTCTGCGATCACATCTGAGGTAACAATCCATCCGGTTATCTGCTTTTGGTTTGTACGATGATATAACCAAAAAAAATTCGGCTCCTATTGCAATTTGTTTTGCCCATTTACAATCTTCCTCGATTGTTGTAAATATTTCTTTACTGTCAAAAAGCTCACTGTAATCTACTCCATCACCACCGAAATCTTGCAACGGAACGTGAAAATTTTGAATTTAACAAAAAATTAAAAAAAACAAAAAAACGGGCGTCTGGCTAAGCCGCCTCCACCTATGTGGAGGCGGCCTATCCAGACGCCTCCACCTGGGTGGAGGCTGCTTAGGCAGACGCCCGAGTCGGGAAAAATTCCGCCCCCGTTACCTCGCCGGATTCTGGTGCTTCGCCAGACATTTTCGTGGTGTTGGTACTGGGAATGTGAGTAAAACTGAATCAAACACCTTGTTTAAAGACACGGGACGAAATCGGTATTAATTGATTTGTTAAGAGCAAAAAGGTATTTTTTGGAGCGATTTAAGTAGTTTTCCGACGACGAATAGTAATTCCCTTGTTTTTTAGCAAGTATTATTATTTAATACATGGAGAAGTTTTGGTGTTCACACTCAGTACTTCCTTTTGGATGTTCACAGTCGATTGTCATTATCTTACCTTTTCCAATCAACATCTCACGTAGACCTGTCAATTGGGTCGTGTTCGTGTACTGTCGTGTCTGACAGTTCTGCATCCGTGTCAGGATTTCGTGTTATCGTGTATAGTATAAATTAAAAAGATTTCATCATGTATAGATTGAAAATAGTTAAGTGACATATTATATTGATATGTTTCATTCTAAATAACATCTTAATTGACTATAATCAAGTAAAAAAAATTGATTATCTAACAAAAGATGCAGTACGTGTCTGTTTCGTGTACAAAAATAACTTATCGTGTGTATCGTGTCGTGTTCGTGTCAAATCGTGTACCAATTATTTTATATTTATATGTTCACAAAACATCGTAATAAATTATTTCAATCATACAAAAAATTTCGTGTAAAGTCGTGTCTATATCGTGTCTCCTTATCGTGTCGTGTCCGTGTCGTGTAATCGTGTCGTGTCCAAAATTGACAGGTCTAATCTCACGTAATTACGTAAAGACAAAGTTGACTTCTGAAAAAAGAGAGAGAATATTTATATTAATACAGGATGAAAGCAGAAATTTAACCATTTTGGAAGAATCCGTATGATTAAAGATTTTTCGGCGCAGATGCTTTCTTATCTTCATGGAGATGATTGAATTTAAAACAAGCCGAAGCAAATGGTCAAGAAAAATAATGTCTTCAACAATGGTGGATTACTAATTTAAAAAAAAATTATGGTGGGTTACTTGAAAACAAACTTGAGACTAGTGTGGCTGCAAATAAATTAGTTAGTTGCCAAAATCAAAGATAATCTAGCGTAACAGATCTACACTATCCAATCTGTATGTTATGTATCTGTTCGCACAAAAAAGGATTTATTTTTTATTTTATCTATTCTATAACCACTACATTTTTGAGACTACTGATACGATTTCTTGGCTTTACTATCTCAAGAATAATCAAGACAAGGCTCAAAGATAACTGAATAGGCTTTTTATATTTATCACTTCTCAACTAATTAAGCACCTTGAGAAAAAAATCTTAATAACAAAACAGAAATCAGAATGTGGTCGGATCATGATAAATTGATGAGGGACCATGGAAAAGAGGTGATAGACATTCCTGATCTTGTGATGACATAAAAAAGATTGAACCACACAAATGATCACACCTCTGACTTTGAAATTATAAATAAGCACCTGCGGAAAATCTTAAAAATAACAAGCAAAGGAGACTACAGACAAACAGAAACTAAAATGTGGTCAAATGGTGAGAAGGTGTGCCATGCTAAAAAAGTGATAGGTGGCTTCATGTTATGGCGTGTGTGAATTGAAAAGTGAAAAAGAGAAACTGAAATGATGTTGACAAGCATCCTTCCCTGACCAACGCAACACATTTGACCTGGTTTGATTTAGCATGTGATTCAGAAAACTGCGGTCAAAGTATGAGTTCAGATGAATGCATACGTTATCCCGAAACAACCAAACATGGATTCATGTCTTCAAACGCACATGCTTCAGGTTGTAAACTTGTTTCCGAAGCCACTTGGTGCCCTTGGGCGTAGGAATCAATCAGGTCAGCCGGAAGGAATGTGGATCTTTCGTATAAAAATAAAAATTGGAAAAAACTAGATGAATCAACAAGGATCGGTGGATGAGGTGTGGAATATAATTATACAATCCACTTGAATTTGATAGTTAAAATTAATCCTATCAATTATCAAAAATGAAATAAGAGATGATTTATTGGTTTACTTCCCTATTAGATTCTCAACAACTTATCACCAGTAACAACCTTATCAATTTTCAAGAATCTCAACAGTTGAATTACTATTCTTAGTTCTTACTACTTTTACTAGGGGTGAGCAAAACCGGATATCCGAATTTTCGGATACCCGAAATCCGGATATCCGATTTTCCGGATCACCAAAATATCATTCCGGATCCGATCCGGATTAAACTGGATATCCGGATTTCGGGTATCCGAAAATTCGGATATCCGGTTTCCGGATATCCGATTATTGTTCTTATAAATACCTACATAAATTTTCACATTTTCTCTAAGCTTTCCAATACAAATTTTAGTCCAAAATACTAATAAAAATATTATATCAATAATTATGCAAGGATAAAGAAATCATAATCACCAAAAGATTCACAAAACTTATTCTCCACCATAAACACGAAAAGATCAAATGATTCGTAAGAAATAAAAATCACAAAGTCAAATTGGAATTCAGGAGTCCACTACAAAGTCAGTGTTCTTATAGTAATGCCGGAGTTGGAGAGGAATGAGACGATGGACTGGAGAGGTTAGGGTTCGGTCAGATGAAGAGGGATTTGTGAGAATCCGGTTATTCGGATTTGACAAGTATTCATAATTCGGATTCGGATATCCGAATTCTCCAAATGTTTGATCCGAATCCGATCCGAAAAGGAGGGTAGAAAATCGGATCGGATACCCGATCCGGATTATTAGGGTCGGATATCCGAATATTCGGATGTAACAAATCGGATACCGGATCGGAAAACCGGATATCCGAATTTTTCGGATTTTTCTGCTCACCCCCTTTCATAGGCCGTCACAGATAGCGCTTAGAAATGTATAGTCTTTTGCAAGTTTGCAACTGTCACAGTCGAGGATGTAAACATTAACCAACGTTGACAATTTTAGGATTCAGAATCCACCAAACACCCAAGCAGTGCGTGCACACCCAATGTTTGGGGAATACCTAGGCGTTTGCGTGGTCGAGGCGACCAATTTTTTTATTTTTTTGTTTTAATTAAAAAAGTCAGAAAAAATGAGAAAAAGTCTGGAAAAATGATAGAACCAAATCTTCCATGTTTGGGCTTCGAAAAGACACCTAGTTCATTGAAAAAACCTCACTAGGTACCCTCTCTGTCTACCCAAACACTTAGGCTTTTTATTTTATTAATATTAGAGTTTGTAATACAATTTTGAAGATGGACGTCCCAAGGAAGCTTCCTCAACCTGAGCCCACGTCAGATCATCCCCAACGAAGACTGGATCATCAGTTTCTGCTAACCAAGAATGTTCCTCCAAGAGGTCGTAGTCCATACATTGATATATATCTGGGACGCTTCGTTCTCGCTTTAAATCTTTGCTACAACTTCTGGTTGTAGTTCACGAAGACCAGATCATTCAACTTCTTCGTCGCTAATCTGTTTCTTTTCTTCGTTTGCATTTGCTCGAACACACTCCAATTACCCTCGCAACCTGAAGTCAAGCAAGTTAGGCCGAGAACCCTTGGTGCCAACCTCTGCAATGTCTCGTCCTTCTGGTCCGCACCGTACGCACGCCACCAATCACCAGTCTTCTTTCAGTGTGTTGTCTCTTCACAATGTCCTTCCCGAACATGCCTAGTTCAAAGACATAACGATCCAGCAAGTACGAACACTTGTCTTAACCTTCACGGGTACGAACAAGGCGATAAATGACGTCTAAGAAGCCTGACATATGCTCGTTCATGGTTGTGGTTCGTTCATATACCGGAGTTGAGAAGAATGCCCCCGGGTTAAGTAGGAATCAAGCTAACTGTATTTATAGGAAAAAAGTAGGAGTGAGGTTTAAAACAAAAAAATAATTCGTGTTACTGTAGTAATGGCTAGAAAACTAATCATTGCTACAGTAACAACATGCAACGACTACAAATCTAGCCGTTGTTGTGTTGTGCACAACACATGTCTTCGCCTAGCGACCAGGCGATCGTCTGGTCGCCTGCGGTTTGCGGGTGGTCGCCTAGGCGACCACACAGGCACGCGATCGCCTATCAGAACATTGCACACACCACATAAAACATTAACTCAATAAGGAACACAACACAAGGGATTGAGGCAGAAAAATGTGACCAAACCAGAGCAAGAAAAAAACTACGATCAACACATACAGGGAGATATTTCATTAGTCCTCACCTAAAATTTATCTACATCCAATTTCAACATCTACAATAAAATCCTAAAGGCATGGTAGATTTTTTTTACCTGTTGAAGACTTCTCAAATAAGGAAACACACACGTTTATCATTCACAAGTTTCAGACATCTTAAAAAAGCACTCACTGAATATCCCAACGCGTCCAAATACTAGTTGCGTAGGGGTGGAACACAAGTTAGAGTATTAGCTATTCAAAACAACTCGTGATTGGGGCATAATCATAACAAATAGATAGCTGGAATTTTGCTGTTAGCCTTTTTTTGCTTATAATGGAAAATAAAACAAAGTTCTCAAAATTCACAAGCAAAAAAAGGCTAACAGCTTAAAACACAATTGGAATAGGGTAATGAAGTCACCTGTCCTTTGACGAGGGATGAGAGTACACAAGTGAAGGGTGAGGACAAGGGTGCCACACGGATTAGATATGGATCCAACAGATGAGTTACATCTAAACTATATTTATTTTTGCACTTAAAAGACTAATTTGCGTATGGTATATATATAGTAGGGATCCACTACTCTTAAATTTTGTTGACACACGATTATGTTTGATGATAAAATCAAATCTAAACTTCGAATTGAAAATTCAAATTATATGATTTTCGACATCCTTAGTTTAAATATGTAGATCGAGATCGGTTTGTATTTTCAATTTGAAATTTATATTAATTTTTATCGTCAAACGTAACGGTGTGACTTGCTTGAGACGCACTCGTCCTACACATCACACATCACTTGTTTTACTCATAGCATTCACATCCAAACATAGAATTTGATGACTCAAAATCTGTTGAAAAAATAATTGAAATTAGCACATGTTAGTTTCTCTTACGACTTGCCAAATTACAATGATACGATGGTAAAAAAATGTGTGTCAAGACGGTCTGTATTTGAAAACTGGAAAATCGACAGATTATCAATAATTTCTACATTACTCTCTCCTCCGATATCCAAATAAAGCGATTCAAGACTCGTTACGAATAAGATTTCAAGACGCAAACTTTTATATTTAACAAATTTCCAAATTTGAAAAGTAATGGGCTAAAAAATGGCATGGAAGATGCATCAGTCCCATTCGCGTCCTGTGTGGGACGCACAGTCCTGCTCGGGACACCTCATCCGACGTGTCACACATCACTTGTTTAACTCATAGCATTCACATCCAAACATAGAATTTGATAACTCCAAATCTGTTGGAAAGATAATTGAAAGGAGCACATATTAGTCTCTCTTACGACTAACCAAATTTCGATGATATAATGGTGAAAAACGTGTCTAGACAAACTTATTTGGAAACTAAAAATCAACAAATCATCAATAATTTATGCACAACTCTCTCATCCAATAACCAAATAAAATGATTCAAGACTCGTTACAAAGATGATTTTGAGACGTAAAACTTTTTTATTTAACATATTTCCAAATGAGTTCAAAAATGGCGTGGAAGTAGATTTAACAATTTGACACGAAACACGAAAACACGACACGAAAAATAGTGTTTGGGTCAGGAGTTTTCGTGTTTCATGTCGTGTATCATATATCAGAAACGAAAAAAATCGTGTTGTTTTCGTGTCTCCAATTCGTGTACACGAAAATACCCAAAGATACACGATAATACAATTAAGACCATTAATTCTAACAAGCACCCATATTGTCGCTCTGGTAATGTTGTCATGTACACATGCTCATATAACCGAGCAACTAACCACTCCACCATGCAACACGATTGTCAAATTCGTGTTCTACATTGTATATATTATATTTTATACGAGATTGAGTTGTGCGTAACTTTAGTCCCACGTCAGATAAATTCCGATTTTTACTCTCATTCCCAACTATAAATACTCAGCGGAGAAGGCTTCCTAAGCTCACTCCTTGGCCATACCATGGATGTCTTAATTCGTGAAGATGAACAAATTTTGTTCTATCACGTAAAGTTAATCAAGTTTAATTTTGTTAACACAAAAACAATTGGTTTTCGAAACAAAATAAAATTTTGTGAACTTCCGTGTCGTTTCATGTTTACACGAACCTTGGATGGGTTGTGTTCGTGTAGCCAATACGGGTACATGAATTCATTTCATGTTATGTTCGTGTATGGTCACAGTGACTAATATACACGAAAAAACACAACACGAAAGCATACGAGACGACAAGATTGTCAGGTCTACATGGAAGACGCACCAATCTCACTCAGGATGCACTCATCCTTTGGGAATAGAAAACGAGATAGGTCATTTTTCTACCAAACGAGTTGGGTTATTTTTTAAGGGAATGTGTTCTAAAAGTTTTACTTTTAAATGTCAATTATTATGAATTGAATGAGAAATCATTTTGTTCCTTGTTTATGTTATTCGTCTTTTAGAAGTGTTAAGGAACAGACTCTTGGTCCTTAACAGTAGAGCTCTAAAAGATATTGGTTTACATAAAACAAAAGATATTCGCAATCATGGTAATTAACATGGGACATTAATTACCGAGTTAAGATTGTCGTGTTGGTCATAGATCATTGTAGCTCCACAAGTGAGTGCCAACACGGGTACACAAAAGAGGAAAATATTACTTTTGTATACTGAATAGACCTAATGAGTAAAACATTATAGAATTGTGTTTTTTGTGTCATTGATGTTTTACTGTGTCTTTGGTCCTTTGATATGAGACTTATATCCGATCACTTAAGAATTGCCTAATTAGACTAGTGTCTTGAGCTATCGATGAGTGTAGTGTAAAGGCATTGGTTGGTTAAGTATGACTTTTGTTGGAGAAGATAGTTAGTCAAAAGATTATCATTGCTCCTCTTAATTGAGTGATGATATTAGTGGGCCCTTTGATAAAGCAAAGTTATAATGTGCACAATATGATTTGAGCTAAGTCACATATTTGTAACTAGCTTAAAGAGATCAAGAAATGAATACTAATACAAAGATGACACAATACTACTTTGTGTGTATTCTTAATATCATGAGGCAAGGGACGGACACAAGTGGTGCACTCAATCACTAAATGGATCGGGTTTTGGTTCGAGTGGAATTAAGACATCTAACTAATTGGGAGCTATAATGTGTAGCTAGATACCGCTTATAGCTTGTGATATTAAGCTCTTAATATCACTGTCAACTTAGTTTAGATCCTCCCATATGTCACACCACAAAACTGGGAAACAAGAAATGGGGATTTTGAGTTCATAAGGTGTGTCAGGTTTCATGTGGAAAATATGACACATGTGGTGAACAAGCGAAATCAAAATTATGTTGTGATTAATAACATAATTATAATCTAAATTAAATTCATATGTGATGTAAATATTATTGGGTGTAATGATTAATCATTACATAGGATAATATGTTATATAAGTTGTGAACTTACTACTAATCCCGAAATGTCAAGTTTTGTAGGGGTTAACCCGAAATTTGACTAATCTGCAGTACTGTGCAAAAATGGTCGAACGCTAAACGATAAACGGTCGACCGCATGTTGCACGGTCGACCGCATGTGTCTCGATCGTAACGGGAATTTCTACTGTTCGTTTTCGGTCGACCGAAGTATGTCGGTCGGTCGACCGAACATTACGATGAAATAATTATGTTACGAACGGTCGACCGAACCCTTAACACGGTCGATCGATTCAGACGGTTACTGCAGAATAAATTTAGGAATTAATTAGATCATGCATGGAATTGATCCATAACTGATTTAATTCGTGGCTAAGATTATTTGTTAGCAAATAATGGATGGTTAGATGGAAGTTTGCATGAAATCATGGGCAAGAGGTTGCACATGAATAGGTAATTTGGAGAGAACTTATAAATACAAGTTTATCTCATTACCTTATTAATTAATTCATTATCTTTTTGTGCAAACATCTCTCTCCATAATTCTCCACGAATTTCACCTTAATTCTTGAGTTTATTTTTAGTTTTCAGAGAGCTTCTTCTCAAGGGAACTAAAGAGGGGTTAGTAGTTAGATTCTAAACCCTATTGGAGATTGAGAGGCTAGCTCTTCTCTCTCCGATCTTGTTTAGAGTTTGGTGAATACTCGGAGGCATCCGGCGCAGCGACAATCATCATCAACGTCTTCGGATCATCAAGAAGTTTTAGAGAACTTCTAGGTATGAAATTCGGAGCTCATGTTTGTTTTAATAAAGTTTTGAAACTAGTTATTGAAACAAACTGATGCATGCATGAAACAAATCATAGAAAAATTGTAATTGATCCTTATTGTGCATAAAAATTTCGAAAATAAATATGTGCAATTAAACTAGAAATCCTACAATTTTTTCACTCCAAATAAACTAAGACACACCTGTCTCTCGAGGAACACACTCATCCCTCTGGGAACAGAAAACGAGATAGGTCGTTTTTCTACCAAATGAGTTGGGTCGTTTTTTCACTCCAAATAAACTAAGACACACCAGTCCCGCGAGGGACGCACCAACGCGTTGGATCGTTTTCACCAAAGAAGCTAGGTCGTTTCACCAACTGAGCTACCTTGTTTTCACCAAACAAGTTGGCTTATTCAGTCGAAACGAGTGAAAACAGTAGTTCTTGGGGCGGGGCCGTCAACGGGTTGGAATGCTTGAGATTTGGTGTGAGAATGAAGAAGATTTGGTGATTTTGTTTGGGATGTTAGATTGTGGTTATGGGGGTATTTTAGGGATAAAATTAGATATATTAAAATATATTAAATTTTTAACCTTCAAAAGAATATGTAGAGTGATTAACCTTATCTAACATTGGAAGTGTTTTTGTGAGTACGAAAACAAAAACAAAATGAAAAATATTTAAAATTAATTTCTCACATATGTTTTACATGAGATTTTATTTACAAAAAGTTAAGAATTAAATTGCAAACTTTTCAATAAAATAGTAACCAAACATGTCAGTCACAGCTTGTTGGTTGTATAAGCCCCTACGGCTAGGGATGCAAATGGTAACCGATTATCCGATTCGAAAATTACAATTTGGTTAGCACTTGGTAATGAAGTTTTTACCGAATATACTTTGGGATTGAAATTGGTTTAAATTTTTTTACCGTTTTCAAATTGGGAAACGAATTCGGATATAGGTCAAACCATATCCGAATATCTGAAAATACTTATTTTGGCATTCAATATATGTGGTTATTAATATTAGTATTGTGAATTAATAAATAAAAAAGTTATTTTCAATGTAAATATAAACATAATGGAAATGCAAAAGCAAGTTATAATATAATTCTCTTAAAATAACTTTCTAAAATATTTTAGATTATACAACAAAAGATATTAAAAAATATATGTCATAGGAATTTGAACATTGTCCAAATTCAATGTTTTAATATGCAACCGCATCCTCGGTATGCGGTCAAACAATGCGACGCGGAAGCTTGGGGTCGCATATGCGACACCCGCATAGTCGCACCAATTCATGGTGCGACTTATGCGTCGCATATACGGCAACATATGCGTATTATGTGGCCGCACAAGCCGCATATGCAAAGTATAGTCGTTGGAGCACAGTGTTGTGCGTCGCACAATTGAATTGTTGTCGCACAGAGTTGCGAAGTACAACTCCAACAGCTATATAGTCGTTGGAGATTAAAAAACAGGGCGGATTGCAATTTCCCATGTTTTACTCTATAAAAACAACCACATACCCCACTACTCCTCAGAACTCCCATTCTCACTCACATCCTCTCAAACTCTCACATTCTTCATCCTCCAAGTTCTAGGTGCTCAAGTTTGGGTGAAAGAAAGACGGATTTGGTGATCGTGATGCGGGTTTGGGAAGCAAAATCTCTCTGAATCTTGACTCCACCCAACCTCCTTTCGTATACCGTAATACAAGTGCATTCTTTTCAACTCTCTTTTAGTGTAAAATGGCATATACAGACCTAGTAGTAGTGAATATCTCATGAACCATGAAGTATTTGATCATCTTCGTCCCACAAAAATAACTGATCTGGGATGGAAAATTGCACATTACCTTAGCCTTGAATTTAAATATAAACTTGTATGTGAATTATGTGGTTATGTTAGTAGTGGTGGAATTAATAGACATAAGCAACATATTGCTCATCCTGATAGTTCAAATGCTAAACCATGTGCATATGCATCTGCTCTTTATCGTGAAGAAATTGAATTAAACTTAAGTTCAAAATCTAAAGCATATCACAATGAGAAAGTAATTTTAGATGATTACGTAGATTGTAGATGATGTAGAGGGCTTGGGGTCCGGTTCCGGTTCTGGTCGAGGACGTGGTGATGGTAGTTCATCTTCCGCCCAATGTCTCATTCCTCAACTAGAAAGAGGCCGAGGAACCAATCGAAATGGGGACCAATGGACGGTTTTTGTCATGGACGTCGTGGACAGAAATGAAGGAGGTCCTGTCCAAACCACAATGTACAACCATTTTAAAAAAAGAAGAGAAAAGAAATAAACCAACTTTGGGCTAAATTTTTCTATAAATGCCTCTGCCCACTCCCACATCGCGGACTACTTGTTTAAGTTGATCTATGAGGTGGCGGAGGAAGTGGGAGAGAAATATGTTATCCAGATGGTAACCGACAATGTCGTTGCCTATGTATACGCTGGTAGGATGTTGATGCAAAAAGGATGCTATTATGGACTCCGTACGCAGCTCACTGCATCGATCTAATCTTGGAGGACATAGGCAAGTTCTACATCAGGGCTGTTACCACAAGTTCGAAGATTGTCACCTACTTCAAGGCGCACAATCAACAGATCAAACAGATGACGCATGCCATTCAAGGGAATCTAATTCGTTCAACCGTCGCCCGTTTTGCAACTACATTCCTTACACTCCAAAGGCTTTGGGTGAAACGACAAGCTTTGAAGACATTCATTGTTTCAGAATAATTTGTCGATCCAAATTCTTTTTGGCGAAGAAATTCCAAGGTGAAGATAGAGACTTATCAGGTCTACGAAGCCATCATATCGACCTCTTCTGGAACACCACCACCAATGCTTTGAAGGCAAGCCAACCGTTGGTGATTGTTCTTAGGTTTGTGGATGGCGACGAGAAACCTGCAATGGGTTCCCTATATGATGCAATGGAGAAGGTAAAGTGGCAGATCAAGGACAACTACAAATTAAGATCGCAATTATACCAACATGTTATTGAGGTTGTTGATAGAAGATGGGGACGCCAAATGTCAAGTCATTTGTAGTCCACAAGCTTCCTCTTGAACCTAGCTACTTTCTTTGGTGTTGAGAACTGATCAGGAGCCAACACTTGACAGGCTGGTTGGATGTTCTGGAGAAGATGGTCCCAAACCCGGAAGAACAAGACCACATAACAAAGCAACTAGATCATTACAAGAATAGCGAAGAATTGTTTGGTCGAGATATTGTTAGGAGGCAAAGAACCACGAAGATCTCAACTGATTGGTGGTCTGATTACAGAAGTGAGGTTAGTAGCGGAAACCAATCTTTGAAGGAGTTGGCACTTAAAATTTTGGGTATCACTTGTACAACATCCGGATGTGAGAGAAACTAGAGTGTGTTTGAGCAAATACACAAAAAGGAGGAATCGATTATTGCCACAAAAGTTAAATGACCTGTTTGTGAACTACAACCAGAGGTTGAAGCAACGATTCATAGAAAGAAAGCAAAAACCAGGCTTCTACGACCTTATCAGCGTAGATTATGACTTGATGGAAGATCATCCGGGGTTGGTGGAAACAGAGGATGCAGTCTTTGCAGCAGATGATATGACATGGGCGGATGTGGAGGAAGCTACCTTTGGTCCATCACGAGGAATACAACGTCATGTAGCAACATCAACCTCCAAAATATTACAAACCGCTGAGGAAGACTTCAACTTCAGACATCACCACGAAGCATCAACTTCCTCAGCGGTGTCAATTCAAGATGTAGACGAGCAACTCGTGGGTACAAACGATGAGGTAACTGAGGAGGAAGAGACTTATCATTATGACCCCAACGACTCAGAAGAGTCATACGACGTAGAGGAAGACATTCCTTAGTGGGTTAATTACCAAACATATTCGTTGTAGAAATGTAGAAGTGTAGACTACTAGATCTACATTTTCTTCTCTAGTTGTTTTATGGTACTTGTACTTGTAATACCCCAAACGTTAATAAATGAAAATAAACATAGTAGTTTGGTGGGTAGACGGGGTTTCCAGTGAGACAGTGGCACTGATGAACCTATTGTTTTGTTGAAGTCAAACCAACTAGGTTTTTATGGTACACATTGTTTTTATTCTTCCTGATTTTTCACGATTTTTCCTGATTTTTTACCAATTTGGGGGGGGGATTTAATTAAAAAAATTAATTTTACCGTTGTGTGGCCACGTACGCGACCGCACAACCGATTATACCACCCTAAGCGCTCAGCCGCACAAGATCGCATAATCGAATTTTAAACATTGTCTGAATTCGAATTTGAAAAGTTCTCAAATTTGAATATGAAAATGGTAAGCTATAAAAATTTGAATTTGAATTCATATTTTATATGCTTATTTGGAATTCGTATACAAGTTATACCAAATTCAAATTCGAATATATATATATATATATATATATATATATATATGAAAAAAATGTATATGTTGAAGGCCTACAACCATCTTGGCTGTGTCACCATATTTTTAGCCACTTCCAGTTAGGTTTTTCTATGAAAATTTGTGGATGGGAACATGTAATAAAAATTTCGAATCAAATGAATCATCGTAGGCATTGATCCGAACACTTCAAAATTCGTTAAATTTCAGTCGTTAAAATATGAGCATTTTAGATCAACAGTTAAATTAACTTTGATCGACCTAAAATTTTAATATGTTATAGCTTAAGAGATAACAATTCATGTGATTAATTTTGATTTTAAAAAAATCAAGTTTAAAATGTCTTAATTTTGAATGTCACGGTCAAATTAGTTGTATAAGCTCCTACAACCCCATTGGTCTCTCTCCCTATATATATACATATATATACAGAATTTATAGAATGAGCTCATGGCTCATTTAAGCTTAAGTGAGCCCCCTAAACATTCACCATCCAAATCAAATCCAATGGTGTAAATCTATGTTATTTTTAGATAGAAAAATGGTAAAATTGGAAAACCAATCATCCATTCCCCCTCCTCCCTCTCACGATTCTCACCCAAAACCCATCAATTCTTGAACTCAAACTCTAGTTTTGGTTCCTCTTTCTTGTCTCAATCTTCTCCACATCTTCAAAATACTTCTTTTATATCGTCGGAGATTTCTTCTCTTCTCGTTGGTGTTCTTATCTCTCCTCTCCGGAGATTTGATTTCCGAAATCTCCCTTGTGGAGCATATTTTTGGTAATTCTGAAAAATCAAATGAGATATCATCACACCTCGATGAAGACGAAACCCAAGGTAACTGATTATCGACTGAAACTTAAGTATTAATTTTAACTTTAGATTCAAAATGATTATTTTTTTACGAAATTTCACCATTTTATGGATTTTAATTTTCTTTTTGCACTATCCAGTCATTGTTTCGTGGGATGTTATTTTGCAACAAAATGTATATTGTTATTGCTAATGAGATAATGTTACAGTTCATCTTATATTATTACAGTTAGCCATTATGTATTGTTGGACTTAATTATTCTAGAAATACATGTATTATTGGATTGGGTTGAGGAGAATTGTATGGAAGTTGGAATCTGATAGAGTTTGGTTTGGTTCGGTCTCGTGAAATTGGTTTTGTTTGTGGTTTTTATGGTTTAAGTGTGGAATTCAATTAAGTTAGTTTTTTTAAGGGAGATATAAAGAAGATTTGAATAGATGAAATTTTATCAAGTTAGGTTGACTTTATTGTTGGTTGTGGTTATGTTATTTTTTTGTGTTGTTTTTTTAAACTGGATTTGATGATTATCATCAAATAACCCTTTTCTTGTAAACTGGATTTGATGATTATCAAATTTGTGCTGGAGAATAAACAGAATAAAAATTGAGAATTTTGTGCTGGACAATGATTTTGGAGATTGGATTTTGTGATTGTCACTGTGGATTTCACTTTTCTAGGAAGATGGTACGAAACTTTAGGTTGGGGCTTGGGGGGAGTATGAAAAACAAAATATGTAGGTTAAGCTATGTAATTTTTAGTCTCTTACCTATTAATACATTTTATCTGATTTAGTTATCACTTCCTCTGGAAAATGCATAAGATATCTTGTTTACGATTGCTTGGTTTACTCCCAATTATTGTTGTACGTAGCAAGTGGTGCCTTGGTTGTTGCTATTGATCTTTTTTGGATGTTTTGCTTCTATATTTGCATTTCATTTTAGCAATTTTGTGATCCCATAGTGGGGTTAAGTGTATGTCCCTTTGTTTTTTATTTATTTATAGTAATATGACTAATTAATAACTTCTTAAAACAGAAATGCCTACCACATGGTGCTGCAACAAGCATGGGGAAAATTTGTACAATGGATTAGTTAACACCACGAAGGCTAGGAAATTGTAAAATTCATTGAAGCAGCACAAGGGATTCAGTCTTTGGAAGTAAGTGCAGCGAACATAATAAAGATTTACAAATGATTAAGGATATACTGATGTATGTGAATAGTACATTTATCTGGCGATTAGTCTCCAAAATGTGTTGTAATTGAAGTTTGTTGTATGTGTATATGTTAATACTTGACTACTTAAGGAGATTTACCTGGAGATCCCCCTATTGAATTTTTGTGAAGTTAATGACAATGTATTCGTTTGTCGGGTTTAAATCTACTTTTTACGATATGTGTAAATATTATCTAGTGAAATCCATAATTTTTTGTTCTTATCGTAATAATTACATTTATATTACAGCTCACAACCTCATATTATGGCTAATAATATTATATTATGATTGTGAGCGTAATATTAATTTAGTTACGAACAACATACATGTTACAGATGTTGCAATCATTCACCATTATTGGAGAAATATTATTAAACATAGTTACATTAATTTACGGCTCACGACAGTATATTACAACTACCAAAATTATATTAACGTTGTGATGACAATATTATTTTTGTTACGAACAACAATATATGTTACACATGTTGAAATTGTTTACTATTATTTGATGAACGTTATTAAAAATAGTAAAATTATATTACGGTTAATAACCTCATAATACGGTTAACAATATTATACTACGATTGTAAACGTAATATTATTTTTTATTACAAACGGTACATGTTACACATATTGCAATCATTCACTATTATTTGAGGAACGATATTAAAAATAGTAACATTATGTTACGACTAACAACCTCATATTACGGCTAATAACAATATTATATTTCAATTACGAACGTAATATTGAGACGAACATACAAGATGTTGGATGTGTTTCTACGATCACCATAGCTTGGATCTGTGGATTCGATGTCGTCAACGAAGAGTTGATTTGAAGAATGTGAAGAAGCAAATTCAACCGAATTCAAACTTTATTTTTCCACTCTAAAAAATAAAATCCAAAACCAAACCAAATCAGCAAGTTCAATCCCAAACCAAATATCCACAAATCCAATCGAATCATCTAAAAAAATAAAATCCAAAACCAAACCAAATCAACAAATCCAATCTCAACCAAATATCCACAAATCTAACCGAATCCTCTAAAAACAAAATCCAAAAAACCAAACCAAATCAACAAATCCAATCCCAACCCAAATATCCACAAGTCCAACCAAATCCTCTAAAAAACAAAATCCAAAATCAAACCAAACCAAACAAAATCAGTAAATTCAATCACAAAACCAACTAAATTTGAGAGATGGTGAGTCCCCAACAGAGGCACAATGGAGGGCATTGAAGAAGTTGGAAGGGGAGAGATCATCGTGGAGGGTGAGGAGGTAGGCAAGGACAGAGATGGAAGGTGGAAGTGTGGAAGTTTGGGAAGAAGAAAAGGAAAGTTGGGTTTCTTCGAAGAAAAAAGAAGATGAGTTGGAGAGACTAGTAAAATTACTGGAGTACCCTCACTTAAAGTAAATAGCTCACAACCCTTCATATTGAGATCAACGGTTAGATCATTGGGGCTCATTTAGCTTAAGTAAGCTCATGGCTCATTCTATCCTTCCTCTCTCTCTCTATATATATATCTCTATATAGGTAAAAGTTATATGTATAAATTACAAGAGGAATATGACCTGGGTTATCCTAGTTTTCATTAGTTCAGCTGGAGTTATCGACTTGATTTGGTTCCAAAAACAATCAGTGTTGCTGAAAACATCAAAAGAGCTCATATTCATGTTTTATCTACGAAATGTCATTTGGAAAAGATTTTTTTTATCGGTCATTCCAAAAAGAAACTTAACATGCTCTTGAAGATGTTTTGTATACCAATATGCCCACTTGTATGCAAAATGAAATGCATAATGCTATTATCTGTTAAAATATGAAAAAGTAATGTCCTATATCTGCAAAGTCTTGTACCAATACTTATTTTAATATCTACATACAAGCGCATACATAAAAAAGGTGATACAGATGGTCCGACAAAAATTATAGATCCAAGTATGGACCTCCGATTAGAATCAACTACATAGAAGTTTGCTGATGAGCATGTATAACAAAATCATTTTGTATCCACTAAAACAAGGACTTCCCTAATGTTTTCAGCAGATAGTCAATAACTTAAGAACATGATAAAATCATAAAATCCAACATTTTCACTTTAATAGAACTATCTTAGCATGCCTTACAAGGAACAGAATTGAAAGGAGTATCACATTTGACACAGAATGTTATACACTCATCTATACATCAGACTACTACGTCTAAAGATGAACCATAGGCCCACAATAGGTCACAAGTTACAACCTTATATTGCAATGCACCTTCTGCGATAAGAAATCTAAAATTTGATTACTTTTCCTTCTCAATTTACTTTCCACTGAAATGTATTACTTGGTTTAAGTTCTCCAGATACCTTTGGTGCCAAATGATATGCCAAGGACAACAATCTTACAATTACTGTAAACATAAAACCATGTCTCAAGGAAAAGTTAACAGGAAGCACAACTGACTTGCCTGGTAACTACATCAAAATGGTGCGGTTGAGATCTGGCATTCTCACAAAGGTTCAAAAAGAAATCAGCCAGTGATCTTAATTTGCTTTTTTCACGAATCAACAACATCCTGAAAAAAGAAATTATAATTCATTGTAGATCAAACATTTTCAAAAAATGTGAACTTAATGAAGTTACAAAGATCAAAGACATTTTCTAATCGGGAATAACATTGTGGTGAACATTATGTGTATATTCTTTTTCTGAAAATTGAATCAACACAACTACCAAGCACAAAACACATAGCAAAACAAGAAAATTTTAACAAAGGAGTAATGAACTCTAAAACTAATAGTTCCAGGAACTTAAATACAAGTAAGTTGATGTTTTTGTAATTGACTTCAAAGACAATAACAAGTTGGGAGTCAAACGTACCTTAGCTTTAGCATGAAGATCTTAAGTTTTTAGTTGCCAATTGCAATCACATTTGATTCTTTCTTTTTGAGAAATAAAAATCTGATATCAAGATGTGATTCCAAACAGACCCTATGTTTTCGAGCATCAAAATCTAAGCAAAGAATCAAATGATCAAGTTGTAGAATTTCAAACAAAACCAATCAAAGATTTCAATTTCAGAAGTTCAACCACCCAGTTCCTTTCCAACATACCAATCACACCTTTACAAACACTATTCTATACCATTCAGATTCCAAACCAATCACACCCTCAGGATCCGTTTGGAATCACATTTTGATCTTAGAATCAGTTCCCAAACATACTATAACAGTACACCGAAGATTATAAGTTTTCAGACATCATCTGCAAATGAGATTTGATTACTGATTTCAATTGATCAAAATCCGATTATCAAAATGTAGCCTAAGCAACGAATAAAAAAATTAACCAGAGAACAAACCTAGGGTTGGGCAGGGGCTTACGAGGGGTGGAGTTGATCGGAAACCTAAAGATTTAAGGTTTTTACTCGTCAATCATGGTTCTTTTAGAGTTTCACTTCCATGAATCAGCTGAGCCTTTTACGCTGGTTTGCAATACCTATCGCAAATCGCAACGCTCCTCATTCATCCTCGCTTGGGACATGTTATGTAGAACTTACGTCATAAGTTTGGGATCAAAGGCTTAGTTGTTGTTGTTGTTGTTGTTGTAGTGATCAATCATAAACCGCTGTTGGTTTAGGTTGATTGGTTAGTTGGTTCAGTTGGTCTACCACCTCTACAAAACCTAAGCACTTAGATGAAGGATGAGGATCCAATTTTTCTTATAGTGTTGCACAGTTTTTGTGTTTAGCAACGTGAAGGCTATTTTTTCCAGCAACCACATTGGATTCATCAAAATGTACTTCCAAACCGACCCTCGACTTCATTTGCAAATATATATTTTCTTTCTTTCTAAAATGGAGGAGAGACGAATTAAGACAAGGAGGGGCGGACTCACTAGGGACGGGGACGGTCGGAGGGGTTAGGGTTTGAGGAGAACTCGCGGACGAGAGCAGCTAGGGCCTCCGGGTTGACGCCGCGGTCGCAGAGGGCCATGAGGATGGAGAGGGTGTGGCGATCGAGGCCGGTGTCGAGGATCTTCGAGATCTCGAATGCCACGTCCAGAGTCTCCCGTGCCTTCCGCCCTCCCTCCGTCTCCATCCCCTCTCTTCTTCGAATCATCAAATCTGCTGCTGCTATTTGCAACTTCTCTTTTCAGTTTTCAACTTCGGCCGGGCCGGACCGGGCCTCCAGTTCTAATGCAAAATGAATCCATTCTTTTGTTGAGAATGTGTTTAGTTATATTTTGGATTATTTTTCAAAATATTTATTATAAAAAAAATTGGAAAAATATAATTCTGCACAACTTATTTGACAAACGATAGTACAGATAAACGACACATGTGATATCATTTTCATTAACAAAAAACATTCACTTAATATAAAAAATACATATGATGTCGTTTTTTAAACTAAAAATGACATCCTAGAAAACAGCCACCCTTCCTCCTCCTAAGGCACACCCAAAATCGCTCTGCATTCCTCCTCTCTCTTGCGAAAATCAGGTTGTTTTTTTTTTGTTTTTTTATTTTTTTGACTTCGATATGAAATGTAAGACATGTATAATTAATATGATTGTTATTCTGATTCGTAAATGTAGATTTTGTACACTTGAAGTAATGAATTCAGTTGATGAAAAAATATATTTTCTCTTCAAATTCAATTCAACATTCATCTTATCTTTCTTAAGATGTGATTGGTTCGAATGAATCATGAAACTACAAAAAATTGAGCCAGCAATGCAAGCAACGTTCTGGGGATCCAAACATGTCTCGAACGGGCAAACACCAAATGCCTACAACTTTTTCGATTATCGCAGTGTGGGTGTACCTAACATGTTATATTTCACAAGAATACTCCAAATTGTCCTTTCAATTAATTAGTTATCTAAGGGTCACTTACATTTCATGACCACAAAAGTTCTTTTCAATAAACATGTTGGGAATTGGGAAAAGCATAATGTCATAATTAAATGATGTAATATGAACAAGCCACCGTTACTAGAAAACGTAACCATAAGCATAAATGGGAGATGTTATGCATCATAAAAAGTGTGTGTTTGTAAAAGAAACTACTCTTCGTCGTAAAATTACTTACATCGTCCCAACAATTATCATTTTGTTCTTCATAATTCATTTAATATCAATTTCGTCTCGTCTCTTAAAATAAGATTTCTGTGTGAGTTTTCCTAACTTTCCCAGTACCAACACTACGAAAATATCTGACGAAATGCCTGGATCTAGTGAGGTAAACAGGGGAGGAAAAAATCAACTCGGGCGTCTGTCTAAGCCACCTTCCTAAGTCGTCGTCCCCAAGGTGGGGGCGTCTGGCTAGGACACCCCCTCCAAGGTGGGGGCGTTAGCCAGACGCTCCAATTTTTTTGTTTTTAAATTTATATATGTTGTGTTATTTTAAATTATTTTAGGTTCTGTTGTAAGATTTCAGTGGTGATGGAATAGATTACAGTGAGTTTTTTGTTAGTACACAAGTATTTTCAACAATCGAGGACACGAGTCAATGGGCGAAACAAGTTGTCATCGGAGTCGGTTTTTTTTGGTAATATCATCCTACAAATCAAAAGCAGATAATCAGATGGATTGTTATCTGAGATGCGATCGCAAAAATGAAATGGATTCTCGTGATATAGATATTGCACTACGGAAGAACACGAAAAGAAAAGATTGTCGTTGTCGTTTTTTGATAAAGGTGATCGAGCGACAGGATCGTAATGGATGAGTCGTAGTTTATAATAGTACTCATTGGCAGCACAACCACGGTCTTGCAGTTTATCCAGAGGGTCACCGACAGATCATCGGTCTTAGTCCTGGGGCCAAGAAAATTGTTCGTGATATGATTGAGGTACAAACGAGACCACATAACATCTTGTTGGAAGTAAAGGAGAAATTCTCGGAGGATAATCTCAATCAGAGACACATTTATAACTTCAGAGAATACATGAGGAGAACGAAATCTGAAGACAGGAATCCCGCTCAGCAGTTTCTGAAGCACGCAGTGCAGTATCAGTACTTACATTAGATTATGGCGGATGAAGAAACTAATGTCATCACTTACACATTTTTGGCACATCCAACGTCATTTCAGTTGTTGCGCACATACCCTTTCGTAATTTGCATAGATTCATCATCATTGATTATTTAGGGAGTTACAGACATTTCATTCGCTTAGAATTAGCTGAGGGATTCACAGTACCTCCTATAGCGACCCTGTGGTTTCAAATGCGAGATGAGAGTGTTGCTGGATGGGAGGAAGAGTACGAAAGTAGGAAAGCGTATTGGGATCGGCTACGTAGTACATTTTGATTGTATTTTGTAATGTATAATATATCCACCATTATATCGTGTATTTGTACTTATATCGTGTTGTTCTTTTATCAGATTTAAAATTTAAATTACATTACATATACCAAACATGTCTACGATATGCTCGTGAGAAATAAATAATAAAAGTACAACAGATAAACAAATAATGAGAAGATATGTTCGTCAGAAATAAATAATAAGAGTACAAAACAAATACCATCAAATGTAGTAATAGTTCAACATATAATAAAATAAATAATGTACAAGCCAACTACAACTCATCATCTGAATTTTGGTCAGAAATGCTCAACTGACTGTTCCACGCCTGTACAATGTCATCCAAATCTGCACATGCAACTCTCATCTCCTTATTCGGCATTTGATCCCTGTATCGCAAGAACGGTTGTGTAACACGTATCGTCCTACCAATCCATTGTATGTAACATAAAGATTAGTGTACACTAACAAAAAAATAAAATATACATTACAAATAAAAATTAATTTAGATAAACTTACCGCATCACCACATGTCCTATCTAGTGGTCTCTCAGGTCTCGGGGCGGTACCGCGCACGATAACTGGATGTGAGCACCTACCGAATCACTCCAAATAATCTGCATCACAAGTGGAGGGTCGTGGCTACGTCTCAGATCGCCCAGGTGAAGTCGGTCTCCTCTCGGAAATGTCCTTCAAACTGATTCCACGCTCGAAGCGCTGTGCGTGACGTCGTACGTCATCGCAATCACAGATCGCAATGCATGCTCTGGCATCAGGATGTCAACCGAGATCACCTAAACGTATCCTAACTGACGCAAGACGCGATCAGGAAAATAAGACTCAGTAATATCCCGATAACGAATAACGCTAATAAATGAAGTCGTCGGCATAGCTGCAGCAGGCTCAGGACCATAGGGCAACCACTCCACCTAAACGTTTACACTTTAATAATAATAAATTTTAAATTTAAATAAACATGAATGATATATAAATTTGTACCTGCGATGCAGTCATCTGATCTAAACGTCTACAAATGGAATGGAATCGCCCATCGCTCCTATCTTCGGTCCAGACAGCCCACATATGCGAACGAGGATGACCCGACGTATGTTGTGCCGGACATATGTTGTACCGCTGATGTTGTGTCGGCGATGCCGCTGATGAGGTGCCAGTGATGATCCCCGATTGGGCACCTATCTTGGGATGTTGACCGACCGGGCTACGGCTCCGTCGAAAGTAGTGTTGACCACGTGGTTCCTTGCGCGGAAGTGCGAACGCTCCTCACCGATCCCTTTGGCTCGAGTAGTCACGTGTGGGGGGACGCGTCGCGTACTGTCCGTAAGACCGTATGTGCCTACGGTAGGTTTCCGAGGGAGACCCGTTGTTGTTGTTGTTGCTGGACTGATGTCTTTGTGGACCCTGTTGAGGGTCGTTGTTGTTGGACTTGGGTCCTGTTTACCCTGTTGAGGGACTTGATGCATTGCAAATGTGACATGACATGCTTCTAGTATGATAGGTTCATTTACCGTACTATTGCATGCATATAGTTGAGCTTGGCATACGGGGTTTCCTAATGGGAAACTCAGGCATCGTTGTTTGATTCATGTTTCAGGACCGCAGTAGGTTATGTCGGGTGGTGACCTCGGGCGCACTCATTTTGGGACCAGGATCCTCATCGGACTCTTCGAGGTCGTCGTGATTACTTTATCTGTCTTTTCATTGTATTGTTGTAATCACGCCTTTTGACAAACTCTGTTGTATTATTGGTGCACCGACGGTTGATTTATTGAGTGACATTCCCGTTGATGAGTTTATTCTGATATTCTCTTCATTGTTTAAATTTTTAAAATTTCCGCTATTTCGGGATGTTACAACTTGGTATCAGAGCGGTCGGTCCCTATGTGTGTCTCCCAAAGAAATCACCCCAATGTAGTAGTGTAGGTTGCACTTTCCATTTAGCATGCATTAATGGCAGATCTTGAGTTGTTCTTGTGCCAGATGCCTCCGAGACGTGTGAGGAACGTCGCGAATGAGTGTGTTGCCAGTGATGCCACTGAGGGCGCTACCTGGGATAGGTTGAGCGAGTTCCTTGAGCATCAGGCAGCGAGGGCAAAGCAGACAGGGATTGGTGCGGAGCATGATCACTTCATGGGGCAGCACCCGCCTAGTTTCGACGGCAGGAGTGACCCTGAGGCTACAGAGGACTGGGTCTTTAAGATCCAGAGGATTTTCGAGGCGATCAGTTGTATACCATAGCAGATGGTGAGCCTGGCCACCTATGTGCTGGATGGAGAGGCATCAAACTAGTGGAGGACCACATCTGCAGTGGTGTTTGCTGACCGAGTTGACGTGAGCTGGGAGGAATTCCTTGAGGAGTTCAACCAGCAATTCTTTCCGCAGCACGTCAGAGACAGGAAGAAGGAGGAGTTCTTGGCCCTCAAGCAGAAGGATATGTCATTGGCTAGTTACATCAGCAGGTTTAACGCCCTTGAGCGTTATTGTTCTGAGACCTACGTGACGCCGGAGAGTGTGCACGGAAGTTCATCAAGGGGCTGAGGAAGCATCTCAGGTCGCGTGTGATTACTAGCATGCCATAGACCCTGGCGGATGCAGTGAAGTATACGACTCTCATCGATCCGGACTACCAGGAGAATTACCAGGAGGCGCGGAAGCCGCCAGTGAGCACGGGAGGACGTACAGTCGGACGTTCCATTGGGAACCCTGGCAAGAGGCCCCGGGTTGATGGAGGAGGATCACGCCAGTCTGGTGCGTGTGGTACTTGTGGGAGATTTCATCCGGGTCAGGAGTGCCCCCGACGTACAGGTGCATGTTTGGGATGCGGTCAGATAGGCCATTTCATCCGAGATTGCCCGAGCAGGCAGGGCGAGACGAGCAGGAGGCCAAGACCACCGGTCTCAGGGAGGAGCGGAGGCAGCAGGTCCGTCGTTCCGCAGAGCCAGACCAGGAGAGCAGGTCGAGTCTTCACCGTCCGAGCTGAGGAGGCGAAGGACTCCAACACTGTCGTGGAAGGTACCATTGTCATTTCAGGTTTGGTTGCTCGCGTTTTATTTGATTGCGGTGCCACACACTCCTTCATTTCGGAGAAGTTTGCTGGCAAGTTGGATCGGACCCCTGAGCTACTAACTGATTTGTTGGAGGTCAATACGCACATGGGTGAGGTGGGCACTGTGGGGAGCTTTCTCCCCGGCACCACAGTTGTTTCGGGAGACCATGATTTTCCGGCATATCTGGTCTTACTACCGATGGAGGACTTCGATGTCATACTGGGGATGGACTGGCTATCACAGTACGATGTGCAAGTCTTTTGCCGTGAGAAGAAGATCCTTATTCCGAGGAACGACGTACCTGATGTGTTGATCAGAGGGACGAGGAGTAGAGGAGGTCATCTGATTGTGTCTGCGGTTAAGGCACAGAGGTTGTTGCATCAGGGTTGCAGAGCGTTCGTGGCGACTTTAGTTGTTCCTGATCCTGAGACGAGGAGGTTGGAGGATATAGAGGTCGTACAGGAGTTTCCATATGTGTTTCCTGCAGAGATTCCTCATTTACCGCCGCACCGAGAGATCAAGTTCGACATTGAGTTGACGGCTGACACGACACCCCAGTCGAAGGCACCCTATCAGATGGCACCTGCTGAGTTGACAGAGCTAAAGAAGCAGTTGCAGGAGTTGATGGACTCTAGATTTATCCGACCGAGCGTCTCGCCGTGGGGAGCGCCTGTGTTGTTCGTGAAGAAGAAGGATGGGTCATTACGGATGTGCATCAACTACAGGATGCTGAATAAGGTTACCATCAAGAACCGATACCCTTTGCCTAGGATTGATGATTTGTTTGATCAGTTGCAGACGGCGAGAGTGTTCTCGAAGATTGATCTGCGTTCGGGTTATCACCAGTTGTGGATCAGAGAGGCCGATGTTCAGAAGACAGCCTTCAGGACACGGTACGGGCACTACGAGTTCTTGGTGATGTCGTTTGGACTGACGAATGCACCTGCAACATTCATGGACTTGATGAATAGGACTTTCCAGCCGTACCTCGACAGTTTTGTTGTGGTGTTTGTGGATGATATCTTGGTGTACTCGCCTGACAGGGAGCAGCACCGGGAGCACCTGAGGATTGTGCTTGGCATCTTGAGAGATCGGGAGTTGTATGCCAAGTGCACGAAGTGCGAGTTTTGGTTGGATCAGGTGGCGTTTCTGGGGCATATTGTGTCAGTAGATGGGATTTCAGTAGATCCGGCGAAGGTTGAGGTTGTGACTCAGTGGAGGACACCGACGAGCGTAACTGAGATAAGGAGCTTTGTGGGACTTGCTGGGTATTACAGACGGTTCATTCAGGACTTCTCCAGGCTTGCTTTGCCGTTGACAGCGTTGACGCAGAAGGGAGTCAAGTTTGTTTGGTCCCAGAAGTGCGAGGACAGTTTCCAGGAGCTGAAGAGGCGACTGACGACAGCGCTGATTCTGACGCTACCGAGTGGCAGCGGAGGCTATGTGATTTACAGCGATGCGTCAGGGGTTTGCTTGGGCTGTGTTCTGATGCAGCACGAGAAGGTAGTGGCGTACGCTTCGAGACAGTTGAAGGTACACGAGAAGAACTACCCTACTCATGATCTGGAGTTAGCAGCGGTGGTTCACGTGTTGAAGACCTGACGACATTATATTTATGGCGAGCAGTTCGAGGTCTTCACAGATCATCAGAGTCTGAAGTATTTGTTCTCATAGAGGGAGCTGAATATGAGGCAGCGTAGATGGCTCGAGTTCATCAAGGACTGCGACTTCACCATCTCATATCATCTGGGGAAGGCGAATTCGGTTGCGGATGCACTGAGCAGGAAGGTTGAGGTGTCAGTTGCTAGTTTGTGCATCCAGGAGTGGAGGCTACTCGAGACGTTGTCAGAGTGGAGGCCGTTCACAGAGGGCTCCGAAGGAGCAGTGATTGTTGGGCTGAGGGTAGAGCCGCAGACCGTCTCATGTGTTGTGCAGGCTCAGCATGGTGATGAGGAATTAGCTGATCTGTTACAGTTGGCTGCTAGAGATGGATCAGACTTCAATGTGGGGGTTGATGGTGGTCTGAGGTTCAGGAGTCGGATCTGTGTGCCGCAGGTTGATGGACTGAGAGATGACATCATGGAGGAGGCACACCGAGCGAGGTATACCATCCACCCTGGGAGTACGAAGTTGTATAAGGACCTACAGCGGAACTTCCGGTAGAAGGGCATGAAGAGAGATATCGCAGAGTTTGTGGGCCGGTGCTTAGTCTGTCAGCAGGTGAAGATTGAGCATCAGCGACCGGCGGGACCGATGCAGTGTATTGAGCTTCCTGAGTGGAAGTGGGAGCACGTGACGATGGATTTTGTCACGGGGTTGCCGAAGACGAGGAGATTCCACGACGCGATTTGGGTGATAGTTGATCGACTGACCAAGTCGGCGCACTTCTTAGCGATCAGGACCACATTGCCTCTGGAGGGTCTAGCTAAGTTGTACGTGGAGGAGATAGTCAGGCTACACGGAGTACCAGTGAGCATCATCTTTGATCGAGATCCCAGATTTACGTCCAGGTTTTGGGGGAGTCTGCAGCAGGCTTTGGGGACGCGACTGAGGTTCAGTACAACGTTTCACCCGCAGACAGATGGTCAGTCAGAGAGGACGATCCAGACCCTGGAGGATATGCTGAGAGCATGTACACTGGATTGGTCAGGACATTGGGATGAGCACCTGCCGTTGATAGAGCTCGCCTACAACAACAGCTACCATTCGAGTATTGGGATGACACTGTACGAGGCTTTGTACGGGAGGCCTTGCAGATCACCGGTATGCTGGAGTGATGTGGGCGAGAGGTAGTTAGTGGGGCCAGTGCTTGTGCAGATGTATGCAGAGAATGTGGATGTGATCCGGAGGAGATTGGCCACAGCACAGAGCAGGCAGAAGACTTATGCCGACAGACGCAGACGAGCGTTGAACTTTGAGGTCGGTGACCATGTGTTCCTGAAGATCTCCCAGCTCGGGGAGTGATGAGGTTTGGGAAGAAGGGGAAGCTCAGTCCGAGGTATGTATGGTCATTTGAGATCCTCGACTGAGTTGGTGAGGTTGCCTACCGCATTGCGTTGCCACCGCAGTTTTCGGATCTTCACAACGTCTTCCATGTATCGATGTTGAGGAAGTACGTTGCAGATCCAGCTCATGTGATTGAGATTGCAGTACCAGAGATACAGCAGGACTTGTCACTCGAGGAGAGACCAGTCGAGATCGTTGATCATATGGATCACCAGCTCAGGAAGCGAACCATTCCGATGGTGAAGGTCAGGTGGCAGCATCACAGTGAGCGTGAGGCCACTTGGGAGATCGAACGCTCCTTGCGCGGAAGTGCGAACGCTCCTCACCGATCCCTTTGGCTCGAGTAGTCGCGTGTGGGGGGACGCGTCGCGTACTGTCCGTAACACCGTATGTGCCTACGGTAGGTTTCCGAGGGAGACCCGTTGTTGTTGTTGTTGCTGGACTGATGTCTTTGTGGACCCTGTTGAGGGTCGTTGTTGTTGGACTTGGGTCCCGTTTACCCTGTTGAGGGACTTGATGCATTGCAAATGTGACATGACATGCTTCTAGTATGATAGGTTCATTTACCGTACTATTGCATGCATATAGTTGAGCTTGGCATACGGGGTTTCCTAATGGGAAACTCAGGCATCGTTGTTTGATTCATGTTTCAGGACCGCAGTAGGTTATGTCGGGTGGTGACCTCGGGCACACTCATTTTGGGGTCAGGATCCTCATCGGACTCTTCGAGGTCGTCGTGATTACTTTATCTGTCTTTTCATTGTATTGTTGTAATCACACCTTTTGACAAACTCTGTTGTATTATTGGTGCACCGACGGTTGATTTATTGAGTGACATTCCCGTTGATGAGTTTATTCTGATATTCTCTTCATTGTTTAAATTTTTAAAATTTCCGCTGTTTCGGGATGTTACAAGTACAGTGTGAGCTTACAAGAACAAAGATTAGTGAGCCTACATCAATCAAAGTTACAAAACGGTAAGCAGCTGACCGGTTGTGAGGGGCGAATTTCTGCACTCCTTCCAGAGCCAGCGTATGGAATTTTTCTGAATCTTAATTTTACCATAAGATTATGTACGTAAATTCGAAGACAGAAAATCTGATGAAAGAATGAAAACAAGAAAAACAAAGGCAGAAACAGACACATTCAAGGACAAAGAGGGTGACTCACTGAATAGTCCAGAGTAATCAGCAGCTCCTAAAGGTCGGTTGCATAAATATTCAAACCGGAAAAATGCACATCCATTGGATCGTATTGGAATCTGTGAAAAATCCAGACACAATATGCATCACCAAATATCATTAGAATGTTGTTATATTGTAATCTAGCTAGTTTATACTTGTAGTTGCCTTCCCATAACCACTTCAACAGTCTGCGGCCCGCTTGCCTGTTTGCCAGCTAAAAATAGAACTTTTTTTTAGATGGTCGGAGTATTCGTTTCCGGCAAAATAGAAGTCTTGTTCGGCCTGTAAATGCATGCCCAAGTCACTTTGCCAACTATACAAACTAATTAGGGAGATAAAAGCAACGGAAAATACAATCCCACATATAGGATAACAAAAAATTAAGTAATAAATAGATATTTACAGAAGTCATTTTTCGGTAGTCAGTCGATGAGCCGATTGGATGAACAATGCATTTTTCCTGTATTATGAATTTAGATTGGTCAGATCACTTGGGAGTTGGGACACAAATAGGATGTGGTCTAAAACTTTGCAACCAATCGAATACCTTGAGTTTCTACAAAACGCATGAAAAGGTCTCTTTGCAGTCCACCTTGATAAAGCTCGTCTGGAGCACGATTCGAGGTTGCAACAAGAACCTGTCACAATTACACTAAATAAACAGGATACCAAAAAATGCTAAAAAAGAAGATAGGAGAGCACAAAGACACCAAAATTGGAAATTGAACTGCATACAACTCCTTTACTGAATAAACACCCAAATAGTCTATTCAGTATGAGCGCATCAGCAACATCATTCACCTAAAAATATAGATACATGCTAAGTAAGAAATCAACATTGGAGAGATTTAAAACTAGGATCCCACTTATAAATTTGACATACCATAAATTCATCAAGGCATAATAAGATTGAATCATCTGCAATCTCACCAGCAACAAAAATAAAGTGGGTCTTCTAGCCCTTTATGCCTCTTCAATCATGCAAATCATTTGTCAGATGAAATGCTTGTGTTGATAAGACAACATTTTCATGAAAATGTACCACCTGCAAGCCACTTTGGACATTAAGCATGAAGTCGTGGAAATGAACTCTCTTTTTCCTCCAATAAGATGGCCTGCATTAAGATCAATGTATTTAAGATGTCTTACTAACTAGGATTTTTAACAATTAAAATGAAAAATGAAAAAAAAATTACCTCAAAAAGGCGGAAACATTAAAATAGATGAAAGTGGCCCATATTTAATTATCTAGCTTACAATTGGTCATAAAATAGATCCATGAGCATCGTCTTTTCTGTGTCTACACCACCATAAAGGTACAATCCTTTCAGAGGTGCATGGGATGACTGAGGAATCAAACGACACCACGACCACCAACTCCTAAAACATGAAGCAATGGCATTGCCTAGATGTCATACATATTCTGGTATAGCTATTCGAGACAATTTTGATTGAAGAAATAGTTTCTTTAGTGATGAGCTGATATACCTTGAAGATTTTCCATAAGACGGATATCGATAATGTAACATCCTCGAACAGTGAAAAATTGAAAAAAATTGTAACATACAATCAATAGAGGATATTACTCAAATATAAGGAAACATGTGCACCAACATATATATATATATATAATTTCAAAAATTACAATTGAGTTAAAAATGGAGTTAAAACCCCGCCACAATAATTACAATAAGTTTTTTGCAAGTGACGAAATTTCAAAAATTTCCATATCAAAAAATTTCCAGGGGGCGCTGCCCCCTTGCCACCTCACCGGCGAGGTGGAACACCGCTCCCTCACCGGTGAGCGAGACCTCCGACCGACATGTTGCTAGTTCAACATGTCTTAGCTAAAAATGACATTTCGAAACTAAAAAAAAATTTGCCCAGGTAAAAACGGCATCAGTGATACCGTTTTTATTAAGTGTAAAAACGGCATCTACAATGTCGTTTTTAGTTAATGAAAACGACACATGTGGTGTCGTTTTTAAGGTGTATACTTTGCCAATTAAGTTTTCAAAGTGCATATTTTTCCATTTTTTTAACTTATTATTTTGAAATTTGTCCTAATATATATCCGAATATTTCAAAAGTGTGATTACATCAAAAGGCTATACAACAAATACAAGTAATCACTCCAACCTCAAAACGAGAGAAAGTTGGATCTGGTAGCGGCGCTCCTCTCCTCGATCACCAACTCACCTAACGCCGATCACGGCCTGAAAGCAAACATGCAACAATGCCTGAGTTTCCAGAAGGAAACCCCGTATGTCAACTCTACATTGCATAGAACAGAAACACCCTAGCATGCAATTCTACCAACAAGAAAATCACAACAACAAGGCTAGGTTCCAGGGCTTTTTCACCCAACCACAGCGCACACCACCGTTACGGTGCTCCATGGCTTTTTCACCCAACCACTGCAACACACGACGTCGTCAAGCTGGGCTCCAAGGCTTTTTCATCCAACCCAAACGTCTAAGGGCTCCAGATTTTTTCACCCAACCCTTAACACGCGGTCCATGCTCAGGCTCCAGGGCTCTTTCACCCAACTTGACAACACTACGGAGCTCCAGGGCTTTTCACCCAACCCCGCACAGACTAGCTGGACTCCAGAGCTTTTTCACCCAACCGCAACTCTCACACAGTTACGGGGTTCCAGGACTTTTTCACCCAACCACCGCAACACACTTACTGGGCTACAAGGTTTTTTCACCCAACCACAACACACACACCGTTACGGGGCTCAAGGGTTTTTTCACCCAACCACCGCAACACACGTGCTCACTAGCACACTTGCTGGAAGAACATCGGCCCACAACTCGCCTCACACGGACGACCACAACAACTGCACCTCCAATGTGAAAAACTAGACACAAACGGTCGACCGAACCAAGATTCTTGGTCGACCGAATCTCACAATCACAGGGCAATTGCTTCAACCGACACTCCATCGGTCGACCAATTCCCACCAACAACACTCGTTCGGTCGAACCAAAGTCAGGGATCGGTCGACCGTTTAGAAAGTCGCTTCCCAGGTTCAACGAATACAACGACCAAACAGTCAAACGGCAAAGGGGACTCGTTCGACCGAAAACCACCAGTGAAATCCACCAACTCTCAACCTCCAACACCGATCGAACCCCCGAGCACTCTCGGTCGACCGAATTCCACCAGTAGAATCCATCATCGCTCAACATCAACACCGGTCGACCGAACTACCATCGGTTGAACCCAACTACTACTCAACTTAAGTCATCAGTCGAACGAGTCAAACAGGCGGTCGACCGTTTAGATGGTCAACGCCCAACCGACCTACAACAGTGCACACAGTGGAACGGCAAAGGGGGCCCGTTCGACCGAAATCAACCATTCTTGCCTCAAATGTCCAACCGGTCGACCGCCCAATGACATCGTTCGACTGGTGGGAGGCAGAAACCCAAATTCTCAATAGGTACGGTCGACCGTTTGCACCAACCGGTCGACCGATCAAGCAGTAAAATTTATTGCATGCTTGCTTGCGACGAGCCTTTCGGCCTACCGTCGACTTCCAAATACTCACACCACAAAAGCGAGCTACGACTACAAGTTGACATACCGTGAAGGTCTGAAGAAACCTTCAAAGAACCTCGACGGCGCTTCCACGAGCACTTCTCCCAAAATCACGACCCACCGACAAACGTCTCGCCCGATCAACGATCACCACCTCCTCGACAAACTCAAGCACACCTCCATCTCCGTCAATCTCCACACCAACCACGACTACAGAAAACGAGGTAGGTTGAGAGAGAGAAAACCAAAGCAAGTGGTACGGGTTTAGCAAAACAACGAACTCACCTCCACCAACCCTCGCCGATCCTCACTTCTTGCCGGAGAACACCTCCACCTCCGACCAAAACACTGAGGGAGAGAGAGAGAGAGATGTGAGAGAGACGTGAGAGAGTGAGAGCTCCACCTAAATATCTTCCATCCATCCAATCCCAACAATCCATCCACTCTACAGTCTCCACTCCATCTCAGCCGTCCAACCTCATCTCCTCTTAATCACCACCTAAACCATCGTTAAAACTCAATTAGGATTAAGATCCCACGGGTCAAGCTTACAAGTATCTTCAAATGCAAGAAGCTCATTGTACAGTGTGTCTAATAGTCGGACCGTATCAATCTGCAACATGGGAGATAGAAAAAAAAAAGTTTTAAGAATTTCTGATAGCTTCAAAAGGATTACATCAAAATGGAAACTTGCCTTCTTAATATACCTGACCATTATCACCATCAAACGGTTCCCCGGATGCAATCCTACTCTTATACTCTGATAAAGGGTTTGCTTTTCTTTCTTCTAAAGATATAAACACCGCAATAAAACAGCTAATTACTAATGTACTAAAATCCTAAAAAATTACAAACAGACCAACAACAGGTAAGAATATACCTCTGGTATTAGTATGGACAACATTGGCTGACAGTGCTCGTGGGCACACTATATTGCTCAAACACCAATTGTAGAACGGCTCGTAGGAACGGAAACTCCATGCAGAAGCTGAAATTTTTTGTGCTCTCGAAACGCCATTATGCAAAACCTCCCGTCTTCGGAGGCATGAAGATTCACAAAGGACCCAAGCAACTTGAACGAATTTTCTCATCATGAATCTGAATTGAGGGCAGCTAACTACCACCAACCTATGTAGAAATGCATAAACCAAAAATCCACTAATAGTTTAAAGTAAACAGTTCAAACGATACCGACAACATGCAGACCGACAGAAAAAGAACGCCAAAAGAACAGATTTTGACGCCGGTAGTGGGATTAAAGGAGTCTGATTGCAAACACAATGCGAAGTCAACGCAAAGAGATCGAGAAGAATATACGTATAATTTAAAATCCCCAGTTCTTGTTGGTTTAGATAGGCTATGCTTGACTTATATAACAAAAAAAATATTAATACTTGTCCTTTGAGAGAACTCAACACAAAGTCGACTGGAACGATGATGTTTTAAATCTTATTTAAGTAGAGGTTTTGCTTGTGTACCTATGCAGAGATGCAAAATTGTATCATCACAAATTGATTTGAAAATTGATCTCATACACATAATCTCTGCGAAAGTTACACCTTTGTCAATCCGTTCTGTAAAAGTTTATTACTATGGATTAAATCATTACTTATTACTTCAAATGAATTACATGTTTAATCCAATGTCCATTTTCAGGACACGTTCTTGCGTGAATTTGAATTCCAACTGGAAACATGGGAATCATCGTTCTTAGAAGAAACGTACTTGTTCGAACGGAACATACTTCTGTCTATGATTTTTAATGTTAAATGATAAGTATGTCCTTAATTTACTTTGTATGGTTTAATTACGTTGCATGGTATGATTTAAAAAGAAATACAAGCTAAGATATGCACATTACAAATGATAATGGATAAAAAATCCATTAGTATAATATTAGAAAAAATATGGTTTGATACATCAACAGATTTGAGGGAGGGAGGTGTTTTTATCTCCAGAGGATGCTGACTAGCAGTACATGAAACATCAATTCAAGTTCTAAAATGTAATGACAGGAATGCAGACCCTATTTCTTTCGAGATATAGAGCCTTTATCTACCACTAAAACCGTTACAAGCTCCAGACAAGCATAATAAACAGACCATCCAACATTCCAATCAATGGAAACTAATACCACTTGCTTCGGCATTGCAACTAAAAGCCACTTCTAGGATCAAAACAAGGAAAAATCGAATGACACAACATAAATTAAATTTGTTATTAATCGGGATCTCTTACATTACTTGACCACATAAGTCTTCAACCTCTTCAATTTACAGGGTGACAAAGAGTATCTGAAATTCATGATGTCTAATATCGGTGAGCCACGCCATTATTGGAACAGCTAAGCTGAAGGTGTGGGGAAATTGTACAGATTGCGGTCATAATCTGTGAAGCGTTTTTGGTTTTATATCATTGCAGACCGCTTTCTAGCCAATAGTCTACATCTGATTTGTTGCATACTTGCATATATACACCATACTAACTTTTAAGCGCTTGAAGCGCCTTCTTGTTGGTTACCTACCCCATCCATCACCCTGCAAAGTGGCCTAGTGCTGTTCCAAGTACTCTCTGCTATTCATCTCTGTTAGTCTGGGAATGACAAACAACAGAAGTTTCAGTTTCACAAACAATAAACTATAATAAACACTGCACTGAGGTAGATGGCAGAATATATATAATGATAACTTGTTCTGGGTTAGAGACCTGCTGATTGTGCGGTCTTTTGCGAATCCGAGTTCATTGTCCACACAGATATCGATGTTGTCCATCTTTTGGGCTCTAGATGAACCTCTAGGTGAATGTTTTCGTGCATCAGCCACAGTCATTATTCGATCAAATAACTCATTTGGTGAAGCCTCAGCAGTACAAAGCAGCGTGGCCTTGGTTTCATACATCACCTGCAAAAAAATGTCAACTTGTGAATCAAACAAGTTAATAAATCTGTGCTCATTCATCAACATCTAGGCCTAGTTTATGATAAGAGTGGCTCGTGAAAGGTAGTATTAATAATTTAAAATCAGTGAATTTACTTCAAAATATCATTCTGCTATTGCCAAGAAATTAGGCAGGCAAAGCAAGAAAGCAAGAAACCACTGATTAAGAGATGATAATGAGTAGAAAGTAGAGAGTAAACTTATGAAAAGAATGTGACGCACATACATCAATCAAAGTTACGAAGCGGTAAGCAGCTGACCGGTTATGGGGGCCAAATACTGGTACACCTTCCAAAGCCAGTGTATGGAATTTCTCTGAATCACAATTTTACCACATTATGTAAAGTAGAAAATAGGAGTTTTGATGAAAAAGTGAATAACGTAAACATTAGAAAGAGAACATAGAAGATACAGACGATGACTCACTGAATAGTCCAAAGTAATCAGCAGCTCCCAAAGGTCGGTCGCATAAATCTTCAAATTGAAAATATGCACATCCATTAGATCCTAGAGGAACCTGAAAACTCCATAATTCAAATGCATCACCCTTAACGGAATATCACAAGAATGCTGTTATCTCGTAAATCTAGCTAATATACAGTTCATACCTGCAATTGCCGTCCCATAACTACTTCAACTGTCTGTGGGCCACTTGCTTGTTTGCCAGCTAAAAATTGGAACTTCTGTTTCAGAAGGTTGGAGTATTCATTTCCAATAAAATAAAACCCTTGCTCCGCCTGTTAATGAATGTGTTTGCGGAATTGGTCATTACAAAAGCTACTAAGGCAGAATGAAGTTTCAGTAGATACAATAAAATGGGCATATAAGGAACAGTGATAAATGGATTCTTACCGAAGTCATTTTTCGGTAGTCGGTTGATGAGCCAATTGCATGAACTATACATCTTTCCTGCATTAGTGACATATTATTAGTCAAATAATTTGTGCACCAGATGACCACAGCAAGAGGAATGTGGATTTAGTATAACAATTTGGATACCTTGAGAGTTTCTATAAAGGGCAAAAAAAGGTCCCTTTGCAGCCCACCCTCATAAAGATTGTCCGGAGCACGATTTGAGGTTGCAACAAGAATCTGTCATCATTCGAATAAATAAGAATGTTTTCCGAGAAAAAAAAGATTTGAGGTATTAAAGAAACAAATAGCATGGAAATAAAACTGCATACCACTCCTTTACTGAACAAATACCCAAACAGTCTATTCAGTATGAGGGCATTAGCAACATCATTCACCTGAAAGTCATATAAATTAAAAGAATGAGGAAGCCAATTACACTAGAGTCTAGAGGAATATAAACATATGACCCAACTTCATATTTTTATATTCTAACATACCATAAATTCATCAAGGCACAATAAGATGGACTCATCTGCTATCTCTGCGGCAACAACATCAAGTGGATCTGATAGCCCTTTATGCCTCTGCAATCAGGCAAATTAATAATCAGAGGAAAGCTTGTGGTTGAGAAGAAAACCATGTCATGTGAAAGTTATACAGAATTAGTGCATGAAGTGGCACCTGCAAGCGACTGTGGACGTTAAGCATGAAGTCATGAAAATGTATTCTCTTTTTCCTCCAATAACATGGTCTGTGTTACAAGCAAACATATTTGCTATATTTGAACAATGATATTTTGAAAACTACAGTTTCAAAGGTAACAAAATTAATTGCTCAAAGGCTGTAAAATATCATTTTTAAGAAATGAACTAGTGTTACCTATCAAGGGTGGTAGTGCCTTTATCATTGGAAAAGTAACAAGAGATCAAACAATAAATAAGATGGTCAGGCATAAATTTGCAATTAATTGTAGTATATTTACTCCTGAAGAGTACCCATCCAATTCTACTGCAACTGCAAATCATTCTTTGAGGACAAACAATTGAAACAGAACGTTGAAGTGATTATATTTAAGATGTCAGAATGGCCCAGCAAAACATTGAAGTCTACGAAGCTCATGCAGAATTTGGGGATCGACCATCAATATACACATAGCAAAAACTTGGCATGGCCTCTCCACAAGATCATAGAGATGACTTTTAAAGTTTCCGAAAATTGAGCTTTGGACGTTCATTTAAGTAATTACACAGGGCAAAATAAAAGGCTTAACAGGAAAAGAAATGAAAGATGAACCATATTTATCTTACAATTGATCGTAGAACAAATCCATGAGCATCGTCTTTCCAGTCCCTACACCACCATAAAGGTACAGCCCTTTCACAGGTGCTTGAGATGACTGGGGAATAAAGCGAGACCACAACCATCGACTCCTGGAACAGAAAGTAATGACTAATGAGATTCTCCATGAATAATGCATACCCTGCTACATCATCAAATCAAGACAACTTTAAAGGATGGAAGCAATATATCTTGAATAGCATGCTGACAAACCTTGATGATTTTTCAGAGGATGAGTACCGATCGAGCTTACACGTATCTTCAAATTCAACAAGCTCATTGTATAGCAAGTCCAACAGTCTAATTGTATCAATCTACAACATTTGACATAAAAACAAAGTTTGAAAAAACTCAAGAAGCTTCAAAACCCAATAAATAAAAAACAAATAGTGGTATTTTCTTCTAAATACCTGACTGTCATCACCATCCACGAGTTCCCCTGAGGCGATCCTCCTCTCATACTCTGTCAAAGGACCGCCTTTTCTTTCTTCTGAAGACAAAAACACGGCAATCAACAAGCGAAAAAACATATAGTGAAAGACTAAAACCCAAATTCTCACATAAACAATACCTATGGTGGTATCACTGTGGAGAGCATCCGCCGAGAAAGCTCGTAATAAAGCTATTTTGTTCAAATATCTATCGTGGGAAGGCTTGCAAGGACGATTACGGAACTTCGCCGGAGAGGCGGAAGCGAATTCCACCCTCCGAACTCCGTTATGCAAAATATCCGTTCCTCGGTGTCGCGAAGCCTCGCGGAGAATCGCCACAACTCGAGCCAATTTCCTCATCACTAATCCAAATCCGAGCCTACACACACAAAAAAAAAATCCAACACCCAAAATCCAATAACAATTCGACGCAATCAGAGCCCAAAACTCATCAGAATCAGACTTTTTCTCTCACACCGAAACCGGAGGCCAAAAGGAGGGATTTTTACGCGAAAAACCGCAGCGAAAGGAATCCGATGAGAAGATTCCAACAAAACGAGAGCGAAATCGAACTTCTCTTCTCTGTTGAACACCAAAACACCGGTCAAAACCCGAAAAGAATAGACATTTAGACAGCAAAAAGGAATCCAAAACCCACCAAAAACCACACCTTTCTGCCCGTTTTCGATCGAAACCGCGAATTAGACCTTCGAAAAGAAGAGATTTAGACGTGATAAGAAGTCGAACGGAGAAATCGGGAGGAATCTGCGACTTATATTCGGAAAAATCTCGGTTTCTTATTTTATTTTATTTTTTTCCGAAGAAAGGGAAAGAGATTAGGATGAAATTAATGACACCGAAGATTTAGAATTGTTATTAGTAGATGTTTCTCCTTCCTGTAAGTAGGGGGATCGTACGGTTGGAGTTGGACGGACGTCTTGATTGATGTGGGTGTTATTCGTTGTTGTTTAAATATAAAGTTCTTGATGTAAACTAATTAATATGATCGGTGGAAGCATGGATTTGTTTGATGGTTGGAATAGTTGGTTGGACTATTGGTTTTATAGATTTATTTATCTATGAAATTTCAGATACTTGATTTTGAATTATGGTGACATTTTTAAATAAATATTAATTATCATTTAATAAAAGTGGGACTAGATTAGAGGAGGTGGGACAGATAGGATGGGGGATAGAGCATTGGGATGTGTGACTCCAACACGATGGCGATGTGCCGCACTGCTCCGTTGCGTGTTTCGTGGGTCTTTTCCCCTTACTTATTTTTTTACTGTCGTGGGTTTATTGCTGTTTGGTGTCTTGACTTTATTAGAATTATTTTTGTATTTTGGCCTTTTCTGATATACCACTACAAATTACATATTTGTGAAACATATGACCTCGTAGCCATTGTTGTTCCAAGAATGTACACTGCTTAGCTTGTTTAATAAACAATATCACTATATGAGCCCGTGTTCTTTTTCAAAGTAATAAATTAGATATGTTCTATCGATTATTGAAAAATACCATTTGGAACTATAGGTTTTGTTAAATGATTTTTTAAGAAAACAATGTAAGAATTACTAGATTTGAGCTTAGAAAAACATCATAGAGACCTGGATAAAGGAGAAAAAAGTATACAATCAAGAGAAAAAAATATACATACTACGAGTGAAAATAGAAAAACATGACTGCAATTTCTAAGCGCACAATCATAATGCATATATTTTACAAAAATATATATATGAAAAATCCCTTACATTTAAATTTTAACAGTTTAACTTAATATTTAATTTAATTTAGTCAACCTAATTGTAAGAAATAATACACACAATAAAAGAAATGATAAACAAGTATACTTAATATGTACGGAGTTGCAATTGGCCAACATTTATTTATCTTTTTTTCTAATGCATCTTTAGGGTAAAAAATGTGCTTTTTTGGGACCAAAACTTTATCTAGGATTCGAAAACGAAAGGTTATCTACAAGTTTGGGTCAATTTCACGGTCTCTTTTTTCTTCTGTCAATATCAATTTGCAATAATGATCCTTCGGACAAACTGCTAGCAATGATTCTTTCTAAGATCGAAAGCGATGGTACTAAGTACTAACTCTAAAAGAAGCGATAGTTGTGATGCTTATGCTTATTATTTATAAAAATACTTCGTTAGGATATGTGAACCGTTAAATGTCTTTCACGATTTGTTTAAGTCGTTTGTGTCGTTTATCATTTTACTTTCACAGCGTCATTAACGAGTCAGACGCCCTCCCAACTCCTGGATGGACGTCCAGGCGCCCATCGGTGGACACGTGTCTCCCCTATTGGTCTAGTTTATTTTATTTTATTGGAGGTTTTGTTATTAGAGATAATTTATAATATATTGGGTATTTTTTAGTAATGTGGGTGATGATTTTTTATTATTATGGGATCACTTTTTAATCACGCGTGCACTGTGTCGTCACACTTCGACTATTCAATCACGCGTGCACTATGTAGTCACGCTTGCATTGTGCATTCACGCATGTACTGTGCAATGGATACCTCTCTATCTACTCTCAACTATAAATACATCTACTTATCTCCTTTAACTTCTCACATCTTCTTAAATTATTTACTCTTATTAGCTTCTCATCTCAATGTCAGATAGTAGTTCAAACTCCGCTCAATCCGACGATGACAACTGCAGTGAGACATTCGATATGATGGACCGTGCTATTGATTTGGCCGTCCAGGCTGTGTATGAACGGAGTTCACGTCCTAGGTTTCGTCAAAGGAGAACAACGAACCCAAATAAAGATCGTGAACTTGGTTACAGACACCTTAAGGGCGATTTTTTTTCTGATAACCCTGTCTATTCTAATTCTCTTTTCAGGAGAAGATTTCAGATGCGAAAGCATGTCTTTATGCACATTCACAATGTCCTTGAAGCATCTGATGTCTTCTTCCAACGAATACTGAATGCAACTAGTAGAATGAGCATTCCGGATTACAAAAAACAACGGCAGCAATACGAATGCTAGCCTATGGCGTGACAACTGATGGGATTGATGAGTACTTACGAATGAGTGCAACAACATCTAGAAATGCCCTCCTAAAATTCTGCGAAGGTGTTATTAACATTTTCGGCCCTGAGTATTTACGTCGACCAACTGCAAATGACTTGGCACGACTACTCCATGTTTGTGAGCAATGTGGGTTCTCAGGTATGATGGGGAGTATCAAGGGTGTTCTGGGAGAGCAACATTGATCCTTGAAATGGTGGCATCGTACGACTTATGGATCTGACATTCCTTCTTCGGAATTCCAGGTTCGGCCAACGACTTGAACATCCTGCAACAATCTCTAGTTTTCGACGACATACTGGAAGGTCGAGCTCTCTCTGTAAATTATGAGGTAAATTGTGTTCAATATGATATGGGATACTATCTTACTGATGATATTTATCCACAGTGGGCATCCATCATTCAATCCATCCTTCACCCTCAAACCCTGAAGCACAGGTTGTTTGCTGAAGTGCAGGAGGCAACGCGTAAAGATGTAGAACGCGCTTTCGGCGTGTTGCAAGCGAGGTGGGCGGTCATCAAAAATCTCGCTCTCACCTGGAGTAAGGACGTACTATCCAAAATAATGTCAGCTTGCATCATCATGCATATCATGATTGTGGAGGACGAACGCGACTCTTACGCCAATTTTGGAGATATTTGCGAATTTATGGAAGATCGACCTGGAACTTCTGCTGAGAAAATATCATATTCGACCGATCATATAGCGGATATTCACGAGTTTTTTGCCAATCAAGATTGGGTGTGTGACAAGAATCAACATTTGGATCTGAAAAGCGATTTAATCGAGCATATATGACAACACTAAGGATGAGGAGCGGTTTGAACATGGGTTTAACACAATTTGTGATGTTATATTTCGAAGTCTAGTTTATGTAATATGTACTGTTATGTTCTTAACTTTTGATGTAATATTTCCAATTTTGTGGACCGAAGACCGAATTTCCAAAATTTTGTGGACCGAAGACCGAATTTCCAAAATTTTGTGGACCGAAGACCGGACCGAAGACCGAATTTCCAAAATTTTGTGGTAGATTACAGTAAATTTTGTAACTTCTTAAGTATTTCCAGGTACCAACACCACGAAAATGGCTGGCGAAGCACCTGAATCCGGCGAGGTAACGGGGGCGGAATTTTTTTCCCGACTCGGGCGTCTGGATAAGCCGCCTCCACATAGGTGGAGGCGGTTTAGCCCGACGCCTCCACCTATGTGGAGGCGGCTTCGGTGGACGCCTCCACAAAGGTGGAAGCGTCTGTCTAACACGCCTCCACGTATGTGGAGGCATGTTAGTCAGACGCCTTTTTTATTTTTTTTATTTTCTGTTAAATTCAATTTTTCCAGGTTCCGTTGCAAGATTTCGGTGGTGATGAAGTAGATTACAGTGAGCTTTTTGACAGTAAACAAATATTTACAACAATCGAGGAAGCTTGTAAATGGGCGAAACAAATTGCACTAGGAGCCGGATTTTTTTTGGTTATATCATCATACAAACCAAAATCAGATAATCGGATGGATTGTTACCTCAGATGCGATCGCAAACGTGAGATGAGTTCTCGTGATACGAGTATTGCACTGCGAAAGAATACGAAAAGAAAAGGTTGCGGTTGTCGGTTTTTGGTAAAAGTGGTGGAGCGACGAGATCGTGATGGATGACTTATTGTTTCTAGTAGCATCTATGGGCAGCACAACCACCGATTGACAGTTTATTCAGAGGGTCACCGACAGGTCAGCGGACTTAGTGCTGGGGCAAAAAAAATTGTTCGTGATATGACAGACGCACAAGCAAGACCCCATAACATTTTGTTGGCGGTAAAGAAGAAATTTCCGGACGATAATCCGAATCAAAGGCACATTTACAACTTCAGAGAGTACATGAGGAGGACGAAATCTGAAGACAGGAATCCCGCGCAGCAGTTTCTCAGGGAGGCAGTGCAGCATAAGTATTTGCATTGGATTGTGGCAGATGAAGAAACTAATGTCTTGACTCACGCATTTTTGGCACATCCGACTTCAGTTCAGTTGTTGCGTACATACCCATTCGTAATCTGTATGGATTCGACGTATAAGACGAACAAGTACAAGATGCCTTTGTTTTAGATGGTTGGGGTTACTCCAACAAACATGAATTTCCTCATCGGATATGCGATTTTGCAGGATGAGACCGAGTCTAGTTACCGGTGGGTGTTGGAGAGGTTGCAAGATCTGTTATTGGATATTGTTAGCCCGACAACAATAATTACGAACCGGGAGATGGGTCTGATGCGACCAGTGGCAGAGGTTTTTCCTAAGTCAGCTCATTTACTATGCACCTGGCATATCAACAAAGACGTGTACAACTACGCATACCACGTATTCGGCAAGGAGAAGCAGCTTGCAGAGAGTTTTAGGCGTGGAAGGTGGAGGAGAGTCATGCTTTCTGATTCACAGACGGATTATGATAGAGCAATCCGCAATCTGAAAGATTCTTACAGTTCCTGGCCAGTGCTGACGAAGTATGTGGAAGACACGTGGTTGGTGCATAAGGAAAAATTTGTGTTGAATTGGACGAATCAAGTTTTTCATTTCGGCAACACTACGAACTGCATGGTGGAAAGTGCACATTCGGCTCTGAAAGAGTGGATTACTACTTCGACTGCCGCTCTCGACACTCTTTTCGACCGCGTGAACTCGTCTATTGAAATGCAGCTGACTAATATTTGGAACTTTCTTGAAGATTCGAGGCGTCGAAATTTGGCACATTACATAAGTCCTCTGTTTCAGCATATAAATGGTCGAGTTTCGCATCACTGCTTGTCGTTAATGACTCAGTAGTTTAAGAGAATGCAGGACTTAAGTGATGAAATTGAATATCGTTGTGGGTGTGATTTCCTGACAACACATGGGATTCCTTGTGCCTGTACCATGTACGAGTGTTTGGCGTCAGGTGATGGAATTTATTTAGAGCAGATTCATCCATTCTGGAAAACACTTGTTATCGGAGGAGTCCAGATGTATGAGTTTGTTGATCGGTCAGCACAAGACGCCGAGCATTTTCGGAAGCTAGTGGATGAGATCTCGGAGAGCGACCCTGCAGTAATTCGTAGTGCCTCTCGTATTTTATACGAACAGTTACACCCCGATCAGTCGAACTATGGAGAATCCGAAGAAAATACTAAGGTACGAGGTCGACCTAGGGGAAAGTCGACACGTCGGGACCCGAGTGCCTTCGAGTATGCTGAGCGAGGGCGTGGTCGGTCTGGCAGTAGTGGGAGCAGGGGTCGTCGTCAGTCTGGCAGTAGTGGGAGCAGGGGTCGTCGGTCTAATTCGTCTCTATCGTCCGTGAATACGGGCACAAGATCTTCTGGTATGTTAATATCTTTGTTGTTATGTTATTTAATTTAATATATATCAGTAATCTAAATGGGGTTGAATATATTATATATTATCTCCTAATTTTGTTGTTTTAATGAATTGTTATTTACTTATCTTACAGTGTCCGGACGGGTTGACGTGGACAACTTCCCATATAATGATAGACTGCCAGGAATCATTTTACCATTTCTGGATGGGTGGAATGACGTACGTGTTGATGGCAACTATGGATTTCGATGTGTTGCTGATGTCTTTCATGGTGGTCAGGAGAACTGGTCGTACGCCCGTCGTGCGATTTCTAATGAGATAGGTGCACATCCTATATATGAGAGTGTCTATTTCGGGCGGCCCCGGGAACCGTCTCCCCCAAGGGGGACGCGGTTCCGGCGGTCGCCCTCTCGTTGGGTCGGGCGGTTCCCGCGGACGCCTGACCCAAAAATGTTTTTTTTTAAAAAAATTAATTGAAATAAACAAGGTAATTTACCAGATATGAGTAGTTCGGGGTGTCCGCTGGCTCTTTCCCTGGCCTCTGAGACATTCTATTTGGTGAATAAAAGTGTGATATGAAGAGAAAGTTGTGTTAAAAGAGTGAAATGAGGAGTTATATTAGTAGAAATGGTAGAGGGGCAAAATGGTAATCTTATGGGCGATTTAAGTAGTTTTACGGCGACGAATAGCAATTCAAAAATCAAATGGTCCTTTGGATATTTAAAAAGTTAATTAGTCAAAGGATAATGCTCAGCGCTCTTTTTTTGGGCTCAATTCTCTCAACGTACGCATGTGGTACATTCACGTGGGTCTTCATCATATTCTAGGTTTTCATATGGGAAAGTCTGAGCAAACTGCACACATTCCCACGGGTTGTGTCAAATAATATATTTACCATCTTCTCTCCCTAATATAGTATGCATGTGTCAAATAATATAGTATGAGGTCTGAAAATATATAGGGTGTCTATATTTATATGTCAGGATATAGATTAACAAGTTTATGAAACTAATTATTGGCGACAAATCGATGTCTACCGTTTAGATTTTCATATGTTTATGTTTGCTGGACATGTCAGGAAATGTTTGAATAAGATATATCGTAATCAAATATCTGGATATCCAATTATTCAGATATAGGTTGGTAATATGTCTACAACTACCAAAACTTGTATCATCAATAGTCCAAACATATATTGCCCTACACTTATGCTTATTGGACATGTCAAACATGTCTAAAACAATGTATAAATCCAAAAGAGATATTGTAATCAAATATCTAAACAAGAATGAGTTTTAGAGATACATGTTCATAACATGTCTACATATAGATATTCTCACCCATTTACTGCCAACTTCTTCCCGCCAATTTGAAAAATCTTCGTTTCTCGGTCAAATACGTCCACCATCTCAACAAATAATCTATGATCAGGTGACGGTCCTTGTAGATCAAATAGGAAGTCGAATGGTGTCTCCATAAATAGCTTCTTGTGCTCTGTACTCATATTTTTTGAGGTACGTCAGAGTCTTCGCGGTTGTGCATCTTGTCCTGGCATCTTTCGGATCACCTGTCAAATAAAATTATTTAATGAGTGAGGCAATTAAATAGAATGAAATCTGACTGCAATGTACGAAGATAAATCAAGATATAAATGCAGACATCGCCATTACCTTCCCCAAACACTCATTAATGTAATTCATAGGTAAATCATTTTTTTCACATGTTTTGGTTTATCCGGATATAGAGAGACTGATCCATAATTTGCTTGTCTATGTCTACGTAAACATTGACTTGGTGTTTGGTTTCAAGGTTCATCAGTTAGACGACGAGTGTTCCGAATATGACGCTGACGTAAAGGAGAACAACCTCAGTAGAGACTTGGACGAAGATGACGATGACGCCCCTGATACATCCTTATCAGAAGATGGTACAATGCAAAAGCCGTATCCAGATATTTCTCATTCAGACGTTGACATGTCATTACATTCTAGATCAAGTTTCCCAATGGTTGGGATGACTTTTACAACCTTATAGATTATTTGGGTAAGTTCCAGCTCTTTGGTTTTGCTTCTCCCACAAAAAATATCATGAGTAACTGTCTTTGTCTTAACATACATAAGAGGTATCAAACAGTTGGAAAAAGGGTTATTTGCTTGGTTGCACATCTGCGGATGCGTAACTGGGGTTTTGAACCTGAGTTTCGACTATTGACTTAGGTGCACCTACATATCGATGTTATTTGCTTGGAAGCACCTCTACCGTCAATGGGACTCACTCCGTTAAAACACCGTAACCACACCATTAGGAAATTTGTAGTTTACCCCCTCTAAATCTAAAAAAGTCTTAATATTAAATAAAAATGGAAAGCCTCTCTCCCTTTCTCTCTCCTCTCTCCCTTTTTCTCTCTTTTCTTTTCTCTCCTCTCTTTCTCTCTCTTTTCTCTCTCTAGTCTCTCTCTCCAATCCTCTCTCTCTAGTCTTTCTCTTCAATCCTCTCTCTAGTCTCTCTCTCTCTCTCTCTAGTGCTCATCGTGGTCTCTCTTTCTCTATCCTCTCCTCTCTCTAGTCTCTCTTTCTCTCTTCTCTCCCCTCTCTATTCCTCTCTAGTCTCTCTTTCTACTTTTGAGTGGAATAAGAATAATAGGATTTCCATGATAGGGTCAGATAGGAGATTCAAGTGTTGATTGATCAGGTGGTCTAGGCTCAAGGGCCATATTAGGTGTACTTTGAAGAGTATACTGATAAAGCAAATTTATTCCAAAGTCAAAAGAGCGGTTGAGTTGCAAAAATAAAGGATCTTTAATCTTCTCTTTTTTGTCACATTAACGAGACTAATAAAAATCCATCAAATGTTGATGCAGCCATGCAAACCAACACAATTGATCAGCAGCGAACACACAAAAGTAAAGAGCAAATCACCAGATCAGACCAGTAAAATAACCAAGTCTTGTACACCCAAGTATAGCAAATCGATAGCAGATAATCAATACACCAAGTGCAGCAGAGCACACACTTGATAGCACAATTCGTAATACTCTTGCCGTAGAGAAATCCAACCCAACTCACTGAATTGAATACCTCGATCAAGACAGAAGGAGACCCAAGTGCAGGACAAATGCAAGCCAGAAATTGATGGCAAAAAGAAGCAAAAATCAACAAAACCAGGAACAAACCAAGAAATATCCTCACAAGTAGCAAAAAGGAGTTAAAGAATTGAGGAAAAAAAATACTTTAATTCGTGCAAGCTCCTTATTGGCGTCCAACTGAAGAAGAAAAAAGAACCCAAACGAGACTGACGATCAGGTGGTTCGCCGAGCTAACCAGGACATTCGCCACCAAATTGGACTAGTATGATAGTTCCTCGAGTGCAGCTTGACAATGGAAGATGACCAATTGAAGAAATAAGACGTCCAACACGCCAAATGGAAAAGGAGGCGTCGACCACAGTGTCATCACGCAGGGATATGACGACCACGGAGCACCTTATCGATCAAATTAAGGCAAAAATATGTTTCTCGCAAGTTTCTTGTAGGATTTCGTTTCCCTATGTATGTATATATTTTTAAAATTTTAATACAACATACAAGATCGATTTCATATTTCAACAATTTTTTTTGTACATTACTTTATGTTTATTCTAATATCATGCAATCCTACATATATTAAAATAAATCACAAAGAGAGAATCGTACCTAAAGGTTCTCTAAAACCTTTTGAAGATCCGGAGTCACATTGCCCGTTGAATCGCCCGCCGATTCGCCTCCAAGTGTTCACCAAACTCTAAACAAGATTAGAGAGAAATGAGCTAGTTAATCAATCTCTAATAATACTTAGAATGTGGCTAATAACCCCTCTTTGAGCTCCTGACATTTCTATCTCCCAAACTCAAAATTAATAAGAGATTTTCGTGGTGATTAGAGGAGAGATTAATGAGAGAAAGAATTTTTGCATTAACATAAACAAGTAGGAGGAGGAGTGCTTTTATAGTCTCCCAAAACACTCTTATCAAGAACTATTCCTTAGTCATGATCTCTTGCTTATTCTCTCCTAAAATTAATCTCTAATTGCCACATAAGCATCCTCTAAAACATTTTAATTAAATATGGAATTAATCCAACCCATGATCTAATTAATCTCTTAATAATTCAGGCAGAAATCACATTTTTGGTCGACCGAGAAATTTTCTTGGTTAACCGAACCCTTCGTTTTTAACTCATGTACGGTGCAACGTGAGCTAGACGGTCGACCAAATCCGTATGAGAAAATTCTTTGGAAGAATTCGGACGAACCACATCTTCTCTTCGGTCTACCGAAAATACTTTTTCTTGGTTGACCGTTCACACTCGGTTAACCGAACCCGATTGTCCAGGCACTCTAGACAATTTCGGTCAACCAATTGTGCTTACCCGTTCCCCATTCGGTTAACCGACCCGAAGATTCCCCGGTCGACCGAACCCTGAATGGTTCACCGTGTTTGACCCCGATTTTGCCTTTGTCAAATTTTGGATTTATTTCCAACAAAATTTGATCTTTTGGGGTTTTTAGCAAATTCATATATTATGTAATATATTATTTTATGTAATATTAAATTATTACACCTCATAATATACATACCTCATATGAATTTATTATGATTCTAATTATGTCAATTCTCATGACATATTGATTTTATTCGTTCACCACATGTGTCATTTTTTCACATGAAACCCGACACATCATATGAACTCAAAATCAAGCTTCTTGTTTCTCAGTTTTGTGGTGTGGCCTATAGGAGGATCTAAGCTAAATTGGCAGCGATATTAAACAATTAATATCTCAAACTATAAGCGGTATCTAGCTACACATTATAGTTACCCAATTAGATAAATGTCTCTGTTCCACTCGAACTAAAACACAATCCATTTAGTGATGTAAGTGCATCACTTGTGTCCGTCTCTTGCCTCATGATATTAAAAATATATAAAAATAGAAATGTGTCACCTTTGTATTATATTCATTTCTTGATCTCTCTAAGCTAATTATAACTATGTAACTTAACTCAAGTTACATTGTGCACATTATAATTTTGCTTTATCAATGGGCCCACTAATATCATCACTCAATTAAGAGGGGCAACGATAATCGTTTGACTAGCTATCTTTTCCAGCACAGGTCATGTTCAACCAACTATTGCCTTTATCACTATACTCATTGATAGCTTTTGACAATAATCAAATTAAGCACTTCTTCAGTGAAAAGATATAACTCTCATATCTTAGGATCCAAGACACAGTAAAACATTAATGACACGAAACACAATTCTATAATATTTTACTTGTTAGGTCTATTCAATATATAAAAGTAATCTTTTTCTCTTTTATATACTCGTGTCACCAATTATTTGTAGAGCTACAATAATCGATGACCAACACGACAATCTTATCTCGGTGATTAATGTTCCATGTTAATTACCATGATTGTTAACAACTTTTGATTTATGTAAATTATTATCTTTTAGAGCTCTACGGTTAAGGACCAAGTGTCTCTTCCTTAACACTTCCAAAAGACGAATACCATAATCAAGGAACAAAATGTTTGCACATCCAATTCATAAAATTGACATATAAAAGTAAAACTTTTAGAACACATTCATTTCACTTCTAAGGGAGAGATGATGAAGAATAGAAATGATTATCTTCCCCAGTACGCTGACGAGGTGGTGAGCTTCAAATTGGCTCCTTTGTGACGAAGCAAGAAACCTTGCAAATTGAGTTCAATTGAAAGCACATGAATCTTCCTTGAGCTCTACTAAGGATTGAGAGGATATGAGGTGAAGCTTTAAACCACTCAGCCCGTCGTTTGGAAAAGGACGTCGGTCGGCCAAGAACCGGCAGTCGTGCTTTCACGAAAATAGGAGAAAATAACACGGCAGAAAGACTCGCACACTGTCCAGAAGATTCCCCACACGTTTCTGAAGGATTGGGGGTCCTACAAAGCTCCGACGAGGTTGCTCTGTTGAATGTAACAGTAAAGATGGCCGACCAGCTCCGAATACGGTCGAAGTGATCTTAAATGAAAGAGGAGGAGAGAGAAGAGAGATACCATGATGAGCACTAGAGAGAGGAGAGAGAACGAGAGAGACTAGAGAGAAGATTGAACAGAGAGACTAGATAGAGAAAGAGAGGAGAGAGAGAAGGGAGAGATGCTTTTCATTTTTTTATATTTAACATTAAGACATTTTTCGATTTATGGGGGGTAAACTGTAAATTTCCTAACGGTGTGGCTGCGGTGTGTTAACGGAATGGGTCACATTGACGGTAGAGGTGCATCAAAGCAAATAACATTGATATGTAGGTGCACCTAAATCAATAGTCGAAACTCGGGTGCAAAACCCTAATTACGCATCCGTAGAGGTGCACCCAAGCAAATAACCCCAAAAAATCTTATTTAAGTTGAGGTGATGATATCTACGTTTAATGCAAGGTGATGGTGATGCCTATGACAAATGTCTGAAATGATGTCTTTGAACCATATATCCAGAGTGCAAGCAATCTACGCTCGCTGTAACAACCATCCTTCTTAATCACTCCACCAAATTCACTTCTCATTACCTTCTCATTAACAGTCTTTGTCTGGATATACATAGAAGGTATCAAACAACTGAACAATACATAATTATCATGTATCATCACTTATCCAGACATTTATCATCCCACATTTTCCAAATTAGTATGAGGTCGGAAAATATATAGGGTGTTTATTTTTTTCCATCTGGATAAAGATTAACAAGTTTAAGAAACGGATTATTGGTACGCCTGACAATTTGACACGAGACACGAAAACATAACACGAAAAATCTATGTTGAGTTTAAGGATTTCGTGTCGTGTTTCGGGTACACAATTTTTTTTTCCGTATCATTTTCGTGTCTCACTGGTCGTGTACACAAAAGCACCTGATATTATATATCTATTTGTAGTAATACACATATGTGTAATGTTAGCTCAGTAGTTAGGTGATGGAAGGTTGATTGTGGAGTGTAGGGTTCGGAACCCCGTTTTATTCCTTTTTTCTAATAAAAACATTTTATCCAAAACGCTTTATCTTCTATATGGTTTGATATAAGCTGGAGATTGTTCGAACTTTTAGTCCCACTTCGCCCATTGAAATATTCTCTCCCATACAATGGGTATACAAGGACGTGGAACCTCTCTTCTTCTTCCCACATTGAACTTGCCTTAGGCTTTCTCCTTGAGATGTTGTTAGGTGAAAATAATTTAATTGGTTTCCTAGTTGAAATTATAAATTAATAAAAAAAACATGTAAGTCGGGTCATTTCCTGTTAACCGAAAAAGATTCGGGTCGTGTTCGTGTTCCTTGTGTTGGTACACAAAATGATTTCGTGTCCTGTTTGTGTTTAGTCAATTTGGCTGGTACACGTAAAAAAACACAACACGAAAGTACACGACACGACACGATTGTCAGGCCTAATTATTGGCGACAGATCGATGTCTGCCATTTAGATTTTCATATGGTTGTGTTTGCTGGACATGTCTGTTAGGATCTATGACCCTCTAATCGATAGAAAAATGCGGAATTAAAAATACTAATCGAAGGATTAAGGAAGAGACAATTGCAAACCACAAAAATGACGATGTCGGAGTTTAGAGAGGTTCGGCACCCACACCTAGGTCCTAGTCCTCCTCGCAAGCCTCGCTCGATCCCCCGAGCCTCGCTTACGGTTCCATTAACCGATCTCCGTTCCGAGACAAGACCAACGCCGTTTACAACATCGAGCCTCGCGAACAACCTCGCCTCGCTCGTGTCTCCTCTCACAACCCGAGAGGGAGCTTCCTCGAGGCTTTTACAACTCTTTGATTCTTTGATGTGGAAGTTGAATCACACTCTAACTAACACTCTATACTTGAGCACACTTGGATATGCTATTGAATTGGATTTGCAAGTGGTGAAGTTTAAGCTTGAGTGTTGTGGATTGAGAGCTTGAAGATGGAGAGGATTTGGCTTTGAGTATTGGATAGATAGCAAGTGTTCAAGAGATCCAAAGCAACCAAATGAGTTCCTATTTATAAGCCTTCAAGCTCATATAGCCGTTTGGGAGTTGGTGATGAATGGACCAATTAGAAAGCAAGATGTCACTTAAGCTCGGCCAGAAATCGAGACAGATTCGGTCGACCGTTATCCACACGGTAGTCCGAAACATTTGTCTGAACTATGAACTTGGTTGACCGATTATGTATCGGATCACCGTTCACCAACCTCCAGTAGCTTTTATCTATTTAGCCATAATTAAATTCGGTTCACCGAAGTCCATTCGGTTCACCATTCCAAGGTGGACAGTAGAATTAATTAGGCTCTGATCTACTCAAGTTCGGTTGACCGTGTATACTTCGGTAGACCGAAGTAGCGCGGGTATTCCGCTGACAATGCGTGGGAAATTGTTTTATCGATAACGGTCAAGTTAAATAGTCGTTGGGCTCCTAAAGCCAATAAGAATTTGGTAGACCGAAGTGTGTACGGTCGTCCAAAGAGGGTCAAGTTAATTTGGCTCTAGGGTCTTGATTTGAATGTGACCGTTGGAGCAAAGTCCAAAACCGATCTATGGCTATTCGGTCGACCGAAGGTGGTTCGGTCTTCCATTGGGGTAATTCCAGAGAACACCTAAGTTTCACTGTTGGGAAGTATTCGGTTATCTGATAGGTGTTCGGTGGACCGAACTAGGTAGAGTTCGGTGAACCGAAATAAGTTCAGTTTACCGAGAAATGACGGGACAGAATCCTAGTGCTCAAGTTTACATAAAACCTTATGGACTCAATAAATATAAAAGTTACATGTCTTGGTTCAAAGCTTTGATTACAAGTCTTGAGTCTTGATGTCCTTGTCCCAATGCTCATTTCCTTGATTGTCTTGATCAACCTATTAAGATGATTGCAAGTATACAAACATATATGCAATGCATGTAATCGTGTTTGCTTACTTTGATTGATTAGGTTGATTGATTAAAATTAGTTTAATTAATCATCAAAATTAATATAGAGTAAGGCCAAAAAGCCAACAATCTCCCCCTTTTTGATGATGACAAATCTATATCTTAATGCTTGAGTTTCAATTTAAGTTCTCCCCTATTCTATATGATTGCTCCCCCTTCATATATGTAAACTATGATGCTCCCCCTAACAATGTGCATAGTATGAGTAAATTGAAGCTCAATCCTTTTCATTCTCCCCCTTTGACATCAATCAAATGCAAACACTACAAGCATATGATGTAAAGGTATAGGATTTCATAATTCTCCCCCTTAATTAGATGATATAACATTATATGCTCCCCCTATCACTAAGGCCTAAAAGCAATGATGTATGATATCAATTAAGCATGTAATATCCCTAGATTAGAACCAAATGTTAAAATAGACACGATTGAGAGGATTGAAAATATTACCCAACTTTTGATCCTCGATTTTGTATTGGTTCCAATCTCCTTTCGATAGCGACGACGACTTTATAAATTCGATTCAAATGATTTCCTTGAAGCTTGGAATCGATCTTTTGTAGCTTGAGCCGATCGCTATCGATTTTCCTTCTAAGTACACCTACAAGTGAAGATTTTGGTACCCAAACAACTTTGGGTCCTTTGACATTAATCTTTGGTACCCAAGCCATTTTGGTCTTAGGTGCCCAAACACTTGAAGAACTTTTATTCACAAAGAAATGCTTTCCATTCATAGTAGTGTGAATAACATGGTTTTTGTAGTTGTTAACAAAATAGCCTACACGATGCTTATCTAAAGATTGTTTTTGACTCCCTATGAGCATATCAAGCATTTTCTTTCCTCTTGAGAATTTTTCAAGATCATTTTGTAATTGAACATTCTTAGCAATTAGATCTTGAATATCATTACTACATAAAAGTTTTGCATTTAGAGTTGTAATTTCATCAATCAATTGAGTGTTCTCTAATGCAATTTTATTATGACTAGCAAGCAATTCATTCTTCTCATTCATGATACATTCAATTTGAGATTGTAGCTCATTGATTTTCTTTCTTGCTAGTTTATTCTTTTGACAAATTTTCTCAAATTTTTCATGCAATTCATTGAATTCACATTGAAGTTCATTATATGCATTTGAATTATTTGAATCAATTGAATCACAACTAGAGCAAGAAGATACCTCACTTTTGTCATCTTCTATTACCATGAAGCACATCGAGGCGAATCGCCTTCAATTGATGAAGATGATGAACTATCCCAAGTTTCTTTGAGAAAGTAAATGAAATTAACAACCTAATGTTCTGATACCAATTGTTAGGATCTATGGCCCTCTAATCAATAGAAAAATGCGGAATTAAAAATACTAATCGAAGGATTAAGGAAGAGACAATTGCAAACCACAAAAATGACGATGCCGGAGTTTAGAGAGGTTCGGCACCCACACCCGGGTCCTAGTCCTCCTCGCAAGCCTCACTCGATCCCCCGAGCCTCGCTTACGGTTCCACTAACCGATCTCCGTTCCGAGCCGAGACCAACGTCGTTTACAACACCGAGCCTCGCAAACAACCTCACCTCGCTCGTGTCTCCTCTCACAACCCGAGAGGGAGCTTCCTCGAAGCTTTTACAACTCTTTGATTCTTTGATGTCGAAGTTGAATCACACTCTAACTAACACTCTATACTTGAGCACACTTGGATATGATATTGAATTGGATATGCAAGTGGTGAAGTTTAGGCTTGAGTGTTGTGGATTGAGAGCTTGAAGATAGAGAGGATTTGGCTTTGAGTATTGGATAGATAGCAAGTGTTCAAGAGATCAAAAGCAACCAAATGAGGTCCTATTTATAAGCCTTCAAGCTCATATAGCCATTTGGGAGTTGGTGGTGAATGGACCAATGAGAAAGCAAGATGTGACTTAAGCTCGGCCAGAAATCGAGACAGATTCGGTCGACCGTTATCCACACGGTAGTCCGAAACATTTGTCTGAACTATGAACTTGGTTGACCGATTATGTATCGGATCACCGTTCACCAACCTCCAGTAGCTTTTATCTATTAGCCCTAATTAAATTCGGTTCACCGAAGTCCATTCGGTTCACCATTCTAAGGTGGACAGTAGAATTTATTGGGCTCTGATCTACTCAAGTTCGGTTGACCGTGTATACTTCGGTAGACCGAAGTAGCACGGGTATTCCGTTGACAATGCGTGGGAAATTGTTTTATCGATAACGGTCAAGTTAAATAGCCGTTGGGCTCCTAAAGCTACTAAGAATTGGGTAGACCGAAGTGTGTACGGTCGTCCGAAGAGGGTCAAGTTAATTTGGCTTTAGGGTCTTGATTTGAATGCGACCGTTGGAGCAAAGTCCAAAACCGATCTAGGGCTATTCTGTCGACCGAAGGTGGTTCGGTCTTCTGTTGGGGCAATTCCAGAGAACACCTAAGTTTCATTGTTGGGAAGTATTCGGCTATCCGATAGGTGTTCGGTGGACCGAACTAGGTAGAGTTCGGTTAACCGAAATAAGTTCGGTTTACCGAGAAATGACGGGACAGAATCCTAGTGCTCAAGTTTACATAAAACCTTATGGACTCAATAAATATAAAAGTTACATGTCTTGGTCCAAAGCTTTGATTACAAGTCTTGAGTCTTGATGTCCTTGTCCCAATGTTCATTTCCTTGATTGTCTTGATCAACCTATTAAGATGATTGCAAGTATACAAACATATATGCAATGCATGTAATCGTGTTTGCTTATTTTGATTGATTAGGTTGATTGATTAAGATTAGTTTAATTAATCATCAAAATTAATATAGATTAAGGCCAAAAAGCCAACAATGTCTGGAAATGTTTGAACAATATATTGTAATCAAATATCTGGATAACAAGGTATTCAGATATAGGTTGGTAATATGTCTACATCTACAAAAACTTGTATCATCATTATTCTTGACATATAAGTTACCAGTTAACTTGTATCATCATTTCCATTTGCACACACTATTGTCCCTTTTTAACTAGATATATTGTCTTATGTTTGTGCTTGTTGGACATGTCAAGCATCTCTGAACATAAAATGTATAAATCCAAAAGAGATTTCGTAATAAAAATATATGAACATGAATAAGTTGTAGAGAGATGTTCATAACATGTCTACATATAGATAACATGTTTGATAAACATTCTGCAAAAAATACCTTGTCTATATTCATCTGTCGGGATCTACATTAACAAGTTAAAAGTTACATAACTCTATTGGTAGTTACATAAAATGTCAGATAGTATACGATACATACAATTACCCAAAAAGTTAGACATTCACACTAAAATCTTCGTGATTATGCATCTTGTCTTGGTGTCTTTCGGATCACTTGTCAAATAGAATGATTTAATGAGTGAGGAGATTTAATAGAATGAAATCTAACTGCAATATACAACGATAAATCAAGAAATAAATGCAGGACATTGTCAATGTAAAAACAATCTCAGATATCCTTCTATTAAATCTCAGATATGAAGATATACATGTTTAGATATCAACAAAATATTGAACCTTAATTTATAATTTTGTCAGACAAGTAACACATACTAGTCTGAATATTACATATCACAATTCCACGTTGCAAAGATTCCACAAAATCGACAGACAACACAACCTTTTGATCTACATATTATAGATTATATTATGACATACACAAATATTCAGTCATCAAATGTTATAATGAAATCCAGACATAACTTCGGAGATATTTGATAAAATATCCAGACATGTAACAGAGTCCAGACGTATCTAAAGAGAATCCAAACAAAAAACTTACCTAGACAAACTAAACATGATTCATACAAAATATAATTGAGATTCCTCAAATGTAATATTCTATATATTAGAAAACAAAATATAACACTATTAAATATCCAGACTATCCATATTTTATGAAATCCAGACATAATTGTGCAAATATAAAAAGTAAGAATGGTAAGTGCAGATATTGTCAGATTTAAATCGCCAAACAACGATCTAGATTCCGTGTCAACTAAACCCTAAATGTCCAAAAAATTCCAAAATATAAGATTCATGTCCATAGATCGTTCTCCGTTTGAAACACACACAAAAGACTTCTATACATATCTATCAACAAGCCATAACTTCAACAAATGCAAAAATCACAAAAAAACATGAGTTTTACATTTAACACGGAAAACTAACCTATGATTCCTTCTTCTTGAGTCATCGCAACCTTTGAACGAAGAAACCATTACAAAAGCATCAAAGGCTCTCCCAAATCACCCAAGATCCTCCAAAATCGTTGCTCATTTCCTACTCCCGGTTGAATTTTTGTTTTGGTTTATATTTTGGATTTCAAAAATGTTTTGGCTGTCCAAGATTGATTAAATACCCAAAGATATTTCCGCAACAGTTACCTCGGGATAATTTCCGCAGTGGTTCTCTTCATATCTGGATATTATTTGGGTGGATATTTTGCAAAACCAACTAGATCCACTATTGAGCTCTTAGTCAAATTGTTGGAAAAAGACAAGTATAAAGTTGAAGTTTCAACATCCCAATCCTGTTGGATTGTGAGTTTGTGACATAGAACAATATGTTCTCACTTAACTTCGTTTTTTTCTTTGCTTTGTTTATGAGCTTGATGTTGTGAGAAAATAAGAGAAGTGAGAACGGTTTTCCTAAAGACCTAGATTTAAATCATGATACATTCTATTCAAAAATATGTGTTGGTTGATGTTTAAACAAGCACGTGAACGCAAAATGGTACATATCCTACATTTTTTTGTCAAAGAGTGAAACAATACCATGGAAGAATCAATTGAATTATTGTGACAACAAGAGAATCCTTAATACTACTTCATGGTGGATATCATAGTGAACCTTTCAACTCCGTACTCCATTCTCATCAAATTCGCTCATATATAAGGGGTGTTTGTGCACAATAGGGCTGTCAAGTTCTGCTCGGGATCGATAGATCGCTCGATGTTCGCTCGATTTTGCTCTGATTTTGCTCGAAATTGCTCGGATCGGTTAGTAACGAGCCGAGCACGAGCAGACCCCGCTCGCTCGATACTCGCTCGATGCTCGCTCAATTATCGCCTGAAACCTGATTACTATATCCAATTATTTGATTAACCTGAATATTCTATCCAATTACCCGATCAGTAACGTGTTAAACTCATTAAATAAACTAATTTACCAAACCCAACAATCCATTTAACAAACCAAACCAAAATACTCATTAGAATCAAAACCATATTAGTACTAAACTTTTCATTTTTTTCATTATTATTTTTTTCTCATTCTTTTCTACACCAAAAGTTCAAATAAATTAAGGTTTAGGTCAGATAGATGATATTATTTATAAGATGTTGATGTTGTGAGTTGTCCTACAATTTAGAAGATTGTGTTTGATTTTAATATTGTGTTGATTTTGTTTGATCCAAGTGTATAATCTTATTTATAAGATGTTAATGTTGTCGTATAATTTATAAGATTGTGTTTTATTTTAGGTGTTAATTTTAAGATTGTGTTAGTAACTATTATTATATTTGTCTTAAGTAATTTTATAATTCACTTATTATGACAACATTATTAGGAATTCAATACCAAAAAAAGGTTTAGGTTAACGAGCCGCTCGTGAGCCGCTCGCGAGCAGATCGAACCGAGCACGAGCAGAATTTTCCGCTCGAAACCCTTAACGAGCCGATCTTGAGCAGACTCGGATCGCTCGTTTAGAGATCGATTACACCCCTAGTGCACAAGAAGCTGGTGGAAAAATGAATTCCAGGAGTCAAAAGGAAAACAATGGAAAACAGAATCCAATGGAATTAAAATTCTGTTTGACCAAATTCTATTATTTGTGCCTGTAACTGGAATCTGATGGAATTCAAATTATGTTATTTGTGCATATCACTGGAATTTACAATAAAATGTAAAAATAATATATTTTTGTTATTGATATTTACAAATAATGAAAAAGATAAATGAATATAAACCAAACCAAATAAATAATATAAGAACACAAACATAAAATAATTAAAGATAATGTTTTAATCCATTCAAATGTAACAAAAATTAAAAATACAATTCAATAATGTCAACAAACAATGTGTCGTGAACATTCAATCAAGCCAAATGGAATTGGTTAAATCATTGCGCATTTTATCTGCAACTTCTTTTTGTTGTTGTTGAGATAATGCAACTTCAGTTTCTTATTCGTCTACATCTTCTTCTAGTTGAAAATTTAGATCAAGATCTAACTCATCATTATCTTCTCTACGAATGTAATCTTCAATGTGATATAACTTATCATCAAGATCTTCAAGCAAAATCATCATTATCTTCTGTACGAATAAAATTATGTAACAAAAAACATACCAAAATGACGTTTACTTGAGTTTTTATAAGAAAATGCATATACCCCTTAAAAGGGCAAATTGATATTTCATAACTCCAAAAGTTAGATCTATCACTTTTATATATGCTAACATATACATCAACACCAACAACTTTTATATATGCTAACATATACAACAACTTTTATATACGCTAACATATAAAAGAGTAATTATAATCAGAGTGACGAAAATAGCAATAATTGATACCACTTGTTTGAGATCATGTGGTCGAAATTTGTAAAGACGTTGGAATTAAATTAGTTATAAAAAATTAGTAATTAGCTTTACTTATACAAATCAACTCTATAGTATAGTACATCTAGCTTAAGACCATCTCTAACCATGACCTGGACGACCAGGTCATCAACTCTCTCTCTCTTCGAAATCAGCTTTCTTTCTCCTCCACATCAGCTTTCTCTTTCCACAACCCACATTCTTCTCTTTCCTACACTATTCATCTCTTAACCACAACCCAACACAACTAACAACAACTTACATCTCTCCTCCACATCATTTCGGGATCCATTTTGATAAAAATTTAAAAAATATAAAAACAAATTCTAAAAAATCAAAACAATTATAAAACGTATTTTCGGAAAAAACAAATTTAAAAAAAACTCAAACAAAAAATTAAAAAAATCAAAACAAAAACAAAAAAATAAAAATATTAAAATATTTGAGGACCGGGTCGTCGACCCGGTCGTTCAAACGACCGGGTCGACGACCCGGTCATCTACAACCGAAGTTTTTCACCCAAAAAATATTTTTTTATTCACGACCGTGGACGACCTTCGGATGACCGAAGTTTTTCTGCGTTAAGGGATGCTCTAAAGGTTGATTTAATTTTTACTATGACAGAATTAATTCCTTTTGCAGTATAGTACATCTAATAGCTTAAAGGTTGATCTAATTTTTACTACGACAGAACTAATTCCTTTTGCAGTAAAGATATTGTTTTCATATTCTATATTTTAATTCCAGAGCAGATATCGTTAGATTTGTCTATTTGTTGTTTTCCTGCACAGCTGGTCCGTGTTTGTACTGATGAACCAAAACGATTCTTCGGTAGTCAAAAATCTAGGAGCAGCTACAGCAAGAATCGTTTTGGTTCAATCCAGGTAGAAATAATTAATCCGGAACCCAAAATCTCGTGACGATCCATGTAGAATTTATGTTGTGTTATTTTAAATTATTTCAGGTTCCGTTGTAAGATTTTGGTGGTGATGAAATAGATTACAGTGAGTTTTTTGTAAGTACACAAGTATTTCCAACAATCGATGACGTGAATAAATGGGCAAAACAAGTTGTCATCGAAGTCGAATTTTTTTGGTAATATCATCATATAAATCACAATCAGATAATCAGATGAATTGTTATCTGAGATGCGATCGTAGAAATCAAATGAGTTCTCGGGATATGAATATTGCAGTACGGAAGAACACAAAAAATGGATACGGTTGTCACTTTTTGATAAAGGTGGTCGAACGACGGGAGCGTGATGAATGTGTCGTAGTTTCTAATAATACTCATGGTCAGCACAACCACAAACTTGATGTTTATCTAGAGGGTTACCGACAGATCAACGGTCTTAGTCTTGGGGCCAAGAAAATTGTTAATGATATGACTGAGGCACAAGCTAAACCACATAACATCTTGTTTGCAGTAAAAGAGAAATTCTCGGAGGATAGTCTCACTTAGAGACACATTTATAACTTCAGAGAGTACGCGAGGAGGACGAAATCTGAAGTCAAGAATCCCGCTCAGCAGTTTTTGCATCAGGCAGTGTAGTATCAGTACTTGTATTGGATTATGGTGGATGAAGAAACTAATGTCGTCACTCAAGCATTTTTGGCACATCCGACGTCAGTTCAGTTGTTGCGCACATAGTCTTTCGTAATCTGCATGGATTCGACGTATAAAACGAACAAGTACAAGATGTCTTTATTCCAGATGGTTGGGGTGACACCAACAAACAAGAACTTCCTTGTCGGCTATGCGATTATGAAGGATGAGACCGAGTCTAGTTACCGGTGGGTGTTGGAGAAGTTGTGAGATTTGTTATTGGGTACTGTCAGCCCGACTGCAATAATAACGGACCGGGAGTTAGGGCTTATGCGATCGGTGAGAGAGGTTTTTCCTGAGTCTGCTCATTTACTTTGCACCTGACATATCAACAAAGACGTATAGAACTATGCATACCACATATTCGGCAAGAACAAACAGTTTGCAGAGAATTTGATGTGTGGAAAGTGGAGGAAAATCATGCTTTCTACTTCAGAACCCAATTATAATAGAGTTGTCCGTAATCTGAAAGATTCTTTTAAGTCTTGTCCAGCTATCATGGAGTATCTGGATGACACGTGGTTAGTGCATAAAGAAAAGTTTGTGTTGAATTGGACGAACAAAGTCCTTCATTTCGGCAACACTACGAACTGTAGGGTCGAAAGCGCTCATTCGGCTCTGAACGAGTGAATCACTACATCGACTGCAGCTCTGGACACTCTTTTCGACCGCGTGAACGCGGCTATTGAAATGCAGCTGACGAATATTTGAAACTTTCTTAAGGAGTCGAGACGTCGAAATTTGACTAACTACATAAATGCTTTGTATCAACATATAAATGGTTGAATTTCACATCACTGCCTGTCATTATTGTTTGAGGAGTTGCAGAGAATGTAGGGCTTAAGCAATCAAGTTGAATGTCGCTGTAGGTGCGCTTTTCTGACATCACATGTGATTCCTTGTGCATATACCATGCACGGTTGTATTGAGTCAGGTGAATGAATTTATTTAGAGCAGATTCATACATTCTGGAAAACACTTGTCATTGGAGAAAGAGTCGAGATGCCAAAGTTTGTGGATCAGTCATCACAAGACGTCGAATACGTACAATTACACCCCGATCAGTCAAACTATCTATAGCCCACAGAAAATACTAAGGTACAAGGTCGACCAAGGGGAAAGTCGACATGTCGGGACCCGAGTGCCTTGAAATGAGAGACGAGAGTGTGTCTGGATGGGAGGTGGAGTACGAAAGTAGAATAGCATATTGAGACCAGTTACGTAGTAGATTTTGATTGTAATTTGTAATGTATTGGTTAAATCACTATGCTTTTAATGTATTCAACGGATAATAAAGTAAATAATGTGCAAGCCGACTACAACTCATCATCTGAATCGTGGTCGGAAATGCCCAACTCACTGTTCCACACATGTATGAAGTCATCCCAACGTTCACATGCAAATCTCGTCTCCTCGTTCGGCATCTGGACCCTATAATCCAGAAATAGTTGCGCAAGCCGTATCGCCCTACTCATCCACTGGATATAACATCAAAATTAGTGTACGTTAACAAGAAAAACAAAATATACAATACAAATAAAGAAAAAATAATTTACAAAAACATACTGTATCGCCACATGTCCTATCCAGTGATCTCTCAGGTCTCGGGGCGGTACCATGTACGAGAACTGGATGTGAGCACCGACCGAACCAATCCAAATAATATGCATGACAATTGGAGGGGTTGCGACTACGTGTGAGATCGCCAAGGTGAAGTCGTCCTCCTCTCGGAAATGTCCTCCAAACTAATTCCGCGCTCGAAGCGTTATACCTGACGTCGTAAGTCGTCGCAATCGCAGACCACACTACATGCTCTGGCGTCGGGATGTCAACCGGGATAACCTGAACATACCCTAACTGACGCAAGACGGGATCAGGCAAATAAGGCTCCATGATATCCTGATAACGAATAACGCTCATCACTAAAGTCCTCGGCACAGCCACAATAGGCTCAGGACCATAGGGAAACCACTCCACCTAGACGTTTACATGTTAATAATAATAAAATAAAATTAAAATAAACGTGAATGAAATAGAGTTCTATACCTGCGATGCAGTCATCTGATATAGTCGTCTACGAATGGAATGGAGTCGCCCCTCACTCTTATCCTCGGTCCGGACAACCCACGAATGTGAACGAGGATGACCCGACTCAATGATTTTCCCCTCCTGATGCAGGTGGAAATGAGGAAAATCCTCATATATCCAAGCCTACAGCAGCGTGAGACAACCCGGAATACCAGAACAATCAGCACGACTCGCTATCCCAAACTGGCGATACAGGTATGCCAACATCGTCGACCCCCATGAGTACTGACCAATCGTATACGGGTCCCTAGCCTCCAATAGGTCGCGTGGTCTGACTCTACAACCGCTCTTGTCGACAAACAAGACGCATCCGAGCAGTAAGAAAAGGTAGGCAGTCAACTGCGTATCTTCAGTCTACGATGGTCGTCCCCGTCTGCAAAAGTCATCAATAGTGTCTATGCTAACACCACCGCCACTCCAAAAGGGGCTAACACTCCCAAGACCATCGACGTTCACCCCAAGAACCTCTGATACATAACTATTCAGCTCAGGTGTTGATGCATGAGCACTGACCATACGACCCTCAATAGGAATGCGCAGAATCTGGAATACATCATGCAACATGATCATCATCTCTCCGAAAGACAAGTGCAAAGAGTTTGTGTCAGGCTGCCACCGCTCCACAAACGCAGAAATCAACGGCCTGTCAAGGCAGGGGAACATGCTGTAAGGCAAGTGACCCAATCCGCTATCAGTAATGGCCTCCTTTATATCATCACTCAAAACTGTGCGCCAACCCTACAATGTAGTACAAGCTCTGTGCCGATTATGACACTTCAGAACCTTCCGATCCTCGCCCTCCCAAATGCGTCTGGCGATGTGACATCCGAAGCTCGGAATGACGTCATCTAAAGGACCACCGTGCATCACACTAGTCACGATCTCGGAATCATCCTCAACCCTCTTCTTATTCTGAGCTCGAGCATCTGCAATGCACAAACTCGAATCACCGGTCACAAACCTACCACCTCTACCCTTCCAAATTACCCACTCAGCAGAAGAAGAACTACCATGTCGCCCCCGTCCTCTACCATACTGCTGTCTCTCCTCCTCCTGCCGCTCTAACTCTAACCCATACTGACCCCCATTGTCACTCTCGCAGTCACTCTCCACCTCATCTGAATCCTCGTCGTCGAAAGAATTCTCACGTGTCTGACGACGACGTAAATCATCCCTCTCCCTCCTAACCGAAGCAGATATATACCCCGTCTACATGGATGACGAGGTGTTGAATCCTCTTCGTAAGCATATACAACACGTAAATGTATGGATTTTCCTCTTCCTCCACGGTAACCCGATGACTATTAATTAAATGTTAGAAATAAAATGTTATTAAATGGATTTAAGCATCTAAATTAACAAATTTATTGATTATTTTTAACTAATTATCAATTAATATTAATTATTATTTATGATAAACAATATATATGGGAGCGGCGTCTGCTGGAGACACCCACCCCATGGGGGGGAGTCCCCCCCCCCCCAAGGGATGGGCGTCCGCGGCAGGCACCTCCTTCTAACGGGCGGACGTCTGTGGGAGCCGCCCCCCTTCCCGTTGGCGCCCACCCAAAAAAAATTTAAAATAAATGAGACATTTTACTAGATTCGAGTGCACCGGGGTGTCTGCTGGCTCCTTTCCTGGCCTCCAAGACATTCTTTTGATGATTATGAGAGGAAGCTGAAGAAAGAGTGGTGGTAGGAGAGTGGAATAAAGAGATATATAAGTAGAAATGAGAGAAAGATAAAACGGTAATTCACACAAACGATTTAAGTAATTTTAGGACAACGTTTAGCAGTTCAGTTCATGAACGGAGAATAGTTGTGTGATTGTTCCCAGAAACAATCTCTACCGCACACAACAAAGGAGAAATCAAGGTGTGGACACGTGGTCCATGTGGTTAAAACACCCACCATCACCATTTCAGTAAAATGAAAATATGTTTTCTAATTAATTTTTATTATCAAATAAAGGTTAAAAAAATTGGAAATCACCAAAAGAAAAGATTTTTTTCAAGATCTACAAATTGACACCTATATGGTTATATTGTTATATAAATTTTGTAATTTCAATTTTCTAAATAACACGTGTTTAATTCAAATTTGACAATTACATGATTTCAAACGAATATATTCTTAACTTTTACTTTTCCAACACTTAAACTCGTAGGTTTAACTTTTCCAAAGATTTTATTCTTAGCTTTCATTTTTTCAAAGATTATATTCTCAACTTTATTATTTCAACTTGTCTTTTCCCCAATAACTTTATTTTTCAAACTCTATAAATACATGCTCATTTTGTTATAACCTCACACATCTTTACAATCTCTTACCTCTCTTAATTTTTCATCTTCTTGTCTCAATCTTCCTTTCATTTATACCTTAAATGGATCATCCGAATTCTGAAAATAATCAACACCGTCCATCAAATAGAAACTCGCAAAATTTTCCCATTTTTTTTCCATATGATCATCATTTTCATACTATCCAAATTTTCAGATGTCAATGCAGAGAAACATGGATACAAACTCATATTTGATTTTTTTTCCAAATAACTTCTCATTCCCAACTTCACAACAATTTCCTTTCCAATGAAATTTTTCCTCCACCAAATCATCCCCAGAACTACCAAAATTTCTAATGTATAAAGGGAGTTTAAGTCACATTGTCAGGCTGAAGAAGACAAGGAAGAGAATGAAGTGGAAGCTGATGATGATGAAACTGAGATTTATCCACAACATTACACACAACCAAGTTCAATTCCACCATCACAATCCAAAAAACTGATGATGCAGTTGTTGGTACCAAAAAAAAAGGTCAGCTTTGGATAAAGATAGAAGGCTTATACGAATTGTCATGACAAGCCAACCTTAATAACATCGTTGAAAGAAATATATCTATGTTGAAAGGTTGGTGGAGAAAAATGGAGGGTCTGATAATCGATCCTACATGCATGTATAAAATTCAAAAAATATATACATAAATAGGAACACAAAATCCTACACAAATACCAATTAGTGACTAAGTTGGAACATAAGCCTTTACTCGTCCTGAAGGTATTGAAAAAGCAAAATAAAACGAGAAGGGGAAGGGTAAGTTCTCTGACTCGACAACAGAAGCTATGTATAGTCTAGGTAACCAAATTAAGTGGTACAGAGAGGCACAAAATGTAGATATTATGTTGTAAATGAGAGACTTGAATACCAGAAACAAATGCTTGAAGTAAGAGAAAGAGGCGGAAGTAAAAGAGAAGGAGGAGGATTTTGCCTTGATAAAAGTGAAATGAGACACATTTAATAATTTGTTGACCAAGCTAACATTGACGCCCAAAGAATAGAGGATAAAAGTAAATCAATGACTAAACTCTATTAATGGATTGTATTTTTCATGTGTACTATAAGGTATTGTATGCTTGTTGTATTGTTAGCCTACCCCCAACTAGTTTGAGATTGAATGCTTAGTTATTATTGTTATGTTTGTCGTTTTATCGTCTTATATGATAACTGTTTTGTTGTAATATGCATCATCTTTCTATTGTAATATTGTTCTCAACACTTTTGTAAAGACTATATTATTATATTTTAGTTTTCCAACAATTATATTCCCAATTATCGCTTATTCAGAGAGAATATATTCTCAGCTTTCACTTTTTCAGAGAATTTATTCCCAGATTCACTTTTTTAGAGGATACTTTTTCACGGATATTGTTTATATTCCATAATGTTTTTAGAATGTGTCGAGAATATTTTTAGAATGTGTTCATTATCAGTCCAGAATTGAATTATAAATACAGAATGTTTTCTTTTATCGGGAATCATAAATCCACAAATCATGATTCTCCTTTAGGAGAAGATTTCCCACGTTTGCTAACGTGACAAGTGACGTGGAGCGCGTTCATGTATCAACACCCATTCGTATAAGGTGTATTGGAAATGTTAAGTTATTTGAGACTTGCCAGTCAAATTATTTGACAGATCCTACGAAGAACTTCCCTGAAGCGTCGAACTAATAACATTTCCCAAATTATATTTATCATTCCTCTGGTTTTATTTTCTGGAAGGGAACCCATTTTTCGTATAACAAAGGCAAATATGATTACAAAGATTGTGTTAATGCTTTTAAACGCAACTCTTACCCGAATTTGAATTTCGAAGAAGATATTAAACAATTTAGGTTGTGAAAGTCCAAATTGCAATCCCATCACCACGTACCCAACTTGTCCTTGGACATGACACCCTTCTCCTGTTAAACAATTTAAATTTTCATAAAATCTAATTGGATCAACAATAAAAGTAAGAATTTGGAGACTATGCGATAACTCGACACGAACCTAATATGAAAAATGTAAGTTTGGATTTGACGTAAATGGATTGACACGATTAATACAATAATTAAATAGATTGAGTTTGGAATAATGCACGTAACCCGTGTCCAACCCGTTTAGAATCACGCAGGAGATCTTTAGGATAGATGATTACTCCAAGGCGATACTAATCATGTCAATGAAATGTCCAAGAAAAATATACTTTGGAATTACGCGACAAGTTGGCCAATTGCACCTCATATAAAAAGCAAAAGATAATAATCATACATATTTTAATCAAATGACAGAGATGTCTTATCTGGCACAGGTATAAATACACTAAACACATGATCCTCTGGTAAGACACAACACATTAGACGCACATTGACAAAATTAATACATTTACGTAAGCACCCGTTATTAAGCAATATCAATTTAATTACTTAAGCACTATATCTTGGGTTTCTCCACTGAAAAAATAAAACAACGCTTTATCCTGCTTTCCTCGTGGTTGTAGCTCGGAGACTTCTCGGATTTGGTTGCTCGACATGACCTAATTTGTGATGAGCAAAGAAAACAAAATCTTAACATCGAATAAATTTGGTTAATATTTGAGAGTTTTCCATGCTCAAAGCAAACTATTTACTTTACAAACACGAGCCAAATCAAAGAAAAATAAATTATATTCGGATCGGCTTAAGCACCGTGACAACATTTGATATCATTATTTATTAAAAAAACAATAGTAGCAAATAATATTATATATTGCAAGTTTACTTGCTTTTTCATTGATTGAGTTATTGAGTATACTTCAATTATATCGTTGGAAATTATATATTGCAAATTTAATTTAATTTGCTTTCTAAATAATTGTAGATTTAACAGCAAATGTATTTTCTACCTTGTTAAAAAATAATTTGAGTGTATCTGATAGACAACATTTTTTTGAAAGGTTGGCTTCAGAACTATTCTCAATCGAAACCCAAACAATGATACGATACAGTTTAAAAATTCTGAGCGAAAAAATAACTTCCGATTAAATTTCACGTCAACTTCGCTTCCTAATCTCCGTCCCAAGTTATGTCACAACCTTTTAGTTTATAGACATATGTACTGCAAAGTTGTAGGGAAAATTACAAGACAATGAGGTATGATTCTTTGGACCAAATTGCAGATATACACTAGACTACATATGATAGGTCGGTCAATTTGAAGTGAAATTTCTTACCTTTGACGAATGTCGGAAGTCTCAAATCTACTTACAGAACCAGTGTCAGGACAGGTGGTCTTACATTCTATGCTTGCTGGGGATGGATGGCCGCACACATTTGACGTAACAACTCAAATTGAAAGAAAAAAATATATCTGTTATGATGACTGAAGAGAGAAAATTTTGGACATTATGTATGAACCAAGCATGTAAATGAACTCCACAATTATCGCTGTTGCAAGAACTGTAAGGGACATAAGAACAAATTGTCGAAATTGAGATTGAATCAGTCAATAGCCACATACAATATTAGACAAATTTAATGGTTGATCCACTCACAACGAGCCGTGACATGGCTAACTGGTTTTCTTTTGATCAAGTTCACTACAGCTTCAGCAGAATAAGGCAATGATGTCCTTTCCCTAGAATCCGGACAAATAACATAGTTACCCATGTCATTAACTTTGATAGTTAGTACATCTCCTCGATCCACACCAACAGGTCCAACATAAATCACACAAGTCGCCATTTAATATGACAAGGAATTTTGGTAGTTACTTAATCACATGGCCATAGTGCGTACTGTTGGAATTTGGTTTATAATCGTTAATACAGGAAAATTGGAAGAATCGGTCGACCGGAACTTAAGTCACGATCGACCGAATCTCTCCAGGAGCCATGGGGCTCGGAACAGATCGAGGAACGGTCGACCGGTTCGGGGAATTCGGTCGACCGAAAACGACCAGTAGTTTTGGAGCTCGGATCTTTTGAAGATCCGGTCGACCGGTGCTGGGCACGCGGTCGACCGAAAAGTGACAGTAGATACGAGACGAAATTCAACACAACAATCGGTCGACCGGTGTTGGACACGCGGTCGACCAAATTCGTCCAGTAGCTTCAGGCGCTATCCAGCAGTGCAGAACGGTCGACCGGTGTTGGACACGCGGTCGACCGAAATTGTCCAGGACGTTCGAGCGCTGTTCAACAGCGCGGAACGGTCGACCGGCTATGGGCGAGCGGTCGACCGAACGATGGCAGTTACGCGAACTAACCGAAGCTCGGTCGACCGATGGGAAATTCCGCTCGAACGATTTCAGACAGTTATGCACGATCTGAATTTTTCTTTGTACGAGTTTAGCCCATTATAAATAGGATTTTCGCCCTAATCTTGTAACATAACACACAATCTTTATTTCCTTGAGAGAGATTAGGCTAGAGAGAGATCTAGAGAGTGCTTTGGGAGACGCATTGCTTCCAAACTTGTGTAATCTCGAAGACTTCTCTTGTTGGAGAAGAGCTTCAAGGAAAGGAAACCCGCAGGAGACCCCCCAAGGACGTAGGCATCTTGCCGAACCTTGTAAAATCGCGTGTGTCGTGGTTTGCTTCAGGTGTGTTGTGTGATTGATTGATATTTCCATCTTAATTTGTGTTTGCTGATTGACATCATTTCATGCTTATATTTGTATCTTATATCCATTATCTTTCACCTAAACAATGCTATGTCACGAGTTTTATGTTTAGTTTTCAGGAATAAATAGGTTTGAAGAGATGAAGGATAAAAGGACGCAAAAGCTGGGAAAAAGGACTGAATTGTAAGATCTGGGGACCAAGATGCAAGGAAGAAGGACCTGATTGCAAGACAGAAGGACCTAAGAGCAAAACAGAATACTCCTCACCATCATGGGGAGTATTTTGGCAATTCTATTCGGGTCGGAGCTCCAACATGCAAACTAGATGCATCAAATACCAACAAAGCCTTCCAGAAAAGCCCACAAGAAATTTCAGAGCGATCCGGACACTGTAGACCGCTAATTGGCGGTCACTTTTGGCCCAAATGCGCTCAAATTTCTCCTGGACTTGTATTAATGTTCGTTTAGGCTATTTTTGGTGTTTGTTTAGTCCCACATCGGGGGATTGTCCCGGTTTGCCTTTTTCCATGGCTATAAATAGAACTCTTCACCTTCCATTGTAATCACTCCATATTTTAAGTGGCTATTCTTCCTACTAGAAGTGAGGCCTTGAAGCACACACTAAAGTAGGAGGATGCTACTTTTAATGCGAGTCATTTTATCAATAAAATTTTGTGTTTCTTTCATTGTTTATTTTATGCTTCTTTTATTGTTTGTGCATGTTTTAGTTTAATCGTCTTTTAATTCTAGCTTAGTTTTAATATGCTTTCTTTCCATAGTTTAATAATTAGTGTAATGTTTAGTGAGTAGTTCCATCCCCTTTGGGGGGTGGAGTAGATGTACATACATGCATTAGAGAATGGGATGAATGCTTTAATTTCAATGTGTTGATTAAACATGAATGTATGCTTGCTTGTTTAGGATAGAATTTATCACTTGATGAGTTTTACCAAAATGATTAGACACCTCTCATGCTTGTTTAGGTTCTGAAATAAACAACTTGCATATGTAAATGTTAATCAACTAAGTTGGTGAATAGATTGATAGATTTTGCCATAACATTTAGACACTTCCTATGCTTGATAAACACCACCTTCATGTGCTTAAAGAATGTATTCTACACCCACCTCTTTGCATGTGTGCACTCACTCCACCCCTTAGGGGTTTTCCATTCCTGAAATTCCAGCATTCTTGTTTTGTTCTTAGCTTAGTTCTTATTTGATCGTTTATTTCTTTGTTTCGCATTTCGTACTTCTTAGCGTAGTTTAGTGTAGAGTAGCGTAACCAACACTCTTCTCCATTATTTTCGCCACTTGATTTCGTGCAAACAAGAGACTGCTCACCTCCCTGAGGACGACCCATACTTGCCACCGCTTCATCGCGGCCGTGCACTTGCGGTTTAAAATAAAACGTTCAACAAGTTTTTGGCGCCGTTGCCGGGGAGGTGCTAGTCCAGACTCTTGTTTAGACGATTCGAGTGGATTTGATCTTTTTTTTTTTTTAGTTTTGTGTTGTCTCAGGACATTTGGGATTCAAGGATAAAGCAGCAGGAAAAATTTGGGAACACTTCAAGCCCTCAAGACCGCCAAATAGCGGTCTGGGATCGCTGTTTGGCGGCCTGGTGAGACCTTTTCACCCCCAGTTTTCTTCTGTTTGTTTCTATTTACAGTTTAGTTATCTGGGAGCCCAATTTGGCATGTGTGAACCTATAGTTTGCTCCCAGATCAATAAATAACCAATCAACCCTCCTTTAATCAACTTGGACACTAAAACCCAAAGCAAAAGATTAGGCATTTGCTATGTTTAGGTCATGCATCATCTAGTAATGACTTGAGCATGTTAATTGTCTTCTCTTAGTTTTAATCTTTGTCGTTGATTGCTGGAGCGAGGTACGCATTCCTTAACACTCATTCACGCATTAGGACATTCATTAGTGAGTAAGGTTTGCATCGAAACAAGAGTGAGGTGAGTGTTTGCTTGGTGAGTTGCTTGCTAGCTTAAGGATCAAAACATCTTAAGGGGCACCACCTATAGTCTTCAAAGATAAGGTGGGGGATTTCATCACCCCTTCCTTAGCCCCAAAAAGCACACTCAAGTAAAGCCTTAATCTAAAAGCAAGTAGACATTGGCCATTAGGACTTGGGCGCATTAGGAGAGTGAACCGGTCACGACCATGATAACCTGATCGGCGTCGCCCACTTTGTCGATAGTAGGAGAGACGAGATCTCCGGATCTTGGCTCACTTGCTGGGCATTGTGGTCTTCGTCGTAGGGAGGTGAGGCGTGTTGAGGCCGTGTGACCTCGCAGTTAGGCGTCGTCTAGCTGTAAGGACCCATAGCTAGCCTAAGCTTGTTTGAGCCGTGTTTGCTAGACTAGGCTTCTAACCTCACCCTTTACCCACGCTAGTTTTTAGGGATTCGTCCCTTCTCCTCTGAGTCATCTTCTTCTCACCAACTTCTACGTTTTAGTCTCCCCCCCCCCCCCCTTTACACTCTCTGGTAGCGTTTTAGGGTCGAGTCGAGCACTTTTTGCGAGCTTAGTCTCGTGGTGGTGAGAGTGGTCGACTCGAGAGTTTTTCTTGAGATGGATGGTTACATGGGCGACCATCCATATCATTGTTGGGACCAGGACGATTCTCCCTGGTACTCCGGACCCATGCAACCTGGGGTGGCTCAGACAAACACCCCGTATGGTTGGGATAATCTTCATTGTGTGACTGAGCAATCTTCATATAGGGGTGATATGAGAGAGGCACCGACTGCTAGATCTCCATCTAGTTACGTCGGATCATATGTTGGTCATCAAACTGAGACATTGCAAGAACCTTTGGCCTCTTTCATGCATGTGGTAGAAGACATGAGTGCACCGGTGGCTCCAGTAGCCGTACCGTGTCGCTGTTGTGGGTTGAGTGGTCATGTTTGCGGGGAATGTCCTTATGTTCCCTCAGAGCCTGAGTATGAGCATACCTTTTCCCAAAATGCTCAGTATGACCATTATGCATCCGCGTACAACCCGAGAAGGATGGATTCATGGGGAGACAATTCTTATTCAAATTCTTATACATCACTCCCACCCCAGTACCCTCCTTCTGAATATCCTGAATTCTACCAACACCCCACGACCAATCATTGGACTCATTCTCAGCCCATCACCACCCAACCCATCCATTTCCCAAATTCTGACATGAACCTCACAGTTGACCCCAAACTTGATTATTTGGAACAAGCCCTCCAAACGTTCATGGAAACCACTCAAAATGTGTTGAAGTCCAATCACGATTCCCTGCAAACTATGGAAATGTATGTGGGTCAAATTACACAACAATTAAGTAAACGTAAGGAGGGTGACATTTCTTGTCAACATGTGGATTCATCGTTTGATATCGAACCACCACCACATTCACAAATTCGAAGCACAATCTTTCAGAGTCAAACTCCTAGTCAGTCTGAGGGACTTGGGGTTTCAATTCACGATCACATTGTGGGGGATTCGATCCGAATTGAGAATAACATGGACCAATTTCATTATGAGTCGGCACAGGATTGTGCCCTATCTTTTTGTCCCATGGCCCTTGAGCCACATGATCTTCATGTTGTGCCCCTTAAGGACTCACCTCTGGTGGAGCAAGAGCTCCCTAGTACCCTCAATTTCAAACCACCTGATGAGAGTTTGCCTCTCACTATTGTTCCTGATCATCTTGGAAATGATGGAACATCAAACAACTACATTGCTAATGAGGGTATTGGGAGTTCCTTAGAGGATACCTTGGGTATGAGACCCACTTTTTGTTCGCCTGGTGAGTCGGACATGCCTAACGAGGTTCTTGACCTCGTTCCGGCTCACCAACCAGTTGGTTGGAGAGTTTGGATTGACGATCATAACTTCAGCAGCGCAACAGAAGATTTTCTTCTTCCGTTGCCCCTTATTTCCCAAACTCTCGAGAGGTTCAAGCTCTTTCAGTTTGATCCTTTGATTGAGACGCCTTTGCGTCCAATTCATGAACCTCTCATTTCATCTTATGCTCTTTGTGAAGGGGGCCCACGCATGAGTATTCTGGCCCCGCGTGGTGTCATGTTCCCTTTCCAAGTACATTGACCCACTTTTGAGATTCCCATTTGATGTCTTTTGACAAATGAAGATGGGAACTTATGATTGTACATAGTTATATTCAAAAAAAGAAGAAGTGTGTAATAAAAGACTCCTTCAGTGAGCATCGATTGTTGTGGGCCCCAACCCTTGTGTACTTGGGCCCAATCTCTTCACGTATTTATCTCCCTTCTTCAGCTTCTCACAGGTTTTGAGGGAATTTGGGTTTGTGTCCATCAACATGACCCTGAACGTCCCTTTGTACTTCATGTTGGTGAGATCTTTCCTTTTTCATGCATGTATCCATGTAGTATCTTGTTCACATTCATTGAGGACAATGCATGAAGTAGGTGTGGGGGGGTGTTTTACGTGTGTACATAGTCGAGTCTTTTTCCTTTGGTTTTATTTTCGTTTGTTTGTACTGCTAGGGTCATGTTAGTGTGCCGCATTTAATATCGATATATCTGCTTGTCATGATCCTTGGGTGACTTGTCTTCTTTTGCTTGCCTAGTGCTTTAAAATTTTCACATTTCTTTCAAAATCTTCATGTGTTTGCGAAAGAAAATGTTTTTGTGGGTTTTGCGTGTGTTTAGCATGTGCAAAACCGTTGAGAGGCAAAGTAAAAAGAAAGCTCCCAAAATTGTCTTGAACTTGATGCATTAGGATTTCTAGTTTACTGGCTTTAGGTCTTATCGAGTCGTTAGGATGCACCCCGGTTTTCCCTCGGGGGGCGTGTAATCATAGGGTTGCAGTACTCAAACATTTAAAGAAGTCCACCCTGAACCTAGTGAGTCAAATAATTCGTGTCTGTTAGTATAAGGAAGTTTGTCGTAGTCAAGGCCCTTAATCTCTTTTTGTGAAACTTAAGTGTAGGGGTTTTGGTTCCCATGTAGATAAATAAGTGGTGTTCTCTCTTCTCGCACGGCTCCTATCACTCGAGAAAGTAGGTCTGAGGGGACTTTGTGCCTGGTGCTTTCGAGTCATCTGACTTGAGATGCACCGACCGAACTCCCGTTACACGGGTGGTAGGGATCGCCCTATGTGGAGATTTGGGGGAAGGTGTACGTGATAGTGTAAGTCCTCATAGGCAATGATGCACGAAACCTGACCCTGGGAGAATCAAACACCAACCAATAAAATGCTCCAAAGAAAAAAAATGATGAAAAAAAAAGCAAATAAGAACCAAAATGGACTCTACACATTGTATCACATTCAGAAGTTAAGGTTGTCCATGTCTTTCACTTAAGTCCTTAACTAACTCTCACGAATAACTCATTAGGCTAGGTGTGTGGACCGATTACATATATAGAGTCGACCCGTAGTATTACCGCGTCCCATGATCGACAATATAAGTCCAACGAGTCGTGTAGCTAGATTGATTAATGCATCTTGTTCGGATTTTGTGGGTATATCCGTTGAAAACCCTCAGGAGACAACACTCCTCCTCCTTGGCGACAAGGAGGTTTAACGGCTTGTTGCACGTGCTAAGTGCAACCGTGATTCCTACGAAAGTGAGTTAGGATTTCTTGTTTTTTCGTATGCTTTTCTCTTTCTTTGTTTTGCTCGGGACTAGCAAAAGTTAGGTGTGGGGGTATTTGATTGACATCATTTCATGCTTATATTTGTATCTTATATCCATTATCTTTCACCTAAACAATGCTATGTCACGAGTTTTATGTTTAGTTTTCAGGAATAAATAGGTTTGAAGAGATGAAGGATAAAAGGACGCAAAAGCTGGGAAAAAGGACTGAATTGTAAGATCTGGGGACCAAGATGCAAGGAAGAAGGACCTGATTGCAAGACAGAAGGACCTAAGAGCAAAACAGAATACTCCTCACCATCATGGGGAGTATTTTGGCAATTCTATTCGGGTCGGAGCTCCAACATGCAAACTAGATGCATCAAATACCAACAAAGCCTTCCAGAAAAGCCCACAAGAAATTTCAGAGCGATCCGGACACTGTAGACCGCTAATTGGCGGTCACTTTTGGCCCAAATGCGCTCAAATTTCTCCTGGACTTGTATTAATGTTCGTTTAGGCTATTTTTGGTGTTTGTTTAGTCCCACATCGGGGGATTGTCCCGGTTTGCCTTTTTCCATGGCTATAAATAGAACTCTTCACCTTCCATTGTAATCACTCCATATTTTAAGTGGCTATTCTTCCTACTAGAAGTGAGGCCTTGAAGCACACACTAAAGTAGGAGGATGCTACTTTTAATGCGAGTCATTTTATCAATAAAATTTTGTGTTTCTTTCATTGTTTATTTTATGCTTCTTTTATTGTTTGTGCATGTTTTAGTTTAATCGTCTTTTAATTCTAGCTTAGTTTTAATATGCTTTCTTTCCATAGTTTAATAATTAGTGTAATGTTTAGTGAGTAGTTCCATCCCCTTTGGGGGTGGAGTAGATGTACATACATGCATTAGAGAATGGGATGAATGCTTTAATTTCAATGTGTTGATTAAACATGAATGTATGCTTGCTTGTTTAGGATAGAATTTATCACTTGATGAGTTTTACCAAAATGATTAGACACCTCTCATGCTTGTTTAGGTTCTGAAATAAACAACTTGCATATGTAAATGTTAATCAACTAAGTTGGTGAATAGATTGATAGGTTTTGCCATAACATTTAGACACTTCCTATGCTTGATAAACACCACCTTCATGTGCTTAAAGAATGTATTCTACACCCACCTCTTTGCATGTGTGCACTCACTCCACCCCTTAGGGGGTTTCCATTCCTGAAATTCCAGCATTCTTGTTTTGTTCTTAGCTTAGTTCTTATTTGATCGTTTATTTCTTTGTTTCGCATTTCGTACTTCTTAGCGTAGTTTAGTGTAGAGTAGCGTAACCAACTCTCTTCTCCATTATTTTCGCCACTTGATTTCGTGCAAACAAGAGACTGCTCACCTCCCTGAGGACGACCCGTACTTGCCACCGCTTCATCGCGGCCGTGCACTTGCGGTTTAAAATAAAACGTTCAACAAGTTTTTGGTTGCTTGTTGCATTAAGTTTGGGAGAGGGTCAAAAGTTAATTTCCGCATACAATATTCGTTTTTCGTGGTGCGTGTAATCCGTGTCGAGTTAGTGCATCGTAGATCCCCCTCCCAACAGCTGGTATCAGAGCTTTGGTTGCACTTTCGATGACGGAAGAAGCGCGGAATTTTCGGGTGGAGAAATTCACCGGAAAAGGGAACTTCTCAACATGGCAACGGAGGGTTCGTGCGTTGATGTCTCAGACGGACAGGCTATTGCTGACGTTGGATGGGATTGAGAAGAAGCCGTCGAAGATGACCGACAAAAAGTGGGAGAGTCTGAATCTCCGGGCTATAGTAATCATCGAGTTGTGCCTCTCGGATGATTTGCTTTTCGAGGAATCGGCGAAGACCGCGGCAGAATATTGGAAACTTCTGGAGGAGAGGTTCATGAAGAAGAACCTTAGCAACAAGTTGAATCTGAAGCGTCAGCTGTACATGCTTCGGATGCAGGAGAACACACCATTCATTGAGCATCTCTCGGTGTTCAATAAGTTGATAGCTGATTTGACTCAGCTTGAGGACAACATGGAGGATGTAGACAAGGCAATGTTGTTGTTGACGTCACTGCCGGACTCGTATGAGAATTTGGTGAATACGATCGTATATGGCAAGGATTCGTTGGTGTTGGAGGAGGTCAAGGGCACGCTGATCTCCTACGATGCAAGGAGGAATTCTGGTAGTAGCTCTTTCGAGAAGGGTGAAGGATTGATCGCAGCACCGGAAAGGGGCAGGACGGGTAACAAAGGAAGAAGCAACGGAAGGGGCCGGTCCAAATCAAAGGGGAGATCCTTTGAATGTTTTTTCTGCAAGAAGGTTGGTCATATGAAGCGTGATTGTAGGGCCTTCAAGGAGTCGCTGCAGAAAGGGAAAGACGGGTACAATTCCGCCTGTGTGGTGGAGGAGAAGAACGAAGTCGACGTTCTAACAGTTTGCGCTGCAGGTATTGACAAATCATCATCTGGATGGATTTTGGATACAGGAGCATCATTTCACATGTGCCCGGACAAGGAGTGGTTCACATCCTATGAGCCACTGAAAGGAGGGATCGTTGTTATGGGCAACGATGCGCCGTGCACTACCGTCGGTATTGGTTCCGTACAGTTCAAGATGTTCGATGGGTGCATTCGAACGCTGACGGGTGTGCGTCACGTACCGGAGTTGAAGAAGAATCTGATTTCTCTAGGAGAGCTTGATACTCTCGGGTGGAGATGGTCCGGCGGGGACGGAAAGATTAAGGTCACTCATGGGGCGATGACAGTGATAAAGGGAACCAAGGTGGGAACTTGTATTGGATGCTCGGGAATGCAGTAGCAGGAAAGGGTGCAACAAATGTTGCACAAGACGAAGACAGCACCGCAATTTGGCATATGAGGCTTGGTCATATGTCGGAAAAGGGTTTGTGTGAGCTACACAAACAAGGACTGTTGAAGGGTGTTAAGAGTTGCAAATTGGATTTTTGCAAGTATTGCGTCTTCGGTAAACATCACAGGATTCAATTCAAGACGGCTATCCACAAGACGAAGGGAATTTTGGAGTATGTGCACTCAGACGTCTGGGGACTGGCTCAGGTTTGGTTAAAGGGTGGAGCCGAATATTTCGTCACATTCATAGACGACTTCTCAAGGAAGGTATGGGTTTATTTTCTAAAAAATAAATTTGAAGTCTTTGATAAGTTTAAAGCATGGAAGGCCCAAGTAGAGAAAAGTACAGGAAAATTTGTTAAGTACTTACGGACAGATAACGAAGGTGAGTACACCTCAAGGGAGTTTGCAAGTTTCTGTGAGAAAGAAGGCGCCACGAGGCATTTCACTACACCGCGGAGTCCGGAACAAAACGGCGTAGCTGAAAGGATGAACAGGACACTATGTGAACGGGCAAGGAGCATGAGGCTTCATGCAAATCTGTCGAAGGATTTTTGGGCGGAAGCAGTAGATCTTGCATGTTACTTAGTAAATATCTCACCGTCATCGACACTTGAATTAAAGACGCCTCAGGAAGTGTAGACGGGTGAGCTATTTGATTACTCGAGGCTTAGGATATTTGGATGCAAAGCCTATGCGTTGGTCGATGAGACACAACGATCGAAGCTGGATTCGAAATCGAAGGAGTGCATATTCCTTGGTTACGATAGGGCAATGAAAGGATATAAGCTTTGGGATCCGGTGAGCAAGAAGGTACTCCTACGGAGTAATGTGGTCTTTGATGAGACAAGTTTGCTCAAGGGCCTTGAGGAGAAAGAGCAGCAAGAGGTTCCCATGCAGGAAGACGAAATTGAAGTTGGGGTCACGACTTCAAGGGAAGAATCAAATCAAGAAGTTCAGCAAGAAACAACTGACTCACGAGTAGAAGAGGAAGCTGAATAAGAGAGTATTGCTCAAGGAAGACAAAGGAGGATTACAAAGGCACCGGTGAGGTATGGTCATGATGATGCTAGTATTGCGTTTAAACTTGTTACCGAATGTGGGGACCCTTGCACATTCGAAGAAGCTATTGAGCAGGACGACAGGAACAAGTGGATGGTGGCCATGACCGAAGAGATGAAGTCTCTTCATAAGAATCAAACTTGGGAGTTAACGGAGCTTCCCAAGGTAAAGCGCGTGATTGGGTGCAAGTGGATCTTCAGGAAGAAGGAAGGGTCATCTCCTATGGAGGAGATAAAGTATAAAGCAAGGTTGGTGGCAAAAGGATATGCTCAGAAAGAAGGGGTCGATTACAACGAGATCTTCTCACCCGTTGTAAAGCACACCTCTATTAGAGTGTTGTTAGCTATGGTAGCTATGGACAACATGGAGTTAGAGCAGATGGACGTGAAGACAGCTTTTTTTCACGGGCACATAGAGGAAGAAATCTATATGAGGCAGCCGGATGGGTTCATCGCACGAGGCAAGGAAGGACAAGTATGCAAGCTGAAAAAGTCCCTCTATGGACTTAAGCAATCGCCGAGGCAATGGTACAAAAGGTTCGACTTATTTATGATTAATAATGGTTTTGTACGTTGTGATTATGATAGTTGTGTATACTTGCGGAGTCTTGGAGACGGTACACACGTGTTCTTGCTTTTGTATGTGGATGACATGTTGATCGCAGCTAAGGAGATGAAGCATATAGATGATCTCAAACTGAAGCTTCACGGGGAATTTGAGATGAAAGACCTCGGAAGTGCAAAGAAGATTCTCGGTATGGAGATCTCCAGGGATATCAAGAAAGGTGAAATTCTGCTCAGTCAAAGGAGTTATATCCGGAAGATACTCGAGAGGTACAATCTCGAGAATGCCAAGCAGGTGGCCACACCTATTAGTGCTCACTTCAAGTTCTCGTTGAAGTGCAGCCCCTCTACTGAAAAAGAAAGGAGAGATATGGAGAGAGTTCCATATGCTAGTGCAGTCGGATCCGTTATGTATGCTATGATCTGCACTAGGCCAGACATTTCACACGCAGTTAGCCTCGTGAGTCGTTATATGGCTAACCCAGGAAAATAGCATTGGGAAGCGTTGAAGTGGCTGTTGAGGTACCTGAAGGGAACCATGGATGTTAGCTTGAAGTTCACCAAAGATGGAGCACAAAGGCAGGTGGAGGGGTACGTTGATTCATATTATGCTGGAGATCTGGATAAGCGGAGGTCCACAACAGGGTACGTGTTCACTTTGGGTGGAGGTCCAGTGAGTTGGAGATCGGTTCTCCAACATACTACCGCATTGTCTACGACGGAAGCGGAGTACATGGTTGTTGTCGATGTCGGGAAAGAAGCTATATGGTTGAAGGGTTTGGTTAGCTCTTTGGGGATCGAACAGGAAGTGACCAAATTGCATTGCGATAGTCAAAGTGCAATTTATCTAGCCAAGGATCAGACGTTCCATTCAAGGACCAAACATATTGAAGTAAGGTATCACAGGATCCGGGAGTGGATCGAAGAAGGGCAGGTTGTTCTCCAGAAAATCAGCACCGGTCGACCGAAAAGTGACAGTAGATACGAGACGAAATTCAGCACAACAATCGGTCGACCGGTGTTGGACACGCGGTCGACCGAATTCGTCCAGTAGCTTCAGGCGCTATCCAGCAGTGCAGACCGGTCGACCGGTGTTGGACACGCGGTCGACCAAAATTGTCCAGGAGCTTCGAGTGTTGTTCAGCAGCGCGGAACGGTCGACCGGCTATGGGCGAGCGGTCGACCGAACGATGGCAGTTACGCGAACTAACCGAAATTCGGTCGACCGATGGGAAATTCCGCTCGACCGATTTCAGACAGTTATGCACGATCTGAATTGTTCTTTGTACGAGTTTAGCCAATTATAAATAGGATTTTCGCCCTAATCTTGTAACATAACACACAATCTTTATTTCCTTGAGAGAGATTAGGCTAGAGAGAGATCTAGAGAGTGCTTTGGGAGACGCATTGCTTCCAAACTTGTGTAATCTCGGAGACTTCTCTTGTTGGAGAAGAGCTTCAAGGAAAGGAAACCCGCAGGAGACCCCCCCCAAGGACGTAGGCATCTTGCCGAACCTTGTAAAATCGCGTGTGTCGTGGTTTACTTGAGGTGTGTTGTGTGATTGATTGATATTTCCATCTTAATTTGTGTTTGCTTATTGCATTAAGTTTGGGAGAGGGTCAAAAGTTAATTTCCACATACAATATTCGTTTTTCGTGGTGCGTGTAATCCGTGTCGAGTTAGTGCATCGTAGATCCTTCTTCCAACACATACTTCATATAACATTTGCTGCATCGCAGTGTTGCACTCCTCGATTGTGGCTCGGATTCTAACTCCTATGGCTTTAACTGTGAAATGGTTTGAGATGGTGACAAAACTCTGCAGATGCTGCCAGTGATGTCTTTTCATTAGTTTCAGCTCAACTGAAGGAAGAGCATCGGGCAATATAGCTTTTAGCAATCCTTCGGTTACTTCCACAGAGTGTGTGACAAGGAAAGTAGAATTTTTGCCTGTGAAGCACAAACAAAAACTTGGGTCAAGTGGAACATTGAGTTAAAGAATGTAAGTGCACGTGAACTTCGGATTATCTCTACTATATTGTCTAGAATGAAAGCAAGACACTGCAACATCCAAAGTTACAACTCAAATCGCTTAGTGAAGACAAGATTTTGCGATCAATAAATGCATGGAATTACTACCACAATTGCAATTTTAAGCATTTCGGATATTCAATCTTGGTAACAGAATGTTACGGGATTGTAGTGGACTCCATACTAATGGACTAGGCAGGCTCTTCGAACATACATTTAAGGGCTTTACACCTATAAACCTTAACATTTTAAGCAAGCATAAGTGAGAGAAATGTTTTAGTAAGGGCATGTAGTATTGAAAACTATGGCAATATAATGGTTTATCAGGCATTCAGGCCTAGAACTAATTGATACTTGCATTGATTTGCTGTAACCTCTTGCTTAACTTCTTGCATATACTTTGTTGAGGGAAATGTAGATATACTGATAACTAACTTTCTCAAAAAAAAAAAAAAAAAGTGGATCCGAAGAGCTTTTAGCTCCACCTAAAGCTGACAAATAAGGAGGGTCTGGTGACAACTAAAAAGTATACCTGGATAGTTAAGTAAATCCGGGTCCCCGATTTCAATCACATGTTTTTCAAACAGAGAGGCATGCTTTCTCTCATCTCCTTTGAATCAAAACTGAGGAATTTCGGAGCACGGATGGTTGGAGGGTCATTGATTGGCTCCACAACAATCGGCACATGAGCATCTTGTTTTCCGTTGTTGTTTAACGCATGTAAAGTGAGAACATCATCACCGTAAAAGTTTTCATCTCTGCATATTAACGTCTACAGTGAGTACTTTCAGTAAAGAAAGATGAATATTGAAAAAAAGGAAATTTCAAGATATAAGAAATCCAAATATACTTGCCTTACGCAAACAAGGAAATCCAAATAAGTCATAGATATAAGAAATTTCAAGAGCGATGGGCATTATACTTGCCTTACGCAAACACTATAAAGACATGCAATTTGTTCTTTCTCTTTTAAAGTTCTACAAATACTCTAAGAGGTATTAGCCTAATCCATCCGAGAAAACAGTGGTAGTTTTCACTGGAACAGTAACAAAAGTTCTTAAAAAACCCGTAAAGGTACGACAGATTATAGGATTTCTAGTGGACACGTCTACCATTCAATCTAAAATATGTTTATCATTAACAAAATCCTTTCAGATAATATTAAATGAATGATTGCCATTGACTCATGTTTTTCCTAATGCACTTGAATATAATCAGTAATGCATAAGTAGCTGAAGTAATATAGCCCATTTAATTGGCTACTCTTGTGCACATGTATCATTTAACCACATACCCAAGATACCGTCTTGCTACCTAGTATCTCTTTTCAAAATAAGAACTACCCATAGAGCAAAAATATTTATTTTTTATTATTATTCTTGGCTAGGTAGCTAAACCTATTAATCAAAGCATGTGGCAATGCAATTGCCTATCAAAAAAGAAACTCAAGATGGTTTTTCCTTTGCTAATGCATTGCATGCTATCATTGAAGGAATAGGTAACGCTAAATGTGAAGATAAACTCAAGAAGGAAATAGCAGAACGTCTAAGCGAAGAACTTTCTTGATATTAAATTCACATTAAGTATCAAGATCGATATCTCATACTACCCAAGATACTGAATGAATTGAAGAGCCGAATTGATAACTTCAACATTGCCTGCTAGCTGCAGATCTCTACTATCCTCACTTTGTTTTCCGACAAAGAGTTCACTTCCCATTGGCTTCCAAATTTGTAGAGGCATGGGAGCAAGGAGAATCGTGCCAGACTGGGAGTGAAGAGTGATTGAAATGTTCTCCACTGCATCTGAATATCTGATTGAAAATCCTTGGAATCCACTGCAAAAGACAGTGTTCATAAATGAAACTAAGTGAAAGTCTATCAAATGCTTAGGGAAACACGATCTCATATTAGCAGTGTTAGGAAAGGAAACATAGATTCCTGAAAATGTGCCATTTTACTAGGTTTTAAGGAGGGGATGGATTAATTAGATTTAGCATGGTATCAGAATATAATATATCAACCTATATTGTCCATGTGTGAAAAACCAATCTCAATAATGTTTGTGAAAGTGACAAAAAACATACTCATATATTGCTCAAAAAAATCTAACTAAGTCTAGAGTTATGACACTAAAGACTTGATTTTACAAATGATAGTTTGAAAGAGTTGATATAAAATACGTACCCAAATCTTGGGCTTATGTTATTCCCGATCTCTTGCATTTGAACTGGCAGTGAAACAAATTGAGGAGGCAAGCAGAGTACTGATACTAAAACAGTGCCAACAGCCTCATTCAAGTTTTCATCTGAAATTGCGTAAGTGAACGTGTCGTTTCCATAAAATCCTTTAAATGGAGTGTATCTAAATAGTTGCCCGTACCGCAATAGTGATCCGTGAAGGGGCTGCAGGCAGAAATGAAGTAATAAAAATCTTAAAAGACTAAAGTTAACTAAAAAGGTTCATTAAGAGAGAAGATAAACAAGCATAATTCCAGAGAAAGAGATTCTCAATGAAATTTATTACCAAGAAGGAAAAGAGGCACAATAGATCTAAGTCTGCTCAATTTTTTGAAATTTCACTGTTACAGAAGCCCAATTTTGAAGGAGGGTTCGTTAAGAGAAAATGAGAAGCTTCAATAGAAATTTACCATTGATGAATTAGTAATGCTGACTTTGTGGTGCACAGAGTAGTCATTTTCCAGGACATCAAAAGCTACAGAACCATCCTCCCAAACAGAAATACTGTCATTATGTGCTTCTGGAAAATACTCCCCTAAAAGATGAAAAACATCACCATAATGATTGAATGACATATGAAGTGTCACAAATGTTTCAAGCAATCACATTAAAACATTTCAGGACCATTTCAGGACGAGTCAAGCCAGAAGTTTCAGGTTGCGTAGCATCTATAATTACCCTTATCATCAAACTTACTATTCCATCACATAAAGCCTAATTGTAAAGAACGATAAATGATCCCAAAAGTTGTATTGCTTGACTTAAAATTAAGCTAAAATGGAAGAAACATGTCGATCAAATAGCTAAACATAACTAGCAATTTTCATAGAAGAAGGATTAAGAGGAACTTGTCATGAATACTTCATCAACCAATTAATAGCTAGTAGATAAATGAAGCTTAGCTGCTGCTAATGAATTCATGAACCAATGAGTTATTGTTCTGTACGAGTCAAAACTCAAAACTAGTGAGTTTAAAAGATGAAACTTTGGTTGATAAAATCCATCCAATTTATAAATTTTTATTGATCAATTATAGGTATTATATTAGCTACAAAATATTTCGTATTCATACGCACCTTTGCGTTCCTCTGAATGTCTCAATTTGATAAAACAATGACATAAAATAGCACTGACATAATAATACAGGTAAAGAGTTTTCACATACATAAAGTAGGTAAAATAAAGCCTTGAACTTACTATCATAAACATTGATTTCAAAGGGACAAGGGGGTATATGTACATCCTCCACTGAAACACAAATGTTGTACATTCCAAGACCTTGTGCAACATAAATAGCTTTGTATAATCCATCTGTATGGTTGGCAAATGACCAGCCTGAAAACCTGGAACTATTTGAAAATGTGAAATCAAAGCCCAATTGTGCTTCCTTAAATGGAGTAGGATTTGAAAAATTTATCAATAAGCTGCACCACTATTTCATTCTTATCAGATCTCTTCACTCTAGGAGAATACTGTACAACTCTTGAGCGTGATGTATCAACCAAACCTGCTAATGGAAGCAAAGCTCATGCTCAAGGCAAAAAAACAAAAGAAAAGAAAAGAAAAGGTGTGATACTGACAATTTGCATCACATAAGACGATATTCGAGCATATCAACTTCATTTTACCTGGGGATACTATCATCTGATAAGCTTGCCCATTATTCAAAGGAATGTTTCCGCAAAGCACCCAAATTTCATAATCTCCAGACACCTTTGGTGTATAAGCGACATTAAATGCCCTGGCCTGAAATTTTGAGTTCGCAAATGGAAAATTTGACATCAACATTTTGAAGACTAGTTTTTCCTATAAGAAGGGAAACTGAAATACTAAGATGCTTACGGATTTATCTTGGTCAAGTTTTGACGTGGGCGCTGGTCCGCAAATTGATCTCATTAAAAGATGCACACCTAAATGTGGTACCAAAAACAAGTAAGAAACTGTACCATCTCTTTCTCTTAGAGGGAAAATAAATGGTCGAACACTTATTGAATCATTACTCCTGAGAATATGAACATGGAACTGATCCTTTTCCACTGGGGATGTGTTATGTCCCTAACCATTGCTTAGGGTGTTAACGATGCTTATGGGGTGGCTTTGCATGGGGAAGTGGAGGTGAGCAGTGAGTTGCGTGGGGAAGGGAAAGGAGGGTGATGGGTTGGGGGTTGTAGGGTGGTGTTGAGGGAGGAGGTTGCTGTTGGGGCTAAGTTTTGGGTTTATAACCAAAACTCGTCTCCTTTTCCTTCCTCTTCTTCTATTGCATCCATCCATCTCTCTCTCACTTTCTTCTCTCTTCTCTTCCGACGACCAGAGGACGTTGCGGCAGCTCCGGGGTGCGGAGGCGAGCGGGGAGTTGCGGAGGCGCAGGCGTGAGGCGTGCGAGATCGGAGGTTGCGGTTGACGGGCGACGTTGAGTGAACCTCGGCGTGCTCTGTTTTCTTGTGAGGTATGGCGGCTTAATAGTGTGTTGTTGTTGCTCACCCACGTGTGAGTGATGTGTTGCTCGGTTGCGGGAGGTCGGAGACCTCACCAGCGACGTGATTGGCGTAAATCATTGGCTGGAGCAAGGTTGCAGACGACCAACGGTCGACCGGATCCTTCGGGCGGTCGACCGATGTAATGTTTTTTGCCCGACTTTAACCAACATCAGTCGGACGATGCCTTGTGGTGGTCGACCGGTAGTGCATTGTGCTGGTGGGTCGGGGTTGACTGTTGGATTTCGGTCGACCGGTTTCATGTTTTTGTTTGACCGGAACTTAAGTTTACTCGATTATTATGCATGATTGTTCGACCGTTATTATGTCTTGTTCGACTGTTGATGACTTAGAACTGCTAGGATGCCCTGGTAGCTTTTGGTCGATTGGGACCCCTGAGTCGGTTGACTAGTAGTATTGATTGATGTTGACCAGACTCCGGATTTTCACCACGTATCGGTCGACCGGTTTTAGACTCTTTTTCGACCGTTGGGACTTAGGTTTTACACAGAGAGTTTGACCGTTGCAGACTTTCGGTCGACCGAACTTTATGGGAACGGTCAACCGGATTGCCTCTTTCGGTCGACCTTTAGTGCACAGAACTGAATTCTCGGTCCTTTTGTGATGTCAACTCTGTACACGGAAACCCGTGTTCTCGCCTAGTGCGTGAGCCGGAGGTGACGGCAGGTGGAAGAGTGTGAGTATTCGGGACGTGTCACTTCCGTGTATGGATCATGACTTGATGTGATGGATTGATGGACTCATAGTAGAGTAGCAGATATGAGGGATCGCGGATCTCATTGTATGATGTGCGGCTCGTGGAGCCTGATGACCCGGCGAACTTTGGTCTGCACCCGTCCGATGTTGTGTCAGACGTATGTTGGATCACCGATGTTGTGTCGGTGATGCCGCCGATGTTGTTCTGATGATGATGGGTCGATGTTGTTCCGGCTATGATGTATGATGATTGATGGGCCGATGTTGTTCCGGATATGTTTTCCTCAGCTGAACACCTACTGAGATGATGATTGATGGACCAACTGAGCGACGACTCCGTTGGGGTGGTTTCAACCACGAAGTTACAGATCAGTTTCTTATGGCACGAGTTGTATGTAACACACAAACACCAACACACATAAACACTATCTCAAAAATGACCATCGCCAATACAATAAACAGACAAGCAAGTTGTAAGTAACACAAAAAACACCAACATGCATAAACACTAGCATACATCACATACTCATATACACACACAAGCATCACATATGACATGTAACAAGCAATCTGACTAAACATAAAACATAAGCACTAAAGAAACCACAGACCCACACTGTTATGTCCCTAACCTGTTATTAGGGGTTAATGGGGGTTAAGGAGGTGTTTTGCATGGGGAAGTGGTGAGGCACAGTTGTATGCATGGGAATGGAGGAGAATAGGATGTGTAGGGTGATGGTGTAGGGGTTGGTTACTGTTGACGCAGGTTTTGTTGGGTTAAGAAGTAAAATCTCTCTCTCTCACTCACTTGCTCTCCCTCACTCCCTTTCCTTTCCTTTTCCGGCGCAGAGGAGGCGGAAGCTGGTCCAGCGTGAGGCGTGCGGAGGTCGTTGCGAGGATGCGATCGTGCGAGGAGGAGCACCGGAGGCGACGTTGCGCGAGCGAGGCTCCGGTGGATTTCGTCGTTTTCTTACTGTGTTTTTGTTGCTCACTCGAGTGTGGGTGATGTGTTGGTCGGTCGGGGGAGGTCGGAGACCTCTCCGGCGACGGGAACGGTGTAAATCCTTAGTTGGTGCAAGGTTGCAGACGACCAACGGTCGACCGGGTCCCTTCGAGCGGTCGACCAATGTAGTGTATTTTACCCGACTTTAACCATCACCAGTCGAACGATGCCTTGTGGCGGTCGACCGGTAGTGCATTGTGCTGGTGGGTCGGGATTGCTTGTTGTGTTTCGGTCGACCAGTTCCTTGTGTTCGTTCGACCGGAACTTAAGTGTATTGGTTTTGATGCATGCTTGTGCGACCAATTCTTTATATGGGTTCGACCATTATATGACTTAAAACTGCTAGGATTCCCTGTTAGTTTTTGGTCGACCGGGACCCCTGAGTCGGTCGACCGGTAGTATTGATTGATGTTGACCGGACTCCGGATTTTGATGGACTTTTGGGTCGACCGGTTTTAGACTCTTGTTCGACCGTTGGGACTTAGGTTTTGCGCAGAGAGTTCGACCGTTGCAGACTTTCAGTCGACCGAATATTTTTGGGAACGGTCGACCGGATTGCCTTCGGTCGACCGTTTGTGCACAAAACTGAATTCATGATCCCTTTTTGGATACCAACTCTGTCCACGGAAACCCGTGGGACCGCCGGGTGGAAGAGTGTGGGTGCTCGCCTAGTGCCTGAGCCGGGAGGTGACGGTTGGCGCGTTACGCGTGCCTACCTAGGGACCGTCGGGTGGAAGAGTGTGAGTGTTCGGAACATGTCACCTCTATGTATGGACAATGACTTGATGTGATGGATTGTTGGACTCATTGTAGTATAGCAGGCCTGAGGGGTCGCGGATCCCAATATATTGATGTGCGAACACGCAATCGTCGTTGGGTGAGGTGACTACCGGCCTGGATGGCTACGGAGGTCGCTGCCTTACTTTTATAGCGACGAGGTTGGTGTCTGCGGCTCGTGGAGCCTGATGACCAGACAAACTTCGGTCTGGACCCGTCCGATGCTGTGTCGGACGTATGATTGACCATCGATGTTGTGCCGGTGATGCCGCCGATGATGCTCCGGCGATGATGGGTCGATGTTGTTCCGACTATGATGTATGATGGGTCGATGCTGTTCCGGCTATGTTTTCCTCAGCTGGGCACCTACTGAGATGATGATTGATGAACCGACCGAGCGACGGCTCCGTTGGGGTGGTTTCGACCACGAAGTTACAGATCTGTTTCTTATGGTGCGGACTTGGCGGATTGATGAACCGACCGAGCGACGACTCCGTTGGGGTTAGGGGTGTAAGCAGGGCGGGGCGGGGCGGGTTTTTGGTCCACCGCTACCCGCCCCGCATAAGTTAAGCGGGTATGCGGGGCGGGGCGGGTCAAAAATAAAAAAACCGCTACCCGCCCTGCATAAGGTTGGACTAGGTGAGGCGGGGCGGGTTATGCGGGTTTGGCGGTTTTTTGATTTTTTTTTTGATTTTTTCTAAGAAAAATAAAAAAAACATCAAAACTTGAAAAATAGTAATTACTCATTGTATTTTTTGGGAAATTAGATTTGGTTAGTGTTGAATAATGATTTGGTAAGGTGGGTTAGTGGTTATGAGTAAAATTGAAACATTAAAATGCTTTTGTATATAAAAAATTAATAATATATTTGATTAGGCGGGTTGCGGGTTATGCGGGGCGGGTTGCAAGACAACCGCAACCCGCCCCGCTTATTAGGCGGGTTATGCGGGTGGCGGGTTAGTGGGTTGGCGGGTAATATTTTTTTGTCCGCTACCCGCATTAGGCGGGGCGGGGCGGGTTGCGGGTAAAATATTATCCATTTACAGCCCTAGTTGGGGTGGTCACGTCATGTTCTGCTAGACCGTATGTGCCTACGGTAGGTCTCCTTGGGAGACCCGATGATGATTGTCGGACTGATATCTTGTGTTACCTTTCGGGGGAACTGTTTTCCTTACTGTTAATGACATGACATGCTACTAATATGATATGTCCATTTGTACTACTGCATGCATATAAGTAAGTTTGGTATACGAGGTTTCCTTATGGAAATTCAGACATTGTTGTTGCACGTTTTATTTCAGGACCGCAGTGGGTCCAGTTGGGTGGTGATCAGCGGGCACGCGTATCTTGGGATCGGATCCTTTCACTCGGACCACTGAGGTCGACATGATTGCTTGTATCTCCTTTTGTTATTTCTGATGTAAATCATGTAGCTTTTTGACAACTCTGATATAACATGGTGCACCGTTTAAATGTTTTTATGAGAAGTAACAGTCCCGTCTTTTGATTATTGGTCTCTGGTGTCTTGACTATTATTTTTAAATTTTTGCTGTTTCGGGATGTTACACACACAACACTTATTCACAGCAAACGAAAGTCAATCTACAATTGCAGAATAATTTGAAACAAAGAAAGAAATGGTTCATAACTGGACCCATTGATCCATTTGGACCCAAACACAATCTGCAATCTTAAAATTTCAATTCATACAACTGAACTGGACCCAATGTACAGACCAGGAATCAAGCTCTCTTTCTAGAGAATTATGTCCAAGGTAACCATTTAACCATGAATAGAAATTGCAACTACATATTGGAAACTAACCCAAGTTTGAAATATGCACGTGTATGTTCTCGTATTTAAGAACGGACTAATATATGGTCTAGAGAACTAACTGTGCATGTTATACTATGGCTAATCTTAAACCAAAGAACCTTTCTCGTTCTTTGAGTCAGCAATACAAACTAGTTGAGGGTATCCGTTACACGGAATAACAACCAAATGTGGTCTCATAACATGCTAGACTACCTATAATTGAAGGATCAAAGACATAACATAAAACAATCTATAAGCAGCAGTTCAGAACAGAAATGGATTCTGTGGTTCAATGTTACAAACAAAGTGTTGCAACACTTATCCATGTACCATAACTCAAATGGCAGAATTTCTATCAAACAGGCTTTATGACTAGAAGAAACCAAGAACATGACATACATAATGCACGCATTATGGGTATGGATACCCTCATTGAACCAAGAACTGGACCCATTGATCCATCTGCCCAAACACAATCGGCAATCTTAAAAAAATCATTTCATACAACTGAATTGGACCCATTCGACAGAACGAGACTCTAGCTCTCTTTCTACAGAATTATATCCAAGGTAATTAACCCTTTAACCGTGAATACTATTACAACCACATATAGAAAAACTACCCCCAATTTGAAAATGCACATGTCTGATCTCCTATTTAAGACCAATGTATGGTCTAGAAAACTAACACTTCATGTAAACACATTAAGGGGTATCCCTTACATGGAATAACAACCCAAAATTTTCAGACTATTTCTACACACATGGACACAATCATGGTCCCATAACAAGCTAGACTACCTATAACTGAAGGATCAAAGAAATACGATAAAACAATCTATAAACAATGGATTCTGAGGATAAATGTTACAAACACAGTGTTGCAACACCTACTCATGTACCACAAACGCAAAAAGAAAAACAAATTCTCAAATAGACTTTATGACTAGAAGAAACCAAGAATATAACACATACAATGCCCACATTATTGATACACATATAAAAAAATACTTACAAAAAAAGAAAATCAATTTACAATTGCAGCACAATGGCAATTGTACGACAAGCTGAAACAATCAAAGAAATGGTACAGAACTGGACCCAAACACAATCTACAATTTTAAAAAATCAGTTCATGCAACTGAATTGGACCCATTCTACAGAAAGAAGACTCAAGCTCTCTTTTAGAATTATATCCAACACAATTAACCCTTTAACCATAAATTAACATTACAACCACATATTGAAAACCACACCCAATTTGAAATGTGCACGTGTCTGTTCTTCTATTCAAGAACAGACTAATATATGGTCTAGAGCACTAGCACTTCATGTGTACTACGGTATAATCTCAGATTAAAGAACATTTCTTGTTCTTTGAGTCAATAATACAAACAGTTTAAGGGCATCCCTTAGATGGAACAACAACCAAATGCTACACACATGGGATACAGTCACGGTCCCATAACAAGCTAGACAACCTATAATTGAAGGATAAAAAATGTAACACGAAACAAAGTCCTGCAACAGCTATTCTGAACCACAAACCCCAAAAGCAAAATTTCTCAAACAGAAGAGAACCCAAGAACAGATGTTCTTGGTGTTGGCACATAGAAATCAAACGGCTACCCATTTGATTCCTAAAAACAATCTATAAGGAAATAGAATCAAGAAAATAACGTAAAATGTTAAAGGCACCAACTTTTCACATTTAGACTAATCACTACCCATTACATGAGTAAACGTCAAGAGCAGAAGAAAAAAATGACATTCTTGGTTGGATCTTCGAATTCCTCTGCGAAATTGTCGTTCTTCTCGGAAGGTGTTTACCTGCAAAGAGAAAGACGGTGTGAAATTGGCTTGAGAAACACACACACACACGCACACACACACACAGAGAGAGAGAGAGAGTGAGTGTAACGTCCCGAAACAGCGGAAGATTTAAAATTTCAAAATAACCAACATAACAGACAACTCACGCGGGAACGTCACTAATATATAAATATATAAATCCGGGTGCACCCAAAATACAAGGAGTTTTCCAAAAGAAATACGACTACAATACAGATACAATGGAAGAGAATACAAGTAGTCGTACGATCTAGCAACTGCCGAAGAGGATCCGACTCCAAAGCGCTCCGTCCTCGGTCACCACCCACCCGGACCTACTGCGATCCTGAAAAAGATGCAACAACAATGCCTGAGTTTCCAGAAGGAAACCCCGTATGCCAACCCACCTATATGCATGCATCACATAATGAACCTATCATACTAGTAGCATGTCATGGCATCAACAGAAATGGAAAACAGTTCCCCCGAAGGGTAAAACAGGACATCAGTCCGACAATCAATCATCGGGTCTCCCGAAGAGACCTACTGCAGGCACATGCAGTCTAGTAGCCCGCGACATCGCACCCCCCACACGCAGCTACACTACTCAAGGGTTCGGCAGGGAGCCTCTGTCACGTCTACGCGCCGATAGAAACAGATCTGTAAATCTCAGTGGTCGGGGCCACAGGGACCAACGGGGCCGTCGCCCGGAAGGTATAACAACATCATCTCGGTAGGTGCCCAGCCGAGGAAAACAACAAGCCGGCACAGCCTCGGCCCAACAATCATCATCGCCGGCACAACCTCGGCGGCATCACCGGCACAGCATCGGTGGTCCAACACAACAGTCCGGCACAGCATCGGACAGATCCAGACCGAAGTCTGCCAGGTCATCGGGCTCCTCGAGCCGCGAACACCAACCGCGCCGCTATAAAAGCAGGGCAGCGACCTCCGTAGCCCCAAGGGCCGGTAGTCACCTCACCCAACGCCAGTTGCGTGCCCGCACAACATCAACACTGGGATCCGCGATCCCTCAGGCCTGCTATACTACAAAGTGCCAACAAACATCTCAAAAGTCACGGTCCATACATGGAGCTGACGCGTCCCGAACACCCACACTCTTCCCAACGGCGGTCCCTGGGCAGGCACGCATCACGCGCCCACCGTCACCTCCCGGCTCACGCACAAGGCGAGGACACGGGTTTCCGTGGCAAAGTTGGCGTTCAAAAAGGGAACCTGGGATTCTGTTCTGTGCCCCAACGGTCGACCGAAAGAGGTGATTCGGTCGACCGGTTCCATAAAGGAATCGGTCGACCGTACTCCTATAACGGTCTACCGCTGCGCTCAAGACAGAACCCCCAACGGTCGAACCAAGGTCTAAAACCGGTCGACCGAACGAGGTCAAAATCCGGAGTCTGGTCAACATTAAATTCCACTCTATCGGTCGACCGACTCAGGGGTCTCGGTCGACCGAAAACAGACAGGGTCAACCTAGTATTCTACGTCATCAAACGGTCGAACGTAAACATACTACCGGTCGAACAAACATGCAATCGGTCGAACGCAATATAAATCGGTCGAACAAACATGCAATACTAACAGGTACACTTAAGTTCCGGTCGAACACAACAAGGACCGGTCGACCGATAACAGGTAGAAAATCCCAACTCACCAGCAATAATGCACTACCGGTCGACCGCCCCAAGGCATCGTTCGACCGGTGAAGGTTAAAGTCGGGCAAACAGTGCTAAAACGGTCGACCGCCCGAAGGACCCGGTCGACCGTTGGTCGTCTTCAACCTCGCGCCAGCCGAGGATTTACGAAGAACGCGTCGCCGGAGAGGTCCTCGACCTCCCCCGACCGACCAACAACACCCTTCCACAAGGGTGGGCAACAAAATCACACTAATGAGCGGCATACCTCAACCAACGACGGAGAAACGCCGGAGCAACGCTCGCGCCTCCGCACCTCCGCACGCGCAACCTCCTCCTCGCCGCGACCTCCTCACGCCGGAGCCTCCGCGCCTTCTTCCTCCGCTGGTCGCCGGACAGAAAAATGGAGAGAGAGTGAGAGAGAGCAAGTAAGGGAGAGAGAGAGAAAACCCAACTTAAATACTCTACCCCCATCACCTCACCCTCACCCTACACCATACTCCTACACTCCAACCCATACCTCCACAACAACTCCACCATACCTCCTCTCTCCTCCAAGTCAAACCTCACTTAACCCTAATTAAACCCTAAACAGGGTTAGGGACATAACAATCCACCCAACTTAAAAGGATTTCGTCCCGAAATCAAGCAACTACTCACCGAAAAGCTCTGGATACTGCCTTCTGACATCCTCCTCAATCTCCCAAGTGGCCTCGCGCTCGCTGTGATGCTGCCATCTGACCTTCACCATCGGAATGGTCCTCCTCCTGAGCTGGTGATCCATGCGATCAACAATCTCGACCGGCCTCTCCTCGAGCGACAAGTCCTGCTGAATCTCTGGCACTGCTATCTCAATAACGTGAGACGGATCTGCAACGTACTTCCTCAGCATCGATACATGGAAGACGTTGTGAAGACCCGAAAACTGCGGCGGCAAAGCAATCCGGTAGGCAACCTCTCCAACTCGGTCCAAGATCTCGAACGGCCCAACATACCTCGGACTCAGCTTCCCCTTCTTCTCAAACCTCATCACACCTCGGGCAGGGGAAATCTTCAGAACACATGGTCGCCCACCTCGAAACTCAGCGCTCGTCTGCGTCGATCTGCATAACTCTTCTGCCTGCTCTGCGCTGTGGCCAGTCTCCTCCTGATCACATCCACCTTCTCTGCATACATCTGCACGATCTCTGGCCCAACTAACTGCCTCTCGCCCACATCACTCCAGCATACCGGTGATCTGCAAGGCCTCCCGTACAATGCCTCGTACGGCGCCATCCCAATACTCGAGTGGTAGCTGTTGTTGTAGGCGAACTCTATCAGCGGCAGGTGCTCATCCCAGTGCCCTGCCCAGTCCAGTGTGCATGCTCTCAGCATATCCTCCAAGGTCTGAATCGTCCTCTCTGACTGACCATCGGTCTGCGGATGGAACGCTGTACTGAATCTCAGACGCGTCCCCAAAGCCTGCTGCAGACTCCCCCAAAATCTGGAAGTGAATCGAGGATCTCGATCGGAGATGATGCTCACTGGCACTCCATGCATCCTGACTATCTCCTCCACGTACAACTTAGCTAGACCCTCCAAAGGCAACGTGGTCCGGATCGCTAAGAAATGCGCCGACTTGGTCAGTCGATCGACTATCACCCAAATCGCGTCGTGGAATCTCCTCGTCTTCGGCAATCCCGTGACAAAATCCATCGTCACGTGCTCCCACTTCCACTCAGGAAGCTCAATACACTGCATCGGTCCTGCTGGCCTCTGATGCTCAATCTTCACCTGCTGGCAGACCAAGCATCGCTCCACAAACTCTGCAATATCCTTCTTCATGCCCTTCCACCAGAAGTTCCGCTGCAGGTCCTTATACATCTTCGTGCTCCCCGGATGAATGGTGTATCTAGCTCTGTGTGCCTCCTCCATGATGTCATCTCTCAGCCCATCAACCTTCGGCACCCAAATCCGACTCCTGAACCTCAGACCACCATCAACCCCCACACTGAAATCTGATCCATCTCTGGAAGCCAACTGTAGCAGACCAGCTAACTAGTCATCCCCCTGCTGAGCCTGAACCAACCGTGAGACAGTCTGCGGCTCCACCCGAAGCCCAGCAATCACTGCTCCCTCTGAGCCCTCTGTGAACGGTCTCCACTCTGACAAAGCCTCGAGTAACCTCCACTCCTGGATGCACGGACTCGCAACTGAAACCTCCACCTTCCTGCTCAGCGCATCTGCAACCGAATTCGCCTTCCCCGGATGATAGGAAATGGTGAAGTCGTAGTCCTTAATGAACTCGAGCCATCTGCGTTGCCTCATATTCAGCTCCTTCTGCGAGAACAAGTACTTCAGACTCTGATGGTCGGTGAAGACCTCGAACTGCTCGCCATACAGATAGTGCCGCCAGGTCTTCAACGCGTGAACTACCGCCGCCAGCTCCAGATCGTGAGTCGGGTAGTTCTTCTCGTGCACCTTCAGCTGCCTCGAAGCGTACGCGACCACCTTCCCATGCTGCATCAGAACACAACCCAAGCCTACTCCTGATGCATCACTGTAAATCACGTAGCCTCCACTGCCACTCGGTAGCGTCAGAATCGGCGCTGTCGTCAGACGCCTCTTCAGCTCCTGAAAGCTGTCCTCGCACTTCTGGGACCAAACGAACTTGACGCCTTTCTGCGTCAATGCTGTCAGCGGCGATGCAAGTCTGGAGAAATCCTGGATAAATCGTCTGTAATACCCTGCCAGACCTACGAAACTCCTGATCTCCGTCACGCTCGTCGGGGCTCTCCACTGAGTCACTGCCTCGACCTTCGCCGGATCCACTGAAATCCCATCTGCTGACACAATATGCCCCAGAAAAGCCACCTGATCCAACCAAAACTCGCACTTCGTGTACTTGGCATATAGCTGCTGATCCCTCAAGATGCCAAGCACAATCCTCAGGTGCTCTCGATGCTGCTCCCTGTCAGGCGAGTATATCAAAATGTCGTCTACGAATACAACGACAAATCTGTCGAGGTATGGCTGGAAGGTCCTATTCATCAGATCCATGAATGCTGCAGGCGCATTCGTCAGTCCAAATGGCATCACCAAGAACTCGTAGTGGCCGTACCGCGTCCTGAAGGCTGTCTTCTGAACATCTGCCTCCCTGATCCGCAACTGATGATAACCCGAACGCAGATCGATCTTCGAGAACACTCTCGCCGTCTGCAACTGATCAAACAAATCATCAATCCTGGGCAAAGGGTACCGGTTCCGAACGGTAACCTTATTCAGCATCCTGTAGTCGATGCACATCCGCAACGATCCATCCTTCTTCTTCACGAAGAGCACAGGCGCTCCCCATGGAGAAACACTCGGTCGAATGAACCCGGACTCCATCAACTCCTGCAATTGCTTCTTCAGCTCTGTCAACTCTGCAGGTGCCATACGATACGGTGCCTTCGACTGAGGTGTCGTACCCGCTACCAGCTCGATGCCGAACTCGATCTCTCGGTGCGGCGGTAAAGCTGGAATCTCCGCTGGAAACACATCCGGAAACTCCTGCACAATCTCTATGTCCTCCAGCCTCCTCGTCTCAGGATCAGGAACTACCAGCGTGGCCACAAACGCTCTGCCTCCCTGCTGTATCAGTCTCTGTGCCTTAACCGCAGACACAATCAGACGACCCCCTCTGCTCCTCGCACCTCTGATCAGAACATCTGGCAAACCCTCCATCGGAATCAGGATCTTCTTCTCACGGCAAAAGACCCGCACGTCGTACCGGGACAGCCAGTCCATCCCCAGTATGACGTCGAAGTCCACCATCGGTAACAAGACCAGATCTGCCGGAAAATCGTGGTCTCCCGAAGCAACTGTGGTGCCGGGGAAAAAGCTCCCCACAGTGCCCACCTCACCCATGGGCGTGCTGACCTCCAAAACATCAGTCAGCAGCACAGGGGTCCGACCCAACTCGCCAGCAAACTTCTCCGAAATGAAGGAGTGAGTGGCGCCGCAATCAAACAACACACGCGCTACTGAACCAGAAACTGGAAGCGTACCTTCCACGACGGTGTTGGAGTCCCTCGCCTCCTCAGCCTGAATAGTGAAGACTCGCCCGGTCCTCCTGCTCTGGCCCGGTGCAACAACTGATCGGCTGCCTCCGCCTCTGCCTACTGCTGGTGGTCCCGGCCTCCTGCTCGGCTCACCCTGCCTCTGAGGACAATCACGGACAAAATGTCCCATCTGACCGCATCCCATACAAGCTCCAGTCCGACGGGGACACTCCTGTCCTGGATGGAACCTCCCGCAGTAAGTGCACGCTCCAGACTGACGTGCTCCTCCTCCATCAAACCTGGGCCTCTTGCCCGGGTTCCCTGCTCCACGACCAGCTACTCTGCTGCCGGTGCTCACTGACGCCTTCCGCGCCTCCTGAATACACTCCCTCTGGTCCTGCTCGATGATCGTAGCATGCTTCACCGCATCTGCAAGGGTCCGCGGCATGCTGTTGATCACCCGAGAACGAAGCGGCTGCCTCAGTCCCTTCACGAACTTCCTCGCCCGCTGCTCTGGGGTCACACAAATCTCAGGGCAGTAACGCTCCAAAGCGTTGAACCTGCTGATGTAGCTTGTCAGTGTCATGTCCTTCTGCTCTAGCGACATGAACTCCTCCCTCTTCTGATCCCTGACATGCTGGGGGAAGTACTGCTCATGAAACACCTCCAAGAACTCCTCCCAGCTCACGTCCACACGATCATCAAACAACACTGTGGACGTAGATCTCCACCAGTTGGCGGCCTCGCCATCGAACACGTAGGTGGCCAGCTCCACCATCCTCTCAGGTACTACACCAATAGCGCGGAAGATCTTCTCCATCCGGAAGACCCAGTCCTCTGCAACCTCTGGGGCCCTCCTGCCATCAAAAGTCGGCGGGTGCTGACGCATGAACCGATCGTGCTCAGCTCCCACCCCGCTCTGAGCGCTCTGAGCAGCCTGTCGCTCCAGAAACTCGCCCAGCCTGTCCCACTGAGCACCCGAAGTGTCGTCACTGGGATCACGATCGCGTGGAGAACTCCTCACGCGCCTAGGTGCCATCTGTCACCACAACAATCAACAGATAAGTAACAATGCATGCATGAGCTACGGAAATAATGCATGCCTCTAGCACTACTCCTAAGGGTGGTTCTTTAGACGAAGACACAGGAATCGACCGCTCTGATACCAAGTTGTAACGTCCCGAAACAGCGGAAGATTTAAAATTTCAAAATAACCAACATAACAGACAACTCACGCGGGAACGTCACTAATATATAAATATATAAATCCGGGTGCACCCAAAATACAAGGAGTTTTCCAAAAGAAATACGACTACAATACAGATACAATGGAAGAGAATACAAGTAGTCGTACGATCTAGCAACTGCCGAAGAGGATCCGACTCCAAAGCGCTCCGTCCTCGGTCACCACCCACCCGGACCTACTGCGATCCTGAAAAAGATGCAACAACAATGCCTGAGTTTCCAGAAGGAAACCCCGTATGCCAACCCACCTATATGCATGCATCACATAATGAACCTATCATACTAGTAGCATGTCATGGCATCAACAGAAATGGAAAACAGTTCCCCCGAAGGGTAAAACAGGACATCAGTCCGACAATCAATCATCGGGTCTCCCGAAGAGACCTACTGCAGGCACATGCAGTCTAGTAGCCCGCGACATCGCACCCCCCACACGCAGCTACACTACTCAAGGGTTCGGCAGGGAGCCTCTGTCACGTCTACGCGCCGATAGAAACAGATCTGTAAATCTCAGTGGTCGGGGCCACAGGGACCAACGGGGCCGTCGCCCGGAAGGTATAACAACATCATCTCGGTAGGTGCCCAGCCGAGGAAAACAACAAGCCGGCACAGCCTCGGCCCAACAATCATCATCGCCGGCACAACCTCGGCGGCATCACCGGCACAGCATCGGTGGTCCAACACAACAGTCCGGCACAGCATCGGACAGATCCAGACCGAAGTCTGCCAGGTCATCGGGCTCCTCGAGCCGCGAACACCAACCGCGCCGCTATAAAAGCAGGGCAGCGACCTCCGTAGCCCCAAGGGCCGGTAGTCACCTCACCCAACGCCAGTTGCGTGCCCGCACAACATCAACACTGGGATCCGCGATCCCTCAGGCCTGCTATACTACAAAGTGCCAACAAACATCTCAAAAGTCACGGTCCATACATGGAGCTGACGCGTCCCGAACACCCACACTCTTCCCAACGGCGGTCCCTGGGCAGGCACGCATCACGCGCCCACCGTCACCTCCCGGCTCACGCACAAGGCGAGGACACGGGTTTCCGTGGCAAAGTTGGCGTTCAAAAAGGGAACCTGGGATTCTGTTCTGTGCCCCAACGGTCGACCGAAAGAGGTGATTCGGTCGACCGGTTCCATAAAGGAATCGGTCGACCGTACTCCTATAACGGTCTACCGCTGCGCTCAAGACAGAACCCCCAACGGTCGAACCAAGGTCTAAAACCGGTCGACCGAACGAGGTCAAAATCCGGAGTCTGGTCAACATTAAATTCCACTCTATCGGTCGACCGACTCAGGGGTCTCGGTCGACCGAAAACAGACAGGGTCAACCTAGTATTCTACGTCATCAAACGGTCGAACGTAAACATACTACCGGTCGAACAAACATGCAATCGGTCGAACGCAATATAAATCGGTCGAACAAACATGCAATACTAACAGGTACACTTAAGTTCCGGTCGAACACAACAAGGACCGGTCGACCGATAACAGGTAGAAAATCCCAACTCACCAGCAATAATGCACTACCGGTCGACCGCCCCAAGGCATCGTTCGACCGGTGAAGGTTAAAGTCGGGCAAACAGTGCTAAAACGGTCGACCGCCCGAAGGACCCGGTCGACCGTTGGTCGTCTTCAACCTCGCGCCAGCCGAGGATTTACGAAGAACGCGTCGCCGGAGAGGTCCTCGACCTCCCCCGACCGACCAACAACACCCTTCCACAAGGGTGGGCAACAAAATCACACTAATGAGCGGCATACCTCAACCAACGACGGAGAAACGCCGGAGCAACGCTCGCGCCTCCGCACCTCCGCACGCGCAACCTCCTCCTCGCCGCGACCTCCTCACGCCGGAGCCTCCGCGCCTTCTTCCTCCGCTGGTCGCCGGACAGAAAAATGGAGAGAGAGTGAGAGAGAGCAAGTAAGGGAGAGAGAGAGAAAACCCAACTTAAATACTCTACCCCCATCACCTCACCCTCACCCTACACCATACTCCTACACTCCAACCCATACCTCCACAACAACTCCACCATACCTCCTCTCTCCTCCAAGTCAAACCTCACTTAACCCTAATTAAACCCTAAACAGGGTTAGGGACATAACAGAGAGAGTACCGTTCCTACTTCGAGACGGGCGGAAGTGGAGTGTTTCCGTCGAGACGATTGGAGAGGGAGAAGAGGATTAGATTAGAGGTGGTGAGGAGAGGTTGAATTTTGATTTGTATTTGAAACGAGGGTTTCGTATATTTTTGATTTATAGAGACAGAGGTGGGGAGAGGGGAGTATGGAGCTTGAATTTGAATTTGAGGGATTTAGAACAACGGTTACTATAGTCAGAAAATTTTAAAAAAAATAAAATCCAAATCATAAAAAGTTCATATTATTATTTTTAAGTAATGGTTTAGCGACACACCATGCAAGTCCATATTTTCCTATCCTCCCAGTTTACAAAGATCTACAAGACACACACATGAACTCATAGATATGCATTTCTTTGTAGAACTTCAAACCCTCCTAAAAAGTGATGGTTCACAAATGACAATACTTCCTACAACTCAACATTAATTTACGCCTCATGTCAAAAAATGTGTTCCTAAAGAAATTTCAAACCAACACATTACTTTGCGATCATACATGCAAACAACATCCAGAACAGAATATTCAGCTTCATAATCACACCAATTCACACCTCCCCAACATTTCTCCAAATCAAAGAACATGCACAGAGACACCAGGAACATTAACTTCTGGAAGGTTGAAAGTATAAAAACGTGCATAATGGCCAACTTTTGAGGAACCAAAGCCGATGTTCCAAAATCCAAACGAACGCATAATGTCAGAACAGAAAATACCCTAAAAAAGACCAAAACGCAAACACTACCACCACCGACACAAACCCACAAACCAAGAAAGCCCAGGGACTAACATACCATTTACCCACAACCGGTCCAACCAGTCTCGGACCGGTTCACCCGGGTTCGTTATTCGCGCTAAATCAACACCTTTACCAACAAACCACCCACTCCTCCCAAACACCACCAAATCATGTCCTACTCATCGGCGATTTCCCTTCTTCTCCTCCTCCTGGCTGTGGGATCGGCCACCGGGGACGACAACAACCCGGTCCACAGCCCCTGCGAGGACGCCACGGTGCGGAAGAAAGACGGGTTTACTCTTGGCCTTGCGTTCGCTTCCGCTAACGATTCATTCTACAACAACCATGTCCAGCTCTCGCCATGTGACTCTCGTCTTGGGTTCGGGTTTAATGGGAATGTCAAGGCGGCCGTGTTCCGGCCGTTTGTTGACCAGATCTCGCTCCTCACCGTCAACACGTCCACCTTCCCTTCCGTATGTTGTGATTTATGTTGTATATATATCTCTGGCTTCTGGGTTTTACTGGATTTTGATTTATTTATTTTTCCTTTTTTGTGGTCGGTCAAGCGTTTCTGTTGCATTAGGTTTTAGATTGAAATTTAGGTGATCGGGAATTTCGCAAATGATTTTCATCCTATTTGTTTTGGTTTCTAAGGAGATGACAGATGGATAAATGAAATCCAATGGTTGTTAGAAAAAAATGAAGGTAGAACAAATTTAACTGTAAGGGTTATTAGTTATAGTAGGGCAACGCCCAGGGGCGGATCCAGCAGATTTTTTTGGGTGGGGCAAACTCTAAAATCTTGGGAGGAAATTGGGATTTTTTTGATATAAAATTTTTTTTGGGGGAAAATTTGGAAATCTGGGTGGGGCAGGTGCCCCACGTGCCCCCTATGTGGCTCCGCCACTGGCAACGCCTACTTGTGCCCATGTTCTTTGTATATCACATTTTCGTTCATAAAAAAGTTTCGAGGATGTTGGCGAAGTTTAATAAGGCGAAGAATGTTGCATAAATAGAATTACAAGAAAGGAAGAATCTTAGTATTCATATTAACACTCTTTGTTGAAAATAGATCGTCTTAAATATTCAAAAGCAAAAAACTCTAAAATATAGTTCTTTCCCTACTTTTCACCCATGTACTTGAATTTAAAGTTGGAGGTGGAGCAAACAAATTTAACACAGTATCGAAGAAATGGATGATATTGTCGAAGTGAAGAATTGGAACTATACGATGATTATGTCTAATATATGTTGATGTCCAAGCATTACCAAAGATCAGATTATGAAGTTTCGATCAAGCAATTATACCATCTCCATTCTAATTATGATTGGTTTGAATGAGTATTCTCATCACTAACACAATTTGGTGATCATGATAAGAAGAGGAATTGCGGAATAAACAAATTGAAGGTTTTTTTTTAAAGTTGTTTAGCCATCCGTCGATTCAGACAGAACAACATTACAGGTAATGCACTATCACAACGTGCAAGAAAGTAGACGGGAGTTCCAAATAGAAAAACACCATCATCCTTTCACATCATTCAACTCTTGTACTAATACCAATTAGTTGTGTCAGGTATGCACAAATAAATAAACTATAAAACGTTGCGCAAAAAGGTGCAATCTAAAGGGACTTTCATTTTTTCCGAAATTTATACCTACACTATAGTTAATTCAGTAGATAGCTATAGTTTATCCTCTGATTTTCTTCTTTGGAAATATAGTTGAAGGTGTTCAAAATATTTCTGTTCCTTTCGGTTTTGCAAATGACAGAATTTTACTGGTTTAGCAGATAAAATTGGTGATTTGTGTCTTAACAGATACACAAGTATAATATTTCACATTACATGTTAACCGTGTTTAATGTTTCATTCATTTTTCATGTGAAACCTTACTTCCATCTGTTTAGAAGCCAAATTTAGGTGACTCTGAGTGGGGTAGTTCCCTTTGAATGCGAAATTTAAAGTTGGAAAATGTTGTTTAAGCTCAATGGGTCTCCAATATGTCATTTTAATAAAAGGAAAATTTTAGTTCCGCGACTGTGAATTCCAACTGCAATTTGGGATCCTGCTTAAATACTAGATGTTTTCTTGCAGCTGCAATTTCTGTCTTACCCTGATTCAGAAAAACAGCAATTTGGGATCCTACAATTGTTAACTGTTCCTACTTTGAGACTGGATAAATGAGCTAAATACCAGAATTTATTGCAAAGCATACGATTAGTAGGCGTAAATGTTTTGTTACTACCACACTAGTTAAAATTGCTAAGAATTTCTACAAATAAAATTGCACATTTCTATATGTTTGTGACATGTCTTTGCATTCCAGTAAGCTTTCTTCGCGATAATTTACGCTTTCAGGTTTTCAGTGGAATGTACATGGTAGCCTTTGCAGGCAAAAAATATGCCGCACGATCTCGCCCGACTTTTGTTGGAAACAACACCTACATTGTGACGGGCTTCACACTGGTAATCAAGTCAAATACATTTCACACAAAATTGTCTAATCTGATCTTTCTGCCAACATTTTCTGAATTTCAATCTTCTACCTTCCCTTTCTCTGCATTGTCTACCCAGGTCTTGGAATTCCAAAAGGGTACGCTCCAAAACTTGTATTGGAAGAAGGACGGATGCGCTCCTTGTTCCAGGGACACTAGCTTTAAATGCCTCGAGTCGGTCGACGGCAAGGAGTGTGCTATACTTTCTTCTAAGTGCAGAGCTCAGGGTGGCACGGTCGATTGCAGCCTTGGAATTCAGTTGGCTTTCTCCGGCACTGATAAGAGCGACCGAGTGCTGAATTCATGGTACGAAGTCTCCAGACTTCGGCAGTATTCATTATACGGTCTGTTTTCGGATCTTAAGGACTCTCTAACCAGCCAGTTTAACAATTTCTTCTAGATTCAGATGTGTTTTTCCTGTCAAGTTTGCAGTGCCACTCTTCTACACATGTTTTTGTGCTGTTTGTGTGTGTAATTCTTGATGGATTCTGCTTGAAACAATGGGAAATTGCTTCAGTAAAAGATGTGAACAAAGTCCATTTGTTATTATGTCCTTAAGAGAATAGCATTAGAACTAGTCTGAGTATGAAATGTTTTGGGTATTGAGAGTTTCAAATTATTTTCCATTCATTATCTTAGAAATGTTACAACTGTTGGAAACTTCCATCTGCAAGTCGTTACAGGAGAAAATAAAAACAGCAAAACACTTGCATAAAACTTACAATACCATCTTGATATTTGAGTCAACGGTGCAGAAAAATTATGTCAATCACAAGAGAAAATAACATGTTCCTACGAGAGTCGGAATTATCAAAATCATATCATCAATTTTTGTTTTATGGACCAACCAAATTTAAAATGATATTAGAAAACTTATTTGGGCCCATATTGGTAATCTTGGTGTCCACGACTCAGGGAGTCTTCAAAATGCATTCTTAAATTGTTGAAAAAACAAAAGTTGTTAGAATTATGTTGTCTAAAATAATCACATTAATTTAACTAAAACACTTATCCATTACATAGGTTAATGGGTAGTTATGGATGATGATTATTTGATGGTATTAAAATCACTTCTTGGAAACTCTATAAATAAGATGATGGTCACAAATGTTGGCTAAACATTATTTTTCACTCTAATAACTCCCAAACTAAAAAGTATTTTTGTTCTATCGTTTTGATTTGGAGAAACCATTGAAGATCATTTCCTCAAGATTTTGCTTCCGCTTAATTTCTCCAAGATGTCTTTGATATCTAGTTGTAAGTATTTTTTATGTTATTTTATACAGAATTTAGTAGTACATATTAATTATTAATTATGTTTTTGATGTTTATAACACACTTACGACTAACAAAAGTTATTATACAGCAACAAAGTTGTTTGTTATCATCCACCCAAGCACTTGATTTCTTTTATTTTGAAATTTCTTACTAGTTGGATTTTAAGAGCCAAAATATCTTGTCAAATGTCAAAGCCGCGAAATTGGACTAAGATCTTGCATGTATCCTCAAAATTAGCAAAAATTACAATTGTATGTTGAGAGGGGCGGCCCGGGCGAGGCGCACTAACATATATTTTTTATTCTTCGGCCGCCCCATGTATATATATATGGTCGAAACTAAGGATATTATCAAGATCATGCTTTTCTTAGATATTATAGATATGACCATTAGACTTGATACAAAATCCACCACTCCTTTTTTGACGACGGAAAGAAACAAAAAAAGGAGACAGTGGTTAGTCAAATATCAATCCTAAACAGCGTTTTTGGACGTTATTGTGATTTGAAACTATATTCAGACTAACGTAACTCCTTCACTAATAATATGTTCTTCTAGATCATGTGGTTGAAGAAAGATAGAACAAGTTTTACAAATATTAACGTTTTCTTTCTTCATTTACCATAACTAATAGACCCAAATGAGCCTTCCCAGAATTAGAAGAAGAAAATTCAAGTAGTTTTTCAACCACTGAGATTTAGACATACAACTTTGGTTAAGGTAATCTATTTGACTGGTTGAGTTGGAGTGAAGTCTTGTGTAGAATCTTTGTTTTTTTTAAATAATAAGAACCAAGTCCAAAAAATGAATTTACTTATTATGAGTAAGGAATATTTCCCAGAACAATAAAATCTAGCTAAGTTGGACTTTTCTTACATTAAAAAAATAGATCCTCACGAAACTTGTCGCACCATTTCGATATTTCCAAAGGTTACTTATGAAACCCGATCGAGGGTCAAAATGTCTAGACTCCAACAACGACTAATGAACAATCTAGCTAATCCCCAAATGTCTATTCTCAAAGTCTTATCTATCCATCTCAATCGACAGACTTTGATTAAAACTAATCTCATTCCTAATCTCGGGGGCAACAATGTGATCTAAATCCTTATCCATCTCCTCCTCTACATGACAAAGACGGACACAACAATATCTCAAACACCAAACCCTTTTAATCTTCATGCTAGTCGTTGCTAAATCCGTTACTCTTCCCATCAACACACCAAGACAAATACATGAATTTGGAAACGTTGATGGATTCGTGGAAAGTGTTTGTGGGGTGGAATTGGGCAATTCCACACGCTCCTCTTTGCTTTTGAATTAATACTAATAATGGGAGTAGGTTTTAGTGGTGGAGAGTTTTCTACCTAAAACTTCTAATCCCACAGGTAACTACCACCTTTCTTACCAGGATGGAATATGTAGAAAGCATAATCGTTGTCTGAGATAGTGAGATCGAGGGAGAATCTTATAACATGCAAGAGCATGTAATATTTATAATGTAAATTACAGTTTGTGCCCTTAAAATGTAAGACAGTAAGACGGTTTATAATTAATTTATCCTTTCAACCATCAAAATTTCTCACTTGTCTTAGACTCTGACTTATATAGGAATTTAGGTTTGAAATGTTTTTGGAAATTACTAAAATACTATTACCATGGTGAAGCCACGTGTTCCAATCATCGTGTGTTATGACCCTAAACCCGTTTAGAGTGTTAATGGGTGGTTAAGAGAAGAGAGATGACTTTGCATGGGGAAGAGGAGGTGAACAGTGGTGGTGCACAGTGATGTGCATGGAGAAGGAAGAGAGTAGGTTGAGTAGGGTGATGGTGAGGTGAGGGATGGGTGCTTGGGTTTTAATAAGAAATCTCTCTCTCACACTCTTCCTTTTCTTGGTCCGGCGAGCAGCAACAGAGGAGACGACTACGGTGGCGTAGGCGAGCAGTCCCGCCCTGAGGCGTGCGGAGGTGGACGCACGAGGAGGTGACGGAGACGACGTTGCGCGAGCGAGGCTCCGGCGGTTTCGTCATTTTCTTGAGGTATATCGACTTCTTAGTGTGGTTTGTTGTTCACCCTCTGTGAGGGACGTAGTGGTCGGTCGCGGGAGGTCGGAGACCTCAATGACGACGAAAAACAACGTAAAATCCTTGGCTGACGCAAGGTTGTTGTCGACCAACAGTCGACCGATTTCCTTCGGGCGGTCGACCGGTTTAGTGTAATAATCCAACTTTAACCAACACCGGTCGGACGATGCCTCGTGGCGGTCGACCGGTAGTGCATTATGTTGGTGGGTTGGGATTGCCTGGTTGTTTTCGGTCGACCGGTTCCTTGGGTTCGTTCGATCGGAACTTAAGTGTACTGATTTATATTGCATGCTTGTATGACCGATGCTTCGTATGTGTTCGATCGTTATATGACTTAGAAGTGCTAGGATGTCCTGGTAGTTTTCGGTCGACCGGGACCCCTGAGTCGGTCGATCGGTAGTATTGATTGATGTTGACCGGACTCCGGATTTTGATGGACTTTTGGGTCAACCGGTTTTAGACTCTTGTTCGACCGTTGGGACTTAGGTTTTGCGCAGAGAGTTCGACCGTTGCAGACTTTTGGTCGACCGAACCTTTTTGGGAACGGTCGACCGGATTGCCTCTTTCGGTTTGCCTCTTTCGGTCGACCGTTTGTGCACAAAACTGAATTCCCGTTCCCTTTTTGGATATCAACTTTGTCTACAGAAACCCGTGTCCTCGCCTAGTGCCTGAGCCGGGAGCCTACCCAGGGACTGCCGGGTGGAAGAGTGTGGGTGTTCGGAACGTGTTACCTCCATTTATGGACAGTGACTTGATGTGATGGATTGTTGGACTCATTGTAGTATAGCAGGCCTGAGGGATCGCGGATCCCAATATATTGATGTGCGAACATGCAACCGTCGTTGGGTGAGGTGACTACCGGCCTGGATGGCTACGAAGGTCGCTGCCTTGCTTTTATAGTGACGAGGTTGGTGTTTGCGGCTCGTGGAGCCTGATGACCTGGCAGACTTCGGTCTGGACCCGTCCGATGTTGTGCCAGACGTATGATTGACCACCGATGTTGTGCCGGTGATGCTGCCAATGTTGTTCCGGCGATGATGGGTCGATGTTGTTCCGGCTATGATGATTGATGAATCGATGCTGTTTTGACTATGTTTTCCTCAGCTAGGCACCTACTGAGATGATGATTGATGGACCGACCGAGCGACGACTTCGTTGGGGTGGTTTCGACCACGAAGTTACAGATCTGTTTCTTATGGCGCGGACTTGGCGGATGCTCCTTGCCGAAGCCCATGATTAGTATAGCCGCGTGTGGGGAGCGTCACGTCATGTTCCGCTAGACCGTATGTGCCTACGGTAGGTCTCCTTGGGAGACCCGATGATGATTGTCGGACTGATGTCCTGTGTTAACCTTCGGGGGAACTATTTTCCTTACTGTTGATGACATGACATGATACTAGTATGATAGGTCTATTTGTACTACTGCATGCATATAAGTGAGTTTGGCATACGAGGTTTCCTTATGGAAACTCATGCATTGTTGTTGCACGTTTTATTTCAGGATCGTAGTGGGTCCAGTTGGGTGGTGTTCAGCGGGCACGCGCATCTTGGGATCAGATCCTCTCACTCGGACCACTAAGGTCGACATGATTGCTTGTATCTCATTTTGTTGTTTCTGATGTAATCATGTAGTTTTTTGACAAACTCTGATATAACATGGTGTACCGCTTAAATGTTTTTATGAGAAGTAACAGTCTCGTCTTTTGATTATTGGTTTTTAATGTCTTGACTATAATTTTTAAATTTTCGCTGTTTCGGGATGTTACATCGTGTCTGCAAGTTAGGGTCAACATTTTAATTTTGTGTTGATTATGACTCATGTCTTTTTGACAACTTTAGATATTCCTTTCAAATCTATTAAAAGCAACTGAGTTGCCTTACCGTCTAGAAACACAATTATCGAAATGCTTATTGGAATTTAGGATTATTAGGTTGACGAAATTCTCAAGCTTTTTGCCTTCTTGATTTCGTTTAACTCATTCTTGAATTCAGAGTTAAATTCCTAAGAACCAAAGCATGACATAGGAATGTGCTTAGATGGTCAAATGAAGTTAACTCAGTTCGTAAATCTACAGTATTTGATTATAGTAGATGTCAATTTTCAGCATGTGAGTTAGACATTTGAAGTTTAACAAAAAAACACGCAATACTTTAAAAAGAGACAAAAATACTTAGAAACATATAGTACTTCTGTTAACATTTTTGTTTTAAAATTACATTGCAAATGGTCCCAAACATACCATTAAGAATTTTCGGTTTTGATATGCGGCACGGTTCCACAATCATAATGACATTAGAATTGGAATAGCACCTATCTAGTCTAGTAAGAAGAAGAAGAGAAGGGAAGAATGTTATTTGGACCCATCTTTTTCGAACCTAAAGTGGTTGTCCCATCTTTTCCTTTTGCTTCAACTGTTTGTAACTTTCTGGAATAGATTGTCCACCACTTCTAAGACTTGCAAATAAAAAATTGCATATCTTTGGGTGGGTGAAAGCTTAAATCACATGGAGAGGAAGTTTGGTGATGAGCCAATGTTAGGTGCTTAAGTTAGGGGTGTTAATTTCTTAATTGGATATCCGTCAATAATGTGTCGGTTTGAATAAGGGGCTTACCTAAACAATTTTACTTCTATTTGCTTGTGTACTTATGTCAATATACCAAAAATGGTCCACTAATTGGACCTTGTGTGGTGCATCAAACAATTGACATTCATGTCTAGTCAATAAAGTTTATTCCTCTTCCATACCTGGTTGTGCAAATGCAATACCTTGGTCGTGCGTTCGGATGGTAACGGATCAGTTTCAGTTCGGATATTGGAAGAATCGTATTCGAATCTGTTTTTTATTTGAGTACCCAAAACCAAACTGGATCCGGATCAGTTCCCAACTTGAATACCCAGAACTAGATCATCTATCAAATTTGTAAAAAAATTATTTTTTACTTGTAAAAACTATTTTATTTTAATTTTTTGACAATAACTTTTTAAGATTTTTTTAATAATATCCTGATTCTAGATCCATATCCGATTCCACTAGCTAGAATCGGAATAAGATCCGTTCTGAAATTGAATAATCATATCCGACTCATATCCGTTTTACCCCGGTTCGGTACCACTGAATCCGATTCGATTTGACCGGTCCTGGGTACCTACTATCACTCCTAGTTGTGCGTAAAAACGTTGGACACCATATTTTGGCATTTTGAGGATAAGCCAACGAAGTTATTAGAAAATGTCAATCGCTCTTCAATACATTACTTGTGTGTAAAGGTTGGTATTTTGCAAGTAAAGCTTCAGGGTTTTAGGAAATGTTAAAATTATGGGTATTTTACAATTAAGCCCATGGAGATATTAAAAAATGTCAAAAAGTGAGATGCCTGTTTGTGATGATTCTTTTAGGTAGTTTTTAAGGTGCAAAGCTTGTGATTATAATTCACTGAAAATTTGTGCATGCAAATTTAATATTTTAAGTAAAACTACTTTGAGACAGTATTGAATATAATAATGAGTCAAGGTTAGAGAACATTTTTGGTATTTTACAAATAAGCTCTCGGAGATATTAGAAATTGTTGACATTCTGGTCTTTGCAATTAAGTCATTGAAGTTATTAGAAAGTATTAAAAAGTGTGATGATTGTTTGTAATTATAATCCCCTGCGATTTTGTGCATGCGGATTTTAATATTTTAAGTAAAACTTCTTAAGTCTATATTAAACATTATATTCCATAATTTTGTGTGATGTATTGATTTTATTGTTATTATTCGAGAATCTTCAAAAATAAAGATGGTCATGCATCGTACAAAATTTAGTCTAGTTTTTTCATGTGCAAAATGTTGAAAAGACAAACCAATTTAGGATTGAACACATGTTCTACCCACGTCCACGTGATCTTTTTTTCTTCTATCTCACCAAAGATATTTTTCATGTAGAGAATGTATGAGAATATTCTATAATTGGTCTGAGTTTTCTATGCTCCACGTCACCACATGCAATGACTTCTTAAGTAATCTTCTCCAACTTAGCTCAATTTGTTTTTGTCCTCTTTCTTCAAAAAAAAAAACTTTACGTTCTTATCAAAATCTTACTACTTCCCGTCTACTACGCAATTGATGGAGGTTCACATGTTCTTAGGAATGTTCCTGCTCAAAGTTCAAATACACCGTAAGGGGGCCCTACAAAATATTTACCTAAAATTGGTGTTTGTACGTTTTGGATTTCTCTATTTACTTGAAATGCATTAATTTCATACAACTCATTGAATCCACTCAATGTTACAATTTTGCAACTTTTTTTGGTAATTTATCGTTTTAAGATTTTGAAGGATAGATCATGTCAGCCCAGTAGAATTCCCATAAAGGTACGCCACAGTGAATAAATGGGAAACCGGGGTTGTACATGTCAATAATGTGATTTTTTTGGGTCAATGATTAATAAACAAGAGAACGAGGTGTAGGTGTCGATAATGATACATCATTGTTGTTTTTGTTATTATTATGTGGTCTTTATTATTCCATTATATAATTAATTAAAGTCATGCATGTCCATTAAGTGTGTTAGTGGGTAGTTATTTTGATTGAAGAAACTACCGTACACGAAATTCTATAAATAAAATTTTTTTGTCACAATTGTTGTCCTAGTTAATTTTCATCATCATCTCTCTAAAATTTTCTCCCAAAATTCAAGAGGATCATCCATCATCAAAGTCTAGGGAAAAACAATTGAAGATCACTTCCTAAAGTTTTGCTTCTGTTTTACGTTCTTCAAGATGTCTTTGGCATCTAGTTGTAAGTATTTCTTTTATGTTATTTTATACAGAATTTAGTAGAAGATGTTTATTATGTTCTTAAAGTATTGAAACATACTTATTTCTAACATTTGGTATCAAGAGCAAACTAAATTCATGTAAAATACATTAGTGTACGTTGCACTGTTTTGATTAATAGTCTTCACGTTAACATCATTCGATTCATCTAGATAATGATCGCTACTTGAATTTGCGTTAACTTTCTCTCTGGAAATCGTTCCTGCACCCAAATTTTCTGTTTGATTCTAATATCAGAGATTAACGTTAAATTAGTCAATAGTGGAACATGATGTGAAGATTAACTCCATGTGAACTTTTTTTAAACTTTAAATTTGTTTGGTGTTGGACGTCAGAATCTAAACACATGTCGACATGTATTGTTTTCAATCGAACTTAATTATTATTTCAGTCTGTGATGGAGTCGTGCAAAACTGCAAATGAATTGGCTTACAATTTATTTTCCGCATTGGAATATTTCAAGTTACGTTTTTTTTTTATGTCAGTACATTCCATTTTTTCTTTGGAATTGAATGAGATGATTTCAAGCCTTTATAACTCTCATGTCATGAAACATAAAAGTGTTATTTATTTTTGCACACATGTATAATAATTGACTCGACGGAAAATTATTGTATATGTTTGCCTTATGAAAAATTATTAACCATATTATGATATATTTAACGACTGATTATCGTCAATTTTACAAACTTTAATTGTCGATTTTCTTTTGTTAAATAAAATTTTGTGATGGTTAATAGGTGGTGTTAAATCACAATTTTTTATGTATGATAAATCATGGACATAATTTTACCAACTTTAATTATAGACATGGTTTATTTTATAAATTCTCTTATGGCTAATGATTTTGTAAATCAATTTATTTTCTGCCCAACGGTGATGTAAATTGGTTTATAAATGTATATTAATGTGCATGTTATTAATCGTACCAACTTGGATTAATAATTATGCAAAACGGTTATGAATTAACTGAAATATTTTGAGTATTTAATGTTAATTTCAGTTTGTTAACTGTTAGATTACAGTTAATTAATGTTATTATGTCATTTGTTTCTCGTGTGGTTTATGTAATTAATGAAAGTAAGCATCATATATATTTTGATAATTTTGCAGCATTGAATACATCACATATTACATCACAACTATCTGGAATTGAACCCCTTAATGGAACAAATTTTCTTACTTGGAAGGAGCAAATAGAAATATGTCTAGGTGTTTTGGAACTCGATCATGCTTTTCGTATGTATGCTCCCACACCTCCTACAACCACTAGTTCCAACGAACTATAGGCTAATTATGAAAAGTGGGAGCGTTCTAATCGCATGACACTAATGATTATGAAGAGTTCTATTACTCCTGCTATCCGGGGAGCAATCCCTGAAAAAGATAGTGCTAACAAGACATTTAATGCAAAAGAGTATTTGGCTTCTGTTGAAGAGCAGTTTAAGTGAACTTTCAAAGCTAATGCAAGTGCCCTTATAATGAAAATGCTTACAACCAAGTATAATGGGACTAGCGGTATACGTGAACATATCATGATGATGAGCGATATGGCCGCAAAACTGAAAGGCATGGATATGGCAATTTCTGAAGGTTTTCTTGTTCATTTTATTATGACTTCTCTGCCTGCGCATTTTGGCCCTTTCAAGATCAATTATAACACACAGAAAGAGAAATGGAAAATGAGCGAATTAATTGCTATGTGTGTTGAAGAAGAAGAAAGACTTAAAATTGAAAAGCCTGAGTTTGCACACCTTGCCTTTAATGGTCCAACAAAGAGAAAGTTTAATGGTAATGGTAAAGGGAAAAAGAAAATGAAGGCGGTTGTTGCTAATGACAAAGCAAGTACATCTGGTACAAAGCCTGCTTTTACTCCGAAATGTCACTTTTGTAAGAAGTCTGGACATGTAAGGAAGGAGTGTGATGACTTTAAAGCATGGCTCGCTAAGAAGGGTAATGAAACTAATTTTATGATTTATGAATCATTTTTAGTTGATGTTCCTTCACATACATGGTGGGTTGACACTGGTGCAACTGTGCACATTACGAATTCACTGTAGGAATTCCATTCTGTGACCAAACTCCCAAAGGGAGGAAGGAAACTTAAAGTTGCTAACGGTTAAGAGACTGAAGTTGAGGTTGTTGGAACCATTTGTTTAGTATTAAAGAATGGTTTTGTCTTCTATTTATATGATGTAGTTTATATTCCCTCTGTTGTTCGAAATTTAATTTCGGTATCTAAACTTGACCTTAGTGGTTATTTATGTCAGTTTGGAAATGAAATGCTTAAACTTTGTTATAACTCTTGTTTTGTTGGTTCTGGAATTTTAGAGGGTGACCTCTACAAACTGCATCTGAATTATTCATTGACTAAGTCTTTGTTGTCTATGAATGTGAATAGTGTCAATAGTCGACAACGTGGAATCAAAAGAAATCATGATAGTAGAGATTCATCAAAATTATGGCACTGTCGTTTAGGTCATATTTCTCGAGCCAAAATGCAACGTCTCGGTAAAGATGAAATTCTTCCTACATTAGACTTTTCTGATTTTGATGATTGCGTTGAATGTATTAAAGGAAAGTATGTTAAAGGAACTAAGAGAGGGGTTACTCGAAGTGGGGGACTATTGGAAATTATCCACACAGATATATGTGGATCTTTCCATTCTTCGAGTCTTAATGGGCACAAATCATTTATTACGTTCATTGATGACTATTCTTGTTATGGTTATGTATACCCTATTCATGAAAAATCTGGAGCACTATAAAAATTTAAAATTTTTAAGGTAGAAATTGAAAATCAATTGAACCTTAAAATTAAAATAGTGAGGTCAGATAGAGGAGGTGAGTATTATGGTAGACACACCGACTCGGGACAAAATCCAGGTCCGTTTGCTTTGTTTCTTCAAGATAATGACATCGTTCATCAGTTTTCAATGTCGGGGATCCCCAGCAAAATGGTGTAACTGAGAGACGAAATCGTACACTTATGGATATGGTACGAAGTATGATATGCAACACTGAGTTACCTGATTATCTATGGATGGAAGCATTAAAGACAGTCACACATATTCTAAATAGGGTTCCTAGTAAATCTGTCCTGAAAACACCTTATGAATTGTGGACATGTCGAAAACCCAAATTGGGATACTTACATGTTTGGGGTTGTCATGCTGAAGCTAAAATCTTCAATCCACAAATTAAGAAACTTGACCCTAAAACCATTAGTTCTTATTTCATTGGTTATCCAGATAGATCCAAATGTTTTCATTTTTATTGCCCATCTCATACCACTAAAATTGTTGAAACAAGACATGCTGTATTTTTAGAAAATGACAAGAATAGTGGGAGTAGTGAAATTAGAAAAGTAAATCTCGAGGAAAATCAGACTTACGTTCCAATCCCGATCATCCGTGAGGTTTCAAGTTCAACACCTCTTTTGGATGTTGTAGACACAACTAATCCACTACTTAAAGAAGAACCTCACACTAATGAAGCGTCTGAACTTCCTGAAGAACCTTTACGTAGTCACAGAGGGAGCGAAAATCTACAATTTATAATGGTTATATTGTATACCTAACCGAAGGATGCGATATTGGCAATGGAGAGGATCCTACCTCATTTAATGAAGCCGTTATGAGCGATAAATCATCTCAATGGCTAGAAGCCATGGATGAAGAGATGAAATCGATGGAAATTAATGAACTTTGGGACCTTGTTGATTTACCAACTGGATCTAAGCCAATAGGTTGTAAATGGGTCTATAAGACAAGACAGACTCCAAAGGTAACATCGAAAGATTTAAGGCCCGACTTGTCGCTAAAGGCTTTACACAAAGGGAAGGCATCCATTTTGATAATATATTTTCTCCAGTCGCAAAGAAAGACTCACTTAGAATTGTTTTAGCCTTAGTAGCTCATTATGATTTAGAATTACATCAGATTGACGTAAAAACTGCATTCCTTAATGGTGTCTTTCAAGAGAAACTTTTTATGACACAACCCGAAGGTTTTGTCGTAAAAGGCAAGGAACATATGGGATGTCGATTAACGAAATCCATATATGGCTTAAAACAAGCATCTAGACAATGGTATCTTAAGTTTGATGAGGTGATAACTAACTTTGGATTTAAAGAAAATGTGATTGATCAATGCATATATCTTAAGGTTAGTGGGAGTAAGTTTATCATTCTCGTCTTGTATGTGGATGATATTTTGCTAGCCAGTAGTGATTTAGATATGTTATATGAGACCAAACGATTTCTTTCACACAAGTTTGAAATGAAGGATCTTGGTGAAGCCACTTATGTTATTGGTATTGAAATTCATCGAGATCGGTCTCGTGAGATTTTAGGATTATCTCATAAGGCATATATTGAGAAAATGCTTTAAAAATATAACATGCAAAACTGCTCCCCAAGTGTTGCTCCTATTGTAAAGGGTGACAAATTTAGCAAATTACAATGAATTAGAACGTGCACAAATGAAGCAAATTCCTTATGCCTCAGTGGTTGGGAGTTTAATGTGTGCTCAAGTTTGTACACGTCCTGATATGGCATTTACAGCTGGTATGCTTGGTCGATATCAAATAGATCCAGCGATGGATCATTGGAAAGCTGCCAAAAAGGTTTTACGCTATTTACAAGGGATAAAAGATTATTTGCTTACTTACAGAAAGTCAGATAACCTTGAGGTTATTGGTTATTCTAATTATGACTATTTTGGATGCATTGACAGTAAGAAATCAACGCCGGGTTACATATATATGCTTGCAGGGGGACCAATATCATGAAAGAGTGCCAAGCAGTCTTTACGGGCATCTTCCACAATGCAAGCAGAATTTGTGGCATGTTACGAGGCTACTGCTCAAGCTGTTTGGTTAAAGAATTTTGTACTAGGTCTTCAAGTAGTTGATAGTATTTCGAGACCACTCACATTATTTTGTGATAATGAAGCTGTTGTTTTCTTCTCTAAAAACAACAAGTCAAGTGGTGCATCCAAGTGGATTGACATCAAATATCTTGTTGTTAGAGACAAAGTCAAAGATGGTACTATTGTCATACACCACATAAGAACACGAGCACTGTTAGCTGATTCACTAACAAAGGCTCTACCACCTAGTCTCTTTAGAGAGCATGTTGCAGGCATGAGTTTGGTAAATGTAATGTAATGTCGTTAATGACTCATGTGTATGACATTATATGTTGAAGCTTCAATTTTGTGTTTGACTTTGATTTGTAAAAGTTTGCTTCTTATTTCTTGTGCACAATATTATTACTTAAGCAAACAAATTTATGAACCTAATGACTTATGTTGACTGAATTTGGAAAGATTATCAAATACCATAACTGATGTGGGGTCAAATGATGACGTTAATTATTTGACTACATTGGTTTGGCTTGGTGATTCTGACTGAGTGAAGTATATGTTTAATGAAATTTATGTGGCCAATTTTTGTATGTGCTTTTGTAAATGGAACTAATGATAATTGATGTTACAGCTAAGTGGGAGAATGTTATTATTATGTGGCATATATTATTCCATTATATAATTAATTAAAGTCATGCATGTCTATTAAGTGTGTTAGTGGGTAGTTATTTTGATGGAAGAAACTACTGTACACGAAATTCTATAAATAAAGGTTTTTTGTCCCAATTGTTGTCCTAGTTAATTTTCATCATCTTCTCTCTAAATTTTCTCCCAAAATTCAAGAGGATCATCCATCATCAAGTCTAGGGAAAAACAATATCACTTCCCTAAAGTTTTGTTTCCAATTTACGTTCTTCAAGATGTCTTTGACATTTAGTTGTAAGTATTTTTTTATGTTATTTTATACATTTTGTTGTTTATTATGTTCTTAAAGTATTGAAACATACTTATTTCTAACAGTTTTAAGTTATAACACTAGCTAGAGAGCTTTAGTATCATTGGTGTTCAACCCTCCTGGACGGTGGTCCAACGAGAAGGTCATGATATTTTTAGACTTGGATCCCATGAAAGGAGTGATCAGTAGCATATCATTCAGAAATATCAATGTTATAAGTACCAATTTTAACTTTATGATTGCAAATTAATCTACCTAAACATGCATAAATTAATGATAAAATCTTGAGAGAGTGGATTAACTCATGTTATTGTTGCTCAATTTTACCCTGCAAATCTATGTAAACAAATTGATCTTATAAGGTCCAACTCGTAGCATCTAAAGCATGTGAAGAGTTTTTCGTTTGAAAGCGTAAATCATGCATGTGGAGAGTTAATTCTCACAATATATCATTCTTTTGGAATTTTCTTTTGTCCAAGCTAGCACGAGTGGTTGGATATGCTCCTATGGATTTTTAAGATACTTGACTATTATTTCTTCTAACACCCGACATGCTTAAAAAATAGTTATCTCAAGAGATGGATAAGCGAAAAACATGAAGTATATATTAACAGTCACATGTAAGGTTGAACGAGATCAAATATGTTTTGAAATTAACCATATCAAACATTCAAAATAGTGGAACAAAAACTTCTCCGTACGTACTTGTAGGGTGCATTCAGAAATGCAGTTGACACAGGAACGAACCCTAATTAAGCTAGTGAGATCCACTTGTAACGTGCAACATCGAACAATATTTTATGTCGTACAAAATTTCATTAATGTTGTCATCAATAAAGTCCAACATCCCCTCTTTATCTTCACCCTCAAGCCATTCTTATCCTGAAGACCTAATTGTACGTAGATAGTAGTGGATTAGGGTAAAGATGCAATTTTTTTAATCGTATAACCCTCTACTTGTTTCTTTTGCGCGATATTTAAATATTTATCGTCATTGTTTATGGTCAAAGGAGAGATTTGTTCGGCTTTATTCCCTTTGGATCAATCTCTTCATATTATATCTTAATCCATTTGTTGTTTAATATTGTAGTGCATGCGTTCATTTAACAAATGTAATTTGTCGTTGTCACCAAAATCAAAATTAGGTTCAGAGCTTAGTTGGTTTTACTTAGATTTGAATGTCATATTGTAGCAGGATATTATGTTTTTTCTGTTATTGACGGAGAGCATGTTTTCGCACGTCGAAATAAAGTTTATCTAATTATATCCTACATTGTTTTTTAATTTGTAGTCATTTGATTTCTGGAATCCACATGTACTTCGATTCCAATGTTGCACGACTGCATTTTTTTAAAGAAAAAAATAATTATAATAAAATGCTTGACAAACAACAAATCCTGTAACATCAACAAACAAAAAAAGTTCTGGTGGCGATTTGAATGTGGCGAAAATAAGAAGCTGTGACATGTACGGAAGCATAAATTTGTGAAATAATCATTATATCATAGTTGAACGTACTGATTGAACTATAATTAGTAGTTATGTTTTCAATGCAATTACCCTTTGAAGAAACATAAATGTATCCGTGTTCAACAAAAATTGTAACTATACGGATTATAACATTGCTTACCATTTTTTTATCAACTTTCATGCACGTACGGGGGGAAGCAATTACCGATAGATTCATTGATAAGGAAGCAGAAATAAGTCTACGATCCAAGTTATATAATTTTAACTATAAAATTTAGATAACCTTAACTGAAATATTCTCTATCTTTTCCCGCAATTTGTCCATTTTCAATGGGCCAAAATCACACTATTTTATTTTTCACATTTTAGATAAAAATTGAAAATGATTCTCTTAAAAGAGATCATTTTTTTATTTATGGTTAATTACAGTTCGCTTCCATGAATTATGCATTAATATCATTTTACACTACTGAACTTTCAAAATTGACATTTACTCCCGTGAACTTTCGTTTTGTAACGTTTTGCTCATCTGAACCTTAAAAAACTATTATTTAAATTCATGTTCATCTTTTTTTTGTATCCCTACTACACTTCTAAAATTATATTTTCGTGAAAGTTTGGATTGAAATAGATGTCAGATATGATTGGAATCTAGGTCAGATTCTGTACAAATCCAATCCAAATTCCAATCAAATCCGACATCCGATCCGAACTTTCATGTAAATATAGATTTAGGAGAGTAATAAGGATACAACAAAAAAATACAAAAATACGAGTTAAAATAATAGATTTTAAAGTTCAGAAGTGAAATATTACCAAACGAAAATTGAGGGAAAATAATGTTAACTTTGTAAGTTTAACAATGCAAAGTGATATCGATTATCGAGACATTGTTTATGATGACAAACTGTAATTAACCAATATTTTTTTGTGAAACAACGTAAGACCAAACATGATGTGTATCAATTATCAGCGCTCCGCTGGAAGCAATCTCTTCGATTATTTGGAGTGTGATTTCTTACATTCGACCCTCCTTGTCTCACTCTCATGGAACTACGGGATCTCATCTAAGGCATTAAAAATAATGTCGTTAATAATTTTTAATGTAAATCAATCACAAAAAGTTATTCTAGAAAATCTTGTTACTGTGGGTTTTTTTTTGTCGGCCAACTGCACCCGAAGAAGAATGTGTCAATGAAAAACCCATGTCAAACTAACAAAATCGGATTAAAAACTAGCAACAAACGAATTATTTTATATCATTAAAAACGTTAATCTCGGTGACCACTACCTTAAAACGCCTTTACAGGTCAGGTCACACCTTTACAGATATCATATAAGTGTTTCTTTAATTTTTCTTTGCTTCGAAAGTCTACAGAATCATATCGGATGCACCAAAACTTTCCGTGGGCCCCATCGAATTTAAAAACGTGCCTCTTATTTACCGGTCCAATTGGTGTGGGCCCGGCAATAACGGAGCTTCCATGGGCCTCACCTCCAGATCTTGGGTCTTTGTTGGGTGGGCCCACTCAACACCAGTTAACGTTACCCGAACCCTAATTTCACACGTGGCTTCGAATCAACCAGTAACTTGATTTTCGTTAACGTGAAGCAATAAGCAAATAAGCAGAAAGTTCATTAATGGAATTTGTAAACATAAGTTAGCCGATCTTAAGGTTATGACAGGAAACCCCACATTATTATAAAGAAAGTTCCACGGTAATGTTGAATTAAAGTAAGTATACACTCAGTAAGTTGGAAAAATTCAACTAGAAGAAAGAATTTGTAACTACACTAAATTGCTTGTGTGTCCCAACTCCCAACTCCAAGTGTTTGAGGCATCACCTAATGTGGACGCTAGTTGGATACCACTAACAGCTTTAGTAAGTGAAATTGTATATATATGTAATTTGCATAATAATCCAGATTAAGCGTACCATAAAAACTACGACGTTGTTTGAAGATAAGTTAAGATTATGTAATAATCTCATTTTCAATCTCCAAACATCCCAAACTTAGAAATTCTTGAGAAAACTAAAAAAAAAATTGTAGAATTTGAGCCAAATTCTGGAAAGATACATTTTTACTTCATATGGTAATATTTATTTATAATATTAGTCTATTTGAAATAAGATTTGTTAAATGTAAAATAGATTTTTCCGTGACATATCAAAAAACTAAAGGAAGAGATAAGATTATGCAATATGTCCTAATTTTTAAAGAGAAGAATTTAAGTTCCGAAGACACGTCAATTCATATCTTTTTGACTAAAAATCCAAAACAGAAACATTATCTTACAAACACCGCGTGCATCTAATAATGTAAACGATATACGGACGCCCTACGCGCGCTGATATTGTCAGTACAGTAAGCGGTCCAGTCAGTAAAAGTCAAATATCTTTTACTTTTTAAAATTAAATAAATAACATATTTATTTTATGTCACATATGATTTTTACTTTCGTAATGCAACATTACGTTCCTAATGCAACATTTCGTTTTCCCATGCCACATTTCATTTCCCAATACAACATTTTCCCAATGCAACTTATTTGGAACATACACAAAACTTATTCTGGACACCCACACTTTATTATGTACATACACAACCTATTCTCGACAGACACATAACCTATTATGAATAGACACATAACGTATTCTGGACAGATACAGAACTTATTATGGATATACACAAAACTTATTACGGATAGACACATAACTTATTACGGAAAGACACACAACCTATTCTGGACATACACATAACTTATTATGGACATACAAACAACATATTCTGGACAGACACGCAACCTATTTTGGACAAACACACAACATATTTTGGACAGACACACAACTTATTCTGGACAGAATAATGTGTGTTTGTTCATTTTAAGTTGTGAGTTTGTCCGTATGTGAATCAAATGTTGCATTAAGAAAATAAATATTGCATGAAAAATGAAATGTTGCATTGAGAAAGTAGAAGTTGCATAAGTTGCATGTGACATAAAATAAATTTGTTATTTAATTAATACCAAAAAATAAAAAATATTTAAATTTTGATGACTAGACTTGATAACATATTTAGAACACAAGTGTCTATTTATCATTTTCCATAACACAACGTAGGCTATTCCCATGGTCACATAAACGAGACCAAAGTATGGATGGAAGCGGAAGGAAGAAAGAACCACATGCGTGACGTCGCCACGTACCAACAGAAGGGGTACGTGTCCCACCCACATCCACACCCTCAATCCAAATCCAAATCCAAAGCTTATCTATCCAGTCTCCCGAAAACCGCCAGCCGCCGGTCGCCTCGACCGGTCCAACCGGTTCAACCTTATCCACACACACATCCCTTCTTCTTCTTCTTCTTCTTCTTAACCTTCCCACCCATTCAAAACACCGGCCCACATCATCATTATTATTCAAGTAATGCCAGTAATCTTACCTGTACATCACCATCCACTATGTCCTTCTCCCGCTCCTGCGCAAACCTCCTCGACCTCGCCGGCGAAGTCTCCCCGCGCCGTCCCCGCATCCCCAGGATCATGACCGTCCCAGGCATCATCTCCGACTTCGAAGACGCCGAATCCGATTCCCCAATCCCTTCCGAACGCCGCATCGTCGTCTCCAACCAGCTCCCTCTCAGATCCCACCTCGATACTTCCACCGGAAAACACATTTTCACACCCGACACCGACGAGCTGGTGTCGCAGCTCAAGTCCGGGTTCCCCCCGGACACCGAGATCATATACGTCGGGACTTTGAAGAACGTCGAGATTCCGGTGTCGGAGCAGGATGAGGTGTCTCAAATGCTTTTCGACCGGTTCCGATGCGTTCCGGTTTTCCTCACGCCGGACGTGGCGAACCGGTTTTATCACGGGTTTTGTAAGCACTATCTCTGGCCGATCTTCCACTATATGCTACCTTTGTTTCCGACGCACGGCGGGGCGAGGTTCGACCGGACGCTGTGGCAGGCGTATTTGTCGGCGAACAAGGCGTTTGCGGACCGAATTCTCGAGGTTTTGAATCCGGATGAGGATTATGTTTGGGTGCATGATTATCATTTGATGATACTCCCAACTTTTCTTAGACGCCGGTCGCATCGGGTGAAGCTTGGCTTTTTCCTCCATTCGCCGTTTCCGTCGTCGGAGATGTACCGGACGCTCCCCGTCCGGGACGAGATTCTCCGTGCGTTCCTCAATTGCGATTTGATTGGGTTCCATACGTTTGATTACGCGCGCCATTTTCTGTCTTGCTGTAGCCGGATGCTCGGGCTCGGCTACGAATCGAAGAGGGGGTATATTGGGTTGGAGTACTATGGGAGGACGGTGAGTATTAAGATTCTGCCGGTTGGAATTGATATGGGGCAGATGGAGTCGGTTATGGGGTCGGACGAGACCGGCGACAGGATTAGGGAGTTGAGAGACAGGTTTGAGGGGAAGACGGTGTTGTTGGGGGTTGATGATATGGATTTGTTTAAGGGGATTAGTTTGAAGTTCATGGCGATGGGGCAGCTTCTGGAGGAGCATTCCAGCTTGAGAGGGAATATCGTGCTCGTTCAGATCGCCAATCCGGCCAGGAGTAGTGGGAAAGATGTGCAGGAGGTGCAGAACGAGACGATGCAGGCCGCGAAACTGATTAATGATAGGTTTGGATCGGAGGGTTACCAGCCGATTGTGTTCATCAATCGGCCGGTCACGACCCTCGAGAAGGTTTCTTATTATGCAATTTCGGAATGTGTCGTGGTCAATGCGGTCCGAGATGGGATGAATTTGGTGCCGTATAAGTACACGGTTTGCCGGCAGGGTATCCCTGGAGTGGAAGATGCGCCGAAGAATAGCATGATTGTGGTCTCGGAGTTTATTGGATGTTCACCCTCTCTTAGTGGGGCAATCAGGGTCAACCCTTGGAACATCGATGCCGTTGCCGAGGCTATGCACTTGGCTATCAAAATGCCAGAGGCTGAGAAGAAGATGCGACATGAGAAGCATTACAAGTATGTTAAGTCCCACGATGTGGCTTACTGGGCAAGGAGCTTCGATCAGGATCTGCAAAGGGCTTGCAAGGATCATTACCACAGGAGATGTTGGGCGATCGGGTTTGGTCTGAATTTTAGGGTTGTGGCATTGGATCGGAACTTCAGGAAGCTCTCGGTTGAGCATATCGTTGCCTCGTATAGGAGGACAAATAGCAGGTTGATTCTGGTCGATTACGATGGGACTATGATGTCACAGACTTCTGCGGACAAGAGACCTGGTGATGAAGTGCTTACAATTTTGAAGAGCCTTTGTGGTGATCCAAAGAACGTTGTTTTCCTCGTTAGTGGTAGAGGAAAGGTTCTTTTGAGCAAGTGGTTCGGTTCTATTGAGAAATTGGGTATTGCTGCGGAGCATGGATTCTTCATCAGGTACATCACCTTGCAAATTTATCTTCTAATTCCTCTTATATGTTTTATCTGTGAATTTGGTGGTCTGAAGATTGAAATGATAGATTAGATTATAACATTTTGTTATAATAATATAAATTGGTGTTGATGTCGTATCTTGTGCAAGATAAGACTGCTGATCTCAATCATACTGATATTCGCAGATTGTTTTCTCTAAAATTAATAGAAATGCAGGATAATTTGGTATTGACCTGCAAGGAACGAACAATGATCTTTCTAAAATATTGTGCAATTGTTAGTTCATTGCTCACTATTATAGCAATGTAACTCTACTGGTTAGGTTCTGGGGACCTGTTTCAGTGTCATTAGATTGTATCTATAAGCTTAAAATGGTTCCAAGTAACGCATATATTCTCCTAACTGAAAAAAGTCACCCCCCATCTATGCTTATGATGAAAATTTAACAAATGACAATTTCGATATGGTGGTGAGCTGACTGATTTATATTCCTCTAGGTGGAGTAGAGAGGCTGAGTGGGAGGCGAGTTTGTCAGCAGTCAATTTTGACTGGAAGGCCATAGTTGAGCCTGTTATGAGGTCATACACTGAATCAACTGACGGATCCTATATTGAACACAAAGAAAGTGCATTAGTTTGGCACCATCAAGATGCCGATCCTGATTTCGGACTATGCCAGTCAAAGGAACTTCTCGATCATCTCGAGAATGTTCTTGCCAATGAGCCAGCTATCGTGAAGAGAGGTCAACACATAGTTGAAGTAAAGCCACAGGTATAACCATTGACACTTATCTAGCAGATTTCCTGCTTTAGTGCGAGGAATTTGTTTCATATTTATGTTTTTGAACTCACAATTCAGGGAATGAGCAAGGGCATTATTGTCGAAAAAGCCATTTCCGGCATGTTGACGAAAGGAAAGCCACCTGACTTCGTGTTGTGCATTGGAGACGACCGTTCCGATGAAGACATGTTCGAGAGCATATCGACTTCCTTACAGAAGCCATCGCTGCCAACTACCACCGATGTTTTTGCCTGCACAGTCGGAAGGAAACCGAGCATGGCAAAGTACTATCTCGACGACACCCCAGACGTTGTGAAGATGCTTCAGGGCCTTGCGAATTCATCGGTACGCCAACCCAGACATCCGCACACCTCTGTCTCATTTGAAGGGCTACTTTGAATTAAAAAAACTCGTAGTCAGAAGTACCATGAAAGCAGCAGCTTCTTCAGGAACTGCGTTTTGGAAAAGCCATTGTTTGGATTGTTATGGTGGTCACTGGTGATGTGATCTTTTAGCTTCTCATGTTGGAGTGTGGATTTCAAGATGGCGTCTGAATTCGGCTCGGAGCATTTGTAAATAGTTTCTATCTCTAGGACAAAGAAACCTGTTTATAAACTTTATTTATTTATTTTTGTCTATTTTGTGTAAGCAAAACAAACTCTGATTGCTGTTCTTCCACACATGATATCACACGTTTCTACAGTTTGTCCTGAAACTGTTTTCCACTCATTATCGTAACTACTTTTTTTATTTTTTTCTAAACGCTTATGATTTTTATTAATAAAGAAGCCAAATGTAGCATAAAGCAATTACTTTAAAGAGCACAAGCAGCTTAGCTGTGCTTTAAGACTCAAATTAAAAAACAGCTCAAAGACCGATCGTGATATAATATATGATATAGTTTTGTGTGCATTATCCGAGTATTAGTGGTTTAGAAGTATGGAGAAAAATATTGTGGTCCAAACAGCCTGTCCAAGACAACAAAACACACGAGATCTATGCTCTCTGTCTGTTTGTTATGGTGGTTGGCATCATTTGGGAAGATGCTTAAATGTTTGGCACATCTAGTGGAAGTTCTTGTCATTTCCTGCATGGAAATTAGTGTGTGGTTATGGATGCTTTGCGTGGAATTTCGGAATCAATTATGGTGGTTTCATTTAAAACCCCTTGTTGACTTAGGTTGGTAAGGCAGACGAAGTCTGCCTTTGCTTCCAAGATTATTTCTGACAATTTTGTTGTTGGTGACTTGGTGGTGGATAATGAGTAGGAGAGATTCGCAGAAGTTTCCTCACAAGGGGCTGTCTTGTGTGTTTGTTTCTAGTTGAGAACTCTTTCACCTTTATCCATCTTCTTAATTAGAATATTAAATGGTTTTGTTTCTCATAGTATTTAATTTTTTAAATCACCCAAGTAGCTAACTAGCAATTCATCTCTAGTAACTGGGCATAGGCATCTATGTTGTGATGTTTTCTTTTTTACCTTACCAATCAGATCAGAGATGATATATAAACTATCTTTGGACTTTACCTTAAAATAGGATGTCTTTCTTTATTGCTATTATTATTTTGTCAATGTTGGCTGGCATGAAACCATACCCTCTAACCTTCTGGATAAGCCATAATGACCTTTTCATCTTTCGTTGAACAAGGTTTGAACATATTTGCTTTTATGATCATGCAAGATATCAAGATAAAATAAGCTCATAATTCCACATATTTACTCTTCCACTTAATGATGGAGATAAGATAGAATTATCATAGCCGTGCAGCTGAAGCAAGTGCTCTTGCAATTTCTTGACATGCTTTTAGCGCACGAAGCATGGAGTGGAAACCAATTAGAATCAGAACAAGATACCCACATCTCCTACGTCCACATTGTAATCATATCTCCACATGATATTCAAGTGAGAAATAAGAGATCTCACATCCTCATGTTAGTGATGATCTTGATTTTTTTTTATCGAGGTCGGAGTTTCATTTTCGATAGTTTCTAGGTAGACATATGTTACTTCTAATGCTTTCAATTTTTTTTAAAATTCAAGAAGATTACTCGACCCTTTAATTATTACGTAGATCATACCAAATACCGAAAATAAATTATAAGACCAATTACTGAGGGTCTATTTATTTGATGGTCTTTGATTTTTTCTGACCTTAAAAAGAAAACCAAATATCACATTTACTATTGTTATTTTTGTTCTAATTACAAATCATATCATTCTTCTTCTTCCCAACATTTATAATTCTCCCAACATATTTCTCCTAAAATTCTAGAACATCGCTCCAACAATCCTACTTAATACACCAGAGTATTAAGATTGATTTCCGTCATGTAAGTTTAATTTAATATTTTTTTTGGGTTTTATCTCTTGATTTTCGTACCATTTCGTGATTTATTTTTGGAGAATAGAATTGAATCCGTGATTTGTTTTGGGAGAATAGTGATGGACCTTATATAACATTTGACTTTCCTACTTGGACCTTTTAATTTATCTCCTTATCAAATATGTCAAGATTGAATGTTAAGGAAATATTGATCAGAACCATATTAAGGGAATGTGTGTTGTAAAAGTAATCTTTTATACGTCTTTTATTATGAATTGAATCTATAAACATTTTATTCCTTGATTAATGTATTCATCTTTAAGAAGTGTTAAAGAAAAGACTATTGATCCTTAACCGTAGAGTTCTAAAAGATAATGGTTTGCATAAATCAAAAGTAATTCAAAATCATGGTGTTTAACATGGAATATTAATCACCGAGATAAGATTGTTATGTTGGTTAAATGAGTATAGAATGAGTTATTAGGTAGATTTTAACATCGTATTAGAAATTGATTGAGTAGTTTCGATCTCTCTAATCTTGTTTAGAGTTTGGTAACACTTGGAGGTAATTCCGAGGTGATCCGACATGCAACCCGACTTTCGATTGGTAAGAGAGATTTGATAATCCCCTAGGTATGATCCAATCCATGTATTTTAATATGAAATAGTTTATTATATATATTGAAATACAATTAGAAAATTGTGTACATAAAATTGTTGAAAAATATAAAACAAATCCTAATTATTTGTATTTTTTTTATAAAAAATATACAAGTATAAGACACGAAATCCAACAATTAATTATATGTTGACGCAGTTAACTGAAATTCCAGCGCGTTCATTTTTTTAAAAAGAGTTCACTAGTGTCGTCATCAAGTGTTAGCTCAACTAATATCTCAGAGTTCAAAGAAGTTGTTGCAACGAATTTGGATATTCTCTACGCTATGGTTTTATTTTATTTTTTTGAAAAGCTGGCAATTTGATTAGACAATGCAAAAGGAGAGGCTATGAAGCACAACCTCCCCAACAAAGTTAAATAAGTTGACAAACTCATAATTCGGCCTACTCAAAACAAGGTTATACACCTTACAAACAGTCCCAAAAGGTAGTAGTTGAAATAGAGAACTGGACGGTCTCTTCTCCATCCGTCGCAGTCTCCAGCTCAGTTAGAATGTGGGCAGAGTTTAGAGCTCATTCCCATTGTCTTCCACGCTAACCAAGCTTAGCTCTCCCACCTCATCCCTCCTATATCGAGTGATTCTAGTGGTAATGTAAGGAGACGTACAGTGAGGGTTGAGGGGCCGGGGGTGGAGTTGAGTCGAGCTACTTCGGTATCGCCTCACTCGACGAAGCAAAGTTGGCCACAATTCGGTCACGTTTGATGGCAGTGACTGTTCGAGTGGCACACACATTGTTTTGTTTGTTCCTGTCCAAGCAGTATAATCAAATCAAAACATTTATGAAGCATGATATCAAAAGGGTAGAAACACCACGAAACAACAATATGTTGCGTTCCAACAAAATAGTCCAAAAGAAAGCAATAATCAAAGTTTGTCACTCATTATTATCTAAATAAATCAAGGCGATTAGAAATTTTAGATCGAATGAAATTACTGTTATCCAAAGTAATGTTTAAATCTAGGATTGAGGTAAGGTCCCCGAATCTACTATCATAATCGTAGTTAAAAAAGTCGTATCTAACTACATGATTCTCGATACGGTATCTAACTACATGCGCCTCATTATTGCAGTTTATTAGTAAAAAGTTAACTATAGTAGTACTAGTACATCACCAAACGTAGTTAAACTTTGTTTTACTAGGTACTTATAACTTTCTAATATAATCATTTTAGACTTCAAGTAATTGTCTGTAAACTTCATCGTTGTGGTTAATACTCGATTTTTTAAAATATAAATTCAGCTATTTATATTGGAAAAGTAGCTATGCACTTATTCTAGCCTCAAAAGTATGTGTTTTCTTTCTTTAAGAAGCTTACATTCTTGCAGTTGATGGTGGGCTGAGGTTCAGAGGTCGTGTCTGGGTGCCGAAGGGAGGAGATCTGAGGTAAGATATTCTGGAGGAGGCGGACAGATCCCGTTATTCGATCCACCCGGGCAACACGAAGATGTATAGAGATCTTCAGAGGAATTTCTGGTGGAAGAGGATGAAGACGGAGATCGCAAAGTTCGTTGATAGATGTCTGATTTGTCAGCAGGTGAAGATTGAGCACCAGAGACCTGCAGGGCCGATGTAGAGGATCGAGCTTCCAAAGTGGAAGTGGGAGCACGTGACGATGAATTTTGTCACCGGGTTGCCGAGGACGAGAGGATTCCATGACGCGATTTGGGTTATAGTCGATCGACTGACCAAGTCGGCGCACTTCTTAGCTATCCGGATCACTTTACCTCTGGAGGGTCTAGCTAAGTTATATATTGAGGAGATCGTCAGACTGCACGGAGTGCCCAGGAGTATAATTTCGGATCGAGATCCGAGGTTCACTTCTAGATTTTGGGGGAGTTTGCAGCAGGCCTTGGGGACTCGGTTGAAGTTCAGTACGACATTTCATCCGCAGACAGACGGTTAGTTTGAGAGGACCATCCAGACGCTAGAGGATATGTTGCGAGCGTGTACTTTGGATTGGGCAGGTCATTGGGACGAGCATTTGCCGTTGATCGAGTTCGCCTACAACAACAACTACCATTCGAGCATTGGGATGACACCGTACGAGGCCCTGTATGGGAGACCGTGTAGATCACTGGTATGCTGGAGTGATGTAGGCGAGAGACAACTAGTTGATCCTGACATTGTGCAGATGTATGCTGAGAAGGTTGATGTGATCAGGCAGAGACTAGCGACAACTCAGAGCAGACATAAGAGCTACGCTGATCGGCGTAGGCGAGAGTTGAGGTTTGAGGTAGGCGATCATGTCTTCCTAAAGATTTCACCATCTCGAGGAGTGATGAGGTTCGGGAAGAAGGGGAAGCTCAGTCCGAGGTATGTCGGACCGTTTGAGATTCTTGATCGGGTTGGAGAGGTTGCCTACAGAGTTGCGTTGCCGCCGCAGTTTTCGGGTCTTCACAACGTCGTCCACGTTTCGATGTTGAGGAAGTACGTAGCGGATCATTCTCATGTGATTCAGTTGGAGGTTCCAGAGATCAGTCATGATTTGTCTCTTGAGGAGAGACCGGTTGAGATTGTGGATTGGATGAAGCATCAGTTGAGGAGGAGGACCATTCCTATGGTGAAGGTCAGATGGCAGCACCACAGTGAGCGAGAGGCCACTTGGGAGACTGAGGAGGAGGTCCGGAAGGAGTTCCCGGAGTTATTTGGTGAGCGTCAGTCTTAATTTCGAGGACGAAATTCTTTTAGGATGGTGGATTGTGAGATACTAATCCTAATTATGCCTTAATGATGTTTTAGGTGGTGATTAGGAGGAGATGGATTGGAGGGCTGAGATGGAGTGTGGATGGATGAGGGGTTGAGATGGATTGGAGATGAGATGGATGGTTGAGATGAAGAGGAGTTGGATGGATGGTGAGGATTGGATTAGAGGAAGATATTTAGGTGAAATTCTCTCACTCTCACTTCTCCCTTGTCTCTCTCCCCCTCACGTCTCTCTCTCTCCCTCAGTGGAGATCTCCAGCGTGGTGGTGGCGTGCTCCGGCGAAGGGAGGCTCGGGTGTGGATTGCGAGTTGAGGTGAGTGTTGGCTTCCTAACCCTTCCGACTTGTTTTGTTCCGTCCCTCGACCTAACTCGTTTCGGTGGTCTTGGTTGCTCGTGGTTGGGTGGTGGAGGACGACGGAGGTGGAATCGTGAGTGTGGATCGTGGTTTAGTCGCGAGGATCGTCGACGGATCGTGATTTGGGAGGCGTGCTCGTGGAGGCGACGTCTTGGTTCTTCAAAGGTTTCTTCAAACCTTCCGACATGTCAACTCGCTCACTTAAGTATCGTGAGTATTTGGAAGTCGACGGTAGGCCTTTCGGCTCGTCGCAAGTAAACGTGCAGCAGATTTTACCGCCTGATCGGTTGACCGGTTGGTGCAAACGGTCGACCGTTCGTATTGAGAATTCAGGTTCTGCCTAACATCGGTCGAACGATGTCCTTGGGGCGGTCGACCGATCGTGCATAGGAGGCAAGCCTGGTGGTTTTCGGTCGAACGAGGTCCCTTTGCCGGTCGACCGCTCGTTGACTTCGTCCGACCGTGACTTAAGTTGGAATAGTGGTCGGTTCGACCGAAGGTGGTTTCGGTCGACCGGACTTGATGAGGAGCGTGGGGAATGCTCTGGACGAATTCGGTCGACCGAGAGTGCTCGGGCGTTCAACCGGATTTGTGGTGAGAGTTTGGGAATTCCCTGGTGGAATTCGGTCGACCGAGAGTGCTCGGGGGTTCGACCGGATTCGTTGTGGAGATTGTGGGATTTGTCCCTGGTGATTTTCGGTCGAACGACCCCCTTTGCCGTTAGACCGATTGGTCGTTTTGTTCGTTGAACCGGGGAGTTGACCATCTAAACGGTCGATCGTCCCTTGATTTGGGTTCGACTGAACGAGTGCAGTTAATGGGAATCGGTCGACCGAGGGAGTGCCGGTCGAGGCGATTGCCCTGTGTTTTCGTGATTCGGTCGACCGTGACTTTTCGTTCGGTCGACCGTTTGTGTCCAGTTTTGCACTATGGAGGTGCGGTTGTTGTGGTCATCCGTGTGGGGCGAGTTGTGTGCCGAGGTCTTTCCGACGAGTGTGCTAGGGTGCACGAGAGTTGGAGTGGTTAGGTGAAAAAGCCCTGGAGCCCCGTAACTGTGTGAGAGCTTGGGTTGGCTGAAAAAGGCCTGAGGCCAGCTTAGAATTTGTGGCATTGCGGTGGTTGGGTGAAAGAGCCCTGGAGCCCCGTAACTGTGTTAGAGCTGCGGTTGGTTGAAAAAGACCTGGAGCCCAGCTAGTTTATGCGGGGTTGGTTGAAAAAGACCTGAAGTTCCGTAATGCGTTCAGGTTGGCTGAAAAAGGCCTGGAGCCTGAGCAGGGACTGCATGTTAAGGGTTGGTTGAAAAAGACCTGGAGCCCTTGGACGCTTGGGTTGGTTGAAAAAGACATGGAGCCCTTGGTCGTGTCGTTGTAGCTGCGGTTGGCTGAAAAAGGCCTGGAGCCCAGCTTGGCGACAAGTGTGTGTTGCGGTGGTTGGTTGAACAAGCCCTGGAGCCCCGTGACGGTGGTGTGCGTTGTGGTTGCGTGAAAGAGCCCTGAAGCCCAGCCTGTTTGAGATGCTTTTCTGGTTAGTAGAAATGCATGCTAGGGTGCTTTTATTTCATGCATTATAGAGTTTGGCATACAAGGTTTCCTTCTGGAAACTCAGGCATTGTTGCATGTTTACTTTCGGGTCGTGATCGGCGATAGGGGGTGGTGACCGAGGAGAGGAGCACCGCTACCGGATCCAGCTTTCTCTCAGTTGAGGTCGGGTGATTACTGTATCCGTTGTAAAGTCTTTTGATGTAATCACAACTTTTGAAATACTCTGATGTTCATATATATTATATATGTTGGTGCACATGTTCCTGTTATTTCGTAATATCCGCTGTTGATTGTGAGTTATTACAAGATTAGTAGTACATCGCCAAACGTAGTTAAACTTGGTTTTACTAGGTACTTATAACTTTCTATTATAATCATTTTAGACTTCTAGTAATTGTCTGAACTTCATGGTTGTGGTTAATACTCGATTTTTTTAAATATAAATTCAGCTATTTATATTGGAAAAGTAGGTATGCACTTATTCTAGCATCTAAAGTATGTGTTTTCTTTAAGAAGCTTACATTCTTGCAGAAAATTTTGACAAGAATTACGTCCAAAGTTCAGTAGAACATAATTTTTTTACAAATGTTGTACTCAGAGGCATCGTAAAACTTATTTGAAGGAAAACTTACTTCAATGTGAAGTTAACTTTTCCAATAAAAAATAAGAACAAAGAGTCAATGCCGTACGCATTTTTGCCGATTAATGTTAGGCCACGATATCTTTCCTTAATGTTCGGCCAAGATATCATCAGATATCACGGTTCAAAAATACGAGTCATGCCTAACTTATTCTAGAATGTGGTTGGGATAAAAATAAAGGACCCTCTTCTATTAGCAGTAAAGTTTTTATAAATACTTTTTCCCCATAATTTCAGTTGGTGTGAACTGCATTCTGAAGTGGCTAAAGCTCGTCAACAACTTTAAAGCTTCAACATCGAATACTCACATTTACTTTTACCGTTCTTACAATTTTAAAACCAATTTATATCATTGGTTCGTTCCAAAATAACTCAAGTTGTTTGATTGATTTAAATTAGTAACTTTTGTCAACACTTACACTACCATTAGCATAACTCATTCAAAATCTAGCAACCTAAAGCTATAATTCAGCTACTGCACCATGTTGAACATTTTCAAATTTTAAAACAAATGAAGGATACAAAATCCTTGCAGCACAACATTGTTTGATCGATTTAAATTAGTAACTTTTGTCAACACTTACACTACCATTAGCATAACTCATTCAAAATGTAGCAACCTAAAGCTATAATTCAGCTACTGCACCATGTTGAACATTTTCAAATTTTAAAACAAATGAAGGATACAAAATCCTTGCAACACAACATTGTTTCAAAAGGTAGTACAGTGGAGGTAACACAGTCCTATTTCATTAAGAACTTAAGAAGTGGACCCGGGGCGTCCTGTTGGGTTGGGGGCACGTGTTCTACCTCGTTGGCCCGAATTTTTTTTGTTTTTTTTGTTATTTGTTGAAAATGTTTATAAATTCATTTTAAATTGTTTTTTCAAATTTTTTTTCCTGAAAAAATGTTTTTTATTTGTTTTGATTTTGTAAAAAAATTTATGATTTTTTTTAATTTTACCCATGATTGATCTCAAAATGACGTTGAGGGAGAGAATGTAGAGTGAATGAGGGTAACCCGGGTGTTGTTAAGGGGTTTGTTTGAGTGAGTTGAGTGAGCTGACGTAACAGAGAGATAAACTGACGTGACAAAGAGAGAGAGAGCATGATAGGTGGAGGTAGTCCGTGCATTGTTATTTACGGTCTAAGGGGTAAAGAACTCAGACCGCAGAACCACATCTAGGAAAATAGAATTCCACTATTAAGTCTAAAGAAACTTTAAAGTGACCAGCTTATTGAAACATAATCCCGTTACCTTGTAAAATGAACAAACAAATCCAACATAGAATTACTATATATTATGACATATACGATGATTCCTAAGGTCCATGGGCCTATAGAATTTGTAACAGCTAGGATGTACCAAACATTCATACAATAATGGTGTGGTGCTCATGCCATAAAAAAACAAAAAACTATGTTAAAGAAGACCAAGGTTGGTAATTCAATGAATTCCTTCCCATTAGATCAATGGCATAAGCTACGTAAGTAGAGATAACGAACATAAGCGCTTCCACAGTTAATTATGTAACTTAAAAGCCATATGCTGCGCTATTGCCAAATTCACCTTCACCCTACGGCTGAACAATATTCAGCTCATTTCTTCACCAAAAAACCGGACCGGACTCGTTCGTGATTGACTAAATTATAGTTTAGCTTCATTTTAATATTCTAGCATGAATTTTGAAGTCGCAAAAGCACAGCACAACTTTTCTTTTATAAAACTCAAAAGCACAACCCTGAACCTTGAATTTTAAAAAGGTTCAAGTGGTTGCCTCGCAATCAAGCTCAAATATCTTTTAGTATCATAGTGAAGATTAACAACTCGTGCCTCTAAGAAACACAGATCCACAAATGAAAATCTTATCATGGCCCATCTGAAAAAAGATATTGCACTTGTAATAGCATAGGCTTAGATGCACTTTACAGATCTTAAACGGATTTTCCAATTTCATCTGTTGGTCGTGTGACAACATGAGTGGTGTACACCACCAGATCCTACGTTGTCTTGGTACAAAGACAGCACCATCTAGGTGCACTGCATTTAACAAAACTGGTGGGCTCTTATGATAGGAGTGTCATTACGATAGATGTGTTCTTAAAAAATTAGCTGAAAAGGCTCTAGAGTACCTCGAAAATGATATAGGGATGTTGGACAATCAGTGGGTACCTAAATAAAGGATGGAGTCCTAAGGGCAGTGTTAACGGGTCGGGAGTCCTGTTGGTTGGGGGGCACGTGTTCCTTCTATTGGGCCGAATTTTTTTTTGTTATTTTTTTGAAAATGTTTATAAATTCATTTTAAATTGTTTTTTCAGAATTTTGTTTCCTGAAAATATGTTTTTTATTTGTTTTGATTTTTTAGAATTTTTTGTGTTTTTTTTTAAATTTTACCCACGATTGATCTCAAAATGACGTTGAGAGGAGAGAATGTAGGGTGGATGGGGGTAACCCGAGTGTTGTTAAGGGGTTTGTTTGAGTGAGTTGAGTGAGCTGATGTGACAGAGAGATAAACTGACATGACAAAGAGAGAGAGAGCATGATAGGTGGAGGTAGCCCGTGCATTGTTATTTACGGTCTAAGGGGAAAAGAAGTGCAGAACCACATCTAGGAAAATAGAATTCCACTATTAAGTCTAAAGATACTTTAAAGTTACCAGCTTATTGAAACATAAACCTGTAACCTTGTAAAATTAACAAACAAATCCAACATAGAATTACTATATATTATGACATATACGATGATTCCTAAGGTCCATGGGCCTATAGAATTTGTAACAGCTAGGATGTACCAAACATTCATACAATAATGGTGTGGTGCTCATGCCATAAAAAAACAAAAAGCTATGTTAAAGAAGACCAAGGTTGGTAATCCAATGAATTCCTTCGCATTCGATCAATGGCATAAGCTACGTAAGTAGAGATAACGAACATAAGCGCTTCCACAGTTAATTATGTAACTTCAAAGCCATATGCTGTGCTATTGCCAAATTCACCTTCATATGTAGTTGGTCCAGTCTAGACCAATCTACATGCCACGGTTTTCCTCGGTTTTTAAGACGAGGAAGCGTAAATATGGTCTTCACGTGTGCTTTGACGAGTGAGTCTTTTAAAAATGACATTATTTACTTAAAATGTGTAATGTGTAGGAATGCATCAAATTAGAAGAAGAAAAAAAAACTTGACCTACTTCAACATATAAAACATGTTACGGGGAAAATGTTGAAAAAACCAAAGACAATTATATTATAAACAATATTCAAGCAAGAATCACATCATGATAAAATATCTTCCACGCGGAGTGCGCTTCTTCCAAGAACTACTTAAAACAGTAGTGAATCCACTTGTACTTGTAGTCAATAGTCATAGGCCCACTTAGGCTTTCATTTCACCTATAAAAACCTTCCCAAATTCTCATATCTCCCCCATCCAACCTTTCAAAACATATCCACAAGCCAATAGCAATCAATCCAACAACATGGGTGTGAGTGTTGAAGTAAAGAGGTTTGCACTGCTTTTGGCGGCAAAGGACTCTGAGTACGTGAAGAAGATGTATGGGGGTTACTACAATGTGTTTGTGGAAACTTATGGTGATGAAGGGGAGGTGTGGGACTTGTTTAGGGTTGTGGACGGGGAGTTCCCAAAGATGGACCAGTTGGAGGGGTATGATGGTTTTGTTATTAGTGGGAGTGCCTATGATTCTTATGGTAATGATCCTTGGGTGGTGAGGCTTAGAGGGTTGATGAGGGTTTTGCATGCCATGAGGAAGAGGGTTTTAGGTATATGTTTCGGTCATCAGGTATGGATACGTATTTACTGTTAAATTTAGTTGTTCCACTACTTCTGTACAACTCAAGTACATCGATAAAATTTGGAAAGTAATTAGCTAGTGTATAATTTCTTTTTATAGAGAGTTACGTATACTTCTATATATAATACGATAGAATTTCATGCTAAACTAAGTGGTATTGGAAAATTGATATTAAGAACTTGATTGTTAGAAAAGCCTAGCCTCGTCGATTACATGGACTCTCTTGGTCCATAATCAGCTTCCAAATCACTATAAATGAATTTTAAGATATTTAAAGTAAAAGTTTGTCATAGTAGTAGCTAGACTCATGTTTTTGTATCTTCAATCATGTTCTATTAATGCTAAGCAATCTAAGATTGGAATTAAAGTATTGCGTTTCAGTTTGTATACTAGGACTCTTGCACAAAAAATCAACTATTATAAACGATGCTCATATCAAATTCGTAGGTGATTGTTGAACGTTTTAATTTAAACCGCAAGTGCACGGGCGTGTTGAAGCGGTGGCAAATACGGGTCGTCCTCAGGGAGGTGAGCAGCCTCTCGTTTGCACGAAATCAAGTGGCGAAAAAATGAAGAAGAGAGTAGATTATGCTACTCTACACTACACTACGAAGTATGAAATGCGAAAAAAGCAACAAACGATTAACTATAACTTAACTAAGAACGAAAGAAGAGTGCTGGAATTCAGAAATGGAAAAACCCCTAAGGGGTGGAGCGAGTGCAAACATGCAAAGAGGTGGGTGTTGAACACATTCTTTAAACACAAATAAAGATGGTGTTATCATGCATAGGAAGTGTCTAAATGTTATGGCAAAACCTATCAATCTATTCACCAACCTTGTTGATTAACATTTACATATACAAGTTGTTTATTTCAGAACCTAAACAAGCATGAGAGGTGTCTAATCATTTTGGCAAAACTCATCAAGTTATAAATTCTATCCTAAACAAGCAAGCATACATTCATGTTTTATCAACATATTGTAAATAAAACATTCATTCCATTCTCTAATGCATGTATGATCATCTACTCCACCCCCCAAAGGGGATGGAACTACTCACTACACATTACACTAATTATTAAACTAAGCAAAGAAAGCATATTAACTAAGCTACTAAAACTAATGAAATGAAATTAAACAAAGTAAAACAAGAAACATAAAACAAACAACATAATAAAGAAACATTTATTAAAGTGACTCACATTTCAAGTAGCATCCTCATACTTTAGTGTGTGTTTCAAGACCTCACTTCTAGTAGGAAGAATATCCACTTAAAATATGGAGTGATTACAATAGAAGGTGAAGAGTTCTATTTATAGCCATAGAAAAAGGTAATCCGGGACAATCTCCCAATGTGGGACTAAACAAATACCAGAAATGGACAAAATACACACTAATACGCGACCCACCAAAATTTTAGCGGATTTGGGCCGAAACAAACCGCCAATTAGCGGTCTTGGACCGCCAATTGTCGGTCTATATGGTTTGGATCCCGCTAAGTTTTCTTCTGGGCTTTTCTGGATGTTTTTGGTGATCTTTTATGCATCTACTTTGCTTGCTGGAGCTCCGACCCAAATAGAATTGCGAAAATACTCCCTATGATGGTGTGGAGTATTTTGTTTTGCTCTTTGGTCCTTTGGTCTTACGTTCAGGTCCTTCTCCCTTGCATCTTAGTCCCCAGGTTTCACAATTCAGTCCTTTTTCCCTGCTTTTGGGTCCTTTTATGCTTCATCTCTTCAAACCTATTTATTCCTGAAAACTAAACATAAAACTCGTTACATAGCATTGTTTAGGTGAAAGATAATGGATATAGGATACAAATATAAGCATGAAATGATGTCAATCAACTACCTCCACACCTAACTTTTGCTAGTCCCGAGCAAAACAAAGAAAGGAAAACGCATACGAAGAAAAACAAGAAATCCTAACTCACTTTCGTAGGAATCATTGTTGCACTTAGCACGTGCAACAAGCCGTTAAACCTCCTTGTCGCCAAGGAGGAGGAGTGTCGTCTCCTGAGGGTTTTCAGCGGATACACTCACAAAATCTGAACAAGATGCATTAATCAATCTAGCTACACGACTCGTTGGACTCATATTGTCGATCATGGGACGCGGTAATACTACGGGTCGACTCTATATATGTAATCGGTCCACACACCTAGCCTAATGAGTTATTCGTGAGAGTTAGTTAAGGACTTATGTGAAAGACATGAGTAACCTTAACTTCTGAATGTGATACAATGTGTAAAGTCCATTTTGGTTCTTATATGACACTTTTTTTTTCTTTTTCTTTGGAGCATTTTATTAGTTGGTGTTTGATTCTCCCAGGGGCAGGTTTTGTGCATCATCGCCTATGAGGACTTACACTATCACGTACACCTTCCCCCAAATCTCCACATAGGGCGATCCCTACCACCCGTGTAACGGGAGTTCGGTCGGTGCATCCCAAGTCAGATGACTCAAAAGCACCAGACATAAAGTCCCCTCAGACCTACTTTCCCGAGTGATAGGAGCCGTGCGAGAAGAGAGAACACCACTTATTTATTTATCTACATGGGAACCAAAACCCCTACACTTAAGTTTCACAAAAAGAGATTAAAGACCATTGACTACGACAAACTTCCTTATACTAACAGACACTAATTATTTGGCTCACTAGGTTCAGGGTGGACTTCTTTAAATGTTTGAGTGCTGAAACCCTATGATTACACGCCCCCCGAGGGAAAACCGGGGTGCATCCTAACGACTCGATAAGACCTAAAGCCAGTAAACTAGATATCCTAATGCATCAAGTTCAAGACAATTTTGGGAGCTTTCTTTTTACTTTGCCTCTCAACGGTTTTGCACATGCTAAACACACGCAAAACCTACAAAAACATTTTCTTTCGCAAACACATGAAGATTTTGAAAGAAATGTGAAAATTTTAAAGCACTAGGCAAGCAAAAGAAGACAAGTCACCCAAGGATCATGACAAGCAGATATATCGATATTAAATGTAGCACACTAACATGACCCTATCAAAACACACAAAAGAAAAAAAAATCAAAGGAAAAATACTCAACTATGTACACACGTAAAACACCCCCCCACACCTACTTCATGCATTGTCCTCAATGAATGTGAACAAGATACTACATGGATTTATGCATGAAAAAGAATAGATCTAACCAACGTGAAGTACAAAGGGAAGTTCATGGTCATGTTGATGGATACAAACCCGAATTCCCTCAAAACATGTGAGATACTGAAGAAAGGAGACAAATACGTGAAGAAATGAGGCCCAAGTACACAAGGGTTGGGGCCCACAACAATCAATGCTCGCTCATGGAGTCTTTTATTACACACTTATTTTCTTTCTTTTTCACATGATATATACAGAAACAACGATATTCTCATAATCATTTGGTCAAGGAACATCAAATGAGAACATCAAGTCATGAGGACCAGAGACTTGTCGAGATGGGCAAACTTCACTGGTACTCTGAGGTGTCATGAGGGGTGAAAGGTCACAACTGAAAGGCTCGAACCCCTCATGATATTGGTTGGGTGTGGGCAACATAAATGAATGAAGTTGTGTTGCCTCACTAGGGTTTAGTTGCTCATCGAACAAAACCCTCCAACCAATAGGTGGGTGCATCAGAATGAGTTCCTCAAGCTCATTCGATGGATGCAGCAGACCTGCATCACTAAGAATGTGTCTTCTCCCCAAGTCATCCAACGAGGATCTCCCACCATCATTTAGATCATCAAGCATAAACTCGGTCATAGGTGGGTCCTTGTTGGAGTCAATATGAAGCTCAAATGGCTCAATGACCATGGGACATGAGGTAGAGAAACCTTCTGGTATAGGCATATGATGAGGTGTCTCACTCTCACTAGTATTCTCAACTGAATCATGCAACGAACACTCCTTTTGGACATTTATGTTTGATGTCAGCTCACTCTGTTGCATTGCAAAGACATGCAATGAGTTTTCGCTGGCCCACAAACATTCTCAATGGGTTGCATTGGGGTTAGGGGTGTTCGTTGATTTTGTGGTGCTTTCTCCAATTGGTGGATGAGATTTAGATTTAAAGGTTGATCCATGGGCTCCTGTTGCTTACCAGAGTTGAATACATGAAACTCGGCACTCATGTTACCGAATGAGAGCTTCATGAGGCCATTTCTACAATTAATTAAGGCGTTGGAAGTTGCCAGAAATGGTCTACCAAAATCAATGGTATTTGAGAGTGGGTGTTCGCAATAGGATTGATATCGAGGACAACAAAATCGACTGGAAATATAAAATCTCCAACTTTGATAAGGACGTCCTCGATAATCCCCTTTGGAATACTAATGGATCTATCCGCCAATTGGAGGGTGATCTTAGTTGATTTCAATTCTCCCAAATTTAACTATTGATAAATAGAAAATGGGAGGAGGTTGACCGCTGATCCTAAATCAAGCAAAACATTACTCATGCTAGTGTCCTCTATCGTACACTGAATAGTAGGACACCCAAGGTCCTTGTATTTTGTGTAGGCGGGATTGGACAAAAGTGAGCTTACATTTGCAGTCAAGAATACTTTCTTAGGAACATTGGTCTTCCTCTTGGTTGTGCAGAGATCCTTCAACACTTCGGCATATTGAGGTATTTGTTGGATGACATCCAACAAGGGGATGTTAACCTTAACTTGCTTAAACACCTCTAATATCTTGTCCATTGTGTCACTCTGCTTTTTGGTTAACCTACTTGGATAGGGAGCTTTTGGCAGGTAGGTTTTCTGCAGTGCCTGAGAAGGAAGCCTTGGTGTATTATCCTCACCCTCAGCCTCTTCTTCACCACCATTCCCACTGAGGGGCTGCATAGATGGTGGTGGTGGTGGCAAGGAAATGTGATTGTCAATCTGCTTTCCATTCCCTAAGGTCACAATGGAATTGACATGGTGCACAGGTTCGTCCACATGGTTCACTTGCCTCCCCCGAGGTACCACATTCTCATTTTGCATGTGTTGTTGCTGGTACATGCGGGGGTTAGCCTCAGGCTGGCTAGGAAAAGACACTCTCTCTCTCTTTCATATACAGACTGAGCCAATTGGCCCATCTGAAGCTCTAGAGATTTGATGGTCCGCTGATTTGAAGTGAGCACTTGACTTGTGGATGACATAAAATTTTTCACAGAGTTCTCAAGTCCACGAGTCAAGTTCTCAAGCGAATTAAACTGGGTTTCAAAGTTGTTAGAATTTGGGAAACCTGGTTGGTTGATGCTTGGAGCTTGGGGTGACTGATAAGATTGTGCATGCATGGGAGGTTGGTATGATTGGTTAGATGGTCAAGAGGAGTTTGAAGGACCACCCGGGGCATTATTTTGGTTTCATGAAAAATTGGGGTGGTTCCTCCATCCAGGATTATAAGATGATGAGTATGGGTCATTCCTAGCTCTGTCATAGATGCCGTTGACATGTTCCATCTCAGGAGGAATGGACGCACACTCGCTTTCTACATGACCTATCCTACCACATGAATGACAAGGAACTCGACCAGATGTGGACATGTGAGGTGCACTTTGTTGGTTTTAGAGCTCAATCGAATCCATACGGCGCATTAAGGCCGCCATGCGTGCTTTGGTGGCCGTAGTGGTATCGATAGCAAATGCGGTACCCGATTTAGTCGAGTTTGCATTCGCGATCCTGACTCCTATACTAGATGATGCAGGTGGTTCCCTTACACTCTCCCATTGCATTGTTTTCTCAGCAAGGTCTTCTAGGAAAGCCCATGCCTCCCTTTCATCCTTTCCCAAGAACTCTCCTTGACACATGGACTCAAGGAGCGTTCGGGACGGGATGTGAAGACCCTCGTAAACAATCTGACAAAAACGCCACAACTCAATGCCATGGTGAGGGCATGAGGATAGTAGCTCGTTGAACCTCTCTAGATATGCATGAAATGCTTCAGTCTCAAGTTGATAGAACGAATTGATTTCGTTCCTCAATTTTTGAGTCCGATGATTTGGAAAGTATTTCTTGAGGAATGCAGATTGAAACTCATCCCAAGTCCTAAAGACATTCGCCTGGTTGCTGTACAACCACTTCTTGGCATCATCCTTCAGCACAAAGGGGAAAAGCCTAAGATGGATGGAGTCTGTGCTAAGTTGTTGCAGCTTGAACATAGCACAAACCTCCTCAAATTCCCTGAGAAAGATATAGGGGTCACCGTTCCAGTGAAATGAGGGAGCATGGAGATAAACTTAGGCTTAACCTCGAAATGGTTCCCAATAGCCTCTGGCAATACGATGCATGATGGTAGAGCAGTACGGCTCGGGTAGCATCGATCACGTAGAGGTATGGGAGCGACAACTGGAAGCACATGTCCAACAGGTGGGTCCAACAACTGCTCCTCCTCACAGAAATTAGCAGCCATTGAACCCGGACTGTGTGCGACATGAGAGGAGGAAGGCGTCGAGAAGTTGACTACCGAAGCCGGATTGACAACGCTCCTCGTCAAACGACCACTCTCGTCTCGTGTCCACGAAGGCATGCACAAAGGTGCACACACACCAAAACTTTTTTTTTTGGTTTTTTTTGAACAAAGAATGTGCGTAGAGGAAAAGACGGGGGGACACAGGAAAGAAAGAATAACTCAGGAGAGAAGGGAAGAAGTCCTTATGCTACGACGGATGGGTAGAGGTAGAAGCACACAAGCAAACAAGGCTCAAGCAATCCTAAGGTCGCTATAGGTCCTTACAGCTAGACAACGCCTAACTGCGAGGTCACACGACCTCAACACGCCTGACCTCCCTACGAAGAGGACCACAAAGCCCAGCAAGTGAGCCATGATCTGGGGATCTCGTCTCTCCTACTATCGACAAAGTGGGCAACGCCGATCAGGTCATGACGGTCGGGACCGGATCACTCTCCTAATGCGCCCGAAATCCTTAGGGCCAATGTCTACTTGATTTTAAAAATTAGGCTCTTGATTAGTGTGGTTTGTGGGGCGAAGGAAAGGGTGATGAAATCCCCCACCTTATCTTTTATGGGACAACCCCTCCTTAGTAGCGTTTTGGAGTCCTAATCTAGCAATCAACTCTCCATACAAACGCTCAACTCACACTTCTTTCAATGCACTTCCTACTAACTAATGCATGTTCATACGAAATGCATGAATGAGAGTAGAAGGTGCGTACCTCACGCCAGCACTCAGCAACTGAAAATAAAGCTAAAATGAAAGACAATCTATATGCCTAAGTCACATATATGATGCATGACCTAAACAAAAAGAATGCCTAATCTTTTGCTTTGAGTTTTAGGGTCCAAGTTGCTTAAGGGAAGTTGATTATTAATCTGGGAGCAATCTAAGAGTCAGAACATGCACAATTGAGTCCCAGATTACTATATCAATTAGGGAAACAACACAAAGAAAGGAGAAGGTGAACATAGCTCACCATACCGCTGATTGGCGGTCTGAAGTGCCCAGTTAGCCTTTAAATTTCTCCAGACGCCTCCCCTTGCTATTCCCAGTCTCCTGAAACAAAGGAAAACTACAAAAGTCAAATTAACTCCACTCGAATTGTCCAAACAAGAGTCTGGACTGGCACCTCCTCGGCAACGGCGCCAAAAACTTGTTGAACGTTTTAATTTAAACCGCAAGTGCACGACCACGTTGAAGCGGTGGCAAATACGGGTCGTCCTCATGGAGGTGAGCAGCCTCTCGTTTGCACGAAATCAAGTGGCGAAAAAATGAAGAAGAGAGCGGATTATGCTACGCTACGCTACACTACACTACGAAGTGTGAAATGCGAAAGAAAGCAACAAACGATTAACTAAAACTTAACTAAGAACGAAAGAAGAGTGCTAGAATTCAGAAATGGAAAAACCCCTAAGGGGTGGAGCGAGTGCACACATGCAAAGAGGTGGGTGTTGAACACATTCTTTAAGCACAAATAAAGGTAGTGTTATCATGCATAGGAAGTGTCTAAATGTTATGACAAAACCTATCAATCTATTCACCAACCTAGTTGATTAACATTTACATATACAAGTTGTTTATTTCAGAACCTAAACAAGCATGAGAGGTGTCTAATCATTTTGGCAAAACTCATCTAGTTATAAATTCTATCCTAAACAAGCAAGCATACATTCATGTTTTATCAACATATTGTAAATAAAGCATTCATTCCATTCTCTAATGCATGTATGAGCATCTACTCCACCCCCAAAGGGGATGGATCTACCCACTACACATTACACTAATTATTAAACTAAGCAAAGAAATCATATTAACTAAGCTACTAAAACTGATGAAATGAAATTAAACAAAGTAAAACAAGAAACATAAAACAAACAACATAATAAAGAAACATTTATTAAAGTGACTCACATTTCAAGTAGCATCCTCCTACTTTAGTGTGTGTTTCAAGGCCTCACTTCTAGTAGGAAGAATATCGACTTAAAATATGGAGTGATTACAATAGAAGGTGAAGAGTTCTATTTATAGCCATAGAAAAAGGTAATCCGGGACAATCCCCCGATGTGGGACTAAACAAATACCAGAAATGGACTAAATACACACTAATACGCGACCCACCAAAATTTTAGCGGATTTGGGCCAAAACAGACCGCCAATTAGCGGTCGTGGACCGCCAATTGTCGGTCTATATGGTTTGGATCCCGCTAAGTTTTCTTCTGGGCTTTTCTGGATGTCTTTGGTGATCTTTTATGCATCTACTTTGCTTGCTGGAGCTCCGACCCGAATAGAATTGCGAAAATACTCCCCATGATGGTGTGGAGTATTTTGTTTTGCTCTTTGGTCCTTTGGTCTTACGTTCAGGTCCTTCTCCCTTGCATCTTAGTCCCCAGGTTTCACAATTCAGTCCTTTTTCCCTGCTTTTGGGTCCTTTTATGCTTCATCTCTTCAAACCTATTTATTCCTGAAAACTAAACATAAAACTCGTTACATAGCATTACTTAGGTGAAAGATAATGGATATAGGATACAAATATAAACATGAAATGATGTCAATCAGTGATTTGCCAAGCATTGGGAGGAAAAGTTGGAAAGGCAAGTAAAGGATGGGACATTGGTCTAAGAAAAGTTGCTTTGGTGAAGGAGTTGCCGACATTTAAGCTTAAGGGAGGCGTCAAGGATCTCCCACCTTGTGCCTCCATAATTCAAATCCATCAAGATGAGGTCTTGCAGTTGCCGATTGGCGCAAAACTCATAGGCTCCTCGGATAGAAAAATGGTAGAGATGTTTGCTTGGAGATCACATGTTGGGCATCCAAGGACACCCTGAGTACACCAAGGAAATCTTGTGTAGCATCATCGATCGGCTTTCCAACAATAACACTTTGCAAGTAAATAACAAACTCCATCAATCGTTTCAATAATATAGTCATCTTGATTTTCTATGAAAAATTATTGCATCGAAACCATCAAGATTCTAATTATATCTTAAATATCCTACTGATCCTTCCACTAGTTTTCCATATCGTATTGAATATATAGAAATATACTCATTTTAAAAGCCAACTATAGAGGTAATTGATGAAAGTGTCTATAGATTAAAAACACTTTCCAAAGTGAAGATTAAAAGGGTCGATTGTTTCACATTGGATAAAAAACTTGTTCAACTATAGGGTATATGGCATACACTTTGTATACCAGCTAATCAAACACAAGTTGACGGAGGCAGGGTGGGGCTCGTTTCACGTTGTTAACACTTTTTTATCCACAATAAAAAATAAACAAAATCAACCTACCAAATATTAAAAATGGTATGTGCTACTATGAAAAGTATATTGGATTAATCTAGGATTGATAAGATATTTGCCCAAAGCACTGACACATGTCGTGCCCCTATTGGACTACACATTTAAGGGTTTAGGGTGGAGTCATCTATATAAAGAGGGGAGCCTCCCATTGGATAGAAGAACAAGTGTGCAAACCCTAGCCTCCACCCACCCTAGCCGCCACCTTCTCTCTCTCCCATTTCGTCCCTCCACCTCCACCAAGCTCATTCCGGGGACTCTTGCGTTGTGGTCTCGCGCTCCTTCTCCAAGAGAGTAGGAGACCGACCGGTTAAAAGGATTCCGTAAGGTGACCTCCGATCTTCCTTCCGCTGCCACAAGTTCTCTCCAAGAAAGGTACTCCTGAACCTGTAGAATCGTTGTTTGCTAACATTGGTACCAGAGCCATCTCGGTTACCTTCGAATCCTCACCATGCTTGACAATTTTTGTTTCATGATAATCTGATTTGAGATAAAAAAATCGGTGGTTATGTTTTTTGGAGAAAGAAAGATAACAGAAAAATAAGCATTGTTTATTTACATGATGCGCATGTTTTGGTTCATTAGAGGATGCATCTAGGGTTAGATTTTGCTCCTCCATTCTTGCGCATGTATGCATGGTTTAAGATGATTTTTTCCTTATTTTATTTCAAGCCAATATGATATGTTGCTCTCCTATCATTGCACATACATAGATGTGACCAGAATTCTGTTTTTTCTGTGTTGTTACCTCTATTCTTTGCGCATGTATTAGATAAAATCAGAAGTTATTTTCCATGTTGATTCTTCTAAATCATGCACATGTATACATGAAATCAGATGTCTATTTTTCCTGATTTTTCCGAATTAGAGTTAGATATTATTTATTCTAATCTTTGAGCATGTATACATGAAATCTGTGTTAACCCTATCATGATGATCTTCTGTTTTTGCGCATGTTTTATATTATAATCAGTAGTTTAATTCTCTGATATTTTTTCATGCTTGAATTAGATGACAATGTTTGTATGTCATTTGTATATCATCATGCATGTCGGATTGCATGGATGGATCAAATGTTGTTATCTCTGATTCGTGTACATGCATGACTAGATCTCATGTTTGCTGGAATTTCGTGTATATGCTTGTTTATTTAGCATTTTTCAATATGAGCATGCATCTAGAGTAGATGTTTATTGCCATATGCATATGCATGATAATTGTGTTGCCTTGTTTCTCCAAAGAATTTCGGATATGGCTGTTTTTGGAGCATTAACATGCATGTGATTGATTGGTTTCCTTACTGAAAAATGCACATATATGCTTGCTGTTCTCTTGAAAATTTCGAATTTTTTCTTTCCAATATAAGTAGCATAATTATTGTTGATTGCATGCTTATATTGATTAAGGAAAGATTGGCAAATTCTGAATTTTTTAGAGCATATTATGGGCTGGAGTTTTGTTGCCTTAAAAGTATTTTTTGAATGCTTTCCTTTGATGCACATATATGTGTTGATCTCATTTAAGGAATTTCGGATTGTTTGGAATGATAGCATGCATTTCATTTGAAATATTTCCTTTATGATTAAATCCACATACATGTGTTGATCTCATTGAGGATTTTTCCGGATTTTTCTTTCCTAATGCGAGTAGGATAATTTTTACGCTCTCATGATTATGTTGATTGGGGAAAGAAAAGAAAAATTCTGTTTTGAGATACTATTATGGAGATTGATTGGTATTTCCATATTCATTTTTTCTTATGCTCCATATATGCGTTGTTTCCTTATATATTACTTCCTTCTTATTTGGAAGTGGTGTACACTTTATTCATGCGTGTGATTGTGCTAATGTATGGAAAGATTGTGCTTGTATGGTATGAATGGTGTGAATGGATGCTGATTTATTTTTGCTGCCTTATTGAGAGTTGAGCGTAATTTCATTCATTCATTTCCATTTGCAATAGATATCGCAATGGGCTGTAATATTTATGGACTGTAATAATTATGGACTGTGGACTGTTTATTGGCCTAGGGAGACGAGAGACTCCTTTATTTTTATTATTGCGATATTATTGCTATAAGGCTTATGCAGGTTCCCATCTACAGTGCTAAATCCCTCTGGGGGATCCTTAGCTCGATATGGAAGTAATGTAGCAATTAATTTCCGTGTGATCTTGATTGGAATGTTCTGAAAGGAACGTTTTTTTGGAACTTGCATGCCTAGTGGGAGTTGCAAGGTAGAAGTGTTTTGTGTAAACCACCTTGCAACCGGCGGATAATTATTTATTTGCTGTTTATTTGCCATGATTTATACGTTTTTAGGGTTTTTAAATCATGATGGAGCGCAATATATGAATTGGTAAAATAGCTTTATTAACTATTGCATGTGGATTTGATCGAACGCTTTATGTTTTCCTTTGGTCTGAATGCTATAGTTATAAAGTTAGTTTATTTTTTATGACTATTGCGGCTCGTTGTATTTTATGCTAGAACTCATGTATCGCTATGTGGTTTTTTGCCCTAGATTTTTATGGCGGGTTCCAAAAACATTGGCGCTGATCTGATTCGAGGAGATAAACTCAATGAAAGAAATTACGATATGTGGCATCGTAAAATTGAGTATCTCTTAGAGGATCAGGACATGTTAGAAAATATAACCCAAACTATGTCTCCCCCCGAGGAGGGGAACACTGCGCAGCATCGCAGAAATATGGATGTCTATAATGCATGGAAAAAGAAAGACCGTATTGCTCGCATTACAATTCTGAGTTCGATGCGAGATGATCTGTTACTGCGGTTCGAAAAATTGCGAACTGCAAAGGCCTTGTGGGAAGCTGTGAAGTTTCAGTACGGAGTGACCTCCGTCACAAGGGCCCGCCAGCTTGGGCTCATGTTTGATGGGTATAAAATGCGCCAAGGTCACACGATGAGGTAACATATTACCGCAATGTCAAATATGATAAGCGAGCTGAGCGCTACCGGTCTTGCTAAGACCGATGAGGAGCAAGTGTCTGCTCTCATCAGATCATTGCCTTCGAAGAGTTGGGAGCATATGAAGGTCCATCTGACTCATGCTGATGACATCTGGACATTTGACCAGGCCGTAAAACACCTAGAGCTGGAGGAGGACCGCATGCTTGCGGAAGCCCCTCTAACTGAAGTGTTTGATGCTGAAGCTGGCGCTCCTCGGAGGAGTGCAGGTTTTAAGCGCAAAAGAGATAAAGCTCAGGGTTTTAAAGGCAAGAAGGGTGCAAATAAAAACAAAACAGAAAACAAAGCTGGAAGGAACGACCTCCGGGATCCAGAGGTGGGAAAGATAAGTCTAATGTGACTTGTTTTAACTACCGAAAGACTGGACATTTTGCTCGTGAGTGCACTAAGCAAAAGGTAAATACTGTGTGTAATCCCTTGAATTGTAACGTGACTAGTTCTGTGATGCTCACTGATCACTCTCCTGTGTGGATTGTGGATTCAGGTGCCACAGACCACGTAACAAAGGATCGTTCTGCCTTCGTGGAATATCGCCGTGTTCCAAGTGGAAGGCGAATAAACATGGCGAACAACACTAGCATTGAAGTTCTTGGAGTTGGCACATGCAAAGTGGCTTTGCGAAGTGGCCGAGTCCTATTACTTTACGACGTGTTGTATGCACCAGCTATACGGCGAAATATTATTTCTGTTGTTGTTTTGATGAGACATGGTTTTAAAGTTGTTTTTGAGAACAATGATATGAGTTTATACCTTGCTAACATTTATTATGGATGTGCCTTTCTTTCAGACGGTTTTATTGTGTTGGACGCAATTTATGATTTCAATCATAACACTAGTGCCTTTATGAGTCAAAGTTCCATGAATAATGATTCAGTTATGTGGCATGCTAGACTAGGTCACATTGGTGTTGACCGGATGAACATGTTGGCAAAGGAGGGGGTTTTAGGAGAATGCTCCAAATTTAAATTGTCGACCTGTGAATCTTGTCTAGCTGGAAAGGCAACTAGAAAACCGTTCGGAAAAGCCATTAGGGCTACTTCTCCTTTAGAACTAATTCACTCGGATATTTGTTGACCTTTGAATGTGCGTACTAGACATGGACAACATTACTTCATCACATTTATTGATGACTACACTAGATATGGTCATATTTATCTTATTTCTCACAAGTCAGAAGCTCTAGAATGCTTTAAGAAATTCATGAGCTTGGTAGAGAATCAATTGGATAATAAGATAAAAACTCTCAGAACGGAAAGAGGTGGGGAGTATCTCTCCATAATGTTCAAGGAGTTATGTGATGAAAAGGGGATATCTAGACAACTCACTATGCCTTATACTCCTCAGCAAAATGGTGTTGCCGAGAGAAGGAATAGAACGTTGCTAGACATGGTTAGATCCATGATGGCGCATGCGAGCTTGCCAATTTCATTTTGGGGAGATACTCTAATGACTGCTGCCTATATCCTCAATAGAGTTCCAACAAAATCGGTTCCATCAACTCCATATGAGTTATGGACAGGACGAAAACCTGATTTTAGTCTGTTGCATCCTTTGGGATGCGCGGCATACATTCATTCTACTAGTCACCGATATGGAAAACTAGGACCTAGAGGGAAAAAGTGTATCTTTATAAAATACAGTAATCTCTCCAAAGGTTATGTTTTTATCGTGTTAGACGAGAATGAAAAAAGGACGGAACTGGAGTCTAGGGATGCCACATTCTTGGAAAATGTTTTTCCAACTCTTGCTGGAGCTATCAAAGAGTCAGTGGACTTCTTTGAACAACAAGATGAGGACATTGCCACTCCACGGGATCAGGATCTGGAAGTTGAACAAGAGGTTCCACCAGCCAATCCTAGTGGGAGCAACAATGCTGAGGATCTGATAGGTCTCACGGAGGATGAGCCATCAGATACCCATCTGCGTCGAAGTAAACGTGGGCTCATTCCTCGTAGGCGGTTTCGCTTAGTGGAAGATGCCCTCATGATATCTGAAGAAGAAATTGATTATGAATCATCTGGGATGACAATAATCGATGAGTAAGAACCGGAGACCTTGAAAGAGGCTTTGGAAGGTCCAAATGCGAAAGAGTGGTTAGAAGCTATAAAGGAAGAGTTGGAGTCGATGAAAGTTAATCGAGTCTGGGACTTGGTCGACTTACCGCCGAACCGAAATGCCATTGGGGCCAAGTGGATCCTCAAGATTAAGAGGAAGGCGGATGGATCTATTGATAGATTCAAGGCTAGATTGGTAGCTAAAGGCTACACCCAAAGAGAAGGCGTGGATTTTGAGGAAAGTTTTTCACCCGTGGTTAGGTTTGCCTCCATCCGCCTTCTACTAGCTATTGTAGCTCAGATGGACTTAGAGCTTTACCAAATGGATGTAAAGACTGATTTTCTCAATGGAGAACTTGAGGAAGAGATCTATATGGATCAACCTCAAGGTTTTGAAGTCAAAGGACAAGAGCGCAAAGTGTGCAAGCTCAATAAGTCATTGTATGGCTTAAAACAAGCGTCTAGACAGTGGAACATTCACTTCCATCAAGCTATATCAGAGAATGCGTTCTCTATGCTTGAGGAAGATCACTATGTGTACGTTAAGAGATCCAATGGTAAATTTGTCATTCTGACCTTGTATGTTGATGACATACTCATGACTGGCAATAGCAAAGAGTTGCTGAAATCCACTAAAGAGTGGTTGTCCTCCACGTTTGATATGAAGGACATGAGTGAAGCTAGCTACGTCCTTGGTGTCGAGATAGTTAGAAATAGGTCCAAGAGACTTCTGGGATTATCTCAAGAGACTTATATTAGCAACATCTTGAAGAAATACCATATGGACAAATGCAAACCAATCGACACTCCTGTTGAGAAGGGTTTGCACTTGAGCCTTGATAAGCATCCTGAGACTCCTGAAGAGAAGGCTAAAATGAGCAAGGTTCCATACTCAAATGCTGTGTGAAGCCTTATGTACGCTATGATGTGTACTAGGCCAGACATTTGTTATGTTGTGGGCATGGTGAGTCGATGCCAGTCTAGCCCAAGCATGGAGCACTGGAAGGCAGTCAAGAGAATCATGAGATACCGCAGAGGAACGAGTAATGACATGCTGTGTTACCAAGCATCAGATCTCCGCCTGATTGGCTATAGTGATGCCGATTGGGCTCGAGACATTGATGAAAGGAAGTCTACCTCTGGTTATGCTTTCTTGCTGGCTAATGGGGCCATCTCATGGTCCAGCAAGAAGCAAACCTGTATAGCCTTGTCGACTATGGAAGCAGAGTGTGTTGCATGCTCTGCAGCAATACATGAGGTTCTTACAACATACTGGGCTAGTAGAGACATCGGATGAGCATGTTGTTGTCTATTGTGATAGCGTAACTGCCTTTTGTTATGTAAAAGACCCCAAATATCATGGAAAGACCAAACATATACAGGTTAGGTATCATTTTGTGAAGGACATCATAGCGAGAAATGAAGTTGTGTTAAGACATGTGTCTACTAGTCTTATGGTAGCTGACCCTCTTACCAAGGCTATAGCTAAGGACTCGTTTGTGTCCCATGTGAAGTCCTTAAGCTTACGCAGACTTTGATGCATTGACATGTCTAACTTCCTTTTATGAGTGACTGTGTTTTCCTTTCAACTATATCTGTTTGGTTGATGTAGTTGTTCTAGCATAAAATATTATTCTGTCAATAGGCTGAAGAATGCTCACTCACACGAGCATTCGCCTCTGGCGCTTTTGATAGCGAGCAGAGATGAGACTGATCATGAGGAGATCTTGTATGATAGATCCAGAGCAATTCATGATAGGTCAGTCGCCTTGATTAGGAATCAAGATGAGATCCTCTATGTTGGTGAGGATTGACATGAATGCTCCCACGATTCATGTGACCTATAGAAGCCAAGTGCGAGCATCACATGTGGCGCCAGGTGGCACCTGTATGGTATTAAGGCGACAATGATGAAGCTCGGGTCAGGCGCAGAGGGGGTGCGACTGGACTAAGACTTGTATGGTGTTGAGAGACAACCATACTGTTGTGTACAGTATGATCCACCATAACATGTTTGTCATACAACATGTGCTGAGCGACCATTTGGAAGTGAAAGGATGGATCCCTGCTCCTTCACTGTGTGAGTCCAAGACTTGATTGTCATTAGTTGCCCTCAGTGACCTTCGACGACACCATGAGGCAAAGAGTTGATGTGACTACTTTAGGATGTTATCTATGATCATGAGAGATTCGGTCTAAAAAGGCATCTTCAGGAAAGGAGTCAACTCTGAGTGTAATGGTGGTCTAGGGGGGAAGGGAAAGATTTGACTCGACTGCACTAAAAGTATTTGCTGGGCCCAACTGTATTGGATACAGTAGCAAGTACCTTGAGGACAAGAATGTATTCTCTCCGAGGGATCGAGATACCGTTCATGTTAAGTGAGTTTCTGAGTAAACCTGGGGAACTGTGATGTGCATTTTGACTGCTTATTTGTTGTTTTATGAGGATGTTGTCATTCTGACCTTCTAGTAAGGTTTCTAGTTTGAGACTCCTAAATTGCAGGTGCATCACCGGTCGCACGACCCATTTGTTCGTATGATCGGAAGAGTACATGTGTCGGGGACACAGATGGTCGTGTATCAAGGATACATGATCAGAGACTTGCGTATTGTGGATGTGTACTTGGAGAGAGGAGTAGTTGTATGTATCAGCGATATATACATATGTATCGGGGACACATAAAGAGGTGACATATTGCCATTGTGTGATTGTATGTATCAGGGATATATGCATATGTGTCGGGGACACAAAAGCAGATGACATGTTGTTATCGTGCTGTTGTGCAAGTGGGAGATATTGGATTGATCTAGGATTAATAAGATATTTGCCCAAAGCACTGACACATGGTGCGTCCCTATTGGACTACACATTTAAGGGTTTAGGGTGGAGGCATCTATATAAGGAGGGGAGCCTCCCATTGGATAGGGAGCCTCCCATTGGATAGAAGAACAAGTGTGCAAACCCTAGCCTCCACCCACCCTAGCCGCCACCTTCTCTCTCTCCCATTTCGTCCCTCCACCTCCACCAAGCTCATTCCGTGGACTCTTGGGTTTTGGACTCGCGCTCATTCTCCAAGAGAGTAGGAGACCGACCGGTGAAAATGATTCCGTAAGGTGACCTCCGATCTTCCTTCCATTGCCACAAGTTCTCTACAAGAAAGGTATTCCTGAACCTGTAGAATCGTTGTTTGCTAACAAATTCAAAAGGTGATAACAACTTAACAATAATATTGTCGGTTACTCGAAACAATAATGTTCTTGTGGCTATCCTTTATTTGGCATATTAACTTGTTATTATCTCGTCTAATAACCATTCATCTGTGTCTTCTCATGTTAGAGATGTACTTTGTGATTCTTTCCTTGTTGGTACAATGTGTCATATATAGGTTTGTAATTCTGGCTTATGTGTTGACAAATGTCAATTAATTAATAAAATTTCTATTGCTTTGGAAAAACTTGTTATTATCTCTTGTCATTAATGTAGAGTTCTCTCTTTTGGATAGAGTGATTTTGCTGGGGAGATGAAGACGAGATTATTGGAGACATCTGAACCAGACCGTCGGTTATTGGAGAACATCTGCAAGACCTTTCTGAGGGGAAGACGTTTAGCCGACAGTTGTAGCGCGTAGATTTGTCCTTATCTGACAGTTAGTTGTGATGTCCTTTTCAAATATAAGTACCGGCCCGGAAACGAAATCAAGGAGTTGACATGAACGTCTTTCTTTGTAGTTTAATATTTCAATATCTTATGTTTGGTCAATACAAAAAAGTGTAAGTTGGTTATTGACCCACTGTGACGGATGGTCCTGCTGATTCATATCCAACGTTTTCCAATGCATTGAGTTTTTTTATTTTTTGATTAATGCATAACCTCATTCGACCGATCATCATTTTTTAAAGTAAAGTAGATTGCATTAATATTAAAGGTCGGTTGCTACGAAACACAACAAGAGAAAATAAGAAGTACAAAATATTAGTAAGTCATGTAATCGATCTGTAAACGAGCGATCCGAGCTTGTTCAAAATCGGCACGATAAGGATTTCGAGCGAAAAATTATGCTCGTGCTCGGCTCGCGAGCAGTTTGTAAACCTAAACCAGATTTTTTTGGGTATTGAAATGCTAATAATGTTATCCTAACAACTAAAGTATAAGATCACTTAAGACAAATATAATAGTAGTTAACAATACAATCTTAAAATTAACACCTAAAATCAAACACAATCTTATAAATTATACAACAACATCAACATCTTATAAATAAGATCATACAATTTGATTAAACAAAATCAACACAATCTTAAAATCAACACCTAAAATCAAACACAATCTCATAAATTATACGACAACTCATAACATCATCTTATAAATAAGATAATACACTTATATCAAACAAAATCAACACAATCTCAAAAATAAACACCTAATATAATCTCATAAATTATATGACAATTCACAACATCAACATCTAATAAATAAGATCATCCACCTGACTCAAACCTTAATTTATTTGAACTTTTGGTTTAGAAAAGAATGAGAGAGAAAAGAAATAACAATAATGGAAAACAAAACGTCCAAGACTAATAAAGTTTTGATTCTTATGGGTATTTGGGTTTGTTTGTTAAATGGATTGTTGGTTTGGTAGTGGATAATGAGTTTGGTAGATGAGTTTATTAAATGAGTTTACCAATTGGGTAATTGGATAGAATATTTGGGTTAATCAGATATAGTAATTGGGTCCCGAGCAATAATCGAGCGAACACGGAGCGAGCATCGAGCGAGCAGGGTCTGCTCGTGCTCGGCTTGTTACTAACCGATCTGAGTCACGATCCGAGCATAATCGAGCAAACATCGAGCGATCTATCGATCCCGAGCAGAACTTGACAACCCTACATACAAAGTTCAAATGACAAGTAACACAAAAGAGTGGAGATCAAGAAAAAATAAGGAGCAGTGCTCAGTGTGCTCTTTTTTTGGGCTCTTGGGCAAAATCCTAGATATATATGGGATATAATGATCTCTGAACTTCCACGTCTCATCAGATATATCTGGTTACCCTAGATATGCATTAAACCATGAATGAAATATAAGTAATACAGTACCAGATATATATGGGGGTAACCAGATATATCTGAGAAGACGTGGAGTGTCAAAGATCATTATATTCTCAGATATATCTAGGATTTTGCCAAAGAGCCAGAAAAAACCCACAAAAAACCCACTTAGCATTTCCCAAAAATAAGGGGTAGAGCTACATGAGCTCACATTTTGGGGTCTCATATTAGGCTCTCCCACCCCTTACTCATTCTCTTTTTTTTGACCCTTACTCATTTTAATTTTTTTGTTTTTCCCCCTCTCTATCTTCTGAAACTCCACTCACTTCATTTTTTTGATTTTTTTATTCTTTTCTTTCTCTTTTTACATTCAAACATTAACATAAATTTTTTAAACTCATTTTATCTCCTTCTCTTGACGGTGGGGGAATCAGATATATCCGGCTATGCTAGATAATCTTATTATCAACATCACTGTGGTTACCTTAGATATATCCGGCTACCGACATCACCGTGGTTAACCCAGATATATCAGGTTACCCCCAGATATATCTGATAGTATATTTTCATTAAACCAGGAATGAAATGCATGTAATTAGAGCTTAGTTAAAATTTTCAAAACACAAAAACAAGAAATATCTGGTTACCCTAGATATATTCAGTCACCCTAGATAATGATGCATTGCATACATTGCATCAAATGTCTTTCATTTAGATTAATTTTATATCAATAAATGCTACTAAGGTATGTGTTTAGTCTTATTTACATAATACAGGGACCTGAATGCAAATTACCCATATCCCGAGCATAAATGCGTGTAAGAGACTCACTTCTATCATAAAGACCAAGTCAAGATTATCGGGATTCAAATGGAAGTTCATCCAAGCATAAAAGCATTCAAATACCTAATTACAAAAAGGCCAAGGACTTAAGCACAAAAGTAGCCAGGGACTTAATTGCAAAAAGCCAAGGACCCGACTGCAAGGACCAAAATATTATTTTGGAGAAGTTCTAAAAAAATCAATTTGGATCTCCAAATATACAAAGAATTAATTCGGAGCTCAAAAGAAAGGAAAGAAATCATCCAGGCGCGCAAAGGAGGATTAAATCATACCATAAACACACAGCAAAAATCCGGATCCAATCAGAGCATATTGTGCGGCGATTTAGCCGCAAGTAACATGTATTGTGCGGCGATTCCGCTGCACCCCTGTCGATCCGCGCCTCCGAATTTTGTCCAGTCGTGTCTTGACACATGTACTTTCCTATTTTATACTTAGGTCCCTTGTATCGGCTATAAATAGCCCCGAAACGTTGTTGTAGAGGGGTTCTTGTTTTCACCCATTATTTAGTAATAAAATTTTGTTGGTTTATATTGTGTTTTTTACTTTTCTTTCTTAGTTTCTCTAGGACCCCTTCTCCTCCTCTCCATCCATGAGTTTCTAACTCTCTCCAAAGGGTGGGGGTGACGGATATAGGGTGATGAGAAGAAGAATCAAGTTATTATTTTAATTTCGTATTAGTATATTTTGATTACTTGAGTTTATGTTGAGTCATTTATCATGTAATGCTTTATATAACTAATGTGATTTATTATAAGTTTCAGAATTCTATAATTGAAACTCGACATCTAAACCTCCACCCGCTGGACTCCCATTCATAGTTGTTTTCTTCTTCGTTTGTTTTGTTGTTCTTGCTTTAGATAATTAAAAAGACCAAAAATCTCAAACCAACCTCATTATTGTTCTCTCTTTCTCTCCTTAATCGAAAACCACAAAAATAACAATATCTCTCCCTCATTGTGTTCGACCCGTACTTACCACCGCTTCATCGCGGCCGTGCACTTGCGGTATAAATTTAATTCTCATCAAGTTTTTGGCGCTGTTGCCAGGGAGGCGACGAAGATTTTTATTTATTTTAGTGATTTTGATTTTTTCTGTTTATCGTGTGCGCGATCTAACTATTTGGATTTGCGTTTCAGGAGACAACAGAGTGCGCGGGGAAATCCGGGAACATTCAAAGCTATAAGGGCGGCGAAATTGCCGCATCTCAAGTACAACCTGCGGCGGATCCGCCGCACAACAGAGGCTTCTGGGCTTCAAATTTTTCTAGGGTTAGCGCCATCTCTGGGTGGACGCGTGGAGCTACTGAAATTTCGAGAGCGGGCGGTGAACCCGACTGAGCATTGCATAGGTAACCTTTGTTGCATTTTTCCTCGTAATTTCTAGTTTCGGAAAATTTCCTTTTGTAGAACTGCACATGTTAAGCTTAAATTCCAAAATTGGCAATAATTCAACTCTGACCTAAAAATTGGCAAAACTAGAAGAAATTAGTGCATGCATCATATAATGTTTTGTTTGCATTATTCTTGCTAAATTCTTGCAAATTAATTCTTGTTGAAGAGTGCTGGAGGCAAGGTACGTATCGCGGTTTTTATCGATTGCATTTAAGCATATAATCTAATTTGCATACAACATTGCAATTGCCCCCCACTAAAGACCATTGTTTGACTATCTTTGCTAGATTTAAGTTAAACTATCTTAAGGGCAACTCCGTAGGAAAAGATACGGTGGGGATTTCATCACCCTTCCGTGGCCCACAAATCACAATCCTAAAGTGTCACCCAAGCTTTAAAATTAAAATCAATTAGACATTGGCCCCTAAGGACTCGGACTCAATTAAGGAGGAGATTGGTTTGACTTGCTATGACTTGAAGCTGATCGAATTTAATTTGGTGTCTAGAAAGTGTTTTTGTGTTGACGTAAGTCTTCCAAGCGAAGTGGTTGTCTAATTGGCACCGACTCTGTCGGAAGCGCCCCCACTAGCTATACATTGCCTGGCCAAGTTGGTTTGATTAGTGAGGGAGGTGAATCAAGCAAATCAATTCGACTCAACCAGTTAGGAGTCGTCTAGATTTAAGCGACACTAGGTCTAGGATTGTTTGAACCGTGCTTGTTCAGGAAACTTTTGACCAACCACAGAACCTATCTTTTAGAGTTAAGTTTCCTTTCTCATCTTTCTTCTTTCTATTGATCGTTTCCCTTTTGAAGAAAAATATAAAAAAAATATAAAAAAACGAAAAAAATTGTAATTAATTCTTGAAATTAAATTTGGAATTTAAATTTCAAATTTGAATTCAAAAATTGATTCAAACCGGTGCACTCAGATTTGGGTTCGGGACTTGAGTAATCGACTCTCACGAGTTCATCTAGATTCCAGTCTGGAGCTTAGCCCCAATCCACCTGTTGCACCACCTCACCCGGATCCAATGGGTGAGAATGTTGTGAACCCGCCCATAACTCTGAGGGATCGATGCTACCCAGCGATGGTTGCTCAGCCATCGTGCATCGTTATGCCCACCATACAGGGTCTCGACTTCGAACTTAAGGCACAATACATGAGTATGTTGCCTAAGTTCACCTCTAGGGAAGACCTATATCTCTTCCTTAGAGAATTTGAGGAAATCTGCTCTCTTATGCAATACCAGCATATCTCTGAGGAGGCAGTGCGTCTGAAATTCGTGCCTCTAGCACTGAAGGACGACGCTAAGAAATGGCTATATAGTCTAGCCGAAAAATCCATTAAAAGTTGGGCTGAGTTTGTTCAAGTATTCCTAAAAAAATATTTCCCCAACCATAAGACTATGATGATTAGGAATGAAATTGTTGCATTCGTTCAATCTGAGAGCGAGCCGTTCTATTCCTATCTAGAAAGATTTAAAAGTGTGTTGACCCAATGCCCTCATCACGGAATTCCAAGATGGCAACTGTGCCAAATTATTTATGAGGGATTGACACCCACATCTAGGGTTATGGTAGAATCCGTAAGCCAAGGGAACTTCATGTCAAAAAATGAAAATGATGCCTGGACTTTTCTTGAGGATTTAGCTGAAAATAGTATGCAATGGGACAATGCTAGAGCACCGTTTAACCCGAGTATTGGATCTAGAATAGCAAGTCAACCCAAGCCAGGAGTCTTAGCTGTAGATGCCAATATAGCGGCTGAAGCAAAACTAGCTACCCTTATGCGCAGAATGGAAAGTCTAGAGCTACAAACCCGACCCCGAGTGAATCAAGCCTCGTCTATCCCTTGCTCTAGATGTGGTCAGACTGGTCATTTAATGGAGGATTGTGTGGACTGGGAACAAGTTAATGCCACGTTTAACCATGCTAGAAATGACCCATACGCATCAACCTATAACTCGGGCTGGCGTAATAATTCCAATTTCTCATCAAGCCAACAAGGTCAACCTCCTAGACAACAACCAAACCCGTATAACCAAAATAATACATCATCTGGGTTTAGTAACAATAGAGATTATGATGTTAGGTTGACAAGATTGGAAAATTTGATGAAGACTTTTATACAAACAACCAACCAGTCCTTCCAAAGGCTAGAGACACAAGTCAGCCAACTCGCACAAATTGTAGGTGCAAGAGAAAAGGGTCAGTTTCCAAGTCAACCTGAGGTGAATCCTAGATCTAATAATCAATATCAGCCCTATCAACCACCTCTAGGAAGTAACAACTCGAGACCAGTTCAAATGGTTAATGAGGAAGGACCGTTCCAACAAATAAATGCAGTAATATCATTACGGTCCGGAAGACAAGTTGATAACAATGTGGTAAATCCTAGAACGTCTAATCAATCTAGCTATCAAGCAACCACATATGACCTAACCATTGAACCTGACGTCCAATCTGAAATGCCCAACCCACCTACTCAACCTGAACCCATAGCTCAACCTGTGCGAGTCTATGTTCCTAAAGCTCCATTCCCCAATAGACTTAAGAAGAACTCAAGTGCACAAATGGAGAAAATCTTGGAAGTATTTAAGCAAGTTAAGGTGAATATTCCACTCCTAGATATGATTCAACAAATACCTGCTTATGCTAAATTCTTAAAAGATTTGTGCACTAGAAAAAGAAAAACAAACGTACCAAAGAAGGCTTTCTTAACTGCAAACATAAGCTCTATTTTGTCCAACTCATCTCCTATAAAATATAAGGACCCTGGGTGTCCCACAATTTCATGTGCAATAGGAGATACTTTTATCAACAAAGCCCTTCTAGACCTTGGTGCTAGTGTTAACCTACTCCCGTTCTCTGTCTACGAGCAACTCAACCTTGGTCCACTAAAACCCTCTAAGACAACTCTTCAATTTGATGACTGCTCTATTAAGAAACCAAGAGGTGTAGTCGAGGACGTTTTGATCAAGGTGGGTGACTTCATTTACCTAGTGGGTTTTGTCGTACTAGATACTGTGCATGTTGTAAATCCTAATAGAAATATCCCTGTAATACTAGGCAGTCCTTTTTTAGCCACTTCTGAAACATTGATAAACTGTCGAAATGGGCTCATGCAATTATCTTTTGGGAACTTAAAAACTGAATTTAATATCTTTCATGTTGAGAGTGAGCCAGAAATAATATGCAATCAAAGTGATGTTGTGATGAGAGCACGTATCTATAAGATTTCTGAATCAAATAAATCATCACAAAATCAAAAAGAAAGTGCGAGAAAGGGGAGTAAGTCATCTACCCAACCACCATCACTCGAACAAACAAGAGAATCAATACATGTGAGAGGTGTGGAACCTTTACCTCAGGGCAACATGGGGATCAATTCAACTGGATACATGCACCAACATGGTGACATTCAATCCAGTTCTGATTATGGTTGACTCTGAACAAATTTCATCCCTCCACCGCAGTTCACCCAGGTAATAAGTGCATTTGCTTTATATTTGCATACATTGAGGACAATGCATGATGTAGAGGTGGGGGGGTGTTTATCTATATATCTATATATTCTATTAGTTTTGTTCTTTAAAAAAAGAAAAAAAATTTCAATATTGCATGACATAACTTAAGATTGAACTGCCAAAACCCGTGTACAAATTGCATTGAGTTTTTGTTCCATATTATATAGTTCTGCTTGTAGAAATTATGACATAAATCTAAGTTCCAAAGAAATAACCCATTACCCTTTAAGACATGTATGCACTTAAATTGGATGAATCAAATCTTTGAAGTGGTTGAAAAAAAGCAGAGGTTGAGGAAAATATACCGGGAAGTGTGGACTTCTAATAGCAATTAAGCCTTGAGGAAAATAAAAGTAAAAAAATAATAAAGGAATCAAGTGAGGAAAGCACATTTTGTAAAATGATTACAAAAGCCCAAGCCTTTGAGTCACTGGTCCAAAGGGGTATCTTGAAACCCGGTAACTTGAGTCTGCCAGCTCGGGATTATCGACCAAACTCGCTACACGAATGCAAAAAGGTTAAAAGTGTCAGAAAAAGCAAATGTGTTGAATCACGGAAAATAAAATAAAATACTTTAAGATACTCAAGACCCAAAGTTAAAAGAATGATCCACGCCATGGTTGATCCGAATGATACTTCACCACCAGAGGAGGCGTGCAAAATAATTTAAGTGATAACATGTGTAGAAGGGTTAGTGGTGTGAATGTTGGAGGAACAAAGACCAAGTCAGACTTTTTATAAGTTAGATTTGTATAATGAGCATGCAAGAATTCTAAGTGAGATGTATACGGTTGAGGTGGAGATATTTAGAGCTATCAATGAAATGTTGAATTAAGACTTTATGAGTGTGTCAACTGAAAACCCTCACGAGGAAAAACTCGTTCTCTAAGGAAACGTGGGGGTTTAAAGGTTTGTTGCACATGCTAAGTGCAACCGTGATTCCTACGAAAGTGAGTTAGGATTTCCCTGTTTTCATTTTTCTTATATTCTGTTTTGCTAGGGACTAGCAAATTCTAGGTGTGGGGGTATTTTATGCATTGCATACATTGCATCAGATGTCTTTCATTTAGATTAATTTTATATCAATAAATGCTACTAAGGTATGTGTTTAGTCTTATTTACATAATACAGGGACATGAATGCAAATTACCCATATCCCGAGCATAAATGCGTGCAAGAGACTCACTTCTATCATAAAGACCAAGTCAAGATTATCGGGATTCAAATGGAAGTTCATCCAAGCATAAAAGCATTCAAATACCTAATTACAAAAAGGCCAAGGACTTAAGCACAAAAGTAGCCAGGGACTTAATTGCAAAAAGCCAAGGACCCGACTGCAAGGACCAAAATATTATTTTGGAGAAGTTCTAAAAAAATCAATTTGGATCTCCAAATATACAAAGAATTAATTCGGAGCTCAAAAGAAAGGAAAGAAATCATCCAGGCGCGCAAAGGAGGATTAAATCATACCATAAACACACAGCAAAAATCCGGATCCAATCAGAGCATATTGTGCGGCGATTTAGCCGCAAGTAACATGTATTGTGCGGCGATTCCGCTGCACCCCTGTCGATCCGCGCCTCCGAATTTTGTCCAGTCGTGTCTTGACACATGTACTTTCCTATTTTATATTAGGTCCCTTGTATCGGCTATAAATAGCCCCGAAACGTTGTTGTAGAGGGGTTCTTGTTTTGACCCATTATTTAGTAATAAAATTCTGTTGGTTTATTTTGTGTTTTTTACTTTTCTTTCTTAGTTTCTCTAGGACCCCTTCTCCTCCTCTCCATCCATGAGTTTCTAACTCTCTCCAAAGGGTGGGGGTGACAGATTTAGGGTGATGAGAAGAAGAATCAAGTTATTATTTTAATTTCGTATTAGTATATTTTGATTACTTGAGTTTATGTTGAGTCATTTATCATGTAATGCTTTATATAACTAATGTGATTTATTATAAGTTTCAGAATTCTATAATCGAAACCCGACATCTAAACCTCCACCCGCTGGACTCCCATTCATAGTTGTTTTCTTCTTAGTTTGTTTTGTTGTTCTTGCTTTAGATAATTAAAAAGACCAAAAATCTCAAACCAACCTCATTATTGTTCTCTCTTTCTCTCCTTAATCGAAAACCACAAAAATAACAATATCTCTCCCTCCTTGTGTTCGACCCGTACTTGTCACCGCTTCATCGCGACCGTGCACTTGCGGTATAAATTTAATTCTCATCAAGTTTATAATCTAAAAACACATATCTACTAACAGAGATATATCTTATTACTAATAGAGATATATCTTATTACTAACATCTATGTGGTTACCCCATATATATCTGGCTACCAACATCACTGTGGTTACCCTAGATAATCATATATATCTGGAGTTTATGCATGTGAATTGAGTTTGCATGAGGTGAATGAGATAAAAGTTAATGGAGATTGTTGGAGTAGTCAGATATATATGAGTTCTACTTATGTGCTTATGGATTAGTCGGATATATCTGCATATCTACACATCCAAATATATCTGCATATCCACACATCCAAATATATATGCATATCCACACATCTATATGTGGATATATCCGGATATCCACACATTCAGATATAAAATTGTTGGCTAACTTTAGGAACCTCAAAATTCCTGATATAAAATTCCAAAGCCAAAAGAGTGTTTCCAGATATAAAATTCCAAAGCCAAATATATGACCAGATATATCTGGCCCAGAAGTAGAATTTCCCTCTGCACCACCAGCCATCCAACTTCTCACGTATGTTATATGATATATCTCGACCAAGCGAAAGGGAAGCAGAAGATTACTCTCAATTCACCAAAATTAAAGGCAATCACACTACTCAGTAACACAACTATAACACAGATATATCACAGTGAATAATTACACTAGAAGTTGGATATTACTGTATTGTGTTGGTGAATCAGATATATCTGATGCAACTTGATCAATTTGACAATAAAATCAGAGATATCTGAGTGCAAAAACAGGTAATATCTGGGCCAGATATATCCACATTCATTCGGGAACGTGGAGGACTTGTTTTGAGGAGAATGTGGAGTGTCAGAGATCATTTGAGGAGAGAGAGTAAGTGGAGGACTTGTTTTGCCCAAGAGCCCAGAAAACCCCCCATAAAAAGAGCACATTTAGCATTTCCCAAAAATAAGTGTTGGAGCGCAATCCACATGCCACCACATCCAAGGTCGAAGATCATGACTCGTTGAAAGAAGTCAACAAAGTTGATGCCTCCTTATCCAATCCCCATTTGCAGCCACTACTATAGAAAGTTCCTTTGCCAGTGGAAACGTGTCGACAAAATTTCTATTGGCCCGCCTTGCTGACGACATTTCCGTCGGAAATACATCGTATATGTCAAGTGGCATGAAGATATTAAATTGGTTCGTCCAAATAATGTTCTGCATGTGGAAAGCACCTGCAGAATAACGTGCCGACAGAATTTCTGTCGACAGGATGGAATTTACGGAAAATTCCAAAATTCATCCCGACGAAACCCTAAGCCTACCCCACTCGATTCTTCTCCAACTACACTTATTTCCGTCGTCACTCCATCCCCTATCGATTCCGTCGCCGTGCAAGCTCTACTCGTTTCTGTCCTCGTGTCAAACCATCGTCGATTCCTCGCTGCTCCATAGTGACGCACCTCCACCCTCCACCTCCATGACGTCCTCCTCCTCGCCACCTCATCATCGTTGCCACCTCCTCGTCAACTTCTCCTCACCCGCGTGGGTATGTTTCAGTTTTGCTAATCTTGTCCATTTTTTATTTCCTTTGACTGATTCCGATTATTGATGCATTATATATGTGAAGAAGAGTTTTGGGATGTTTTTTATTGTTTTTTTACGAAATAGGTTTGTTCTTCTGTCCGTGATTAATTAAATCGAGTGTATTTGATATTGTGTAGTTTTTTTTTGCGAAATTAGATTTAATTCTTCTACCTATGACCAGTGAATAGAGTGTTCAGATAATGTATAGTTTTTGAATTTGAGAGTCTCTTCATATTGGCTTTTAGGCCTTAATCTATATGGATTTTGTTGATTAATCAAATTAATCTTAATCAATCAACCTAATCAATCAAAGTGAGCAAACATAATTACATGCATTGCATACATACTTGTATACTTGCAATCATCTTAATAGATTGATCAAGATAATCAAATAGAAAGATCATTGGGACAAAGACATCAAGACTCAAGACTTGTAATCAAAGCTTTGGACCAAGACTTCTAATTTTTCATTTATTGAGACCATGGGAAAATATGTAAACTTGAGCACTTGGATTCTGTTCCGACCAAGTTCGGTCTACTGAACCCCAAACAATCAATAAAAATCATTCAACAATAGATCTTAGATTGCTCTCTGGAATTTTCCAGATAGACAACTGAAACACCTTCGGTCGATCGAAGTGCCTCAGACCGATTTTGAACTTTGCTCCAATAGTCGCATTTGAATTTAGTCTTAGAGCCTAATTGACTTGTCCAAATTTGGACGACCGAACCTCTATCGGTCAACCAATTCCTTCTTGGCTTTAGGCACCCAACGTCTATTCCCACGTGACATTTGACCATTGTACTCAACGACTATTTGAACTTTAACTGTCAGCGTTAAAATCACACTTACTTTAGTCATCCAAAGTGTAAATGATCTCTCGAACATGAGTAATCAGAGCCCAACTAATCTTACTGTCCACCTTGAATGGTGAACTGAATGCAATTTGGTGAACCAATATTAAATAGGGCAAAATTGAAAATAATTACTGGAAGTTGGTGAACAACGATCCGAACCATATACGGTCAACCGATGCTTCCATCTGACCAATCCGATTATATTGTTTCAAATTATCGTTCTATAAATGGTCGACCGAACCTACATAGAAATATGCTCGAGCATAAAGCAATTCTTGCTTCTCATTGGTCTGAAATCTCATCAACTCCCAAACGACTAGTAGAGCTTGAAGACTTATAAATATGGTCTCATATCTTAGTTTTAGAACTCTTGACCACTCCCTATTGATCCATACTCAAAGACAAATCTTCTATATCTTCAAGCTCTCATCTTCCTACACTCAAAGTCAAAACATTAGCACTTGCATATTCATTCCTATCATATATCTAAGTGTGCTAAAGTCAAAGTGCTTAGTTAGATTGTGATTCAACTTCCATATCAAAAAATCACCAAGTTGTAAAGCTTCGAGGAAGCTCGCTCTCAGTTTGTGAGAGAAGACACGAGCGAGGCGAAGTTGTTCGCGAGGCTCGCCATTGTAGAAGGCATTGATCTTGGCCCAGAACGGAGATCAGTTAGTGGAACCATAAACGAGACTCAAAGGATTGAGCGAGTCTTGTGAGGAGGACTAGCACCGGGTGCGGTGCTGAACCTCTCTAAACTCCGGTGTCGTTGATTTTGTGGTGTGCATGTTTATTTCCTTAATCCTTTTTATTGTTTTATTTTCGCATTTATCTAATGACTAGAGTGTTATCGATCCTAACACTTCAGACACAGATTTCACATTGCGTATCACTTGTAAGTGAATACTTAACTTCGTGAGTTTATTTTACATGTCCAATATATGTAAAACAAGATTAAAATGCATTGTAGGAGGAGCACGGGAACTTGAAGACTTAAGTCGCAAAATTGATGGAGATTTAGTTTAGAGAAAATCAAGTATATGTATGATGAATTTGTAATTTGTTTCTTTAATTTCCTAAAATAATATATATGTTTCTGATTGTCCAACTAATCAAAATCTAATTTTTTAATATAGTGGTGACATCGATACGAGATGACCCATCGACGGATCCGACTTCTTCTAAGTCGTAGTTGGTATACATGTGTTGTTTTTCTATTTCAATAGACTGCGACTTACAACTTCTTATATATATGTAGTATAACTTATTGTAGTTTTTTTTGGTTTAATTATACATATATGTTCTCGAAATTTTTAAGTATAATAAGGATCATCTACAATTTTCTACGATTTATTTCATGCATGCATTGGTTTGTTTTAATAACTAGTTTTAAAAATTATTAAAACAAATATGGGCTCCGAAATTCATACCTAGAAGTTCTCTAAAACTTCTTGAGGATTCGGAGATGTTGGGGATGCTCCTCGCTGCGCCGGATGCCTCCGCGTATTCAGCAAACTCTAAACAAGATCGGAGAGAGGGAAGCTAGTCTCTCAATCTCCGATAGGGTTTAGAATCCAATTACTAACCCCTCTTTAATTCTCTTGAGAAGATGATCTCTTAAGAACTAAAACTAAACTTAAAAATTAAGGGATTTTCGTGGAGAATTATGGAGAGAGAATTTTTGCACAAGAAATAATGAATTAGATTAATTGGGTAATGAAATGAGCTTGTATTTATAAGCTCTCTCCAAATTACCTATTCATGTGCAACCCCTTGCCCATGATCTCATGCAAAATTCCATCTAATAATCTATTATTTAATAATAAATAATATTAGCCACGAATTAAATCAATTATGGACCAATTCCATGCATGATCTAATTAATTCTTAAATTAATTCTGCACAAAACCGTCTGGACCGGTCGACCGTTTCAAGGTTCGGTCGACCGCTCGAACCCAGTTTCGGTCGACCGTTCTATAACTCGGTCGACCGTTCGTAACAGGAATTATTCCATCGCAATGTTCGGTCGACCGACCGATCACATTCGGTCGACCGTTCGAACAGATGAAAATTCCCTGTTATCGGTCGAGACACGTCCGGTCGACTGTGCCCGATCGGTCGATCGTTTACTGCTATCCGGTCGACCGTTTGAGCACTGTTCTGCAGACTTGTCAAATTTCGGTTTAACCCCTACAAAATTTGACATTTCGGGATTAGTAGTAAATTCACAACTTATGTAACATATTATCCTATGTAATGATCAATCATTACACCCCATAATATTTACATCACATATGAATTTAATTTAGATTCTAATTATGTTATTAATCACAACATAATTTTGATTTTGCTTGTTCACCCCATGTGTCATATTTTCTACATGAAACCCGACACATCCTATGAACTCAAAATCCCCATTACTCGTTTCCCAGTTTTGTGGTGTGACCTATGGGATGATCTAAACTAAGTTGACAGTGATATTAAGAGCTTAATATCACAAGCTGTAAGCGGTATCTAGCTACACATTATAGCTCCCAATTAGTTAGATGTCTTAATTCCACTCGAACCAAAACCCGATCCAATTAGTGATGGAGTGCACCACTTGTGTCCGTCCCTTGCCTCATGATATTAAGAATACACACAAAGTAGTATTGTGTCATCTTTGTATCAGTATTCATTTCTTGATCTCTTTAAGCTAGTTATAAATATGTGACTTAACTCAAATCACATTGTGCACATTATAACTTTGCTTTATCAAGGGGCCCACTAATATCATCACTCAATTAAGAGGGGCAATGATAATCTTTTGACTAACTATCTTCTCCAACGAAAGTTATACTTAACCAACTAATGCCTTTACACTACACTCATCGATAGCTCAAGACACTAGTCTAATTAAGAACTCCTTAAGCGATTAGATATAAGTCTCATATCAAAGCACCAAGGACACAGTAAAATATTAATGACACAGAAACACATTTCTATAATATTTTACTTGTTAGGTCAATTCGGTATACAAAAGTACTATTTTCCTCTTTTGTGTACCCGTGTTGTCACTCACTTGTAGAGCTACAATGATCTATGACCAACACGACAATCTTAACTCGGTAATTAATGTTCCATGTTAATTACCATGATTGCGAATATCTTTTGTTTTATGTAAACCAATATCTTTTAGAGCTCTACGGTTAAGGACCAAGAGCCTCTTCCTTAACACTTCTAAAAGACGAATAACATAAACAAGGAACAAAATGATTTCTCATTCAATTCATAATAATTGACATTTAAAAGTAAAACTTTTAGAACACATTCCCTTCAATCTCCCACTTGTTATTAAAGTTTTCTTTCTCATACATACTCAATGCATAAAACAATAATAACTAGGGTAAACCCCATTACATATCAATCATCAAGCCAATCTACATGGTTCCTCAATCCCATGGACTCGAAATGCATTTCGCCCTTGGCTTGGGATAAGGGTTTTGTGAATGGATCAGCTGTGTTGCTGTTGGTGTCCACCCATAACAGATTTATTTTGCCTTCGTCGATGAGGTCACGTGTCACGAAGTACTTACGATCCATGTACTTCACTTTGTGGTGTGATCTAGGATCCTTGATTTGCGAGATAGATGCACTATTATCGCAAAATAGCTCAATGGGTCCCTCGCTCGTGGGAACTACTCCAAGCTCTTCAAGGAACTTCTTAATCCACACTCCTTCCTTGCTAGCTTCAGCGACAGCCATCACTTCTGAAGCAGTGGTTGAGTCGGCCGTAGTGCTTTGCTTCCAACTACGCCAACTCACAGCTCCACCATTCAGAAGGAAGACGTATCCTGATTGCGACCTTCTATCGTCTGGATCACTCATGAAACTCGCATCCGAGTAACCTTCAGCTATCAATTCCCTTTGTCCTCCACAAACAAGAATCTTATCCTTAGTCCGGTTAAGGTACTTCAGGATATTCTTGACCGCAGTCCAATGCTCAGGACCTGCGTTGGATTGGTGACGACTTGTCACGCTTAGAGCATACGAGACATCGGGTCTTGTGCAAGTCATCGCGTACATGATCGACCAATTGCCGAAGCATAAGGGACATCCTTCATGTACTCTAAGTCCTTACGTGATTGCGCACGTTGAGACTTCTTGAGTTGCACACCCATACTCATTGGCACACTGCCCTTTTTGGAGTTGTTCATCTTGAACCTTTCCAAGACCTTGTCAATGTATGCACGTTGACTTAGGCCAATGAGTCTACGAGATCTATCTCGATATATCTTGATTCCCAAGATGTATTGAGCCTCACCCATGTCTTTCATCGAAAATGCAGATTTCAATGAATTTCTCGTTTGCTCAAGCAAAGGAATATGATTGCCCATAAGCAATATGTCATCGACATATAAGATTAGGAATACTACATGGCTCCCACTAACCTTCTTGTATACACAAGGTTCTTCCTTACTTTGAATGAAGTGAAGCTTCTTCACTTCCTCGTCAAAGCGTTTGTTCCAACTCCTTGATGCTTGCTTCAATCCATAGATGGATCTTTGAAGCTTGCATACCTTCTCGCTATTCTTTGGATCTTCAAAACCTTGAGGCTGTACCATATACACATCCTCCTCCAAGTTCCCATTAAGGAACACCGTTTTGACATCCATTTGCCATATTTCATAATCATGAAATGCCGCAATAGCGAGCATTATCCGAATAGACTTGAACATGGCAACCGGTGAAAAAGTTTCATCATAGTCAATTCCTTGAACTTGAGTGAAACCCTTCGCTACAAGCCTCACTTTGTAGGTTGTCAAGTTCCCATCCATTTCATCTTCCTCTTAAAAACCCATTTATTATGAATGGCCTTTTTCCCTTGAGGAAGGTCAACCAAGTCCCATACTTGATTATCATACATGGATTCTATTTCGGATTCCATGGCCTTAAGCCATAGTTTGGAGTCTTCCCTTTCCATTGCTTCTTGGAAGGTCAATGGATCATTAGTATCTAGTACCATGATTTCATGAAGTCCCAGATACAAATCAGGTTTCTTCCTTTCCCTTGTTGACCTTCTAAGTTCTTTTGGTTCTTCTCGTGTCTCTCGAACTTCTTCCACAATTTCATGAGGAGTGGGTTCACGTTCAACTCTTGAACGTACACTTGGTGGGGATGATTGAGATTCTCTCACAATTTCTTGTGATGGTCTCTCGCTCACGCTCCCACTAACCAAAGGAATCTCGGTTAGGCCTTCATGATCTTGAATGTCATCATTCATGTCATGATCTTGTAGAGTATCTTGAGTTTCCTCAAGCACAACCCTACTCCCACTACTTTTTACTCTTTCTAGAAATTCCTTTTCCAGAAATGTGGCATCCCTCTCTACAATCACTCGATTGGAGGTGATATGCCAAAAGTAGTATCCTCTTGTCTCACGAGGATAACCAATAAAGAAGCACTTATCCGCTTTTGGTTGAAGTTTGGTCGACATCAATTTCTTGACGTAAACCTCACAACCCCAAATCTTGAGAAAACTGAGCTTAGGTGTTTTACCATTCCATAGCTCATAAGGAGTTTTCTCCACGGATTTGGATGGAACAATATTTAGTGTGTAAGCCGCAGTTTGTAGTGCATAACTCCAAAGTAAAGAGGTAATTCCGCATGACTCATCATTGACCGAACCATGTCGAGCAATGTCCTATTCCTCCTTTCGGATACCCTATTCCACTGAGGTGTACCGGGAGGGGTGAGTTGAGGTACAATACCAAACTCCTTTAGGTATGAGTCAAATTCGGCACTTAAGTACTCACCTCCACGATCCGTTCGTAGAGACTTGATTTTCTTGTCAAGTTGGTTCTCTACTTCATTCTTGAATTCTTTGAACTTGTCAAAAGATTCACTTTTGTTTCTCATTAGATAAACATAGCCATAACGACTATAATCATCCGTGAACGTAATGAAGTACCTGAAACCATCTCGTGCACTAGTACTCATTGGACCACATACATCAGAATGTATCAAATCCAACAAGCCATTCGCCCTTGGACCTTTCTTCTTGAAAGGTTTTTTGGTCATTTTTCCCATTAGACATGGTTGGCACGTCTCCAATGATTTAAAATCAAGTAGACCAAGAAGGTTAGCTTCTTGCAATTTCTTGATGCGTTTTTCATTTATGTGACCAAGACGATAGTGCCACAAGAGAGTATCATTCTCGTGAGTGGTCTTAAGTCTTTTGTTATTGATATTAAAGATTTGTTTATTATCCAATTCAAGGAAATAGAGACCATTCCTTATGAACGCATTTGCATAGAACACACCATTCTTCGATATAGACAAACAAGAATTTGAAATATTTATATTAAAATTATCCATATCCAGACATGATACAGAAATAATATTCTTGCTAATCGAAGGTACATAATAAACATTCTTTAGACATAAATTTAAACCACTACACAATTGAAGCACCACAGAACATTGTGCAACCGCAGACACGTTCGCACCATTTCCGACCTTCAATTCTACCTCGTTCCTTACGAGTTCCTTCCTATCCATGAGTAGCTGCACATTAGAAACTATGTGAGCACAAGATCCGGTATCTATTACCCAATCCTGGACAGAGGTGGCTAAATTTATTTCAATAACAAATATACCTTTGGCCTTTTTAGGGCGCCGACGTTCAATCACTCTGTTGTCAAGGTCTTCCTTGTACTTGGGGCAATTTGGCCGGATGTGTCCTTTCTCACCGCAGTGAAAGCACTCCGTATTGGGAGTTGGAGATTTCTGAGATTTCCCCCTCGAGCCACTCGCACGAGCACCTCCTACTCCCTTGCTCTTGATTGAACCACTTTTGGTAGATTTGCCATTTCCTTTACCAATCTTTTGGCTCCTCCCATGGACGGCAAGGACTTGCTTGTCCCTACCCTTGCCCATGTCAACTTCAGCAGTTTTGAGAGCGTTGTGAAGCTCCTCAAGACTCACCCCTTTTTCACGCACGTGATAGTGCATCACAAAGTCCTTAAAGGACGGGGCTAGAGAGCCAAGAATCATATCTTCAGCAATGTCCTCGGGCATTGGTGAAGAGAGCTTTGACAACTTCTCAAGGTATCCTTGTATCGTGAGAAAATGCATAGATACCGATGTTCCCTCCGCCATATGGCACCTTGTGAGTGCGATGGTGGTCTTATAGCGCTCCTTTCGGGCACTATCCATGAACATCTTTGATAAAGCCTCTATGGTCTTCTTGGGTTTTGAATCCAAGTATTTCGCTTGGAGCGAGTCACCCATGGATGCTAGCATAAGACCGTGAACCTGGTTCTCTTGGTCTTCCCACTTGGCTTTAGCCTCTTTCTCTTCATCGGTTAATCTCTCATTCCATTTTGGGATTGGACCTTCCAAAATGTGAGATAGTTTCTCAAACTTTAACACGATGTTGAGTTTGAGTTGCCAACTAATGAAGTTTGAGCCATCATTTGCTAAATGGTGTTTTTCTATCATGGATCGTACGATAGGTTGGATGTTCGACATTTTTCTACAAAATAAATCATATAGGATTTTAATGCCAATTTTATGTTTTAATACACATGCATACATATATTGAATATAAATGTAAATGTTGCAAATAAAAATTTTGCCCATAAATGCAACAATCCAAGATCCCATCAATCGTAATATAGACTAGCTAAGGGCTATCGAATACATTACAATATCAAGGTAAGAAAACATTTTCTAATCACAACCTTTTTGAATTTTAGCAACATTTAGCATCTTCAAACTCTTGTGACTCTTGTCGTTTTAATTATGAGGGAATACGACCTATCCTCGTAAGAAAAACTTTTTCCCAAAACCGAGCGAGGGCTCTAGGTAATGTTAAGAAAACTTATTTTCATTTGATACGAGATACGTTTATCCATTGTATTCACAACTAAACATACTTGGGGTTCACTAGGGTGAAACACACCTCATATATTTAATTGTGGCACAACAACAGACAACCATTATATCTCCCACTATTCCCAAAGATGGAGGGAGCTATCTCCCGCTAAGGGCGAGTAGAGTATCCCTCGATCAATGACTGCTAGTGGATGAAATAAGAAGGAAATTTATTCTTATTTTTTTTTTGGACAATTTAACATGTGATTCAGAATTTTAGGTTATCATGCATATTATTAATCATACACATCCTAACATTCAACACATTCATCACATGCATACCAAGATAAAAACAAAAATTAAACATTCACACAATCCCCATCGTGTGAGTTTATATGTTCCCTTCGATCCTCGATCCTCGATCCCTGATCTTCGATCCTCGATCGATGCGCTACAGCGGCGACTTCCTCTTGCACCGGAGATGTAGATTTTACAGAAAATAAACATGCTCCTCACATTCGATAAAAAACCGACTAGTGCAAGTCCTATGTAAAACCTCTCATATGCATATGCAATTTATCTAAAAGATGGAAATAGAGAATTTGGCTTTTACATACATAAGCCCCTGTATTATAACAATTATAAACATTCATAGCTGCTGATTTGGAACATATAAACTCACAATTCCTGCAAAACAACTCGAGCATCCATGCACGCAATATCGCTATAAACTATCCAACCTAGTTTATCAAGCATCTAGAATCCCAAACAATTCTTTGAAAAATATTTTGAAATCCATTAAAAACATTTTTCATTCATCCATAGTTCAAAAATTAATTTTGAACCGCTGTCCATCCAATTTCCAATGGAAAGATGAACTGCAGTTTTTTCGGTTTTGTTGATTCTCTTACAAAATAATCGTTTTTTTTAAATAAAACGAAATTATTGTAAGTTAGACTAATGTCTTAATCTTAATTCTAATAATTACATGGCATGTTTTAAAACTCTTAAAACATTCAGACGAATTATTACAGAGAATTATATCAACAAACATTTAAAGACCGAAAAACCGGTAAAACGAATTGTTTAAATCCTAGATGGTAAACTAAATTTGTTTTACAACCATAAATCATGAGAAAATTGAACCCTAAGCTCTGATACCACTGTAGTTTTTTTTCGGTTTAATTATACATATATGTTCTCGAAATTTTTATGTATAATAAGGATCATCTACAATTTTCTACGATTTATTTCATGGATGCATTGGTTTGTTTTAATAACTAGTTTTAAAAATTATTAAAACAAATATGGGCTCCGAAATTCATACCTAGAAGTTCTCTAAAACTTCTTGAAGATTCAGAGACGTTGGGGATGCACCTCGCTGCGCCGGATGCCTCCGAGTATTCACCAAACTCTAAACAAGATCGGAGAGAGGGAAGCTAGTCTCTCAATCTCCGATAGGGTTTAGAATCCAATTACTAACCCCTCTTTAATTCTCTTGAGAAGATGATCTCTTAAGAACTAAAACTAAACTTAAGAATTAAGGGATTTTCGTGGAGAATTATGGAGAGAGAATTTTTGCACAAGAAATAATGAATTAGATTAATTGGGTAATGAAATGAGCTTGTATTTATAAGCTCTCTCCAAATTACCTATTCATGTGCAACCCCTTGCCCATGATCTCATGCAAAATTCCATCTAACCATCTATTATTTAATAATAAATAATATTAGCCACGAATTAAATCAATTATGGACCAATTCCATGCATGATCTAATTAATTCTGCACAAAACCGTCTGGACCGGTCGACCGTTTCAAGGTTCGGTCGACCGCTCGAACCCAGTTTCGGTCGACCGTTCTATAACTCGGTCGACCGTTCGTAACAGGAATTATTCCATCGCAATGTTCGGTCGACCGACCGATCACATTCGGTCGACCGGTCGAACAAATAAAAATTCCCTGTTATCGGTCGAGACACGTCCGGTCGACTGTGCCCGATCGGTCGACCGTTTACTGCTATCCGGTCGACCGTTTGAGCACTGTTCTGCAGACTTGTCAAATTTCGGTTTAACCCCTACAAAATTTGACATTTCGGGATTAGTAGTAAATTCACAACTTATGTAACATATTATCCTATATAATGATCAATCATTACACCCCATAATATTTACATCACATATGAATTTAATTTAGATTCTAATTATGTTATTAATCACAACATAATTTTGATTTTGCTTGTTCACCCCATGTGTCATATTTTCTACATGAAACCCGACACATCCTATGAACTCAAAATCCCCATTACTCGTTTCCCAGTTTTGTGGTGTGACCTATGGGAGGATCTAAACTAAGTTGGCAGTGATATTAAGAGCTTAATATCACAAGCTATAAGTGGTATCTAGCTACACATTATAGCTCCCAATTAGTTAGATGTCTTAATTCCACTCGAACCAAAACCCGATCCAATTAGTGATGGAGTGCACCACTTGTGTCCGTCCCTTGCCTCATGATATTAAGAATACACACAAAGTAGTATTGTGTCATCTTTGTATTAGTATTCATTTCTTGATCTCTTTAAGCTAGTTATAAATATGTGACTTAACTCAAATCACATTGTGCACATTATAACTTTGCTTTATCAAGGGGCCCACTAATATCATCACTCAATTAAGAGGGGCAATGATAATCTTTTGACTAACTATCTTCTCCAACGAAAGTTATACTTAACCAACTAATGTCTTTACACTATACTCATCGATAGCTCAAGACACTAGTCTAATAAAGAACTCCTTAAGCGATCGGATATAAGTCTCATATCAAAGGACCAAGGACACAGTAAAATATTAATGACACAGAAACACATTTCTATAATATTTTACTTGTTAGGTCAATTCGGTATACAAAAGTACTATTTTCCTCTTTTGTGTACCCGTGTTGTCACTCACTTGTAGAGCTACAATGATCTATGACCAATACGACAATCTTAACTCGGTAATTAATGTTCCATGTTAATTACCATGATTGCAAATATCTTTTGTTTTATGTAAACCAATATCTTTTAGAGCTCTACGGTTAAGGACCAAGAGCCTCTTCCTTAACACTTCTAAAAGACGAATAACATAAACAAGGAACAAAATGATTTCTCATTCAATTCATAATAATTGACATTTAAAAGTAAAACTTTTAGAACACATTCCCTTCACTTATGACTTGATTTATATTGTATTTCATATGATTTATACATTCTAATTCATCTCATTGTGTACGTATATGGATTGACATGTGTCACAAATTAAAGGTTGAGTAGATTTTTATTGCAAGATCTATAAACCCGATATGGGTTGATACATGAATTGTAGTAACTACTTTTTTTGTAGCAGACACTACTATTGCCGAAGAAATTTCCGTCGACAATAGATACTGCACTATCATGTGTTGACAGAAATTCTGTCAACAATAAATGATATCAAATAACAGTGTCGATGGAAATTCCATCGGCATGTTGTATTGTGTCCCTTATTTTAGCACGCAAAATTTGATCATATCGACGAAATTGTCTTCGAAAATGTTCTTACCGATGGGACTATCCCCTGTGGAAATATGATGACAGAAATTTCATCGACAGATGCTATTGCCAACGGAATTGGTACATTTTGCCGACGTAATCGGCTATCGGCAAAGGCCTTAGTTGTTGTAGTGAGCATCATCATCCTTCCCAGCCCAACCCAGTCAACCACCTAGTCACCGAGATAACCAGTTGTTACGGGTCATCCACCCCCACCTAACTAATCATTGAACCTGTTGGGATATAGTCATATTGTCAAATGCATGGTGTTTTGTCATTGTGAATTATTCACCCTTACGATGGCTGGTGAAAAGTTGCACGGAAAATATCTTTCCCGACCATGACATCAAACTTGTCCATGGGATATAGTCATATACCAATGATAATACCAACGTTATATATAATGATATTCGATTTGTATTCACACCTCATTTTTCAATTTAAAGATTTCCATACTAATACAAGGTGGGAAGATAATAAGTGATTGAGTCAGATTCGTATGTTAAATTTATTTGGGCCACAACCTCATCAAAACCTAAGCACTTGGGAGAAAGGTGGTGGATCCAATTCTATTATATAGTGTTGCCCACAACTTGTGTCTAGTTATGTAAGACTATTTGTTCAAAACTTTTTGCTTGTGTGACAGCACATATACTTTAACAGCACATACTAATACAAATGTATTAAATTTGAGTCCATACAAGTTTAAAATTTATTAGAGGTTATCTAAAATGGCTAATGTATATACTTTAACAGCACGAACACTAGCTTAATTTTCGGTATGCCTGATATAGTGATATATATCATGAAAATCCCAGGAAAGGTTCTGATCTTTATTTTTTTTGCCAATAAAGTCCTTGCCATCTCTTTTAATCAACATCAATTCCATCACAGTCAAATTCAATCTTGGGCTAAAATATTCCACCTAATTACAAGAAAAATAATTACTCTACACATTAAGTTCAAATGCACGATGGGACTTACAGTTGACTAGGCATCTACATGTCTACGTTAAGTATGCTTCACGTGGTCCAATTGCCAATTGTATTTATTGCTGTTATTGTCAAAAGTTTACATATTTTAGATCCACCAGACAAGTTGATGTTAAAGAAGATAAGGTAGTGCAGATCGATCGTAATATATTTTCAATAATTCTGCAAACGTCTTCAGCTTGAGGAAGATCACATATTGGCAGAAGTCCCTCTAAATGTGTGCATTAAAGACTGAATTAGTTATTTCATTAAAGTATTGATGATTTCTCCAAATATAGTGTCTTGTTTACCGTATTTCGACAAATTAGAAGCTCTACAAAGTATTAGGAAATCATAAGTTTCGTTGAGACTCAGTTAAATTATAAGATAAAACTAAATTCATAGTTAAAATGGGTAGGGGTCAAGAGTATCTTTCTGATAGGTACAAAGAGTTATGGGATGAAAATAACATCCATAGAATTTTATTATTATTCCTAACACTAAGCAAAATGGTGTTCTTCCACAAAAAAGTGAGGTGTGTGGGACCTATGATACCAATCTCATCTATATATCTCATATTCGAAGGATGCATTGATGATTAATGCAACATATATCCACAAATGAGTTCCTATTAAATCGGTTCCTTTGACTTCTTGTGAACAATACAACAGAATAGGCCTTCACTGATGGCATGTCCGTCGGTGTACGTGAACGCCGACATATATAGTTGTTGTCGGCATAACTGACGTCGGTGTTACGTTATACTGATGGATAGACTCTCGGTGTTACTTTTGGCATGAAATTTCCTACCAAAATTTTTCGTCTTCTTTCGTCGGACCAAAGAACACCAACGAATGAACATTGACCGATATCCATCATTCACAAGTGCAGAAAAGTGAATAGTCGTCACCGTATAAACGTCGATCGCCCATATAGCCACATACATGTAGCTTGATTAGTAGCATATCATACATTGCATTCATGCTCTATATCATTTGTTTTACCGTAATTTTGTGTTACTCAAGTGTTTGTTTGATGTGTTTCAGGTTTGAGGCAATAAAGAAGAGAAAGGAAGAGAAAAAGACCTAAATGCAAGAAGAAACTGTGGCATTTTGGCCTTAATCCGTGTTTTGATGATTTAATCAACCTAACTTAATCACAATCAAATGTAGTGTAACACACATAATGCATAGTGATATATTGTATTTGCTAACATCTACAGGTGATCAAGACTTAAGAAGAATGGAATTGAAGTCAAGACATGTAATCAAGACTCAAGAAGAATGTAGGTTGATCAATCACTAATCTAGAGGGGGGTGAATAGATTATGTCCTAATTTTCTTAAACAATTGCACAATAAAAATAGTATGAGAAAGATTGCAAACCACAAGATGACTCCGGAGATTTATAGAGGTTCGATCACACCACCGTGATCTAGTCCTCTCCTCAAGTTCCGATCGCTCATCTGATCCCTACTTGAGAATTCACTATTATGTTCGTTCTAGGTCAAAGATAGACCCTCTTACAATTGGAGCATTGTGAACACCCTCGCCTTGCTCGGAACTCCACTCATAACCTGAGAGAGTGCTTCCTCGAAGCTTTACAACACAATGGAAATTGAATGAGATTGTTGAACTCTAACTTGAATGCACTCAAAGATTGGAATTAAGCTTGGAGTGAATTTAATGGAAGTTTGAGAGTTGGTGGGGGCTTTGAAGGCTTGGAGATTGAGAGCACAATAGTAAGATTGATTTTTGGTAAGTAGATGAGCGAATGTCTCTTAAGTGAAGATTATATAGCCTTCAAAACAAATAGAGCCGTTATGGTGAGTTGGTGAGGTTTGGACCAATAAGAAACAAGAAGTGACTTAAGCTCGGGCAGAATTCAGGACAAATTCGGTCGACCGGGAAACCAACGGTCGTCCGACAAGGTGTGGGTTTATTGGTCAGATTGAAGCACTCAGTTGACCGATTATGTGTCGGATAACCGTTAACAAACTTCCAGTAACTTTTTCCTAATATCGACCAATTACATTCGGTTGACTGAGAGAACTTCGGTTCACCGTTCCCATTGGACAGTAAAGAATTATTGTGATTTGGTGATCTTGTTCGATAGACTATGGCAAGGTCCGTTGACCGATACATGTACGGGTTTTCTTCTGACATTGGCTGGGAAATTTGTTTATCGATAACGGTCGAAATCTTACGTGGAAAAGAGTTTACGTTTAGATTAATCAACAAGTACTCGGTAAACCGAAGGGTTCTCGGTAGACCGATATTGGACGTTTCATAGGTTGTTACTAAACGACAAAAGATAAGTCTGTTGGAGATAGTTTGTGCCAAGTGGGCCAATAGGATGAAGTCGTTTAGGCCAAAAGACACAAGTGAAGTTCGGATGACTGATACCTATTCGGTAAACCGAATTAAGATATCCAGAGAAATTCCGAAGCTACTGAGTAGAAGGGCACGGTTGACTGGGTAGCGTTCAGTAAACACAAACAAGGATTCCCGGAAGATCAAGTGATTACTGACTCTAAGGACACGGTTCACTGAGGGTAACTCAATCATTCGTTTGGAACAAGTTCGGTAAACCGAGAGGAAAATGGTCGACCGACAGAGACGAATTTATCATTTTATGCATCAAGTGTACATTTGATCCCATAACTCAAATAAATAGAAAATTACATATGAAGTCTTTGAGCTTTGATTACAAGTCTTGAGCCTTGATCTTGAAGTTGATTAGTCCCTTGGTTTGAGCCCCTACATTGTTAGGAATACACAATATTTATGCAATTTGACAATATGATGTGCGTGATGTGCTAATTGTAGGATCGTAAATGCAGTTTAGTTCTAATCACTTTTAACCCTAAACAAACTCTACTTGCTTAACAATCAAAGACGCAGCGAAATTTAAAACAAAAACAAGCAAGCAAAGTAAATTCAGCAAACCAGAAGAAGGCACCAGATTTTTATAGAGGTTCAGCCTCCCGTCTACTTCCTCTCTTGCAAGCTTCGCTCGATCTCCCTCGAGCTCCGCCCACGTCTTCATTATCAATCTCGTTTCGGGCCGAGATTAAGCCTTTACACCACAAGCTTCCGCGAACAACCCTCGTTAGCTTGATTTTCTTCCTTTCACAATACAAGAGGGAACACTTCAGGCTTTCACCGAAATCCTTGATACTTTACAAACAGGGTTTGACGAAAAAGATCAAGTTCGATCGACCGATCCAAGGTCTTCGGTCGACCAGAAACTTCCACGCTGTTTCAACTTTTGGAGACATTTATGTTTGGTCCACCGAAACAGGTCCAATGTCGACCGATAGGCAATTTGTTTTTTGGGGTATTGGTGAATAATTCGAATACGACCGTTGGTATGATACGATAACCCTAACAGTCACAAAAATATTGTTACACGGTTGACGATGCAGTCCGCAAAACTGATTAATGATAGGTTTGGATCGGAGGGTTACCAGCCGATTGTGTTCATCAATCGGTCGGTCACGACCCTCGAGAAGGTTTCTTATTATGCGATTTCGGAGTGTGTCGTGGTCAATGCGGTCCGAGATGGGATGAATTTGTTGCCGTGTAAGTACACGGTTTGCCGAAAGGGTATCCCTGGAGTGGAAGATGCGCCGAAGAATAGCATGATTGTGGTCTCAGAGTTTATTGGATGTTCACCCTTGCTTAGTGGGGCAATCAGGGTCAACCCTTGGAACATCGATGCCGTTGCCGAGGCTATGCACTTGGCTATCAAAATGCCAGAGACTGAGAAGAAGATGCGACATGAGAAGCATTACAAGTATGTTAAGTCCCACGATGTGGCTTACTGGGCAAGGAGCTTCGATCAGGATCTGCAAAGGGCTTGCAAGGATCATTACCACAGGAGATGTTGGGCAATCGGGTTTGGTCTGAATTTTAGGGTTGTGGCATTGGATCAGAATTTCAGGAAGCTCTCGGTTGAGCATATTGTTGCCTCGTATAGGAGGACAAATAGCAGGTTGATTCTGGTCGATTACGATGGGACTATGATGTCACAGACTTCTGCGGACAAGAGACCTGGCGATGAAGTGCTTACAATTTTGAAGAGCCTTTGTGGTGATCCAAAGAACATTGTTTTCCTCGTTAGTGGTAGAGGAAAGGTTCTTTTGAGCAAGTGGTTCGGTTCTATTGAGAAATTGGGTATTGCTGCGGAGCATGGAGTCTTCATCAGGTACATCACCTTGCAAATTTATCTTCTAATTCCTCTTATATGTTTTATCTGTGAATTTGGTGGTCTGAAGATTGAAATGATAGATTAGATTATAACATTTTGTTATAATAATATAAATTGGTGTTGATGTCGTATCTTGTGCAAGATAAGACTGCTGATCTCAATCATACTGATATTCGCAGATTGTTTTCTCTAAAATTAATAGAAATGCAGGATAATTTGGTATTGGCCTGCAAGGATCGAACAATGATCTTTCTAAAATATTGTGCAATTGTTAGTTCATTGTGTTGGATTATTGAGTTTGGGCTAGGCCCATGAATAACTCAATTGAAGAAATCCAATGTTGAGATGAAGATGAGAACTATTGCCCCACGTGCCATGTGCTCACCTCACTTTTAGTCCCACATTGGTGAAGCTAACAAGTTGAAGGATGTTGATAAACATCCTATTCACTTGACCCTTTGTAGGTGAAAAGGGAGGAGGAGAGAATTCTCCACACACGCGCGCGCACGCCTGTCCCGGTCCGGGGCGTGGCGTGGCGAGGCGGCAGGGGTTTTGGGGGAAATTAGAGGCTTTAGCCTCAGGGTGATTGGTGTATTTATTTTTGGACCTCATGGTAATTGTTTTTTGCAGTTAAGTCCTCGACGGTTACAAGAATAAATATATATATATATATATATATCACAGTCGGTTTCCTCCTGTAAACACACGTTTTATTCCTACCATCTCTCTACGAAAACCATCCCTCTCCGGCGATATTAGGTCTCTGAATCTAGAGTTCTCCGGCAACCGATTCTTGCGAGGTTCCGTGCTGCTTTCGTGGTCCGTCGACTCCGGTGTGCGCCTGATCGACGGTCTGACCGTTCTATCCTGGGAGAAAACCGGCAGACCATCAAACACACTGGTATGTGGGCCGATATTTTCTCTGAGGCAAGTCGCCTTCCGACGGCTCGGTTTTCGAGGTCGTTTCTGATCACTATTCCTTCGTTTCTTGTTTTCCTATACTTGTTTTTGTATGATGGCTTTATCTTGATCCTTACGGAATATTTATTCGACATATGTAACCCACTGTATTACATGATCATATTTGTAATTGTATCAATAATCTCAGAGAAAATATTATTAATTATGTCGTCTAATAATTCGTTTGCACCAAAAGTGGACATGTCAGGCATGCCGGAAAAAATTTCCAGGCAGAATTTCAAACGTTGGCAACAACGTATGAAGATCTGGTTGACCGCTATTAGTTTAGTTGATGTAATTGAAAATGCTTTCCCACTTTCTGAAACCGAAGATCCCAAAATCAAAGCATCACAAGAACTGTGGATAGAGAATGACAAATTATGTCGAGCTTGCATTCTGTTGGCTCTGTCCAACGTGATCTTCGATGTTTATAGTTCATCCTCCTCTGCTTCTGTGACTGCAAAGGATTTATGGGATGAGTTGGATAAAAAATATAATACTGAGGACTTAGGTCATGAAAAGTATTACGTTGGAAAATTCTTGAAGTTTCAAATGGTGGAAAGCAAGTCAGTTACTGAACATGCTCATCAGTTTATGATTCTAATCCATGGCTTAAAAGAGACTGACATGAAGCTTCCTGAGAAGTTTCTGGTAATGTCAATTATTGAGAAGTTCCCTCGATCCTGGGAGGACTTTGGGATGTCTCTAAAGCATAGGAGAGGAAAATTGACTATGGATGACCTCATGGTTGCTATTGCAATCGAGGAGGAACATCGAGGTGAAAAACCAGTGATGCCTGTAGAGTTCCAACCAAAGGCAAACGTATTAATTGGATCCTCATCTAAGTCATATTTTAAAGGAAAACCACAACCCATTAATAAGACTAAACCCAAGGCCAAAATCCAGAAAAAGCCAGCAAACAAACCATGTTGGAATTGTGGACAGGTTGGGCACTGGGCTAAGGATTGTCCATCCAAGAATGCCAAACGCCAACAAGGTATCACTGAATCGACTCCACAGGTCAATGTATTGACTGAGGTGGATGAGACCAACAGTAAGTTTGTTTCTGTTAATCCTCCATTATTTTTTTCCATTTATGAACCACGTGAGTGGTTGGTTGACACTGGGGCTAATGTGCATATATGTGTTGACAAGTCCATGTTTGTCTCTTACCAACCTGTTGATCGTAGATCAGTGACGATGGCCAATGGGAATGTTGCAAATGTGCTTGGAATTGGACGTATCGACTTGAAGTTACCTTCAGGACGAGTTCTTTCACTGCACAGGACGCATCATGTGCCTGCTGTTCGTCGCAATATTATTAATGGTCTGTGTCTGGTAGTTGAGGGTTATGAAGTAACATTTAAATGTAACAAAGTTGTTATTACTTTTTCTGGTACTTTTATTGGCAAGGGGTACCTGTCTTGTGGTGCTTTTTTAATTCATGTTGAACCTGCTTTTTATAATCGCAATGTTATTTCTGTTAAGGATGTGTCTTCTCCTCTTGTTTATTCCATTGAATCTGGTGATGTTTGGCATAAACGTTTAGGACATGTGAATTATCAATGTTTGAAAATAACGATGAATTTAAATATGATTCCTAGGTATGCTATTGAGAATAAAAAATGTCAAGTGTGTGTACAAGCTAAACAACCGAAAAGATGGTTTCATTCTGTGACTAGAAATACTAGTATTTTAGATTTAGTACACACTGATATTTGTGAATTCAATGGCATGTTAACTAAGGATAAAAAGAAATATTTTATCACTTTCATTGATGATTGTTCAAAGTATTGCTATGTTTATCTTTTGAAAAGTAAAGATGAAGCGTTATCTAAGTTTCTTATTTTTAAGAATGAAGCAGAGACAAACTGAAAAGAATCTTAAGAGGTTGAGATCTAATAGAGGTGGTGAATATACGTCCAACCTGTTCGAACAAGTGTGTCAAGATTCTGGCATAGTTCATGAGGTGACGGCGCCGTATTCTCCACAATCTAACGGTATTGCTGAACGAAAAAATAGAACATTATCTGATATGATTAATGCATTATTGGAGAGTTCAGGATTACCCAAATATATGTGGGGAGAAGCTTTGTATACGGCTTGCCATATTCTGAATAAAGTTCCTCAGAAACATAAGGAGGATAGTCCATTCAAACTCTGGTGTGGTCGAAAACCTAGCCTTAAATATCTTAAAGTTTGGGGTTGTCTTGCAAAAGTGTTAATCCCTGAACATAAGAGGAAAAAGCTTGGTCTCAAGACTGTTGATGCAATATTTATCGGATATGTGATTAATAGCTATGGGTACAGATTTTTGGTAATCAAGTCCGAGATATCTGGCATAGAAGTTAACACGATTGTTGAATTTCGTGATGCCACATTTTTTGAGGATGTATTTCCCATGAAATCTGGAGTTCCTCAACAAGTTTCTTCTTCAGTTGATCCCTCTACGTCTGGTTCCATCCACGAGCATGTGGAAAGGATGACAAATGTGGGGGCAGATTTGTCTATTGCCGATTTTGAGTCTTCTCAAACTCAAGTTGAAATCTAACCAAGAAAGAGCAAACGTTCTCGAATTGCCAAGGATTTGGGAAGTGATTTTATCACATACCACATCGAGGGTGATCCTAACACTTTCAAGGATGTTATGGCTTCATCTGAAGCAAAGCATTGGAAAGATGCAGTTAAGGTCGAGATGGACTCTATTGTCTCTAATGGGACATGGGAGTTGGTAAATCTTCCTCCAGGTTGTTCAACGATCGGTTGTAAATGGATATTTAAAAATAAATTAAAACCAGATGGCTCCATCGATAAGTATAAAGCCAGATTAGTTTTCAAGGGGTTTAAACAAAAGGAAGGAATAGACTATTTCGATACCTATTCTCCAGTGTCTCGTATGACTACTATCTGAGTGCTCTTAGCATTGGCGTCTGTATATGATTTTACAATCCATCAAATGGATGTAAAAACTGTTTTTCTTCATGGTGACCTTGAAGAAGAAATTTATATGGACCAACTTGAAGGATTTGTAGCTTCTGGTAATGAGAACAAAGTTTGTAAACTTGTTAAGTCTCTTTATGGACTTAAACAAGCCCCAAAAGCTTGGCATGAGAAATTTGACAAAATTATATTATCATTTGGATTCCAGGTTATTGATTCTGACAAATGTGTCTATTGCAAAGTTCAAAGTAATGCATGTATTGCATTGTGTTTATATGTTGATGACATTTTACTGTTTGACTCTAATCTGAATATAATACATGAAACTAAGTCCTTCTTGTGTACTAAGTTTGAGATGAAGGATATGGGTGTTGCAAATGTGATCTTGGGTATCAAACTGACTAGGTCAGTTGATGGTATTTCCATATCTCAATCTCACTATGTTGAGAAGATTCTTGAGAGATTTGGCTATACGAATTGTAGATCTGTGAAAACCTCATATGATTCATCAAAACCTTTGTACAAGAACAAAAGTGGTGTTCCAGTTTCACAACTGAGATATTCTCAGATTATAGGTAGCTTGATGTATCTTGCAAATTGCACACGACCAAATATTTCATTCTCGGTGAGCAAACTTAGTAGATACACAAGTTGTCCTGATCATACTCATTGGGAGGCTTTGGATAGAGTACTTAAGTACTTGAAGGGTACTTCTACCATTGGGCTGCATTATGGGAAATTCCCAGCTGTACTAGAATGGTACAGTGATGCAAGCTGGATAGCCAAAAACTCTGGGAGTAACGGTGTTACGGAGTATGTTTTTACTCTGGGTGGAGGCGCAGTCTCCTGGAGGTCTACAAAACAGACCATATTGTCTCGATCTACATTTGATGCTGAACTTTGTGCTTTGGATACAAGTGGAATGGAAGCTGAATGGCTGAAATGACTCCTTTCTGAATTGCCAATGACTAGCAAACCGGTTCCTGCAATATCTGTGCATTGTGATAGTATGACTACTATTGCAAAGCTAAGAAGCTCAAAGTATAACCACAAACAAATGAGACACATCCAAGTCAGACTGAAGTCTGTAAGGAAATTAATCTCGGAAATGGTGATAGTTGTTGATTTTGTTGGTACCAAAGACAATACAAATGATCCTTTCACCAAAGGACTTGATCTAGCTCAAGTTCTGAAATCCAAGTTGGGGATGTGACTGACCCATTACATGACTCATCTAGAATGGCAACCCAACCAATCTGAGTGGAGATCCCACGAAGTTGGTTCAATGCGGTAATAACAAGTTCTTGAGTGACTCAAGTGCAACTCATTGGTGATACATTGTAGGTCATACATTGTATCTGTGTCAATACCCCAAAGAATGGATATGTTGCTGAAACTGCAAGTTTAGTAAGAGTGTAGACTCTGAATGGTTTCAAGTCTTTGAGACAAGATGTTAGCAGTGCATCTTTGTAGAAACCCAACTATGTGAATGCAATTGTGTGGCCGCAATTAGAGGAATGTGGGTCATTCCTTGAAAGCATTCATGAAACAGGATACAAATGCATGGTCGTAAAACATCAACCCTGTAGATTGCAGCATAACCTGCTTAGTGTTGTTCTCAATGGACATCTCCACACAAAAGGTTCAAGTTCAAGACTTCGTTTCACTTAGTTCCTGTGGGGGTAAAGTTGAAGGACTCAGGTCGTGGTTCAAACCCGAAAGGTACCATTACTGAAAGCACTAGGCTGCAAGGTTTGGTCGTTCGATCCACAATGGATTTGTGGGGGATTGTTGGATTATTGAGTTTGGGCTAGGCCCATGAATAACTCAATTGAATAAATCCAATGTTGATATGAAGATGAGAACTATTGCCTCATGTGCCATGTGTTCACCTCACTTTTAGTCCCACATTGGTGAAGCTAACAAGTTGAAGGATGTTGATAAACATCCTATTACTTCACCCTTTGTAGGTGGAAAGAGAGGAGAGAATTCTCCACAAACGCATGCGCGCCCGCCTGTCCCGGTCCGGGGCGTGGCGAGGCGGCAGGGGTTTTGGGGAAATTAGAGGCTTTAGGCTCAGGGTGATTGGTGTATTTATTTTTGGACCTCATTGTAATTGTTTTTTGCAATTAAGTCCTTGACAGTTACAAGAATAAATACACATATATATATATATATATATATATATATATATATATATCACAGTCGGTTTCCTCCTGTAAACACACGTTTTCTTACTACCACCTCTCTATGAAAACCGTCCCTCTCCGACGATTTTAGGTCTCCGAATCTAGAGTTCTCCGGCGACCGATTCTTGCGAGGTTCCGCGCTGCTTTCGTGCTCCGTCGACTCCGGTGTGCGCCTGATCGACAGTGTGATCGTTCTATCCTGGGAAAAACCGGCAGACCATCAAACACACTGGTATGTGGGTCGATATTTTCTCTGAGGCAACTCGCCTTCCGACGGCTCGGTCTTCGAGGTCATCTCTGATCACTATTCCTTCGTTTCTTGTTTTCCTATACTTGTTTTTGTATGTTGGCTTTATCTGGATCCTTACGGAATATTTATTCGACATATGTTACCCACTGTATTACATGATCATATTTGTAATTGTATCAACAATCTCAGAGAAAATATTGTTAATTATGTCGTCTAATAATTCGTTTGCACCAAAGGCAAACGTATTAATTGGATCCTCATCTAAGTCACATTTTAAAGGAAAACCACAACCCAGTAATAAGACTAAACCCAAGGCCAAAATCCATAAAAAGCCAACAAACAAACCATGTTGGAATTGTGGACAGGTTGGGCACTGGGCTAAGGATTGTCCATCCAAGAAAGCCGAACGCCAACAAGGTATCACTGAATCGACTCCACAGGTCAATGTATTGACTGAAGTGGATGAGACCAACAGTAAGTTTGTTTCTGTTAATCCTCAAGTTTTTTTTCCATTTATGAACCAAGTGAGTGGTTGGTTGACACTGGGGCTAATGTGCATGTATGTGCTGACAAGTCCATGTTTGTCTCTTACCAGTCTGTTGATCGTAGATCTGTGGCTATGGCCAATGGGAATGTTGCAAATGTGCTTGGAATTGGACGTATCGACTTGAAGTTACCTTCAAGACGAGTTCTTTCACTGCACAGGACGCATCATGTGCCTGCTGTTCGTCGCATTATTATTAGTGGTCCGTGTCTGGTAGTTGAGGGTTATGAAGTAACATTTAAATGTAACAAAGTTGTGATTACTTTTTCTGGTACTTTTATTGGCAAGGGGTACCTGTCTTGTGGTGCTTTTTTAATTCATGTTGAACCTGCTTTTTATAATCGCAATGTTATTTCTGTTAAGGATGTGTCTTCTCCTCTTGTTTATTCCATTGAATCTGGTGATGTTTGGCATAAACGTTTAGGACATGTGAATTATCAATGTTTGAAAATAACGATGAATTTAAATATGATTCCTAGGTATGCTATTGAGAATAAAAAATGTCAAGTGTGTGTACAAGCTAAACAACCGAAAAGACCGTTTCATTCTGTGACTAGAAATACCATCCAGGGAAGGCGATTAAGGATTATGATTTCACCATCTTGTACCATCCGGGGAAGGCAAATTCGGTTGCTGATGCTTTGAGCAGGAAGGTGAAGGTTACCGTAACAAGTCTTTGTATCGAGGAGTGGAAGCTGCTTGAGGCATTGATCGAATGTAGACCGTTCACCGATGAGTCGCGAGGTGCGGTGGTTGCCGGGCTGAGAGTGGAGCCTCAGTTGGTCTCGAGTATTGTTCAGGCTCAGAGTGCTGATGATGAGTTAGCCGGGTTATTACAGTTAGCTGCCAGAGTGGAAGTGGGAGCACGTGACGATGGATTTTGTCACCGGGCTGCCGAGGACGAGAGGATTCCATGACGCGATTTGGGTTATAGTCGATCGACTGACCAAGTTGGCGCACTTCTTAGCTATCCGGATCACTTTACCTCTGGAGGGTCTAGCTAAGTTATATATTGAGGAGATCGTCAGACTGCACGGAGTGCCCGGGAGTATTATTTTGGATCAAGATCTGAGGTTCACTTCCAGATTCTGGGGGAGTTTGCAGCAGGCCTTGGGGACTCGGTTGAAGTTCAGTACGACATTTCATCTGCAGACAGACGGTCAGTCTGAGAGGACCATCCAGACGCTAGAGGATATGTTGCGAGCGTGTACTCTGGATTGGGCAGGTCATTGGGACGAGCATTTGTCGTTGATCGAGTTCACCTACAACAACAGCTACCATTCGAGCATTGGGATGTCACCGTACGAGGCCCTGTATGGGAGACCGTGTAGATCACCGGTATGCTGGAGTGATGTAGGGGAGAGACAACTAGTTGGTCCTGACATTGTGCAGATGTATGTTGAGAAGGTTGATGTGATCAGGAAGAGACTAGCGACAGCTCAGAGCAGGCATAAGAGCTACGCTGATCGGCGTAGGCGAGAGTTGAGGTTTGAGGTAGGCGATCATGTCTTCGTGAAGATTTCACCATCTCGAGGAGTGATGAGGTTCGGGAAGAAGGGGAAGCCCAGTCCGAGGTATGTCGGACCGTTTGAGATTCTTGATCGGGTTGGAGAGGTTGCCTACAGATTTGCGTTGCCGCCGTAGTTTTCGGGTCTTCACAACGTCTTCCACGTTTCGATCTTGAGGAAGTACGTAGAGGATCATTCTCATTTGATTCAGTTGGAGGTTCGAGAGATCCGTCAGGATTTGTCTCTTGAGGAGAGACCGGTTGAGATTGTGGATCGGATGGAGCATCAGTTGAGGAGGAGGACCATTCCTATGGTGAAGGTCAGATGGCAGCACCACAAAGAGCGAGAGGCCACTTGGGAGATTGAGGAGGAGGTCCGGAAGGAGTTCCCGGAGTTATTTGGTGGGCGTCAGTCTTAATTTCGAGGACGAAATTCTTTTAGGATGGTGGATTTTAAAACCATCGTTGGTTCGTTCTTACAATTTACTTTTATCGTTCTTACAATTTTAAAACCAATTTATATCATTGGTTCGTTTTAAAATAACTGAAGTTGTTCAATCAATTTAAATTAGTAACTTTTGTCAACACTTACACTACCATCAGCATAACTCATTCAAAATCTAGCAACCTAAAGCTACAATTCAGCTACTGCACCATGTTGAACATTTTCAAATTTTAAAACAAATGAAGGATACAAAATCCTTGCAGCACAACATTGTTTCAAAAGGTAGTACAGTGGAGGTAACACAGTCCTATTTCATTAAGAACTTAAGAAGTGGTAAGGGCAGTGTTAACGGGTCGGGCGTCCTGTTGGTTGGGGGGTGATGCATTGCATACATTGCATCATATGTCTTTCATTTAGATTACTTTTATATCAATAAATGCTACTAAGGTATGTGTTTAGTCTTATTTACAGAATACAGGGACCTGAATGCAAATTACCCACATCCCGAGCATAAACGCGTACAAAAGACTCGTTTCTATCATAAAGACCAAGTTCAAGTTTATCGGGTTTCAAATGGAAATGTATCCAAGGATAAAAGCATTCAAGACCTAATTACGAAAAGAACAAGGACTTAAGCACAAAAGTAGTCGGGGACTTAATTGAAAAAAGTCAAGGAGCTAATTGCAAATCACGAGTAGCTTTTATTATTATGGAGAAAATATAAAGAAAAATCAATGTGGATCTCCAAATATATGAAGAAATTAATTCGGATCTCCAAAGATATGCAAGAATCAATCCAGACGCGCAAATGACATTGAAATCATACCATAAACACACAGGAAAAATCCGGGTCGATTCGGAGCCAAAAAGGTGGCGATTCCGCCGCACCTCAAGAGCAAATTGCGGCGAATCCGCCGCAACAAATTAGATTAATGCTCTAAAAATTTTACCGGTTGCGTGTTGACGCGTGTACTTTCTTATTTCATGCTTAGGTCCCTTGTATCGGCTATAAATAGCCCCGAGAACGATGTTGTGAGGAGTTCTTCCTTTTGTTCCATAATTTAGCAATAAAATTCTGTTTCTTTTATTTTATGTTTTTAATTTTCTTTTCTTAGTTTCTCTAGGACCCCTTCTCCCTCCCTCCATCTATGAGTTTCTAACTCTTTCCAAAGGGTGGGGGTGACGGATTTAGGGTGATGAGAAGAGAAGATGTTATTATTTTAATTTTGTATTAGTATGTTTTGATTACTTGAGTTTATGTTAAATCATTTATCATGTAATGCTTTATAACTAATATGATTTATTATAAGTTTCAGAATTCTCTAATCTAAACCCGATATCTAAACCTCCACCCAACGGAATTCACCATCTTTGTTCTTGTTTTAGTTTTATTTGTTCATGTTTCTTGCTTTAGATAATTAAAACCCAAAAATCTCAAAACCAACCAATTTAATTGTTCTCTCTCTCTCTAATCGAAAATCAAAAAAAATAACAATATCTCTCCCTCCTTGTGTTCGACCCGTATTTGCCACGTCTTCATTGACACCGTGCACTTGCGGTATAAATAAAATTCTCATCAAGTTTTTGGCGCCGTTGCCGGGGAGGCGACGCAGATTTTGTTGTTTTTGTATTTCGATTTTATCCTGTTTATCTTGTGCGCGATCTAAGTATTTGGATTTGTGTTTCAGGAGACAACAGAGTGCACGGCGAAATCCGAGCACCATTTGAGCTAAACGAGCGGCGAAATCGCCGCACCTGAAGAACAACTTGCGGCGAATCCGCCGCACACGTGGAGCTTCTGGGCTTCAACTTTTTCTGGGACGCGACTCATCTCTGGGTGGACGCGTAAAGCTACTGAAATTTCGAGAGCGGGCGGCGAACCCGACTGAGCATTGCGTAGGTAACCTTCGTTGCCTTTTTCCTCGTAATTTCTAGTTTCAGAAAATTTCCTTTTATTAGAATTGCACGTGTTAAGCTTAAATTCCATAATTGGCAATATTTCAACTCTGACCTAAAATTCGCAAAATTAGAAAGACCTTAGTGCATGCATCATATAATGTTTTGTTTGCATTATTCTTGCTAAATTCTTGCAAATCAATTTCTGTTGAAGAGTGCTGGAGGCAAGGTACGTATCGCGGTTTTTAACAATTGCATTTAAGCATATAATTTAATTTGCATACAACCTTGCAATTGCCCCCATTAAAAAGACCATTGTTTGACTATCTTTGTTAGATCTAAGTTAAACTATCTTAAGGGCAACTCCGTAGGAAAAGATACGGTGGGGATTTCATCACCCTTCCGTGGCCCACAAATCACAATCCTAAAGTGTCACCCAAGCCTTAAAATTTAAAATCAATTAGACATTGGCCCCTAAGGACTCGGACTCAATTAAGGAGGAGATTGGTTTGACTTGCTATGACGTGAAGCTAATTGAATTCAATTTGGTGTCTAGAAAGTGTTTTTGTGTTGACGAAAGTCTTCCAAGCGACGTGGTTGTCTAATTGGCACCGACTCTGTCGGAAGCGCCCCCACTAGCTATACACTACCTGGCCAATTTGGTTTGATTAGTGAGGGAGGTGAATCAAGCGAATCAATTCGACTCAACCAGTTAGGAGTCGTCTAGATTTAAGTGACACTAGGTCTGGGATTGTTTGAACCGTGTTTTCTTAGGAAATTTCTGACCAACCCTCTTTTCTATCTTTAGAGTTAAGTTTCCTTTCTCATCTGAGTCTTCTTTCTCTTCTCACCTAAATTCTCTAGATTAGGATTCCTTTCTCATCTTGCCCCATTCTATTGTTTGTTTCCCTTTTGGAAAAAAAAACATAAAAAAACGAAAATTAAAAAAAAATTGTAATTAATTCTTGAAATTAAATTTGGAATTTAAATTCCGAATTTGAATTCAAAAATTGATTCAACCCGGTGCACTCAGATTTGGATTCGGGACTTGAGTAATCGACTCTCACGAGTTCATCTAGATTCCAGTCTGGAACTTAACCCCAATCCACCTGTGACACCACCTCACCCGGATCCAATGGGTGAGAACGTAGTGGACCCGCCTATTGCACAACCTATAACTCTGAGGGATCGATGCTATCCAGCGATGGCTGCTCAGCCATCGTGCATCGTTATGCCCACCATACCGGGTCGCGACTTCGAACTTAAGGCACAATACATGAGTATGTTGCCTAAGTTCACCTCTAGGGAAGATCCATATCTCTTCCTTAGAGAATTTGAGGAAATATGCTCTCTTATGCAATACCAGCATATCCCTGAAGAGGCAGTGCGTCTAAAATTTGTGCCTCTGGCACTAAAAGACGACGCTAAGAAATGGCTATATAGTCTAGCCGAAAGATCTATTAGGAGTTGGGCTGAGTTTGTTCAAGTATTCCTGAAAAAATATTTTCCCAACCATAAGACTATGAGGATTAGGAATGAAATTGTTGCATTCGTTCAGTCTGAGAGCGAGCCGTTCTATTCCTATCTAGAAAGATTTAAGAGTGTACTGACCCAATGCCCTCATCATGGAATTCCAAGATGGCAATTATGCCAAATTATTTATGAGGGATTGACACCTACATCTAGAGTTATGGTAGAATCCGTAAGCCAAGGGAACTTTATGTCGAAAAATGAAAATGATGCCTGGACTTTCCTTGAGGATTTAGCCGAAAACAGTATGCAATGGGACAATGCTAGAACACCGCTTAACCCAAGTATTGGATCTAGAATAGCAAGCCAACCCAAACCAGGTGTCTTAGCTGTAGATGCCAACATAGCGGCTGAAGCAAAACTAGCTACCCTTATGCGCAGAATGGAAAGTTTAGAGCTACAAACCCAAAACCGAGTGAATCAAGCCTCGACTATCGCGTGCTCTAGATGTGGTCAGATTGGTCATGTAAAGGAGGATTGTGCGGAATGGGACCAAGTTAACGCCATGTATAACCATGCTAGAAATGACCCATACGCATCAACCTATAACTCGGGTTGGCGTAATAATTCCAATTTCGCATCAAACCAACAGGGTCAACCTCCTAGACAACAACCAAACCCGTATAACCAAAATAATACATCTTCTGGGTTTAGTAACAATAACGATCATGAGGTTAGGTTGACAAGCTTGGAAAATTTGATGAAAACTTTTATACAAACAACCAACCAGACCTTCCAAAGGCTAGAGACACAAGTCAGCCAACTAGCACAAATAGTAGGTGAAAGAGAAAAGGGTCGGTTTCCAAGTCAACCTGAGGTGAACCCTAGATCTAATAATAATTCATATCAATCCTATCAAGCACCTTCAGGAAATAACAACCCTAGACCGGTTCAAATGGTTAATGAGGAAGGACCGTTCCAACAAATAAATGCAGTAGTATCATTACGGTCCGGAAGACAAGTTGATAACAATGTGGTAAATCCTAGAGTGTCCAATCAATCTAGCCATCAAGCACCCACATATGACCTGACCATTGAACCTGACGTCCAATCTGAAACGCCCAACCCACCTACTCAATCTGAACCCGTAGCTCAACCTGAACCTGAGCGAGTCTATGTCCCTAAAGCCCCATTTCCCAATAGACTCAAAAAGAAGTCAAGTGCACAAATAGAGAAAATCTTGGAAGTATTTAAGCAAGTTAAGGTGAACATTCCACTCTTAGACATGATTCAACAAATACCTGCTTATGCTAAATTCTTAAAAGATTTGTGCACTAAAAAGAGAAAAACGAATGTACCAAAGAAGGCATTCTTAACTGCGAACATATGCTCTATTCTTTCCAACACATCTCCGATAAAATATAAGGACCCTGGGTGTCCCACAATTTCATGTTCAATAGGAGATACTTTTATCAATAAAGCCCTTCTAGACCTTGGTGCAAGCGTTAACTTACTCCCATTCTCTGTCTACGAACAACTCAACCTTGGTCCACTAAAACCCTCTAAGACAACCCTCCAATTTGCTGATTGTTCTATTAAGAAACCAAGAGGTATAGTAGAGGACGTTTTGATTAAGGTTGGTGACTTCATTTATCCAGTGGATTTTTTCGTACTTGATACTGAACTTGTTGTAGATCCTAAGAGACAAATCCCTGTAATACTAGGCAGACCCTTTTTAGCCACTTCTGAAGCATTGATAAACTGTCGAAATGGGCTCATGCAGTTATCTTTTGGGAACTTAAAAGCTGAATTTAATATCTTTCATGTTGATAGTGAGCCCGAAATAATATGCAATCAAAGTGATGTTGTGATGAGAGCACGTATCTATAAGAGTTCTGAATCAAATAAATCATCACAAAATCAAAAAGGAAGTGAGAAAAGGAGGAGTAATTCTGCGACACACCCACCGTCACTCAAGCAAATAAGAGAACCAATTTATGTGAGGGGTGTGGAACCTGTAACTCAGGATGCTCATTGCAACATGAGGAACAATTCAACTGGATACATGCACCAATATGGTGTCATTCAATCCAGTTCCGACTATGGTTGACTTTGAGCAAATTCCATCCGTCCACCGCAGTTCATCAAGGTAATAAGTGCATTTGCTTTATATTTGCATACATTGAGGACAATGCATGATTTAGGTGTGGGGGGGTGTTTATGTATATATTTATCTATATATTCTGTCATTTTTTTTAAAAAAAAAAATAATGTTTCATGACATAGCTTAAGATTGAACTGCTAAAACCCGTGTACAAATTGCATTGAGTTTTTGTTCCTTATTATATAGTTCTGCTTGTAGAAATTGTGACATAAATCTAAGTTCCAAAGAAATAACCCATTGCCCTTTAAGACATGTATGCACTTAAATTGAATGAATCAAATCTTTGAAGTGGTTGATAAAAAGCAGAGGTTGAGGAAAATATACCGGGAAGTGTGGACTTCTAATAGCAATTAAGCCTTGAGGAAAATAAAAATAAAAATAAAGGAATAAAGTGAAGAAAACACATTTTGCAAAATGATTACAAAAGCCCAAGCCTTTGAGTCACTGGTCCGTAGGGGTATCTTGAAACCCGGTAACTTGAGTCTACCAGCTTGGGATTATCGACCAAACTCGCTACACGAATGCAAAAGGGTAAAAGTGTCAAAAAGCAAATGTGTTGAATCACGGAAGAAAAGAAAAGAAAAAAATAATAATAATACTCAAGGCCCAAAGCTAAAAGAATGATCCATGCCATGGTTGATCCGAATGATACTTCACCACCAAAGGAGGCGTGCAAAATAATTCAAGTGATAAACATGTGTAGAAGGGTTAGTGGTGTGAATGTTGGAGGAACAAAGACCAAGTCATATTTTTAATGAGTTAGATTTATATAATGAGCATGCAAGAATTCTCAGTGAGATGTATAAGGTTGAGGTAGGGATATTGAGAACTATTAATGAAATGTTGATTCAGGATTTTGTGGGTATATCCGCTGAAAACCCTCAGGAGACAACACTCCTCCCCCTTGGCAACAAGGAGGTTTAACGGCTTGTTGCACATGCTAAGTGCAACCGTGATTCCTACGAAAGTGAGTTAGGATTTCCCTGTTTTTATTTTACTTATATTCTGTTTTGCTAGGGACTAGCAAAATCTAGGTGTGGGGGTATTTGATGCATTGCATACATTGCATCATATGTCTTTCATTTAGATTACTTTTATATCAATAAATGCTACTAAGGTATGTGTTTAGTCTTATTTACAGAATACAGGGACCTGAATGCAAATTACCCACATCCCGAGCATAAACGCGTACAAAAGACTCGTTTCTATCATAAAGACCAAGTTCAAGTTTATCGGGTTTCAAATGGAAATGTATCCAAGGATAAAAGCATTCAAGACCTAATTACGAAAAGAACAAGGACTTAAGCACAAAAGTAGTCGGGGACTTAATTGCAAAAAGTCAAGGACCTAATTGCAAATCACGAGTAGCTTTTATTATTATGGAGAAAATATAAAGAAAAATCAATGTGGATCTCCAAATATATGAAGAAATTAATTCGGATCTCCAAAGATATGCAAGAATCAATCCAAACGCGCAAATGACATTGAAATCATACCATAAACACACAGGAAAAATCCGGGTCGATTCGGAGCCAAAAAGGTGGCGATTCCGCCGCACCTCAAGAGCAAATTGCGGCGAATCCGCCGCACCAAATTAGATTAATGCTCTAAAAATTTTACCGGTTGCGTGTTGACGCGTGTACTTTCTTATTTCATGCTTAGGTCCCTTGTATCGGCTATAAATAGCCCCGAGAACGATGTTGTGAGGAGTTCTTCCTTTTGTTCCATAATTTAGCAATAAAATTCTGTTTCTTTTATTTTATGTTTTTAATTTTCTTTTCTTAGTTTCTCTAGGACCCCTTCTCCCTCCCTCCATCTATGAGTTTCTAACTCTTTCCAAAGGGTGGGGGTGACGGATTTAGGGTGATGAGAAGAGAAGATGTTATTATTTTAATTTTGTATTAGTATGTTTTGATTACTTGAGTTTATGTTAAATCATTTATCATGTAATGCTTTATAACTAATATGATTTATTATAAGTTTCAGAATTCTCTAATCTAAACCCGATATCTAAACCTCCACCCAACGGAATTCACCATCTTTGTTCTTGTTTTAGTTTTATTTGTTCATGTTTCTTGCTTTAGATAATTAAAACCCAAAAATCTCAAAACCAACCAATTTAATTGTTCTCTCTCTCTCTAATCGAAAATCAAAAAAAATAACAATATCTCTCCCTCCTTGTGTTCGACCCGTATTTGCCACGTCTTCATTGACACCGTGCACTTGCGGTATAAATAAAATTCTCATCAGGGGGCACATGTTCCCCCCATTGGCCCGATTTGTTTTTTGTTATTTGTTGAAAATGTTTATAAATTCATTTTAAATTCGTTTTAAATTGTTTTTCAGAATTTTTTTCCTGAAAATATGTTTTTTATTTGTTTTGATTTTGTAGAATGTTTTGTGATTTTTTTTAAATTTTACCCACGATTGATCTCAAAATGACGTTGAAAGGAGAGAATGTAGGGTGGATGAGGGTAACCCGGGTGTTGTTAAGGGGTTTGTTTGAGTGAGTTGGGTGAGTTGACGTGACAGAGAGATAAACTGACGTGACAGAGAGAGAGAGCATGATAGGTGGAGGTAGTTCGTGCATTGTTATTTACGGTCTAAGGGGGAAAGAACTCAGAACGCAGAACCACATCTAGGAAAATAGAATTCCACTATTAAGTCTAAAGAAACTTTAAAGTGACCAGCTTATTGAAACATAATCCTGTTACCTTGTAAAATGAACAAACAAATCCAACATAGAATTACTATATATTATGACATATATGATGATTCCTAAGGTCAATGGGCCTACAGAATTTGTAACAGCTAGGATGTACCAAACATTCATACAATAATGGTGTGGTGCTCATGCCATAAACAAACAAAAAGCTATGTTAAAGAAGACCAAGGTTGGTAATCCAATGAATTCCTTCGCATTCGATCAATGGCATAAGCTACGTAAGTAGAGATGGTGGATTGTGAGATCCTAATCCTAATTATGCCTTAATGATGTTTTAGGTGGTGATTATGAGGAGATGGATTGGAGGGCTGAGATGGAGTGTGGATGGATGAGGGGTTGAGATGGATTGGAGATGAGATGGATGGTTGAGATGAATAGGAGTTGGATGGATGGTGAGGATTGGATTAGAGGAAGATATTTAGGTGAAATTCTCTCTCTCTCACTCTCACTTCTCCCTTGTCTCTCTCTCCCTCAATGGTGATCTCCGGCGTGGTGGTGGCGTGCTCCGGCGAAGGGAGGTTTGGGTGTGAGTTGCGAGTTGAGGTGAGTGTTGGCTTCTTAACCCTTCCGGCTTGTTTTGTTCCCTCCTTCGACCTAACTCGTTTCGGTGGTCTTGGTTGCTCGTGGTTGGGTGGTGGAGGACGACGGAGGTGGAATCGTGAGTGTGGATCATCGAGGAGGTGTGGATCGTGGTTTAGTCGCGAGGATCGTGATTTGGGAGGTGTGCTCGTGGAGGCGTCGTCGTGGTTCTTCAAAGGTTTCTTCAAACCTTCTGGTATGTCAACTCGCTCACTTAAGTATCGTGAGTATTTGGAAGTCGACGGTAGGCCTTCCCGCTCATCGCAAGTAAACATGCAACAGATTTTACTGCCTAATCGGTCGACCGGTTGGTGCAAACGGTCGACCGTTCGTATTGAGAATTCAGGTTCTGCCTCACATCAGTCAAACGATGCCCTTGGGGCGGTCGACTGATCGTGCATAGGAGGCAAGCCTGGTGGTTTTCGGTCGAACGGGGCCCTTTTGTCGTTCGACCGTGTGCACTGTGATAGGTCGGTTGAGGGCGTTGACCATCTAAACGGTCGACCGCTCGTTGACTTCGTCCGACCATGACTTAAGTTGGAATAGTGGTCGGTTCGTCCGAAGGTGGTTTCGGTCGACCGGACTTGATGAGGAACGTGGGGGAATGCTCTGGACGAATTCGTTCGACCGAGAGTGCTCGGGCGTTCGACCGGATTTGTGGTGAGAGTTGGGGGAATTTGATTGATACGTTTTATATTAAACCGCAAGTGCACGACCGCGTCGAAGCGGTGGCAAATACGGGTCGATCCACAGGGAGGTGTGTCGACTTTTGGTTTGTGCGAAGGCGAGTGGTAAAGAAAGGAGAGAAAGATTCATTACACTAAACTACACTAGAATGCAAAGGAAATTAAAGCTAAGCAATAAAACTAAACCTCATAGGGGGTAGAGAAATAATGTGAATATAAAGATGTGTGTGTGTGTGTGTTCAATTATACTCCTCACAACATGTAGTGCATGAAATCATAAAACTAAATCCAACTTTGCCTCCACATGAAATAAGAAAAGACTATATCGTTAAAATATACAAGACAATAATTGGAATGAAGCTAAATGAACTCATGTATAAAGACTAGACCCTACTATGCCTCCACATGAAATAAGATAACTCAATATCATTAAAACATACAAGGCATTAACCAAGGTAAAGGAAACAACAGTACATACACTACAAATTGTGTTTCCAATATTAATTCCATCAATATCCTCACCTTATCATTCCCCATAAAATAGGTCCATTAATCAAAGCATAAGCTAAGCTTCATTCAAGAGCATTAGTATATCAAAGATAAGAGTAAAATCTCAATAGATGGTTATGGAAATCATATAAGGCTCAAGGGATTAAGATAATACACACCTAATACACTACATGATCATATCACATATTTCTCCACCCCCCAAATGGGGATGGAACTACTCACTAATCATTACACTACAACCTACATTAAAATGAAACATTCTACTGAAATGAAATTTAACTAAACAAGAAGGGAGTATTAAAGAAGATTAAAAGGAAAGGAAAGACTAAACAAACATGCACAAATTAAAAGACAAGATTAAAAGAAACTAGAACAATTATTTTATTAACAATGACTCACATTTAAGGTAGCATTCTTCTCCACCTTGAGTTTTGTTTCAAGGCTTACTCCTTAGTAGAGAGAATGCCACCAAGCAATGGGTAATTACAATGGAAGGTGAAGAGTTCTATTTATAGCCATAGAAAAAGGTAATCGGGGACAATCCCCCGATGTGGGACTAAACAAATACCAGAACTGGACTACATACACACTAATACGTGACCCAGCAAAATCTTAGCGAATTAGGGCCAAAACAGACCACCAATTAGCGGTCTTGGACCGCCAATTGGCGGTCTATATGGTCCAGATCACGCTGGATTTTATTCTGGGCTTTTCGGGATGTCTTTGTTGGTCTTTGATGCATCTACTTCACTTGTTGGAGCTCCGACCCGAATCTAATTGCCAAAATACTCCCCAAGATGGTGTGGAGTTTTCTGTTTTGCTCTTTGGTCCTTTAGTCTTACGTTCAGGTCCTTCTCCCTTGCATCTTAGTCCCCAGGTCTCACAATTTAGTCCTTTTTCCCTGCTTTTGGGTTCTTTTATGGTTCATCTCTTCAAACCTATTTATTTCTGAAATTCAAACATAAAACTCGTCACGTAGCATTTCTTAGGTGTAAGATAATGGATATAAGATACAAATATAAGCATAAAATGATGTCAATCAAATACCCCCACACCTAAGCTTTTGCTAGTCCCGAGCAAAACAAAGAAAGAGAAAAGCAAACGAGAAATAAGAAATCCTAACTCACTTTCGTAGAATTACGGTTGCACTTAGCACGTGCAACAAGCCGTTAAACCTCCTTGTTGCCAAGGAGGAGGAGTGTTGTCTCTTGAGGGTTTTCAACGGATATACCCACAAAATCCGAACAAGATGCATTATTCAATCTAGACACTCGACTCGTTGGACATAATTTGTCGATCATGGGACGCGGTAATCCTACGGGCCGACTCTATATAGGTAATCAGTCCACACACCTAGCCTAATGAACCATTCGTGCAAGTTAAATAAGGAATTAAGTGAAAGACATGGACAACATTAACATCCTCAAGTTATACAAAGTGTAAGGTCCATTAAGGTTCTTATTTGCATTACCATTTTTTTTCTTTTTTGTTTCTTTCATCATTTTTTCTTCTTTTTATTAGTTGGAGCTTCATTCTCCCAGGGTCAGGTTTCGTGCATCATTGCCCTTGAGGACTTACACTATCACGTACACATTTCCCCAAATCTCCACATAGGGCAATCCCTACCACCCATGTAACGAGAGTTCGGTCGGCGCATCCCAAGTCAGATGACTCGAAAGCACCAAGCACAAAGTCCCCTCAGACCTATTTTCCCGAGTGATAGGAGCCGTGCGAGAAGAGAGAACACCTACTCACTTATTTCTTATCTACACATGAACCAAAACCCCTACACTTAATGTCTCACAACAAGATTTAAGGGGTCCTTGACTACAACAAACTCCCTCAACTTAACAGGCACGAATTATTGACTCACTAGGTTTAAGGTGGACTTCTTTAAATGGTTGAAAAAACCTGGAGCTCCGTAGTGCGTTCAGGTTGACTGAAAAAGGCCTGGAGCCTGAGTAGGGACCGCGTGTTAAGGGTTGGTTGAAAAAGACTTGGAGCCCTTGGACGTTTGGGTTGGTTGAAAAAGACCTGGAGCCCTTGGTCGTGTCGTGGTAGCTGCGGTTGGCTGAAAAAGGCCTGGAGCCCAGCTTGGCGACGAATGTGTGTTGCGGTGGTTGGGTGAAAAAGCCCTGGAGCCCCGTGACGGTGGTGTGTGTTGTGGTTGGGTGAAAGATCCCTGCAGCCCAGCCTGTTTGAGATGCTTTTCTTGTTAGTAGAAATGCATGCTAGGGTGCTTTCATTTCGTGCATTATAGAGTTTGGCATACGGGGTTTCCTTCTGGAAACTCATGCATTGTTGCATGTTTACTTTCAGGCCGTGATCGGCGATAGGGGTGGTGACCGAGGAGAGGAGCACCGCTACCGGATCCAGCTTTCTCTCAGTTGAGGTCGGGTGATTACTGTATCCGTTGTAAAGTCTTTTGATGTAATCACAACTTTTAAAATACTCTGATGTTCATATATATATATTATATATGTTGGTGCACTTGTTCCTGTTATTTCGTAATATCCTCTGTTGATTGTGAGTTATTAAATTTTTTAAATTCTTCCGCTGTTAGAGGATGTTACAACTTGGTATCATAGCGGTTGGTTGCAGTGTCCTTATCCAAGGAAGCCACCCTTAGAGTTTTAGTGTCCGCATTAGTTCATGCATTCATGGTTTTGACGTGTGTTGTTTTCTTTGTGTATAAATGCCTCCGAGACGCGTGAGACCTCCCCACGGGACCGTAGCACTAGCGGTGAGACTGGGGGCACGGACTGTGCAGAGGACCGGCGGATGCTCTATGACACGGTGGGGCGACTGGGTGCGATGTTGGATCGTCAGTCAGGCAGAGGAGAGCCAGCAGCGGTAGGAGCGATGCTCGACCGCTTTATGAGACAGCACCGGCCTACCTTCGTTGGTAGAGGAGAGTCTGAGGCTACGGAGGACTGGGTCCTAAAGATTCAGGATATCTTTCAGGCGATTGAGTGCCCGTCTGAGAGGCAGGCTTGGCAGCGTATGTGTTGGGCGGAGACACGTCCAACTGGTGGAGGACCACATCTGCGGTGGTGTTTGAGGGCAGGACGAATGTCAGCTGGGAGGAATTCCTGCGGGAGTTCAATGAGTAGTTTTTCCCAGAGCATGTCAGAGATGGGAGGAGAGAGGAGTTCATGACCCTCGAGTAGGGGGATGCGACCCTGGCTGAGTATACCCGGAGGTTCAACGCGCTGGAGCGTTACTGTCTGGAGATCTGTGTGACGCCGCTGCAGAGGGCGAGGAAGTTTATACGGGGGCTGAGGAAGCACCTCCGTACTCAGGTGACATACAATATGCCACAGACGCTGGCCGATGCCATGAGGTTTGCGACGATCATTGATCAGGATTACCAACAGAATTATGTTGAGGTCAGGACAGCACCGGGGAAGGTCAGTGGACGTCCGGGTGCTCCGCTAGCAGGGAACCCGGGCAAGAGGCCCCGGATTGGAGGTGGTGGATTACGCCAGCCTGAGGCGTGAAGAGGTTGTGGTCGAGTTCACTCCGGAGAGTGTTGGGCCGTGGAGTTTGTCACGGGTGTGGCAAGCGAGGCCATTTTGTGCGAGATTGTCCGAGTGGGCCAGGCGGGTCCAGCAGGCATTCAGGGCCGCCAGCAGCAGGCAGAGGCGGAGGTCGCCGACCTTTTGCGGTGCCACAGCAGGGTCGAGGACTGGACGGGTCTTTACCATCCAGGCGGATGAGGAGAGAGACGCCAACACGGTGGTGGAAGGTACGCTCTTTGTTGCTGGGTTGAGTGCGATAGTGTTGTTTGACTGTGGGGCCACACACTCGTTCATTTCGGAGTGATTTGCGAGCATGTTGGGTTGTACCCCTGCGATGTTGACTGCCACGTTAGAAGTCAACACACCCTTGGGTCTGGTGGGCATTGTTGGGAGCTTTCTCCCCAGCGCCACGATTGTTTCGGAAGATCAGGAGTTTCCAGTTGACCTGATCTTGTTGCCGATGGAGGACTTCGACGTCATACTGGGTATGGATTGGCTATCCCAGTACGATGTGTGAGTGTTGTGTCGGGAGAAGAAGATTCTTATCCCGAGGAAGGGTCTACCTGATGTGCTGATCAAGGGGACGAAGGACAGAGGAGGTAGAGTAGTCGTGTCAGCATTGAGGGCACAGAAGTTGTTGCAGCAGGGTTTGCAGAGCTTTCATGGCCACTCTTGTAGTTCCAGATCCAGAGGCGAGGAGAGTGGAGGACATTGAGATAGTCCGAGAGTTTCCGGAGGTATTTTCCGATGATGTCTTCGGGTTGCCGCCTCAGAGAGAGATTGAGTTTGGGATCGATTTGGTAGCTGGGACTACACCGCAGTCGAAGGCACCGTATAGGATGACACCTGCTGAGCTAGCAGAGCTGAAAAAGCAGTTGCAGGATCTGATGGATACGGGGTTTATCCGCCCAGTGTCTCACCATGGGGAGCGTCGGTACTCTTCGTGAAGAAGAAGGATGGATCGCTGCGGATGTGTATTGACTACAGGATGCTGAACAAGGTTACCGTTAGGAATCAGTATCCCTTGCCCAGGATCGAGGACCTGTTTGACCAGTTGCAATCAGCGAAGGTCTTCTCGAAGATTGATCTGCCATCCGGTTATCATCAGTTGAGGATCAGAGAGGGAGATGTGCAGAAGACAGCGTTCAGGACGAGGTACGGGCATTACGAGTTTTTGGTGATGCTGTTTGGGTTGATGAATGCGCCTGCAGCGTTTATGAATCTGATGAACAGGACGTTCAGTCAGTACCTCGACCGGTTTGTGATTTTCTTCGTGGACGACATTTTGGTCTATTCGCCAGATGTGGAGCAGCATCGAGAGCACTTGAGAGTTGTACTTGGCATTTTGAGGGACCATCAGTTGTATGCCAAGCTTTCGAAGTGCGAGTTCTGGCTGAGCAATGTCGCCTTTCTGGGACACATTGTATCAGGAGCTGGGATTTCAGTGGATCCAGCGAAGGTTGAGGCCGTGACGCAGTGGAGAGCCCCTACTAGTGTGGCGGAGATCAGGAGTTTTGTGGGTCTGGCGGGGTACTATCGCCGTTTTATTCAGGATTTCTCCAGGTTGGCTTCGCCGTTGACGGCTTTGACACGGAAGGGCATCAAGTTCGTGTGGTCCCAGAAGTGCTAGGACAGTTTCCAGGAACTGAAGAGTCGGTTGACGACTGCTCCAGTTCTGACACTTCCCAGTGGGAGTGGTGGATTTGTGATTTACAGTGACGCGTCAGGCGTTGGACTGAGATGCGTACTCATGCAGCACGGGCAGGTGGTTGCGTATGCTTCGAGGCAGCTGACGGTGCACGAGAGGAACTACCCCACTCATGATTTGGAGTTGGTGGCCGTCGTGCATGCTTTGAAGACTTGGGGGCATTACCTGTATGGCGAGCAGTTCAAGGTGTTCACAGATAATCAGAGTCTGAAGTATCTGTTTTCGCAGAAGGAGCTGAATATGAGACAACGTAGATGGCTTGAGCTGATTAAGATTATGATTTCACTATCTCGTACCATCCGGGGAAGGCGAATTCGGTTGCTGATGCTTTGAGCAGGAAGGTGGAGATTACCGCAGCAGGTCTTTGTATCGAGGAGTGGAAGCTGCTTGAGGCATTGACCGAATGGAGACCGTTCACCGATAAGTCGCGAGGTGCGGTGGTTGTCGGGCTGAGAGTGGAGCCTCAGTTGGTCTCGAGTATTGTTCAGGCTCAGAGTGCTGATGATGAGTTAGTCGGGTTATTACAGTTAGTTGCTAGAGTGGAAGTGGGAGCACGTGACGATGGATTTTGTCACCGGGCTGCCGAGGACGAGAGGATTCCATGACGCGATTTGGGTTATAGTCGATCGACTGACCAAGTTGGCGCACTTCTTAGCTATCCGGATCACTTTACCTCTGGAGGGTCTAGCTAAGTTATATATTGAGGAGATCGTCAGACTGCACGGAGTGCCCGGGAGTATTATTTTGGATCAAGATCTGAGGTTCACTTCCAGATTCTGGGGGAGTTTGCAGCAGGCCTTGGGGACTCGGTTGAAGTTCAGTACGACATTTCATCTGCAGACAGACGGTCAGTCTGAGAGGACCATCCAGACGCTAGAGGATATGTTGCGAGCGTGTACTCTGGATTGGGCAGGTCATTGGGACGAGCATTTGTCGTTGATCGAGTTCACCTACAACAACAGCTACCATTCGAGCATTGGGATGGCACCGTACGAGGCCCTGTATGGGAGACCGTGTAGATCACCGGTATGCTGAAGTGATGTAGGCGAGAGACAACTAGTTGGTCCTGACATTGTGCAGATGTATGTTGAGAAGGTTGATGTGATCAGGAAGAGACTAGCGACAGCTCAGAGCAGGCATAAGAGCTACGCTGATCGGCGTAGGCGAGAGTTGAGGTTTGAGGTAGGCGATCATGTCTTCGTGAAGATTTCACCATCTCGAGGAGTGATGAGGTTCGGGAAGAAGGGGAAGCCCAGTCCGAGGTATGTCGGACCGTTTGAGATTCTTGATCGGGTTGGAGAGGTTGCCTACAGATTTGCGTTGCCACCGTAGTTTTCGGGTCTTCACAACGTCTTCCACGTTTCGATCTTGAGGAAGTACGTAGCGGATCATTCTCATTTGATTCAGTTGGAGGTTCGAGAGATCCGTCAGGATTTGTCTCTTGAGGAGAGACCGGTTGAGATTGTGGATCGGATGGAGCATCAGTTGAGGAGGAGGACCATTCCTATGGTGAAGGTCAGATGGCAGCACCACAAAGAGCGAGAGGCCACTTGGGAGATTGAGGAGGAGGTCCGGAAGGAGTTCCCGGAGTTATTTGGTGGGCGTCAGTCTTAATTTCGAGGACGAAATTCTTTTAGGATGGTGGATTTTAAAACCATCGTTGGTTCGTTCTTACAATTTACTTTTATCGTTCTTACAATTTTAAAACCAATTTATATCATTGGTTCGTTTTAAAATAACTGAAGTTGTTCAATCAATTTAAATTAGTAACTTTTGTCAACACTTACACTACCATCAGCATAACTCATTCAAAATCTAGCAACCTAAAGCTACAATTCAGCTACTGCACCATGTTGAACATTTTCAAATTTTAAAACAAATGAAGGATACAAAATCCTTGCAGCACAACATTGTTTCAAAAGGTAGTACAGTGGAGGTAACACAGTCCTATTTCATTAAGAACTTAAGAAGTGGTAAGCGCAGTGTTAACGGGTCGGGCGTCCTGTTGGTTGGGGGCACGTGTTCCCCCCATTGGCCCGATTTGTTTTTTGTTATTTGTTGAAAATGTTTATAAATTCATTTTAAATTCGTTTTAAATTGTTTTTCAGAATTTTTTTCCTGAAAATATGTTTTTTATTTGTTTTGATTTTGTAGAATGTTTTGTGATTTTTTTTAAATTTTACCCACGATTAATCTCAAAATGACGTTGAAAGGAGAGAATGTAGGGTGGAAGAGGGTAACCCGGGTGTTGTTAAGGGGTTTGTTTGAGTGAGTTGGGTGAGTTGACGTGACAGAGAGATAAACTGACGTGACAGAGAGAGAGCATGATAGGTGGAGGTAGCCCGTGCATTGTTATTTACGGTCTAAGGGGAAAAGAAGTGCAGAACCACATCTAGGAAAATAGAATTCCACTATTAAGTCTAAAGATACTTTAAAGTTACCAGCTTATTGAAACATAAACCTGTAACCTTGTAAAATTAACAAACAAATCCAACATAGAATTACTATATATTATGACATATACGATGATTCCTAAGGTCCATGGGCCTATAGAATTTGTAACAGCTAGGATGTACCAAACATTCATACAATAATGGTGTGGTGCTCATGCCATAAAAAAACAAAAAGCTATGTTAAAGAAGACCAAGGTTGGTAATCCAATGAATTCCTTCGCATTCGATCAATGGCATAAGCTACGTAAGTAGAGATAACGAACATAAGCGCTTCCACAGTTAATTATGTAACTTCAAAGCCATATGCTGTGCTATTGCCAAATTCACCTTCATATGTAGTTGGTCCAGTCTAGACCAATCTACATGCCACGGTTTTCCTCGGTTTTTAAGACGAGGAAGCGTAAATATGGTCTTCACGTGTGCTTTGACGAGTGAGTCTTTTAAAAATGACATTATTTACTTAAAATGTGTAATGTGTAGGAATGCATCAAATTAGAAGAAGAAAAAAAAACTTGACCTACTTCAACATATAAAACATGTTACGGGGAAAATGTTGAAAAAACCAAAGACAATTATATTATAAACAATATTCAAGCAAGAATCACATCATGATAAAATATCTTCCACGCGGAGTGCGCTTCTTCCAAGAACTACTTAAAACAGTAGTGAATCCACTTGTACTTGTAGTCAATAGTCATAGGCCCACTTAGGCTTTCATTTCACCTATAAAAACCTTCCCAAATTCTCATATCTCCCCCATCCAACCTTTCAAAACATATCCACAAGCCAATAGCAATCAATCCAACAACATGGGTGTGAGTGTTGAAGTAAAGAGGTTTGCACTGCTTTTGGCGGCAAAGGACTCTGAGTACGTGAAGAAGATGTATGGGGGTTACTACAATGTGTTTGTGGAAACTTATGGTGATGAAGGGGAGGTGTGGGACTTGTTTAGGGTTGTGGACGGGGAGTTCCCAAAGATGGACCAGTTGGAGGGGTATGATGGTTTTGTTATTAGTGGGAGTGCCTATGATTCTTATGGTAATGATCCTTGGGTGGTGAGGCTTAGAGGGTTGATGAGGGTTTTGCATGCCATGAGGAAGAGGGTTTTAGGTATATGTTTTGGTCATCAGGTATGGATACGTATTTACTGTTAAATTTAGTTGTTCCACTACTTCTGTACAACTCAAGTACATCGATAAAATTTGGAAAGTAATTAGCTAGTGTATAATTTCTTTTTATAGAGAGTTACATATACTTCCAAATCAGCTTAGCCTCGTCGATTACATGGACACTCTTGGTCCATAATCAGCTTCCAAATCACTATAAATGAATTTTAAGATATTTAAAGTAAAAGTTTGTCATAGTAGTAGCTAGACTCATGTTTTTGTATCTTCAATCATGTTATATTAATGCTAAGCAATGTAAGATTGGAATTAAAGTATTGCCTTTCAGTTTGTATACTAGGACTCTTGCACAAAAATTCAACTATTATAAACGATGCTCATATCAAATTCGTAGGTGATTTGCCAAGCATTGGGAGGAAAAGTTGGAAAGGCAAGTAAAGGATGGGACATTGGTCTAAGAAAAGTTGCTTTGGTGAAGGAGTTGCCGGCATTTAAGCTTGAGGGAGGCGTCAAGGATCTCCCACCTTGTGCCTCCATAATTCAAATCCATCAAGATGAGGTCTTGCAGTTGCCGATTGGCGCAAAACTCATAGGCTCCTCGGATAGAACAAGGGTAGAGATGTTTGCTATTGGAGATCACATGTTGGGCATCCAAGGACACCCTGAGTACACCAAGGACATCTTGTGTAGCATCATCGATCGGCTTGCCAACAATAACACTTTGCAAGTAAATAACAAACTCCATCAATCGTTTCAATAATATAGTCATCTTGATTTTCTATGAGAAAATTATTGCATCGAAACCATCAAGATTCTAATTATATCTTAAATATCCTACTGATCCTTCCACTAGTTTTCCATATCGTATTGAATATATAGAAATATACTCATTCGAAAAGCCTACTGTAGAGGTAATTGATGAAAGCGTCTATAGATTAAAAACACTTTCCAAAGTGAAGATTAAAAGGGTCTATTGTTTCACATTGGATAAAAAACTTGTTCAACTATAGGGTATATGCCATACACTTTGTATACCAGCTAATCAAACACAAGTTGACGGAGGCAGGGTGGGGCTCGTTTCACGTTGTTAACACTTTTTTATCCACAATAAAAAATAAACAAAATCAACCTACCAAATATTAAAAATGGTATGTGCTACTATGAAAAGTCAAAAGGTGTTAACTTAACAATAATATTGTCGGTTACTCGAAACAATATTGATCTTGTGGCTATCCTTTATTTGGCATATTAACTTGTTATTATCTCGTCTAATAACCATTCATCTGTGTCTTCTCATGTTATAGATGTACTTTGTGATTCTTTCCTTGTTGGTACAATGTGTCATATATATAGGTTTGTAATTCTGGCTTATGTGTTGACAAATGTCAATTAATTAATAAAATTTCTATTGCTTTGGAAAAACTTGTTATTATCTCTTGTCATTAATGTAGAGTTCTCTCTTTTGGATAGAGTGATTTTGCTGGGGAGATGAAGACGAGATTATTGGAGACATCTGAACCAGACCGTCGGTTATTGGAGAACATCTGCAAGACCTTTCTGAGGGGAAGACGTTTAGCCGACAGTTGTAGCGCGTAGATTTGTCCTTATCTGACAGTTAGTTGTGATGTCCTTTTCAAATATAAGTACCGGCCCGGAAACGAAATCAAGGAGTTGACATGAACGTCTTTCTTTGTAGTTTAATATTTCAATATCGTATGTTTGGTCAATACAAAAAAGTGTAAGTTGGTTATTGGCCCACTGTGACGGATGGTCCTGCTGATTCATATCCAACGTTTTCCAATGCATTGAGTTTTTTTTATTTTTTGATTAATGCATAACCGCATTCGACCGATCATCATTTATTTTTTTGAAGTAAAGTAGATTGCATTAATATTAAAGGTCGGTTGCTACGAAACACAACAAGAGAAAATATGAAGTACAAAATATTAGTAAGTCATGTAATCGATCCGTAAACGAGCGATCCGAGCTTGCTCAAGATCGGCGCAGTAAGGATTTCGAGTGGAAAATTATGCTCATGCTCGGCTCGCGAGCAACTCGTAAACCTAAACCAGATTTTTTTGGGTATTGAAATGCTAATAATGTTGTCCTAACAACTAAATTATAAGATCACTTAAGACAAATATAATAGTAGTTACCAATACAATCTTAAAATTAACACCTAAAATCAAATACAATTTTATAAATTATACAACAACATCAACATCTTATAAATAAGATCATACAATTTGATTAAACAAAATCAACACAATCTTAAAATCAACACCTAAAATCAAACACAATCTCATAAATTATACGACAGCTCATAACATCATCTTATAAATAAGATAATACACTTATATCAAACAAAATCAACACAATCTTAAAAATGAACACCTAATATAATCTCATAAATTATACGACAACTCACAACATCAACATCTAATAAATAAGATCATCCACCTGACCCAAACCTTAATTTATTTGAACTTTTGATTTAGAAAAGAATGAGAGAGAAAAGAAATAACAATAATGGAAAACAAAACGTCCAAGACTAATAAAGTTTTGATTCTTATGGGTATTTGGGTTTGGTTTGTTAAATGGATTGTTGGGTTTGGTAGTGGATAATGAGTTTGGTAGATGAGTTTATTAAATGAGTTTACCAATTGGGTAATTGGATAGAATATTTGGGTTAATCAGATATAGTAATTGGGTCTCGAGCAATAATCGAGCGAACACGGAGCGAGCATCGAGCGAGCATGGTCTGCTCGTGCTCGGCTTGTTACTAACCGATCTGAGTCACGATCCGAGCATAATCGAGCGAACATCGAGCGATTTATCGATCCCGAGCAGAACTTGACAACCCTACATACAAAGTTCAAACGACAAGTAACACAAAAGACTGGAGATCAAGAAAAAATAAGGAGCAGTGCTCAGTGTGCTCTTTTTTCTGGGCTCTTGGGCAAAATCCTAGATATATCTGGGGATATAATGATCACTGGCATTCCACGTCTCATCAGATATATCTGGTTACCCAAGATATGCATTAAACCATGAATGAAATACATGTAATATAGTACCAGATATATATATGGGGGTAACCAGATATATCTGAGAAGACGTGGAGTGTCACAGATCATTATATTCTCAGATATATCTAGGATTTTGCCTAAGAGCCCAGAAAAAACCCACAAAAAACACACTTAGCATTTCCCAAAAATAAGGGGTAGAGCTACATGAGCTCACATTTTGGGGTCTCATATTAGGCTCTCCCACCCCTTACTCATTCTCTCTCTTTTGACCCTTACTCATTTTAATTTTTTTGTTTCTTCCCCTTCTGAAACTCCACTCACTTCATCTTTTTGATTTTTTTATTCTTTTCGTTCTCTTTTTACATTCAAACATTAACATAATTTTTTTAAACTCATTTTATCTCCTTCTCTTGACGGTGGGGGAATCAGATATATCCCGCTATGCCAGATAATCTTATTATCAACATCACTGTGGTTACCTTAGATATATCCGGCTACCGACATCACCGTGGTTAACCGAGATATATCTGGTTACCCCCAGATATATCTGATAGTATATTTTCATTAAACCAAGAATGAAATGCATGTAATTAGAGCTTAGTTAAAATTTTCAAAACACAAAAACAAGAAATATCCGGTTACCCTAGATATATTCAGTCACCCTAGATAATCTTATTACTAACAGAGATATATCTTATTACTAACATCTATGTGGTTACCCCATATATATCTGGCTACCAACATCATTGTGGTTACCCTAGATAATCAGATATATCTGGAGTTTATGCATGTGAATTGAGTTTACATGAGGTGAATGAGATAAAAGTTAATGGAGATTGTTGGAGTAGTCAGATATATATGAGTTCTACTTGTGTGCTTATGGATTAGTCGGATATATCTGGATATCTACACATCCAAATATATTTGCATATCCACACATCCAAATATATATGCATATCCACACATCTATATGTGGATATATCTGGATATCCACACATTCAAATATAAAATTGTTGGCTAACTTCAGGAACCTCAAAATTCCTGATATAAATTCCAAAGCCAAAAGAGTGTTTCCAGATATAAAATTCCAAAGCCAAATATATGACCAGATATATCTAGCCCAGAAGTAGAATTTCCCTCTGCACCACCAGCCATCCAACTTCTCACGTCTGTTATATGATATATCTCGACCAAGCGAAAGGGAAGCAGATGATTACTCTCAATTCACCAAAATTAAAGGCAATCACACTACTCAGTAACACAACTATAACACAGATATATCACAGTGAATAATTACACTAGAAGTTGGATATTACTGTGTTGTGTTGGCGAATCAGATATATCTGATGCAACTTGATGAATTTGACAATAAAAGCAGAGATATCTGAGTGCAAAAACAAGTAATATCTGGGCCAGATATATCCACATTCATTGGGGAACGTGGAGGACTTGTTTTGCCCAAGAGCCCAGAAAACCCCCCATAAAAAGAGCACATTTAGCATTTCCCAAAAATAAATGTTGGAGCGCAATCCACATGCCACCACATCCAAGGTCGAAGATCATGACTCGTTGGAAGAAGTCAACAAAGTTGATGCCTCCTTATCCAATCCCCATTTGCAGCCACTACTATAGAAAGTTCCTTTGCCAGTGGAAACGTGTCGACAGAATTTCTGTTGGCCCGCCTTGCTGACGACATTTCCGTCGGAAATACATCGTATATGTCAGGTGGCATGAAGATATTAAATTGGTTCGTCCAAATAATGTTCTGCATGTGCAAAGCACCCGCAGAATAACGTGGCGACGGAATTTCCGTCGGCATGATGGAATTTACGGAAAATTCCAAAATTCATCCCAACGAAACCCTAAGCCTACCCCACTCGATTCTGCTCCAACTACACTTATTTCCGTCGTCGCTCCATCCCCTATCGATTCCGTCACCGTGCAAGCTCCACTCGTTTCTGTCCTCGTGTCAAACCATCGTCGATTCCTCGCTGCTCCACAATGACGCACCTCCACCCGCCACCTCCATGACGTCATCCTCCTCGCCACCTCATCGTCGTTGCCACCTCCTCGTCAGCTTCTCCTCATCCGCATGGGTATGTTACAGTTTTGCTAATCTTGTCCATTTTTTATTTCCTTTGACTGATTCCAATTATTGATGCATTATATATGAGAAGAAGACTTTTGGGATGTTTTTTATTGTTTTTTTACGAAATAGGTTTGTTCTTCTGTCCGTGATTAATTAAATCGAGTGTATTTGATATTGTGTAGTTTTTTTTTGCGAAATTAGATTTAATTCTTCTACCTATGACCAGTGAATAGAGTGTTCAGATAATGTATAGTTTTTAATTTGGGAGTCTCTTCATATTGGCTTTTAGGCCTTAATCTATATTGATTTTGTTGATTAATCAAATTAATCTTAATCAATCAACCTAATCAATCAAAGTGAGCAAACATAATTACATGCATTGCATACATACTTGTATACTTGCAATCATCTAAATAGATTGATCAAGATTAACAAATAGAAAGATCATTGGGACAAAGACATCAAGACTCAAGACTTGTAATCAAAGCTTTGGACCAAGACTTCTAATTTTTCATTTATTGAGACCATGGGAAAATATGTAAACTTGAGCACTTGGATTCTGTTCCGACCAAGTTCGGACTACTGAACCCCAAACAGTCAATAAAAATCATTCAACAATAGATCTTAGATTGCTCTCTGGAATTGTCCAGATAGACAACCGAAACACCTTCGGTCGATCGAAGTGCCTCAGACCGATTTTGAACTTTGCTCCAATAGTCGCATTTGAATTTAGTCTTAGAGCCTAATTGACTTGTCCAAATTTGGATGACTGAACCTCTATCGGTCAACCAATTCCTTCTTGGCTTTAGGCACCCAATGTCTATTCCCACGTGACATTTGACCATTATACTCAACGACTATTTGAACCTTAACTGTCAGCGTAAAAATCGCACTTACTTTAGTCATCCGAAGTGTAAACGATCTCTCGAACATGAGTAATCAGAGCCGAACTAATCTTACTGTCCACCTGGAATGGTGAACTGAATGCAATTTGGTGAACCAATATTAAATAGGACAAAATTGAAAATAATTACTGGAAGTTGGTGAACAACGATCCGAACCATATACAGTCAACCGATGCTTCCATCTGACCAATCCGATTATATTGTTTCGAATTATCGTTCTATAAATGGTCGACCGAACCTACATAGAAATATGCTCGAGCATAAAGCAATTCTTGCTTCTCATTGGTCTGAAATCTCACCAACTCCCAAACGACTAGTAGAGCTTGAAGACTTATAAATATGGTCTCATATCTTAGTTTTAGAACTCTTGACCACTCCCTATTGATCCATACTCAAAGCCAAATCTTATATATCTTCAAGCTCTCATCTTCCTACACTCAAAGTCAAAACACCAGCACTTGCATATTCATTCCAATCATATATCTAAGTGTGCTAAAGTCAAAGTGCTTAGTTAGATTGTGATTCAACTTCCATATCAAAAAATCACCAAGTTGTAAAGCTTCGAGGAAGCTCGCTCTGAGTTTGTGAGAGAAGACACGAGCGAGGCGAAGTTGTTCGCGAGGCTCGCCATTGTAGAAGGCATTGATCTTGGCCCAGAACGGAGATCAGTTAGTGGAACCGTAAACGAGACTCAAAGGATTGAGCGAGTCTTGCGAGGAGGACTAGCACCGTGTGTGGTGCTGAACCTCTCTAAACTCCGGTGTCGTTGATTTTGTGGTGTGCATGTTTATTTCCTTAATCCTTTTTATTGTTTTATTTTCGCATTTATCTAATGACTAGAGTGTTATCGATCCTAACACTTCAGACACAGATTTCACATTGCGTATCACTTGTAGGTGAATACTTAACTTCGTGAGTTTATTTTACATGTCCAATATATGTAAAACAAGATTAAAATGCATTGTAGGAGGAGCACGGGAACTTGAAGACTTAAGTCGCAAAATTGATGGCGATTTAGTTTAGAGAAAATCAAGTATATGTATGATGAATTTGTAATTTGTTTCTTTAATTTCCTAAAATAATATATATGTTTCTGATTGTCCAACTAATCAAAATCTAATTTTTTAATATAGTGGTGACATCGATACGAGATGACCCATCGACGGATCCGACTTCTTCTAAGTCGTAGTTGGTATACATGTGTTGTTTTTCTATTTCAATAGACTGCGACTTACAACTTCTTATATATATGTAGTATAACTTATGACTTGATTTATATTGTAATTCATATGATTTATACATTCTAATTCATCTCATTGTGAACGTATATGGATTGACATGTGTCACAAATTAAAGGTTGAATAGATTTTTATTGCAAGATCTATAAACCCGATATGGGTTGATACATGAATTGTAGTAACTACTTTTTTTTGTAGCAGACACTACTACTGCCGAAGAAATTTCCGTCGACAATAGATACTGGACTATCCTGTGTCGACAGAAATTCTGTCAACAATAAATGATATCAAATAACAGTGTCGACAGAAATTCCATCGGCATGTTGTATTGCGTCCCTTATTTTAGCACGCAAAATTTGATCATATCGACGAAATTGTCTTCGAAAATGTTCTTCCCGATGGGACTATCCCCTGTAGAAATTTGCCGACAGAAATTTCATCGACAGATGCTATTGCCAACAGAATTGGTACATTTTGCCGACGTAATCGTCTATCGGCAAAGGCCTTAGTTGTTGTAGTGAGCATCAACATCCTTCCCAGCCCAGTCAACCATCCAGTCACCGAGATAACCAGTTGTTACGGGTCATCCACCCCCACCTAACTAATCATTGAACCAGTTGGGATATAGTCATTGTGTCAAATGCATGGTGTTTTGTCATTGTGAATTATTCACCCTTACGATGGCTTGGGAAAAGTTGCACGGAAAATATCTTTCCCGACCATGACATCAAACTTGTCCATGCACTACTACAGAAAAGGGAATATACGTCGGATGTACGGGGCTATACACGTCGGATATAAGCACACCCCTATCCGACGTCTAGGTGTGCGTCGTCTATACATAGACGTCGGCCATAGTATAACCGACGTATATACCTAACGTATATACGTCGGCTGTAATTATACACCGACGTGTATTCTTTAATGTATAGACGTCGGTTAACTAACATACGACGCCTATACTTTAGGGCTAGACGTCGGTTAGATAACATACGACGCCTATACATTAACGAATACACGTCGGTTAACGAACATACGACGCCTATACCATAGGGATAGACGTCGGATTCAATAGAAAGCCGACGTCTATTCCTTTCTTCAGAGGAATAGACGTCGGCTTATAGCAACGGCCGTCGTCTATTCCTAAACCTGGACAACAACAAAATAGCAACCGACGAAATTGTTTTTAGTCGTCGTATTAGTGTACAACTGCACCAAATTCGTTCACCTATAAATTTGTTCACAAATACTCACAATTTCATCCACATACATCCATATACTTCCACAATTTCATACAAGCACAAACAAACAAGCATACATGCACAAACACAAACACAAACATACAACCATACATGCACAAACATACAAAGCATACACAATTGACATTCAACATACTTGCAATTAATTCATTCTAAAATTAAGGTGATTATATTAAGGCAAAAGGTGTAGGTTTGTAATACAAGTGCACTTATTAACTAAATTACAAAAAATACAATTGGAAGGAGAACCTCTTAGTTCGTCAGCATGTTTCTGATGAAATAGCGAGCCCATCGGTCGTGAGTTTCATCGAGCTCCTGTTGCGAGAAGGGATCACTACTTTTTGGGAAAACCTATCAAAAAAATACAAGTGTGTTGAATATTAATAACTAAATATTGAAACTACACAACTATACAATTGAATAACGATCTACATTACCTCGGTTAGACATACGTCTTGAGTTACCACATCGAGGATTTCCTCCATGTATCTCATCATGTAGTAACCGCATTCCGTATTTCCAACCTGCTTCCGGTACTACAAACATAGGAATTCGCTAAATATTTGTTCCTAACTTAATTAACAAAAATGGGATAGAACGTACTCTCATTCCATGCCATGTTATTCCTGATTTTGTGGTTGTTCTCCTACCACCTAAAGCTCTGTAACATTAATTGCCCTGAGTAGCACAAGTTAAAATATCAATCAATAATACTAATAAAAATCCACGAATTACTTTATTCACGACTAAACGAACTTACATATTTAGAAGTTTCTTTATTGAGTCCCTTGGTTTATTCGACCCCAACGGATCAAACCAATATGCCGAATTAGTCGTTGGGCATACAACGACAAGCATCCAATGAGCCCTGTGTTATATATATAATTAGAAGTTTATTACAAAATAAAATTTCACTTTGAATTACAAAGTTTACCTCTCATGATAAGGGAGCAGATAATATTTCTTGTCTTCTTCTTTAAAGAATGTCCCTAGTTGACCCGATTTATCGTCATTCCCGTATATATATGTAGATGGACTGATAAATCCAAATACTTGATCCTCGGGAAAGATTGACCTTCTGACGTCGTAAAGATGTCTACAAGTATAAAAATTATAATTTATTACAGTTTTATTAAAATTATTCAATATTTTTCATTCTATACAAAAGAACACTTACTTCACTTGCACGTCGATAATCATGATACACAACGAATCCATCGCCATGAACTGCATGATATCCTCTTTGGTGACGTACAAAGCGGGAGGCAACCATTTATCCCCCTCCAACTCCCAGGTACTTAAGGATTGTGCCTCCCTACCTACCATACATTGATACAACATTTTGCACCTACTTGGAAGCGAATTAATGTTGATCGGAGATTGGTTGTTTGACCCTTTGCTCCGGGGGCTTGACACCTTACAGATATATATACAACCGTTAAAATACAATTGTTAACAAATTTGAAGTTTAAAGTCTTTCAAAGTTAAACTATACCTCATGTTTGTCGTTTAGCTCTACTAAATAACTAGGCCACCGCACAAACCCACCGATAGCATCGCCGAGAGTAACAATCTCTTCTTCCGGAAATGGCACAAAAGCACCAGGATCTAAGCAACTCTCAACTGCAACCTTCAATTCTCCCTCTCCTACCTCTGTGAAGTGGTGTCTGGAGATGTTATAAACTTTCCCGTGTCCCACCAATCTTCGATCAGGGTCTTCGACAAATAAAGCACATCTAGATCCATCCGCGAACTTTCCAAATGAGGAACCGTCGACGATGGCCAATTCTCGAGAATGAGACACGAAATCATCTTGTCGATCAGGGTGGAACACTGGAGGAACTGGAGGAGTAGTCTCCACGGAAGAACCGGTCTTACGACGGGTAGGAGAAGTAGGCAAATCACGATCCAAACTCTCCGTAAGAATTTGCAAAGACTTCTTCAAATCTGCGATCTCTTCCTGGCATTTGGTATGACTAGTCGACGCAATAGACCGTTGAGTCTTCCCATAATATTGTCGAAGTCCAACTCTACTCCCTACCCTTCGCACAAGACCGGGGTGTTCGTCATTTCCCAAGGCCTCGCGTAGAATATCATTCTGACCGTCAGAAGCAAATTCGCCTTGAGATTCTCTCAACTTCAGAGAGTCCTAAGTTTAAAACAATATTTACTAACATTTGAAAGATATAAAAGTAATGATTCTGAATTAATAACATATATATAAGTGATGCAACTTACTATCTTCGAGCTGATCGCTTGCGACTCGTCTGTGACGTACTCCCCTCTGGAGTTTACTCTCGCTCTCTTGCAAGAATCACAACGAGCTACGGGAGAAGGAGGAGATAAGTTACTTGCTTGCTCCTCACTCATACCAGAGTCAATTGCCTCCTGTTTCTTTTGAGCAATTTTTTCAGCCATCATTTGTGCTTCTAACTTTTGGTACCCCGCTCGAGACATACGATGTGTATACTTGTTAGAAGATCTAATGTTTTGGTTTTTTGCTCGGATGGCCTAAAATCAAGTTTATTAGATTGTCACTAAAATCAATAACTAACAAGTTTGTTTTGAAACTCAGTTACCTCAAACTCCGGGCTATCTCTGGATTTTCTGAATAGCTCCCATTGATTCGGAGTGATAAAGTTATAGACATCGCATGGATTTCTATCCTGGTATTCTCCAAATATGTACTTGTTCGTTAAATTTATTTTGAAATCCCTCCAACGAACTGACATGTATGTCATCCACTTTTTCTTCAATTTGTCAGTGGATTGGAACTCAAAAGATTCCTACAACACGTTAACTTTATATATATCAAAAGTTCGACTAAAACTATAGAAATCTATAATGGAATCATTACCTGCACATTATCCCATATTGTGTCCTTCAACTTCTCATCTACATCAGCCCAACTGAAATAACAAATGTCAACTTTGGACCTCGCTAAGCTACCCAGAAAACTCTTCCAATTATCAGACAGCATGCCTAACGGCTCAAGACGGTCATCAAACTGGATTGGAACTCTACCGTCTCTATTTCTTCTCCCAACGAATTCTTTCATGAGACAAGGACCTCGTGTACTGTATGTCTTCGAGCCTTCAGACTCGGAGGAAGTGGGTTTCTTTTTCGGAGCCATTGTACTATAAAAGATAAATGCAAGTAATTAAATAAGGTAAAGACATTAAATATCTATTACAATGTGTTACAACATAAAATTTCCACCTTTACTGTTTTTTTTCCTTAATGGATTGTCAATCCATATACCTTCACCGTGGTCATCTCTAAACATACAAGTCTCAACATTTATTTCTTCATCTACTGAGTTCAACTCAGGTGCTTGCTTAGAGAAAGGTGGTGTCTCTTCCAAAATTACTGCCCATTTCTTATCACATGGATCAACCACATAGAAGACTTGTTTCGCTTGGGAAGCTAGAATAAAAGGTTATCCTTTATACATTTTTTTTGAAAAATCAATTAAAGTGGAGCCATAATCATCCACTCGAACTCCGGTTTTATTATCAGCCCACTTGCATCTAAATATAGGTACTTTGAATTTAACAAAGTCTAGCTCCCATATATCTTCAATTACACCGTAATAGGACATGTCGGCGTATACAGGATTCTTGTCTTTAGAACTAGACACATGCAAAGACTCTGCTATTAAGGTGACGCCACTGTTCTGAACAGCACTTTTCGCATCTTCACAGACTGTGTAGAAAGAATATCCATTGATATCATAACCACTGTAACTTATAACAACAGAATGCGGACCGTAAGCCAACCACTGTATTGTCTCAGAAACATCACGCTTGTATGCTAGATTTTTGAACCAAGAGATGAAATTCTTATTGTGACTATTAATTACTTGTTGATCACTCCACAAAGGATTTCTTTCCTTTAGAAACTTCATGTGTTCATTTAGGTATGGTTGAACTTCATTCGAATTGCACAACACATAAAAATATGTTGTCATTAAGTCATTGCCATTTGGATTTAACATTTTCATCCCACGTGTCCCTTTACCATCGGCACGTTTATCATGACGATTCTTCGGAAGTCCAACAGTTTTGGTGTTTGCTAGGTATCCAGTGCAAAACTCGATAACCTCCTCAGCTATGTATCCTTCAACAATACTAGCATCTGGTCTTTGACGATTTTTGCAATAACCTTTCAACACTTTCATATAACGCTCGAAAGGATACATCCACCTTAAGAAAACTGGTCCGCACAATTTAACTTCTCTAACCAAATGAATAACAAGATGAATCATAATGTCAAAAAAAGCTGGGGGGAAGAACATCTCCAACTGACATAATGTGACCACAATTTCATTCTGTAACTTGTCTAACTGCACAGGATCGACCACTTTACTGCAAATCTTATTGAAAAAGGAACACAACTTTATTATTGCTTGTCTAACATCTTTCGGTAATATGGATCTCAGTGCTACAGGTAACAACTGCTGCATTAAAGTGTGACAATCGTGAGACTTCATCCCCACAAGTTTCAAATCCTTCATAACAACAAGATTACTAATATTTGAAGAATAACCTTGTGGAACCCTTACATCGTGCAAACACTGACATAGAATTCTTTTCTCCTTTCTAGACAATGTATAACTAGCTGGAGGTAAGTAATTCCGATCTCCTTTCTTCTCTGGTGCCAACATTGCTCGTATACCAATATCAACAAGATCAAGTCTTGCATTATATCCATCTTTGGTTTTACCAGGTATGTTCAACAGAGTGCCAACAAGACTATCACAAACATTTTTCTCTACGTGCATCACATCAATACAATGTCTAACTTCTAAAGTTTTCCAGTAAGGGAGATCAAAAAATATTGATCTTTTTCCAACTACTTTTTTCGTTTGCTCGTTTGTACGGTTTTCCAAATTCACATTCAATGTTCCTTACACGTTCATACACCTTTTCGACGCTGATTTCAACTGGCGGATTCTGAAACTCTTGTTTTCCGTTAAATGCCTTCTTCAACCTACGATAAGGATGAGAGTTCGGCAAAAATCTCCGATGACCGAGATAGACAGTCTTAGAACCATTAACTAGTTGCAAAGAACATGTATTTTCCTCGCAAATTGGACAAGCTTTATGACCTTACACTGAATACCCAGACAGATTACCATAAGCTGGAAAGTCATTAATCGTGCAAAATATCATTGCCCGCATTACGAACGACTCCTGACGATAAGAATCAAAAACTAACTCTCCGTCATCCCACAATCTCTTTAGGTCATCAATTAAAGGTCTTAAATACACATCGATGTCGTTTCCAGGTTGTTTCGGACCAGAAATCATTAAGGACAACATGATATATTTGCATTTCATGCATAACCACGGGGGCAGATTGTAAATTACAAGCAGAACGGGCCAAAAACTGTGAATGCTACTCAAACTACCGAAAGGATTCATTCCGTCTGTACAGAGCCCAAGTCGTACATTCCTCGATTCTTCACCAAACACAGGAAAGTCGACATTTATTTTTTTCCACTGAGGTGAATCTGCAGGGTGACGTAGCAACTGATCATTTGGTTTCTCACGATCAGCATGCCATGTCATGTTCTTGGAATCCTCTTTACCCGCAAACAAACGTTTAAGCCTTGGTATTATTGGAAGATACCACAACATCTTAGCAGGAGGTCATTTGATTTTCATCTCATCAGCCTCTTCATTGTGGTTTGGTCCACTACGTTTCATTTTGTATCTTGAAACATTACACCTGGGACAGGAATGTAAGTTTTCAAACTCACCCATATACAATATACAATCGTTCGGGCATGCGTGTATCTTCCTATATTCCATTCCCATAGGGCACAACACTTTCTTTGCATCATAAGTTCTATCTGGCAACTCATTATCATCTGGAAGCATCTCTTTCACTAACTTCAACATTGATGTGAAACTCACATCGGACCAACCATTTCCAGCATTTAAATTGTACAACTTCAACACCGCTGACAATCTAGAGAATTTGGTACAATTCTTATACAACGGCTTCTCATTGTCACTCAACAAATTACCAAGTAAATCGGGGTTGGACGAAAACTTTTCAGCCATATCCTGAACCATTTCCTCTAAGTGATCTTCCACACTAACATCTTCTCCATCATTCTTGGAACGACTACATGATTCATTTTCGTCGTGCCATATCCACCGTCTGTAATTTGGGTCGAAACCTTTCTCAAACAAATGATCTTTCATTTTCCGAAAAGTCAACACTGGCATATTATGACACTTATTGCACGGACAATACGCCATGTCGTTGTCTTTCATTTTCTTAGAATGTTTTTTGGCAACCTCTAAGAACATATTCACTCCGTTCTCATACTCATCACTCAATTTGTTTGAAACAATCCACTCTCGATCCATTTCAATCTAAACAGAGGCAAAAATGATAGTTAGTATTGCAGAAAATAAATAAAATTTCAATTTAAAAGAATGTGTTCGTAGATGAGAAGATTCGGAGACATTAAGATGAGAAAAGAATGACTCAGAGGAGAAGAAATGAAGTCCTTAATCTAGCGTGGAATAAGGAAGGTTAGAAATCTAACTAAACAATCAAGGCCAAAACAAACCTAAAGTCCACTATAGGTCCTTAGTAATAGACGACGCCTAACTTCGAGGTCCCACCGAGGACCACTAGTCTGTAGGAAATCAAGAACCCGGAGGTCCCTAATATCTCAGGGAGACTAGATGGGCAACGACGTTCAGGCCGAAACGGTCTTAAACATCGAGGACCACTAATCTATAGGAAATCAAGAACCCGGAGGTTCCTAAAATCTCAGGGAGACTAGATGGGCAACGACATTCAGGCCATAACGGTCTTAAACGGGTTCCTCTCCTTAATGCGTCCGAAAATCCTAGGGGCCAACGTCTAATTGATTTTATTAAGGCTCTTTTATTAAGTGGTTTCTGGGCCAAGGAAAGGGTGATGAAATCCCCCACCTCATCTCCTATAGGTGACTGCCCCCTAAGTGTTTTTCATACCTTAATCTAACAAACAACACACCAAACAAACACTCACCTCACTCTTGTTCCAATGCAAGTCCTACTAACTAATGCGTGCTTTCTAATGAATGATGAGTGAAAGATAGTACGTACCTTACGCCAGCAATCTACGACAGAAATCGTAAATAATAGAAAAATACAATGCATGCAAATCCTATATGATGAATGACTTAGCAAATATTGTCTAATCTTTTGCTTTGGGTTATTAAAGGCCAAGTTGTTTAAGGGGGGCAATGAGTTATTATCATAATATTAAAAATTCAAAAAATTAAGGCAATAAACATTTAAAATATTAAAAGCAAGTATTAAAAATAATTACTTGAATTGACATAAAAACATTTTAAACACAAACTATCATGTTATTAATAATAATTGGGAATAAAATTTTATTGAAATTTTGGCAGAACCTCCACTTAAAATTTGATATGTAAAATTCTTCAAATCCTTAAATCAACAAGAAAAATGTATATCTAGTTATCTACTCACATTCACATCATGTAAAATTCTTCAAATCCTGAAACCAACCCAACTCAATCCAAACCAAATCAATCTAATGAATATGTTTATCAAATATCAACACATAACACACATGCAAAAAAACTCCGAGAAGAAGTTGCTTATCACGTCTACATGTCAAGAGTGTACATCCACATCAAGACCATACAACTCGTGCCATTACACATCATCAATCCATAATTTTGATTTCTTTTTTTCTACTTTGGAAACCATTTGCTACACACCAACAAATTGAATCATTAATTAACTTGGAAAATAAAAGGAATTCTAAATGTTGATATTTGCATCAATACACTTAGATTATCACATTAACCAATATTTGCATCAATACGTTATTATTGTGAACTAATCCTAATTTGGCGTTGGATTCTTGGTCTAAACTAATCCTAAATTAAGGATCTAAAATTGAGCACGAACCAGAGGAGGGAAAAGTTGTGATGCCGGAGGAGCTCTTTGTGGTTCCCGAAGACGTCGCGGAGGAGACGGCTGTAAACGACACGAGGAAGCTACATGCGGAGGAGGCTAAGTTAGAAAGAATATGTGGAGAAAGACGAACTTAAAACAACCAAAAACGAACTTAAAACCTACATGTGGAGAGAGACGGAGGAAGACGGAGGAAGAAGGAGAAGAGGGCCGGAGAAGTGGAGGAGAGCTTGGGAGCTCGCTGTGGTGCCGGAGACGGTGCGGATCGGTCGGAGGATGGTCGCGGAGGAGAGTTCGGTCGCGGGACGGCTAGGGTTTGGGTGGGTTTCGACTGAAATGAATGAAAGAAAGCGCGTCTGTCCGATTTCGTTAGGACCTATATACGTCGGATGTTCCATAACACCGACGTCTATACCTAGACGTCTATATGGTTGGCGTATAGACGTCGGTCGTCTATTACGTCTGACGTCTATAAGCCGACGTCTATACACTATAGACGTCAGATTCACAAGGTACTAAAACACCGACGTCTATAGGTCGACGTCTATACACTATAGACGTCGGCTAAACGTGTTATTCGCACACCCGACATCTATAATGTCACATAGACGTCGTCTTCCATTACCACCGACGTCTATTAGGTCCTCTCCACACTAGACGTCGGTGGTTGTAACGGCCGACGTCTATTTGGCGACGAGTAAAGCCAATTCTGCACTAGTGATGGGATATAGTCATATACCAATGATAATACCAACGTTATATATAATGATATTCGATTTGTATTCATACCTCATTTTTCAATTTAAAGATTTCCATACTAATACAAGGTGGGAAGATAATAAGTGATTGAGTCAGATTCGTATGTTAAATTTATTTGGGCCACAACCTCATCAAAACCTAAGCACATGGGAGAAAGGTGGTGGATCCAATTCTATTATATAGTGTTGCCCACAACTTGTGTCTAGTAATGTGAGACTATTTGTTCAAAACTTTTTGCTTGTGTGACCTGAATTATTTTCTCCATGTCTACGCGTGGAAAATATGTGTTAGAGTGGGTTCCCATAGGCCGATTGATCTGAATTGGTACCATGTGAAATTTGATTCGTCCACCACCTCATCAATATCTAAACACTTAGGTAAGTGATCCAAGTCTATTATAGAGTCATGCACACAACTTGTGTTTAACAATGTAATACTATTTGCTCAACAATATTTGTATTTGATGATATTCATATCCATTTAATTTCAAATATGATATATGTAATATAAAATCTGAAAACTAACCATATTCATATCCAATATGCAAATTCGGCGTGATTATAGAAATGTCAATAACCATCCTGTTTTCGTTCAATTTAAACCTTAATTACTTCCAATAACTAAACAGGAATATAAGGATATTGGATCTGTTAGCTTGGTCGAAAGACATACTTGCTGACTACACCATAACGGTGAGTTAGGTCACCTCGTTTTTCTAAAAAAAATGTCCTATTGGGTAAACACTCCGATGTACTTACAGATATCCATTTTTCATAATTAGATTCCACTGGAGATCAATTTCACGTCTTAACTCAATTCGACTTCTTTGGCACTCGCCTAAACGGTTGAACGAATCGACAATAAACTCGAGACACAAAACCCAACAATAACCTAAAATAAATTGGCAAAACCTTGAATCCTTACAAATGTATTAAATTTGAGTCCATACAAGTTTAAAATTTATTAGAGGTTATCTAAAATGGCTAATGTATATACTTTAACAGCACGAACACTAGCTTAATTTTCGGTATGCCTGATATAGTGATATATATCATGAAAATCCCAGGAAAGGTTCTGATCTTGATTTTTTTTTGCCAATAAAGTCCATGCCATCTCTTTTAATCAACATCAATTCCATCACAGTCAAATTCAATCTTGGGCTAAAATATTCCACCTAATTACAAGAAAAATAATTACTCTACACATTAAGTTCAAATACACGATGGGACTTACAGTTGACTAGGCATCTACATGTCTACGTTAAGTATGCTTCACGTGGTCCAATTGCCAATTGTATTTATTGCTGTTATTGTCAAAAGTTTACATATTTTAGATCCACCAGACAAGTTGATGTTAAAGAAGATAAGGTAGTGCAGATCGATCGTAATATATTTTCAATAATTCTGCAAACGTCTTCAGCTTGAGGAAGATCACATATTGGCAGAAGTCCCTCTAAATGTGTGCATTAAAGACTGAATTAGTTATTTCATTAAAGTATTGATGATTTCTCCAAATTTAGTGTCTTGTTTACCGTATTTCGACAAATTAGAAGCTCTACAAAGTATTAGGAAATCATAAGTTTCGTTGAGACTCAGTTAAATTATAAGATAAAACTAAATTCATAGTTAAAATGGGTAGGGGTCAAGAGTATCTTTCTGATAGGTACAAAGAGTTATGGGATGAAAATAACATCTATAGAATTTTATTATTATTCCTAACACTAAGCAAAATGGTGTTCTTCCACAAAAAAGTGAGGTGTGTGGGACCTATGATACCAATCTCATCTATATATCTCATATTCGAAGGATGCATTGATGATTAATGCAACATATATCCACAAATGAGTTCCTATTAAATCGGTTCCTTTGACTTCTTGTGAACAATACAACAGAATAGGCCTTCACTGATGGCATGTCTGTCGGTGTACGTGAACACCGACATATATAGTTGTTGTCGGTATAACTGACGTCGTTGTTACGTTACACTGATGGATAGACTCTCGGTGTTACTTTTGGCATGAAATTTCCTACCAAAAATTTTCATCTTCTTTCGTCGGACCAAAGAACACCAACGAATGAACATTGACCGATATCCATCATTCACAAGTGCAGAAAAGTGAAGAGTCGTCTCCGTATAAACGGCGGTCGCCCATATAGCCACATACATGTTGCTTGATTAGTAGCATATCATACATTGCATTCATGCTCTATATCATTTGTTTTACCGCAATTTTGTGTTACTCAAGTGTTTGTTTGAAGTGTTTCAGGTTTTAGGCAATAAAGAAGAGAAAGGAAGAGAAAAAGACCTAAATGCAAGAAGAAATTGTTGGCATTTTGGCCTTAATCCGTGTTTTGATGATTTAATCAACTTAACTTAATCACAATCAAATGTAGTGTAGCACGCATAATGCATAGATGATATATTGTATTTGCTAACATCTACAGGTGATCAAGACTTAAGAAGAATGGAATTGAAGTCAAGACATGTAATCAAGACTCAAGAAGAATGTAGGTTGATCGATCACTAATCTAGAGGGGGTGAATAGATTATGTCCTAATTTTCTTAAACAATTGCATAATAAAAATAGTAAGAGAAAGATTGCAAACCACAAGATGACTCTGGAGATTTATAGAGGTTCGATCACACCACCGTGATCTAGTCCTCTCCTCAAGTTCTGATCGCTCATCTGATCCCTACTTGAGAATTCACTATTATCTTCGTTCCAGGTCAAAGATAAACCCTCTTACAACCGGGGCATTGTGAACACCCTCGCCTTGCTCGGATCTCCACTCACAACCTGAGAGAGTGTTTCCTCGAAGCTTTACAACACAATGGAAATTGAATGAGGTTGTTGAACTCTAACTTGAATGCACTCAAAGATTGGAATTAAGCTTGGAGTGAATTTAATGGAAGTTTGAGAGTTGGTGGGGCTTTGAAGGCTTGGAGATTGAGAGCACAAGAGTAGGATTGATTTTTGGCAAGTAGATGAGCGAATGTCTCTTAAGTGAAGATTATATAGCCTTCAAAACAAATAGAGCCGTTATGGTGAGTTGGTGAGGTTTGGACCAATAAGAAACAAGAAGTGACTTAAACTCGGGCAGAATTCAGGACAAATTCGGTCGACCGGGAAACCAACGATCGTCCGACAAGGTGTGGGTTTATTGGTCAGATTGAAGCACTCAGTTAACCGATTATGTGTCAGATAACCGTTCACAAACTTCCAGTAACTTTTTCCTAATATCGACCAATTACATTCGGTTGACTGAGAGAACTTCGGTTCACCGTTCCCATTGGACAGTAAAGAATTGTTGTGATTTGGTGATCTTGTTCGATAGACTATGGCAAGGTCGGTTGACCGATACATGTACGGGTTTTCTTCTGACATTGGCTGGGAAATTTGTTTATCGCTAACGGTCAAAATCTTACGTGGAAAAGAGTTTACGTTTAGATTAATCAACAAGTACTCGGTAAACCGAAGGGTTCTCGGTAGACCGATATTGGACGTTTCATAGGTTGTTACTAAACGACAAAAGATAAGTTTGTTGGAGATAGTTTGTGCCAAGTGGGCCAATAGGATGAAGTCGTTTAGGCCAAAAGACACAAGTGAAGTTCGGATGACTGATACCCATTCGGTAAACCGAATTGAGATATCCAGAGAAATTCCGAAGCTACTAAGTAGAAGGGCACGGTTGACTGGGTAGCGTTCGGTAATCCGAAACAAGGATTCTCGGAAGATCAAGTGATTACTGACTCTAAGGACACGGTTCACTGAGGGTAACTCAGTCATCCGTTTGGAACAAGTTCGGTAAACCGAGAGGCATATGGTCGACCGACAGAGGCGAATTTATCATTTTATGCATCAAGTGTACATTTGATCCCATAACTCAAATAAATAGAAAATTACATATGAAGTCTTTGAGCTTGATTACAAGTCTTGAGCCTTGATCTTGAAGTTGATTAGTCCCTTGGTTTGAGCACCTACATTGTTAGGAATACACAATATTTATGCAATTTGACAATATGATGTGCGTGATGTGCTAATTGTAGGATCGTAAATGCAGTTTAGTTCTAATCACTTTTAACCCTAAACAAACTCTACTTGCTTAACAATCAAAGACGCAGCGGAATTCAAAACAAAAACAAGCAAGCAAAGTAAATTCGGCAAACCAGAAGAAGGCATCGGATTTTTATAGAGGTTCGGCCTCCCGTCTACTTCCTCTCTTGCAAGCTCCGCTCGATCTCCCTCGAGCTCCGCCCACGTCTGCATTATCAATCTCATTCCGGGCCGAGATTAAGCCTTTACACCACAAGCTTCCGCGAACAACCCTCGTTAGCTTGATTTTCTTCCTTTCACAATCCAAGAGGGAACACTTCAGGCTTTCACCGAAATCCTTGATACTTTACAAACAATGTTTGAGTGAATCACTCACTCTCTAACGTTGAGTACACTTTAGTAAGAATATGATTGATGACTAAAGTGTAGAGGTTTTAAGATTTTGAGTGTGTGGAGCTTTCTCTCTAATGTAAGAGACAAATTGTAGTGGAGAGATGTGTCGAAATGTGTTGGACAACTCTATTTATAAGCTCCTAAGGTGTTATAGCCATTGGGGTTAAGTTGGGTAAGGTTTGAGTGAGAAACACAACACAGCAACCTGCAGGACCTAATTCAGACAAAGTTCGGTCGACCGAATCGGGCAGAACGGTCGACCGTTTTGAACAACGTTCAATCGACTGATAATGGAACGGTCGAACAAAACAGGTTATAACTTAGGTACACTTAAGTTAACGGTCGAACACCGACTAGGGGTCGGTCGACCGTAAACTTCGAGACTCTACTGGTTTGACGAAAAAGATCAAGTTCGATCGACCGATCCAAGGTCTTCGGTCGACCAGAAACGTCCACGTTGTTTCAACTTTTGGAGACATTTATGTTTGGTCGACCAAAACAGGTCCAATGTCGACCGATAGGCAATTTGTTTTTTTGGGGTATTGGTGAATAATTCGAATACGACCGTTGGTATGATACGATAACCCTAACGGTCACAAAAATATTGTTACACGGTTGACGATGCAGGCGCGAAACTGATTAATGATAGGTTTGGATCGGAGGGTTACCAGCCGATTGTGTTGATCAATCGGCCGGTCACGACCCTCGAGAAGGTTTCTTATTATGCGATTTCGGAGTGTGTCGTGGTGAATGCGGTCCGAGATGGGATGAAATGTGTATCCCTGGAGTGGAAGATGCGCCGAAGAATAGCATGATTGTGGTCTCGGAGTTTATTGGATGTTCGCATTCGCTTAGTGGGGCAATCAGGGTCAACCCTTGGAACATCGATGTCGTTGCCGAGGCTATGCACTTGGCTATCAAAATGCCAGAGGCTGAGAAGAAGATGCGACATGAGAAGCATTACAAGTATGTAAGTCCCACGATGTGGCTTACTGGGCAAGGAGCTTCGATCAGGATCTGCAAAGGGCTTGCAAGGATCATTACCACAGGAGATGTTGGGCGATCGGGTTTGGTCTGAATTTTAGGGTTGTGGCATTGGATCGGAACTTCAGGAAGCTCTCGGTTGAGCATATCGTTGCCTCGTATAGGAGGACAAATAGCATGTTGATTCTGGTCGATTACGATGGGACTATGATGTCACAGACTTCTGCGGACAAGAGACCTGGCGATGAAGTGCTTACAATTTTGAAGAGCCTTTGTGGTGATCCGAAGAACGTTGTTTTCCTCGTTAGTGGTAGAGGAAAGGTTCTTTTGAGCAAGTGGTTCGGTTCTATTGAGAAATTGGGTATTGCTGCGGAGCATGGATTCTTCATCAGGTACATCACCTTGCAAAATTATTTTCTAATTCCTCTTATATGTTTTATCTGTGAATTTGGTGGTCTGAAGATTGAAATGATAGATTAGATTATAACATTTTGTTATAATAATATAAATTGGTGTTGATGTCGTATCTTGTGCAAGGTAAGACTGCTGATCTCAATCATACGGATATTCGTAGATTGTTTTCTCTAAAATTAATAGAAATGCAGGATAATTTGGTATTGACCTGCAAGGATTGAACAATGATCTTTCTAAAATATTGTGCAATTGTTAGTTCATTGTGTTGGATTATTGAGTTTGGGCTAGGCCGATGAATAACTCAATTGAAGAAATCCAATATTGAGATGAAGATGAGAACTATTGCCACATGTGTCATGTGCTCACCTCACTTTTAGTCCCACATTGGTGAAGCTAACAAGTTGAAGGATGTTGATAAACATCCTATTCACTTGACCCTTTGTAGGTGGAAAGAGAGGAGAGAATTCTCCACACACGCGCGCGCCCGCCTGTCCCGGTCCGGGGCGTGGCGTGGCGAGGCGGCGGGGGTTTTGGGGGAAATTAGAGGCTTTAGCCTCAGGGTGATTGGTGTATTTATTTTTGGACCTTATGGTAATTTTTTTTTGCAATTAAGTCCTCGACGGTTACAAGAATAAATATATATATATCACAGTTGGTTTCCTCCTGTAAACACACGTTTTATTCCTACCATCTCTCTACGAAAACCGTCCCTCTCCGGCGATTTTAGGTCTCCGAATCTAGAGTTCTCCGACGACCGATTCTTGCGAGGTTCCGCGCTGCTTTCGTGGTCCGTCGACTCCGGTGTGCGCCTGATCGACGGTGTGACCGTTCTATCCTGGGAGAAAACCGGCAGACCATCAAACGCACTGGTATGTGGGCCGATATTTTCTCTGAGGCAAGTTGCCTTCCGACGGCTCGGTCTTCGAGGTCGTCTCTTATCACTATTCCTTCGTTTCTTGTTTTCCTATACTTGTTTTTGTATGTTGGGTTTATCTGGATCCTTACGGAATATTTATTCGACATATGTAACCTACTGTATTACAAGATCATATTTGTAATTGTATCAACAATCTCAGAGAAATTATTGTTAATTATGTCGTCTAATAATTCGTTTGCGCCAAAAGTGGACATGTCAGGCATGACGGAAAAAATTTCCGGGCAGAATTTCAAACGTTGGCAACAACATATAAAGATCTGGTTGACCGCTATTGGTTTAGTTGATGTAATTGAAAATGCTTTCCCACTTTCTGAAACCGAAGATCCCAAAATCAAAGCAACACAAGAACTGTGGATAGAGAAGGACAAATTATGTCGAGGTTGCATTCTGTTGGCTCTGTCCAACGTGCTCTTCGATGTTTATAGTTCGTCCTCCTCTGCTTCTGTGACTGCAAAGGATTATGGGATGAGTTGGATAAAAAATATAATACTGAGGACTTAGGTCATGAAAAGTATTATGTTGGAAAATTCCTGAAGTTTCAAATTGTGGAAAGCAAGTCAGTTACTGAACATGCTCATCAATTTATGATTCTAATCCATGGCTTAAAAGAGGCTGACATGAAGCTTCCTGAGAAGTTTCTGGTAATGTCAATTATTGAGAAGTCTCTCGATCCTGGGAGTACTTCGGGATGTCTCTAAAGCATAGGAGAGGAAAACTGACTATAGATGACCTCATGGTTGCTATTGCAATCGAGGAGGAACATCGGGGTGAAAAACCAGTGATGCCTGTAAAGTTCCAACCAAAGACAAACGTATTAATTGGATCCTCATCTAAGTCACATTTTAAAGGAAAAAAACTACAACCCATTAATAAGACTAAACCCATGGCCAAAATCCAGAAAAAGCCAACAAACAAACCATGTTGGAATTGTGGACAGGTTGGGCACTGGGCTAAGGATTGTCCATCCAAGAAAGCCAAACGCCAACAAGGTATCACTGAATCGACTCCACAGGTCAATCTATTGACTGAGGTGGATGAGACCAACAATAAGTTTGTTTCTGTTAATCCTCAAGTTTTTTTCCATTTATCAACGACGTGAGTGGTTGGTTGACACTGGGGCTAATGTGCATGTATGTGCTGACAAGTCCATGTTTGTCTCTTACCAGTCTGTTGATCGTAGATCTGTGGCGATGGCCAATGGGAATGTTTCAAATGTGCTTGGAATTGGACGTATCGACTTGAAGTTACCTTCAGGACGAGTTCTTTCACTGCACAGGACGCATCATGTGACTGTTGTTCCTCGCAATATTATTAGTGGTCTGTGTCTGGTAATTGAGGGTTATGAAGTAACATTTAAATGTAACAAAGTTGTGATTACTCTTTCTGGTACTTTTATTGGCAATTGGTACTTGTCTTGTGGTGCTTTTTTAATTCATGTTGAACCTGTTTTTTATAATCGCAATGTTATTTCTGTTAAAGACGTGTCTTCTCCTATTTTTATTCCATTGAATCTGGTGATGTTTGGCACAAACATTTAGGACATGTGAATTATCAATGTTTGAAAAGAATGATGAATTTAAATATGATTCCTAGGTATGCTATTGAGAATAAAAAATGTCAAGTGTGTGTACAAGCTAAACAACTGAAAAGACTGTTTCATTCTGTGACTAGAAATACTAGGATTTAGTACACACTGATACTTGTGAATTCAATGGCATGTTAACTAAGGATAAAAAGAAATATTTTATCACTTTCATTGATAATAGTTCAAAGTATTGCTATGTTTATCTTTTGAAAAGTAAAAATGAAGTGTTATCTAAGTTTCTTATTTTTAAGAATGAAGCAGACGTAATAGATCTGATAGAGGTGGTGAATATACGTCCAACCTGTTCGAACAGGTGTGTCAAGATTCTGGCATAGTTCATGAGGTGACGGCGTCATACGCATTTTTGCCGATTAATGTTCGGCCACGATATCTTTTCCTTAATGTTCGGCCAAGATATCATCACTATCACGGTTCAAAAATACGAGTCATGCCTAACTTATTCTAGAATGTGGTTGGGATAAAAATAAAGTACCCTCTTCTATTAGCAGTAAAGTTTTTATAAATACTTTTTCCCCATAATTTCAGTTGGTGTGAACTGCATTCTGAAGTGGCTAAAGCTCGTCAACAACTTTAAAGCTTCAACATCGAATACTCACATTTACTTTTACCGTTCTTACAATTTTAAAACCAATTTATATCATTGGTTCGTTCCAAAATAACTCAAGTTGTTTGATCGATTTAAATTAGTAACTTTTGTCAACACTTACACTACCATTAGCATAACTCATTCAAAATCTAGCAACCTAAAGCTATAATTCAGCTACTGCACCATGTTGAACATTTTCAAATTTTAAAACAAATGAAGGATACAAAATCCTTGCAACACAACATTGTTTGATCGATTTAAATTAGTAACTTTCGTCAACACTTACACTGCCATTAGCATAACTCATTCAAAATCTAGCAACCTAAAGCTATAATTCAGCTACTGCACCATGTTGAACATTTTCAAATTTTAAAACAAATGAAGGATACAAAATCCTTGCAACACAACATTGTTTCAAAAGGTAGTACAGTGGAGGTAACAGTCCTATTTCATTAAGAACTTAAGAAGTGGACCCGGGGCGTCCTGTTGGGTTGGGGGCACGTGTTCTAGTTGACCCGATTTTTTTTTGTTTTTTTTTGTTATTTGTTGAAAATGTTTATAAATTCATTTTAAATTGTTTTTTCAGATTTTTTTTCCTGAAAATATGTTTTTTATTTGTTTTGATTTTGTAAAAAAATTGTGATTTTTTTATTTATTTTACCCATGATTGATCTCAAAATGACGTTGAGGGAGAGAATGTAGAGTGGATGAGGGTAACCCGGGTATTGTTAAGGGGTTTGTTTGAGTGAGTTAGGTGAGCTGACGTAACAGAGAGATAAACTGACGTGACAAAGAGAGAGCATGATAGGTGGAGGTAGTCCGTGCATTGTTATTTACGGTCTAAGGGGGAAAGAACTCAGACCGCAGAACCACATCTAGGAAAATAGAATTCCACTATTAAGTCTAAAGAAACTTTAAAGTGACCAGCTTATTGAAACATAATCCCGTTACCTTGTAAAATAGTCTAAAGAAACTTTAAAGTGACCAGCTTATTGAAACATAATCCCGTTACCTTGTAAAATGAACAAACAAATCCAACATAGAATTACTATATATTATGACATATATCATGATTCCTAAGGTCCATGGGCCTATACAATTTGTAACAGCTAGGATGTACCAAACATTCATACAATAATGGTGTGGTGCTCATGCCATAAAAAAACAAAAAACTATGTTAAAGAAGACCAAGGTTAGTAATTCAATGAATTCCTTCCCATTAGATCAATGGCATAAGCTACGTAAGTAGAGATAACGAATATAAGCGCTTCCACAGTTAATTATGTAACTTAAAAGCCATATGCTGCGCTATTGCCAAATTCACCTTCACCCTACGGCTGAACAATATTCAGCTCATTTCTTCACCAAAAAACCGGACCGGACTCGTTCGTGATTGACTAAATTATAGTTTAGCTTCATTTTAATATTCTAGCATGAATTTTGAAGTCGCAAAAGCACAGCACAACTTTTTTTTTATAAAACTCAAAAGCACAACCCTGAACCTTGAATTTTAAAAAGGTTCAAGTGGTTGCCTCGCAATCAAGCTCAAATATCTTTTAGTATCATAGTGAAGATTAACAACTCGTGCCTCTAAGAAACACAGATCCACAAATGAAAATCTTATCATGGCCCATCTGAAAAAAGATATTGCACTTGTAATAGCATAGGCTTAGATGCACTTTACAGATCTTAAACGGATTTTCCAATTTCATCTGTTGGTCGTGTGACAACATGAGTGGTGTACACCACTAGATCCTACGTTGTCTTGGTACAAAGACAGCACCATCTAGGTGCACTGCATTTAACAAAACTGGTGGGCTCTTATGATAGGAGTGTCATTACGATAGATGTGCTCTTAAAAAATTAGCTGAAAAGGCTCTAGAGTACCTCGAAAATGATATAGGGATATTGGACAATCAGTGGGTACCTAAATAAGGGATGGAGAATGATTACTGTGTATCCTTTGGTTTTCTTCTTGACACAATTTCGGCCGCCCAAGCCTTGCCCACATCAGTCTGGAACTTCCCTGAATACAAAAACAAAATCAGCATATGCGATATCTGACCTCTTCGTAGAATAATATCAGATTAAATTGAAAACGGAGATCCCATTTGCTTTTTGCATAGTTTGCCAAGTGCATCGAAAAGTAGTTCTAGACTTTAATCTTAACACCGACAAATTTGAAAAATAGGTCTTCAAGCACCAGACAATTGTATACCAACTTGGAAAAGACAAGAGGTGATCAAGACTTCATATGGTACCTGCAGTTGACTCGAAAAACTCATTCAGATCTTTGTTTTGCTCTGCAGGAAAGACATAGACGCATGTAATTTTAAAGAGCAGTAAATGCAGGGTGCAGAGAAAATGAAAAGAAGCTTAACATGGCTAAAACCAACAAGTAATGGATCACAGAGGCAGAACCACCTTACCAGTTTCATATTCCAAAGCTTGAAGTATCATCTCAACCTGGAAAATGAAGTTATTAATTTTTTTGAGCTATAAATAACAGCATTTGATACGGAAACTCAATCATGTGACTCTAGATAGACTACAGGTGGTGGAGTTCACACTGATATGCTCATGACACCACACTTTCAAAATTCAAAGCTGATCTGTCTAATCAGGGAACACTTTTTCTGCAAATCGAGGCAAACAATAACATCATATGCGTAGATCTTTAGATTGCTACTACATTAGTGATACATGGTAACCTTAAACAACAGAAATTGTGCATCTCAAAGTGCATACAGAAAGATGCACGCAAACCACACTAAAATTTCTCTTACAGATCCTATATGGAAGGAATACCTAATCTGCAAAATTGTTACATATGCACAGATGCCGGGCCATGCCACTGTCGCCGTCATTAAGTTGGTTTAGGGAGGCCAAGTTGATAAGAAGAGTAGGACTTCGGAAAGAGGGGGTCTAGGATTTATTTTTACATACAAAGGGGCTGAATTGCTTTCACATCTAACATTTTTAATCCATACATCATGCATATAAGGCCAAAATATGCATAATATGCATTTCTAAATGCAGATTTTGGCTTTTGTATGTTGTCCAGGAAATTCTGGACAGCGATTACGAGCATAGATAAGTAAAAACTATGACGTTGTATCCACTTTTAAGTTGTTTGCACAATATGCATTGGAAAACATTAATGAATGGCTTGAACTCAAACTCCATGCTAAATAAGCCAATTTTTTGAATCCTTGAAAAATTCAAGTTTCACATTATAACAACAAAATTCTTGAAAGAACCAGCCACATTACCTTGTCAAAATCCTTAACAACCTTTGCTTCCAATGTTGAATTTTCCTCATACTCCATCCATAGCTCACTTATTTCCTTTGCTACATAAAGAAACAATAGTATTATGAAACTCATTCCTACAGGTATGACAAATAATGGGAACTGCAACAAAAGAAACCAATAGGACCGTGATTATGAAGATAATTAGATATTGTGTCAACCTTCTGTAGCTTATGCTGCTTATCCATTGCCATTGTATTCAAATAGGATTCAAAGCAACTTCTTATTTTTGTAAAATATTACAAAACCTAATTACCAATCCCTATGATATCAAATGCTAATAATAATGGAAAACAGAAAAATGTATAAATTAAGGGAATCAAAATTGAAACCAGCATGCAAAGAGATGTAACTAACAGTTTAAAATCAATTTGATATTTAACAAGTAAAATTTGACAAGAGTTTCCATGAATTAAGTCACTCCCACAAGCGCACAACTTCTTTTTAATATCAGATGCACATTAAGAAAAAAATTAACATAAAGATCACTTGCAGGTTTAATTCTATTTCTTCAAACTGTCATGTGTAGGGGAACACCCCTAAAATTACTTGCTCAACAAAACATAAAAAACCACGAAACAGTTTGTAATATTCATCTAGTTAACATATTTGTAAAAAGTCCAAAAGAGAATAATGAAGTCGCAATCAGTAAACACTAAATCCCCTTCCAATCGTTAACACATCATAAACTTGAGCTCAATATTCGAGAATTTGATCAATGCGACTGCATATATAATCCATTTAATTTTAAGCCACCTGGTATGCCACAATATGGGAAAACTCGGCCAAGTATGTCACACATAAGGAAAGAATGACTTAAGAGTTCAATGAGATTATTTTCAATTACCAATTTACCCTGCAAATCAAATAACATATCCAATATCTCTTCTATTATTTTTCACTTCTAGACCCTAAGATACCCCGCTACTGCACTACTCAAGGACCTCAAAGATAAAGGGCCTGCAAAATGATGATGGATTGATGGTGATGATGCTCCACAAAAAGAAGCCAGCCAACTGCCTCACGGACACTTAAACAATGTGTTCTCTTGCTTACCTCTCATTGGCTATGTTTAGATGGTTAGTATGAACGAATGAGTTCAAGGTATACTCCAGTTTTGTGATAAAGACCTTACTATTCACAACCCTTCCCATCTCTTCAATTTTGAATACTGACACTAGCAAATATCTTATTCTCACGTGATAAATTGTGCTTTGTCATATTTTATTGTTCAAACCCATCTCTTAAGCAAATTGGGAGGACCCACACTAATTACAGGGAGAGTATAAGATGCTTATCTCAAATATCCACTATACTACAAATTTGGGGGTATCTTAGGTTCAGTTCTTGTTGTCTTCCAACTTGGGATATGTAATATGTTAGTATCCCAATCTACATTATAGGTGATGGGGTATCTTAGGTTCTCCTTCGATAGACCATGATCATGTTTTTGTCTACAAATTCAAGTGCCAGAACAGTGATTCCGATGGGTTTCATTTCTAGTCTGCCCCTAATAGTCTAGTCTAGGATTAATGTCTTTGTTGTTGTTGCCATTGAGTTTTTGTCTACAATATTTGATTCAATTAACTGTACACTTTAAAAAAACTATTGAGCTACTTCAAATGAAAAACTGATATGACTGGAATTTCATAATGTGACCACCCTTGGGACAAATTATGTGCTAACCTCTGATTTTGAAAAAGCATTTCATTTTCTTAAGGTTATGTAATTACACGTACCAAGACTCTTTTTTGTCAAATTTAGCAAAGGGAAAGTTACATTTGACAGCATGAAGTAAGTCATCGTGTATTTACCTCTTGAACCATTTCCAAGTAACTCGCACATGTGACGCAGTGCTTCTTGTTCTCTGCGACTCTTTTCCATCTTGGAGACGCCATCACATGGGGTAATGTCACCGACAATGGCTAATGACATAAGGATACCATGCCAGATCAACAAATTATTTGAATAATATGCCAGTTAATTACTTTGTTTGGTTCGATAGGAAATAATACAACACCAAGACAAATATGAGTAAGAGTCATTAGACCGCCATGTTATAAAACAAATATGGTCTTTCAATAGTGCAAACTATTAAAAAAATGTGATGTTATTGACAGCTACCCTACTACTGGTAATGTGATCCCAATGTTGTAAACTGAAAAGGCAGTCCTTTGAATGTACAGAGTATGATGTCTCAAACACGGAAAAGTAAAAAACATGTTGGCTAATGATAGTTCTATTTCCACAATTCAGACATTAGAGAGTAAAAGAATGTCAACTTTAGGACATCCGATGGAAAATCCTCTATAGTTCATTCCTGTTGACATACATTCATACAATAAAAATTAGGAAGTGGACTTCCAAAATGACTTTTGGGTGATCGGTGGCATGAAAAATTCTGGAACTCAAATTACAAAAAAACTTCCGGAACATAAAGAGATGTACTTAGGGTGTCACTTCGCTTCCATGACTTCTCGGAAATCGTGGAAGTCACTCTAAGTATACATTTTTAAGTTTCGGAATGTTATTTTGGAACTTAAGTTTTAGAAGTTTTTAAGTATTTTTGGGCTACCAATTACAGATAAGTCATTTTAGAAGTGAATTCCCACTTCCTTAAAATTCTCCAAGATAACATTCATACGAACAACCCTAGCATCCGAAAAGACGAAAAACAAAAAAAAAATTAATCACTTAACTCACCTTCAGCAATGTCATGCACAATCGCCATCTTCACACACCTAAACCAAACCAAACCAAACATCAGAAGTCAAACCAAAACCAAAACTCCGCAAAACCGAACCCTCACTCACCGGTCGCGATCGACGCCGGGCATATCGGCGGAGATGAGCGCCATGATCCCCATCCTGTACATGTGATCGGCCACCGACTCCGGCTCCCGCACGCCGCGGAGAACCCACCCGGCCCGCTTCGTTGTCTTAAGGCGGTGGCAGAGTGTGAGGAAGTCGACGGCGGAGGAGGGGTTGGGTTGGGACGAGGAGGACGATGATGACGACGACATCGTGACCGTTCGTTTGGAGATGCGGCGGAGAATGGACGGCGTGGATGGGAGGAGGAAGGTCTTCAATAGGGTTGGGGTTGGGGTTGGGCACACACCCATGGGTGGGTCTCTAATCCAATCTATAGTCTAACCACGTGCTTCCGGTCTTTTAGGCCGTGTTTGGGAAGAGAAAAATAGAAAAAGTTGGATAGAAAAGAAACAAAAAGAAATGATATAATACAAAATTACAATTCAACTTTTTTTTTGATTTCAAAGAGAAAGTAAATATATAATATTTTAGTGATTAAAAGATCTTTACTAAAAAATTCTACCCAAAAATCCTAAATTGTTACCCATGAATCCTAGTTACATCCTCGTCCAACCGTTTTTTGGTTATATCATCATACAAACCGAGAGCAGATAACCAGATGGATTGTTACCTCAGATGTGATCGCAGACGTGAGATGAGTTCTCGTGATACGAGTATTGCACTGCGAAAGAATACGAAAAGAAAAGGTTGTGGTTGTCGGTTTTTGGTAAAAGTGGTGGAGCGACGAGATCGTGATGGATGGGTTATTGTTTCTAGTAGCATGTTTGGGCAGCACAACCACCCATTGGCAGTTTATTCAGAGGGTCACCGACAGGTCAGCGGACTTAGTGCTGGGGCAAAGCAAATTGTTCGGGATATGACAGAGGCACAAGCAAGGCCCCGTAACATTTTGTTGGCGGTAAAGAAGAAATTTCCGGACGATAATCCTAATCAAAGGCACATTTACAACTTCAGAGAGTACATGAGGAGGACGAAATCTGAAGACAGGAATCCCGCGCAGCAGTTTCTCAGAGAGGCAGTGCAGCATAAGTATTTGCATTGGATTGTGGCAGATGAAGAAACTAATGTCTTGACTCACGCATTTTTGGCACATTCGACTTCAGTTCAGTTGTTGTGTACATACCCATTCGTGATCTGTATGGATTCGACGTATAAGACGAACAAGTACAAGATGCCTTTGTTTGAGATGGTTGGGGTTACTCCAACAAATATGAATTTCCTCGTCGAATATGCGATTTTGCAGGATGAGACCGAGTCTAGTTACCGGTGGGTGTTGGAGAGGTTGCGAGATCTGTTATTGGATATTGTTAGCCCGACAGCAATAATTACGGACCGGGAGATGGGTCTGATGCGACCAGTGGCAGAGGTTTTTCCTGAGTCAGCTCATTTACTATGCACCTGACATATCAACAAAGACGTGTACAACTACGTATACCACGTATTCGGCAAGGAGAAGCAGCTTGCAGAGAGTTTTAGACGTGGAAGATGGAGAGTCATGCTTTCTGATTCACAGACGGATTATGATAGAGCAGTCCGTAATCTGAAGGATTCTTACAGTTCCTGGCCAGTGCTGACGAAGTATGTGGAAGACACGTGGTTGGTGCATAAGGAAAAATTTGTGTTGAATTGGACGAATCAAGTTTTTCATTTCGGCAACACTACGAACTGCAGGGTGGAAAGTGCACATTCGGCTCTGAAAGAGTGGATCACTACATCGACTGCCGCTCTCGACACTCTTTTCGACCGCGTGAACTCGTCTATTGAAATGCAGCTGACGAATATTCGGAACTTTCTTGAAGATTCGAGACGTCGAAATTTGGCACATTACATAGGTCCTCTGTTTCAGCATATAATTGGCCGAGTTTCGCATCACTGCTTGTCGTTAATGACTCAGGAGTTGAAGAGAATGCATGACTTAAGTGATGAAATTGAATATCGTTGTGGGTGTGCTTTCCTGACAACACATGGGATTCCTTGTGCTTGTACCATGTACGAGTGTTTCGCGTCAGGTGATGGAATTTATTTAGAGCATATTCATCCATTCTGGAAAACACTTGTTATCGGAGAAGGAGTCCAGATGTCAGAGTTTGTTGATCGGTCAGCACAAGACGTCGAGCATTTTCGGAAGCTAGTGGATGAGATCTCGGAGAGCGACCCTGCAGTAATTCGTAGTGCCTCTCGTATTTTATACGAACAGTTACACCCCGATCAGTCGAACTATGGAGAACCCGAAGAAAATACTAAGGTACGAGGTCGACCTAGGGGAAAGTCGACACGTCGGGACCCGAGTGCCTTCGAGTATGCTGGGCGAGGGCGTGGTCGGTCTGGAAGTAGTGGGAGCAGGGGTCGTCGTCAGTCTGGCAGTAGTGGGAGCAGGGGTCGTCGGTCTAATTCGTCTCGATCGTCCGTGAATACGGGCACAAGATCTTCTGGTATGTTGATATCTTTGTTGTTATGTTATTTAATTTAATATATCTTCTGGCGAGGTCGTGGTCAGTCTGGCAGTAGTGGGAGCAGGGGTCGTGGTCGGTCTGGCAGTAGTGGGAGCAGGGGTCGTCGGTCTAATTCGTCTCGATCGTCCTTGAATACGGGCACATGATCTTCTAGTATGTCGATATCTTTGTTGTTATGTTATTTAATATATATTAGTAATCTAAATGGGGTTGAATATATTATCTCCTAATTTTGTTGTTTTAATGAATTGTTATTTACCTACCTTACAGTGTCCGGACGGGTTGACGTGGACAACTTCCCATATAATGATAGACTACCAGGAATCATTTTGTCATTTCTGCAATGGTGGAATGACGTACGTGCTGATGACAACTGTGGATTTCGATGTGTTGCCGATGTCTTTCATGGTGGTCAGGAGAACTGGTTGTACGCCCGTCGTGCGATTTCTAATGAGATAGGTGCACATCCTATTTATGAGACAGTCTATTTCGGCCATGTGAGAGAGGCTCGTCAACGAATTGATTGGGGCGGGGGAGGTTGTGGCGAGGATCATTATATGGAGGTTTGGTCCGACTTGTTTCCTATTGCGAATTTTTACAAGTATGTGGTCATGTATTTCGCAGTGGGAACGGATGGTTCGTTGTTCACGTGTCTTACTGTTCTACCATGGGAGTGTCCCTCTACCATGACGAGGCCTGTCAGAGAGTTGGTCATTGCTCATTTAGGGAGTTACGCTCATTTTATTCGTTTGGAATTACTTGATGATTTCCCAGTACCTCCTATAGCGACCTTATGGTATCAAATGCGAGATGAGAGTGTTGTTGGATGGGAGGATCAGTACCAAAGTAGGATGGAGTATTGGAACCGGTTACGTTGATTGTAATTTGTAATGTTTTGTAATGTATAATATATCGTGTATTTCTACTTATATCGTGTTTTTTTTACCGTATTTTAAATTTAAATATTATTTCATATCTAAAGAAATAAGTTGAAAATCTTTTCGTGAAAAATAAATATAAAAAAATACGATAGTCAAAGAAATATGTAGAAGATATGTTCGTCAGAAATAAATAATAAGAGTACACAAATAAACATAAGCATATACCAACAAATGTACTAACAGTGCAACAAAACGAAAGTAAAAGCAAGACAACTACAGCTCAGCATCTGAATCATGGTCCGAAATGCCCAACTGGCTGTTCCAATCCTCGATCAGGCGATCCCAATCTGTACATGCAAGTCTCGTCGCCTCACTCGGCATGACGTCTCTCTCTCGCAAGAACGGCTGCGTACACCATATCGCCCTACTCATCCACTGTATGTAAAATAGAAATTAGCGTACAATAACAAAATATACTTTACAATTAAATATAAAATTAGATAAACTTACCGCATCGGCACATGTCCTATCCAGTGGTCTCTCCGGACTCGGAATGATACCGCGTACGAGCAGTGGATGTGAGCACCTACCGAACCACTGCAAATAATCTGGAGCACAGGTGGAGGGGTCGCGACTACGACTCAGATCGGCCAGGTGTAGTCGTCCTAGTCTTGGAAATGTCCTCCAAACCGATTCCGCAGACGAAACGTTGTGCCTGACGTCGTACATCGTCGCAGTCGCAGACCGTACTGCATGCTCGGGCGTCGGGATGTCAACCGGGATCACCTGAATGTAACCTAACTGACGTAACACGCGATCAGGTATATAAGGCTCTGTGATATCCCTATAACGAATAATGCCGGCAAATGTAGTCCTCGGGACAGCTACAACAGGCTCGGGACCATACGGTAACCACTCCACCTAAACGTTTATACGTTAATAATAATAATAAAATTAAATTTAAATAAACGTGAATGATATATACATTATATACCTGTGATGCAGTCATCTGATCTAGTCGTCTACGAATAGAAATAAGTCGACTCTCGCTCTTATCCTCGGCCCGGACAACCCACATACGCGAACGAGGATGGCCACGCTCAACAATCTTCCGCTCACGATGTGGGCGGAAAGCAGGAAAATACTCATATATCCAAGCCTGCAGCAGTGTAAGACAACCCGTAATCTGACCACAATCAGCACGACTAGATATGCCCAGCTGGCGATACAGATATGCCAACGTCGCCGACCCCCATGAGTAATCACCAATGGTATCTGGGCCCCTCGCCTCCAATAAGTCGCGTGGTCTCAGTCTGGAACCGCTCTTGTCGACAAACAATACGCAGCCTAGCAGTAAGAAGAAATAAGCAGTCATCTGCGTATCCTCAGTCCGTGGTGGTCGCCCCCGTCTGCAACACTCGTCCACAGCGTCGATACTAACACCACCGCCACTCCAAAATGAGCTATCCCGCCCAAGACCCTCCAAGCTGACACCCAGCAACTCAGATACATATAACTTCAGCTCAGATGTCGGCGCCTGCGCACTGACCATGGGACCCTCAACAGGAATGTGAAGAATCTGAAAGACGTCATGCAACATGATCGTCATCTCTCCGAACGACAAGTGGAAAGTGTTGGTGTCAGGCTGCCACCGCTCCAAAAATGCCGAAATTGACGGCATGTCGATGCAGGAAAACATGTTGTACGGCAAGTGACCCAATCCACTGTCAACCACGGTCGCCGTCATATCCTCAGTCATCACTGAGCGCCATGCCTGCAATGTCGTACAGGCTCTGTGCCGATTATGGCACTTCAAAACCTTCCGCTCGTCGCCATCCCAGATGCGTCTGGCGACGTGGCCTCCGAAACTCGGAATGACGCTGCCATCTACAGGACCACCGGGAATAATATCCGTGACGATCCAAGACTCGTCATCACCCCTCTTCTTCTTCTGAGCTCGGGCGTCTGCAGTGCAGGAACTCGAATCACCGGTCACAAACCGGCCACCTCGATCCTTCCTAATGACCCACTCAGATGAAGGACCACCGTGTCGCCCCCGTCCTCGCCCGGCCTGATGTACCGGCTCCTCCTGTGGCCCCAAGTCGTATCAGCCCCCATCGTCACTGTCGTCGTGACTCCTCAGCTCATCTGAATCATCCTCGTCGTCGAAAGACTCTCCAGGTGTCTGACCACGACGTAACAGATCTCTCTCTCTCCTAACTGAAGCAGAAATACCACGTTTACGTGGATGACGAGGACCTGACTCGTCTGCTATAATACGTACCGCGCGTAAGGGAATTGATTTCCCTTTTCCTCCACGGTAACCCGATGACTATTAATTCAATTTTAAAAATACAAATTTATTAATGAATTTACTAAAATAATTAAACTAATTATTAACTGAATAATCTATTAATTTAGCAATTATCACAATTAATCAATAATCCTTTACTAAAATCGTACACAACTAATTACTAACATAATAATCAATTTATTTAGCGATTTATTTATTAATTATCACAATTTATAATCAATAAACGATTTACTAAACTAATTTAACTCATTATTAACATAATATTCAATTTATTTAAAATTTATCACAATTTATAATAAAATTAAAAAAAAACCGGGCGTCTGCGGGAGACGCCTACCCTACGTGGTAGGCGTCTGCCGGAGACGCCTACCGTACGTGGGAGACGTCTCCCGCAGACTCAAAAATGTTTTTTTTTAAAATTAATTGAAATAAACAAGGTAATTTACCAGATGTGAGTAGTCAGGGGTCTCCGCTGGCTCTTTTCCTGGCCTCCGAGACATTCTATTTGGTGAATAAAAGTGTGATATGAAGAGAAAGTTGTGTTAAAAGAGTGAAATGAGGAGTTATATTAGTAGAAAGGGCAGAGGGGCAAAATGGTAATCTTACGAGCGATTTAAGTAGTTTTACGGCAACGAATAGCAAACCAAATCCAGAACAGCCTGTTTTCTTTCTAATAAACTACGAAATTGCATTTTATGTTGCTTTCCAAACAAACAATGATCATTGGGATTAAAGTCTTTGTATTTAATATATGAGATGAGGGATTTTTTTTTTACCTAGACTTTCAAACATTTCTCACTCATATGCCCAAGTCTTGCGCCACTAACTTAAAGACACGTTAGTTCTTGGGCTGCACTAAGACTGCATTTATACATCTTTACACAAGTTTTATATTGTTTGAGACAACTTCTCTCTTATCACAACCCGTAATCCTTTATTAATTTTTCGATATTTGCTTACCAAAATAGTTTTCATATCTCTGCAAATGTTGTGAAAGACTCGACATCATATTAATGCGTAAATCATGAACATATCTTGCATCTTTTAGTGTCAAAGTGTATCCTAGGTTTGTCTTCAAGCAAACATCACCAATTCTCAAAATCTTAGAGTAGCTAGTGTGTCCTACTCTGAAAGTGGTGAAAAATTCCTTATTTTTTGTAGCATGAAATGAAGCACATGTATCAACTATCCACTCGGTTTCAAGATGTTCTGCGGCATGCAAATACCATATCTCTCCACAAGAAATAAACATTACATCTTCCCTTACCACTGTAGCTATGATATTCTTCTCATCATTTTTCCTCTGAGTTTTGCCATCTTGCCAATTCTCTAAGCTAAATTCTACGATTCTTTTCATATGTCATTCCTACCACAATGGAAGCATCATCTTCCATTAGACTTTGATATGTCTCTAGATTTGTTTTGACCTCTTTATTGATTTCTATCATGGTCTCTCCTTCCCGTTCTCTGCGACAAAAGCTTGTGTATTTTTCAGAAACTGCTGCCAGCCTTCGTATCTGTTCATTGAATAAACTACTAGTAACATAGTTCATAAATAACACAACATTTGGAGCCGAATTAGTAATAGTCACAAGAAAGGTCTCCCAATTATCTAGTAATGACCTCAAAAACAAACAAGCTTGCAACTCATCTGAAGGAAACGTGTTATAATTTTTTTACTTTTATATGTCAATTATTATAAATTGAATGTGCAAATATTTTGTTCCGTGATTAATGCATTCGTCTTTTATAAGTGTTAAGGAAGAGACTCTTGGTCCTTAACCATAGGGTTCTAAGAGACAATGATTTACATAAATAAAAAATTATTCACAATCATGGTAATTGACATGGAACATTAATTACCAAGATAAGTTGTCGTGTTGGTCATCGATTATGTAGCTTTACAAATATTTGACAACACGAGTATATAAAAGAGAAAAATGGTTATTTTTATATATTGAATAGACCTAACAAGTGAAACATTATAGAATTGTGTTATGTGTCATTAATGTTTTCATTGTGTCTTCAATCCTAAGATACGAGACTTATGTCTTTCCACGTGAGAAGTGATCAATTTGGTTATTGTCAAAAATTATCAATGAGCATAATGATAAATGCAATAGTTGGTTGAGCTCGACTTATGCTGGAGACGATAGCTAGTCAAAATATTATCATTGCCCCTCTTAATTTGAGTGATGATATTGATGAATCCCTTGATAAATCAAAATTATAATTACAATGGTGACACATTTTTACTTTGTATATATTCTCAATATCATGAGGCAATTGATAGACACAAGTGATCTCTTTATATCACTAAATGGATCGTGTTTAGTTCGAGTGAACAAGACATATATGCTAATTTGGTAACTATAATGTGTAGCTAGATATCGCTTATAGTTTATGATATTAAACGTTTAATATCATTGACAATTTAGCTTACATTCACACCACAAAATTGGGAAATAAGAAGCTTAATTGTATGTTCATATGATGTATCGGGTTTCATGTGAAATATGATACATGTGTTGAATCGATCAAATCAATGTGTCGTGAAAATGACATATTTAGAATTATGAATAAATTCATATAAGATGTATGTATTATGTGGTGTAATAGTTTGACATTACATGAGATAATATATTACATGATATGTGGATTTGCTAAAAACCCCAAAGATCAAATTTTGTTGCATGAAAATCCAAAATTTGATGAAGGCAAAATAAGGACAAAACGGTAAACCGTTTTGGGATCGGTCGACTGGGTTCTTCGTAACGGTTGGCCGAACATAGATCGGATATGCATGGGTCGACCGAAAATTACCATGACGTGTCTTGATAATAGGATCGGTCGACCAGACATAGTACAGGGTTGAGCGAAAATCTCCAGGAGATATCCTTGTGATATAGCGGTCAACCGGTATAGTGACACCGTCGACCAAAATGTACTAGGAGAAATTTTGGTAAGTAAACGGTTGACCTTTAATTTTTTAGGGATTTTTTCTCATGAATATTCGGTCGACCGTCTAGCTCACGGTCCGACAGAACTTGTGAAAGTTATAACCGTTCGGTCGACCGAGTGGTGATTTCTGCTTTGAATTATTAAGAGATTAGTGTTGATCATGGGCTTGATTTATTCCAATTATGGTCAAACAGTTTTGATGATGATTTTGTATCAATTTGTGATTGATTTAAGGAGAGAAAAGCAAGAGATCATGGGTTAGTGGGTAACACATGATGTGGGTATTGGGAGAGTCTATAAATAGGTATCCCCTTCCTACTTATTTTAAGTAATGCAAAAATATTCTCTCTTCCTAATCTCCCCACTAATCCATCCGAATTTCTCTTAATTATTTCAAACTTTTGGAGATTAAATCTCAATAAGCTTTAGAGAAGTTATTAGCTAGATTATAAGCTTAATTAGAGATTGATTGACTAGTTCTTTCGTCTCTAATCGTTTTTAAAGTTCAGTGAACACTTGGAGGCGAATCAGCGGGTGATTCGATGGGCAACGCAACTCCGGATCTTCATAAAGGTTTTAGAGGATTTTTGGGTATGATCCTCTTATATTTGTTTTAATATATATATGTAGAATATATAATATTAGAATAAATATATCTAATGTGGTGCCGCCGTAAGACACCTGGAGAGTCTTTCGACGACGAGGATGATTCAGATGAGTGAGGAGTCACGACGACAGTGACGATGGGGGCCGATACGACTTGGGGCCACAGGAGGAGGCAGTACATCAGTCTGGTCGAGGACGGGGGCGACACGGTGGTCCTTCGGCTGAGTGGGTCATTAGGAAGGATCGAGTTGGCCGGTTTGTGACCGGTGATTCGAGTTCGTGCACTGCAGACGCTGGAGCTCAGAAGAAGAAGAGGGGTGAGGATGAGTCTTGGATCGTCACAGATATTATTCCAGGTGGTCCTGTAGATGACAGCGTCATTCCGAGTTTCTATTCGTAGATGGCTAGATCAGATGACTGCATCGCAGGTATATAATGTATATATCATTCATGTTTATTTAAATTTCTTTATTATTATTAACGTATAAACGTTTAGGTGTAGTGGTTACCGTATGGTCCCGAGCCTGCTGTAGCTGTGCCGAGGACTACATTTGCCGGCGTTATTCGTTATAGGGATATCACAGAGCCTTATTTACCTGATCGTGTGTTACGTCAGTTAGGTTACATTCAGGTGATCCCGGTTGACATCCCGACGCCCGAGCATGCAGTACGGTCGGCGACTGAGACGATGTACGACGTCAGGCACATCGTTTCGTCTGCGGAATCGGTTTGGAGGACATTTCCGAGACTAGGACGACTACACCTGGGCGATCTGAGTCGTAGCCGTGACCCCTCCACTTGTGCTCCAGATTATTTGCAGTGGTTCGGTAGGTGCTCACATCCACTACTCGTACGCGGTATCATTCTGAGACCGGAGAGAGCACTGGATAGGACATGTGCCGATGCGGTAAGTTTATTTAATTTTATTTTTAATTGTAAAGTATATTTTGTTATTGTACGCTAATTTTTATTTTACATACAGTGGATGAGTAGGGCGATACGGTGTACGCAGCCGTTCTTGCAAAAGAGAGACATCATGCCGACTGAGGAGACGAGACTTGCATGTACAGATTGGGATCGCCTGATTGAGGATTGGAACAGTCAGTTGGGCATTTCAGACCATGATTCAGATGCTGAGGTGTAGTTGTCTTGCTTTTACTTTCGTTTTGTTGCATTGTTACTATATTTGTTGGTATTTGGTTATGTTTATTTGTGTACTCTTATTATTTATTTCTTACGAACATATCTTCTACGTATTTCTTGGACTATCGTATTTTTAATATTTATTCGTCACGAAAATATCTTCAACTCATTTCTTTAGATATCAAATAATATTTAAATTTAAAATACGGTAAAAGAACAACACGATATAAGTAGAAATACACGATATATTATACATTACAAAACATTACAAATTACAATCAAAATGTACCACGTAACCGGTTCCAATACTCCATCCTACTTTGGTACTGATCCTCCCATCCAACAACACCCTCATCTCGCATTTGATACCATAAGGTCGCTATAGGAGGTACTAGGAAATCATCAAGTAATTCCAAACGAATAAAATGAGCGTAACTCCCTAAATGAGCAATGACCAACTCTCTGACAGACCTCGTCATGGTAGAGGGACACTCCCATGGTAGAACAGTAAGACACGTGAACAACGAACCATCCGTTCCCACTGCGAAATACATGACCACACACTTGTAAAAATTCGCAATAGGAAACAAGTCGGACCAAACCTCCATATAATGATCCTCGCCACAACCTCCCCCGCCCCAATCAATTCGTTGACGAGCCTCTCTCACATGGCCGAAATAGACTGTCTCATAAATAGGATGTGCACCTATCTCATTAGAAATCGCACGACGGGCGTACAACCAGTTCTCCTGACCACCATGAAAGACATCGGCAACACATCGAAATCCACAGTTGTCATCAGCACGTACGTCATTCCACCTTTGCAGAAATGGCAAAATGATTCCTGGCAGTCTATCATTATATGGGAAGTTGTCCACGTCAACCCGTCCGGACACTGTAAGATAAGTAAATAACAATTCATTAAAACAACAAAATTAGGAGATAATATATAATATATTCAACCCCATTTAGATTACTGATATATATTAAATTAAATAACATAACAACAAAGATATCAACATACCAGAAGATCTTGTGCCCGTATTCACGGACGATCGAGACGAATTAGACCGACGACCCCTGCTCCCACTACTGCCAGACTGACGACGACCCCTGCTCCCACTACTTCCAGACCGACCACGCCCTCGCCCAGCATACTCGAAGGCACTCGGGTCCCGACGTGTCGACTTTCCCCTAGGTCGACCTCGTACCTTAGTATTTTCTTCGGGTTCTCCATAGTTCGACTGATCGGGGTGTAACTGTTCGTATAAAATACGAGAGGCACTACGAATTACTGCAGGGTCGCTCTCCGAGATCTCATCCACTAGCTTCCGAAAATGCTCGACGTCTTGTGCTGACCGATCAACAAACTCTGACATCTGGACTCCTTCTCCGATAACAAGTGTTTTCCAGAATGGATGAATATGCTCTAAATAAATTCCATCACCTGACGCGAAACACTCGTACATGGTACAAGCACAAGGAATCCCATGTGTTGTCAGGAAAGCACACCCACAACGATATTCAATTTCATCACTTAAGTCATGCATTCTCTTCAACTCCTGAGTCATTAACGACAAGCAGTGATGCGAAACTCGGCCATTTATATGCTGAAACAGAGGACCTATGTAATGTGCCAAATTTCGACGTCTCGAATCTTCAAGAAAGTTCCGAATATTCGTCAGCTGCATTTCAATAGACGAGTTCACGCGGTCGAAAAGAGTGTCGAGAGCGGCAGTCGATGTAGTGATCCACTCTTTCAGAGCCGAATGTGCACTTTCCACCCTGCAGTTCGTAGTGTTGCCGAAATGAAAAACTTGATTCGTCCAATTCAACACAAATTTTTCCTTATGCACCAACCACGTGTCTTCCACATACTTCGTCAGCACTGGCCAGGAACTGTAAGAATCCTTCAGATTACGGACTGCTCTATCATAATCCGTCTGTGAATCAGAAAGCATGACTCTCCTCCACCTTCCACGCTTAAAACTCTCTGCAAGCTGCTTCTCCTTGCCAAATACGTGGTATGCGTAGTTGTACACGTCTTTGTTGATATGTCAGGTGCATAGTAAATGAGCTGACTCAGGAAAAACATCTGCCACTGGTCGCATCAGACCCATCTCCCGGTCCGTAATTATTGCTGTCGGGCTAACAATATCCAATAACAGATCTCGCAACCTCTCCAACACCCACTGGTAACTAGACTCGGTCTCATCCTGCAAAATCGCATATCCGACGAGGAAATTCATGTTTGTTGGAGTAACCCCAACCATCTCAAACAAAGGCATCTTGTACTTGTTCGTCTTATACGTCGAATCCATACAGATTACGAATGGGTATGTACGCAACAACTGAACTGAAGTCGGATGTGCCAAAAATGTGCGAGTCATGACATTAGTTTCTTCATCTGCCACAATCCAATGCAAATACTTATGCTGCACTGCCTCCCTGAGAAACTGTTGCGCGGGATTCCTGTCTTCAGATTTCGTCATCCTCGTGTACTCTCTGAAGTTGTAAATGTGCCTTTGATTCGGATTATCGTCCGGAAATTTCTTCTTTACCGCCAACAAAATGTTACGGGGTCTTGCTTGTGCCTCTGTCATATTACGAACAATTTCCTTTGCCCCAACACTAAGTCCGCTGACCTGTCAGTGACCCTCTGAATAAACTGCCAATGGGTGGTTGTGCTGCCCATAGATGCTACTAGAAACAATAACTCATCCATCACGATCTCGTCGCTCCACCACTTTTACCAAAAACCGATAACCACAACCTTTTCTTTTCGTATTCTTTCGCAGTGCAATACTCGTATCACGAGAACTCATCTCACGTCTGCGATCGCATCTGAGGTAACAATCCATCCAGTTATCTGCTTTTGGTTTGTATGATGATATAACCAAAAAAAATCCGGCTCCTAGTGCAACTTGTTTCGCCCATTTACAAGCTTCCTCGATTGTTGTAAATATTTGTTTACTGTCAAAAAGTTCACTGTAATCTACTCCATCACCACCGAAATCTTGCAACGGAACCTGGAAAAATTGAATTTAACAGAAAATTAAAAAAAATTAAAAAAACAGGCGTCTGTCTAAGACGCCTCCACCTAGGTGGAGGCATCTGACTAACACGCCTCCACGTACGTGGAGGCGTGTTAGACAGACGCTTCCACCTTTGTGGAGGCGTCCACCGAAGCCGCCTCCACATAGGTGGAGGCGTCGGGCTAAACCGCCTCCACCTAGGTGGAGGCGGCTTATCCAGACGCCTCCACGTTGGTGGAGGCGGCTTATCCAGACGTCCGAGTCGGGAAAAAAATTCCGCCCCCGTTACCTCGCCAGATTCAGGTGCTTCGCCAGACATTTACGTTGGTACTAGGAATGTGAGTAAAACTGAGTTAAACACCTTGTTTAAAGACACGGGACGAAATCGGTATTAATTGATTTGTTAACGGCAAAAATATCTTTTTTGGGGACGATTTAAGTAATTTTCCGGCAAGGAATAGTATTTCCCTTACATTATCCATATCATTGTCGTCATTAATACATGTCAAACGGGTGTCAGAAATAGGACAACTTGATCGTTAACATAAATGGTCTGCTTGACTTCTTTCCCATTTGCAACTTCCCGTTTATAGTAATTGTATCATGTTATGTAATATATAGTCTGCACTTTAAAATTCTTCTGCTTGCCACTTTATCTTTGACTTGGGTCCAGTCTAGACCAGTCTACATGCCACGGTTTTCCTCGGTTTTTAAGACGAAGAAGCGTAGATATGGTCTTCACGTGTGCTTTGACGATTGAGTCTTTTAAAAATGAAATATTATTTACTTAAAATGTGTAATGCGTAAGAATGCATCAAATTAGAAGAAGAAAAAAAAAACTTGACATACTTCAACATATAAAACATGTTACGGGGAAAATGTTGAAAAAACCCAAAGACAATTATATTATAAACAGTATTCAAGCAAGAATCACATGCATGATAATATGACATGTCCACTAACTTTAAGTTCATTAAAATATCCTCCACGCGGAGCGTGCTTCTTCCAAGAACTACTTAAAACAGTAGTGAATCCACTTGTACTTGTAGTCAATAGTCATAGGCCCACTTAGGCTTTCATTTCACCTATAAAAACCTTCCCAAATTCTCATATCTCCCCCATCCAACCTTTCAAAACATATCCACAAGCCAATAGCAATCAATCCAACAACATGGGTGTGAGTGTTGAAGTAAAGAGGTTTGCACTGCTTTTGGCGGCAAAGGACTCTGAGTACGTGAAGAAGATGTATGGGGGTTACTACAATGTGTTTGTGGAAACTTATGGTGATGAAGGGGAGGTGTGGGACTTGTTTAGGGTTGTGGACGGGGAGTTCCCAAAGATGGAGCAGTTGGAGGGGTATGATGGGTTTGTTATTAGTGGGAGTGCCTATGATTCTTATGGTAATGATCCTTGGGTGGTGAGGCTTAGAGGGTTGTTGAGGGTTTTGCATGCCATGAGGAAGAGGGTTTTAGGTATATGTTTTGGTCATCAGGTATGGATACGTATTTACTGTTAAATTTAGTTGTTCCACTACTTCTGTACGACTCAAGTACTTCGATAAAATTTGGAAAGTAATTAGCTAGTGTATAATTTCTTTTTATAGAGAGTTACATATACTTCTATAATACGATAGAATTTCATGCTAAACTAAGTGGTATTGGAAAATTGATATTAAGAACATGATTGTTAGAAAAGCCTAGCCTCGTCGATTACATGGACTCTCTTGGTCCATAATCAGCTTCCAAATCACTATAAATGAATTTTAAGATATTTAAAGTAAAAGTTTGTCATAGTAGTAGCTAGACTCATGTTTTTGTATCTTCAATCATGTTCTATTAATGCTAAGCAATCTAAGATTGGAATTAAAGTATTGCCTTTCAGTTTGTATACTAGGACTCTTGCACAAAAATTCAACTATTATAAACGATGTTCATATCAAATTCGTAGGTGATTTGCCAAGCATTGGGAGGAAAAGTTGGAAAGGCAAGTAAAGGATGGGACATTGGTCTACGAAAAGTTGCTTTGGTGAAGGAGTTGCCGGCATTTAAGCTTGAGGGAGGCGTCAAGGATCTCCCACCTTGTGCCTCCATAATTCAAATCCATCAAGATGAGGTCTTGCAGTTGCCGATTGGCGCAAAACTCATAGGCTCCTCGGATAGAACAAGGGTAGAGATGTTTGCTATTGGAGATCACATGTTGGGCATCCAAGGACACCCTGAGTACACCAAGGACATCTTGTGTAGCATCATCGATCGGCTTGCCAACAATAACAGTTTGCAAGTAAATAACAAACTCCATCAATCGTTTCAATAATATAGTCATCTTGATTTTCTATGAGAAAATTATTGCATCGAAACCATCAAGATTCTAATTATATCTTAAATATCCTACTGATCCTTCCACTAGTTTTCCATTTCGTATTGAATATATAGAAATATACTCATTCGAAAAGCCAACTGTAGAGGTAATTGATGAAAGAGTCTATAGATTAAAAACACTTTCCAAAGTGAAGATTAAAAGGGTCGATTGTTTCACATTGGATAAAAAACTTGTTCAACTATAGGGTATATGACATACACTTTGTATACCAGCTAATCAAACACAAGTTGACGGAGGCAGGGTGGGGCTCGTTTCACGTTGTTAACACTTTTTTATCCACAATAAAAAATAAAAAAAATCAACCTACCAAATATTAAAAATGGTATGTGCTACTATGAAAAGTCAAAAGGTGTTAACAACTTAATAATAATATTGTCGGTTACTCGAAACAATATTGATCTTGTGGCTATCCTTTATTTGGCATATTAACTTGTTATTATCTCGTCTAATAACCATTCATCTGTGTCTTCTCATGTTATAGATGTACTTTGTGATTCTTTCCTTGTTGGTACAATGTGTCATATATATTTTTTGTAATTCTGGCTTATGTGTTGACAAATGTCAATTAATTAATAAAATTTCTATTGCTTTGGAAAAACTTGTTATTATCTCTTGTCATTAACGTAGAGTTCTCTCTTTTGGATAGAGTGATTTTGCTGGGGAGATGAAGACGAGATTATTGGAGACATCTGAACCAGACCGTCGATTATTGGAGAACATCTGCAAGACCTTTCTGAAGGGAAGATCGTTTAGCCGACAGTTGTAGCGCGTAGATTTGTCCTTACCTGACAGTTAGTTGTGATATCCTTTTCAAATATAAGTACTCCTGACACGAAATCAAGGAGTTGACATGAACGTCTTTCTTTGTAGTTTAATATTTCAATATCTGATGTTTGGTCAATACAAAAAAAGTGTAAGTTGCTTATTGGCCCACTGTGACGGCCTGCTGATTCATATGCCACGTTTTCAAATGCATTGAGTTTTTTTTATTTTTTGATTAATGCATAACCGCATTCGACCGATCGTCATTTATTTTTTTGAAGTAAAGTAGATTGCATTAATATTAAAGGTCGGTTGCTACGAAACACAACAAGAGAAAATATGAAGTACAAAATATCAGTAAGTCATGTAATCAATCTGTAAACGAGTGATCCGAGTTTGCTCAAGATCGACTCAATAAGGGTTTCAAGTGGTAAATTATGTTCTTACTCGGCTTGCGAGCGGCTTGTAAACCTAAACTAGATTTTTTTGGTATTGAATTGCTAATAATGTTGTCCTAACAACTAAATTATAAGATCACTTAAGACAAATATAATAATAGTTATCAACACAACCTTAAAATTAACACATAAAATCAAACACAATCTTATAAATTATAAGACAACATTAACATCTTATAAATAAGATCATACACTTTAATCAAATAAAATCAACACAATCTTAAAATCAACACCTAAAATCAAACACAATCTCATAAATTATACGACAACTCATAACACCATCTTATAAATAAGATAATACACTTATATCAAATAAAATCAACAAAATCTTAAAATAAACACCTAATATAATCTCATAAATTATACGACAACTCACAAAATCAACAACTAATAAATAAGATCATCCACCTGACCCAAACCTTAATTTATTTGAACTTTTAGTTTAGAAAAGAATGAGAAAGAGAAAAGAAATAACAATAATGGAAAACAAAAGTCCAGGACTAATGAGGTTTTGATTCTTATGGGTATTTGGGTTTGGTTTGTTAAATGGATTGTTGGGTTTGGTAATGGATAATGAGTTTGGTAGATGAGTTTGGTAAATGAGTTTATTAAATGAGTTTACCAATTGGGTAATTTGATAGAATATCTGGGTTAATCTGATAATTAGATATAGTAATCGGATCTTGAGCAATAATCGAGCGAACACCGAGCGAGCATTGAGAGAGCAGGGTCTGCTTGTGCTCGGCTCATTATTAACCGATCATAGTCACGATCCGAGCAAAATCGAGCGAACATCGATCGATCTATCGATCCCGAGCAGAACTTGACAGCCCTACATACAAAGTTAAAACGACAAGTAACACAAAAGAGTGGAGATCAAGAAAAAAAGGAGCATTGCTCAGTGTGCTATTTTTTCTGGCTATTGGGCAAAATCCTAGATATATTTGGGAAAATAATGATCTCTGACACCCCACGTCTCATTAGATATATCTGGTTACCCTAGATATGCATTAAACCATGAATGAATATCTTTGTGACTATGATCGAAGGACCATGATTGACATCATTTCATGCATATCTTTGTGTCTTATATCCATTATCTTTCACTCAAACAATGCTATGTAACGAGTTTAATGTTTAGTTTTCAGGAATAAGTAGGTTTGAGAAGGAGAGACTATAAATGTACCTAAAAGCAGGAAAAATGATTGAGTTGAGAGACTCGAGGACTAAGATGCAAGATCGAAGGACCTGAATGTAAGATCGAAGGACCAATGAGAAAACAAGAATACACCACACCATCATGGGGAGTATTTTGGCAATTCTATTCGGGTCGGAGCTCCAGCAAGCGAAATAGATACATCAAAGATCAACAAAGACACCCAGAAAAGCCCACACGAAACAATAGTCAGATCCAAACCAATTGGCGGTATGTTTGGATCAGAATCCGCTAAGATTTCAAAGGGTCGCGTATTAGTGTGTATTTAGTCTACTTCTGGTATTGGTTTAGTCCCATACCGGGGGATTGTCCCGGATTACCTTTTTTATGGCTATAAATAGAACTCTCCCTCCTCTCTTGTACCCCATATATATCTCTCTTGGTGGTCATCCTCTCTACTAGGAGTTAAAGCCTTCAAGCAAAAATCCTGGTGGACAGAGACTACTTGTAATTGAGTGAGTAATAATAGATGTGTTCCTTTGGTTATGTTGTTTCTTTCTTAGTTTAATTTCTTTTCTTGTGTTTTGCATGCTTCTTTAGTTTTGTGTCCTTTTAGTTAAACTTGTTGTTTTAGTCTTCTTATAATTAGTTTAAGCATGTTTTCTTTCCCTAGTATAAATGTTAGTTTAAATATGTGTGAGTAGTTACATTCCCCTTTGGGGGTGGAGTAGATGTGTATAAATGTTATGTAGATGGTATGAATGCTAAACATTGTTGTATGTGAGAAATGTTAGTATGCTTGCTTGAATTAATAAGAACTTTTACTTGATGGTTTCTGCCATAATGTTAGGTACATTTCATGCTTGTTTATGTTCTTAATAACAAACTCGTCATGCTCATATTAATCACCTAGGTTAGTGTTTTAAATAATAGGTCTTGCCATTAGGTGAAAGGAATGTGTTCTAAAAGTTTTACTTTTATGTGTCAATTATTATGAATTGAATGTGCAAGCATTTTGTTCATTGATTATGATATTCGTCTTTTGGAAATGTTAAGGAAGAGGCGCTTGGTCCTTAACTGCAGAGCTCTAAAAGATAATGATTTACATAAATCAAAAGATATTCACTATCATGGTAATTAACATGGAACATTAATTACCGAGACAAGATTGTGGTGTTGGTCATCGATTGTTGTAGCTCTACAAATAATTGACGACACGAGTATATAAAAGAGGAAAATATTACTTTTATATATTGAATAGACCTAACAAGTAAAACATTATGGAATTGTGTTTCGTGTCATTAATGTTTTACTGTGTCTTGGATCCTAAGATATGAGACTTATATTTTTTCACTCAAGAAGTGTTTAATTTGATTATTGTCAAAATCTACCAATGAGTGTAGTGATAACGGCAATAGTTGGTTGAACATGACTTGTGCTGGAAAAGATAGCTAGTCAAACGATTATCATTACCCCTCTTAATTGAGTGATGATATTAGTGGGCCCCTTGATAAAGCAAAATTATAATGTGCACGATGTGACTTGAGTTAAGTCACATAGTTATAATTAGCTTAGAGAGATCAAGAAATGAATATAATACAAAGGTGACACATTTCTACTTTGTATATATTCTTAATATCATGAGGCAAGAGACGGACACAAGTGGTGCACTTACATCACTAAATGGATCGTGTTTTAGTTTGGGTGGAACAAAGACATATATGCTAATCGGGTAACTATAATGTGTAGCTAGATACCGCTTATAGTTTGAGATATTAAGTGTTTAATATCACTGCCAATTTGGCTTAGATACTCCTATAGGTCACACCACAAAACTGGGAAACAAGAGGTTGATTTGAAGTTCATATGATGTGTCGGGTTTAATGTGAAAATAGGACGCATGTGGTGAATTAATTACAATCAATATGTCATGAGAATTGACATAATTAGAATCATAATAAATTCATATGAGGTATATATTATGGGGTGTAATAATTTAATATCACATATGATAATATATATAGGATGTGAATTGCTAAAAACCCCAAAAGATCAAATTTTGTTGGAAATAAATCCAAAATTTGACAAAGGTAAAATCAGGGTCAAACACGGTGAACCGTTCATGGTTCGGTCGACCGGGGTATCTTCAGATCGGTTAACCGAATAGGGAACAGGTAAGCGTAATTGGTTGACCGAAATTGTCTGGAGTGCCAGGACAATCGGGTTCGGTTAACCGAGTGTGCACGGTCAACCGAGAAGTAGTATTTTCGGTAGACCGAAGGTGACCTGGTCATCCGATGACTATGTCCCAGGAGCGATTTTGGTGGGTCAACGGTAGACCGATTACAAGACGTGGTTCGTCCGAATTCTTCCAGGGAATTTTTCTCATACGAATTCGGTCGACCGTCTAGATCACGGTGCACCGAACACGTGTTATAACTGAATGGTTCGGTTGACCGAATAATTCTCGGTCTACCGAACAAGAACGATTCTGCCTGAATTATTAAGAGATTAATTAAATCATGGGTGGAATAATTCCAGATTTAATTAAAACGTTTTTTGTGGGTGATTTTGTGGAATTTAGAGATTAATTTTAGGAGAGAAAAATAAGGGATCATGACTAAATAATAGCTCTTGATAAGGATGTTTTGGGAGCCTATAAAAGGGCACTTATTCCTACTTGTTTTAAAAACTAATGCAAAATTCTTTCTCTCATTAATCTCTCCCTAATCACCACGAAAATCTCTTAGTAAATTTAAGTTTTGGAGATAAGATTCTCAGGAGCTTAAAGAGGGGTAATTAGCTTGATTCTAAACCTTGTTAGAGATTGATTGACTAGCTCATTTCTCTCTAACTTTGTTTAGAGTTTGGTGAACACTCGGAGACAATTCCGTGGACGATTCAGCGTGCGACGTGACTCCGGATTATCAAAAAGGTTTTAGAGAACCTTTAGGTATGATTCTATCTTTGTGGATTATTTTAATAAATGTGGGTTGCATGTTATTAGAATAAAACACAAATAGATGTACATAAAATTGCTGAAAATATGAAAACCGATCTTGTATGTTATATTAAAATTTTAAAATACATACATACATAGGGACACGAAATCCTACATTAGGTACTTCTTATGCATTAACAAACACTAACTTTACTTGAGCTTATTGTATGCATTCACCACACTTATTTCATGTGTACACACACTCCACCCCTTAGGGGTGTTTCCCATTCCTGAATTTCATCTTTCCTATTAGTAGTTGCTTAGCTTAGTTTTAGTTCATTTTATACTTTCGTTTCCTTCTTTGATGTTTACTAGTTTAGTGTAGTGTAGTTTAGATCATAACTCCTTTCTCTCCTTTCTTTCCCACTCGCATTCGAACAAACTAAAGTTGACACACCTCCTTGTGGATCGACCCGTATTTGCCACCGCTTCAACGCGGTCGTGCACTTGTAGTTAATTAAAACGTACAATCAGGAACCGTAAACGAGACTCGAAGGATCGAGCAAGGCTTGCGAGGAGGACTAGTACCAGGTGCGGTGCCGAACCTCTCTAAACTCTGGTGTCGTCAATTTTGTGGTGTGCATGTTTATTTCCTTAATCATTTTTATCATTATATTTTCACATTTATCTAATGATTAGAGGGTCATCGATCCTAACACTTCAGACATAGATTTCACATTGCGTATCACTTGTAAGTGTATACTTAACTTCGTGAGTTTATTTTACATGTCCAATATATGTAAAACAATATTAAAATGCATTGCAGGAGGAGCACAGGAAGTTGAAGACTTAAGTCGCAAAATTGATGACGATTCAGTTTAGAGAAAATTAGGTATATGTCTGATGAATTTGTAATTTGTTTCTTTAATTTCCTAAAATAATATATATGTTTGTGATTGTCCAACTAATCAAAATCTAATTTTTTAGAGAGTGGTGACATCGATACGAGATGACCCATCAACGGATCTGACTTCTTCTAAGTCGTAGTTGGTATACATGTGTTGTTTTTATCTTTCAATAGACCGCAACTTATAACTTCTTATATATATGCAGTATAACTTATGACTTGATTTTTATTGTATTTCGTAAGATTTATACATTCTAATTCATCTCATTGTGAAGGTATATGGATGGACACGTGTCTCAAATTAAAGGTTGAATAGATTTTTATTGCAAGATCTATAAACTCGATATGGGTTGATACATGAATTGTAGTAACTACTTTTTTTTTGTACCAGACACTACTCTTGCCGAAGAAATTTCTGTCGGCAATAGATACTGGACTATCATGTGCCGACAGAAATTCTGTCAATAATAAATGATATCAAATAACAGTGTCGACGGAAATTCCATCGGCATGTTGTATTGCGTCCGTTATTTTAGCACGCAAAATTTGATCATATCGACGAAATTGTCGCTGACAATTTTCTTCCCGATGGGACTATCCCTGTGGAAATATGCCGACAAAAATTTCATCGCCAGATGCTATTGCCAACGGAATTGGTACCTTTTGCCGACGTAACCGTCTGTCGGCAAAGGCCTTAGTTGTAGTAGTGAGCATCATCATCCATCCCAGCCTAGCCCAGTCAACCACCCGGTCACCGAGATCACCAGTTGTTACGGGTCATCCACCCCCACCTAACTAATTATTGAACTAGTTGGGATATAGTCATTGTGTCAAATGCATGGTGTTTTGTCATTGTGAATTATTCACCCTTACGATGGCTGGTGAAAAGTTGCATGGAAAATATCTTTCCCGACCATGAAATCAAACTTGTCCATGGGATATAGTCATATACCAATGATAATACCAATATTATATATAATGATATTCGATTTGTATTCATACCTCATTTTTCAATTTAATGATTTTCATACTAATACAAGGTGGGAAGATAATAAGTGATTGAGTCAGATTTGTATGTGAAATTTACTTGGTCCACAATCTCAACAAAACCTAAGCATTTGGGAGAAAGGTAGTGGATCCAACTCTATTTTATAGTGTTGCCCACAACTTGTGTCTAGTAATGTGAGACTATTTGTTCAAAATGTTTTTGCTTGTGTGACCTGAATTATATTCTCCGTGTCTACGCGTGGAAAATATGTGTTGGAGTGAGTTCCCATAGGCCGATTGATCCGCTCTGGTACCATGTGAAATTTGATTCGTCCACCACCTCATCAATATCTAAACACTTAGGTAAGTGATAATGAATTCAAGTTTATTATAGAATCATGCACACAACTTGTGTTTAACGGTGTACTACTATTTGCTCAACCATATTTGTATTTGATGATATTCATATCCATTTAATTTCAAATATGATATATGTAATATAAAATCTGAAAACTAACCATATTTATATCCAATATGCAAATTCGGCGTGATTATAGAAATGTCAATAACCATCCTGTTTTAGGGTTTAGGGTTTCGTTCAATTTCAACCTTAATTACTTCCCAATAACTAAACAGGGATATAAGGATATTGGATCTGTTAGCTTGGTCGAAAGACATACTTGCTGACTACTGGGTAACCATAACGGTGAGTTAGGTCACCTCGTTTTTTGTAAAAAACATTGTCCTACTGGGTAAAAACTCTGATGTACTTATAGTTACAGATATCCATTTTTCATAATTAGATTCCACTGGAGATCAATTTCACGTCTTAACTCAATTCGACTTCTTTGTCACTCACTTAAACGGTTGAACGAATCGGCTATAAACTTGAGACACAAAACTCAACAATAACCTAAAATAAATTGGCAAAACCTTGAATCCTTACAAATGTATTAAATTTGAGTCCATACAAGTTAAAAATTTATTAGAGGTTATCTAAAATGGCTAATGTATATACTTTAACAGCACGAACACTAGTTTAATTTCCGGTATGCCTGATATAGTGATATATATCATGAAAATCCCAGGAAAGGTTCTGATCTTGATTTTTTTTGCCAATAAAGTCCTTGCCATCTCTCACTACTACAGAAAATGGAATATACGTCGGATGTACGTGGCTATATATGTCGGATATAAGCACTCCCCGATCCGACGTCTACGTGTGCGTCATCTATACATAGACGTCGGCTATCGTATAGCCGACGTCTATCCCTAAAGAATATACGTCGGCTATACGTAGAAGCCGACGTTTATTCGTTAATGCATAAACGTCGGTCTATACAACACCCGACGTCTATTCTTTAGGGATAGACGTCAGTGATATAACAGACGACGTATATTCTTTAGGGATAGACGTCAGTGAACTAACATGCGACGTCCATTCCTAATGAATATACGTCGGATTCCACATAAAGCCGACATCGATTCCTTTCTTCAGAGGAATAGACGTCGGCTAATACAAACAACCGTCGTCTATTCCTAAACCTGGACAAAAAAAAATAGCATCCGACGAAATTGTTTTTAGTCATCGTATTCGTGTACATACAACTGTACCAAATTCGTTCACCTATAAATTTGTGGAGAAAAACGGAGGACGGAGGAAGACGAACTTAAACGAGATGAAGGCCAACTTAGAAATAATATGTGGAGAAACACGGAGGACGGAGGAAGACGAACTTAAACAACAAAAAACGAACTTAAAACTTACATGTGGAGAAAGACGGAGGAAGAAGGAGAAGAGGGCCGGAGAAGTGGAGGAGAGCTTGGGAGCTCGCTGCGGTGCCGGAGATGGTGCGGATCGGTCGGAGATCGGTCGCGGAGGAGAGTTCGGTCGCTGGACGGCTAGGGTTTGGGTGGGTTTCGTCTGAAATGAATGAAAGAAAACGCGTCTGTCCGATTTCTTTAAGACATACAGACGTCGGATGTTATATAACACCGACGTCTATACCTCGACGTCTATATGCATGGAGCATAGACGTCGGTCGTATATTATATACGAGTCTATAGGGCGACGTCTATACCCTATAGACGTCGGATTCACAAGGTACTCAAACAACCGACGTCTATAGGTCGACGTCTATACCCTATAGATGTCGGCTAAACCTGGTATTCCTACACCCAACGTCTATAGTACACAATAGACGTCGGCCTCGCTAAGGACCGACATCCATTCGGTCCTCTCCCCACTAGACGTCGGTGGTTATAACGGCCGACGTCTATTTGGCGACGAGTAAAGTCTATTCTGCACTAGTATATTTTAATCAACATCAATTCCATCACAGTCAAATTCAACTATGGGCTAAAATATTCCACCTAATTACAAGAAAAATAATTACTCTACGCATTAAGTTCAAATGCACGATGGGACTTACAGCTGACTAGGCATCTACATGTCTACGTTAAGTATGCTTCACGTGGTCCAATTGCCAATTGTATTTATTGCTGTTATTGTCAAAAGTTTACATATTTTAGATCCACCAGACAAATTGATGTTGAAGAAGATAAGGTAGTACAGATCGATCGTAATATATTTTCAATAATTTTGCAAACGTCTTCAGCTTGAGGAAGATCACATATTGGCAGAAGTCCCTCTAAATGTGTCCATTAAAGACTGAATTAGTTATTTCATTAACGTATTGATGATTTCTCCAAATATAGTGTCTTGTTTACCGTATTTCGAGAAATTAGAAGCTCTACAAAGTATTAGGAATTCATAAATTTCGTTGAGACTCAGTTAAATTATAAGATAAAACTAAATTCATAGTTAAAATGGGTAGGAGCCAAGAGTTATGGGATGAAAATAACATCTATAGAAAAAAATTATTATTCCTAACACTCTTAAGCAAAATGTTGTTCTTCCACAAAAAAGCGAGGTGTGTGGACCTATGATACCAATCTCATCTATATATCTCATATTCGAAGGATGCATTGATGATTAATGCAACATATATCCACAAATGAGTTCCAAATAAATCGGTTCCTTTGACTTCTTGTGAACAATACAACAGAATAGGCCTTCACTGACGGCATGTCCGTCGGTGTACGTGAACACCAACATATATAGTCGTTCGTATAACTGGCGTCGGTGTTACGTTACACTAACGGATAGACTCTCGGTGTTACTTTTGGCATGAAATTTCTTGCCAAAATTTTGTCTTCTTTTGTCAGACCAAAGAACACCAACGAATCAACATTGACTGATATCCATCGTTCACTAGTGCAGAATAGTGAATAGTCGTCGCCGCATAGACATCGGTCGCCCATATAGCCGCATACATGTTGCTTGATTAGTAGCATATCATACATTACCTTCATGTTATATATCCTTTGTTTTACCCAATTTTGTGTTACTAAAATGTTTGTTTGAAGTGTTTCAGGGTTTAGGCAATAAAGAAGAGAAAGGAAGAGAAAAAGACCTAAATGCAAGAAGAAATTGTTGGAATTTTGGCCTTAATCCGTGTTTTGATGATTTAATGAACCTAATCTTAATCGCAATCAAATGTAGTGTAGTTCACATAATGCATAGATTATATACTGTATCGTGCTAACATCTACATATGATCAAGACCCAAGAAGAATGTAAGTTGATCGATCACTAATCTAGATGGGATGAATAGATTATGTCCTAATTTTCTTAAACAATTGCACAATTAAAATGGTAAGAGAAAGATTGCAAACCACAAGATGAGTCCGGAGATTTATAGAGGTTCGATCACACCACCGTGATCTGGTCCTCTCCTCAAGTTCCGATCACTCATCTGACCCTACTTGAGAATTCACTATTATCTTTGTTCTGGGTCAAAGTAAACTCTCTTACAATCGGAGCCTTGTGAACACCCTCGCCTTGCTCGGATCTCCTCTCACAACCCGAGAGGGTGCTTCCTCGAAGCTTTACAACACAATGGAAATTGAATGAGGTTGTTGAACTCTAACTTGAATGCACTCAAGGATTGGAATTAGGCTTCGAGTGAATTTAATGGATGTTTGAGTGTTGGTAGGGCTTTGAAGGCTTGGAGATTGAGAGCACAAGGGTAGGATTGATTTTTGGCAAGTAGAGGATTGAATGTGTCTCTTAAGTGAAGCTTATATAGCCTTCAAAAAAAATAGAGTCGTTATAGTGAGTTGGTGAGATTTATACCAATAATAAACAAGAAGTGACTTAAGCTCGGGCAGAATTCAGGACAAAATCGGTCGACCGGGAAACCAACGGTTGTCCGACAAGGTGTGGGTTTATTGGTCAGATTGAAGCACTCGGTTGACCGATTATGTGTCGGATAACCATTCACCAACTTCCAGTAACTTTTTCCTAATATCGACCAATTACATTCGGTTGACCGAGAGAACTTCGGTTCACTATTCCAATTGGACAGTAAAGAAATGTTGTGATTTGGTGATCTTGTTCAGTAGACTGTGGCAAGCTCGGTTGACCGATACATGTACGGGTTTTCTGTTGACATTAGGGGAATTTTTTTATCGATAATGGTCGAAATCTTACGTCGAAAAGAGCCATTACGTTTAGATTAATCAACAAGTACTCGGTAAACCGAAGGGTTCTCAGTAGACCGATATTGGATGTTTCAAAGGTTGTTACTAAACGACAAAAGATAAGTCTGTTGGAGATAGTTTGTGCCACGTGGGCCAATATGATGAAATCCTTTAGGCCAAAAGACACAAGTGAAGTTCGGATGACTGATACCCATTCGGTACACCGAATTGAGATATCCAGAGAAATTCCGAAGCTACTGAGTAGAAGGGCACGGTTGACCGGGTAGCGTTCGGTAATCCAACACAAGGATTCCAGGAAGATCAAGTGGTTACTGACTCTAAGGACATGGTTCACCGAGGGTAACTCGGTCATCCGTTTGGATCAAGTTCGGTAGACCGAGAGGCAAACAGTCGACTGACAGTGACAAATTTATCCTTTTATGCATCAAATGTACATTTGATCATATAACTGAAAATAAATAGAAAATTACATATTAAGTCTTTGAGCTTTGATTATAAGTCTTGAGGCTTGATCTTGAAGCTGATTAGTCCCTTGGTTTGAGCACCTACATTGTTAAGAATACACAATATCTATGCAATTTGACAAAGTGATGTGTGTGATGTGCTAATTGTAGGATCGTAAATGCGGCTAAGTTCTAATCACTTTTAACCCTAATCAAACTCTACTTTCTTAACAATCAAAGATGTAGCGGAATTTAAAACTAAAACAAGCAAGCAAAGTAAATTCAGCAAACCACAAGAAGGCACCAGAGTTTTATAGAGGTCTGACCTCCCGTCTACTTCCTCTCTTGCAAGCTCCGCTCAATCTCCCTCGAGCTCCTCTCACGTCTTCACTATCAATCTCGTTCCGGGTTGAGATTAAGCCTTTACACCACAGGCTTCCGCGAACAATCCTCGCTAGCTTGATTTTCTTCCTCTCACAATCCGAGAGGGAACACTTCAGGCTTTCACCAAAATCCTTGCTACTTTACAAACAATGTCTGAGTGGATCACTCACTCTCTAACTTTGAGCACACTTAAGTAAGAATAGGATTGATGACTAAAGTGTGAAGGTTTTAAGCATTTGAGTGTGTGGAGCTCTCTCTAATGTAGGAGACAAATTGTAGTGGGAGAGATGTGCCAAAATGTGTTGGATAATTCTATTTATAAGCTCCTAAGGTGTTATAGATGTTGGGGTTACGTTGGGTAAGGTTTGAGTGAGAAACACAAAACAGCAACCTGTAGGACCCAATTCAGTCAAAGTTTGGTTGACCAAACAAGGCAGAACGGTCGACCGTTTGACAATTTCGAACAATGTTCAGTCGACCGATAATGGAGCGGTCGAATGAAACATGTTATAACTTAGGTACACTTAAGTTAACAGACGAACACCGAATAGGGGTCGGTCGACCGTAAACTTCCAGACTCTACGGGGTTGACAAAAAGATCAAGTTTGGTCGACCGATCCAAGGTCTTCGGTCGACCGAAAACTTCCAGGCAATTTCACTTTTTGGAGACATTTATGTTCGGTCGACCGAAACAGGTCCACGGTTGACCGATAGGTAATTTGTATTTTGGGGGTATTGGTGAATAATTCGAATACGACCGTTGGTATAATACGACAACCCTAACAATCACAAAAATATTGTTACACGGTCGACCGAAAAGGTCTGGACGGTCGACCGATTGGGTAATAAAAATCACTCTAACTAAAGGAAACAAACTGGTCGACCGAAGGTATAAACGATCGACCGAATTCACTCTGGCAGACTTTCCTTAATGAATTATGATCTAAGTTTGGGTGATTAATTGAAGTCCAATTGATGTGAAATTTTGTGTGTGACTTCTATAGGGAACCTAATGTGTAAGTGAGTTGTTTTTAGTTCAAGTATGCTCAATTACACAATGTTCCTAAGACTCAAAAGAAATGTAAATTTCATGTCTTCAAATAAGCTTGATTACATGTCTTGACTTGAATCCTTTCTTCCTTTAGTCTTGTTCACTTGTAGAGGTTAGCACAAAATAATATATATGTCATGGAATATGTGTGATACTCTACATTGATTACAATTAAGATTAGGTTGATTAAATCATCAAAACATAGATTAAGGCAAAAAAACCAACACTAATTAGAGTTGTGCATAATATTAGTTTGTTAATCATCAAAATTAAGATTAAAGGGGCCAAAAAACCAACAATATTGTATTGTGGTAACATCTTCAGGTGATCAAGACTCAAGAAGAATGGAATTGAAGTCAAGACATGTAATCAAGCTTTTGAAGACATGTAATTTGCCTTTATTTTGAGGCTTATGAACTTATGTAATCTTGAGCATATAAGATTTAAAACTTACTCACATACACACTAGGTTCCTTGTGGAAGTCACACACAAATTTCACATAAATTGGACTTCAATAGATCACCCAAATCTTAGTCGGAAAATCACTAAACCATAACCTAAATTACTTGTGCCCATCGGTCGACCGGAACCAGTGCCTTGTTTGACCGATTATGACAGACCTTCTAAGTGTATTTTCCTAGGTCTACCGGTCGACTACTTTTGACTCTTCGGTCGACCATTCTCGTAATTTCAAATGACCGTTAACCTTGTCGTATTATACAATGGTCGTATTCGTATAAATTCCACCAACCCCTGGAATAAAATTGGCCACCGGTCGAACGTTGACCTTTGTTGAATGTTTTAATTAAACCGCAAGTGCACGGCCGCGATGAAGCGGTGGCAAGTACGGGTCGTCCTCAGGGAGGTGAGCAGCCTCTTGTTTATCAGAAGTCAAGTGGCAAAAATTGGGGGAGAAAGATTGATTATGCTACTCAACACTAAACTACGCTAAGAAGTATGAAATGCGAACGAAAGAAACAAACAATGAAATGACAACTAAGCTAAGGACAAAACAAGAATGCTGGAATACAGAAATGGGAAAACCCCTAAGGGGTAGAGTGAGTGCACACAAGCAAAGAGGTGAGTGTTGAACACATTCTTTAAGCACAAATTAAGGTGGTGTTATCATGCATAGGAAGTGTCTAGATGTTGTGGCAAAACCTATCAATCTATTCACCAACTTAGTTGATTAACATTTACATATGCAAGATGTTTATTTCAGAACCTAAACAAGCATGAGAGGTGTCTAATCATTTTGGCAAAACTCATCAAGTTATAAATTCTATCCTAAACAAGAGAGCATACATTCATGTTTTATCAACACATTGGAAATAAAGCATTCAATCCCTTCTCATTTGCATGTATGTACATCTACTCCACCCCCAAAGGGGATGAAACTACTCACTAAACATTACACTAATTATTAAACTAAACAAAGAAAGCATATTAACTAAGCTAATAAAACTAATGAAATGAGATTAAGCAAAGCAAAACAAGAAACATAAAACAAACAACATAATAAAGAAAACTTGTATTAAAATGACTCGCATTAAAAGTAGCATCCTCCTACTTTAGTGTGTCCTTCAAGGCCTCACTTCTAGTAGGAAGAATAGCCACTTAAAATATTGAGTGATTACAATGGAAGGTGAAGAGTTCTATTTATAGCCATGGAAAAAGGCAAACCGGGACAATCCCCCGATGTGGGACTAAACAGATATCAAAAATAGCCTAAACATCCTCTAATACATGTGCTGGAGATATTTTAGCGGATTTGGGCGAAAATGGACCGCCAATTAGCGGTCTATATGGTTCAGATCCTGCTCATTTTTGTTGTGGGCTTTTCTTAGTATATTTTCTGGTCTTGGATGCATTCACTTGGTTTGTTGGAGCTCCGACCCGAATTGAATTGCTAAAATACTCCCCATGATGGTGTGGAGTATTCTGTTTTGCTATTCGGTCCTTCTGTCTTACATTCAGGTCCTTCTCCCTTGCATCTTAGTCCCTAGATCTCACAATTCAGTCCTTTTCCCAGCTTTTGGGTTCTTTTATGCTTCATCTCTTCAAACCTATTTATTCCAGAAAACTAGACATAAAACTCGTAACATAGCATTGTTTAGGTGAAAGATAATGGATATAAGATACAAATATAAGCATGAAATGATGTCAATCAAATACCCGCACACCTAACTTTTGCTAGTCCCGAGCAAAACAAAGAAAGAGAAAAGCATACGAAAAACAAGAAATCTTAACTCACTTTCGTAGGAATCACGGTTGCACTTAGCACGTGCAATAAGCCGTTAAACCTCCTTATCGCCAAGGAGGAGGAGTGTTGTCTCCTTAGGGTTTTCAGCGGATATACCCACAAAATCCAAACAAGATGCATTAATCAATCTAGCTATACGACTCGTTGGACTCATATTGTCGATCATGGGATGCGGTAATACTACAGGTCGACTCTATATATGTAATCAGTCCACACACCTAGCCTAATGAATTATTCGTGAAAGTTAGTCAAGGACTTAAATGAAAGACATGAGCAACCTTAACTTCTGAATGTGATACAATGTGTAAAGTCCATTTTGGTTCTTATTTGACACTTTTTTTTCTTTTTTTTTCTTTTTCTGTGGAGCAGTTTATTGGTTGGTGTTTGATTCTCCCAGGGTCAGGTTTCGTGCATCATTGCCTATGAGGACTTACACTATCACGTACACCTTCCCCCAAATCTCCACATAGGGCGATCCCTGCCACCCGTGTAACGGGAGTTCGGTCGGTGCATCCCAAGTCAGATGACTCGAAAGCACCAGGCACAAAGGCCCCTCAGACCTACTTTCCCGAGTGATATGAGTCGTGTGAGAAGAGAGAACATCACTTATTTATTTATCTACATGGGAACCAAAACCCCTATACTTAAGTTTCACAAAAAGAGATTAAGGGTCATTGACCACGACAAACTTCCTTATACTAAGAATGAGTTCCTCAGGCTCATTCGATGGATGCGGCAGACTTGCATCACTAAGAATGAGGCTTCTCCCCAAGTCATCCAACAAGGACCTCCCACCATCATTTAGATCATCAAGCAAAAGCTCGGTCATAGGTGGGTCCTTGTTGGAGTCAATATGAAGCTCAAATGGCTCAATGGCCGTGGGACATGAGGTAGAGACACCTTCTGGTATAGGCATATGATGAGGTGTCTCACTCTCACTAGTACTCTCAACTGAATCATACAACGAACACTCCCTTTGGACATTCATGTTCGAGGTCAGCTCACTCTGTTGCATTGCAAAGACATGCAATGAGTTTTCGCTGGGCCCACGAACATTCTCAACGGGTTGCATTAGGGTTACGGGTGTTCGTTGATTTTGTGGTGCTTTCTCCAATTGGTGGATGAGATTTAGATTTAAAGGTTCATCCATGGGTTCCTGTTGCCTACTAGAGTTGAACACATGACATTCGGCACTCATATTACCGAATGAGAGCTTCATGAGACCATTTCTACAATTAATCAAGGCATTGGAAGTTGCCAGAAATAGTCTACCCAAAATCAAAGGTATTTGAGAATGGGTGTTCGCAACAGGATTGGTATCGAGGACAACAAAATCGACTGGAAATATAAAATCTCCAACTTTGATAAGCACGTCCTCGATAATCCCCATGGGAATACGAATGGATCTATCCGCCAATTGAAGGGTGATCTTAGTTGGTTTCAATTCTCCCAAGTTCAACTGTTGATAAACAAAGAATGGGAGGAGATTGACCGCTGATCCTAAATCAAGCAAAACATTGCTCATTCTAGTGTTCCCTATCATACACTGAATAGTAGGGCACCCAGGGTCCTTGTATTTTGTGTAGGTGGGATTGGACAAAAGTGAGCTGATATTTGCAGCCAAGAATGCTTTCTTAGGAACATTGGTCTTCCTCTTGGTTGTGCAGAGATCCTTCAACACTTTGGCATATTGAGGTATTTGTTGGATGACATCCAACAAGGGGATGTTAACCTTTACTTGCTTAAACACCTCTAATATCTTGTCCATGTTGTCACTCTGCTTTTTGGTTAACCTACTTGGATAGGGAGCTTTTGGCAGGTAGGTTTTCTGCGGTGCCTGAGAAGAACGAAGCGTTGGTGTATTACCCTCACCCTCAGCCCCTTCTTCACCACCATTCCCACTGAGGGGCTGCATAGATGGTGGTGGGTGTGGCAAGGAAATGTGATTGTCAACCTGTTTTCCATTCCGTAAGGTAACAATGGCATTGACATGGTGAACAGGTTCCTCCACATGGTTCACTTGCCTCCCCCTAGGTACCACATTCTCATTTTGTATGTGTTGTTGCTGGTACATATGGGGGTTAGCCTCAGGCTGGCTAGGAAAAGACCCTCTCTCTCTTTCATGTACAGACTGAGCCAATTGGCCCATCTGAAGCTCTAGAGATTTGATGGTCTGCTGATTTGAAGTGAGAACTTGACTCGTAGTTGACATAAAAAATTTCATTGAGTTTTCAAGTCCACGAGTCAAGGTCTCAAGCGAATTGAATCGGGTTTCCATATTATTGGAATTTGGGAAACCTGATTGATTGGTGGTTTGCGCTTGGGGTGGCTGATAGGAATGTGCATGCATGGGAGGTTGATGTGATTGGTAATGTGGTCTAGAGGAGTTTGAATGACCACCCGGGGCATTAGTTTGGTTCCATGAAAAATTGGGGTGGTTCCTCCATCCAGGATTATAAGATGATGAGTATAGGTCATTCCTGGCTCTATCATAGATGGCGTTGACACGCTCCATCTCAGGAGGAATGGACTCACACTCACTTTCTACATGACATATCCTACCACATGAATGACAGGGAACTGGACCATATGTGGACATGTGAGGTGCACCTTGTTGGTTTTGGAGCTCAATCGAATCCATACGGCGCATTAAGGCCGCCATGCGTGCCTCGGTGGCCGTAGTGGTATCGATAGCAAATGCGGCACCCGATCTAGTCGAGTTTGCATTCGCGATCCTCGCTCCTATACTAGATGATGCAGGTGGTTCCCTTACACTCTCCCATTGCATTGTTTTCTCAGCAATGTTTTCTAAGAAAGCCCATGCCTCCCTTTCATCTCCCAAGAACTCTCCTTGACACATGGACTCAAGGAGCGTTCGGGACGGGATGTCATGGTGAGGGCATGAGGATAGTAGCTCCTTGAACCTCTCTAAGTATGCATGGAATGGTTCGGTCTCATGTTGATAGAACGAATTGATTTCGTTCCTCAATTTTTGAGTCCGATGATTTGGGAAATACTTCTTGAGGAATGCAGATTGAAACTCATCCCAAGTCTTAAAGGCATTCGCCTGGTTGCTGTACAACCACTTCTTGGTATCATCCTTTAATGCAAAAGGAACGAGCCTAAGATAGATGGAGTCTGTGCTAAGTTGTTGCAGCTTGAATATAGCACAGACCTCCTCAAATTCCCTGAGAAAGATATAGGGCTCACCCTTCCCAGTGAAGCGAGGGAGCATGGAAATAAACTGAGGCTTAACCTCAAAATGGTTCCCATTAGCCTCTGGTAATATGATGCATGAGGGTAGAGCTGTACGGCTCTGGTAGCATCGATCGCGTAGAGGTATGAGACCGACAACTGGAAGCACAGGTCGAACAGGTGGGTCCAGCAACTGCTCCTCCTCACGGAAATTAGCAGTCATTGAACCCGGACTGCGTGCGACACGAGAGGAGGAAGGGGGAGGAGTGAGTGCATACAAGCAAAGAGGTGGGTGTTGAACACATTCTTTAAGCACAAATTAAGGTGGTGTTATCATGCATGGGAAGTGTCTAAATGTTGTGGCAAAACCTATCAATCTATTCACCAACTTAGTTGATTAACATTTACATATGCAAGATGTTTATTTCAGAACCTAAACAAGCATGAGAGGTGTCTAATCATTTTGGCAAAACTCATCAAGTTATAAATTCTATCCTAAACAAGAGAGCATACATTCATGTTTTATCAACACATTGGAAATAAAGCATTCAATCCCTTCTCATTTGCATGTATGTACATCTACTCCACCCCCAAAGGGGATGAAACTACTCACTAAACATTACACTAATTATTAAACTAAACAAAGAAAGCATATTAACTAAGCTAATAAAACTAATGAAATGAGATTAAGCAAAGCAAAACAAGAAACATAAAACAAACAACATAATAAAGAAAACTTGTATTAAAATGACTCGCATTAAAAGTAGCATCCTCCTACTTTAGTGTGTCCTTCAAGGCTTCACTTCTAGTAGGAAGAATAGCCACTTAAAATATTGAGTGATTACAATGGAAGGTGAAGAGTTCTATTTATAGCCATGGAAAAAGGCAAACCGGGACAATCCCCCGATGTGGGACTAAACATATACCAAAAAATAGCCTAAACATCCCCTAATACATGTGCTGAAGAAATTTTAGCGGATTTGGGCGAAAATGGACCGCCAATTGGCGGTCTATATGGTTCAGATCCTGCTCATTTTTGTTGTGGGCTTTTCTTAGTATATTTTCTGGTCTTGGATGCATTCACTTGGTTTGTTGGAGCTCCGACCCGAATCAAATTGCTAAAATACTCCCCATGATGGTGTGGAGTATTCTGTTTTGCTATTAGGTCCTTCTGTCTTACATTCAGGTCCTTCTCCCTTGCATCTTAGTCCCTAGATCTCACAATTCAGTCCTTTTCCCAGCTTTTGGGTTCTTTTATGCTTTATCTCTTCAAACCTATTTATTCCTGAAAACTAAACATAAAACTCGTAACATAGCATTCTTTAGGTGAAAGATAATGGATATAAGATACAAATATAAGCATGAAATGATGTCAATCAACCTTAGAACGGTCGACCGGATGAAGACATATCTTGAGCCCAAAAGTTCTTGTTTCCTGTTTCCTGTTTTCGGTCGAAGCACCTTTCGTTCGACCAATCACCTTTACCCTGGCAAAAAACCCCTGAACGGTCGACCGACCCAACTATTTTGTTCGACCGTTCACTTTAGTGAACTTGAGTTTTAGCCATGTTAGTTCGACCGATGCTTAATTCAGTTCGAACGTTTCCTTACCTTTAAGGAAACGGTCGACCGGTTACCCCATTTCGGTCGACCGTTGAGGGACAAAATTACTGAACGTTGATTTCTGTTTGTGTGTTCTTCAGACCAATCAATCAATTCTTTCCCAACGGCTAGAATACTTTAGGAGCTTATAGATATAGGTGTAAACACATTATTTAGACACATCTCTCTCACTTCCAATTGTCTCATACATTGAAGAGAAATTCCTAACTCTTAAAACTCCCAATACTACACTATATGCCTTATACTTCTACATCTTTGATCAATTCAATATCATACTCAAAGTAAGCTCAATCTAGAGAGTATTGTTCTACTCAAGTTCTTTGTTCAAAAGAGTAAAGACTCCGGTGAAAACCTAAAGCATCCTTCTCGGATTGTGAGAAGATGATTCTAAGCTAGGCAAGGGTTGCTCGCTAGCTTGAAGATTGTAAAAGCATTGTCTCCCGGCCCGTAACGGGGAGCGGATAGTGAAGTCGTGAGCGGAGCTCGAAGTGTCAAGCGGAGCTTGCAAGAGAGGACGTAGGCGGGTGACCGAACCTCTGTAAAATCCCACGAGTTACTTGTGGTTTGCATTGCTTTTCCCTATCATTTTTAATTTCGCTGCATAACTTGTTTAGGTAGAGATTAAGTTAAAATTGATTAGATAATTAGGGTAATTACGATCCTACAGAAATGACTGATTTGGAAGCCTTCTGGACTTGTTTGTAATATTCATGGACTGGACTGAAAATCAGGAGGGACCCAAGTAAAAACCCAGAGGGACCTAAGTGTAAAGAAGAAAAAATGTTGGGTACAAAAGACCATAGTTTTGAGAAATAGTTCAACAATTAAAATCAAACGGGTTCGAACCAACAGGTCCAGGTGCACTCCACGTGCTAAAATGATACATTTAAGCTACTGGTGAAATTAGAGGTCGATCAGAGCCAAATAATCCACCACTGGCAGATTAAAATCCTCCACTGAAGGATTCAGTTGGTTAGTTCGACCTCGAATATCTCTGGTGGGTCGGGTTGTCAGGTCAGAGAAATACGCAACATCTAGATCTTATTTACAGCCGTCCAATCGCACCCAGATTCATCCAAACCCTCTAATCTTCTATAAATACACTTGTAATCTTTCCTTTCTCTCCTCGTTAGGTTAGCTTTATTTTCTTGTTTAGTAGAGTAGATTTTATTTCTTGCTTAGCAGTGTAGTGTATGAGAAGAGAAACAAATTTTGTAGTCTTTCTTTCGTAATCAAGTTTTAGTTTCTTGTTCTTTATGTTCTTGTCTTTCATTTGATGCAAATTTTATTACATTACTTTGGTTAGCTCAAGTTTTCTTTAGTTTCATGTGTTGTTCTTATGTTTTTTTGTTAATATATTGATTAGTGAGTAATCCATCCCGATTGAGGGTGGAGAATGATGTGAAACGTAAATGTTGTGAGATTGGTGTATGTTTTAATCATAATCTTGGAGTTTCACATGATTTTCATAACCCTTTTGTTGAGTTTCTCATTCTTACCTTTGATGTGTTAATGATCTTAATTAATGCTTAGCACATGCTTTGACAAGTGAGCCCACTTTATGAGGAATGATGATATGTGGATAATGTTGGAGTGTGTAAAGAGAAGGATGGCATGTGGGAGCATGTGCTCTTGTTGTCAATTATTATGAATTTAATGTTGGAGTGTGTAAAGAGAAGGATGATATGTTGTCAATTATTATGAATTGAATGTGCAAGCACTTTGTTCCTTGATTATGGTATTCGTCTTTTGGAAGTGTTAAGGAATATGCGCTTGATCCTTAACCGTAGAGCTCTAAAAGATAATGGTTTACATAAATCAAAAGTTATTCACAATCATGGTAATTAACATGGAACATTAATTACCGAGATAAGATTGTCGTGTTGGTCATCGATTGTTGTAGCTCTACAAATAATTGACGACACGAGTATATAAAAGAGGAAAAGATTACGTTTATATATTGAATAAACCTAACAAGTAAAACATTATGGAATTGTGTTTCGTGTCATTAATGTTTTTACTGTGTCTTGGATCCTAAGATATGAGACTTATATCTTTTCACTCAAGAAGTGCTTGATTTGATTATTGTCAAAAACAATCAATAAGTGTAGTGATAAAGGCAATAGTTGGTTGAGCATGACTTGTGCTAGAAAAGATAGCTAGTCAAACGATTATCATTGTCCCTCTTAATTGAGTGATGATATTAGAGGGTCCCATGATAAAGAAAAATTAAAATGTGCACAATGTAACTTGACTTAAGTTACATAGTTATAATTAGCTTAAAGAGATCAAGAAATGAATATAATACAAAGATGACACATTTCTACTTTGTATATATTCTTAATATCATAAGGCAAGGGACGGACACAAGTGGTGCACTTACATCACTAAATGCATCGTGTTTTGGTTCGGGTGGAACAAAGACATCTATGCTAATTGGGTAACTATAATGTGTAGCTAGATACCGCTTATAGTTTGAGATATTAAGTGTTTAATATCTCTACCAATTTGGCTTAGATCCTCCTATAGGTCACACCACAAAACTGGGAAACAAGAGGTTGATTTTAAGTTCATATGGTGTGTCAGGTTTCATATGAAAATATGACACATGTGGTGAATGAATAAAATCAATATGTCATGAGAATTGACATAATTAGAATCATAATAAATCTGAACTGCTATTCGTCGCCGTAAAACTACTTAAATCGCCCGTAAGATTACCATTTTGCCCCTCTGCCCTTTCTACTAATATAACTCCTCATTTCACTCTTTTAACACAACTTTCTCTTCATATCACACTTTTATTCACCAAATAGAATGTCTCGGAGGCCAGGGAAAGAGCCAGCGGAGACCCCTGACTACTCACATCTGGTAAATTACCTTGTTTATTTCAATTAATTTTTTAAAAGAATTTTTTTTTTGAGTCGGACGGTCGCGGGAGACGCCCGACCCAATGAACAGACGTCTGCGGGAGACGTCTCCCACGTACGGTAGGCGTCTCCGGCAGACGCCTACCACGTAGGGTAGGCGTCTCCCGCAGACGCCCGGTTTTTTTTTAATTTTATTATAAATTGTGATAAATTTTAAATAAATTGAATATTATGTTAATAATGAGTTAAATTAGTTTAGTAAATCGTTTATTGATTATAAATTGTGATAATTAATAAATAAATCGCTAAATAAATTGATTATTATGTTAGTAATTAGTTGTGTACGATTTTAGTAAAGGATTATTGATTAATTGTGATAATTGCTAAATTAATAGATTATTCAGTTAATAATTAGTTTAATTATTTTAGTAAATTCATTAATAAATTTGTATTTTTAAAATTGAATTAATAGTCATCGGGTTACCGTGGAGGAAAAGGGAAATCAATTCCCTTACGCGCGGTACGTAGTATAGCAGACGAGTCAGGTCCTCGTCATCCACGTAGACGTGGTATTTCTGCTTCAGTTAGGAGACAGAGAGATCTGTTACGTCGTCGTCAGACACCTGGAGAGTCTTTCGACGACGAGGATGATTCAGATGAGCTGAGGAGTCACGACGACAGTGACGATGGGGGCCGATACGACTTGGGGCCACAGGAGGAGGCGGTACATCAGGCCGGTCGAGGACGGGGGCGACACGGTGGTCCTTCATCTGAGTGGGTCATTAGGAAGGATCGAGGTGGCCGGTTTGTGACCGGTGATTCGAGTTCGTGCACTGCAGACGCCCGAGCTCAGAAGAAGAAGATGGGTGATGACGAGTCTTGGATCGTCACGGATATTATTCCCGGTGGTCCTGTAGATGGCAGCGTCATTCCGAGTTTCGGAGGCCACGTCGCCAGACGCATCTGGGATGGTGATTGACATCATTTCATGCTTATATGTGTACCTTATATCCATTATCTTACACCTAAGCAATGCTACGTGACGAGTTTTATGTTTAGTTTTCAGAAATAAAGAGGTTTGAAGAGAAGAGCCATGAAAGGACCCAAAAGCAGGAAAAAAGACCTAATTGTGAGACCTGGGGACCAAGATGCAAGGGAGAAGGACCTGATCGTAAGACAGAAGGACCTAAGAGCAAAACAGGAAACTCCACACCATCATGAGGAGTATTTTGTCAATTCGATTCGGGTCGGAGCTCCACAAAACAAGTTAGATGCATCCAAGACCAAAAAACACACCAAGGAAAGCCCACCAGAAGACCCAGACGGATCTGGGCTTTATAGGCCACCAATTGGCGGTCTGGAACCGCCAATTGGCGGTCTGGATCATGCAAGATCCGCCCCAACTTCTCCTGGACTTGTATTAGTGTTCGTTTAGGCTATTTTTTGGTATTGGTTTAGTCCCACATCGGGGGATTGTCCCTGATTAGCTTTTTCCATGCTTATAAATAGAACTCTTCACCTCCCATTGTATCCATCTCTCTCTCTTTGGTGGTCATCTTCCCTACTAAGAGTGAAGCCTTGAAGCAAAACTCTAGTGGAGGAAGAGCTACTTGTAATTGAGTGAGTTAATAATAGAAGTTTTCTTTTAATGATGTTGTTTCTCTCTTAGTTTAATTTCCTTTCATATGCATGCTTATTTGTTTGTTTAGTTTTATGCTTCTTTAATGTTTCTTGCTTGAGTAGTATAAATTTCATTTCAGTATTATGCTTTCTTTTGCTAATTTAGTTAGTGTAATGAGTAGTGAGTAGTTCCATCCCCATTTGGGGGGTGGAGAAATATGTGATATAATCATGTAGTGTATTAAGTGTGTGTTATCTTTATCCCTTGAGCTTTATATGATTTCCATAACCATCTAATGGGTTTTCACTCTTATCTTTGATATGCTAATGCTCTTGAATGAAGCTTAGCTTATGCTTTGATTAGTGGACCTATTCTATGGGGAATGATAAGGTTAGGATATGGATGAAGTTAATATTGGAAACACAATTTGTAGTGTATGTGCTCTTGTTGCCTTTACCTTAGCTAATGTCTTGTATGTTTTAATGATGTAGTAAAATCTTAATTCATGTGGAGGCATAGTAGGGTATAGTCTTTATACTTGAGTTCATGTAGCTTCATTCCAATTATTGCCTTGTATGTTTTAATGATGTAGTCTTATCTTAATTCATGTAGAGGCAAAGTTGGATGTAGTTTTATGATTTCATACAATACATGTTGTGATGAGCTTAATGAACACACACACTCTTTTATGTTCACATTATTTCTCTACCCCCTTTGGGGTTTAGTTTTATAGTTTCTTCTCAATTTCATTTCAGCTTTGTAGTGTAGTTTAGTTTAGTGTAACCAACCTTTCTTCCCTTTCTTTACCTCTCGCCTTTGCACAAACCAAGTGTCGTCACACCTCCCAGTGGACGACCCGTATTTGCCACCGCTTCAACGTGGCCGTGCACTTGCGGTTAAATATAAAACGAGATCAATCAGATGGCGAGGAGCGGAAGGTTTTGAAGTGCCATAATCGGCACAGAGCCTCTACGACATTGCAGGCATGGCGCTCAGTGATGACTGAGGATATGACCGCGACCGCGGTTGACAGTGGATTGGGTCACTTGCCGTACAACATGTTTTCCTGCATCGACATGCCGTTGATTTCAGCATTCGTGGAGCGGTGGCAGGCTGACACCAACACTTTCCACTTGCCGTTCGGAGAGATGACGATCATGTTGCATGACGTCTTTCAGATTCTACACATTCCTGTTGAGGGTCCCATGGTCAGTGCGCAGGCGCCGACATCTGAGCTGAAGTTATATGTATCTGAGTTGCTGGGTGTCAGCCTGGAGGGTCTTGGGCGGGATAGCTCATTTTGGAGTGGCGGTGGTGTTAGTATCGACGCTGTGGACGAGTGTTGCAGACGGGGGCGACCACCACGGACTGAGGATACGCAGATGACTGCTTATTTCTTCTTACTGCTAGGCTGCGTATTGTTTGTCGACAAGAGCGGTTCCAGACTGAGACCACGCGACTTATTGGAGGCGAGGGACCCAGATACCATTGGTGATTACTCATGGGGGTCGGCGACGTGTCGACTTTCCCCTAGGTCGACCTCGTACCTTAGTATTTTCTTCGGGTTCTCCATAGTTCGACTGATCGGGGTGTAACTGTTCGTATAAAATACGAGAGACATTACGAATTACTGCTGGATCGCTCTGCGAGATCTCATCCACTAGCTTCCGAAAATGCTCGGTGTCTTGTGCTGACTGATCAACAAACTCTGACATCTGGACTCCTTCTCCGATAACAAGTGTTTTCCAGAATGGATGAATCTGCTCTAAATAAATTCCATCACCTGACGCGAAACACTCGTACATGGTACAGGCACAAGGAATCCCATGTGTTGTCAGGAAAGCACACCCACAGTGATATTCAATTTCATCACTTAAGTCCTGCATTCTCTTCAACTCCTGAGTCATTAACGACAAGCAGTGATGCGAAACTCGGTCATTTATATGCTGAAACAGAGGACCTATGTAATGTGCCAAATTTCGACGTCTCGAATCTTCAAGAAAGTTCCGAATATTCGTCAGCTGCATTTCAATAGACGAGTTCACGCGGTCGAAAAGAGTGTCGAGAGCGGCAGTCGATGTAGTGATCCACTCTTTCAGAGCCGAATGTGCACTTTCCACCCTGCAGTTCGTAGTGTTGCCGAAATGAAGAACTTGATTCGTCCAATTCAACACGAATTTTTCCTTATGCACCAACCACGTGTCTTCCACATACTTCGTCAGCACTGGCCAGGAACTGTAAGAATCCTTCAGATTACGGACTGCTCTATCATAATCCGTCTGTGAATCAGAAAGCATGACTCTCCTCCATCTTCCACGTCTAAAACTCTCTGCAAGCTGCTTCTCCTTTCCGAATACGTGGTATGCGTAGTTGTACACGTCTTTGTTGATATGCCAGGTGCATAGTAAATGAGCTGACTTAGGAAAAACCTCTGCCACTGGTCGCATCAGACCCATCTCCCGGTCCGTAATTATTGCTGTCGGGCTAACAATATCCAATAACAGATCTCGCAACCTCTCCAACACCCACCGGTAACTAGACTCGGTCTCATCCTGCAAAATCGCATATCCGACGAGAAAATTCATATTTGTTGGAGTAACCCCAACCATCTCAAACAAAGGCATCTTGTACTTGTTCGTCTTATACGTCGAATCCATACAGATCACGAATGGGTATGTACGCAACAACTGAACTGAAGTCGGATGTGCCAAAAATGCGTGAGTCAAGACATTAGTTTCTTCATCTGCCACAATCCAATGCAAATACTTATGCTGCACTGCCTCTCTGAGAAACTGCTGCGCGGGATTCCTGTCTTCAGATTTCGTCCTCCTCATGTACTCTCTGAAGTTGTAAATGTGCCTTTGATTAGGATTATCGTCCGGAAATTTCTTCTTTACCGCCAACAAAATGTTACGGGGCCTTGCTTGTGCCTCTGTCATATCCCGAACAATTTGCTTTGCCCCAGCACTAAGTCCGCTGACCTGTCGGTGACCCTCTGAATAAACTGCCAATGGGTGGTTGTGCTGCCCAAACATGCTACTAGAAACAATAACCCATCCATCACGATCTCGTCGCTCCACCACTTTTACCAAAAACCGACAACCGCAACCTTTTCTTTTCGTATTCTTTCGCAGTGCAATACTCGTATCACGAGAACTCATCTCACGTCTGCGATCCCATCTGAGGTAACAATCCATCCGGTTATCTGCTTTCGGTTTGTATGATGATATAACCAAAAAAAATCCGGCTCCTATTGCAACTTGTTTCGCCCATTTACAACCTTCCTCGATTGTTGTAAATATTTCTTTACTGTCAAAAAGCTCACTGTAATCTACTCCATCACCACCGAAATCTTGAAACGGAACCTGAAAAATTTGAATTTAACAAAAAATTAAAAAAAAACAAAAAAAAACGGGCGTCGGGCTAAACCGCCTCCACCAAGGTGGAGGCGTCTGCCTAACACGCCTCCACATAGGTGGAGGCGGTTTAGACAGACGCCTCCACCTTTGTGGAGGCGTCCATAGGAGACGCCTGCACAAAGGTGGAGGCGTCTGTCTAAACCGCCTCCACCTATGTGGAGGCGTGTTAGGCAGACGCCTCCACCTTGGTGGAGGCGGTTTTGCCAGACGCCCGAGTCGTGAAAAAAATTCCGCCCCAGTTACCTCGCCGGATTCAGGTGCTTCGCCAGACATTTTCGTGGTGTTGGTACTAGGAATGTGAGTAAAACTGAGTCAAACACCTTATTTAAAGACACGGGACGAAATCGGTATAAATTGATTTGTTAAGTGCAAAAATGTCATTTTTGGGGCGATTTAAGTAGTTTTCCGGCGACGAATAGTAGTTCCCTAATAAATTCATATGAGGTATATATATTATGTGGTGTAATAATTTAATATTACATATGATAATATATTATATAAGATGTGAATTTTCTAAAACCCCCAAAAGATTAAATTTTGTTGGAAATAAATCCAAAATTTGACAAAGGCAAAATCGAGGTCAAACACGGTGAACCGTTCATGGTTCGGTCGACTGGGGTATCTTCGGATCGGTTAACCGAATAGGGAACGGGTAAGCGCAATTGGTTGACCGAAATTGTCTGGAGTGCCTGGACAATCGGGTTTGGTTAACCGAGTGTGCACGGTCAACCGGGAAGTAGTATTTTCGGTAGACCGAAGGTGACATGGTCATCCGATGACTATGTCCTAGGAGCGATTCTGGTGGGTCAACGGTAGATCGAGTAAAAGACAGGGTTCATCTGAATTCTTGCAGGGAATTTTTCTCATACGGATTCGGCCAACCGTCTAGCTCACGGTGCACCGAACACATATTATAACCGAATGGTTTGGTTGACCGAATAATACTCGGTCTACCGAACAAGATCGATTCTGCCTGAATTATTAAGAGATTAATTAGATCATGGGTGGATTAATTCCAGATTTAATTAAAACGTTTTTTGTGGGTGATTATGTCGAAATTAGAGATTAATTTAGGAGAGAATAAACAAGTGATCATGGCTAAAGAATAACTCTTGATAAGGATGTTTTGGGAGATTATAAAAGGACCACTACTCCTACTTGTTTAACGACTAATGCAAAAATTCTTTCTCTCATTAATCTCTCCCTAATCACCACGAAAATCTCTTAGTAAATTTAAGTTTTAGAGATAAGAATCTCAGGAGCTTAAAGAGGGGTTATTAGCTAGATTCTAAACATTGTTAGAGATTGATTGACTAGCTCATTTCTCTCTAATCTTGTTTAGAGTTTGGTAAACACTCGGAGGCAAATCTGTGGACGATTCAACGGGCAACGCGACTCCGAATCTTCAAGAATGTTTTAGAGAAACTTTAAGTATGATTCTACATTTGTGATTTATTTTAATAAATGTAAGATTGCATGTTATTAGAATAATCACAAAACTATGTACATAGAAATTGTTGAAAATATGAAAATCGATCTTGTATGTTGTATTAAAATTTTAAAATATATACCTACATAGGGACACGAAATTCTACATTGACTTCCTTCACCATTGTTTTTCTATTATTTGTTTGGACTTTTTTCATTAAAAATAATCATAATAATATATTCGAGTCACTTTTTTCTTTTTTTAATTTGGGTGTTTTACATGAAACCCCTTTCACATTTTGTTTTGAGTTAGATTATTTTATTTACTTAATTTTATGGATATTTAATTTGGTAATTTATTATATTTTCTACAAATATTATATATCAACGATTTTTATTTGTTGGGTTTGTTCGAAAAATAATCAACAAAAATACTTTTCTATTATTTGTGTTTTTAGTTATGAGTCAAATTAAGCTATTTCATGTCAATATGCGTTATCTTTCCGTTATTATTTTTGTAAACTTAAACATGATTTTAAGTCTATGTTTTTAGGCTTATATCAACAAACATATATATGCGCAGTGTGTTATGTAGGGTATCCATACATCCAAAGGCGGATCCCGATTTTTTTTCTTCCAGTGGGGGCCAAATTTTAAACTTGTCAAACTAATAAAAAGACTTACTAGACGTGATTAATCAGACTTTGACAATTCATCACTCGTACCAAACTTTACAAAACAAATGGTCTAAATAATTTATATATTGAAACTATAAATTTTAACATAAACATAAAGACCCTGTAGTTGAAAAACAATAAATTCATTTTATCAACAATAGTACAATACCCTTCTTATGTTGTTATCATCACTCTTTCATTCATGTGTAAATTAGTCCATTAATATTTTTGTGGGCATACCTTTTGATTATGATGTTTAAAATTTTCATACTTTTTGTAGATTTGTGGTAAAAAAACTAATGCGGATGCGAAGATATAGGTAGAATTAGACTTAGGTATTGGGCCAATGTTGTGTTGCGGTTGTCCAATTTTTTTATTTTTTTTAAAATACCTCCAAAAATCTATAAAAAGACCCCTAAAACACCTAAAATAAATAAAAATACCAGACCCGTGGGGCTGGACCGGGCCCGGGCTACCCTATCATGTCGGGCCTCCAGCCCAATGGGCTGCCGGCCCAGTACCCAGGTGTAGGTATAATTAATGATGCTAAGTTATATCAAATTGAAATGTAAATGTGAAAATGTTTTATTTAGTACGAGTCAAGACCACAACAAATTGAAACGTACTAATATTAATATGTATGACCAAATGAAGGGCGTAAATACAATATAACAACATTAGATCGAGGGTATATTTTTATCGTATAATCAATTTGAAAATACAATTAACAGTCTAATCCATGTTGAAGGGTGTCAAAAAATATTGTTACAATACGAGCAAAAATGGAATTGCATCTTTGATACTCTTTCACATGTCGTGTGCAATTGGTAGTAAAAAAGAAGTTGCATGCTTCACTCAACCCATACCAATATTGCAACCAACAAAGAACATAGGAAAAAAGTAAGACCTTTTTTTACATAATTTCAGCGGGTCATGGCCTCAACACTGAGTGCATCGCATGGAACTATCGCTAGTATTCCATCAATATTACAGGAATATTACATGTTTTGTATGAGTTGAAGAAGAAAAAGAAGAGTAAGTTTGACGAGGATGAGTCTTCAACCGATTATCCACCACTTTGGTTTGTATGCCTTAAAATTTTAAGAATCGTCAGTGATTGGTTCGCTCCAAAGCTGAACTTTTAATTGCTTGATCCCCAATAATATTTTGTAGGCTTATCTGACCTCTGTAATCAGTTGGTGCATACAGTTACACGGACTTGCTATTCTGGAGGTTAGTCCCGTGTATCCATTGATTACAGACACACACATATATATATAGGGTCAAGCTTTAGTGAGCTCAGAGCTCATCAAATTTAGTTTAATCACCATATAATCTCACCATTTGATCTTATTTACAGTTAATCTCACCATTCATTAGCATAACCGTTTTTTTCTTAATCTACCTTACAATTTGAAATGAGTAATGTATATTGTGGGAGTTTAATTTAGAAAAATTAAGCCCCCACAATATCCATCACTCATTTCAAATTGTAAGGTAGATTAAGAAAAAAACGGTTATACTAATGAATGGTGAGATTAACTGTAAATAAGATCAATGGTGAGATTATAGGGGCTTAAACTAAATTTGATGAATCCTGGGCTTACTAGAGTTTGACCCTCTATATATATATATATATATATAACTAAAGAAAGAGTACCTTTGATTCGACGACCATCATTGAACTTGGGACCACACCTTATTTGATGTAAGTCAATTTTGAAACTGCTAAATCTTACGAGTTTTTTTTAAAGACAGATGGAATGTTATACGTGATACATAAATAAGATGTGATGTTTTTCATTCCAAAAACTGAAATGAAAGGACTCATTTCTAACAAAATCATTGATAACAGTAAAACTAAAACTATCATTTGAATATTTTGTTGGGATTGGTATGAGACAAATTGTATTTTGTTTCGACAGTAGTGTTGTGCTCTATGCGTGTTACATTTGTTACAGTCAATAATCTAAAAAAGTTATAAAAAGATTAGTGTATACAGATCTCATGAGACACCACAATGATAAGGAGATGTGCGGTAACTCCGACAATGAATGGAGTATTAATATAAAGAAGCATGATTAAAAGTTCATCAGTAAATTAGTAGTCGTGGTAAAAAAAATCTAAATCTACGTGTAATTAATGCAAATGCGGAAGCAATTAAGAAACACGCACACAAAACAAACAAGTAATAAGAGATTCCACACCACGAAATGAACAACGGATATATAAAGGGTGCCGTCCCAGTCCTCTCTACAAGTATCGTTCGACTCTTGAGTCGTACTCGTGTATTCCACAATCTGATTTTTAATCCGGGGAGCGATAAAAGAATTTACACCACGAGCTAGTGAACACTCACACTTAGCTTGAATCTCCTCTCACAACCCAGAGGTGGCTTCACTCAAGGCCGATTATAACTCTTGAATAAGGAAATGGAGTTGAAGCAAACAACTCTAGAATTGCACTTTAACTAATTAATACACTTGATTTGGGTTTAGATCTAGGCTAACAAAGATTTAGGTTTTGAATGTGGTGGTGTATGAGATAGAGAGTGTGAAAAGATGTAACTTGAAGTTGTAGCACTTGAATACTTGTGACATATCTTGGTAATTGATGCTCAAATGAGCGTAGGAACTCACATTTATAGGTTCTTCAAGTCTCATCGCCGTTAGGGAAAATTTGAGGATGATTTGGTCCAGTTTGGAGTAAGAACAAATGTTAAATCAACGGTTTTGGACAACTGGGACAACCTGGAACGTAGGAGTTGTCCTAATTGGTCTGGTAGAATACCATGGGACAACTCGTTAAGAATCCAATTTGGAAACCACATGTTATTCTTGGTATTTGGAAGTTTCTGAAAAGAATGTGTTCTAAAAGTTTTATTTTTAAATATCTTTTATTGTGAATTAAATGTATTGAATATTTTGTTCATTGATTAATGTGTTCGTCTTTTGGAAGTGTTAAGGAAGAGGTTTTTGGTCCGTAACTGTAAAACTCTAAAAGATAATGATATACATAAATAAAAAATAATTCACAATCATGGTAATTAACATTGGACATTAATTACCGAGTTAAGATTGTCGTGTTGGTTAAGAGAGTTATCGTAGCTCCACAAATATTTAACAACTTCAGTATGTGAAATAAAAAAAATATTTCTTTCATATATTGAATTGACCTAACAAATGAAACATTATGGAATTGTGTTTGTGTCATTAATGTTTCATTGTGTCTTTGAATCCTAAGATATGAGAATTATATCTTTTCACGTAATGAGTGTATAATTTTATTATTATCAAAAGTTATCAATGCGTATAGTGATAAATATATTAGTTGGTTATACATAACTTGTGATGGATAAGTTGATATGTCAAAAGATTATCATTGTCCATCTTGACTTGAGTGATGATATTGTTGGCCCCTTTGATAAAGTAAAATTATAATATGCACAATGTAACTTGTGTATAGTTACATATTTATAATTAGCTTGAGAGATCAAGAAATGAATATATAATGCAAAGATGACATGTTTCTACTTTGTATAATATTCTCAATATCATTAGGCAAATGATAAACACAAGTGATATTAAAAATCACTGAATGTATCATGTTTAGCTCAAGTGAGCAAAACATCTTTGTTATTTAGATAACTATAATGTGTAGCTAGATACTGCTTATAGTTTATGATATAAAATATTTTATATCATTGTCAATATAACTTAGATCATCTTATAGGTCACACCACAAAACTGGGAAACAATGAATTTGATTTTACATTTTATATAATGTATTGTGATACATGTGGTAAATATTAAAATCAAATGTGTTATGATTACGACAATGTTAGAATAATCAACAAATTTACATGAGATGTAAATATATATTATGGGATAAAATGTTCAACATTATATATGATAATATGTTGCATATTTTAATGTGGTTCATAACATTATAAAATATAAATTTGGTAAAACCCCAAAGATCGGATTTTGTTGGATATTAATTCAAAATTTAATAAAGGCATCAATCAGTCAAATTGGTTGACCGTTCGACAAACTATGTTCGACCGAAATCAGGGACTTTACCTGGTTGTGAATCGGTTGACCGTTTAACAAACGTGGTTTGACCGAAATAAGAGTTTTTTCTGATTGAGAGATGGTATATTGTTTGACATACGTGGTTTGACCGAAATCAGGGATTTTCCTGATTGAGAGACGGTCGACCATTTTGTTTGGACCATTTTGGCTCGACCATTTGGACATGTCACTCGACCGAAACCTGGGATTTTGGTTGTGATGGATTGGTCACCCGATTGGACGTGTTGTTCAACCAAAATTGACGATTCGTAACCAATCGGTCGAACGGTTGACTATTTCGGTCGACCGTTTACGTACGGTTTTGCCTAAATTAATAAGAGAATTTCTTTGATCATAGGTTAGATTTGTTCCAATTCGGTTAGAGGTGGATAATGGATGATTATGTGTCAAAATATGATTGGATTAAAGGATCCATTAACAAAGAATCATGTGCAAGTGAGTTGCACATCAATGGTTTTGAGGAAGTCCTATAAATACGACCCTCCTCTCCTCATTGTTAATATATGAATGCAAAACTGTCCTCTCCATATTTCTCCACCAAACCCATCTGAAAATTCTCTTGTTAGTTGAGTGTTTGAGAGATTAAATTCTCAGGAGCATCAAAGGGATAATAACTAGATTCTAGCCTCGAATTAGAGATTGATTGGCTAACTCCTTTCTCTCTAAATCTTGTTTAGAGCTTGGTGAACACTTGGAGGAATTTTGAGGCGATTCAAGTGCAACACGACTCCAGATCTTCGAAAATATTTTAGAGAACCTTTTGGGTATGATTTTCTTCTATACAAATTAATATTCATGTAGGATACATATATTAAAATGTATAGTCTATGTTTTGTACATGAAAAATTATTGAAAATATGAAAATCGATCCTAAATGTTACTAATTTGTTTAAAATTATACACAAGTATATGACACGAAATCCTACAGTTCCGATTGGACGACTCGCCAAGGGATGAGTCGTCTAAATCAGTCAATAAAGTTGATGTAAAATACGACGAATTGGGAAATAGTCATTGAGTTAAAGGTGAAGATCTGACAAAGATAACAATTATATTTGGTATAAACACTTGCTGACAACACTATAATAGGACGATTCAAAGGGTGACGAGTAGTCCTATGGCTATGGTCAAAGCATGCAAAATCGGACAGCTCAATAAGAGAAATCGTTTGATTAAGATTGTGCAATCTAAATCAGACAGTCTTGGGACACACGAGTCATCAGTTCATGATTAGTAGCATATCATACATTTCATTCATGTTATATATATAAATCTTTTATTTTACCTTATATTTTTACTGTAGTGTATATTTTAAGGTTTAGGTAATGAAGAAGGGAAATGAAGCAAAACCGACTTAATTGCAAGAAGAAAGAACTGATATGCGAGGCTTTTGAATCTAAATGAAAACGTCAGTGACCTAATTGAAAAAACAAAGTGACCTAAATGCAAATAAAATATTATGTTTGCAAGAAACCCTCAAACTCAAGAACCTCAAAGTGTTTATGCAATTGAGGCCAAAACAAGTCGAATTAGTGGGTGCATATCCTAACCCGAACCACCAATGGAGGATTTGAATATGCCAGTAGCCGAATGGTTAAGTTTAATCCTCTCACATATCCACCCCTGGTTCACTAAGGCCCCAGATATGTTGTGCGGTTCGTTTTGAGTTTAACGTGCACCAGACTCATGGAGATTCAATTGTGACTATTGGATTAGGTCCAGAACCATCAAGAGCATCCACTCTTCTATGTATAGACTTGTTCCTTCTACCTTTCCTCTTCTTTCGCTTTCCATCATTCAAGTAGGGTTTAGTTTCCTAATTTGGGTGCACGTAGAAGGTGGTTGATGGAAGGTGTAATGTAGATGATTTTTTAATCAAAGCATAGATTTGAGTTCCATTTGCTCTCAACTTACATTTTATGTAACTTTTATCTTCATGAATTGGTTAGATCTCTGGTTTGTGTTTTGTGTCATGTTTAGTTTTAGGTTTCATTCTCCATGTTAGTTTTGATGATTAGTGAGTAGTCAACCCATTAGGAGTGGAAGATGATGTAGTTGTGAAATGTTGGTGGATATGTGATGCCTCATTTGTTTCCATTCTTTGTTCCTAATGTTATATCTCTACGATGCTTAGGATTGATAGGTCAATGAACACTTAGGATCTTGATTCATGCTAGCTAAGGTTCTTCTTACATGTTTATTGATCTATGCCTCGTGAATGGAAGGTTGAGTGTATGTGTTCTTGTTGCGTATGTTTTCATGTAATGCTTGTTGTAGTTTTTGAACACTGGATATCCTGACAAACACTAGGATCTTAGATTATGCTAATGTTCCAAAATGCAACTAGATTCATGTTCAAGTCATGCTTACATTAACCCATTTGTATGTGAATGATTAAATTGTGGTTTCCACGGTAGCTATCATAGGTTAGTTAACTCACACACACATGTTCTTAGTGGTTTGGCTTGACGTGCACACACACTGTACACCACACTTACACTCCTTCACCCCTAGGGTCCTTCATCTAATTGGATTTTTATTGTTAGATTAGTAGTAGTTTTACTTGTGTATGTAAATAAGTAATTAACGTAATCAATTCTCTCCTTTTTTCTTTCCATTCGAAAATGATTTATGCAATAAACCAAACACAACTTCCCATAGACTCAATCCATACTTGTCACATCTTCACCAACGTCGTGCACTTACGTAAAACATCAATCAGTTTACTTGAGGACTTTAGTGTTAATGGAACTATTGAGGCTTGGATGAGTTATTCGGTTCTGGTGAACAATACAAGTCTGGACTTGAGATCTGATGACTCGAGACAATTTGAATCTTCTTATTGGGGGTTGGACTAGGTGTTGATTGGAGTAAACTTTTGGTGGATTGGTCGACACAAAGAGGTGTCAATCGTTTGATTTGACCCAGTTTTGTACCCTATCACTTGTGTCATATTATATTCAATCCTAAGCCTCAATAAATGAAAAATACATGTCTTCTTGATGTTTTTATCATTACATTTCTTGAACCTTGATCTTGGAATACAAGTTCTTGGCCTCTTGCAAAGTTCTTGTTACCTTGGTCATCAGTATAAGAATTAGATTTGCAATATATACTCATGATTATACCTAGGTAACGGTTTGTGTCGGTGTGGCCCTGCACGACATGGCCCGTTGCAGATAATACACGACATAGTGTCGTGCCGGGCCTAGGTCGACTCGTTTCCCAGGCCTACCCATGATGCATGGCTAATGCAAGGTTGACCAATTGGTTGAATAAACTGATATGAGAATTAAATGTTAGTCGATTACTCTAAATTAAGATATTATTATTGTCAATTATCAAAATTTAAATAAGATTAAGGCCATCAAATACGAACAACTCAAATCCCCCAATTGATAACCATCATAAATTGTAAAATCCATTTGGAACATTAGTTTCGTCAAGGACAAATTTAAAATTCCACCAGAAATAAACACCACGTGAGAATCCAAACACACTTAATTTACGAATCCTAACATGGTGAGCTATCTGACATAAATAGAATTAAGATATTGAACTGCTAAATATCGCACATTTTTTACTTAAATCGCCTGTCTGAATTACCATCTTGTATTTTTCTCATTTCTACTTACATATCTCTTCATTTCACTCTCCAACCATCACTCTCACTTTATCTTCCTAAAACTCATCAAAAATAATGTCTCGGAGGCCAGGAAATGAGTCAGTGGACGCCCCGATGCACTCGAATCAGGTAAAAATTCCCTTTTATTTTAAGTTAACAAAAAAACAAAAAAAACGGAAGGGGCGTCCGCAAAAGTCATTCCACCCCCTCCCCAAAGGAGAGGGCGTCCGCGGGAGCCCCCCCTCCCCTCATTACATAGCAGAGTTGCTCGGGGTGACTATCAATTGTCTTGGGAAGGATAACCTCTTTTGGAGTGACGATAGTGTTAGCATCGACGCTGTCGACGACTGTTGTAGACAAGGACGACCTCTGCGGACCGAGGATACGTTGTTGATTGGATACATGTTCTTACTGTCGGATGTGTCTTGTTTGTCGACAAGAGCGGTTGCAGGATCAGACCACACGACATATTGGAGGTTAGGGACCCGGAGACGATTGGTCAGTACTCATGGGGGTCAGCGACGTTGGCATACCAAAAAAAAAATCTAATTCCAATGACAACTTGTTTCGCCCATTTATTCGGGTCATCGAATGTTTCAAATATCTGCTGATTTTCAAAATGCTCATTGTAATCTACTTCATCGCCACCGAAATCTTGCAACAAATCCTGAAATAAGTTGAAATAACACAACATATTAAAAAACAAAAAATGGGGCATCTGGCTAGGACTCCCCCCCCCCCCCTCCTCAATGTTTTTTTTGATTTAACTTACTTCATCAGATTTAGGCGTTTCACCAGACATTTTTGTGGTTTTGGTACTGGTTAAGTAAGAAATACTGAGATAAAAGTCTTAGTTTAAGAGATGAGACGAAATAGGTATTAAATAGCTTACGAATGACAAAATGTTAATTGAGATGACGATTTAAGAAAAAAATGGGTGATGTTTAGTAATTCCCACGAGATGCTCTAGAAAATAACATTCCAGGATTTGGTGAACAATCACGGTCAGTTCCCAAGAATCCGAGTCACGCAAGGCACCAACCTGACACACCTGGCAACCAACCAAACAACTTTACAGTCGGGCCTCACATGCACCGCTCACAATCTTTCCTTTCCGGTTCCCTCCGCTTCAAAACCTTCTTGTTCTACTTTTTTATGGTTAAATTTCAAGATGTTGTCCAACCTTTTGTGAAAGCTAATATATTTATTGAGTACCGGTTCATGGAGACACAATTGAGGGACAAATTTGTAGATAGAGGTGTCCATGCAAAACTCTAAATAATGTGGTTACTTGAATTATGTGAAAGTAGTGTATGTACAGACCTTGGACTTGTGACAATTGATTTCTAGATAGGAGCAAAAGAAATCATTTTCTCTCTAAGTCTTTTCAAATTCTCTTTTAACATATACATTTGATAACTCATTTCAAAATCAATTTCCAAAATTTCTGCTCTCCCTTCCCAACTCCGCCTCACCCGTAACCCTCACAGAATTCACCATTCCAATGCTGAGGTCGTGTAGGAAGAGCTTCCGTGACGAACTCTGAAGACACCTCATCACTCAAGTTGGAATCTAATGTCACCACATGGGCACATCTATGTTGGGAACGAGTGAAGTAAAAGTTTTTTAATGGGTCATTTGTATCTCGCTCCATATCTACAAATTTTCTCTAAAATGTATCTTCATTTACCATTTTTCATATTTATTTGTTCTAATAAAGCCCAAGGTATAATCGGCCTCACCATGTACGATCTAAATCAATTTTAAGTATTTCTCTTTGATTTTACATCCACGGTAGCGTGTGATTGAGTTTGGAGAAGTTTGAGGGTGTAAAGATTACTTTGAGTCATGACGTGCACTTCATAGATAGATTCTCATTATTTGTTTGCAGAAGAATTTAATCCTATGACTGAAGCTTTAGGACGTGGAAGAAATATACTTGAACGATTCCACTTAAAACTGAGTGAAGTCGGGTCGCCCTCTCATAGTAATAAAAAATAAATGTTTTTTCCTTTAACATAATGTATATTTATAACAATCATGAAGTAATCATTGGAAATGAAATGAATATCTAGGAAAATAGACTACAAATTCTAGGTTGCTTTTGAGCATTGAATTCTGCATTATAATTTTCGGCCAAAACTAATTTCATTATAATCTAGCACAAACTTCATTTCTATAAGAATCTTATACAGTTGTTCGTGAAGAAAAGAATTTGGGGGAATCATTTTATTAAATAAAAATATCCTACTTTGTGTTGTTTTCGGTGGTATTAACAAAATTTTGATTTTCATTTCTCAATGTTTGACGTCAGAAAGTAACAGAAATTCATCGTATGTGGTCGACTGCCAACCCTTTGGTCCACCAAAATTAACTTAACAGACGACCGAACACATTATAGTTCACCGAAATCCTTAACTTGAATCATCGGTTCGGACGACCGACATTCATTCGGTCATTCATTTACGTTTGCTCAGAAAAATTACAATCTTGTAACTGGAATTCCCATTTCATTCCACTGACTTTTTAGTCATTTGTGTTTCGGTATCCAAACTGATTGGAAATTATTTGTCAAAATAAACACCAACAACATAATTGAGTCAAATTTTTTTACTTTCAATTAGATTTTGTTTTATGCTAATATCATTTTCCGCCGGTAACACCCCCTTAAATAATGTGTATTGATTAAATTTACATCCCAATTAGATTAAACATCTAATCCGACATGCATAAATACGATGGAAGTCATCGATCACATGCCAATGTTACCCCATCCAAGCGAACCCAACCATGGGCGCAACGAAGAGGTTCGCCCTCCTAATGGCAGGGAGAGACTCGGAGTACGTAAAGAAGATGCATGGCGGTTACTACAACGTCTTCGTGGACGCGTACGGGGACGACGGGGAGGTGTGGGACCTCTTCATGGTGGTGGACGGGCAATTCCCGGAGAAGGAGGCTTTGGAAGGCTACGACGGGTTCGTGATAAGTGGGAGCTCCAAGGATGCGTATGGGAACGACCCTTGGGTTGTCCGGCTTGGTGGCTTGGTTAGGACTTTGGATCGGATGCGGAAGCGGGTCTTGGGAGTTTGCTTCGGCCATCAGGTCAGCCTTGCTTCCCACTATGTCTCTGTCTGTCTCCTGATGTCTGCTCTGGTTAATTTAGATTGTTTTTTAGGTAGGGTTTTCGGTGGTGTGGGATGGGATGGGATGGGTTCCATTGAAATGAGATTTTTCTTGTAGAAATTTGTTTGTTGTAATTTGAAAATATAAGATTTTTCTTAAGTTTTTGTGACACAATCAATAATTTCATGATTTGTGCTTATCTTAATGAAACTATAAAATTTGGGCAGTTTCATAGAGGATTGTGCCAATGTGGTAGTTAATCGACCTAAAAGTAGCTTAAAGCAAGAGTTGTTGAAAGATTCCAGACAATGGATCATCTCTCCTTTTTTTATTAAAAAAAACATAATCTTCCTTCTATCTACAAATCAATAGTTGATATATATATTTAGATCAAAAGTAAAATTACCAACAAGCACAAAATCAAACCTTCTCTCTCCATCTTTCTCCTGTTGGTTTCTAAATGATATGCATGCCCAAAATCCCAGATGATATGCCATGCATTGGGAGGCAAAGTGGTGAAATCATGCAAAGGGTGGGACATTGGGGTGAGGAAGGTTGAGCTAGTGAAGGGCACCACACCATACAGGTTCTTGGGTGGGTTGAAGGGACCACCAACTTGCTTCAACATTCTTCAGGTCCACCAAGATGAGGTCTTGGAGCTTCCATCCTGTGCAGAGCTCTTAGGCTTCTCAGATAGGACTAGTGTGGAGATGTTTGCTGTGGAAGATCACATGTTGGGCATCCAAGGCCACCCTGAGTACACCAAGGACATCTTGTGTAGCATTATTGACCGGCTAACCAACAACAACACCTTACAAGTAAGTCTTTAATTTCGTCGAGCATAATTTGATGGTCGGACAAGTGATTATGTGTCCAGAGGTTCCAGAATCGAATCTCGAGCTTATTCGATGACCAGTGGTTGTGTGCTTGGCTAGTTATGCTGTGTCGTATGTAGTTTTTTTCCCGTCGTTGCAATATATGCTACAAACAAATGTGTAAGTTATATATATATATATATATCCAAAAAGGTAAAAAGTTTTTAATTTGATGTTTTGGGTTTTATATGAGTTTGATATGGTGGATGATGAAGGATTGTTTTGTTGATTTTCGGGCACATAATTATTTGTTTAGAGGTCTTCGAATTCAATCGTGTCGAATTTTGTACTTCGATCGTCATTGTAGTGCTAAAGTTCTGTCCAAAAAAAGAAATTCTATAATTTATTTTTTGTGTTTTTGAAGTTTTAATTGGTTGGTGATGAAGGGTTGTTTTGTTGATTAATCAGAGGGATTTTGCCGAGGAGTTAAAGATGAAAATGGAGGAAGCTGAACCAGACAGGCTGTTGTTGGAAAAGATGTGCAAAAGCTTCCTCAAAGGAAGGTAGTTTATAAATTAGATTTTGTAAAAGGAATCATTCTGGTTTTATTACACAACATGTGTTCCCCTTTCTTAATTAACTATCACAGTTCTGTAACAGTTCTTCACATGAAAAGTGGAAGTAACATGTTGTGGGTTGGATCTTTGTGGTTTTACATGTGAGAGTTGTTTGGACTTTGTTGATAGTGTTGTGCTTGGCATGTTGTGGAGGTGAGATGAACGTTTTGGTTCTTCCCCTCTTATTTAAAACTTAATTTTAATCTCAAGAGATGATTTGGTTGTTTGGTATTTGATGTTACAAGAGGAAGATTATAAGTCGTTGATGGGCTTTTAAAAAAATATATATATAATTTTTTAATCAATTGACAGAACGATTGTACAAACATCGAATCATCGTTGCTTTGCGAGTAATAGGATTAGAATCTATGAGGTAACCTCAAGATAACCAATAGAATCATCGTAACGGGTCATGTGATGGATACGTTAGTTTTGGGAATTGCGTATTGGATCATCTGATGTGACATAGAACATCATTGTTTAAGTGCATAATATATAAAACTCTAAAATCAAAAGTATTCGGAAAGAACGAAACGTGTAATACCAAAACACCACAGCAATCCGATCATTGAGGAACCGTTTGGATAGTATTATTGTTGGATTCTAAGAAGAATCTAAATGTGTTTCACAATCAGAAATTTAGCTTTCACCTTCTATGAAATTTGTATAGACCGAAAAAGTTGAATTTTTATAGCTTTATGTAAGAATCTAAATTCTAGAGTGACATTACCATATTACTCTCAGTTGTATTTATCATAATACACTCATATTTTAATATTTTTATTCGATAAATTTCTAATTAGAAACTATAAATGTCATATATATTATATTTTTTAATAAACTTGATGAATTTACGATATTTATTTAATAAACTTGATGAATTTACCATATAGATTTTAATCCAAACATATTTTAATATTTCATGATATTTATTAAATAAATGTCATATATATTATATTTTATGATAATTTTGAATATTAGAAACAAATATTAAAAACATATTCCACCTTGCTAAAAAAATTCATATCATATCTTATAATAGTAATCTAACAATATAAATTTAAATATAAGGGTATACTGGTCATTTAACATTTAGAATCATGAGCAAGAATTTATTTCATCCAAACATGTTTATCTTCTTATAGGAATCAGGATTCCAATTATTTTAATAAGAATAAGATTCTCACAAAAATCATCATCGTTAGAATCCAATCCAAACGGACCCTTAAATATGTACGGACATAAAGGAAACAATTTTCTTTAATTTTGGCAAATAATAAGGAAAATGTATACCTGTGACCTTCCAGAAAGAATGCACACAATATGTTGATAAAGCATCTCAAGGTGCTCATGTGGAAGTTTAAGATGACAATAAGAACATCGTCATCAACACTGGCTAATGAAAACGATGGTCACATTGTCATTGTTGTCGCTAGGGGAGAGCATTTTTCGGTCTAGTCCGATTTTTTGGATCGTGCCGGACCAATCGGTTCGGACCTTGGGACGAGTTTGGGTTTCGGTTCGGTCCGAACTCGGTCCAAAACCCAAAATTCCCCACAAAAATCAGGTCCGGTCTGGGTTTAGATCGGACCGAATCTGACTGGTCCGATCTTCGATCCGAACCTCGGAGAACATCCAAGTTCGGTTCGGTCCAAGTCCGGACCGATGCTCAACCCTTGTAGCATAGCAGGACTAATTTATTTTTAATTTGTAGTTTAAGCTTTTAGTTGAAAATCAGGAATTAATAATTTGTGTGACACTTACCCTTGCCAACAGCTTTCCAACTTGCAAAATTTTCACGTTATTTATTTTTATCAAAAATATGAAAAGTTCAAATCCAAAAATACTTCAGTAAAGTAGATCACATTTTCAGGTTGAGGAAAAGCGAAAAATAAAACAAAAACCACCAAATCAGCAAGATACACTCTAAAATCTCATATCATAAATATCCACTTAGTATAAGTATTTGACTTTTATTTGTATCAATACATACCCATAGTTGTAGGTATGTAATCTTTTTAAGAATATGAACATGTATTGCTCTGTATCCAGTCAGACTGCAATCTTAATTCTCAAAGAACACAAATGACATACAGGCATTTTCTGAAGTCGGATATCAAAATTGATAACACAACTTGTGCCGAATTCATACTACTAATAACTAATACACGATGAAAGTAGATTTCAGAGATATAAATCAGACACCCTTTCATTTTTATCACACTCAATTAAAGACATGCCACACCAACTCCAGGACTAAAAGACTTAGCAACAATATCAGGTTTATCTTCCCTTGAGAAAGGTCTTGCAAATATTCTGCCAAAACAACCTCGCTGGTTCAGCTGCCTCCATCCGCACATTAATCTCCTCAGCGAAATCTCTCTGATTGATCACACAAGTTTTCATTAGCTTCACTATGTTTAAAGGCGATCAACTAATCAAACTAAACAGTCATTTAGTTACTTGTAAGGTGTTATTCTTCACAAGGCGGTCGATGATGCTGCACAAAATGTCCTTGGAGTACTCTGGATGTCCTTGGATGCCCAATATGTGATCTTCAAGAACGAACATCTCGACACCAGTTCTCTCTGAGAAAGCAAGCACCTCCGCACCAGGTGGGACTTTCAAGACCTATTCGGTTTTGTCCATATACAAAATAATGTCACCTTAATAAGAATGCTAATAGAGGAATGGTGGTTCCGATAATTACCTCATCTTGGTGGATCTGAAGAATTGAAGCATAAGGTGGTGTTTCCTTGAGACAATCTATGAACCTGCATGGTGGTATGTCCTTCACCAGTTCCACTTTTGTCACTCCAATATCCCAGCCTTTACGGGCTTTTTCAACCTTACCGCCCAATGCATGGCAAATCACCTTGCATATATACAAAAGTACAAGGTGATAATAAGAACAGCTTTTCTGTTGAAAAAAAAAGATTTTTTCAATTTTTTGAAATAGAAATATCCAAGTATAAATTAGTTGTAACTTGTAACCAAGCCTTCGTTACCAAAGATCATTGCTAATTGTTTAGCCATGCTTAGTTGCACCTAAAAGCCTAAAATATGTCACAACCAAGTGTACTGCTAAGCTTGCACTATGGCCACAGATAATATAGTTAAAAACTTAAAATGTTTAGTTATACCTGATGGCCAAAGCATATTCCCAAAACTCTCTTCCTCATAGCATCTAAAGTCTGCAACAGAAATCGTAGCTTCAAGACCCAGGGCTCGTTGCCATAAGAATCATAGGGGCTACCAGTGACAATGAATCCATTGTAGAAATCAAGTTCTTCCATTTTGGGGAACTCCCCATCTATCACTTTGTACATGTCCCATCTCTCTCCTTCCTCGCCATAAGCTTCGACAAACACATTATAGTATCCTCCATACATCTTCTTCACATAGTCAGAGTCGTGCATGGACATGAGCAATGCAAACCTCCTTGGCCTGACATCTTCTTTCATGGTTTTAGTTAACGGAGTGAACTGAAAGACTGGTAAGAGGATAAATGAGCTTAAGGACTTTCACTTGGAGGATCTCAATGACTCAATCTACATGTCCTTTTATAGAGAGGTGTGGGTGGTGTATTATATTTTGGCAGGGGTAACAGATGGACTGTAGAATCATAAAGAATATAACAGAGATGGCTTTCTTATTGCAGGATCCTATGATTCTATAGAGATGTGCTGGTTTTGATACTATGACAAATTGTCGAACCCATTAGTGGATAAATCACTTGTCCAACTTCTTACAAAAAGAAACTTATAATGATAAAAATCCATTTCATCAACTTGCTGAAGTAACAGAACATGGTATCTTTACTGAACATCTGGTTGTCAAGGTACCACGATCATCCACCGTTTTTCTCCCCATTAAATAGAAAATTTGCTGACTTTTAAATTTCAAATCCAAAATACCATTTTTGGGATATGCAATTATGGCATTACATATTTGCAATACGTGGAAATCTATTGGTTTCTTTTCTATGTATGTAATATATCCAGATTCCAGATCTTTACAATGACATCCCATATTGGCAAACATTACTTGATATGTTTCTATATTTAACTGTGTATAGGATAATTTAAGTGGGAATGTGGGAGGAGAGAACAATAATTTCAGTTTTCCTTGTTTGGTAACTCTTACTAAACCAGAATCAATAATTTACAAAAGAAAACGAAATTAACTCCGTGTGATTGATAAAATATATATTTAAAAAAGGCTAATAACAAGAGAGAGCGTGCTTTCAAGACTGGATAAACCATGCAGAAATTATTAACAGATCAATGTGATTTAAGCATAATTATATGTTTATAAGACCAGAATTAGTTATCAACAACTATTTTAGAGTAAAAGTGATGCCACGTCTTGGAATGCCAGATAAAGAAAAGACTAGTTTCATTCAGCTTCATGTATGATGCACAGAAAAATAAGATAGCTATCTCTAATTCTGCGTCTAGGAAGACTGCCAAGGGGAACATGGCCAACATGTCAAATGGGGAAGTATGTCTTAAAAGGAAAAACAAGTCAGGCTGAACTTTTCCTTCTATGCATATAGACACATAGAAGACTGCAGATCCAAAACAATACTGTCCATGTATAGCAGTAATTGAATGGGAAACTTTGCCCATAGGTAGTAACCACAATGAATGGGTATAAAAATATAGGACCACAAGGTTCAGATGCGACCTACACAATCAAGCATATCAATAGAGATCTTAAAAGAAGACAACATCAACAAAGAACAATACCGGTAATGCTGGAACATCTTTCATAAGATTCACATACACCAGCAGCCCAAAGTGAAGCTCTATAGGATCTCTAGAATGTTAGATTTGAGGCTTAATATGAAGTTCAACCATATGCTTGAGGGGATTGGTCATGGTCATTTCTTCAGTCTGAGGTGCAATCTGCTAGAATCTGATTCCATTGTAGTCGGCTAAACAAGCATGTCACTTGGTTAGAGCGATAAGAAATCCTGAGATGCCATATTCTGGATAAGTATGGACCTCAATCATTCTGAAATCTCCACTTTATAATTCTAGCAATCTTTCATTATTCCTTGGTGACAATGCTTTTGAACTGAAAGTATTCTGAACGAGTAGAACTGGGATTTCAGTTCCTGGAACCTAACAAACCTTGAAAATCATTCACTGGAATAAAAGACACTAAGATCTTATGAGCTAAAATGGTATACTTTTCTTGTTAAAAGTGAAATGGATAAAGGGTAATTTTAGTTAGAGAGTATCTTAGATCAATGGCACAAGTAGCAGCCAAGATTCTGAAGAACTTTATTACTTCATGGTGGCATGAAAAAAGTCAAGAAACAACAAAAATCCAGCTTCAGAATTCTGCAGAAATTCTGATCTGGATAAAATATGGAAATGAATACATTATCTAACTATGGAACTGCAAGAAGTTTACCATTCTCATTAGTATGCTAAATGAAATAAGTGAAGGTCATGGGTTAATTATAACAAGTGATTATTTTGGTTGCAAATTCAATTCAATAAAAGCTACAATTCTACAAACCATGCCACTATTAACATGAACAATATATGGACCTCTGATATTCTTTCTGCAGCTAATAATAGTCTGAATTCTGGATGCTACACTGTACATCGGTGACACTAACTAGGTTACCCATTTCCTCTGTCAACTCAGTTAGCCTCTCATATATATAATCAGCCTGAGGGTGTGATCTATCCTCAGTATTAAATGAATAAACTTTGTTACCACCTCTATCCAACCTGGAACCTTATTCTCCCCTCTTTCTCGCATAACCTTTTGCATAACTGCTTTACTTTCCCACAATTTAAGCCTTGAGCACTTGTGGGAGAGCAGAACGTACGTCGAGTGTTACTTTGGCTCTAACAAAAGCAAGTGACTTGCAACCTTACTTGCTAATTCAATATCACCGTGAATTTTACATGCACCTAAAAGAGTCGTCCACACCGAAGCATCCGGTTCAAAGGGCATTGAGCTTATCAGTTTCTTTGCCGCATCGAAACATCCTGCTCGACCACAAAGATCAACACCACAAGCATAATGCTCCATTCTAAGCGGGATGCCATAAATTGTTTTCATGGAGTGTAAAATCTTTGTCCACTCTTCTACTAGACCAATATGACTGCAAGCAGAAAGAACCCCTACAAACGTAATATGATCCAGTTCTATTTTGCATTTTTGCATTTCAGAGAAAATTTCAAGAGCAATATGACCCTTTCCATGTTGCGCGTATGCAAAAATAATGGTATTCCATGTTACCGAGCTGCCCTTGTTGGACTCGTCAAAAGTTCTTCGTGCCTCATCGATAACTCCTGATTTTGATTACATGTAGATCAAAGAACTAACGACAAACTCGTTCAACCCAAAGCCAGACTTAACAAGGGACCCATGAGCCTGCCTACCCAACTCAAGCACCACCAGGTCAGAGCAGGAACGCAAAGCTGCCTAAAACGCGAAATGATCAATCTCCACACCACAACATGCCATTCTGCAAAAGAACTTCATGGCTTCCTCACTGAGCCCGTTCTGAGACAACACCGAATTCCAAGAAACATTGTCCCTAAACTCCATCTCATCAAAACACCTAACCGCATCCTCCCACCCACAACCGTCACCCACCTTAACGTACATTGTGACCAACGAATTCGCTACCATGACATCATTCCCAAACCCGATCCTCACAACCAACCCATACAAAACCCTCCCCCAACCAAAAAAACCCTCGGTCTCAAAACAAGCGCTAATCACACTCGTCAAACCCTCGAGTTCGGTTTTAATTTTCTCATAACTGACCAAGTTTAGTTGGGTCTAGACTCAGCCCAATGACAGAGCCATATGCACCTCTAAGAAACAGGATTTGATTAAACATATTGCATCAAATCAATTCGAACTTGTTTGATAGGATACACCCCAGGGGCGGATCTACGTAGATCCCTCTGGGGGCAAAAGCCTTTATAAAAGCTGAGGATACAAACCAGAGACTAATTGATCGTCATTACAAAGCCTAAATGAAGTCATATAATAAACCTAAGGTACTCCAGCAATTAATTTAGTAGATAAGCCATCACAGTTATCCCGTTAAACCCTTGAATTTCAGCGTGCCAATTATTAGAAGTTGGTTTGTATGCCCAACAATTTTTTATGCACAAGTTTCTAACAAACTGATTCTGTACTAAAAAAACATGGAACTACTAACTAGCTAGTTCAGATCCCAAAAAAAATGAAAATTTCTGTCTGCTGACAAGCAAAAAGAACATGTATTGATGTATATTATTCACTGAGTGACATAGCTACAATAAAAGTATGTTTTGGAAAAAGAATGTTGAACAAAAAGAATGGATTCTACATGAGACCAAGTGGGCGAGCGACAGCAAATTGTGTTGCTTCTTCCAACCAGACGACCTTAGCTACAAAGGAAGCAAGGAGGATCTTTACAGAGCTGTGTAAGGATCCCAATTCTCCATCGCAGGAATCAGCTACAAAGGAAGCAAGGAGGGTCTTTACAAAGATCTGTAAGGACACCGATCTCCGCCAAACACATGGCATGGTAAAAATGACCACATGGAAGGATAGCGGCTACAGGGTGATCTTTGTTGTATCCACCCCCGACTGGTGTGAATGCCAGATCAATATTACATAGTGGGCACCTCTCTCCGACTGGAGCTAGCTCGTCCTTGTCAGAAAAGTATTCATCTGAAAATCAAAGAGAATTATAAGAGCTGATACTTATGACTGCATTGAACTAACATGAATGTTTTGCAACTCAAAGGCAACTAAGCTAAAAGGTTCTGCTCCTAGTGGACGGTTAACGGTTAATCTATTGCCAAGTGCATGCCAAATGAAATGGATTTCATGAATAGTTGAACAAATTCAGTATTCTTGATTTTCCTGTTTTAACTTGGTCCAGTAGGAACTGCAAATGAGAAAGGAAATACAAGTACAACATAAAATTCAAAATCAAACGTCCAATTCACGGGAAAGAACCGTGAGCTGCTTTAAGGAAACACACATGGTACATATTCCCCTATCATAAACTATTAACTTATCCTTTTGTTTGAATATAGGCTACAAAACATTACGTATTTGATAAATCTCAGTTTATGACAGTTACCTTCCGAAGCGCTATCATAGTCTGTTGAGTATTCATAATGATGCATTTGCATCCGACTTGCAAGCTCTACTGAATCTCTTTTGAAGACTTCAATATATGGAGCATGTGCATCACGATCCATCTGGATCCTAGATGTAGGCTTTGTTGAAATGTGTTTGGGAGCTTGGACATTTGGAGCATGTTTATCCCGAACCATCTGTGACGTAGGCTTTGCTGAAGATGTTTTGGAAACCATCTGTAACGTGGGCTTTGCTGAAGATGTTTTGGAAACCATCTGTAACGTGGGCTTTGCTGAAGATGTTTTGGAAACCATCTGTGACGTAGACTTTGCTGAAGATGTTTTGGAAACCATTTGTGACGTGGACTTTGCTGTAGATGTTTTGGAACAACGAATATTTGAAGTTGCCAAAGTCTTTCCTGCAAATAAATTAAAACCATCATCCCCTCTATTGATAATACAGTATCACAAGATATTCTCAGACAAATCAAAATGCAGAAGGAAACTGAAACCTTTTACTGGAGGGACAGATGAGGCTTTATCTTTTTTCTCAGATTGAGATGCATTAGACTTGCAGCTTTTGGTAACAGCAGCAGAATCTGAAAAAAAAACATAGTAGTATTAGTTACTAAAATGTTTATAAAAGGTTAATTTCATTATTATTTATCTATAACTGCATAATACTTCATCATAGCCATTCCTTGCGTTCTTTGGGGTTGTGAAGTGAAAGTGTGTAATAGTTTTTTTCCCCATGTAACTCCAATCAATTCTAATATTCATTGCATATATTAATAATTGGAGTTCTAACATAATTCATAAGTCTCCATCTATTAAAAAAATTCTCTATACCCCGACATTTTTAGCTCAATTTGAATACCTAGTAATAAGATTCTGGAAGGACTTTAGCCTAATAACCCAAACTGGATTCGTCAGTAAAGGAGTGGTTGTTGCAAAAGGAGCATATTTAGCTAAATATTGTTGAATGTTTGAATGAAGCACATTCGGAATTCTTGGCAACATAAATGATCTGACAGAGAAATACAGACATCTTCAAATCTGAAATGTGCATGTGCAAATTTAAGATAAACATGTGCATTTGAAATCTACTCCTTCTGCACCATCCCAATTATCATGATAAAAGTAGATGCACAAAGATAAAGAAATATAACATAGCCAGTACAACGTATATCAGCTTCTTTATATTTTTGTTTTTCTGCATTCTTCACATTCAGATTATAACCACATTGGGCCCTAATGTCATGAGTAGGGGTGAAGGATGCATGGCAAGAATGACTAGAACAATGTTCTCAAAGGAATTCCTTTGAAGAGGCACAAATGAGATGAAGATGAGAAAACAGTTAAAAGAGGTACAATGTGACTTACCATGAGAAACACTTTTGGCTTTTGCAACTGGCTTGACCATTGAAGCTTTCATCTGACCAGCCTTTGTTGGAAGGTGCTTAGCGTCACGCCCGACCAGTGAACTACTAGGATCTGAGACAGAATGATTGTTAATTTTGTTTTTAGAAATATTAGACATCAAGACGTGTGTATCAGGATACAGTAAGGAAGTTAAAAATAGTAAGAGGGCATATATGAGAAGCACCTTTCGGACATGGCTTAATTTTTGAAGTTCCTGATTTGACACCTTGAGCTACAGGGGCTTTAGCCATTTGAGCAACAGATGGATCTTTATAAGTTGAATCAACAGTTGGGGTTGCAGAAGCTTCAGCTGATTGAGAAACTGAAGAATCTTTGCTCTTTGAACTGACAACTCGAATTGGAGGGTCTTCAGCTTTTCCAGAAACAGATGAAGTTTTAGTGGTAGAATTGGAAGCTTCAAGTGGACATACTTTAGCTATACTGGGAATGGATGAAATTTTACTAGTCTTGGCAGCTTGATTTGCAGAGCCTTTAGCTGTTCGAGAAACAGACGGTTCTGAGCTCTTCTGCTTGACAGCTAGAACTGGAGAGACTTTAGCCACTCGAGTAACAGATAGATCAGAACTCTTCAGCTTCCTAGCTTGAGATGGTAAAGTTTTAACTGTATTTTAACAGATAGACGGTAAGAATGAATTAGGACTCCTGATTCGAGTAAACAACATCATCAACTATGAAAAATGCATACAGGCTATTAAATGAGTCGATGTGACAGAGAAAATAAATGACCAAAAAACTTTATGTTTCAAGTTTCAACATACCAAATGGAACACAGCAAGGTTTTACAGATGGCAGTATGTTCGATTTTGGTACAGGTGGTGATTCCTTTTTGGAGCTTTGAGAACAATCCTCAACAGGCTTATTGACGTCCTTCGTTGCAGGACTGCAATTGTCCCGACCTATTAAAAACCATCAAAAATGAAATATTTCAATTCTCCTTCCTAGTAGTTTGCAGGATTCAGAATATGAGAACAAGGAACTAGTTTAAATAGTATCAAAAAACATATAAAAGAACTGCCATTCATTCTAAAGACCATCTGTAACTAAGAAAACATAGGCGTAACACTATAGTAAAGTATGTCATTCTAGACCTAGCTGCAGTTAATTTTAAGGTTGAAGCATTCAGTTAATTTTAAGGTTGAAGCATTCAACCTAATGCCTCTCAATGTACAAAAATCAGGAATTCATAACTAAAAGACTACGCACAACCAAAACGTTGATGGCAATTCTAATTGATAACTTTAATGCTTACAAAGCAACATTCATAAATCCCAGTTACAAAAAATTTAACAAGATGATCAGATAAGTTCTCAAGATTCCTTGCTGCCTAATGTAGACAGGTTGCATAAACTGTGACTATTTGTCAGATTAAGATGAACAACAGAACTCAACAAAATAAAACGGTGAAAGCAGAAAACTGCAGTAATACAAGGAAACTCGAGAAGAATACTATCACCTCTTCTCTTTTTTTTAACTTTTACAGCCCTTTTCTAGAGTAGCCTGCACCGAATCACCTTCCCTCTTTTTAACGAACGCTTATTACTCCAATGCAAAAACATGAAGATAAAAACAAAAGCAACACAACACCAAACATAGAAGCCATATCGAAATCTACCAACTTAAACTAATTCCACCCCTCGACGGAATTCATACATCACTATCCAACCATCTCAGAAACACAACAAAAGGATTACGACTCGAAACTGATCGTTTTCCACACCTTACCCACCCACATTACTCAAATTCACGTTTCCAGAACATAAAAAAAAACATCCACGAAGAAAAATGCAACTTTCGAAACCCGGGATCGAGAAGTGAGGGTTTTTTTACCGGATCTGGAGGAAACAGTAGAGGTTCTCGTTTGGGGGCGAGAGGAAGGAATCCCCATCGGATCGGAGGTCGGCGACGCGGATCGGGATCGGTTTCTAGGGTTTGCGGATCGTGTTTGAGGAAAGGAGAGGGTTTTGGATTTGGAGGGTTGGGGTTTTGTGATGGAGGGGTTTTATAGGCTTCGGATGGGGCGTGTGCTGATCCCGCGGAACCGTTTAATTATTCGATTATTTGTTGGGGTTAACTGTAGGAAAATAAATAAATAAATAATATTTTTTTGGTCTCTGTGAAATCAGTAGGACTTTTAGAGTTTAGTTCGACCCAACAATTTGTTGTATAACCGTTAATTTGATGATGATGATGATGATGGTAGTAGTAGTAGTAGTAATGAAGGCGATTAAGGGTTTTTGGTATCTATGCCTCTAAAAAATACTCAATTTATCATTAAGATATTATTTTTCCTTATTTATTTTCATAACCCTACAACGAACAAAACCTTTTTTATTTATGGTTGAGTTTGCACATGAAAAATATAAAAAATAACTCATGACCCCTATTTTACTTACGGAAAAATAGCAATGATTGTATATGTAAAAATGTACTTAAGATGACGTCTCCATAAATTTCATTTAATTATTTTGTAATTTAATGCATATTTAATGATAACAAACTAAATTAATAGATAATATGGTAATTTATTGTTACAAGACATTTAACAGGAAAATATTAAGTTTGAAAAAGTTTGTTAACATGTAGCTTTTTATACGGTGTTTTCATTTATTGTCATGAATTTAAAAACTAATCATAGAATTTGTGTCGTTTTTTATGTATAATAAGTAGTGGTCTTGGTGTTTATGCTCTTAAAATTATTAAGTACTTAATATAATTATTAATTTACTTTAATGTGCAAATACATAATTTTTACTGGATCTAGCGAGCTCAGAACTCATTTTACTAATATAAGCTCCTTTCAATCTCACCGTTAAATTTAAATTACAGCTATTCTACGGTGAATATTGACCATTAGATCATTTATTAACATAATCACGCATAGTCTTAATCTACCTTACAATTTCAGATGAATGGTTGATATTATGGGGAATTAAAATAGAAAAATTAAGTTCTAGACTCACTTGAGAATTTCTCTGTTTCTCTCTGAGTGTGTATATATATATATATGGTCAAGATCTAATGAGATCAAGACTCATCTTATTTGTTTTAGTCTTCTATTATCTCACCATTAGATTTAATTACGATTAATCTATAGTTAATATCCATCGTTAAATCATTTTATTAGCATAACCGTCATAGACTTAATCTACCTTACAATTTAAGATGAATAGTGGATATGATAAGAGTTTAAAATAGCTAGATTAAGACTTTTACTCACCGGAGAATTACTGTATGTATAATATATATATATATATGTATAATATATATATATATATATATGTATAATATATATATATGTATGTATAATATATATTTTAATAAGACAAAAACACCTAGAAAGAGAAGACTTGCGAAAAGTTATGTTTCCGGACTACAATATTTGACAAAACTGAGACAAATCGGACTAAATACCAAACTCCCAAAATCTCAGTCTGAGTTTGGACTGCTTTTTTAACTATTCCATTTGGTTGCATAATGATCTCAAACGCATTTGTCACTTGGGATGTACACTCAGCTCAAACCCGAAACAAACTTTTTTTACCAAATTCCCAAAATCTTAGTTTGAGTTTGAACAGATTTTAGCCGATTGGTTAGTCTAGGGTTTAAATTATTACACTTTGCCCCCTTCAAGTTTGAGGGGTGTAACACTTTAGTCCCTTGAGTTTGATTTGTAACACTTTGGTCCCTGAATTTGAATTTTGTCACAGTTTAACCAACCCCGTTAGTTTTTTCTTAATTCCGTTAAATCCAATACTTTTCATTGCTAAAATATCATTCAAAGTTGAGGGACCAAAGTGTTACGCCCATCAAACTTTAAGAGACATAATGTCATGTGAAGTTATATTTTTCTTTCTAATAATTTCTAGTTTTTTTTAAATTTTGTAGTTCCCTTCCAAGTTAAAATCCAATTTTTGTACGTAGCATGTTCTAAATTTTTGGATTTCAAACCAACACCATAACATTTTTGGATTTCAAACCAACACCATAATATTTTTTTGGTTTCAAATCAACACCATAACATAACACCATTTCTGTACGGCATGAAGAGCTTTTCTTCTTTTAGAACAAACCAACACCATAACATAACATAACACAACACCATAGTATTCAGGAAAGACAATATCATAAATAGTTTAGAAGTCAAGATAGTTAAAATAGCACTATAATTCCGAATAAAAACCATCACCAAAACATAACATATGTTAGTTTCCCAAACCAAATTAAATCAGCACCCCCAAACTAAGATCCACAATTATGTCAAAGTTAAGTCTACGGTCGTGATTCTTGAGTACTAGGCAACGTGACATTTCCTCCTCTATATATAGTTGTGTTCTTGCCCTTGAAGTTGGAAGCTTGTACCTCCTACGTCATCTCTCCGTGCAAGTTCCGGTCGTAGTTGGGAGTTGTGGATGTACTTGCCCCTTTATTTCTTTTTCCTGATAAGGTGAGCAAGTTAGACAAAAAATTGATGAAAGTAACGATTAATTTGAGGTTGTACCTGGAACACTTTGCTTGTTGACTTGATTTCGTTTGCATGTCCTAGAATTGTGACCATCAATCTTACATATAGAACACTTCAAAGTTCCGGTTCTCCTCACTGTTCTACTAGTTTGTGGTTCATCTGATGCCTTCTTCCTCTTCTTTTCAGGTCGTCCAGGTTGTACCTTTGGTTTAGGAGGATGGACAATGGAAAGATTTGTGGTTGGCCATTGTGTTACATCTGGAATAGGCAATAACATGCCAGCATAAGCCACTTTGTAGGTCTCCACATAATAGCACTTGTTCACATGTGCCTCCACAGGTGCATTATTCTTGTAATGAAACTGGATTGCTGCACCTCTATGTATGCAAGGTATGTCTGTTAGGTCCCACTCTCGACAACCACATGATCTTGCATCAAGGTCTACATCAAACCGACTTCCGTTGCAGTCAACTTCAAACCTTAGATCTCCTGCCATCAAAAAATGATAAACAATTCAGATTTATGAAATGCTGAAATTAGAAGAATATGATAGATTTGGACCTGCGTGAATTGTCTCTAAAAAACGTGCATCCTTTTTGTTGCTATCAAGCTTCTTTTGAATTTTTGGACAAAGGATATTGTATATTTTCCCACCAATTGCTTCTTCGTTTGTAGCCATTTCATCAATAATCTTCTAATGTCTTCAAGTAAACCGATAATTGGTTTATCTCATGCCTCAAGGATATGTTTATTCCAACTTTCACTTGAATTATTACAAAGCATATCACATTTTGAAGATGCAGAAAACCTCGACCTAGACTAGAGTCGTTGGTTGATTGCACGCAACCAATCATGAGCCTTTTTGCCTTGTGGTCCCACATTTTTATTTTTTCCCATCCAGGTCTCAAATTCTACAACCGTGCAACTATAAGCTGCTCCCCGGAGGCATTTCTTATATGCCAATCCCTTGAATTTCTCCTTGAAATTAGCATAAAGGTGACGGATGCAGAAGCGGTGATCGACACCCGGAAGGACACTGTCCACCAATCCCTTCAAAAAAAATTGAACACATTCACTAAAAACAAAGTCAAAGTTTCCTTTCAAAATAACAAAGTGAAAGCAATTCCTATGATAAAACTAACCTTTTGTCTATCACAAATGAATGTGTAAGCCATTTCTAAACCCCCCAAGGACTCCACTAACGTTGTCAAAAACCAAGACCACACCACCTTGCTCTCACATTCTACCACTGCAATTGGATACATTTTGTCATTTGGATCTCTTCCCACTGCACTCAAAAGAATACCACCAAAGGAGCTCTTCAAGTGATAACCATCTAAACCGATAAACGGTCGACACCCCTCGACAAAACCTTTTTTCACACCCTCAAATGCCACAAACAACCTCTGGAATGTAGTTACACCATTAGGATCAGTTTCGACCTTCAAAAGCACTGTGGATCCTGACATCTTCTATTTTATTATGTTGCAGTAGTTCCACAACCTATGATATTGCAACTTATGATCCCCAAATATTGCATCTAAAGCTTTTTTCTTGGCTCTGTACATCTGCATCCTTGATGTTTCTAACATGTAATCCCTCTTTACGGACTTCTGCATGGCATTAATATTCCAAGTAGGATCATCTCAAACCTTGTGTATGTATTCTTTTGATAACCATGTGGAGTTGGCAAGTTGATTGCGGTATTTTCTTACGCAAATGTGTTTTGATTGGAAGCTTTTCACTTGAAAACTACACTCTTTCGCCATCCACGATCCATTGATCCTATATCCACATTTATCCTTGCATTCCATGGTTACCCTGTCATGATCATTTTTCAGAAATTGTAGATCATAACCATCCACAATATTAGCTCGTTTGACTGCATCTTTGAACTCACTCGGTCCAGAAAATCTCATTCCAAGAACAATATTTGGTCTTTCAATGTCACAAGCAGAGAAAATAGGATACATTGTTTCCACTTCCTCATCGGACCCATGTAGACTAACTAGTTCATCACTGACAATCTCAGTTGACTTATCTGATGCTTCGACATCATAATCAATCGAAGTTGGATGAGAGGGAGCTGCTTCATGAGCTGAAGCTTGCTGCTCAAATGCCATATCGTCATCCGACAAGCCATCTATTCTATGATTGAACTCTAAATCTTGATCACCAGCACCTTGCAGCAAATCATTCACATTTCCATCCACTTCATTGTTGGAAGCTGCTCCACTCTCCACGCAATCGACCACATACAAAGGAATGATACTTGTAATACTCTTATGAATTGAAAACATCTCGACAATAGATATATCACTATCAAGGAGAACTAATGAGTCCTTCGATTTGTGCCCAGGCAAATAGTAGTATACATTGCTACTCTTATCTAACCCAATGTCCTTCAGATAATCTTGAAACTCGAAATAAGACATCAAATCAGGATCTATGTCTTCAATTCTTGTAGTGCCACCTAGCTTATAATATCCACCAACGAAAATTCCGGAGTGATTCACTTCAAAACAAAATTTGTCCATCCCTTAATATAAAAGTAATGCAAAGAATTAGACATCAAAACACAAGTGAACATGACAAATTAGACATCAAAACACAAGTGAACTGAAAAATCATGGCAAAATAGAACAAAACACAAGCATCATGGTACATTAGGAACAAAAATTGAGAAACAGAAGAAGAAAATTTGGAAAATCACCCCAAAACCCACTCCTTGGAAATCGTAGAACTCCAAGAACAAATCACCTTTATTAAGAAACAAATATAATACAAAAATTCAAGATTCCACGGTGTATTAGTATAGATAAGAAATCCAAAGTCTACGTCAACCAAACACTTTTTCCCAACCTTAAACATATTATAATCGCAAGAAAAAAGCAAACCACTTTGTACCCCCCAAAAGAAAACTAAATCCACAATAAAAAAACGATAACACCGTGGAGTTGTCGAGAATAGATGGATACCTTCGAGGTCGAATCGGAAGTCTACTTGTGGTCGTCGAAGAACAAAAAATGGAAAGAAGAAAGAGAGGAAGTGAGTAAACTAGAGTGGAAGGGAATATGTAAGGTTATGCTTTGGGGTTTAACGGGGTTGGCTAAACTGTGACAAATTCAAATTCAGGGACTAAAGTGTTACAAATCAAACTCAATGGACTAAAGTGTTACACCCCTCAAACTTGAAGGGGGCAAAGTGTAATTTACCCTGAAATTAATTTAGATATAGTTTAATGTTAAATAATAAAAAAGTAGTAATAAATCACTAAACTAATGAAAAATCATAGGGCATGTCCAGGTTGGATTTTCAAAATCCAAGAACTGACGGATAAATCCAATCAGATTTCCTGGTCGGACCAAAACGACGAACATCCTATTCGTGAGTGCTAAATCGAGCGATAAAAGAATATAAATGATATATAAATATTTCAGGAATTATCTAGGGGAATATTTTGCTATCGTGAGTTTCTAAGGTGATTTTTTTTGCTACACGGATGATTCATATATGTTAGCCCAATTTATGTTGCACGACACTTAATAATTAGTGCAACGGAAGAGAGGGTTGTACATATATCAGCCTGTTTTGCCGTCGATCTACAAATTCTTCAAATTTTAGGTTCGAATTGTAACCAAAATTCTTTTTTGTTTTTTAATATGTTTTAGATACAAATACGGACATCCACAACATTAATATATTCTTTTTCCATGATTTTTTACATGATTTCTTTGTACTTTCACTTAAAAATTTACTAGCACACATAAAATTTCTTATATTTTTAAACTAATATAGTTAAGATATAGTTTTGTCCAATTAGAGATAAAAATTTATGTGAATTACCATGATATACTTATTTTTATATTGTATATGTACACCACATATATCTATTTTTTTATCCGTATCTATTTATAAAATATTTGTATCGTATCCGTATCCATTTTTAAAAATATGAATACTCATTTTTCATATCCGAGACGATCCGTATTTGTATCCACAAATCAAATATGGATAAGGGTAATACCGATATCCGATCCATTTGAACCCTTAGTTTGGACTGATTCAGTTCTAGAGATCCAAAACCCTATCCGGTTCGGTCTAATCCTACGACCTAAACTAAAACCATCATCATCTCTAGAAAAATGATGTTATTTTAATAGACTTTAAACTTGTCTGCCTCTGGATAGAAATATTGAATTTCAAACTGGACGAGTAAGCTAAAATTTGTATTTTCTAGGTAAACACTTTTACAAATAAAGATATTTGCAGGGCTTTTATAATATTTTTTGAAATTTATGTGTGACTTTAATATTTAATCCCAACTAGTTTGGGATTAAAAGTTTTGTTGTTGTGTATGTGCGACTTTATCAAGATAGCATAACTAGTAGAACACCTAAATTACAAGCGCATCAACAATTCAACTGAGCTGCAAGTTCAAAAATCATTGTAGCCAGAAATCAGACTCCCGACACGCTACGTGTTCTCGACATTCTACTGCATCCCGTCAATGCGTGCTAATAATTGAAATAATTTGCATGTCACGCCACTGTAGTTCACATGCCCATGCAAGAGAGGACAGCCGAGAGAAATTGTTCACTTGTCATTGCAAGGTGCAAAATCGAATGGCTACAGAGAGATTCCGGAGGCAAAACTGCTAGAGCTAGAAAATGTGAAGCTACCACAAAGTACGAATTAGGGAAAGTTAAGATGACGCAATAACCAACTCAAATTTCTAGATCAATCATGACCACAAAATCAACTTTCCCTGTAACAAGCGCAATATTTGTGGATCGTCAAAATAGCCAAATGAAAACTTGAAAGACACATTCATCCAAGTAAGCATATGATCACATCAACGGTCATAAATCTATATTTCAAATAACTCACAATCTCTTAATAATATTTACAAATCCTATCGGTTTTGAAGACATTCTTCCAAGTTCCAACATCAACCAGCACCATGATAGATCCCTAGCTTTCTTCGTGCAATAGATGTACGGAACTAGATAGATATTTCCAGTGTGTTGCCCAAGAATAGCTTTACCAGGAATCAACTCACGATAGCTAGTGAGTAGCCAAATTCTTGAGATGATTAAACATCCTCTGTTTGATCCACTGACGGTCGTGGGGTAGATATGCCTGGATTGAGGGCTCGTATCTGTAAAAAAATGGAGCAGATGTCAAATTGTCAACAATGTGAGCAATCAAATTGCTAAAATGTATATCGGTAAAACAACACGCACACCAAAGCACTTAAGTCTGCAAGGCCGTCGATGAAGTTATATAGATCGGCAATATCATAAGTGATGTTGCGGATGGCTGGATTCAGATCCTTGAGTTTTCTCTCGTAGAAGCCACATATTCCTGGAAGGTAGATACAAATATCATCATCACTAGGAGTTGTAACTCCTAAGATCAGAAATTCTTTCAGATCAAGAGGCCAGAACACCATAGTACGTACAAAATAATTGTAAAGATTTTAATTAGGGTTAATTGCACACCCCTAACCCCAAAAACGTAGCAGTTTGCCCCAACCTTTCATTTGTTGACACTTTGACCCCCTCTGTCAGTTTTGACCCAAAAAATGACCTAAATGTCCTCAACCTGAAAATCCATAGTTGCTTCTAATTGTTTGAAGAAAAAAAACAATGTCAAGAAGATACTTTGTGAGTTGTGACTTGTGAGGTTATTTTTAGTGTTTTCTAGAAAATTGTGGTAATTTAAAATTTTCTTGTTGATGGCAGTTTGATCATTTGTTGGGGTCAACCAAAAAAAAAGGTAAAGTGTCAACAAGTGAAGGTCGGGGGTGCAAACTGCAACGTTTTAAAGGTCAGGGGTGCAAACTACAATTAACCCTTTTAATTAACATAAAAAAACACAATCCTTCAAACATATAACACGTCAACGATGTCATTTTATTATTTTTTTCTCAAGCATGACTGATAAAAAATCGCCACGCGTGATCATATTGTTCTACACCCTTTTCTTTTTATCATTTTTTAAGATATTGTATATTCTCTCTTCTTCAATTTGAAACTATATTGTTTTTTGCTTTGATATTCTATGTTTCCTCTGCTCTCTCTCTACTCTAAACTGAGAACACCCAACATCATAGTCAACATATTGGTCACTACATTCATTCCTTACAAATTATAAATGAAAAATGAGTTACGAGGTGAACAAACACGGGACGATGAATAGAATATAGATTAATGGTAATCTGAACACAATAACGTCTTCTATGGGCTTATATATGGATATTTAATAAATCAAGACACATAAAAGAATTACTAAATCAAGGGGAAATCAAAATTTGCATTTTGTCGGCAAGGTTAAAGAGAAAAACTGCAGAGAGGACAAATGCAGCTAATGTTAATCAACCTTGAGAAAACAGCTTCATGTTAAATTTATTACAGTCTCAACATAGAAAACATGAAAATAATAAAAAGAGAATGATCACCAATTTCTAAGGGTACAGGGCTACAGGCAAAAATATCTATTTATCAGGAAAAAATATTTATACTTTTGCATACATGCATGATTACACATTCTATTACTATATGTTATGGACAGGCAGGCAAAAAGTACTAGTGGCATCATAAAAGATCATTTCGGCTGATTAAGCAAAAAATTGTTATCATCTCTACAAAATCCAGATATAAAAATACCATCCATAGCTTGGCTGATTGACTCATGATCCATAAATGTTCTGGTAGATCTGTACGGTGAGGTTTGCATAAGTATAATTGTATGCTTATTGGCCTGCAAAATATAAATTACAAAACAGTCAGATCTTTTTCTCGTTAAAAGATAAAAAAATTGCAAAGAAGTCAGAATATAATGTTTTCAAAATGCAGTGTCAGTTAACACTAAATGAAAGCATGCAATTCATATTTTCTTCTAATTCAGTTTTGGTGAATGTGGGTGAGAATGGCTAGCATGATGTCGCGATGGGAGCACAAGCAAGGAGGTGAAGTAGCATGTGGCCAGCCAAGATAAGCCAGCGAGAGGGTGGAAAGGATCAAGAAGTGGTGTAAAGATCTATGGTGTAAGGTTTAACTTTTTTCCCTTAGCAAGAGGAGTGGTCCAGGATTGACTTTCCACGGGAAGACAGGCAGATTTGCCTTCTTTGACCTCATGTCCTGTGGTGATTGACCTGGATGTCCAGAAACACTCACTTTTGAGAACTCCACTTATTGATGGATTCCATTTGGTCCAAAGACCTTGAATGGCTGGTACAGTGGTGAATGCATTTTGATCTGTCTGGGGGCCCAGGCTTTCTGTGCCTTAAAGGTGCTTGTGTCGATAGTCCCTGATGTAGTATTGTACCTACCTAGGCAGGCTTTTATTTTGTTTTGTTTTGTTTTGTTAACCATGGAGTGGTTTTCTTGCCTTTCCGGCCCTAAGTGTGTGACTCGTAGGCTCCCTTATTGTACAGTTTTCCTGTTTTTAATAAATTTATTTACCAATCAAAAATAAAAATTCTTTACAGATTCTTCTTCTTTGAATTACAAATCACCATGTTACACTGCTGGTTCAACCCAAAACCAGTGGTTCAACCATTGAACTTTGAAACAAGATTATTCATCCTGACTCAACCTGCTTCATTAATGAAGTTACAATTTAATTGGTTCAACTGGCTAGGTCAGGCCCAGGTTCAATTGTATGCTTCCAAGTTACAACTTCTCAGAAAACTAATGGCTATCAGTTTGACCTTAAAATGGTGACTACATTTGCAAGTATTCAAAATAATGGCCCTCTAAAAATCTGGAATTGCGTCATCAATGTGGTGAGCAATTGGTGGTCAGCAAAAAGCGATTTGTCGTGAATGCAAGCCCTTCACAATCAAATTACTTACAATTGTTGGTGCTCTAGGTGGTAGATAACGACTCAGCATGCAATTTGAGATGGATCACAATGCTCACAACATATCTAGGCTAACATGTTGAAATGTAGCGGCAACACTGACATTGCGTGGACAATATAGGTTGGAGTGGAACCCCACAGGTCAATCGACCCGTTCTGATACCATGTTAAATTTGGTTGGTCCACCACCTCAACAAAACCTAAACACTTAGGTGAATGGTAATGGGTCCAACTCTATTATAAAGTATTGCACACAATTTGTGTTTAGCAATGTGAGACTATTTTCTCAACACTAACATATTAGAGATTCACAAATAAGCTTAATACATTTTACGATTATATCTATTTATCGGATACGATTTCATATTTACCATTATACGTTTGAAGCATAAATTTTACCAATAAAGTTACTTTCCCCATGATTCACTAAAGACTAAGACGATTGCTGAAGAATATATAATATCTAAGGAGGTAGGGTTTTTTATTGGTATATCTAAGGAAGTAGGTGAAATAAAGTGTATCGTAAAAGTAAATCGAGAATGAAATGCTTTTAGTAAAAAAAATCAAGAGAAAAGATTATCACAATATAGAAAAATAGAAATTATAGTCCACTCATGAGAATCAAATAAAAATATGAGAAAACAATACCAACACCAACAGTAATAAATAGAAGCACAAAACGACAAAAAATATGAAGGAAAAACGAATTGACTTGGAATGCAATCACAAACATAGATTAAAATCTACATACAAACATGGTAATATCAGCAATTACATGACGAATTGTTAATTCACCAAATCAATTGTGAAATTTAAATAAAAAATAAGTGAACAATGACAATAAAAGATCAGTGAGCAATCACAACATGAAATGAGAATGGTATATCCAATTGACAGAATCAGCTTTTAAAGCAAAATAAGAATAACACTGATGTTATACATTGAGAGAGAAAAATTAGAAACAGGGGAAAGATGAAGCAATTTGGAATTCTGAGGTTATATTATCGTTCAAAACTAGGCCTTTAGTAACATTTAAGCTTAGACTATCAAGCAGCCAATGGCCAAGTATAAGAAAATGGGTTAGACAGCATTGAAATAAGTCTTTGTTTGGTAATAAAAGAAACATATAACATGATTATTCCTTTTTCTACAAGAAAAAAAGAATAGGTGCAAGGTTTTTTAACAAAGAAACATGCAAGATTTTCAAGAAAGCAATAGGCATTTAGATACTAGTGGGAAAAATAAATATAAGTATTTACTGAGTGGAACTTTTATGATAAAAGTGAATTTATTCACAATATCATAACAAAAACATAACTTTTAGTTAATTAGAAACCGAATAGGCTAGTCGAACTTTACATTTCCTCTTCAAAAGTGGAATGAAGAAAGATTAATACTGCTTAGGTATCGAAACTTCCAACCTTCAATCATTTCGCAACTTCGTTCCCATTGAACCAAAGACGATGGTTATTGTAAACAGTGTTTCAAGTCATGGGCTTAAAAGTTGAAACAATTCTGTAATATAAAAGGTATGCAATAACTTCTTCAGTGAAGTGCTAATCTTAAACACACTCTCCCATGGAAAATGTACTTTCCAAATTACTCAAGCTTATAGACCTAGCAAACATATCCACGGTAGAAACATTTTTATCAATAAGTACTGAGTAGACTATGGATTTTCAGTTTTCCACTTAAAAAAGCATAAGTCCTTTCATTTTAGAACTACATTTTGTGCACTATTTCCTTTATGCGTGCCTAGTACCATAGAAAAACCAGAACTTTGACTAATGAATAAAACTTGCAAGTGTACGACCCACGCAATCCTCTCAAATTTGAATATCTCTTACAAGAAGGACACACTCAGATCTTTCGTTATATCCCTCTTCTACAACGACCTTAATGCTAGCTAGATGAGGAATAGGGCGTTGAAGGAAACATCCACCCAAGTGGTTGAAGCCATTCTTCAACAACGATTCTGGGCCAATGTGGTGTGGGCACTCAAAGCTTCACACCCATTGGTCAACGTTCTAAAATTGGTGGACGACGACGAGAAACCAACATTGGGTTAACTCTACGATGCAATGTAGATGGCCAAGGAAATCATCATCCGAAACTTTGGGGGTAACCCAAGGCAATATCAAAAGATCATCAACAAGAGATAGGGTGAAGGAAGAATGATGCGCTCTCCCCTACACTGCCGAATTTCTACTTAACCCAGGGACATTCTTCTCAATTCCGATAGACGAATGAAACACAAGCATTAACGAGCACATACCATGCTTCTTAGACGTCATTTAGTGCCTCATTCGGTCCCGTGAAGGTCAAGACAGGTGTTCGACTTTGCTGGATCGCTACACGTCTCAGCTTGGAATGTTTGGGAGGAACATTGTAAGGAGACAACGAACCAAAAGAAGTCTGATTGATTGGTGGCGTGCGTACGGGGCGGACATGAAGAACGAAACGTTGCAGAGATTGGCAATGAAGGTTTTGGGCCTGACGAGCTTGGCTTCCGGTCACGAGTGTGTTTGAGCAATTGCACAATAAGAAAAAAAACATATTGGCAAAGAAGTTGAATGATTTGGTATTTGTGAACTACAACCAGAAACTACGGCAAATATTCGAAAGAAGAATGGAACGTCCCGGTTTCTTAGATCCTATCAGGGTGGACTACAACCTCTTAGAGGATCATCCTTGGTTAGTAGAAACTGAGGACCAGGTCTTCGCTGGGGAGGATCTAACGTGGGCTGAGGTGGAGGAAGTTGCCTTAAGACCTTCATCTTCACAAAAACAGCCTCGTCGATCCACGGCTTCAAGAGACTCGACGCCTTCAACTATACCTTACTTAAATGAAGAATTATGTGAAGACATCAACATAACTTATTATACTTATCGAAATCCCGATGCATCGAGTTCTTGAGCACCCTAGGATGTCGATGAAGAGTTCATTCCAACCGAAGATGAAGAAACTGAAGAGGATGACGTCTACGTTGACGATCCAAATGACTCCGACGACGACACTGAAGTTCCCATCTGGACTTTAAAACAATGTGTCCAATGGAATGACTAGGCTACTTGTATAGTAATTTTTGTATCTTCTGAAATTGTATTACTAACTCTACAATTAATAAAATAAAATGCGTAAATGTTTGGGTGGGTAGAGGGGGTACCTAGTGAGATTATGGTCGGTGATCTAGGTATCTTTTTGAAGCTCATACATGTAAAGTTTTTTTCTATACTTTATATGTATTTTTCTTATTTTTTAATTAAAAACAAAAAAAGAAGAAATGGTCGCTCACAATTGGGCGACCGCCCAATCGCTTGGGCTCACCTAGCCGTTACCTGAACCTTGATCAACAATTTCCACAAACTTCTGTAATGAAACCTATGTTCTTCCCATGATATTCTATTTCAAATCTGAGCTCTAACAAGAAACTAATGGGACCCTAATCCAAAATTTACCCAAGCAACGGACTAGATATTTCTGAGCAACATTTGGAACTTCTTGTGTAACGAAACCTATGTTCGCTAAGAACACATCACCAGTTCAAACACGCATCTAAAACCTACAGTTCTTACTAATGTGGTTACAGAACCATAGCAACAAAAATTAGGTTCTAAACTTAAGGTCTGAAACCTAAGCACCTCAAGTTACTAACAGAAACAGAAAATACGAAACCCGTAGAAATGACGAAACCACCAATCAATAACACGGTTTCGGTCCTTTTGGATTTCCAAAATGGATGTCATCTGAGAAACGTAGCAACAAAATTTAGGTCTAACAGTAAGTTCCATCCGAAGTCCGAACAAGGTCTAAACGAAGTTAGCCTAATCTAATCACCTCAAGTTACCAACTTTCCAATCGCTACAAACAGAAAACATGAAATTTGTACAAACAACTCATCCAAATCCACAAAATCAGGGGGGAAACCCCAAATTTGTCCATCATACGACTAGAAGACGACATGAAAAAGAGAAAAACGATTACCATGTTGGAGGGATCCGAAGCGGACTAATCTCAAAGTGGAGTGGAAGAGGAAACGGGATCGGAGAAGAAGGCGAGAATTAGGGTTTGGAAAGGGGACTAAGGAAATCGATTTGTTCGGGCGATTCCCGACAATATGCTTAGTGGATCCGGTTTGGGTGTCATCCGGATCCGACTATTGCCACTTCGGTGGCTCGTTCGAGTCCAGATCAACTTAGTTGGTCGGACTCAAAGGAGCTTGGAACGAACAAATTAGGGTTGTTTCTCTTAATTACTTAAGCATGAGCAAGTATTGTTCGTCGGATGACTTGTTTTTAGTTTGGTCAATATCTTATATGGTGTTAGTATGTATATTGTCTTTCTACCATCACTCGGTGAGCTAGCAAGAAAAACTTATTTGTCGTAGATGTCATTATGAAATGTAAACAATGCTTAAATGTCACTCTCTTAGCTTTACATCTAACTCTATTAATATTTATTAAATTTTAATTGTAAATTTTGTCCACCAACTAGACAAAACTTTTTTATCATTAATATTGGATTACAAATTTACAAAATATCCCTAAATAATCTAAAAATATTATTCAATTCTTATTCTATTCTCATTTTCTCTCATATCTTTCCCTCTTCATTGTATCTTCTCTTTTTACTCATGTTTGTGTCTCTTCTCTCTATCTTTTCTCTTTTTTTTAAATTTCTTCTATCTTTGTTTTCTTTGTTGTATTGTCTCTTCCCCACTTCTCTCTCATCTTTCCCTTCCAAAATTTAAATATTTAAAATCCAATAAAAAATAAGTAAATGTTTGCAGGTGAGAGAGAAGTTAGGGAGAGAATAGAGAGAAGCGATGAGAGACGGGATGCGAAAGGGAGTCGAGAGAAGAGAGAAAGAAGAAATGTGAAGAGAGAGAGAGAGACAAAGAGATAGAGAGAAGAGATAAAATAAAGAAGAGAGAGAGAGAGAGAGATGAGAGAACATGAGTGAGAAAGAGTATAAGGATTGATTATGTATGTGTTTTCTAATTGCTAAATTACTAAAAAGAGACTTTTGCAAAGGTGATGATTAAAAATTAATTTTTATTAACGGAGTTACTGAGTTAGCTATAAAGTTAACGGAGTGACAGTTTGAAAAAATAATGACACTTAAGTATTATTTTATATTTCATTTGGCATCTACGGTAAATAAGATTTTTGGTGGATCATGGTGTCATTTTCATGGTTTTTCAGTGGTATGCAAACAAAAAACCCTTTTATATTACAGTGGAGCCTTATTATGTCCGGTAAACCTTCGTGATTGGTTTCTTTACGTCTCAACTTGTTATTCACCACAAATAATGCATCATTCAAAATAGGAAAGAGATAATAGAGAGGACCGATATCAATCAAGCAATCGCTCGAGTTCTTTCGTGAACAAGGGACACAGTGAGAGAGAGAAAATATATATCACGGACAAGAGAAAGTAAATTTGTTTTCTTTTGTTTGGATACGAAAGGGGAATGACTTTCACTTGCTGGAATAAAGATAGAGAGAGAAAAAAGTAACTGGGAATTAGCCAAATTAATATCCACTTGTATTTTTGGATGTATCCTACAATTAACATATCATAAACTAGTATTTGATCAATATTTTCCAACATTGTATGTCAATATCTTTAATATTTATAATAACTTTGCTACATAATATTAAAAAATCAAATGTAAAACATAATTTTTGATGCTTGCATCAAATAACTGAAGAAATCAAATTATTAAAAAATACAAACAAAAAAACTACCACGGTCGTCATGCTACCATGTGATGAATAGTTAAAAGCAAACATATTTTAATAATTAATAATCAAACATAACAATACTCAATGCAAAAATGTATTTCAATAATAAAAATGGAATAGGTATTAAGTTGAAATGAGCATGATTACTTTTTATTATTATGTGTACGACCAAAGTATGATGTATTATTTTGTGTATATTGTATTTAGAGTTGCAAGTTTGTATATTTAGTACAAAGAAAGTGAAAACTAGTGAAAGAGTCGTTGTAGTTGCTCTATTTGGATTCCGAGATTGTGGTTGATTTGTCTTGTAAGAAAGGTGGCAATTATGAAGAGATATTCTGAGTCAGGCTGGTGTGTGCACATTGATTTCTAACAGGTAAGTTTCTTTAACACTCTATCTCAAGTTGGGTCCGGAAGAGGTTGAAGGAAACTAACTTAGAGAGTGTGAGTTTGAATTGTCTCTGATCCAAGACCTTGGTGAAGATATCGGCTGAGTTGTTTTTTACTTGAAATGTATGGCACCTCGATTTCTTTGTTTTGATTTTTTTCCAGGTTCAAATGACAATCAACTTCAATGTGTTTAGTTCTTTCGTGGAATACTGGGTTTGAGGCTATGTGTCGAGCGGCATTATTGTCACAGAACATGTTCATGGTATTATTGTAAGGTCGTTTCATGTCAAAAAGTAGTTGTTTGAGTCAAACGAGTTCACTTGTGGTGGAGGCCATAACCTGATACTGCTTCAGCAATAGATCTAGCAACAACATTTTGTTTCTTGCTTCTCCAAGTTATGAGATTTCCACCAACGAATGTGCAAAAACCTGTAGTGGATTTGCGGTCATGACCGTCAACCCAATCCGCATCAGAGAAGCCAATTATAGAGTTAGACTGATTATTTTTCATCCATAATCCTTGTCCCGGAGTGCTTTTTAGATAAATAAGTATTCAATCAATAATATCTAAGTGATGTGTGTGGGGAGCATGCATAAATTGACTAATAGTGCTAACTGCATAAGTTATATTGGGTCTAGTTACAGTAAGGTATATGAGTTTTCCTACGAGTCTTTGAAAACGACTAATGTCGTTAACAAGTTCTCCTTTTGTGGGACTAACTTTGCGGTTAGCCTCAATGAGAATGTTAGCAGGTTTGGACCCAAGTTTCCCATTTTCCATTAGTAAGTCTAGAGTGTATTTTCTTTGTGATAAAAACAAGTCTTTTGTGGAGTATGTAATTTTTGTTCCTAAGAATAATTTAATAAACCAAGATCTTTGATGTCAAATTTGGATTTTAAATAATTTTTGACTAGATTGATTTCATGGTTACTGTCACCAGTGATTATGATATCATCTACATAAACTAGGACTATGGTAGTTACGGAGGACTTAACAAACTCATAAAGTAGAAGAAAATGACTAAGTTTTGCATACCATGCATGTGGAGATTGTTTCAATCCATAGATTGATTTGTGTAGCTTGCATACCTGGTTCGAAGCGAAGTTGTACCCGGGAGGAGGAGTCATATATGTTGGTTTTTTTTACCTTAATCTATGTTTTGATGATTTAATCAACATAATCTTAATTGTAATCAATGTTGAGCAGCACACATATTGTATTGCATATATTGCATTGTGCTAGCGTCTACAGGTGATCAAGACTCAAGGAAGAAGGAAATCAAGTCAAGACATGTAATAAAGCTCATTTAAAAACATGTAATCTTCATTTAATTTGATTCTTAGGAACTTTGTGTAATTGAGCATACTTGAGGTAAAAACCACTCACATACACACTATGTTCTCTATAGAAGTTACATACAAAATTTTACATCAATTGGACTTCAATAAATCACCCAAACTGCCTGGAAGTTTCCGGTCGACCGTGGACCTTGTTTCGGTCGACCGAATATGATAATGTTTGTCAACCCCGTAGAGTCTGGAAGTTTACGATCGACCAAACCCTTCTCGGTGTTCGACCGTTAACTTAAGTGTACCAAGTTATAGTCTGTTTCGTTCGACCGTTCCTTTATCGGTCGACCGAACATTGTTCTTAATTGCCAACCGATCGACTGTTCTACCCGATTTGGTCGACCGAATTTGTTCTGAATTGGGTCCTGCGGGTTTCTGTTTTGTGAATCTTACACAAACCTTACCTAACTTATCCCCAACGGTTATAACACGTTAGGAGCTTATAAATATGTGTTCCATTGACACAATTAGACAACTCTTCCAATTCATATTGTCACATACAGTTAAGAGAAAACTCCAAGTCTCTCATTCCCTAAATACTACTCTCCAAGCTATACTTCCACATCTTATATAAATTCCATATTCTAAGCTAAATGTGCTCAAGTTAGAGAGTGAGTGATCCACTCAAACATATTGTTGTAAAGAAGCAAGGACTTCTGTGGAAGCTCGAAGTGTTCCCTCTCGGATTGTGAGAGGAAGAAATCAAGCAAGCGAGGGTGTTTGCGGTGCTTGTGGTGTAAAGGCTTAATCTCGGCCCAGAACGAGGTTGATAGTGAAGACGTGAGCGGAGCTCAAAGGAGATCGAGTGAAGCTTGCAAGAGAGGAAGTAAGCGGGAGGCCGAACCTCTATAAAAATTCTGGTGCCTTCTTGTTGGTTTGCATTTTTTGCTTACTTGTTTTGTTTTTGCTACATCTTTGATTGTTATGTAAGTAGAGTTTGTTTAGGGTTAAAATCGATTCAAAATAAGCCGTATTTACGATCCTACAATATATTTTTCCTCTTCAAGCTTTCCATGAAGCTAAGCATTTCTAACATCCATTTGGTATAGTTTCCATACTTTGTTAACGGGAATAGAGAGAACACGAACAGTGTTCATTTTTGCTATAGGAGCAAAAGTTTCTAAATAATCTGAGTCATATGTTTTAGTGTACCCTTTAGCAACAAGTCTAGCCTTATATCTTTTATTTGTTCCATTGCTATTGTATTTAATCTTGTAAATCCATTTACACCAAACAAATTTGATCCCAGTTTGGAATGGAACAAGAGTCCAAGTTATGTTTGATTCTAGTGCTTTAATTTCATCTTCCATAGCTTTGCACCATTTTGGATCTTCAATAGCTTCATTATAAGAGTTGGGTTCTTTATGGTTATCTATTTGGGTTATGAAAGTTTTGTGAGTGGATTTTAATTGATTATAGGACAAGTAGTCCTCAATGGGGTAAGTAACGTGGGAAGTGATGAAATCTTTTAACCTAGCGGGAGGACGGTTGGGACACGTTGATCTTCGTCTTTGGATAATTTCTTCTTGGTTGTTTGTTTGATTTCCTCCTTCTTGATTTTCTCCTTCTCTTCCTTCACCTCCCCCTTCTTCTTCTTCTTCTATTTCTTATATTTCTTCTTGTAGGGCAGAATTGTCTTCGTGAAGTTCTGGTGTGTTGTTTTCCAAGGTTGGAAGTGGAACGACCGGAGTTGAGGTCTCTTCTTCACTATTTTTAAAATAAGACTCTCTCTCAACAAAAGATACATCTCTTGAAACATAAAATTTACAATTTTTTGGGTCATAACATTTGTACCATTTCTTACTAAAGGAATAACCAAGAAAAATACATTTGATAGAGCTAAAGTTGAGTTTATCTGTCCTTTTTCTATGAACAAAACAAACACAACAAAATATCCTAAGATGATCAAGAGTTAGTTTTCTTCCAAGTAAAATTTCCAAAGGTTCCCTTTTTTGAAGAGTATTGCTTGGAAGACGATTTATGAGGTAAGTTGCTGTTAAATAGCATCTGACCAAAAATATTTTGGAACATTATTTTGGAAAAGATGCGATCAAGTAACATTCAAAAGGTGACAATTTTTCCTTTAAGAAACACCGTTTTGTTCGGGAGTATTAATACAAGTAGTTTGGTGAAAAAATCTCTTTGTTTTCAAAAAAAATTGAAATTTGTGACTAGTATATTCGGCACCATTGTCCGATCTCAACGTTTTAATTTTGAAGTCATACATGTTATCAACGAGAGATACAAATTCACAAAAAACTTTGAATGCATCAGAATTTGCTTTTAACAGGTAAATCCATGTAGTGCGTGAAAAATCATCAATAAAAGAAATAAAATATCTAAAATCGTTATAGGAATTGACCGGGGCTGGTCCCCAAATATCGGAGTGAATAAGTTCAAGCGGGCAACCCGTTTTATTTTTAGAAGAGTAAAACGGCAATCTAGTTTGTTTTGAATAATGACATACATCACAGGAGTATTCAGAGGTAACAAAGGGAAAAAGTTTTTAAAACATGATGAGATGAGTGTTCCATTCTATTGTGCCAAAGCTCATGATTTGATTTATTAATAACATGCATCGCCTTATTTTGGGTGTCTAAGATGTAGAGTCCGTTGATGAGAATTCCTCTACCAATCATCATCTCTATTATTCGGTCATGAAAAAACACCTCAATAGGTGTAAATATGATGTTACAATTTAAATGCTTAGCGATCTTAGCTACTGATAGATGGTTGGAATCAAAAGAAGGTACATACAAGACATTTTTCGCTAATTTTTTTAATAGTTGCATGTCACCTACTCCTTTGATTTCAACTTGATTTCCATTAGTTACGGTTACAAATTTATTTTAAAAGTTCAAACTATTTTTTATATTTTTTAGACATGAAGGATCTCCAGTCATATGATTTGTAGCACCGGAGTCAATAACTCATCTAGTATCATGTGTGCTATTGGTAGAAAACTTGACAACATAATTATATAAAGTTTTGACCATACCTGAGTAATTACCTGAACTGTGAGGGTTGCTATGCAAATAGTTATTCAGGTGGGCCAACAATTGACCCATAGGAGGCGGGTCGGATCAAGATCCGGTTGCACTAGGGGAAGATAAATAGGCTGAGTCATATGTGGGGGTCAGGTTGCATGCGTACTTGTGCCTTCGTGTGAGGATATAAATCCTCTCGGATCCATGAAACATTCTGCGTCTCCCCCATTTCCTTCTTTCTCCATCAAGGCTAGGGTTTTACGCCGCGATCGTGGCCCCGTTCCCCTCCGATCCGCCGCCATTTCTTCCTTTGTTTTGATGATCTCCTTCTTTCCTTGTTGGTCAAAGATGTGGATGTAGGAACCAGCATGAGTTCCTGTTATGCCCTGTTTTCTTGCAATTATCACAAGTTTCGTTCTGTTTATTTCCATATTTACCTTTGTTTTTGTTGTTTTCCCGCGAGTAGTGCCTGAAATTCCGACGTGTGGTCGGTTGAGTGGCTCTGAGCGGTGGTCCGACGGGTTTCTTCCCGTTGAACCATTGCGATGATGGAGGCCAGGTGGGGAAGTTCTGGAGTCATCAGGATTTGGCTTCAGATGGCTTCATAGCTTCCGTCAAGGTCGATTAAGAACTGATAGATGTGATCTTGTTCTATTCGTGCCAGGATGATCTTCGGGTCTTAACTTGGCGGTTCATAGATGGCTAACTCGTCCCATCCTCTTTGGATAACTCCAAGGTAATCGGTGATGGGTTGGTTGTTCTGTCTAGTTTGCGAAAGATCTTGCTTTAGTTTAAATATATAAGCAAAAGTTTTGTGCCTTACCATATATGTTTTCGATGGAGTCATAAAGTTCCTTCGTGGAGTTTTTATGATCTTCAGCTGCATGGAGTTGACCACCCATGACATGATGTGATGATCCATTGCTTGTCATTCTTCTTGTTTTGTTTCAGTCCCTCGCCAGTTGGTTTTTTTGATGTCCCCGTGATGTGGCCCATCTTCCCCTTTCCACTGAGGGCAAGCGAGACAACCCTCGCCCATGACAGATAGTTCTGTCCATTGAGGAGTTGGGAGACAAGGCAGGGAGCGTGTATCTCCGGGTCAAACATGTCGGTTGAGAGATGGACCGATGATGTAGCTTCTGGGGAAGTTGAGGTCTGCTGGTGATGAGATCTCCGCATGGTGGTCGGAGTTTCTGAGGTCGTTAGGTTTGTTTGTTTCAGAGTCGATGCTCTGATACCATATTATTTTGTGTATGACCAAAGAATGAATGTATTATTTTGTGTATATTGTATTTAGGGTTACAAGTTTGTATATATAGTACAAAGAAAGGGAAAACTAGTGAAAGAGTCGTTGTAGTTGCTCTATTTGGATTCCGAGATTGTGGTTGATTTGTCTTGTAAGAAAGGTGGCAATGATGAAGAGATATTCTGAACCAGCTTGGTGTGTGCACGTTGATCTCTAACAGGTAAGTTTCTTTAACACTTTTAGTATGAATTTTGTTCCCCAACCGTGTCTTCGTTTCTCTTATTTTCTTTTCGCTTCTCTCTTTTCCTTTCCCCGAAAGTTATTCAAACAAGTAAAATTTCACTCTCTTCGTTTCTTTTTTATCTTTATATTTATCTTCTATTTTTTTCCGGATAGGAGACTATTTATCTTCTATCCAAACACATCATTCCTTTAAAGGGGGATGTAAATCTTCTTTATAAGGTATTTTCAAAAGGTCTCTTTAATTTCATTAATCAGTGAGGATGTTTATCTTAATCAACTAATTTACATGAATATGCTCATCAAAACTCCAAATGATCTTCCAGAGCTAGGATCGAGATAAAGAGGTGGCAATAGTGGTTTGATTAACGCTGACTATTTTATGTAAATTACTATTCATGTGAATACATGGGTATCTTAGAAGAAAAGGTTGATTAAAATGGCTGAAACATGTTAAAGATTTTTGAGAATGCAGCCTTTAAGGGTTTATGTAAGAGCATAGATAAGAGTGTATATAGTAATAATTCCAAATAACCATGACGATTAGCATAGATAAGAGTGTACATAGTATCTTGATGAATTTATATATATATAGGATTGGTGCTAATCCTCATACATGCTTGTGGTAATTAATGGTTAATATATATTGTTTTGCTTTCACTTTTGTTGGTTTGGAGAACTCTTTATCATATCCTAACTTCTACTGATTTCCCCCTAAGTTTTCTATATGCATCTCCACATGTCGATGACCTAGCATACTTGATTACGAATATGATGTCTAATGATTCAACTCTTAATTTATTAATGTTTATCTTTGTACATGTTAATATGCAATTTAATATGCAATGTGAATATCATGTCATGCAATTGATATAGAATTTTTTGTCTAAATATTCGTTGAAGTATGTAATTTTGTTTGCACGCATGTTATGGTAAATAAATAAATAACTGAATGAACATGTCATGACGTAGGAACATGTACAAGTCGGTTAATTCTTCTCGCTTTGGATATTTTGCAGTTACGATTACTTTCTTTTATGTTGTCACATCTAAGTTTATTATGGATTATGATATAACGATCGTGACGATGATCTTATGCCTTGATCTTCTTACATTTATGTGATTTAGAAAATTTTAATTTCACGATATTATGAGATTCATGCTTATTATGATATATTTAACGACTGATTATCGTCAATTTATCAACTTTAATTGTCGATTTTCTTTGTTAAATAAAATTTTGTGATGATTATCTTGTGGTGTGTTAAATCACAATATTTTTGCGTTTGATAAATCCTGGACACAATTTTACCAACTTTAATTGTGGATGTAATTTATTATTATATATAAATTTTCTTATGACTAATGTTTTCGAAAATCAATTTATTTTCCGCCCAACGGTGATGTTTATTGATTTATGAATGTATATAATGTGCATGTTATTAATCAGACCAACTTAAATTAATAATTATGCAAAATGATTATTTGATAACTGAAATAATTTTGAGTATTTAATGTTTATTTCAGTTTGTTAACCGTTACTTTACAGTTAATTAATGTTATTATGTTTGTTTTTCTCATGTGGTTTATGTAGTTAATGAAAGTAAGTATCATATTTATTTTGAAAATTATGCAGCATTGAATACATCGCATATTACATCTCAACTATCTGGAATTGAACCCCTTAATGGAACAAAATTTCTTACTTGGAAGGAGCAAAAAGAAATATGTCTAGGTGTTTTGGAACTCGATCATGTCTTTCGTATGGATGCTCCCACACCTCCTACGACCACTAGTTCCAACGAACTAAAGGCCAATTATGAAAAGTGGGGGCGTTATAATCGCATGTCACTAATTATTATGAAGAATTCTATTACTCCTGCTATCCGGGGAGCAATTCCTAAAAAATATAGTGCTAACAAGACATTAAAGAGTATTTGACTTCTGTTGAAGAGCGATTTAAGGGAACTTCTAAGACTAATGCAAGTACCCTTATAATGAAAATGCTCACAACCAAGTATAATGTGACTAACGGTATACGTGAACATATCATGATGATGAGCGATATGGCCGCAAAACTGAAAGGCATGGATATGGCAATTTTGAAGGTTTTATTGTTCATTTTATTATGACTTCTCTGCCTGAGCATTTTGGTCATTTCAAGATCAATTATAATATGCATAAAGAGAAATGGAAAATGAGCGAATTAATTGTTATGTGTGTTGAAGAAGAAGAAATGCTTAAAATTGAAAATCCTGACTTTGCACACCTTGCCTTTAATGGTTCAACCCAAAGAAAATTTAGCGATAATGGTAAAGGGAAAAAGAAAATGAAGGCGGTTGTTGTTAATGACAAAGCAAGTACATATGGTAAAAAACCTGCTTTTACTCGAAAATGTCACTTTTGTAAAAAGCATGGACATGTAAGGAAGGAGTGTGATGACTTTAAAACATGACTCGCTAAGAAGAGTAATGAAACTAACTTTATGATTTATGAATCTTTTTTAGTTGATGTTCCTTCACATACATGGTGGGTTGACACTGATGCAACTGTGCATATTACAAACTCATTACACGAATTTCATTCTGTGACCAAACTCCCAAAGGGAGGAAGGAAACTTAAAGTTGCTAACGGGCAAGAGACTGAAGTTGAGGCTGTTGGAACCATTCGTTTAGTATTAAAGAATGGTTTTGTCCTCTATTAATATGATGTAGTTTATATTCCCTCTTGTTCAAAATTTAATTTTTGTATCTAAACTTGACCTTTGTGGTTACTCATGTCAGTTTGGAAATGGGATGCTTAAACTTTGTTATAACTCTTGTTTTGTTGGTTCTAGAATTTTAGAGGGTGACCTCTACAAACTGCATTTGAATTATTCATCGACTAAGTCTTTATTGTCAATGAATGTGAATAGTGTCAATAGTCAGCAACGTAGAATCAAAAGATATCGTGATAATGGAGATTCATCAAAATTATGACATTGTCGTTTAGGTCTTATTTCTCGAGACATAATGCAACGTCTCGTTAAAGATGAAATTATTCCTACATTAGACTTTTCTGATTTTGATGATTACATTGAATGTATTAAAGGAAAGTATGTTAAAGGAACTAAGAGAGGGAGTACTCAAAGTGGGGGACTATTGGAAATTATCCACAGAGATATATGTGGACCTTTCCATACTTCGAGTCTTAACGGGCAGAAATCATTTATTATGTTCTTTGATGATTATTCTCGTTATGGTTATGTATACCATATTCATGAAAATTCTAAAGGACTAGAAAATTTTAATTTTTTTAAGGTAGAAGTTGAAAATCAATTGAACCTTAAAATTAAAATAGTGAGGTCAGATAGAGAATGTGAGTATTATGGTAGACACACCGAGTCAGGACAAAATCTAGGTCCTTTTGCTTTGTTTCTTCAAGATTATGGCATCATTCATCAGTTTTCAATGCCCGAGGATCCCCAGCAAAATGATGTAGCTGAGAGATGAAATCGTACACTTATGGATATGGTACGAAGTATGATATGCAACACTAACTTACCTGATTATTTGTGGACGGAAGCGTTAAAGACAACCACACATATTCTAAATAGAGTTCCTAGTAAATCTATACCAAAAATACCTTATGAATTATGGACAGATCGAAAACCCAAATTGGGATACTTACGTGTTTGGGGTTGTCATGCTGAAGCTAAAATCTTCAATCCACAAATTAAGAAGCTTGACCCTAAAGCCATTAGTTGTTATTTCATCGGTTATCCAGATAGATCCAAAGGTTTTCATTTTTATTGCCCATCTCATACTACTAAAATTGTTGAAATGAGACATGTATTTTTTAGAAAAGGCCAAGAATAGTGGAAGTAGTGAAATTAGAAAAGTAATTCACGAGGAAAATCGGACTTATGTTCCAATCCCGATCATCCGAGAGATTTCAAATTCTACACCTCTTTTGGATGTTGTAGACACAACAAATTCACTATCCAATGAAGAACCTCACGCTAATGAAGCTCCTGAACTTCCTGAACAACCCTTACGTAGGTCGCAGAGGGAGCGAAAATTTGTCATTTCTAATGACTATATTGTATACCTTACTGAAGGATGAGATATAGGCAATGGAGAGAATCCTACCTCATTTAGTGAAGCCGTTATGAGTGACAAATCATCTCAATGGCTAGAAGTCATGGAAGAAAAGATGAAATCTATGGAAACTAATGAAGTTTGGGACCTTGTTGATCTACCCACTGGAGTTAAACCAATAGGCTGTAAATGGGTCTATAAGACCAAGACAGATTCCAAATGTAATATTGAAAGATTTAAGGCCCGACTTGTCACTAAATGTTTTACACAAAGGGAATGCATCCATTTTGATAATATATTTTCTCCCGTCTCAAAGAAAGACTCACTTAGAATTATTTTAGCCTTAGTAGCTCATTATGATATAGAGTTACATCAGATGGATGTAAAAACTGCATTCCTTAATGGCGACTTGCAAGATGAACTTTTTATGACACAACCAGAAGGTTTTGTCGTAAAAGGCAGGAACATATGAGATGTCAATTAAATAAATCCATATATGGCTTAAAGCAAGCATCTAGACAATGATATCTTAAGTTTGATGAGGTGATAACTAACTTTGGATTTAAAGAAAAAATGTGGTAGATCAATGCATATATCTTAAGGTTGTTGGGAGTAAATTTATCATTCTTGTCTTGTATGTGGATGATATTTTGCTAGTCAGTAGTGATTTAGACATGTTATATGAGACCAAACTATTTCTTCCAAACAAATTTGAAATGAAGGATTTTGGTGAAGCACTTATGTTATTGGTATTGAAATTCATCGAGATCAGTCTCGTGGGATTTTAAGATTATCTCAAAAGACATATATTTAGAAAATACTTAAAAAATATAACATGTAAAACTGCTCCCCAAATGTTGCTCCTATTGTAAATGGTGACAAATTTAGTAAATTATAATGTCCTAAAAATGAATTAGAACGTGCACAAATGAAACGAATTTCTTATGCCTCAGTGGTTGGGAGTTTAATGTATGCTCAAGTTTGTGCACATCTTGATTTGGCATTTGCGGTTGGTTTGCTTGGTCAATATCAAATAGATCCAGGGATGAATCATTGGAAAGCTGTCAAAAAGGTTTTCCGCTATTTGCAAGAGACAAAAGACTATATGCTTATTTACAGAAAGTCAGATAACCTTGGGCATATTTGTTTTTCTGATTTTGATTTTCTGGATGCGTTGATAGTAAGAAATCAACGTCAGGTTACATATATATGCTTGCAAGGGGACCAATATCATGGAAGAGTGTCAAGCAGTCTTTACGAGCATCTTTCACAATACAAGCAAAATTTGTGGCATGTTGCAAGGCTACTGCTCAAGGTGTTTGGTTAAAGAATTTTGTACCTGAGCTTCAAGTAGTTGATAGTATTTCGAGATCACTCACGTTATTTTGTGATAACGAAGTTGTTGTTTTATTCTCTAAAAACAACAAGTCAAGTGGTGCATCCAAGTGGATTGACATCAAATATCTTATTGTTAAAGACAAAGTCAAAGATGGTATTATTGTCATACAACACATAAAAACACGAGCATTGTTAGTTGATTCACCAACAAAGGCTCTGCCACCCAGTCTCTTTAGAGATCATGTTGTCGGCGTGGGTTTGGTAAATGTAATGTAATGTCGTTAATGACTAATGTGTATGACATTATATGTTGAGGCTTCAATGATGTATTTGACTTTGATTTTTAAAAGTTTGCTTATTATTTCTTGTGCACGATCTTATTATTTAAGCAAACAAATTTATGAACCTAATGACTTATGTTGACTGAATTTGGAAAGATAACCAAATACCATAATTGATGGGGGTCAAATGACGACGTTAATTATTTGACTACATTGGTTTGGCTTGGTGATTCTGATTGAATGAAGTATATGTTCTAATGAAATTTATGTTGGTCAATTTTGTATGTGCTTTTGTAAATGGAACTAATGAAATTGATGTTACGGCCAAGTGAGAGAATGTTAGAATTATGTGGCCTAAAATAATTCCATTAATTTAATTAAAACACTTATCCATTACATGGGTTAATGAGTAGTTATGGATGATAGTTATTTGATGGAGGAAACCACTCATTAGAAACTCTATAAATAATAGGATAGTCTCAAAGGTTGCCCAACCATTATTTTTCACTTTAATTACTCCCAAACTAAAATGTTATTTTGTTCCATCGTTTTGGCTTGGGGAAACCGTTGAAGACCACTTCTTCAAGATTTCGCTTCCACTTTCCGTTCTTCAAGATGTCTTTGACATTTGGTTGTAAATATTTCTTTCATGTTATTTTATACAGAATTTAGTAATAGATCTTGAATGTTAATTATGTTCTTGATGTTTAGAATATACTTATGATTAACAATATCGACATCAAAAGGTAATACAGAGGAAAATTGGTTTAAGAATTTCCAAAAATAGGAACAAAAAATGGGAGGCAAAGATCTTGCATTACGCCTCTTATAATAGACATGCAGAAAATAAAACAAAAATTAGGAGGCAAACTTCTTGCCTTCATGCCAATTGCCTTCCCCATTTAACAATTTATCCATAATAGGATATCATATTTAATAAGATAATAGATAGATATGTTCTTCGAAACTTTATAAATATATCTAACGAATAGCCGTAAGGAACCTCTCAGCAATTTGTCAACGAACGAACAAGTCGCACATATATCATGTAACTTTTTTATTTAAGAAAGTAAAAGAAAAATATGATTTCATCTGGTTTGCAAAAAGAAACCCAGTCTTTTGACTATTGTACTTTTTCTCTCTCTAAAGAGTATGCATATAAATAAAATAAAGAGTGTTGTGAAACAAAGCAAACCAAAGATAAAAGATCAAGGAAGGGAGAGAGGTACGTATTTCTTCTCTTGTCTTGTGACCAAACATGTACAATAATCCCCTATATATAGGGTGATGATGTAGTAGGAGTTACAACCAAAATAAATGGATTTACACCACATAAATAAGAGTAAAACCTACATAAACTATTGAGGGTTAAGGAAGGTGAATCATCCAAGAAACCTTTGGAATTCTCAACAAAGAGTTAATTATAGCACATGAACCACTTCAAGCGTTGAGATTAAGGGTGCAAACGGAGCGGGATGAGTTTCACACCGACCGCTACCTGCCCTGCCAAAGTTCGACGGGTAAGTGGGGCGGGGTGGATCGAATTTTTTGCTAACCGCTACCCGCACCACTTAAGGGCGGGTTTGGCAGGGCGGGGCGGGTTAAACGGGTTGATTTTTATATAATTTAATTTGAACTAATAACATGTATGAAATGAAATTAAAATTCAAAACTTGTAAAAATCATACAAAATTAAACATGTAAAACTAAGATGTAAAAATGTAAAACACTAAAAGAGACTTAGTTAATAAAAGAATAAAGATAAATACATTTATTTTATTATAATTACAATCTTAAACTTTTAAATAATATATTTATAATGTATATTTATATATTTAAATATAGTTTGGCGAGTTAGCGGGACGGGTTAGCCTTCAACTGCAACCTGCCCCATTTAAACTAACAGGTTAACGGGTCGTGGGTTGCGGGTTGTGGGAAAAAAACTGCAACACGACCCACGAACAACCCTAGTTGAGATACACAATAGGTGTTCAACAAACGCATCTTTTATGTGCTTGTCGAAGGAAATAAACTAGGACAACTAGACCTTGGAATCGGGTCGTATCGGGCCGGAAACACAACCTAGCGTGTTGTGCTGGCACGACTCGGCATGCCAGGCTGATTCTACCGGGCCAACACAACCTGGCCTGACACGACTCCCAGGTCTAAGGGCAACGTGCCCAGAAACTTTTGCAATTATTCTCTTATTCGATATTATTTTTTAAGTTTTCTCAAATACCCAATTTGGGTACGGTATGGTGTAATTTTTTAATCTGAACTGCTATTCGTCGCCGTAAAACTACTTAAATCGCCCGTAAGATTACCATTTTGCCCCTCTACACTTTCTACTAATATAACTCCTCATTTCACTCTTTTAACACAACTTTCTCTTCATATCACACTTTTATTCATCAAATAGGATGTCTCGGAGGCCAGGGAAAGAGCCAGCAGACACCCCGGACTACTCACATCTGGTAAATCACCTTGTTTATTTCAATTAATTTTTAATTTTTTTTTTTGAGTCGGGCGACCGCGGGAGCCGCCCGACCCAACGAGACGGCGGTCGCGGGAACTGCATCTAAGCCGCCTCCACATAGGTGGAGGCGTCTGGCTAAGCCGCCTCCACTTAGGTGGAGGCGGTTTAGACAGACGCCTCCACCTATGTGGAGGCACCTATGTGGAGGCGGCCTAGCCAGACGCCCGAGTCGGAAAAAAAATTCCGCCCCCGTTACCTCGCCGGATTCTGGTGCTTCGCCGGACATTTTCGTGATGTTTGTACTGGGAATGTGAGTAAAACTGAGTCAAACACCTTGTTTAAAGACACGGGACGAAATCGGTATTAATTGATTTGTTAGGGGCAAAAAGATTATTTTTGGGACGATTTAAGTAGTTTTCCGGCGACGAATAGTAGTTCCCTTTTTTAATTGGATAAAATATTACCGTTTGGGACTTCTAAGAAGACTTTAGGAAAAATGTTTACAAATACATGATTTTGAGAGCGTATTTCTGCCAAATTCCACACACAAAAAACCCAATGACCACTATAAATAAACTCATTGTGGGACATCATACAATCACAATTTTCCTTCCAAACGAAAAACAACTCTTGTTTCGCCAAATATGGCCTTCAAGTTTGCAAATGTATTGGTTGTTCTCATGGTAGCCCTCCTTATCTCTGAGGTTGCGAACGGAGCACGTAAGTTCACATTAACATTATCATTTAACTTAGTTTGTTAAGTGTAGGATCTGAATTCATTTAATTCACAAGCTACTTGTTTGGTGATGAGTCCTAAGATACAACATGCTTCACTGGTTTGGGTTTCAGTTCTTTATCTTGACTATTTTAAGCCCAAAACAAAATTTAGCTTAGTCTTAATTGGCATCAATTGTCAGCATGCGAGTAAGAAATGGTTTAACCAAACAATAGACTGATCTCTTGGAATACAACCCCTTTCACTGGACTTCGATTTCCTATCTCTGTTACTCTTGAGTCCGTTTGGATCCACGTTTTTCAAGTAAAGCCCAAACGCAACCTCAACTTCCCAAACAGTATTTTTCAAGTTTGCGGTTTGAGATTTGATTTGTACGAATGAATTGTCAGTTTGCAAAACTCTCTATGTACCCTGTGGTTAGCAAAACGCAGTGTCTTTACAACTCAAATATTCCAAAACTCCGAAAATTCACGGACCCAATATAGCTTTTAGTCTTATGGCGTTGATTGTTGGTATGTGGGCGAAAAATGGTTTTACCAAAACAAAAACTAATCTTTTGCAGCCCAAAAAAAGAGCCCTGGCGGATACTGTTGCAGATCACATCCAGTCAAAGTAAAGAAGCCACAACGCTACGTTTGCACTGCTCCAAGGGGTTGGCAGTACAGAGCCAAATTGAACTGCCATGGAGAGGTCACTAGTTTGGGGCCTCCTTACAACCTCAAAGGCAACTATTGTCTCGGTCATTGTTATTAAGCCTACGAGCTATGATCAATGTTAATTACCTAAATAAGTGGCAATTGTAATGTGTGATGTTTTCAATGTGTACTATCTATTATGAATAAGCCACATTTTCATTTTATATATTAAAGCGTGCGTGAACGACAAATTATTGGTTGATCGACGATTTGATGACCTGCAGATGAAAAAGAAATTATTGAAAAAAACTCTAAAAGGAATCTAACATACCACTTAAGTACTTTGTGTTAAAAGATTATTTTATCCTCTACATTAGTTATATATAATACAACCATTTGAGATTTCGAGCACATGGTTTATAATAAATATATATTAATTATTAAGTATCTTTACCTATATTTCGGGAAACTTTAGAATGAGGGTTAACCATTTAAATTAAATAAGTTCCCTATGTTCTTTTAGGATGTTACCATCATAACAGAAGTTCAGTTGTCCTGTCTGATTGATAATGCAAGTTACACCTACACAAACAACAATTATCACATAATTCTAACATTTATCGGTTAGAAATCCTAAATAATTATGTCTTTGTCAAATAAGTAGTAGTATATTTATATTTGCAAAAATGGTAAACAAAAGTACATGTTATAGGCTCAACACCCAATTGTAATATATAAAAAATTCACTAACAGATTTAGTTAGTAATAAGAAAAAAATTGGCATGACGTCGCAGGTAGAGTTAATACAGAAGCATGTGTACCGTTCATGAAGTACGATAGCGAGTTTCTCCCAACCGAAAGTTTGATGGAGTTACAGGAATATACAGCTTCATCCCGCAAATTCAGTCTGCTTCATCCAAAGTGACCATTTCACGGCTTCTAAGAAGCTCTCATTCCTTTGTAGTGCAGAGATAAGATTAACATATGTCACACGGTCGGGTTGCAGCCCTTCAATTCTCACCTCCTTCACGACATTCACAGCCTCTTCAACCATCCCAGCAATCCCATAGGCCTTAATTAAACTGTTGTAACTATATAAATCAGGCTCCATATTGCGCTTTCTCAACTCGGCAAAAACAGCAGCTATATCTTCAATCCAACCCTTCCTACCGTAGATATTAATCATGATATTATAAGTGTAATGATCAGAAGGACACCTTGCTTTCTTCATCTGCTGCAATACATCATTGAACTCCTCTATCTGATCTTCTTTTCCATATGCATCTAACAAGCAATTATAGGCTTCTAGAGAAACAGGGCACCCCTCATCTTGCATTAGCTGGACGATGGATCTCATGTTCTTGAAATCCTTACTTCGGCCATACGCTGCTATTAGTGTGTTGTAAGAGATTACATCAGCTAAACTTTGTTTATGAGCTATCCGCAGTACCTTCCTTGCCTTCTTGAAAAATCCAGCTCTACCGTAAATATCCATCATAACGTTGAGAGTAATTGTGTTGGCAGCATAACCACTTTCGATCATCTCATCAAATAGCCTAGAGATTTCATCCACGGGTACTGCATGACCACAACAATTAATCACACAATCATAAGTAGCCATATCCCATTTTATATTACTCTTGAGCATCCGGTAATAGACATCAGCCAACTTATGCAGCATTCCGCACTGTTGGTAGACACGAAGCATATCTCTATAAAGATAAATGTCAGGAATTATATCTTCTTTCTTCTCAATCTCTTCTAGAACTGTACAAGCATCTTTTAGAGACCCAGATTTAATATACATTCTAACAACAATACTATAAGCAATCATATCCAACAGAATTCCAGATTCTTGCAGCTTTAGGTATAGACTCTCAGCCTCATCAAATCTACTCATACAGGTATAGATATCAATCATGGTAGATATGATGTGTAAATTTGGATTTTGTTCTGATTTGGGTATCTGATCAAAAATCATAACAGCACCCTCATAGTTACAGGCTTCCTTGCAAGAACATATCAAAGTGTGGTATAGATTGTCTTCATAGGTGGAATCTTTCCATCTCTTGTTTCGTAGAATATGTAATGCACCATCAAACAATGAATTTCTAACATATGCCAAGACTAATATCGAACATGATGTTTGGTCAAGCAAAATGCTTTCGTAAACTGGACCCTCGAGAAGGAGCTGAACTCTATCTAATTTCCCAATCCTTTCGTATGCCTGGAGGAGAATACTTAGAATCGATGAATACTCACAGCCCATTTCCCTCATATCTGCAAGAATTCCAAGAGATCCATTTTCATCTCCATGTCTTGCTTGTAAATTAATCATTGTGTAAAAGTTGGATGGACTAGGACGAAATCCTGACCTTTTGAGTTCTTTGTAGTATAATTTTGCTAGCTCATAATTATCTGCCCTGCCATAACCTTCAATCATGGAACAGTAAGTTGTCTCATCAGGCTCCAAACCAGCAGCTCGAAGATTCAGAAAGAGTCGCTGAGCGGCCTCCATATTGGCAGTCTTCCAGTAACCTGTTATCAAGGTATTGTACGCAACAATATTTTCAGAAATGCCAGATTCTTGCATGGCCTCAAACACTAACTCCGCTTCTTCAAGTTTACCCTGCTGGCAATAAACATTAAGCTGCACCAACCAATTTTCTAAATTTGGGGTGATTGTATCTCCTCTCATAAGCCTAATCACCTCCTCAGCTTTGCTATACATACCCATACATGTATATATCGTAATCAAAGCTGAATAAGCAGCGACACATTGAACATTGCACTGCCTCATCTGATCAAATGTGAATTCAGCCTCATGAAGACATTCGGCCTTTTGGTAAAGATCCATGAGCATGCCAAAAGTAGCAACATTAGGCTCGACTCCTCTATCCAACATCATCCGAAACCACTTCGCACCTCTCCCAACCAAACCTCTCTTAGCACAAACAAAGACAATCGTATTAAACACTTGAACATTCAACTCGCAACGATATTCGGAGACCATCTCATCAAGCAACAATTCAGCTGCCTTCCAATCCTCCTTCCGACTCAACGCCCGTAGAGCTAAATTATAAGCACCAACATTCCGATCGAGCTTACCATTCCTCCTCATCCAATCGAAAAACACCAGCGCCTCATCCTCGCTTCTCCGCTCGAGTAGTTTGAGAACATTATTGCAGTAACCGACATTGGCCTCCGGCCGAATGGAGGCTAAAACATCATACAAATCAACAGCATTTCTTCTTACGTACTTTTGCCGATTGGATAAAGCCGTTCTCTCGGCTACCTTCCTCGAGCCGCACGAAAGCTGTTCGGTTAATTTCCTCCGGCACATTCTTTCGAGAGCGTTAATCCGACGGCTAATCGGACTCTCACACTCCAACGTTTTCCGTTCAAACTCATTTCCAGCCTTCTCCGGCCGGTTTCGACCGACGGAAACGGAAAATATCGTACCGTTCCTCCCGAATGTTGTTTTGGGTTGGTTAGGGTGTGTTAGGGTTAGGGCATTGGGATTCCTCGTGTCACCCACCTCCGAGACCAAAGAGAGTTTCAGGAAAGACATGATGGGTTTGGACTTTGGATAGAGAAGTGGATGGTCCTGGAGTGTATGGTTATTGTTTTGTTGGCTGAATTTAACTGAACTGTTATTCATCGTCGAAAACTACTTAAATCGTCTATGTGAATTATTATTTTATCATTCTGTCATTTCTATTTATATCTCTTCATTTCACTCTCCTAACATTACTCTTTCTTCATGTTACTCTCATACTCATCAAAAAGAACGTCTCGAAGGCAAGGAAATGAGTCAACAGACGCCTCAACGTACTCGAATCTGATAAAATGTCTAGTTTAGTTATTAAAAAAAATTAGAAAAATGTTTTTTTAGAGTCGGGCGTCCGCGGGAGCCGCCTCCCCCAGGGAACAGGGGGCATCTGCAGGAGACACTCCCACCTGGGGAGGCGTCTCCGGCAGTTGCCCCCTCCCTGGCAAGGGCGTCTCCGACATACGCCCCTCCCTTTTTTTTAAATAATTATTTTTATTATTTAAATTGATTATAATTTGTTATAATTACTAAATAAATTGATTGTTAAGTTAATAATTAGTTGAGTAATTAGTTAAATTGAATAATTATTATAATTAGTTTCATTGATTGATCAATTTGGAAATTAAGTAATTTAAATCCATTAACGAAATTTTATTTCTAAAATTGAATTAATAGTCATCGGGTTACCGTGGAGGAAAAAGAAAATCAGTTTCCTTACGTGCTGTATATAGTTTAGCTGATGAGTCAGGTCCCCTTCATCCACGTAAACGAGGTATATCTGCTTCAGTTAGGAAGGAGAGGGATATTTTACGTCGTCGTCAGACACGTGAGGATTCTTTCGACGACGATGATGATTCGGATTAGGTGGAGAGTCACGACGAGAGTGACGATGGGGTCGGTATGGGTTCGAGCCGCAGGAGGAGGCGAGACAGCAGTATGGTGGAGGACAGGGTAGTTCTTCTTCGGCTGAGTGGGTCATTCGGGAGGGTCTAGGTGGTCGGTTTGTGACCGGTGATTCGAGTTCGTGCACTGCAAACGTCCAAGCTCAGAAGAAGAAGAGGGTTGAGGACGATTTTTGGATCGTGACTGGTGTAATGCCCGGTGATCCTTTAGATGACAACGTCATTCCGAGTTTTGGAGACCACATCGCCAGACGCATTTGGGAGGACGAGAATCAAAAGGTTCTGAAGTGTCATAATTGGCACATAGCATGTACTACATTGCATGCTTAGCGTTCAATTACGAGTGATGATATGACAACGACCATTATTGATAGCGGATTGGGTCACTTGCCTTACAACATGTTATCCTTCCTTGACATGTCGTTGATTTCTGCCTTTGTGGAGCGGTGGCAGCCTGACACCAACTCTTTCCACTTGCCTTTCGAAGAGATGACGATCATGTTGCATGACGTCTTCCAGATTCTGCACATTCCTGTTAAGGGTTGTATGGTCAGTGCTCAGGCATCGATGCCTGAGCTGAAGATTTATGTATCAGAGTTGCTCAGGGTCAGCGTCGATGGTCTTGGGCGAGATAACTCATTTTGGAGTGGCGGTGGTGTTAGCATCGACGATGTTGACGACTGTTGCAGACGGGGACGACCACCACAGACTGAGGATACGTAGATGACTGCCTACATCTTCTTACTGCTATGCTATGTCTTGTTTGTCAACAAGAGCGGTTGCAGAGTCAGGCCACGCGACCTATTGGAGGTGAGGGACCCAGATACCATTGGTCAGTACTCATGGGGGTCGGCGACGTTGACATATTTGTATCGTCAGTTACGGATAGCGAGTCGTGCTGATTGTTCTTGCATTACGGGTTGTCTTACGCTGCTGCATGCTTGGATATATGAGTATTTTCCTCATTTCCGCCCGCATTGGGAACGGAAGATCATTGAGGAGGGACATCCTCGTTCGCGTATGTGGGTTGTCAGAACCGAGGGATGACTCATTTCCATTCGTAGACGGCTAGATCAGATGACTGCATCGTAGGTATAAAACTCTATACCATTCAAGTTTATTTAAATTTTATTTTGATTATTATTAACGTGTAAACGTTTAGGTGTAGTGGTTATCGTATGGTCTTGAGCCTGCTGTAGTTGTGACGAGAGCTTTATTTATGGGCGTTATTTGTTATCGGGATATCACAGAGCTTTATTTGCCAGATCGCATCTTACATCAGTTAGGGTACGTTCAGGTGATCCCAGTTGACATCCCGACGCCAGAGCATGCAGTGCGGTCTGCGATTGCGACGACGTACGACGTGAGGCACAACGCTTCGAGCGCGGAATCGGTTTGGAGGACATTTCCGAGAGTAGGCCGACTTCACGTGGATGATCTGAGACGTAGCCGCGACCCCTCCACTTGTCATGCAGATTATTTGGAGTGGTTTGGTAGGTGCTCACATCCAATTATCGTGTGTGGTATCGTCCCGAGACCGGAGAGACCACTGGATATGACATGTGACGATGCGGTGAGTTTATCCAAATTAATTTTTATTTGTAATGTATGTTTTGTTTTTATTGTTAGTGTACAGTAATCTTTATGTTACATACGTTGAATGAGTAGTACGATACGGGTTGTGCAGCCGTTCTTGCGATAGAGGGACCATATGCCGAACTAGGAGACTAGAGCTGCATGTACAGATTTGGATGACCTCATTGAGGCGTGGCACAATCAGTTGGGAATTTCAGACCAGGATTCTGATGATGAGTTGTAGTTGGCTTGCACATTATTTATTTTATTATATGTTGAACAATTACTACATTTGTTGGTATTTGCTTATATGTTGTACTTTTATTATTTATTTCTGACGAACATATCTTCTCTATATTTGTTTATCTGTAGTATTTTTAGTACTTTTTTTCTCACGACCATATCATAGACATGTTTGGTATATGTAACGTAAATTAAATTTAAAATCTGATAAAAGAACAACACGATATAAGTAAAAACACACGATATAATCGTCGATATATTATACATTACAAACGCATTACAAATTACCATCAAAATGTACTACGTAACCGGTCTCAATACGCTCTCCTACTTTTGTACTCTTCCTCCCATCCAGCAACACTCTCATCTCGCATTTGAAACCACATGGTCTCTATAGTAGGTACTTGGAATCCCTCAGCTAATTCTAAGCGAATGAAATGTTTGTAACTCCCTAAATGAGCAATGACCAACTCTCTGCATGACTTCGTCATGCTAGACGAACTCCCCCAATGTAGCATTGTAAGACACGGGTACAACAAACCATTCGTTCCCACTGAGAAAACATAATTGCACACTTGTAAAAATTCGCAATCGGGAACAAGTCGCCCCAAACCTCCATATAGTGATCCTCGCCACAAGGTCCCCCGCGTCAATCAATCCGCTGACGAGCATGTACCACACCGTCATAATAAATGTGCTTATAAATGGGATATGCACTTATCTCATTAGAAATCGCACACGGACGTACAACCAATTGTCTTGACCACCATGACAGACATCGACAACACATCGAAATTCATAGTTGTCGTCAGCATGTACGTCATTTCACCTCTCTAGAAATGATAAAATGATTCCTGACAGTCTATCAACATATGGGAAGTTATCGACGTCAATCCGCCCGGACACTATAAGATGGAAAAATAGCAATTCAGTATATATATTAATAACAACAAACAACTAAGTAATAATAGTAACAACAAACATATCGTCATACCAGATCTTGTGCCCGTGGTTGCGGATGATCGAGACGAATTGGAAGACCGACCACGACCCATGCTCCCACTACTGGAAGACGGACCACGATCTCGCTTAGCATACTCAAAGGCACTCGGGTCGCGACGTGTCGACTTTCCCCTTGGTCGACCTCGTACCTTAGTATTTTCTGCGGGTTCTTGATAGTTTGACTGATCGGGGTGTAGCTGTTCGTATAAAATACGAGATACACTACGAATTACTGCAGGGTCGGTCCCCAAAATCTCATCAATGAGCTTCCGAAATGTTCGACGTCTTGTGCTGACTGATCCACAAACTTTGATATCTGGACTCCTTCTCCAATGACAAGTGTTTTCCAGAATGGATGAATCTGCTCTAAATAAATTTCATCACCTGACTCAATACAATCGTGCATAGTACAGACACAAGGAATCTCATGTGATGTCAGAAAAGCACACCTGAAGCGATATTCAACTTGATTGCTTAAGTCCTGCATTCTCTTCAACTCTTGACTCAATAATGACAAGCAATGATACGAAACTCGACCATCTATATGCTAATACAAAGCACCTATGTAGTTAGTCAAATTTCGACGTCTCGACTCTTCAAGAAAGTTCCAAATATTCGTCAGCAGCATTTTCAGTAGCAGCGTTCACGCGGTCGAAAAGAGTGTCCAGGGCTGCAGTCGATGTAGTGATCCACTCTTTCATAGCCGAATGAGCGTTTTCCACCCGACAGTTCATACTGTTGCCGAAATTAAGGACTTTATTCGTCCAATTCAACACAAACTTTTCTTTATGCACTAACCACGTGTCTTCCAGATACTCCGTGAGAACTAACTAAGAGTGAAAAGTATCTTTCAGATGACAAACATCCCTATCGTACTCGGTCTGTGAAGCAGAAAACATGACTTTCCTCCACTTTCCACACTTCAAATTGTCTGCAAGCTTATTGTTCTTGCCGAATACGTGGTATGCGTAGTTGTACATGTAGGATTTCATGTTTAATTATGCATGTATATTTTTCGAATTTTTATGCATAATAAGGATCAATTACAATTTTCTACGATTTATTTCATGCATGCATCGGTTTGTTTTAATAACTAGTTTCGAAAACTTATTAAAACAAACATGGGCTCCGAAATTCATACCTAGAAGTTCTCTAAAACTTCTTGATGATCCGGAGATGCTGAAGAAGACGATCGTCGCTTCCCGTTGCGCCGGATGCCTCCGAGTGTTCACCGAAACCCTAAACAAGGTTGGAGAGAAAGGAGCTAGCCAATCAATCTCCAAACAAGCTTAGAATCTAGCTACAAACTCCTTCCTTAATCTCTGAGATTTCTCATTCCAAAGACTTAGAAAACTAAGAGAATTTTCGTGGATTTTTGTGGTGAATTAGGAGAGAAAATATTTAGCAAACTTCTTCTAACATAATTAAGGAGAATAAGGACCTATTTATAGGCTCCAATCTTACTCTCAATCATGGCTATTCTTAAGCCACGAATTCTTGACATTTTCTCTCCCAAACTAATTCCATAATGCATTATATGCACCCACAAAATGTTTGACCAAGTTTGGAGTTAATCCAACCATTGATCAAATTAATCTCTTAATTATCAAAGGCAGAAAATCGATCGGGACTCGGTCTACCGAGACATACTCGGTTAACCGAATATGTCACGTTCGGATTTCCGTGCACTTGACGGATGACCGATTCTTAAGGAGAAAAATTCTTCTTTAACCGTTCGGACGAATTCGCGTCTTTGACCAAGTGCCATTCGGTTAACCGAAAATATCGGAACTGGACATTGTTCGGTCGACCGTTTCTGGTTCTGTATACCGACCCAGAGTTCTAGGCACTTTGGTCAAGTTCGGTCAATCAACTTGACCATCCGTTCCACGTTCGGTTGACCGATCCACAGATCCTTCAGTCGACCGAACCTTAACGGATTACCGAACTTATACCCGATTTTGCCTTTTTCAAATTTTGGATTTATTTCCAACAAAATTTGAACTTTAGGGGTTTCAGCAAATTCACAACTTATGCAATGTATTATCCTATGCAATAATAAATTATTGCACCCCATAATATATGCATATCATATGAATTTATCATGATTCTAATTATGTTATATTTAACATAATTGATTTTACTTGTTCACCACATGTGTCATATTTTCTATAAGAAATCCGACACATCATATGAATCAAAATCAAGCTTCTTGTTTCCCGGTTTTTGCGGTGTGACCTATGGGAGGATCTAGACTAAGTTGGCAGTGATATTAAGAGCTTAATATCACAAGCTATAAGCGGTATCTAGCTACACATTATAACTCCCAATTAGTTAGATGTCTTAATTCCACTCGAACCAAAACCCGATCCATTTAGTGATGGAGTGCACCACTTGTGTCCGTCCCTTGCCTCATGATATTAAGAATACACACAAAGTAGTATTGTGTCATCTTTGTATTAGTATTTATTTCTTGATCTCTTTAAGCTAGTTATAAATATGTGACTTAACTCAAATCACATTGTGCACATTATAACTTTGCTTTATCAAGGGACCCACTAATATCATCACTCAATTAAGAGGGACAATGATAGTCTTTTGACTAACTATCTTCTCCAACAAAAGTTGTACTTAACCAACCAATGCCTTTACACTACACTTATTGATAGCTCAAGACACTAATCTAATTAAGCATTCCTTAAGTGATTGGATATAAGTCTCATATCAAAGGACCGAAGACACAGTAAAATATTAATGACACAGAAACACATTTATATAATATTTTACTTATTAGGTCTATTCAGTATACAAAAGTAATATTTTCTTCTTTTGCATACCCGTGTCGTCACTCACTTGTAGAGCTACAATGATCTATGACCAACACGACAATCTTAACTCGGTAATTAATGTCTCATGTTAATTACCATGATTGCGAATATTTTTTGTTTTATGTAAACCAATATCTTTTAGAGCTCTACGGTTAAGGACCAAGAGCCTATTCCTTAACACTTCTAAAAGACGAATAACATAAAAAAGGAACAAAATGATTTCTCATTCAATTCATAATAATTGACATTTAAAAGTAAAACTTTTAGAATACATTCCCTTCAGTACACGCCTTTGTTAATATGTCAGGTGCAAAGTAAATGAGCAGACTCAGGAAAAACCTCTCACACTGGTCGCATCAGGCCTAACTCCCGTCCGTTATTATTGCAGTCGGGCTGACAGTATCCAATAACATATCTCGCAACTTCTCCAACACCCACCAGTAACTACACTCGGTCTCATCCTTCATAATGACATAGCCGATGAGGAAGTTCATGTTTGTTGGAGTCACCCCAACCATCTCGAACAAAGGCATCTTGTACTGTTCATTTTGTATGTCGAATTCATGCAGATTACGAAAGGGTATGTGCGCAACAACTGAACTGACGTCGGATGTGCCAAAAATACATGAGTGATGACATTAGTTTCTTCGCCATATTCCAATGTAAGTATTGATATTGTACTGCCTGATTTAGAAACTGCATAGCGGGATTCCTATTTTCATATTTCGGCATCCTCATGTACTCTCTGAAGTTATAAATGTGTCTCTGATTGGAATTATCATCCGGGAATTTCTAATTTACTGCCAATAAGATGTTACGTGGTCTCGCTTGTGCCTCAATCATATCACGAACAATTTTCTTGGCCTTAGGACTAAGACCGCTGATCTGTCGGTGACCCTCTGGATAAACTGCAAGTCTGTGGTTGTGCTGCCCATGAATACTATTAGAAACCGACCCATCCATCACGATCCTGTTGCTCGACTACCTTGATCAAAAAACGACAACTGCAACCATTTATTTTCGTGTTCTTCCGTAGTACAATATCCATATCACGAGAACTCATTTCATTTCTGCGATCGCATCTCAGATAACAATTCATCTGATTATCTGTTTTGATTTGTAAGATGATATTACCAAAAAAAATCCGACAAATCAAGTCTACTTGTTTCGCCCTTTTACTATGGATATTGTACTCGATTGTTGGAAAAACTTGTTAACTATCAAAAAACTCACTGTAATATACTTCATCACCACCGAAATTTTGCAACAGAACCTGAAATAATTTAAAATAACACAACATAAATAAATTTAAAATCAAAAAAAAATTGGGCGTGTGGCCGGGACGCCCCCTCCTTGGGCACGACGACTTAGAGAGGTGCTTGACCCATGGACGGGGCGTCTGGCTAAGCTGCCGCCCCTAAGGATAAGGCGTCTGGCTGGGACACCTCCTCCAAGGAGAGGGCATCCTAGCCAGACGCCCGATACGAAAAATAAAATTCCTCCAACTTACCTCACAATATCTAGGCGATTCACAAGACATTTTCGTGGTGCTGGTACTGGGAATGTGAGGAAAATTCAAGCAAAACCTTATTTTAAGACACGTGACCAAATGAATATTAAATGAATTGTGAATGACAAAATGGTAATTGTTGTGACGATTTAAGTAGTTTTCAGGCGACGAATAGTAGTTCCCGAATTTAATTAACTGATAAAATGCAAACGACATCATTTTAAATGGTAAGGGTGCAAAATGCAAACCAACGAAAAGATATGGGAACAAATTGTGATTAATCCTTTTTATATCTCTATTTTATCTTTAGTATATTTTTTCTGAGGTAAATTATGTATTGTTTCTCTAAATCATTTATCCACCTCGCCAACCATAAAATGTCACAATTATATCCCGTGACTTTGAAGAAGGGATCTAGTGCTTTTCCCCCTTCTCTATCAACAAACGACTAGTTATGATTAGCTTTCAATAAACTTTTTTTATATTTGTCTTGTTTTGTTAGGACAAACCCTTTTATAAGTTACGGACTAGTTCTACTTCAATTTCATTTCAAATATGATACGTCAATTCAGTTCCAATCTATTAAAACGGTATTTATATCACAATACAATATTACATGATTTTAAGATACTCGAGCAATTTCGATCGGTCGTTTGCTCCGATCACAATTCCAAAATGGGATGCCTAGATTTCGGAACCAACTTTCTCAAGAGTCATTCTTTTACTATCGTGGTTTGATATAGATTACTGTCAATTTTGACTCGGTTCGATAGCTCGACTCAAAAAACACTCGACTCTAGTTTAACTTGAAACTGAAGATTCTTGATGAAAAACAAAAAAATCTTCAAACTTGGTTCGGTAGACGAGTCGCTCGAACTTGAATTTTTTTTGACTCGTCTCGATAGCTCGCTCGAATTTTTTATTGTTTCATTTATAAAAAAAATGTATTTGATAATAAAATAAGATAATACTTATGACTCGAAATTTCACTCGACTCAACTCGTTTACACCCCTAATCTTGTGATTTCATTATTCTTGTGAATTGGATCAGTAGACCCGTTAAATTTTAAAATAAAACAAAAATAATTAGTTTTTTTTGTGGCAAAAGGTAATTTAACTTGTACCGAAACATCAAAAACAGGTTGAAATTTGGCCATCCGAGTTCCATGAGAAACAAAAACATGAAGGCAAAATTAGATAAGAAATACCTCCAATATTATGGACACATGAAATTAAGTTAAATAAAAACAAATATATTAATAAAGAATGGCTTATTACATGATTACACCTGTAGTTCTTGCACACCAAATCACAACAAAATGGTACAAAGAAGAATCTTACAATGTTCAACAACACTATTTTGCAACTAGGCTTGTTTAAAAGATCCACAAAACTTTGTTACCGCATAAGTGCATAACTCACTCACTATGATTCAGCAATCTGACTGTGGGCACAATTTGATGTTCAGTCACATTCAAAAGTGTAACTTCGTGCCCGTAGTACATCGTGATTACTGGAACTCCAGTTCCAGTAATCTGCTTACTGGAACTCCAGTTCGGCGTGATTACGTACCAAACTGCATATCAATTTGACTGTGGCCTATAATTTAGAACCATTCGTTTATCATTCCTTTCAGCATATCGTACTCTTAGATCTGTACACTGAACCAGCAGTTTATTATGTACAACAGTGCTCCTATCTTTGTCGACGGACGGAGCATCTTTAACACGCCAAATCAGAACCATGGGCAGATCATATCTTTCACGACCGAGGAGACATGTTAGGTGGAGATAAAGATCTTGACAAACTGTTGATTCAGTTGAAAAAATATGTAGACTTCAATACTTCTTGCAAGTCAAAATTGCCTCGGTCTGGGATTGAAGGAAATACAAGTGTTGGATAGGAAGCTTGGAAGCTTTCTTGTAACTGTAACATAATCAAAGGAGAGGAAAAACTTCAGAATTATATTGAGCAACTCAAGTTAGAAATTCAACAAAGACGGTTGTCGAATATAATCCCTCACATTCTCAAGTATCGGGATGTTGTATAGCTCCACGAACTGTTCTCTTAAGATTCGGTTCATTTGATCCACATCACACGCGTGAGTCCAAAAAGAATCATGCACCCCTGCAAGAAAAAGCCAATTCCAGATATCCATAACCTTTCGTGAAAGATCTTAAATGATTGTTTAGATCTTGATGAGAATGAATTTTTCGGCATCTTTTTTTATCAGTAACATCTCAGGTTATAAAATCATTGCAACAGGAATTGCTAATATAACAAACCCAATGGACTTGCAGTTATGTCTAATCAGAAATTCCGAGGTTCTTCAGTGGAACTTTAACTGTGCAGTTCTTGACGGCTAATGTAACAATCCTAGCATATGGATTGAAATAATTAATTGACATCTTGTGTAGGTTGACAATTGCTAAGCATGAACAAAATGTTTGTGGGACACAACATGAGAAAGAACGAATGGTAATGATAATCAATGACATATCATTACACTATATAGAGCAGTAAGGATTAAAGCATTTAAGAAAGATCGACCCTGACTCCGTAAGCTAAGGACACGGTTCTTTTGGGGAGAACTTATCAAATGTCAACAACCCTGAACAAATAGGAAGAACAATTATATTTTTTTCTCTCCAAAACCATCACCTTCCAAGGAAATGCATCATGAATCCTAGTGAGATCATTTGACTTAAAGCTTTCGTTCTACTTGCTACATGGAATCCTCAACTGTAATTGTTAACGACATTATGACAAGTACTAGTAGCAAGCTTGAATTAAGAATTCAATTGGTGTTGTGAGGAAGTTATTTGAATTCACAAAGTTCTCGTGTTTATGTTGCATATCTATCACACATGACCATGAGTACAAGAATGAACATCATAACAGAGGACAAAACCTGCGAAATGCAAATCAGCATTCCTGCAGGCGATGGCAGTCATCATCATATGTGAACCATCAAGTGAATGGATAAAATTAGGTGGAAAAGCAGTCTTCTGGCGCTTAACTGCAACCTGTATCACAATGATGACATGATTACAACACTTAAATCACAGACAAAGAGTGTATGATAGAAATAGCCAATTCAATGCTTACAAAGTTGCTCTCTCGCTGTAAAGCTAGCACCTGTAAAGAAGTTCTGATCTGCAGTAGTTTTTAAAGCAAAAATATATAAAATGTTGTCATTGAAAAACTAGCAAAAGACCTGATAAATCAAATCATTCAAGCAGTAAACACTAGTATAAAATACCAAGGCATGCATACAACAACAGCGAAGCTTTGGATCTCAAACAAAAACACCAAACTACCAAAGCACGTGTATGACTAAAAAAATCATGTTCGTAAGAGGCTCATTCATTTCTGCATGAAGTCGAGAAGATTTATTTTCAAGTACTAAAACGCAATTTCCCAGTCAAAGAAAAATGTTTATATTCTCAAGAGGCAAAATTGATTCCACTTCCATATCAAAGATTTGCTTAATGACTTACAAGATGCCTCTCTGATTTCATGTAGGGTTGAACAACAGGGAGTCCAAGAGGTGTGGTCCACCTAACTGGTTCGTTCTCTGAAGCAATCACCTGTTGAAGTTTGATAAGTAGGTAGCAAAGTCCACTATAACTTCGGAATCAAATATAAAGGAGGATTTATGAAAAGGAACGCATGAGTTTTACTATTGCCTACTGATAAGCGAACATAGAATACATCACCTTTTATCTCATTATTCTACGAAAGAAGTGAGCATCAAACATTGACTACGGTATCTATCACAAGAATGACAAACCTTTGCACAATTCGCAAGCCATTTCATAATGCCACGAGCAGCTTGGAACATCTCCCCCAGAGAAGTCATGGTCACCTATAGAGAGAAAAAATCAATGTAGTTTATTCCACTGGACCATATTAATTGTTAAGCAATCAATTTTAGAACCCTCAAAACTACTTACTTTGGCAGCATAACAGGATGCATTAAACAATACTTTATCATCAACGGTTAGCCCTCGCTCCACTAATCTTTTCTTGATCTGTTCACGTGCACCAATATACGTGACACCATAAACTGATGTCATCACTGTCTGCTTGACCAGTTTCCTATCCACCTGAAAACTACCAAAATATAAATGCAAAGACGTAAAACAGCAGATAGATTACATATTTAACTAAATGGAAATGTAGAAAAAGGTCTAAAGCTAACCTGGTCAACTAGCAGTTTTGCTAGTAACACATTTGGATGAGTAGAAGGATCTTTCTGGGAGTCTCTTCGTATATAATTCTGAACCCTTGAAACAGAACAGATATTCAATAACTAAAAGGTAGGGCTAGGGGTGAGCAAAACCCGGTCCGGTCCGGACCGGAACCAACCGGTCCGGGTTCCGGTCCGGACCGAAACAAAAAACTTGGATCCGGTCCGGTCCGGTCCAATTTTTTTTTTTTTTTAATTTAAGGTAAAAAATCGGGTTTTTGGACCGGACCGAACCGGTCCGGTCTCCGGTCCGACCCTTCGAATTTTTTCCGGTCCGGTCCGGTTTCCGGTCCGGACCTGAATTTTTTTTCGGTCCGGTCCGGACCGGACCGGACCGATGCTCAGCCCTAGGTAGGGCTGTCAAATCGGGTCATGACACGAAATTCGAACCCGAACACAACCCGAAATTTTCGTGTTCGGGTTGATCTATTTCGGGTTTCGTGTAATTCGTGTCGACACGAACAACCCAAATTGTATTTCGGGTCGTGTTCGGGTTTACCTTATTCGAGTTTCGTGTAATTCGGGTCGACACGAAATACACGAAATACCCACCCATATATATATATATGTTTTAAAAAAAACTAACCCTATCAAACTCCATCTCATCTTCTCGCAGTCGACACCAACTTCTCCCCTTCCAACACCAACATCTCCTCCTCCAACGCCACCATCTTCTCCTCCAACACCCATCTCCTCCTAGCCGCTGCGCCATCCCTCCTTCTCCTCAACACCCAGTCCAACACCCATCTCCTCCTCCTAGCCGTTGCGCCAGTGTTGCGATGAAGCCGGAGCAGCCTGCTGGAGCAAATGGGAGCCACCTTGTAGCTTGAAGCTTGAGTGTCATCCGAGGAGATAGATCTCTTGGAATTGCTGGTCATAAAAGAATTCACCGGATGGGTCTACTTCATTTTATCATTTTACTTATGTTTGAACATTGGGAGCAGAAATAATAGTTTGATGAGTTAAGGGTATTGTACTTAATCAATGGTGTGCCTTACTTGGAAGTATTTATTAGACTATTAAAGTTAATCATGAAAATTATAAAGTCTGTAATCACGAAAAATAAAAGAAGAATATAGAGACGGTAATTGATAATGAAAAAGTGATGCTTGGCTTTGTTGTAGACTGTAGTAGATCACTTCTTCTGTCTTTGCATGTAGTGTCTTTTGGATGTCAATTTTTATTGTTGTTGAATGTTTATGAATGTTGGGATGTATCATTGTATAATTTTATCTTTTAAAAGAGTTTGTGATGATGAAATATCAATCATGAATTTCTATTTTATTTTCAGGTTGCCAGTTGGCACAAACAAAGAATTCGTGTCAATTCGTGTCGACACGAACACGACCCGAAACACGGATTGGACAAACACAAAAAGAAATTCGTGTCAACTCGGGTCGTGTTCGGGTTACTAATTTCGTGTTCGTGTTTATGTGTACAATTTCGTGTTCGTGTTCGGGTCGATATTTTTTTTAATTTCGTGTTCGGGTTCGGGTTGACCAAAAATGAATTCGTGTCAATTCGTGTTGACACGAACATGACCCGAAACACGAATTTGACAGCCCTACTAAAAGGTAACATTAAGAAACTGTTGAAATAGTCCCACGTTGGGTAAAACTAAATATGTCTTTTGGGCTATAAAGGTTCACAAGTCTCTCCCTTACAAGTCAACTTGTGAGATGTAGAGCTCCGTGCGGGACCTGACCTAACCTTACTTAACATGATACCATAGCAAGGTTGTGTGGGGGATCTCTACCTATATCAATTATGTGTAAATCCGATTGTATCCACTGTGTGTGAACCTGTTGTATCCACCGTGTATAAACCTTGTTGTATAATCCACCTATGTTGTGTGTGAACCCAACCGTATCCACCGTGTGTGAACCTAGTTGTATTCATTGAGAGCGTGTGTGAACTTGGTTGTATCCATCTAGAGCACATGTCGACTTACTTCTATTCACATAAATCCAATGTGTTCCACACAGATCATCTGATGGTACCACGTGCAGGGACGTGCTGGAATAGTCACACATCAGGTAAAACTAAATATGTGTGGTGGGTTATAAAAGTCCACAAGTTTCTCCCATACTAGTCGACTTTTGCGGTGTAGAGCTGCTTGTGGGACCTAACCCAACTTTACTTAACAAGAACTATGACAAATATAAGGGTATAAGCAATGATAACTAAAAACATTAATGCAGCAATTGAACTTTTAGTGTGTAAAATTGTGAAATTAGATTCAACTTTAGTTTTCTAGCACCGCCGTCTTCTAGAAGAATCTCAAGTGGTCTCAAGCTATCTCTGTTGTCGACATTGGTACATCTCCATCAGAAGGGCAAAGCAGAAACCCAAGTATACTTACCTCTCGATGTCATGTAAATAGGAGCAAAGTGGAAGTGACAGTCAAACAAAAAGAGAAGTATGAGGAGTGCAGCTAATGCACAAAACTTATTAAGTTGATGTGGACGCATAACAATACAAGTCCAATGAAGAGTAGTGTTATTATATATTCAAATTCCTACTTAAACCAGGATGATGAAGAGAACTCAGATAGAGAGTCTGCGACCATGCTATGTTCGTTGTTTGAACATAATCAATAGAGGTTGGAGATAGAAAATTTTGTGGAGTCCAAAAACAAAACAAAACAAGCCAAATCAGAATACAATCAAAACAACACCTGCAACAGGCAGGCTCCAGTATTACTCTAAATGCATTATGAAATTGCAGCAACTGGGAAATTCAAAAGAGATATATTGCATTATAACAGCATACCTGGCCGCTATCCTTGAATAAACATCTGCTGGTTTATCTCCAGCAACCAAGTTGACTGCAGCTGCCTCCATCTGGGAGTTGTAAACAACAACCTTGTGACCGAGAAATAAACATAAAGACATCCCTAATCATCATTATGCAACAAGAACTCATATCCAACATCCATTAAACAAGAACGAGAATCCAAATCCATCTTCAACATTCTTACTAGATATTTCTTAAGATTCGAGCCCATAACTACCATGAATGAAGACATTCCTTTTCAAACTTCCTTTTGAAATTCTGCTAGAGACCAGTTAGTCAACAAATTACCCAAGAAAGTTGAGGACAGTGTTCAGGCGAGCGGTCGCCTAGGCGAATAGGCGACCGCCCCTGGTGGTGGTCGCCTAGGCGACCAGGCGATTGCCTAATTGCCTTGCCTGGGCGACCCTGTTTAATTTTTTGGTTATTTTTTTAACCCTCCCCCTACTACTTATTCTTATAAATACACCACTTCACCCATTTTATAAAGCCCAAACATCTAAGATTTGTTTCTCTATTTTTTTATACATTTTCCTGATTTTTTAATTTTTTTCTATTTTTTTAATTAAAACAAAATTAATAATAATTAATTAATTAAAAAGGGGTCGCCCAGAAGTGGGCTTGCCCAAACACCTAGGCGTAACCTGAACTTTGGTTGAGGACTTTACCAAACATGAAAAACCTGGATGGAGTGTATAATAGGACAAGACTCAACATAATATACAAAGTGACAGAGAGCACAACACATAGACTGTCCCTTCCCAAGGCGGCATAGTGTTGCAAGCCGTTGCAGGAGCCATCCTATACAAGAGCACAAATAACATGGATTTTATATAAACGAACATTGCCGAAATGAAAAAATCAAAGAGATGTATTATATAACAAGTAATAAAGTGATCATATCATGATGCTAGATGACAATGGGGACTCTCAGACGCTTGTTCAACCAGTACATCTGTAACTTGAAATCTGGACAGAAGGGGAAATACACTTATGGATTTCTTTATTTTTTGTAAATATTCACCTGATGTATGGGCAGGTGTGAAATGGCACTGTATGGTGATGGACTTTCTAGAGCATTTGAAAGCTCAATACATGCAGCCAAACATTGAAAAGGGTCCTCAGCACCCAACCACCACCGTTTCCCATCAACAGGTCTATGTGCAGAATCGAATATGTCACCCAAGTGATTATCCACAAATGTTAGACGCTCGTCAAGAGAAAGCTTTTCAACCCCTCCACCATAGAGATTTGCCAACTGTATCTTCAGCCAACGCAAGCCAGATTTCCCAAGAGGCCGTCCTTTGGCAAACTCTAGCACTCCTCTACAAAGATCAGAACTTAAATGATTCAAATGAGAATGCATGGGATATGCACGCCCACGGAAGTCAAGATTGTGTGGATAATAAAATCCCTCTTCATCCCTCATTTTCCGAGCTACCTGTTCCAGTGAATCAAATTCTTAGCTAAAATTGTGACATGCCTCTGAACAAAGATCCGTCATAACAAATGTGCATCATCTTCTTTTGGTTAACAAGAAGGTAAAAAATTGTACCAAAAGCTTAAGCTCTGTGTCACACCGTAGGGCATGTCTCTCACTGTTGATTTTTTTAGCTTTTCTAACTTCCCACCTCCATTGCTGCATTTCAATTCTATCATCTGACTCTAATTTTTCTGGCAAAGGAACCTATACCCAATGTGACAACAAAAGAACCATAAACAAATATTCACATATGAGGGAAACCAGGAGTCCAGCATTTGTGCATACATCTTCACGGTCAACAAGACCAGCCATGCGTCCACCTTTACTCCAAATGGTCTCCACAACACCAAGTACCCTCTTGTTCACTCTCCATTTTGTCGTGCCAAGTGTGTCCAATGCCTTAAGTAGAAAGGTAGGTATATCAGATGTTTACGATGCAAAAAAAACACCTTTTCATATTAATATACTCTACCCTAGTTTCTCATAAGAATTGTTACTTGTAGTCCACCTTAACCTTTCAAAACAATGTAAAAAGAACCCCCAAAAACAGGTGGATACTTGTTTGCACTACAGGATTCACCCTCAACTAAAGGATAAACATACCAAGCCATCAACTATCAATATTTGTCTTTGACCCTCAAGTAACTTAAAATTTTACATGGGACATTTGGTCCATGTTTTAGAATCCTTGGGGGGGGGGGGATTCAACCAAACCTAATAATAAGTACATGGTTACAAGCACTTCAGCCTAAACGAAAGGGATCGTGATTAATTAACAATTCAATTATGGTGGTTTTAACTTGAGAGCACGAAACTGAAAAACCTAACAATTTAGCAATGGCATAGACTTAATATTATCAGTTTAATAAAAGAAATTAATTCACATAATGGCAAATACATCCTAAATTTCCAAAACCTATGAATTCACATAATGGAAAATGCATTAAAGATGATAATAATAACCTCTTAGTTAATACGGAGGATATCAAGGAAAGATGGAGAGAATATTTTGATAAGTTGTTTAATGGAGTAAAAGATAGCGACACTTTTGAAGTGGATGATACAATTGAGGAATCTAATAGACGATTTGTACGGAGGATAAGAGAATTTGAGGTTAAAGAAGCCTTAAAAGGGATGAAAATTGGTAAGACTTTAGGACCAGACGAGATCCCGATTGAGGTGTGAAAATGTCTGAGGGATAAAGCAGTAACGTGGTTAACTAAATTGTTTAGTAGTATCTTTGAGAAAAATAAAATACCAAATGAGTGGAGAAGAAGAATTTTAGTGTCAATTTACAATAATAAAGGGGATATTCAAAGTTGCACTAATTATAGAGGTATTAAACTCATGTGTCATACTATGAAATTGTGAGAAAGAGTAATTGAACACCGTCTAAGGAAAGAGACATGTGTTAAAGATAATCAATTTGGTTTCATGTCTGGAAGGTCAACGATAGATGTCATATTTCTTATTAGACAACTTATGGAGAGGTATAGAGAACAAAAGAAAGATCTACATATGGTTTTTATTGATTTAGAAAAGGCATATGATAGAGTTCCAAGAAATGTTATGTGGTGGACCCTTGCGAAAAAGAAAGTATCAACAAAATATGTGAATTTAATTAAAGATATGTATGAATGAGTTGAAACTAGCATTAGAATTTGTGATGGTGTGACTAAAGCTTTTCCGATTAAGATTGGACTTCATCAGGGTTCAGTTTTAAGCCCATATCTATTTGTTTTAGTAATGGACGAGGTGACAAAAGACTTACAATGTGAAGTTCCATGGTGTATGCTTTTTGCGGATGATGTAGTATTAATTGACGAGAGTAGAGTAGGTGTGGAGAGAAAAATAGAGTTGTGGAGAAATACTTTAAAAACAAAAGGTTTTAAACTAAGTAGATCTAAAACTGAATATACGAAATGTTGTTTCAGTACCGTTAATACCGAGGAAGATGAGCTTATATTAGATGGACAAGTGATGCGTAGAAATGATATTTTTAGATATCTTGGATCAATACTTCAAAAAGATGGGGAGATCGATGAAGATATTAACCATAGGATTAGAGCAAGATGGATGAAATGACGACAAACCTCAGGTGTCTTATGTGACAAGAAAATTCCACTTAAGTTAAAAGGAAAGTTTTATAGAACCGCAATAAGACCTACAATGCTATATGGTGCGGAATGCTAGGCCACTAAAAGACAACATATACAAAAGATGAGTGTATCTGAAATGAGGATGTTGAGGTGGATGTGTGACCATACGCCAATGGATCGGATTAGAAATGAAGACGTTCGTGAGAGAGTTGGAGTGACTCCAATGGAAGAGAAAGTTATCCAACACAGACTGAGATGGTATGGACATGTACAAAGAAGACCTATGGAGACACCTATAAGAAGAGGGATATTGAATCGGATCGAAGACATAAAAAGAGGAAGAGGCAGACCATGATTGACTTGGGAGGAAACAGTCAAAAGAGATTTAAAAGATTGGAATGTTCCTCAAGAATTTGCATTAGATAGAAACGCGTAGAAGAAGGCGATTCACGTGCCTGAACCGTGACTCCTTAGAGTTTCATTTCTAACATACCCTAACTAGTTTGGGATAAAAGGTTTTGTTGTTGTTGTGTTGTATGAATTTACTTTAATTCTTAAAATTGCATAACTTTGGGTTTATACTAGTTGAGGTTCGTACATTGACGAACATCTAAAATTCATATTGATGAACTTTCAAGGTCGATATATACTCAAGCATGGAATATGCAGCAGATCACAATACACAAGAAAGAATAAAAATTGCTCAAGCATTAGAAAATTGAAACCTCAAAAACTTTCTGTAACTGTTTCAGAGGAGCATTTCTTAATGCATCCTGTTGCTGCTTTGCCCCATGTGTGCGCATGACATAAGAAGGTAAAAATAAATGTCCTCCCTTCTCATACCTGTATGGAAATCTAACAGTTTAGTAAGAGAAGAAAGTTGAACTACAACTACTTGAGAACGTGGAAGAGTCAAGATGACATCTCAAGGTTACTAGAGAAATACATGACTTACTAATTACATTTTTTTGTGACAATAAAGGTTTTGATTCAGCAATCAAACAAAGGTCTAAAAAGCAATTAGAGAGCAGCAGCAGCTTACCCTTTCCACTTTTTTGGTGGCACTAACATTGGCACGTAAGGAATTAGCATGTGCTTTGCCTGCAAAATAAATCAAATTCAGGAAACAAGTTTTAGTATAATGGAGTGCCAGAATTTTGTTGTGACTGACGGTGAGTATTTTACGATATAAAAAGAATCACATACTGTGCTGTCAAGACCTTCTCGGACCAGCGAATCACATTCTATAACTCCATACCTCTTTCCATATCTCCTGAAACAAGAATAATTGGCCAGTAGGTGTTAGAAGTATTTCAACAATCAAGATAAAATTGCACAAAAGAGAGGGAATTGTTGTTACCTGTCCTCCTTCGAGATGGTCCTCAAATTATGAAAGAATGCGGGTCGGATATCAGGTGGACTGTCGCCTACTTGGTCAGGTGGTGGTTGAACGAACGCAGAGTCCAGTAACAATTCAATCAAACAACATCCCAACTGCACAAAAGATGGAAAGGTATTCTCAAAGGTAAAACCTATAAACATGATGTTTGCATTCCAAGAGGAACAATATATGTGAACCTTAGCCTGGGCATCACGACCCCAAGACTTCACTCTGTTCTCCGATTTTACTAGTTTCTGCATCTCAATTGTCTTCTTCTTTTTCATCAATGTCTTCAACCGGTTTCTGAGCATCTCGTTCTTCTTGCACTCTGCTGCGTCTGCATCATTTTCTTCCCGTTTGCCTTTCCTACTAGTCTTCTCTAGAAAACTGTGGATTCTAACCTAAATAACAACAGTAAGACTTATATGATATAACAAGGAATTACAAGAGACAAACATATGCTTCTAATTAAATTTCTCATCACTCTCGATCCAAACTGAAGTTACATTGAACAAAACCTATACTTCACCAATTCTGCCTTCCTGGTAGCTAATGGATATCAGAAACCCTGCTTAACAACAATACAAAATTCCAGGTAAACAATTTGATGGTGTCAAATTGTAGATCTCACAAAACCTGCTTTACCAAAATTCCAAACACTAATTCCATTGCTGCTACAACAAATATCACATCTCCTACTTAACCAGAATTTCTATTGCTCTTAACCAAATATTGCGAAAACCAATTCCACTTATCCATAGATATCACAAATCCTAGTTGACCAAAAAATAAGAAAATAAATTCCATGCTTAACAAAATTTTGGAAAATCACTTCCCTTAAGTATGCACATCACAATTCACAAGCCCTACTCGACCGAAAAATAAGAAAAGCATTTCCTTGGGCCACCTTAGCTATAGACATCACAAAATCCTACTCACACGATGTCTAGAAATAGCCTTACGAGGTCGACATAAAAAAATCCTACTTTAAAAATAATAATAATACAGGAAAACCAAGTAAATTTCACGACAGCAGCAAACTCTCACCTCCTGCTCAACAGCATCACCGATGTGAATAGCCGCCTGAACGACCCTCACGCACCCGTCCTCCTGCCCGGTCATAAGAAGCCCCATCATCTTATGCATAACAATGACAGCCATCTTATCCGCCGGCAATAACCCGATATACGGTGCGTACGCTGCCTTCTGCCTCTTCGACCTCTGCAACCGCTGCTCCTTTGCGATCGAATCCCTTAACGGCTCGAACCACCCCAAGAAGAGCTTCTTCACGTACGGCAAATTCGGCGCCAACTTCTTCTCGAGCATCTCCCTCTGCAACTCCCTGTACTCCTCGGCGGCCCGCTCCCACGCCTCCATCTCAACCCTAATCTGCCTCCTTCTCAGCGAATTGTACTTCAACCTCGAAACAGTCTTATCCGGCGATTCGGGGACGCCCGGTTTAAGCGGAAAATGATGCTTAAACAACGAGGGCGACTCAAAGACGACTCCTTTTAGCGAAATCTCGTTGCGGGCCCACTTGTTCCGGAACATCTCATCTAAGAACTCGATCCCCGTGGCGTCGATTGGGTCCAACAGAATTGGGGATTGGGTCGAAGCAGCGGAGGAATGGAGGGAATTGGGGACGACCCATTTGGGGGTTTGGGGTGAGGAGTGGGAATTCGGAGGAAAGGTGGGGTTTTGGTGGGGTTTGAGGGAAATTGGGGTTTTGGGTTTGGGTTTTTTGGGGCGGATTGGGAATTGGAGAGGTGGGATAGGGAGGAAGGTGGCTGTGGACGCCAGAGCTCCGGATTTGGGAGGAATATGGAATGGAAGAGAAGAGAAGAGAAGAGATGAAGATGGAGGAGGAGGAGGAGTGGATAAAAGCCCTGAGTGATGGATGTGTTTGTTTGTTTGTTTGTTCTTAAACCCTCTAGGGCTATTTTTGTCTTTTTATCTGGTGGAATGTTTTGTTTGGAGATTTTTGAACCTTTTTTAAATAAAATTAAAAGTTTTTTTCAACATGCATGTACTTTGAAAGCCAAGGTCGAGTTCATCGCCCGACGAATTGAGTAGTAAACGCCAAAGTTGTGTGTATCATCACTAAGAAAGTCTTCGAAGATGACATGCAATACAAGTTCTGCATGCAGTAGCCCAAAGAAACCTTGGATCATCGTTGGAACGAATGTGAGTCGAAGTAAGTTTGTTTTGTGGCTTGCATACACACTTGGATCGTGAAAAGAAACCCAACACCGAACACTAACACGAAACAACTAACAAACTACAAACCAATAAAACATTTTTAACTTTTTTAAGTTAAAGGTTAAAATTGAGTTTGTTTCGCCTCATCCCGGTATTCATTTGACAGCATAGTTAGAGGCTAAAATCTAGTGATCTGACACCCTTCTACTAGAGTGCATTCAAGTTTCAAAAAGATTTTCAAGTTTTTTTATATAAAAAAATGAACTTAAAGTAACTTCGTCAACTTCTATCAAGTATGGAGAAACAAGATCATTTGCTTGCTAGAGAACTCCATCTTTGTTTGTTGTCGTTGTTATGTTCTTCTTCTTTTTCGATTTTGGTCTTTTATAGTGATGAGATATAATTTGTGGGCTATTCAGTTTTGTCAATCATAACGTATATTATTGTATCGTGTAAATTTCTGATACTAATGAGTATTTTAGGTACACGAGCACGACATGATAAAGATTCTTGCCTTAATACACAACACCAGATTCATTCCACAAATAAGAATGTCATATTACATCAAGTATTTCTCATTGACAACACTGTACACAAAACTTACATGCCATTGTGTAGATGTATTATGTCATTTATCATATAATATGCACACTTATAGTTTGTTATATACAGAGTCCACAAATCACAGCACACAACCACGAACACAACAAATCACCACACGACCAAAAACAAGTGTGTGTTTATCACAAATCTTCTGCAAACAGAAAGAACTCGGACACCCGCATTGTTCAATCTCAACAAGCCACCTCTTCTAAGTGTTAAATCGAGAAAGAAATCATCGCCTGTCGATAATAAACAATGTTAGTTTTCAATACATATTGTATGAGTCTGTACAAAATTAGTCTGTTTTATGACTTTATCTGTCATTTGCAGGCACACATTAACCTGAATTTATGACAGTGACAAAAAATTATAAAGCTTAAAATGCAGAAAAAGATAAAGCAGTAGTAACCATTCATATGTCGAAACACATCGTTGTACGCTACAAAACACACTTATAGTGTCAAACCTTTTTGTTTCTACGAGTTGAAATGGTTGTTTAGACTTTAAGTCTAGAGTCTGAATTTGATAGCTTGTGAAACAAAGAACCACAACAACAAAGAACATCAGGTCGAATCCTGTTAGCTTGACAAAACTAACCTGTCCATTTTCTATCTGAACATATTCCTACTAATGCTAGATACTTATGTATGTCGTAATTTTCGGGTGAAGGTGACATTATTTGTCAATATTTGAGGTGAAACCTTTTCATTGCAAAATATAGATTTAAATTAGGTATCGTAGTTATTTTCAAAATAAATGCAACTTTAAATTATTTTTATCTTTTAACCAGACACTTAACAAGATATTTTATGTAAGTAGCTCAAGTAGAGAAGTTATAAGCAGAAAAACATGCTAATGAAAAAACTAACGTTTAACTTGAAGAAAAAAGTAGTGTTAATGAGCACACACACCTCCATTAGAGAATTAAATGATGCATCTTCAAAATCACTCTTCTTGATTTCCTGTTTGTTCGAACGAGTATTGATCACTTTCAATTGCTCTGAAATATGCCTCAACATGTTCATCTGCTCTCTGTCATTAGCTTCATGGTGCATAGCTATTCTTTCCTCGAGCTTCTGCAGCCTCTTTTCAATTCTCTCGATGTCAACCAGAGACGGATTATAGTCGGCACATGAAAATCCAACAGTCAGAGCGTCGGGGACGGATGAGATGATGTCTTTCTTGGGAGTGGTCATCTTACACAAATCACAGGAACAAGCATTGCCCTTCAAGTGATCCATAGACCCTTTTGAGATGGAATCCTCAAATTGTTGGTTGCTCTTATCCACCTTCCCATTTTTCCGGAGAACACCGAGATTCTGAGGGACTTCAAAGATGTCATGCGTGTTAACCGAGATGGGCGTGTTTGTACACGACATGGTTTCCATATAAGAGGTGCTCGATGCATCCAAGTCCGACAAATACTTTGAAACTTTGGCTTCTGAAGATAGGCATGCGTCTTGCAGCTTTGTCTCATCAGGAATGGAATCATATGATCTGCTGGTATGAAGAGTGTCATCGAAATTAACACTTGACTGAGTGAATTGAGGCATGGAATCCTCCTCCTCAATCTTGGTAGTTCGCATTGTTGGCTCGACAACTTTTTCCCTCATTTCGAGCTTCTTCAAGTGATGACTGCAAATTCCTTCGGCAGACTTAGAAGCTGCGAATGACATTTCGGTGTTTGGCTCTGGATTGAACTTGATATTCGACCGATTGCTGTGGGTTGGGGTCGAGCAAGATGAGATCTCCTCGATATTTTCCACCTCTAAACATGGCTTGTTGGTTTTTTTAAAAATGACGTCTTCGGTGTAGAATGGATATGCGAAGTCTTTTGAAGACTTCGCCTCAGCAGCTTCACCATCAGACACTATCTGAGACAGCCTCTTCATGGCATCTTGAATTTGGAACTTTATGGAAGCGATCTCCGATTCTTTCTGATGCACCATGTCTTCGAAAATGTCCACTAGCTCCTCTGCGTGATGCATTTTCTCATCGACCATTCGCTTGTACTGACAGGCTTCCATCTTTTGAGTTGCCTTCTCGCCTTGAAGACGCACTATCATGGATAAAGCCTCGGAAGCTGCAGTTGCTGAGGCTTCCCTTTCCTCCTCGAGTTCCTCGTAAAGTTTTTGCATGATGTGATATTGAGCTCTAACTTCTTCGTCTTCCATCAGCAGACCTGCACAGCATTTGCAGCAAACTTGTATCATGATAGATCTTTAATTAAGTATTGGATTAGAAATTGAAGGACTGGCTATAATCATGATATCAATCGTTCACAAGATAATCGAGGAAACCATTATAAACCATCAACATGAATTTCTATGGATTAGTTTCATCCAAAACAATGAACTCAAATAAAAATTGGATTAAGAAATCGCCATGAAACAACAAGTCAAGAAGTCAAGAACGAATTCAGCAAGAAATAAACCCACGAAATTGAAAGCAAACAACAGATACACGATTATGACAATATCTCTTTGACAATTCCTGGAAAAGGCTAGTCCTAAAAATGTCCACACACACAGTCTTTTACTTAAGAACTGAAGTTTTAAAACTTCAAGAAAACCGGTTACACAAAAATCAAGAAAACTAGTTGTACAAACTTGAAGCAAAACTAACAAAAGATCGCTTTTCAAACCAAATACCTACAAATTCCTGGGAGACGAAGATGATCTTGGTCATTCGCCAACATCGATTTACCAGATCATGAAATTGAAGCTCCTAATAGATGGAAACTAAGGATTTGGTTCCTCAGGATGGAATCAGGGGAATTTATTAAGCATGTTTTCATGTAACTGTAGCTTAAATGGTCACTAAATGAAAGGTAACATGAAATTGTGGTAGACAAACTCAAGTGATTTTCAAAAGGGAAAAAGCATAAATTATTCCAACAACATTAGTTGGTGAATAATCATATCAGACAGAAACTTCAATCTAGATACAACAAAATAGCAGAATAAGTACAAATCCTTATGAATCTTGAACCAAAATTCTTGGCTTTGATGTATCTCTTTGTTCCAATTCCATTGATGTGAGTACTTTCAACAATTCGCACAGTTTATATTTACCAAATCAAAATTTCTTCCTATATCTTGAATTGCCAAAAGAGAGAAAAAAAACAAGCTAGTCAACCATAAGTTTTATAAAAAAATCATGTAACCAAACTAACTCGAACCCACACCGAATACGCAGTAAACAAAAAACCAAAACAACCGGAAAGTCATAAAAAGATGAACAACCCAATTTAACAGAGCCAAAAGAGCAAAATACCTAATCAATCAAGGGCACCGCCCCTACTCGACAACATCAACAACAAAACCCCAACCAAAATATCTCCTCCTAAAAACCTACTAAACCATTTAGACATTGTCCTGTCAAAATAGGACGATCGTTTTTTTTGTAAATCCAGAAAAAATCAGTAGCTCTCCAAACTAACTTTGTCGAACAATAAACGGTTGACCGCTCCATACATGTTTTTCAAGGCACAAAACTAACAATCAACCAAAAAAAACCAACCAAACCTCCGCAAAACCGATAAAATAAACCCAACATACCGGCCGAATCCGATCGCAAAGGTCGAATTGTCCAAAATTAATACCGACCCACTTCCTTAAAACCACCAACAAGCAACCTCTCACCCTCAAATTAACCCCTCCTTTTTCCCTCATATTAATTATCTTAACCAAACCACACCCATCACTGAAAACAACCGGGAAATTAACTTTTATTTTTCGAAAAGTCGTTGTTCCCTACATCAACCGTCTTGTTCCAATTGGTCGGGTGCCACGTGGCGGGATGGGAGCCGTCTGATGGGGTGGTGGGGTCAAGGATAAGGGAAATTAAGCCAAATTTATACGTAAAGTTGTTGTTGGTGGGGTCGGAAGTGTGGTCGCACGTTTGTTTGGATCATTGCGTGGGATTGACCGGCGAACTAGCAAAACGTGTTGCCACCTTTTTTTTATATTTTCTTTTCTAGTTTTTAATCGTCTTTTTTTTAATCTTTCAGAGACGTCTTTTAAAATTAGAACAAACCTTTAGGAGAGATATGTTCACAAATACATTCCTAATTAGATTTTTTTGCTTGCTTAGATAAGAATATAACAGTCGAATCATTATTAACAATTTTAAGCACAACATGATTTAACATGATCTCATATAAGATGTGGAGAGACATGTTCACGGATACTATCTTAATTAGGTTTTTTGCTTGCGTACCCCTATAAAATAGCGAGAGTCGATCTTTATGTATCGATTTTTGAAATTCAGTATGATACGTACATTTTGTGACTAAATTGTTCGTTACACTTACCATTGGAAATCACTAATCACAACTCTAGTGTCAACCATATGAAGATAAGAAAAGACAACGAAAACATGGTAAACTGCCTAAGATCGATCCACATTAACGAAGTTGCACTGAAGCAGTTCCGAGGTGATCAAAGGAAGTCTATCGAAGTTATCTCCAAAAATCCATAAGCAAATGTGTGATGTTATACTTTAGATGTCTGCACAAACAAGAACTCTTTTAAGATAACATAATGTAATATGTTTTAAATATTAAACATAACACATTTGATACACAATGGTGTTAACTGTTATGTCCTTAAACCCGATTAGGGGTTAATGGTGATTAGAGTAGGGGTTTGCATGGGGAAGGAGGAGTTTAGGGAGTGTAGGTGATGGTGGAGGAGACGGGTTACTGTAGACGAGAAGAGGGTTGTGTTGGGTTGGTTTGTTTTAAAACGAAAATCTCTCTCTCTCTCACTTGCACTCTCTCACTCTCATTCTCTTCCATTTCCGGCGCAGTAGAGGAGGAGGCTCCGGCGTGAGGCGTGCGGAGGCCATCGTGTGAGGAGGATCACCGGAGGTGACGGCGTGCGCGAGCGGAGCTCCGGCGGTTTCGTCGTCTTCTTCGAGGTATGTCGGTTCTTAGTGTGTTTGGTGGTTGCTCACCCTCGTGGGAGGGTGGTGTTGGTCGGTCGGGGGAGGTCGGAGACCTTTCCGGCGACGTTTTCCTTGTAAAACCTCGGATGGCGCGAGTTTGAAGACGACCAACGGTCGACCGGGTCCCTCGAGCGGTCGACCGAATGTAGTGTATTTTGACTGCCTTTTTTGTTTCGGTCGACCGGTTCCTTGTGTTCGGTCGACCGAAACTTAAGTGTACTGGACCTTTTATGCATGTTTGCGGTAGACCGTTATATGACTTAGAAGTAATAGGATGCCCTGGTAGTTTTCGGTCGACCGAGACCCCTCAGTCGGTCGACTGATAGTTTTGAATTGATGTTGACCAGACTCCGGATTTTGACCCCGTTTCGGTCGACCGGTTTTAGACTTTTGGTAGACCGTTGGGACTTAAGTTTTGCGCAAATAGTTCGACCGTTTCAAACTTTCGGTCGATTGATTCCCTTGAGGAAACGGTCGACCGGGTTGCCTCATTCGGTCGACCGTTTTTGCACAGGACTGAATTCCTGGTTCCCTTTTTGAATGCCAACTCTGTCCACGGAAACATGTGTCCTTGCCTTCTGTGTAAACCGGGAGGTGACGGTGGGCGCGTTCCGCGTGCCTGCCCAGGGACCGCCGTGTGGAAGAGTGTGGGTGTTCGGGAGGAGTCACCTCCATGTATGGATCGTGACTAATATGATGGATTGATTGGACTCATTGTAGAGTAGCGGGCCTGAGGGATCGCGGATCCCAATGTATGATGATTGTGCGAGCACGCAACTGTCGTTGGGTGAGGTGACTACCGGCCTATATGGCGATGGAGGTCACTGCCCTTCTTTTATAGCGGCGACGTTGGTGTTTGCGGTTCGTGGAGCCTGATGACCTGGCAGACTTCGGTCTGGACCCGTCTGATGTTGTGCCGGACGTATTGTTGGACCACCGATGTTGTGTCGGTGATGCCGCTGATGTTGTTCCTGCGATGTTAATTGATGGGGTGATGTTGTTCCGGCTATGTTGTATGATGGGTCGATGTTGTTCCGGCTATGTTTTCCTCAGCTGGGCACCTACTGAGTTGATGATTGATGGACCGACCGAGTGACGGCTCCGTTGGTGTGGTTTCGACCACGAAGTTACAGATATGTTTCTTATGGCGTGGACCTGGAGGATGCCCCTTGCCGAACCCATGTTTAGTGTAGCCGCGTGTGGGGGGTGTCGCGTCTTGTTCCGTTAGACCGTATGTGCCTACGGTAGGTCTCCTCGGGAGACCCGATGATGATTGTCGGACTGATGTACTGTGTTACCCTTCGGGGGAACTGTTTTCCTTACTGTTGATGACATGACATGCTACTAGTATGATAAGTTCATTTGTACTACTGCGTGCATATAGGTGAGCTTGGCATACGGGATTTCCTTATGGAAACTCAGGCATTGTTGTTGCATCTTTTTCAGGACCGCAGTAGGTCCAGTTGGGTGGTGATCAGCGGGCGCGCGTATCTTGGGATCGGATCCTCTATTCAGACCACTGAGGTCGACATGATTACGTTTATCTCCTTTTGTTGTTCTGTTGTGATCATGTATCGTTTTGACAAACTCTGATGTAATATGGTGCATTGCTTATATGTCTTATGAGAAGTAACAGTCCCGTCTTTGATTATTGAGTTCTGTTGCCTTGATTATAAATTTTTAAATTTCCGTTGTTTCGGGATGTTACATTAACACTTCTCTATTGCCAAGTGTAAGCAACAAAAATTGAGCATTGTACCAGATGAATAAATGTATTTTTTCCCAAATTTGTATGGACAAAAAAATATCCAATCTTAATTTATTTTCTGCGCGGCTTTAAAATGTATTTTGGAATAATACTTGTCATATGTAAGCTGTCCTTTTTTTTTTGAAAAGTTGTCACTTGCATTAATAAATGGTATGACCGTGTATCCACGGTCATACCAAAAAAACAAAAGTTAGTTACATATATGTATTTTTTACTGTCATTATGACTCCTAATATTACATAAAACTTTCTCAAAACCCTAAAATTAACACCGAGGTCGTATGCCCATGGAGAGAATGGCGAGAGCGAGCCCTTCGGCTAGAATAACGGAATGCGCTCCTCCAACTCGTGTTCGCTATCTGCCACTTGCCCTGCCCTATCTAGTATACCTCTTCCTACTCCCTTACAATCTGGTCAAAGTAAAAGCGACATGTCCTTCGTAGGGTCCCACATAGGGAAGACATTTGTTCTCGATGTGATCGAACTAGAGCTTGTGGTCCGACATCTATGCTGGTGGGTTGATCGGTGATGGGTGGTGCAGTTGTGTTAACCGGTGTGATCATGGGAAGATATTGGAGTCTTGCACTCTTTACGTGAGTTTGTTGTAATGGCTCACCCGATCATTTCAAAGAACTTGTCCAATATTCGATTAGATCAAAACAATTATTCATTATATGATCAAAGGAGTTTGCTTCATGACAAAAAGACTATATTATTAATCCTCTCTTTCCAAATACACCATAAGAAAGCCAAGATTAGTATGTTCCATTCCTTATCGTCTAAATCGAGTTTATTCAAAACATTTCCAAGCTTAGTGAAATCCACAGGTGTTTGTTTTGTGTAATAGGTTCTCCCAATCACAAGGAAGGATGGTGTTGTTCTACCACCGATCATGCCAGAAGAGAGTCGCCTTACCATTTCCAATCTCAATTCGACTATGGGTGCATAGAAATGGGATCCATGGTACTAGGTCGCGATAGGATACGGAGATAGCTTGTTTATTCTTTGGGAATAAACTTATCTTGGTCGTGGAGTTTTGATACTTATTTTTGATGATTTCCTGACACATTCCCTCTTTAAGTCTAATTAGATCCCAAAGCTTTTATGCTCAAAGGCCGAGATTATGTGTGTGTAACATCCTCAAAACAACAGAAAATTTAAAATTTAAAACATACAATCAACTTAAGAACATTACTGCAAAAACACAAGAACACAGATGCACCAACATATAATATATATGTGTCACAGAGTTTTACAGAAAATGTGATTACAGCAAAAGCTCTTAAAAAGAAATATATACGTGTAATCACGACTACCTCAAAAGAAGGGAAAGCAGAATCCAATCTCGAGTGCTCTCCTCCACGGTCACCACCCTCCTAACACCGATCCCGGCCTGAAATGCAAACATGAATTATGCCTGAGTTTCCATAAGGAACCCCGTATGCCAAACCCAATGCCTAAATCGTCGTTGTAGATCACAAAACCTATGTTGCCACTAGGGAGAGTCAGGACTGGAGCAGTCATCAACCGACTCTTTAGTTCCTGAAAGCTGCAGGTGCGTTCATCAACCCGAACGACATCACTAGAAACTCAAAGTGCACGTACCTCGTCCTGAATGATGTCTTCTGAACATCTGCCTCTCTGACCCTCAACTGATGGTAACCAGATCGCAGATCAATCTTCGAGAATACCTACGCTGACTGTAACTGGTCAAAAAGGTCCTCGATCCTGGGCAAAGGATATTGATTCCTCACGGTCACCTTATTCAGCATCATGTACTCTATACACATCCGCAACGAGTCATCCTTCTTCTTCACGAAGAGTATCGACGCTCCCCATGGCGAGACACTAAGGCGGATAAACTCAGTATCCATCAGATCATGTAACTGCTTCTTCAGCTCAGCCAACTGATGCATTGCATACATTGCATCATATGTCTTTCATTTAGATTAATTTTATATCAATAAATGCTACTAAGGTATGTGTTTAGTCTTATTTACAGAATACAGGGACCTGAATGCAAATTACCCATATCCCGAGCATAAATGCGTGCAAGAGACTCATTCCTGTCATAAAGACCAAGTTCAAGATTATCGAGATTCAAATGGAAGTCCAACCAAGCATAAAAGCATATAAAGACCTAATTACAAAAAGGTCAAGGACTTAAGCACAAACGCAGCCAGGGACTTAATTGCAAAAAGCCAAGGACCCGACTGCAAGGACCAAAATATTATTTTGGAGAAGTTCTAAAAAAATCAATTTGGATCTCCAAATATACAAAGAATTAATTCGGAGCTCAAAAGAAAGGAAAGAAATCATTTGGATGTGCAAATGACATTTAAATCATACCATAAACACGCAAGAAAAATCCGGATCGAATCAGACACATTCTTGAGGCGAATCCTCCGCACATCACATGTAATGTGCGGCGGAAACGCCGCCCCCTTGTGGATCCGTGGCTTTGGATTTTTCCCAGTCATGTCTCGCCACGTGTACTTCCCTATTTTATACCTAGGTCCCTTGTATCGACTATAAATAGCCCCGAAACGATGTTGTAGAGGATGTTCTTATTTTTATTCTATATTTTAGTAATAAAATTATGTTCTTTTATTTTTTGTTTTTAGTTTTCTTTTGTAGTTTCTCTAGGACCCATTCTCCTTCCCTCCATCCATGAGTTTCTAACTCTCTCCAAAGGGTGGGGGTGACAGATTTAGGGTGATGAGAAGAAGAATGAGGTTATTATTCTAATTTCGTGTTAGTATATTTTGATTACTTGAGTTTGTGTTAAATCATTTATCATGTAATGCTTTATAACTAATATGATTTATTATAAGTTTCTGATTTCTCTAAACAAAACCCGACATCTAAACCTCCACCCGCTGGACTCTCACCCTTCTTTGCTTTGTTCTTAATTTGTTTTTGTTGTTCTTGCCTTAGAAATCAAAAACCAAAAAATCTCAAACCAAAATTATGTTTTCTCTCTATTTCTTCCCTTAACTCGAAAATCACACAAATAACAATATCTCTCCCTCCTTGTGTTCGACCCGTATTTGCCACGTCTTCATTGACGCCGTGTACTTGCGGTATAAATTTAAATCTCATCACCAACTCTGCAGGTGCCATCCTGTACAGAGCCTTCGACTGTGGTGTGGTCTCAGCTACCAAATCTATGTCAAACTCTATCTCCCTGTGAGGCAGCAAAGCAATGATCTCTGAAATGACCTCTGGAAAATCCTGAACTACCTCGATGTCCCCCAAACTCCTCATCTCAGGATCTGGGACTACTAAAGAGGCCACAAAAGCTATGCAATCCCGCTGAATCAACTTCTGTGCTCTCACTGCAGAAACTACCACTTGACCTCCTCTGTCCTTCGCCCCCTGATCAGCAAATCAGGTAGACCCTCCCTCGCAATCAGAATCTTCTTCTCACGGCATAAGACTCGGACATCGTACTGGGAGAGTCAATCCATCCCAAGTATGATATCAAAGTCTACCATCGGTAGCAAAACTAGGTTAGCCGGAAAATCCTGGTCTCCTGAAAGAATCGTGGCGTCGGGGAGAAAACTCTCACTTGTGCCCACCAAACTCAGGGATGTGCTGACTTCCAAAGTGACAGTCAACATCGCAGGGGTATGGCCTAACACACTCGCAAACTGCTCAGAGATAAACGAGTGTGTGACCCCAGAGTCAAACAGCACCCTAGCTACCAAATCATCAATGAACAACGTACTTCCACCACCGTCCTGGCATCTCTAGCCTCATCTGCCTGGATGGTGAACACACGTCCGACTCTCTTCCCCTGCTGGGGTGGTGCAGCTAAACGACTCGGTCCTGCTCCACCAGTTGTAGATGATCTCGGTCGAATAATAGGCCCACCTGGCATACTCGGGCATGAACGGATAAAGTGACCCAGCTGACCACAACCATGATAAGCACCTGAACAGGGTATGCAACCGCGCCCGGGATGAACTCTGCCACGCTGCCTGCACTGCCCAGACTGTGGTGCTCCACCTCCATCAATCTGGGGCCTTTTGCCTGGATTCCCTGACAACTGACCCCCATGGCGCACTCCGACCTTCACCTGCGACCTCCTAGCCTCCTCAATGATCTCCTGGCTATCCTGGTCCATAATGGTCGCAAACTTCACAACGTCAGCTAAAGTCTGCGGCATACTCGTTGTAACGTGAGCCCTGAACTGCGGCCTCAGACCCCGCACAAACTTCTGAGTGTTCTGCTCCTGTGTCACGTAAATCTCTGGGTAATAACGCTCTAAAGCGTGGAATCTGCTGATGTAAGCTGCCAGAGTCATGTCCCTCTGCTCTAAAGCAATAAACTCCTCCCTTTTCATGTCACGGGTGTGCTGGGGAAAGTACTGCTGGTTGAACTCCGCAAGGAATTTCTCCCAACTCACATCCTCACTGTCCTCAAAAACCACAGGTGAAGTAGACCTCCACAAGCTAGTTGCTCTGTCTGAAGGGAATGTGTTCTAAAAGTTTTACTTTTAAATGTCAATTATTATGAATTGAATGAGAAATCAATTTGTTCATTGTTTATGATATTCGTCTTTTGGAAGTGTTAAGGAAGAGGCTCTTGGTCCTTAACCGTAGAGCTCTAAAAGATATTGGTTTTCATAAAACAAAAGATATTCGCAATCATGGTAATTAGCATGGGACATTAATTACCGAGTTAAGATTGTCGTGTTGGTCATAGATCATTGTAGCTCTACAAGTGAGTGACAACACGGGTACACAAAAGAGAAAAATAGTACTTTTGTATACCGAATTGACCTAACAAGTAAAATATTATAGGAATGTGTTTCTGTGTCATTAATATTTTACTGTGTCCTTGGTCCTTTGATATGAGACTTATATCTGATCGCTTAAGGAGTTCTTAATTAGACTAGTGTCTTGAGCTATCAATGAGTGTAGTGTAAAGGCATTAGTTGGTTAAGCATAACTTTCGTTGGAGAAGATAGTTAGTCAAAAGATTATCATTGCCCCTCTTAATTGAGTGATGATATTAGTGGGCCCCTTGATAAAGCAAAGTTGTAATGTGCACAATGTGATTTGAGTTAAGTCACATATTTATAACTAGCTTAAAGAGATCAAGAAATGAATACTAATACAAAGGTGACACAATACTACTTTGTGTGTATTCTTAAAAACATGAGCCAAGGGACAGACACAAGTGTTGCACTCCTTCACTAAATGGATCGGGTTTTGGTTCGAGTGGAATTAAGACATCTAACTAGTTGGGAGCTATAATGTGTAGCTAGATACCGCTTATAGCTTGTGATATTAAGCTCTTAATATCACTGCCAACTTAGTTTAGATCCTCCCATAGGTCACACCGCAAAAACCGGGAAACAAGAAGCTTGATTTTTGGTTCATATGATGTGTCGGGTTTCTTATAGAAAATATGACACATGTGGTGAACAAGTAAAATCAATTATGTTGTATATAAACATAATTAGAATCATGATAAATTCATATGAGATGCATGTATTATGGGGTGCAATAATTTATTGTTGCATAGGATAATATATTGCATAAGTTGTGAATTTGCTAAAACCCCCTTAAGTTCAAATTTTGTTGGAAATAAATCCAAAATTTGAAAAGGCAAAATCAGGTAGAAGTTCGGTAATCTGTTATGGTTCGGTCGACCGAAGGATCTATGGATCGGTCAACCGAACGAGAAACGGATAATCGTAATTGATTGACCGAACTTGACCAAAGTGCCTGGATCTTTGGTACGGTGTACCGAACCAGAAACGGTCGACCGAACGATGTCAAGTTTCGATATTTTCGGTTAACCGAATAGCACTCGGTCTTAGACGAAAATTCGTCTGATCGGTTAAGGAGAATTTTTCTCCTTAAGATTCGGTCATCCGTCGCGTACTCGGTTAAACAATCGTGACATATTCGGTTAACCGAGTGGGACTCGGTAAACTGAATCACGGTCGATTTTCTGCCTTTGATAATTAAGAGATTAATTTGATCGATGGTTGGATTAGCTCCAAACTTGGTCAAACGTTTTGTGGATGCATGTAATGCATTTTGGAATTATTTTGTGAGAGAAAATGTCAAGAATTCGTGGCTTAAGAATAACTATGATTGAGAGTAAGATAGGAGCCTATAAATAGGTCATTATTCTCCTCAATTGATAGAAATTGTTATCTAATTATTTTCTCTCCAAAATTCACCACACAAGTCCACGAAAATTCTCTTAGTTTTCTAAGTCTTTGGAAGGAGAAATCTCAGAGATTAAGGAAGGGGTTTGTATCTAGATTCTAAGCTTGTTTGGAGATTGTTTGGCTAGTTCCTTTCTCTCCAACCTTGTTTAGGGTTTCGGTGAACACTCGGAGGCATCCGGCGCAACGAGAAGCGACGATTGGCTTCCTCAACGTCTCTGAAACGTCAAGAAGTTTTTGAGAACTTATAGGTATGAATTTCGGAGTCCATATTTGTTTTAATAAAGTTTTGAAACTAGATATTGAAACAAATTGATGCATGCATGAAATAAATCATAGAAAAATTGTAAGTTGATCCTTATTGTGCATAAAAATTTCGAAAATATATATGTACAATTAAACATGAAATCCTACACCGTCGTCCAAACCGTAGGTGGCCAAATCCACCTTCCTCTCAGGTGGACATCCTATCGCTCGAAAGAACTTCTGGATCTTAAAGACCCAGTCCCTTAGCTACCTCAGGGTCGCCACGACCATCAAAAGATGGGGGATGCCGGCGCATGAACCGATCCAGCACCACACCCGCTCCTCCCTGCTCAGCCTGAGTAGATTGGCGCTCTAGAAACTCGCCCAGCCTACCCATAGTGCCTTGGAGCGTCCTCCACTCCTCCTCTTTGTCTCTCCCACCAACCTCATCACTGGTGCTACGGTCTCAGGGAGGAGGTCTTACGCGTCTCGGTGCCATCTACATAAGCGACATAAGTCAGGAGTAAAAAACAATGCATGCATGCTCTACACAACTCTAAGGGTGGTTTCTTTGGACGAAGACACTGGAACTGACCGCTCTGATACCAAGTTGTAACATCCTCGAAATAGCGAAAAATTTAAAATTTAAAATTTAAAATATACAATCAACTTGAGTGTAGGATTTCGTGTCCCTATGTATGTATATATTTTAAAAACATTAATACAACATACAAGATCGATTTCATATTTTCAACATTTTTATTTACATTACTTTGTGTTTATTCTAATATCATGCAACCCTACATTTATTAAAATAAACCACAAAGAGAGATCATACCTAAAAGGTTCTCTAAAACCTTTTTGAAGATCTGGAGTCGCGTTGCCCGTAGAATCGTCCACCGATTTGCCTCCAAGTGTTCACCAAACTCTAAACAAGATTAGAGAGAAATGAGTTAGTCAATCAATCTCTAATAAGGCTTAGAATCTAGCTAATAACCCGTCTTTGAACTCCTGAGATTTGTACCTCCTAAACTCAAAATTAATAAGAGATTTTCGTAGTGATTAAAGGAGAGATTAATGAGAGAATTTTTGCATTCTGCTAAACAAGTAGGAGGAGGGGTCCTTTTATAGACTCCCAAAACATCCTTATCAATAAATATTCTTTAGCCATGGTCCCTTGCTAATTCTCTACTAAAATTAATCTCAAATTTCCACATAAGCACCCTAAAAACGTTTTAATTAAATCTGGAATTAATCCACCCATGATCTAATTAATCTCTTAATAATTCAGGCAGGATCGTTATGTTCGGTGGACCGAGTATTACTCGGTCAACCGAACCGTTCGGTTTTTAACATGTGTTTGGTGCACCGTGAGCTAGACAATCGACCGAATCCGCATGAGAAAAATTCTCTGGAAAAATTCGGACGAACCACGTCTTCTCTTCGGTCTACCGAAAATACTACTTCTCGGTTGACCGTGCACACTCGGTTAACCGAACCCGATTGTCCAGGCACTCCAGACAATTTCGGTCAACCAATTGCGCTTACCCGTTCCCTATTCGGTTAACCGATCCGAAGATACCCCGGTCGACCGAACCATGAACGGTTCACCGTTTTTGACCCCGATTTTGCATTTGTCAAATTTTAGATTTATTTCCAACAAAATTTGATCTTTTGGGTTTTTTAGCAAATTCACATCTTATATATTATCTTATGTAATATTAAATTATTACACCCCATAAAATACACACCTCATATGAATTTATTATGATTCTAATTATGTCAATTCTCATGACATATTGATTTTATTCATTCACCACATGTGTCCCATTTTCACCTGAAACCTGACACATCATATGAACTTAAAATCAAGCCTCCTGTTTCCCAGTTTTGTGGTGTGACCTATAGGAGGATCTAAGCCAAATTGGCAGTGATATTAAACACTAAATATCTCAAACTATAAGCGGTATCTAGCTACACATTATAGTTACCCAATTAGCATAGATGTCTTTGTTCCACCCGAACCAAAACACGATCCATTTAGTGATGTGAATGCATCACTTGTGTCCGTCCCTTGCCTCATGATATTAAGAATATATACAAAGTAGAAATGTGTCATCTCTGTATTATATTCATTTTCTTGATCTCTCTAAGCTAATTATAACTATGTAACTTAACTCAAATTACATTGTGCACATTATAATTTTGCTTTATCAATGGGCCCACTAATATCATCACTCAATTAAGAGGGGCAATGATAATCGTTTGACTAGCTATCTTTTCCAGCACAAGTCATGCTCAACCAACTATTGCCTTTATTACTACACTCATTGATAGCTTTTGACAATAATCAAATTAAGCACTTCTTGAGTGAAAAGATATAAGTCTCATATCTTAGGATCCAAGACACAGTAAAACATTAATGACACGAAACACAATTCTATGATGTTTTACTTGTTAGGTCTATTCAATATATAAAAGTAATATTTTCCTCTTTTATATACTCGTGTCGTCAATTATTTGTAGAGCTACAACAATCGATAACCAACACGACAATCTAATCTTGGTGATTAATGTTCCATGTTAATTACCATGATTGTGAATAATTTTTGATTTATGTAAACTATTATCTTTTAGATGTCTACGGTTAAGGACCAAGCGTCTTTTCCTTAACACTTCCAAAAGACGAATACCATAATCAAGGAACAAAATGTTTGCACATTCAATTCATAACAATTGACATATAAAAGTAAAACTTTTAGAACACATTCCCTTCATTAAGGATATTACTGCAAAGACACAAGAACACAGGTACACCAACATATAATATATATATGTCACAGAGTTTTACAAAAATAGGTGATTACAGCAAAAGCTCTCAAAAGGAAATATACATGTGTAATCACGACCACCTCAAAAGAAGAGAAAGCGGGATTCGGTCCCGAATGCTCTCCTCCGCGGTCACCACCCTCCTAATGTCGATCCCGATCTGAAATGAAAACATGAACTATGCCTGAGTTTCCATAAGGAAATCTCGTATGCCAAACCCTAACACATGAATGAAACAACACTACAAAACTGTAAACGACAAAGTCCAACAACTGTAAAACAGCACACACATTTGCCTCATTAACCAGAGCCATGGTTTTGCCTCAAAGCTTTCGGAGTCACGGTTTTGCATCAATTGTCGGAGCCACGACGACGACGAATACATGCCTCATTCTCCGAAGCCACGACTTTACCTCATTCGCCGGAGCCATGGCTTTGACAAACACAATCCGCTTCGTAGAGACACCACTGATCGCTATTAGGACGACATGTCCGTCTGTTACCCCAAAAGGCCGGTGAATCCGTTGCCTTCTAGCCGATCAACAACAACCAAGAAAAACACCAAATTGTGAAAAAACGATCTAACAAAACACCACACCGGTCGACCGAATCCCCTTCCAGAGGATTGGCCCAACCAAAAAACCCGCCAACCGGTCGAACAACAAAGGGGACCCGTTCGACCGAAAAGTACCAGTAAAATCCACCTCACGCACCAAAAACACAAACGGTCGAACAAAAATGTAAATAACGGTCGACCGGAAAAAGGCAGCAAATTCCGACTTCTAATCAAATCATATCGGTCGACCGAAAAACAATTAGGTCGAACAGACTTTAAGTTATTTTAAGACGTCGGTCGAACGGGGTCTCAGGGTGGTCGACCGTTTTGTGGTCTACACCCCCAACCAACTTAAAACAGTGTTTCGGTCGAACGACAAAGGGGACTCGGTCGACCGAAAACACCCCGAGCTTGCCTAACATACATGACCGGTCGACCGCACGAAGCATCGTTCGAGCGGTGCAAGGCAGACTCCCCAAAATCACCCCAACAACGGTCGACGGTTACAACACACGGTCGACCGAACACAGCAGAGAACTGCTGAACTAAAGGTCCGACGAGCCATTCGGCCTACCGTCGATCGCTCCAACACCCACACGAACTTAGGTGAGCATAAAAGCAAGCTTGACATACCTTTAAGGCTTGAAGAAACCTTTGAAGATCCAATGGCAAGCTTCCATGAGCACTTCTTGCAAACGGGCGTTTCTCCGACGAACCCCGCACAAATCGACGATCTCAGCCCCTCCGGTCACTCCAACCACAACACTCGCGCTCGTTGGTCCCTACACGTCGTCAGAACTTCAAAATGGGAGGTAAATGGGTTGAGAGAGAGAATGTGAGAGAGAGATGAGAGCGTGAGTGAGTGAGTGAGTGAGTGAGTGAGAGAGAGAGAGATAGATTATACCTTATATACAATTCTCCCAACGCATCTCAACCGTCCATCTCAAACACATCTAATCCACCCCTAAACAAGATTAACCACAAAACCTGAGTTAGGATATAACAGCGTGTGTATATTTATCACACGAAGTCCACCATTTTGTTTTGGCTGACACACTCTACCCCAGTTACTAAGTTTTTGACGCTTGAGTTTTTCAAGTTGTTCCATAAAGAGTTTTTTCTGATCTTATTAATTGTTTTGATAATTTCTTTCGGTATTGAGATACATGACATGTAGTACAGATCATTGGCGTAAAGACGACAATGATCATAGTTATTCGTCTTGTAGTAGAAAGTTGTTTCGATTTCCAACTTCTCATCTCTCTTTTCATCTTTCTATTATCGGGTTCCACACGGATTGCGGCCCACACTTTGGGTTAGCAGTATTTCCAGATATATAAGGGTAAATCCCCAAGTCACATCCTGGGTATTCTTTATACCTTTGTGTTGGTTTTTTGGCCTTAATCTATGTTTTGATTATTTAATCAACCTAATCTTAATTGTGATCATGTAGAGTAGCACACATGTTGCATTGCATATATATTGCTTTGTGCTAACCTCTATAGGTGATCAAGACTCAAGGAAGAAAGAAAATCAAGTCAAGACATGTAATCAAGCTCAATTGAAGACATGTATTTTGTATTTCTTTGAGTCTTAGGAACTTGTGTAATTAAGCATACTTGAGCTAAAATCAACTTAAACACATACTAGGTTCCTTAGAGAAGTCACACACGAAATTTCATATAATTTGTACTTCAATAGATCACCCAAACTTAGACCGAAAAACACCAAACAATTAACCTGAACTGTCTGCCCACATTCGGTCGACTGAAACATACCGTACGGTCGACCGAGTGATCAAATATCATGTTAGTGTTTAACTGCCTAAGTTCGGTCGACCGTCCAGACCTTTTTGGTCGACCGAGTCTCAATATTTTTCCGACCGTTTGTTTTGTCGTATATACCTAACGGTCGTATTCGTATTAAATCCAAATACATTTTATGTATCGGTCGACCGAGGACCTTGTTCGGTTGACTGAACCTATGTCTCTTGACAAACCCAAACCTCCTGCTGGAATTCGGTCGACCGTGGACCTTGTTTCGGTCGACTGAATATAACCTTGTTTGTCAACCCCTAAGTGTCTGGTGTAAATCGGTCGACCGAACCCTATTCGGTGTTCGACCGATCAGTTACGTGTACCCCAGACATAGCGTTGGGCGGTCAACCGTTCCTTAACCGGTCGACCGAACTGAGTTCAAAACTGCCAAACGGTCGACCGAACAGCCCGATCCGGTCGACCGAATTCACTCATAATTGGGTCATGCTAGTTTCTATTTTGTGTATCTTACACTAACTCTTACCCAATTAACCCCCAACGGCTATATTCTCTCTAATGCTTATATATGGAGTTGTAAAACACATTTTAACACAACTCTCCCACACATATTTGCCTCCTACATTAGAGAGATCATTCCAAACACTCCAAGCCTCAATTTCCACACTTAAGATAAATTCTTATCTTTGTCAAGTGTGCTCAAGTTTAGAGAGTGATTGTCTCACTTAAGTTTGTTGTTGTTAAATTCAAGTAAAAGTTTCGGTGAAAGCCCGAAGCATCTCTCTTGGATTGTTAGAGGAGGAGTCAAGCTCGGCGAGGGTTGTTCGCGAGCTTGAAGATTGTAAAGGCGTTCTCTCTCGGCCCGGAACGGAGAGTGGTTAGTGAAGTCGTGAGCAGAGCTCGGTGATCCGAGCGGAGCTTGCAAGAGAGGACTAGAACCCGGGTGGGGTGCCGAACCTCTATAAAAATCCCAGACTCCTTGTGGTTTGCTTATCTCCTTCCTTACTTGCTTGTTTATTTTAAATTCCGATGTGCATATCTTGATTGATTAAACAAGTAGGTAATTAGTTTAAAAGTGATTAGAATTAGAGATCATCACAATCCTACACTTTGAAGGACCCATTGCGACATAAATGTCCCAATTAAGCTTGATTTTTCATAATTTATTTTGAGGCCAGATATGGCTTTAAATAGGGCTAAAATTCTTTTGACATTGATGATATTTTTGCTCGAAGGGTGCAAAAAGAGTATTGTATCATCAGCGAACTAAAGGTTTGTGATTTCCATGCTTTCAGTTCCAAGTTTTATGCCTTTGATTACATCATTTTGCATCCGCATCCTAGGCATTTGCTAAGGGAATTGGCGACGATGATAAAGAGAGTGGGGAGATAGGATCTCCCTCGCGCACTTCATTATAGTTGTGAAGTAACCATCTTGACTCCCATTGATAATGATTGAAGATCGTGATGTTATCAGACATAGTTTAATCTAATCACATTATCTCCGTGGAAATCCCAGGCCTTGTAAATTTGCAAGTAAAAAGTCCCAAGTTACCTTATCGAAGGCTTTTTCGAAATCTTGTTTTAGGATTGACCCCGGTTTCCCCGATTTGTAATGGTTGTGCGTTATTTCATTGGTTGATACAATTGTGATCACGATCTGTCGACCCTTTATATGAAATTTGGTTGGTCCACTAACTCAATAAAACCTAAGCACTTAGGTGAAGGGTAATGAGTTCAAATCTATTATAGAGTGTTGCACACAACTTGTGTTTAGCAATGTGAGACTGTTTGCTCAACACTCCCCCGCACGCGTGACGAAGATTTTTCTCTCTGTGTCTACGCGTGAACAATATAGGTTGGAGTGGGTCCTCAAAGATTAATCGATCCGCTCTGATACCATGTGAAATTTGGTTGGTCCACTAACTCAACCAAACACAAGCACTTAGGTGAAAGGTAATGAGTCCAACTTTATTATAGAGTATCGCACACAATTTGTGTTTAGCAACGTGAGACTATATGCTCAACACTTTAAGAAAGCAAATTGTGTTAGAGTTATCACAAGTGATCGTGCATTGGACGGTCGGTTTCCTAGCATTTTAGCCAAAAATTTGTATGTGCCCGTGAGAAGAGATATTGGCCTAAGTTCCTTGACTATTTCTACCCGTGATTTTTTGGGTATAAAAGTGATGAAACATTGGTTCAATCCCACAAATTCAGTTGAGGAGATGTCTAGTCTGTGGAATCTCTGGGAGAGTGTTAGAATGAGATCTTTAAGCTCAATCTTGTATTGTTGCATGAATTTAAGGTTGAAACCATCGGGTCCTGGTGCCTTTCTAGGTGCTACCCAAAAATAGCATCTTTAATCTCTTTGGTAGAGAACTGCAGTACTAAGTTAACTTATATCGAGTCCTGATCATTTGAAAATTTTACCCTTTGGCAGTATTAAAGTTTCTCCGGAAGTGTGTAACTATCTCGTTTGAGATTTGATCCATGGAGAACCATAACTCTCCCCTGATTTTGAGGGAAGATATGGTGTTTTGCATACGCCTTGAGTCGGCACACCTGTGGATGAACTTGGTGTTGCGGTCACCTTCTTAGAGTCATTGCACCCTCAATTTTTGTTTCCAATGAATTTCACAATCCTCCAACATTATTTTGTGTTCTCGTTTTGCCTCAATTTGGGATTTGGATTCTTGAGTTAACCCATAAGTTGTTTCAAATCCAAAGCCAATTTTTTCCTAGTATTTGAAGCTTTTTTGCCGGTTTAGTTCAACATTTGTTTTTAAGTAGCTCTTATCCACCAACTTGCTTCGTTGTGATTGGTGGGTGGAATACAAGTTTTTTTTTCTGTGTGTACTTATCACATGAAATTTTTTTATTTCTTTGTCTTGTTCGTGCTTTGCTGTCGTAGTTCGATGTTTTCCGACATACTTTCGGCAAATCATGAATTTTAACAAAACGATTGTCCCTCGAGCACAGTTTTGGTTTACGGGAGAAAAAAATAACACTTGAACACAAACACTCTCTGCAGTTGGCTTAGTTTTTTCCCACGCAATCAATTATCTTCCAAACAACACTTTGTTGTATGGCCGACGTCGAGGGATCTCCCGTGACCAACTAGCCAGCAAACTTCAGACTCGTCGTGGACCAAGATTTTGTTCGTTATGAAAGGAATAGCCTTCTCAAGGAAGATAGAAAGTGAATACACACCTCAAGCTCGAAAAGGAACACGTCGTCCTCTAAGAAGAAGCTAAAAGCACTAGAGAAGGATGCTGGTGGCGAGGGATCTCCGGCGAGGCAGCCGGATGGGCCGAGGTGAAGGTCGCTAGAGAGTAAAGAGAGTCCCTAGAGGAGAGGTTAGAAACTGACTCTGTTAGATTTTTTGAAATTTTTATAATGCATTGAAATTAAACATACACCCAGTGAAATTCAGACCGGTGACATAAAAGTATATTTCACTGCGAGACCACCAGTTGAGGTACACCGCTTGTGTTGGATGTCTAGTTTTTAAATACTGACTATGAAAGTTGAATCTGTCATTATCGTTGAAAACTGACATCTTTGTCGAGTTATGACCGGAAAAAAAAGTAGCTCGTAATTTATTTCTAAATAATTTTTTATTATTAAATTAGCTCGAAAACCTTTTCCATGCAATTTTTACATAGTTTGACTCAGATTAGGATAAAAGCACGAGGGTTGTAAGTTGTAATCAGATGAGGATTGTAAGTTGTAATCAGCTAGCATAGAATTTCAGCTATGACTGACAAATTTGTGTTTCGTGTCGTGTTTGACACGAATTGCCACGAACTGTTTTTCCTCGACCCGAACACGAACACGAATTAATAAGAAATACTCGACACGGACACGAAAATTTAATCTTAAACCCGAACGCGAATTTGGTAACCCGAACACGACCCACGTTGACACGAATCCATTTTTCGTGTTCGTGTTGACATGAACACGAATTAACCCGAATAACTCGAACTGACTTGTTTGACACAATTTTTTACAAACACGAATTAATCTGAACACGAAATAACATGTTTGACACCAATTATGACATGTTTGACACAAATTTACACAAACACGAATTAACCTGAACACGAACTAGCATGTTTGACACTAATTACACGAAACACGAACTCGGCCCGAATTACAATTCGTGTTATTCGTGTCAACCCGAATAACACGAAACACGAAATACTCCAACCCGAACCCGACCCGAATTACAGTTCGTGTCATTCGTGTCGACCCGAATCGTGATATTTAGTGTCGGGTTCAGGTTTCGTGTCATGACCCGAATTGTCAGCCCTAACTTCAACGACTTTCATGGAAATTAAACCAAATTAGACCAATGGAAATAAATAAATAAAATCCATAAATTGTGTGTAACATTGAAGAAAAAGCTAGGAATAAAATTTGTTGACACACTAGGGGAACAAAATCAATGATGAAACAAAATTGAAATCTAGATTTTCAGATTGAAATTCGACAAGCTATTTTTGAAACTTTATGATGTCAGACATATTGCTAAACACAATCTAATGTTTGGGAAAAAATTCAAAAGACAAAAATTGTCCTTCAAGTGCTTCATGTTGTTGAAGTATTTATTCTTTTGATTTTATATAAAGTATATATATTTTTCGTAAAGATCGACGGAATACAATCTAGAAAAGTAATTGCAAATCATGGTTGTTCCAACCATATGGAGGCATGAACTTGATAACTGAATTACCTACTTTATTTAACATCTATTGCACTTGTATTACATGTTATGTAACGTATCCGAAAACAGCGAAAAATTTAAACAATAATAAAGACCGTCAACGGTCAACACAGGGCACGTCACGGGAAAACAACCCAACATATATAATATATGTTGTCACAAGGGTCAGTCGACACCACTGCTCCCCAAAAGTGCAGGAAGGAACCCCCGGTACACGCTGCCACTCCAGGAGCGAGTCAGCCCGCCGAATACACAACTCGGGTCAGACGACAGCCGCTGCTCCCCCAAGAGCCGCCAGACGCGCACCCTGCCGGAACATCCTCGGCCTACCGCTAAACCCTCGCAAACTGCCCAAGGTTTACGGCACACATCCCTCACACCCCGCTCGGTAAGAGAGGCAACAATAATACAATAATACGCCTTCGTCGAAGGTGAAATCCGTAGCTCTCAAAGCCGGTAATCAACCGTCGCCTCGGAGCCGGTAGTCGACCTATACTCAACGGATCGCGTGTGGATAAATCCACCAACCTGCGGCAGATCGGTCGACCGCTAAAAGCACACCGGTCGACCGGTCCCCCACACAGTACACAGTACTGTACAAACAAGTCTATCGGTCGAACCACGCCAACCGAATTACCGACCAATCGGTCGAACAAAAGTCATCTAGCGGTCGACCGTTTGGATGGTCTACGCTATACAAATTTATATAATATATATATCCGATCGGTCGAACCAAGGGGTCGTTCAACCGATAACAGGACTTCTCAGTATCTTGCCCAAGTGACATTCGGTCGACCGGAACTGCTATACAGTTCGACCGAAACATCACAGGCACTCTACTGCTTAATTAAAATGCTCAGTCGGTCGACCGAAAGTTAAAGAGCGGTCGACCGTTTTGATGGTCAAAGCTCCCAACCGACTTAGCATCGAATGGATCAGTCGAACAAGGTTAAGGGCGTTCAACCGTTTAATAAGTCAAAACCCCCAACCGACCCATTCTCATTGTTATTCGGTCGACCAGCTAAGTGGTCCCGTTCGACCGATAACAGCATAACCCCTTTTTCCCGCACAAATCTGGCATAACGGTCGACCGTCCTAAGACATCGTTCGACCGTTCGCGGGTAAACATCAATATAATAATAGGATCGGTCGAATGCCCACAGGCACCGGTCTACCGATCGTCGTCTTCAACCTCTGAATTGGTTGAAATCCGACGGGGAATTCGACACCAACGTCGATCCCCAACACTCACAAGGCATAAGTGAGTTATATTGAAGATTTGGCATACCTTTTTGACGGTTGTGGAAGCCTCCCAAGCTTGAGTCACTTCACTCCTCTTCTTCTTCCTTCTTCTCCTCTTCTTCTTCACCTTCTTCTTCTTCTCCGAATTCACCTCCTTTACGCTCTGGATAGGGTTTAAGTGAAGAAAAAACGCCAACCCTAAACTCCTTCACGACTTCTCCTTAAATAGGCAAACCAACCTACACCTCAACCAATCCAAACCCACCAATTCTCTCTCCTCTCACATTCCAACACCTCATGCTTCACTGTTCCAAGATTAGATTAGTGTTAATTAGGTTTAGGTTTTGTTAATTAAGGTGTTTTAGATTAGGTTATTACAATCTACCCTCCTTAAAAGAATTTCGTCCGCGAAATTCGAAACAACAGACTTACCGGAACAACTCTGGATACTGCCTCCTGACATCCTCCTCAATCTCTCAGGTAGCCTCTCTAACACTGTGATGCTGCCACCTGACCTTCACCATCGGAATCGATCTCCTCCTGAGCTGATGTACCATCTGATCCACAATCTCAACTGGTCTCTCATCTAATGACAAATCCTGCTGGATCTCTGGTACTGCTATCTCTATCACATGAGCTAGATCGGCCACGTACTTCCTCAGCATAGAAACATGGAAGACGTTGTGAAGTCCTGCGAACTGTGGTGGTAGTGCAATCCTATATGTCACCTCACCGACCCGATCCAATATCTCAAAAGGTCCGACATACCTCGGACTCATCTTCCCCTTCTTCCCGAATCTCATCACCCCTCTAGAAGGCGAGATCTTCAGGAAGACATGATCTCCTACCTCAAAAGTCAGCTCACGCCTCCGCGTATCAGCATAACTCTTCTGTCTGCTCTGCGCCGTAGCTAGTCGTCTCCGAATCACGTCGACCTTCTCTGAATACAACTGGATAATGTCAGGTCCAACTAGCTGTCTCTCGCCCACATCACTCCAGCATACCGGCGATCTACACGGTCTCCCGTATAATGCCTCATATGGTGCCATCCCAATACTCGAGTGGTAGATGTTGTTGTAGGCGAACTCGATCAACGACAAATGCTCGTCCCAATGCCCGACCCAGTCAAGTGTACACGCTCTCAGCATGTCCTCCAATGTTTGTATCGTCCGCTCTGACTGGCCATCTGTCTGTGGGTGGAAAGTTGTGCTAAACTTCAGACGTGTCCCCAGTGCTCTATGTAGACTCTCCCAAAATCTCAAAGTGAATCTGGGATCTCTGTCCGAAATGATACTGACTGGTACGCCATGAAGTCTGACAATCTCATCAATATATAACTTAGCTAGACCCTCCAGAGCAAGAGTGGTCTTAATAGCTAAGAAATGCGCCGACTTGGTCAGTCGATCGACTATAACCCAAATCGCATCGTGGAATCTCCGTGTCTTCGGTAGCCCCGTAACAAAATCCATCGTCACGTGCTCCCACTTCCACTCGGGCAACTTAATCCTCTGCATCTGCCCTGCTGGTCTCTGGTGCTCGATCTTCACCTGCTGACAGACCAAACACCTCGACACGAAGTCTGCAACGTCCTTCTTCATACCTCGCCACCAGAAGTTCCGCTGCAGATCTTTGTACATCTTGGTACTCCCAGGATGAATGGAATATCTCGATCTGTGTGCCTCCTCCATGATATCATGTCTCGGGTCCTCTGTCTTCGGCACCCATATACGGTCTCTGAATCTCAGACCTCCATCCACTCCAACTCTGAAGTCTGACCCATCTCTGGCAGTTAACTGTAACAAACTGCTCAACTCCTCATCTGTAGTCTAAGCATGAATCACTGCTGATACTGTCTGAGGCTCTACTCTCAATCCGGCAATCACTGCGCCCTCAGAGCTATCAGCAAATGGCCTCCACTCTGCCAAAGACTCTAGCAGTCGCCACTCCTGAATGCATAGGCCTGCTACTGATACCTCCACCTTCCGGCTCAAAGCGTCTGCAACTGTGTTCGCCTTCCCCGGATGGTAAGAGATAGTGAAATCGTAGTCCTTAATGAACTCAAGCCATCTGCGCTGCCTCATGTTCAGCTCCTTCTGCGAGAACAGGTACTTCAGACTCTGATGATCAGTAAACACCTCGAACTGCTCGCCATAAAGATAGTGTCTCCAGGTCTTCAGTACGTGAACCACTGCTGCTAACTCCAAATCATGCGTCGGGTAATTCCTCTCATGGCCCTTCAGCTGTCTGGATGCGTACGCGATCACCCTCCCGTGCTGCATAAGTACACATCCTAAGCCAACACCTGAAGCGTCGCTATAAATCACGAATCCACCCGTGCCACTCGGCAATGACAAAACTGGTGCTGTGGTCAACAATCTCTTCAGCTCCTGAAAGTTGTCCTCGCACTTCTACGACCATACAAAGGTGACTCCCTTCTGCGTCAGAGCCGTCAGTGGTGCTGCCAATCTCGAGAAGTCTTTGATGAAGCGACGGTAATAACCCGTCAGTCCAACAAAGCTCCTAATCTCCGTCACGCTCGTAGGGGTCCTCCACTCTGTCACTGCCTCTACCTTCGCCGGATCCACTGATATCCCCTCTGCCGATACAATGTGTCCGAGAAATGTCACTCTGTCCAACCAAAACTCGCACTTTGAAAACTTAGCATATAACTGCTGAGCCCTCAAGATGCTGAGTTCAATCCTCAGATGCTCTCTGTGCTGCTCCACATCTGGTGAATAGATCAAAATGTCATCCACGAAGACAATCACAAATATATCAATATACTGCCTGAATGTTCGGTGCATCAGATCCATGAACGCTGCCGGAGCATTCGTTAATCCAAATGGCATCACCAAGAACTCATAGTGTCCATATCTCGTCCTGAAGGCTGTCTTCTGGATGTCCTCATCTCGGATCCTCAACTGGTGATATCCTGAACGCAGGTCAATCTTCGAGAAAACCTTCGCTGACTGCAGCTGGTCAAAGAGGTCCTCGATCCTAGGTAAGGGATACCTATTCTTCACCGTCACCTGGTTCAGCATCCTGTAGTCTATGCACATCCTCAAGGATCCGTCCTTCTTTTTCACAAACAAAACTGGTGCACCCCAAGGCGAGACACTCGGCCTGATAAATCCAGAGTCCATCAACTCCTGCAACTGCTTCTTCAACTCTGTCAACTCAGCAGGTGTCATCCGGTATGGAGCCTTCGACTGTGGTGTAGTGCCAGCTACCAACTCAATGTCGAACTCCAACTCCCGGTGTGGTGGTAAACCTGGAATCTCCGCTGGAAAAACATCAGCGAACTCCTGCACCATCTCAATGTCCTCTAGCCTCTGAGACTCTGCCTCCGCAACTACAAGTGTCTCCAGAAATGCTACACATCCCTGCTGTAACAGTCTCTGAGCTCTCACAGCAGATACAATAATGCGACCCCCTCTGCTTCTGATCCCTCTAATCAGAATATCAGGCAAACCCTTCCTCGGGATCAAAATCTTCTTCTCACGACACAAGACTCGAACATCATATTGGGACAACCAATCCATCCCAAGTATGACATCAAAGTCCTCCATCGGTAGCAAGACCAGGTCTGCCGGAAACTCCGGATCTCCCGAAACAACCGTGGCGCCGGGGACAAATCTCCCCACAGTGCCCACCAGACCCAGGGGTGTGCTGACCTCCAACATGGCAGTCAACATCGCAAGGGTACAGCCCAACACTCCCGCAAATCGCTCTCAGATGAACGAGTGTGTCGCGCCACAATCAAAGAGCACCCTAGCTACTGAACCAGCGACAAGAAGTGTACCTTCCACGACAGCACCTCCATCCCTAGCCTCCTCTGCCTGGATGGTGAAAACTCTGCCGGTGCGCTGTCCCTACTGTGGTCTAAAAGGTGGTCTACCTCCGCCTCCACCTCTGCCGAGTGCTGGTAACCCCGGTGGTCTGCTCGGTCTAGCTCCTCGGCTCGGACAGCTCCTAATAAAGTGGCCCAGCTGACCACAACCATGACATGCTCCGGGGGTGAAACACGGCCCAGAGTGAAAGCTCCCACAACTACCACAAGGCTCAGGTCGTGGTACTGCAACTCCTGCTCCCTCGAACCGGGGCCTCTTGCCCGGATTCCCTCCAGTCTGACCTCCCGGCCGCCCAGAGAACCTACCTGATGGCCTCCTCTCATCCTGGTAGTTCTCTCTGTAGTCACGATCGAGAACAGTAGCACTCTTCACTTCATCGGCTAACGTGCTCGGCATATGTGTCAGCACCTTCGTCCTCAACTGCTTCCGGAGCCCTCGGACGAACTTCCCTGCTCTCTGCTCCTGTGTGATGTACATCTCGGGACAGTAACGCTCAAGGGCGTTGAACTTCCCGATGTAGCCCGCCAGGGTCATGTCTCCCTGCTGAAGACTCAGAAACTCCTCCCTCTTCGCGTCCTGAACATGCTGTGGAAAGTACTGCTCGTTGAACTCGCCAACGAACTCCTCCCAGGCTATATCGTCTCTGTCCGCAAACACTACTGCAGATGTGGACCTCCACCAGTTGGACGCAGCACCGCCCAAAACATAAGTAGCCAGGCCCACTCTCGCCTCTGGAGGACAACCAATAGCACTGAAGATCTTCTGCATCGTGAAGATTCACTCCTCCGCAGCCTCTGCGTCATACTGCCCCACAAAGGTAGGCGGATGCTGGCGCATAAACCGGTCATGCATAGCGCCAGTCCCCGTCTTCCCAGTCTGTGCTGTCTGCTGCTGTAGCATCTCTGTCAGACGTCCGACCGTATCGAACAATGTCCGACACTCATCCTCCCACGCCTCATCCCTCGTAGTCTCACTCTCACCGCGAGTATGGGCAACAGCCTTCCCCCGTCTAGGAGGCATCTCCCAAAGAAAACAAGACAATATCAATATAATCTGTGCATGCATAATCCTCTAGACCTAACTCCTAACTCAAAGGTGATTTCTTTGGACAAGTACGCCGAGATCAACGCTCTGATACCAAATTGTAACATACCCGAAAACAGCGGAAAATTTAAACAATAATAAAGACTGTCAACGGTCAACACAGGGCACGTCACGGGAAAACAAACCAACATATATATAAAATATATAAGATACAGACCCACGTGGAAGTCAAACTATATAAATGAGTCAACTGTGATTACAACAAAAGTGAATATACATGTAATCACTACCTCAAACAAAAGAAGATATAAAAGAGAACATGATCTGATCCCGGGGGCACTCTCATCGGTCACCACCTGACTCTAATGCTACTCGCTACCTGAAATGAAAACAAACAAACATGCCTGAGTTCCCTGCAGGAACCCCGTATACCAAGCCTCCTAAAAATATAAAAAAGGAATTAAAGACAATGCAATACAATGCACATGATCATCCACCTCGGGCCCACAATAATGCCATCACAGCCTCCGTGGCACTGAACCACTCCTGCCACTAGGGTCAAGTCAGTCCACCGCTGCCTCACAAGGGTCAGTCGACACCACTGCTCCCCAAAAGTGCAGGAAGGAACCCCCGGTACACGCCGTCACTCCAGGAGCGAGTCAGCCCGCCGAATACACAACTCGGGTCAGACGACAGCCGCTGCTCCCCCAAGAGCTGCCAGACGCGCACCCTGCCGGAACATCCTCGGCCTACCGCTAAACCCTCGCAAACTGCCCAAGGTTTACGACACACATCTCTCACACCCCGCTCGGTAAGAGAGGCAACAGTAATACAATAATACGCCTTCGTCGAAGGTGAAATCCGTAGCTCTCAAAGCCGGTAATCAACCGTCGCCTCGGAGCCGGTAGTCGACCTATACTCAACGGATCGCGTGTGGATAAATCCACCAACCTGCGGCAGATCGGTCGACCGCTAAAAGCACACCGGTCGACCGGTCCCCCACACAGTACACAGTACTGTACAAACAAGTCTATCGGTCGAACCACGCCAACCGAATTACCGACCAATCGGTCGAACAAAAGTCATCTAGCGGTCGACCGTTTGGATGGTCTACGCTATACAAATTTATATAATATATATATCCGATCGGTCGAACCAAGGGGTCGTTCAACCGATAACAGGACTTCTCAGTATCTTGCCCAAGTGACATTCGGTCGACCGGAACTGCTATACAGTTCGACCGAAACATCACAGGCACTCTACTGCTTAATTAAAATGCTCAGTCGGTCGACCGAAAGTTAAAGAGCGGTCGACCGTTTTGATGGTCAAAGCTCCCAACCGACTTAGCATCGAATGGATCGGTCGAACAAGGTTAAGGGCGTTCAACCGTTTAATAAGTCAAAACCCCCAACCGACCCATTCTCATTGTTATTCGGTCGACCGGCTAAGTGGTCCCGTTCGACCGATAACAGCATAATCCCTTTTTCCCGCACAAATCTGGCATAACGGTCGACCGTCCTAAGACATCGTTCGACCGTTCGCGGGTAAACATCAATATAATAATAGGATCGGTCGACTGCCCACAGGCACCGATCGACCGATCGTCGTCTTCAACCTCTGAATTGGTTGAAATCCGACGGGGAATTCGACACCAACGTCGATCCCCAACACTCACAAGGCATAAGTGAGTTATATTGAAGATTTGGCATACCTTTTTGACGGTTGTGGAAGCCTCCCAAGCTTGAGTCACTTCACTCCTCTTCTTCTTCCTTCTTCTCCTCTTCTTCTTCTTCACCTTCTTCTTCTTCTCTGAATTCACCTCCTTCACGCTCTGGATAGGGTTTAAGTGAAGAAAAAACGCCAACCCTAAACTCCTTCACGACTTCTCCTTAAATAGGCAAACCAACCTACACCTCAACCAATCCAAACCCACCAATTCTCTCTCCTCTCACATTCCAACACCTCATGCTTCACTGTTCCAAGATTAGATTAGTGTTAATTAGGTTTAGGTTTTGTTAATTAAGGTGTTTTAGATTAGGTTATTACATGTTGATAGCGGGATCTAACAGAAAATATTCAAAATCTTAAAGGCCAAATTGATGGTGAAGGAATCGTCAGTGAAGAACGAATTGTAAGGCTAAAGATTGAAAAGATCCATAAGAATAAGATTCTGAAATCATGCCGAAGAGAATATGTTTCAAAGCTATGAAAGAAGCTAATTTAGCATGGAATAAGAAAACGATTAAGTCATCTCGGGATTGCCTCAACTAAAATGTTGCAGATTTAAATCTCACGAGCTACAAAACAAACAAAATTTTCTTCACATCGTTCTTTAACAGATTAAATGCGTTTACAACATCACTCCATTAAGTGATAAAAAAACTTGAAAAAAACAAAAAGAAAAAGTTTTAGTTCAACACTAACAACTCAATATTGGATTGCATCAACTCCTTTATTTCTGTGAAATTATGATATTTCAGAAAGTCTGCGTTACAACTCAAAGTGAGACCCACTTTCCATCATAGTTGTTATAATTAAGTTCTGAGTGCTCCATGAGACCATAATGACCCCTAATGTTTGAATCTTAGTTCTAAAAAGCAAGAAGCACCTTTTGGTGCCCCCTGAACATGAGAGTGAGATACTCCACCTTTACTAGCTAAATAATAATTAAGAATCCCGCGTTAAGTTTGGTTTTTTCGTTGAAAATTTAAGTTATACGAAAATAGTTTGCGTTCAGAATGTGAGGGTTGACATTCTCAAAATAAGGCCGTTTGGATGTCATAATTCTGTAAATAAATCTTCCAAATATAAGTAATAATCAATTTCAAAAATGACCATTTGAATGTCTTAATTCTATCAGATGTACGTTTAAATTTGTTCAAAACATCATTGTTGGAAACAAGTTTTCAAGTTGATCATTTGGGCATTTGAAAACCAGACATTCGGAAACAGGAAAAATAATATCCAAATGCTGCCAAAGATAATGAAAAACCTAATTTTAGCTATTGATCATATTTAAAGTAGGACCCATATGGTTATAAGTTACAACCATTGGTAAGATGTGACATGTATTTAGGATATGTTGGAGATATCACTATAAACGTACGTCAAACTTTCTTGAAAACCAATTAGAAAATTGAATAGTCATTCAAGAAATCAAGATATTTTTCGGCCTTCCAATAACAATTCCCCTTGAACAAGTCAAATTAATTTAACAGGTCATCTAAGAATATATTCAACTATAGTCTGACCGTTCGAATCTCATAGATATATTATAAAACTCAAGCTTTTAAATGACTTTGAATATAAAGCTTGAGAGTGATATCTTTTTTAGTTGTCATTATTACCTATTGACAACAATATCTATGGCTCTACAAGTCATGCCAGTGTATTCTCTTTTCGAAAGGCAAGTCACCCACAATCAATGTATTTCAAGCTTACCCCCATATTTTCCAATTCCTTTAAAGGATAATTCCTCACATTAAAATAATTCATGTCACAATATCTTTGCTTTGAGGAAAAATAAAATAAAATCGCAACTCGTTTTCAGAATAATGTGACTAAACCTTCCCTCACAACTCATGTTCTCCGTGTTTTTGTTTGCGGAGAAATATATTTTTGGAAGCATTAATATTTTATTAACGAAACGGATGTAAATATACCTAGGTTCCAGAGAAAAGATGAATATAATTAAGGACGAGAAAAATAAATTCTAACCAAGAAATCGCTGCCGGGGTTTTGATGAAAACTCTAAATTCTCAAACATTGATGAAATCACGAAGGAGATGACGATTGTGCTTCAAATTATGGGTAAAAATCCTTAAAATGGTTTCAACTAATTAAGCAATTTGTAAGGCTAAAGATTGAAACAATCCAAAAGAATAAGATTCACAAAACAAGCCAAAGAGAATATATTTAAAAGGTAGTACGTGAAGAAGTTTAGCATGGGATTAAAAACGACAGAGGGTGCATTTGGATCGAGTTACTAGATGTAAGTTTCTGGTGGGAAGTCAATTCTTGAAATTTTAGATTCAGAAGTTGTTTCTTTACAGACAAAATCGAAGTTGTTTGGATGCCGAGAAGTTCTCTGGATCCCAACCAAATACCTAAAGTGTCATCCAATGAAGTAAAATATCTTACTCAAAATAGTACGATAATGTATCAAATTACATATTTTTTGAAGATTAACCCGTTATATTTTTTTGTGAATAATGTTCAACTATTTTGCGTAACTATCTTTTACACAACAAAATAAAAGAAAAATATTAGTTTTTTTAAGTACTACTTGAGGTTTTTAACAAAATCAGGTGCAAGTTTTTAATAAAAAATTGATGACATGAAACTTTTGAATAATGAATAACAAAATCAAATGTAATTTTCTCAATTCAGCAGGACTAATTTGATCCAAATTTTTAGACCACCAGGAGAAACTCACCAACCTATCAATACAAAAAATGGCATTGGGATGCGTGCAAAGAGCTTAGATTCCAACTCTCCCAAAAGTATTTGGATGACCTTCAGTTGCTATAACGACTCCTTGTGTTTGGAGGAGTTGAAATCACCTACATCCAAACGCACCCTGAGACTCCTTGAACGATGCATCCAAAATTCCAAACGCAAACTCAGAGAAGGATGCTTCAAAATCTGAACAAGAGTGAGATCAAATGTAAAGAATCTTGAATTCTTCAGCATTAGGAATTAATCTTGATGTGCAGATAGGATATTTGTCATGCGTTGGGAGTTCTAAGCAGGTGTATCTAATCTTGGTCGGAGGCATTGGAGTGTAGTAATTTTTTTCAATATATTTGTAAATGAATCACAACATGTTACTGATCGACGATGTTGAGATTCAATTTCTGATTCAGGATATTTTAAATTCTTAAATATCTCAAGGGTCACAAAGGACTTCATTTTGTGTTATACTCTTGGAATTGCATCCTCGGTTGGATATCTAGGCTATAATAAATTAGTGTTGACAATAATCAGAAACTTGTCAGGAGTTGATAAGTTTACAAGGTTATACCACTATACAGAATTGTGCCATGATGAGGTAGATTAATGCAGATTATGGCCGCAGTTGGAGTCGCTAACTTTGATAATAACTCTGTATAGCTTTTTTGGTGAAATAATATATGGTTGTGGCTTTTTTGGGTCACATGTCAATAGAAAATAATCTCTTTGTTACATATGGTGGGAGTAGGACTACGCACATCCAATGTCCACCTTAGTCCGCCTTGAGCGAGGTGTATGATTTTATTTTATTTTATTTTATTTTAACTAGCTCGCAAATGTCTAGTTTCGAATACAAATACGGTCTTATGGATCTTGGCCGGGTTCTTAGATAAAATGACTCACATCTTCTGACACTCCTAACAAAATGTTTGACTTAGGTATCACTTCATTTGATATCTCCCCGTTATCTTGACTAAGGTTTTCTCATGCTACAAAAGATCCATACATATAGAAATCCAAGAGATATATTTAAAATTTCCATTTTCAAGTTTATCCCTACTGTTTGTAGAGACCAAAGTTTGCAAGCAGATGTGGAAAGCAATATCCCAACACAAATGATGAGTTTCAGTGAAACACCACCAACTTAATATTGCAATGCCACCGCCATCTTTACGTATCGACTCCTTTATTTCTGTTTAATGATGAATTCTGGGACAATTTGCGTTACAACTCAAAGTGAGACCCACTTAATTTCCATCCAGGTTGTTAGTTAAGGTCTTAGTGTTCCATTAACTCAAATATGACATTTTAATAACATATCTTCATGGAATCATACGTAAGCAGCAGGTCGAGAAGAGGAAAGAGATAACATTGATCAGAAAACCATAACAATACTATTGGGTAGTTGTTACGTTACTCTTAAATTAGATAACCATTGGTTAGAATTGATGTAACTTTTGCTAGAGAAATTAGGACGTGTTTGTCAATATCATTATCAATAAATATGTTAGAACCCTAACCCGGTTTAGGGTTAATCATGGATTAAGGAGGTGTTTTGCATGGGGAAATGTGGTGTGCATGGGGAAGAGAAGGGGGCGTGCACTGTGGATGAGGGGAGGGTGATGGGTTGAGGGTGTAGGGCATTGTAGACGCGAGTTGAATGGTTGGGTTTAAATTGGGTTTTGTTCTCTCTCTCACTCACTTGCTCTCTCTCATTTCTTTTCTTTCCCGGCGTCCAAAGGAGGCAGCGGACTCGGAGGCTCCGGCGTGAGGAGGTCGTTGCGAAGAGGAGGTCGCACGTGAGGAGGGAACGGAGGCGTGAGCGTTGCTCCGGCGTTTCTCCGTCTTCGTGTGAGGCATGTCGCTCCTTGGTTTGGTTTGGTTGTTAACCCTCACGAGAGGGTTGTGTTGGTCGGTCGGAGGAGGTCGGAGACCTCTCCGACGTTGAGTTTTGGTGAAGAAACCTCGGCTGGCGCGAGGTTGAAGACGACCAACGGTCGACCGGGCCCTTCGGGCGGTCGACCGAATGCATGTATTTTGTCTGTCTGTTGTGTTTCGGTCGACCGGGTCCTTGTGTTCGGTCGACCGGAACTTAAGTTTATTGGTTTATTATGCATGTTATTCAGACGTTGGTTTTCGTTCGGTCGACCGTTTTATGACGTAGAAATAATAGGTTGACCCTGTTAGTTTTCGGTCGACCGAGACCCCTGAGTCAGTCGATCGTTAGTGTTGATTTTGACCTTGACCAGACTCCGAATTTTGACCTCGCTCGGTCGACCAGTTTTAGACATTCGGTAGACCGTTGGAGATTGTGTTTTGAGCGCAGCGGTAGACCGTGTTAGGCGTACGGTCGACCGATTCCTTTCTGGAACCGGTCGACCGAATCACCTCTTCGGGTCGACCGTTTGGGCCCAGGACAGAATTCATGGTTCCTTTTTGAATGCCAACTTTGTCCACGGAAACCCGTGTCCTCGCCTTGTGCGTGAGCCGGGAGGTGACGGTGGGCGCGTTCCGCGTGCCTGCGTAGGGACCGCTGTGTGGAAAAGTGTGGGTGTTCGGGACGCGTCACCTCCATGTATGGACTGTGACTAAGTTGATGGATTGATTGGACTCATTATAGTATGGCAGGCCTGAGGGATCGCGGATCCCAATGTATGATGTTGTGCGGGCACGCAACTAGTGTTGGGTCGGTCTGGACCTGTCTGATGCTGTGCCGGACGTTTGTGATGGACCACTGATGTTGTGCCGGTGATGCCGCCGAGGTTGTGCCGGCGATGATGATTGTTGGGCCGAGGCTGTTCCGGCTATGTTGATTCCTCGACTGGGCACCTATTGAGATGATGTTGTTATACCTTCCGGGCGACGACCCCGTTGGTCCCCGTGGCTCCGACCACAGAGATTTGCAGATTTGTATTCTATCGGCCCGCATGCGTGACAGAGGCTCCCTGCTGAACCCTTGAGTCGTGTAGCTGCGTGTGGGGGGTACGATGTCACGTGCTGTAAGACTGCATGTGCCTGCAGTAGGTCTCCTCGGGAGACCCGATGTTGAATGTCGGACTGATGTCCTGTTTTACCCTTCGGGGGAACTGTTTTCTCTTCTGTTGATGTCATGACATGCTACTAGTATGATAGGTTCATTGTGTAATGCACGCATATAGGTGAGTTGACATACGGGGTTTCCTTCTGAAAACTCAGGCATTGTTGTTATATATTTTTCAGGACCACAGTAGGTCCAGTTGGGTGGTAATCGGCGGGCACGCGCATTTTGGAGTTGGATCATCTACTCGGACCATTGAGGTCGACATGATTACATTTATCTTCCTTGTCGTTCTGTAGTAATCATGTATCGTTTTTGACAAACTCTGATGTAATTTGGTGCACCGTTATTTGTTTTATGAGAAGTAACAATCTCGTCTTTGATTATTGAGTTCCATTGTCTTGATTATAAATTTTTAAATTTCCATTGTCTCGGGATGTTACAAAATATGTCCAACTTTATGGAAACGATTGAACATCCGTAGAAGATATTAAGGTGCTTTGTGAGTTTCAATAATTAATATTTTCCGGAAACCAAGTAGATTTTATCTTAACTGGTCAGCAAATAGTAACCTTAACCATAAGTTTTCGTAGGATTAAACTTCCTTTTGGATATAAAGCAGTAGGTATCTACTTTTCTTTAGGTAGGAAGGAAGGAAGGCAAGACGCCCTCAAATCAATACTTTTCAAGCCTAATGTCTACAAATAATTTTCCAATAATCTATGTCACATTGGCTTTGTTTACAGAAAATAAAAAAGAGTTTTTGCAAGTTAGCTGCTTTCTAAACTATTAATGTTGCCAAACTTACGTTCTTAATTTGTGTCCCAATGCTTTTGTTTTGAAGCAATATGGATTAGTTCCTACACAAAAATTCACCTCTAGGAGGGACGCAACCAAGATGGGGGCATAGGAGGACTGAAGTCCAAACTAAATTTTTTAAAAATTGCAAGGAAATGATAATATGTAGTATATGTTTTCATAATTTTTGCAAATTTAATTTTATTGGGTCTTAAATTTTCAGCTTTCAATGCAATTTCCAAGAAAGATAGGGTACTACGACAAAAGTAAGATAAGAAGAAAAAATGACATTTTTATCCATGAATAAATTTTGAAATGATAAATACTCAAACAACTCTAACTCCCACTTAACATAACATGTTAGGTATGAACTTAATGTGAAAATCAAAGCTCATGTACTCCCAAATTTTCTTTTCCCTTCTCTCTCTTCCATCTCCGGGTTTTTTCCTCCAAATATCTTCAATCTTTTGATTTTGAGTTCATATTGCATTTGATAAAACATAAGGGTGTGCAAGGTCCAGTCCGAGTTCCGGTCCGGAACTTTTGAAAAATTCGGTTCCGGTCCGGATTAGTCCAATTTTTGTTTTTTACTTAAAAAATACGGTCTTGGACCACACCGGACTGAACCAATTCGGTCCGGTCTGGATACACAGCCCTAGTAAAACATATTGCGTCGATTAAAGACTTTGTCAAGCCTTACAACCTAAAGATAAAGACATTATGAATGATATGTTCTTGGGGTGATACAGTCAAAGAAACATTTTCAATCCTGTAGATTGAGAGTTGAGAAGACATACTAAAAAGGTAGTGCGCTCATTTTGTGTCAAACACAAAATTATCATTTCCATCATGGTTGGACCACTTGAACTTGAAAGGTCATGTCTAAGGATTTAAGAAATTATAAATCTTCATAATTATGACGTTCGATTGTTTAACTTTTTTTAAACATGGAGCTTTAAGACCTACTATAGAGTATTTGCACTTGATGATGAACTTAAGACCTATATCCTATCTAGACACAAGTAATTCTAAGGATTTTGGTAAGCTATTCTAAGGAATTGGTGCTTTAGCAAAGAAGATAGTTGACATGAAGAAAAATGGTTTTGCATCTTCTAATTTACTTACTCCTAGTGTTGGTTGTGAGTTGTGACGCTTCTAGTCGCACCTCCAATGATTGAAATATCTTTCTAAGCAAGAACATTGTGAAAAAAAGTTTGCACAAACCAATGGAGGATATAATTGGATGAATGGCAACTTGGTGTGTATCAAGAAAAATTTACCTAATAAAGTTATCAATGGAGCGATCATATAGCAGTTTGATAATATGAGTCGTCGAGATCAAGTGTTGTTTTTGTAGAAAATATTGTGGTCTCTTTTTGAGTAAAAATTATATGTTTTGGAACCACAAAAATAATATTTTTTCTCCTAACTGAAGTCCCACCTGAAACAAATTCCTGATTTTACCGATAAAAAAATCCTGATTTCGCCCCGGCGCTCTAGAATTTAGATACCTATTTTGAAAGGCAACTTATTTTCTGTCAATCAATTCCAAGATGTGCCAAAGTTTTGCAGACCAGATTCAGAAAAAATGATCTTTCTCATCAAAGTAAATTGTTTACACAATAATGTCTGTATGACTGACAAAGCGATGTAGGCATATAATCTATCTATAACTTCTTTTTATCATTATAATCCATCTATTAACATTTGTGGAGGACTACAAACAGTCTCATATATGTTTTTCTATGAACAAATCCGCACTGCAGTCTGAAATTTACAGATCACGGTCCATGTTTCGAGCTCCACTTCCAGAGTGTGCCACTAAATTGAGATGGAAAGCATCGCCTGTCGAACATAATAAAGAGATAATTACCAAAATGTGACAATGAGAAATCCTGCACAAACTTTTATAAAACAGAAACCTGACAGAGATATTTGTGTATTACAGGAATACCATCAGCCATATTTAAGGAAATAAGGTATTATCTATGGTTTCATTTAGGGAAGACGACATTTCCCCTACATCTACCAACATAGGCACTAAGAACAATTGAGTGGTCTTATATGCTCATCTAGCTCATGATGCGTTGATGATCATGTGTTTTTGCATTGCTGTTTCTTAACCCTTATTATGGTTGTTTCTCTTTGAGGCATGTCATTTGCTAAGTGCTAGACTTGCATTTACACAGAGAGGTGTTCATTACTCACTTCTCAAGGGACATGATCATGAACATTCCAATCCGCTTATATCTCGTGCAGGTAAGGTTGTTAACATCTTCGTATAACTTCAAGTGGCTCATTATCGATATATATGCTCCACTTGAAGACAAAGAGTTAGGTTATTTATCATATTCTTATCTTGTTGTTCCTTTTTTTCTGTTTTTATGTCCGTGCCCCCATTAGTTATACACTTGAATACTTGTATTTTCTTCTCTACACATATGAGATGTAATTCTTATTGTTTTTATGCTCAACATGGTTTATTCTCTATCCACTAAAACTTCTTGCTCATGCCACTTTACGAGCATTGCAGTATTTAATACAAAATATAGTTATTAGACACTGTTAGCAACTGAGTAAATATTTATGTGCACATTTTGTAAGAAGGAAATAAAAGATTCGATGGTAACGTACCACACGAATTTGCAATGATGCCATAAGGGTCTTAAGTTAACAAATGTTTAATAAAATGAGTGAAGAAAATCGGCATACCTCCATAAGTGAATCAATTGAAGATGTATCTTGAGGGATTTCCTTCTTCACAGGTTTCTTGAGCATGTAGGACTGAATCTCATTCAGCTGCTCGTGTATATCTTTCAACAACTTCATCTGCTCTTCTACATGAAAATTCTCGTGAACCATTGCTACTCTATCTTCCTCGAGTTTTTGCAGCCGCTTCTCGAATCCTTTAATATCATTTGTAGCTGGTAGATTGCTTCTAGAAACAATTTCTTTAATAAGTGTGGGCAATTTTCTATCTTGAGAATACTGAAGACTTTCCTCTCTGATCTCATCCTCCGTCTTAGACATATTGGAAACAAGCTTTTGACGCAATGGAACCATGAAAAAGGATTGCAAATTTTTGGATATTGAAGTATCTGTTCTTGAAATTGCTTCAGGACAAGGATTGCCAGAGGGCTCGAAATTTGATATGTCATTTGCTAGGTTGGCTTGAGGAAATGCGTTTTTTTCATCATTTTGTTTATCAGCCAGTTCTTCAGGGTTGGAATGAAATGGGCTGAAACTAACTGGTAAACTTTTTGTCGGAAAGAGGGAGCCTTCCTCTCCATCCCCGTAATCCATTGGCGTAAAGCTCATACACTTGTTTTCGGAAGAAGCAGAGCCAATTGTGTTTTCTCCTATAATCTTCTCAGTAAGAGAAGAATCTAATACTTTCTCATTGATTTGTTCAACTTGGTCAAGCCCATTATTCCAATTCACAGATCTTTGAGACATGATCGTCAATTTCCGATGCAGCTTTTCTGCTTCCGGTGGCAAAGCGAAATCATGTTTCGAGTCGTCGACACATCCAGGCAGTGAATAAGTTGGTCGAACAGAGACTACTCTGTCAATGCTTCCTATTTGTGAACACAACTCCTTAATTTTCATGATCGGGAGAGAACTATTCCTTCTCAAATATCTCCTGAAACTCTTTTCACACGAGAGGGGGTCAGATTCATTTGGCAACTGTTCTGCTGAACTTTCCAATTCATCATTCCCGTCACAAACATTGGCAGATGACTTGTCAATGTAATCCTGAATTTGGAGCCTTAGAGAAGCAATTTCCATTTCCTTGTGGTAAAACAGCTCTTCGAACATCACCAGTGATTCTTCAGAATATCTCATCCTTTCCTCTGCCACTCGCTTGTACTGACATGCTTCCATCTTTTCTGCTGCCTTTTCTCCTTGAAGGCGCAAAATCATGGATAAAGCCTCTGTTGTTGCAGTTGCAGAAGCTTCCCTTTCCTCTTCGAGTTCGGCATAAAGTTTTTGCAAGATGAGGTGCTGGCGGCATACTGTGTCCTTTAAAACTGCCACTTCATCTCCTTCCATGGCTAGAAACCTAGTTCGTAGACGCAAAATAAAAAATCACACTCAGATCAAATGCTCAAAATCAAATGCATTGTCACAGTATCACAATTCACAACAAAACTAGTGGAACATTAATCGATAGTGAAATCAGAAAATCCTTTCAGAATGTTCATCAAAATGGATGAAAATTATAATCTTGAAAAGATATCCAATACCACAAAGAAACATGAATCAGTGTTTCCCCCCACACTACTGAAGGAAAAGAGTAACTGTAAGAAAACAACATAGCCAATATACCCCAAAACAGAAGAAACATTTCACGTTCAAATTCTAACTACAAGAGTTCCCAATTTCCCATACCAAAACTAATCCTTTACGACCACTCGAAATAGCGATCGACAATAAGCAACTCCAGAGCATGCTAGGGCGATGTTGCTGGCGAACGAGACGTGAGCGAGCCAACTTCGCTTCTGGCATTCGTGACCTACACTCTGACCGTCACCGTAGCTCGTTCTTCGGCGGCAGACCTCGTCCTTGCTCATTAGTAAAATCATCTAATCGGTTCAAATTGAAATGTACGAAAATTTCAATCCTTCGAAATCGTCAGTACCACAAAGAGATATGATTCGGTTTTCTAGTACACTAGTTAAATGAAAAGGGTTTCTATAACATATATTTAGAAAGTAAAGAGATATTTCTACGATTAAATCTAAAAACAAGAAATTTCACATACCAAATCCAAACCTTCACGGCTACTCAAAGCAGCTCCAAATCAACCCAGATCTATCTCTCTTCAACCTACAACAAATCAGATTCCCAAACCACATTACACCTTTTATGAAAGAAAAAGAAAATCCACTAAAATCATCCAAAAACCGTACTCTTTCTCAAATCCAACTCTGACCCATTTCCCAAATGCCTCCCAAAGTCCGGAATCCGCCTTCAAAGTCAAATCTTTGCGGAGGTATTTGTAAGCGCGGGGATGGATCCAAGACAGCACAGGAATAGGAAGCGCGTGGAGATTTTAAGCTACGTTTCGCTCGTTTTTAGGTTGAAAAGAAAATTCACGAAGTCGTCGGGATTCGCTGAATGGTCGATAAATTTAAGTGGTGGCCGTTTTTGGAATACACCGGCCGACCAATGGTAGGCATCGCTCCGACAGCGAGTAACATGGATTTCTTTCCTTTTCCGAAGAAAACGTTATGTGCATTCTTCACCTCCTTAACAAATAACAAACGAGTTTGTTAAAGATTTTTGTTTGGACTTTGGATTACGCAACTATATAATTCTAAAAAGTATCGCTCAATTACTATTTGTACATTATCATCGAAAAATCAACACAATATTCCGAATACTATTAAAAATTATAGGGATGTCATTCATTTGATCAACGTGTCTTTTCATCGATGACATCGTTGATAGCAAAATTGGATTAATTACGATTTGTCTTTTTGAATTATATCTTGATTTTAATTTGCACTCCTAAACTTTAAAATGTGACAGTTAACTTCTTAAACGTTACATAATGTCTTGCCTCTTAAACTTTAAAAATTCATTATTTAAACACTTATTTATTTATTTTTTTGATTTTTTACATTGTATCCAAAATACACTCTTAATACTAAGTTATCATGAAAGTTCAGATCGGATGTGAGATCTTGTTCGAATTTAGTTTGAAGAATATAAAGATTGGTTGGAGTACACTGTCGAAAAATATGCAGTTTTTTGTTTGTTTTGTTGTTTGTTCACCTCTAGTCGTTCTGAAAAGACCTTTAAAGTTGTTGGTTTCGGAAATTGGAAAGACAAAAACTACTTTAATCTACATGTCGGAGGTCCTGGCAGTCCATATAAGGATGCCCGAATCTTGTGAGAGTTTGTGATGAATGAAAATAGACACATTCAACCAATGATAGAGAGACGACCAGAACATAGTCGTAATGACTATTGAGTTTGTCTTAATGCGGCAATTACGGCTATACATTTTCTTCTAAGGCAAGAATTGGTTTTTCGTGGTCACAATGAGTCAGAAAAATCATGCAACAAAGAAAATTTTCTGGAGCTTTTATATGTTTTTTCTGATATCAAGGATGAAATAAAGATAATGGTGTTGAAAAATACTCCTGAGAATTTGAAATTAACTGCAACTTCGATCCAGAAGGACATTGTTAATGTCGCAGCAAGTGAAACAACTAATGTTATAACTACTGAATTGGGGAATTCATTCGTTTCTATATTAATTGACGAATCTCGAGATGTGTCCATTGTTTGTTCGTTTTAAATTTAGACCGCAAGTGCACAACCGTCGGTGAAGACGGGGCAAGTACGGGTCGTCCGTAGGGAGGTGAGCAGCATCTGGTATGACCAAAATCAGATGACGAAAAAGGAGAGAAGAGTTGTAGATTACTAAAGTTAAACTACACTAAACTAATAAGTACGAAATGTGAAAGAAAACACGGAAAATTGGAAATCAGAAAAAGAAACCCCTAAGGGGTGGAGTGTGTGCACATATGAAGTGAAATAAGTGATGCATGACGCATGTAAACATGTATGTGTGTGTGTCGTGTGTGTGTCTGCATGCATAGGAAGTGTCTAAAGATGTGGCAAAACCTATCAATCCATTCACACAACGTATTAGCAATTACTACTTAATTAACATAAGATTAGGCTCAGCATGAGAAGTGTCTAAAGATATGGCGAGACTCATCAAAAACCATAAACTCATGTGAAGAACAAAGGTAGGCATGAGAGGTGTCTAAATGTTATGGCAAAACTCATCAAAACAAAGTTTCTTCAATCAATCAAGCAAGCAAACACAAATACAAACATATAACTAACATGTAGCAAATTCAACAGGAAATTTCAGTCAATAAACATGAGAAAACTAAGCATGAGAAGTGTCTAAATCTTATGCCAAAACTCATCATAAATTCCCAACATGTAGATGATTAAAATACCCCCAATGAACATACAAAACATGCAAGTCTACACAATCAAAATTCATCAAACATCCAAACTTCACAATATATATGAACATCATCTTCACCCCTCAAAGGAGATGAATTTACTCACTGCACATTATTCTAGCAATTAAACTAAAAAAGAAAGAAGTCATTCTAACTAATTTAGCCTAAGATCAAAGAAATAAGACTAAGCTAAGCATGCATAAAAAAGAAACAACATGAGAACAAAACAATGAATTTTATTATTATTAAATGACTCACAATACTAGTAGCATTCTTCTCCACCTTGAGTTTTTGCTCAAAGACTTACTCCAAGTAGAGGGAATGCCACCAAGCAATGAGTGAATACAAAAAGAGGGGAAATTTTATCTATAGTCATAGAAAAAGGTAATCGGGGACAATCTCCCGATGTGGGACTAATAAAACCTTTCCATAATACACATAACCCATGTCCTGGAGAAACTGGGTTGGATTCGGAGACAAGCGGACCTCTAATTGGCGGTCTTGGACCGCCAATTAGAGGTCACTTTTTCCCGGATCCGAGCCATTTTCGGATATGTTCTTTATTTCTTCAATTCTTCACATGGGGTGCACTCGGATCGGTTATTGAAGTGTCAGCCCGAATCTAATTGCCAAAATACTCCTCGTGATGGTGTGGAGTTTCTTCATTTGCTCATTGGTCTTTTGGAGTTACATTCGGGTCATTCTCCCTTGCATCTTAGTCCTCAAGTCTCACAACTCAGTCATTTTTCTTGCTTTTAGGTCCTTTAATGCCTCTACTCCTCGATCTTGTTTATTCCTGAAACTCAAACATAAAACTCGTTACGTAGCATTATTTATGTGAAAGATAATGGATATAAGAAACAAATATATGCATGATATGATGTCAATCATAAAGAAGTAGATGGTCATTGTGCTTCAGTTTGTGGATAAAAATGGTAAAGTGGTTGAACGTTTCCTTGCTCTCATACATGTTCGTGAGATCAATGTCGTATCTCTTAAAAAGCAATAGAAGAAACACTTTGTAGGCATGGACTAAGTATACAAAATTACGTCTCTAGAGTTATGATGGAGCAAGTAACATGCGAGGAGAGTTCAATGGACTCGAGACACTTATTCTTCAAGACAATGGTGAAGCTTATTATATCCATTGTTTTGCACATCAGCTTCAGTTGGCATTGATGAGTTTTTTCTCGCAATCATTCACAAATTGATTTGTTCTTCCATTCAGTTGCAAGCTTGTCAAATGTCGTTGGAGTTTTGTGCAAACGACTTTATATACTTTGAGAAAAACACTCAGAGAAAATTGCAGAAGCACTTGAATCAAGGGAGATTGAAATTGGACGAGGATTGCATCAAGAGACTACTCTCAAAAGACCAAGTGAAACACGTTGGGGTTTTCATTATAATGCATTGCTGAATTTGAGTCTCATGTTTGCCTTTGTTATAGATGTACTTGAAATTATTGAAGACAACTTCATATTCTGGGAAAAAAGGAGAAGTTCTTAACCTAATGGCAATTTTACGAGATTTTGAGTTTGAATTTGTCTATATCTAATGACAAAAATCTTAGGATTGACACATGACCTCTCACTAGCAATACAAAGGAAAGATCAAGACATTATAAATGCTATCAACTTAGTTAAAGTGGGAAAACAAAACACTCCAGGAATTTAGAGAAGATGGATGGAATTCTCTACTAGAGCAAACTACAATGTTTTGTATTAAGCATGATATTGTGGTTCCTATCAACGTTCTGGGACCGCCTAGGCGAGTCTAGGCGATTGGGAGCGTCCGGTCGCCTGGGCGGTTGTGCGACCGCCCAAGTCTAGGCGGTGTTTTTTTTAATTCAATTAAATTTTGTAAAATAGATAAAGGCACGAGTCTCTAACTTCATGATACATCATGTATTTAAGTCTGGGTCCTTAAATACAAGTAGCGGATATTGCTTCCTTCCACTCAGACGTCCTTACAGTGTTGAATGATATACCACATCTATAGAAAAGCCTAGACCATTTTTGATTAATTGTTTTCCTATCTTCTTTTCTAAAGGTTCTTTCGATGGTTGTTTGTCAGGGGCCAGAAATCACGTCCTTCCCACGTCCGCAAAATGGTGCCCACAAACGTTATTTTTGTCTCTTTCGACCAGGAACGAGGCGAGAACGGGAGGTTGGGGTCCGAGCAGAACCGGAACCCGACCCGGTTTCCAGATCAAATTCTATGTTTTCTCGGTCTACATAATCATCAAGACAAACATTTTTGTTTTGTAATGTCCTACTGTTTCTAATCATGTATGCAGTTATGTCTTGTTGAATAGAGTCAGGAACTTTATCACAAGGTCTAGCATTGCTACCGGGTGTGTGTGCAAGATGTTGTTTGTGACGGGCTATACCACCTCTAGTTTCCTTACCACATAACTCACAGACAATGCAGTTTTTATCATTAACACTAATGTAATGGGCAGTATTCCAACCATGGTCATTTGTACGGGTAGGTCTTAGGTCATCGTAACTCTCGTGATGCATAGGGAGACTAGTGCCGGGTACGTAAGTCATATCTTAAAACTAGACTAATATAAAAAATTAGACTAATATGAAAATAAAATACTAATTAATTTAATTCTAAAGAGAAGTTAGAAAGAGTGCACTTGATTTTGGCGGTTGAAGAATGAAGAACCGGATCGGAGACTTCACTTTCCAACTTCAAAACTAAGCACCAGACCGGAGACTTAATCGCAAAAAAATTGGTGATTAGGAAACTTGATGATGAGAATAGAATTATGAAGAAGAAGAGAATGAGAGATGTGTGAAAATGAAGAGGTTTGGAGGGGTATATATAGGATTTTTGGGTAGTGGCAAACTTGTAATTTTTGAAAAAAAAATAAAAAAGGAGAGAGCCGTTGGAGGCACTCCAACGGCTCTCGCCTAGGCGATCGCCTATTTCGCCCAACTTGGCTGGGCGAAAGGCTTCGCCTACCGCCTAGGCGACCGCCTACCTGAACGTTGGTTCCTATTATGAATGAAGCATATCGACCTCGAGGGCGTTCCCGATGATGGCTTCAAAAGATCTCAAATCTACATCATTACCGTGCCAAAGTCTTCAATACGGTAATTGATATGCAACTTCAAGAATTGAACAATTGCTTCACCGATGGGAGCACATAGTTACTTTGTTGCTTAGCATGTTTGAGTCCGGAAAAATCATTCTTTGCGTTTGACAGGAAAATGTTACTTAAGCTTGCTAAATTTTATCCTACGGAATTTTTAGCATTTGATATTATTGTTCTTGGCAATCAATTGGAGACTTATGTTCACGATGTCAAATATGATCCAGACTTTGAGAATTTAAAGAGCTTAACAGAACTTGCAAAACAGATGGTTCAAAGGAAAAAAATCACTTTCCATTGACTTTCTTGCTTATTACATTAGCTTTGGTGTTACCAGTTGCAACGATAAGTGTCAAGAGAGCTTTTTCAGTTATGAGTATCATAAAGAACAAATTGAGCAATTTGGATGGGAGATGATTGGAAAAATGATGCTCTGGTTACATATATTGAAAATGAGATTTTTGACAAGATTGCCAATGAAGTTATAGTCAAAAGATTTCAAAGTATGAAAACTGGTCGAGGAAATTGTAACAAGAAAGTAAAAAGTAAAAAGAATTTTTTTATTTTGAATAATACTATATTCCAAATATTTATATGCTTGTTTGTATGAAGAATATTTTTTTATTGTGCCCACTCATAGTTTCTCTCCTGGATCCACCACTGCTCTCACCCTATGCAAACTAGATCCAAGTCTGGCATAAGCAAAAAGAAAATATTCAGTGGTTTGTATCCCTTGCCTCAATCTTTAATGTCTCTTCACCAGTCAGCTCCTTCATCTTACACACAAGCTTCTAAGAGTCCTCTTTGGAGAGAGGCAATGGATATTGTATACAAAGCCCTTTAGCAACAACAAACTTGGACATTAGTTCCTCCTACTAATGATATGAATATTGTGGGCTTTAAATGGCTATATCGAATAATATCTTCTTTTGATGGCTCCATACAAAGATATAAGGCTAGATTTGTAGACAGAGGGTTCTCTCAACATCCATGGGTGGACTTTGTGAAGACTTTTAGCCATGTTGTCAAGGACACCACCGTAAGAGTTTTGCTCTCTTTTGCAGTTCAGTTCAAATGGACACCCAGGTAACTAAATGTTGAGTGTGCCTTCCTGCATGGTGATTTAAGTGAAGATGTTTTTATGAAGCAGCCACATGGATATGTTGACAAACACCATCCTCACTATGTATGTTGTATGAAGATTTCAATTTTTAGCTTGAGACAAGCCCCTGGAGCTTGGTACGACAAATTTTCTTCTGCACTTAAAGAGTATGGTTTCTTTATTTCTCAGTCTGATCTATCACTCTTCATTTATCATTTTGGTTCAGTCAATATGTCTCTTATTGTGTGTGGATGATATTATACTGACCGACAACAACCCAAGTTCAATTAGTGCTTTGATAGCAGTTGTGAAAGGTAGCTTCAAGATGAAGAATATGGGCCCTTTGCATCACTTCTTAGGTATCTCTGTAACCAGAAGTCGCTCTGGTCTTCATCTCTGCAATCAATCAAAGTACATCTTTGATTTACTTCAGAAGACAAAGATTAAGGGTTGTAAACCAATTTCTACACCTGCTACTCTTAAGAAACTTGATGCCTCAGGCTCTTCCTGTAAGAACCTAATCTAAAATACCTTAATTAACTAAACCTAAACCTAATTAACCCTAATTAATACATGCATGAAGAGGTGGAGGTGTTAGACATGTGGAGATTGAGGTGGATAGCTTTGGTTGGATAGGTTTTAGGTTAAGTGTGATTGGAGGATAGGGAGGTGAGATAAGCTTGGGTTCTTTTATAAATAGGGATGTTAGGTTAAGCTGAAAACGTTTTCTTCATTTCGTGGCTTATCAGAGAGTGAGAGAAGAGTTTAGAGAGAAGAAGAAGAAGAAGGTGAAGAAGAAGAAGAAGAAGAGAAGAAGTGAAGGAAGAGAAGAAGAAGTGGAGTGAAGTGGTGCAAGCTTGGGAGGCGTCTACAAACTCCTTCAAGGTATGCCAAGTCTTCATATTAACTCCCCAAGAGGTGTGAGAGTGTAGATGACGGCGTTGGTGCCGTTTTCTCCGGTGAAAACCCTACTGGACGGAGGTTGAAGACGACTGGTTCGGTCGACCGTTGGGTGTTTCGGTCGACCGAACAGCGTCTAAATGATGCCTGTCCAGTAGGAAGATGTATTGTTCGGTCGACCGGTAGTTGGGTCGGTCGACCGATATTTATAAATATTAACTTTGTTCCCGGAACGGTCGAACGATGTCTGTGAGACGGTCGACCGTTATGCCAAATTTAAGCGGGAAAATAAAGGGTTACATTAGCCGGTCGACCGGTGTTGTTTCGGTCGACCGAACCCAGTAGATAGGTTAGACAGGCCTTCGGCCGACCGAGTGTGTGTCTCGGTCGACCGAACTGCGCAAGGTCGGTTCGAGCGTTGACCATCTAAACGGTCGACCGCTCTGGATCCGGTCGACCGACCGCGTGCAGTTTTCCTGTAGTGAAGTGCTTGTTGATCCGGTTAACCGGAAGAGTTCCGGTCGACCGAATTCAGTGGGCAGGATTCATGCAGGCATTCTTATCGGTTGAACGGACCCTGGTTCGACCGACAGGATATATATGTATATAAAATGTATAGCATAGACCTTCCAAACGGTCGACTGCTAGATGACTTTTGTTCGACCAATTGGTAGGTATTTCGGTTGGCGTGGTTCGACCGGTAGACTTGTTTGTACAGTACCGTGTACTGTGTGGGGGACCGGTTGACCGGTGTGCTTTTAGCGGTTGACCGATCTGCCGCAGGTTGGTGGATTTATCCACACGCGAGCCGTCGATGTCAGGTCGACTACCGGCTCCGAGGCGACGGTTGATTACCGGCTTTGAGAGCTACGGATTTCACCTTCGACGAAGGCGTATTATTGTACTACCATTTTCCTCTCTTACCGAGCGGGGTGTGAGGGATGTGTACCGTAAACCTTGGGCAGTTTGCGAGGGTTTAGCGGTAGGCCGAGGATGTTCCGGCAGGGTGCGCGCTAGGCGACTCTTGGGGGGGAGCAGTGGCTGTCGTCTGACCCGAGTTGTGTATTCGGCGGGCTGACTCGCTCCTTGGGTGCGGCGTGTACCGGGGGTTCCTTCCTGCACTTTTTGGGGAGCAGTGGTGTCGACTGACCCTTGTGAGGCAGCGGTGGACTGACTTGACCCTAGTGGCAGGAGTGGTTCAGTGCCGCGGAGGCGGTGAGGGCATTATTGTGGGCCCGAGGTGGATGATCATGTGCATTGTCTTTAATTCCTTTTTATATTTTTAGGAGGCTTGGTATACGGGGTTCCTTCAGGGAACTCAGGCATGTTTGTTTGTTTTCATTTCAGGTAGCGAGTAGCATTAGAGTCAGGTGGTGACCGAGGAGAGTGCCCCCGGGATTAGATCATGTTCTCTTTTATATCTTCTTTTGTTTGAGGTAGTGATTACATGTATATTCACTTTTGTTGTAATCACAGTTGACTCATTTATATAGTTTGACTTCCACGTGGGTCTGTATCTTATATATTTTATATATATATGTTGGTTTGTTTCCCGTGACGTGCCCTGTGTTGACCGTTGACGGTCTTTATTATTGTTTAAATTTTCCGCTATTTTCGGGACGTTACACTTCCCCTATTGCTGATCCAACTAAATTCAAAAGTATAGTTGGAGCACTACAGTATGCTACACTCACTAGACCTAATATTAGCTATGTTGTGAATCAAGTTTGCCAGTTCTTGAAGTCCTCACTGAACATCACATGGTAGTTGTGAAGAGAATACTTTGTTTTCTTAAAGGCGTAATTACTCACTCTCTTCTTGCAACTAGGATCTCTTTTTTCCAACTGCATTTTGTGATTTTGATTGGGTTGTGTGTCTCGTTGATAAGAGATCAACCAATGGCTATTGTGTTTATCTTGCATCCAATCCTGTCACCTGGTGTGCTAAGAAGCAAAATTTGGTTTCCAGATCATCAACTAAGGTTGAATACAAAATCATTGCACATACAATTGCTGAAACCTCCATCTTGTTAGTTCGTGTGTTCGAAAAGTTATTTTATTATTAAGTTTTATATTGTTATGTTTATGAATTGAATGTTATGTGCATTTGTTCCTTGAGATAGTGTTTGTCTTTATAAGAGTTCGGGAAAAAAACTCTTGGTCTTGGAACCATAGAACTCCAAATATAGAACTCTAAATGACCAAAAATACGAATATCTAAATGTTCACAAACTTGATTATTAACATGGAACACTAATTGACCAATATAAGTTTGTCATGTAAAGTTAAAAGTACATTGTAATTCTATAAATGTGGACATATGGTTGTCATTTAATAACATGAGTATATGAAGAGGATATAGACTTCATTTATTGAACATACCAAATATGGAAACACTATAAAGTTATGTGTTCATGTCATTAATGTTTTCATAGTATCATGCATTCCAAGATACGAGAAATATTTCTTTTTCAGATGAGTAGATATATATTGTGATTTAATATATTCTGGGTTCGTGTAATGATTTAAACGTGTTTCATCGTTCTCCTGTTGATGAGAATTAAATTTATACCGCTAGTGCACGACGTCAATGAAGACGTGGCAAGTACGGGTCGAACACAAGGAGGGAGAGATATTGTTATTTTTGTGATTTTCGAATTAAGGAAGAAGGAGAGAGAGAAATAAGTTTGGTTTGAGATTTTTGGTTTTTCATTAATTTCTAAAGCAAGAACAACAAAAACAAATTAAAAATAAAGAAAAGATGGATGAGAGTCCAGCGGGTGGGGGATTAGATATCAGGTTTTGATTAGAGAATTCTGAAACTTATAATAAATCACATTAGTTATAAAACATTACATGATAAATGACTCAACATAAACTCAAGTAATTAAAATATACTAACACGAAATTAAAATAATAACGTAATTCTTCTTCTCATCACCCTAAATCCGTCACCCCCACCATTTGGAGAGAGTTAGAAACTCATGGATGAAGGGAAGGAGAAGGGTCCTAGAGAAACTACAAAAGAAAACTAAAAACACAAAATAAAAGAACAGAATTTTATTGCTAAAAAGAAGAGGAGGCGAGGAGCCCATTTCAATACAAGATTCAGCCTTATTTATAGCCTCCACCGGGGATCCTAATACATAAAAGGAACGTACACGCGTCAATACAACACTGGTAAAAATTTGAGCGCACGGATCGACTTTTGTGCGGCGGAATCACCGTATTTTGTACATGAGGTGCGGCGGAATCGCCACCTTTTTGGCTCGGAATCGATCCAGATTTTTCCTGTGTGTTTATGGTATGTTTTAGTTGTACTTTGCGCGTCCGAATTAATTATTGCATATCTTTGGAGATCCGAGTTAATTTCTTCATATATTTGGAGATCCAAATTGATTTTTCTTTAGAACTTCTCCAAAATAATCTTTTGGTACTCGTAATTTGCAGTCGGGTCCTCGGCTTTTGCAATTAAGTCACTGACCTTTCTGTAATTAGGTCTTTGAATGCTTTTATGCTTGGATGAACTTCAATTTGAATCCTGATAATCTTGAACTTGGTCTTTATGATAGAAATGAGTCTCTTGCACGCGTTTATGCTCGGGATATGGGTAATTTGCATTCAGGTCCCTGTATTCTGTAAATAAGACTAAACACATATCTTAGTAGCATTTATTGATATAAAATTAATCTAAATGAAAGACATATGATGCAATGCATGCAATGCATCAAATACTCCACACCTAGATTTTGCTAGTCCCTAGCAAAACAGAATATAAGAAAAATTAAAACAGGGAAATCATATCTCACTTTCGTAGGAATCACGGTTGCACTTAGCTTGTGAAACAAGCCTTTAAACTCCTAAGTTTCCTTAGAGGACGAGTTTTGTCTCGTGAGGGTTTTCAGTTGACACACCCACAAAGTCTTAATTCAACATTTCATTAATAACTCTCAATATCTCCACCTCAACCTTATACATCTCACTTAGAATTTTTGCATGCTCATTATATAAATCTAACTCATAAAAAATCTGACTTGATCTTCATTCCTCCAATATTCACACCACTAACCCTTCTACACATGTTATCACTTAAATTATTTTGCACGCCTCCTCTGGTGGTGAAGTATCATTCGGATCAATCATGACATAGATCATTCTTTTAACTTTGGGCATTGAGTATCTTAAAGTATTTTTTTTCCGTGATTCAACACATTTGCTTTTTCTGACACTTTTACCCTTTTTGTATTCGTGTAGCGAGTTTGGTCGATAATCCTGAGCTGACAGACTCAAGTTACCGGGTTTCAAGATACCCCTACGGACCAGTGACTCGAAGGCTTGGGTTTTGTAATCATTTTGCAAAATGTGCTTTCCCCACTTTATTACTTTATTTTTTTTACTTTTATTTTCCTCAAGGCTTAATTGCTATTAGAAGTCCACATTTCCCGGTATATTTTCCTCAACCTCTGCTTTTTATCAACCACTTCAAAGATTTGATTTATCCAATTTAAGTGCATACATGTCTTAAAGGGTAATGAGTTATTTATTTGGAACTTAGATTTATGTCATAATTTCTACAAGTAGAACTATATAATAAGGAACAAAAACTCAATGCATTTTGTACACGGGTTTTGGCAGTTCAATCTTAAGCTGTGTCATGGAATATTAATTTTTTTTAAACAAACAGAATGTATAGATAGATAAACACCCCCACACCTAAATCATGCATTGCCCTCAATGAATGTGAGCAAGATACTACATGGATTTATGCATGAAAAAGGAAAGATCTCACCAACGTGAAGTACAAAGGAAAGTTCATGGCTATGTTGATGGACAAAAACCTGAATTCCCTCAAAACCTGTGAGATGCTAAAGAATGGATACAAATACGTGAAAGAAATGGGACCCAAATACTCAAGGGTTGGAGCCCACACAAACGATGCTCACTGAATGAGTCTTTTATTGTACTTTTTTTATATATAATTATGTACAAACATAAGTTCTCATCTTCATTTGTCAAAGGACATCAAATGTGAACCTCAAAAGTGGGTCAATGCACTTGGAAAATGAACATGACACCATGTGGGGCCAGAATACGCATGTGTGGGTCCCCTTCACAAAGGGCATCTGATGAAATGAGAGGTTCATGAATTGGACACAAAGGCGTCTTATTCAAAGGATCAAACTGAAAGAGCTTGAACCTCTCGAGAGTTTGGGAAATAAGGGGCAACGGAAGAAGAGTTTCTCCTGTTGCGGTGCTGAAGTTATGATCATCAATCCAACCAACTGGTTGGTGCGTCAGAGCGAGGTCAAGAACCTCGTTAGGCAAGTCTGACTCACCAGGCGAACAAAAAATGGGTCTCATACCCAAGGTATCCTCCAAGGAACTTCTAATACCCTCATGAGCAATGTAGTTGTTTGATGTTCCATCATTTCCAAGATGATCAGGAACAATAGTGAGAGGTAAACTCTCATCAGGTTGTTTGAAATTGAGGGTGCTAGGGAGCTCGTGCTCCACCAGAGGTGAGTCCTTAAGAGGCACAACATGAAGATCATGTGGCTCAAGGGCTACGGGACAAGAAGATAAGGCACAATCATGTGCCGACTCATGATGAAATTGGTTCATGTTATTCTCAATGTGAATCGAATCCTCCACTAAGTGATCGTGAATTGAAACCCCAAGTCCCTCAGACTGACTAGGAGTTTGACTTTGAAAGATTGTGCTTTGAATTTGTGGATGTGGTGGTGGTTCGATATCAAAAGATGAATCCTCATGTTGACAAGAAAAATTGCTCTCCTTACGTTCACGTAATTGCTGCGATATTTGACTCAATTGTAGTACCATATTTTGTGTGGACTGTTGAGTGGTTTTCATGAACGCAAGGAAAGTTTGTTCCAAGGAATCAGGTATGCGATCAACTATGAGGTTCAAGTCAGCGTTTGGGAAATTTTGAGGTTGGGTGTTGGTGGGCTGAGAATAAGTCCAATGATTTGAAGTGGGGTGTTGGTAGAATTCTGGGTATTCGGGAGGAGGATACTGAGGTGAAAATGAAGTATAAGAATTTGGATATGTATTGTCTCTCCACGAATCCATCACTCTCGGGTTGTACGCGGATGCGTAATACTCATATTGAGCATTTTGGGAAAATGTATGCTCATACTCAAGCTCTGGGGGAACATAAGGGCATTCCCTGATAACATGACCACTCAACCCACAACAGTCGCACGGTACGGCTACTGGAGCCACCGGTGCACTCGTGTTGTCTGTCCTACGCATGAAGGAGGCCAAAGTTTGTTGTAATGTCTCAGTTTGTCGACCAACATATGATCCAACATAACTAGATTGTGGTCTAGCAGTCGGTGCCTCTCTCATGTTACCCCAATATGAAGATTGCTCAATCACACAATTAGGATTATCCCAACCATACGAGGTGTTCGTCTGAGCCACCCCAGGTTGCATGGGTCCGGAATACCAGGACGAATTGTCCTGTTCCCAACAATGATATGGATGGTCGCCCATGTAACCATCCATCTTCACAAAGAACTCTAGAGTCGACCACTCTCACCACCACGAGGCTAAACTCATAAAAAGTGCTCGACTCGACCCTAAAAACGCTACCAGAGAGTGTAAAGGGGAGGAGACTGTAACGTAGAAGAAGGTGAGAAGAAGATGACTCAGAGGAGAAGGGAAACTTAACTCTAAAAGATAGATGAGAGGGTTGGTCAGAAGTTTCCTAAACAAGCACGGTTCAAACAATCCTAGACCTAATGTAGCTTAGATCTAGACGACTCCTAACTGGTTGAGTCGAATTGGTTTGCTTGATTCACCTCCCTCACTAATCAAACCAACTTGGCCATGCAGTGTATAGCTAGTGGGGGCGCTTCCGACAGAGTCGGTGCCAATTAGACAACCACTTCGCTTGGAAGACTTACGTCAACACAAAAACATGGCCACACGAACTCATGTTAAATTCGATCAGCTTAAGGTCATAGCAAACCAACTTACCTCACTAATCAAACCAACTTGGCCATGCAGTGTATAGCTAGTGGGGGCGCTTCCGACAGAGTCGGTGCCAATTAGACAACCACTTCGCTTGGAAGACTTACGTCAACACAATCAAACCACTTCGCTTGGAAGACTTACGTCAACACAATCAAGCTACATTAGGTCTAGGATTGTTTGAACCGTGCTTGTTTAGGAAACCAACTTACCTCACTAATCAAACCAATTCAAAGTTGGTTTGATTAGTTGGTTTCTAGACACCAAATTAAATTCGATCAGCTTAAGGTCATAGCAAGTCAAACCAATCTTCTCCTTAATTGAGTCTGAATCCTTAGGGGCCAATGTCTAATTGATTTTAATTTAAGGCTTGGGTGACACTATATGATGCATGCACTAAGGCCTTTCTAATTTTGCCAATTTTTAGGTCAGAGTTTAATTATTGCCAATTATGGAATTTTGCCCTAACACGTGCAGATCTACGAAAATGAAATTTTTCGAAACTAGAAATTACGAGGAAAAAGGCAACAAAGGTTACCTACGCACGCTCAGTCGGGTTCGTTGCCCGCTCTCGAAAATTCCCAGATGCTCTACGCGTCCACCCAGAGATGGAGACGACCTCAAAAAAAATTGAAGCCCAGATGCTTCAAACTTGCGGCGAATCCGCCGCAGGTTCTTCTTGGTGTGCGGCGATTCCGCCGCCCTTCTAGCTCCGAATGTGCCCGGATTTCGCCGCGCACTCTATTGTCTCCTGAAACGCAAACCCAAATAGTTAGATCGCGCACAAGATAAACATAATAGAATCGAAATCACAAAAAAAAAATCTTCGTCGCCTCCCCGGCAACGGCGCCAAAAAACTTGATGAGAATTAAATTTATACTGCAAGTGCACAGCGTCAATGAAGACGTGACAAGTACGGGTCAAACACAAGGAGGGAAAGATATTGTTATTTTTGTGATTTTCGAATTAAGGAAGAAGGAGAGAGAGAAATAAGTTTGGTTTGAGATTTTTGGTTTTTAATTAATTTCTAAAGCAAGAACAAGAAAAACAAATTAAAAATAAAGCAAAGATGGATGAGAGTCCAGCGGGTGGGGGATTAGATATCGGGTTTTGATTAGAGAATTCTGAAACTTATAATAAATCACATTAGTTATAAAGCATTACATGATAAATGTCTCAACATAAATTCAAGTAATCAAAATATACTAACACGAAATTAAAATAATAACGTAATTCGTTTTCTCATCACCCTAAATCCGTCACCCCTACCCTTTGGAGAGAGTTAGAAACTCATGGATGAAGGGAAGGAGAAGGGGTCCTAGAGAAACTACAAAAGAAAACTAAAAACACAAAATAAAAGAACAGAATTTTATTACTAAAAAGAAGAGGAGGCGAGGAGCCCCTTTCAATACATGATTCGGCCTTATTTATAGCCTCTACCGGGGATCCTATTACATAAAAGGAACGTACACACGTCAATACAACACTGGTAAAAGTTTGAGCACACGGATCGACTTTTGTGCGGCAAAATCGCCGTATTTTGTACATGAGGTGCGGCGGAATCACCACCTTTTTGGCTCGGAATCGATCCGGATTTTTCCTGTGTGTTTATGGTATGTTTTAGCTGTACTTTGCGCGTCCGAATTAATTATTGCATATCTTTGGAGATCCGAGTTAATTTCTTCATATATTTGGAGATCCAAATTGATTTTTCTTTAGAATTTGTCCAAAATAATCTTTTGGTACTCGTAATTTGCAGTCGGGTCCTCGGCTTTTGCAATTAAGTCCCTGACCTTTTTGTAATTAGGTCTTTGAATGCTTTTATGTTTGGATGAACTTCAATTTGAATCCCGATAATCTTGAACTTGGTCTTTATGATAGAAATGAGTCTCTTGCACGCGTTTATGCTCGGGATATGGGTAATTTGCATTCAGGTCCCTGTATTCTGTAAATAAGACTAAACACATACCTTAGTAGCATTTATTGATATAAAATTAATCTAAATGAAAGACATATGATGCAATGCATCACCTGTTTTACTGATATTCTAGAAGAACGAGCACCACCTGTGAGTTTTGTCATCCAAAATCATCGATACAACATGGGATACTATCTGACATATGATATTTATCAACAATGAGCTGCATTCATCTTATAAATAACTCTTCCACAGACTCAAAGAGAGATTATATGCTAAACATTAAGAAGCAGTTTGTAACGATGTGGAATGGCCATTCAGAGTGCTTCAAGCACGTTTCGCAAACGTTCGTAAGCACTCTCTCGCATGAAATCCGAACATGTTAAACAAAATAATGACAATTTGCATCATAATGCATAACATGATAGTGGAGGACGAGCGAGACTCTTATGCTTATTTTGCGGATACAACATAATTCGTCCGGGATCAACCTCGAAACATAGATATTAATAGTATATCTGATGATGCATCGTTCTCCTACTTGTGCGACCATATCGTTGATATTAACATGTACCTCGACAATAGAGATCGAGTTCAAGACAGACAAACATTTGTTGCTCAAAAGCGGACTCGATCGAGAACATATAACAACGATAATAGTGAAATAATGAAAAAGAGTGTTTTCTTAATTTCGTATTTTTTATTCGGATCATTTATTATTGTAATAATGTTTTAATATTAAATAATATTTTTCTGAGTTTTATTTCCTACTATTTATATTTACTTATAAAAAGTTATTGTAAATATAATAAGTTAATTAATTGGTATTGTTGAAAATTGTAAATAAGAGAAAACAAAATGACGTGGAATAAATAGAGTGCCGATTTGATAAATTTGGTATTTATTGATGAGTTGTGGTTGAGAGTGGAACGATTGTTAAGAGAATTTTTTTTGGTGAAGAGAGATACTAATGATGTAACAAGAATGACATTTATGAAAATGTCATTGTTGAAGATGACCTCAGTCTAACTTAAGGTTGTGCAAAACCCAATCCGGTCTGGGTTTTTTGAACCGGTCCGGAGGTTTTGAATTTTTCGGGTTCGGTTCGGTCCGGTCTGGTTTTTTGTTTTAAAAAATTCGGTTTTTAATCGAACCGATTCCTCGGTCCATGAGAATCCGGTCTGAACCCTGGATAAAAATCCGGTCCGGTCCGGACCGGACCGGATTCTCAGCCCTAGTCTAACTAATTGTAACAAAAATTGTCTAGAATTTGACGAATTTTAATCAAATCATGGTATACTTTTTCCACATTGACATTATCATAACCAGTTGAAAATATAGCAATTGTTAAAGCAAAAAAAGTTTGTTGGTAACATGCAACCAAACTTAGAATGTATAATTGTCACGGATGACCTTGAACCCTAAATCAACATTGAACCGCACAATCTTCTTGTCAATTTTGAACGTGTTTTGGATAATTTGGGAGCATTCGGCGTATCACACACACTCCTCTTCTCGTACTTTTTGACTATCTAGAGGACTAGGAAAAACTATATCTTCTGGGAGGTCACTCTATCCGTCTAGATTATTATACATGACCGCACTCGCAATGCAACATGATGGATCTCGGTTCTCCAAACTCGCTCTACTAGCCCAACATTCGAAGAACTATTTACCAAATTCCGACTTACTTGAAGCAACTAAGCTCCCAGAAGACACTTCTTGAGGTGTGGATGCATAAGATGATAACATATTTTGTATTTTTTCAGCATCAAAATATTTGCACAATAACCAGAGTAAAATGTCTAAGACCTCTGTACCTTTAGCTGATGTCCAGACATTTGCCAATTAATAAATAAAATTTCATTCTTAAAAAAAAATTCCAAAAGCAATTAAGCAGCAAACCTCTAAAAGAAATTCAAATCCCTCCAACTCCTCTTCTCCATTTTATCCACTTCTTCTTCTTTCTTCTTTCTTCTTTCATGGCGCTCTTACCCTCCAATCTCCTCTTCCCTCCCCTCCCGTCCGCCTCCCACCACCCCAAACCCCTCCTCCTCCTCCCCATCCACTGCGCCAAGCGCACCGGCAAGAGGAGGTACCCCTCGGAGAAGAAGAAGCTCCAACGCACCGCCAAAACCCTAACCCTAGCCCCTGACGACGTCAAATCCAAAGACGACGGCTTCTGGCGCATCTCCAAGCTCGGTGTCCCCGTGTCGGATGACCCCGGGAAGGACTTCTTCGGGGTCTCGCTCCCCCTGCTCCAGGCCATCGCCAAGGTCCTCGAGTTTCCGGTAAGGATGGTTAGGGTTTTGTTCACCTAAAATGTCGCTCGACGAGTTTGAGGATCGATTGTAGTTTATCGGAGTTTTGAATTTTTGTGTGTAGGTTGCGGGGATGTTGCCGCCGGAGGCTTTTGTTGTCGTCAGGAAGTCTTTCGATGCGAGGAAGGTCTGTTTCGACTTTTGAGTTCTCTTCCTAAGTTAGTAGAGCATCATTGAGTAGAAAATAGGAAAATCCACGTCTAGGGCTGGCCAATAAATATGATGACTCCCTCTTGAAATACTAAGTTTGTAAATGTTTATATTTTAATGGACTCAGTTAGCTTCGATTATATTATTTCTATGGTCATTCATAACGTCGTGTTGTTTGCTGATTATCCCATAAAATCTTGTGCAGGTTCTGAAGGAACCTAAATTTGTTTACACAGTGGATATGGATGTCAAAAGACTTCTTGATTTGGAACCTCGTACTTGGGATTTTATTTCCTGCTTAAAGCCAAAATTGGGTCTTGTGGAATATATGCCTGACGAAGTAGTTTGTGATGACTTGATTGGGACAATAAGTGATAGCAAATCCTCAGCCATTGATTTGAACCATCGAAATGGTATAAATGGCACACATTCAAGCAAGTCTGACAAACTTGTGAAATCTAGGAAACCTAAAGTTGCAGTTGTTGGTAGCGGCCCTTCAGGCTTGTTTGCTGCTCTTGTTCTTGGGGAGCTTGGTGCAGATGTTACATTGTTTGAAAGGGGGCAGCCTGTTGAGCAAAGAGGCCGTGATATTGGTGCCCTAGTTGTTCGACGAATTTTACAAGAAGAAAGCAACTTTTGCTTTGGCGAGGTTTAGCTCTGACTGTTTTGTAATCCAATTGTACAAACTTTATTATTACTACTGTTATTTTATTATAATCTCATTTCTACATTTATCTTTGTGATGCTTATCACGTGTCACTCCTCAACATTCCACATTTTGTTCTTAGTCAAGCTTCTCGTGAAGTACTTATCCATCGCAGGGTGGTGCAGGTACATGGAGTGATGGGAAGTTAGTGACAAGAATTGGAAGAAACAGTGACTCTGTTCAAGCTGTAAGGATCCAATGATATAATAATTTGAGATTTGAGTTGTTTGAGACCGCAGACTTTTTTGGCTCTTTTAGATTCATTGAATTATTATTTTTATTAGAAATAGCCTTTAATTTTCAGGTTATGAAAACTTTAGTTCGGTTTGGAGCTCCACCACACATCCTGATCAATGGAAAGCCTCATCTTGGAACAGATAGACTCGTTCCATTGCTAAGAAATTTTAGACACTACCTTCAAGAACTGGGGGTGAGTATTCAGCTACTTTCTAGTTACATTCATATTCCATTTTTTAGATGTTAACTGAATTGTGACAATCCCTTGTTGATATGCAGGTCAGCATCAAGTTTGGAACACGATTAGATGATTTAATTGTGGAAAATGGACAAATTACTGGTGTCAAAGTTCGCGATGCCAGGCTTGGTCCTGATCAGAATAACAGCACTTTCTCTTGTGATTCAGTTGTTCTAGCAGTAGGTCACTCAGCACGCGATGTGTATCAAATGCTCCTCCGTCATCATGTAAAAATGGTTCCTAAAGATTTTTCTGTAAGTCTGGATAGAATAAGAATACAGGCCATGCAAGTTTAGTTTCCTTGATAAACTTGTTTGTCGTTTTCATTCAAATTAAAACCTCCAAAGAACTCCATGCCTTTCTACTTAATAAAACAGCCAAGAATCACTCCAAATTGTACATCTATGATCTATTCTACATTGAAGCAGCTCGGAACCAACCACTAGGGTGCCTGGGTTCATAAATTCATTAACAAGCTTGAAACAACCATGGGGCTTATGAATTACTATCCTAGTATCCTCCAAATTTTTGCTTGGTTATAAAACTTTCTTCCTAAACAAACCAAACATTTCAGATTGTTTTATCAAAATATTATTGTGGGGTTTATGATTTTCTGGTGATTTTGCTGAGGAGAATAGGACCTGCTTCTCTATACTGTTTTTAATTTTTTGTTTTCCAGTCTTATTTTCTTTTTTGATTTTACTTGAAAACAGTAGAGACACAATTATGATATACGAACAATCAATGTTCAGGCATAATTTTCGCGACCCTGTGCTGTCAGCATATGCTGAGTGTCCCATATGCAATTCTGCGATCAGGCAGAGTGGCTGGTACATTTATAAAAAATCCGTAAAAATTAGGAAAATAGAAAACTAGTTACAAAATTATCTTATAGGTGTGTCATCAATGGTGGAATTTATTGGGGGGTGGGGGTGGGAAGAGAGAAAACAAACAATAATCAACTAGTTGGTCGCATAAGCGACCTAACAGTATTTTGTGTGGTTGTGCCGTGGCAGCATATGCGGCCACAAGAATTACACCGTTTAAGGAGACACATACTGAAACATCGACAGCAATAGATGGACTTGGAATGTTGATGCTTTACCTACAGATGTTACCGAGCTCTTGTTATTAGTTTTAACACGCTCATCAATAATCAGGTAGGATTGCGGATAGAGCATCCTCAAGAATTAATCAACAATATCCAAGTAAGTTATCTTTTTACAATATTATTTGATGGTTTATGTTTAATTTGTCCTTTCAAGTGTGTGAATCTTATAGCTTCAGTTTATTTTTGAATTTTAGTATTCAGCTTTAGCCAGTGAAATCCATAGGGGACGTGGAAAAGTGCCTGTTGCAGACTACAAAGTTGTAAAATATGTTGGTGAATCAAGCGATGGGGACATTGCCAGTTCAGTAGACTCCCGCCGTAGCTGTTATTCATTTTGTATGTGTCCAGGTGGCCAGGTATGCATTGTGTTTCTTTGTAATTATGACGTATTGAGTTTTTTTTAATAATTTTAAGCTTGTAATATGTATACTTGCTCACACAGGTTGTCCTTACCAGCACAAATCCGTCAGAACTTTGCATTAATGGCATGTCATTTTCTCGGCGTGCATCTCAATGGGCAAATGCCGCACTTGCGGTCACCATATCAATGAAGGATTTTGATGATTTTCAACACCATGGGCCTCTTTCTGGGATGGAATTCCAGGTTTTTTTTCTTTCTTAACTCGTACTCTTTTGATATACTCAAGCACTATAAATGAAAATATCTGATGTTGCTTTATTGTGAAATATTTTCTGAAGGGATATGTATGCTTACCTATTCTTTAAACCAGAGTAGATGTTCATTTCCGTTGAAGTCACTGATAAAAAAAACTCAGAGAAGTATATATCATAATTAGCTGAAGTTTGTTATGTATTTTCGGTGCTAGAGGGAATTTGAAAGAAAAGCAGCGATTATGGGTGGTGGAGGCTTTGTTGTGCCTGCTCAGTCGGTTACTGATTTTCTTGATAACAAATTATCAGGTAGATTTGGGATTCTTGGTGGTTTCTGTACCCACGCTCTATATGAGACCGATACTCATGTTACCTTTTACATTTCAGTCACATGTTTACCTCCATCAAGTTATCGGTTGGGGGTTAAAGCATCCAACCTACACGAACTGTTCCCTTCCCAGATTACACAAGCTTTGCAGCAGTCAGTTATGATGTTTGACCAGGAGGTATGATCTTCTTACTTTTTTCAACTACCTAGCTTCAGGCATACAATTGTGTCATGTTGTGTTAAACATGCTTCTTTCTGTTGAATATGCCAACAACAATCAGCTGCCAGGTTTTATCTCCAAAGATGCCCTTCTACATGGTGTTGAGGTTAGTGCATTGAAAGTTGTTTTTATTTATTTGCAATTTTGCATAGAACTATCCAAGGAATAATGTCTTCAATCACTAAACAATGAATCAAACTTTTGTTTGCAGAAAATATATCATAGACTGGAAACTTATTTAGATTTTTTTTCTTCCAGAATCCTTCTCCCTCCCGACATGTTCTGTGAGCCACAAATAATGTTATGAAAGCATATTCGAATAATATCCTATCGTTTGAGATTGTTCACAATTGCACTTTACGTATGCATCTGAAAGTCTCGAAGTGCAGTCTTCATAATTTTGATACAAAGAGGATTTTCTCCCCATGCGATGAATGTTCTTTGTTTTGAATAGACTGTTGTCTCATTCTATCTTGGTGCTATCATGCTGATTGCAGACGAGGACCAGCTCTCCTGTTCAAGTTTTACGACATTCTGACACATATGAGAGCAAGTCACACAGTGGACTATACCCTGTTGGTGAGGGTGCAGGGTATGCTGGTGGGATTGTAAGTGCTGCAGTCGATGGTTTGTATTGTGGATTTGCTTTAGCGAAGAAACTCAATCTGTACAGCGGGGACATTGAGTCCATCCTGGGCAAGGCTCAGAAGGCCTCTGGATTTGTAAAATACTAAGCCTCTCCAAGCATAAATTTTGGGCTATATGCTGATTCTGATCAACTCCACGTTCATAGGTTCCTCAATTCTTTTTAATCACTTCCATTTGTCGCATATTTACCCTTTGCTCTATTTGTTTCATTCCTAGTCTCATCATTAGTAATTTATTCATTTGGTGCTCACACAACCAGTGTTTGTGCATCTTTGTAATGTCGAATCTGAAGTGAGGGAAAATAAAACTTATTTTATTTTATTTTATTTTGGTTGCAGATCTCACTAGTCAATTTGTTTCATTTCAACTCTTTGGGAATTGGGATAGTGATTTTGAGGTTTTGCAACCATAGTGTTTGTGCACCAGAGGGACCAGAGTTGTAAGTGAGGAAGACGTTTACTTTGTGAATTTTGTAGACTTTTCTCTGTTTACTCCATATTTGTATGCCGTTTTTGCTGTAGTGGAAAATTTTGGATGCTTTTAGTGATCCATTGGATGGTAGGTAGGTGGACAGAAAAGAATACAAGACATTTAATTTCTAAAAACTTGCATTCGGCACAAGAGAAAACAAGTTATTTCTTGTTTCGGTAAGAGTTTAGATTGATAAGAAATGGAACTTGTTTTGGTAAAAAATTGGGAAGCAAGCGAGCTATCTTTTATTGCTCATATGTCAACGTGTCTACATCTCAGCTTGACTGAAAATTCCCTTCGGTCTACATCTCAGCTGGTGTAAAGTGTATGTTTCTTTTGAGATCATCTCACCTTTCAAGCTACTTGTGTCTGCATCGTACGAGGTTTATTTTATATCTCAAAATATAACAATGAAGGATTTCAAATCTGAATCTGCAAATTGAAGTTGGAAGGAGACCAAATTTGGTGGTTGAACCTGCAAATCCAAAAACGATAGGTATGTCGTTTTCAATTTGATTTCTTTTTTTGGCATCTTTTGTTCCTAAGAGATAAGATTACAATTTCAGAACTTTTGGTTGTCTACAAAGGATTGATATGCGTATATTGTTGAGATTGCTTCATCGAATGCCTTTCCCGGAGCAGTCAATTCTTTTATTTTATGCTTAGAGATTTCTCCTGAAGCAAAAATAACCAATGTAAAACGTGAAACCTCAGTATGTAGTTGGTCTGGGAAAAAGATTCCTACCAATTATCAAGGCGAGTTGTACTTTTCAGAATGATGACTCTATAGCGAAAGGTTAACAGCAGATGAAAGCCTTGGTTTCTATATTTGTTTCAATCCGCATTGGTGAATCTTAGCTGCTCAGATAATGGCAAGAAATCACTTTGTTTTCTTGAATCACTCAGTAACCACAACTACTGAAGATAAGGGTAGGTTGTTACAATTACAAATGCAGATTTAATAAGATTATGTGGGATATCATATTAATTGATTGTTAATCAGATGACTGTCTTGAAATGTTTGATTGGGTTATCCTTGTTTATTCCCGTGAGATTTCTCTCTCTTCTATGTGCAAAGAATAGGGTGCTTTTTTAATTTGGAATCGGCACTTCAACTTGGGATTTTGTTTTAAGCTGGGATTTCAAAGATTATTATTTATAAAGGACATGTTTGATATTTGAATGAAATTCCGTGTGAATTCACAAACTCTAATGGCTGTATGGCACTTAAAAATATCATCTCTCTACAAATTTAACAAAAGTAAATAAGCGAAATGGAAATTGAAATTTCACGTGACTACTTTTAACTTTGGTTAGTAAAATTAATAAAAAATGCTAGTGCAATAATTTCAAGGGAAAATTAATTCAAGGTCACAAAATCTAATCAAATTCGATGATAAAAACGTTGAAAAGTTAACTTTATGTTTAAGTCATCCATCATCTTAAAACTTATTTAGTAATCATAAGTCTAACATTAAATTAAGATTTTTTTTACTATTTTACCCCTCACATCTCTAACCAAAATCAAAATTTATACCCAAATCTAACCATATTCGTCTCATCCCATACCTTCCGAAATCTAACATTTTCCGGTCGACCGGTGCATCTGGGTCGAGTTAGTTGGAGTCTGGATCGAGTTAGTTGGAGTGTTGAACGAGTTAGTCCAAGTTTGGATCTAGTTGAAATGTTGAGTGAGTTAGTCAGAGTCTAGATCGAGTTAGTTGGAGTGTGGATCAAGTTAGTTCGAGACTCGATTGAGTTAGTTGGAGTGTTGAACGAGTTAGTCCGAGTCTAGATCGAGTTAGTTGAAGTGTTGAGCGAGTTAGTCCAAGTCTGGATCGAGTCAGTTGGAGTGTGGATCAAGTTAGTTGGAGTATTGAACGAGTTGGTTGCAGTGTTGAACGAGTTAGTCCGAGTCTGGATCAAGTTAGTTGAAGTGTTGAGCGAGATAGTCCGAGTCTGGATCGAGTTAGTTGGAGTGTGAATCGAGTTAGTTGAAGTGTAGAATGAGTTAGTCCGAGTCTGGCTCGAGTTGGTTGCAATATTGAGCGAGTTAGTCTGAGTCTGGATCGAGTTAGTTGGAGTGTGGATCAAATTAGTTCGACTCTGGATCGTGTTAGTTCGAGGGGAGTCTTACCGGTCGAACGTAACACATTTTCCGATCGACCGATGCGTTTGGATCAAGTTAGTTGTCATTCCTGTAATTAGTTGAAAAAATAGATGACAACTTTGGAAAAACAAAGGGGTCATGATTTATAAATAAAGTTGATGAACTTTTGTGACTTGGAATTAATTTCACATGATCATATGATATCTAGTTCATGTTTTAAGGTTTGGGAGTGATGTAAATTTCCAAAGTGACATGTACCAATGAGATATCATATTCAAATTTTTAGAAAACTATCGTTTCCAAGTAACGTCATCAAAATAAGATAAATACGAATTACATCATGTGTAAAATTAGATTTTTAACCCATACGACTTACAAAAATCGCATACAAATCCAAATGCACGAATAACTTGCAGCTTCCAAATAACATTTTAGTCAAAATTGTCACCCCAAGAGTTAAAATTGTGACATTTGCCATAGAAGATAACTTACGTGCTGATAATTTACCAAAATGTCGTGATTTAAAAACTGAAAATTGTTTTAAAAAATATACTTTCATATAAGTTGTTGGGCATTTTTAGATATTTAGGGTCGAGTGATTTGCAAAAAGGATATTTTTAGATATTTAGGGTCGATACTTAAAAAAATGAAGAAATCGACGAAAATGTTAGTCATAGGATTAGATCAGGGTGGATAAATAGCGACAAACCTTAGGTTTCTTATGTGACAAGAAAATCTCTCTCCAGTTAAAAGGAAAATTTTATAGAACTGTAAGACCTGTAATGTTGTACGGTACGGAATGTTGGGCCACAAAAATACAACATACGAGCGTGACTGAAATGAGGAAGCTGCGGTGGATAATTCGACATACGCGGATGAATCAGATTAGAAATGAAGACATTCATGAGTGAATGATAGTTGCTCCAATAGAGGAGAAACTTATACAACATAGACTGAGATGATTTGGACATGTACAAAGAAAACCTATGGAGTCACTAATAAGAAAATGAATGTTGAGCCGGAATGAAGACATGAAAAGAGGGAGAGGCAAATCAAAATTAACTTGGGAAGAAACAGTCAAGAGACCTAAAAGATTGGAACATCCTTCGAAATTGACATTAGATAGGAGTGTGTAGAAGAATGTTATTCACATGTCTGAACCGTGACTCTTTTGAGTTCATTTCTAACCTATCAGGACTAGTTTGAGATTAGAAACTTTATTGTTATTATATAAGTGGTTGGGCATGTTTCCTGAGTCCAAATGCTAAACTCAAACCCAATCTTAGATCGAAATCAAAACCTCTAATATTGGACAGTCACATATCCAAAACTGAACTGCTATTCGTCGCTGTAAAACTACTTAAATCGCCCGTAAGATTACCATTTTGCCCCTCTACACTTTCTACTAATATAACTCCTCATTTCACTCTTTTAACACAACTTTCTCTTCATATCACTCTTCTATTCACCACATAAGATGTCTCGGAGGCCAGGAAAAGAACCAGCGGAGACCCCTGACTACTCACATCTGGTAAATTACCTTGTTTATTTCAATTAATTTAAAAAAACATTTTTGAGTCGGGCGTCCGCGGGAGACGCCCGACCCAACGAGAGGGCGGTCGCGGGAACCGCCTCCCCCCTGGAAACATTTTTAAGTTACTAATTAGTTTAATTATTTTAGTAAAATCATTAATAAATTTGTATTTTTAAATTGAATTAATAGTCATCGGGTTACCGTGGAGGAAAAGGGAAATCAATTCCCTTACGCACGGTACGTAGTATAGCAGACGAGTCAGGTCCTCGTCATCCACGTACACGTGGTATTTCTGCTTCAGTTAGGAGAGAGAGAGAGATCTGTTACGTCGTCAGACACCTGGAGAGTCTTTCGACGACGAGGATGATTCAGATGAGGCGAGGAGTCACGACGACAGTGACGATGGGGGCCGATACGACTTGGGGCCACAGGAGGAGGCGATACATCAGTCCGGTCGATGACGGGGGCGACACGGTGGTCCTTCAGCTGAGTGGGACATTAGGAAGGATCGAGGTGGCCGGTTTGTGACCGGTGATTCGAGTTCGTGCACTGCAGACCGCCCGAGCTCAGAAGAAGAAGAGGGGTGATGACGAGTCTTGGATCGTTACAGATATTATTCCCGGTGGTCCTGTAGATGGCAGCGTCATTCCGAGTTTCGGAGGCCACGTCGCCAGACGCATCTGGGATGGCGAGGAGCGGAAGGTTTTGAAGTGCCATAATCGGCACAGAGCCTGTACGACATTGCAGGCATGGCGTTCAGTGATGACTGAGGATATGACGGCGACCGTGATTGACAGTGGATTGGGTCACTTGCCGTACAACATGTGTTTCCTGCATCGACATGCCGTTGATTTTGGCATTCGTGGAGCGGTGGCAGCCTGACACCAACACTTTCCACTTGCCGTTCGGAGAGATGACGATCATGTTGCATGACGTCTTTCAGATTCTGCACATTCCTGTTGAGGGTCACATGGTCAGTGCGCAGGCGCCGACATCTGAGCTGAAGTTATATGTATCTGAGTTGCTGGGTGTCAGCCTGGAGGGTCTTGGGCGGGATAGCTCATTTTGGAGTGACGGTGGTGTTAGTATTGACGCTGTGGACGAGTGTTGCAGACGGGGGCGACCACCACGGACTGAGGATACGCAGATGACTGCTTATTTCTTCTTACTGCTAGGCTGCGTATTGTTTGTTGACAAGAGCGGTTCCAGACTGAGACCACGCGACTTATTGGAGGCGAGGGACCCAGATACCATTGGTGATTACTCATGGGGGTCGGCGACATTTGCATATCTGTATCGCCAGCTGGGCATATCTAGTCGTGCTGATTGTGGTCAGATTACGGGTTGTCTTACATTGCTGCAGGCTTGGATATATGAGTATTTTCCTGCTTTCCGCCCACATCGTGAGCGGAAGATTGTTGAGCGTGGCCGTCCTCGTTCGCGTATGTGGGCTGTGAAGGATCGTGTGGGTTATGGGTCCACTAATCACTAATTAAGCTAATCACCTATTGAACCCTAATTAACTACTTGGTTGATCGATCAAAGAAATGCAGCGGAAATTAAAAACAAATCAATCACAAGTAGGAAAGCAATGCAAACCACAAAGACGCGTCGGTTTTTATAGAGGTTCGGCACCCCACCCGGGTCCTATTCCTCTCTTGCAAGCTCCGCTCGACTCCACGAGCTCCGCCTACGTCTTCACTAACCACTCCCCGTTCCGGGCCGGGAGAGAACGCCTTTACAAGTCTTCAAGCTCGCGAACAACCCTCGCCGAGCTTGGCACCACCTCTCACAATCCGAGAGGATCACTTCGGGCTTTCACCGAAGTCCTTGCTTCTTCTTCGGAATTTCACCGAAGCCTTTGCTTTGACAACTCAATGAGTGGGACACACTCTTCTCTAACTGAGCACAACAATTGCTAAATGTGTGAGTGATGAATAATGTGGAGATTTGAGCTTAAGATCACTAAATGAGAGCTTTGAGGATTTGGGATTTCTCTCTATGAATTTGACTATGAGGAATTGGAGAGTTGTGTCTAAAACTGAGTTTGATCCTCTATTTATAAGATCCAAGAGATTCCTAGCCGTTGGGGAAAGATTTGATCGATTTGTGTAAGAGATACACAAAACAGAATTCAAATTCAGCAAAAACTGTCTCCAACCGGTCGACCTAAAGTGGAACCGGTCGAACAGAACCTTACAAAAACTAATGGATCGGTTGAACAAATGGATGGTTCGGTCGAACGGTTGGGAATAGTGTTATGCGTATATGACCGTTGTATGAATACGACACAATAAAACGGTCACATGAAAACCCGGAACGGTCGAACAAAATGGCAAAACCGGTCGACCGTTTTAGTCTGGGCAAAACACTACTGAAATCGGTTGAACTATGAGGCAAATCGGTTGAACAAAAACGGTCATGTAAAAACTCTAAATCTACTGAAACCGGTCGAACAAAAGGTCCAATCGGTCGAACGTTTTCGGACAGGATTTAAGGTTTAGTTTTAGTGATTTTCCGACTATGTTTTGGATGACCTATCGAAGTCCGATTGATCTGAAATTTTGTGTGTGACTTCTCTAACGAACCTAGTGTGTGAATGCATGTATATTAGCTTAAGTTATGCTCAATTCACATATGTTCCTAAGACTCAAAGAAAAGTAAAATACATTTCTTCAATCCAGCTTGATTACATGTTTTGACTTGATTTTTCTTCTTTCTTGAGTCTTGATCACCTGTAGATGTTAGCAAAATACAACATATATACCATTATACTACATGTGCTAATCTACATTTCCTAATTAAGATTAGGTTGAATTACATCATCAAAATATGGATTAAGGCCAAAAAGCCAACAGGCTGTCCGGGCGGAGGATAAGAGCGAGAGTCGACTTCTTTCTATTGTAGACGGCTAGATCAGATGACTGCATCACATGTATATAATGTATATATCATTCACATTTATTTAAATTTAATTTTATTATTATTAACATATAAAAGTTTAGGTGGAGTGGTTACCGTATGGTCCCGAGCCTGCTGTAGCTGTGCCGAGGACTACATTTGCCGGCAATATTCGTTATAGGGATATCTGGAGCCTTATATACCTGATCGCGTGTTACGTCAGTTAGGTTACATTCAGGTGATCCCGGTTGACATCCCGACGCCCGAGCATGCAGTACGGTCTGCGACTGCGACGATGTACGACGTCAGACACAACGTTTTGTCTGCGGAATCGGTTTGGAGGACATTTCCGAGACTAGGACGACTACACTTGGCCGATCTGAGTCGTAGCCGCGACCCCTCCACTTGTGCTCCAGATTATTTGCAGTGGTTCGGTAGGTGCTCACATCCACTACTCGTACGCGGTATCATTCCGAGACCGGAGAGACCACTGGATAGGACATGTGTCGATGTGGTAAGTTTATCTAATTTTATATTTAATTGTAAAGTATATTTTGTTATTGTACGCTAATTTTTATTTTACATACAGTGGATGAGTAGGCCGATACGGTGGATGAGTACGCTAATTTTGTCATGCCGAGTGAGGCAACAAGACTTGCATGTACAGATTGGGATCGCCTCATCGAGGATTGGAACAACCAGTTGGGCATTTCGGACCATGATTCAGATGCTGAGCTGTAGTTGTCTTGCTTTTACTTTCGTTTTGTTGCACTGTTACTACATTTGTTGGTATTTGATTATGTTTATTTGTGTACTCTTGTTATTTATTTCTGACGAACATATCTTCTACATATTTCTTTGACTATCGTATTTTTTAATATTTATTTTTCACGAAAATATTTTCAACTTATTTCTTTAGATATCAAATAATATATAAATTTAAAATACGGTAAAAGAACAATACGATATAAGTAGAAATACACGATATATTATACATTACAAAAACATTACAAATTACAATCAAAATGTACCACGTAACCGGTTCCAATACTCCATCCTACTTTGGTACCGATCCTCCCATCCAACAACACTCTCATCTCACATTTGATACCATAAGGTCGCTATAGGAGGTACTGGGAAATCATCAAGTAATTCCAAACGAATAAAATATCTGTAACTCCCTAAATGAGCAATGACCAACTCTCTGACAGGCCTCGTCATGGCAGACGGACACTCCCAAGGTAGAACAGTAAGACACGGGAACAACGACCCTTCCGTTCCCACTGCAAAATACATGATCGCACACTTGTAAAAATTAGCAATAGGAAACAAGTCGGACCAAACCTCCATATAATGATCCTCGCCACAAACTTCCCCGCCCCAATCAATTCGTTGACGAGCCTCTCTCACATTGCCGAAATAGACACTCTCATATATAGGATGTGCACCTATCTCATTAGAAATCGCACGACGGGCGTACAACCAGTTCTCCTGACCACCATGAAAGACATCGGCAACACATCGAAATCCACAGTTACCATCAACACGTACGTCATTCCACCTATCCAGAAATGGTAAAATGATTCCTGGCAGTCTATCATTATATGAGAAGTTGTCCACGTCAACCCGTCCGGACACCGTAAGATAGGTAAATAACAATTAATTAAAACAACAAAATTAGGAGATAATATATTCAACCTCATTTAGATTACTGAAATATATTAAATAACATAACAACAAAGATATCGACATACCAGAAGATCCTGTGCCCGTATTCACGGACGATCGAGACGAATTAGACCGACGACCCCTGCTCCCACTACTGCCAGACCGACGACGACCCCTGCTCCCACTACTGCCAGACCGACCACGACCTCGCTCAGCATACTCGAAGGCACTCGGGTCCCGACGTGTCGACTTTCCCCTAGGTCGACCTCGTACCTTAGTATTTTCTTCGGGTTCTCCATAATTCGACTGATCGGGGTGTAACTGTTCGTATAAAATACGAGAGGCACTACGAATTACTGCAGGTCGCTCTCCGAGATCTCATCCACTAGCTTCCGAAAATGCTCGGCGTCTTGTGCTGACCGATCAACAAACTCTGACATCTGGACTCTTTCTCCGATAACAAGTGTTTTCCAGAATGGATGAATCTGCTCTAAATAAATTCCATCACCTGATGCCAAACACTCGTACATGGTACAAGCACAAGGAATCCCATGTGTTGTCAGGAAAGCACACCCACAACGATATTCAATTTCATCACTTAAGTCCTCCATTCTCTTCAACTCCTGAGTCATTAACGACAAGCAGTGATGCGAAACTTGGCCATTTATATGCTGAAACAGAGGACCTATGTACTGTGCCAAATTTCGACGTCTCGAATCTTCAAGAAAGTTCCGAATATTCGTCAGCTGCATTTCAATAGACGAGTTCACGCGGTCGAAAAGAGTGTCGAGAGCGGCAGTCGATGTAGTGATCCACTCTTTCAGAGCCGAATGTGCACTTTCCACCCTGCAGTTCGTAGTGTTGCCGAAATAAAAAACTTTATTCGTCCAATTCAACAAGAATTTTTCCTTATGCACCAACCACGTGTCTTCCACATACTCCGTGAGCACTGGCCAAGACTTGAAAGAATCTTTCAGATTACGAACTGCTCTATCATAATCCGTCTGTGAATCAGAAATCATGACTTTCCTCCACCTTCCACGCCTGAAAATCTCTGCAGACTGATTGTCCTTGCCGAATACGTGGTATGCGTAGTTGTACACGTCTTTGTTGATATGTCAGGTGCATAGTAAATGAGCTGACTCAGGAAAAACCTCTGCCACTGGTCGCATCAGACCCATCTCCCGGTCCGTAATTATTGCTGTCGGGCTAACAATATCCAATAACAGATCTCGCAACCTCTCCGACACCCACCAATAACTAGACTCGGTCTCATCCTGCAAAATCGCATATCCGACGAGGAAATTCATGTTTGTTGGAGTAACTCCAACCATCTCAAACAAAGGCATCTTGTACTTGTTCGTCTTATACGTTGAATCCATACAGATTACGAATGGGTATATACGCAACAATTGAACTGAAGTTGGATGTGCCAAAAATGCGTGAGTCAAGACATTAGTTTCTTCATCTGCCACAATCCAATGCAAATACTTATGCTGCACTGCCTCTCTGAGAAACTGTTGCGCGGGATTCCTGTCTTCAGATTTCGTCCTCCTCATGTACTCTCTGAAGTTGTAAATGTGTCTTTGATTCGGATTATCGTCCGGAAATTTCTTCTTTACCGCCAACAAAATGTTACGGGGTCTTGCTTGTGCCTCTGTCATATCACGAACAATTTGCTTTGCCCCAACACTAAGTCCGCTGACCTGTCGATGACCCTCTGAATAAACTGGCAATGGGTAGTTGTGCTGCCCATAGATGCTACTAGAAACAATAACTCATCCATCACGATCTCATCGCTCCACCACTTTTACCAAAAACCGACAACCGCAACCTTTTCTTTTCGTATTCTTTTGCAGTGCAATACTCGTATCACGAGAACTCATCTTACGTCTGCGATCACATCCGAGGTAACAATCCATCCGGTTATCTGCTTTGGGTTTGTACGATGATATAACCAAAAAAAAATCCAGCTCCTATTGCAATTTGTTTCGCCCATTTACAACCTTCCTCGATTGTTGTAAATATTTCTTTACTGTCAAAAAACTCTCTGTAATCTACTCCATCACCACCGAAATCTTGCAATGGAACCTGAAAATTTTGAATTTAACAAAAAATTTAAAAAAACAAAAAAATCGGGCGTTTGGCTAAGCCGCCTCCAGCAAGGTGGAGGCGTCTGCCAAACACGCATCCACATACGTGGAGGCGTGTTAGACAGCCTCCTCCACCTTTGTGGAGGCGTGCATCTAAGCCGCATCCAGCAAGGTGGAGGCGTCTGGCTAAACCGCCTCCACCTATGTGGATGCGGCCTATCCAGACACCTCCACCTGGGTGGAGGCGGCTTAGCCAGACGCCCGAGTCGGGAAAAAAATTCCGCCCCCGTTACCTCGCCGGATTCTGGTGCTTCGCCAGACATTTTCGTGGTGTTGGTACTGGGAATGTGAGTAAAACTGAGTCAAACACTTTGTTTAAAGACACGTGACGAAATCGGTATTAATTGATTTGTTAAGGGCAAAAATGTTATTTTTTGGGCGATTTAAGTAGTTTTCCGGCGACGAATAGTAATTCCCTATGCAAAACGACCTATACAAAGTGGAAAATCTTCGAAGTAAAACAAAAAAACGAGTTCCTATCTCAAATTTCTCCAACAAACTCAAAACCCTGCAAAATACCCACTAGCAGCCAATAACAAACACTCGCTCCCTGGGACCGTTATTTAAGTAACTCAATTATTATTATTATTACTATTACTATTACTATTACTATTACTACTTCAAATCTCATCCAAAACCTTAATTTTTATTAACTCGTAATCCCCCCAAAAATGGTCTCCTTTGTGGGGACATCAACACAACCCCCACAATCCTGCCACTCATTAACTCCCTTCTTCTTTCCACACTAATCCCGTGACAAAGAGAGGTAAAATTTACATTTTTTTTAGTGTTTTGGATCACTTGTGTTGCTATAAATGATGTTCCAAATCTCACAACGTGTGTAGCACTTGCTCGTTTAAGGCCTGCTTCTTGAGGGAGTGGTGTTCCACTAGTTTGCTTACTTGCTTCACTTTTTCCGTGCCAAAATGTGGAGATTATTTGATTATATTTCGTCGTTTTCGGGGTTTTCACGAGCGAATGCGATGACCCATTTCGCAGTTCCGCCTGTTTTGCCCTTCAGACAATGAGAATCGGGTGAAAATGGAATGTTTTGTTTTGGTGTTATGTTTGTGTTGACTTGTTTTGATTGGAGTTTTTTGATTTGGATTTTGGCAGATGTGTGAAGGGTAGATAGATGATATGTGTTTGTTGTGGTTTGATTTGGATGGTATTAATGGATGTAGGCAAGTGTAAGCGTTTGGGACCGGAGGCAAATCGTAATGGTGATAGAATCAGACCGGAAGAGGTTTCGATATCGATATCATCATCGGTTAAGTTATCTGAGAAGAATGCTTCTACTCCAAGCACATGCAAGAGAAGAAGTGTTTCAAATATTTCATCACCAATCCGAGATCGAAGACGATCTCCTTCTCCGGTTGCCTCTGGGGCCTCGTCAAAATATCGGTATCCAGCCGAGAGAAGGCTACCCTTCGAAACTTCTTTGAGGTCATCAGCTTCATCGACACCAAAGAAACATTCCATGGTTTCTTCCTCTTCAAGACCTTCCACCCCTGTTTGCGATTCGTTAAGTGAAACGAATGTGTCGTCCCAGAGACCAGTTAGCAGACGGAGTATTGATGGCTTGTGGCCTTCTACACGTAGTCTTTCTTCATCTTTTAATTTGGGATCTGCATCAGAACAGACAAGTAAGAAGGAGAGGGATAATAAAGCTGAAAGTGCATTAAAGCCTTCAGCTGATGATGGCCTTTCTAATAAGAAAAGAGTTCCACTTAAAGGTAAGAATGCATCAGATCAGTTAGAGAATTCAAAACCTGTAAAAAAATTAAAACCCAGAGGCATAGATCAATGTCGAAGGCCGAGCTCATTTCATGCTAGTCCCATGTCTAAGAGTTTGGATCTTACCGATAAACCAAGAAGATCATGTTCGTCGCCATTATCGTCAAAAGGAGTCTCACCTCCAAGGAGAAGTTTAAGTTCCAGTGGAACAACAACCAACGCAAAATCAAGTAATTCTCCGGATCATTCGAAAAAAGCAACACTAATGACTCCATCATGTAATACTAAATTACTCAGTAGTGGGAGTGCACAACGACCATCATCGCCGAGCAAGATGTTATCATCTCCAGCATCTTCTTCTAAGTTATCAGCAAGCCCATCAAAGCTGAGATCTTCAACTGGCGATCAAATGGGTAAAATTGCAAAGGGTGCACTCAGAAGAGCAGATTCTGGGGTGGTATCTGATCTTAGTGTTTCTTCCGATTCTGCAATCATCGTAAATGCTTTGTCTAAATCAAGTAGGAAGCTAGTGCCACTGCCTAGTTCAGCTAAACTGCATTCGTTGTTACGTAGTAAGACTTCCATGACATTGGTTTCCTCCTCTAGGTCCACTGCTAAATCCTTGCAAGGCAGTCCCTCGACTGGTGATGGACCGAGGAAAATGCCCCTGAGTGGAATTAGAAGAAACTTCGGACCAGTACCCAGTCTTAGTGCTTCATCGGGCTCTTTAGAAAGCAGTATTAGAATGTCACGTTCAAGTAGCACGAGTAGTCTACCTATTCCTGGTCTTCTTTGTTCGCCATCCCTCAGTAAGACGACATCATCTAAATCAGCAGCAAGTGCGTCGTGTCCAGGTGTCAGGGTGGCAACGCCACCTTCAAATGGCATCTCATACTCCACCACAGGCTGCATTTCTGATCTTTGGAAAAGAAACAAGAATTCAAATGGCAAAGAGGATGCACATAATCTGAAACTATTGTACAATAGATACCTGCAATGGCGCTTTGTTAATGCCAGAATGGAAGCTGCATTGTCAGTGCGGAAGATGAAAGCAGAGGTAAATTCTCATATTTAGCTTTAGACAACATTATTTTTATCAGAAACAAATACAATATTAATTCTCAAGAATTTCTTCTGTTAAGCTATAACCTCTCTTCTAATTGGTTTACTATGATTAAACAGAATGCTTTTTACGATATGTGGGTGGCCATCTCGGATCTTATTGATTCTGCAGTGAATAAAAAGATCAAGCTTCAGCAAATGAAACAGGAGATGCAGCTGCATTTAATTTTGAAACAGCAGGTATGAGGTTTGAGGCTCTTCTGCTATTCCTTTCTGTTGCTTCTGTCGTGTAGTTCTTTTATGGGGCTAGAGGATGACAAAGAAATGAAATCTTGGAATTTCCTTTGTATCGTTGAAACTAGTGTTACGATATGCTAAATAACGACGGTAAGTTTCTTATTCATTCTGCTACACCAAGATGAAGTTTGGTTGTTTGGAATCCTCCTCATTGCATGTGTTGGTTGAATTCAGAAGTTTATTTTGATGGTTTTATTGTTGATTTATTATTATTTTTCCATACGGATGTTACAATTTGGATAACTTGGGTGGTGAGGGGGTAAATCTTTGTAGTTTGTAGCCTTCTTTACACAAAATTCTCAATCAAATTTACACTGCTTGGTGCTTACCGACTTCGCTACTTATATTTGGATTTGTTGCTGAAGGAATCAAATGAGCTAAGAAATTTCAAATTTTTCCTAAGACTGAATGTGTAATTTTAAGGTTTGAAAAGCCAACTTCCAGGCAGCCATTTTAGCTTAAGAGCAAAACTGAGTTTCAGATATGACTTTGAAGCCAAATCAGATTTGGTAGTTCAGTATGTGTAAAACTGTAACCAGTGTTATGGATGTCTAGAACGCTTAAATTTTTAACAAATCCTCGAAATGAACAAGTACAGTCAGGCGGCCTGGTTAAGGAAAATCCTTGATTGCTGCATTTGTTAACTAATAACCAATTTCATGATAACTTGAGTCTAGTTAATAATACGTAGTACCCATAAATCCTGAATCATTATATCTTATGCCATCTTTGGTGCCCTCTCTCTCTCTCTCTAACTTGAGGGTTGTAAAATAACATTTTCAAGTGCTTTTACTTTTAAAATGCCTAACCTGGTCTACAGTTTTGTTTTGTTTTTTGAAACTCATCTAAAGTTGTTCTTGTTCTACAACATTATTTTCTTAATGCAATATTCATATGGTGCAGATGGCCTATCTTGAAGCTTGGAATTCACAGGAAGGTGAGCATTGCAGCTCGTTATCGGGGGCAATCAGAGACTTGAAGGCAAGCACAATCATCCTCCCAGTCACTGGAAGAGCAAGAGTACGAAAATCTAAATTACTGATGTATTCGTTAACATTTTTGTTCTTCTTTCGATAAACCGTACTCTCCTAATACTGAAGATTGGTTATGTTTTCCCTTGTCGTGCTCGTGCAGGCCGGCCTTCATTCGATGAAGGATGCCATAAGTTCTGGGATCAATATATTGCAAGGAACCACTTCCTCAATTTGCTATTTGCTGTCACGGGTAAAAAATATCCGCTTGTCATTAAATTTCATTCAGACACCATAAGCTTGTGATAGGCATTAAATTGCTTAAGAAAATTTATCATCAACCTTTTAGTGATGCATGAACATGAACTTGCAAAGCAGCCTGTAAACTAGCCTTAAGAGTTTTCATGATGACATAGAAGTGATGGTCGAGGTTAATGACAAGAAATTATTGGTTGCAAAGCTTGTCTAGTGAAAGCAAATGCATATCCAAGTTCTGTAGCTATAACAGAGTGCTGCATTCACTTTCTCCGACTATTCATAATCAGTAACTATAATTTCTTTAACAGGTAGAGGGTATAAACAATTTGGCATCTGAACTTTCTATGATGGCCAAAAAAGAAAGGATAATGCTTGAAGAATGCGAACAACTTTTAGCTTCTGCTGTTGCACTACAGGTAAAACTGCGCTGTGTAGCTGTAAGAACTATCATTTTCTTCTAATCAAGCGTAGCTTGCTAATTATAGAGAGTGCATGCAATGTTTTTAGACCCCGAGAAGTGTTAGGAGGTGACAATAGTAAGGTGTAAGGGAATTCGATCCTAGAACATGCGACGGTAAACATTTAGGTGACTAATTGAGTTAACTCAACTGTTAAGAATGCCAATGAGGTCATTCACATCTCTTTGTTTCTTATTTTCTTGACTACTCCGCTTTCAAAGTATTATTCATAGCTCTCAAAACTCAATACAAACATTATATTCCAACACAAAATGTCTTAATCTTTGATGAATGCAGGTACAGGAATCAAGCTTGGTAACTCATTTGTTACAGTTAAGAAAAGATATGCTTCATAGTGCACCACTTGCACATTGATGAATATTTGGAAAGAAAAGATTTAAAAAAACAAAAAAAGGAAGTTAGAAAGATGCAAAAAAAGATAATTTAGGTGCTTCTCACCAACCCTGAGCTTGGTCCAAAAATTTTGAAGATTTTGGACAAAAAGATGTTATCGTCTTTCTTTATCTGCTCGGAGAGTTGCCCACTGGAGAAGGCTTCAATCACAGGCTCATATAATTGCAAAACCAAAACAAATGTAATGATTTTGATGTTCTTGTGTCTAGGCCTGTAAGCATGGACAGTTATATATTTGGAACCACATTTTTCCTGTGAAATATGTTTTAATTGTTCCTTATTTAACTTGTCTTTTTAGTGGTAGCACTCCACTCAAATTCAAGCACAGACATTCTTAATGCTGACTTCCTTTTCGAAATTTAAGCTAAATCGTTCACCCCACTTCTCTTATCTTTCAATTGTTTTTATGAGTTAGTGATATTATGAGATGCAGTTGTTTATTTGTGTTGATAAAAACTAGCACTAATGATAATGATATCTTCAGACAGAAAGAGTCGGAAGTACATAAGATAAGCTACAAGTTTGAATATGATAATTTGCATAATAGGGTGTTCTTCTCACGTAGACATGCACTTTATTGATGTGTCTCTAATTCTCTATGTCCAACTTAAATCTATTTAGGTGATATAATAATGATTAATGGCAATACGCCAATACCCTCATAATACGTGGTATGAATGAGCTTTAAGCTTGAAATAATAAACATTGCAAATTGATGTGAAGATGGATCACACAATTTCTCGTTCACCAAAAAAACAAGAAAAAGAAACCTATAACACATCCTTCATCTCTTCCAGACTCGTAGATTGAAAGTTGAGGCCCCAAATTTGCATTGCAAACTCTTTTAGTCATTACTTCTTTCCTCGAGTTTTGTCCAACTTCTCTCCAACCGTGTAGAATTTGATACTGAGACAAGATTAAGATTTTGTTCTATTGCTTGTTGTTATATTAGGGTTACAAATGAGGTTTTATATTGTACATGAGGTTAGATGTAGCCGTTATGAGTTGCCAAAGATGTAGTCCGAGATTTTATGAGATTGAGTCGCATTTATGGAAGGAGGCGATGATGAGAGGATCTTCTAAGCTGGATGCTTGGTTTGGAAGGTTTCTTGCGAGATTTTCATAATCTTCATTTGATATGTTCTTTAACACGCCCCCTCAAGTTGGGTCCGAAAGGGATTGAAGGAACCCAACTTGGAAAGGGTGAATTGGAATTGTCTTTGATCCAAGGCCTTTGTGAAGATGTCTGCGAGTTGTTCTTTGCTTGAGATGTACGATACTTCTATTTCTTTGTTTTGGATCTTTTCCCGGATGAAGTGACAATCAACTTCAATATGTTTGGTCCTTTCGTGAAATACTGGATTTGAAGCTGTGGCGAGTGACATTATTGTCACAAAACATGTCATGGGTTTATTGAAAGGTTGCTTCATGTCCCGGAGGAGTTGTTTGAGCCAAACTAGCTAACTTGTGGTAGAGGTCATAGCTCGATATTCTGCTTCAGCGCTTGATCTAGCAACAACATTTTGTTTTTTTACTTCTCCAAGTTACGAGATTCCCACCAACGAATGTACAAAAACCTGTAGTGGATTTGCGGTCATGACTTCTTGCCCAATCTGCATCAGAGAAGCCAATTATAGAGTTAGAATTATTATTCTTCATCCATAATCCTTGTCCAGGAGTCATTTTTAGATACCTGAGTATTTGATCAATAATGTCTAAGTGATGTGTGTGCGGTGCATGTATAAATTGACTAATAGTGCATAGGTTATATCGGGTCTAGTTACAGTAAGGTATATGAGTTTCCCAACAAGTCTTTGAAACCGCCCAATATCCTTAACCGGTTCTCCTTCCGTGAGTCCAACTTTGTGGTTGGTTTCAATTGGAGTGTTGGCCGGTTTGGACCCATGTTTCCTAGTTTCTTTTAGTAAGTCAATAGTGTATTTTCTTTGCGACAAAAATAAACCTTTTGTGGAGTTGGGAATTTCTATTCCTAAGAAATATTTTAGAACCCCAAGGTATTTGATGTCAAATTTAGATTTTGGATAGTTTTTGACTAGGTTAATTGCATGATCACTATCACCGGTGATTATAATATCATCTACATAAACAAGCACAATGGTGGTTATGTTATGCTGGTGTTTAATGAACATGAATGCGTTAGCGGAAGACTTAATAAATCCAAATAGCAAAAGAGAGTAACTAAGTTTTGCATACTATGCATGTGAGGATTGTTTCAATCCGTTGATTGATTTGTGTAGCTTGCATACCTGATTTGTAGTAACGTTGTATCCGGGAGGTGGAGTCATATAGACTTCTTCTTCTTCGAGGTTCCCCTGAAGAAAAGCATTTTTGACATCCATTTGATATAGTTTCCAGTTTTTGTTAACGACTATAGAGAGAAGAACACGAACAATGTTCATTTTAGCTACTGGTGCAAATGTTTCTAAGTAGTCTACGTCGTAAGTTTGAGTGAACCATTTTGCCACAAGTCTAACTTTATATCTTTCAATTATCTTGTTGTTATTGTACTTGATCTTGTAAATTCATTTACACCCAACGGGTTTGATCCCGATTTGTAATGGAACAAAAGTCCAAGTTTTATTTGATTCTAGTGCTTTTATTTCATCTTCCATGGCTTTGCACCATTTTGGATCCCTAATAGCTTCATGGTATGAATTAGGTTCTTTGTAATTATCTATTTGGCCTGTGAAGGCTTTGTGAGTGAGTTTTATTTGATTATAGGACAAGTAGTCCTCAATGGGATAGGTTACATGGGAAGTGATAAAATCTTTTAACCTAGTTGGAGGGTGATTTGGACGGGTTGATCTTCTTCTTTGGATGATTTCTTCTTGGTTGTTTGTTTGGTCCTCTTCTGCTTCTCCTCCACCTCTATTGTTTTCTTCTTCTTCTTTGTCTTCTTCTTCTCCTCGCGGGGCAAGGTTATCTGTATGTGATTCTAATATTACAATGTCGAAGGTTGGAAGTGGAGCGTCAAGCGTTGTGGGTGCGTCTGTGCCTCTTTGAAAGTAAGCCTCTCTTTCAACAGAAGGTACATCTCTTGAAACATAAAATTTATAATTTTTGGGTCATAACATTTGTACCCTTTTTTGCTAAAAGAATAACCAAGAAAAATACATTTTACAGAATTAAAGTCGAGTTTATCTACTCGTTTCCTGTGAACAAAACAAACACATCCAAATATCTGAAGATGATCCAGGGTTAGTTTTTTTCCAAGTAAAATTTCCAAAGGTTGCTTATTTTGAAGATTGGAGCTTGGTAGTCGATTTATGAGGTAAGTTGCGGTTAGAACAACATCTGACCAAAAATGTTTTGGGACATTATTTTGAAATAACAAAGACCGGATAACATTCAAAAGATGATGATTTTTCCTTTCGGAAACACCATTTTGTTGGGGAGTATTGATACAAGTAGTTTGATGAAGAATGCCTTTGGTTTTCAAATTTTTTTGGAAAATATGGCTGGTATATTCTGAACCATTGTTAGATCTAAAATATTTTATTTTAAAGTCATACATATTTTCAACAAGGGTCACAAAATCACAAAAAAAAACTTTGAAAGCATCAAATTTTGTTTTTAGAAGGTAAATCCATGTAGTGCGGGAAAAATCGTCAATAAATGAAATAAAATATTGAAAACCATTATAAGACTCAATAGGGGCCGGTCCCCAAATATCATAATGAATAAGTTCAAGGGGGCAACTAGCTTTATTTGTAGCAGAATGAAAGGGCAGTCTAGTTTGTTTCGAATAATGGCATACATCACAAGAATATTTAGAGGAAATAAAAGGAAATAGTGTTTTTAAAACATGATGGGACGGATGTCCCATTCTCTTGTGCCAAAGTTCATGATTTGGTTTATTAATAACATACATTGCCTTATTTTGGGTGTCTAAGATGTAGAGGTCATTGATGAGAACTCCTCTACCAATCATCATTCCTGTAATTCGATCCTGAAAAATTTCATCAACAGGAGTGAATATAACATTACAATTTAAATTCTTAGTAATTTTTGCAACTGATAGAAGATTGGAATCGAACGAGGGTACATACAATATGTTTTTTGCACATTTATTTAACAATTGCATGTCCCCTACACCTTTGATTTCAACTTGATTACCATTAGCTACAGTTACGAATTTATTTAGCAAATCCATATTATTTTAGTATTATTTAGTTATGAAGGGTTTCCGGTCATATGGTCTGTAGCACCCGAGTCAATAATCCATTTAGTATTAAGAGACGTATTAATAGAAGAATTGGCAAAGTAATTATCTAAGATATTTGCCATACTTGAGTAATTACCTGAACTTTGAGGGTTGCTTTGCAAATAGCTGTTCAAGTGGGCTAGTAGTTGGCCCAACGAATTCGTGTCCATGGGTCCACCTCCAGATGTGTTAGCAGGCCCGGAGTTGGTTATAAGAGGGTTGGTTGCGGATGGAGAGAAGCTAGTTTGACTCGGGTATTCGGTTGTGCTATTCGGATGTTCCATTTATGCTGCTATATAACCCCTCGGATCCACGTGAGACCCGACTTCACCCCATTTTTTTCGTTCTCCATCCGAGCTAGGGTTTATGAACCCTCCAAAGCCGCCGACGTTGCCTCTCCTTCCTTTGTTCCGATGATCGCCCCCTTCGTCCCTTGTTGGTCTGAGGTGAGGATGTAGGAACCAACATGAGTTCCTGTTATGGCCAGATTTCTTGCAGTTATCACAAGTTTCGTTTGTTTTATTTCCATATTTACCTCTGGTTTTTCCATTTTGTGTGGTTGTTTGTTGTTTTCCGGCGAGAAGTGCCTGAGACTCCGATTTGTGATCGATTTGTTGGGTCTGAGTAGTGGTCCGGCGGGTTTCTTCCCGTTGAACCATTGCGATGATGGCCGCCAAGTTTGGAATTTCAGGTGTCATTAAGATTTGGCTTCGAATGGCTTCATAGCTACTGTCGAGTCCGATAAGGAATTGATATATGTGGTCTTGTTCCATGCGCGCAAGGTTGGGGGTTCATAGATGGCTAATTTGTCCCATCCTCTTTGGAGTACTCCAAGATACTCGGTGATGATTTAAGTGCTTTGTTTTGTCTGCGAAATATCTTGCTTTGGTTTGAAAATATGAGCAAAGTTTTGAGCCTTACCATAGATGTTTTGAACAGAGTCCCATAACTCCTTTGTAGTTTTTGTATAAGAAGATTCCACCAATTTTTGGCTGCATTGAGTTGATCACTCATGACATGATTAAATGATCTATTGGATGTAATTCTTCTTATTTTGTTTCAGTTCCTACGCCGGTTGGTTTTGTTGTTGTTCCGGTGATGTGGCCTAGTTTTCCTTTGCCACCGAGGGCAAGCGAGACTGCCCTCGCCCATGAGAGGTAGTTTTGCCCATTTAGAGGTTGGGAGACCAGGCAAGGTGCATTCACTTCTGGGTCTGTCATGTTTTCTGGGAGGAGGATGGTTAGCTTGATTGGCTTTCAACCCCCTAAGAGAGGTAGAGACCGATGTTGTGGTTGGGAGGATGGTTGGCTTGATTGACCTTCAACCCCCTAAGGGAGGCAGAGACTGATGATGAGCTTTGGGAAGCTTGAGGTCGACGACGTTTGTTTTTTTGTTTCTCAGAATCGTTGCTCTGGTACCAAGCAAAATTTGATACTGAGACAAGATTAAGATTTTGTTGTATTGCTTGTTATATTAGGGTTACAAATGAGGTTTTATATTGTACATGAGGTTGGATGTAGCCGTTGTGAGTTGCCAAAGATGTATTCCGAGATTTTATGAGATTGTGTCACGTTTATGGAAGGAGGCGATGATGAGAGGATCTTCTGAGCTGGATGCTTGGTTTGGAAGGTTTCTTGCAAGATTTCCATAATCTTCATTTGGTATGTTCTTTAACAAACCGTTTCTCAATACCATACGATCTCAAACCAATTCATTGTATCCATACATGGCAAATGAAAGAGGGTAAGTTTAAGTCCAACCCTGAGCTTGCCCGGATTGAGCTCAATAATGGCTCAAATGACCACAATCTTGCTATTTTGGTCTTACCTCGTACATGCATAGAAATTGGGAGATTTCATTTTCAAAATCCCATTTAAAGGACCATTAGTTTCTTGGTACAAATAAATAAACGACCAAAATGCAACTAATGATAGTAAGATTTGAATGGGTTCGTGGTGAAAAAATTGAAAAATCGTGACCTCAAGCTGCATGTTTAACAAGCTAAACTTGGACTAGTTTAAGTTCAACAAGCGAAGCTTAACATGAGAAGGTCGAACTCAACTCGATTGCAGCCCTACTGCACCAATGCAAGGGGCAAAAGAGATTTTTATGAACTTCTAATGGATACTTGAAGTTTCACAAATGGAAAAATAGATGCCAATCAGCTAATTTGCTTATTCAAATCCAAGTGCTAAGATTCCAAAAATACAAACACTAAATATGCATTTTGTATGCAACTTCAAGCTATACACAAAACTTCGATCGGGACCGCCTCAATATCTTTCCTCCTTTTCTTGCAAAATAATAAGAGATGCAGGTCCACTTGACAACTACAAATCAACACCTAATAATTGAAAACATCAGACGTTGGCTGAGACCTTGGTCGTTGGTCCATCTTCCTTTTTCTTGGTTTGCCCTTGAACTTTCTGGGTAGCAATTGCTTTGTTAGGAACAAGTACCATAAATATGTTCCTCTCACTGAATTTCTTACTTTCTTCCACCGCAAGCTGAAAAAGAGAGACCCAAGAAATTAAATATCGATATCACTAGCTCAATTTAGACTTTATGGTTACTCCCAAGGGCTTCATTTCATAGGTTCGCAATTCTATGACTTAAATCATAAACATGACAACTTCCGGATAGATGCAAGAGAGCTAGACAATATGGAATAGAAAAACACACTCTGATGTACAGCATTGCACAAATCATAAGTGATTACGCTAAGGATGAAACACATAAAGTACAACTTTCTTCATGGAAGGCACACGTTCTTTTATTATGGTTGTCTCTGATTTTGAATTAATGTCGTTTCTTTAAGAATTTTCTTGGTTTAAGCAAAAGAAATACCTAAACACAAATTCTCAAAGAGGAGTAATTTATACGAATCACTGAAAACATCGATGGGTTAATGTTGAATCAGTGCCTGTTTCCACAGGCCAAGAAGGCTATCATTTTTTTTTGGGTACATTAAGAAAGTGGCCACTTGAACTTGAGCGTAAAAAGAAAAAAAGAAGAAAAACTATTACCTCTCCAATATCATTCTGAAATCTCTTAATAAGTTCAATGGCAATATTTCTGAACTCATTTTCACGGCCCTTTAAGTTGACAATAATCTTAACCTGATGATGCAAGTGGAGAAAACAAAGTTAGTAATATTGGAAAAGTTTTGAGGACAAACATGAATAACCCTACAAAACTGGTGACCTTATCCCCATCTTTGAGAAACTTCTGAGCAGCCCTCAATCTCACAGAATAATCATGGGAGTCGATGTTGTAACTGTTGTAAAAACAAGAACACCAAATTTATTCAATATTAACTCAGAAAACTACTGCTATGATAAATCAACGATAATTTTTTTAGAGCTCATGGCGATTTAAGATAACAGGTTTTTTATCTGTAAAATAACAGGATGTTACAATAATCAATTCATCTATCAATATTGTTTTATTTCAGGCTGAGAGCTAACATTTATATTGACACTGCTCCAATAAACCAACATGTAACATCTCTATGTCACAAGCATGATGCACCTACCCCATTTTGAGTTCCTTGAGATCCATGCGTGTAGCTGCAAAAAATAAACCATGTAAGTGCGCAAAGGGTAGACAAAGCATAGTTTTTTTTACTTCATCGTATATTGGTAAGAAAGAAGCAGCCAAAGAACCTCAAGGAGAGAGCATTCACCAGCAGATTTCTTCTGTTGATCTCGCTTTTTCTTTTGCTGCTCGTATTTGTACTTGCTACATGACAGGAGAATCTTTTAGACATTTTACCTTTAATATGATAAATTTTTGCTAGCCATCCACACCAAACTTAAGACCAAAATTAAATTAATAAAAAATTAGACTGCAATATGAGATTTTTGGCAAGTCTCAAGTAAAAACATATATCTAAAGAAATAAAAATTGAGTTAATAACAAAGGGTAGGTGACCCATACTTGTAATCCATTATTTTCAGGACTGGTGGATCTGCATCTTCAGATAATATCACCTGCAAGAGTATTTAATCAAAATTTTTTCCGTAAGAAGCATGCATCAGATAATCGTTGTTCAACTCGATAAATATTAGTCTACAAATAGTATTAAGTTCAATATACAAAATGAAACATAACATTCTGAAACAGCCTTGTTCAGCTCATTGAATTTTACTACACAAAAAGACAATATGCAACACAATATTTTATAGCAGTCACGCTTTGATAATATATAGCCACCATAATTTTAGTTGAATATCCTAACAGTTTGGGACACAATAAAACCTCATACTGATTACTAGAGATTCCTGCAGAAATAAGCCTATATCCAAAATCTTCTTGACATTCACACAGTGAAACACACTTTTACAAGATTGCCTACTCGAAGTCCAAAATCGAAATCCCATATGAAACTTCACCATTTCTTCAGCACCAGTAGTGACATAAAGCCACAGCAAGAGTTCAAACATCAGAGTCTAATCCTCTTTCGTTTTTATTTTTTTTTGTAAGTTTTTCTCCATTACTATAGCTATACCCCTAAGTAATGATGTCCTTACAAAATGTTATGGTGTTTGAATTAAATATAAAATTATGTGATGTAAATTGCTAATGCTAGTCTCATTGTGTTTTTGAAGATGATTAGGCATGATTTCTTGCGCTTTTTGTTCGAGTGAAAGCTAATAAAATGAAATTTTGTGTGATCAGAAAGTTGAACAAGTAATTATTTCACAACACAACAAAGCTAGAAACATTGACCAAGGTAATGTTGTGCTCGAGCAATTTTCGAATGGAGCCTATGTTTCAGAATTATATTACCAAATCTTTTTCTGCAGCTTCGGCCATTTGAATGGCTTCACTCTTAGAAACTACACCAACCTGTTAAAAAGACAGCATTACTGAAATATCTGAATTTAACGACAGATCCAAACCAAAGAAATATAAAAGAAAATTCACCATGTTTTGCTTCTCATCTATCAGCCGCACTGAATTTGATCTATACAAAAGACAAGTAAATGTATTACACAAAATATATGTTCAGGCAGCTGCATATTTTCAAAGACTAAAAAACCCGGGAAAGCTAAGCTAATTGAACATCGTTGTGACATAAATTACGAAGTCATAAAAGTACGAAGGAGAAAAATGTACAGGTGAATTCAAATACTTGATTACCTTGAAATTAACGTCGAAATTCAAAACTGATTCAACAGAAGTAAGAGTCCCCTTAAAAATTGGCAACTCCAAACAAATTTGAAACATTTCTTGAGAAGAAGAGCAAATCAGAAAAGAGTTGCCAAGGAATAAATGGCAAAAACCATGAAACGGATGGAACTATTGGTCTTAGCTTGAATTTTGATCTATACAACTAATTAAACTTCACAAGTCTTGCTAAGCTGCAAAATCATTTGGAACGAAATTTTACGATGACTAGCAACAAATTATAACCTAACTGGGCTTCGGTTTTTGACTAAGCGTCACGAATTTCGTCAATGATCTGCAATAAACTTCTTTTTGCCAATCTAATTGATTTGGGCTTGAATTTATATCTACACAACCAAACAAAGCCTCATAATACTCTTTTTTATGATTACCCTCATGATAGTGATACTTGTTCTGTCAGAATTGTCTTAGACAAGGATTGGAAAACTCAATCAAACCTCATAGTTCTACTTACACTAACAACTACACCCTCAAATCACTAACCAAACCACAACCAAAGAAAAGCTAAATTTCCTCTAGTTGTAATCCCAAGACCTGACTATTCCAGACCACAATAACTACCAACCGAACTCAATTTCTCAGAAGCACTAAAACTCCAAATTACTTGATTCTGGAGATATCGAGCGCGTCGTCGTCGGAGTCGTACCCTCCGCCGCCGCCACGGTTATCTCGGCCCGGGAACCGTCTGGGGCCGGGGCTAGGGCGGTACCCTCCGCGGCCGTACCTTGCAACGAAGGACACGGGCCGAGATCTGGAGGGTTTGGGGAGTGGGAGGAAGGAGGAGAGGAAGGGTTTGGGGCGGGCGAGGGGTGGAGGGGTTGGGGCGTGGGAGGGTTTGAACGGGCAGCTGGTTATGGCCGCCATTGGAGGTGGAGATGGAGAAGGAGAGGGAGATGGAGGTCTCGAAGGAAGTTGTGTTTAAGACCACATCAGTTGGGTTCACTTCTCCTTCCTCGAGTGATGAGTGAATGAATGAAGGACCTTATCTATCTATACTCGACAGACTGCTTTGCTAGCTTTTATTTTATTTTATTTTATTTTATTTTGAAATAATAATTTAATAACAATAATAAAAGAATTTTTTTTTCAAAATAATAAAAAAGAAATAAAAAATTATAAAAATTATGCACCCAGAAACTTATTTAGCAAAATATGCACATTGAAAAACGACACCTCAGGTACCATTTTCATTAAGTGAAAACGGCACCTCAGGTACTGTTTTTAACCTAAGTAAAAAACGACACCACTGGTGTCGTTTTTAACCAAGTTAAAAACGACATCCGAGATGCCGTTTTTTAACATAGGGTTTAAATGGCCTGGCCAACCACCATCTTCATTCTCACACTCCCAAAATTTTCTCTACTCCCCGCTACTCCATCTCTCCAACGACCAACATTGTTGAGGTTTGGTTTTTTTTTATTTTGACATGAAATACAATGCATGTATAGTTAATGTATTTGTTATTATGTTCATGTATGAAATGTAGATTTTCTACACTCGAAGTAATGAACTCCGGTACCGGATTGGTTATGAGTTTTTTCGATGGAATTGTTACATTCGTAGATGGGGTACCAGAATATGAAGGTGGTTACAGACGCATGCTTAATGTTAATACACAAATACGATATGACGATCTCTGTGAAACAGTTTGTCGAGTTTGTGGTTTCCAAGAAGGAGAGTTTGATCTAAAATAAACCTGCAAATGACCACCGTATGAAAAATATACATATGCTGAAGTTTTTGATGATCAGAGCACGACTACAATGTTATCTTTATTTAACTTCATGAATACGGTTGTATTGTTTGTTCAGAAACAACCCAAGCACTATACTACTGTCCACCACAGTCAATTGAATGAGAATTATCAACAAATGACACAAGCATATAACCAATATGAAGCAGGTCCTTCGTCGACAGTTCCTCAATCCTATTTTGGATCGTATGAGCACACACCAACGAATATTAGTAATTATGAAGCAGACGTAGTTCAATCACATTCTCAAGGAAGACATGTTGAAGATGCAGATAGTGATGAGACCGATGATGATGAGGCAGATGGTCAGATGGATGGTGATGAGATAAACATTGTTGATGTAGATTCAACCCCACTTTCGGAGCTGCAGAACATGTTTCATCATATGGCAGACGCAGTGAATCGAGAACATGATAGCAACGTACATGAAATCATCGTTAGTAATTAATTGTCACCATTACTAGTACTACCAGATTTGAGGCATTTGCCAGACATAGAGCCCAACGAGAACTGGATTGAAGATTCAGTCATTGGAAATGTCGATGGGCGTATTGCTGCGTACACTGAATATGATAACTTAGAAGATAGACAAAGTTATTGGTTGCATAGAATTTTCTCAACAAAAAAATATTTGTTGCATGAGTTGAAAGAATGACATTTGCGAAAAAGTGTCCAATTCAAAGTGTTAACGTCTGGGCCAAAAAAATTTACAACTGGTTGTTTGAAAAATGAGTGTGAATGGAGGATACATGTCTCTTACAGTCCGAGCAAAGAATGTTTTCAAGTTAAGAAGTACAAGTCTAAACACACCTGTAGTAACGAGAGACTTTTGCATGACCACGTGCAATGTGACGCCGGTTTAATTTCTAACATGATTCTTGCCACCATTCGAACAAATATAACCATTACTCCTGCATAAATTCAAGCTTTAGTGAAGACTCATTACTTCATAGATATCAAGTATGACAAAGTTTGGTACGCCCGCAAGAAAGCATTGGAACAAATATACGGAGTTGATGATGCTTCTTATTGTAACTTAAGACATTTTATGTCTAATATTTGCACCACTAATCCTAGCACCGTGGTCGAGATTCAAACACAGAGAATAAGTCACAACATTGAGCAATTTCAAAGAATCGCAACATAAATTTTGCCGCAATCCAAATTTTGGCATGCCGGTGTCGCTCCTGATAGAAAATCATTTGAAGAGCATCTGAAGGATATCGAGGTTAATTACCCTCATGTCTTCAATGGATTAAAGAACAAGAAGACGTTTTGTATTGGGCTTGTGTGAAGAATGCATCCCTTCAAGATGATGAATATCTTCATGTAAGCTGTGTAACCCATGAAGCTGCCATAAAAACACATTTATGATTAGAAAATGCAAATTAAAAGCTTAATAAAAATTATAATTTTCTGATCATTTCTTACCAAGTATTGATCTCTAGCAGCTGGAGGCCTATAATTCGGTAATTCAGCATCGTCAACTCTTCTCGTCAACCATCAAATCGTAATCTGTCAATAGCACTCATGTAAATACGTCTACAAGAAGCAAAATCTTCTGACAGTGACGGTGCCTCGATCTGCACAAATTCTCACCGACGTGACCATGCTTGAATGTATAATTGTTGCTCTTGCAACCAGTTTACTCTGGGCTTCCCCTGAGTCTTCTTCATCTTGCAAATCTCCATTATTTTTGGAATATGTTGCCGCAATCCAAACTGACACATCACCCTGTCTGGAACGTGCATTGCAACAACTCTGAAACAAACAATCCATGTTCTGCTCATCCAAACCTCATGTCCTTGGCGGCAATGAGCAGGTAACGTCATCAAATCTACTTCTTCGTATGGGTTCCAACAAACTTGACTTTCGTCTTGAACGTCGAACTCATTTTTGTAAAATTCAATCTAAGTCGTCTTCACATTGTTCGCTCACGACCTAGGAGTCTGCCAACGTGAACCTAAAGGACACAATGAAAGTTGCACACCGGGAATTCTAGATGGTCGTCCGACATGAAGATGTTCCCAACACCATATCTGTAACAATGTAAGGAAACCAGCTAATTGTTTCCCTTTTTTCAGACATGTCAGATCCAAATATTGATACAAAACAGCTAAGGATGCAACTCCCCAACTGTAGTTTCCACATTCAAATATGTTTTCCAACAACAGTAAATATCTAAGGTGGACTTTGTTTCCACTCTTATCGCTTACTATCTCGGATCCTAACTGAAACAAAATGTACGCTCTCGTGTGCGGCATAACCTGCTCATCTGTTGCATCTGGCTCAACAACCTGATAATTTTGCTGCAACCACTGCAATGACATGTATCTACCTTTCACTGCAGTTGTCGCTTCTTCTTCTTCAACACCCAACAGATTCATGCAAACGTGAGTCCAATCATGATCTAATGTTGCACACACTGTAAAACCGTCAACACGAAGACCACTAAGCATAGCTACGTCTTGTAGCATGATGGTCATCTCCCCGTGTCTAAAATGGAAGGTGTGTGTCTTAGGCCTCCACCTCTCCACAACAGCACAGATCAGATTCCAATTCAGTTGCAGTCGTTCCAATCGAGACACAGTGTCAAATCCCGCAATCACTAACAAATTCCACATCCTTTCATCTTTCATTTAATATTCGTCAAAGGCTCCTGAAAAATTAAAATAATTATTTTACGTCAAATAAAAACCAATACCGATACAAAAAATTAGAAATTAAAAATCAAAACACTTACATTTTCAAGAATCGAAGATGATCTATGATCTTTCTGTAGTACTAACACTGAAGGGTCAACATGACCGTGACAATCGTGTGAAGTCGATATTTTGGAAACTGTGAAACATAATTAACAAAAAATAATAATTACGTATTATTCGGTTTAAATAATACAATCCAAACAAATTTCGTACATTATCCACAATCAATCTAATTTCAACAACTACAACATTGATCATTAAATTTAATTGGTTTAACACAAATTCACACAATGCAAAACTCACCAAACAATGTAAACTTATTAAATTGGGACTTCGGAAATTAATTGATCCATTAATCAAATCATCAAATCCGCAGAAGATTAATAATCATAACAATATAACATCATCCACACAAGATTAATTAAACAAAGTAAGGTAAACTCATCAACCAAATATCAATCAATCGAATCCATTCCAAAGCAAACAATCCACACAAATCCTAACCAAATCAATCAAATGCACATAAATACAAACTAATAAAGCAAAACCTTAACAAAAAATGATCTAAAAATACTTAAAATCGCAGGAGAGAGGGAGAGGAAAAAACACAAAACGGATTGGGAAGATTGGAGAAAATGAGATTTTGGTGTCGTTTTTAACCCTTGGTTTAAAACGGCATCTCGAATGTCGTTTTTAACTTGGTTAAAAACGACACCACTGGTGCTGTTTTTTACTTAGGTTAAAAACAACACATGAGGTGTCGTTTTCACTTAATAAAAACGGTACCTGATGTGTCGTTTTTCAATGTCCATATTTTGCCAAATAAGTTAATAAGGTGCATATTTTTCCTATTTTTGTTTTTTTCATTATTTTGAAAAAAAATCCAAAATTATTTGTTCGAAATAGCTGACACCCGAGCACCTCTGACATCCCTCACTTTGAACCCGAGCACCGCAATCATAACTATAGTCACCAAATTCGCCCCAAAACTTAACACCGTGCAACGTGTTAAGTGCTTACATTTTCAAATATCATCAGCTAAAAAAACCTCTCACAAGTTAATACTAAACCAGAAATTCAAAACGAAACAACTTAAACAACAAAGCGCAAAGGATATATGTTTGCAAAACATGCCGAGAATCGATTCCTGTCCCAAACTTGAAAAAACCACACATCAGAAATATTGTATTATATGAGGATCTATACGAGGGATCCACGATCCTTTGAAAGTGTTAACACAGATTCGACACTCGTCAATAACTTAATACTTAAATCGTGAATTGGAAATCTAAACCATAAATCTTATTTTATAACGCATTATTAGTATGCACATAAAAAAATGTCAAAGTAAATGTTTTGCGTAAGATCAAGTCACGTAGAATTTGTAAATCCGGTGCGTTGATTTTTTATCATTGAAATATCATATAAAACGTCTTCCAAATTTTATGATTTTTGACATACAAAACTTATATTGTGATGTTAAACTAGATGTACAGTATGGATTTTTCATTTGAAGTAAAAAATTAAGTTATCATAAATAGAGGTAAATTGATGTCACAGGTTTTAAAGGTAGATGATCCCTCCTCATAATATATATAACATTAGATATAATTCTGTAGTTACAGGATTTTTCTTGAGAAATAAGTAGCCCGGCCGACTGACTTTTTTTTCAAATAAGAAGAGTCGTTTTATTTTACTCCATCATCTTGAGACAAACGCCAAAAATAAATAATCACAAGTGATTTTTCAATTATTCCAACCGAATGCAACAAAACCTTACGGTCCATTCGAAACCACATTTCAGTAATCAGGTTTTAACTTCAAAAAATCAAGAATGAAAAGTGATTTACTATTGACATCTAAAAACATAAAATCTTCGTACTAAAGAAACAATATCATCAAGAACAACCTCAAATATATGATCATATTCTAGAAAAAAAAATGATTACAAGTGACATCTAAAAACTTAGTGAAGTGCATACTAAATAAAGTGACGGTATGTTCACGAACTAATTCATTATCAAATCCCACGAAACATCATAAAAATGTGATTTACAACTGACATCCAAATACTCAAGAAAAATTACTAAAATGACATGGTCGAGAACCACTTTTCATCTTAGTTTTTTCTCTCTACCACGTCAATTTCTTCACTCCACAACAATTAACCACAACCTCTTTCTCTTTCATCTTTTCAACCATGACCATGATCTTTAAAAAAAGATCATGTTGTCAAATATTTTTTTTTCTTCAACTCATTTCTTACAATTTACAAATAAAAATAAATATATTATTATTTATCTATTTTATGTATGAAGTATAAATACAATTTAAAATATTTTTTCATTTTAATTTTTCAAAAATAATTGTTGGACAAACATGGGTAAAACAATTAATTTATAACTGCAAAAGGATAATAGTGATATGATAACCAAATCTACAGACATTACAATTACGATTACATATAACTAAACATTATAAGAACTAAAAGCAACTAATTAATATACTTTTAATTATCGCTCCGCCCATAGTATGTCATGATATTCTCAATTAAATCTTATTTAAGAGTCAAATGTGTCTTTATATCACAAATTCAATCTTTATTGTCCAAATAAAACCTAATATCGACAACATGGTTGTTGGAGTATTTGAACGTCTCATCATCATTTGTTGTTCTTCTACTAGTTGTATGTTGAGGACGATTTTTAACAAATTCACTTGTATCAACGTAGTAAGCATATGATTCTCGTTCTCTAAAAACGTGAAAGTTGAGAATAATTTTTTTAAAGATGTTTGAAAATATAACTGTTTGAAAGTGCAATATAGAATGAGGAGAGATCCACTATCCTTAAATTATGTTGACACACGGTTGCGCTTGACGATAATATCAAATCTAAACCTCAAATTGAAAATCCAAATCGTAGATCTTGATCTACAACATATGATGTAACATCCCGAAATAGCGAAAAATTTAAAATTTATCATCAAGATACCAGAGATCAATAATCAAAAGACGGGACTGTTACTTCTAATAAAACATCCAAGCGGTGCACCATATTACATCAGAGTTAGTAAAAAATCTACATAATTACATCGTATATAACAAAAGGAAGTACAAGTAATCATGTCGACCTCAGTGGTCCGAACGAGAGGATCTCGATCCCAAAATGCGCGTGCCCGCCGTCACCACCCAACTGGACCTATTGTGGTCCTGAAATAAAACATGCAACAATGCATGAGTTTCCATAAGGAAACCATGTATGCCAAGCTCACCTATATGCACGCAGTAGTACACCTGAACCTATCATATTAGTAGCATGTCATGTCATCAACATTAAGGAAAACAGTTCCCCCGAAGGGTAAAACAAGACATCAGTCCAACAATCATCATCGGGTCTCCCTCGGAGACCTACCGTAGGCACATACGGTCTAACGGAATAAGACGTGACACTCCCCACACGCAGCTATACTAATCATCGGTGGCATCACCAGCACAACATCGGTGGTCAAACATACGTCCGACATAGCATCTGACGGTTCCAGACCGAAGTCCGCCAGGTCATCAAGCTCCATGAGCCGTACATCATACATTTGGATTTGCGATCCCTCAGGTCTGCTACTCTACTATGAGTCCACCAATCCATCACATTAAGTCACGATCCATACATGGAGGTGACATGTCCCACATACCCATACGCTTCCACACGACGGTCCCTGGACAGGCAGGAATGCGTAACACGCTCGCCGTCACCTCCCGACTCACGCACTAGGCGAGGACACAGGTTTCCGTGGACAAAGTTGGCATCACAAAAAGGACTGGGAATTATGTTCTGCGCACAAACAGTCGATCAAAAGAGGCAATCCGGTCGACCGTTCCCATGGGGTTCGGTCGGCCGAAAGTCTGTAACGGTCGAACTCTCTGCGCCTAACCTAAGTCCCAACGGTCGAACAAGAGTCTAAAACCGGACGACCGATATGTGGTCAAAATCCGGAGTCTGGTCAAAATCAATCAATACTAACGGTCGACCGACTTAGGGGTCTCGGTTGACCAAAAATTATCAGGGCATCCTAGCAGTTCTACGTCATCAACGGTCGAACAATGCATAAAAACGGTTGAACCAAACATAATGCAACTTAAGCTCCAGTCGAACGAACCAAGGAAACGGTCGACCGAAATCCAACAGACAAACCCCCGACCCACCAACACATGCACTACCGGTCGACCGCCAAAAGGCATCGTTAGACTGGTGTTGGTTAAAGTCAGGCGATCACACTAAACAGGTCGACCGCTCGAAGGAATCGGTCGACCGTTGGTCGCAGCAACCTTGCGTCAGCCATGGGTTTTACGTCGTTTCTTGCCGTCGGTGAGGTCTCCGACCTCCCGCGACCGATCACCATAAACCCCAACGCGGGTGAGCAAAAAAATCACACTATTAAGCCGAGATACTTTTCGAGCACGACGAAGCCGCCGGAGTCTCGCTCGCGCAACATCGCCTCCGGAAACCACTTCGCACGACCGTCTCCTCGAAACGACCTACGCACCCTTACACTGGTCCAGCTACCGCCTCCTCTCTGTCGCCGGAAAGAGGAAAGATAGTGAGAGGCGAGATGAGTGAGGAAGAAGAATTTGGAGAAGAAGAAGAATGGAGGTGGAATGTTTTTTGCTTTTAAATAAAACCAAACCCCAAGCAACACCCCCCACCATTCCCCTACACTCCTAGCCCATACCTCCACCCATCCTCTACCCCATCACCTCTCTCCTCAAGCCACCAAAGTCAAACCTCCTCTTAACCACCACTTATCTAATGAGGGTTAGGGATATTACATATGAAGATTAAGAACGTCGAAAATCATAAAAGATCTATAAATTGAGTTTTTCAATGAATGTAGTACATTCATTTTTACATCTCTAATTATTGTGTAAAACATGTTCCAAATTTTATGATTTTCGACGTCATTAATCCTCATATCTTGTTAGATAAAGATTTACGGTTTGGATTTTAAATTTAGTGTTTAGATTTGCTATTATCGTTAAGCCTAATCGTATGTCAACATAATATAAGGGTAGTTATCCCTCTCATATAGAATATAATTATTTAAACTTTGATAATTGTTCTGTTTGAGTTAACAATCGAAAATGTAGTATTTCGAAAATACAATATTGATATAGTCATATGAATGTCTATCTGTAGAACATGAGAAGATAAGAATTTTAGTTATTTTTTTAAATAAATTTAAGATATCTCTATTGAAAACATTATATGTATCAATTATATTCGTTACAAAATGTAAATGGGTTAATTAAAAACAAAAAAGTAAAGAAAGCACCACGATCCGGTGCGTTAAAACGCACAGATTGTGAGCTCAAGATAACAAAATATTATTTTTATAGTGGACAATCCCTCCCGATCCTACCCACGCCACGATCTTAAAAAACCATTCTAACCTAGAATTCCATACTAAATAAAGCTACGATATGTTTGCGAACTCATTCATTATCAAAATGTGATTTACAACTGACATCCAAAAACTAAAACCTTAGAGTCCATTCGAAATCACATTTCAGTAATCAGATTTTAACTTCAAAAAAACAATAATGAAATGTGATTTACTACTGGCATCTACAAACTTAGAATCTTGGTACTAAACAAACGATATGGTTAGGAACTGCTTCAGGAAAAAAAACTGATTACAACTAAAAACTTAAAATTCCATGCTAAATAAAGTTATGCTAAGTTCGCGAGCTAATTCATTGTCAAAATGTGATTTACAGCGGAGATCCAAAACCTCAAAAATTCGTACTAAACCTACGGCATGTTCGGAAACTAACTCGTAGACCTGATCAGATTTATAAATAAAAAACGATTATCAAAACGTAATTCCAAACGGACCCCTTTAGACCATAACGGCAAGTGTAATAGCAGAATATCACTTAAAAATACAAAAAGAATAAACACGTTTTCGAGCACGCCAGCTTCGACTCGAGAAAGAGAGGAGCAGAGATTTGGGAGAACGAACCAGAGAATTAGGGCAGACGAAATCCCTCGCGTGAGAGTCAGTGATGTTTGGTTTCGTCCCATCAAAATTCAAGAGGGAGGGGAGTGGGGTGGTTTCGTAAATATTTGGGGAAACAAGGGCAGTTTGTTAGACCATCCTTAACGGATGGACTTTTGGGGTCGGGTCGGGAGTTGACTCAACCTCAGGCCCCTTAACGGGGGTTCGACCCAGGTTGGGTCGCGACCTGGGTCGGGGACCCGATTTGGGTTCCAACCTGGGTTGGCCACGTGGCCAACCCAGATTGGCCCAGTTTTTTTTTGTTTTTTATTAAAATTAGTTTTCTTTATTTGTTAAATAATATTTAATTGATATGTATATGTTTTTATATAATTCAAATTAATTTCTGAAAAGTAAAATAAACGAAAATAATTAATGAAAATTAGTAAAATAAATGTAAATAATTAATCAAAATTAGCAAAAATAAATGTAACTAATTAAAGAAAATTAGTAAGATAATTGTAAATGTATATAATTAAAGAAAATTACCTAGTAAAATAGAACACATGAATTTACCCAGGTTCACCCAAAAATGCATTAGTAACCCCAAAAATTGGTAGAGAATTACCCCGACCGACCCTTTGGAGTGGTCATTTTTAAATCTAATTTTTCGAAATTGTTTGACAATTAATGTAATTTAATTAGATTAAAAATATTAACATTATTAACTATTATCAATATAAAAAATATAGGTATTTTTTTATTGATATGTATATTATTTTATATAATTAGTATTAATTTCTGAGAATTAAAATAAATGAAAATTAATAAGATAAAGTCGTTGTAAAAATAATTTATTTAATAGTTTGTGTATTTTTGTGGTGAAATAAAAAACTGAACTGCTATTCGTCGCCGTAAAATCACTTAAATCGCCTGTACAGATTACAATTTTGCCCTTCTACCCTTTCTACTTATATAACTCTTCATTTAACTCTTCTAACACCACTTTCTCTTCTTATTACTCTTCTATTCAACATATATAATGTCTCGGATGCCAGGAAAAGAACCAGCAGACGCCCCGGATTACTCAAATCTGGTAAATTGTCTTGTTTATTTTAATTAATTTTAATAAAAAAATCCGCCCCCGTTACCTCGCCGGATCCAGGTGTTTCGCTAGACATTTTCGTGGTGTTGATACTAGGAATGTGAGTAAAACTGAGTCAAACACCTTGTTTAAAGACACGTGACGAAATGTGTATTAATTGATTTGTTAAGGGCAAAAAGGTAATTTTTGGGGCGATTTAAGTAGTTTTCCGACGACGAATAGTAGCTCCCATAAAAAATGAGGTAAAAAGAAATAAATTGGAGGAGAGAGTATGTTGAAAGTGGGGTTGAGGTTAAGAGATGAAAAATGAGTTGGGTTAGGTTGTGGGTTGTATAATGTTTTTTGCTAACGTAGCGGAGAGAGAAATTGAGTTGGTGGGATTTTTGGGTTGGGGTTAATAATGCTCTTAGAGCACCCCTTAACGGGGTTAAAATCAAGGTCGTCCCAGGTCGTGCACAAGTCGTGGATGACCCACAACCTCTTGACCCAAGTTTTCCCCGGTTGTCCCAGGTCGTGGATGACCGGGTTGTCGACCAGGTCGTGGAGGACCGGGTTGTCGACCCGGTCGTCCATTTTTTTGTTTTTTTGTTTTTGTTTTGATTTTTTTTTGAGTATTTAATTTTTTACCAAGATGGGCCCCGAAATGATGTGGATGAGAGAGATAGATTGTTGTGGGTTGTGATGAGTTGTGGTTAAGATGTGAATAGTGTAGGAAAGAGAAGAAAGTGAGTTGAGGAGAGAGAAATCTGACGTGGACAAGAGAAAGTAGAGTGAGAATGCTCATGACCACGTCGTATGTGGTCGTGGTTAATGATGACCTTAAGGTTTGTGCCGCATTTGCGGTCGCTTGTTTTTTCGAGCACGTGTTGGGGATGAGAAATTGAAAGTGGGAATTTGCGGGAATTGTACGAGAGATGTGTGGTATTGTTCTGGAGTTTAGTAAAGGAAACGTTTCACAGGCAAGTCCCTACATGTAAGCAACGCGGGAGTGGGGTAGAGACTTGATGCTTGAAAATTTTAAAAATCAACCAACCCAATATCAGTTTGTGACATTGTGGTGATACAAATATATGTAGTAGAGGGATTTGTTTAGTCCAGAATTATAGGACGTTGATCTCTTGTTACAGGGGTTGTCAACTTTTTTTGAAACTTGAAATTCGACTAGAACTCGATTTAATAAACACTCAACTCTGATTTAGCTTGAAAATAAATAAGTTAAGTGGAAAAAATAAAAAATCCTCCAACGTGGAAGTAAACAAGCCGGCTCGACATAGCTCGAGCTAGATTGCCAAGAGTAGTACCATTTTGATTGGTTTTTATAAGGTTGACTTTATTAACTAACACATCACGTGTTGTTAGAGTCAAGTATAAATTCACATCCTACTTTCCAGAAATCATCTCAAGAACCAACTACTGTATGCACTTTGTATCACCATGTCAGATGGTTTTTTCTTACAAAAAAAATTCTTTGCATACGACTTTATTTGTTTTTAGCTTGTAGTTCATCACTTATGTGTGCGTTTTTAGCTTCTTGTTGAATTTGTTTTTGTTTTTAATTTATGATAAATACATGTTACTACATTTTGGAAACTAATCTTTTAATTTGTCTGATGTTGTAAAAACTCATATAATTATTGTAAGTGCACAACCAACCTTTCTTGTTATGTTAAGTAAAAAAAAATCATCAAAAGAATCCCATAAAAACATCTCATGCGCAAACTAACTTTGTGTGATTGTGACATGAGAAACAGATAGATATTAAAAGTTATGAATATACAATTATTCTAAATTAAAGGGAGAGTATCAAATTAAAAAATAAAGTGACTATTGCTGCAAAAAGAAAATCTCGCATTCCAACGCGCTCACTTTGGCGTCGTCACCACTCACCACTGTCAGAGATTCGCACGCGAGATGGTGGCGTGAGGTTGCGTCCGCGTCATCTAAGCACTTCTAGCAAGGAAACATACATCGTGCTATCAAAAAAAATAAAAAATACCGTCATCCAAGACGATACATGTAATCATGTATATATTTTTTGTGAGAATTATAATAACATGTAGGATATTCTTCGTTTTTTGTTTTTTTATGGCAAGTTTTTTTAAGGAATATTCTTCGGATTTTTTTCGAAAAATAATATTTTTCGATTTGTTGGCACGATGTCTTTGTTGAAACAATTACAAATAGATTCATGTAATATAACATGTTACATATGTCAAATAAATATTGCATAAGAATCCAGATAAAGTCAACGTACAAAAACATGTATAAAAAATAACAAAGAATGAACAATGATAGAGACGACCTCAAATACCGAGACGACCTCAAATACTCTAGATTTGGAGATCGGAAATCGCCGGAGAGTGACATATTTTGTAAAGAGAGGATGAGAATAAAAACATGTGTATACAGGATCAGACCGCTACCTCGCCTCGCACCAAACAAGTGTGCACGTGTGTAGAGAATTCTCTCATCATCTCTTTCCACCTACAAAAGGTCAAGTGAAGATGATATTTATCAACATGCTCCAACTTTTTAGATTCACCAATGTGAGACTAAAAATAAGATAAACACATGGCACATTGGACAATAGTTCTTATCTTAAACTCAACGTAAGATTTACTCAATTGAGTTATTTATGGGCCTAACTCAAACTCAATAATCCAAAAGTCTTCACTTTTCAAAATCATTCCATCAATTCCAAAGATCAAACATACCCTTGAACTTTGACGTCGAGTAGGTTTGGGGATACAAGTATACAATTAGAGATAGTGTAACGCCCCGAGCCCGGACAACTGATCACCCGCCCGAACCCAGTGCGTTAAGATACGATCCACGATCCTGACCGCTGCGCACTCTGATATTTAATTCCATCTGATAGGCCCATAATTAATCTGAAAAATATAATCAACAATTTGTGAGCTCGACAGCCCGCAAGTACCAACCATCAATCAATCAGAATCATAATCATGTGGAAAATAATACAGAATATGACATTCAGTCAATAAACACAATCAAGAGACATGCATCACAAATAAAATGCATGCATATCAATTTGAAACCCCCATTCAGATTCGACCACATCCTGTGCTTCTGAAATCTATCAATCTGTCAGACGCACACCTGGTAGCTCCACACTAATGACAGACAACCATTTCCTCTTTCGGGTGGCTCCACGCTGTCCGTTAGGCAGCTCTTTCCTAAGTTGCTCTGCTAGAAACATACACACAGCCACAGGACATGTCGACCGAAACACCACCATGCAATCATATGCATATCCATAAAATCAATATTAATGCTCAACATGCATGCAACTACGAATATCAAGAGAGACAGACATGATATGAAACTGAAGAATAACGAATCAGTACTTGCCTCAAAATCTCCATCTTTTTCTTCTCAATATTCTTCTCAAAATTCCATCTTCTCCTAAAACCACACAATCATCCAACAATCTTAATTAGTCCATTAAGATATTTGATTATTACCTCAACTAAAAAATTCAGGATATTACAGATAGGGTTTTGGGTCGAGTTTATTAATTGAATCGAATCAAAACTTAAAATTGCAGGTTTGGATCAAAAGATTCGAACTGAAAATAATTTGGTTCGAGTTATCCTCTTCTTTTTTGTTTTGACGTGTGATATCTATGACATGTACACTCAATCGCTCACATTGATGCAACATAAGATCCAATATTATCATTAGATATGTAACTTTATATTAAATTAATACTGTACTTCAACTTATACTAACGTATACAATTTTTTTAGTTTATGATAGTTTTTTGTTGTTGTCATTAACTTATATTTTTCAAAATATGTTGCATTGCATTCCCATTTCTAATTGTATACTTGTATCCCCAAACCTGCTCGACGTCAAAGTTCAAGGGTACGTTAGATACTTGTCCTCCATTGATTATTTTTAGCTTATGATAAAAAAATTTGCTTAATATGTTCTAGCATTATTATGTTCTATTTGTTGCAACATCTTTTGGCCTTTTGGAACCATCGTGATCTTAATGTAACCTTTCAAAGAGGAAACTATGTCATTGTTACTTTCATGTCGTCGGTCGTGGATCATGGCTAGAAGTTTTTTTTATTTAACATTGGAAAAAACTTCAAAAAAGAAACTATTTTTCAAAATGATCTACAAATAATAGTGTAAAATGCAAACCAATGTTTAAACAAATTGGAATCGAAGCAATTTGGTTGGCGTTTGGTTTCAATTTGTTTTAATGGAAATCAATTTTGGCTGGGTTTGATAAACCCTCAAATCCGAACCATGTCTCGTCCCTAGATGCATGCAATGCATGCACGTTGGGTTTAAAGAGCTAATGGAGCCTTTGCAACTTACGTGATGCATGACCTCATTGTTATTGGTCGATGAGTCACTTTGAGTTCTATCTCGTATGATGCTACAATATGATATGAGAATGATTTTTCAACGACAAGAGGGAATTTTTTTTTTCCAACTTCGAACCTTAAGAACAATGTTTCATCAATAAAAAAAGTTATATTATTTGGATGAGTTTTCTTTAGAGTGTAAGACAATTCGGAAATGTCAACCTGTCAAATCAATACTCTTTCTTCCACAATTTCTTTTCCTCTACTTTCTACTTTCAACCACAACCTACTAATAAATGTCAACTTGTCAAATTAACACTCTATTTCTTCCACATAATTTCTTTTTCCATCATTTACGATTTTCAACATTAACCAACTAATTAACTTATTGTATTTACACCTTTTTTTAGTAATTCTATCTACTTCTCTAAATTATAATAATCAACCAAAAATAAGAAAATAATTTACAAAAATTAAATTTGTGTAACTAATAAATTTACGAAATAAATTAAAAAAATAAACTAATTAATTTACTAATTAAAATAAATAATCTAATTTATTTAATTAATAAACTAATGTAAAATTAATTTCAAACTAAATAAACTCATTAATCTACAAACGAAACAAAAATAAATAAATACCCAATGGGTGGAGGCCACGTGACCTTCAACCAAAGGCGTGACCAAGCGATAGGGCTAGGGTTGGTCCAATTTTATGGACTGGAACCAACTGGTTCAGGTTTCGGTCCGGATATTGCTGAAAATCCGATTTCGGTTTTTGTTTTTTTAAGGTAAAAATCTGGTCCGGACCAGATCTTCAGTCGTAACTGGGACAATATAAAATGGTATACAGCAGGTACAGAAAAACGGGAAATTAAATTTTACACGAGCATCCTCAACAATGGATCGTTACAACCCGTTTTAGCAATCCAACAACTTTCCTACTTTGTCTACAAATTTGCATTGTATTCCCATGTTTCTCTCTTTTAGCATATTCAAACACAAGTTCATATATGTATGATTTGAAATAAATTCTTCAATTTCTAATGTTTGCATTTGGAATAAATATTATCATTATATACAATTCTATTGGAGACATATTATAACTGTGCTAGAAATATTATATTCGGAAGTAAAATTTATTTGTTTTCTTAACTTGTAACGGAAATAAATCTAAATTGCATATGGAATAAATCATACTATTTAATTGGCAAAATTTAAGCTTCCAAGAGCTTTAATCATTTATAAGTAAGGTTATAATTGTACGACATATTTATTTATTTTAGCAAAAATGTTTCTAACGTGTTGATGCGTATTGTGAGTTACAACAATACAAAGATCCAAGATAAAAGTGGTATATAGCAGGCAGGTATAGAAAATTATATTTAAATATATATCATTAAGTTATAATTCCAGAAATCATAGCCAATTTTTTACTTATCAGGTGATCATCTAAAACCAACAGGAGGCGATGAAGCAACAAAAGTCAAGGGTTTGAACTATTTTATTTAAAATTCAAAATTTCGTAACTCTTTGTGGCTTGAGATGCAATTTAACTCAAAATAATGGAGTGGAATGTGGTGATTTTGAGGTGGTAATTTGGGTGATGACAGAGTAACTCAACATGGAAAATGTGGATTTGGATTCGACGTAAATGAGTTTGCGTCGTAATCCGATTGACACAATAAACATGTTAATTAAATTAGTTAAGTTTGACTTTAGCACATGTAACTTGTGTCTAACCTATTTATAGATATTTATATAATAAATATATGTATTTGTATTTATAATATTATATATAGTTACAAAATTAGTAAGTATCTCTATATTTTTCATCTTTTTATGTTGAATTTTTTTAATTACCAAACAAAAACCAATTGCGTAGTTATTTATAGTACCTTTCATAATGCATTCCAAATCAAATTGCAATTTGTTGAGTTTTGTCATAAATAACGATTGTAGAGGTGAAAATAAATTCGTACATTGATTGATCGTTTTATATTAACCGCAAATGCACGGCCGCGTTGAAGCGGTGACAAATACGGGTCGTCCACTGGGAGGTGTGTCGACGCTTGGTTTGTTCGAAGACGAGTGGTAAAGAAAGGGGAGAGAGGTGTTGATTACACTAAACTACACTAAGATGCAAAAAGGAAATGAAGATAAACAATAAAACTAAGCCTCATAGGGGGTAGAGAAATAATGTGAATATGAAGATGTGTGTGTGTTCAATTAAGCTCCTCACAACATGTAGTGCATGAAATCATAAAACTACATCCAACTTTGCCTCCACATGAATTAACATAAGACTACATCATTAAAACATACAAGACAATAATTGGTATGAAGCTAAATGAACTCAAGTATAAAGACTAGACCCTACTATGCCTCCACATGAATTAAGATAAGACTACATCATTAAAACATACAAGACATTAGCTAAGGTAAAGGCAACAAGAGCACATACACTACAAATTGTGTTTCCAATATTAACTTCATCCATATCCTAACCTTATCATTCCCCATAAAATAGGTCCACTAATCAAAGCATAAGCTAAACTTCATTCAAGAGCATTAGCATATCAAAGATAAGAGTGAAAACCTCTTAGATGATTATGGAAATCATATAAAGCTCAAGGGATAAAGATAACACACACTTAATACACTACATGATTATATCACATATTTCTCCACCCCCAAATGTGGATGAAACTACTCACACATATTTAAACTATACTAATCAAGCAAGAAATATTAAAGAAGCATAAAACTAAGCAAGCACCAAAGTAAACACATTAAAGAAAATTAACTAAGCGAGAATTAACAAGCTAATAAAACATCTATTATTAACTCACTCAACTTACAAGCAGCTCTTCCTCCACCAGAGTTTTGCTTCAAAGCTTCACTCTTAGTAGGGAAGATGCCACCAAAGAGAGATATGGATACAATGGAAGGTGAAGAGTTCTATTTATAAGCATGAAAAAAGCTAATCCGGGACAATCCCCCGATGTGGGACTAAGCCAATACAAAAAATAGCCTAAACACACATTAATACAAGTCCAGGAGAAAGTTGAGCAGATCTGGGCTGATCCAGACCGCCAATTGGCGGTCTATAAGGCCTAGATCCGTCTGGGTTTTGTGTTGGGCTTTGCTGGAAGTATTTCTTGGTCTTTGATGCATCTACTTGGTTTGTTGGAGCTCCGACCCGAATCGAATTGTCAAAATACTCCCAATGATGGTGTGGAGTTTCCTGTTTTGCTCTTAGGTCCTTCGGTCTTACGATCAGGTCCTTCTCCCTTGCATCTTAGTCCCCAGGTCTCACAATTAAGTCATTTTTCCTGCTTTTGGGTCCTTTCATGTCTCTTCTCTTCAAACCTCTTTATTCCTGAAAACTAAACATAAAACTCGTCACGTAGCATTGCTTAGGTGTAAGATAATGGATATAAGGTACAAATATAAGCATGAAATGATGTCAATCATACACGAAGACAACCCATTTATAAACGATTAGATGGGTCAACTCATGTTGACACGATTTTACATGGGTCGGGTTTGGATTTCATTTTTCAACCCGTATAATAAACGGGTCGGGTTTAGGTTTGTGTAAATTGGGTCGGATTGTAAATAATTTTGATACGAATACGACACGGTAATCCGTATTGCCTCTAGGGTGAACTGAAGATGTCATGAGAGAAAAAACCCAGTATATTTTCATTTTTGGATGTGTATTTGCGAAGACTTTTTTTACGTCCAATTTTAGCACTCCAAGGAAAGCCCATCTATGGTACATTTTATGGACCCGTTAGTAAAGTCGTATTTCACATTTTAAGGCCCATGTGAATGTTTAAGACAATGTAATTATGTTTATTTGCTGTTTCTAATGCAACTATGATATCCAATTTTGAGATATCTCATAGTCGACATTGATTATCTCTTAGATAAGGAACTTCGATAATTAGACATGAAAGTACTACGGACTGTACCAAAATCAAACGAAGAGTGCCATTGCCAATTATGTTGGTGGATTAAATGGCTGGCTATATTGTACGCACTATATTTCATGAACAAGTTCGTGAGACATTAATTTAGTCTCTTTGGTTCATAGCAAAGATCATTTATTATAATTGTATCTAATAGCCATAAAAAAGGAAAAAGAAAGAAAAAAAAACCTTTCATTCCTATCAGACGGCTTGACATGACCTCCCCAATTCTCACTGGTTGGTCTGCAGGCAAACATTGACTTTGCTAATATGTTGTTGAGGATTTAATGTCGTAGTTCAAAAGATGCAAACGGATGACCAAATATTCACGGCAGTGTCCCTCTACTTGGGAGCATTTATCTTGGAACTCACATTTCTTTGACTTGAATAATCAAACATCATCATTAGAGATGTCGTTTCATGAGTGAACCAGCCGTTTGCACTTTCCTTAAGCTTCAAATGCTTGTTTCGTTGTTATTCCATGATTTAATCTGTGTTTGAGTCTATTTTACCTTTAAAGGTTGTAATTAGATTGCATCTATGATTGAATATGGGAGGTGAATATAATCAAATTAAAAGTCTGATTAGATTAAGTAGCATTCTTGACGACGAAAAATCAAACTTAACATTAACACGTACTAATGGTAATGGATACGAACTCATGCCTCGCACGAGTGTTAATTAATTTAATGTGTCTACCAGTGACCCTGGATTACAACCGTGCCAATCATATTCTTCCAGTAACAAATTCCATCATGCTTGACCCAATTGTCATCATCAATGGCATGTTTTGTCTCACTCTGCATCAAGAATGAGATAATGGAGGAAAACAATGAAAGACCACAAAAGCTAGAAAAAGGCTACGTATAGTAGTCCTCTTGGATTTGGACAAAGATGCGTTTGCAATCATGAATGGATTTTGTGAGACAATAGCTTCTTGTCATGTCGGAATTCCAAACCTGTCCCAGAACCAGAAGTTCATGTCGAGAATTGGATCAAATACTTGCATGTTCAAGTGTTCTTCCAAAAACTCGAGTCAACTACAGATACTCCTTCTCGTGGCAGTGATTCCTGGTTTTTAATATAATTCGCATGACACACGTGTTAGTACGTGTCCCAAGTCAATTAGAAAAGTTAACAAACATTTTTATCTCGTTTTCCTTTGTAACGTCGAATCTTGATTCCTGAGGACTTATATAGTAGCAAATCACCTACAAGCCTTTTTTGTTTTTTTGTTTTTTTTTGTAAGCACTACGTATTTCTTACTTATTAATTTCAAACATGTAACTCAACTGGAGCATCACTTTTTTTGTTAGAGAATTGCTTTCACATGGTAGTTGAACAAAGTGCTCGTAGCTGTAGTGCTCTCTCTGCACTAGAGATGAATGCGGTAGCGAGTGATAATTCTAATCACCATCTTGTCTTCTCAAACACAACATTTTTCATTCGTTAATAAACTATATTGGTCAATTCAGATCAAATCCATCTAATTAAATTCTCTTGCCCGTTAAGCTGACTCTCCGTAAGGTGTTTGATTAAGTGATTACGGACCCCAACAAAATAAATCCAAACAAGTCAAGATTTTAGTTAATTGTTAAGACCCAACACCCAACTCAACCTCTTGTCACATAAATGTTTGCTGCTTTCACACGCAGATCAGTGGGCTGCAGCACTGATCATCAGTTATTTCAAAACACACGCCACATCTAAAGTTGGGGATCACACATACATAGGATTCAATACTATGTCCCAACTCAAAATCAAAAAAAAAAAAAAACTATCCAACACAAGTTGATAAGTTGTTAATTGTTGATCAATGGGCTTAAACCTGGAAAATAAATGAAAGCTGGCCGGTAGCATTTCAAAAGGTGATTTTGAACAAATAAACTCCTGTTATGTTATTACCTATTGAGAAGACGATAGGAAAGAGTTTTTATAGAGGTTGGATAGAGAGATTAGCAATATGCTACATGTATAAGATGGTTGAAAAATATTAGGATGGTAAATAGAGAAAAATGGGTACATGAGAATTGGTGATTTCGAAAATGTTAGGATAAAATGATACATTTGCATAAATATTATGTTTTGGAGACATTTTGTGGAAAAATTGATATGGACGAGAGAGAAGTACATTTTTAACTTACTTGATATTTATGAATTTGAAAGGGAAAATGATACCATTACAAGAAAAGTAGTACTTTTCTTACTCATGCATCAAAACATCCAATCTTTTTCCTTTTTTTCTTCCAAATTTCTAGTTTCTTGAAATCTCTAGTTGTATTCGTATTAGTTTCAAGGAGTTTTGGGTGGGTGAGCTTTGGGATAAAAAAACATTTTCTCAACTTCGGTTGACTTGTACCCCTCCGTGAATAGATGATTTGACAATGACTTTCTCTATCTTTAAGATAGGTAAAATGAATTTTTGTTTCGTGGAGGATAAAAAACTATAATGGAGGCAGTAAATTGTCTTTTGTCCCAACTTTTAGAGGTAAGAAACTACATTTTCTCCAGGTGTCAAGGAACTCAATTTCTTGAGAAATTTTTGAAGATTTTGGTGCATCTACCTTTGTAACAAATAGATTAGGGGATCCACGTTAATAATTAAATTGAAAATTACAACTTTTAAAAAACCAACATAGTACATTATATGTGAATGTATTTTGGACAATAAAACACAAAAATGAGGCATAAATTGCGAGTAAGATGTAGAAGTAACTCTTGACAAGCTAAATCATACAATTTAATATGAAAAAGGAGAAATTTAGATAAATAAAGGAGTTCATCTATGGAACATTGATGTTAAAAACCACACCCATACGGCAATTAATCACTGTGCACTTTGTGGAGTGTTGTATAGGCCTTGTATGTAGCCTTTATACTTTATATATATGTATGTGCATAAAGAAGATAAGAGCAAGGTGGGCATAAATAAACAAAACAAACATATGGATTTAAATATTTGGCAACCGCGCGCTGAAACCCATTGATTGATTAACTAATTAATTAAAGGTGTTTCAACAACAACAGTCTGATAGCTACAGCTGGGTATTATTAGGTGCATCAAAATTTGACTCGTGCTGTTTTTTTTGTTTTTTTTGTGATTGTGGCAAATGCTCGACCAAAAGTGTCTTTTGAAATGGTGATCGTTATTAGTTTGTGATTGGAGAGAAGACTTTTGGGTTTAACTATTTGAATTCAGATTATATATTGGTGACTGCCATTCTAAGCATTATAGTTCAAACATTTTAATTTTGGGGATTTGAATTCATTTAAAGGATATCGTATTTTAGTAGTTGCTGCTGAAGTTAGTTTTAAGTTACAATTGCAAATGGGTCTTCTTAACTGCAAGTTTGATATATCGAAACTTATACCCTACAATTTCACGTATAAGTTAGTTTGGAAACTCAATCTTGCTAAGGATGTAAAATAAATTGTTAACGACAAACATGTTGCACATCGTCCTTACACAATTCACATCCTGTGATTAAATATTTGATTGTCCAATTTGACATATGACGATCAAAATATGAAAAATATAATGTTTCCCATTTTCCTCAAAATGAGTCTGCCGGTTGAAAATATTCTTTAGTAAATTATAATGGCTTAGAAAGCCATTGAGAATCACAACGTAGAAAAACCATATTGTATATATATATATAGGAACGACATCATAGTCCTCGTAAATATTTACAGGAACGTAATGTTCTGAAAGGTTTGCTTTACAACGAAGTGGTCCTTGAAGATGATGTGGTATTTCTCACCAAAGTTCATAATAGAGTTTGTGTTTCAGGTGGGGGTGAGCTTCGGTCCAGGACCGGATCGGACCGAACCGGACCGAAACCCGAATTTTCGGGAAGTCCGGACCGAAGACCGGACCGAATAGGTCCGGTCCGGTCCGGGTCGGTCCAAAACCCGAATTTTCCCCTTAAATTTTCGGTCTGGTCCGGACCGAAGACCGAATTTCCAAAATTTTGTGGACCGAAGACCGGATCGAAAAAATTCGGTCCGGTTCGGTCCGGGTGTCCGGACCGGACCGAATTTTGCACACCCCTAGTTTCAGGTACGTCACTGCTCCAAATATATCAAAAATAGGTGGAATTTGAGTCTTGGTACTAGGGGTGTAATCGATCTCTAAACGAGCGATCCGAGTCTGCTCAAGATCGGCTCGTTAAGAGTTTCGAGCGGAAAATTTTGCTCGTGCTCGATTCGACCTGCTCGCGAGCGGCTCACGAGCGGCTCGTTAACCTAAACCTTTTTTTTTGGTATTGAATTCCTAATAATATTGTCCTAACAAGTAAATTATAAGATTACTTAAGACAAATATAATAATAGTTACTAACACAATTTTAAAATTAACACCTAAAATAAAACACAATCTTATAAATTATACGACAACATCAACATCTTATAAATAAGATTATACACTTCGATCAAACAAAACCAACACAATATTAAAATCAAACACAATCTCCTAAATTATAGGACAACTCCAACATCAACGTCTTATAAATAAAATCATCCACCTGACCAAAACCTTAATTTATTTGAACTTTTGGTGTAGAAAAGAATGAGTAAAAGAAAAGAAATAATAATAATGGAAAAACGAAAAGTTTAGGACCAATATGGTTTTGATTCGAGTATTTTGGTTTGGTTTGTTAAATAGATTGTTGGTTTTGGTAAATTAGTTTATTAAATAAGTTTAACACTTTACCGATTGGGTAATTGGATAGAATATTCAGGTTAATCAAATAATTGGATATAGTAAATAGGTTTCGAACGATAATTGAGCGAGCACCGAGCGAGCATCGAGCGAGCAAGGTCTGCTCGTGCTCGGCTCGTTAATAACCGATCCGAGCAATTTCGAGCAAAATTATAGCAAAAACGAGCGAACATCGAGCGATTTATCGATCCCGAGCAGAACTTGACAGCCCTACTTGGTACTTGATTATTATTTTTATTGAAAATTCTAAAAAACACATTTTGTGATTTATTCACTAATCCCAACACCACACAAACGTCATAAACATACTTATGATACAGTAGGTTTGTTGTTGTCCCCTGTTCATTCTTAGATTTATTCTTCTGTTCACTCTCGCAATGCTCCAAATATACAAAAAAATATGTGAAACTCAAACCTTAGCATCCAAAATTATATTATGGAAATCCAAAAAAATAAAAAATAAATCCACTAGAATCTCCACCCACACTGATTGTTATGACATCACCCAAACGTCATAAAGACAATTAAATCCCAATAAATAAAGAAACTAATTAAATCCTCGTCAACTTTCCGTGCAACCTTTTTCTCCACACATCTACTACTACAAAACCAAAAGCCTTCCGCCCTTATTATATATTATATATACTCCATCCATCCAATCCATCCATTTATCATTCTCTCTCTACTCTCTCTCTCTCTACTTTGTCTGAGCAGCGCCGCTCACCGAAAGCGACGTCTGTCAGGCAGGACGTCTGTCTGAGCTTTTAGCGCGGGAAACAAACAAGCAATCAAGCAAGCAACGAACCATAAGAAAGAAGTACATCATTTTCATTTAAGAGAAGGGTTGGGTGAAGTTCGGTTTGGTGGAGAAGATGAAGTTCATGAAGTTGGGATCCAAGCCGGATGCCTTCCAACACCACGGGAACGATATTAGGTTGGTGTTAGTGTTGTTGGGTTTTTTTTGTTTTTTTGAAAAAAAATCTGGTTTGGTTGGAATTTGAGCTATATTTGGTGGTCTTAGTTGTTTTTTTTTGTTTTGATTTTATGTGAAGTTTTGTTTTTGAGGTGGATTTTTTTGGGTATGTTTGATCTGGGTCATGTTTATGTCTAATTATGTCCTTTTTCTCTGTTTTTCCCCCGTATTTTCTTTTATTTTTCTATATCTCGAATTACAACAAATTGCTGTTTCGAACGAGAAACATGGAATATTCATCAGCAATGCTTTCATGAGTTAAATTTTAACTTCATTTTTCATATAAAAAATTGCAAAAGGATTGTCAAGATCTATATTTTTTTTTCTTTCCTTTATGTCCCTGGTTTTCCTCTCCTTTGTTTGATGTATTAAGTTTCACTTGCTATGTTCATTTTTCTATGCATAAAGTTGAAGCTCTTCAAACAATTCAATCATGATCTTTAAAAGAAAACACGTCTTAATACAAAATGAAAGGCTATCATAAGGTTTGCACATTTAGTTATTCATAAGTAAATTCATGGTCATAAGCTTGTAAAATCCTTAAAATTGGACATAAATATGTGGTTAGTAACCAATATTTGTCGTATCATCTCAAGATTCCAGTGTTCAATATTATTTCATCTTGCAGGTCTGCAGGATCTGAGCTGCCAACGGATATCGTTGTACACGTTGTCGACCTGCGATTCCATCTTCACAAGGTAGGTTCTTTTGTTGCACATTTCTTCATTAAATTGTCTTCATTTAGCTTTTCCCGAAAATCTATTAAAGATCTCTCTGAAGCTGCCTACTAAGACCAGAACATCTTTTTTGTTCTAGTTTACTATTTATAATTGTGTATCCGTAAGGAATTAAAATTCCTTTCAATATTATGTGTCAATGCAGTTCCCACTCACATCGAACAGCAAGCTATTGCAGAAGTTGATACTCGAAGCATGCCAGGGAAATGTTAATGAAATTGGAATAGATGACATTCCGGGAGGAGCAAAAGCGTTCGAGATATGTGCGAAATTCTGCTACGGTATGATGGTTACTCTAAATGCCTACAACGTTGCCGCTGCTAGATGTGCTGCGGAGTACTTACAGATGACCGAGGACATGGACAAAGGAAACCTTATTTACAAAATCGACGTTTTCCTGAACTCCAGTGTGTTTGGAACTTGGAAGGATTCAATAATTGTCCTCCAAAGCACCAAAATTCTATTGCCGTTGGCCGAGGATCTGAAGATAGTCGAAAGATGCATCGACTCCATTGCATCGAAAACATTGGTTGACCCTTCAAATGTGAAGTGGTCGTATACGTACTCAAAAGGCTCTGCCTTTGACGATCAGATAATCGAAGTCGAGTCTAAACTTAACCAAAAAATCTGGACTTCCGTTCCTAAAGACTGGTGGATTGAGGACATCTCTGAATTGGACATCGATCATTACAAGAGAGTGATGGTTGCAGTGAAAGCCAAAGGAAGAATGTCGGCAGATCTAATAGGAGAGGCGCTAAGAATTTATGCAATTAGATGGTTATCTCTATCCGTCGAAGAGTTGGCGTCTGACGACTATGCCCGAAGGAACAAGTCTCTTGTAGAAACTATCATTTGGCTATTACCGTCTGACAAGAGATCAGGCTGCTCATGTACCTTTTTGCTGAAATTGTTGAAGGTGGTTAATTTGATTGGGGTCGAGAACTCTTTGAAAGACGAGTTAGTAGACCGAATAAGTTCACAATTGGACAAGGCGACCGTGATGGATCTTCTGATTCCGTCAAGATCATCAGGGGATACCGTGTATGATGTGGGTCTTGTGCAGGAAATTGTTAAGCGATTTATGTTACAAGCGTATTCGGATTCTCTTGAAAATGGAAGTAATACGCGTGGTGAATTTGTTTTGGGCAGTTCATCTTTGTTAGCAGTTGGGAAGTTGATTGATGGATATCTAGCAGAAATTGCATGCGACCCAGATCTTCCGTTGTCAAACTTCATCGATCTCTCGACGTCTCTACCTTTGGCAGCTCGACCTATTCATGATGATTTATATACAGCCATAGACATCTACCTGCAGGTACTTGTCATGCAAATATCCTTAGGTCGGTTTATTTAATTGATAGTCGATGAACGATATGGTACTATGAACTGTCTCAGGGTTTTTTTGCAGCTTACTGTTTGATCACAATACTTTCACTTAACCACTTACCATCTCACATCACGTTGTAAACACCTGAGATTTATTCTCCCACAAGGAAAATTGATTGTTCTGCTGACCAAATGAAAGAAAACATTCTGACTCTTGCCTTCGCTTTTCTCCGTGTGTTATGTGATTGTTGCTGGGATTCCATTATATGTGACAAAAAATGGTAAATGTGAAAAGATACCTTGTTAATTATCATGATTACTCTGGTCAAACAACACATTTTACTGAAGGTCAGAATTATCATGATTACTCTGGTCAAACAACACAAACTTATCTGAATAACTATGAGACAAGTCCTTTAGTATTACCATAAGGTCAGAATGACATGGTTAAATATATTCTAAAGATGCCACGACAAAAATATACAAACAGGCAACGTCACTTAAATTTTGTAGAGAATTTACCAATTAGGCTATAGGCCAATTGGTAGGTTTCTAACCTTGTACGGCGATTATGCCGCAACTTAAACAAGTTTTGTTTTGGGATTTAGTTAAAGAGCATTGAAAAAGAATTCTAGAAGTTAAACTACCATGAATTGAATCATATAATTGTTGATCAATTGACTGCTATTTCATAGAGAAATAACAAGAGAAGATACATTGTAAATAAAGTTTGTCGTCATCTCATCATGTAAATCTGATTAAGTGATTCATCAATTTCTTTATCTTTTTTGGCTTATTCAGAATCATCCCGATTTGGCAAAAGCAGAGAATAAAAGAATCTGCTCCTTGATGGACGTCAAGAAGCTCACGGCCGGCACATGTGCACATGTAGCCCAAAATGAGCGCTTACCGCTGCGAATCATAGTTCAAGTTCTCTACTTTGAACAACAGAAAGCAGCAACCAGAGGCCTAACTACTCAACTCAACAAAATCTCTTTTGACAGTGGCCAGCCGACCACTAGTACTACAGAAGCTGATTGGGAAGAAGTCGACTTCAAATACTCTGGCTCGATAAGGAGCAAGCCAAAAGGCATTGAACCAACCGAGGACGAATGCCAGGACAAAGATAAAAAGATTGGCAGGAGCAAAGGTGGGGGTCTCTCGCTGGCTTCGCGGTCGAGGAGAATATTCGACAAGATTTTCGTGGGAAAAGCACAGGTGGAAAATCACAGGAGCTCCGAAACATCAGGAAGTTCTCGAAGCCCTCCCTCGACGAGTTTGAATCAAGGGGAGGCTAAGTCGATAGGATCGTCATCGCGGCAAAGGAGATATTCTCTGTCATAAGGTACATTGTTGTGTGGGGACTTTCTCTAAGATTGTACAGAAATGTCTTATGTTGTTTTGGTATGTAAGTTGGTAATTTGAAATTAAAATGTTCAGTTGACCACTTTGTCTCATAAGGGTCTGTTTTTGTTGTTTGTTATGCACTCAAAGCTTATGGATGGAAGTGGATTTCACCAATGAACATGTGTGTGCTTTGAGCAGTGCGCTAGACTTTGTTTTTGGTGTGTGGAGCCTGTTTAGATCATTGAACATTGAACTTCAACTAAAGCACTTTGATTAAGCAAGAACATCAACTCATAAAATAGGTGAACAACTAAGAAACGGCCTGATGCGATGTTTTATGAATCTATAAGGCAACACATGTGTCTACGAACATCTAGCGACATAGACGGGAGTCTTAAACTTTTTTTTCAATCTCCCAACTTCACGTGCATTTGGGACATGATTGCAAATACCTTAACGCTGAGACACTCACCCCACACAACTTCTCAAATACCACTGAAAACTACATCCTCAGACGTTAGAATGGTCTTAATTAGGGGTGCACATGGGTTGGGTTCAACCCGAAACCCAACCCGAACCCGACTGGTCGGGTCGGGTTGGGTCGGGTTGGGGAGGGGTTCGGGTCGGGTCGGGTTGGGAAAATCAAAACCCGAATTTTCGGGTCGGGTTCGGGTTGAGGGGGTCGGGTTGACCCAACCCAACCCGAACCCGATTTTTTATTTTTTTTATTTTTTTTTATTTTTTTCCCAAATAAACCGGTCGACCGAACCGTTTCCAACCCGAAAATTTCGGGTTTTCAAGCCACCGGTCGACCGTTTAAGCACCGGTCGACCGAACCTGACCAAGTTTGGGAGAAAATTTCCGAATTCGGGTTCAACCCGATCCAACCCGACCCAACCCGAAAATTTCGGGTCGGGTTGGGTTGAACCCAAACCGGTTCGGGTTTGGGTTGGGTTGGGTTTTTTCCCAACCCGAAAATTTCGGGTTGGGTCGGGTTGAGGCCCAAACCCGACCCAACCCGACCCATGTGCACCCCTAGTCTTAATGCGAGACACAGTGTTTGGTTGCTTGGTATGCACACATGCATCTGGGGAGGTGTCCTATGGATTATCGTATCAAATCAGGTCTATAATCACGGGAAGACTCGAGCATAGACTTTCCTTTTATTGTCAACCGATTATAGCCTACCCCAACTTATCTGCGATTAAAGACTTTTTTGTTGTCGTTGTTGTCAAGTGATTACACATCCTCCCTTGAAGATCTACAATTGTATCTTCAACTCCTTCTCATTCCCTCGACAATACCCATCACCAACGAGAGCTCCTCTCCCGTTGGCAGACTTATATTGGTCAATTTACGGGACCTTGATAGCGCCCAAGACCAACTCCCTCGTACTTTTCCTACCTACCAATGAAATCTAGGACGTGGACGAGAAGCAAGGGAAGGGTTACAACTTACAAGGCATGCATTGATGAAATTGGTAATGTTTCGTATTATTTCTCGATTGATTTTTTTGTTACAAAATGTGAGAGTATATATATCGAGTACATATATAGTCGTTGGTTAATATATGATTGGCTATAATGATGCATAGATGAAATATTGTTGCCTTGATGAGATATGCGTTTGATAAGTTTTCTTTGATGAATAAGACTGTTGGTGTGGAGGATTTGTTTCATTATGGTCGTGATGATAAAGGAATGTCTGAGTCACTTTCGTATTTTAACACTCCCCCTCAAGTTGAGTTCGTAAAAAATTGAAGGAACCAAACTTGTGGAGAATGTTATGGAATTGTTTCTGGTCGAGTGTTTTGGTGAAGATATCTGCGAGTTGATCTTTACTTGGAACATAAGGAACCTCAATTTCTTTGGCTTGAATTTTTTCTCGAATGAAGTGACAATCCACTTCTATGTGCTTGGTTCGTTCGTGGAAAACGGGGTTAGAGGCGATGTGTCGGGCGGCATGGTAGTCACAATGCATTAACATAGGCTCCTTGTAGGGAACTTTCATTTCACTGTGGAGTTGTTTGAGCCAGATAAGTTCACTAGTAGTAGATGTCATTGCCTTCTATTCAGCTTCACTCAATCTTGCGACAACGTTTTGTTTTTTACTTCTCCATGTGACCAAGTTGTGGGGATCGTATGGGGCCCTCTAGTGATCGTAATTAACTAAAGTGCGGAATTAAAACTTAATTACGAAACTAACAACTAATCATGCAAGGGTTAGATGAGAGTTAGAGAACTTGGAAACCACGTTGTAGTAGACGCCCGATGTAACGAGGTTCGGCACCCTCCCCGGGTCCTAGTCCTCACTCACAAGCCCCGCTCGTCCCTCGAGCCTCGCTTGTGGTTTCCACTATCCGATCTCCGTTACCGGGCCGAGATCAACACCTTTACAAACAACGAGCCTCGCGAACACCCTCGCCTCACCCGTGTCTCCTCTCACAACCCAAGAGGGAGCTTCCCCGAAGCTATTACAACTCTTGTGATTTGGATGAAGGAATGAATCACACTTCTTGCTAATGACACTCTAACTTTGAGCACACTTGGATTATGATATGGATCTAGGAATACAAGTGGTGAAGTTTTGGCTTGAGTGTATAGGATTTGAGCTTTGAAGGTTTGGGAAAGATAGCACAAGGATACTTGATGTTTTGGAGAGTGTAGTGCTTGTGTTGTGCTTCTAATGAGGTCCTTATATAGGCTTCAAAGCTCTTAGAGTCGTTGGGGAGTGGGTGAGAAAGTTGACCCATGAAATGTGATGATGTGACAAAAGTTCGGGCAGAATTTGCACGCTCCTCGGTAGACCGTTAACCCAACGGATTACCGACGATGGTCATTTCGGTTTACCGAATCTTATTCGGTTAACCGCTCACTCAACTCCAGTAGCTCTGTAACTAGCAACCCTAATATAATTCGGTTTACCGAAACCTATTCGGTTAACCGTTCCAAACTGGACAGTAAGATTGGTAGGGTTCTGTTAATGCTAGGTTCGGTTGACCGTCTATACTTCGGTATACCGAAGTTAGCGCGGGTTTTGCGCTGACAAAGCGTGGGAAATTGTTTTACCAATAACGGTCAAGTTAAATAGCCGTTGGGCTCCTAAAGCAATATGATTCGGTTGACCAAATGAAGTTCGGTGTACCGAATATGGATAAGTCAATTGGGCTTTAGGTCAAGATTTAAATACGACCGTTGGAGCAAAAGTCCAAAACCGGTCCAGGCTAATTCGGTCTACCGAAGGTGGTTCGGTATACCGAGGTGGTACCATTTCCAAGGGCTTCTTTGTCCGAGTCGTTGATGCATGGAATGGCAACCTGGTTTGTTTCGCAAGGCGACAAGTCTCACAACATAGGTCAATATTTTAAACTAGGCATCAAATGTTTTAAAACGTGCAAGGACGGATGTCCCATGCGTTTATGCCAGATATTTGGCATTTGAGAAGACACATTATTAACAACTAAACTTTTATTTAAGTCTAAAACATATAAGTCATTAACAAGCAAACCTCTACCAGTCATCTTCCTTGACGTTCGGTCCTGAAATAGCACATCAAAAGGTGTAAAAATCACATTGCAATTTAAATTTTGAGTGATCCGTGATACAGATAGAAGGTATGTCATGAATTCTGGGATATATAAAACATTTTCAGTAGTTCGGTTTAGCAATTGTGATTCTCATATTCCATTAATTCTGACTTGATTTCCATTTGCAACAGTGACAAACTTAATCATATTGGGATCATAATAAATATTACTTAATAGATTTTTGTTACCAGTCATGTGGTCAGTAGTTCCGGTGTCGATAATCCATGAATTCATGAAATTAGCAAGATTTGCAATGGAATTAAGAGAACTAATACCTAATCTATTACCTGAGTGGCTCTGATTTTGTCCTGAAAGCTGAAGAATGTTGTTGACGTGGCCTAACACTTGATTGAGCTCCTGTTGGACCGACCCAAACCCATGTAGTCCACGCTCAGCTCTTGTTTGCGTCTCAGCACACATGCTCATATTCGGGTCCGGAGCTGCCCTCCTGCTAGCGTTGTCGATATTCGGGTGATCCGCGTACGAATTAGAGATAAAATCACGACTCCCCGAGCTCGACCCGATCTACCCCCATTTTTGGTATTCTCCTTCAAAATTAGGGTTAGGGTTTTGGTCTGGTTTTCCTCCGCCGCTTGGTCCTCTGCTAGCACCCCCTTTTCCTCTGCGTCCATCCTTGGGTGGTCGGAGGTGCAGGTAGAGAAACCAGCAGCGGGCGCGATTGTAGCCTTGCTTCTTGCAGTTGTCACAGTGCTCATCTCTCCTTCTTCCAAACTGCCCTTTGTTCTTTGTGTTTTGGTTTTGATGGTTTGCGGCGGCAAATGCTTGGTTTTCTTTTTCTGTGTTTTGGTGCATGCCTTGCCTTCGGGTTTCTTCCCGTTGTGTCATCGCTATGATCTGATTGGGGGGCGGAAGCTCCAATGAGGAAAGAATTTACGATCTTAGAGTCTCGTAGCTAGGGTCGAGTCCCACGAGGAAGTGGTAGATTCGACCTTGCTCGACTCTTTCCGAGATGACCTTGGGGTCAGTGCTTGGTGGCTCGTAGATTCTGAGCTCGTCCCACCGACTTTTGAGTGCGCCAAGATATTCGATGATGAATTTTTGCCCTTGTCTTGTTTGTGCGAGCTCTTGTTTTATTTTGAAGACATGGGCGAAAGTTTGTTGCTTTCCATACAGGTTATGGGTTTCATCCCACAGTTCTTTTGCCGAGTTTGAGTAGAGAAAGAGGTCGGTGATCGGTGGATGCATAGAGTTTAATATCCAGGTCATCACCAAATGATCCACCGTTTGTCATTCTGCTACCTTGGTGCCGTCGGTTTGTTTGTATCTCAGGTGATATGGCGTAGTTTGCCCTTGCCACTGAGGGACATGGTGACTAATCTCGCCCATGATAGATAGTTTGTGACGTTGAGTAGTTGAGTGGTCAGTCGTTACGACGTGACTACTTCTGAGGCCATTAGAGGGATGGAGGTTGTCTTTTGACGTCAGCCCCCTCGTGAGATTTGGGATGCGAGTTTTTGGTTGGCTTGGTTTGGTTTGTGGGATGAGTCAATGATGATTTTTGGGTGGTTTCTGAGGTGAGGATCTCCGGTGATGAACACCTTTTTCTGAGGTGTTTCAGAGAGGCTATGATACCATGATGAAATTGGTAATGTTTTGTATTATTTCTCGATTGATTTTTTTGTTACAAAATGTGAGAGTATATATATTGAGTATATAGCCGTTGGTTAATATATGATTGGCTATAATGATGTATAGATGAAATATTGTTGCCTTGATGAGATATGTGTTTGATAAGTTTCCTTTGATGAATAAGACCTTTGGTGTGGAGGATTTGTTTCCTTATGACCGTGATGATAAAGGAATGTCTGAGCCACTTTCGTATTTTAACATGCATGGAAGGTAACCTTGTCTACTCGGTCTCTTGCTCAAGGTTTGGTTTGGTTTGGTTTGCTTGATGTCACTAACAAGAGAATTAGGGAAGGTTGTTATGCGTACTTAAAAACTTATTCACCACAACCAACACCATGAACACACCTCAGCCAACACAAAATACAAACGTAAAGAACTAAAGTCATTCAGGCGAAAACAAAAATAATCAGAACACTCACAACAACTACCAAAGTCACGAACTACCATTCACTACCATAGGAATTCCAGGAAAATGACAGAAATGAGAACGAGGGCATACGTAAATAGAAGAATTCAGGTGCAAGTGAGAAAATTCACATGGATTATAATAATATAACCCCAATACGTCCGCAAATGTGATGATGCAAGACTATTCTCATGGCACTAGTGCAGAAAAGTCCATATACGTCGGATATATAGTGGTATAGACGTCGGATTTCTATGGTCCAAGTACCCGACGTCTATTTCCCCGTCGTCTATTCCTTGTTGTATAGACGTCGGCTATATACGACCGACGTCTATACAGTGTATACACGTCGGCTGTATACGACCGACGTCTATTATATGTTAATTAACAAAAAATACATTGGAACGTATATCGGACATTCTGAACTCACATTAATCAAGCCCAAGCTGCCCAAGTGACCTAAGGGCCAAACTTTTGACAAATAACCACGAATATCAAGCCCAACATGCGCAGGTGCCCCAAGTCGTTCGCGTTCAGCAGTAAAGGAGTGGTGGAGTACATCAACCACACAAAAAAAATTCTCTGATGTGGGACTAAACTATTACACCAAATAGACGTCGGATATATACATTGACCGACGTCTATTCATACAGCATGACCTATAGACGTTGGTCACGCTATACATCCGACGTCTATACTTTGAAATAACAATAATTAATAAAAAAATATGTCGGCTACCATATACAACCGACGTCTATACATGGGTCTAGCTGCCCCAAGTGCCAATCTTTTGACCATTAAATATATATATATGTATCTCACTTGCATTTTGTAGTGTGGTACCAAACTACCATTTAGAAGTAAAGGAGTGGTGGAGTACTTCAACTCCACCAATAAAAAACTTTCTCCAATGTGAGACTAAACATGTCACCATACACACACATGTGTACAACACAACACACATGTGATTGTAATTATTTTTAAATCCACATTATTCTTATACAAAATAATCCACATAAATTCTTACACGAAATAAATCCTAAAAATTACGTTATTTCTTATACAAAATAAATTCCAAAAAATGAGTTACTTTTTTCACGAAATAAATCCCAAATAATTGCATTATTTCTGATACAAAAGAAATCCACATAAATTCTTATACGAAATAAATCCAAAAAAATAAACAAAAAATATTTTCTTCTTTCAGGAGGTATAGACGTTGGTTATACTAAACAACCGACGTTTCTACAAACCTATAGACGTCGGATGTCCAAATATCCGACGTCTATTTGGTGACGTCTATCGAGCATTCGACGTCTATTTGGTGACGTCTATCGAGCATTCTGCACTAGTGTGGGCACACGAACGCACAACAACAATTAAATCACTTGGCGTTTTTAATTTTTGAGTGTAATAATATCATATACATTTTGATTATCATATATTTGCTCTTTATTAAATAAACAAGACAACTCTACCTTCTACAACACGTAGACCTGATGATTTAACACGATAACACGACACGAAAAATCCATCTCCAAGTTTACTGATTTCGTGTTTGTGTCGTATCATTTTCATGTCTCACCTGTCGGGTACCCCCGAAAGTACACGGAATTTACTTCCATAAAAAAACACATCGAGGAGATTCAAACTCACATCCAAAACAGACTTAAAATCAACACTAACCACTAAGCCAAATTCAATTGCTTGCATATCTCGAATGTTCAACGTTATTTATAGGTCATTTTCCAATGTTTGGTGATCATAAATTTTAGCCTCACGTCGCCTGATTTGGATTCTTACCATTCACTCAACTCTATAAAACTAATACTAACATTCACCTCTCAACCCATCCAATTGGGAGTTTTGTTTCACAATGTTAGTCTAAAGAAATATTTTTAGAGTAAATACTTAACTTTAATAAATAAATAAATATTCTTGGTTGGTTTTTGTGCTTGTTCGGATCGTGTTCATTTGATTGGACACATAAATCTTTCAAGTCGTGTCTGTATCTACTGAAATTAACTAGTACACAAAAAAAAAAACGACATGAAAATATACGACACAACACGATTGTAACTTCTAACAACATTGTCACGAATATGTCAGCCCATAATACACATTCGGATCCTAAAAAAATTATAAGCATGCATTGGAAATTTGTAAGCACTAGTTAGAAAAACATTGTCACTAAAAAATTTCATTGTAGATATACGATCATGAATCATTATTAGAAAATCGTGACTCGATCTCTTACGAGATCAATCCACTCGGATTAAAAGACATCGTTGTTTTGTTTTAGGCGTGAACTTCAAAGCAAAAGATAAATCACTTTTTTTAAGCGGTTGAATCCATCCGTGTAAATGTGCAAATAGGAGTCTGCTCTTTATTTTGCTTTGAAGAAGACAGCAAATAAACAAAACCAATTAGTAGAGCATTACAAATTTAACATGAATGGAATCTTTAGAAACTTTAAGGAACACCATAAGATCCCCGTTCGTTAGGAACCCTTGGAATACGTTGGTATGACTTTTTTTCAAGTTTTGTTATTTCTACTCTTTGATAAATACAATACCTCATATTTTACGCTCATCTCCACTTTAAAAGTAAATTAACTTGTACACATGTACAATATATTACTAACAAAACTCAAGGAAAACTCATTACAACTTATCTCTACTCTTTAGAAACCCCTAGGATCTACTGTTGCGGTTTTCCCCAATTTTTTTTTGTTTCTATCCTATTTGATAAACGCAATCCCTCGTATTTTACGTACATCCATACTTTAAAAGTAACTACCTTGGTACATGTGTCACACGTAAAAGATAATACCCGCAAAACTTGGAAAAAACCCACAAAAACAAGTGCGGTATATTTTCTTATTATGTCGAAACTCGATATAGGATTTTTTGCCGAACAGTCAATCTCCAGAAGGAAGATACTAAAGCTGGTAGAGAAATAAAACTAGAAACTTAGCAAGGAAATGAACAAGAGAGAAAAAAAATGAACATGTATTATAACGTTAAAAATTTATTCCCCAAACTTCATCTCGGCTTTTCAGCCTTTAAGGTGCCAAATCCCTCATGCGTAGTTTCTGGTTCCTCCACAGCAACTGAAAGATTGCATTGAATAAACCAGGATTTACAAAAATTAAATTAATCCCAATGGCAACCTATTAAGTTGTAATCATCTGCGTTTTAGCCGGGTGAACAGTGAACTCCAAGCAAATCAGCTTTGTTTTGCATTTTTTACCTGAACTTCTGTTTGGACATCTCTATATCCACTTGATATCCTCCTCGAATAATCTATTTACACCTAAAAAATGTCAGGTATTACTGTATTAGTGTAAAAAAAGTAGAAAAAGATGGAAGGGTCCCGAGTGCAAACCTTTTGGTTGTATTTCAAGTAATCTCTTCAATCATTCTCACAGAACGTGGAAGCATAAATTCGGCAAATACAGGATAATGCGAGGAAGGATAAAAGCCATCAATATTATCTTTTACAACCTCGCAAGACATTGGAACCAATGAACGCCCACGGAAAAGAATCCAGTCAATGTGAAGATCTTGAGTTTGGCGATCCCAGCAAAGACAAAGCGCCCTGAATATCAACTTCAGAAACTCGGTAGTTCCTTGTTTGTCCCCTGCCCATAAAATAATTACTGAAAACATTTGCTTTGGGAACAACATGAAACATGAATGTGAACTATCTGGTCGCTTCATGGGAAGAAAACCACCCTCAGGTGTCAAAAGTGGAAACGTTTCAAGTTTCTAAAATATGACTCTTTTTAAAAAAGGTAAAAATCAAGGATTAGATGTATTTGTATAAAAGATGCAAATCTCAGACTATCCTAGAAACAATAATATACCAAGTAGTTGCATTATTACATAATGAAGATTACCTTTGAATCCATGATATGTACGAATAAGCGAGACATTTTTCCTCACACGTGCATTAGGCCACGCATCCCGCATATCACCTATGACTCCATGTTCTCTGTTACATAATTAAGAAAGCCTGAACAAATTAGTCGATTCACATAAATCAAATCGTAAGAATGTACAGATGTATTCATTTTGTTGCTACACTACCAAAAAAAATGAGATTTGAAGAAATGAATATTTTTATTTTGCAAAAAATGGAAAGACTCCATTAGTCTTTCCACATTTATATACCACTAAACGTGCTTTTTTGGTCTATCATAGAAGAAATACAGGATACAAATACATGTGACCTAAATTTAATTTTTTTCAATTCGATGGTGCTTCATGTATAGCCAAGAATGATACAATATGCAAAGCTAGGTCAGATTTTTTGCTTCCATCGCAAAACAATTACAGCTGATGTTAATGATGAAGGTACACGTTGGAAACATTATAAAGTTGTACTTTCAGCTAACTGTTCAACAATCATACAGTTATGAATTAAAGCATTTCATTATGAAAAAAGTGTCACGTCAGTTGGGGGTATATATGACTGCCATGGCCCATGTGCAACTAGTTAGTCCCCTATAATTACCACGCAAGATTAAAAAAAAGATAGAATAAGTCATGGAAAGCTAACTGCCATGCGCAAAACGTGAAGAAAAACCACATATACTATTCACAGTACAATGACGAAAAAAGGCTGCAAAAAATGCATAAGCAGATGGCAGCAACATCAATTAATGTTCTCAATATATCTAATTTTCAACATTAGAAAATCAATATGTAGGGACCATGCTTCCAAAAACTGATTAAATTGAATCAGTAGAAACGATGCTACTCAACAGCACTTTCAAGCGACAGCAAGAAGAATAAACTTTTCATGAAACATATAAATAAACTGAATATATATATAAACTGGATTACTAAAACGGTTAACTTTCAGAGTTAAAAAAAGTGGTTAACTTTCAGCATTAAAGAGAGAACTAATAATACATGAGTACACGACATCTTTGCAATACCTCGAATTTCCAAGTAAGAAGCGACCCGTGGTTGATTCCTTCTGCGTATTGAATCCTCCACAATATACAACTGGCAAACTTGGAGGCAAGGATGCTATATGTTGCCATGTGAGCAAGGCACTTCGTCTCCGTGCACGAGGACTGACTTCATCCATATTCGTATTTACAACCTGGAAACTGAAACCAGGTGGTTCCACTCTCTTAAGTTGAAATGTGTAGACATCATGTCAAGGAACAAGACCGCAAACTAAAAGGCTACAAGAATAACAAATTGGACAGAGAAGGAAAAAAAATGCAGAAGGATATTGCCCAGGTAGCAATGCAAGGTACTGTTGATCCCCATGATGTGCTTCCAGGAACAGAGGGAGATTCAGACAACCAAAATGTTCCACCTTCAACAAGCTCAACCTTCAAGAGTTTTGAGAAGAATATCAGGATATATAAATATGAATCTATTAAATGGAAAACCAACAAGTGAACAATGTCAACCATGTATTTGACGTGACCCTGGTTATCTTAACTGGTATGCAGAGCAAAACAAAAATTTTAAAAAATATTCTAGTTGATGTAAAAGAATACCTTCTCCTTGTCATAAAAAATAGTGCAATATTCATCTGAGGAGTCTTGAGGGCCTTTTCTTGATATACCGAATTGATCATATCCTGAAAAAATCAATCAGACATGTTTTAAGGTAATTTCGTACACCATAAATAGCATCAAATGTTAAAAACATGGGTAACTTGCTAAACTACAAAACACAGCCAATTGGAATAGGGAGATTGGGTCCAGATCCTATATAAAAGGAGAGTGCTGCTGCTAAGGGAGGCTGCGTATTTAGCGTCACTAATTGGTGTAGATTTATTAACATATAAAAGGATCTATTAATGCCTAAATATTGTTATTAATGCCTAAATATTGGTGGGCTTAACGGTGTTGCATGAAATTTTTCCCATAAATGGAAACAAGTAAATCTACATATGCTTATCTAGTTGTTAATTAAAAGAAATACTTTAAATTAACATCAGCATGAGTATATTTTGTAGATAACAAGTAGCAATTAGGAATTACGCTTTTATGTACAAAAGGCATTGCACGACAAATAAAGACATCACATAACTTTGTATAATGAGAGACATTGAGTTGATTACATTAATATCATCGATATGACTTCGTATATCTAATATATCTCTCAACTTTATATCATCTTCAAATACCAACAAATTTGAATGGAACCATTCAATTATGCCTTCCAATTCAGCATCGAATAGTCTTAGTCTAGACTCTAAACAATTTTATTTTAGTATTGCATATCGCATTTTCTTAATTGTTTATGTTTATCCAACTCTGATTATGATAAATTTTGATATTGATCTAACTGAAACCTCAACAAGAGAGGAAGGGGATACGAGTGACTTATATATACAAATGTACACAACATTAGTACACGACACAATTGACAACCCTAGGTGTTACTACTAACTACTAAGAGCTGCATTCTGGGAACTCATGTGTCTTCAAGAATCTTTCAATAAATTTGCATTTCGCCCAAGTTTACAAACATTGACCTTCATAAACTCCAATCCAAATGAGTCGTAATCATAATAACACAACACACTAACTAACTTCTATAATGACTGCTTTATAGGAATTTGAGGGAGGTCAATAACTCCAGTTCCATGACTTCCCTTAGTTTTAAAAAGAAAGGAAGGAGCTCATTGAAACTAAAATTTTATTTTTAAGTCATGTGGAACTTCATTTCCAGGATTTGTAAAGTTTTCCAGCAAACCGATCACATTAAACTCTTTTATTTTATTTTATCTACTTTACCACCCAATGCATTTTTAATCTCAAATATCCCAAACATATGAATGCATGTTTTATCTACTTTATTACCCAATCCATTTTAAATCTCAAACATCCCAAATATGTGAATGGAATTGTTGCGATTCGATCTCAAACATCCCTGACACTAAACAGTCTCAAAACCACAATGTGAAAACCAAAAGGCACCAGACAACGACATCGAAACCCTAAGAACTAATAAGCATATCACATTTGTTTTGAGCTAGTCAAGACCAGAAATCAAATCTCAAGAGTCTCATTCGTATGACAGGGATGTTGGTATTTAAAACAGGAGATGGGATAGAGTAGATTAAATAATAAAAAATCATGATAAATTTTGGCATTAAACTACCTGCAACCTTAAAAGGAGAGGAAAGGGGATATCACGTGTTTCAGATTGAGATTGGTTATGTCTTGGAGAATAATTAAGCATTTATAGTTATTCCTACTTACAAGGAATTGCTAACCAAAAGGCTATGCAAGGCTTTCGAAACTATCAAGTAAAAATCATCATACATCATAGTGTTTAAGCTTGAGTGCTTGACAGAAGGGCAATAGTAAGTTATTTTTAAAGTTTTCCAAGCAAGCGATCACAACTAAACCACAATGTGAAAAACAAAAGCTACCACAAAACGGCATCGAAATGACGAAACCCTAACAAGCATATCTCACCAGGCAAGCATTGCTGCAGGAAATCGAGCTGACCTCTGACACCTGAAACACACAAACTAAGTGATTAGTTTGCAAGAAAATAACATAGAAGTGATTGATTTGCATGAAAACTTAATGAAATTCTGAAAGTCCAGTTATAACAGTTTCGCAGTCTTATTAATTTGTATTTGAGTTTCACTTCCTGCAGTTTCACACCAACACCAAAGTGAAAGAAACTCATGAAAGTGGAGTTCCAAAAGTTTTTTGGCTTCCACCAAACCAATCAAAGGGCGAAATCCAGAAGAGAAGAGAAGTGAAAGTTGAGTGACCTTGCTGGGTGCAGAGGACGGTGGGGGAGTAGCTGGTGATGACGCTGACGCAGAGATCGCGCCTCTTCTCCCAGCGGTTGGGGCTCCCCGTCTCCTGTGCCCCCTCGTGGAGGTTCAACGTCATCACCGTTATCGACGCCGACGTCATCGCTCTGGTCGGCCGATCAGGGAAGAACCATCGTCGGTCGGTCGGTCGGTTGGTGGATCGGAGAGGAACAAAGAATAAAATAAAGTGGAAGTGGAATGGGATGATGGCTTTGGACTCCGGATGACTTGTTTTTGTTTTGTTTTCATTTTTTTTTTCGGAAAAATTTAGTGTCAGTCTTCGGACTCAACTCTACCTGTTATAACTAGGCTCGTAAACGGGTTGGGTACGGGTCTGGTATGTCCTCACCCGTATCCGTACCCACCCAAATTAACGGGTACGGGTATATACCCGTACCCAATATTAGTCTACCCGTACCCGCCCCATACCCGTTTGGTTAACGGGTACAGGGCGGGTAAACGGGTAAGTGAGTCACCTATTACAAAAACGACTTGTACAAGACAAAAAAACACACACAAACACAATACAAATATCTTAACAAACACAAAAAAGGTCTAACAAACACTAAATAATATCTAACAATCACAAATAAATATCTTAACAAACATAAATAAATGTCTAGCAAACACAAACAACCATTTGTAGAAGTTTGAATTCTTCTATTACAAGTTTACAAATAGTGAACTAACTTCTACTAATCCTCCTCAACATCATCGTCATTAATTGAAATTGAATCTACTTCAAGTTCTCCATCATCTGTGTCATTAACTGTGCCCAAAGTTTCTTTACCAAGTGCTCTATCTACAAAATATGGAGAACAGAAGTTGATAAAAATAAAATGACAAGTCATCTAAATAAATACACATGTAAGTTACAAAAGAATTTACTACTAAAAGTCTTCCTTATCCAATCTTGGGAGCATATAAGAGCTTCAACGGTATTTGCATGCATGGAGCTTCTTGATGGATCAATCACTCTACCACCAGTGCTAAAAGCAGACTCTGATGCAACTGTTGATACCGGAATAGCCAAAAAATCACGTGACATGCGACTAACTAGAGGGTACTTGGGAGCATTGATCTTCCACCATCCAAGAATGTCTATCAACAATAGGATGCACTCCTTCATCCAAGTACATGTCCAAATCACACTTGAACGGTTGATTTGCTGATTTATTAGCAAGAAACTCCTTCAACTCACTTAGTCCACTGGCTAGTTCAAAAGTTTCTTTGCCAAACCTTGTACCTCCACTTAAAGAAGTTCCACTACTACTTCCACTGCATAAACTGCCTACTCCACTTTCACAACTGTAGACACTTACATCCATTCCTCCAAACCTAAGACGATACTCATTGTAAATCTCTTGCAAACTACTTCTGATACCGTAATACAAATATACCCCTTGTTTTGGTTTGACGTCCACATATCACTTGTCAAAGTAATACGACATTGAAGTCCATCTAAATGCTTGTACAACTTATCCTTTTCTTCCATGAAAATTTCCACACAATCTTTCTTTATTGTTGTACAAGAAACCATTCTGAACTCAGGTCGAAGATGACTAACAAACTTTCGAAAGCCTACATGCTCAACAATTGAGAACGGGTACTCATGCAACACAATCATTAGGGCAAGATCCTTCCTACTAGTCATCTGATCAAACTTGTGATTCTTAACATCTACAGTTCCAGCTAAGCTCTTTTTGTTGGCTTTTTGGCCTTAATCTAGGTTTTGATGATTTAATTAACCTAATCTTAATTATGATGATGTAGAGTAGCACACATATTGCATTGCATATATATTGTATTGTGCTAACCTCTACAGGTGATCAAGACTCAAGAAAGAAGGAAATCAAGTCAAGATTTGTAATAAAGCTAAATGAACATGTGTAATCTTGATTTTATTTTGAGTCTTAGGAACATGTGTAAATTGAGCATGCAAGAGTTTAAAACATATCACATACACACTAGGTTCCTTAGAGAAGTCACACACAAAATTTCACCTTATTTGGACTTCATTAGATCACCCAAACCTTAGTCGGAAATCGCTTATAAACTTAAACCTAGATTTCCTGTGTGAACCGGTCGACCGAACCAGTTCTCAGTTCGACCGGTTTATAACACTCTCCACAGTGATTTTACCGAACTCGACCGGTCGACCGGTTCTACCTTTTCGGTCGACCGATCCCGGATTTTCATATGACCGTTTTCTTGTCGTATATGCCCAACGGTCGTATTCGTATTAAAACTATATACACCTCCATATACTTAACCAAACGGTCGAACCATGTGCCCAGTTCGGTCGACCGTTTAACCTTGTCAAGAATTCCCTGCTATCGGTCGATACGATTTCGTTCGACCAATCCAATTTTCCCTCTACCGAAACGCTTATTCGGTCGACCGGTAACCCTGTTCGGTCGACCGTTTTCTTAATAGACTTAAGTGTTCGGTTGATCTATTCATATTTCAGTCGACCGTATTCTTATCGAACCCAAGCGTTCGGTCGACCGTTCCACGTTTCGGTCGACCGGTTCTGGACAGATTTGCAGCCCGATTTTCTGCTTTGTGTATCTTGCACAAAACCCAATCAAATCTATCCCCAACGGCTAGAATACCTTAGGAGCTTATAAATAGAGGATCAAGACTTGTTGTTAACACAACTCTCCAACTCCAATTGTCCCAATACATTAGAGAGAAACTTCAATCCTCAAAGCTCCCAATTCTACACTCCATAAGCCTAAACTTCACACATTTGATCATATACTCATCCTACTCAAAGTGTGCTCAATTAGAGAGTGAATCCCACTCAGTTACAAGAGTTGTCAAAAGAAGCAAGGACTTCGGTGAAAGCCCGAAGTGTCCCTCTCGGATTGTGAGAGGAAGAATTCAAGCAAGCGAGAGTTGTTCGCGTTGCTTGTGGTGTAAAGGCGTTCTCTCCTGGCCCGGAACGGGGAGTGGATAGTGAAGACGTAGGCGGAGCTCGCGGAGTCGAGCGGAGCTTACAAGAGAGGACTAGGACCCGAGTGGGGTGTCGAACCTCTATAAAAACGCCGAGTCTCTTTGTGGTTTGCATGTTATTTCCCTACTAGTCTTTAAATTGTTTTCGTTGCGTTTATTGTTTGATTAATTAGGGATTAGCTTAATAGTGATTAGTGGACCCATAACCCACACGTTCCTACACTTTTCCCCTACATTCAATACCAGTTGTCGACTTCCAATACGACCTTTAACCTTGGTAGGGTGTTGTTTTCTTAGATGTGTCCACAAATGTGTTGTTCCATCACTATTTTTGGCAGTCAAGGTTTTAGAACAATGATTACACTTGGCTCTTTTATTCTCATTTTCATCATTATAACTACTAAAATCGTTCCAAATTTCAGAATTCGAACGCCTTTTTCTTTTTTCTGAATTTGTCGCTATTGGTGTTCCATTTTCATCCATTCCTACAGTTTCAGACATTACCTACTACAAGATAAAATTTCATGTATTAACTAAGGCAAAAAATACATATTTTTTTGCATAAAAATCTGGAAATAAACAATTAAACAAACCAAGAACCGAAAACAACTCCCAACATTCACAAAATCCAAATGAAAACAAAAAAGAAAGTCTCAGCCATTTTGAGGGAAACAAAATCTTTTACATGTCCATACAAACTCCTGCAAAACAAAACAGCCTAAACAATAGAACAACCCTGTAATCAGACAGCAAAACAATGTAAAAGTAAGTGGTTTGGGGCACTTCAAATCGAGAGGCAAAAGTAAAATATATATCAAGTGGTTGCTAAGTTGCATCAGTAAAAGAAAAGGAGATGTTATTGAATATAGACTCATTGCTTTTCAGATGTGATGACTGATGACAACGAATATGGCATGTTGCATATATCTTGATTCTTGATATATTCTAAAGCTGAATTTGAATTAAAAGAAAGGAGAATAATAATGTTGGTTGGACAACTACATGCTGAAAACAACGAGATCTTAGACAGCTGGAGAGTTTAACATCAAAACTCAAAAGGTTACAAAATTAGGGTTTCAACTTTCGATGACATGTTTATCACATACCACAGAATCATCACAAACCCACCAAACCCAAGGATAAGAAGCAAACCCGTTTTTGATGGTAGGAATGGTAGGGATGGTAGGAAGAAGCAAAACAAAGCAAGAAATCAAAATCAGAAACCTAGCAAAGCAAATCAAAATCGGAGTAGGGATGATAGGAAGAAGTGACAAACCTCGTCGTGTTCCTACAGCCGAACGCGATCGGGAACACCTGGGTTGGGAGGTTGAGAAGAACAAACATATCAAGAAATAAGAAAGGCGTGAGAAGAAGAAGATGTTTAATGGAAGAGAACATACCAAGGAGGAACAACGACTTCACCGGCAGAAGATGCGGCGGCGAGTAGGTGAGGTCGGCGACGGAGGCAACGTTGGTGGAAGAGGCGGAGTGAGATTTGGGTTTGGGTGGTGGCGAGAGATTTGAGTTAGGGTTACCTTTTGTAGTTTTGCTCTTTTGTGTTTTTTTATTTTTTTGTGTTTTTTTATAATTTTGTTTATTAAGTATTTAATATATATATATATATATATAATATTGATAACGGGTAAACAGGTAAACGGGTATGGGGATTGCACATACCCGTACCCGACCCGTTTATCCAGCGGGTAAACGGGTACGAATTTTAAAGCGGGTATAAAAATTTGTACCTGTACCCGTACGGGTCTGGTACTCGGGTATACGGGTATTACCTGACCCATTTACAACCCTAGTTATAACCCTTTGGATATATTTTTACGGTCGTACTTGGGCTTCTTTTGGAAGAGACTCCTAGAAATGAGCTTTTGGTGGGAAGTCAACTTCTGAGAATTTGGATTCAAGAGTAGCTTCTTCCTCGTAGGTTGAGAGTTGTTTGGATTAGGAGAAGACTTCTGAGAGCCCTAGATTTTTTGTCGAAGTAAATCTCCAAATTTTCCGAAGACTTTGATTAAATAAAAACTTATGCATGTATATGCTGGAATCAACGATGGTAAAAACGTCACAAAAATCCAACAAGTGGAGGAGCTGCCAGAAGCTCCTCCCATGAGCTTTCCATCCCAATACAAACACATGCCTTGATTGCCATGCTACGAGCCCAGCTCCTGGGGATCCATCCCCATGTTTGGATGACATCATCCCACTGTAGCAACTCCATGATGGGAGGAGAGTTGGATCCCCTTCCATCCAAATGCCATCTTGGTTGCTTCTATTTTGTGTAGCTGACATAGGCCACATTTGGATGTTGAGAGTAGAAGCACTTCTCACCCTGAGAAGCTCTACTGTAGACGAAGCTCTAAAGAAGCTCTCTCCCTCTAGCTTCTCCACACGTTGTAAGTAGAAACTTGTTTGGTGATGAGAATTAAATTATACCGCAAGTGCACGGCCGCGATGAAACGGTGACAAGTACGGGTCGAACACAAGGAGGGAGAGATATTGTTATTTTTGTGGTTTTCGATTAAGGAGAGAAAGAGAGAACAATAATGAGATTGGTTTGAGATTTTTGGTCTTTTTAATTATCTAAAGCAAGAACAACAAAACAAACTAAGAAGAAAACAACTATGAATGGGAGTCCAGCGGGTGGAGGTTTAGATGTCGGGTTTCGATTAGAGAATTCTGAAACTTATAATAAATCACATTAGTTATAAAGCATTACATGATAAATGACTCAACATAAACTCAAGTAATCAAAATATACTAACACGAAATTAAAATAATAACTTTATTCTTCTTCTTATCACCCTAAATCTATCACCCCCACCCTTTGGAGAGAGTTAGAAACTCATGGATGGAGGGAATGAGAAGGGGTCCTAGAGGAACTACAAAATAAAACTAAAAACAAGAATTAAAAGAACAGAATTTTATTACTAAAATTTGGAACAAAAACTAAGACCCTTTACAACATCGTTTCGGGGCTATTTATAGCTGATACAAGGGATCCCAATATATAAACGAAAAGTACACGCGTCAATACAGCATTGGTAAAAATTTGAGCACACAGATCAACTTTTGTGCGGCGGAATCGCCACCTTTCTGGCTCAGAATCGACCTGGATTTTTCCTGTGTGTTTATGGTATGTTTTAGCTGTCATTTGCGCATCCGGATTAATTATTGCATATCTTTGGAGATCCGAGTTAATTTCTTCATATATTTGGAGATCCAAATTGATTTTTCTCTAGAACTTCTCCAAAATAATCTTTTGGTACTCGTAATTTGCAGTCGGGTCCTCGGCTTTTGCAATTAAGTCGCTGATTACTTTTGTGCTTAAGTCCCTGACCTTTTTGTAATTAGGTATTTGGATGCTTTTATGCTTGGATGAACTTCCATTTGAATCCCGATAATCTTGACTTGGTCTTTATGATAGAAATGAGTCTCTTGCACGCATTTATGCTCGGGATATGGGTAATTTGCATTCAGGTCCCTGTATTATGTAAATAAGACTAAACACATACCTTAGTAGCATTTATTGATATAAAATTAATCTAAATGAAAGACATATGATGCAATGTATGCAATGCTTCAAATACCCCCACACCTAGATTTTGCTAGTCCCTAGCAAAACAGAGTATAAGAAAAAATGAAAACAGGGAAATCCTAACTCACTTTCGTAGGAATCACGGTTGCACTTAGCATGTGCAACAAGCCTTTAAACCCCCAAGTTTCCTTAGAGGACGACTTTTGTCTCGTGAGGGTTTTCAGTTGACACACCCACAAAGTCTTAATTCAACATTTCATTGATAGCTCTAAATATCTCCACCTCAACCTTATACATCTTACTTAAAATTCTTGCATGCTCATTATACAAATCTAACTTATAAAAAGTCTGACTTGGTCTTTGTTCCTCCAACATTCACACCACTAACCCTTCTACACATGTTATCACTTAAATTATTTTGCACGCCTCCTCTGGTGGTGAAGTATCATTCTGATCAACCATGACATGGATCATTCTTTTAACTTTGGGCCTTGAGTATCTTAAAGTATATATTTTCCCCGTGATTCAACACATTTGCTTGTTTTGACACTTTTACCCTTTTTGCATTCGTGTAACGAGTTTGGTCGATAATCCCGAGCTGGCAGACTCAAGTTACCGGGTTTCAAAATACCCCTACGGACCAGTGACTCAAAGGCTTGGGCTTTTGTAATCATTTTGCAAAATGTGCTTTCCTCACTTGATTCCTTTATTATTTTTTTACTTTTATTTTCCTCAAGGCTTAATTGCTATTAGAAGTCCACACTTCCCGGTATATTTTCCTCAACCTCTGCTTTTCATCAACCACTTCAAAGATTTGATTCATCTAATTTAAGTGCATACATGTCTTAAAGGGTAATTGGTTATTTCTTTGGAACTTAAATTTATGTCATAATTTCTACAAGCAGAACTATATAATATGGAACAAAAACTCAATGCAATTTGTACACGGTTTTGGCAGTTCAATCTTAAGCTATGTCATGCAATATTGATTTTTTTAAAGAACAAAACTAATAGAATATATAGATATATAGATAAACACCCCCACACCTACATCATGCATTGTCCTCAATGTATGTAAATATAAAGCAAATGCACTTATTACCTGGGTGAACTGCGGTGGAGGGATGGAATTTGTTCAGAGTCAACCATAATCAGAACTGGATTGAATGTCATCATGTTGGTGCATGTATCCAGTTGAATTGTTCCCCATGTTGCCCCGAGGTAAAGGTTTCCACACCTCTCACATGTATTGATTCTCTTGTTTGCTCGAGTGATGGTGGGTGTGTAAAAGAATTACTCCCCTTTTTCGCACTTTCTTTTTGATTTTGTGATGATTTATTTGATTCAGAAATCTTATAGATACGTGCTCTCATCACAACATCACTTTGATTGCATATTATTTCTGGCTCACTCTCAACATGAAAGATATTAAATTCAGCTTTTAAGTTCCCAAAAGATAATTGCATGAGCCCATTTCGACAGTTTATCAATGCTTCAGAAGTGGCTAAAAAAGGTCTGCCTAGAATTACAGGGATTTGTCGATTAGGATTTACAACAGGTGCGGTATCTAGTACGACAAAATCCACTGGGTAAATGAAGTCACCAACCTTGATCAAAACATCCTCTACTATACCTCTTGGTTTCTTAATAGAGCAATCAACGAATTGAAGGGTTGTCTTAGAGGGTTTTAGTGGACCAAGGTTCATTTGCTCATAGACAGAGTACGGGAGTAGGTTAACACTAGCACCAAGGTCTAGAAGGGCTTTGTTGATAAAAGTATCTCCTATTGCACAAGAAATTGTGGGACACCCAGGATCCTTATATTTTATAGGAGATGAGTTGGACAGAATAGAGCTTATGTTTGCAGTTAAGAAAGCCTTCTTCGGTACATTTGTTTTTCTCTTTCTAGTGCACAGATCTTTTAAGAATTTAGCATAAGCAGGTATTTGTTGAATCATATCCAGGAGTGGAATATTCACCTTAACTTGCTTAAATACTTCCAGGATTTTCTCCATTTGTGCACTTGAGTTCTTCTTAAGTCTATTGGGGAATGGAGTTTTAGGAACATAGACTCGCTCAGGTTGAGCTATGGGTTCAGGTTGAGTAGGTGGGTTGGGCGTTTCAGATTGGACGTCAGGTTCAATGGTTAGGTCATATGTGGTTGCTTGATGGCTAGATTGATTAGACGTTCTAGGATTTACCACATTGTTATCAACTTGTCTTCCAGACCGTAATGATACTACTGCATTTATTTGTTGGAACAGTCATTCCTCATTAACCATTTGAACTGGTCTCGAGTTGTTACTTCCTAGAGGTGGTTGATAGGACTGATATTGATTATTAGATCTAGGATTCACCTCAGGTTGACTTGGAAACTGATCCTTTTCTCTTGCACCTACAGTTTGTGCGAGTTGACTGACTTGTGTCTCTAGCGTTTGGAAGGACTGGTTGGTTGGTTGTATAAAAGTTTTCATCAAATTTTCCAAGCTTGTCAACCTAATATCATAATCTCCATTGTTACTAAACCCAGATGATGTATTATTTTGGTTATACGGGTTTGGTTGTTGTCTAGGAGGTTGACCTTGTTGGCTTGATGAGAAATTGGAATTATTACGCCAACCGAGTTATAGATTGATGTGTATGGGTCATTTCTAGCATGGTTAAACGTGGCATTAACTTGTTCCCAGTCCGCACAATCCTCCATTAAATGACCAGTCTGACCACATCTGAAGCAAGGGATAGACGAGGCTTGATTCACTCGGGGTCGGGTTTGTAGCTCTAGACTTTCCATTCTGCGCATAAGGGTAGCTAGTTTTGCTTCAGCCGCTACATTGGCATCTACAGCTAAGACTCCTGGTTTGGGTTGACTTGCTATTCTAGATCCAATACTCGGGTTAAGCGGTGCTCTAGCATTGTCCCATTGTATACTGTTTTCAGCTAAATCCTCAAGAAAAGTCCAGGCATCATTTTCATTTTTTGACATGAAGTTCCCTTGGCTTACGGATTCTATCATAACCCTAGATGTGGGTGTCAATCCCTCATAAATAATTTGGCACAGTTGTCATCTTGGAATTCCGTGATGAGGGCATTGGGTCAGCACACTTTTAAATCTTTCTAGATAGGAATATAACGACTCGCTCTCAGATTGAACGAATGCAACAATTTCATTCCTAATCCTCATAGTCTTATGGTTGGGGAAATATTTTTTAGGAATACTTGAACAAACTCAGCCCAACTTTTAATGGATTTTTCAGCTAGACTATATAACCATTTCTTAGCGTCGTCCTTCAGTGCTAGAGGCACGAATTTCAGACGCACTGCCTCCTCAGAGATATGCTGGTATTGCATAAGAGAGCAGATTTCCTCAAATTCTCTAAGGAAGAGATATGGGTCTTCCCTAGAGGTGAACTTAGGCAACATACTCATGTATTGTGCCTTAAGTTCGAAGACGCGACCCTGTATGGTGGGCAAAACGATGCACGATGGCGGAGCAGCCATCGCTGGGTAGCATCGATCCCTCAGAGTTATGGGCGGGTTCACAACATTCTCACCCATTGGATCCGGGTGAGGTGGTGCAACAAGTGGATTGGGGCTAAGCTCCAGACTGGAATCTAGATGAACTCGTGAGAGTCGATTACTCAAGTCCCGAACCCAAATCTGAGTGCACCGGTTTGAATCAATTTTTGAATTCAAATTCGAAATTTAAATTCCCAATTTAAATTCAAGAATCAATTGATAATTTTTTTAATTTTTTTTAATTTTTTTTTCAAAAATGGAAACAAACAATAGAATGGGGAAAGATGAGAAAGGAATCCTAATCTAGAGAATTGAGGTGAGAAGAGAAAGAAGACTCAGATGAGGAGGGAAACTTAACTCTAAAGATAGAAAAGAGGGTTGGTCAGAAGTTTCCTAAACAAGCACGATTCAAACAATCCTAAACCTAGTGTCGCTTAAATCTAGACGACTCCTAACTGGTTGAGTCGAATTGATTCGCTTGATTCACCTCCCTCACTAATCAAACCAAATTGGCCAGACAGTGTATAGCTAGTGGGGGCGCTTCCGACAGAGTCGGTGCCAATTAGACAACCACTTCGCTTGGAAGACTTACGTCAACACAAAAACACTTTCTAGACACCAAATTAAATTCGATCAGCTTCACGTCATAGCAAGTCAAACCAATCTTCTCCTTAATTGAGTCCGAGTCCTTAGGGGTCAATGTCTAATTGATTTTAAATTTTAAGCCTTGGGTGACACTTTAGGATTGTGATTTGTGGGCCACGGAAGGGTGATGAAATCCCTACCGTATATTTTCCTACGAAGTTGCCCTTAAGATAGTTTAAAATAAATCTAGTAAAGATAGTCAAACATTGGTCTTTAAATGGGGGCAATTGCAAGGTTGTATGCAACTAAATTATATGCTTAAATGCAATCGATAAAGTCGTGCACGTACCTTGACTCCAGCACTATTCAACAGAAATTAATTTGCAAGAATTTAGCAAGAATAATGCATACAAAACAATATATGATGCATGCACTAAGTCCTTCTAATTTTGCCAATTTTTAGGTCAGAGTTGAATTATTGCCAATTATGGAATTTTGCCCTAACACGTGCAGTTCTACGAAAGGGAACTTTTCGAAAATTAAGATTTTACGAGAAAGGCAAGAAAAATTACCTCCGCAATGCTCAGACGGGTTCGCCGCCCGCTCTCGAAACTTCACAGATGCTCTACGCGTCCACCCAGAGATGGAGACGACCCCAGAAAAAATTGAAGCCCAAATGCTTCAGATGTGCGGCGGATCCGCCGCAGGTTGTACTTGAGATGCGGCGATTTCGCCGCCCTTATAGCTCCGAATGTGCCCGAATTTCGCCGCGCACTCTGTTGTCTCCTGAAACGCAAATCCAAATAGTTAGATCGCGCATACGATAAACTAAAAAATCGAAATCACTAAAATAAACAAAAATCTTCGTCGCCTCCCCGGCGGCGGCGCCAAAAACTTGATGAGAATTAAATTTATACCGCAAGTGCACGGCCGCGATGAAGCGGTGGCAAGTACGGGTCGAACACAAGGAGAGAGATATATTGTTATTTTTGTGGTTTTCGATTAAGGAGAGAAAGAGAGAACAATAATGAGGTTGGTTTGAGATTTTTGGTCTTTTTAATTATCTAACGCAAGAACAACAAAACAAACTAAGAAGAAAACAACTATGAATGAGAGTCCAGCAGGTGGATGTTTAGATGTCGGGTTTCGATTAGAGAATTCTGAAACTTATAATAAATCACATTAGTTATAAAGCATTACATGATAAATGACTCAACATAAACTCAAGTAATCAAAATATACTAACACGAAATTAAAATAATAACTTTATTCTTCTTCTTATCACCCTAAATCCGTCACCCCCACCCTTTGGAGAGAGTTAGAAACTCATGGATGGAGGGAATGAGAAGGGGTCCTAGAGAAACTACAAAAGAAAACTAAAAACAAGAATTAAAAGAACAGAATTTTATTACTAAAATTTGGAACAAAAACTAAGACCCTTTACAACATCGTTTTGGGGCTATTTATAGCCGATACAAGGGATCCAATATATAAACGGAAAGTACACGCGTCAATACAGCATTGGCAAAAATTTGAGCACACGGATCAACTTTTGTGCGGCGGAATCGCCGCAATTTGTACATGAGGTGCGGCGGAATCGCCACCTTTTTGGCTCAGAATCGACCCGGATTTTCCCTGTGTGTTTATGGTATGTTTTAGCTGTCATTTGCGCATCCGGATTAATTATTGCATATCTTTGGAGATCCGAGTTAATTTCTTCATATATTTGGAGATCCAAATTGATTTTTCTCTAGAACTTCTCCAAAATAATCTTTTGGTACTCGTAATTTGCAGTCGGGTCCTCGGCTTTTGCAATTAAGTCGCTGACTACTTTTGTGCTTAAGTCCCTGACCTTTTTGTAATTAGGTATTTGGATGCTTTTATGCTTGGATGAACTTCCATTTGAATCCCGATAATCTTGACTTGGTCTTTATGATAGAAATGAGTCTCTTGCACGCATTTATGCTCGGGATATGTGTAATTTGCATTCAGGTCCCTGTATTATGTAAATAAGACTAAACACATACCTTAGTAGCATTTATTGATATAAAATTAATCTAAATGAAAGACATATGATGCAATGTATGCAATGCATCATTTGGGCATGAATGATGAGTTTCTCCATGCGACGTCAAATCTTGTGTGGTTACCATTCTACCCCTCACCTCTCTTTTATCTCCTCCATCTCCCCCAAAGATGCTCCCTCCTTTTCTCACACCAAATGCCCTTTCTCCTCTAGTCGGCATTCCTGTCCACCCTCACCGTCGTCGAGTGATGGTTGGACCCATCGATCATGTCCGTATGTTGCACTGCTTTTGCGACGTTCCTACTCGACTTTGGGTGTTGAAGAGCGAGGGGAAGCTAGACAAACACTTTCTGGAGGAAATTTTTGAGTTTCTATGCTCAAAGTGGCCCAAAATTGAAAAAAATCTTACACATTAACATCCTCAAAAAATATGCTTATGTTTCAACTTTTCCTCAAAATACCCCTGCCTAAATCGTAGGACCAGTCCCTTTGACTTAACATTCTCTTTCCCTCTCTCTTTTTCTCGATGGCAGACGATACTCGATGCTACTCGATATATATGTGAGATAGGAGCTCGATATTAGTTCGCTAATGGTTCGATAGGAGCTCTATAAGATCGATACTAGTTTGATAGGAGCTTGATTCCGTTCATAGTTTGAACAACAACTCGATATTTATTCAATGGGAACTTGATAGCGCTCGATACGAGGTTGGAATCCAAGCATTGTATTTCTATGTATGTGTTTGTAATGTTGAATTTTTAAGTGGAATGTTATATGGAAGCATATAGTGTTCAATTTTCCTTTCATTTTATCGATAGGCTCGATACGAGCTCGACATGGATCAAAATTACAGTTCCTGAAGTTTTCCTTTTTTAATGTTGTGCTCGATAGGCTCGATACGTGTTTGATATGAAACGATGGTTGTTTTCCTATGAAATTGATGTTCATTCAGATAGTGTTCTCTCATTGTACATCGATATGAACTCGATTATAGCTCGACGATGATCTCTGGTCTATGACTTAACTGAATAATGGAGCTTTTTTCATGTAAGATTTTCCAAGAGTGCAATGATTGATTCGTTTTATATTAAACCGCAAGTGCACGGCCGCGTTGAAGCGGTGGCAAATACGGGTCGATCCACAGGGAGGTGTGTCTACTTTTAGTTTGTTCGAAGGTGAGTGGTAAAGAAATGAGAGAAAGATTGGTTAAACTAAACTACACTACAATGCAAAAAGGAAATGAAAGATAAGCAATAAAACTAAACCCCAAAGGGGTAGAGAAATAATGTGAATATAAAGATGTGTGTGTGTGTTCAATTATGCTCCTCACAACATGTAGTGCATGAAATCATAAAACTAAATACAACTTTGCCTCCACATGAAATAAGATAAGACTACATCATTAAAACATACAAGACAATAATTGGAATGAAACTAAATGAACTCATGTATAAAGACTAAACCCTACTATGCCTCCACATGAATTAAGATAAGACTATATCATTAAAACATACAAGACATTAACCAAGACCAAGGCAACAAGAGCACATACACTACACGTCATGTTTCCTATATTAATTTCATCCATATCCTCACCTTATCATTCCCCATAAAATAGGTCCACTAATCTAAGCATAAGTTAAGCTTCATTCAAGAGCATCAGCATATCAAAGATAAGAGTGAAATCTCATTAGATGGTTATGGAAATCATATAAGGCTCAAGGGATTAAGATAACACACACCTAATACACTACATTATCATATCACATATTTCTCCACCCCCTAAATGGGGATGAATCTACTCACTACTCATTACACTAACTACATTAACAAAATGAAACATAATACTGAAATGAAATTAATCTAAGCAAGCAAGAAACATTAAAGAGACTAAAAGAAAATGAGACTAAAGAAACATGCAAGACATGTAAATTGAAATTAACTAAGCAATGTAAAAACTAAAGCAAACAACAATTAACTACAAAACTTCTATTATTACTCACTCCAAATTACAAGCAACCCTTCCTCCATCAGAGTTTTGCTTCAAGGCTTCACTCTTAGTAGGGAAGAAGGCCACCAAGAGAGAGATATATACAATGGAAGGTGAAGAGTTCTATTTATAAGCATGGAAAAAGCTAATCCGGGACAATCCCCCGATGTTGGACTAAACAAATACCAAAAATAGACTAAGAATACACTAATACACGTGCCCGCCAAAGATTAGCGGATTCGGAGCCAAACAGACCGCCAATTGGCGGTTTATTAGTTCTGGATCGGGCTCATTTTTGTTGTGGGCTTGTGTTGATGTATTTGTTGGTCTTGGATGCATCTACTTCGTTTATTGGAGCTCCGACCCGAATCGAATTGTCAGAATACTCCCCATGATGGTGTGGAGTTTTCTGTTTTGCTCTTAGGTCCTTCGGTCTTACATTCAGGTCCTTCTCCCTTGCATCTCAGTCCCCAGGTCTCACAATTAAGTCTTTTTTCCTGCTTTTGGGTCCTTTCATGGCTCTTCTCTTCAAACCTCTTTATTTCTGAAATTCAAACATAAAACTCGTCACGTAGCATTGCTTAGGCGTAAGATAATGGATATAAGATACAAATATAAGCATGAAATGATGTCAATCAAATACTCCCACACCTAAGTGTTTGCTAGTCCCGAGCAAAACAAAGAAAGAGAAAAGCAAACGAGAAACAAGAAATCCTAACTCATTTTCGTAGGAATCACGGTTGCATTTAGCACGTGCAACAAGCCGTTAAACCTCCTTGTTGCCAAGGAGGAGGAGTGTTGTCTCCTGAGGGTTTTCAGCGGATATACCCACAAAATCCGAACAAGATGCATTATTCAATCTAGACACTCGACTCGTTGGACAAATTTTGTCGATCATTGGACGTGGTAATCCTACGGGCTGACTCTATATAGGTAATCAGTCCACACACCAAATCTAATGAACCATTCGTGCAAGTTAAATAAGGAATTAAGTGAAAGACATAGACAACCTCAACATCCTCAAGTGATACAAAGTGTAAAGTCCATTAAGGTTCTTATTTGCATTTTTTTTCTTTTTGTTTTTTTTTCTCATTTTTTTTCTTTTCTTTTTATTAGTTTGAGCTTCATTCTCCCAGGGTCAGGTTTCGTGCATCATTTCCCATGAGGACTTACACTATCACGTACACCTTTCCCCAAATCTCCACATAGGGCAATCCCTACCATCCGTGTAATGAGAGTTCGGTCGGCGCATCCCAAGTCAGATGACTCGAAAGCACCAGGCACAAAGTCCCCTCAGACCTACTTTCCCGAGTGATAGGAGCCGTGCGAGAAGAGAGAAAACCTACTCACTTATTTCTTATCTACACATGAACCAAAACCCCTACACTTAATGTCTCACAACAAGATTTAAAGGGTCCTTGACAACAACAAACTTCCTTAAGTTAACAGACACGAATTATTGACTTAGGTTCAGGGTGGACTTCTTTAAATGTTTGAGCACTGAAACCCTATGATTACTCATCCCCAATGGAAAACTGGGATGCATCCTAACGACTCGATGAATCCTAAAGCCAATGTACTAGATATCCTAATGCATCAAGTTCAAGACAATGTTGGGAGCTTTCTTTTTACTTTGCCTCTCAACGGTTTTGCACATGCTAAATACACACAAAACCCACAAAACATTTTCTTTCGCAAACACATGAATATTTTGAAAGAAATGTGAAAATTTTGAAGCACTAGGCAAGCGAAAGAAGACAAGTTACCCAAGGATCATGGCAAGCAGATATATCGATATTAAATGCAGCACACTAACATGACCCTAATAATGCACACAAAAGAAAATAAAATCAAAGGAAAAAGACTCAACTATGTACACACGTAAACCCCCCCCCCCCCACACCTACTTCATGCATTGTCCTCAATGAATGTGAGGAAAAGACTACATGGATTTATGCATGAAAAAGGAAAGATCTCACCAACATGAAGCGCAAAAAGGAAGTTCGTGGTTATGTTGATGGACACAACCCAAATTCCCACAAAACCTATGAATGCAAAGGAAGGGATACAAATACGTGAAAGAAATGGGGTCCAAATACTCAAGGGTTGGAGCCCACAACAATCGATGCCCACTGAAGGAGTCTTTTATTGTACTTTTTTTCTTGTTTTTTTTTCTTCATCTTTTTTTATTTATAACTATGTACAAAAATAGGCTCCCATCTTCATATGTCAAGGGACATCAAATGGGAACCCGCCATCTCTCGAGCCAAAAATGCACATGCATGAGCTCGCGACATACAAATCAGAATTGCTTGACCACCTGATACCCTTATAAGCGTTGTGGTCGTTTGATGCCTATTGAGAGTGAGGAAGATAGGAGGCATGAATGAGAGGTGAACCTCTATCAGGTTGAAGGGTATCAGGTGGTTGATTCTTAACCCACATGGGGTCCTCAACGGATACAGAATGAAGAGCATGTGGCCCAGAGGCCATAAAAATAGTATCTTTTGGTTCAAAAGCCACGTGATCAAAAGGATGTGGCTCAAGGGTCACGTGATAAAAAAGAAGTGGCTCAAGGACCACATGATCAGAAGAATGTGGCTCAAGGGCCACGAGATCAGAAGAATGTGGCTCAAGGGCCACAAGATCAAAAGGAGGTGGCACTGAGGCCACGTGATCAGAACATAAGACACCTTCTTGTGCCAGCTCAGGTGAAACATCTTCACCACCTTCAGGATTTCCATCGAATAATTCTCTGAAGTACTTGAAGGTGCCCTCAACATCAATTTCATTCAAACCCTGGGTAAGGTTGACCCCAACAGGGTCATTGAAGGCACCTGACTTCTTGCCGGTGGTGAAGATGTTGAAATCAGCACATTGACTACCATAAGTCAAGCGCATCAGACCATTGCGACAATTGATCAATGCATTGGAAGTTGCAAAGAATTGTCGCCCCAGAATGACAGGAATTTGTCCAAGTGGGTTTGGCACAGGGTCAGTATCCAAGACAAAGAAGTCGACTGGATAAATAAACTGTCCCACTTTGATCAGCACATCTTCCACCACACCCTTCGGTTTCTTCATAGACCTATCAGCCAATTGAAGAGTGGTATTTGTTTGTTTGAGGTCTCCAAGACCGAGGTGTACGTAGACAGAATATGGCAGAAGATTAACAGATGCACTAAGGTCCAATAAGGCTCGATGTATGGACACATCACCAATCACATAAGAGATAGTAGGACAGCCAGGGTCCTTGTACTTGACTTGCATGGGTTGTGCCAACAAAGAACTCACGTTAGCCGCGAGAAAAGCTTTCTTTGGAACATGAGTTTTTCTCTTCTTGGTGCATAAGTCATTGAGAGCCTTGGCATAAGGTGGCATTTGCTGAATCACCTCCAACAGAGGGATGTTCACCTTAACTTTCCTACACATCCCAAGCATATTGTCATGCTGATCTGAGGTTTTCTTTTTAAGACACTCAGGGAATGGCGCCTTCGGGGCATAAAGGTGCGAAGGAACATCAGAATTCTGGTCCAAAGAAGCATGAGTGGGGACCTCAGAATCTGATTCCTTTGACACAAAAAGAGACAATGGGACCTCAGGGTTCGGCCCCATTGTCGAAGAAAATGTAGAAGGAACCTCAAGATCAGGCTCCTTCCTGGAAGTATTGGTGGAGGGAACCTCAGGATCCGGCTCCCTCAGAGATGCAAGTATCACCGCAGGTCTGGTGACACCAAGAGATGGTGATGACAAGGAAGGCACCCCAATGTGAATATCCACCTCCTTACCAGACCTCAAAGTATGAATCACATTAATGTGATGGGTCGGTTCAGAGGTAGCATGAGGTACAGGTGGCCTTCCTTAAGAATGGGTACCCCGAGGATTCACCTCAGGTTGACTCGGGAACTGACCATTCTCGCGTTCATGGTGTTGATGAGCCAACTGGCTAACTTGCATTTCCAAAGCCTTGACTGTACTTTGCAATGCTTGAAATGTCGGATCACAAGAAGGGTCCTTGGGGTCAACTCGCTGGGGTGGTGGAGTCTGGTTGGAATAACCCGACGATGAGGTCTGAGGAGGTTGGTAATTATGGTTCTGAGACCTTTGATGTGGAGGTTGGTAGGTAGCCGATGGGCATGGAGGTTGAGGTTGAGCGTGCGAGCTCTGACCGTTACCCCCACTAGGCCCCAAGAGAAGTTAGGATGATTACGCCATCACGGGTTGTAGGGGTGACTGTACGGGTCGTTACGAGGCCTCTGTTGATACATCACATTTGCATGCTCAGTATCCCTTGGAGCGTAAGCGCATTCCAAGTCATCATGGTCCGTAAGTCCACACCTACCACACCCAGGAGTAGCGACCTGAGCTACAGGAGCTCGGTCCAACTCTAAACTCTCAATCCTACGCATGAGAGCAACCATTTTTGCCTCAGACGCGATCGATGACTCAACTTGATAAGATCCAGCTCGACCAGAAGACCTAGCAGTTGGTGGCTCTCTCATGGTATCCCACTCGAAGGTACGTTCAACCATAGACTCAAAAGTATCTCATGCCTCCTCGATGGGTTTCATTTGGAAGTCACCCTGACACATCGACTCCAACAATGTGCGGGTGTTGTAGTTGATGCCCTCATAAACAATTTGGCACAGCTGCCATAACTCAAATCCATGATGAGGGCACTGTTGGAGAAGGTCCTTGAACCTCTCAAAGAAACCATGAAAAGATTCGGTCTCAGTCTGATACATTTGATGTATTTGGTGTCGTATCTGTTGAGTTTTCCTTTGAGGGAAAAATCTCTTCAGAAATACGGTCACGAAGTCATCCCAAGACCGAATAGAGCTCGCCGGGAGGCTGTACATCCATTTCTTCGCGTTATCCTTCAACGTGAAAGAAATCATCCTCAACCGGACTGAATCCTCGTCAAGCTGTTGAAGCTTGAACATGGAGCATACTTCCTCGAATTCGTGTATAAAAATATACGGATCCTCCTTATTGGCAGTAATGGTTGGAAACATGCTCACATATTGAGGTTTCAGCTCATAGTTGTTCCCGCGAGCAGGGGGAAGAACTATGCAAGAAGGTTGCGCGTCCCGAACAGGATGGGTCCGCTCCCACAAAGTCACCGGTCTATCACGTCGAGCTAAAGGTGGTGGTGCACCAAGAACTCGATCCTGACCGAATCTCCCTTCCTCTCGAGTCAGAGGAGAAGGAGAAGGAGGTCTACGTGGTGGTGGAAACGGACTGAGGTAATCCATGTATGGAACCCTAAGGTAGAAGCCTAACTAGCAAGCACGGCTCAAACAACTTAAGGTTATGGGTCCTTAGGCTAGACGACGCCTAACTTCGAGGTCACTAGCCTCGACACGCCTCACCTCTCTGCAACGAGGACCACAATGCCCAGCAAGTGATACCAGATCTGGAGATCCAGTACCTCCTACTATCGACAAGGTAGGCAACGCCGATCAGGTCATGACGGTCTCAACTAGATTACTCTCCTAGTGCGTTCGCAATCCTTAGGGCCAATGTCTACTTGCTTTTAGTTAAGGCTTGATTAAGAGTGATTTTTGGGGCTAAGGAAAGGGTGATGAAATCCCCCACCTTATCTTTTATGGGACAACCCCTCCTTAGTAGCGTTTTGATCCTAGATCTAGCAATCAACCGCTCCAATCAAAACGCTCAACTCACTCTTGTCCCGATGTACCTTACTAACTAATGCATGATTGAAACATGCATGAATGAGAGATTTTAGTGCACGTACCTCACGCCAGCAATCAACAACAAAATGTAAAGCAAAGAAAAGACAAATGCATGCAAGGTCTACAAATGATGCATGACCTAGATGGCAAGAAGTCTAATCTTTTGTTTTGAGTTTTATGGTCCAAGTTGATTAAAGGGAATTGATTTTTAATCTGGGAGCAAACTAGAAGTCACAGCATGCAAAATAGTGCTCCCAGATAACTACAATGAAGAACAAAACTACCAGAAGAAAAATGGAAGCAAGACGACCTCACCAGGCCGCCAATTGGCGGTCTAAGACCGCTGATTGGCGGTCCCTTTTGATGGTTAGCTACTCCAACTCCTCCAGTAGCCTCCCCGTGAAATCTAGGATCCATGCAACTAAGAAAAACTGGAAACAAAAAATTAAAAACCACTCGAATCGTCCAAACCAAGGTCTGGACAGAGCAGCTCCACGGCAACGGCGCCAAAAACTTGATTGATTCGTTTTATATTAAACCGCAAGTGCACGACCACGTTGAAGCAGTGGCAAATATGGGTCGATCCACATGGAGGTGTGTCGACATTTGGTTTGTTCGAAGGCGAGTGGTAAAGAAATGAGAGAAAGGTTGGTTAAACTAAACTACACTACAATGCAAAAAGGAATGGAAGATAAGCAATAAAACTAAACCCCAAAGGGGTAGAGAAAAATGTGAATATAAAGATGTGTGTGTGTGTGTGTGTGTTCAATTATGCTCCTCACAACATGTAGTGCATGAAATCATAAAACTAAATCCAACTTTGCCTCCACATGAAATAAGATAAGACTACATCATTAAAACATACAAGACAATAATTGGAATGAAACTAAATGAACTCATGTATAAAGACTAAACCCTACTATGCCTCCACATGAATTAAGATAAGACTATATCATTAAAACATACAAGACATTAACCAAGACCAAGGCAACAAGAGCACATACACTACAAGTCATGTTTCCTATATTAATTTCATCCATATCCTCACCTTATCATTCCCCATAAAATAGGTCCACTAATCTAAGCATAAGTTAAGCTTCATTCAAGAGCATCAGCATATCAAAGATAAGAGTGAAATCTCATTAGATGGTTATGGAAATCATATAAGGCTCAAGGGATTAAGATAACACACACCTAATACACTACATTATCATATCACATATTTCTCCACCCCCTAAATGGGGATGAATCTACTCACTACTCATTACACTAACTACATTAACAAAATGAAACATAATACTGAAATGAAATTAATCTAAGCAAGCAAGAAACATTAAAGAGACTAAAAGAAAATGAGACTAAAGAAACATGCAAGACATGTAAATTGAAATTAACTAAGCAATGTAAAAACTAAAGCAAACAACAATTAACTACAAAACTTCTATTATTACTCACTCCAAATTACAAGCAACCCTTCCTCCATCAGAGTTTTGCTTCAAGGCTTCACTCTTAGTAGGGAAGAAGGCCACCAAGAGAGAGATATATACAATGGAAGGTGAAGAGTTCTATTTATAAGCATGGAAAAAGCTAATCCGGGACAATCCCCCGATGTTGGACTAAACAAATACCAAAAATAGACTAAGAATACACTAATACACGTGCCCGCCAAAGATTAACGGATCCGGAGCCAAACAGACCGCCAATTGGCGGTGTATTAGTTCTGGATCGGGCTCATTTTTGTTGTGGGCTTGTGTTGATGTATTTGTTGGTCTTGGATGCATCTACTTCGTTTATTGGAGCTCCGACCCGAATCAAATTGTCAGAATACTCCCCATGATGGTGTGGAGTTTTCTGTTTTGATCTTAGGTCCTTCTGTCTTACGTTCAGGTCCTCCCTTGCATCTCAGTCCTCAGGTCTCACAATTAAGTCTTTTTTCCTGCTTTTGGGTCCTTTCATGGCTCTTCTCTTCAAACCTCTATATTTCTGAAATTCAAACATAAAACTCGTCACGTAGCATTTCTTAGGCGTAAGATAATGGATATAAGATACAAATATAAGTATGAAATGATGTCAGTCATGCACCAACACATACCAACACATAACACCTTGAAGTTATGACTAAATAAATGTTGTGTTGGATAGGCTCGATACGAGCTCGACATGGATCGATGATTGTGCGATGAAGATACAAACATTCACAACATTCGAACATTAACAAAAATAACATTAACCAACAGAACATTTTGTAACTTCAACATATACTTCATTAACACATCAACAAACAGAATAAAAAAACATTCAAAACATGTATTAAAAGTTCTTCTACAAAGTTGGTAGCTAACACATTAACTTAACTAATACATTATCTAAAACAACTTCGCATGTTTCCTGGTCCACCCGGTGTGTTCTTCGTAGCCAAGAGGCACTTCAGGTGTTAGGGAGGTCGGTTGGTCAGGGTCCTCGGGATGGGTGTCTCGGCGAGGCAGGTCGCTCTAGAGTTAAGGCAGGTGTACTCCATGAGAGGGGGGGGGGGGGGAGGGTGTTGGTGTCATCGGGGTGGAAACTACGCAATTAAAATAAGGAAATATAGGTCGTTATTATTGTAGGATCGTAATGACCCTAATTAATCTAATCAATTTAGCATAATTCCCTACTAAACATGCAATGGAAACTATAATTAAAACAATAAAGAAAAGCAATCAAACCAAAGAAAGACGCGGTGGTTTTTATAGAGGTTCAATCTCTTGCCTACTTACTCTCTTGCAAGCTCCGCTTAACTCCGCGAGCTCTGCCTACGTCTTCACTATCCACTCCCCGTTCCAGACTGGGAGAGGACGCCTTTACAAAGCAAGCCTTGCAAACACCCTCGCAAGCTTGGTTTCTTCTTCTCACACTCCGAGAAGAATGCTTCAGGCTTTCACCGAAACCTTTACAAGATGCCTCAGGCTTTCACCAAGACATTTGCTTCTTTGACAACTGATTTGAGTGGATCAAACACTCTCTAACTTGAGCACACTTTGAGTAGATGTGAAATTGATCAAATATGTGAAGTTAAGGCTCTTGAGTGTAGGATTGAGGATTTGAAGATTGGAAGAAGACTCTCTAGTATATAGAACAAATGCAAGTATTAGAGATATGTAAATATGGTGTATGGACCTCTATTTATAAGCTCCTAAAGTTTTCTAGCCGTTGGGGAAGATTTGGTTGAAGTTTTTGTAAGATACACGAAGCACAATTCTAAGTTGCAAATCTATTCTAAATTGGTCGACCGACTCGGGATCAACGGTCGACCATTTCCATAAAATTAGGGAAACGTTCAAACCAACTTATCCTATGGTTGAACCACTTGGGCTACGATGAGAATTAAATTTATACCGCAAGTGCACGGCGTCAATGAAGACGTGACAAGTACGGGTCGAACACAAGGAGGGAGAGATTTGTTATTAGTGTGATTTCGATTGGGGGAAAGAAGGAGAGAAGAATAAATTGAGATTTTTGGGTTTTAATTATCTAAAGCAAGAAACATGAACGATTAAAACTAAAACAAGAATAAAGAAGTGAATTCCGTTGGGTGGAGGTTTAGATTTAAGGTTTAGATTAGAGAATTCAGAAACTTATAATAAATCATGTTAGTTATGAAGCATTACATGATAAATGATTTAACATAAACTCAAGTAATCAAAATATACTAATCACGAAATTAAAATAATAACATTTATTCATCTTCTCTTCACCCTAAATCCGTCACCTCCACCCTTTGGAAAGAGTTAGAAACTCATGGAAGGGAGGAAGGAGAAGGGATCCTAGAGGAATTACAAAAGAAAACTAAAAACAAGAAATAAAACAACAGAAATTTATTAAACTAAGGAATAAAAACTAGAACATAAGCTAAGGGACCAAAGACCCTTTTTACATCGTTCTCGGGACTATTTATAGTTGCTACAAGGGACCTAAGTATAACATTGGAAAGTACACGTGTCCAGACACGACTGGACAAAATTGAAGCACACGGATTGCTAAGGGGGCGGCGGAATCGCCGCATGGTGTATGTGTTGTGCGGCGGAAACGCCGCAATATATTCTCTGATTTCATCCGGATTTTTGTTGTGTGTTTATGGTATGATTTGATCCTCATTTGCGCGTCTGGATGATTTCTTTCTATTCCCGTGAGCTCCGAATTGTTTCCTTCATATTTTTGGAGTTCCACCTTGATTTTTCTTTAGATTTTCTCCAAGATAATATTTTGGTGCTTTAATTGCAATTAGGTCCTTGGCCTTTTGCAATTAAGTACCCGGCTCCTTTTGTGCTTAAGTCCTTGTTCTTTTTGTAATTAGGTCTTGAATGCTTTTATGCTTGGATGCATTTCCATTTTAAACCCGATAAACTTGAACTTGGTCTTTATGATAGAAATGAATCTTTTGCACGCGTTTACGCTGGGATGTGGGTAATTTGCATTTAGGTCCCTGTATTCTGTAAATAAGACTAAACACATACCTTAGTAGCATTTATTGATATAAAAGTAATCTAAATGAAAGACATATGATGCAATGTATGCAATGCATCAAATACCCCCATACCTAGATTTTGCTAGTCCCTAGCAAAACAGAAGATACGAAAAATAAAAACAGGGAAATCCTAACTCACTTTCGTAGGAATCACGGTTGCACTTAGCATGTGCAACAAGCCTTTAAACCTCTTTGTTACCAAGGAGGAGTGTTGTCTCCTGAGGGTTTTCAGCGGATATACCCACAAAATCCTAAATCAACATTTCATTAATAGTACTCAATATCCCTACTTCAACCTTATACATCTCACTGAGAATTCTTGCATGCTCATTATATAAATCTAACTCATAAAAATATGACTTGGTCTTTGTTCCTCCAACATTTACACCACTAACCCCTCTACACATGATATCACTTAAATTATTTTGCACGCCTCCTCTGGTGGTGAAGTATCATTTGGATCAACCATGGCATGGATCATTCTTTTAGCTTTGGGCCTTGAGTAATTTTTTTTCCCGTAATTCAACACATTTGCTTTTTGACACTTTTACCCTTTTTGCATTCGTGTAGCGAGTTTGGTCGATAATCCCAAGCTGGTAGACTCAAGTTACCGGGTTTCAAGATACTCCTACGGACCAGTGACTCAAAGGCTTGGGCTTTTGTAATCATTTTGCAGAATGTGCTTTCCTCACTTTATTCTTTTATTTTTAATTTTATTTTCCTCAAGGCTTAATTGCTATTAGAAGTCCACACTTCCCGGTATATTTTCCTCAACCTCTGCTTTTTATCAACCACTTCAAAGATTTGATTCATCCAATTTAAGTGCCTACATGTCTTAAAGGGTAATGAGTTATTTCTTTGGAACTTCGATTTATGTCATAATTTCTACAAGCAGAACCATATAATAAGGAACAAAAACTCAATGCAATTTGTACACGGGGTTTGGCAGTTCAATCTTAAGTTATGTCATGAAACATTGATTTTTTTTAAATCACGAAATTATATAGATAAATATATACATAAACACCCCCCCACACCTAAATCATGCATTGTCCTCAATGTATGCAAATATAAGGCAAATGGATTTATTACCTTGGTGAACTGCGGTGGAAGGATGGAATTTGCTCAAAGTCAACCATAGTCAGAACTAGATTGAATGACACCATATTGGTGCATGTATCCAGTTGAATTGTTCCCCATGTTGCAATGAGAGTCCTGAGTCACAGGTTCCACACCCCTCACATAAATTGGTTCTCTTATTTGCTCGAGTGCTGGTGGGTGTGTAGATGAATTCCTCCCCTTTTTCTTACTTCCTTTTTGATTTTGTGATGATTCAGAAATCTTATAGATACGTGATTTCATCACAACATCACTTTGATTGCATACTATTTCTGGCTCACTATCAATATGAAAGATATTAAATTCAGCTTTTAAGTTCCCAAAAGATAATTGCATGAGCCCATTTCGACAGTTTATCAATGCTTCAGAAGTGGCTAAAAAGGGTCTGCCTAGAATTACAGGGATTTGTCGATTAGGATTTACAACAGGTGCGGTATCTAGTACGACAAAATCCACTGGGTAAATAAAGTCACCAACCTTGATCAAAACATCCTCTACTATACCTCTTGGTTTCTTAATAGAACAATCAGCGAATTGAAGGGTTGTCTTAAAGGGTTTTAGTGGACCAATGTTCATTTGCTCATAGACAGAGTACGGGAGTAGGTTAACACTAGCACCAAGGTCTAGAAAGGCTTTGTTGATAAAAGTATCTCCTATTGCACAAGAAATTGTGGGACACCCAGGATCCTTATATTTTATAGGAGATGTGTTGGACAAAATAGAACCTATGTTTGCAGTTAAGAATGCCTTCTTTGGTACGTTCGTTTTTCTCTTTTTAGTGCACAAATCTTTTAAGAATTTAGCATAAGCAGGTATTTGTTGAATCATGTCTAAGAGTGGAATGTTCACATTAACTTGCTTAAATACTTCCAAGATTTTCTCTATTTGTGCACTTGAGTTCTTTTTGAGTCTATTGGGGAATGGGGCTTTAGGAACATAGACTCGCTCAGGTTCAGGTTGAGCTATAGGTTCAGGTTGAGTAGGTGGGTTGGGTGTTTCAGATTGGACATCGGGTTCAATGGTTAGGTCGTATGTGGTTGCTTGATGACTAGATTGATTAGACGTTCTAGGATTTACCACATTGTTATCAACTTGTCTTCCGGACCGTAATGATACTACAACATTTATTTGTTGAACGGTCCTTCCTCATTAACCATTTGAACCGGTCTAGGGTTGTTATTTCCTGAAGGTGCTTGATAGGATTGGTATGAATGACTAGATCTAGGGTTCACCTCAGGTTGACTTGGAAACCGACCCTTTTCCCTTTCACCTACTATTTGTGCTAGTTGGCTGACTTGTGTCTTAAGCCTTTGGAAGGTCTGGTTGGTTGTTTGTATAAAGATTTTCATCAAATTTTCCAAGCTTGTCAACCTAACCTCATGATCGCCATTGTTACTAAACCCTGATGATGTATTATTTTGGTTATACGGGTTTGGTTGTTGTCTAGGAGGTTGACCTTGTTGGCTTGATGAGAAATTGGAATTATTACGCCAACCCGAGTTATAGGTTGATGTGTATGGGTCATTTCTAGCATGGTTATACATGGCAATAACGTGTTCCCAGTCTGCACAGTCCTCCATTACATGATCAGTCTGACCACATCTAGAGCAAGGGATAGACGAGGCTTGATTCACTCGGGTTTTTGTTTGTAGCTCTAAACTTTCCATTCTGCGCATAAGGGTAGCTAGTTTTGCTTCAGCCGCTATGTTGGCATCTACAGCTAAGACATCTGGTTTGGGTTGACTTGCTATTCTAGATCCAATACTTGGGTTAAGCGGTGTTCTAGCATTGTCCCATTGCATACTGTTTTCAGCTAAATCCTCAAGAAAAGTCCAGGCATCATTTTCATTTTTCGACATGAAGTTCCCTTGGCTTACGGATTCTACCATAACCCTAGATGTGGGTGTCAATCCCTCATAAATAATTTGGCATAATTGCCATCTTGGAATTCCATGATGAGGGCATTGGGTCAGTACGCTTTTAAATCTTTCTAGATAGGAATAGAACGGCTCGCTCTCAGACTGAACGAATGCAACAATTTCATTCCTAATCCTCATAGTCTTATGGTTGGGGAAATATTTTTTCAGGAATATTTGAACAAACTCAGCCCAACTCCTAATAGATCTTTCGGCTAGACTATATAGCCATTTCTTAGCGTCGTCCTTTAGTGCTAGAGGCACAAATTTCAGACGCACTGCCTCCTCAGGGATATGCTGGTATTGCATAAGAGAGCAGATTTCCTCAAATTCTCTAAGGAAGAGATATGGGTCTTCCCTATAGGTGAACTTAGGCAACATACTCATGTATTGTGCCTTAAGTTCGAAGTCGCGACCCGGTATGGTGGGCATAACGATGCACGATGGCTGAGCAGCCATCGCTGGATAGCATCGATCCCTCAGACTTATAGGTTGTGCAACAGGTGGGTCCACTACGTTCTCACCCATTGGATCCGGGTGAGGTGGTGCAGCAGATGGATTGGGGCTAAGCTCTAGACTGGAATCTAGATGAACTCGTGAGAGTCGATTACTCAAGTCACGAATCCAAATCTGAGTGCACCGGGTTGAAACAATTTTTGAATTCAAATTCCAAATTTAAATTCCAAATTTAATTTCAAGAATTAATTACAAATTTTTTTTTCGTTTTTTTTTGTTTTATTATTATTATTATTTTATGTTTTTTTTTCAAAAGGGAAACAAACAATAGAATGGGGAAAGATGAGAAAGGAATCATAATCTAGAGAATTTAGGTGAGAAGAGAAAGAAGACTCAGATGAGAAGGGAAACCTAACTCTAAAGATCGAAAGAGGGTTGGTCAGAAAATTCCTAAGAAAACACGGTTCAAACAATCCTAGACCTAGTGTCGTGATGCATTGCATACATTGCATCATATGTCTTTCATTTAGATTACTTTTACATCAATAAATGCTACTAAGGTATGTGTTTAGTCTTATTTACAGAATACAGGGACCTGAATGCAATTTACCCACATCCCGAGCATAAACGCGTGCAAAAGACTCATTTCTATCATAAAGACCATGTTCAAGATTATCGGGTTACGAATGGAAATGTATCCAAGCATAAAAGCATTCAAGTCCTAATTGCAAAAAGAACAAGGACTTAAGCACAAAAGTAGCCGGGGACTTAATTGGAAAAAGTCAAGGACCTAATTGCAAATCACGAGTAGCTTTTATTCTCTTGGAGAAAATATATAGAAAAATCAATGTATATCTCCAAATATGTGAAGGAATTAATCCGGAGCTCAAAAGAATTGAAAGAATCAATTCAGACGCGTAAAGGAGGATCAAATCATACCATAAACATTTAACCAAAATCTGGACCAAATCAGAGCATGATGTGCGGCGATTCCGCCGCAGATCACACACACCATGCGGCGATTCCGCCGCCCCCTAGTGGATCCGTGTGCTCCAATTTTAGTTTTAATTGTTCTTGTTTCTTGCTTTAGATAATTAAAAATCAAAAATCTCAAAACCAACTTATTTCTTCTCTCATTCTTTCCCCCAATCGAAATCACATTAATAACAAGTCTCTCCCTCCTTGTGTTCGACCCGTATTTGCCACGTCTCCATTGACGTCGTGCACTTGCGGTATAAATTTAATTCACATCAAGTTTTTGGCGCCGTTGCCGGGGAGGCGACGCAGATTTTGTTTTCTTTTGTTGATTTCGATTTTATCCTGTTTATCTTGTGCGCGATCTAAGTAATTGGATTTGTGTTTCAGGAGACAACAGAGTGCGCGGCGAAATCCGAGCACCATTTGAGCTAAACGAGCGGTGAAATCGCCGCACCTGAAGAACAACTTGCTGCGAATCCGCCGCACACTTGGAGCGTCTGGGCTTCAACTTTTTCTGGGACGCGACTCATCTCTGGGTGGACGCGTAAAGCTACTGAAATTTCGAGAGCGGGCGGCGAACCCGACTGAGCATTGCGTAGGTAACCTTCGTTGCCTTTTTCCTCGTAATTTCTAGTTTCAGAAAATTTCCTTTTATTAGAATTGCACGTGTTAAGCTTAAATTCCATAATTGGCAATAATTCAACTCTGACCTAAAAATTGGCAAAACTAGAAAAACTTAGTGCATGCATCATATAATGTTTTGTTTGCATTATTCTTGCTAAATTCTTGCAAATTAACTCTTGTTGAAGAGTGCTGGAGGCAAGGTACGTATCGCGCTTTAACGATTGCATTTAAGCATATAATTTAGTTTGCATACAACCTTGCAATTGCCCCCAATTAAAGACCATTGTTTGACTATCTTTGCTAGATCTAAGTTAAACTATCTTAAGGGCAACTCCGTAGGCAAAGATACGGTGGGGATTTCATCACCCTTCCGTGGCCCACAAATCACAATCCTAAAGTGTCACCTAAGCCTTAAATTTAAAATCAATTAGACATTGGCCCCTAAGGACTCAGACTCATTTAAGGAGAAGAATTGGTTTGACTTGCTATGACCTGAAGCCGATTGAATTTAATTTGGTGTCTAGAAAGTGTTTTTGTGTTGACGTAAGTCTTCCAAGCGAAGTGGTTGTCTAATTGGCACCGACTCTGTCGGAAGCGCCCCCACTAGCTATACACGGCCTAGCCAAGTTGGTTTGATTAGTGAGGGAGGTGAATCAAGCAAATCAATTCGACTCAACCAGTTAGGAGTCGTACACTAGGTCTAGGATTGTTTGAACCGTGCTTTCTTAGGAATTTTCTAACCAACCCTCTTTCTATCTTTAGAGTTAGGTTTCCCTTCTCATCTGAGTCTTCTTTCTCTTCTCACCTAAATTCTCTAGATTAGGATTCATTTCTCATCTTTCCCCATTCTATTGTTTGTTTCCCTTTTGAAGAAAAAAAACGAAAATATATAATAATAAAAAATTAATTAATTAATTCTTGAACTTAAATTTGGAATTTAAATTTCGAATTTGAATTCAAAAAAAAAATTGATTCAACCCGGTGCACTCAGATTTGGATTCGGGACTTGAGTAATCGACTCTCACGAGTTCATCTAGATTCCAGTCTGGAACTTAACCCCAATCCACCTGTTGCACCACCTCACCCAGATCCAATGGGTGAGAACGTAGTGGACCCGCCTGTTGCACAACCTATAACTCTGAGGGATCGATGCTATCCAGCGATGGCTGCTCAGCCATCGTGCATCGTTATGCCCACCATACCGGGTCGCGACTTCGAACTTAAGGCTCAATACATGAGTATGTTGCCTAAGTTCACCTCTAGGGAAGACCCATATCTCTTCCTTAGAGAATTTGAGGAAATCTGCTCTCTTATGTAATACCAGCATATCCCTGAGGAGGCAGTGCGTCTGAAATTCGTGCCTCTAGCACTAAAGGACGACGCTAAGAAATGGCTATATAGTCTAGCCGAAAGATCTATTAGGAGTTGGGTTGAGTTTGTTCAAGTATTTCTGAAAAAATATTTTCCCAACCATAAGACTATGAGGATTAGGAATGAAATTGTTGCATTCGTTCAGTCTGAGATCGAGCCGTTCTATTCCTATCTAGAAAGATTTAAGAGTGTACTGACCCAATGCCCTCATCATGGAATTCCAAGATGGCAATTATGCCAAATTATTTATGAGGGATTGACACCCACATCTAGGGTTATGGTAGAATCCGTAAGCCAAGGGAACTTTATGTCGAAAAATGAAAATGATGCCTGGACTTTCCTTGAGAATTTAGCTGAAAACAGTATGCAATGAGACAATGCTAGAACACCGCTTAACCCGAGTATTGGATCTAGAATAGCAAGTCAACCCAAACCAGGTGTCTTAGCTGTAGATGCCAACATAGCGGCTGAAGCAAAACTAGCTACCCTTATGCGCAGAATGGAAAGTTTAGAGCTACAAACCCAAAACCGAGTGAATCAAGCCTCGACTATCCCTTGCTCTAGATGTGGTCAGACTGGGCATGTAAAGGAGGATTGTGCGGAATGGGACCAAGTTAATGCCATGTATAACCATGCTAGAAATGACCCATACGCATCAACCTATAACCCGAGTTGGCGTAATAATTCCAATTTCTCATCTAGCCAACCAGATCAACCTCCTAGACAACAACCGAACCCGTATAACCAAAATAATACATCATCTGGGTTTAGTAACAATAACGATCATGAGGTTAGGTTGACAAGCTTGGAAAATTTGATGAAAACTTTTATACAAACAACCAACCAGACCTTCCAAAGGCTTAAGACACAAGTCAGCCAACTAGCACAAATAGTAGGTGAAAGAGAAAAGGGTCGGTTCCCAAGTCAACCTGAGGTGAACCCTAGATCTAATAATAATTCATATCAATCCTATCAAGCACCTTCAGGAAATAACAACCCTAGACCGGTCCAAATGGTTAATGAGGAAGGACCGTTCCAACAAATAAATGCAGTAGTGTCATTACGGTCCGGAAGACAGATTGATAATAATGTGGTAAATCCTAGAACATCTAATCAATCGAGCCATCAAGCTACCACATATGACCTAACCATTGAACCTGACGTCCAATCTGAAACGCCCAACCCACCTACTCAACCTGAACCCATAGCTCAACCTGAACCTGAGCGAGTCTATGTTCCGAAAGCTCCATTCCCTAATAGACTCACAAAGAACTCAAGTGCACAAATAGAGAAAATCTTGGAAGTATTTAAGCAAGTTAAGGTGAACATTCCACTCTTAGACATGATTCAACAAATACCTGCTTATGCTAAATTTTTAAAAGATTTGTGCACTAAAAAGAGAAAAACAAACGTACCAAAGAAGGCATTCTTAACTGCAAACATAAGTTCTATTTTGTCCAACACATCTCCTATAAAATATAAGGATCCTGGATGTCCCACAATTTCATGTTCAATATACTTTTATCAACAGAGCCCTTCTAGACCTTGATGCTAGTGTTAACCTACTCCCGTACTCTGTCTATGAGCAAATAAACCTTGGTCCACTAAAACCCTCTAAGACAACCCTTCAATTTGCTGATTGTTCTATTAAGAAACCAAGAGGTATAGTCGAGGATGTTTTGATCAAGGTTGGTGACTTCATTTACCCAGTGGATTTTGTCGTACTAGATACCGCACCTGTTGTAAATCCTAACCGACAAATCCCTGTAATTCTAGGCAGACCCTTTTTAGCCACTTCGGAAGCATTAATAAACTGTCGAAATGGGCTCATGCAATTATCTTTTGGGAACTTAAAAGCTGAATTTAATATCTTTCATATTGATAGTGAGCCAGAAATAATATGCAATCAAAGTGACGTTGTGATGAAATCGCGTATCTATAAGATTTCTGAATCATCACAAAATCAAAAAGGAAGTAAGAAAAAGGGGAGAAATTCATCTACACACCCACCATCACTCGAGCAAATAAGAGAACCTATTTATGTGAGGGGTGTGGAATCTGTGACTCAGAACTCTCATTGCAACATGGGGAACAATTCAACTGGACACATGCACCAATATGGTGTCATTCAATCCAGTTCTGACTATGGTTGACTTTGAGCAAATTCCACCCTTCCATCGCAGTTCATCAAGGTAATAAGTGCATTTGCTTTATATTTGCATACATTGAGGACAATGCATGATTTAGGTGTGGGGTGTGTTTATGTATATATTTATCTATATATTCTGTCTTTTATTTAAAAAAATAAATAAAATAAAAATAATTTTTTTTTAATGTTTCATGACATAGCCTAAGATTGAACTGCTAAAACCCGTGTACAAATTGCATTGAGTTTTTGTTCCTTATTATATAGTTCTGCTTGTTGAAATTGTGACATAAATCTAAGTTCCAAAGAAATAACCCATTGCCCTTTAAGACATATATGCACTTAAATTGGATGAATCAAATCTTTGAAGTGGTTGATAAAAAGCAGAGGTTGAAGAAAATATACCGGGAAGTGTGGACTTCTAATAGCAATTAAGCCTTGAGGAAAATAAAAATAAAAATAAAGGAATAAAGTGAAGAAAACACATTTTGCAAAATGATTACAAAAGCTCAAGCCTTTGAGTCACTGGTCCGTAGGGGTATCTTGAAACCCGGTAACTTGAGTCTACCAGCTCGGGATTATCGACCAAACTCGCTACACGAATGCAAAAGGGTAAAAGTGTCAAAAAGCAAATGTGTTGAATCACGGAAGAAAAGAAAAGAAAAGAAAAAAATAATAATACTGAAGGCCCAAAGCTAAAAGAATGTTCCATGCCATGGTTGATCCGAATGATACTTCACCACCAGAGGAGGCGTGCAAAATAATTCAAGTGATAAACATGTGTAGAAGGGTTAGTGGTGTGAATGTTGGCGGAATAAAGACCAAGTCATATTTTTAATGAGTTAGATTCATATAATGAGCATACAAGAATTCTAGGTGAGATGTATAAGGTTAAGGTGGAGATATTAAGAGCTATTAATGGAATGTTGATTTAAGACTTTGTGGGTGTGTCAACTGAAAACCCTCACGAGACAAAACTCGTCCTCTAAGGAAACTTGGAGGTTTCAAGGCTTGTTGCACATGGTAAGTGCAACCGTGATTCCTACGAAAGTGAGTTAGGATTTCCCTGTTTTTATTTTTCGTATCTTCTGTTTTGCTAGGGACTAGCAAAATCTAGGTGTGGGGGTATTTGATGCATTGCATACATTGCATCATATGTCTTTCATTTAGATTACTTTTACATCAATAAATGCTACTAAGGTATGTGTTTAGTCTTATTTACAGAATACAGGGACCTGAATGCAATTTACCCACATCCCGAGCATAAACGCGTGCAAAAGACTCATTTCTATCATAAAGACCAAGTTCAAGATTATCGGGTTACGAATGGAAATGTATCCAAGCATAAAAGCATTCAAGTCCTAATTGCAAAAAGAACAAAGACTTAAGCACAAAAGTAGCCGGGGACTTAATTGCAAAAAGTCAAGGACCTAATTGCAAATCACGAGTAGCTTTTATTCTCTTGGAGAAAATATATAGAAAAATCAATGTATATCTCCAAATATGTGAAGGAATTAATCCGGAGCTCAAAAGAATGGAAAGAATCAATTCAGACGCGTAAAGGAGGATCAAATCATACCATAAACATTTAACCAAAATCTGGACCAAATTAGAGCATGATGTGCGGCGTTTCCGCCGCACAACACATACACCATGCGGCGATTCCGCCGCCCCCTTAGCAATCCGTGTGCTTCAATTTTGTCCAGTCGTGTCTGGACACGTGTACTTTCCAATATTATACCTATATCCCTTGTAGCAACTATAAATAGACCCGAGAACGATGTTAGAAGGGTCCTTAGTCTTTGGTGTTAGTTTTTATTCTTAATCTTAGTTTTGTATTCTTCTTTTCATTAATAAAATTCTGTCTTTTATTTCTTACTTTTAGTTTTCTTTTGTAATGTCTCAAGGACCCCTTCTTCCTCCCTCTATGAGTTTCTAACTCCTTCCAAAGGGTGGAGGTGACGGATTTAGAGTGAAGAGAAGATGAATGAATGTTATTATTTTAATTTCGTGTTAGTATATTTTGATTACTTGAGTTTATGTTAAATCATTTATCATGTAATGTTTTATAACTAATATGATTTATTATAAGTTTCTGAATTCTCTAATCTAAACCTTAAATCTAAACCTCCACCCAACGGAATTCACCTCTTTGTTCTTGTTTTAGTTTTAATTGTTCTTGTTTCTTGCTTTAGATAATTAAAAATCAAAAATCTCAAAACCAACTTATTTCTTCTCTCATTCTTTCCCCCAATCGAAATCACATTAATAACAAGTCTCTCCCTCCTTGTGTTCGACCCGTATTTGCCACGTCTCCATTGACGCCGTGCACTTGCGGTATAAATTTAATTCACATCATGTCGCTTAGATCTAGACGACTCCTAACTGGTTGAATCGAATTGATTCGCTTGATTCACCTCCCTTACTAATCAAACCAACTTGGTCAGGCCGTGTATAGCTAGTGGGGGCGCTTCCGACAGAGTCGGTGCCAATTAGACAACCACTTCGCTTGGAAGACTTACGTCAACACAAAAACACTTTCTAGACACCAAATTAAATTCAATCGGCTTCAGGTCATAGCAAGTCAAACCAATTCTACTCCTTAAATGAGTCTGAGTCCTTAGGGGTCAATGTCTAGTTGATTTTAATTTAAGGCTTGGGTGACACTTTAGGATTGTGATTTGTGGGCCACGGAAGGGTGATGAAATCCCCACCGTATCTTTGCCTACGGAGTTGCCCTTAAGATAGTTTAACTTAGATCTAGCAAAGATAGTCAAACAATGGTCTTTAGAGGGGGGCAATTGCAAGGTTGTATGCAAACTAGATTATATGCTTAAATGCAATCGATGAAAACCACGATACGTACCTTGATTCCAGCACTCTTCAACAGAAATTAATTTGCAAGAATTTAGCAAGAATAATGCATACAAAACACTAGATGATGCATGCACTAAGGCCTTTCTAATTTTGCCAATTTTAGGTCAGAGTTGAATTATTGCCAATTATGGAATTTTTGCCATAACACGTGCAATTCTAATAAAAGGAAATTTTCTGAAAATAGAAATTACGAGGAAAAGAGGCAACAAAGGTTACCTATGCAATGCTCAGTCGGGTTCACCGCCCGCTCTCGAAATTTCAGTAGCTTCACGCGTCCACCCAGAGATGAGTCGCGTCCCAGAAAAAGTTGACGCCCAGAAGCTCCAAGTGTGCGGCATATTCGCCGCAAGTTACTCTTCAAGTGCGGCGATTTCGCCGCTCGTTTAGCTCCAAATGTGCCCGGATTTCTCCTCACACTCTGTTGTCTCCTGAAACACAAATCCAAATACTTAGATCGTGCAGAAGATAAACAGGATAAAATCGAAATCAACAAAAAAACAAAATCTGCGTCGCCTCCCCGGCAACGGCGCCAAAAACTTGATGAGAATTAAATTTATACCGCAAGTACACGACGTCAATGAAGACGTGGCAAGTACGGGTCGAACACAAGGAGGGAGAGATTTGTTATTAGTGTGATTTCGATTGGGGGAAAGAAGGAGAGAAGAATAAATTGAGATTTTTGGGTTTTAATTATCTAAAGCAAGAAACATGAACGATTAAAACTAAAACAAGAATAAAGAAGTGAATTCCGTTGGGTGGAGGTTTAGATTTAAGGTTTAGATTAGAGAATTCAGAAACTTATAATAAATCATGTTAGTTATGAAGCATTACATGATAAATGATTTAACATAAACTCAAGTAATCAAAATATACTAATCACGAAATTAAAATAATAACATTTATTCATCTTCTCTTCACCCTAAATCCGTCACCTCCACCCTTTGGAAAGAGTTAGAAACTCATGGATGGGAGGAAGGAGAAGGGATCCTAAAGGAATTACAAAAGAAAACTAAAAACAAGAAATAAAACAACAGAAATTTATTAAACTAAGGAATAAAAACTAGAACATAAGCTAAGGGACCAAAGACCCTTTTTACATCGTTCTCGGGGCTATTTATAGTTGCTACAAGGGACCTAAGTATAACATTGGAAAGTACACGTGTCCAGACACGACTGGACAAAATTGAAGCACACGGATTGCTAAGGGAGCGGCGGAATCGCCGCATGGTGTATGTGTTGTGAGGCGGAAACGCCGCAATATATTCTCTGATTTCATCCGGATTTTTGCTGTGTGTTTATGGTATGATTTGATCCTCCTTTGCACGTCTGGATGATTTCTTTCTTTTCCCTTGAGCTCCGAATTATTTCCTTCATATTTTTGGAGATCCACCTTGATTTTTCTTTAGATATTCTCCAAGATAATATTTTGGTGCTTTAATTGCAATTAGGTCCTTGGCTTTTTGCAATTAAGTCCCCAGCTCCTTTTGTGCTTAAGTCATTGTTCTTTTTGTAATTAGGTCTTGAATGTTTTTATGCTTGGATGCATTTCCATTTTAAACCCGATAAACTTGAACTTGGTCTTTATGATAGAAATGAATCTTTTGCACGCGTTTATGCTCGGGACGTGGGTAATTTGCATTCAGGTCCCTGTATTCTGTAAATAAGACTAAACACATACCTTAGTAGCATTTATTGATATAAAAGTAATCTAAATGAAAGACATATGATGCAATGTATGCAATTCATCAGGCTACAACTTAAGTGATCGGTCGAACCAGGTCACGAGGCGGTCGACCACTTAAAGAGTTTTGGCCAGGGTAAAGGTAATCGGTCGAACATAAAATATGGATACGTTCGACCGAAAATAATATGTACTTTTGGGCACAAAATAAGAGTTCAATTGGTCGACCGTTTTTAGGTCAACGTTCGACTGGTGGCCAACTATGTATTAGGGGTTAGGAAGAAATACGAATATGATCGTTGTATAATACGACAAGGTTAACAGTCATCCAGAAAATACGGGTCAATGGGTCGACCAGAAAGTCAGAATTGGTCGACTTGTACGGTTAGGTAAAATCAATATTTGTAAGACCGTTAACTGTTATAACCAGTCAAACGAAAAACTCATTTCGGTCGAACGTTCTACACAGGTAGACAAAAGTTTGGTTTAGGTGATTTTCCTACCGAAGTTTGGGTGACCTATTTAAGTCCAATTGATTTGAAATTTTGTGTGTGACTTCAACATGGAACATAGTGTGTATGTGAATGGATTTTAACACTTGTATGCTCAAGTTCACATAACTTCCTAAGACTCAAATAAAAGGTAAAATTACATGTCTTCAAGTAGCTTGATTACATGTCTTAACTTCATTCCATTCTTCCTTGAGTTTTGATCACTTTTAGATGTTAGCACAATACAATATATGTTCTATGCATAATGTGTGCTACTCTGCATTTGATTGTGATTAAGATTAGGTTAGTTAAATCATCAAAACACGGATTAAGGCCAAAAAGTCAACAATTATAACAACATTAAATGTATAAGAAATAACAAAAACGTACCACTATCGATGAGGAAGTCTGCCAACGTGTCTTGGGCGCCGACTAAATGATTCTCTAAATCGGCTATCATTCGATGGAGTTCCGTTAGGGTCTGCTTGACCTCCTCGAGTGGTTCCGAGGGCAACGTCGGAGACACAACGTCAGGAACATAAATGGTGCATTGGTGAGGGTCCAGGGTTGCACACCGCCAGATCACCTGTACCACCTCGATCGAGGATCTGACACAAAGTCATTCGGTAAGGTAACCATAGAAGCATTGGAGTTCAAGACGAGGTGTGACCTCGACGATGTCATCGTTATATTGCATTCTTGGAATTGAATGTGGAAGTTCACAAAGTTTGAGAGAAGAATCAAAGAGGGCAGTGGCAAGCGAAGTGGGAATATGTAATGCTGAAAGAATGGAATAACATTTTATACTAATAATTGACGTTACGTTTGCAGGGAAGGAAACCAAACCATCGAAAACGTCTTCAGTGATCGTGTCATTGTCGGTCGAGTAAACTATCGAGCCCATTGATCCCATCAAAGTGGACTCTTTTGCTTCATCATATCGAGTGCATATCGAGTGCTCATCGAGCCCATCGAAGCAGACTCTCTTGCTTCATCATATCGCATGTATATCGAGTCGACCATTGGTACCTCTTAATTACGGAGGTGATGTTTGGAGGGAGGGGAACCGAACCGTCGAAAACGCCCTCACTAACCGTGTGGTGAATAGTCACGTCAACTATCGTGCTTATATCGAGTTCCCATCAAAGCGGACTCCCTTGTTTCATCATATCGCGCGCATATCAAGCTGACCATTGGTAGCTCTTAATTATGGATGTGACGTTTGGAGGGAGGGGAACCGAATCGTCGAAAACGTTGTTAGTAACCGTGCCTAGAGCAGTCACGTCAACTATTGCGCTCATATCGAGTTCCCATCGAGCCCATCGAAGCAGACTCTCTTGCTTCATCATATCGCACACACATGGGATGCCATTGGTAGCTCTTAATTATGGAGGTGAAGTCTGGAGGGAAAGGAACCATTAGAATGCTAAGAGACACAACCATTCTGTAGAGGACACAACCTTTCATTACGGGGTCTATAAAATCATAGTATTTGATCCCCCCATTTAGTTGTGTATTCGATCCCTGGACCCTAAAAAATCCCCTTTATTTAGTTGTGTATTTGATCCCTGCCCCCCCCCCCCCCCCCCAAAAAAAATGTCTTCCAACACGATGCCAACAACAACTACTCTAGAGAAGATGAATACATCCTCAGTGGACCACTATGGGGAGGTTGTCCCCCCGTTGAAATACCGGGAGTTTTACGTCTACCCTATCACACCTGTAGGTGTGGTTTGCAGGCAATGGAGCTGTGGTCCAACACTCCTGGCAAGATTAGCAAAATTGTTATGTATGTGGCTCCTTAGAGCCAACCCATTACTGTTGGTACTTCGTTTGGGACGATGGAACACCAGTACCACCTGTGGAAAAACTCGACGAGAGCATAAATGACCCAGGGATGTGGAAACTTCTCTGGAAGTTTGCTAAGTTGAGTCAGAACCAAGAGATAAACAAAACCATCTTTTGGGCTTGCAGGCGACATCTAAGCAGAGGATTCTCTTCCAATTGACTTGGAAGAGATTTATAATTTGTGTGTGTGTTTGTGTTTTTGTTTATGTGTAGTGTTCCTTGGAATTTTGTGTGTGTTTGTAATGTTGAATTTTTAAGTGGAATGTTATATGGAAGCTTATAGTATTCAATCAAAATTTAACAGGAATTCCTTGTATGTAATGTGCAACGAATGAGGTTGAAAAATAACAGGTTAAAAAGTAACCACTAACCACTGTCTCCTATCGAACATACTATCGAGTTCATATCATGAGCATATCCAGAACATCAAGAACACATAAATACCCTAGTAAATAACAATAAATCTAAACTTACGAGCTCCTATCGAGCACCTATCAAACCCTATCAAGCTCAATTGCAAGCAGAATCGATATGACCTAAAACTGCAAACGAAAACCATATGACTTAAATCTGCAAACGGAATCGAGCTCCTATCGATCCTATCGAGCGCTTATTGAGCGTCGTCAACTTCATTGGAGGAGTTCTTCTCGGATGTGGGTTCAACTATGACGGGGAACCTTCGACAGGGTCTGAGGCGTTGGGTTCGATTCGGCTCGATTGAGGGGTCGAGTGAGAGAGAGAGAGAGAGAAGGGAGGCTGAGACACATTTTCTTTGGAAAGAGAGAGTTCAAATGGATGCGTGAATGAAAGAAAGGTTTTTTGGGTTCTTTAAATGGTAAGTTATTTTGGTAAGAAGTCGAAACATAAGCATATTTTTAGAGGATGCCAATGTGTGAGTTTTTTCTCGATTTTTGGTAACTTTGAGCATAGAAACCCAAAATTTTCTTCTGGAGTGCGGGAAAAGGCCATGGTCGGTGAGTGTTCCCGATTTGTGCAACATGCCTGTACTACCACTATGATTCCTTGAGTTTGAATTTACTACTTTTCCCTAACATTTGTCCTTCTTCTAGAGAGTGGTGGGCCAGCTACCCCCATGCATTATTTCATCTTTGAGGATTACGCGACCCACACTCTCCATGGCCTTTTCGGTCACATCGAGAGGTATTTTGAGCAGAACATGGAGATACACTGTTCTTTGGTACAAAGGATTGTAGAGTTGGAGCTAGCCACCGAAATTTCCAAAGCGAAGGCAGCCCACAAAGTTGAATGTCAAGCTGGTATTTCCAGTTCTCCACTTGTTGGCATTTTTTTGTGATCACTTGTGTTGGGTTGGAATTTTTTCTTCCAGTTTTTGTTTGATTTTTATGCTACAAGTGCTCTTTGTGAAATTTTCTTCCCCCTTATATTTGTGTGGCTTATCATGTATAATCATTTTGTGTCCATTATATTTCTTCTGATTTAAGCTTTCATTTCTTGTACTAAGAACTAATGAATACCACTTCCTCTTTAAAACAAAACTTAATTGGTTGTTGGTCTTCATTTTGTAGCATGAGTCCGTCGTCGTGCTAAGAGACATCTTAGTTTTAAGGAGCATACATGTCCCAAGTGTGGTTGTGTCTATATGGTAGAGCATGAATGTCATACTGCTAACCACAATCCTTCTTCTGTAGTACGTCGCCCTAGTCATGCAGTGGCACCTGGCCTGATCCGTGTTGTCTTCCAAGTGATGGTTTTTTGGCTAATAATCATTAATCCATTTTGATAAATAATTAACATATCAATAAACACATGTATATCTATCATTACATCACATGCATATGTACACATATATTTAGTGTTACCAACATTTCAGGAGACAAGTGTTCACAAGACGAAATCAAGTTGAAGAATAGATAAGATTTCCATTTCTTGTTCTTAGTATTAAAATGTAACTTGGGCACTTGAAATCTTGATTGAACTGCATTGCGTGGTCCATAGAGGCCTATAGAAGTCTCATACTTAATTCCATATCAAACCGAATTTGTTAGATTACCGATTACACTTAGAATTTCCTCTTAGAACAGAAATTCTGCTTCATTCGGTCGACTGGTAGACCATCTAGTTTGATCGAATTTAACAGACTCTAAGTTGTTTCCCAGAATGGTCGACCGAAAGTTCTTGTGGTTAGACCGTTTTTAATAGGCCCTTCACCTGTCCAAAATGGTCGACCGTTTCTTTATCCCAGTTCGACTGTTTGCTTGTGTCAACCAATATATCCCAATTCGACCAATTCCTTCTTGTTCATAAGTTATATCTTGACACGTGTCCCAGTTAGTGTGACAACCGGTCGACCAAAACGTGAGTTTTGTTCGACCATTTGACTTCACGTATTTCATTTAAATATGATTGTTATACTTGTCGTATTATACAACAATCATATACACATACTCTCACCTAACCCCTCTCTTGTATTTGGCCACTGATCAAACAAGGCCATGACGGCGGTCGACCGGTTTGAAGAAATATTCAAGTTCCAATCTTCCTTAGTTTGGTCTAAACGTTTATCCAGCCATTCGTTCGACCGATTACAATTTACCCTGGTCAACTCTCCCTGAACGGTCGACTATTCCTTTATCTGGTTTGACCGTTCACTTAGGTTCTTGTCTTGGTGGATCGACCGGTATGCCCCTCATATTCACTGTTTTCTTATTTACAAAATACTGGTCGACTGTATAGCCCGATCCGGTCGACCGATTGTGTCCTGATTTGAGTTCTGAATTTCCTTATTTTTTGTATACTACTCAAATCACTACCACTTCAATCCCAACGGTTAGATTAAGTTTGGAGCTTATGAATAGAGCTTAGAACATACTTTTCAGGTCACCAATCCTTTCTCTAAAGCTCATACTCTCATACTATTCTCAATTGCTCTAGACTTCTCTTTGTGCTCAATCTTTCCACTTGAATCACTCATTGCATTCATCAATCATTCAAGAGCTCAAGATTGGAAGTGGTTACTCAAATTATCCAGCAAAGTGTTGTATTAGCTTCTGAAGTGAACTTCTTCTCGAATTGTGAGAGGTCCAAGCTTGGTGAGGGTGTTCACAAGCTTGAAGTGTAAGGGCTTGATCTCGGCTAGGAACGAAGATCAGAATAGTGGTGCACGGGAAGTTGCTCAAGGAACAACAATTCGTAAGAGAGGACTAGGATCGGGTGGTTGGATCCAAACCTCTATACATCGGTCTTGTGGTTTGCATCCATTTTCTCTATTTCTATATTATTCTTCTTTTAATTGCTTAAATTATTAAAAAACTCAATTAGTCTAATACTAAGGCTAATTAAATTCTACACCCAGGCTTCAGGGGAACCTCTAACCACTCCTCTAAGGCTTAAGAGATCGGAAGGGGTTTGGATTGGTTTTTGTATTACTCGAGATTACGTGATTTATGACTTATTACATCTTGTTGTAATCATATTGTCATCTCCCTTCTAGACCCCTAAATGTTGGTAGTTGTAGTTTAGATGGCTCAGTGCAGGTTGCGTGTGATTGTCTCCCGTTATGGTATGTCATAAGATTGTCGAAGTTGGAACTTTTGATATGCAAGCCTCGTAGGCTATGTAAAGACATCAGTCTTTCTTTTTCTATGTATTGTTATATGACAAACCTCAAAGATTTGAAGTAATGAAAGGAAGTACTTGTAAATATTATGTGTTGTCTATTGGAGCAACTTATGTGATTTCCACTTGTAAATTTTTGTTAGACTCCTCTTTGCAGGAAGTGGTGGCACGTAATCATTTTATGATTGCGTTGTACACAACTCATTCAAATTACAAGTTGGTTAGATCAATGTGGAACTGATCTGCATAGGAATATAAGTTTGAAATTACACGAATATAAAAATAGAGCACCAAATTCAATCATAAGCAAGTAGAGTTCTACATTGAAGTACAAATCTATTTTAATATACAAATTAAACTCCACAACCAACACTAACATTGAAATCCATGTCCAGTAGCACAAGAAAATAAACAAGCAACCATCACATGTCTTAACTCTCACATGGACACTACCACAAATTTAAAACACACATAATTACTCTTCCTCATTTGTTTAGCAGCTCCTTAGCCCATTTCCACCTATGCTGGGGATTTCCTAACAACACAATATTTCACGGCTGTCAGCGTCCCTCATCAATTTCAGTATCTTCAAGAACTCCTTGTAGGATCTACTAGCCCCTAGACTTAGTCTAAGGGGGGGGGGTGAATAGACTAATTGAAGTTGTTTAACAAACTATGTCAAATTAAAAGCTAAGACAATTAATATGAAGGAGAGAACAACAAACCACAACTCTGGATGAATAGAAGTTTGGATCCAACCACCGGATCCGAGTCCTCTCTTACGAATTGCTCTCACTCGAGCAACTTCGCGTCCTCCACTAATTCGATCTCCGTTGCGGACCGAGATCACGCATTTACACTACAAGCTTTGCGAACACCCTCTCCTAGCTTGAACCACCTTCTCACAATCCGAGAAGAGCTTCACTCCGGAAGCTTAGTACAACTCTTGAAGACTTTTACTTCAACAACTATTCTTGAGCACTTGAAATGAATGATGTAATCAAAGGATGGTGATTTCAAGTGAGAAGATTGCGAGCACAAGTGTTTAGAGCAAATATGAGAGTAGTAATGAGATTTGAGCTTAGAGAAAGATTGGTGATCTTAGATGAGTTTTCTCAACTCTATTTATAAGCTCTACACTAGTTCTAGCCGTTGGGATTGAAATGGTAAGAAGTTGTGTAATATAACACAAGTCAGGAAGTGACATGACACATTTCAGGACCAAAACGGTCAACCGGATCGTGTTACACGGTTGACCGGAATGCAACAGTACAAGGTTCGGTCGAGCAAAGATGCAAACGGTCGATCCAATTTGGCTAGAACTTAAGTGATCGGTCGAACGGTTTGGATCACCAGTTCGACCGAAAATGACAAATAGGACTGGATCTGGAAAAGGTGTAAGTATCGGTCGACCATGAAGAGAGCTTCGGTCGACCGTTGGACGTGTTGGATTTTAGACAAGATAAAAGAAATACAATCGGTCAAACAAAATGAATTGATGGTTCGACAGAAAACTCCCAGTAACAATGGGTCTGGGAAGTTTTCAAGATTCGGTCGACCACTTAGGAACTTTCGGTCAACCGGAAGATCAAATCCAAAAGAGGGGTTAGGTGAGAAATGTGTATACGATCGTTGGAGTATACGACAAATATAATGGTCATATGTAATACAAATATGGCAATGCAATCGGTCGAACAAAAACTAAGTTTCGGTCAACCAAAAGTCTCACTAACCAGGACACGTGTCGACAACTGATAGGCTGAAAGATTTGTATAGGATGAGCTAAGTCCTATTACTCAACAAGGTGAGACGGTCGAACAAAACAAGTATTTCGGTCGACCGATTTTAGACGGTCAAAATAGATGGAAGAAACGGTCGAATAGAATAAATATGTCGGTCGATCGATTTCAGACAGGCAAAACATATTTAAGGCACGACCGAACTGGAAATGAAAGTGGGTCGACCGTTTTGGACAGAATAAGCTTTCTGAGATAGTCTGTTGAAATCCGGTCGAACCAAATGGTTCTACCGGTCGACCGTTTGGGTGCAGAAATCCTGTTCTAGGTTTCTAATGAGTTTAGATGATTTTCTATTGAAGTCTAAGATAGTTGGAATGTTGTATGAGACTTCTATAGGTATTCTAAGTGTCATGTAATGCAATGAATCAAAGATTTCAAGTGCCAAGTTACATTTGTAACCTAAATACATAGAATTTAAACCTAGCTACGCTTCAATCTTGATCTCTCAATTCAACTCAAACTTGTTTCCTGAAACGTTAGATAATACAAGTATATTCAAGCAATGATCTTTTAATTGATACATGTGTTTATGGATATGTTGATTAATTATTAAAACAGATTAACGATTATTAGCCAAGTTGAGGACGCGAAGTTGTTCAAGGAAGAACAATCCGTAAGAGAGGACTAGGATCCAGTGGTTGGATCCAAACCTCTATACATCCGTGTTGTGGTTTGCACATTTCTATCCCTTGTTTAATTGTTCTAGCTTTTAATTTACAATAGTTCATTACTCTAAGAAAATGATATTCAATAAGCTCTCCCTATCAATATGAATATGATTTTTCAATAAAGTTCATTTCTATTTCTCCCATATTAACATCAAGCAATTATTTCAATATAGCATGTGATGTTTTCATTTCCCCTTTTGACATCCATTAAGAAAATATTTGACTCTAAAACTATGGATGAGATTCAAATTTAAGATTTGCAATGAATGAACAAACGATATGTCAATTAAGCATATAACCTAGACTATAACCAATTTGATTGAAAATTTTAAAGGATAAGAAAAACAATTATACCAACTTGAAGCTTGAATTGATTCTATCTCCATTTGGTGATGCAACCGGCTTTGAATTCGACTCTTAAGCTTCCCCGGTCACCACCGATTTTCTCCTCAAGTACCTACACGTGTAGATTTTGGTACCCATTTTTGTTAGGGTCATTCAATTTAACTTTTGGTACCCATACCCAAGTGGATTTAGGTACCCAAACACTTGAGGTTCTTTTCATGGCAATGTAATGCTTTCCATTTATACTATGTTGAACAAGATGGTTTTTCATATAGAAGACATTAAAGCCTAAACCATGCTTGTCTAAAGATTGTCATTGATTTCCTAAAAGCATATCAAGGTTTTTCTTGCCATTTGTGAACTTATGCAAATGATTTATCAAAATTTCATTTGATGCATTTAGTTCACTATTTTTAAGCACAAGAGATTCATTTATGCATTTAAGATTTTGAATTAAAGAAGTGTGCTTTTCATTCATTTGATGCATGTGAATCTCTAATTCGACACATTTGTCGGTCATGCAATTTAAGTCATTCAATAATCTCTTAATTTCAAGATAAGATACATCAATTTTCTCAAGCAATTGATTCTTTTCATTTTCAAGCATATGACTATCAATAACATGAGATGAGTTGGGTTTATTTTTCAATTTCTCATTCTCATCTTTTAAACATGCATTCTCTAAAATGAGCTTATCAATTTTAGCAAGTAAATCATTGTTCTCAATCAAGATTGATTCATTTAGGCAATGAAGAGCATGATTTACTTCTCTTGCTAACTTGTTCTTTGACAAAGAAGCTCATATCTTTCAACAAGTTCATGGAATGCATTTTGTAGTTCTTTAAAGGTATATAATTCATCATTAGAACTATAACTTGATGAGCAAGATTTAGAAGATACCTCACTTTCTTCATCGATTGTTACAACGAGGCATGTGTGAGCATCTTCTTTCTTGGATGAGCTTGATGAGGAATATGATGTAGATGTATTCTTACTTTCATGAGCTTCATCCATTTGACTTGAGTCTCCCTCTTCCCCGGTTGGTGATTCTTCCTTGTCACCATACTTAGCTTGAAGAACTTGTCAAATCTCATGTGCACTTTCACAAGAAGACACAATGTCAAAAAGTTCATACTTAAGTGCACAATGTAATACATTCATAACCTAAGCATTCAAGCAAGCTAATTTCTCTTCTTCTAAACTCCATAGATTATAATCAACGTTAGGCGAATTATATGGAGTTGAGATTATGGACCACATATCTAAATTAGTCATGGATTTCAAGTATGTTTTCATTTTACTTCTCCATGAACAGAAATTAGTTCCATCAAAAATTGGTGGTATAGAAGAGCATGTAGATGATTCCAAATCATAAGATGTGGATGTGAATGCAATTTCGACCATGCTTACCACGATTAAGTAGATGATTTAAGCACCTACACTCTGATACCAAATGTGGGATCGAGAGGGTCTACAGTACTAATCACTTTTATCCCTAATTACCTACTTGTTTAATGATCAAAGATATGCAACGGAATTTAAAACTAAACAAGCAAGTAAGGAATAGAAAATGCAAACCACAAGGAACACGGGGGGTTTTTACAGAGGTTCGGCCTCCCGCCTACGTCCTCTCTTGCAAGCTCCGCTCGACACTTCGAGATCCGCTCGCGTCTTCACTAACCACTCCCCGTACCGGGTCGGGAAAGAACGCTTTTACAAGTCTTCAAGCTCACGAACAACCCTCGCCGAGCTTGGCTCCTCCTCTCACAATCCGAGAGGATCACTTCGGGCTCTCACCGAAGTCTATACTCGTGTCTTGGGCTTTCACCAAGACCCTTGCTTCCTTTGCACAACAAATGAGTGAGACAACACTCTCTAAACTTGAGCACACTTGAGTAGAATAGGATTAATGACTAAAGTGTGGAAGGTTTGAGGCTTTGAGTGTGTTGAGTTTATCTCTAATGTATTGGACAAGTATGTGTGGGAGAGTTGTGTTAAAATGTGTTTTACAACTCTATTTATAAACATTAGATAGAATATAGCCATTGAGGTTGATTGGGTATAAGTTGGTGTAAGATACACAAAACAGAAACTCGCAGGACCCAATTCTGGATGAGTTCGATCGATCGGATCGGGCTGAACGGTCGACTGTTAGGCAGTTTTGAACTCAGTTCGGTCGACCGATTAAGGAACGGTTGACCGCCCAACGCTGAGACTTAGGTAAACTTAAGTGATCGGTCGAACACCGAATAGGGTTCGGTCGACCGAATCACACCAGACACTTTGGGTTGACAAACAATGTTCTATTCGGTAGACCAAACCAAAGTCTAACAGTCGATCGAATTCCAGCAGGAGATTCGGGTTTGTCAAGAGACAGATATTTGGTCGACCGAACAAGGTCCTTGGTCGACCAATACATGAAATGTATTTGGGGTATTTTTGTTTAATACGAATACGACCGTTGGGTATATACGACAAAACAAACGGTCGGAAAATACTTGGGACTCAGTCGACCGAAAAGGTCTGAACGGTCAACCGAACATAGGCAGTTAAACACTAACAGATTAATTGATCACTCGGTCGACCGAACAGTCTGTTTCGGTCGACCAAATGTGGGCAGACAGTTTGGGTTCAGGTTTAGTATTTTCCGGTCTAAGTTTGGGTGATCTATTGAAGTCCAAATTATGTGAATTTTCGTGTGTAACTTCTATAGGGAACCTAGTGTGTGTTTAAGTAGTTTTTAGTTCAAGTATGCTCAATTACACAAAGTTCCTAAGACTCAAAGAAATACAAAATACATGTCTTCAAAAAAACTTGATTACATGTCTTGACTTGATTTTCTTTCTTCCTTGAGCCTTGATCACCTGTAGAGGTTAGCACAAAGAAATATATATATGCAATGTAACATGTGTGCTACTCTACACGATCACAATTAAGATTAGGTTGATTAAATCATCAAAACATAGATTAAGGTCAAAAAGCCAACAATCCATCCAACATAAAGGTACTTAAAGTTACAACTAAAAGCGAGGAATAATTAAATTGTTACACACCACACATCATGATTAAGATCCTGCTCTACGTAGACAATTTTTTTCACACTGAACAAGACATTACACCTCGCGAAACGTTGCGATTCCATCGCGGATTCGATCATATACATTGGCCATTGATCATCATCACCTCCAACCAAAGGGTTCCTTAGATGACCTTGCTGGTTAGGATCGACCTCAACATTGTTGTAGTCATCTAGGATTTCATCCACTTTATGCTCAATTATGTAATTATGCAACGACATGGCTGCAACTACAAACATGGCTTGCACCTCTAAGGAATAAGGACCCATAAGGTTCAGAAGTTTCCATTTTTTCTTTAAAACACCAAAGGCCCTTTCAATCACGTTACGCAACGAGGAGTGCATGTCGTTAAACCACTCATCCCTACCACGCTGTTGTGTTGCTTAACACTCAGGGATATGATAACGGGTGTTACGATAAGGTGCTAGAAAGCCTTGTCTGCTCGGATAACCGGCATCGACCAAATAATATTTTCCTGAAACCAACAACTATTTTGTGAACAATACAAATCAAGATATTGTTTAATTAGGTGATATAAAGGGTTAATTTAGGACTTTATTGAGGGGTGGATGTGGAAAACTAGTAGCCTCATAGAGGGCATGGTTAAGGACTTTGTTATCATTGGGAACTACCTTCCCAACCAGCGGAGCAGAAGATGAACCTCATACGAAAATCACTCACACCGAGAACATTTTGAGTTGTACGCTTGGGGTCACGACCAGATCGATAAACCTTTTGCTCCTCCTTTGGTACACGGACATGGACACGAGTGTCGTTTAATGCACCAATACAATCCTTGAAGAATGGGTTGAACTTCCCCCCGACATGGTGCAAAATGTAATCAGGGGTCTGATTGAGGCCATCTTTAGGTTAAATCATATCACAAGACCATATGGCCATTGCCCGTAAAACATGATTAATATGATGGGTAATAGTCTCGCCTGAGTGGTGGAACAATTGTTGGAGAGCCCTATTGACATGACCATGTCCTAGAGCATATAAAAATATATGCATTTGTTCCTCAACTGCCAACCCTAGTGGGTTGCAGAAGACCTTTTTCCTTGAAAAGGTTACACAAGCTAACAAATATGCCAGGCATCATTTGGCAAGAGTCTAGACAAACAAGGTAGTGCCCGGTTAGTAGGTCATGTGTACGTTGTTGACCGGTGCATGGAACCGTAATGACGTACCTTAGATTTAATAATCCTCAATAATTTCAATGACTTTTAAAACTGCAGTTTCTATTAGATCGTCTTTGTCCATATTATCCAGCATGTCGCGATTCATTTTTTAATGTGAATATAACAATAATTGTTGAGTTAGCATATAAATCATTACCTATTTGTTCCTACACACTTATTTAAATACTACAATCACAAAAAGATGTGTAACAACATAGAAGTTAAATGTTTGGGAAAAGATTTTTAACACCAACTAGAAGAGTATGCATGTTAAAACATAAGACTCGATTAATTGAAGTTTTCATTCAAGAAAATACATGATTTCTTAACACATCATGCTTCTTGACAAAATTTAACATGTTAACATCCTGGACTATGGATTTTCCCCACGAAAATCTTCAAAAAATTCCAGCAAAAATGTTGGGGATTTTTTTATTAGTAAAGACACAATCATGGAATGTTGGGTTTTAACATTGCACACAATGTTATGTCCTCATGTATAGGGGGGATTTCCATCAACATATAATGACGATAAAACACAAATCTATAACATTGGACTGATTAACCGACCAAAAATAAAATAAAATAAAATGGGTAGATTGGTTGTGACTCAATGGATTTGGGGTGGAAAATCCAACTATTTGTTAATGATCGAGTTCAAGGAATGGGAAGGAGATGAGTGTTCGGTGGAAGTGACGAAATTAAGTAAATTACATCTTTATAATGGCAACATGGTAAATACTTCATTGAAATTTCAACGAATCAGTGGGCAATCATGAAATCATTGTTCGGACAACAAGTGTCAAATTGAAATATTAGAGGGATGGAAATGTCATTTCACATAGGCGTAATAGTGAACCAAACCCAAAATCTTCCAGAAGCTTCCCCTTTCTGCTTTTGACCACGTGCGTAAAATTTCACCTCGAGAAGCACATTGTCTCCCCACCAACAGGTTTGGGTATGCTTGTTTGGATGTAGCTTTTGGTGCAAAACAACTTCTGGTTCCTGGAGAAGCTCCAAGAAGTCACACCCAAATGTGGCCATAGTACCTCATGTTTTGCATATCTCCTTTTTAAAAGTAGTACCCATTACACATTAGATATGTGTCACTCAACCAACCAAGTATTGATTGTATGTATAAGAAGAGATTCAACCTCCTATGATACAACGAAAAACTACATAAACATCTACGACAATCACATATACAACCAAAAATTCACATAAAATTCGATGATAATAAAAACAACTACTTAGGGAAATAAGAGGAATTCAATTTTCATCACAGTACATCTCACTCGTTCATACAATCACACCATCATATTTCACTCCATGCGCACGATCTAATTACAGTTCCACCCTGCAACTGGGTAAATTATGTGGGAGGCCACGTCTTATAGGGAGAGTCTTAAAGGGAGTCTACTTTAAGAGTATGACTAACACTATTCTTTTAATTTTCCTAAAGAGTGAGTTTTTTCCATAGAGTAAAAACAAGTTAAAAAACCTTAAGAAGTATATAAGAATAAAAAAAAACTGCAGGTAAGGTTAAGTAAACATCTACCATAAAAAACCCCTAAGAAGCATATAAGAGTAAAACAACTACTTAGAGAAATAATGCAGCGACAAAGTTGTAAAATTTAGAATAAAAAATTAATTTATATATGAAGTTAGTTGTAAAGTTAACGTAGTGGTAGGGTTTGAAAAAATAATAGCTTAAACGTAAATAAATAAGATTTTTAGTGGCATAAGTGCAAATATATGACTTTGTAGTGGTTATACGGGAAATAGTGATACAACGATGTTAGAAAAATAATTTCGTTATTTTCTAGTGGCACGAACCCAATTTTATAACAATAAAAGGGTAGTGTTAGATTGTTAGTCATACTCTTATAGTAGACTCTCTTTAGGAGTCTCCCTGTTATACATGGGTTTTCCTTTCATAAGGAAAATGTGTGTTGGACAAATTTAATACTTCTCATGGTGCACCCGCTCACGAAAAATTCACTCAGGAGAACCAAAATCAACTTTCGACTCCATACCACATGTTCTCACAGACATGTCAAAAATTTATTCTGACTTTGTGCGAAGTGAGATACATCTCGCTTTTTTTACCATTTGTTTGAAGCAAGGTTAAGGAATTTGATTTAGATATTTTGGCGTTTTAAGTGTCTTTTTTAGATTTTTTATGTTGTTCTTGGTTAGGGTTGTGAGTTTGGGGTTTAAAATCATTTTTATGATTTAAAAAACACAAATGACTACTGTCAAAAGGTTCATGATATAACTAAGAGTTATGATTGCTTAAAAGGACTATGAAAAATAATTTGCGTGGATGGTTGTGTTTGAAAACATAGGAAAAATATGAAATTGGATTATGAAAAATAAGAGGGTGGGTAGTTAGTTGATTATGCAACACTATTGTTTTTAATCTTTTTATGATTTTCAAATGCAAGGCAAGTATACTCACTGATTGACATCATTTCATGCTTATATTTGTATCTTATATCCATTATCTTACACCTAAGCAATGCTACGTGACGAGTTTTATGTTTAGTTTTCAGGAATAAAGATGTTTGAAGAGAAGAGCCATGAAAGGACCCAAAAGCAGGAAAAAAGACTTAATTGTGAGACCTGGGGACTAAGATGCAAGGGAGAAGGACCTGATCGTAAGACCAAAGGACCTAAGAGCAAACCAGGAAACTCCACACCATCATGGGGAGTATTTTGGCAATTCGATTCGGGTCGGAGCTCCAACAAACCAAGTAGATGCATCCAGGACCAACAAAGACCACCAGCAAAGCCCACAACAAATCCCAGATGAATCCAGAACTTATAGACCGCCAATTGGCGGTCTTGGACCGCTAATTGGAGGTCCATATTGCTCTGGATCCACTAAGTTTCGTGGAGAATGTGTATTAGTGTATTCTTAGTCTATTTGTGGTGTTGGTTTAGTCCCACATCGGGGGATTGTCCCGGATTAGCTTTTTCCATGCTTATAAATAGAACTCTTCACCTCCCATTGTATCCATCTCTCTCTTTGGTGGCCACCTTCCCTACTAAGAGTGAAGCCTTGAAGCAAAACTCTGGTGGAGGAAGAGCTACTTGTAATTGAGTGAGTCAATAATAGAAGTTTTCCTTTAATTGTGTTGTTTCTCTCTTAGTTTAATTTCCTTCCATATGCATGTTTGCTTGTTTGTTTTTTTTATGCTTCTTTAATATTTCTTGTTTGATTAGTATAACTTTCATTTCAGTATTATGCTTTCTTTTGCTAATATAGTTAGTGTAATGAGTAGTGAGTAGTTCCATCCCCATTTGGGGGGTGGAGAAATATGTGATATAATCATGTAGTGTATTAAGTGTGTGTTATTTTTATCCCTTGAGCTTTATATGATTTCCATAACCATCTAATGGGTCTCCACTCTTATCTTTGATATGCTAATGCTCTTGAATGAAGCTTAGCTTATGCTTTGATTAGTGGACCTATTTTATGGGGAATGATAAGGTTAGGATATGGATGAAGTTAATATTGGAAACACAAGTTGTAGTGTATGAGCTCTTGTTGCCTTTACCTTAGCTAATGTCTTGTATGTTTTAATGATGTAGTCTTATCTTAATTCATGTGGAGGCATAGTAGGGTCTAGTCTTTATACTTGAGTTCATGTAGCTTCATTCCAACTATTGTCTTGTATGTTTTAATGATGTAGTGAAATCTTAATTCATGTGGAGGGAAAGTTGGATGTAGTTTTATGATTTTATGCACTACATGTTGTGACGAGCTTAATGAACACACACACATACACTTCTTTATGTTCACATTATTTCTCTACCCCCTTTGGGGTATAGTTTTATCGTTTCTTCTCCATCTCATTTCAGCTTTGTAGTGTAGTTTAGTGTAACCAACATTTCTTCCCTTTCTTTACCTCTCGCCTTCGCACAAACCAAGTGTCGACACACCTCCCAGTGGACGACCCGTATTTGCCACCGCTTCAACGCGACCGTGCACTTGCGGTTAAATATAAAACGATCAATCAAGTTTTTGGTGCCGTTGCCGGGGAGGTGCTCTGTCCAGACATTGGTTTGGACGATTCGAGGGTTTTTGATTTGTTGTTTCCAGTTTTATTTAGCTTCAGGGAACCAGAACATCAAGGGGAGGCTACTGGGAAAGTTTGAGCAACAGAAGCCACAAAGAGACCGCCAATCAGCGGTTGGAAACCGCCAATTGGCGGCCTGGTAAGGGCTTCCTGCTCTCAAATTTCTTCTGGTGGTTTATTGCTTTACTTTAGTTATCTGGGAGCCCAATTTTGCATGCTGTGAACTTTAGTTTGCTCCCAGATTTAATTTCAATCCCCTTTAATCAACTTGGACCATAAAACTCAAAGCAAAAGAGTAGACTTCTTGCCATCTAGGTCATGCACCATTGGTAGACCTCGCATGCATTTGTCTTTTCTTTGCTTTACATTTTGTCGCTGATTGCTGACGTGAGGTACGTGCACCCACATCCCTCATTCATGCATGTTTCGTTCATGCATTAGTTAGTAAGGTGCATCGGGACAAGAGTGAGAGAGCGTTTGATTGGAGCGATTGATTGCTAGATCTAGGATTAAATCACTACTAAGGAGGGGCTGTCCCATAAAAGATAAGGTGGGGGATTTCATCACCCTTTCCTTGGCCCCAAAAACCACTCTTAATAAAGCCTTAACTAAAAGCAAGTAGACATTGGCCCTAGGATTGTGGGCGCACTAGGAGAGTAATCTAGTTGAGACCGTCATGACCTGATCGGCGTTGCCTACCTTGTCGATAGTAGGAGGTACTGGATCTCCGGATCTGGTATCACTTGCTGGGCATTGTGGTCCTCGTTGTAGGGAGGTGAGACGTGTCGAGGCTAGTGACCTCGAAGTTAGGCGTCGTCTAGCCTAAGGACCCATTGCCTTACATTGTTTGAGTCGTGCTTGCTAGTTAGGCTTCTTCCTGATCCCACTACCCACGCTGGCTCTAGGGATTCTTCCCTCCTCACCTGAGTCCTCTCCTCATCTATTCTCTACGTTTAGTCTCCTCCTCTAGTACACCTGCTGTTGTGTGTTTGTTAGAGTCGAGTCGAGCATTTTATGCGAGGTTGGGCTCGTTCTGGTGAGAGCGCTCGACTCGAGAGAGTGCATTCTGCTGAGATGGACGGTCTTGGTGATCGACCATCTCCGCCTCGTGCTCCTTTGGAGCAAGAGGCCGAGTCGTCTCACGGTGGCGAAGGAGACCGGGTGCCATACATGGAATACCTCGGTCCACTTCCGCCACCACGTAGACCTCCTTCTCCTCCTCCTCTGACTCGAGAGGAAGGGAGATTCGGTCAGGATCGAGTTCTTGGTGCACCACCACCTTTAGCTCGACATGATAGACCGATGACTTTGTGGGAGCGGACCCATCCTGTTCGGGCCGCGCAGCCTTCTTGCATAGTTGTTCCCCCTGCTCGCGGGAACAACTATGAGCTGAAACCTCAATATGTGAGCATGCTTCCAACCTTTACTGCCAATAAGGAGGATCCGTATATCTTTATACGCGAATTCGAGGAAGCATGCTCCATGTTCAAGCTTCAACAGCTTGACGAGGATTCAGTCCGGTTGAGGATGATTTCCTTCGCATTGAAGGATAATGCGAAGAAATGGATGTATAGCCTCCCGGCGAGCTCGATTCGGTCCTGGGATGACTTTGTGACTGTCTTTCTGAAGAGATTTTTCCCTCAAAGAAAAACTCAACAGATACGGCACCAGATACATCAAATGTATCAGACCGAGACCGAATCGTTTCATGGTTTCTTTGAGAGGTTCAAGGACCTTCTCCAGCAGTGCCCTCATCATGGATTTGAGTTATGGCAGCTGTGCCAAATTGTTTATGAGGGCATCACCTACAACACCCGCACATTGTTGGAGTCGATGTGTCAGGGTGACTTCCAAATGAAACCATCGAGGAGGCATGGGACACTTTTGAGGCTATGGCTGAGCGTACCTTTGAGTGGGATACCATGAGAGAGCCACCAGCCGCCAGGTCTTCTGGTCGAGCTGGATCATGTCATGTTGAGTCGACTATCGCGTCTGAGGCGAAAATGGCTGCTCTCATGCGTAGGATAGAGAGTTTGGAGATGGACCGAGCTCCTGTAGCTCAGGTCGCTGCTCCCGGGTGTACTAGGTGTGGACTTACGGGCCATGATGACTTGGAATGCGCTTACGCTCCAAGGGATACTGAGCATGCAAATGCGATGTATCAACAGCGGCCCCGTAACGACCCGTACAGTCACTCCTACAACCCGGGATGGCGTAACCATCCTAACTTCTCTTGGGGGTCTAGTGGAGGCCACGGTCAGAGCTCGCACGCTCAACCTCAACCTCCACCTTATCAACCTCCACGCCCATCGGCGACCTACCAACCCCCACATCAAAGGTCTCAGCACCATAATTACCAACCTGGTCAGGCCTCTTCGTCGGGTTATTCTAACCAGACTCCACCACCCCAACGGGTTGACCCTAAGGACTCCACTCTTGAACAAACCCTTCACGCGTTCATTCTGAGTACACAATCCATGCTTTCGGCCAACAACAATTCGGTCAAAGCATTGGAAATGCAAGTTAGCCAGTTGGCTAATCAGCTCCATGAACGCGAGAAGGGCCAATTACCGAGTCAACCCGAGGTGAATCCTCGGGGTACCCATTCGCAAGGAAGGACACCTTTACCTCATGCTACCTCTGAACCGACCCATCATATTAATGTAATTCATACTTTGAGGTCTGGTAAGGAGGTGGACAACCACATTGGGGTGCCTTCCTTGTCATCACCATCTCTGAGGGAGCCAGATCCTGAGGCTCCCTATACAAATACTTCCAGGAAGGAGCCAGATTCTGAGGTTCTTTCTACTTTTCCTTCGACAAAGGGGCCGAACCCTGAGGTCCCCTTGTCTCCTCTTGTGTCGAAGGAACCAGATTCTGAGGTCCCCACTCATGCTTCTTTGGACCAAGATTCTGAGGTTCCTTCGCACCATTATGCCCCGAAGGCGCCATTCCCTGAGCGCCTTAAAAAGAAAACCTCTGATCAGCATGACAAGATGCTTGAGATGTTTCGGCAGGTTAAGGTGAATATCCCTCTTTTGGAGGTGATTCAGCAAATGCCACCTTATGCCAAGGTTCTCAAGGACTTATGCACCAAGAAGAGAAAAACTCATGTTCCAAAGAAAGCTTTTCTTGCAGCTAACGTGAGTTCTTTGTTGATACAACCCATGCAAGTCAAGTACAAGGACCCTGGTTGTCCTACTATCTCTTGTGTGATTGGTGATGTGTCCATACATCGAGCCTTATTGGACCTTGGTGCATCTGTTAATCTTCTGCCATATTCTGTCTACGTCCACCTCGGTCTTGGAGACCTCAAACAAACAAAGACCACTCTTCAATTGGCTGATAGGTCTATGAAGAAACCGAGGGGTGTGGTGGAAGATGTGCTGATCAAAGTGGGAGAGTTCATTTATCCAGTCGACTTCTTTGTCTTGGATATTGAACCTGTGCCAAACCCACTTGGACAAATTCCTGTCATTCTGGGGCGACCATTTCTTGCGACTTCCAATGCCTTGATCAATTGTCGCAATGGTCTGATGCGCTTGACTTATGGTAGTCAATGCGCTGATTTCAACATCTTCACCATTGGCAAGAAGCCAGGTGCCTTCAATGACCATGTTGAGGTCAACCTTATCCAGGGCTTGGATGAGATTGAAGTTGAGGGCACCTTCAAGTACTTCAGAGAATTGTTCGATGAAGATCCTGAAGGTGGTGAAGATGTTTCACCTGGGCTGGCACAAGAAGGTGCCTTATGTTCTGATCATGTGGCCTCAGTGCCACCTCCTTCTGATCTTGTGGCCCTTGAGCCACATTCTTCTGACCATGTGGCCCTTGAGCCACTTCTTTTTGATCACGTGGCCCTTGAGCCACATCCTTTTGAGCACGTGGCTTTTGAGCCACAAGATACTATTTTTATGGCCTCTCGGCCACATGCTCTTCATTCTGTATCTGCTGAGGACCCCATGTGGGTTAAGATTCAACCACCTGATAGCCTTATACCTGATAGAGGTTCACCTCTCGTTCATGCCTCCTCTTTTTCTAACTCTAAAGAGGCATCAATTGACCACAATTCTTATAAGGGTGTCAGGTGGTCGAGCAATTCTGTTGTTTATGTTGCGAGCCCATGCATGCGCATTTCTGGCTCGAGAGATGGTGGGTTCCCATTTGATGTCCCTTGACATATGAAGATGGGAGCCCATTTGTTGTACATTAAAAAAAACACAAAAAGACTCCTTTAGTGAGCATTGATTGTTGTGGGCTCCAACCCTTGAGTATTTGGGCCCCCTTTCTTTCACGTATTTGGTCTCCCTTTTTAAGTATCTCACAGGTTTTGAGGGCAATTTGGGTTGTGTCCATCAACACAACCACGAACTTCCTTTTTTGTGCTTCATGTTGGTGAGATCTTTCCTTTTTCATGCATAAATCCATGTAGTCTTTTGCTCACATTCATTGAGGACAATGCATGAACTAGGTGTGGGGGGGTGTTTTACGTGTGTACATAGTCGAGTTTTTTCTTTCGATTTTGTTTTCTTTTGTTTGCATTGTTAGGGTCATGTTAGTGTGCTGCATTTAATATCGATATATCTGCTTGTCATGATCCTTGGGTGAGTTGTCTTCTTTTGCTTGCCTAGTGCTTCAAAATTTTCACATTTCTTTCAAAATCTTCATGTGTTTGCGAAAGAAAATGTTTTGTGGGTTTTGCGTGTGTTTAGCATGTGCAAAACCGTTGAGAGGCAAAGTAAAAAGAAAGCTCCCAAAATTGTCTTGAACTTGATGCATTAGGATATCTAGTACAGTGGCTTTAAGATTTATCGAGTCGTTAGGATGCACCCCAGCTTTCCTTTGGGGGTGAGTAATCATAGGGTTTCAGTTCTCAAACATTTAAAGAAGTCCACCCTGAGCCTAGTGAGTCAATAATTCGTGTCTGTTAACTTAAGGAAGTTTGGTGTAGTCAAGGACCCTTTAAATCTTGTTGTGAGACATTAAGTGTAGGGGTTTTGGTTCATGTGTAGATAAGAAATAAGTGAGTAGGTGTTCTCTCTTCTCGCACGGCTCCTATCACTCGGGAAAGTAGGTATGAAGGGACTTTGTGCCTGGTGCTTTCGAGTCATCTGACTTGGGATGCGCCGACCGAACTCCCGTTACACGGGTGGTAGGGATTGCCCTATGTGGAGATTTGGGGAAATGTGTACGTGATAGTGTAAGTCCTCATGGGCAATGATGCACGAAACCTGACCCTGGGAGAACGAAGCTCCAACTAATAAAAAGAAAAAATGTGAAAAGAAAAAAAAAGAAAAAAAATGGTAATGCAAATAAGAACCTTAATGGACTTTACACTTTGTAGCACTTGAGGATGTTGAGGTTGTCCATGTCTTTCACTTAATTCCTTATTTAACTTGCACGAATGGTTCATTAGGTTAGGTGTGTGGACTGATTACCTATATAGAGTCAGCCCGTAGGATTACCGCGTCCATTGATCGACAAAACATATGTCCAACGAGTCGAGTGTCTAGATTGAATAATGCATCTTGTTCGGATTTTGTGGGTGTATCCGCTGAAACCCTCAGGAGACAACACTCCTCTTCCTTGGCAACAAGGAGGTTTAACGGCTTGTTGTACGTGCTAAGTGCAACCGTGATTCCTACGAAAGTGAGTTAGGATTTCTTGTTTTTCGTTTGCTTTTCTCTTTCTTTGTTTTGCTCGGGACTAGCAAAAACTTAGGTGTTGGGGTATTTGATTGACATCATTTCATGCTTATATTTGTATCTTATATCCATTATCTTACACCTAAGCAATGCTACGTGACGAGTTTTATGTTTAGTTTTCAGGAATAAAGAGGTTTGAAGAGAAGAGCCATGAAAGGACCCAAAAGCAGGAAAAAAGACTTAATTGTGAGACCTGGGGACTAAGATGCAAGGGAGAAGGACCTGATCGTAAGACCAAAGGACCTAAGAGCAAACCAGGAAACTCCACACCATCATGGGGAGTATTTTGGCAATTCGATTCGGGTCGGAGCTCCAACAAACCAAGTAGATGCATCCAGGACCAACAAAGACCACCAGCAAAGCCCACAACAAATCCCAGATGAATCCAGAACTTATAGACCGCCAATTGGCGGTCTTGGACCGCTAATTGGAGGTCCATATTGCTCTGGATCCACTAAGTTTCGTGGAGAATGTGTATTAGTGTATTCTTAGTCTATTTGTGGTGTTGGTTTAGTCCCACATCGGGGGATTGTCCCGGATTAGCTTTTTCCATGCTTATAAATAGAACTCTTCACCTCCCATTGTATCCATCTCTCTCTTTGGTGGCCACCTTCCCTACTAAGAGTGAAGCCTTGAAGCAAAACTCTGATGGAGGAAGAGCTACTTGTAATTGAGTGAGTCAATAATAGAAGTTTTCCTTTAATTGTGTTGTTTCTCTCTTAGTTTAATTTCCTTCCATATGCATGTTTGCTTGTTTGTTTTTTTTATGATTCTTTAATATTTCTTGCTTGATTAGTATAACTTTCATTTCAGTATTATGCTTTTTTTTGCTAATATAGTTAGTGTAATGAGTAGTGAGTAGTTCCATCCCCATTTGGGGGGTGGAGAAATATGTGATATAATCATGTAGTGTATTAAGTGTGTGTTATTTTTATCCCTTGAGCTTTATATGATTTCCATAACCATCTAATGGGTCTCCACTCTTATCTTTGATATGCTAATGCTCTTGAATGAAGCTTAGCTTATGCTTTGATTAGTGGACCTATTTTATGGGGAATGATAAGGTTAGGATATGGATGAAGTTAATATTGGAAACACAAGTTGTAGTGTATGAGCTCTTGTTGCCTTTACCTTAGCTAATGTCTTGTATGTTTTAATGATGTAGTCTTATCTTAATTCATGTGGAGGCATAGTAGGGTCTAGTCTTTATACTTGAGTTCATGTAGCTTCATTCCAACTATTGTCTTCTATGTTTTAATGATGTAGTGAAATCTTAATTCATGTGGAGGGAAAGTTGGATGTAGTTTTATGATTTTATGCACTACATGTTGTGACGAGCTTAATGAACACACACACATACACTTCTTTATGTTCACATTATTTCTCTACCCCTTTGGGGTATAGTTTTATCGTTTCTTCTCCATCTCATTTCAGCTTTGTAGTGTAGTTTAGTGTAACCAACCTTTCTTCCCTTTCTTTACCTCTCGTCTTCGCACAAACCAAGTGTCGACACACCTCCCAGTGGACGACCCGTATTTGACACCGCTTCAACGCGGCCGTGCACTTGCGGTTAAATATAAAACGATCAATCACTCACACATGCCAGACAATCGTGTCTTGTACTTTTCGTGTCTGGTGGTGTATTTTTGCGTATGCTCTGTTTACCCTATTTCAAAAGACATACACCTTATTTGGATTCCTTATAGCAAAATACTATAATATATTGATGTTTTCTTATCATTAAATACCTTAAACAATCATTTTCAAGAGAAAAACGGTTGATTAGACAACAAAACATGCTTAATATTTGTATAATTCATGTTTTTCTCCCATTTAAATGTCTCTTTTCCATGTAATAACATTCTTGTCATGTTATTTCTTCATAAATTACCATAACTAACCCAAACAACCACAAAAAAGTTTTGTATTTAATCATGATATCGTTTCTTGTTGTGTAATTGGCTAATTGCGTTGTGTAAAAAATTGACAGGGTTCTTGGTCGATGAATTTTGGGGTCACATAAGACTCACAAATAAGTAGTTGAACCGCCAATTTTGAATACCACACGTTAACATGATTTCACACCGAACGATACGAGTATACGGTTCAAGCATGGAAATTTTTTCAAAATAGTTTTTTTTATATAAAAATGCCAACACAAACATCCTTTAATTTTTTTTTGAAACTAGACTCGTTGCCACCACGTGGTGACACGTGGCGGCAGTGAGTTTGTTTTTTAATGTATACATAACTCAACATCACTAGTGTCGAGTTTTCCTTGAGTGAACTTGGCATCACCAGTGCCGAGTTCATTTTGTTTTTTATTCGCCCAGCTAGTCCAAAAACGTGTCCAGAATCTTTATAGGGAACACTTATTGAACTCAGCACTGGTATTGTTGAGTTCTCTTAGAAGAGAACTCGACAACAATAGTGTCGAGTTTCACCAAAGAAAACTCGGCAGTACCAGAGCCGAGTTATCTTCCATAGAACTCGGTTTTCCTGTTGTCGAGTTTACTTCAAGAGAACTCGACAATATCGGTGTCGAGTTCTCTTTGGTGAAACTCTGACACATAATTTCATAGAAATCGGCTACCACAAAACACAAACATTCCAACTACAAACATCCAAACCACAAAACACAAACATTCCAACTACAAACATTTCAACAACAAACACATAATTCAAATTATAAAAATTTGAACAAACACAACCAGTCAACCAGAAAACATAAACAACTACAGTAAAATGAAAATAACATCCAAAAAAACAATTTTAACATGTTGACATAAACCAAACTTACACTAATGTAATAACAATCAAAATAAGTTTAATACAACAGAATATCTATCCTAAGTGACCCATTAATCTCTTCTTCTTTTTAGGACGTGGTTGGGCACGTCCTCTCCCCAAGTCGTGTCCCCCTCCTCGTGGTGCATTCTCTGTATGTTATGTATCCTGAGTCAGACCGCCACCGTCGTCTTGTGTGTGTGGAATAGTAGTATCATCTTCTTCAATGACACGATCTTGAGTCAACTGTAGTGTGAGTTCTTCAACACCAAAACACATGAGCCAATCCTTCATTTTTTCCTTCAACTTTCCAACCATTGAAGAGTATGTCTTGTGATCTCTGATCGTCTCATGGATTTTATGGAGTTCTTCGTGGAACTCATAAACTCCGTGCACATACAGACAATTTAACTGTTTAACAAACACTAAACACAATTTAAAAACAAAGTAATTGTTTAATTAAAATTTTAGATATTATCATCTCCCGCCCTCTACCCGCTCGAGGCCTGTACACGTTACGTTTCGGAGCCAAAGTGTGGTGAACAATCCAACGTACCGTGATATTCCAGTACCATTATATATATAACTGTGTGCTCTCTTCAGGAGTGACACCTAGGAGTGGTCGCTCAAACTGTAGATGATCTCTTCTATGAGACCAATGCTAGATGAATTTGTGATTTTCCACCAACCAATTAATGTATGCTCTCTCCTGAGCCGATTTCACTTCATGTGTCTCCATCGGCTCTGGAATGTGTTGTTGTAGACCGAACTGCCTCATGACTCGGTCTGGACAATGCATAACCACCTCTCCAAAATGTATAAGCCATGTACAACTCGTCCAAAGCTCAGAACCTTTTGTACATAGTGGTGGTAATTGACTAAGATCCAAATGTTCATACGGACCCCAAGTGACCTGGTTGCCCTCCTGCTTGTCGAGCTCATTCCGATAAAAATCACGTGTCGTCGTCTTACCACTACCCTTGAATGTTCTTGGTTGTCTCCAACGGGAACCTAATGGTGCTCGGTCGTCCTCTGGATATAGTAACGATCTGCTATTCAAAGGTCTCCCAATGTGGAAATTTTCCCAGTACCATAATCGAGTGTAGTAGCAAATGACTGTAAACGTCAAGCAATCTCTGCAACAAAATCAACTACAATAAACAACGTTACGAATAATGTCAGATTTTTAAAAAATATGACAAAACCTTCCCTATATTTTCAAATTCGTAATTTTTAAACTTACATCGTAAAACGAACTAACAATACTAGAAATAACATGCTCAAATTCCAAACATCTAAATAACGACGTCTTTCACAACATACATTCAAACAACATGCAAATCACCACATAGTTAACGCACATATTTCTCAACTTCAACACATTTTTTCCATTAAAACCAACAAACATTCATTACTCTTTTTTTAACATTACAATAATCAAACTTAAATTCTCACATACATTTAAAGTCGCATACATTCAAACCCAAATAACCCATTTTTAAGATTACATTCATTAAAACTCACATACATTCAAACCAAAATAACAACTAATTTAATTTCAATCACAATAATCAAACTTAAATTCAACTATTTTTAAGATTACTACGGTAAACCTACAATCAACAAAAATGAAATCAATAGTCTACTAAGAAACAAGAAAAAAATAGTTTGGCCTAAATACCCAAAATCGAAATCGGATTTGCACCAAAACGGGTTCCTAAACCAACAAAAACACTACAATCATACTTAAAACAACAATATATATCATCCTTATACATAAAATAGGTAAAAAACGGTAGAAAACGAAGAAAAATCAAAACCCTAACCTCGAAATCGCGAGCTCAGCGTGAGGGAGAGGGGGGGCGTCGAGTTGTTTATATAGCCCGACAAAACTCGACGTTTGTAACGCTGAGTTCACTTTTTTAAAGTGAACTCTGCGTTTGGGATGTCGAGTTCTTCCTTTTGAACTCGGCATCCTAGATGCCGAGTTCACTTAAAAACATGGCTCCCCAACCGTCCCATGCGCGATCTCTGAGTTCGGAGAATAAAAACCAAATTGAACTCGACATTAGTACAGTGGAGTTATCTTTGGCAAAACTCGACAATACTAGTGCCGAGTTCAATCAAAATTATAAGGCAATTGTTCCCTATAATAATGGGAACTACTATTCGTCACCGGAAAACTACTTAAATCGCCCCAAAAATGACATTTTTGCCCTTAACAAATCAATTAATACCGATTTCGTCCCGTGTCTTTAAATAAGGTGTTTGACTCAGTTTTACTCACATTCCTAGTACCAACACCACGAAAATGTCTGGCGAAGCACCTGAATCCGGCGAGGTAACTGGGGCGGAATTTTTTTCACGACTCGGACGTCTGGCTAAACCGCCTCCACCAAGGTGGAGGCGTCTGCCTAACACGCCTTCACATAGGTGGAGGCAGTTTAGACAGACGCCTCCACCTTTGTGCAGGCGTCTCCTATGGACGCCTCCACAAAGGTGGAGGCGTCTGTCTATACCGCCTCCACCTATGTGAAGGCGTGTTAGGCAGACGCCTCCACCTTGGTGGAGGCGGTTTAGCCAGACGCCCGTTTTTTTTTGTTTTTTTTTAATTTTTTGTTAAATTCAAATTTTTCAGGTTCCGTTTCAAGATTTCGGTGGTGATGGAGTAGATTACAATGAGCTTTTTGACAGTAAAGAAATATTTACAACAATCGAGGAAGGTTGTAAATGGGCGAAACAAGTTGCAATAGGAGCCGGATTTTTTTTGGTTATATCATCATACAAACCGAAAGCAGATAACCGGATGGATTGTTACCTCAGATGTGATCGCAGACGTGAGATGAGTTCTCGTGATACGAGTATTGCACTGCGAAAGAATACGAAAAGAAAAGGTTGCGGTTGTCGGTTTTTGGTAAAAGTGGTGGAGCGACGAGATCGTGATGGATGGGTTATTGTTTCTAGTAGCATGTTTGGGCAGCACAACCACCCATTGGCAGTTTATTCAGAGGGTCACCGACAGGTCAGCGGACTTAGTGCTGGGGCAAAGCAAATTGTTCGGGATATGACAGAGGCACAAGCAAGGCCCCGTAACATTTTGTTGGCGGTAAAGAAGAAATTTCCGGACGATAATCCTAATCAAATGCACATTTACAACTTCAGAGAGTACATGAGGAGGACGAAATCTGAAGACAGGAATCCTGCGCAGCAGTTTCTCAGAGAGGCAGTGCAGCATAAGTATTTGCATTGGATTTGTGGCAGATGAAGAAACTTATGTCTTGACTCACGCATTTTTGGCACATCCGACTTCAGTTCAGTTGTTGCGTACATACCCATTCGTGATCTGTATGGATTCGACGTATAAGACGAACAAGTACAAGATGCCTTTGTTTGAGATGGTTGGGGTTACTCCAACAAATATGAATTTCCTCGTCGGATATGCGATTTTGCAGGATGAGACCGAGTCTAGTTACCGGTGGGTGTTGGAGAGGTTGCGAGATCTGTTATTGGATATTGTTAGCCCGACAGCAATAATTACGGACCGGGAGATGGGTCTGATGCGACCAGTGGCAGAGGTTTTTCCTGAGTCAGCTCATTTACTATGCACCTGACATATCAACAAAGACGTGTACAACTACGCATACCACGTATTCGGCAAGGAGAAGCAGCTTGCAGAGAGTTTTAGACGTGGAAGATGGAGGAGAGTCATGCTTTCTGATTCACAGACGGATTATGATAGAGCAGTCCGTAATCTGAAGGATTTTTACAGTTCCTGGCCAGTGCTGACGAAGTATGTGGAAGACACGTGGTTGGTGCATAAGGAAAAATTCGTGTTGAATTGGATGAATCAAGTTCTTCATTTCGGCAACACTACGAACTGCAGGGTGGAAAGTGCACATTCGGCTCTGAAAGAGTGGATCACTACATCGACTGTCGCTCTCGACACTCTTTTCGACCGCGTGAACTCGTCTATTGAAATGCAGCTCACGAATATTCAGAACTTTCTTGAAGATTCGAGACGTCGAAATTTGGCACATTACATAGGTCCTCTGTTTCAGCATATAAATGGTCGAGTTTCGCATCACTGCTTGTCGTTAATGACTCAGGAGTTGAAGAGAATGCAGGACTTAAGTGATGAAATTGAATATCGTTGTGGGTGTCCTTTCCTGACAACACATGGGATTCCTTGTGCATGTACCATGTACGAGTGTTTCGCGTCAGGTGATGGAATTTATTTAGAGCAGATTCATCCATTCTGGAAAATACTTGTTATCGGAGAAGGAGTCCAGATGTCAGAGTTTGTTGATCAGTCAGCACAAGACACCGAGCATTTTCGGAAGCTAGTGGATGAGATCTCGCAGAGCGATCCTGCAGTAATTCGTAGTGCCTCTCGTATTTTATACGAATAGTTACACCCCGATCAGTCGAACTATGGAGAACCCGAAGAAAATACTAAGGTACGAGGTCGACCTAGGGGAAAGTCGACACGTCGGGACCCGAGTGCCTTCGAGTATGCTGAGCGAGGTCGTGGTCGGTCTGGCAGTAGTGGGAGCAGGGGTCGTGGTCGGTCTGGCAATAGTGGGAGCAGGGGTCGTCGGTCTAATTCGTCTCGATCGTCCTTGAATACGGGCACAGGATCTTCTGGTATGTCGATATCTTTGTTGTTATGTTATTTAATATATATTAGTAATCTAAATGGGGTTGAATATATTATCTCCTAATTTTGTTGTTTTAATGAATTGTTATTTACCTACCTTACAGTGTCCGGACGGGTTGACGTGGACAACTTCCCATATAATGATAGACTGCCAGGAATCATTTTGCCATTTCTGCAAAGGTGGAATGACGTACGTGCTGATGGCAACTGTGGATTTCGATGTGTTGCCGATGTCTTTCATGGTGGTCAGGAGAACTGGTCGTACGCCCGTCGTGCGATTTCTAATGAGATAGGTGCACATCCTATTTATGAGACAGTCTATTTCGGCCATATGAGAGAGGCTCGTCAACGAATTGATTGGGGCGGGGGAGGTTGTGGCGAGGATCATTATATGGAGGTTTGGTCCGACTTGTTTCCTATTGCGAATTTTTACAAGTGTGCGGTCATGTATTTCGCAGTGGGAACGGATGGTTCGTTGTTCCCGTGTCTTACTGTTCTACCCTGGGAGTGTCCCTCTACCATGACGAGGCCTGTCAGAGAGTTGGTCATTGCTCATTTAGGGAGTTACGCTCATTTTATTCGTTTGGAATTACTTGATGATTTCCCAGTACCTCCTATAGCGACCTTATGGTATCAAATGCGAGATGAGAGTGTTGTTGGATGGGAAGATCAGTACCAAAGTAGGATGGAGTATTGGAACCGGTTACGTTGATTGTAATTTGTAATGTTTTGTAATGTATAATATATCGTGTATTTCTACTATATCGTGTTGTTTTTTTTACCGTATTTTAAATTTAAATATTATTTCATATCTAAAGAAATAAGTTGAAAATCTTTTCGTGAAAAATAAATATTAAAAAATACGATAGTCAAATAAATATGTAGAAGATATGTTCGTCAGAAATAAATAATAAGAGTACACAAATAAACATAAGCATATACCAACAAATGTACTAACAGTGCAACAAAACGAAAGTAAAAGCAAGACAACTACAGCTCAGCATCTGAATCATGGTCCGAAATGCCCAACTGGCTGTTCCAATCCTCGATCAGGCGATCCCAATCTGTACATGCAAGTCTCGTCGCCTCACTCGGCATGACGTCTCTCTCTCGCAAGAACGGCTGCGTACACCGTATCGCCCTACTCATCCACTGTATGTAAAATAGAAATTAGCGTACAATAACAAAATATACTTTACAATTAAATATAAAATTAGATAAACTTACCGCATCGGCACATGTCCTATCCAGTGGTCTCTCCGGTCTCGCAATGATACCGCGTACGAGCAGTGGATGTGAGCACCTACCGAACCACTGCAAATAATCTGGAGCACAGGTGGAGGGGTCGCGGCTACGACTCAGATCGGCCAGGTGTAGTCGTCCTAGTCTCGGAAATGTCCTTCAAACCGATTCCGCAGACGAAACGTTGTGCCTGACGTCGTACATCGTCGCAGTCGCAGACCGTACTGCATGCTCAGGCGTCGGGATGTCAACCGGGATCACCTGAATGTAACCTAACTGTCGTAACACGCGATCAGGTATATAAGGCTCTGTGATATCCCTATAACGAATAATGCCGGCAAATGTAGTCCTCGGGACAGCTACAGCAGGCTCGGGACCATACGGTAACCACTCCACCTAAACGTTTATACATTAATAATAATAATAAAATTAAATTTAAATAAACGTGAATGATATATACATTATATACCTGCGATGCAGTCATCTGATCTAGTCGTCTACGAATAGAAATAAGTCGACTCTCGCTCTTATCCTCGGCCCGGACAGCCCACATACGCGAACGAGGATGGCCACGCTAAACAATCTTCCGCTCACGATGTGGGCGGAAAGCAGGAAAATACTCATATATCCAAGCCTGCAGCAGTGTAAGACAACCCGTAATTTGACCACAATCAGCACGACTAGATATGCCCAGCTGGCGATACAGATATGCCAACGTCGCCGACCCCCATGAGTAATCACCAATGGTATCTGGGTCCCTCGCCTCCAATAAGTCGCGTGGTCTCAGTCTGGAACCGCTCTTGTCGACAAACAATACGCAGCCTAGCAGTAAGAAGAAATAAGTAGTCATCTGCGTATCCTCAGTCCGTGGTGGTCGCCCCCGTCTGCAACACTCGTCCACAGCGTCGATACTAACACCACCGCCACTCCAAAATGAGCTATCCCGCCCAAGACCCTCCAGGCTGACACCCAGCAACTCAGATACATATAACTTCAGCTCAGATGTCGGCGCCTGCGCACTGACCATGGGACCCTCAACAGGAATGTGAAGAATCTGAAAGACGTCATGCAACATGATCGTCATCTCTCCGAACGGCAAGTGGAAAGTGTTGGTGTCAGGCTGCCACCGCTCCACGAATGCCGAAATCAACGGCATGTCGATGCAGGAAAACATGTTGTACGACAAGTGACCCAATCCACTGTCAACCACGGTCGCCGTCATATCCTCAGTCATCACTGAGCGCCATGCCTGCAATGTCGTACAGGCTCTGTGCCGATTATGGCACTTCAAAACCTTCCGCTCCTCGCCATCCCAGATGCGTCTGGCGACGTGGCCTCCGAAACTCGGAATGACGCTGCCATCTACAGGACCACCGGGAATAATATCCGTGACGATCCAAGACTCGTCATCACCCCTCTTCTTCTTCTGAGCTCGGGCGTCTGCAGTGCACGAACTCGAATCACCGGTCACAAACCGGCCACCTCGATCCTTCCTAATGACCCACTCAGATGAAGGACCACCGTGTCGCCCCCGTCCTCGACCGGCCTGATGTACCGCCTCCTCCTGTGGCCCCAAGTCGTATCGGCCCCCATCGTCACTGTCGTCGTGACTCCTCAGCTCATCTGAATCATCATCGTCGTCGAAAGACTCTCCAGGTGTATGACGACAACGTAACAGATATCTCTCTCTCCTAACTGAAGCAGAAATACCACGTCTACGTGGATGACGAGGACCTGACTCGTCTGCTATACTACGTACCGCGCGTAAGGGAATTGATTTCCTTTTTCCTCTACGGTAACCCGATGACTATTAATTCAATTTTAAAAATACAAATTTATTAATGAATTTACTAAAATAATTAAACTAATTATTAACTGAATAATCTATTAATTTAGCAATTATCACAATTAATCAATAATCCTTTACTAAAATTGTACACAACTAATTACTAACATAATAATCAATTTATTTAGCGATTTATTTATTAATTATCACAATTTATAATCAATAAACGATTTACTAAACTAATTTAACTCATTATTAACATAATATTCAATTTATTTAAAATTTATCACAATTTATAATAAAATTAAAAAAAACTGGGCGTCTGCGGGAGACGCCTACCCTACGTGGTAGGCGTCTGCCGGAGACGCCTACCGTACGTGGGAGACGTCTCCCGCAGACGTCTGTTCATTGGGTCGGGCGGTCGCGGGAGACGCCCGACCCAACGATCGGGCGGTCGCCGGAACCGCCTCCCCCTCAAAAAAAATTTAAAAAAATTAATTGAAATAAACAAGGTAATTTACCATATGTGAGTAGTCAGGGGTCTCCGCTGGCTCTTTCCCTGGCCTCCGAGACATTCTATTTGGTGAATAAAAGTGTGATATGAAGAGAAAGTTGTGTTAAAAGAGTGAAATGAGGAGTTATATTAGTAGAAAGGGCAGAGGGGCAAAATGGTAATCTTACGGGCGATTTAAGTAGTTTTACGGCGACGAATAGCAGTTCAGATAATAAAAACCAAAATTATAAGGCACGGGTGATACCGAGTTCACTCAAGGAGAATTCGACACTAGTGATGCCGAATTCTATATACACTAAAAAGTAAATCTGCCGCTGTCACATGTCACCACGTGGTTACATCGGGTTTAGTTTGAAAAATTCATTTTGAATTTTTTTCCTACAAGCATTTGGTTAACCTAGTTTTGAACTTTTATGATAATATAACATGAAGAAAAAAAATCATACACGAGTTCTCCTTATTCATACAAAACATGCAAACTTATTTACACGAATTGACAAATATCGTACACGAATTGACAAATATCGTACACGAATTTTTCATATTCATACCCGAAACAGGCATACTTATTTACACGATTTGACAAGATCGTACACGAATTTTCCATATTCACAGTTCATACCCGAAACTTATTTAAGTTTGTTTAAAATAAAATGACATGACACCCTTCTGGTTCAAAAAAAAAAAAAAACCCATATCCGTCTGGTTCCATCCACCTCCAAAAACCCCATAGGCGGCGCGAGCATGGTGGGCCCCAACGTGAAGGCGGAGACGATCCACCTGATGGACCGAAGATCCGCCATCGAGGCGCAGATGAACGCCATCATCGACCGCCTTTGCGCCCCCGGCGGCCCCGGCCTCTCCGGCAATCTCATTGACTCCGAGGCAACCACCACCCCAAACCCTAGAAAAAAAGTTTTTATTTTTAATTTTTATTTGATGGCGTCGTGTTGTTTGTTTCAGGGCTTCCCTAGGGCCGACATCGACGTCCACGCAGTGCGGACCGACCGCAACCGTCTTGCCGGTAAGATGGTTGCTGTAGTTTAGGAGCTTTAGTTGTGTTGGATTCAACCCATTACCTTGAAGCGGTTAATAACTGCAGATCGTGTAGGGAAATAACTGTAATACCCCAAAAATAGTCTCACGTCGCTTGACGAGGAATTGTTGGGAGGGGTGGTGTCAGAATTTCGAGTCGAAGGGGGCACAATTTGTATGAAATTCTGGAAAAAGTCTTAAGGGGTTTAAAATTCCAGTACGAGTATACTTAACTGGGTAAAATTCAAACTCCATGAGGGGCAAAATCTAGGTGGTGTATACTTAACTATGTGAAATTCAAAATCGAGGGGCCTAATTAGTAATTAGTATGCATTTTGCCACACGATATCCAAAATCGAAGGCCCCCCAACCCCCTGACCCCAATGTGGCACCGCCACTGATTGTTGGTGGGGGCTATATAGACATGAGTTTGCTAGTATAACATGCCCCATTTTGGGGTGTTGTGCACTTAAGTTTTGTCGTAATTTAGGAGGTGTTGTGGGATAGTGGACTTATGGGTGACTGACTGGATTAAGGACAAAACGTTATAATAACTGCAAATGAAACACCCACCCAAAGCCTCAAATAACACATTGCTGGATTCCTAATATGCTGTTTACTGTTGAGGATTCACTGATTGTCGAGCATTCTTTCATTCCTCATGAATCTCTCAAACTTGTGCAATGGAAGTTTCTATCTTAAATGAGTGGTTACAAACTACATAGGGTTTCTAAGGGCTTGGTCACACCTCTCTTGTGTTTGGAAACATGTTTTATATTATATTATTTCATATATTTACAAGGGTGAAAGGCTGAAAGCAATGAGGTGGAGCTGCACAGACTAATTGTCGATTCAATCCTGTCAAGCTTTATGAAGTCGTAACCACCTGATCCTCAGATCTTTTAACCTATTCACAGAAATTCACTTCTCATCTAAACATGTCTTCTGCTCCTATCTCTCGGTCTGCACCTTGTATATAGCTGTTTCAACATGTCTTTATCACTTTACTGCACACGTTCATGACTTAAACTCAGCAAATTAAAAGAAGTAAGTTTGAATGTTGGTGATTATATGGATTATTTCTTTTGTGTTCTTTGTCTTTCTTGGATTATTGAAAATATAGTAATTTAGTATTAGTAAAATATTAAGATGGTGATCAAGGTGAAATTTACATGATAGTAAAATATGATTACTGATCGATTAGGTTCTTTACATCCAATGTGTACCTTGTGTAGAAACATAGAATATTCATTGTAAAATAAAACCCACTAAAACACATGGTAATGTGGGTTGAGTAGTTTAGAAAGAGAGACTCACATTGATTAAGATAACAAACCTTAACTAGCTAGAATGTAATAAAGTTGTATCAGATACCTATACTGAGTATTGAGGCTCTAATATGGTGATGGAACAACCAAACTCAACAATATTTTTTCCCGACGGCCCGAATTCCCGGTGACCACCTGCATTTTAGAAAGATAGGCTGCAGTTTTAAACTAAATGTGGCCCACATCATTTTCACCCAACAAATGAGCCCAAATTTAAGAATTTTCACAAGGAGAGCTGATTTTGCTTATCAAAGTCATGGTTAAGAGAGGTCAAAAGTGCAGTAGATGACCTAGTTGCGTGTAATGGTCTAGTAAATGATAAAAATGTCAAGCCTTTTTTTGGAGATTTGATGCTATGATGATCAGAAATCAGAATGAATGGTGTCTGTCTTCCATTAGAACTTCTATTTTACATTTTTTTTGAGTAATTTTGCTGCAGGGATGATAAGTTAAGCCTTTAGCCCGAGTGCCTCACTACCTCTTGGAACTTGTCTCCTCCATCAAGGACCAAAATGGACTGGGACTCTAGGGTTACTGCTTCATTGATCTGCTAACCACAGCTCCAATTCCTTTCCCTTATTTCTTTCTTCACCTGCCTCCCTGAGCAAGACTTTAGCTTTTAGTCTAAAAGCCGATGATGAGACCTGGCCTGTAGCAGCAAACAAAGTCCGGAGGATAAAGCAAGTGTAGCAGTTGTTGATGAGTTTTTTGTTTACCTTCTTGGTTGTGGTGGTTTCTTAAATTGTTCTATAGATACTGGCGATTTCGTTTCTACCAAACAACTATAAGGCATAGTTGCATTTTGTTATATTTCAGATGTTTTTATTGCTTAATCATTTTTTTTTGGCTTTGCAGAGTCGCGTAACGATTATAAAGATCTTACAAACAAGATAGACAAAAACCTCGAAATTCTTCACTCGGCAAAGATTGGTCAAACTGCAGCAACGCGCACTAGGCACTCAGGTAAGCAGGTGAAGAGAGTGCATCACTAGGGTATATGCATAATTCAATTTCAATATGATTTGTTGGAGACAGGCCGAAACTACTTTGGCCAGGACCTACTTTTATCCTTTATAACATTAATGACATGTGTGGTGCACTAAATCATTTTAATAGTTTCATCCTTCATGTACGGTTCTGTTATAGTGTAAAAATTGTCTTCAAACTGCTCAAAGGCCTTTTAAGTAAAAATGACATGACAAGTTTTTTTTAAAATGACAGGTATGACTAATGTATCTGCCTCTTCGCAACCTCCTGCTGTTCCGATGGATGTAGACCAGGTTGGCAAAGTACCATTTGCTTTAGTTGATGAAATTGCAGAAGCATCCCCTGCAGCAGAAGATGGCTTACAGCTCGGAGATCAAATTGTGAAGTTTGGGAGTGTTGAAATTGGTGATCAGTTGCTTGCAAGGCTTGCTTCGGAAGCTCAAATGAATCAGGGTACTTCATTGCCTGTGCTGGTCATGAGGCACGGGACACTAGTTGATTTGACTGTGACGCCCAGGCAATGGCATGGTCGTGCACTGCTAGGGTATGTTTGTGTTCTTCGCTACTCACTAGTGATCATTTTTCCTTTTTTTATATCATCGATGTACTTTATTTCAATTGTTTTTTGGGGTTTTTACATCGAGAAAGCACCTTTTTTTTGCATTGAGGCACAAACTAATGGTTAGATATTTTTCGTTTATGATGCTTTGTATGTTGTTATATACTTAAGCTATTGTAGGGCGGGATTCAGTTTACTCTTAAATATTTTAGGTCTTGTTTGTCTGCTGCTACCAAATACAAGCATTTAGGTGGGAGATAGTAGACAATTCCCTTCATTTTGTGTTGTAAAATTTTTACGTTGAGCTACAGAGGGTGATATCTTGTTACATGCGTGGGCCAGATTTTCTTGTGTTTATGAGTAGACAATTGGGGTTGAAGTGAACCTCCTAATTTCAATCCATCCACTCTGATATAATATGAAATTTGATTGGTCCAACACTTAAAATTCTAGCAGTTAAGTTTGAGGAGTGTGCCCAACTCTGGTGTTGGGAGTTCATACATTGGAGCCCTTAATTTCCAATAAAAGTTTGTACCTTTGTAGTGGTCCTGTGTTCAAGTGAAGTAGACCAACCTAAGAAAGTAATTTCTGGCATCTTCTGGAAAAAATAGAGGTCATGGGAACAATACACAAGGTGAAATGTATGGAATATCTTATTATCTGCTGCCTACTTCTGTCATAATACGAGCTTCTGTCCAGTTTCATTTTCGTTTTAGTATGCAGAATGCCTTCGCTCTTTTTCTGGAGTTCATGTCGCCATGTATTTTCTTGAATGCAACCAGGTTGAAGATTAATCAATTACTTTTGCTGCTATAATATCATTAGAAATAGCTCATTTCTGACTCCCATATCATCTTTTGCAGGTGTCATTTTCAGATACTGTGACAACATACCTTCAGAGATTAAATGGTGCGCCGACCCGCTGTGCAAGATGATTATGTTGTAAAGTAGTTTTTATCCAAGTTTTTGGTTGGTGCATGATGGTGCCAGGTTGTGTTCCGAGTGTTTAATACCTTCCGATTTCCAAATGCTCAATCTTCACATTTGGTATTTCATCCAACCGAACGCATAAATCTTTACATGCCATGTTGTCTAGGTGGCGAAACCTAATAGAACGGGTGACCAAATGTTGACATCTGACGACCTTAATTAGAAGTTTGGATGGAGAACGAATAATTTTGCACGTCTAGAGGAACTTACATGGTGTAGAGATGTGTTCTGTAGCTTAGGTTTCTTTTAGCAAGCGCATTAGAATCATTAGATACATGAGGTTGATTTCTTAAACTATAATAAAATTGAAAGGAATTAAAAGAAGCGCATTGGAACACGCCTTCAATCTCTAACTGCAATGCGTATGATGTACAAGAGCAGAACGAAAAAGGATAAAAGAGAATAAACTACTACTCGAGCTGAGAAATATATGAGGTTCCATAAAGTAATAATCATGAGTTATGTACTCGAACCGCAGAGTGATTTCCATCAAACAAAGGATGTGGGATGGCCCTCGGATCGTCCAGTTTGCTATTTTTCCTCGAAGTTGGGTTGCTTCGGATGCTTAAGAGAGTCTTTGCAGATTCAAGGGCCATGTCTCCTCCTAGTTCAGAAGCTTTTTCAGGAGTAAGTTTATTCTCTTCCGGTGTATACTTGGTTGGTGTTTCCTTATCGGTGGCTATTTCAGCAGCCATTAGAAGTGTGGCAGCAGGTGGCAAGTGAGATGTTGCTGCAGTCATCGGTGCTTCATTCCCACTTTTGGAGGGTATAAGGTCGTGATTATGTTTCCCCTCGTATGTTATAATGATGGAGTAAGGATCTTCAGAAGCCTTCTCGACATGTTTCCGTACAGGGCATCCCGTAGTGGTGCACTTGTAATAGCTTCTGTTGAAAAATTAAGAGTAATCAATATTTAGCTAAAAACTAAAAATTAGGACATGGGCGCACAAGGACACGATAGTTCATCTCAACTCAGTTCAATGACAGAATTTCGACGCGGTCCTGGTTCAAGCAGACGGTCTAATAAGCAGTAAATAAAATGCATTGTTGGAGAAAATTTAGGTGAGAAATTTGATTAGGAAGTAGCTATCAAATTTATGGAAATATCAGAGAGTACTTCGTCATTAAGAAGATCACAGTGAACACGGGGCTTCCATAACAACTAACAAGTACGTATCTGATACTCAGTGATCATGCACGTGTCCGTCTAAAAATACAAGACTGAATCTATAATTCAGCCAACTTCGCATTAAGTATAATATTGTGTTCACATCAAAACGTACTTAAATACAATTATGCAGTTAACTTCATAAGGAATACATCTTTACTGATCAAAAAGGAAAAAACTTCCGAGCAAGTGCATGCCTTTCTTTTCCTTTCTTTTAGCTAAATAAAGTTCGTCTAAGTTGTTGACCTAATCTAGTCTAATCAGGACCAAAATTTTCATAAGAATAAAAATGAATCCAGATACTGTAATGAAATTATGTCCAAACTACGGATTCCCATTTTTATATAGTTAAATAATGAAGGTAATTTATAAACTGATACAATGCAGGCTGTAAACATCTATACCTTGGACTGAGACATCCCTTGACGATTTTCTGCCCGTACTTCCTCCACCTGTAGCCATCATTTGCAAGCTCTGAGTCAGATGCTCTCCGAACAACAGTTCTTGTTTCCTTGACAGATTTGGATGATCGAGGTGAATGCCTGCATGTGAAGAACAAAAGTCTGCATTTAGGACATAACTGAGAAAAACAACTAGTCCATCAGATCTCCACAACACAAGCTACTTGCCTTCGCTTGACACCTTGTTCAACACTTGAATATTCTACACTGGTATTAGGATCCCCATCAGAGTCACTTGAGCTATGCCCTTTGTCACCATCACTTTCAGAGCCCTTTTCTTTTTTATTATCTGTGCAATATTTAGAAACACTGACATCTACTTTTTGAATCTCCATGTATTCATTCCCTCCTAAAAACCCACACCCACTAGGCCGAGACCCTCTTTCCCTTGAGGATCTTGTCCTTAGAAGGGGGGGTCCATGCGTATGCTGTCCTCGATAGATAATTTCTGTTACTTGCCCATCTTGACGGTGTTCAACCTTCTTCTTAGCAAAGCAACTTACATTAGTACATCTAAAATAACTTCGGGATAGTTCACTGCTTTTCACCTGTTTTTGACCGTACTTCCTCCAGTTGTACCCATCACTTGATATTGCTTTGACTACTAAATGAGCAGCAGATTTAGCAAACTTCGGCTGAGAAATGGTCACTTGTGATTCAGATAACATTTTATCATTTTCAGATTTCAATAGTGGTGCCTGCTTCAGTGGCGTGGGAAACGGGAAAGGTGAAATGGGTGATTGAAATGAATCTGAAGAGGGTGTGCATCCTTCCTGTAGTTGCATCTGAGCCTGAGCCGTGTCATTAGCAAATGCTGATTGGTGAGTCATGCCTAATTGACCCTGATTATAAAAATATATTGGAATTTAAAAAAGTAAAAATATTAAGCAACTTGATTAGGTATAAAGATTGGACTCAAAATATGTGACAGACCAGGAGTCTGCAAATTACACAATTGACTACCATACAACAATCACTAGCAGATTAACTCACTGGGTAAAATGTCAGCAGTTGCTAGTTGCTACCGTGAAACATAAAATATGAAACAAATTACATTTACGTAAGAATTTTTTTCCGGAATAGTGATTACATTTACATAAGATAGAGATAAGAGAACAAACAGCAGTACGGGAAAAATGGAACAAAAAAAGATATGATAGGACTCACCCTTTTTGTACCACCATCAAATCAAATTAAACTTGAAATCCACCAAAACAAACTTCAACTTCATTCCTCACACACAACTATCCTATCTTGTAAAAAATAACAGTAAAACCACACAAACAAAATCCAACAGGCATACCGAAAATGTCGTACTGTCTCAACTTGACTTCCAGTTTTACTATTCTGACCCACAACATGTAGCTAGCTACTAGCTACTCTCTTCTTCAACCAAAATCCACAAAGGCGTAAACATTTATAAACAAGTTAAAAAATCTCATAAACAACAAAAACACCTAATTCTTCGTTACTTAAGGGTCCATTCGATATCACATTTTGACAATCAAATGTTAATTCCTAAAAAACAAAAAACCAAATGTGATTTACAGTTGACATCCACAAGCTTAGAATCTCCATGCAAAGGCAAAGGTATGTTCTGGAACTGATATTAGTTGCATTTGGAACAAGTAGCTCCAACTCCTAGTCGTGGTTTTTCGGTTTGTAGACGCCAAACTGTAAGTCATTGGTGTTTATTTGGATAAACAACTTCTTGTCTGTTGACTAGTAAATTTTAAGTCATTGGTGTTTATTTGGATAAACAACTTCTTGTCTGATAACTTGTAAATTTTAAGTCATTGGTGTTTATTTGGATAAACAACTTCTTGTTTGGTGACTAGTAAATTTTAAGTAACTGGTGTTTGTTTGGATAAACGACTTCTTTGTCTCGCGACTAGTAGTTTTTCATTCTTTACAACGTCTTAAGTTTTGTACTTTGACTTGTAAAAAAAACACAACCAACCAACACCTCAGGTCACAACACACAACATGCATTCTTCTCCTTCCATTCAAACCGACAACAAATAAAAACCAATTTTTTGACGAAAAAAGAGAAGCAAACCTCAGAAGAGCCGACGAAGGCGGTGGGGGAGACGAAACAAGGCACGGCGACGACGGGGACGACGACGAGGGGCGAGGTCGGGAACGATCCGCCAGCGCCGGAGACGCTGAGGGAGGCGGTGGGGGAGTCCGCCATGAGAGAGGGAGAGTAGGGTTAGGGTTAGGGTTAGGGTTTGGTATGGAAGGAGAAAGAAGAGTGGAGAAGGTGAAGAGAGGAAGAGAAAAGGTGGTGCGGTTCGTGTGACTTTTGACCGCTGTTGACCAGTCACTTTATGTTGACGCTGACCACAGTGGACTTGCTGCTTAGTTGCTTGTGAGGAGGAATGTTTTCTTTTTATAAGACCCGACAACTTACTTCGATATTATTGCAGATTTGTCACCTTAATAATAATATTTTCTGTCGGTAAATATCATATTTTTTTAATAACATTAAAAATATTAATATTTAATTATAAATTTTAAAAATCAATGCCTAAATAAGTTAACAGACCTTTCTTGTACCTATAGTTATTTGTGTTTGTTCTTACACACAGGTTGTCTTTCTTGTACCCTTATAAAAGGGATACATTTCACTTCGGTTGAGGACTGATATATCCATATTTTGTAACCCCACAAGGGGAAAGGAAACCACGTACTTCTGCAAATCGTGTCGTGGATCAGGACATGATTTTTTTTTATAATTTCAATAGCAACTACCTAATTTAAAAACCAAAGTCAAATAGAATATTGGGATTGTGGTGGGACTGTAGGAGCCTGGAGTTGGCAAGTGGTGGGTTGTGTCATTGTGTGACAGTGAGGCAGGAAAAGAAGAGTCCAGCATAGTATTAGCATCCTTTTCTGAGGAATCTGAGCTTATCTGGACAAAGTTAATATTGACGTTGACGACATTTGTAAAATGGTTGATTATCAAAAAATGTTGGAATACAAAACTAAGGAAATGATGTCAAGAAAGGGTTGGGTAGAGAATTAAGTATCGTACTCATAGTGAAAGGACAATGTTGATTTCTTGATTAATAGTGATGCTATCCCTAAACATTTTGCAACACCTTAGCTCGGTTGTGGTCATCATAACCAAGCAATTATCTATGCTACCGTAACAATTATCCTCAAAATACAAAACCAAAACCCCTATCAACTCAAACACACGAGGGTAGTACAGTTTTGAAGTGTGAGAAGATTAGAGCCTATCTTTTTTTATTTTTTATAATTGGGTAGTTGATTAAAGATTAAAGCCTATCACTCAACTGGAATTCACTACAAATACCACGAATGCCCTTTCAATAAAAAAAACCCAAAAACTAACACATAATATCCAGAAAAGTAACTTTTGCAGGGATTCAACCATCCACAACTCCCCCATCTAGTTTCTTCATGGGAGGAAATCCAACTCAATTCATAGATAGAAGGATAAAGTTCTACAATCATGAGAACTTGCCAATGATTTTAGATTAACTAGGAAGCAATTTGGAAACATCTAGAACCACTATCAAAACAGATTTAAACTAATTTCCAATTATGTGCTTAAAAACAATTTACTTCAGAAAAGAATTGCTCGAGTCAGAAGGAAAAAAATAATTCACTAGATTACCTAGTTTCTTCAAATCCGACAAGACGCATCCAAGAAACCACACCAAATAAAGATAGAACCACAATTAACATATAAAAAATCAGTTATAAAAACTTCGTATCGCCAGATAATCTTCCAATGAATTACCTGACTGCAACTAGGACTACTAGTCTACATTGTACCCCAATAGAATAGAGCTGTGGAAGAATCCGTGTCCAAAACCAAATTTCGACTGAAGGACTAAATGTAACATCTCATTGCAAGACAAATGTGGACTACTTTATTTATGTAGTTTTCAAAACACTCAGGACAACAATCCGCTAAAATATGCTTAAATAGGCTGACACAGCGATAAAAACACCAGATACAAGCTCCCAAACAAAAAACAAGGAGAAAAAAGAAAATATGCACACACCTAAATGGAAATGGATGCCTGGTTTCACATACATGTTTCAGGTGAATATAAATCGCAAGCAATATCCCCGTCGTTTGGTATGTCACCATGTTCCTGTATAGGAGTGACACAAGGAGATTAGATCCCTTTAAAGAAAGGAAAAACTAATGGGATAAAGCAACTTCTGGAACTTCTTAATAGTTGATCAATGTGTGCTCCTTTTCTTTTTGGAATTGTATTTGAAATATATGAACAATCAAAGTAGCGTCTAACCAAGTGGTCTGACTAGCCAACTTGAAATCCTTGGAAAAAGGTGCAAGGATACGAAGAGAAAGAAGGGCCTAGGGGTATGATTAGTTTGAAGCAAGTTCGTTAACTCTATAAAGTTCAATTCTAAGACTTTAAATAAGTGACTTGAGAAAATGATTTCATGATATCTCAGCTCAAGATACACTTGGGATCTTGGGAATTTGCATTCCTTAGCGAACTTATCTCGACATCAAGTTTTCAAAAGCCACAATATCATATGAATCTTTAATAATGTTCGTAAAGTGCACAAAAATATTCTAAAAGAGTCTTCAAGAATCAATGTAAAGCATGTAAAAGTAACTCTTAACTCACCCGTTTAACAACACTCATCAAGTCCTCCAGAGAGTTGCGTCCATTGGAGCTGTATGCACCCTGTAAGGTAGTAGGGTTTACATTTGCATGATTTTTCTGACTAGAAATTGATCTGTTCATTTCGAAATTCTGGCTATACATTGGAGCACTGAAAGTTGACTGGTTCATCATAAACATATCCGCCCCTTTGCCAACAATTTCATTGTCAAATGCAGCATTCAGCGTAGTATCATCCGTCAAGCTGTGATTGCACAACATAGAGTTTGTAGTACAACTGCTGATGAGGTTTAACCTCCGGACTTGGTCCTGTCTCAGCTCTTCAAATCTTTGTTCGGAAGTGGTCATGCTTCCAATGGCTGAGATCCCAAAACTTTGATTAGCATTGACTGGCAATGCCGGCATGCTTCCAGCTAGTGAGCCAGCTTCATTTTGATAATCTCTTGCCATCATTGAATCAGGAAAAGATGATGTCAAAGAGACACTTTGCTGGTTTCCCCCTACACTAGAGGCAAGAGAAGTACCACCATTATCTCTCAGATTACGTGATGGTGGCACTGTCATACTCGATGCTTCTGTCCAACTGTCATACATAGAATTATCAGGTTCAAAAGAAGAAACCACTGCATTCATCTCCAAAAGGTCTGCCTTTAGGGATGTTAATGAAGCTGAAGACTGACTGCGGAACTCATTGGGAATTTTTGGCTGATCTTCATTTTGCAATATTTGAGGGTTTTCCAATGAATTCGGGAAGCAACTAGAAGATCCACTACCAGGAGCTCTAGCAGTGGCCTGAGTACTCATCAGTGGATTGCTTGATTCAAGCATGGCCTTGGCTTGCTGCAGCGACTTAAGTTCCAATGAAGTGGGAATACCTTGGAGGAAATTATTCTTACTTGCACCTGAGAAGCTTATGTTCGAAAGTTCCCCGAAATCACGCAAGGGATTGCTGGTGGTGTTCTGGGGATTGCCAAGTTGAATCATTCCGGAGGAGGTGAGATTATATAATCCCGAACCAGTCGGGCTATTTAACCTCCCAAGTGTCTCACCTTGCTGGAAAGATGCAAAAGTAGTGGGTACATGTCTTGATCCTGCAAAACCATGGTAATTATGTGCACCATCCGGTGAACCCATGTGCAGATATGAGGACTCTCTGCCTCCATAACCAGCAATTATATTGGCCTGTTGGTTGGCTAATCTTCTCAGATAGAGCCTATACTTCTGCACTTACAACAAGGGAACCATCGTTACTATGATAACGGAGCCCACCTATTAGTGTATGAAGAAAACAACAGTCCGGCCATAGAACGGTTCAATTTGATTTATTGGGATTTTTAAGTTCCAAGAGACCAAATTACAATTCACATAATGAAACTTCTAACCAGTAAGGAATAAAACTAGGTCATTTGCATCATCACAACTAATATCAATCAATTCAACAAATTTTGATGGATAAGCAGAACAAGGATAATTTCCTATGCGAAACTACCACTGAAATGAAAGGAAATGCACGGTTAGAAATAAAACTTGCCTGCAGATTACGATTCACATAATAAAACTTGCCTGCGGAATTGATTTACTGGGATTTTTAAGTTCTAAGAGACCAAATTACAATTCACGTAATGAAGCTTCTAACCAGTACGGAATAAAACTAGATCATTTGCATCATCAACTAATATCAATCAATTCAACAAATTTGATGGAAACACATTATAAGCAGAAACAAGGATAATTTCCTATGCGAACTACTACTGAAGTGAATGGAAATGCACGGTTAGAAATAAAACTTGCCTGCAGATGGCTTGCAACATTTTCCCTTGTAAGATTATCCACATTCATAAGATCAAGTATCCTCTTTGGCATGGCTTCTGAAAAAAGAAAAAAAAAACACGTAAGAAAAAGTTTCTTTGGGTCATATTACAAACGCCATGAAAATTATGTTCCTATTCCTACTCGACGCATCAATATAAAGTAAATTGTACAGAAAAATAAAAATGACATTCTCCTCTCCATCTTGAGTTGTTTGAACCGTTATATATTATGGTTATCAGTCAGATATCTCATCACACTTAATAAAGACTAAGTGATCCTTCTAAGTCAGCACGTTTTTAAAACAGAAGAGGTTTGACAGCAACTTCAGTACACAATGAGATTTCTTACAATTAAGCAATTCAACCATGTAAAACGTATTTAGCAAAGGAACTATCAGGCAGCAAAGAGTTCGGTCTAGTTGTTGGGACACAGAACAACTTACTATCGATGCCCAATTGATTGACAGCTGCTACAAATTTACAATGGAGGTCGACAGACCAGACAACCCTGGCCTTTTTCTGCGTAGAAGGGTCTTCACCTTTCTGACCATCTTCTTCAGAATCATCGCTGTCTTCTGCTTTCTGGTCCTTCCTTTTCCTGCCAGCCCCTGCATTTCGTTCAGCTAAGTCAGATGCCAACTGACCACGCTCTCCAGAATTCACACGATTTGGTTTGTCACCCTCTTCTCCATGATCATAGTTGCCAACATCTTTAGGATCAATCTTCTTTCTAACAACATGCTGCCAAATGTTTCTGAGCTCCTCCAAGCGAACCGGTTTCAAAAGATAGTCACAAGCACCATGAGTTATTCCTTTCATCACAGCCTTTAGATCGCTGAGCCCAGAAAGCACTGAGCAGAAGAATAAAAATTGATGAAAAATGACTCTCTAGGAAGTTTTGGACTTACGGCTTAACTATTCCAGGCAATGGTTACATAACATGTCAACAAAGTAACAGATACCCGTTGACTGCTAGCCATAAATGAAATATAAACCATCCAAATAAGATTCACTCCCGCTCCTAATAAATCATTGTTTTCATTCAGTTAACAAGATGATAAAACCTTAATTTCACAAACATAAAAAAATGGTTGCTTAATCCAGATTTAAGTAAACAAAAATGTTTGCATTTGTCAATATATAAATTCTGTAATCATTTTTATTTTTTAAGAGATTGGTGCAGAATAGCTACTCCATTTCGCATCATGTAATTTCAGAATTTAATCCCATGTAGGTTAATGATTCAGATTTTATAATTTAAAGAAATTCCAAATTGTGAAACCATGATGATTGTAGAGAATAGTAAATTAATGTGACGGCATTTAACAAAAACCCAAGAAATTATTTTACTGGGGTTGATTAAAAGAAGAGGAATTCTACAAACAAACAAGAAATAGAGCCCATGAATAGAGAAATCCTGAATGTAACCCAATATAACAAAACACTTACTAATAACTGGTAGGTCCATTTCCAGACCCACTTGCTCCAAAAGCTTAAACCCATCCATGTCTGGCATCCGGACATCACTGATAACAAGATCAAACTTGTCCTTGTTCTCCCTCAACATCTTCAAGGCAATGATTGCCTGGTTGGTAGTTGTCACTGCAAACCCAACCAACCAACACCAAATCAGCAAAAAGGAGAAAATCAATTATATAACAACCAACAAGAAACTAAGAACAAACCATGGTAACGGCAACGTCGTAGTAGGCTTTCCAACACCTTGAGGCAAGTCGGGTCGTCATCGACGGCAAGAACACGCATGCCGACGGGGAATTGGTCGCCAGATCCTGGCTTCTCCTCCACCGTCATTGTTCAATTTCCAATTAGCTCAAAAACCAAATTTAACAACACTTTCAACAAAACTCTTCAGCTCAAAAACCAAACAAAAACCTTCTTTTGAACAAATTCCTCCACTTCCAACAGGAAAAGCAATAAAGACCCAAACTTTTCGGTTCCAAAACGAGGAGAAAGATGAAATTTGCACTCCCAACTCAACCCTTCAGCTCAAAAACCAAAAAGAACCTTCTTTTGATCCAAATTCCACTACTTTCAGCAGAAAAAAAACAATAAAGATTCAAGCTTTTTAGTTCCTTCAAGTGAAAAAACCAAAAAAAAAATCTTCTTTTATCAAACCCCCCAAAAAGATCCAAACTTTGGTTTCTGGACGAATCAAAACAGGCGAAATCAGAACTTCCAGCTCAACCCTCCAACTCAAAACCAAAAAAGAATCATCATTCCTCAAAATTCCTCTACTTCCAGCACAAAACCCGAAAAGATTCGAACTTTTTGGGTTAGAAGGGTGGAAACGGGGATTGGAAGTGTTGATGATTGGGGTTTGGGGGAAGAAGAGAGTGAGTGGGGGAAGTTTCGTGGACTTTTTGGACGAACAAAACGGATCCGGATTCGTCGCTAATCGAATTTGGGGATTAGGGTTTGTTTACTTTCTTCGCCCCCTTTCTTTTTAAGGGCGTCCATAGGAGCAATTATTTAGGGGAGTTTTGGGAAAGCCTTTTGAAGTTCGGTTTATTTAGTTTTGTGGGTAAGAAATTGAAAATATTATTATTTTGAATCACTTATCAATCATCAATTCGTCAATTTATTTTTCATTACACGGACTTAGGGTTTCGGATAAATCGAAGAATGCAAATGAATTTTCAAATTTCAAACGATCACTAATACACCTAAGTAGAATTTACGAAAGGGAAAGTCGTATTCTACTCTCATTCCCACCCAAATCTCACGACCTACATGACAATCCACGTGGCATATCATGTGGCAGATTTGAATTTCAAAACTCAAGACTAAAAAAGGTATTCTGATCATTGTCAGATAACATGTCAGTACGCATCACTCTCATAACTCCTTTTTTCTTCTGATAATCCACATTTTTCTTCTTCTCCAGCAACCATTTGGGGAACAAAACCTTCATAATTTCCAATGCAACCTCGACCTTGTCGGCGCACTCCACTCCGCGCGAGGCTTTCCTCCACCTCCAGCTTCTACTCCTATAGCATGTGTCTCCTCCTTCGATTCCTCCGTTCGACGTTGTACTGCACCTCTGCATTCGTCGGGCGTCACAACCGCTTCTTGATGCCTCTTTGGGGTACGTCACGTCGTCATCTATCCGACCATCGCCCTTTAAAAGGTCAAGTATTTTTCTTTGATCGTCACACCTCTGAAATGGGAGGGCTTTCTTTGATTTTGGTGGTAAGAGAATGTCTGATTCGGTTCCCACTCCAACGGTTCACCCTTCACTCAAGTGGTTCGGTCTTCTCCGGTGTCATCCTACTTTCATAGGCTCTAGCCAGTAGCCAACTCCCATTCCTAGACATTTCCAGCGACCCAAACTACCCTTGACGTTGACAATCCGGACCACCCAAGACTCCAAGTCTCTCACCCTCGGCCTCCACTATCAAACTCGCTATCGATTTGGCATGGGAAGGGAAGATCACTTCTCGGGGAACAGAGATGTCGATTATCAAATACTAGGGATATCAAAAGGTAAAGAAGGTAGACTATTTCATTTTCATTTTAATTAATGACCTTCTACTTATATTATTTTTTCTTCTAAAGTTTCATGTTGTTTGATAACCATTTTCATTTAAATAGTTTCTAAAGTTTCACACGATCCAAGTGACGGTAAAGGTTGTTGATAGGAATTGGTAAATTAATTTCAGGTACTAGGTAAGTTTGTTTCATGCTTTAGATGTGGTTTAGTAAAATCATGATGTACTCGGGGTACATTCATAACGTACTTAGGGTAAGTTCGTTTCACACTCCTTGGTAGTTTTTTTGTCGTTAATTAATGTACTTCTACTTCTATATTTCTCTGATTCATAGTTCTGAAGTTTGAGGTTGTTTACCTTGGTTAATTCCGTAGAGTCCCAAAGGAGTGGGTAAATTTATCTAATTCATCTTTCTAAAGTTGATTGACAGGAGTGGGTAAATTCATAATATGTATAAGATAATGTCGTAATAAAAGTCCTTAACTAGGAGTATGGTAGATTAGATTTTGGAATCTTAATGGTGTAGGTTGTTAGTGATGCAAAATGTTGGACAATGAAACTGCGTTTGAGTTTATGCTTTTTTGGGTCCGGGTTACTACTTTTTGTCGGTGTGATTATTTTGGTGTTAAAATTGTTTAGGTATGCTATTGTTTGTGTTGTGAATAGTCATTCGTCAATTCATAATTGGTCTCTTTAATTGTTTACTGAATATCGAGGTTGTCCTCTTTATTTGCAGAATCAAAGACATAGTATTGACTACTGTGAGCATGGTCACCTTTTGTTTCTAATGGAAGTAAGCTTGAAATTATTCTTTTTTTCCCCAAACCATCTTCTTGAAGTATATTTTGTTAAATAACAGCAAGGACTAGATACAAATATACTCGTCCCTTAGGTTGTGGTTTATATATTTCCAAGCTTTTGTGGGAGTTTTTTTTGGGATCGGTTTTTGTGGGAGCTATTAAATGTCTGAGGTTTGATATAATAAGTGAAAACCAATTATAGTTTGTTGATCGCCCAAACAAAGGATGAGTAATCATTTGGTGGGTCGAACCTAAGTGCTTTTGTAGGTCTGGTTAATTATTTTCATGACACGTCATAATTATTCTTATTGTTTGGTTGTCATACATACAAAAATATTTAGATTTAGCCCATCTTATTATCCTAGATTATGAAACTGAACCCAATCTACGTTCTCACCATTCACCATAAACCACAAATTGAACTTAAAGTTTTCTGTTTGTGGTAAAAGTATGAATGGAGATATCCATAGTTCATCTTTGTATACTATTTCAAATTAACTGTGTCTTTTTGAGATGTGGACAAGAAGATAGGTTTGATTGTACTTTTATATATTAAAGGCAATTCCTCTATATGTATTCATGACGCTTATAGTCCTCTATATGATTATGAACAAGAAAGTTCACTCCGAGCTATCCATCCTCCTAGAAAAATATTTAGCTTTGGGCATTTATGCCTCTAATTCTTTCCCTCATATTCTATAGAGATGATGTAAACTTGATTTTCCTATACATAATCTTTTTGAACTTATCATCTCATAAATTATGTCATTTTAATGATTCATTTATATGGCTTTATTTTTAAACCACTTAGTTTTCAGTAATTGAAGATATGGAGGATTGTACATGTCAGCCTTTGCAACTCACTTAAAGTACAGATTCCCAAATTCTCCTACTTATACAAATACAAGGGAGAGATTCTTGAATTCCTTAAACCCTCTGCTTTGGCCAGATTGAAAGTTTCACCATGGAACCATCCCTGCTGAAAGGAGTTTAAGTACGAGGAAATATACTTGTTTTCATTTATACATTTCCTTCAACATTTCAGCTTTAGTGTTTCTGAATATTTTGGCTTGTATTCTGAAAGCTGGAAATTGAAGGTAATTCCAGTGAAGAACGATTCTGGAAATGAACTTTTGCATCAGGGTTGGTTGAGTGGATCTCAAATCAAACTAGGAGGGTCCTCTATATTTAAGGCTCTCATCTCAATTTCTTCTCCATGTAAAATCCTCTACTTAATTGCTTTATTTCATCATGGACACTTGTGTTGCTTGGCTTTTACACTTGCAATTCATTAATTCCTTTCAATGTTGTTTTGCAGAATTTCTGTTGGATCTCAAAGAACGAGGACATGAATATTTCGTTCAAGGATTGGAGGAGATGGATGATTATTAATCGTAAAACTGGAATGGTGTTCTAGAAAGAAAAGAAAAGAAAAGAAAAGAAAAGGTGGTGCACATCCTAATCCTGATTGCATAGTTTTTTTTTGGTTTCATGTATTTTTGTACAATTTCTAAGGTTGTTGGATACACTCCTTTTTTGTCCTTTTTTGGGTGCTTCCAACAATAGTGGATTTGTGGTGCAATTAGTTCTTTACTAGTACTTGACTGGTGATGTTACCTATTTAGTTCGTGGGGGTAACCCTAAACGATAGACGTGGTAAGTTGAATTCAATAGCAGGATAAATCTACTTGATAGACAGTGTAAGTTGAATTCAATATCAGGATAAATCTAGTCGATTATCACTTACCTTGTCTACCTATTTGATTTACTCCAACAGACCATCAACTCTAGCAATTTGACATATCGTGTAAACTGACAAACTTACCCTTTCAACCCACGAACCATAATATCATATGTCTTATGCAATCCAAATTACCATACTACTGTAATGAACGCACCCCTTACTTTCATTAGACTTACCCCGACCTTCGCGGACAATAACTGCGTTACCAATTTCTGTCTTACCAACCACTTTTACCCAAGATGTTCGATATATAACACACCGTCTATTATTGTGAGTTACCCAAACAAACGATCAATAAAACGTCTGGGTAACTTACCCTTTTTCTATCAATTTTGCTAACACACACGAACCATAAAATCATATGTCCCATGTAATCCAAAATACCCTATGCTTGTAATGAATGTACCCCTTACATTCATTGTACTTACCCGGACCTCCTTGAAACCCTACCTGATCTAGTTCACCCTACCACTGTATCGAACGTACCCTGTTGATTCATTTTGGTTACCTCCAACAACCATCAATACATTATTTTGAACCTATCCACTTCCTTTACCTTGTCGTCGGTTATCACTTAATTGTCTACCTATTTGATTTTGTTAGCTCCCGTTGGATCCTCTCCGGACCGAATCGCGAATGCGATCACCAACTACGACACGATATGATTAGTGCTCTTCGAGTGGCACCAAACTCCATACAAACACAATAACCCAACTAAGATTTCATTATTCAAATGGATGATTATACAAATACAAGTGATGACCTATTTATAGGCTACAACAACCACTACAACTCATCCAACTCTAACTACCAAAGCTAACTCTAACTACCAAGTGATCCATGTGACCTCTAAGCACCCAATCAAATTGTGTCACCTCATCAATCCACATCATATGTATAAGATCAATCCACCTCAAATTGTGTCACTTATTTATTTAGACCTCTATTAGTTTTACCTTTCTATCGATTTTGCTGACACCGAAGAACCATAATATCATATGTCTCATGTAATCCAAATTACCATACTACTGTATTGAACGTCCCCCTTACCTTCATTAGACTTACGCGGACCTCCGCGGACAATAACTGCGTTAACAATTTCTGTGTTATCAACCACTTTTTCCCCAGATTTTCGATATATAACACACTGTCTACTATTGTTAGTTACCCAAACAAACCATCAATTATCAATTCTACAAATTGGACATCTCTTATCTTAATCAATTTACCCGGCTAGTGTATTCAATGTACCCCAAAAACCATCAAGTCTACAAATTACTTATTTCTCTTTTCGTGTCAACTGAGAAACTTACCCTTTCTATCAAATTTGTTGACCCCACGATCCATAATATAATCTCTCCCACCTAATCCAATCTACCCTACTATTGTATTGAAATTACCCCTACGTACATTTCAATTACCTCCAGTAACCATCCATACATTGTTTTAACCCATGGACTTCTTTTACAAGGTCGTTGGTTATCACTTACCTTGTCTACCTATTTGAGTTACCCTAGCAGACTATCAACTCTATCAATTTTGCTGACACCCATGAACCGTAATATCATATGGTCTATGTAATCCAAATTACCCTATTACTGTAATGAGCGTACCCTTTACGTCCATTAGACTTACCCTGACCTCCGCGGACGATAATTGTGTCAAGAATTTCTGTTACCAACCACTTTTACCCAAGATGTTTGATATAAAACACATCGTCTAATATTGTGAGTTACCCAAACAAACCATCAATAAACGACCAGGTAACTTACCCTTTCTATCAATATTGCTAACACCCACGAACCATAATATCATATGTCCCATGTAATTCAAATTACCCTACTCGTGTAATGAAGTACCCCTTACGTTCATTGTACTTACCCAGACCTCCTTAGATCCTAGGGTTGTGCAGAAACCGTGTCGGTCCGGGTTTCGGTCCGGACATTTTGAAAATTCGGTTTCGGACCGGTCCGGTTTTTGTTTTTTTTAATTTTTAAGGTTAAAAATCGGTCCTGGACCGGACCGGACCGAATCCAACTGGTCTGGTTCGGTTTCCGGTCCAGACCAGTTCGGTCCAGTCTTCGGTCCGAATGTCGGATAAAAATCCGGTCCGGTTCGGACCGAATGCACAACCCTACTTGATCCACTTTACCCTACTACTGTATCAAAGGTACAAGAAAAATTGTAGAGTTTGTCCGATAAAAAATGAACAAATTTGTAAAACAAGCAAACTTGGAAAAATAGAGGACGACTTAGGAGGTTGAAAAAATAACCCTAAACCTACATTGGAGGAGAACAAGGACAGAAACGTACCTGGTGGTTTCCGGATGACGAGACCAAGCCGGTGTTCAGGAGCTGTAGAGGGCAGATAGAAAGCGAGAAAAGGGAGAAGGAGAAAAATACACAACGAAGAAGATAACTAAGTAATGGAGAACAAAGAAAAGAAACAGAAAAGACAATGGTTAAAAGATGTTGATTTGTGGTTTTAACCATATAATAGCATGTGTCATATCCTGATATCCCTATCTAGCCCAGCCACACCTTTATACCTGGTTAAAAGGTTAACTGAAACTCAGATTCTCAAAAGCAAGTGTGACAAGCTTCCTTAATCGTACTCTGCTTTTCAAACAATACAGAACAAAAAACACCCCAAGTGACCCTGCCAACTAACCTCACTATGCGTGGGAAATGGGGTGAGAACTTGCGTGGGTCCTTTGCGAAAATAGATCGACATTTTGATGAGCTAGGATTGGATCCTTATCGTGTGAGGGTGTCTTCCTTTAACAAACAAGAGAAACTCGAATTTTTTGTTGGAATTAGATATTTTTTTGTTTCCTTCAAGTTATTTATAGAGAAACAAAGTTGAAGAAATTGAGATCACAAAAACTACCCAAACTAATGCAGAATTAGGTAAAAGAAATGCAACAATAAAACTTGCAAAATAACCCAATCCTACCTTTAGATTATCTCTATTACATTTTTTGTTAGTCGTGATGATTATTTTACTTTTGAACATTGTCATTTTTCATTTTGTATGTAAGTTGTAATGATTATAAATAATGTTCAAATAATGGAAATGTATATCGTGTATTCGTGTCTATAACTCTTTAATTGATGATCATGTTAGGGGAAAGAAATCTTTTTCCATCAATTCTCTATCAACTCGCAATAATTACATAGGAAAAGGTCCAACTTGTTTTAATATGCACCTTTTGTACGTGTGGTACGTATTTATATGTTCATTTCCAAAGGAGCAAGACTGCAAAAGGTTGAACTATTTCTTTTTGGATTTTGGATTGTAACGTATCGAACTAAAATTGTTATTAAACTATAGCTTCTCATGTTTGTGAAATCGTACATAGTCATTTGCTGGTGGATTACGGTAAATTAGAAATAACTTATCCATTAGCTCAAGGGTAGGATTACAATACATCTGACCGTCTTACTCCACTGAACATAGGAGTCAATTGTAATGTTTTGGTTAAATGATAATGTTATGCCGTTATGGTAATTAATGCTAACATTTTCCGTAATTTTTTAATTTAATAAAAAATAAATCTGAAATTAAAAAATTAAGAAAAAATAAGTAAATTGAAATCTACTCGGATCGGAGTTCACACCCCCGATCCGTGGCACAATTCTATCAGCCCCCTTCCCTTCATTTCCCTCTCCTCTCCTAGCCTCCTCTACCATCTACTAATCACATCTCTCTTCGTTCTTGTCGCAATTATCCCATGTTCTGACATTGATCGTTATTCCGAATACATAACCCACCTAACTAGGTGGACTTCTCAATTCAGGATCCAGGTTAATTTTTTGACATTATCTATTATGTTTTTCTTAAGAATTATTAAAATTAAGATTTAATTTTAGCTTTAAATAGATAAGATTTGGAATTTTTATATTTTTATATTAAATTTATTTTAAAATATTAATTGAATTTATGTTTCCATTTATAATTAAAATTAAAATAGTTTTTATGCATTTCATCATTTGTATAACATGCATTTTGTCATGAAACATGCATTTTCTATTTTATTTACATTGTTAAATTTAATTTTGTTTTTGTTTTCATGAATAGTTTTTTGTCAAAATGACAAATTTTAGTAGGTCGTTCCGTACAAAACGAAATTGAGTATAATGATGCAGTTGACAGAGAGTCTATTTCCCTACTCATCGGAATAACAAATTGCATATTTAGAGTGAATGACATTTGCGCAAATATAAGTACCAACAATAATCATATTGTGTTAATTTGTCCAAATATTTAAATTACATATTTTTGATTGGTGTATTTTAACGAAATATTTTAATATATTATAGTCGGAGGCTGGTTTGGACTGTCGTGCGCATCGACCAGTCATTTCTTTTCACGACAGTTGTAGTGAGGCACTCAAAAATTTGGAACTATATTAGCTTGCTCAGATAAGACACACAAAGACAGACCACGTATTGATTATTGCACTTGTAGAGTGTTTGCGTCTCGAGACTCACACTTTCCACTTGCTGGTTGGGGAGGTTGGATTGACATTGCAGGATGTGAGCTGCTTGTGGGGTCTACCTATCACTGGTCTTCCAATAGTCGGGTACAGTGATTGAGATAGTCGGGAGCTAATTAAAAATTCTTTTGGATTGATATCAATGCCGATGTGATGAGAAAAGGTAAGCGCACGTGGTAGCAGATGAGCAACAAATTGTCAAAAAGTCAGGATTTAACATCAGTTTGCAATGGTTGTGGGTCAATTACGGGAACCTCTCGGATAATCCCACAGATGAGCAAGTGACTCGATACACTCAGACTTTCATTTTAGATTTGTTCGTATCTTTGGTTTTCCTTGATAACTGTAAAGCAAGCGTCTCAGTCATGTATTTGAGGTTTTTGCAGGATTTGGATAAGTCGATAATGTACAATTGGGGTGTGGCGGTTCTTTCATGTTTGTACCGCAACTTGTCTATTTCATGTCAAAGTGGTAAGAAGTCAATTGGCGGGACATTATTACTCCTTCAGCATTGGTTTTGGACTCGGTTTCCTGTAGCCCAGCCGAGACACGTGAGCTTTACTGAGTGTCTAGGTGGAGATGACCCAGAATCCAAACATCCATTTGCTATCAAGTGACAATACTCACAGACTTATGAGATTAGTGCCGCACATAATTGTCTCACGCATTACAGAAATGAGTTTGAATGTATGTTGGATGAGCATGTAAATTGGCAGATGTATCATCCATATATGACATTCCTTCCTCACCGGGTAATTACTGATGTTGCATATTGGTTTACGAGAGTTCCTTTGATTCATTTCTGGATGATATCATGACACTATCCAGAAAGAATTATGAGACAGTTTTGTTGGCTTTTTGGCCTTAATCCATATTTTGATGATGTAATTCAACCTAATCTTAATTAGGACATGTAGATTAGCACATGTAGTATAATGGTATATATGTTGTATTGTGCTAACATCTACAGGTGATCAAGACTCAAGAAAGAAGAAAAATCAAGTCAAGACATGTAATCAAGCTGGATTGAAGACATGTATTTTACTTTTCTTTGAGTCTTAGGAACAAATGTGAATTGAGCATAACTTAAGATAATATCCATGCATTCACACACTAGGTTCCTTAGAGAAGTCACACACAAAATTTCAGATCAATCGGACTTCGATAGGTCATCCAAAACATAGTCGGAAAATCACTAAAACTAAACCTTAAATCCTGTCCGAAAACGTTCGACCGATTGGACCTTTTATTCGACCGGTTTCAGTAGATTTAGAGTTTTTACATGACCATTTTGTTCGACCGAACCATCCATTTGTTCAACCGATCCATTAGTTTTTGTAAGGTTTTGTTCGACCGGTTCAACTTTAGGTCGACCGGTTGGAGACAGTTTTTGCTGAATTTGAATTCTGTTTTGTGTATCTCTTACACAAATCAATCAAATCTTTCCCCAACGGCTAGGAATCTCTTAGACCTTATAAATAGAGGTTCACACTTAGTTTTCCACAAGATTTCACAACTCCAAAGTGTCAAACTTATAGTGAGATTTTCCACAACCTCAAAGCTCCCAATTAGTGATTCCAAAGCCTAATTTCCACATCCTTCATCATACATTCATACTAGCATTTGTTGTGCTCAATTAGAGAGTGAGTTCCACTCAGTCACCATTGTTGTCAAAGTGAGCAAGGGTCTTGGTGAAAGCCCAAGACAAAGAAGCAAGGATTTCGGTGAAAGCCCGAAGTGATTCTCTCGGTTTGTGAGAGGAGGTGCCAAGCTCGACGAGGGTTGTTCGCGAGCTTGAAGACGTGTAAAAGGCGTTGCTCCCGGCCCGGAACGGGGAGGCATAGTGAAGACGCAAGAGGGGCTCGAACGGAGATTCGAGAGGTGCTTGCAAGAGAGGACGTAGGCACGGCCGAACCTCTATAAAACCGACGTGTCTTCTTGTGGTTTGCATTACTTTCCTACTCGTGTTTGATTTGTTTTTAATTTCCGCTGCACATCTTTGATCTATCGACCGAGTAGTTAATTAAGGCTTAATCGTGATTAGTTTGTGGACCCATAGACCCACACGATCCTACAAGTTTGGACTTTTTCAGACTGTGCCTCCGCCACAGCCTCACCACTGGACAGAGCTGAAAAAACTTGATAAGATATTTCATGCATCCCGACAGAGAGATGATTGGTCAGTGAAGTATCAAGTTTATATACGGGAGTAGGATAAAGCTTATTTTCTTGAGTAAAGCCGACCGTATGATCAGAGAGAGAATCGACGGTATCGTCAGTGGTTTCAGCATAATGGTATGCACACAATATACATACGAGGCCAAATAGAGTTCGGTATGGACAAGACGTTGCCAACCCCACGTGATTCCATCGAGGACCTAGGTTATGTTCCTGGTGGACCACGTATTCGACGAATGAAATGGTTTTTGAACATATTTGACGACTGATTTTGTTGTGTTTTAATGTTTAACTTTCAAAATACAATTTCAGGGTTTACGTGGCATCCAACGGGGTGCATTTGTTATCAAGCGGTTGTACAAACGTGGAACTAAAGTACTCTGTAAAATGTTACTGAAGAGTCACCAACTCGATGTCGTCGATTACGATCAGGTTCACGAATTTGAAATAGTACTGACTGATGCCGGATTACCTGCAGATGTGGAGTCGATTCCTGGAGATGGTGATGGTAATGATGACTATCGTGATGATTGTGCGGTACCCAAACATGAGGACCAAACAACATATAATTTTGGCTCATCCAATACATCATACGATGATTTTGACCCAGGTCCATCGCAATTTGGAAGTCCTCATACATACGGTGACATAAGAAGTAACATTCCTTTATATCTACCTTTTAGAAATGAGGCGTCTATGCTGATAACATGACGCAGATATTGGAAGGCCTGAATACAAAGACTAAAAGCTCATGCTGCACGTTTAAACTGACGGACACCAACACATGGTAAATGGTCGGAATGAACTACAACTTTACTCTCAGGATTTGATTATTTAATAGCATTTAACAATTGAGGTAACAAAGCATATGAACCTGACCAACTTCCAAACATGTATGCAATAGCAATCTCGCGGGCACGCCATAATTTATTGTACTTTGGATTAACACCTGGAAATACTTTTCTTACCAGACCATGAACATGTTTAATCGAAAGCGAGACATTACTTTCAACATCTTCACGGATGATATCGGCCATCATCTTCGCAGTCAACTGAGCATGATCGAATCGGGCAGTTGTGGACCTGCATATATGCTTGTACAAACATTTTCTTATCGCTCATGCTTCACCAGAGTCGGTTCGTGCAACGTACAACATCCAGCTACAATTTTCATCTTTACATCTTACCCTATATTTGGTTTTGTTGTTGTCTTGCACATTGATCTCCCGATTATTGTCAATATGTCATTTCGATATGATGTTTTCTTTAGAGCATCTTTCGATGAAAATGCTTGATCTCAGCTAACGGACCCTCAACTATTACGTTGGTTTCTATAAAGGACGTATCTGCAGTAAGCTAACTAGAACAATCATGAAAACTTTTAGCTGGGTGAACCCAATCCCTACCTCTAAATGGGTTGAATTGGCTTAACCGATTTACATTCGGACCAATATCTTCATACTCCTCAACCTCATCACCATCCTCATCCTCTTCACCTGATGATTCATTCCTGTCCTCTGACTCAATATTGTAATCTTCGTCATCATTTTCTTCTTCGTCATCATTTTCTTCTTCATATATCTCGGCTCGAAATTTGTTCTTTCTTGTGGATTCAAATCAGAAGTTCTATTCACAGGTCGACTGGTTTTTGTTATGGTGTTTGCAACACATGATTGTTGAGATATGAACTGTGCACAACTACTACTACCAGGTTGGCTACCCGCAAACATCTCAACATTCCACTCAATTTCCAAAGGATTCAACTTAACATATATCTCGATCATCCCCATTTTCGAATAGGTTGTTTGATAAGCTATTCTCCAGGAATTCTCGTCATATACAAACATCACATTAAAAAAAAGAAACATGTCGCTGCAATGTTGACACGACATTGAATATTAATCGAGTACCGAGATTCTTCGACATGCAGACATTGATAAATCCAACTCTTAATTTCTTCTAAGGTTACATTTTTACTCGCTGAAAGTGTAAGTCTTGGACTTATCATGTACTCTACACCAAAACTTGCATTTTAAGTTATATCACCACCAAAGTACACACTTATCGTAATCATTTCCGTTAATCTACAATGCAGTATTTTTTCATCAGTTTTATACTATAATTAGTTGAATTTTTGACATAATTACTAATTATTAATCAGTGATAATACAAATTAAGAAGGAAAAAATTACCTCAAATATCACCAACTAAGCCTCACAGATCATAAATTTGATATCTCTGAAAAATTATTTGTCAATCTGCTAAATTCGAGGATTGTGTAGGGTGGAATGAATGAGGAATATGGAATGAAAAAGAAATGGAGTGGATGGCGGGTTTTATGGTCGCGGAATTCCACGGATCGGGTTGTGAACCCCGATCCGAGTAGATTTCGAAAGAAGAAGAAAATTCTATTTTTTTAATTTCAGATTTATTTTTTATTAAATAAAAAAATTACGGAATATTTTTTTGCATTGCTTTAAAATTAGTAGACATGATTATTAAAATGGTCAACGCCCTAACTGAAGACGTCAATTTACTTTGGAAGTTGGCTCAATGAAGTGATTAGACACAATGGGAAATTTGTGCACACAGAATCCAAAAGAAAGAAAAATACTATTTGACCAACTTTTTTCATTGTGTTTGTGTGAATTCAAGAAAATGAAAATAAATTCTCTTGGTTTCCATAATATAAAAAGATCAATATAAAAAAAATCTATTGTTTTCTCTCATCCCTAGGAAACCAAGAAACTCCAACCACATCCACCCACCATGCCACCACCTCCCACTGCCACCACAACTTTGGCGATCCACCAAATGAGCATCTCCAACGAGCTATTCCAACAATCTTTTTTGGCGGGCTTCTCCGACACACACTCCGACGAGCTTAAATATTTGCTATTGTTGTTGTTTACATGAACTTAATACATATTATAAAGAAAAAACTATATGTTATAATAGTTTTATACGTTCGTATTTGTTATTGTTGATTTGAACTTAAATCTATGTTATTGTTAACATGAATTTAGAACATTTTATATCATGACAAAATAATCTACATGTTTGTTGATGTTATCTTTTTTTAAACTTGATATAACAAAAAAATATTTCTTTGGTCTTTATTCTTAAAACATGAGAAAAAAACATGTTGTATGCTAGTTAAATAACAATAACAATATCATTTTTATTTCTATTTAATTCTATCCGTCTGAACAAACAACATAATTTGATTTCCAACATGTTCTACTGACTTTCACAAATACCATGAATTTGGTCAAAATGAAATTAGATTACTATAATAATTCTGATGTCTTTTTTACCACTGAATTCATTTTCTTACAGTTTCTTGTGCACAAACAAGTCTAAAAATTAAATTATGCTCTAATCGACTTGATTAGCCTCTACGACGGTTGTTTAGAGAGAAACTCAAGGTTGTTTAAGGGAGTGACTACTGGATTACATGACTCCTGTAGCAGGGTAAGAGTATGATATTAATGTTTGCTTTAATTATAATTAAGGTGCAAATGGACGTATTGCAGATACAAAGACCTCAACATTGAAGTTTTCTTCTCAAAATAGAAATGGATAATGATTGACGAGAAGCCTAGATGTTGCTAATGCAACATTAGAGATTATGCAAGATGCACACGTTCACCTCTAGGCAGTACCTCTATCACCGTGGCATTTAGAAAATTTCTTACTAAATATATCTTCTTCTTCTTCTTATTGTTGGTATCAAAAAAAATTGCCCTCTCACTTATTTTCAGTCCAAACTTAATTTAAATTCTGATAAAATTTAACGTTGGTTATAAATAAAACATGCACGTTTTTTTGTGCATCCAGAAAGGAATCCATTTTCCACAAATTGAGTTAGCTCCGACCAGACGCATTGTAGAGTAAGCGCTACAAATGCTTCAAATATTGAATTGATTCTCTAGTGGTGGTAAACAATATCATTAGTTAATCACTTAAAAGTACTCTAAACTTAAACATAATATCTACAGTGAATTTACGTTAAGAAATATTCCCCCTCATTTCTTACCTTCCACTTTTGGTCCAGATAAAAAATAAAAAAATATAAATGAAGCCTCATTTCATCACCCAACATAAAAATATCCCACATACATGAGAACAACACTCTTATGTCATCCCAATTTTGTCTTTTTCCACACCATATTTTTAGAATCTCCAAGTGCACTGTCAGATTAGTTGAACGAAGGTGATAAACCATGAGAATCGTGATTCCTAAAAGAATCAAAATTCGTTTGGATGGAAGAAAATTGTAAAATATTTCTAAATATTAAATAACCAGTATGTTTCTAGATTTAAATTTATATTATTATTAGATTACTATTGTAAGATAATGTATGATTTTTTACTAAGGTAGAAATGTTTATGTTATTTTCTAATATTAAAAATTATCATAAAAATACAATGTATATGAAATTTATCTAATAAATATCGTAAAATATTAATGTCAAATTTAAAATTTTATCTAATAAAAATAGTAAAATATAAGGATATTATGGTAAATACAATCTAAAATTTCTAGAATCCTACGAGAAGCTAGTTTTTTAACTTCTTGCTTGTATAGAAACTTACTCCGGATTCTTAAGGATTCCACGTGAATCAAAATCCAAATTCTTATTTGGGAACACAAATTTCAAGAATCTGAATTCTTGTTAGAATATCACGCAAGAATCACCAGCCAAATGGACACTTAGTTCACTACCTCAAATGTTTCACACCTTGAATAGACCCATGGGTTGAACCAATAGCAATTAGTTGGCATTGTCATATCTTAGGTTATTGGGCATATTTGAAAGTTTTGAACCCCAAGTTGAAAATAGACATGCATGTTCCACAAAGGAGGAGCTGTGTGATCCACATGGAGCATATTAAACATGATCACGTTGCTTCATAGTTTAGTCATCATATGTCATGCTGTTGTTTTTTTAATTATCTCGTTGAATGATCTCAAACATCTTTTGGATGCCAACCACCACTCATGTTGCCTTCTCATCAGTTCAAGTTGATCAACAGTCCAAAGATCTATGAGATGGACTTATGGACTTGAGGAGTTAATAATTGTCCCAACTTGGCAAAGGGAATTATATGGAGATCTAGTTAATTAACTGCCCATTTCTTGTTTTGAAAGGTGGTTATGAATTTTGTATTGAAGCTCAACTACAAGTTGGTCTTCTTTTGATTGAAAGAAATTAACAGGCATTGATTGCTCTTCCAGATAAGGTAAATAAGAAAATCCGTACTTGTATAATTTCCCTCGAAATTATACAAGTATGGACTCTGGGTGCAGGCAAAATTAACTTCTTATTTATAATTGCAATCTAAATTGACGTATTTCAACATTCTCTTCCTATTCTTCTACGTTTAAAACAACTTCAAAATGGCATACCAGAAACGTCCACTAGTGCAGAATAGGCTTTACTCGTCGCCCAATAGACGTCGACCGTTATAACAGCCGACGTCTAGGAGGGAGAACATAACATAGACGTCAGTTGTTACTACGACCGACGTCTATGTGGTAATATAGACGTCGGCTATTGTATTACCGCGTTTATCCGACGTCTATGGGGAATAGACGTCGACAAATAGACGTCGGGTATTAGAATACCCTATGCAGCCGACGTCTATAGGGTATAGACGTCGACCTATAGACGTCGGATGTTATAAATGTCCGACATCTATAATCCCTGCATATAGACGACGAGGTATAAACGTCGGACATGTATAACATCCGACGTCTATAGGTCTTAAAGAAAATGAACAGACGAGTTTTCTGTCATTCATTTCAGACGAAAACCCACCCAAACCCTAGCCGTCCCGCGACCGAATCCTCCTCCGCGACCGATCTCCGACCGACCTGCACCGTCTCCGGCACCGCAGCGACGTCCCAACCTCTCCTCCCCTTCTCCGGCCCTCTTCTCCTTCTTCCTCCGTCTTTCTCCACATCCTTACCATTGTAAGTGTTAAGTTCGTTTTTGTTGGGTTATTTTCGGATTTTTCTTGTAGTAACGATTCTTTTCTATGTTAGTATATTTCTCGTGTCGTTTATTGTTGGTGAATGTGACATTTCGATTTTTTGGTTTTAATCTTGAATATATTCGTATTTTCGTGATTTTGCTAATGAATGAAAAAAGACATGTTTATAACCACTAAGGAGAGAAATTAGGACCAATGTGAAGAGAAAGAGAAAAAGGAAAATTAGAAGAATACGTGAACTTTAATTTGTTTTTTGGCATATGGAGAGGATGGAGAAATGAAGATATGGAAGTCGTGAAGTTTTGCCTTCACCAAACCTTTTAATTTACTTGATCATTTGGTTTCATGTCCAATCTATTCATTAACTTTCGTGAGTGTGGTCATGTAAAATTATATCAATTTGTTTCAATTTGAACATTGTCACGAATTGAGACAAAATTAATGTAGGCATGATTTAAGTTAAATGTAAGGGTGTCTAGTCTGTAGATTGTTATCCCCAATTTCTTAGGAGTTTCGATGATCTGGAAAGAAAGAGTCATAAAAGTAAAAAAAAATTGTGGGAGTATTTTCTTTGTGGGAGTATTTCTTACAAATTTTTTAGTACGTACAGTTTCTTTGTGGGAGTATTTTCAATTCTAAATTTTAAATGTTTATTTAGTTACATGTTTATTTAGTTAAATGTTTATTTATTCTTAAGATATTCTTTTATTTATATTTTTTTTAATGTTTAACTCATCAACCCCCTTAAACAACTTGGCCTTTAATAACCCAAAGCAAAAGATAATATTTGCTAAGTCATTCATCATATAAGATTTGCATTCATCGTATTTATTATTTATTTACGATTTCTGTCGTAGATTGTTGGCGTAAGGTACGTACTATCTTTCACTCATTATTCATTAGAAAGCACACATTAGTTAGTAGGACTTGAATTGTAACAAGAGTGAGGTGAGTGTTTGTTTGGTGTGTTGTTTGTTAGATTAAGGTATGAAAAACACTTAGGGGGACAATCACCTATAGGAGATGAGGTAGGGGATTTCATAACCATTTCTTTAGCCCAAAAACCACTTAATAAAAGAGCATTAATAAAATCAATTAGACGTTGGCCCCTAGTATATTCGGACGCATTAAGGAGAGGAAACCGTTTAAGACCGTTATGGTCTGAATGTCATTGCCCATCTAGTCTCCCTGAGATTTTAGGAACATCCGGATTCTTGATTTCCTACAGATTAGTGGTCCTCGATGTTTAAGACCATTTCGGCCTGAACGTCGTTGCCCATCTAGTCTCCCTGAGATATTAGGGACATCCGGGTTCTTGATTTCCTACAGACTAGTGGTCCTCGGTGGGACCTCGAAGTTAGGCGTCGTCTATTACTAAGGACCTATAGTGGACTTTAGGCTTGTTTTGGCCTTGATTGCTTAGTTAGGTTTCTAACCTTCCTTATTCTCACGCTAGATTCAGGACTTCATCTCCTCTCCTCTGAGTCATTCTTTTCTCATCTTAATGTCTCTAAATCTTCTCATCTACGAACACATTCTTTTAAATTGAAATTTTATTTATTTTATCCAATAATAACTATCATTTTTGTTAATGTTTAGATTGAAATGGATTGAGAGTGTATTGTTTCAAACAAATTGAGTGATGAGTATGAGAACGGAGTGAATATGTTCTTAGAGGTTGCCAAAAAATATTCCAAGAAAATAAAAGAAAGCGACATAGTGTATTGTCCGTACAATAAGTGTCATAATATGTCAGTGCTGACTTTTCGGAAAATGAAAGATCATTTGTTTGAGAAACGTTTCGACCCAAATTACAGACAGTGGATATAGCACGGAGAAAATGAATCATTTAGTCGTTCCAAGAATGATGGAGAAGATGTTAGTGTGGAAGATCACTTAGAGGAAATAGTTCAGGATATGGCTGAAAAGTTTTCGTCCAACCCTGATTTACTTGGTAATTTGTTGAGTGACAATGAGAAGCCGTTGTATAAGAATTGTACCAAATTCACTAGATTGTCAGCGGTGCTGAAGTTGTACAATTTAAAAGCTGGAAATGGTTGGTCTGATGTGAGTTTCACATCAATGTTGAAGTTATTGAAAGATATGCTTCCAGATGATAATGAGTTTCTAGATAGAACTTATGATGCTAAGAAAGTGTTGTGTCCTATGAGAATGGAATATAGGAAGATACACGCATGCCCGAACGGTTGTATATTGTATCGGGGTGAGTTTGAAAACTTACATTCCTGTCCCAGGTGTAATGTTTCAAGATACAAAATGAAACGTAGTGGACCAAACCACAATGAAGAGGCTGATGAGATGAAAATCAAAGGACCTCCTGCTAAGATTTTGTGGTTTCTTCCGATAATACCAAAGCTTAAATGTTTGTTTGTGGGTAAGGAGGATTCCAAGAACATGACATGCTGATCGTGAGAAACCAAATGATCAGTTTCTACATCACCCTGCAGATTCACCTCAGTGGAAAAAATAGATTTGACTTTCCTGTGTTTGGTGAAGAATCCAGGAATGTACGACTTGGACTTTGTACTGACGGAATGAATCCTTTCGGTAGTTTGAGTAGTATTCACAGTTCTTGGCCCGTTCTGCTTGTAATTTACAATCCGCCCCCGTGGTTACGCATGAAACGCAAATATATCATGTTGTCCTTAATGATTTCTGGTCCGAAACAACCTGAAAACGACATTGATGTGTATATAAGACTTTTAATTGAGGACCTAAAGAGATTGTGGGATGACGGAGAGTCAGTTTTTTATTCTTATCGTCAGGAGTCGTTCGTAATGCGGGCAATGATATTTTGCATGATTAATGACTTTCCAGGTTATGGTAATCTATCTGGATATTCAGTCAAATGTCATAAAGCTTGTCCAATTTGTGAAGAAAATACATGTTCTTTGCAAGTAGTTAATGGTTCTAAGACTGTCTATCTTGGTCATTGGAAGTTTTTTCCGAACTCTCATCCTTATCGTAGGTTGAAGAAGGCATTTAACGGAAAACATGAGTTTCGGAATCTGCCAGTTGAAATCAGCATCGAAAAGGTGTACGAACGTGTAATGAACATTGAATGTGAATTTGGAAAACCGTACAAATGAGCAAACGACAAAAGTAGGTCACTAGTGTAGAATAGGGTTTACTCATCGCCAAATAGACGTCGGCCGTTATAAAGGGTACCAACGAAATTCGTCTCTCTTTTGGAGAAACCCTATGAGATTTTGGATGGAAATTCCAAATCACTCTTTTATTCCCCTTGAGCCATCCGTTGATGCACCCCCAGGGGCATGGGTGGATCTAGGAAATTTTCATAGGGGGGGGGGCATATTTTTTTCCACGACAGCCGAATGAAACGATTAATAAACTCAAATGTTTAACTTTATAAACACACATAAATGTCATTAGAAGATCATTAAACTCTTATAATTGGGTATCAATCACTGCATGAAAACGTGTAATTGATCGATGTTCTCGTTTAGTTCCACTTGAACTTGCGAAGAAAGTTCCAATAAATATTTTCATACTAATATTAAAAAGTTAAATTATATGATTATAAGATTTAGTGCAAGCGGAAGATGTGAAGTCTCAAATCTCAAACTCAATCTTTGATCAAATTGACTTCTAGTTTATGCACAACTTGGACAGTTAATCAGTAAAGACATTACATGGATGAAAATAGTATAAATGTTAAACACCTAACATTTAATTTCTACGTGACGATTTGCTTCATAGACCATTTTCAGCAAATTAATAGATTAATCATTGATATGATCATGAATTTTATAACACATTACATTACATGAATCAAAATCATGAATTTTTAAAGCAATTACATGGATATATAATATAAATATATAATCAAATCAAAATTGAATAAGCCAAATTTACATGATTTTTTTGGATTGGAATGTGAACAAAATTTATAGGATTTCTTTTTAAATTTGAGGGGGGGGGGGGTTACAAATTGTCCCGTAAAGAAATTTATAGGATTTCATCGTAGGGGGAAAATTGGACAACCACCTAAAGAAAGACTATCCTACCCCAAGCACCTAGGGGTGAAACTTTGTGTCCGAAATCCGTCAATCCGACCGACTCCGTATTCGAAATCAAAAAAATTATCCGAGAAAAAAAATCCGCAACCGAATTTGTATTCGGATATAAACATCAGTAAAAATGAAGCGAATATGGATATTGGTACATCCGATTCGAATAATATCTGGTTCGTATTTTATATGCATATATAAATAAATAAATAAAATATATACAATATATATGAATTAAATTATGTTATTTATATTATATTTAATATTTTTTCACGTAGGCAAAAAATAAAGACTGAAATTTATTCTTGTTTAGATCAATCACAAAATGTTTTTAAGTCTATTCGGATTTTTTAACGAATTCGGATATCCTAATTCGGAATGGATTTTAAACTTGATTCGGATGCGAATTTATTCGAATTCGGATCCGAATTCGACGGATACGATTTCGGATCCCTTTCTCATACATTCGCTCGGATTCGAATTCGGATTCGGATTCGAGAAAAAAAACGGATACGAATTCGGATACTGGTACATCCGCTTCGTATCCGCTCCGTTTTCACCCCTACAAGCAGCTACTCTTGAATTCCAGAGAGAGGGTTGACTTCTTCCCTCTGGAATTCTCCAAACCAAATTTAGTGATGGGTGATTTTTCCTTGGTGGTCCAAGGGTCTTTAGACCACTTGTACTGGTCTTGAGTTGGAGTTAGGCTTTTACTTTGATATATATATACTTTATTTGGCATTTTGTGTCCTACGGAATTGTAGGGTATGTGCGAGTAGAGTTGAATTATGAGAGTGATCTTGTTTCTTACCGTTTTACAGAAGTAACGGAGTATGTTGCAACATGAGCTAAGTTTCTTATTAAAAAAAAGAAACACAACACACATTGAAACTACAACTTAGATCGAAGCACCCACAAAACAAAATGCAGATAACAAATAGGTATTTTTTGGCTTGCTTTTGAACTGTTGGAGAAGATTTACTAACATCGTCAACTAGTCTTATTCGACCATTTAATACATGGAGTGTAACTTATTAAATCAACTTTTTGAAAATTTCTATATCTTTCTAATTTGTCCTACAAAATAGCTTTTCCTCAAATAAAACAAGGTTAAAGTAGCATATACATTATGCAATCTCAATATTTAGAAGTATGTCAATGGCATATAAATATAATGCATCAAAAACAAATCTATATCTGATAGGTTTGTAATTAAACGGGCACTTGCGTTTGAAATCACGTTTTAGAACTCAAAATTTCGCAAACCCACGCTTCCAAGCAACACCTAATTAAAGCTTTAGGAATGTATAATCGAAGTTGAAGGATGCTTCAAGGATACTAAACCAACTCTTATTCAGCTTAAGCGTAAAGCTTAAACACACTTAAAGTGTTTTGGGATTGTGGTGAGAGTTCACTCTCGAACTGTTGCAATTTGTTCTCCACTTATAAATTAATATTCAAATATTCAGTGAATATAAAACAGCAACCAAAACATTTACTCTCGAATTTCTGCTCCGGTCAGTAAAGCTAATGTAGAGATTCTAGACTATGAGAATAGTCAAAATATATGTTTGTATCTTACGTGTACCACTTGATATATATCCTGATTTTGACTAGAAGTAGAACATTGAAGATAAACATTTGAAATTGTATAATTTATTTAGCAACCAAAATTTCTACACAATTTCAGAAGTTTTTCAGGGTTCGACTACCTTTGCATCAGAAGGAACTAGCAAAGAACAACAGTCCCAACTTGACGAGGAATTAAACTAAACTCAATTATTTAACCAACACGTATTTTAATAGAGATTAAAGTCTTCAACTGATAAACAAATCAGTTGATATATATACTTGTCGAATTGTCCCTTTTCAGGTTAGTCGTGGATCTGAGCATGTGGTAGGGGGTTTTTGTTCAATATTTCAAACACTTGTAATTAAGTTGTAACCAATAACTGAAAACTATAATGCTACATGCGTTTGCACGTAGGGGTGCAAATGGTTACCAAGTATCCGAGTATCCGATTCGAAAATTTCTATTTAGTTGGTATTTGGTTTAAAAAAATTTACCAATTAGAATTCGGATACGAATTTGGTTTAAAAAAATTTACCAATTAGAATTCGGATACGAATTCGGATACAAGCTATTTAATATTCGAATTATCCGAATTATCCGAATTATTCGAATACATGGTCAAATACACAAATTAGTATTCCAAAATTTAGTATTCTAAAATTTTAATACGAAAATTTAGTATTCGGATTCGGATAGTTCTACTGAATTCGGATTCGAATTCGGATTCGGATAGTTCTACTGAATTCGGATTCGGATTCGGATTCGGATAGTTCTACTGAATTCGGATTCGAATTCGAATTTGGTAATGGAATATGGTATTCGGATTCGAATTCGGATACAGTTGGTATCCGAGTTATATTATCCGAGTTGCAGCCCTATTTGCACGTCGTTCTGAAAATTTCCCTTTCCTTAATGCCTTAATGGGATTCACATGGTTTGGATTTTCTTTAATAAAAAATCTACTCCACTTTCCCCAATTGTTGCATTTCAAAATAAAATAAAAGTGTTTGAAAGAGATGTTTAATTGGATGTATTTTTTTTGGGGATTTGGTGGCACTTAACCATATGCAAAGTTCACATGCTAATCTTTAATCAAACCACATTTCTTACTTATTAAGGCAAGTGGTCATATGGGCACTTGTAGGTGCACATATTATGGCACGACTAATTATTTGGAAAAGTTTAGGAATTTTAAAGTCCAAAATTGGATTGATGGTTAAGCAGGTCGGTCAGTGTAGCTTTTTTAATTATTATCTTAGGCCTTTAAAATTATTTTTAACTAAGTGTATTGCATGGATGAAGGAAATATAAATGAAATTTAATAGAGTAATCGAGTAAAAATTTAATAGAAAACATACTCTTTCAATGCCAAATTGTTATCCCTTTAATTTAATCATTTCTCTCGTATTATCCGGCACTTTCAAATTGATAATACCTTTTTCCTTATGAATTTTTTTTCAAAATATTCACAAAAAAACGAAGAATATGCACATCAGAAACTTAATTGTCAAACTATGCACATTAAAAATGACATCTTAAATGCCGTTATTACGGTAAGTGAAAACGAGACTGGTAATGTCGTCAGCGGATGTCATTTTTGCCTAGGGTTAAAAACGACAGCAATCTCCCTTTTTTCCCATAACCGTCCACTCCCTCTCCTCCTCTCTCTCTCTCTCTCTTCGGCGATTTTCAAGCCTCCGGTGGCAGTTTCACGTTTTTCATTGGTTTTAAGGTATACTTAGCTTATTTTTTGTTAATGTTTTTTACTTGATTAGTTTGTATTTGTGTATTTATTTGGATTGGATTGTTTTGGATTTGTGTGGATTTGTTTGATTTGGATTAGATTGGTGTTTGTTTGATAAGTTTAGATTGTTTTGGTTTGAAATTGAGTTGATTGAGAATGTATTGAACTCTAAATAATTATATAATGTTTAGATTTCGTTTGATTGTGAATAATGTACTTTATGTTTAGATTCAACTTGGTTTGAAATTGAGTAGATAATAATATATTGAAATGTAAATGTAAATAATTTTATAATGTTTGAAATTTGGTTGATTGAGAAAAATGTATTAAACTGTAAATAATTATATAATGTTATGATTTGTTTATATATATTTTATGATTGTGTTTGATTTTTACAATTCAACTCAGTTATATATATGATCGTTACGTAGACAATAATTGCTTACAATTCAATATTTGGTTTGCATGGTTTGCAACAACACCAACCTTGGCTTGTAGTTTGGATTATTTTATTTACACCAAAAACTAACTTATGTTTTTTGGTTTATTTTGTTTCAACAATTGCAAAAATGTCAAATTCACACGATTCCCATGGCCTTCTGGATCCTCCAGTCCTACTACTACAGAAAGATCATAGATCATCTCCGATTCTTGAAAATGTAAGTGTTTGAGTTTTCAATTTAAAAATTTTGTGTATTGGTTTATATTAGACCTTAAATAATTAATTATCTTTTTAGGAGCAATTGACGAATATTAAGTGTGCCGAGCACGTCATTCAGTTCAACGCGTGGAATGTGGAAGATGGAAGAGTGTGAGATTTATTAGAGATTACCGGATTTGGTGTCGTATCTTGCAACGTCTGAAATTGGATTGGAATCTGATCTGTGCTGTTGTGGAGAAGTGGAGGCCTGAGACACACACATTCCATTTTAGACACGTGGAGATGATCATCATGTTACAAGACATAGCTATGCTTAGTGGTCTTCGTGTTTATGGTTTGGCGGTGTGTGCAACCTTAGATCATGATTGACCAGAGGTTTGCATGAATCTGTTCGGTGCTGAAGAAGAAGAAGTGACAACTGCAGTGAAATGTGGATACATGTCATTGTAGTGGTTGTAGCAAAATTATCAAGTTGTGGTGCCAGATGCAACAGATGAGGAGGTGATGCAGCACACGAGAGCGTACATTTTGTTTCAGTTAGGATCCAGGATAGTAGGTGACAAGAGTGGAAACAAAGTACACCTTAAAATTACTGTTATTAGAGAATATATTTGAATGTGGAAACTACAATTGGGGAACTGCATCATTAGCTGTTGTGTAAAACTATATGGATCATGCATGTCTGAAGAAGGGGAAACAAGTAGTTGGTTTTCTTGTTGGCCTTTTGGCCTTATTCTATGTTTTGATGATTTAATCAACATAATCTTAATTGTGATCGTGTAGAGTAGCACATGTTACATTGCATATATATTGTTTTGTGCTAACCTCTACAGGTGATGAAGACTCAAGGAAGAAAGGAAATCAAGCCAAGACATGTAATCAAGCTTATTTGAAGACATGTATTTTGTATTTCTTTGAGTCTTAGGAACTTTGTGTAATTGAGCATACTTAAACTAAAAACTACTCAAACACACACTAGGTTCCCTATAGAAGTCACACACGAAAATTCACATAATTTGGACTTCAGTAGATCACCCAAACTTAGACCGAAAAACACTAAACCTGAACCCAAACAATCTGCTCACATTCAGTCGACCGAAACATACCGTTTCGTCGACCGAGTGATCAATTAATCTATTAGTGTTTAACTGCCTAAGTTCGGTCGACTGTTCAGACATTTTCAGTCGACCGAGTCCCAATTATTTTCCGACCGATAGTTTTGTCGTATATACCCAACGGTCGTATTCGTATAAACCAAAAATACCCCAAATACATTTTCATGTATCGGTCGACCGAGGACCTAGTTTGGTCGACCGAATATCTGTTTCTTGACAAACCCGAACTTCCTGTTGGAATTCGGTCGACCGTGTACCTTGTTTCGGTCGACCGAATATAATCTTGTTTGTCAACCCCTTAGAGCCTGTTGTGAATCGGTCGACCGAACCCTTTGCGATGTTCGACCGATCACTTAAGTGTACCTAAGTCATAGCGTTGGGTGGTTGACTGTTCCTTAACCGGTCGACCGAACTGAGTTCAAAACTGCCAAACGGTCGACCAAACGACCCGATCCTGTCGACCGAATTACCTCAGAATTGGGTCCTTCGAGTTTTTGTTTTGTGTATCCTACACCAACACTCACCCAATCAACCCCAACGGCTATATTCTCTCCAATGTCTATATAAAGAGTTGTAAAACACATTTTAACACAACTCTCTGACTACTATTTGTCCAATACATTAGAGAGAAACTCCCAAGCTCAAATTTCCCCAATCCCACACTCTAAGCCTAAATTCCACACATTTGATCATAGCCAAATCATACTCAAAGTGTGCTCAATATTTAGAGAGTGTTGTCCCACTCATTTGTTGTTCAAGGAGCAAGGATTTCGGGGAAAGCCCGAAGTGTTCCCTCTCGGATTGTGAGAGGAAGAAGGTCAAGCAAGTGAGGGTGTTCGCGGTGCTTGTTTTGTAACAGTGTTCTCTCCCGGCCCGGAACGGGGAGTGGATAGTGAAGACGCGAGCAGAGCTCGAAGTGTCGAGCGGAGCTTGCAAGAGAGGACGTAGGCGGTGGCCGAACCTCTGTAAAAACCCATGTGTTCCATTGTGGTTTGCTTATTCCTTCCCTACTTACTTGTTTAGCTTAAATTCCGCTGCACATATCTTTGATAGTTAAACGAGTAGGTAATTAGGGTAAAAGTGATTAGTATTGTAGACCCTCAAGATCCTACATTCCTGACATTGTTACATATTTGGATGAGATTGAAATCACATTTAATTACATTGTATGCTTGTTATTGGATGAGATTGGAATCACATTTTCCCCCACAAGTGTAGAGGACTTGGAATTAAAATCCAAGAGAATGAATGCAAAAACAGAATGCCTGGAATTCTGTCTTCTGCTAAAATGGCACTACTAGTGCCGTTTTTTCTTGAATGAAAATGACATTGGTGTTGCCATTTTTATTTAATAAAAATGGAAATACCATTGCCGTTTTTGTAGGATTTCATGCCCTTATGTATGTATATATTTTTTGAATTTTATACATGCATGTAGGATCGATTATCATATTTTAGATGATTTCATGTACATTATTCTATATATTATTTTATACATAGTAATTTACATATATATTAAAATAAATGGAAGAGGGTCATACCCAAAGATTCTCTAAAACCTTTATGAAGATCTAGAGTTGCTCTTCGAATCGCCCGTCGATTCGTCTCCAAGTGTTCACCAAACTCTAAACAAGATTAAGAGAAATGAGCTAACCAATTCAATCTCTAAATCAAACTTAGAATCTAGCTAATAACCCTCTAAAGCTCCCTGAGAATTTAATCTCCAAAAGCTCGAAATAATTAAGAGAAATTCGGATGGCTTAGTGGAGAGGTTAGGGAGAGAAATTTTTTGCATTAATTAAAACAAGTAGGGAGAGGAGACCTATTTATAGACTCTCCCAACACCCACATCATGGGTAATCCACTTACCCATGATCTCTTTCTTTTCTCTCCCATATAGTAATCACAAATTGACACATAATCATCCTCAAATACGTTTGACCATAATTGGAATAAATCTCGCCAATGATCAACATTAATCTCTTAATAATTCTGGCAAAATTGTGTCCACCGGTCGACCAAAATCAATCAACTGGTCGACTGATTAGCAATTAATTGCGGTTTTGGTTGGACCATGAAATCGAGCGATCGACCCATGACACGCTACCAAAGCTACTGTGATTTTTTGGTCGAACAAAACGCATAAACGGTCGACCGATTCAACACAAGAAACAACTACTCGAAGTTTTCGGTCGGACTGAGCTACAAGTCGGTCGACCGATTACTACCAAGAAGAATTTGTGGAAGCTCCTGAAAGTGTTCAGTCGAACCACGATTTCAACCGGTCAACCGATCAATCCTGGAAAAAGTTCTTGGGATTTTTCAGTCGACCCACGCGTCCTTCCGGACGACTGATCAAATTTTGGATTTATATCCAACAAAATTTGATCTTTGGGTTTTTTAGAAAATTCACATATCATGTAATATATTATCATATGTAATGTCAAAACATCACACCCCATAATACATACATCTCATATGAATTTATTTATGATTCTAACCATGTCATTTTCACAACATATTGATTATATTGATTCACCAAATATATGTTATTTCACATGAAACCCGATACATCATATAAACACAAAATCAAGCTTCTTGTTTTTTCAGTTTTGTGGTGTGACCTATAGGAGGATCTACGCTATATTGACAATGATATTAAACACTTAATATCACAAATTATAATCGGTATCTTGCTACACATTATAGTTACCTAATTAGCAAAGATGTCTTGTTCACTCGAACTAAACATGATCCATTTAGCGGTGTAAGAACATCACTTGTGTCTATCCATTGCCTCATGACATTAAGAATATCATACAAAGTAGAAATGTGTCACCTTTGTATTATATATTCATTTCTTGATCTCTTAAACTAATTATAAATATGTAACTTAACACAAGTCACATTGTGCACATTATAATTTCGTTTTATCAAGGGCCCACTTATATCACTCAAACAAAGAGGGACAATGATAATCCTTTGACGAACCATCTTTTCCAGCATAAGTCATGTTTAACCAACTATTATCTTTATCACTATTCTTAATGATAGCTTTTGACAATAATCAAATTAAACACTTCTTATGTGAAAAGATATAAGTCTCATATCTTAGGATTTAAGACACAATGAAATATTAATGATACTAAATACAATTCCATAATATTCCATTTGTTAGGTCCATTCAATATCTAAACGTAACCATTTTCGTCTTTTATATAATCGTGTCGTCAAATATTTGTAGAGCTACAATAATCTATAACCAACACGCCAATCTTATCTAGGTAATTAATGTTCCATGTCAATTACCATGATTGTAAATTAATTTTGATTTATGTAAACCATTATACTTTAGAGCTCTACAATTAAGGACCAAGAGTATCTCTCCTTAACACTTCTAAAAGATGAATGCATTAATCAAGGAACAAAATGTTTTTTTAGAATAATTGAGGATTGACATTAAAAGTATATTTTTAGAACACATTTCCTTCAATTTTCATTCAAGAAAAATGGCACTGGTAGTGTTGTTTTAGCAGAAGACAGAATTTCAGGCATTCTGTCTTGGGTCTTTTTTGTTTTCATCTAAAGGTAGAGGTTTGGTTTTCCTTTTTTTCTTTCTGAAGTAGGCAAATTTATAAAATAAAACTTCTTCTACTAGCCATTCTTATCATCACATAACATTGCCTCCCCTACATGGGATTACAAGGGAACAAGACGAAATGAACATACTAAATAGTCTCTTTACATGTCTTCCTGTTGTGACCTAACTTATGACATCGCCCACATCGTATTACTCGACCACTTTTTCCGTCCATGTTGTTTCTGATTCTTTTTGTTTTTGGTTGTCCACTTCGTCTAACAATAGAAGACGTTATTAATACTATAGGTCATTCCTCTGGCCAAAACCTCTCTTCTAGTATTGGAAAGAAAATTGGTGCATATGCTCTCCTGTAAGCTTGAGTGGTTAGGTAATCCGAGACGATTCGCGGAGTATGAATGTTTGCGTGGCGGTTGCTGCATACGGCCAACACATGTGAGCATGGAATGTGGTGTGCATCTGTGAACCCGCAGGAGCATGTTGGGTCTGTCTCCGTCAAAATAACTTGATAGCTACGAGATTGATTGCTTTCGGCACTGAAGATGTTTTGACTATGTCAAGTCACACAAAGCTGTGCAGCCAACTGTCGTTGGTTTGTGATTTCATCATTGATCTTTTTAGGATCGGCCAAAATCATATTCTCTCATTTATCTCTTCTACTGACAAAATATTTATTCAGCCGTAGATAAGTCATTATGATAAGAGGACAAAGTTGTAGCCATGTACACGCTTTAGCACATTGTTAAAGCTTTCTGACAAGTTTGTGGTCATTATACCAAAACGGAGGTCGTAATCGTGACTCAGTGCCCAATACGAAACGTCATCTTGTTCTTTAATCCACTTGAACTCGTTGGGGGTGATTAACCTCAATATCCTTCATATGCTCTTCAATTTTTTTATCAGGAGCGACACCAGCATGTCAAAATTTATGTTGCAAATCTACATTCCTGCACAGAGCATTTCTTGCCATATTTGTACTCATGTGTCTCAGACAAAACCTGTGAACGTGGCCTCACACTGGGGAAAAAATGTCTTCACAATATTTGTAATACCTCAAAATCGATCACTAATAATACACAATCAATCTCGTGTGGATACTCTACTTGAAAAAATATTTAAGAACCACTGCCATGAGCTTCCATATTCTTTTTCAACAATAGCAAACGCTAAAGGAAACAAACCAGAGTTCGCGTCCGTACCCATAGCAATCAAAAGAGTCCCCTCAATGCTCAACACAGGTCTACAGTACCTGAAACCTTCAACTGAGGCTGCGAATGACCAGAAAATCCTTTGAAACTACTCAATGTTATGATTTATCCTCTTCGTCTGAATCTCGACCACGGTGCCAGGGTTAGTGGTGCAAATATTAGACATAAAGTGTCTTAAATTACGATAAGAAGCCTCATCAACTCTGTATATTTGTTCCAATGTTTTTTTGCGAGCGTACCAAGTTTTATCATACTTGATATCTATGAAGTAATGAGTCTTCACTAAAGCTTGAATTTCTGCAAGAGTAATAGTTATGTTTGTTCGAATGGTGACAAGATAGAAAATAAATCGGCATCGCATTGCACGTGGTCATGCAAAAGACCATCATTACTACAGGTGTGTTCAGATTTGTACTTCTTCACTTGAAAATATTTTTTGCTGTGACTCTAAGAGGCATGTATCCCCCATTCACACTCTTTCTTCAAACAACCACCTGTAAATCTTAATTGTGCTTAGGGGAGGATTAGTGTGGTTTGAAGTGGATGGCTGGGATTGCTTGGAGGTGATGTGGTGGACAACTGAGATCGTTTCGGGGAAGAGTATAAAAGGTTGGTTTCTCTCTCTCCCCATTCACTCTCTCACTCGTGCCTCTCACTCTCTCACTCGTCTCTCTCCCCCTCAGTCGCTGCGTCGGTGTTGGTGGAGGCTAGGGAGTTCCGGTTGGAGTGTTGGAGTCGCCGGAGTCGTCGTAAAGATCGGGGAATCGGAAGTTCGCCGGAGTTCGAGCTTTTTCGTGGAAACGCTCGCCGTGGTTTCTTCGAAGGCTTCTTCAAGCCTTAAGGTATGTCAAACTTGCTTTTACGCTCACCTATTATTAGTGTGGGAGCGGTCGACGATAGGCTGATTGACTCGTCGGACCTGCACAACAGTTTCTGAACAGTAAACGGTCGACCGGTGTATGGGTTCGGTCGACCGGTTGTAGTGTATTTTGGGCGAAATCCCTCGCACCGGTCGAACGATATCTTCGTGGTGGTCGACCGGTGGTACAATTCTATCGAGAGATTGAGGCTCTGGGTATTTTCGGTCGAACGAGACCCCTTTTGCCGGTCGATCGAAAGTACTGTTGTAGGTCGGTTGGGGCGTTGACCATCTAAACGGTCGACCGCCTGTTTGACTCGTTCGACCGACGACTTAAGTGAACTTATTGGCCGGTCGACCGGAAGTGCGGTTTCGGTCGACCGTGAAGTGTGGACTGTTGGTGAATCTTACTGGTGGTTTTCGGTCGACCGATAGGGTTCGGTTGTTCGACCGTTTGTTTGTGGATTGCGAAAATGTTTTCTTACTGGTGCTTTTCGGTCGACCGGGACCCCTTTGCCGGTCGACCGTTTGGTGGGTTTTTCGGTTGGGCCAGTTCTTTGGGTGAGGATCGGTCGACCGGAAGACAGTTTTGTTCGACCGTTTTACACTGTTTTGGTGTGTGTGTGTTACTATTGATTGACTAGAAGGCGACGGGTTCACCGACCCTTTTGGGGCGACGGACGGACAGGCCGTCCCTATAGCGATTAGTAGTGACACGTGGAGGGAAATTGTGATAACTGTCGCCGTGGCTCCGACAATTGAGGCAAAGCCGTGGCTCCGGTGAATGATGCAAAACCGTGGCTCCAGTAACACTGAGGCAAGAAGGGGGTTGTTTGGCCGTGATTTGGACCGGCGGTGCCTTGTGTGCACGAGTGTTGGTGGGGTTGGGGTGAGAGGACCCTTGAGACCCGTGTTGTTTGGCTATGGCCGGGAGAGAGGTCCCGGGGAACTTAGCGGGTGTATCAGTTGTGATATTTATGGTTCTTTGCATATTTCATTATTGTCCATATATGTGTTAGGGTTTGGCATACTGGGTTTCCTCCTGGAAACTCAGGCATTTATTGTCTGCTTTCAGGCCGAGAGCGGCGGTAGGTGGGTGGTGACGGCGGAGGGAGCACTCGGGACAGGATCCTGCTTCCTTTACTTTTGAGGTGGTTGTGATTACACATGTATATTTTATGTTTATGAGCTTTTGATGTAATCACATTCTTTTGTAAACTCGATCGCATATATATATATTATATGTTTGTGCACCTGTGTGTGTATTTTCTTTCGTGATGTCCTCGTTTGATTGTATGTTGTAAATTTCAAATTTTCCGTTGTGTTCGAGGACGTTACAACTTGGTATTAGAGCGGTCAGTTTCGGTGTCTTCGTACAAAGGAACCACCCTTAGAGTTGTGTCGAGCATGCATGCATTGTTCTGATTCATGTTTTGTGTCTCCTGTGTAGATGGCTCCGAGACGCGTGAGACCTCCTCCCCGAGACCGTAGCCCAGTGATGAGGTGGGTGAGGGGAGAAGGGGTGAGGAGTGGAGGACGCTCTAGGGCACGCTGGGTAGACTGAGCGAGATCTTAGAGCACCAATCTGCCCAGGCCGAGCAGGGAGGATCAGGTGCAGTACTTGATCGGTTCATGCGTCAGCATCCCCCATCCTTCGATGGTTGTGGCGACCCTGAGGCAGCAGAGGACTGAGTCTTTAAGATCCAGAAGATATTTTGGGCGATTGGGTGTCCTCCTGAGAGGAAGGTGGATCTGGCCACCTACATGTTGGACGGCGGCGCAGCCAACTCGTGGAGGTCCACTTCTGTTGTGGTTTTCGAGGACACTGAGGAGTTGGGCTGGGAGGATTTCCTTGCGGAATTCAACCAGCAGTATTTTCCGCAGCACGTCCGTGATAGGAAGAGAGAGGAGTTCTTAGCTTTAGAGCAGAGGGACATGACTCTAGCTGCCTACATCAGCAAATTCCACGCATTGGAGCGATATTGTCCAGAGATTTATGTGACACAAGAGCAGAGGGCTCGGAGGTTTGTGCGCAGTCTGAGGCCGCAGTTCAGGGCCCGTGTTACCACGAGCATGCCACAGACGTTAGCAGACGTTGTGAAGTTTGCGACCATCATGGATCAGGATAGCCAGGACATCGAGGAGGCGAGGAGGTCGCAGGTGAAGACCAGAGTACGTCCGGGGAGTCAATTATCAGGGAATCCGAGCAAGAGGCCTCAGATTGACGGAGGTGGAGCACCGCAGGCTGGGCAGTGCAGGAAGTGTGGTGGAGTTCATCCGGGACGCGGTTGCGGGACCCGTTCTGGCGCGTGTCATGGTTTTGGCCAGCTGGGTCACTTTATTCGTTCTTGCCCGAGTAGGCCGAGTGGGCCTATTGTTCGACCGGGATCATCCACAGCTGGTGGAGCTGGTCCGAGTCGTTTAGCAGCACCACCCCAGTAGGGGAAGAGAGCAGGTCACATGTTCACTATCCAAGCAGAGGAGGCTAGAGATGCCAGCACGGTGGTGGAAGGTACGCTACTTGTTGCAGATTTGGTAGCTAGGGTGTTGTTCGACTCTGGGGACACACACTCGTTCATCTCTGAGTAGTTTGCGAGCGTGTTGGGTCGTACCCCTGCGATGTTGACTGCCACTTTGGAAGTCAGCACACCCCTGGGTTTGGTGGGCACGGTGGGGAGATTTCTTCCCGGTGCCACAATTTCTTCAGGAGACCAGGAATTTCCGGCTGACCTGGTCTTGCTACCGATGGTGGACTTTGATGTTATACTTGGGATGGATTGGTTGTCCCAGTATGACGTTCGAGTCTTGTGCCGTGATAAGAAGATTTTGATTCCGAGGCGAGGTTTGCCTGATCTTCTGATCAGAGGATTGAAGGACCGCGGAGGTCGGTTGATTGTTTCTTAAGTTAGAGCTCGGAAGTTGATTCAGCAGGGTTGCAGGGCTTTTGTAGCCACTTTGGTAGTTCCTGATCCGGAGTTGAGGAGGCTGGAGGACATCGAGATTGTTCAGGATTTTCCCGAGGTGTTTGCTGCTGATGTCTCCGGTCTACCACCCCACAGAGAGATAGAGTTCGGCATTGATCTGGTAGCTGGGACTACACCGCAGTCGAAGGCTCCGTACAGGATGGCGCCTGCAGAGTTGGCGGAGCTGAAGAAGCAGTTGCAGGATCTGATGGATACTGGGTTTATCTGACCTAGTGTCTCACCTTGGGGTGTGATTGACATCATTGCATGCTTATATTTGTATCTTATATCCATTATCTTACACCTAAGCAATGCTACGTGACGAGTTTTATGTTTAGTTTTCAGGAATAAAGAGGTTTGAAGAGAAGAGCCATGAAAGAACCCAAAAGCAGGAAAAATGACTTAATTGTGAGACTTGGGGACTAAGATGCAAGGGAGAAGGACCTGATCGTAAGACCAAAGGACCTAAGAGCAAACCAGGAAACTCCACACCATCATGGGGAGTATTTTGGCAATTCGATTCGGGTCGGAGCTCCAACAAACCAAGTAGATGCATCCAGGACCAAAAAAGACCACCAGCAAAGCCCACAACAAATCCCAGATGAATCCAGAACTTATAGACCGCCAATTGGCGGTCCATATTGCTCTGGATCCACTAAGTTTCCTGGAGAATGTGTATTAGTGTATTATTAGTCTATTTGTGGTGTTGGTTTAGTCCCACATCGGGGGATTGTCCCGGATTAGCTTTTTCCATGCTTATAAATTGAACTCTTCACCTCCCATTGTATCCATCTCTCTCTTTGGTGGCCACCTTCCCTACTAAGAGTGAAGCCTTGAAGCAAAACTCTGGTGGAGGAAGAGCTACTTGTAATTGAGTGAGTTAATAATAGAAGTTTTCCTTTAATTGTGTTGTTTCTCTCTTAGTTTAATTTCCTTCCATATGCATGTTTGCTTGTTTGTTTTGTTTTATGCTTCTTTAATATTTCTTGCTTGATTAGTATAAATTTCATTTCAGTATTATGCTTGCTTTTGTTAATATAGTTAGTGTAATGAGTAGTGAGTAGTTCCATCCCCATTTGGGGGGGGGGGGTGGAGAAATATGTGATATAATCATGTAGTGTATTAAGTGTGTGTTATCTTAATCCCTTGAGCTTTAAATGATTTCCATAACCATCTAATGGGTCTCCACTCTTATCTTTGATATGCTAATGCTCTTGAATGAAGCTTAGCTTATGCTTTGATTAGTGGATCTATTTTATGGGGAATGATAAGGTTAGGATATGGATAGGAATTAATATTGGAAACACAAGTTGTAGTGTATGAACTCTTGTTGCCTTTACCTTAGCTAATGTCTTGTATGTTTTAATGATGTAGTCTTATCTTAATTCATGTGGAGGCATAGTAGGGTCTAGTCTTTATACTTGAGTTCATTTAGCTTCATTCCAATTATAGTCTTGTATGTTTTAATGATGTAGTAAAATCTTAATTCATGTGGAGGCAAAGTTGGATGTAGTTCTATGATTTCATGCACTACATGTTGTGAGGAGCTTAATTACACACACACACACCACACACACATCTTTATGTTCACATCATTTCTCTACCCCCTTTGAGGTTTAGTTTTTCTTGCTTCTTTTCCATTTCCATTTGCATCTTAGTGTAGTTTAGTGTAACCAACCTTTCTTCCCTTTCTTTACCTCTCGCCTTCGCACAAACCAAGTGTCGACACACCTCCCAGTGGACGACCCGTATTTGCCACCGCTTCAACGCGGCTGTGCACTTGCGGTTAAATATAAAACGATCAATCAGGGTGCGCCGATTTTATTTGTGAAGAAGAAGGACGGCTCGTTGCGAATGTGTATAGATTACCGGATGCTGAATAAGGTTACCGTGAGGAATCGGTATCCTTTGCCCAGGATCGAGGACATGTTTGACCAGTTGCAGTCAGCGAAGGTGTTCTCGAAGATTGATCTGCGATCCGGGTACCATCAGTTGAGGATCAGAGAGGCAAATGTTCAGAAGACAGCTTTTTGGACAAGGTACGAGCACTTTGAGTTTCTGGTGATGCCGTTTGGGTTGACGAGCGTGCCTGCAACATTTATGGATCTGATGAATAGGACATCCAGTCAGTATCTCGACCGTTTCGTGATTGTCTTCGTGGACGATATCTTAGTCTATTCACCAAATATGGATCAGCACCGGGAGCATCTGAGGATTGTACTTGGCATTCTGAGAGATCAGCACCTGTATGCCAAGTTTTTGAAGTGTGAGTTCTGGCTTCACAGTGTAGCATTTTTGGGCCATATAGTGTCGGGAGCTGGGATATCAGTGGATCCAGCGAAGGTCGAGGCAGTGACGCAGTGGAGAGCCCCGACGAGCGTGACTGAGATTAGGAGTTTTGTTGGATTGGCGGGTTATTACCGTCGGTTCATCAAAGAATTCTCGAGACTTGCTTCACCCCTGACAACGCTGACGAAGAAATGAGTGAAGTTTGTTTGGTCCCAGAAATGCGAGGACAGTTTTCAGGAACTGAAGAGTCGCTTGACGACTGCTCCAGTTCTGAGTCTTCCCAGTGGTAGCGGAGGTCATGTGATTTACAACGACGCCTCAGGTGTTGGTTTGGGATGTGTACTGATGCAGCACGGGCAGGTAATGGCGTATGCTTCGAGGCAGCTGAAGGTGCATGAGAAGAATTACCCCACTCACGTTGGTAGCTGTGGTTCACGCTCTGAAGATTTGGCGTCACTATTTGTATGGTGAGCGGTTCGAAGTCTTCACTGATCATCAGAGTCTGAAGTATATGTTTTCACAGAGGGAGTTGAACATGAGACAACGCAGATGGCTTGAGCCGATTAAGGATTTTGATTTCACCATCTCCTATCATCCGGGGAAGGCGAATTTAGTTGCAGACGCGCTGAGCAGGAAAGTGGAGGTGTCAGCTGCGAGTTTGTGTATTCAGGAGTGGAGGCTACTCGAGACATTGTCAGTGTGGAGGCCGTTCACGGAAAGCTCGGAGGGAGCAGTGATTGCGGGTCTTCGAGTGGAGCCGCAGACCGTCAGTCGAGTTGTTCAGGCTCAGCACAGTGATGAGGAGTTGACTAGTCTGCTACAGTCAGCTGCCAGGGATGGATCAGACTTCACTTTGGGAGTGGATGGAGGTCTGAGGTTCAGAAGTCGGATCTGGGTGTCGAATGTCGATGAGCTGAGAGATGACATCATGGAGGAGGCACACCGAGCCAGATATTCCATTCACCCAGGGAGTACGAAGATGTATAAAGATCTGCAGCGGAACTTCTGGTGGAGAGGGATGAAGCGTGATGTGGTTGATTTTGTGGCTAGGTGCTTGGTTTGCCAGCAGGTGAAGATCGAGCACCAGAGACCAGCGGGACCGATGCAGAGTATAGAGCTACCTGAGTGGAAGTGGGAGCACGTGACGATGGATTTCGTCACCGGGTTGCCGAAGATGAGGAGCTCTCATGATGCGATTTGGGTTATAGTCGATCGACTGACCAAATCGGCACATTTTCTGGCCATCCGGACTACTCTACCTTTGGAGGGTCTTGCGAGATTGTATATTGAGGAGATCGTCAGACTGCATGGGGTGCCAGTGAGTATCATTTCAGATCGAGATCTGAGGTTCACTTCCAGATTCTGGGGGAGTTTGCAACATGCTCTGGGAACTCGTCTGAAGTTCAGTATAACATTTCATCCGCAGACAGACGGTCAGTCCGAGAGGACCATTCAGACGTTAGAGGACATGCTGAGAGCATGCACTCTGGATTGGGCAGGGCATTGGGATGACCACTTGCCGTTGATCGAGTTCGCCTACAACAACAGCTATCATGTGAGTATTGGGATGGCGCCGTACGAGGCTCTGTACGGGAGACCCTGCAGATCACCGGTATGCTGGAGTGAGGTAGGCGAGAGACAACTAGTCGGGCCTGAGATTGTACAGATGTATGCTGAGAAGGTTGATGTGATCAGGCAGAGGCTAGCGACAGCTCAGAGTAGGCAGAAGAGCTACGCGGATCGGCGTAGGCGTGTGTTGATTTTTGAGGTTGGTGATCATGTCTTTCTGAAGATCTCACCGTCGCGTGGGGTGATGAGATTTGGAAAGAAGGGGAAGCTCAGTCCGGGGTACATTGGGCCGTTCGAGATTTTAGACCGAGTTGGAGAGGTCGCCTACCGGATTGCGTTGCCGCCACAGTTTTCTGGTCTTCATAACGTCTTCCACGTTTCGATGCTGAGGAAGTACGTATCAGATCCTTCTCATGTGATCCAGATTGAGGTTCCAGAGATCCAGCAGGATTTGTCTCTTGAGGAGAGACCGGTAGAGATTGTGGATCGGATGGAGCACCAACTCAGGAGGAGGACCATTCCGATGGTCAAGCTCAGGTGGCAGCATCACTCTGAGCGAGAGGCTACTTGGTAGGTTGAAGAAGAAGTCCGGAAGTTGTATCCGGGGTTGCTTGGTAATTGCTGGATTTAATTTTGTGGGCGAAATTCTTATAAGGAGGGTGGATTGTTATACCCTAACCCTTGCTTATGTCTTAATTGTGCGTAGGGGAAGATTAGTGTGGTTTCAAGTGGATGGCTGGGATTGCTTGGAGGTGATGTGGTGGACGACTGAGATCATTTCGGGGAAGAGTATAAAAGGTTGGTTTCTCTCTCTCCCCATTCACTCTCACTCGTGCCTCTCACTCTCTCACTCGTCTCTCTCCCCCTCAGTCGCTGCGTCGGTGTTGGTGGAGGCTAGGGAGTTCCGGTTGGAGTGTTGGAGTCGCCGGAGTCGTCGTAAAGATCGGGGAATCGGAAGTTCGCCGGAGTTCGAGCTTTTTCATGGAAACGCTCGCCGTGGTTTCTTCGAAGGCTTCTTCAAGCCTTAAGGTATGTCAAACTTGCTTTTACGCTCACCTATTATTAGTGTGGGAGCGGTCGACGATAGGCTGATTGACTCGTCGGACCTGCACAACAGTTTCTGAACAGTAAACGGTCGACCGGTGTATGGGTTCGGTCGACCGGTTGTAGTGTATTTTGGGCGAAATCCCTCGCACCGGTCGAACGATATCTTCGTGGTGGTCGACCGGTGGTACAATTCTATCGAGAGATTGAGGCTCTGGGTATTTTCGGTCGAACGAGACCCCTTTTGCCGGTCGACCGAAAGTACTGTTGTAGGTCGGTTGGGGCGTTGACCATCTAAACGGTCGACCGCCTGTTTGACTCGTTCGACCGACGACTTAAGTGAACTTATTGGCCGGTCGACCGGAAGTGCGGTTTCGGTCGACCGTGAAGTGTGGACTGTTGGTGAATCTTACTGGTGGTTTTCGGTCGACCGATAGGGTTCGGTTGTTCGACCGTTTGTTTGTGGATTGCGAAAATGTTTTCTTACTGGTGCTTTTCGGTCGACCGGGACCCCTTTGCCGGTCGACCGTTTGGTGGGTTTTTCGGTTGGGCCAGTTCTTTGGGTGAGGATCGGTCGACCGGAAGACAGTTTTGTTCGACCGTTTTACACTGTTTTGGTGTGTGTGTGTTACTATTGATTGACTAGAAGGCGACGGGTTCACCGGCCCTTTTGGGGCGACGGACGGACAGGTCGTCCCTATAGCGATTAGTAGTGACACGTGGAGGGAAATTGTGATAACTGTCGCCGTGGCTCCGACAATTGAGGCAAAGCCGTGGCTCCGGCGAATGATGCAAAACCGTGGCTCCAGTAACACTGAGGCAAGAAGGGGGTTGTTTGGCCGTGATTTGGACCGGCGGTGCCTTGTGTGCACGAGTGTTGGTGGGGTTGGGGTGAGAGGACCCTTGAGACCCGTGTTGTTTGGCTATGGCCGGGAGAGAGGTCCCAGGGAACTTAGCGGGTGTATCAGTTGTGATATTTATGGTTCTTTGCATATTTCATTATTGTCCATATATGTGTTAGGGTTTGGCATACTGGGTTTCCTCCTGGAAACTCAGGCATTTATTGTCTGCTTTCAGGCCGAGAGCGGCAGTAGGTGGGTGGTGACGGCGGAGGGAGCACTCGGGACAGGATCCTGCTTCCTTTACTTTTGAGGTGGTTGTGATTACACATGTATATTTTATGTTTATGAGCTTTTGATGTAATCACATTCTTTTGTAAACTCGATCGCATATATATATATTATATGTTTGTGCACCTGTGTGTGTATTTTCTTTCGTGATGTCCTCGTTTGATTGTAAGTTGTAAATTTCAAATTTTCCGCTGTGTTCGAGGACGTTACAATATTACATACAAACTTTAATAGCTCAAGGTGATATTTTAGGTCAACTAATTGAAGGTGCTAATTTGACGTTACCCTTTAATTGTAGGTCAACTAAAATAACTTATTTAGTCATTTTTATAACTTAAAAGCAGAAAACCGAAACCAAAACATCATATTACACGTTGAAGTGAATATTTTGTTCAAAGAGAAATGCATGTTTGAAAATACTTTTTCTTGTGATTATTAAACACACAATTAAAAATATGTTTTGATAAATTGTACAGGTCGAGAAGTTCTAATCTAGGCGACTAACTCTACAAAAAAACAATCAGTACATAAAACGTGATAAGCTTGTCTAGTAATTTATGAACCGAACGTGTATATTCAAAATTCTTGTGTTAAAAATTGAGAATATTCCGATAAGGAAAATTATTCGTGAAGATTGTTTTGTTGCTCATTTTGTAGATGGGGCTTCATTGCAATTTTTAAAACCTTCCACGAGTCATTCATGTTTTCCAATTTTGGTATGCATGCATCTCTCTCTCTCTCTCTCTCTCTCTCTCTCTCTCTCTCTATATATATATATTACCTATGTTGATAAATCAATTTGATTGTTTTTAAAAATTGAACTTTCTGCCACAAAAAAGAAGAAGAAGGCGAGAGAAAATTAGACGCGTCTTTTAAAAAAAGGAAGTTTTTTCTTCCAAGATTGTAGAAAATGCATGCAAAGTGGATAACTGTGTCTTTTATCAATTTGCTACCATAGTTTAGTTTTCAGTTTGCTGGCGTTTAATTTTCTTAGTCGAGACTTTTCCATTATGGAGTTCAACGGATCCAACTATCATGATCAAATACTAATTAGCTAGGATTGGTTCAGTTGGCAAATTCTGTCTTGAGATGTTGAGATTGAAAATAGAATGTGGTAGTACGTAGGGTAGATGAAATAATAAAAAAACTATCAAGATCAACTAATTACATGTGTGAACTGATGTGTTGATGATTTGGATTTGTTGAGGTCTGAATTAGTAGCAGTTGTGTATTGGTATAATATACTGATTCGGCCCAATGCCCAAGCTTCACTCGAGATATAATACCATTGTAACCTTATAAGAATGGGTCGACAATATTTTCAGTTTTTATTCCTTCTAAGGCCACCATTAACGAGTTCGTCCCGCTCGGACGACCCGGTCATCGCCCCCAACCCAGTCAGAGACCTGGTCGTGGAAGGTACGCGGTGCATCCCTGTTGGTTGGTTTTTTTGTTTTAATTTTTTTGGGGGTATATAATTGGGTTTAAATGATTTGGGGTTATTATTTTGTAAATAGTTGAGTATTTGTTAAGATTTATCTAAAATAACTAGAATAACTTTAAAAAAATGTAGTTCCGATCGATTGTTAATATTTTTGAAATTAAATTTGAGTTAGATTAGTTACGTTATTTAACTTAAAATTACTTAATTTCTGAAATTAGACTAGAATGCAACGGTTAAATTGAAAATAGGAAGACACAACCCTTAAATTAAAATAAAAGTACATTAAAACGCTTAAATTGCAATTAAACTACATAAACACTCTTAAATTGAAAATAAACTACATTACAACGCTTAAATATGTATTTTGCTTTATTATTAATAAAAATAATTATTTGCTAATTAAATTAATTTGTATGCAGCAATAAGTAAAATCATGCAACTACAATAGAAGAAAGTCACACGTTATATGGTTATCTTATCTTCAATATATATTTTGTTTGAATTATTAATGTTTTGGGTAAGTATAATTGATTTTGGAATAGAATAAAAGTTAGTGGAAATAAAAGATGACGTGGATGAGAGAGATTGGTTGTGGTGGGTTGTCATTAAAATGTGAATAGTGTTGGAAAGAGACGAAAGTTGTTGAGGAGAGATAATGCTGATGTGGATGAGAAAGAAAGTTGATGTGAATGAGAAAGAAAGCTGACGTCGAAGAAAAAGAAAGCTCATGACCGGGTTGACATTGATCATGGTCGCAGATGACCTAAATCATGCAGCGAAAGAATCATAAAAGTCATCTACTTTTGTACCTTTATTAGTTTTTATTTATGAACTTCGTTGGTGTGATAAAATGGGGAAAGTCATTTACGTACAAATATTTATGTTAAAAGCACAAGTTGGGTCATTTTTTTCAAAACAATATCACAAATATCTCAACTATCACGTCTACTTTACACTTCCGTACATAGTATATTAGCAGCAACAAAATTAAGATTCAATAGCTAATTTTTCTTAAAACTAGTCCAATTTGCCCATCCGTTAGTATCTATTTGTTTTTTTTTTGCTTAATTAGTGCATCTCATATTTCCTAAAATATCCTCTGTTTTATGATATACGAGTAAGAAATTTTCAATGTGTTTTCTCATTCCGTCTGTGCACCATCACATATAACCAGTTTGAGATTAAAAACTTTATTATTGTTGTATCACATATGCTTAAATAGTTTCAAACTTTCAATGTTTTGTCACTTTGCAAAAATATCTTCCATATTGTTCCATATAGAACTTTTGGCTCCACGTTGATGCTAGAAGTCAATTTTTGGCATATATTTTGCAACAATTTTAAGGAAAAATGTATACAAAAAAAAATCATCTTTGCAGAAAAAGAGCTCACCATTTTTCTACGAGATTCAATTCCAGAAATTCACATATTTTTGGACTTCACATAAGAAAGCACTAAACCAACACGTTCCAATGTTGGACCCTCACTTCTCCATAACACGACACTTAATTTTATATTTACCAATCGAAAACGACATTTTGCGGAGACTCGTTTAATTTGAATATCTTTTGACTTGAGATAGTGTATCGAATTCAAACAGTAGATAAAAAAAAACAATCATTGTCAAATTTTCAAACGTCAAAAAACAAACCGTTGCCAGTGCAAACACTACTTCGACGGACGACTCATTTAAGTAATTTTTCTTTCAAAAATTAAATTCCTCAATTTTCCAAAACCAACACGCCATTTCCATTTTGAGAACGTTCACCCCTACGCTCACGCCTTCCCGTCCAATTCCCACCTCGTACCCGAACCGGTCCCACCCGACACCCAATACCAACCCCCCACGTGTCATCTAAATTCAACCCCATGGTCCCCACCACTCCTTCCCCCTTCTCTCCCGCCACAACCCCTTCCCGTCCTCTCGATTCAACCCCAAAAGCCATAACCACCTCTCTTCCAACTCCAAATCCCCCCAAAATCCCCAAAACGGAAAATCCCCAATGGCGTCGTCGACGGGGTCGACGAGCGGCGGGCCGGCGGACGGCCAGCTTCTGAGGAAACCGTCGAGGAGCGCGATGATGACGTCGGCGGTGTTCACGCAGGAGGTGTTCGACAACGAGGTCGTCCCGTCGTCGCTCGGGAGCATCGTCCCGGTTCTTAGGGTTGCCGCCGAGGTCGAGTCGGAGCGGCCCAGGGTGGCGTACCTCTGTACGTGGGAATGAGTTTTGTTTTGTTTTTTTGATTTTTCGGAATTTTTTATGGGGGTTTGGGGTTGGTTTCAGGTCGGTTTTACGCGTTCGAGAAGGCGCATAGGTTGGATCCGAGCTCGACGGGGAGGGGAGTGAGGCAGTTCAAGACCGGGTTGCTGTCGAGGCTGGAGAGGGTTAGTGTTTCCATTCTCTTTTTTTTGGTTGGTTTTCAGATTAATAATTCCGATCCATTTCGTCGATGTCGATATTGCTTTGTTTCTGGTTTCTATTTTAATTCCAAATAATCCAGAAGAAAGCATAGATTGCGATCGGTTTTGTCGATATCAATGTTGTTTGAAGTTCTTTCCTGGATCGCTGATTGTTAGATGATGTTGTGGTTTGTAAAAAAGGCATTATTGGTATTTGTGGATTTGTTTTGATATTTTTTTTTTTTGGTTTTGGTTTCGACATTTAAGTTGTCTTCTGCAAATTGGAGTTGATTTAGATAGTTCATGATGGTTAAGGTAGGATTAGGTTGCGATGAGATTTATAGAGATTGGAAGGAAAAAAAATAAAAATGAAGTCTACCAGTTGAGTTAGTTGGAGTTGTGCATTTTGTTCGTTTCTGTGCATTTTTTCTCTCCATCTTTTCAAAATGTTTTTGCTTTGTGTTAGATGGCGGGATAATTCGACGTGAGGTTTGATATGGCTGGGTGTAGACCTGTCAATTGGGTCGTGTTCGTGTACTATCGTGTCTGACAGTTCTGCATTCGTGTCAGAATTTCGTGTTATCGTGTATAGTATAAATTGAAAATATTTCATCATGTTTAGATTGAAAATAGTTATGTGACATGTTATATTGATATTTTTCATTCTAAATAACATCTTAATTGACTATTATCAAGTAAAAACAATTGATTATCTAATAAAAGATACAGTTCGTGTCTGTTTCGTGTACAAAAACAACTTATCGTGTCGTGTTCGTGTCAAATCGTGTACCAATTATTTTATATTTGTATGTTCACAAAACATCATAATAAATCATTTCAATCATACAAAAAAATTCGTGTAAAGTCGTGTCTAAATTGTGTCTCATTATCGTGTCGTGTCCGTGTCGTGTAATCGTGTCGTGTCCAAAATTGACAGGTCTAGCTGGGTGTTTGTTTTACTTGATTCGTAGTAAGTCTCTGCTAGCACTCATAATTCCAAATAAAATGAATTGGTGTACAGCATTTTCAATTGAACATTTGCTTCGTAATTCACGGTAGATGTTGTGAATTGCAAAAATTGAGAAAGATCTACATCTTAAGTTATTCAGGGAGCGGTAACGAATAAAATCCCACTTGGTTCAACTTCTGAAATTCATGGTGTTCACCAGATCTAGAAAAAGTTCCAAGTGGCGATCTTGTTCTTAGATGATCTATAAAATCCTCTCAAGTTTATCCCATATGACAATTTCTGATTAGCATTTTCCAATCTAATACAAAATTTCCAACATGAATTTGGTGTTAATGAGCTTGTGTCGTGAAAGAGTTGACCTGTTTAACCTGTTCCTATATAAGTGTTGGGCCTGGATTAAGAAATTCAGGCATGACAATGTGTATACGAGTCTGACCCACTGACATTATGTTTTATCCAATATTTAAATTTCTTAGTAGATAAGCTTACACGATAAATTTGTAATTTAATAGTCAAGTAGAATCTTTTTTGAATTTGTTAGATATGACTTTCAACAAAAGTTCACGATTCTGCTGATTAGGACTATCATTTCTTGGTTAAAAGATTAGAAAAAACGCATTGGTTTATGACCGAGTTCCCATAATAAAGTGTCGTTAATGCACTTTGTTGTCGCGTGGTAAATGACTAATGTCTAATAAAGATCCCCTATCTGAAGGGAAAAGACTAACATATTTGACTCTTAACATTAGCCATTCGCCCATTCCAAAGTTTTATATAAATGGTTAGTATGTACGTTTTTTTTGAAAAATAAGTACTATCAAAACAATTAAGATTTAACTCATAAGAAATTAGGGTCAAAATTTTGAAGGCAATTTGATTTCTGGTGAAAGACATAAAATTGTATGGGCCTGTCTGTGTCGCTCTAACGGTCCCAGCCAGCCCACCAAGAGGATCCGGTCTCACATATTTGTCACAGTTTTTTTTGAAGTTCTTGTCTTCATTTTCTCATCATTCCAGCAGAGTTAGTATTCGATTCTGTTATTTATTCATTTATTTTACCGCACAATCCCAAATATACGAATGAAACCGGTGGAATTCGATACATGTTCTTAACTATTAAGGTAAAAAATCTTCCAATTGAGACAACTCCAATTTGATATTTGTCGGTGTTTTGAGTCCCAACCTAACCCGATCGGTTCAATTAGTTGGCCCAAGATTTGGCCAGCATGTAGAGCCGAGACAATGACAAAAATCGGGATTTGTCAGAAACCAATCGACCCAGTCGGGTCATCCGATCCATCCGTTTGGACTGGATAGGTCAATTCGTTTAAAAGACATAAATTTGATTCTTTTTAGGTTTTAAAGTCAAATTTTGTTAATATTTGTCTCAGAATCATGCAAAAATTACGATAAGTACTAAAACTTATATATTTATTATAATTTATAATATATATATACAGGAATTCTCAAGTGATCCTAGAGTTTAATTTTTCTAAAGTAAGTCCTTACAATATCCACCACTCATTTCAAATTGTAAGATATATTAAGAAAAAAACGGTTATGCTAATGAATGGTGAGATTAACTGTAAATAAGATCCAATGGTGAGATATTAAGGAGCTTAAATTAAATTTGATGATCCCTAAGCTTACTAGAACTTGACCTATATATATATATATATATATATATATATATATATGATGTCACCGAGTTAACCAGTTCGATCCAATCAACGGGTCGGGTCTGAAAACCTTGGTGTTTGTATGTGATTCCGATGTTTCCAATTCTTTCGCTCGAATCTCGAAGGTGTGATCTTCTTTGTTAATTAACCTAAAATCATTGTATTTGTTAATCTCTCCACCGCATAATCTTAACTTCTAATCCAACTCTCATGAAAACCAAAAGTTTTAACTTTACTCTTAAAACACAGGATAACACACCAAGTCTTGCAGCAAGAGGCAAGAAGACCGACGCGAGGGAGATCGAGAGCTTCTACCAGCAGTACTATGAGAACTACGTCAGAGCACTTGACCAAGGGGAGCAAGCCGACAGGTGAGCATCTTTTGCATCCTATTCTTCTAAAAATCCATCCGCATTTCGGAATTTCGACGCTTTACAGAAATGTCGTGTTTGATTTAACAGAGCTCAGCTCGGGAAAGCGTACCAGACTGCCGGAGTGCTCTTCGAAGTTCTTTGCGCTGTCAACAAGACCGAAAAAGTCGAAGAAGTTGCCCCCGAGGTTAGTTGAGTAGTACATTTGAAATGCCATAGTGTAAATTGATGTTTGGTTGTGTCATTTTTATTTAAGTGATGAGATTCGAGAATGCGAAATTTGTAAATGATGTGATTTGCTAGTGTTATTTGGATAGGCGTGTCACTTGAATTGATATGATAAGAAATTCAATAGGAGATTGTATTGTTAAAAGTAATTCCGATTCACATGATGTGTATAAAACATATAATGATTTACATTTGATTCAATTTGGGATACATTTGAACATACAAAGTTAGAGTTAAGTCCTTTGCACTTCGAAATTTGTTTCTGAAAACTTTTACGTGGAGGTGGTATTTTTAAGTTCGATGAATGATTTGCAGATTTTTAGAGCAACTTGTAGGATCGTGTGGGTTATGGGTCCACTAATCACTTTTAATCTAATCCCTAACTAATCAAACAATAAACGCAGCGGAAACAAATTTAAAAACAAGTAGGGAAATTAACAGAAAAATGCAAACCACAAAAGACGCGTCGGTTTTTATAGAGGTTCGGCACCCCACCCGGGTCCTAGTCCTCTCTTGTAAGCTCCGCTCGACTCCGCGAGCTCCGCCTACGTCTTCACTAACCACTCCCCGTTCCGGGCCGGGAGAGAACGCCTTTACACCACAAGCAACGCGAACAACCCTCGCTTGCTTGAATTCTTCCTCTCACAATCCGAGAGGGACACTTCGGGCTTTCACCGAAGTCCTTGCTTCTTTTGACAACACTTGTAACTGAGTGGGATTCACTCTCTAATTGAGCACACTTTGAGTAGGATGAGTATATGATCAAGTGTGTGAAGTTTAGGCTTAAAGAGTGTAGAATTGGGAGCTTTGAGGATTGAGGTTTCTCTCTAATGTATTGGGACAATTGGAGTTGGAGAGTTTTTTTAACAACAAGTCTTGATCCTCTATTTATAAGCTCCTAAGGTTTTCTAGCCGTTGGGGATAGATTTGATTGGGTTTTGTGCAAGATACACAAAGCAGAAAATCGGGCTGCAAATCTGTCCAGAACCGGTCGACCGAAACTACTAAACCGGTCGACCGTTCACTTGATTTCAAGGAGAACGGTCGAACAAAAGAATATTCGGTCGGACAAACGAGCTAGAACTTAACTCTACTTAAGTGAATCGGTCGAACCAAAGTATGGAGCGGTCGACCGAAAAGGGGATTCGGTTGAGACAAAGGTCAATCGGTCGAACGAGAAATGTGTCGACCGATAGCAGGGAATTTTGTTTCTTGAAGAAATGTTCAACCGGTCGACCGAAACAAGGTCGTCGTTCGACCGGTTACCGAATGTATTTTGGGGTTAAGTTTGTTTTATACGAATACGACCGTTATAGGAATACGACAAGAAAAACGGTCATATTAAAATCCGGGATCGGTCGACCGAAAATGTAGAACCGGTCGACCGGTAGAGTTCGGTAAAATCACTGTGGAGAGTCTGTTATAAACCGGTCGAACTGAGAACTGGTTCGGTCGACCGGTTCACACAGGAAATCTGGGTTTAAGTTTATAAGTGATTTCCGACTAAGGTTTGGGTGATCTAATGAAGTCCAAATAATGTGAAATTTCGTGTGTGACTTCTATAGGGAACCTATTGTGTATGTGATTGGTTTTTAACTCTTGTATGCTCAATTTACACATGTTCCTAAGACTCAAAATAAAATCAAGATTACAAGTCTTCATTTAGCTTTATTACAAATCTTGACTTGATTTCCTTCCTTCCATGAGTCTTGATCACCTGTAGAGGTTAGCACATGCAATATATATGCAATGCAATATGTGTGCTACTCTACATCATCATAATTAAGATTAGGTTAATTAAATCATCAAAACATAGATTAAGGCCAAAAAGCCAACAATCTCCCCCTTTTTGATGATGGCAACCTATATCTTAATTCTATCTAAATACATGGAATTTGTATATGTAAACTATGCATATTAATGCTCCCCCTATGGATGTGCATAGTTTTTGTTCAATTTTATGCCAAATTCCAAGTTACCCCCTTAATTATCTCTCCCCCTTTGACATCCATCAAAATTAATAATTATTTAAGACTTTAAGCTTAGAATTTGGATGTCTTGTAATGAAGTTGCTCCCCCTAAATTTTGCACTTCATTACTCTAATAAAAGATATAACATTTAAGCTCCCCCTATCAATAAGGCTAAATGGAAACAATGAGTATGATTCAAGTTAAGTTCATTTAAGTTTCAACTTAAGCCTTATTCTAACATCCATTTAAAATTTGACATTTAGAATCAATGGATGTGATAAATGATTTTCAATGAATAGGGATAATGATTTTCAATGAATTGAACTATATGATATGTCAATTAAGCATATGAAGCTAGATTAGAGCTAATTTAACATGAATTGTATAGATAGGAATTTATACCAATGTTGAATTCGAATTTAGCTCCAATCTCATTTGGTGATGCAACCGGATTTGAATTTGACTCTTGAGCTCACCCGGTCACCACCAATTTCCTCCTCAAGCTCCTACAAGTGTAGACTTAGGTACCCAAACAACTTTGGGTCCTTGAACATTAGCTTTTGGGATCCAAACCATTTTGGTTTTGGGAGCCCACACACTTGAGGAACTATGGTTAATGAACATATGCTTACCATTTAGAGTAGTGTGAGATACATGGTTTTTCAATTTAAAATTGTAACCTAAACCATGTTTAGCTAAGGATTGTCTTTGACTACCTAAAAGCATATCAAGCATTTTTGTTCCTTTAGTGAACATTTCAAGATCTTTTCTTAATTGCATATTTGAGGCTTTAAGATCTACATGTTCATCAATAATGGGTGTTTTACTTAGACTAGCAAGTGATGATTCATTTGATTCAAGTCTAGCAATCACCTCATTCTTTTCATTCATGATTAATTCAATTTGACATTTGAGATCATTTATAGTTTTTCTAGCATTTTTGTTCTTTTCACAAATGATCTCATATTGTTTAACTAAATCATGAAATGCATTTTGTAGCTCATCATGTGTATATGATTCATCATTAGCATTAGAGTTAGAGCTAGCACTAGAATATGATTTACTTGAACATGAATTACTTCTAGTGGAATAAGATTTAGAGGAGTTAGAAGCTACCTCACTTTGTTCATCTTCAATGGCCATGAAGCATGAATGTGCAACCTCTCTTCTACTTTGTAAGGAAGAGGATGATGATGATGGAGATGAAGAGTCATCCCAAGTGGCTTTGTGAGCTTCCTCCTTCCTTTCTTTCCTCTTACTCTTCTCCTTTTCTCTTCTCCTCTCTCTTCTCTCATTTTTCTTCTCCCTCTCTTTTCTCTCATTTTCGCTCTCCTCCCTCTCTTTTTCTTTTTCTCTTTTCTCACTTCTTCTACCTCTTCTTTCATTCTTTTCTCCCTTATCCCTCTTGAGATATTTGAAGAAGTCTTGGGCAAGGACCTCAATGTCCTCTTCTTCCACCCTCCTTGGCTCATCAAAATTTGCATGCAATGCCACCATGGAGTTTTTCTTTGAAGCTTCCTTCTCTCTTCGATGACTCAATTGGAGCTCATAGGCCATGAGATTTCCAATGAGTTCCTCCATCTTCAATTTTGAAAGATCATGTGCCTCTTCAATTGCGACGACTTTATCTTCCCAATCGATGCTAAGTGACCGGAGGAACTTCCTTGTCATCTCTCCTTCATTGATTTTTCTTCCAAGAACCAAAAGAGAGTTAGTGATATCGGTGAAGCGAGTGTTCATTTCGCTTATGTTTTCACCGATTTGCATAGAAAAAATCTCATATTTATGCATGAGGAGACTAATGCGGGTTTCCTTAGTTTTACTATCCCCCTCATGATGCATTTGTAGTCTATGCCATATCTCATGTGCACTAACACACCCTCTAATCCTATTATATTCACCCTCATTTAGCCCACAATATAGAATGTTCATGATTTTTGAGTTCATCTCAATTTCTTTCATTTTGGGCCTAGTGAGTGAATCTAATTCATCTTCATTTGGTGGTGTGTATGGATTTTGGAGAAACATCCAATACTTAAGGTCATTAGAAATTAGGAAAATCTTCATCCTATTCTTCCAATAATCATAATTTGACCCATTAAGCAAAGGAGGTCTAGTGGTGCATAATCCCTCTACATGATTAGATGTGCTAGCCATGCTAAAAATACGATTAAGTATAGAATTTAGCTAACAATGCTCTGATACCAAATGTAGGATCGTGTGGGTTATGGGTCCACTAATCACTTTTAATCTAATCCCTAACTAATCAAACAATAAACGCAGCGGAAACAAATTTAAAAACAAGTAGGGAAATTAACAGAAAAATGCAAACCACAAAAGACGCGTCGGTTTTTATAGAGGTTCGGCACCCCACCCGGGTCCTAGTCCTCTCTTGTAAGCTCCGCTCGACTCCGCGAGCTCCGCCTACGTCTTCACTAACCACTCCCCGTTCCGGGCCGGGAGAGAACGCCTTTACACCACAAGCAACGCGAACAACCCTCGCTTGCTTGAATTCTTCCTCTCACAATCCGAGAGGGACACTTCGGGCTTTCACCGAAGTCCTTGCTTCTTTTGACAACACTTGTAACTGAGTGGGATTCACTCTCTAATTGAGCACACTTTGAGTAGGATGAGTATATGATCAAGTGTGTGAAGTTTAGGCTTAAAGAGTGTAGAATTGGGAGCTTTGAGGATTGAGGTTTCTCTCTAATGTATTGGGACAATTGGAGTTGGAGAGTTTTTTTAACAACAAGTCTTGATCCTCTATTTATAAGCTCCTAAGGTTTTCTAGCCGTTGGGGATAGATTTGATTGGGTTTTGTGCAAGATACACAAAGCAGAAAATCGGGCTGCAAATCTGTCCAGAACCGGTCGACCGAAACTACTAAACCGGTCGACCGTTCACTTGATTTCAAGGAGAACGGTCGAACAAAAGAATATTCGGTCGGACAAACGAGCTAGAACTTAACTCTACTTAAGTGAATCGGTCGAACCAAAGTATGGAGCGGTCGACCGAAAAGGGGATTCGGTTGAGACAAAGGTCAATCGGTCGAACGAGAAATGTGTCGACCGATAGCAGGGAATTTTGTTTCTTGAAGAAATGTTCAACCGGTCGACCGAAACAAGGTCGTCGTTCGACCGGTTACCGAATGTATTTTGGGGTTAAGTTTGTTTTATACGAATACGACCGTTATAGGAATACGACAAGAAAAACGGTCATATTAAAATCCGGGATCGGTCGACCGAAAATGTAGAACCGGTCGACCGGTAGAGTTCGGTAAAATCACTGTGGAGAGTCTGTTATAAACCGGTCGAACTGAGAACTGGTTCGGTCGACCGGTTCACACAGGAAATCTGGGTTTAAGTTTATAAGTGATTTCCGACTAAGGTTTGGGTGATCTAATGAAGTCCAAATAATGTGAAATTTCGTGTGTGACTTCTATAGGGAACCTATTGTGTATGTGATTGGTTTTTAACTCTTGTATGCTCAATTTACACATGTTCCTAAGACTCAAAATAAAATCAAGATTACAAGTCTTCATTTAGCTTTATTACAAATCTTGACTTGATTTCCTTCCTTCCATGAGTCTTGATCACCTGTAGAGGTTAGCACATGCAATATATATGCAATGCAATATGTGTGCTACTCTACATCATCATAATTAAGATTAAGTTAATTAAATCATCAAAACATAGATTAAGGCCAAAAAGCCAACACAACTCACCCAAACAAGTTAGTTACTATTGACATACTTCCGAATTGTAAGTTTAAGTACAATCCTAAGTATAAACTAGCTCATCCAAACACAACCATGGTGATATTAAGGTCACTGATTACTTGAGCTTGGTTTGAAATTAACTTGAGGCTTGAGCTGAAATGAATGAACCAAATTGAGCGTGGCATTAGCTTGCTCGAGTTAGTCCGGTTACAGCTCTATTGATAATAGTTGTTTAGAGTTTCTTCCTTGCTCTTCTTTTGGTGCCTTCCACTTCTGAATTATGTTGGTCTTGGATAGATTATTGCGGCTGCTAGAGACGTTCAGGAAAAGAAAGAAATCTACACTCCATACAATATTCTTCCTCTTGATGCTGCAGGAGCTTCCCAGTCAATCATGCAACTAGAAGAGGTAATACATTCTACATGCACTTCTATTGTGCCTCTTCCATCAATGCACGTAAATGCCGCCCATATAACATGCCATTGATGACTCATAGTTCTTCCATATTTGAAGGATATTCACTTGGTAAATTTTCATAGTTTCTAGTGACCAAGAACTTGTTGTAACTGATTATGTTTCAGGTAAAAGCGGCTGTGGCAGCCCTGCGAAACGTACGTGGTTTGAACTGGCCAGCTTCGTTTGAGCAGCACAAACAGAAATCAGTGGATTTGGATCTTCTTGACTGGTTAAGGGCTATGTTCGGTTTCCAGGTTTAGCATAATCTTTATGTGATTAATTTATTGATGACATTTAACTTCATAATATCCTAATATATTTTTTCTACAGAAAGACAGTGTGAGGAATCAACGAGAGCATTTGATTCTACTTCTTGCTAATAACCACATAAGGTTGATGCCCAAACCAGAACCTCTTAACAAGGTGTGTAAGTGTATTCTTTTCTTTGCAAAAAAGAAAAGAATAGTATTTTATGGTCCGCATGAATGCATTTTCTTGTTTATGAACCTCTAAACTAGCAGAGGTTGCAATGCTCCCTTGGAAATGTAATCCCCATCCCCATTACTTTCAGAAACTAATTTTTTAATATCATAAACCAGGTATCTGTGAAACTCAAATACTCAAGACAATTTTATCCATGTTCATTCTTCAAATATTTCCTAATTAAGAATCATCATGCTTAAATAGCCTGTATTCACATTGTGATAGATGGTTGATATCCTTTGATCTCGAATGGTGAAAACTTGAAATCTGAAACGTTGCATTTCATTTATAACGTTCCTAGTATTAAACCGGTAAACTGCTTCCTTTTTGTTTAATTTTGACATGCGATGCAGCTAGATGATCGTGCTGTTGATACATTGATGAATAAACTTTTCAAGAATTACAAAACATGGTGCAAATTTTTGGGACGCAAGCATAGTTTGCGGTACGCGTCCAAAGATATACAGCTTCATGATTTGATTTACTTGTGTAAATATTAGTCATTCTTGTTTCAATTATTCGTGTTTAGACTACCTCAAGGCCAGCAAGAAGTGCAACAGCGGAAGATTCTTTACATGGGCCTGTATCTTCTCATTTGGGGTGAAGCCGCTAATCTACGTTTTATGCCAGAGTGCTTGTGCTACATTTTCCACAATGTGAGTGGCAACTGCCTGCATATTTTTCATCATGCATCATAAGGTTGTCATGCTTTTTGTCCAGTTTGTTTTTTCTTTTACTTTTTCAATGAAATGACTTATGTAATTTCAGATGGCATATGAGCTTCATGGTTTGCTAGCTGGAAATGTTAGCATTGTGACCGGAGAAAACATCAGGCCTTCATATGGTGGAGATGATGAGGCATTTTTGAAAAAAGTCATTACCCCAATATATCTTGTCATTGATAGGGTATCTTTCACCTACTCTGAATTATTAACAGTTATAGTAGCACCATACTTAACCCAGGGTGCCCCTTTTCCCAGGAGGCCAAGAAAGGAAAAAATGGGAAAGCTCCTCACGCAACCTGGTGTAACTACGATGATTTAAATGAATATTTCTGGTTTGCATTCAGTCCCCAAAATTTCATTGTTCCTTGGTAACCTTGATCAACATTCTAAGTCCAGCTTGTTTTCCTGTTTAAACCATGTAGGTCTTCCGAGTGTTTCTCGTTGGGGTGGCCTATGAACACTGATGGGAGATTTTTTGCTTCTATTTGTGATATTAGAACTTCCTCACATGTATACTTTGCATTGCTTTAACTTAAAATCCATGTAGATCTTGGAGCAGCAGACACAAATTATTGTTCAAGACATCTTAGTATAATTATATTTTGCAGATAGGGCGCCCGTCACGTAAAAAATCCACTAAAAGTACTGGGAAGACATACTTTGTTGAGACTAGAACGTTTTGGCATATTTTTCGGAGTTTTGATCGTCTTTGGACCTTCTATATCCTTGCCCTTCAGGTATATTCTTTATTATCACTGCATGTCTATAAAACCCTTCAGTTGATTATTTTCATGAGTAATGACTGCACTTTTGACATTGTACAGGCCATGGTTATTATTGCTTGGAGTGTTTCTTCTCCAGCTGAAATTCTCAAAAAGAATGTCTTGTATTCTGTTTCTAGCATTTTTATAACCGCTGCGTTCCTTCGTTTACTCCAGAGTATGCATTTTCTCTCTACTTTATCGAAATTTTAAATGAAGTAATGCCATCTCCTATATAATTTCTTTTAAAATTTAGTAGTGATAGACACTGACATTTGCTGTAGACATTTCTGTAATAAACTACGAGAGATTAGATACTTTGAACGTACAAAATAGAGTTCCTCGGTCCCTTTGCTTATTATTACAATAAATTCATTTGCGTATAACTTCAATAATCTCATTCTGATAAGTTTTTCTGTTTGTTATTGTATACAAGAGGTTAAGAATTGATATTAATACATGGAAAATATGACTTATGGGTAGATAAATAGTAAAACAACTGATCTAATGCTTGGTGTTCTGGTTGCAGCCAAGTAACTTTTTATAAACTAACTTATGAACGTCTACATCTGATTATCTAAGACTAGTTTGGATTTTGAAATGTCTGATGAAGTATAAACTTCCAAGGAAAAACCAAAGTAAGCATGTATTTTCAAGGTCTTGGATCACAAGACATCTTTCACAAAGATTAAAGAGCCAAAGAAGATAATGGATGATTAGTTTAACTTACTGGTTGATTCATTTTAACTTTCTAGTGAATGATTCATGGCATTGTTCCATGGTTGTAATATAATATCCACTTTTGTCTTAACTATTTATTTCCATCGACGACAGGTATTCTGGACCTTATTTTGAATTTCCCAGGCTACCACCGATGGGAATTCACAGATGTACTCAGGAACATTCTCAAGATAGTGGTTAGTTTAGTTTGGGTTATCATTCTTCCACTTTGCTATATAAAGTCCCTCTCAGTGGTTCCACCAGCAATGAAGGATTTGACATTGTGGCTCCGTCAAGTGAAGGGGATACCACCTGTATATATTGTGGCTGTCATTGTATATATGCTTCCTAATCTACTAGCTGCAGTATTGTTTATATTTCCAATGCTTCGACGGTGGATAGAGAATTCCGACTGGCATATCACAAGGCTTCTATTATGGTGGTCTCAGGTATACTCTTCAGTCAGTCGTTAATACATACTTGCAGATATCCTTACCTCCCCATGCATAAGACTATATGATAGTTAATTAAATGCCTTCTCTGTGGAGTTCATGATTAGTTCAGAGGACCACCACTAACTCTTTGATCATACATATATTGTGCACCGATTCCCGAGTCATTCTAAACTTCTTTCTCTTGCCTTCATCCCTCTGAAGATATGTTTGAAATATGTTACGACAGTACCCGCAGCCTTGTGGGTCCAAAGTGCATTTCCTTGTAGATCATCATGTGTATCTTGTAGGATTTATATGAGTAACATGCCTTGTTGATAAAGTGAATCAACCACTAATGATTAATCGCATGTGTACTCCAAGATGTAGTCACTCAATAAAGGATTGAGCGTCAAACTCTTCTCCCGCCTTTATAAATCCGGAAGAGAATCACTTAGAGACTTCAAACTGATTTCTAGATCAGTGTTAACTTTAATATGAAACAAAAGATCTTTTTTCCTCAAAATTAGCAGGCCAACAGTATTTTTGTTCATAGCACACCTGGCACGTGAAGAGTTAATGATGCATATGCAATGGTTCAGCTTTACATATACTTCTCTCTAAATTCATTTCAATAATAGCCATTCATCTTCATATTGGTATGAAATGAACCTATTACTAAAACATTTTACTTCCCACATACGTGGGGCAGATAATTTCCTTGAATATTTCGAAGGCCCTAGTAGGTTTGATGATGATCTGAAAATTACATAGCTGACTATGTAAAGCTGCCTGCCACTGTGAGTATGTATAAGTGTAGAGATCAGGATTAAGGGGAGGGAGAAGAGATGAGAGATAGAGAGTAGAGAGCGGGAGGAACAGAGAAGAAGTTGGAAGGAACTATTCTCTACTTCATTTCATGCTGCCTACTGGGCTTTATGTACTTGCAAACCTGTTACGAAATTGGAACCAACAAAAGGAACTGATACAAATCATGTCACAAAGGAACTAATTCAAATCTTCCAAACAGAAGAAACTAATTGGCCGACCAATTGATTATAATTTGGAAACCAGTTAGCTGCCCAAAATGCTCTTAGAATTTCTTGGCCACTTATAGTAATGTTTTTGCGCCTGGAGTACATGTGCATAAGACTATGCGTCTTACATATTTTATTGTGGCATAGAAGATCTCAATCAGAAAATAATCTTCATTTGACGATCCATGTGAGTTTATCGGCCAAAAGTTGTACTGTCTTGACCTTTATAGATATCTTCAAATTCATGTATCCTATGATGATTAATATTTTGAATAAGATTTGACCTCTTCCCCTCAAAGGTAGGACATACTAGGAATGACAAATATGTTTCATCAGTGATTTGTTCCTTTGACTGCATTAATAGCCTAGCTATCATTATAGCAGTTTAGAAATAGATATTTATTATTTCCTGTTCTTATTTATCTACTTTTTTCAAGTGGTCATAAACACCTAGAAATATCTTTGATTCTTTTCACATATATAAAACTATTGATGGAAGTACTGAATTTTGTAAACGTTTACAGCCAAGAATTTATGTTGGAAGAGGGATGCATGAAAGTCAGTTTGCTCTCTTCAAGTAAGTGTAAAGCATTCACCTTCATATTGGTTCTTATTTACCTCTTTTTGATCCAATATTGCTTTTCTTAAATTTTTGAACTTGCAGGTATACCTTATTCTGGGTTCTGCTGTTATGCTCTAAATTTGCATTCAGCTTCTTTGTCCAGGTAAATTCTGATTCTTCTATGGGAAAACTCCAACTTAACAAGCTCTAAAATAATTTATATGTCTTGTTATTCTCTATTTTAAGCTGTTTCTTTTATAGATCAAACCACTGGTGAAGCCAACGAAAGATATAATGAATGTTCGTCGTGTTAAGTATTCATGGCATGAATTTTTTCCCGAGGGTATGCAATTTACCATGGTTACTATTTCTTGTATTTGCAACCAATACCTTTATTTACTTTTTCTTGTTGTGTGCGTTTGCAGCTAAACATAATATTGGAGCTATAATTGCTCTGTGGGCTCCTGTGATACTGGTATGACATGATTCCTTTTGTTTTAGCTTAGCTTGAGTTTTTTAGATTTCCATTTTCTATATTACTGAATCCTGATGGTCTAGCAACTGTTGTTGAATCTTACCATCTTTCCAATGTTTTATCAATTATATACAGGTTTACTTTATGGACACACAGATATGGTATGCTATTTTCTCTACCATATATGGAGGTATATCTGGAGCGTTTGGCAGACTGGGTGAGGTTAGATTCTGTGCTGTGCCCTTATCTGTTATAATTTATTTATGAATTTGAACTTATTGGTTACCATTGCCTTGATTAGAAAACTCATTGGTTACCATGACGCAAATTCAATATGCTTTGAGAGTTCTGCATAGATCATTATTATATTGTTCTTGGATGGAATAATTAACTTCATTGTACAACTCTTTGGTAATGTTATTGTACTGACAAGCATATCTACATTTTGTTGGATAGTGGCATTAACAACCATATGCCCATGATGTAAAAGGTGACTGTCGTTGATTATTGGCCGTATATCAAATGCACATTGTTCTTTTTACAGATTCGGACTCTTGGCATGTTAAGATCAAGGTTTCAGTCATTGCCTGGAGCTTTCAACACGTATCTCTTACCTTCTGAAAAGAAACGAAGAGGGTTTTCTTTGTGGAAAAGATCCTCAGAGGTGGAGTCCTCTTCACATACTATTTTACTGAAAGTAGTTGGATCTACCAATTAATCTCTGTAATGTTATAGTTTTTTACCCTCCATTCAGGCTTCTCCAAGAAAGAGAACGGAGGCAGCTAAGTTTTCTCAGTTGTGGAATGAAGTTATATGCAGTTTCCGAGAAGAAGATCTCATAAGTGACAGGCAAGGACCCATGCTACCACATGAATGCATCTACTTGTCTCCTTTTAAACTTGCTATGACAAGATGATTTTTGTGTGTGCTTAATTCAGGGAAATGGACTTATTGCTGGTTCCATATTCATGTGATCTTAGCTTAAAACTAATACAGTGGCCTCCCTTCTTGCTTGCGAGCAAGGTTTTGTTCATCTGCTTCGTTTATAATTCATTTTACTTGTTGAAGCATATGCTGATTTCTTTACAACTGTTAAAATAGACCATGTTGTCTGCTTAGGGTTCATATATTACTTACAATTCAAGTTTTGTTGGATGTAGATACCTATTGCACTGGATATGGCAGTCCAGTTTCGATCCAAAGAAAAGAACTTGAGGGATTCTGATCTATGGAAACGCATCTGTGCCGACGAGTACATGAATTGTGCTGTTCTTGAATGTTATGAGTCATTTAAGCTTGTTCTCAATCTTTTGGTTGTAGGAGAGAATGAGAAAAGGTTTGTTTGACACGTACCTTTTGTCCACCAACAGTTTCTTTGGGTATCAATTTGCCCTATAATAAACATATATTTTTCAGATGATACTGGTCATATGATGATAAATGAGATATGGACAATGAAAGTGATAATATTTTGTTTATTTTATTTGAAATTTATAATACGATTAGTGATAATAAAAAAATCGTCTTGAATCAATCTACTCTTTAGATATTCAGCCTCTAATATCTTTGTCGTAGTGGTCTACAAAATAAACTTGAATCAATGCCTTTTCATCACCGATATTTTGTTCTAAAAGTCCTTAATTTCATTTTGTAGGATAATAAACATTCTCATCAAGGAAGTTGAAGATAACATCGCAAAATACACATTTCTTGCAAACTTCAGAATGAGCCCTCTACCATTTCTTTGCAGGAAATTTGTTGAGCTTGTAGAGATTTTGGTGAGCATATTATTTTTGTTGTTTCTGTTGTTATTGTTGTCTTTTTTTATACTATGAAATTGAATACGTATGTCGATGCCATTGACTTCATTCTTGTGAAGAATAAGTTTGTTGATCATCCTTTTTGCTCCTTCAGAAAGATGGTGACTCATCCAAGCTTGATACTGTTGTATTATTGTTGCAAGATATGTTAGAAGTAGTTACCCGTGACATGATGGTGAATGAGAATCGGTTAGTGATGTTTGACGTATGTGTGTCTAATTTTAGGTTTGGTAATGATCATCCTTGTAGAGTACTCCATTTGTGTTCTTGCTAACCCGCAGTGAATTGGTTGAGCTTGGTCATGGGCATGGGAGTAAAGATTCCGTTCCTCGAAGACAACTGTTTGCGGGTACAGGATCAAAACCAGCTGTCTTATTTCCTCCAGCGATGACACCACAGTGGGAAGAGCAGGTAGATACATTTCTTAGAAAGCAAGCCCTTTCCTATTAACTTATCAGATTCTGACTTTGAAAATTAACTCTTCAACTCTCCCATTAACCAACCCAGTAGTTTATGGATCCGAAAATGAAATGTCTTAGCTTGATGATGCCAGCTTCAAACTTGCTAAAAGGGATGACTTAGGAAAAGAAAAGAAAATGAACTATGTTTCCGTACAATGGTTTAGTGAAGGGATGAAAAGCCTATGCTTGGATACAAAATTACTGTCTTTTAGGAATCACTTTATAAATGAATTCTAAAGGATGTTAGATTTCAAAAATCCCCCTTCCATACTCCTGCTCATTAGTAAAGTTGGAACTAGATCATGACCTTTTTTATTGGAGTATACACAACTGCCAGCAGCCCTTAAGTTATAACTTTTGAGATTAGAACTGAACAGTTTCCTTTCTAGACTTGAATTAATGCTTACCTTTTGCTTTGTTGCAGATAAAACGACTTTATCTTCTATTGACAGTGAAGGAATCTGCTATGGATGTGCCTACAAATCTTGAAGCTCGTAGAAGGATAGCTTTCTTTACAAATTCTTTATTCATGGACATGCCACGTGCACCAAGAGTTCGTAAGATGTTGTCATTCAGGTTCGAAAACCCTAAAATTCAAATCAAGTGATGGTTCTTTTGACCACCAAAGTTTTCAAAGCTGTTATTTCCTGTATACCCCTTCAAGAATGTAGGATGTATCTACCTTTTCGCAAAATACATATGTAAATACAAACAATGCCTTCTTGCTACCTGTATATTTTATGATGAGAATCTGGAACATAGGTTTAGATATTGATGTGATATGTTTAGTCTTCATTATTCTTGCTAACCACCTGTGAAGATTGAAATGCTTATCTGCAACAAACATCCTTTTTTTTGGAACATATGATTCATAGATTTGTAATTGGAATTCCACTATAGCATTTCCAAAATCTCGCTTTATAGAAAAAAGGTTATTGATGCCATTTTATCCTGTAGATAATCATCCTTAATAAGGTATTTGCATTTTAACCATAAATACAATTTTGAATTTTTCTTAAAAGGCAACTATTTTCCTCATATTGTTTGCCCTAACAACGGTTCTGCTATTTTGACTAGTAATTCTTAAGTCTTGATTTCCCATGCAATGAAATGTGATGAAGAATATGCTGTCCATCCTTCAGAGATCAGTTTCAGAAAAGATGCAAAAACACAACAGATGACAAAATTCCATATTTGATGGCATAATGTGGTGCATTGCCGTTAAGTATTTTTTCTTCATTTTGCTGGTTTTATCACCTTACTTCCACTTTTTAGTAGGATGCTGATTTTGAATCTGTTTATTATTACTTGCTGGTCTTAGTCTTTCCCTGACAAATATAACTATAGACCTTCAACAAAGTGAATAAATTCACATGCGAGGTTTTATACTTGGAACTTGTTTTGAGGACATCCAGCGTTTCTACCTTGCTATTTTTGATTATCTGAGCATCTCGTTTTGTCTTCTTCATTCTATTCAGTGCTGCAGCACCTTTTGGCTGCCCAACTTGTACAAAATATGCTCTAGTATTTATTTTGTAGATGATATTAACCTATTGTAAAACATTGCCAGTGTGTTGACGCCTTACTATAGTGAAGAGACAGTGTATTCTAAAACTGATCTTGAGCTGGAGAATGAAGACGGTGTGTCAATCATATTCTACCTGCAGAAAATTTATCCAGGTTAGGATTTATTTCTTGTTAGTTCAAACTTCTAATTCAGCTTGCCTGATTAGGATGATTTGAGACCTGATGTTCTATATCTTTGTCTCAGATGAATGGAGTAACTTTATGGAGAGGCTAAATTGTAAAAAGGAAAGTGAAGTTTGGGGGAACGAGGAGAATGTTTTACACCTCCGACGTTGGGCCTCTTTGAGAGGGCAAACACTTTCTAGGACAGGTGGGTATAGAATTTCTGTTATTCATCCTGATAAGTTTTGTTAGCTTACGTAAAACCATTTTTTTGCTGCAGTTAGGGGGATGATGTACTACAGAAGAGCTTTGAAACTCCAAGCTTTTCTTGACATGGCTTCTGAGAGTGGTAAAGGGCCTTCTTCAATTTTCTGAGTATAAGAAGTGAGCATTATATTTTGTAAATAAACTAAATATTCATCTCAAAAAACTACAGAGATTTTAGAAGGCTATAAAGCAGTACTTGAGCCATCTGAAGAAGAAAAAAAGAGTCAAAGATCTCTTTGTGCTCAACTTGAAGCTGTAGCTGACATGAAATTCACGTATGTTGCAACATGCCAAAGATATGGAAACCAAAAACAGTCAGGCGACCGCCGAGCAACGGACATTTTAAACTTGATGGTTAAGTATGTCGACTTTTCTAATTTGTTTCAACACCTTTATGGCTTGCTTGCTTGGAGTTAGTTCATGCATGATGTTTTAAGCGGTTCTTATCTGCCCTTTCTTGTGTTTTTCTAGTTATCCTTCTCTCCGTGTGGCATACATTGATGAAGTTGAAGAGCGAGAAGGTGATGGTGTCGAGAAAGTTTTCTATTCTGTACTTGTTAAGGCAGTTGAAAACCTTGATCAGGTAACTTTTGTTTGGAGTACCATATTTGAATCCCAGTAAACTAAATGAGCAAGTGCTAATACACTTCATTCTTTACTGGGTAAAAGGAAATATACCGTATAAAATTGCCAGGACAAGCAAAGATTGGTGAAGGAAAACCTGAGAATCAAAATCATGCAATAATTTTTACTCGGGGAGAAGCTCTTCAGACCATTGATATGAACCAGGTAAGTTTCTAAGTGTTAATCTCTTTTCTATATGCAATGATTTATGTTATTCCAAATAATTATTTTTAACACAATATTCGCAGGATAATTACTTGGAAGAAGCCTTTAAAATGAGGAATCTGTTGGAAGAATTTAATGAAGACCATGGAGTCCGCCCACCAACAATTTTAGGTGTTCGCGAACATATCTTTACAGGAAGGTATAAATGTGATTGCCTCTAGATCAGTGACACCTTTACAGGAAAGCACAAGTTATTTGACTGTATTCTTATTTTTCTGTTGGGATTTAAATTGCAGTGTCTCATCCTTGGCTTGGTTCATGTCAAACCAAGAAACAAGCTTTGTGACGATTGGTCAGAGAGTTCTTGCTAACCCTTTGAAGTGAGTTTATGTTCCTGTACCTCATTTTGCAGTTTAGCTAACTTTGTTTGATTTCTTTTTTAAATTAAGCTTATGATAAAAGGCCATCTTACCAAGGTAGTAGCTTAAGATGAGACTGATCACAGACATTTTAATATCTCAGAAATGTTGTAGTTTTTCCTGGAAAAGCATGAGGGTTCCTGGTTCCCCTCACCGTTGTATTCTTTGTTTTACTCTTTACTTCTCTTTAGAAATTGAAAGTTGTCGTCAATTAGAATCTTCTGATGTAAGTTCGGGTGAATAGAGGTCACTAAGAGCTCCTTGTTATATTTCCCACTTGTTAACTTCACTACTTTCTATATTCTTTTCAACTTAAATATGCAGGTCAAAACTTATACCTGAATATTACAATGATATATGGTGCTCAACAAATAGTGCAAAGTGCTCTCTGGTCCCCATTTTTCATTATTATTAATTCTGATTAGATAATTTAATCGTTCATCATTTTTATTTAAAAATGGTAAATATTGTTGAAGAACAAGAATATAGAGATTGTTGCCATAATATATGCTGCACCCATGATTTTCGTACAGGGTTCGTTTCCACTATGGTCACCCAGACGTTTTCGATCGAATTTTTCATATAACAAGGGGTGGTATTAGCAAAGCTTCTCGAGTTATTAACCTAAGTGAAGACATCTTTGCAGGTAATATATATATATATATATATATATATATATATATATATATATATATATATATATATATATATATATATTCTTTTCCTAAATTGGCATGCTTCAGCTTCCCCAGTTTTGTCTAGCATTACTAACTCCCTAACTATACTTACTGCCCAGGTTTTAACTCAACCCTAAGACGTGGAAATGTCACACATCATGAGTATATTCAAGTTGGAAAAGGTCGTGATGTTGGTATGAATCAAATATCTCTCTTTGAAGCCAAAGTAGCATGTGGAAATGGGGAGCAGGTCTTGAGCAGAGACATCTATCGTTTAGGCCACCGGTTTGACATGTTCCGTATGTTGTCGTGCTACTTTACGACCATCGGATTTTATGTCAGTTCAATGGTAAATGCATTCCTCATCAATTTCCATCAGCTATTGACGAAAATATTTGAAGCTACGGTCTACCATAATATGTTATGCCATGAATTTCTCCTTTTACCATATGTACTTTCAGAGGCCATCTTGAACCTATTTATTCTCTTATCCCACCTGGTACTAGGTTCTCTTTATTTAAAACTATTGTGACCATTTCATGTCAGGCGATACACGTCCTATTTATTCTTGGTTCCTATCTTTTGATCTTTGTTTATGTAACTGGAAAAGCAGCCTCAAGTATGATGTCACAATTTGCTTCTCATGCCATCTCCATGATATCTAGGTTCAAATCCACACTGACCATTTAGTGAGATATATTTCTCTTGGGATTTAGCCATATTTAATCTACAATGTCATATCAAAACTCCGACTGAAATTCTAATACTTTTCCTCTCCCTAGATTTTATCTTATGTAGGACATATTTATGAATCTCATAGTATAGCATTGGATCCAGTATACTACTTGCAAGGAAATTACAGTCATTTGCTGATTCATGTATGATTTCTATGTATAAAATTTATATAGTTGTCTTAGAGCTGTATAGTTGTTCTGAAGGTCTGATAGTCTTCATGATGAACTAATATTTTGATTATCAAATCTCTGAACCCTGTTTTGTATTCTGCAGGTGGTTGTCCTCGTAGTCTATATTTTCTTGTACGGAAGACTCTACTTATCACTGAGCGGATTGGAGAAGGCGATCATGAAGCAAGCGCGCTCAAGAGGAAACAATCCTCTTGAAGCTGCCATGGCCTCACAGTCACTTGTTCAAATAGGTATATTAATGGCCTTACCAATGGTAATGGAGATTGGACTGGAAAGGGGTTTCAGAACAGCCCTGGGGGACATAGTTATCATGCAGCTTCAACTTTGTGCCGTTTTCTTTACCTTCTCACTTGGAACCAAAACACATTATTTTGGCCGTACAATCTTGCACGGTGGAGCGAAGTACCGTGCCACTGGCCGTGGTTTTGTTGTGAGGCACGAAAAATTTGCTGAGAACTACAGAATGTACTCAAGAAGTCATTTTGTGAAAGGCCTGGAGTTGATGGTGTTGTTGATAGTTTATGAGATTTATGGTTCTGTGGCAACAGACTTCAACGCATACTTCCTTCTCTCAGCTTCAATGTGGTTTCTCGTCATCTCTTGGCTGTTTTCACCTTTCCTGTTCAATCCATCGGGTTTTGAGTGGCAAAAGATAGTGGAAGATTGGGATGATTGGTCCAAGTGGATCAGCAGTCGGGGAGGTGTTGGTGTTCCAGCACACAAAAGCTGGGAGTCATGGTGGGACGAAGAGCAGGAACACCTGCAGTTCACAGGATTTTTGGGGCGTTTCTGGGAGATTGTTCTTTCATTGCGCTTCTTCATTTATCAGTATGGTATAGTTTATCAGCTTCACGTGTCCAATGGGAACAAGAGTATAGTTGTAAGTCTCCATCATAACTCAACTTCCACTTGCAAATCTTTCTAAATGCACTTGACCTTCTTGTCTATGCTGTGCTGAAATCTATAAAACCTAAACTTTTCTTCTAGTGAGAACTTTAGTTCTACCTTGGTTCATATGTATGGAATTATATACTTATTTTGGAATGAAAACTCTGTTAGGATTCAACCATTCATTTATAACTAGTATATATTTTGAACTTATGCTCTTATGACTCTAGAACGTTTTTAGTATTAAGCACTCTAAATTTATGCATAAATTTTTCTAGCTTGTTTGTTATTTTGACGAGAAGCAATCACTCCCTTGCTGTTGCTGCATTCCTTGGTAGATGATCTCTTAATCTGGTCCTATTTTCTCAGGTTTATGGGCTTTCCTGGTTGGTGATTCTTGCGGCAGTGGTCATATTAAAGGTTCAGTTCAGCATCTGTTACTTTGAGTTCACCTCCATCTTTTTATATGAAATTAACAGTTCATTTACAGGTGGTATCAATGGGCCGAAAGAAGTTCAGTGCTGATTTTCAGCTCATGTTTCGTTTGCTAAAGCTGTTCCTCTTCATTGGATCAGTGGGAACTCTTGCAATCCTTTTCACGGTCCTTAACTTGACCGTTGGAGATATCTTTGCCAGCATTCTTGCATTTGTACCCACAGGATGGGCACTACTGCAGGTAATGTTCCCTTGTTCCGACTTCCGATGCTCCATAAGAGTCTGATGGATCCCCTATTATCACCTGGTAAATTAGTTCATAAATTTGCACCAATATTAATAGAAAAATTGACATTGTTCCTTGTTTTCTTGGAACAGATTGCACAGTCGTGTAGGCCAGTGATGAAGACTCTAGGAATATGGGGCTCAGTCAAAGCGCTGGCTCGAGGATATGAGTATTTGATGGCTCTGGCGATCTTTGCACCACTAGTTGTTCTTGCATGGTTCCCGTTTGTATCCGAGTTCCAGACAAGATTATTGTTCAACCAAGCGTTCAGTCGAGGTCTGCAAATTTCCCGTATTCTTGCCGGAGGAAAGAAGCAGAACTGATCTTGTGAAAAGAACTAGTTACTATTTTCAATGGAGGGATCCGCCTATCTGAACTTAAAATGGACAAACATATTCTACATCCAAAGATTCTGATAAAAGAAATGTGATGTTGAAGCTCCCTTTCCACGGCCCGGAAACTCAGATTTTGTATCTACAACACATTCATTTGCAAGCAATAGATACCTCACTATTAAAAAAATTCATTTTGTAAATCAAATTTTTGATTGTTATTTTTTGTTTTTAGTGATCAAATGTAATAAATAGTCTTATTCTTTTCCGTTATAACAAGAAACATGATTCATTTATATGTTACAAAGGAAACCATATTTTTTCTAATAAAGTTGTGTTTTGCTCACAATGATGATAACAGTTCAGATTTTTTTTATTTAAAAAAGGATAGGGTCGGTCCTTACTTAGGTGGGATCAAACTAGTTTAACTTGAAAATAAAGGATCTTGATAAAAAATCAAAACATCTTCAAACTTGGTTATGTAAACGAGTCGTTCGAACTCGAAAAAATTTGATGCTTGGCTTGATATTTCGTTCGAATTTTTTATTATTTCATTCATAATTATTTTTTGTATTTGTTAATAACATAAGATAATACAAATGACTTAAAATTCCACTCGACTCGTTTACTCCCCTAGATCAAACCAACGTCTAGATCGTGAGGAGCACAAAAGGACCATTGTTGGTTCACCTCGTTATCTTTTAGTAGGTTTGGACTCTATATGTACTGGTGTATCCATACACGATTGCGAGACCGTGTGAACAGTAATCGGTTGTGGAAGAGAATAACCAAGTATGGTGCATAGTTAAACCGTTGCTTTGCAGTGATAGGTTTAACATCGTCTAAGAGAAAATTTAGTCCTTGGTACCAAGCTGACCTGTCCCGGCCTGCGGGCTGGTGTGCCGGGCCAAGCTCGACCTCAGCCAAATAGGTTGGGCCCCGCCCATTAAGGGCCCAAACCGGCCAGCTCGACACGACCTGTTAATTTTTTATTTTATTTTAAATACATAAAATACTTCCAAAAAAACCTAAAATATTTTTTAAAAATACCTAAAATACTAAACATGTAAGACCCGCTCTCCTACTACACTATTAAGTCTTATTTCATCCTTATACTTATTTATGTGTTATATTTATGCTTGATGTATTTTTGTGATTTTATGCTTTGTTTCGGGAAAGTTTCCTTTCGGGGAAAAGTTCCCTTTTTGGGAGAGTCAAATCAACTCGCAAGCGGGTGTGATTCATCGGGCAACTTGTAACTGATTCACTCAATCGGGTCAATCGGGTGCGAGTTGTTTGTATAAATCGATTTGGCTAGTTGTTAGGGGTGTGTGAGGCATGATGAGTGGCCATGCGAGGTGGCTCAATGTCATAAAATGAAGATCTGATTTTGCAAGGAAAAGGATGAAAGGAATGTGTTCTAAAAGCTTTACTTTTAAATGTCAATTATTATGAATTGAATGAGAAATCATTTTGTTCCTTGTTTATGTTATTCGTCTTTTAGAAGTGTTAAGGAAGAGACTCTTGGTCCTTAACCGTAGGGCTCTAAAAGATATTGGTTTACATAAAGCAAAAGATATTCGCAATCATGGTAATAAACATGAGACATTTATTACCGAGTTAAGATTGTCGTGTTGGTCATAGATCATTGTAGCTCTACAAGTGAGTGACAACATACGCAAAAGAGGAAAAAAATACTTTTGTATACTGAATAGACCTAATAAGTAAAACATTATAGAATTGTGTTTTCTGTGTCATTGATGTTTTACTGTGTCTTTGGTCCTTTGATATGAGACTTATATCCGACCACTTAAGAATTGCTTAATTAGACTAGTGTCTTGAGCTATCGATGAGTGTAGTGCAAATGCATTGGTTGGGTAAGTATGACTTTTGTTGGAGAAGATAGTTAGTCAAAAGATTATCATTGCCCCTCTTAATTTAATGATGATATTAGTGGGCCTCTTGATAAAGCAAAGTTATAATGTGCACAATGTGATTTGAGTTAAGTCACATATTTGTAACTAGCTTAAAGATATCAAGAAATGAATACTAATACAAAGATGACACAATACTACTTTGTGTGTATTCTTAATATCATGTGGCAAGGGACGGACACAAGTGGTGCACTCCATCACTAAATGGATCGGGTTTTGGTTCGAGTGGAATTAAGACATCTAACTAATTGAGAGCTATAATGTGTAGCTAGATACCGATTATAGCTTGTGATGTTAAGATCTTAATATCACTGTCAACTTAGTCTAGATCCTCCCATAGGTCACACCACAAAACTGGGAAACAAGAAATGGGGATTTTGAGTTCATAGGATGTGTCGGGTTTCATGTAAAAAATATGACACATAGGGTGAACAAACAAAATCAAAATTATGTTGTGATTAATGACATAATTGGAATCTAAATTAAATTCATATGTGATGTAAATATTATGGGGTGTAATGATTTATCATTACATAGGATAATATGTTACATAAGTTGTGAACTTACTATAATCCCGAAATGTCAAATTTTATAGGGGTTAAACCGAAATTTGACAAGTCTGCAGTACTGTGCAAAAACGGTCGACCGTTAAATGGTAAACGGTCGACCGAATGTGGCACGGTCGACCAAAATATTGCACGGTCGACCGATGTGTCTCGATCGTAACGGAAATTTCTAATGTTCGTTTTCAGTCGACCGAAGTATATCGGTCGGTCGACCGAACATTGCGATAAAATATTTTTGTTACGAACGGTCGACCAAGTTTATGAACGGTCGACCGAAACTTGGCCTAAACGGTCGACCGAACCTCCAACACGGTCGACCGATCCAGACGGTTATGAAGGGAATGTGTTCTAAAAGTTTTACTTTTAAATGCCAATTATTATGAATTGAATGAGAAATCGTTTTGTTCCTTGTTTATGTTATTCGTCTTTTGGAAGTGTTAAGGAAGAGGCTCTTGGTCCTTAACCGTAGAGCTCTAAAAGATATTGGTTTACATAAAACAAAAGATATTCGCAATCATGGTAATTAACATGGAACATTAATTACCGAGTTAAGATTGTCGTGTTGGTCATAGATCATTGTAGCTCTACAAGTGAGTGATAACACGGGTATGCAAAAGAGGAAAATATTACTTTTGTATACTGAATAGACCTAATAAGTAAAATATTATAGAAATGTGTTTCTGTGTCATTAATATTTTACTGTGTCTTTGGTCCTTTGATATGAGACTTATATCCGATCGCTTAAGGAGTTCTTAATTAGATTGGTGTCTTGAGCTATCGATGAGTGTAGTGTAAAGGCATTAGTTGGTTAAGTACAACTTTTGTTGGAGAAGATAGTTAGTCAAAAGACTATCATTGCCCCTCTTAATTGAGTGATGATATTAGTGGGCTCCTTGATAAAGCAAAGTTATAATGTGCACAATGTGAGTTGAGTTAAGTCACATATTTATAACTAGCTTAAAGAGATCAAGAAATGAATACTAAGACAAAGATGACACAATACTACTTTGTGTGTATTCTTAATATCATGAGGCAAGGGACGGACACAAGTGGTGCACTCCATCACTAAATGGATCGGGTTTTGGTTCGAGTGGAATTAAGACATCTAACTAATTGGGAGCTATAATGTGTAGCTAGATACCGCTTATAGCTTGTGATATTAAGCTCTTAATATCACTTCCAACTTAGTTTAGATCCTCCCATAGGTCACACCGCAAAAACCGTAAAACAAGAAGCTTGATTTTTGGTTCATATGATGTGTCGGGTTTCTCATAGAAAATATGACACATGTGGTGAACGAGTAAAATCAATTATGTTGTATACATAACATAATTAGAATCATGATAAATTCATATGAGATGCATATATTATGGGGTGCAATAATTTATTGTTGCATAGGATAATATATTGCATAAGTTGTGAATTTGCTAAAACCCCAAGTTCAAATTTTGTTGGAAATAAATCCAAAATTTGAAATAGGCAAAATCGGGTAGAAGTTCGGTAATCCGTTGAGGTTCGGTCGACCGAAGGATCTATGGATCGGTCAACCGAACGTGGAACGGATAATCGTAATTGATTGACCGAACTTGACCAAAGTGCCTGGAACTTTGGTACGGTGTACCGAACCAGAAACGGTCGACCGAACGATGTCAAGTTCCGATATTTTCGGTTAACCGAATAGCACTCGGTCTTACACGTGAATGGGTCCGATCGGTTAAGGAGAATTTTTCCCCTTAAGATTCGGTCATCCGCCACGTACTCGGTTAAACGATCGTGACAAATTCGGTTAACCGAGTGGGACTCGGTAAACCGAACAGCGGTCGATTTTCTGCCTTTGATTATTAAGAGATTAATTTGATCGATGGTTGGATTAGCTCCAAATTTGGTCAAACATTTTATGGGTGCATATAATGTATTATGGAATTAGTTTGTGAGAGAAATTGTCATAAAACCGTGGCTAAAGAATAGCCATGATTAAGAGTAAGATTGGAACCTATAAATAGGTCCTTATTCTCCCTAATTGTGACACACAATTCAGAAATCATTTTCTCTCTTAATTCACTACTAAAACCCACGAAAATTCTCTTAGTTTTCTAAGTCTTTGGAAGGAGAAATCTCAGAGGCTAAGGAAGGGGTTTGTAGCTAGATTCTAAGCTTGTTTGGAGATCGATTGGCTAGCTCCTTTCTCTCCAACCTTGTTTAGGGTTTCGGTGAACACTCGGAGGCATCCGGCGCGGCGAGAAGCATCCCCAACGTCTCCGAATCTTCAAGAAGTTTTTGAGAACTTCTAGGTATGAATTTCGGAGCCCTTGTTTGTTTTAATAGAGTTTTGAAACTAGATGTTAAAACAAACCGATGCATGCATGAAATAAATCAAAGAAAATTGTAATTGATCCTTATTATACATAAAAATTTCGAAAATATATATGTATAATTAAACATGAAATCCTACAGTGGTATCAGAGCATAGGGTTCAATTTTCTTATGATTTATGGCTGTAAACAAATTTAGTTTACCATTTAGGATTTAAACAATTCGTTTTACCGTTTTTTTCGGTCTTTAAATGTTTGTTGAAATAATTCTTTGTAATAATTCGTTTTAAATGTTTTGAATGTTTAAAACATGTCATGAAATTACTAGAATTATGATTTGGACATAAGTCTAACTTGCAATAATTTCGTTTTAAGTATAAACGATTATTTTGTAAGTGAATCAACAAAACCGAAAAACTGCGATTCATCTTTCCATTGGAAATTGGATGGACAGCGGTTCATAATTAATTTGTGAACTATGGATGCATGAAAAATGTTTTTAATGGATTTCAAAATGTTTTTCAAAGAATTGTTTGGGATTCTAGATGCTTGATAAACTAGTTTGTATAGTTTATAGCAATTGCGTGCATGGATGCTTGAGTTGCTTTGCAGGATTGTGAGTTTATATGTTCCAAAATCAGAAGCTATGAATGTATGTCATTATTATTATACAGGGGCTTATGTATGTAAAAGCCAAAATTCTCTCTATTTCCGTCTTTTAGATAGTTGCATTTGCATATGAGAGGTTTTTACATAGGACTTGCACTAGTCGGTTTTATCGAATGTGAGGAGCATGTTTATTTTCTGTAAAATCTACATCTCCGGTGCAAGAGGAAGTCGCCGCTGTAGCGCATCGATCGAGGATCGAGGATCGGGGATCGAGGATCAAGGATCGAAGGGAACATATAAACTCACACGATGTGGATTGTGTGAATGTTTAATTTCTGTTTTTAATTTCTGCTATGCATGTGATGAATGTGTTGAATGTTAGGATGTGTATGATTAATAATATGTATGATAACCTAAAATTCTAAATCACATGTTAAATTGTCCAACAAAAATTAAGAATAAATTTCCTTCTTATTTCATCCACTAGCAGCCATTGATCGAGGGATATTCTGCTCGCCCTTAGCGAGAGATAGCTCCCTCTATCTTTGGGAATAGTGGGAGGTATAAAGGTTGTCTGTTGTTGTGCCACAATTAAATATATGAGGTGTGTCTCACCCTAGTGAACCCCAAGTATGTTTAGTTGTGAATACAATAGATAAACGTATCTCGTATCAAATGAAAATAAGTTTTCTTAACATTACCTAGAGCCCTCGCTCGGTTTTGGGAAAAAGTTTTTCTTACGAGGATAGGTTGTATTCCCTCATAATTAAAACGACAAGAGTCACAAAAGTTTGAAGATGCTAAATGTTGCTAAAATTCAAAAAGGTTGTGATTAGAAAATGTTTTCTTACCTTGACATTGTAATGTATTCGATAGCCCTTAGCTAGTCTATATTACAATTAATAGGATCTTGGGTTGTTGCATTTATGGGCAAGTTTTTAATTTGCAACATTTACATTTATATATTTGATATATGTATGCATGTGTATTAAAACATAAAATTGGCATTAAAACCTGTATGATTTATTTTGTAGAAAAATGTCGAACATCCAACCTATCGTACGATCCATGATAGAAAAACACCCTTTAGCAAATGATGGCTCAAACTTCATTAGTTGGCAACTCAAACTCAACATCGTGTTAAAGTTTGAGAAACTATCTCACATTTTGGAAGGTCCAATCCCAAAGTGGAATGAGAGATTAACCGATGAAGAGAAAGAGGCTAAGGCCAAGTGGGAAGACCAGGAGAACCAGGTTCACGGTCTTATGCTAGCATCCATGGGTGACTCGCTCCAAGCGAAATACTTGGATTCAAAACCCAAGAAGACCATGGAGGCTTTATCTAAGATGTTCATGGATAGTGCCCGAAAGGAGCGCTATAAGACCACCATCGCACTCACAAGGTGCCATATGGCGGAGGGAACATCGGTATCTATGCATTTTCTCACGATGCAAGGATACCTTGAGAAGTTGGCAAAGCTCTCTTCACCAATGCCCGAGGACATTGCTGAAGATATGATTCTTGGCTCTCTAGCCCCGTCCTTTAAGGACTTTGTGATGCACTATCACGTGCGTGAAAAAGGGGTGAGTCTTGAGGAGCTGCACAACGCTCTCAAAACTGCTGAAGTTGACATGGGCAAGGGTAGGGACAAGCAAGTCCTTGCCGTCCATGGGAGGGGCCATAAGATTGGTAAAGGAAAGGGCAAATCTACCAAAAGTGGTTCAATCAAGAGCAAGGGAGTAGGAGGTGCTCGTGCGAGTGCCTCGAGGGGGAAATCTCAGAAATCTCCAACTCCCAATACGGAGTGCTTTCACTGCGGTGAAAAAGGACACATCCGGCCAAATTGCCCCAAGTACAAGGAAGACCTTGACAACGGAGTGATTGAACGCAGGCGCCCCAAAAAGGCCAAAGGTATATTTGTTATTGAAATAAATTTAGCCACCTCTGTCCAGGATTGGGTAATTGATACCGGATCTTGTGCTCACATAGTTTCTAATGTGCAGCTACTCATGGATAGGAAGGAACTCGTAAGGAACGAGGTAGAATTGAAGGTCGGAAATGGTGCGAACGTGTCTGCGGTTGCACAAGGTTCTGTGGTGCTTCAATTATGTAGTGGTTTAAATTTATGTCTAAAGAATGTTTATTATGTACCTTCGATTAGCAAGAATATTATTTCTGTATCATGTCTGGATATGGATAATTTTAATATAAATATTTCAAATTCTTGTTTGTCTATATCGAAGAATGGTGTGTTCTATGCAAATGCGTTCATAAGGAATGATCTCTATTTGCTTGAATTAGATAATAAACAAATCTTTAATATCAATAACAAAAGACTTAAGACCACTCACGAGAATGATACTCTCTTGTGGCACTATCGTCTTGGTCACATAAATGAAAAGCGCATCAAGAAATTGCAAGAAGCTAACCTTCTTGGTCTACTTGATTTTAAATCATTGGAGACGTGCCAACCATGTCTAATGGGAAAAATGACCAAAAAGCCTTTCAAGAAGAAAGGCCCAAGGGCGAATGGCTTGTTGGATTTGATACATTCCGATGTATGTGGTCCAATGAGTACTAGTGCACGAGATGGTTTCAGGTACTTCATTACGTTCACGGATGATTATAGTCGTTACGGCTATGTTTATCTAATGAGAAACAAAAGTGAATCCTTTGACAAGTTCAAAGAATTCAAGAATGAAGTAGAGAACCAACTCGACAAGAAAATCAAGTCTCTACGAACGGATCGTGGAGGTGAGTACTTAAGTGCCGAATTTGACTCATACCTAAAGGAGTTTGGTATTGTACCTCAACTCACCCCTCCCGGTACACCTCAGTGGAATGGGGTATCCGAAAGGAGGAATAGGACATTGCTCGATATGGTTCGGTCAATGATGAGTCATGCGGAATTACCTCTTTACTTTTGGAGTTATGCACTACAAACTGCGGCTTATACACTAAATAATGTTCCATCCAAATCCGTGGAGAAAACTCCTTATGAGCTATGGAGTGGTAAAACACCTAAGCTCAGTTTTCTCAAGATTTGGGGTTGTGAGGCTTACGTCAAGAGATTGATGTCGACCAAACTTCAACCAAAAGCGGATAAGTGCTTCTTTATTGGTTATCCTCGTGAGACAAGAGGATACTACTTTTGGCATATCACCTCCAATCGAGTGATTGTAGAGAGGGATGCCACATTTCTGGAAAAGGAATTTCTAGAAAGAGTAAAAAGTAGTGGGAGTAGGGTTGTGCTTGAGGAAACTCAAGATACTCTACAAGATCATGAAATGAATGATGACATTCAAGATCATGAAGGCCCAACCGAGATTCCTTTGGTTAGTGGGAGCGTGAGCGAGAGACCATCACAAGAAATTGTGAGAGAATCTCAATCATCCCCACCAAGTGTACGTTCAAGAGTTGAACGTGAACCCATTCCTCAAGAAATTGTAGAAGAAGTTCAAGAGACACGAGAAGAACCAAAAGAACTTAGAAGGTCAACAAGGGAAAGGAAGAAACCCGATTTGTATCTGGGACTTCATGAAATCATGGTACTAGATACCAATGATCCCTTGACCTTCCAAGAAGCAATGGAAAGGGAAGACTCCAAACTATGGCTTAAGGCCATGGAATCCGAAATAGAATCCATGTATGATAATCAAGTATGGGACTTGGTTGACCTTCCTCAAGGGAAAAAGGCCATTCATAATAAATGAGTTTTTAAGAGGAAGATGGACATGGATGGGAACTTGACAACCTACAAAGCGAGGCTTGTAGCGAAGGGTTTCACTCAAGTTCAAGGAATTGACTATGATGAAACTTTTTCACCGGTTGCCATGTTCAAGTCTATTCGGATCATGCTCGCTATTGCCGCATTTCACGATTATGAAATATGGCAAATGGATGTCAAAATGGCATTCCTGAATGGGAACTTGGAGGAGGATGTGTACATGGTACAACCTCAAGGTTTTGAAGATCCAAAGAATAGCGAGAAGGTATGCAAGCTTCAAAGATCCATCTATGGATTGAAGCAAGCATCAAGGAGTTGGAACAAACGCTTTGACGAGGAAGTGAAGAAGCTTCACTTCATTCAAAGTAAGGAAGAACCTTGTGTATACAAGAAGGTTAGTGGGAGCCATGTAGTATTCCTAATCCTATATGTCGATGACATATTGCTTATGGGCAATCATATTCCTTTGCTTGAGCAAACGAGAAGTTCATTGAAATCTGCATTTTCGATGAAAGACATGGGTGAGGCTCAATACATCTTGGGAATCAAGATATATTGAGATAGACCCCGTAGACTCATTGGCCTCAGTCAACGTGCATACATTGACAAGGTCTTGGAAAGGTTCAAGATGAACAACTCCAAAAAGGGCAGTGTGCCAATGAGTATGGGTGTGCAACTCAAGAAGTCTCAACGTGCGCAATCACGTAAGGACTTAGAGTACATGAAGGATGTCCCTTATGCTTCGGCAATTGGGTCGATCATGTACGCGATGACTTGCACAAGACCAGATGTCTCGTATGCTCTAAGTGTGACAAGTCGTCACCAATCCAACGCAGGTCCTGAGCATTGGACTGCGGTCAAGAATATCCTAAAGTACCTTAATCGGACTAAGGATAAGATTCTTGTTTATGGAGGACAAAGGGAATTGATAGCTGAAGGTTACTCGGATGCGAGTTTCATGAGTGATCCAGACGATAGAAGGTCGCAATCAGGATACGTCTTCCTTCTGAATGGTGGAGCTGTGAGTTGGCGTAGCTGGAAGCAAACCACTACGGCCGATTCAACCACTGCTTCAGAAGTAATGGCTGTCGCTGAAGCGAGCAAGGAAGGAGTGTGGATCAAGAAGTTCCTTGAAGAGCTTGGAGTAGTTCCCACAAGCGAGGGACCCATCGAGCTATTTTGCGATAATAGTGCATCTATCTCGCAAATCAAGGATCCTAGATCACACCACAAAGTGAAGTACATGGATCGTAAGTACTTCGTGACACGTGACCTCATCGACGAAGGCAAAATAAATCTGTTATGGGTGGACACCAACAGCAACACAGCTGATCCATTCACAAAACCCTTATCCCAAGCCAAGGGCGAAATGCATTTCGAGTCCATGGGATTGAGGAACCATGTAGATTGGCTTGATGATTGATATGTAATGGGGTTTGCCCTAGTTATTATTGTTTTATGCATTGAGTATGTATGAGAAAGAAAACTTTAATAACAAGTGGGAGATTGAAGGGAATGTGTTCTAAAAGTTTTACTTTTAAATGCCAATTATTATGAATTGAATGAGAAATCGTTTTGTTCCTTGTTTATGTTATTCGTCTTTTGGAAGTGTTAAGGAAGAGGCTCTTGGTCCTTAACCGTAGAGCTCTAAAAGATATTGGTTTACATAAAACAAAAGATATTCGCAATCATGGTAATTAACATGGAACATTAATTACCGAGTTAAGATTGTCGTGTTGGTCATAGATCATTGTAGCTCTACAAGTGAGTGATAACACGGGTATGCAAAAGAGGAAAATATTACTTTTGTATACTGAATAGACCTAATAAGTAAAATATTATAGAAATGTGTTTCTGTGTCATTAATATTTTACTGTGTCTTTGGTCCTTTGATATGAGACTTATATCCGATCGCTTAAGGAGTTCTTAATTAGATTGGTGTCTTGAGCTATCGATGAGTGTAGTGTAAAGGCATTAGTTGGTTAAGTACAACTTTTGTTGGAGAAGATAGTTAGTCAAAAGACTATCATTGCCCCTCTTAATTGAGTGATGATATTAGTGGGCTCCTTGATAAAGCAAAGTTATAATGTGCACAATGTGAGTTGAGTTAAGTCACATATTTATAACTAGCTTAAAGAGATCAAGAAATGAATACTAAGACAAAGATGACACAATACTACTTTGTGTGTATTCTTAATATCATGAGGCAAGGGACGGACACAAGTGGTGCACTCCATCACTAAATGGATCGGGTTTTGGTTCGAGTGGAATTAAGACATCTAACTAATTGGGAGCTATAATGTGTAGCTAGATACCGCTTATAGCTTGTGATATTAAGCTCTTAATATCACTTCCAACTTAGTTTAGATCCTCCCATAGGTCACACCGCAAAAACCGTAAAACAAGAAGCTTGATTTTTGGTTCATATGATGTGTCGGGTTTCTCATAGAAAATATGACACATGTGGTGAACGAGTAAAATCAATTATGTTGTATACATAACATAATTAGAATCATGATAAATTCATATGAGATGCATATATTATGGGGTGCAATAATTTATTGTTGCATAGGATAATATATTGCATAAGTTGTGAATTTGCTAAAACCCCAAGTTCAAATTTTGTTGGAAATAAATCCAAAATTTGAAATAGGCAAAATCGGGTAGAAGTTCGGTAATCCGTTGAGGTTCGGTCGACCGAAGGATCTATGGATCGGTCAACCGAACGTGGAACGGATAATCGTAATTGATTGACCGAACTTGACCAAAGTGCCTGGAACTTTGGTACGGTGTACCGAACCAGAAACGGTCGACCGAACGATGTCAAGTTCCGATATTTTCGGTTAACCGAATAGCACTCGGTCTTACACGTGAATGGGTCCGATCGGTTAAGGAGAATTTTTCCCCTTAAGATTCGGTCATCCGCCACGTACTCGGTTAAACGATCGTGACAAATTCGGTTAACCGAGTGGGACTCGGTAAACCGAACAGCGGTCGATTTTCTGCCTTTGATTATTAAGAGATTAATTTGATCGATGGTTGGATTAGCTCCAAATTTGGTCAAACATTTTATGGGTGCATATAATGTATTATGGAATTAGTTTGTGAGAGAAATTGTCATAAAACCGTGGCTAAAGAATAGCCATGATTAAGAGTAAGATTGGAACCTATAAATAGGTCCTTATTCTCCCTAATTGTGACACACAATTCAGAAATCATTTTCTCTCTTAATTCACTACTAAAACCCACGAAAATTCTCTTAGTTTTCTAAGTCTTTGGAAGGAGAAAATTCTCAGAGGCTAAGGAAGGGGTTTGTAGCTAGATTCTAAGCTTGTTTGGAGATCGATTGGCTAGCTCCTTTCTCTCCATCCTTGTTTAGGGTTTCGGTGAACACTCGGAGGCATCCGGCGCGGCGAGAAGCATCCCCAACGTCTCCGAATCTTCAAGAAGTTTTTGAGAACTTCTAGGTATGAATTTCGGAGCCCTTGTTTGTTTTAATAGAGTTTTGAAACTAGATGTTAAAACAAACCGATGCATGCATGAAATAAATCAAAGAAAATTGTAATTGATCCTTATTATACATAAAAATTTCGAAAATATATATGTATAATTAAACATGAAATCCTACAGGTTACTGCAGAATAAATTTAAGAATTAATTAGATCATGCATGGAATTGGTCCATAACTGATTTAATTCGTGGCTAAGATTATTTGTTAGCAAATAATGGATGGTTAGATGGAAGTTTGCATGAAATCATGGGCAAGAGGTTGCATATGAATAAGTAATTTGGAGAGAACTTATAAATACAAGTTTATCTCATTACCTTATTAATTAATTCATTATCTTCTTGTGCAAACATCTCTCTCCATAATTCTCCACGAATTTCACATTAATTCTTGAGTTTAGTTTTAGTTTTCAGAGATCTTCTTCTCAAGGGAACTAAAGAGGAGTTAGTAGTTAGATTCTAAACCCTATTGGAGATTGAGAGACTAGCTCTTCTCTCTCCGATCTTGTTTAGAGTTTGGTGAATACTCGGGGGCATCCGGCGCAGCAACAAGCATCCTCAACATCTCCGGATCTTCAACAAGTTTTAGAGAACTTCTAGGTATGAATTTCGGAGCCCAATGTTTGTTTTGATGTGTTTTAAGCAATCATTGAAACAAACTGATGCATGCATTAAAACAAATCGTAGAAAATATATGAATAATCCTTATTGTGCAAAAAAAAAAATCAAAAATATTTATGTACAATTAAACATGAAATCCTACAAAGGATGAGAGAATCAAGGGGAGATTTTGGTGCACATGTTGGTGTTGCATTTTGGTAAGTTGCACTTTGGATTTGATTTCCTCTTAGCTTGTGGGTTGATTTCATGGGGTCCATGGCTGAGTGGGCTGGGGGAGGTGTGGCATCCTAGTCAGCAAGGGGAATCCAATTTGGTGTGCAAACTTTTGAATTATCATGTTTAAGGCATGTTTTAATGGGGGGATATTTGCAATCACTAGTTTCCCTTTTCTCTTCTTGCTTGTAACAAAACCCCCCTCTACCCTAGCCGTCCCTTCATGTTCCCCACCTCATCCCACACGAAATTCAACCCTTCTCCTCCCTCTCCCACGTTCTGACCAGCAACAACTCCGGGCAGTCAAGTGTGTAGCACGCAAGAAGGCTAGGGGTGTAGAAAGCTGCAGCAGCTCCTCTCCGATGATCTTCTAGCAGCAACAACCTCCAACTCAGGTATGCTTTTGTCCCTGTAGTGTAAGGGATAGTAGGGGATGCTGGATGGAGTTGAGTCCAGCACTAGTGGGCTGGTCGGTCTGAGGTTTGGGGTTGCACAAGTGGAGATTTGCCCGATAGGGTGGACTGTGGTGCACTCTCTGAATTTCAGAGGCTAGCTGGGCATCCCTCTCATCATCACGACCCTCACCTCATGCTTTTCGTCAATGGTTTGAGGAAGAAACTGGAGGGAAGGAGGCTGGGCTGTGGGGAGCACGTCGGGAAGGGTATTAGCATGCATACATGCATGTGGTGCAACTCTCCCTTTTGTCGTTGAGTTTGTGATGAATTGATGATTGGTTGATGGTGTTCTAACTTCCTATAAAATGTGGTTTTCTACGAGATATTACTGATTGTAGACCACATGATCTTGCATGATTTCATGACTTGTTATGTTGTTAGTTCGTGAGCCGTTTCTAACTTCAGATTTTATATCCAAGCGTGATCTAGCTAATAGGTCCATATAATGTTGCATGACTCATTCTGATTTTGATCATATGACTTGCATATTTTCGTGGCCATGATTAGATGAGTTTCCCATGATATGTTGCGGGTTATAAGACGTATGTGCATGCATTAATTAACGACCGTATTCAGATATTATTCCATGATTCATTGGCTGACTATAGATCATATGTCCATGCATAACTAAGCGATTATATTCAGACGACGTCCCATGATTTTGTTGCTGATTATAGATCTTATGTTCTTGCTTCATTTTGTGATTATATTCAGATGATATTCCAGATTCCTTGCTGATTATAGATCACATGTCCATGCATTGCTTAGTGATTATATCCAGAAAATCGTCCATGATTTGTTGGCTGATTATAGCTCATATGACCACGTGTTATCTCATGATTATGTTCAAATAATCCCGTGATTGGTAGCTGATTAAAGATCATATTTTCATGCATTATCTCGTGATTCTGTTCATATAATATAGGATCAAGTCCTAAGTTTCCAACACATATATGTTCTGAAGTTAGTATTCATACCATTGAATGGTTGTAGTAGTTATCCGTGGCATCTCTCACTGATGCGCTTGCTCTATCATTCATGTCATGTATATATGTTACTGTCGTGAGGTATTATGGTTGATTATGCGTGGCACTTAGGAAAACAGACCTTATGACATCCTTACCATGACCAGTAGATGACTAGTTTAGTTGTTTACCTTGAATTTGCCGATTCGATAATGTTTGTTTGCTGTTGTGAGTTTCGTTTGTTTCTGATTGGTATCTCTGATTTCTGAGTTGGTTCGGGGGCTATTAGGAGGGTATCTCCTCATTGAGCTCGTTCCATACACTGTAGCTGCATTAGATTTTTAGATACTTTAGTAGCTTGCATTGCATTTAATCAGATTAATAATTCTGGACACGTTCTGTTTTCTGGGCCGACGGGCCACGAGTGAGTCCTCTAGCTCCAGAGGCCATTCGCATAAGACCTTCACGTTGGGGGGGTCAGGCATAAGATAAGTCCTGGGCAGGCGTGCTGTCATTCTGTCTCAGGGTAGCCGCGAATTGGGACACTTATCCAGCGCACCACTTTGTGCCAAGCGGTGGGTAACTGTCGAGTGACCGCCTTTGACCAGCGAGGATGGTGTTCTGGTTCCTTTCGAGGAATGGTTCGGGTGCGCCCGACCGACACGGTTTCTGAAGTCATAGCCTTCTGTTGCATTTGATGCTTTTCTGTGCTGTTCTGACCAGCATGGTTGGTATCTGGTTCCCTTGGAGGGATTTCTACGGGTGTTACCCGATTGGCACGACTGATGGAGTTGTAGCATTCTGATGCATTATGTGCTTTTATAGTTTCTATTACGGATGCTTTTGTCCTTGATAGATTGCATGCATTCTTCCATATAACTCTGATTGGGCCAGGGGCATACTGAGTTTTCTTAATTGAAAACTCACGCACTTGTTAATATGGTGCTTGCAGGTACTTAGGTTTGGCAGACTGGACGAGTAGTCGAAGATTCTGTACACGAGGGGTACGTCGACCAAATTCTTTAGTTTGTCTTTTGCTTCCACATTATTTATGATGTATTTTCCTTTTGAACTCGATGTAATGTATTTGACCTTGTTACCATATATGGATAATCTCTCACTTTTCAGTTATATTTTATGTTAGTCTATCCATGTATGATCTCTCTATGTATTGTCGAGTCGTTGTTTGGTATGTCTTTTGTAACTCATTCGGTCGTCGCGGAGGTCTCTGATCGCGACACTTGTAGTCTTTCCCAGTGTGCGTACCCGCGAGATCGGGGGCGTTACAAAACATATATAAAATTACCGAACCCTGCGAAACGGTCGGCCCTTGTTAGCCTTTTGGGCTGGTACCCAAGTATAAGAAAAGTAGGTGCGAAAATTTTGAAATTGAAAACTCATTTCATGCTTCCGAATCACTAACCTCGGCAAAAACTCAACTCCCTTGCTCTCAGCTCCACGTCTTTATGTCTAACCATAATCCCCCTCCTCTGTGTTTGACCTCCTCGTCCCCAACAGTCCAACCTCTTTCCTTACGAGTCCAGTAGTTTTGTGTGCGACTTCAGGGTTCTCGTGGATTATGGATGAGTTGCTTTTTTAGTTTTATTTTTTTGAAAAGCATGTGATAATACCTTTTTTTCTTCTAAAAGATGGGTTCCTTTTTGTTTTCGGACGACATCGATGAGATTTTTACTGGTTTGAACTTTATTGTATTTCTCTTGGGTTTGTGAATATGTAGTTGGTTTTTTTCTTTTAGTGGTGTTGGTAGGGGTGCACATGGGTCAGGTTGAACCCAAAAATTGACTCGAACCCGATTGGTCGGGTCAGGTTGGGTCGACTCAACCCAACCCAACCCAATCCGAAATCGAATATTTTTCTAATGCATTTTTGCATAATTTTGTGGACTGTCCATCTTCGGCTAACCTAAATTCCTAATCAAATTCCACGGTAGGGATGTGCACGGACCAGTCCGGTCCGGGTTTCGGTCCGGAGATTTTCAATCTTTCGGGTTCGGTCCGGTCCGTTCCGGACCGGTCCGGTTTTTTGTATTTTTAATTAAAAAATCGGTTTTTGACCGGACCAAACCGATTCGGTTTGGTCTTCGGTTCTCGAGTATCCAGTCCGGTCCGGTTTTCGGTCCGAACCCCGGATAAAAATCCGGTCCGGTCCAGGCCGGATACTCACCCCTACTCCACAGAACCACAACCTCCACTCGCCTCCACGCCACTCAGCCCCCTCAACCCTCCTCACTCCTCGCGGGGCGTCCCCTCAGCCGTCTCCTCACCCCTTAAGCCCTCTCCTCGCGACGACGTCCTCAGCCACTCCCTCTCCTCGCGGTCGATCCCTCCTTTGTTTTTCCTACCCAAGTCGCCAGAATTGAACATCGGAGATCTAAATCATTCCATCCCACACCATGAATCTGGAGTAGTAAGTTTCCTTCCCAACCAGAAGTTCCATTTTCGCCACGATCGTTAACGGTTATGTTGAATCGGGATATCATGTGATGCATTTGTGGATGTTGACGTGTTTTAGATGAGTTTCATTTTGGGAGGTTTTGATCGGGTATTGTGGGTTACGGGATGATAAAGATCTGATTTGTGTTAGATGTAGATCTTCTTAACATTTGGTGATGGATTAATCTGGAACGATTTGAGTTGATTGGTTGATTTTTTATGAGGATGTAGATATGGTGTTTTTAGCACCATATCTGTTTTTTTAATGTTTTTGTTGTGGATTTAGATTTTGGAAATTACATTTTGGTTTCGATTTTGTCGAACATAAGGCGAACGCTTGGTCGAGCGTTGAATCACATTTTTTTGTATGTTTGTTTGAGTGGATAAATATTTGTGAAGATACGTTTGACAGAAAACATGATCAATTTTCCCATCTCAAGTGATTTGAATGGGTTCATTTTTGTTTTCAATTGGTAAGATTTGAAAAATCACTATCTCTTTGAAAGCTATTTGACAAGAAATATTATTGCAATAAATTCGGGTCCAACCCGACCTTACCCGAAAATTTCAGGTCGAGTTGGGTTGAACCCGAATCGGTTCGGGTTGGGTTTTTCACAAACCCGACCCAACATGTGCACCCCTAGGTGTTGGTGAGGATTATTATTTTGGTTTACTGCAGCTTGATTGTTAGATCCTTTTGGTGTGTTCTTTTTCTAGGTTCCTTTCATCATTTTTTTAATTTTTTGTAAGTTTTGTTTGGAGATTTGTTTCATCATTTACTTTTGTTTTAGTTTAGTTGCAACCATATTGCAATTCTAGTTGCAAATTAGTTGAAATGATGATTTTGTTTTTTATATGGTGAAATGGTGATTTTGATCATGTTTACACTTTATTTTTCATGCCTTCACAATATTTTTATGTTCATTTTAATTTAGGTTTTTTTTGCTTAGATGCACCTCGCAGGTGTTTTAATTGACGATATGCACCTGTGTTTTTATTATTGCCGAAGGTGCACCTGTGTGTCAATCTTATTTGCGTATATGCACATTTACCGTTGATAAAAAAAGTCTTCCAAGGGAATTTGATTTCTTAGAAGCTGAGTTCTGACACTTAGAATTTTTCACACATACGCAGTAGGGAACACTGTCTGTTTTGAATCCTAATAGAACTCGACACTTGTAATAGAACTTGACACTTGAAACACTAAGTTCTAAAACATAGCAATTGTCACGCACAACTAGAAGGGTGCATTGCGAGTTTGGACTCTAAATTAAACTCAACACTTGGAACACCGAGTTCAGATTGAAAACACTGACAATGTCGAGTTCAGTTTGATTGAACGTGGTACTGACAATGCCGAGGTCAATTTCGAGTTCAATTTGAACCCGTCTGTTTCAACGACGATTTATCTTTAGTGAACTCGGCAATGCAGACGCTGAGTTCACTTGGGCTAATTTGGTGTTAAAATCAATCCTTTGTTGATAAGTTGTTTCTTAATATTTTTAAAACATTCCAGATGAATTACAAAGAAGAAAGAAAAATTCATGGAAATCACAAACACAAAGGAAAACATGTCATTGTTTTTCCCAATCAATCGTACATAAGTTATTTGACAACAAAAGATTCATTCTCAACTAACTATCCTAAATGACCCCACAACCTCTTCTTCTTTGGGCACGTCTTCTATCACGGCCGCGACCACCACCTCGTTTGGCATTTTTGTTAACTTTATATTCTTTATTTTCTTAATAAAGTAAGTTTTTATGTTATTGTAAAAAAGGTTGGAGAACCTCTATTTATAAACTCTAAGAAAATTATAGTCGTTGTGTTAAGTGTGGTAAAATGTTGTGTAAGAAACACAAAAATAGGTAAGTACAGGTCCCAGTTGGGGCACAAACGGTCGACCGACTCAGAATCCGGTCAACTATTTGCATAAAGGTGTGGAAACATTCGAACCAAAACAAGAGCGGAATCAATGTCTTGCAATTTCTGGCCTTGCATCGACCATCACGGTCGAACCAACTAGGCTATACTTAAGTTAACAGTTGAACTAAATGGTGGAACTATCGACCCAAATCTAACATGCACTATGAGGTTTTATGTTCGATCGAACAAAAAGGTTGGATTGGTCAACCGAAAATATAAGGAACTCTGGGGGTTCAAGAAAACATCCAGGAACGGTATAGCGGGGTCTTGGTAAAAGTCGTCCGGTGACTAAAGTATTTTGGGGTTTTTGTTAGGTTTATACAAATACGATCGTTGGTATAATACGACAAATTTAACGGTAAGAAGACACATGTAAACAGTTGAACAATATTTACGCAACGGTCGACCGGGTTGACACTAAATGATAACTTATTAACTGATCCAATCGGTCAAACTGAGAACTGGTTCGTTTGACCAATTTGACTCAGACAGTCCATGTTTGGGTTTTAGTGTTTTCCTGTTCAAGTTTGGGTGACCTATTGAAGTTCAAATCTTATGAGATTTTATGTGTAACTTCTATAAGAAACCTAGTGTGTGTTTAAGTTGTTTTTAACTCTTGTATGCTCACATAGACAAAGTTTCTAAGACTTAAAAGAAATACAAATTACATGTCTTCAATAGTTTGATTACATGTCTTGACTTGAATTGCTTTCTTCATTGAATCTTGATCACCTGTAAAAGTTAGCACAATATAATATATATGTCATGCAAAATGTATGCTATTCTACATTAATTATAGTTAAGATTAGGTTGATTAACTCATCAAAACATAGCTTAAGGGCAAAAAGTCAACACATATGCATCGTAGTATAATTCCGATCGGATACCTCTCTTTTCCTTCCACCACTCGAGTATTGTGGACTCTGACTTGCACGTGTTCCCTGTGGACTCGACCCGTATTTACTACCGCTTCATCGTAACCGTGCACTTGCAGTATTATAATTGAATCAATCATAGACCAAACTGCATCATTACCCGACCGGGATAATGCATGAACACATCTCCAAAATTGATAAGTCATCTTCGTTTTATCCATATTTCTGAAATTTCTGTAAAATGCTTACAAAATCATTAAACGGGCCAGACTTGTGCTTAGCTTGAAGAACCAACACTGACTTATTAACATGACCTTGTGAGGCGTAAGTGCCTCTAACTGAGTATGCACTAGATCCACCTTGTTCCATCTGTACATACCATGTCATTTCATGTAAAATATTAAAAAGTGTAAGCATACATGAATCATTCACAATACGACAAAAATCAAACAAACCATCAACATTTAACTAACAAGTCAAAATAATTCAAGTCTTACAAAATATCATTGGATGTGATATCACCATGCTCTGGCCAAGATCTTTCATCAGGAATGGAGATAAATATAGGATTGTAAGCATGTCTATACATGTGCACTGGTAGTACATCGACACTAAATGATTAGTGTTCACATTTACATGTTTGTCACTACAAACTGTCAATACATGTGAATAAAGGACGTGTAAAGCATTTATGTAACCACAACTAGATGTAATAGCATCTCCGAATTGGACAATGTACTTCCTCCGATCATTTGACTCCACCTGATACATCAACTGGTGGTATCACGTCACTGTATGAGCTCCCGTAATAACTCCATTTTCCTCCAACACTCCTTGCAATTACAATGTTTTGCAAGGTTTGCCTTCTTGTGTCTTAGGAAAATTTATGGACATATCCCACAGAAGGAGGAAATGCATCTCTTACGTTCGTTTATTCTGGAAAATCTGACGGTGATAATACATAACTCGGTCGTCTTGTAACTCTACTTGACAACAATCGGAGGAACCATGTCCACGATTGCTTCTTCTCACCCTATGTGACAGCAAATGCTAAAGGAAAATTTTCGTTGTTCGCATCGGTGCCCACAATTATCAACAACATTCCTTCATATTTGTTGTAGAGGTGTGTTTCATCAACATTGACAACTAGTCTGCAAAATTGGAATCCAGTTATAGAAGGTCTAAAGGCCCAGAAAACCCAAACAAACATATCTTCTTCAGGATTTACTCTCAGCCCATCTTTCGATGACAATACTCGGTTCGGTCTGACAAACCAGAACAAGGAATCTTCGTAAATCTTTGAAACTATCCTCTCCGACACCATAAATTCTATTCAACACCTTCTACCTGACATGACATGTTTTTGTGTAACCAATTTATAATGAATATTTTATTTTCACCATCTCCATTATCTCCGCTGGTGTAATTGTGACTTTGGTTCTAATAAAAGGCAAAAAATTGATACGCTGCAATTTTTTTTGTCATTTAGCAACATTGGATTGGAACAAGTTGATTTTTTGGTCATAATCTATGTTTTGATGATTTAACTAACCTAATCTAATCACAAATAAAATCAAATGTAGTAGACATTATGCATGGAATATATATTGTATAATGCAATCTACAAGTGATCAAGACTCAATGAAGAATGAAATGAAGTTAAGACATGTAATCAAGCTATTTGAAGACATGTTATTTTGCCTTTATTTGAGTTTTAGAAATTTATGTAAACTTGAGCATATAAGAGTTGTAACCTATTCACATACGCACTAGGTTCTTTGTAGAAGTCACACACCAAATTTCACATTATTTGGACTTCAATATATCACTCAAACCAATGTCAGAAAATCACTAAAACTAAACCTCAACCTGTATGTGCAGAGCAGTTGATCATAATGAATTTTTGTTTGACTGTTTCTACCAGTAAACTAGTACACAAAAAGTGATTTTACCTAGTTCCACCGGTCGACCTATTTTGATCTTTCGGTCGACCATTAAACCCGTATTTTCAAGATGACTGTTATACTTGTCCTATTCTCCAACGGTCGTATTCATATATATATATTCATCTAACCCTAATTTGTTTTTGACCACTAGTCGAATGATGCCATGACGGTAGTCGACCATATGTAGATAAACTTGTGCGTCCCAAGTTTCTATTATTTTCGGTCGGACGAACTTCGTTTTTGCGTTCGATCGTTAAACCTTTAAGCTGGCCAAAATCTCAGAATGGTTGATCACCTCTAGTTTTAGTTGACCGTTCACTTAAGTTGTAGCCATTTGGTTTAACCGTATTTCAAGTTGGTTCGAATGTTTCCTTAGTTTCATGGAAACGATCGACTGTTTATCCCATGTCGGTCGATCGATATTGGACAGCTTTGCTGAACTTTAGTTTTTGTTTTGTGTATGTTAAAAAAATCGTTACCAAATCGATCCCAACGGTTATATCTATCTAGGATCTTATAAATAGATGTTTGCACACCTTATTTACACAACTCTCATACTCCAAACATACTTATACACTAGAGAGATTTCTCGCACTCATAGAATCCCAAATCCTACACACTCCAAACTTAAACTTCACCACTTGACCAAATCCATATCCTACTCAAGTGTGCTCAAGTTAGAGAGTGTTGTCACACATTTGCTTTTGCTGTCAAAGGTTGTAAAGACTTTGGTGAAAGCATCCCTCTCGGGTTGTGAGAGGACAATCCGAGCTCGACGAGGGTTGTTCATGGGTTCGTGGTGTAAATGCTTAATCTCGGCCCGGAACGAGATCGGATTAGTGAAGACATAGGCGATGCTCGTGGGATCAAGTGGAGCTTGAAAGGGAGGACTCGGACCCGAGTGGGAGTGCGAAACCTCTATAAAATCGTTGTGTCTTCATTGTGGTTTGTTTTTCTCTAATCGTCTTTATTGTTAATTTTTGTTGCATTCTTAAGTAAAGATTAATAAGTTGATTAGATTAATTAGGTCATACACGAACCTATACAAGTGTGTTCAGCTTGATTGATTCGAACTTTAAAATATTTGAACCGTTTTGAAATGGACACATGCAACCCCCACTGACAGTTATCCTCATCCTAACGAAGGCAACACATAGTGCATCATTTCTTTGAGGACACCGCAACTGTACACTGAACATGTTTCTTTATGTGCCAAGACTGTCTAGTATACATCAAATCATCTTTCATCGAGAAAATACGTTTCTCCCATAAAGAACGATAACCTTGAGTCCTCCAGTCATTTCGTGACTGATTGTTCACAGTCTCGAAAAATGAGTGTTCAATAATTGAATTCTAATCCAGTTGTCATCATTGAAGATGATGTTGGATTTCATCCCATGCTTCAGTGTGTAATTTAAAAAAAATTATATACGCAAGCAAGATCGTTTTTATATTTTTCAACAATTTTATGTACAAAACCTCATAATTGCATTTCAATATACATTATATACCAATTAATATTGAAATACACAAGTTGATCATACCAAAAAGAGTTGTCAAACTCTTTTGAATCATCGGAAGTCGGATTGCACTCAAATCACATCAATATTTCATCGAAGTACTCACCAAACTCTAAATAAGATTAGAAATATCGAAACTAGTCAATCAATCTCTAATACAATGTTAAAATCTAGCTATAACACATTTTATGCTCTAAAGAATTTAATCTCTGAAGCACTCAATTAATAAAGAGAAATTTCGGATGGAATGATGGAGAATATTGAGAGGAGAAGATTTTGCATTCATTCAAACAAAGGAATGGATGAGAGACCTATTTATAGGGCATCCTCAAACCCACATCATTTGCAAACCATTTACACATGATCTCTTGATTATCTCTTCTCTAAACCAATCATATTTTTGTAGAATTTCGTTCCCCATGCTTATATATATTTTTAATTTTTTACAAACAATTAGGATCAATTTTCATATTTTTCAAGAATTTTATGTACACAATGTCATAATTGTATTTCAATATATGTTATATATTAGTTATTATTGAAATTCATAGATTGGATCATACGAAGTGGATTATCAAATCCCTTTTACCAATCGGAAGTCTGGTTGCACGTCGGATCGTATAAGAATTTCTCTAAGTATTCATCAAATTCTAAACAAGATTAGAGTGATCGAAACTAGACAATAAATCTCTAATTAAATAATAGAATCTAGCTAATAATCATCTTTTATGCTCCAAAAAATTTAATCTCTTAAACACTCAATTAATAAAAGAATATTCGGATGGATTAGGCGGAGAAAATAGGGATAGAGGGGAATATTACATTAGTCAAACAAAGGAAGGAGGAGGAACCTATTTATAGGACACCCTCGAATCCACATCATATATAACCATTTTTTTGTGGTGTGACTAGGAGTGAAAACGGAACGGATAGGAAACAAATGTGTCTGTATCCGAATTTGAATTCGTTTTTTACTCGAATCCGAATTCGATCAGATTTATGAGGGAGGGATCCGAATTCGAATTTTTTCTGTTGGATTCGGATCCGAATTCGAATAAATTCGTATCCAAATCATGTTTAAAATCCATTCTGAATTAGGATATCTGAATTCATTAAAAAATCTGAATAGACTTGAAAATATTTTTTGATTGAATCTCGTTTTCAGGTAACACTACTAAACAAGTATAAATCTTAGCCTTTTATTTTTTGCCTACAGGAAAAAATATTAAACATAACATAAATAAGATAATTTAATTCATATATGCTTTATATATTTTTATTTATATTTATATGTGCATATAAATTACGAAGCAGATATTATTCGAATCGAATGTACTAATATCCATATTCACTTCGTTTTTTTATGGATGTTTTTATTCGAATACAAATTCGGTTGCGAATTTATTTTCTCAGATAAATCTTTTGATTTCGAATACAAAGTCACTCGGATTGACAAATTTCGGATACAAAGTTTCACCCCTAAGTGTTACCTAAATGAAAATCTAAGTTATATTGACAATGATATAACACTTTATATCATAAACTATGTAGTTATATATTATAGTTACTTAAATAACAAATACGTTTTACTTACTTGAATAGAACACGATTCATTTGGTGATATGTGAAATATCAATATATATTGTTTCATGATATTAAGAATATTATACAAAGTAATAATATGTCATCTTTATATTAAATATATTTATTTCGTGATCTATAAGTAAATTTTAAATATGTAACTATGCATAAGTTATATTGTGCACATTATAACTTTGATTTATCAAAGGTTCCAATAATATCATCATTCAAGTCAAGATGAATAATGATAATCTTTTGACATATCATTTTTTCCGACACAAGTCATGTATAACCAATTATTACCTTTTATCACTATACTTAATGATAGTTTTTTATAAAAATGAAATGATACACTTCTCATGTGAAAAGATATATGTTTCATATCTGAGGATTCAAAGACACAATGAAACATTAATGACTTAAACAAAATTCTTATGTTTCATTTATTAGGTTAATTCATTATATTAAAGAAAACATTTTTCTATTTCATATATTTATGTTGTTAAATACTTGTAGAGAGACAATATCCTTTAACCAACATGACAATCTTATTTCGATAATCAATGTTAATCATCATGATTGTGAATTAATTTTAATTTATGTAAACCATTATCTTTTAAAACTATACGGTTAAGGATCAAGAATATCTTCCTTAATACTTCCAAAATATTAATACATTAATGAATGAAAAAAAAAGTCTATACAATCAATTCATAATAAAAGACACATAAAACTAAACTTTTAGAATACAATCCTTTCAATTTTGACAAATCATCATCTTATAACCTCCTCTGACCAAGTTGGATCAAATTCAGCCAATGGTCTGAAAAAATCTCTTATTAATGCAGACAAAACCGTAAGCAAACGGTCAACCGAAATAACCCATCGTTCGACCGATCGATTATAAATTGACAATCTCGGTCAGACTATAAGTCGAGACAGTCTTACCATTAGCTACAAGAAAAATGTCTTATACATTCGGTCAGACTGTTTTCCCAGTCGGTCGACCGATCTCCTACCAAAAATGTTCCTGATAATTTTGGTTGAACCACGCCCCACATCGGTCGATCGTTATTTTCGCAACAGAAATAGTTCATGTTATTTTCGGTTGAACCGCGCGTCTACCCGGTCGACCGTTTCCGAACTTAAAAAGTAACTTTTAAATTCGGTTGACTAGTTCCCAAAAACGTTTGACCACTTTTCCCTGCTTTTTACTTCACCAAATTCTGAATCAATATTGAACAAAATTTGAGTTTTGAAGTTTTAGCAAATTTATATGTTATAATGTTGTAGATCACATTATATTATGTATATATAGTGTCAAACATTATACCCCATAAATATACATATCTCATACAAATTTATTTATTATTCTAACAATATCGTAATCATGACATATTGATTTTATTATTTTCCACATGTATTTAAATATTATATAAAATAGGTTTTTTTGCTTGTATGTCAATTCAAAACACCATATTTCCGTTTTTGCTATCAATATATCGCTATTTGTATTAATACCACTAAAACACTATACAAATTCTATTAATGCCACTAAAACTATACAAATTCCATTAATGACATTCCATTAACGTTTTCCGCTAACGACGTTAAAAAAATTATTATTTTAATAGTAATATTTACAAATTCTACATTGTATAATTTAATAATTTAGTAATCCAAATCTGTCATTTTTATGATATTCACAACAAAACACTTAAATTCAAAAAATCAAAAAATGTTAATTTTCACAAGTACAAACGGCGGGGATACGGGTGTGTTGGAGTTTTTTCCTATAAAAATTAAATTTCAAAAACAAGAATTAAACTAGTATGATTTTCAAAGCAAAACACTTAAATTCCAAAAGTTTTGAATTATAATTTTCATAACAAAAAAACCCACCAAAACACCGGTATTCCCACCATTTGTACTTGTGAAAATTAACATTCTTGATTTTTTGAATTTAAGTGTTTTGTTGTGAATATCATAAAAATGACAAATTTGGATTTCTAAGTTATTAAATTATATTCGGTAGAATTTGTAAATATAACTATTAAAATAATAATAAAATTAAACCCGTTAACGGAATGACATTAATTGATTTTGTATAGTTTTTAGTGGCATTAATAGAAGTTGTATAGTTTTTAGTGACATTAATATAAATAGCGATATAGTGATTGCAGAAACAAAAATATGGTATTTTGAAATAACATGCAAGCAAAAACCCTATAAAATATAAATTCATATTTTTTGTTTTCCAATTTTGTGGTGTGCCCTATAAGAATATATAAATTATGTTGACAATGATATAAAATATTTTATATCATAATATATAAGCGGTATCTAGCAACACATTATAGTTACCTAAATAACAAAAATATTTTGCTCGCTTGAATATAACACAATTCATTTAGTGATATGGGAAATACACATGTGTCTATCCATAGTCCCGTGATATTAGGAATATTATACAAAATATGAATGTTTCATATTTGTATGATATTTTTTTTGTTAATCTCTTACGTTAATTATAAATATGTAACAATACATAAGTTATATTGTGTATATTATAATTTTGCATTATCAAATGACTCAATAATATCATCACTCAAGTGAAGAGAGACAATGATAATCTTTTGACATATGTTCTTTTCCCGCACAAGTTGTATAAAACCAATTGATATTTTTATCACTATAATAATAATAATAATCAAATTATATACTTCTGATGTGAAAACGACATAAGTATCATATCTTAGGATTCAAATGTATTGAAAACATTAATAACACAAACATAATTCCATAATGTTTCATTTATTAGGTCTATTCAATATATGAAAGAAACATTTTCAATTTCATATACTCATGTTAAAATATTTATAGAGTTATAATATTCTTAAACCAACATGACAATCTTATCTCGATAATTAATGTTCAATGTTAATTACCATAATTGCGAATTACTTTTGATTTGTGCAAACCATTATCTTTTAAAGTTCTACGGTTAAGCACAAAGAGTCTTTTCCTTAACACTTTCAAAAGAAGAATACATAATGAAGGAATAAAATTTCTGTACATTCAATTCATAAGAAAAGAAATGTAAAAGAATATTTTTAGAACACACATTCCATTGAGCCGGGGTTCATTCAAAGTGGGAATCATGTCGTTGTTGACAGTTGCATCATCGGCAAGGTTGTCTTCTTCTTGGTTTATTGATTACCCACACATATACAACATCTTGCGTTTCGGGAACTAATTCAGTCTCAGAAAAATCTTCAGGCTCATCCTCTTTTGGAAATGGTATACTATAATCCTCTGCATCAACTGCATCACTGTGTACCTCTTCATCATGGTGTTCCTCAAATCGACTCAATTTGTGCCAAACGGTACTAAATTGGGTCAACTGGTGACAAATCAAGATCCGGGTTTGTACTGCTGGAAGGAATGTCACCAACATTTTTGCACAATTCAGCTCCCGTATTGACTCCATGTGACTGGAAAAAAGAGACTTATTGGTAGGCAGGTACTCCTAAAGAAATGTACTATGTATTGGTAGACATGTACTTTGGATCTAGATTAACCTCTAATCCACTCTCCCACCCACTTGACCTACTTGTACTATATATAATCCCAAACAAGAGGTTGGTTGTTAGTGTAGGGTCAGGCATTCGGGGTTCTGTTTCCATATACATTCCAATAACTGACATCCATTTTAATAGTCTCATCATTCCATAAATTGATTAATCATCTGTCCAGTTGTTGTTTAAAGGCAACTTGACTGTCAATTTTACATCAAACATACTCTCAGGATAGCAACATTAGGCTATAATGATATTCAATAAATCAATATAGTTGATATTCAAAGGCACGACAACTATTTTGCATGCAATTCTGGTATATTCTGCCATGTCACCGTTACATTCTAAATTCTCATTATACATAACCAATAAAGAATCACCATCATCTTTATCTGTTACTAATCTATGACATTTCAATAAAAACATATGGTTCACATTAAATAAAAGGTTTATATAGCATGTATGACGTAAAATGCATTGTGATTCAAGAACTCCCGGGAGTGTCTATAAGGCGAATGTGAACGTCCAATAATCTTCAGAAGCAAAACAATTGCAATTTAAAAATAATATTAATAAGAGTATTAAAAACGGGAGAAAGGAACAATACACAAAAACCTAAAAATATTCATTATATGAACAAATTGCAATTTTTTTACGTCGAAAGAGTGATTTCTCCGTCTCTTTATAAATCCATCAATGTGGATCTTCAAGTCTAACTACCGATTAGTCTAAGTATGCTCTTTAGAATATTTGTGAATTTGGGTCAAAATTTGAACAATCTCTATATAAACGTTGGTTCATCAAGAATACGAAAATAATTGAGCATCTCCTCGATACGGGAGGCATTGCAATGTGTAATTTGTGCACAAGTTCAACGATATTTACGAAACCTTATTTGGATATCCAACTACATTCAAATCTAACCAAATCCTAACCTAACAAACATCAAAATACTAAACCAACGAAAAGATTCAAATCTAACCTAAAACAACATTAATCATCATCCTATACTTGTACAAATAAGGAAGGAAAAAGGGAAAAGCGCAAAAAATAAGGTTAGGGTTTGGAGTTGGAGCCTCGAAATCGCTGGAGTCGGATTTGGGGAGGAAGGGGTTCTGTCGCACGATCTTTATAACATGACAGAACTCAACGCTCCGATGACGAGTTCACTTTTTTTTAAAATGATCTCGACGTTATGGACGTCAAGTTTTGTATTACAGAGTCGGTGGCATAGACATTGAGTTCGTTATGAATTCAAGACTAGGAATTGCTTGTGCACGTTCCGGGCTAAGCGGTTAAAATAACACCAAAGAACTCGACGTTTCTTGTGCCGAGTTCAATTTGGAGTCCAAAGTTGCAGTCCACCATACTAAATGTGAACCAATTTTTCTATGTGTTAGAACTTAACACCGGCAACACCGAGTTCTATAAAATGGAACTCAAATTTACCTACGCCACATTCATTTTGTTAGAACTCGGCGTTTACAATGCCAAGTTGTAATAAAATGAATTCAACGTTGCAAGTGTTGAGTCCTATCAACATGAACTCAGCGTTGCAAGTGTCGAGTTCAATTTGGATTCAAAATTGACAATGTACCCACTTGGGTGTGCGAGAAAATTTTTAAGTGTCAAAACTTACATTGCAAATGCCGAGTTCTATAAAGAAATCTACTTCTAAGGAACTTGGCGTCTCAATACAGTAAAAACAAGACCTACCATCATCACATATCAAGACATGATGACAACTGGTCTAGTTTGAGAAATACTTCTCAAACAAGCCCAAATTGGAATTTTTTTTTGAATTTTCCCCTTAGTTTTAAATGACAACTAAGAAAAACTATATGATATTCGATGACTCTCAAATTTGAAATTGTATCGGGACCGTAAAAGCACGTGTCATTGTGCATAAAATCATATGTGAAACATAACATTCACATTTCATATTAGTTTAAATGACCAAATAAAAACAAGTCATGTGAAATCTCGAAATTCCACCGTTCAACATAGAATTTGGTTTGAGAAATTTTACACAATTGAAATTTGGAAATACCACAAAGAATTTGCAAATTCCAATACATGGTAAACAAAACATTATATTTGCGAATGCCAATTGGCAATTGATTGTTGACACCGATGCACCAAGAGTTCAATTGGTGGATGCATTTTTATCGGATGGGTTTGGCCTTTTAGGGATGGGCCGTGATAGACGGACGCGCGCGTCACGGACGCGCCTTACGTAGATTTGTACAGCTCAGATATTTTCTTTGAGTCAGCGTCCAGTCAGCGAAATTTCTCTTCGCGCGTTTTGGTCTTTTTAAAAAACGCCGGTTCTTTAAGTTGAACGATTCATTTCCCAATACACAGATAAGACAGTGTGCAGACCCTAGGACATCGTGCAGTCTCATTATTCGTGCAGAGCCCACACTTATCATAATAAAATATTTGTTTTTAAGTTTTACGTTGGATCAACTTAATATGTCTAGCTTACTTTATGTGTGTGTAGTTTACATTATGTGTTTGTCCTGTTTACGTTATGTGTCTGTCCAGAATAAGTGTATTTTGCTGTACGGAATAAGTGTATTTACAGTCCGGATTAAGTGTATTTGTTGTCCGGAATAAGTGTATTTGTTGTCCGGTTTAAGAATAAAGTGTGTCCAGAAACGAAACATAAAGTTTGTCCGGAATAAGTGGATTTGCTGTTCGGAATAAGTGTAATTGCTGTCCAGAATCGGAATAAGTGGATTTGCTGTCCGGAATAAGTGTATTTGCTGTCCGGAATCGGAATAAGTGTATTTGCTGTCCGGAATAAGTGTATTTGCAGTCCGGAATAAGTGTAGTTGTCCAGAATAAGAAGAAAGTGTGTCCAGAAACGGAACCGAAAGTTTGTCTGGAATAAGTGTATTTGCTGTCCGGAATAAGTGTAGTTCATGTCCGGTTTAGGAAGAAAGTTTGTCCTGTTTATGTAGAAAGTTTGTCATGTTTATGTAGAAAGTTTGTCCTGTTTTGTCCTGTTTATGTAGAAAGTTTGTCATGTTTTGTCCTGTTTATGTAGAAAGTTTGTCCTGTTTTGTCCTGTTTATGTAGAAAGTTTGTCATGTTTTGTCCTGTTTATGTAGAAAGTTTGTCCTGTTTATGTAGAAAGTTTGTCTTGTTTATGTAGAAAGTTTGTCCTGTTTATGTAGAAAGTTTGTCCTGTTTATGTAGAAAGTTTGTCCTGTTTTGTCCTGTTTATGTAGAAAACTTGTCCTGTTTTGTCCTGTTTATGTAGAAAGTTTGTCCTGTTTATGTAGAAAGTTTGTCCTGTTTATGTAGAATGTTTGTCCAGTTTATGTAGAAAGTTTGTACTATTTATGTACAAAGTTTGTCCTGTTTATGTAGAAAGTTTGTCCTGTTTATGTAGAATGTTTGTCCAGTTTATGTAGAAAGTTTGTCATGTTTATGTAGATACAATGAGAGCACACTGAGATATTGATGGTACATATTATTGATGGTAACTATTACACAATAAGATACAATGAGAGCACAAAGACAAACAAACAATATACGCACAAACACAAACACACAAAAATTACAAAAATAATATATATTCTCCCAGTAAATCACACACACACAAACAAACAATACAAACACAAACACACACAAATTACAAAAATAATATATATTTTCCCAGTAAATCGGAAAGAATATGTAAGACTTAAACATGACCGTCTCATTCACGCTGCTTACGTTGTGAAGAACCTTGGGAGTCGGCATCAGACGCTTCTTCGACGTAATATCTTACTCGAAATGGTGATTTATTATGGAGAGATGTACAACATAAACCGAACAGACGTAAGTCTTCACCACGGAGCGTTGTATCTCTCTCCGGAATAAATCACCATTTCGAGCAAAATATTATTTCGAAAAAGCGTCTGATGCCGACTCCCAGGGTTCTTCACAACGTAAGCAGTGTGAAGAGACGGTCGATGACACTCTTTCTTTCTTCTTCATTCTTTTTCTGTCACGGGCACTCCAACAGTGCAGCAAAGATGTTGTGGTGCGAAGTCTTCACCACCGGATCGTCACATTCACGATGCTAACGCTGACAAGAACATCGGGAAGTTTTCGCACCGTCCCATTCACGCTGCTTACGTTGTGAAGAATCCTGGGAGTCGGCATCAGACGCTTCTTCGACATAATATCTTGCTCGAAATGGTGATTTATTCTGGAGAGAAAGAATGAAGAAGAAAGAAAGAGTGTTATCATATTTGTATTTGGGTGGAGAGAGAGAGAGAACGTGCTGAGTTGAAACGCATTTAATGTGATTTGAGTGGACATAAGGAAGAAAAAACAAAAAAAACATTCCTGCTTTGGCCACGTAAGGGCTGACATGGATGTCTACGGACACGCTGCGTTCATAAAACATTTTCCTTTAAGGATTCTTCCAACTATGCGTCACCGAAGAAAACTTTATTGTACCAATTGTCTTGGTGTCCACCGGTCAAGAACTCTGTGCTATGAATTCAAAAAGGTCAGCTTGTCCACATAGTTCATTTTTTAAAATTAATCATCGAGGTCTGTCTTAGCTATTAATAGAGTTACGAATATATCTTCCATAAAAAGGCGCATGGAGATTGTAGATTAGCTCCGCTAAAAATTCATGCAAGAGCTCATGATTTCACACCATAAGTCCAATTTGTATCAATTTTCGGTTCCATGTTTATTTTAGTTTTCATGATTTATGATAAAGATTGTAATCCGATTGTCTAATGACCCTCTTTAACATCAAAAATGAAAAAAGCCCAATGAGACTATTTTGGTTGCATTCAATCGATCACCATTTTCAATTTAGTACAGATAGGAGTATAAACGAGTCAAATCAAATAAAAATTCGAGTTATATGTATCATCTTATGTTTTTACCAAATAATATTTTTTTTTATAAATAGAACAATAAAACCCGCAATCACTCTTTGTATATTCACATCATTCACGTTGATGCAACATATAATCCAACACTATCGTAAATCTCTATTTACCATTATAAGTCAATCTTATTTAGGTTTCCTGAATAATCAACAAATAATAAAATTAGATACTTAGGAAGTTTAAACCATCCAGACTAAATAATTTGATTTTTATTTGATATGATTTGATCTCGTACCAAAACTAATCTCAATCTGACTCGAGTTTGGTAAACCTCGATCCCAAACCAAACCGACCTGGTCCCATCCAATTAGAACCCTAACCTAAACCCTCACTCCTTCCAAGTCCACCACACAACCCAATGACTCGCTTCCTCCACCACGCCCGGAGGGCTCTCCGATCTCTTCCATCCCCAAACCCTAACCCTAACCCTAACCCCAACCGAACGCTGAGCCACGTGGCGGAGATGCGCAGATCGGCCTTCCGCGACAACATCCTCCGCATCCTCCGCACCGAGATCGACTACGACCTCCAGCTCCGACCCCCACGAGAGGTTCATTTCATTGATTTCCTCCTTTTTGCTGCCGTTTTGGTCGGAAAGACGTTTCCTTTAGTAACCTTGCGGTGAAGACGATATGGAAGTCGGGAATTGGAATCGTAAAAAGTGATTTCTGGAGTTGGATTTTTTTTTCCTTTCTTTCACGTAAGTGTGTTTGGTTCGCAGGAAGCGGTGGGAAGTCTATAACTCCGCTTTCGTGACTTCCCTTGGTATTGGTGTTATTGGTTTGCAGGAACTCAATTTTGAACTGGGGAAATTGACTTCCGGAATGGTTTTGTGGTGATTGCTTTGCAGAAAAATTTAAAATAATTATGAGAACTAAGTTATGTGAGTTCCACATCCTTATAAAATTGCAGTGCGAGGGACTTCCCTTACTCCCACTCTAAGTTTTAAGGAAATCATGGAATTGAGTTCTAAATTTTCCATCACTTCTTGCAAACCAATCACACCTTAAAGTGGATGTAGGTAAACTCAGTTGAAGTACACAATTTTAATTGAGTCATGGAACTTCAATTGGAATTCCAGTTCCAAAGTTTTTTTGGTTTTTCTTACGAACCAAGTAACCAACCACCTGGAAATCATTTCGGAATTCTGGTTCCCCACTTCATTATAGTTTTCATGCAAATCAATCACATCAACAAAAATTCTTTGGGGAATACTTAATAGTTGAATCATATTTTACAGAGTTTAAGGGGAAAGATGCTGAAATTAAAATACAAAATTAGAGGACTTGTCCAAACGTCAAATTATGGGCCATGGATGTCTATTAGAACTTACCACCACCATGTGAATCTATTTTTAAAACTAGAACGCTTAGAACTTAATTATTATAATAAGTGACTTCTTTTTTGATCGGTTAATGGAAACTATATTAAGAAAAGGGAAACTGTAATAGATGACTTATTCCTAATCTGTCGCACTTTGTGGGTCAGTTTGGAGCTGGGTTTACAATGCTCCTTCAGATGCAGGGGACTTTTAAGATGTGTCCTTTTGTTTTGTTAGAAACAATCTTTAGATTATGGTAAAGAAGAGGTTTTCTGTACAATACGGAAATGTAGTGGACTATCATAAAATGGTTTTATGTTGTCTGTCTTCATTGAGATTGATTTCAAGGGTAATTTTGTGAATTATCATCCCGAGCCATGTTAAGTCTACTTAAAAAACTCCATTTTTCAAACTGAGGTTTGAGTTTTCACAAACATTGATGTATTTGCGCAACTCAAAAGTCACCTCGGAGTCTCAGACCGAGGTGACTTTTGAGGTAGCAATTCCATCAAAGACTTTATCAACGTAACATTTAGAATGGTCAGAGGGCTGAGACTCTGGTGACTCTGAGTTTAACAATTCCATCCGAGAATGGCATGCTAAAGTCATCTCAGAGTCTCAGACCATTTGGAAATGTGACTCTGAGGTTACGTAACATTTTCGATTTAAAGTTGATTCTAATTTGAACAATCTAACTTGACTGATGGACTCGTTGGTATTATGAGTCATAATTCATTAGGGAGTTGATAGGATCTTTGATTGGTTTTAGTTAATTCATTTAAAATGCTAATGTTAGAATGTTCCTCTATCATTAGTTTTAACTTCCCTATCATTTTGTAGTTGTGGCACCGATTAAAAGTTTAAATTGCATCAAAGAGATGGTAGAACTGTATCTTGCTTGTCTTCCCATAAAGCAATTTTTTTGTTTTAGATGAAGGTTTTCATCCTCTGGAAAAGGCAACAGGAAATTTGGGGAAGTGTGTTTTACATAAGAAGAGCAATTCAAAACGTATTACAAATTCAAAATATGCGGTGCATCTGGATAAAACATCCAAATGACATCTACCCTTTTATAAGTAGTGAAACTCTAACAACTTTATTTTGTTCTTCATCTAGCAGCCCATAAAGGAATTCAATGCCTTCAAGGTGGATGAACGACCTGGACAGCAATATGTCCGGCTGACAAAGAAGTTTGGGGAGAAGGAAAATATTAGAGTGGACGTTACTATGTTCGATGGCTACACTTCAACCTCACCTAATGTGAGAAGTGATGACGCTGGTGGGGATGTGAAGCTCCATGCCAGTTTGGTTGTTGATGTAATGAAGGGGGGTGATGCAAACAATGTGCTTCAGTTTATATGCTCAGCATGGCCCGATGCTTTAATAATTCAGAAGGTGTTCCCTTATCAACGCAGTCTCACTCCGTTGAGACCTTTTATTGGTCCTGACTTCAAGTAAGAGTTATAAATCCTGTTTTATCTATATTTTGTGGACGAGTGACTAGTTCCTCAAATTCAAATTTGATTGGTTAATGATAGGGAGTTGGATGATGAGCTCCAAGAAGCTTTAATGGCGTACTTGGGTGAGCGAGGTATAAATGATGACTTTGCGGCTTTCTTGCATGACTATATTGCTAACAAAGATGTGTGCGAGCATCTACGATGGATGGGAAGGGTTAAGACATACATTGAGAAGTAATATGGAAGGTAATATTTTTAATTTTAATTATATATATCATTCTTATTTATATTTTTCTGAATTTGTCACTTGGTGTATTTTGAAGTTATGGGGGTTGTTATCTCCTCGCATTGTAGAATATTTAACCTTTATGTATTGGGTGTACCAGGTGCCCGATGAAATCTTATTCTAGTAGTCAAAATGTGGTTAGCATGTTGCTCGACTTTCTTTTTCTTGATCATGTGGCTTGCTTTATTGCACTTTTGGAAAATTATGGAAGAATGAAATAGAAGAAGTAACAAGATTAATCACATCCAAAAGAACTTCCTTTTGATATTAGAATGTCAGAAACATGAACAGTGGCTCATTTGTTCTTTCTATATGAGCCTAGTAATCCTTTATAGGGGATTTTATTTGAATCAATCTTCTGAACTTCCAAGGTGCCTACTGTTGTCTTGTATTAATTGAGAGAGATTTGACTCAGTCTTCGTCATTATAAGATCTTACCGATCTATTTTCCGTATTCCAAACTTATTCAGTTTCTCATACAGATCCTATCTAAAGTTTAAGATAAAGCTAAAAAACTTGGGCAGACATAGGGTTAACCCGATTGAACTGGGAGTTGGTAGGCCAGTCCAATACCCTAGACCCTAGTCCATGGTTGAGATGGTAAATCATCCGGGTTGACCTCTTGAATCAACAATTTGGTGATTCAACCAACTTTCTAGATCTTAAATGGATCTCATTTGTGAGTGTGATATGAAGAGTAAGCAGATATTGGAAATTGGAAATCTCTCTCAATTTGGAAATTGGAAATATCTTCACTATCGAATGTCGAATGTCTTATTCGTGATCATTAACAGGTGAAGTTATTCTACTGTCATCAGATCTTTAGCAAAATAAAAATAATCAATATTGACCCAATCATATTATTGGTCTTGGTTCATGTTCTTGGCTTTCAGTGCGACAAAGGGAAAAGGAATATCACTAAGACATTACATTATTGGAAATATCTTAAATTACATTATTGGAAATATCTTAAATTGGATCTATTTTGGAAATTGGAAATATCTTCACTATCGAATGTCGAGTTGATTTGTCTTTTAAAAAAATCTTTATTTATTCTGCCCACGCACCAAATTCTGGTTGTCTAAATATTGTGCTACACTTGTCTGACTTTTGCCAATGAGGTCCACGTTCCAAATGAAAGAATGGGTTAGGATTCATGATTCGATGAACAACTTAGAATGTCACATAAGATTGGGTGTCTTATAAGATTAAAAAATTGCTTTCTTTCATCTGGGGTTCCCGTGTGTATGCACCTAGGATATTTTGGAGCGAACCCTTCACTAAGACATTACATTTATAAACAATAGATGTCTTATAAGTTCATTTGATGTTTCTTGTTGGAGTAAGAATATAATTCTTTGTTGATGGTACACGCTTGGGTGAGATGAACTTGATTCATCGAAATAAAACTGACTCATGTAGGGATGTATGGGCCATAGAGTTTTGGTAGTTTTTCAGAGATTATTATGACCGACTAAATCATCAAGAACTGTCTTTCTCTGAAGTGAAACTTCATGAATTTTACTACTGTTAGCTTGCTGTGTAGTTGTCTGACTAAGGGCTAAAAACACCATCGAAATTCCCCTGAGCTCCTTTGTTGTTTTGATAGCATTGACAATTCGTAGTACTAAGTATTATAAAGCCGGTGTTTATTCTTTCATGTATGAAGAACTAAATATTCTTGTTTGGCTCCAACCTATGCACAAAACTGTGTCTTTCGCTGTCGGATGACATGGTGCAACAACCTGCAAAAGGAAAATAGTACTTTTCCCTTGTAATTCTACTATTCAAATGGCAATATTTTCTTAAATGCTGTAAGGTAGTATGCATAATCCCATATTCTTTTACTTTCAAACAGTCGAGAATAAATACCTTCCAAACAGTGTTTCACTTCTAACTCAACGTGTTCTTACATGATAAACTCTGGGTCTTTTCACAGGGCCCTGATATTTCATTGTAGGCATAGTCACAACAAACATTTGGCCCGTTGAGGCAGTATTCTACAAAGTTATGTTGTCACTTTCTTATGGACTTCAATGCATGTTGGAATCAATCAAAGTTCCAAGCCTTGATAGCACCATTCAGTGAGAAGTCACTTCATGTCGTTGGCACTCAGCTGGGATTAAAAGCTGATTTCTGAACAAATTGATTCTTCCTGTCTGCAGCAGATCATGTTAGGTGCAATGTAATTCTGTTTCAGACAAATTTTTGGTTGCCATTTAAGCCGAGTAAATACAAGTTATTCTGGAATCTTAAGACAGTATCAGATTTGGAGTGTAGAACTCCTACAGGAAGAAATCACCACCAAACTATTTTCATGTGATATTTTTTGTGGTTGTCTTCTCTTTAACTTGTTAAGAGTTCTCAAGTTAAGGATCAGAAAAATGAAAGATGAGCTGTAAATTACTGTTCTTCAAAAAACACACAGATGATTTGATTGGACTCATTATCTTGCAGTCTTAGTGATATTCCTTTTCCCTTTGTCGCACTGAAAGCCAAGAACATGAACCAAGACCAATAATATGATTGGGTCAATATCGATTATTTTTATTTTGCTAAAGATCTGATGACAGTGGAATAACTTCACCTGTTAATGATCACGAATAATGTACATTTTCTATATCTCCTATGTTCTGCTTCTAGTTCTGAGAGTATGTCTGCGTCTAAATGTGGTCTTTTTAGGTACATGTTTATGTGGTAGAAAATTTGTTTGAAAAATGAGGACCTGTAGACTGTCCCTCACGGTTATTATTATTATTATTATTATTATTATCGTTTTTAATGGGTGTACAATCACATACCAAGTCGGATTACCAAAGCTGCATTTAAGGGGGTTTCTTTTTAGCTTAATCCTTGATTTGATAGATGATAGATCTCCGTAAAATGCAAAACGATTGTGCTACTTGAAGAAGGGTGAACATCTAACATGTTTGAACTTGAGAATCGTCCTTGTAGAAGTTAATAATCGTACGTGTTTTTATCTGTTTAATTTTAAATTTTAAATTTGGAAATCAAGCATATTTTGGCTTGATTTGGATGAGATTCTTAGATATGAACTTTTGGAAACGTGGATCTAGAAATTATTTCTTTCCTAGAGGTTGAGAGTTGTTTGGATGGGGAGATAGTTTCTAGAAGTTTTAGATGTCTTGTCGAATTAAATTCTCAAATTACCCTTAAACTTTGATATGAACTTTTGGAAATGTGGATCCAAAAGTAACTTTTTTTCTCAGAGGTTGTGTGTTGTTTGGATGTAGAAACGGTTTCTAAGAGTTTCAGATGTCTTGTCGAAGTAAATTTTCAAATTACCCTCAAACTTTGATTAAATAAAAGTTTATGTAGGTATATGTTGGAATCAACGGGAGTGAAATCGTCATAAAAATCCAAGTAGATGAGCTACCAGAAACTTCTCCTATGAGTTTCTCCATCTCAATACAAAACATACCTCGATTGCCGTTGGGAGCCCAACTCCTTGGATCCATCCCCATGTTTGGATGACATCATACAACTGGTAATAGCTCCACGATGGAAAGGGAGCCACATCCCCTCCCATCCAAACTCCCTCTTAAAACCTAAAACTAGAAGCCCCCCCCCCCCCCCCCCCCATAAACATATATGATTTCTCAAACTTCTCCAAGTGAGCTGACAAACTTATTTCTCATTTGAGAATTCGAAAACCCAAGATCTGCAAGAAATCAGTGCACAGAAAATATAACTACATGACCATCATAAAGAGAAGGAAGAAAAACAATATTTAATAGCTAGCCTAATCAATACTTATAAACACCTTCAAAGAGGCACTACCATAAGATAGAGCATAGAAGATATACACTAAGAAACATTCTATACAAGATAATAGATCTAAATAGTAGAATTAAAAAAACCAAAATACAAATCCTAGTGCTTGAGAGATAAATCAAGCTTCTGCAACTCATCATTCTCAGCTTTGAGCTTCCCCTCTACACCTCCAGTCAGCCAATGATATCCACTTCCCACAATCAACTCCTCAAACCTTGGAACTCCAACTTGCAGTCCATCATTGCCATCGGTAAACCACCTTCCGGCGACCACCGGATGCTGCTCGCCATGCATCTGTGGTGGCCATGCATGTCCAAAGACATGGGGCTTGTCCACCATGGAGTGCACTTGGATTCCAAGTGATCTCCCGTCATATGCTCCAACCCCATGCAAAGGTAGTGATGACATGCTTAGGTACCTACTATGCTCACGTTGTTTGTTCTTTGCTAGTGTTCTCTCACGCTTGTGTGCATTTTGGTGGCCTCCCAATGCTTGGGAACTATAGAAGGTTCTATCACAATATGTGCACGAGAACACCCGTGGCTTCGTTATCGCGTAATTCTCCGGGGAGCTCGCGGTTAGCCTGCCGGAGAATTCTTGGTCTTTCGACACCGAGAGGCTGAGGTCCAACTTGGGCTCTCTTCCTTGTTCTTGTTTGGTGTCACCTGGGGAGGTTGTTGATGAGGAAGAGAAGCATGAAGCCATGGTGAAGAGGTTTTGGAATGTGGATGTGAGTATGTGAGTTATAAGGGCTGGATTTGATTGTGTTTTTTTTGTAGAAGGAAGTTATAATATTGGATCTGTGGGTATGGTTAGTACAGTTGCATGGTTGTGGAAATAAATAGGTGGGAGTTGTGGACTTTGAAGTTTACAAGGAGAAGTATTAGCCTGGTCATCATCTCCCCACTAGGGTTTATATTATTTGTTTTTATTTGAATGGCAACTTTAGTTTCACATCACAATGTGGAAACTGGTCTCCAAATCTAGAGTTGTTTTTGCTGGAACAAGTTATATTCTTGCCACTTGGTTCTGTAGATATTGTTTTTATAATTGATTAATTGTTTTGTTTGTTTTGGGGGTGATGATTACGTGATAAAAGGGATTGACCAATCAGTAATAATTGAAGAGTGACTCATTGGTGCTTGTTTATGGGCCTCATGTAATATGTTTGAAATATGTTTGAGTTATTTGACTTTGATTGGGGAGTCAGGTTACATATATGTATTAATTCTATAAATTGGGTTAGAATTATGAGATATTTTGAGTTTGTTGTGGTAGATGAGGAAGGAAGTGCTTTGAACTTGGTGGCCATTTTAGGTGCTAGAGAGTGAGAGGTTGACAATTCAAGTAGGATTTGACTTCTTGTTGACAAAGGGTGTCTTTGCTTGTGATTGTGATTACCATTTCCATTACGAATTTAATATTTACTTTTGGTAACTAGACGACTGAAACAAAATGAACAAAGATGAACTTTTGAATATGAGGTTCTAATAATGTCTACAAATGTTGGGGATATAAATGAGTTCCAACATGGTCCATGCTAATTTGAGATATGATAACATAATTTTTTTATTTATTTCAAATACATTTAACACTTCAGAAGTAGGATGATTATTCTTTTACAATGTCCTGACTATAGTAGGTTTTGTTGTTCATGTTGGACATGAATACTTTACACAATTACACTTGCTAATTAACACAGTATATAAGAATCATCACCCGGAACTTAATTATTTTTGTCAATTCACTCAAACTTGGAAATTATATGTGAAGCATCCGTCCAAAGTTGGATGACTGACATTTCCTCAGATAGACGTCTTAGAATTCTCAACTACAAAAAAATCAGATGACACGAATGTGACAAGTTGATGGAAGTTAGAAGTCTACCTCAGTTCTGACTTTGGATTATTTCCACACATAAAATACAACATTCCAACTACTAACTATAAATCTTCAAACTGGCAACTTGACCTTATGGTTTCCACGCAGGACCACATATGTTTTGCCCATCCATTTTTCCCCACTTGTTTCTACGAATAAGTTAATATCAAAGCTTAAAGGTTGACTTCAAGGACAGTTTGTTTTCATTAGTTGCATAAAACTAATATTTTTCAAGTAAATCTTAGGATATGACTCTCATCATTAGGATGCTATATCTTTGATCTTAGTAATTTTAAAATTAGAGATCCACCCATTTCGTTTTAGGGTAATTTGCTAGTGTGCACATTCCAATTGACCTAATTGGCCAAATACACCTGGTTTTTTGCTATTTCATGATGTGCACCTGTAATCCGATCTTATTTGCTGATATACACCTCTACCGTTAGTGGACCATACTCCGTCACCGTTACCGTCCAACAGCGTTGGAAAATTTGCAATTTAAACATTGTAAAATTCAAATATCCTTAATTGTAAACAGAAAAAACCCCATAAAAATCAAATTGTTTAACACTCTCTACTTTTTCACTCTCCATTCTTTCACTCACACTCTCTCTCATCCCTCTCTCTCGAATCTATATCCACTCTTTCACACACACTCTCTCATCCCTCTCTCTCTCCACTCTCTCTCATCACTCTCTCTCTTAAATCACTCTCTCTCCTTTCTCCCTCTCCACTCTTTCACTCGCTCTCTCTTTCTTGAATCTTTCTCCATCTCACCACTCTTTCACTCTCTCTTGAATCTTTCATTCTTTCCCTCTCTCTTGATTCTCTCTCTCTTTTCTACCTCCACGCTCTCTCTCTCCTTTCTCCCTCTCCAATCTTTCACTCTCTCTCATCCCGCTCTCTCTCTTGAATCTCTCTCTCCTTTCTCTCTCCACGAAATGCAACCACTTTCTCTCTCTCATCACTCATTCTCTCTCATGAATATGTCTCTCTCATCCCTCTTTCTCTCTCTCCACGAAACATAACTTCTCTCTCTCTCTCATCACTCACTCACTCTCACGAATCTCTCTCTTTCCTTTTTTTTTCTCTTTCTCTCTCTCCTTTCTACCTCCACTCTTTCACACACTCTCTCTCCTTTCTCCATTTCCAATCTTTCATTCTCTCTCTCATCCCTCTTTTTCTCTCCACACTTTCACTCTCTCATTCCCCTCTCTCCATGAAATGCAACCTCTTTCTCTCTTAGAAATCTCTCTCTATCCTTTCTCCTCTCCACTCTTTCACACACTCTCTCTCTTGAATCTCTCTTTCTCCCTCTCCACCCTTTCACTCTCTCTCTTGAATCACTCTTTCTCTCCTTTCTCCCTCTCCACTCTTTCACTCTCTCTTGAATATCTCTCTCATTTCTCTCTCTCCAATCTTTCACTCTCTCTCATCCCACTTTCTCTCTCCACTCTATCACTCTCTCATCCTTCTTTCTTTTTCTCTCTCTATCTCCTTTCTCCCTCTCCACTTTTTTACTCTCTCTCCTTTCTCCCTCTCCAATCATTCACTCTCTCTCATCCCTTTTTTTTCTCTCTCTCATTTCTCCCTCTCCACTCTTTCACTTTCTCTCTTTCATTCCTATCTTGAATCTATCTCTCCAATCTTCGTGGAGAGGGAGAAAGGAGAGAGAGAGAAAGATGGATGAGAGAGAGTGAAGGACTGGAGAGGGAGAAATGAGAGAGTATGAAAGATTGGAGAGGGAAAAAGGAGAGAGAGTAAAAGAGTGGAGAGGGAGAAAGGAGAGAGGGAGAGAGAAAGAAGGATGAGAGAGAGTGATAGAGTGCAAAGAGAGAGTGATGAGAGAGAGAAAGTGGGATGAGAGAGAGAGTGAAAGATTGGAGAGCGAGAAAAGAGATGGAGAGTGAAAGAGTGGAGAGGAGAAAGGATAAAGAGAGATTCATGAGAGAGAGAGAGAGAGAGAGAGAGAGAGAGAGAGAGAAAGAGGTTGCATTTCGTGGAGAGAGAGATTCAAGATAGAGAGAGGGGAATGGGAGAGAGTGAAAGTGTTGAGAGAGAGAGAAAGAGGGATGAGAGAGAGTGAAAGATTGGAGAGGGAGAAAGGGGAGAGAGTGTGAAAGAGTGGAGGTGGAAAGGAGAGAAAGAACGATTCAAGAGAGAGAGAGTGAAAGAGTGGAGAGAGATAAAGGAAAGAGAGATTCTGTTAGGATCTATGGCCATCTAATCGATGGATAAATGCGGAATTAAAAATAATTATCGAAGGATTAAGGAAGAGACAATTGCAAACCACAAAAATGACGACGTTGGATTTAGAGAGGTTCGGCACCCACACCCGGGTCCTAGTCCTCCTTGCAAGCCTCGCTTACAGTTCCACTAACCGATCTCCGTTCCGGGCCGAGATCAATGCCGTTTACAACACCTAGCCTCGCGAACAATCCTCGCCTCGCTCGTGTCTCCTCTCACAACCCGAGAGGGAGCTTCCTCGAAGCTTTTACAACTCTTTGATTCTTTGATGTGGAAGTTGAATCACACTCTAACTAACACTCTATACTTGAGCACACTTGGATATGATATTGAATTGGATATGCAAGTGGTGAAGCTTAGGCTTGAGTGTTGTGGATTGAGAGCTTGAAGATGGAGAGGATTTGGCTTTGAGTATTGGATAGATAGGAAGTGTTCAAGATATCCAAATTAAGCAACCAAATGAGGTCCTATTTATAAGACTTCAAGCTCATATAACAGTTTGGGAGTTGGTGGGGAATGGACCAATAGGAATGCAAGATGTGACTTAGGCTCGGGCAGAAATCGAGACAAATTTGGTCGACTGTTATCCAAACGGTAGTCCGAAGAATTGGTCTGAACTAAGAACTCGGTTGACCGATTATGTATCAGATCACCGTTCACCAACCTCCAATAGCTTTTATCTATTTAGCCCTAATTAAATTCGGTTCACCGAAGTACATTCGGTTCACCGTTCCAAGGTGGACAATAGATTTGATTGGGCTCTGATTATGTCAAGTTCGGTTGACCGTGTATACTTCGGTAGACCAAAGTAGCACGGGTATTGCGCTGACATTGTATGAGAAATTGGTTTATCGATAACGGTTAAGTGCCATGTGTAAAATAGCCATTGGGCTCCTAAAGGCAATAAGGATTCGGTAGACCGAAGTGTGTGCGGTCGTCCGAAGTGGGTCAAGTTAATTGGGCTCTAGGGACTCGATTGAATGCGACCGTTGGAGCAAAGTCCAAAACCAGTCCAGGGCTATTCGGTCGACCGAAGGTAGTTCAGTCTGTAGGATTTCTAGTTTAATTGTACATATATATTTTCGAATTTTGTTTTGTACAATAAAGATCATTCATATATTTTCTACGATTTGTTTTTCATGCATGCATCAGTTTGTTTTAATGATTGCTTAAAACACATTAAAACAAACATTGGGCTCCGAAATTCATACCTAGAAGTTCTCTAAAACTTCTTGAAGATCCGGAGACGTTGAGGATGCTTGTTGCTGCGCCGGATGCCTCCGAGTATTCACCAAACTCTAAACAAGATTGGAGAGAGAAGAGCTAGCCTCTCAATCTCCAATAGGGTTTAGAATCTAACTACTAACCCTTCTTTAGTTCCCTTGAGAAGAAGCTCTCTGAAAACTAAAACTAAACTTAAGAATTAAGGAAATTTCGTGGATAATTATGGAGAGAGAAGTTTGTACAAAAAGATAATGAATTAATTGATTAGGTAATGAGATAAACTTGTATTTATAAGTTCTCTCCAAATTACCTATTCATGTGCAACCACTTGCCCATGATTTCATGCAAACTTCCATCTAACCATCCATTATTTGTCAACAAATAATCTCAGCCACGAATTAAATCAGTTATGGACCAATTCCATGCATGATCTAATTAATTCTGCAGAAAACCGTCTGGACCGGTCGACCGTTTGGAGGTTCGGTCGACCGTTCGAACCAAGTTTCGGTCGACCGTTCTCAACAGTAAAACTATTTCATCGCAATGTTCGGTCGACCGATAGATTCGGTCGACCGTTCTGAACAGACGAAAATTCCCTGTTATCGGTCGAGACGTGTCCGGTCGACCGTGCATAGTTCGGTCGACTGATCAACAGTAAACGGTCGACCGTTTTTGCACAGTCCTGCAGTTGGTCAAATTTTGATTTTACCCCTATTTAATTTGACATTTCGGGATTAGTAGTAAATTCACAACTTATGTAACATATTATCCTATGTAATGATAAATCATTACACCCCATAATATTTACATCACATATGAATTTAATTTAGATTCCAATTATGTCATTAATCACAACATAATTTTGATTTTGTTTGTTCACCCCATGTGTCATATTTTCTACATGAAACCCGACACATCCTATGAACTCAAAATCCCCATTTCTTGTTTCCTAGTTTTGTGGTGTGACCTATGGGAGGATCTAGACTAAGTTGACAGTGATATTAAGATCTTAACATCACAAGCTATAAGCGGTATCTAGCTACACATTATAGCTCCCAATTAGTTAGATGTCTTAATTCCACTCGAACCAAAACCCGATCCATTTAGTGATGGCGTGCACCACTTGTGTCCGTCCCTTGCCTCATGATATTAAGAATACACACAAAGTAGTATTGTGTCATCTTTGTATTAGTATTCATTTCTTGATCTCTTTAAGCTAGTTATAAATATGTGACTTAACTCAAATCACATTGTGCACATTATAACTTTGCTTTATCAAGGGGCCCACTAATATCATCACTCAATTAAGAGGGGAATGATAATCTTTTGACTAACTATTTTCTCCAACAAAAGTCATACTTAACCAACTAATGCCTTTGCACTACACTCATTGACAGCTTAAGACACTAGTCTAATTAAGCACTCCTTAAGCGATCAGATATAAGTCTCATATCAAAGGACCAAGGACACAGTAAAATATTAATGACACAGAAACACATTTCTATAATATTTTACTTGTTAGGTCAATTCGGTATACAAAAGTAATTTTTTCCTCTTTTGCGTATGTTGTCACTCACTTGTAGAGCTACAATGATCTATGACCAACACGACAATCTTAACTCGGTAATAAATGTCCCATGTTTATTACCATGATTGCGAATATCTTTTGCTTTATGTAAACCAATATCTTTTAGAGCCCTACGGTTAAGGACCAAGAAACTCTTCCTTAACACTTCTAAAAGACGAATAACATAAACAAGGAACAAAATAATTTCTCATTCAATTCATAATAATTGACATTTAAAAGTAAAACTTTTAGAACACATTCCCTTCACGGTCTTCCGTTGGGGCAATTCTAGAGAACACCTAAGTTTTACTGGTGGGAAGAATTCAGCTATCCGACAGGTATTCGGTGTACCGAACTAGGCAGGATTCGGTGGACCGAAATGGGTTCGGTTTACCGATAAATGACGGGACAGAATCCTAGTGCTCATGTTTACATTAAACCTTATGGACTCAATAAATATAAAGTTACATGTCTTGATCCAAAGCTTTGATTACAAGTCTTGAGTCTTGATGCCTTTGTCTCAATGCTCATTTTCTTGATTGTCTTGATCAACCTATTAAGATGATTACAAGTATACAAATATATATGCAATGCATGTAATCGTGTTTTGCTCACTTTGATTGATTACGTTGATTGATTAAGATTAGTTTAATTAATCATCAAAATTAATATAGATTAAAGCCAAAAAGCCAACAGATTCATGAGAGAGAGTGAGAGTGATGAGAGAGATAAAGAGATTGCATTTCGTGTAGAGAGAGAAATGAGAGAGATTCAAAAGAGAGAGAGCGGGAGGAGAGAGAGTGAAAGAGTGGAGAGAGAGATGCAAGAGAGAGAGAAAGCAGGATGAGAGAGGGAGAAAGGAGAGAGAGTGGAGGTAGAAAGTGAGAGAAAGAAAGATTCAAGAGAGAGGGAAAGAAAGAAACATTCAAGATAGAGTGAAAAAGTGGAAAGAGAGAGAAAGATTCAAGAGAGAGTGAAAGAGTGGAGATGGAGAAAGGAGAGAGAGATTCAAGAGAGAGAGAAAGGAGGGAGAGATTCAAAAGAGAGAGCGGAATGAGAGAGAGAGAGTGAAAGAGTGGAGAGAGATTCAAGAGAGAGAGAGAGAAAGAAACATTCAAGAGAAAGAGAGGGTGAAAGAGTGGAGAGAAAGATTCAAGAGAGAGAGAAAGTGAAAGAGTGGAGAGGAAGAAAGGAGAGAGAGTGATGAGAGAGAGTGGAGAGAGCGAGAGAGGGATGAGAGTGTGTGTGAAAGAGTGGAGAGAGAGATTCAAGAGAGAGAGAGGGATGAGAGAGAGTGAGAGTAGAGAGTGAAAAAGTAGAGAGTATTATACAAATTGATTTTTATGGGGTTTTTTCTGTTTACCATTAAGGACATTTGAATTTTACAAGGTTTAAATTGCAAATTTTCTAACGTTGTTGGTCGGTAACAGTGACGGAATGAGCTCCACTAACGACAAATGTGTATATCAGCAAATAAGACCGGTGCACATCAAGAAATAACAAAAAACCCAGGTGCATTTGACTAATTAAGTCATTTGGAAGGTGTACAAATAACAAATTACCCTTGGTTTTATTGGTTGATTGGGAAGTTGACCCAGGACCATTCCCATCTACTTAGACTTTTTACCTAAAGTCAAACTTTGGTGCTGAAATAGGACATTGAAATTCGATCCAATTAGAAGCTAAAGCAGTTAAGTAGGCCGACCAACGCCAGACATCTGGATGGAAAGATGATGTGGACCATCTTAAAGATAAGTATCCTTCAACTTCGACGTCAAAATTTACGTCGTCTCAACCTCTAGGGAAGACCCACTTCAAAAGGCAAGAGGCATGAACTAAAGTGGTTGTTGGTCCATGCATGTATTCAACCTTGTGCTTTAGAGGTGGTTTTTTTTTGGCAGATAGATTTGCTTGTTGTCTTGACACCTTGATGAGATCTAATCTGAGATAGATTTGTACCTGATTTCTCTTAAATGGCAAAGCAGATCTTGGGAGGATTTGGTTGTCCACATCTCTCACTTATATACTTCTTGTGGCATGTTGACGAACACCAGTTCTAGTCATGACATGATGTTAAAGTAGCATAGTGCATCATCAATGGAAAGACAATAATCTCCTAATATTAATTAATTAAGCACCATATCTCTTTCGTTTTTTTCTTATATTAATGCATAAAATTGGGTTTGAGTCGTAGAATGTTCTATGTTCTAGTCCATGCAATATACCAAAGAAGAAAATGCCTATCATAGGAAAAAAATAGCTATTACTTTTGGCATTCAAGTGGTTCAACAGTAGTCCATCTTCAATGAACGTCCTATTTTATTAATATTTTGTTGGTTTCTCATACGGGGAAGTCAATTCAGACTTCTCAATCTACTCTAGATATGGATAGATATAAATTATAAAAATTGAAAAATAATCGTTTTTGTATTCGTTAGGCAAATATTGTACAAATATAGAAATACTGATATCCACTTTATGTGTGCTTAGTTTTCAGCCCTACCACATACCGCTTTAGCACCTTTTTGGAATGATTGGAATGACAAGTTATCAAAATTGATTGTTGTATTCCAAAAAATGTATACTTAATTCACGGGATCAACTTTTTTATTGGTTTTGGCTTGACTTAAGAAATTAAGGAATATTGATTTTGAACAAATGTCAATTTTTTTTAGTTCTGACCTAAAAGGACTTCTTGAACTCATACCTAGAAGACTAGTAGTTGAGATTCTCGGGAATCTGTCAGATTTAAAATTGATTTCTAAATGGACTCTAAATATTTTATTGATATAGTTTGTGCATAAGTTCAATTTTCTCTCCCAACCCTGAGTTATTTATCGACGTTCATGTCGTATTGGTGTAATTAATTCCATCCAGTTTTTTAAATATATACACTTCAATATTCGACAAAAGTACAAAAAAATGAGAACAGGTTGCTTAGAAAACTTTATTCCTTGACATTAATCTTATGCATACTAGGTTTATAATCGTGCGAAGAGTTTCGTGAGATCAACTCAAGCATTGTTAACAAATTTAATTTTCTAATTTTCCACTAGGGATCAATGAGATTTTTTTTTTAATATTTAGCATGGAAGGGATAAGATCATAATATTACGGACTACTACTAGCCAACAAGAAAAACAAGTTTCACCGACAAATAACTTTCCGTGGTCAACTATCCGTTGGTGGTAGTACTTTTCCACCGACTGATCCAATTATTCGTCGGTCGTAATATACACCGACGAATATGATATTTAACACAGACGGATAGATTCCATCGGAATATATTTTCATCGAATTCGTCAGGCGATTAACCAACATCGATGGATAGCTACTGTTGGTGGATGCTTCTAAAAAATTGTAAGGCCGGAAAATAATTTTTGGGCGGAAAAAAAGATTGACGCATAAAATACAAGACACTGACAGATATATCCGTCGGACCATAGGTATGAATAGACGTCGGCGGATAGGTTCCATCAGTGCATTCTTCGAAAATGGACCGTTAAAGCACTTAGTCAGCACTGACGGATACCTTTGACATGCACTGACAGAATTGTGTCGTCGGTTAATCGTTACATCGGTAGCTCGATACAGGTTTTCTCTTCATTCTTCCCTTCTTCCAAACCCTAACTTTCCTCTGCCAAGCTGCCCCTACCCTTCCGTCCTTCCTTGCCATTGTCCTGCCCCTCCGCCGCCGTCATGCTGCCTACCCGTCGCGTCGCTCACCGCCATCGACGCCCTGACGTTGGCCTGCCGCCACCGTCGTGCCGTTGCCACTGCCGCGCCGCACCACCACCACCTCCACTCCACCGCGGTAAGCTTCTTCTCCCTGACACCCCTCCCCTTCGACACCCTCCCTCTACTCCGGTACACCAATTTTTTAGAATAAATTCATGATTTTTAGATAATGTTTTTATTTTTACGGTTTAGGTTGTGATTTTATATGATTAATTAAATTAAAATTGTGATTAGTTATATTAATTTTGTGATTTTGTATGATTAAAGTACGTTTAATTAGATTATTTAGGTCATTTTGTATGATTAAAATACATTTAATTAGTGATTTTGTATGATTAATTAGAAACGTTACTTGATTAGGCAACAATCACGACTTAAACATTTTTAATTAGATCGTAGATGAGATAAATTAGTTTTTGGTATGATTAATTAAATGTGTGTACTTATGTGATTATGTATGATTAAAGTTTGATCAATTAGAAAAATTATAATGGATGTAATCGAAAAGTGGGTGTTCTTTCTTGTCAATATTGGTATTCGAAATTTTTTCTTAGTGAAAATATAGGAGAGGTTCAGCCGAAATTTATAAAAAATATATATTAAATGTAAACATGTTTACGATTTAATTATATTGATTTGGATTGAGCAGCATGTGCTAGTTTGATTGAGTTAGTTGGCTTGTGTTAGATTAGTTAGTTGATTGTGTTAGATTGAGTTGAATTGGATTGACTTTGATTGGTTCATCGATTTAGTTAGATTGGGTTTATTTTTATTGATTTGGATGAGTTGGATGCGTTAATTAGATTAAGTGGAATATGTCATATGTGTTAGTTGATAATTAGTTGGATGTGGTACGTTAATGAAGTCCAAATTGATTGCTTTGGTAAGTTTGGTATATTAGGTGTGTGAAAATAAAGAAACAACGACCGTCGAGATAATCCCGAACCCAACATAGCGATGTAGATCATCAAATTGAAGTTGTTTATATCAACGAGGAGTTATTTATATGATTTTGGCATTGAATTGAAGTTGTTTAGGATTGTTATGTGTGTAAGGATGAATGCAATAAATAGTTTGAAAGGAATGCGTTCCAAATGTTTTTCTTTTAAATGTCTTTTATTATGAATTAAATGTATTGAACATTTTGTTCCTTGATTAATGTATTCGTCTTTTAGAAATGTTAAGGAGGAGACTCTTGGTCCTTAACCGTAGAACTCTAAAAGATAATTATTTACATAAATCAAAAGTAATTCACAATCATGGTAATTAACATGTGACATTGATTACCGAGTTAAGATTATTTACATAAATCAAAAGTAATTCATAATCATGGTAATTAACATGGTTAAAAGAGATATTGTAGCTCTACAAATATTTAACAACATGACTATATGAAATAGAAAATATTTCTTTCATATATTGAATTGACCTAACAAATGAAACATTGTGGAATTGTGTTTGTGTCATTAATGTTTCATTATGTTTTTCAATATTAAGATATGAGACCTATATCTATTCACATAAGGAGTGCATGATTTGATTGTTATCAAAAACTGTCGTTGCATATAGTGATAAATGTATTAGTTGGTTATACATAAGTTGTGGAGGAAAATGTGATTTGTCAAAATTTTATCTCGCCCCTCTTGACTTTTGAGTGATGATACTGCTGGCCCTTTGATCAAGCAAAATTATAATGTGCACAATGTAACTTGTATATAGTTATATATTTATAATTAGCTTTAGAGATCAAGAATTGAATATATAATACAAAGATGATACATTTCTACTTTATATAATATTCTCAATATCACGAGGAAAGGGATAAACACAAGTGATAATAAATATCCCTGAATGGATCTTGTTTAGTTTGAGTGAGCAAAACATCTATGTTATTTGAGTAACTATAATGTGTAGCTAGAAACCACGTATAGTTTAGGACATAAAATGTTTTATATCATTGCCAACATAACTTAGATCCTCCTATAGGTCACACCGTAGAATTGTGAAATAAGGAATTTGATTTTACATTTTATATGATGTATTGAAATACATGTGGTAAAATATTTAAATCAATGTGTCGTGATTACGGCATGGTTGGAATAATCGATAAATGTTTTATGGGGTATAATGTTTGACATTATATATGATAATATGTTACATACTATAATGTGATTCGTAACATTATAAAATAAATTTGCTAAAACCGTAGAGTTCAGATTTTGTTGGATATTGATCCAAAATTTGATGAAGGCAAAAATTGGTCAAACTGGTCGACTGTCTAGCAAATTTGATTTGACCAAAATCAGGGACTTTTCCTGATTGAGAAACGGTCGACTGTTTGGCAAACGTGGATCAACCGAAATTAGGGATTTTTCCTACTTGAGAAACGGTCGACCATTTGGCCTTACTGTTTGGACGTGTCGCTTGACCGAAACTAGGAACCTTTTCTTATTGTGAATCAATCGACCGGTTGGATGTGTTGTCCGACCGAAATTGAAGATTTTTAACCGATCGGTCGAACGATTGGCTATTTTGGTCGACCGTTTGCGCACACAGTTTAGCTTGAATTAATAAGAGAATTTCTCTGATCATGGGTTGGATTTGTTTCAATTTGGTCGGAGGAGGTTATGGGATGATTATGTGTAGGTGCTAAAAATAAGGGATCATGTGTAAGTGAGTTACACATGATGTGGGATGGAGGAAGCACTATCAATAGGTCCCTCCTCTCTTCTTTGTTTACATGAATGCAAACATTTCTCCTCTCCATATTTCTCCACCAAATCCATCCGAAAATTCCCTTGTTAGTTGAGTGTTTGAGAGATTAAATTCTCTGGAGCATGAAAGGGTAATTAGGTAGATTCTAGCCTTGAAATAAAGATCGATTGGCTAGCTTCAATATCTCTAATATTGTTTAGAGTTTGGTGAACACTTGGAGGAATTCTGAGGTCGTCCGACGTGCAACCCATCTTCCTATTGGTAAAAGGGATTCAATAATCTCCTAGGTATGATCCAATTTTTGTATTTCAATATTAAATAGTTTATTATCTATATTGAAATACAATTTGGAATTTTCTACATATAATTGTTGAAAATTATGAAAATCGGTCCTAAATGCTTGTAATTTTTTAAATAATATACACAAGTATAAGGCACTAAATCCTACATAATGAAAATGTAGAACTTTTGTTATCAAATCAGGGATCTGAAGATTTTTTTCATATGAAAGATTTTGGGGAGGTTCTGCCAAAATTTCTATAAAATATATTACAAAATGTTATTAATAATACATATTAATTCCTATGTATGTTTAATATGTTTTTTCATCTTAAATCACTAGAATCATGACCTGGGATAGAAGTTGAATGTATGGTAGGAGAATTAGTATGACCTTCACCGAGAATTTGAAGTCATTCCTAAGCCTTGCATTCGGTCCTTAGAACCAATACATTTGTGATGGCAATATCTTAGGCCCATGCAAGAAATATTATAACACAGAGTGAGCGAAGAGAGGCGATGTCAACGATGATGTTGTCGTAAATGACTTTGCTTGTAATTACAAGCAATGGGTCTTTCATGGGGTAAGTATTGCAAGTTCGAGCGTACAAGTTGTAACGACAATAACAACACATAAGTGGCGTCAGAAGTGGATGACATTGACGACATAGAGGGGATGATAAATGATGTGGTCGAAGGTGGTAACACAACAACAGATTTGTCGAGACATGGGCTCACAAAAGATGCTCAGAAGTTTTTTGACTAATTTGGTAGATTTTGTTAGACCACATTTTCAACATTTGATGGAGTAGTGCTCATATTAAAATATACAACCACAATTATTAGGACGAACAAATTGTCTATATTATTAAGTTTGTAGTTTATAACTATATTATGCAACTGTTGATAAATTACATTACTTCGAAATTCATAAATGACTAGACATCAGTCTTCCCCGCCTAATCGTTTACATGAGGGAGTCTGTGATAGGCGTTGACCCAATGCCCTATCATGGAATTCCAAGATGGCAATTGTGCCAAATTATCTATGAGGGATTGACACCCACATCTAGGGTTATACTAGAATCTGTAAGCCAAGGAAGCTTTATGTCCAAAAGTGAGAATGATGCTTGGATTTTTCTTGAGGATTTAGCCGAAAATAGTATGCAATGGGACAATGCTAGAGCACCAATTAACACGAGTATTGGATCTAGAATAGCAAGTCAACCTAAATCAGGTGTCTTAGCTGTAGATGCTACTGTAGCTGCTGAAGCAAAACTAGCTACCCTTATGCGGAGAATGGAAAGCCTAGAGCTAAAAACCCGACCCCTAGTGAATCAAGCATCTCCTATCCCTTGCTCTAGATGTGGTTAAACTGGTCATACACTGGAGGATTTTGCGGACTTGGAACAAGTTAATGCCACATTTAACCATTCTAGAAATGACCCATATGCATCAACCTATAACCCGGGTTGGCGTAATCATCCCAATCTTTCATGGAACCAACAACGTCAACCTCCTAGACAACAACCAAACCCGTATAACCAAAATAATACATCATATGGGTTTAGTAACAATGGAGATTATGATGTTAGATTGACAAGCTTGGAAAATTTGGTTAAGACTTTTATGCAAACAACCAACCAATCCTTCCAAAGGCTAGAAACACAAGTCAGCCAACTAGCACAAATACAAATAGTAGGTGAAAGAGAAAATGGTCAGTTTCCAAGTCAACCTGAGGTGATTCCAAGATCTAATAATCAATATCAGTCCTATCACCCACCTTTAGGAAGTAACAACCCTAGACCGGTTCAAATGGTTAATGAGGAGGGACCGTTCCAACAAATAAATGCAGTAGTATCATTACGGTCCGGAAAACAAGTTGATAACAATGTGGTCAATCCTAGAGCTCCTAATCAATCTAGCCGTCAAGCACCCACATGTGACCTAACCATTGAACCTGAAGTCCAATTTGAAAAGCCCAACCCACCTACTCAACCTGAACCTATAGCTCAACCTGAGCAAGTCTATGTTCCTAAAGCCCCATTCCCCAATAGACTCAAGAAGAACTCAAGTGCACAAATGGAGTTAATCTTGGAAGTATTTAAGCAAGTTAAAGTGAATATTCCACTCCTAGATATGATTCAACAAATACCTGCTTATGCTAAATTCTTAAAGGATCTGTGCACTAAGAAGAGAAAAATGTGTTGGCTTTTTGGCCTTAATCTTATGTTTTGATGATTTAATCAACCAAATCTTAATTAGAGTAGCACACACTATGCATTGCATATATATTGTATTGTGCTAACCTCTACAGGTGATCAAGACTCAAGAAAGAAGGAAATGAAGTCAAGACATGTAATTAAAGCTAAATCGAAGACATGTAATCTTGATTTCTTTTGAGTCTTAGGAACAAAGTGTAATTGAGCATACTTGAGCTAAAATCAACTTAATCACACACTAGGTTCCCTATAGAAGTCACACACGAAATTTCACATTATTTGGACTTCAATAGATCACCCAAACTTAGATCGGAAAACACTAAATCTGAACCCTAACTGTCTGCCCACATTCGGTCGACCGCAACATGATGTTCGGTCGACCGGATGATCAAGTTATCCAGTTTGTGTTTTCCTGCCTAGTTTCGGTCGACCGCACCACATCTTTCGGCCGACCGTTTGAACTTACTGTTCCGACCGTTATTCTTGTCGTATATGCCCAACGGTCGTATTCGTATTAAAACTATATACACCTCCATATACTTAACCAAACGGTCGAACCAGGTGCCAAGTTCGGTCGACCGTTTAACCTTGTCAAAAATTCCCTGCTATCGGTCGATACGATTTCGTTCGACCGATCCAATTTTCCCTCTACCGAAACGCTTATTCGGTCGACCGGTAACCATGTTCGGTCGACCGTGTTCTTAATAGACTTAAGTGTTCGGTCGATCTATTCATATTTCGGTCGACTGTATCCCTATCGAACCCAAGCGTTCGGTCGACCGTTGCACCTTTTCGGTCGACCGTTTCTGGACAGATTTGCAGCCCGATTTTCTGCTTTGTGTTCTTTGCACAATATCCAACCAAATCTTGTCCCAACGGATCTATTCTCTCTAATGCTTATAAATAGAGTTGTAAAACACATTTTAACACAACTCTCCCACTACAAACTTGTCCCAAACTTTAGAGAGAATTCCATACACTCTAAACCTCAAATCTCCACACTTAATCATATTTCCAATCTCATTCAAGTGTGCTCAAAGTTTAGAGAGTGTGTTCCACTCAAGTTACATTTGCTGTCAAGAAAGTAAAGGCTCCGGTGAAAGCCCGAAGCATCCTTCTCGGATTGTGAGAAGAGGATTCCAAGCTCGGCGAGAGTTGTTCGCGAGTTTGACGGTTGTAAGGCGTTGTCTCCCGGCCCGGAACGGGGAGTGGATAGTGAAGTCGTAGGCGGAGCTTGGTGATCCGAGCGGAGCTTGCAAGAGAGGATTAGGACCCGGGTGGGGTGCCGAACCTCTATAAAAATCGACCCGACTTCTTGTGGTTTGCATATTTCCTACACTTGCTTGTTTTGTTTTAAATTTCCGCTGCGCATATCGATTGCTTAAACAAGTAGGTGATTAGATTAATAAGTGATTAGTGAACCCATAACCCACACGATCCTACATTTGGTATCAGAGCCTTGTTAGCTAAATTCTATACTTAATCGTATTTTTAGCATGGCTAGCACATCTAATCATGTAGAGGGATTATGCACCACTAGACCTCCTTTGCTTAATGGGTCAAATTATGATTATTGGAAGAATAGGATGAAGATTTTCCTAATTTCTAATGACCTTAAGTATTGGATGTTTCTCCAAAATCCATACACACCACCAAATGAAGATGAATTAGATTCACCCACTAGGCCCAAAATGAAAGAAATTGAGATGAACTCAAAAATCATGAACATTCTATATTGTGGGCTAAATGAGGGTGAATATAATAGGATTAGAGGGTGTGTTAGTGCACATGAGATATGGCATAGACTTCAAATGCACCATGAGGGGGATAGTAAAACTAAGGAAACACGCATTAGTCTCCTCATGCATAAATATGAGATTTTTTCTATGCAAATCGGTGAAAACATAAGCGAAATGAACACTCGCTTCACCGATATCACTAACTCTCTTTTGGTTCTTGGAAGAAAAATCAATGAAGGAGAGATGACAAGGAAGTTCCTCCGGTCACTTAGCATCGATTGGGAAGATAAAGTCGTCGCAATTGAAGAGGCGCATGATCTCTCAAAATTAAAGATGGAGGAGCTCATTGGAAACTTGATGGCTTATGAACTTCAAATCAACCATCGGAAGGAGAAGGAAGCCACCAAGAACAAATTCACCTTGGGATTACATGCAAATATTGACCAACCAAGGAGGAGTGTAGAAGATGAGGACATTGAAGTCCTAGCAAAAGACTTCTTCAAATACCTCAAGAAGGACAAAGAAGAAAAGAATGAAAGAAGAGGTAGAAGAAGTGAGAAAAGAGAAAAAGAAAAAGAGAGGGAGGAGAGTGGAAATGAGAGAAGAGAAGGGGAGAAGAAAAAGGAGAGAAGGGAGAGGAGAAAAGAAAAGGAGAAGAGCAAGAGAAAAGAAAGGAAGGAGGAAGCACACAAGGCTACATGGGATGATTCTTCATCACCATCTTCATCGTCGTCTTCCTTGCAAAGTAGAAGAGAAGTGGCTCACTCATGCTTCATGGCTATTGAAGATCAAAGTGAGGTAGATTCTAACTCTTGTTCTAGTAATTCATGCTCAACTAAGTCATATTATAGTGATAGCTCACATTCTAGTGTTAATGAAGAAACTTATACACATGATGAGCTTCAAAATGCATTTCATGACTTAGTTAAACAATATGAGATCATTTGTGATAAAAACAAAAATGTTAGAAAGTTAATCAAAGATCTCCAAAGCCAAATTGAAACATGCATGAACGAGAAGAATGAGGTGATTGCTAAATTTGAAAAGAATGCATCAAATTTTGATAAATTAAAAGCAACACCTATAGATTGTGAACAATTAGATCTTCAAGCTTGCAATGTGCAATTAAGAAAAGATCTAGAAAAATTCACACATGGAACTAAGATGCTTAACATGTTATTAGGTAGTCAAAGACAATCTTTGCAAAAACATGGGTTAGGATACAATGCAAAATTGAAAAACCATGTATCTCACACTACTCTAAATGGAAAGCACTTAGTTGTAAACCATAGTTCCTCAAGTGTGTGGGCTCCCAAAACCAAAATGGTTTGGGTTCCCAAAGCTAACATTCAAGGACCCAAAGTTGTTTGGGTACCTAAATCTACTCTTGTAGGAGCTTGAGGAGGAGATTGGTGATGACCGGGTGAGCTCAATAGTCAAATTCAAATCCGGTTGCATCACCAAATGAGATTGGAGCTAAATTCGAATTCAACATTGGTATAAAAATTCCTATCTATACAATTCATGTTAAATTAGCTCTAATCTAGCTTCATATGCTTAATTGACATATCATATAGTTCAATTCATTGAAAATCATTTACCCTATTCATTGCAAATCAATTATCACATCCATTGATTTTAAATGTCATTTTTTAAATGGATGTTAGAATAAGGCTTAAGTAGAAACTTAATTGAACTTAAATTTCATCATACTCATTGTTTCAATTTAGCCTTATTGATAGGGGGATCTTAAATGTTATATCTTTTAGAGTAATGAAGTGCTAAACTTAGGGGGAGCTACTTCATTACAAGACATCCAAACTCTATGCTTAAAGTCTTAATTAATTGTTGTTTTTGATGGATGTCAAAGGGGGAGAGATAATTAAGGGGGTAACTTGAAAAAATTGATAAAATTTGAACAAAAACTATGCACATCCATAGGGGGAGCATTTATATGCATAGTTTACATATACAATTTTCAAGTATTAAGATATCGGTTGCCATCATCAAAAAAGGGGAGATTGTTGGCTTTTTTGCCTTAATCTTATGTTTTGATGATTTAATCAACCAAATCTTAATTAGAGTAGCACACACTATGCATTGCATATATATTGTATTGTGCTAACCTCTACAGGTGATCAAGACTCAAGAAAGAAGGAAATGAAGTCAAGACATGTAATTAAAGCTAAATCGAAGACATGTAATCTTGATTTCTTTTGAGTCTTAGGAACAAAGTGTAATTGAGCATACTTGAGCTAAAATCAACTTAATCACACACTAGGTTCCCTATAGAAGTCACACACGAAATTTCACATTATTTGGACTTCAATAGATCACCCAAACTTAGATCGGAAAACACTAAATCTGAACCCTAACTGTCTGCCCACATTCGGTCGACCGCAACATGCTGTTCGGTCGACCGGATGATCAAGTTATCCAGTTTGTGTTTTCCTGCCTAGTTTCGGTCGACCGTACCACATCTTTCGGCCGACCGTTTGAACTTACTGTTCCGACCGTTATTCTTGTCGTATATGCCCAACGGTCGTATTCGTATTAAAACTATATACACCTCCATATACTTAACCAAACGGTCAAACCAGGTGCCAAGTTCGGTCGACCGTTTAACCTTGTCAAAAATTCCCTGCTATCGGTCGATACGATTTCGTTCGACCGATCCAATTTTCCCTCTACCGAAACGCTTATTCGGTCGACCGGTAACCATGTTCGGTCGACCGTGTTCTTAATAGACTTAAGTGTTCGGTCGATCTATTCATATTTCGGTCGACTGTATCCCTATCGAACCCAAGCGTTCGGTCGACCGTTGCACCTTTTCGGTCGACCGTTTCTGGACAGATTTGCAGCCCGATTTTCTGCTTTGTGTTCTTTGCACAATATCCAACCAAATCTTGTCCCAACGGATCTATTCTCTCTAATGCTTATAAATAGAGTTGTAAAACACATTTTAACACAACTCTCCCACTACAAACTTGTCCCAAACTTTAGAGAGAATTCCATACACTCTAAACCTCAAATCTCCACACTTAATCATATTTCCAATCTCATTCAAGTGTGCTCAAAGTTTAGAGAGTGTGTTCCACTCAAGTTACATTTGCTGTCAAGAAAGTAAAGGCTCCGGTGAAAGCCCGAAGCATCCTTCTCGGATTGTGAGAAGAGGATTCCAAGCTCGGCGAGAGTTGTTCGCGAGTTTGACGGTTGTAAGGCGTTGTCTCCCGGCCCGGAACGGGGAGCGGATAGTGAAGTCGTAGGCGGAGCTCGGTGATCCGAGCGGAGCTTGCAAGAGAGGATTAGGACCCGGGTGGGGTGCCGAACCTCTATAAAAATCGACCCGACTTCTTGTGGTTTGCATATTTCCTACACTTGCTTGTTTTGTTTTAAATTTCCGCTGCGCATATCGATTGCTTAAACAAGTAGGTGATTAGATTAATAAGTGATTAGTGAACCCATAACCCACACGATCCTACATTTGGTATCAGAGCCTTGTTAGCTAAATTCTATACTTAATCGTATTTTTAGCATGGCTAGCACATCTAATCATGTAGAGGGATTATGCACCACTAGACCTCCTTTGCTTAATGGGTCAAATTATGATTATTGGAAGAATAGGATGAAGATTTTCCTAATTTCTAATGACCTTAAGTATTGGATGTTTCTCCAAAATCCATACACACCACCAAATGAAGATGAATTAGATTCACTCACTAGGCCCAAAATGAAAGAAATTGAGATGAACTCAAAAATCATGAACATTCTATATTGTGGGCTAAATGAGGGTGAATATAATAGGATTAGAGGGTGTGTTAGTGCACATGAGATATGGCATAGACTTCAAATGCACCATGAGGGGGATAGTAAAACTAAGGAAACACGCATTAGTCTCCTCATGCATAAATATGAGATTTTTTCTATGCAAATCGGTGAAAACATAAGCGAAATGAACACTCGCTTCACCGATATCACTAACTCTCTTTTGGTTCTTGGAAGAAAAATCAATGAAGGAGAGATGACAAGGAAGTTCCTCCGGTCACTTAGCATCGATTGGGAAGATAAAGTCGTCGTAATTGAAGAGGCGCATGATCTCTCAAAATTAAAGATGGAGGAGCTCATTGGAAACTTGATGGCTTATGAACTTCAAATCAACCATCGGAAGGAGAAGGAAGCCACCAAGAACAAATTCACCTTGGGATTACATGCAAATATTGACCAACCAAGGAGGAGTATAGAAGATGAGGACATTGAAGTCCTAGCAAAAGACTTCTTCAAATACCTCAAGAAGGACAAAGAAGAAAAGAATGAAAGAAGAGGTAGAAGAAGTGAGAAAAGAGAAAAAGAAAAAGAGAGGGAGGAGAGTGGAAATGAGAGAAGAGAAGGGGAGAAGAAAAAGGAGAGAAGGGAGAGGAGAAAAGAAAAGGAGAAGAGCAAGAGAAAAGAAAGGAAGGAGGAAGCACACAAGGCTACATGGGATGATTCTTCATCACCATCTTCATCGTCGTCTTCCTTGCAAAGTAGAAGAGAAGTGGCTCACTCATGCTTCATGGCTATTGAAGATCAAAGTGAGGTAGATTCTAACTCTTGTTCTAGTAATTCATGCTCAACTAAGTCATATTATAGTGATAGCTCACATTCTAGTGTTAATGAAGAAACTTATACACATGATGAGCTTCAAAATGCATTTCATGACTTAGTTAAACAATATGAGATCATTTATGATAAAAACAAAAATGTTAGAAAGTTAATCAAAGATCTCCAAAGCCAAATTGAAACATGCATGAACGAGAAGAATGAGGTGATTGCTAAATTTGAAAAGAATGCATCAAATTTTGATAAATTAAAAGCAACACCTATAGATTGTGAACAATTAGATCTTCAAGCTTGCAATGTGCAATTAAGAAAAGATCTAGAAAAATTCACACATGGAACTAAGATGCTTAACATGTTATTAGGTAGTCAAAGACAATCTTTGCAAAAACATGGGTTAGGATACAATGCAAAATTGAAAAACCATGTATCTCACACTACTCTAAATGGAAAGCACTTAGTTGTAAACCATAGTTCCTCAAGTGTGTGGGCTCCCAAAACCAAAATGGTTTGGGTTCCCAAAGCTAACATTCAAGGACCCAAAGTTGTTTGGGTACCTAAATCTACTCTTGTAGGAGCTTGAGGAGGAGATTGGTGATGACCGGGTGAGCTCAATAGTCAAATTCAAATCCGGTTGCATCACCAAATGAGATTGGAGCTAAATTCGAATTCAACATTGGTATAAAAATTCCTATCTATACAATTCATGTTAAATTAGCTCTAATCTAGCTTCATATGCTTAATTGACATATCATATAGTTCAATTCATTGAAAATCATTTACCCTATTCATTGCAAATCAATTATCACATCCATTGATTTTAAATGTCATTTTTTAAATGGATGTTAGAATAAGGCTTAAGTAGAAACTTAATTGAACTTAAATTTCATCATACTCATTGTTTCAATTTAGCCTTATTGATAGGGGGAGCTTAAATGTTATATCTTTTAGAGTAATGAAGTGCTAAACTTAGGGGGAGCTACTTCATTACAAGACATCCAAACTCTATGCTTAATGTCTTAATTAATTGTTGTTTTTGATGGATGTCAAAAGGGGAGAGATAATTAAGGGGGTAACTTGAAAAACTTGATAAAATTTGAACAAAAACTATGCACATCCATAGGGGGAGCATTTATATGCATAGTTTACATATACAATTTTCAAGTATTAAGATATCGGTTGCCATCATCAAAAAGGGGGAGATTGTTGGCTTTTTGGCCTTAATCTTATGTTTTGATGATTTAATCAACCAAATCTTAATTAGAGTAGCACACACTATGCATTGCATATATATTGTATTGTGCTAACCTCTACAGGTGATCAAGACTCAAGAAAGAAGGAAATGAAGTCAAGACATGTAATTAAAGCTAAATCGAAGACATGTAATCTTGATTTCTTTTGAGTCTTAGGAACAAAGTGTAATTGAGCATACTTGAGCTAAAATCAACTTAATCACACACTAGGTTCCCTATAGAAGTCACACACGAAATTTCACATTATTTGGACTTCAATAGATCACCCAAACTTAGATCGGAAAACACTAAATCTGAACCCTAACTGTCTGCCCACATTCGGTCGACCGCAACATGCTGTTCGGTCGACCGGATGATCAAGTTATCCAGTTTGTGTTTTCCTGCCTAGTTTCGGTCGACCGCACCACATCTTTCGGCCGACCGTTTGAACTTACTGTTCCGACCGTTATTCTTGTCGTATATGCCCAACGGTCGTATTCGTATTAAAACTATATACACCTCCATATACTTAACCAAACGGTCGAACCAGGTGCCAAGTTCGGTCGACCGTTTAACCTTGTCAAAAATTCCCTGCTATCGGTCGATACGATTTCATTCGACCGATCCAATTTTCCCTCTACCGAAACGCTTATTCGGTCGACCGGTAACCATGTTCGGTCGACCGTGTTCTTAATAGACTTAAGTGTTCGGTCGATCTATTCATATTTCGGTCGACTGTATCCCTATCGAACCCAAGCGTTCGGTCGACCGTTGCACCTTTTCGGTCGACCGTTTCTGGACAGATTTGCAGCCCGATTTTCTGCTTTGTGTTCTTTGCACAATATCCAACCAAATCTTGTCCCAACGGATCTATTCTCTCTAATGCTTATAAATAGAGTTGTAAAACACATTTTAACACAACTCTCCCACTACAAACTTGTCCCAAACTTTAGAGAGAATTCCATACACTCTAAACCTCAAATCTCCACACTTAATCATATTTCCAATCTCATTCAAGTGTGCTCAAAGTTTAGAGAGTGTGTTCCACTCAAGTTACATTTGCTGTCAAGAAAGTAAAGGCTCCGGTGAAAGCCCGAAGCATCCTTCTCGGATTGTGAGAAGAGGATTCCAAGCTCGGCGAGAGTTGTTCGCGAGTTTGACGGTTGTAAGGCGTTGTCTCCCGGCCCGGAACGGGGAGCGGTTAGTGAAGTCGTAGGCGGAGCTCGGTGATCCGAGCGGAGCTTGCAAGAGAGGATTAGGACCCGGGTGGGGTGCCGAACCTCTATAAAAATCGACCCGACTTCTTGTGGTTTGCATATTTCCTACACTTGCTTGTTTTGTTTTAAATTTCCGCTGCGCATATCGATTGCTTAAACAAGTAGGTGATTAGATTAAAAAGTGATTAGTGAACCCATAACCCACACGATCCTACAAAATGAACGTACCAAAGAAGGATTTCTTAACTGCAAACATAAGCTCTATTCTGTCGAACTCATCTCCTATAAAATATAAGGACCCTGGGTGTCCCACAATTTCATGTGCAATAGGAGATACTTTTATCAACAAAGCCCTTCTAGACCTTAGTGCTAGTGTTAACCTACTCCCGTTCTCTGTCTACGAGCAACTCAACCTTGGTCCACTAAAACCCTCTAAGACAACTCTTCAATTTGCTGACTGCTCTATTAAGAAACCAAGAGGTGTAGTCGAGGACGTTTTGATCAAGGTGGGTGACTTCATTTACCCAGTGGATTTTGTCGTACTAGATACTGCACTTGTTGTAAATCCTAATAGACAAATCCCTGTAATACTAGGCAGACCCTTTTTAGCCACTTCTGAAGAATTGATAAACTGTCGAAATGGGCTCATGCAATTATCTTTTGGGAACTTAAAAGCTGAATTTAATATCTTTAATGTTGAGAGTGAGCCAGAAATAATATGCAATCAAAGTGATGTTGTGATGAGAGCACGTATCTATAAGATTTCTGAATCAAATAAATCATCACAAAATCAAAAAGAAAGTGCGAAAAAGGGGAGTAATTCTTCGATACACCTACCATCACTCGAGCAAACAAGAGAATCAATACATGTGAGAGGTATGGAACCTTTACCTCAGGGCAACATGGGGAACAATTCAACTGGATACATGCACCAACATGGTGACATTCAATCCAGTTCTGATTATGGTTGACTCTGAACAAATTTCATCCCTCCACCGCAGTTCACCCAGGTAATAAGTGCATTTGCTTTATACTTGCATACATTGAGGACAATGCATGATGTAGGTGTGGGGGGTGTTTATCTATATATCTCTATATTCTATTTGTTTTGTTGTTATTCAAAAAAATAATAATTCAATATTGCATGACATAGCTTAAGATTGAACTGCCAAAACCCGTGTACAAATTGCATTGAGTTTTTGTTCCATATTATATAGTTCTGCTTGTAGAAATTATGACATAAATCTAAGTTCCAAAGAAATAACTCATTACCCTTTAAGACATGTATGCACTTAAATGGGATGAATCAAATCTTTGAAGTGGTTGATAAAAAGAAGAGGTTGAGGAAAATATACCGGGAAGTGTGGACTTCTAATAGCAATTAAGCCTTGAGGAAAATAAAAGTAAAAAAATAATAAAGGAATCAAGTGAGGAAAACACATTTTACAAAATGATTACAAAAGCCCAAACCTTTGAGTCACTGGTCCGTAGGGGTATCTTAAAACCCGGTAACTTGAGTCTACCAGCTCCGGATTATCGACCAAACTCGCTACACGAATGCAAAAAAGGTAAAAGTGTCAGAAAAAGCAAATGTGTTGAATCACGGAAAAAAAATATACTTTAAGATACTCAAGGCCCAAAGTTAAAAGAATGATCCATGCCATGGTTGATCCGAATGATACTTCACCACCAGAGGAGGCGTGCAAAATAATTTAAGTGATAACATGTGTAGAAGGGTTAGTGGTGTGAATGTTGGAGGAACAAAGATAGGGTCAGACTTTTTATAAGTTAGATTTGTATAACGAGCATGCAAGAATTCTAAGTAAGATGTATAAGGTTGAGGTGGAGATATTTAGAGCTAGCAATGAAATGTTGAATTAAGACTTTGTGGGTGTGTCAACTGTAAAACCCTCACGAGACAAAACTCGTCCTTTAAGGAAACTTGGGGGTTTAAAGGCTTGTTGCACATGCTAAGTGCAACCGTGATTCCTACGAAAGTGAGTTAGAATTTCCCAGTTTTCATTTTTCTTATTATATGTTTTGCTAGGGACTAGCAAAATCTAGGTGTGGGGCACTTGATGCATTGCATACATTGCATTATATGTCTTTCATTTAGATTAATTTTCTATCAATAAATGCTACTAAGGTATGTGTTTAGTCTTATTTACATAACACAGGGACCTGAATGCAAATTACCCATATCGCGAGCATAAATGCGTGCAAGAGACTCATTTCTATCATAAAGACCAAGTCAAGATTATCGGGATTCAAATGATAGTTCATCCAAGCATAAAAGCATTCAAATACCTAATTACAAAAAGGCTAAGGACTGCAAGGACCAAAATATTATTTTGGAGAAGTTCTAAAAAAATCAATTTGGATCTCCAAATATACAAAGAATTAATTTGGAGCTCAAAAGAAAGGAAAGAAATCATCCAGACGCGCAAAGGAGGATTAAATCATACCATAAACACACAGCAAAAATCCGGATCCAATCAGAGCATATTGTGCGGCGATTTAGCCGCAAGTTACATGTATTGTGCGGCGATTCCGCCGCACCCCTGTCGATCTGCGTCTCCGAATTTTGTCCAGTCGTGGTGTGACGCGTGTACGTTCCAATTCTATACTTAGGTCCCTTGTATCAGCTATAAATAGCCCCGAGAACGATGTTGTGAGGAGTTCTTGTTTTGACCCATTATTTAGCAATAAAATTCTGTTGGTTTATTTTGTTTTTTTTACTTTTCTTTCTTAGTTTCTCTAGGACCCCTTCTCCTCCTCTCCATCCATGAGTTTCTAACTCTCTCCAAAGGGTGGGGGTGACAGATTTAGGGTGATGAGAAGAAGAATCAAGTTATTATTTTAATTTCGTATTAGTATATTTTGATTAGTTGAGTTTATGTTGAGTCATTTATCATGTAATGCTTTATATAACTAATGTGATTTATTATAAGTTTCAGAATTCTCTAATCGAAACTCGACATCTAAACCTCCACCCGCTGGACTCCCATTCATAGTTGTTTTCTTCTTAGTTTGTTTTGTTGTTCTTGCTTTAGATAATTAAAAAGACCAAAAATCTCAAACCAACCTCATTATTGTTCTCTCTTTCTCTCCTTAATCGAAAACCACAAAAAATAATAATATCTCTCCCTCCTTGTGTTCGACCCGTACTTGCCACTGCTTCATCGCGGCCGTGCACTTGTGGTATAAATTTAATTCTCATCAAGTTTTTGGCGCCGTTGCCGGGGAGGCGACGAAGATTTTGTTTATTTTTTGTGATTTCGATTCTATCCTGTTTATCGTGTGCGCGATCTAACTATTTGGGTTTGCATTTCAGGAGACAACAGAGTGCGCGGCAAAATCCGGGCACAGTTGGAGCAAGAAGGGCGGCGTAATCGCCGCACAAAAAGAACAACTCGTGGCGGATTCGCCGCACGTTTGAAGCATCTGGGCTTCAATTTTTTCTGAGGTCATCGCCATCTCTGGGTGGACGCGTGGAGCTACTGAAATTTTGAGAGCGGGAGGTGAACCCGACTGAGCATTGCATAGGTAACCTTTATTGCCTCTTTCCTCGTAATTTCTAGTTTCGGAAAATTTCCTTTTGTAGAACTGCACGTGTTAAACTCAAATTCCATAATTGGCAATAATTCAACTCTGACCTAAAAATTTGCAAAACTAGAAGAACTTAGTGCATGCATCATATAATGTTTTGTTTGCATTATTCTTGCTAAATTCTTGCAAATTAATTCTTGTTGAAGAGTGCTGGAGGCAAGGTACGTATTGTGGTTTTTATCGATTGCATTTAAGCATATAATCTAATTTGCATACAACCTTGCAATTGCCCCCCACTAAAGACCATTGTTTGACTATCTTTGCTAGATTTAAGTTAAACTATCTTTTGCTCTTAGGTCCTTCTGTCTTACGTTCAGGTCATTCTCCCTTGCATCTTGGTCCCCAGGTCTCACAATTAAGTCATTTTTCCTGCTTTTGGGTCCTTTCATGGCTCTTCTCTTCAAACCTCTTTATTTCTGAAATTCAAACATAAAACTCGTCACGTAGCATTGCTTAGGTGTAAGATAATGGATATAAGGTACAAATATAGGCATGAAATGATGTCAATCAAATACCCCCACACCTAAGTTTTTGCTAGTCCCGAGTAAAACAAAGAAAGAGAAGAGCGAACGAAATACAAGAAATCGTAACTCACTTTCGTTGGAATCACGATTGCACTTAGCACGTGCAACAAGCCGTTAAACCTCCTTGTTGCCAAGGAGGAGGAGTGTTGTCTCCTGAGGGTTTTCTATGGATATACCCATAAAATCCGAACAAGATGCATTATTCAATCTAGACCTCGACTCGTTGGACAAATTTTGTCGATCAAAGGACGCGGTAATCCTACGGGCCAACTCTATATAGGTAATCAGTCCACACCTAGCCTAATAAACCATTCGTGCAAGTTAAATAAGGAATTAAGTGAAAGACATAGACAACCTCAACATTCTCAAGTGATACAAAGTGTAAGGTTCATTAAGGTTCTTATTTGCATTACCATTTTTTCTTTTTATTTCTTTTCACATTTTTTTTCTTATTTTTATTTTTATTAGTTGGAGCTTCATTCTCCCAGGGCCAGGTTTCGTGCATCATTGCCCATGAGGACTTACACTATCACGCACACCTTTCCCCAAATCTCCACATAGGGCAATCCCTACAACCCGTGTAACGAGAGTTCGATCGGCGCATCCCAAGTCAGATGACTCGAAAGCACCAGACACAAAGTCCCCTCAGACTTACTTTCCCGAGTGATAGGAGCCGTGCGAGAAGAGAGAACACCTACTCACTTATTTCTTATCTACACATGAACCAAAACCCCTACACTAATGTCTCACAACAAGATTTAGAGGGTCCTTGACTACAACAAACTTCCTTAACTTAACAGACACGAATTATTGACTCACTAGGTTCAGGGTGGACTTCATTAAATGTTTGAGCACTGAAACCCTATGATTACTCACCCCCAAGGGAAAACTGGGGTGCATCATAACGCCTCGATAAATCCTAAAACCACAGTAGTAGATATCCTAATGCATCAAGTTCAACACAATTTTGGGAGTTTTCTTTTTACTTTGCCTCTCAACGGTTTTACACATGCTAAACACACACAAAACCCACAAAACATTTTCTTTCGCAAACACATGAAGATTTTGAAAGAAATTTGAAAATTTTGAAGCACTAGGCAAGCAAAAGAAGACAAGTCACCCAAAGATCATGGCAAGCAGATATATCGATATTAAATACAGCACACTAACATAACCCTAACAATGCACACACAAAAAAAATCAAAGGAAAAAGACTCAACTATGTACACACGTAAAACACCCCCCACACCTACTTCATGCATTGTCCTCAATGAATGTGAGCAAGATACTACATGGATTTATGCATGAAAAAGGAGAGATCTCACCAACATGAAGTACAAAGGGAAGTTCAAGGTCATGTTGATGGACACAAACCCGAATTCCCTCAAAACCTGTGAGATGCTAAAGAAAGGATACAAATACGTGAAAGAAATGGAGCCCAAATACACAAGGGTTGGGGCTCACAACAATCGATGCTCACTGAAGGAGTCTTTTATTGTATTTTTATTTTATTTTTATAACTGTGTACAAAAATGGGCTCCCATCTTCATATGTTAAGGGACATCAAATGGGAACCCACCATCTCTCGAGCGAAAAATGCACATGCATGGGCTCGCGACAAACTAATCAGAATTGCTTGACCACCTGATACCCTTATAAGTGTTGTGGTCGTTTGATGCCTCTTGAGAGTGAGCAAAATAGGAGGCATGAATGAGAGGTGAACCTCTATCAGGTTGAAGGGTATCAGGTGGTTGATTCTTAACCCACATGAGGTCCTCAACAGATACAGAATGAAGATCATGTGGCCCAGAGGCCATAAAAATGGTATCTTGTGGCTCAAAAGCCACATGATCGAAAGGATGTGGCTCAAGGGCCACGTGATCAAAAAGAAGTGGCTCAAGGGCCACATGATCAGAAGAATGTGGCTCAAGGGCAACGAGATCAAAAGGATGTGGCTCAAGGGCCACAAGATCAAAAGGAGGTGGCACTGAGACCACATGATCAGAACATAAGGCACCTTCTTGTGCCAGCCCAGGTGAAACATCTTCACCACCTTCAGGATCTTCATCAAACAATTCTCTGAAGTATTTGAAGGTGACCTCAACTTCAATTTCATCCAAACCCTGGATAAGGTTGACCCCAACATGGTCATTGAAGGCACCTGGCTTCTTGCTGATGGTTAAGATGTTGAAATCAGCGCATTGACTACCATAACTCAAGCGCATCATACCATTGCGACAAAATTGATCAATGCATTGGAAGTCGCAAGGAATGGTCGCTCTGGAATGACAGGAATTTGCCCAAATGGGTTTGGCACAGGGTCAGTAGAAGTCGACTGGATAAATGAACTCTCCCACTTTGATCAGCACATCTTCCACCACACCCCTCGATTTCTTCATAGACCAATCCGCCAATTGAAGAGTGGTCTTTGTTTGTTTGAGGTCTCCAAGACCGAGGTGGACGTAGACAAAATATGGAAGAAGATTAACAGATGCACCAAGGTCCAATATGGCTCGATGTATGAGCACATCACCAACTACACAAGAGATAGTAGGACAGCCAGGGTCCTTGTACTTGACTTGCATGGGTTGTGCCAACAAAGAACTCACGTTAGCCGTATGAAAAGCTTTCTTTGGAACAAGAGTTTTTCTCTTCTTGGTGCATAAGTCCTTGAGAACCTTGGCATAAGGTGACATTTGCTGAATCACCTCCAACAGAGGGATGTTCACCTTAACTTGCCTAAACATCTCAAGCATCTTGTCATGCTGATCAGAGGTTTTCTTTTTAAGGCGCTCAGGGAATGGCGCATTCGGGGCATAAGGATGTGAAGGAACCCCAGAATTCTGGTCCAAAGAAAAACATGAGTGGGGACCTCAGAATCTGGTTCCTTTGACACAAGAGGAGACAAGGGAACCTCAGGGTTCGGCCCCTTTGTCGAAGGAAATGTAGAAAGAACATCAGGATCTGGCTCCTTCCTGAAAGTATTTGTGGAGGGAGCCTCAGGATCCGGCTCCCTCAAAGATGGTGATGACAAAGAAGGGACCCCAATGTGGTTATCCACCTCCTTACCAGACCTCAAAGTATGAATCACATTAATATGATGGGTCGGTTCAAAGGTAGCATGAGGTAAAGGTGTCCTTCCTTGAGAATGGGTACCCCGAGGATTCACCTCAGGTTGACTCGGGAACTGACCCTTCTCGCGTTCATGGAGTTGATGAGCCAACTGACTAACTTGCATTTCCAAAGCCTTGACTGTACTTTGCAACGCTTGAAGGGTCGGATCACAAGAAGGGTCCTTGGGGTCAACCCGCTGGGGTGGTGGAGTCTGGTTGGAATAACCCGACGATGAGGCATGAGCATGTTGGTAATTATGGTGTTGAGACCTTTGATGTGGGGGTTGGTAGGTCGCCGATGGGCGTGGATGTTGATAAGTTGGAGGTTGAGGTTGAGCGTGCGAGCTCTGACCGTGACCCCCACTAGGCCCCCAAGAGAAGTTAGGATGGTTACGCCATCCCGGGTTGTAGGAGTGACTGTACGGGTCGTCACGCGGCCTCTGTTGATACATCGTATTTGCATGCTCAGTATCCCTTGGAGCGTAGGCGCACTCTAAGTCATCATGGCCCGTAAGTCCACACCTACTACACCCAGGAGTAGCGACCTGAGCTACAGGAGCTCGGTCCAACTCTAAACTCTCAATCCTACGCATGAGAGCATCAATTTTTGCCTCAGACGCGATCGACGACTCAACTTGATAAGATCTAGCTCGACCAGAAGACCTGGCGGCTGGTGGGCTCTCTCTTGGTATCCCACTCGAAGGTACGTTCAGCCATATACTCAAAAGTATCCCATGCCTCCTCGATGGGTTTCATTTGGAAGTCACCCTGACACATCGACTCCAACAATGTGCGGGTGTTGTAGTTGATGCCCTCATAACAATTTGGCACAACTGTCATAACTCAAATCCATGATGAGGGCACTGCTGGAGAAGGTCCTTGAACCTCTCAAAGAAACCATGAAACGATTCGGTCTCGGTCTTATACATTTGATGTATCTGGTGTCGTATCAGTTGAGTTTTCCTTTGAGGGAATAAAATTTTCAGAAAGACGGTCACAAAGTCATCCCATGACCGAATCGAGCTCGTCGGGAGGCTATACATCCATTTCTTCGCATTATCCTTCAATGCGAAAGAAATCATCCTCAACCGGACTGAATCCTCGTCAAGCTGTTGAAGCTTGAACATGGAGCATACTTCCTCGAATTCGCTTATAAAGATATACGGATCCTCCTTATTGACAGTAAAGGTTGGAAGCATGATCACATTGTTGAACGTTTTAATTAAACCGAAAGTGCACGACCGCGATGAAGCGGTGGCAAGTACGGGTCATCCTCAGGGAGGTGAGCAGTCTCTTGTTTATCAAAAATCAAGTGGCAAAAATTGGGGGAGAAAGATTGATTATGCTACTCTACACTAAACTACGCTAAGAAGTATGAAATACGAACGAAAGAAACAAACAATGAAATGATAACTAAGCTAAGAACAAAAGAAGAATGTTGTAATACAGAAATGGGAAAACCCCTAAGGGGTGGAGTGAGTGCACACAAGCAAAGAGGTGGGTGTTGAACACATTCTTTAAGCACAAATAAAGGTGGTGTTATCATGCATAGGAAGTGTCTAAATGTTGTGACAAAACCTATCAATCTATTCACCAACTTAGTTGATTAACATTTACATATGCAAGATGTTTATTTCAGATCCTAAACAAGCATGAGAGGTGTCTAATCATTTTGGCAAAACTCATCAAGTTATAAATTCTATCCTAAACAAGCAAGCATACATTCACGTTTTATCAACACATTGGAAATAAAGCATTCAATCCATTCTCATTTGCATGTATGTACATCTACTCCACCCCCCGAAGGGGATGTAACTGCTCACTAAACATTACACTAATTATTAAACTAAACAAAGAAAACATATTAACTAAGCTAATAAAACTAATGAAATGAGATTAAGCAAAGCAAAACAAGAAACATAAAACAAACAACATAATAAAGAAAACTTGTATTAAAATGACTCACATTAAAAGTAACATCCTCCTACTTTAGTGTGTGCTTCTAGGCCTCACTTCTAGTAGGAAGAATATCTACTTAGAATATGGAGTAATTACAATGGAAGGTGAAGAGTTCTATTTATAGCTAGAGAAAAAGCAAATCCGGGACAATCCCCTGATGTGGGACTAAACCAATACCAAAAATACGCTAAACAAACATTAATACAAGTCCAGGAGAAATCGTGGCAGATCTGGGCTGATCCAGACCGCCAATTGGCAGTCTAAAAAGTCCAGATCCAGTTGAATCTTGTTCTGGGCTTTGCTTGGTGTATTTGGTGGTCTTGGATGCATCTACGTCGTTTATCCGACCCGAATCGAATTGGTAAAATACTCCCCATGATGGTGTGGAGTATTTTTTTTGCTCTTAGGTCCTTCAGTCTTACATTCAGGTCCTTCTCCCTTGCATATTGGTACCTAGATCTCACAACTCAGTCCTTTTTCCTAGCTTTTGGGTCCTTTTATGCTTCATCTCTTCAAACCTATTTATTCCTGAAAACTAAACATAAAACTCGTAACATAGCATTGTTTAGGTGAAAGATAATGAATATAAGATATAAGCATGAAATGATGCCAATCAAATACCCCCACACCTAACTTTTGCTAGTCCCGAGCAAAACAAAGAAAGGAAAAAGCATACGAAAACAAGAAATCCTAACTCACTTTTGTAGGAATCACGGTTGCACTTAGCACGTGCAACAAGTCGTTAAACCTCCTTGTCGCCAAGGAGGAGGAGTGTTGTCTCCTGAGGGTTTTCAACGGATATACCCACAACATCCGAACAAGAGGCATTAATCAATCTAGCTACACGACTCGTTGGACTCATATTGTCGATCATGGGATGCGGTAATACTACGGGTCGACTCTATATATGTAATCGGTCCACACACCTAGCCTAATGAGTTATTCGTGAAAGTTAGTTAAGGACTTAAGTGAAAGACATGGGTAACCTTAACTTCTGAATGTGATACAATGTGTAAAGTCCATTTTGGTTCTTATTTGACTTTTTTTTTCTTTTTTTTCTTCTTTAGAGCATTTTATTGGTTGGTGTTTGATTCTCCCAAGGTCAGGTTTCGTGCATCATTGCCTATGAGGACTTACACTATCACGTACACCTTCCCCCAAATCTCCACATAGGGCTATCCCCACCACCCGTGTAATGGGAGTTCGGTCGGTGCATCCCAAGTCAGATGACTCGAAAGCACCAGCCACAAAGGCCCGTCAGACCTACTTTCCCGATTGATAGGAGCCGTGCGAGAAGAGAGAACACCACTTATTTATTTATTTATCTACATGGGAACCAAAACACCTACACTTAAGTTTCACAAAAAGAGATTATGGGCCCTTGACCATGACAAACTTCCTTATATTAAAAGACACGAATTATTTGACTCACTAGGTTTAGGGTGGACTTCTTTAAATGTTTGAGTGCTGAAACCCTACGATTACACACCCCCCGAGGGAAAACCGGGGTGCATCCTAACGTCTCGATAAGACCTAAAGCCAGCAAACTAGAAATCCTAATTCATCAAGTTCAAGACAATTTTGGGAGCTTTCTTTCTACATTGCCTCTCAACGGTTTTGCACATGCTAAACACTCGCAAAACCTACAAAAACATTTTCGCAAGCACATGAAGATTTTGAAAGAACTGTGAAAATTTTAAAGCAGTAGGCAAGCAAAAGAAGACAAGTCACCCAAGGATCATGGCAAGCAGATATATCGATATTAAATGCGGCACACTAACATGACCCTAACAATGCACATAAAAGAAAACAAAAATCAAAAGAAAATGCATGCCTCTCAACGGTTTTGCACATGCTAAACACACGCAAAACCTACGAAAATATTTTGTTTCGCACACACATGAAGATTTTGAAAGAAATGTGAAAATTTTAAAGCACTAGGCAAGCAAAAGAAGACAAGTCACCCAAGGATCATGGCAAGCAGATATATCAATGTGAATTGAAGAACACTAACATGACCCTAGCAGTACAACCAAAAGAAAACGAAATAAAAACAAAAAGACGCACAAACTATGTACAAACGTGAAAACACCCCCCACACGTAATCCATGCATTGTCCTCAATGAATGTGAGAAAGATACTACATGGATTTATGCATGAAAAATGAAAGATCTAACCAACATAAAGTGCAAAAGGAAGTTCGTAGACACAAACCCGAATTCCCTCAAAACCTGTGAGATACTATAGAAGGGAGACAAATACGTGAAGAAATGGGCCCCAAATACACAAAGGTTGGGACCCACAACAATCAATGCTCAGTCATAGAGTCTTTTATTACACTTTTTTACAAGGTATATACATCAACAAAGATATTCTCATAATCATTTGGTCAAGGAACATCAAATGAGAACATCAAGTTATGAGGACCAGAGACTTGCCGAGATGGGCAAACTTCAGTGGTACTATGAGGTGTCATGAGGGGTGAAAGGTCAAAGCTGAAAGGCTCGAACCCCTCATGATATTGGTTGGGTGTCGACAACATGAATCAATGAAGTTGTGTTGCCTCACTAGTGTTTAGTTGCTCATCGAACAAAACCCTCCAACCAATAGGTGGTTGCATCGGAATGAGTTCCTCAAGCTCATTCGATGGATACAACAAACCTACATCACTAAGAATGAGACTTCTCCCCAAGTCATCACACAAGGACCTCCCAACATCATTTATATCATCAAACATAAGCTCGGTCGTAGGTGGGTCCTTGTTGGAGTCAAGATGAAGCTCAAATGGCTCAATGGCCAAGGGACATGCGACAGAGACACCTTCTGGTATAGGCATATGATGAGGTGTCTGACTCTCACTAATAATCTCAACTGAATCATGAAACAAACACTCCTTTTGGACATTCATGTTTGATGCCAGCTCACTCTGTTGCATTGCAAAGACAGGCAATGAGTTTTCGCTGGGCCCACAAACATTCTCAATGGGTTGCATTGGTGTTAGGGGTGTTTGTTGATTTTGTGGTGCTTTCTCCAATTGGCGGATGAGATTTAGATTTAAAGGTTCATCCATGGGTTCATGTTGCCTACCAGAGTTGAACACATGAAACTCGGCACTCATGTTACCCAATGAGAGCTTCATGAGACAATTTCTACAATTAATTAAGGCATTGGAGGTTGCCAGAAATGGTCTACCCAAAATCAAAGGTATTTGAGAGTGGGTGTTCGCAACAAGATTGGTATCGAGGACAACAAAATCGACTGGAAATATAAAATCTCCAACTTTGATAAGCACGTCCTCGATAATCCCCTTTGGAATACGAATTGATCTATCCGCCAATTGGAGGGTGATCTTAGTTGGTTTCAATTCACCCAAATTTAACTGTTGATAAACAGAAAATAGGAGGAGGTTGACCGTTGATCCTAAATCAAGCAATACATTACTCATGCTAGTGTCCCATATCGTACACTAAATAGTAGGACACCCAGGGTCCTTGTATTTTGTGTAGGCGGGATTGGACAAAAGTGAGCTTACATTTGCAGCCAAGAATGCTTTCTTAGGAACATTGGTCTTCCTCTTGGTTGTGCAGAGATCCTTCAACACTTTGGCATATTGAGGTATTTGTTGGATGACATCCAACAAGGGGATGTCAACCTTCATTTTCTTAAACACCTCTAATATCTTATCTGTTGTGTCACTCTGCTTTTTGGTTAATCTACTTGGATAGGGAGTTTTTGGCAGGTAGGTTTTCTGCGATGCCTGAGAAGGAGGCATTGGTGTATTACCCTCACCCTCAGCCTCTTCTTCACCATCATTCACACTGAGAGGCTGCATAGATGGTGGTGGTGGCAAGGAAATGTGATTGTCAACCTGCTTTCCATTCCTTCAGGTTACAATGGAATTGACATGGTGAACAAGTTCCTCCACATTGTTCACTTGCCTCCCCCGAGGTACCACATTCTCATTTTGCATGTGTTGTTGTTGGTACATGCGGGGGTTAGCCTCAGGCTGGCTAGGTAAAGACCCTCTCTCTCTTTCATGTACAGACTGAGCCAATTGGCCCATCTGAAGCTCTAGAGATTTGATGGTCTGCTGATTTGAAGTGAGAACTTGACTTGTGGTTGACATAAATTTTTTCATTGAGTTTTCAAGACCACGAGTCAAGGTCTCAAGTGAATTGAATCGGGTTTCCATATTATTCGAATTTGGGAAACCCGATTGATTGGTGATTGGAGCTTGGGGTGGCTGATAGGATTGTGCATGCATGGGAGGTTGGTATGATTGGTTATGTGGTCGAGAGGAGTTTGAAGGACCACCCGGGACATTATTTTGGTTCCATGAAAAATTGGGGTGGTTCCTCCATCCAGGATTATAAGATGATGAATATGGGTCATTCCTAGCTCTGTCATAGATGTCGTTGACATGTTCCATGGACGCACACTCGCTTTCTACATGACCTATCCTACCACATGAATGATAGGGAACTGGACCAGATGTGGACATGTGAGGTGCACCTTGTTGGTTTTGGAGCTAAATCGAATCCATACGGCGTATTAAGGCCGCCATGCGTGCCTCGGTGGCCGTAGTGGTATCGACAACAAATGCGGCACCCGATCTAGTCGAGTTTGCATTCGCGATCCTTGCTACGATACTAGATGATGCAGGTGGTTCCCTTACACTCTCTCATTGCATTGTTTTCTCAGCAAGGTCTTCTAGGAAAATCCATGCCTCCCTTTCATCCTTTCCCAAGAACTCTCCTTGACACATGAACTCAAGGAGCGTTCGGGACGGGATGTGAAGGCCTTCGTAAACAATTTGACAAAGGTGCCACAACTCGATGCCATGGTGAGGGCATGAGGATAGTAGCTCCTTGAACCTCTTTAAGTATGTATGGAATGGTTCGGTCTCATGTTGATAGAACGAATTGATTTCGTTCCTCAATTTTTGAGTCCAGTGATTTGGGAAGTACTTCTTGAGGAATGCATATTGAAACTCATCCCATGTCCTAAAGGCATTCGCCTGGTTGCTGTACAACCACTTCTTGGCGTCATCCTTCAGCGCAAATGGGACAAGCCTCAGATGGATGGAGTCTGTGCTAAGTTGTTGCAGCTTGAACATAGCACAGACCTCCTCAAATTCCCTGAGAAAGATATAGGGGTCACCTTTCCCAGTGAAGTGAGGGAGCATGGAAATAAACTGCGGCTTAACCTCAAAATGGTTCTCATTTGCCTCTGGCAATACGATGCATGAGGGTAGAGCAGTACGACTCGGGTAGCATCGATCACGTAGAGGTATGAGAGCGACAACATGAAGAACATGTGGAATAGGTGGGTCCAGCAACTGCTCCTCCTCACGGAAATTAGCAGCCATTGAACCCAGACCGCGTGCGACACGAGAGGAGGAAGTTCTCGAGAAATCGATGACCGAAGCCGGATTGACAACGATCCTCGTCAAACGACCACTCTCGTCTCGTGTCCATGAAAGCATGCACAAAGGTGCACACCAAAACTTTTTTTTAACAAAGAATGTACGTAGAAGAGAAGACGAGGGAACACAGGAGAGAAAGAATGACTCAGGAGAGAAGGGAAGAAGTCCTTATGCTACGGCGGATGGGTACAGGTAGAAGCACATAAGCAAACAAGGCTCAAGCAATCCTAAGGTCGCTATAGGTCCTTACAGCTAGACGATGCCTAACTGCGAGGTCACACGGCCTCAACACGCCTCACCACCCTACGACGAGGACCACAAAGCCCAGCAAGTGAGTCAACATCTGGAGATCTCGTTTCTCCTACTATCGACAAAGTGGGCAACGCCGATCAGGTTATGACGGTCGCGACCGGATCACTCTCCTAATGCGTCCGAATTCCTTAAGGCCAATGTCTACTTGATTTTAAAATTAGGCTCTTGCTTAGTGTGGTTTTTGGGGCGAAGGAAAGGGTGATGAAATCCCCCACCTTATCTTTTATGTGAAAGCCCCTCCTTAGTTGTGTTTTGGAGTCCTAATCTAGCAATCAACTCTCCAAACAAACGCTCAACTCACACTTGTTTCAATGCACTTCCTACTAACTAATGCATGTTCATACGAAATGCATGAATGAGAATAGAAGGTGCGTACCTCACGCCGACACTCAGCAACTGAACATAAAGTTAAAATAAAAGACAATCTACGTGCCTAAGTAGCATATATGATGCATGACCTAAACAAGAAAGAATGCCTAATCTTTTGCTTTGGGTTTTAGGGTCCAAGTTGCTTAAAGGGATTTGATTATTGATCTGGGAACCAACTATAAGTCAGAACATGCCAAATCAAGTCCCAGATCACTACATCAATTATGGCAACAAGATGGAGAAAAGATAAGGGAAACATGGCTCACCAGACCGCTGATTGGCAGTCCAAACTGTCCAGGTTGCCTCCCAATTTCTCCAGCTACCTCTCCTGGCAACTCTAAGTCTCCTGAAACAAAGAAAAACTACAAAACACAAATTAAATCCACTCGAATCGTCCAAACAAGAGTCTGGACTCGCACCTCCCCAGCAACGGCGCCAAAAACTTCTTAAACGTTTTAATTAAACCGCAAGTGCACGACCGTGTTGAAGTGGTGGCAAATACGGGTCGTCCTCAGGGAGGTGAGCAGTCTCTCGTTTGCACGAAAGCAAGTGGCAAAAATAGGGAATAGAGTTTGATTATCCTAATCTACGCTACACTACAATACGAAATAACGCATGCATAAGCAAACAACAAAAGATTAACTAAAACATAACTAAGAACGAAATAAGAGTACTGAAATTCAGAAATGGAAAACCCCTAAGGGGTGGAGTAAGTGCACACATGCAAAGAGGTGGGTGTTGAACATATTCTTTAAGCACAAATGAAGGTGGTGTTATCATGCATAGGAAGTTTCTAAATGTTATGGCAAAACCTATCAATCCATTAACCAACCTAGTTGATTAACATTTACGTATACAAGTTGTTTATTTCAGAACCTAAACAAGCATGAGAGGTGTCTAATCATTTTGGCAAAACTCATCAAGTTATAAATTCTATCCTAAACAAGCAAGCATACATTCATGTTTTATCAACACATTGTAAATAAAGCATTCATTCCATTCTCTAATGCATGTATGAACATAAACTCCACCCCCCAAAGGGGATGGACTACTCACTACACATTAGACTAATTATTAAACTAAGCAAGGAAAACATATTAACTAAGCTACTAAAACTAATGAAATGAAATTAGACAAAGTAAAACAAGAAACATAAAACAAACAACATAATAAAAAAACTTTTATTAAAATGACTCACAATTCAAGTAGCATCCTCCTACTTTAGTGTGTGCTTCAAGACCTCACTTCTAGTAGGAAGAGTAGCCACTCAAAATGTGAAGTGATTACAATGGAATGTGAAGAGTTCTATTTATAACCATAGAAAAAGGCAATCCAGGACAATCCCCCGATGTGGGACTAAACAAATACCAGAAATAGAATAAACACCCTCTAATACATGTGCCCCCGAAGTTTGAGCGGATCCAGAGAGATCCAGACCGCCAATTGGCGGTCCATAAAGTTTGCATCCGGCTAAAATTCATTCTGGGCTTTTCTGGATTCCTTTGTCGGTCTTTGATGCATCTACTTTGTTTATTGCAGCTCCGACCCGAAACTAATTGCCAAAATCTCTCTCTCTCTCATTTGATCTCTCTCACTCTCATTCCTTCCATTCCTTCCGGCAAACCAGAGGGCACTCGGGAGACTCTGGTGGCGTGAGGCGTGCGGAGGTCGTGCGCGAGGAGGCCTCCGGAGGCGACGTGCGCGAGCGAGGCTCCGGCAAGTTTTGTCGTCTCAGGAAGGTATGTTGGCTTCTTAGTTTGTTTTTGTTGCTCACCCAAGTGTGGGTGATGTGTTGGTCGGTCGGGGGAGGTCGGAGACCTCCCCGGCGACGAGAACGACGTAAATCCTTGGCTGGAGCAAGGTTGAAGACGACCAAGTCGACCGGATACCTTCGAGCGGTCGACCGATGTAGTTTATTTGCCTGACTTTAACCATCACCGGTCGAACGATGCCTTGTGGCGGTCGACCGGTAGTGCATTGTGCTGGTGGGTTGGGATTGCCTATTGTGTTTCGGTCGACCGGTTCCTTGGGTTCGTTCGACCGGAACTTAAGTGTACTAAATAGGGATGCGTGCTTGTTCGACCGTTTATTGTTATGCGTTCGACCATTATATGACTTAGAACTGCTAGGATGCCCGGGTAGTTTCGGTCGACCGAGACCCCTGAGTCGGTCGACCGGTAGTTTTGAATTGATGTTGACCAGACTCCGGATTTTGACCTCATATCGGTCGACCGGTTTTAGATCTCTGTTCGACCGTTGAGACTTAGGTTTTGCGCAGAGAGTTCGACCGTTGTAGACTTTCGGTCGACCGATTTCCTTGGGGAAGCGGTCGACCGGGTTGCCTCTTTCGGTCGATCGTTTGTGCACAGAACTGAATTCCTAGTCCTTTTTAGGATGCCAACTCTGTCCATGGAAACCCGTGTCCTCGCCTTGTACGTGAGCTGGGAGGTGACGGTGGGCGCGTACGCGTGCCTGCCTAGGGACCGCCGTGTGGAAGAGTGTGGTGTTCGGGACGTGTCACCTCCGTGTATGGATCGTGACTTGATGTGATGGATTGATTGGACTCATTGTACAGTAGCAGGCCTGAGGGACCGCGGATCCCAATGTATGATGATTGTGCGAGCACGCAACTGTCGTTGGGTGAGGTGACTACCGGCCTAGATGGCTACGGAGGTCGCTGCCCTGCTTTTATAGCGGCGCGGTTGGTGTTCGCGCCTCGTGGAGCCTGATGACCTGGCAGACTTCGGTCTGGACTCATCCGATGTTATGCCAGACGTATTGATGGACCACCGATGATGTGCCAGTAATGCCGCCGATGTTGTTCCGGCGATTCTGATTGATGGGCCGATGCTGTTCCGGCTATGTTCCTCAGATGGGCACCTACTGAGATGATGATTGATGGACCGACCGAGCGACGACTCCGTTGGTGTGGTTTCGACCACGAAATTACAGATCTGTTTCTTATGGCGCGGACTTGGAGGATGCTCCTTGCCGAACCCCATGATTAGTGTAGCCGTGTGTGGGGAGTGTCACGTCACGTTCCGTTAGACCGTATGTGCCTACGGTAGGTCTCCTTGGGAGACCCGATGATGATTGTCGGACTGATGTCCTGTGTTACCCTTCGGGGGAACTGTTTTCCTTACTGTTGATGACATGACATTCTATTAGTATGATAGGTTCATTTGTACTACTGCATGCATATAGGTGAGCTTGGCATACGGGGTTTCCTTATGGAAACTCAGGCATTGTTGTTGCATGTTTTATTTCAGGACCGCAGTAGGTCCAGTTGGGTGGTGATCAGCAGGCGCGCGTATATTGGGATTGGTTCCTCTCGTTCGGACCTCTGAGGTCGACATGATTACTTGTATCTCCTTTGTTTTATCTGATGTAATCCTGTATCTTTTGACAAGCTCTGATGTAATTTGGTGCACCGTTTATATTTTTTATGAGAAGTAACAGTCCCGTCTTTGATTATTAATCTCTGTTGTCTTGATGATAATTTTAAAATTTCCGCTGTTTTGGGATGTTACATATATGTTGGCTTTTTGGCCTTAATCTAGGTTTTGATGATTTAATTAACCTAATCTTAATTATGATGATATAGAATAGCACACATATTGCATTGCATATATATTGCATGTGCTAACCTCTACAGGTGATCAAGACTCATGGAAGGAAGGAAATCAAGTCAAGATTTGTAATAAAGCTAAATGAAGACTTGTAATCTTGATTTTATTTTGAGTCTTAGGAACATGTGTAAATTGAGCATACAAGAGTTAAAAACCAATCACATACACAATAGGTTCCCTATAGAAGTCACACACGAAATTTCACATTATTTGGACTTCATTAGATCACCCAAACCTTAGTCGGAAATCACTTATAAACTTAAACCCAGATTTCCTGTGTGAACCGGTCGACCGAACCAGTTCTCAGTTCGACCGGTTTATAACAGACTCTCCACAGTGATTTTACCGAACTCTACCGGTCGACCGGTTCTACCTTTTCGGTCGACCGATCCCGGATTTTAATATGACCGTTTTTCTTGTCGTATTCCTATAACGGTCGTATTCGTATAAAACAAAACTTAACCCCAAAATACATTCGGTAACCGGTCGAACGGAGACCTTGTTTCGGTCGACCGGTTGAACATATTTTCATAAACCAAATTCCCTGCTATCGGTCGACACATTTCTCGTTCGACCGATTGACCTTTCTCTCAACCGAATCCCCTTCTCGGTCGACCGCCCCATACTTTGGTTCGACCGATTCACTTAAGTAGAGTTAAGTTCTAGCTCGTTTGTCCGACCGAATATTCTTTTGTTCGACCGTTCTCTTTGAAATCAAGTTAACGGTCGACCGGTTTAGTAGTTTCGGTCGACCGGTTCTGGACAGATTTGCAGCCCGATTTTCTGCTTTGTGTATCTTGCACAAAACCCAATCAAATCTATCCCCAACGGCTAGAATACCTTAGGAGCTTATAAATAGAGGATCAAGACTTGTTGTTAACACAACTCTCCAACTCCAATTGTCCCAATACATTAGAGAGAAACCTCAATCCTCAAAGCTCCCAATTCTACACTCTTTAAGCCTAAACTTCACACATTTGATCATATACTCATCCTACTCAAAGTGTGCTCAATTAGAGAGTGAATCCCACTCAGTTACAAGTGTTGTCAAAGAAGCAAGGACTTCGGTGAAAGCCCGAAGTGTCCCTCTCGGATTGTGAGAGGAAGAATTCAAGCAAGCGAGGGTTGTTCGCGTTGCTTGTGGTGTAAAGGCGTTCTCTCCCGGCCCGGAACGGGGAGTGGTTAGTGAAGACGTAGGCGGAGCTCGCGGAGTCGAGCGGAGCTTACAAGAGAGGACTAGGACCCGGGTGGGGTGCCGAACCTCTATAAAACCGACGCGTCTTTTGTGGTTTGCATTGTCTTTCTTTCTCTACTTGTTTGTTTATTCCGCTGCGCATTTGTTTGCTTAATCAAGTAGAAAATTAGGGATTAGATTAAAAGTGATTAGTGGACCCATAACCCACACGATCCTACATTTGGTATCAGAGCCTTGTTAGCTAAATTTCATTACTTTACCGTAATTTTAGCATGGCTTCAACATCTAATCACTTAGAGGGTTTATGCACCACAAGGCCTCCTTTGCTTAATGAGTCAAATTATGATTATTGGAAAAATAGAATGAAAATCTTTTTAATATCAAATGACCTTAAGTATTGGAAGTTTATTCAAAATCCATACATACCCCCAAATGAAGATGATTTAGATTCTCTATCTAGGACTCAAATGAAAGAAATTGAAATGAATTCAAAAATTATGAATATTCTTTATTGTGGCCTTAATGAGGGAGAATACAATAGAATTAGGGGATGTGAAAGTGCAAATGAAATATGGCATAGGTTACAAATGCATCATGAGGGTGATAGCAAAACCAAAGAAACTAGGATAAGTCTCCTCATGCATAAATATGAAATATTTTCTATGCAAATCGGTGAGAACATAAGCGACATGAACACTCGCTTCACCGATATCACTAACTCTCTTTTGATTCTTGGAAGAAGGATAAATGAAGGAGAGATGACTCGAAAATTCCTCCGGTCATTGAGCAACGATTGGGAAGACAAGGTCGTGGCAATCGAAGAATCGCACGATCTTTCAAAATTAAAAATGGAGGAACTCATTGGAAATCTCATGGCCTATGAGCTCCAATTGAGTCATCGAAGAGAGAAGGAAGCTTCAAAGAAAAACTCCGTGGTGGCATTACATGCAAAGTTTGATGAGCCAAGGAGGGTGGAAGAAGAGGACATTGAGGTCCTTGCCCAAGACTTCTTCAAATACCTCAAGAGGGATAAAGGAGAAAAGAATGAAAGAAGAGGTAGAAGAAGTGAGAAAAGAGAAAAAGAAAAAGAGAGGGAGGAGAGTGAAAATGAGAGAAGAGAAGGGGAGAAGAAAAAGGAGAGAAGGGAGAGGAGAAAAGAAAAGGAGAAGAGCAAGAGAAGAGAAAGGAAGGAGGAAGCACACAAGGCTACATGGGATGATTCTTCATCACCATCATCATCGTCTTCTTCCTTGCAAAGTAGAAGAGAAGTGGCTCACTCATGCTTCATGGCAATTCAAGATGAAGGAAGTGAGGTATCCTCTAACTCTTACTCTAGTAGATCACATTCTTGCTCATCTAAATCATATGCTAGTGATAGTTCATGTTCTAAAGAAGAAACTTATTCTTATGATGAACTTCAAAATGCATTCCATGATTTAGTTAAACAATATGAGATCATATGTGATAAAAACAAGAATGCTAGAAAGTTAATCAAAGATCTTCAAAGCCAAATTGATACATGCATAAATGAGAAGAATGAGGTGATTGCTAAATTTGAAAAGAACGCATCAAATCTTGAAAAATTAAGAGCAACACCTATAGATTGTGATCAACTAAATCTTCAAGCTTCTAACTTGCAATTAAGAAAAGATTTAGAAAGATTCACTAATGGAACTCATATGCTTAACATGCTATTAGGTAGTCAAAGGCAATCTTTGCAAAAACATGGTTTAGGTTTCAATTTTAAATTGAAAAACCATGTATCTCACACTACTCTAAATGGTAAGCATATGTTCATTAACCATAGTTCCTCAAGTGTGTGGGCACCCAAAACCAAAATGGTTTGGATCCCAAGAGCTAATGTTCAAGGACCCAAAGTAGGTTGGGTACCAAAATCTACACTTGTAGGTACTTGAGGAGGAGATTGGTGGTGACCGGGTGAGCCAAAGCGTCGAATTCGAACCCGGTTGCATCACCAAATCAAGATTGGAGCTATTCAAGATTCAAGTTTGGTATAAATTTCTATCTTTGAAATTTTCTGAAAATTAGCTCTAATCTAGTTTCACATGCTTAATTGACATATCATATAGTTCAATTCATTGAAAATCATTATCCCTATTCATTGCAAATCATTTATCACATCCATTGATTTTAAATGCGAATTTTAAATGGATGTTAGAATAAGGCTTAAGTTGAAACTTAAATGAACTTAACTTGAATCATACTCATTGTTTCCATTTAGCCTTATTGATAGGGGGAGCTTAAATGTTATATCTTTTATTAGAGTAATGAAGTGCAAAATTTAGGGGGAGCAACTTCATTACAAGACATCCAAATTCTAAGCTTAAAGTCTTAAATAATTATTATTTTTGATGGATGTCAAAGGGGGAGAGATAATTAAGGAGGCAACTTGGAATTTGGCATAAAATTGAACAAAAACTATGCACATCCATAGGGGGAGCATTAATATGCATAGTTTACATATACAAATTCCATGTATTTAGATAGAATTAAGATATAGGTAGCCATCATCAAAAAGGGGGAGATTGTTGGCTTTTTGGCCTTAATCTAGGTTTTGATGATTTAATTAACCTAATCTTAATTATGATGATATAGAATAGCACACATATTGCATTGCATATATATTGCATGTGCTAACCTCTACAGGTGATCAAGACTCATGGAAGGAAGGAAATCAAGTCAAGATTTGTAATAAAGCTAAATGAAGACTTGTAATCTTGATTTTATTTTGAGTCTTAGGAACATGTGTAAATTGAGCATACAAGAGTTAAAAACCAATCACATACACAATAGGTTCCCTATAGAAGTCACACACGAAATTTCACATTATTTGGACTTCATTAGATCACCCAAACCTTAGTCGGAAATCACTTATAAACTTAAACCCAGATTTCCTGTGTGAACCGGTCGACCGAACCAGTTCTCAGTTCGACCGGTTTATAACAGACTCTCCACAGTGATTTTACCGAACTCTACCGGTCGACCGGTTCTACCTTTTCGGTCGACCGATCCCGGATTTTAATATGACCGTTTTTCTTGTCGTATTCCTATAACGGTCGTATTCGTATAAAACAAAACTTAACCCCAAAATACATTCGGTAACCGGTCGAACGGAGACCTTGTTTCGGTCGACCGGTTGAACATATTTTCATAAACCAAATTCCCTGCTATCGGTCGACACATTTCTCGTTCGACCGATTGACCTTTCTCTCAACCGAATCCCCTTCTCGGTCGACCGCCCCATACTTTGGTTCGACCGATTCACTTAAGTAGAGTTAAGTTCTAGCTCGTTTGTCCGACCGAATATTCTTTTGTTCGACCGTTCTCTTTGAAATCAAGTTAACGGTCGACCGGTTTAGTAGTTTCGGTCGACCGGTTCTGGACAGATTTGCAGCCCGATTTTCTGCTTTGTGTATCTTGCACAAAACCCAATCAAATCTATCCCCAACGGCTAGAATACCTTAGGAGCTTATAAATAGAGGATCAAGACTTGTTGTTAACACAACTCTCCAACTCCAATTGTCCCAATACATTAGAGAGAAACCTCAATCCTCAAAGCTCCCAATTCTACACTCTTTAAGCCTAAACTTCACACATTTGATCATATACTCATCCTACTCAAAGTGTGCTCAATTAGAGAGTGAATCCCACTCAGTTACAAGTGTTGTCAAAGAAGCAAGGACTTCGGTGAAAGCCCGAAGTGTCCCTCTCGGATTGTGAGAGGAAGAATTCAAGCAAGCGAGGGTTGTTCGCGTTGCTTGTGGTGTAAAGGCGTTCTCTCCCAGCCCGGAACGGGGAGTGGTTAGTGAAGACGTAGGCGGAGCTCGCGGAGTCGAGCGGAGCTTACAAGAGAGGACTAGGACCCGGGTGGGGTGCCGAACCTCTATAAAACCGACGCGTCTTTTGTGGTTTGCATTGTCTTTCTTTCTCTACTTGTTTGTTTATTCCGCTGCGCATTTGTTTGCTTAATCAAGTAGAAAATTAGGGATTAGATTAAAAGTGATTAGTGGACCCATAACCCACACGATCCTACAATATATACATTTCAATATTCGACAAAAGTAAGAAAAATATGAGAACGGGTTGCTTAGAAAACTTTATTCCTTGACAGTAATCTTATGCATACTAGGTTCATATTATTGTGCGAAGTTAAGTTTCGTAAGATCAACTCAAGCATTGTTAGCAAATTTAATTTTCTAATATCAGTCAAACACGATCCACCACCAGGGGATCAATGTGATTTTTTTACTTACCATGGAAGGGACAGGATCACAAATATTACGGAGTAGTAGTACTAGCCAACAAGATAAATAAAAGTTAGAAAAATAGAATGGTAATTGATAAGTGGGTAAAGTGACATGTCCGTGTAACTTAGGGGTGTGTAGAACCCGGGTCGGTCCGGGTTCGGTCCGGATCGGAACCAACCGGTCCGGATTCCGGTCCGAACATTTCTCAAAATTTGGTTTCGAACAGGTCCGTTTTTTATTTTATTTTATATTTTTAAGGTTAAAAACCAGTCATGGACCGGACCGAATCTAACCGGTCCGGTTTCCGGTCCAGACCAGTTTGGTCCGGTCCGATCTCCGGTTAGGACAAGCATGTTGACCAATCCTCGAACTTCTACATCTATCTAGATCATCTATTGCTTCTCCTACCAAGAAAAATATTCTATAAGGTGACTGGTAAAATAATAAAACATAAAGTGATCGTCGTTATGGATTGTTTGACAACGATTTTCAAGATATTGGATGCCAACTGCTCAACTTATCGTAACATACTTTTGTAAGCCACTATTTTTAAGTTCGGTCAAATGATTCCTTTTAAGGTGGTCGGGGAGAAACAGAACTTTGATTACGACCTGCATCAGCGGAATTACAAAATCTAATTCTCTTTTCGTCACGCACACGTACTAATTGTTGGTTAAAAGGAATTAGTCATGCAACATTTGGATGAAGATATTATTAGGCAACGTGTAACATCCTCAAAACAGCGGAAAATTTTTAAATTTATAAACACTCGATCAACAGAGGACATTACACAATAAAAGGGACACAGGTGCACCAACATATATATATAATATATATCCGAACATCAGAGTATACAAAAGTTGTGATTACATCAAAAACATATACAAAGGAAGCAGTAATCACACGACCTCAACCGAGAGAAAGCTGGATCCGGTAGCAGCGCTCCTCTCCTCGGTCACCACCCCCTAACTCCTATCACGACCTGAAAGTAAACATGCAACAATACCTGAGTTTCCAGAGGGAAACCCCGTATGCCAAGCCTCTAAATGCATAAATAAAATCATCCTAGCATGCAGTTCTACACAACAAGAAAAGCATCCCAACACGCCCAACACCAGGGCACACTACTAGTACGGGGCTCTAGGTCTAATCTCAACCAACCGCCGCACCCACCACAGTCACGGGGCTCCAGGTCTAATCTCAACCAACCGCCGCGACTCACACTCGTCGCCAAGCTGGGTTCCAGGTCTAATTTCAACCAACCACAGCTACCACGACACGACCAAGGGCTCCAGGTCTAATTTCAACCAACCCAAATGTATAAGGGCTCCAGGTCTAATTTCAACCAACCCCTACACGCGGTCCTTGCTCAGGCTCCAGGTCTAATTTCAACCAACCCAAACGCACTACGGAGCTCCAGGTCTAATTTCAACCAACTCCGTACAGACTAGCTGGGCTCCATGTCTATTTTCAACCAACCGCAGCTCTCACACAGTTACGGGGCTCCATGTCTAATTTCAACCAACCACCGCAACACCACAATTCTAAGCTGGGCCTCAGGCCTATTTCAGCAAATCCCAAGCTCACACACGGTTACGGGGCTCCAGGTCTAATTTCAACCAACCACCGCAACCCTCGTGCACCTAGCACACTTGCCGGAAGAACATCGGCACCACAACTCGCCCCACACGGGCAACCACGACCATAGCACCTCCATAGTGCAAAACAGGACACAAACGGTCGACCGAACCAAAAGTCTCGGTCGACCGAATCAAGCAAATACAGGGCAATCCACTTCGACCGGCACTTCATCGGTCGACCGACTCCCAACACCACACTCGTTCGGTCGAACCCAAATCCAGGGACGGTCGACCGTTTAGATGGTCAACTCCTGGTTCAACGAACAAAACAACCAATCGGTCGACCGACAAAGGGGTCCCGGTCGACCGAAAGTCACCAGGGAACAAATCCCTCAACACCACAACGAATTCGGTCGAACGCCGAGCACATCTCGGTGGACCGAATCAGCCCAGGGAATAATCCCTCACACGCGTCCTGAAACAGGTCGAACGCCGAGACCTCCTCGGTCGACAGATTTCAGCCAGAGCGTTCTCACGCTCAACACGCAGGTCCGGTCGACCGAACCCACATTCGGTCGAACCGACCACAAGTCCACTTAAGTCACGGTCGGACGAGATCAAAGAGCGGTCGACCGTTTATATAGTCTACGCTCCCCAACCGATTTAAGACAGTGCACACGGTCGACCGGCAAAGGGGACCCGGTCGACCGAATCTCTCCAGACTTGGCTCCTATGCAAGATCGGTCGACCGCCCCACAGGCATCGTTCGACCGATTTGAGGCAGAGCCCGAATTCTCTTCACGAACGGTCGACCGTTTGCACAAACCGGTCGACCGATCAGGCAGTGAAATCTGCTGCATGTTTACTCGCGACGAGCCTAACGGCCTACCGTCGACTTCCAAATACTCACGGTAATTAAGTGAGCGAGCTTGACATACCTAAAGGTCTGAAGAGACCCTAGAAGAACCACGACGACGCCTCCACGAGCGCGCCTCCCCAAAAACGATCCGTCGACGACTCTCGCGTCCAAACGACGATCAAACACCTCCTCAACGATCCTCACTCGCAACTCCACCTCCGGCAACCTCCACCAAACTCTACCACCACGACGACAGACACGTGAGGTCGAGAGAGCGAAAATAACAAAGGGACGGGTTGGCAAAACAAAGGACTCACCTCCAACCGCCAACCACTCGCCGATCCTCCCTACGCCGGAGAACCTTCTTCTTCCTCGTCGGAGTGCACTGAGAGAGGGAGAGAATGTGTGAGAGAGAGACGTGAGCACTGAGAGAGAGAGAGGGAGAGGGAAAACCATAAATATCTCTCACCTTTCAATCCTAACCATCCAATCCATACTTATTGACATCATTTCATGCTCATATTTGTATCTTATATCCATTATCTTACACCTAAGCAATGCTACGTGACGAGTTTTATGTTTAGTTTTCAGGAATAAAGAGGTTTGAAGAGAAGAGCCATGAAAGGACCCAAAAGCAGGAAAAATGACTTAATTGTGAGACCTAGGGACTGAGATGCAAGGGAGAAGGACCTGATCGTAAGACCGAAGGACCTAAGAGCAAAACAAGAAACTCCACACAATCATGGGGAGTATTTTGGCAATTCGATTCGGGTCGGAGCTCCAATAAACAAAGTAGATGCATCAAAGACCAACAAAGACCACCAGAAATGCCCATAACCAAAACCAACTCGATCTGGATCATATAGACCGCCAATTGGCGGTCTTGGACAGCTAATTGGCGGTCCATATTGGTCTGGATCATCTCATATTTGTGGGGCACGTGTATTAGTGTATTCTTAGTCCATTTGTGGTATTGGTTTAGTCGCACATCGGGGGATTGTCCCGGATTAGCTTTTTCCATGCCTATAAATAGAACTCTTCACCTTCTATTGTAATTACCCATTGCTTGGTGGAATTCTCTACTAAGGAGTGAGCCTTGAAGCAAAAACTCAAGGTGGAGAAGAATGCTACCTTCAATGTGAGTCATTTGTTAATAAAATAATTCTTCTAGTTTCTTTTAATCTTGTCTTTTAATTTGTGCATGTTTGTTTAGTGTTTCCTTTCCTTTTATGTTTCTTTAATGCTTCTTGCCTTCTTAGTTAACTTTCATTTC